>OX336391.1:616584406-626584406 GCA_946902985.2 Meconema thalassinum | reverse complement strand
TGGAGGTTATTGTGTGAACAGACTTTAGTGATCCTGTTGTCAACTCAATCGCCGAGATAATTAAGAGGTAAGTAACGGTAAGTATGAACCCCCGTCTATTTTGGTGTGTTCCACAATGATTTCCTGTGAACTTCTGTGCTCTTATCTCGATAGTATCTGTCAGTGCCAATTTCATTGATGTAGCTGAGCCGGTGCGATTGACTGTTGGCAATCCGATTGTGGGGGGCGGATATCTGACAGCCTACTATCCAGGTAAACGGGGACAGAAAGATTGGCGACCCTAAAACGTGGGGCCTGTTCGACAAAACTGGATCACCAGGTTGAACGCCAGAAAGATTGGCGCACCTAAAACGTTGGGGCTCGATTCAACAAAACTGGATTACCAGGTTGAACGCTAATAAGAGTGGCAAACCTAAAACGTGAGGTTCGATTAGACTCAAATAAAGAGGTTGATTCTTTGTTAGATGTCTAGGCCAATTGTAGTATTTAAGAGTGTGATTATATAGGAATTAAATGTTGCATTGTATTAGGAAAATTACACTCAGAAAAGATCAGATCTTATACACCTTGAGAGAGGTTAAATAGGTTGGAAACTTAGGAAAATCGCCTATAATCTGGAATCTTATGTTATTTGACCGGCTTATGACATTTTAGTCATATTGAAGATAAAATTAAATTATTTGAATTGTAAATGTAAATTATTTGTGTTAGGATATTTTAAAATGAGCCAGGGAAATTTGAACATGTGCTTGAGTTTGTTTCAACATGAAGTATCTTCGAAGGTTAATTATAAGGTAGTTATAAGTTAGATTTAAGACAGAAAATTGATCAAAAATATATATGGTGAAAAGTGTTGCTCAAATGTTGTTATTTTGCTCTTTTGATGTATGTCCCTACAGCAGTCTATTTTTGAATAATATTGTAATGGCAGATGAAAGTTTGAAGATGATGTTAGAGGAGATGTCCGCTAACATGAATAGAAGTATGAAGCAGATGATGGAGGAAAATGCTAGTAATTTGTCTGCTAATTTGAATGCAAGGATGGAGGAGAATGCTAGTAATATGTCTGCTAATTTGAAAGCTAGCATGAACAATAGTATGAAGCAGATGCTGAATGAAAGTATAAAGGAGATGGAAGCTAGGAATACTAGTCGAATGAAGGAGAATGCTAGTAATTTGAAAGCTAGCATGGGTGAAAGTTTGAAAGTTATCCAAACTAGTGCTGCTAATTTAGAGGATAATATGTCGCGTTTACAGATTAATACCCTAGGAATTGAGAATACTGTAACGGACATGCGCACAGACGTGTCTAATGTCCATAAAGATGTGTCTATTGTGCATAAAAGTGTTGATGATGTTAAATTTGATGTGTCTAAGGTACAGAAAGACCTTACAATGTTAAATCTAGATGTAGCTAATGTCCGAGGGGATATTTCTTGTGCTAGAGCTGAAGTTGTTGTTGTCAAAAATTATGTTGCGACTGTCCAAGACAAGGTCGAGGAAGTCCAAAAAGAAATTCAAAATGCTAGAACTGATGTGTCCAATGTTCAGGTAGACATTAATAACATTCATTCGGATATAACTGAGGTGCAAAGTGACATAACTAAGATTCAGGTAGAGGTCAACACAGTTTTCGTAGATATCACTAAAGTCCAAACTGATGTAAATAAAGTCAGGGAAGAAATAGAAAACTCGAAAACTCTTTGTACGCGTAATATAACTGCATTAGCGACTAGGTTAGTCGATGAATCAGTTAGAACAACAACGTCTTTAGCAGAGTTGAAGTATGATGTAGAGGTCATGAGAACACAGGTATTAGACCATAATAGAGTATTAAAAGAGGATATCGAAGTAGACATAGCAGAAATGTTAACAGCAAACGTAGCGGTATGGAAAGACGAGTGGAATAAGTCAAGTGGGGAACATGTAACCCAAATTCAGGAAAGGATTGAAAGAAAACTTGCCAGTACGCAGATAGAAATTAACAATGAAGTAGTACAGATTAGGAAAGATTTAAGCGTCAGGATAAATTCGCTATCCGAAAAACAAGTTGACGATAGAACACAACTAGATCAGGATATGCAAACATTAAAGGATCAGATTCATAAAGTTGTCTCGGATGTAAATGAAACGACGAGTAAACTGCAAAATTTGAAGTTAGGAGAGGCTAGTTTAATGGAGAACTACAAAGAAGAGATAATCAAGAAAGTCTTAACGGAAATCACTGACAAGGATACAGAAGGCTTAGCTTGCGAATTGAATAGGAATTATACCAGAAGATATAACCTAGATCCAGAAGAGAGAGACGTGACTCCTGAAGAACGTGTATCCAGATTCAGAGAGGAGGATGACGAGAGGAATATGGAACCTGAGTGGAACTACCGATATAGTGGGAAAAACTATCCGGATTCATATCCGAGGAACGTGACGGTCATCAGGAATTTCGAAGACAAACCGCAAAAATTCAGTAACACTGATAGTTTGACACCTATAGAGTATGTAAGGAATCTCAAAGATTATTTCATCGAAGCTCACATTCCCAGAGAGAGAGAGATGAAGATAGTAGAGAGATATCTGATTGGAGGACCCCTCGAATGGTTTCGCGCATTTAGATACACATTCAGTAACTTTGACGAGTTTGCAGAGGCATTAATCAAACGATTTTGGTCCATAGAAGCGCAGAATTCGTTAAGAGCGGAGGTGTATTCAAGAAAATACCCAGGTACTCTTCCAACGCGTTACGCTGATTTCTTTACGAGTCAATTGTCCCGCTTGAGATTTTTGCAACCCCCATTGTCCACGGAGCAACTAATAGATGCGATTTCTCGTATGCTGCCAGTTGAGGTGAGGAGACTAATAATTTCGTCCAACATCAGGGATTTATCCAGCATGGATGAATTACTGAGAAGGTTAGACTACACAAGTCCAATGCCTAACGTAGTACAGAAAGGTCAAAGGCAGGAGTTTAAAGAAATCAATACGGTATATATGGACCAAGTCCAACAAACTGACAAGCCAGAGGAGGAGAAAACTGACAATGTAGGTCCTCACAGGAATAATCAGTTTAGAAATTACAGATCACAAGGTTACCGACCGTATCAACAGAGAAGAGGTTGGAACTACAACCGAGGAAACTACAATGGAAGAGGCAGATATTACAACAATAATGGGTATAACCGAAACTATAATAGGAATAACCAAAACCAAAATAGAAACCAGAATACTCAAGGTCAGGTTATGACACCTGATCAGTATCAGCAAAGAGAGAAGGAAAGCCAGCAATACTTAAAAGAATTAAGGGATAAAGAAGCCGACAATCAAAAGAAAAGGCAGGATGTTGTAATCGATCCTGGGCCTTCTACGAGCCAGCAGAATTTTGAGGTCGGTAACACAAAAAAAAACGCCGATTTCTCAACGTCAGTGAGAACCTGTAAATACATTGCCACACCACACCTGATTACGATTAATGAGATATACGAAGTTACCGATGAAGATTTACTAGAAGAGAGGGGTATCGTTAAAGAGGAAAGACCATGTGCCTTACCTATTATAGCCGTACGGATAGATGGACAGCAGTACAAAGCCCTGATGGATACTGGTGCTATTATTTCCATCATTTCAGAGGAATGTTATCAAAGTCTGCTAAGAGGAGAGAACATGACAGTTCTACCTGTTTCTACCGTCAAAGTGAGAGGGATATTCCAAGATAAGGCAGTGAAATGCAAGATTCAAGTGTTATTGAACTTTGAGATCAATGGAAGGAATTATGAACAGATCTTCATTGTGGTGAGCAAGATCAATTTTGATATGGTGCTTGGAATCGATTTTATATCGAAGGTCGGAGCTATTATTGACATGAAGAACAGAAGTATTAGCTTTAATGATGGGTACATAATCACAGAAGAGATAGAAGAACAGGACGTGAAAAACAGTCTGAAAATAGACCTTAGGGAAGAAATTTTGAATACAATAATTAATGAAGTGGAAAATTTAGAAGAAATACCCAGTAGAAAAACTGAAGGATTTGAAGAAATTCAGGGGGAATTTGAGGATCTGATAAAGGAATTCCAAGATATTTTCGATGAAAAGCCTGGATTGATTAAGGATTATAAGTACAAGATAAGACTGACAGATGAAACCCCTTACCAGAAAAGAATATACCCCATTCCTGAGAAATACTATCAAGAAGTACGAGGGTTAATCAGAAAAATGGAGGTAGACGGGATTATTAGAAAACAGGCGTCGTCTTATATAAACCCCATCACAGTAGTGAAGAAAAGTAATGGTCAGATACGTCTTTGTCTCGATGCCAGGACCATCAACTTGAAGATTCTTCCAGAAAATGACAGACCACCCAAGATTAGAGATCTGCTTCGAAAATTCAAAGGAAGAGCATGTTTCAGCGTTCTTGACTTGACGTCTTCATTTTATCAAGTTCAACTAGAAGAGGATAGTATGCAGTACACTGGATTCCTATTTGACCAGACGTCATGGGTCTTTGCCAGATTGCCTTTTGGAATGGTTAACAGTGGACCAGCACTTATTCGAGCACTTGATAGTAAGCTCACTGACGAAGTGAAAGAAAATGTAATCTGCTACATTGACGATTTAATCGTATCTTCACCCAGCGCCGCAGAACATTTAGTGCACTTGAGAAAGTTGTTCGAGAATTTAAGGGAGGCCAATATTAAGGTGAATTTTGGAAAATGTCAATTCTTGAAGAAGGAGATAAATTACTTGGGGCATACTATTGATAAAGATGGATATCATCCAAACATGAAAAAAGTAGATGCGATCACGAGATTTCCAAAGCCAACTAAGGTGAAACAAGTCAGAGAATTTGTAGGTGCATGCCAATTTATTAGCAGCCACTGTCCAAGATACTCGGAAATTATGGCTCCTCTGTATGACTTACTCAAGAAGAACAACAGATGGAAATGGAGTACCGCTGCAAACGAGGCTTTTGAGAAAGCAAAAGAGATGCTCAGAAATAATGTGAAACTGGAGTACCCAGACTTTGAGAAGGTGTTCTATATTGAGTCTGATGCATCGAGAATAGGCATTAGTGCAGTCTTATACCAGAAAGACGAGGCAGGCAACAAGCACTACATTGCGTTCACTAGTCGGAAGTTGAAAAAGCACGAGGAAAACTACTTCACGACAGAGCTTGAAGCGTTAGCTTTTGTGACAGCTTTACAAGCCTGGAAGAAAATCCTGCTGGGACATAAGGTCATCATTATTACTGACCATAAAGCACTACAGTTTATGTTGCAAACTGACATGTCAAGTGATAGATTGACACGTTGGGCTTTGTTCACCCAACAGTTTAACGCTACTATCGTCCACCAGCCTGGGAAAGATAACTTACTGGCTGATGCTCTATCACGTAACCCTATTAAAAATGTGCAGATACACCATGTACAATTGGAGCAAGAAGATCAAGAAACCGTTAGGAGGTTAGCCCGAATCGGTGTGTCACAGAAAAGACACGCTCCAATAAGGAAAATGTACAGGTTCCTCAAGGGTTACATGGACAATACGGATGTTGATTATGAAGCTACACGGAGAAATTCACGACACTTTGTCTTGAGTGGAGACATTGTATGCAAGTATGCTGACTCTGCGCATACAAAACTTCGAATAGTCGTGCCACCTAAACTTGTTGTCAATTTAGTGTGGGTAGCTCATCACGCAACTGGACATGCCAGTTTAGATAAAACTCTTAATACTCTTAAAGAGAGATTTATCTGGACTAACATGCGTTCCAGCATTGCCAAGGTCATTCGATCCTGTGACAAATGTCAAAGAGCAAAGTATGCTTCTGCTTTATTAAAGGGAAAACCGAAGGCGATGATTCCTTCTAAGCCAAACGAACTTATGGCGACGGATATATTTGGCCCCTGTCCGAAGGGATACCAGGGTAACCAATACTTGTTGGTGACCGTGGATGTTTTCTCAAAATTTGTTACAATGAGTCCCATGCAGAAAGCTAACACGAGGAACGTAGTAATCAGACTGGAAAATGCTGTATTTCCTAAAGCTGGTATACCGGAATATCTACTGTCAGATCATGGAACGCAGTTTACGTCCGTGGAATTTGCAGCGGATATGGAAAGGCTTGGCATTAAGCACTTATTTTCAAGCGTGCGTTACCCTGAATCGAATTCCTCAGAAAGATATATGGCTGAATTTTCGAAATTCTGTCGAATTTTCTGTCCAAATGATCATTCTGGTTGGGTGAGATTTGTACCCCTTATTGAGGAATGTCTGAACTCTACAGTGCAGGAGAGCACAGGAGAAGTGCCAATGCGACTTCATCTAGGAAGAAACCCATAAAGGCCGTGGGATAATCTATTCAACCACATACCTAGAGATCCCGACATAGGAAGGCAGCAGAGGATTGACAAGGCAAAGGAACAACTCCAGAAAGCAGCAGAGAAACGATTGAAAAGAGTAGCTGGAAAACGTTTTGGTACACCCTTTCAAGTTGGAAATCTTGTATTATTACGCAGACCTGTCAAGGCTGATATGACCAAGAAAATCTACCCCAAATTTGGATTAGTGTTCCTGGGGCCGTTTAGGATTACGAACGCTTATGGAAACAACTGTTATGAACTCTACGATGATGAGAATAATGTCGTTTACGGCAAGTTCAATGCTGGAAATTTAAAAAGATACTATCCTAGAGTAAGCCAGTAATAATTCAATTTCGTGTTCAAGAGAGTTGAAGTACTTGTAACATTGAGTTTAAAAACAATTTGCAACTGTTTTTAAAACGTGGTGAGAGGAGAATGCCCCCGTAATTGAATTATATAGAGACCACGGTGGCTATATTGAAATTATAAGGAAAGTTATGGCTGTCATAGTTATGACGTGGGTAATCGTGACGTAGGCACGGATGACGCAAATATTATGCCAGCAGGCTACTTGAGCTGAGATTCTCAGTGACGTCAGCATTTAGTCGAGAATGTTCCAAGATTTACGACGCAGTCGCAGGAAACGAGGAATTCTGCTGAGAAAGAAACTATGCTATTGGAGGAGAGGCTTGAACCAATGAACGATAGTTTCAAGGAAGACGGAGATTGCTGAAACTATGGTATTTTTATTACTTTTGGAATGCAGAATTGTGGAAATCCATTTGCAGTGAAGGCATTGATTTGGAATTTTGGTGAAATTTATTTTCAGTTTTTGAATTTTGAAAATCCGTCATGTATTAACGAAGTTGGAACTTTTAGCGATGACGCAGTGTCACGCTATGGAAGGGATGGAAACGCCCCTCGTGAAGTTAATAAAAGGGCTTGCGCAGAAGAGAGGAGCCTCTTTCATTCTCCGATCATTCTCAGATATCATTCTCAGATCATCGAAGTATAATTGTGAAAGTTCTTTTCTTATACAGTCATTATAGTGAGACGTCGAAGTGAACAGTAGTGAAAAGAGTCGTCTTTATAACGCGTGGTGAAGCCACTATATTAACGAGATCCATGTCAAACTAGGTGAAGTTAAAACGGACCTTAGAATGCTTCTACAAGTTTAGCTTCGAACAGTTAGCGGTCGCCGATAAGCTAATTGTATTGTGCAGTGCTACATAAAGTAATAGAGAAAAGCTGAACAATTTCGACCGATTAGTTTGAAAGATATTAGCAGTTTTATACGACTGACAAAAGTGATTATCTCGCCACAAGAGAAGCACTATTGTATAGCCAGAATCAACGCAACGGCTGACGCTGCGAGTGGAATAGAAAGACTTCAGATTGCTTTGTTACACAACGCTACAGTATAATGGAGCAATTTAATACGGCAGTTTGTTCTTCTAATACTACAACCGAAGAGCAGATGGAAGGCTAAAGGACTTAATGCAATTGGGACATATTTCAACGGAGTAAGATAGCAATATGGAACTTCGCTAATTGCTATTCCACACAAGCGAACATGTGGTGAATACCATCTACACCCATGTTTCGTGATTAAAGGCTGAATACTATCGAACAGCCATAGAAACGATTTCATACTCTTTGAATATGAATATTTCTTCGGAAATTTCTACAAAACTTCATGGCGATTGTCTACTGGAACTTCAGGGAATTTTTCAAGAGAGGTCAGGGTGGTCCCGACTCACAAAGAAGATTATTGCCGGAAGGATGTCTATTCGTCTTCGAGGAGCAGTGCGATTTCCGGAGAAGGAAGCAGTTCGATTCTCCGAGGGTGCTATTTCCTATTTCGAGGATGGAGCTCAGCTTTAACTTGGTGAAATGGATCCATCAGCAGTCTTCTTTGGGGAATTTTCCTCTGGAACGTCAATCGGCAGATAAGGTAGTCGTGAACGTTTATTGTATTTGAGTTTATTAATGATGTTTGAGCAACTTTTTTTTCCCATATTTTTATCCTCATGTATTTTGCCCTATTTTCTTGTTTGAGATTCCTATTCTCAGTACACCTTGATGAGTTATGCCTTTTTTGACGATTTATTAAGACATTGTTATGTCATGGGCATAGTTAATGATTTTGAATCAGTTGAGACTGATATTTAGATTTTCAGTAATTAATACTTTTGTAGTCACGATTTGACTGTAAGTTAATGATTTTTATGACAGATTTAAATTCAGACAGCGTGTCACTTTATTAAAGTAATTCTACCCCAGTTTAATTACTTTGACCAATTTTCTGTCATCATCAAGAAGGAAGAACATTTAAATGATTTTAGAGCGTTAAAATCTCTTACGTTGTCGACGATCTTGGAAATACTAGTCGTTATTTGAATTGATTGCAACACAGACATTTATCGTCAGTTATGAATGAACATTGCATCATAGACACTTTTGTGAAAGATTAACTTTAATAATGAATTATTGAATGCATTAAAGTCAAGAACTTTTGTTAGGAGTTTTTCTCAATTAGAGATTTATAGAACGATGTTTGCATTCCCCAGTCTAATTGGATTCTATTCGACTACTTTGCAGTTTTAGTCGCACTTTATTTGATGATAGTATTTTTATACTACAATTTTCTTTTAAGATGTTAATCTTAAATTTTGATAGACCAGACAGGCGTATATAAGCGTATTCACTATTAAATTTGTTTGTGATTGGCAAGTTTTGACTTCATTTTGGTTCATGAATGAAATCCACGAAGGTTAAATAAAAACAGTTTTGAAACAATTAATGATTATAAGAATTTTTAAGTGGAACTATGAATGTATAATCGCTAGTGCAGCGCGTGTTGAAAGTCGCTGGTATATAATGCCCTTGAATATGAAGGAGGTTCCCACAGGAATTAATGTTAAAGAATTATTTGTGGAAGTTTTGTAAGTTATGTGGAAGTTTTTAATGCCATATAGATTAATATATGATGATTTTGGGCCTAATTTTAATGCAGTTTGTGCATTAACTTGTTAGCGAAGGACTTTCCGCTGGAGTAAGATTGTCATAGTTCGTTGAAAATTAATCAAGTGAATTTACTGTTATAATTAACACGAGTTTTGAAAGAATTTGAGATAAGATTTTGAATGAAGATTACCGTCACAAATCATTATTAAAACCTTTATTAAACCAGATTGTGACATTAACATGTATAACTAACCTTCATTGGTCGATTATATTAAACACGATTATAAAATTACCAACCGGATGAACATGTGGTTAATGTATTTCTTAAATTAATAATTTAAACAATTTAAATGTTAATATTGTAAATAATTGCTGTAAATATTTTTGAAAATAATGTGGAACGAGAGTGATGTTAAAGGCGTGCTTATAATATTTTTATTGTCTTTGACAAATATTATAAACAATTTCTAATCGTTATAAATAATTTATGTGATTTTGTTATAAACATTTAAGAGCTAATTAAACAATTGGTTGAGAACTTAACAAGTTTAAGGAATTAACATAATGATCCAATAGGATGTGAGTAAAGTACTTGAAAGATTTGCGTAAATATAATGTGAGTTGTCTTGTAGACATTTAAAAGCTTGAGAGAGCAAGCTGTACTCTTACGTAACGTAGCATGTGGGGGTCCATTTGACCAGTATGCAACAGGTTGGAGGGTAGCTCGCAGCTGTGCCAACATCTGGTTCTCAGCGTGTGAGGTCGTACACACTCTGGCCTTGCGACTATAAATACCATTCTCATGTTTATTAAAAGGAAACCAAATGCTCTATATATATGTCACACCCTGACGTCCTTTTCCAATCCAATTATGTTATGAATATTACGTTATTTGGAGCTCGTGGGAGCTAATATGTTTTATATCATGTTGTATGATAATTTTTGCAAGTCCTACAGGAGGACGTAGTCAGATTGACATGGGCTACTGATAGCCACGTTGATTTTGTTGTGCTATTAAAATCATTCCCTTTATTTGAAATAAAGCTTTTGTACAGTTCAAAGTTCTCGTCTTCGTTCTGGTTCATTTTTAAATGTCATGGTGGAGGTTATTGTGTGAACAGACTTTAGTGATCCTGTTGTCAACTCAATCCCCGAGATAATTAAGAGGTAAGTAACGGTAAGTATGAACCCCCGTCTATTTTGGTGTGTTCCACAATGATTTCCTGTGAACTTCTGTGCTCTTATCTCGATAGTATCTGTCAGTGCCATTTTCATTGATGTAGCTGAGCCGGTGCGATTGACTGTTGGCAATCCGATTGAGGGGGGCGGATATCTGACAGCCTACTATCCAGGTAAACGGGGACAGTACCATCCCGGCATTTGCCTGGAGTAGAAGTTAAATAACAAATCGGAAATTAAGTACTGTATCGAGTTTAACCGAGTTTTACAAATATTACTGTCGTCAATCGAATTTATATAACTATTTGAAGTTATTAGACATTGCAAAAAGCGAAGTTTTAACTTATACATTACGTCGTTCTAAATACTGGTTTTATCTTAAAGGTGTGTCACTATTAGTAAATTGTGCCAATGGTAAGAACAATAATACTACTATTAATAACAAGTAGTTCCGTGACGAACTAAAGAGCCTACTTTTCTTTAAATGTAAGATTCATGCCAATCTATAGCGACCTATCTAAAATAATGACGACATCAAGTTTGTAATACCGTACTAACATTTCTAAGTATTGCATTTTGAAATACGGCTGAAACAGTGTATCCTAATAAAGTAACTTACTACAGTTCGCAGCCCTGGTGACTCTGAAAATATTCATAGTTCCATCTCTTAAGGTATAGAATGCACATACAAAATTTGGTTGAAGTCTAATGGATAATGGAAGTTACATGCTGTTTGATATTGGTTGATCTGTAATTGAGTAACTCAGTGCCGTATTAGAAAATGATGTCAGTGCTACCAACTGCTGGAAAATCGCAATTGAAATTTGAGCTCCATGTTGGATATCTTGGAAAGTATGAATAGTAGCTATTTAAAAATTGGCACACGTATAGATAATACTATTTTAGTTTAATTTCAAGGAGGTCATACATGGCAGTGTTGCCAAAATGATTATAAGCCTGCTGATATATCCAATTTTTAGCCTACTTTCGATTTTTGCAAAAAATGAAAGTAGACTTATGAGATCAACACAGGGCGAAAAAAGTGTGTCTGTCTGTGTGTGTGTATGTGTGTGTGTGAGTCTGTGTGTGTGTGTGTATGTGTGTGTGTGCGTCTGTGTGTGTCTGTGTGTGTGTGAGTGTGTGTACTCTGAATGTCTGTCCCCCCCTATCAATTCGAACACGGTGAATGCGAATTGAACGAAATTTGGTACAAAAGTAGCACTAGCAAAGGACACCTCAGTGTCATGTTTTATATCGCCGCCATCTTGACGGAAACGTAATGGCGGCCACACAAATGTTCAATGCTTAAATCAAATTACGACTAACCTAATCATCCGATCTCTACCAAATTATGCAACAACATATCTTTATGGGGGAAGCATCCTATGACCAAACCAATAGGTCATCAGCGTAATAGTTTGCGGATGGCGGCCATCTTTGTGTGAAAATCGATTCCCCCATTAATTCGAACACGGTGCAACCGAATGGAACGAAATTTGGTACAGAGGTAGTACTAACAAAAGGCACCTCAGTGTCATGTTTTATATCGCCGCCATCTTGACGGAAACGTAATGGCGGCCACACAAATTTTCAAAGCTTAAATCAAATTACGATTAACCTAATCATCCGATCTCTACCAAATTTTGCAACAACATACCCTTATAGAGGAAGCATCCTTTGACCAGATGAAGAGGTCATTAGCCTAATAGTTTGCAGATGGCGGCCATCTTTGTGTGAAAATCGATTCCACCTATTAATTCGAACACGGTGCAACCGATTGGAACGAAATTTGGTACAGAGGTAGTACTAACAAAAGGCACCTCAGTATCATGTTTTATATCGCCGCCATCTTGACGGAAACTTAATGGCGGCCACACAAATTTTCAAAGCTTAAATCAAATTACGATTAACCTAATCATCCGATCTCTACCAAATTTTGCAACAACATACCCTTATAGAGGAAGCATCCTTTGACCGAATGAATAGGTCATTAGCCTAATAGTTTGCGGATGGCGGCCATCTTTGTGTGAAAATCAATTCCCCCTATTTATTCGAACACGGTGAAACCGAATGGAACGAAATTTGGTACAGAGGTAGCACTAGCAAAGGGCATCTCAGTGTCATTTTTATATCGCCGCCATATTGACAGAAACGTAATGGCGGCCACACTAATGTTCAAAGCTTAAGTTCAATTACGACTAACATAACCATCCGATCTCTATCAAACTTTGCAACAACATACCTTTATGGAGGGAGCATCCTTTGACCAATCTAATAGGTCATTCGCCTAATAGTTTGCGGATGGCGGCCATCTTTATGTCAAAATTGATTCCCCCTATTAATTCGAACACGGTGGAACCGAATGGAACGAAATTTGGTACAGAGATAGCACTAGCAAAGGGCATCTCAGTGTCATGATTAATATAGCCGCCATATTGACAGAAACGTAATGGCGGCCACACAAATGTTTAAAGCATAATTCGAACACGGTGGAACGAAATTTGGTACAGAGGTAGCACTAGCAAAGGGCACCTCAGTGTCATGTTTTATATCACCGCTATCTTGACGGAAACGTAATCGCGGCCACCCAAATGTTAAAAGCTAAAATGTTATTCCGACCAACCTTATAATCTAGTCTCTACCAAATTTTGCAACACCATATCTTTATGTGGCAAACATATTCTGACCAAACTGCAAGAACATCAGCCCAATAGTTTGCAGATGGTGGTCAAGTATGTGTGCAAATTGATTCCCCCTATCAATTCAAACACGGTGAAACCGAATTGAACGAAATTTGGTACAGAGGTAGTACTAGCAAAGGGCACCTCATATTCATGTTTAATATCCCTCTAGCACGTTGTATTTCAACAAGCTACTACAACCAACATTCAATCATACTCCTTGAAAAGGACAAAGAGTTATAACAATACCCATGCATTTAGGAGAAAGTAGGCTATATGTCCTTTACTGAACATCTTGTTAATGCATATAACTTCCACACTGTCAATTGGAATTCAAACAAATTTAGTAGGTGCTATGTGTACATAAACAGATATGACTGAGCGTATTTTTAAGAGGGCTGTTTTTATCATTCAAATGATCTTGTCGATTTCGTCGTTATGCTTGGGTCTAACGTTATGCGTTACGGTTACGGTTACGGCGTGTAAGAAGTCATCATGTTGTTCAGTGCATATGCACCGAGTCTGAGTTTACTCCTGGGAGACGGCGAGTACGTGACGTCAGACAGGAAAACAGGGTGACTCCTAAAGAGGTGTGCAAGATGTCAGACAGGAATACAGGGTGACTCCTAAAGAGATGTACACGATATCGTATAAGAATACAGAGTGACCCTTAACGAGGTGTACAAGATGTCAGACAAGAATACAGGGTGGCTCCTAAAGAGATATACAAGATGTCCGATAAGAATACTGGGTGACTCCTAAGGAGGTGTACAAGATGCCAGATACGAATACTGAGTGACTCCTAAAGAGGTGTACACGGTGTCAGACAGGAATACAGGGTGAATCCTAAAGAGGTGTACAAGATGTCACACAAGAATACAGGGTGACTCCTAAAGAGATATACAAGATGCCAGATAAGAATACAGGGTGACTCCTAAGGAGGTGTACAAGATGCCAGATACGAATCCTGAGTGACTCCTAAAGAGGTGTACACGGTGTCAGACAGGAATACAGGGTGACTCCTAAAGAGGTGTACAAGATCCCAGATAAGAATAAAGAGAGACTCCTAAAGCGGTGTACATGGTGTCAGACAGGAATACAGGGTGGCTCCTAAAGAGGTGTACAAGACGTCAGATAAGAATACAGGGTGACTCCTAAAGAGATATAGAAGACGTCATATAAGAATACGGGGTGACTCCTAAAGAGGTGTACAAGATGCCAGATAAGAATAGAGGGTGACTCCCAAAGAGATATACAAGACGTCAGATAAGAATACAGGGTGACTCCTAAAGAGATATACAAGACGTCATATAAGAATACAGGGTGACTCCTAAAGAGGTGTACAAGATGCCAGATAAGAATAGAGGGTGACTCCTAAAGAGGTGTACACGATACCAGATAAGAATACAGGGTGACTCCTAAAGAAGGTGTAAAAGATGCCAGATAAGAATAGAGGGTGACTCCTAAAGAGATATACAAGACGTCAGATAAGAATACAGGGTGACTCCTAAAGAGATATACAAGACGTCATATAAGAATACAGGGTGACTCCTAAAGAGGTGTTCAAGATGCCAGATAAGAATAGAGGGTGACTCTTAAAGAGGTGTACACGATGCAGATAAGAATACAGGGTGACTCCTAAAGAAGGTGTACAAGATGCCAGATAAGAATAGAGGGTGACTCCCAAAGAGATATACAAGACGTCAGATAAGAATACAGGTTGACACCTAAAGAGATATACAAGACGTCAGATAAGAATACAGGCTGACTCCTAAAGAAGTGCACATGGTGTCAGACAGGAACACAGGGTGACTCCTAAAGAGGTGTACAATATGTCACACAAGAATACAGGGTGACACCTAAAGAGATATACAAAACGTCATATAAGAATACAGGGCGACTCCTAAAGAGGTGTACAAGATGCCAGATAAGAATACAGGATGATTCCTAAAGAGATATACAGGATGCCAGATAAGAATACAGGGTGACTTATAAAGAGGTGTACAAGATGGCAGGGAAGCATACAGGGTGACTCCTAAAGAAGTGCACAAGATGTCAGACGAGAATACAGGGTGACTCCTAAAGAGGTGTACAAAATGTCAGACAAGAATACAGGGTGACTCCTAAAGAGGAGTACAAGATTTCACACAAGAATACAGGGTGACTTCTAAATAGATATACAAGATGCCAGATAAGAATACAGGGTGTCTCCTAAAGGGGTGTACAGGATGTCAGAGCAAAATACAGCGTGACACTTAACGAGGTGTACAGTATGTTAGATCCAATTCAGATACAGGGTGACCTTTAAAGAGGTGCCCGCGCGGGAAGCCTAAGTTAATGGGTAATGGAGACTGTTGAGAGAGTCCTGGGCCTTCGAGCGAAGCGAGAAGCCCTCATTAGCCTTTCTAACATGTGTAGCATTTGTAGCATGCGACCTTTGAAATGATATAAAGTCTAGTCTTTCAGCCTGACTGTATTTTTTTAAAGTAAGGGCCGTTTCTTTAGTAAAATTAACCGAACATTTAATTTTGAAACGAGATTTACTTTTAGCCTACTTTCGATTTTTGCAAGAAATGAAAGTAGACTTATGAGATATACACAGGGCCAAAAATTATATGTCTGTGTGTGTGTGTGTGTGAGTGTGTGTGTGTTCTCTGAATGTCTGCCCCCCCCCCCCGCCTATCAATTCGAAAACGGTGAAACCGATTTCAATGAAATTTGATACAGAGGTAGAACTAGCAAAGGGCATTTCAGTGTCATGTTTTATATCGCCGCCATCTTGACGGATACATAATAGCGGCCACCCAAATTTACAAAGCTTAAATCAAATTACGACTAACCTAATCTTCCGATCTCTACCAAATTTTGCAACAACATACCTTTATGTAGGACGCATATTTTGACCAAACTACATGATCATTAACCCAATATTTTAGGGACGGCAGCCATGTATGTGTGAAAATCGATTCCCCCTATCAAATCGAATACGGTGAAACCGAATTGAACTAAATTTGGTACAGAGCTAGCACTAGTAAAGGACATCTCACTGTCATGTTTTATATCGCCGCATTCTTGACGAAAACGTAATAGCCGCCACCCAAATGTCAAAAGCTTAAATAATTACGCCCAACCTAATCATCCGATCCCTACGGAACTTTTCAACATTATATCTTTATGTATGAAGAATCTTTTGAGCAAACTACATGGCCATCAGCCCAATAATTTGCGGATATCGGCCATGTATGTGTGCAATTCGATTCCCCCTAAATTTTCAAACACGGTGAAACCAAATTAAACGAAATTTGGTACAGAGGTAGCACAAGCAAAGAGCACCTCAGTATCATATTTTAAATCGCCGCCATCTTGACGGAAACGTAATGGTGGTAACCCAAAAGTAAAAACTTAAATCAAATTACGACCAACCTAATCATTTGATCTCTACCAAATTTTGCAACAATATACCTTTATGTGAGAAGCGTTCTTTGACTAAGCTACAAAGGTCATCAGTCCAATAGTTGGCATATGGCGGTCATGTATGTGTGCAAATCGAATCCCCCTATCAATTCAAACACGGTAAAACCGAATTGAACGAAATTTGGTACAGAGGTAGCATTAGCAAAGGGCACCTCACTGTCATGTGCTATATCGCCACCATATTAGAAGGTAAGATAAGCCGAAGCTGGGACAGGGGCTAATGGGCAAGATGGCCGCCGCGCGCAATCACTCTATGTTATTCTTATGGAGAGGTCAGTCATAGCTGGGGCAGGGGCTAATGGGCAAGATGGCCGCCATACTCTGAGACCGTGAATAATGTCACAGGGGGAGTTCGACCGTGTAGTCGCTAATTGGAATATTTATTATTATTATTATTATTATTATTATTATTATTATGAATTTTATTAGGTAATTATTGATCGATAGCTTGCCACGGTGGGTGAGTGGTTATTGTGTCGGAATACCAACCCCAAGCTTGCAGGTTCGCTCTTGGTCGTGGTAAGTGATTTTTGAAAGGCGGCAAAAATTAAGACACGCATGTCATACAATGTTGGCATGTAAAAGAACTCAGGGAGAGGTCGGCTATGTAATTGCTAAACGGAATATTTATTATTATTTATTTTTATTATTATTATTAGGTAATTATTGATTGATCTTGTACAATCAAGACCAGTCTTATATTGCCCCACTTTATGGTGTAGTGGCCAGCATTTTTAGCTGTTACTGTGGAGGCTCGGGTTCGAGTCCTGGCTCTGTCAAGAAATTTAATTCTAGGCTGAGGGTTGGAATGGGGTACACTCAACCTTGTGAGGCAAAACTGACAGGAGCTGGCTTTTGATTCATACCGCAGCCATTCTGCCTAACCCCAACTTTACCTAACCTAACCTAACCTAACCTAACCAAATCCCCACCTTACCTAACCTAACCTAACCTAACCTAACTTCAAAGTCAGAATGTACAATACATTTATTGTTTTTATACCCTTATAAATTAGATATAGAGAATGTCCACTAGGATTTAGATCCTCGAGAACACTTTCTGACATATCATTAAAACGTGTAGAAAGGAATGTCTGAAAATTTTCACTAATACATAATACACGTTCACTATACACTGTGTCCACTTTTTGAATGTTAATGATACGGAAAAGAGTATGCATTGGTAATTCAGTGAGCTCTTTTCTCTCTAATCAACAGTTCTGCCCCCATAGCATTGTGAATATTTATTGTAGTAGCCTATAAAGAAACAAAAAAAATCATATCTATTACAGTTTAGCTATAAGTGACCAGAACCACTATAACATTTTATTCTAATAAGGAAATTTCCATAATGATAAGAAAAAAAACTTACCATAATGGTGGATTGTGTAAGTAAACGTCTTTCGCTGCATGATACCACTACTAAACTGATAGTCATACAACAGACAAGTGAGTTCATGTTTAGCTGACGTAATCGTATGTTCCCACGCACTTCCTGTGTGTTGCACGCGCCGTAGTGGCTAAATTTGAAACTAGATGAGATGGTTTGCTGACGTAATCGTATGTTCACCTGCACGCACACGCAGGCCCCTGTGGACGGGTCCTTGTGGACGAGTCCCTGTGGACGGGTCATTGTTGACGGGTCCTTGTTGAAGGGTCCTTGCGGACGAGCCCCTGTGGACGGGTCCTTTTTGACTAATCCCTTTAGACTGGTTCCTTTTGACTGGCTCATGACCCCTAATGCTATAATGAAATTAAACGTTGTTCCACATGATACGCAAGCAAAGAGCCGATCGCTACTATGAATTAACATTTATGTTTTTGTTTTGTTTTTACGCATGTGCACTTGTTTTTTTTTGTAAGAGGGCGGGCTTTTTGAATACAGATTTATAAATGAGTTATTTATTTTTAAATTACCAAAAGATCCAAAACTAATAGGTAATTAGCTTTTTAACATTTCATGAACCAATAAGGCTATGGGACTTGTATTAGAGGTCGTTGGACTTGAGGTGACATTTTGTTTTTGAATCTATTATTATTTTTGTTAAAAGGGTCTAACTACACTTTTGTTAATATCTCACTAACTAATAATCAGAGAGGGTCAAGTGAGGTGTCATGGGACTCAGGATGGTCAACCCTTTTCCATGACCAACGAATTTACCCAAAAGATTCAAAACAGCAAAGTCATTGACCTAAGATTTTATAAACTAATAATTGAATATTAACATGTGAGGTGTCATAGAACTTAGAATGATCAACCCTTTCCCATGGCCGATGCATTTACCAAAAATACCCAATACATCAAGGTCATTGACCTGAGATTTTACAAAACTAATAATCGGGTACGAACATGTGAGATGTTTACCATGTGTGATGAAACATAGCTAGGTAGAGAAAGAATAATTAGTGTAGGCTACATGTATTGTGACTGACAAGTCTTTTACCATTGAAACTTGTTTTCAGATCAAACTGCAGTATAGAGAGAGTATAGGTTGCAGGTATGGGTTAATAAATGAGAAACGGTGTACGCAAACTCTGATTTATCAAGAATTAAGAGTAGACTATCTTTATTTGATTGGTTAAAGAGGATAGCTAAAACACAAAAATGCTCAGTAGTTACTGAGACAAAATGATTGCTACACACAACAAGCTTTAAATACTTGAGGCTAATAATCAATACACACACACACTCGCTTGTTCTAAACTAAACTGTGTTGCCGTCAGTGCTCAGACAGTATGCTGATGACGAAATGCATTGCTAACAGAAATATAATCAATTCCGGTTGTCTAATGTTACCAGCTATCCATTTATTTATTTATTTTTGTGTTGCAGTGGTAAGCACTTTTAGCTCTTGTATTGGTAGTCTTAACTCGATTTCCAGGTCTGAGGCCTAGAACGAGTCGAACTAAGATACAAGGGCATTGTGGTGCAGTGGTTAAGCTGTTAGCCTTTCACCTGAGGGTTCGATTTGAGATTAATATGCATGTCATAAACATATTAAACAAAACAAAACAGAGATAACGTTTAAAACTGATTACATTTGTGACTTTTCAAACTATTACTTGGATTACAAATACAAAAGTGAACTGGGTTTGATATACAGTTAATGTTGTCTATCACACACTCGACTGTAAGAAAGCCAAAAGAGCAAAAGGCTTAGGTAGAGCAGTGGTAAAATTGCTATATGTAGAGAACTACCTGGCAAAGCTATATCGCATAAACAGTGCAGGATACAATCCAGCAATCAAATTTGTATCTTGTGGAACAGAGAAATACACTTACGTGAGAAAATGCAAGTTCATGTGTAATATGACCTAACACACAAGTGTTCACCTGTGCACATGCATGATAAGAGCTAACAAATCACATTCTGTTTAGTTCGTACGTAACGTTAGGTTAGGGCTACGAGGCGCATGCCATTTGAGAGCAGGACAAGGGATCTAACTTGGTGTATGGATGTGTTCTAACGAGTCATTTGTAGTTGAAAGAGAATAATATATGTTCTTAAGATGTTAAAACTGTGCAAATGGCACGTGCAGTAAGACGTCTTGTTATATTTCCTGTGTCATATTACAGACATGACAGAGAGCGCGCAGATCTGTTGCTATGACTAACACTGCAGTAATTTGAAACCCCACGTGTTCATCAAGACAATGGGTGATGATCATGCCAAGTTAGTAGTTATTGGATATTACACAGGTGTTCCTTCCGGTGTCATGTTGCTGACATGCCAGTAATTTGAAACCTCAGCTGTTGATCAAGACAATGGGTGATGATCATGCAAAGTCAGCAGTAATTGGATACCACACATCAACATGGACTAAATCATAAACGTGTTGTCATAACCTGCAGAAACCTCATTTAAAGATTTTAGATTTTACACTTTAAATTTAAGATTTTTTGATTTTTAGATTTTACTATTTTACATTTTTCTAAAAGAGTAAACTACAAGGTCAAATACCTAACCTCATTAAACCTAACTTTACCAAACCTAACTTAAGCTAATCCAAAGGCTAATGCACATACACAATGTATATAAGGTACATGCAACTATCCTTATGATAGTCTTACAGGTTACTGTACAACATGATCACTACCCCAAACGGATTTTTTTTTCATTTTGTCGTTTACACATATGTCAATTTTCCAATTTCCCATTATCAGTTTTTTTAATGTCAGTTTTTAGTTTTTCAATTTCATAATATGGAAATCATGGATTTTGCATTTTGTTGTTTACACATTTATTAATTTCACAATTTCCCATTTTCAGTTCTTAAAATGTCAGTTTAAAGTTTTTTCAATTTCATGATATAGAAACATGGATTTTCCAATTTGTTGTTTTCACATTTATTAATTTACTAAATTCACATTTGCAGTTTTTAAATGTTCAGTTTAATGTTTTTTGTTCTATTTGTTAATATGGAAACATGGATGTTTTACAATTTGTGTTTTACATGTCATGCAACTATTCTTATGCTAGTCTTATAGGTTACTGTACAACATGATCACTACCCTACTGGTTTTTTTTTCACATATGCCAATTTTCCAATTCCCCATTTTCAGTTTTTTTTTAAATATTAGTTTGAAGTTTTTCAATTTCATAATATGGAAACATGGATTTTGCATTTTGTTGTTTACACATTTATTAATTTCACAATTTCCCCATTTACAGTTCTTAAAATGTCAGTTTAAAGTTTTTCAATATTATGATATAGAAACATGGATTTCCAATTTGTTGTTTTCACATTTATTAATTTACCAAATTCCCATTTACAGTTTTTAAAATTTTAGTTTAATGTTGGTTTTTTTTATTTTATTTGTTAATATGGAAACATGGATTTTTCCAATTTGTGTTTTACATGTTCATTTTGCATTAGGAGTGGAGAGAGGTGGGTAGTAATTAAAAATGTGCAAGCAGTGTCCATTGTTGACAGGTCATTGTTGACGAGTCCTTTTCATACAACAGAAAAGTGAGTTCATGATTCACATGCATTACCTAAAATGTAATACCATGCAAGTGTTTAACATTTTACAACTAACCTGTTAGTATGATTTGCACACTACAAAGGTTATATCTGTTCTGGTAATAGAATTATTTAGCGTTGGCTTTTATATTTAATATGTACAGTTTAAAGTGATAGAAAAAGGTAGAAATGTGGTAGCAAAGTGGTAGACAAGTGGTAGACAATTGGTAGCAAAGTGGTAGCAAAGTGGTAGAAAAGTGGTAGAAAAGTGGTAGCAAAGTGGTAGAAAAGTGGTAGAAAAGTGATAGCAAACTAGAAAAGTGGTAACAAAGTGGTAGAAAAGTGGTAGCAAAGTGGTAGAAAAGTGGTAGCAAACTAGAAAAGTGGTAGAAAAGTTGTAGCAAAGTGGTAGAAAATATTACATGTATTGTTAAGAAATAGTTTAAGCGGTTACATGGAATCATTACACAATAATTTTAGCATGACAAAGCTCATTTTCTATATCCAATAGTTCTGCCTCATATTTAGTATGAACAGTTTACACATTTATCAATTTCACAATTTCCCATTTACAGTTCTTAAAATGTCAGTTTTAAGGTTTTCAATTTCATGATATAGAAACATGGATTTTCCAATATTTTTTTTTTCATTTATCAATTTACCAAATTCCCATTAACAGTTTTTTAAATTTCAGTTTAATGTTTTTTTTTCTATTTGTCAATATGAAAACATGGATTTTTCCAATTTGTGTTTTACATGTTCATTTTGCATTAGGAGTGGAGAGAGGTGGGTAGTAACTAAAAATGTGCAAGCAGTGTCCATTGTTGACAGGTCATTGTTGACGAGTCCTTTTCATACAACAGACAAGTGAGTTCATGTTTAACATGCATTACCTAAAATGTAATACCATGCAAGTGTTTAACATTTTACAAATTAGCTTATGTGTTAGTTTATGTGTGGGGTCTTATGTTGGGCATTTTGTGTTGGCTTATTTGACAAGTTATTTTGTCAATGCATTTAGTGGATTTTTCTCTTGGTCTTGGAAAGTAAATCAGTCCATTTTATCACAACATAATGCTTACTGCCATGTTTGTAAGCAACAGCAATACACTAAACTTTCAAAAAAATCTAAAGTACTCTAAGGTACTCTCAACTCGTACTCTTACCTCTATCCCATGCCAAGTCAAGAGCATTATTTTTTTCCCCAAAAAAAAAAAGTGATTGGTGGAAAGTAGACTATATGTTCAAAACTAAAAAAAATCATATAAAGTCATATGTTAACTCTAACACCTACGTTTATCCCATTCTTAGTCGAAAAATATTATATTTTTTAAAATTTTTCTAAAAATTTTTTTGGAAAGTAGGCTATATTTTTGAAAACTAATCATTCTATAAAGTCATATATAGACTCAACCAATGGCTTTTATATCCTTAATCGTTAGAATAAAATATGGAATTTTTGACATTTTTTTCCAAAAATATTCTTTTTTTTAAATGGACTATATTTTGGAAACTAGGAATTTTACAAAAAAGTGTGTTTGACATAAATGACAGGTATTTACCCCTTCTACCCACAAACCAAGTCCCAGATCTCTGGGACAAAATCCAAAAATGTTTAATTGTGAAAGTAGGCGATATTTTGAAAACGTATCATTCTAAAAAGTCATATATAGACTCAAACAAATGTTCTTTAAGTTATTTAACGTTAAAACAAAACTTAACATTTTTTTCATTTTTCCGAAAAAAGTCCAATTTTCAAAATTGTCTATATTTTGGAAACTAAGAATTTTACAAAAATGTTTGTTTAACGTAAATGAAAGGTCATTACCCCCTATACCCCAAAAATAAATTTCAGGACCCTAGGACAAAAACTGTGCAGTAGTGTGTTTGTGAGAGTTCCACAGCCACCTCCACCTCCCCACCTCACAAGATGGCGGCCGTAGCTTAACTTAACCTAGCCTAACCTAACAAGATGGCGACCGTAGCTTAACTTAACCTAGCCTAACCTAACAAGATGGCGGCCGTAGCCTAACCTAACCTAACCTAACCTACGAGGTGTGATCAAAAAGTTCAAAAAATTTGGCTGCAACTTAACCAAACCTAGCCTAGCCTAACCTAACCTAACCTACAAGGTGTGATCAAAAAGTTCCAAAATGGCGGCCGTAGCTTTACTTAACCTAACCTAACTTAACCTAAACCTACGAGGTGTGATCAAAAATTTTTCAAAATAGTGGTCATAGCTTAACTGAACCTTGCCTAACCTAACCTAAACCTACGAAGTGTGGTCATAAAGTTCCAAGATGGAGGTCGTAGCTTAACTCAACCTAACCTAACCCTACGAGGTGTGATCAAAAAGTTCCAAAAATGGCTGCCGTAGCTTAACTTAACCTTTGAGTCATTTTTTTTAACGGGTCCCGGAGGACGGGTCCTTGTTGACGGGTCCCTGTGGGGCGGGTCCTTTGGACTGATCCCTATGGACTGGCCCTTGCATTTTATCCAAATTATGTCAAAGGGGACCCGCCACAGGCCGCCATCTTGTTAGGTTAGGCTAGGTTAAGTTAAGCCACGGCCGCCATCTTGTGAGGTGGGGAGGTGGAGGTGCCTGTGGAACTCTCACAAACACACTACTGCACAGTTTTTGTCCTAGGGTCCTGAAATTTATTTTTGGGGTATAGGGGGTAAAGACCTTTCATTTACGTTAAACAAACATTTTTGTAAAATTCTTAGTTTCCAAAATATAGACAATTTTGAAAATTGGACTTTTTTCGGAAAAATGAAAAAAATGTTAAGTTTTGTTTTAACGTTAAATAACTTAAAGAACATTTGTTTGAGTCTATATATGACTTTTTAGAATGATACGTTTTCAAAATATCGCCTACTTTCACAATTAAACATTTTTGGATTTTGTCCCAGAGATCTGGGACTTGGTTTGTGGGTAGAGGGGGTAAATACCTGTCATTTATGTCAAACACACTTTTTTGTAAAATTCCTAGTTTCCAAAATATAGTCCATTTAAAAAAAAGAATATTTTTGGAAAAAAAAATGTCAAAAATTCCATATTTTATTCTAACGATTAAGGATATAAAAGCCATTGGTTGAGTCTATATATGACTTTATAGAATGATTAGTTTTCAAAAATATAGCCTACTTTCCAAATATTTTTTAGAAAAATTTAAAAAAATATAATATTTTTCGACTAAGAATGGGATAAACGTAGGTGTTAGAGTTAACATATGACTTTATATGATTTTTTTTAGTTTTGAACATATAATCTACTTTCCACCAATCACTTTTTTTTTTTTTTTGGGAAAAAAATAATGTTCTTGACTTGGCATGGGATAGAGGTAAGAGTACGAGTTGAGAGTACCTTAGAGTACTTTAGATTTTTTTGAAAGTTTAGTGTATTGTTGTTGCTTACAAACATGGCAGTAAGCATTATGTTGTGATAAAATGGACTGATTTACTTTCCAAGACCAAGAGAAAAATCCACAAAATGCATTGACAAAATAACTTGTCAAATAAGCCAACACAAAATGCCCAACATAAGACCCCACACATAAACTAACACATAAGCTAATTTGTAAAATGTTAAACACTTGCATGGTATTACATTTTAGGTAATGCATGTTAAACATGAACTCACTTGTCTGTTGTATGAAAAGGACTCGTCAACAATGACCTGTCAACAATGGACACTGCTTGCACATTTTTAGTTACTACCCACCTCTCTCCACTCCTAATGCAAAATGAACATGTAAAACACAAATTGGAAAAATCCATGTTTCCATATTGACAAATAGAAAAAAAAACATTAAACTGAAATTTAAAAAACTGTTAATGGGAATTTGGTAAATTGATAAATGAAAAAAAAAATTGGAAAATCCATGTTTCTATATCATGAAATTGAAAACCTTAAAACTGACATTTTAAGAACTGTAAATGGGAAATTGTGAAATTGATAAATGTGTAAACTGTTCATACTAAATATGAGGAAGAACTATTGGATATAGAAAATGAGCTTTGTCATGCTAAAATTATTGTGTAATGATTCCATGTAACCGCTTAAACTATTTCTTAACAATACATGTAATATTTTCTACCACTTTGCTACCACTTTTCTACCACTTTTCTAGTTTGCTACCACTTTTCTACCACTTTTCTACCACTTTGCTACCACTTTTCTACCACTTTGTTACCACTTTTCTAGTTTGCTACCACTTTGCTACCACTTTTCTACCCACTTTGCTACCACTTTGCTACCACTTTGCTACCAATTGTCTACCACTTGTCTACCACTTTGCTACCACATTTCTACCTTTTTCTATCACTTTAAACTGTACATATTAAATATAAAAGCCAACGCTAAATAATTCTATTACCAGAACAGATATAACCTTTGTAGTGTGCAAATCATACTAACAGGTTAGTTGTAAAATGTTAAACACTTGCATGGTATTACATTTTAGGTAATGCATGTGAATCATGAACTCACTTTTCTGTTGTATGAAAAGGACTCGTCAACAATGACCTGTCAACAATGGACACTGCTTGCACATTTTTAATTACTACCCACCTCTCTCCACTCCTAATGCAAAATGAACATGTAAAACACAAATTGGAAAAATCCATGTTTCCATATTAACAAATAAAATAAAAAAAACCAACATTAAACTAAAATTTTAAAAACTGTAAATGGGAATTTGGTAAATTAATAAATGTGAAAACAACAAATTGGAAAATCCATGTTTCTATATCATAATATTGAAAAACTTTAAACTGACATTTTAAGAACTGTAAATGGGGTAATTGTGAAATTAATAAATGTGTAAACAACAAAATGCAAAATCCATGTTTCCATTTTATGAAATTGAAAAACTTCAAACTAATATTTAAAAAAAAACTGAAAATGGGGAATTGGAAAATTGGCATATGTGAAAAAAACACCAGTAGGGTAGTGATCATGTTGTACAGTAACCTATAAGACTAGCATAAGAATAGTTGCATGACATGTAAAACACAAATTGTAAAACATCCATGTTTCCATATTAACAAATAGAACAAAAAACATTAAACTGAACATTTAAAAACTGCAAATGTGAATTTAGTAAATTAATAAATGTGAAAACAACAAATTGGAAAATCCATGTTTCTATATCATGAAATTGAAAAAACTTTAAACTGACATTTTAAGAACTGAAAATGGGAAATTGTGAAATTAATAAATGTGTAAACAACAAAATGCAAAATCCATGATTTCCATATTATGAAATTGAAAAACTAAAAACTGACATTAAAAAAACTGATAATGGGAAATTGGAAAATTGACATATGTGTAAACGACAAAATGAAAAAAAAATCCGTTTGGGGTAGTGATCATGTTGTACAGTAACCTGTAAGACTATCATAAGGATAGTTGCATGTACCTTATATACATTGTGTATGTGCATTAGCCTTTGGATTAGCTTAAGTTAGGTTTGGTAAAGTTAGGTTTAATGAGGTTAGGTATTTGACCTTGTAGTTTACTCTTTTAGAAAAATGTAAAATAGTAAAATCTAAAAATCAAAAAATCTTAAATTTAAAGTGTAAAATCTAAAATCTTTAAATGAGGTTTCTGCAGGTTATGACAACACGTTTATGATTTAGTCCATGTTGATGTGTGGTATCCAATTACTGCTGACTTTGCATGATCATCACCCATTGTCTTGATCAACAGCTGAGGTTTCAAATTACTGGCATGTCAGCAACATGACACCGGAAGGAACACCTGTGTAATATCCAATAACTACTAACTTGGCATGATCATCACCCATTGTCTTGATGAACACGTGGGGTTTCAAATTACTGCAGTGTTAGTCATAGCAACAGATCTGCGCGCTCTCTGTCATGTCTGTAATATGACACAGGAAATATAACAAGACGTCTTACTGCACGTGCCATTTGCACAGTTTTAACATCTTAAGAACATATATTATTCTCTTTCAACTACAAATGACTCGTTAGAACACATCCATACACCAAGTTAGATCCCTTGTCCTGCTCTCAAATGGCATGCGCCTCGTAGCCCTAACCTAACGTTACGTACGAACTAAACAGAATGTGATTTGTTAGCTCTTATCATGCATGTGCACAGGTGAACACTTGTGTGTTAGGTCATATTACACATGAACTTGCATTTTCTCACGTAATTGTATTTCTCTGTTCCACAAGATACAAATTTGATTGCTGGATTGTATCCTGCACTGTTTATGCGATATAGCTTTGCCAGGTAGTTCTCTACATATAGCAATTTTACCACTGCTCTACCTAAGCCTTTTGCTCTTTTGGCTTTCTTACAGTCGAGTGTGTGATAGACAGCATTAACTGTATATCAAACCCAGTTCACTTTTGTATTTGTAATCCAAGTAATAGTTTGAAAAGTCACAAATGTAATCAGTTTTAAACGTTATCTCTGTTTTGTTTTGTTTAATATGTTTATGACATGCATATTAACCTCAACTCGAACCCTCAGGTGAAAGGCTAACAGCTTAACCACTGCACCACAATGCCCTTGTATCTTAGTTCGACTCGTTCTAGGCCTCAGACCTGGAAATCGAGTTAAGACTATCAATACAAGAGCTAAAAGTGCTTACCACTGCAACACAAAAATTAATAAATAAATGGATAGCTGGTAACATTAGACAACCGGAATTGATTATATTTCTGTTAGCAATGCATTTCGTCATCAGCATACTGTCTGAGCACTGACGGCAACACAGTTTAGTATAGAACAAGCGAGTGTGTGTGTGTATTGATTATTAGCCTCAAGTATTTAAAGCTTGTTGTGTGTAGCAATCATTTTGTCTCGGTAACTACTGAGCATTTTTGTGTTTTAGCTATCCTCTTTAACCAATCAAATAAAGATAGTCTACTCTTAATTCTTGATAAATCAGAGTTTGCGTACACCGTTTCTCATTTATTAACCCATACCTGCAACCTATACTCTCTCTATACTGCAGTTTGATCTGAAAACAAGTTTCAATGGTAAAAGACTTGTCAGTCACAATACATGTAGCCTACACTAATTATTCTTTCTCTACCTAGCTATGTTTCATCACACATGGTAAACATCTCACATGTTCGTACCCGATTATTAGTTTTGTAAAATCTCAGGTCAATGACCTTGATGTATTGGGTATTTTTGGTAAATGCATCGGCCATGGGAAAGGGTTGATCATTCTAAGTTCTATGACACCTCACATGTTAATATTCAATTATTAGTTTATAAAATCTTAGGTCAATGACTTTGCTGTTTTGAATCTTTTGGGTAAATTCGTTGGTCATGGAAAAGGGTTGACCATCCTGAGTCCCATGACACCTCACTTGACCCTCTCTGATTATTAGTTAGTGAGATATTAACAAAAGTGTAGTTAGACCCTTTTAACAAAAATAATAATAGATTCAAAAACAAAATGTCACCTCAAGTCCAACGACCTCTGATACAAGTCCCATAGCCTTATTGGTTCATGAAATGTTAAAAAGCTAATTACCTATTAGTTTTGGATCTTTTGGTAATTTAAAAATAAATAACTCATTTATAAATCTGTATTCAAAAAGCCCGCCCTCTTACAAAAACAAAACAAGTGCACATGCGTAAAAACAAAACAAAAACATAAATGTTAATTCATAGTAGCGATCGGCTCTTTGCTTGCGTATCATGTGGAACAACGTTTAATTTCATTATAGCATTATGGGTCATGAGCCTGTCAAAAGGAACCGGTCTAAAGGGATTAGTCAAAAAGGACCCGTCCACAGGGGCTCGTCCGCAAGGACCCTTCAACAAGGACCCGTCAACAATGACCCGTCCACAGGGACTCGTCCACAAGGACCCGTCCACAGGGGCCTGCGTGTGCGTGCAGGTGAACATACGATTACGTCAGCAAACCATCTCATCTAGTTTCAAATTTAGCCACTACGGCGCGTGCAACACACAGGAAGTGCGTGGGAACATACGATTACGTCAGCTAAACATGAACTCACTTGTCTGTTGTATGACTATCAGTTTAGTAGTGGTATCATGCAGCGAAAGACGTTTACTTACACAATCCACCATTATGGTAAGTTTTTTTTCTTATCATTATGGAAATTTCCTTATTAGAATAAAATGTTATAGTGGTTCTGGTCACTTATAGCTAAACTGTAATAGATATGATTTTTTTTGTTTCTTTATAGGCTACTACAATAAATATTCACAATGCTATGGGGGCAGAACTGTTGATTAGAGAGAAAAGAGCTCACTGAATTACCAATGCATACTCTTTTCCGTATCATTAACATTCAAAAAGTGGACACAGTGTATAGTGAACGTGTATTATGTATTAGTGAAAATTTTCAGACATTCCTTTCTACACGTTTTAATGATGTGTCAGAAAGTGTTCTCGAGGATCTAAATCCTAGTGGACATTCTCTATATCTAATTTATAAGGGTATAAAAACAATAAATGTATTGTACATTCTGACTTTGAAGTTAGGTTAGGTTAGGTTAGGTTAGGTAAGGTGGGGATTTGGTTAGGTTAGGTTAGGTTAGGTTAGGTAAAGTTGGGGTTAGGCAGAATGGCTGCGGTATGAATCAAAAGCCAGCTCCTGTCAGTTTTGCCTCACAAGGTTGAGTGTACCCCATTCCAACCCTCAGCCTAGAATTAAATTTCTTGACAGAGCCAGGACTCGAACCCGAGCCTCCACAGTAACAGCTAAAAATGCTGGCCACTACACCATAAAGTGGGGCAATATAAGACTGGTCTTGATTGTACAAGATCAATCAATAATTACCTAATAATAATAATAAAAATAAATAATAATAAATATTCCGTTTAGCAATTACATAGCCGACCTCTCCCTGAGTTCTTTTACATGCCAACATTGTATGACATGCGTGTCTTAATTTTTGCCGCCTTTCAAAAATCACTTACCACGACCAAGAGCGAACCTGCAAGCTTGGGGTTGGTATTCCGACACAATAACCACTCACCCACCGTGGCAAGCTATCGATCAATAATTACCTAATAAAATTCATAATAATAATAATAATAATAATAATAATAATAATAAATATTCCAATTAGCGACTACACGGTCGAACTCCCCCTGTGACATTATTCACGGTCTCAGAGTATGGCGGCCATCTTGCCCATTAGCCCCTGCCCCAGCTATGACTGACCTCTCCATAAGAATAACATAGAGTGATTGCGCGCGGCGGCCATCCTGCCCATTAGCCCCTGTCCCAGCTTCGGCTTATCTTACCTACTCATATTGACGGAAACGGAATGGCAGCGAGCCAAATGTTAAAAGCTTAAATCAAATTACGACCAACCTAATCATTTGATCTCTACCACATTTTGCAACAACATACCTTTTTGTGGGAAGCATCTTTTGACTGAACTATAAGGTTATCAGCCTTATAGTTTGCAGATAGTGGCCATGTAAGTGTGCAAATCGATTCCCCATATCAATTCAAACACGGTGAAACCGAATTGAATGTTTTTTTTACAGAGTTAACACTAGCGAAGGGCACCTCATATTCATGTTTAATATCCGTATTGTACGTTGTATTTCAACAAGCTCCTACAACCAACATTCAATTATACTCCTTGAAAAGGACAAAGAGTTATAACAATACCCATGCATTTAGGAGAAAGTAGGCTATATGTTTTTTACTGAATATCTTGTTAGGTTTTACATACCTTCCTCTATTTTCCTACATAGTTGCCTTGTTTATTTAGGCACTTGTCATACCTTAAAACTAAGTTTTCAAATCCCTCTGCATAAAAGTTTGCCGCCTGCTCTGACAACCACGAATTCACACTTAAGGAAAATCCATTGATAGAGGGGTTATCATGAATATTCGGTCCTCGTGAAGTTTCGTGACAATTGCAATCACCATGTGATCTATGATCACACACCTGAGCGTCCATCGTCATAGACATTTTCACGGCCACTTTTGAACTCGCGTACCCATTTTCGCACTTTACCATCCGTCATTGCATTATCACCATTCACCTCACAAAACTGACGATGAATGTCTGCACCCGACATGTTTCTTGCACTCAAAACACGTATCTCAGATCGTACCTCACACGCGGCGGGCGAATCAATAATCTTGAACATTGTAAAGATGCACAGTTCAGCGTACAGGTTAGCTACACAGCTGCAACTGACGCCTGCTTGTTCGCAAAGGATGTCAGTTGTTGCGGCGTGCGCAATAACTACGGCTTAAAAAACTGCCCTTACTTAAAAAAAACAGTCCACGTAAATGCTCTCAATTTCTTTTATTCAAATACCAATATATCAGGAAGTATGCAAGCCGACAGCTTTAAACTATACACATGTGTAGTACCTGACATTCTATATGTATTTGCAGTGCTACCAACATTACTCTAAGCCTGCTGAGAGGTTCAAATTTAAATACATGTAACTTCTATACTATCATTTGGATTTCAACCAAATTTCGTATGTGCTATGTGTACCATAATAGATATGACTATGCGTATTCTTAAGAGCAACCAGGGCTGGCAACTGTTAATAAATGCTGTCTCTATTTTTGTTACCCTAATATCAATATATCGGAAAGTATGCAAGCCAATAGCTCTAAGCATTGCACACGTATAGTACCTGGCATTCTAGATTAATTTGGGGTAACTAATTTACGTCAGTGCTGCCAACACGATTCTAAGCCTGCCGATAGGTATAATTTTAAAATGCATGTAACTTAAATACTAACTAATGGATTTAATTCAAACTTGGCAGAACAATAGGTCGTATTATTTCAGATTATTTCTGACCAATACATGCATGACATTGTTGCCAACATGATTTTACGCGCGCTGTTAGATCCAATATTTAACTGCATGTACGTCTGTGCTATCCATTGGACTTCAACCAAATTTTATACTCTGTACCTTAAGAGATGGAACTAAGAATATATTCAGTCACCAGGGCTGCTAACTGTAGTGCTCTATTAGGCTACATTATGCCAGGAATAAAGTATTTCGAACTAATTTCAAATTTCTATATTAACAACTTAATTTCGTCATTATTCTAGATAGATCCATATAGATTAATCATTGGCATGAATTTTAAGTTTTAAGAAAAAGTTCGTCTCGGAACTAGCTTGAAACGGTGGGTGAGTGGATAGCGCGTCGGTCTACTAAACCCAAGATTGCAGGTTCGCTCCTGGCCGTGGTAAGTGATTTTTGAAAGGTGGCAAAAATACGACACGCATGTCATACGATGTTGGCATGTCAAAGAACTCATTTGAATTCAGTAGGCCGTGTTCATAATGGCAAAATTAATCTCGGGAGTTTCCGCCAACACAAAGTTCCTCATTTCTCTACTAGAAAGCGCTACAGTGTTCAAGGAGCTTAGATGTCTAACCTCCTTGACTTTCAAAGTGATTCAAGGAACAACGAAATTCGACATGCAAGCTACCCTCTGGGTGTCAAATTACAAAGCTTGCACCCGGCACCCGAGGCCATACGATATTATTATTATAGTCACGGAACTTCTTGTTAACCTACTTTTCACGTTTTGCAAAAATTAGCTAAAAGTAGACTTATGAGATCGATCCGGGCAAATGTCTGTCGGTCTATCTGTCTGTCCATCTCTCTGTCTGTCTGTCTGTCTATACGTGTCTCCTAAACGGCTGCAGCAATCGAATCCCAATTTGGTATGAGTAACGATCTATACCTGAATATATCAAGCCCATATTTGAAAATCATGTCAGTACTACCAACTGCTGAAAAACCGCAATTGAATTTGAGCTCAAATGTTTGGAAGGTATGCATGGGAGCTATTCCAAAATTGGCACACATATAGATAATGATATCTATATATTTAAAACACTAAGCTGATTTTTGTTACCGCGAGATTGAGGGAACGGTAGAACCGATTCACTTCGTAGAGCAATCTGTCGAAAGCTGTAGGCCTGTAGATTTGCAGAGTGTCTTTAAAATAAACAAATATGTTACCACATATTTTAAAATTTATAAACAAAACTACAAAATTATTGGCTCAAGCGCATGCGCATAATCATCTTGGTTAATGACAGACATGGCGGATGTCCACCGCGTTATAATGCAATAGTTATTTATAAGAATTATAATAAAGGAGGGGAATATTGATTATGAAGTTTCCACGATATAAACAGGAATAGAATATTATAGAAAACGGGAAATGTAGAAGAACTTAAACGGACTGTTGAGAGTGAATGTTGTTTAAGTAACTGAATATTGCATTCTTCTACCAGTGATTCGGTAGCTCAGACGGTAGCGTTCAAAACTGTTAATTCATGCATCGCGCAATGGAAGCAGTTCGTACCCCACCTCCGACATATATTTTTATTTCTCAATTATTCTTTCTGCCTATTGGTAATACATTGTCTTAACATATTTTACTTTTATTATTCCCATAAAGTAAGGAATTCACCACGATTTACGTTCCCATATACTTTTAAATTATTAAATAAAAGATGGCCACAATCGCTTTCGCCATGCGAGACAATTGACGAACATAATTCATTTGTTGGACTCAGACATCGTGGTCACTCAGCCCCGTCTACTTTGGTGTGTGTGTCAAATTTTCTCTGATAACCTGTGTTATTGTGATGGCAGTACTGATGTGTGCATTTGTAATTAAAGTGGGGAATGGGAAATTGGCGACCGAGGCTTTAAGTTAGGAACTATCCCGGTATTTACCTGCAGTGGAAGTGGAAAACCACGGAAAACCACATCCCAGATTGTTGAGATGGGAATCGAACCTTGCCCTTCTTAGTTTTGCCTCAAGAGTGCGCCCCGTTCCAGCTCTCAGACCAGAATTACACCTGCAGTGGAAGTGGCAAACCACGGAAAACCAAATCCCAGATAGTTGAGATGGGAATCGAACCTTTCCCTTCTTAGTTTTGCCTCAATAGTGCGCCCCGTTCCAGCCCTCAGACCAGAATTACAGTTCTAGAGAAATGGCGGATAAAGGATTCATCGTATCGTAGTGTGATCTTTGTTTTTGAGAATTAAAAAGAGGGGATTGAAGAACTTCAACAGGCGTTTGAGTTCGTTTGTTGTTTAAGTAACTTAATATTGGTTTAGAAGTCTGTTAACTGGGTGGCTCAGGGGTTACATTGCGGACCCAGGAATGAATTTTGCATAGCCGAAGGAGTCTCACTTCAGACATGTATTTTTATTTCCTAATTATTCTTTCTGGCTATTGGTAATTCATCGTCATAACATATTTTACTTTTATTATTCCCGTACAGTAAGGAATTCTCCACGATTTACATTGCCATATACTTTTAAATTATTAAATAAAAGATGGCCACAATCGCTTTCGCCATGAGAGACAATTGACGAATATAATTCATTTGATGGACTCAGACATCGTGGTCACTCAGCCCCGTCTACTTTGGTGTGTGTGTGTGTGTGTGTGTGTAAAATTTTCTCTGATAACCTGTGTTATTGTGATGGCTGTACTGATGTGTGCATTTGGAATTCAAGTGGGGAATGGGGAATTGACGACCGAGGCTTTAAGTTACGAACTATCCCGGTATTTACCTGCAGTGGACGTGGCAAACCACGGAAAACCACATCCCAGATTGTTGAGATAGGAATCTAACCTTGCTCTCCTGAGTTTTGCCTCAAGAGTGCGCCCCGTTCCAGCCCTCAGACCAGAAGTAAATTTCTTGGCAAACCAGGGATCGAACCTGGAATCCGGGGCGATAGCTCAGAATGTAGCCTTCAGATTGGGCTTCACTGTGTTAATACGATTTTTGACAAGCACTGAGCATATGGTCTAACTCTTAAACTCCCTCCATTACGGTGGCTGTCTAAGTGAGTCTATGCTCATTCCAGTAGTTGGCGAAGTATGCTCCCTTGCTTAATTTACTGTCATGGAAATGCAAAGGATTGTACCTACATCAGGTGATGGAAATTGCTTATTTAGAGCAGTTTCGTGCTGTTTATTCCAAAATGCAGGACGTTATCCTGAGCTGCGTTTGCAAGCAAATTGCAAAAATTGTTGCTGGCATGAATAATTATAAGGATTTTATTATTGGCGATCAGTATCATCGCATTCTCATCAGCAACAAACTTGAGAATGAAAGTATCTGAACTTCATTGTATACGTGAATATTATTGTTTATTGATGATTTGTTTAGAGTACATAACAATGAGTCTAACCACGCTGTTGATTTTGGCAATGGAAGTATTATTTGCCATTTAATATTTGGCGGCTGTGTTGATGCAGGCCACTATAGTGTTATTGAATATGACGTTAATTTGGAGAGAAATGCTGCAATAAATATACCCATTTGACGAAAAAGAACATTAGCCACAAAAAAGTGGGAAATCGTAGAAAATACGAAGCCACTTTTAAAATCTAATATAAAATGCCAATTCAGAAACAATTCCAGATATTATGCCGTACAGTGTATGGTCCTTGACGAACAAATGTAAACATTGTTCTGCACTGTATTTCTGTAGCGAGAAATCTACGCCTGGTTACTTTGACCTTTGGTGTTGTAATGGCAAAATTAATCTTCCTAAATATAAAATATTTCACAGACTGCAACAATTTTTCACTGGAAATGATATCTCAAGGAATTTAAGAGAGAACTTCGTTAATGTATATTCCAAAATTATAAGCGACGGTTCCTGCGGCCAGTTGTATATATTAGACTCCTCAGAATTCTTGAATTCCTTGGAATTAAGTGATTTGCTTCCACATACTCCAAACGATTGACCCATAGATATGTGTCTGAGAAATCTGAAGTTTCCTAGGGGCATCTAAATGCTACCATATTAATTATAAGAAATATGTACGAAAATTGCTTGAATTTGGAAATAATAAGTGCAGTTAAAATTAGGCGGAGAGATCTAACCCTTCGACTTGATTCCATATTAATTATATGAAATATGCATGAAAATGCTTGGATTTGGAAATAAGTGCAGTTAAAATTAGGCAGAAAGGTCTAATCCTTCGACTTCATTTAACACCGCCGGATAAAACAATCATTTTCTTTTAAGAGGCAACATTTTCCGATTCGCTTGGCATACTTTATCACAATCAATAAAGCTCAAGGGGGAACTCTGGAACGTATAGGTCTCAATTTGCCTCATCATGTTTTCAATCATGGCCAGCAGTGTGTTGCAATGTCTAGAGTGCAATCTTTTGACGCCCTTAAAGTTTCAATAGTGCTAAAAAATAATTGTACAAAGAACCTATATAATAAAATTCTTCAGTAAATATTTTCTTATTGGCCGTCATGTATTGACGGGTTTCAACTAGTTTGAGTTTAATTTCCAGGAGGCCATGCATGGCAGTGTTGCCAAAATGAATCTACGCTGGCTAATAGGTCCAATTTTTAAATGCATATAACTTCTACACTATCAATTGGAATTCAACCCAAATTTCATTTCCGATTTTTCAGTAGTTGGTAGCACTGACATCATTTTCAAATACAGCATTGAGTTATTCAGGTATATATCTTTGCTCCTACCAAAATTTGTTTCGATTGCTGCAGCCGTTTAGGAGTTGATCGGGGAGGACACACACACAGCCAGGCAGACAGACAGACCGACAGACAGAAGGACAGACAGACACACATTTGCCCGGATCAATCTCATAAGTCTACTTTTTCCTCATTATTGCAAAATGTGAAAAGTAGGCTAAAAATGTATGGACGAATTTTAGCCACATTTCTCATATAAAGCAAGGACAAGGTGTTTAACGTGTTTAGTTAAGCTGTTAGTTTTACGTGGCCGTTAATCAACCAATATCAAACAGCATGTAACTTCCATTATCCATTAGACTTCAACCAAATTTTGTATGTGCATTCTATACCTTAAGAGATGGAACTATGAATATTTTCAGAGTCACCAGGGCTGCGAACTGTAGTAAGTTACTTTATTAGGATACACTGTTTCAGCCGTATTTCAAAATGCAATACTTAGAAATGTTAGTACGGTATTACAAACTTGATGTCGTCATTATTTTAGATAGGTCTCTATAGATTGGCATGAATCTTAAATTTAAAGAAAAGTAGGCTCTTTAGTTCGTCACGGAACTACTTGTTATTAATAGTAGTATTATTGTTCTTACCATTGGCACAATTTACTAATAGTGACACACCTTTAAGATAAAACCAGTATTTAGAACGACGTAATGTATAAGTTAAAACTTCGTTTTGTGCAATGTCTAATAACATCAAATAGTTATATAAATTCGTTTGACGACAGTAATATTTGTAAAAACTCGGTTAAACTGGATACAGTACTTAATTTCCGATTTGTTATTTAACTTCTACTCCAGGCAAATGCCGGGATGGTACCTAACATAAGGCCACGGCCGCTTCCTTCCAATCCTCATCTGAATTACAAAGCGCACACTAATAGAGCCATCACGATAACACAGGTTATCAGACAAATTACACACACGCACACACACACAAATAAACGGGGCTACATGGCAATGATGTCGCAAAGCCCCTGAACCAATCAACAACAACTATCGATATATTTCAGATAGAGATTAGCCAGTTTGAACTATACCATTAACTCAGTGACACCAGTGTTGTTAAAAATTCTGAATAGAAGTGTAAAGAGACCATTTGGTTGTGCACGCGTGGTGAAGGTTAGTCTACTTGATCGGCCCACCCGTCCAGAGCTTTGTGAGTCCAGTGCTATGGGCCAGAACGCGGCCGCATTAGATGAGAACGGCACTGAACGGGCTGAGCTTCTAAAGTCCATGGGCTCGGAATGCAGTGCGGGGGGACACGCAGCAGTACCCGGCCTACCGACATAACAAATGTAGCCTATTTGTTTATGTTGTGGAGTAAACATAGACTGTTATTGTGGTATGAAAATATTATTATACTTTCACGAATTGTACAAATATTCATGGTTTTGAATGGGTAACTACAAGTTTGAATGATAGAATAGAATAATTTCCCCTACCAATATCCATTATTAACATAATCTCCGTAGATCATGCAAATAAATCGTAGTTGGAAACTCACAAGGAAAGTAGTGTGAATGCAACATAATAATTCAAAAAGAAAAAAATGGCCCTAGGGCGTCTCGAATCCGAGATCCATTGGACACTAAGTTACAGCTATAGCACTCGCACACTTTTCACTTTCTGCTTTTTTTTAATGATGATGAGATAGACTTATGGCATCGATCCAGGCAAATGTCTGTCTGTCTTTGTGTGTCTCCCCTATAAACCCCTAAAAGATTGCAGTTATCGAAACCAAATTCGGTTTAGGGAAATATATATCTGAATATCTCAGGGACATAATTGAAAATGATTTCAGAGTTACCAACTGCTAAAAATCACAATTCACTTTTAAGCTCTACGTTGGATATCTCAGACGTTATGCAAGCGAAATTTTCCAAAATTAGCACACACAGGGATAATAACATTCCAGATACATTTTAAGGAGCCCATATATGACAGTGTTGCCAAGATGATTCTAAGCCTGCTGATAAGTCCAATGTTTAAGTACATCTAACATCTATACTATCAATTGGATTTTAACCAAATTTCGTACGTGCTTTGTGTATTATAACAGATATGACTATGCTTATACTTGAGAGCCATTAGGGCTGCCAACTGTTAATTAATGCGGCTGGCTGCGTGGCTCAGGGGTAACGTTCTCGCTTGCTGGGCCCAAGGTTGCAGGTTCGTATCCTGGCGCAGACAGCTGACATTTGAGGGTGCGCAAATGCGAGAGAGCCGTGTCAGTAGATTTACTGGCACGTTGAAGATCCCTTTCTGGACAAAATTACGGCACCCCGGAGTATCTAAAAGCCAGAGTAGTTAAAAGGGACGTAAAACCAATAACATTATTATTATTTGTTAATAAATGTTCACTCTCTTTAACCTAATACCAATATATAAGAAAGTATGCAAGCCACAGCTCTAAATTTTGCGCACGAATAGTTCCGGAAATTTTAGATTATTTGGGAGCAACTAATGCACATCAGTGCTGCCAACATAATTCTAAGCCTGTTTATAGCGCCAATTTTTAAATGCATGTAACTTCTATACTAAAAAATGGATTTTATCCAAAATTGGCACTATAAAATATAGGAATAATTCAGATTAATTCCGAGCACGCCTTCTTGACGTTGTTGCCAATATGATTTTACTCGCACTGATACATCCAATATTTCACAGCATGCAACGTTCATACTATCCATTGGACTTCAACCAAATTTTGTATGTGCATTATGTACCTTAAGATATGGAACTAAGAATATATTCCGAGTCACCATGGTTGCCAACTGTAGAGCTGTATTGGAATACATTACTTCAGATATATTCCAATCTAAATAGAAAAGTTAGTAATACCAACTTAATCTCGTCATTATTCTAGATAGGTCTATGTAGATTAATCATTGGCATGAGTCTTACATATAAAGAAAATTAGGCTCTTTAGATCGTCACGGAACTACTTCATATTATTGTTAATATTATTATTATTATTATTTTACTGTGGAGTAATCAGTGCTGTGAAACTTATATTAGTTTCAAGAATAGTACAAATATTCATGGTTTTGATTGGGAAAGTACAAATTCGAATGATAAAATAGAATGATTTTTCCCTACCAATATCCATTATTAACATCGCCCCCCTAGATCATGCGAGTAAATCGAAGTTGAGAAGTTGCATCACACAGTAGTGTTGACACAACGAAATAATTCAAAAAGAATAAAAATTCTGGCCATGGAGCGTCTCGAACCCAGGACCCATTAGGTACCAAGTTAACGCCTTAGCAATCGTACACATTTCACGTACTGTGAAGATTCACAGCTTCATCCATATGGCTAAATGTCGAATGATTTCAGTTAAATCTTAAATACTGACAGAAATGCGTTTAATCAGTCAGTGCCTTTTCCTGTATTCAACGTAACGGAACTAAATGACTGATTTGCATTATTAATGCCAATGAACTGCAACTATTAATCTCGATCCACAAGTTTCCTCCATCTTTGATTTCTTGCAGCTGAGCCAATAAGAACTCGTAATGCAGGCACGAATAACGTTATTGAAGCCTATACCGGAATTGTGCTTGTATACAAGCTTTTAGGTTACGATCTGTAACATCTGTACGCTGATGGCCAATGATTGCGGTACAACACATGTGAAATGTCCATAAGCAGAGGGTACTGGTCAGCACAGTATCGAAGCACCTAAGGTAGGATGTTATACATTAGCTATCGTATATTCTACGTGGTATTGTTTAGCTTACTTTTCACTTTTTTTTAAATGATGATGAGATAGACTGATGACATCGATCCAGGCAAATGTCTGTCTGTCTGTCTTTGTGTGTCTCCCCCTATCAACCCCTTAAAGATTGCAGTTATCGAAGCCAAATTCGGTTTAAGGAAATATCTATATCTGAATATCTCAGGGACATAATTGAAAATGATTTCAGAGTTACCAACTGCTAAAAATCACAATTCACTTTTAAGCTCTACGTTGGATATCTCAGACGTTATGCATGCGAAATTTTCCAAAATTAGCACACACAGGGATAATAAAATTCCAGATACATTTTAAGGAGCCCATATATGACAGTGTTGCCAAGATGATTCTAAGCCTGCTGATAAGTCCAATGTTTAAGTACATCTAACATCTATACTATCAATTGGATTGTAACCAAATTTCGTACGTGCTTTGTGTACTATAACAGATATGACTATGCTTATGCTTGAGAGCCATTAGGGCTGCCAATTGTTAATAAATGCGGCTGGCTGCGTGGCTCAGGGGTAACGTTCTCGCTTGCTGGGCCCAAGGTTGCTCGTTCGTATCCTGGCGCAGTCAGCTGGCATTTGACGGGGCAAATGCCAGAGAGCCGTGTCAGTAGATTTACTGACACGTTGAAGATCCCCTTCTGGACAAAATTACGGCACCCCGGAGTCTCTAAAAGTCAGAGTAGTTAAAAGGGACGTAAAACCAATAACATTATTATTATTTGTTAATAAATGCTCACTCTCTTTATCCTAATACCAATATATCAGAAAGTATGTAAGCCAACAGCTCTAAATTTTGCGCACGAATAGTTCCGGAAATTTTAGATTATTTGGGAGAAACTAATGCACATCAGTGCTGCCAACATAATTCTAAGCCTGTTTATAGGGCCAATTTTTAAATGCATGTATCTTGTATACTAAGAAATGGATTCTATCCAAAATTGGCACTATAAAATATAGGAATAATTCAGATTAATTCTGAGCACGCCTTCTTGACGTTGTTGCCAATATGATTTTACTCGCACTGATACATCCAATATTTCACAGCATGCAACGTTCATACTATCCATTGGACTTTACCAAATTTTGCATGAGCATTCTTTACCTTAAGATATGGAACTGAGAATAAATTCAGAGTCACCAAGGCTGCCAACTGTGGAGCTGTATTGGAATACATTACTTCAGATATATTCCAATCTAAATAGAAAAGTTAGTATTGCCAACTTAATCTCGACATTATTCTAGATAGGTCTATGTAGATTAATCATTGGCATGAATCTTAAATATAAAGAAAATCAGGCTCTTTAGATCGTCACGGAACTACTTCATATTATTGTTAATATTATTATTATTATTATTTTACTATGGATTAATCAGTGCTGTGAAAATTATATTAGTTTCACGAATAGTACAAATATTCATGGTTTTGATTGGGAAAGTACAAATTCGAATGATAAAATAGAATGATTTTTCCCTACCAATATCCATTATTAACATCGCCCCCCTAGATCATGCGAGTAAATCGAAGTTGAGAAGTTGCATCACACAGTAGTGTTGACACAACGAAATAATTCAAAAAGAATAAAAATTCTGGCCATGGAGCGTCTCGAACCCAGGACCCATTAGGTACCAAGTTAACGCCTTAGCACTCGTACACATTTCACGTACTGTGCAGATTCACAGCTTCATCCATAAGGCTAAATGTCGAATGATTTCAGTTAAATCTTAAATACTGACAGAAATGCGTTTAATCAGTCAGTGCCTTTTCCTGTATTCAACGTAACGGAACTAAATGACTGATTTGCATTAATAATGCCAATGAACTGCAACTATTAATCTCAATCCACAAGTTTCCTCCATCTTTGATTTCTTGCAGCTGAGCCAATAAGAACTCGTAATGCAGGTACGAATAACGTTATTGAGGCCTATACCGGAATTGTGCTTGTATACAAGCTTTTACGTTACGATCTGTAACATCTGAACGCTGATGGCCAATGATTGCGGTACAACACATGTGAAATGTCCATAAGCAGAGGGTACTGGTCAGCACAGTGTCGAAGCACCTAAGGTAGGATGTTATACATTAGCTACCGTATATTCTACGTGCTATTTTTAGCTTACTTTTCACTTTTTTTTTTAATGATGATGAGATAGACTTATGGCATCGATCCAGGCAAATGTCTGTCTGTCTGTCTGTCTTTGTGTGTCTCCCCCTATCAACCCCTTAAAGATTGCAGTTATCGAAGCCAAATTCGGTTTAAGGAAATATCTATATCTGAATATCTCAGGAACATAATTGAAAATGATTTCAGAGTTACCAACTGCTAAAAATCACAATTCACTTTTAAGCTCTACGTTGGATATCTCAGACGTTATGCATGCGAAATTTTCCAAAATTAGCACACACAGGGATAATAACATTCCAGATACATTTTAAGGAGCCCATATATGACAGTGTTGCCAAGATGATTCTAAGCCTGCTGATAAGTCCAATGTTTAAGTACATCTAACATCTATACTATCAATTGGATTGTAACCAAATTTCGTACGTGCTTTGTGTACTATAACAGATATGACTATGCTTATGCTTGAGAGCCATTAGGGATGCCAATTGTTAATAAATGCGGCTGGCTGCGTGGCTCAGGGGAAACGTTCTCGCTTGCTGGGCCCAAGGTTGCTCGTTCGTATCCTGGCGCAGTCAGCTGGCATTTGACGGTGCGCAAATGCCAGAGAGCCATGTCAGTAGATTTACTGGCACGTTGAAGATCCCCTTCTGGACAAAATTACGGCACCCCGGAGTCTCTAAAAGCCAGAGTAGTTAAAAGGGACGTAAAACCAATAACAATATTATTATTTGTTAATAAATGCTCACTCTCTTTATCCTAATACCAATATATCAGAAAGTATGTAAGCCAACAGCTCTAAATTTTGCGCACGAATAGTTCCGGAAATTTTAGATTATTTGGGAGCAACTAATGCACATCAGTGCTGCCAACATAATTCTAAGCCTGTTTATAGGGCCAATTTTTAAATGCATGTATCTTGTATACTAAGAAATGGATTCTATCCAAAATTGGCACTATAAAATATAGGAATAATTCAGATTAATTCTGAGCACGCCTTCTTGACGTTGTTGCCAATATGATTTTACTCGCACTGATACATCCAATATTTCACAGCATGCAACGTTTATACTATCCATTGGACTTCAACCAAATTTTGTATGTGCATTCTGTACCTTAAAATATGGAATTAAGTATATATTCAGAGTCACCAAGGCTGCCAACTGTAGAGCTGTATTGGAATACATTACTTCAGATGTATTCCAATCTAAATAGAAAAGTTAGTATTTCCAACTTAATCTCGTCATTATTCTAGATATGTCTATGTAGATTAATCATTGGCATGAATAATACATATAAAGAAAATTAGGTTCATTAGATCGTCACGAAACTACTTCATATTATTGTTAATATTATTATTATTATTATTACTTTACTGTGGAGTAATCAGTGCTGTGAAAATTATATTAGTTTCACGAATAGTACAAATATTCATGGTTTTGATTGGGAAAGTACAAATTCGAATGATAAAATAGAATGATTTTTCCCTACCAATATCCATTATTAACATCGCCCCCCTAGATCATGCGAGTAAATCGAAGTTGAAAAGTTGCATCACACAGTAGTGTTGACACAAAGAAATAATTCAAAAAGAATAAAAATTCTGACCATGGAGCTTCTCGAACCCAGGACCCATTAGGTAACAAGTTCACGCCTTGGCACTCGTACACATTTCACGTTCTATGCAGGTTCACAGCTTCGTCCATATGTCTAAATGTCGAATGATTTCAGTTAAATCTTAAATACTGTCAGAAATGCGTTTAATCAGTCAGTGCCTTTTCCTGTATTCAACGTATCGGAACTAAATGACTGATTTGCATTAATAAAGCCAATGAACTGCAACTATTAATCTCGATCCACAAGTTTCCTCCATCTTTGATTTCTTGCAGCTGAGCCAATAAGAACTCGTAATGCAGGTACGAATAACGTTATTGAAGCCTATACCGGAATTGTGCTTGTATACAAGCTTTTACGTTACGATCTGTAACATCAGTACGCTGATGGCCAATGATTGCGGTACAACACATGTGAAATGTCCATAAGCAGAGGGTACTGGTCAGCACAGTATCGAAGCACCTAAGGTAGGATGTTATACATTAGCTATCGTATATTCTACGTGGTATTTTTTAGCTTACTTTTCACTTTTTTTTAAATGATGATGAGATAGACTGATGACATCGATCCAGGCAAATGTCTGTCTGTCTGTCTTTGTGTGTCTCCCCCTATCAACCCCTTAAAGATTGCAGTTATCGAAGCCAAATTCGGTTTAAGGAAATATCTATATCTGAATATCTCAGGGACATAATTGAAAATGATTTCAGAGTTACCAACTGCTAAAAATCACAATTCACTTTTAAGCTCTACGTTGGATATCTCAGACGTTATTCATGCGAAATTCTCCAAAATTAGCACACACAGAGGTAATAACATTCCAGATACATTTTAAGGAGCCCATATATGACAGTGTTGCCAAGATGATTCTAAGCCTGCTGTTAAGTCCAATGTTTAAGTACATCTAACATCTATATTATCAATTGGATTTTAACCAAATTTCGTACGTGCTTTGTGTACTATAACAGATATGACTATGCTTATGCTTGAGAGCCATTAGGGCTGCCAACTGTTAATAAATGCGGCTGGCTGCGTGGCTAAGGGGTATCGTTCTCGCTTGCTGGGCCCAAGGTTGCTCGTTCGTATCCTGGCGCAGACAGCTGGCATTTGAGGGTGCGCAAATGCGAGAGAGCCGTGTCAGTAGATTTACTGGTACGTTGAAGATCCCCTTCTGGACAAAATTACGGCACCCCGGAGTCTCTAAAAGCCAGAGTAGTTAAAAGGGACGTAAAACCAATAACATTATTATTATTTGTTAATAAATGCTCACTCTCTTTATCCTAATACCAATATATCAGAAAGTATGTAAGCCAACAGCTCTAAATTTTGCGCACGAATAGTTCCGGAAATTTTAGATTATTTGGGAGCAACTAATGCACATCAGTGCTGCCAACATAATTCTATGCCTGTTTATAGGGCCAATTTTTAAATGCATGTAACTTGTATACTAAGAAATGGATTTTATCCAAAATTGGCACTATAAAATATAGGAATAATTCAGATTAATTCTGAGCACGCCTTCTTGACGTTGTTGCCAATATGATTTTACTCGCACTGATACATCCAATATTTCACAGCATGCAACGTTCATACTATCCATTGGACTTCAACCAAATTTTGTATGTGCATTCTGTACCTTAAAATATGGAACTAAGAATATATTCAGAGTCACCAAGGCTGCCAACTGTAGAGCTGTATTGGAATACATTACTTCAGATGTATTCCAATCTAAATAGAAAAGTTAGTATTACCAACTTAATCTCGTCATTATTCTAGATATGTCTATGTAGATTAATCATTGGCATGAGACTGAAATATAAAGAAAATTAGGCCCTTTAGATCGTCACGGAACTACTTCATATTATTGTTAATATTATTATTATTATTTTACTGTGGAGTAATCAGTGCTGTGAAACTTATATTATTTTCAAGAATAGTACAAATATTCATGGTTTTGATTGGGAAAGTACAAATTCGAATGATAAAATAGAATGATTTTTCCCTACCAATATCCATTATTAACATCGCCCCCCTAGATCATGCGAGTAAATCGAAGTTGAAAAGTTGCATCGCACAGTAGTGTTAACACAACGAAATAATTCAAAAAGAATAAAAATTCTGACCATGGAGCGTCTCGAACCCAGGACCCATTAGGTACCAAGTTAACGTCTTAGCACTCGTACACATTTCACGTTCAATGCAAGTTCACAGCTTCATCCATATGGCTAAATGTCGAATGATTTCAGTTACATCATAAATACTGTCAGAAATGCGTTTAATCAGTCAGTGCCTTTTCCTGTATTCAACGTAACGGAACTAAATGACTGATTTGCATTAATAATGCCAATGAACTGCAACTATTAATCTCAATCAACAACTTTCCTCCATCTTTGATTTCTTGCAGCTGAGCCAATAAGAACTCGTAATGCAGGTACGAATAACGTTATTGAGGCCTATACCGGAATTGTGCTTGTATACAAGCTTTTACGTTACGATCTGTAACATCTGAACGCTGATGGCCAATGATTGCGGTACAACACATGTGAAATGTCCATAAGCAGAGGGTACTGGTCAGCACAGTATCGAAGCACCTAAGGTAGGGTGTTATACATTAGCTATTGTATATTCTACGTGCTATTTTTAGCTTACTTTTCACTTTTTTTTAAATGATGATGAGATAGACTTATGGCATCGATCCAGGCAAATGTCTGTCTGTCTGTCTTTGTGTGTCTCCCCCTATCAACCCCTAAAAGATTGCAGTTATCGAAACCAAATTCGGTTTAAGGAAATATATATCTGAATATTTCAGGGACATAATTGAAAATGATTTCAGAGTTTCCAACTGCTAAAAATCACAATTCACTTTTAAGCTCTACGTTGGATATCTCAGACGTTATGCATGCGAAATTTGCCAAAATTAGCACACACAGGGATAATAACATTCCAGATACATTTTAAGGAGCCCATATATGACAGTGTTGCCAAGATGATTCTAAGTCTGCTGATAAGTCCAATGTTTAAGTACATCTAACATCTATACTATCAATTGGATTTTAACCAAATTTCGTACGTGCTTTGTGTACTATAAAGATATGACTATGCTTATACTTGAGAGCCATTAGGGCTGCCAACTGTTAATTAATGCGGCTGGCTGCGTGGCTCAGGGGTAACGTTCTCGCTTGCTGGGCCCAAGGTTGCAGGTTAGTATCCTGGCGCAGTCAGATGGCATTTGAGGGTGCGCAAATGCGAGAGAGCCGTGTCAGTAGATTTACTGGCACGTTGAAGATCCCCTTCTGGGCAAAAACACGGCACCCCGGAGTCTCTAAGAGCCAGAGTAGTTGAAATGGACGTAAAACCAATAACATTATTATTATTTGTTAATAAATGCTCACTCTCTTTATCCTAATACCAATATATCAGAAAGTATGCTAGCCAACAGCTCTAAATTTTGCGCACGAATAGTTCCTGAAATTTTAGATTATTTGGGAACAACTAATGCACATCAGTGCTGCCAACATAATTCTAAGCCTGTTTATAGGGCCAATTTTTAAATGCATGTAACTTGTATACTAAGAAATGGATTTTATCCAAAATTGGCACTATAAAATATAGGATATAATTCAGATTAATTCTGAAAACGCCTTCTTGACGTTGTTGCCAATATGATTTTACTCGCACTGATACATCCAATATTTCACAGCATGCAACGTCCATACTATCCATTGGACTTTACCAAATTTTGCATGAGCATTCTTTACCTTAAGATATGGAACTGAGAATAAATTCAGAGTCACCAAGGCTGCCAACTGTGGAGCTGTATTGGAATACATTACTTCAGATATATTTCAATCGAAATAGAAATGTGTATTATTACTAACCTAAGTTCGTCATTATTCTCGATAGGCCCATCGTAAATAGATTAACTTAATCGTTGGCTTGAATCTTAAATTTTATGGAAAATTAAGCTTTTTAGTCGGTCTCGGAGCTACTTGTTTGTCACCTGGCAGCACTACGAATTCGAATTCATTTATAGTTAACTTTCTATTCGTACACTAGTAGGAGAATACCGTTATTGAAATTTGGATCCTAGTACGAGGCTAAAAACGTTATTTAACCCGGGACCCATACAACAGAACACGACGTTAATAACGTTATTCGACCTGCGAGGCACGCAGCATAACACAATGCTATCCGGTCTTGTGAATAACGTTATTTGAAGTTCGGAATGAGTGGTAGTTGTTCGCGACGTGTTAGAGCACGAATAACGTTATTCGACCTGCGAGGCATGCAGCATAACACAATGCTATCCGGTCTTGTCAATAACGTTATCTAAAATATCTGAGTGAATGGGGTACATTTCATTGTGTTACAACGCCAATAACGTTATTCGACTTGTGTCTCCTGCGATAACTAAAATGCTATCCGGTATGATAATAAAATATTTAAAATAACGGTATATATACAGTATCCGTTTATTCGTTCTTCGTATGAATAACGTTACAACAAACTTTCTGTTATACGTTACGCGATGTATACCGTAACGCCAAACAATTCGTTATTCAAGGCCATTATGTTAAGTTATCCAGCCCTGCAAAGTACTAAACGTTGAAAAACAGCGTAGTAATGATGATCCCTTGAGGAGCCCCTAATAAGCTTCTTCTTACTCGGGACCTTCAGCGCCGAGACTAAAGGTCAAAGCCGGAGTTACGTGTGTGGAGGGAGGAAAACCGTTCTTTCATTGTAAATGAAGAGTGCTGTGTTCAGGTCTAAATTTTAGCTGATATTGCGCTCTCCGATAACGTGGCGTTATTGACATCGAGTAGCGTCCTCCAGTCTGTGGGTCGATCGGAGAGGGGATATTACACCACTGGCAGAATCAAGTGACCCCAGACAAATTAAAAAATTCCTTCCAGCACGCCGGAAGGCGGAGGTAGATTTCACCGGGCAAACTAGGGGATATGCTAAAATAGGCTGAATATTCAGGTTTCGTGCAAGGATCAGACCTCATTTATTGCGAAAAAGTATTTTACAATTGGAGCTTATTTAACATTGTTTATCGTCTTTCTATGCATATTTATAACATTTTCTTTTCTTATGGGGACGGTAACCTTATCATCATTTGGGGTCCATTTTTAGCCTATTTTCATTTTATGAAAAAAAATAGGCTTATGAGATCACCTTTTGTCCGTGTGTCTGTGTGTGCGTGTTTGTGTGATTCGTGTGTATGTCACCCCCTAATAACTTCTAAACGGCCGGAGCGATTTCAATGAAACTCGGTAAGATCATAGCACCATTCTGGCCGACCCCGACCGTGCCCTTCAAATTACATTGTGTCTCACCAATCCAATATGGTGGATGTGCGAAATATTTCACCAGCATTCAGTATCACCGAAACTATTAAAGATAGCCTATCACCCTGAAATGTTGTACGGTAATAAAGGGCACAACTAGAAGTTCACCTATGAGACTTTCAAAAACCTGGTAACTACAAAACCAACATGGCTGACAAGCGAAGTTGAGACATTTAAATATAATTTTCTCGCGATTTAACCATCCAAACGTAATGGAACTTGGTACAGCAAATGTTTATACACATTGTAATGCACTGGCGTCTAATTTAGTTTAATTGTTTACATAACCTAAAAATGGCAGCTGTGCGAAATATTTCACTGGCATTCTATACCTACGAAACATTTACAGATATCACCCTCAAATCTTGTACGGTGATAAAGGGCACTGCTACAAGTTTATGTATGTAACTTTCAAACACCTGTAAAGTACAAAATGAACATGGCGGCCAAGCAAAGTTGAAACATTTTAATAGACTTTTCTCGTGATTTAACCATCTGAGCGCAGTGAAATGTGGTACAGTAAATATTATACATACTGTAATGCACTGGCATCTAATTTAGTTCAATTGTTTACATAACTTCAAGATGGAGGCTATGCGAAATTTTAAAATTAAGTTTTTATTTCTAGTGTCGTAATCATGTGATCGAAGTTAAAGTTTGAATAATGAAACAACGCAATAATTTTTCTTCAATGGTACATAACTCTATGGCCTATACATATAACAATCCAAAATGGCGGGCATCCGAAATATTAGACGGTTCTCAATATCTACGAATCTTTTACAGGAATCAAACTGATATTTTTTAAGTTCATAGAGGCTATGAACATAAGTTCACCTATAGGACTTTCAGTAACCTGGTGAGCACAAATCCAACATGGCTGCGACGCGAATTATAAATATTTAAATGGACGTTTCTCGCGATTTAACCATCCGAGTGCAGTAAAACTTTGCACGTTAAATGCTTATACAAATGTTAATCCACTGGCATCTAATTTATTTCAATTGTTTTCATAACCACAAGACGGCAGCTATGCGAAATCTTGAAATCTCGTTTTTACTTCTTGTGCCCTAATCATGGGATTGAAGTCTGAATACCAAACGTACACAATAATCTTCATGTAATAGTACATAAATAAAAATCCAACCTGGCGACCATCTGAAATATTTAGACGGTTCTCAATATCTACGAAACTATCACAACAATCAAACTGAAATTTTGTATGTTGATGGAGGCAATTAACATGAGTAGGATATATGAAAATAGGCTGTATAGATCTTCACGGAACTACTTGTTATACTTGTGGTCACACTGTCCTTAAGCAAGGATTCGACACTGATGTGTAACTATCGAACGGTCTGTTACTTCTTCACGCAAAATTTTATCTCCCGCAGAGATGTTGGTTGGTTCCTCAGTTTAGGGGCTGCGACAACGCGGTCGTGTAGTCCCGTGTACTTTGTGTGTGTGTAGAATCTGTCTGATAAACGGTGTTAATTGTGATGGCTGTATTAGTCTGAAATTCAGATAAAGACTGCAGACGGTCAATTTCGAGTAGTAATTCCTAATTTTGCTACCAAATACTACCGTCAACGACACCTAGCTGTGCACTTGGCTACTATATGCCACCGCAACTCTTAACGAACGTTGGAACTTCTCCTCCGAAGGAAAGCATACTGAGGGAATTTTAGCGTTCTTAAAAATCCGACGACTTCGGCTGGATTTGAACCCGCGACCTTGGGCATAGAAGTTCAGCATTCTACCAGTTACGCCACCGAAGCCGCTTCTCACAGAGTCAGATGGAAAACTGAATGTTATCTTTTGCAATGGCAACCTCTGATGGCTCAACCCTCATCAATTTAGTAGAGTTGTAATGGAAACCTCTGATGGCTCATCCCTCATCAATTTAGTAGAGTTGTCATGGAAACCTGTGATGACTCTTGGCATTTTCTTCTAATTCCGAAATATTTTTTCTCATCCCTTGGCGTAATGGTGGGTCATTTCAAAAATTCTTTCAGACAAAAGTTTTAGGTAATTATTAGGGGAATATTGTCCATTTCGTACGGTTTTGATATTGTGCCTATTAAAAGAGATATGATAAATGTTTCCCAAAAACCCACTTTTTCCCACCCCTTTGGTCAAAGGTTGGTGCTATCAAGAAAACTTTCAAACATAAATCTGTGGCCCTTATCCGACACATAGTATGTACTTTGAATGGATTTGATATTTCACATATTAAGAGAGTTATAGCAACATTTCACTTTTTCGAACAAAAGCCCCCCATCTTCACCCTCTTCGACCGATTGTGCCCATTAACGAACTCGATCGAGATTTTATAGGGATATATTGTGTAAAAAATTCAAAGTGATTGGTGCACAATTCCGCTAGTTATCGTGTCCACAAGAAAGTGATATCTCTACTTAGTATAACATTAAGTCCCCGATTCTTGGATGTTACAGGTAAACTCGAGAACCACTGTTTGGATTTTGATGTGGTTTTCACCATTCGGTGAAGGATATCTCGAGGATGATTTCTGTAGAAAATAATTTATTTATGATCAAAGGAAGCCGAGCAGTAACGATTTCAGTTGAAAAGTCGAAAAAAAAACTAGCTTCCGAGCACTTTGTAAGCTTACGCTGGGCAAACCGTTAACAATATATAAATACTATGAGTGTAAGAATTGTTCAGCATGAAAAGTTCTACAAAAATATCCGGGAGAGCATATGTCTATCTTCAATACATCGCCCAACGGAGGCGACAGTTTACGAGCTACCTAAGGGCGAGTCTATCATCCATGTTACAGCATAGCTAGCGGGCGAACATATTGCCCCAGATTAAGCCAGCAGCAAACCGTTGAGTCTTGCTGAGTTAAGACTTCTGAGAAGGGTGGTTGTGTTTGGAGTTTCCCTGGAAGTGCAACTCGGGTTTTCTTCATTTCGCCTGTGAAACACAGTCAAGTTAGGATTGGACGGAAGGGGGATTTGAGTTTCATTCACCTCGCCATTCCCTGGAAGTGCAACTCTCATTTCGCCTGTGAACTTTTCGTTCCGAAAAATTCACAGTCAATTTAAGATTGGACGGAAGGGAGATTATACTATATTAAATTATACTGATTGGCATTATAATCTCTACTTAGTATAAAACAAAGTCCCCGATTCTTGTATGTGACGGGAAATCTCGAGAACCACTGAATGGATTTTGATGCGGTTTTCACCATTCTGTAAAGGATATCTCGAGGAAGGTTTCTGTTGAAAATTATTTATTTATGACCAAAGGAAGTCAAGCAATAACGATTTCAGTGAAAAGGTCGAAAAAACTGTCGTCCGTGCGCTTTTTAAGGTTACGCTGGACAAAAAGTTAAACATAACTATATACTATGAGTGTAAGAATTGTTCAGCATGAAAAGTTCTACAAAAATAGGCCGGGAGAGCATATCTCTATCTTCAATGCATCGCCTAGTATAAGTGTTTTTACGTTTTCATTTCTTCCAACAATCTCCATTCAGTTACTGAGGCGACAGTTTACGAGCTAGCCAGGGGCGAGACTACCACACCAGTTACAGCTTAGCTAGCAGACGAGCTTATTGCCCCAGATACAGCCAGCAGCAAACTGTCGAGTCGTGTTGAGTTAAAAACTTTAGAGAAAAGTGGTTATGTTTGGAGTTTTCCTGGAAGTGCAACTCGGCTTTTCTTAATTTCGCCTGTGAACTTTTCGTTCCGAAAAATTCACAGTCAAGTTAAGATTGGACGGAAGGGGGATTTGTGTTTCATGCACCTCGCCATTCTTAAAGTACGTCTGACAAGAATTTGTTGCACATGCATCTCCTTGATAATATTATTAATAGTCCAGTCAATTATTTTAACCCATCATGCCGAGACGTAAAATGGATATTAGTCGTTGTTCATTGACATCGGAAAAAAACGCTTATCACGTAATGAATTCATAACTGTTCCCGGGCGAAGTGTTATACATATCACTACTTAGTATAAAACCAAGTCCCCGATTCTTGGATGTCAAGAGAAATCTCGAGAACCTCTGGATGGATTTTGATGCGGTTTTCACCATTCTGTAAAGGATATCTCGAGGATGATTTCTGTACAAACAAAAATTTACTTATGATCAAAGGAAGCCAAGCAGTAACGATTTCAGTGAAAAGGTCGGAAAAAAAACCTGGCGTCCGAGTGCTTTGTAAGCTCACGGTGGGAAAACCGTTAAAAATATCTAAGGATTCTGAGTGTAAGAATTGTTCAGCATAAAACGTTCTACATAAAAGTCCGGGAGAGCATATCTCTATCTTCAATAAATCTATAAGTGTTTTTACGTTTTCATTTCTTCCAACCATGTCCATTCAACTACTGAGGCGACAGTTTACGAGCTAGCTAAGGGCGAGTCTACAGCCTAACTAGCGGGCGAACCTATTACCCCAGATAAAGCGAGCAGCAAACCGTCGAGTCATGTTGAGTTAAGAGTTCAGAGAAAGGTGCTTGTGTATGGAGTTTCCCTGGAAGTGCAACTCGGCTTTTCTTCATTTCGCCTGTGAACTTTCCGTTCCACAAAATTCACAGTCAATTTAAGATTGGACGGAAGGGGGATTTGTGTTTCATGCACCTCGCCATTCTTAAATTACGTTTGACAAGAATTCGTTATAATTAATAGTCCAGTCAGTGATTTTAAGCCATCATGCCGAGATGTGAAACGGATATAGGTACATTGACATCGAAAGAAAAAAGCGATCATCACGTAACAATGAAACAGAGCCACAAATAATTTCTCGATTGTCACAAGAGAAAGAAAGACTTCGTCCTCGGCTCCTTCAAACCGTTGCTCAAGAAGAACACCGTCTGAACCACGATCAGAAACAAGCTTATGACACCATCATATCTAGCATCACTGAGAAGGAAGGTAAGATATTTTTTCTCGATGCCCCTGGAGGCACAGGCAAAACGTTCTTGATTAATTTGTTGCTCGCCAAAGTGAGGCCCGGTGGTAATATTGCTCTTGCCGTCGCATCATCTGGAATTGCAGACACTCGTTTGGAAGGGGGAAGAACAGCACATGCAACATTTAAACTTCCGTTGAAAGTCAGCAGTAATGATGGGAGCGTATGTAATATTTCAAAACAAAGTAACACTGTCAGTTTAATCCAAAATTGTTCTTTAGTTGTATGGGATGAGGCTACAATGTCGCACAAAACTTCCGTTGAAGCTGTAGACAGGAACTTGCGTGACCTAAGGAATCGGAACACACCTATGCACATTTTTGTGTTCGCCGGAGATGTTCGTCAAATCTTACCAGTTGTTACCAGAGGAACGAGATCCAACGAAGTGAACACTTCATTTAAAAAGATCTTACATCTGGCTGGATATAACAAAATTGGCACTCAAAACTAACAAGTGAACCCATGTGCCATAGGGTCCAAGGAGGTCGAATCCATGTATTTAGGGAAGAAATGAAAGAAACGTACAGTTTCTAATGTAACATAGAGAAAGATCAAGCTAGGATTCTAGCCTAATATTGTGCAAGCAGCTCGAGCCAGGTGTTCGAGAGATGAGATCACCCCTCTTGACATTTCAGAAGGAGCTGGTCATGAGTATTAATAACCGAGTGGAAAATTCCGGCTGTTAGACAAGGAAGCCTGACTCGGAAATCGAGCTGAGCTTGCTTGAAAACGACAACACCGCCTATGCGCCAGAAGAGGAATAATTAAATTTAACCCGTTTACGAGTATAAAAATAAGTAAACAATTACAGTACGGTGAATCATTTCGAATTAGAGATTTTTGTGTGAAGAAACACCCTTTAATAATTGCACAGGAGAAAACTGCAAACGCAAGTAGACGTCATCGGGGATTTACCAAGGCTTGTGTGGAGGGGAGAAAGCAAAAGAACAGCAACACCCACACAGTTGAGGACGAGAAATTAATTAATATCTCCAAATTGCACGATCGATTCTTATGCGCAATGAGATTATTTAACATTGAGAAGACGAGCTTTTTGAAGGTATAATTTTTATAATGGTGCAACCATTATTTTAAAAGTTGGGCACGGAAAGGGCTCGAGTCTTATTTTTTTGTAGCGAAATAGTATAAAGCTCAGGGCATCACCAAGCCAAACATGCAGTATTCAAGAGCCCGAGGGGGCGTCATTACGCATCATGCAGTATTAGTCCGTCCAGGGGGGCGTGACGTTGGAGCATCAACAGTATATGCAGTTATTGTCAGCCTGCGGGCGTGACACTGTGTCACGATCATCGTTAATGCAGTTGTTCAGACAGCCCGTGAGGGGTGTTACTACGCATCAGTGAATGCAGTTTCAAACAGTCCAGGGGACGTGACGCTGGAGCATCAGTATAAGCAGTTCCAAACAGCCCGAGGGGGCGTTGCTACGCATCAGTATTCAGACAGCCGTGTGGGGTGTTACTCTGCATCACACCGAAGACAGTTTACCAGTACTCCTTGAGGGGAGAAACGCTGTATTACACCGCAGAATTAATATCTGATAGCCACAGGCGTCACAGTATTAACAACTTGCGTGCCTCCATAAGAAGTTGTAAAGAAGAAATATTAAAGTATCGCCGTGTTGAAAAATTAGGAAAATCCTAGTTATTGGATTTCAGGTCCGACAGTACACAAGTTTACAGTGAAAAGTTCGTAAAATATAGTCAGAGCAGGCTGCGAATGTTGGACTTAAGGCGATAGGTCTTTAAATAAACGACCGAAAATATCGTAACGTACGGAAGTACCGTAATAGAAAGATAAACAGTTATCTAATTTAAAGAACCCAAATAGGGAAAAACAGAGTAAGGTTCGCAACGCATTTCAGAAAAGTAGGAGTGCGAGAACCGAATAAACAAAGAAGAACGGAGACTATAGACATTATCTCCAGAAAGCAGACGAACTATTCTGAAGCACTAGACTCGAGAAGTACTAGCTGTTATAAAATAAATCCATCGATCATCGATAGGTTATTGAGGGGACCTCGATCCGAACAGACTTTCACTAGGATCGATAAACTAGATCTAAAAAAAGAAGCCATTCAAACTAGAGAAATAGCCGGTCATCCAGAATAGGATTCGAAGAATTAAGATTCCAGGGAAAGTAGATGATTCGAGACTTTCGTATTCTGCAGGATAGGAAGCTGACATTGAATAAATTTCACCCTTGGAAACGGGAGATTAAGTGGTCACGTGTGATAGGCTAGGAAAATACGGCCTAGTGATCAAAAGTTGTGAAGTGTAAATCTATCAAGATTGTGTGTTAAAATAATATTTTTTAGTGTTTATTGTGTGTTCTAAATGGATACACCAGTGTATTAAAAATGTTGTCAATGTTAAGTGTATTGAATATGTGTCGAGAAGTGTTTGTACATGAGATGAATTTCTACAATATGGAATAAGTTAAAAGTGTGGGCCAAAATGAAACACCGCCCAAGGATAAAGGTCATGAGACGACCTTAAAAACATGTGAGTAATGAATTTCATTATATTTTGGTGTCGGGAAATGATTGTGTACAAATCCACCGGAGTTTCTGAGTAAAAGGGATGTGTTTAAATAAATAACTACTGAATACAAAACGCGGTCTGAACAAAAATAGAAATTTGAGAAACTATAAGTAATTATGTAAAAGAATAAATCCAGTAGAGGAAATATATGAATAAAATGTCAGTGTATTTGACGAATGTCATAAGAGCAAGCGAAATATTAATAATTATCATGAAAGATATTTAAATAAAAGTAAATTTGAGTTATATGAAAGAAATAGCTTTTGAGCTTGTGTAAAGAATGAAGATATGAAATAATAATAATAATAACCAAGTAAGGAAATATTAAATAAAGATCAAATTAATTGATGTGAACATAAGGGCGTTAGAGCCTTAATAAAAAGTATAGACATGATGTTTAAATGCATGTTCTTAAAAAGAGAGAAAGTTATTGCAAAAGGAAAGAATAATATAAAAATTGAGATGTGTATCAATTGTTAATATGATATTATCAGTTCTTTGGAGGACGCTAGGCTTAAAATAATGTATAGCGCAAAAGAGCGCGATTAAAATAAAATGTCACGCTAGGAACGCGTAAAAGTTAATGTACTTGGTAAATTACTTATGAGAGGTAGTTGATTGTAGCGGATTGAGAATTGGTGTAAGTCCTCTATTTGTGACGTAGTATCACGAGGCCATTGTGTATGTTATATTGAAAGGGAGCAAATGTATGGTATTGAGCGTAGGTCTTAAGCTATAGGCTGACCCTAAATCACATTTTTGTATAGTCCTCTATATGGGAAAGGTTCCCGAGGCAGGCGAAGAGATTCGAACTCAGAATCCTCTTATTGTGAAGCCCCTTTATTATTCGTCGTCGAATGTGTATACTCTTCCCCAATCAATGAGGACCTTTCATAATTAATAAATGCCAAGATTACGAATGTGGTTTATGAGCCCAATAATATTGTGAATTTAAGCGAGGAGTAGAATGCCAGGTCTTCCCAAAGAATTGAGAATGAACGAAAAGCTGTTTGTAAAAATATAAAAGAGAGCTCTAGCTATAGACGAGACGGGAGGGTTCCCACAAAGTCATAAATAACGCTCGAGTATCACGGTCAGACCCTTGGAGCAGGAGGGGTGTCTGAAGGCCGTCTTGTAAGGAGTAATGAATACACCAGGAGTGTTTAAAGTTGTTAACGACCCGGGAGTTGAGCCGAGGTCCTTGTAGATTGATATTTCCGCTTGCCTGTTCAGATCGTAGTTTTTTTTAATGTGATAATGGTCTTATAAGACAAATGAAATAAATAACAATCCCTATTGTAATGTTGTATGGAAGTAGGATTCCATGAGTTAATTGAAGGCAACTAGGTTCCGGGAGTGACTATAGTTTTTTGACTGTGTCAAGTATCTTCATACTCTGGAGTACACAAGTAATTTCCTGATTACCTTGATGTATTTGTAAAACTAGAGAGAGATGATAAAAGCTGAAAACATGTGAAATGCCCAAATATTGAGTTAGATAATTAACATGTAATTTTAAATGTAATTATACATTTTTTTTGATGCTTAAGGGACACTGGGACTGAGTTTTCTAATTCCTGTAAATATTAAGGTACAATCTTGATATTTTGTTTGCTGGTAGTATGCGGTAGTATAAACATGTGTACCAAATTTGATCAATGTAGCTTCACTAGTTGCATAGAAATTAATTATTTTCCAATATTTATATGCAAATTATTCAATTATTCAAAATGTCAAGCGCGTCAAACTAATGTAGATAGCACAATTTATTTTTATTTTTCTAGTACCTTATTCTTATACAAATAAAATAGTGCATCGAATTTGAGATTGTATTGTTAACTATGAAGATATAATTTCTTCCCCCAATGAAGTTTATTTTTTGTAAAATTCTTGAAATTTGAAGGTTTATTTTTTTTTACAGGCAAACCAGAACTCCAATCCAAAAAGTAATGCACACGTTTGTGGATAAAGTACTAAGGAACATGCATGTTAATTTACAAGAAAATTGCATTACAACTGTAACGCGTACGAGATTTTATACAACAGAAAATGTGAAACTGAGAAAAATGCATTTTTCTAAAAACATGCATATATTTTAACATTTCCACTCAACATACCCATTAGAACTCTCCTGTAGCATAACTAACACCGTCCTTCTTCTGTTTTTCAGCCTCCTTCTTCATCTTTGTGATCTTGGTCTTGTGTGATTTGTGTGCGTCCCCCCCCCCTAATTACTTCACAAACACAATTAATTTCAAAAATGTACTAGCCTGGCGTCCAATAACTTGTATATAAACAGAGGTAGACCATGCGTACACTTCTTAAGTCAACACAAATATCAAATAAAGATAAATTGTGCATCTACTGTTATTCTATAAGCGACTAGAAACTCTCATGAAATCAGAAAATACAATATAAATGCCAAATTTCATCATGTCGACCGTTTGAGATATTTTTTTTATTTTTTTATTTATTTTCAAACATTTGAAGTATTTGTAAAGCTTACGTTGTAAATAGTGACAATATTCATCGGTAGATAGTAGCACAATGCAGAGCCAGTAGTAAAGAGGGAATTTCAAATCCGTATTCAAACTACTCCGATTAAAAATGCATAAATGCGTGTACAGGATAATGTACCAAGAGAAAAGGGCGTTTAAATGGCAGTGCGGCCGGCATTTAAACGTCTCGCTGTGCCTCAAAAAATGGTGGAATGTGGAAAATGATACCGCTAATTGATCCGTTATGGTCAGGGGTACAATAATATGTCAAAATCGAAAATTTGAATTTTTTAATAAAATATGCTTAAAACTCAGTCCCAGTGTCCCTTAAGAAATATAAAAAGTAGTATTTGAGGTGTACAAAGAATGACACCATTATTATAGAAAGCATTGAGCCAAAAGAGCTCGGAGTTATATGAAACTTACAGTTGATGCTTTATGGAAGTAAAAATAATTAGGAATTGTTGGTTTATATGGAAACCGTATGTTTTAATACAATATTTGTTTTTATTCTTATGTTATTCCTTGTTCATCTGGAACAAGTAGATGATTATGGGTCAGTAATTTAATTGTTTAATTGTTTGTAGCGCCATAATTTTTATTAATTAAATGTGTTAAAATAGGAGTTGATTTTGTTTTTATTTTTGCAAGTGTATCCTCTAATTAATCCAAAATATGTGAGTCACAGAGTGGGTGAACTTACCGCTACCCCGAAAATCCCGAATTGAGCTACGCTGGTATACTGTGATTGGCATATTTCTTGCTAAAAGGGCACACATGAGAGTACCCTTATCTTCAGAAGATAATAGTCTGTTTGCTAATTTGGAATCTGAAATGGAGATTTACCGGTCATTGACGGGAAAATTACCCTCAGTCACGATTTCTGTGTTTTAGTAAGCAGCATTCAAGAATTGATTGATAGCGTTTATCCTCAAATCCATGACCTATCTAACAAGTCTCATTCGTGGTTTAAAGAAAGAGCAACAGCCATCACAATTAACACCGGTTATCAGACAGATTCTACACACACCCAAAGAACACGGGGCTACATGACCGCGTTGTCGCAGCCCCTAAACTGAGGAACCAACCAACCAGCAATAGTACCGCCGACAAACGAACAAGTTGTGAAAATTAATGACTTTGTGTTCTCCAAATTCACTGCCCAGGCTCAAGTATATTACTCAGTAGACGCAGTAGTCGATAGTGAAGAAGCTGTTCATTACCCTACAGAATTCCTAAATGCTTTACTTCCTTCTGGCTTGCGACCACACACAAGCTTATTTTAAAAGTGGGAGTGCCTATTCTATTGCTACGTAATTTACACCCACCAACGTTATGCAATGGAGTGCGATTGGTAGTGAACACTATGAAAAACTGTTTCATTGAAGCAACTATCCTAAATAGATGTGGTACAGGAGAAACGGTCTTAGTACCCAGAATCCCTATGATTCCTTCAGATTTGCCTTATTATTTCAAACGAGTACAATTCCCAGTAAGAGTCTGCTTTGGTATGACTATAAACAAAGCACAGGGTCAGACACTTAGCGTGACTGGAGTAGATCTCAGAGGAGAAACTTTTTCTCATGGACAGCTTTACGTGGCTCTATCGCGTGTTACATCAAACCGAAATATTTTCGTATTCACTGCTGGAGGGAAAACGACTAATGTTGTATACAAGGAAATCTTATAAGACCTCGGTTAAAAGTAGCCTATCACCTTGCATTCATAACTGTTCCCTGGCGAAGTCGGGGCGGGTTGCTAGTACTGTATAAACTTTTGAACTGAAAGTGGTTTAGGGGACTAGGGGATGTGAAACGCGAAGATATGTCGAAATTTTCCGGAAGTAGAAACATGGTACCTGGAGAAGTATAAATTCTGTCCTAAAACTTCCCCATACGGGAGAACGAAACGCGTCAGGCGAAAGCCTGGCCAAAATAACTACTGTGGTCAAGAAAATTAGACTGAAGCGGTGCGGGGTATTGAGCATGAAATACGTGACTAGAAAACCAATATAGGGAGCAATGCATTAACAATTGTTATTACTAATAATGAAATTATAATGAACAAACAAATTGCACTTAAGTGCTTATTACAGAAATTAACAATTATAAATGTAGCAAAGCGTGAAGGCCTGATTACAGAACCCAGATTATAGAAAGGTCCATGAAAAGCTTGCTTGATTGGAGAAAAGTTGAGCTTAATATATAAAATGTAGGTTATAAAAAGAGAGTACCATAAAAAATAATTAAGAGTGTAATAACTGGTATGATATAAGCTCTTTATAAAATTAAACTTATCTTTGAAGAGAGTTGAAGAGCCAGCTCCTTAAAAAGTTCCAGCTAGCACACGTAGATTTAAAAGTCTTCACTGTTTTCTTGGAAGGAGGCGTACATGGCCTAGAGTTATGTGCACCATCGATAAAATGTCAACTTTCTTTTCTTGCGCAGGAATGACATTTATAGTTTCCAAGAGCTGATCCAGAGATATTTTGAAGGACGGTTCCAAGTATCCTCTCCAAGGTGAAGTTGAAGAGTACAGCGGCTGGCAATTATTCTTGCCATCTTGAGCAATACGTCATGGTGCAGATCTTATGACGTAACTGCCGGCTAGCGTAGATATCAGCGATGGTGTCGTGAGATGTAGCGGTGACCAGCGGGTTGAAGTGGTTCAGAAGTGGCGGTTGATCCGAAGTGCTGATTGATCTGAAGTGATGAAGAACGCCAGCAAGCGGCGTCTTAAATAGGGACCATAGAACTCTCTCGAAGTTTGGAGATCGCCCGACCAGACCAAGACCTGCCATTGGTCGAACGAAAGTCAGGGTGACGTCAGTCGACACTACTCAGCAGACAGTGGATCAACCAGTAGATGTCTGGTATGGCGTGAGTAAGGACGCCTGAGATAGCGAGCGACTGAAACACTCGAGGTGAGAACTATAATATCTATGAATAAGTGATTGATAACAAGATTATGCATATGGTTTAAGCAATTAACATTTATACAGAAATAATTACCATTCGGGGATCTCAGTAACAATAAATAAAATTTGACCGACAAATGGGCCAAGCTAAACATTGAAAGTATCACAAAAGTGATCATGCTCCGAGAACTCCGAATGAAAACAAACAAAAGAATCAGTCAAAGCAAAACATGGATAACAGACGAGGAGAAACAAAGACTCGAAAGGCAAAACAGAAATATCAGAGATGGGTCTAGTATAACGACCTTTACTAGTTAAAACATCAACGACTCTGACGCGTTTATCACGGCCAAAGTGGCAGTGAATAACTCTACCTAAGTTCCACACGAGAGGCGGAGATGGGTCTCGAAGAAGAACCATGTCCCCCACTCGTACATCTGGTTGAGGAAGCCGCCATTTCTCACGCCTATTTAGCAAGCTGAGATATTCTAACTTCCATCGGCGCCAAAACGAACAGCGCAAAGATTCTACTTTTCTCCAAAAGATAGGTAAGTTAGGATCACAGCGTCGAACCAGCAAAGGCGGAGTAGCAGCAAGCGAACAGCCAATCAGGAAGTGACTGGGTGTTAAAGGTAAAAGATCCTTAGGATCGTTTGAAAGAGGGGTCAGAGGTCTGGAATTTACAATACCTTCAATTTGAATAATCAAAGAGTTGAATTCCTCATATGAAAGTATGGTAGGACCAAGAGTTTTCTTAAGCTGTCTTTTAGTAAGTTTGATGCAGGACTCCCATCGGCCCCCATGATGGGGAGCATAAGGCGGGGTGAAATGCCATTTGAAACCTTTAGAATAGGAAAAGTTGGAAATTTTTTCTTTAGCAGAAGGGGAGCTTAACACTTTTTTCCAGAGATCAGAAGCGCTTACAAAAATTTTTGCATTATCTGAAAAAACTTCAGATGGAACACCCCTTCTAGCAGCAAATCTAGAAAAGGCGGCCAGAAAGTAGGATACAGAAGCGTTCGTAACCAACTCAAGGTGGATAGCTCCCGTCACCATACATACAAATAACGAGATGTAGAGTTTACCTAAGATTTTGCGCTTAGATGAAGAGGGATTGGTCTGATATATGTAAGGACCTGCGTAATCGATCCCAGTAAGAGCAAAGGGCTTACTAGGTTCTGAACGAAATGGAGGTAAATTACCCATAATCTGCGTGGCGGGCCTTAGTTTAACCTTGAAGCAAGGTATACACTTTTTGACAACAGAAGAAACCTCATGAACGCCATTGATGATCCAGTAGAGTTCACGAATTAGACAGAGCAAGGTGCGAGTGCCAGCATGAAGGTGTTTATAATGAAACTTTTTTATTATAAGGGTAGTGATAGGATGCTTTGAAGGAAGGATGATGGGATGCTTTTTCCCATCCTCACAACTAGACATAGCTAATCTTCCACCCACACGTATTATGCCGTCCTGGTCTAGAAAAGGAGTGAGTGGTGAAAGCCTGCTAGACTTGGGTAAATCTTTACCACTTATAAGAGCTTGCTTTTCAGGAGCAAATACTTCCTGCTGAACAAGTAACAAAATCTTGCAAGTAGCAAATTCTAACTCTACTCTGGAAAGAAAGGGTTGAGGCTTCAATGGCTGATCAATTACTAAATATTTCCATCGGAAGATATAAGACACTACACGAATCAATTTATCAAATGAAGAGTATCTATGAAAAAGGCTAGTAGAAGTAGAAGTAAGATGCGACGTGACAGGGTCATTACGGGCATCAGGTATTTCTTCTGCAGATTGATTAGCTAAGCGAGGCCAGCAAGATGATTCCTGACTTAGCCAAGGAGGACCATTCCAGTACAAGTCTGAAGAAATCAATTTTTTAGGCGTGCAACCACGTGATATTATATCCGCGGGGTTTTTACGGCTAGGAACATGTCTCCATTGTTCAGAATGAGAGACTTCGTGAATCTTAGGAACGCGATTTGCCACAAAGGTATTCCAATGAGAAGAAGGCTTGGAAATCCAAGCTAATACAATAGAAGAATCGCTCCAAAAAAATGTGTGGGAAAATTTTAACTTTAAACTGACATTTAGTTTAGTAGCTAATTCTGTTGCCATTAAAGCAGAGCATAATTCTAATCTCGGCAATGATACTGTTTTAAGTGGAGCAACCTTAGATTTAGCGCACACTAAATTAGAAAATCCAGGGAAAGTATCTGAGGAACGTCCTACTATGTATGCACAACAGCCATAAGCTCGTTCTGAACTATCAGAAAATACATGCAGGTCATACTGCTGGTATAAGGGATTAGAAATTAAAGGGCGGGGTATAGAAACCTTGGAGAGATCCAGCAAACTGCTGCGATACTCTAACCATTCTTCTACAAGAGGAAGGGGGAGATTTTCATCCCAGTCTGATTTTAATGACCAAAGCTTTTGCAAGAACATTTTTGCAACAATAACTATAGGAGCAATATATTGCAAAGGATCAAAGATCTTTGCGATTTCTGACAGAACTTGTCTCTTAGTTACAGGGGGAGATTCTGACAGATGTACCTGATAAGAGAAGGTATCAGAAGAAGGACACCAAAAAACGCCCAATGCTTTTACGGCTGCTTCATCAGTAGGAATGGCAACAAATTCATCAACTGGGACCTCTGATGAAAATTTTGATATAAATTCAGTGGAATTTGAAGTCCATTTATGGAGCGGAAAACCACCTCCTAGGAGTAGGGATTTCAAATCTTCGCACACAAGGAGCGCTTCAGAAATATTAGGGAAAGAACACAAGAAATCGTCGACATAAAATGCCGTTTTTAATGACTCAGAGGCCAAAGGATGATATAGATGACCATCTTGCTCGGCTAACATGTGGAGAGACCGAATCGCAAGAAAGGCTGAAGGCTTCAGGCCATATGTCACAGTCTTCAATCTAAATATCTTGATGGGTTTGGAACTCTCATCGCGCCACAATATTCTTTGCAGATCTTGCTGCTCAGAATTTACGAGAATCTGCCGATACATCTGCTTAATATCTGAGATTACAGCGATAGGAAACCTTCGAAAATTAAGCAAAACAGAGGTGAGATCTGTTTGAATCGCGGGACCACATTGCAAGGTATCATTTAAAGAGATTCCATTGGAATCTGGTGATGAGCCATTGAAAACTACTCTTATATTGTCTTGTGTTAAGGAATTTTTCCATACCGGATGATGATTTAAATAAACTATTTCATTTAAAGAATGGTCAATTTCTTCTGATTTAGAAATTACCTCCATGTGATTGGATGATTCGTATTCCTCCATAAAGGAAGCATACTGAGTTTTGACAGAAGCATCTTGTTTGAACCGATTTTCAATAGCAAATAGTGCCCTAAGTGCTCTGGAATGCGAGCCCGTAATGGCGGGAGGATTGGGAATACGTGGAAGAGTTACTATAAATCTGCCTTCAGTATTACGGACAGTGGTTTCCTTATATAACTTTTCACAAATTTCGTTAGAAGAAGAAGAAGAAGAAGAAGAAGAAGAAGAAGAAGAAGAAGTAGCCTGAACATTCTCAAGATCCCAGAACTTGGTTAGCTCTTGGCTCAAATCGGTACCAACAAAATAACAATTGGATACAGTTTGAATAGGATTACGGTATATTTGGCCAGTAGCAATCCAACCAAAATCAGTTTCGCGGAAGAAAACATTAGGAGCAATTTTTACTTTATTGGAATGAAGACATTGCCAAAATACGCTTGAGCTGAAAAGAAGCTCTACGGGTGAAGCTCTGTTGAAATGAGGGTCAGCTAGCTGGACAAAATTTGGGATATTCCAACTTTGAATAGGATAAGAAGTGCCAGGAATATTGTTGCCTATAGACTTGATAATCAAACAATCTAATTGCAACTGCGTACCAAGATTATTAGAGTCCTTCAGATCCACTTTAGCAAAGCTTAAGGATTGCGATTTAGAGCAGTTTATTCCTGTAACCTCTATTGAGGTAGGATGTTTTGGAAGGCCTAACTTTTGTACCAACGATTCATTAATAAAATTGTTGGTAGCGGCATTATCCAATAATCCCCTCACAGATACCCATTTTCCGTGAGAATTTTTCAATAGAACCTGCACGGTAGATAATAAAACCTGGACTTTGCCAAGCGAGGTAGAACTTTGAGCATACGACTGCGCACTATTTTGAGAAGTCTCCGAATTAGACTTGGTATTGGAACTGCTTGGTCCTGATAACCGTGGTCTTTCATGCCTGTGCAAAAGTGAATGGTGTCTTGCCCTACAATGAAAGCATAAACGTTGTGAACGGCAGTTGTTTAACATATGCTTTCCTGACAAACAGTTGAAACAATGTTTTTTGTTCGTAATGAACTTTCGTCTTTCATCTACTGATAAAGATTTAAATTCATCACAATTATATAAATTATGCGATTGCTGACACAGACCGCACGTTTGCATTTGGTTAGGTGACCGAGCATCAACAGGAAGAGCCTGTGATCTTAAAATTCTTTGATTAGAACTGCTAACCTTATGTTTTGAGAAGGCTTTTGAATCTGAACTACTAGTTTTTTGATTAGCTATGGCGGAAAAGACTTGGCTTCTGGCCTTCAAAAAGTTAATAATCGCCTCATAAGTGCATTGCAAATTCTGGGAAAGTTCTGTTTCCCAGGCTTTTAATGTATTTGCATCCAATCTTGCAGAAATGAGGTGAACTAGAAATAAATCCCAGTTATTTACAGGTTGGTTTAAATTGGACAATGCTCTGACGTGTAACTCTGCGGTGTCAATCAACTTACGAAGTGATAAACTGTTATCTGCTTGCACGTTAGGTAACTCGAATAAGCTTTGTATATGGCGTTGAATAGATAAACGAATGTTCCCATATCTATCCTTAAGAAGATTCAGAGCAACTTCATAATTATCACTGGTCAAAGAAAGTGCTTGAATCAGGTTAAGTGCGTTGCCTTGAACTGCCAGACGCAAGTAGTGAAATTTTTGTATTACTGGTATAGAAGTATTCTCATGTACTAAAGAATTGAATAATTCAAAAAATGGTTCCCATTCTATGTCTTTACCAGTAAATTTGGGTTTTTCTAATTTGGGTAATATAATGCGTGAAGAAGATGTAGAAGATGCTGCAGAAATTTGATCTTCTTGTTTTTCTTTTAAAGTTAAAGCCCTAATAAGCTGTTTAGCTTCAGCAAATCCCTGATAGTATAATTTTTCAACTTCCAACCTATCACTTTGCTGGTCCGGATGCTGAGTTTCTATACTGCATTGTATCTCATCATATTTCTCAAAGGCTTGTTCATAATTCTTAAACCTCTGCGAAATTATGTCAAGATTATGCTCTTGGGGTTCGAGTTCCGTTAAGAAAGTACGAAACCGTGTGAGCTTGCCCTTACAAGAGGCTCTGGAGTTGCTAAGTTTTTCATCAAGGTTAGGCATATTACAAGTTGTTTGTTACTCACGTCAATATTGTGACTTCGAGTACTGGAAGTCAGAGGATGACAGCTTGCTATGTAGTAAGGTTTAGTCTGATGCGGAAGAAACCGGCTTAGCTTACGTTTCTCTCCTCTGCTGCACATGCGCCTTAAGCTGAAACGTACAATGTGAATTAGTGTTGAAACACAATGAACAAAAATTGTTAATGCAAAATTCACAATATTAAACTTGTATAGGGATCCAGGGTGCAACAGATATGTTTCCCGGGGGTGAGGCACCAAAAACTTGCAAGAAAATTAAGAAAATTTCGGGTTTCGGCAACAAAAACTCTGAAAGAAAATTAGAGAAAAGCGGTGCGGGGTATTGAGCATGAAATACGTGACTAGAAAACCAATATAGGGAGCAATGCATTAACAATTTGTATTACTAATAATGAAATTATAATGAACAAACAAATTGCACTTAAGTGCTTATTACAGAAATTAACAATTATAAATGTAGCAAAGCGTGAAGGCCTGATTACAGAACCCAGATTATAGAAAGGTCCATGAAAAGCTTGCTTGATTGGAGAAAAGTTGAGCTTAATATATAAAATGTAGGTTATAAAAAGAGAGAACCATAAAAAATAATTAAGAGTGTAATAACTGGTATGATATAAGCTCTTTATAAAATTAAACTTATCTTTGAAGAGAGTTGAAGAGCCAGCTCCTTAAAAAGTTCCAGCTAGCACACGTAGATTTAAAAGTCTTCACTGTTTTCTTGGAAGGAGGCGTACATGGCCTAGAGTTATGTGCACCATCGATAAAATGTCAACTTTCTTTTCTTGCGCAGGAATGACATTTATAGTTTCCAAGAGCTGATCCAGAGATATTTTGAAGGACGGTTCCAAGTATCCTCTCCAAGGTGAAGTTGAAGAGTACAGCGGCTGGCAATTATTCTTGCCATCTTGAGCAATACGTCATGGTGCAGATCTTGTGACGTAACTGCCGGCTAGCGTAGATATCAGCGATGGTGTCGTGAGATGTAGCGGTGACCAGCGGGTTGAAGTGGTTCAGAAGTGGCGGTTGATCCGAAGTGCTGATTGATCTGAAGTGATGAAGAACGCCAGCAAGCGGCGTCTTAAATAGGGACCATAGAACTCTCTCGAAGTTTGGAGATCGCCCGACCAGACCAAGACCTGCCATTGGTCGAACGAAAGTCAGGGTGACGTCAGTCGACACTACTCAGCAGACAGTGGATCAACCAGTAGATGTCTGGTATGGCGTGAGTAAGGACGCCTGAGATAGCGAGCGACTGAAACACTCGAGGTGAGAACTATAATATCTATGAATAAGTGATTGATAACAAGATTATGCATATGGTTTAAGCAATTAACATTTATACAGAAATAATTACCATTCGGGGATCTCAGTAACAATAAATAAAATTTGACCGACAAATGGGCCAAGCTAAACATTGAAAGTATCACAAAAGTGATCAGTACCCATTGCAATAGTTAGCTTTCAAATGAAATCTACCTAATGTTACACGTACCAGAGGCGTAACTACGAGAAGTGATTAGGGGGGTCAATCCCCCCAAAGCTAAATAATGTAAAAAGAAACCTAATTTGATGAAATTTTTCTTTTGAAAAAGAAAAAGCCAATTTTTGGATTGATGACAAACGTCAGGGTTATGTAGGCCTACGTTTATAATTTGAGAAAATGTATCTTTACTTGTATAAGCACATTGAGGGGTGCAAATAAAACGTATAAAATGCTATCGAGATCAAACATGAAAATGTGTAGGTATGCTTTCATTGCCTTATTTGGCCCACGCAAAAAAGCAAAAAGCAAAAACAAACACATGAACAGAACAGAAAGAAAAATTCGAAAACAAAAGCATAATCAGAAAACAAACAAAAACACAAAGCAAAACGCAAAATTCAAAATCAAACACAAAGCAAAATAAAAGCAAAAGCAGATCACAAACACTAAAACTAAAACAAAAATCAGAAAGCAAAACAAAAGCAGAAAACAAACACAAAACATAAAGCAAAAAGCAAAGAACAAAAGCAGAAAACAAACACAAAACAAAAATCCAATTTCCAAAAAAAAAACTAACACAAAACCAAAACCACAAAGTTAAAAGTAAAATTCAAACACAAAAGCAAAAGCTGAAAACAAACACAAAGCAAAAAGTAAAAATCAAAAGCAAAAGCAAAATTGAAAAACAAAAGCAAAAGCACAACACAAACACTAAAACTAAAACAAAAATCAGCAAAAAAGCAAAAAGCAAAACAAAAGCAGAAAACAAACACAGAAACAAACACTCAAAGCAAAAGCAAAATTCTAAACAAAAGCAGAAAACAAACACAAAACAAAAAGAAACACAAAATCGAAATCGAAATTCAACGCAGAAAACAAACACAAAATATAAAGCAAAAAGGAAAATTCAAAGAACAAAAGCAGAAAACAAACACAAATCAAAACAAAAACCAAATAATAATCTAAATTCAAAACAAAAGCATAAAACTAACACAAAACCAAAAACACAAAGCAAAAAGCAATATTCAAACACAAAGGAAATATTAAACTCAAAAACAAAAGCAGAAAACAAGCAAAAAGCAAAATTGAAAAACAAAAGCAAAAGCAGAACACAAACACTAAAACTTAAAAAAAAACAGAAAGCAAAAAGCAAAACAGAAGCAGATAACAAACACATAAAACGAACACAAAACACAATCCGAAAAATCAAAATTCAAAAAACAGAAGTAGAAAACAAACACAAAACCAAAAAAACAACACTATATAGAAATAAAAATGCAAAGAGCAAAAGCAGAAATCAAACACCAAAAACTAAAACAAAAAGTAGAAAACAACAAACACAAAACCAAAAACGCCATGTCTCGGATACCCTAATAACGCCAGGTTCATAAGAGAACAGGAGTTGACCAAGAGAGGTTGACAGGAAAGATGATAGGAAGGAGTCCATGACAGTTAGGGTCTCATGGTCGCCAAACCACGTCCCACTAGTTGTGAACCCTTTGGGGTGGGCTGAAATACAGCATTTCTAAATAAGCAGCCTGGCATCGTATCTAATGGCGGTCAGGGGCTCGAAAGGGATGGGGAATGGATCACCCGGGTGAAGCTGGGTACCTGACTGAGTCTATACTGGATGTGTACGCTCTCCACAAAGTATAATTCTAGATGCGACCTTCAGTACGTTACATCAATAATTATATGATCACTAAGAAACACGCTTACAACGAAAGTATTTCTTGTACAATCGTATCATCTGTTGGTATGACGTCATGATGAATGAGTTGCACTATGCACAGTGTGGTGTCATATCCTTTACTTTCACTCTCAATGTCTCTAGCGTACATGGTAGCAGTGTTAGTAGAGCCCTGTGCGGATACAGAAAATGTTATCCGCCTCCGCCCCTCATCCGCGCGACTGTTATCCGCATCCGCCCCGCAACCGCCCCGCATCCGCATGACTGTTATCCGCATCCGCTCAATTGTCATCCGAATCTCCTGGCATTACAATAATAGTATTAAAGCAATACATTTAGACATTTGAGGAGAAAGTCGTTCCCTTAAGCTTTGTATGTCATGTGCTATGTTTAAAATGAATGTTATACAGCCAGAATTGCAACCCTTTTCTGTCAGAGTTAATTATGCTTGACATATTTTGAGAATAAATTAATAGTACATTATGCAACGAGCCTATAATGGCAATAATTAAGACACGAGTATGTTTATAAAACGCTCGCTAACGCTCGTTTTATAAACATACCCGTGTCTTAATTACCATTATAGGCGAGTTGCATACGACTGTTTATGTTCGACGATAATTATAACTTTATTATTTGTTTTAACATAAATGTTCATAAATATCTGTGGGATTCAGCTACTTCAGTTAGTGAACAGAGCGCGCTGGCTTTGCTGACTGAACAGAGCGCATGCGTGGGTCAAAGCACTTCGAAAGCAGAGACCATTTACTTTGCTTGGCAATGGCAATACTATTGTTTACAGCCCGCATGATGGCTAGTGCCAATCAAGACTAGCATTCACTAATATTGTCACCGAAGTCGTTTGAAAGCAATGCGCTGTGTAGAAATTGGCGTTGGGGATATTAAGGTACAGTGCTATTTCTTGTCTCATATTCGCTAGTTTATTTACGCGAACATACGGACGGTGCACTTTCCTTGTCGGTAATTTATATAGAAGGATGCTGTGTTGCTAACTTCTGGACGTAGATTCATAAATTTCTTGCTTACGTACTTTTAGCTTGTGCGTGTTTTCTATTGCTTAATTATGTGTCGACTCTACCAAGGACGGACATGAAACTCTTCAATTAATTTGATTGTCTGTTCCTGATTCCAAGAAGTTATTTTGGGACTATCACCAGGAGCACTGTTTTCCTATCAAATTTTAAAACTAAAAACCCAATATCTACTTTTGCCACGCACAATTCACGAACAATTAAATCAGCAGTATGACTCCATCCGCACTGTGTCCGCTCGAAAGGCAACTGGCTATTGGATGCGTCAGTGGTTTGTATCCCGTCTCCAGTTTCAAAACACGTCCACACAGGAAGATTTGAGACAAAATACTTGTTTCTTGTATGCGTGTTTTCCACTTCGTTGGAAAACAGAAAACATTGTATCTTGTCTCTAGAACCACGAGATTTGTTTGTCATTTGTATGCCAATTGTATGCAGACTATTTTCAAACTGTATGCAGACTGTTTCCAAACATCACTCGAGTATGAATTGTGTCTCCCGATTGTATGTAGATTGTTTTCAAAAAGTCTGCAAACATCCCGCATACAAATGAGAAATATTTGGGAAACAGTCTGCATACAATGTTTCTGGAAACAAATCTGCCGGTGTGGACGAGGCTTAAAGGTTCGTGCTGATTTTGTCTTTGTGCTTGGGATTATAACTACAATGGATGATCCGATATCCAATTTGAACTTTCAAATCATGTAATTCATGTCTGACATGATGGATTTTGAACGCATGCGCGAAGGTATCCTTACCTAATTGGTCAATGAATGAGCTCTGATTGGCTGGAGAAACTGACTCATAATGAAAAACAGTAGTATAATGGCCCCCATTATGATACAGTTTTCTAACGTATAATATTTACATTTCGACATCGTCGAACATAAAATAATCGTCTTACAATTGTCTTGAAAAATATTTATGTCAAACATCCGGGTCGTGGTAATGATATTCAACAAGTTCGGATTGTATTCTAAAAACTATCCGCAATTTACTCCAAACATTATCCGCAGCTTATCCGCTATCCGCACATCCATGCAAACTATATCCGTATGGCGAAAATTTTTGCGAATATCCGCAGATTTATCCGCAGGGCATTGGTTATGAGCTACAATACTCAACCGCATTTTAGCCGAGCGTATATTCAGCCACGTATTGAGATGTCTGTCCTAAACGTCCTGGGTTCAATTAGGGAAGTTAATTCATCTGTTCTTCAGACCATCGATTACCACTTTAAAGCGAACACTAATCTCACAATTTGGCTAGAGAACCGTTGGTTGGATGGTTGGTTGGTTCTTAAGTTTAGGGGCTGCGACAACGCGGTCATGTAGCCCCGTGTACTTTGGGTGTGTGTAGAATCTGTCTGATAACCGGTGTTAATTGTGATGACTGTAGTATATTAGTGTGTGTTATCTGTTTTTTAATTTAAGTACAGACTGCAACATAGAATTTTTCAAATAGTTTCTACTTTTGCCGCCAAGCGCCACCGTCAACGATTCCTAGGCCAAGTTCAGAACTTAGCTACTAGACGCCACCGCAGTCGGCTCTTGGCAAAGAACGTAGAAACCTAAGAGCGTTGTTTACATGCTTAACCTATCCAATTTAACTTCACACAGGTGTAATTAATTGAAGGATCTTTAACATGCCATAAATCTATGACATGGGACCGCCGGCTTTACTTCCCCTCCGAAGGAAGGCATACTGAGGGATTTTTAACGTTCTTAAAAAATCCGACGACGTCGGCCGGGTTTGAACCCGCGATCTTGGGCATAGAAGCTCAGCATGCTACCGACTACGCCACCGATGCCGCCAAAGAGAATCGTGAGAATCCAAGAACGACTGCCGCCCAGAGAATAGCCAAAAGACGCATAGCTAGCGCGACGACACCCTCAGCCGCATTAGCTTCGTTTTAAGCCATGGTAAGCTACTTATCTTGCCGAGGAGCTAATCATTTGTCATCACGTGGCTGGATGCACCCTGTCCAGTCCTGAAGTCTAGTTACAAATTCTCTCGTGGAGCCGGGAATCGAACCCCAGCCTTTCTAAGTAGAGAGGCAAGCATTGTACGTCAGCACCACGGGGCCAACTGAATGCTATATCATATCTCTACAGTCTACTGCTTGCGACAGGATGTGATCCTGCAACCTTGGGCACAGTAGATGAGAACGTTACTACCAACTTGAATCTCCCCTTATAAAAGGACTAGCGAATAATTAGACTCACCCCCTCCCCAACATGTTTCAGCTTGAAAATATCTTCACTAATATTTTGTTGTTTCTTCGAAATTCGAAGTCTAACTTTGTACCGTTTCCTCGCAAGTTCTGTTTTTATTTTATTTTTACTAAAAAATGTCCTACATTTTAAAAAATATTTTGCTAACCATACGAACGAACGCTTGCCTCGTGCAACTGGTGTGCTATTTATATTTCCGGAAGTCAGTGATCTATTTGAATTGGGTTTGGATACAGATTGGCAAGGCCAGTGGAGATTTGAAGGAAGGTAAGACGAGGAAATCAGGCGGATGCAACTCTGACTCAACGGAATTACCGCAGTGTAGCATGACTTGGCTTATTTTCATGGCTATGATGTATGTCATGGCCAGTAATCTGGGTGTATTCACTTGCACAATGAAGGAACTGTCCGTGTCCATGGTTAGGTGGTTAGCATGCTAGGCTCTGGCCTGTAGGGATCCGGGTTTGATTCCCGGCCGGGCCTAAGGAATGTTATTCTCCAATGGTTAATATTTCTCCTGGATTTCGGACGGAGTGTTTGGGACGCAGGTCGTCCCCTGGCGCCAATATGAAAGGTCCGAACCCGCAGGAATCCTAGTTGATGATGATGATGATGATCGCTAGCCGTTGGAGATACACGAAAAGTGTTAAGGACCTTTCGGATAGAAAATTAAATTTTATACCTCGCATATGCCATCAAGTTTGCTATTTCTTAGCATGTTCTTTTAATTTGAAATGGAAATATGAAAGTTTGAAACCAAAGTGTGTAGTGACGTCACTAAAATGGTCGCCATCTTTAAATAGTGCAAAGTATCGGAATAAAAAGTACCATATATGATAACAGGTTAAATCAGCTACTTCCACGCTGGGTGAATGGTCAACGTGTCGGTGTACTAACCCCAAGCTTGCAGGTTCGCTCCTGGCCGCGGAAAGTGTTTTTTTTTTGAAAGGCGGCAAAAATTACGACACCATGTTATACGATGTTGGCTTGTCAAAGAACCCATTTGAATTCAGTAGGTCGTGCTCATAATGGCAAAATTAATCTCGGGTGTTTCCGCCAACACAAAGTTCCTAATTTCTCTACTAGAAAGCGCAATCGTATTCAAGGAGCTTAGATATCTAACCTCCTTGACTTTCATAGTGCTTCAAGGAACAACGAAATTCGACATGCAAGCTACCCTTTGGGTGTCAAACAACAAAGCTTGCACCCGGCACCTAAGGCCATACGATCTTATTATTATTAGCTACTTCCATGTAAAATTTCAAGTAAATTGGACCAGTGGTTCTTGCAGTAATACACAGACGCACATCATCTCATTTTTAGCCTATTTTCAATTTTGAAAAAATAGGCTTATGAGATCGCCCTTTGTCCGCGTGTGTGTGAGTGTGTGTGAGGTGTGTGTGTGTGTGTGTCCCCTAATAACTTCTAAACGGCTGGAGCGATTTCAATGAAACTCGGTAAGTTTATAGCTCTATACCGGATGCCCGCGACCGTGCCCTTTAAATTTAGTTACGTCTGACCAATCCAACATGGCGGCTGTGCGAAATATTTCACCAGCATTCAATATCTCCGAAACTATTCCCGATATCACCCTGGAATTTTTTACGGCGATAAAGGGAACTACTAGAAGTTTACCTATGTGACTTTTGAAAAACTGGTAACTACAAAAACAACATGGTGGCCACACGAATTTGCGACTTTTAAATAAATGTTTCTCGCGATTTAACCAACCAAACGCAATAACAATTGGAACAGTATATGTTTATACACATTGTAATGCACCGACATCTAACTTCGTTCAATTGTTTACATAATCACAAGATGGCGGATGTGCGAAATATTTTACCGGCATTCTATATCTCTGAAACTATTAGCGGTATCACCCTGAATTTTTTTTACGGAGATAAAGGGCACTACTGGAAGTTCATCTATAAGACTTTCAAAAACCGGTTAACTACAAAACGAACATGGCGGCCAAGCGAATTTGATAATTTTAAATAGAACTTTCTGGTGATTTAATGTTCCAAACGCAATGAAATCTGGTACAGGAAATGTTTATACACATTGTAATGCACTGATATCTAATTTAGTTCAATTTTTACATAACCTCAAGATGACGGCTGTGCGAATTTTAAAATTGAGGTTTTATTTCTTGTGTCGTAGTCATGCGATCGAAGTAAAAGTTTGAATAATGAACCCACGCAATAATTTTCCTTTATTGGTACATGACTCTATGGCCTATACATTTAACAATCCAACATGGCGACCATCCGAAATATTTGGACGGCTCTGAATATCTACGAATCTATTATAGCAATCAAACTGTTTTTTTTATGTTCATTGGGGCTATGAACTTAAGTTCACCTATAGGACTTTAATTAACCTGGTGATTACAAATGCAACATGGCGGCGACGCGAAGTATAAATATTCAAATGAGCGTTTCTCGCAATTTAACCATCCGAGTGCAGTGAAACTTGGTACAGTAAATCCTTATACGAATGTTAATCCACTGGCATCTAATCTATTTCAATTGTTTCCATAACCACAAGATGGTAGCTGAGCGAAATTTTAAAATCTGCTTGTTACTTCTTGTGTCCTAATCATGCGATTGAAGTTTGAATGCTACACGTACACAATTATCTTCATGTAACAGTACATAACTCTAGGACCTACATATATAAAATCCAACATGGCGACTACCCGAAATATTCAGTCGGTTCTCAATATCTACGAATCTATTACAGCAATCAAACTGAAATTGTGTATGTTGATAGTGGCAATTAACATAAGTAGGATATATGAAAGTAGGCTGTATAGTTCTTCACGGAACTACTTGTTATATATTACAGTAGTATAGATAGATTGTAATACACTAAGTTCATCCGACAAAGAACTCAAGCTCCTGAACCAGAAGGTGCGTTTAGTGCCAAAATCTTCTAAATCTTCTCAAAAGTACAGGACAAATCTTGCATTTCTTGAAACGTCAACGGAAATATATTCATTTGCTTAAAAAGTGGGTTTAAACAAATAAAAAAGACGATAGCCCCTGGCAGAACTGTGTTGCGTCCAGCCCGCATATCACTAGGTCCGGGCGAGTAGTATTTGCACACGGGGTGCAAACAATCCATTGTGCATTAAAAAGAATATTCAAGCAGAAATTACTCGCAGCAGTGACGAATTGCACTCATAAATATCGACAATTGGTTTTAAAAGTGCGTAAATTAAACAAATAAGCATAACAGTAAAGCCAGGTGTGAGGTTACTGAACATGCGAGATTTCTCGCACAGGTCCCCTAGTTGTTATTATTATTATTATTATTATTATTATTATTATTATTATTATTATTATTATTATTATTATTATTATTATTATTAGGGCTCGGATTTTTACGTGCTAAAAATCGGTTATTTTAATGTATTAATAATACCTGAAATATGTGTTTTTTTGTGTCAATTTACCCTCTAGGTTGGTGGTTCCCACGGACTCAGCGAGGGAACTCACCACTACCGCCTCTATGGGCAGTGTCCTGGAGCTTAGAACATCTGGTCGGGATGGATACAACTGGGGAGGTGTGATCAGCAAAGCGAACAGGGACCTCATGAGGGATGGGAAGGGATGGATAGGCTAGGAAGAGGGAAGGAGGCGGCCGTGGCCTTACAGTAGGTACCATCCCGGCATTTGCCCGAAGACGAAGTGGGAAACCACGGAAAACCACTTCGAGGATGGCTGAGGTGGGAATCGAACCCCCTCTCCTCATTTGGACCACCCGAGGCTGAGTAGACCCCGCTCCAGTCCTCATACCACTTTTCAAATTTCGTGGCAGAGCCGGGAATCGAACCCAGGACCTCCGGGGCGGCAGCTAACCACGCTGACCGCTACGCTACGGAGGCGACGCGAAATATGTGACAAAAAGTAAAAATATTTGATTATAATTTAGTTTATTAATGTGAATATCAACAATATGCAGTTCTCATGAATGCAATTTATGCTATGCCTCACTGACTGCTGAAGCATTACAATACACAACGAGATACAACTTCAGGTTGTCCATTACAAATGACCGACGATTATCGCGAAACACTTATTGTGAAGGCGCGAAACTGCGGCAATATGTTTCTTGCCCTTGAGGTGTTGTGTAACTTGAGATCACTCAGCCTTGATTGCTTCCCCACATGGTTGGCAGAACAGAACGCCCCCATCAGAAGTAAAATTATCTTTAAATTCTGCAACAGACGTTAACTTGTAGTTGTTTTTACTTTAGGCATCGTAGAACTGCCTAACACTTCACAGTGACATAAATGAACTGCATGTGAATGATACTGCTTCCAGGTATCTCTAGCACGTGGTGCAATATGGCTATGGGCCAGGAAATCCCCAGCTTCCACAGTGAGTGACACGGGGCGACAAGTTAAGAATAACACAGTTGCAAGCCGACATACGATCTGGATGAAGATTAGATAGCTCAAAGGTTCTTTCCCGTTGAAGTAACACAGAACAAAAATACAATAAACTGAAAGATCTAGCATACAGATTTTTACAAAAATTAAATATTATGTATTTTTATGTGCTAATAAATGAAAATCAGGAATTCATGTATTTATAGAAAAAATGCTTAAAATATGTATTTACATAAAGAAATATTTATTTACCTAAGAATCCGAGCCCTAATTATTACTCATATCGGTACATTACGTACAAGAAAATGAGTAAAGCCTATAGCATACATTTTCAAACCACCTAGGTATATAGCATAGACGTCTGACAGTTATTAATTTTTGGAATGTTAACTTCCACGTCTCTTTTTCACAAGAGGGTCCAAGAAAATCCAAGTGAGTGTTCAAAAATCCTCTAACAATGTTGCAGGTCTTCAGAATTGCAACCTTTTGTGCAATAGTGGGGATGTATATGGAAAGATTTAGTGCGGTTAGATTTACTGAAAAGGATTTAGGTGTCAGGCTAGTGGGAGAAAGGAGGAAAGGAAGGATCGTCACATTTTTTGGTCTCCAGATTCTAGCCACTTCCATAGCTATAGAGGAGTATATTTATCAATCTTCTCTCTGTATTTATGGTGGATATTACGGTCATTCGGAACAGATATGTCAATCAAGTACGTGAGATGGTTCTTCTTATCAGTTAAAGTTATGTCTGGTCTATTATGAGGAGTTGTTTTGTCAGTTTGAATAGTGCGATCCCAATACAGCTTGTAATGTTCGTTTTCCAGCACACTTTCTGGAGAGTATTTGTAATAAGGTGTCCTGTCATGTATGAGAGATCGGGTTAGGGCGAGCTCTTGATGAATGACTTTGACAACATCGTTATGCCTCTCAGTGTAAGATATTGGCGCTAGAATTCTGCAGCTGCTAATAATAATATAATATCGTATGGCCTCGGGTGCCGGGTGCAAGCTTTGTAATTTGACACCCAGAGGGTAGTTTGCATGCCGAATTTCGTAGTTCCTTGAATCACTGTGAAAGTCAAGGAGGTTAGATATCTAAGCTCCTTGAACACTATAGCGCTTTCTAGTAGAGAAATGAGGAACTTTGTGTTGGCGGAAACTCCCCAGATTAATTTTGCCATTATGAACACGGCCTACTGAATTCAAATGGGTTCTTTGACATGCCAACATCGTATGACATGCGTGTCGTATTTTTGCCGCCTTTCAAAAATCACTTACCACGGCCAGGAGCGAACCTGCAATCTTGGGGTTAGTAGACCGACACGCTATCCACTCACCCACCGTGGCAAGCAGTAGCTGCTGGTAATATGCTCTATGGTTTCTGGGCCGGTATTGCACTTCCTGCATTCGTCATCTATAACAGTCTGATCTTTCAGGATGTGTTTCCTATAACTTCTTGTAGCGATAACTTTGTCCTGTATCGCCTGGTTAAATCCCTCAGTTTCTGGAAGCAGCTCTCCCATTGACAGCCATGTGTTCGAAAGCTGTTTGTCAATATTCTTGTTATTGCACTGGTTGTAGAATCTGCCATGAAGTTCTTTTCCAGCCCATCTCTCCACCTTCTCTCTGTTCAGTGTGTTCTTGTCTTTCATGACAAAATTTCTTTCATGGAGGTTCAGAGGAGTGTCTTTGAAGTCAGCTTGTGCTACCGCTCGGTGTAAAACACTGGTATCTTTCCGAGAATGAGAGTAATTCCTAAGCTGTATAACTTGTTGAATGTGCAGAGCTATAACATCAGGAACACCTCTGCCTCCTTCATTTCTGGGTGTTGTTACTCTCTTTATAGTACAAGCATTGGGATGCAACATTCTGTGTTTCGTAAGCATAGTTCTTATTGTGCAATTAATGTTCTCTAGGTCTGTTTGAGACCATTTTAAAACACCAAATGAATGCATCAGCACAGATATAGCATATGAATTGATAGCTTTTGTTAGGTTATGAGCACTAAGCTTTGTTCTCAACAGAAGTCGAAGTCTATGATTAAATTTCTGGTAGAGGTTCTCCTTCTCAGATTTTCTGTCGATTCCAACTACTTGATCAAATCCTAGGTATTTATATGTTTCATCTTTCCCCATGCTGTCTATTCGCTCATCAGCTGTTATGCTTATTCCCTCTGTTATTATTATTATTATTATTATTATTATTATTATTATTATTGAAGGAACTTCCTCTTCCTTATGGTCAGTGATGCCAACTCCAGGTGTATGTTCCATTTCATGGATATTTTGTAATGCTATGAGACCACTGTTGCATGGATCATTCATTACCTTCAACCTTGGGACATTATCCTGTGCAAGGAGCATTCAGAGCCAGAGTACGCAATCTCTATATAAGTTATTTTCGAGATTCTTAAATCAGACTCGATGACGTAATGTTTAGGTAATTTAGTCGAGCTGGTGGAAAAATACAACAGAATTATAATCTTATTATATAATACGCTAAGGCAGGGCCATCCAGTCATAGCGCTCGGGGAGCAATGGGCTGTCAGACTAGCGCTCCTTCCCCTACCACCACTACACTGTGGCAGCGAGGAGACCTGAGACAGACGGACGAAGTTCGGACCGCGCTGACGGTCCTGCGGTCGACGGCTTTTGTGGGTTTGTTGACACCATATTGATAGGGCTGTTTTACCATTAAAAATATACCTCATATACAAATTAATCGAATTGTACTCCGATGTATTGGATGTGTAGGAAATGAACGCGAGTGTTAAGTGAGGAATATTGCGATTTATTCCAAATTGAAATGTCAACATATTTGAGAGGAATATTCAACATTTTACCAATATGTACAGATAGTACAGACCTTGAGTGACATTTGATCCGTCGTTTTACGAGGTTTTAGTTTTGGAGGAAACAATCTTCTCCAAATTGGGTACAATATTTCTGGACATAGCTTTTCATAAACAATTGCGCAAGTTTCAATCGCTCATCGTTGCACGATGTTTACTTTTGGTAAGCTTAAGAACTGAAAAGAAACGCTCACAAATGTACATTGAGCTGAACATTGACAGAACTTAACATGCATGTTTACACAAAAGGTGGTATTCTCCTTGCGGAAAGCCGCTATAAGATTCTTCTAAACTTCGTGACATTAGAAAGCGGTCTTTAAGACGAACATTGCACTGCACTTCAATCAGCTCTAACTGAAATAGCTGTGGAACACTGTCTGCACTAAGAGAAAATGGTCGAATAAATACATCTAACACCACTTGGAGTTCGCGCTCAGCCAGCCAAGCTCCTCCCACCACTACCTTCCACTAAAGAGCTCGGAGCACTGGCTTAGAGCGCGGCCGGAGCGCTGTTTGGATGGCCCTTCGCTAAGGTGTATGTTTCACAAAACTCAAGCTCCTAAACCAGAGGGAGTTAGAAGGTGTGGTTTGTACCGAAATCTTCCAAATCGTCTCAATAGTACAGGAAAAATCTTGCATTTCTTTAAAAGTTTGTTTATAAAGTGCTTTTAAACACATAAACTGTGTCGCGTACAGCCCGCATAGCACTAGAGACGGGAGGGTAGACTATTCACATGGGGCGCACACAACGCATTATGCGAGAGCTCTCGCACGGGTCCGCTAGTAGACATAATTGACCGCACATCGAAGCAAAGAATATAACTGGTCGAAGTCATCTAAGAGATTGTAACCTATTACATTTGCCAACTCATGCAATTAAGGCAATATTAATGGTGTTGGTTTTACGTCCCTTTTAACTACTCTGGCTTTCAGAGACGCCGGGGTGTCAGAATCTTTCCCCGAAGGGGATCTTTAACGTGCCAGAATATCTGCTGACAAGGCTCCCTCGCATTTGCGCACCCTCAAATGCCAGCTGACTGCGCCAGGATACGAAACAATTAAGGCAACTCTGATCGAATTATCAGGAACATAAATTATTATTGATTGTATTAAATAACTAGGTTTTGTACTTAACAACGACGTACTGTATTATAGATGTAAGATTTGTGCCTACAGAAATTAAAATCTGTTTACTAGTTTTGTTCTGTTATGTTGGTATTATTTCTTTTTCTTCTTCTTGTTGTTCCGTATAGGCCAACTACGGACCACGATATTCAACTATTTTGCTTGGAGTGGGCCTTGATGTTTGCCCAGTAGTCACGCATCCTCTGGCTGTGTTGTTCTTTTCTCTCCTTTGTCCAGAGGGCACCTGTCTTCTTCCTTGGGGATTTTTCCTGGAACTTTATTTGCTTTAATGGGGGTTGAAGTTGCTCACGTCCGTAGGTTTTACCTTCAAATACCCTACACGTGACCCCTGGGTGGTGCTAATCGAGCAACAGTGATCTGGCAGCCGGACTGATCTTCTCGGAAGATCTTTAGGCCATAATATGCATTTGCTTTAATTTACTCCTGAGAGACGTTCGATCTTTTATGTCCTTTTCCGTAACTCCCAGTATCAGCAGATCTTTGTTCACTTCTATCAGCCATGGTGACTTGGTCTTCCTTCTTTGCCAGTATGTGAGTAGCTGGTTGGTCAGCCTGGTTCGATGCATCCTGGAGACGTGTCCATAAAATGTTAGACGTCTCTTCCTGGCCACGTCTGTAATTCTTTCAGAGTATCTATAGAGCTCCTGGTTGGGCCGTCTAATATATTTACTCATTATCTTCCTCTCTTGGATTTCTAATTTGTCCGTGAGTCCTTTCCTGTTTAATATGAGGCATTCAGAGGCATATAAAGCTTCAGGGCGGATGACCGTTTGATAGTGCTTCATTTTGGTGTTACGGGAGAGACACTTCTTACTGTAGATGTTCTTAGTCAGTCGGTATGACAGTTCTAGCATAATTACTCGAGTTGATAATGCTGTTCCTTCGGAGAGACTGGGTTCCAACCATTCACCCAAGTACTTGAATTTGTTGGTTTTCTTGATCCTTCTCTGTTCTAGAAGTAGTTATTGTTGTTAATAATTAATTTTAGGGGGTTGGGGTATCTTGGTCATCAGCCCCGTGTTATTGGGTGTGTTAATATCTGATAACCTGTGTTTATGTGATGACTGTAGTAGTGTAGGCTATGTACCGGTAACTGTTTTTTTTAATTTTTTAGCGTGTTGCTTTAGTGCCGGGAGTGTCCGAGAACATGTTCGGCTCGCCAGTTCTTTTGCAGCTGCTTCGAGGCGGACACCCAATGGGTGAGCTACAAGTACTGTCGCGTGTGGAGTGTTGTCTGGGGAGGAATGTTTGAATGTAAGAACGAGGTGTTGGAAGGTAACGGCCTATAGTTAGGGACCAACCAACCCCGGCATTTGCCTGGAAGGAAGATGAGAAACCACAGAAGACCATCTTCAAGGTTGCCGGCGGGGGGATTCGAACCTCCTCGCCTCCTGGATGTGAGCGACTGCCAGCAGTCATGCCTTAACGACCATGGCTAACTCACCCGGTTATGTAACTGTATTAGCAAGGAAGGAAGCTTGTAGTTTAACGTGACCGTTAATCATGCGATCATGAGCCACGGGATATCCTTTTTACGTGGAATCCGAACCATAGGACATGGCATTTTACTTCGAAAATCTCACAAGTATTGACCGGGAATCAAACTTTGCCTGGGGGGAGTGTGGAGAAACCATAACCAGGATAGATGCCGTCAGCGACAGAATTCTAACGTTCGATCTCCGGACTTAATGCAGTTGCCCTCGCGGCCGTAGTGCACGATTTAACGATACGACTACGCCAAGGGACGGTATTATTTTTAATTTAGTTTTGGTCAGTTGCGGTTTTATTTGCCCTTTTTTAAGTTTTAGAGTAGAGGATTTTTTTTTTCTTATGGCTTTTAGTGCCGGGAATGTCCGAGGATATGTTCGGCTCGCCAGTTTTGTAGCTGCTTCGAAGCGGACACCCAATGGGTGAGCTACACGTACCGTCGTGTGTGGAGTGTTGTCTTGGGAGGAAAGTTTTGAATGCAAGGACAGGGAGTTGGAAGGTAGCGGCTGTGGCCTATAGTTAGGAACTAACCCCGGCATTTGCCTGGAAGGAAGATGGGAAACCACAGAAGACCATCTTCAAGGTTACCGGCGGGGGGATTCGAATCTCCTCGCCTCCCGGATGTGAGCGACTGCCAGCAGTCATGCCGTAACGACCACGGCTAACTCACCCGTCTTTTTTTTTCGTAATGTTCCAACCCTTTTAAATATAAACTAGCGGACCGGTGCGAGAACTCTCGCATAATGGGTTGTGTGCGCCCCATGTGTACAGACTACCCGCCTGGCCCTAGTGCTATGCGGGCTGTACGCGACACAGTTCTGCCAGGGGCTATAGTTTTGTTTATTTGTTTAAAAGCACTTTATTAACAAATAAATATATTTCTGTTGACTTTTCAAGAAATGCAAGATTTTTCCTGTACTATTGAGATGATTTGGAAGTTTTTGGTACAAACCATATTGTATACTCCCTCTGGTTTAGGAGCTTGAGTTTTGTGAAACACACACCTTAGCGTATTATATAACAAGAAGTTCCGTGACGAACTAAAGAGCCTACTTTTCTTAAAATTTAAGATTCATGCCAATGATTAATCGATATGGATCTATCTAGAATAATGACGAAATTAAGTTGGTAATATCGAAATTTCTAATTAGTTCGAAATACTGTATACCTGACATAATGTAGCCTAATAGAGCACTACAGTTGGCAGCCCTGGTGACTGAATATATTCTTAGTTCCATCTCTTAAGGTACAGAATACAAAATTTGGTTGGAGTCCAATGAATAGCATGGACGTTACATGCAGTTAAACATTGGATCTAACAGCGCGCGTAAAATCATTTTGGCAACAGTGTCATGCATGTATTGGTCAGAAATAATCTGAAATAATATGATCTATTGTTGTGCCAATTTTGAATGAAATCCATTAGTTAGTATAGAAGTTACATGCATTTTAAAATTGGACCTATCAGCAGGCTTAGAAGCATGCTGGCAGCACTGACGTATATTAGTTACTCCAAAGTAATCTAGAATGCCAGGTACTATACGTGTGCAAAGTTTAGAGCTATTGGCTTGCATACTTTCTGATATATTGATATTAGGGTAACAAAAATAGAGACAGCACATATTAACAGTTGGCAGCCCTGGTTGCTCTTAAGAATACGCATAGTCATAGCTGTTATGGTATACATAGCACATACGAAATTTGGTTGAAATCCAAATGATAGTATGGAAGTTACATGTATTTAAAGTTGGACCTCTCAGCAGGCTTAGAATCATGTTGGTAGCACTGACGTATATAAGTTACTCCAAATTAATATAGAATGTCATGTACTATACGTGTGCATAGTTTAAAGCTGTCGGCTTGCATACTTTCTCATATATATTGGTATTTGGATAAAAGAAATTAAAAGCATTTTTTAACAGTTGGCAGCACTGGTGGTTCATAAGAATACGTTCAGTCATATCTGGTTATGTACACATACAACATACGAATTTTTGTTGAATTCCAATTGATAGTGTAGAAGTTATATGCATTTAAATATTGGACCTATCAGTAGGCTTATAATCATTTTGGCAACATTGCCACGTATGGCCTTCTGGAAATTAAACTGCAATATTATTATCTATATGTGTGCCGATTTTGAAATAGCTCCCATTCATACCTTCCAAGATATCCAACATGGAGCTCAAATTTCAATTGCGATTTTTCAGCAGTTGGTAGCACTGACATCATTTTCAAATATGGCCGTGAGATATTCAGGTATAGATCTTTACTCCTACCAAATTTTATTTCGTTTGCTCCATCCGTTTAGGAGTTGATAGGGGGGGGGGGGGCACAAACACTCACACACACAGCCAGACAGACAGACAGACAGACAGAAGGACAGAACGACAGACACACATTTTCCCGGATCGATCTCATAAGACTACTTTTTCCTAATTTTTGCAAAATGTGAAAAGTAGGCTAATAAGATGGGAGAACTGCATTTGTAATCCTTAACATTATGGCACCATAACTTGGGGAGCTGCTCGTCTTTCACCCGGACGGCCGGGGTTCGAATCCCAGTGACAGCGGGGTGGAATTTTCACCTGAAAAATCACGTTGAGTCAGGAAGGGCATCCGGCCTTAAATCCCCAGCCAAATCATAATGAGCCTGGTTGGCTCTGGTGACCCCAATTAATTGGGAAAAGCCGAAGAAATTTTATGGTAGCATAACTTGCAAATGATCGTGCCCATTCAGTTTGCCAGTAGGGCATGTTTCCTGCGGTGTAGTGTGATCTGCTACTTGAGTACATGGTATGAAGGTCATGGTTAGATGGTGCTATATTAGTTGCGTTACCGAAAATAGACAAGGGTCGGTGAGCCACGTTAGGTTAGGAAACCGGCGTAAAGGCAACGAAGCAGTCAAGGAAGTAGAATGACTACACCTAGCACACACGCTTCTAGCATGTACAGTGAAACCTGTCTAAAAGACCACCCCCTATTAAAAGACCACCCCTCTTAAAGACCAATTTTTCTTGGAACCGATTTAAAACCTCATAAGGTCAATGTATTTGTTACCTCTATTTAAAGACCACCCTTCTCCCCGACCAAAGACCAGGCATTTTCTCAGTCTGACCTCTTACAAAAGACCACTTCTCGTCTGCCTTCCCATTGGTGGGGGATGACGGTGATGATGTAAACAATGGTTCTGTTGGCACAGAACTGCATCAGCATACAATGCCATTAGAAAAAGTGTTATGTAACGTATATAAATACAAAAAAACGGCTCTCCTAGAAGATTGTTCGAACCCTGAACAAATTAATGGACTTCCGAACTCACTCAGAGAAATTCTAGAAAGTGAAATTGTTCAAAGAAAGAAAGATGAGCTAATCTGAAACAGAGATCAATTCGTGACTTTTTTAAATGACACAGCTCAGAAAATTAATTGTAATTACTGTAAGTTGTACTAAATGTGAACCAATGCAGATAACTTGTAATCAAGTATGTGTTCCAACTGTACTTTATTCATAATGCAGTAAAAATTATTTTTATGCCTACCCCTATTAAGAGACCACCCCTCTAAAAGACCAGCTTTGCACGGAACCGTCACTGGTCTCTCAATAGAGGTTTCACTGTATTCGTTTCCTGCTTGCATTGCTTAGTTCTTACATAAAATGTACAGGATATTCTGGCAGGAAGTATTATTTCAAAGTAGCTACATTTCCTTCCGTGGTACGTTTCCTTGCTCTACTTTGCTTAGTCTCTACATAATATAAAACAATGTCCCCGATTCTTGGATGTAACGGGTAATCTCGAGAACCACAGAATGGATACTGATGAGGTTCTCACCATTCTGTAAAGGATTTCTCGAGGAAGGTTTCTGTAGAAAAACATTCATTTATGACCGAAGGAAGCCGAGCAGTAACGATTTCAGTGAATCGAGTCGAAGAAAAACCTGCCGTCCATGCGCCTTTTAAGCTTAAGCTGGGTAAACCGTTAAAAATACTGTATCTCCATACTATGAGTGTAAGAATTGTTCAGCATGAAAAGTCCGCGACAGCATATCTCTATCTTTAATAGGCCTACAACGCCCACTATACGTATTTTTACGTTTTCATTTCTTCCAACTATCTCCATTCAATTGCTAGCTTCGGAGACAGCTGCTAGCGAGCATTCGCCCCAGTTTCAGCCTTCGTTCCGCAAAATACACAGTCAAGTTAAGATTGGACGAACGGGTATTTGTGATTCATGCACCTCGCCATTCTTAAATTAGGTCTGACAAGATTCGTTGCACATGCATCTCCATAATAACATCCCTCCCTATATTATTCTGCTAAGGTCCCATTCCAGTTATGTACCGAAAATAAGGTCCCATTAACACCAACCTACACATATGGGGTACCTGCAGGTTCAGCATAACCCAATGCGTAAGCGAAACGCACTCACTTAGTCTTTAAATGCCTCACAATTAAATGAAAAATGAAAATCCACAGCCTGCTTCCAGTCTCCGACCGGGTCAGGAATGGAATGAATGAAGCCCCCATCTAGCGGCGAGGATATTAACTGTGCCGGTTGCCGAGGCCTGACGCACTCCTCTGGGGCTATGATTAAATGAATGACAGATGAAATGAAATGATAGTGGAGAGTGTTGCTGGAATGAAATTTTGACAGGGAAAACCGGAGTACCCGGAGAAAAACCTGTCTGCCTCCGTTTTGTCCAGCACAGATCTCACATGGAGTGACCGGGATTTGAACCACGGACCCAGCGGTGAGAAGCCGACGTGCTGCCGCCTAAGCCACGGAGGCTTTCACAATTAAATAAATACCTTAAAACATGTATATTTACAATGAAAGAATGCAACACGGTAACCATGGTAACATAATCTCACAGGTCCACCTATTTCTTTAAGACGCAATGCAATTCCAATTATTAAATGACTGTGAAAGTTTCCAGACGGTTATAAGGTTATCACTGAACCAAATTAAGTTGTAAAATTAATCAATACATACAGTATAATGCGCTTAAGGGGGGTCAAGGGGAACTCTAGAATTTTCCCCGCAATTTTCACGTGTGAGTGTGGTACGAAAGATCTTTTTCGCTCGACTATAAAGGGTCTCCAAAAACCATATTTAAAGGCCCTTAAATTAAGAGTGTCTGTGATATTCCCAGAAAACTAACTTCGCTCTGATATTCCTATGAAGGAATGACAAACCCCTAACCACTGCACCAGTAGCTGAATTGATAAAGTCTGATTATTCATACCAAGGATAAATCAATCATAGCATTCATGATTGAGATTTTGCTAAGTGTACTCTCTACAACTAGAATATTCGCGGGCGAAGCCGTGACGGGTAATGCTAGTAATTAATAGTCCAGTCACTGATTTTAACCCATCATGCCGAGACAAAAAACGGATATAGGTTGTAGTTTATTGACATAAAAAAAGCTTACGCTGGGTAAACCGATAAAGATACCGGGCGAAGCCGGGGTGGGTTGGTAGTTGTGTAATAGAGAAGACACTCGAAGAAAGAAGTAACTTCGCTCATCAAGTCTTGTGGTCTGTGTAACTGGATGATAACATATGGGATGGAGAGAGTGGGATTCCTAGAACCACCAGACACTTGATTTCCTGGCGAATTGCCGACAAGGAAAATAGCAAGCAAAGTAGTCACTGTCACAGTCATGCAGGAATTGGATTGGCTGGTTGTGTGACGTACTGGGTGATGACCTTGCCGGCTCTGCCAAAGGTTGCGAATCAAGTCCCGGTGCAATCGGGCGGCATTTGATGTTCCTTTAACGTGGGAAGTCCGTGTCAGTAGATTTACTGACATGTTAAAAATCCCTTTAATGTATTATTCGGCACTGCAGCGTGCGGCACCTCTAAAGCCACAGCAGTTAAATGGGACATTATGGTCTTCAAAGTCACTTTGCAGTGTTGCCTTAGTAAACGAAGTTTAATACTTTTCAGTCGGTCAACACGATTGTACCCAATTTTGATGGGTTATTCCCTGATACTGAAAAATATTTATATGAGATTAATAAATACACTTGGAAGACCAGTTGCATTTTCTTAACTAATACTGCAACTAAAGTGTACATGTTGTAAATACTTTCAGACATAGATTTTATAGTCTAAGTGTAATGGATCTGATGATGATCGCTTGACGGTCTAAACCGGGACGTTAAACCAATAGCATTATTATTATTATTATTATTATTATTATTATTATTGTCGCCTCCGTAGCGTAGCGGTCAGCATGGTTAGCTGCCGCCCCGGAGGTCCTGGGTTCGATTCCCGGCTCTGCCACGAAATTTGAAAAGTGGTATGAGGACTGGAACGGGGTCTACTCAGCCTCCGGTGGCCCAAATGAGTAGAGGGGGTTCGATTCCCACCTCAGCCATCCTCGAAATGGTTTTCCGTGGTTTCCCACTTCGTCTTCGGGCAAATTCCGGGATGGTTCCTACTGTAAGGCCACGGCCGCCTCCTTCCCACTTCCCTTGCCTAACCGTCCCACTCTTCCCATCCCTTCATCAGGCCCCCTGTTCGCTTTGCAGGTGAGACCGCCTGGGCGTAGTGATGGTCACACACCTCAGTTGTATCCCTGACTCAGAGTATCAAGCTTCAGGACACTGCCCTCAGTGGCGGTAGAGAAGGGATCCCTCGTTTAGTCCGTGGGAAAAGCCAACCCTGGAGGGTAAAACGATAGCGATTATTATTATTATTATTATTATTATTATTATTATTGTACCGGGAGTGGTGGCTACGCTCGCTAAAGCGCAGCGTTAGGTCATGGGGCCAAACTCTCTGCTGACTCGGTAGAAGCGTGGGTTCGAGCCCCACCGTCGGCCGTCCTTGAAATGGTTTTCTGTGGTTTCCCCATTTTCAACACCAGGCAAATGCTGGGACGGTACCTTCTGACAGGTCACGGTCGCTTCCTTCCACATCCTTGCCCAGTTTCATTCATCTTCATCCATTCTATCTCTCATCCCGGCGCGCAGGTCGACCACGGACGTCGACTAGACAGACTTGCACTCGGCCTCTCAGGAGGCCACACGACAAAAAAATTATTATTGTTATGGCACATTCATTTCACCACATCAGTGGATACAAATCAACATATCGTCGGCTTATTTGCAAGAGGATATGGCAATTTCTTTTAGGGTGGCACATTAAGGAACGAGTGGACTATGGAACAGGTCTCCAAGATGATGGCCTTCTGCATGATGATATCTCGACCAGGATGTAGGTTGCGAGCTAATGATTTAGGGATGATGCCGGTAGAAGCGATGACTACGGGCAGCACCACTACACTTTCCTGTCACCATATTTGCCGTATTTCCTCAGCCAAGAGCAGATACTTGATGTTTTTCTCATAGCAGGTTTGTTGCAAATTATGGGAATTGGGCTCTGCGATAGCCTATCAATGAGAAGGTTCTCTTCCGCACATTGTCCGCATTATTATTAGTCTTCTTTTCTTCTGCGCCAATGGGTCTCCTAGGACCACGCGGAATCAACACTTCTTGGCCTTGATGATTGCCCAATAACTCTTCATGCGCAACGATTGAGCGAGTCTTCGTTGCTGCGACCAGACGTGTCTGGTAGGTCTTCTCTCTTCTGAATCAAAACCCCGTGTTTGAGTAATTTTCCCAATTTCTTCTCGATCCTTGAGATTGGGAAAACCTAATTCAGCCAAGTCCTTTTCCGCCTGTTTGTACCATTTGGACCTTGTTGCCTTCTTCTGCAAAAACGTATAGATTTTACGTGTTAACCTAGTTGGGTCGATTCTGTTCAAATGTTCCATGAATTGGATCCTTCTTATACGGATTGTGTCTGTAATTTTAGTAATTTTTAAATAGATGTCAGCATTAGGTTTCGGAAGGTGAATTCCATCTTTGATTCTTGGTCGCAAAATTGTTCGCATTATTTTGCGTTCCTTATTAGTCTATTATTTATGTATTTATTTATTCGAATAGCCCTTAATAGAGCACCTTAAATCAATACATCAAGTTTTGCTATATGATTTCTGCTTGGTCACCCAAAATTGCTTCATTCCTTCAGATTGTTGTTGTCGGAGCTCCTCTATGTTGTGTGGCTGTTTCCTGCTTCTCTCTAGTTCCTCCTTGAAGGTGACTGTTTTAATTTTGTTCCGAAAGAGTTGTCTATTAGGTATGTCTTCAATTTGTATATTGGCCTCATTAAGGTCATTCAAGGTCTGTTGAAACCAAGCTGGCTGTATCTTAAGTTTCATAATTTTATTGAAAATTTTCTTTGCCAATCTATCATCGTTCATTCTTTGTAAATGTCCAAAAAAGAATAATCTTCATCTTCGCATTGTATGTAGCATGTTTTCTACATGCTCATAAATTTCAACATTTGATCTTGGTCTGTTGTAATCTGCTCCTACTTCTCTAGGGCCAAGTATACTTCTAATTATTTTCCTTTCCATGACCATGATTTTGTTAATTTCGCCTTTATTCATAAATTTGAGCGTTTCAGATCCATATAAGGCCTCTGGTTTCACAACAGTATTATAATGTTTAATTTTAATAGAATTAGGTAATGCTTTTTTCTTATAAATGTTCCTGGTGAGCTGGAAAGCTATATTAATTTTCTTTGTTCTAACTGTTAGGCTGTTTTTCTCATTATTATTTATTGTAGTCCATTCACCGAGATATTTGAGAGAATTCACTCTTTTGATTTCGTTTTGTTGAATACAGAATTTATCAGGACTGTTTTTGACATTGGATATAGGCTAAATTCTGTCTTTGTAATGGAAATTTGTAGGCCGATTATTATTATTATTATTATTATTATTATTATTATTATTATTATTATTATTATTATTATATATATACAGGGTCTTTCATATAAAGTAAGAACGGTGAGCGGCGGCTTTGTTAACCGCTGCTCTGGTGGCCTTGGCCGGCCTTGTGGCGTGCCACGGCTCCCTGCTGTAGTATTGAAAGCGCGCGCATAATATTTGCAATAAACGTGCAGGTGTTCAGTCGCCAGTCGGAACCTCAGATGTTAACATGAGATAGTTATCATTAGTTATTGTTATTTAAGGGGAGGAACTACGAGGTCATCTGCCCCTAAACAGTTATCATTACAACATCGTATTTTTGTATGTAAAACTTATTTTAAGTACGAGTCGGCTCGGCGGGTACGTGATTCAGTTGTTCAGCAGTTTCCTGATGAAGTGCCACCTTCACTAGCACAGATTCACGTAATTGTAAATAAGCATAAAATTAAAAATCAGAAATATTACAGTGGCAGAACTCACTCGCGTAGCCAGAATGTGGTTACCAGATACAATGCCTGTATAACCCAGGAAGGACGACACTTCCAACATCTTTTATAAGGTAATATTTCATACAGGATTGTACACACGCTTAAAGGAGGGTCGTAGCGCACCACAAGCTCGGCCAAGACCACCGCAGCACCGAATAACAAAACTACCGCTTGCCGTTCTTACTTTATATGAAAGACCCTGTATATATATATATATATATATATATATATATATATATATATATATATTTTTTTTTTTTTAACGGCCTTGGTTATTTCCATAAAATGATAATATTTCTGGCTGTCAAAACTTGTTATGAAAATACTATTATTCCGTTTCGTAAACATAATTTGATTTAAAGATTGGATCTCACAAGGGAAGTATCAGGTTAGACAGGTGCAAACCTACCTTCAAACTTTGTGGACGCAATTGTTGTACATATAGAGTATTGCCAACCCCGCGCATACGGTACTACTCATGAATAATCTTTATCCAGACCAATGGTGTTTGGCTAGACCAAGTGTTCTCAACCTGGTGTGGTGTTGGGGTAGCGCACCTGACTCTCACCCGGAGACCTCGGGTTCAATTCCCGGCTCTGTCAGGGATTTTAGAAACTGATGTAAGGTCTGGAACGGGGTGCACTCAGCCTCGTGAGGACAATTGAGTAGCTGTCTGACGGTCAGGCAGCGCCACGATCACGAAAACCAAGACTAACGGCCGAGGTGAATCGATGCGCTGATCACGCGTCACCCCAATATCTGCAGGCCAAATGGCTGGGCAGTGGTCGCTTGGTAGGCTGTAGTGCCAGGGGTTATATATTATAAGAGGACAACGTGAGGAAAATCAGCCTCCAGATTGAACAGCAAGACTCCGATATCATACCAGACATCCGGGTACGCAGGAATGATGGCTGGCGGAGCTGGACATCCCTGCAGCACTCGTTATTGCTGTTGCTTGTTATTGCTGGACGCAGTGCAACACGCCCCAGCTGACTGTAGCGTATGGCTGCTTCCCACCGGCCGTCAGGGCTGTCCCTTCCAACATGTACGGTACTCGTTACTTCCCATTGATTTACGGTATATGAGAGATTCACCACATGATTTCAGGGAACAAGCTTCAAACTTACCTAAGGATAGAATTTAAGGAGACAACTCAAGCGACAGCAACTTACATTTACGGGCATATCTCTGGAAGTATTGAAGATAATTTCATTTCGTTTTCACCAAATGAAAGATAAAAGATTAGTCATCCAAATAATTCATTAAGACATTTTTTTACCCTGAAAGGAGTGCTTCCCCCCTAAATAGAGCACCAGGTTGAGAACGCTTGGTCTAGCCAAACTCCATTGGTCTGGATAAAGATTATTCATGAGTAGTACCGTATGCGTGGGGTTGGCAATACTATATATGTCCCATAATTCACGCGTATAATGACCGACATAACTGGAATTTGACTTTATAAGTCGTGATCTAAAATGGGGATGGTGGATGGATTATAGACACCGGAGGAGAAAACCTCTTTTCCCACATCATTTTCACAATTGAATCGGTCGGTGCATTAAGTCAAAAATGGTCATTAAAAAAATGTATTCTGAAGTATTGACCCGAGGGCCTTGGAACGGCATAGGAAAGAATTAAGTCAGCCTTCTGTTTAAGCCAGAAACCACTGCTACATGTAGTGCGATCAGAAGAGAAAGGCATTAAGTCAATTTATTTATTTATTTATTTATTTATTTATTTATTTATTTATTTATTTATTTATCGTATGGCTTTTAGTGCCGGGAGTGTCCGAGGACATGTTCGGCTCGCCAGAAGCTGTAGCTGCTTGAAGCGGACACCCATAGGGTGAGCTACAAGTTCCGTTCAATTTCAAGTAGTTCCAACTTTCGCTACCAGATGTCACTGATACCTAGTGGTGAACGTTGGAACTTTGATAGAGCGTTACAACGAAATATAACATAGAAATGTTGCTTCACACAAGTTTAGTCTGTGGAAGGATCTTTTACATGCCATAAATCTATGACATGGGACCGCCGGTTTTACTTCCCCTCAGGAAGGCATACTGAAGGATTTTAACGCTCTTAAAAAATCCGACGACCTCAGCCGGGTTTGAACCCGCTATCTTGGCCACAGCAGTTCAGCATGCTACCAACTACGCCACCGAAGTCAATGACCTGCTGCCTTTCAGCGCCGTATTCTGTACTTAATGTTGGCCGCACTGAAACATTCCCGCGTGTTTACAGTGCTATTGTAAATTAAATTTACATTTGTTCAGGATTTAGGTGGTGTTTATGTTACAAATCCATTTTAAATTAAAATATCATGTGACAGATTCATTCTAGATAGCTTTATGATGCACTAACCTGACCACGGAGCTGAAAGGCATTAAGTCACGTTTCCAAATTATTATTTTTTTAGTCAATTTTACCCTCCAGGTTAGTGGTTCCCACGGACTCAGCGAGGGAACTCACCACTACCGCCTTTCCAGGCAGTGTCCTAGAGCTGGGAACACTTGGTCAGTTTGGATACAACTGGGGAGGTGTGAGCAGCACTTCGCCCAGGCGGCCTCACCTGCAAAGCGAACAGGGGCCTCATGAGGGAGGGGATGGGAAGAGTGGGAGGGATAAGAAAGGAAGAGGGAAGGAGGCGGCCGTGGCCTTACAGGAGGTACTATCCCGGCATTGGCCCGAAGACGAAGTGGGAAACCAAGGAAAACCACTTCGAAGATGGCTGAGGTGGGAATCGAACCCCCTCTACTCATTTGGACCACCCGAGGCTGAGTAGACCCCGTTCCAGTCCTCATACCACTTTTCAAATTTCGTGGCAGAGCCGGGAATCGAACCCAGGACCTCCGGGGTGGCAGCTAACCACGCTGACCGCTACGCTACGAAGGCGACGTTTCCCAAATTGATTTGAAAAATACAGTATATTTATGAAATTGAAAATCACAATCCGCTAATACAAATATAACCTGAATAGTTGCTTCACAACATAGATGACTAATATAGTGTGTTTCAGGGGCGTATATAGAGTTTTAATTCGGGGAGTGCCCAACTGTGGATTATGGGTCATGGCATGTGCCCAAATAAAAGGGGTCGGGGTTCTCCCCGGGAAACTTTTGTATAATTTGGAGCAAAATGATGAGTTTTAAGGCTATCTGGCATCACTTTTTCAACCAATTTATTGTGATATTTTATGTTTGGTTAATGTCAAACACAACTAAGACCATTTTATGATACTTTTCATTAATACAATCATCTTGTTTACATGGAAAGAATTAACATTAATGTTACTGTTTTGATTTACAACTCGCACTATAATATAACGTCAAGGTTTCTTGAAGCATTGCCAAATCGGTTCATAACTTCATCGTCAGTGAGATGTGTGTCTCTGTGAATAGATAACAATACTAGACCGTTGAGTCTGTTTTCAGAAGTAGAATTTCTTAAGTATGTGTTCAACCAACTCAAATTCCGTTCGGCAGTACCGGTAGCTACAGAGAGAGGCAAATTTGCCAAAAGTTTGATAAGTGTATAAAAGTTAGGGAAAGAACTTTTGTCACGTGCTTCAAGGGCACTTGTTGCTGCTTTGGTTCGTTAATAAGAGCGAGGGCACTGGAGAGTAATAAGAGGTTATGTTGTTACTCATAAGATCAGAGCAAACTGATTGTCACACTGTTTACATCGCTCTACCTTCGCCTTGCTGTGCAACGTTGCCATACGTCGCTTAGTAACAATAGTACATGTGACAACCGCCCCCCCCCCCCCTCCCCCTTATATACGCCCCTGGTGTGTTTATTAAGTTCTGTTCCGTCAATGACGTGTCCTCTGTCCCCTGAAGAGTAGTGAAAACTGACTGAATACTTTTCAGCTCCGGCTGAATCAATTATTATCATCGGCTAATTTCAGTAGTTTGTACAGTAGAAGGTTCATCACTCCTTTACTGTTACCGTTTCTCATTATATTGAGATTGTGGTGTTTGAAGCCATATTTTCAGTGTTGCCTTAGTAAAAAAGAGTTTAGTGCTTTTCAGTCGGTCAACACGAATGTACCCAAAAGAGATGGGTTATACCCTAATCCTGAAATAAATTACATGAGATTAATAAAACACTAGGATGACCAGTTTCGATCGTCAAGCGATCATCATCAGATCCATTACACTTATGCCCGTTGTTCACGGTAAAATTTTCCTTCAAATTTATTGTACAATAATTTAATTTTATAAAATTTATGTTGCTCACGGTCAAATTCATGTTTTATAAAACCTTTGATAAAACGTTTCATCAAATAGGACATGTTCTATTCCGTAAAATTAATTTTACGAAACGAACCAATCAGGGAAGCTGACATGAAGATGATGCTGGTGCCACGTGGTGAGAAGATTGTGAAGCTCGCTTGTAAACAAACTCTTCGAAAATAAAACATGGAGGACGGTTGTCGTTTGGGGGTAAAATTTACAGTCGATTCGCATTATTAACGCAAAGCGATCATGAAACTTGCTTTAAGTACATTTGAAAATATGCGTGGTACTGAATGAATTAATTCCAATCAATATTTAAGATATAATTGTAATAATTGGATATTTAACCATACGCGCTGATAAGAAGTGCAACAAATTGCTGTATCGTCAGTTGGAAAAGTGTGCTAGTGGTATCGCGCTCGCATGCTGATCAGAAGATCCCGCGTTCAAGGCTATCCAGGCGCGGAAATTTTTACTTCCTTTTAATTATTTTATAATTTCCTCCTTACATCGTACAGCAATATTGCAACATTGTTTTGTTTTCTCCCATTTAAAATTTTTATTTTCCCTAAATACTGTAACCATGGACGGATACCATTCGTGATAACTATTAGAATTTAAATAGTTAAATATTTATCCCAGAATAATGATAATAATATGACACGTTCTGTATTTACTGGATATAGCTAGGAGTTTTTTAAAACTGATTTCCTCCATTCTTAGAAAATTCCTATATGAATTTTGATTTCTAACCTCAACTCATTTTCGACCAAGGAGAGTATTCCTCTACTCTTCTCTTCTCCATTCCCGAGTCCAGGACTTCCTAGCATTTCTTTTCTTCCTTTTTACCACTGTACGACATTTAATTATAGCTAAATTAAGCAGCAATTTTTGCAATGCTTGCTTTGTTTGTTTGTTGGAGCCATACTCTCAAACCAATGTGTGTTGAACATCTGATTCTTGGTTCAGAAGTTTATAGGTAGATGGCGATCCTGATACATCCACGGATTTTATAAAATAATTTTACCGTGAACAATACAGCTTGCTTTCGTCAAATTTTTATAAAATTAGTTGTAAAATAAATTTTAAGAAACATTTTACCGTGAGCAACGGGCATAAGGCTACAAAATCTATGTTTGAAATACAGGTGAAAATATTTACAATATGTACAATTATTTAGTTGCAGTATTGGTACTGTCAGTGTATGCTAAATGCAGTATAATGTTAGGTGAAATGCTAAATGGTGATAGCTATCCGGAGATTGTACTTTAGAGAGATTATATGGTTGTAAACTATGGTTAAACTATAAAATTTTAGGCTAACTACTTATCTGTAGTACGGAAGACAATCAGATAAGTAGTTAGCCTAAAATTTTATAGCATACACTGACAGTTGCAGTACCAATACTGCAACTAAATAATTGTACATATTGTAAATATTTTCACCTGTATTTCAAACATAGATTTTGTAGCCTAAGTGTAATGGATCTGATGATGATCGCTTGACGATCGAAACTGGTCATCCTAGTGTTTTATTAATCTCATGTAATTTATTTCAGGATTAGGGCATAACCCATCTCTTTTGGGTACATTCGTGTTGACCGACTGAAAAGCACTAAACTCTTGTTATATTGAGATGTAAGGTTTACCTAACAATGTCTTCAGTTTGCCTGAGGCGGCAATGAATTCACTTTTGTCGGGTAAGAAGCTGTAATGGTACTTGCTACAACAACAAGAAGACTATAATGACGCAGCTATTTCCAAGGCCGGAGCTGTTACCGTGTTTACCACAGTGAGGAGAGAAAGTCTTGCTTGGGTTTTAACACTTTAATTCGCTATGTGGGACGTCTGATGCTGTTGGAGCCGCTCTCAATTAAAGCCGCACTCGTCCTCGTGGGAAATGTCCAGGTACCGGCAGTGCAGCACGCTAGACATTCATTGATGTTTCACTTCAAAGAGATGCTTGACATGAACTTTCGCAAATTCATGTTTTAGCTTCATCCATGTGTTCCTTTCTTTGTGTGTTTGACTGATAATAAACCTGATTGTATATTCAAGTGTTTAATGAGAAAGTTAAATATATATTATTTTACATTGTACTAACAAAACTCTCTTCATAGTTTCTGAAATTTCTCGAGAATTCTGTAACTTTATTTAGTAAATAAATAAATGAATATATAAATGAATAAATAAATAAATAAATAAATAAATAAATAAATAAATAAATATGAATTCCAGTGCTGGAGGTGTGTTTGGATTACTGGGAAGTATTTTGAGCAAACGTGACAGCTTTAGTTTACGATGGGACAAGCTCTACCACCATAATAAAACAATTTTCATATCTTAAACATTTAAACTGTGTGTGTGTTATCTGTATTGGCTACGTGTTGTTACTCTATATTTTATCACATTGTAGGGTGTAGGTCATTAACCATAATCTATTTAGTTCATTATCTATACTAATATATAACAAGTAGTTCCGTGAAGAACTATACAGCCTATTTTCATATATCCTGCTCATATTAATTGCCTCTATCAACATACAAAATTTCAGTTTAATTGCTGTAACAGATTCGTAGATATTGAGAACCGTCTAAATATTTCAGATGGTCACCAGGTTGGATTTTTATTTTTGTACTATTATATTAAGATTATTGCGTACGTGTGGTATTCAAATTTCAATCGCATGATGAGGACACAAGATGTAAAAACGAGATTTTAAAATTACGCACAGCAGCCATCTTGTGATTATGCAAACAATTGAAATAAATTAGATGCCAGTGGATCAACATTTGTGTAAGCATTTAACGTGCAACGTTTCACGGCACTCGGATAGTTAATTCGCGAGAAACGTCCATTTAAATATTTACACTTCGCGTCGCCGCCATGTTGGATTTGTGCTCACCAGGTTACTGAAAGTCCTATAGGTGAACATATGTTCATAGTCTCCATGAACATAAAAAAATCAGTTTGGTTGCTGTAAAAGATTCATAGATAATGAGAACCGTTTAAATAATTCGGAAGCTCGCCATTTAGGATTGTTATATGTATAGGCTGTAGAGTTATGTACCATTCAAGGACAATTATTGCCTAGGTTCATTATTCAAACTTTCACTTCGATCGCATGATTACGACACAAGAAATAAAAACTTAATTTTAAAATTTGGCACAGCCGCCATCTTGAGGTTATATAAACAATTGAATTAAATTAGATGGCAGTGCATTACAATGTGCAAAATCATTTACTGTACCACATTTCACTGCGCTCAGAGAGTTAAATCACGAGAAAAGTCTATTAAAATATTTCAAATTCGCTGGGTCGCCATGTTCGTTTTGTAATTTACAGGTTTATGAAATATACATAGGTAAACTTGTATCAGTACCCTTTAACACCGTACAAAATTGCAGGGTGATATCTGTAATAGTTTCGGAGATATAGAATGTCAGTTTAAATATTTCTCACAGCCGCCATTTTGAGGTTATGTAAACAATTGAACTAAATTAGACACCAGTGCATTACAATGTGTATAACTATTTGCTGTACCAAGTTTCATTACGTTTGGATAGTTAAATCGCCAGAAAAGTCTATTTAAAAGTCTCAAATTCGCTTGGGCGCCATGTTGGTTTTGTAGTCATCAGGTTTTTGAAAGTCTCATAGGTGAACTTCTAGTAGTGCCCTTTATCACCGTACACAATTTCAGGGCGATATCGGTAATAGTTTCGGAGATATTGAATGCTAGTGAAATATTTCGCACAGCTGCCATGTTGGATTGGTGAGACGTAACAAAATTTTGAAGGGCATGGTCGAGGTCGCCGGGAATAGTGCTATGAACTTACCGAGTTTCATTGAAATCGCACAAGCCGTTTAGATTTTATTAGGGGGACACACACACACCACACACACACACACACACACACACACACACACACACACACACACACACGCGCGCGCGCGCACACACACGGACAAAAGGTGATCTCATAAGCCTATTTTTTTTTCAAAATTGAAAATAAGCTAAAAATGAGATGGTGTGCATCTGTGTATTACTCAATCACGCAAGGACCACTTGTTCGAATTACATGAAAATTTACATGGAAGTAGCTGTAAAGAATATCTCGAGATAAGTTTCTGTATAAAATAATTTATTTATAATCAAAGAAAGCCAAGCAGTACCAATTTCAGTGAAAAAGCCGAAAAAAAACTGGCATCCGTGCGCTTTTTAAGCTTACGCTGGGCAAACCGTTAAAAATATCAATATACTATGAGCGGAAGAATTGTTCAGCATGAAAAGTTCTACAAAAAAGTCCGCGAGAGCATATCTCAGTCTTCAATGCATCGCCCACTATCAGTGCTTTTAGATTGGACGGTAGGGGGATTTGTGTTTCATGCACCTCGCCATTCTTAAATTAAGTCTGACAAGAATTCGTTGCACATGCATCTCCATGATAATATAGTTAATAGTCCAGTCAGTGATTTTAACCCATCATGCCGAAACGTAAGACGGATATAGGTCGTAGTTCATTCACATCGAAGAAAAAGCAAGATGATCAGTAAAGAACATATAGCCTACTTTCTCCTAAATGCATGGGTATTGTTATAACTCTTTGTCCTTTTCAAGGAGTATAGGCGTAATTGAATGTTGGTTGTAGTAGCTTGTTGAAATACAACGTGCTATAGGGATATTAAACATGAATATGAGGTGCCCTTTGCTAGTGCTACCTCTGTAAAAAAAAAACCATTCAATTCGGTTTCACCGTGTTTGAATTGATATGGGGAATGGATTTGCACACATACATGGCCGCTATTTGCAAACTATTGGGCTGATGACCTTGTAGTCAGTCATAAGATGCTTTCCACAAAAAGGCATGTTGTTGCAAAATCTGATAGAGATCAAATTATTAGGATGGTCGTATTTTGATTTAAGCTTTTAACATTTGGGTGGCCGTCATTACGTTACCGTCAAGATGGCGGCGATATAAAACATGACACTGAGGTGCCCTTTGCTAGTGCTACCTCTGTACCAAATTTCGTTCAATTCGGTTTCACCATGTTTGAATTGATAGGGGGAATCGATTTGCACACATACTTGGCCACCATCTGCAAACTATTGGGCTGATGATCTTGCAGTTTGGTCAGAATATGCTTCTCACATAAAGATATGTTGTTGCATAATTTGGTAGAGACTATATTATTAGGTTGGTCGTAATTACATTTTAGCTTTTAAAATTTTGGTGGCCGCGATTACGTTTCCGTCAAGATGGTGGTGATATAAAACATGACACTGAGGTGCCCTTTGCTAGTGCTACCTCTGTACCAAATTTCGTTCCATTCGGTTTCACCGTGTTCGAATTAATAGGCGGAATCGATTTTGACACAAAGATGGCCGCCGTCCACAAACTATTCGGCTAATGACCTATTAGATTCGTCAAAGGATGCTCCCTCCATAAAGGTATGTTGTTGCAAAATTTAGTAGAGATCGGATGATTATGTTAGTCGTAATTTGATTTAAGCTTTGAACATTTGTGTGGCCGCCATTACGTTTCCGTCAAGATGGCGGCGATATAAACATGACACTGAGGTGTCCTTTGCTAGTGCTACCTCTCTACCAAATTTCGTTCCATTCGGTTTCACCGTGTTTGAATTAATAGGGGGAATCGATTTTGACACAAATATGGCCGCCATCCGCAAACTATTAGGCTAATGACCTATTAAATTGGTCAAAGGATGCTTCCTCCATAAAGGTATGTTGTTCCTAAATTTGGTAGGGATCGGATGATGAGGTTAGTCGTTATTTTATTTAAGCTTTGAACATTTGCATGGCCGCCATTACGTTTACGTCAAGATGGCGGTGATATAAAACATGACACTGAGGTTCCCTTTGCTAGTACTACCTCTGTACCAAATTCGTTCCATTCGGTTTCACCATGTTCGAATTAATAGGGGGAATCTATTTTAACACAAAGATGGCCGCCATCCGCAAACCATTAGGCTGATGACCTATTAGTTTGGTCAAAGGATGCTCCCCCATAAAGGTATGTTGTTGCAAAATTAGGTAGAGATCGGATGATTAGGTTAGTCGTAATTTGATTTAAGCTTTGAACATTTGTGTGGCCGCCATTACGTTTCCGTCAAGATGGCGGCGATATAAACATGACACTGAGGTGTCCTTTGCTAGTGCTACCTTTGTACCAAATTTCGTTCAATTCGCGTTCACCGTGTTCGAATTGATAGGGTGGGACAGACATTCAGAGTACACACACTCACACACACAGACACACTCACACACACACACAGACAGACACACACACACACACACAGACTCACACACACACACACACATACACACACTCAGACAGACACACTTTTTTTCGCCCTGTGTTGATCTCATAAGTCTACTTTCATTTTTTGCAAAAATCGAAAGTAGGCTAAAAAGCGCTTATCACGTATTGCATTCATAACTGTTCACGGGCGAAGCTGGGGCGGGTTGCTAGTTTGTTTATAAACAAATTTTTAAGCATGTAAAAGAGACGATAGCCCCGGCCAGAACTATATCACATCGAGCCTTACTGCTGTGCCAGGAACAACGACAATGATGTTGAAATGCGAAATTTCTACCACGAGTCCCTTAGTTTTATATATTGTACTAGGCGTACGAGATAGGTACTTAATGGTCATTAGACCAGTATGTTGAGTAATGAGATAATGATGATAATAATTGTTATTTTAAGGGGCCCAACATCTAGGTTATCGGCCCCTAATGGTTTGGGTGATAGTGAATGATGAGATGAGAATGAAAACTATAACTAACACTAACTACAGACTTACGCACTAGAAGAAGAAATGATAAACAATTAAAGGAGAAGGCAAATAAAGGACAGGAAGAAAAGAAATGCCCTCAACCCTCGACGAATGAGGATTGTGGGACTTGGAAGAAAGGAGAGCCATGAAAGGCAGATAGGAAAGGGAAAGAGTTGACCAACAGAGTTCCACAGGAAAGAAGACGGAGAGGAGCCCAGCACAAGTAAGTGGATGCAATGCTGGACTCAGCTGGGGTCCCGTGGTCGCTAACCCACGTCCCACTAGATATGAACCCCTGGGGAGTGTTGAGTAATAGTGGGTCAATCCCTAACAGGGCCAGATGACCTCGCTGTTCTACCCCTTAAAGGAACAATAACTAACTGACTGACCCCTAACACCTTGCTTGTTTCTTCAGGGATAATTAAGGTACGTCAACAAACACGTCTGCATACCATTGCCTTACGTGACCGTCATTATCTGTTAGTAATTAACGGCATTGAGTTCACATGGGTGGAAGAGCCAAGTTCTGGCTGGACCCGGTCGAGCATATCATCAATAACACTGCTGAGCGCATGCGCTCATCTCCATCAATACTAGAGTCTCATTATTGACGACATAATACACGATACAGTAAATGTTTTATACTGCAAGGGAGGCCAAAATGCTCTTGAACCGAGAGTCACAATTGGAATTATTATTAACAGAAATACATAATATGCATACAATAGTAGCCTATAGTAATTTAACTCCACTACAACACTGATCATAAGAATAAGAATAATAATAAGTTGCCTCCATGGTGTAGTGGTCAGCGTGCTTAGCTGCCACCCCGGAGGTCCAAGATTCGATTCCCGGCTCTGCCACGAAATTTGAAAAGTGGTATGACCGGAACGGGTTGTACTCAGCCTCGGGTGGTCCAAATGAGTAGAGGGTGTTCGATTCCCAGCAATCCTCGAAGTGGTTTTTCGTGGTTTCCCACTTCTCCGGGTAAATGCCGGTATGGTATCTAACGTTAGGCCACGGCCGCCTCCTTCCCCCTTCCTTGTCTATCCCTCCCAATCTTCCCATCCCCTCCCATCCCTCATGAGGCCCCTGTTCACTTTGCAGGTGAGGCCACCTGGGCGAGGTGCTCGTCCTATCTCCCCAGTTGTATCCCCCACCCGATGTTTCAAGCTCCAGGACACTGCCGTGGCGGCGGTAATGGTTGGATCCCTCGCTGAGTCCGAGGGAAAAACCAAGCCTGGAGGGTAAACCGACTAAAATAATAATAATAATAATAATAAAGTTATTGATTTTACGTCCCTTTTACCTACTGTGGGTTTTAAAGACACCAGGGTGCCAGAATGTTGCCCCGTAGGAGAATTTTAGCGTGCCAGTAAATTTACTGACACGGCTCCCACCCAATTACGCACTCTCAAATGGCAACTGACTGTGCCAGGATTGGATCCTACAACCTTCGACGCAGCAGGCGAGAACGTTACCGCTGCCCCACTACAAAACTGTGCAACTCAAAATCAACTTGTTGGGTATAGTTCTCTCATTTGACGTATTTGAATCGCGTAAATTTCGAATAATTTGGGTTACCAGCCTCGTGGAGGGGGTGAAAGGAATGTATCTGAAAACTTGCGTAATTGTGGTGGCTGCACTCATGTGAATACTTGTAATTAAGGCTAGGATAGGGAACAGGAAGATCAACAGCTTCAGGCTCAAACGTGGAGAGATCGACTAGCACACCATGGGCCTGAGCCTGCGCCTTAACAAAAGGAAAACGGCATAGCCTACATGACGTCGACACACTAGAAACAGGAACCATCCAGGCGGCTTCGGTGGAAGTAGTTGGAAGCATGATGAGCATCTATGCCCAAGATCGCGGGTTCATACCCGACCAAAGTCATCGGATTTTTTAAGAGAGTTAAAAATCCCTCAGTATGCCTTCCTTATGAGGGCAAGTAAAGCCGGCGGTCCCATGTCATAGATTTATGGCAGGTAAAATAACCTTACTCTAACTTTATTGTGTGAAGCCAAATGTGTAGGTTAGGATTGATTAACGCTCTATTAGTTCCAACATTCACCGCCAGGTGCCAGTCGCAGTGGCATCTAGTAGCCAAGTTCGAGGCTAGGTGTCGTTGACGGTAGCATTTTGTAGCAAAAGTTGGAACTACTTGAAATTGATCGTTTGCAGTCCTTTCCTGAATTACAGATAACACATACTAATACAGCCATGACAATTAACACCGGTTATCGGACAGATTCTACACACACCCAAAGTACACGGGGTTATATGACCGCATTGGCGCAGCCCCTAAACTGAGGAGCCAACCAACCATCCAACCAGGAACCATCGAAGTAGATGTGGAAGGTCTGTCACGAGTGACAAAATTCAAATATCTTGGATCCATTATCACAAACGATGGACGCCTTGACGAAGAGGTCAACGCAATAATTAATGCTGCCTGGATGGCGAACAACAACTGGTGTCATTTGCGACTGTAGGATGGAAGATTACTTGAAGTTCATAATCTATCACACTGTCATCCGCCCTGTCACATTAGACTATATGGATGCGAGTGCTGGCCAACTACAGGACATCTGAGGCAGAGCGTCGTTTAGGCGTTATGGAAATCAAGACGTTATGGTTGTCAGCGGGTGTCACTAAATTAGACCATGTTTCAAATGGCATCAGCTGTAAGCGGTTTGGTGTAGCACCTATCCAAGATAACATGCGCGAGGGTAATCTGCGATGGTTCGGGCAAATACTACGGGTAGAAACCGACACAATCGCAAAGACTGGGTACAAAGTCGTCGCCAAAAGACCAAAGAGACGACCGAGGCAACGATGGGCCGATACGCTACACGAAGACTTCGGACGTGTTTATCTTTACGATGACTGCAGCCTAATGTTATGCCCCATGCCAATATTTGCCTAGAGCAGAGGTATGAACTTGGTGAAAACCAACTCTCGGTTAATCGAGGTGAGAATGAAAGCCATCTTTCTTCAATTACGCACACGAGCCAATCCTCAAGAATACAGAATACCATTATGTCCCCTTCAGAATGTCAGTGGCGGCCGCTAATACGGTTGCAGTGTTGCACAACAACCAGATTACAAGAAAAACAATTAACACCGTAATAGTATTTTTAGTAATAAAAGCTGTACGCTTCCTTTTTTATGTATAGAAATTGATAATATTGTTCTTTAATAATTCAGGAAATCTCATAGCAAGTTACTCTGAACTGTCTGAGAAAGCGAGGCGCGCCAACTGTCTGAAGCACTCGTCTGTTTGGTCGTTGCCAGGCCCGAGCACCGACCAGATCTCAATAGTGAAGGGTGTGGCAGAGATGTTAGACCGAGTAAAGGCTGGTTCACAATTAGCCCGGGAACGTGAACTTGTGCATGCGCGCGCAATCAGCTATAGTGTAATAATATTAAAACAATCAGTAAGCGCCCACTAATAAACACCAATTACACAACTGAAATGCTTCAGAGGTTTATAAATAAATAAATAAATAAATAAATAAATAGCCTTACAAATCCCATAAGGGCTATGGCCTCCTGCTTTGCAGGGAATTGCTCAGTTTTAACTCATCAGGTGAGCAAGTCCTGAGGAGCATTCGGGGTTATTCTTTCTGATTGGGCCTTCTATATAGATGTGCAGCTGATTAAAGATTAAGTAAATTATATTACGATGGCATAACATTCGCTACAACAATCTTTATTTCTGAGTCTGGCGATATCAAGGCCTCAAATATCCATTAGTATTACGGAAATCATAATAGCCATCAACCAATATCTGGGAGCTTCCCATTGCCACTAAGCACAAAGCTTACCCTGTCTAAGCACTTGAACAATGACAGAAACTGCCAAGTCGTCACTCTTCAGTAAAATCTACGTATATTGAACCGTTTCAAATAGGTCTTTTTAAAATGCAATACAAAGCCTTACCGGTGGAGTTTTAACATCTAGTTTGGATGCAGATACCTATACACGTTCTTTAACATCCCACAAATCATTCACTATGTTGTGCACATGTGGTCCCGGAACGAATTAACAAGTGTTTCGCAAGATAGTTGAACCTTTTGAATTCCTTGTGATGCAGTAAGGTTATTTTCCCTAGTGAACACGATGATGTTTCCTCAAATTAGAGCGCGAGACAATGTTCCATTAGTTCTGTCCGCCATGCAAATGACTTCTCACATGTGCTACAAGTGTATTACTTCACTCCAGTATGAACAACAGTGTGCTTCTTGAGGTCACCGCTCTGTGAGAAGCCTTTATTGCACACCAGAGATATGTACCGCTTTGCTGCATGCCCACTGAACGGTGTCTTTCTAGTTGATGCATTGTTTTATTGGTCACTGCATGCGAGTCTCCCTAGGTCTTTCCACTCCTGCCTCATCTTCGCTGTTCTTGTCCATTGTTTTCCTCCCCATTTTACGAACCAGTCTGCCCATCTGATTCTTTGTCTCCCAACGTTTCGTATTCCAGTTCTTGGGTCCCACATCGTCATTTTGTACGTCCATCGGTTAGGATCTAATCTCGCTACATGTCCACCCCATCTCCATTTGAGCTGGTCTGTTGATGTCATAGCGTCTTTCATGCCGGTTCTCCTTCTTAAATCTTCGTTCCGTATTCTATCTCTCAATGAGACATGAAGTATCTTCCTTTCCATTTTCCGTTGACATCTCTGGATTATTTGTCTTTGTTTCGATGTTAATGCCCAAGTTTGGCAACCATATAGTAACACCGGTATAACGCATTTTTCCAGAACTTCAGCCTTTAAAGTGTGTTTTTGGGTCTTGTCAGCCAGTATAAACTTTAGGGACCAAAAGCTCTTCCATGCTTGTCCTATTCTTCGTTTGACCTCTTTCTCTGAACGACTTGAAAATGACATGTTCTGACCGAGATATACATATTCTTCAACATATTCCAGTGTTTCTCCGTTCACATTAATTGGGGCTTCTAACGCATTTGTCATCAGCTTCGTTTTCTTCGGGTTCATTGTAAGGCCCACTTCTTTACTTGTTTTGTCTAATTCTTTTATCATTTGTTCCAGCTCTTTCGCTGATTCAGCCACCAAAACAATGTCGTCTGCGAACCGTAAATGGGTTAGTCTTGTCCCATCGATTCTGATGCCATATTTTTCTTCCCAGTCTAGTTTTCTAAACTGATTTTCCAGCAAACAGGTGAATAATTTTGGTGAGAGGGGGTCTCCCTGTTTTACTCCCCTTTCTATCATGATGTTACATCCTTCTCTTTCTGTCTTTATTCTGGCTTGGTTACCGCCGTAGAGTTTGCCAAGGAGTCTAACGAATTTGTTTGGGATGCCTTGTTTTTCCAGTGCTTCTAAGACGCTTCCCTGTTCTACGGAGTCAAATGCTTTGTTGTAATCCACAAATGCGATATACACCTCTAGATTAAATTCCTGAACTTTCTCCATGAGTTGATTTATTGTTTGCAAGTGGTCTGATGTACTGAAACTCTTTCTGAATCCTGCTTGCTCTATCGGTTGCTGTTCGTCCAGTGCCTTTGTCATTCTATTGGTTAGGATCTTCATAAATAGCTTGTAGAGGTTTATAATAAGGTTCTAATAACTTTATTAAACACACATTGTGCCCTTTAGAGAAGTAAGTTTAGAAAGCGCATTCACAGGTTATGTTTACATTGCTGGCTACTCCTTCCGTACTGCGCATGTGCATGTACAACGTTTCTGATTGGCTCCGGGAAGCTCCGAGAATGTCAAACATGAAACTTGACCATCTTGTTTCCCGTTGGCCTTCCCGGGCTATTTTTAGCTTCTCGTTCCCGGAGATTGATTGTGAACCGACCCATAAGGTGGCGTGCATTTCAACTTCCTTCTCGTTCCCGTTCTCGTTCTGGTTCTCGTTCCCGGGCTATTATGAACCGGGCTTAAGCCATATCCCAACAGTTAACTCGGCTGGTCGTTGCCCGCTGATTGCAACAATGGAGCCGAGGCGCGGACAGAAACATCCGAAATGCTCCGTCAACTGTCGGTACCATGTCTTGCATTGTAATTTGCGCGTACTTGTGACACTCGCAGTACTTTCTTGCCCTCGTATATAACTTACGTGAAGGTTTTCATGTAGACTACCTTATAATTTATTTCATCCCATGACAAAGTGATGTTCTCTGAAATGCGGCATTCGTGATGAATGAGGTACATTCGTTTTACCGCGCAATAGAATACTGTTTAGCGGCTTCGATTGGGCGTAGTTGGTAGCATGCTGAGCTCTATGCCCAAGATCGCGGGTTCAAACCCGGCCGAAGTCGTCGGATTTTTTAAGAACGTTAAAATCCCTCAGTATGCCTTCCTTTGGAGGGGAAGTAAAGCCGGCGGTCCCATGTCATAGATTGATGGCATGTTAAAGAACCTTCCACTAATTACACCTGTGTGAAGCTAAATTATATATAGGTTAAACATTTGACTAACGTTCTTAAGTTCCTACGTTCGTCGTTAAGAGCCGACTGCGGTGGCATCTGATAACTAAGTTCTGAATTAGTTGGTCGTTGATGGTGGTGTTTTGGGTGCAAAAGTAGTTCCTACTTGAAAAATTGAATGTCTGCAGTCCTTACTTGAATTTAGGGCCCGGATGTTGATGACATGTCATCTTTTTACTGAGCTGTCTGAAACAATGCTTTTTTTTCGTGTGGCCTCCTGTGAGGACGAGTGCAGGTCTTTCTATTCGACGCCCGAGGGCGACCTGCGCGTCGGGATGAGAGATGGATGAAGATGAATGAAACTGGGCAGGGATGTGGAAGGAAGCGGCCGTGGCCTGTCAGAAGGTACTGTCCCAGCATTTGCCTGGTGTTGAAAATGGGAAACCATGGAAAACCATTTCAAGAACAGCCGACGGTGGGGCTCGAACCCACACGTCTACCGAGTCAGCAGAGAGCTTGGCCCCATGGCCTAACGCAGCGCTTTAGCCAGCGTAGGCACTACTGTCGGTGTTGAAACAATGCTGAAGTACATAGAAACTCCGTCTTCAAATATGTCATTTAAATTTTGCATCTTTTTGCATTTTTTCTGTTATTTTTCATTTTAAGGGCCTTTTTTAAGTTTGATAGTTTTTTTGGGTTATATTTTAGAGAAATCGGCCTTTTAATGTCATTTTTTTTCAATTTAGCCATGTCACAGCTTTATATGAGGGAGTTACGTCCCTCAGAGTTAAGAAGAAGTTAGCAGCTATGAACACAAACCTTTTGTTAAGTGCTAGAAATCTATTTTGATTGACTTTTCAGTTTGAGCTTCAGATGTCATTTTTGAGATATTGGTGAGTTTATTATTATAAGATCATTTTCTTCATTTTACAGTGATTTTTTCAAATTTTTAGGTCATTTATTACAGTCATTTTTGAAAAATTTAAGTGCATTTTTTACGGCATCAACATCCGACAGATTCTACACACACCCAAAGTACACGGGGCTACATGACAAGGTTGTCGCAGCCCCTAAACTAAGGAACCAACCAACCAACCAGAATACTGTTTTCTCTGATATCAAGCAATAGTGCAACACCCAGAACAATATTATCCGCCAGCCACGACTGCAGAATGTTACACGTACCTTGCTTGGTTTATCATTATCTCTTCTCCTGTTCGTTTCCACACCGGAATGATAAACGTGTGCATAACTGCAGCACAGGGCAGCTGTGTACTCAACATGCACGTACAGTAATGTACGAGGGCCGATCAAAAAGTAAGTTGCACTTCCCAGTTATGGCCATTTATTACTCCACCTATAGAACAGCAACACGCCTATAACGACATACAATGTAACGTCACTTATCCACATAGTTTCCAAGAGACTCCAAACATGTCTGCGAACGCACAACCAACTTGTCGATGCGCTAGGTCGGGACTGTAGGGTGGATGTTGCCAGACCTTCCACTTGAAACGCTGCAGCAGTTCACTCGTTTGGCGGGCCTTATGAGGTGTTGCGTTATCGTGCAACAAAATCACACCGGCGCTCAATTTCCCCCGGCGCTTCTCTTTAATCGTTTTACGCAACCAGTGGAACGCCGCGTTGATCGTCGTTCCTTTCGGCATGAATTCCACGTGCAACGGGTTTCTGCGGCGAATCATCACAGGCGATCCATCACTTCACCCCCGAAACGAAGATAACATCTATGGAATGGGTGCACCCCTCATCACCACAACGAAAGAATGCCAAGGTTCAACCTTCAGCCGGTAAGGTTATGGCGACAATGTTCTTTGACATGGAGGGTTTGCTGCACGCCATGTGACTTTCATTTGTTCGGTAAGGTCGGTGGTCGACGGTTCCAGACCGATGAGGAGGTGAAGGCCGCTGTCTCTGTGTGGTTGCAGAACGCCGGAGGAACTTTCTATGCATCCGGCATCGACAAGTTGGTTGTGCGTTCGCAGAAATGTTTGGAGTCACTTGGAAACTATGTGGAAAAGTGACGTTACATTGTATGTCGTTATAGGCGTGTTGCTGTTGTATAGGTGGTGTAATAAATGGCCATAACTGGGAAGTGCAACTTATTTCTTGATCTGCCCTCGTAGTTACTACCACACACATATGAACCGAACTCAAAGAAAGAGTCGCTTGATTGAGGATTTGGATCGCTCAGAGCGGAACTTCGTGGCGCAGTGGCTAGCGTTCTTAGCTGTCACCCCCAGAGTCGGGGGTTGAATCCCTACTCTGCCTAGAAATTCAATTCTGATCTGAGGGCTGTAAAGGGGGTACACTTAGTCTCGTGATGCATAACTAAGAAGAGGTGGGTGCCTTTCCCACTTCATCCATCCTAGAAGTGGTTCTGCATGGTTTTCCCCTTTATATTCCAGGCAAATGCCGAGATGGTTCCTAATTTAAGACCACGGTCACCTCTTTCCCAATGCTCTCCTCAATTACAAACACACACTCTACCTACATACGATACAACACAATGGTTGGTTGGTTGGTTCCTCAGTTTAGGGGCTGCGCCAGCCCGGTCATGTAGCCCTGTGTACTTTGGGTGGGTGAGTGTAGAATCTGTTTGATAACCGGTGTTAATTGTGATGGCTGTATTAGTGTGTGTTATCTGTTTTATCATTTTAAATAATCTTGTCGACTTCGTCGTTACGTTACGGTGACGGGACGAAATGTACCCAGATGCACTGAGGTGCGTGACGTCATAGTACCGCTTGGTGCATGTGCTCCCCGACAATCTCTACTTCGTTAGTATAATACAAAAATCCCCGATTCTTGGATGTCACGGGTAATCTCGAGAAGCACTGGATGGATTTTGATGCGGTTTTCACCATTCTGTAAAGGATATCTCGAGGAAAGATTCTGTAGAAAATAATTTATGTATGATCAAAGGAAGCCAAGCAGTAACGATTTCAGTGAAAAAGTCGAAAACAAACTTGGCGTCCGTGCGCTTCTTAAGCTTACGCTGGACAAACCGTTAAAAATATCAATATACTATGAGCGTAAGAATTGGTCAGCATGAAAAGTTCTACAAAAAAGTCCGCGAGAGCATATCTCTATCTTCAATACATCACCCACTATAAGTGGTTTTAGACTGGATGGAATGGGCACGTCCCCGCGCGCTTGACCTTGCTTTGCCCTTGGTTTGCACTTGCCCTTCGCGAGTAATTTGAAACAAGATAAGCAAGATAAGTATTATGCAGATAATTTTCTAACATGTCAAGAGTGTTTAACTTCGAGCGAACCGAGAAGACTCCAGACTTTCTAGCAGTTTTCAGCATTTGTAGCATTTAAAATGATACAAAGTCTAGTCTTTTAGACTGACTGTCACTTTTTAATTCAAGTAAGGACCGCAGACGATAATTTCAAGTAGTTCCTACTTTCGCTACCACATGCTACCATGCACGACACCTAGCTGTGAACTTTGCTACTACTAGATGCCATCGCAACCAGCGCCCGGTGACGAACGTTGGAACTTAAGAGCATTAATCAAACCTAACCTACAAATTTTCGCTTCACACAAGTGTAGTTCGTGGAAGGTTTTCTTTCATGCCATAAATCTATGACATGGGCTCGCCGGCTTTACTTCCCCTCCGAAGGAAGGCATACTGAGGGATTTTGAACGGTCTTATAAAGTCTGACGACTTCGGCTGGGTTTGAACCCGCGACCTTGGGTATAGACGCTCAGCATGCTACCAACTACGCCACCGAAGCCGACATACAACACAATAACACAAGTTACAGGTTCTCAGACATATTCCGAACTACATGACCACGATGTTCAAGCCCCTAAATTAAGAATTACAACTGAATTTTTTGGAGACAGGCCACGGTGGCCGAGAGTTCTAACGTGCTAGCTCATGCTTCGTTACCATCGGGATAGTGTGGGTTCAAATCACATCTCGGCCGTCGTGAAAATGGTGTTCCGTGGTTTCCCATTTTCACCACCAGGCGAATGCCGGGACGGTTCCTTTCAATAGGTCCACGGCCAACTTTCTTCCAAAATCCCTTCCCTGATCCTACCTTAATTAGACCCAAGATAGGAGAACAAAACAAGAAACATCAGAGAGCAAAAGCTGCATTAGGTTTATTTTCTCCTTAAAGGTTTCCTCACACGTGTCTCCTTTTTATGCCCTACCTTCCTGGTTAAAAAGAAAACAACAAAGGAACCTGCACATACGTACACTCATCTATCGACTTCTCAATGAAAGTGCACCTCACTATCTCTCTTGTAATTTTCGTTTTCTTTCCTCCGTTCATTATCGTCACACGCGATCTGGATCTATAATTGAAATTCCTCTACATCATGCATCTGCCTTCAGTAACTCTTTCCTCGTATCGGGAACTAGAATTTGGAATAATTGTCCTCGTGACGTTAGAAATTCTACATCTCTAACAACTTTCATTGCATGTAAAAATTTCCTCTTGAATTTGTAGGCCAACAAGAACAATTTGTGTATGAATGTATGAGTAAAACATTGTTAAAACTCCATGTATTGTTATTAATTACTGTATGCCATTTGTATAGCTTAGTTAATATCACGCAGTTGCCAATTTAATTCTAGTATTTAATTTTGGTAGGTTAAGAATAACATATGTGAGTATTCATGGAAGCTGCATTGAGTGTGGTTAAGTGTAAGAGAGGGCCTAGAGCCCTAACTTCGCCAATTACTTCGCCGATAACCCTTAAAACAACAGTTATCATTATCACCATCTTCCAACAATCTCCATTCAGTGGAAATGTAAATCATAGTACTGTACTAAATTCGGAGCGAGATAATGAGTTAGACCGAGCCTATCAACCCAGCTTCGGGCAGCATCAAACTGTCGAGTCGTGTCGAGTTGAGACTTCAGAGAAGGGTGTATGTGTTTGGAGTTTCGCTGTTCACCTCGGCTTTTCTGAATTGCGTCTGGGACCTGCCGACCGTGCACCGTTTAAGCTTGCGCTGGGTAAACCGGGCGAAGGCAGTCGGGTTGCTAGTTAAGTAATAAAGAAAGATTGTGTAACCCAAATCATATCTGTTCACCAAGAAAACAATTAAAGAATATGCACGTAATTAAAATAGTTAACTGGATACAAATCAATAAATAGACCGGGATTATTACCTTATGGCACATGCGGACGCAATGCGTTTGGTATACGGGCGAGTGCATGTGCTGCAGTGTGATTGAGAGGGGAGAAATGTGCACTTCACTCGTTGCTAAGGAAATGTTCACATCGGCTCCTAGTATACTGTAACTAACTGTATTGCACGTTAGGGTGTCTCCCAGGAGCACAGCAGCACTAGGAATCATTGATATCTGGTGGCGAAAGTTGGAACTACTTGAAATTGAACAGAACTTGTAGCTCACCCTAAGGGCGTCCGCTGGAAGCAGCTACAGACTCAGGTGAGCCGAACTTGTCCTCGGACATTCCCGGCACTTAAAGCCATACGATAATTAAATAAATAAATAAATAAATAAATAAATGAACAGCAGCAATGACCCCCTCCACTACCTTCACTCTCCTCCTTTTCCCTCTCCGCTCTCATAATCCAGTCAAATTAGGATTTTTTGCTGCATTAAATCATGTAGTTCCAAATTTTTCTGGAATGTGTAGAGGGAGGTCCCCTGAACAACGCCTAATAAAGTCCCGTCGATTTCAGGTGCTGCGGGGGGGGCTCGAAGGCCCCATTTTCGTTTTTGGCGCATAACTTTCAAACGGTGCATCTTACAGAAATTGTTATACTTTCCTAACTGAAAGGTAATTAAATGCCCTACTAGATGGTCTATTCATTTTCACACCTGTGTGTTACCTTCTTCGAGGTATGAGCTGGTGAACATGGAAAATTTGCAGAAAAATATGTAGCGCCTCTCGTTTCTCGTCAAACTTGCCCTTCCAATCCGTTTGCCTTCCATTTTACAGGAAAGACGTAAGGAAGGAAGTTGTAGAGCACGAAGTTGCCTTCAAGAATATATATACTTATGCTAATTTATCTTTATATCTTTAAACGTTAGAGCGTTTTGACGTATCAGGGTCGGTTTCGAGATTTCGCTAGTAAACTGCTCATTATTTTACTTATGTTTCCAATGGCTTTAACCCTCTGTAACTCGTTATTTATTGATTATGTAAACATAAATGGTATTTATTACCCATATAAATAATGATATATACCTAGAATGTATAAATATATATGAACGCAGTGGCGTATATATGATTGTTTTGGGGGAGCCCAATATTTAGGAATACAATTTCGTTTTTATGGGAATGAAAACATCATCAAAATCTAATAGTTCGCAGTCCAGCCCATCGGAGTATACCGATATATATACAGTATGTTCTGAAGAGTTCGTTATTTTTTGTTGTATATATTCTTTAAAAAATAAGTTATAATTGCTTCTTTTATAGTTAACGCCACTGTTACCCTCTTATAATAAAAATAAATTTACTTGTTGGACAAAGAGAAACTTGAATATGTCATTCAATTGTTTAAAATGTTAATAAATTACTGACCAAATTGAGGGGGGGGGGGGGTGTTGGTTATAAACTGTATATCTTTGAAATGCGTACATTTTTCTGTGAGACTGTACCTAGCCCGTTTAGTACGTGTTAGTGCGTAAAATAGGTCACCTGGTATGTCCCCAATTACCGGTGTCCACTGTAAATGTATGTCTGGAACCTATACACCAAGGTACAAGAAGGCCACAGTTTAAAAAAGTGACCACCTAGGAATGAGACATAGAGAGGAATAAGTAACAACCCAAACATAATTCTAATACAATCGTTTTTATTGACTATCGAACATTTCATACTCCTCACCGTCCAACTCTTCTGACTCTAATTGAATGGGAGCACTGTTGGTGCAAGCGCCGTGGCAATTGCCACAGACAGGTGAGCAGTGAATGCCGGCTATCCGGCATCCACATCTCATACCGCAGCCTGTGGCATAACGGCAAAATATAGAATTGAGCACGCTGTCAGGTGCAATAGCGGCCTTGGTCTTAATAGGAGTCAGATATCCCCCATCTCCCCTTGTCCAACCCCAACGTTCAGGTTCGAGTGTCTCATTTCCAAACCACTGCTGAACCTGTAGAAACACTCTGCACGAGTGATATAGAACAGCATCTTTTGTAGGTGGCAATGAAGACAAGTTTGCTTCATCTTGGCTGACGATTTGACGAAGCACATGTACCTGTGAATAGATCATAATGCAATAGAATATGTATTTATCAAACAGCAACAAAGTTAGTACATGCAATACAAAATGAAATGTACCTGTGTTGATTGAGGTCATGCTCGTGGAGTGGTGCCTGATACATCAGTAGGAACATTTGTTCCCCAGCTTCAGCGATATCTCCTGGCGAGGATGTGGAGTCATAAAAAACTTCAGCGATGCTTTTGGTTTCGTTAGGATACCGCTCGAAACATTTGATTATGGCTGCTTTACTTCTCCCAAAAATGGCAGAAGTGGTATCGCATCCAGTGAAGCCATGGATAAATAGAATGTACTGGCCGAATGGCAAGGTCTAAAGTTGTTGGGAGGAGTACAGTCTGTCTTCTGTGTTGCCTCGTCCAGGCTTCATGAAAAGGACATTCGTGTCTCGTGGTGTGAGTGCTCGAGTAAGACGAGCAGGTCTACGTCCTCGCCAATTACCACCACAGTCGAATGAGGGGTATTTTGTAATCCATACCTGACAATGCTGTAGTCAGCGTCTGCTTTGGCTATAGTGAACTGTATACCTTTTGCATCCAAGGCCTGCGCTAACATACTAATCAGCTTAATTTTGTTTCTTTCGTTGGAAAGGAAGTTTTCCTGCTGAACAGAAGCCATCTTCTCATCGAAGTCTATATCCACTGATGTTTTGCTTGATGCTCTCCGACGTGGTTCGCCTCTTTTCGTGGAACTCGTGTCTTCGTAACCATCAAACACAACAGCAGAGTCATGGCCGTAATGGTTGATAACGTAGGACACATATTGATCGCAAATGGAGGCGAACTTGGTGGTGTTGTTCCACTTTACTCTATGAAGAAGAAAGCCGCCATCGATTACCGTGAAACAGTTCTTCAGGTTGATTATTTGACTGCATGAAGGAAAGGCATCGTAGAGAGCGGACATTTTGGTTTTCCTTATCATCCCTTCATCAAAAAGAGTCATGGGATATGGGGCTAACTCACACTTCAACAGCTCCTCTACATCCCCTTCAGTTCTCTTGTTTATAATGGTTCTCTGGAAAATCATTAAAGGCTCGACCACCACTACTTCGTTGTCCAGTTTGATAGTGTTGCTCATAGCAGCCAAAGGGACTACTGCGTTCTTCTTACACAGCCTAATTTCTGAAAAGTTCATTCCAACAAAAGTCCCCATTGTACGGGTTCCGATTTCCAATGCTTGGTAACAGTTGATGTAGCTGGTTCCTGTTAAACCGGTTGAAAGGGACATCAAAGAATCACGTACAGCAAAAGGCGGGTGATCAGCCAACCACTGTGCAAGCTTTCTTCTGTCTTGGTCATCTCTGCTTATACGTGATGCTCGAAAGTTGCCGTGGCATCTAGCAGTCAAGTTCACAGTTAGGTGTCGTTGACGGTAGCATTTGGTAGCAAAAGTTCTGACTCAGTGAGGAAAGCAATGGCAAACTACCTCACTTCTCATCTTGCCTAGTACGCCTCAATATAGCGCTGCCTTGAGTTATTGTGGGTATCTACCCACATAACCTCGAACGGCGGTGCTTTTTGAGGATCCAACCAGCCTTCGGGCGGACAACAACAAACAGTATATTATATTAGTTATATGGGTTAAATACTATTTGTTTGCATAATGAAAATAAATAACGTGATACAGAGTGTTAAAGCCATTGAAAATGGAAGTAAAATAATGAGCAGTTTACTAGCGAAATCACGAAACCGACGCCGATACGTCAAAACGCTCTAACGTTTAAAGATATAAAGATAAATTAGCATAAGTATATATATTCTTGAAGGCAACTTCGTGCTCTACAACTTCCTTTCTCACGACTTTCCTGTAAAATGGAAGGCAAACAGATTGGAAGGGCAAGTTTGACGAGAAACGTGAGGCGCTACATATTTTTCTGCAAATGTTCCATGTTCACCAGCTCATATCTTGAAGACGGTAACACACAGGTGTGAATATGAATATACCATTTTATAGGGCATTTAATTACCTTTCAGTTAGGAAAGTATAAAAATTTCTGAAAGATGCACCGTTTGAAAGTTATGCGCCAAAAACGAAAAGGGGGGGGGGCATCGAGCCCAACTCCTGCCCCCCCCCCCCCCCCGCAGCACCTGAAATCGACGGGACTTTATTAGGCGTTGTTCAGGGAACCTCCCTCTACAAATTCCTAAAAAAATGGAACTACATGATTTAATGCAGCAAAACCATCATTTTTGGTCTAATTTGGCTGGGCTTTCAGGATCGCACAGGTTTGCGCCATCATGTAATAATTGCATTCTAATCTAATGTTGGTCTTGTGCGTTGTACTAAATATCAAGAGAGAGTGAGGAATAATATACTCTTATATTGTGATTGGGAATCGGTTTCCTCTTCTTATCGGCAAGCACAGTTTTGAGCGGGTTGACCATTTCAAAAAATCGTAGGAGTAATGATTGATGGAACAGAATCATAGAGAAGTAGAAATTAAGATTAGAATACAGAATGCTAACAAAATGCAGTTTTTATTGAGATCAAAATTATTGACGAGAGATACAAAACTGAAAATATTGGCTACAATACCATCATTAGGCTAGTTCTAACTTGTGGTGCAGAATAATGAGGTTAAACAAAACAGGAAGAACACCAGTTACAGGTTTTCGAAAATAAAGTGTATAGCAAAATGTTTGGACCATTTTATGGCTCCGCATCTCAAAGCTGGAAAGAAAGATCAAATGAAGACATACACTCACTGTCACAGCAAGCACCGATACTAAACATCATTAACTCCAGAAGACTTCAATGGGCTGGTCATTTACTACGGATGGGAGACAATAGGATGGTCTTACAAATCTTTAATGAAGGACCAAGAGGAAAAAGGCAATTATGAAGACCACGAAATTGCTGGAAAAATGAAATCTCCAAACTTTGTAGACATCTGAATGTGGACAACTGAAGACCACGGTCGCCTCCTCCCCAAATCTAATTGGAATTACAAATACACACACATTAAAGCAGTCACCACATTTATTTATTTATTTATTTATTTATTTATTTATTTTGCTTATGGCTTATAGTGCCGGGAGTGTCCGAGGACATGTTCGGCTAGCCAGAGGCTGTAGCTGCTTCAAGCGGACATCCATGGGAAGAGCTACAAGTTTCGTTCAATTTCAAGTAGTTCCGACGTTCGCTACCAGATATCACTGACACCTAGTCGTGAACGTTCAATCTTTGATAGAGCGTTTCAACAAAATCTAACCTAGAAATTTAGCTTCACACAAGTTTAGTTAGTGGAATGATATTATTTTAGGCTACATGCCATAAATCTATGACATGCGACCGCCGGCTTTACTTTCCCTCCGAAGGAAGGCATACAGTACTGAAGGAATCTAACGCTCTTAAAGAAATCCAACCACTTCAGCCGGGTTTGAACCCGTGAACTTGGGCACGGTAGTTCAGCATGCTACCACTACGCCACCGAAGCCGCTACCACAATGACACAGATCATCAGACAAATTCTATACATACACACATCCAAGTACACGGGGCGAAGTCCAAGCCAGGCACGGATCTAGAGTTTGGCTTTGGAGGGGGGGGGGGGGAGGGGGGTTCAGAGAATCGAAATTGTTAAGAAAAATGGTATCACTAAAAACGCAATCACAAAATAAACAAACGTACAAAACCTGACTAATTTTTTGCAAGCTACATGGATAGAAATTTGATGCGTTTAGCGCACCTAAAATATTCGTACAAATTGCAACGGCGTGTTTTGCGACTTTTACATCGAGCTTCGAGAAAAGTATCATCAAGGTACGTTACAGTTTCGGCAAGTCGAGTTGGTACCGACAAAGGGAGATAGTCACAGCTTAAATTGCCAACCAAGCTTGAAGTTTGGACGTCGGGAAAAATTTTGGTGCAAAAAAGCCCCAAATTCCTATCCGTGCGTTACTGCACATTCATCGTGACATCACTATAGACATCGATTCGGTAATCACAATTTTGCTAAACAAAATAGACGAGTTGATTTTGTTATATAAATAATCGTTTTTATATAACAGGTATGAAGTTGTAAATATGTACAGTTGTAACAGAACATAATAATTTCAATAAAGATATTTTCAGTATTGAATAAAATGAAAAACATTGTTTTTCAGTTAAAATTCGTTACGTTTTATTTGTCTGGTTATTGTGCTTTCGTATTTTGAGTTTGCAAAAAAAAAATGGTCTCCTTTTTGAGGGGGGGGGGGTCATGACCCCCGTGACCCCCCCCCCCCCTGAATCCGCGCCTGGTCCAAGCCACACAAATAAAACAACAAATCTTACACATTGTGTTCAAGGATACAGTCACCGCACGTCACTAATGATGTCCTCTGTTTTTCACCATTAAAATATGCATATCGTATCCGTTGTTCGAATTCCGGAGTGCTCATTGTCCTGATGGCGTCTTGTTTCGCCTTGCGCAAAGGTAAATTGGAAGCCGTGGGCCATGGCCAGGACAGAACCGGTCGTGGAGGAGCTTCATTGTTGGGTGTGCTCATAAATCTCAGCGGGAGTATGCACGCCAAGACCACGTGGGCGCGCGCTGCTTTGGCGGGAGTCATTCATGACGAGCAGCGAGCCATGCTATATACAACCTCCGCCCGCAGATGCTGCTGTTGATTCATTCAGGGCTAGCGAGAGGATTTAAGAGTCCCTAATCAGGGTTGCCAGACGTTCCTTTTTACCCGGAACAATTCCGTTTTTATCATTTTAAATGATCTTGTCGACTTCGTCGTTACGCTGAGGTATGGCATTACGTTACGGTGACGGGACGAAATGTACACTGAGGTGTGTGACGTCATAGTACGATGTAGCAGCCGAGTACCAAGAAGGCAGTGCGAGAACAGAGTTTCTAGAAGGCAGTGTGAGAACAATCAAGTAGGCAGTGAAGAAACAAAATAGAATCTTGAAACTTTGTCGTCGCACTGCCTTCTTGGTACTCGGCTGCTAGCATTTAAAATGATATAAAGTCCAGTCTTTCAGACTGACTATCCGTGTCTTTTTTCTTGTTTCGTTCCGCGTTCCGTTTTAATCATTAACGGATCGCCAAATATTTCGTTCTTTGGTTAATTTGATGAAAAAATGAAAATCCACAGCCTGGTTCCAGTCTCCGACCGGGTCAGGAATGGAATGAATGAAACCCCCGTCTAGCGGCGAGGATATGAACTGTGCCGGCTGCCGAGGCCTGACGCACTCATCTGGGGCAATGATTAAATGAATGACAGATGAAATGAAATGATCGTGGAGAGTGTTGCTGGAATGAAATTTTGACAGGGAAAACCGGAGTACCCGGAGAAAAACCTGACTGCCTCCGTTTCGTCCAGCACAGATCTCACATGGAGTGACCGAGAAATGAACCACGGACTCAGCGGTGAGAGGCCGGCGTGCTGCCGCCTAAGCCACGGAGGCTTATCCCCTCCCTTGAAATACTTTAAATTATTACTATCCACTACCAGCTATTCTGAAAATACAATGTAAATTTGGGAACAGCTCCTGATGCACAGTCATAATTTTTAACAAGTACTGTAGTTCCATGAAGAACTAAAGCCTATTTTCATATATCCTATTGATATTAATCGCCTATATCAACATACAAAATTTCAGTTTGATTGCTGTAATAGATTCGTAGATATTGAGAACCATCTAAATATTTCAGATGGTCGCCATGTTGGATTTTTATATACGTAGGACTTAAGAGTCAGGTAGTCTACTATTATTACATGAAGATTATTTTGTAGGCGTAGTATTCAAACTTCAATCGCATGATTAGGACACAATATATGAAAATCAGATTTCAAAATTTCGCAAAACTGCCATCTAGTGGTTAGGAAAGCAATTGAAATAAAGTAGATGACAGTGGATTAAAATTTGTATAAGCATTTACCGTACCAAGTTTTACTGCGCTTGGATGGTTAAATCGCGAGAAACGTCCATTTCAATATTGATATTTCGCGTCGCCACCATGTGGGATTTGTGCTCACCAGGTTATTGAAAGTCCCATAAGTGAACCTATGAGCATAGCCTCTATCAACATACAAAATTTCAGTTTGATTGCTATCATAGATTAGTAGATATCGAGAACCGTCTAAATATTTCCGTTGGTCGCCATGTTGGATTTTTATATAAGTAGGCCATAGAATTATGTACTATTAAATGGCGATTTTTGCGTAGGTTCATTATTCAAACGTTCATTTCGATCGCTTGATTTGTTGATTAATACACAAGGAATAAAAAGTTAATTTTAAAATTGCGCACAGCCGCCATCGAGAACAATTGAACTAAATTAGATGCATGTGCATTACAATGTGTATACACATACCATGTTTCACTGCACTCAGATGGTTAAATCGCGAGAAAAGTCAATTAAAATGTTTCACCTTCGCTTGGCCGCCATGTTCGTTTTGTATTTTACAGGTTTTTAGAAGTCTCATAGCTGAACGTTTATTAGTGGCCTTTAACACCGTACAACATTTCAGGGTGATATCAGTAATAGTTTCAGAGATATAGAATGCCGGTGAAATACTCCGCACAGCCGCCATCTTGAGGTAATGTAGACAATTGAACTAAATTAGATGCCAGTGCATTAAAACGTGTTTCAACATTTGCTGTACCAAGTTTCATTGCGTTTGGAGAAAACTCGATTTAAAAGTTTCACCTTCGCTTGACCGCTATGTTCGTTTTGCAGTCAACAGATTTTTTATTTTAAGTCTCATAGGTGAAATTCTAGTAGTGCCCTTTATTACCATACAAAATTTCAGGGTGATATCGGCAATAGTTTCGGAGATATAGAATGCCGGTGAAATATTTCGCACAGCCGCCATGTTGGATTGGTGAGACGTAATACAATTTGAAGGGCACGGTCGGGGTTGGCCAAAATAGTACTGTTACGTGCCACCCCCCTAGTGGCACTTTTGTTAACTGGATTACGGTGGGTAGAAAACACAACACCTGGGGGCGTGGTGGCTCAGCGGTCTAGCTGTATGCCTCTCACCAAGGCGGTCCGGGTTCGATTCCCGGTCAATGCATGTGAGATTTTCGAAGTGAAATGCCATGTCCTGTGGTTCGGATTCCACGTAAAAAGGAGGTCCCGTGGCTCATAATCACTAGATTCACGGTCACGTAAAACTACAATCTTCCTTTTAAAACACAACACCAATTACTGCTTTAAAGAGAAGTTAGCTTTATTGCTTGCAGGAAGATACAGCACTCATCAGTAAATACAAGCAATTATTACCTTACTCCAGTTTCCTCAAGTCTCTGCCTTTGGAGAGTTCTTGCCCCCTTTCACTTGTCAACAAGCCGCAGAAGTTAATCCCTCGTAATGAGGTAGCCCCGTGCGTTGGCTGGAAATATCTGCACTCAGCCTGTCACCGTACTACACACTGTTTCACAATGCACCACAATCACTTCCTCGCTGTCAAGAGAATCAGCTTCACTAGGGGTTTCGCAAGTCACCAACACTTCTGTCGCACAAGATAATCGCTCGCACTAGCTCGTAAAACACAACAACAACAACTGCTAGACAGGTCGCACTTATATAGCAGGCCGGTGACTCAATAAATGCTTCTAGATCCATCCAGGGTTCACGGCTTCTCGAGTTTTCCATCGCTGGCTCAGTCACGAATATTCTGGACTATCCCTTTGTCCTAGTAGCCCTGTTGCATAAGGCGCACGCAATACACGAGGCAGGGCACAGCCCAGCCCTGGGGCAGTTGTGACTCATGCGGCGAGCGATGACACAAACTCACAGCCGTAACAGTACTATGATTTTACTGAGTTTCATTGAAATCGCTCCATCCGTTTAGAAGTCATTAGGGACACACACACACACACAGACACACGGACAAAAGGTGATCTCATAAGCCTTTTTTTTTTCTTTCATAAAATGAAAATAGGCTAAAAGTACATAGGCTACAAATCATATTTCTTAGAAAACATTTTAGCTTCTATTTTATGAAATAGTGCAAAAAACTATTTGAGATTTTTGAGTAATTATTTATGTTGGTTGGTTTCTTAGGTTAGGGGCTGCGACAACGCGGTTATATAGCCCCGTGTACTTTGGGTGTGTGTACAATTTGTCTGATAACTGGTCTTAATTGTGATGGTTGTATTAATGTGTGTTATCTGTGTTTCAGGTAGAAGGAGTGCAGACTATCAATTTTTCAAGTAGTTCCTACTTTTGCTACCAAATGCTACCATCCACGACACCTAGCCGCAGACATGGCTACTAGATGCCATCACAGCCAGCACCTAGCGGCGAATGTTGGAAGTAATATAGCGTTATCAAACTAACCTACAAATTTTAGCTTCCACAAGTGTAGTTAGTGGAAGGTTCTTTTTCATGCCATAAATCTATGACATGGGACCGCCGGCTTTACTTCCCCACCGAAGGAAGGCATAGGCGGCTTCGGTGGCGTAGTCGGTAGCATGCTGAGCTTCTATGCCCAAGATAGCGGGTTCAAACCCGGCCAAAGCCGTCGGATTATTTAAGAGCGTTAAAAATCCCTCAGTATGCCTTCCTTCGGAGGGTAAGTAAAGCCGGCGGTCCCATGTCATAGATTTATGGCATGTTAAAGAACCTTCCACTAATTACACCTGTGTGAAGCTAAATTGTATAGGTTAAGAATGTAAACAACGTTCTTAGGTTTCTACGTTCGTTGCCAAGAGCCGACTGCGGTGGCGTCTAGTAGCTAAGTTCTGGACTAGGCCTAGTAGTCGTTGACGGTGGCGTTTGGTGGCAAAAGTAGGAACTACTTGAAATTTTAAGTCTGCAGTCCTCACTTGAATTGAAAACAGATAACACACACTAATACAGTCATCACAATTAACACCGGTTATCAGACAGATTCTACACACACCCTAAGTACACGGGGCTACAAGACCGCGTTGTCGCAGCCCCTAAACTAAGGAACCAACCAACCAACCTACAGAAGCCGCCTTGAGTAATGTTAATACAGTTAACACGCATAGGGAAATATTTTGCAATTCTGTAAGTCTTCACCTTAATTACCTGGGCGTAATGGAAAATAAGAAGCATTTTGAAACTCCACAAAATAAGGTACAGTGCAGCGTGTTTTTTTTTTTTTTTTTTTAATTTTCAGAATCAAGGAGCTTCTATTACCAAATGATCAGTTTCTTCCAATACTTTCGCACTGTCAAACACAGTATGCCTCTGGTGTGTTTTTCAGCCTCATTTCTCTTGACAGTTAAACGTTCGGTAACATGAGATATCTTCTGCAGAGCAATAGACAAATCGACATCCTCACTCTGCAAAATCTCGTAGTAAGTTGACAACTCTAAGGTAGATCGTGGTGTTTGCTAGTTAGTTGGCAGCTGTAAGATAGATATCTGCTAGGAAGTCGGCAGCTCTAAGGAGACCGTGGTGTCAGCTTGTAAGTTGGCAGTTCTGAGCTCGGAAATTACGCCAATAATACACGTCATTAGAGCTTGATCACAACAAGCCCCATGGTCACCTGCTCTTCCACACGTATCCTCTAGAGATAATATCATACAAGTTAATTGCCCACGGAACAGTTGCAAGGCTTGAAAACAATATCTCTGACGCATGAGATACGCGTTGTTCTACCGAGAGCCCGCTGATGAGGCTGACTTGGTGCATCTAGGCGACACCCCTCATCAGACAAGGCAAGAACCACAATAATTGCTGGAGTTTGGGTTGTGGTTGTTGCTTCATTGATTTTCATCATCAGCTCTGTGTACAGGGGTAGTGTGTAATTTGTCTGATAACATATCTGTGTTGTTGTGATGTCTCTATATAGCAATGTGTGTATTTGCAATAATTTGTATTTAAGAAAAGATTAGGTGTCCCGCGATTTCACATACGGTACTTTCTCAGCATTTTCCTGGAGAGAGCTTGCTCTATACTGGAAAGAAGGCGTTGTGGTGCAGTGGTCAAGCTGCCTGCCTCTTACCAAGGCCGACTGAGTTCGATTTGCCGTCAATGCATGTGAGATTGTTTTGAGTGTTGGTTGGTTCCTCAGTTTAGGGGCTGCGACAACGCGGTATGTAGCCCCGTGTACTTGTGTTTAAAATCTCTGTCTGACAATCGGTGTTAATTGTGATGGCTGTATTAGTGTGTGTTTTCTGTTTTTAATTCAAGTAAGGACTGAAGACGATAATTTCAAGTAGTTCCTACTTTCACTACCAAATGCTACCGTCCACGACACCTAGCTGTGAACTTGGCTACTACTAGATGTCATCGCAACCGGCACCTGGTGGCGAACGTTGAACTTAAGACCATTAATTCAAACCTAACATACAAATATTGCTTCACACAAGTTTAGTTAGTGGAAGGTTCTTTTACATGCGATAAATCTATGACATGGGTCCGCTGGCTTTACTTCCCCTACGAAGGAAGGCATACGGAGGGATTTTTAACGCTCTTAAAAATTCCGACAACTTCGGCCGGGATTGAACTCGCTACCTAGGGCATAGAAGCTCAGCATGCTACCGACCACGCCACCGAAGCCGCTTGAGATTCTTTTTAGTGAAATGTCAAGCTATGTAGTTCGGATTGCACGTAAAATGGAGGTCACGTGGCTCATGATCGTGACTACATTCTTCTTTTTTTCCTTCTCGACTACTGATATCCTAATAAATGACACTGTGTGAATCAGTAGGGACAGAATGTTGCGTTTCATTTCTGCTAGCGTGCGAGGGGTACGATTGAAGATTTCCCCACAATTAAACACCATTATGTGTAAGATCAGGAGTACAGGAGGGCCACAGACTTTCACTTATTAGCATGTTTTCAAACATTTCACTTATTGCAATTATGACGAGCAGATTTAACTTTAAAATACACTCTGCACAGAAATACTCACTCGTCTTTTAATAGCCGACTTATCATCCCGAAACAGATATAGCTTGACCTGCACGTGATGAAGCCTCAAGGTCGCACTGCCGGATCTACAGTATATAGTCGTTCATGCGGTGTCTTCCTGATTGCGACCATTCCGGATTGCGTTCACCTCATTAGCAGTCCTGATTGCGTTCACTTTCATTTTAGGAAAGAGCTATAAACATTCCAGCGTCCAGATTGCGGTCACTTTTTTTGGGAGACTTGCAGGAGTACCCTACCTTGACCACATCATTGAGGACAAGTTAGGGGGAAAGCTTCCTTCAAAAATACCATCTTATGATTTGAGTAGTTTTGACAGTGAATTTATTGATTTTGACTTATCAAAAGTCACAGATTTCGAATCTGAAATGTTAATAAATCTAAAACTTCAAATGTTTGATTTTGTGTGTAGGAGGGGGCGGCAACAAACAATGATTACAAAGGGGATTTAGAATCAAACGCAGAGCAAATTACTTTTACGAGACGAATTTTTCGAAGTAATAAAAAGAAAGTCTTTCACTATATACAGTAGCCTACCTATTATAAAAATAGATATCTCGCGTCTCAAATGGGAAGGGTGGGGCAGAAATTAAAAATTATACCCTGTAGGTAAAAAATTTCCCGTTAAAACAATTTTGTTTAATGTGAAGGTCGTTGATTCCGATCCTGAAACGTTTCTATTCTTAAGACTGAAAATGTTCCAGTATAATCATTGCTTTACGAGGTGCTGTCAGATTGGGAGGGGACTTGATTTTTTTAAGCGAAGTTTTATGGGGTGTGCTCAGCTGAACACTGAACTGTATTCTTTGGCTAGGTAGTGAAATATCAGTTTCCCCTTGTTATCCACAAAACTTACGGAATGTATGAGTCAGTCGGAAGAACCAAGAACCAAGGACCGGTCTCCCAAGAAAAGTGATCGCAATCTGGACGCTGGAATGTTTATAGTTCTTCCTAAAATGAAAGTGACCGCAATCTGGACTGCTAATGAGGTGAACGCAATCCGGAATGGTCGCAATCAGGACACAACCGTTCATGCTTTAGTGGTGGGGATACAGCCATCGGTGGCGCAAGCCATTGCGGGGCCTTGTGTTAGATGTGAGATTTGCGAGGTTCTTACTTCCGGGGGCGGGGGGTCAATACCAGATAATATTTATACTCCAAACTACAGCAGATGCCAATCATTTTCTATGGACAGGATTACGAGCGCTAACAATCTGTCTTGGGGCATTGTGTTTATAGGCTTTAGTGAATTATAAATTTGAGAAACTTCTCTCGGCAGCCCCAACTGTGACATGAATAGTAGCAACTATTCTACTGTAAGTGCAATAAATGTACAGTACTGGTAGACTCTCGGCTATCCGGCGAATTTTTAGCCTATTTTCATTTTATGAAAAAATAGGCTGATGAGATCACCTTTTGTCCGTGTGTGTGTGTGTGTGTCCTAATAACTTCTAAACGGCTAGAGCGATTACAATGAAACTCGGTAAGATCATAGCACTATCCTGGCCGACCCTGACCGTACTCTTCAAATTTAATTGTGTCTCACCAATCCAACATGGCGGCTGTGCGAAATATTTCACCAGCATTGAGTATCTCCGAAACTATTACCGATATCGCCCTCAAATTGTGTACGGTGATGAAGGGCACTACTAGAAGTTCACCTATGAGACTTTCAAAAACCTGGTGACTACAAAACTAACATGGCGGCCAAGCGAAATTGAGACTTTTAAATAGACTTTTCTCGCGATTTAACTATCCAAACGTAATGAAACTTGGTACAGCAAATGTTTATACACATTGAAATGCACTGAAGTCTAATTTAGTTCAATTGTTTATATAACCTCAAAATGGCGGCTGTGCGAAATATTTCACTGACATTCTATATCTCCGAAACTATTACAGATATCACCCTGAACTTTTGTACAGTGATAAAGGGTACTCATACAATTTTATCTATGTAACTTTCATAAACCTGTGAAGTACAAAACGAACATGGCGGCCAAGCGAAGTTGAAACATTTTAATAGACTTTTCTCGTGATTTAACTCTCTGAGCGCAGTGAAGTGTGGTACAGTAAAAGATTTTACATATCGTAATGCACTGGCATCTAATTTAGTTCAATTGTTTACATAACCTCAAGATGGCGGCTGTGCGAAATTTTAAAATTAAGTTTTTATTTCTTGTGTCGTAATCATGCGGTCGAATTGAAAGTTTGAATAATAATTGTCCTTGAATGGTACATAACTCTATGGCCTATACATATAACAATCCAAAATGGCGAGCATCCGAAATATTTAGATGGTTCTCAATATCTAGGAATCTTTTACAGCAATCAAACTGATTTTTTTTATGTTCATAGAGGCTATGAACATATGTTCACCTATAGGACTTTCAGTAACCTGGTGAGCACAAATCCAACATGGTGGCGACGCGAATTATAAATATTTAAATGGACGTTTCTCGCGAATTAACTATCCGAGTGCAGTGAAACGTTGCACGTTAAATGCTTATACAAATGTTAATCCACTGGCATCTAATTTATTTCAATTGTTTGCATAATCACAAGATGACAGCTGTGCGAAATTTTAAAGTCTCGTTTTTAATTCTCGTGTTCTAATCATGCGATTTAGGTTTGAATACCACACGTACACAATAATCTTAATGTAATAGTACAAAAATAAAAATCCAACCTGGCGACCATCTGAAATATTTAGACGGTTCTCAATATCTACGAATCTATCACAACCTTCAAACTGAAATTTTGTATGTAGATAGAGGCAATCATCATGAGTAGGATATATGAAAATATGCTGTATAGTTCTTCACGGAACTACTTGTTTCATAATGCTGTACCAATACTCTTCCAAAGCTTAAACAAGCGGACTTCTGCTAGAACTGTGTGTGTTTTTTCAAAATATTTTATGCATATCTTGTACTTCTGGCAAATGTGGAGCCGCAAGTTACAGTATACATATTGTTATGTATTGAATACGTTATCGGAAGACACTGTGGTTGGTTGGCTCCTAAGTTTAGGGGCTGCGACAACGCGGTCATGTAGCCCCTTGTACTTGGGTGTGTGTAGAATCTGTCTGATAATCGGTGTTAATTGTGATGGCTGTATTAGTGTGTGTATCTGTTTTTCAGGTAAGGACTGCAGACGATCAATTTTCAAGTAGTTCCTACTTTTACTAACAAATGCTACCGTCAACGACAACTAGTTGTGAACTTGGTTACTAGATGCTACCGCAGTCGGCTCCTGGAGACTAACGTTGGAACTTAAGAGCGTTAGTCAAATCTAACCTATAATTTAGCTTCACACGAATGTAATTAGTGGAAGGTTCCTTTACATACCATAAATCTATGACATGGGACCGCCGGCTTTACTTCCCCTCTGAAGGAAGGCATACTGAGGGATTTTAACGGTCTTAAAAAAACCGACGACTTCGGCCGGGTTCGAACCCGCGACCTTGGACATAAAGCTCAGCATGCTACCAACTACGCCACCGAAGACGCCAACGGAGGAAAGTCTTTAAACGGGTCACAGAAACCCTCTTTCAGCGCTCACAAACAACAATGAACACACGAAGAGAACAGCCGTGTTGGCAACTCTACGTTCTTTGTTCCGTCAGTTGTTTATCGGAAGTTCAAAGTGCGTACGTTCGTAAATTGTTGTTTTGTGCACTCCGTTGTACAGTATATTTTTTAATGAAAGATTTTGGACTAGATTCTGGGGTAATGGCCAAAACTATTGCTTTGGAGTTACGGGTAGGAAAAGGTACAGTTGGAGACTGGAAGAAAAATTGAGCAGAAATTGAAATGTAGTGTGCTGCCCAACGTAGTGGAAGTGGAATTAAAATAAGAAAACGAGGTTGAAAAGTAAGCAAAATGGCACGTCTTGGATTGGAAGAGAGAATATTCTGTAGAACCCTGGCCTATCCGACTTTTTGTTATCCAACTTGACCTTCCGCTACATTAGGCCGGATAGACGAGAGACTACTGTATTTGGATGAATTTCACTCAAATTGTTCTCCACGATGTATTTCAAAGGCGATACAATTCCACTTTCTTCATTCTTTTCTTTCTTCTACCTCGATCATTACATGTGAGAATATTTTTAATCCTTCAAACAGATCCATTCCTTCTATGTCATGTTGGTCTCCTACGGAAAGAGCAACTTCAAGATCTTTGCAGCCTACTAAGGTACCGTCCAGTGGCGGATCCAGAGGTCCACCTCGGAGGGGGCACTCTAGGATTTCAGAGTAGCTACAGAAAATATGTAATAAAATTACTACATTTGTATTTAATCTACACACACTACACTACATCCAACCAATAATTCTACAAGAAATTCATTATATTAAAATGGCTTATTGGTTTCAGTTTCAAGTCATTGTCATTATGTTAAAAAAAACTTTTAATTGTACATTTTTTTTTTTTTTTGTCGTTTACCCTCTAGGTTGGTGGAACCCACGGACTCAGCGAGGGAACTCACCACTACCGCCTCTACGGGCAGTGTCCTAGAGCTGGGAACATCGAATCGGAAGGGATACAACTGGTGAGGTGGGATTGGCACCTCGCCCAGGCGGCCTCTCCTGCAAAGCGAACAGGGGCCTCAAGAGGGAAGGTTAGGATGGATAGACAAGGAAGAGGGAAGGAGGCGGCCGTGGCCTTGAAGAAGGTACCATCCCGGCATTTGCCCGAAGACGGAGTGGGAAAACACGGAAAACTACTTCGAGGATGGCTGAGGGGGAATCGAACCCCCTCTACTCATTTGGGCCACCCGAGGCTGAGTAGACCCCGTTCCAGTCCTCGTACCACTTTTCAAATTTCGTGGCAGAGCCGGGAATCGAACCCAGGACCTCCGGGGCGGCAGCTAACCATGCTGACCGCTACGCTACGGAGGCGACTTAATTGTACATAATATGTACATTTCCACATTGTAATGCACTTTACACAGTCCAATATGTATTAAAAACATTTGCAATCATAGTGACTATCTGAAGACAATATACAAGTCTACTACACAAATGTTACAAGATATGTACATAGTACCAACATTGTCAGTCACTGAGTCACTACTAGTCACATAAATATAAATTAAAAAAAAACAATTGTATTGAATACTGATTGGGATTCTATTTGGTGACTATCCTAGGCAAAACACATGCCTATTACAAATTAAAATCCAGGGCGATCATTCGTTTACTCCCTTTAGAGAAACGTTCTAGAACCTTTTCAATGTCAACATTTATAGCACGGTGAACAAATAACAGACAAGCCATTCAACCTTTTCTCTGCCATTCGCGTTCGTAGCCATGATTTGACAAGTTGCAGGCTGCTGAAAGTTCTCTCTGCAATTGCAACACTGTCGGTGTAGCGATTATATTAACAGTGTTGCCATTACATACTAAATGATAACAAACATTGACAACATACATGAATGCAGGCAATAGAGCAAAGATTTTAGTTAGTTATTGTTGTTTTAAGGGGCGGAACTACGAGGTCATCTGCCCCTAGCAAAGATTTTACTTGCAGTGCAGTTTGGAGAAACAATCATTGGTACGGTACCGTCTCGCAATTCTTTGGCCTTCATCTTACCGTGCCCCACTGCGGGGCCCTGTGCAGCCGCACACTTCGCACACCCCTGGTGTCGCCTCTGGATACAGCAATCTCGGCGAGTCCCCGACGCCGTGCTGTCTACATCGTGTATTGGTACTGCACGGCTCTTAGCTCGTGATCCCTGTCGGGTGTGGAAGCATAAGGGAAAGTGGAGTGAGTGTGGGAGAGAGAGCACTGTTGATTACTATAGGCGATTAAAAAGTTCGCAATGCTGTTGTTAAAACATTCGGCTCAAAGGTAGCGTGCCCACGTTATAACTGTGCCGGTGAGCTGCGTCATTTCTTTCAGGAAAGGTATACCGACTGTATTAGCCACACCAAAGACATTTCTCAAATTGGCACACCAGCAATTGTGTGGCAGCACTAATGAGTGTGCCGAGTGTATTATGCTAAGTCGGCCGTCAGAATTCCCGAGCCCCTCACTGTGGGGTAACGTCTTATGAATAGGAGTTGACGGCTCGAACTCGCAGAAATATAACGGTCCTCACCGGTAGAGACATAATACGAACACTGAGTTAGTTAGTTATTGTGGAACTACGAGGTCATATGCCCCTATCATATACGTATACACTGACAGTAAGTCATTATGTTACTGGGGCGTGGTGGCTCAGCGGTCTAGCTGTGTGCCTCTCACCAAGGCGGTCCGGGTTCGATTCCCGGTCAATGCATGTGAGATTTTCGAAGTGAAATGCCATGTCCTGTGGTTCGGATTCCACGTAAAACGGAGGTCCCGTGGCTCATGATCTCAAGATTAACGGTCACGTTAAACTACAAGCTTCCTTTTTTTTTTCATTATGTTACTGTAGTACAGACATTCTCAACCTTCTTGGAGACTGTGTCGTACCTAGCACTATTAAATAGAATGCAATAATAATAGTTCTTTGGTCATCTCACTTGACTACCGTACCAGAAAATCGATTGACGTAAAGGATAATAGATTATGTAATCTCACCAATGAACTCAACACTATGGCCAGAAGAACTTCAAAGGTACCTCAAGAACGCAAACACAGGTTCAATTTCAGAAAGGGACACCTTCAGACATCAAGTAAAGAAATGTGAAGATACATCAGAGCAACCAAAACAAAAACAGTACAGACCTAAGTGTTCAAATACCACCCGCACTATTTTTTATTCTGCTTGCCACTGTAGGTGAGTGGTTAACGTGTCGGTCTACCAACCCCAAGCTTGCAGGTTCACTCCTGGCCGTGATAAGTGATTTTTGAAAGGCGGCAAAAATCACGACATGCATGTCATACGTTGTTGGCATGTCAAAGAACCCATTTGAATTCAGTAGGCCATGTTCATAATGGCAAAATTAAACTCAGGATTTTCCGCCAACACAAAGTTCCTCCATTCTCTACTAGAAAGCGGTATAGTGTCAAGGAGCTTAGATATCTAACCTCCTCGACTTTCATAACGTTCCAAGGAACGATGAAATTCGACATGCAAGCTGCCCTCTGGGTGTCATATATTATTATTATTATTATTATTATTATTATTATTATTATGGTAAGAGTTCATATTAGACCACCCTTTGTATAAATATTTTTAAAAACTGAAATGACCTGATTTAATAGTCGGGAGGATATCAGGAGAGGATTGAGTATTGGATGTTCACTGCTCCGCTGTCATAGACCCACCATCCCGCCCAAATAGCGACACGACTTATATACAGGTAGTTGAAATCGAAGTTCCGACCTCCATCTTTCTCACTGAGTCAGTAATGCCAACCCCACGCGTTTGGTACTATTTCGCACGTAATGTATGAAATCACTATACTCAGTGGAAAGTGAACTCAATTACAGTGTTTATTTATGTATTTATAATGTTTTACATACAAAAACAGACTTAACCTGGGGCTTACGCCCCAGACCCCCTTGCTTGTGGTACTAGCAGTAATTTTCCGCAAGACAGTGCCTAACTTAGTAGCGAAGGCGTGTGGTGAATTTTTTTAATTCAAGTTGGTAACGTAGTCACATAATCGTCTTTCGGGTGTCACATGACTGTCCAAGATGGCGTCCTCGTAAGTGAAGGAAAATTGCATTATTTCCATGAAATAACAATGATTGCGGTGCAGCAGTGGCTGTTGAGTATGAAGAGATTGTGAAACGACTCCCAACAACTCCCCGAAAGGTATGTATATCATAAATGATATATTTTCAATAAGCTAAGGTGTTAAAAGTGATGAAAAGGGAGGATGGTCTAAAGTGAACAATAAATATTATTAGGTCTATTACTCTTTTGTTTTAATATCGCTGCTAAAATTGGGTGCGGGTCTCAATTAAGGCTGCGAAATTTACATTCCGGAACACTTGTCGATCGGGCATCAGCGCATTCGTAAGGTCCAACTTGGCAACAGCCCTTCCCCGGTTCTCACTTTCGTTTCACACTAAGCACGCGGCGTCATACAGTCTCGCGCACGCTCTCAGAGTGTAAACATGAGTGAGTGACAAACTGAAAGTTGTGAGGGAAGCCGAATTATTTGAAATATTGCGGCTAGTAGGAAATATGATATTGACGAGTCATGTATTCGCGATTGGAGAAAGAAGAAAATGTGTTAACAAGTAGTGGTGTTGGTAGAGCTTTCCTCGGACTCAGTGTACAGTTTCTGGAAATTGAAAAATGCTTTATAAATACGTAACAAAGGCGGGAATTGGGAAATGGGTGTCAAGGCATTACAGATCGCAAAGGAACTTTCTACGGAAGGGTTTAAAGCAAGCTCTGTTCGTGGATTATGACGGCATAGACCTCATACAGAAGAGCTTCAAGAGATGTATTTCTAATGCAATGGATGGCAGCGATAACATTATGGGAAAGTGATTACGAGCAGTGGCGGATCCAGACCTTGCGGGGCCCTGGGCGATATGTTAAGGTGGGGCCCAGAACAATAGGAAATTTAAACAAAAATCAAATGGAAAATAGTATTGTATAGTTTAGAATGTTTGATACTGAACAAGAAAGGTGAATTAGAGGAACTGGAGAAGAAAGAAAGATAAATCTTGAGGAAGATCTTAGGACCCGAAAATAGAAACGATGGTCCATGGCGGAAGAGGCGAAACAAAGATCTTTACGGACAAGCAGAAAAAAATCACAGATACCATACGGAAGAGAAGATTGAAGTTCTATGGACACCTTACGAGAATGAGCGATAGTCGACTAACGAAGAAGATCTTTAATTACATCACCAAGATAAAAGCGACTACAAAATGGGTAGATGAAATAAGAAAGGATATGGAGGAAGTTGGGGTCAGTCCAAATGAGATTTGGAATAGAGAAGTCTTTCGAGGTACGATTGATACATACAAGGGGTTCCAGGAAAAGCAAAGGAGAAGAGCCAAGAACATCGGGTCGGAAGAAAGGAAGAGAATCCACAGTGAAAGGATGAAGCGTTTCTGGGAGCAGAAAAAAGGACTAATCAGCAAGTCAATTGTTTCCCGTGGTTCAAAGTAGGCCAAAATCGAACAAAGAAGAAAGAAGAAAATAAAGAATAGTTCCAATATTTTGAATACACTACAGTGCATTTTTTAATAATATAAAAGAACCCTTTAAGTCCCCTCGAAGAAGATTATGTTAACTATGAAATATTAAAATATTACTTGGCGACTTCTTTCCCGGCTGAAGTCTTCTATCATTTCACTGAAATCTAAACTTGCTAAACGGTAACGGGAGGTCATAGCTGCACTGAAAAAAGAATTTGAATTATAAATTAGTTTGAAATGTTTGAAAAGGATAATTAATTTATCAATTAAATTTAAACTTAAACTGCGAGTGTAATGTAATTTATGTAAGAGATCATGTGAGAGATATCATGTATTAACATGCAGTGAACGTCAGATGTCTCTTACAAAATTTTGTACCGAATGAGCTAGTATGGTATTCCTATTATTATGGCCATTAGCTGAAATAAAATTTATTATTAAATTTAAAACAATCCATAGCGCGGGGCTCTGGGCGGTCGCCCTTCTCGCCCTCCCCTACATCCACCCCTGATTAAGAGTTCCCCTCTCCCTCTGAAGTGGTGAAATAGCTAGGGAATCACCACTCATCAGGCATGCTACAATCAGAATCTTACATGTTACTGATAAAACTGGGATGTCCAGTCATTTTTACTGTAGATTAAAGTTAATTAGTTAGTTATTGTTGCTTTAAGGCGCGGAACTACGAGATCATCTGCCCATCTTGACACAGATTAAAGTATACAAATGTTGAATGGAATTAATAATTTATAGAATGAATGAAAAGAATGAAAAGATCGAAAATTTGGATCGTAGACTTTCGCGGCCGGTGTCTAGTTTATCATCTAGGCTTACGGCATTGGGCAGCGGGAAATAATAACCGATATACGACGCGGCTCAATCCTGTAAGCCTAGATGATAAACTAGATCGAAAATAAAACAAACAAAAAATTAAATAAAAACTAATAATTATCAAAATGAAGCCCCCATTCTTAACGTTCATTTAGATTTTCGGGTCCATCTTTTCATTTAGACCGCACCAAAAAATTATTTATAGACTCATCAGTGTTCCCCTCCACGGAAATCTTTAGTGAAAGGCGAAAGATTTATACGATCTGAGGGGAAACCAGAGTACGTTGACCGGATACTCCCAGCTCTTAAAGCTCGGGCGAGCGCTTTCCTCCTACGCGAGACAACTATGGAAAACCATAATGTAGTTAGTAGTGAACCTACGGAAATTATCATTCACAATCATGGGCCTCGATTGTTATACGACACGGCTATGGGGGCTTCAATCATTCCATTCCTGACCCGGTCGGAGACTGGAAGCAGGCTGTGGATTTTCATTTTCATTTTCAATTATCAAAATAAACAAAAATTAAAGGAAAAGCAAAAAATTCAGAATTCAAAAATGAACAAGTCTTGGTTGGTTGGTTCTTAAGTTTAGGGGCTGCGACAACGCGGTCATGTAGCCCCGTGTACTTTGGGTGTGTGTAGAATCTGTCTGATAACCGGTGTTAATTGTGATGACTGTATTAGTGTGTGTATCTGTTTTAATTCAAGTAAGGACTGCAGACGATCAATTTTCAACTAGTTCCAACTTTTGCCGCCAAACGCCACCGTCAACGTCTACTAGTTCAGAACTTAGCTACCAGACGACACCGGCTCTTGGCAACGAACGTAGGTACCTAAGAGCGTTGTTTGCCTTCTTAACCTGTACAATTTAGCTTCACACAGGTGTAATTAGTGGAAGGTTCTTTAACATGCCATAAATCTATGACATGGGACCGCCGGCTTTACTTCCCCTCCGAAGGAAGGCATACTGAGGGATTTTTAACGCTCTTAGAAAATCCGACGACTTCGGCCGGAATTGAACCCGCGATCTTGGGCATAGAAGCTCAGCATGCTACCAACTACGCCACCGAAGCCGCTAATGAACAAGTCGTTGAGTCAATGTACACTGGAAAATTAAATTACTGGCCCTAACCCACTCTCACTTATAAAGCGGATGACGAGATCAGCAGCCACCGCGACATCGGCTAATATACGTTTGAGTGTCGTCTGCAAACCAAGGTTTCTTCGTAAGTCAGCAAGATGCTCACAGTCGGTTAAAATGTGGGTCACTAGTAGGCTACTTGTCGGCGTAACTGAGAGCGAATATCTCCAGCGGGTACCTCCATTGGTCGAGGTGGTAGCAATAATAATAATAATAATAATAATAATATCGTATGGCCTCGGATGCCGGGTGCAAGCTTTGTTAATTGACGCCCAGAGGGCAACTTACATGCCGATTTTTATCGCTCCTTGAAGTGCTATGAAAGTCAAGGGGGTTAGATATCTAAGCTCCTTGACTCGATAGCGCTTTCTAGTAGAGAAATGAGGAACTTTGTGTTTTCGGAAAATCCCGAGTTTAATTTTGCCATTATGAAAACGGCTTACTGAATTCAAATGGGTTCTTTAACATGCCAACATCGTATGACATGCGTATCGTGATTTTTGTCGCTTTTCAAAAAAATCATTTACCACGGCCAGGAGCAAACCTGCAAGCTTGGGGTTGGCAGTCCGACACGATAACCACTCACCCACCGTGGTAGTGATATTTTTCAGCTTGATCCGCCTACTCATTTCCCGCAATTCTCATGTGGCTTGGTCGGGCTGCGTGGCTCAGGGGTAACGTTCTCGCTTGCTGATCCCAAGGTTGCAGGTTCGAAACCTGGCGCAGTCAGCTGGCATTTGAGGGTGCGCAAATGCGAGGGAGCCGTGTCAGTAGATTTATTGGCACGTTAAAGATCCCCTTCGGGGCAAAATTCCGGCACCCCGGCGTCTCTAAAAGCCAGTGTAGTTAAAAGGGACGTAAAACCAATAACATTTTTATTATCATGTGGCTTGGAAGCCACAGTTACTGTAGACTTAAAAAAAACATTTCACTAAATGTTAAAATTTTAGACTGTCAAAAATCTTGAAATGAAAACACTATTATTCCAGTTTGTGAAACAAAATTTGAATTGAAGAATGGATCTCAGGGGAGCTTGTTCGTGAGCACCTTTTGGCTCGTATGACGAGAGTACTACATTTCATTTTCAAAGAGCACCGGGTTGATAACGCCTGTGTGTAGTACTGTATAAGACGAGTACGAGTACAGTAACTTTTACCAAGAATGCGTTTATGTCGAAAGGAGTCTGAACTAGCAACTTTACTGTCAACTCTATCAAGTGAATATTTCTTGCATCATTAGTAGAATACGCGCAAGAAGAGTTTGCCAGAATCCTGCGCAGATCTTCGGCAATGTTCGGCTGGGCTCGGTAGTGGCAGAACACACCCCTCCCATTTCGCTTCAGTAGCTCGCTGGCAGCAGTTCTGTGTGGACCGTCTGCCCAGCTGGAGGCTTGGCATGCTAAACTGTGACTGGGGGTTCAAGTGAGATCTCAGCGCGTGTATGTAATGATTTACACAGTAGTTATTACCTGATCCAGGGCACAGTAACCTATACCCTAATTAGCCTATATTGTTTACTGCTTCCTTGCACCCTACGCTTGAATTACAGCTGTAGAATGCAGTGAGCAGTGAGCACGGTAATCAGCATTCGTGGGACACACAGGAGCCCCGCAATGAGCATTAAACTACGCCGATTGATATTGGTCTCTGCGCATCGTTGAGTTTCGGCAAGCTCTTCTTGCGGGTACTATAGTAGGCCTAGTAGCAGCATTAGCCACTGTCAAGGTCAAGCTTCAACTGATGTGACACAGGTGGTACGTAGGGGTCATGAGATGAGAACCGTACGGTAGCAAATATCGGAATAAGCACAAGAGAGAGATTCTCTCCAGTTCCCCAACTGCAGCTCAACAGTGAAACTACATCACTTGATGGCGTTACAGAAATCATTGTCAAAGTCATTCAGAGCTAATCTGTTGGTGCTTACAATGCGATAACTCTCTGTGTCTGCCTCATTATTCCAAAATTGCGCTTTGATTCCCAACAGAAGAAGTCCAATTTTAGAAGGGCCGAGAAAATCTATGGCACTCCGCTCAACTCGTAAAACATCTTTCGTGCCATATTTGGTGGCTAAAAACAAAATAATCACTCTATATCTCAGCCCAAGGTCATCCAGTAGAGTTCTGCTTTTCATTACCAGTTGGCGATACTAAACAGACGTAACGAAACATAACAAAACTAAACGTAACAAAACGGAAAGGAACGTAACGTAACGGAACATAATGAAATGGAACGTAACGAAACGTAATGAAACGGAATGAAACGAAACGTAACAAAACGGAACGAAATGTAACGTAATGAAACAGAACGTAACGAAACTGAACGGGACGTAACCAAACCTAACGTAACGAAACGGAACGCACTCCGCTCAACTCGTAAAACACCTTTCGTGTCATATTTGGTGACTAAACAAAATAATTATATTTCAGCCCAAGGTCGTCCAGTAGAGTTCTGCTTTTCAATACCAGATGGCGATACTGAATAGACGTAACGAAACGGAAGAAACATAACAACACCGAACGAAACATATCGGTACGGAACGTAACGAAACGTAACGAAACGGCACGTAACGGCACGCAACGTAATAAAACGAAACGTAACGTAACAAAACGGAGCGAAGAGTAACGTAATGAAACGTAACGTAACAAAACTTAAGGGAACGGAACGAAATGGAACGTAACAAAACGAAACGTAACGAAACGTAACGCAACGAAACGTAATGAAACGGAACGGAACGGAATGGAACGAAACGGAACAATTGCCTCAATAGCTCCAAGTCAAAATATCTACACCACGATAGCTAAGGTAATATTAATAATATTATTAATAATATGATTAATAAGATAGTGGCTCTGCAGGTTACAAGCTTGGTGCATGTTAGGTGGTATGATGGCATTATTTGCCCTATATTGTTTGCTCCGCGTTTAGAAATGTGATGACAAGACCTGGTGGAACTTTCGACTTCAATCCAGGTGGGTAATTACCGGTGTGTGGTACACTTATTGTTTACAGAGCCCTCAGCTAACGACGTCACACCTCTGTTGCCCGTAGCAACATGATAGCAGTAGGCAGTTGTAGGGAGAGGGACACAAGGGGAATCCAGTCGCCTCACGTGGGTGGGAGTTGCTTCACATTGCGCGAGGACATGATCGCGATTTTGGTCAGGAAAATCCTTGACGGGAATGAGTCAGCTCTTTAGCTGCCTCCCATCATTACTTCCTTCCTTGACGCTCCAGTGCGTAGAATATGACCTCTCCTTCTAGGTTTGTTGTTATTATTATTATTATTATTGTTTTAAGGGACGGAACAGTGAGGTCACCTGTCCCTGTCTGTTAGGTTGTCAGCCCGGAAACTTGTTGGGTCCTCAAGAAGCACCGCCTTAAGTTATGAAACAAGAAACCCACAAAACCTCAAGGGATTGGTTGGATGGTTTCTTAGTTTAGGGGCTGCAACAACGCGGTCATGTAGCCCCGTGTACTTTGGTGTGTGTGTAGAATCTGTCTGATAACCGGTGTTAGTTGTGATGACTGTATTAGTGTGTGTATCTGTTTTTAATTCAAGTAAGGACTGCAGACGATAATTTCAAGTAGTTCCTACTTTTGCCACTAAATGCTACCGTCCACGACACCTAGCTGTGAACTTCACTACTACTAGATGCCATCGCAACCAGCGCCAGGTGACGAACGTTGGAAGTAATATAGCGTTATAAAATTAAAACCTACAAATTACTAGTGTAATTAGTGGAAGGTTCTTTTTCATACCATAGATCTATGACATGGGTCCACCGGTTTTACTTCCCCTCCGAAGGAAGGCATACTGAGGATTCTTAACGTTCTTAAAAAAAATGACGACTTTGGTCTGGTTTGAACCCGCGACAAGGAGTGTCAAGGAGCTTAGATATCTAATCTCCTTGACTTTCATAGCGCTCCAAGAAACAACAAATATTCGAAATGCTTGTACCCGGCACACGAGGTCATACGATATTATTATTATTATTATTATTATTATTATTATTATTATTATTATAATTATTATTATTATTATTATTATTATTATTATTATTATTAATGTATTTGTAATAATTGATGATGAAGATAATTGCTGTTTTAAGGGGCCTAACATCTAGGTTACCGGCCCCTAATGATTTGGGTGATAGTGAAAAATCAGATGAGAATGAACACTATAACTAATACTAACTACAGACTTACATACTAGAAGAAGAAATGGTAAACAATTAAAGGATAAGGCAAAATAAAGACAGAAAGAAAAGAAATGCGCTCAACCCTAGAAGAATGAGGATTAAGGGCTTTGGAAGGAAGGAGCGCCATGAAAGGCAGATAGAAAGGGGAAAGAGGAGAGGCCCCACCCCGAAGTCAGAGGAAAAAGGGAACAAAACAAACCCAACTCAGGAATACCTCGGGCTCGCCAACTCCCAAACTCACCAGACGTGAGCCTTTGAGGGTGTAGCACTGTCCAGGGTGCACCAGAAGTCGTGGGGCTACATACACCCTGCCTCCTTAAGGGCCTTGTTCAGGAGGCAGGAGATAACATGAAAAGAAAAAGAACGCTGATCCCTCGAAGAATAAAGATATCAGAAAAGATGAGACAAGGGCCAATTAATGCGGGAAAGTGAAAGACTTCCTTGGCCTTGGATACCATAATACAGCCGGGGTCGGAAGAGAACAAGAGTTGACAAAGAGAGGTCGACAGGAAAGAAGACGGAGAGGAGCCCGGCACAAGTAAGTGGAAGCAATGCCGGACTCAGCTGGGGTCCCTTGGGCGTCAACCCACGTCCCAATAGATGTGAGCCCTGGGGGAGTATTTGTAGTTCAGATGAGGATTGGGAAGAAAGTGGTCGAGGCCTTAAGTTACGAACCATCGCGGCATTTACCTGGAGTATATGTAGGAAACCACGGAAAACCATTTCCAGGAAGGCTGAGGTTTCCCCCATACTACCTTTCTGAGAGAATACACATCCTCAGTACTTAAATGTTATAGAAATTGGAAATTAATGAAAACTCCTTTAGGAGGGCTAACATGAGAATCGAACCCATTCCTTCTCACTTTTACTCTCGAGGAGCCCCGTTCCAGCCTCCAGACCAGAATTAAATATCTTGGCAGTAGCGGGAATCGAATCGTGGTGTCGCCACTAGATTTTGCTTGGTTGGATGGGCGTCCTCCTTTCCCTGGATTGAGACTTTGTTCACCCCACAGACCCCTAAATTAGTTCGAAATAGGATATTAACTATCCACTTTTTCTCATGTTTCCCTCACGAGGCTGAGTGTACCTTGCCCCAGACCTCAGTTCACAATTAAATGGCTGGTTGGTTCCTTAGTTTAGGGGCTGCGACAACGCGGTCATGTAGCCCCGTGTACTTTGGGTGTGTGTAGAATCTGTCTGATAACCGGTGTTAATTGTGATGACTGTATTAGTGTGTGTTATTAGCCTATTTTCAATTTTGAAAAAATAGGCTCATGAGATCACCTTTTGTCCATGTGTGTGTGCGTGTGTGTGTGTGTGTGTGAGGTGTGTGTGTGTGTGTCCCCCTAATAAAATCGAAACGGCTGGAGCGATTTCAATGAAACTCGGGAAGTTCATAGCACTATTCCCGGCGACCTCGACCGTGCCCTTCAAATTTTGTTACGTCTCTCCAATCCATCATGGCGGCTGTGCGAAATACTTCACTAGCATTCAATATCTCCGAAACTATTACCGATATCGCCCTGAAATTGTGTACGGTGATAAAGGGCACTGCTAGAAGTTCACCTATGAGACTTTCAAAAACCTGGTGACTACAAAACCAACATGGCGGCCAAGCGAAGTTGCGACATTTAAATAGACTTTTCTCGCGATTTAACTATCTAAATGTAATGAAACTTGGTACAGCAAATGTTTATACACATTGTAATGCACTGGAGTCTAATTTAGTTCAATTGTTTACATAACCTCAAAATGGCGGCTGTGCGAAATATTCTATATCTCCGAAATTATTACAGATATCACCCTGCAATTTTGTACGGTGATAAAGGGTACTGATACAGGTATACCTATGTATATTTCATAAACCTGTAAAGTACGAAACGAACATGGCGACCAAGCGAATTTAAAATATTTTAATAGACTTTTCTCGTGATTTAACTCTCTGAGCGCAGTGAAATGTGGTACAGTAATTGATTTTGCAGATTGTAATGCACTGCCATCTAATTTAATTCAATTGCTTACATAACCTCAAGATGGCGGCTGTGCGAAATTTTAAAATTAAGTTTTAATTTCTTGTGTCGTAATCATGCGATCGAAGTGAAAGTTTGAATAATGAACCTAGGCAATAATTGTCCTTGAATGGTACATAACTCTATGGCCTATACACATAACATTCCTAAATGGTGAGCTCCCGAAATATTTAGACGGTTCTCAATATCTATGAATCTTTTACAGCAACCAAACTGATTTTTTTTATGTTCATAGAGACTATGAACATATGTTCACCTATAGGACTTTCAGGAACCTGGTGAGCACAAATCCAACATGGCGGCGACGCGAATTATAAATATTTAAATGGACGTTTCTCGCGAATTAACTATCCGAGTGCCGTGAAACGTTGCACGTTAAATGCTTATACAAATGTTGATCCACTGGCATCTAATTTATTTCAATGGTTTGCATTATCACAAGATGGCTGCTGTGCGTAATTTTAAAATCTCGTTTTTACTTCTTGTTGTCTAATCATGCGATTGAAGTTTGAATACCACACGTACACAATAATCTTAATGTAATAGTACAAAAATAAAAATCCAACCTGGCGACCATCTGAAATATTTAGACGATTCTCAATATCTACGAATCTGTTACAGCAATTAAACTGAAATTTTGTATGTTGATTGTGGCAGTTAACATAAGTAGGATATATGAAAATAGGCTGTATAGTTCTTCACGGAACTACTTGTCTGTTTTTAATTCAAGTAAGGACTGCAGACATTCGATTTTCATGTAGTTCCAACTTCTGCTACCAAACGCCACCGTCAACGACCAACTTATTTATTTATTTATTTATTTATCGTATGGCTTTTGTTGCCGGGAGTATCCGAGGTCATGTTCGACTCGCCAGAGGGTGTTGCTGCTTCATACGGACAACCATAGGGTGAGCTTCAAGTTCCCTTCAATTTCAAGTAGTTCCAACTTTCGCTACCAGATGTCAATGCTATCTAGTGGTGAATGTTGGAACATTGATAGAGCGTTCCAACGAAATCTAACCTAGAAATTTAGCTTCACATAAGTTTATGCTGTGGAAGGATCTTTTACATGCGATAAATCTATGCCATGGGACCGCCAGCTTTACTTCCCCTCATAAGGAGGGCATACTGAAGATTTTTAACGCTCTTAAAAAATCCGACGACTTCGGCCGGGTTTGAACCCACTATCTTGGCCACAGCAGTTCAGCATGCTACCAACTACGCCACCGAAGCCACTAACGACCAACTAGTTCTGAACTTTGTTACTAGATGCCACCGCAGTCGGCTCCTGGCCGACGAACGTTGGAACCTAAGAGCGTTAGTCAAATATAACCTATAATTTAGCTTCACTCAAGTATAATTAGTAGAAGGTTATTTTACATTCCATTAATCTATGACATGGGACCGCCGGCTTTACTACCCCTCCGAAGGAAGGCAAACTGAGGGATTTTTAACGCTCTTAAAAAATCAGACTTCGGCCGGGTTTGAACCCGTGACCATGGGAATAGAAGCTCATTATGCTACCACCTACGCCACCGAAGCCGCTAGAAGTAAATGGAACTGGGATTCTCAGCAATGTCAGCTAATATTGGACACCTCACGGTGAGGCGAATCAGTTTCCACTCTCAGAAACGAGTTAATAGTGCGTGACTTTCACCATGCAATGACGCTCGGCGCAATGACGTAGCCAGGATCTCATTCCGGAGCGGGGATCTAAAGGAAAGTGAAATTCCTCCTTTCCCCAACTTTTGTTGTTGTTGTTTCATTTGAGGTGCTACCGACAGTGGTGGCTACGCTCGCTAAAGCGCAGTGTTAGATCGTGGGGCCAAGCTCTCTGCTGACTCGAGGTTCGAGCCCCACCGTCAGCCGTCCTTGAAATGGTTATCCGTGGGTTCCCCATTTTCAACACCAGACAAATGCTGGGACGGTTCCTTCTGACAGGCCACGACCGCCTCCTTCCACATCCTTGCCCAGTTTCATTCATCTTCATCCCGGCGCGCAGGACCCCCACGGGCGTCGACTAGAAAGACCTGCACTCGTCCTTTCAGGAGTCGACACAAAAAATAATTTTAGTCTCGTGTACTTGGGTGTGAGTGGAATTTGTGTCATAGCCTGCGTTATTGCGATGGCTGTATTAGTGTATGTATTTGTAATTTGTAATTTGTAATTCAGGTGAGGAAGCGACTTCGGTGGCGTAGGTGGTAGCATGCTGAACTGCTGTGCCCAAGATCGCGGGTTCAAACCCGGCCGAAGTCGCGGATTTTTTAGAGCGTTAAAATCCTTTAGTATGCCTTCCTTCGGAGGGAAAGTAAAGCCGGCCGACCTATGTCGTAGATTTATGACATGTAAAAGATCCTACCACTAACTAAACTTTAGTGAAGCTAAATTTCTAGGTTAGACTTCTTTGATACGCTTTATCAAAGTTCCAACGTTCCCACTAGTTGTCAGTGACATCTGGTAGCGAAAGTTGGAACTACTTTAAATTGAACGTAACTTGTAGCTCACCACATGGGTGTCCGCCTGACGCAGCTACAGCCTCTAGCGAGCCGAACATGTCCTCGGACACTCCCGGCACTAAAAGCCATACGCTGAATGAATAAATAAATAAATAAATAAATAAATAATTCAGGTGAGGAATGGGAAGGTGACGGCCGTGGCCGTAGCCGTGACCTTAATTTTGGTACCATCCCGGCATTTGCCTGGAGTGGATGTGAGAAAACACAGAAAACCACTACCAGGATGGCTGATATGGAAATCTAACCTCGACTTCCGATGCGACAGTCTTTCCTCATCTACCAGCCTAACCGTCTTCTAGCACAACTTTTAAAACTCATACACCCTCTCCGGAAAATCATGTTGTTGTTGTTAATTCATTTTAGGAGCGTGAGATGTCTTGGTCATCAGCCCCGTGTAGCTGGGTGTGTGTGTATTGTAGTTGTCTGATAACCTGTATGCATGTGAAGACGGTAATATTGCGTGTAACTGTATTAGTGTCAGGTATGAGGTAGCCTAGGTGACTCGGGATTTGAAGTAAGGTACTATCCCAGCATTTGCCTAGAGGGAGTGTGGAAAAACCACACTCAGGATAGCCGCGATAAAAACATAAAAGCCCATGTACTGTAATTATTTTTCCGGCTGTTTCACATTTTCCAATACTCCAATAGCCGGGAATAGAACCCGGGCCTCCGGTCCGACAGCTTAGAATGCTAGCCGCTACACCACGAGATGGACTCCAATAATTGGGATTGTAATCAAGTTGACCAACAGAAAAGTTGGAAGTGGTTTTCCGTGGTGTCCCCACTTCTACTCCAGGCAAATGCCGGGATGGTTCCTAACTTAAGGCCACGCCCACCTCCTTCCCAATCCTCATCTGCTTTACAAATTACTAACACTACTACAGACCCCACAATATCACAGGTTATTAGACAAATTTGCTACACACACGTTCTATTGCAAATAATTACGATACCAAGTACGATCTTTTCAGTCATGGTCCAGTTAGCCAATGACGTTGGCAACGCTGGGCATGCACGTAACAGGACGATTTCTTTTTCACAGAGCCAGAATAGGCGCGGCTCAGTTCAAACATTTACTAACACGCAGTGGCGTACGCAGGATTTCTTTCAGGGGAGGGTTCATTCATACAGTACAGTGCATTATTAAAATGATACTTCGATGTTTTAAATTTGTTTATCGAGTTTAGCCTCCAGGTTGGTGGAACCCACGGACTCAGCGAGGGAACTCATCACTACCACCTCTACGGGCAGTGTCCTAGAACTGGGAACATCTGGTCGGAGTGGATACAACTGAGGAGGTGTGATCAGCACCTCACCCACGCGGCCTCACCTGAAAAGCGAACAGGGCCCTTATGAGGGATGGGAAGGGAGGGGAAGATGGGGATGGAGAGGCAAGGAAGCGGGAAGGAGGCGACCGTGGCCTTACAGTAGGTACCATCCCGGCATTTGCCGTGGGAAACCACGAAAAACCACTTCGAGGATGGCTGAGGTGGGAATCGAACCCCCTCTACTTATTTTGGCCACCCGAGGGTGAGTAGACCCCGTTCAAGTCCTCATACCACTTTTCAAATTTCGTGGCAGAGCCGGGAATCAAACTCAGGACCTCCAGGGCGGCAGTTAATCACGCTGACCGCTACGCTACGGAGGCGACGATTATTTATTATTGAATATTCTCTTTGCGTTAAAACTATTTTAATGATATTTTCCAGCACAAGAAACAAAATTGAAAAACTACATACTTAAAAAAACGGAAAACAGTAGTCTAATTAAATATTAAAACTGAAATGATCACTATCTTGGAAGAACAAGCAGCAAAAATTATGAAAAATCAAATTTATGACAAACACAAAAATGCTCCACATGAAATTGATAATAACGCTAACAAAATTGCTAGAGTTATTGTTGTTTGAGTCTTCAGTCTTTTGACTGGTTTGATGCAACACTCCATGCCTCCCTGTCCTGAGCTAATCGTTTCATTTCTACAGAACTACTACACCCTACGTCCGAGGCAATCTGTTTAACATATTCTAACCTTGATCTACCCCTACAGTTCCTGTCCTCGACCCTTCCTTCCATAAGTAAGCTTGCTATTCCTGGATGTCTTAGTATGTGTCCTACCAACTTATCTCTTCTCTTCATTAGCAGTCACCAGAAACATCTCTCCTCTCCCACTAGTCTTAATACCTCTTCGTTTGTAACCTTATCTACCCATCTGATCTTCATCATTCTCCTGTAACACCACATTTCAAACGTTTCAATTCTCCTCTTTTCTGCTGCACCAATAGTCCAAGTTTCACTTCCATAGAGCGCCACGCTCCAGGCCTTCAAAAATGACTTCCTATTACATGAATCTATATTCGATGTCAACAGATTCTTTTTCTGTAGAAATGCTTTCCTTGCCTGAGCTAACCTACTTTTTACATCCTCTTTGCTTCGCCCATCACTGGTTATTTTGCTTCCTAAGTAACAGAAGTCTCCTACTTCCTATAGTTTTTCGTCTGCCAATTTGATGTCCATGGAGGATTCTGATTTATTTCTGCTGCATTCCAATATTTTTGTTTTACATTTATTAATTTTCATATTGCTAGCGTAAAGGAATTTAAATACTTAGGCGAATGGGTTACAGAAAATGGCAATGAAAATGAATCTGTACCAAGGGGCAGATGACCTCGTAGTTTCGCCCCTTAAAACAACATTATCTAACTAACGCCAACGGCCTAGCCGTGTTGAAACACCGGATCCCATGAGAACTCCGCAGTTAAGCAGCATTGGGCGTGGTCGGAACTTGGATGGTATGTGGGTTCTAGGTACTGCACGCTGTTGGCCAACATAAGGAGGAGCGGAAAGGCCCCGGCCACCCTACCGCACGTAAACTCCGGCTGAGGGTAGCCCCTTCGGAGGCTCGGACCTGCCTTCGGGCAGAATACCAATTAATTTATTTAACTAACAAAATCTGTAACATCAAGAATCAAGAAAATGGAGGTTGCTTTTCAAGACACAAAAAAATGTTTATAACAAACAATGCTTGTCATGGAATAGTAAAATTCGCCATTGCTTAACAGTGATTAAACCGGAAGCTCTTTATGCTTCAGAAACGCTCAATTTATAACTTAAAACATCAAAGGAACAATTAGAGATTAAGGAAAGGAAAATTATGCGAAAGATCTTAGGGCCCAGAATTAAAAATGGCATACACTATCCCAAACCCAACTCTGAAATATATAGGGAAATTTCTAAACTTACCGATACCATGAGAATGAGGCGAATTCAATTTTTGGGCTATTTGGAATGAATAAATCATACGAGACTTACTTACCGAATCCACAAATTTCTGCAGAACAAACGTACAAGACCAAAGTGGTACAAACAGGTGGAGAGGGAGCTAGTGGAGATGGGATCGCCAGATCTGATGAATAACAAGAAGTTCCGTGACGAACTAAAGAGTCTACTTTTCTTAAAATTTATGATTCATGCCAATGATTAATCTATATGGATCTATCTAGAATAATGACGAAATTAAGTTGGTAATATCGAAATTTCTAATTTGTTCGAAATACTGTATAACAGGCATAATATAGCCTAATAGAGAACTACAGTTGGCAGCGCTGGTGACTGAATATATTCTTAGTTCCATCTCTTAAGGTACAGAATACAAAATTTGGCAGAAGTCCAATGGATAGCATGGACGTTACATGCAGTTAAACATTGGATCTAACAGCGCGCGTAAAATCGTGTTGGCAACAATGACATACATGTAGGCTATTGGTCAGAAATAATCTGAAATAATATGATCTATTGTTGTGTCAATTTTGAATGAAATCCATTATTTAGTATAGAAGTTACATGCATTTTAAAATTGGACCTAGCAGCAGGCTTAGAATCATGTTGGCAGCACTGGCGTAGGCCTATATTAGTTACTCCAAATTAATCTAGAATGTCAGGTACTATACATGTGTAAAGTTTAGAGGTATTGACTTGCAACTTTCTGATATAATGATATTAGGGTAACAAAAATAGAGACAACATTTATTAACAGTTGGCAGCCCTGGTTACTCTTAAGAATCAGCATAGTCATATCTGTTATGGTACACATAGCACACACAAAATTTGGTTGAAATCCAAATGATAGTATAGAAGTTACATGTATTTAAAGTTTGACCTCTCAGCAGGCTTAGAATCATGTTGGTAGCACTGACGTATATAAGTTACTCCAAATTAATATAGAATGTCAGGTACTATACGTGTGCATAGTTTAAAGCTGTCTGCTTGCATACTTTCTGATACATTGGTATTTGGATAAACAAAAATTGAGAGCATTTATTAACAGTTGGCAGCCCTGGTGGCTCTTAAGAATACGCTCAGTCATATCTGTTTATGGACACATAGCACATACGAAATTTGGTTAAAATTCAATTGATAGTGTAGACGTTATATGCATTTAAAATTTTGACCTATTAGCAGGCTTATAATCATTTTGGTAACACTGCCATGTATGGCCTCCTGGAAATTAAACTGCAATATTATTATCTATAAGTGTGCCAATTTTGGCATAGCTCTCATTCATAACTTCCATGATATCCAACAAGGAGCTCAAATTTCAATTGCGATTTTTCAGCAGTTGGTAGCACTGACATCATTTTCAGATATGGTCGTGAGATATTCAGGTAAATATTCCTACCAAATTTTGTTTCGATTGCTGCAGCCGTTTAGGAATTGATAGGGGGTTGGGGGAGGGACACACCCACAGCCAGACAGACAGATGGACAGACAGACAGACACACATTTGCCCGATCTCATAAGTCTACTTTTTCCTCATTTTTGCAAAATGTGAAAAGTAGGCTAAAAATGTAATGAGGAATATTGTTCACACAAGGGGATTTGAGGGAGATCAGAAGAAACCAACACGACGTGCATGATCGGAGGAACAGAAACTACAACAATCCATGCATATGAAGAGCTATTGGTCAAGGAGGAAGGCTCAACATACGTTGATTCCGCGTGGTCCTAAGTGACCCATCCACGAGAAGAAGAAGAAGAAGAAAACTGAAATGATGCAGTGGTACCAACATGTCCATATGTGACTGCTTATAATATTGTTATGTGTGAGAAAAATAAAGTTTTTCTCCTCATATTCTTAATGCCATTACTATTGACTCTCAAAATCAGCCTAACTTTATGGATTTATCTGCATCATTGATATAAATAAATTGCATAAACACCTCCTTGTATTTAACAAAACGTACGCACAGTGACAAAAATAAGCACATTTAAAGCAGCCCGAAATCACGTGAGTGAAAGTTACCGATCGCACACTTTGACAGCAAAACTGGTCCAACGCAACTGACCATCGCTGGAGGAGGAGTCTCACTGCGAGGGCATTTACCAAAGATGGGTCAATATAAAGTGAAGCGAGTTTATAATTTTACGTGATCGTTAATCTCGCGATCATGAGCCACGGACATCCTTTTTACGTGGAATCCGAACCACAGGACTTGGTATTTCACTTTGAAATTCTCGCATGCATTGACCGGGACAATAATAAGGATACCAGTAAACAATTCTCATTCTTCCATTTTCCTTATTTCTAGCATGTGTTTTTTTAGTATTATTTCATTACGGTGTTTATTCACCTTCTCTTTTTTCCTTTATCGTTTACCCTCCAGGGCTGGCTTTTCCCACGGGCTAAACGAGGGATCCCACCTCTACCTCCACTGCCAGTGTCTTGGAGATTGAGACTCTGTGTATCAGGATACACCTGTGGAGTGTGACTAGCACGTCGCCCAGGCGGCCTCACCTGCAAAGCGAACAGGGGCCTGATGAAAGGATGGGAAGAGTGGCTGGGATAGACAGGAAAGAGAGAAGGAGGCGACCGTGGCCTTACGTTAGGTACCATACCAGCATTTTCCCGAAAACGAAGTGGAAAACCACTTCGAGGATGGCTGAGGTGGCCATCGAACCCCCTCTACTCATTTGGACCATCCGAGGCTGAGTAGAACCCGTTCCAGTCCTCATACCACTTTTCGAATTTCGTAACAGAGCCGGGAATCGAACCTCAGACCTCCGGGGTGGCAGCTAAACATGCTGACCACTACATCACGGAGGCGTCTTTATTCACCTTCATTAATCCAAAACTTCGCGAAGAGTGTGAACTGGACAGTCTGGACCCATCCCTTCGCTACGTCACTGCTCGGTCTGTACGCTATCTATGACTTGGTCGCAAGACTCTAGAAATGGGCTGAGGACCGATAATGGGTTTCTCGGTACAGCTTTATTAATGTTCTGAGAAGCTTGTTTCTTCCTGTTCAGATGAAGGCACACAACGGGGCATGTCACGAGCGGTGAAGAACCGCGTGAAGTTTAATCCCAGTCTTTGTGATCAAGTTGCAATTATTATTGATAAGGTTGTGGTTGCATCACAGTCAGTGCAGCATAAACACTCAACATCCGGGTAGCGACACTCACAATAAATATGACGTGAACTACTCTTTAGGGACTTCCTCCAACACAGCTGTGTGGGTGTCTTCCGCCAAGAGGAACTCAAACACACTGTTCCCCACCCTGTTGGCATCGCAAACAATAATACTGAGAACCAGTGTTGCCAACCCCTGTTGAATCAAAAGAAGGAGATGGACACTCATAATAAATAAAAGAAAGGAGATTAAAGTAGATTTTCAAATTCCATGTGTGTCAACTTTTACTTAAATAACTTATGGGTTGCAAGGAAATCACTTTCAAATATATAACCATAATTTCGTCCACAAGTAGGCTACTCACCAATAGATTCCATCTTGGACGGCTTCGGTGGTGTAGTTGGTAGCATACTGAGCTTCTATGCCCAAGATCGCGGGTTCAAACCCGGCAGAAGTCATCGGATTTAAGAACGTTAAAAATCCTTCAGTATGCCTCCCTTCAGAGGGGGAAGTAAAGCCGGCTGTCCCATGTCCTAGATTTATGAAATGTAAAAGAACCTTCCACTAACTAAACTTGTGTGAAGCAAAATTTGTAGGTTAGGTTTGATTAATGGTCTTAAGTTCCAACGTTCATCACCAGGCGCTGGTTGCTGTAACGATTCGATCCCATAGCTGTTATATTTAAAGGGTTATTCATTTATTATCATGTTATTATTATTATTATTAACTAGTACATCCATGAGATGATTTTTATATCAGATAATTGTAAGCGGTTTTGATTATTATATTCAATTAGATTTTTATTAACAATTACTTGTAAAGAGACGAAGTATTATATATTGCAACAAGACTGGCGATATGGACTAACCCTGTGCGTCACAAACTGAACGACGTAGTAAGAATTTCACCACGGCAAACTGCGTCATTTTCCTGAGATGCTAAGACACCCACTATGGTGTAACCAACACGCCATTTTCTACGGTACGTACGCGTCTAAGATTACAAATTGTGGTGCAATTAACCCTCGTGAGAGAATGAACACTGAAGAAAGGGAAGCTTACTGGAGGGGGAGACCGTCGAAGACCACGTGACAAGGAAGTCATTAGTACCTGCGACTCCGACAAAAGACGCATTGATCTATAGCTATCAATGAAGTAAGGAAGTTGTAACCTTGCTTTCTGGGTCCTAATGGACTGAGCACCGAGAGTCGACACTGAACGATGTCTTGCCGACATCTATATCAATACATAATGGGTTATATCCCTGATCAAGAGTCTTTCTACAGATGGCAACGTACTTAATGAGGATATTTCATAGTAAATGAGATATCACATCATTTTTTTAAACATAAGCGACGTAACATCGAGATCATCGATCATTTCTTAAATATGACGAATCTTCGACTGGGTGAGCCAACAATTCAATAAAACTATCGTCTCTATTATAATTTAACTTCATTTAACTTTCAATTCATTTTAATATTCATTTTCTTTTAAATAATTAATTGCCGCATTGAGTAATTTTAAATTCAATTGTGTGACTATCACTATTCTGTTTTATTAATATTTTGTTTTTGCATTTAATAAATTCATTCTCTTCAACGTAATGCCTATTTCTTTCATTGTAGTTGGTACTTTAAGGCAATCATACTCCTTGATTAAATACGGATTGGTTAGATGACTTTGTCTCACTACGGCCCGGGTAAGTGGTTCTCGACTCTACTGCTGATAGCCGAGGTTAAATCAATAAATTTCGATTCACTATCTTAAATAGGAATCTGGCGCTCAACAACTTATTATATTACACTATCACAGGTAAGGTCACACCACAGTGTATATTATTTATTCATATCATGTTTGTTTTATTGAACCACAATAGTCATCAACCACGATGAAGGACTTTATTAAAAATGTTACATTTGGCGCCACAAAGTAGGACACGAAAACCATTCGGTATTTAGTCAGAGGAGTGTATAATTTCAGTGCAAATTGTCAGTGCTTTTGGGGGACAGTGAAGTGAAGTGAAATTTTGGAAGGGCAAATTGTTATACGGTGTACTTCGAGATGTCGGAGGAGGAACAGAGGCAGTTGAGAAGTAGGGATGCAGTCAAGAAAGTTAATTATAAGGAGGTTGATAGCGGTAGCGATGTTGAGAGCGTAGAGAATAATACCAAGATGTCGGAGGTAAATCTTGAGAATAATCCTGAGAGTAATCCTGAAAATAATCCTGAGGTTAACCCTGACATGAATTCAGAGGAAAATCTCGAGACGAATACAGAGGTACATCCTGAGACTAGTGGTAGTCAGGAGAAACAGAAGTCCTTAGAGGTCCATGAAATTTCATTAGCTGATATCTTGAGGGAGATGAATAAAAATAGTCAGGAGATGAATAAAAATAGTAGGGAGATGAAAGAAAATATTGGTAGGCTAAATCAAAATATGGAAGAGAATAAGAAAGATAATTTAGAAAGTAGGAAGGAATTCAATGATAAATTTGAGAAATTAGATAAAGATATGAATAAAAATAGTGAAGAGAATAAAAGAAATTATTTGGAATTCAATGGTAAATTTGAGAAATTAGATAAAGATATGAATAAAAATAGTGAAGAGAATAAAAGAAATTATTTGGAATTCAATGGTAAATTTGAGAAATTAGATAAAGATATGAATAAAAATAGTAAGGAGATGAGAGAAGAGATGGGTAGGCTAAATCAAGATATGAGTAAAATAAATCAGAAGCTGGAAGAGAATAATGTAAAACTAGATATTGTGGAAACGATGAATAGAGAATTAAGTATGAAGTATGATATGCTACAGGAGAGTATTCAGGGGGTGAAACAGGAAATCAGAGGTGAAATTAAGGAGGAGGTAGAGATGAAGGCTAAAGATATTATTAAGACAGTAGATAAGAAATTAGAAGCAGCAGAAAGTAGGATTCAGGAAAGAATAGTAACTGTGATTGAAGAGAAAATAGCAACTCAAGGTGAAAGTTTTAGCAAATTGGTAGAAGTGGAAACTAGGCAGGTGGTAGAGACTTTAGGGGAAACTGCAGTAGAATCAGTAAAGACAGCCTGTAAGGAGACTATAATTGAAAGTAGAATGGAGTCAGACGAGATTTTAGGTGAAAGCAAATTGGAATTAGCGGAGATTTTAGGTGAAATCAGATTAGAGTCAGACGAGATTTTAGGTGAAAATAGATTAGCGTCAGAGGAGATAGTAGGAGAAAGCATAGTAGAGTTGAAGGAGATTTTAGATGAACGCAGGATAGCTGTAGAAGAGACTATAGAATGTAGCGAAAAAGAAGTGAAGAAGATGAGAGAAAAGATAGGGATAGAAGTAGGTAAGATAAAGAAAGTACTAAGCACCCAAAAGATTAAGATGCAGACAATCATAGATAAATTAGATAGGCAAACTAGGGAAGAATTTAGTCCTGTGATAGAGGAAGTTAATATGAAATTATTAGTGGCAGAGAAGCGTGCGTTAAGTCATAGTCAGAAGAACATAATTAGTAAACAGGTTAAGAGGAGGAGAGAGATAGATAAGAGGAGAAGCAATGGGCAACGGCTAAAGAGAAAATTAAATATTAGTAGTGGAGAAGTGAAGGGAAGACATGTAGGTAGATATTTTAGAAGTAAAATGAAAGAGAAGAGAATTAAGTTGTTAGTGGAAAAAGAAATCAGAATGAAAGAGAGAAAGAAAGCATATGATGTGCAGTGGCGTAATGAATTAGCCAGACTTGGGGAAATGATAGGAGGAAAGCCGAAGTATAATGTTACTGTTGATGAGTGTAGTCCGAAAGAGGTAGAAAGTAATGTTATAAGAAAAGAGGAATTATGTGGAATTCTAGTTAAAGATAGAATTGAAGATGAATGTGGTAAGAACGGTGAAATGCCAGTGAACGTATTTATGTAAATTTATATTACCGATAGTTACTGTTCCGTATGACTTAAATATTAAGTAATGAAGTTTAATAGGATTTAACAGAGGTAGATAAGGAACCTGCTGTGTGTAATTTTAATTCAGTCGTGAAGTTAGGATGGTAAGGGGCGCGTAGTGCCTACGCTTATTGATTTAGATTGACTAAAATTATTTAATTTTGAAGACAGAGGTTGTCGTGCTATTGAGCAATGCAGGTAAGTTGAATGTAGGTCCTTAAACTGCAGGTAAGTTGGATGAAGTAAGAATTAAATTTTAAAAGTAGGAAGGTTATTACATAGGTAAGTAATCGAAAGAAAGTAATAATTATTATGGCAACCATAATTAAGAATATAATGGTAATAAAGATTTAATTCAAAAGTGAGTGAAGATCAGATGATACAGTGGTAATAAAACTAGTGAGTTGAAGAATTAAGTATTGATTTAATAAAGAAGTTTCAGTTGAGGACAGCGAGGTTATCAGCGGATATATGTTGAGAAATTTATAAGTGGTTTAGAATTGTTAATGGTAATGCGTTGTATGAATTAACCAACATCGGGTTGAAATGAGGAAGTAGTAACTAATTAGGACATCTGGTAACTTACTTGGTGACAGATATGTGTGTGTGTATGTGTGTATTTTCACGTAAATGGACGTGAGTTTGAAGAAGTAGGCCAACGAAGGTAATGCCGTTGAGCAAAGTGGTTTTAAGTTTTTGGTAAGATGCCAAATGAAGTAGGTTGGAGGAAGTTTTTGGAGGATGAAGTAGGTCAGCAAGGTATATTCCGTTGAGCAATGAGATTTTTTATGGTGTCTACGGGACTACGTGAAGTTAATGTTGGGAGTTTTTTTTTAAGTATATATGGATGTATGTACACAAGGTAATAAGAGATTACAAAGGTAAGATTGTCCAAGTTTTTGTTACAGTTACGCACGTTTTAAAGATATTACAAGGCTTGTTATCGAGCTAAACCACTTTTAGTAAAAAGTTACTGATGAATAATAACGAATTAATTATGTGGTAGATTGTTGTCCTACACAGGTAAAAGTAAAGATAATAATTATAATTAAAAGGTTGACATAATATTTACTAATATTGAAAGGAATTTGTTATAATTCGACGTTTTGAGGATTTTAAAAGTAAATCATTTTTTTTAGTAGACAGGAAATTAAAGTTTTATTTATGTCATACGGAGTTAGTAAAGATAAGTTTAATATTTTGAAGACAAGAATAAGTTAGTAATGTAAGGTGAGTATACCTAAGGGGTAATAATGAAGTTTCAATTAAAGGCAGGTGTAATTTACGCAGTTAATTTGGTAGAGCAGAGAGTGTCTGAACTGTGTTATAACTCACGACTTGCTTTATGAAGTGATTATGGGAGAATATTTGCTAATTAGAAGTGTCGGTGTTATTGACTGTCAACTGGAACACTGTCATTATTTTAGGAAGACAATAGTTAGGAAAGCAAAGGGTGATGTTATTATTCCAAGGAGTTAGTCGAAGCATGTAAGATTTTTTTTAGCTGAAATTTAATGTGTTATTGGTCAGTAAGAGGTGACCTGTAACAGTAAGAAGAAGTGGGATTATACCACGAATAGGGGAAGTTTTTGTATGTGACGTGTGAAGTCACGATGAGTTTTGAGAGATTCTGGTATAGCAAGAGTGAGCTATAGTCCAGGCGGTCAGAACAAGTAGGAAGTGGTGTTTGGAGGACACGGTACTTAATTAAGAGTTTTGAGAGAAAACTAAGGGGGGTTTTTAGGTATTCAGCAAAAAGTCAAATCATAATTAGACTAAGTTCAAAGTATAAGAGCATTAATATTTTGTGGAACGAAATATTTATTCCGAGGAGTTTGTCATGTGTTTTTGTGAAATAGTTTAGTGATATACGTAATTCAGGTATTGAGTAGTATTTTGTCCAAGTCTTAATCATTTTGTTATGGTAAGTAAGGAATGACGTTACGGTAAAGTTATATCTTGACGCTAAGTTAAATTTTATAAAGTGAACGAGAAGTCAGATTTTATGTTTATTGGTGATTTTGAAAATACAAGTTATTGTTTTCGAGAAGTAGTAAAGAGGAATTATGGTTTTATGAAAAGTTAAGAAGTCGTGGAGACTTAGGAAGTATTAATTTGGAAGGAGCCGGCCGTGGCCTAAGTAAGAATTAAGCCACGAAGGCAGGTGAGTAGTAACTTGGATATTTAAATGAACTGTTTAATAACTGCTTTGAGGTATTTCGATGTCATTATGTATTTGGGGAAATATTTACATGTATGACATATGCACTGAAATAGGAATTGCCTTAGGTATCTTGCTAAGTTATTTTTTTCTTCAATTATTGAAATTTTACTGCATTTGAGTAATCCCTTTATAAAGACGAAAGGAATATTGTATTGTTTGCATCCTATTATCGTGTGCTGTAATAGTTATTATGGGTTAATCAGCTGGTATTACAACAATGTACTTCTACGCCAGACTGATATACAAAAACTACGTTCAAAAGAGATGAAGCCAAAATTGTATGTCATGCATACGATCACCGAAATATAAACGAGTGCAGCGTTGACATATATGTCAAAAATAAAAGTGAAGGGCATTTTATATGTATTTTTTTTACAGCATATAAAAAAAAAAATGAACATTATGAACATTTGGAAGAATGAGATGAATGAAAGTTAAAATATGATTTTTTTGTGAAGAATACATTTATGTATATTTTTTTTACAACATATATAAAGAAGAATGAACATTATGAACATTTGGAAGAATGAGAAATGATAGTACAAATATGTAAAGTGAAAAGAGTATGTTCTTGTATATCTTTATGTATTGTTGAAGGGTATTATTTGTATGTTGTCGTTATGGGGGTATTAATATTTAAATTTGTATTCATTTGTGTAGGATGTGTAGTGATATAAATAATGTTACATTTTATTTTAAATTATTTATATCAGGGGCGATTGTAACGATTCGATCCCATAGCTGTTATATTTAAAGGGTTATTCATTTATTATCATGTTATTATTATTATTATTAACTAGTACATCCATGAGATGATTTTTATATCAGATAATTGTAAGCGGTTTTGATTATTATATTCAATTAGATTTTTATTAACAATTACTTGTAAAGAGACGAAGTATTATATATTGCAACAAGACTGGCGATATGGACTAACCCTGTGCGTCACAAACTGAACGACGTAGTAAGAATTTCACCACGGCAAACTGCGTCATTTTCCTGAGATGCTAAGACACCCACTATGGTGTAACCAACACGCCATTTTCTACGGTACGTACGCGTCTAAGATTACAAATTGTGGTGCAATTAACCCTCGTGAGAGAATGAACACTGAAGAAAGGGAAGCTTACTGGAGGGGGAGACCGTCGAAGACCACGTGACAAGGAAGTCATTAGTACCTGCGACTCCGACAAAAGACGCATTGATCTATAGCTATCAATGAAGTAAGGAAGTTGTAACCTTGCTTTCTGGGTCCTAATGGACTGAGCACCGAGAGTCGACACTGAACGATGTCTTGCCGACATCTATATCAATACATAATGGGTTATATCCCTGATCAAGAGTCTTTCTACAGATGGCAACGTACTTAATGAGGATATTTCATAGTAAATGAGATATCACATCATTTTTTTAAACATAAGCGACGTAACATCGAGATCATCGATCATTTCTTAAATATGACGAATCTTCGACTGGGTGAGCCAACAATTCAATAAAACTATCGTCTCTATTATAATTTAACTTCATTTAACTTTCAATTCATTTTAATATTCATTTTCTTTTAAATAATTAATTGCCGCATTGAGTAATTTTAAATTCAATTGTGTGACTATCACTATTCTGTTTTATTAATATTTTGTTTTTGCATTTAATAAATTCATTCTCTTCAACGTAATGCCTATTTCTTTCATTGTAGTTGGTACTTTAAGGCAATCATACTCCTTGATTAAATACGGATTGGTTAGATGACTTTGTCTCACTACGGCCCGGGTAAGTGGTTCTCGACTCTACTGCTGATAGCCGAGGTTAAATCAATAAATTTCGATTCACTATCTTAAATAGGAATCTGGCGCTCAACAACTTATTATATTACACTATCACAGGTAAGGTCACACCACAGTGTATATTATTTATTCATATCATGTTTGTTTTATTGAACCACAATAGTCATCAACCACGATGAAGGACTTTATTAAAAATGTTACATTGCGATGGCATCTAGTAGTAGCCAAGTTCACAGCTAGGTGTCGTGGACGGTAGCATTTGGTAGCGAAAGTAGGAACTACTTGAAATTATCGTCTGCAGTCCTTACTTGAATTAAAAACAGATAACACACACTAATACAGCCATCACAAATAACACCAGTTATCAGACAGATTCTACACACACCCAAAGTACACGGGGCTATATGACCGCGTTGTCACAGCCCCAAAACTGAGGAACCAACCAACCGGTTAGTTTAGTGCAATTCAGAACAGCATCATGTCATAGAATCACGATTGTTAAGTGAAACAATGACATGAGGAATGATAATACATTCGACTCGCCTAGTATCAAAACCAACGGGGTGCACTCAGCCTCGTGAGGACAATTGAGTAGCTGTCTGACAGTGAGACAGCGCCCCGATCACGAAAACCAAGATTAACGGCCGAGGGGACCCGACGCGCTGATCACGCGTCACCCCAATATCTGCAGGCCGAATGGCTGGGCAGCGGTCGCTTGGTCGGCCTTAGCCCGTCATGGGCTGGATAGTGCCAGGGGTTGTTGACTAGTATCAAAACCGGCCAAGTCACAAAATTTACGAAAATGAGTCAAGGTTATCAATTTGAAGTAGAAGTATAGCACTATCAGGCGAAACAAGAATATGCTTCAAATCGTCCATGTCTTCATGTTACAGAGCACTGAATTCTTGGTCGTGCAACAAAATGGGCCAAGTCATGCAGGCAGTGCTTTCATAACCGGCCATGTCAAAGAACGAGTAGCAGTCTTCATGTCGCAACATTATTGTCTGGAATCTTGCGTTGTTAGCAGGCGCGGATCTAGAGTTTGGTTTGGGGGGGGGTCAGAGAATCGATCTAGAGTTTGGCCTTGCGGGGGGGGGGGGGGCGTGCGGGGTGGTCAGAGAATCGAAATTGTTAAGAAAAATGGTATCACTAAAAACGCAATTACAAAATAACCAAACGTACAAAACCAGACCAATTTTTTTGCAAGCTACATGGATAGAAATTTGATGCGTTTAGCGCACCAAAAATATTCGTACAAATTGCAACGGCGTGTTTTGCGACTTTTACATCGAGCTTCGAGAAAAGGATCAAGGTACGTTACAGTTTCGGCAAGTCGAGTTGGTACCGACAAAGGGAGAAAGTCACAGCTTAAATTGCCAACCAAGCTTGCGGTTTGGAAGTCGGCAAAAATTTTTGGTGCGAAAATAGCCCCAGTTTCCTATCCGTGCATTGCTGCACATTCATCGTGACGTCACTATAAACATCGATTCGGTAATCACAAGGTTTACTAAACAAAATAGACGAGTTGATTTTGTTGTATAACTAATAGTTTACAAGAGGTTTGAAGTTGTAAATATGTACAGTTGTAACAGAACATAATAATTCCAATAAAGATAATTCAGTATTGAATAAAATGAAAGAAAAAAAACTGTTTTTCAGTTAAAATTCGTTAAGTTTTATTTGTCTGGTAATTGTGTTTTCGTTTTTTGAGTTTGCAAAAAAAATTGGTCTCCGTTTGGGGGGGGTCATGACCCCCGTGACCCCCCCCCCCCTTGAATCCGCGCCTGGTTGTTAGATTACGAAAGAATGTGATAATAACAGTTGGCAACATTGTTCCTTATATTTTATACTCTTTGACGTCATAATAATTTGTATTTTGTTCGTTTGCAACCCTGACTTCCATATTCGCGGGCCTCTTACCGCATTGGCGCGAAAGCATCGTATTACCTGTGTGTTCGTATTTTGTCATTATTGTGTAGTGTAACGTGTGGTGAACTGAAAAATTGACTTGCATACCTTGTGCTACATAATGGAAACATCAATACGCAGGGCCGGTCTTAGGGGTGTGCGACATGTGCGGTCGCACAGGGGCGCCAACGGTTTGGGGGGGGGGGGGGGGCGCCGAAGGCGTCCCCCAAAGATAGGCAAATTTCGATTTATTTCCTATTGAACAAATGGTAAGTTAGGTAAATGCGAGTTCGTCATACAAATAAGGGAATCAGCTTTTTAAAAAAGTTCAACCGGTGTTATCTCTCACGACTGAAACCCCTAAGCGCACTTAGACCGTGACGGACCGAAGTTAAACTCTGTGAAATAGTGATTAGCAAACACTATATCTTTCTCTCCCTTGCCTTTCTTGCCTTTTCACTATCGCGGCTCGACTCCCGGGCCCGGGACCAACCAAATCGCACTTCGGCATTTCCGTGATATTTCGGTTCGGTTCGCTGTTGTAGCAGAGCTGTAGCAAGGCAAATGAGAGAGTAAGAAAGAAAGTGAGGAAGGCAGGGAGTGAGGTTGGAGAAAGGGGTGCGGGCAGGGCCGGATTTACCCAAAGTTTCGCTATAGGCACCTCTCCATTGAGCGCCCCTCCTCACTTGAGCACCCCCCACCCCTCCCGATTTTTATGATAAGGCATAGCCACTCACATGAGGTAAGGTTCGGAAAAAAGGAATAAACAAATATATGGCTGACAGCATAAGTTAATGCTTGAATTTTTACGCAGGGAAAACATAGCCAATTCAATAAAAAAAACAGCTTGGAGTAAAACTACATGAAACAGTTTAACTTTTATGCAACCAAAACACTTTATGAATACCCTTTCCAAAAATAATGTCTAGCCTTAATTCATACAACAAAAATGAAGAGTAGCATCAAAAATAACAAGTAGTTCCGTGAAGAACTATACAGCCTATTTTCATATATCCTACTTATGTTAACTGCCACAATCAACATACAAAATTTCAGTTTAATTGCTGTAACAGATTCGTAGATATTGAGAACCGTCTAAATATTTCAGATGGTCGACAGGTTGGATTTTTATTTTTGTACTATTACATTAAGATTATTGTGTACGTGTGGTATTCAAACTTCAATCGCATGATTAGACAACAAGAAGTAAAAACGAGATTTTAAAATTACGCACAGCAGCCATCTTGTGATAATGCAAACCATTGAAATAAATTAGATGCCAGTGGATCAACATTTGTATAAGCATTTAACGTGCAACGTGTCACGGCACTCGGTTAGTTAATTCGCGAGAAACGTCCATTTAAATATTTATACTTCGCGTCGCCGCCATGTTGGATTTGTGCTCACCAGGTTCCTGAAAGTCCTATAGGTGAACATATGTTCATAGTCTCCATGAACATAAAAAAAAAAACAGTTTGGTTGCTGTAAAAGATTCATAGATATTGAGAACCGTCTAAATATTTCGGGAGCTCACCATTTAGGAGTGTTATGTGTATAGGCCATAGAGTTATGTACCATTCAAGGACAATTATTGCCTAGGTTCATTATTCAAACTTTCACTTCGATCGCATGATTACGACACAAGAAATTAAAACTTAATTTTAAAATTTCGCACAGCCGCCATCTTGAGGTTATGTAAGCAATTGAATTAAATTAGATGGCAGTGCATTACAATCTGCAAAATCAATTACTGTACCACATTTCACTGCGCTCAGAGAGTTAAATCACGAGAAAAGTCTATTAAAATATTTTAAATTCGCTTGGTCGCCATGTTCGTTTCGTACTTTACAGGTTTATGAAATATACATAGGTATACCTGTATCAGTACCCTTTATCACCGTACAAAATTGCAGGGTGATATCTGTAATAGTTTCGGAGATATAGAATGTCAGTGAAATATTTCGCACAGCCGCCATTTTGAGGTTATGTAAACAATTGAACTAAATTAGACTCCAGTGCATTACAATGTGTATAAACATTTGCTGTACCAAGTTTCATTACATTTAGATAGTTAAATCGCGAGAAAAGTCTTTTTTAATATCTCAACTTCGCTTGGCCGCCATGTTGGTTTTGTAGTCACCAGGTTTTTGAAAGTCACATATGTGAACTTCTAGTAGTGCCCTTTATCACCGTACACAATTTCAGGGCGATATCGGTAATAGTTTCGGAGATATTGAATGCTAGTGAAATATTTCGCACAGCCGCCATGTTGGATTGGAGAGCCGTAACAAAATTTGAAGGGCACGGTCGAGGTCGCCGGGAATAGTGCTATGAACTTCCCGAGTTTCATTGAAATTGCTCCAGCCGTTTCGATTTTATTAGGGGGGGACACACACACGAATCACACACACACACACACACACACACACACACACACACACACACACACACGCACACACACACACACGGACAAAAGGTGATCTCATAAGCCTATTTTTTCAAAATTGAAAATAGGCTAAAAAACATAGGCTAATTTGTGCTGTAACAGAATGAACTGCGGTAGCATGAAATATATTTAAAAATAGTACAACACACACTAATTTTAAAACGCATGAAGAGCAGTAGTACGAACGACATTTTAAATTGAACAAAGCGCCTCTAAAATACAAATCAGGCCAACTGGATATCTTCCTGCAATATCTTTTAGAGAAATTAAAGTGCAGATTAAAAATATGAATGAAGACATAACGGGGCCTGCCTCAAGCACAACGAGAACTACTTCAAAAGTTTCCTTCTTGCCTTCTTTTCAGCAAATTCATTAATTATGGCGCCGCAGTTCAAGTTTATCGTCATATCTTTTTCAATCGCAAGGAGTGCAATAGAGTTTAACCTTTCTTCTTTAGTGACTGACCGTAAATAGTTCTTGACGCGATTCAGTACCGAAAATGATCTTTCTCCAGAACAATTGGTCACTGGAATGGTGAGAAGTATCCGCAAAAACAATGTTTACGTTCGGGTACATATCGTCTATATATTTTTCATGAAGGAAAGTGCTGAGCTCAGAGGCTGACTTACCTTTAAAATCTTCAATTTTTAAATGTTTCTTTAAGTGCAAGCACTCGTCAGCCAGTGCACTTTCTAAGTCATCCGCATACATTTCTGAGAGATCGTCAGCGAATTTTTTAATCATTGGTCCACCTAGGTCTAACAGGTTTTCTAGAAAATAAAATCTCTTGTGGAGGAATTTGTAAGCCTCACTTCGCCTCTTAAGCTCAGCACTTAGTACATCCAGAATTACATAAAATACATTGACGCGAAAATTTTCTGAGCCCCTTTGTCTCATCATTCCTAGTCATTCGTTCCGGTCTTCTCTTTAGGTCGTAGGAATATTGAGCAATACCGCTTAATTCTTCGGCTTCTTTCTCATAGACATCGAAATTATCTCAAACTTTGCACAAATTCCGCTAACGAAGCGTAACATTCTACCACAGTGCTCAAATTAGTGCTAAATTTTTGGAGCTTCTGGCTGACAGTATTAAATCTTTTTAGAATGGTACTCCAAAAAACAACTAGGAAAGCAGTTTATAATTGTAGGATATTGCTTAAGATGCCTTTGGCTTCACTTCGAGTGTTTGCCTTTTGATTTCTGTCTTCGTGAATACTCTCAAGAGCTGCCATGACGCCACACCAGCCTTCCCTCAGAGCTTGACAAGCGTCATATCGTGCCGACCAGGGAGTCACTGACGGGCTTTTATTACGCGCGCAATAATGTTCTTTAAAATTTTCTATCGGTAGGTCGAAGCGGTAAAAAAGTTGTACAGCTCTTGAGCTGTTAAAAAATACCTTACAGATTCTGAACAAGATTCAGCGGCATGAGTTCCAACCAAATTTAGTGAAAGGGGTGAGCATGGTGCATAGAGAGCTAAGGGATTCAAGGCCGCTATTCAAGCTTGCAACCCGGAATATTCGCCGGACATATTACTTGCGTTATCGTAAGATTGGCCTCGAATATCATCCACTTTCAAATCCAGATCTTCCAACTTAGCCTTTACTGCATCAAAAAGTGCTCTGACTTGAGCCCGATGCTCGCCATAAAACCTAGAAACCTTTCTTTCGGTTCACCATTGGCCGTAACATTTTGTTTGTCCGCTCAGACAAATTTAAATTTTTGTTGCTTTCTCCCCCTAAGGTGTCTTTGAATTAAATGTAGGCCTAGAATGTTCATTCTCTTTTTCATCAATTTTGGCTTGTTGGAGCTGAAAAGGAAAATTCCGTATTAATTAGAGCACTTCAAACATAGTAAATTTAAAAAGAACAACTTTTAATATACTCTGCAGGCACGGTACAGTTTCGAGGCCAGTCTGAGTTTTTACGTATGTCACTTTGTGCAACAGTGTATCAAGGAATCGCCTATTGGGAAAGGCCTACTTTGCGTAAAGTAATTCGTGTAAGGTACCTTACCTCAAGTTGCTGAACTCCATCGCAGTCAATGTCGTGAACCGCAGAGCACGAATTGTTATTGTTATCCGAATTTGTCGTTGGAGGCGTAGGATTCACACGAGCACTAAACATCTCATTTATTTTCCGACATTTTGATAGTGTAATCTCGGCTTTCTTATCCTCTTCACCTTTGCGGACACGGTTTTGGTAACCAGACAACCTTTTTGCTGCCCATAGTTTAAAACATTTACATGCAGATCACATCACAACACAACAAACACAACGCAAGATCGAACTCGCACACAGCACACGCAACGGGGGTGGGGCACGGGGCACTTCGATGCTACAACAATGCAAGCAAACCCAGCTACCGCAACAACAGCGCGCGCCCGCCTCCCCGCCCCTCTCACACTTGTCGGGACGAAAGTGCGTCGACCGGCATAACGAAGAGCGAATTGGAAGGGAATGCGACAAAGACACGATATTATTTCTAAATGTCTCTGCTCATTTCTCAATATTAATTTTAGCATATATAGTGCTATAATCCTAACTTAGCACATTTAAAGCCGTAGCAAAAGGGCGCCTCCAGTAAAGATCATTGCCGGTTGCCTAACCGAAGGGGCGCCCCTTGGACTGCGGCGCCCCTAGGCACGTGCCTATTTTGCCTTACGGTAAATCCGGCCCTGGGTGCGGTTGTCGCATGAGCTGGAGACAGAGGCAAAGAGAAAGAAATAACAAACGGCACGTGTGGCTGGGCGAATCGGCATCGACCCGCTCGTAGATGACAGGACGTTTTAGCACAATACACGGGAGTGTTATGGCCCTTGCTAATTGTCGTTCATTCGAGTGCGTGGTGCGGATGGTGTAAAGTCGGGACGGAGAACGAGAAACCCTACAACAATGGCCTCCTCCGGTAAAGCTAGTGGAGCTGCAAACAAAAAACGAAGGTTGCAGCATGCAGAAGAAGACAAGAAGGCAGCAGAAGCTTTTAAAAAATTCGTCCGACCTTCAACGTCAATAGATGAGAGATCTTCTCAAACAAATCCTACTGACCAGTCCAATAATGTGCCGATCTGATCATTAATACATTGACAGAAATGGTGTTAAAGCTAGAAGACCTTAGAGGTCAAGGCTTTGACAACGGCACGAATAGGAAAGTTAAACATAAAGGAGTTCAAGCTTGCATTGTAAAACAGTTCCCGCACGCAAAATATGTTCCATGTGGTAGCCATTCCTTTAACCTAGTTTTATCTGACTCAGCCGAATGCTGTCCTTACTGAGTTACTCTATTTGGCATTATTCAACGCATATATGTTTTATTTTCATCGTCTCCTGGCCAGTGGTCTATTTTGTTGGCTCACATTTGTAATTTGACTCTATAATATTTGAGCGACACTCGCTGGGAGTGTCGCATAGATGCAGTGAGGCCTCTTAGATATACGATACGAATCGGGTAGTGGCAGCCTTAAAGGCCATTAATGAGAATCCTGCTTTTGATTCGGGGCTACGCCATGAAGCTGAATACTTGGCGGAAAGAAACTGTGACATTCGAATTTGTCGTTGCTGTTGTAATATGGCACGACATTTTGTTCAAGTAAACAAAGTTAGCAAAGCCATGCAGGCAGAATCAATTGATATACAAAAGGCGTCTTCTTTCGCGAAAGGTTGTATCACGTACCTTGAAGAATATTCCCAAGAAGGCTATGAAAGCGCTATAACTTCGGCTAAAGAAATCATTGCATCTGTGTCTCTTGAGGTCGAAGAAGGTAGACGGAAAAGGAAGACTAGACCCCCTAAATGGCTGATTGTGAAAGATGACTTGGACCGTGTCATCGAGTCAGGCACTGAGAGTGACAGTTCTGAGTCAGAGTCGGAGCCGGAGCTGACAGAGGCTAAAGCTCAGGCTAAGGTTAAGCGCAAACAAGTGAAGCTACAACGACCCTTCAAGAAAGTTTCTTTGACAAACTCCTAACAGTAGCATTAAAGTCTGTAACGAAGATATTCTTTTTCTTTAAAGAGCATTCCGATACATGGGGATTTTTGTACGACCTAAAGGCACTGCCTGGGTCTATTAAAGATAGTAGTCAACTCTTGTATCGTTGCTTGAACTTGCAAAAGCAGCTTTCCAGTGGAAATAATGAGTCTGACATAAGTGGGCTGGATCTATGTTCTGAGCTGCAACATTTGAGCCCATGCCTACCACCAAAAGCAAAAAACCCTCGTGCTGCGTTGCAGTCCATTTACAGCACGAATATGATTGACGTTCTTCCAAAGTCGATGTAGCTTTGTGAATTCTCTTAACCTTGCCGGTAACTGTCGCTTTGGGTGAACGTAGCTTTTCAAAATTGAAGTTGATTAAAACTTACCTGCGTGCTAGAATGGGCCAAGAGAGACTGTCAAAACTTGCCTTAATTTCAATAGAGAACGATGTTGTGCGTTCACTCGATTTAGCCCAGTTAGTAAAACAGTTAGCTTCAGTCAAAGCACGGAAAGCTCCCTACTCATAATTTTTTGGGTTTTAGTGATTTTTTTCTTGTGTGTCGTAGTCGTTTGAATTAGTAAAGCTTGATTCCTGTAAGTGTATTTTTCCAGTGATTTTGTTATGTTGATATTTTGCATCACAACTGAAGAAATCCTTTTTGTAATATGTTACGCATCACCTATTAGATAATAAAGTCCATTATTTTTGCATCATGCGAGCGTACAGCCGATATTTTGTATGTTACCTTGACTATCCCTTATTACAACTCAAGTAAAGCATGTTCAAGTAATATAGTATGTGGGCAAATGTACTTTAGGTTCATTTTATTTAATTTCATCCGATAACTCGGTGTCTTGCCTTTGCCTGCATTTTCTACTTCATATTTTCATGATTCCTCTTTATGATACCTCATAATTTTTGTCAGAGTTAGGCAACCCGTCTCGCACAGAGGGGCGCAAAATCGAATTTCGCACTGGGCGCTGAAACCCCTAAGACCGGCCCTGATCAATAGATGAAACCCCCAGATCAAGTGCAAGAAAGAGAGCAAGAGACACATTTCAGAGGAAATCACAACGAAAGCGAGAGCGGTAAGAACAATATTTTAGTTTATTTTACTACAGATTATCAAAGTTTCTCGTTCGATTATTGAAACAGTTAGGTTGTTTTTAGGTTGATATATTTTCAGAAATTAGCCTTGCATAAATGTCAAAACGAAAATGTGTGTTTCTGTGTTTCATTTTTCGAGATTAAAAAGAATTCAAATGACCACGTTTCAGAAGAAACTGAGATGATCTAACTTTGTGTGAGTGTGTGTTCTAACTCACAATAAAAACCATAGCAATAATAATAATAATAATAATAATAATATTGCAACCTCAGATAGTAAAAAATTATCTTCCTCCACAGATATTCCGATGGTGGGCCACCTAAACTTCCTTCATGTCACCATCCTGTGAAAGGAACTTTCAATTGCACGTCTTAGACAATGCAAGACGCAAGAACATTCCACGAACAGTTCTATGCATCTACAGACAAGTTAAAGCAAGACGCTTTTATCTTGAAGTATTTAGAGACTTCTCGAGTCACCAAACATCGTCTAAGACAAGGAGATCGGACACCAAAGTTATTATCTCTCAAATATTATGCGGGAAAATGAACCACAAAGTTCAAGTCAGCCGGAAAGCTTTCATGGATATATTAGGTTTAGGGAAACATCGAATTCAAGGTGTTGCTACACGATTCCTTACCACAGGCTCTGCTCCAAAAGAAAACAAGGGTGGAAATAGGAAGACAAATAAATACATTTCCAGACAGAATTCGGTCATCACGCTTATAAAGAAGTTTAAATGTATTGAGTCGCACTACTGTCGGTCGAAATCATCAGTCCGTGTTTACGTAAGTAGTGACCTGAATATCAAGAAGATGTGGCAAAAGTATAATGTACAAGCAGCTACAGAGCAAAAGTGAAAGAAGGTTTCTTCAGAAACATTTTCAATACTAGATTTAATATTGGATTTGGAACACCCAGAACCGATGTATTGTACCCGTTCGTCCTGGGGATGCGATGACCCATCTGCTATTACATCGCATTCCTGGAGTTCCAGGACAGAGCGGAGTCAAATGAACCTCTAGTCAAATAAGGAATGTGTCGGAAATTCAGCTGAGATATCGAAAAAGCAGTGGGTAACACGAGACAAAGTATCTCTAGGGTCGTTACGGGCTTAAGTTTAATAAAAAAAAATGCAAATATAAATGGGCGCCATCAACTGAATTCCTAGCAAACCACATCCTTTGCGGTTAAGCCTTAATCAAGACAAGGAAAGAAAAAGGAAAATCACACCATCATCAGATCACAACTAAGATAAAAACAAATTTATTTCACTTTGATAGTCAGACAGACATTTTAAATATTCATCCTACCTGAGAGCATGGTCGAATGCCAACGTTAAATTGTCATTGTCCAAAAATCGAACCATCTCTTTTCTAATCAAAAATATTTCATCCACATAGAACAAGAAAAATCTCTAAAGTTCTCTTGGGTTCTCAGGATCACTGTAGCACTATGTCTTTCGTCACTGACATTCGTGATACCTGAGACCTAATTTCTCTTTAATTTAACATCATAAATGTGGATTTGAAAAAATTATTAATCTGTCTAAACATACACATTATAATCACATATTTTAAATATCACGTAATTTATGGCTTGCATGGCATAATTCAAATGTTGAATACGTTAGTAAAATGCTCCTAAACATCGAATAATTAATTTACACTATTTACATTGTCATTAATAATTGCTTGTTCGTGAATTACAGAAAATCCACTGCTCATTGGTCACAATCATCATCATCATCAAAGTTAAATATTTCTCACATTAATTCTCATCTCAAAATTCAACATATTCCTGTCGGAATCATTAATTCATCACCATTAAATCATTTAAATGAAAATTATTATCATCACTTCATTATACTTTCTAATTATTCACACAATCTTATTTCATCATCTCCTTCAGATTAAATCATCTTAAATCATCAATATAAATCGTTTAATTCCTCAACTCGAGTTGCAATTCCTCAAATTATATCTCAATTAAATTTATTTAATTCCTTATAAATTCATTAATCATCAGCTTCTTTAATTAATTATCACCTTCTAATTCAGTTATTCATCATCTATCCAATCATCTATTAATTTATTTAAATCAGTTTATTTATTCAATCTTTAATTCATCCATTTATTTAATTCATTGATTTATTCCAAAATTTTATTTATCAATTTATTTAAATTTTATTCTTCTGGTTATTTAGATTTTTATTATTTCATCTAGTCATTCTGATTTTTATTTCATTAGGTCAGATCATTAATATGCTTAAATTTCAGATTATTATTTCATTAATTATTATTCTCAGAAAATCTTGTATTATCAACTTTATTTATTTGTTTAATTTCCTAACAAATTGTTTAATATGGGTTATAGAACGTTGTCTTACAGTTTTATCACTTCCAAGTTATATCTCGTATTTAATTATCATGCCAAAAAATATTATTGCCTTCACGACATCACGTTGGATCTGACTATCCACAACTACATTATATATCCTCACTTCTTCAAATATCACATTTGAATACCACAATTATTCCACAAAACTCCATAAATATTCATCATACAGCATGAATCTCAACAATTACGCTAGACTGGGTTCGACAACCTCATGTCTGCCTCAAAATACATTAGCAACATTGCAACTATCACTTGGCAACTTCTACAAAATGCCTATCACAAACTTCACTTAACCATGTTGCATGATCAACAAAAAATATATAACTGGCTTCAAATTATGAACGCTCACAATCTCCAATAACTGTATTTACTCTGATCACATCTAGACAACTTCTTAAACAATTAGAAAAAATATTACCTTAGTAGTTTCAAATAGCATAAATTCTCTTACAATTCTCATAATTCACATCACAGAAAAACACCAATGTGCTATAATCTCTCATATCAAAATCTGCAATACTGATCTGCCTTAAAATAAATCTGACCATTAATGATTCATCTTACAAGATTCAATTACTTTAAATCCTTCTCAAAGGTATCAAACACAATTATAAAAATCATCAAAAGCATCAGCGGCACCAGCTGTTAAACTGAAAGTACTCTCAAAAGAGTATAGCAACAAAATATTGGATTGGCAAACAAGAATTACAAATGTAACCCTACTGACATTTATCTTTACTTTATTTAACAAAATTTCGACTGATATGTGACTAGTAGTTCCTTGTTTGATTCTCTTACAATCTCATGTACACTCGGATGATAAAAATGAGTCCCTCAATGGCAAGGAAGATGAGTAACCACCGTACAATCGTATAAATACGAAAGACCTTGCCCCGTCGACTAACATGATAGTGCCCTGAACGATGGGTAAGATGAGTAACCACCATACAATCGTATAAATACGAAAGACCCCATCTCGAAGACTAAATGAGTGAATGTACCAGATAGGAATCAACAAGTCTCTAGTTGTCATATAAAAGCGATATTCATTCACTAAAGTGAATAACATCTTAATATCTCCAAACAATCCAATGGAAAAAATCCCTACTGATGAATAATACACAGTCGCTAGTATGCAATGAACTGACGAAGTAATTTTAGATAATCAATTGCAGATCACGAGTTCGAAATACTCGTCACACAAAAAAAACTATTCATGAAAACTATCCTTGCTGGAAAAAAGTCTAAAAGACCAAACATCTGCTTAATAAAGCCAACCAATGGTGAGAATTTCGTATAATGATGCCTGCCATATCATATGGTCACGCCATATTCTAGCAAAATTTGAAGCATATAAAGTCAAAGCCATGTCTAAATAATCGTATCACTCCTATTAGAAAAATATACATGTGTGCCCAGTATTCATGAAAATAATCGTATCAGGAAGTTATAACTCTTACAGTACCTTCTCATAATCGGCTGTTATTAAATTTCAAAAATCGTCGATTTTCCGTATGTAATGAATTTCTCGAAAGATCGGCGTGAATATCATTCCACCCACGCAATGACGATTGCCTTCGAATCCCAAGTGAATCAGCTGGTCCTCCTCCTCTTCTTCAGGAATCGAATCCATCGCTCTGTGGTGCCATCGCGTCTCTGTCTGCGTTTACTCCGACATGATAAACTTCTGGTTATCCATAGCGGATACTGTCCAAATCTTCACGAAAAAGTTCATAGAAACAGCGGACCCCTTATTCCTCTTCTACGTTACGCCACTGTTCCATACAATGTTCGGTTTGAGTGTTGAATGTTCAATTTCCACAGCGGTTAAGTTTCACTTTCATAAAATAAAATTTATTTATCAGAGTGTCTAAGTTTATGAAACACCCTGTACCTGTGTTCGTACTCGGTAATTTATAACACTTCATAAGAAAGAATTGCATTAATACACGTGCCAAAGTTCATAAGTGCATATGCATGTAACATTTCATTTGCCTACAATCGTTAATGTTACTTGGAATGCGTTATGAAATGCATAGTCGTAATGTCATTGAAAAACTATGTTCATTTGAAGTTCACAGTTGCAGTATCTCGTAACTATCTGCCTGTACAATTCGCTTCTTGAATATGAGTCCCAACTCAACGTTATAATGAAGTTCAGCTTCTATCATAATGCTTGCGTATAAAATTGGAAATAACCCGCGCGTCTCTACTGCAATGCTAGAATCATCTCCGCCTAAAGCTGGCCTCGCCATGTCGCTCTGCTATGCTGTTCTGCGTAACCAAAATGCAGCTTGAAATAAAGTTCTCCAACTACTATTACAGCTCTGTTCTAAGCCCCGGCCTTCTCATGCTTGCTTGGCCCGTACAGCTGGTTCTGTAACCGGTCTTCACGCTGCCTACTGCGGGTGTCTGCCTGGCTTACTGACCTACTTTTCGTTCGCTGCTTGGTGAAGTTAAAACTGTCGCTTTCACTTTCCGTGACAAAAGCTGTTCGCTGCGCGAACTTACCATACGCTCGGCGCATGTCCTACTCCGCTCGCTCTCTGAATTCGACTGCGTTGCTCGCTGTACTTGACTCTCTTCCTAACTGTACTCAACTCCTCTGCTTACAGAGCTCGACTCGACTGTCTCTAGACTGCATTGACCTGCACCTCCCTGGCGCAGTCACGTGACGTTCTCCCCACCTCTGTGGTCTTGGTCACAAATATAATCTCGAACCCCGATCATCTCGGCTATTAAGTTATAAAATAACTTAAGGGTTATCTGACTTCCTTCAAATTATTTCCATATATAATGCTTGTTATATCTTCTCTTCTGAGATGTTTAAATACCATGTTCCATATAGATCTTAATAAAGCTTCATAATTTCCATCCATAATTCCATCTGCTTGACTGATGTCAGTGCCTTCTTAATCCTAGACCTTCTACGTCATCTTGACATTCCTCTTGACTCGATCTGAGCGCTATCTTTTCATAACTCTTCCCAAAATCTCAACTACGGCTTAATGTCTGCTGGCGTAGCCGATAGCCTCAACTAGGTATCGGGTACATCTCTCCCGTACATCTCCTTTTTTATCAGGATTGAGAAAAAATACACTCTCAGGCATTCTATATATAACACATGTACACGATAGCTCTACAATCCTCTTATTCAGCATGATGGTACTTTCTGACTCTCAACAATGATGATTGACTTCCAATGATTAGCATCTTGATTCTGTATTACTTTGACGTCTATTTCTTCCTTCACTACTCGTGCTTGCTCGATTGACATCTCTGACTGTCTCCTCGGGTGGTGTATTAGGCTGTCTACACTCTTGCCTCGATCTCTCATATTCACGATTATCTCGTCTTTCGTTTGGCTCATTTCTTCGGCCATCCTGCCTGTCGTTCCGATTATACTGTTGACCTTGGATCCAGTTGTTTCTACCACGATATCTATTGTTGTATCGATTCCTATCTTGGTACCTGGAATTCTGATTATAGTTTCTGTATCGGCTGTCTCTTGCTTCCTGATCGTATGGCCTCTCATATGGTCCTCTATATCGATCATTTCCACGAATGTTACGGATGTTTCCTCGATTTCCTTCGTTCCTTCTGTTTTCCCAGGAATCTCTTCTGTCCGTTTGAGCTGTGTTATCAACGACTACCGCATTCACCTCTTGCGTGTTTCGATTGTCGTTTCTTGCATTTCTAGGCGTAACTTGAGCGCTTGTATAGTCTAATCGCCGTAAAATGTCGTCATAGTGCTCAAGTGTGTTTGCTCCCGACGCTATGAGTGATCGCTGTACCTCAATCGGTAACTGTCTCGCTATAGCTTGCAAAAGCTCTTCTTCTGGCAATGGAGGAATCAGAAACTGTAATTTAGCCAATTGTGAAGTAAAATAATTGGCATAATGCGTCGGATGTGACGTAGAATAACGCTTCGAGTACATTTCTGCTCTTACGTTCAGTTGATCCTCTGCACTCCAAAATCTCCTTAAGAATGCTATTGCAAATTGCTCCATATTCGCAAAATTGCTTCTGAATGCTCTAAACCAAGTTAACGCAGGCCCGTCTAAGGCGCGTTCGACTATCCTTAGTTCTCTCTCCTTGGCTACTCTATGTTCCGCCATGTAGTCGCGAATATCTCGTAGAAATTCGACTGGTGTGACTCCTGTGTTTCCAGAAAACTTCCTCGGCTTGTCATCCAGATTTCTGATAATGGTAACTGGACCTGAGTATCGTTCACTTGTACCCAACGTACTCCTATTCGAACTCGGATTATCCTGAGGGGTTGAACTTGCCCTTTCGAATGTCACATTCGGTTGCGTTTGACGGTCTTCTCCCATGCTAACCTCTTGATTACTCATACCGCGGTCTATCGGTGTCTGATTTATCGATATTTCCCCTGATGTAATATTTTGACTTGAGAAACTATTAATCATAGATTCTAGTTTAGTCATCCTATCTTCTGCCAGTTTCTCTACGGTCTTGACCTGAGTCTTCAACTCGTCTAACGACGTAACATTCTGCGTTTTGTTACTCTCGTCTAAATCGTTTTTCAACTTGTCTATCTTGTCTTCGCATGTATTCTTTACTGACGCGACTTGTTCCTTTAACAGATCAACATCTGTCCTAAATAGAGTTGAATCTATCTTCATCGCTTCCTTGTTCTCCGTAAATCTCGCTTCTAAGTTTGCCATACCTGCGATTAATTTCTCATCTAATCCTGCACGTTTTTCTTTTGCTTCGGCATCGACCTCACTATACCGTTCTTCCACGATTGCACCGACTCTATTTTTGAATAAAGCTAAGTTTTCATTAACCTTTTGCTCTATATCATCATCCATTTTCCTAATATCTTTCTGCAATTGATTCTCTAATGATTTTAAATTAGAATTAACCTCTCCTAAGACTTCCTCTTTAATGGTCCCAATTACTGACTTTAAATCTCATTACCTAGATTCATCTCTAGACCTTTGATTTTAGTTTCGAAAGATACTTCGGTAGACCACTCTTGAATTTTGCCTACATCTGCCACTAAACCATCGATGTCGAATCTCAACTTCGATACATCCGATTTAATGTCTTTCTGTATGGACATAACGTCTGTTCTTAAAGTAAGAATGTTTTCTTCTCCTCTACTTTCTAATTCAATAATATTCTTTCTTAATATTTGAACATTTTCCTCTCCTTTCATATTTACTGCAATTATATCTAATTGTAAAGTCTTAAGCATTTCATTATTCTTTAAAGTTAATCTATTCTCTAACCTAGTTAACTTGTTTTCCAACTCTGTGTTAGTATCTTCACTACGAGTTTGTAATTTCTCTTCCAATGATTTAAAATTATCCTCACTATTGGACTGTAATCTTTCTTCTAATAATTTAAAACTATCCTTCAAGTTAGCTTCACTAGCTTTCAAAAGACTTTCAGTACTAGTCTGTAATCTAGTCTCCAATGACATCAACTCATCTTTACTATTTGACTGTAGCCTTTCTTCTAATGATTTAAAACTATCCTTCAAGTTAGCTTCACTACTAGTCTGTAATCTAGTCTCCAATGGCTTTAAACTTTCTTCACTAGTTGACTGTAATAATTTTAAATTTTCTTCATTACTAGTCTGTAATGCTTGCACATTTTCTTTACATCTAGCTTCTAACCTAGCTTCTGAACTATTTATCTGTTCTTTAACTTCTGTTTCCATTTTAGAAATAGTTTCTGCAATACCAGACATACCACTCTGTAACGCTCCTAACACCTTAGCTAAATCTTCCGGCAACATAATTATATTTTCAATAGACGTTTTATTCAGAGACGTTAGACAACAACACATCACAATGTCTCAATTCCTGCATTCACTTGGGTATAGGAAAAATGACTTATAACTAACATGATATAATACTAATACGATTAACATGAACACTGGAATGGGCACACAAGTATATTGTCTGACTAAGTTTAATAAATTTTATAACACCATTAAATGAACTTGAGATCAATCTCACAGTAATCTAAATCTGATGTGATTCCATAGAATAAACAAAATCGAAGCCCCACAGGTGGGTAAAGCCAATTCTCCCTCTCTCTCTCTGTACCCGTTCGTCCTGGGGATGCGATGACCCATCTGCTATTACATCGCATTCCTGGAGTTCCAGGACAGAGCGGAGTCAAATGAACCTCTAGTCAAATAAGGAATGTGTCGGAAATTCAGCTGAGATATCGAAAAAGCAGTGGGTAACACGAGACAAAGTATCTCTAGGGTCGTTACGGGCTTAAGTTTAATAAAAAAAATGCAAATATAAATGGGCGCCATCAACTGAATTCCTAGCAAACCACATCCTTTGCGGTTTAGCCTTAATCAAGACAAGGAAAGAAAAAGGAAAATCACACCATCATCAGATCACAACTAAGATAAAAACAAATTTATTTCACTTTGATAGTCATACAGACATTTTAAATATTCATCCTACCTGAGAGCATGGTCGAATGCCAACGTTAAATTGTCATTGTCCAAAAATCGAACCATCTCTTTTCTAATCAAAAATATTTCATCCACATAGAACAAGAAAAATCTCTAAAGTTCTCTTGGGTTCTCAGGATCACTGAAGCACTATGTCTTTCGTCACTGACATTCGTGATACCTGAGACCTAATTTCTCTTTAATTTAACATCATAAATGTGCATTTGAAAAAAATATTAATCTGTCTAAACATACACATTATAATCACATATTTTAAATATCACGTAATTTATGGCTTGCATGGCATAATTCAAATGTTGGATACGTTAGTAAAATGCTCCTAAACATCGAATAATTAATTTACACTATTTACATTGTCATTAATAATTGCTTGTTCGTGAATTACAGAAAATCCACTGCTCATTGGTCACAATCATCATCATCATCAAAGTTAAATATTTCTCACATTAATTCTCATCTCAAAATTCAACATATTCCTGTCGGAATCATTAATTCATCACCATTAAATCATTTAAATGAAAATTATTATCATCACTTCATTATACTTTCTAATTATTCACACAATCTTATTTCATCATCTCCTTCAGATTAAATCATCTTAAATCAACAATATAAATCGTTTAATTCCTCAACTCGAGTTGCAATTCCTCAAATTATATCTCAATTAAATTTATTTAATTCCTTATAAATTCATTAATCATCAGCTTCTTTAATTAATTATCACCTTCTAATTCAGTTATTCATCATCTATCCAATCATCTATTAATTTATTTAAATCAGTTTATTTATTCAATCTTTAATTCATCCATTTATTTAATTCATTGATTTATTCCAAAATTTTATTTATCAATTTATTTAAATTTTATTCTTCTGGTTATTTAGATTTTTATTATTTCATCTAGTCATTCTGATTTTTATTTCACTAGGTCAGATCATTAATATGCTTACATTTCAGATTATTATTTCATTAATTATTATTCTCAGAAAATCTTGTATTATCAACTTTATTTATTTGTTTAATTTCCTAACAAATTGTTTAATATGGGTTATAGAACGTTGTCTTACAGTTTTATCACTTTCTGGCGACTGCTAATGAAGAGAAGAGATAGGTTGGTAGGACACATACTAAGACACCGAGGAATAGCAAGCTTAGTTATGGAAGGAAGGGTTGAGGACAAGAACTGTAGGGGTAGACCAAGGTTACAATATGTTAAACAGATTGCCTCGGATGTAGGGTGTGGTAGCTATGTAGAAACGGAGGTAGGCCTATGATAAAATATTAAACCTTGGAAATGCATCAAATGGACATACTGAGAGAAAAAATAATGTTGTAGGCCTACATACCTTAATCAATGTTATATACAGCATTTATGCTACGAATTAATACATTACTGAACAGTATCACTTTAAGGCTTCTTTTACCTTGGTGGCGCCTCCACGTCTTTGCAATATTTTCTCCAGCCACCAAATACACCACCAGGCATGAGCCAGTCTGAAATGTAGGTGTAAGAAGCAGAATTTGCTGTCATTCTATATATCAGGTTACGTTAACGGCGAAAACGGGGACATAAAGGATTTTGCAGGCTACCGTGTATATTGATCTTAGACAGAATCAATTCAAAATTTTCACCTTCCTACGAATGAACATTTCATCTTTTGATGAGCTACTGGAGTGTTTACTGAACACAAATATGAGAGATAGTACACCTCCAGAGGAAAAGCTCCCAGTGGCACTGAGGTAAGAAGAATTTGCACATTTCGGATTTACTTTAATGAGCGTTCTATTTATTAAGTAAAATTCCATTAAAAATTAGTTATTATATTTTCAAAAGCATATTTTTTCACAGTTCTTTTTAGTCTGGCCTGGCCGCACAGGAAGTCGCGTCTCGTGTGAAAAGCTCCGTTTGACTCGATGTGAACATGTGGTGGCGCTTCCAACTTGGTCGCTCCAAAAATCGCATTGTCTGCCACCAAGAATTCTGGCCACGCCATCAGGGGCGCGACCGCCACCACGTGTGAAAGGCTACACTTGAATTAATGCCTAACTCTCGTGTTTAGATCAAGCACAACTCTTGCTTTTGAAGCCATAATGACTACTGCTGAGCTACAGGACGCCAGGGAATATTCTCCGCAGTGCCTACAAGCTGCTGCGAGAGATTACGTCACCAGTTACGTTGGCAGCACGGCTGTCGCTTGTATCATAACAAACAGTAAACTTTATACTCACCACAGCCATTCATAAAGCCGCGTTTACAGGCCGGACGTTTGTTTTAGACTATGCCCTTGACCTTGAAGCCTGCGGGTGAGCCTGTACACAGTCACTCTCTCACCCTATCGCTTCACATTTGTCACCACCGATCTGATGTAATAGAATTCCAGACTTGAGCACGTGGCGACACCGACTTGCAGACAGTACAGTCAACGTCGAAGTATTGTGTGACGCGGAAGTACACGTTACGTAGTTACGAACAGAACGCCATTATATTTGCCAATGACTGTACTTCAGTAGGAGTGTGAGACAGCTTTGTCAATCATCGGACCGCTTGGGGCAGCTGATAAAAATACAGGTACTGTATGTAGTAACTCGCCTCCAGGCTTCCATTATGATTTTTCACTCGTCTAAAACAAACGTCCGGCCTGTACACCAAATGTTGCCAGCAAATTTTTGCCAACTTTCGTTGACAACAAAAGTTGGCAACAAATGCTGGCAACAATGTTGGCGAATATCGAGAATAGTAAGATTTGTTGACAACAATTTAGCTCATTTTGGGCGCGTTTCGCCAGTTGCATTCTGCAGTCCAAGATGTCAACACTAGAGGAACTTGCGGCGATAGCAGCAGCGTGCGTCATCATAGGTAAAAAGAGAAGGCCGAAGAGAATCTGGGTAAGGCCTTCCCTTAGGGCCAGATCTGTGTATAGTGGAAGTGACCTACTTTCCGATGTAAATCAAGACGATGTCGACCCATTGTCATGAGAGTTGAGGTGTGACGGCAGTGTTAAAAACTTCTTGAGGATGACAAGGTTGTCCATATTGACTTGTACTTCGACAGTTCGACACTACAAACAGAAGTCCAGTTCTACCAGCAACAGCCGTGACTAGAGTGAAACCGCGTCGCCCAACCACGTGCGCTGGACAGTTGAAGGGGAATTGTTGCCAACATTGTTGCGGGTCACTTTAAGTCCCATCAACATTGCTGTCAACAGATGTTAACAACACTCTTTGATCTTTACCGACTGCTGATGGGTAATGTTGCCAACACTTTTTCGGTATTGACAGCATTGTTGGCAGCTATGTTGACACAAATTTTAGTACGATTTTTGTAAATGTTGTCAACATTTGTTGGCAACACTGTTGTCAACTCCGGTGTAAACGCGGCTTTACTGTTTCACTCTTCCAATAATCTAACTATACGCACTGACGATTTCCACAGCCCACACATGTGGCCTTCACCCTATCAAGGACACTGTGCTGCCAACTAAACTGGTGACGCAACCTCTCGCAGCCACTGCGGAGAACATTTCCTGGCGCCCTCTATGTCAGTAATGTAAGCTGAGAAGTACTCAGTTGCATTCTATGCTGTTTAACAAGGGCCGAGACAAAGATTGACAGCTCATTAAAGTGACCGTTGGGAATGGCTTGGACTACAGGAAACACTTGGACCTATTTGCACATTCCTTGTCAACTGTTACAACAGACAAGGTAGACTTCCACAGGGTGCCTGGAAAAATCTAAACACTGCATTCCGGAACTTGGAAATGCTCCGTTAAAAAGCGTATGTTGATTTCCGTTGTCCACGTAGCACAGTTTCCGTTTAAAGAAGGGAATTTTACACCCCTAAGTTCAAGGGACTGTCAAATATTTCGCTTTAACCCTCCAAGTGCTGAACGTTTCACTCTTAAGTGCTAAGCAACGAGCTATAGAAAGGTATATAGAGTGGAAATGGCGCCGCCATATTTGAAGATGAACTGGCAACCGCCATGATATACTCTGTCAAGAGGGTGGGAGGCAGGGAGAGAGAGGCGTCACTAACGAGGCGTAAGATTAGGCCTACGTAAGGCCTGACAATTTAATTTGTACATTGAACGAAGCTTGGAAGCTTGTAGTTTAACGTGACCGTTAATCTCGCGATCATAAGCCACGGGACCTCCTTTTTTTAAACGTGGAATCCGAACCACAGGACATGGCATTTCACATCGAAAATCTCACATGCATTGACCGGGAATCGAACCCGGTCCGCCTTGGTGAGAGGCATACAGCTTGACCGCTGTGTACATTGAACGAAAACTAACACAATCATCTTACAAGACAATAAGCTACGTTGCTTATGCATAGTACATTGCATGATTCCATTCTCCTTTACAAATAAAACGTTTTGTGTACAACTGACGCACCTGTTGACCTCTCACGTTGAGCTGTATTTCTGCAGAAGTGTGAAGCCTGCATTTATAATACTGTTTCACAATTCGCTCGATGAGTGAAGCATAGTGAGGCTTTTCCCCAGGTTCAGTAGCTGTAAATAGATGGTCAGATTTCAGAAACAGATAACCCGGCAGCATATCATAGACATCTGTCTGCAACTTCAGCATGAGATTATTCGTGTTCTTTCGCAACATACACTCATTCTTCCTGATGGCACTCAGCTGTTTTACATAATTTAACTACATCATTTGATGGATTCAAAGGGCATTCTTTCACGTCTTTCTCTTTAATCACTCCTTCTTTCTGAACATCTTGACCTGATAAAAGCACTTCTAGGCATTCAATACAAGTACATTTTTTAGACACTTGGCGAACGACACTTCCTACTATGTAATGAACAACATTTCCTACATTCAAGCTCGGTGAATTATAATGTGCACAGTAACCATGATCTGTCTGTCAGCATAGTATCGTCCTTCCCATTGACTCCATGAATATTTGCTGTTGCAGTTGTCACAAGTAGGTCACACTCAATAGGCTTACAGTTGGAATTCATGGATGGGCGTACCCTCGCAATTAATCACGTCTATTAGCTGAATTAAATTGTACTACATTTGGATTATTTCTATTCCCACTTCTGGAGCGAATAGAAGAAAAAAATAACTCTAAGTGATCCTGACTATCTGCGTGTTAATAAGTATCTCAATACAGAACTTTGTCCCCACACGTATGTTTCTGCTAGTTGTATCACACTTAAGAGATCAATAATCAAACCGTATATTGGCATCTTTCTGCTGGAATCGCAAATAAGCTTTCCATCTGAACTTTCTGAGAAGAAAGAAAGAAAGAAAGAAAAAAAAAGATTAGTAAAGCCCGTTACGTTTCCCACAATTAGTTCAAAACAACGAACTAGAGAAAGTATACCTCGTTGGCTTACGAAGATTGATATTTGAACAATATATTTTATTTTATAGCTTGCCACGGTGGGTGAGTGGTTATCGTGTCGTATTACTAACCCCCAAGCTTGCAGGTTCGCTCCTGGCCGTGGTAAGTGATTTTTGAAAAGCGGCAAAAATCACGATACGCATGTCATACGATGTTGGCATGTTGAAGAACCCATTTGAATTCAGTAGGCAGTGTTCATAATGGCAAAATTAATCTCGGGATTTTCCGGCAGCACAAAGTTCCTAATTTCTCTACTAGAAAGCGCTATAATGCCAAGGAACTTAGTTATCTAACCCCCTTGACTTTCATAGTGCTTCATGGAACAACAAAATTCGACATGCAAACTACCCTCTGGGTGTCAAATAAGAAAACTTGCACCCGGCACCAAGGCCATACGATATTATTATTACCGTAATTATGATTATGGCTCACAACTATCTTTGCTTGAATTTTAAGACAGCCTAATTTATGTTTACCTACTGATATCAAGGTCTTCTGCAACAATGCTACCGTATCTGAATGCGAGTGTTCTGTAGTTTTCTGGAAACTAAGCTTCTTCGGCGAAGATCTACAGGCCTGCTTCTTCTGCAGATGTGCAGGAAAATTGAAAATTGTAGGTACTGCATTTGCTAGTAGACGTCGCCTTTCATTTGCTACATACATATATTTATCTTCAAAGTATAGAGAACAAATTAAGCTGTATCTCGTGGGGTGCCATTTATTGCTTTTCATGTTGACAACCCATTGTTTTGGTAGTTCCTGGTTCTACAAAGGGAATCTGAAATGTAAATATCACAAAACTTAAACTGCTGCATCACGTTTTCGTAAAGGGTCTACCTCATTAATTTATGAATTTGGATGACATTTCTTACCAGAAATACAACACTCTTGTTGTCTTATAACTTCTATTCGTACAATTGAATGACGAACACACTGATGGCATGGTCAATGTATTTTTAAATAAATTTCTTTCAACACATGTTCCCGCTCAACGCGAACAATCACAACAAGCTCTTGTCAGACGACGTTCTGAATCATGGCCGCCTTAACTCAAGTTGCCTCCGCCCAGAGCGCTGCTACGTGGCTCCTTGCCTCTCTATATAACTTACCTTTCTCTAGCTCGTTGGTGCTAAGCATTTTTAAGGCTGCGCGCAGATATATTTTTAAAAAATTATAATAAATACAAATTTGTAACTATGTATGGCATATTATATGTCATTGTATTCAGGAAAAATTAAAAAATAAGATAATAATAGGTTTTTTGACTTACAAGTATCCAGTAGAAGTACAATGGATGATTAGTCAGATTTAAAAAAAACATCGAAAGAAATTCCAATTTTAGAGGTTGGTCACAAGCACTACTTATATAATAAAGCTGAAGAGTATGTGTGTTTGTTTGTGTGTTTAAACACGCTAATCTCTGGAACTACCAGTCGGATTCGAAAAATTATTTTTGTATATGACAGCCTGATTCAAGAGGAATCGTTTAGGCTATGTAGCATTAGACTACACCTGTCAGGTAACCTTATAGATTGATTTTTGTTCAGTAAGTCGGAAGAACAAGGCTCAAGAACGGCTTCAATATTACCGAAGTCTATTGTTGCCATGTAATGCGGGCTGCTTCACGTCGCCCCTACCAATGTTCTGGTGCAGAATTGCAAGCTGCTTATAAATTGCAGTCACGGGGAGTAATTAGTGCAAAAAGATTTCTTATGCCCCTTAAAATAGTTATCATCATGACAATAGTATGCCTCTGTATAAGGGCGATGGTGTTGATGCAGTATACTGAGATTATCAGCTGCAATAAGAGTTGGTGCTTTCCGATCCTTATCCTTGAGCGCTCCAGTTCTGTGAAACAAATAAATCCACCGGGTGAAGCCGGGCACTACTGCTAGTCTGAAATAAAATTCGAAGATATGCAGAATGTGCCAAATTTCATTACAAGCGCAATGATATATAATAATAGAAACTTTCATAAATAATGAATAATAAAGAAGTCACAGGAAAAAAGTCTAACCATGTCACTTTTCACAGAATTTCAATCACATATACATAAGTAGAAAGTCGTCATTTTCTTTTTTCAGAAGATCAAAAACCAACTTGCATTGCCTACCAGATAGAGAATTTCATTTCGCAGCGAGACTATTTGTAAAACCGATTGTTATATAGATGTTACGATTTGTTATATCGAGCTTACGAGTTGTTATATCGATTTTACGAATAGTCTCACTGCGAGACGATAACACTTCGAGGGTTAAGAGAAATTTCCGTTTAATAAAGGGTTCGTGGAAGACAGGTTTTACTGTACTAGAATTTTATCTGAGAAGAACGAGGAGGAATAAATGTTTTACTCGATTGTTTTTCTTTCTATTGCAAAGATTAGTAACCAATTGCTGGAGATGGATTAATTCAGAAACCGTCCATGAATGTTGCATTAAAATTTGATTGAGAGTATAGCAGACTCTAGCAGCTGATTGTAAACCTGGCGACTCAATTTACATTTATTGTGTGTGCTGGTGGGGGCTACTCCGAACACCAGGTGCCATATGTCCAGCTTATCACGGAAAACCATTTCCAGACCTGAATTAAATTTCTTTGCAGAGCCAGGAATCGAACCCGGACCTCCGGGGTAACAGCCAAGAGTCTTTACGGACCAATACCTACCCCGCGCAACAGAGAATTTAAATGGGTTGCTTGTTCAAACTACTTCAGGGCGTAAGACGTACCCTGGTACATGGGTTACTATCCGCCTAAAAGAGAAGTTAAATGGGAAGCTTCTTAAAACCACTTCATGGTGTTAAACCTAGCCTTTCGCAGAGAAGGATTCTCCTTCAAAGCTACTGTAACGATTCGATCCCATAGCTGTTATATTTAAAGGGTTATTCATTTATCATGTTATTATTATTATTAATTAGTACATCCATGAGATGATTTTTATATCAGATAATTGTAAGCGGTTTTTATTATTATAGTCAGACTGATTTTTATTAACAATTACTTGTAAAGAGACGAAGTATTATATATTGCAACAAGTTTGGCGATATGGACTAACCCTATGCGTCACAAACAGAACGTCGCAGTAGTAATTTCACAACGGCCGGTAGCCATTGTCCCGGGATCTTAAAAACCCCAGAATGACGCAGTATTATTTCACCACGGCTAAGCGTCACTGTCATGAGTAACCATCACGTGCGCACAATCGAGTTCCTTCTGGAAGGAATAGAAGCTTGATATTTCACGCATGGTGCAACAACACGCCATTTTCTAATGTACGTACGCGTCAAGACTGAAGAGAGAGGGTAGCTTGCTTCTAGAGTGGGGGCTGTGACACCACGTGACAAGGAAGTTATTAATACCTGCACCCTCGACAAGACAATCATTCATCAATAGCTCTCATTGAAGGGAGGAAGCAATAACCTGGCTTCCTGGTATAGCATCGAACTGAGCATACAGAGTCGAAACTGAACGATGTCCTGCCGATTATACTAGTACATAATGGGTTATATCCCTGATCAAGAGTCTTTCTACAGATGGCAACGTACTTAATGAGGATATTTCATAGTAATTGAGATATCACATCATTTTTAAACATATGCGACGTAACATTGAGATCATCGGTCATTACTTAAATATGACGAATCTTCGACTGGGTGAGCAAACAATTAAATAAAACTATCGTCTCTATTATAATTTAACTTCAATTAATTTTCAATTCATTTTAAATGTTCATTTTCTTTTAAATAATTAAACCGCAGTTGGTAAATTAAATTCTTTTTTGTAACTATTAGTATTTTGTTCTTGAGTCAATAAATTCATTTCCTTTAACGTAATGCCTATTTCTTTCATAGTGGTTAGTAAATACTATAGGCAAATTAACTACTCCTTATAAATAAATACTGAATGGTTAGTCAACTAAGTTACACTACGGCCCGGGTAAGTGGTCTCGACTCTACTGCTGATAGCCGAGGTTAATACATAAATTTCGATTCACTGTCTTAAATAGGAATCTGGCGCTCAACAACACTTATTATATTACACTATCACAGGTAAGGTCACACCACAGTGTATATTATTTATTCTTATCATGTTTGTTTTTATTGAACCACAATAGTCATCACCACGTTTAAGGACTTATTAAAAATGTTACATTTGGCGCCACAAAGTAGGACACGAAAACCATTCGGTATTTAGGAGAGGAGTGTATAATTTCAGTGCAAATTGTCAGTGCTTTTGGGGGACAGTGAAGTGAAGTGAAATTTTGGAAGGGCTAATTTTTATACGGTGTACTTCGAGATGGCAGATGAGAAAGAGAAGTCTGTAGAGGTCCCTGAAATCTCATTAGCTGATATCATGAGGGAGATGAATAGACAAAATCAGGAGAGTAGGAAGATGTTTGATAAATTTGATAGAGAACGTCAGGAAAGAAGAGAGAAAAGAGATAGAGAACATCGGGAGTGGATGGAGAACTCAAATAGAGAACATCAGAAATGGATGAGAAAGGAGACTGTAATTGAAAGCAGATTGGAGTCAGAAGAAATTGTAGTTGAAAACAGATCTGAATCAGAGGAAATTTTAGATGAAAATAGATTAGAGGTGGTAGAGACTTTAGGGGATACTGAAGTAGAATCAGTAATGACAGCCTGTAAGGAGACTGTAATTGAAATTAGATTAGAGTCAGAGGAGATAGTAGAAGAAAGCATAATAGAGTTGGAGGAGATTGTAGGTGAAAGTAGATTGGAGGTAGAAGAGATTGTAGGTGAAAGCAGATTAGGGTCAGAGGAGATTTTAGATAAAAGCAGGATAGCTGTAGAAGAAATTATAGATGTTGAACAGCAGTTAGCGGATATAATAGGAGAAAACATAGTAGAGTTGGTAGAGATGCTTGACATAGATGAAAGTAGCTTAGGTGAGGAACGGCAAGTAGAGGAAATTTTAGGTGAAATCAGATTAGAGTCAGACGAGATTTTAGATGAAAGCAAATTGGAATTAGGGGAGATTGTAGGTGAAAGCAGATTGGAGTCAGAAGAGATAAAAGGAGAAAGCAGATTAGAGTCAGCGGAGATGATAGATGAAAGCAGGATAGCTGTAGAAGAAATTATAGGTGATGAACAGCAATTAGCGGATATAATAGGAGAAAACATAGTAGAGTTGGTAGAGATGCTAGACATAGATGAAAGTAGCTTAGGTAAGGAACAGCAATCAGCGGAGATGATAGATGAAAGCAGGACAGCTATAGAAGAGACTATAGAATGTAGTGAAAGAGAAGTGGAGAAGATGAGAGAAAAGATAGGGATAGAAGTAGGTAAGATAAAGAAAGTACTAGGCACTCAAGAAATTAAGATGCAGAAAATCTTAGGTGAAGAGGATATGTTGACTAGGGAAGAATTTAATGATGGTGTAGCGGAAATTAATGTGAAATTATTAGAGGCAGAGAAGCGTGCGTTAAGTCATAGTCAGAAGAACATAATTAGTAAACAGGTTAAGAGGAGGATAGAGATAGATAAGAGCAGAAGCAATAGTCCACGGGTAAAGAGAACATTAAGTGATAGTAATGGAGAAGTGAAAGGAAGACAGGTAGGTAGATATTTTAGAAGTAAAATGAAAGAGAAGAAAAAGCAAGCAAGCAAGCTTGTAGTTTAACGTGACCGTTAATCTCGAGATCATGAGCCACGGGACCTCCTTTTTAAGTGGAATCCGAACCACAGGACATGGCATTTCACTTAGAAAATCTCACATGCATTGACCGGGAATCGAACCCGGACCGCCTTTGAAAGAGAAGAGAATCAAGTTGCTAGAGGAGAAAGAAATCAGGATGAAGGAGAGAAAGAAAGCATATGATGTGCAGTGGCGTACTGAATTAGCCAGACTTGGGGATGTGAGAGGGGGAAAGCCGAAGTATAATGTTACTGTTGATGAGTGTAGTCCGAAAGAGGTAGAAAGTAATGTTATAAGAAAAGAGGAAAATGGAATCCTAGAAAGAGATAGAATTGAAGATGACAGTGGAAAGAACTATGAAATGCCAGAGAACGTAGTGATGTGAATTGGTATTACCGATAGTTACTGTTCCGTATGACTTAAATATTAAATAGAGAAGTTTAGTATGATTTAACAGAGGTAGATGAGAAACCTGCTGTGTGTAATTTTAATTCAGTCGTGAAGTTAGGATGGTAAGGGGCGCGTAGTGCCTACGCTTATTGATTTAGATTGACTAAAATCATTTAATTTGGAAGACAGAGATTGTCGTGCCATTGAGCAATTCAGGTAAGTTGAATGTGGGTCCTTAAGCTGCAGGTAAGTTGGAGGAAGTGAGGATTAAATTTTAAAAAGTAGGAAGGTTATTACATAGGTAAGTAATCGAAAGAAAGTAGTAATAATTATTATGGCAACCATAATTATGAATATAGTGGTAATAAAGATTTAATTCAAGAGTGAGTGAAGATAAGATGATACAGTGGTAATAAAACTAGTGAGTTGAAGAATTAAGTATTGATTTAATAAAGAAGTTTCAGTTGAGGACAGCGAGGTTATCAGTGGATATATTTTGAGAAATTTATAAGTGGTTTAGAATTGTTAATGGTAATGCGTTGTATGAATTAACCAACATCGGGTTGAAATAAGGAAGTAGTAACTAATTATGACATCTGGTAACTTACTTGGTGACAGATATGTGTGTGTGTATGTGTGTATTTTCACGTAAATGGACGTGAGTTTGAAGTAGTAGGCCAACGAAGGTAATGCCGTTGAGCAATGTGGTTTTAAGTTTTGGTAAGATGCCAAATGAAGTTGTTTTTTGCGGAAGTTTTTGGTAAGATGCCAAATGAAGTTGTTTTTTGAGGAAGTTTTTGGTAAGATGCCAAATGAAGTAGGTTGGAGGAAGTTTTTGGTAAGATGAAGTAGGTCAGCGAGGTATATTCCGTTGAGCAATGAGTTTTTTATGGTGTCTACGGGACTACGTGAAGTTAATGTTGGGAGGTTTTTAAAGTATATATGGTTGTATGCACACAAGGTAATAAGAGATTACAAAGGTAATATGGTCCAAGTTTTAGTTACAGTTACGCACGTTTTAAAGATATTACAAGGCTTGTTATCGAGCTAAACCACTTTTAGTAAAAAGTTACTAACGAATTAATTATGTGGTAGATTGTTGTCCTACACAGGTAAAAGTAAAGATAATAATTATAATTAAAAGGTTGACATAATATTTACTAATATTGAAAGGAATTTGTTATAATTCGACGTTTTAGGATTTAAAGATAAATCATTTTTTTTAGTAGACGAGAAATTAAAGTTTTATTTATGTCATACGGAGTTAGTAAAGAGAAGTTTATATTGTTGAAGACAAGAATAATTTAGTAAGATAAGTGTATACCTAAGGGGTAATAATGAAGTTTCAATTAAAGGCAGGTGTAATTTACGCATTTAATTTGGTAGAGCAGAGAGTGTCTTAACTGTGTTATAACTCAGGACTTGCTTTATGAAGTGATTATGGGAGAATATTTGCCAATTAGGAGTGTCGGTGTTATTGACTATCAACTGGAACACTGTCATTATTTTAGGAAGACAATAGTTAGGAAAGCAAAGTGTGATGTTATTGTTCCAAGGAATTAGTCGAAACATGTAAGATTTTTTTAGCTGAAATTTAATGTGTTATTGGTCAGTAAAAGGTGACCTGTAACAGTAAGAAGATGTGGGATTATACCACGAATAGGGGAGTTTTTTTTGTATGTGACGTGTGATGTCACGATGAGTTTTGAGAGATTCTGGTATAGCAAGAGTGAGCTATAGTCCAGGCGGTCAGAACAAGTAGGAAGTGGTGTTTGGAGGACACGGTACTTAATTAAGTTTTGAGAGAAAACTATGTTTTTTTAGGTATTCAACGAGAAGTCAAATCATGAATAGACTAAGTTCAAAGTATAAGAGCATTAATATTTTGTGGAACGAAATATTTATTCCGAGGAGTTTGTCATGTGTTTTTGTGAAATAGTTTAGTGATATACGTAATTCAGGTATTGAGTAGTATTTTGTCCAAGTCTTAATCATTTTGTTATGGTAAGTAAGGAATGACGATACAGTAAAGATATCTTGACGCTAAGTTAAATTTTATAAGATGAACGAGAAGTCAGATTTTATGTTTATTTGTGATTTTGAAAATTCAAGTTATTGTTTTCGAGAAGTAGTAAAGAGGAATTATGGTTTTATGAGAAGTTAAGAAGTTGTGGAGACTTAGGAAGTATTAATTTGGAAGGAGGCGGCCGTGGCCTAAGAAAGAATTAAGCCACGAAGGCAGGTGAGTAGTAACTTGGATATTTAAGTGAACTGTTTAATAACTGCTTTAAGGTATTTCGATGTCATTATGTATTTGGGGAAATATTTACATGTATGACATGCACTGAAATTGGAATTGCCTTAGTTATCTTGCTAAGTTATTTTTTTCTTCAATTATTGAAATTTTACTGCATTTGAGTAATCCCTTTATAGAGACGAAAGGAATATTGTGTTGTTTGCATATCGTGTGCTATGATAGTTTTAAAGTGTTAATCAGCTGTTACGACAACAATGTAATTCTACACCAGACTGACGAAAACTACGTTCACTAGATAAGAAACCAAAATTGTATGTCAAGCATACAAACACCTCCATTATAAACGAGTGCAGCGTTGACATATATGTCAAAATTAAAAGTGAAGGGCATTTATGTATATTTTTACAGCATATATATATATATAAAGAAAAATGAACATTATGAACATTTGGAAGAATGAGATGAATGAAAGTTAAAATGTGAATTTTTGTGAAGAATATATTTCTTGTATATTTTTGTGTATTGATGAGGAGTATATTGTATGTTGTCTTTTTGGGGGTTATAATATTTATATTTATAGTTTTTTTATGTTGGATGTGGTAAGAGAAATAATGTTAAATGTCATTTAAATTATTTATCTTAGGGGCGATTGTAACGATTCGATCCCATAGCTGTTATATTTAAAGGGTTATTCATTTATCATGTTATTATTATTATTAATTAGTACATCCATGAGATGATTTTTATATCAGATAATTGTAAGCGGTTTTTATTATTATAGTCAGACTGATTTTTATTAACAATTACTTGTAAAGAGACGAAGTATTATATATTGCAACAAGTTTGGCGATATGGACTAACCCTATGCGTCACAAACAGAACGTCGCAGTAGTAATTTCACAACGGCCGGTAGCCATTGTCCCGGGATCTTAAAAACCCCAGAATGACGCAGTATTATTTCACCACGGCTAAGCGTCACTGTCATGAGTAACCATCACGTGCGCACAATCGAGTTCCTTCTGGAAGGAATAGAAGCTTGATATTTCACGCATGGTGCAACAACACGCCATTTTCTAATGTACGTACGCGTCAAGACTGAAGAGAGAGGGTAGCTTGCTTCTAGAGTGGGGGCTGTGACACCACGTGACAAGGAAGTTATTAATACCTGCACCCTCGACAAGACAATCATTCATCAATAGCTCTCAATGAAGGGAGGAAGCAATAACCTGGCTTCCTGGTATAGCATCGAACTGAGCATACAGAGTCGAAACTGAACGATGTCCTGCCGATTATACTAGTACATAATGGGTTATATCCCTGATCAAGAGTCTTTCTACAGATGGCAACGTACTTAATGAGGATATTTCATAGTAATTGAGATATCACATCATTTTTAAACATATGCGACGTAACATTGAGATCATCGGTCATTACTTAAATATGACGAATCTTCGACTGGGTGAGCAAACAATTAAATAAAACTATCGTCTCTATTATAATTTAACTTCAATTAATTTTCAATTCATTTTAAATGTTCATTTTCTTTTAAATAATTAAACCGCAGTTGGTAAATTAAATTCTTTTTTGTAACTATTAGTATTTTGTTCTTGAGTCAATAAATTCATTTCCTTTAACGTAATGCCTATTTCTTTCATAGTGGTTAGTAAATACTATAGGCAAATTAACTACTCCTTATAAATAAATACTGAATGGTTAGTCAACTAAGTTACACTACGGCCCGGGTAAGTGGTCTCGACTCTACTGCTGATAGCCGAGGTTAATACATAAATTTCGATTCACTGTCTTAAATAGGAATCTGGCGCTCAACAACACTTATTATATTACACTATCACAGGTAAGGTCACACCACAGTGTATATTATTTATTCTTATCATGTTTGTTTTTATTGAACCACAATAGTCATCACCACGTTTAAGGACTTATTAAAAATGTTACACTACGTTACTATGTAAAATCACCCTTGTGCTGGGGTTCCTACCCGCCTAACAGACACGTTCAACGGGTTGTTTTCAAAGCTACGTTACGGCGTAAAACTCAACCTTGTACAGGAAGGGTTGCTTGTTAGACCTACCGTACCTAAATTACGAGTGGTAGGCTATTGACTAGGTGGACAAATAAAAGAACTCCGAATAGGATAAACAAAATGATGTACGTCAGTAGTGACAGATAATTGCTATATTCTTTCTTTAAAATACAACTTATTTCCATCTCATACAATACGTGTAGGCTATAAGTGTAAAGAAACTTCAGCAGTCTGTAGTGTCCAATGAAGCATTCTTAACCCTCCAAGTGCTATCGTCTCACTACCAGACGATTCGTAAAATCGATATAACAAATCGTAAAATCTATATAACAATCGAATTTACGAATAGCCTCGCTGTGAATGAAATTCTCTAACTGGTCGGCAATGCAATTGGTTTTTGATCTTCTGAAAAAAGAAAATGACGACTTTCTACTTATGTAATGTGATTGAAATTCTGTGAAAAGTGATATGGGTAGACGTTTTTTATTATTCATAAAAGTTTCTATTATTATATCATGGCGTTTGTAATGAAGTTTGGCACATTTTGTATATCTTCGAATTTTGTTTTAGATAAAGCAGTGCTCGTGACCAGGCCCGACGAGAGGGGGGGTCAGGCAGGGCTGGTGCCCCGGGGCCCGACCCTCCCGGGGGGGGCCGGCGTCCTCGGAGGATGGGCCCGATCGGGCTTTGCTTTATTATTGCCTTTATGTGACTTGAATTTGCTACTGGCAATCATTTAGTGAATGCAATGAACTATCTGTGAACAATGTTACAAGGATTGAGAAATTTATGATGTCAAGTGGACAATATTTTCCTCTACAAAGCGCATGTGGGAAGAACAACTGTCTCGAAGGTGTCAACTTAGCGACGGGGCTTCGCTATGTATTGTTCTCAGAATATACTCGAAGACAGAGAGAGCATTGAAAATGAAAATCCACAACTCAGAGAGAGCATTCCATTATTCTAAATTCCACTTATTCGCCTTATGCACCAATCGTTCACATAACTTTCTCATCCCTTCACTTATTTCGCCAAGGCCACGAGAGTCTGGGCTGCCCTGGTGTATTTGGTCAGCAAGCTCAAGAGTTTCAAGTTTGGTGCGTCACGTCGAGCTTAGATATTTAGAGATGATAGTGTCTGAAATGAATATATTGTCTAACTAGACGTATCGTATGCCGTGCAGGCAGGTAAGTAAAATACAATTCAAAGTAGCGTCCAACCAGTAATTCACTTTATAGTTGATTTAAGGGGCAGAACAGCGAGGTCATCGTTCCCTAGTAATTCACTTTCACACTATGTGAAAAATTATCATTGCTTGCTAAATATCTTGCGAAGGGTGGGATGATTCTGTTGTCAAACGTAGATAGAAGAAGTGCACCCAAAATTGTTCATCTTCTCGTATGTTGGATTGAGAAAACAATGCAAACATTTGAATAATCTCTATGCTTAGGTGCAGTATAATAATTATTATTATAACTGGTTCATTCAATACGATCGACAATCCTAGAGGTACTTGGGTTCGTGCGCAAACCATTTCTGATTAAGGGATTTTTGACAACCTATATTACTATTGGTACTAGAGTTGGGAAATGTATCCAAAGACTGAAACTATGGTAATATTCCAGTATTTTTCTGGACTGAGTGTTTAATTAACCAGGAGAAAAATGACAATTAATCTAGGACACTGAACCACTCAACTTTGTTTTCCAATCCTCTCATGGGACGTCAGTGGTAAGGACAGATGACCTACCGTAGCTGTTCCGCCTCATAAAACAACAATAAGTAACGTCAGTGGTAGGGGCAGATGGCCCAGCTGTTCCGCCCCTTAAAACAACAATAAATAACGTCAGTGGTGTGCATGGCGATGGAGAAATTAAAATATTGCATGTAGGCAACCGCGCTGACTTTTCTAAGACCAAATATTGAACTCTGCTTAATTTAGAAGAAACTTAAAATGAAGTATTGTCGAATATTAATATAAATACAATTTCGTTTTGAGCTGGTGCAGTGACTGTTATTATTATTATTGGACATTTCTACGCCGTTTAGTCCAAAGAGCATCATCGATCTGCAAAGCACTTATTTTTCAGGACGCGAAGAGATTTTTTCCCTTACGAATCAAGCCCTGCTTTAACGTCTCAGTACCGTTAAACATAAAATGAGTTGCTACCTTTATCTATGACTTGGAAATGACTCCGCGTCCTGACGAAGCCGCGGCAGGAATGTAGGATTCGGCTTTCCGACTGCGGAGTAATTCGTAGCCTTACTCAACAGTTAATAATAGGCCTATTTGTCGTTACAGTTGTTAATTCATTTAGGGGCTTGCGACATTTAACCGGTGTACTTGGTAGCTAGTAGGTCTAGTATTACTGGCGGGCAATGAACCATTGGTTCTCGGTTGGAAATCGTTTGCATCAACTAGTACTGTAGATAGCCTATAATTCAGTATTTGCTGACGCGTTAATTTTCCGGTTTATTTCTGAAGGCCTCCACATTATTGAATGAAGTTGACTGTAAAGCAGTAGTTTTCACAAATATTAATGAAGTAAATTATAAGATTCTCAGACAGCAAACAAAATAGAAAACCAAGAAACGTGTGAATTGTGCAGACTGAAGGGGAGGCTAGTGGTTGTTGTATAATGAGAGAGATGTACTGGCAACATTGTTGTAACTATTTGTCTTGGAGAGTAGAAACTTAGACCCTCTTGAAACCACCCACTGCTGGTAGAAAAGCAGGGTATACACTGTGCTGTGCTATGGCCTCTGTGACATGATCAATCGCATGCCGTATTCTTAGTTGCCGACTGGGGAAAGTGGAAATGCGTTGTCCGTCGCGACTATCACTGTAATTATTAGGGTTAAGAGTAAGGTAGGTGTCTTTGGACTTGAAATAAGGTACTATCCCGGCATTTGTCAGGAGGAAATGTGAAAACCCACACTCAGGATAGTCGCTGTCAACACCGGGATTCAAACCTCTGATCTGCAGACTTGCTGTAGACCCCCTGGTGAGCAACTCCGTGGGGTCTTACTTGCAGGTGCAAGAGCTTTTACTTCAATAACGGATAGCCTTTTCAATAACCACTAAATGTCAATGGTCACCAAATTTGTACTCCAAAATATCACAAAAATAATCACACAAATGCCATATAACTCAATAATTTGGACCTAATTTTTGCAAAATTTTCTGGAGGAGGACTCCCGGACCCCACTCTGAGCTTGGTGATATTCCATACCCCCAGATCTCCGGTGTGTTCACTCCCCCATAATCTTGGCTTAAATCCGCCCCCGATGGTTACCAGTCATAGATAGGATTGGAGAGTTTTAGGAGAACCTGGCTCGAGGTTTGCTTACTGCAAAGCAATATTAAATTATAAGAAGTCCACTGACTTCAAATTACAAAATATAGTTCAATTTCACATATTCTTCTTTTGTGAAAACGATCACTGATCAGCTGCAATCTACTGATAGAACATAATAAATAACTTGACTTACGTATGAGTACTGTATACCTGTGGTTAATTATGAAAATATATTTTGCTTTGTTTAATGTAAAATGATGTGTGATCGCCGTTCAACCAAAACACTTATCAATGTTTAGGCTTAGACCCAAGGGCGTGATTCTTCAAGGGCAGCAAATTTTAAGAATGTCAACATAAAAATCCCATGAGTAAATCGTATTTTAAAATACGTCTTGTGTGTAAAAATCATGTTTTCATTATTAAAAGAGATTACGTCATATGTCACAGAGGCCGTAGTACTGCACCGTGTACAGTATACCCCTTCCACCTCTTTTAACATGCAGTTCAGTGAACTGTACTTCCTGTTGATTAATTTTTGGGTCTTGGGGGCCCGGGAGATTCCAGCCCCAGGGCCCGTCGCCGCTCTCCACGGCCCTGCTCGTGACCAACCTCTAAAATCGGAATTTCTTTTGATTTCTCTTGAAATCTGACTAATCATCCATTATACTTCTACTATTATCATCTTATTCTCTAATTATTCCTGAATACATTGGCATACTGTAAAATAAGCCATATTATATAGTTACAAATTTGTATTTATTATATAGACTATATTTTTTAAATATATCTGCACGCTACCTTAAAAATGCTTAGCACAAGAGTGAAACGTTCAGTACACGGAGGCTTAAAAAAGCACAATTATTTGCCTCTACTCAATAGTTGTGTTTTTGACTAATTCATTGTTTCCCTGTTACCCTAGAACTAATCTACGTACGAATTTACTGGCAGCGTCAACAGTGCTCAAGCGTGGACGCGTTGTGCTCTTTTTAGTATCGCGAGTCCATAGAGTAAATGCACTGCACTCTGTCGGTATAAATATGAAGCTTAAGATTGCCATCAGCCATTCGATCGTAGTGGGCTTTGCCTGTTGCCAACATACCTTCCATCTCCACTCAACACTGAGATCCTCTACACCTAAAGGAATTTCGTTTTATGTTCCACACTTTGGAATATAAAACATTTTGTCACATAATGCTGTTCGTTTCGATTGTTTTCCTTATAATTAGGTACCGTACCAGAACCTAGCTATATTTGGGTATAAATACCTGCCGAACAATTTATTTACAGGAAGGTTTGTTATCCTATGGCAGATTTCAAAGGAAAATAAGACTGAAGTAAATCGCACCGTGGGTATTAGGCCTATACAGTGCTTCCACAGCTATGAGATGGTGACATAAGGATGCGAATGGAAATGAACAACATGGTCGCAAACGAGGTTTTGTTTTTATTCCCCGCCGCCACTATACTTGCCAACAGCGGGCAGCACTGTTTGTTATCAATTGCATTTGTTCAGTAATAATAATAATAATAATAATAATAATAAAGATAATGAGGAAGATATTGGGACCTGTTAAGGAAGGTAATGAATACAGAAGGCGGCCTAATCAAGAGCTCTACACGTATTGTGAAAGAATCACGGATATTGTTAGAAAACGACGTCTAGCATTTTATGGACACGTCTACAGGATGCATCCTACCATCAGCTCCTCGGTTACTGGCAAAAGCGGAAGACCAAGTCACCATGGTTGTGGGAAGTGAGCAAAGATCTGCAAGAACTTGGAGGGACGGAAAGAGTCTTAAAAGACCGGACATCTCTCAGGAAGATGCTTCAGCAATTGAGGTTCCAGGACAAACCGCCAAGAAAGAAAACAGGTGCCCTCTGGACCCAGGAGAGGAGGGAACAACACAGCCAGAGGATGCGTAACTACTGGGCAAACATCAAAGCCCACTCCAAATGTAACAGTTGAACGTCGTGGTCCTTAGATGGCCTATTCGAAACAAGAATAATAATAATAATAATAATAATAATAATAATAATAATAATAATAATAATAATAATAATTCAGCATTCCTAGTTCTAATTCCTGATTTTGCATACATTTTCTTCGGGGCTTATAGTTTCTCTCATACTGTAAAAAGTGTGCCAGACATCACCAGTCAGCACGTTTCAGTACCTCGACGTTAGGGGTTAATGAAATCTGATATCAAATCGAGTAGTTTTACTTACGGCGCTGATCTTACTTCCTTCCCTTTATATAACAAGATATACTTACCAGTACTAGTTTATTAACTAGTAGGTAGTACAGCCCCTAGGCGTGAATAATATGAGATGCGAGACCTGTCCTTTCCCCTTAATGGAAATACTGATAGCCCTCCTTCAGATTTTGTTTCTCGCAGGAAAAACTGTAAATTACTCACTGGTAGATAGATCTGTTTTGTAAACGATTGTAATCATGTTCCTTTTTGATTCGTTTAGTTTTGTCGCGGAAGTGTTAAGTGGTAACTTAAACTTGATAATTCCGTTCGTTCTTGTATAGAAGCAAAGAAGATTGCAGAAGCACGAATAAATAACGTTGTTCATTCGTAGACTTAATCAGGGTTCCCTGATACACTCTACTTTTTTTAAAGTTAGTACCATTAGTCGTCGATCAATGACTCTTATCCCATGAAAATGGATTTCGGTGGTTCTTGCACACAACAAGTAGTTCTATATAAATTATAAATGCTTCATAGTTGAATCTTAAACATTGATTCTAGCTGAATAATGGCAACAATTACATTAGTTTTGTGAACTCACTCTCATTGTGTTACGTAAAAGGAAAACCTACGTTATGCTATTGAGCTCGCCTGCACCATCTGTCGGCGTAATATAGGAAGCTTGAGCCTTGGAAATGGCTGCCATCTTGCCACAACCGAGTGGCCAACCTGGCTGGCATTCTACACTGATACTAATTGCATTTCACAAACTCTAAATAATGCACCATTATAAAGGCATCACATTCGTTCGTCAACTGTTGTGGCCATATATTTTAGTATTTCGAGTTACATTCAATTCAACCCTATAACCCCTATAAAATTCTAATCAATAGCCTGATCTCACCATTCAGTACCGGTATTCATTATGCAGCCAATCTAATTGCTTGTAATAAGGATTGGCAAAATTCGCAATAACTAGGTTATACATTACTAGTCTTCAAGTTGCTACTATAAGCATGAGTCTACTGGTAAACTAACAACGATGACCAAAGGAAGACGGCTAGTAGTTTTCGATCATGAACCACGGGACCTCCTTTCCTTATGTGGAAATAGAACCACAGGGCGTGTCATTTCACTTCGAAAATCTCACATGCATTGACCGGGAATCGAACTCGAACCATCTTGGTCGACAATATTGATGACAAATGGAAGCTCTCAACTACTAGGTCGAACGAGCTATGTAGATGGAAAGTAGATAGATAGGTGCGACTTGGACCACTGAACTGACAGAGGAGACATTTTAATTATCATTGGTACAAAACCCACAGCAGGTTACTACTGTAGGCTATTACGATGTGGTTGGCTGGTTGGTTCCTTAGTTTAGGGGCTGCGACAACGCGGTCATGTAGCCCCGTGTACTTTGGGTGTGTGTAGAATCTGTCTGATAACCGGTGTTAATTGTGATGGCTGTATTTGTGTGTGTTATCTGTTTTTAATTCAAGTGAGGACTGCAGACATTCAATTTTCAAGTAATTCCTACTTTTGCTACCAAACGCCACCGTCAACGACAACTAGTTCTGAGCATGGTGGGGCTCCTGGCGACGAACGTTGGAACCTAGTCAAATCTAAACTTTTTTTTTAGCGTATGGCTTTTAGTGCCGGGATTGTCCGAGGACATGTTCGGCTCGCCAGTTTTTTTTTGTTTTTTTTTGTAGCTGCTTCGGGACGGACACCCAATGGGTGAGCTACAAGTACCGTTGGGAAGGAAAGTTGGAAGGTAAGGACGAGGAGTTGGAAGGTAGCGGCTGTGGCCTATAGTTAGGGACCAACCCCGGCATTTGCCTGGAAGGAAGATGGGAAACCACAGAAGGCCATCTTCAAGGTTGCCGGCGGGGGGATTCGAACCTCCTCGCCTCCCGGATGTGAGCGACTGCCATCAGTCATGCCGTAACGACCACGGCTAACTCACCCGGTATCTAAACTATAATTTAGCTTCACACAAGTGTAATTAGTGGAAGGTTGTTTTACATGACATAAATCTATGATATGTGACCGCCGGCTTTACTTCCCCTCCGAAGGAAGGCATACTGAGGGATTTTAACGCTCTTAAAAAAATCCGACGACTCCGGCCAGGTTTGAACCCGCGACCTTGGGCATAGAAGATCAGCATGCTACCAACTACGCCACCGAAGCCGCTTGTATTAAAATGCAATTGTGCCAATCTTATGTTGGCTTTACATTATGTACTTTTCGCCAGTGCGAATCAAAATGTTTTCACCGTTAACTCAGGAGGTCACGGGTTCAAGTTCCACATGGGATTCTCCACCGTCCAAGTAAATGGCTTGTACTTGCTTAGCAATAGATGAACTAATAACTTACTTGTTGTTGATTCATTACTTGGTGTGTGTGTGTAGGATTTCTCTGATAACCTGTTTTACTGTGGTGTCTATGGTAGTGTGTGTCAAGTGTGTGTTTAACTGCAATTCAGACTAGGATTTGGATGGGGGCAGCCATGATGGCCTTAAGTTAGCAACCATCCCGGCATTTTCCTGGGGTTTGAAGTGGGAAACCACGGAAAACCACTTCTAGGATGGCTGAGGTAAGAGTCCTTCAAACCCGGCCGAAGGAGCGTTGAAAATCCCTCAGTATGTCTTCCTTCGGAGGGGAAGTAAAGCCAACAGTCCAATGTCATAGATTTATAGCATGTAAAAGAACCTTCCACTAATTACTAGGGCTCGGATTTTTAGGTAAATAAATATTTTTTTATGTAAATACATATTTTAAGATTTTTTCTATAAATACATGAATTCCTGCTTTTCACTTATTAGCACATAAAAAGGCATAATATTACATTTTTTTAAAATCTGTATGCTAGATCTTTCAGTTTATTGCATTTTTGTTCTGTGTTAGGCTACTTCAACGGGGAAGAACCTGTGAGCTATCTAATCTTCATGCAGAGCGTATGTCAGCTTGCAACTGTGTTATTCTTAACTTGTCGCCCCGTGCCACTCACTGTGGAAGCCGGGGATTTCCTTGTCCATAGCCATATTGCCCCAAGTGCTAAACCTCCCCCCTCCTCACCCTCCCCCTCCCCCTCCGCAGCTCCTCAGCTACCTGGAACCAGTGTCACTCACATGTAGTTCATATCTGGCACTGTGAAGTGTAAGGCAGTTCTACGATGCCTAAAGTAAAAACAACTACAAGTTATCGTCTATTGGAGAATTGAAAGATAATTTTACTTCTGATGGGGGCGTTCTGTTCTGCCAACCATGTGGGAAAGCGATCAAGACTGAAGACTGAACAGCGATCTTAAGTTACACAATACCTCAAGGGCAAGAAACATGTTGCCGCAGTTTCGCCCTTTCATAAGAAGTGTTTCGCGATAATTGTCGGTCATTTATGATGGACAACCTGAAGATGTATCTCGTTGTGTAATGTAATGCTTCAGTAGTCAGTGAGACACAGCATAAATTGCATTCGTGAGTACTGCATATTGTTTATATTCACATTAATAAACTAAATTATAATTAAATATTTTTACTTTTTGTCATATATTTCAGGTATTTTAATACATAAACAATTAGTCGCCTCCGTAGCGTAGTGGTCTGCATGGTTAGCTGCCGCCCCGAAGGTCCTGGGTTCGATTCCCGGCTCTGCCACGAAATTTGAAAAGTGGTACGAAGACTGGAACGGGGTCTACTCAGCCTCGGGTGGCCCAAATGAGTAGAGGGGGTTCGATTCCCCTTCAGCCATCCTCGAAGTGGTTTTCCGTGATTTCCCACTTCGTCTTCGGGCAAATGCCGGGATGGTACCTTTTTCAAGGCCACGGCCGCCTCCTTCCCTCTTCCTTGCCTATCCATCCTAACCATCCCTTACCTTCCCTCATGAGGCCCCTGTTCGCTTAGCAGGTGAGGCCGCCTGGGCGAGGTGCCAATCCCAACTCACCACTTGTATCCCTTCCGATTCGATGTTCCCAGCTCTAGGACACTGCCCGTAGAGGCGGTAGTGGTGAGTTCCCTCGCTGAGTCCGTGGGTTCCACCAACCTGGAGGGTAAACGACTAAAAAAAAAACACACCTATTTTTAGCACATAATAATCCGAGCCCTACTAATTACACTTGTGTGAAGCTAAATTATAGGTTAGATTTGACTAACGCTCTTAAGTTCCAACGTTCGTTGTCAGGATCCGATTGCGGTAGCATCTAGTAACCAAGTTCAAAACTAGTTGTCGATGACGGTAGCATTTAGTAACAAAAGTAGGAACTACTTGAAAATTGAATGTCTGCAGTCCTTACCTGAGTTACAGATAACACACACTAATACAGCCATCGCAATTAACACTGGTTATCAGACAGATTCTACACACAGCCAAAGTACACGGGCTACATGACTGCGTTGTCGCAGACCCTAAACTGAGGAACCACCTCTTAAGGCTTCCATTTGTCAATATAAGTTCTTCGAAAATATTTTAGAATATAAGTTAGCCTCTTTTTAAGAAGGTCATACTTTAAAACAGTTGAAAATTGATACCGCTATCGCAACTATGACGCGCATCCGGGCATTCCGGGTAGTTACGTGAACCGAGTACACCACGAACGGTCAATGCACAACATGCAGTAGCTCATTTGTCAGCTCTTGACATAATGGTGGGATCCAAAGTGCCATTCGATCACCAACACCGTCTGCAAGAGTAGGCTATGGGCGTAGCGAAGAGGATGCTACTCCTAGTGGTTACCTCTGAACAGTGCGGCTTCGGTGGCGTAGTTGGTAGCATGATGAGCTTCTATGCCCGAGATCGCGGGTTCAAACCCGGCCGAAGTCGTCGGATTTTTCAAGAGCGTTAAATATCTCTCAGATGTCGCCTCCGTAGCGTAGCGGTCAGCATGGTTAGCTGCCGCCCCGGAGGTCCTGGGTTCTATTCCCGGCTCTGCCACGAAATTTCAAAAAGTGGTATGAGGACTGGAACGGGGTCTACTTAGCCTCGCGTGTTCCAAATGAGTAGAGGGGGTTCGATTCCCACCTCAGCCATCCTCGAAGTGGTTTTCCGTGGTTTCCCACTTCGTCTTCGGGCAAATGCCGGGATGGTACTTCCCCCGTAATTGAATTATATAGAGACCACGGTGGCTATATTTGAAATTATAATGAAAGTTATGGTTGTCATAGTTATGACGTGGGTAGTCATGACGTAAGCACGGATGACGTAAATGTTAGGCCAGCAGGCTACTTGAGCTGAGTTTCTCAGTGACGTCAGCTTTTAGTCCAGAATGTTCCAAGATGTACGACGCAGTCGCAGGAAACGAGGAATTCTGCTGAGGAAGAAACTATGCTATTGGAGGAGAGGCATGAACCAATCAACGATAGTTTCAAGGAAGACGGAGATTGCTGAAACTATGGTATTTTTATTACTTTTGGAATGCAGAATTGTGGAAATCCATTTGCAGTAAAAGCATTGATTTGGAATTTTGGTGAAATTTATTTTCAGTTTTTGAATTTTGAAAATCCGTCATGTATTAACGAAGTTGGAACTTTTAGCGATGACGTAGTATCACGCTTTGGAAGGGATGGAAACGCCCCTCGAGAAGTTAATAAAAGGGCTTGCGCAGAAGAGAGGAGCCTCTTTCGTTCTCTGATCATTCTGAGATCTCATTCTCAGATCATCGAAGTATACTTGTGAAAGTTCTTTTCTTATACATTCATTATAGTGAGACGTCGAAGTGAACAGCAGTGAAAAGAATCGTCTTTATAACGCGTGGCGAGGCCACTATATTAACGAGATCCAGGTCAAACTAGGTGAAGTTGAAACGGACCTTAGAAAGCTTCTACAAGTTTAGCTTCGAACAGTTAGCGGTCACCGATAAGCCAATTGTATTGTGCTGTGCTACATGCAGTTATAGAGAAAAGCTGAACAATTTCGACCGATTAGTTTAAAAGATATTAGCAGTTTTATACGACTGACAAAAGTGATTATCTCGCCACTAGAGAAACACTTTTGTATAGCCAGAATCAACGCAAGGCTGACGATGCGAGTGGAGTAGAAAGACTTCAGATTGCTTGGTTACACAACGATACCAGTATAATGGAGCAATTGAATACGGCAGTTTGTTCTTCTGACACTACAACCGAAGAGCAGATGGAAGGCTAAAAGGGCTTATTGCAATTGGGACATACTTCAACGGAGTAAGATAGCGACATGGAACTTCGCTAATTGCTATTCCACACAAGCGAACATGCGGTGAATACCATCTACACCCATGTTTCGTAATTAAAGGCTGAATACCATCGAACAGCCATAGAAACAATTTCATACTCTGAATATGAATAATTTCTTCGGAAATTTCTACAAAACTTCATGATGATTGTCTACTGGAACTTCAGGGAATTTTTCAAGAGAGGTCAGGGATATCCCGACTCACAAAGAAGATTATTGCCGGAAGGATGTCTATTCGTCTTCGAGGAGCAGAGCGATTTCCGGAGAAGGAAGCAGTTCGATTCTCCGAGGGTGCTGTTTCCTATTTCGAGGATGGAGCTCAACTTTAACGTGGTGAAATGGATCCATCAGCAGTCTTCTTTGGGGAATTTTCCTCTGGAACGTCAATCGGCAGATAAGGTAGTCGTGAACGTTTATTGTATTTGAGTATACTAATAATGTTTGAGCAACTATTTTTCCCATATTTTTATCCTCATGTTTTTTGCCCTATTTTCTTGTTGAGATTCTTATTCTCAGTACACCTTGATGAGTTTTGCATTTTTCGACGATTTATTAAGACATTGTTATGTCATGGGCATAGTTAATGATTTTGAATCAGTTGAGACTGATATTTGGATCTTTCAGCAATTAATATTTTTTTGTAGTCACGATTTGACTGTAAGTTAATGATTTTTAATGGCAGATTTAAATTCAGACAGCGTGTCACTTTATTAAAGTAATTCTACCCCAGTTTAATTACTTTGACCAATTTTCCGTCATCATCAAGAAGGAAGAACATTTAAATGATTTTAGAGCGTTAAAATCTCTTACGTTGTCGACGATCTTGGAAATACTAGTCGTTATTTGAATTGATTGCAACACAGACATTTATCGTCAGTTATGAATGAACATTGCATTATAGACACTTTTGTGAAAGAGTAACTTTAATAATGAATTATTGAATGCATTAAAGTCAAGTACTTTTGTTAGGAGTTTTTCTCAATTAGAGATTTATCAAATCATGTTTGCATTCCCCAGTCTAATTGGATTCTATTCGACTACTTTGCATTTTAGTCGCACTTTATTTGAAGATAGTATTTTTATACTACATTTCTTTTAAGATGTTAATCTTAAATTTTGATAGACCAGACAGGCGTATATAAGCGTATTCACTATTAAATTTGTTTGTGATTGGCAAATTTTGACTTCATTTCAGTTCATGAATGAAATCTACGAAGGTTAAATAGAAAAGCAGTTTTGAAACAAGTAATGATTATTAAAAATTTTTAAGTGGAACTATGAATGTATAATCGCTAGTGCAGCGCGTGTTGAAAGTCGCTGAGATATAATGCCCTTGAATATGAAGGAAGTTCCCACAGGAATTAATGTTAAAGAATTATTTGTGGAAGTTTTGTAAGTTATGTGGAAGTTTTAAATGCCATATAGATTAATATATGATGATTTTGGGCATATTTTTTATGCAGATTGTGCATTAACTTGTTAGCGAAGGATTTTCCGCTGGAGTAAGATTGTCATAGTTCGTTGAAAATTAATCAAGTGAGTTACTGTTATAATTAACACGAGTTTTGAAAGAATTTGAGATAAGATTTTGAATGAAGGTTGCCGTCACAAATCATTATTAAAACCTTTATTAAACCAGATTGTGACATTAACATGTATAACTAACCTTCATTGGTCGATTATATTAAACAGGATTATAAAATTACCAACCGAATGAACATGTGGTTAATGTATTTATTAAATTAATAATTTAAACAATTTAAATGTTAATATTGTAAATAATTGTTGTAAATATTTTTGAAAATAATATGGAACGAGAGTGATGTTAAAGGCGTGCTTATAATATTTTATTGTCTTTGACAAATATTATAAACAATTTCTAATTGTTATAAATAATTTATGTGATTTTGTTATAAACATTTAAGAGCTAATTAAACATTTGGATTGAAGTTAACAAGTTTAAGAAATTAACATAATGATCCAATAGGATGTGAGCAAAGTACTTGAAAGATTTGCGTAAATATAATGTGAGTTGTCTTATAGACATTTAAAAGCTTGAGAGTGCAGGCTGTATTCTTACGTAACATAGCATGTGAGAAGGGAGTGCATTTGACCAGTATGCAACAGGCTGGAAGGTAGCCCGCAGCTGTGCCAACATATGGTTCTCAGAGAGTGAGGTCGTACACACTTTGGCCTTGCGACTATAAATACCATTCTCATGTTTATTAAAAGGAAACCAAATGCTCTATATATGTCACACCCTGACGTCCTTTTCCAATCCAATAGTGTTATGAATATTACGTTATTTGGAGCTCTTGGGAGCTAAAATGTTTAACATCATGTTGTATGATAATTTTGCAAGTCCTACTGGAGGACGTAGTCAGATTGACTTGTGCTACTGATAGCCACGTTGTTTTGTTGTGTTAGTAAAATCATACCCTTTATTAGAAATAAAGCTTTTGTACAGTTCAAAGTTCTCGTCTTCGTTCTGGTTCATTTTTAAATGTCATGGTGGAGGTTATTGTGTGAACAGACTTTTAGTGATCCTGTTGCCAACTCAAACCCCGAGATAATTAAGAGGTAAGTAACGGTAAGTATAAACCCCCGTCTATTTTGGTGTGTTCAACAATGATTTCCTGTGAATTTCTGTGCTCTTATCTCGATAGTATCTGTCAGTGCCATTTTTATTGATGTAACTGTGCCGGTGCGATTGATAATTGGCAATCCGATTGAGGGGGCGGATATCTGACAGCCTACTATCCAGGTAAACGGGGACAGAAAGATTGGCGACCCAAGAACGTGGGGCTGAGTCAACAGAAAGATTGGCGACCCTAATACGTGGCTCGAATTCGACAAAACTGGATCACCAGGTTGAACAATAGAAAGATTGACGCACCTAAAACGTAGGGTTCGATTAGACTCAAATAAAGAGGTTGATTCTTTGTTAGATGTCTAGGCCAATTGTAGTTAAGAGTGTGATTATATAGGAATTAAATGTTGTATTGTATTAGGAAAATTACACTCAGAAAAGATCAGATCTTATACAACTTGAGAAAAGTTAAAGAGGCTGGAAACTTAGAAAAATCGCCTATAATCTGGAATCTTATTTTATTTGACCGGCTTATGACATTTTAGTCATATTAAAGATAAAATTAAATTATTTGGATTGTAAATGTAAATTATTTGTGTTAGGATATTTTAAAATGAGCCAGAGAAATTTGAACATGTGCGTGAGTTTGTTTCAACATGAAGTATCGTCGAAGGTTAATTATAAGGTAGTTATAAGTTAGATTTAAGACAGAAAATTGATCAAATTTATATATGGTGAAAAGTGTTGCTCAAATGTTGTTATTTTGCTCTTTTGATGTATGTCCCTACAGCAATCCATTTTTGAATAATATTGTAATGGCAGATGAAAGTTTGAAGAAAATGTTAGAGGAGATGTCTGCTAACATGAAGCAGATGATGGAGGAGAATGCTAGTAATTTGAAAGCTAGTATGGGTGAAAGTTTGAATGGTATCCAAACTAGTACTGCCAATTTAGAGGAGAATATGTCGCGTTTACAGATTAATACCCTAGGAATTGAAAATACTGTAAGTGACATCCGCACAAATGTGTCTGATGTTAAAAATGATGTGTCTAAGGTACAGAAAGACCTTACAATGTTAAATCTAGATGTAGCTAATGTCCGAGGGGATATTTCTTGTGCTAGAGCCGAAGTAGTTGTTGTCAAAAACGATGTAGCGACTGTCCAAGACAAGGTCGAGGAAGTCCAGAAAGAAATTCAAAAAGCTAGAACTGATGTATCCAATGTTCAGGTAGACATTAATAACATTCATGCGGATATAACTGAGGTGCAAAGTGACATAACTAAGATTCAGGTAGAGGTCAACACAGTTTTCGTAGATATCACTAAAGTCCAAACTGATGTAAATAAAGTCAGGGAAGAAATCGAAAACTCAAAAACTCTTTGTACGCGTAATATAACTGCATTAACGACTAGGTTAGTCGATGAATCAGTTAGAACAACAACGTCTTTAGCAGAGTTGAAGTATGATGTAGAGGTCATGAGAACCCAGGTATTAGACCACAATAGAGTATTAAAAGAGGATATCGAAGTAGACATAGCCGAAATGTTAACAGCAAACGTAGCGGTATGGAAAGACGAGTGGAATAAGTCAAGTGGGGAACATGTAACCCAAATTCAGGAAAGGATTGAAAGAAAACTTGCCAGTACGCAGATAGAAATTAACAATGAAGTAGTACAGATTAGGAAAGATTTAAGCGTCAGGATAAATTCGTTATCCGAAAAACAAGTTGACGATAGAACACAACTAGATCAGGATATGCAAACTTTAAAATCTACATTAGTGGAACAGATGCATAAAGTTGTCTCGGATGTAAATGAAACGACGAGTAAACTGAAAAATTTGAAGTTAGGAGAGGCTAGTTTAATGCAGGACTACAAAGAAGAGATTATCAAGAAAGTCTTAACAGAAATCACCGACAAGGATACAGAAGGCTTAGCTTGCGAATTGAATAGGAATTATGCTAGAAGATGTCACCTAGAGCCAGAAGAAAGAGACGTGACTCCTGAAGAACGTGTATCCAGATTCAGAGAGGAGGATGACGAGAGGAATATGGAACCTGAGTGGAACTATCGAGATAGTGGGAAAAACTATCCGGATTCATATCCGAGGAACGTGACGGTCATTAGGAATTTCGAAGACAAACCACAAAAATTCAGTAACACTGATAGTTTGACACCTATAGAGTATGTAAGGAATCTCAAAGATTATTTCATCGAAGCTCACATTCCCAGAGAGAGAGAGATGAAGATAGTAGAGAGATATCTGATTGGAGGACCCCTTGAATGGTTTCGCGCATTTAGATACACATTCAGTAACTTTGACGAGTTTGCAGAGGCGTTAATCAAACGATTTTGGTCCATAGAAGCGCAGAATTCGTTAAGAGCGGAGGTGTATTCAAGAAAATACTCAGGTACTCTTCCAACGAGGTACGCTGATTTCTTTACGAGTCAGTTGTCCCGCTTGAGATTTTTGCAACCCCCATTGTCCACGGAGCAACTAATAGATGCGATTTCTCGTATGCTGCCAGTTGAGGTGAGAAGACTTATAATTTCGTCCAACATCAGGGATTTATCCAGCATGGATGAATTACTGAGAAGGTTAGACTACACAAGTCCAATGCCTAACGTAGTCCAGAAAGGTCAAAGGCAGGAGTATAAGGAAATCAATACGGTATACATGGACCAAGTCCAACAAACTGACAAGCCAGAGGAGGAAAAGACTGACAATGTAGGTCCTCACAGGAATAATCAGTTTAGAAATTACAGATCACAAGGTTACCGACCGTATCAACAAAGAAGAGGTTGGAACTACAACCGAGGAAACTACAATGGAAGAGGCAGATATTACAACAATAATGGGTATAACCGTAACTATAATAGGAATAACCAAAACCAAAATAGAAACCAGAATACTCAAAGTCAGGTTATGACACCTGATCAGTATCAGCAAAGAGAAAAGGAAAGCCAGCAATACTTAAAAGAATTAAGGGATAAAGAAGCTGACAATCAAAAGAAAAGGCAGGATGTTGTAATCGATCCTGGTCCTTCTACGAGCCAGCAGAACTTAGAAAATAGAAATACTGGTCAGAAGAGGAATTAGAGAGGAAAGAATACATTAACCACACACAACCCAGAGTAGAAGAAATTTATGATTAAGGAACATAGAGGAAATATCATACTAGAGTAAGCCAGTAATAATTCAATTTCGTGTTCAAGAGAGTTGAGATACTTGTAACATTGAGTTTAAAAACAATTTGCAACTGTTTTTAAAACGTGGTGAGAGGAGAATGCCCCCGTAATTGAATTATATAGAGACCACGGTGGCTATATTTGAAATTATAATGAAAGTTATGGTTGTCATAGTTATGACGTGGGTAGTCATGACGTAAGCACGGATGACGTAAATGTTAGGCCAGCAGGCTACTTGAGCTGAGTTTCTCAGTGACGTCAGCTTTTAGTCCAGAATGTTCCAAGATGTACGACGCAGTCGCAGGAAACGAGGAATTCTGCTGAGGAAGAAACTATGCTATTGGAGGAGAGGCATGAACCAATCAACGATAGTTTCAAGGAAGACGGAGATTGCTGAAACTATGGTATTTTTATTACTTTTGGAATGCAGAATTGTGGAAATCCATTTGCAGTAAAAGCATTGATTTGGAATTTTGGTGAAATTTATTTTCAGTTTTTGAATTTTGAAAATCCGTCATGTATTAACGAAGTTGGAACTTTTAGCGATGACGTAGTATCACGCTTTGGAAGGGATGGAAACGCCCCTCGAGAAGTTAATAAAAGGGCTTGCGCAGAAGAGAGGAGCCTCTTTCGTTCTCTGATCATTCTGAGATCTCATTCTCAGATCATCGAAGTATACTTGTGAAAGTTCTTTTCTTATACATTCATTATAGTGAGACGTCGAAGTGAACAGCAGTGAAAAGAATCGTCTTTATAACGCGTGGCGAGGCCACTATATTAACGAGATCCAGGTCAAACTAGGTGAAGTTGAAACGGACCTTAGAAAGCTTCTACAAGTTTAGCTTCGAACAGTTAGCGGTCACCGATAAGCCAATTGTATTGTGCTGTGCTACATGCAGTTATAGAGAAAAGCTGAACAATTTCGACCGATTAGTTTAAAAGATATTAGCAGTTTTATACGACTGACAAAAGTGATTATCTCGCCACTAGAGAAACACTTTTGTATAGCCAGAATCAACGCAAGGCTGACGATGCGAGTGGAGTAGAAAGACTTCAGATTGCTTGGTTACACAACGATACCAGTATAATGGAGCAATTGAATACGGCAGTTTGTTCTTCTGACACTACAACCGAAGAGCAGATGGAAGGCTAAAAGGGCTTATTGCAATTGGGACATACTTCAACGGAGTAAGATAGCGACATGGAACTTCGCTAATTGCTATTCCACACAAGCGAACATGCGGTGAATACCATCTACACCCATGTTTCGTAATTAAAGGCTGAATACCATCGAACAGCCATAGAAACAATTTCATACTCTGAATATGAATAATTTCTTCGGAAATTTCTACAAAACTTCATGATGATTGTCTACTGGAACTTCAGGGAATTTTTCAAGAGAGGTCAGGGATATCCCGACTCACAAAGAAGATTATTGCCGGAAGGATGTCTATTCGTCTTCGAGGAGCAGAGCGATTTCCGGAGAAGGAAGCAGTTCGATTCTCCGAGGGTGCTGTTTCCTATTTCGAGGATGGAGCTCAACTTTAACGTGGTGAAATGGATCCATCAGCAGTCTTCTTTGGGGAATTTTCCTCTGGAACGTCAATCGGCAGATAAGGTAGTCGTGAACGTTTATTGTATTTGAGTATACTAATAATGTTTGAGCAACTATTTTTCCCATATTTTTATCCTCATGTTTTTTGCCCTATTTTCTTGTTGAGATTCTTATTCTCAGTACACCTTGATGAGTTTTGCATTTTTCGACGATTTATTAAGACATTGTTATGTCATGGGCATAGTTAATGATTTTGAATCAGTTGAGACTGATATTTGGATCTTTCAGCAATTAATATTTTTTTGTAGTCACGATTTGACTGTAAGTTAATGATTTTTAATGGCAGATTTAAATTCAGACAGCGTGTCACTTTATTAAAGTAATTCTACCCCAGTTTAATTACTTTGACCAATTTTCCGTCATCATCAAGAAGGAAGAACATTTAAATGATTTTAGAGCGTTAAAATCTCTTACGTTGTCGACGATCTTGGAAATACTAGTCGTTATTTGAATTGATTGCAACACAGACATTTATCGTCAGTTATGAATGAACATTGCATTATAGACACTTTTGTGAAAGAGTAACTTTAATAATGAATTATTGAATGCATTAAAGTCAAGTACTTTTGTTAGGAGTTTTTCTCAATTAGAGATTTATCAAATCATGTTTGCATTCCCCAGTCTAATTGGATTCTATTCGACTACTTTGCATTTTAGTCGCACTTTATTTGAAGATAGTATTTTTATACTACATTTCTTTTAAGATGTTAATCTTAAATTTTGATAGACCAGACAGGCGTATATAAGCGTATTCACTATTAAATTTGTTTGTGATTGGCAAATTTTGACTTCATTTCAGTTCATGAATGAAATCTACGAAGGTTAAATAGAAAAGCAGTTTTGAAACAAGTAATGATTATTAAAAATTTTTAAGTGGAACTATGAATGTATAATCGCTAGTGCAGCGCGTGTTGAAAGTCGCTGAGATATAATGCCCTTGAATATGAAGGAAGTTCCCACAGGAATTAATGTTAAAGAATTATTTGTGGAAGTTTTGTAAGTTATGTGGAAGTTTTAAATGCCATATAGATTAATATATGATGATTTTGGGCATATTTTTTATGCAGATTGTGCATTAACTTGTTAGCGAAGGATTTTCCGCTGGAGTAAGATTGTCATAGTTCGTTGAAAATTAATCAAGTGAGTTACTGTTATAATTAACACGAGTTTTGAAAGAATTTGAGATAAGATTTTGAATGAAGGTTGCCGTCACAAATCATTATTAAAACCTTTATTAAACCAGATTGTGACATTAACATGTATAACTAACCTTCATTGGTCGATTATATTAAACAGGATTATAAAATTACCAACCGAATGAACATGTGGTTAATGTATTTATTAAATTAATAATTTAAACAATTTAAATGTTAATATTGTAAATAATTGTTGTAAATATTTTTGAAAATAATATGGAACGAGAGTGATGTTAAAGGCGTGCTTATAATATTTTATTGTCTTTGACAAATATTATAAACAATTTCTAATTGTTATAAATAATTTATGTGATTTTGTTATAAACATTTAAGAGCTAATTAAACATTTGGATTGAAGTTAACAAGTTTAAGAAATTAACATAATGATCCAATAGGATGTGAGCAAAGTACTTGAAAGATTTGCGTAAATATAATGTGAGTTGTCTTATAGACATTTAAAAGCTTGAGAGTGCAGGCTGTATTCTTACGTAACATAGCATGTGAGAAGGGAGTGCATTTGACCAGTATGCAACAGGCTGGAAGGTAGCCCGCAGCTGTGCCAACATATGGTTCTCAGAGAGTGAGGTCGTACACACTTTGGCCTTGCGACTATAAATACCATTCTCATGTTTATTAAAAGGAAACCAAATGCTCTATATATGTCACACCCTGACGTCCTTTTCCAATCCAATAGTGTTATGAATATTACGTTATTTGGAGCTCTTGGGAGCTAAAATGTTTAACATCATGTTGTATGATAATTTTGCAAGTCCTACTGGAGGACGTAGTCAGATTGACTTGTGCTACTGATAGCCACGTTGTTTTGTTGTGTTAGTAAAATCATACCCTTTATTAGAAATAAAGCTTTTGTACAGTTCAAAGTTCTCGTCTTCGTTCTGGTTCATTTTTAAATGTCATGGTGGAGGTTATTGTGTGAACAGACTTTTAGTGATCCTGTTGCCAACTCAAACCCCGAGATAATTAAGAGGTAAGTAACGGTAAGTATAAACCCCCGTCTATTTTGGTGTGTTCAACAATGATTTCCTGTGAATTTCTGTGCTCTTATCTCGATAGTATCTGTCAGTGCCATTTTTATTGATGTAACTGTGCCGGTGCGATTGATAATTGGCAATCCGATTGAGGGGGCGGATATCTGACAGCCTACTATCCAGGTAAACGGGGACAGAAAGATTGGCGACCCAAGAACGTGGGGCTGAGTCAACAGAAAGATTGGCGACCCTAATACGTGGCTCGAATTCGACAAAACTGGATCACCAGGTTGAACAATAGAAAGATTGACGCACCTAAAACGTAGGGTTCGATTAGACTCAAATAAAGAGGTTGATTCTTTGTTAGATGTCTAGGCCAATTGTAGTTAAGAGTGTGATTATATAGGAATTAAATGTTGTATTGTATTAGGAAAATTACACTCAGAAAAGATCAGATCTTATACAACTTGAGAAAAGTTAAAGAGGCTGGAAACTTAGAAAAATCGCCTATAATCTGGAATCTTATTTTATTTGACCGGCTTATGACATTTTAGTCATATTAAAGATAAAATTAAATTATTTGGATTGTAAATGTAAATTATTTGTGTTAGGATATTTTAAAATGAGCCAGAGAAATTTGAACATGTGCGTGAGTTTGTTTCAACATGAAGTATCGTCGAAGGTTAATTATAAGGTAGTTATAAGTTAGATTTAAGACAGAAAATTGATCAAATTTATATATGGTGAAAAGTGTTGCTCAAATGTTGTTATTTTGCTCTTTTGATGTATGTCCCTACAGCAATCCATTTTTGAATAATATTGTAATGGCAGATGAAAGTTTGAAGAAAATGTTAGAGGAGATGTCTGCTAACATGAAGCAGATGATGGAGGAGAATGCTAGTAATTTGAAAGCTAGTATGGGTGAAAGTTTGAATGGTATCCAAACTAGTACTGCCAATTTAGAGGAGAATATGTCGCGTTTACAGATTAATACCCTAGGAATTGAAAATACTGTAAGTGACATCCGCACAAATGTGTCTGATGTTAAAAATGATGTGTCTAAGGTACAGAAAGACCTTACAATGTTAAATCTAGATGTAGCTAATGTCCGAGGGGATATTTCTTGTGCTAGAGCCGAAGTAGTTGTTGTCAAAAACGATGTAGCGACTGTCCAAGACAAGGTCGAGGAAGTCCAGAAAGAAATTCAAAAAGCTAGAACTGATGTATCCAATGTTCAGGTAGACATTAATAACATTCATGCGGATATAACTGAGGTGCAAAGTGACATAACTAAGATTCAGGTAGAGGTCAACACAGTTTTCGTAGATATCACTAAAGTCCAAACTGGTGTAAATAAAGTCAGGGAAGAAATCGAAAACTCAAAAACTCTTTGTACGCGTAATATAACTGCATTAACGACTAGGTTAGTCGATGAATCAGTTAGAACAACAACGTCTTTAGCAGAGTTGAAGTATGATGTAGAGGTCATGAGAACCCAGGTATTAGACCACAATAGAGTATTAAAAGAGGATATCGAAGTAGACATAGCCGAAATGTTAACAGCAAACGTAGCGGTATGGAAAGACGAGTGGAATAAGTCAAGTGGGGAACATGTAACCCAAATTCAGGAAAGGATTGAAAGAAAACTTGCCAGTACGCAGATAGAAATTAACAATGAAGTAGTACAGATTAGGAAAGATTTAAGCGTCAGGATAAATTCGTTATCCGAAAAACAAGTTGACGATAGAACACAACTAGATCAGGATATGCAAACTTTAAAATCTACATTAGAGGAACAGATGCATAAAGTTGTCTCGGATGTAAATGAAACGACGAGTAAACTGAAAAATTTGAAGTTAGGAGAGGCTAGTTTAATGCAGGACTACAAAGAAGAGATTATCAAGAAAGTCTTAACAGAAATCACCGACAAGGATACAGAAGGCTTAGCTTGCGAATTGAATAGGAATTATGCTAGAAGATGTCACCTAGAGCCAGAAGAAAGAGACGTGACTCCTGAAGAACGTGTATCCAGATTCAGAGAGGAGGATGACGAGAGGAATATGGAACCTGAGTGGAACTATCGAGATAGTGGGAAAAACTATCCGGATTCATATCCGAGGAACGTGACGGTCATTAGGAATTTCGAAGACAAACCACAAAAATTCAGTAACACTGATAGTTTGACACCTATAGAGTATGTAAGGAATCTCAAAGATTATTTCATCGAAGCTCACATTCCCAGAGAGAGAGAGAGATGAAGATAGTAGAGAGATATCTGATTGGAGGACCCCTTGAATGGTTTTGCGCATTTAGATACACATTCAGTAACTTTGACGAGTTTGCAGAGGCGTTAATCAAACGATTTTGGTCCATAGAAGCGCAGAATTCGTTAAGAGCGGAGGTGTATTCAAGAAAATACTCAGGTACTCTTCCAACGAGGTACGCTGATTTCTTTACGAGTCAGTTGTCCCGCTTGAGATTTTTGCAACCCCCATTGTCCACGGAGCAACTAATAGATGCGATTTCTCGTATGCTGCCAGTTGAGGTGAGAAGACTTATAATTTCGTCCAACATCAGGGATTTATCCAGCATGGATGAATTACTGAGAAGGTTAGACTACACAAGTCCAATGCCTAACGTAGTCCAGAAAGGTCAAAGGCAGGAGTATAAGGAAATCAATACGGTATACATGGACCAAGTCCAACAAACTGACAAGCCAGAGGAGGAAAAGACTGACAATGTAGGTCCTCACAGGAATAATCAGTTTAGAAATTACAGATCACAAGGTTACCGACCGTATCAACAAAGAAGAGGTTGGAACTACAACCGAGGAAACTACAATGGAAGAGGCAGATATTACAACAATAATGGGTATAACCGTAACTATAATAGGAATAACCAAAACCAAAATAGAAACCAGAATACTCAAAGTCAGGTTATGACACCTGATCAGTATCAGCAAAGAGAAAAGGAAAGCCAGCAATACTTAAAAGAATTAAGGGATAAAGAAGCTGACAATCAAAAGAAAAGGCAGGATGTTGTAATCGATCCTGGTCCTTCTACGAGCCAGCAGAACTTAGAAAATAGAAATACTGGTCAGAAGAGGAATTAGAGAGGAAAGAATACATTAACCACACACAACCCAGAGTAGAAGAAATTTATGATTAAGGAACATAGAGGAAATATCATACTAGAGTAAGCCAGTAATAATTCAATTTCGTGTTCAAGAGAGTTGAGATACTTGTAACATTGAGTTTAAAAACAATTTGCAACTGTTTTTAAAACGTGGTGAGAGGAGAATGCCCCCGTAATTGAATTATATAGAGACCACGGTGGCTATATTTGAAATTATAATGAAAGTTATGGTTGTCATAGTTATGACGTGGGTAGTCATGACGTAAGCACGGATGACGTAAATGTTAGGCCAGCAGGCTACTTGAGCTGAGTTTCTCAGTGACGTCAGCTTTTAGTCCAGAATGTTCCAAGATGTACGACGCAGTCGCAGGAAACGAGGAATTCTGCTGAGGAAGAAACTATGCTATTGGAGGAGAGGCATGAACCAATCAACGATAGTTTCAAGGAAGACGGAGATTGCTGAAACTATGGTATTTTTATTACTTTTGGAATGCAGAATTGTGGAAATCCATTTGCAGTAAAAGCATTGATTTGGAATTTTGGTGAAATTTATTTTCAGTTTTTGAATTTTGAAAATCCGTCATGTATTAACGAAGTTGGAACTTTTAGCGATGACGTAGTATCACGCTTTGGAAGGGATGGAAACGCCCCTCGAGAAGTTAATAAAAGGGCTTGCGCAGAAGAGAGGAGCCTCTTTCGTTCTCTGATCATTCTGAGATCTCATTCTCAGATCATCGAAGTATACTTGTGAAAGTTCTTTTCTTATACATTCATTATAGTGAGACGTCGAAGTGAACAGCAGTGAAAAGAATCGTCTTTATAACGCGTGGCGAGGCCACTATATTAACGAGATCCAGGTCAAACTAGGTGAAGTTGAAACGGACCTTAGAAAGCTTCTACAAGTTTAGCTTCGAACAGTTAGCGGTCACCGATAAGCCAATTGTATTGTGCTGTGCTACATGCAGTTATAGAGAAAAGCTGAACAATTTCGACCGATTAGTTTAAAAGATATTAGCAGTTTTATACGACTGACAAAAGTGATTATCTCGCCACTAGAGAAACACTTTTGTATAGCCAGAATCAACGCAAGGCTGACGATGCGAGTGGAGTAGAAAGACTTCAGATTGCTTGGTTACACAACGATACCAGTATAATGGAGCAATTGAATACGGCAGTTTGTTCTTCTGACACTACAACCGAAGAGCAGATGGAAGGCTAAAAGGGCTTATTGCAATTGGGACATACTTCAACGGAGTAAGATAGCGACATGGAACTTCGCTAATTGCTATTCCACACAAGCGAACATGCGGTGAATACCATCTACACCCATGTTTCGTAATTAAAGGCTGAATACCATCGAACAGCCATAGAAACAATTTCATACTCTGAATATGAATAATTTCTTCGGAAATTTCTACAAAACTTCATGATGATTGTCTACTGGAACTTCAGGGAATTTTTCAAGAGAGGTCAGGGATATCCCGACTCACAAAGAAGATTATTGCCGGAAGGATGTCTATTCGTCTTCGAGGAGCAGAGCGATTTCCGGAGAAGGAAGCAGTTCGATTCTCCGAGGGTGCTGTTTCCTATTTCGAGGATGGAGCTCAACTTTAACGTGGTGAAATGGATCCATCAGCAGTCTTCTTTGGGGAATTTTCCTCTGGAACGTCAATCGGCAGATAAGGTAGTCGTGAACGTTTATTGTATTTGAGTATACTAATAATGTTTGAGCAACTATTTTTCCCATATTTTTATCCTCATGTTTTTTGCCCTATTTTCTTGTTGAGATTCTTATTCTCAGTACACCTTGATGAGTTTTGCATTTTTCGACGATTTATTAAGACATTGTTATGTCATGGGCATAGTTAATGATTTTGAATCAGTTGAGACTGATATTTGGATCTTTCAGCAATTAATATTTTTTTGTAGTCACGATTTGACTGTAAGTTAATGATTTTTAATGGCAGATTTAAATTCAGACAGCGTGTCACTTTATTAAAGTAATTCTACCCCAGTTTAATTACTTTGACCAATTTTCCGTCATCATCAAGAAGGAAGAACATTTAAATGATTTTAGAGCGTTAAAATCTCTTACGTTGTCGACGATCTTGGAAATACTAGTCGTTATTTGAATTGATTGCAACACAGACATTTATCGTCAGTTATGAATGAACATTGCATTATAGACACTTTTGTGAAAGAGTAACTTTAATAATGAATTATTGAATGCATTAAAGTCAAGTACTTTTGTTAGGAGTTTTTCTCAATTAGAGATTTATCAAATCATGTTTGCATTCCCCAGTCTAATTGGATTCTATTCGACTACTTTGCATTTTAGTCGCACTTTATTTGAAGATAGTATTTTTATACTACATTTCTTTTAAGATGTTAATCTTAAATTTTGATAGACCAGACAGGCGTATATAAGCGTATTCACTATTAAATTTGTTTGTGATTGGCAAATTTTGACTTCATTTCAGTTCATGAATGAAATCTACGAAGGTTAAATAGAAAAGCAGTTTTGAAACAAGTAATGATTATTAAAAATTTTTAAGTGGAACTATGAATGTATAATCGCTAGTGCAGCGCGTGTTGAAAGTCGCTGAGATATAATGCCCTTGAATATGAAGGAAGTTCCCACAGGAATTAATGTTAAAGAATTATTTGTGGAAGTTTTGTAAGTTATGTGGAAGTTTTAAATGCCATATAGATTAATATATGATGATTTTGGGCATATTTTTTATGCAGATTGTGCATTAACTTGTTAGCGAAGGATTTTCCGCTGGAGTAAGATTGTCATAGTTCGTTGAAAATTAATCAAGTGAGTTACTGTTATAATTAACACGAGTTTTGAAAGAATTTGAGATAAGATTTTGAATGAAGGTTGCCGTCACAAATCATTATTAAAACCTTTATTAAACCAGATTGTGACATTAACATGTATAACTAACCTTCATTGGTCGATTATATTAAACAGGATTATAAAATTACCAACCGAATGAACATGTGGTTAATGTATTTATTAAATTAATAATTTAAACAATTTAAATGTTAATATTGTAAATAATTGTTGTAAATATTTTTGAAAATAATATGGAACGAGAGTGATGTTAAAGGCGTGCTTATAATATTTTATTGTCTTTGACAAATATTATAAACAATTTCTAATTGTTATAAATAATTTATGTGATTTTGTTATAAACATTTAAGAGCTAATTAAACATTTGGATTGAAGTTAACAAGTTTAAGAAATTAACATAATGATCCAATAGGATGTGAGCAAAGTACTTGAAAGATTTGCGTAAATATAATGTGAGTTGTCTTATAGACATTTAAAAGCTTGAGAGTGCAGGCTGTATTCTTACGTAACATAGCATGTGAGAAGGGAGTGCATTTGACCAGTATGCAACAGGCTGGAAGGTAGCCCGCAGCTGTGCCAACATATGGTTCTCAGAGAGTGAGGTCGTACACACTTTGGCCTTGCGACTATAAATACCATTCTCATGTTTATTAAAAGGAAACCAAATGCTCTATATATGTCACACCCTGACGTCCTTTTCCAATCCAATAGTGTTATGAATATTACGTTATTTGGAGCTCTTGGGAGCTAAAATGTTTAACATCATGTTGTATGATAATTTTGCAAGTCCTACTGGAGGACGTAGTCAGATTGACTTGTGCTACTGATAGCCACGTTGTTTTGTTGTGTTAGTAAAATCATACCCTTTATTAGAAATAAAGCTTTTGTACAGTTCAAAGTTCTCGTCTTCGTTCTGGTTCATTTTTAAATGTCATGGTGGAGGTTATTGTGTGAACAGACTTTTAGTGATCCTGTTGCCAACTCAAACCCCGAGATAATTAAGAGGTAAGTAACGGTAAGTATAAACCCCCGTCTATTTTGGTGTGTTCAACAATGATTTCCTGTGAATTTCTGTGCTCTTATCTCGATAGTATCTGTCAGTGCCATTTTTATTGATGTAACTGTGCCGGTGCGATTGATAATTGGCAATCCGATTGAGGGGGCGGATATCTGACAGCCTACTATCCAGGTAAACGGGGACAGAAAGATTGGCGACCCAAGAACGTGGGGCTGAGTCAACAGAAAGATTGGCGACCCTAATACGTGGCTCGAATTCGACAAAACTGGATCACCAGGTTGAACAATAGAAAGATTGACGCACCTAAAACGTAGGGTTCGATTAGACTCAAATAAAGAGGTTGATTCTTTGTTAGATGTCTAGGCCAATTGTAGTTAAGAGTGTGATTATATAGGAATTAAATGTTGTATTGTATTAGGAAAATTACACTCAGAAAAGATCAGATCTTATACAACTTGAGAAAAGTTAAAGAGGCTGGAAACTTAGAAAAATCGCCTATAATCTGGAATCTTATTTTATTTGACCGGCTTATGACATTTTAGTCATATTAAAGATAAAATTAAATTATTTGGATTGTAAATGTAAATTATTTGTGTTAGGATATTTTAAAATGAGCCAGAGAAATTTGAACATGTGCGTGAGTTTGTTTCAACATGAAGTATCGTCGAAGGTTAATTATAAGGTAGTTATAAGTTAGATTTAAGACAGAAAATTGATCAAATTTATATATGGTGAAAAGTGTTGCTCAAATGTTGTTATTTTGCTCTTTTGATGTATGTCCCTACAGCAATCCATTTTTGAATAATATTGTAATGGCAGATGAAAGTTTGAAGAAAATGTTAGAGGAGATGTCTGCTAACATGAAGCAGATGATGGAGGAGAATGCTAGTAATTTGAAAGCTAGTATGGGTGAAAGTTTGAATGGTATCCAAACTAGTACTGCCAATTTAGAGGAGAATATGTCGCGTTTACAGATTAATACCCTAGGAATTGAAAATACTGTAAGTGACATCCGCACAAATGTGTCTGATGTTAAAAATGATGTGTCTAAGGTACAGAAAGACCTTACAATGTTAAATCTAGATGTAGCTAATGTCCGAGGGGATATTTCTTGTGCTAGAGCCGAAGTAGTTGTTGTCAAAAACGATGTAGCGACTGTCCAAGACAAGGTCGAGGAAGTCCAGAAAGAAATTCAAAAAGCTAGAACTGATGTATCCAATGTTCAGGTAGACATTAATAACATTCATGCGGATATAACTGAGGTGCAAAGTGACATAACTAAGATTCAGGTAGAGGTCAACACAGTTTTCGTAGATATCACTAAAGTCCAAACTGGTGTAAATAAAGTCAGGGAAGAAATCGAAAACTCAAAAACTCTTTGTACGCGTAATATAACTGCATTAACGACTAGGTTAGTCGATGAATCAGTTAGAACAACAACGTCTTTAGCAGAGTTGAAGTATGATGTAGAGGTCATGAGAACCCAGGTATTAGACCACAATAGAGTATTAAAAGAGGATATCGAAGTAGACATAGCCGAAATGTTAACAGCAAACGTAGCGGTATGGAAAGACGAGTGGAATAAGTCAAGTGGGGAACATGTAACCCAAATTCAGGAAAGGATTGAAAGAAAACTTGCCAGTACGCAGATAGAAATTAACAATGAAGTAGTACAGATTAGGAAAGATTTAAGCGTCAGGATAAATTCGTTATCCGAAAAACAAGTTGACGATAGAACACAACTAGATCAGGATATGCAAACTTTAAAATCTACATTAGAGGAACAGATGCATAAAGTTGTCTCGGATGTAAATGAAACGACGAGTAAACTGAAAAATTTGAAGTTAGGAGAGGCTAGTTTAATGCAGGACTACAAAGAAGAGATTATCAAGAAAGTCTTAACAGAAATCACCGACAAGGATACAGAAGGCTTAGCTTGCGAATTGAATAGGAATTATGCTAGAAGATGTCACCTAGAGCCAGAAGAAAGAGACGTGACTCCTGAAGAACGTGTATCCAGATTCAGAGAGGAGGATGACGAGAGGAATATGGAACCTGAGTGGAACTATCGAGATAGTGGGAAAAACTATCCGGATTCATATCCGAGGAACGTGACGGTCATTAGGAATTTCGAAGACAAACCACAAAAATTCAGTAACACTGATAGTTTGACACCTATAGAGTATGTAAGGAATCTCAAAGATTATTTCATCGAAGCTCACATTCCCAGAGAGAGAGAGAGATGAAGATAGTAGAGAGATATCTGATTGGAGGACCCCTTGAATGGTTTTGCGCATTTAGATACACATTCAGTAACTTTGACGAGTTTGCAGAGGCGTTAATCAAACGATTTTGGTCCATAGAAGCGCAGAATTCGTTAAGAGCGGAGGTGTATTCAAGAAAATACTCAGGTACTCTTCCAACGAGGTACGCTGATTTCTTTACGAGTCAGTTGTCCCGCTTGAGATTTTTGCAACCCCCATTGTCCACGGAGCAACTAATAGATGCGATTTCTCGTATGCTGCCAGTTGAGGTGAGAAGACTTATAATTTCGTCCAACATCAGGGATTTATCCAGCATGGATGAATTACTGAGACGGTTAGACTACACAAGTCCAATGCCTAACGTAGTCCAGAAAGGTCAAAGGCAGGAGTATAAGGAAATCAATACGGTATACATGGACCAAGTCCAACAAACTGACAAGCCAGAGGAGGAAAAGACTGACAATGTAGGTCCTCACAGGAATAATCAGTTTAGAAATTACAGATCACAAGGTTACCGACCGTATCAACAAAGAAGAGGTTGGAACTACAACCGAGGAAACTACAATGGAAGAGGCAGATATTACAACAATAATGGGTATAACCGTAACTATAATAGGAATAACCAAAACCAAAATAGAAACCAGAATACTCAAAGTCAGGTTATGACACCTGATCAGTATCAGCAAAGAGAAAAGGAAAGCCAGCAATACTTAAAAGAATTAAGGGATAAAGAAGCTGACAATCAAAAGAAAAGGCAGGATGTTGTAATCGATCCTGGTCCTTCTACGAGCCAGCAGAACTTAGAAAATAGAAATACTGGTCAGAAGAGGAATTAGAGAGGAAAGAATACATTAACCACACACAACCCAGAGTAGAAGAAATTTATGATTAAGGAACATAGAGGAAATATCATACTAGAGTAAGCCAGTAATAATTCAATTTCGTGTTCAAGAGAGTTGAGATACTTGTAACATTGAGTTTAAAAACAATTTGCAACTGTTTTTAAAACGTGGTGAGAGGAGAATGCCCCCGTAATTGAATTATATAGAGACCACGGTGGCTATATTTGAAATTATAATGAAAGTTATGGTTGTCATAGTTATGACGTGGGTAGTCATGACGTAAGCACGGATGACGTAAATGTTAGGCCAGCAGGCTACTTGAGCTGAGTTTCTCAGTGACGTCAGCTTTTAGTCCAGAATGTTCCAAGATGTACGACGCAGTCGCAGGAAACGAGGAATTCTGCTGAGGAAGAAACTATGCTATTGGAGGAGAGGCATGAACCAATCAACGATAGTTTCAAGGAAGACGGAGATTGCTGAAACTATGGTATTTTTATTACTTTTGGAATGCAGAATTGTGGAAATCCATTTGCAGTAAAAGCATTGATTTGGAATTTTGGTGAAATTTATTTTCAGTTTTTGAATTTTGAAAATCCGTCATGTATTAACGAAGTTGGAACTTTTAGCGATGACGTAGTATCACGCTTTGGAAGGGATGGAAACGCCCCTCGAGAAGTTAATAAAAGGGCTTGCGCAGAAGAGAGGAGCCTCTTTCGTTCTCTGATCATTCTGAGATCTCATTCTCAGATCATCGAAGTATACTTGTGAAAGTTCTTTTCTTATACATTCATTATAGTGAGACGTCGAAGTGAACAGCAGTGAAAAGAATCGTCTTTATAACGCGTGGCGAGGCCACTATATTAACGAGTTCCAGGTCAAACTAGGTGAAGTTGAAACGGACCTTAGAAAGCTTCTACAAGTTTAGCTTCGAACAGTTAGCGGTCACCGATAAGCCAATTGTATTGTGCTGTGCTACATGCAGTTATAGAGAAAAGCTGAACAATTTCGACCGATTAGTTTAAAAGATATTAGCAGTTTTATACGACTGACAAAAGTGATTATCTCGCCACTAGAGAAACACTTTTGTATAGCCAGAATCAACGCAAGGCTGACGATGCGAGTGGAGTAGAAAGACTTCAGATTGCTTGGTTACACAACGATACCAGTATAATGGAGCAATTGAATACGGCAGTTTGTTCTTCTGACACTACAACCGAAGATCAGATGGAAGGCTAAAAGGGCTTATTGCAATTGGGACATACTTCAACGGAGTAAGATAGCGACATGGAACTTCGCTAATTGCTATTCCACACAAGCGAACATGCGGTGAATACCATCTACACCCATGTTTCGTAATTAAAGGCTGAATACCATCGAACAGCCATAGAAACAATTTCATACTCTGAATATGAATAATTTCTTCGGAAATTTCTACAAAACTTCATGATGATTGTCTACTGGAACTTCAGGGAATTTTTCAAGAGAGGTCAGGGATATCCCGACTCACAAAGAAGATTATTGCCGGAAGGATGTCTATTCGTCTTCGAGGAGCAGAGCGATTTCCGGAGAAGGAAGCAGTTCGATTCTCCGAGGGTGCTGTTTCCTATTTCGAGGATGGAGCTCAACTTTAACGTGGTGAAATGGATCCATCAGCAGTCTTCTTTGGGGAATTTTCCTCTGGAACGTCAATCGGCAGATAAGGTAGTCGTGAACGTTTATTGTATTTGAGTATACTAATAATGTTTGAGCAACTATTTTTCCCATATTTTTATCCTCATGTTTTTTGCCCTATTTTCTTGTTGAGATTCTTATTCTCAGTACACCTTGATGAGTTTTGCATTTTTCGACGATTTATTAAGACATTGTTATGTCATGGGCATAGTTAATGATTTTGAATCAGTTGAGACTGATATTTGGATCTTTCAGCAATTAATATTTTTTTGTAGTCACGATTTGACTGTAAGTTAATGATTTTTAATGGCAGATTTAAATTCAGACAGCGTGTCACTTTATTAAAGTAATTCTACCCCAGTTTAATTACTTTGACCAATTTTCCGTCATCATCAAGAAGGAAGAACATTTAAATGATTTTAGAGCGTTAAAATCTCTTACGTTGTCGACGATCTTGGAAATACTAGTCGTTATTTGAATTGATTGCAACACAGACATTTATCGTCAGTTATGAATGAACATTGCATTATAGACACTTTTGTGAAAGAGTAACTTTAATAATGAATTATTGAATGCATTAAAGTCAAGTACTTTTGTTAGGAGTTTTTCTCAATTAGAGATTTATCAAATCATGTTTGCATTCCCCAGTCTAATTGGATTCTATTCGACTACTTTGCATTTTAGTCGCACTTTATTTGAAGATAGTATTTTTATACTACATTTCTTTTAAGATGTTAATCTTAAATTTTGATAGACCAGACAGGCGTATATAAGCGTATTCACTATTAAATTTGTTTGTGATTGGCAAATTTTGACTTCATTTCAGTTCATGAATGAAATCTACGAAGGTTAAATAGAAAAGCAGTTTTGAAACAAGTAATGATTATTAAAAATTTTTAAGTGGAACTATGAATGTATAATCGCTAGTGCAGCGCGTGTTGAAAGTCGCTGAGATATAATGCCCTTGAATATGAAGGAAGTTCCCACAGGAATTAATGTTAAAGAATTATTTGTGGAAGTTTTGTAAGTTATGTGGAAGTTTTAAATGCCATATAGATTAATATATGATGATTTTGGGCATATTTTTAATGCAGATTGTGCATTAACTTGTTAGCGAAGGATTTTCCGCTGGAGTAAGATTGTCATAGTTCGTTGAAAATTAATCAAGTGAGTTACTGTTATAATTAACACGAGTTTTGAAAGAATTTGAGATAAGATTTTGAATGAAGGTTGCCGTCACAAATCATTATTAAAACCTTTATTAAACCAGATTGTGACATTAACATGTATAACTAACCTTCATTGGTCGATTATATTAAACAGGATTATAAAATTACCAACCGAATGAACATGTGGTTAATGTATTTATTAAATTAATAATTTAAACAATTTAAATGTTAATATTGTAAATAATTGTTGTAAATATTTTTGAAAATAATATGGAACGAGAGTGATGTTAAAGGCGTGCTTATAATATTTTATTGTCTTTGACAAATATTATAAACAATTTCTAATTGTTATAAATAATTTATGTGATTTTGTTATAAACATTTAAGAGCTAATTAAACATTTGGATTGAAGTTAACAAGTTTAAGAAATTAACATAATGATCCAATAGGATGTGAGCAAAGTACTTGAAAGATTTGCGTAAATATAATGTGAGTTGTCTTATAGACATTTAAAAGCTTGAGAGTGCAGGCTGTATTCTTACGTAACATAGCATGTGAGAAGGGAGTGCATTTGACCAGTATGCAACAGGCTGGAAGGTAGCCCGCAGCTGTGCCAACATATGGTTCTCAGAGAGTGAGGTCGTACACACTTTGGCCTTGCGACTATAAATACCATTCTCATGTTTATTAAAAGGAAACCAAATGCTCTATATATGTCACACCCTGACGTCCTTTTCCAATCCAATAGTGTTATGAATATTACGTTATTTGGAGCTCTTGGGAGCTAAAATGTTTTACATCATGTTGTATGATAATTTTGCAAGTTCTACTGGAGGACGTAGTCAGATTGACTTGTGCTACTGATAGCCACGTTGTTTTTGTTGTGTTAGTAAAATCATACCCTTTATTAGAAATAAAGCTTTTGTACAGTTCAAAGTTCTCGTCTTCGTTCTGGTTCATATTTAAATGTCATGGTGGAGGTTATTGTGTGAACAGACTTTTAGTGATCCTGTTGTCAACTCAAACCCCGAGATAATTAAGAGGTAAGTAACGGTAAGTATAAACCCCCGTCTATTTTGGTGTGTTCCACAATGATTTCCTGTGAATTTCTGTGCTCTTATCTCGATAGTATCTGTCAGTGCCATTTTTATTGATGTAACTGTGCCGGTGCGATTGATAATTGGCAATCCGATTGAGGGGGCGGATATCTGACAGCCTACTATCCAGGTAAACGGGGACAGTACTGTCCCCGTAATTGAATTGTATAGAGACCACGGTGGCTATATTGAAATTATAATGAAAGTTATGGCTGTCATGGTTATGACGTGGGTAGTCATGACGTAAGCACGGATGACGCAAACGTTATACCAGCAGGTTACTTGAGCTGAGATTCTCAGTGACGTCAGCATTTAGTCGAGAATGTTCCAAGATTTACGACGCAGTCGCAGGAAACGAGGAATTCTGCTGAGGAAGAAACTATGCTATTGGAGGGGAGGCTTGAACCAATCAACGATAGTTTAAAGGAAGACGGAGATTGCTGAAACTATGGTATTTTTATTACTTTTGGAATGCAGAATTGTGGAAATCCATTTGCAGTAGCGGCATTGATTTGGAATTTTGGTGAAATTTATTTTCAGTTTTTGAATTTTGAAAATCCGTCATGTATTAACGAAGTTGGAACTTTTAGCGATGACGCAGTATCACGCTCTGGAAGGGATGGAAACGCCCCTCGTGAAGTTAATAAAAGGGCTTGCGCAGAAGAGAGGAGTCTCATTCTCCGATCATTCTCAGATCTCATTCTCAGATCATCGAAGTCTAATTGTGAAAGTTCTTTCTTATATAGTCATATATAGTGAAAAGTGTGAAAAGAGTCGTCTTTATAACACGTGGTGAAGCCACTGCATTATACGAGATTCAAATCAAACTAGGTGAAGTTAAAACGGACCTTAGAACGCTTCTACAAGTTTAGCTTCGAACAGTTAGCGGTCGCCGATAAGCTAATTCTATTGTGCAGTGCTACATGAAGTAATATAGAAAAGCTGAACAATTTCGAGTAATTAGTTTGAAAGATATTAGCAGTTTTAGACGACTGACAAAAGTGATTATCTCGCCACCTGAGAAGCACTATTGTATCGCCAGAACCAACGCCACGGCTGACGCTGCTAGTGAAATAGGGAGACTTCAGATTGCTTTTGTTACACAACACTACAGTATAATGGAGCAATTTAATACGGCAGTTTGTTCTTCTATTACTACAACCGAAGAGCAGATGGAAGGCTAAAGGACTTAATGCGATTGGGACATATTTCAACGGAGTAAGATAGCAACATGGAACTTCGCTAATTGCTATTCCACACAAACGAACATGTGGTGAATACCATCTACACCCATGTTTCGTGATTAAAAGCTGAATACTATCCAACAGCAATGGAATCTATTACATACTCACTGTATATGAATATTTCTTCGGAAATTTCTACAAAAAACTTCATGGCGATTGTCTACTGGAACTTCAGGGAATTTTTCAAGAGAGGTCAGGGTTATCCCGACTCACAAAGAAGATTATTGCCGGAAGGATGTCTATTGGTCTTCGAGGAGCAGTGCGATTTCCGGAGAAGGAAGCAGTTCGATTCTCCGAGGATGCTATTTCCTATTTCGAGGATGGAGCTCAGCTTTAACTTGGTGAAATGGATCCATCAGCAGTCTTCTTTGGGGAATTTTCCTCTGGAACGTCAATCGGCAGATAAGGTAGTCGTGAACGTTTATTGTATTTGAGTTTCTTAATGATGTTTGAGCAACCATTTTTCCCATATTTTTGTCCTCATGTATTTTGCCCTATTTTCTTGTTTGAGATTCCTATTCTCAGTACATCTTGATGAGTTATGCCTTTTTCGACGTTTTATTAAGACATTGTTATGTCATGGGCATAGTTAAATGATTTTGGATCAGTTGAGACTGATATTTGGATTTTTCAGTAATTTGCTTATTTATTTTGTAGTCACGATTTGACTGTAAGTTAATGATTTTTATGGCAGATTTAAATTCAGACAGCGTGTCACTTTATTAAAGTAATTCTACCCCAGTTTAATTACTTTGACCAATTTTCTGTCATCATCAAGAAGGAAGAACATTTAAATGATTTTAGAGCGTTAAAATCTCTTACGTTGTCGACGATCTTGGAAATACTAGTCGTTATTTGAATTGATTGCAACACAGACATTTATCGTCAGTTATGAATGAACATTGCATTATAGACACTTTTGTGAAAGAGTAACTTTAATAATGAATTATTGAATGCATTAAAGTCAAGTACTTTTGTTAGGAGTTTTTCTCAATTAGAGATTTATCAAATCATGTTTGCATTCCCCAGTCTAATTGGATTCTATTCGACTACTTTGCATTTTAGTCGCACTTTATTTGAAGATAGTATTTTTATACTACATTTCTTTTAAGATGTTAATCTTAAATTTTGATAGACCAGACAGGCGTATATAAGCGTATTCACTATTAAATTTGTTTGTGATTGGCAAATTTTTACTTCATTTCAGTTCATGAATGAAATCTACGAAGGTTAAATAGAAAAGCAGTTTTGAAACAAGTAATGATTATTAAAAATTTTTAAGTGGAACTATGAATGTATAATCGCTAGTGCAGCGCGTGTTGAAAGTCGCTGAGATATAATGCCCTTGAATATGAAGGAAGTTCCCACAGGAATTAATGTTAAAGAATTATTTGTGGAAGTTTTGTAAGTTATGTGGAAGTTTTGATGCCATATAGATTAATATATGATGAATTTTGGGCCTAATTTTTAATGCAGTTTGTGCATTAACTTGTTAGCGAAGTATTTTCCGCTGGAGTAAGATTGTCATAGTTCGTTGAAAATTAATCAAGTGAATTAACTGTTATAATTAACACGAGTTTTGAAAGAATTTGAGATAAGATTTTGAATGAAGATTACCGTCACAAATAATTATTAAAACCTTTATTAAAACAGATTGTGACATTAACATGTATAACTAACCTTCATTGGTCGATTATATGGACACGATTATGAAAATTACCAACCGGATGAACATGTGGTTAATGTATTTCTTAAATTAATAATTTAAATAATTTAAATGTTAATATTATAAATAAATGCTGTAAATATTTTTGAAAATAATGTGGAACGAAAGTGATGTTAAAGGCGTGTTAAAAAAAATATTTTTATTGTCTTGGACAAATATTATAAACAATTTCTAATTGTTATAAATAATTTATGTGATTTTGTTATAAACATTTAAGAGCTTATTAAACATTCGGATGAGAACTTAACAAGTTTAAGGAATTATCATAATAATCCAGTAGGATGTGAGTAAAGTATTTGAAAGATTTGCGTAAATATAAATATGAGTTGTCTTGCAGACATTTAAAGCTTGAGAAAGAGCTGTATTCTTACGTAACGTAGCATGTGAGAAGGGAGCCCATTTGACAAGTATGCATCAGGTTGGAGGGTAGCTCGCAGCTGTCCCAACAACTGGTTATCAGCGGGTGAGGTCGTCCACACTCTGGCCTTGCGACTATAAATACAATTGTCATGTTTATTAAAAGGAAACCAAATGCTCTATCTATGTCTCGTCCTCACTTCCTTTCCAATCCAATTGTGTTATGAATATTACGTTATTTGGAGCTCGTGGGAGCTAATATGTTCTATATCATGTTGTATGATAATTTTGCAAGTCCTACAGGAGGACGTAGTCAGATTGACTTGGGCTACTGATAGCCACGTTGATTTTGTTGTGTTATTAAAATCTTACCCTTTATTTGAAATAAAGCTTTTGTACGGTTCAAAGTTCTCGTCTTCGTTCTGGTTCATTTTTAAATGTCATGGTGGAGGTTATTGTGTGAACAGACTTTAGTGATCCTGTTGTCAACTCAATCCCCGAGATAATTTTAAGAGGTAAGTAACGGTAAGTATGAACCCCCGTCTATTTTGGTGTGTTCCACAATGATTTCCTGTTAACTTCTGTGCTCATATCTCGATAGTATCTGTCAGTGCCATTTTCATTGATGTAGCTGAGCCGGTGCGATTGATTGTTGGCAATCCGATTGAGGGGGCGGATATCTGACAGCCTACTATCCGGGTAAACGGGGACAGTACCTTCTTCAAGGCCACGGCCGCCTCCTTCCCTCATCCTTGCCTATCCATCCTGACCTTCCATTACCTTCCCTCATGAGGCCCGTTCGCTTTGCAGGTGAGGCCGCCTGGGCGAGGTGCCAATCACACCTCACCAGTTGTATCCCTTCCGATTCGATGTTCCCAGCTCTAGGACACTGCCCGTAGAGGCAGTAGTGGTGAGTTCCCTCGCTGAGTCCGTGGGTTCCACCAACCTGGAGGGTAAACGACTAAGAAAAAGGAAATATCTCTCAGTATGCCTTTCTTCGGAAGGGAAGTAAAGCCGGTCCCATGTCATAGATTTATGACATGTTAAAGAACCTCCCACTAATTACACCTGTGTGAAGCTAAATTATATACTGGTAGGTTAAGAATGTTGGTTGGTTCTTAAGTTTAGGGGCTGCGACAACGCGGTTATGCAGCCCCGTGTACTTTGGGTGTGTGTAGAATCTGTCTGATAACCGGTGTTAATTGTGATGACTGTATAAGTGTGTGTATCTGTTTTAATTCAAGTAAGGACTGAAGACGATCATTTTTCAAGTAGTTCGTACTTTTGCCGTCAAACGCCACCGTCAACGACTGCTAGTTCAGAACTTAGCTACCAGACGTCACAGCAGTCGGCTCTTGGCAACGAACGTAGAAACCTAAGTGCGTTGTTTACATTCCTAACCTATACAATTTAGCTTCACACAGGTGTAATTAGTGGAAGGTTCTTTAACATGCCATAAATCTAGGACATGGGACCACCTCCATTGATAAAGAAAAAAGTTTGAAATATTTTTAGGAAATATTTTTTATGCTTTCGAAAGAAAGAAAATAATATTATTGGTTCTACATCCCTTTTAACTACTGCAGATTATAGAGACACCGGGGTGGCGGAATTTTGCTCTCAAAGAAAGAAAGAAAGAAAGAAAGAAAGAAAGAAAGGAAGAAAGAAAGATAAGTAAATAAATAAATAAATAAATAAATAAATAAATAAAGAACGCTGCTTTGTTGTAGACTATTAACTAACTTGGAAGTAAATTCTGTTAACTGCCCGTTATGTCATAAAATTAAGAATTTTGGTTCGATTAATGAGAAGAAGACCCAGTTCTGTCACGAAATTTAATTCTGGTCTGAGGGGTACCCTCAACCTTGTGAGGTAAAACTGAGAAGAGGTAGGTTAGATTCCTAGCTCAGCCATTCTGGAAGTGGTTTTCCGTGGTTTCCCACTTCCACCCCAAGGACAATGCCGGTATGGTAGCTAACGTAAGGCCACGGTCGCTATTGTGCTATTGATAAGCAATCTCAGATGTTAGGCAAGAGGTCTTTACGAGGATCACTACTACAGTAAGTCATGGCCGCCTTCACATTCAGCGCGAGTTGTGTACTAAGCAACGAACATACCCTACTTGACGATCTTCCCGAGAGTAGCGCTGCTTGGTTCAACCGATTGTGAGCCTGAAATAGTGACCGCGTATAATTCCGCTTACGTCTCTAATTTTATTATCTGACACCTTTGTTGTTTATTACATGAGTTGTATAATGTGAGAAGTGCAGAAGTGTTCACTAGGTGTTGGTGCTGATGCATTGATATATTGTATTACCGGTACTAACAGTATAAAAAAAATAGTTAGAGCATTTTCACTACTACTCCATAATTTTGTCAAGCCTATGGAATATACAGATTGGTATGTTTATTTAATTTAAATACCAATCTTATGTTGTGCCGACGTAATCTCTGGAGTATCAACCTACTAGCGCTGCGTGGCGAATTAGCAATTAGGTAGATTTCATTAGAAAGCTAACTATTGCAATGGGTGCCATCTTTCGACTTCCGGAAAATTTCGACATATCTTCGCGTTTCACATCCCCCAGGCCCCAAAACCACCGTCAGTTCAAAAGTTTATATCTAATTTATATATATATAGTGTCTATGTATATATATCAGTTTCTTGTGGACACGATAACTGCCGTAAATTTGCACCAATCACTTTGAATTTTTCACATAATAGATCATGGCAACTATTTTATTTCAGACAAATGCGTTGTTATACAATCATTCATTATACACAATATGGAAATACAATGTACTTTACCAATCAAGTACGTTACGTGAGTTTCTCAGGATGTATTGCAGCCAAGGGAGAAGAGTGAAATTAAGAAAATTTTGTACGTCATAATTTCCACGGACATTTACACAACACATTTTGAACACATTAACATCCTTCGAAGTAATCTCGTTGATTGGTTGGTTCTTAAGTTTAGGGGCTGCGACAACGCGGTCATGTAGCCCCGTTTACATTGGGTGTGTGTAGAATCTGTCTGATAACCGGTGTTAATTGTGATGACTGTATTAGTGTGTGTCATCTGTTTTTTAATTTAAGTACTGCAACCAACGAGCTAGAGAAAGGTATACCTTTCTCTAGCTCGTTGACTGCAACTTAGAATTTTTCAAATAGTTCCTACTTTTGCCGCCACGCGCCACCGTCAACGACTACTAGGCCAAGGTCAGAACTTAGCTACTAGACGCCACCGCAGTCGTCTCTTGGCAACGAACGTAGAAACCTAAGAGCGTTGTTTACATTCTTAACCTATCCAATTTAGCTTCACACAGGTGCAATTAGTGGAAGGTTCTTTAACATGCCATAAATCTATGAAGGAAGGCATACTGAGGGCTTTTAAATGCTCTTAAAAAATCCGACGGCTTCGGCCGGGTTTGAACCCGCTATCTTGGGCATAGAAGCTCAGCATGCTACCGACTACGCCACCGAATACGCCCGAAGTAATCTCCAAGGCAATCAATTGATCGCTGCCAACAAGGCGGAAGACGACCAATACCATCAGCTTCTCCATTGTGCAATCTGGCAATCTCGCGTCGCACTGCGTTGGCTATGTCTTCCCGTGTATGTTAGTTAGTTATAGTGCGCGACAAACCATTGGAAGCCTGAAGGTCAAGGGGCCCTCCGCTCCGCTCTCCTCCCCGCGCCTGGCGGTGTTGCCATGTTATTGCACGGTACCTTCGGTCGAGTACTGGATGCGAGAACGTACATGACAACACCACACCGACTACGCGTGACCTTCAGGCTTCCAATGGCTTGGCCCGAACTATAGTTATTGTTGTTTTAAGGAGCGGAATTACGAACTCATTGTGAATGTAAGCGTCTCCCAAGCAAAGGAGCTTTCAATTTTGGTATCAAATTGAAATCGCATGGTGACATATCAGGAGAGTAGGGAGGATACTCTAGTCTAGTACTGAACCCATGTACCATTGGTTCAAGGGGTCGAATCCAGATATAATGGTAAAAAAAGAAGGAAGGAAATATACAGTCTTCAGTGGAACATAGAAAGATTTTATACGAGAGGGCGAGCATAACGTTGTGTAAGAATTAGGGTCCAGGTGGCCAGGAAATGATATCATGCATGACGCATAGATAAGGAGCCGGTCATGAACATAATTAGAACGAGTGGAACTTTCCGTCGGAGTGACTGCGAGCATGTTTCGGAAATTGCTCTTACGTTGCAGGAAAATGGCATCGTCGCAGTTGTGCAAGAAGAATAATTAGATTTAAAGCACTTGCGAGCATATAATTAAATAAAGAAATACATCATTGTGAATCATTTCGGAATAGAGATTTTTGTGTGGAGAAAAAGGTTTTAATAATTGCCTAGGAAAGAAGTGCAAACGTGGCCATACGTCATTAAAAGTTCCCCGAGACCCGAGGAGGTGGGGATTAAAAATCAACTATAACACCCACATATCTGAAGACCAAATTTCATTTAATATCTCAGAATTGCACGATCGATTTTCTTGTGCAAAGAAGTCAGTTTACGTTTAGAAAACAAGCTTTCCAGAGATATAATTTTTAAAAGTGTGCGACCATTGCTTCAAAAGTTGGTTATGAAAAAGACGTAGAATTTATCTTTTTGTCGCCAATTTGTATAAAAGTCTTGGCCGTGCCAAGCAAATCATGCAGTACTTACTAGACCTCGAGAGGTCGTGATACTCTGTATCGACAACCAACGTGCACCCGAAGGGAGTGGCCGAGAAGTATCATCAAAGTATCGCCGTGTGAAGACTTAGGAAAATCCTAATACAGGATTTAGTTCCGCCAGTATCAGTCTTATAGTGAAAAGTTCAGTATTACAGTCAAAGTAGGCTGCGAACTTAAAGAACAGGCGATAGGTCTTCAAATAACAGTTCATTTAAACGACCGAAAGTATCGTAACGTTTTGAAGTACCATAATATCGAAACAAACATTCTATCAATGTTAAAGAACACGATCAGGGTCGGACAAATAAGGGCCGCATAGTATTCTCAAAAGATAAGAATTAGAGAACAGAATAATCAGAAGTGAGAATTTAATTTGAGACGTTGTTTCAAGGAAACAAATGAACTATAAAAAGCACTAAGTTACGAGGAGCATTAGATGCTAGAAAATAATAGGTCACCGATAGAGTATTTGGGAGACCGTGAACAAGACAGACTTTCGTTAGACAAACTAATAGTGTCTAGAAAGAAGCAATTTCGAGCTAATAATAATAATAGCCGATCTACAGGAAAACCGGATTTGAAGAAGTACCATTCCAGGGGGGGGGGGGGGGGGGTAGAGTGTTCGAGACTTTCATATTCTGGTCAGATAGGAAGCCGACATCTACTAGTTTCACCCTTGGAGACGGGGAATCAAGAAATCACGTGTGCAAGGCCTAATCAAAGCCTCAGTTATTAGAATCAGTGTAATGTAAATATATAAAAATTGTGTTAGTATAGTAATTGTTCAGTGATTTTATTGTGTATTATAGAAGAATACAGAATTGTATTTTAAAATCCTACCAGTGTCTAAGGTATATAAGTTATATGTGTGTCAAGAAATGTCAGTGTATGAAATGGAATTGAGCAAGATGGCTTAAACACAAATAGTGGGCGAAATGAAACATCGTTGGAAAGTACGGTCGGGGACCGTCAGAGCATGTAAGTAACCATTTTCATTATGTTATGTGTTGGGAAATATTTGTGTACAATCCACCTGAGAATGAGAAAAAGGGATGTTTTTGAATAACAAATAACAGAATAAGAGCGCGATCTGAACAAATAAAAATTGAGAAATTATAAAATGATTATGTGAAATGAATAAATCCCTTAGAGGAAATGTATGAAATAAAATATCAGTGTATTTGATAAATGTTATGAAAGCAAGCGGAATAATAATAATAATAATAAAAATTATATAAATGAAGATTAAGTTGAATTATATGAAAGTAATAGCTTTTGAGCTCTTGTAAAAGTATAAATACATGGTGTGAATACATGTTCTTAAAGTATAGCGATAATTGTCACGGGAGAGGATTAATATAAAAATTGAGATATAGATCAAATGTTGATTTTGAATTTATCAGTTCTTTGGAAGACGCTTGGCCTTAAAGTAAAATATAGCGCAATGTAGCGCATTAAAGTAAATTGTCACGCTAGGAAGGCGTTGAACCTAAATATACTTGGTAAATTAATTATGAGGGGCAGTTGATTGCGGTAATTGAGCTATGATAAGTCCTCCATATAGTGATGTAGATCACGAGGCCATGTGTGTTGTTTTATTATAAAGGGTGCGAATTTATTGTATTATGAGCGCAGGTTAGACAGAGGTCGCCCTAAGTCACGAATGTTGTAAAGTCCTCCAGTATGGGATGTAGTTCCCGAGGCAGTGAAAGAATCGAACCAAGGTTCGTTTGTGTGAAGCCCCTAAATATTGTTGTTGTATTGAATTATTCTTACCCATCAATGAGGACACTTCATAATTAATAAATGCCAAGGTTACGAAAGTGGTCTATGAACCTAAATAATGTTGTTAAAATAAATGAAAGAACTGTGTATAAGAAATAGCTGTTTTAAAGCAGAGTGTAGCCGTCCCGTGTGGGCGAGCCTTGAGGTCGTGCTCCTGGACAATAAATCAAGCTGAGTGTTACGGTCCGACCTTTACTATTAACGAAAGTGTAGTAGGTCGGGGGACCGTCTGTTTGAAGTAATAATACACCATGAGTGTTTAGAGTTTGTTAATGACCCGGGATTCGAACCGAGGTTCTTGTAGATGAATGTTACCGCTTGCAAATTCAGATCGTTGCTTTCTTATGAGATGATGGTCTTTTAAGACAAATAATAATAAATATAAATCCCTAATGTAATGGTATATTGATGTATGATTTCACGAGTTCAGTGAAGACAATTAGATTTCGGGAGTGATCTTAATTTTTGACATTGTTCAAGTAGTCTTCTATAACTCGGGAGTACACAAGTATTTTTCCCAATCACTGTAGTGAATTTGTTAACTTGAGAGAGGTGGTAACATGAGAACATTGTGAAATGCCCAAAAATTTAAGTAAAGGAATAACATTTGCTTTAAATAAGATTATATATTGTTTGATTATAAGAAACTCATAAAATAGATATTGAGATGTGTAAAGAATAACACAGTTTATAGGGGAAAGTATCGAGCCATTGGAGCTCGTGATTGTATTTGAATTTTAAAAGGGATACTTTATGGAAGTGAAAAGAATTATAAGTTTGTTAGTTTGTAGGAAACCATGTATTTTAATATATCATTTGTTTGATTTTATGTATTTCTTGTTCACTCTGAACAAGTTAGAAGGATTGGTCAGTAGTTTATTTGTTTAATTTGTATGTAGCGCCATATATTTGGTTAATTAAATGTTTTGTAGTAGGATTTGATTTTGTTTTTATTTTGGAAGTGTATCCTCTATTTAATCCAAAATGTGTAAGTCACAGAGTGGGAGAACATACCAAAACCCCGAAAATCCCGATTTGAGCATTGCTGGCATACTGTGATTTGCATATTTCAGGTTAAATGGGCACAGGGGGCATAGAAGTACTGTGCTTGGATTAATAATTAGAGGGACACTTAGAACGGTCATATCATGTAAAAGTAAAGTAATGATAGAAGTAGCTACAAAATATAATGTTAACTGACCGCATGGGTCCCTGGAAACTCACACCGAGCAGCCCTAAATAAATATAAATAACCCCCCCTAAATACTTCTTCATGGCGCCCAGTACGTAGGGATGAGTTTTCCTAGGGAAAACCCGAGTTTTCTTGAAAAACCAAAATTTTCATTTTTTTTAATGGTATTTCGAAATTTTGAATTTTTAAAATCACTTCCATAAAGGTTTTGACATTGAATGAGTATATCAAAAGGGTACGTTTTAGTAAACACCCGTACTAAGGTAAAATTTTTGAAATTGGGACACAAGGGTTCGTGCTACCATCTCTCAAGCATGTACCAGCGATGTGGCATGATAGCCCACTGTATTCTAATAAGATGGCATTGAGTGAAGAAATGCAGAGACTTGTGGACGTTTTAAAGGCTGATAGTAATGAAAAGTTGGAGGCTATAAAAGCCGATAGCAAAGAACAGTTAGAAGCCATAAATGAGAATTTGAAAGCTCTTAAAACTGACAGTGTTAAGATAGAGAATACATTGGGCCTCCAACAGGATGAAAATAACAAAAAGTTAGGATCCATAAATCAAAGTTTAGAATCACTAAAAACCAATAGTGATAACATGGGGACTAAATTAGAAGCTATCCAAGCCGATTGTATAAAGATGAACAGTGCATTGAAGGCTGAGATAGAAAGTAAATTAGATAGTATGAAAACAGAAAATGGGGAAAACATGGCAGAACAGTTGAAAGCTGTAAAAGAAGAGACATTAAAATTTATGAAAGCCGACAGTAAAGCAAATAATGAGGCACTGAAGGCTGAAATTGAGGGAATAAAAATGGGGTCAAATGAACTCCGAGAGAGTATAGAAGGGACGATGAATACCAAATTTCAAGGTTTTGATACGTGGTTGGAGATTAAGTTAACTGAGTTAAAAGGGGAAATCACAAGTAAAATTGAAAAGGAAAATAATGTACTCAAGTCAGAATTGCAAGATAAAATAACGACCTTAGAAGAAAGTACGGTAAATTCCCAAGCTAAATGTCAAGAAAATTTTAAAAATTTAGAAGATAATTTTGGTTCTATAGAAACTAAATTAAGTAACATGGAAAAAACTTGTAAAGAGAATGTAGATGGATGTAAAAATGAACTTGTGAACCAGATCCAAGGGGTGCAGGCAAAGTTAGAAGCTCAGATAGAATCTAACAGCAATATTTGTGAAAAGTCCCGGGATGAGATAAAAGATAGTCTTGATAAGCTAGAAGGCAGATTTAAAGGGGTGGAGAAAAAAAATAGGAAACCTCGAGGGAAAAGTCGATGAAGTTCAGGCCAAAGTAAATGATATGGAGAGTCAGAATCACAAAGATGTACAGGGTATGAAAGGTCAGATTGATCATTTTACCGGGCAGGTAGATGAGAACTTAAAAGAAGCACGAGGAGGGAATAAATCAAAGATTAGGTACATACGAAAAGCATATCCAGGAAGAAAGAGAGCAACGAAAGGAAGAAAATCAGGAAAATACCCTGAAGATAGAGGAAATAAGTAAGGGTATCAATGGGGTTCAGGGAACTATGGAAACATTAAAGGTACAAGTAGGAAAAACCAATACTGAAGTAAACCAGGTCCAAGACGAATTGACGAAATTATATAAGAGTCAAGGGAAAACTGAGGAAAAGCTTGAAGGAATTAAGGGAGATATGGTCAAAGGACAAAAGGAGATGGAGAAAAAGATAAAGGAGATACGAGAAGACTTGGATTCCAAAGGTGTCGTTAAGCCAGAAATCATAGAAGAACAGGTCGTGGTCTTCAAGAAAGAGGTAGAAAAACACTTAGCTGAAATGAGGGATAGTTTCAGGGAAGAAAAATTCCAACTCAAACAAGACATTGAAACCAGTAAAAAAATCAGGAAAGAATTCAGAATGAATTAGGATCCCGGTTGGAAAGGACTGAACACAAGAACAGTCAAATGGAAATTCAACTCAGGGCTAATGAGGAAAGAGCCCGAAGAGAAAGAAAATTAGAATTTGAAAGTCAGGATGAGTTCCAAAAGACAGGATGGGTAGATCCCCATGAACGAGGCACAGATCAAGATAGGGACTTAGGAGGGGAGAGCCCTTATAAGAACCCAGGATATCCAATGACGATGTCAACCCCTTATATGAACCAAATAAATGGTCAAATAATAAATATCATCAAGTCAAATGAGGACAGACCGGTGAAGTTTACGGGTATCATATGTCAATTACTCCTAAATACTGGTTGAAGGAGGTCGCAGAGTACTTGAATGAAATGAAAGTTCCTCAGGATCGGAGACTGAGAGCAATTGAGAAGCTGTTGGCAGGTGATTGTCTCACTTGGTTCAGGAGTTTCAGGTATACATTTGACACGGTGGAAGGTTTTAGAGAAGCTTTTCTGAAACGATATTGGGCAGCAGATGTTCAAGAAAATCTGAGGCTAGATCTGTACTCTAGGAAGTATAGTACAAATGCCCCAACTAAGTATTCAGAATTTTTCACCGCTCAGCTGTGTAAATTCCGGGAACTTGACATTGCTCCTGCTGAGAACGACCTGTGTGCCGCCATTGCAAGACAACTTCCATATGAGATCCAGAGGTTGTTAATCTCGTCTAAAGCCAGAAGTGCTGTGGAGGTGGAGAGCGCCTTACGTCAATTAGATATGACGACTTCACACGTTACTCCCAGGCATCCAAGACAGACTGAACAAGTACATATGGCCAGCAGTCAAGAAAACAGAGAGAAACCATCGACCAGAAATCAGTCCACTAGTACTGATACTCAGGGACTGGGTCGAGAATATGGACATCAAGAGCCTAGGGGAATACAGCCATACTATAGAGGAGGATATCGAGGAAGAAATCCTAGAAATACGGGTTATAGGCAACAAGAGAATCGACCCTATAACAATAATAATCAGAGGCAGGATAACAGAAAGAGATGGGAAAATTATCCCAGAAGGAATGTGAGGCCGGAAGACAGAAATGATGAATATCGGGCCGAAATAGAAGAAAGATATCAGGAAAGTCTTCGTTACATGAATGAACGAACGGACGAACCTGAAATGCAAAGAGTCCGTTGGAGTGAGGCAATAAAGAACCGAAAATCACCCGACCGATTAGAAGGAGCTCAAAGCTTGGAGTTACAAGCTCAATTGAAGAATGAGGGGAAAGGAAGCCCTCAGGATTTAAAAAAAACTTCAAAATTAAATCATCAAAAGTGGAAACACACCAGGAGCTGGGAGGAGGTAGAGATTGTGAATTGGATAGCAGGACCAGATGAACTAATTAAAGAGGATGTGGAAGGAATCCCACCTATTAGAAGAGAACTACCTATCATCATGCTAAGGATAGAAGGATTACTGGTCAGGGCATTAATTGATACTGGATCAACCATAAGTTTAATTACGCACACCCTCCTAAATGAATTGGAAACAAGAGGCTGAGTATTGAAAATTCCCACCTCAAGTGTGAAGATTAAGGGAATTATTCCTGAAAAATCTTTGACATGTAAATTTCAGGTATACATTGATTTGATAATGAGTAACGCTGAAATTTCGCAATGCTTTTTGCTGGTAAATCAATTGCCATATAATGTCATATTAGGTATTGGTTTTATCCGTGAGAATAAGGTCATAATAGACCTAGCGCAAAATTGCATTAGGATTCAAAGAGAGGATGTGGACGAACAAAACATTAATTTACAGGAACAGGATGCGAAAATAGGAGAACAGGTATGGCATGTGGAAGAAGTGAACGAGGAAGGTTGTAAGGACATAGAAAAGATATTTGAAGTCCTAAATATAGAACTTGAAGATAGTTTGGAAACTGAGTTCGAAACCAACCTGTCAGGAAAAATAGAGGAAGCTGAAGTTGACCTCGAAAACATGGAAAATTTAAAGGAATTACTATTAAATTACAGGGACGTATTTGATTCCAAGCCAGGAAAGATTAAAAATTTTAAATACGCTTTTCAAGTAAATGATTGGGCACCGTTCAGACGAAAACCATACCCGGTTGCAGAAAAACATTACCCACAAACGAAGAAAACACTGCAGGAGATGAGTGATGCAGGTGATATAGAAAAGATGGCGACGCCATATGTTGTCCATTAGCAATTGTGAGTAAACCGGATGGCTCAGTAAGGGTGTGTTTGGATGCCAGGAATTTGTACGCGAAAATCATACCAGATAACGATTCGGCACCACCCATAAAGGAAATACTGAGGAAATTTAAAGACAAGAAGATTTTTACAAATATTGACATGACTTCTCCATATCATCATCTCGAACTGGAAGAGAAAACCAGTCTCTTAACTGGATTTCAGTTCGACCAACAAACATATTGCTTCAAGAGATGTCCGTTTGGCTTGAAGACCGCGGGATGCGCCTTAATAAGAGCGCTTGATCGTAACCTGTCAGAGGAAGTGAAAGATTGCACTATTCGTTATGTGGATGACATATTGCTTACCTCGGAAAACATTGAGGAACACATGGAAAAGTTAAAGAAATTGTTGGAAGATTTAAGAAGGGCGAACTTTAAGATTAATTTGAAGAAATCGAATTTTTGTCAGAGACAAGTTACGTTTTGGGGCATGTGATTGATAAGGATGGTGTTAAACCAAATCCATGCAAATTAGAATCGATAAGAGATTTTCCCAGGCCTTTGAAGGTGAAAAACGTTCGCCAGTTTTTGGGATCGATCGGATTTTTTTCAGGACATTGTCCGTCATACACCAAAACTGTTGCACCACTACAGGACCTTCTGAAGAAGGGGGGCAAGTGGAAATGGACGGAGGAAACAGAAAAAGCATTTATAGAGGCCAAGGAAATGCTCTTAAATTATGTGAAGCTAGGATATCCTGATTTTAATCAGAGATTTGTGATACAAACAGATGCATCCCAGATTGGAATAGGGGCAATGCTATATCAGGAAAACCTGGATAACCCTGAGAAGAAAAATTATATAGCTTTCACAAGTCGGAGACTGAAACCACACGAGAAAAATTATACAATCAGCGAGATCGAGCTGTTAGCGATATTGCACGCGTTGCAATATTGGCGAAAGATCGTATAAGGGTTTCAAGTCACATTAAGGACAGATCATAAAGTCTTAACCTTTTTGATGAAGACGGATTTATCCAGTCAAAGGTTGATGCGTTGGGCTTTATATATCCAACAGTTCGACGTAAATATAGAGTATTGCCCAGGGAAAGAAAATGTAGTTCCAGATTATTTAAGTAGACAGCCAGAGTCCACAGAAGAGGAAGTAATGGCTATTGATTTGGAAGACAGGGATCAGCGTACTCTGGATGAATTAAGAAGCATTGGTCAACGACAACGTGAGGAACCATGGATGAACATGCTCATATCTTTCTTGGAAGGGAGTTTGATAAGGGGAACACCGGCGTATACTGAAGCTAATAAGATAGCTCAGGATTACACGTTCTTTAATGGATTGTTATATAAGTTTGTGGACTCTGACCATACACGACTAAGGATCGTTGTACCTGCTATTCTGCAGAGGAAAATGGTATAGTTAGCCCATAGATCGTTTGGACATATGGGAGTCGACAAAACAGTCTCGATGCTGAAAGAAGAATTTGTATGGCCGAGACTGAGAGAGACTGTAAGGGATACGCTCAAGACATGTGATCTATGTCAAAGGATTAAGCCAAATGCGTTTTTGATGAGACAAAAGCCAATACCATTGTTGCCCAAGAGGCCAGGTCAAATTATTTCTATTGGCAATTTCGGACCTTTGCCAAAAGCTAGGAGAGGAAATAGACATGTAATGGTGGCTATGGATGTTTTCACAAAAATGGTTGTCCTTGCTCCCATACAGATGACTAGTACCAAACAGGTGTTAAAACGACTCAAAGAAAAAGTGATACCTATTCTGGGAAAACCCGAGAACTTGTTGTCGGATCACGGTAGTTGTTTTACAAGTGTAGAATCCAGACAGGAATTAGAGAGACTTGGAATACGTCAGATACTGTCTAGTATTCGCCATCCTGAGGCAAATCCTGTGGAAAGAGTTATGAGGGAAACAGCCAAGTATTGTAGGATATACTGTGCCGAGGAAAATTGGAAATGGATAGATATCCTTGATATTATCGAATTTTGTATAAACAACACAATCCATGAGTCTACTGGAGAGATACCCATAACTCTACATCGGAATGAGCAACCAGAGAGACCTTGGAATCTGGTCATTCCTAGGCCAGCAGACGCTCAGCCTGGAAGAGATGTAAGTATTAGAAGAGCCTTTGAGCATCTAAAAGCTCAAGCTGATAGAAGGCAAAGAAGAAACAGGCACAAGAGGTATCATCGACCACTATTAGCAGGAGAAATGGTGTTAGTGAAAAGACCAGCCATTTCGGATCCAGGGAACCGCGTGTACAAGAAGTTCCAGAAAATGTACCACGGACCGTATCAAATAATAAGAGACTTAAGAAATAATGCCTATAGAATTTGGCACTGTGAAACGAATCACGAAGTGACCATGAACTCAGCGAATTTAAAAGTATATTACCCTCCCGAAGACTTCGATGAAGCAAATGAACAGGCCCTGGTTATGGAACAATTTAGAGATGAGGAATCCACTTTTGATAGAAACAATACTAAGGTAGAACAAGGAAACAGAGCTCAACCATTCGATTGCGAATGCGAATTAGAGAAACTGTATTGTGAGATAAGAGAAATAATTGATTTTGTTGAAAAAGAAAATTTCAATTTAAGAAGAGAAATTAGGAAATAAAGAAACGGGTAGGGATAGACCACACCCGTAATGAAGAATTATGTTCTGGAGACTTTTAGACCAGAAAAATAAGAAAGAAAGAAAGAAAGAAAGGGTAGGGACAGAGCGTACCCAACTTACACTATTACCGGATATCACTTAAAAAGGTGGACAACCCTAATTATCGTGGGATTTTGAAAGAATAAAGATCAGAAGGTACGGAGAAATGTTATGATGGCTTCGACACTAAAGAAAAAAGAGATTTTTATGAAAATTATTGAAATACATTTTCTCGAAATTTTCGAAAAATTATTTACCTAACGAGGGGATAGATGAATCCATGTACCATTGGTTCAAGGGGTCGAATCCAGGTATTATGGTAAAAAGAAGGAAGGAAATATACAGTCTTCAGTGGAACATAGAAAGATTTTATACGAGAGGGCGAGCATAACGTTGTGCAAGAATTAGGGTCCAGGTGGCCAGGAAATGATATCATGCATGACGCATAGATAAGGAGCCGGTCATGAATATAATTAGAACGAGTGGAACTTTCCGTCGGAGTGACTGCGAGCATGTTTCGGAAATTGCTCTTACGTTGCAGGAAAATGGCATCGTCGCAGTTGTGCAAGAAGAAGAAGAATTAGATTTAAAGCACTTGCGAGCATATAATTAAATAAAGAAATACATCATTGTGAGTCATTTCGGAATAGAGATTTTTGTGTGGAGAAAAAGGTTTTAATAATTGCCTAGGAGAGAAGTGCAAACGTGGCCATACGTCATTAAAAGTTCCCCGAGACCCGAGGAGGTGGGGATTAAAATTCAACTGTAACACCCACATATCTGAAGACCAAATTTCATTTAATATCTCAGAATTGCACGATCGATTTTCTTGTGCAAAGAAGTCAGTTTACGTTTAGAAAACAAGCTTTCCAGAGATATAATTTTTAAAAGTGTGCGACCATTGCTTCAAAAGTTTGTTATGAAAAAGACGTAGAATTTATATTTTTGTCGCCGATTTGTATAAAAGTCCTGGCCGTGCCAGGCAAATCATGCAGTACTTACTAGACCTCGAGAGGTCGTGATATTCTGTATCGACAACCAACGTGCACCCGAAGGGAGTGGCAGAGAAGTATCATCAAAGTATCGCCGTGTGAAGACTTAGGAAAATCCTAATACAGGATTTAGTTCCGCCAGTATCAGTCTTATAGTGAAAAGTACAGTATTACAGTCAAAGTAGGCTGCGTACTTAAAGAACAGGCGATAGGTCTTCAAATAACAGTTCATTTAAACGACCGAAAGTATCGTAACGTTTTGAAGTACCATAATAGCGAAACAAACATTCTATCAATGTTAAAGAACACGATCAGGGTCGGACAAATAAGGGCCGCATAGTATTCTCAAAAGATAAGAATTAGAGAACAGAATAATCAGAAGTGAGAATTTAATTTGAGACATTGTTTCAAGGAAACAAACGAACTATAAAAAGCACTAAGTTACGAGGAGCATTAGATGCTAGAAAATAATAGGTCACCGATAGAGTATTTGGGAGACCGTGAACAAGACAGACTTTCGTTAGACAAACTAATAGTGTCTAGAAAGAAGCAATTTCGAGCTAATAATAATAATAGCCGATCTTCAGGAAACCGGATTTGAAGAAGTACCATTCCAGGGAGGGGTAGAGTGTTCGTGACTTTCATATTCTGGTCAGATAGGAAGCCGACATCTACTAGTTTCACCCTTAGAGACGGGGAATCATGAAATCACGTGTGCAAGGCCTAATCAAAGCCTCAGTGATTAGAATCAGTGTAATGTAAATATATAAAATTTGTGTTAGTATAGTAATTGTTCAGTGATTTTATTGTGTATAATAGAAGAACACAGAATTGTATTTTAAAATGCTACCAGTGTCTAAGGTATATAAGTTATATGTGTGTCAAGAAATGTCAGTGTATGAAATGGAATTGAGCAAGATGGCTTAATCACAAATAGTAGGCGAAATGAAACATCGTTGGAAAGTACGGTCGGGGACCGTCAGAGCATGTAAGTAACCATTTTCATTATGTTATGTGTTGGGAAATATTTGTGTACAATCCACCTGAGAATGAGAAAAAGGGATGTTTTTGAATAACAAATAACAGAATAAGAGCGCGATCTGAACAAATAAAAATTGAGAAAATATAAAATGATTATGTGAAATGAATAAATCCCTTAGAGGAAATGTATGAAATAAAATATCAGTGTATTTGATAAATGTTATGAAAGCAAGCGGAATAATAATAATAATAATAATAATAAAAATTATATAAATGAAGATTAAGTTGAATTATATGAAAGTAATAGCTTTTGAGCTCTTGTAAAAGTATAAATACATGGTGTGAATACATGTTCTTAAAGTATAGCGATTATTGTCACGGGAGAGGATTAATATAAAAATTGAGATATAGATCAAATGCTGATTTTGAATTTATCAGTTCTTTGGAAGACGCTTGGCCTTAGAGTAAAATATAGCGCAATGTAGCGCATTAAAGTAAATTGTCACGCTAGGAAGGCGTTGAACCTAAATATACTTGGTAAATTAATTATTAGGGGCAGTTGATTGCGGTAATTGAGCTATGATAAGTCCTCCATATAGTGATGTAGATGACGAGACCATGTGTGTTGTTTTATTATAAAGGGTGCGAATTTATTGTATTATGAGCTCAGGTTAGACAGAGGTCGCCCTAAGTCGCGAATGTTGTAAAGTCCTCCAGTATGGGATGTAGTTCCCGAGGCAGTGAAAGAATCGAACCAAGGTTCGTTTGTGTGAAGCCCCTAAATATTGTTGTTGTATTGAATTATTCTTACCCATCAATGAGGACACTTCATAATTAATAAATGCCAAGGTTACGAAAGTGGTCTATGAACCTAAATAATGTTGTTAAAATAAATGAAAGAACTGTGTATAAGAATTAGCTGTTTTAAAGCAGAGTGTAGCCGTCCCGTGTGGGCGAGACTTGAGGTCGTGCTCCTGGACAATAAATCAAGCTGAGTGTTACGGTCCGACCTTTACTATTAACGAAAGTGTAGTAGGTCGGGGGACCGTCTGTTTGAAGTAATAATACACCATGAGTGTTTAGAGTTTGTTAATGACCCGGGATTCGAACCGAGGTTCTTGTAGATGAATGTTACCGCTTGCAAATTCAGATCGTTGCTTTCTTATGAGATGATGGTCTTTTAAGACAAATAATAATAAATATAAATCCCTAATGTAATGGTATATTGATGTATGATTTCACGAGTTCAGTGAAGACAATTAGATTTCGGGAGTGATCTTAATTTTTGACATTGTTCAAGTAGTCTTCTATAACTCGGGAGTACACAAGTATTTTTCCCAATCACTGTAGTGAATTTGTTAACTTGAGAGAGGTGGTAACATGAGAACATTGTGAAATGCCCAAAAATTTAAGTAAAGGAGTAACATTTACTTTAAATAAGATTATATATTGTTTGATTATAAGAAACTCATAAAATAGATATTGAGATGTGTAAAGAATAACACAGTTTATAGTGGAAAATATCGAGCCATTGGAGCTCGTGATTGTATTTGAATTTTAAAAGGGATACTTTATGGAAGTGAAAAGAATTATAAGTTTGTTGGTTTATAGGAAACCATGTATTTTAATGTAACATTTGTTTGATTTGATGTATTTCTTGTTCACTCTGAGTAAGTTAGGAGGATTGGTCAGTAGTTTATTTGTTTAATTTGTATGTAGCGCCATATATTTGGTTAACTAAATGTTTTATAGTGGGAGTTGATTTTGTTTTTATTTTGGAAGTGTATCCTCTATTTAATCCAAAATGTGTAAGTCACAGAGTGGGAGAACATACCAAAACCCCGAAAATCCCGATATGAGCATTGCTGGCATACTGTGATTTGCATATTTCATGTTAAATGGGCACAGGGGGGCATAGAAGTACTGTGCTTGGATTAATAATTAGAGGAACACTTAAAACGGTCATATCATGTAAAAGTAAAGTAATGATAGAAGTAGCTACAAAATATAATGTTAACTGACCGCATGGGTCCCTGGAAACTCACACCGAGCAGCCCTAAATAAATATAACTAACCCCCCCCCCCTAAACACTTCTTCATTGCGCCCAGTACGTAGGGATGAGTTTTCCTAGGGAAAACCCGAGTTTTCTTGAAAAACCAACATTTTCATTTTTTTAATGGTTTTTCGAAATTTTGAATTTTTAAAATCACTCCCATAAAGGTTTTGACATTGAATGAGTATATCAAAAGGGTACGTTTTAGTAAACACCCGTACTAAGGTAAAATTTTTGAAATTGGGACACAAGGGTTCGTGGTACCATCTCTCAAGCATGTACCAGCGATGTGGCATGATAGCCCACTGTATTCTAATAAGATGGCATTGAGTGAAGAAATGCAGAGGCTTGTGGACGTTTTAAAGGCTGATAGTAATGAAAAGTTGGAGGCTATAAAAGCCGATAGCAAAGAACAGTTAGAAGCCATAAATGAGAATTTGGAAGCTCTTAAAACTGACATTGTTAAGATAGAGAATACATTGGGCCTCCAACAGGATGAAAATAACAAAAAGTTAGGATCCATAAATCAAAGTTTAGAATCACTAAAAACCAATAGTGATAACATGGGGACTAAATTAGAAGCTATCCAAGCCGATTGTATAAAGATGAACAGTGCATTGAGGGCTGAGATAGAAATTAAATTAGATAGTATGAAAACAGAAAATGGGGAAAACATGGCAGAACAGTTGAAAGCTGTAAAAGAAGAGACATTAAAATTTATGAAAGCCGACAGTAAAGCAAATAATGAGGCATTGAAGGCTGAAATTGAGGGAATAAAAATGGGGTCAAATGAACTCCGAGAGAGTATAGAGGGGACGATGAATACCAAATTTCAAGGTTTTGATACGGGGTTGGAGATTAAGTTAACTGAGTTAAAAGGGGAAATCACAAGTAAAATTGAAAAGGAAAATAATGTACTCAAGTCAGAATTGCAAGATAAAATAAAGACCTTAGAAGAAAGTACGGTAAATTCCCAAGCTAAATGTCAAGATAATCTTAAAAATTTAGAAGATAATTTTGGTTCTATAGAAACTAAATTAAGGTAACTTGGAAAAAACTTGTAAAGAGAATGTAGACGGATGTAAAAATGAACTTGTGAACCAGATCCAAGGGGTGCAGGCAAAGTTAGAAGCTCAGATAGAATCTAACAGCAATATTTGTGAAAAGTCCCGGGATGAGATAAAAGATAGTCTTGATAAGCTAGAAGGCAGATTTAAAGGGGTGGAGAAAAAAAATAGGAAACCTCGAGGGAAAAGTCGATGAATTTCAGGCCAAAGTAAATGATATGGAGAGTCAGAATCACAAAGATGTACAGGGTATGAAAGGTCAGATTGATCATTTTACCGGGCAGGTAGATGAGAACTTAAAAGAAGCACGAGGAGGGAATAAATCAAAGATTAGGTACATACGAAAAGCATATCCAGGAAGAAAGAGAGCAACGAAAGGAAGAAAATCAGGAAAATACCCTGAAGATAGAGGAAATAAGTAAGGGTATCAATGGGGTTCAGGGAACTATGGAAACATTAAAGGTACAAGTAGGAAAAACCAATACTGAAGTAAACCAGGTCCAAGACGAATTGACGAAATTATATAAGAGTCAAGGGAAAACTGAGGAAAAGCTTGAAGGAATTAAGGGAGATATGGTCAAAGGACAAAAGGAGATGGAGAAAAAGATAAAGGAGATACGAGAAGACTTGGATTCCAAAGGTGACGTTAAGCCAGAAATCATAGAAGAACAGGTCGTGGTCTTCAAGAAAGAGGTAGAAAAACACTTAGCTGAAATGAGGGATAGTTTCAGGGAAGAAAAATTCCAACTCAAACAAGACATGGAAACCAGTAAAAAAAATCAGGAAAGAATTCAGAATGAATTAGGATCCCGGTTGGAAAGGACTGAACACAAGAACAGTCAAATGGAAATTCAACTCAGGGCTAATGAGGAAAGTGCCCGAAGAGAAAGAAAATTAGAATTTGAAAGTCAGGATGAGTTCCAAAAGACAGGATGGGTAGATCCCCATGAACGAGGCACAGATCAAGATAGGGACTTAGGAGGGGAGAGCCCTTATAAGAACCCAGGATATCCAATGGCGATGTCAACCCCTTATATGAACCAAATAAATGGTCAAATAATAAATATCATCAAGTCAAATGAGGACAGACCGGTGAAGTTTACGGGTATAATATGTCAATTACTCCTAAATACTGGTTGAAGGAGGTCGCAGAGTACTTGAATGAAATGAAAGTTCCTCAGGATCGGAGACTGAGAGCAATTGAGAAGCTGTTGGCAGGTGATTGTCTCACTTGGTTCAGGAGTTTCAGGTATACATTTGACACGGTGGAAGGTTTTAGAGAAGCTTTTCTGAAACGATATTGGGCAGCAGATGTTCAAGAAGATCTGAGGCTAGATCTGTACTCTAGAAAGTATAGTACAAATGCCCCAACTAAGTATTCAGAATTTTTCACCGCTCAGCTGTGTAAATTCCGGGAACTTGACATTGCTCCTGCTGAGAACGATCTGTGTGCCGCCATTGCAAGACAACTTCCATATGAGATCCAGAGGTTGTTAATCTCGTCTAAAGCCAGAAGTGCTGTGGAAGTGGAGAGCGCCTTACGTCAATTAGATATGACGACTTCACACGTTACTCCCAGGCATCTGACAGACTGAACAAGTACATATGGCCAGCAGTCAAGAAAACAGAGAGAAACCATCGACCAGAAATCAGTCCACTAGTACTGATACTAAGGGACTGGGTCGAGAATATGGACATCAAGAGCCTAGGGGAATACAGCCATACTATAGAGGAGGATATCGAGGAAGAAATCCTAGAAATACGGGTTATAGGCAACAAGAGAATCGACCCTATAACAATAATAATCAGAGGCAGGATAACAGAAAGAGATGGGAAAATTATCCCAGAAGGAATGTGAGGCCGGAAGACAGAAATGATGAATATCGGGCCGAAATAGAAGAAAGATATCAGGAAAGTCTTCGTTACATGAATGAACGAACGGACGAACCTGAAATGCAAAGAGTCCGTTGGAGTGAGGCAATAAAGAACCGAAAATCACCCGACCGATTAGAAGGAGCTCAAAGCTTGGAGTTACAAGCTCAATTGAAGAATGAGGAGAAAGGAAGCCCTCAGGATAAAAAAAAAACTTCAAAATTAAATCATCAAAAGTGGAAACATACCAGGAGCTGGGAGGAGGTAGAGATTGTGAATTGGATAGCAAGACCAGATGAACTAATTAAAGAGGATGTGGAAGGAATCCCACCTATTAGAAGAGAACTACCTATCATCATGCTAAGGATAGAAGGATTACTGGTCAGGGCATTAATTGATACTGGATCAACCATAAGTTTAATTACGCACACCCTCCTAAATGAATTGGAAACAAGAGGCTGAGTATTGAAAATTCCCACCTCAAGTGTGAAGATTAAGGGAATTATTCCTGAAAAATCTTTGACATGTAAATTTCAGGTATACATTGATTTGATAATGAGTAACGCTGAAATTTCGCAATGCTTTTTGCTGGTAAATCAATTGCCATATAATGTCATATTACGTATTGATTTTATCCGTGAGAACAAGGTCATAATAGACCTAGCGCAAAATTGCATTAGGATTCAAAGAGAGGATGTGGACGAACAAAACATTAATTTACAGGAACAGGATGCGAAAATAGGAGAACAGGTATGGCATGTGGAAGAAGTGAACGAGGAAGGTTGTAAGGACATAGAAAAGATATTTGAAGTCCTAAATATAGAACTTGAAGATAGTTTGGAAACTGAGTTCGAAACCAACCTGTCAGGAAAAATAGAGGAAGCTAAAGTTGACCTCGAAAACAAGGAAAATTTAAAGGAATTACTATTAAATTACAGGGACGTATTTGATTCCAAGCCAGGAAAGATTAAAAATTTTAAATACGCTTTTCAAGTAAATGATTGGGCACCGTTCAGACAAAAACCATACCCGGTTGCAGAAAAACATTACCCACTAACGAAGAAAACACTGCAGGAGATGAGTGATGCAGGTGATATAGAAAAGATGGCGACACCATATGTTAGTCCATTAGTAATTGTGAGTAAACCGGATGGCTCAGTAAGGGTGTGTTTGGATGCCAGGAATTTGAACGCGAAAATCATACCAGAAAATGATTCTGACCACCCATAAAGGAAATACTGAGGAAATTTAAAGGCAAGAAGATTTTTACAAATATTGACATGACTTCTCCATATCATCATCTCGAACTGGAAGAGAAAACCAGTCTCTTAACTGGATTTCAGTTCGACCAACAAACATATTGCTTCAAGAGATGTCCGTTTGGCTTGAAGACCGCGGGATCCGCCTTAATAAGAGCGCTTGATCGTAACCTGTCAGAGGAAGTGAAAGATTGCACTATTCGTTATGTGGATGACATATTGCTTACCTCGGAAAACATTGAGGGACACATGGAAAAGTTAAAGAAATTGTTGGAAGATTTAAGAAGGGCGAACTTTAAGATTAATTTGAAGAAATCGAATTTTTGTCAGAGACAAGTTACGTTTTTGGGGCATGTGATTGATAAGGATGGTGTTAAACCAAATCCATGCAAATTAGAATCGATAAGAGATTTTCCCAGGCCTTTGAAGGAGAAAAACGTTCGCCAGTTTTTGTGATTGATCGAATTTTTTTCAGGACATTTTCCGTCATACACCAAAACTGTTGCACCACTACAGGACCTTCTGAAGAAGGGGGGCAAGTGGAAATGGACGGAGGAAACAGAAAAAGCATTTATAGAGGCCTAGGAAATGCACTTAAATTATGTGAAGCTAGGATATCCTGATTTTAATCAGAGATTTGTGATACAAACAGATGCATCCCAGATTGGAATAGGGGCAATGCTATATCAGGAAAACCCGGATAACCCTGAGAAGAAAAATTATCTAGCTTTCACAAGTCGGAGACTGAAACCAAACGAGAAAAATTATACAATCAGCGAGATCGAGCTGTTAGCGATATTGCACGCGTTGCAATATTGGCGAAAGATCGTATATGGGTTTCAAGTCACATTAAGGTCAGATCATAAAGCCTTAACCTTTTTGATGAAGACGGATTTATCCAGTCAAAGGTTGATGCGTTGGGCTTTATATATCCAACAGTTCGACGTAAATATAGAGTATTGCCCAGGGAAAGAAAATGTAGTTCCAGATTATTTAAGTAGACAGCCAGAGTCCACAGAAGAGGAAGTAATGGCTATTGATTTGGAAGACAGGGATCAGCGTACTCTGAATGAATTAAGAAGCATTGGTCAACGACAACGTGAGGATCCATGGATGAACATGCTCATATCTTTCTTGGAAGGGAGTTTGATAAGGGGAACACCGGCGTATACTGAAGCTAATAAGATAGCTCAGGATTACACGTTCTTTAATGAATTGTTATATAAGTTTGTGGACTCTGACCATACACGACTAAGGATCGTTGTATCTGCTATTCTGCAGAGGAAAATGGTATGGTTAGCCCATAGATCGTTTGGACATATGAGAGTCGACAAAACAGTCTCGATGCTGAAAGAAGCATTTGTATGGTCGAGACTGAGAGAGACTGTAAGGGATACGCTCAAGACATGTGATCTATGTCAAAGGATTAAGCCAAATGCGTTTTTGATGAGACAAAAGCCAATACCATTGTTGCCCGAGAGGCCAGGTCAAATTATTTCTATTGACAATTTCGGACCTTCGCCAAAAGCTAGGAGAGGAAATAGACATATAATGGTGGCTATGGATGTTTTCACAAAAATGGTTGTCCTTGCTCCCATACAGATGACTAGTACCAAACAGGTGTTAAAACGCCTCAAAGAAAAAGTGATACCTATTCTGGGAAAACCCGAGAATTTGTTGTCGGATCACGATAGTTGTTTTACAAGTGTAGAATTCAGACAGGAATTAGAGAGACTTGGAATACGTCAGATACTGTCTAGTATTCCCCATCCTGAGGCAAATCCTGTGGAAAGAGTTATGAGGGAAACGGCCAAGTATTGTAGGATATACTATGCCGAGGAAAATTGGAAATGGATAGATATCCTTGATATTATCGAATTTTGTATAAACAACACAATCCATGAGTCTACGGGAGAGATACCCATAACTCTACATCGGAATGAGCAACCAGAGAGACCTTGGAATCTGGTCATTCCTAGGCCAGCAGACGCTCAGCCTGGAAGAGATGTACGTATTAGAAGAGTCTTTGAGCATCTAAAAGCTCAAGCTGATAGAAGGCAAAGAAGAAACAGGCACAAGAGGTATCATCGACCACTATTAGCAGGAGAAATGATGTTAGTGAAAAGACCAGCCATTTCGGATCCAGGGAACCGCGTGTACAAGAAGTTCCAGAAAATGTACCACGGACCGTATCAAATAATAAGAGACTTAAGAAATAATGCCTATAGAATTCGGCACTGTGAAACGAATCACGAAGTGACCATGAACTCAGCGAATTTAAAAGTATATTACCCTCCCGAAGACTTCGATGAAGCAAATGAACAAGCCCTGGTTATGGAACAATTTAGAGATGAGGAATCCACTTTTGATAGAAACAATAGTAAGGTAGAACAAGGAAACAGAGCTCAACCATTCGATTGCGAATGCGAATTAGAGAAACTGTATTGTGAGATAAGAGAAATAATTGATTTTGTTGAAAAAGAAAATTTCAATTTAAGAAGAGAAAATGAGGAAATAAAGAAACGGGTAGGGATAGACCACACCCGTAACGAGGAATTATGTTCTGGAGACTTTTAGACCAGAAAAATAAGAAAGAAAGAAAGAAAGAGTAGGGACAGAGCGTACCCAACCTACACTATTACCGGATATGACTTAAAAAGGTGGAAAACCCTAATTATCGTGGGATTTTAAAAGAATAAAGATCAGAAGGTACGGAGAAATGTTATGATGGCTTCGACACTAAAGAAAAAAGAGATTTTTATGAAAATTATTCAAATAAATTTTCTCGAAACTTTTCGACAATTTATTTACCTAACGAGGGGAGAGATGAACCCATGTACCATTGGTTCAAAGGGTCGAATCCAGGTATTATGGTAAAAAGAAGGAAGGAAATATACAGTCTTCAGAGGAACATAGAAAGATTTTATACGAGAGGGCGAGCATAACGTTGTGTAAGAATTAGGGTCCAGGTGGCCAGGAAATGATATCATGCATGACGCATAGATAAGGAGCCGGTCATGAATATAATTAGAACGAGTGGAACTTTCCGTCGGAGTGACTGCGAGCATGTTTCGGAAATTGCTCTTACGTTGCAGGAAAATGGCATCGTCGCAGTTGTGCAAGAAGAAGAATAATTAGATTTAAAGCACTTGCGAGCATATAATTAAATAAAGAAATACATCATTGTGAGTCATTTCGGAATAGTGATTTTTGTGTGGAGAAAAAGGTTTTAATAATTGCCTAGGAGAGAAGTGCAAACGTGGCCATACGTCATTAAAAGTTCCCCGAGACCCGAGGAGGTGGGGATTAAAAATCAACTGTAACACCCACATATCTGAAGACCAAATTTCATTTAATATCTCAGAATTTCACGATCGATTTTCTTGTGCAAAGAAGTCAGTTTACGATTAGAAAACAAGCTTTCCAGAGATATAATTTTTAAAAGTGTGCGACTATTGCTTCAAAAGTTTGTTATGATAAAGACGTAGAATTTATCTTTTGTCGCCGATTTGTATAAAAGTCCTGGCCGTGCCAGGCAAATCATGCAGTACTTACTAGACCTCGAGAGGTCGTGATACTCTGTATCGACAACCAACGTGCACCCGAAGGGAGTGGCAGAGAAGTATCATCAAAGTATCGCCGTGTGAAGACTTAGGAAAATCCTAATACAGGATTTAGTTCCGCCAGTATCAGTCTTATAGTGAAAAGTTGAGTATTACAGTCAAAGTAGGCTGCGAACTTAAAGAACAGGCGATAGGTCTTCAAATAACAGTTCATTTAAACGACCGAAAGTATCGTAACGTTTTGAAGTACCATAATAGCGAAACAAACATTCTATCAATATTAAAGAACACGATCAGGGTCGGACAAATAAGGGCCGCATAGTATTCTCAAAAGATAAGAATTAGAGAACAGAATAATCAGAAGTGAGAATTTAATTTGAGACATTGTTTCAAGGAAACAAACGAACTATAAAAAGCACTAAGTTACGAGGAGCATTAGATGCTAGAAAATAATAGGTCACCGATAGAGTATTTGGGAGACCGTGAACAAGACAGACTTTCGTTAGACAAACTAATAGTGTCTAGAAAGAAGCAATTTCGAGCTAATAATAATAATAGCCGATCTTCAGGAAACCGGATTTGAAGAAGTACCATTCCAGGGAGGGGTAGAGTGTTCGTGACTTTCATATTCTGGTCAGATAGGAAGCCGACATCTACTAGTTTCACCCTTAGAGACGGGGAATCATGAAATCACGTGTGCAAGGCCTAATCAAAGCCTCAGTGATTAGAATCAGTGTAATGTAAATATATAAAATTTGTGTTAGTATAGTAATTGTTCAGTGATTTTATTGTGTATAATAGAAGAACACAGAATTGTATTTTAAAATGCTACCAGTGTCTAAGGTATATAAGTTATATGTGTGTCAAGAAATGTCAGTGTATGAAATGGAATTGAGCAAGATGGCTTAATCACAAATAGTAGGCGAAATGAAACATCGTTGGAAAGTACGGTCGGGGACCGTCAGAGCATGTAAGTAACCATTTTCATTATGTTATGTGTTGGGAAATATTTGTGTACAATCCACCTGAGAATGAGAAAAAGGGATGTTTTTGAATAACAAATAACAGAATAAGAGCGCGATCTGAACAAATAAAAATTGAGAAAATATAAAATGATTATGTGAAATGAATAAATCCCTTAGAGGAAATGTATGAAATAAAATATCAGTGTATTTGATAAATGTTATGAAAGCAAGCGGAATAATAATAATAATAATAATAATAAAAATTATATAAATGAAGATTAAGTTGAATTATATGAAAGTAATAGCTTTTGAGCTCTTGTAAAAGTATAAATACATGGTGTGAATACATGTTCTTAAAGTATAGCGATTATTGTCACGGGAGAGGATTAATATAAAAATTGAGATATAGATCAAATGCTGATTTTGAATTTATCAGTTCTTTGGAAGACGCTTGGCCTTAAAGTAAAATATAGCGCAATGTAGCGCATTAAAGTAAATTGTCACGCTAGGAAGGCGTTGGACCTAAATATACTTGGTAAATTAATTATTAGGGGCAGTTGATTGCGGTAATTGAGCTATGATAAGTCCTCCATATAGTGATGTAGATGACGAGACCATGTGTGTTGTTTTATTATAAAGGGTGCGAATTTATTGTATTATGAGCGCAGGTTAGACAGAGGTCGCCCTAAGTCGCGAATGTTGTAAAGTCCTCCAGTATGGGATGTAGTTCCCGAGGCAGTGAAAGAATCGAACCAAGGTTCGTTTGTGTGAAGCCCCTAAATATTGTTGTTGTATTGAATTATTCTTACCCATCAATGAGGACACTTCATAATTAATAAATGCCAAGGTTACGAAAGTGGTCTATGAACCTAAATAATGTTGTTAAAATAAATGAAAGAACTGTGTATAAGAATTAGCTGTTTTAAAGCAGAGTGTAGCCGTCCCGTGTGGGCGAGACTTGAGGTCGTGCTCCTGGACAATAAATCAAGCTGAGTGTTACGGTCCGACCTTTACTATTAACGAAAATGTAGTAGGTCGGGGGACCGTCTGTTTGAAGTAATAATACACCATGAGTGTTTAGAGTTTGTTAATGACCCGGGATTCGAACCGAGGTTCTTGTAGATGAATGTTACCGCTTGCAAATTCAGATCGTTGCTTTCTTATGAGATGATGGTCTTTTAAGACAAATAATAATAAATATAAATCCCTAATGTAATGGTATATTGATGTATGATTTCACGAGTTCAGTGAAGACAATTAGATTTCGGGAGTGATCTTAATTTTTGACATTGTTCAAGTAGTCTTCTATAACTCGGGAGTACACAAGTATTTTTCCCAATCACTGTAGTGAATTTGTTAACTTGAGAGAGGTGGTAACATGAGAACATTGTGAAATGCCCAAAAATTTAAGTAAAGGAGTAACATTTACTTTAAATAAGATTATATATTGTTTGATTATAAGAAACTCATAAAAAAGATATTGAGATGTGTAAAGAATAACACAGTTTATAGTGGAAAATATCGAGCCATTGGAGCTCGTGATTGTATTTGAATTTTAAAAGGGATACTTTATGGAAGTGAAAAGAATTATAAGTTTGTTGGTTTATAGGAAACCATGTATTTTAATGTAACATTTGTTTGATTTTATGTATTTCTTGTTCACTCTGAACAAGTTAGAAGGATTGGTCAGTAGTTTATTTGTTTAATTTGTATGTAGCGCCATATATTTGGTTAATTAAATGTTTTATAGTAGGAGTTGATTTTGTTTTTATTTTTGAAGTGTATCCTCTATTTAATCCAAAATGTGTAAGTCACAGAGTGGGAGAACATACCAAAACCCCGACAATCCCGATTTGAGCATTGCTGGCATACTGTGATTTGCATATTTCATGTTAAATGGGAACAGTACGTCCCATCTCCAGCGCCGTAAATGGGTCTAAATAATGTTTGCTGTATGGGCTGTTGCATTATCGTGCTACTTTTACGTATGCACGTTGTTCTAGTCGACTCACACCCACACTTGACAAAATACAAACATCAACAGTGTGAAAGACATGACTGTCAGATATGTCGACGATATCTTACTAGCATCGGAGAGCAATGAGGAACACATGCAAAATTTAAGCAAATTGTTAGAGAACCTAGAAAGGGCAAATTTCAAGATCAATCTAAAAAAATCACACTTTTTTCAGCACGAAATTTTATATTTGGGACATGTTGTTGATGGAGAAGGGATTAGGCCCAATCCAGTGAAAATCGAAGCCATTAAAAATTTTCCTCGACCGACCAGAGTCAAGCACATAAGGATGTTCTTGGGAGCCACCAACTTATTTCGTGAAAACTGTCCAGGATACACCGAAGTAGTAGCACCATTACAAGAGATGCTGAAAAAGAAGAACCGTTGGTTTTGGAACGAAGAGTGTGAGAGGTCATTCATAGCTACGAAGGAATTATTGTCAAATAACATCAAACTGAGCTACCCAGATTTTTCGAAGGGGTTTATAATTCAAGCAGATGCATCTTTAGTGGGCATTGGAGCAATGCTTTTCCAAGAAGACGCAGAGAGAACAGCAAACCGCTCATACCTAGCATTCATCAGCAGGAAATTAAGAAAACATGAGAAAAGTTATACCATCTCAGAGCTGGAGCTTTTGGCGATCAAATACGCGCTACAACAATGGCGTCGTATTATATATGTTTTTTCCATAACAATCCGCACTGATCACAAGGCGCTGACCTTCTTATTTAAGACTACCATGGTGAGTGAACGTATCAACAGATGGGCCATTTATATGCAGCAGTTTAATATACAAATTGAGCACATTTCAGGAAAATTGAATGTAATCCCGGATATTTTGAGCCGAAATCCAGAAGAAGAGGCACAACAGGAGGAAATGTTAGTGCAGCACATTGAGCTGACAAATGAAGATCGAGATTTCTTACAGGAACTGAGGAGGTTACCGCAGGAACAAGAAAAGGAGCCATGGATGATGCAGATGATTAAATTCCTCAAGAGAGAGATAACACCTGATACCCCAGCATATCGAGAAATTGAAGCTCAAGCGAGAAGTTATTCATACTTCAATAATCATCATCATCATCATTTTCCGTTTTCCAGCCTAGGCCGGGTCGGAGCAAACATGAGTCCCCTCCACTTTACTCGGTCTGTCCACCACTCTTCCTCAAGCACTGAACGCCACTCCATGTTCCGGTTTATCACGCTGCACTTAACAAGGTCCAACCACCGACCTCTAGGTCTTCCTCGTCCTCTTTTTCCCGTCATCTGCCTCTCCATCACTTGTTTTGGCATTCTTTCATCATTCATCCTCTTCACATGTCCATACCATCTCAATCTGTTATGTTCCAGCTTTTCGTTCAGCTTCTGTACATTCACTTCCTTTCGAATGTCTTCATTTCTCACTCTATCTCTTCTGGTCTTCTGTAACATACTCCTCAAAAATTTCATTTCGGCTGCCTGCATTCTACTTTCATCCCTCCGGGTCATAGGCCAAGTTTCTGCTCCGTATGTCAATATTGGTAAGTAATAAGTCTTGTACATCACTTCTTTAGCCTTCATTGGTATGTCTTTATCCCAAATTAAATTCCGAACTTGATAGTAGAAGGCACTCCCACCTTGTATTCTCTTGCTAATTTCCATATCCAGTCTTGCATTTTCCATCAATTCACTTCCCAAATATTTGAAGTGCTCAACTACTTCCAGATTTACATGTCCAATTTTAACAATTCCTTTCCCTTCTTCCTTATGTCTTGTCATCACCATTGTCTTACTCTTTTCTACACTGATTTTCATTCCCCATTTCTCAATATTTTCCTTTAAAACATCCAGCTGTTCCTGGACCACTTTCTCATTCTCTCCCCAAATCAGAACATCATCCGCAAATACGATTATGTTCATTCTTGTACCTGTGTAGGCTTCCTTTGTTGCCTTCAGTATATCATCCATCACCATTATGAATAACAGTGGTGAAAGCACACTCCCTTGTTTCAAACCAGTTTCAATTTCAAACCATCCTGTTCTACCTGCTTGGGTCTTCACACAACTGCAACAATTACTGTACATTGCTTTTGTCATTTGTATCATTTCATCTCCAATACCTTTCTGTTTTAAGCTTTCCCAAACTCTGTCTCTAGGGACACTATCATATGCCTTTTCTAAGTCAATAAAGGTCATTACCATGTCTTTTCCATATTCCCAGTGTTTTTCCATAGTTTGTCTTACAACAAAGATAGGTTCCACTGTTGATCTTCCCCTTCTGAACCCAAATTGTTCCTCTTGAATTTGGTTTTCAACCCTTTTTCGGATTCTTTCCTCTAGTATTCTCTCCATGATCTTGGCAACATGCGAGATAATAGTAATTCCTCTGTAATTTCCACACACCTTCTTGTCTCCTTTCTTGAATATTGGTATAATAATACCTTTCTGCCAATCTTCTGGAATTTGTTTTGCTCTCCACACACTCTTGAGTACTCTTGAAGTCCAATATATTCCAATGGGTCCTGCAGCCTTTATCATTTCTACTGCCACTTCATCCACTCCCACAGCTTTTCCCATCTTCATCTTCTTAATGGCCAATTCCACCTCTGCCATTGTAATGTCCGCTTCCATTTCTTCTTCTTCCACATCTGGCACTACAGTAACTTCTGTGTGCGTTACATTCCTGACATTTAACAGTCCATGAAAATATTCTTTCCATCGGTTCTTAATCTCTTCTGGTTCCTTCAATATCACTCCTTCTTTGTTTTTCACAAATCCAGCGTTTACATGTTCCTTCCTTCTACTCTTAACTACACTAAATAATAATTTCTTTCCACACTGACAATCGTCTTTAATTTCCTGTGCGAATAACTCCCAACTTTTCTTCTTCTCTTCTGCCACTACTTTCTTGCAGATTTGTCTAGCTTCTACATATCTCAATCTACTTTCTTCAGTCCTTTTTGTTTTCCACTGTTTCCAACTCTTCTTCTTTTCCTTCACTTTTTCTTTAACTCTTTCATTCCACCATGCTGTTTGTTTATCTTTCATCTTCCCCGATGTTCTTCCACATGTTTTCTCTGCACAACTAACAAATGCATCCTTAAATTGCTTCCATTCTTCTTCCACATGTCCAACATCAGTCTTTGGTACTAGTTGTTGCAGTTCCATCTTAAATTCTTCTTGCACCTGTTTATCCTTCAACCTCCATGTTTTTATGTTTCTTTCTTTTCTTTCCTTCAGTTTTCTAATTTTTCCAACTTTCAGCTTTGCTATTACTGCTCTGTGATCTCCACCAAAAGCCTCGTCCGGCATGGTAGTAACATCCATCAGGTTTTTGCGTTTGTCTTTTTCTACCAAAAAGTAGTCAATCAGGGTTTTAGTTCTTCTCTCTCCCCATCCATATCTGGTAATCTTTTGGCTGTTTTTCTTCCTGAACCATGTATTTCCAACCATTAGTTGGTTTCTCTGGCAAAAGTCAATTAATATATCCCCTTCTGGATTTTTATTTCCATATCCATAGGGTCCCACGATCTCTTCTCTTCCCAGTCTCTCTGTACCTACTTGGGCATTCATGTCGCCTATTATTATGGCCTCCTTGTCTTCGATGTACTTGTCTACTTCTTCAAGGAAACTTTCTAACTCTTCTTCCTTGTTTCCAGTTTGTGGAGCATATACTTGTATTAGGTCTTTTGTTCCTGTCTCAAACTGAATTCTCATGACAATAATCCTGTCACTCACGTTCTTTACCTCTTCCACATATTCCAGGATATCTTTCCTCACAATTATTCCCACTCCATTTTGCTTTGCTTTTCATCCACTGTAAAACAGCCTGTATCCATCTGTCAGGGTTCTTTCTCCTTTACCTTGCCACTTTGTCTCACTCAATCCGAGGATGACAATTTCCTTCTCTTTCATGAAATCTACGAGTTCCTCCGTCTTGCCATTTAAGGTCAATACGTTAATGGTACCAATTTTGATGTGTTGTGATCCTGGTCGCCCACTTCTCACAGCTCCCCCAGAGTCCAAAGAGCTGCGCGTCGCTTGCAGGGGACGCCCTAGCATTTTCCGAGGCCATATCATGTTTGCACTCATTTTAGGCTATTATTACGATGGAGTCGCCAGGTCCAAAGGCATTTTATACCTACTGCCAGGTATAAACTAGGCCGCTCCTAACATGGAGAACAGACGCCTTCTGTAGCCGCTCCTCTGGAGTACAGACGCTACGGGTTTGCCTCTTCCGCCATCGACGCCGTACCGAAGCCCATCTTCTCCGCCGCCGGTGCCGTTGAGGTCTTCACCGTAACCCTGGCAAGGGGCCCTATGACAGGGTGCTACCATCCGGAGCCAGATGGACCCTGGTTTTTAACGAGGTTGATACTCCTCCCGCTCCTCCTTCCTCATCGCTAATAATATGCTCCATAAATTTATAGACGAGGATCATGTCAAGTTACGGATATTGTTACCAGCTTCGTTACAGAGGAAATTAGTGTGGCATACTCATTACACACTTGGTCACATAGGGTTAGACAAGACGCAAGCAACAATAGGTGAAGTTTTCACTTGGCCACGGATGAGGATTACTATACGCGATGTCCTGAAGACATGTGATATTTGCCAGCGCGCAAAACCCAATAACTTCCTCATGAGACAATACCCAAAGCCAATATTGCCACAGAAACCGTTAGAGCTCATTGCTACGGACTGTCTTGGTCCATTGCCAAAAGGACGTAGGGGAGTGCGACATGTCCTTGTATGTGTAGACGTCTTTTCTAAATTTGTTGTTCTATGTGCTATCCAGAAAACAACTTCGAAACAGGTCCTGAGCCGCATCAAGAATCGAGTTATACCCATAATGGGAAAGCCTGAGTTTATTCTTTCTGATCATGGAAGTTATTACACATCAGCAGAATTTAAGCGCGGATTGAATGAGCTAGACATCAAGCATGTATTATCTAGCATACGACATCCACAGGGAAATCCAAGCGAGAGAGTAATCCGTGAGGTCTCGAAGCACATTCGGATGTTCATTCCTACAGAACACCACCGTTGGGCCGATACATTGAAAAATATTGAGATTTGCATCAATATGACACGTCATGAGTCAACTGGACAAGTACCGTACACGTTACACTTGAACCAGCAACCACCGAGATCTTGGACAACAGTACTAGATTGCCCAAGAGATCCGCAACCAGCACCACAGTTGAGAGTCGAACGGACGGTCACCTACATGAGAGAACAGGCTGACAGGAGGCTGAGAAGATTGAAGGGAAAACGCTTTCACAGGGAATTGAACGTCAATGAACTAGTTTTGTTGAAGAGGCCACCTATCTCTGATCCAGCAAACAAAGTATTTCATAAATGGTGTTTCCCATACGTTGGACCGTATCGGATCATAAGAAATTTGGGGAATAATGCATATAAGATACAGGACGTAAACAGTGGAAACACATCAGTTGTAAATTGCTCAAACCTCAAATTATATTACAAAAGGGAACCGTTTGATCAACCACGGAACACCGCGGGTGTCAACATTATGGAAATTGAATAAAGATGAGCCAAATGCACGTGGAACGAGGAAGTGGTCGATCATAAACAGACCCGGTGTTTACAGTGAAAGACCGTGAAGCAAGTAAACTGGGCGAGACAGGCGGACAATAGCTAGCTACCTGCGCCAGACAGCGGAGACACTAATCTTAGCAAGAATGTGGAGAGGGAGACAAGAATCGTACCAAGGGAATCCCTGCACACGACAGCAGTGGCGAACCAGATGAACAATATAAGGAGTGACGACGGAACCTTGCAGCATCCGTGAGGCGGATCGAGATTGAAAAAAAAATCATACGTTCCATATCGATTTTTTTTCTTGGCAGAGGGGTAATGTGACCTTTATGCATATCTGATAGCATAAAGTCCACATATTATTCCAACAAAATTTAAGTCATGTCTCAAAGCTGAGGTGAGAATGGAAGTTGCTTGTGAAACTAGAAGGACAAAAGGACGGTTCGTACGTGACTTGAAGGAGCTTTCTCCCGGCGCGAACAAAGGCGGCAGGAAAGAGAAAATCCACATCTGGACACCAAATGTGCTAGACAACGCGCGAAGGTCGTTCAACTGCGCGGGCAAAACGCAGAAAACTCAACGATTACCTACCAAATAAACCCCGCCCATTTGAAAGGAATTAGAGCAGCAATTAGGATACAGAGACAAGAGTTATACCATCGTATAGGGGAGGATCCCAGCCTCTCAGAAGTACCATCAAAATTTAAATCGGATTATTCTGTGAATTTTGCCAGAATTAAAATGAAATCAGGGGGTGGATTTGAAACGACCAATGGCAGTGAGAGACGCTAGACGCGATCATATCCCGCCGAAATTGAGGGACAATGAAGCAAATTACGGAGCTCATTATCTAACGATCCTACGATCGAATTTTGAATATGAAGGAGTCATTGAGACATTGGGAATGAGGACGTTCTAAGGAGCCAGTTCACATATTCATGTGAGTATTATTTTGGAAATAAATTCTGAGAAACCCCTACTCCACGTCCCTTTAAGAGAAATCGTATAAATAATGGATTGAAACATAGCGAAGTTAGTCTACTCTGGGGCCACGACAGCGGCGGAAGCCCGTGCCGCGAACCTTCGGACAATACGGTGATTTTTATAAGTTCTGTAAGTCTACTCTGGGGCCACGACAGCGGCGGAAGCCCGTGCCGCGAACCTTCGGACAATACGGTGATTTTTATAAGTTCTGTAAGTCTACTCTGGGGCCACGACAGCGGCGGTAGCCCGTGCCGCGAACCTTCGGACAATACGGTGATTATTATAAGTTCTATTAGTCTACTCTGGGGCCACGACAGCGGCGGAAGCCCGTGCCGCGAACCTTCGGACAATACGGTGATTTTTACAAATTCTATAAGTATACTTTGGGGCGTCGTCTAAGGCGAAAGCCCGTGCCCTGAGCGTTCAGAAATTAACATTTTATAAGTTTTATTAAGTCTTAATACGCTGTGGACGCGAGAGGCATATTCCTATTGAGGCATAGGAATAAATAACATTGTTGCAAGTTATAAGTAGGAGCTAGCATACCTCCGAAATTGAACATCGCTAAGTATTCGCGAGTGCAAAGTAGAACAGTGCATATCATAACAGTATGACGCCGTTGTAATGATAGCTATATGAGATAGGAGCTTCATGTATGAGAACCGTGCATTGTGTTAATGGTAATAATTCACAGTGGACCTTTGTTTTTGGTGAAATTTTGAGAAAAACCGTGTGTAAATTCTCCTCCCATCAAGATGAATCAACTATTGAAGAAGACTGATATCATGGACCAGAACCGCATCAGGAAATATGAGAGATAAGTAAATATTGTATGGGGCATGAGGGTCATAATGTTTCCCATCATTGGGGTCGGATAAGTCTATCTCGATCATAAGCAGTTATGATAAAAATAGGTATTTTAGGCATACCGGGCATGATTGTGTAGATTTGTGTGTTTTATCAGTAATGAGAATTTTTGTGTGTTTATCAGTAATGAGAATTTTGTGTGTTTTATAATGTAATAAGTATATGAGCATCAAAGTGTTATTTTAAATATGGTTTTGTTTTTGGGATGTCATTATTCTTTGTGAATGCACAGTCAAGGGAATATTTGTTTGATAGTGCTTAAGCACAATGTAATTGTAAAAGTTAAATGGGGAAGACCACTCGATAGTGTGACAAGACCGGTAAGTGACAATGAAATTATGAGAGTAATGAAAATGGTAAGTGATTATCACGCGAAAGTACAAGTGGTAAGACATGAATGGCTACAGGGTAGTATGAGATGTATTCAGATGAGGCTAAGAGTCGATCTTGGGTCGAGCAGAAATAAAGCGGATGTGGTATTCCCGCGTTCTTCGATGATATAATGGTGAGTGAAATAATAGCGGAGGTGGTATTCCCGCATTCTTCGACGATATATAAATGGTAAGTAAAATGATTGAATTCATTAGCTGATGAGAGCCCACTTTAGCTCCGTCGGAAAGAGGTTGAAATGCTCGAGCCCAGGGCAGGTAAAAGGGAATCCATAGAAGCAGGTATAAATTGGTTAGCCGTCTGAATTCTCAAAGCAGCCAAGAAGGTTGTGCTGGCCTGCCGGTTAGCATGGTGAAAGCACGTCTGTCACAAGGTCGAGTTTGGCATTGTATTATGAAGGGAGAGAGTCCAACTCCCCGGGGTTTCTTTAATGTGCCGCTTCAGGAAGCGATGTGTTATATTGGTCATTATTATTTTTGGAGTGCATTCATTATGTTGTTGTTTATTAATAATCACGGCGCACCGGCAGCCGAAGTATTTATTTGATGCTTCATGTATGTTGACTTGTATATTTTTACCATGATTAACGGAGTTATAGCTCTGAGTGAAGTAATTGTTTTTAAAGTATAAAAACACACATGCCCGTAACCTAGAATAGACCTATTGCCTTCATTATCTGACTCTTGTGAGGAAAGATGATGATTGTACGAATAGACGTGTCCGATTTCCCAAAGAACAAGTTTTGCAAGTTATAAAAATGAGTGCGCAATATTATTGTGATAGAATGGCTGGTTTATTTAAGCCATGGTTATTTGAATTAAGTTTGTTGACAATAACTCTTGGACTTGAAGCAGTGGACTGCAGTAAAAATAGACTATTTTCTATTCCTGGTTTCAGCCAGTGTGAAACATTATTTTGCATATTTTTTTGATATTGTTCTTTTTCAGTAATTTAAGGGAGTTGATTTTATTTTATTTGTCTGTGGTTGGGAGAAAGGGGAGATGATGTTTTTGTGAAATAAATTATTTTATATTAGGAGTTCTCTGACCTACTGATTTTAAGATAAGCCTCCTGTGATCCTGTGACAATATTCCTAGGATGTTTAGTATAAATTAGAGCCACCCCGAACAGAGCACCACCCGAGTGAGAGTCGGCATCCTAGAAGAACGCGGAAGGGTATAGTACTGCAACTTATAATTTTTCAAATAATTCCTAATTTTGCCGCCAAGCGCCACCGTCAACGACTACTAGGCCAAGTTCAGAACTTAGCTACTAGACGCCACCGCTGTCGGCTCTTGGCAACGAACGTAGAAACCTAAGAGCGTTGTTTACATTCTTAACCTATTCAATTTAGCTTCACACAGGTGCAATTAGTGGAAGGTTCTTTAACATGCCATAAATCTATGACATGGGACCGCCGGCTTTACTTCCCCTCCGAAGGGAGGCATACTGAGGGATTTTTAACGCTCTTAAAAATCCGACGGCTTCGGACATATTTTTCAGCATCGACTATGAGCACTGTAAGTACATATTATTGAACATATTTGGTAAAAGTGTAGAAGTGCGCACTCACCACCGACTGAACCGTGTACGCGCGCCCGCGATCAGCGCCAGTCAAAGCCGGCTTAGCTTGCCGTGTTTACCGGGGCGCACAAAGGTAGTGACCCTGTATTACTATCGTACATTCCCTTTTAAGAGAGCGTGTGAACTTGAACAATTTCCATAACAACCCAGTATTCCGGTGATGTTTTTCCCAAATTCTCATCATTCGTGCACTATGTTCTTTCTTCCGTTCGTCCGTCCATCCACTTTTTCCTGGCATCTTTGGTAGCAGTTCTTTATCAAATTAATGTTTCATTATGTTTCTTCTAAATTTAACCCGATCATTCATCGTGATGTTTAACTGCTTGAGGTCTTTTTCAGTTTCCTGTATCTAATTGGCCTTGTTTTTACTGTTGAAGGTGATGTTGAAAATGTGTTTTGTAATTCTTTGCTGGTCCATTCTGTATGTGTGACCAACAAAATTAGCTCGTTTCTTTCTGAGAGTGTCAGTGATAGTTTCCCTGGTTTTATAAATTTCTGATGATGGTCTCTTAATCCATACTCCCTCTTTATTCATTGGTCTAAACATTTTTCGGAGGATTTTATGTTCTTGTGTTTCTATTTCTATATTTTTGAGTGGCCATGAATAGTGCTTTTTCTGCGGCATAAACTGCTTCAGGAAGAACTACTGTTTTGTAGTGTCTTAGTTTCGCATTAACGGAGATCGATTTTAATTATTAATATTATTATTCTACTCACCATGTCATTGTGTATAATACACCATTTCATCGGCAATATTGTTGCGGAAGATGACCAACACCATCAAGCATCAACTGCTCCAATCTGGCAATCTCGCGTCGCACTGCGTTGGTTATGTCTTCTCGTGTATGCAAGGATCTCCCACGCAAAGGAGCTTTCAATTTTGTAAGATGGAGTGGAGTTCTCTATTTTGGTAGGTTGAGGAACGAACGAACTATGGAGCATACTGATATACCTAGTATGCTGATATAGTGGAGCCCCAGATTATCGAGGTTGGCCCTCAGCGATTTCGGTATGATCCCAGTGGAAGAGACTATGATAGGCAATACAGGAACAAATTATTATTATTATTATTATTATTATTATTATTGCCAAGAGCGGTAGCTACGCTCGCTAACGCGCAGTCTAGGCCATGGGGCCAAGCTATCTGTCGACTTGGTAGACGTGGGTTCGAGCCCCACCATCAGCCGTCCTTGAAATGGTTTTCCGTGGTTTCCCATTGTCAACTCCAGGCAAACGCTGGGATGGTACCTTCGGACAGACCACGGCCGTTTCCTTCCATATCCTTGCCCAGCTTCATTCATCTTCATTCATTTCATCTCTCATTAACTCCTCTCACGAGGTTGGCGTCAGGAAGGGCAGCCGGCAATAAAACCACATCCGCCACATAGACAATCATCGCATCTCATCCCCTACGGGAATGATGCATTATTATTATTAGTAGTAGTATAGTATTATTATTATTATTATTATTATTATTATTATGCTTGCCACGGTGGGTGAGTGGTTATCGTGTCGGGCTACTAACCCAAGCTTGCAGGTTCGCTCCTGGCCATAGTAAGTGATGTTTGAAAGGTGACCAAAATCACGACACGCATGTCATACTTTGTTGGCATGTTAAAGAACTCAATTCAGTAGGCCGTGTTCATAATGGCAAAATTCATCTCGTGATTTTCCGCCAACACAAAAAGTTCCTCCATTTTCCACTAGAAAGCGCTATAGTGTCAAGGAGCTTAGATATTTAACTTCCTTGACTTTCATAGCGCTCCAAGGGACAACACAATTCGACATGCAAGCTGCCCTTTGGGTGTCAAATAACAAAGCTTGCGCCCGGCACCCAAGGCCATACGATATTATTATTATTATTATTATTATTATTATTATTATTATTATTATTATTATTATTATTATTATTCGGTTTATACAGTACATATAACACATTTCTGGTATATTACAACGTAACTATACGGGTTTCAGTGAACCAAAGTATATAGCTACGGAAACAACAACTTCTAAGCTGAATTTCGCTACCCATGAACTTCCGAACGATTCTGGTTGCTGATAGAACTACTGCCTTCTGCATTAGTTTGTACAGCCGAGTATCCAGATCCAGTTCTTTAAGGCCTTGGAGCAAGGTACTTGGGATCACGCCCGTACTCGAGACAATGATAGGTATGGTCTTTACTCGCTCTACATGCCATTGCCTTTTGATAGGGTCGACCAACTCGCTGTATTTGGTGATCTTTTCAATGTGTTTTGACTGAAGATTCTTGTTGTTAGGAATCGCAACATCAATCAATGTAGTTTGCTTGGTTTTCTTGTTTACAACCACCAGATCCGGCCTGTTGTGTGATACCGATTGATCAGTCAAAATAGTTCGGTCCCAATACAGCTTGTATTCATTGTTTTCAAGAACACACTCTGGCTGATATTGGTGGTACGGAACTTTCTTTCCTTTCAGAAGCTGAAACTTATCAGCCAACTCCTGATGCAAGATTATAGCAACTGCATCATGCCTTTGTTTGTGCTCCGTTGCCAGGAAATATCTACATGCAGATGTAATATGCTGTATTCTTTCTGACTGTTGACATCCGTAGCGGCACTTATCATCTGGTACAGCGGGATCTTTTACAATTAACTTGAGGTAGTTCCTTGTAGGGATGACTTGGTCTTGAATTGCTAGCATAAAACCTTCAGTTTCTGGAAAGATCTGTCCTGAAGTGAGCCAGTAGTTTGACGCGGATATATCAACATTTGCTTGACTCGCCTCATTTGGATGTCTTCCGTGCAAAGGTTTTGCTTTCCATGCTTCCATCTTTTGAAGGTCAGTATGTACGCGGTGTTGAATTTCTCGCTGACACAAGACCAGTGGCGTTGATCCGTCCGCCTCACTGATGGCTCTGTGAAGTACAGATGACCTCGCTTCTGCGTAGAAGTACTCCCTAAGGCTGGCAATCTGTCGTTTCATCTGATTATCAATGTCAACGAACCCACGTCCACCTAGGCTTCTGGGTAGAGTCAATCGCTCTATTGAAGATCGTGGGTGGTGTTTCCTTCCTTTTGTGAGCATCGTTCTCATTTTTCGCTCAAGTCCTTCGATGTCCGTTTTACACCATTATTATTATTATTGTTATTATTATTATTATTATTATTATTATTATTATTATGTTCGGCTTCGTGGCGAAGTGTGTAGGCCGCGTGCTTTTGGCCTTACCTCCCAAAGTGCCACTTGCTGAAGATCGTATTGCATCAGTGTAATCCAAAGAGCTTACGAGAGTGAGTCAATTGTTTTGTTCAAGTTCTCAGAATATCAATGCACTTGATAAGCCGCCAGCAAATTTACTTTGTGAGATTACATCAGTATGCCTTGTTTCGTCATTTGATATATGAGTTGTGACTTAGATAACACCAGTTCTCTGAACTGGAACATGAAACAGGTGCTCCCCACGATAACACAGGAGAACTACAGGACTGGGCGAGATGTTTGTGATTCGAATGTGGGTTTCTGCAATTGACGGCGACCGCCAATCAGTAGCGATTTTTAAGGTGTAGCTTCGCAAGATTGGTTGGTTCCTTAATTTAGGGGCTGCGACAATGCGGTCATGTAGCCTCGTGTACTTTGTGTGTGTGGAGAATCTGATGACATCTTCATCTTGGCCGACACGCCCGACGATTTGAATGAGTTTTTGAATGGTATGGACTCTGTCTTGAGGAAAGAATTCATGATGAAAATTAATGAATGTAAAACAAAATATTGGAATGCAGCCGAAATAAATCAGTAACCTCTATGGGCATCAAATTGGTAGGTGAAAAGCTGAAGGAAGTAGGAGACTTCTGTTACTTAGGAAGCAAAATAACCAGTGATGGACGAAGCACAGAGGACATAAAATGTAGGTTGGCTCAGGCAAGGAAAGCATTTCTACAAAAAAGAAATCTGTTGACTTCGAATATAGATTTAGGTATTAGGAAGTCATTTTTGAAGGCCTTTGTATGGAGCGTGGCGCTCTATGGAAGTGAAACTTGGACTATTGGTGCAGCAGAAAAGAAGAAAATTGAGACGTTTGAAATGTGGTGTTACGGGAGAATGATGAAGATCACATGGGTAGATAGGGTTACAAACGAAGAGGTATTAAGACGAGTGGAAGAGGAGAGATGTTTCTGGCGACTGCTAATGAAGAGAAGAGATAGGTTGGTAGGACACATACTAAGACACCCAGGAATAGCAAGCTTAGTTATGGAAGGAAGGGTCGAGGACAAGAACTGTAGGGGTAGACCAAGGTTAGAATGTGTTAAACAGATTGCCTTGGATGTAGGGTGTTGTAGCTATATTAGCTGAGGACAGGGAGGCAAGGAGGGCTGCATCAAACCAGTCAAGAGACTGAAGACTCGAACAACAAGAATCTGTCTGATAACCGGTGTTAATTGTGATGACTGTATTAGTGTGTGTTATCTGTTTTAATTCAAGTAAGGACTGCAGACAATAATTTCAAGTAGTTCCTACTTTCGCTACCAAATGCTACCGTCCACGACACCTAGCTATTAACGTCGCTACTACTTGATGCCATCGCAACCAGCGCCCGGTGACGAACGTTGGAACTTAAGAGCATTAATCAAACCTAACCTACACATTTTAGCTTACACAAGTGTAGTTAGTGGAAGGTTCTTTTCCATGCCATAAATTTATGACATGGGACCACCGGCTTTACCTCCCCTCCGAAGGAAGGCATACTGAGGAATTTTTATCGCTTCTAAAAAATCCGACGACTTTGGTCGGGTTTGAACCCGTGACCTTGCGCATAGAAGCTCAGTATGCTACCAACTACGCCACCGAAGCCGCCAGCTACGAAGGCCCTATACATTTCTTTAAATAGTAATTAAACTATTGAATTTCGAGTTCATTGTTGGAAATACTGTATATATTTTGCATTATATTTGAAACACGCGTAGGATGGCGATGGGGGGAGACATTCTCGAGTTCATTGATGTACAGAAATCACCGCTGAGCTCTCAAGGTCAAGTGCAGACCTAGTCGTCGGGATCTGTACCTGGCCCTTGATTGAACTTAAGAATCCATACTCAACGCATGGGTCGGCTTGGTGAGATCCTGCACGACCTACCCAATAGGTTACGATAGTTGCCGACTGCTAACGACCCCGTGCTACATTGCCCGGTGGTGAATGAAACGAGTGGAGCGTAAGTGAAAAATTTGCCGAATCGCTAATTTTCGCCTTCTCGTACCTCGAATGCGCATGGTCCTACAAAAAGAACTTCCGCATCAAATTTGTTAGAAATTTGTTAGACATATCTTTAAAAAAATGAACTGGAAATGAGCTAGAGGCAAAAAACTGAAAAAAGTGCCGATTTTTGACAGTATTTTCAAGATGGACGATGCAAGGGGTGGGGGATGACGGAAACTTGGGTTAATAACTACCTAATGGTCCTTAACAACATCAAAAAATAAAAAACGATCCCGCATCTGATGCAAGGTGAACCCCCTTTTTGAGCCTCTATTGACTGGACTAATGCACACCTAATGCTTCCCGCAGCTCTGCATGGCATTTACGTTCATTTCTGCCGCAGAGATCTGCGATTTTCATATACGATCGTTGCTCCTGCTTGTTGATTTCCATTGTTTGACGCTCCCACTGAACTCGGGGACATGCTCAGACCCACACTGTTGTTTACATACACCATCTAGTAGCATACCGTACGTTTCCAAATACATATCGTAGATTTTCCGTGTTGTCTCCTGTTCGCGAGAAAAAAAATAGTTGCCATGACTCATGACTCGACCTCCGTATATACACACGCCCAAATACACGGGGCTAAATGACCACGATATCGCAGCACCTAAATTAAGCAACAACATCGAATTAAGTTCTTGCTTACGGACCCTTCTACCGTGAGTTCCTGGCACTCAGCAGTTTACCTATTGGTTTTGTCACATACTTATTGAACAAATGAGTTTTGGATCCACATTCATCAATGACTCAACAATTGTCACTAGACTGTTCTACAACAAGCTGCTCCAATCGGACGTTGCCCTCAGCTCTCGGGGCTTTATAATGCCTCTTGTCATCTTCAAGAATGAGGCTATTAGCCACTCCCTGCAGGTCATTCATAGATTCCTTCTTCTAAGAATCGACCTTCCATTTCTATCCGGAGCTGACAACTTATGTAAGGCTATCCCTTGGCGTGGGATTAACATCAACATTAAGACTGACGTACGAGAGCTGTTTTCTTTTTCAAGTTCCGATGGACTGTATAAAAATAACAGATTAGCATACCAAGCTGATTTTACTACTAAATGTTTGATTGTTGTATTCTTATGCCTCAACATAATCGCCAAAACGATTGAAAAATGCACATAACTTCTACACTATCGATTGGAATTCAACCAAATTTCTTATGTGCTATGTGTACATAAATATATATAACTGAGCGTATTCTTAAGAGCAACCAGGGCTGCCAACTGTTAATAAATGCTGTCTCTATTTTTGTTACCCTAATATCAATATATCAGAAAGTATGCAAGCCAATAGCTCTAAACTTTGCACACGTATAGTATTTGGCATTCTGAATAAATTTGGAGTAACTAATATACGTCAGTGCTGCCAACATGATTCAAAGCCTGCTGATAGGTCCAATTTTAAAATGCATGTAACTTCTATACTAACTAATGGATTTCATCCAAAATTGGCACAACAATAGATCATATTATTTCAGATTATTTCTGACCAATACATGCATGACATTGTTGCCAACATGATTTTACGCGCGCTTGTTAGATCCAATTTTTAACTACATGTAACGTCCATGCTATCCATTGGACTTCAACCAAATTATGTATTCTGTACCTTAGGAAATGGAACTAAGAATATATAGAGTCATCAGGGCTGCCAACTGTAGTGCTTATGCCAGGTATACAATATTTCGAACAAATTAGACATTTCGATATTACCAACTTAATTTCGTCATTATTCTATATAAATCCAAATAGATTAATCATTGGCATGCATCTTAAATTTTAAGAAAAGTAGGCTCTTTAGTTCGTCACGGAACTTCTTGTTCCTTTTTGGCGAGGCGTTGTCGCTCAACCATGCCTTCAATTCTCGAAAAAGGTGAAAATCATTTACGACCGCACTGTGCCAACGTTACGATGGACTTTTTCAAAGAATTCAAATGTGAAGTTTTGGACCACCTGCCATTTAGTCCAAACCAGCACTACACGATTATGGATGTTTGCGCATGTTGTCCTTGAGTCGTAAACACGGATATCCATGAAGATAACTTAGGTACAACGGGAAAGGGCGATGCAACTTTGAGTTCTTCTGTGACGCAAGGTTTGCCATGAGCGCTGTTCTTTTTATATTTATTTGCACATACGGTAGCAGGGAAATAGCACGTGTTTGCACCTATAACTAACAGCTGACAGACTATACAGTATATCTTCTTTTGTCAATGCAATAAAAGAAGAACCAAAGAGTTTCACATCTTTGACATTCCATTACGTACCCCAGACCAGACCAAAGACAGCGGCAGTACAAATCCAACAACTGAGACTGACACGCGTTTCATAGATTAATCAACACTTCAACAGTGTCTCCATTTAAATGATACAGCCAAGGTGTAATTATCTCATCTAAACAATTAGCTAATTGTCATATATTCACATGTCTCACACATGGACTTTAGTTTACTTTATCGGAGAACATCGTATCTTTAATAATAATAATAATAATAATAATAATAATAATAATAATAATAATAATAATAATATATTTACGAGGGAAGAGTGTGGGATTCTTACCCACTAAAAAACTACACCCTGTCCTCTTGACAAAACCCATCCCGGGACCACTTTCGTATTACTTCAGGATGGAGCCATTTTCTTTGCTTCACAAGCACCATCTTACTTCTCAATTCATAGTCCGCGGATCGCAGACTTAATCATCTAAATCGAGCAAGTCCCCATCCGACTTCTTCTGACGAAGGACCACCTCAACGAAGAAAGCGACCGTATCCCAGCTGAGCTCGTTCCTCAGCGTAATTCCAAATATATTGTCCGGCGTCATTGGACCAACCTCAGCTTCAAATCGTTGTTTTTCCGCTGCCCATCGAGCGCAGACGAAGAACGTATGATATAAGTCATCTCGTTCGTTCTCGCAGTAAATACATACTGGACTCCTTACTTTGGCCACACGATGAAGGTAACACTGAAAGTTGCCATGACCTGTCAACATCTGAGTCAGAAAGTAATTCGTTTCTCCATGTTTTCGACTTGTCCACTCGACCAGACTCGGTATCAGCCGAGCTGTCCATCTTCCTCTGAGATCGTCATTCCACCAATGCTGCCAAAGCTCCACCTTGCGTGCTACGGCTTCCTTCCGGGCTTGAGCCTTGCCCAGTTCTACTCGTCGGAAGTATACGTCTCTTACGTTCTTGCGCGAGTAAGTCTATTGGCGCAACACCTGAGACAACCAGAACTGCAGGTTCCGAAACTGTACGGTAAGCACACGCCACCCTCAGAGCTCCTCTCCTCTGAACTGCAGCTAGGCGTTTCCTATACTTCTCAATCCTCAGCGAATCAGACCAGATCTCCGCTCCATACAGGAGAATCGACTGCGCCGTGGACAACAGTAGTCGACGCTTGCTTTGTCTCGGACCATGCACATTAGCCATGAGTCTACTAATGGCAGCTGTCACCACTTCCGCCTTGTCTGCTGCCTTCCGTATATGAGACCAGTATGTCAGTTTCGTGTCAAGGGTAAATCCTAAGTTCTTTGCAGTGGCTCCAGTTCGAACGACCATCCCTCCAACTTTCATGGGAATTATAGTGTCCATTCTCCTCCTAGTTAACATTACTATTTCAGTTTTCGCCATAGCTAAATTCAGACCATGAGGTTCATCCAACCACTCGCCCGTCGCATTACCAGATTGAGTTTTCACTGAGCCAGAACCACATCTCGGGCTACAATCACCCCTGCAATATCATCAGCGTACCCAACAAGGAATGTATCTTCGTACAACATGTTCCACAAATCCGGGCCCAGGATAGATCCTTGCGCTGCTCCTGCCTCGGTTGCCGGGTTCAAGCTTTGTTATTTGACACCCAGAGGGTAGCTTGCATGTCGAATTTCGTTGTTCCTTGAAGCACTATGAAAGTCAAGGAGGTTAGATATCTAAGCTCCCTGAACACTAAGTTATAGCGCTTTCTAGTAGAGAAATGAGGAACTTTGTGTTGGCGGAAACTCCCGAGATTAATTTTGCCATTGTGAACACGACCTACTGAATTCAAATGAGTTATTTGGCATGCCAACATCGTATGACATGTGTCTCGTAATTTTTGCCGCCTTACAAAAATCACTTACCTCGGCCAGGAGTGAACCTGCAAGCTTGGGGTTAGTAGACCGACACGTTAACCACTCAGTATGCCTTCCTTCGGAGGGGAAGTAAAGCCGGCGGTCCCATGTCATAGATTTATGGCATGTTAAAGAACTTTCCACTAATTACACCTATGTGAAACTAAATTGTATAGGTTAAGAATGTAAACAACGCTCTTAGGTTGCTACGTTCATTGCCGAGAGCCGACTGCGGTGGCGTCTAGTAGCTAAGTTCTGAACTAGGTCTAGTAGTCGTTGACGGTGGCGTTAGGCGGCAAAAGTAGGAACTATTTGAAAAATTCAAAGTTGCAGTCCTTACTTGAATTTAAAAAAAAACAGATACACACACTAATACAGTCATCACAATTAACACCGGTTATCAGACAGATTCAACAAACACCCAAAAGTACACGGGGCTACATGACCGCGTTGTCGCAGCCCCTAAACTTAAGAACCAACCAACCAACCGTTAACCACTCACCCACCGTGGCAAGTATAATAATATATTTTTTTTTCAATGCAATAAAAGAAGAACCAAGCAGTTTCATAACAGGAACCGGGTTGAAGAAGTGCAGGCCTCCAAATCTCTCCTTGCGCTTGGTGACAGAGGCGATCTCAGCGGCGATGTGTTGGAGGTGAAGATCGTGTAGTCTGAAGCAAGCCTGAGTCCATCACAAGCACACATGGTATGAATGAAATTAATGGAATGAAAGCCTGCCAACCAGCACTTCCATGTTGCAGTGGTGCAGGTCATCTGGCTCCTGGGCGCATACGTGCTCCTCTCCTCACAACGGTCAGCACACAGCCAGAAGAATGATCTTGGTGAAATGAATATTCGCAATTATTTTAAAACATGGTTGACAGAATCGTGTAAGTTGAGGCTCAATGGATAATGCTTAGCCTAACGTGCATAGTGTCTCATGCCAACAAACATCGTCATAGCCAGGGCCGGATTTTTGTATGCCGTCTATAGGCTAAAGTCTATTTTCCGCCCCCTCTATCGTTCGTATTTACTTAATACATTTGTTTTATACAACAAAAGGATAGATTCCATTGGCATTTTCATCGTTTTTAAACATAAAGTTCATTTAGTTTAGATAAAACTACAATTTTAATGGTTTACATAATAAATTATATAATGAAATTAGTTATCTACTTGTTTTTTTACTTGCTAATTTTAAGATTCGTTAAAAAATGAAATTAGTTTCAAACTTAATTAATTAGTTCTTGAAGATCAGTGATCACTAGGGCCCGGATGTTGATGACATGTCATCTTTTTACTGAGCAGTCTAAAACAATGCTGAAGTACATAGAAACTCCGGACGGGCCACCCCGTCCTCAAACATGTTATTTTTATTTTGCATCTTTTTGCATTTTTTTGTGCTATTTTTCCATTTTAAGAGCCTTTTTTAAGTTTGGTAGATTGTTTTTGGTCATATTTTAGAGAAATCAGCCTTTTAAGGTCATTTTTATTCCAAATTAGTCATGTCACAGCTTTATATGAGGGAGTTACGTCTCTCAGAGTTAAGAAGAAGCTAGTAGCTATGAACACAAACCTTTTGTTAAGTGCTAGAAATCTATTTTGATTGACTTTTCAGTTTGAGCTTCAGATGTCATTTTTGAAATATTGGTGAGTTCATCCTTCTTCTTCCTTCGATTTTGGCCTACTGTGGACCACGGAAAACAACTGATTTGTTGGTTAGTCTTTTTTTCTTCTCCCAAAATTTCTTCATCCTTTCGCTGTGGTGATTCCTCCTCTCATCTGACCAGGTGTTTTTGGCCCTTTTACATTGCTTTTCCTGGAACCCCTTGAAATTATCAATCTTAGCTCGAAACACATCTCTATTCCAAATGACTTCTGGATTTATCCCCACTTCCTCCATGTCTTTTCTCGTTTCCTCTATCCATAATGTAGTTGCCTTGATCTTGGTGATGTAGTTAAAGATTCTCTTAGTTAGTCGACTCTCGCTCATTCTCATGAGGTGTCCATAAAACTTCAATCTCCTCTTACGGATGGTGTCTGTGATTTTCTCTGCCTGTCTGTAGAGATCTTCATTTCTCCTCTTCCTCCATGTACCATCTTTTTGTTTTTCAGGTCCTAGGATCTTTCTCAAGATTTTCCTTTCCTTCTTCTCTAAATCCTTGATTTCCCCTTTCTTATTCAATATCAAGCATTCTGAGCTATAGAGTCCCTCTGGCTTGACAACCGTGGAATAGTGTCTTATCTTTGCCCTGTAGGATATAGTTCTCTTGTTGTATCTATTTTGTACTAATTTATAGGCTAGCTCCATCTTTCTAGCTCTTCCTCTATTTGCTTCTTTATCAAGTCCATTCGGCTGGATCCATTCTCCAAGATATTTAAATTTATCAGCTCTCTTGATTTTCCCATATCTTGTTTCCAGATGCTTTTCTTTATTGTGTTTGTACTCCATGTACTCTGTTTTTTCGTATGGGATCCTGAGTCCAGTCTTCTCAGCTATTTCATGTAATTTTTCAAGCATTATTCGAGCTTCGTCTTTTCCTTTGGCTAGCAATGCCATGTCATCAGCAAACGCTAAGCAATCCACCTTTACACCTTGCTTTTTTGTTCCTAAACAGATTCCTTCTATACCTTCTTCTTTTATTGCTTTCCTCCATACTCTCATTATTTTTTCCAGGACGATGTGAGTTCATTATTAAAAGATCATTTTCTCCATTTTATAGTGCATTTTTCGAATTTTTGAAATATTGGTGAGCTCTATTATTATAAGATCAATTTCTCCTTTTTACAGTGCATTTTTCGTTTTTTCAGGTCATTTATTACAGTCATTTTTGAAAATTTTAAGTGCATTTTTAAAACTATTTCACGGTATCAACATCCGGGCCCTATTTCATACATACTTTTATATTTTAATGCTAATGACTATCTTTTGCGTAATTGAAGAACTGTGTTCAATTTGAAGTAAGTTGTCCTACACGGTGAAATGAAATTACACAAAATGTAGTTAATTACTGGTTTATTTGTTGAGAAATATACAAACTTCTCTAAAACAACTCACCCCACGTAATTTTGATATTCAAATTTACATAGCTTTCTTCCGAAATTTCTTAATGGCAAACTCGTTAATAATGTCCTCATATGAAAGTGTTTTTGGTGTATTTATACCTCAATAAAAAGTAATGAACGTTAGTTTAACCGTATTTCAGAAATACTAGTTCGCAGATAGTTCTTAACTCTTCTAAGGCAGGAAAATTTTTAGAAGGACTAAAACATATTTTTAAGTAACATGTGTATTCGTACGGAAAATATCATTAACGTCTGAAATACTTCATGTTAGCTTTTGAATGAATTGCCAAACTGCTGCCCCTGAAAATATGCCGCTCTAAGCTGCAGCCTACTTAGCCTATTTAGAAATACGGCCCTGGTCATAGCACAATATTTCTTGTCTAGATATTCAGTTTTGGTAAAGGTTGAAATGTGACCTTGGTTAAATGATATATTCGCAATTGTTTTAATGCCCAGATCACAGATGAAGTAAATTGGCGACTCAATGGATAATGCGTAACGTGCATTGTGTCTTAAGCCAACAAACGTCATCGTAGTACAATTACTTTCCAAGATATTTCAGTTTTAGTAAAAGGTAAGATTTCTTCGCAATTATTTTAATATGTAAGATAATGGTAACAATAGACTAATAATAATGTATATCTCAAAGTCAACCCCTGGCACTATACAGCCCATGACGGGTTAAGGCCGACCAAGCGACCGCTGCCCAGCCATTCGGCCTGCAGATATTGGGGTGTAGCGTGATCAGCCCGTCGGGTCCCCTCGGTCGTTAATCTTGGTTTTCGTGATCGGGGCGGTGTATCACAGTCAGACAGCTACTCAATTGTCCTCACGAGGCTGAGTGCACCCCGTTCCAACCCTCACGTCAGTTTTAAAATCCCTGACGGAGCCGGGGATCGAACCCGGGGCCTCCGGGAGAGAGACAGGCGCGCTACCCCAACACCACGGAGCCGGCAATAATAATGTATATCTACCCCTTATTATTCCCGCTTTCAACGGGGTCGGGGATGAGATGCGATTAAAGGTTACGTGGTGGGCGGTTTATATGCCCGGATGCCCTTCCTGACGCCAACCTCATGGGAGGAGTTCATTGGAAATGAACTTAAATGAAACTGAGCAAGGATGTGGAAAAAAGCGGTCGTGGCCTGTGAGAAGGTAACGTCCCAGCATTTGCCTGGAGTTGAAAATGGGATAAACCACGGAAAACCATTTCAAGGATAGACGACGGTGGGGCTCGAACCCACGTCTAATGAATCGACAGATAGCTACCGCAGTCGGTAATAATAGTAATAATAATAATAATTATTATTATTATTATAAATCCTTGTAAATCAGAAATCGCCGGCCCCGTGGTGTTGGGGTAGCGCGTTTGCATGTCACCTAGAGGCCCCGGGTTCGATTCCCGGCTCCGTTAAGGATTTTAGAAAATATCATGAGGGCTGGAACGGGGTTCACTCAGCCTCGTGAGGACAATTGAGTAACTGTCTGACAGTGAGGCAGGGCCCCGGTCACGAAAACCAATATTAACGGCCGAGGGGACCCGATGCGCTGACCACGCATCACCCCAATATCTGCAGGCCAAATGGCTGGGCAGCGGTCGCTTGGTAGGCCTAGGCCCTTCATGGGCTTAAGTGCCAGGGGTTATTATTTTATTATTAATAATAATATAATATAATAATAATAATATCGTATTGCCTCGGGTGCCGGGTGCAAGCTTTGTTATTTGACACCCAGAGGGTAGCTTGCATGTCGATTTCATTGTTCCTTGAGGCACTATGAAAGTCAAGGAGGTTAGATATCTAAGCTCCTTGAACACTATAGCGCTTTCTAGTAGAGAAATGAAGAACTTTGTGTTGGCGGAAACTCCCGATACTAGTTTCGCCATTATGAACACGGCCTACTGAATTCAAATGGGTTCTTTGGCATGCCAACATCATATGACATGCGTGTCGTATTTTTGCCGCCTTTCAAAAATCACTTAGCACGGCCAGGAGCGAACCTGCAATCTTGGGGTTAGTAGACCGACACGCTATCCACTCACCCACTGTGGCAAGCTATTATTTTATTATTATTAAATCAGAAATCATGGTCTTTGCCATTGTCTCGGCCTTGAACCTGTTTATTGACCTGATTGTTCCACCTCGATGGGCTGCAGCATAGCTAAATAGGGCATTGTTCAAGTGTGTGAAACTAGCAAAGGTCGAGATCATGTGCAGTCTGTCAACATGTAATCGTTACGGTCATTGAAGGCGTGACTGCGAAAAGTTCAAAATACTATTTTAGGAGCAGATGACCTCAATTTTCTGCCCCTCAAAACATCAATAACCAATATAAATTATCTGTAATAATTATTAGGTCCAATACAACTAACAACTTTACTAGAGAGTTGGAACACCGATTTCTCGAATCGTTAGGGGATAACTCTTAGAAATAGCCTACTACATCTATTCAATTACGGGACGTGGTGGTGCAGCAGTCAAACTGTTGGCCTCTCACCACGGTGGGCCGGGTTCCATTCCCGGTCAATGCATGTGAGATTTTCGAAGTGAGATGCAATGCCCTGTGGTTCGGATTCCACGTAAAAAGGAGGTCCCGTGGCTCATGATCGCATGATTAACGATCACGTAAAACTAAAAGGTCCTTCCTTCCTCCCTTGCTTCTATTTAATTATTGTACATGTTTCGGTCTATGATGAGAACATATTCAGCAAATCATCATTTATATATTATTTCAGTAGTATAGATCCCTCCTGCGGCGCTCACAAGCGACCGATCGTGTCCAGGCGCGGATTCAAGGGGGGGGGGTCACGGGGGTCATGACCCCCCCCCCCCCAAACGGAGACCAATTTTTTTTGCAAACTCAAAAAACGAAAACACAATTACCAGACAAATAAAACTTAACGAATTTTAACTGAAAAACAGTTTTTATTCATTTTATTCAATACTGAATTATCTTTATTGGAATTATTATGTTCTGTTACAACTGTACATATTTACAACTTCAAACCTCTTGTATAATAACTATTAGTTATACAACAAAATCAACTCGTCTATTTTGTTTAGCAAACCTTGTGATTACCGAATCGATGTTTATAGTGATGTCACGATGAATGTGCAGCAATGCACGGATAGGAAACTGGGACTTTTTTCGCACCAAAAATTTTTGCCGACGTCCAAACCGCAAGCTTGGTTGGCAATTTAAGCTGTGACTTTCTCCCTTTGTCGGTACCAACTCGACTTGCCGAAACTGTAACGTACCTTCATCGTTTTCTCGAAGCTCGATGTAAAAGTTGCAAAACACGCCGTTGCAATTTGTACGAATATTTTTGGTGCGCTAAACGCATCAAATTTCTATCCATGTAGCTTGCAAAAAAATTGGTCTGATTTTGTACGTTTGGTTATTTTGTGATTGCGTTTTTAGTGATACCATTTTTCTTAATAATTTCGATTCTCTGACCCCCCCCCCGCCTGCGCCCCCCCCCCCCCCGCAAAGCCAAACTCTAGATCGATTCGCTGACCCCCCCCAAAACCAAACTCTAGATCCGCGCCTGATCGTGTCAAATGAGCATTCAAATGAAAGAGAATAGACATTAGCAGTGACTTATTGCAATATAATTTCATAAATATCTATAATTTCATTTTAAAAAAATACTTAAAAATTGAACGAAGTGTGCGATTTGCAAGCACCGTTGATGTAGGAAAATACGCTCCATAATTGCTGTTCACGCGCCGCTGTGACGCCTGTTTCATGTCATATTAACATTCTGAGGTCTTTCCTTTATCCTGAAATGTAAATGAAATGAAAATCCACAGCCTGCTTCCAGTCTCCGACCGGGTCAGGAATGGAATGAATGAAGCCCCCATCTAGCGGCGAGGATATGAACTGTGCCGGCTGCCGAGGCCTGACACACTCCTCTGGGGCAATGATTAAATGAATGACAGATGAAATTAAATGATAGTGGAGAGTGTTGCTGGAATGAAATTTTGACAGGAAAAACCGGAGTACCCGGAGAAAAAACTGTCTGCCTCCGTTTTGTCCAGCACAGATCTCACATGGAGTGACCGGGATTTGAACCACGGACCCAGTGGTGAGAGGCCGGCGTGCTGCCGCCTAAGCCACGGAGGCGTCCCTGAAATGTAAATAGTGTTCTATAATCATTTGGTTCAAATAAAAACATAACAACCTTTCTCCTTAAGTCTCTCATTATAAACCTATTGGGGAAAGTGTGGTTTATGAACATGCGAGATTTCTCGCACGGGCCCGCTAGTATATATTATTTCAATAGTATAGATCCCTCCTGCGGCGCTCACAAGCGACCGATCGTGACAAATGAGCATTCAAATGAAAGAGAATAGACATTATCAGTGACGAATTGCACTCTAATTTCATAAATATCTATAATTTCTTTAAAAATAGTCCGAAGTGTGCGATTTGCAGATACTGTTGCTGTAGGAATATACGCTCCATAATTGCTGTCCACTTCACATTTTGTCCGCTGTGACGCCTGTTTCATGTCATTTTAACAATATTCTGAGGTCTTTCCTTTATCATTTTGCATGGATTTCAGAAACAGTAAATCAAAGGAATGAGTAGGTCAACTCAAATCGTATAATTTCATAAATATCGAATAACCGGTGAGTGTTATGATGATCCAATTTTCAGTGATTGCCTTCTTAAGTTAGGGAACGTAGAACTTGGAATTCTAACTGAAATGTAAATAGTGTTCTATAATCATTTGGTTGATATAAAAACATAACAACCTTTCTCCTTAATATATCTCTCATTATAAACCTATTGAGGAAAAGTGTGGTTTATTAACATGCGAGATTTCTCGAACGGGTCAGCTAGTCTTACATATTTTAAGTAAAATATCTTCTTCTTCTTCTTCATTTCCCGGTTCGAGTGATCTGGGTCGGAGCTCCATCCCAGAAATCGACTCACACACTATCATATTTGTACGATGGGTTCGCCACACCCAAAGGTAGGCAAGGGTCAATTAAGGCGGGAAATTGAAAGACCTCGGAAACCCTAATACCATCGGGGTCGGAAGAGAACAATAGTATTGGCTAAGGGAGGCTGACAGGAAAGAAACTGAAAGGATCCCGGCACAAGTAAGTGGAAGCAATGCAGACTCAGCTGGAGTCCCGTGGTCGCCAAACCACGTCCCACGTGTTGTGAGCCTCTGTGAGTATGTTACGTAAAATATAAAAATAATTAATTTAAACCTGAAATTATTCATTAAAATGTAATAAAATAAATTCATATCCTTACAAATACACTTGAAAATCCACAGCCTGCTTCCAGTCTCCGACCGGGTCAGGAATAGAATGAATGAAGCCCCCATCTAGCGGCGAGGACATGAACTGTGCCGGCTGCCGAGGCCTGCTGCACTCCTCTGGGGCAATGATTAAATGAATGACAGATGAAATGAAATGATAGTGGAGAGTGTTGCTGGAATGAAATTTAGACAGGGAAAGCCGGAGTACCCGGGGAAAAACCTGTCTGCCTCCGTTTTGTCCAGCACAGATCTCACATGGAGTGACCGGGATTTGAACCACGGACCTAGCGGTGAGAGGCTGGCGTTCTGCCGCCTAAGCCACGGAGGCTTACATCCTTACAAATACACTTGATTTAAAATAAAAATGACAATATCTCTGTGTTTCCTTATGAAGTAGATAATTATTTTGTGAAGCTATCCGAAAAAATCCTTATGACAACTTATCAAAGCCGTGAATTACTGCATAAGAGTCAGTCCACTGATTCCAAAACACCCCGTAGTTCCGCCCCTTAAAAACAACAATAACTAACTAACTTCTCAATATCGACGAATCTATTACATCAATCAAACTGAAAATTTGTATGTTGATAGAGGCAATTAATATAAGTAGGATATATGAAAATAGGCTGTTTAATTCTTCACGGAACTACTTGTTTGAACATTTGTATAGAATGAATGACAGTAAGTTAATCAAGCAGATCTACACATTCCTGTGGAACAAGAAGTCAACAACAACCTGGGTACAAGAAGTAAAAATGATTTGGAAAGAAACAATATCAGAGAGGAAGATACACCACAGAGAGATATTTTTAGGCAAAAAGTGCTAAAAATGGAAGGATTTCAAGGGAGGAAGGGAAAGAAAACCAGCTTGAAATGGTCCGAGGAAAGGAAGGGGAGACATAGTGAGATAATGAAGCAATACTGGAGGAAGACGAAGGAACAGCAAAGGACAAAGAATTGAAATTGGCTCGTGGTCCCTAGACGACCTAAACGATAATAATAATAATAATAATGTTGAAAATTTACATAGCCTATCTAATATTATACTTTTAAGTAGTGCAGTGCAAGTGTAGGCCTATCATTTGTGTATTTATTTCAATTATTATTATTATTATTCTTTCTTCGATTCGGCCAACTAGGGACCACGTCAGTTCAACTGTCTCTTCTTCCGAGCTCTAACTACCGCCCAGTGTTCCCGCATTCGTCTTCGGTGTTGTTCTTTTCTCTCTTGGGACCACGCCTTCCCTGTCTTCAGCTTCGGCTTTTCCTGGAAACCATTGTGCGTACGTAGTTTTTCCTGAAGTGGAACACGCTCCTGGATATCTTTAGGGGATATTTCCATTTCACGTAGATCTTTCTCAACTTCCGTAAACCATGCCCCTTTGGTTTTCTTATCTTGGAAGTACGTCAATATCCGTTTTGATATCCTGCCTGGGCTCATTCGTGTCACGTGGCTATAAAAGGCAATCCTTCTTTTTCGAATCGTGTCACTGATCTTCTCCACGTGCTTGTACAATTCGTGGTTGTGACGCCTTCTATACTCGCTGTTTTCTTTGATAGGACCCAGGATTTTCCTCAAAATCTTCCTTTCTTTAGCCTCTAGTTTTTCCATCAGACCTTTCTTGTTCATTATTAGAGTCTCAGCCGCATACAGAGCCTCTGGTCGAATAACAGTGCAGTAATGTCTAATTTTGGCGTTTAAGGATATCGATCTCTTATTGTAGATGTCTTTAGTCTGGTTGTATGCCATTTCCATGTTATTAATGCGTGACATGAAGGCTTCCTTCTCTGATAGGTTAGGCTCTATCCATTCACCGAGGTATTTAAACTTTTCTGCCTTCTGAACTTTTCCTAGTCCGACCTCCAGTTCCCTGGGCGCTGACTTTATATTTGTCATGAGTTGCGTTTTCTCAAAGGAGATTTGAAGCCCAGCCTTCAGTGCTTGATTTTTCAGCTGGTTAAGTTGTTCTTCTGCCATATCAATGGAATTTGAAAAGATCACTAGATCATCTGCAAAGGCTAGACAGTCGATTGTAAGATTCATATACTTGTACCCTAGCCTTACGCCATTTTCTACCCTTGAATTCTTCATTTCCTTCCGCCATTCTCGGATGACCTTTTCCAAAACGCAATTGAAGAGAAGCGGTGATAGCCCGTCTCCTTGCCTCACTCCAGTCCTGATTTCAAAGGCATCAGACATCACTCCTCTGAACTTCACTTTGGAGGTGGTGTTGGTCAGGGTTTGCTGAATAATTGATTGTGTCTTGTTATCTAAGCCAAACTCTTCAAGAATTTGCAATAGGGTGGTTCGATCAATTGAGTCGTACGCTTTCCTAAAATCAACAAAGGTCATCACGAATTCCCTGTTCCTGAGTTTCAGATATGAAAGGATGGACTTCAGATTCATAATCTGCTCAGCACATGATCGTCCCTTTCTGAAACCCCTTTGGTATTCCCCCAGTTGTGGATCGATTTGTTGTTCCGCCCTATTCTGCAGAGCTTTTGAGAGGATCTTGTAAGTTAGTGATAGAAGAGAGATGCCACGGTAATTGTTCACATCAGTTTTCTCCCCTTTTTTATGTAGTGGATGAATTACGGCAGAGGTCCATCCACTTGGGAGTTTATCGCTCTCCCAGATCTCTTGAATAATTGCAACAAGCTTGTCGACTGCTTTTTCCCCTGCATGTTTCCACAGTTCAGCAATTATCAAATCTTCACCCGGTGCCTTGTTGTCCTTCAGCTCTTGGATGATCTTCGTAATTTCAGCCTTCGTAGGAGGGGACGAATCAGGGTGGATGTTTGGATTTATTTCATAAACGAAAGGGGTCTCAGGAGCCTCACAGTTGAGGAGGTTTTCAAAATAACTTGCTAGAATCTGACAATTATCTTTATCATTGTGAGCTAATTTCCCGTTGGAATCTTTAAACTGTAGACTTGGGAGGTTGCATTTGTTCAGACTGTGCTTGAAGGTTTTATAGAAGTTACGTGTGTTATTTTTCTGGAAGTCTTGCTCAATCTGTACCAACTGTTCCTTATTAAACATACGTTTCACGCCACGGATGGTTTTTGATGCAGATTTTCTCGCGTTTAGCAAGTTGACCCTGTTCTCTTCATTTTTGAGACAATTCCATTTCTGCCACGCAACCTGTCTTAGCTGTATCACATTCATGATCCCACCAAAGATGCTTTCTTGATTTTGTGAGTGGGACAGTCTCCTTATTATTATTATTATTTATTATTATTATTATTATTATTATTATTCGCGAATGGGTCACTTAGGACCACGCGGAATCAACATTTTCTGAGCTTTCCTCCTTGCCCAATAGTTCTTCATTTTCACTGATTGCTGTAATTTCTGTTCCTCCGACCAGGTACGTCGCTGTGGTTTCTTCTCATCTTCCTCAAATCCCCTTGTGTGAACAATTTTCCGGATCATATTTCTATCTAGTAAATTTGGTGAACCCAATTCATTAAGGTCTTTCTCTACTTGTTTATACCATTTTGGTCTTGTGCGTTTGATTTGCAGAAATTTGTGGATTCGATAAGTGAGTCTGGTAGGATTCATTCTTTCCAAATGGCTTAGAAACTGAATTCGTCGCAATCTCATTGTATCAGTTAATTTCGAAACTCTTTTATAAATTTCAGAGTTATTATTATTATTATTATTTTGCATATTAAGGCTTTCACGGCCCGGATTATTATATAAACAATTCATGCTTTTGGGCTAATGCCGTGTGTATTTTTAATTTAAACCATACGTTTCGGAGAAACCTTGCCTCCTTTTTCAATGGAAATAAACAATGTGGCCAAAGAAAGTATATCAATGAGATTACAAAAAATATAGAATAAATTCCTCTGTTCGTCACCAGAGAGCAGCTGCCAGAAATTACTGTATGGACCACGGTGGAACGGCGGACAAAGTAGTAAGTAACTTACTACTTTGTCCGCCGTTCCACCCTGCTCTCTGGTGACGAACAGAGGAATTTATTCTATATTTTTTGTAATCTCATTGATATACTTTCTTTGGCCACATTGTTTATTTCCATTGAAAAAGGAGGCAAGGTTTCTCCGAAACGTATGGTTTAAATTAAAAATACACACGGCATTAGCCCAAAAGCATGAATTGTTTATATTATTATTATTATTATTATTATTTTTAGTCGATTTTACCCTCCAGGTTGGTTTTTCCCACGGACTCAGTGAGGGATAGGATACCACCACTACTGCCTCTACGGGGAGTGTCCTGGAGCTTGCACATCTGGTCGAGGGATACAACTGGGGAGGTGTGATCAGCACCACGCCCCACGCCCAGGCGGCCTCACCTGCAAAGCGAACAGGGGCCTCATGAGGGATGGGAAGGGAGGGAATGATTGGGAGGGATAGGCAAGGAAGAGGGAAGGAGGCGGCCGTGGCCTTAAAGTAAGCACCATACCGGTATTTGCCCGAAGACGAAGTGGGAAACCACGGAAAACCACTTCGAGGATGGCTGAGGGTTGTGTGCGCCCCATGTGTACAGACTACCCGCCCGGCCCTAGTGCTATGCGGGCTTTACGCGACACAGTTCTACCGGAAGCTATCGTCTTGCTTATTTGTTTAAAAGCACTTTATGAACAAATACACATATTTCCGTTGACTTTTCAAGAAATGCAAGATTATTCCTGTTCTATTGAGACGATTTGGAAGATTTTGATACAAACCACATCTTTCCCTATGCTTTAGGAGCTTGAGTTTTGTGTAACATTCACCTTAACGTATTATAGGATAACATTGGCATCTTGTTCCGACCTCGCTCGTGAGCTGGCCAAGTCGTGTAGTTATACCCCACAATCATTGCTCCCTATCAGTCTGTATACATTTCTGAGCGATTGAATGGTTGGTTGGTTCTTAACTTTAGGGGCTGCGACAGCGCGGTCATGTAGCCCCGTGTACTTTGGGTGTGTGTAGAATCTGTCTGATAACCGGTGTTAATTGTGATGACTGTATTAGTGTGTGTTATATGTTTTTTTTAATTTAAGTACAGACTGCAACTTAGAATATTTCAAATAGTTCCTACATTTGCCGCCAAGCGCCACCATCAACGACTACTAGGCCAAGTTCAGAACTTAGCTACTAGACGCCACCGCAGTCGGCTCTTGGCAACGAACGTAGATACCTAAGAGCGTTGTTTACATTCTTAACCTATCCAATTTAGCTTCACACAGGTGTAATTAGTGGAAGGTTCTTTAACATGCCAAAAATCTATCACATGGGACCGCCGGCTTTACTGCTCGAGTCAATGATGCGTGGACCTGAGAGGAATGTGCATCGCAGACTATTAGTAGTGGTGGTGACGAGTGATACGGTTTCTCGGTCCTTGCGTAGTAACAGAAGCAAATACATTGGTCGGTGACTCACCCACTCATTCCCAACGCCACACTGGTTTCACAAAAGACCCATGTTAGCAGTATTGGAATAGACGAGAATGTCAGGTAACACGGCGGGCTGTCGACAGGCTTCTCAATTCTCGCCTGCTCCTACTATGGCTCTGCCCTTCATCCCTCAAGTTCACAGAGCTTCGACCCGAGCAGTACTTCCACCTCCGAAGGAAGGCACACTGAGGGATTTTTTACGCTCTTGAAAAATCCGACGGCTTCGGCCGAATTTGAACCCGCTATCTCGAGTGTACAAGATCAGCATGCTACATACTACAGCACCGGAAGGGCGATTGCAAAATTATGCTTCATTAGCTTTTGCGGGTTGACACTATGGTTAACCCTTAACAAAAATTGGTTATAGACTCATCAATTGTCCCCCTCCACGGAAATCTTTAGTAAAAGGCGAAAGATTTATACGATTTGAAGGGAGACCAGAGTGATGAATTATCGGCGGCCCTGGGTATTTACATAAATAAATGAATTTTGGAACTACCAGTGCGAAAAAGATTTAAATCTCTAAAAGCAAACAAAGTACATGTATAATCAAGTATTTATTTTATTTGCATTTAAAATAATTTTATATACCTAAATATGTACAGTAACTAGACATTAATGATAATAGAATCTTGTTCTAGGCTGAAAATGCTTGCATATAATTGGCAGTCGGAGCCTTCTGGTGAGAACGCTGTATTGGAAGTGCTGCTATCTAATGCGAGTTGTTGAAGGTGGTGACGAAGCACTGCCAACTTGATTCTAAAATTCTCCGCAGGGCGCTGCGTGTCTGCAAGTATTTCACAGTTAACGTAACGCTATCTATGAACACGATACTGTACCACAGAACTGGGACGCTCGTGAGTAGTAGTAGGTAATCTGTGCTCGTGAGGCAGGGCAAAACTGAAAGAAGACGTGGGTTCGATTCTCAGCTCAGCCATGCTGGAAGTGGTTTTCTGTGGTTTCCCACTTCTACTCTTGGCAAATGCCGGAATGGTTCCTAACTTACGGCTACTGCCGGCTCCTTTCCAAGCCTCGCCTGTAATACAAACGCAAACACTAATACAACCCAGTAACAAAGGTTATCAGACAAAGTTACACACACACCCAAATACACGGGGCTAAATGACCACGATGTCCAAGCTACTAAGATTAGACATCAACAACAAAAACTCAATTTATATAACCTCGGTAACGTAGTAGGTCTTAAGGTCGAGAGCCCAATCCTCACCCGGGTCACATCATTATTCCTTTTCCGTTTGTCAGTCAGCAAAAATGTATATAACCTTAGCGTCCGATACACGACAGAGCTCTGCTCTCGGGAAACATAATCTTGACAAATAAATACTGTAAATAAAATACGCTACCACCTTCTATGGTCGCTGGGCCCGTATCGAGCTAAGTATCGAGAGGTCCTGGGCTTACCAAGAAATGTAACTCAGGTTGGAACCGAGTACATCCAATAGCAGGGGCGTATGTAAGGGTGGGGGGTGGATTCCCCCCCACACACAAAAAATAAATAAATTATACGAGCCTTACAGTAGTCGCATATGATGTGTAACATGTGACATGTTATCCTACTATGTGTGTCCCGGGAGCGCAAATCCCTTGTTAACAGTGAACTCGGTTGGTCATTGAAATAACTACTTGTAAAACTCCAGTGCCAAATCCTGACCGTAATAAATCATAATTGTTATTTGCTAAGACGTTTTATCTTAATCGATTGATAACATATTGTGCATTTTGCAATGGAAAATTAAGAGTGTATATTGTAATATTATAGTGCAGAAGTGGCTTTAAAAAGCTTAGCCGTCTCGGTTGCAGACAAGATGGCAGCTGATCTCTCGTTCTGAACTATATTTCACTAATTTGAGTATGTTGTATGCAATATAGCCTACAGATATAAAAAATAATAGGAACTTTGTATGAAATGAACTTTGTTTGAAATATACTCCAGTGAAGAAATCGTTTAGTCAAAGTCATTATTGTCTAAGACCTTGTGTCTTAATCGATTGATAACATTCATTTTGGGAGGACATAATTAGGTCTGTGGTTACAACGTTGGTCTCTCAACCGGCTGGGGTTCTAATCCTAACGGAGTTGTATTTTTTGCTTGATTTTTTAAAATATGTATTGGTTTTGAGTACTGAGGCGTTGTACAATTGAGCGTTATATTGTGCATTTTTCAATGGATTAAAAAAAATCGAGTTACCCTCTAGGGTGATGGCTCCCACGGACTCAGCGAGGGAACTCACCCCTACCTCCTTTTCAGGCAGTGTCCTAGAGCTGGGAACATCTGATCTGAGTGGATATAACTGGTGAGGTGTGATCAGCCTCTTGCCCAGGCAGCCTCACCTGCAAAGCGAACAGGGGCCTCATGAGGGAAAGGATTGGAAGGTGAGGATGGATAGGCAAGGAAGAAGGAAGGAGGCGGCCATCCCGGCATTTGCCCGAAGACGAAGTAGTTGAATTACGGTAGTCGGCCGTGGCGGAAGCAATTCACTGCCTACTTGAAGCGAGCTATACTGGCCAGTTAGTGAACCCATGCCAGCGATGTTATTGAAAATGGCCTCTTATAGAGCGCACTGTCAAGTATAGGCGCGATTAAAAATTAGGTGTGCATGAGGTATATTAAATGTGTTTCTCCCAGTGATACGTTTAGACCAACGAAGTTTCAATTATTGTTAGTAGTCGGTGTTAATATACTGAATTCCTACGTTAGTTAGTAGTCAGTTATTGTTGTTTTAAGGGGCGGAACTACAAGGTCATCTGCCCCTGAATTCCTACGTTGCTTGGAGTGTTTGTTGATGCGATATAGATTCCACATAGCCACATGGCCGACAGTACATCGAGTGCTTACATTAAATAAGAATACAGCAAAAGTATGAAGATTTAATAAATCGTAATTGTTTTCAGCAAATATGATATACGGTAATGAATATTTTCACACCAAAGAACGACAACTTGAAGATGATTTATTGTAGGAATATCTTAAATGGGGTATCCAAACCTTGAACTAAACTGTATGCGATATACATTCCCCATAGCCACATGGCCTACAGTACGACGTTGTACCGATCTCCGCCACCACGCACGCTCATTGTTTCCGTCCCATCCACTTCCGTCCCTTTTCCAAAATCACTCCCACAAAAATGTCCAGCTACCGAGTGCTACAAAAATAACCAGATACCGAGTCGAAAGATGTTACACATTAAAAAAAAAACAGGAAATCTTGTAGTAGGCTATTGAGAACTGTTTGTGAAAGCGAAGCGCGCCAACAGTACAGGAGCGCTCGCCGTTAGGTTTGTCAGATTTCAAGAATGGAAAAACGGAACACACGTCCCATAAACATTGTTTTTTTAAATCAAGGTTGTTAAATGTTGTAATAAATAATACACATATGTATTGTACCCTTCTGCGTTCTTCTAGGATGCCGACTCTTACTCGGGTAGTGCTCTGTTCGGGGTGGCTCTAACTTATTCGAAACATCCTAGAAATATAGTCACAGGATCACAGGAGGCTTATCTAAAAATCAGTAGGTCAGAGAACTCCTAATAAAAATAATTTATTTCACAAAAACATCATCTCCCTTTTCTCCCAACCATAGACAAATAAAAACAAAATCAACTCCCTTAAATTACTGAAATCAACAACATCAAAAAAATGCAGAAATAATGTTTCACACTGGCTGAAACCAGGAATAGGAAATAGTCTATTTTACTGCAGTCCACTGCTTCAAGTCCAAGAGTTATTGTCAACAGACTTAATTCAAATAACTATGGCTTAAATAAACCAGCCATTCTATCACAATAAACATTGCGCACTCATTTTTATAACTTGCAAAACTTGTTCTTTGGGAAATCGGACATGTCTACTCGTACAATCATCATATTTCCTCACAAGAGTCAGATAATGAAGGCAATAGATTTATTCTAGGTTACGGGCATGTGTGTTTTTATAACTTTAAGACAATTACTTCACTCAGAGCTATAACTCCGTTAATTATAGTAAAATAAACAAGTCAACATACATGAAGCATCAAATAAATACTTCGGCGGCCGGTGCGCCGTGATTATTAATAAACAACAACATAATGAATGCACTCCAAAAATAATGACAAATAGAATACATCGCTTCCTGAAGCGGTACACAAAAAGAAACCCCGGGAAGTTGGACTACCTCCCTTCATAGAATACAATGACAGACTCGACCTTGTGACAGACACACTTTCACCGTAATAACCAGCAGGCCGGCACAACCTTCCTGGCTGCTTTAGAATTCAGACGGCTAACCATATTTCTACCTGTTTCTTAAAGACTCCCTTTTACCTGCCTTGGGTTCGAGCAATGCAATACCTTTCCGACGGAGCTAAAGTGGACTCTCATCAGATAATGAATTCAATCATTTTACTTACCATTTATATATCGTCGAAGAATGCGGGAATATCACCTCCGCTTTAATTCTGCTCGACCCAGGATCGACTCTTAGCCTTACCTGAATATATCTCACAATACCCTCTAGCTATTCTTACCGTCGCGTGATAATCACTTACCATACTTATTACTCTCATAGTTTCAGTGTCACTTACTGGTCTTGTCACCATATCAAGCGGTCTTCCCCATTTAGCTTTTACAATCACATTGTGCATAAGCACTATCAAACAAATATTCCCTTGACTGTGCATTCAACAAGATTAATGACATCCCAAACAAAACCATATTTAAAATAACACTTTAATGCTCATATACTTATTACGTTATAAAACACACAAAAATACTCATTACTGATAAACACACAAATCTACACAAACATGCCCGGTACGCCTAAAATATCTATTTTTATCATAACTGCTTATGATCGAGATAAACTTATCCGACCCCAATAATGGGAAACATTATGGCCCACATGCCCCATACAATATTTACTTATCTCTCATATTTCCTGATGCGGTTCTGGTCCTTGATATCAGTCTTCTTCATTAGTTGGTTCATCTTGATAGGAGGATAATTTACACACGGTTTTTCTCAAAATTTCACCAAAACAAAGGTCCACTGTGAATTATTACCATTAACACAATGCACGGTTCTCGCACATGAAGCTCCTATCTCATATAGCTATCATCAACTTATTTAGTTCGGCCGACAGTTCATAGCTTCCTAGAATACTGGTCTAGCTGTTAATAGCTCGGGCGGCTATACCTATCATTACAACTGCGTCATACTGTTATGATATGCACTGTTCTACTTCGCACTCGCGAATACTTAGCGATGTTCAAATTTCGGAGGTATACTTGCTCCTACTTATAAACTTGTAATAATGTTAATTATTCTTATGCCTCAAGCATGGGCTCTCGCCTCTACAGCGCGTATTAAGAACTTATAGAACTTGTAAAAATCACTGTACTTTCTGAGGGCTCGAGGCACGGGCTTCCGCCTACCGTGATGCCCCAAAGTAGACTGACTTCGCTGTGTTTCAATCCATTATTTATACGATTTCTCTTAAAGGGACGTGGAGTAGGGGAGTTTCAGAATTTATTTCCAAAATAACACTCACATGAATATGCGAACTAGCTCCTTAGAACGTCCTCATTTCCAATGTCTCAATGACTCCTTTTTATTCAAAATCCGATCGTTGGATCCTTATATAATGAGCTCCGTAATTTGCTTCATTGTCCCTTAATTTCGGCGGGATTTGGTCGCGTCAAGCGTCTCTCACTGCCATTGGTCGTTTCAAATCCACCCCCTGATTTCATTTTAATTCTGGCAAAAATCACAGAATAATCCAATTTAAATTTTGACGATATTTCTGAGAGGCTGGGATAATCCCCTATACGATGGTATAATTCCTGTTTCTGTATTCTAATTACTGCTCTAATTCCTTTCAAATGGGCGGGGTTTATTTGGTCGGTGATCGTTGAGGTTTCTGCATTTACCCGCGTAGTGTAACGACCTCCGCGCGTTGTCTGGCGCAGTTGGTGTCCAGATGTGGATTTTCTCTTTCCTGCTACCTTTGTCCGCTCTGGGAGAAAGCTTCTTCAAGTCACGTACGAACCATCCTTTTGTCCTTCTAGTTTCACAAGCAACTTCTATTCTCACATCGACTTTGAGACATGAATTAAATTTTGTTGGAATAATATGTAGACTTTATGCTATCAGAGATGCATAAAGGTCACAGTATTAAATAAGCATTACATAATCAAATACACAAAATTAAAACTAGATATCGCTGACATATCTTATACTGTAGGCCTATGACACCAGCAACTTACAAATGCTTTTCTTTTGAACGACCCTTTGCAAGGAATTCTTATTTGTAAGTAACTTACCTTGTGATAAAATTCACTACAATTTTCGTCATAATTGTAATATGTGAACGAGTCTCGTTTTATCAAACTAATGAAGCTTATGTTTCTATCATCTCTCCATTTTCACGAAAGAAAGAACTACTGTATCTCCGTTAAAGCATTGGAGGGGAAAATGCTGAGTATTAACTTCACAAGGACTAAGATATTCCTTAATGTTGTTGCCCCTAATAAATCTATAACATGTATCCATCTATCTGACACAGAGAAATCATTTTCTCTTTCAAACTTGCACCTGTATCACCAGAAAACAAGCTAGATATTACAATCAATTCTGAAGCGGGGCATTTGAAAATCGGTGCGAAATGGAATATATTATCAAATTAACCAAAAACGGAAAATTTGGCGTTCCGTTAAAGATTAAAACGGAACGCGGAACAAAACAAGATAAAAAGGAATTGTTCCGGGTAAAAAGGAACGTCTGGCAAGCCTACTCGCCGTATGGACGTTGCCAGGCTCGAGCACCGACCAGATCTCAATAATGAGGGTATGACAGATATGCTAGTCCTATCCCCATTCCTCCCAGTGAGAATAGTGAAACACCCAGAACTATTACCCCCCAGTCGCTACTGGATCCAGGGCATTAATGACTCCATGCACCTTGGAGAATTCAGCACGGTATTGCTGTTCGTGGTGGGCTCATCCTGTATTGATTGTTGTTCACATTTGAGATCAAAGTAGGGTTGCCAGACGTTCCGTTTTACCCGGAACAATTCCGTTTTTTCTTGTTTTGTTCCGCGTTGGTTTCAATTTTTAACGGAACGCCAAATATTCCGTTCAAGATTGGTTAATTTGATGAAAAATGAAAATCCACAGCCTGCTTCCAGTCCACCGACCGGGTCAGGGAATGGAATGAATGAAGCCCCCATCTAACGGCGAGGATATGAATTGTGCCGGCTGCCGAAGCCTGTCGCACTCCCCTGGGGGCAATGATTAAATGAATGACAGATGAAATTAAATGATAGTGGAGAATGTTGCTGGAATGAAATTTTGACAGGGAAAACCGGAGTACCCGGAGAAAAATCTGTCTGCCTCCGCTTTGTCCAGCACATATCTCACATGGAGTGACCGGGATTTGAACCACGTACCCAGCGGTGAGGGGCCGGCGTGATGCCGCCTAAGCCACGGAGGCTCAGGTTAATTTGATAATATATTCAATTTCACACCAATTTCCAAATGTCTCGCTTCAGAATTGATTTAATATCTAGCTTTATTTCTGGTGATACAGGTGCAAGTTCGAAAGAGAAAATGATTTCTATGTCTGTGTTAGATGGGTACATGTTATAGATTTATTAGGGGCAGCAAAATTAAGGAATGTCTTAGTCCTTGTGAAGTTAATACTCAGCATTTTCCCCTCCGATGCTTTTACAGAGAGAGAGTTATTTCTGTTATGAATATCAAATGGAGAGAAGATAGAAACAGAAGCTCCATTAGTTTGATAAAACAAGAATTGTTCACATATTACAAATATGACGAACATTGTAGTAAATTTTATCAAATGGTACCGTACTTACAAATAAAAGTCCTTGCAAAGGGTCGTTCAAATGAAAAGCATTTGTAAGCCGCTGGTGTCATAGGCCTATATGATATGTCAGCAATATCTAGTTTTAATTTTGTGTATTTGATTATATGCTTATTTAATACATAACCTATGTTTTGGGACGCGTGTTTCGTTTTTCCATTCTTGAAATTTGGCAACCCTAGATCAGAGGGGCCTGAAAGTGTAAACATTGTATCAGCCAAACACTCGTCTTGTATGTTCAAGTACAGCAGAACACCAGTCCTTTATGGAGTTGCAATTTCGTATTTTTATGACTGTATTATTGACCATCCGGCCACGGTGGCCGAGAGCTAACACGCTAATTCGTACCTCGCTGGTATCGGGAGAGCGTGGGTTCGAATCCCACCTCGGCCGTTCTGACAATGGTTTACCGTGGTTTCCCATTTTCAACCCTAGGCAAATTAGTGATGTAGGCCGGGTAAATACCCAGTGGGAAGGTAAATATAAATTGGGTATTTACCTGGGTATATACCCAATGGTTATTTAAATACCCAAAATGAGGGAATTTTCAGTTTTTTGAGCTTTGTACAACACTTTTTGATGTGTTGATGAAGTGTTGGACAAACAAGGACCGAAACACAGATATTTGATGCCTTAAATTGAAATCAGGAACAATATTGATCCTTCAAAACTCAGATTAGAAAATATTTTATTACTTTGTGTGTGTGTGGTTTTTTTTCTTTTTTTTACATCAAAAGATGTTGTATGTCTTGTGATGTACTTTGAATTTCTTTTGTAAATTAAAAAAAACTATAATAAACAAAATTTCAATTTGATTTTAAAGTTGTACATGTACTACTCAATTGATATTTTTCATTGTAAATTGGAATATATGCCTAAGCCTGAAGAGATTCATTATATATGGATAGCCTAATACATTTGTTAAGCTTCATTAAACCTAAATAAAGTAAGGCCTCAATATTTTCAGAACTTTTTTAGTGTAACCATAGCGTTTATAAGAGAAAGTGACGCGACTTGTGGAGTTTGTATGGTCCAGCCGCTAGGTGGCTCTAGCGTCGGCTAGCGCTGAGTGAGGACGGTATCAATACAAGCAGTTGAATGTTACTTTTCAGTACTTGAATGTTATCAGCTTACACTACGTTGTATTAGACATGATGATCCAAATATAAAATTGTCCGCACTGAGTATATAAAACGCTGACGTCCGTTGTGTTGATTATGAAACATCAGATTGCGTCATAGGTTCATATAATAAGGAAATAAAACATTCTGACGGGGGTCAAAATGTAACTGAATGTGTGAAAATCGTAAAGCTACAGACCATTCACTACTGCACAAATAAAGTAAATATAATATAATACAGTATAATGACAAACTCACCCATATAACTTATAGCTCTCAGTTGTCCGAAGCTTTGGACAGCTTACGCGATGATTTTCCAGACTTAGAAGTTGACTGCTCTTTCCTAATTTCTTTCGTACGAAAGAAAAAGCGCACTTCATGAAATGAAAAACGAGTTTTCCAATAAGGTCCAGTTTATGTTCCATACACCATCAAAAAATCACGGCCCTAAAACAATCTCATCAATGCTGTCCTAACACTCATAAAATATATCAACCCACAAATTTGAAAGGGAAGATAATTCCATTTCAACGACTACTTCGACCTGTAAAAGAATGTTGAAGACACTGTCAGACGGTTGAGTTAGGTAACTGAGGGCATTTATTGTGCCAAAGTCCTTTATATTAGTGAAAGTTGCAGCTGTTGTGTCCGACGGCCTTTTCACTTTGAAGGGTTGTTGCACACTTCACACAGCTGATCCCTTTCCTTAGTTGCTTGACAATATACCCGGCTAGATAGTGTGGGACTGCACCAGGCTTCAAACTCCATCTCGTTCTCGCCATTTCGACTGTCTTTCCTTCTATAATGAAAGGGTCCGTTTTTATAAGGAAATTATCGGAGCAATGTTTGTCACATAGCCTGCATATGACTTACTTGACAATTTAATGTCTTTCCTCGGAATGGCCTTAGCCCATTTAAATAAATCATCCTCGGCTTTTGGAGGTCTAAAAGAGTGCCTATCTGTTGCAGATGACTTGTCGTATCCAGATCGGCACCCGGGAACCAAACAACACGGCATATTCACTTACACAGTTTTGTTTGACTAATCTTACCAGGTTATAATTCACTCGACAGCACAAACGAAAAGAAATAAGTGTAAAGGCTTACAAATACTAAACACACCAGTGACATAACGTATGTATTATTTCACTATCGCTTCTTGGTCGCATACACTTTTCAACACCAAGAAATAAGGACTAAACACGGCAGCATTTCCATGTTTTCAAACTCGCGAGCGCTTAGAAAGTGTCTCCAGCCAGCCACAACCAACCGCTGCGCAGTCTACCGGCGGGCGCAGCAACTACCCATACTAAAGATACGGCAAACTCGGGAGTCGGCACACTTTCTCTTCTAAACGCTATGGTGTAACTGTTAATTTTCTATTTACTAGTCCTTTTGGGTATTTGATTGTTTATTTTATATATCAATGATATCACAAACTGTTCTGAAAAACATATACAGTGTGTTGAAAACTGTATATTACACCTATTGTAGAACTTGGCCAATGCTCTGAATAAATTTCCCCCAACTTTTATCTCAATGTTTGCAAAAAGGCCTAGTTCAATTATAACCCTGAGTTTTTCAGGTTATAACTATTGAATTTTATCTCCTGATCTAATTCCCAATTCTAATTCTGTTTTTTCAGTCCCAATTCTAATTTAATTAAATGTTATTATCTAATGTTGTTACATTTCTAAAAAGTTTGCATACCGGTATCCTTTTTTAAGGTTAAACTTACCACGACACAGGATTTTTAATGAAAAATCTAAAATACCTAGGTATTTACCCAAATTGGGTATTTACCCGAGTATATACCCTGGGTACCCCGATTTTTAAATACCTGTGTATTTACCCCGAATTTTAAATACCTGGGTATTTTACATCACTAAGGAAAATGCTGGGACGGTTCCTTTCAACAGGTTCAAGGCCGACTTTTTTCCCACTCCCTTCCCTGACCTTTCCTTAATTAGACCCAAGTTAGCGGTCGCCTGGGAAATCGGCCTGTCACCATCCCCAGTTGTATCTGCTAACAAAGTGTATCAGACACCGTCCTTGCGACGGTAGAGGAATGCTCCCTCGCAGAGTTCGTGCGTTAAGCCGAGCTGGGAGGATAAGCGATAAAAAAGTTACCATAAAACTTCATATTTTTTCAATGTTCAGAACATGGTATGCAAAGGAATGTAGCTTATTTTTCGCTATCGTTTTACCCTCGAGGGTTACCTTTTCCCAGGGACTAAGCGAGGGATCCCGCCTCTACCGCCACTGAGGGCAGTGTCCTGGAGCTTGAGATTTCTAAGTTGGGGATACAACTGGGGTGTGTGACCAGCACTACGCCCGGGTGGCCTCACCTGCAAAGCGAACAGGGTCCCGATGAAGGGATGGGAAGAGTGGGACGGTTAGGCTAGGAAGTGAGAAGGAGGCGGCCGTGGCCGTGCCCGACGACGAAGTGGGAAACCACGGAAAGCCACTGCGTGGATGGCTGAGGTGGGAATTGAACCCCTCATTTGGGCCACCCGAGGCTGAGTAGACCCCGTTCCAGTCCTCATACCACTTTTAAAATTTTGTTGCAGAGCCGAGAATCGAACCGCGGACCTCTGGGTGGCAGCTAATCACGCTGACCACTACGCAACGGAGGCGACAGTAGCTTATTTTAAAATTATTAAATAGCAACATTCTATTTGAATGAACCTCCGCGGTTTTTTTAGAACATTATTGAAGTTGGAAGAGGAAATTTCTAAAAATACATACCCCTGGTGGGACTCGAACCCACAATCCCCGGTTTAGGAGACCGATGCCTTATCCATTAGGCCACAGGGGCTTGTGTTTGAAAGTGTTTAGCGAGTAGTGTAAACATTAAGCATAGTTTGGACGTGAGCCAACCTGTTTAAAAAGGGTTCAAAATCTACATATTGAACCCATATGCTATAGGGTCCAAGGTGTGCGAATCCATGCATTTGAGGAAGAAATTAAAGAAACGTACAGTTTCTAATGTAACTTTAAGAAAGATCCAGCTAGGAGGCCAGTATAAGGTTGTGCAACTAACGAGGACCAGGTGTTCAAGAGGATGACATCATCCCTCTTGACATTCTGAAGGGAGCGAGTCACGAGTATTAATAACCGAGTGGAAATTTCCCAGGATTAAACAAGGAAGCCTGAATCGGAATTCGAGCTGACGTTGCTGGAAAATGACAACACCGCTTATGCGCCAGGAGAGGAATAATTAAATTTAACCCATTTACAAGTATAATAATGAGTAAACAAGTACAGTACAGTGAATCATTTTGAATGAGAGATTTTTCAGTAAAGAGAAACCATTTAATAATTGCGCAGAAAAAAACTGCCGACGCAAGACGACGTCATTGGGGAATTACCGAAGCCTGTGTGGAGGGGAGAAAGCAAAAGAAATGCAACACCCACACATCTGAGGACGAGAAATTAATTAATATCTCCGAATTGCACGATCGATTCTTAGGGGCAATGAGATTATTTGACATTAAGAAGACGAGCTTTCGGAAGGTATAATTTTTATATTTGTGGCACCATTATTTTAGAAATTGGCCACAGAAAGGGCTAGAGTCTTATTTTTTTGTAGTAAAATAGTATAAAGCTTTGGGCTTCACCAAGCCAATCATGCAGTCTCGAACAGCCCGTGAGGGGCGTAATCACGCATCACGCAGTACAAATCCGTCCAGGGGGACGTGACGCTGGATCATCAGCACATGCAGTTATTCTGACAACCCGTGAGGGTGTTACTACGCACACAGTTCCGACAGTCCGTGAGGGGCGTGAGACTACATCACAGCACATCAGTATTCAGACAGCCGTGTGGGGCGTAACTCTGCGTCACATCGAAGACAGTTACCAGTACTCCTTGAGGGGAGAAACGCTGTGTTACACCGCAGAAGTAATATCCGATAGCCACAGGCGTCGCAGTATTAACGACTTGCTTGCCTCCATAAGGAGTGGTCAAGAAGAAATTTAAAGTATCGCCGTATTGAAAGATTAGGAAAATCCTACTTACAGGATTTAGGCCCGACTGTATACAAGTTATAGTGAAAGTTCGTAAGATATAGACAGAGCAGGCCGCGAACGTCGGACTTAAAGGCGATAGGTCGTTAAATAGACGAACGAATAGATCATAACGTACGGAAGTACCGTACCAGAAAGATAAACTGTTATTTAAATTAAAGAACCCAAAAAGGGAAGAACAGAATAAGGTTCGGAACGTATATCAGAAACGTAGGAGTGCTAAAACAGTATCAAATAGAGAAGATAGGAGACTATAAACATTATCTCCAGAAAGCAGGCGAACTATTCTAAAAATACTAGAATCGAGAAGTACTAGCTGCTATAAACTAAATCTATAGGTCATTGAGGAGACCTCGATCCGAATAGACTTTCGCTAGGATCGATAGACAGATCTACAAAGAAGCCGTTCAAGCTAGATAAATAGCCGGTCATCCAGGATAGGAATAGAAGAATTTGGACTCCAGGGAACAGTAGATGTTTCGAGACTTTCGTATTCTGCAGGATAGGAAGCCGACATCGAATAAATTTCACCCTTGGAAACGGGAAATTAAGAAGGTCACGTGTGATAGGCTCAGAAATACGGCCTAGTGATCAAGAATTGTGAAGTGTAAATTTATCAAGATTGTGTGTTAAATTAATATTTTTAGTGTTTATTATGTGTTCAAAAGGGACACATCAGTGTATAAAAATGTCGTCAATGTTAAGTGTTTTAAATATATGTCAAAAAGTGTTCATACATAAGATGAATTCCTTTAATATGGAGTAAAAAGTTCAAAGTGGGCCCAAAATGAAGCACCGCACAAGAATAAAGATCATGGGACGATCTTAATAACATGTGAGTACTGAATTTCATTCTATTTTGGTGTCAGAAATTGGTTGTGTACAAATCCACCGGAGTTTTTGAGTAAAAGGGATGTGTTTTAAGAAATAAATACTGAATAAGCAAGAACGTGGTCTGAACAATAATAGAAAATTTGAGAAATTATAATCAATTATGTAAAGAATAAATCCCGTAGAGGAAATAAGTGAATAAAAATGTTAATGTATTTAACAAATGTCATAAGAGCAAGCGAAATATCACTAATTATCATGAAAGATATTTAAATAAAGTAAAGTTGAGACATGAAAGAAATAGCTTTTGAGCTTGTGTAAAGAATAAAGATAATAATAATAATTAAATATGGAAATATTAAATAAAGATCAAATAAATTGATGTGAACATAAGAGCGTTAAAGCCTTAACATATGTGTAAGATATGATGTTCAATGGAATATTTTAAAAGGGAGCGATTTATCGGCAACGGAAATGATTAATATGAGAATTAAAATAATATGAATTGTTACTAATGAGATTTATCAGTTCTTGGGAAGACAATTCGGCTTAAAATAATGCATAGCGCAAAAGAGCGCAAATAATATTAAAATGTCACGCTAGGAACGCGTAGTGGTTAAAATACTTGGTAAATTACTTATGGAGGGTAGTTGATTGCAGTGAATTGATAATTGTATAAGTCCTCTATTTGTGACATAGTATCACGAGGCATTGTGTATGTATAAAAAAGGGAGCTAATATATGGTATTATTGAGCGTATGTCATATGGGCCACGGCCGACTTTAAATCGCATTTTGTATAAGTCCTCTGTAAGGGAATGGTTCCCGAGGCACGTGAAGAGATTCGAACGCAGAATCTTCTTATGATAAAAGCCCCTTAATTCTTCGTCGTCGAATGTGTATTAATCTTCCCAATCAATGAGGACCCTCTCATAATTAATAAATGCCAAGGTTACGAAAGTGGTCTTTGAACCAAAGAATAGTTGTTTGAATGAGTACGGTACAGTAAAAGCCCGGTCTCTCCCCAGAACTGAATATAATGTGAAGGTTTGTTTTGAAAGCCTTGGAAATAAGCTACTAACGTGGGTTAGACAGGGAGTCGCCGTCACCCTCCGTGTCATAAATCGCGCCCGAGTAGAAGGGTCTAGCTCTCTTAGAGCGAGAGGGGCCAGAAACCGTCTCGTAAGATGTTGTAAAGAGAAATGAATACACCAGGAGTGTTTAAAGTTGTTAACGACCCGGGCGTTGAACCGAGGTCCTAGTAGATTGATATTTTCGTTTGCCTGTTCAGATCGTAGTTTCTTATATGATAATGGTCTTATAAAATATAAGAGATAAATAACAATCCCTATTGTAATGATGTATGGACGTAGGATTCCACGAGTTAATTGAAGGCAACTAAGTTTGGGAGTAACTATAGTTTTTTGACTGTGTCAAGTATCTTCACGCTCTGGAGTACACAATTGATTTCCTGATTACCTTAATATATTTGTGAATATAAAGAGAGATGATAACAACTGAATGTGTGGACATGCCCAAAATATTGAGTTAGATAATTAACATAGATTTTAAATATAATTATATATTTGTTTTTGAGAAATAAGAAAATATAAAGGATAGTATTTGAGGTGTACCAGAATGACACCATAATTATGTAAAGCATGGAGCCAAAAGAGCTCGGAGTTATATAAAACTTACTGTTAATGCTGTATGGAAGTAAGACTAAGTAGGAATTGTTGGTTTATGTGGAAACCACATGTTTTAAATACAATATTTGTTTTATTATATTTGTGATTCCTTGTTCATTTGGAACAAGTAGATGATTATGGGTCAGTAATTAAATTGTTAAAGTGTTTGTAGCGCCATTAATTTTATAAATTAAATGTGTTAAAATAGGAGTTGATTTTGTTGTTATTTTTGCAAGTGTATCCTCTATTTAATCCAAAATATGTGAGTCACAGAGTGGGGGAACTTACCGCTGCCCCGAAAATTCCGAATTGAGCTACGCTGGTATACTGTGATTGGCATATTTCTTGCTAAAAGGGCACAATATGTGGCTCTGAATATTCCAACGTCATTTTGTTAGCTAGCCGCCTCCGTTGCGTAGTGGTCAGCGTGATTAGCAGCCGCCCCGGAGGCCCTGGGTTCGAAGTGGTTTTCCGTGGTTTCCCACTTCGTCTTCGGGCAAATGCCGGGATGGTACCTACTGTAAGGCCACGGCCGCCTCCTTCCCTCTTCCTTGCCTATCCGTCCCAATCTTCCCCTCCCTTCCCGTCCCTCATGAGGCTCCTGTTCGCTTTGCAGGTGAGGCCGCCTGGGCGAGATGCTGATCCCATATCTCCAGTTGTATCCCCCCCGACCAGATGTGCAAGCACCAGGACACTGCCCGTAGAGGCGGTAGTGGTGGGATCCCTCGCTGAGTCCGTGGGAAAAACCAACCTGGAGGGTAAAATCGACTAAAAAAATAAATTGTTAGCTTTGAGTGTTTTCTTTTATTGTCGAATTTGGCCAACTATGGACCGCAAGGAACTCAAGACTTATTGGCTTTCTTTCTCTTCTCTTCCCAGAACTTCTTCATCCTGTCACTTCTTCGTTTTCTCTGACTCCTCGGAAATGATCAGTTTGGGCCTCCTGCTTGGTGGTTTCTCCTGAAATGATTTTACTCCGTCAACTCGACTGCGGAACTCTCTTCTATCGTAGGCCATCGGTGGAGTAATTCCAACTTCCGCTGCATCCCTCTTCACCTCATCTACCCATTTAGATGTGACCTTTAATCCCATGATGTAGCTGAAGATCCTTTTGGTCAGCCTGCCTTCATCCATTCGTAATGAATGTCCGTAGAGCTATAGCCTCCGCTTCTTCATTACGTCTGTTATCTTTTCAGTGTACTGAATACTTTCAAATTCGACCTCATCAAGCTCTGGTATTTTACAAAATAGAAGAAAGAAGTCGCCTCCGTAGCGTAGCGGTCAGCATGGTTAGCTGCCGCCCCGGAGGTCCTGGGTTCGATTCCCGGCTCTGCCACGAAATTTGAAAAGTGGTACGAGGACTGGAACGGGGTCTACTCAGCCTCGGGTGGCCCAAATGAGTAGAGGGGGTTCGATTCCCCCTCAGCCATCCTCGAAGTGGTTTTCCGTGGTTTCCCACTTCGTCTTCGGGCAAATGCCGGGATGGTACCTACTGTAAGGCCACGGCCGCCTCCTTCCCTCTTCCTAGCCTATCCATCCCAATCTTCTATCCGTTCCCATCCCTCATGAGGCCCTTGTTCGCTTTGCAGGTGAGGCCGCCTGGGCGAAGTGCTGATCACACCTCCCCAGTTGTATCCATCCCGACCAGATGTTCCAAGCTCCAGGACACTGCCCATCGAGGCGGTAGTGGTGAGTTCCCTCGCTGAGTCCGCGGGAACCACCAACCTAGAGGGTAAATTGACTAAATAAAAAAAATAAAAAAATAAAGAAGAAAGAAGCTGACGATCCTGCCAGGATTTTAATGTAGTAACTTATATTTTAATCCGTAGCCAGTCGCTTGGTCGCCTCCGTGGTGTAGTGGTCAGCGTGATAACCTGCCACCACGAAATTTGAAAAGTGTCACGTGAACTGGTACGGGGTCTACTGAACCTCGGGTGATCCAAATAAGTAGAGGGGGCTCGATTCCCACCTTGAAACAAACCCAGAATAAATACAACAAACAAGCTTTATCATCCAAGGCCAAAATCAGATACTACAAATCAGTAGTACAACCTGAAGGATACTTGAAGTGGTTTTCCGTGGTTTCCCACTTCGTCTTCGGGCAAATGCCGGGATGGTACCTACCGTAGGGCCACAGCCAACTCCTTCCCACTTCCTTGCCTAACCCTCCCACTCTTCCCATCCCTTCATCAGGCCCCTGTTCGCTCTACTGGTGAGGCCGATGGGCGTAATGCTGGTCACGTCACACACCCCAGTTGTATCCCCGCGTCAGCGTCTCAAGCTCCAGGACACTGCCCTCAGAGGCGGTAGAGGTGGGATTTCATTCTTATTTGTGTACTTATTTTAGTATTAATTTGCTTAGTCCGTGGGAAAAGCCAAAATGAACGGAAAACATAGCATTTGAATGAACCTCAGAGTTTTTTTTAGAAAATTCTTGAAGTTGGAAGAGGAAATTTCTAAAAATAAATACCCCTTGTGGGACTCGAACCCACAATCCCCGGTTTAGGAGACCGATGCCTTATCCATTAGGCCACAGGGGCTTCTGTAAGCAAATGGTTAGCGAGCAGTATAAACTTTACGCATAGTTTGGACGTGAGCCAACCTGTTAAAAAGGGGGTCGAAATCTACCAATGTGGCTCTGAATATTCCAATGTCATTTTGTTAGCTTTGAGTGCTTATTGTATTTCCTTTTTAAATGGTTTGTAGTTTCTGATAGTGAAGCCTATGGTATTTTACAACATAAAATAAACAAGCTGCCAGGATTTGAATGTAGTATCTTCAAATCCTGACGCCTCCGTGGTTAGCTGCCATCCGAGGTTCGATTCCCGCCTCTGCCACGAAATTTTGAAAAGTGGTATGAGGACTGGAACGGGGTCTAATCATCCTCGGGTGGTCCCAATGAGTAGAGGGGGTTCGATTCCCACATCAGCCATCCTCCAAGTGGTTTTCCCACTTCATCTCCGGGCAAATGCCGGGATGGTACCTAACGTAAAGCCACGGCCGCCTTCTTTCCTCTTCCTTGCCTATCCCTCTCAATCTTCGCATCCCTTCCCGTCCCTCATATGGCCCCTGTTCGCTTTTCAGGCGAGGCCACCTGGGCGAGGTGCTCGTCCCACCTCCCCAGTTGTATCTCACAACCCGATGTTTCAAGCTCCAGGACACTGCCCTGGAGGTGGTAAAGGTGGGATCCCTCGCTGAGTCCGAGGGAAAAGCCAAGCCTGGAGGGTAAAACGACTAAAAAGAAAAATAAATCTTCTAATCCGTAGTCAGACGCTTAAGGCTGGTTCACAATACCCCGGAGTCGCCTCCGTAGCGTAGCGGTCAGCATGGTTAGCTGCCGCCCCAGAGGTCCTGGGTTCGATTCCCGGCTCTGCCACGAAATTTGAAAAGTGATATGAGGATTGGAACGGGGTCTACTCAGCCTCGGGTGGTCCAAATGAGTAGAGGGGGTTCGATTCCCACCTCAGCCATCCTCCAAGTGGTTTTCCGTGGTTTCCCACTTCGTCTTCGGGCAAATGCCAGGATGGTACCTACTGTCAGGCCACGGCCGCCTCCTTCCCTCTTCCTAGTCTATCCATCCCAATCTTCCATCCCTTCCCCTCCCTCATGAGGCCCCTGTTCGCTTTGCAGGTGAGGCCGCCTGGGCGAAGTGCTGATCACACCTCCCCAGTTGTATCCATCCCGACCAGATGTTCCAAGCTCCAGGACACTGCCCATAGAGGCGGTAGTGGTGAGTTCCCTCGCTGAGTCCGTGGGAACCACCAACCTAGAGGGTAAATTGACTAAATAAATAAAAAAAACAATACCCCGGGAACGAGAACGGGAACGAGAAGGAAGTTGAATTGCACGCTACCTTATGGGTCGGTTCACAATCAATCTCCGGAAACGAGAAGCTAAAAGTAGCCCGGGAAGGCCAACGGAAACATGGTTAAGTTTCATGTTTGACGTTCTCGGAGCTTTCCGGAGCCAATCAGAAACGTTGTGCCTACACATGCGCAGTATGGAAGGAGTAGCCAGCGATGTAAACATAACCTGTGAATGCGCTCTCTAAACTTGCTTCTCTGAAGCGCACAATTTGTGTTTAATAAAGTTATTATAACCCTCTGAAGCATTTCAGTTGTGTAATTGATGTTTATTAGTGGGCGCTTGCTGATTGTTTTAATATTATTACACTATAGCTGATTGCGCGCGCATGTTCAAGTTCACGTTCCCGGGCCAGTTGTGAACCGGGGCTCCGGGAAGCTTCGCGTTCTCATTTCAGTTCTCGTTCTGGTTCTCATTCCCGGGCCAATTGTGAACCAGCCTTAAGTGCATACCGTACGTGCTAAATCAATATGTGGGAAAGGAGTTGTTAATTCAGTTGTTTCTTATTTTATGTTCGACCCTGACTATTATATGTCAGAAAACTGTACTTTAATGAGGCTCATTATAGTACTGTTTACCACAGTTTCACTTGCCAATCAGAGCTCATTCATTGACCAATTAAGTAAGGATACCTTCGCGCATGCGCTCAAAATCCAACATGTCGGACATGAACACACATGGAGGAAAGAATATGAGGAGATGCCCTGAGCTCGTTTGAGTGAAACCAAGCGCTGCAACTAAAGTGGGCGTAATCTTAACTCGTATTTGGTGTTCTGTGACTTCCATGAGGCATTGTGTATGGTCAGGCCTTCGGAACTTAGATAGGATTGGCTAATCCTTATTTTGGCCCTGTTTTTTTAAATCGCGCTCCGGTTATACAACTTTGGAAACGTAATAGCAGAAGTGATAAGTTATTTAAAAAGAAACTCTTCAATTCTAATCTCAGCGTGTGTAGGCTACCCTATATACCAAACAAAAAACAACATTCCTCTGCAAATCCTAAATTATCAAACGGCTGTCGGTCAATAATTACGGTAGGCCTACGTAATTAATCAATTTGAGGCTAATCGTCAAGTTTCTACCCCCCACAAAGAAAATACCGTGCGGTACCGAAAAGTATAGGCTATAGGCCTACCGTATTTTTGTGCAAATATGCATCCTTTTTTAAGTGTTCTGTATTCTTGAATATCAAAATGTGTACGACCAATGAGTGAAAGTGGCTGTGCTCGTAATTAGGCCTAAAAACTGATGAATGCCTCAGCACCAATAAGAACTCAAAACTCAATTTGGTGTAAATACCGTCATTAGTTCCCAATATGTTCCTTCTTTGGTATAACTCGCATCTTCAGACACCTGTATTCAATTTAATCAGTGTTTCAGCGTATTGTTACGTTTTGCCGCGTCTTTATTACAAAACTAGCCTTTCAAACGTGCTCTCATATTTCTATTTAAATTGGCTTTTAAAACAATAACGCAGTTTATTTGTGCCAAGTACCGTCATGTACAGAGTGTATTCTGCCTATCCAAGAAAAAATCTTGACTTGTCACTGCAGTTTTATGTCACTAAAATCCAAGACTAGTTGGAGTGGTTTACGGCTTTAAACATAGGAACAGTCATTTTCTTGCTCCTCAAATTGGGCGTGCCGTTTGGCTTTAGCAGCTTGCGCTAGGCAGCGCAGCGAAGGCATCTCCTTCCGTTCTTTCCTCCATGTGAACACAGCATCGTTCTATATAAATTACCGACATGTAAAGTGTACCGTCCATATGTTCGCGTGAATAAACTGGCGAACATAAGACAAGAAATAGCACTGCACCTTAATATCCCCAACTCCAATTTCTACACAGCGCATTGCTTTCAAACGACTTCGATGACAATATTAGTGAATGCTATAGAGCTGAACGGCAGGCTGAAAACAGTAGGTGTTCTGTGTTGGCAAGCAAAGTGAATGGTCTCTGCTTTCGGAGTGCCTTGACCCACACATGCGCTCTGTTCATGTAACTGAATCCCACAGATAATTATGAATATTTATGTTAAAACATATAATAAAGTTATAATTATCGTCGAACATAAACAGTCGTATGCAACTCGCCTATAATGGTAATTATGTGACATCGTCGTGATATATCCCCGTGTATAGAATTTGTGTGAGAACCTGTGTTAATGTATGGGAATGAGACGGCCGTAGCCTTTAGTTAGGAGCCGTCCCAGCATTTATCAGGAGTTTAGTGATGAAACCACGGAAAACCACTTCTAGGATGGCTGGGGTGGGAACTGAAGCTCTTCTCAGATTTGCCTCACGAGGCGGAGTGTAGGTCTACTCCATTCCTGCCCACACACCAGAATTTAAATTACTTGGTAGAGCTGGAAATCGAACCCGGACAACGAGGTAGTCGGTTGTCAATTCATTTTAGGGGTTAGCTGTGGGGCATCCAGCACCCCCCCCCCCCCCCCCCGAAGAAATCCAATAAAAATTAAGTGCTTTGGTAAAAGCATAAAATAATTGTAAATTTGGTTGTACCCTAATATTAACTTATTGGCTAAGTTATAAACAATATTAAGATTGGAATTAGACTACCTCGTGGTGTAGTGGCTAGCATTCTTGGCTCCCGCCCCGGAGGTCCGAATTCGATTCCCGGCTCTGCCAGAAATTTTATTCTGGTCTGAGGGCTGGAACAGGGTACATCACCCCTGTGAGGCAAAACTGAGAATTCCACAGTACGGTACTCTTGAGAAATAAATTATCAATTTGTAAAAAAATAATAAATTGACAAATATTTACAGTAGATATTTGCCATTCATACTCCATAGGCCTTAATCGAAAATTAATTAAGTATAAAATTGTTTTTGTGTCTTCTGTTGTGTTTTACAACTTCTTTATATTGCCACTAATTGTAGGCTATATAAACTTAGAATTTTACAATTTTTTAACTCTTATCTAAAATAATTACATAAATATATATGCTGTAAGATATTGGTTGATATTTCTGGGTATTTTGCGGTGACAATCCCCTGAGAATACTCACAATTTTCCAGGACAGTCAGCCCCCCTCCCGATTTTTTGTTTATATAGCCTACGCCCCTGTTAGTTGGGTGTGAAAAAGGACATAGTTATCGTAAGTTTCCCGAAGATATATGCTCTGAAATAGTGATTGACCCTCAAATCTTTCGGTCGTATGGATAGAGATCTCACGATGTTTATCGTGAAGATGTTGTAGCTGTTTAGCTAGCCCCCCCCCCCCCCTTTGCCTAAGCTATGTTGTTTTAATGGGCGCCAAGACCTCAATGCAATGTTGAAATCTAAATTTGTATTTAACAACGTCTAGCTCTGGCAGAACACCTTCAAGACTCTATTCACTCAGATCGTGGTATGATTTGATCATTAACCCAACAAACAATTGTATCAGGAGAAGGAATTGGTCTATATCTAATGCTACCTACTGAAAGCAAAGATTGCATTGTAAAAAAAATGAATTTATTATATAAAACAAGAATAGCAAAATTAATAATAATAATAAGTTTAAAATTTAAATAGGAGCGTTGTGATTTTAATATTACCGATAGAAAATTACGTGAAAACGGAGTCTGATAAATTATTGATTTTACTCTTATTCCCAAGCTATGAAGTTACTGAAATATGAAATATAAAACCAAGAGAAATGAGAGATTGCGTATTTCTGCGTCATTCGCGCTTACCACTGGAAATTGCCGAAGCCTTTCCCTCGTACTGGATGATGCTGTGAGCTTCCCACAGTCTCCTGGACGTCGACATCTCCGTCGATATTTGATGAGATTCTCGTAGATTAGATAATTCTATGGTCCGTACATCGGACCCAAACACTCGTACAACCGCACTGGTTAAGTTTTACAAAATTTAGTCCTCCAATCCACGGAACATCGGAGCGACTCCCGCGTGCAAACGTACTCGTTAAGTTCTACACAGATAGTCCCCGTTCCACGGCGCGTCGAACGATATATGCACCTGTCGGCTCCCCCACTCTTCAGCCGACTTCTAGCTTACGTGGTCCTCACTGATTGGCTGACCCACCACGCGATCTTCCCCTCCTCCGGGTCATTACACACGGCGCGGCGATGATGAAGTCGATTTCCGTTCCAACTATTCGCCTTTCCTGGACGCTGCGACCCAGGATTGCGTCATGCTTCCCGACAAGATTAAGCGTGTACTTGAATTCCCAGTGAGTCACGTCTCTCGATATACCCTAACTGACGAAAACTCCGTAAAATTCCGCAATCGCATAATTTTCTATGATATTGTCGTTCGTAATAATTTGCTTGATAGCGTTTTCTAAGACATAGAAAACCTATCTGAATGCTAATAATTTTTATAAAATGCTCCGAAAATACCTTAATAATAATTATAATAAATTAATAATAATAACAAATTAACATGAAAAATTCTCTTGGCTGAACAATTTGCCGCGTAAATAAATATAGAATGGCTTCCTACTGACTTATGCCAGTTGCATAAAAAACCCTCGAAAAACACGTTACATATTCGCCTCGGATCATCGGACGATTTACCGTGACGACGGTCCATTATCCGATTATCCCAGACACGTTAATAATCCCCATCCAAAATACGTATTACATAAATGAAATCACCCTAAATTACAGATATATACACTCATAATTTTTCTTCACGCACTTTGCGTCAAAGTTTGTTGTCACTATGGATTGCACTTTGCAACCAGTCCAATGTTTTACATATAGAATAGTATTCCACGGATATTTCCGCCTCTCAAATTTCTCTATGTTGGAGAAATAGACATAATTAATGTGTGAGCACTATGTATTTATGAAGTCATATCACACGCATTGAAGGTATTCTGCTATATTTATATCTCCATAGAACTTCCTAATTTCACTGGAGGTCCCTTCCTTATGGTGAAATTTAATCTCACTTATCACTGAGCACACGATCACACTATTGTGGCAGCGCCTCGTGACCATAATACTTAATCTCTCTTTAAAGTAGATTAAATTAATATTGACTTCTGAAAAAAAGAAAACAGTAAATGCGCATTACATATAACCCCAAATATTTCTGTGCCGTAATCGCCCTGTCTTGTTAAGTTCCCGTAGACCATATTCTACTTAATACTAGTTCTCAACACAGACCAGTTCTCCTGACACAAATAATACCTTTGTACAAATTACCTTAAATTACACACTTACAAATCTTACATGGCGAGGCCGTAAACAGAAATCACGTGTGCTGATATGTATGAGTTTCATGAAGGACTGTCTCGCCTTCTGATGGCCCATCTTTTGCCTCGTGGACGCCTTAAGCAAAAATACCCTGTTCAAGCGCTCACCCATCTCTTGGAGGCAAATGGGAATTCACCAGCGCTACCAAATTCTGGCCTTGGTGTATCGAGACATTTTAGTGCTCAAGAGCATCCGACAATCCCGTCATATTTCCCTGTACCTTAAAAACTCTCATTTACTTACATACTACCCCCCTGTGTGACTTTTGATACGCCTGCCTGGAAGACCATCTCCTCCCACGCACCAAATACCACACTTACTCATTTGATAGGCTGGCTCGCCCGCTAAACACACTCACTTTATGACACATATTTTCGTAGACTATGTATATTATACGTCCCGTATAATCTGTTTCCCTTACTATCCTCCAGCACATATGCTGTTTTTCCAATACGTTTGGAAACTATAAATGGGCCCTCGTAGAGATAAAAGAACTTGGACATGACTTTCTCTAGCTTATTTGACTGTTTCGGCACTCTAAGTAAGACTCTGTCTCCCGGCTCGAATAGGTCAAATTTAGTTTCTTTTTGTTGGCGAATTCTCTTTTGTGCTGACTTAGATAAATTCTGTTTCGCCAACTGGACAATGTAATCCATCCCCGGTTGCTTACCCTCATTTAATCCCAACACCCTCACTAGTTCATTTTGTGGTCTTTTTCCGAAGTGAACTTCGTATGGCGTCAATTTCGTGCTCTCATGCTGGACAGAATTCAGCCAAGTCTCGACCTTGGGAAGATGTCCAACCCAGGCCGCATGCTTGTCATGCACTAGAGTCCGAAAAAGACGAGCCACTTCCCTTAATGGACGCTCTGCAGAATTACCCTGAGGGTACCTTACAGAGGAATGAACGTGTGTTATACCAGCTTCCTGCATACTGGTTCTCCATTTCTTTGCAGTAAACTGTGGTCCACTGTCAGATAGTATCCTGAGAGGAATGCCAAACTCAGGTACATACTTATTAATGATCAGACGGCTACACGCTAGTCCCGTGGCTTTCTTTAGCGGATATAGCTTGACATACTTACTAAAAGCGTCAATAACTATAAAAATGTACTCGTAGCCGTACTGTCCTCTAACGATCGGGCCAAATAAATCCACACACAGTAGTTCGCCGGGACTACTGGTGAGAACTTCAGATCTCTCCCCCACTAAATATTTAACTGGATATTTACTCCTTTGACAGGTGTCACACTTAGCTAAAATCCTCCTAACATCCCTTCCCATTTTACTCCAAATGAAGTCACGACCAATTTCATAGAAGACCTTGGCAGCACCAAAGTGTCCTAATTCCCTATGAATGAACCAAATTAGCTCCTCCCGCAAAGTGGCAGGAACACATATTGCCCACCGATTATTCCTACATTTCCTTGCAGGAAGCCCATCCTGCATCTTGTACGTGAACCGTCCTACTTTCACATACTCTTCTTCACCTATTTCCAAGCTAGCCAGTGGCTCCCTTAACTTAACGTCCTCACGTTGCTCCACTAGCATATTTCTCAGTGTCTGTAACGATGCCCTGTTGCTACTGTCCACACATGCACATATTAAAATACCGTCCTCTGCTTTAACCACAGGATAATCCCTACATAAATTAGTGTCCCTCGATAGCATGTCTGCAAGAATGTTATCTTTACCTTTAATATATTTTACTGTGAATTCGTATTCCTGCAGAGCAAGAATCCACCTACTAACTCTGTTAGAACTGAGTTTACAAGTCCTCATATACAGTAATGCATGGTGATCTGTGTGGATCTCAAATTTCCCCCCTACTAAATACATTCTAAATTTCCCTAAACTGAAAACAATACCTAAAAGCTCTAACTCAGTAATCGTGTATCTTTTCTCTGCTGCTGTCAGTCCTCGCGAGGCTAAGATACAATGCACAGATTACCCTCATCATCTTTCTGACATAATACTCCAGCAATGCCTATATGTGAAGCATCTGTCATAACCACATATTCCTTATCTTTTAACGGATATTTCAGCACTACAGCTTTCTCAAAACCTTCCTTCAGCGCTCTAAAAGCCTGATCATGCTTGGACTCCCATCTCCACCGAGTCCCACTTTTAAGCAATTCCCTGAATGGTTCTACCAACCCTGAGTATTTAAGAACGAACCTCCTGAAAAAGTTGCAAATTCCCAGGTAAGATTTTAACTGTTTAACATTCTGTGGCACCTCTGCGTTAAGTATCTTATTAACCCTACTATCTTCTGGTGTTACACCTCTACTCGACACTCTATGACCTAAAAATGTCACTTCTGACTGACAGAATGACGACTTAGACAGCTTCAAAGTGAACCCTGCCAGATCTAACTTCTGAAAAACTATATCTAAATGACCTAGATGCTCCTCAAAACTGCGTGAACTAATTACCATATCATCTATGTAAATGGTTACAAACTCTCCTGTGTCATCCCCTAATGCGATGTTTAAAGCCCTAATTAAAGCTGCTGAACTACTCTTTAACCCATAAGGTGTTCTACAAAATTGATAAAGGTTATATTTATGACTAAAAGCTGTAAATGGTCTATCTTCGTACATAAGTGGCACTTGCCAAAAACTGGAACTCAAATCTACACAAGTGAAATACTTCTTCCCCTAAAAATGTTTGCATTAATTCCTCTATTGACATAGATTTCAGCTGATCTGAACTAATTCTACTGTTAACCAAACGAGCGTCTAAACAAATACGAACCGTGCCGTCGGTTTTGGGTACCGTGATCAAAGAATTAACATACGGACTGTTAGAGTGCTCAATAATCCCATCTTCAAGCATCTGATTAATTTGTGCCTCAACTGCACTCTGATAAGCGAAAGGTACAGGATATATATGGCCTGTGAATACTGATCTATCAATAACGTTCAATGAATGTGTATAGCAATTGGCCATACCAATGCGATCCTCAAAAACTCTCCTATTACACCATAACACATCATAGAGCCGAACACATTGTTCCACCTCTATATTACCTTGAAATGCAGCATCACGTAACGAGTCCTCTAGACTTCCGTTCGTAATCACACTGCCCACAAAACATGGAGAACCCCACCCTACCAGACACTCTACTTAGCCACTCTGAACCCAAGATAACACTGAATACTAAATTTGGAATTACAAGGCAAATCTGCTTCTCTACATGATTATTAATTTTAATGTCTACTAAAACTTGCTTAGAAATTACTTTAGACCTCTTCCCAACAGCTGTGATAACAAAAGTGCTTTTAATTGCCATCTCCTCAAAATTTACTCCAGTTCCTTTCATTTTATCATAAAATGCACTACTTATGCAACTCTTCATACAACCACTATCAATTAAAACATCTGTGTACGCCTCGGACACGTTAAATTTAACTATGGGGCTCTTACTAACCACTTCCTGAATAATACCTTCATCATTTAGTTCATGTAATAATTCATTTCTTATATTTAGGTCATAGGGTTCCTGTATAATTGTATGGACAGGGCATGCTACAGACTGAGATTCTGACCTTACTTCGCAGCCTGGTTCGCGTTCAAAGAACCGCTACAGCTGACCTAGTACTACTAACTACTGAACTGGTCTGGTTGTTCTGGGCTGTGTTGTCATTGTTTGGCTGTATATTACTACCACTAGGCTGTCCTCTTCCTTGACCCCTATTCTGGTTGTAATTATTGTCATTATAATTTCTCCCTTGATTTCCCCTGAAATCACCTGAAATCATTGTTTCTCCCTTGATTTCCCCTGTAATCATTGTTCCTCCCTTGATTTCCCCTGAAATCATTGTTCCTTCCTTGATACTGATTACCATAGCCATTTCCTCTGTTCTGATTTAGCTGATTATTATTATTTCTATTTTGAGCGTTGGCTCCTTCGCCACCGTTCCCTTGAACTCCTTGATGCCTGGCTTCATTAGGTCTATTATTATTATTACCCTGGTTCCTATTGAAATTGTCCTCATAACCCCCTCTCCCTAGTGCATCAAATGTGCTTAACAAATTTTTTACTTGTGATATAGTCTTGACATTCTGGATACAAGCAGCCTCCTTGATCCTATAGGGAAAGTGCCTAAGTAGCAACCTCACCACATCACTTTCCTCCTTCAATCCATCCAGATATTTACACACTAATACCTGCCCTAAAAAGTATTCGGTCATGGTGGAGCTTCCTTTAGGGTTATATTTACCACACACTACTCCCTCACGATGCTGCGACTGAATAACCTCATTCCAGAACTTTTCACAGAATTTCATTTTAAAGTCATTAATATCAGTAAACGTGTCTCTGTAGACAGCAAACCAATTCCTCGTTTCCCCCACAAACACTTGTTCTAATATTTCAACTACCTGGCACCACTCAATACTACCATTTTCCAACCTCTCCCCGAATTTATTTTCTATAGTGTCCATGAACTCCATTGGGCACCCCTGTCGATTGCTGAACTTACCCAGTTCTACCTCCCTGTGTGTGCTATTCACAAAAACTGGCCTATTCTGACTATTTTCTTGCCTGATCCTAGCTTTTAATTTTAACTCTAATTCTGCGATTTTCTCCTCAGCCTTCCTCTCAATACTGTTTACTGTTAATTTAATGTTTCCTTCTGATTCTTCTACTTTATCATATAGCTTTGCTTGTTTCTCCTCAATCTTGATAATGCTCTCTCTATTACTCTCTCTTAAATCATTTACTTCTGCAACTATTTGTGAGTGGACTTTCTCAATTCTACCCCCCAGCTGTTCCTTAACCTCTTTAGTTGATACTTGAATCTTGTCAATTTCTCCCCCCAATTGCTTTTTGACCTGCTGTGTTTCCAGTTGCACTAGTTCTTTTAAACTTTCAGCCTGTGTACTGATTCTAATTTCCAACTCCTCCTGTACTTTTCCTAATTTCTTGTCTACATCTGCAATGATCTCTTTAACCTTCTCTTCCATTACTCCTCTGATTTCTCCTCTAATCTGCTCCATTTTCACACTAATTTCCTTGTTGTTCTTATCTAATTTTGCATTATTCTGTTCTAATTTTTTATTTAAAACTTCTGTACTTTCTTTATTTTTCCTACTGTTTTGTTCTAATTTTGCATTATTCTGTTCTAATTTTGCATTATTCTGTTCTAATTTTGCATTTAAAGCTTCTGTACTTTCTTTATTTTCCCTACTGTTTTGTTCTAATTTTGCATTATTCTGTTCTAATTTTGCATTATTCTGTTCTAATTTTGCATTATTCTGTCCTAATTTTGCATTTAAAGCTTCTGTACTTTCTTTATTTTCCCTACTGTTTTGTTCTAATTTTGCATTTAAGGCATCACTACTAACTTTGTTCTGATACATGAACTCGAGAAGTAAAGTTTTTAATTCTGGTTGGCCGCCTACACTCCCTGTTTCAGTATCGGGATTTACCTCCGCTACCCCGGTACTACCATCACTCGACATACTGCTCGTATCATCACTCTCCAGTTGATGACCACTACGTAACCTCATCTGTCTTTCTTTCTCATCCCCCATAATGATATACACTGATAAAGACAAATAACCCCCAAAATACAGTCACAGAAATAATACCCTTCTCCTTCCACAAATGTTATTAGGTTTTCAGCCCCAAGTTGTCGGCGACAATTGTAGCATTCTTGCTTAGGCTGGGATGACAAGTGAAACGGTATTTACTTTTCTCCACGTTGAGCGTACAATTGTAACAGTTTTGCTAGCCCTATGTTGGGAGCGACAAATGTAGCAGTTTGACTGCCCCTAACTGTTGGGAGATAAATGTAACTGTTTACCTTTGCCTAAGCTATGTTGTTTTAATGGGCGCCAAGACCTCAATGCAATGTTGAAATCTAAATTTGTATTTAACAACGTCTAGCTCTGGCAGAACACCTTCAAGACTCTATTCACTCAGATCGTGGTATGATTTGATCATTAACCCAACAAACAATTGTATCAGGAGAAGGAATTGGTCTATATCTAATGCTACCTACTGAAAGCAAAGATTGCATTGTAAAAGAAATGAATTTATTATATAAAACAAGAATAGCAAAATTAATAATAATAATAAGTTTAAAATTTAAATAGGAGCGTTGTGATTTTAATATTACCGATAGAAAATTACGTGAAAACGGAGTCTGATAAATTATTGATTTTACTCTTATTCCCAAGCTATGAAGTTACTGAAATATGAAATATAAAACCAAGAGAAATGAGAGATTGCGTATTTCTGCGCCATTCGCGCTTACCACTGGAAATTGCCGAAGCCTTTCCCTCGTACTGGATGATGCTGTGAGCTTCCCACAGTCTCCTGGACGTCGACATCTCCGTCGATATTTGATGAGATTCTCGTAGATTAGATAATTCTATGGTACGTACATCGGACCCAAACACTCGTACAGCCGCACTGGTTAAGTTTTACAAAAGTTAGTCCTCCAATCCACGGAACATCGGAGCGACTCCCGCGTGCAAACGTACTCGTTAAGTTCTACACAGATAGTCCCCGTTCCACGGCGCGTCGAACGTTATATGCACCTGTCGGCTCCCCCACTCTTCAGCCGACTTCTAGCTTACGTGGTCCTCACTGATTGGCTGACTCACCACGCGATCTTCCCCTCCTCCGGGTCATTACACACGGCGCGGCGATGATGAAGTCGATTTCCGTTCCAACTATTCGCCTTTCCTGGACGCTGCGACCCAGGATTGCGTCATGCTTCCCGACAAGATTAAGCGTGTACTTGAATTCCCAGTGAGTCACGTCTCTCGATATACCCTAACTGACGAAAACTCCGTAAAATTCCGCAATCGCATAATTTTCTATGATATTGTCGTTCGTAATAATTTGCTTGATAGCGTTTTCTAAGACATAGAAAACCTATCTGAATGCTAATAATTTTTATAAAATGCTCCGAAAATACCTTAATAATAATTATAATAAATTAATAATAATAACAAATTAACATGAAAAATTCTCTTGGCTGAACAATTTGCCGCGTAAATAAATATAGAATGGCTTCCTACTGACTTATGCCAGTTGCATAAAAAAACCTCGAAAAACACGTTACAATGTAACGCGCAGGTCGCCTACGGACGTCAATTCTAAAGAATTGCACCGGGCCTCTCTGGAAGCTCGACCAAAATTAGCTCATCTGTTTTAAATAGCCGGCCGCTTACGACTGTTGTTCCTACCATAACTATGAAATGAGGCATGTTTATAGTGGTATGAAAAATCCTTTGACCTATGGCGTTCATTATGAATCATGGAGCCGCTTACTATTTTGTGGTTAGTATTCCACTTACGGTTGTAAGTGGTTTTATAGAAACCATTGTGATTCTATTAGTCATGGTCAAGATTTTATCATAAATCCTATATCAATTTTACCCATATGGCAAAACATGTGATATAGGCTACCGGTACTGGGCGGTACTGTATCTTGGTAGGATGAGGCCAAGGCTAGTAGGGATGAGGCTACGTTTTAAGAACGAAAGGGGAGTGGTCGATGGCCACAATGATAATGTTATTGATTGAAATTTGAAATTAAATTGAGACTACTGTAGCAACATTTCTCTTCCCATAGCCGTTGGCCTATATTAAATTTTAATGTAGGCCAACTAGGCTACCATTCAAACAATGTAGGCTACATTATTTCAATTTATTTTCTTCACGTAATTTTTAAAAAATACACTCGGTTTGTAAATATACACATGTTCACCAGCAATATTTTATTTCTTGTTTTATAATTTTGTCTTTACGGTTTTCTGAAACAATTATTTATTATAAATGACAGCCTACTGTACTTAAACATGTTTTACATCACAGTTTATAAAATTGTCCAAAGTTTAGAAAGGTTTTCGTTGTAGGCTGTGTTGACTCCAGTTGATCTAATTCTAATTGGAAGTGTCGTTCATTTTTCAGTTTCTTCGTCTAGTATTAGTTTCTTCAGTTTACTAAAATAATTAGTTATTTTATGCATTGTAAAGGCACGTACACGTACAACAACACACAATTAGCGAAATTTACGCACTTTGACTCCAAAACACTACACGATTAAACAGAACAAAACCGTAACAGGCCGTCGAATGTTCTGGACTGTCCTGACTTTAACCAACGACTAATAAGTGAAAGCTGAACTGTTGCGCTGCAAGGGAGGGGAAGGATGAGTCCAGGGGGATGACAGATCATAGGGAGTGCGTGGGTATCGATAAAGCTCCGCTATAGATGTTCTGCCAACCAACGAAGAATTAATTTCAGTACTATGTTTCCGTAGTTGGCACTCACCCAACGCTCACACCAAACCGACTGGCGGAGCGGGAATAGTCTGTTTTGATTGATTTTCCTCGTGGTGTTGTTGGTTGGTTGGTTTGATTTGTTCGGTATTTTGATTATTTATTTGAATTGAAATGAGACTCAACCATGCCACTGCAAGGGAGGAAAAAATGCCAAGCTCCGTGATGTAAGAATTATAATGATAGTAAGAACAATACGGCAATTTTCATCTTCCTGGTGTTGACCATGTGTAAAACTGGTGGGCAATATGGACTACTCTCGAATAAAAATATATAGAGAATAAATGTGTGCATTTCATCTCTTGTTTGTTTCCTTACCCATTCTCCTTTGAATTGCAATAAAATTTGTGGTTTACGGCTACGGGGAGGGGTGGGTTGCAGCCGGCATGCCAGTCAAAAAGTGAGGTTTTGGCAATACAGTGTGTGCATTTGAACAGTTTTCTTTATATTCATCGAATATCCCAACAATTCTGTAGAGTAGGAGATCATTTTTAATTAGCCTAAAGGTGAATTAAGCTCTAAAACGGCATAACTGTGTCCTTCGTGACAAATCTATTGCCAACATTGATATATATCAAAGAGTACTATTTTCTTATCTGGACGTACATTTCTACGCCTAGCAAAAGGCGCAGTTATGTTTGTGTTATTTTCATCAATAATCAATAACTCATCGCAGAACATACTGTTCAATTACGTGTAATAAAGGCTACATTCATATGGCTTTTTACTTTTTATGTTGCCAGACTTTGATATAGCGGTACATAGCCTAAGGCGGTGCTCTCTCTCGGAAATTCTATAACCAAAAGTGACGAATCTCTTATAGTTTACATGATCCTTGGATGAGTCAGCTAGTACCTTGCGTACGGCTAGAAATACTGTCCAGTCAAAGACCAAGTTGACCTTGACTTACAACTAACGTTCCACAGTTCTAACAAGTAGTTCCGTGGAGAACTATACAGCCTATTTTCTTATATCCTACTCATGTTAATTGCCTTTATCAACATACAAAATTTCAGTTTGAAGTTTGTGATAGATTCGTAGATATTGAGAGCCGTCTAAATATTTCAGATGGTCGCCAGGTTGGATTTTTATGTTTGTACTATTACATTAAGATTATTGTGTACGTGTGGTATTCAAACTTCAATCGCATGATTAGAACACAAGAAGTAAAAACGAGATTTCAAAATTTCGCACAGCTGCCATCTTGTGATTGTGCAAACAATTGAAATAAATTAGATGCCAGTGGATTAACATTTGTATAAGCATGTAACGTGCAACGTTTCACTGCACTCGGATAGTTAATTCGCGAGAAACGTCCATTTAAATATTTATACTTCGCGTCGCCGCCATGTTGGATTTTTGCTCACCAGGTTACTGAAAGTCCTATAGGTGAACATATGTTCATAGCCTCTATGAACATAAAACATTTCAGTTTGAGTGCTGTAAAAGATTCATAGATATTGAGAACCGTCTAAATATTTCGGATGCTCGCCATTTTGGATTGTTATATGTATAGGCCATAGAGTTATGTACCATTCAAGGACAATTATTGCCTAGGTTCATTATTCAAACTTTCACTTCGACACAAGAAATAAAAACTTAATTTTAAAATTTTGCACAGCCGTCATCTTGAGGTTATGTAAACAATTGTAGTCTACTAAATTAGATGCCAGTGCATTACAATATGTAAAATCATTTACTGTACCACATTTCACTGCTCTCAGAGAGTTAAATCACGAGAAAAGTCTATTAAAATGTTTCAAATTCGCTTGACCGCCATGCTTGTTTTGTACTTTACAGCTTTATGAAAGTTACCTAGATAAACTTGTATCAGTACCCTTTATCACCGTACAAAATTTCAGGGTGATATCTGTAATGGTTTCGGATATATACAATGTCAGTGAAATATTTCGCACAGCCGCCATTTTGAGGTTATGTAAACAATTGAACTAGGCGTAAATCAGATTCCGGTGTATTACAATGTGTATAAACATTTGCTGTACCAAGTTTCATTACGTTTGGATAGTTAAATCGCGAGAAAAGTCTTTTTAAATTCTCAACTTCGCTTGGCCGCCATGTTGGTTTTGTATTCACCAGGTTTTTGAAAGTTGCATAGGTGAACTTCTAGTAGTGCCCTTTATCACCGTACACAATTTCAGGACGATATCGGTAATAGTTTCGGAGATACTGAATGCTGGTGAAATATTTCGCACAGCCGCCATGTTGGATTGGTTAGACACAATAAAATTTGAAGCGTACGGTCGGGGTCAGCCAGAATAGTGCTATGATCTTACCGAGTTTCATTATAATCGTTCCAGCCGTTTAGAAGTTATTAGGGGGACACGCACACCCACACACGGACAGAAGGTGATCTCATAAGCCTATTTTTTTTTTTCATAAAATGAAAATAGGCTAAAAATTATGTTATGTATTTGACTTTTCCCCCGATCAGAGGTTTCGGTACGGCGTGCCGGTGCGCACCGTCACAGATCTAGCCCTGCTGTTATTAACTAGTCCTACTTAATGCGATCTTACCTTGAAGATTCTGGCTGAATACTCATTTCCACACCACCATGCGGTAGAGTACATGGCGCGTTTTTTTTAACGTGGTCTCCCCGGTTGGCCTAGTCCACGATTACTGTGTTTAATATGTCGCTCATGTTAGGTTCTGGTTCTCAGTCGGCAGCACTGTGTGTGTTTCACAGTAAACTAATCGTAAAGTTTGACCGTTCTCCAAGCAGGCGAGCAACGTTTGTACTGGTGAATAGTTTCTGCTGAATGTTCGTTGGATGTCTCGTTGGAGAAAGAATAATCACTACACATTGGTCTGCATCGAATGCCTTTAACAAATTATTAAAGTTTCTTCAATCAGTTAAGTGTGGACTGTGGCTGTTATTTTCTGTTGTTTAAAAATACTTCAGCCATGTGAGTGTAATGATTCTTCGTTCTATTGCATCGCATCTATCCCTTCACCCAATTGTTTGCTGTCCATTTCATCTCGCACTCATTATTCCAAAAGTAGTTTCTATCACGTTAGTATTCTTCTTTTATCTCTCTCTTCGTGCCTTTCTTTGTATTCAAATCTGTCTCATAGTTGTTTAAGCGACCAACGCTTGCTGAAACACGTGGAAATTCTCCTCTTTATTTACTCATTAGTAGGTCAAGGCATTTAATGACCAAAAATAGCAAGGAAATGCAAAATAAAAAATGCATTTATGATCTAAAAATAGTTAAAAAAGGACAAAATTTGAAAAGAAATGACCAATTACTTATTCGTAAATAACTTATTTATTAGTCCTTTAAGAAACATTTAGCTGATTTGAGAGAGAATTTTAATGGATGACAATGCATTAAGTTTAAATTAATTTTGTTACGAACAAAGTAAATAGGCTACCACTTTGCCACCCCTGGTGAATAAAAATGAAATATTTTAGAACTGGCATATTCTTCAAATACTCTCCCAGCAAATAGGTGTCAATTAATTAACAAAGAATATTTAAGAAAACAAATTTTGTGGCTGTTTAAAAATACTCTTTCCATGAAAACTAGTAACAGCAGGTTATGTTGCAAGACTACTTTCTTTTTTGAGCAAGTTATTTGCCTAAGTTAAACATAATATAACACCAGAAAACAATTAAAAATGCCAAATATGACCTAAAATTGTTCCAAAATTGACCTATCTCTTGTACACGGCAAAAATTGCAAAACAAATGCCCTAACAAATTGCCCTTATTTAATCAGTCATTTCATGAAACTCATGTATATACAGGGTCATTCATATAAAATAAGAACGCCAAGCGGCTGCTTTGTTCTCCGCTGTTGCGCTGACCTTCACCGAGCATTTGGCGCGCCACGCCCCCCTGCTTTAAGCGTGTGTACAATCCAGATACGCTACAGATGCAGCGGCCTTGCTAGCGTGTGTACAATGCTGAAATCTTACTTCAGTTAATTAGTTAGTTATTGTTGTTTTAAGGGGAGGAACTACGTGGTCATCTGCCCCTCTTAACACAGATTGAATTATACAAATTTGGAATTAAATTTAAAATTTAGAGGTGGAAAGACCGAAAATTAATGAAACAAAAAAAACTAATAATTATAAAAATAACTAAAATTTACGGAAAAACAAAAATTCATAATTAAAAAACGAACAAGTCGTTGAGTATTACCTTATAAAAGATGTTGGAAGTGTCGTCCTTCCTGGGTTATACACGCATTGTATCTGGTAACCACATTCTGGCTGACGCGAGCGAGTTCTGCCACTGTAATGTTCCTGATTGCCAGCGCAATGTTTTCTTTCAGTTCCTCCAATGTGTGAGGATTTGTTCGATACACTTGTTCTTTCAGTTTACCCCACAAGTAAAAATCACACACTGTTAGATCTGGAGAACGAGGGGGAAATAGACCAACACTGATCACTCTGTCTGCAAACACTTCCGAGATTGTAAGGGAATCTTCTGCTGTATGAGCAGGGGCTGAATCTTGTTGAAACCACCCTCGCGATTTTTCTTCTTCCGTTAACTGATTGAAGAACGGCTTCAAAATGTTATCTTGGTACCTCTCTGCATTTACTGTCGTCTCGAAAAAAATTGGCCCTATTATTCTTCCGGCACGAACAGCACACCAAACACCGATCTTCCTATCATAATGAGGGACTTCATAAACACCATTAGGGTTTTCTGCACACCAAGAGCGAGAGTTATTACTATTCACACGCCCATTAAGGTGAAACCAGGCCTCATCCGAAAAGAACACAAGCTGTGGGTCAAATAAACGATCATTCAATGATGCAAGATACCACTCACAATATCTCACACTTGTGGCTGGATCAGCAGGTTTTAAACATTGGGCCCGTGTAAACTTGTACGGTTTGATATGTAACAGCTTTGTAGCTCTGTATGAAGATGAAACCGAAACCCCTACTTGTTGTGCTAATTTTGTGAGTGATTTATTCGGAGACCGTTCAAGATTCTCGCCAATGTCATCTAACTTATCCTCTGTTAAAACTGTTCGTGTGCGCGTATGTTTTTTATTGAGCACCGAGCCAGTAGTGTCAAACTTATTTGCAATTACGTGAATCTGTGCTAGTGAAGGTGGCACTTCATCAGGAAATTGCTAAACAAATGCTTCACGTACCCGCCGAGCCGACTCGTACTTAAAATATGTTTTACATAAAAAAATACGATGTTGCAATGTAACTGTCTCACCATGTTAACACTTGAGGTTTAGACTGGCGACTGAACACCTGCACGCTTATTACAAGGTCAAGTTTGGTGATGTCAATCTGTTATTTTTATATAGCCCATCGGAACTTGGAAAAAAAAGAAGAAAAAAAAACCAGCCCTCTTATGTACTATGCGCGCGCTTTCAATACTACAGCAGGGGGCCGTGGCGCGCCACCTGCTCGGCGAAGGTCACCGCAACGGCGGAGAACAAAGCCGCCGCTTGGCGTTCTTAATTTATATGAATGACCCTGCTCGAGCTATCTTTCGGCCTTCATACAAAAAGGATGCAAAATCATCAAATGCCTTGTCCTACTCATTAGGGTTCGAACAACAATAGGCTATAGTTCGATACTGTATTAGTTCACACACACATGATGGGAAGAGTATTGGAGGATAAAGTAGTCTCACAGCCAAAGGAGGTCCAGTTATGGGTACGCAGGGGAGGATCTAGGGGAGGGCGAGGAGGGCGACCGCCCAGGGCCCCGCGGTCCGGGGGGCCCCGCGTCGTGGATTTTTTAAATTTAATGAATTAATTAATTAATTATACCTTTCAAACTAATTTATAATTCATATTCTTTTTTAAGTACAGTTAGACCTCCCGTGACTGTTTAACAAGTTTAGATTTCAGTTAAATAATAGAAGACTTCAGCTGGGGAAAAAGTCGCAAAGTAATATTTTAAAATTCCATAGTTTACATAATCGTCTTCAAGGGAACTTAAAGGTTTCTTTCATATTATTAAAAACATGTACTGTAGTGTATTCAAAATATTGTAACTATTCTTTATTTTATTATTATTTTTACGAAACTATTTTCCATTTGATTTTTTTATTTATTTATTTCCTATTGTTGTGGGCCCCACCTTATCATATCTCCCAGGGCCCCACAAGGCCTGGATCCGCCACTATGGGTACGTAACCTCCTCGTTGACATGGCTGTGCTCCTGATACCTGTGACCGAGACTACACTTTGATGATGACCCCAATCTCATTCACATATACACACACAAACTCCCCATTAGACACACATGATAGGAAGGATATTGAAGGATACCGCAGTCTCACAGCCAATGGGAGTCCAGTTATGGGAACATAACCTCCTCACTGACATGGCTGTGCTCCTGATACCTGCGACCGAGACTACACTTTGATGATGACCCCAATCTCTCTCACTTATACGCACACACAAACTCCCTATTAGACACACATGATAGGAAGGATATTGAAGGATACCGCAGTCTCACAGCCAATGGGGGTCCAGTTATGGGAACATAACCTCCTCACTGACATGGCTGGGCTCCTGATACTAGTGACCAAGACTGGTCTGTGATGATGTGCTCTCACTCCCATAACCAGAGACACATGATAAGGGAGGATTTGGAGGGTTCCAGTAGTCTACCAGCCAACGGAGGACCAGTTACGGGAACATACCCTCCTCACTAACATGGCGCCGTATAGCGAGATACCAAGACTACAGTATGGCACACACACACACATGATATCTGTTAATAAACTAGACACTTACCGATTCTCCTTAGTTCAATACTACTATCTCACCGAAGATGCTCATGACTCGCAATCTCCATCTTTGCAGTTGGCGATGCAGTGCGCTGAAAAGTTGAATCTGAGGCACAGAGGTCCACTGGTTCTTGTAGAACAGACGTTTCGACGTGACACATGAAGAATGTCCGGGATGACTTAAGGTACGATTTGGAACCTCGCCGCATGGGCAGATGTGGTGTTTTCGTTCCTCGTAGAGGTCCAGTAGACTATTTATATTCAGGTAATTTAAAGGTAAGACATCATGTGCAGTGCCGCTACCAAAGCAAAAATAAGAAGATTATTGGAGGAAGGAGACGATAACAACTTGATTCTAGCCCCATTGGAGCGATAAAGAAAAAGGAATGCCACAAAAGATATGTACAAAAACCGAGAAAGCGAAGGGTGCTTTAAAATATTGATGAAAGACATCTAAAAAGAGACGAAGATCTTTTTAGACAATTCCGCAGACTCAACTATGATAATTTGGGATGATTTTGAGGTTGGTTGTCGAGGGTTTGATGTCGTTTACACCTCGGAAATGCATCAGCGCCCAGCAGAAACTGTTTCTAACGTTATAATAAGTGATACCGGTAGTGGTTATGTCATTTTGTCGGTTCACATTGTTGATTTTTGTTGTTGTTTATTTTACGGGCTGCGACATCGTGGTCATATAGCCCCGTGTATTTAGTTGTGTATGAAATTAGTGTGATAACCCGTATTATTGTGTGGCTGTACAGCCACAGTTTGTATTTGTAAATTGGAGATAGAATTGGAATGAGGCAACTGTGACCTTAAGTTAGGAACCATCCCAGCATTTTCCTGGAGTATGAGTGGGGAAACCACTTCCAGGATGGCTGAGGTAAGAATCGATCCTCCTCTTCTCAGTTTTGCCTCACGAGGCTGAGTGTACCCAGTTCCAGCCCTCACATCAGAATTAAAGTTTATTGGCAGCACCAGGAATCGAACACGGACCTCGGGTGCGAGAGCCAAGACCGCTAGCCACTACACCAGAAGGTGATCTGTATTTATCTCCGTAGCTTCATTCCATTCTTTCCGACATTTCTTAAATAAAGAAGAAAAGAAAATCTAACATTTTTTGTGATTTCTATAAAATCACTTATTTCAAGAACTTAGAATAAAATCAAGTCAATGCTCAAGGCATTTCATTAATAAGTGTGTACCAATATCTTGAAAGATTTACGGTGTTGATCATAGATCAGGCAGTCTGCGGGGTGTAAGGGGTAGAATCTACCCAAAAGTCATCCTCACTTGCACGTGGTGCACCGCTTTAGACTGACGAGGCTCTGACGACCGAGTGACTCCCGGGATAAGGAGTCCTCCTCTACCCGGTCAACGGCTCTCTAGGCAGGCGGATGAACTGGTGGAGGTTGGGGTACTCTCTTGCCCTTGGGGTGGGAAACTTCCCCTAAAGGTGGATGAACCACTTGTGGTCAACGACGTAGAAAATACTGCGTCTGTTCTCCATGTTAGGGACGGCTGCGCAAGGCGTCTGTACTCCAGAGGAGCGGCCTTATTATCACCTCTCTGGATCACATCCAGAGTTGTACCTTGGAACTTAGTCCCTCATTGGTGTTACCGCGACAGTCAACCATGGAAGGTCTTTTAAGGAATACTCCACCGGCTGAACCTAGAGTTCAGAGAAAGCAGCATTTGGATCCGGGGGGCTGCAACCTACGAGATACCGTGATGTCGGAGGCACGGAAACATCCCAGTACAACACACACGAATAAGACGAGATCAAGAATCAAACCAATGCAGATTACTTACTTCTCTACACATAATGTGAACTCCCTCATGCAAACTGGTAAGCTAAAGGTGATCACTGACATAATGGATCAGCACAAAATTCTTATCATGGGATTACAGGAATTGAGGAACACTGACCAGGATGCTTTGGAATCTCAAGGGTATCGACTATATAAGGGTATACCGGGTAAGGGAGTGAAGAAGAATGTTCCACAATTTGGAACAGGATTTCTGATCAACCTTAAAATTATAAATTCAGTTCAAGAATTCCGCTCACCATCTCCTCGAATCTCAACGCTCACCTTTAACACATCTAATTATATTATAGATTATTATAGATATATTATAGATTATTATAGATATATTATATATTATTATAGATTTATACTATCACAAATGCCCATGCTCCCACTAATGATAAAAACACTCCCCCCAAACACCATGAAGAAACAGAAGAATGTTTTGACCTATTGGATCAAACCATAGATAACATCCCCAACCACCATGTAAAGTTGTTAATTGGCGACTTTAACGCCCAGCTAGGTGGAGAAAGAAAATACAGTGACATCATCGGAAAGTGGCCAGCACACAATAGAACCAATAAAAATGGAGAGTGACTAGTTGACCTGTGTCGAAACCATAACTTGACCTCAAAATCTACATGTTTTAAACGAAAACCTCAAAAACTTAAAACATGGAAACACCCTGATTAGGCTACACTAAGGGAGAATGGCACCTGGACCACGTGTGCATGGATAAACACCGCCATAAAGGGATCTATAACGTCAAAGTCCTCCGCAGAATTGACACAGGTTCTGATCATTACGTAGTCAAAATTAAAATTAAACTCACGCCCAATAAGAGAAAACAAAGGAAACCCCCCAAAACTAAACGAACAATAGATCCTATCCAGTTAATCAACAGTGAACAGTACCAAAAAGCAACTGTAAACATTAAAATAACTGATACACTCGAAAACTTGGTTCACAACCTACAACAAATAGCCGAAGACCTGGCTCCAATTAAACCACGGAAAAAACATCAATGGTGGAATAATGAATGTGATGAGATGATTGAAAAACGACACCGAGCGTGGTTATTACACCAATCCCAAAAATCTGAAACATGTTTTCAAAATTTAGTTACACAACGAAAAGAAACAACTAAAACTTTAAGAAGAATAAAACGGCAATATCATACTGACACCCTACAATCAATTGAAGAGGAATTCAAAATTTCACAATCGCGGAATTATTACAAAATCTTGAAACAACATCTGAAAAATATGAAGAACCTACCTTATTGTTAAAAGATGAAAATGGTAAATTGGCCCACAACAACCAGGAATAATGCTCAAATTATGGCTAAATATTTTAAGACACTCCTAAACTGTGAAGAACCCATAGAACTAATGGATGTTGACCACCAGAGAACATTAACCCGCCCAGACTATAAGACGTTTATTTAGCACTGAATGAGATGAAGAATTTCAAATCCCCTGGAGAAGACTAGACTTTTGCGGAGATTTGGAAGTATGCTGGAAATTCGGCAAAAATCGCTCTTCGCCAACAACTAGTCAACATCTGGATTACAGGAAAATTCCCTGAACATTGGACATCAGCTATCATCCATCCACTACATAAAAAGGGGGATACGACAGACCCTAACAATTACCGAGGGATTTCACTCCTGGATGCTACCTATAACTTGTTTTTCTCGTATTCTTCTCAATAGAATTAAAGTACAACCTGAAAATGAATTACGACTGGCTGCGTGGCTCAGCGGTAACGTTCTCGCTTGCTGGACCCTAGGTTGCAGGTTCGTATCCTGGCGCAGTCAGCTGGCATTTGAGGGTGCACAAATGCGAGGGAGACGTGCCAGTAGATTTACTGGCACGTTAGAGATCCCCTTTGGGGCAAAATTCCGGCACCCCGGCGTATCTAAAAGCCACGTAAAACCAACAACATTATTATTATTATTATTATTATTATTATTATTATCATTATTATTAAAATGAATTAGGAGAATATCAAGGAGGTTTCAGACCCTGGAGAAGTTGCCCAGATCAAATCATTAACCTAAAATTGATAATGGATTATAATAGAAAAAGGTATAGAGATATGGTGATAAATTTATCGACTTCAAAAAAACATATGATTGTATTCATAGAGAATCTTTATTAAAAATTCTAAGACACATGGGATTACACCCCAAATTAACAAATCTCATAAAACTAACTCTTACAGGCACCAAATCAAAAGTTAAATTCAGAGGTGAGACGACAGAGACGACAGGGTGATGGCTTATCACCATTACTATTTAATTGTGCATTGGAAATGGTAATGCGAGAATGGTCTAAGAAATGCCCTCCAAATATAAAAATAGGTTGAAATATTCAAACAAACTGTCTTGGTTTTGCAGACGACATGGCATTATTGGCGAAAGATTTAGAGGAAGTCAAAACACAGATATCAGAGCTTCAGACCATTGCAAATAAAATTGGCCTTAAGATATCATTCGAAAAAAGAGAAATCAAGCGACAAAAACCAACACCATTAAAGGAAATACAAATTAATGATACGAAAATTAAAATTGTAACACGATTCAAATATCGAGGAGAGTTAATAACAAACAACTTAAATGAGAAAGCATCAATTCAAATAAGAACCAACAAGTTATCTAGGGCACAGAAATTAACATGGGAAACTTACAAAAAGAAATCCTTATCAATTAATGCAAAAATTAAACATTACAATATAGTCATAAAACCGGAAGCCATATATGCAGCAGAAACATTATTCCATCTAAATGAACATTCTAAAACCGACAGATTACAGAAGATCGAAAGGCGAATTGGAAGAACTTATATCAATAAATGATATAGAAAAGATGGGCAATGGCGAATAATACCTAACAATATGGTCTATAACAACCTAGAACTCATTACTGATACCATGTGAAAGAAAAGATAGGATTCTTTGGGCACATCGTGAGAATGCCAGATTCACGTCTTCTAAAACAACTAGTACACTGCAATCTTGCTTCAAAAAACACAACAACTGGATGCCGATTGTTAAAAGAAATCAGAGAGGACTTAAAAGAAATTGGCCTAACAGAAGATGCTGAAAATAAGAAAAGTTTAACTACAGCACTTAAAAATATGACTTTTCATTTTCCACTCACAAAAAAGAAAATTCCAACAAGATTTTTTCCGCCCAAGAAAGGGCAAGACGATCAATACGCATGAAGAAGTACTGGGAGGACCGCAAGGCTCGAACAGTTCCTGCAAGTCGACGAACTAATGGTTGGTTAAAATGAGCCTATGTGATCTCAAAAGGCGAAGAAGTAGTACTCTCATTCAGTCATAATCGCCGAATGGCGATTGAAAATGCTAGGAGTCTAGTGCCCATCCTTTCACTCCGATACTGAAGGCAAATACTAATTTCGTAGGAATAATTAATTCGATTAAGTTTTTAAGTTTTTCTCTCACAGTACATTAATAAATGATGTATTATGTGAGAGACTGTTGTCCTTTGGATATTTAATTTATTCGTTGAGGATTTATATTTATTGATTTAGACTGTCATTAGGATGGTTGAGGGTACTAATACTCTGTTACTGCCTGTTGAGCTACGAGTGCTGATTTGGATAACTGTTATGGCTATGTACCGTCAGACTCGTAGGGGCATAAGATGTTATTATCGTTTCGCTCGCCACGGTTTGTTGTTCGTGAGATTGTTGTGAATGGAATTGTTTTAATTTGGCAGCATCTTCAATTTTTACTTGAAAAATAGAAGACCACTATAAAACAAGTAGTTCCGTGAAGAATTATACAGCCTATTTTCATATATCCTGCTCATGTTAATTGCCTCTATCAACATACAAAATTTCAGTTTAATTGCTATAACAGATTCGTGGATATTGAGAACCGTCTAAATATTTCAGATGGTCGCCAGGATGGATTTTTATTTTTGTACTATTACATTAAGATTATTGTGTACGTGAGGTATTCAAACTTCAATCGCATGATTAGAACACAAGAAGTAAAAACGAGATTTTAAAATTACGCACAGCAGCCATCTTGTGATTATGCAAACAATTGAAATAAATTAGATGCCAGTGGATCAACATTTGTATAAGCATTTAACGTGCAACGTTTCACGGCACTCGGATAGTTAATTCGCGAGAAACGTCCATTTAAATATTCATATTTCGCGTCGCCGCCATGTTGGATTTGTGCTCACCAGGTTACTGAAAGTCCTATAGGTGGACATATGTTCATAGTCTCTATGAACATAAAAAAAAACAGATTGGTTGCTGTAAAAGATTCATAGATATTGAGAACCGTTAAATATTTCGGAAGCTCGCCATTTAGGATTGTTACATGTATAGGTCATAGAGTTATCTACCATTCAAGGACAATTATTGCCTAGGTTCATTATTCAAACTTTCACTTCGATCGCATGATTACGACACAAGAAATAAAAACTTAATTTTAAAATTTCGCACAGCCGCCATCTTGAGGTTACGTAAACAATTGAATTAAATTAGATGGCAGTGCATTACAATCTGCAAAATCATTTACTGTACCACATTTCACTGCACTCAGAGAGTTAAATCACGAGAAAAGTCTATTAAAATATTTCAAATTCGCTTGGTCGCCATGTTCGTTTTTTACTTGACAGGTTTATGAAATATGCATAGGTAAACTTGTATTAGTACCCTTTATCACCGTACAAAATGTCAGGGTGATATCTGTAATAGTTTCGGAGATATAGAATGTCAGTGAAATATTTCGCACAGCCGCCATTTTGAGGTTATGTAAACAATTGAACTTAATTAGACTCCAGTGCATTACAATGTGTATGAACATTTGCTGTACCAAGTTTCATTACGTTTGGCTAGTTAAATCGCGAGAAAAGTCTATTTAAAAGTCTCAACTTCGCTTGACCGCCATGTTGGTTTTGTAGTCACCAGGTTTTTGAAAGTCTCATAGGTGAACTTCCAGTAGTGCCCTTTATCACCGTACACAATTTCAGGGCGATATCGGTAATAGTTTCGGAGATATTGAATGCTAGTGAAATATTTCGCACAGCCGCCATGTTGGATTGGTGAGACGTAAAAAAATTTGAAGGCCACGGTCGAGGTCGCCGGGAATAGTGCTATGAACTTACCGAGTTTCATCGAAATCGCTCCAGCCGTTTAGATTTTATTAGGGGACACACACACACACACCACACACACACGCACGCACACACACACGGACAAAAGGTGATCTCATAAGCCTATTTTTTTTTCTTCAAAATTGAAAATAGGCTAAAAATAGTGGGTAGAATTTAAAGTACTTTGAAGGAGAAGAAAATAGTAGACTATAGTAGGTTTGGCGTTATTGTATTTGTAAAGACCTCAGCTCCCGCCTTTTATGGGTTAAATTTATGTATTTGGTTTGTGGACTGAGTAATTGTATCGTATGGTAAAGTTTGACTGTGGTGCGAGGAGTTTGAATTTGAGAGTGCTTGTCACTGATTGGCTGTTTAGGCCTGGTGCTTTGCTGTGATTGGTTGATATTCGTATGGGGTCTTAATGTCTTTCTGGGTGAACATGTTGTTGTTTAAAGGTTGACTATTATTTTATTATTTGTGTTCAGTTCAGTTTTTGTGGATTTTGCTGGTTTTTGATGGTATAAGTGTGTAAATGATGATTTAAGCCGGCCGAACGCTGGTCAGTCGTCTAGGGCTGGCTGCGCTCGATCGAGCTGTGTTATGTACGGTTCGAATACAGGGTCCCCTGGACCTTTACCCCCCAGGCAGACTTAACCACGGAGCCAAGTGTCGTGGGTTGTGTTTGGTTAATTGGGGTAGAGTAATGTTATTTATATAGTAGTTGTGACCAAGTGCTGTATTAATTGTAGTATTTGAGTGAGGACAGTGTTCTTGCTAAGTGTAGGTGGTGAAACAGTGAGGGACACGAGGGATGGGATGTTGGTGTTAGCGTGTTGTCTGACTTTCAACTGCCTGTGTTTAATTGCGGTTTTGATATAACTGCAGCCATGGTATGACGCTGCATTCGCTCCACCACAATTGACGCACTTAGGGCTGTCACGGGGAATCGTACAATCATTGTGGCGATGATTATCACCACACCTGTTGCAGCGGGTATCGTGGGAGGCAGTCTGCAGCGTTATGGTGCAGATTTTGGCAGTTGAAACACTGGAAAATGAGAGTAGTGTGTGGTTTGGAGGCTGGGCGACTGGTCACTCGTGTTTTTGGTTGAGGGGATGAAGTTACTGTGTTTGCGGGAGGGGAGGGGGAGTTTCATTGGCATGCGTGTTGTTGGCAGGTTGAGGGGGTCTGTTTGTGTCTCAGTTACGTGTTGTGATGCAACGGGGCTTTGTGAATCTGATTGCCTGCTGCTTTTGTTTTCTTGATTTTCTGTTTGCCCGTTTGTGTCCATCTTCCTCCTGTTTCTGTTTGTGTTTGGGTGTGTTCGTGCTGAATCTCGGTATGGCTGTTTGAGCGTGCTTCTTGTTTGTGAACTTGGGCATGGGAGAGGGAATTGGGATTGTTTGTGTTTTGACTGTGTTGTTGGATGACTGTGAGGTCTGGTCTGTTTGTGAGGGAGTGGAGAGTGTTTCTGTGGGTTTGTAGGGAATGAGAGTGTAAGAGGGAATATAGGGATGGCTCAGAAGGGCCTTAGTGATCGTGTTTAGGCGGTAGTCTTTAGTAGGTGTGATGACAATGTGATGGTTTCTCATTTCCTATATGGTAGTGATGAATTGGACTATTGGTTTGGTTTGAGCACGCTGATTATTGCCTCGGGTGTGGCGTGTAATTGTCTTATGCCCGGTGGGCGTATAACAATCAGCGTGCTTTTGGGTGCTCTACGTGAGGGGGAATCGTACCACAGTGCCTCCTCGAAATTGAACACCGGGAAGGTGCCGTGGCACGGTGTATGTGGTGGTGACGAGTTCCTGAGGTATTCAGGGTGTGGTGTGGAGGACCATGACTCATTGCTTGATCCTGAGATTTCCTCAGGAGCAGCTATGTAGCCCATAGTGTCAATGTTGGTGTATCTGTGGGTGTGAATGAGTGTGTGATTGTGAGGTTCAGTTTGAGTGGTGTGGGGTCAAATGCTGTGGCAGACCCCAAAATATGGAATTGGCCTCGTCTAAGAAGATAAACCAGTCGCACAATGTTACCAGTTTAAACGGGTGGAGCCGTGACAATGTGCGAGCTGGCTTTGAAGAATTTGAATAATTAATTAGAGGATTAATTATTTGGCTGCTTGTTTGTTAAGAAGGCATGAGTTTAGATTGGCTGCGACTCGGGGGTGATGGGAATTGCTTGACGGGGATGGTTTGGTAGGTGGGGTAAGTGCTATAAGCATGGTTAGAGAAGTGGCGTTAACAATGGGTAACGGTTAGGTGGGGTATTGTTGATTTGATCTTGGGAGCGCGAGAGGATTATTGGCTAGGGTAGGTTTGAAGGTAACGATGAGTTTGCGACTTGAAGGCAGGTGGATCATCGATTAGCATCAATTCACGAAGGTGACGGCTGGAGCTCGGCGCTTTAGCGTGTGACCTACTCGGTTGCTTGCTAGCCAATGAGTTGATCATTGGCATATCTGTGTGGATTTATTTCTGTTGAAACACTTCGTGTTGGTGGTAAGTTAATTCATTACTCGGACATATTATTTACGTTACATAAAATTGGTTTAAAATTAACTTAAATGTCATTTAAATGTTCATTAGATGCCGCATTATTTGAATAATTTGCGTTTCCGACCTATTTAAAGGCAACAAATAGAATCATTTTCAAATATTTAGTACGGACAAATTAGCGACAAGTCGAGACATCTAGCGGACTTTTATGAAACGCCATTTTGGATAGCAGTTTTATACTTCACTTCCTAGCCATGTATAATTTCATTGCCAACGGTGCGGCGCCGCAGAGCCGCCAGACCGCTCCAGCAGGACCTTCTATAATACCGGACCTGACACTAGCGGCGGGACAGATGAAAGATGGCTGTCGCTGTTGGTGATTACATGCTTTGTTTATAAGTTGAGTCGTTTTGTTTACGATGTGATAGTGGTATGAATTTCGGTTAGCAATCGTCTCCTTTGATTATCTGTGCTTATTGATTATTGCTTAATGATATTACACGTTCGTGTAAGTAAATGTCTGCATTAGTACTTCATAAATACGAGATACCGGTGACTTCTGTTACGCTTGTGATACCATCACTATTGCCAATCAGAGGGTAAGTTTGGCCTATATATTATTCTATTTAGGGTTTATAAATTATTAGTAATGGTAATTCATTATGAGCAAGCATAGTAATAATTAACGTATTCCAATTTAAGTCCTAAGAAGATCTGAAAATTGATTACCGTACGTATGAACATAACCTACTTTTTAAATTGACTGCAGTGTTCTCTCATCCAATTATACGCCTGCTAGTTCAAGGATATCAATCTTATCACGTACTTGGTGTGGATCCCGTTTTAATAAACTACCAGTAGGCTTACTCATGCATAGGCTATGCTAAAATTGTGGTGATATGCCTTGAAACTGTTGTGTGACTGGTTGCAAATCCAATTATTATAAAGATAAGCCATTGGTGCCTATTTTCTAATTTCCTATCAGGGGAATTCAACCCACACCCAACTTCACGGAGCTGATGACCAAGAAGTCACAAGCCCATAAAATGAATTAACAGCAGACAAAATCACGTCATGATGTTATATTTTGTGTTGGGTTGGATTCTGACACACGTCATGCGTTTGACAGAGTGCCATTTAATCTCATGAATAGGAATGAATGAATACGACTAGCCTACTTGTTGACGGATTTACAGAAGGCAGTCGTGACCTTATGATAGGAATTACCTAGGCATTTATCTTCAGTATGTGTGGGACCCCTTGGTAAACCACTTGCTGGGTGGCTACGCGGAGAATCAAACCCAACATTTACCGGTTTACCTCAAAGGCTGTGTATACCCCGTTCATACCCTTAGACTAGAATTAAGATTTTTTGACAGTCAGGAATCAAACTTGGACCCCAGAAGTGATAACCAAGAACTACACCACCTGGTTGGTCACATTTATTTTTAAGGATAATATGTCTGTCTGTTAGGTAGTCAGCCCGAAGGCTGGTTGGATCCTCAAAAGGCACTGCCGTTAGGTTATGTGGGTAGATACCCACAAAAACCCAAGGCAGAGCTATATTGAGGCGTACTAAGCAAGAAGAGGAGTGAGGTAGATTATCATTGCTTTCCTCATTGAGTCAGTACAGCAGTACTAACCCTATGAGTAGAACCTTTCACAGCATCCACAGGCACTTACTGTGCCCTGAATGTCATTGCTAAGCACCACCCATACCTCAGTAGCTTCCATATAATCACAGCCAAGAGTGAGACTGAGACATCGGTGATACTCTAGCCTGTGCCAACACACACTGACTGTGCCCTGAAAGTCATTACTAAGCTCCACCCATACCTCAGTAGCTTCCATACAATCACAGCCATGAGTGAGACTGAGACATTGGTGATACTCTAGCCTGTGCCAACAGACACTGACTGTGCCCTGAATGTCATTACTAAGCACCACCCATACCTCAGTAGCTTCCATATAATCACAGCCAAGAGTGAGACTGAGACATCGGTGATACTCTAGCCTGTGCCAACACACACTGACTGTGCCCTGAAAGTCATTACTAAGCACTACCCATATCTCAGTAGCTTCCATACAATCACAGCCATGAGTGAGACTGAGACATTGGTGATACTCTAGCCTGTGCCAACAGACACTGACTGTGCCCTGAATGTCATTACTAAGCACCACCTATACCTCAGTAGTTTCCATATAATCACAGTCAAGAGTGAGACTGAGACATCGGTGAAAAGCCTCATTTTACTCTAGCCTGTGCCAACAGAAAAATGCAAATGTACTGCATTCATCAAGAGATGGCAAACAGGCCCAGAATAATAGGTAACTTACTAAAAAGAGATTGAAATTCCTACAGGAACATATACAACTCCCCCCAGGGGCTCACATCTAGTGGGACGTGGGTTGGCGACCACGGGGCCCCAGATGAGTCCGGCATTGCTTCCACTTACTTTTGCCGGGCTCCTCTCCGTCTTCTTTCCTGTCGACTTCACTTGGTCAACTCTTGCTCTCTCCCGACCCCGACGGTATTAGAGTATCCGAGGCCTAGGGAGTCTCTTCCTTTCCCGCCTTAATTGGCCCTTGTCCCATCTTTTCTGATACCCTCCTTCTGTGAGGGGTCAGCCTTCTTTTTCTTTTCCTGTTATCTCCTGCCTTCTGCTCAAGGCCCTCAAGGAGGTAGGGTGTATGTAGCCCCACCACTTCTGGTGCACCCTAGATATTGCTACACCCTCAGGGGCTCACGGCTGGGGAGTTCGAGAGTTGGCGACCCCGAGGGATTCCTGACCTGGGTCCGGTTTTCCCTCTTTTATCCATTACCTGTGGGGCGGACCCTCTCCTCTTTCACTTTCCTATCTGCCTTTTATGGCTCTCCTTCCTTCCAAGTCCCTCAATCCGCATTCGTCGAGGGTCGAGGGCATTTCTTTTCCTCCTGTCTTTTATTTGCCTTGTTCTCCTTTTGTTTTCCATTTCTTCTTCTAGTACAGTATATAAGTTAGTAGTTAGTTTTAGTTATAGTTTACATTTCATTATCAGCTTCACCATCACTCAAACTATTAAGGGCCGATAACCTAACTGTTAGGCCCCTTAAGACAACAATTATCATCAACATCATAATTTACAACTTTCCCTGTTCACTCAGCCAAGATATTCTACAGATCTCTCCTGTGGGCCTCAACATTATTTTATTTTATTCCTTTCCTGATGGAACTCCGGTAGTACCTTATTTTAACTCCCGGGGCACCTCCCCATGCCTGTCCCTTACACAGCTACACACACTACTACAATAATCACGTAATTGGAGGAATTCAACCCAAACCCAACTGCACGGGGCTGATGACCAAGATGTCCCAAGCCCATAAAATGGATTAACAGCAGACAAAATCACGTCATGATGTTATTTTGTGTTGTGTTGGATTCTGACCCACGTCATGCGTTTAATGTCCGACCACCAACTACGGCGGCCATCTTGGATTGCAGTGTCAGGTCCGGTAGTATAGAAGGTCCTGGCTCCAGGCGTGGCCACGCTGCCCATGCGGCGCTACACAGGCAGCTCTGCTATTGACGTCAGAAAAGTTGGATGGCGCAGCCACGCGGTAGAATGTTGAAGCTGTAACATTGTGACTGGTGAGGTTTATTTAGATGGTGAAGCATTGACGTCGTGATGGAAACAGAAAGAAATTTGTCAAATTCGAGGAGGTATACGGTTGCAAATCGTATAAAACGGGTACGAAATATCTTCACTACTTTCCTGTACAAAAAGTTCAGAGAGAAAGATGGGCTTCGGCGCTGTCTATTGGAAAACGTGTTACATGTTACATGACAGAGTGCAGTCTGCATTTTTGTGAAGACGACTTCTTTCCACCGGTACTGTTTATTATTGATAGTTATTGTCTCTAATTTGTATTCACATGGATTTACCTACATCAAAAATACTAATAAACGTGTAGCCTATTACTTCTGTGCCGTACATAGAATGTAATCCGCTCTTCGTAAACTTATTTTAGGGGTTCTTCCGATTGACAATAGCCGAATGGTTAGAAAACTTAAGAAAAATGCTGTTCCTAGCCTTAATTTGCCAGAGAATTTATATTCTTGCCTTTGAACAGCAAGTATGTAGGTCATTGAAGTATGATTTGGCTTAAATTGTGTTTTGGCTATGATCTCCCTACTGTTGAATTTAGTTAATTAAAATGTAAAATTTTAGTTTTAAGTACCGGTTTGGTGACCCATCATCCCAGGCAGGCCGGTAACACCTATACTACTCAGGCAGATAGGTCACTTAGCCGTAATTTTGAAGTTATAGTGATGTTAAGTATACATATGCGGTAATGTAGCAGGAGACCGGATCGGCCTAGGCTATTCTAACTTTAATTAGTTCCCATTTCAGGGTTTTTCAGTTTTGAGTGCGAATAGTTGGTTTGAAAGTTGTACAACGGTAAGGAGAGTATGTTTTGTATAGGTTTTAATTGGTATCATGGTTTATGTCGAGCTGAGGAGTGAATTTGGTTTGGCTTAAAGTGTAGTTTTTGATCTGTTCCGTTTGCTTATGACAAGTTCAAATGGAGACTCCAGCTTTGATAAATATCTGTATTTTAAATATTTAATTAAATATATTGATAAAGAGGATGCCTCCATTTTAACTTGCCTGTGGCAAGAGATTAATAAATTAATATTCTTGTCTTTGAACAGCAAGTATGTAGGTCAATATTTGAAATATTGAAGTACCGTATGATTTGAGCATCCCAAGTAACGCTTCTTTGAACCCAAAACATTCATGCAAATTCAGGGTTGCTTGATTCAATTTATTATCAGGGAGTCGTCCTTTGTGTTATGTGAGATATATATATATATATTGTGAAATTAATAAAAACATCGATACCCGCTAGGCTCCCAAGTACAGGCTTCATATATGTAACAGCAGACAGTAAATTAACTATCTACATGTGGGTAATATTTTTAACTGGTAGTAATTAGGCACTGCATTTAAATTGATTATAAATGTATTTCTATCAATGAAAGAAAATGTGTAGTATTTTGCCATCATAAATTAGAAGCCATAACAAACGCACACCCAATTACTTCACGTCACTATCTCACCGCCATATTGCAAACAGCTGACCGTAAGCTCCTCCCCCGTTTCGGACGTCAATTAGGAAGCGGTGGCAGAGTTCGAAATGCATCCCGTGTAAATACCCGTCGGGTGGTATAAAAAAATAGTGAGCTCCCGCCACCATTGCTGCGCGCCGCCTTTGCAGCGGCAGCGCCTGCCTTGGCGGCGAGGTTCCAAATCGTATCTTTATTACAAGATGATTTAGTTACTTTGATCTGCAATTCAGTAATGGCAATGCAATTAGTTAGCGTGAACTCTTATAGACGCGGATCAGATCAAGCAGATTAGAAGTATAACCTAAAATTCTATGTTAGCTGGATATTTACCTTAGCATTGCTCAAAGATTTCGTTCTCTCTTGACCATTCACCGCACGAGCGAGGTAAGTAGCATATTTAGACGGTACCATACACATAGCCTCGCCGTTTACAGTGTCCGAATGTAGTTTGAGGAGCGTCGGAATAAAAACCGATAAGTCCACTTTTACTGCATCCACGCATGATTTTACAAACATCTTCTATCAAGAGCCGCTCTATCTAACTAAAAAAAGTCGTTTGAAATGCCACAAAGTTGTCAGTATTTATTATATTCTGCAATATTATTGCTTTGCTTGACGTAGGCCTGTCGTTATTTGTACCAGCTTTCCTCGTTTATAATCCTTCAAACTTCTCACAATAGAATTAATTAAATGATAATGTGGGCTATATGACCACAATGCCGCAAAGCCACCAAAGGAATCAGGTAAATGATAATGTACAATCACTTTGGTTTCGCGCTCATTGTTAGATACCAGCACATGGTTTGATTAGTTCGTACCATTCCACGGCCAACTACGATGATCAAAGCACATGATACGAGAGATTGTTTACGACTACTCTCAATATGTTGTATTGATGAAGTTAAATAAAATAGAATGTATTTTATACGCAAATTCTCTATTCATGGCCATTGCAATAAACAGACCATTTTTTTGTTCCTATGAATTAAAATGTACAGTATATCAACATTGTGATTTAACATGACTTATGTTTACAATGGAAATAATCACTCCGGTGAGTTAAAATTCATAAAACCCCTACAAAAGTGATCTCATCAGTCATGAGAATAACGCGCTCAAGGCAGTTGCCAGCTTGCTGGCCGCCGCGAGCACTAATGTCGCCCCATCTACTAAGAGGATGCAATTTCGTAACGCAGACTTGATGCAGAGCTCCCAGTGTATCCTTGCGGGCTTCATAACACGTTAGTTTTGAAATTTTTTAAACCATAGTTTCGAAATTCGGGGTGTAACTTTTATGAATGCCGTAGCTGTATGTAGAGTTTCTTCGGATTTGAAAGCTGCTTCAATAACTCCCGAGGAGCAGATGACCTCGATGTTCCGCCCCTTAAAACTACAATAACTAACTAAATTTAATGTGAAGTGAAGTTGCAATTTGCTGTTTATCCTCTTCTGATAAAAGCATCAAAGCGTCTTCTCTCAGATAAACGATTTATTATTTGTTGTTGGCAAACTTGTAAAAACAATATGTTTTATTTTCTATTTTCGTTATTCAACTTTTAGTTATTCATTTGTTTTCGACATGGTTGATTGACGATTTGTTTATAATGTGTGAAAGTATATGTTTCTAAATGTGTGTGGCTTTATGTCCCCAGAATGTATCATAGCGGTAAACGAGTTTTATCGCTCTGTTGGCAACCTTCTTCTCAGGTGTACAGTATTTTATATCGTGTCTCTAAGCTACGTCATAGATGTTTAAAACCATGTACGCAGTATATTCAAAATCGTGGTAAAAAGGACGATACCAATTTATCATCATTATTTATTCCTGTTCCCGTAAAACCAAATCCTGATGACATTAACGTTGGTGCTGAGTTAACTGGCAGTTTAAACAAGACTAGTCTTTTGAAGGTGTTGAATAAGTTCTACCAGAAGAAGGAGATAAAGCTCCTTGCTTTGGAACATGGACTGGACCGTAAGTGTGAATCAAAACTGACTGGTACAAATATCGATGAAGAGGCTGTCATATTTCACTCTTCTATTCCAATTCATTGAATATGCTGTCTGTGCTTTAGCGTTGTCATGCCTGTATAGGTTATGATTCTAAACATTGACTAAGAAACACGTCAGTCTGTTGCGTTGGTGACAACTTGTTATAGCTATTGTTTAATGGGGGGCGGAACAGCGAGGTCATCTACCCATGAGACCTCTTGTGTTAGATAAACTTCGAAGATATCACGAGATATATTCCCCACAATGTTTAACAAAGACCGTAGGCCTATAGCCTAGAGGGACAGGCTCAGTAAGTGAGCTTCAAATGGAGAGAATGGACTCTCAACTTTCAGAAGGGGTTAGTGTCACGTAAAGATGAAACATTCTCTACAGAAGCTTCGCACAGCCTAATCTGGGGGTTAGAACATCTACAGGGATTTATTTCAACAGTTGGTAGCACAGCCTGTGGATCATGGCACAATCATATATTTCAGTTTTTTAAGTCTATAATGCGACGGCACTTATGCTATTAGGTGGCGAGTGAGGCGTCGTGTTAGTCGAGGTATATATACTAACAAGGGGCGGTAATTCTGCACGCCGTGAGAATATGCCTTTTCGTAACTTTTAACGAGGTATATTATTGAAAATATAGAATTTATGACTTGCATACCTTTCTTGGAGTTGTTGGGAGTCGTTTCACAATCTCAACTACAACTGCCGCACCTCAATAATGTGTTTTTTTACGAAAATAAATAATTTTTATCGTGTTCGTTTCACTACGGACGCCATCTTGGACACTCGACAGACGGAAATGTGACTACGTTACCAACATGTCGCTTACAAAATTCACCATTCACCATTTCACACGTAAAGACGTAAAGTACTGCCTGGCCGAAAATTACTGCTAGTACCACAAGCAAGGGGGTCTGGGGCGTAAGCCCCAGGTGAGGTTTGTTTTTGTATGTAAAACATTAATAAGATAGAATTTATGTCCACTACTAGGTTAGGTACTGCCTGGCCGAAAATTACTGCTAGTACCACAAGCAAGGGGGTCTGGGGCCTAAGCCCCAGGTTAGGTTTGGTTTTGTATGTAAAACATTAATAAGATACAATTTATGAAGTAATTTCACATGCCACACAATCCATGGTTAAAGTACGACTGACAATTTGGATTTGGTGCAATTATAAATTACATTATCGACGCTCTTTTGTTTCTTTGTATACACGTTGCGAGATAGTACCAAACGCGCGGGGTTGGCATTCCTGACATAGTGACAAGATGTCTACCAGATACTTCATTTCAACTATATAAGTAGTGTCGCTATTTGGGATAGCTGGGTGGGTCTATGACAGCGGACGAGTCAACATCTATTAATTTATCATCTCCAGATACCATTACTACAGGTACTTTGGCTAATTTCATTACTAATTTTTTTTATACACATATTCTCACGGTGTGCAGCGCTACCCAAGGGGCTTGGTGTTGTTAAGTATGCCATGTGTTTTACAACTTTATGGAATGAAACTCCTATTATTGGCTTTCATGCGTTTTAAGGTGCCACGTTTCAATAATATTAGTCATTTTGTTAGCATCACTCTGAAACTTTTTTGTATGTATTGTGCCATGTTATTGAGGCTAACTCATTTCAGGAAACACCACATCCACTCTTTAATAAGGAAATTATGAATATTTTAAATTAGCGGTAATAAACTGATGATGGTGGCTTCGGCGGCGTAGTTGGTAGCATGCTGAGCTTCTATGCCCAAGATCGCGGGTTCAAACCCGGCCGAAGTCGCCTGATTTTTAAGAGCGTTAAAAATCCCTCAGTATGCCTTCCTTCGGAGGGGAAGTAGAGCCGGCGGTCCCATGTCATAGATTTATGGCATGTTATAGAACCTTCCACTAATTACACCTGTGTGAATCTAAATTATAGGGCAGATGACCTCGTAGTTCCGCCCCTTAAAACAACAATAACTAACTAATCTAAATTATAGGTTAAACATTTGAAAAATGCTCTTAGGTTCCTACATTCATCGCCAGGAGCCGACTGCGGTGGCATCTGGTAACCAAGTTCTGAACTAGTAGTCGTTGACGGTGGCGTTTGGCGGCAAAAGTAGGAACTACTTGAAAAAATTCAATGTCTGCAGTCCTTACTTGATTTAAAAACAGATAACACACGCTAATACAGCCATCACAATTAACACCGGTTATCAGACAGATTCTACACACACCCAAAGTACATGGGGCTACATGACCGCGTTGTCGGAGCCCCTAAACTGAGGAACCAACCAGCCTAAACTGACGATAAAACAGGTCGCCATCTTGGATAAGGCTTGTGTCAGGCAATGCTGCCAACTTCACTTCAGCACACTTCCCTGTAGCCAGGTTAGACAACTGTCTGGACGAAACTATTGGCCTGTACTAGGTTAGATGACTGTCTGGACAAAAATGACTGATTGTAATGTTTTTTTATTATTATTATTATTATTTATCGTATGGCTTTTAGTGCCGGGAGTGTCCGAGGACATATTCGGCTCGCCTGAGTCTGTAGCTGCTCCCAGCGGACACCCTTAGGGTGAGCTACAAGTTCCGTTCAATTTCAAGTAGTTCCAACTTTCGCTACCAGATATCAATGATGCCTAATTGTGAACGTCGGAACTTTGATAGAGCGTTCCGACGAAATCTAATCTAACAATTTAGCTTCTCACAAGATAGTCTGTGGAAGGATCTTTTACATGCCATAAATCTATGACATGGGCCCGCCAGCTTTACTTCCCCTCCGAAGGAAGGCATACTGAAGGATTTTTAACGCTCTTAAAAAATCCGACGAAAAGTAAAAGCAACCCGCTATCTTGGCCACAGCAGTTCAGCATGCTACCAACTATACCTTTGAAGCCGCTATTGTAATTGTAATTGGTATGCCACTTGGGCAAGTTCGCCGTGAGCATTGAGGCACTCATCCTATCGACGCACCAGGTTGTAGATCCCTGCTGCGTAAAGAAGTCTGTAACTACCTGCTGCACATCCTCGTCGACTCATCAAGGCCTTTCTTTAACGGACCGATGGCGTGATAATCATATGGGGAGAGATCAGGACTATAGGGTGGGTACTTGAGTGTAGTGATGTAAAATACCCAGGTATTTATAAATCGGGGTAAATACCCAGGGTATATACTCGGGTAAATACCCAGGGTATATACTCGGGTAAATACCCAATTTGGGTAAATACCCGGGTATTTTAGACTTTTCATTAAAAATCCTGTGTTCTGGTAAGTTGAACCTTAAAAAAAGACTATTCTACATTAACTTTTGAGAAATGTAACAATGTTTGATAATTAAAAAATTAAATTTAATTAGAATTGGGACTTAAAAACAGATTTAGAATTGGGAATTAAATCAGGAGATATAAACTAACAACTCCACTACACTGAAAAAGTTAGGTTAAGTTCAGTAGGCATCAAATAAAGAATAGAGAATGGGAGGGAAGTACAGTGTCAGTTTGAATTCTGGATAGGATGAGCTCAGCAGTGTTGCCAATTCTCATGCTTGCTGGCATACTTTACTATGCTTTTTTGTTTTCAAATGTCCTTTCTATTGAATATATTTTAATACCTTTTGATTTTTGGCATACACATTTCAATTTAATATACATATAGTCTACTCTTATTACTACAAAAGTAGCTTTTCCCTCCCACACCTTTGTTGCCAATTTCCAGTACCGTAATAAAACTCGACCTTCTCAATATCTTGGTATTTATTAAAAATATAAAACACAAAACAACCAAAAGGTTTTATCCAATATTTTACTTTAGTTTAAGAAAAAAACACACTTAAAGACAAGGTTACAGTGCCAAAACATAAAAATACCCAAAAATATCTGGACGTCCCATTTTCCTTTTCTTTTAGTTTATAAGGATCAATATTGTTCTTAATTTCAATTTGAGGCATCAAATACCTGTGTTTCAGTCCTTGTTTGTCCAACACTTCATCAACACATCAGAAAGTGTTCTACAAAGCTCAAAAAAACTGAAAATACCCTCATTTTGGGTATTTAAAAGACCACTGGGTATATACCCAGGTAAATACCCAATTTATATTTACCTTCCCACTGAGTATTTACCCGGCCCACATCACTGCTTGAGTGTCTCCCACCTTTTCGGTTTGGGGATGTGCGCTATCATGAAGCAGCAGTAAAACTGGAGGAGATCTATTTAAACTGATGAAATAAGCCAAAATACATGTGGTAATGGTCGGGAAATTATCTGGAGATGATGTAGTAATAGGTGTTTACTTCCCTGCTGTCTATAACCCACCCTCCATCCCCTTTATTGATCACGATTTTTATTGATGAAATTCCATGTGGGTCCGCCATTATATGCCTGATTTAGGGACAGATACAGTAGAGTTGTGCCACCCCACGCATATGGTAGCCTACTAGGCCTACTTCATGTCCGGTATCGTAATGCAAAAGAGAGCCGCCAAGTTTTAGTCTAAGTCTGACATGGATTGTGCGAGTTGCGAGATAACAATTTCCAATTTCATGTTTGCTAAAACTCAATTTCAATAATTTTTATCCAAACCAATGGTTTTTGCCTAGTCCAATATTTTCATCTAGACCAATAAATACCCCTATTTTTCTAACTCACAGTGAGGGTAGTCGCGCATCAATTATCTTCATGTAGGCCAATGATTTTGCCAATTATTGCTTTTTCACATAATTACAACATTGCTTGTGTCATGTGGTGTGTTTTGTATCCCACATGTTGGCAACAATGAACTGTTGTCAATGTGTGTGTCAGAGTAACAGTTGAAGAACCTCATGCACCTCAGGGAACACGGCTGCCGTTGTTGAATGAGATAAAAACATTTATATACGTAATATAAGAAATATTTTCGGTGCAGTAGTGATAATTGACAGTAATTACACCTAATGACCCCCAGAAAGGTATAAAATCATATTTTCAATAATAAGCAAAATACGTCTTGGTTTCCGCTCGAAATGAACGAGTTGCAACCTGTCAACCACTTCTCTCCCCTCCCTGCTCTCGTAGTTAAGATAACATTGAAACATGCCATCCAGGAAGATGAAGACTGTGATAAATTATAAATTAACAGGTGAATGAGTAACCCGTATTTTCATGGTCACATAATGTCCTCTAATTCAATTATGACAGAATTTAACAACAGTTGGCAGCCCTGATGACTGTTAAAATATGTAAAGTACAGTTGTGCAGTTGAAATTTTCTGTAAATGAAAGAACCAACTAAAACATTTAGTGTTTTGCAAGGGAACTAGTCTAGTTAGGTTATTAATTATAAATGTAAGTGGAACGCGGATTATACACTTGCAGCAGACATGAATGTGACTTTTACATACCTTGTGTTCTTGTTTCATCTTCTGGGCGATATTACGTATTGAATTTACGAACCCTGGTCACTACTGAACCTCATATATGTGCTAAAGTTCGTAAATTGTGTTTTTATTTCTTGCTATTTTAAAAGCGGCTGCCATGTTTCGACATTGCTTTCATCTCATTCAACTGTTAACAAGGTGCACTCTAGGGGCACGCTCTGAGGCGCATACATTGTTGCCAACATGCGAGATACAAAATCACTGTTGATCAAAACAAATATTCATCAGGACGCGTTAGGCTGTAACCATTGTCAAAAGTCATTGATCTGGGTGCGTTAGGCTGTAACCATTGTAAAAAAAACATTGGATTTGACAAAACAAAGGTAAGAAGGTCGGGTGTAGGTGCAGCCTTTGCCGCGCACAGCTAGCGAAGCACGGTTGACACAAAACCATTGATCTGGGCGCGTTAAGCTGTAACCATTGTCAAAAACCAATGGATTGGACAAAATGAAGGTTAGAAGGTTGGGGGTAAGGCCGCACGCAGCTAGCGAGGCACGGTTGACACAAAACCATTGATCTGGGCGCGTTAGGCTGTAACCATTATCAAAACCACAGTTGTGCGGAATAAAACAACAAATATTTATACAGCGGAGATATATACTGTATAGTAAATACAGAGTAGATAAAATTTAAAAAAAAACTCATTTCAGTCATGGAAAATAATCATTACAGAGGAGCGAAATATTGCACACACTAGCCTAATTAGAGCGGTGAACTGAGTGCTGCGTACGAATGATGCGCACTAGAGACTGAACTGGGTGCTTCTTCGTGTTACATGTGGCGAGGTTGGCAGTATTGTTTTGATGACAGACCAGTGGACCAGTGAGGCTAACGAAGAGACCCGAATACTCACAACCGCAACCAATGATGAATGATTTGGACAAATGGCAGCGACAGCTGTAATTTTGGCTATATAAGTCGTGATCCTATTTGGGATGGCTGGGTGGTCACAGACAGCGGAGGAGGAAATATCTATTAAAACATCGCTCCCTGATTTATTTCTCATCGTTTCATAAGTTATTTTGGCTAATTCATGTATTGTAGAGAATTTTATCAAGCGTTCTATCTTCATTCATCGCTACCGTTAGGATTACAAAGGTGAGGATGTGTCACTCCAATTGCTGTAATACAGTGTGTTATCCTGTTTGTTTCAGACTATCTCCTTCATCAGGCATATGTTAGCTTCAGACGCTATTGTCTGGAAGCTGAAGCATTGCCTGTTGATCTCCATGTGGTCATCAGTGACATTCTTCAAGGTGCTGGACATGTCGATGACATCTTCCCGTACTTCGTTCGTCATGCCAAGCAGATATTCCCTCACTTGGATTGCATGGATGACCTGAAGAAAATTAGTGATCTCCGAACCCCTGCTAACTGGTAAGAATTTTATAGGTAAAAGAAATTGGTCCTATTAATGTAACATGTTACTACCGTCATCACTAAGGCCCGGATAGTTATATGTTTAAATATTTTTTATTTAACTAAATATTTTCTATTTATTTACATATTTTTTCCGTACTTATAAATAAATACATATTCTGGCATATTTATTCATAAGTACATATTTCCTATATTTGGTGGTATGTTGTACTCCTTAGATGACTGCTGCCCATATTTCGACCCTTGGTAATTTCAGTCATTTCGTAAGTGCATCCTTGTCTGTGTAATGTAGAAGTATTTCAAGACAGGAATTCCCCGGTCATTAAATATAGCAGGGAGTTGGGGGTCAACAGTCTCATTAAGCCTCCAATAGTCCTTACCTTGACAAGACATTTTACTTGAAATTACAGTGGTCTGTGAAACTTGTGAGTATTGGCAGCGGGCTATGAAAGTTTTTGAAGTGACCTTTTCTTCGTCTCTTTAGGATGAAATTTGAAAACAGCACATACATGATTTCGTATCACGCATCTGCAGTAAGTATTGTAGGATTCGGAAATTGAGGCAAGCCCCGGCCTATTAAGCGGGAACAATTTGTTCTGTAGACAAAATTATGGATTATTCAAGGAGCTAGACGTTTGAACTATATTTCGAGTAACTAGTGGACATAAATATAATAGAAATTTAAGAACATATTTTGGAAACTTAGTCACATATTTTCCCATTTTTAAGCACATAAATAAATACATATTTCTGAAAATTTAAGCACATAATTATCCGGTCTCTGGTCATCACGTAAATACAGGTTATCAGAAAAGTTCAACTACATAGGGCTGATGGATGACCAAGATGTCCCAAGACCCTAAAATGAATTAACAACAGTTAATTTAACAATAATTCAATTGTGGTGTTAGCTGCAGAAGAACGTTATTGTGTATCAGTATTGACTGAACTTCACAGTGACACTTGAAATGTATCTGATTTTCATTAATTTGTTTTCATTATAGATTGAAGTGGCTTGAAGCAAATACCATTCAGACGAATGCAGGAAACTTGGTGGTCTGGTAAAAAATGAAACTTTTTCCCTAATTTATCAATTGGTCTCAAATTTTTAACATATAATTTGTGAGGTTAAATATAACTAAGTTACAAACTTACAACTCAATTGATCCAGCAACAGTTTTCAAGAAAAATATTTTATTTTATTTTATTTTATTTTGAAGGGTTTTTCAAAAATCATCTCTTTTTTAACAGTAAATTTACTTTAACCCGTTAAATGATACGACCGTCTATAGTCGGTGCACTCCCTTCCTTTTTTTTTTAACATTTCCCGTGCTCTCTCGAGTGCCGAGTCGATCTGTGGCATATTCTGCCATTGGTTGGGCAATATTAGTACTATTTGAATTTAGATTTTTGCTTCTGGAAGTAACTAATAGACCATTTTGTAGACGCCTGTCCTCTATAGTTGGAATTCATTTGTGATGTATTGTAAACAAGCTTGGCGGAACAGCAAGCAATTTCTTCACACCGCTTTGTGATTTTGAATCAAAGTACAGTAACATGAATTAGTTGCCTAGTGCTTTTAGGAACATTTTATTTTGCGCCCTTTACCTAGTATAGAGATGGAAGCGTGAGCGCAAAAAAAAAAAAAAAAAATGATTTCCTCAAAATAAAAATTAATATACACGTAGGACTTTTAATTTACATTTAGATTAATCCTAAACTTATAAATATTTCAATCCTATCATCCCCCCTCCCCCTCCCCGATTTATAAGTTGAAAATTACGGCTTCTACAATATTGTAAAATGCGAATGAAAAAACTCAGCACTTAAGAAGTTAATGTGTTTGAAAAATTGAGGACTGTACCGTATCTCATAATATACATTAGTCAAACAGTTTTGCATAAGGTTATTTGGGCATTTTTTGTGGTGACCTTTAAATTCATTTTCAAAATTTTGAATCCTTTTAACTAAATAATTAAAACAAATCAATATTTTCGTTTCGAAATATTTTGTTTTTTTTTTGTTTTCAAAATGATACGCACGACTGTTAGCACTGTTAGTAGGAGTTATCTCTAAAAATTTCATCCAATTTAGAGAATGTTTACTAGGAAAGCGTTATTTTTAAATATTCCATTTCACAAATTAAAGATAAACGCAGTCAAAGTTACACAACACAATCGTCTGCCGATCCTTGCTCTAAAATCCACCTGGGCTGTATGTTGTTCCTTCTTTTCTCTTTCAAGCTTCCTCGGTATGTAGCTCTCATATCTGGAAAAGAAGCTCCTTAGTATACCCCCTTTCTTAACATTTTTAGTCAGAAAGTATCTCAAAAACTAATTAAAGTTATTTTTGGATACTTCAGAAACCGAGCGTTGATGGCTTCCATGGCTGTAAGGTCTTTAATTCCTAGTTTTTTCAGGTTATTTCGACGATTTTTGCATCAAATAGTTTCATGGCAGTTTTTAGGGATAGTCTAGGTAGTGATGGTATGGCAAATATTGCCTTCTTGGCTGCTGATATTCTTGTTTTAGTGTGAATCCTAAAGGATCTTACGGTTGTCTGGAGTCTCATGCTCAGGTATTTGTAGGCGTTAGCCGATTGAAGTGGTTCGTTCCTGTAATAAACCTTGTTGTTCAGGTTCTCTCTCCCAAATTTATTACCGTATTTACTTGCCTATAAAACATCCCTGTCAATTTTCTACTATTATTGGGGGGAAAAAATAATTGGAAAAAAAAATTGCGAAGAAGAAATAATCAGAAAAATGTAGCAAATAGGCCTACAACATTCCAGTTAACGGTAAAACCCGCGTGTTTGCCTACACCACTTGTGAATTGTTGACCTCGACAATGGCTACTCACTCTCCCTACCCCCCAGCTTACGAGTTTCGTGTCTCGCGTCCCGCACGGTCGTATGCAGTGTACAATTACGAAGTGTGCAGTACACAAGCAGGACTGAAAATGAGCAAGAGAACAAGTTTTACGGCATCCTTTAAGTTGAAAGTGCGAGTCGTAAATATGAAGTGCAGCCGTGTATGATTCGTTATTGGTGCAACCAGAAGGACAAATTATTGGGAGCCAAGAAAACTTCTAAGTCCTTCTGCGGTGTGAAAAAAGGAAAGTACGAAAATGTGGTCGGTATTAGAAACTAATCTTCCGTATTTCAGTTAGTTGCCGCGTAACATTGCAACACTGCGTAACCTTGAACTCAGCGCACGCAGTGCTGTGCAGCTGCAGCGTTGCCTTAGTCATGTGGCCAGTCAGCTGTGATGATGCAAGAGAGTGGCTATTTAAATGGGCTATTATCAGTTTTATCGTAAATAAAGTCTAGGTTAAAATAACTATATTGTGTGTTGATTTATGGATGCCAGGTGCTCCTTTGTGTGCCTTTATACCACGCCATCCTAACCCATATCAAGGGAAATTTTCACCTATTATACCCCCCCTCCCATTTTTGAAGCCGAAAATTCGGGAAAAAAGGGGGTGTTATAGGCGAGTAAATACGGTAGTCTGGATCTAAAGATGTTCTCACGACGAACATTACACGTCATCCCCCTGATTATTCTTTATAGTGAAGTGTATAATCATTTGTGCATTCATTTCAAGTATTGCAAAGGTTATTTTGAGTAGGTTATATTAATATTAACTGAAAAAGATCTTTACATAGAATTCATCCAATGTTCCACCAACAGCCTCAACTTTCCTCATGAAATGTGCATAATCCTTTTTTTTTTTAAATTGAAGGTATCCCGAGGCTCGAGCACTTACGAGGAAAATAGTGTTTCATGCTGGACCTACAAATAGTGGTAAAACGTACCATGCCTTGGAACGCTTTATGGATGCCAAGTCTGGAGTATATTGTGGACCTCTCAAATTACTGGCCTCTGAAGTGTTCAACAAGTCCAATGCAAGGGTGAGCTTGTTCTTGACTACATAGTGGTATTGCTCTTGATTTGCATTGTAACTTTATTTAAATAAAAACTCAGCAATTTTTCTAGGTTTGTGCCGTGTCTTGTGTGGGGTTTCACCTAGGGCACCAAGCTGGCTCATCAGCGGGCTCTCGGTGTCCCCGCCCGGATCCCCGCAGCAGTTCTCGCAGTACAGAGGCGCAGGTGCGCTTCATAAAAAGGGAGGTAGCGCGCAGTTCGCTACTCCTGTGGGGGTCCAGGCGGGGACACCAACAGCCCGCTGATGAGCCAGCTTCGTGTCCTAGGCGAAACCCCACACAAGACACGGCACAAACCCAGAAAAATTGCTGAGTTTTAATTCACTGGCTGTGAAAGCCGATATACCATTAATTTAAATAGATTACAAGGGAACCTCACGAACGTGAACTTCCTTATTAGATGAAACTTTGCTTGAATGTACCGTATTTACTCGAATACGACCCGCCCCCGAATAAGACCCGCACCCTGATTTTGAAGAACAAAAATTTAAAAAAAAAAAAAAACTCAAAATTATTTACTATCTTAACTAAATAAACAGAATAGCATTTATCCAAAATAGTTTCCAACAGTTTTGAAGTCGTCCTAAAATAACACACATCAAACGATTAAAAATACAAATAAAAGTACACAAACACTTTATTCATCGTCATCAGAAGTACCAACTTCGGAACTTTTATCACCATCACTTTCCCACTAAATGTCGTCATCACTGCCATCCATAGCATTCAAAATACTACATTTCCTGAAGCTCTTCCGTATGAGATCTCCAGAGATACGATTCCATGCCGTCAAAATCCACGAACACAGCAGCTGAACTTTCGGGCGCTGAATACGACCAGTTGGAGTCGGTGTGTGCTTATCGGCCGCCATCCGCTCCGTATACAGCTGTTTAAAGGCTGCTTTGAACGGGCGGTTCACACAGCATAGACGTCATCCCGCTCAATCACGAATACATGACTTGTCAATATCATATTTCCTACCGGGCACGATTTCCAATAACTTCATCTTCCCTCACAACTTCCAATTCCTCACTCACAGTAAATGACCGCAAACGTTTCGTAGCATTCATGTTTACACTCGGAGAACGTGCGCGTGACTGTATGACGCCGCGTGCTTACGGTAAAACAGAGTTATAGCCGGAAGAAGGCTAGCACCATCTAGCGGATACTCGCAACACCCGATATCGCGCGCGGCGGGCAATTTTGTTCTTTCAAATTTGGATGACTCAAATAAGACCCGCACCCCAATTTTTCACGTCCGAATTTGTTTAAAAATGTGCGGGTGGTATTCGAGTATATACGGTAGATCAGACAGGGAACACCTCTTTGGTAGCATTTTATCCCCAAATTCATTCAATTCAATTTTAAATAAGGCAACATTTCACATTTTAAAAAATGCACATGTGCTGTAGATCTAGATTACTATGTGATGGCACAAATCTATGCGGAGCCACAAGATTGGAGGGGAAACGAGGAGAAGGAATGTAGTGGAGGGGGTAGCTACTGCTGTGCTGTGGGTAGACAACTGATGTGCTATGCAGTTACAGTTACTAGGAGCTGATGTGAACACTTCCAAAGTGAAGTTTATCTCCCATCTCACTCGTGCTGCAGCACATTGACTCTGCCACATATGAAACTCATTGTGTGTGCAGCCAAGGTCTTGTTCCATCAGAAAGTAACCATGCTCTAGCATGCTGAGCTTCCTTGTCATCTTGGATCAATTGGAATTGCTGTACTACCTCCAGAAAAGTCTGATGTGGTGGCTCAAGCACCCCGTAGACTTTAAACCTCTCTGTGGTTGGTGATTTGTAAAGTCACTGTCAGGCAGCCAGTCTGGAAGACTGAAGAATTGGATATGGAATATACTCATGTTTGTGCAGAGGACTCCTTTAATCCCTTCGTCTTCTCCGCTCCTCTACGTGGTGGGCCACCAAGTGAGATAACTACTCAGCAGCCTGTTCATTGTGAGGAAAATTAGTGACTGTTCTAATTGCTCATTACTAGGACCCGGATGTTAGTTAGTTAGTTATTGTTGTTTTAAGGTGCGGAACTACGAGGTCATCTGCCCCTTGACCCGGATGTTGATGACATGTCATCTTTTTACTGAGCTGTCTAAAACAGTGCTGAAGTACATAGAAACTCCGGTCAGGCCATCCCGTCTTCAAATATGTCATTTTTATTTTGCATGTTTTTGCATTTTTTTTCCTATTTTTCCATTTTAAGAACATTTTTTATGTTTGGTAGATTTTTTTGGTCTTATTTTAGAGAAATTGGCCTTTTGAGGTCATTTTTTCCAATTTAGTCATGTCACAGCTTTATATGAGGGAGTTATGTGTCTCAGAGGTAATAAGAAGCTAGTAGCTGATATAAGATAATTAAAAATATTGATTCCATTTCCTTAATCAAGCGGGTGAAAGCTAGTCTTAGCAACAATCGTGGCAAAATTGCTGTGGGTATTGCATCAAAACTGAAACAAGTGCTGGGCAAAAACACCGGGTATAAAACATTCTGCAAAATCTCAGACATTCTTTCTGGTGAAAAATTACTGCATGGACGGGATTGAGGAGGAATTAGTAGAAAACGACCTTCCTCACTTCAAGTACGCTCCGATCACATCAGTTGATGTTGAACGCAGCATTTCGAGATATAAATAGCCTACTTGTTGGCTGATAACCGCAGATCATTTACATTTGACATCAGAATGGCATTCGTAGTGCAGTGCAACTCAGACTAAAGTGAACATAAACCTTTTGTTAAGTGCTATAAATCTATTTTGATTCTCCATTTTATAATGCATTTTTTGAATTTTTGAAATATTGGTGAGTTTATTATTATAAGAACAATTTCTCCATTTTATACTGCATTTTTCGAATTTTTAGGTCATTTATTACAGCCATTTTTGAAAGTTTTAAGTGCATTTTTTAAACTTTTTTACGGCATCAACATCCGAGCCCTACTCATTTCACATATTTCATGGGTTTGTGCATGAATTAAACTGCTGTTTACATCTAGAAGTCAAACTACCATCCTTAGAATGTTTAGTTCCTTTTTTCCCCCATATTTTATGCCCTCATTGGAGCACTTGAATCAGTACAAATATAATTAAATCTAACAACGGTATTTGGAGATAGCGATTCAGCTTCAGCTTCTTCTGCACCCAAAATTTCTTCATTCTATCTGACCAGGCTGCCCTTTCTTCATCTGTAATGGCGTAGGTTTTCCATTCAAATGTTGTAAATGTGAATCGTATGTATTTATTCCTTAAAATATTCTTCTCTTCTATATTTTTAATTTGGGGCATAGTTAAATTTTATTCATCTAAATCATGCTGGATCTCTTTGAACCAGTTGTCCTTTGTTTTACTCTTCCAGAAGTAACTAAAGAGATTTCTTATTAGTCTGGTTTCTGGTAAGCGTGAGATATGGCAGAAAAAAGAGATTTTCCTTTTCCGCATTGTAATTAAAATTCAACATTTAATATTTTGAATATTAAATTTATTATTGTGCGGCAAATTGAAAATAAAAATGTTGATAAATCATGCGACAAACTCCTCTTCCTCTTCTGCGCTAATTTTTAAAAATTACCGCAGGCAAGAGCTTACAGATAAAAGCCGCTCTTAGGAATGCATTGTTTATCGTATTTACCACACCACAGGCAATCTGCCAGTTGTGATTGAAGTTACTAGTATTAGCCTTCCTAGACTTGATTGCCAGCGGTCGAGATGGGAACTATTCTTTGTTCAACTGTCCGTGGAGACATGAGCTCCTGTGACGTGCAATGCTGCTTGACTTATGTGCAGACGGCATTCTGTAATCGCTGTAGCCCCCCCTGCTCGTCCCATAAAGCTCTGCTGCAAGAAACACTGGCGCAGCCACGTTTAGCGGTAATCAAATATTGAACAGCTATTGACAAGGCTTGGCAGTAGAACTTAAACGTATTGTTCTAACTATAACAAAGAAGTTAGAAAAGAGTGAACCAGTGTCAAAACTAATAAAAACATTCGTGACTCATTTGACTTCACTGGGCTTTTGATGCTCCGGAAAAATCAGTACTGTTATAAAAAAAAGAAGGTGAATGTTACAATGAGACAGAAGGAAAGCAAACTGCGATACTTTCAAGGCATTGGGTTGATGACGATGATGATAACTATACTCTGTGAGCTGCCAGAATAGGATTGACAGTTCTCGCCTCGCCATGTGGTCAGGGAACAAGGTTGCCAAACAGTTAGAATAACAAGCAATCACAATGTACAAGATAGAGATACAGCTGACCAGGCACTGACGCATGTGTGCTGTAATATTGCAACGCAGAGTATTATGACATCAACTATGCCAACATGGATTGGTCAAGAGGCAGAGGAGTGATGACTGACGTGGAACTTCCGGCCAAATGTAAATCCTATTCAGGCAGCTCACAGAGTATAAAAGTGTCATTTTCAGGTAAGTTTATGTGTATCCATTACCCGTGTTATCAGTTATTCATGCGATCTCAAGTCCGCATTAACACGAATAATCGAGAGTTTACTGTAATTTACAAAATACCCTACTGTACTATGGAAATTAAGAAATTAAGATTGAAGCAATAACTAAACAACCTGGATCGATTATTGGCTTTCAAGGCCAAGTAATTAACACCATCTAGGTTTAAGAAGATTTGCTGGCATTAACCTGGGTAAGGCTATGCTAAACACACAAAAATATAAAATTTTAAAATGTACAAAATAACGATGAACTTAATTATATAGACATTCACATACCTGCCAGCTTTCACGTTTTTTTCTGTAAAATGTAGGGATTTATAGAGTATTTTACGGTTGAACAATAATATTTTGCGATTTTGTGTACCAAATTCATGCCAGAACGAGCTTCCACAGACCTCTGACATGGTGTGTGACCAGTGAATATTCTATATATCGCTCTGATTTGTATTTTGCCGAATGTTCCTCGATTGTGAATATGGTATCCTAGGTGCTTGGTATTTTTAAATTAATTCATCGTGTAGCCCTTTTCGTTTGTCTGTCCTTCACCACGAGTTGAGATAGTTGTTGGAATTACATTATGTAAATGGTTTTTATTTTAACAATATTTGTGGTTGTTTAATTCAGGTAATTTTTGTAGCATTTTATATTAATACTGTAGAACTTTGCTTATCTGAAAGGAAGAAAATAACATCCATTTTGTCATGTTTTACTGCATTTTTGCATGCGATTTGCTGCGTATTATGTCACTAGGGGCTTTACTGAAAGGCTATCTGGAAAGTTGGCAAGCATGCATTCAGTTTGGTGACTAACAAGGGGAGGATATGATGCATGGGTCACCGATTCGAATCATCTTTAGTACACTTGTAGGGCATGACCAGGCGTATACCAGGTGCAAGTAGTAAGATGCGCTTCTCAGCCGATTCCGAGAAATTAATGATTAATTATTTGTAATTGCTGTACGGCGTTCATGTGCGCTGTACGTTAACATGAAGCCAAGGATCGCGTGGTGCTGCGGTAAGAGCCCTGCTTCGTAAGTGTTGGATCACTGGATCAAATCCCACCGGTGAGCCTTTTGTTTTGTTAACATAGGCAATTCGTACAACTGTAGGTGTCGTGAATAATGTTCATTTTGCAGTCAATTGTAATAGCGTGTTTTGTGAGCGGGAAAAGGGATTCTGAAATAATTGTATGGGGGTGAACGTTTGTGACATTACATAATGTTCAGTCGAGGCATTGCAAATACATTGGTATTATACATGGTCAGGTGTATTCTATTATATGTATACGTGTATACACTGAAGTCCCAGTCTGTTCCGTTCATTGCACGTCAGTGAATCATCAGACCACACCGTACCCCGCAAGTAGTGTCTCATGCTATGTATATTGGTTGGAAAGTGTTCGGACCTGGCGAGGTCACCTCCACGCTAACTGTGACGGTGGGCAGTTATACTAACAGCAAATACTGTGAATAAAGGTATTCTTTCTACAATCTCCTGTACGATTATTCCGACTCCCTTTTCCCGCTCAAATAACACGTTATTACAATTGACTGCAAAATGAACATTTTTCACGACACCTACAGTTGTATGAATTACCTATGTTTACAAAAAAAAAGGCTCACCGGAGGGATTCGATCCAGCAATCCCGCGCTTACGAAGCAGGGCTCTTACCACAGCACCATGCGCTTCTTGGTTTCATGTTAACGTACAGCGCACATGAACGCCGTACAACAATTACGAATTATTAATTATTCGGAATCGGCTGAGAAGCGCACCTTACTACTTGCACCTGGTATACGCCTGGTCATGCCCTACAAGTGTACTAAAGATGGTTCGAATCGGTGACCCATGCATCGTATCCTCCCCTTGTAAGAATTTCTTTTCTTTGACTGTGAAAGAGAAGTCTCTTGTTGGAAAGCCCCAAGCAATGTACACAATAGATTTTTTTTACCAAGAAAGTATTTGTCCCTTTCATGTGTTTCTATTCTTCGTTTTGTGCCCAGTGATTGATTGATTTTGACACCTTGTTATTATTTTCCTACATAGATTTTTTATCCATGAACAGAATGAAGTTTACCGCCTGTTAAGGCTTATTTCACTGTCGGTTTGTCGCTAAACAGGCATTGTAAGAATCAAGTTCCAGTCAACTTGCCGTAAAAGTGCCAGTAAAGATTTAACTGGAGATTGTAAGAATGGGCCGACTACAGTCTTCTCATACATACAGGTTGTCAGAAAAATTCAATACACACCCAACTACATGGGGCTGATGACCAAGATGCCCCAAGCTCCAAAATAAATTAACAATTTTTTTAATGCAGTGTTATGTGCTCCTGTCACAGGGTACACCGTGTGATCTGGTGACCGGTGAAGAGCGACGCTTTGCTAATCCTAGTGGGGATCCATCAAGCCATGTGTCTTGCACTGTAGAGATGACATCCGTCAACACTCCATGTAAGTCAGATTGAAGACCACTGTACTTCCTGGCAGAATCACCGGATATTTTTGGCCTAATGTATTTAGGAGGAAAGCAGGGTGCAACAATTATGCCAAGAATAATATTAAAAGCACAATTTAACCCTTTATGGGATGGTTGTCTCTATATTAACCACCTGTCATTATGCTTTCACACATACAGATAGTTGAATCTTTAAGCCAAATTTCTGAGAATTTTCATGCGGAAGTGCTAGTAATTCTAAAAATCAAATACCGTATTTGCTCGCGTATATCTCGCACTTTTTTTCCTGAAATTTCAACAGAAAAAATGGGGTGCGAGATATACGCGGGGGCGAGATATACGCGAGCCGAAAATACGAGTGAAATTTGTCGGTGCGAGATATACGCGGGGAATTTCCGTATTCCTCTTGTATTGTTTGGGTTTTGAAGATAAGGACATCTGTGCTATACCACTCGCGCCAACATGCTCGTATGTTTCGAAGATTGCGCAAGTAGGCCTACTGTTACATCGCAGGGAAACGCAATTCAGTCTTCTCGAATCTCAATGATTTCGTCTTTACGTATTGCGTTGCTTCAGAGCTCGGACGTGTGCAAGCATGTAAAGCGGCGCCGCGTGGGTGTTAGCACGCTTCAGCCGCGCTCGGCTAAGTTCGAGCTTGCTCGGGCATGTAGCGAGGAATCGATATGGAAGATATCGATCGTATCGATCGCTACGCGTCTGCGCTCTAAATTCTGCCTTGAATCATCCTTAACGAGCTCATGACGTCTTTTTCATAGGTTCTTAATGTCGCATAACCATAACACACGAACTGATGCAAACTTGCGTAAACTGGCGCTATACTGTAGTGCCACTACGAACGTACAAACTCGGACAGACCTCGCGCAAGCATGCGATGCGACGCCGGCGTGACTGTTAGCACGCTTTAGGCCTACATTGTGTATTCAGCCGCGGTCGGGTAAGATCGAGCTCGCTCGTTCATGTAGTGAGGAATCGATATGGAAGATGATTGATTGTATCCAATATAAATGCTGGAGTTCCTTTTCTGCCTTGAATCATCCTTAACGAGCTTATAACGTCTTTTTCAATGACGACTTGTGGCGTGCTAAATCGAACGTGTTTATACCTCAAGGTTATTACGGTCATTTATATGACGGCGTCAAGAATGAATGCGAGATATATGAGAGTACTTTTTTTCCCCTGAAATTTCAACTAAAAAAATGGGGTGCGAGATATACGCGGGGGCGAGATATACGCGAGCAAATTCGGTATACCTACGTATCTACTTGACGTAATGTTTTGGATAAAGTTTAAAGAAATTAAAAAAAAAAACATTAACAATTCAAGTGTAAAAATAAAATACAAATATAGAAATAAAAATCATAAAAATAAAATGACAATCGTAGAAGAAATATAAAAATTAAAATAATGAACATAACTATAAAAAAAGAAATTATGAAAATAATTGTAAAAATCAATTTGAAATTATTTAATTAATTCAATAAAAATATCAAAATTAAATCTATAAGAACATAAATTGAAAATTAAAAATAAATACATAAACATTAAAATTAGAGAAACAAAAAATAACAGCTTATATATTAAAATAATTTGGAAGAAATTTCACCTTTTATTAAAACTGAAATATTTTGGGAAGTATTTGCGCTACGATGACGTTTGTTGTCTTAAAATGTAATGCCTGTCACGCATTATCGATTGAACCCACACCTTCCTTGATTATATCATCCGTGTATCAAAATAATAGCTTGCCACGGTGGGTGAGTGGATAGCGTGTCGGTCTACTAACCCCAAGATTGCAGGTTCGCTCCTGGCCGTGGTAAGTGATTTTTGAAAGGTGGCAAAAATACGATACGCATGTCATACGATGTTGGCATGTCGAAGAACCCATTTGAATTCAGTAGGCCGTGTTCATACTGGCAAAATTAATCTCGGGAGTTTCCGCCAACACAAAGTTCCTCATTTCTCTACTAGAAAGCGCTATAGGGTTCAAGAAGCTTAGATATCTAACCTCCTTGACTTTCATAGTGATTCAAGGAACAACGAAATTCGACATGCAAGTTACCCTCTGGGTGTCAAATTACAAAGCTTGCACCCGGCACCAAGGCCATACGATATTATTATTATTATTATTATTATTAAAATAATTCCGAATATTCATTCATTCAAGGTCACATTTTACAAAGCCACACGTGACAGATTGACCATCAATGGCATGATATCTGCCATGCGTGGCGCTACAACGCAGGGACCCTGAACAGAACGTAACATGGAACGGAACTCTTGTTATTAATAATTATAATAATTAAAATGAATTAAAATGTAAAAAAAAATAAAAAATAGTTTTGCCCTATAAAAGGTTAAGGATAAAATTCACAGTTCAGGCTGGGGACTTAATGTAGAAAACATGACTTGGGATTAAGATTTTAGAACAAAAAAGAAAAGAGATAATAAACTTTACATCAATTTAGTAAACTACCGTACATACGATAGAGGTTGTGGGTTGGCGACCACGGGACCCCGGCTGAGTCCGGCATTGCTTCCACTTACTTATGCCGGGCTCCTCTAAATAACTAAATAACTGTTGGTGTTCATGACTTGTCAGTGAAAGCAGAAGTAGGTATTTTGATTGTGATTTGACCCTGTATGGGTCAACAGTAGCGCTTGTAGTCCCCCAGGGGCTCACATCTAGTGGGACGTGGGTCTGCGACCACGGGACCCCAGCTGAGTCCGGCATTGCTTCCACTTACTTATGCCGGGCTCCTCTAAATAACTAAATAACTGTTGGTGTTCATGACTTGTCAGTCAAAGCAGAAGTAGGTATTTTGATTGTGATTTGACCCTGTATGGGTCAACAGTAGCGCTTGTAGTCCCCCAGGGGCTCACATCTAGTGGGACGTGGGTCTGCGACCACGGGACCCCAGCTGAGTCCGGCATTGCTTCCACTTACTTATGCCGGGCTCCTCTAAATAACTAAATAACTGTTGGTGTTCATGACTTGTCAGTCAAAGCAGAAGTAGGTATTTTGATTGTGATTTGACCCTGTATGGGTCAACAGTAGCGCTTGTAGTCCCCCAGGGGCTCACATCTAGTGGGACGTGGGTCTGCGACCACGGGACCCCGGCTGAGTCCGGCATTGCTTCCACTTACTTATGCCGGGCTCCTCTAAATAACTAAATAACTGTTGGTGTTCATGACTTGTCAGTCAAAGCAGAAGTAGGTATTTTGATTGTGATTTGACCCTGTATGGGTCAACAGTAGCGCTTGTAGTCCCCCAGGGGCTCACATCTAGTAGGACGTGGGTCTGCGAGCACGGGACCCCAGCTGAGTCCGGCATTGCTTCCACTTACTTGTGCTGGGCTCCTCTAAATAACTAAATAACTGTTGGTGTTCATGACTTGTCAGTCAAAGCAGAAGTAGGTATTTTGATTGTGATTTGACCCTGTGTGGGTCAACAGTAGCGCTTGTAGTCCCCCAGGGGCTCACATCTAGTAGGACGTGGGTCTGCGAGCACGGGACCCCAGCTGAGTCCGGCATTGCTTCCACTTACTTGTGCTGGGCTCCTCTAAATAACTAAATAACTGTTGGTGTTCATGACTTGTCAGTCAAAGCAGAAGTAGGTATTTTGATTGTGATTTGACCCTGTGTGGGTCAACAGTAGCGCTTGTAGTCCCCCAGGGGCTCACATCTAGTAGGACGTGGGTCTGCGACCACGGGACCCCAGCTGAGTCCGGCATTGCTTCCACTTACTTATGCCGGGCTCCTCTAAATAACTAAATAACTGTTGGTGTTCATGACTTGTCAGTCAAAGCAGAAGTAGGTATTTTGATTGTGATTTGACCCTGTGTGGGTCAACAGTAGCGCTTGTAGTCCCCCAGGGGCTCACATCTAGTGGGACGTGGGTCTGCGACCACGGGACCCCAGCTGAGTCCGGCATTGCTTCCACTTACTTATGCCGGGCTCCTCTAAATAACTAAATAACTGTTGGTGTTCATGACTTGTCAGTCAAAGCAGAAGTAGGTATTTTGATTGTGATTTGACCCTGTATGGGTCAACAGTAGCGCTTGTAGTCCCCCGGGGGCTCACATCTAGTAGGACGTGGGTCTGCGACCACGGGACCCCAGCTGAGTCCGGCATTGCTTCCACTTACTTATGCCGGGCTCCTCTAAATAACTAAATAACTGTTGGTGTTCATGACTTGTCAGTCAAAGCAGAAGTAGGTATTTTGATTGTGATTTGACCCTGTGTGGGTCAACAGTAGCGCTTGTAGTCCCCCAGGGGCTCACATCTAGTGGGACGTGGGTCTGCGACCACGGGACTCCAGCTGAGTCCAGCATTGCTTCCACTTACTTGTGTTGGGCTCCTCTAAATAACTAAATAACTGTTGGTGTTCATGACTTGTCAGTCAAAGCAGAAGTAGGTATTTTGATTGTGATTTGACCCTGTGTGGGTCAACAGTAGCGCTTGTAGTCCCCCAGGGGCTCACATCTAGTGGGACGTGGGTCTGCGACCACGGGACTCCAGCTGAGTCCGGCATTGCTTCCACTTACTTGTGTTGGGCTCCTCTAAATAACTAAATAACTGTTGGTGTTCATGACTTGTCAGTCAAAGCAGAAGTAGGTATTTTGATTGTGATTTGACCCTGTATGGGTCAACAGTAGCGCTTGTAGTCCCCCAGGGGCTCACATCTAGTGGGACGTGGGTCTGCGACCACGGGACCCCAGCTGAGTCCGGCATTGCTTCCACTTACTTATGCCGGGCTCCTCTAAATAACTAAATAACTGTTGGTGTTCATGACTTGTCAGTGAAAGCAGAAGTAGGTATTTTGATTGTGATTTGACCCTGTATGGGTCAACAGTAGCGCTTGTAGTCCCCCAGGGGCTCACATCTAGTGGGACGTGGGTCTGCGACCACGGGACCCCAGCTGAGTCCGGCATTGCTTCCACTTACTTATGCCGGGCTCCTCTAAATAACTAAATAACTGTTGGTGTTCATGACTTGTCAGTGAAAGCAGAAGTAGGTATTTTGATTGTGATTTGACCCTGTATGGGTCAACAGTAGCGCTTGTAGTCCCCCAGGGGCTCACATCTAGTGGGACGTGGGTCTGCGAGCACGGGACCCCAGCTGAGTCCGGCATTGCTTCCACTTACTTATGCCGGGCTCCTCTAAATAACTAAATAACTGTTGGTGTTCATGACTTGTCAGTGAAAGCAGAAGTAGGTATTTTGATTGTGATTTGACCCTGTATGGGTCAACAGTAGCGCTTGTAGTCCCCCAGGGGCTCACATCTAGTGGGACGTGGGTCTGCGAGCACGGGACCCCAGCTGAGTCCGGCATTGCTTCCACTTACTTATGCCGGGCTCCTCTAAATAACTAAATAACTGTTGGTGTTCATGACTTGTCAGTGAAAGCAGAAGTAGGTATTTTGATTGTGATTTGACCCTGTATGGGTCAACAGTAGCGCTTGTAGTCCCCCAGGGGCTCACATCTAGTAGGACGTGGATCTGCGACCACGGGACCCCAGCTGAGTCCAGCATTGCTTCCATTTACTTGTGCCGGGCTCCTCTCCGTCTTCTTTTCTGTCAACCTCCCTTGTCAACTCTTGTTCTTTTCCACTCTTGATTTAGTGAGTCGTTTCAATCTGAGTTCTATTTTGTAAGTATTTTCAGTCTCACTTAATTTTCGTTATGATTTCCATTTCATTGTCACTTTTGCTATCACCCAGACCATTAGGGGCCGATAACCTAGATGTTAGGCCCCTTAAAACAACAATTATCATCATACGACAAAGGATGTGGTCTAATGCATCCACGCTCCTCACGCCACACGCACAGTATAAAGATAGTATCCTGATAATTTTTTAAGGTAATTCCCATAGAGAATTACAGCTAAAATTTCACATGTAGGCTACAGTTGGCAAATACTGTTTGTTTGGAAAAAATGAGATGGCGTTTCTATATGAGCTTATTGACTGTTCCCTTGTCAGATAAATAACAAGAAACTTGTATGTCTCTCGTAGATTGTACTGGCTGCCACTCACATAGGTGCATGTCATTGATTTTTGTATTGTATTGTTCCCCCCAGGAGCCCACTGCTAGTGGGACGTGGGTTGGCGACCATGGGACCCCAGCTGAGTTCGGCATTGCTTCCACTTGTGCCGGGCTCTTCTCTTGTCATCTTTCCTATGGACCACCATTGGTTAACTCTTGTTCTTTTCCGACCCCGACGGTATTAGGGTATCCGAGGCCTAGGGAGTCTTTTACTTCTTCTTCTTCTTCATTTCCCGGTACCAGTGATCTGGGTCGGGGTGTGAATCAAGGACCTCCATACTTTTCTGTCTCTCCACCACTCTCGTCCCTCTTCCAGTACATCCTCCACTCTCACTCCTCTTTTCTCAACGCTCTCCCTCACTTCATCCATCCACCTCATCCTCGGCCTTCCCCTTTGGCACCTTCCCGTGACTTTCCCAGTAAATAATCACTTCGGGACTCGGGTCTTGTCCCATTCGCATCATATGTCCATATCATTTTAGCTTACTGATCTCGATTTTGTCTTGTCATCATCATCATCATCATCTTGTACAGTTTCCAGCCCCAGGCTGGGTCTGTTTGGAACATAAGCCTCGCCACTTAGTCCTTTCTTCCCACCACCTCTCCGCTGTCACTCTGGTCCAGTCCTCGCCTCTTTTCTTGACACATTCCTCCACTCCTTTCAGCCATCTATCTCTTGGTCTTCCCCTTGGTCGTTTCTTCTGCATCTGCATCTCATGTATCCTCTTGGGAATCTTCTTCTCATCCATTCTCTTTAAGTGTCCATACCACCTCAGTCTTGATGTCTCAATCCTACCTTGCAAGGGCTCCTCTTTCACCATTTCCCTGACCTTTTCATTCCTCACCCTGTCTCTTGTTACTCCGATCCTACTTCGCAGGAACTTCATTTCACCTGCCTGTATTCTGCTTATGTCTCTTTTCTTCATTGTCCACGTTTCTGATGCATAGGTCAGTATCGGGATATAGTAGCTTCTGTATAACACTTCCTTGCTTTTTTGTGGGACATCTTTATTCCACACTAAGCTCCTAATGCTTCTCAGAAATGCTTCTGCCTGTTTGCCACGTTCCGTAATCTCTTTGTCATTTCTCCCATTTTCCTCCACTATACTTCCCAAGTACTTGAGACTTTCCACCTTCTTCAGCTGTCCACCTCCAAGTGTTATCCCACTCATTGGTCTGTCCTTTTTCCTGGTCGTTAACAGGATCTCACATTTACTGATGTTGAACTTCCATCCGTACTCTCCCACTGTTTCTTCCCAAGCCTTCAGTTGCTCCTGAATTTCCTCCTCCTTGTTTCCCCAGACCATGAGATCATCTGCAAACACCATTGCTTTCATCTTATCTTCTCCTACCTTTTCTGCTACCCGTGTCATTACCTCGTCCATAACCACAATAAAGAGAAGGGGTGACTGCGCACTACCCTGTTTCAGGCCACTCATTTGTCTGAACCAGTCTGTTCTTTCCCCTCTTAACTTTCACACAACTCACACTTCCACAATACATCTCCTTCACTCTGCCTACAGTCCCTTTTTCCACTCCCATGTTTTCCATTGCTTTCCAAACCTTCTCCCTACACACACTATCATAGGCCTTTTCGATGTCCAGGAAGGCCATCAACAAATCCTCTCCAAATTCGTAGTAGTGTTCCTGGAGCTGTCTCACTGAAAATATGAGATCCACTGTTGATCTCCCAGGTCTGAAACCATACTGCTCCTCTCTCCATTTTCTCTCCACTTTGGCTCGTATTCTACTTTCTAATATCTTTTCATATATCTTGGCGCAGTGAGGTATGAGTGTGACTCCCCTGTAATTTCTGCACTCCTTTCTGCTTCCTTTCTTAAATATTGGGACAATTAATCCTTTCTTCCAATCTTTTCTCCTTCCATATCACCCTCATCACACGGTACAGCCACTGTTTCCCAACCTCCCCTGCTGCCTTCACCATTTCAACACTCACTTCATCCACACCCGGTGCCCTTCCTCCTTTCATCTTGTCTATAGCCATCTCCAGTTCTCTCCAATTCAGGTCCTTTTCCATTCCTGTGTTGTCTTCTCCATCTTCCAATACATTGTCTTCCTCCCTATGACCATTTGGATTCAGCAAATCCTCAAAGTAATCTTTCCACACTGTCTTGAGTGTTTCTTTGTTGTGTACCTCATTTCCGTTTTTGTCCATCATTACCACATCCTCTCGCAGACCTCTTCTCTTACTTTTGACCATCCCATAAAGTACTTTCTTATTTCCTCTGCTGTCTTCCTCCATCATCTCTGTCCACTTAACCATCCACTTCTTCCTCTCCTCTGCGTCAATCTTGTTTGCTTCTTTCTTCTTTATCTTATAATCTTCCCTTGCCAGATCAGTTCTTTCCTGGAACCACACTCTGAAAGCCTTGTTCTTCCTTCCCACAGCTTCTTTTACTCTCTCATTCCACCATGGTGTCTCTTTACACCGCTTTCTGTTGCTAGTTCTTCCACATACTGCCACTGCAGCTTCCACCATTGTGTTCTTGAATTGCTTCCATTCCTCTTCCCCTGTTTTAGGATTGTCTGTTAGCATCCTTTCCCTTATTATCTTCTGGAATTCTTCCTTGACTTCCTTTTCCTTGAGTTTCCGTACTTTGATTCTCCTTTCCTGGTACTCTGTCCTCTTGCTATCCTTAACAACTCCCAGGTTCATTACAAGTATTCTGTGGTCGCTATCTAAGGCCTCTGATGGTATTACCTTTATATCTCTGACACTTCTCTTCATTTCCCAGTCGTACAGCATGTAATCTACCAAAGATTTCTTTGTTAAATCACTGCTATACCACGTTACCTTGTGGCTTTCTTTCTTCTGGAACCAGGAGTTGCCTACCACTAAACCGTTTCTCTTGCAAAAATTCAGCAACTTTCTCCCTTCTTCATTCCTGCTACCCCATCCTTCTGCTCCCAATACATTTTCATATGCTTGCCTTTCACTTCCTACATGTGCATTCAAATCTCCCATGACAATGATGCTCTGACCATTCAACTGCTGTTGTAGCTCCTCCTCAAAGTCTTCCTTCTCTTGAGCTGTACATCCAACTTGAGGGGCATATACCTGGGCTATCTCCAGGCTTCTTCCCTTTACAGTTACTCTGATCTTCATGATCCTGTCACTTATTCCCTTTACCTCTTCCTTCATTCCATCTCTCACAACTACTCCTACTCCGCTGCTCCTTCCTTCACTGTTCCCACTCCAGTACATGCGGTACCTTTTCCTCACTTCTCTGCGACCTTCTCCTTTCCATCTTGTTTCTGCCAAGCCCAGTACATCCAGTTTTCTTCTCTGCATCACATCTACAATCTCCTCCACTTTTCCTGTCAGTGTCTGTATGTTTAATGTCCCAACTCGTAGTCCATTAGCATATCCGGGTCGTCGTCGTTTGCATCCGTCCTTTCCGAGGCCTGTTCCTGTTTTGAATGCAAATATGATATCCACTACTGGCTTGCTAGGCCTATCGTAGCTTCACCAGAGCCCCGTCAGCCGTCACTTTTCAGGGTTCCCATAGAGCCTTCACAGCTACCGCAGCGGTCCCGGGGCACACAAAGTCCCCACTGTACTTCATCCCTACAGGCAACCCCCTACTTCATGCCGTTGCCCGTCTCCCACCACGTGGAGGAGGGGTTGGACTTGTGGGAGACGATTTTGTCTTGTAACTTTGGGAATCCTGTTTTCTCCCTAATTTCCTCGTTTCTTTTCTTACCCACCTTAATTGGCCCTTGTCTCTTCTTCTTCTTCCTCTCCTTCGAGGGGTTAGACCTCTTCTGTTCTCTTCCTATGTCCTGCCTTCTGCTCAAGCCCCTTAAGGAGGCAGGGTGTGTGTAGCCCCACCACTTCTGGTGCACCCTGGATAGTGCTACACACTTAAGGGCTCACGGCTGGTGAGTTCGGGTGTTGGCAACCCCGAGGGATTCCTGAGCTGGGTCCATTTTTTTCTCCTTTTTCCATTGCCTCTGGGACAGACCCTCTCCTCTTTCCTATCTGCCTTTCCTGGCTCTCCTTCCCACCAAGTCCCTCAATCCTCATTCTTCGAGGGTTGTGGGCATTTCTTTTCCTTCTGTCCATTGTTTGCCTTATTCTTTATTTGTTGACCATTTTTTCTTCTAGTTTGTAAGACTGTAGTTAATATTAGTTATAGTTTTCATTACATTCTCATCTCATCTTTCACTATCACCCAAACCATTAGGGGCTGATGACCTAGTTGTTAGATCCTTTAAAATAACAATTATCATCATCATGTATTGTATTGTCTGTGTTTGCAGATGAAGTAGCTGTAATTGACGAGATTCAGTTGATGAAGGATCAGGGCCGTGGCTGGGCCTGGACTCGAGCTCTGCTGGGTGTGGTGGCCGAGGAGATACACTTGTGTGGCGAGGAAGGAGCCATCGACCTCGTGCGCTCTCTCTCCACGACCACAGGGGAGGATGTGGAGGTCAGTGTATGCAATATAGTAATAACTCAGGGTGTCGACTACTCTGGGAAACAGGGAATACTCAGGGAATATTTAAGTCCTGGAAAACTCAGGGAATTTTCAGGGTATTTTAATGATACTCAGGGAATTTTAGTTTTACAAGGCCCAACCTTGAATAATTGGAAATTAAGAATTTAAATTTTGATGGGGGAAAAGTATATTGTGGTGATGATTGTTATAGATATAATTATGTTCGTACTGACATTAAATCAGTAAGCTCTCATTTCTTGCAAGGTAGAGCACACAAATTACATGTGTAGATTGTGTATTTGTATATAAATGTGTAACTGTATGATTTTTGAGAGCATTGCTATTGACATGCTACTTTCAATACTCGCAAGTACAATAGTTTTACTGGATGAAAAATTTAGAAATTAGCAAAATATAGAAAAATGTATTTGTGTGTTTTTTTTTTCGTCTTCGTCATGCTACCCTTTATTGTTCAAGCACTCATTGAAATGCTTTGTACGGTACAAACTCTGTTTTATATATTTATTATGGACACTACTCTGATGATGTGATGCTTGCGGCAGACTTCAGGAAGGATCTTGAAGCTCAAGTGCAGACATGGCATGATTGTCGGCAAGGATTTGGTCTTCGTTTGAACATCCACAAGACTGAATACCTCGAAACGATTCCATCCCCTGGATCTATAGGTATTACTGGAGCTCCTCTTACCTAGGCTCACGATTGAGTAGCGACAGCTCTGTGAATAAAGATGTGCGAGCACGAATCAATGCAACTTGGATGCGATTCAGAGATGTCACCGGTGTTCTTTGTGATGAGAAGATGCCTATCCAGCTAAAATCGAAGATATACCGCACAATGGTGAGACCAGTTGCATTATATGGTACCGAGTGTTGGCCAGCACCTAGAAGTGCTAAGCACTCACTTCATGTCATGGAAATGCGGATGCTGCGAAGATCTTTAGACATTTCTCTGCTCGACCATATCCCCAACACAACGATTCGACATATAGCTGGCGTGGCTCCAATCAATGAGAAAATGCAGGAATGGAGACTCCGTTGGTATGGGCACGTTGTCTGTGCACCACAAAGTTCAGTCATCGGCTCGGCCTACCATCTAACGGTCGACGGCCAGAGACAGCGTGGGAGACCAAAATTGCGGTGGCTGGACACTATTAACGCAGATTTACGATCAAGGAACTTGAAATCGCGTGAAGCTTTAGATCGCAAGAAATGGCGTGCATTGATCCAAAAAGCGGACCCCGTTCCTACGGGATGATGCTAAGAAAAAGATTGGCCACTACTGTTAGGGAATTTTCTGATTTATCCTGGAAAAATTAGGGAATTGTCCGGGGAATCTGTTAATTGGTTTTGGTAGACATCCTGTTACTGTACACCGTTGTATTCTATGCGTTTTGAGATTATGCCTAGTCAATACCTTTTTTTATGAATTATTATTTAGCTTGACTTGGCTTTTTTAGAATCCATTTGGTTCCGTATTGACGTATAGTATACTAGGGTAAATGTCGAGATCAAATTAACTAACCAAAAATTATTGTATTATAAGTTAAATTGTACAGCAGAACCCCTATTTAACGTTTTACTAGGGACCGGTATTTTTAAATCTTAAATGGGTGTTCTTCTTAAATCGAGGTTTCGATAGGTTTCATCACTAACTGCAGCACTCTCTCCACATACCGTGCACTCTCATTAATTCGCGGTAGTTAATGCACGAACTTCCTCGAATTATCAAAAACCGTGAATTATCCGCAGTTATTTTTGTTAAGCCTAGTAAAAACAAAACTATTGGTTAAAATATTAAAATAGGCTTAAACACGCAAAATAATAATTATAACACTTCATTGTAGTGTCCTATAAGAAATGCTAGGTATGAGGTAGGCCTATGTGGATTATGCCTACATTAATATTTAACAACAACAAAAACAGTCATCACGTTTTGTTTCTTAGATCGTTTATTCTAATTTTCGATTGCACATTTCAGAAGAAAACATTATATGAGAACGAAAATTCATCTTGTTTTCCTATAAGAGATAAGTGTGACTAGAGACACCAGCTTGACTGTGGGAAACTTTTGGGATTTCCGTTGCATCACTCCCGCACTCTATATCAACTGGATCTCAGTTATCCTCACCAACAGTCAAATTCCGTGGTATTTCGTCTTGGCTTTCATGTCTTAAATCATAATCGTCTTTATCGACGTCTAATTTGCCCGTTCGAAATATCGTCGTTACAGAAGTCGGCAAGTGCTTGCTTTTGTACGAGCGTAGTAGCGGTATTTTTCTCTCAAGACTTGTTGACTGCATCAAGAGCATCTAACAAACACGCTCTCGGTGTCGCGCAAGTTTGCGCCATTAGCAATAATCGCTGTTTACAATACGCTATTCGCGCATCCACCCTTCACAACTCACAGATCAGCGACCTTGAAGTGTGGCTGTTGGCAAAGGGAGGGTAGGTTCCGAGTGAAAGTGCATTCCTCTTGTGATGTTTGGGCTTCGAAGATAAAGGAAATCTGTGCTATACCTCTTGCGCCAACATGCTCGTATGTTTCGAAGATAGCGCAAGTAGGCCTACTGTTCCATCGCAGAGAAACGCAGTTCAGTCTTCTCGAATCTCGATAATTTCGTCTTTACGCATTGCGTCACATCAGAGCTCGGCCGCGTGCAAGCATGCAATGATGCAAAGCGGCGTGGCGTGAGTCGCGTGAGTGTTAGCAAGCTGTACATCGTGTCTTTGGCCGCGGTCGGCTAAGTTCGAGCTCGCTCGAGCATGTAGCGAAAATCGATATGGAAGAAGATCGATCTTATCGATCGCTATGCGTCTGCGCTCTAAATTTCTTTTCTGCGTATCGATCGCTAATCGTCTGCGCTGTAAATTCCTTTTCTGTCTTGAATCATCCTTAACGAGCTTATGACGTCTTTTCCATAGGTTCTTAATGTCGCATAACCATCAACATCATCATCATGCACAGTTTCCAGCCACTGGCCGGGTCTGTTTGGAACACAAGCCTCTCGAACGCCTTCTGTCTTCCCATCATCTCTCAGCCTCCACCCTTGTCCAGTCTTCTCCTCTCTTCTTCACGCTTTCTTCCACCCCCTTCAGCCACCTGTCTCTCGGTCTTCCTCTCGTTCTCTTTCCTTCCCACTTCGTCTCGTGTATCCTCCATAGAATAGAAATAAATACTTGAGAATTTTAACATTTCCTAACGCTAAATGCGGGTTTTGCCGTAATGCGAATTACGTTAAATCGAATATAAAATAACATTGCACTTATGGAATAATTTTCGGGACTTGAAATTTCTTCCGTTAAATGCTAAATCGAGGTCACACTAAATCGGGGTTATACTGTAATTCATAAAAAAAGGTATTGACTAGACGGAATCTCATGGCTGTGAAAGTTTCTTCAATAGAATATTATTGCACCGTTATTTTTGAGTGGAAGGAGGGTTTGGTTAACCCGAGGCCAAAGTGGCCTGAAGACAATTAACCTAGTACTATTCTATGCGCTCAATGAAACATGGACTCGAACAGCAGTAGGTAAAATAAATATATATTTTCAAGGGAAAAGGAATACAAGGCCGAATGGCTATGGGAGGGAACACCAATCTGCACTCCTACTATATATTTAAAATGGAGGCCAAGCTATATCCCCAAATTATATGGCAACGCTGTGTAACTAAGACAGGGCACAATTACGTGATTTATAAATCACCACATTTCAAACCTTTTCCAAATACATATCCGAAACTATTACAGTCTCATTTCGTTTCACTTCAATGAAATTGCTCATTACATTCTTTCAAATAGGCTTCCGAAACTGTTTTGCAACCAGCATGGATGCTGTGCTTATGCGGCCATAATAGACCAAAAGATGCCATCTCAGACAAACGAAAAGCAAGGGACCGTTTGTCATTATTAAAACTATCAAGTTCCCCACACCAAAATCCTGACAATTACGTTCTTGAAATCATTTAATTTCACATTAGCAGTATGGAACGATTAAAAATGAAACCAAACACATCTCGAAAGATGAAGTAAAACAAACTCGTTTTCGCTGCTTAAATAATAGGAGGCGTGTTATGAATATAAAATAATCTTAGGCCACATTATAATAGACCCATTAAAATATAAATTGAACAAATTAGCAAATCAAGAAAACGCCTTGGTAAAAGAAGAATAGCGTCCTTTTGGAATCGAAAGTTATTTCAATGCATCCGGCCAGACGACACTTGGCCTCTTAAAAAATTCACAAACTTAATTCCCATTTTCATGAAATGTCATAAATATTTTGTCTGACGGTTCTAGAGTTCCAATTAGTATTATCTAACAGTTTTACCTTGTTCTCGGACCAAGATTTAGGTAGTGGTCCGAGGCTACCACAAACCGCGTCCTTTCACCGTAAGCTCACATAATGTTCTCTTCGTCCAAGCTATTCGTAGCTCTCTCGACAAATGGTACGCCATTTTGCGCATGTGCAGAAGTTCATTTTGAAACAGATGACAAATGAAGAACGCCTGCCACTAGTTTTAATGCCAACTTTGATAATTAATTTTCCTTCACCTCTTAAATGATCGACACGTCCTTTTTAACCAAATTTAAATTGGCAATAGAATTTTCATTTATGTGTCTATCAATGATTGGCTATCCAGACTTTAGATTATTTGAACAAAGACCGCCAAATCCAGTACAGTCCCAGCATATATATTATTCACTAGACAGTCAACAATGGCTATTTTCAATCAATGTAGACCGGAGTAATTAGTTAATATATTTTCCATTAAAAGATAATGGTTATTTAAATTGTTTATGTCTTTCTTCCTGCTTCCTGAAATGATTCACAATTAATAACCAGGGGCGTCGGCAGAGGGGGGGGGGGGGGTCACATGGGGGTGGCGACAGGGGCGGCGGGGCACAGGGGGGGCGGCGGCGGCGAAGTATTGTGAGTCGAAACCAATCGGCTCAGTCTCCCCCTGCGATTCCACCTCTAGGGGGGTCAGATGATGATCCCCGACGACAACTGCTAGCAGGATGGAACCAGCTCACCAATACAGCCTCTCCGGACCGTTACAGCTGGACATCTCACGAAGTTGTAGTAAATGCCTCCACTCTGACCAGCAGAATGGCTAACACCTCCACTAGATGTTGTGTCGTGCGTGGTGACAGTAACCTGTGCACTGGCTACTGCCACGAGTGGTGAGTGATCACATCACTCACGTGACCAACCGGAACAGATACCAGATGGCAATAAGGATCACATGATCGCCATCTCACCGATGATATTTCATGTAGATTCAGTTACCATGTCGTTGTTATTCCTTGGCTTTTGAAATAATTGCAGTGTTTGACCAGGTAAGACTGTTAGAGCTTAAACCGACAGACGATGTTTTAAATTTAAATAGTTAGTTTACAATGTGATGAGTAATAACTAAAATGAACATCACAATTCGATGCTCTGTTAAAATTTCTAGCTTGTTCCCAGCCAAAATAAATCCTGCTTTCACATTCTAAGGAATGAATTAAGTGGACGCAGCGTCACTTAACAACATGCCATCCCTCAGCAATCATGGCAATCGGCTCTCAACGCACCACAGTACCTATCGGGTACTCTCAAACAGCACAGTCATTTAAGTTACTTCTGATGTACAATTACATCAAGTACAAATATACACACACAGCTCTCAAGCATGGCTTCAAACTTTATTAAGGTAGAACAGCAGGCGCAGAACCGCTCGAACAATCTCAGCAACAATACAGCAATCAAAATTTCACGTGAACCAAACTTCAACAGGACTACACACACGTGCTCAATATCAGATAACGCAGGAATCCATCTCACATCTGCGACCAATCACCATCAAGCAGCAGTTACTTCTGACATAACCTCACTATTGAACCAAACTCGCAGTCAACTTACGACCAAGAAACACCCAAGTTCACTCGCACGTTGCCCTCAGCAATCTTCTAACCTCCCTGTCACAACGACAACACTTGACAACTCAAAGGATCAAGCTCACACATAACCACTTAACATTCACTCTTGTCAAGACATAACCTCACCAAATTCACCAGTCGACTATAAACATCCCGCTACTCACCCAGTGCGACCATCTCAACGATAGGTAGCACTACCAATTCATAATCAACATTAGGTCACTAAATGCAACCAACTTCACCATGGGTCACTAAACAGCAACCAACTATTACCTTGGGTCACTTAAGAGTAACCAACTATTACCTCGGGTCACTTAAGAGTAACCAACTTTACTTACCAATGTGTCACTTCACGAGCAACCAACTATTATTTACTTACCAACCAACCATTATTGGGTCACTTAAGAGCAACCATTGCCTTACCGTCCGTAGGTGCCAACTGACAACGTCTGTAGAACCAGACAAATTAAATTTCTCATCTAATCAATTCAGAAAGAAAACCTTCGCCTGTATCGCATACACAATGCAGCTTACAGTTCGCTCCCAAAACTGGCCTCCACACCTGCCACGTGTTTCAGCGACAAGAAATATCCACCTGCATATGCCTCTTCTAAGTTTCACTGCCTGCATATACCTCTTCTACGTTTCACTGCCTGCATATACCTCTCCATCATAGAAAAGGCTCCTGCATATACCTCTTCTCGTAATAAGTCAAGGCACCACTCGACTAACTCAACTCAAACTCACCATCAGGGAAAAATCATCCTGGAATCACCGACCCAACAACCTCTCGAAGCTCAAATACTACTCAGAGTACTGCCAAATTACACAACTCAATCCAACCAATACCAACACGGTACCAACAAAACAAAACCTAGACACTAACCGAAGAAAACTCAAATACTCAACTGAGTACCAACGCACAAGAAAATAATAAAACACTAACCCTGATTAAAACTCAACTAGTACCAACAACGCAGTACATCAGACACAACAACAAAAAAACTCCCTAACAAGTACTCACTCGAGCACCAAGTACCAACAATGGCACTTAACACACCTGAAATAAAACAACACAATGTACCCTCAAAATACTAAACTACGATGTGCGATCATCACCAGCCCGCACGACATCAAGAGTCAGAGGAGCATAGCAATGTCGACATCACCAACCATCACTGAAAGTACCAGAATCATAAATAGACAGAGACTGGCTACTCCCGCTAGGTTGGTATCACTCTACGATCTCTGCACCAACTCCACACATCCCAATTGGCATCCTGAAATGCCCTAACCTCACTCACACAACAAGTACACCAACCATACGTGCAGTCCTGGCACGTCACTCGTTCGATTCCTAACTCCAACCAAACCTGAAATAAATTTCAAAATTTCTATCTACCGACTGAAGATCAAAACTCACACGACCAAAACACGATCACCTTGATCAGCTTTTCTTATAACTGCTTTCTGCTTCCTAAATTTTCGACCACACGTCGCACGAACAGCTGCAATCACAACTACTACACACCCAACACAACGGGGCTTCAAAACTCAACAGCTGACGTAACAAAATGACCTCGGCCTAGCAATCTTAGAACTCGCTGTTTCACCACCTGAAAAGCTTCAGCTCGACACTGCTGTTTTATGTACTCACAGTACATTACTCGTCCACCTGCATGTTCACTGAAATTTTCACTTATCAATATGTCACAAGACATTACACATTCAACTCGATGACAACAATTATCTGCGCACAGATGTTTCTCACAGAATACAGCAAAATAATTGACCATTTAGATCACTAAACTTCATTATTGCTTAGATGACTTAATTCTCATTGGCCACAGCCAGAACAAATAGCAATTCAAATTATCACAGGGCACCCATGCCAGAAAGATTTTCAGCAAGAATTTAACACGTGAATGATATCACTTTTCACACAACTTGACAGGAACACAGAACGATTAGCCATTAGCACTTTACTTAACAGCTGTGCATAGATAACTTTCTACCATGAATCAAATAGCTACTGTACTGGTTTGATCCTACCTTGGAAGCAGCTTGTAGTACGGAACATCACTGAGTGTGACAATAGAGAGAATCCAGCAGCCAACTTTACCATGCTTACAGAGAGACCATGTTCTTGAGTGCCAGTATTACAACTGGACTTGACTCGTCGTCAGTGCGTTCACGCACTGAGGAATGCCAGCAACGCTTTGTCCATTCACAGCCATGAAAAGAAAAACATATATTAGTCAGAGCACCACAGTAGGCATCCTACCTAACCTTAGTGAACCTTCAGTTACTCACTTCTCCCATGCTGCTCGAATCCACGTAAGTTAATTCTACACAATACCACGGCACAAAACACCACCAGGCAACGGCTCCAGAAAATCGAAAACCACGATCTATAGCTACCATAAATCTGCTTCAACCATACGTGCAAGGCAAGGTCCTAGCACTGAAGGCAAGTAACTACGTACTATTCTATGCGCTCAATGAAACATGGACTCGAACAGCAGTAGGTAAAATAAATATATATTTTCAAGGGAAAAGGAATACAAGGCCGAATGGCTATGGGAGGGAACACCAATCTGCACTCCTACTATATATTTAAAATGGAGGCCAAGCTATATCCCCAAATTATATGGCAACGCTGTGTAACTAAGACAGGGCACAATTACGTGATTTATAAATCACCACATTTCAAACCTTTTCCAAATACATATCCGAAACTATTACAGTCTCATTTTGTTTCACTTCAATGAAATTGCTCATTACATTCTTTCAAATAGGCTTCCGAAACTGTTTTACAACCAGCATGGATGCTGTGCTTATGCGGCCATAATAGACCAAAAGATGCCATCTCAGACAAACGAAAAGCAAGGGACCGTTTGTCATTATTAAAACTATCAAGCTCCCCACACCAAAATCCTGACAATTACGTTCTTGAAATCATTTAATTTCACATTAGCAGCCTGGAAAGATTAAAAATGAAACCAAACACATCTCGAAAGATGAAGTAAAACAAACTCGTTTTCGCTGCTTAAATAATAGTCCAGTCAAATTAGGATTTTTTGCTGCATTAAATCATGTAGTTCCAATTTTTTCTGGAATGTGTAGAGGAAGGTCCCCTGAACAACGCCTAATAAAGTCCCGTCGATTTCAGGTGCTGCGGGGGGCAGGAGGGGGGCTCGAAGGCCCCCCTTTTTCGTTTTTGGCGCATAACTTTCAAACGGTGCATCTTACAGAAATTTTTATACTTTCCTAACTGAAAGGTAATTAAATGCCCTACAAAATAGTATATTCATTTTCACACCTGTGTGTTGCCTGCTTCGAGATATGAGCTGGTGAACATGGAAAATTTGCAGAAAAATATGTAGCGCCTCACGTTTCTCGTCAAACTTGCCCTTCCAATCCGTTTGCCTTCCATTTTACAGGACAGTCGTGAGGAAGGAAGTTGTAGAGCACGAAGTTGCCTTCAAGAAGATATATACTTATGCTAATTTATCTTTATATCTTTAAACGTTATAGCGTTTTGACATATCGGGGTCGGTTTCGATATTTCGCTAGTAAACTGCTCATTATTTTACTTATGTTTTCAACGGCTTTAACTCTCTGTAACTCGTTATTTATTGATTTTGTAAACATAAATGGTGTTTATTACCCATATAAATAATGATATATACCTAGAATGTATACATATATATGAACGCAGTGGCGTATATATGATTGTTTTGGGGGAGCCCAATATTTCGGAATACAATATCGTTTTTATGGGAATGAAAACATGATCAAAATCTAATAGTTTGCAGTCCAGCCCATCGGAGTATCCTGGTATATATATGTTCTGAAGAGTTCGTTATTTTTCGTTGTATAAATTCTTTAAGAAATAAGTTATAAATGCCTCTTTTATAGTTAACGCCACTGTTACCCTCTTATAATAAAAATAAATTTACTTGTTGGACGAAACTTCTGCGATGCTTTTGGTTTCGTTAGGATACCGCTCGAAACATTTGATTATGGCTGCTTTACTTCTCCCAAAAATGGCAGAAGTGGTATCACATCCAGTGAAGCCATGAATAAATAGAATGTACTGGCAGAATGGCAAGGTCTGAAGTTGTTGGGAGGAGTACAGTGTGTCTTCTGTGTTGCCTCGACCAGGCTTCATGAAAAGGACATTCGTGTCTCGTGGTGTGAGTGCCACGAGTAAGACGAGCAGGTCTACGTCCTCGCCAATTACCACCACAGTCGAATGAGGGGTATGTTGTAATCCATACCTGACAATGCTGCAGTCAGCGTCTCCTTTGCCTATAGTGAACTGTATACCTTTTGCATCCAAAGCCTGCGCTAACATACTAATCAGCTTAATTTTGCTTCTTTCGTTGGAAAGGAAGTTTTCCTGCTGAACAGAAGCCACCATGTTCTCATCGAAGTCTATATCCACTGATGTTTTACTTGATGCTCTCCGACGTTGTTCGCCTCTTTTCGTGGAACTCGTGTCTTCGTAACCATCAAACACAACAGCAGAGTTGTGGCCGTAATGGTTGATAACGTAGGACACATATTGATCGCAGATGGAGGCGAACTTAGTGTTGTTGTTCCACTTGACTCTATGAAGAAGAAAGCCGCCATCGATTACCGTGAAACAGTTCTTCAGGTTGATTATTTGACTGCATGAAGGAAAGGCATCGTAGAGAGCGGACTTTTTGGTTTTCCTTATCATCCCTTCATCAAAAAGAGTCATGGGATATGGGGCTAACTCACACTTCAACAGCTCCTCTACATCCCCTTCAGTTCTCTTGTTTATAATGGTTCTCTGGAAAATCATTAAAGGCTCGACCACTTCGTTGTCCAGTTCGATAGTGTTGCTCATAGCAGCCAAAGGGACTACTGCGTTCTTCTTACACAGCCTAATTTCTGAAAAGTTCATTCCAACAAAAGTCCCCATTGTACCGGTTCCGATTTCCAATGCTTGGTAACAGTTGATGTTGCTGGTTCCTATTAAACCGGTTGAAAGGGACATCAAAGAATCACGTACAGCAAAAGGCAGGTGATTAGTCAACCACTGTGCAAGCTTTCTTCTGTCTTGAGGATCCAACCAGCCTTCTGGCTGACAACAACAGACAGTATATTATATTAGTTATATGGGTTAAATACGATTTCTTTGCATAATGAAAATAAATAACGTGATACAGAGTGTTAAAGCCGTTGAAAACGAAGTAAAATAATGAGCAGTTTACTAGCGAAATCACGAAACCGACCCCGATATGTCAAAACGCTCTAACGTTTAAAAATATAAAGATAAATTACCATAAGTATTATTCTTGAAGGCAACTTCGTGCTCTACAACTTCCTTCCTCACGACTTTCCTGTAAAATGGAAGGCAAACGGATTGGAAGGCCAAGTTTGACGAGAAACGTGAGGCGCTACATATTTTTCTAAATAGGTTATGAACATTCCCGAATAGGAATATGATGTTATTTCCGTTTGATCAGATAAATTATCAAATAATATGATAAAATTGGTCCGGCTAGATCAAACATAAAATGCCAGCGTTTCGCCCCGGTGTGCCGTTGGGCTCGTCAGTTGGTACAGACACACCTCACCAATACGCATGGCTAGCACATACTGAGAAGGCCATCACAAGACACAAAATACAAGTAGTATTGACGCCACGAGTGATGCCAATGTGCTACGGAAGTCAAGCTCCCTTTCATAAAACAAAAACCTTACCTTGGCAATCCAAATAGGTTATGAACATTCCCGAATGGGAATATGATATTATTTCCGTTTGATCAGATAAATTATCAAATAATATGATAAAATTGGTCCGGCTAGATCAAACATAAAATGCCAGCGTTTCGCCCCGGTGTGCCGTTGGGCTCGTCAGTTGGTACAGACACACCTCACCAATACGCATGGCTAGCACATACTGAGAAGGCCATCACAAGACACAAAGTACAAATAGTATTGACGCCACGATTGATGCCAATGTGCTACGGAAGTCAAGCTCCCTTTCATAAAACAAAAACCTTACCTTGGCAATCCAAATAGGTTATGAACATTCCCGAATGGGAATATGATGTTATTTCCGTTTGATCAGATAAATTATCAAATAATATGATAAAATTGGTCCGGCTAGATCAAACAATTTTGTCATATTATTTGATAATTTATCTGATCAAACGGAAATAACATCATATTCCCATTCGGGAATGTTCATAACCTATTTGGATTGCCAAGGTAAGGTTTTTGTTTTATGAAAGGGAGCTTGACTTCCGTAGCACATTGGCATCACTCGTGGCGTCAATACTACTTGTATTTTGTGTCTTGTGATGGCCTTCTCAGTATGTGCTAGCCATGCGTATTGGTGAGGTGTGTCTGTACCAACTGACGAGCCCAACGGCACACAGGGGCAAAACGCTGGCATTTTATGTTTGATCTAGCCGGACCAATTTTATCATATTATTTGATAATTTATCTGATCAAACGGAAATAACATCATATTCCCATTCGGGAATGTTCATAACCTATTTGGATTGCCAAGGTAAGGTTTTTGTTTTATGAGAGGGAGCTTGACTTCCGTAGCACATTGGCATCACTCGTGGCGTCAATACTACTTGTATTTTGTGTCTTGTGATGGCCTTCTCAGTATGTGCTAGCCATGCGTATTGGTGAGGTGTGTCTGTACCAACTGACGAGCCCAACGGCACACCGGGGCGAAACGCTGGCATTTTATGTTTGATCTAGCCGGACCAATTTTATCATATTATTTGACATATTTTTCTGCCAATTTTCCATGTTCACCATATCATATCTCGAAGAAGGTAACACACAGGTGTGAAAATGAATATACCATTTTGTAGGGTATTTAATTACCTTTCAGTTAGTAAAGTATAAAAATTTCTGTAAGATGCACCGTTTGAAAGTTATGCGCCAAAAACGAAAAAGGGGGGCCTTAGAGCCCCCCTCCTGCCCCCCGCAGCACCTGAAATCGACGGGACTTGATTAGGCGTTGTTCAGGGAACCTCCCTCTACACATTCCTAAAAAATTTGGAACTACAGTGCACTCTCGGTAATTCGCGGTAATTAATGCACGAAATTCCGCGAATTATTGAAAACCGCGAATTATCCGCAGTTATTTTTGTTAAGCCTAGTAAAAACAAAACTATTGATTAAAATATTGAAATATGCATGAAATGCAAAATAATAATTAAAACACTTGATTGTAGTGTCTTATAAGACATGCTAGGCTAGAGGCAGGCCTATGTGGATTATGCCTACAATAATATTTTAAAAAAAGTCATCCCGTTTTGTTTCTTAGATCGTTTATTCTAATTTTCGAGTGCACATTTCCGAAGAAAACTTATAAGAGAACGAAAATTCATTTCGTTTTTCTATATAAGAAATAAGTGTGACTAGATTCTGTGGGAAACTTTCGGGATTTCCGTTGCATCACTCCCGCACTCGATATCAACTGGATCTCAGTTTTCCTCACCAACAGTCAAATTCCGTGTTATTTCATCTTTGCTTTCATGTCTTAAATCATAATCGTCTTTATCGGCGTCTGACTTGCCCGTTCGAAATATCGTCGTTACAGATGTCGGCAAGAGCTTGCTTTTGTAGCGGTATTTTTTCTCTCAAGACTGGTTGACTGCATGAAGAGCATCCAACAAACACGCTCTCGGTCTCGCGAAAGTTAACGTCATTAAGCAATAATCGCTGTTTACAATACGCTGTCCGCGCATTCACCCTTCACAACTCACAGGTCAGCTACCTTGGAGTGTGGCTGTTGGGAAAGGGAGGGTAGGTTCCCAGTGAAAGCGCATTCCGCTTGTATTGTTTGGGCTTCGAAGATCTATGCTATGGTACCACTCGCGGCAACCTGCTCGTATGTTTCGAACATTGCGCAAGTAGACCTACTGTTCCATCACAGAGAAACGCAGTTCAGTCTTCTCAAATGTCAATGATTTCGTCTTGACGCATTGCGTCGCACGAAAATTCTTTTAAATGACTGAGAGATTGCTTTACTTAGCATGATGATTAGTTGCCGTGAGAATTTCTATTTAAAATATATTTGGAGAACCGCGAATTAACCGCAAAGCGAATTATCTGCAAGCGAATTATCGGGAGTGCACTGTACATGATTTAATGCAGCAAAACCATCATTTTTGGTCTAATTTGACTGGACTATAATAGGAGGCGTGTTATGAATATAAGATAATCTTAGGCCACATTATAATAGACCCATTAAAATATAAATTGAACAAATTAGCAAATCAAGAAAACGCCTTGGTAAAAGAAGAATAGCGTCCTTTTGGAATCGAAAGTTATTTCAATGCATCCGGCCAGACGACACTTGGCCTCTTAAAAAATTCACAAACTTAATTCCCATTTTCATGAAATGTCATAAATATTTTGTCTGACGGTTCTAGAGTTCCAATTAGTATTATCTAACAGTTTTACCTTGTTCTCGGACCAAGATTTAGGTAGTGGTCCGAGGCTACCACAAACCGCGTCCTTTCACCGTAAGCTCACATAATGTTCTCTTCGTCCAAGCTATTCGTAGCTCTCTCGACAAATGGTACGCCATTTTGCGCATGTGCAGAAGTTCATTTTAAAACAGATGACAAATTAAGAACGCCTGCCACTAGTCTTAATGCCAACTTTGATAATTAATTTTCCTTCACCTCTTAAATGATCGACACGTCCTTTTTAACCAAATTTAAATTGGCAATAGAATTTTCATTTATGTGTCTATCAATGATTGGCTATCCAGACTTTAGATTATTTGAACAAAGACCGCCAAATCCAGTACAGTCCCAGCATACATATTATTCACTAGACAGTCAACAATGGCTATTTTCAATCAATGTAGACCGGAGTAATTAGTTAATATATTTTCCATTAAAAGATAATGGTTATTTAAATTGTTTATGTCTTTCTTCCTGCTTCCTGAAATGATTCACAATTAATAACCAGGGGCGTCGGCAGAGGGGGGGGGGGGTCACATGGGGGCGGCGGGGCACAAGGGGGGGGGGGCGGCGGCGGCCGCGAAGTATTGTGAGTCGAAACCAATCGGCTCAATTATCATAAGTGGTAAAACGTGGAATCCCAACCACAGGACTTAACATGTCACTTTCCAAAATCTCGTGTGCGTTATACAGAAAGCAATATCGCCAATTTAATGATTTTGTCGCTAAATGCTAGGAGTTTAAATAGTGTTTTTGCACTGAGACAATAAAATGCAGTTATTGTTTGAATAGAAATTTTGATACAGCTAATCAATGGGTAGGTATAGAACAACAGGTAAAACAATTTTTATTTATTTAGTGTATGGCTTTTAGCGCTGGGAGTGTCCGAGGACATGTTCGGCTCGCCAGATGCTGTAGCTGCTTCAATGCGGACAGCCATGGGATGAGCTACAAGTTCCGTTCAATTTCAAGTAGTTCCAACTTTCACTACCAGATTTCACTCACACCTAGTGGTGAACGTTGGAACTTTGATAGAGCATTTCAACGAAATCTAACCTGCTAATTTAGCTTCACACAAGTTTAATCTTTTAAGTGCTGAGTTTCCATTTGACTGTATGGTCCCTCAGTGCTGAGTTTCTTCGTTCATATTGTTAAGTGTTACCCCTAGTAGCACGTTCGTTAATCGGATTACAGTGGTTAAAAGCACAACACAGTTTGGTCCTTTAAAGAAATATAGCTTTATTGCAGGTCAAGGAAGATACACGACACAATAAAACACACAGAAACCATTAGCAGTCTCACTGAGGTTTCCTCCTTATGGAAAACACTCACTCCTTTCACTTTCTCGAGCAGCTGACCGTTCACTAATTAGGTAGACCCGTGTCCAGCCACAGTCTGTCGCTCACTGAAATACCTGCACAGTTCCTGAGTACACAAACTACAGTTACTTACGAGTCTGCTACACACTGCTCTGCAGGCTCGGAAACAATCTCACTGGGTTTCGTAATCCACAAGGCACTTCTCCTCAATACTGTCGCACAGGTAAAAGCACGCCCTCGCTCTGAACACAGTCGGTCCTCACCGGCAGGGTCGCTCTTATATATCGGAGCTGATGACTCAATGGATGCTTCGAGAGCGGACCATGGTTCACGGTTTCTCGAGAGTTCCATTTCTGGTTGGGCTGCATAGGTTCTAGACCGTGCCATTTTGTTCTTACAGCCCTGTTGCGTAAGGCGCTGGTAACACACAGTCTGGAATAGCCTGAGTCATGCGCGGGTGACGAAACTGTCTAGCATTCGTAACAATATGTAAAAAGAAATGTAGAGGCCAAATTTTTTACCTATCAGAGGGTTTAATTGCTTAAAATGTGTATAAATGTTTCTTTACATATATAAATGCAAATGGAAAATCCTACGTTTATTTTCTATATTATTGTGAGAGGTATGAAAATTAAACCTTTTGTGCTTGCGTGTACATCATCTTTATACAAAGTGAAAAAATGAAAATCCACAGCCTGCTTCCAGTCTCCGACCAGGTCAGGAATGGAATGAATGAAGCCCCCATCTAGCGGCGAGGATATGAACTGTGCCGGCTGCCGAGGCCTGACGCACTCCTCTGGGGCAATGATTAAATGAATGACAAATGAAATGATAGTGGAGAGTGTTGCTGGAATGAAATTTTGACAGGGAAAACCGGAGTACCCGGAGAAAAACCTGTCTGCCTCCGTTTTGTCCAGCACAGATCTCACATGGAGTGACCGGTATTTGAACCACGGTCCCAGCTGTGAGAGGCCGGCGTGCTGCCGCCTAAGCCACGGAGGCTTTTTATACAAAGTAAAGGGGGCAAAATAAAAATATTTCACTTTCAAAATCACTCACTGATACATTAAAATCATCGTCTTCATCACCACTTTCCGCTGTGGTTAATAATCGAAGGATTCTTTGATCCGAAATAACATCGCGACGAGAATAACTAGCTTGTTGTTGTTCCGCCATGTTTGTTTTATATCACGGATGAACAACAGCAGTAGAGGACAGAAGTATACAAAAAGCTCTGTTAATTACTTCACGAAGCTATACTTCATGCTGAATTAGTTCCACATAATGCCCAACAGATGGCAGAACATCCCAGACATCGATTTGGCTCTTGAGAGTGAACCGGGAAACTGAAGAAAATGAAAGTTCTCGTGCACCGTCTATAGACGGACATAGCACTGGTCGACCGGCCGCAACAGCCCATCTATAGGCGGGCGTAGCACTCAATGGGTTAATTAGTGGAAGGTTCTTTTACATGCCAAAAATCTAGGACATGGGACCGCCGGCTTTACTTTCCCTCCGAAGGAAGGCATACTGAAGGATTTTAACACATTGGTGACCGATGCTTGAGCTTGTCACATACCCTGTGGATCGGACATTTTTCTATTGAGCATACTAGAGTGCACTTGATTGTAAAAATGTACATAAATATTAAACTAGTCAAGATTTTATCTTCAAATTTGGTATGAGTACTCACCAATGCTCCTAGTAGCACTTGAGTGTGTGGTGACTGTTTATACTTGTGAATGTTTTGATCATGGTAGAGCTTAGATTGGTCTACAAGCAAGGTGAAGAACTCCCTACTAAAAAACCTGTCAAGAACTTCACTCACACTTTCATTATCTTGTGGGACATATGTTAGTCCTTGCCTGCCTTGAAATTGTTCTAAATATCTCGGTGGATAAAACTATCTTCAGCGTCAATTCCTAATACATCGTCAATGTTTACATCGTAATCGTCCTCAGATTCACTTGAATAAATAGGCACATTAGGTAAATTACGGCGTGTAGGGGCTTGAATATCACTTCCACTATCACTCTCACATTCACTTTCCACTAATTCAATATCACTATTTCCATTTGAACGATCGTCGGCATACAATTCTTCTAAAATATCGTCGTCAGCTAACACTGAATTACGCGAGCGTACCATTGATTGAACCGGCAGAAAGAAAGTTGACGTTCGAAACTAAATCAAAGAATAAAAGAAGACCGTTAATAAAAGAAAAATGGCAGATATACATCTACGATTTATTCTAATCAATGTGCAGTCCGAAATAGTTCAATACATGGTCAAGAGATGTCGCAGGAATACCGAAAACAATGATGTGTATAAAACCCGAGATTTCTCAGGGCCCGTCATCTACCGCTGGCGAGCGTACTACGAGATTTCTCGCGGCCCGTCTTCTGTGTGTTAACGCTCTTAAAAAATCCGATGACTTCGGCCGGGTTTGAACCCGCGATCTAGGGCATAGAACCTCAGCATGCTACCGACAATGCCACTGAAGTCGCAAGGTAAAGGCAAAACACTATGACAGGCAGGTGCAGGCGGAGGAAGAGATAAAAGAGAAAAAATAAACACGTTAAAAGGACAGGGACAGTCTCCACAGCCAGAGACACCTCCATCCTCATACGTGGTCACTCACACCATCAATCCAATTATTGGTCCTTAATATTTCTGTCCTTCTTTGCTTTTTCATTGATTGGTTGTAAATCTTCAGAAGGGATGCGTGCAAATTATATCTGCGCCTGGGCAATAGGCAATTCACCCGTTTGTGATCCCTCTGTTGAGAGCTATGAAATTATTCTGTCTTTGATTTTTCATACATTATTTTAACTGTGTAATCGACTTTGATTTTAGTGATATCAACTCTCTTGCATGTTGATCAGGTGCGGCGATATCATCGCCTGACAGAGCTCATAGTTGAGGACTTCGCCCTGCGCTCTCTGGACGCTGTACAACCTGGAGACTGTATCGTCTGCTTCAGTAAGAACGACATCTACACCGTATCGAGGGGCATTGAAGCTCTTGGACACGAGGTAGCTGTCATTTATGGAGGTCTTCCACCTGGCACAAAACTTGCTCAAGCTCAGAAGTTTAATGATGTCAACAATCCATGCAAAATATTAGTGGCCACAGATGCCATTGGAATGGGACTTAATCTGTAAGTATGGATGAGACAAAAGGCATTGATGTTGACTAAACCATTTAACGCAGAAAGTGCGAAGTACTGTACACCTTAAAAAGGGCCATGAACTATAGACCCCTTGAAACAATAATCATCCTGCTTTCATAAACCTACCTCTTTTATTTCTTTTTTCATTTATTTAATCATTCTCAAAGAAATAGTACACAGTAGTATGCTACTTTTAACCCTGCAGTGGTCGCGCACGAATTTCTCTCTTAGAAGGTCGCGTGGCGTCTGAGAGACGCCATTACCATTCAGAGAGATTTATATAATTCCAAGGTTCAAGCATAAATTTAAATGCATTCTAGGACATTTCTGAAGTATTACAGTCTATTATGAAATATAGAGGATTGATATAATGGCAATTTACTATGTAATTACTTCTTATATGTATAGTATACAATTGATTTACAAGTAAGGAGATATTAGTCCTCAAATCACTACAAAATCTATCATTGCTGAAACAGATCACTGTATATAAACAAATGTGAAAGCAGTGCCGGATTGCACAACGTCCACGTGGGTAGCTGCAGCAAGTTCGGAGATCATAGGTTCAAATCCTGGCGCTGACAGCGGCTACCCTGAGTGTGTTTCTTCCCCGGGTTTTCCCACACTCTCTCCAGGAAAATGCTGGGATAGTACCTTACTTCAAACCCATCCCTTTCCCTACTACATCTACACAGTACTACAGTCATCATAGAAATACAAGTTATCAGACTAACTCCACACACACATCCAACTGCATGAGGCTGATAACCAAGTTGTCCCAAGCCCCTTAATTGAATTAGCAACTACAAATAAATAATTTCTTGCAATAATTATAAAGAAAAAACATTCGAAGAGGATCTTACTTTGTAACGGCGAAGGTCGCATGGCGTCTGAACACTTATTGTAACAATGACTCGGAGTTCAACTACAACTGCCGCGCTCATATTCAGTGAAACTCATTATGAATAGTCACTTGAAAGGTAGATGACAATTCAGTTCAATGACCTTGCGGGATTTCCTGTAATGATGAAATAAAGTGCTGTGGTGTCTGTCAGACGCCGCGCGAGCAGTGCAGGGTTAAGTACTGTCTAATGTTTTATTTTTTTTTATTTATGCGTGGATTTGAAGAGCACTTGTGACATGTTATATGTTCGTTTTGCAGGAGTATTCGGCGGATCATTTTCTACTCTCTGATCAAGCCTACTATTAACGAAAAGGGAGAGAAGGAGATGGATGTCATATCGGTATCTCAGGCCTTACAGATAGCTGGCAGAGCAGGCCGATATGGGACACAGTTTGAGACAGTGAGTAGTCTTGTGTTTACACGTTATCATTCAACATTTAAAGCATGGCACACACTGATTTGTAAGTACACACAACGTAATAAGTATATAGATATGACATCACAACCATGGTATCTCCAATAACAGCTGATTCTCAAGATAAAACTAACATTTGGACATTTCCATTCATTCCAATCCATTGCAAGTATGGCCTACTTGACGTATGAGAGCATAGCATTAGTTTTCAATTAGAGCTTCTAATATAGGGAATATAGGGTGCTCCGTGGATTACGCGGCAACACGCCGGCCTCTCACCGCTGGGTCCTTGGTTCAAATCCCGGTCACTCCATGTGAGATTTGTGCTGGACAAAGCGGAGGCAGACAGGTTTTTCTCCAGGTACTCCGGTTTTCCCTGTCACAAATTTCATTCCAGCAACACACTCCACTCTCATTTCATTTCATCTGTCATCATCATCTTCATTTCCCGTTTCCAGCTTCCTGGGTCGGGTTGTGAATTAAGGACCTCCAACTTTTCCTGACTCTCCACCACTCCTCTCCTGTTTTTAGTACTTCTTCAGGTTTTCCTCCTCTCTTCTCTACACACTCCCACACTGTATCTGCCCATCTCTTTCGGGGCCTTCCATTGATTTAATCATTGCCTTAGAGGAATGCGAAAGGCTTCGGCAGCCGGCACAGTTCATATCCTCGCCACTAGATGGGGGTTTCATTCATTCCATTCCCTGACCCGGCCGGTCGACTGGAAGCTGGCTGTGGATTTTAATTTTCAATATAGGGACAGTGACCACCGTCTGCTGGTCGCCAAGGTGAGAGGACTGAAGGAAAAGAGGAGAACTGAGAACCAAGAAAGAAGAATAAGGACATGGAAGCTGAAGGAGGATGGAAATAGGGAGAAGTTCCAGACATTAGTAAGGAACAAATTACCGAAGGATGATCCGAGAACAGTTGAAGAAGAATGGAATAGGTTCAAGGACGTATTGGTAGAAGCAGCGGAAGTTGTGTGTGGCAGAACTAGTGGGAGGAAAAGGTGGAAGGAAACACCATGGTGGAACCCCAGAACTAAGGAAGCTGTGAAAAAGAAAAATGAAGCATTCAGGAAATGGTTCCAACAGGGGACAGACAGAACAAGAGAGGAGTACCAAGAGCTGAAGAAAGAAGCAGGGGAAGTAGTGAAGGAAGAGAAAACGAAATGGCTGGAGAAATGGACATAAATGATGGAGGAGGACTGTGATGGCAGTAAGAAAGTGTTGTATGGAATGATAAAGGCAAAGAGAAGAGATACAGGGGAAAATGTCAGAATGGTGGACAGGAATGGAAAGGAGGTTGAAAATATGGAAGAAGTAAAGGTTATCTGGAGAGAATACTTCAAGGAACTCCTAAATCCAACTAAAACGAGCGTAGTGGACATTGTGGAGGAGGAAACAGACAGTGACCAAGACATTTCAGAGAAGGAATTGACATGGAAAGAAGTGGAGGAAGCATTAAAGAAGATGAAAGGGGGAAAGGCCCCGGGAATAGACGAAGTTAGTGTGGAGATGGTGAGAGCAGCAGGGGTGATAGGAACACAGTGGCTCTTTCGAGTAATGAAAGTGATATGGAGGGAGAAGAAAATACCAGAGGACTGGAAAAGAGGGATAATAATACCCATATTTAAAAAGTGAAGTAGGAAGGAATGCAAGAACTACAGGGGAATTACACTCGTGTGCCACTGCGCCAAAATATTTGAGAAGGTACTGGAGAGAAGAATTCGGACAGAAGTTGAAGATGGGCTGAGGGAAGAACAGTATGGATTCAGGCCAGGAAGGTCAACAGTTGACTTCATCTTTGCTGTAAGACAGCTACAAGAGCACCATTATGAATATGGGAAAGATCTGGTGATGACCTTCTTGGATATTGAGAAAGCATATGATAGTATTAATAGAAACAAGGTATGGGAAGCAATGAGAGCAAAAGCAGTGAACAAGGAGACAGTGGCAAGAGTGAAAGCAATGTAAGAGGGAAGCAAAAGCTGTGTGAAGGTGGGAAGAGAGAGAAGGGAATGGTTTCAACTGTAGAGTGGTCTGAAACAAGGAAGTGCCCTCTCACCCCTGTTATTTATAGTGGTGATGGATGAAATCATACGAAAAGCATTGGGGAAAGGAAAATGAAGGCAATGTTGTTTGCTGATGACCTGGTATGGGGAGAGGATGAGGAATAAGTACAAGAGCAATTAGATGAGTGGGATAAGGTAGTGTTATCATATGGGATGAAGTTCTCAGCACAAAAGAGTGAAGTGGTCATCACAACGAGGAGGAAGAACAGACTGGATATGGGCATAACACTTGGAGGACAGCAGTTGCAGAAAGTAGAATGCTTCAAGTACTTGGGAAGCATAATTGAAGAAAAGGGAGGTAATAGGATGGAAATAAATGAAAGGGGAAGGTGCGCAGATGGATTTTTCAAGAGTGTTAGGGGGATCATATGGAATAAAGATGTACCACAAAAATGTAAAGGAATCATCTACAAGACCTACTTTGTGCCAATTTTGACATATGGTTCAGAAACATGGGTGATGAAGGAAAGGGACAAGAATAAAATACGAGCAGTGGAGATGAAGTTCCAGAGGAGTAGGGTAGGAATGACAAGAATGGACAGAGTAAGAAATGAGAGAGTCAGGGAGATGGTAAGAGAGGAACCATTTCAAAATAGAATAGAGCGATCTAGGCTACAATGGTATGGACATGTGAGGAGGATGCGAGAGGAGAGGATACCGAAGAAGATGTTTGGAATGGAAATGAAGGGAAGGAGGCCAAGGGGAAGACCAAGGGACAGATGGACAAAAGGAGTTAAGACGAGTGTGGAGGAAAGAGGAGTGTGCTGGGACACAGTGAAAGACGAGAGATGGTGGATGGACAGGAAACGATGGAGAGGCTTATGTTCCAAGCAGACCCGACCATTGGTCGGAAACTGCTCAAGATGATGATGATGATTCACATCATTAATGTTTTTTTTTTTGAAAGTATGGAAGCTAGATTTATAATTATTGCTAAAGTAATTGAGATGATGGATGTGATGTATGTAATTCAAATTATTTATTTTGATAATTTTGAATCTTTTTGATTGGAAGTCAAATGTACATTATATCTACTATATATATAAAAATGAATGTTTGTTTGTTCGTCCCTTATTCGTACATATACCATTCACCGATTATTATAAAATTTTGGTGAGTTGTTGTGCACACTCCTGGGACGATTATAGGCATAGTAAATCCAATTTACAATAGATAGCACGCGAGTAGCTTCAACAAAGTCATATGCCATTCATCCGTTCGCGATGAAATTTTGTGAGTTGTGTGCACTCCCGCGAAGGTTTCAGACTTAGTAAATCCATTTTACAGTACAATAGGTAGCGCACGAGTAGATTCAATAAATGAGTGAAAGCGTGCGAATCGTTTCAACAAAATCCATTTTACAATAGTTTAGAGGCAGTTAACGGAAAAAGAAAAAAAAAAATATTGTACATCCAAAAGCACAAACAAAGTTACAACGCCAACACTTTCTTTGATTGGCATTGCAATGCACACGCCATCAATAAATAGAAATATCTACATTGTGGCCACTACTCCTGAAAAACCTGGAAATCCTGGAAAACTCCTGGATTTTCAATAGGTCTGGAAAATTACGAAAATTTTGAAAACTCCTGGAAAATAGCCACTGTTAATTAATTATAAAAATCTTTCCATCCACTGCTAAAATTCCCAGTCCGCTCTTAGTCCTCGACGTCATGATATCGCGGATGGGGTAGCAAGGGCCATCTAGCGGTCGCTCTGCAAACCCTGTTTATTTCTAACCGGAAATTTTCCGCGCCGTGTTTTATCTTAAATCATACTCCCGCTGCAGTTTTGGGGTGAGCACTCTATCGTTAACGAAATAAATTTCCTCAGGCTACATGTTTCTGTGTGTGAGAACACGCGATAGTATTTTTGTAAAACATTGAGTATAGACGACTTGACCGAAATAAAATTGCAGGCGGCATTCTTTTCTCTCTTTTTTTTAAGCGGATATTTGAGTCACAAGGGCTTTTTTTTTAAACAACAATTAAATCATTTGTGTGTTGGCATGCGTATCAATAACGCAATCACCACTAATTTTTGTGAACACCTGTATAAGTAGACCAAACTTTGGTCTTGAAGTAGGCAACCTATAAAGCCCCCCCTGACTCGCGCTTATTTTTTAGTCTGGAAAAATGAGAATTACTCCTGGAAAATTCCTGGAAAACTCCTGGAAAATCGTCCGATTTGAGTGGCTGCCATGCACCATGTATATAGGAATAATCATACACCATCAACAAAATGTCAGTATCAAGAAGCAGAATGCATAGAATGATTAGATCCATATGAAGTATATAAACATTTTATGAAGCAATCCAAACTACTACTACGAGAATAGGCCAGGAATAATGGCTTTAAATTTGGTAGATGTGGAGAGTGGAAGTCCCAATTCCATTTGTCAGTTTTTTCAAACTCACAACCATCCATCACGGCTCCATTGGCCAGTTTGGGAGCTGCATCTCCAGGTGTTTTTTGAAAAATATATTTAATATTTAGAACCTTTCATCATCATCATCATCTTGTACAGTTTCCAGCCCCAGGCTGGGTCTGTTTGGAACATAAGCCTCGCCACTTAGTTCTTTCTTCCCACCACCTCTCCGCTGTCACTCTGGTCCAGTCCTCGCCTCTCTTCTTGACACATTCCGCCTCTCCTTTCAGCCATCTATCTCTTGGTCTTCCCCTTGGTCGTTTCTTCTGCATCTGCTCTCATGTATCCTCTTGGGAATCTTCTTCTCATCCATTCTCTTTAAGTGTCCATACCACCTCAGTCTTGATGTCTCAATTCTACCTTGCAAGGGCTCCTCTTTCACCATTTCCCTGACCTTTTCATTCCTCACCCTGTCCCTTCTTGTTACTCCGATCCTACTTCGCAGGAACTTCATTTCACCTGCCTGTATTCTGCTTATGTCTCTTTTCTTCATTGTCCACGTTTCTGAAGCATAGGTCAGTATCGGGATATAGTAGCTTCTGTATAACACTTCCTTGCTTTTTTGTGGGACATCTTTATTCCACACTAAGCTCCTAATGCTTCTCAGAAATGCTTCTGCCTTCCTGCCACGTTCCGTAATCTCTTTGTCATTTCTCCCATTTTCCTCCACTATACTTCCCAAGTACTTGAGACTTTCCACCTTCTTCAGCTGTCCACCTCCAAGTGTTATCCCACTCATTGGTCTGTCCTTTTTCCTGGTCGTTAACAGGATCTCACATTTACTGATGTTGAACTTCCATCCGTACTCTCCCACTGTTTCTTCCCAAGCCTTCAGTTGCTCCTGAATTTCCTCCTCCTTGTTTCCCCAGACCATGAGATCATCTGCAAACACCATTGCTTTCATCTTATCTTCTCCTATCTTTCCTGTTACCCGTGTCATTACCTCGTCCATAACCACAATAAAGAGAAGGGGTGACAGCGCACTACCCTGTTTCAGGCCACTCATTTGTCTGAACCAGTCTGTTCTTTCCCCTCCAACTTTCACACAACTCACACTTCCACAATACATCTCCTTCACTCTGCCTACAGTCTCTTTTTCCACTCCCATGTTTTCCATTGCTTTCCAAACCTTCTCCCTACACACACTATCATAGGCCTTTTCGATGTCCAGGAAGGCCATCAGCAGATCCTCTCCAAATTCGTAGTGGTGTTCCTGGAGCTGTCTCACTGAAAATATGAGATCCACTGTTGCTCTCCCAGGTCTGAATCCATACTGCTCCTCTCTCAATTTTCTCTCCACTTTGGCTCGTATTCTACTTTCTAATATCTTTTCATATATCTTGGCACAGTGAGGTATGAGTGTGACTCCCCCGTAATTTCTGCACTCCTTTCTGCTTCCTTTCTTAAATATTGGGACAATTAATCCTTTCTTCCAATCTTCAGGGGTCTTTTTCTCCTTCCATATCACCCTCATCACACGGTACAGCCACTGTTTCCCAACCTCCCCTGCTGCCTTCACCATTTCAACACTCACTTCATCCACACCTGGTGCCCTTCCTCCTTTCATCTTGTCTATAGCCATTTCCAGTTCTCTCCAAGTCAGGTCCTTTTCCATTCCTGTGTTATCTTCTCCATCTTCCAATACATTGTCTTCCTCCCTATGACCATTTGGATTTAGCAAATCCTCAAAGTACTCTTTCCACACTGTCTTGAGTGCCTCTTTGTTGTGTACCTCATTTCCGTTTTTGCCCATCATTACCACATCCTCTCGCAGACCTCTTCTCTTACTTTTGACCATCCCATAAAGTACTTTCTTATTTCCTCTGCTGTCTTCCTCCATCATCTCTGTCCACTTTGCCATCCACTTCTTCCTCTCCTCTGCGACAATCTTGTTTGCTTCTTTCTTCTTTATCTTATAATCTTCCCTTGTCAGATCAGTTCTTTCCTGGAACCACACTCTGAAAGCCTTGTTCTTCCTTCCCACAGCTTCTTTTACTCTCTCATTCCACCATGGTGTCTCTTTACACCGCTTTCTGTTGCTTGTTCTTCCACATACTGCCACTGCAGCTTCCACCATTGTGTTTTTGAATTGCTTCCATTCCTCTTCCCCTGTTTTAGGATTGTCTGTTGGCATCCTTTCCCTTATTATCTTCTGGAATTCTTCCTTGACTTCCTTTTCCTTGAGTTTCCATACTTTGATTCTCCTTTATTTAATCAAATTATTTGTGAATATATCCATTTTATTTTAATATTGTATTAATGCTGAACATTTGAATAGAATTTGTTTTGATTGCTGGAGTATTTTAATTACCATATTTACTCGGTTATAGGACCCCCTTTTTTCCTAAATTTTTAGTTCCAAAATTCGAGGGGTGGGGTACTATCAGGGTGTCTACCGGTAACGAAAGTAACGAAAAAGTAACAAATTTTACAAATGGGTAACGAAAAAGTAACGAATTTTACAAATGGGTAACGAAAATTTTCTGAAGGTGTGTTGAATCATTTAAACTCGCGCCGCTAGGCTCAGAGATTGTGATGGAGCGAGTTTCACGCAAGCGGCGCCGTGCCTATTGCATAGTACTAAGCTATATTTCCCCGTGCCCGACCTCAAGGAAATACAGTACATACTGAGGAGGATACCTTGAGTGGTATTCAGCGGTTCACCGTATATTTTCGGCATCCAGAAGACTTAAGTTTCGTGTGAAATATTTTTCTGTGTTACTGTATTAGGAAACCTGACTTTTCGCGAGACGTTTATTCGCTATTACTTCCGAAACTAAAAAGAAATCTCTCATTTCTGTTATTTGGAAACTATGTCAAATTGAAGTCCAGAAATAACTCGAAATAATTTAATGTCACAATCTTGAAAAATGTTACCGTTTCGAAAAAAATTGCAAAAGATCTTCGAAATACATATAACTTATTTAAAAATATGTCTAGTAAATTTGCGACATCCAGTATGGTTAATTCGAAATTCCGTTATAAGTCGATTTTTTCTTTGAACTTTCGTTCCATCGGATATATAATCTAACCGATTATTTCGATAACTTGTGGATAATTCGTGGTTCTCAGTCGAAATAAAACGTGTCCTCTTGTCGTATTATTCGTGCAATCCACTCAGAATAATTCGTAATATTCGATACCGTACCTTCTTCGAACGTTCATCTTCCAAAATCGCATCCTCAAGACGGCCGGCTGACCGCACGACTTGCCTGCGTGAATCTCGTCAAACGGACCGAGATCGACGTCAGTTGCGTGAAATCATAAAACCCGTCCCCTATCGTGAACTTGTGACCACGAGGACTGCGGGAATCCTGTCAAAGGTGATTGGGCACCCATCACGGGGCACCCATCACGAAACCTACTTGCTACTTTCCCCATGACCGTATACTTAAAAGCGTGTCTGCGAAGACAATTCAGTGACGATCGCGTAACATCGCATCCGTTTCTTCGCGACCTACCGCGGGGACGAAGGAAATCTCGCCAAATGGTCAAAAGCAGAGCAACCTCTTGGTACCGTAATTATAACAACATATTGTGCACAAGACGACATATTAGCTGAAACAACTCATTGGATATTAAATATCTAGTAACTTATATATTTATTATTTTTAAAATTTTTATAACATCATGTGAATTTCATTTAAAGCGGCTTCAGTGGCCTAGTTGGTAGCATGCTGAACTGCTGTGCCCAAGATAGCGGGTTCAAACCCGGCCGAAGTCATCGGATTTTTTAATAGCGTTAAAAATCCTTCAGTATGCCTTCCTTCGGAGGGGAAGTAAAGCCGGTGGTGCCATGTCATAGATTTATGGCATGTAAAAGATTCTTCCACAGACTAAACTTGTGTGAAGCTAAATTGTTAGGTTAGATTTTGTCGGAACGCTCTATCGAATTTCCAACGTTCACCACTAGGTATCATTGATTCTGGTAGCAACTTGAAATTGAACGGAACTTGTAGCTCACCCTAAGGGTGTCCGCTGGAAGCAGCTACAGACTCAGATGAGCCGAACATGTCCTCCAGACACTCCCGGCACTAAAAGCCGTACAATAAATAAAAATCTCTTTAAAAACAGTTCATTGTTGTTTTTCTTCACCGCGTGATGAGCAGACTGCAGACGTATCTTGAATTCAAAGGTAACTAAATGGTAACTAAAAGGTACCTAAAAAGTAACTAATTTTTACTTCATCCTTTCAGTAGACACCCTGACTATAGACGCGAACTTTGCAAAAATCCATTATTTTGGGAAAGGGAGAGAGTAAAAAGTTAGCTATTTTATTTTGATGCTACCTAGTATGATGTATTTAATCAAAATGAACAAAGTAATATGGGGAGAGAAAATGAAATAGAAGTGCAAGAACAAGTCACTGTATGGAATCAAGAGATAGAGAAATATGGAATGAAAATAAGTGTGGAGAAGAGTAAGACTGTAGTGATGACAAGAAACAAGAGAGAAGGAAGACAGAATATTGAAGTCAATGGAAATCCATTGGTAATGGTAAAAAGCTTTTAAGTATTTGGGGAGCATTCTCACAGAAGATGGTACAATAAATGAAGAAATTGGAAAGAGAATCCAACAAGCTAATGGGTTTTACCAGTATGTGAGAGGTTTAGTATGGAACCAGGAAGTCCCACAGAATTGCAAGAAAGTTCTATTCTCAATGTATTACACACCAATTTTGACATATGCAGCAGGTACTTGGACCACAACAAAACGTGATGAAAACCGAATCCAAGCAGCCGAGATGAAGTTTCTTAGAGGAATAATTGGAAAGACTCGGAGGGATAAAGTCAGAAATGTGGACATTAGGGAGAGAACTGGGTTCCCAAAACTGCAAGACAAGATAGAAACCAGTAAGCTGAAGTGGTACGGTCATATGATGAGAATGGAAGAATATAGAGTACCAAAAAGAATATTTATGGAGAAAATACCAGGAAGAAGACCACGAGGAAGGCCCAGAAAGAGGTGGATAGATACGGTGAAGGAAAGCATAGAGAAGAGAGGAGTAAAAGAAAAAGAAGTATTGAAAGAAGGAAATGAATGGAGGAGGGATAGACAACTGTGGAGGTCCTTGATTCGCAACCCGACCCAGGGAACTGGAAACGGGAAATGAAGGAGAAGAAGAACAAAGTGCCTATGTCTGCCGGCCACTAGCGTCTCGTCCTTACGTGAATGCGGCACATCGCACGTGTGGCCAGCCGGCCAGCTGTATCATAGCGTGTGCATATTGGCCTGCCGGCCACTAGCGTCTCGTCCTTACGTGGATGCGGCACAACGCACGTGTGGCCAGCTCTATCATAGCGTGTGCATATTGGCCTGCCGGCCACTAGCGTCTCGTCCTTACGTGGATGCGGCACAACGCACGTGTGACCAGCTCTATCATAGCGTGTGCATATTGGCCTGCCGGCCACTAGCGTCTCGTCCTTACGTGGATGCGGCACAACGCACGTGTGACCAGCTCTATCATAGCGTGTGCATATTGGCCTGCCGGACACTAGCGTCTCGTCCTTACGTGGATGCGGCACAACGCACGTGTGGCCAGCTCTATCATAGCGTGTGCATATTGGCCTGCCGGCCTCTAGCGTCTCGTTCTTACGTGCATGCGGCACAACGCACGTGTGACCAGCTCTATCATAGCGTGTGCATATTGGCCTGCCGGCCACTAGCGTCTCGTCCTTACGTGGATGCGGCACAACGCACGTTTGACCAGCTCTATCATAGCGTGTGCATATTGGCCTGCCGGCCACTAGCGTCTCGTCCTTACGTGGATGCGGCACAACGCACGTGTGACCAGCTCTATCATAGCGTGTGCATATTGGCCTGCCGGCCACTAGCGTCTCGTCCTCACGTGGATGCGGCACAATGCACGTGTGACCAGCTCTATCATAGCGTGTGCATATTGGCTTGCCGGCCACTAGCGTCTCGTCCTTACGTGAATGCGGCACAACGCACGTGTGGCCAGCCGGCCAGCTGTATCATAGCGTGTGCATGTCGGCCTGCTGGCCACTAGCGTCTCGTCCTTACGTGGATGCGGCACAACGCACGTGTGACCAGCTCTATCATAGTGTGTGCATATTGGCCTGCCGGCCACTAGCGTCTCGTCCTTACGTGGATGCGGCACAACGCACGTTTGACCAGCTGTATCATAGCGTGTGCATGTCGGCCTGCTGGCCACTAGCGTCTCGTCCTTACGTGGATGCGGCACAACGCACGTGTGACCAGCTCTATCATAGCGTGTGCATATTGGCCTGCCGGCCACTAGCGTCTCGTCCTTACGTGGATGCGGCACAACGCACGTTTGACCAGCTGTATCATAGCGTGTGCATATTGGCCTGCCGGCCACTAGCGTCTCGTCCTTACGTGGATGCGGCACAACGCACGTGTGACCTGCTCTATCATAGTGTGTGCGTATTGGCCTGCCGGCCACTAGCGTCTCGTCCTTACGTGGATGCGGCACAACGCACGTTTGACCAGCTGTATCATAGCGTGTGCATATTGGCCTGCCGGCCACTAGCGTCTCGTCCTTACGTGGATGCGGCACAACGCACGTGTGACCTGCTCTATCATAGTGTGTGCGTATTGGCCTGCCGGCCACTAGCGTCTCGTCCTTACGTGGATGCGACACAACGCACGTGTGACCAGCTCTATCATAGCGTGTGCATATTGGCCTGCCGGCCACTAGCGTCTCGTCCTTATGTGAATGCGGCACAACGCACGTGTGGCCAGCCGGCCAGCTGTATCATAGCGTGTGCATGTCGGCCTGCCGGCCACTAGCGTCTCGTCCTTACGTGGATGCGGCACAACGCACGTGTGACCAGCTCTATCATAGCGTGTGCATATTGGCCTGCCGGCCACTAGCGTCTCGTCCTTACGTGGATGCGGCACAACGCACGTGTGACCAGCTCTATCATAGCGTGTGCATGTCGGCCTGCCGGCCACTAGCATCTCGTCCTTACGTGGATGCGGCACAACGCACGTGTGACCAGCTCTATCATAGCGTGTGCATATTGGCCTGCCGGCCACTAGCGTCTCGTCCTTACGTGGATGCGGCACAACGCACGTGTGACCAGCTCTATCATAGTGTGTGCATATTGGCCTGCCGGCCACTAGCGTCTCGTCCTTACGTGAATGCGGCACAACGCACGTGTGGCCAGCCGGCCAGCTGTATCATAGCGTGTGCATGTCGGCCTGCCGGCCACTAGCGTCTCGTCCTTACGTGGATGTGGCACAACGCACGTGTGACCAGCTCTATCATAGCGTGTGCATATTGGCCTGCCGGCCACTAGCGTCTCGTCCTTACGTGGATGCGGCACAACGCACGTGTGACCAGCTCTATCATAGCGTGTGCATATTGGCCTGCCGGCCACTAGCGTCTCGTCCTTACGTGAATGCGGCACAACGCACGTGTGGCCAGCCGGCCAGCTGTATCATAGCGTGTGCATGTCGGCCTGCTGGCCACCTGTTGCATAGTGTGACTCATAGCCCGTACGCACAAAAAGAAAGACAGAGGCAAGGTCATGCCTTGTTAGCAGCGGAGCTCGTGTACGATTGATTGGTATGGCCAGTGCTTGATTTGTAAAGAAAGAGGTTCCGGTACTGTGGGCTACCGGGTGGTGATGGGTGGGGGGTGGACTTCATGGAATATTGAAATATAGAGTACTAAATACGATATTTTTACGCTATTCTGAACATGTTTAAAAATTAATTAGTGGACAAAATAGTAATCGAATTTTGATTGCAATTTTAAATTAAATTGAGACTACTGTAGCAACATTTTTCTTACCATATTAAATTTTAATGTAAGCCAACTAGGCTACCATTCAAACAATGTGCATTATTTCAATTTCATTTTTTTACGTAATTAAAAAACATTCGGTTTGAAAATACGGTACACAAGTGTTTACCAACAATTTCTTATTTCTTTTTTTATAATTTTGACTTTACAGTTTTCTGAAATAATTAATTATTATAAAAGGTGCTGTACTGAAACATGTTTCACTGCACAGTTTATAAAATTGTCCAAAGTTTAGAAAAGTTTTCGTTGTATGTGCCTCCTCTGTCTCACCTTGCTGTTAGTATCCAGAGCGGGGGAGTGCCGTCCCCGAAGCAGCCAAGATTCCACGTACTTTGAAGTACAATCCAGTCAAAGACCAAGTTGACCTTGACCTACAACTAACGTTCCACAGTTCTAAATATTATGTTATATATTCGACTTTTCCCCCGTACATAGGTTTCGGTACGGCGTACTGGTGCGTACCGTCACAAATCTAGCCCTGGGCATGGCCCAAGCAGCCAACGACGATCCAACATCTGGTATACAAAGACAAGAGTATATTTCATGATTATTGCCAACCACCTCTGAAAAGATATCACACTTTCCCTGCGATTGTTTTGCCTGACCAACTCCTGGCCGTATCCCATCCGCGCGGAACTGCTCGTGCCGCGCTCCTTGCTAGACAATGACGGATAGGACTCTCAGTAATTAAGGAAGGGTACTATACGCGATTTCAAGAATTTTTTATTATGGCTCTCGAAAATCAAGGAGGGTAGTATAGGCGAGGGGGTCCTATTGTTGTTTGAGTCTTCAGTCTTTTGACTGGTTTGATGCAGCTCTCCACGCCTCCCTGTCCTGAGCTAATCGTTTCATCTTTACATAGTTACCACACCCTACATCCGAGGCAATCTGTTTAACATATTCTAACCTTGGTCTACCCCTACAGTTCTTGTCCTCGACCATTCCTTCCATAACTAAGCTGGCTATTCCTGGGTGTCTTAGTATGTGTCCTACCAACCTATCTCTTGTCTTCATTAGCAGTCGCCAGAAACATCTCTCCTCTCCCACTCGTCTTAATACCTCTTCGTTTGTCCCCCTATCTATCCATCTGATCTTCATCATTCTCCTGTATCACCACATTTCAAACGCCTCAATTTTCTTCTTTTCTGCTGCACCAATAGTCCAAGTTTCACTTCCATAGAGTGCCACGCTCCAGACAAAGGCTTTCAAAAATGACTTCCTAATACCTAAATCTATATTCGATGTCAACAGATTCCTTTTCTGTAGAAATGCTTTCCTTTCCTGAGCCAACCTGCTTTTTATATCCTCCTTGCTTCGTGCATCACTGGTTATTTTGCTTCCTAAGTAGATGTCCATAGAGGTTTCTGATTTATTTCGGCTGCATTCCATTATTTTTGTTTAAATTTATTAATTTTCATCATGAATTCTTTCCTCAAGACGGAGTCCCTACCATTCAAATACTTTTTCAAATCCTCAGGCATGTCAGCCAAGTAAATATGGTAATGACATTAATCAATAAGGCAATTTTCATACATTTTCCTAAAATGGTAAGTGTTTTGGCTTTTTACAAAATTTGACTAAACTAAACAAAACCATGCGAACATTATTATGAAATAGTGCACAAATATTATTGCTGATACTCTCTTCAGTTGGAATTCTCAACTGCTAGAGGTTGTGATGTCACATATTTCTTAAACAATGAACAACAAAAAGAAGGATACAGTAGAGTCCCGCTCAACCAACCTTCACATATCTGACATTCTGTGTTATCCGACACTGGTAGACTTAATTTGATAATTTGGTGTACATTAAATTCTGGGACCCCCCGGTGGGAGGTTGCTTGAGAAGTAGTTGAAACAACATGAACTCTACGTATTGGCCATGACTTATGGCTAGGAAATGGATGCACATCCTGCTGTATCATTCTTTTGCAGTTGAGTTAGGTAGTGAACCATCTGAATAATGGAGAAAATATTTTGAGTGGAAAAAATCTGCAGCGTTATATCAAAATTATATTAAATAAAATTCTCTGAAACTGCCCTCATTGGCACAATGTGATTATATTTTTTTCAAGACCTATTCCTTGTCTCTAGGGTTATGTGACGACATTCAAAGCTGAGGACTTGCCAACGTTGAAGAATCTGCTATCACAGACCCCAGCACCTCTGACAAAAGCTGGGCTGCACCCAACAGCTGAGCAGATAGAGCTGTATGCATACCATCTACCTAATTCAGCTCTCTCCAATCTCATGGTAAGATACAGCCTATCATATGCCCATAAGATGTAAGAGAACTGTTTGCTAATTTAAGATAATAGCTTTTTCTCTACTCATTGTCTTACTATTCGTTAAATTATAATACAAACGTTGGAAAAGTAGCGACTTAACCAGATAAGAACTCCGTAGAAGCAGAAGAGAATGACTTCACATGGTCAGCCCTATTGTATCGTATATACCCAAATGTAAGACGAGGTTTTGTCCCACTTTTTGTGTTATAAAAAATTGGGGTCGTCTTATATTCAGGTTATACATTTTTTTTTGGTTATTGGTTTCTAGCGCGTCTTTCTGTTGACGCCAATAGCGAATATCAAATTCATTCACAATGAATTCTCGACCGGCAGCTCTGTTACCATCGTCGTCTGCGTATTTGATCACTTTGAGTTTAAATCCAGCCGTATAACTTCCGCGTTTTTACATAACTAAAATATTGATTTCCACAAGAAAACAATCATACTTAACTGAGAAACAAAAATGGAACTTGAAGACAATACTGGTAGGCCTACTTATCGACATTGCAACAGATGGACAACAAACACCGTGGAAGAAAGGAAAGCACTGCCGCAAAAACTAACAATAACATCACGGGCAAGACGTGTTTTAAAATGACTACGATCATCTTTATGATGGCGTCAGAAATTAATGAGAGATATACTTTTTCCTGCAATTTCTAATTTAAAAATGGGGTGCGAGATATATGCGTGCAAATACGGTATTCATTGTTATGACAGAAATTCGTGGAACGAAGAAATTTCAAGTTCCGACGGGTGAAAGGAAGAGTTACGATGCGAACTTCAAGTTGATAGTGATTTGTTATGCTGAAACAACATCAGTTAAAGCAGGACAGAAGTACGGAGTGAGCGAGTGCAATGTGCGTAGATGGCAGCAAACTAAGGACAGACTTAAAAGTGCGCGTACAACAAGAAAATCTTTTCGTGGACCTAGGAAAGGACGCTTCCCTGATTTGAACAAAGAAATTATAGAGTATGTCTTGGAAAAGTGGGCAGAGGGATTTCCGATAACACAAGAAGGTATAAAAATGAAAGCACAACCTTAAGGGCATATACAGTATTGTGCAAGTTATGAGTTTGCGAGTATTTTTTTGAAAAAAATCTGTAAGAGGCAGTCGATAACTAGGCCTTGTCTTATATTTGGGCTCGTCTTACATTCGGGTATATACGGTACATACTAATGAAAGAAAGGAAGTATTCACAAGAATGATACATTTAGTTAATGTACTTCCGTTTCTTTTGTATTGTATTGTATGTCTGCCCCTTATTATTCCCGTTTTCCAACGGGGTCGGGGATGAGATGCGATGGAAGTCTTTGTGGCGATGATTTTTACGGCCGGATGCCCTTCCTGACGCCAACCTCATGAGAGGAGTTAATGAGAGATTAAATGAATGATGGTGAATGAAACTGGGCAAGGATGTGGAAGGAAGCGGCCATGGCCTGTCAGAACGTACCGTCCCAGCATTTGCCTGGTGTTGAAAATGGGGAAACCACGGAAAACCATTTCAAGGACGGCCGACGATGGGGCTCGAACCCACGCGTCTACCGAGTCAGCAGAGAGCTTGGCCCCATGACCTAATGCTGAGCTTTAGCCAGCGTAGCCACTACTGTTTCCGTTTCTTTTATTAGTATGTAAATAGGGCTGTTGTAGTGTTTACGACGGTTTTCACCAAGTCTTAACTAATGATTAGTTAGTTAATCCTGTAACAGAATTTATTCAGTTACAGTAGCTCACCCTCGAGTTTTGTGCCTTGTGCAGTTAGTTTGGGGTATTTTATTCGTATCTTATTATATTGGGTTAACGTGGGGTTGCAGAGGTGATTTTTATTGTGCCTGTGTGTGTTTTTGTGGACGGATTCACCTTTGAATGGTCCGGACCACCTAGGATCATTGTTTATTAATTATCGGTTTTTGGATATTTGATATTATAAAATACGGGGTTTTGCGGTTTATTACGTTTTGGGAATAAGGATATAAGACTGTATTAAGTAGAAGCATTATTTCATTTCGGTTTGGGGTTAATGGCTTTATTTTGACCTATTAATGTTAAATGTTAGATTCGTGGCTGTACTATAAAGGTACAATGAATTGGTATTTTCGAGTGCTGGATTTGTTACATACCCGGAAAAGACAGGCAGTAATTCAGCTTGTGTGGGAATACCTAGGCTATTAATAGCATGAACTGAGATGAACTGGCGCGTGAAAAACTACTGTGTGACGTCAGTGTGGATTTCGACTGTCTGATGTTCATGTGTTGACACGGATGTTCCGCTAGGAGCGGGCTACGCACGACTTAGTTCCGGCAGAAACATTGGGGTTATGGATCCCTACGCCAGTGCATATAATGGCGTGTCTGGTGTTCCGAGATCGTCTTATCGCTTTATCGGCAGAACACTGATCTTCTAGCGCCCAGGGTCGTTTTACGCGACATGGTTTCCGTAACGAACAGTTAGAGATCGTCTTCTTGCTTTTACAGCGAAAGTCCGTTGTCTACTTGCAATTTAGTGTCGTTATTACTTGATCATGGTATCGTAATACGAACGAGCAGTGACTAATTTTTAGCTATCCACTGAGCTCTTACGGGCTATTGGAGGCTACATGCATTTCATGGGTCCATCCATACCATGGGCTGTCGGTAATAACTTACCACGCCTAAAAGGATGATCAGTCGTAAACATTTCATCGAAGTCATGCGAGAATGGAGACGTGAACTTGCAGTTCCAGAAGAAAGAAAGTAGAGTGAACCAGTCTAACGTGTGTGGATATTTTGTGTACGGACGGTACAGTGTATATACGTAGGTGGCTGTTATGCCTGGGTCTGATATGGCCGTAAGTGTTTTCCTGCTCTCAGAGCCTAAATTCAGTGGCAAGGTACTGTATAAATCACGAGTGTATGAAGGGTATTTTGTGTTGTATATTATGTATATATGTGTATAGTACAGCCAATAGATTATCTCTTTAAAATTCATGTGTGTTTATATTCCTGTCTTGCATGAACCTGGTACATCAGCAAACGCATGCCAAATGCCCTACACCTGGGATAAGGAGTTTCATAGTCGGGGCAACAGTTATGTACCGTATTTTATCCTATTTTATTCAGGAAGACCCATATGGTCAACCTTGGCGCCCATTCAAAGTTGGGAGTAATGTTAAAATCACTTGTGGCCTGTATTTAAAGGCAGTAAATTCTGTAGGTTTGTGGTAATGAGGGTAGTTAATTGTAAATCAACTATAGCGGGAAGGTGAGAGTGTTTCAATCCCTATTTGACTTAAATACAAGAGTTAATGCATTGTTATTATCGATGCATTTCATGAGGCAATTCTGATTCATAATTACTTAAACGACTCTTGCGCATGGTTAGACTTGGTTTCCCCCTGGCGACACATGGCGGACAGATCAAGAAGTAAAACCACAGACAATAAAAAAAAAAAAAAAAAAAATAATTAACAGGGTACAATATGGGTAAATGCACTAGGAAATGAGTTAACAGACACACAAACACAGGCCTGCCTTCGCGAATTGAGAAGCTCTTTGCCCCCAATCGTCATCTCAAGAGTGTAAGTTAGGTTGGCAATAGCACAATCATCACTGCGACTTACATTGCTTTGAATCACGCGGGCCATAAGGTACGAACTACTGGTCTCACAGATTCATGTCGTCGAAAAACAAAGTGTCAGCTCATTTAAATTATCATCTCCCACAGGAAATGATGTAGAATCATGGTGTCAAAGTCATCAACAAACAAATGGATTCAATTTTACTAGGCTGTAATTAATTAATTAATTAATTAATTAATCCGTCATTTTAGGATAATTAGGCATATGATTTATAATAAAGGTTTATGTAAAGCATTAGATGGTTTGATTTAAGACACCAGTCGTCGGCTGCATGCGATCTCAGAGATACACTCGTTCGTAGATCATGACTTCTAAAAGTCAACAACACAATGCCCTGAGCTAAGAATTGCTCAAGCAGCAATAACACTGGTTAGCGCGTCTTACACTATTTGCACGCAATTGACATCGGTCGCCTAGGCTCCTTGGCTCAATGACACCGGAATTTATCAACAATGAAAGGGGACTTAAATCCGTCCTTCCTTACCAAAACTTTGTGTTCACAGACACAATAATAACATTAGCTAGCCTGACATAATACAAAAAACTGGGTCAATTTACATGTGTGTTAAACCTTCATTACAGCTCGCTAGATGATTCACTTCATCAGCTCAAAATACAAGGAATTCCAATGAATGAACATTCCCTTGCTCTCGAATAGCGGTAAAAATATCAGGTTTTTACAGCTCGTGGTGGCTGTCCCCAAGGCTTGGTTAAGTCTCAGTGACATTGACCTTCACATTCTATGTGATCATGACGTCAACAGTACAATAAAATAGTCAATAAAGTCGTCTCCCACTGAATTCTGGGTAGAAACCAGTTCCGACCGCTAGCTCCTAGTGTGTCAATTCACTCTACACAATACTGAGTATGGCACGGCTTTCATTTACATTGCATTTCAAAACTGTACATTCCGTCTGACAGAAAACACATATTACAGTCCTATTGTGCTCTGCAGATCGCTTAAAGATTGTTTATCACTTCCATTATAGTGTCCATCACAGTGTGTTACCCTTCGTGAAGATATAATGTTATTAAAATACCAAAGATGATTAAATTGAAGACTATACAATCTGCAGCATAACTGCTTTGACATTGAGAGATATGTCACTCGTCACTATTATCATGAACTCGTGGGTTCTATGTGCATTGCTCGGCACATTCTCAAAATAAACTCACAAACATCTAGCCTCTACGATGCTGTTCAAAATGATACGCTTATGGTTTCAACTTCATGTCTCCATCAGTCCTACTAAACATGCGTTTGTTCCTCCCAGGAACTAAATGTGGTTAAGTGTACTCACAAAATGTTAACCAAATAGTACAAAAAATATAACAGTGACTGTCGACTGCTAACTGATACAGTAAAAATCTCAAACCAAAATAACTGAGGGATCCTAAACAGGGTATTCCCTAACAAATGACGAATATCGTCCTCATGGTGAAAATATCAGCTGTCTGATATGGAAAATGCAGCTTTCTCATTGCTGAAGTTTATGCTGAAAATGACAAACTGTACATGGTGCACCACCGTAAAGTACGGCATGTGGTGGCTCACAAAGATTGTCCCAGTTCCAAAAAAGAAAGACATGATTTAATAGTAGCCCTGCCTATGTGGTCTTCGATCAGTTTTGGCTAAAAATAACTACTCAAGTTACGTCTGCCTGGACAAAACCTTGTACATGAATGAGAATACAGGACTCACAGTGACATGAATATGTTGTTCACCTTCCTGTCTCCAGGCTGGAAGGGGTAATACGTCTCCAATCCTGTGGAGGGATTAATAAGCAAGACCATAGGTCCTTCTCGTCCTCTGTCTCGTACTTGGCTCGTCCTTGCCAGTCTCTGCCGGACTTTCCTCCTCATGGTTGAATCATTTCGTAGGTTCTTCCCTCATCATGGATGAAGTTACTCCATAACGGACCTCACGTGTAGTGGGTAGAATGCATCAAACACGTTGTACATTTTACGTTGCATGGTGATCAATTTAACAAATATCACTGAAGTTACAATATTAAACTGTACAGAAATCAGCTCACTGGCGTTACACTGGTGCAGGTAATTGCAAAAATGGCTCTGGATTGTCCTGCCACAGAATTTATGATACAACTGGTGGTATCTCTCACTGATTTTAGTCACTTGAAAACCACTCAATATCTCGGCAATCACGATGAAATAAATATGTTGAATGACATTGCCATTAGTCATTTCAATAGTAGCGTTCGATGAGCTGTAGTCATTTAACGTGGACTCAATATTTTATGCCTCGTAGCGCACAAAGTCTGACCTGTCCTAGACAGCGTGGTCACAATTCACGAGGTAAGTGAAAATTGTAATTTCACTCGAAATAAGTTTCCCTTCAGAAATATCGTTGAACAAGCCTTGCATGGCCGAAAATATACTGTTCACTCAAATTATGCGGTGCATTCAGCACGATGGCTGTCAATTACTTTCCATACACTTATGTGGGTGCACGTTGCACAAAACGTGGCCCTCGTCGATATGACGGACTATATCACAGACACATCTAGTCTCGGCGGACTATCAGACTGGTGTGTTGAAGCCAGGAACTGCTCCCCTGTTCCAAGGAAGTTGTTAGTCGTTGAGTGACTAATTACGTTGATTCCCGCATATCCGCGGTGTAGATACCTTTACCATAAATAAGATTTACCAATTCCAAAGCCATAATAAAATGGTAAATTAAACAGAATTACACATGGTACGTTCCTGAGATATGCAGTAACAAAATTGCGTGTAAAATATATCCAGGAAGAAAATAAGCTATCCTAGTTGAAGTCAAAATAGCATCATAATCGTGAGGAAGCTTCAGAGTGCGTTCTATCCAAATGAGCACAAGGAGTAAGCATGCTCTCAAAGAAATATTGAAGACATGAGAGGATACGGGCACAATGTATGATCTTTTATAATTTCATTTTCATAAGCATGTGTTGTATTCATATGGATGAAAGTTGGTGTGAAACTCGGAAACAAACCAATTCTCCCGGCATTGCAAGAGGCACGAGGTAGAGGTCAGCTGATGCTTTAGAGAGTTGAGTGGTCAGATTTGGCCATTTCACGTAATTGCTTCTTAGTGGTAAGTTAAGGAGCATTTCTGTTTGATGAAATGCTCGTGCAAAGTTAAATAACCATTAACCCTTCGCATTCTAATTTGTTCAGCTGGTCATTTCCCAATTCTTTTTTTTTTTTTCTTTTCTGGAGTGCTCATATTTTGTCACATCGAATATCTCTTTCAATGTTTCGTTCATTAAAATATCTATTGTTGAAAGAGACTGAGTGGGCGGTGGTTGGAAGCCTGAATAGCCCAGGCATTTTAGGATTTAAGGTAAAAAAAAATCATGTAAAGCTAATTTTCTCAGAATTTGATAATTTGACCCTGGGGAACAACATACCGTATATACCCAAATGTAAGACGACCCCGAATATAAGACAAGGCCTAGTTATCAACTGCCTCTTACAGATTTTTTCATAAAAATACTCGCTAACTCGTAACTTGCACAATATATGCCCTCAAGGTCGTGCTTTCATTTTTATAACGTCTTGTGTTATCGGAAATCCCTCTGCCCGCTTTTCCAAGGCATGCTCTATACTTTCTTTGTTCAAGAATGGGAGACGTTATTAAATTAAGATATGTTATCACTCAATTACTGCTCGTAAAACTGACTGGTTGTTCTTGTAAAGATTGTTTTAAAACATATTTCCGTATGCTTTCGAACATATAATTTATCCCCTTAAAATGACGTGTATGCGTAAATCCTAACCTCAAAATGTACGCTATTCGTATATGCATGGTAATTAAACATAACAAACCATATTTTAATCTTCATTAACGCATTGATTTGTAGCGAGTTACAAGATGCCAACACCACATACTACTTTGCAAATAATATTTTTATTTTTTTTAATACCCTGAATATTAGACGACTCCAAATTTTTATAACACAAAAAGTGGGAAAAAACCTCGTCTTACATTCGGGTACATACGGTACTAAAATTCTCCAAGCTTCCGATGCCGGTTTCCTTGTTTTCCAAGCCTGGAAATCTGGAATTCCAGGATATTCCTGGAGCGCACGTAAAAACCGACTCGTTTATCCAAAATTGACAAAGTATGGTATCAAATGAAAGAGGAGAACATGCAGGTTCTAAACAATGTAAGAAAAACAACATTCAGTCACTTCTGGTCGATAAAAAACAAAACCATGTGCAAAATTCAAATTTTTAATTTTATGTTTTCAATCAACGCGGTTTTAAGTGACCAAAACATGGGGTTAAAGGAAAATAAGCTAAACAGAATGAAAGAGCAGGTTTTTAGCTTTCCAGAAGTGTCTTTTATTTGTTCAGACGTCTAATAGTGCACGAACTACAGGCAGAATAAGTTGAACGCCACGTTGAGTTGGTTACGCGACGCCCTTGTAAAAATTATAAAACGACACAAGATTTGCGAAATGAATAACAAAGGCCGACAATTATAAAAAAACAAAAAATACATTTGTGAAATTAAAAAAATATTTGGTGCTGTATTGTACATTTAGGGTCGACTAATGTCCTGCGTCGGTGTATATGGCTGGTACGGCCTCCTCAGACGACAAGCTGAAATAATTGCCTGCTCAATGGCTTTTTACTTGGCGGATTTGCCGGTTGGGCCCTCTAACTTGGTCGTGATGATCCGATCAAGAAACAGAGCTAGAGTATTCGGTAGAACGTCGGCATCTAACGACTGCTCTTCTGCGGATGGATATTCCTCCAGATTATATGCACGCGTCCGAATATCTTCTTTTATAATTTGAGCGGCCTTTTCTACGATTCGCCGACGTTCATCGGCCTCGGACTTCCCACGTTCCTCGTACCATTTGTCGTGCAAGATGTTTTCTGCCATTTCTTTCATATTTTCAATGCAGTTTCGACCTGGCAGCTCGGTGATGATGATTCGTTGTCCATAGTGGCTAAGTAGTTTTTCTTTGAGATAATTTTGCGCGTATGGGCCACATTCCATTTCTTTACATACTTTCTCAAGGTAGTCATGAAGATCACCATGCGCGAACTGGCAATCTTCATTGGTCTCCAAGAACGTACAGAGCTTTTCAAAGGCGTCGTGTTTTCCGGGGTCCGCAGGACGGCCACGGCCAGTCTTGACGCTGCTACCATCACCCTCCAAAACGCCTCCAGATACAAATCGGAGATGACATTCTCGATGATATTTGACCTCGGCAGCAACAAGGTCTATTATGCTGTCCAGACGAGCACATACAGTACGTCCCCATTCATCTCCACGTTAGATTGCTCGGAGTCGGATGCCTGTAATAACCAGAATCGTTCGGATCTTATGGATAATACGTCTGTACTTAACTTCCTTTTTCGTCTCCTTCCGAGAGGAGGCCTCTTTGCTACAGAACAGACAATCGTTGAAAGGGTCAACAGGAGAATGAAGAGTAGGTTTTAAGAGCGTTTCCTCATTGGATAGTTCTTCTTCGGGCCTTTTATCTAGAGATTCCTTTATCGAACCAGGCCACGTGTAAGCGATCCTAAAAATAAAATAAGTAAAATTAGATAAATATTTACCTGGTTCTACTTCAAGAAAGTGGGCCCTCAGTTAGATCTAAATAACCAACTTTGAAGCAGAGTTTTTAAGATCAAAACAAACTCCTGGTCAATTTTCCTAAATTAAACTTCATTAAGCCCTACGTCGACTAAAAACTTTACTAACATGCACAAAAAGCTGTAAAAACTTTAAGAAGTAAGCTGTAAAACTGTATAAAAAGCTTTGGACGGTATCCCAATTTCTAACGTTAAAAATATAGCTAACAGATTTACTATTTTCAAAAACCCTTACCATTGCATAGGTCTTGTTAAGGCAAACACGGTGGTATATGATAAAATTCCAAACTCTCAAATTTAAAGGATTTAGAGCCGATTATAAAGATGAAATTAACGTTTGCTTTGTCGCGCAAGCGAAGTTATCCCAGCAAGCATCGATTACAGGTGTCGGCCTGGCGGCCGCAGGTGCTAAGGCGCTCCCCTTTTGCTCACAAAGCTTGACTGCGTCTTGGGTTCAAATCCTACTCCAAACCAGCATTTTTTTTCTCTTCTTAGCACTCTAAGCCGCTAGGCTGACGGTTGTGCACATAGCTTGCTGGCTTACCTTCCCTTGTGCAACAAAGCAAATGTGAATTATGCAATTTTAGTTGACTCGAAAATCCGTTAAATTTCAACATTTAAGACTTTATCAATGAGTGTAAAGATCGTATTAAACCCCAAATCCACACATATACAACTGCCTCAATATCTTAAGCGACTGGCAAAAGTCCTAGGCTTATAGACACATAAAAGCATGTTGAAACATTAAATCTATAAACTAAATTCAACGGTAGTAATTTTTATTTGTGTTTTTAAGGTACGTCCGTTGTATTTTATAGTATATAGAATACAAAACACATCCTTACCTGCAATGAAGGTGAACTTTCAGAAATTCCGGTGAGGCAAAAGTATCCACCAAGCCATCATTTCGCTTCTCGCTTGCGATTTTTAAACTTTCGAGGCCTCTCTTTTTCACTAAACTTACAACACCAACATTTAAAGGTTCTTTACATAAAACATAATTCCACATTTTCACACAACCTTCTTCACTGTACTTTTATAGTAGGCCTATATCACAACGTTCCACCAATAAACGTTAAACTCAACAACAACAAGCCTTCTCTTGCACAGCCTAAGCTGCAGCCCAGGAGCAGCAACGAGCATTCGAACCAACAATGTAAACGACGCGACGACGCTACCAATTTAATTTGGTGTTCAATTTATTCTGGCTGTAGCTCGTACACTATTAGACGTACAAACAAACAAAAGACACTTCTGGAAAGCTAAAAACATGCTCTTTCTATTTAGCTTATTTTCCTTTAACCCCAAGTTTTCGTCACTTAAAAGCATGTTGATTGAAAAAAAATATTAAAAATTTGAATTTATCACGGTTTTCTTGTTTTTTATTCGACTGGAAGTGACCGAATGTTGTTTTTCTTGTGTTTTTTAGAACCTGCATGTTTTCCTCTTTCATTTGACACCATACTTTGTCAATTTTAGATAAACGATTCGGTTTTTGTGGGCGCTCCAGGAATATCCTTGAATTCCAGGTTTCCAGGCCTTGTAAAACAAGGAAGCCGGCATCGGAAGCTTGGAGAATTTTAGTAGGTTGTTCCCCAGGGTCAAATTATTAAATTTTGAGAAAATTAGCTTTACATGATTTTTTTAAGGTTTTGACGATTTTTAGACTAAAATGCCTAGGCTAGAAGTCAAAGCATGAGTAGGCTTGTAGGGCACCCAGTCAGAGCTGTCATTGTTTAATGAGCCAGAGCCTTTTTCAATTTCAGATTCACTGAATATTTGTTTAGTACCTGGTACTCACTTCCTAAATCAAGCTCCGAAAGGCAATATTTTGACCTTAACCTCAGAAGACCACGAGGAAGACCAAGAAAACACTGGATAGAGATTGTAAGACCAGACATGGAGGAGAGAGGACACAAATGGGAAGATGTCCTGGAACAGTAGATGTATGAAGATAGAAGGAGATGGCGAGCGCTTGTACACCACACCCGGGAATCTGGAGTTGGAGAATGATGATGATGATGATGAATCTTGCTAATACTGGAAAAGCTCTCCTACTTCATTTGCGTGCGGCTATTATTCGCTTTTTTGGCTGTGAACACGGCACTCTATATAGGTACTGCAGATTGCACGTTCAAAGTATCCTAAGAAATATGTTCAGAGGGTAATTTATTCTCTAAATTCTATGTAGATATTGTCGGAGAATTGCTAGCTGCTGTTAAAACTCGTTAATTTTGGAATAAACATGTTCCGACATGAGCTTGAAATAAAATGATGAATATTAAGAGATAATTGATTTAGCTGAAAACGGCCCTTATTGCAAAATTTATAGCCTTTGTAGATTCATCCATTAGGAGGAGGGTTAATGATTTTCTTCACATGTTGTTCAAAAGTTTCGGATGATCCTTTGTCGGTCGAGAAGATTTCTTTATGGATAACATGTGATGTTGTGTTTCTATGGTGTTCATGCTTGTTAAGTCGCTGCTTTTCAACTGTCTTCTCCTATGTTTGCTAGTATTCCTACTTCAGGGGTGCAGACATTTTCTCTGAATTGAAGAGCCAGTTATATCAAATACATGGTGGCCACTACTCCTGGAAAACCTGGAAATCCTGGAAAACTCCTAGATGTTTATTAGGTCTGGAAAACTCCTGGAAAATGATGAAAAAATTGAAAACTCATGGAAAATAGCCACTGTTAATTAATTATAAAAATCTTTCCATCTTAAATCATACTCCCGCTGCGGTTTTAGGTGAGCGCTCGATCATTAACGAAAGAGGTTTCCTCAGGCTACCTGTTCCTGTGTGGGAGAATACGTGATAGTATTTTGTAAAACATATTGAGTATAGACAACTTCACCGCAATAAAATTGCAGGTGGCATTCTTTTCTCTCTTTTTTTAAAGCGGATATTTCTGTCACAAAGGCTTTTTTAAAACAACAATTAAATCATTTGTCTGTAGGCTTACGTATCATTAATGTAATCACCACTAATTTTTGTAAATATCTGTATAAGTAAACCAAACACAACTGCTTTATTTTGGTCTTGAAATAGGCAACCAATAAAGCCCCCCCCCCGAGACTCGTGCTTATTTTTAAGTCTGGAAAAATGAGAATTACTCCTGGAAAATCGTTCACCGATTTGAGTGGCCACCATGCAAATAATATGATAAAATGGTCCGGTTAGCTCAAATTATAATTGCCAGCGTTTTGCCCCAGTGTACCATTGGGCTCGCCAGTTGGTATGGTTCACCAATGTTTTAAATATATTTTCCCCCCCTGTGATTTCAATGTTCCACTTTGTATTCATCATATTTCCTTTGGGAATATATGAAGCAAACAAAAATAATTGAAGAGCCAGTCCATAGATTTTTGGGGGCCATCAATGATCCTATCAATAATCAAGTTGCTACTTGCCATTGAACTTGAGAGAGGATTGTAACGTAATTCAAGCTGCTTCAGTGACTCCATGATAGACATCATGGGGTTTGTTGTGTATTTTACAGATAAGAGGAAAATGAATGACACAGAAAACTGATTTATGTGGTCGGGACTGAAACTTAGACACCATTAGTTAATATGCAGTCGATGTGGCAATCTGGTGCCCAGGATTTCTATTTCTTTGTCTAATTAATTATAGTTTTCATCTTGTAAATGCTTGCCATGGTGGGTTGAGTGGTTAACGTGGCGGACTACCAACCCCAAACTTGCAGGTTCGCTCCTGGCCGTGGTAAGTGATTTTTGAAAGGCGACAAAAGTCACTACTTGCATGTCATACGTTGTTGGCATGTTAAAGAACCCATTTGAATTCAGTAGGCATTGTTCATAATGGCAAAATTAATCTCGGGATTTTCCGTCAACAAAAAGTTGCTCCATTCTCTACTAGAAAGCACTATAGTGTCAAGGAGCTTTGATTTATCTAACCTCCTTGACTTTCATAGCATTCCAAGGAACGACAAAATTCGACATGCAAGCTGCCTTCTGGGTGTCAATTAACAAAGCTTACACCCGGCATCCGAGGCCATACGATAGTATTATTATTATTATCATCTTGTAAATACTTCATATCTTTAATTAGTATGTAAATAGAGTTGTTTTTACCTTTTGATGCACCTTGTGTGTATTCACGTTTTTTTTTCTTCTTTTAATTAGCCTACTTTTCACATTTTGCAAAAATGAGGAAAAAGTAGACATGAGATCAATCCGGGAAAATGTGTGTCTGTCTGTCTGTCCTTCTGTCTGTCTGGCTATGTGTGTGTGTGTGTCCCCCCCCCCCCCCCCCCCCCTATCAACTCCTAAACAGCTGCAGCAATCGATACCAAACTTAGTATGAGTAAAGATGTATACTGGAATATCTCGAGCCCATATTTGAAAAAGATGTCAGTGCTACCAACTGCTGAAAAAACGCACTAGAAATTTGAGCTTGATGTTGGATATCTTGGATATCTATTCCAAAATTGGCACACATGTAGATAATACTATTTCAGTTTAATTTCCAGGAGGCCATACATGACAGTGTTGCCAAAATAATTTTAAGCCTTCTGATAGGTCGAATGTTTAAATGCATATAACTTCTACACTATCAATTGGATTTCAATCACATTTTGTATGTAAAATGTGTACATAAACAGATATGACTGAGGGTATTCTTAAGAGCCACCAGGGTTGCCAACTGTTAATAAATGCTGTCTATATTTTTACCCTAATATCAATATATCAGAAAGTATGCAAGCCAACAGCTCTATACTTTGCACACGTATAGCACCTGACATTCTAGATTAATTTGGAGTAATTAGTATAAGTCAGTGCTGCCAACATGATTCTATGCCTGCTGATAGCTCCAATTTTTAAATACATGTAAATTCCATACTAACAAATGGATTTCATCCAAAATTGGCACAACAAGATATCATAATATTTCAAATTATTTCTGACCAGCACGCGCATGACATTGTTGCCAACTTGCTTTTAGGCATGCTGATAGATCCAATGTCTAACTGCATGTAACGTCCATTGGACTTCAACCAAATTTTGTATTCTGTACCTTAAGAGACGGAACTAAGAATATATTCAGTCACCAGGGCTGCCAACTGTTGTGCTCTATTAGGTTACATTATACCAGGTATATTTCGAACTAATTAGACATTTCAACATTACCAACTTAATTTCATCATTATTCTAGATAGGTTCATATACTGTAGATTAAGCATTGGCATGAATCTTAAGTTTAAGAAAAGTAGGCTCTTTAGTTCGTCATGGAAATTCTTGTTTTATTTTATTTTTTATCTTGGACTTAGTTTTGAGGAATGTTTAAAATATATTTTCCCCCTTGTGATTTCAATGTTCCACTCTGTATTCAATCTGTGTGGGCTGTCTGAATATTTAGAAATGTCCATTGCTATTAAATTCTGGTGTGAGTGATGATTTGTTGCACACAGGACATTTTTGTTAATCTCTCAACTGTGGATGACTCACTTTACTTCATGTGCAACACAGAAGACTTCAAGTTCCTGGCTGACATGATCCAGCATGTGCCTCTCCCGTTGCGAGCTCGCTACATCTTCTGCTGCGCACCCATCAATAAGAAGATGCCCTTCGTTTGCACCATGTTCCTAAAGGTTAGTGATCAGTCCGCTAGGAGACACAAAAGAAAGATTTGTAAAAATTCAAAGCATACAAATTATTTTTTGTTTGAAGTTTTTAAAGAAAAGGCTTGTAACCGAACTTATGTACAGTAGAACCTCGTTAACACGTTCCTCATTAGTACGTTTTATCACATATCACGTCGTAATTTTCAAGTCCCGATTCTTATCTGATGACAATAATGTAAAAGTACCTCATTTATCACGTCGCACATTTTGCCGCGCATCGCTTAGTACGATCTCATTTTCGTCAGCCCTGAAAGCATTCTTTGTCCACCCCTAGTGGAATGTGAGACCGACCACTCTGAGATAACATTCCTTGCCAACAAGCGGGCGAGAGTTGCGACTTAACAGGTATAGGCGACTCTTAAAAGTAAGTCAGTAGCACGCGCCGCGCATCGCGTATTACGATCGCATTTTCGTCAGCCCTGAAAGCATTCTTTGTCCACCCCTAGTGGAATGTGAGACCGACCGCTCTGAGATAACATTCCTTGCCAACAAGCGTGCGAGGGTTGCGACTTAACAGTTATAGGCAACTCTTAAAAGTAAGACAGTCGCACGCGCCGCGGCACTTCTGATTAACGCGTTTTTTACATTTCCCTTTCTGATACAAATTAATGAGGTTTAATTATTATTTTCCATTAGTACGTTTTCCCGCTTTTGACGTTCAGATTTTTCAGTCCCTTGAAAAACGTACTAACGAGGTTTCACTGTAGTAGGTTACAGACATTGCTTTTAGTTTTCTTGTTTTGTTGGTATTTTAGTTTGTTTTGTTTTATCGGGTTGCCAGCCATGACTACTTGTTGGTAGGCCGCCATGGAGAATCTTGTGTGCTCTGCCTCGAGATTCTTTGATGGTGGTCAGCCAGAGTGTTGATCAGGTGGCCTTGGCAGATGGCATAGGTTCCTTGACGTGGCATGGTTGCCATGGGAATGAAGGGACTCTTATACCCCATTTAGACGTCTCGGTCGCGATCCCGATTATCTCTGATCTGGATAATGTCCAATAGCGATCAACGGCATTTGCCATTGGTACGTGTTTAGACGTCCCATCATGAAACAACAGGAAAATCGAGTAAAACCGCATGACATCGCTAAGGTCTGCCAACTTTTGAATTCCAATTGTTATAGCAGAAATTTACAGTAGTTTTTTTCCTCCCGTTTTGAAGTATTTCAGTTATTCTTTATACATAATTCAACCTGCTAATGCATATTCTTAAATATATACAAATCCTGAGGAGACGTGTAGGCGAGGCCTACCCTTGGAGTGGAAATAAAAATATTTTGAAATATTTATAAACAAGTCTAGGCTATTTATTGCATAAATACTTCTTGTTCGTTCAGAGTTATTTGGCCCTATCGGAATCCCTTCAATGTCTATGACAATAAATTTATATCTTTATTAATCGTCTTCATCGAATTTCCCCAACGCTAATATTTTTTTTCAGCGTTTAAACACTGGTATGTTTGTCTCCATCCAACATTTCGTTTCTCTCAATCTTCATATATCTCTATCAACCAACATAAACACAACCATCATGGCCAACATTACGTACATCTCGCTTTCAAAACACAAGATAATACAAAATGGCCATCATTTCCACTGCCTACTTCACTCGCACAACAGGAGGATAGAACACACCGGCGATCGCAATGGCCGCGAACGCGATTATCTCGTTGTGGGAACGGGATCGGGATTATCTTGTTGGAGGGAAAGTTGATCGCGATAATATTATCCTGTTGCGTTTAGACGTCCCAACTTAATCTGGATCGGCGCCTGATCGCGATCGCAACCAGGACGTCTAAACGGGGTATTAGTGTTGATTTTGTGTGGGATGCCAAGGCATGGATAATGGAGGCCTGCTTACATGTTGATAAAGATGTATTAATAGTTTTGATTGCATGGAGAACATCTAGTAAAATAAAAGGAGCAGAAGAATATTAAAATATTGTGAAGAGCCCTTTTTTCTTCATAATAATTGTTGTTAATACTGCACAACAGATGCAGGTAATGGAAGCTTGCCGTTATTAATAAATAGTGAATTTTGTGAAGTTGGTGTCCTGGTCTTTGTGAATTCATTTTTAGCTAGTATATCGCCCCACCACTCTGAGGTGGCAAGTTTTATTAATATTAGAGGCTTTGCAAATTCATTATTATTATTATCATTATTATAATTTAAATTAATGACACGCATGTCATACGTTGTTGGCATGTTAAAGAACCCATTTGAATTCAGTAGACTGTGTTCATAATGGCAAAATCAATCTCGGGATTTTCCGCCAACACAAAGTTCCTCCGTTCTCGACTAGAAAGTGCTATAGTGTCAAGGAGCTTAGATATTTAACCTCCTTGACTTTCATAGCGCTCCAAGGAACTACAAATTTCGACATGCAAGCTGCTCTCTGGGCGTCAAATAACAAAGCTTGCACCCATCACCCGAGGCCATACGATATTATTATTATTATTAAAGTGCTTCATTTTTTCTCAATTTGTAATCCAATTCCTGATTATAAGGTAATTCAGTGTTTAGAGAGGCAGATGACCTCATTGTTAAGCTCTTTTGAACGACTATCACCACCATCACACAGTGGGTTGAAATCGAAATCTAGGGGGACAAAATTATTTTTACATTTTAATCATGAATTTCGAGTGAAAGCAACGTATATAATTTTACTTCATAATAAACATCAGTTAACCCTTACCCCTCGTCAGTCGGGCGAGCCCCGACATAACAAATTTCCCGTTCCAGTCGTGTGTCGGGCGAGCCCCAACATCATAATTGTGTCCTCTACTGCATGAATTATTTTTCATTTGCGTTTGTTGTACAAAATTTCAAGCTTCAATATTCAATTAGCGTTTAGTGTCTTAGATTTACCAACAATTTTTAATTGGTGCTAATACCTTAACACTCGTATCTGATGTGGAATGCCATAATGGAATATATATATGATCTTTTGTGATTCCTACGCTAAGCTTTTAACTCTCGAAGACCGAACATTACTGCCTACTGGCCATGGGTACGTATTGCAATGCGCAAGTATACTTGCACGACCGTAGGTCGGTAATGTTTTTGAGGTTGAGCCAAAGGTACTCCAGAAGCTTGTGGTAACTGGATGGGGAGGGCCCATGGAAAATAAAAAGTGGTTGGTACGTGTGGATGTTGATGGGGTGGAAGGAGTACCTTTGGTTGTCGGGCTGTTTTGTCGTATGTTATGTAAAAAAAAACAAGGCATCACTGGTATATGTGTTTGAATGAGTGCACAATTGAATGGACGTTGATGGTTGGCCGTAAAACTTACTCTTCCCCTACATACATAGGTGAAAAGGGTCAAATACGAGCTGTAAGGAGAGCCAAGAGAATTTTAAATCGAGGGGTAAGGGTTAAGACCCTTTTTAAGCTACGTCTACACATGCAAGAAATTGTCTATGGCTAGGAGTTGGATAGAGCATTCAGTTATCTCTTCAGAACAATTTTCTACCCCTAATTTACTTTTAACAAAGTCACAAAGTTCCACTTTTGACATAATCGTCGAACCCAGTGCTTCAAACAGTTGTAAACGTGTGAGAACTGGTTGCGCGTCTTCTAAAAAAGTAAAATAACTAAGTAAGTTGCAAAAAGATGCAAAAAATCTTATAACAGGCGTAAACTACAAGACTTTATCTACATTTTAACATTAAGTAGAAAGTGACGCCGAGTGACGCGACATACTAAAAATCTAAGTGAAAATATAATTTTAAAAATAACAGTTAAATATTATATAATGCAAATATAGCTAAAATTACGTAACAATTACGCCCATTAATAACTGAAACACTTTACAAAGATCATACCTTCAGCTGCATGTTCCATCTTAAAGCATCACACTAACCACAATGACAACCGACCACAGCCATTTACATTCACCCTCCAATTCAGACTGCTCGAACAGTGGTGACAGATTTACACTAAGATGTGTTTATATCCTAGAATAGTGAGCGGCAATTATATGAGAATGCTGTAGAAGTAATACATTTTGATTTTTTAATTATGAAAATAAATAATTTTGTCCTCCTAGATTTCGATTTTTACCCACTGTGCATCACTAAGCTCCTTACAGCCTTAGTAATATACTGAAGTTTGATAGAAATAGATCTTGCAGAATAAACTCACTCTAGACTCAGACCCTAGCCCACCTGGTTGCTAGTCCGGTACATTACCTTTGTGCTAGCAATGCTAGACAGTGGAAGCACTACGTCGGACAGCCAGAACTGTAGTTGATATATTGTATGTTAGGTTGTGCTATTTGTGTTTCTATATGTGTATTATGAAATCTGCCCCAGCATTAATTTTAATTTCTACTTCAGTGGGGGTTTGCCTGTTCCTCTATCGGGCGCGTCCCAGGTGGCGGATAGGGGGGCTAGCCGGACTTGTCCGGAGGGTTTGAGGGAAATAAAATACCTCTCGCGGACCAAAAACAGGCCCCTTGCCAGGGTTATGGTGAAGCTACTTTAGGCCTAGCATGCCAGTAGTGGATATGGAACTGCTTTTAAAACGGGAACAGGCCTCGGAAAGGACAGATCTAAAAGAAACAGACCTGGCTACGGAAATGGACTACGAATTGGAACTCTGAATATAACTACATTGACGGGAAGAATGGAGGAGATTGTAGATATGATGCAGAGGAGAAAACTGGATGTACTCGGACTAGCAGAGACCAGATGGAGAGGGGAAGGAAGAAAGGAACTAAGGAATGGCTTACAGCTATACTGGATAGGAAATGAGGAGGGGAAGAGAAGAGATACAGGGGAAAATGTCAGAATGGTGGACAGGAATGGAAAGAGGTTGAAAATATGGAAGAAGTAAAGGTTATCTGGAGAGAATACTTCAAGGAGCTCCTAAATCCAACTAAAACCAGCATAGTGGACATTGTGGAGGAAGAAACAGACAGTGACCAAGACATTTCAGAGAAGGAGTTGACATGGAAAGAAGTGGAGGAAGCATTAAAGAAGATGAAAGGGGGAAAGGCACCGGGAATAGGCGAAGTGAGTGTGGAGATGGTGAGAGCAGCAGGGGTGATAGGAACACAGTGGCTCTTTCGAGTAATGAAAGTGATATGGAGGGAGAAGAAAATACCAGAGGACTAGAAAAGAGGGATAATAATACCCATATTTAAAAAGGGAAGTAGGAAGGAATGCAAGAACTACAGGGGAATTACACTCATGTGCCACTGCGCCAAAATATTTGAGAAGGTACTGGAGAGAAGAATTCGGACACAAGTTGAAGATGAGCTGAGGGAAGAACAGTATGGATTCAGGCCAGGAAGGTCAACAGTTGACCTCATCTTTGCTGTAAGATAGCTACAAGAACACCATTATGAATATGGGAAAGATCTGGTAATGACCTTCTTGGATATTGAGAAAGCATATGATAGTATTAATAGAAACAAGGTATGGGAAGCAATGAGAGCAAAAGCAGTGAACAAGGAGACAGTGGCAAGAGTGAAAGCAATGTACGAGGGAATCAAAAGCTGTGTAAAGGTGGGAAGAGAGAGAACGGAATGGTTTCAACTGGAGAGTGGTCTGAAAGAAGGAAGTGCCCTCTCACCCCTGTTATTTACAGTGGTGATGGATGAAATCATACGAAAAGTGGTAAATAGCATTGGGGAAAGGAAAATGAAGGCAATGTTGTTTGCTGATGACCTTCTGGTATGGGGAGAGGATGAGGAAGAAGTACAAGAGCAATTAGATGAGTGGGAGAAGGTAGTGTTATCATATGGGATGAAGTTCTCAGCACAAGAGAGTGAAGTGGTCATCACAACGAGGAGGAAGAACAGACTGGATATGGGCATAACACTTGGAGGACAGCAGTTGCAGAAAGTAGAATGCTTCAAGTACTTGGGAAGCATAATTGAAGAAAAGGGAGGCAATAGGATGGAAATAAATGAAAGGTGAAGGTGCGCAGATGAATTTTTCAAGAGTGGTGGGGGGGGGGGATGATATGGAATAAAGATGTACCACAAAAATGTAAAGGAATCATCTACAAGACCTACTTTGTGCCAATTTTGACGTATGGTTCAGAAACATGGGTGATGAAGGAAAGGGACAAGAATAAAATACGAGCAGTGGAGATGATGTTCCAGAGGAGTAGGGTAGGAGTGACAAGAATGGACAGAGTAAGGAATGAGAGAGTCAAAGAGATGGTAAGAGAGGAACCATTGCAAAATGGAATAGAGCGATCTAGGCTACAATGGTATGGACATGTGAGGAGGATGCGAGAGGAGAGGATACCGAAGAAGATGTTTGGAATGGAAATGAAGGGAAGGAGGCCAAGGGGAAGACCAAGGGACAGATGGACAAAAGGAGTTAAGAAGAGTGTGCAGGAAAGAGGAGTGTGCTGGGACACAGTGAAAGACGAGAGATGGTGGATTGACAGGAAACGATGGAGAGGCTTCTGTTCCAAGCAGACCCGACCAGCGGTCGGAAACTGCTCAAGATGATGATGATGATGACTTCAGTGATATTATCAGATGAAAGCAATGGTGTTTGCAGATGATTTGATGATTTGGGGAAAGAAGGAGGAGGAGGTATAGGAACATTTGGACGTGTGGCAAGGAATAATACAAGGATTTGGGATGAAATTAAGCATAAAAAAGAGTGAGATGGTGATCACAACGAGGAAGATGGAAAGAACCACAACGGGAATAACAATTGGTGGGAACAGCTGAAGAAAGTGGAGAGTTTCAAGTACAGTGCACTCTCGTTAATTCGCGGTAATTAATGCACGAACTTCCGCGAATTATCGAAAACCGCGAATTATCCGCAGTTATTTTTGTTAAGCCTAGGAAAAACAAAACTATTGGTTAAAATATTGAAATAAGCTTGAACACGCGAAATAATAATTTTAACTCCTGATTGTAGTGTCTTATACGACATGCTAGGCTACTGGTAGGCCTATGTGGATTATGCCTACATTGATATATTTAAAAAAAGCCGTCATTACTTTTTGTTTCTTAGATCGTTTATTCTATTTTTCGATTGCACATTTCCGAAGAAAATATTATATGAAAACGAAAATTCATCTCGTTTTTCTATATAAAAGATAAGTGTGACTAGAGACACTAGCTTGACTGTGGGAAACTTTCGGGATTTCCGTTGCATCACTCCCGCACTCTAAATCTACTGGATTTCCGTTTTCCTCACCAACAGTCAAATTCCATGCTATTTCTTCTTTGCTTTTCTGTAGTAAATCATAATCGTCTTTATCGACGTCTAACTTGCCCGTTCGAAATATCGTCGTTACAAAAGTCGGCAAGCGCTTGCTTTTGTACGAGCGGAGTAGCGGTACTTTCCTCCCGACTAGTTGACTGCATGAAGAGCATCGAACAAACACGCTCTCGATGTCGTGCGCGTTTGCGCCATTACGCAAAAATCGCTGTTTACAATACGCTGTCCGCGCATCCACCCTTCACAACTCACAGATCAGCGACCTTGGAGCGTGGCTGTTGGGAAAGGGAGGGTAGGTTCCGAGTGAAAGTGCATTCCTCTTGTATTGTTTGGGCTTCAAAGAAAAGGAAATCTGTACTATACCACTCGCGGCAACATGCGCGGAAGTTTCGAAGATTGCGCAATTAGGCCTACTGTTGCATCGCAGAGAAACGCAGTTCAGTCTTCCCTAGTCTCAATGATTTCGTCTTTACGCATTACGTCGCATCAAAATTCATTTAAACGACAGAGAGATTGCTTTACTTACCGTGACTATTAGTTGCTGTGAGAATTCCCAATTTAAAAAATACTCATGGAGACCCGCGAATTAACCGCAAAACGAATTATCCGCACGCGAATTATCGGGAGTGCACTGTATATGGAAAGCCTGATACAAGATAATGGAAGAAACGATAGAGAAATAAATGAGCGGGGGGAGACAGGCAGAAGCATTCCGGAGGAGTGTGAAAAGCATGTTACGAAGCAAGGATGTCCCTCAGAACAGCAAAAAGATCATATATCGGGCATACTATGTCCCTATCCTGACATATGCCTCGGAGACCTGGGTTATGAAAGGAAGGGAGAAGAGCAAAATACAGGCCAGTGAGATGAGGTTATTGAGAAGCAGTATTGGAGCTACAAAGATGGACTGAATAAGAAATGAGAGGACCAGAGAATTAATGAAGGAGGAACCATTACACGATGGTATAGAGAAATCTAGACTTAGATGGTATGGACATGTAAAACGAATGGAGAAGAAGAGGATACCCAGGAGGATACACGAGACGAAGTGGGAAGGAAAGATACCGAGAGGAAGACCGAGAGACAGGTGGCTGAAGGGGGTGGAAGAAAGTGTGAAGAAGAGAGGAGAAGACTGGACAAGGGTGGAGGCTGAGAGATGGTGGGAAGACAGAAGACGTTGGAGAGGCTTGTGTTCCAAACAGACCCGGCCAGTGGCTGGAAACTGCCGGTCTCTTTCCTTCCCACTTCGTCTCGTGTATCCTCCTGGGTATCCTCTTCTCCTCCATTCGTTTTACATGCCCATACCATCTAAGTCTAGATTTCTCTATACCATCCTGTAATGGTTCCTCCTTCATTAATTCTCTGGTTCTCTCATTTCTTATTCTGTCCATCTTTGTAGCTCCAATACTGCTTCTCAAGAATCTCTTCTCACTGGCTTGTATTTTGCTCTTCTCCCTTCCTTTCATAACCCAGGTCACCGAGGCATACGTCAGGATAGGGACATAGTACGTCCGATATATGACCTTTTTGCTGTTCTGAGGGACATCCTTGCTTCGTAACATGCTTCTCACACTCCTCCGGAATGCTTCTGCCTGTCTCCTCCGCTCATTTATTTCTCTATCATTGAACCAGTATTGAGTACAATTAGAAATAAACGGTGCTCATTTTTTGGACATCTTCTTCGAACACCGGAAACTAGAATTGGTAGAAAAATAGTAGAAAAATTATGGAATAGCAATACCAGGATGCAATGGATCACAGAAATTAGGATAGTGTACAAATAGCCTAAATAGGATAGTGTGTGAGTCGAGGCCTCGGATGGAGGTCCTTGAATCTCGCCCCGCCTAGATCACTGGAACCGGGAAATGAAGAAGATTAAAGGCTCGGTCACACAGAAAGTGGTCTGTTGCGGCGGGAAGCGATATCTGACCGAGGCGGTCAGGCGGTTCCGTTGTATTTCCCAAAGTTGCTACAACCCTGGCACACAGAACGAGGTCTACCGTCACACGCTAGTCTTTGTCACGACGAGCGATCCAGTTGTACAAATTTACATATTGCCCGCCTGACCGCCGTTCTGTCTTCGATTGTGATGAGTGACCAAACTGAAGTATTTATTGAAACTGTGTGTAATTAGGCTACACATATTTGTTCGACAGTTCACACGAACATTATAAAAATGTTTTAAAGAAGGCTGAATCATGGAATCTTGCAATTCCTCGTAACATTCTCGCGACATACGAAAATACTCTAAAAACCCATCTTCATGTGACTCCAGTTCGATACATAAGCGGTGGTGTTCTCCTAATTGCTCTCTCTCTTCTTATTGATGTCATGCACCCAACATTGTCCTTTCTTCTTTATGTTTTCCAAAGCAAATAGGAGAAGGAGTTGTTCTTTGTCTGAGCTCATAGTCAATAATAATATCAAACAATACCTAATATGAAAATGCACTGCATATTCTCTAGAAGGAAGCGACCAGACTGGACCGCGCACACAAAGGTATCGCGTCCTATGCGACGTCCCCATATCGCAGACCGCCGCGACGACCACTGGATTGCTTCCCTGCGTGGCCGAGTCTTAAGGAACTCCAAATAATACTTGACGACCTGGAGAATAAAACTGACAGTATCAAAATTTCACAAGATATAGACTACCAACCAAAATTAATAAAAGAGCTGAATGAAGGTTGTTCTCTGCTGCAGACAAGAAGTTAAGATCTGAGAGGATGAAAAACTATTGGCAAAATAGAACTAAATTGGGCTGACTGCGTGGCTCAGGGGTAACGTTCTCGCTTGCTGAGCCCAAGGTTGCAGGTTCGTATCCTGGCGTAGTCAGCTGACATTTGAGGGTGCGCAAATGCGAGGGAGCCGTGTCAGTAGATTTACTGGCACGTTAAACATCCCCTTCGGGGCAAAATTCCGGCACCCCGGCGTCTCTAAAAGCCAGAGTAGTTAAAAGGGATGTAAAACCAATAACATTAGAACTAAATTGGCTAAGGCTATGTATAATTGATTGCAGTGATCCAATGTTTGCCATAAAACATAAAATAATAATGTAGCTAACATTCTTTTTCTTTCAGTTTGCGCGTCAGTACAGCAGGAATGAAGGGATGACTTTCGATTGGCTGTGTCGCAACATCAGTTGGCCATTTGCTTCTCCCAAGACAATCCTTGATCTAGTCCATTTAGAAGCTGTGTTTGATGTTTTGGATCTCTACTTATGGTTCAGGTTTGCACTGTCTCTGTATAGGCTACTGTGAGTGATTCATAGAAGTACCTGTTTTTCACAACTTGGGAAGGATGTTTTGTTCTTTTACTTCTCGTCTATCGTTTAATGAAAATGAAGAATATTGTATCACACCCCCAAAGCAAAACATTATACAGTAAAGCTTCGCTTTTACATTTTTCAGCAGTCTGAAGAAATAAAATGTATAAGTGTGAAAAACGCTTAACAGAAACAGAAAAAGAAATTATATATAAAAACACAGACTACCTGTTTCCCACCCTGAATCCGTGTGCACTTATTACACACGAGGACGTTTTGCAATTTCACTTGCTTTACGACAATCAAATATAATTTCAACAAAATATGATAAAATGGTCTGGTTAACTGAAAACAAATTGCCAGATTTACGAAAGGTGAACGGTGAAGGCTGTCATCCGCTTGATGGGCGAGCTGAGGAATGGAGACGAGAGGGGTAACGGTATCCATGGCAACAGCGAGCAGTGTTGCAATGTATGCAGACACAGCAGTGAGCACATGGTTTGACGCAGTGTTCTACACTGTGCCCTGACTCGTCACTTTCATTATACCGCCAGGCAGGGGGGGCTAACTTCCCCAGTATTTGTGTCTTCCTGCCAGCCTCTTGGAATGTTATGAGTCATGACCTGTCTCAGTGTCAACGCAGCATTTGCCCACGTGCTAGCTTTGACAGCTGTCAGCGTTCATTATTGTTTTTTTTTTTTTTTTTTTTTAAGCGTATGGCTTTTAGTGCCAGGAGTGTCCGAGGACATGTTCGGCTTGCCAGTTTTGTAGCTGCTTCGAGACGGACACCCAGTGGGTGAGCTACAAGTACCGTTGGGGAGGAAAGTTGGAATGGAAGGACGAAGAGTTGGAAGGTAGCGGCTGCGGCCTATAGTGAGGGACCATCCCCGGCATTTGCTTGGAAGGAAGATGGGAAACCACAGAAGACCATCTTCAAGGTTGCCGGCGGGGGGATTCAAACCTCCTCGCCTCCCGGATGTGAGAGACTGCCAGCAGTCAGGCCGTAACGACCACGGCTAACTCACTTGGTATTATTGGTAATAAGGAGTATAGTATTGATGCCACCGGCAATGCCGATGCACTACGAGTTAGCCGGACCATCATCATCTTGCACAGTTTCCAGCCACTGGCCGGGTCTGTTTGGAACACAACGTCTTCTGTCTTCCCACCATCTCTCAGCCTCCACCCTTGTCCAGTCTTCTCCTCTCTTCTTCGCGCTTTCCTCCACCCCCTTCTGCCACCTGTCTCTCGGTCTCTTTCCTTCCCACTTCGTCTCGTGTATCCTCTTCTCCTCCATTCGTTTTACATGTCCATACCATCTAAGTCTAGATTTCTCTATACCATCCTGTAATGGTTCCTCCTTCATTAATTCTCTGGTCCTCTCATTTCTTATTCTGTCCATCTTTGTAGCTCCAATACTGCTTCTCAAGAACCTCATCTCACTGGCCGGTATTTTGCTCTTCTCCCTTCCTTTCATAACCCAGGTCTCCGAGGCATACGTCAGGATAGGGACATAGTACGTCCGATATATGATCTTCTTGCTGTTCTGAGGGACAACCTTGCTCCATAACAAAGATGATGGGCTGGCTAGCCGGACCATTTTTCCATGTTTTTAGCCTACTTTCGATTTTTGCAAAAAATGAAAGTAGACTTATGAGATCAACACAGGGCGAAAAATTGTGTGTCTGTCTGTCTGTCTGTCTGTCTGTCTGTGTCTGTGTCTGTGTCTGTGTGTGTGTGTGTGTGAGTGTGAGTGAGTGTGTGTACTCTGAATGTCTGTCCCCCCCTATCAATTCGAACACGGTGAAACCGAATTGAACGAAATTTGGTACAGAGGTAGCACTAGCAAAGGGCACCTCAGTGTCATGCTTTATATCACCGCCATCTTTACCAAAACAGAATGGCGGCCACTCAAACGTTCAAAACGTAAAATCAAATTACGGCTAAACTAATCATCCGATCTCTATACCAAATTTGGTGACAACATACCTTTATATAGGACGCGTCTTTCACCCAAAATTCAAGGTCATCGGCCATGCCATTTCAGGATGGCGGCCGTGTGAATTATGCTACCATTTTAATCAATAGCTTAAGACCCACCGATTCCGATTATCGAGCCTAGGTTGGTTTAAGCTATCCTGAAGGTCGTGATCCGTTATTTATTATAATTTAATATTATAATATTATACTGTATGAGTGGCTTAAAAGAGCTGAGCCGTCTGTGTCACACGACAAGATGGCAGCTGTCCTCATGTGCCTGTCTTATATTTCAGTAGTTTTAGTATGTTGTATGTGATATACCCTACTGATACAATAATATAAACTTGGTATGAAATGATCTTTTATGAAGATGTACTGCAGTGAAGAAATCGTTGTCAACAGGTTGTATCTAACATGTCAGTTAAGAACACCATGATGTTAAGCATAGGGTTAGCTCTGGGCTAGCGTGTTAGTCTGTCACGCAGTTGACTGGGGATCGAATACTGCTACAGTTAACTTTTTTTTTCTTGAAATCTTTTACAAATGATGTGCACGAGCTCTTTCCACAGATACTGAATAAGGTGTCATTTAGTTCAAAGGAGAGGCTAATGTATACACTCGTTTATTAATAAAATCACATCCCCAGCATCGCACATAAACAGAAGACATTAGGAAAAGGAGAATAGAAGAACTAGTTCCACGTTGTCATTAACCACAGCCTTCTTAATGCCTCTTGTGGGTTATGTGGGTAATATTGTTTCAAACATACCGCTGTGTAAATACCTGGCCTCCTGAAGTATGGCAATTTTGTAATACTGGTAGTTCAACTATTAGCCACGATCGCGCTCCGATTACCTTTAAACACTGCCAGCTGGATCGCCTCCCTCTTGGCTACTTTAAACTGCCTACTAATTCAACGCCCATAGGCCACTGCCATCGTAGTACATTACGATGGCAGTGCATAGGCGTACAAGATAAAGATTAATTCGCTGATAGGTCGCAGCACCAACCTACTGTGATCGGCGCGGATTTTTAAAGGGGAAGATGCCCAAAACGAAAGATTCTTAACTTTGCAGGCTGGCTTAATATAGAGATTAACGGACGTGAATGCATTACAATAAGTTAGTACTTTTGTTATTCAATCATCATAAAGTATATAATATTGATTTTGACACTTACTGGCTAATTATCAATATAAAAGAAAACAAACAATACATGGTGGTAGAGGTGATTGTGTTAGGGATGAGGACAAAGAGTCATAAATACCCATACATTTAGGAGAAAGTAGGCTATATGTTCTTTGCTGAACATCTTGTTTTAAAACATATTAGCTCAAACGGACAAAATAATATCATGTTTTCCTTCAGGAACATGCGATGTCAATATCGATACCAAGGTAGGTTATATTGTTTTGTGAAAGGGAGCTTGACTCTCGTAGTGCATTGGAATTGCTCGTGGCGTCAATACTACAAGTATTTTGTGCCTTGCAGCTGCCTTCTCAGTATGCACTAGCCACGCGTCTTGGTGAGGTGTACCATACCAACTGACGAGCCCAATGGTACACTGGGGCGAACCACTGGCAATTTGTTTTGAGCTAGTCGGATCATTTTATAATATTTTGTTAAATTATATTAGTTCAAACGGACAAAATAACATCAGACCATTTTATCATACTTTATCATGTTTTGTTAAAATATATTAGCTCAAACGGACAAAATAACATCAGTTTTCCTTCAGGAACATTCGATTTCAAAATCAAATATAAGGTAGATGGTGGAATCCCTACACTATATCTACATGCTTCCTATTCCCACTTTCTTTATCATCGTTTTGCCGGCCCCGTGGTGTTGGGTTAGCGCGCCTGCCTCTCACCCGGAGGCCCCGGGTTCGATCCCCGGCTCCGTCAGGGATTTTAAAACGGACGTGAGGGTTGGAACGGGGTGCACTCAGCCTCGTGAGGACAATTGAGTAGCTGTCTGACAGTGAGACAAGATTAACTAGAAGGTTCTCCATTTTGTAAGGTCCGTATTGACGTGTACAAATTCACTTATAATGGGGTAAGGGGTCTCTGCCCAATCAATATCAGTATTGGTTGGGCGGAGACCCCTTACCCCATTATAAGTGAATTTGACAGTGAGACAGCGCCCCGATCACGAATACCAAGATTAACGGCCGAGGGAACCCGACGTGCTGATCACGCGTCACCCCAATATCTGCTGGCCAAATGGCTGGGCAGCGGTCGCTTGGTTGGCCTTAGCCTGTCATGGGCTGTATAGTGCCAGGGGTTGACTTTTTTTTTATTATCATCTTTTAATACACTTCCTCTTTCGTCCACTCAACTTAACAAATGCACGATACTACAGACACTGTCTAACTGTGTTACTCTTGCTGCTGCACGTATGTTGAGAGATAAAGGTCGTCGTAACTCTCGAAATACAGTGAGGGCGGATGTGCCAGACTAATATATTTTATTTGATATTGTTTGGGCTCTAGGTTATACCGTTGTTTTACCCATTATTGCAAACTTTCTAATCTCAATATGGGTACAGTAGAGCGTCAATAATCCGAAACATCAAAAATCCGAACGCCCGCTTTAAACATGTGACCTGTGTTTTGCATGGCGCTGTGAGAGAACAATGACCTTGGAAGTGTTTGTTTTGAACCATTCACTCCCCTTCCCCCAGCTGGCCAGTGTATTTTGAACCCTGTCAGTTCAGTTGCTTCACTTGTTCAGTAGTGTAGGTGTAGTTGCATGTTGTGGTTCGTAGTTCGTACATAATTTGTATTTTAATTGCAGTAGGTCTACTGTGTGTGTGCCTTGTACATAGTGATGTAAAATGTCTGGGCATTTATAAGTCGGGGCAAATGCCCAGACAAATGCCAAAAACCCATAAATGCCCAGGCATTTTGGGCATTTACCTCTTTTAAAAACATATTCATAATGCAATGCTTATATAAATATTGTTTTATCCATACAAACAGGTATATATATCTAATATACAAAATTATTTAATTTATAATGATGGAAAAGTAGTTTAGTAGTCCTAATATTTTTCTATAGCCTCTCACCTCCAGTGGATTTTTAGACATAATTATGCATATGCCTATGCCTATGCCTATGAATGTTGATTGTGTAATTAGGGAAAAAAATTCACTTAACATATCAACACATCTTTATAATTCTTAAACGAGTTTGATATTTCACTGACTTATGACTAATACTGAATACATAATGACGCTGTTACATTAACTGTATAAGTTAAAAATGAAACAAATGAGGACGTGAGGTACATATATTTAAATATGAAATTCATAATAAATGGATGTTTTGTGTTCGTGGGCATCTTAATCACTTTCCTCTGTTTCTGTATCCTCTTCATTACTTTTTTCTATTGAACTTTCAAGTAGTTCTGGCTCAGATTCTTCCTCTAGGCCTGTAATTTGTTCTTGACTGCGTGTTGGGGTTTGTTCTCCTTGTTCTGGATTACTCTGACGAGTCTCTTCGGTTATTTTGTCGGGCTTACCCTTAGATGTTACATTCTCCCCATTCATCAGCTTCCAATCGTAGGCTAGATAAGTCAACTTGGCAGCCCTCTCAGATGTACTGTATATACTCTAATACCACCCGCACATTTTTAAACAAATTCGGACGTGAAAAATTGGGGTGCGGGTCTTATTTGAGTCATCCAAATTTGAAATATCTAAATTGCCCGCCACGCTCGATATCGGGTGTTGCGAGTATCCGCTAGATGGTGCTAGCCTTTCCGGCTATAACTTTGTTCTACCGTAAGCACGCGGCGTCAAACAGTCACGCGCACATTCTCAGAGTGTAAACATGAATGCTACGAAACGTTTGCAGTCATTTACTGTGAGTGAGAAATTGAAAGTTGTGAGGGAAGCTAAAGTTATTGGAAATCGTGCCTGGTAGGAAATATGATATTGACGAGTCATGTATTCGTGATTTAGCTGGATGACGTCTATGCTACAACCACTGGATGTCTGTGTGAGCCGCCCGTTCAAAGCAGCCTTGAAACAGCTGTGTACGGAGCGGATGGCGGCCGATAAGCACACACTGACTCCAACTGGTCGTATTCAGCGCCCGGAAGTTCAGCTGCTGTGTTCGTGGATTTTGACAGCATGGAATCGTATCTCTGGAGATCTCATACAGAAGAGCTTCAAGAAATGTAGTATTTCGAATGCTATGGATGGCAGTGATGACGACATTTAGTGGGAAAGTGATGGTGATAAAAGTTCCAAAGTTGGTACTTCTGATGACGATGAATGAAGTGCTTGTGTACTTTTATTTGTATTTTTAATCGTTTGACGTGTGTTATTTTATGACGACTTCAAAACTGTTGGAAACTATTTTGGATAAATGCTATTCTGTTTATTTAGTTCAGATTGTAAATAATTTTTAGTTTTTTTTTTTTTAATTTTGTTCTTCAAAATCAGGGTGCGGGAACTTATTCGGGGGCGGGTCGTATTCGAGTAAATAAGGTATGTTTATTTTTTTTACTATGAATCCAACCAAAAGTGCTAAAGGTCCGCTCTGTGGCAGCAGATGTAACAGGTGCCCCTACATTTCCTACATTTAAATGAGTAGGCCTGCAGGCCTAACTCCGTAATACAATGTTTTTTATTCAAACCAGATATACTTAATTCCCATTTAGATGTTATTAACAACATTGACACAGGAATGGTTTTTATTATGTTTTAGAAGCTCTAGTAACAATCACAAGTAGTAAAAGTTAAAAAAGAACTTCTTTTAATGCCCAGATTTTGGACGCTTAAAACTGCTTTGGGTAAATGCCCGGGCAAATGCCCATTTATAGATGTCCTGCCCACTGGGTATTTGCCCGGCCCACATCACTACTTGTACAGTGTCGTATTATGGCGTCATCAGGGCCATTGAAGAGGAAACATAAATTTCTAACTATAGAAACTAAATTCGAAATATTAAATAGACTTGAAAGAGGTGAAAGTGGCTCATCTTTGTCAAAACATTATGGATTGGGTCAAGCTTCCATCTCGGACATTAAAAAGATAAAAGGTAGCATTGTGACTTTTGCTTCTAAGTTAGATTCAGATGATGGGTCTCAAGTCAGAAAAACAAGAACCGCAAATGACAGTTCACTAGAAGATGCTGTGTTTTTATGGTTTTCTCAGAGGCGAAGTTTACACATTTTTAGTGTAACTAGAAATTTCTAGGTTATGTTCGAAAATCCGAACAAATTGGAAATCCAACCTCCCCCCAGTCCCAATTAATTCGGATTTTCGATGCTCTACTGTATTTTTTGACTTATGTTGTTTTTCATTCTGTAATTTCTCAGTTCCTTTCTGTCTTGGATTTTAGCTATCGCTTCATGGATTTGTTTCCTGATGGCACTCTGGTACGTGATATGCAACGTGAGCTGGATGCGGTCATTCAGGAGGGAGTGTTTCAACTGACAAGGCTGCTGAAGAATTCTGAGACTGGTGTAAGCAGTGGTACAGGGGTTGCTCCTGACGAGGATGACTACACGATAAGGCGACAAAAGCAGTCTTATCTGCGAGGTATAGTTAATATACTGTACATAGTATGCCACATTTGTTGTATATATATCTGGTATTACTTTGTGGTTTATGGCATTTGAGATAGGTGAAAAATTTACCCAAAACTCATCATATCACATATCTACAGTGAGTCTCTCTCACGACTCGGCCGGCTGGCGCGCCCAGCTTATCTGTCTCCCGTTGACTCATCACTCCCCCGCTCGGCATAACATAGCTTTTCGCTCACTTTATCCGTGCATGTCATGAGATAACAATTAAAATTAAGAAAATAACAATTAATTAAATAAGCTCGTACCTTATGACAGGAGATGTTGGAAATTTTCTCCTCATACATCCACACATTTCCGGCATCGTCTTAGGAAACTCTGATTAACACGCATAAGTTCGTCTTCCGTAATTGAGGCTTTATATCTCTCCGGACATGTTCTTTCAGTTCACCCAACGTGTGAGGGTTTCTTGCATACTCTTTATTCTGTAAGCACCCATATAAATAAAAGTCACAAACAGTTAAATATGGGGACCGTGACATCCATAAGTCCGTACTAATTATAAGGTGCGTTCAAAAAGTAACGAGCCGGAGGCATAATTACAGAAACAAGTACCTGTATGTTAGAAGTATTGGCCCTGGCTGTTGAGGCCACTGTGACACAAGGTGGTGAATGGCTGTCTCATAAAATACCCTGGGCTGCGATGTGAACCAGTTCCGCACGTACAGCTGGACGTCGGCGTCCGAGGTGAATCGTTGGCCCCGCAGAAGCCTTTTCAGGGGACCAAACATGGCGTAATCACAGGGAGAGAGGTCTGGACTGTATGGAGGCTGGCCGAGAACCTCCCATTTGAATTTCTGCAGGAGTGCCGCGACTGTGTTGGCCGAATGAGGTCGTGCATTGTCGTGGAGCGATCACGGCGGCTATGGTGTTCACTGTCACTCGGCGGTCCTGGGTAATGAGTGCATCAACCAGCTGGACGTTGTCATCGGTAATGCAGGGGGGTGCCCCAGACCGGGCATCATCGGCTAACGACACCCGTCCTTCCCTGAAGCGCTTGTGCCACGCCTTGACCCTTGCGAGGGACATGCAGTGTTCACCGTACACTTGTGACATTCGGCGATGAATGTCCGTTCCCCCTACTCCTTCCGCTGTCAGAAACCGAACAACACCTCTTTGCTCTTCGTTTGACGCCTCCATGTCACTGTTTGCAATGCAACTGGCAGCGTTGGACAATTGATGCATGCTGCTGCTCACTTTGTATCGTCCCATGACGTGCACGCGTGCCCTCTAGAGACGGGCTGTGACCTTCCACACTCTGGTCGGAACCACACCTTGTTACACACGCTACGATTAGCCGATGTAGTCTCCGTTTTGCGCATTCCAGCCTCCGGCATGTTACTTTTTGAATGCATCTTGTACGCGGTGTTCAAAAATTTCCTCAATTAAATTTAATGTGTCATGAGCTGTAAGCGCAGTGGCAGGTCTTGCTGAATGTATCCATTTCGAGAGTTAGTGTCAGTCAGTTCGTCAAAAAATGGTTTGAGTATATTATCCCTGTACCTTTGTGCATTAATTGTGCCTTGAAAAAGGATAGGCCCTATAATAATGTATCCATTCACTGTGCACCATACTCCAACCCATTCATTATGTAGAGGAATTTCGTATATGCGATGGGGGGTTTCTCTACTCCAATATCTGTTATTCTGCGTCGTCGAACCATACCCGTGTAAATGGAACCAAGCTTCGTCCGAGAACAATATTAACATATCCGGAGAGAAATGGCCTCAATAGCCTGTGAATCAGAGTTTCCTAAGACGATGGCGGAAATGTGTGGATGTAGGAGGAGAACATTTAGAACATCTCCTGTCATATGGTAATAGCAGCTTATTTTATTAATTTTAATTGTTATCTCATGTCATGCACGGATAACGTTAGCGAGAAGTGCTTTGTTATGCCGAGCAGGGAGTGATGAGTCAATGGGAGACAGACAAGCTGGGCGCGCCGGTCGGCCGAGTCGTGAGATAGACTCACTGTACATGACACAAACAAGTAGGGTTTAACTGCTAAACAATGAACAATGAAAGCAAAATTGGCTCGAAATTCAAAATGATTAATTTTCAGATGAGTTGAGAAAATCCCAATCTGAAAGAAAGAAAAAGTACTGGAAAGAGCGCAATAACCAAGCAGTACTACCTTCAAAGAAGAAGTGATTGTGGAACGACTCAAGTGGTCCAATGTGACCAATCAAGATTAATAATAATAAGAAATGTAATAATCTGATTTTCTACAAAGTGCACAAAATAATATTAAATTAAGTACAGGGTCGTTATCTATGTGCGCCCCGATAAACACGGCAAGCTAAGCCGGCTTTGACTGGCGCCGATCGCGGGCGCGCGTACTAGGTTCAGCCGGTGGTTGGTGTGCACTTTCACCAAACATGTTCAATAATGTGTACTTACCAGTGCTCATAGCCGATGCTGAAAATGTCCTCCCTGTCTTGAAACACACACCTGACATCTTCTGATGAAAGAATGTCTGTCAACTCTCTTATTATTTACGGAACCTGTTTCCTTGAATCGTTTAGCAAGCCTCCTAAATGTACTGGCATTAGGCACAGGTCTTCCTGGAAACTTGATTCGAAATTTTCGTCTTGTTTCAGATCAAGACTTTCTGCTTTTCATATACGAATTATGGATATACACTCGTTCGCGCAATCAAAATTAATACCTGTAAATGTCAAGATCGTTGGAAAACTCTGAACGATCTGACCCCTCACTTAGCCTTGTTTACATTTAAGGATTGTGGTTTCAGGTGTTAAGAGTGATGATATACAGCGTGCAATGGGTCATGGTAGGCTGACCGAGCGTCTACTGGCACAGGGCTTGCTCACCCCTTCTATGCTGCAAGAGTTACGTCGGGAATGGAGTCAGGTACAGTATAGCATTTTACATTGGATTCTTATACAGTAGAACCTCGATGCATCGTTTTTCAAGGGGGAGGGGGAAAATGACGATGGATGCGGGAAACGATAAATGCGGGTAACATAAAAAAAATTGAGTAAAAAAATAAAGAAAGTACGGGTACTGTATTTGGACATATTTCTTCATGTAAACTTTATAGAGACGTCAAAATATTGCAACCACGATGTACGCGATATGATTTCATATGTCATTTTATCACTTGCTCTTTTTAGTAAAAAAAGTCATTAATTGTTTTTTGTTTCGTCAAAGCTTTACGTTTCAGACGAAACAAAGCCTTCTCAACTTGCATAATGTTCTCTTCTTCACGATCACTGATGACATGCGAGTACATGAAGGATTTCATCTTCGCTAAGACGGCATGCGCTTCGGCGAAACTCGGGACGACTTGGGGCTCACGATCGTCTTCCCTTCATCACCCCCTCGCCATCATCGCACAGCTCGCCAATCTCCGCGGGAGATACTACCGGTGTTCCGAATGAAAGAATACAGCAGTTCCGAGTGTTCGCGGCTCTCTGACCGGGCAAGCTATTTCAAGGCTAAATGACGTCACGCTATGACGACACCCGCTCAAGACTGTCTAAATGCTTTCATTGCTGTTCTGTGTGATCTAACTTGTTAGCCAAGCATTGCCAAACGCAGCGTAACATTATTGAGATTACGAGAATTGCGTCGTCAGTGAAGTAAAGTTTTCATTACGAACTACAGATAAAATTGTAATCGCCGCACACGACCAAGGTACTACACGGGACCACTCAGAATGAAATGAAACAGCACAATGACGGCTTGGCGCTTCGAGCAGAATCGTTGGCGCCTGAAGGCTCGTAGGCGTGGTTATATAGTGCGGTTGCGCGTAAACAATCTGCGCACTGCAGTCCAGCCTACTTGAACTTGCTTCAGCCGAGAAACTTGCTCAAGCCTAGGAACTCCTAATCGTTCGTACCTCGTACATTCTCGCGTAACAGGTTGCCGCTATGCTGCTTCAAATTCAAAATAACTTTAGCATATATTTTTCTCATAAACGATCAATGCGGGAAAATGGTGGCCAAGGACTAGTGATTTTTTGACGATCCATGCGAAAAAACGATAGTTCGAGGAACGATACATGCGGGGAAATTTAACATTAGTTTATATGGAAAATTTTCGGGACTAAATTAATTGAACGATGCATACGGGAAAACGACAGTTCCGGGAACGATGCATCGAGGTTCTACTGTATTGCCTTTCATTGGTTGTCATATAAACATACAAAATACTGAGGGGTTTTCTCTCTCAATTTGCTTTGTCCCTTAATACTACCCGTATTTCCTCGCACAATAATGTTGCACCATACTTTTCAAATATAAAATATTAGTTACAATTAAACTTCATCAGATGAGAACAGACTCACTAAGAAGATTTTCAATATCGTGAATGCAAGTAAATTAAAGACCAGTTGGATTAAAGAAGTACATGAAGACATGGAATCACTTAAAATCTCTGAAGACGACATTAAGGACAGAGAACAATTTAGAAATAAAATCAGAAACACGAAAATTGTACAAGTTTCAAGGAAAGATACATCAGGGAAAAAATGGACAGAGGAAAGGAAGAAAAAGCACAGTGAACTAATGAAGAGGTTTTGGGAAGAAAAGAAGAGAGGAAAAGGAAGTGAAGCTGTGATTGGCTCAAGTTCTCACGCTCTCCTGAAGGGGAATAATCGGAAATAATAAACTTCATCACATAATCGTCGCAGAGCAGTCGCACCAGTCGGTTGCACATGCTGTCAAGAGCTTATAACCGGGTGTGACCTTGTCAGAAGATAGGAGTCTGTCTCTGTGCTTGCTAGTCGAGCGGACGGCATGCTAGACTGTGCTCTGCACCAGTCCAGGAGTGAAACTTGTATGGCCCAGTTACTTCTGAGAGTTGGCCTCGGGATGACGGGCTTCAATTGGCGGAAATTTACGCAAGGAACACCCTGCGCCAAGTCTAGCAACAGCCACTTCCATTGAAACACCCCCCCCCATGCATGATGTTTTGCACCTGGTGTCTACTATGAGAAAATACAAGAATTATACGGTGATCTTGATGAAAGTGAAATACATCTAATTACAAATTAAGATGATAATTGTTGGTTGGTTTAGAGGCTGCGCCAATGCAGTCATGTAGCCCTGTGTACTTCGGGTGTGTGTAGGATCTGTCTGATGTTGTTGTTTCAGTCTTCAGTCTTTTGCAGCTCTCCGTGCCTCCCTGTCCTGAGCTAATCGTTTCATCTCTACTTAGCTACCACATCCTACATCCGAGGCAATCTGTTTAACATATTCTAACCTTGGTATACCCCTACAGTTCTTGTCCTCGACCCTTCCTTCCATAACTAAGCTTGCTATTCCTGGGTGTCTTAGTATGTGTCCTACCAACCTATCTCTTCTCTTCATTAGCTATCGCCAGAAACATCTCTCCTCTCCCACTTGACTTAATACCTCTTCGTTTGTAACCCTATCTACCCATCTGATCTTCATCATTCTCCTGTAACACCACATTTCAAATGCTTCAATTCTCCTCTTTTCTGCTGCACCAATAGTCCAAGTTTCACTTCCATAGAGTGCCACGCTCCAGAAAAATGACTTCCTAATACCTAAATCTATATTCTATATCTATATTCCTTTTCTGTAGAAATGCTTTCTTTGCCTGAGCTAACCTACTTTTTATATCCTCTTTGCTTCGTCCATCACAGGTTTTTTTGCTTCCTAAGTAACAGAAGTCTCCTACTTCCTTTAGTTTTTTGCCTGCCAATTTGATGTCCATAGAGGTTTCTGATTTATTTCGGCTGCATTCCAATATTTTTGTCTGATAACCGGTGTTAATTGTGATGGCTGAATTAGTGTGTGTTATCTGATTTTTAATTCAAGTAAGAACTGCAGACATTCGATTTTTCAAGTAGTTCCAACTTTTGCTACCAAACGCCACCGTCAATGACCAACTAGTTCTGAACTTGGTTACTAGATGCCACCGCAATCGACTCCTGGCGACGAACGTTGGAACTTAAAGAGCGTCAGTCAAATCTAACCAAAATTTAGCTTCACACAAGTGTAATTAGTGGAAGGTTCTTTATCATGCCGGCTTTACTTCCCCTCCGAAGGAAGGCATACTGAGGGATTTTTAACGCTCTTAAAAGGTCTGACGACTTCGGCTGGGTTTGAACCCTTGTCCTTGGGCATAGAAGCTCAGCATTCCAACTACGCCACCGAAGCCGCCAGAGCTAATAATTGATTCAGTATTTTTTTATACATCGAGTTGAGCCTCTATGGACTGCGTGGTAACAACCAACTTCACTTTAGTGTCTAGGTCTTGCTCTTGTTCCGGCTTTGACTTCCTGCCAGTATCTTCTGACCCCAGCGACGAGTGCCTGTTTTTGTTCTTCGGACAAAGGTCCTCTCCGTCTTCCGGAAGTTGATGCCATTTTAAAACCTTGGTAGTTGTTCACCAATCTTCTAAATGTGTTCCTGTCATGAATTTCTCGGTCTGGAATATTAAAAATAGATTATGATTTTTCTTCTTTGATCTTAAATATTCCTTGCATAATCGTCACACCGTCCATTCCTTCCACATATTTTAGGCTAAAAATATGCAACAATTATGCATGTAAATATGGTACTTGGGGGTGTGTTGAATTTTTCTGATAACCTATATCATTGTGATGGCTGTAGTAGTATGTGTATTTGTAATTGAGGCTAGATTTGGGTAGCAAGTTGCTGTGGCTTTAATTTAGGTACCTCGGTAGTGACAGCCAAGAATGCTAGTCTATATGCCACAAGGTGCACACCACTGGGATTGATCTTGCAACCTTGGGCATAGTAGGCGAGAGTATTACTGTCTACAATATGCAGTTGAACCCTACTGTTATACAGTGAGTTGTCACACTATAGTCCTAAGTGTTTTAGCACAGTGCTGACCGGATCCATGTTGACTCGTATTTCTGGGGGCGTGGTGGCGCAGTGGTCAAGCTGTTGGTCTCTCACCACGACGGACCGGGTTCGATTCCCGGTCAATGCATGTTTGATTTTCAAAGTGAAATGCCATGTCCTGTGGTTCGGATTCTACGTAAAAGGGAGGTCCCGTGGCTCATGATCTAGAGATTAACAGTCACGTAAAACTACAATCTTCCTTTTTTCCTGACTCGTATTTGGCTTGCTGAGTATTGCTGGTGAGGTCCGAGTGAATTCGTGTTCACAAAACTAGTACATTCTATGACATCTATTGGATCTTTCTGGAACTAATTAGTGGTCAAGGTAGATGGAATATCTGTGCTGGAGGATGCATTTTCACACTTCATTGGAGGCATGGTGGCGCAGCAGTCAAACTGTTGGCCTCTCACCAAGGTGGACCGGGTTCGATTCCTGGTCAATGCATGTAAGATTTTCGAAGTAAAATGCCATGTCCTGTGGTTTGGATTCCACGTAAAAAGGAGGTTCCGTGGTTCATGATCGCATGATTATCTGTCATCTATATCTAAAAGCTTTCTTCCTTTCCTTTACACTTCATTTGTTTTGTTTTCCAACCTCTTGTTTACATGGTTTAATGAGCCATGTGGTGGGTAAGATGGTGCTTTCCAGGCTGATCACGAGTTTAGATGCAGGTGAGACTTTTAATGAATAGTATTCAGATTGCCCCAGTGATGTTGAAGGTCACAAGTTTGGTATTGAAAGCTCTTCTGACAAAGTGTCTCATGTGATAATGATGATGTATGCCCTCCCAAAAATTGCTGTGTACCCCTTCACAGACATCATTGCTACACAGCTTATCACATAGGAAACATTTTTAGGACTCTTACAAAAGGCCTCCAGTAAATTTCACCACAATCGGTGCAAGGTTGGTGAAGCTAGACTTATTTGTTTATGTGCTGTACCAATAAGTTACTCAGAAAATGGCCGGACACTGGGATTGGGCAGTGTGACGAGCACTCAGCAGTGTTAATAAAATTAAAAGTGTACGATACGAGAGTGCCACTAGTTACTTTCAGGATGCCAGGCAAAATCTTTTCATAATAACTCTGCCACTTGAAAACATACTTAGAATTTCTTCTCTTTTCAGAACAACGATCCTCTGCATGATGATCCTGCCGACAGTAGTAAAGATTCAACAAATAAGAAGCCAAGAAGAAAGAGAAAACCGAAATGATAAATAAAGATGTTCCTAGTGCATAAATTTGCTGTATATATATATATGTCTTTTAATGTGATATGAAAAGTTTTACATTCTTAACCTTTTTTCACCATCCTCTCTCTATACCAGGTTCCTTCTGTTTCACATGCTGCCCAATGTCCATATGAGTCGTTCAGTTGCAAAACATATCATGTCCATTCAAACACATTTTTCATAAACTGCAAAGAACTGTAATTTGTTGTGGAATGAAGCTAGGAGTGTAGCATTTTGTAATTAGATGTAAACTAAAAAGAAGTATAACTTACAAAACCCGTGCTATTTCCAAAATATTTTTTTTGCCTACAGTTAGCAGTTAACAATTATTACTCATAAGAAAATATCACGAATGGGAATAACTTTGAATTTCATAAACAATTATTTAAACCCCACTCTTTGATTTTAAGCTTACATCAAGAAATCATTATTTTAAGTACTTTCTCACGTGAACACAGGAATATTAATAATATTTTATCATGTGGCAAAACTAGTTTTGCAACTCTTTTGTTGAGTGGGACATGGCGCAAACACAAAACGTAACTTCTGCAACATTTTCAATCCTCATCAGCTAACTTGAGATATAAAGGACTTTGCACAACTATTACAATACTGTAATATGTATCTTGATGAGCTACATAAAATGGCAGTCAGCTCGTTTTGTGAAATAAGTGGACATAACGAGTTTTGCAACTTGAGACTCTTATAGGTATGGGCCTTTGTATGCCTAATTTATATCTGTTCTAGTTTGTAAAGTTTTAATGAGTAATGCTACCAACCCAGTGAATGCCACTCCCTCGCCTTTAGAGGGTTGGGTAGGGAATCATGAACTGGCTCTAGGGCCCCAAATGCAGAATGGATGACAGACGAATGATCATGCCCAACATAAGGTATACAGGTACCATATACAGTGGAATCTCGTTAGTACGTTTTTCAAGGGACTGAAAAATTTGGACGTCATATGCGGGAAAACGTACTACCGAAAAACGCCATACTGCATTTACAACGTATAAGAAAGAACGCGGCGTATATATGGACGTTCAATCCCCGACCTTAGTAAGTGATTGTATGCACTACTACAGTCACGACATAAACATAGGTTATCAGTAACTTACACGCAATAAATAACATAAAAATTAATTACTGTACCTCTACACTACAGTATAATACAGAGTCTTCATTTTTGCTTAGCAAGGACATTTTCGCTCTCTCTCGCGCTCCGCCAGTGATGGCTCAGTTGCCGGCGACCTCGCACGCATATGTAGGCCTACGGCAGAATACGGTGCTTAAAATCAGTAGCCTACCATGCAGTTTTACTGGCCATGATTTACAGTAGATGCTGAAAATGTTCCCCATCCGCTTCCAAACACATATAATACAGGGTCTTTCTTTATATTTGATCAGCAAGGACATTCTCGCGCTCCGCCAGTGACGGCTCTGTTGGCGGCGACCGCGCACGTATATGTAGGCCTACGGCTGAATACGGTGCTTAAAATTAGTAGCCTACCATGCAGTTTTACTGGCCATGATTTACAGTAGATGCTGAAAATGTTCCCCATCCGCTTCCAAACACATATAATACAGGGTCTTTCTTATATTTGATCAGCAAGGACATTCTCGCACTCGCGCTCCGCCATTGACGGCTCTATCGCCGGCGACCGCGCACGCATATGTTTGAAGCACGTGCTTGCTTGAACCACTTCAATAAAGCGCTTTCTAGTTCAGGAAACTGTCCCTCTCGCACACGTTTCCTTTTGCCACTCACCCCTTCTTCGAATGCACGTTCAGTTTCCTTCCTTTTGCCGAGAATCGTGTTCAGTGTAGACGGAGGAATGTTCCACTTTCGCGTTATATCCACACGCTTCATGTGAGGATTGCAGTCAACGTCTCGAATGTATTTAATCTTCTCGTCATTAGTTATCTGCCGTACTTTCTTCTTATCCATTATGAAACACGCAATAAAATAGGTCATAACTGGACGTGAACACTAAGAACTAGAAGACAATAGTGCGGAACACGAAGACAATAATGTGCCTACGTGAGAAATAAACAAAGGGAAAGGGGTGAAGGGCAGCGGGAGAGAGACACGTCACCTGTGTTGCGTCATAGCTATAGCCACTTCTACGCCGTCAAACACAATAAAATCATCTACACTGTCAATAACTAGCAGAGAATATGAGGCAATATCGCGTCGTGTTTTCCAGAAGCCGAATTTTAAAATGAAATAAGAATAAAATACGGTTCACTAACAAATAGTTCAACGGAGATTTGATCGTTGTAAGCAGGAATAGAGAACGTATTAAGGGGATATATCAACATGAATTTAGTAGGATAGGGACTTGAGAAAGGAGAGAAAGGGCAGCGGGAGAGACACACGTCACCTGTGTTGCGTCATTGCTATAGCCACTTCTACGCCGTCAAACACAATGAAATCATCTACACTGTCAATAACTATCAGAGAATATGAGGCAATATCGCGTCGTGTTTTCCAGAAGCCGAATTTTATAATGAAATAAGAATAAAATCCGGTTCGCGTACAAATAGTACAACGGAAATTTGATCGTCGTAAGCGGGAATAGAGAACGTATTAAGGGGATATATCAACATGTATTTTGTAGAATTGGGACTGGGACTTGAGAAAATCATCACGCTAAGCGGGAAAACGTCGTAACCGAGAACGTGCTAACGAGATTCCACTGTATACCCGAATACCCCCCCGCACATTTTTATTCAAAATCGGACGTGTGGAAAATTGGGGTGCGGGTATTAATAAAGTCATCCAAATTTTAAAGATTTAAATTGCCCGCCACGTGCGATATAGGGTGTTGCGAGTATCCGCTATATGGTGCGAGTGCTTTTTTGGGTGTACCGTATTTACTCTCATAACACCCCGTCTTCTTATTATTTTATTTTTTTAAATTTTCTGCTTCAAAATTTCCCTTGATATAGATTAGGATGGTGTGGTATAAAGGCACACAAAGGAGCACCTAGCGTCTTTAAATCAACACACAAAATAGTTAGTTGGTTGGTTCTTAAGTTTAGGGGCTGCGACAACGCCGTCATGTAGCCCAAAATAGTTATTTTAACCTATACTTCATTTACGAAATAAGTGATAATAGCCCATTTAAATAGCCACTCTCTTGGATCATCACAGCTGACTGGTTACAGCGCAGCAGTGCGAGCGCCGAGTTCAAGGTTACGCAGTGTTGCTTGTTACGCGGCATCATTTAGTGATCTGCCGCGTGACCATTTTCTCTTGTTTCTCGAACCCACTCCAGAACTTTTATGTCCACATTTTCGTACTTTCTTTTTTCACACCGTGGAAAGACTTACAAGTTTTCTTTGTTCCCAATAATTTGTCCTGGTTACCGGTACGCCAATAACGAATCATACACGGCTGCACTTCATATTTACGACTCGCCGCTTTCACTCCATTTTCTGCAGCAAATTCTAGCATTCTCAACTTGAAGGACGCCGTAAAAATTATTCTTTTGCTCATTTTCAGTCGTTATGTAGGCTACTGCAGGCTTCTTAAACTCGGCTGCACTCGGCCGTGCGGGACGCGAGGTACGAAACTCGTAAGCGTGGCTGTAGGGAGAGAGAGTAGCCGTCGAGGTGTTGTAGGCAGAAGCGCGGGTTTTACAGTTTTGTGAGTTGCGTGATACGTTAGCATGGCATCGGTAAATGTAAAACAAGTGATGGAAATAGCTAACATGAAATCTCGTCATATGTAGTACAGTAGTAATAGTATACATTTGTTTAAAAGTGACAAAAATAAAAATGTTTTATTTTTATTTTTAATTTCCATTCAAAAATGATGGTGCGGGGATTATTCGGGGGCGGGGGTATTCGGGTATATACGGTATTCATAAATACATATACAAGGATTTAAGACTGAATACGGTAGCTTTAAATACAAAGGTAAGTCAATAAATAAGTCCCAAAACGGGATAGAAAAGGAATAACATTATTGTAGGTTACTTGTGAGTCTTGCCACCCATCCAGCTTTACTGTTATGCGGGCTGGACGCGACACAGTTCTAACTGGCGCTATCGTCTTGTTTATTTGTTGGTTTCTTAGTTGAGGGGCTGCGACAACGCGGTCATGTAGCCCCGTGTACTTTGGGTGTGTGTAGAATTTGTCTGATAACTGGTGTTAATTGTGATGGCTGTAATAATAATAATATCGTATGGTCTCGGGTGCCGGTTGCAAGCTTTGTTATTTGACACCCAAAGGGTAGCTTGCATGTCGAATTTCATTGTTCCTTCAAGCACTATGAAAGTCAAGGAGGTTAGATATCTAAGCTCCTTGAACACTATAGCGCTTTCTAGTAGAGAAATGAGGAACTTTGTGTTGGCGGAAACTCCCGAGTTTAATTTTACCATTATGAACACGGCCTACTGAATTCAAATGGGTTCTTTGACATGCCAACATCGTATGACATGGTGTCGTAATTTTTGCCGCCTTTCAAAAATCACTTACCACGGCCAGGGGCGAACCTGCAAGCTTGGGGTTAGTAGACCGACATGCTATCCACTCATCCACCGTGGCAAGCTGTGATGGCTGTATTAGTGTGTATTATCTGTGATTCAGGTAAGGACTGCAGACGCTTAATTTTTTCAAGTAGTTCCTACTTTTGCCACCAAATGCTAGCATCCACAACACCTACTTGCAGACTAGGCTACTAAATGCCATCGCAGTCTGTACCCGGTGGTGAACTTTGGAACTGATAGAGCGTTATCAAACTAACCTACAAATGTTAGCTTCCACAAGTGTAATTAATAGAAGGTTCTTTTCCATGCCATTAATCTATGACATGGGACCGCCGGCTTTACTTTCCCTCCGTAGGAAGGCATACTGAGAGATTTTTAACGCTCTTAAAAAATCCGATAACTTCGGCCGGGTTTGAAACTCAGTTTATAAACAAATATATTTCCATTGACTTTTCATAAAATGTAAGACTTTTCCTGTACTATTGAGACGGCTTAGAAGATTTTGTCCCAAACTGCACCTAACTCCCTTTGGTTTAAGAACTTGAGGTTTGTGAAAAATACAGCTTAGCGTTTTATATACACAGTACGATTGTTAGCTGAAGAAGACAAACACTAGTTTTGAAACGAGTACTAAAATTAACTAGATTATCCTCTTCAGGCCCGGGGTAAACATATGTTTAATATTTATATCAGCAGAAGTTGTTAGTATATGAATTCTACCCCTGAACCTTCCGATTTGCATGGGTTTGGAGATGAAATGTGATTTCTATGTGGCATTTTGGTTTTACGGCTCCATATCTTCTCCGACGCTTAGCACATCACAGTTGTCAATTAGAGGCGAAATGAATGGTGCCGAATGAAACGCGGCAGGGAGTTGGAAGTAAGTAACCATAGCCTATTAGAAATTATCTATATGGTTTCGTCTGAAGTTGATAATGAAAAAGCATTTCAAGGGCATGCGACGGTTAGGTTCAAACCCACTCGTCTTACCCTATAGTGCAATACCGTAACAGGTAGCTGTGACCTGTAATTTTAATATTTTGGTAAGAATTTGTCTTTTGTCTTCAAATGTCGGTAACATATTTTGTCTTGGGTCTGAAGAGGTTATAAAGATCGATGAGGCGGAAATAATACGTCCCATCCCTGGCAAACTAGCGAAAGTGCAAAAATAGCGAATCTGCAATCTATATCATAGAAACTTATTATATAATACGCTAAGACTAAGGTGTAAGTATTACAAAACTCAAGCTCCTAAACCAGGAGTTAGAAGATGTGGTTTGAACCAAAATCTTCCAAATCGTCTCAATAGTACAGGAAAAATCTTGCATTTCTTGAAAAGTCAACGGAAATAATTTATTTTTTTATAAAGTGCTTTTAAACAAATAAACAAGACGATAGCCCCTGCGAGAACTCGGTCGCCTACAGCCCGCAGAGCACTAAACCGAGCGGGTAGTCTGTAAACATGGGGACGCACACAATCCATTATGCGAGAGTTCTCGCACGGGTCTGCTAGTTACTATTAATATAAGATCTTCAGTCTGCAGCTCGTTCCGTTGGGCAACAATTAGCTCTTCTTTATTTACGAAACTGCATACAATGGGATTTTGACAATGGTAAAGTAACGAATCTGCACTTTGGTTAGTCTGCCGTAGTCATCACGATAGTATACAACAATGTTTACTACAGCAAAATAACGAATGTGAGAAATACACTCCCCGAACCTAATGTTTCAGAAGAATCAGATTTTGAGTAGATTGTGGTATGCTAATTTATGTATTAATGATCAGGAATATGGACGTCTGAAATCATCATTAATCCATTCACTTGACAATAATATTAGGCAAGAGGTTTTGATGCCTCCGGTACCTGTCCAGACAGTGTTAGATCGACGTACTTCACCAGACGAAAGTTCTCAAGCTGATAACCCTAATGAACTGCATAATGATCCAAACCTACTAACTCCGGTGCAATCATTACCAAAGGAACGTAAGAAGACCGATCCAAAAAAGTGGAAGGGAAATATTCAGAGAGTTCGGCGTCTGAAGGGAGAAAATTATGAGACTGTCAAAGGGAAACGGATAGCACCAAGATCTTTGAAAATCCCAAGATGTTTGAATAAGAAATATCACACATGTGCAAATAACTTTCCTGTTGAAGAACGGGAAAACATTTATAAAGACTTTCGAAATTTACTTACAGTTTCTGAACTACGCCATTTTATCATTCCCCATGTATCTCAGCAGAACAAAGGAAGAAAAACTACTGTTGGTCCTCATGGAGATGTTATACTACCTTTACCAAAGGTAATGAAAATGTTTCTGTCTGCTGTGAATTTTTCCTAGATACTTTAAATATCTCAGAGGGTTTAGTAAGAGGAGCATAATGTAAAACAAATGAACAAGGAATTTTACTTCCTGAGATGAGAAGGAAACATGAACCAAAGAATCGGCTTAAGGTAGAAGATAATAGGTTCATTAGAGACATAGTTTGTCTTTTCCCAGTGTAGAATCACACCATTGTCGGAAGAAAATTGAATACAGTTAAGTTACCTCGAGCCCAGCATAAACATTACGAAAATGTACAAGCTTTACAAAGTGAAGTGACAAGATTCAGGGAGGAGTTGTGCAAGTATTGAAAAGTACAGGAGAGTTTTCCGTGAACACAAACTTACATTCCATGTCCCTAGAAAAGACCTCTGCAGAATTTGTTCTAAGTTGAAGAAAAACAGAAGATAGGTGAAATTAATGTAAATAAAAAAGAAGCATGGAAAAAGCATTTGGAACGAAAAGATGTGGCATGTAATTTGAAAGATATTGGCAAAGAAAAGGCAAAAAGTGACAAAACTGTGTTGGCTTTCGAATTTGATTTGCAAGCTGTATTAAACACTACAAAAGGAGCTCAAGGTCCATTTTTCTATGTAAGAAAGCTAGCTGTCTATAACTTAACAACTTACAATTTAGGTGATGCCTCAGTAGATTGTTTCGTTTGGGATGAGACTGAAGGAAAGAGAGGGAGTGTGGAAATCTCAAGCAACATTTACTCATAATCTTATGGCACATCCTGATATTGATAATGTAATGATGATGTCAGATAGCTGCAGAGGACAACAAAAAAAAGTGAACTTTGTTTGTATGTGTCTAGAAACAATCAAGAAACTCCAAAAGCTCCAGCAGATTGATCACATTTATTTTGAGCCAGGGCACAGTTTAATGGAATGTGATTCTATTCATCAAAAAATATACAAGTCTGCAAAGAACCTCCCAGTGTACTATCCTGAAGGATAGGTTCAGCAAATACGAAATGCACGCAAGAATCCATCACCCTACAGTGGTGCACACTGACTTTATAGATTTCAACCCAAAAAAGAACAGTTTTATATCGGTTAAAGGTAAGAATCTTTTGCCTTCCGGAAAAGCTGTTTGGTTTCGTTATACAAAGGACGAACCAGGTACAGTTCAGATAAAGACTGCTTATGAAGATGCTATGTTTAGTAGGTTCGTTCTCAGGAATACGAATGAAGACACGGAGAGATTCCCGTAACTGACTGCTCCCTACACGTCGCCGTAATACCGATATGAACTTAACACGTCGTGATAGTATATGAACACCTTTCTCGTTGCTTGCCCGGGTACTTATATCCCCCGACAACTGTTCCAACAACTTCCGTTTTTTTTTTTTTTTTTCAGATGAAAACGTGAGACTGCGTCCGCCAATCAGCGCTCCTTTTCCGTGTTCTTCTCCGATTCGACGAGCCCCGCCTCTTCTCGTGATTGGCCAAGCCGTCCACGTCTCCCTCCTCTTCGTTCTTCAAGTTGGTTTTCCCGGGCGAGATTTCCGTTCCACTAATTCTCGTTTTCACAGTGAGAACTGTTCCCTAAAGTCCCTTGCGCAATTTGTTAGTGAGTAGCGCGTCTATATTTAGACCGTAGAATCCAAGATGAACCAAGCCCTCTCAAAACCCTAAATGAATATAAAAACCTAGCCTTCCGTATTCTCATATATTCACGTCGCGTAGTTTTAAAATATTAAATAGATCGTATTTTCTATAATATAGAAAATCTATCTATTGATTCCAAAATATTTGAAGCTTCGAAAATAAAAATAAATTAACAATAATAATAATAAAATTAACCATTTACAAACTTGGCCCAATATCTGCCGCGTTGATTTCACATATATGGCGACCATCTGACTTGTGTCAGTGGCGTAAAAGCCCCCCTTAAAAACAGGTTACAACCTTACCTGCAAGATTCTGCATCTCCTGTGCAAAATTGAAGAATCTGAAATAAACTTTGCTATGACCTGCAAATTCCAAAGGCTTATCATGCATTTTATGAAACTCTTCCGTCATCAGAAACAGTGAGAGATACACTCCCTGAACCTAATGTTTCAGAAGAATCAGATTTTGAGTAGATTGTGGTATGCTAATTTATGTATTAATTTATTTGTTATTTTCAATTGTGTTCAATTTGTGAAGAAAATTATTGGAATTTAGACTTTTTTCCTTTAAATAAAAGTCTCATGGTCTAAAAATTAATTCAAGTAATTGTTTCTTTTGTAATTGTATTGCAGATTCGATACTTTAGAACAGTAATACTAGATATAATAAGATAAAATCACTCTGGCAAAGTAACGAAACTGCCATTTATGCCCTTAAAATTAAGACAAGAGCTAACATCAATGCACCCTATAAACATGTTGGTTAATAAGTCCACTGAGTAGTAAAAGTGACCGAAAAAGAAAATAACTGGATTTTATACAAGTAGATGAAACTTGTTTTAGCTCTCCTGTAAAATGAAGAATTTTCACTTTCGGTAGTTTACAATACTGTAAGTCACGAATCCAAAAGTTGAAACTGGTTCACATTGTGATGTTCAACGAGTATTGAAAAAAGTTATAGCTCAGATCAGTTGAACATTCGGTATTTAAAGATCTCAAGGGTATGTGGTGGTTTAGCGGTCAAGGTGGACCCGGTTCGATTCCTGGTCAATGCATGTGAGATTTTCGAAGTGAAATGCCATGTCCTCTGGTTTGGATTTCACGTAAAAATGGAGGTTCTGTGACTCATGAACGCAAGATTAACAGTCACGTAAAACTACACATGTATTTGCTGTTGCTTCAAGATAGATTGAAATCATTGAGTAATCTTGTTGTTGAACAAACCACTTATACATACCCTGCTCTAGGATTCTGAAGTAGAGCTGGTAATAAGCAATGTACAAATCAAAGAATTTAAAATTAATCGATTAATCGATACCGCTCAATCGGCTAATCAATGAAGTAGACAAGGAAGAAGGAAGGAAGAACAAGGCTTTCAGAGTGTGGTTCCAGGAAAGAACTGATCTAGCAAGGGAAGCTTATAAGATAAAGAAGAAACAAGCAAACAAGATTGACGCAGAGGAGAGGAAGAAGTGGATGGTAAAGTGGACAGAGATGATGGAGGAAGACAGCAGAGGAAATAAGAAAGTACTTTATGGGATGGTCAATAGTAAGGTTGGTTGGTTGGTTCTTAAGTTTAGGGGCTGCGACAACACGGTCATGTAGCCCCGTGTACTTTGGGTGTGTGTAGAATCTGTCTGATAACCGGTGTTAATTGTGATGACTGTATTAGTGTGTGTTATCTGTTATTTTAATTTAAGTACTGCAACTTAGAATTTTTCAAATAGTTCCTACTTTTGCCGCCAAGCGCCACCGTCAACGACTACTAGGCTAAGTTCACAACTCAGCTGCTAGACGCCACCGCAGTCGGCTCTTGGCAACGAACTTAGAAACCTAAGAGCGTTGTTTACAATAACCTATCCAATTTAGCTTCACACAGGTGCAATTAGTGGAAGGTTCTTTAACATGCCATAAATCTATGACATGGGACCGCCGGCTTTACTTCCCCTCCGAAGGAAGGCATACTGAGGGATTTTAACGCTCTTAAAAAATCCGACGGCTTCGGCCGGGTTTGAACCCGCTATCTTGGGCATAGAAGCTCAGCATGCTACCGACTACGCCACCGAAGCCGCTGGTCAATAGTAATAGAAGAGGTCTGCGAGAGGATGTGGTAATGGTGGACAAAAACGGAAATGAGGTACACAACAAAGAGACACTTAAGACAGTGTGGAAAGAGTACTTTGAGGATTTTCTGAATCCAAATGGTCATAGGGAGGAAGACAACGTATTGGAAGATGGAGAAGACAACACAGGAATGGAAAAGGACCAGACTTGGAGAGAACTGGAAATGGCTATAGACAAGATGAAAGGAGGAAGGGCACTAGGTGTGGACGAAGTGAGTGTTAAAATGGTGAAGGCAGCAGGGGAGGTTGGGAAACAGTGGCTGTACCATGTGATGAGGGTGGTATGGAAGGAGAAAAAGACCCCAGAAGATTGGAAGAAAGGATTAATTGTCCCAATATTTAAGAAAGGAGTGCAGAAATTACAGGAGAGTCGCACTCATACCACACTGTGCCAAGATATATTAGAAAGTAGAATACGAGCTAAAGTGGAGAGAGAATTGAAAGGGGAGCAGTATGGATTCAGACCTGGGAGATCAACAGTGGATCTCATATTTTTAGTGAGACAGCTCCAAGAACACCACTACGAATTTGGAGAGGATCTGTTGATGGCCTTCCTGGTCATCGAAAAGGCCTATGATAGTATGTGTAGGGAGGAGGTTTGGGAAGCAATGGAAAACATGGGAGAGGAAAAAGGTACTGTAGGCAGAGTGAAGGAGATGTATTGTGGAAGTGTGAGTTGTGTGAAAGTTGGAGGGGAAAGAACAGTCTGGTTCAGGCAAATGAGTGGCCTGAAACAGGGTAGTGCACTGTCACCCCTTCTCTTTATTGTGGTTATGGACGAGGTAATGACACGGGTAGCAGGAAAGATAGGAGGAGATATGATGAAAGCAATGGTGTTTGCAGATGATCTCATGGTCTGGGGAAACGAGGAAGAGGAAATTCAGGAGCAACTGAAGGCTTGGGAAGAAACAGTGGGAGAGTATGGATGGAAGTTCAACATCAGTAAATGTGAGATCCTATTAACGACCAGGAAAAGGGACAGACCAATGAGTGGGATAACACTTGGAGGTGGACAGCTGAAGAAGGTGGAAAGTCTCAAGTACTTGGGAAGTATAGTGGAGGAAAATGGGAGAAATGATAGAGAGATTACGGAACGTGGCAGACAGGCAGGAGCTTAGTGTGGAATAAAGATGTCCCACAAAAAGAAAAGATACATAAGCAGAATACAGGCAAGTGAAATGAAGTTCCCGCGAAGTAGGATCGGAGTAACAAGAAGAGACAGGGTGAGTCATGAAAAGGTCAGGGAAGTAGTGAAAGAGGAGCCCTTTCAAGGTAGGATTGAGACATCAAGACTAAGGTGGTATGGACTCTTAAAGAGAATGGAAGAGAAGAAGATTCCCAAGAGGATACAAGAGATGCAGATGCAGAAGAAACGACCAAGGGGAAGACCAAGAGATAGATGGCTGAAAGGAGTGGAGGAATGTGTCAAGATGAGAGGCGAGGACTGGACTAGAGTGACAGCGGAGAGGTGGTGGGAAGAAAGGACTTAAGCTGGGTTTTCCTAGCTCCGCATTTTGTGCGGGGCACAATGCGCATTCCGCAGTGCGGAGCCTACTCAACAACACGGAATCAGACGCATCGTTTTCCTACACCCCTCCGCGGTGCGCTCTGCGCAACTGGACGACTCCTTTAAGAGCAGTCGAGTGTGGACCGCGCTCCACAACAGACGAGTATTTGGGCAGTTATCTCTTGTGTACTGTAGATTTCTTTCTTTGCCACAAAATTCTAAAAGAACTAATTAAGTGTGTACAGTAGTTCCGAAGAAACTACATTTTTTACCCATTTTATATTCCTTTAAATTTTACTATCGATTTTTATTAAATAAAGAAATATTTTCTAGAATGAAGATAATTTAATTTAATTAGACAAATTTAGTTAATTGATTAGACGTCTGTCTGTTAGGTAGGCAGCCCGAAGGCTGGTTGGATCCTCAAAAAGTACCGCCGTTACGTTATGTGAGTAGATACCCACAAAAACCCAAGGCAGCGCTATTTTGAGGCGTTCTAGGCAAGAAGAGGAGTGAGGTAGTTTGTCATTGCTTTCCTCACTGAGTCAGAACAGTAGTCCTAACCCTATGAGTTGAACCTTTCACAGCATTCACAGGCACTGACTGTGCCCCGAATGCCATTACTAAGCACCACCCATACCTCAGTAGCTTCCATATAATCACAGCCATGAGTGAGACTGAGACATCGGTGAAAAGCCACCCTTTTACTCTAGCCTGTGCCAACTGACAAATGCAAAAGTACTGTATTCATCAAGAGAATAAATTAGCTTGTTTAAATTTTCCAATAAATAAATTCTACAAACTTACCTCAATGTAAACGCCAGCTTCTCCGCCGCTGATATCGATCTTCGAATCCTGTTGCAGGACTCGCTTGCAAGATCATTTTCTACCAAACTAAGCAAGTACCGGTATTCAAACTGACACCTAGTAACTCTGAAGTAAGATTTGAACTTCACTTCGTCGTCGAGCAAAATGTCTGTGGATTAAAAGTCCTTCTTGCTCTCTAGATGTGTACATGAAACTGACATATTTCCGCACTGTATAAAGACGACCAACAATGAAATAAATTTCATCTTCAATCTCTTCTTCCTCTTCTAATAACATCAATAACGCTATTCTTTTCTTGCCCCGAGGACGAGAGCTCATATTCACTCTCTTCTCAAACAAAGAACCCCGTTACCTTCTCCTTACTTACTACTCTGTCCGCTGTTCTACCATGGTCCATACAGTAATTTCTGGTAGCTGCTCTCTGGTGACGAACAGAGGAATTTATCTATATTTTTTGTAATCTCATTGATATACTTTCTTTGGCCACATTGTTTGATTCCATTGAAAAAGGAGGCAAGGTTTCTCAGAAATGTATGGTTCTAATTTAATTTCACACGCCATTAGCCCATTAAACATGAATTATTTATATAGTAGAATTACTGCTAATACACTTAAGAGGTTGGCCCTCTCCTTAGATACAGGTGTATTCAGCCAAAAACGGTGAAACCTGACAACGGGGCCCTTGTCATAATTATATCTGTTCTGCAGGGTCAGCCTTGCATGTATGCGAAGGTCTGTCAGTCTACACACACACTTGTCCCTCTTAACTGCATAGCAAAGTTGTCTACGCTCTGCCTCAATGGAGGAATTAGCTAGCCAAGAACATGCAACGCAGCACGGTTAGATCTGGCAAGGCTAAGAATCTTGCACACGAGCAGGCCACATCATAAAAATTTGCTCAATATGACCATCTGTGATATACACGCGCACATACCGTGATTTTTTTATAAGGTGTGATCAAAATATTTCCGTTTGAGGGCATTGCTACAGCATATGGTATATACAACGTAGTGCGACTCCGATGAAGGTGTGTATACTCTGTGCGGTGTCAGAATGGGATTGACAGGTCTCGCCACGCCATGTGGTCAGGGAACAAGGTTGCCGAAAAGTTAGAATAACAAGCGATCACTCTGTACAAGCCAGTGACAAAGCTAACCAGGCACTGACACACGTGTGATATTGCAACTCAGAATATTATGACATCAACTATGGGAACATGGATTGGTCAAGAGGCAGAGGGGTGATGACTGACATGGAATTTCCGGCCAAATGTCAATACCATTCAGGCAGCTCACAGAGAGTAACATGGACATGTAGGCAAAGGACCGGCTGAGTTAGCCGTGGTGGTTACGGCATGACTGATGGCAGTCGCTCCCATCCGGGAGGCGAGGAGGTTCGAATCCCCCCGCCGGCAACCTTGAAGATGGTCTTCTGTGGTTTCCCATCTTCCTTCCAGGCAAATGCCGGGGTTGGTCCCTAACTATAGGCCACAGCCGCTACCTTCCAACTCCTCGTCCTTACATTCCAACTTCCCTCCTTCCCTCCCCAACAGTACTTGTAGCTAACCCATTGGGTGTCCGTCTCGAAGCAGCTACAAAACTGGCGAGCCGAACATGTCCTCGGACACTCCCGGCACTAAAAGCCATACGCTAAAAAAAAAAAAAGTAGGCAAAGGATTAGTGTGGCAGTCTTATCTTTCCGAGGCTTGCCACGGTGGGTGAGTGGTTATAGTGTCGGACTACCAACCCCAAGATTGCAGGTTCGCTCCTGGCCATGGTAAGTGATTTTTTGAAGGCGACAAAAATCACGACACTCATGTCATACGTTGTTGGCATGTCAAAGAACCCATTTGAATTCAGTAGGCCGTGTTCAATGGCAAAATTAATCTCGGGATTTTCCGCCAACACAAAGTTCCTCCATTCTCTACTTGAAAGCGCTGTAGTGTCAAGGAGTTTAGATATCTAACCTCCTTGACTTTCATAGCGTTCAAAGGAACGACGAAATTCGACATGCAAGCTACCCTCTGGGTGTCAATTAACAAATCTTGCACCAGGCACCCGAGGCCATACGATATTATTATATTATTATTATTATCTTTCCGAGGTGCGTGCGTTAAGTGTGGCAACGGGAACTGGTGACGATATTACTGAATGTGTCCAAATGGGACCAACGTGCTGTTATTCTTTTCTTGGCTGCCGAAAGATAAACACCGGTTGACATTCATCAGAGAATGATGAATGTCTATGGGGCAATATGTCTGTCGAAAACCACTGCTGTGTAATGGTTCATTAAGCCCCGTGCCGGTCGATCTGGGAGGCAACACTGGAGAAATTAAGGCGAAACGTCTGGGAAAACTGCGACAAGGGGTGTTGTCGCTTCATACAGTATTGCACGTCCCCATGCTGCAAAGGTCGTAACACAGAACGTGCGCCAACTCAAGTAGAAGAGACTCGAGCAGCCGCCCTATAGTCCTGATCTTTCCCCATGTGATTATCATGCCTTTGGTCTCTTAAAAATGGCCTTGAAGGGTCGATGATTCCTGTCGGATGAAGATGTTGTTAATGCACATTCAGCATTAACAGTTTTGCTAGTCTAGTTTAGATTTTCTTTGTGGAGTAGTCACCATGGAAATCAACAGATATAGGCTCGACAATATTCATTATTCCTTTTCATGGCATGTATGGCAGTGGAATCAAGTGGTGCAATAAACGAATGACCGACGTACTTTAATCGATTTCAAATACTGTATACTGCATTTCATTTTTTAAAAATTACATTAAGTGGTCCTCCGCAAATAACCTTAAATAAACGTGATATATACTGCGACCACCAGAGGTAAGGTTCGGTCGTGAACACACATTGTAATTCGCGATCAAACATTTTGGTCTTCTAGCGGGCCGGATATTCCAATTTCCATTTATTACAGTGACAGTATATACAGTGCCTTTATAATAACCACAGTGTTACGACAATATTACTACGATCTTACGACGCCAAATCGTGCCTACCAACCTTGCTGGTCATAACTGCCGCGCTATGGAACGTATAACCTGTAAACAATTTGCAATGCCAACCCTAAGTCATTGAATCAGAAGGATCTTTGATGACAACAAATTCTTCCCACTCCTTACAAGGTCAGATCCAATTTATTCTTATTTTAATTTCTATCCTTTCACTATGGCAGAGGAGAGTATTAAAATATTAATACGCAAACGAGGTATAATAAAGGGCAGCGTGACACATATTAAAAGCTTTATAAATGGGTTTAACAGTGAGCAAGGAATTACTGCTATCACATCAGGTAGAGAGAGTTTAGAGGAACTGAAACAAAAGTATGAGGAGGTTCAATGTCAATTAGAAATCAGTGAAGTGGGCGAAACGTACGAAGCTGATAGGGAATTGTTTGAAGACACATATCATCAAATAAAGGTCGACATAGACAGAATAATCACCCATCATGAAATACCAAATCTTTCAAGACACTCCAGTCAAGGGGATATCTCAGTTGGAAGTAACTACATTGGTGCCCACATCAAATTACCTACCATTACACTGAAACCATTTGGAGGCGAATATGAAAACTGGAGAGGATTTCATGATTCCTTTGTATCTGTGATCCATAACAATCAAGATTTGCATGACATTCAGAAATTCCACTACTTAATTAGCAGTTTAAGAAATGAACCTCTTTCAATTGCACAGAGTCTTCCATTATCTGCTGAAAACTACAGCATAGTTTGGCAGAGGTTAATTGACAGATTCCAAAACAAGAAATTCACATAAAGCGGTTATTAATTAGAGCAAGACTCAATCCAGAAGGAGAATGCCAATTCTCTTAGAAAGTCAGGCCAATGTGAAGGCATTACAGGCCCTTGAATTAAATGTTTCAATTGAAGATTTGTTATTGTCACAATTGTTAATCAACAAATTAGATCAAGCAACTAGGAAGGCGTGGGAAATACATACTTCAGGTTCTGAGTTAGAATCCTTGGAGGCTCTATGGACATTTTTAGAGAAGAGATGTTTAGCACTTGAGGCAATCAAGCCAGGTACACAAGTTCAAGGTTATCAACAGAGTAAACAGCCAAGTAGAATTACATCCAAACATAGTGTTAGCAATGTGCATGCAAGTGTTGATTACCAATGTGTATTTTGTAAGGGCTCACATTACATATATAAATGTGATTCCTTCAAAAAACTTAAATGTCCATGTCCGACACAATGTTGTAAGAGAGAATAAACTATGTTTTAATTGTTTGGGCAACAATCATAATGTCGATCAGTGCCAATCCAGCTCGTGCAAGATCTGCGGTAAATATCACAATACACTTCTGCACGATGAGATGAGACGTGATCGCACCAGGCCAATGGCTACGTCACGTGGGACAGAGAGCGAACACATCTCTCGCCCTACAGCTAATCACCACACAGCGCGTCCACTAGATGTCACTCACTGCGCTGTAAAGGAATCCAATCTGACAACAGTCGTGTTATCAACAGCAATAGTAAAAGTCAAAGACAGTCATGGTAATATGCATGAGGCCAGATGTTTGCTGGACTCGGGTTCTCAAACTAATTTCGTGAGCAAAGAATTAGCTCAATTATTACATCTTAGGAAACAAAAACACATTACACCAGTAACTGGAATAAACGGAGCAGGGGTTCAAACCTCACATTGCATTACAATTCATTTACAGTCTGCAGTCAGCTCGTTCAATATAGATGCTACATGCCTAGTGCTATCGAAGATTACCAACAACCTACCAAGTAGAAAAATTGACATTTCAAGATGGAATTTACCCGCCAATATACAATATGCTGACAGAAATTTCAACATTCCAGGCAAGATCGATATGCTACTCTGTGCAGACATATTCTTTAAAGTCATACTAGAAGGTAAGAAAACTTGTGATGGGTATCCAACCTTGCAGAATACGCAACTGGGATGGGTAGTAGCTGGTCAGGCACCCCTGCAACAACAACAAAGGGAAAATGCAACGTCGCTATTCATTCAACTAGACCAACTAGAAAAACAGCTTAAAAGCTTCTGGGAAATTGAAGAATTGCATACGTCACCAATCACTAAGGAAGAAAGAGATTGCAAAGAGCAATTTACGAAGAATACAACGCGTGATGCTACGGGAAGGTTCCGAGTTCGACTACCCCTTAAACAAACTTCATCGCAGCTAGGGAATTCATATCCACAGGCAGTAGTGAGATTCCACGCCATTGAGAAAAAACTTAATCGTGATCATAAGTTAAAGCAAGAATATTCAACATTCACGAATGAGTATTTACAACTTCGTCACATGAAACCAGTACCTACGTGCACCGAAGATGGAGGATACTTCATGCCACACCATGCAGTATTCAAACCAACAAGTACCAGCACTAAAACTCGTGTTGTCTCTGATGCGTCCGCAAAAACTGACAGTGGCGTATCTTTAAATGATAATTTACTCGTAGGCCCTACAATACAAGACGACCTGCATGCTATTGTACTACGTTTCAGGACACACATGGTTGCTCTTGTCGCAGATATTACAAAAATGTACCGCCAGATTCGAGTTGTCAAAGACACGAATACTATGGAGGAACAATAGTACAGAACTACTGCAGTGTTATGAACTCACGACAGTGACTTATGGAACGGCAAGCGCTCCGTTTCTAGCTACGAGATGCTTACAACAGTTAGCTGATGAAGAGACGAAGGAATTTCCACAAGCAGCAGCTGTCCTCAGAAAGGATTTTTATGTTGATGACCTTCTAAGCGGAGCTAATACTGAATTAGAGGCTATTCACTTACAGCAAGAATTAGATACACTACTGTTAAGAGGAGGATTTGAACCTAAGAAATGGTGTTCTAAAAGCAGTAAGGTCATGTCAACAATACCAGAAGAAAATAGAGAAACCAAATCGCCAATTCAACTCGACAGTGCAGACACGGTAAGGACATTGGGAATAATCTGGCACCCATCAACAGATCAATTTCAATTCGACATAACTGTCAAAAGGTTTGTTCAAGTAACCAAAAGAAGTGTACTCTCGTCTATTGCTGCAATTTTTGACCCTTTGGGTTTATTAGGTCCAGCTATCCTCTCCTGTAAGGTCTTTATGCAACAACTCTTGTCTCTTCAATTACAATGGGACCAAGAACTACCATGTCGGCTTCTTAACAATTCATAATGTCGATTAATCAGGTCCGTATTGACGTAACTATAACTTTGAAAGAATTCAATGGATTCAATAGTAAATATGTTAACAATATAATTAACAAAATTAAGAACAAACCCGTTTCCAGATTAGCAAAAGAAGACAAAGAACCTTCCACATATGCAATGTTCACTTTTGTGAACCAATCCACATACAATGTTACTAGTGTACTAAAAAAATATAAAATAAAAACAGCGTTCAGAACCAACAACACTAATCATAATAAATTTTTCAACTCACATATTCTCAACAAAACCAACAAATACAGCAATTCAGGTATCTACAAGATTAAATGTAACGAATGTAATGCCGATTACGTGGGACAAACGGGGAGAGGGTTCAACACCAGATTTTTGGAACATGTCAATGCCATCAAACATAATAAATTTTCAGCGATGGGTAACCACATGGCAGAAACTGGGCATAAATTCACAACCATAGACAATGACTTAGAAATTTTACATCAAGAAAATAAAGGCACGCTCATGAATATTTTGGAACAAATAGAAATTGATAAAGCACAGAGATTCAACCCTTCACACAATCTTAATGAAATAATATTTGAAACTAGCATTTTATACAGAACATTAATAGACGAATTATATTGTAATAGATAAAATTCCCGCTATATTCCACTATTCACACCCATCATTTTTCATAACATACTAAAGATTGACACACTCATTCTGCGCATTGATCAATTTCCATGGTGGGCGCGTCAACGGGCCTCACTCGTTCTCATTCCCTTGGCCTCCCATCTCCCGCAACCCAAGCGCCACCTTTTCCCAAGCACGTCACTAACACTCAGCTGTAAAAAACTTCGCAAGGTGAATTCCGGTTTGTTTCTGTTCACGCCCTGCGCACTGCAGTTCCTGACGTCGCGTGACGCGGTCACAAATTTTCTCGCCTTGACGTTTGCCAAGAACAACAAGGAGACTAGAGTGGGCCCACGATGACGCAAAGGGGACAGCGGACCGCAGCACCGGCCCAATTCAGGAGTTCTGATGCGCCTAGACCTCGTGATGCAATAAAAGTATCTTCTTTGGAGCGTCGAGCGGGACTGTAAATAATATTTCTTTATTCTTTGTTCTTCATATATTTTGTATGAACTTGTACATGGAAAGTTTTTCCATTGTGTAGTTTTGTTGGACAGGCTGAGGAAGGGGGAGTATTTACCCCCGAAACTAGTCCCTGTAAGTAATAATATTAAACAGTATTGAAGGCGGAAAATACATAATTCTTTCAAAGTTCTTAACAATTGGAATGCAATTTACTCGCAACTGCCAGAACTTAACGATATTAAAATTGACAGGTACATTTTTAGTGATAACAAGATTATAAATTATCAATTACATGGTTTTTGTGACGCCTCTGAATGTGCTTACTGCGCCAGAATTTATTTGATGCCATTACCAAAGAACCAATCTGGATATGAACCAAGACCCAGGAAAAACAAAAGAGTGGATGAAAATCTTTTATTCATTAAAAATTCGAGAAATATGGGAAAATCTGTATGGAAATGAGTGAAAAACCATACATCTTATGCAATTATGAAAGGCAAGAAAGAAGGAATGATTTAAAGATGGATATATATTCTATTATACGAATGTGGGAGGTCTACATTGCGAGAGACATCACGCCACTTGAAGCGAGAGTTACGTCATGAAAGAGGAGAAGAGACGAAGGTCGAACTACAGACTGAAGTGAGGAGAGGTGGTAGAAGTTACGTCACACCACGAGAGGGGAGGCAGAGACGGCAACTTGCCGAGCGCAGAGAACGGGACGAGAGAGTTCTTTCCAATTTGAGATTTCATCGAGTCAAGACCTCGAGAAGAAGCCAGTATTATTATAACAGTGCTACGCCTTATCAAAGTTGGAAGTGAAGAAGAGTGTAGTACAGCAAGACTGTAACTTGAGGAGCAAGCTACATTTATCACGCAGAATAGAACAGTATATAGCCAAACATTACAGTGCTTAATACAAAGTTGTTTTCACATCACATATATAAATACATTTCGACAAGAAGATATTCACTACTACTACATTTGAACGCATACTTGAACATTACATTAAAAATGCAAGTTACAAAGCAGCAACGGGGAAGTCTTAAATATATCACCAGTGAAATGAGAATTACCATGTGCTAAGCTAAAGCATAGGGAAGTGAAAACTACAAAGATGTACAGTTGAATTCCAGAATTCACTATTATAGAAGGCGCAGCAGAACATCCACGTGATGCGCAAAATCACCGAACAAACCTCTACTTTTCTACAAGAGTTCTAATACATCTAGAATACTCGCAAACGCTTGTATGAACGACAATTTTCAACCTGAGACGAGATGTCAATTCTGAAGAACCGAGATGTCAATTCTGAAGAGATGGGGAGTCGATGCCAGACGACTTGCAGTGAACTGGAGACGGAGTGCAGGCAGAGCGGGCTGTTTCACGGCGAGGACGTCACCGACCTTGTTCCACTGGGGGAAGAGGCCAGCTGGTTCTGACACAAACCGGTCTTCATAGCTGTGGGCGAGACGATGAGCTCCGAGACACGTTTGGTTTGGCAGGCGAGACGAAGGTATTCTCCAGACCAGAGTCAACTCAAGGTAGAGAAGGAAGATGGAAGATTGTAGTTTTACGTGACCGTGAATCTTGTGATTATAAGCCACGGGACCTCCTTTTTACGTGGAATCCGAACCACAGGACATGGCATTTCACTTCGAAAATCTCACATGCATTGACCGGGAAACGAACCCGGACCGCCTTGGTGAGAGGCATACAGCTAGACCGCTGAGCCACCACGCCCCCCAAGGTAGAGAAGAGATTGCTTTATATAATGTAGAATTGTAGTCATGTTCTGTGATTATCCAATTGACCAACCGTATAATTTTGTTCGTATTATTGCAACAGTATAATTTTGTCAGTATAATTAAATTATGTAGATTTTTGAAGTAGTAATTTTTCGTACTTTTCTTAGGAGTTATTTTTCTTGTTCTTGAAAATTTCAGTCACTTGGACGAAATTTTGCATAGCGCTGCTATTAACGCTAAAGTCATTTCAGAGTCAAACCGTGTTGAATTTTTCATATTTGCGTTAGATTTAAACTAATTAAATCTGTTTTATCGCAGCGATGGAATGTAGAATGAACTATTTAATGGAATGTAGAATGAACTATTTCAAGGAATGTAGAATGAACTATTTAAAGGAATGTAGAATGAATTGTTTAAAGGAATGTAGGGTGAACTATTAAAAGAATGTAGAGTGAACTATTATAAAAGGAGTATAACGTTGAACGAACTAAAGAAGGAGCATAATTGTAAATGAAGTAAAGGAAGTATATTGAAGCAAATTTAAGTACCGCATATTTAAGAAGTTATGTCACGAAGTGTAAAGAATATTTCGACAACTCATGATGTTGATTCGAGTGTCAGAATTTTATTTCAACTAATTATGAACGAAAGTATTACGAGAACTCTTATACACATATGTCTAATGAAATTTAGAGCATTAAAAAGCATAGATGAATTTGTTAAACAAATATATTCATGGAAGGAAGTCAAACTTATATCATTTGTTAAAAATATGAATTCTTACTGATATTTCTTTAAAGGTTGTAATTGAATGTAAAACTGAATTTAAACACGTGAAAAAGAAAGTTAACAAAGTTAAATCACAGGGTGATCAGAAAGTGAAAGTACAGAATTTTATTGCAGAAGTGGAATTGTAAGCACGAGGTGAAGTTGTATCAGGATAGAGAAGAGTGTTAAAGTTAGGAAGAAAGTATATTGAAATGGAAGTTTATAGTTGAAATACCGTGCAAAGTAAAGAGATATTGATGTAAATAAGTTACGTATTTTTACGAGAGGAGGCTGAGGAGTCTCAAGTTCTTCTAGTGATTGTGAAGTTATTTGAGTGTATTAAAGGAAGATTCTGTAAAGGGTGTTTAAGAGATGAGGTAATTGTTGTATAATTTTGAAAGAGGAGTATGAGAATGAAGGTTAATGCCATGCACTTCTAGTATTCACGTTTATCAGAGAATTATTAACACAGTAAAGAATTTCAGAAATATTTCAGTATTTTATAATGAATAGATAAAAGATAAAAGGAACAGTGCTTAGCTTAAATGTTCGTCACTTATGTTGAATTGATTAAGACGAGTATTTATTACTTTCAACACGATAGTTGCGGCGTATGTTTGTTATTTGATTGTTAAGGAAGTTGAGTAGATAAAAGACTCATTGAAAGATAGACAATTTAATCTTTTCGACACAATAGAGTGTATAATTTGTGCGAACCATAAATGAATGTATATATTTATTTATTTATTTATTTATTTATTTATCGTATGGCTTTTAGTGCCGGGAGTGTCCGAGGACATGTTCGGCTCGCCTGAGTCTGTAGCTGCTTCCAGCGGACACCCTAAAGGGCGAGCTACAAGTTCCGTTCAATTTCAAGTAGTTCCAACTTTCGCCACCAGATATCAATGATACCTAGTGGTGAACGTTGGAACTTTGATAGAGCGTTCTGACGAAATCTAACCTAACAAATTTTGCTTTACACAAGTTTAGTCTGTGAAAGGATCTTTAACATGCCATAAATCTATGACATGGGACCGCCGGCTTTACTTCCCCTCCGAAGGAAGGCATACTGAAGGATTTTTAACGCTCTTAAAAAATCCGACGACTTCGGCCGGGTTTGAACCCGCTATCTTGGGCATAGCAGTTCAGCATGCTACCGACTACGCCACCGAAGCCGCTTAATGTATATATGCACATAGTTAATGAATGATTTTGCTTAGATATGGAACTACGATTCAGAGTTGAAGCGGATTTGTATAAAGTAGGGTAATGCTTAGTATCACACCGTTTCACATTTCTTATTACATCAGTGCCACGTGCAAGTTTATTTTTGAAGTTCATTTTTGTGAGAGTGTCAAGGGGACACCATATTCAGGCAGGAAGCCAGTTTTATTGTACTTGATTCAGCACAATAAATGGCTGGCGCTTTTTAGCGACTCAGTCAACTTTTATCTTAACTGACACCGTTTTCATTGTCGTCATCGTCGAAAATAGTACTACGAGGTATAGATACAGGCGCTCACTATAGAATAGACCTTATCACCCCTCGAGATTGGAGTTTCTCGATTTGCTCTAAATGTAAATGATAGTAGAAATTTGTACCTTGGCTGGTAGTACTATTTTCTTACAAATAATATCTATCCTGTATGTTCCTGAAATTCCCAATTTTACTTAGTAGGCATGGTAAGTTTGTGAGCTGGGTAATTTACATGTCTGCAATCCTTTACAGTGCAGCGGATATAAGTACTGATGGGTTTATTCGGGCGCATATACGGAGCTTGCGTATACATTCGTACTACAGATGAACAAGGGATTATAACATGCAATTTCATGTGTTCTAAATCAAGAGTCGCACCACTTAAACAATAATTGTCAATTCCACGTTTAGAATTGTGCGGCGGTCTCCTATTAGCAAGGTTACTGAAGCGAACATTCAAGAGTCTCACTTTGGATATTAGTTCTATTCATGCCTAGACAGACTCAACAATTGTCTTACAATGGATTTCTTCACCGTCGTCGAAGTGGAAAACATTTGTCGCCAATAGGGTCTCTGAAATCCAGGACACGGCAAAGACACGTACATGGCATCATGTATCTACACAACAGAATCCAGCTGACATATTGTCACGAGGAAGCGGACCCAAAGCATTAAAATTAAACGACCTCTGGTGGCACGGGGCGTCCTGGTTGTGCCAGCCTGAAGAATTATGGCCAATTACTACCGTGGAATGTACCTCAGAAGCACTCGAAGCTAAACCAAGCATGTGCAGTCACCAGCTGCAACAATGAAGATATCACTTCACGGTTTTCCTCATTGTTAAAAATGAAACGTGTCTTAGCTTACTGTAAGTGATTTATCTACAATCTACAGCACCCTCGTACGAAGATTACAGGAGAATTAAGTACTGAAGAATGCAACAATGCACTACTTTGCTGTGTACGATATATTCAACACCAGGAATTTCAAAGGGAAATTCAAGACCTCCAATTGAGGAAGGAAGTTGACAAGAGAAGTCAGTTAAAATCACTCACTCCATTTCTCGATAAAGACAAATGTATCAGAGTGGGCGGGCGATTACGCAATGCAGACGTAGCATACGACCAGAAACATCAGTTTATATTACCAGCGCATCACCACGTCACGAAATTGATTATCCGCGACGAACACTTAAGACTACTACATGCTAGCACACAGCTGCTGGTTGCTTCATTAAGAATGAAATATTGGATTCCTCACGCTAGGACAACTGTCAAAGGTGTCATTTGCAAATTCGTGACATGCTACAGGTTCAAGACTAATAGCTCATCGCAATTAATGGGTCAGCTGCCTACTGAAACAGTTAAGCCTACTCGTCCTTTCCTATATACTGGAGTGGATTTCGCGGGGCCATTATTTATAAAACAAGGTTCTCCACGGAGTAACTCGAAAGTTAAGTGTTACGTTGCACTTTTTGTCTGCTTAGCCACCAAGGCCATTCATTTGGAACTTGTAAGCAATATAACTACCGAAGCCTTCTCTGCTGCTTTAAGAAGAATGATAGCCTGGAGAGGGAAAGTACTTCAAATTCACAGCGACAACGGTTCGTCATTCATCGGAGCCAGAAATCAACTTCGAGAACTTCATGAGTTGTTTCAGTCAGAGCAACACCAAAGACACATTGAAAGGGTTGGAATTCAAGAAGGATTTACCTGGATAATCATTCCTCCATGAGCACCACATTTTGGAGGGCTTTGGGAAGCTGGGGTAAAATCTATGAAATTTTATCTTACTAGAGTTACCATGGCGGCTTCGGTGGCGTAGTTGGTAGCATGCTGAGCTTCTATGCCCAAGATAGCGGGTTCAAACCCGGCCGAAGCCGTCGGATTTTTTAAGAGCGTTAAAAATCCCTCAGTATGCCTTCCTTCGGAGGGGAAGTAAAGCCGGCGGTCCCATGTCATAGATTTATGGCATGTTAAAGATCTTTCCACTAATTACACCTGTGTGAAACTAAATTGGATAGGTTAAGAATGTAAACAACGCTCTTAGGTTGCTACGTTCGTTGCCAAGAGCCGACTGCGGTGGCGTCTAGTAGCTAGTTCTGAACTAGGCCTAGTAGTCGTTGACGGTGGCGTTTGGCGGCAAAAGTAGGAACTATTTGAAAATTCAAAGTTGCAGTCTCTACTTGAATTAAAAAAAAAACAGATACACACACTAATACAGTCATCACAATTAACACCGGTTATCAGACAGATTCTACACACACCCAAAGTACACGGGGCTACATGACCGCGTTGTCGCAGCCCCTAAACTAAGGAACCAACCAACCAACCAGAGTTACCATGCACGCTCACTGGACATTTGAAGAAATGACTACGCTCCTCTGTCAGATAGAAGCCATTTTAAATTCACGACCTATCACTCTTCTGAACAATGACCCGAATGACACATCCTATCTGTCGCCAGGACACTTCCTGATAGGAGAACCCATGATGGCCATTCCAGAACCAGATTTAGCCTTGTCAACCACTTCCAGGCTTCCCAGGTGGCACCACCTTCAAAAAATGAAGCAACATTTTTGGAATAGGTGGTCATCTGACTATCTGGGCAGCTTGCAGCAGCGCATGAAGCAGAGGTCGGCACAGCCCAGTGTGCCTACAGGAACGGTGGTCCTTATTAAAGATGACCATATTCCACCATTGGACTGGAGATTGGGCGTCGTTCAGCAAACATTCCCAGGCAAGGACGGCTTGGTGAGAGTCGTTGATGTCCGCACGTCTTCGGGAGTTTATAGGAGACCTGTGCACAAGTTGTGCCCACTCCCAATTGACCAGTGACTTCAGTGTATGCTTCGTCAATGTACACACATCAAAAAAAGTTTTGCATCACCTCGGTTCCAAGAGTTCCGGAACCTTTAAATACAAAGGGAATAGAGATCAACACAAACAACATTTCAGCTCGTTTTATTGCTCATGAGACCCACACATTGCATGTTGTACCATCATACAGCTAGACTTTCAGCATTTGTGGTCCAGATTGCAGTACACACCACTACCTCTAATACCCAGTAGCACGTCCTCTTGCATTGATGCATGCCTGTATTCGTCGTGGCATACTATCCACAAGTTCATCAAGACACTGTTGGTCCAAATTGTCCCACTCCTCAACGACAATTCGGCGTAAATCTCTCAGAGTGGTTGGTGGGTCAAGACGTCCATAAACAGCCCTTTTCAACATATCCCAGGCATGTTCGATAGGGTTCATGTCTGGCGAACATGCAGGCCACTGTAGTCGAGCGATGTCGTTATCTTGAAGGAACGCATTCACAAGATGTGCACGATGAGGTCGAGAATTGTCGTCCATGAAGACAAATGCCTCTCCAATATTCTGCCGATATGGGTGCACTATGGGTCGGAGGATGTCATTCAGGTATCGTAAAGCCGTTTCGGAGCCTTCCATGACCACCAGTGGCGTACGTCGGCCCCACATAATGCCACCCCAAAACATCAGGGAACCACCACCTTGCTGCACTCGCTGGACAGTGTGTCTAAGACGTTCAGCCTGACCAGGGTGCCTCCAAACACGTCTCCGACGATTGTCTGGTTGAAGGCATATGCGACACTCATCGGTGAAGAGAACGTGATGCCAATTCTGTGGGGTCCATTCAGCATGTTGTTGGGCCCATCTGTACCGCGCTGCATGGTGTCGGGGTTGCAAAGCTGGACCTCGCCATGGACGTCGGGAGTGAAGTTGCGCATCATGCAGCCTATTGCGCACAGTTTGAGTTGAAACACGACGTCCTGTGGCTGAACGAAACGCATTATTCAACATGGTGGCATTGCTGTCAGGGTTCCTCCGAGCGGCAATCCGTAAGTAGCGGTCATCCACTACAGTAGTAGCCCTTGGGCGGCCTGAGCGAGGCCTGTCATCGACAGTTCCTGTATCTCTGTACCTCCTCCATGTCCGAACAACATCGCTTTGGTTCACTCTGAGACGCCTGGAAACTTCCCTTGTTGAGAGCCCTTCTTGACACAAAGTAACAATGCGGACGCGATCGAACTGCGGTATTGACCTTCTAGGCATGGTAGAACTACAGACAACATGAGCAGCGTACCTTCGTCCTGGTGGAATGACTGGAACTGATCGGCTGTCGTACCCCCTCCGTCTAATAGGCCCTGCTCATGCATGGTTGTTTACATCTTTGAGCAGTTTTAGTGACATCTATGAACAGTCAAAGGGACTGTATCTTTGATACAATATACACAGTCAACGTCTATATGCCGGAGATCTGGGAACCGAGGTGATGCAAAACTTTTTTTGATGTGTGTATTTGTGTATGTATAATTATGTGCATTGACAGTTTTAAGAGGGATCTCAATTCTAGTGATCTTATTTTCAGGGAACTTATTTTTCATTGTTTAATTGTATTTAATATGCGAGCACATTTTAAGTGGGCCGGTATGTTAATGCACATTCAGCATTAACAGTTTTGCTAGTCTAGTTTAGATTTTCTTTGGAGTAGTCACCATGGAAATCAACAGATATAGGCTCTACAATATTCATTATTCCTTTCCATGGCATGTATGGCAGTGGAATCAAGTGGTGCAATAAACGAATGACCGGCGTACTTAAATTGATTTCAAATACTGTATACTACATTTCATTTTTTAAAAATTACATTAAGTGGTCCTCCGCAAATAACCTTAAATAAACGTGTTATATACTGCGACCACCAGAGGTAAGGTTCGGTCGTGAACACACATTCTAATTCGCGATCAAACAGATGTGCAGCAGGCAGACGGACTTCTTCACGCGGCAGGACACCACAAAGGAACCCTCAACCTGGTGGAATGATTGCCACAATGCTCACAGCGATTTTGTCTGTTTGGCATATTGGTACCGATTCTGGACTGTACGACCGTCAAACGGAAACTTTTTTATCACGCCTTATATAATGAGACAACATGAAGTTATTCACTAATTTTATCGTCTTAGTTATAGAGCATGGTACATGTCAAGTATCTTTCTTGTTGCGTGATTTCCTCAGGGAACTTAGTTGTGGACATGGCAGGAACTTGTCTCTGTTGTTTATACAGCGCAGAAGAACCACAGACTCGTCAGCTGTGAGTATTCCAGATTCCATAGGAGGACCAATAAACTCGTGGGATGTGAGTGTGAGGAAGCGAATATATTTCACTATACTACCCAGCTCATCTCGAAGGTGCCTTCCATCTAGGGACATACCTGTGACAAAACACAATATTGCATATGAGTAAACTGGGAATACTTGACAAAGTTTACAACACAATGAACTCATCAATTTATATGAGTACTAGCAGAAGTACACGTGCTTCACTAAGGGTCATAAATTAAAATGTGAAGGTGACAGTTAAAACAGGGGATAGGCATGGTGCTGAGCGGAGGGAGAGTAAGGATGGAACATTTTGTCCAACTACACCGCTCTGCGTTTACCGTGTTTTATAGCACACATTTAGGTTTTACTCGCTAACCGTTGGAGATACCCTTCGGATAGAAAATGTAATTTTAAACCTCGTATATGCCATCAAAAGTTTGCTATTTCTTAGCGTTCTCTTTTTATTTGAAATGGAAATATGAAAGTTTGAAACCAAAGGGTGTAGTGACGTCACTAAAATGGTCGCCATCTTTAAATAGTGCAAAGTATCGAAATCGAAAGTAGCCAATATGTTAACCAGGTAAATCAGCTACTTCCATGTAAAATGCATGATCGAGTAATACACAGACACATACCATCTCACATTTAGCCTACTTTTCACATTTTGCAAAAATGAGGAAAAAGTAGACTTATGAGATCGATCCGGGCAAATGTCTGGCTGTGTGTGTGTGTCCCCTCCTATCAAGTCCTAAACGGCTGCAACAATCGAAACCAAATTTGGTATGAGTAAAGATCTATACCTGAATATCTCAATGCCATATTTGATAATGATGTCAGTGCTACCAACTACGGAAAAAACAAAATTGAAATTTGAGCTCCATGTTGGATATCTTGGAAGGTATGCATGGGAGCTATTCCAAAATTTGCACACATATAGATAATAATATTTCAGTTTAATTTCCAGGTGGCCATACATGACAGTGTTGCCAAAATAATTCTAAGCCTGATGATAGGTCCAATTTTCAAATGCATATAACTTCTACACTATCAACTGGATTTCAACCAAATTCATCATCATCATCAATGTCCCACTCCAGTCGCCCGGGTGTGGTTAACAAGCCTCTTCCACTCGTTTCTGTCCTTCCACTTTTCCTGCTCCATTACTTCCTCCACATCCAATCCAGCTTCTCCGATGTCCTTCCGAATCTGATCCATCCATCTTCTTCTTGGTCTTCCAACTGATCGCTTACCCTTAACTTCTCTTTCCAACTCCCTTCTTGCCGCTCGTTCCTTTCCCATTCTCTTCACATGTCCGAACCATCTCAGTCTTGCTTTCCGTATCTTCTGTACTAACGGTTCCACATTTAGCTCTTCTCTGATTTTAACATTTTGAATTCTATCTCTTCTTGTCTTTTTTACAGATGTTCTTAAAAATTTCATTTCTGCTGCTTGGATCTTACTATCTTGTCTCTTGTTAGTTACCAGCGTTTCCAGTCCGTATGTTACAATTGGTATGAAGTACTGTTTATATAGTGTTAATTTCGTTCTCCTGGGCACTTTGTCATCCCATAAAAGCTCTCTGACTTGATGATAGAATGTTGTGCTTTTACTTAGTCTGTTGTTAATTTCAGGGTTGATTTCATTACCTCCGTTAACAATGCTACCCAGATATGGGAACTGTTCCACATTCTCTAACCATTCTCCATCTATGTTCACTTGGCTTCTCTTTTCCTCTTTTCCACAGTGCAGGACTACAGTTTTCTTTTTACTAATTACCATTCCAAACTCCTTCAGCTTTTCATTCCTAATGTCCAATCTCCTTTGTACTTCCTTTTCTCCCTCTCCCCAAATCACCACATCATCTGCCTTCACTTCATCACTACTGATACTCTGTTTTACACGTTTTATGATTTCATCCATCAATATAACAAATAATAATGGTGACAGTGCACTTCCTTGCTTGAGGCCTTTTTTTTGTATAGAATGATTCAGAATCACCACTACCCACTTGTACACTGCTCTTACTCTCATAATACAACATTTTTATCTTGTTAATTAGTGATTTTGGTACATTCCTTTTCAGTAGGCATTCCCATACATATTTTCTTTTAACTGTATCATAGGCTTTTTCCACATCCAAAAATATAAAGATGATTTCCTTGTTCATTTCTAGATGCTTTTCCATTATCATTCGCACTGCAAATATCAAGTCTATTGTTGATCTATTCGGTCTAAAGCCATACTGTTCTTCCTCTAACTGAGGTTCTATTATATCCCTCAGTCTCTTGCCTATGACTTTCTCCATCATTTTTAGCCCATGTGATAACAATGTTATACCTCTATAATTTTCACATTTCTTCCTATTTCCTTTCTTGAACAGTGGTACAATGCTTCCTTGTTGCCAATCTTCAGGTATCCTTTCATCCTTCCATATGGCATTGAGGGTTCGGTATAGCCACTGTAGTCCAATGCTTCCTGCTGCCTTAATCATATCAGCATTGAATTCGTCTTTTCCACTTGCTTTACCTTTGCTCATTGCTTTCACTGTCCTTTCAAGTTCCAACCATGTTATTGGGTTCTCTTCTTTTTCTCCATCTATTTCCATTTTCTTATCTCGTTCTTCCTCTGGGAAGTCATCCCCATTATAAAGCTTTTCAAAATACTTAGACATCACCTTCTGAAGACCTTTTTCATCATGTACTATGGAACCATCTTCTCTCTCTAATGCCTTGATTTTTTCTTGGTCTGCTCTTTTCGATTTTATTACTCTATACAGTAGTTTCTGATTTCCTCTACTATCTTGTTCAATTTTGTTGGTGAACTCTCCCCAGCATTTCTCTTTTTCTTTCCTGATACTCCTTTTTACTTGTAGTTTTAATCTTTTGTATTCCACATGTAACCTTTCTATCTTATCCTCATCTTTCTGATACGTTTTTTGCTTTTCATTATCCATTTCTTTCTTCACCTTGTTCCTTTCTTTTATTTCTTGCTTTATTTTGTCTGTCCACCACCGGGTCTCCTTTTCCTTAACCTTTGCTTTTGTTTTCCCACATACCTCAACTGCTGCTTCAACAAATGTCTGTCTGAAATTGTTCCACTCTTCTTCTCCACTTTGTGTTTCTGTGTTAGGCAGCTTCATTTTTATCCTATCTTGGAATGCTATCCTTTTGTCCTCCTCCAATTCCCAAATCCTGATCTTTGGTTTTTTCTTAAGTACAATTTTAGGGATTTTTACTCGTTTTAAATCCACTATTAATAACCTGTGATCACCTCCCATACTTTCACTGGGGATTATCTTCGCATCCATGACGTATCTTCCCCATTCTCGGTCTGTTATCACAAAATCGATGAGAGTACCATACTGTCCATCCCAACTATACCGGCTGATCTTATGGCTATTCCTCTTCTTGAACCACGTGTTCTTTATTATCAGGTTATTTCTGACACAAAAATCCAAATTACATATGTAATATGTGTACATAAAAAGATATGACTGAGCATATTCGTAAGAGCAAGCAGGGCTGCCAACTGTTAATAAATGCACACACTATTTTTTCATCCCAATAGCAATATTTAAGAAAGTATGCAAGGCGAAAGCTTTAAACTATGCACACGTATAGTACCTGACATTCTAGATTAATTTGGTGTAACTAATATACGTCAGTGCTACCAACATGACTCTATTCATGTTGATAGGACCAACTTTTAAATACATGTAACTTCCATACTATCAATTGGATTTCAACCAAATTTCGTATGTACAATGTGTACCATAACCGATATGACTATGCGTATTCTTAAGAGCAACCAGGGCTGCCAACTGTTAATAAATGCTGCCTCTTATTTGTTTTTCGTAATATCAATATATCAGAAAGTATGCAAGCCAACAGCTCTAAACTGTGCACACTTATAGTAGGTGACATTCTAGATTAATTTAGAGTAACTTATATACGTCAGTACTGCCAACTTGATTCTAAGCCTGCTGATAGGTCCAATTTTAAAATTCATGTAACTTCTATACTAACAAATGGATTTTATCCAACCTTGGCACAACAATAGATCATGATATTACAGATTATTTCTGACCAACACATGCACAACATTGTTGCCAACATGATTTTACGTGCGCTCATGGATCCAATGTCTCACTGCATGTAACATCCAGAATAGCCATTGGACTTCTCCAAATTTTGTATTCTGTACCTTATGGGATGGAACTAAGAATATATATGCAGTCACCAGGGCTGCCAACTGTAGTGCTCTATTAGGCTACATTATAGCAGGTATATTTCGAATTAATTAGAAATGTCGATATTACCAACTTAATTTCGTAATTAGTCTAGATAGTTCCAAATAGATTAATCATTGGCATGAATCTTAAATTTTAAGAAAAGTAGGCTCTCTAGTTCGTCACGGAACTTCTTGTTATATATTAGTATAGATAATGAATATGACCCTTAGGAACTCATGGATAACAGACAACTCTAAGTAACCTAGAATGTCAGTGTTTTTGTGATGTTCATATCGTATAAGCCCATTGACATTAGAGACTGCAACTGATGAATTGAACACATGCAAACCCAAAAGATCTACCATTTGTCTAGTATTCTAATCTGAGCCCTTACTCCAGTTTCATAGCTAAGCGGATAGTGCAGGCTGCCATTTTTAAGGAATTTTATCTGTTTTAATGGGTTTTGAATGTTGAAATGGATTGACGGACTTTGTTTGTAGGTTTCCAGATTTTTAAATTTTATGTAATTATTTATCTCGTAACGACAGCAGTAGCTATGCTTGTTAACGCGCAGCTCTAGGCCATGGGGTCAAGCTATCTGCGGACTCGGTAGACGTGGGTTCGAGCCCCACCGTCGACCGTCCTTGAAATGGTTTTCTATGGTTTCCCCATTTCAACTCCAGGCAAATGCTGGGACGGTACCTTCTGATATGCCACGGCTGCTTCCTTCCACATCCTTGCCCATCTTCATTCATTTCATCTCTCATTAACTCCACTCACGAGGTTGGTGTCAGGAAGGGCATCCAGCCCATGTGTCCCTCTCCTGAGCTAATCGTAGTTACCACACCCTACATCCGAGACAATCAGTCTATTATATTCTAACCTTGGTCTACCCCTATAGTTCTTGTCCTCGACCCTTCCTTCCATAACTAAGCTTGCTATTCCCGGGTGTCTTAGTATTCATCCTACCAACCTATCTCTTCTCTTCATTAGCAGTCACCAGAGACATCTCTCCTCTCCCACTCGTCTTAATACCTCTTCATTTGTTACTCTATCTACCCATCTGATCTTCATCATTCTCCTGTAACACCACATTTCAAATGGTTTTATTCTCCTCCTTCCTGCTGCGCCAACAGTTCAAGTTTCACTTCCATAGAGTGCCACGCTCCAGACAAAAACTTTCAAAAATGTCTTCCTAATGCCTAAATCTATATTTCATGTCAACAGATTCCTTTTCTGTAGAAATGCTTTTCTTGCCTGAGCCAACCTACTTTTTATATCCTCTGCTTCAGGCACCCACCCAAAATTTAAACAAAATCCGAATTGAATGCTTTTCAAGACTTCCCTTATTAGTGGTGGTAGAAGGTGGAATGGTGTTCGCCAGTTCGTGGTGATACCCTGGGATTTGTGAGCAATGGTAGTGATTCAATACTTGCTACTTGTATACTCGACAGTATTTGAAGGGTCCACGGGAAGAAGGGGGAATGTCAAATAATGTAAAATGATCAGGAAGAGAATTTTAACGTGCCATTACTTATATGTATAAGGTGCGTTCAAAAAGTAACGAGCCAGAGGCTGTAATGCGCAAACCAGTGACGAAATTGGCTAATCGTGGCAAGTGTAACGAGCTGTGGTTCCGATTAGAACGTGGAAGGTCACAACCCGTCGCTAGAGGGTACGCGTGAACGTTACGTGACGATACAAAGTGAGCAGCAGCATGCATCAATCGTCCAACCAAGACCAAGACAGTAGGCTTTTTGACATGCTTCCTGGTGTGGTTGAAGACTGTGGGACACCCATTGGGCACACACTTTCCGCAAGTACAGTCGTTCCTTCATGATGGTGTGCACACTTCCGACGCTCAATCCGACCTCGGCGGCTATGGCGTTCACTGTCACTTGGCGGTCCTGGGTAATGAGTGCATCAACCAGCTGGACGTTGTCATCGGTAATGCAGGGGGATGCCCCAGACCGGGAATCATCGGCTAACGACACCCGTCCTTCCCTGAAGCGCTTGTGCCACGCCTTGACCCTTGCAAGGGACATGCAGTGTTCGCAGTACACTTGTGACATTCGGCGATGAATGTCCGTTCCATCTACTCCTTTCGTTGTCAGAAACAGAACAACACCTCTTTGCTCTTCGGTTGACGCCTCCATGTCACTGTTTGCAATGCGACTAGCAGCGTTGGACGATTGATGCATGCTGCTGCTAGCTTTGAATCGTCACGTGACGTGCACGAGTGCCCTCTAGCGACGGACTGTGACCTTCAAAGCTCTGGTCGGAAACACACCTCGTTACAAACGCCACGATTAGCCGCACTACGGAACTTTGGGACATGTTTGCTTGAAGCATGGCCTCCTTCACAGACTTGTGTTCTAAAACGCACAAGGTTTACATTGCGGTGATGATGATCATGTGGCCTCCAGAGAGGCCGAGTGCAGGTCTTTCTAGCTGACGCCCGTGGGCGACCGGCGCGTCGTAATGAGGATGAAGTGATGAATGAGGACGTCACATACACTCGTCCCCGAGCCACGGGAGTTAACCCCAGGAGATTGGTTGGTTGGTTCCTCAGTTTAGGGGCTGCGACAACGCAGTCATGTAGCCCCGTGTACTTTGGGTGTGTGTAGAATCTGTCTGACAACCAGTATTAATTGTGATGACTGTATTAGTGTGTGTATCTGTTTTAATTCAAGTAAGGACTGCAGACGATCAATTTTCAAGTAGTTCCTACTTTTGCCACCAAACACCACCATCAACGACCAACTAGTTCAGAAATTAATTACCAGATGCCACCGCAGTCGGCTCTTGACGACGAATGTAGGAACTTAAGAACGTTAGTCAAATGTTTAACCTATATTAATTTAGCTTCACACAGGTGTAATTAGTGGAAGGTTCTTTAACATGCCATAAATGTATGGCATGGGACCGTCGGCTTTACTTTCCCTCCGAATGAAGACATACTGAGGGATTTTTAATGTTCTTAAAAAATCCGACAACTTCGGCCGGGTTTGAACCTGCGATCTTTAAAATCCCTGACGGCTCGGAATCTAACCCGGGGCACTTTGGGCCAAAGCCTAGCGCGCTAACCATTTAGTCGTGGACCCGGACTACATTGCAGTGCCAAATATCTATAAATTCTTTGTACAAGTTGAAAATCAAGCAAGCACTTTCGTTCACTAGCTATTATAGACTTGATTGCTATGTGATAAGTAGCTTTGGATCATGACTTGTGACGTCATATGTGGAATAATAGTCGAATATCTAGTTCACTAAGGCTGAAAATGTAGCTTTGGGACATAGCCTTATATGTACGCGTCAACTTGAAACATCATTTTCTCACGTTTTCTCATTGTTCTTAGCCGGACACAATTGTGCCTTTGATTCGTCACAAAGAGGCGCTGATATCTCGATTTTATATTTTGAGTGACATTCCCCCTTCTTCCCGTGTACCCTTCTTTTATAAACCTAATAATATAGTTTTGTATTGTACACTTACGCTTCTCACTACATTTGGCAATAGCCCACTTCTTAGCAGCCATGAAAACCTCCATCTCTGACTCGATATTGAGATAGTTCTGCTCCAGGATAGAGACCAGACTATTGTGGGTGATTTGCAGAAAGGCAGGTTGCACGAACACTGACTGAGTGTACTCGCATATCAACTGGAAGGAAACACACCTCATGAAAACAGAGTGTAACACCAGGCTAACACTGTCCCAGTATCATATTGCTTAACTTTCCAGAGTTTGTGGTTGTTACCATAAAAGAAATTAATTATGATTTTAGTTAGTTATTGTTGTTTTAAGGGGCGGAACTACGAGGTCATCTGCCCCTCTTAACACAGATTAAGAATACAAATTAGGAATTGAATTTAAAATTTTGAGGTGGACACCTAGATTTAAAAAGACCAAAAACTAATCAAACAAAAAATTAAATAAAAATAAAAATTATAAAAAAAATACGGAAAAACAAAAAATTATCATTCAAAAACGAACAAGTCGTTCAGTCAATTTACACTGGAAAATTTAGATTGCTGGCCCTAACCCACTCTCACTTATAAAGCGGATGACGAGATCAGCAGCCACCGCATCATCGGCTAATATAAGTTTGAGTGTCATCTGCAAACCAAGGTTTCTTCGTAAGTCAGCAAGATCCACACACACGGTTAAAATGTGGGCCACGGTGAAAATGGCTCCACAGGTACAAAGTGGGGGTCTTCCCTTCTCATTAGGTACGAGTGGGTGGATCTTGTATGACCTATCCTTAGCCTACACAAAATGACGGACTCTCTCCGTGACCAGAAAGAGCTCCGCCACACGTGAGTAGTTCCCTTGATCGCTCTCAGTTTACTGGGCAGTGGGAATTATGATTTTCAAATTCAGTATGTTGTAGCAATTCTCTTATAAATGAGAATTTTGTACAATTTTATATGTACTTTCAGTATCTTGGAACTATGGTCTCCAAGGATAACACTGTCAAACATGAAATCCTAAATAGAACACAGAAAGCATCAAATTTCTATAATCAAGTTCGAACTTACTCGGGAACAAAAGAATACCCAGGCAGCAAATTCAACTTTGTATCACACCTACTTTGTTCCAATCCTTACCTATGGTATGGAGTCATGTTCAGTGTTACAACAAGGACTACGGTATAGCAGAATTCAAGCAACAGAAATTAGATTTATCAGGACTTAGAGTTAAAGAACCATGAGAAACAAGAACAGAAATAAGGTACACAAAGAAACAGCTGGCATCAGGATTCCTATTACCAACATCCTAGGGCATCGGCATCCAGTTTTCGCATGCTCGGCGTGCTAGCTATGCTGTGCCGCATGCCAGCAGGCTGGTTCCCGCCAGCTCTGCGACAGGTCTTCGCTGCGTCTGACCAAGTCAAGTTGGGATCACTCTGAACTAATTGGAACTACGGGGAGGGGGGTTCGAATATCCGATTTGTTCAGATTTTCGAACATAGCCTAGAAATTCCTAGTTACACAAAAAATGTTAAGATAGTAAGATATTGCACTTTGATTTATTTGTATCTTTAAATCCAGAAAAAGGCACTCATTTTACAAAAACAATATTCACTACATATTTACATAAAATGTATGTACCTTACGTACTGTCCCTGTGCCAGCTCTGAGGAAGCAGGGTATGAGGTAAGGGGAGTGGGAACGATGAGTGAGCGAGGGAATTCCGAGCCATGCTTATGCTAATAATAATATCGTATGGCCTCGGGTGCCTGGTGCAAGCTTTGTTAATTGACACCCAGAGGGTAGCTTGCATGTCGAATTTCGTCGTTCCTTTGAACGCTATGAAAGTCAAGGAGGTTAGATATCTAAACTCCTTGACACTACAGCGCTTTAAAGTAGAGAATAGAGGAACTTTGTGTTGGCGGAAAATCCCGAGATTAATTTTGCCATTGAACATGGCCTACTGAATACAAATGGGTTCTTTAACATGCCAACAACGTATGATATGAGTGTCGTGATTTTTGTCGCCTTAAAAAATCACTTACCATGGCCAGGGGCGAACCTGCAATCTTGGGGTTGGTAGTCCGACACTATAACCACTCACCCACCGTGGCAAGCATGCTTATGCTTATACTACCTCAGTGGAGACATAGACTTTGAGTGTGGTTCTCATAGTGTTATGTCGGTGCGAAAGAAAATATAGTTGTGCATTTTGAGGGTCGTGGTATCATAAGTAACATTATTGTAAAATGTGATGAAGAGGCTGAAAACAAACGTTTTGCTTTCACAGTAAACCAGGCGACAAGAAGAGCTGCTTACTATGCTGGAGTGTCCGAATCATTTATTAAAAAGATACAGAAGGTAACGAGGGAATTGGCTGAAAGTGGCGAGGGCAGTGTGCTGTCCACTCCGGGTAAGAGATGAAATACTAGGCCATCACACACTGTAGTGAACATTGATGATTTTGTTAAATGTGTAATTCGTCGTGCTATTCAAGCGTTTTATGTGGAAGAAAAACGTGTTCCCACCATTCCAAAACTACTGCCTGTGATACAAAGCAAAATAACTTTTCCTTGGTCACACACTTCATTACGAAAACTAATAAAACAAATCAGTTTCCGGTGGAAAAAATCTCAAAATCGGAGGAAGATTTTAATTGAAAGGCCTCACATCCTATCGTTGCAGCACGACTATCTAGTGGGAATAAAACAACTCAGGCAAAGTGGGCAACAGATAATTTATCTTGACGGATCTTGGATAGATAGTAATTTAACTTTTGGAAAGTGCTGGCAAAGTGAGGAAGTATTTGGAGTACAAGCTAACGTGAATTCAGGTAATAGGTTAATAGTGGTTCATGCTGGGGGTATAAACAGATTCATAGAAAATGCTCTTCTCATCTATAAGGCCGGTACGGCAAGTGGGGATTATCACGGGCAGATGAACAGTGTGAATTTCATTAAGTGGGCCACCGAGAAGCTTGCACCCAATCTACCACCTTCATCTGTAGTTGTGTTAGATAACGTACCCTATCACTGCACACAGATAAAAAAAACACCCACAAAGTACTCTGTGAAATCAGATATGATATCGTGGTTACGCAACAAAGGAGTTACTTGCGACGAGTCTATAAGGTAAGAAGCACTATATAAATTAGAAGAAGTAGTTAAACCAAAAGAGAAATTGTTTAAAATTGACTCTCATTTACAATCCTTGGGACATACTATGGTCCGCCTTCCCCCTTACATGTGTGATCTGAATGCCATCGAACTAGCTTGGAATAAGGTGAAACGTGTGGTGCGCGAAGGAAATATTACCGGGGATTTATCCCATCAGAAACTAAGAGATATTACTCTTAAAGCGATAACATCTGTAACCAATACTGACTGGGAAGGGAGTGTTCAGAAAGTAGAGGATGAATACTGGGAGAAGGACGGCATTGTCGCTGATGCCATTATAGCATAGTGATACACCTGGATGATGACAGTGATGATAGTGATTCCTCCAGTGGATGTGAAGAGTCGAGTTCCAAAAGTGAGGCAGAAGAAGAAGACCAGGATTCTCCATTAGCAACACCGCTACTCTAAGGTGAGTACATGTTTTTGCATAGTATAGTACGGTGCTATGTCAACACTGCCTTACTCACTCCACTCCACATTCCTGCCAGGTCCTCAGAGCTGGCGTGGGGAGAGTATGTATATACAAAACAAACAAAAAAACAAAAACAAAAAACACAACTGTACGAAATCACTAAAATATTTTATTTGAAAAACTTGCTAATTTTGGGTTGTGTGAGTTTCGAAACTCGTTTTCTGCTGGCCAAATCCTTCATTCACGCCATGCAAAATACAGTTCAGGGGCAGATGACCTCGTAGTTCCGCCAACTAACTAACAGTTCACATGTTTAAAGTGAGCGTTCCGATTTTTGACATTCGGATTATTGACGCTATACTGAATATTATTGTCTTATTGACATTATGACAGTTACCTTCATAGTGGCATCTTTGAGAGCTGGCTCCTCGAAATGTGTTGCCACAAACAGAGCATTCCATAGGTTGGTAACATTTGTAGGCCACACAAACTTCACACACTTCGCCTTCAGCTCCGTGATACAGTACCTATCTGCAACTAAATACACCTCCACGGCAACCTCTCCATTAGGGAATTCCCACCGACAGTTGTACACAAACCTGCAATCAATACATACAGAACCATTTTTAAAACGCAATGGTGACCTTGTGTCTTGATATTTGTACTATCCCACAGTATAGCCATGCACATTAAGTCCTGCACCACAACTGCAAGGGGAACAGGAAGTTGAAAAGTTCGAATCCCAGCAGCCCTCTTGAGTATAAAAAGCCAGGGTAGTTAAAAGGGACGTAAAACCAATAACATTATTATTATTATCTTGAGTATAGTTTTTCCCTGTTTTTTCCCACATTTCCTTCAGGAAAATACTGGGAGTCCAAATGATCCTGAGAGTTATGCCGGCGGGAGCGTAAGATCCTGGTAGGGCCACCCATGCTGGACAGGTGAAAGGTGATGGGCCAGACTAAGAGGGATACCCTGGTCCTCCAGGTTGGGGGTTGGGCGTAGGGTTAACAACCCTACCCTATAAAAAAAATTAAATGTTACGGATCCCTTACAAAGGTTACCAGACATAATGTCCACGATTAGAATGTCCAGGTACAAGGAAGTCCACGCCTTTTGGTACAGCTCTTGAATGGCAAGGTTTTTTGGTCCATTGGTTTTTGGTCCACATGTAAAAATGTCCAGAATATAAAACGGCCGAAGGTCAAAATGTCCAGAGTGCCAAACGTTCAAAGTGGGAAATGTCCAGAGTGCCAAACGTCTAAAGTGAAAAACGTCCAGGACTTAAAACATCACGTGGCTTGGTGGTCCGCGAGTTGTTGGGCGTGGTCTAGCTCAGCCAGTGCCAGTCTTAATTGTCGGTGCAGACCCAGGAAGCATTGTTAGCCATTGCGTGAGTTGAGGTGCACCTTGGGCCGCGAGGGCAGTATGAATGCAGTGCGAGTTGTGTTCCCCCAAGTAACACTGAGGGGATGCCTGTTCCATTTCCATTTCACCGACACAACAGCATGTGCATCTCCAGGCGGTAGTACCCACCTCTAGCTGTCTCCCGGCATTTCACTTTGCTAACTTATTGAACCTATAAATAAATGCTCAGTCTGGACATTTTTCATTCATTTCAAAAAAGAATACTTAAGAAAAAGTTGAAAAAGATAAGAATTCTGTCTTAATGAACATCAACATTTGAGGACATTTTGAACGGGGTTTAAATATTCCTGTACATTTTGTTTCTCTGGACATCATTATTTGTGGTCATTTTGGACGAAGTGCAAACATTCCCTGTCATTTTGACACTCTGGACATCATTAATTGTGGTCATTTCAACGGGGTGCATATATTCCTGGACATTTTGTCACTCTGGACATTTTGGTTTGGTGGACATTATTGCTTGTGGTCTTTTTTTGTCATGGTCTTTTCGGCTGTGGACTTTATGAGGTGGAAGGCCTTACAAATGCCTCGGAATGCTGGTCACCAAATGACGAACCAGCAAAGGAAAAGGTGGAAGACGACCTTAGGAGTCTGGGAATCAGGATCTGGAGAAGGAAGGCAGAAGATAGAGATGAATGGAGGCAGGTGATAAAGGAGGGCCAAGGTTCTTCAGGGACTGTAGCGCCGACCAGTAAGTAAGTAAAACGCTGGGAGAGAACTTTTTACAAGTCCCAGGGCAGCTTATTCAAACTTCTCCTCCTTCTTCTTCTTCTTCATTTTCCGGTTCCAGTAATCTGGGTCAGGGTGTGAATCAAGGACCTCTATACTTTTTTGTCTCTCCACCGCTCTCGACCTTCTTCCAGTATACAGAGGTGTGCAAATTATTAGACTTAAATAAAGAATGTAAATCAGTCACACATTTCTATTTGAAAACATTTTATTTTATTTTTATTACCCTATTTTGTGATGCTTTCTCTCCTATGGACTTACAACTTATGCCATAAGATATTGCGTCTGGGAACTTTCAAAATTGGAGATTCTGAATGAAACCTGAGCTGGGTCCGTTTTCTCTTTTTTTCATTTACTTTGTAATGCACCCACTAAATCAGGTGATTTCAATCCATTGCCTACAAATCTTTGAATAGTTCAAGATTGGACCATCAGTAACAGAAGACTTCAAATTCCCTTGTTCTAATTTCACACAAAAACTAGAATAAAAAAATCAAAATGAAACTTGTTGCATTCTGCATTGCCAAGGCTCCTGTTTTCATGGAAATTATAAAAAATCATTTTAGTGAGTTTCTTAAAAGAAAATGTAATTAAGACTATTAATTAAACGATTGAAATAATTTCACCACCTTGAAAACAATTTTACTACATAAATTCATAAAAAAGGAAAAATGAAATGTCGAAAATCTTTCTTTCAGTCTAATAATTTGCACACATCTGTATCTTCCACTTTCACACCGCTTTTCTCAATGCTCTCCCTTACTGGATCCATCCACCTCATCCTCGGCCTTCTCCTTCGACACCTTCCTGTGACTTTCTCAGCAAATACTCTCTTCGGGACTCTGTCTTCCCCCATTCGCATCATATGTCTATACCAATTTAGCTTACTGATCTCGATCTTGTCTTGTAACTTTGGGAATCCTTTTTCTCCCTAATTTCCTTGTTTCTGATTTTGCCTCTGCGAGTCTTTCCAATTATACATCTAAGGAACTTCATCTCTGCTGCCTGGATTATACTTTCCTCCTGTTTAGTTGCTGTCCATGTGCCTGCTGCATATTCAATTTAGGTGTTTAATATGTTAAATTCAATCGTAGACCCTAATAATTACAGCCCATGAACCTGTTACTACAGTGAGTCTCTCTCACGATTCGGCCGGCCAGCGCACCAAGCTTATCTGCCTCCTGTTGACTGATCACTTCCTGTAACACAGCGCGCACTTCGCAGTTCTGGTCCATGCTTATAAAGTGTATTTAGTGTTCACCCGTCGCTCCAACTATTCTCGAGTTATGAAGTGTTACTTTTGGGTATAATTCTCATAATGCCTCCACGTGTGTACACGGTAGAGGAAAGGGTATTTATGTTCGATAATTATGTGAAAACAGAGTCTTGCAGGGAAGTCGTTAAACGTTTCATAACACATTTTCCAGGTGTGCTCCCTCCAAATAGAGAGACCATGAGGAAGCTCGTAAACAAATTGAGGGGAATTGGTTCTCTACTCGATCAGAATCGAAGCGTAAAAAAACGTGTACTTAACGAGGAAAAAGTAAATTAATTCGTAGAACATATCCGGAGAGAAATAGCCTCAATTACGGAAGACGAACTTATGCGTGTGAATCGGAGTTTCCTAAGATGATGCCAGAAATGTGTGGATGTAGGAGGAGAACATTTCCAACATCTCCTGTCATAAGGCACGACCTTAGTTTATTAATTCTTACTTTCTAAATTTTAATTGGTATCTCATGTCTTGCACGGATAAAGTGAGCCAAGCGCTGTTCTGTTCTTATTGCTATGTTATACCGAGCGGGGAGTGATGAGTCAACTGGAGACAGATAAGCTGAGCGCGCCGGCCGGCCGAGTCGTGAGAGAGACTCACTGTACTATGGGATGAGGAAATACCCCAGGAAGCAAAATTAAGCGTGTTTCATACCTACTTCATTCCAATTCTCACCTATGGGCTTGAAACATGTACCCTACTCAACAAGACTAATAGTAAAATCCAGGCAACAGAAATGAAATTCATCAGAACAATGAACCAGAGGACCATGATAGATAAGATTAGGAATGAAATTAACAGGCAGGAAGTTGGTATCAAAATGCCTGTCATTGAACTCCTAGGAAGACGCAGATTACAGTGGTTTGGACACGTCATGAGAATGGACAGAAATAGAACACCAAGAAATTATTTCGACAGAGAAGTGAGCTGGAGGAGGCCGGCAGGAAGACCAAGAAATCGGTGGATAGACACAGTGAAGTCTGAGGTCAACAAACGGATGTCAAATGGGAAGATGTAGAAGAACAGCAACTCTACTCCGACTGAAAGAAATGGCGAGCGCATGTATATCACACCCAGGAAACTGGAGCTGGAAAATGATGATGATGATGAACTTGTTACGGTGTCGTAACAGGAGGAGAGGTGAACTCCTACATGGCGCATCCCAGGTAGTGGATAGGGGGGTCCTCACCGGTTTACTGGCGGACTTGAGTGAAATAAAATAGCTCTCGTGGACCAAACACTCTAAACCGCTGTCTTGCAGTCGTAGGGGGACCAACAAAGGCTAAGGGAGACAACCCCTTCAGAAAAACAAGCTTCAAGGCTTTAGGTGGCAGCCCCACCACCAAGCTTGCTGTAGGCTAATAACTCGCACAGCCTTTAATTCAACCACTATTAAAGAAACTGAAGTGAAACGAAATCAGACGGGAAATAAGTTGGCAACCTTTGGCATGAAATGGAAACATGGAGTGAGGTGAAGAAGTTGGCCAACAACATGAGCTGATGAGAGCATTTCACAGAAGCCCTATGCTCCGAGAGGAACAACAGGAAGTAATAGTCAACAGTGGCCAAGCTACATTCATGCAACTGGGCATTCTAGAGTTCATACCTTATAGTTTTTATAATTTTAAATGACCTTGTCGACTTCGTCGTTACGCTGGGGTCTGGCGTTACGTTACGGTGACGGGACGAAATGTACCCAGATGCACTGAGATGTGTGACATCATAGTACCGCTTGGTGCATGTGTTCCCCGACAATCTCTACTTCGTTAGTATAAGACAAAAATTCCCGATTCTTGGATGTCATGGGTAATCTCGAGAACCACTGGATGGATTTTGATGCGGCTTTCACCATTCTGTAAAGGATATCTCAAGGAAAGATTCTGTAGAAAATAATTTATGTATGATGAAAGGAAGCCAAGCAGTAACGATTTTAGTGAAAAAGTCGAAAACAAACTTGGCGTCCGTGCGCTTCTTAAGCTTACGCTGGGCAAACCGTTAAAAATATCAATATACTAAGAGCGTATGAATTGGTCAGCATGAAAAGTTCTACAAAAAAGTCTGGGAGAGCATATCTATATCTTCAATACATTGCCCACTATAAGTGTTTTTAGACTGGATGGAAGGGGCACGTCCCCGTGCGCTCTGGTGAGCGTGACGGCATCCCGCGCGCTAGACCTTGCTTTGCCCTTGGTTTGTACTTGCCGTTCGCGAGTAATTTGAAACAAGATAAGCAAGATAAGTATTATGCAGATAATTTTCTAACATGTCAAGAGTCTTTGGCTTTCTAGCATTTTTCAGCATTTGTAGCATTTAAAATGATACAAAGTCTAGTCTTTCAGACTGACTGTCACTTTTTTGTAAATAAACTCCAGTTGTCATGTTTTTCGCTCACCAAAGATATCAATGATGTGTTATTTGAAGATGCCATCCCTGGAAAAATAGTTCACCAAACTCTTCTCAATAGCCCGAGTACTCATATTGCTCAGTCTCGAATCTGACATGGAGTTCCTTAATGTCTCAACTCTCTTCAGTGCACTCATACTTCGTTCACTTGAAGCAGTAGAAACAGGAGAGGTAAGAATCAGTCTTATGAGGTGCACTGTTTCTTGATATATTTTTTCTAGGCCGCTGTTCAAAAAATATTCTCTTCATAGGACAAGGAAGAAAATGGTCTTGATTTTGAATACACTATTAAATCACTAAACTGCTCCATGTTTTAAAACTCGCAAACAAACATGCACGCGCTGAGATACCGCCTGCCTCACGAATGCACTGCTTGGAGCCTAGGTTCTTCCACTTGACGCATGCGCAATTGCCAGGGGCGGCCACACCCTATGTGCTGAAGTGCTGCAGCACATTGTTTGTTTTTGAAAATAAATGACTTTAATAAAATTATCTACAAACAAATACAGCGAATTAAAATATACGTCAGCCAAAGAATAGGGGATATATCAACTCCCCTCACAACGACGTACATCTACTATAGCCGTGCGCTTCATTCCACGTCCGGCACTGGCTGTACAGATCACAGCTCAGCGAGAATTTCTACGTTTATTGCCAGCAAACATGAACTCTTCCTTCTGCGCATGTGTGCCAAATCCTTCCGCTGTGCTGTTGGGACAACAGCCAAGACCAGAATCAAGACTTAACAGCGATTCCTCGCTCAACCGCAGAGTGGCAGCACTGGTCACGCGAAATGAGAACGAAGCAGGTGGCTCCCTCTAGAGTCTGCGGTAACAGGGGCGGATCTAGGGGAGGGCGAGGAGGGTGACCGCCCAGGGCCCCGCGTCATGGATTGTTTTAAATTTAATTGATTAATTATTTATTTATTCGTTAATTCCCCATAAGGAGAGCGCTATAACACAATCAATTTTCATGTTTAATTCTGGCCCTTTCTTCTTTTTTTTTCCCAAAAACCTCTCATACACACACTATGCTTCCTCTGTCTCTCCTCCCTCCACTTCTTTCCCAGTTGTCTCTCTTTGGGAGTCTGCTCAAACATCTGTTGTCTAAGTCTAATTGATTAATTATACTTTCCAAACTAATTTATAATTCATATTTTTTTTCAGTGCAGCTATGACCTCCCGTGACCGTTTAGCAAGTATAGATTTCAGTGAAATGATGGAAGACTTCATCCGAGAAAAAGAGTCGCAAAGTAATATTTTAATATTTCATAGTTTACATAATCTTCTTCAAGGGGACTTAAGGGTTTCTTTCATATTATTAAAAGAATGTACCGTAGTGTATTCAAAATATTGTAACCATTCTTTATTTTATTATTATTACAAAACTATTTTCCATTTGATTTGATATTTTTTATACACACATCAAAAAAAGTTTTGCATCACCTCGGTTCCCAGATCTCCGGCATATAGACGTTGACTGTGTATATTGTATCAAAGATACAGTCCCTTTGACTGTTCATAGATGTCACTAAAACTGCTCAAAGATGTAAACAACCATGCATGAGCAGGGCCTATTAGACGGAGGGGGTACGACAGCCGATCAGTTCCAGTCATTCCACCAGGACGAAGGTACGCTGCTCATGTTGTCTGTAGTTCTACCATGCCTAGAAGGTCAATACCGCAGTTCGATCGCGTCCGCATTGTTACTTTGTGTCAAGAAGGGCTCTCAACAAGGGAAGTTTCCAGGCGTCTCAGAGTGAACCAAAGCGATGTTGTTCGGACATGGAGGAGGTACAGAGATACAGGAACTGTCGATGACAGGCCTCGCTCAGGCCGCCCAAGGGCTACTACTGTAGTGGATGACCGCTACTTACGGATTGCCGCTCGGAGGAACCCTGACAGCAATGCCACCATGTTGAATAATGCGTTTCGTTCAGCCACAGGACGTCGTGTTTCAACTCAAACTGTGCGCAATAGGCTGCATGATGCGCAACTTCACTCCCGACGTCCATGGCGAGGTCCAGATTTGCAACCCCGACACCATGCAGCGCGGTACAGATGGGCCCAACAACATGCTGAATGGACCCCACAGAATTGGCATCACGTTCTCTTCACCGATGAGTGTCGCATATGCCTTCAACCAAACAATCGTCGGAGACGTGTTTGGAGGCACCCTGGTCAGGCTGAACGTCTTAGACACACTGTCCAGCGAGTGCAGCAAGGTGGTGGTTCCCTGATGTTTTGGGGTGGCATTATGTGGGGCCGACGTACGCCACTGGTGGTCATGGAAGGCTCCGAAACGGCTTTACGATACCTGAATGACATCCTCCGACCCATAGTGCACCCATATCGGCAGAATATTGGAGAGGCATTTGTCTTCATGGACGACAATTCTCGACCTCATCGTGCACATCTTGTGAATGCGTTCCTTCAAGATAACGACATCGCTCGACTACAGTGGCCAGCATGTTCGCCAGACATGAACCCTATCGAACATGCCTGGGATATGTTGAAAAGGGCTGTTTATGGACGTCTTGACCCACCAACCACTCTGAGAGATTTACGCCGAATTGTCGTTGAGGAGTGGGACAATTTGGACCAACAGTGTCTTGATGAACTTGTGGATAGTATGCCACGACGAATACAGGCATGCATCAATGCAAGAGGACGTGCTACTGGGTATTAGAGGTAGTGGTGTGTACTGCAATCTGGACCACAAATGCTGAAAGTCTAGCTGTATGATGGTACAACATGCAATGTGTGGGTCTCATGAGCAATAAAACGAGCTGAAATGTTGTTTGTGTTGATCTCTATTCCCTTTGTATTTAAAGGTTCCGGAACTCTTGGAACCGAGGTGATGCAAAACTTTTTTTGATGTGTGTATTTTCTATTGTTGTGGGCCCGACCTTATCATATCGCCCAGGGCCCCGCAAAGCCTGGATCCGGCACTGTGCGGTAGCATTTAAGAGGGAATCACTCAAAGCAAACGGGTGGAAAATATTAGAGGTAGGCATCAGCTGTTCCCGCCAGAAAGTCTTATAATCTCGCAACCTACTTATTATATAGCCACATTTTGTTAATCGATGCACTATACAAATTATAATTGTGTTTCTAATTTTTATTTGGGTGGGGGAGGACGGGGGAGGGGTAAGGGTTACAGCGCACAACTGATTTACTGCACCGGCCGCCACTGGCAATTGCATTCTTTACCCACAGAGACTTGAGCCTGTTTCAATGGAGTCTCACTGGCTGCTCAGTCCCGCGCTGAGAGGCTGGCGTCAATTCCTCTGTAGCTACAGAGAGTAATACCGAAAACTAGAGATTTAATTTGCCTAGGCCAATGGAAAATTGGAAAATTTAAACGTGCATATTCCTTGAGAATGTAATGGGTATTCTAAGGCTCAAAGATTCCCCTCCAGTTTCGCCACTGATAGTCAATAATTACATCATATTTTTGTAGTCACCACAGAAATACAGGTTAGATAACGTTGTAGCCATTTTTCAGTGTTGCCTTATTTACAATTCACATTGCAACTTTTTAGTCAATTAGGGTTGCCAGATTTCAAGAATGGAAAACCGGAACACACGTCTCAAACTATTTTTTTTTATCACGGTTGTTAAATGTTGTAATAAATACGGTAATACACATATGTATTAAAATAAGCATTACATAATCAATAATCAAGAAATAAAATCTAGAATTGAACAGGCCAGGAAACAATTCTTTACCTCGCGGAAATTCTTTGTACAATCAGATCTCAGTCTACAGTTGCGAATGCTGCACCATGAAACTTTCTATTGAAAAACGAATCGATGCCTTTGAAATGTATCTATATCGTCGTCTCCTGCGCATACCTTGGATATTGAAAATTTCAAATGTCGAGGTCCTACATCGGATGTAAAAGCAAAAAGAACTGCTAAGTTACATGTTATAAAGCAAAGAAAGACACAATACCAAGGTCACATCATGCGAAACGAGAGGTACCAATTATTACATCTAATTATTGAAGGAAAGATATAAGGAAAAAGATCCGTTGGGAGACGAAGAAATTCATGGTTGAAGGACATTAGAAGGTGGCACCGGTGTACATCGGAGGAAGCATTTCATACTGCAATGTCAAGGTCAGAGCTGGCTACGTGGATTGCCAACCTTCGTTTGGAGACGGCGTCTTAAGAAGAAGAATCAAATACACAAAATTAGAACTAGATGTCGCTGACATATCTTATACTGTAGGCCTATGACACCAGCAACTTACAAATGCTTTTCATTTGAACGACCCTTTGCAAGGATTTTTATTTGTAAGCACCTTCTGATAAAATTCACTACAATTTTCATCATAATTGTAATATGTGAACAACTCTTGTTTTATCAAACTAATGGAGCTCCTGTTTCTATCATCTCTCCATTTGATATTCATGACAGAAAAAATTATCTTCGTTAAAGCATTGGAGGGGAAAATGCTGAGTATTAACTTCACAAGGACTAAGATATTCCTTAATTTTGTTGCCCCTAATAAATCTATAATATGTACCCATCTATCTGACACAGACATAGAAATCATTTTCTCTTTCAAACTTGCACCTGTATCACCAGAAAACAAGCTACATATTACATTCAATTCTGAAGCGGGACATTTGAAAATTGGTGCAAAATTGAATATAGTATCAAATTAACTAAAAAAAGGAAAATTTGGCGTTCCTTATTGTTGTTTTAACAGGAAGAACAGCAAGGTCATCTGTCCCTAAACTTAAAATGAAAACATTGTTCTGATAAGTTGGTACTGTAGTAGCATTTGGGGTCAAAAATTGTTGTCTGTTCTGGAAAATGTTTGAAGTGAAAGACAATAATCTTGGCAATTGACCAACATACAACTAGTCATATCGAAAAAAATCTTCAAAAGAAAAAAAAAACACGACTCACGTAAGTCACTTTGTTAAGTATGACTTTTCAAGAATTGATCTACACTTGTGTTTTGCAGTGGTTTAGGAACTTGCATAGAGGCAGAACATATCTTATCGAAACCAGCGTTTAACTCTGTGTTTAGTACAGTTTACGCCACGGTTTTTGGCCGGTTATTAGTCTCGATTTTGCAGTCGTACAGAGTAGTCTGTGAGCCTCACGCATGTGCAATTGATACGTGAGTTTTCAGTTGCACGGAAAGCAATTCTCATATCAATTTCACATGCCTGAAGTTCATCACTTGCCCTCTGTACGACTGTGCAATCGGGGCTCATTGGCCAAAAACTGTGGCATGTATACTGTTAGAAAGAGAAAAAAAATTAAAAAATACTATGGACTTGATTGCCAGTCCAGTGGTGTTGGGGGTAAGCTGCGGTTTCCTCCAGTAGCGGTACCGCTCTCTAGCGGCCGTAATGTTACTTCGAATGACGTATAGAAACTGGGGACCGTCTTGACAGTGAACAATGGTGTAAAGTTAGAGCTAATTATTATCGGTGTGTTTCGTGACGGCATTTTGCCATGAAGTTGAATAAGAAATGGATGATCTTGTCACGGCACTCGTAATATTTTTGGAAGAAGAAGAGTCCCGGTAGGGAGTTAGTTAGTTATTGTTGTTTTAAGGCGCGGAACTACGAGGTCATCTGACCCTCATGCGGTAGGGAACGTTCGGGGAAGTGACATTATTAAAAGGCGTCCTACAGAAAGTGCGTATGGAACTCAAAGCGTCGTCATCTGCACTGCAATGAAGATAAATTCAGAGAATATTTTCGTTTGACAGCAGTGTTATTTGATTATGTTCTGAATTACATAAAGGATGGCATAACTTCAGTGCCGAACAACAAAAACAATGGACCAATATCTCCTGAACAGAAACTCTATGTATTTTTAAGGTTACTCTTCACATTATGCAATGCCTCTTCATTCTTTACGAACTCTATTAATGTTTCCTTTTCTTCCATACTCCAATATATCACCTTATCAGTCATTGTATATAATTGACTACTTTCAGCACACACCGTACACCGTACAAAAACGTTGACGAACTGTTTGCTACCGCACTCACCACCGTCATATGAATGACGCCACCGCAACTTTATGTGACGGTGGTGGTCAACGCTTCCTAGGAAACCACACGCCTTTGTTTCTATGCGGGACGTTTTTATGAAGTCATTCGCCGTCACATTACGGCCGCTAGAAAGCGGTACCGATACTGGAGGAAACCGTACCTGTAGCATGCCTAACTCACACCCGGAGTCCCCGGGTTCGATTCCCGGCTCCGCCAGCGATTTTAGAAACTGACGTTAGGGCTGGAACGTGGTGCACTCAGCCTTGTGAGGATAATTGAGTAGCTGTCTGACAGTGCGGCAGCGCCCCGGTCACGGAGACCAAAATGGCTGACCAGACATTACTCCCATAATCATCAGCCAAATGGCAGGGCAGCGGTCGCTTGGTAGGCCTAGGCCCTTCACGGGCTGTAGTGCCAGGGGGTTTGGTTTGGATTTCTATGGACTTAATTGGTACTAAACAAATAATCAATAAACAATTGGCTTATACAATGAAAGTTCAACATTCACCATCCAGAGACATAAGACTTTCATACTCGAGTTGGTTGTTGAGGGGAAGACAAAAAGACTGATAACTAATAATAAAATCCTTATAATTATCCCTATCCCCAGTAAAATTTGTCTGGATGGTAAAATTTTAGAAAGAGTTAACGAATTCAAGTATTTTGGATATCATTTTTCTTTTCAAGAAGAACGAGACATAACTGCAAAAATAACAAATTATACCAGAACAACAGGAATTATCAATCACGTCATGAAACCATCTCTTGTCCAAAGGCATACACGCTTACGTTTGTATAACACATTAGCCAGACCAACCCTATGCTATGGCAGCGAGGCATGGACAATAAGATCTCGGGACATTTCCAGACTCACAGCACACGAAATGACATTCATGCGCCGAACAGCAGGCTATACTAAATGGGATCATAAGAGAAATGAGGATGTGCTGAAGGAACTAAAAGTGTAACCAATAACTACCTACATTTGTGACTACCAAGAGAACTGGAAACATCATGTCCAAAGGATGGAACCTGGAAGATTTCCGAAGGAGATCCTTCGCTACCAGCCACAGGGAAATAGATCAATAGGACATCCAATGAAGAGATGGAGGGAAAGTGCAAGACCGTAACGGGACATTTGGCCCAATACTTGGAAGGAAGATGATGATGATGAACAACAATAATTTTTGCAACAGTTTGAAAATGCAGCTCACGATACGTTCTTCTTTTTTATATAAACAGTACGAAACTGCTCTAAATAAGCAATTATACAGGTAAAATCCTTTGGATTACGAAGGGTACCGGTAGTATAGAATCACTTCGCCAGCTATTGCCCTTTGCCAACCACCATAGTGGAGGTAGTTAAAGAATATTCTATGTCCTGTGCATGTCAAAAATCATATTAACACAGGGAAGCCCACTCTTAAGGCTGCCTATGAAGTATCGAGACAAAGGGGCCCAGTAATTCTGTGTAATCGCATCTAGCAGTTCAGAGCTGTAGGATATAAAAGGAAAGATTTAACAATTCGTAGAAACAGCATGGTATATTCTTGACAGGCGACTGACGGCTCTGGTTCACTATGCCACAGCTAGGAGATGGCAGACCATACTGCACATTTTGTAACGTGTTTTTCGAGGGGTTTTTGTGCAACTGGCATAAGTCAGTAGGAAGCCATTCTATATTTATTTACGCGGCAAATTGTTCAGCCAAGAGATTTTTTCATGTTAATTTATTATTATTATTAATTTATTATAATTATTATTAAGATATTTTCGGAGCATTTTATAAAAATTATAAGCATACAGATAGGTTTTCTATGTCTTAGAAAACGCTATCAAGCAAATTATTACGAACGACAATATCATAGGAAATTATGTGATTACGGAATTTAACAGAGTTTCGTCAGTTAGGGTATATTATGAGAGACATGAGTCACTGGAAATTCAAATACAAGCTTAATCTTGTCGGGAAGCATGACGCAAGCTTGGGTCGCATCGTCAAGAAAAGGCAAATTGTTGGAACGGAATACGACATCCCCTTACCGCCGAGTGTAATGAGGCAGAGGAGGGGAGTATAGCGCGTGGGGTGCAGCCAATCAGTGGAGACGACGTAAGCTGGAAGATGGCTCCGGAGTGGGGAGCCAACGTGTGCATATATCGTTCGACGCGCCGTGGAACGAAGAGAATCTGTGTAGAACTTGCCGAGTACGGTTGCAAGTGCGTGTCGCTCCGATGTTCAGTGGAGTTAGCGACTATCTTTGTGAAACTTAACCGTGGTGGTTGTACGGTTTGGGTCCGATGTACGGACCATAGAATTATCTAATCTACCAGAATATCATCAAATAACGAAGAAGATGGCGACGTCCAGGAGACTGTGGGAAGCACACAGCATCATCCAGTACGAGGGAAATGCTTTAGCAATTTCCAGTGGTAAGCGCAAATGACGCAGAAATACGCAATCTCTCATTTTTCTTTGTTTTACATTTCATATTTCAGTAACTTCATAGCTTGGAAATAAGAGTAAAATCAATTTATCAGACTCCGTTTTCACGTAATTTTCTATCGGTAATATTAAAATCGCAACGCTCCAATTTAAATTTTAAACTTATTATTATTATTAATTTTGCTATACTTGTTTTATATAATAAATTCATTTCTTTTACAATGCAATCTTTGCTTTCAGTAGGTAGCATTAGATATAGACCAACTCCTTCTCCTGATACAATTGTTTGTTGGGTTAATGATCAAATCATACCACGATCTGAGTGAATAGATTCTTGAAGGTGTTCTCCCAGAGCTAGACGTTGTTAAATACAAATTTAGATTTCAGCATTGCATTGAGGTCTTGGCGCCCTTTAAAACAACATAGCTTAGGCAAAGGTCAACAGTTACAATTATCACCCAACAGTTAGGGGCAAGCGAAGCTGCTACATTTGTCGCTACCAACATGGGGCATTAATAACTGCTACACTTGTCGCCGACAACTTGGGGCTGAAAACCTAATAACATTTGTGGAAGGAGAAGGGTATATATTTCTGTGCCTGTATTTTGGGGGTTATTTGTCTGTATCAGTGTATATCATTATGGGGGATGAGAAAGAAAGACAGATGAGGTTACGTAGTGGTCATCAACGGGAGAGTGATGATACGAGCAGTATGTCGAGTGATGGTAGTACCGGGGTAGCGGAGGTAAATCCCGATACTGAAACAGGGAGTGTAGGCGGCCAACCAGAATTAAAGACTTTTCTTCTCGAGTTCATGTATCAGAACAAAGTTAGTAGTGATGCCTTAAATGCAAAGTTAGAACAGAATAATGCAAAACTGGAACAAAACAACGCTAAATTAGAACAAAACAGTAGGGAAAATAAAGAAAGTACAGATGCCTTAAATGCTAAATTAGAACAAAACAGTAGGGAAAATAGAGAGAGTAATGAAACTTTAAACGCCAGATTAGAACAAAACAGTAAGGAAAATAGAGAGAGTAATGAAACTTTAAACGCCAGATTAGAACAAAACAGTAAGGAAAATAGAGAGAGTACTGAAACTTTAAATGCTAAATTAGAACAAAACAGTAGGGAAATGAGTGACAAATTCGAACTGATTAGAGGTGAGATCAGGGGGGTGATGGAAGAAAAGGCTAAAGAGATTATTGCAGATGTAGACAGAAAATTAGGAAAAGTACAGGAGGAGTTGGAAATTAGAATCAGTACACAGGCTGAAAATTTAAAAGAACTAGTGCAACTGGAAACACAGCAGGCCAAAAAGCAATTGGGGGGAGAAATTGACAAAATTCAGGTAGCAACTAAAGAGGTTAAGGAACAGCTGGGGGGTAGAATTGAGAAAGTCCACTCACAAATAGTTGCAGAAGTAAATGATTTAAGAGAGAGTAATAGAGAGAGCATTAGCAAGATTGAGGAGAAACAAGCAAAGCTATATGATAAAGTAGAAGAATCAGAAGGAAACATTAAATTAACAGTAAACAGTATTGAGAGGAAGGCTGAGGAGAAAATCGCAGAATTAGAGTTAAAATTAAAAGCTAGGATCAGGCAAGAACATAGTCAGAATAGGCCAGTTTTTGTGAATAGCACACACAGGGAGGTAGAACTGGGTAAGTTCAGCATTCGACAGGGGTGCCCAATGGAGTTCATGAACACTATAGAAAATAAATTCGGGGAGAGGTTGGAAAATGGTAGTATTGAGTGGTGCCAGGTAGTTGAAATTTTAGAACAAGTGTTTGTGGGGGAAACGAGGAATTGGTTTGCTGTCTACAGAGACAAGTTTACTGATATTAATGATTTTAAAATGAAATTCTGTGAAAAGTTCTAGAATGAGGTTATTCAGTCGCAGCATCGTGAGGGAGTAGTGTGTGGTAAATATAACCCTAAAGGAAGCTCCACCATGACCGAATACCTTTTAGGGCAGGTATTAGTGTGTAAATATCTGGATGGGTTGAAGGAGGAAAGTGATGTGGTAAGGTTGCTACTTAGGCACTTTCCCTATAGGATCAAGGAGGCTGCTTGTATCCAGAAAGTAAAGACAATATCACAAGTAGAAAATTTGTTAAGCACATTTGATGCACTAGGGAGAGGGGGTTATGAGGACAATTTCAATCGGAACCAGGGTAATAATAATAGACCTAACGAGGCCAGGCATCAGGAAGTTCAAGGGAACGGTGGCGAAGGGGCCAACGCTCAAAATAGAAATAATAATAATCAGCTAAATCAGAACAGAGGAAATGGCTATGGTAATCAGTATCAAGGGAGGAACAATGATTTCAGGGGAAATCAAGGGAGGAACAATGATTACAGGGGAAATCAAGGGAGAAACAATGATTTCAGGGGAAATCAAGGAAGAAATTATAATGACAATAATTACAACCAGAATAGGGGTCAAGGAAGAGGACAGCCTAGTGGTAGTAATATACAGCCAAACAATAACACAGCCCAAAACAACCAGACCAGTTCAGTAGTTAGTAGTACTACGGCCAGCTGTATCGGTTCTTTAAACGCGAACCAGGCTGCGAAGTAAGGTCAGAATCTCAGTCTGTAGCATGCCCTGTCCATACAATTATACAGGAACCCTATGACCTAAATGTAAGAAATGAATTATTACATGAACTAAATGATGAAGGTATTATTCAGGAAGTGGTTAGTAAGAGCCCCATAGTTAAATTTAACGTGTCCGAGGCGTACACAGATGTTTTAATTGATAGTGGTTGTATGAAGAGTTGCATAAGTAGTGCATTTTATGATAAAATGAAAGGAACTGGAGTAAATTTTGAGGAGATGCCAATTAAAAGCACTTTTGTTATCACAGCTGTTGGGAAGAGGTCTAAAGTAATTTCTAAGCAAGTTTTAGTAGACATTAAAATTAATAATCATGTAGAGAAGCAGATTTGTCTTGTAATTCCAAATTTAGTATTCAGTGTTATCTTGGGTTCAGAGTGGCTAAGTAGAGTGTCTGGTAACTTATGTTATGATGTAGGGAGTTTGAAATTTAAATGGGGAGATTCTGAAGTAGAAGTAGCGTTCAATGACCATATTCAGAGGAGTAGTATTGTAGGTGTGATTTGTACTTTAAATGAGATATCGCCAGCCGTAGAGCGGGGTTCTCCATGTTTTGGTGGGCAGTGTGATTACGAACGGAAGTCTAGAGGACTCGTTACGTGAGGCTGCATTTCAGGGAAATATAAAGGATGAACAGTGTGTTCGGCTCTATGATGTGTTATTGTGTAATAGGAGAGTTTTTGAGGATCGCATTGGTATGGCCAATTGCTATACACATTCATTGAACGTTATTGATAGGTCAGTATTCACAGGACATAGATATCCTGTACCTTTCGCTTATCAGAGTGCAGTTGAGGCACAAATTAACCAGATGCTTGAAGATGGGATTATTGAGCACTCTAACAGTCCATATGTTAATTCTTTGATCACGGTACCCAAGACCGACGGCACTGTTCGTATTTGTTTAGACGCTCGTTTGGTTAACAGTAGAATTAGTTCAGATCAGCTGAAATCTATGTCAATAGAAGAATTAATGCAAACATTTGAGGGGAAGAAGTATTTCACTTGTGTAGATTTGAGTTCCAGTTTTTGGCAAGTGCCACTTATGTACGAAGATAGGCCATTTACAGCTTTTAGTCATAAATATAACCTTTATCAATTTTGTAGAACACCTTATGGGTTAAAGAGTAGTTCAGCAGCTTTAATTAGGGCTTTAAACATCGCATTAGGGGATGACACAGGAGAGTTTGTAACCATTTACATAGATGATATGGTAATTAGTTCACGCAGTTTTGAGGAGCATCTAGGTCATTTAGATATAGTTTTTCAGAAGTTAGATCAGGCAGGGTTCACTTTGAAGCTGTCTAAGTCGTCATTCTGTCAGTCAGAAGTGACATTTTTAGGTCATAGAGTGTCGACTAGAGGTGACACCATAGGAAGGTAGGGTTAGTATGTGTGGACAGTAGCAAAAGGGGATCGTTACAGATACTGAGAAATAGGTAGGTAGAGCAACGTGATGACGTTCATTTAAGGGAGCCACTGGCAAGGTTGGAATCAGGTGACGGAGAAACATTTATAGTTTCCAAACGTATTGGGAAAACAGCATATGTGCTGGAGAATAGTGAGGGAAACAGATTATACGGGACGTATAATATACATAGTCTCCGAAAGTATGTTTCATAAAGTGAGGATGTTTAGCTGGCGAGCCAGCCTATCAAATGAGTAAGTATGGTATATGGTGCGTGGGAGGAGTTGGTCTTCCAGGCAGGCGTATCAGAAGTCACACAGGGGGGTAGTATGTAAGTAAATGAGAGTTTTTAAGGTACAGGGAAATATGACGGGATTATCGGATGCTCTTGAGCACTGAAATGTCTCGATACACCAAGGCCAGAATTTGGTAGCGCTGGTGAATTCCCATTTGCCTCCAAGAGATGGGTGAGCGCTTGAACAGGGTATTTTTTCTTAAGGCGTCCACGAGGCAAAAGATGGACCATCAGAATGCGAGACAGTCCTTCATGAAACTCATACATATCAGCACACGTGATTTCTGTTTACGGCCTCGCCATGTATGATTTGTAAGTGTGTAATTTAAGGTAATTTGTACAAAGGTATTATTTGTGTGAGGAGAACTGGTCTGTGTTGAGAACTAGTACTAAGTAGAATATGGTCTACGGGAACTTAACAAGACAGGGCGATTACGGCACAGAAATATTTGGTGTTATATGTAATGCGCATTTACTGTTTTTTTTTCAGAAGTCAATATTAATTTAATCTACTTTAAAGAGAGATTAAGTATTATGGTCACGAGGCACTGCCACAATAGTGTGATCGTGTGGTCAGTGATAAGTGGAATTAAATGTCACCATAAGGAGGGGACCTCCAGTGAAATTAGGAAGTTCTATGGTGATATAAATATATCAGAACACCTTCAATGCGTGTGATATGACATCATAAATACATAGTGCTCACACATTAATTATGTCTATTTCTCCAACATAGAGAAATTTGAGAGGCGGAAATATCCGTGTAACACTATTCTATATGTAAAACATTGGACTGGTTGCAAAGTGCAATCCATAGTGACAACAAACTTTGACGCAAAGTGCGTGAAGAAAAATTATGAGTGTATATATCTGTAATTTAGGGTGATTTCATTTATGTAATATGTATTTTGGATGGGGTTTATTAACGTGTCTGGGATAATCGGATAATGGGCCGTTGTCACGGTAAATCATCCGATGATCCGAGGCGAATATGTAACGTGTTTTTCGAGGGGTTTTTGTGCAACTGGCATAAGTCAGTAGGAAGCCATTCTATATTTATTTACGCGGCAAATTGTTCAGCCAAGAGAATTTTTCATGTTAATTTATTATTATTATTAATTTATTATAATTATTATTAAGATATTTTCGGAGCATTTTATAAAAATTATAAGCATACAGATAGGTTTTCTATGTCTTAGAAAACGCTATCAAGCAAATTATTACGAACGACAATATCATAGGAAATTATGTGATTACGGAATTTAACAGAGTTTCGTCAGTTAGGGTATATTATGAGAGACATGAGTCACTGGAAATTCAAATACAAGCTTAATCTTGTCGGGAAGCATGACGCAAGCTTGGGTCGCATCGTCAAGAAAAGGCGAATTGTTGGAACGGAATACGACTTCCCCTTACCGCCGAGTGTAATGAGGCAGAGGAGGGGAGTATAGCGCGTGGGGTGCAGCCAATCAGTGGAGACGACGTAAGCTGGAAGACGGCTCCGGAGTGGGGAGCCAACGTGTGCATATATCGTTCGACGCGCCGTGGAACGAAGAGAATCTGTGTAGAACTTGCCGAGTACGGTTGCAAGTGCGTGTCGCTCCGATGTTCAGTGGAGTTAGCGACTATCTTTGTGAAACTTAACCGTGGTGGTTGTACGGTTTGGGTCCGATGTACGGACCATAGAATTATCTAATCTACCAGAATATCATCAAATAACGAAGAAGATGGCGACGTCCAGGAGACTGTGGGAAGCACACAGCATCATCCAGTACGAGGGAAATGCTTTAGCAATTTCCAGTGGTAAGCGCACATGACGCAGAAATACGCAATCTCTCATTTTTCTTTGTTTTACATTTCATATTTCAGTAACTTCATAGCTTGGAAATAAGAGTAAAATCAATTTATCAGACTCCGTTTTCACGTAATTTTCTATCGGTAATATTAAAATCGCAACGCTCCAATTTAAATTTTAAACTTATTATTATTATTAATTTTGCTATACTTGTTTTATATAATAAATTCATTTCTTTTACAATGCAATCTTTGCTTTCAGTAGGTAGCATTAGATATAGACCAACTCCTTCTCCTGATACAATTGTTTGTTGGGTTAATGATCATATCATACCACGATCTGAGTGAATAGATTCTTGAAGGTGTTCTCCCAGAGCTAGACGTTGTTAAATACAAATTTAGATTTCAGCATTGCATTGAGGTCTTGGCGCCCATTAAAACAACATAGCTTAGGCAAAGGTCAACAGTTACAATTATCACCCAACAGTTAGGGGCAAGCGAAGCTGCTACATTTGTCGCTACCAACAAGGGGCATTAATAACTGCTACAATTTGTTTGTGAATGAAAGAGTTAAAACGTGTCTCTGAGTAAATCACAGATAATTTGATACCTTACACGAATAATAAAAGTCAAATATATTTATGACAATGGAATACCAAAAGAAAGAAGAATATGGAAATAAAAAAGTGACAGTCAGTCTGAAAGACTAGACTTTGTATCATTTTAAATGCTACAAATGCTGAAAAAATGCTAGAAAAGCTGGAGGCATCTCGCTTCGCTCGAAGCCAAAGACTCTTGACATGTTAGAAAATTATCTGCATAATACTTATCTTGCTTTATAATACTTTACCTTGTTTCAAATTACTTGCGAATGGCAAGTGCAAACCAAGGGCAAAGCAAGGTCAAGCGCGCAGAATGCCGTCACGCTCACCAGAGCGCACGGGGACGTGCCCCTTCCATCCAGTCTAAAAACACTTATAGTGGGCGATGTATTGAAGATAGAGATATGCTCTCGCGGACTTTTTTGTAGAACTTTTCATGCTGACCAATCCTTACGCTCATAGTATATTGATATGTTTATCGGTTTGCCCAGCGTAAGCTTAAGAAGCGCACGGAGGCCAAGTTTGTTTTCGACTTTTTCACTGAAATCGTTACTGCTTGGCTTCCTTTGATGATACATAAGTTATATTCTACAGAATCTTTCCTCAAGATATCCTTTACAGAATGGTGAAAATCGCATCAAAATCCATTCAGTGGTTCTCGAGATTACCCGTGATATCCAAGAATCGGGGATTTTTGTTTTATACTAACGAAGTAGAGATTGTCGGGTAACACATGCACCAAGCGGTACTATGACGTCACACACCTCAGTGCATCTGGGTACATTTCGTCCCGTCACCGTAAGGTAACGCCAGACCCCAGCGTAACGACGAAGTCGACAAGATCATTTAAAAAGATAAAACATATTTGAGGTGGGATCGAACGCCTTTGGCTCTGCATAATATAGTCCCAGTAGGCAATGCTATCACTTGTGCCTTCAAGACAATGAAGAGGGAACATACTATTTAAGTAAGTAAACAACTTAAACACACAACTGCCAGTTCTTCAATATTTCCTTTCCTTTATGATTCTATTCCAGTGAATCTCATGGGAACATAAACAATGATGGGGACAATGCAGTCCGCCATGCCTCTGTTGGGCAAAAGCAAGTGTGCTCGCGCACTTGAACCAGGAATGCTACATTTATCTTTAATACGGTAATTTAAAAAATATATGGCAACATATTTTTTTCTTTCAAAGACACTCTGCAAATCTGCAGGCCAAGAGCTTTCATCAGAGTGCTTTATGAAGTAAATCATTTCAGCTGTTCTTTTGTGATAAAAGTCTCCTTACTGTTTTAAATATTTAGATAATATGTCTTCATATTTTAAATACCTTGGCAGAGTTTTGTCGACAGATAACAGGTTAACCCAAGAAGGGTTCAAGCAGCTGCGAACTTTTACAACTCTGTTTCACAGCTTTTGTGGGACAAAAACTCTCCTCAGGAAGCTAAAATATCACTGCACAAATCCTACTTACTTCTGATATTGACCTATGGTCTAGAAGCTGCTACAATGACTCCCCGGGACAACAGCCGGATACAAGCAACTTAGATGAAATTTCAAAGATCAAGTATTCAGCAGATGAGATAAGATTAGAAATGAGTCAGTCCGCCTAAAGCTAGGGCTGAAAAAAGTGTGATCAACATTATTAGGAGTCGAGATTGAAATGGTTTGGTTATCTGATGAGGATGCCCTCTAGTAGAACACCCAAAGCCTATTTCGACAGAGTGATAATTGGCAAGAGGTAGACCTCGAGATGGGTGGATGAAGCAAGTACACAGAGCCTTGGCTAACAGGAGCGTAGAATGGAGGACAGTGGTGGAAGAAGAATGGTGGCAGGATAGACAGCTATGGAAGGGGCTTGTTCATTCCCACAACCGGCCTGCTGGAGTAGAGAATCGATGATGATGATGATGATGATGTCTTCATAATTAAACAACTACATTGTCCTCCAAAAAAAAAAAAAAAAAGGTGTAACACTTAATTTTTAAAAGTAATCTCAATTTAAGAGAGTAAAATTTAGTTTATATTTATTAAATAGAATTGTCCGTCAATCAATACCTTCATTTATTTATTTATTACCTAGTGGCAGTAGCGTAGCCAGGATCGACCAATGGGAGGGGTCATAGTTACTCGAAGCCAAATTCTGCAAGAATTTCGTCCCGCGGCGTAGCCGCGCTCGTCAAACGTGCACCATGGCCGCGAGACCAGGTGCAGTAAGTACGGATCGAATCCCGGTGCTGACGGCGGTTATCCTGAGTGCGGTTTTCCCCGGGTTTTCAACACTCCCTACAGGAAATTGCCGGGATAGTGTCTTACTTCAAGTTCCGGAGCGTCTACCCCAGCCTTGTCCTTGATACATTTACACGCATTACTACAGTCATCACAGCAATACAGGTTGCCAGACAACTTCAACACACACCCAACTATACGGGGATGATGACCAAGATGTCTCAAGCCCCTCAAATGAATTATTAAGAACAACTCTACAAGTATTTCCATTTCTCAATTAGATATTATTACACAAGAAAAGTTTCATGTATTTTGGCCCAGAAGTTTTCGAGCACTTTAATACAATATGCACAAAAGACAACAACAACAAAAACAGTTCTTAAAAAACTGAAGTTAATTTCTGACTGAACTGGTAAATGTAGAAGATTCCTGTTCCTCTGACAGGAACAAAATAATCGATATATCTGTGCTACCAACGTGAAGACTGCGTGTTTATCAACAAAAGAAAACATTTATAGAAGTCTCAGCAAAAGTGGGCATGTCCCCTCACGGTGTATCATGTTGATTTATGAGTTATTCAATACTCATTTTTTTGGTTATTCAGTTTTTTTTTCAACAAGATCGTGTGCTTTATATTGCAATTAGCCCTGAACGCCTAAAATATTAATTTCGAAGATTTTTGTCACCTACTAACCATAAAAATGCTACATTCAGCCGGAAAATGGTTTAGTTGCTTACACTTGCGATACATTTCACTCATTCGTAACTGTAATTCGGGGAATTGCTGGACAGGCTGACGGTTATCTCATGCTCAACAAGTTAATAAAGATCCCAAACTAGTGTTAATGTACCCACATAATTTTCTAAGTCCTAATTAAAACGCGTTATTTTTAATTAAAACTAGATTAATTTACAAATAACTTCTCAAGATTAATTGGAGGATTATCCGTTTCGCAAGGTCCGTATTGACGTGTACAATGACAATTTTAATGGGTTAAGGGGCTCTCCGCCCAATCAATACGAATTTATTATTGGCATCTATTAATTTATTGCCATTAAGGACATGTTTCGGGCCTCATGGGCCCTTCTTCAGCCGCAAAAATTAATAACATATTCACATCCATCATAATACACAAAACACGTACACTTTAAGAAAAACATTAAAATAGACACTAAATTAATTCTAAAATATTAACTTATCATGCTGCAAAAATTACAAGTAACATTCAAAATTAATTCCAAAATACCATCCCATCCACATTATAAAATGAGAAACAAGCACAGCTAAAAGGGATACGTCTGGTCTTGGTGGCCTTATCCATATTATGATCTAGCAGGTGCCCTATTCAACAAGCCGTCGAAAAAAATTGGTTAAAATGTTTAAAAACTATATATTGGAGGTACCGTAATTATAATGCGGCCAGTGGGCTTGCTGGCTCTCCATTTGTGTTACGGGTTCCTGTTTTAAAGCCAATCTTCATGACCTTGGCCCGGGAAATTGTCTTGAACCAAAGTTGGGTCGTTGTTATTTTCTCATTGTCGGATTGGGTTGAGACTTTACACTTGGAAGAAACCGTCATACGGAGCCTGTGATGGGGTGAACCAGCCAGAGTTTAAGCCTGCTTCTTTATAGTTGGGAAGCAGGCTTAAACTCTGGCTGGTTCACCCCATCACAGGCTCCGTATGACGGTTTCTTCCAAGTGTAAAGTCTCAACCCAATCCGACAATGAGAAAATAACAACGACCCAACTTTGGTTCAAGACAATTTCCCGGGCCAAGGTCATGAAGATTGGCTTTAAAACAGGAACCCGTAACACAAATGGAGAGCCAGCAAGCCCACTGGCCGCATTATAATTACCTCCAATATATAGTTTTTAAACATTTTAACCAAATTTTTTCGACGGCTTGTTGAATAGGGCACCTGCTAGATCATAATATGGATAAGGCCACCAAGACCAGACGTATCCCTTTTAGCTGTGCTTGTTTCTCCTTTTATAATGTGGATGGGATGGTATTTTGGAATTAATTTTGAATGTTACTTGTAATTTTTGCAGCATGATAAGTTAATATTTTAGAATTAATTTAGTGTCTATTTTAATGTTTTTCTTAAAGTGTACGTGTTTTGTGTATTATGATGGATGTGAATATGTTATTAATTTTTGCGGCTGAAGAAGGGCCCATGAGGCCCGAAACATGTCCTTAAAGGCAATAAATTACTAGATGCCAATATTAAATTTGTATTGATTGGGCGGAGACCCCCTTAACCCATTAAAATTGTCAATAACTTCTCACCCGCTAAGAAAAGAAAAGAAAGCTAATATTGTCCCGCCGGGTGGGATTCAAAATTATTTGGCGCTAGCATCAGTTTGAAATAAGTTATATTTCGCGAGGAGTTTAGATTGGCAAACCTGGAAGGTCGGAGTTGTATTACCACAGGCTAAAACACACAGTCTCGAAGCTCGCTGCGTTACGAAATTGCATCCTCTTGGTAGATGCAGCGACACTAGCGCTCGCGGCGGCCAGCAAGCTGGCAATCGCCTTGAGCGCGTTATTCGCGGAACTGATGATTTCACTTTTGTAGGGGTTTAATGAATTTTAACTCACCTGAGTTATTATTTCCATTGTAAACATAAGTCATTTTAAATCACAATATTGATGTACTGTACACTTTTAATTCATAGGAAAATAAAAAATGCTCTGTTTTTATTAGTACAGTCCTCTACAAGTATCCCTAGGTACAGTTGTATGACGTATTTAATGAGTCTTACGTAGAATTAATAGCCCATACTAGTTATAAATACATGTATTTGTTTCAATGATAGTCGCGGGCATCTCGACATACTGTATTATAAAACAGAGTCCCCGATTATTGGATGTAACGGGTAATCTAGAGAACTACTGGATGGATTTTGATGCGGTTTTCACCATAAAGTAAGGGATTTCTCGAGGAAGGTTTCTGAATAAAAACATTCATTTGTGACCATAGGAAGGCGAGCAGTAACGATTTCAGTGAATCGAGTGAAGAAAAACCTGACGTACGTGCGCCATTTAAGCTTACGCTGGATATCTATATAGGCCCACTATGAGTGTAAGACTTGGTCAGCATGAAAAGTTCGACAAAAGGGCCCGCGACAGCATATCTCTATCTTTAATACATCGCCCACTATAGGCTAAGTGATTTTACGTTTTCATTTCTTCCAACAATCTCCATTCAGTGGAAATTTAATTTACTAGCTTCGGAGCGAGTTTACGAGGTAGTGAGCGAGTCTATCACCCCAGCTTCGGCCAGCATCAACTTTCGAGTCGTGTCGAATTAAGACTTCAGAGAAGAGTATATGTGCTTGGAGATTCACTGCTCACCTCGGTTTTCTGAATTGCGTGTGGGACCTGCCGTCCGTACGTCTTTCAAGCTTACGCTGGGCAAACCGTTAAAGAAACCGGGCGATGTCGGGGCGGGTTACTAGTATGTGTATAATTGTAAATTGCTTTGGTATATCAAATTCTTAACCATATCAAAAGCTAGTTCTTCCGTAAAATTGAGTAATATTATAATTGGTTAGAAAAATACCGGTGTGATTTGTGAACCGAAAAGTATAAAAAGATCTTAAGGTCTTAAATGGCTCAATTGTAAGTACTTCGTATCTTTTTGTGATTTTGAAACTTTTCATTCCTATATTTGACAATATAATACAATGTCAATTTTACAAATAATTTCAACAATAACAACAATTGTGTGCCGTACCTTCACAGCAGTCATGTGGGACACCAGGTATTTCATAAGAGAATTAACAAACAGTGTACCACATCTTTGTGAGCATTATCCTGACGACATAAATTGGATTATTTCAAAATGATTCGAGAATAAGTTTATATGATTGTACAAAATAGTCATTTGTATTCATTAAATCAGCTCTCTGACTATTTGAAACCCACTTTCTCCATCTGAAAATTAAAATATCGACACGTGTTTGAGATGACATCATTTAAGTTTACTTACCGTATGTCTTAATTTTCAAAATGCATTGATATAATGTATATTTGAATTGCAGCCAATGGCCATAGCTGAACATTTCAACTAAACGCCCGCGGGCTCCCCAATTACAATTTCAAGTAGCTCCAACTTTGGCTACCAGACGCCACTGTCACTGACACCCAGCGGTGAACGTTGGAACTTGATAGAGCGTTTCTAACCAAATAGCCTACAGATTTTGGCTACGCACTACCATTGTAGTGGTAGTTTCTTTTACATGCTTTACTTCCCCTTCAAAGGAACGCATACTGAAGGATTTTAACGCTCTTAAAAATCCGACCACTTCGGTCGGGTTTGTACCCGCCATGGAAGCCATGCATAGACATGCGTCTGATGTATAACCGAATGGCTGCGTGGCTCAGCGGTAACGTTCTCGCCTGCTTTGCCCAAGGTTGCAGGATCTAATCCTGGCGCAGTCATCTGGCATTTGAGGGTGCGTAAATGCAAGGGAGCTGTGTCTGTAGATTTAATGACACGTTAAAGACCTCCTTCGGGGCAAAATTCTGGCACCCCGGCGTCTCTAAAAGCCGCAGTAGTCAAAAGCCAATTTCATTATTATTGATTTATAACCAGTTAGCCTAAAGAAATAGTTCCGTTGTTTGTTTGGAAAACCTTTTAATACTAGCCTAAAACCCATAGCTCAAGTCTTACCTCTAAGGGTCTTTTGGAAACTCGGGTGTCGTCTTGTTATTTGAACAGTCTACATTAACAGAATTACATCCCAGTCGGTCAACACGAATACACTGTTCACATACAGTAAATCCAGCAACAAAAACATTCACCAACACAGTGCAATCGGCGCATGATTGTTGGCTGCGTGAGAGCATTGTTGGCGCGGGGCGTGCGACGGTAGAAAAAAAAAACATGAGCCAAGCTTCGCGACTGTGTAGATAGACTGTGGTTATACGTTGTCATGAAGACGTCTCTAGCCTCAAATATGGAGCCGGGCCGAAAGGCGACAACAGTACATCACCAAGTATATAAAAAAGGTATATAAAAACTGGTTAAAAACTAAATTAAATTGACACTGTCTAAACAAAGTTTGCATGCCAAAATGGACAAGTTAAAGAAGGAGGAGGTGAGGAAACAAGCTGGAATAAAGACATCCCTATTGGACCGAGTCAGCACATCTAGACTACGGTGGTACGGGCATGTGATGAGGATGGAGCCTACAAGATCAGCCAGAATAAATTTGGAAAGACAGGTGGAAGGAAAAAGACTTGTAGGAAGACCTAGAACCCGATGGATAGACATGATCAAGGTTGATCTAGCTACCAGAGGATGGACAGTGGATGATGTTCTCCAGGTTGAAGTGGAAGAGGCTCATAAACGGTACCCGATAAACTGGAGCTGTACAATGATGATGATGATAAACTAGCATACGGACCAAAAAATGGAGGAAGTAAACCCCAGAGTAAAATTTAGTTTTATTTTCGAAATTTCGTTACAGAATAAGAGAAAGAATATTCCTATACATATTCCAAAGACATGGTATACTGATTCTCAAAACATTTCCCAACCCGATAAATGCTTGTGGGAGACGTATTCAACGCCTAGGTTCCATAGCGGAAGCCATGGCCATCATTCACCAATGCTACTGCTTTCGCCTAGTACGAGACTTAAAAGGCATGTTGAGGAGTTGTTAATGGCTCAAAACCTCTCAGGTAATCCTGAGATAATTATCAATCAGCGTCAAAGGTACAAAAGCGACGTTAAATCCGAAATAATAGTTTCAATTATTGGAGCGAAATGAATAAGAAATGCGCGGGAGTGTTCATCATTGCTTCAGCGAATTACAATTGTGTTAAAAATAACTGCCAGTTGTTATTCATTGCTGATTCTCCTTCAGTAACTTTCACAGAACCCTGGCCAATCTATACAATATTGGGAACAAATGGTGATTATATACAATGTGGAATTTAACTAAGCTTCCTACCAAACAATGAAGTGTTATGTTTTTATTGGAGGGCAGTGTATATCAAAATAAATAGACCTATTACTAGCTTGATCCAATTTATCCAAGATATATACAATAGAACAAAAATTGTATTATATATGGGACATAAACTGACCGAAGAAATATTAATTAATCAAGGAGTAAGACAAGGATGCAGCCTCTCTCCAACCCTTTTTAATATATATATATATAGATGGAGTAGTCAAGATCTGGAAGGAAAGTGTCCACCCCGGAATAAAACTGAGTTATGACAGGTATATAAATACTATGCTGTTTGCAGATGATCAGTTCATCTTCCAGGGCGATGAAGATGAGCTCCAGAAAGCAATCTATACATTAAATATAATTTCTAAAAGTTATAATCTTCAGTATCCTGTTAGAGCGAAGATAGTAATTGATGATCAACCAGTGGAACAAGTTTTATTTACCTTGGTTGTGATTTATCTTTTAATGGTGATGATGAGGTGAAGAGAAAGCTTCGTCGATTTCAATATATGTGTGGGACAAATCGCCGAACTCTGAAGGGAAAAGTACGAGAGGATACTCAACTTAAATTCTGTAAGACTTATGGCTGTACCAACTTTGATGTATGGAAGTGAGACATGGGTGAATAAAACCAGCCATAGAAATAAGATACAGTCATCTGAAATGAGATTCCTCAGATTAGTGAAAGGATACTCCCTACGAGATAAAGTACGGAATGAAGAAATAAGACGACAACTAAGTATATTCTCACTGAATGACAGAATATACCGAAATAGGGTGAATGGAAAAACCATGTTCTCAGGATGGATAATAACAGACTACCGAATATTGCCTCTGAATATCATCCTACTGGAAGAAGAGACGTTGGTCGTCCTAGAAAGAGATGGCATCAAGATTGAAGTCGGAACAGGCTAACAGCTTAATCCATGAAGAGGAAGTAAGTACTAGATTATGTAGTACTCGTACATGAATATGGAGTCATATTTTAAGTTTTCTAGCTTAAAGTTTAAATCTACTTGACCTCTGAGCCACAAAGTCATTAATGCTGTCTTCAAAAGAAAGATCACACTCATTGGGAAGGAGAGCTGCATTGTTCACGGTGTTCTCATCTATTGAAGACTTTAGATAGTTTGTAGCACCCAGCGCTAGCCTGTAGCATTACTCACAGCTGTGCATAGAAACATGCTGTATTAGGATACCTTCCTGTCGAATAAAATAACTAAGTTCCATTACCATGCTTATTTTATTAGTTTATGTAAACTATGTGCTGCTCGGGTCCAAGCTCTATGAACTTGCGGGTCGAGGTGGCGCGAAGGCGGGAAGAGAAGGGCCTGTCAACAACCCGCCATGTTATCTGTAATTCCTGTCTATTCCAATGCTGATAACATAGAGCCGTTGCCTATATTAGCCTTTCAAGATTTGATTTACGGCGGTCGAGATGGGAACTATTCTTTGTTTACTTGTGCCACACTGTCAGCCTGCTTGGTTGCGCAAGTGGGATATGTCTCAGCTCCAATACCCTCAGTCAACTCTCCGTGGTGACATGTGCTCCTGTGACGTGCAATGCTGCTTGACTTATGTACTTATTCCTCATCACTTAGAGCAGAGGTGCCCAACGTTTTTTAACTAAGGGCCACATTGTAAATAGTTGGGGAACCTTGCGGGCCAAAAACACTCCAGGGGGTTGGGGGGAATGGAATCTTTTTTTTTAAATATAGGTGCAATATGGTGAGTTTTGTGGCTGTCTGAGCTTAGTTTTCTTAGTATTGTTGCCGTTTTCTATATGTATTTGTAGTGGATAAAGAAATAAAACACTAAAAATAAATTTACATATTTTTAACAAATCCCTTTAAAATAGAAAGTCTCCGTGGCTTCGGCGGCAGCACGCCGGCCTCTCACCGCTGGGTCCGTGTTTCAAATCCCGGTCACTCCATGTGAGATCTGTGCTGGACAAAACGGAGGCAGACGGGTTTTTCTCCGGGTACTCTGGTTTTCCCTGTCAAAATTTCATTCCAGCAACACTCTCCACTATCAATTCATTTCATCTGTCATTCATTTAATCATTGCCCCCAGAGGAGTGCGTCAGGCCTCGGCAACCGGCACAGTCCATATCCTCGCCGCTAGATGGGGGCTTCATTCATTCCATTCCTGACCCGGTCGGAGACTGGAAGCAGGCTGTGGATTTTCATTTTTTCCCTTTAAAATAGAACTACAATGATATTCAATACACTCATACAGCATGGATGACAAAGAGTGAGTATTTATGTTCATTTGACACAATTATTAATCAAACTATGAAATAAAGTTCATGATAATTTAGTTCAGTGTGACGACTGGAGCTGTTTTGAGTAGGGCTGGGCACTGCTTTGTCCAGTTGGCTTTTGTTATTTCAAAGTTTTGGTGATGCGGCGTGAGTGCGGGGCAGTGGGCCGGACAAAATAGTCTCGCGGGCCATATGTGGCCCGTGGGCCGTAGGTTGGGCAGTCCTGATTTGGAGAACAATTCAACAACACTTTTGTTCAATCTCATACCTTTTGAGTGTCTGCTCAGTAATCTTGATGAACACAGAATAGTATGACAGTATGAATTGTGTGCTAAATCTCTCTTTAAAAGTTTACTTTTTAAGCAGTCTAGAATGATTTTTAAAGTCATAAACAGCCTACTTGTTGTGTCACATTGTATTGTTTGCATCAGAACAATTTAACTTAATATGTGTAGCATAGGCCTACTGGTATTCAGGGCGAGGACTGGGAAGAAGGCAGCCTTGATCTCGGGCACAATCCCAGCAGTTTTCTGGAGTAAAAGTGAGAAACAATGGAAAAACTGTTTTAGCATTCAGGCCAGAATAACTTTTGTAGCAGAGCCAAGAATGAAACCCAGGACCTTGGGACAGAATGGTAGTAGCAAATTAGACATAAGTTGTTGCTTCAAATGCCCAGAATAAATTATTTCTGTCATGAAGGAGGAGTAGTGTGCACTCACTGTAACATTATCCAAAAGGCATCAGGATGAAGGTCAGTCACCTCTAGAAAAGTCTTCTCCTTTTCGTTCCCGAAGAACATACTCTCAAACACTGGACTGGCACGGGCAAGGAACAGTTGGGAGGCCTTGAAGGATCTCTGGTGGAACAAATATGAAACAATTAGTTCTGTGACAAACTAAAGAGCCTACTTTTCTTATCAAACCCAATGATTTATCTATTTAGACCTATTTAGAATAATAATTGTATCTCTTGAATTAAGTTATTAAGTTATTAGCCTATATGAAAATATATTAGAAAGTAGAATACGAGCCAAAGTGGAGAGAGAATTGAAAGAGGAGCAGTATGGATTCAGACCTGGGAGATCAACAGTGAATCTCATATTTTCAGTGAGACAGCTCCAGGAACACCACTACGAATTTGGAGAGGACCTGTTGATGGCCTTCCTGGACATCGAAAAGGCCTATGATAGTATGTGTAGGGAGGAGGTTTGGGAAGCAATGGAAAACATGGGAGTGGAAAAAGGGACTGTAGGCAGAGTGAAGGAGATGTACTGTGGAAGTGTGAGTTGTGTGAAAGTTGGAGGGGAAAGAACAGACTGGTTCAGACAAATGAGTGGCCTGAAACAAGGTAGTGCACTGCCACCCCTTCTCTTTATTGTGGTTATGGACGAGGTAATGACACGGGTAGCAGGAAAGATAGGAGAAGATAAGATGAAAGCAACGGTGTTTGCAGATGATCTCATGGTCTGGGGAAACAAGGAGGAGGAAATTCAGGAGCAACTGAAGGCTTGGGAAGAAACAGTGGGAGAGTACGGATGGAAGTTCAACATCAGTAAATGTGAGATCCTAGTAACGACCAGGAAAAGGGACAGACCAATGAGTGGGATAACACTTGGAGGTGGACAGCTGAAGAAGGTGGAAAGTCTCAAGTACTTGGGAAGTATAGTGGAGGAAAATGGGAGAAATCACAAAGAGATTACGGAACGTGGCAGACAGGCAGAAGCATTTCTGAGAAGCATTAGGAGCTTAGTGTGGAAAAAAGATGTCCCACAAAAAAGCAAGGAAGTGTTATACAGAAGCTACTATATCCCGATACTGACCTATGCATCAGAAACGTGGATAATGAGGAAAAGAGACATGAGCAGAATACAGGCAAGTGAAATGAAGTTCCTGCGAAGTAGGATCGGAGTAATAAGAAGAGACAGGGTGAGGAATGAAAAGGTCAGGGAAATAGTGAAAGAGGAGCCCTTGCAGGGTAGGATTGAGACATCAAGACTGAGGTGGTATGGACACTTGAAGAGAATGCAAGAGAAGAAGATTCCCAAGAGGATACATGAGATGCAAATGCAGAAGAAACGACCAAGGGGAAGACTAAGAGATAGATGGCTGAAAGGAGTGGAGGAATGTGTCAAGAAGAGAGGCGAGGACTGGACTAGAGTGACTGAGGAGAGGAGGTGGGAAGAAAGGACTAAGTGGCGAGGCTTATGTTCCAAACAGACTCAGCCTGGGGCTGGAAACTGTACAAGAAGAAGATGATGATGATTAGCTCAAACTATACCTAAAGTATTGAAGCATAATAGAGCACAACAGTATCTTGAAATTGTTTCCTTGCATGGAATTCTGAAATATTGCGAGTCTACAGCTCAAAAGCCCAGAGAGTTGTTAGGGCTGCTGCCTTGAAAAATTTGCACATTTATACAGGGTCTTCTATTTTGCTTGGCAAGGACATTCTCCTTCACGCGCTCCGCCAGTGCCGGCTCAGCTGCTGGCGACCACGCGTGCATATGTACCGCAGAGTACAGTGCTTAAAATCAGTATCATGCATTTTTACTCACCATGTTTACATTAGATGCTGAAAATGTTCCCCATCCGCTGCCAAACATAATCAGCACCTCCTTATGATGTTTCCGGTTACTCCGGTTAATTTAGCTTCAGTAAGGAAATAACGAACTTTACGTCTATTTTTATTGTTTAATGAACCTGTACGTTTGAATCTCTCAGCCAGTTGTTTTATTATACGATTTATAGGAATGGGTCTCCCTGGATATTTTACTCAAAACTATTGTCTTGTTCTAGCGCACGATTTCCTGCATTTTATGTATGTCTTGTGCAGATATACACGTTAAGTAACAACTATTTCATATAAGGCATTATAGCACTATACACAATCACAATAAAACAACTGGCTAAGAGATTCAAACGTACAGTTTCAGTCATCATCATCATCAACTAGAACAGTTTCCAACCGCACGTTGGGTCTGCTTGGAGCACAAGCCTCTCCATCATTTTCTGATCATCCACCACTTCTCTTCTGTCACTGTTGTCCAATTAACTCCTCTTCTCGAGACACTTTTCTTCATTCCCTTTATCCACCTATCCCTTGGTCTTCCTCTAAGTCTCTTTTTCCTCCACTCCATTTCCAATATTTTCCATGGTATTCTCTCTTCTCCCATTCTTTTCACGTGTCCATACCACTGTACCCTTGATTTTTTAATCCTATCCTGTAGGTGTTCTTCCTTTAATATTTATCTGACTCTATCATTTCTGACTCTGTCCATTCTAGTTACACCTAAACGACTCCTCTGAAACTTCATTTCCACTGCTTGTGTTCTGCTTTTATCTCTCTCCCTTGCTTGCCACGGTGGGTGAGTGGATAGAGTGTTGTCTACTAACCCCAAGATTGCAGGTTCGCTCCTGGCTGTGGTAAGTGATTTTTGAAAGGCGGCAAAAATACGACACGCATGTCATACGATGTTGGCATGTCAAAGAACCCATTTGAATTCAGTAGGCCGTGTTCATAATGGCAAAATTAATCTCGGGAGTTTCCGCCATCACAAAGTTCCTCATTTCTCTACTAGAAAGCGCTATAGTGTTCAAGGAGCTTAAATATCCAACCTCCTTGACTTTCATAGTGATTCAAGGAACAACGAAATTCGACATGCAAGCTACCCTCTGGGTGTCAAATTACAAAGCTTGCACCCGGCACTCGAGGCCATACGATATTATTATTTATCTCTCTCCCTCATCACCCAAGTTTCTGATCCATACGTTAGGATCGGCACAAAGTATGTCTTGTATATGATCCTTTACATTTCTGTGGCACATCCTTGCTCCACATCAGGCCTCTAGCACTCTTGAAGAATCCATCAGCACACCTTCCTCTTTCATCTAATTTCAAGGCATTTCCCCATTTTCTTCAATGACACTTCTCAGATACTTGAAGCTCTGCACTCTCTTCAACTGCTCTCCGCCTAACTTTATCCCAGAGTACAGTTTCAGTAAACAATGAAAATAGACATAACTTAGACGTCTCATACATTTGTATTTACATTTTCATTTTTATTGTGTATAAATAACTCATGATCATGAATTTATTTCAGACACCGTACTAGGAAATTAATTGTTAATGCCCACCCAATACAATTGGACACACTTGTGTTGACCGACTGAAAAACAATCCTACTCATTTTACAAGGTTGTACAAAATACATTTTATTTAACCCTAGCAATAAGCAACTCTGCTGATGGATTATTAAAAAATGTAATCATCATCATCTTTATTTCCCCTTCTCCAGCTGGCACTGGGTAGGGGCAAATATGGTTCCTCTCCACTTTGTTCTGTCATTCCACCATTCCTCTTCCGACACGGTGTTCCAATCCAGGTTCCGTTTTCTAATGCTATACCGTACTTCACCGAGTCCATCCAACACATTCTTGGTCTTCCTCGTCCTCTCTTCCCTGTCATCCGTTGTTCCAGTGCTTGTCTTTGTAGCCTTATCTCATTCATCCGTTTGACATGTCCAAACCATCTCAATCTGTTTTGCTCCAGTTTGTCATTTAGTTTCTGTACTCCCAGTTCTTTCCGTATATCTTCATTTCTCACTCTATCTCTCCTCGTTGCCCCGTAGCATCTGTACTCCAGAGGAAAAGGCGTCTGTTCTCCATGTTAGGAGCGGCCTAGTTCATACCTGGCAGTAGGTCATAAAATGCATTTCGGAGTGCCGACCCCATCTTAATAATAGCCTAAAATGAAAGCAAATATGGTTCAGCCTCGTAAAAAAATCAATATTGAAAAAAAAAAAAAAAATGACCAGAAGTCAATCTTGTGTTCCAGAGTACAATTATTTATGAATATAAGAAAATATGATAATTTTCTAAAACAATTAAACTTTTGTCAACTTATGATGCAATATGAATATGCCTCATGCCTATTGCAATCCATGCCTCTCAAATCCTTGACTACAGGTTTACAGTGCAAACTTTTATATACTATCTCTTCTGCGCTACAAACATCACAGACTAGTGAGTTCTTGATGTCTTACCATTTTAGAATCTTTCTTGCTGATGAGGAATTCACAGTCGCTACCGAGTCCTAAGTCGAGAATGCTCTGGGCTCGCTCTTGGAGTGTTGATCCTGCGAGAGTGTTACCCTCAAGTTCTTCATCCATCTCATCATCTTCACTATCGTTGCCACTGAAACAATCAGGGAAACTCCACGTCTAGTGATAACCAGCGGATGAATCAAGCTTGCAGTTTGGACGTCGGCAAAATTTTTTGGTGAGTAGGCAAGTAAGTAAGTGAGTGAGTGAGTGATTGAATGGCTGAGGGAGTGAGTGAACGAGTGATTGAGTAAGTGATTGAATGGGTTAGTGAGTGAATGTGTGAGTGATTGAATGTCTCAGGGAGTGATTGATTGAGTGATTGAGTAAGTAAGTGATTTGATTAATGAGTGAATGTGTGAGTGATTGAATGGCTGAGAGAGTGAGTGAGTGAACGAGTGATTGAGTAAGTGCTTGAATGGATTAGTGAGTGAATGTGTGATTGAGTGAGTGGGTGAGTAAGTGATTGGTTTAGTGAGCGAATATGTGAGTGCTTGAATGGCTGAGGGAGTGAGTGAGTGAACGAGTGGATTTTAATTTTAATTTTACATGTTTTATATTATGCGACGTTTCACCATAAGGTGGAAAACTGGGCAGTGATTTTGTTGAATCAGGCTGATGATAGACTGTTGCTGAGTCCGAAACATGCAGGCGCGGATCTAGAGTTTGGCTTTGGGAGGGGAGGGGGAGAATCGAAATTGTTAAGAAAAATGGTATCACTAACAATGCAATCACAAAATAAACAAACGTACCAAACCTGACCAATTTTTTTGCAAGCTACATGGATAGAAATTTGATGCGTTTAGCGCACCAAAAATAGTCGTACAAATTGCAACGGCGTGTTTTGCGACTTTTACATCAAGCTTCGAGAAAAGTATCAAGGTACGTTACAGTTTCGGCAAGTCGAGTTGGTACCGACAAAGGGAGACAGTCACAGCTTAAATTGTCAACCAAGCTTGCAGTTTGGACGTCGGTAAAATTTTTTGGTGCGAAAAAAGCCCCAAATTCCTATCCGTGCTTTGCTGCACATTCATCGTAACATCACTATAAACATCGATTCAGTAATCACAAGGTTTGCTAAACCATCGCCGTTTGCTATTAGAGCATAGCAGACGGCGATGGCTAAACAAAATAGACGAGTTGATTTTGTTATATAAATAATCGTTTTTATATAACAGGTATGAAGTTGTAAATATGTACAGTTGTAACAGAACATAATAATTGCAATAAAGCTATTTTCAGTATTGAATAAAATGAAAAAAAAAAGTTTTTCAGTTAAAATTCGTTAAGTTTTATTTGTCTGATTATTGTGTTTTCGTTTTTTGAGTTTGCAAAAACTTTGGTCTCCGTTTGGGGGGGGGGGGGGGTCATGACCCCCGTGATCCCCCCCCCCTTGAATCCGCGCCTGGAAACATGTACCATAAGAGGTGATAGAGCCTCGCACAAAGTAAGTTGTATTGTATATTGGAACTTGTTAAACCTGTAATTACAGAACTCTTTCCATACGCATGTGCCATCAGGTAATAAATTGCTGTCTACCAACAGAATGAGTAGGAAAGAATCCTATGGAAAGCATACAAATTCTTTTTCAAGATTGAAACTGGACTGTGTAGAAATCTTCTCTAGCTATTAACAAAAATCTTGATAAGCATGTTTATTTGTCTTACCTCAAAGACATCATCATAGATGACTTGTTCATTACATCTGAGAAGCATCCAGATGACTTCTTGAAGTTGGTTAAAATCATTGATTCTTTGGACATGTCTCCTGCCATGTGTCTTGTGGGAATTCTAATCACAGAAGATGATTTCCTACAACAGAACAGTGCATTCATCAACTTTCCTACAATCGTGCACAATGTTTATTTTACAAGTGAACATTACTGGGGGAAAACTATGTCACAAAACCCAATTACTGTGAAATCTTAATTTTAATATTTTAAAACTAATTGCTCTAATTGTTATGTAGGCTATTGTTCTTAATTTGTTTTAAGGGTTTGGGACATCTTGGTTATCAGCAGGAAACGGATTTATATGTACTAATAAGAAATATTGTGCTCCATATTCTTAGTCATTGAAATCACGAATTGATTGCCGGTGGTCGAGATGGGAACTATTCTTTGTTTACTTGTGTCACACGTCAGCCTGCTCCGTTGACAGGTACAGTTGCGCGAGTAGGATATGACTCAGCTCAAGTAGCCTCAGTTATCGCATGGTTATCGTTTAACTGTCCGGGGTGACATGAGCTCCTGTGACGCGCAATGCTGCTTGTCTTATGTGCAGAATGAACTCTTGTCATCGCTGTGTTCCCCGCTTCGTCCCGCGGGCCAGCTGCTACAATCAACAGCAAACACTGGCGCAGCCACGCTCAGCGGCAATCAAATCTTAAATGGGTAGTATAGTCCATATTTCATCTAGAAAGTATTAAATTCTAGTAAATTAGCAGTCCTGTCATTAATGGAGAAACATGTTAACGATCTATGTTTAAAAATTTAAATTGTGGTACAGGTAAAGTTGCAGATGTGGCAAACATGAAAATGGACATTGTTCTTTCAAAGAACCCCTGATATGAAGCAAAGGGAATGGTTGCTGCAATTTTGTGTAAAGATTTAATTGTTAAGTTAACGTTGGATTTAACCCCAGCAGGCATTATGAAGTTCAAATATGGCCCCCATTACCGGTACCTCCTCTGATGTTGAATGCAGTTTCAGTCAATATAAACCTGTCCTTAGAGACAATAGGAAGACATTCACTTTCCAGCATTTAATAGAACATTTTGTCATTTATTGTTTTGGTAACAGAGAATAAAACATTGAGTAACCTTCAAAGATCATATTAAAATGAGAAGTGCAAAGTTATGTTTCAAGTAGATCTAATTTGTTTACCTACTTTGAATTTGGATATTAAAATAGAAATTATAGTTTTTTGTAATTGTAAGTCCTTATATAATTCCATGTTGTTGAGTCTTCAGTCTTTTGACTGGTTTGATGCAGCACCCCATGCCTCCCTGTCCTGAGCTAATCAATTCACCTCTACATAGCTACCACACCCTACATCCGAGGCAATCTGTTTAACATATTCTAACCTTGGTCTACCCCTTCAGTCTTGCCCTCGACCCTTCTTTCCATAACTAAGCTTGCTATTCCTGGGTGTCTTAGTATGTATCCTACCAACCTATCTCTTCTCTTCATTAGCAGTCGCCAGAAACATCTCTCCTCTCCCACTAGTCTTAATACCTCTTCGTTTGTAACCCTATCTACCCATCTGATCTTCATCATTCTCCTGTAACACCACATTTCAAATGCTTGAATTCTCCTCTTTTCTGCTGCACCAATAGTCCAAGTTTCACTTCCATAGAGTGCCACGCTCCAGACAAAGGCCTTCAAAAATGACTTCCTAACCCCTAAATCTATATTCGATGTCAACAGATTCCTTTTCTGTAGAAATGCTTTCCTTCCCTGAGCTAACCTACTTTTTATATCCTCTTTGCTTCCTAAGTAACAGAAGTCTCTCACTTCCTTTAGTTTTTCATCTGCCAATTTGATGTCCATAGAGGTTTCTGATTTATTTCGGCTGCATTCCAGTATTTTTGTTTTACATTTATAAATTTTCATCATGAATTCTTTCCTCAAGACGGAGTCCATACCATTCAAAAGCTCATTCAAATCCTCAGGCGTGTCGGCCAAGATGACTATGTCATCGGCAAATCTCAGAGTTGAAATTATTTCTCCTTGAATCCTCACTCCCACTTTAAACTTTTCTCCAATTTCCTTCAATGCTTGCTCAATGTAAAGATTGAAAAGTATTGGTGATAAGTTGCAGCCTTGCCTTACACCTTTCTGATTACCAGCTTCTCTCTCATGTCCATCAGCTCGAATGACTGCTGTCTGGTTTCTGTATAGATTGTAGATTCCATCTTTCTATAAAAATAACTAAATGACTAGCGGGCCCGTGCGAGAAATCTCGCATGTTCATAAACCACACTTTCCCCAATAGGTTTATAATGAGAGACTTAAGGAGAAAGGTTGTTATGTTTTAATATCAACCAAATGATTATAGAACACTATTTACATTTCTGTTAGAATTCCAAGTTCTACATTCCCTAACTTAAGAAGGCAATCACTGAAAATTGGATCATCTTGACACTCAATGATTATTCGATATTTTGAAATTATACGGTTTGAGTACTGCTAATGTCTATTCTCTTTCATTTGAATGCTCATTTGTTACGCTCGGTTGCTTGTGAGCGCCGCAGGAGGGATCTATACTACTGTAATAATATATAATATGATGATATATGTGCCAAACTTCCAACTATGGAAAAATATGGAAAACAACTACTTTTCAAACTCCACATGTCATGATTGGTAAAGATAACAGTTTACCCTCCATGTAGGCTTTTCCCACGGACTCAGCGAGGGATCCCACCTACCGCCTCTACGGGCAGTGTCCTGGAGCATGAGACATTGGGTTGGGGGATACAACTGGGGAGGCGGTATTAGTGGGGGCCTCATGAGGGATGAGAAGTGATGGGAAAGAATGAGAGGGATAGGGAAGAGAGAAGGAGGCAGCCGTGGCCTTACGTATTTAACGTAAGGCCACGGCATTTGCCCGGAGACGAAGTGAGAAACCACGGAAAATCACTTCGAGGATGGCTGAGGTGGGAATCGAACCCCCTCTACTCATTTGGATCACCCGAGACTGAGTAGACCCCGTTCCAGTCCTCTTACCACTTTTCAAATTTCGTGGCAGAGCCGGGAATCGAACCTCGGACCTCCGGGGTGGCAGCTATGCATGAAGACCACTATACCATGGAGGCGACTGTAAAGATAATACAAAATATAATTAAGTTTAGCTTCCTAAATAGATATGTATTTACTTAGAAATCTGTTCCCTGGTTATCAGCCTCATTTACATGGATGTGTGTTCATTTTGTTTTTGTGGTTACTGTAGCAGTGTGTGCAAATGTAATTATTGAACCCAGACCTCCAGGTTGAGCGCTAAAAATGCTACCAACCCACTATACCACGAGGTGTAACTGGAAGTAAGGAGAGGTAGGTGGCTATGGCAACAGCAACAGGGTTGGGTGGAGGGAAACGCTGTCAACAGACTTTTAGGGATCCTAATGGTGGGCACATGAAATAGAGAACCACAATCCAGAAACTCCGCCATTGATTATTAGATGCTTGAATGGGTATTGGATGCCTAACTGCTAATAGGGCATCATGGAGGTGACTTGTTCGCTAACAGAGGCTTGCAGACTACGGTAGACTAGATGCTTATCATGCTGAGCTTCTATGCCCAAGATCGCGGGTTCAAACCCAGCCGAAGTCGTCGGATTTTTTTAAGAGCGTTAACAATCCCTCAGTATGCTTTCCTTCGAAGGGGAAGTAAAGCCGGCGGTCCCATGTCATAGATTTATGGCATGTTAAAGAACCTTCCACTAATTACACCTGTGTGAAGCTAAATTATAGTTTAACATTTGACAAACGCTCTTAAGTTCCTACGTTCGTCTCCAGGAGCCGACTGCGGTGGCGTCTGGTAACCAAGTTCTGAACTAGTTGTTGTTGACGGTGGCGTTTGGCGGCAAAAGTAGGAACTACTTGAAATAAAATGCAATGTCTGCAGTCCTTACTTGAATTGAAAAAAGAAACACACACTAATGCAGCCACCACAATTAACACTGGTTATCAGACAGATTCCAAACACACCCAAAATACACGGGGCTACATGACCGCGTTGTCGCAGCCCCTAAACTAAGGAACCAACCAACCATTATCTGTTACCAAAACAATGGATTATAAAATGTTTTTCTTTTTAGTGCTGGAAAATGAATCTTCTCCTTTAAGGACAGATTGATATCACCTTAGCCTATCTTATAAACTCAGGCATGATAATGAGCTAAATTATAAAATTTTTAAACATAGATTTTTAATTTGTTTCTCCATTATTGGCAGGACTGCTATTTTAATAGAATTTCATACTTTTAGGCCAAAATATGAACTATATTGATTTTAATGAAGGAACATACGTGCTGAACTCCAAAATATGGAAAAATATGGAAAATAAATACTCCGTTTTTCAACTCCACAAGTCATGATTCGTAAAGATAACACAAAATATAATTAAATTTAGCTTCCAAACGATATACGTACAGTATTTACATAGAAACCCTTTCCCTGGTCATTGCACACCTCATCCAGGATAAATATAAAGTTTAAGCTGCAAATTCAAAACATTCAGATAGAAAGCTTACTTTATTTATAGAGATTGCACATTATCCTGGGGCGGTTTTGGTGGCGTAGTTCTTCTGTGCCTAAGATTGCGGGTTCCAACCCGGCCGAAGCCGTCGGATTTTTTAAGAGTTAAAAATCCCTCAGAATGCCCGCCTTCGGAGGGGATGTAAAACCGGCTGTCCCATGTTATAGATTTATGGCATGTAAAAGAACCTTCCACTAACTACAATTGTGTGAAGCTAAATTTGTAGATTAGATTTGACGCTCTTTAAGTTCCAACGTTCTATGCCAGGTGCCGGTTGCGGTGGTATCTAGTAGCCAACTTCGCAGCTAGGTGTCGTTGACGGTTGTATTTGGTAGCAAAAGTAGGAACTATTTGAAATTGATCGTCTGCAGTTCTTACCTGAATTACAGATAACGCACGCTAATACAGCCATCACAATATTAACACCGGTTATCAGACAGATTCTACACACATCCAAAGTACACGGGGCTTCATGGCCACGTTGTCGCAGCCTCTAAACTGAGGAACCAATCAATCCTGCAGAGATGCTGAACATTATTCTGAAACTGAAACTCCGACAAATGACTCTGTATTGGCAATGGCATGTCATTTTGGGATTGAGTAATGTGCTTATGATTGTGGGAGTAATAGAATGCTTTCCTTGTTTCTCTAATGAACATTTAATGACAAGCTCTTGCTCAACATGGCCACTCAATGATGATTGGAACTAGGAGGAAACAAGACTATAACTTCCAAATTCATGGTGACACAGCAGACAAGGCAGTGGCTTCCCAACAGATGAACCAAAGTTCGGTCCCTATACGTAAACCTCTGCGCGGATACCCGCAACATTTTTCGCCATGCGGATAGCGCATAAGCTGCGGATAATGTTTGGAGTTCATTTGCGGATAGCTTGTTGAATATCATTACTAGGACCCGTTTTCTTCATGACAAATGTAAGATGATGATTTAAGCTAATCTCATTCAAATTATATCACTAAGCATAATGAGCACTCCGAAATAAAAAGGATTGTAATTCTGGCTGCATAATATTCATTTTAAACATAGCACATTGCATGCAGTACATAGCCTAAGGCAGGGGTTCACAACCTTTTAGACATGGCTTTGAGCGTGTACTCTACATACAGAAATGCAACTGGCGTGGGTCCTGGAAGGCTGTGGCAAGCTGAGCGTTCCGATAGCAGACATCCCATCTATAAGCTGCGCGGATAAACCCGCGGATATCCGCAAATATTTTCACCTTGCAGATATACTCGTAGTTTGCATGGCTGTGCGGATAGCAGATAAGCTTCAGATAATGTTTGGAGCAAATTTGCGGACAGTTTTTAGATTACAATCCGAACTTGTTGAATATCATTACTAGGACCCGGATGTTTATATATATGATTTTATTAAACACAATGTGTACAATCACGTTTTTCACCACTCTGTCATTTCAGCGATTAGAGATTGAGACCTGCTTACACATTCCACTAAGTGGTATTTGGGGCATGGATTATTGCAGTTCTTGCAGACGCAGTCCACCTTGGGCTCATAAAATGTCTCATTCTGACAGATCCTTCCATGGAACCCATGGACAGCGAATCGCGTATATAGTGAACCCCATAGTATTGCAGTGTTTATATGTAAGAAATCTTAATCAAGGGGTCGCGCTCAGTTCATAGTGTGATGTTTACGTTCGCCAAACAACATGCTCTACTAAGGTAAGGGTCATAGGATTAAAACTATAATTAAGAAAGAATGACAAGACGTAAAATAATAACATAATTTAATGACTATTTGTGCACAAAGAAATGAATATAAACAACAATAATATTATTCCTCCCTGAATCTTCCCATGACAAAATATCTATTAATGTTGAGGAGTCAGACGGATCTCCCCCTTATAAAAATGTGGATCCAAGTTCCACTAACTTGCATTGGGATTTCATGTACGCGTAATGACTAACTACGAGGAATGAGTACTTTGGATGACTGTTCGTTTACATCGGGTAACAGCCACGATGCTTACGATCAGTCATCTCGTAAATCAACGTTTACGGATATGGGACACAACACTAATAAAACCCTTAAAAATTAATGCTGACACACAATCTAAAATCTACTATTTACAGGAATCTCCCTCGAGACCCTCCTTCAATGCGGTGACGCATCTGATAAATGAGCTGCCAACCCGGCCAATTGCTCAATACACAAACAAGGAAAGACAGCATCGCACGTGACTACACGGGTCACAAATATGAAACATAAATATGGAATTAAACCAACAACAACAAAAGCCTCACGGCTGAGATTACCTTATATGAACAAACATGCACGTTAAGCTAACGCTTCGGAGATTATAGTGATTCGTAGGCAACTCCTATTTATTTAAACAATTTTTACCATTGATCAGTTCTTATTCTGTATTTCAAGTAACTTTACGGAGCCAAAGCACTCCCTAATGACCTTGCTGCAATCTTTTCAGCCCGCCTTGTGAAACATCTACCCCCTACCACAACACCTGTCATCGTCCAGCCCAGTGTGTAAAAATAACCAGACCAACTGTCCCGTTATCTCGTAGAATCAACAGCAAAAAATCTCAACCACATAAACATATGGTAAGGCATTTATCGAAATAGCCACATATGTCCTCGCAAGGTAACCATATGGACCTGGCACCAAGCTGACAGAAATCAGTCTACGCTGAAATTCCCGCCTGTAATGACCAATAATACACACACACACACACACACACACACACACACACACACACACACACACACACACACACACACACACACTGCTGGGACTGACATAACACTTTTCACACAGGTCGGTTGAATAAGATTCTCACAAACTATTTAAAAAATATTAAAACCTACGAGAGAGCTGACTGCTCCTCGCCACAAATCACATTGCTCCATAGGCAATAAACTCACTGAATCTGATCAATAATAAACATTACAAAGATTAATTTACCCTCCAATCTACTGCATGATTATACTAATTCAGTCCTACTTCTGAAACACAACATATCTCCGAGAGACGTTTCTCAACCGCATTACGTAAACATATGCGAACACGGTCGTCCACATAGTCACGTTAGTTAAAAAAATCATGAAACTATAACTAAATAAAATTGTGCGAGCTGTTTCCATGCAAAAGGTGTGTCAGACCAAAACTAAATACACTACGTTAATCAACACAAGCAAGATATTTACAAAAACTATTTGTCCCATATACCATAAGTTAATTTATCAGATAATAAGAATATTATTCAGTACTCATCCTCAGCCAATCACCGTCAACGGACATCTGCAGCCATTTCCCAACTTAATGCTGCTTAGCTCGTCTCAAACATTTCGACGGAGTGTTTTCGGTTCCAAACTTCTTCCATGGTCAGTGATGTCATCTCTCGTGCTGATGTAAAAAAGTTATAGATTATTATACACTCGATATCTGACTACTAAATTCGCCGTTCTAGGTACTTAGTTCCCCAGAAAACAGTCTGTTGGCGAATTGTCGAAGATACTGTCCCTACAAAAATAGTACAATGACCATCTATCACACTGATTTTAACACACTTTAGTATTAATAAAAATCTGTGTCCTCATGACACGCAAAGTACAAGTGCCTACGTCCTTGGACGTGCAAAATGTAGTATAACCTGTGTCTTCCGACACACAATGTATAATCAATAGAGGTTACCTACGTCCTTAGACGCACAAAATATAGTCAGTAGTCTTGGCTCTTCACGCCACTTATAAATGAACTGGCCCTAGGTATCGATGGGGGGGGGGGGGGGGAATTATATACAAATTTCTCAAAATAATAGTGGTACAGGAATGAAACAAATATCACTGAACTCGTAAAATTGCGCAGGTCAAGAATATGCCCATTAATTCAAGAATCGATCGTAGAGATGTTGTCTAGCCGATCTCCCGCGTTAATGCTAGATATCGCGTGCCCAAGCTAGACTTGGTGCGCTCGTAAGCATTCATCTCTCATTGGATCCACATTTTCTGTTAACTTCGCGGTTTTATCAGACCTCGACCTCGTAGGAGTGTCCAGTGGTAGCATCGACCACTCACGTTACTGCATTATATTTTTTCTAGGCGCGAATAGTACAATGCACATGCCATAAGCATGTCTCACCACGCGCCCCTTCTATTTTGAGGTAGCCACCACCTGTCCTTCTGAATCATTGCTATGCTATTTCTTTTCACAATCCTTAAGTATCTAGCCTTTTGTCAAACTGCTGCAGGTATGTCCCAACTGTCTCCAACAAATGCTTGAAATTTCCTCATCTTCGTCTGGCTATTTTATGACGCTGGTGGAAATATTAATTAATTGAAGAAATAAAACATCGAATCATTTATCCATCACAGGATAAAGGGTTCACAACTCCTCCACTCACAAAATTCGCGACAGAACCCGCAAGGAATTTTTAAAGACAAAACTTCCGGATGACTATGAAAAATTCAGAATTCTACGGAATAACACAAAACAAGCGATCAGAAATGCTAAAGTTAAGTACACATATAACCTCTTCAGACACTGTGAGAATTCTGCAGCATCCTGGAGAGCTGCAAAATCCCTTGGAATAGGTGCCAGCCCCCCCACCTGATATCCAAATGCCAGTTTCCCCCTCCGAGCTGAGCGATCATTACTTAAACGTAGTTCCCAACAGTAACACAACAAGAATATCCCAGACCGCAGAGCATTATAGACTTCTTCCGCCGCCAAACCATGAAAAATTCTACTTCAAATACGTATACCCAGAACAAATAGTGAAAGCGATTAGGTCTATTCGTACTAAAGCTAAAGGTCCGGATAACATTCCAATCTCCCTTCTCTCAAATTGTCTCGATATATTCCTGCCGGCCATTTTACACTTGTTCAATTTCTGTTTACAAAACGGAGTATACCCGACGCTCTGGAAGTGTGCGAATATACGCCCAGTGCCTAAGAAGAGAATACCTGCGTCTTGCAGTGATTTCAGGCCTATCAGCATACTTTGTGCTCTAAGCAAAGTTCTAGAAAGAATAGTTCATGAACAAATGTGTGAATATTTGACCAAGTTCCACATCCTAAATCCTCATCAATCCGGATTTAAGAAAGGTCATAGCACAACTACCACGCTCTTAAAAATAACGGACGACATACGCTCAGCAATTGACCAAAGACAGCTTACAATTCTATGCCTCTTTGATCTCAGTAAGGCCTTCGATTGCGTAAGCCAAGAGTTGCTCCTTGCGAAGCTACACTCCATTGGCTTATCGCGGAATGCATTGTCTTGGTTTGAATCGTATCTAGCAGGTCGGCAACAGAGAGTGGTCTTCTTTGATGGCTCCTCATCGAATTGGCAATCAGTAAAAAGTGGTGTACCCCAAGGGTCAGTTCTTGGGCCACTGTGCTTCTCGCTTTATATAAATGATATGTCCAGTGTATTCAAAAACAGTCTCTGTCATATGTACGCTGATGACGTACAGGCCTACTTCCATTTCAGTCCCTCTGATGCGCCTCACAATATAGAACTTTTCAACGAAGATATCGCTCACCTCCATCAGTGGACCCTAAACCATAACCTCCAGTTAAACATTTCTAAGACTCAACTTATATGCATTGGCTATACTAAACTTCTTAACTCTGTTGATCTTAACTCACTACCACCAATAAAATTACTAGACAATGATATCCCCTACAGCAACTCTGTGAACAACCTAGGAGTAATTTTTGATAGAACCTTATCTTGGGGAGAGCATACCGCTGCTGTAATAAAGAAAGCTATATCATCAATGCATATCTTGAAGCGGAATATCCCTTACACGCCGTCAAAAATGCGCAAGCTTCTTATCCAAACTTTGATACTTCCTATCATCGAATATGGATCAGTAGTGTATAACGACTTATCAGAAACACTTAACATAAAATTACAGAGAGTTCAAAATGCATGCGTTCGTTATATTTTAGACGTCAGGCGTGATGTACACATTACACCTTATTATGTGCAAATGCAGTGGTTGAAACTTCGTGAACGTAGGCAGCTGTCAATTGCGATCCTAACCCAGAAAATATTGTGTACAAAAACTCCTGGTTATCTCTATAATGTGTTTAAACCAATGAACTCCGTCCACCACAGAGAAAATAGATTTACTGATTCCACTCTACAGATTCCTGTCCACCGTACAACTAAATACAATAAATCATTCCTTTGCACAGCTTCACGGCTCTTTAATACATTCCACCTTCACTCATTTACAAACTCTGTTAACACTACACAACTCAAGAAATACCTAATATCAAGATTCCTGAAGGAATACGAATCAAAAATATAAATATTCCATACAAAATTTTTGAAATATATCCGTGCCATACAGCTTTCTATAATATTTTTCGTATCCAAGATACAACTTCCGTGGAATTGATAGTAGTTCTAGTAATCATGTCACTCATGTAATTGTCTTCATAATAGATCATATTATACTTACATAAAAATTGTACCCTTTGTTATCGTACTATAATTTGTTTTCTTTTAATAGATATAATACATTAGGTAGGTTCTTTATTTAATTATTCTATATTCTAATTTGTATAATTCATTTTGTATGAAGTGTCTGGTAATGGGCTCGTTTAGTTATAGGTATATTTTATATTTAGTTTTTCTTAGTTGTTAAGCTAGGTTTATTTTGTTTTTTTATTTTTTTTATTACATAACTTCAAGCCAGAACATTGTATACGCTACATAAAGGGGCTCTTTAGCCTCAGTGGCAGTTATTTATGAATAAATTCAAATTCAAAATTTCGAACTTAGGATAAAGTCGACAATTTTTAAAAGACTTCCGTAGGCCAATTTGTTTTATTTCAGAATCACCCCTTTCTATTACTTGGTCTAGCCGCTCCTGTCTTGAATGGCATTTACTCGTTTTATTTCCTGCTTGGACCTCCCCTCTCAGTCTGCTTGCGTGACGCGCTAATGCCAGAGGCAACACTCTGCCCGTCTCGTTAATGATTGTCAACACCAACTCCACTTCCTTCTTCACGTGCCGTACTCAACTGCCCCCCGTACACTTGGTTGATATAGGACGTCCATATATTTAAACTGCATCATTATTTCGGCGCTCCCATGGTTCGCTTCTTCGATAAGTTTTTAAGTTGGCTGCATTGTAGACCGACATTGTTCCTGTGCTTAACTCTTTCACTCTGTATGCATTATTTCCTAGGGTTCTTACAATAGAATAGGGTCCTATGAACTTTTCACAGAATTTGCTGAAGATTTTCTTCTCTGGATCAGATATAGCGGGTCGTTTCACCAAAACGAGCTGGTTGATTTCTAGATCACGGTGAAATCTCTTATTTCTCAATCGCCGTAATCTGCGATCTGCTTGTTTTCTCATGTAGGCTCTCGTTTTCTCAATTCGCAGGTCAGGTGCTATCATGGGATCTTGTGGGCAGTTAATGATGCTTTTCCACGTTCTCACTGGATACTCATTTTTGTGTAAGACCATAGGGATCTGTCCTGTTGACTCGTGCCTGGTAGAATTCATACATGTCTCTACATCCTTAATTTTATCCAGCCACTTATGATGTTCTTTGGGAATGAAGATTCTCAAGTATGATGTTACACATTTTATTGCTCTTTCACTTGGATTAGCTTGGGCATGTCGGATACTGCTTAAAACGTGTTTTATACCCATGTCCTCCATACCTTTCTTGAATTCGGCGCTTGTAAAATAGCTGCCATGATCTGACAATATAAATTCTGGTTTTCCAAGGATTGGAATAACTCTATTTCGAATACGACTGAGTACTTGCTTCGATGTAGTTTTCTGAATGGGGCATAATACGACAAACTTAGAAAACACATCAATGAACACTAGCAAGTGACGGCAACCTCGCCTACCTTTCGGGATTGGACCGAAACAGTCTAGGGCCAGTAGCTCGCAGGGTTTCTGAGGTAGCAATGGTCTAGGATACTGCCTCATTAAATAGTTATTGGGCTTTGTCCTCTGACAAGGATCACAAGTCGTAATGATGTCACATATAGTTGTTCTCATACGTGGCCATGTAAATGTCTCTCCTATTGTCGCTTCGCACTTGTCTACGCCGACGTGTCCGTAACTTTCGTGAGTATGCCATGTCAGTCCTCGCTGTAAAGATGCAGGTACTAGTATGCGTAACTTGGTGTGGTCATTATCTATCCATTTATGCAGCAAATTGTTGGCATAAACATATCTTCCTTCTTTTGCTTTCGCTTCTCGAAATGCAGGTGTTCCTGTAGGTAGCTGCTTTCTGAAGTATTGAATTAATAGCATCATCCATGGTTCCGCTTCCTGTTCTCGCTGTATCTCACGTAACTCCTCCAAGAATTCCCGGTCCTTCGGTGTTAACTCCAAGTGTTGTACCATCGCTGTTTCTTCAACATCAGGCTCTGGGTTCCTGCTGAGTGCATCCGGAATCACGTTCATCTTCCCTGGGCAATGTTCAATCTCAATGCTAAACTGCTGAATATATATAGACCAACGTGTCACACGTTCGCTTGCCATCGACGTCTTAAACAAGAATGTTAGTGCTTTGTGATCAGACCTGACAACAATGGGGTAACCATAAATTATTCGTTTCCATTGTTGGAGCGCATGAAGAATGGCCAACAGCTCTAGTTCCGTTACAGTATAATTGCGCTCGTGCTTACGCAATTTTCGGCTGACAAATGCCAAATATGTTTTATGTTGCAGGTTAGCTGGATCTTCTTGGTAGAGCATGGCACCTATACCAATTAGTGAAGCATCCGCTTGGATTATAAATTTGTGCTTAAAATCTGGATATCCTAACTTAATGCAGTTTTCCAGTGGCTGTTTTGTTGCTTGGAACGCCTTCTCGCATTCCGCATTCCATAACCATTTATTATTCTTTAGCATTTCCTGCATTGGAGCTACAGTCTCCGTGTAACCTGGACAGTTTTCTTTAAAGAATCCCGTTACGCCTAAGAAAGCCCGAATGTGCTTGACTCTCGTTGGTGTAGGGAAATTCTTTATCGCTTCGATCTTAGCTGGGTTTGGCTTCACTCCCTCCTTGTCAATGATGTGACCCAAATATAAGATCTCGCTCTTGAAGAAATCCGATTTCTTCAGGTTTACTTTGAAATTTGATGCATTAAGGTTGCCTAATACTTTATCTAATTTTTCCATGTGAATTTCAATGTTGTCGGATGCCAGCAGAATGTCATCAATGTAGCGCACCGTCATCTCCTTAACTTCCTCGGTAAGATTTCGATCCAGGGCTCGGATTAAAGCACAGCCCGCTGTTTTGACTCCGAAGGGCATTCGGACGAAGCAAAACGTTTGGTTATCGAATAAGAAGCCAGTTAGAAGCTGTGACTTCTAATCCAATTCAATATGGTGGAACGAACACGTCAGGTTCACTGATGAATAGATGCTCTTGTTCTTAAAGCCTTTTAGTACGTCTCTAATAATTGGTGCTCTGTCATACTCAGGAAAAATGAGTCTCATGTTGAGATTTCTGGTATCTAAACAAAGTCTAATAGATCCATTTGGATTTGTGACTGCCAAACTCGCATTTAGATAAGGTGTAGGTGTCTTCCTTATCACTCCAGCTTGTAACATCTCATCTATAATGACCTTGACTTGACCACGATATTTTTCCGGAATTGGGTACAACCTACTTTTGAAAGGTGACCAATCCTCGACTTGCATTGAATATTTGAAATTTAATATTTTCCCAGGTACTGTATCAAATACTGCTTTGTGCTTCCTTAAAATCTCTTCCAATTGTTTTCTATGTTCACCCCCAAGTTGAATGTCATTGAGCCGCTCCTGTAGTAGCTCTTCAAATTGTGCATCACTGTTATCTCCTTCTGTTAATAAAGACCATATCTCCTGGGATTCACTCTCCTCATCTAGTTCCACAACAGCTCCTTCTATGATGTTATCTTCTGCCTTTCGTATCTCCTCTTCCGTCTCTTCTGATATTGCTTCCAATGCCCAAGAATTTACATCTCTTCCGGTAGTGATTTCATTCATATGCAATCCCACGTTTTTCAGTTGATCATACTCTCTAAAACTGACTGTATTCTTGTGCAAATCTATCACTGCTTGATAGTCACAAATGAAATTTGCACCAAGAATTATATTAAAATTCATCTTTGCCATGATAATGAATGTTTGCCCAAAAGTGTGTTCCAATATGTTCAGCTCTAAGTATGCCTGACGTTTACAAGTGACGGTGCGTTCAGGAATAACACCCCTCACTTTGAGTTGTGGTACGGGAATCACAGGAATATTCTGACTCCGTCACAACTCTCGAACCAAGGCCTCCGATACCAGACTAATCTGCGACCCCGTATCCAATAAACATCTTATATTAATTCCACCAATCCTCGCGTAAATAATGGGTAACTGCCTAATTTCATCGTTCCGTGGTTTCACCGTCTCCTCCAGGCAATCTTCTGGCAAAGCAATCCATTCTTGTATGTTCGCTACTATCCATCCATCTTCAACTTCCGACTGTTGCGTTTGTAGACTATCTCCTTTATCCAAATTTAGCATTTTTTAAGCTCCGGTGCGACTCCCATCATCATTTTGTCGCCCACGCCCTTGACATTCCTCTTGTCTCAGTAGACTTCCAGCTTCCTCAGTATGTGTGTCTGGATTCTTCATGTTCCCAATGGCTTTCTCCCATCGCCCGTGCTCTCCACCTTGACTAGCGTGTAATTCCTCTAGGTAATTTTGTGATTGAGCGTGCCTATCATCCCAGTCATTTCGATAATTACGTGCCTCTCCTTGATTTTGATCTCTCCTTCCTTTCCATCTTTGATTCCCATTGTAATCTCTGTATCTTCCATAAGGCCTCTCATTTCTTCGATTTTCACGCCATTGTTGATATCCTCTCTGTTGATATCTATTGTTGCCTTGATATGACCTATTGTTGTAATTATTTTCGTTACGCTGGTACGGTCTGTTTTCTACCTCTTCCGGGTTTCGCCTAGGTGTGGATGTGCTTGTATTTGTACCCTGCGTTTTGGTGTTCGCCTGTTTTGGTTTTATGACCTCTGTCGTATTTACTAACTCCAGTTGTCTTCCTCCTCTATAATGATTATGATATGTAGTCTCATCTATCTGGCGTAATATCTGCTCTGCATGTAAGGTCATACTAACGTTCGCTGCGACTAGTACTTGTTGCACGTTGACTGGTAATTGCCGCGCTATAGTCATCACCATATCCGCTTCATTTAAAGGGCAATCAAGGTCGCGAAACTTTAGCATTTGCATGTTAAAGAAATCTGAGTATTTCGTTTGCTGGGTAGTTTGATATTTCCTAGAGTAAAGCTCCATTCTTAGACTCAGTTGTAATGCCGGCGACCAGTACTTGCGCAGAAACGCGATTTTAAAATCCGTCATAGTTCCAAAGGTATATTTGAAGCTTAAAAACCATGTAAGGACATTTCCTGACAAAAACCTCTCCATCATTCTCAACCTACGTGCTTCAGGTACCCCAGTGTCATTATAATGATCTTCAATTTCTTTAATGAAGGCTTTAGGTGTCACCCCTGAATTCTCCGTGTACTTCTGCGGTTTATAATCGTTCGAGCGAATTACTTGGATAAGTTGTGTGGGCTGATGACCGTCCTGTGGCGTGGAACTCCTTTCAATATTCTTGCGAAACCCCTCCGTGTTTGTCAATAATGGGCTCTCCGTCTGAGTCGGACTCCCTGCTGTGCTCGTCCCGTCTGGGCTATTTGAGTCGTCCTGCTTGTCTTTCATGGTTCCCGTTTCAAATATTGAGGATTGTTCTATTGACCTGAGTTCAGCTTTAATGATCCTGTCTGTTTGTTCTTTGAGCTTATTCTTAATTTCTTGTTCTAATGCTTGAATACGAGTATGATTTTCGCCTACTGTCTTAAGGATGGTTGATCTTTCCTCTTTAGAATCGATATTCATTTTTTTGCCAATCTTTTCTTATTTGCTCCTTAATTGTGCTTACGTTTTCCTCAATCTGGCTTTTAGCGTCATCCTGATTGCTTTCTATCTGGCTCAGCCTTTCGTCGATGGTACTCTTTAATTGCTCCTGATCCGCTTCTAGGCTTTTCCATTGTTCCGCTGATTTTATTTCGAGACGGTCCATATCTTTAATTATGCCGGATATATTTTCATCTACCGCTGATAATTGTTGCTGAATGACCTTGCCGCTTTTTTCCATTTCCTTAAATCGTCCTTCCAACTTATCCTGAGCTATCTTGACCTCGCTCGTACTAATAGTGCATGCTAGTTCAATTTGCTCTAATTTAGCTAACACCGTTTCATCCAGAATGCTAAGTTTTTGATCAAAACTAATTTCCATTTTCTTAATCTGATCTAATTGTTTTTCATTGTTTTTACTAACATCTAGGGCCAGCAATACCATCTGTTGATTAGTGTGATCCTTCATCTCTGCGGTTAACGCCTCTAATTGGTTCGTGTTTTTAACATTCTGCGCCTCTAACTGCGAATTTATAGTATCATTGATTTCATTTTTTAATAATCTAGCTTGTTCCGCCTGATATTCATTTTGTTCAATCCTACTGTTGTTTAATTGTGCCCGCAATGATTCACTTTGTTCAGATAGTTTTGTGTTTAGTGATTCACTTTGTTCGGATAGTTTAGTTTTTAATGATTCACTCTGCTCAGACAATTTGTTTATAGACTCACTTTGTTCTAACATAGTATTGTTTAATGATTCACTTTGTTCGGATAGTTTAGTTTTTAGTGATTCACTCTGCTCAGACAATTTGTTTATAGACTCACTTTGTTCTAACATAGTATTGTTTAATGATTTACTTTGTTCGGATAGTTTAGTGTTTATTTGTTCACTCTGTTCAGCCAATTTAGTGTCCAACAATTCCTGTGTCCTCCTAGCCGCGTTTTCAATGATTTCTTGAATCTGTTCTACTGTTGCCATGTTATACACTTTATATGAGACATTAGGGAAATGGCATAAAGCAATGCCCCCTGATACATACATACAATCCCCATGCACATTTAACTTATTTACCCTACTCAGTTCATTTATAATTTACATTTAATCCCACTAGTCGATTGCATCTCTGAGTGGTTCTAATTTACTCAATTTAATTTAAACCCAAGCACATATTCAGTCATTAAATTGTTATCCTGATCTGATATTAACACTGACTAATTAACAAAGTATTAATTGTCATTTAAGGCTACCAGCACCTAACATTTTCATGAGTTTGACTTTCTAAACAAATCTAGTTTTAACTTTAATCATTGGGCGCCCGGTATCACGTATATTACCTTTCACTTTAATTCAATAGACAAAAACGTGAACCGTATTTTACATTGCAAACTCCTGATTTTAATTTATCTTTCACACATTTGGCGGTATCCTCTTCGCCTCAATTACTTTTAATAAAAATATCACTTTCCGGTGATTAAAATACTGTCATATCTGCCTGCACTTGCGGCATGTCTTTTTTACTCAAATACGCCAACTAAATGTGTTCCAGCAGCGAACCAGCAACAAAAATACACCTTCATTGTTGCGTCAGTTTGTAATCCCAACTACGCTTACATTGAAATGTGCAATTTCTCTGCCGTTACACCACAGTGAACCGCCCCACGCTTGGTCGCGCCAGTTTACCTCCTATGAACCCTTTAGTATTGCAGTGTTTATATGTAAGAAATCTTAATCAAGGGGTTGCGCTCAGTTCATAGTGTGATGTTTACGTTCGCCAAACAACATGCTCTACTAAGGTAAGGGTCATAGGATTAAAACTATAATTAAGAAAGAATGACAAGACGTAAAATAATAACATAATTTAATGACTATTTGTGCACAAAGAAATGAATATAAACAACAATAATATTATTCCTCCCTGAATCTTCCCATGACAAAATATCTATTAATGTTGAGGAGTCAGACGGATCTCCCCCTTATAAAAATGTGGATCCAAGTTCCACTAACTTGCATTGGGATTTCATGTACGCGTAATGACTAACTACGAGGAATGAGTACTTTGGATGACTGTTCGTTTACATCGAGTAACAGCCACGATGCTTACGATCAGTCATCTCGTAAATCAACGTTTTCGGATATGGGACACAACACTAATAAAACCCTTAAAAATTAATGCTGACACACAATCTAAAATCTACTATTTACAGGAATCTCCCTCGAGACCCTCCTTCAATGCGGTGACGCATCTGATAAATGAGCTGCCAACCCGGCCAATTGCTCAATACACAAACAAGGAAAGACAGCATCGCACGTGACTACACGGGTCACAAATATGAAACATAAATATGGAATTAAACCAACAACAACAAAAGCCTCACGGCTGAGATTACCTTATATGAACAAACATGCACGTTAAGCTAACGCTTCGGAGATTATAGTGATTCGTAGGCAACTCCCATTTATTTAAACAATTTTTACCATTGATCAGTTCTTATTCTGTATTTCAAGTAACTTTACGGAGCCAAAGCACTCCCTAATGACCTTGCTGAAATCCTTTCAGCCCGCCTTGTGAAACATCTACCCCCTACCACAACACCTGTCATCGTCCAGCCCAGTGTGTAAAAATAATCAGACCAACTGTCCCGTTATCTCGTAGAATCAACAGCAACAAATCTCAACCACATAAACATATGGTAAGACATTAATCGAAATAGCCACATATGTCCTCGCAAGGTAACCATATGGACCTGGCACCAAGCTGACAGAAATCAGTCTACGCTGAAATTCCCGCTTGTAATGACCAATAATACACACACACACACACACACACACACACACACACACACACACACACACACACACACACACACACACTGCTGGGACTGACATAACACTTTTCACACAGGTCGGTTGAATAAGATTCTCACAAACTATTTAAAAAATATTAAAACCTACGAGAGAGCTGACTGCTCCTCGCCACAAATCACATTGCTCCATCGGCAATAAACTCACTGAATCTGATCAATAATAAACATTACAAAGATTAATTTACCCTCCAATCTACTGCATGATTATACTAATTCAGTCCTACTTCTGAAACACAACATATCTCCGAGAGACGTTTCTCAACCGCATTACGTAAACATATGCGAACACGGTCGTCCACATAGTCACGTTAGTTAAAAAAAAAACATGAAACTATAACTAAATAAAATTGTGCGAGCTGTTTCCATGCAAAAGGTGTGTCAGACCAAAACTAAATACACTACGTTAATCAACACAAGCAAGATATTTACAAAAACTATTTGTCCCATATACCATAAGTTAATTTATCAGATAATAAGAATATTATTCAGTACTCATCCTCAGCCAATCACCGTCAACGGACATCTGCAGCCATTTCCCAACTTAATGCTGCTTAGCTCGTCTCAAACATTTCGACGGAGTGTTTTCGGTTCCAAACTTCTTCCATGGTCAGTGATGTCATCTCTCGTGCTGATGTAAAAAAGTTATAGATTATTATACACTCGATATCTGACTACTAAATTCGCCGTTCTAGGTACTTAGTTCCCCAGAAAACAGTCTGTTGGCGAATTGTCGAAGATACTGTCCCTACAAAAATAGTACAATGACCATCTATCACACTGATTTTAACACACTTTAGTATTAATAAAAATCTGTGTCCTCATGACACGCAAAGTACAAGTGCCTACGTCCTTGGACGTGCAAAATGTAGTATAACCTGTGTCTTCCGACACACAATGTATAATCAATAGAGGTTACCTACGTCCTTAGACGCACAAAATATAGTCAGTAGTCTTGGCTCTTCACGCCACTTATAAATGAACTGGCCCTAGGTATCGATGGGGGGGGGGGGGGGGGGAAATTATATACAAATTTCTCAAAATAATAGTGGTACAGGAATGAAACAAATATCACTGAACTCGTAAAATTGCGCAGGTCAAGAATATGCCCATTAATTCAAGAATCGATCGTAGAGATGTTGTCTAGCCGATCTCCCGCGTTAATGCTAGATATCGCGTGCCCAAGCTAGACTTGGTGCGCTCGTAAGCATTCATCTCTCATTGGTTCCACATTTTCTGTTAACTTCGCGGTTTTATCAGACCTCGACCTCGTAGGAGTGTCCAGTGGTAGCATCGACCACTCACGTTACTGCATTATATTTTTTCTAGGCGCGAATAGTACAATGCACATGCCATAAGCATGTCTCACCACGCGCCCCTTCTATTTTGAGGTAGCCACCACCTGTCCTTCTGAATCATTGCTATGCTATTTCTTTTCACAATCCTTAAGTATCTAGCCTTTTGTCAAACTGCTGCAGGTATGTCCCAACTGTCTCCAACAAATGCTTGAAATTTCCTCATCTTCGTCTGGCTATTTTATGACGCTGGTGGAAATATTAATTAATTGAAGAAATAAAACATCGAATCATTTATCCATCAGAGGATAAAGGGTTCAATAGATGTCGAAGTTTCAAATTTGGTCCCTTCCAGATATCTGTCTTCATTGCTTCAGTCTCCATTATTTCTTGGGGGATCTCGTCGGCCTTTTTCCGTCTCTCCTCGATGATGGTTTTATACGTTTGAGTTTCCGGTAGATCGAAGGAGTGCTTTATGTCTTCTATAAAGAAGGATTCCTGTGCTATTTTATAGGCGTAGCTGTTCCTTGAGAATTTTGAGATAGAGAGAGCTCTCTTAATAAATCTCGCTTTGACGCTCTCTAGCTTCCTGAGGTTATTCACCAAGAAGTAGGGCCAAATTAATTGTATGCCATATGTGGCGGTCGGCATAATTTTAATTTTGAATAGCTTTATCGCTGTTGACAGGGATAGGCTTTGGAGTTAGGGAATGTCGTATGAGACTTTCGTTGCTGCCGTAGCTCGCTCCTGTACATGCAGGGAGAAAGCATTTCCCGGATGTTTATGACATATCATAGGCTATTTTCCGTTATGTTTTTTTTAATAACAAATGTAAGATGATGATTTAAGCTAATCTCATTCAAATTATGTCACTAAGCATAATGAGCACTCCGAAATAAAAAGGATTGTAATTCTGGCTGCATAATATTCATTTTAAACATAGCACATGGCATGCAGTACATAGCCTAAGGCAAGGGTTCACAACCTTTTAGACACTGCGACCCCCTTTTTAGGCTGAGTATTTTGGCGACACCCCCCCCCCCCCCCCAAGTTTTAATGTTACAGATTTCAAGTGATCAGTCCGTGAACTAACTTTTAACAATGCTTGTACCGACAAATTTTGGATAAGTATTAAAAAGGAATACCCAGAACTGTCCACAACCGCGTTAAAATCTTTGATGCCATTCTCTACATCTAACAACTGTGAACAAGGATTCTCCACAATGGTGGATTTAAAAACCAAATCAATACATCGTTTGACACTGAAAATAACATTGATTTGTGTGTTACAAAAATCATTCCAGACATTCAAAAATTGGTTTATTCCAAACAAGCTCAAGTTTCTCATTAATAGAATAAAGAAATAAACGTAAAAGTTAACTACAATGTGAGTGTATTCTTTTTTTTTTTTTCAATAAAAAACTACAGCAATAATATTTTTTAATTTTTTTTTCTCCGTATCTCGCGACCCCCCAAGACACATCCTGTGACACCCCAGAGGGTCGCGATCCACCGGTTGAGAACTCCTGGCTTAAGGGAACGACTTTCTCCACAAATGTCTTAATGTGTTGCTTTAATACTTTATCTAATTAAAAATAATATTGTAATGCCAGTAGATTCAAATAACAAACGTGCGGATGTGGGGCGGATGCGGGGAGGATGCGGATAAAAGTCGTGCGAATGCGGATAACGTTTTGTTTATCTGCGCAGGGCTCTACCTAAATTGGCAGGGGTTTAATAACTTGTTCTCACCTTCTAGGTAGTTCTTGAAACATGTGGCAAATCCATGAACTGGGTTGCATCATCATCATCAGCTCTGGCGTACCGACAGGTTTAAACAAACCTTTGTTTACTTGAATCCTTATATTGCGTGCCACGGTGCGTGAGTGGTTATCGTGTCGGTCTACTAATCCCAAGCTTGCAGGTTCGCTCCTGGCCGTGGTACATGATTTTTGAAAGGCAGCACAAATTACGACACGCATGTCATACGATGTTGGCATGTCAAAGAACTCATTTGAATTCAGTAGCCCGTGATCATAATGGCAAAATTAATCTCGGGAGTTTCGGCCAACACAAAGATCCTCATTTCTCTACTAGAAAGCGATATAGTGTTCTAGGAGCTTAGATATCTAACTTCCTTGACTTTCATAGTGCTTCAAGGAACGACAAAATTCGACATGCAAGCTACTCTCTGGGTGTCAAATAACAAAGCTTACACCCGGCATCCGAGGCCATCCGATATTATTATTATTATTATTTATTTAATCGATTGTTCCCCTTTAGGAGAGCGATTGAACTTGAATACATGATTTCATCTTCTGGCGTTTTCCCGCTTCTGTTCCCAAAATCTCTTCATCCTCTCAGAATGCTCCTTCTTCCGCTCAGCTGTCCATTTTCTTCCAGGCTGTCGTGATGGTCTATGATCAAACTTAACATTTTTTAAAACTCAGCAATTCTTCTAGGTTTGTGCCGTGTCTTGTGTGGGGTTTCGCCTAGGACACCAAGCTAGGCTCATCGGCGGGCTCTTGGTGTCCCCGCCCGGTGTGGGGGTCCGGGCGGGGACACCAAGAGCTCGCCGATGAGCCTAGCTTGGTGTTGAACTTTTAGTTCTCGTAGTCAAGTGGTGCAGTTGCACCTTATATAAAGGGAGGTGGCGCGCAGTTCGTCACTCCTGAGGGGGTCCGGGCGGGGACACCAAGAGCCCGCCGATGAGCCTAGCTTGGTGTCCTAGGCGAAACCCCACACAAGACACGGCACAAACCTAGAAGAATTGCTGAGTTTTAATTCACCGGCCGTGAAAGCCAATATACCATCTTTTTAACATTTTTTTATTTTGTTCCTGCACTCGGTGCGGTCCTCAAAATTTTCAATGTTAACCTGTTGTAGGTCCCTCTGAACCTCTGTCAGCCACTCCGTGCCACACTTACTCCGTGTTATAACGTTGAGCAATTTCTTCGGCGTTCTGAAATTTTCCATCCTGTAAATGTGTGTATAAAACTGACTCGGCGTTTTCTGATTACTTCCGTTATCGTGTGGATCTTTTGGTAGAGTTCGCTTTGAGGTCTCTTCATCCAAATACCGTTATTATTAACTGCCCCGTAAATCTTTCTGAGAATTTTCCTTTCCTATTATTATTATTATTATTATTATTATTATTATCCTTATATTGTCTCGTCTATCACTGGTTTTACACTACAGTGCCGCTAGTGAGGCTTCCTTACTCCTCTATATATTTTAAATGTGATCACGTTCTTCACTTGGTAAATACCCCACACACTACACGCAGCGAGACTCTTTCTTCAGGGTTGGAGCAAGCCATGGATCAGTTTTGCTGTTGAAGTGTGCGATCGGTAACTTCCTTCACGTCGCATCGGGTTGCTTTAAATGTGCCTATCCCCCCAGGGCTTCACATCTAATGGGACGTGGGTTGGCGACCACGGGGCCCCAGCTGAGTCCGGCATTGCTTCAACTTACTTGTGCCGGGCTCCTCTCCGTCTTCTTTCCTTTCGACCACACTTGGTCAACTCTTCTTCTCTTCCGACCCCGACGGTATTAGGGTATCCGAGGCCTACGGAGTCTCTTCCTTTCCCGCCTTAATTGGCCCTTGTGTCGTCTATTCTGATACCCTCCTTCTGCGAGGGGTCAGCCTTCTTTTTCTTTTCATTTTATCTCCTACCTTCTGCTCAAGACCCTCAAGGAAGCTGGGTGTATGTAGCCCCACCACTTCTGGTGCACCCTGGATATTGCTACACCCTCAGGGGCTCACAGCTGGTTGGTTCGGGAGTTGGCGACCCCGAGGGATTCCTGAGCTGGGCCCGGTTTTCCCCCTTTTTTCCATTACCTGTGGGGCGGACCATCTCCTCTTTCACTTTCCTATCTGCCTTTCATGACTCTCATTCTTTCCAAGTCCCTCAATCCGCATTCTTCGAGGTTGAGGGCATTTCTTTTCCTCCTGTCCTTCATTTGCCTTATTCTCCTTTGGTTTTCCATTTCTTCTTCTAGTATATAAGTTATATAAGTTGCCACGGTGGGTGAGTGGTTATAGTGTCGGACTACCAACCCCAAGATTGCAGGTTCGCCCCTGGCCATGGTAAGTGATTTTTGAAGGCGACAAAAATTACGACACTCATGTCATACGTTGTTGGCATGTTAAAGAACCCATTTGAATTCAGTAGGCCGTGTTCAATGGCAAAATTAATCTCAGGATTTTCCGCCAACACAAAGTTCCTCCATTCTGTACTTGAAAGCGCTGTAGTGTCAAGGAGTTTAGATATCTTACCTCCTTGACTTTCATAGCGTTCAAAGGAACGACGAAATTCGACATGCAAGCTACCATCTGGGTGTCAATTAACAAAGCTTGCACCAGGCACCCGAGGCCATACGATATTATTATTATTATTAGTAGTAGTAGATAGATTTTAGTTATACCGGTAGTTTACATTTCATTATCATCTTCACAATCACCCAAAACATTTGGGGCCGATAACCTAGATGTTAGGCCCCTTAAAACAACAATTATCATCATCATCATCATCAAATGTGCATATCGTTAAAGATAATTCGGTACATGAGGTGTTTCTGCAATTTATTCCTATCAATGATGCAGATAGAGAACCATTAGGATAGGCAGATTTTGAGAGTTATTATTATTATTATTATTATTATTATTATTATTATTATTTTTCTCTCACATAATATCAATTAGCTTGCCACGGTGGGTGAGTGATTATCGTGTCGGATTACTAACCCCCAAGCTTGCTGGTTCGCTCCTGGCCGTGGTAAGTGATTTTTCAAAGGCGGTAAAAATTACGACACACATGTCATACGATGTTGGCATATCAAAGAACCCATTTGAATTCAGTAGGCCGTGTTCATAATGGCAAAATTAATCTCGGGATTTTCCACTAACACAAAGTTCCTCATTTCTCTACTAGAAAGCGCCAGAGTGTCAAGGAGCTTAGATATCTAACCTCCTTTCATAGTGCTTCAAGGAACAACAAAATTCGACATGTAAGCTGCCCTCTGGGTGTCTAATAACAAAGCTTGCACCCGGCATCCGAGGCCATACGATATTATTATTATTATTAATATAAAATGACAAAAAAATGACCGTGAGAGCCAAATTCCTTATTGACGATGTAATTATAATTAAATGTATATAACCATAAGTCAATATAATACACTTCAATTACACTGTCCACAAACAATTTACATAAATTTAAAACATAAGAGGCGGGAGCTGAATCCTTTTAAAAGCAATATATAATTGCCAAACAAATGCCAAACCTAACACAGGTCTTGATTTTTCCTCTCTCCTAAACCACTACTAAATTTCAGCCCACTAGAGGTCTTCTATATTTCACATTAAATTCGAAGCTGTTGCATTACTTTAAACAATTACACACACAGCTAATCCATGGCGAGCGTCGGCAGGAGCGTGACTGGTCATATTGGCCAACGTTCACCTCCTGACCCGAACCTAAGCTGAGATGAGCTGCTACTCTTATTAGCCTACTTTCGATTTTTGCAAAAAATGAAAGTAGACTTATGAGATCAACACAGGGCCAAAAATTGTGTGTGTGTGTGTGTGAGTGTGTGTACTCTGAATGTCTGTCCCCTCCTATCAATTCGAAAACGGTGAATCCGAATTTAACGAAATTTGGTACAGAGGTAGCACTGGCAAAGGGCACCTCAGTGTCATGTTGTATATTGCCGCCATCTTAACGTAAACGTAATGGCGGCCACCCAAATGTTCAAAGCTTAAATCAAATTACGACTAACCTATTCATCTGATCTCTACCAAATTTTATAACATTACACCTTTAGGTATGGAGAATCTTTTGACCAAACTACGAGGTCATCTGCCTAATAATTTGCGGATAGTGGCCATATTTGTGTGAAAATCGATTCCCCATATCTTTTCAAACACGGTAAAACCGAATTGAATTAAATTTGGTACAGAGGTAGCACTAGCAAAGGGCACCTCAGTGTCATGTTGTATATCGCCACCATCTTGACGAAAACGTAATGGCGGCCACCCAAATGTTCAAAGCTTAAATCAAATTACTACCAACCTATTCATCTGATCTCTACCAAATTTTGTAACATTATACCTTTATGTATGAAAAATCTTTTGACCAAACTACGAGGTTATCTGCCCAATAATTTGCGGATGGCGGCCATATTTGTGTGCATATCGATTCCCCCTATCTTTTCAAACACGGTGAAACCGAATGGAACGAAATTTGGTACAGAGGTAGCACTAGTAAAGGGCACCTCAGTGTCATGTTTTATATCGCCGCTTTCTTGACGAAAACGTAATGGTGGCCACCCAAATGTCAAAATCTTAAATAATATTACGGCCAACCTAATCATCTGATCTCGATCAAATTTGCAACATTATACCTGTATGTATGAAGAATCTTTTGACCAAACTACGAGGTCATCTGCCGAAAAATTTCCGGATGGCGGCCATGTATGTGTGCCAATCGATTCCCCCTATCTATTCAAACACGGTGAAACCGAATTGAACAGCATTTGGCACAGAGGTAGAACTAGCAAAATGCACCTCAATGTCATGTTTTATATCGCCGCCATCTTGACTGAAACGTAATGGCGGCCACGCAAATGTTAAAAGCTTAAATCAAATTACGACCAACCTAATCATTTGATCTCTACTAAATTTTCCAACAACATACCTTTTTGTGCGAAGCATCCTTTGACTGAACTACAATGTCATCAGCCCAATGGTTTGCAGATAGTGACCATGTATGTGTGCAAATCGATTCATCATATCAAATTACGACCAACCTAATCATTTTATTGAATTAAATTTTGTATAGAGGTAGCACTAGCAAAGGGCGCCTCATATTCATGCTTAATATCCTTATAACACGTTGTATTTCAACAAGCTACTACAACCAACATTCAATTATTCTCCTTGAAAAGGACAAGGAGTTATAACAATACGCATGCATTTAGGAGAAAGTAGGCTATATGTTATTTACTAAACATCTTGTTTTTATATTGCATTGCCCCCTAGTTAATTAATTAAATGATAAATTAATTAATTAATTAAACAATTTATAAATTATTCTATGCACAACTATAAACCATTACACAACAAATACTCTGGCTATCAGTTATCTGAAATACTATAGCCAGAAGTAATTATTCAACATTATTATTATCATCCTGCAAACTTTCTCCCTTCACTACAGAGGAAAAGGAGCCCGCATAAATGCATATAACTTCTACACTATCAATTGGATTTCAACCAAATTTCGTATGTGCTACGTGGACATAGACATATATGACTGAGCGTATTCTTAAGAGCCACCAGGGCTGCCAACTGTTAATAAATGATCTCATTTTTTAAAATCCAAATACCCATATATCAGAAAGTATGCAAGCCGACTGCTTTAAACTATGCACACGTATAGTACCAGACATTCTATATTAATTTGGAGTATCTTATATACGTCAGTGCTACCAACACGATTCTAAGCCTGCTGAAGGTCCAACTTTAAATACATGTAACTTCTATACTATCATTTGGATTTCAACCAAATTTCGTGTGTGCTATGTGTACCATAACAGATATGACTATGCCGATTCTTAAGAGTAACCAGGGCTGCCAAATGTTAATAAATACTGTCTCTACTTTTGTTACCCTAATATAAATATATCAGAAAGTATGCAAGCCAACAGCTCTAGACTTTGCACACGTATAGTACCTGGCATTCTAGATTAATTTGGAGTAACTAATATAGGCCTACGCCAGTGCTGCCAACATGATTCTAAGCCTGCTTATAGGTCCAATGTTACAATACATGTTACTTCTATACTAACAAATGGATTTCATCCAAAATTGGCGCAACACGAGATCATATTATTTCTTCTAGTATTCACCTTTCCAAAGTGCGCTATGCTTGACACTGCATAAGAGTAGCAGTCAATATACAGTAGCCTATATTGTACTTTAAAATCGTACAGGTTTCTCAGTCACATTGTGATCTTCCTCAGCGTAATGTAGGACATGAAAAAGTGCAAGAACATAATTATTATACTTAATATACATTTGCCATAACAGAGGATGTTATCAAAAAATTCTAAAAATATTCTTCGTCTAAAAGCTCACATATTCCAATAAAAAAATAAAAAAATAAAAAAAACAGGTCTGTTACATAATGTGTTAAGTAAGAAAAACATGAAAAATATAAGTCTTGATAAAAACAGCGTGGGGGGGGGGGTAGGGGCAAATGAAAGCGACAAAATAATACACTGTACTAGCAACCCGCCCCGGCTTCACCCGCGAACAGTTATGGATGCTCTAAGTCAGCGGTTCCCAACCTTTTTTCTTCTGCGTACCCCTAAAACCATATTTTACAGACATAGTACCCCCAAAGTTCTAACTACTTTTTTACTGTACTATAACTGTATTAGAGAGGGTGTAATACACATTTATTGCAATATTTGAACAATAGGTCAAAACCTATGAATGGGAATTTAGCTGAGGAAATAAAATAGTAACACGAAAATTTCTGCTGAACACCGAATTTTTTATTGAGGACATCGAATGTGTACATAGAATACATATAGAATAGTGTCAGATTACATATAGAAGTTCTCAAGAAGTGTCTTTAATGTGATCCTTGGGCTTGTTTTGTTGCACATAGCATTTTGTAATCTATCGGCTCTTTTGACAAATACACTCTTAAGTCTGGATTTGCGTCAGGCTTGTTACGATATTTGTTTTTAATAAAGGCATATGAAGAAAAAGCTCTTTCTTCAAGCTCCGTATTAGTAAAAGGCACTAATACTTGGAGTGCTTTATTTGAGATAGGCTCGTATTCATCACTAATGCTAGCCCAAAAGTTTCCCAGGTTTTTTTGTCTTGAAATCAGATTTCAAGGAAGAGTCTGAAGAGATGTCGACGAGTTTCTCTTTTTACAGAATGGACAACGTAGCAGTCTTGAAGTTTACTTCACTGAACGGATCTGCGATCCAATTTTCACCATCTTCACGTTCAGGAAAATATTGTCTAAATGAGCATTTAAGGCTTGTCAAATGCAAAATTATACTGTGTGTTACCTCTGCTTGTAGAACTAGGTCGTTTTCGCTTAGCAAGCTGTGTAGTGTTTCGAACACTTCAGGTTGGTTGCTTTCCATACATGTTTTCCAAAAGTCTTTTTTTTTTATTCAGCTTGGACTCGATTTTGTTTGAAACTTGGAACACAGAAATCGAGCTGTGAGTTTATTGATTTGTGAAAAAATATCAGCCGAGTAAGCCAGATTTTGAAGCCACTCACTATCGTGTAGCTTCAAGGCTAGAGGAAAGGAGTGTTCTTCAAAGAAGACTAGAAGTTCATGTCCCAGCTCAAATAATCTCGTAAGAACATTGCCGCGAGACAGCCACATAACTTCAGTGTGCAAAAGTAGTGTGGTGTGAACACCTCCCATTTCCTCACAAAGTACCGTACTTTAAACAGTCTGGTGTTCGTGGCATTGGCTTTAACAAAATTAACGATTTTCACTGGTTCATTAAGCACTTCACCTTATGAGGTGGGTAGCTTCTTGGATGCCAGACTTTGTCTATGTATGCAGCAATGACTCCATGCTACATGGGGGGCTACTTCTTTAATACGTCCTCGAAGCCCAGCGTAGCATCCAGACATGGATTTTCCGCCATCAGTGCATACGCCACACCATTTAGTCAAATCTATTTCCTTTTCACAGAAATAGCTGTAAATTGCATTAAATATATCTTCCCCAGTGGTTCGCTCTGTCAGTGCATAATATAACGTCGCCCGACGCGACGTAGAACCTACTCACCACTAGACAATGTTATTTTTTTATTATATCCGCCATTACGGATTATTTTTTGCGTACCCTCAACTAGGTCACCGCGTACCCCAGGTTGGGAACCGCTGGATTAAGTGATAAGCGCTTTTTTTTTCGATCTCAATGAACTACGACCTATATCCATTTTACATCTCGGCATGATGGGCTAAAATCATTGACTGGACTATTAATTATATCATCATGGAGATGCCTGTGTAACGAATTATTGTAAGACATAATAATTTAAGAATGGCGAGGTGCATGAAACACAAATTCCCCTTCCGTCCAATCTAAAAACTCTTACAGTGGGCGATGTATTGAAGATAGAGATACAGTATGCTCTCCCGGACTTTTTTGTAGAACATTCCATGCTGAACAATTCTTCCACTCAAAGTATATTGATATTTTTACGGTTTGCCCAGCGTATGCTTAAAAAGCGAACGGACGCCAGATTCTTTTTAGACATTTTCACTGAAATCGTTACTGCTTGGCTTCCTTTGCTCATAAATAAATTATTTTCTACAGAAACCTTCCTCGAGATATCCTTTACAGAATGGTGAAAACCGCATCAAAATCTATCCAGTGGTTCTCGAGATTACCCGTGACATCCAAGAATCGGGGACTTAGTTTTATACTAAGTAGAGTTTATTTCAGTACTGGAGATTCCTTTTGGGGCGCATACAAGTAACCAATCGTAATAAGTGAGCATTCAAAACAAAGAGAATCACCCAGAACAGTGACAAATTGCACATTCATTTCAAAAATATAAACAAATGTTTAAACAAATAAATAAGACGATAGTTCCTGCCAGTCTCTCATGTCGAGCCTGCATAACAGGAAAGCTGGGCACACAGCCAGCCAGTCCCTGCCAGAAGTGTGCCGCGTCGAGCCTTTACTGTTGTGCTAGCCTAATGCACAACAATGATGTTGAAATGTGAGATTTCTCGCACATACTATTCGGCTTTACAACACATATTGTAGCAGCAATGAGCCGTTAAGGTTAAATAGGAGCAGAGATAGAGTTTTAAAAATTATGTTAGGCCTATTTTTGTAATTTATCTTTGAAAAAGCCACCACCACCCCCTCCCCCGAAAAAAAGAATAATAATCCTTATAATCTTTGATATCAAAATAATGATTCAGAGGATTTGGGTGGGGGGGGTGGGGTGGGGGGGAGGAAGGGCTTTTTCAAAGATAAATTACAAAAATAACATACTCAGCTGTATCCAACTAGGGCAAAGGGGGAAGACGACCTCGCTGTTCCGCCCGTTAAAACCGGTCACGTTGGCCGATAGAGAGCTAACACGCTAACTCGTGCCTTGCTGGCATCGGTCGTCCCGAGACTTATAGTTTTAGTAGTTTACCATTTTCACCACCAGGCAAATGCCGGGACGGTTCCTTTCAAAAGGTCCACGGCCGATTTCCTTCCAAAATCCCTTCCCTGACCCGTCTTGAAAATAAATAAATGGCAATTGGCTGCATTAAATTAAACAAGATGTTCAGTAAAGAACATATAGCCTACTTTCTCCTAAATGCATGGTTATTGTTATAACTCTTTGTCCTTTTCAAGGAGTATAATTGAATGCTAGTTGTAGTAGCTTGTTGAAATGCAACGTGTTATACGGATATTAAACATGAATATGAGGTGCCCTTTGCTAGTGCTACCTCTGTACAAAAATTTCATTCAATTCGGTATCACCGTGTTTGAATTGATATGCTGAATCGATTTGCACACATTCATGGCCGCTATCTGCAAACTATTGGGCTGATGTCCTTGTAGTTCAGTCAAAGGATGCTTCCCACAAAAAGGTATGTTGTTGTTGCAAAATTTGGTAGAGATCAAATGATTAGGTTGGTCGTAATTTGATTTAAGCTTTTAACATTTGGGTGGCCGCTATTCCGTTTCCGTCAAGATGGTGGCGATATAAAACATGACACTAAGGTGTCCTTTGCTAGTGCTACCACTGCACCAAATTTCGTTCAATTCGGTTTCACAGTGTTTAAATTGATAGGGGGAATCTATTTGCACACATACATGGCCGCCATTTGCAAACTATTGGGCGGATGACCTTGTAGTTTAGTCAAAAGACGCTCGCCATATAAATATGTATTGTTTCAAACTTTTGTAGAGATCGGATGATTAGGTCAGTCGTAATTTGATTTAAGCTTTGAACATTTGGGTGGCCGCCATTACGGTTTCGTCAAGATGGCGGCGATATAAAACATGACACTAAGGTTCCCTTTGCTAGTGCTACCTCTGTACCAAATTTCGTTCAATTCGGTTTCACAGTGTTGGAATTGATAGTGGGGACAGACATTACACACACTCACAAACAGACAGACACACGATTTTTGGCCCTGTGTAGATCTCATAAGTCTACTTTCATTTTTTTCAAAAATCGAAAGTAGGCTAAAAACCAATAATAATAATATTATTAATAATAATAATAATAATAATAACCCGAGTATTGGCGGGAAAACCATACCTTTTTCGAGTAGGAGGAAATGCCTGCTCTTAGCCGGAAGACATCATGAGGCCCTCCAAGGCTCACAACCTTGGTAGTATTTTGGTCAGTGTGAAATATCACTGACCCCAATTTACAGTTTTTCAACTGTTCAAAGCATGGAGAAAAATTCAGCAGAAGCTACTACCCCAGGTGGTAACCAATCCACCTTCACCTTGAGTGAAGCATGCAGGCCTTCGGATTCTGGGGAGCCTGCACAGACATGCGTGGAGGTATCGGAGACTCCAGGAAAGATCAGTCACAAACGCCGGAATTTCTTTGCTACTTTCAACGCAAACTCACTTCTTAAGATCGGCAAACTCAAACAGGTTACTGATGTCTTGTCCCGATATCAGATATTGATAGCTGCAATTCAGGAAACAAGATTCACGGATGAACAGTGCTTCGAGTCACAAGGTTATAGAATATTCAAAGGCAAGACCGGTAAACGTATAGTAAAAACCATCCCACACTTAGGCACAGGATTTATTGTCAACTGGAAGATTTTGGGTTCGATTGTGGACTTCACATCCCCTAACAGCCGAGTCTCTACTCTTTCTTTTCGGTGTACAAATAGAGTTTATACAATGGTGAACGTACATGCGCCAATCAATCAGGCGAATAAGAAGGACCCGGAAGGAACAGACGCATTCTGGGAGGAGCTAGAATATATCCTCTCAAAGGTACCTGACAAACATACCATCATTCTCCTAGGGGACTTCAATGCCCAGCTTGGCAAAGAACGAAAATATCAGAAGATTATTGGAAACTACCCAGCTCACAGGAGAACTAATCGTAATGGAGAGAGGCTTGTGGAGTTATGCAGAGCATTCAATCTGGTCCTAAAGTCAACGGCGTTCAAACACCTACCCAGAAAACAGAAGACCTGGATTTCTCCAAACTCCAACCTTGGTGAATTCCAAATTGATCATGTCGCCATTGCACGGAACGCGCAACGAGAGATCCAGAACGTGAAGGTTCTGAGAAGTGGCAACTTAGACTCGGACCACTACCTTTCGCAAATCAAAGTTAGACTAATTCCAAGAAATAACAAGAAGATTACACCAAGAAAAACTGATAAGTTTGACAGAGACAAGCTAAGGAGCAACCAAGAATTCACCCACAAGTTGGAAACTTTAAATCCAGAGAATTGGGAACAATTACAAGAGACTATAGTCAGAACTGCAAAGGAGACTGTCCCACTCACAAAATCAAGAAAGCATCCTTGGTGGGATCATGAATGTGATACAGCAGTTCAGCTAAGACAGGTTGCGTGGCAGAAATGGAATTGCCACAAAAATGAAGAGAATAGGGTCAACTTCCTAAACGCGAGAAAATCTGCATCAAAAACCATCCGTGGCGTGAAACGTACGTTTAATAGGGAACAGTTGGTACAGATTGAGCAAGACTTCCAGAAAAATAACACACGTAACTTCTATAAAACCTTCAAGCACAGTCTGAACAAATACAACCCCCCAAGTCTACAGTTTAAAGATTCCAACGGGAAATTGGCTCACAATGATAAAGATAATTGTCAGATTCTAGCAAGTTATTTTGAAAACCTCCTCAACTGTGAGGCTCCAGTGACCCCTTTCGTTTATGAAATAAATCCAATCATCCACCCCGATTCGTCCCCACCTACAAAGGCTGAAATCACGAAGATAATCCAAGAGCTGAAGGACAACAAGGCACCGGGTGAAGATTTGATAATTGCTGAACTGTGGAAACATGCAGGGGAAAAGGCAATCGACAAGCTTGTTGCAATTATTCAAGAGATCTGGGAGAGCGAAAAACTCCCAAGTGGATGGACCTCTGCCGTAATTCATCCACTACATAAGAAAGGGGAGAAAACCGATGTGAACAATTACCGTGGCATCTCTCTTCTGTCAATAACTTACAAGATCCTCTCAAAAGCTCTACAAAATAGGGCGGAACAACAAATCGATCCACAACTGGGGGAATACCAAGGGGGATTCAGAAAGGGACGGTCATGTGCTGAGCAGATTATGAATCTGAAGTCCATCCTCTCATATCTGAAACTCAGGAACAGGGAATTCGTGGTGACCTTTGTTGATTTTAGAAAAGCGTACGACTCAATTGATCGAACCACCCTATTGCAAATCCTTGAAGAGTTTGGCTTAGATAACAAGACACAATCAATTATCCAGCAAACCCTGACCAACACCACCTCCAAAGTGAAGTTCAGAGGAGAGATGTCCGATGCCTTTGAAATCAGGACAGGAGTGAGGCAAGGAGACGGACTCTCACCTCTACTCTTCAACTGTGTTTTAGAAAAGGTCATCCGAGAATGGCGGAAGGAAATGAAAAATTCAAGGGTAGAAAATGGGGTAAGGCTAGGGTACAAGTATATGAATCTTACAATCGACTGTCTAGCCTTTGCAGATGATCTAGTGATCTTTTCAGATTCCATTGATACGGCAGAAGAACAACTTAACCAACTGAAAAATCAAGCACTGAAGGCTGGGCTTCAAATCTCCTTTGAGAAGACACAATTCATGACAAACATAAAATCAGCGCCCAGGGAACTGGAGGTCGGACTAGGAAAAGTTCAGAAGGCAGAAAAGTTTAAATACCTCGGTGAATGGATAGAGCCTAACCTATCAGAGAAAGAAGCCTTCGTGTCACGCATTAATAAAATGGAAATGGCATACAACCTGACTAAAGACATCTACAATAAGAGATCGATATCCTTAAACGCCAAAATTAGACATTACTGCACTGTTATTCGACCAGAGTCTCTGTATGCGGCAGAGACTCTAACAATGAACAAGAAAGGTCTAATGGAAAAACTAGAGGCGAAAGAAAGGAAGATTTTGAGGAAAATCCTGGGTCCTATCAAAGAAAACAGCGAGTACAGAAGGCGTCACAACCATGAATTATACAAGCACGTGGAGAAGATCAGTGACACGATTCGAAAAAGAAGGATTGCCTTTTATAGCCACGTGACACGAATGAGCCCAGGCAGGATATCAAAACGGATATTGACGTACTTTCAGGATAAGAAAACCAAAGGGGCATGGTTCACGGAAGTTGAGAAAGATCTACGTGAAATGGAAATTTCCCCTGAAGATATCCAGGAGCGTGTTCCACTTCAGGAAAAACTACGTACGCACAAAGGTTTCCAGGAAAAGCCGAAGCTGAAGACAGGGAAGGTGTGGTCCCAAGAGAGAATAGAACAACACCGGAGACGAATGCGGGAACACTGGGCGGTAGTTAAAGCTCGGAAGAAGAGACAGTTGAACTGACGTGGTCCCTAGTTGGCCGAATCGAAGAAAGAATAATAATAATAATAATAATAATAATAATAATAATAATAATAATAATAATAATAATAATAACCATCATCATCACCAACTGGGGCAAAATTTGAATGGAGAGGCCCTTTGGTTCGAGTGTGTGTGACCTTAAACTCCGCAGCGGTGAAAGTTCTCTGACTACCAGTACTTGATTTTAATGAATACAATGGAGATGCTAATTGCAGTAGGTGTTGCCTATTTCTGGCGGTCACTGCCTGACAATTAGCTGTAGCTGCAGTATATTTCAATTCAATGACATTTAAAATTCTAAAGCTATATGAAAAGCAGTCCTCGTTTCCTTTCAATACTTTCCAAGAGGAATATTTAAAACATTTCTAAATCTAAAGACAGTGTGCTGACGTAATTTATGATTTTAGACCGTTGCTTCCCGAGGCTGTATTTCCGCTTTACTGTAGAAAGTCATTATTTGTATGTATCCACAGTCGGTACCCTCAGAGGGATTGGCTGAGTGGCACAGCGGTAACGTTCTCGCCTGCTGTTCCCAAGGTTGCAGGATCGAATCCTCTTGCAGTCAGCTGGCATTTGAGGGTGCGAAAATGCGAAGAAGCCGTATCAGTAGATTTACTGCCACGTTAAAGATCCCCTTCACGGCAAAATTCCGCCACCCGGGCGTCTCTGGTTGGTTGGTTCCTTAGTTTAGTGGCTGCGACAACGCGGTCATGTAGCCCCGTGTACTTTGGGTGTGTGTGTAGAATCTGTCTGATAACCGGTGTTAATTGTGATGGCTGTATTAGTGTGTGTTATCTGTGTTTAATTCAAGTAAGGACTGCAGACATTGAATTTCAAGTAGTTCCTACTTTTGCCGCCAAACGCCACCGTCAACGACTACTAGTTCAGAACTTGGCTACCAGACGCCACCGCAGTCAGCTCCTGGGGACGAACGTAGGAACCTTAAGAGCGTTGTTTAACCTATAAGTTAATTTAGATTCACACAGGTGTAATTAGTGGAAGGTTCTTTAACATACCATAAATCTATGACATGGGACCGTCGGCTTTACTTCCCGAAGCCGTCGGATTTTTTAAGAGCGTTAAAAATCCGTCAGTATGCCTTCCTTCGGAGGGGAAGTAAAGCCGGCGGTCACATGTCATAGATTTATGGCATGTTAAAGAACTTTCCACTAATTACACCTGTGTGAAGCTAAATTGGATAGTTTCAGAATGTAAACAACGCTCTTAGGTTTCTACGTTCGTTGCCAAGAGCCGACTGCGGTGGCGTCTAGTAGCTAAGTTCTGAACTTGGCCTAGTAGTCGTTGACGGTGGCGCTTGGCGGCAAAAGTAGGAACTATTTGAAAAATTCTAAGTTGCAGTCTGTACTTAAATTAAAAACCAGATAACACAAACTAATACAGTCATCACAATTGACACCGGTTATCAGACAGATTCTACACACACCCAAAGTACACGGGGCTACATGACCGCGTTGTCGCAGCCCCTAAACTTAGGAACTAACCAACCTTATTTATTTGGTTTCGCACGATGCGAAGTCTTTCAAGGACCTCTCGGTAAAAGTGTGACTCATTGTCAGAACTCACAAGCAAAACCTGCGTAAACGGATAAATAAATAAATAAATAAATAAATAAATAAATAAATAAATAAATAAATAAATAAATAAATAAATAAATAAATAAATAAATAATATCGTATGGCCTCGGATGCCGGGTGCAAGCTTTGTTATTTGATACCCAGAGGGCAGCTTGCATGTCAGATTTCATCGTTCCTTGGAACGCTATAAAAGTCAAGGAGGTTAGATATCTAAGCTCCTCGATACTATTGAGGTTTCTAGTAGAGAATGGAGGAACTTAGTGTTGGTGGAAAATCCCGAGATTAATTATGTCATTATGAACACGGCCTACTGAATTCAAATGGGTTCTTTAATATGCCAACAACGTATGACATGCATATCGTGATATTTGTCACCTTAAAAAAAAAAAAAAAAAAAAAAAAAAAAAAAAAAGCACTTACCACGGCCAGGAGCGAACCTGCAAGCTTGGGGTTGGTAGTCCGACACGTTAACCACTCACCCACCGTGGCAAGCATAAACAACCACAACAGAATGCCACTCTGGATTATCGAAATCAGAGAGGATTTGAAGGACATTGGCCTTTCACTAGAAGACACTATGGATAATAAAAACACAAAATCAAGAATATCCGCTTCATACTAACAAGAAACAAAGTCACAAACCAACTATTTTCAATCCAAGAAAGAGCTCGATGATCGGAGTGTATGAAAAAGTATTTGGAGGACCGCAAGGCCCAAACGGTGCCTAAGATGAAGATTAGATAATGAACTGACTAAAGCGACCCTTTGTGGTCAAAAGAGAGAGTTAGTTATTAGAGTTTTAAGGCCATCTCCCCCTCAATAAGAAGAAGTGATTATGGTGCTTCTTTAAGGGTGGGAGAAAGGTTACAATAAACTTTTTTTTTTTCGTAGTCAGTTTACCCTCCAGGTAGGCTTTTCCCAAGGACTCAGCGAGGGATCCCACCTTTACCGCCTCTAGGAGCAGTGTCCTGGAGCTTGACATCGAGGCGGGGGATACAACTGGGGAGGTGGGACTAGCGACTCGCCCAGGTGGCCTCACCTGCAAAGTTTACAGGGGGCCTTATGAGGGATGGAACGGGATGGGAAGAATGGGAGGGATAGACAAGGAAGAGGGAAGGAGGTGGCCGTGGCCTGACGGTAGGTGCCATCCCAGCATTTTCCGTAAGACGAAGTGGGGAACTATGGAAAACCACTTCGAGGATGGTTGAAGTGGAAATCGAACCTCATCCACTCATTTGGACCATCTGAGGCTGAGTAGACCCCGTTCCAGTCCTCATACCACTTTTCAAATTTCGTGGCGGAGCCGGGAATTGAACCTCGGACCTCCGCGGTGGCAGCTAAGCATGCTGATCACTACACGACGGAGGCGACTTCAATAATCATTAAAATTTTATATATTTATATCTGCGCATCTATTGTTAATTTACTCACACCGTTCTTTTAGCTAAACCTTTGAGAAATATGGTACGGGTACGGCGTATCCTCAGAAGAAACCACTGACGAGGACACTGTTTGAACCACTCACCCGTCCCCTTTGAGCAAGGAGCTTCTACCGCCAGGCTTTTTGCTGCTCGAGGAGGTTATTGGCGGCGAGGCTGCTAGGTACACCTGGAACATACACATAGCACAAGAGTTACCAGTATGTAATACAGTATACAGGGCCTTTCATATAAAGTAAGAACGGCGAGCGGCGGATTTGTTATCCGTTGCTGCAGTGGCCTTGGCTGAGCTTGTGGCGCGCCACGGCCCCCTGCTGTAGGCTAGTATTGAAAGCGCGCGCATAGTACATATTTGACCTTGCAATAAGCGTGCAGGTGTTCAGTCACCAGTCTGAACCTCAGATGCTAACATGGTGAGACAGTTATCATTACAACATCGTATTTTTGTAAGTAAACCTAATTTTAAGTACGAGTTGGCTCGTCGGGTACGTGATGCATTTGTTCAGCAATTTCCCGATGAAGTGCCACCTTCACTAGCATAGATTCACATAATTGAAAATAAGTTTGACACTACTGGCTCGGTGCACAATAAAATAAATAAAAAATCAGAAACATGACAGTGGCAGAACTCACTCACGTCAGCCAGAATTTGGTTACCAGATACAATGCCTGCATTACCCAGGAAGGACAACATATCCAGAATCTCTTATAAGGTAATATTTCATATAGGATTGTACACACGCTTAAAGCAGGGGGCCACGGCGCGCCACAAGCTCAGCCAAGGCCACCACAGTAGCGAATAACAAACCCGCCGCTTGGCGTTCTTACTTTATATGAAAGACCCTGTAGTGTGTGGGAATTTCGATAAACATTACTGATACAAATCGCTTACCTCAACAGTAAAGCTATCATTCTTGATGAAGCCATTCTTTGGTAACATTAACTCATTCCAGGGTTTATACTCTGGCCATCCATAGTTGGACTTCCTGGCACCATCGAACTTCTGTTGATATTCTGGAATATAGAAAATACGCATCATATGGTGAAAAGTCTTATCTTCAACCTTTTACGTCGGGAGTAAGCAGGCGAGAGCGTAACAACTGTACGACCAACGGCTCCGCTCAGATAAGTTACCACATTTTTTAAAAGTCGATTTTACCCTCCAGGATGGTTTTTCCCACCGACTCAGCGAGGGATACCACCACTACCGCCTCTACGGGCAGTGTCTTGGAGCTTAGAACATCTGGTCGGGGGGATACAACTGGGGAAGAGGGATCAGCACCTCGCCCAGGCGGCCTCGCCTGCAAAGCGAACAGGGGCCTCATGAGAGATGGGAAGGGAGGGGAAGATTGGGAGGGATAAGCAAGGAAGAGGGAAGGAGGTGGCCGTGGCCTACAGTAGGTACCATTCCGGCATTTTGCCGGAAGACGAAGTGGGAAACCACGGAAAACCACCTCGAGGATGGCTGAGGTGGGAATTGAACTCCCTCTACTCTTTTGGACCATCCGAGGCTGAGTAGACCCCGTTCCAGTCCTCATACCACTTTTCAAATTTCGTGGCAGAGCCGGGAATCGAACCCAGGACCTCTGGGGGTGGCAGCAACAAGTAACGATATACGGTACATAAAAGAATTCAAGTGCATGCTGTAATTTTATTTTAATTTTATTTATTATGTTGTGTTCTTCTAATTTGTCCTACATGTGCACAATACTCTTACGTGGTTTCCGGTTAATTTTGCTTCACTAAGGAAATAACGACCTTACGTCTATTTTTATCGTTTACTGAAGCTGTACGTTTGAATCTCTTAGCCAGTTGTTTTATTGTGATTGTGTATAGTGCTATAATGCCTTATATGATATAGTTGTTACTTAACGTGTATATCTGCACAATACGTAGGCCTAGATAAAGTGCAGGAAATCGTGCGCTAGAACAAGACAAAAGTTTCTAGTGAAATTTTCAGGGAGACTCATTCCTATAAATCGGACAATAAAACAACTGAGATTCAAACGTACAGGTTCAGTAAACAATAAAAATAGACGTTAAGGTCGTTATTTCCTTACTGAAGCTAAATTAACCGGAGTAACGGGAAACTCCATAAGGAGATGCCGATTATGTTTGGCAGCGGATGGGGAACATTTTCAGCATCTACTGTAAACATGGTGAGTAAAAATGTGTGATACTGATTTTAAGCACCGTATTCTGGCGTACATACGCGCGTGCGGCAGCCGGCAACTGAGCCATCACTGGCGGAGCGCGTGAGCGAGAATATAAAGCAAATATAAAGACCCTGTATTTGTATATAAATTTAAACCTCAACATAGTGATCAGAATCTGATGATTACCGCTTGAAGGTTGAAACGCTTAATCCTAAAATTAATAATAATAATATCGTATGGCTTCGGGTGCCGGGTGCAAGCTTTGTTAATTGACACCCAGAGGGCAGCTTGCATGCCGAATTTCGTCGTTCCTTTGAACGCTATGAAAGTCAAGGAGGTTAGATATCTTTGTAAGCTCCTTGCCATTACAGCGCTTTCTAGTAGAGAATGGAAGAACTTTGTGTTGGCGTAAAATCCCTAGATTAATTTTTCCATTGAACACGGCCTACAGAATTCAAATGGGTTCTTTAACATGCCAACAACGTATGACATCCATGTCGTGATTTTTGTCACCTTTCAAAAATCACTTCCGTAGCGTAGCGGTCAGCATGGTTAGCTGCCGCCCCGGAGGTCCTGTGTTCGATTCCCGGCTCTGCCACGAAATTTGAAAAGTGGTATGAGGACTGGAACGGGGTCTACTCAGCCTCGGGTGGTCCAAATGAGTAGAGGGGGTTCGATTCCCACCTCAGCCATCCTCGAAGTGGTTTTCCGTGGTTTCCCACTTCGTCTTCGGGCAAATGCCGGGATGGTACCTTCTGTCAGGCCACGGCCGCCTCCTTCCCTCTTCCTAGCCTATCCATCCCAGTCTTCCATCCCTTCCCATCCCTCATGAGGCCCCTGTTCGCTTTGCAGGTGAGGCCGCCTGGGCGAAGTGCTGATCACACATCCCCAGTTGTATCCATTCTGTCCAGATGTTCCCAGCTCCAGGACACTGCCCATCGAGGCGGTAGTGGTGAGTTCCCTCGCTGAGTCCGTGGGAACCACCAACCTAGAGGGTAAATTGACTAAATAAAAAAAAACACTTACCACGGCCAGGGGCGAACCTGCAAGCTTGGGGTTGGTAATCCGTCATATTAACCTCTCACCCACCGTGGCAAGCCAATCCTAAAATTGCTCCATTGTAATAGTGATCATAACTGAATGAAAATCCACAGCCTGCTTCCAGTCTCCGACCGGGTCAGGAATGGAATGAATGAAGCCCCCATCTTGCGGCGAGGATATGAACTGTGCCGGCTGCCGAGGCCTGACGCACTCCTCTGGGGCAATGATTAAATGAATGACAGATGCAATGAAATGATAGTGGAGAGTGTTGCTGGAATGAAATTGTGACAGGGAAAACCGGAGTACCCGGAGAAAAACCTGTCTGCCTCCGTTTTGTCCAGCACAGATCTCACATGGAGTGACCGGGATTTGAACCACGGACCCAGCGGTGAGAGGCCGGCGTGCTGCCGCCTAAGCCACGGAGGCTTGTAATAGTGATCATAACTAATAAATGTAATTTTTCCCAGGAGTGTTATTTACTTATTATTCATATATACATTTCACCCCGCCCAAATTAGTGTTGACCGATTGGAGCGTTACAACTGTCATTTTGGTGGTTTCGGTGGCATAGTTGGTAGCATGCTGTGGGTTCAAACCAGGCCGAAGTCGTCGGATTCTTTAAGAGCGTTAAAGTCCCTCAGTATGCCTTCCTTCGGAGGGGGAAGTAAAGCCGGCGGTCCCATGTCGTAGATTTATGGCATGAAAAAGAACCTTCCACTAACTACACATGTGTGAAGCCAAAATTTGTAGGTTAGGTTTGATTAATGATTTAAGTTCCAACGTTCGTCACCGGGAGGTTGCGATGGCATCTAGTAGTAGCGAACTTCACAGCTAGGTGTCGTGGACGGTAGCATTTGGTAGCGAAAGTAGGAACTAAAGTACTTGAAATTATCGTCTGCAGTCCTTACTTGAATTAAAAACAGATAACACACACTAATTCAGTCATCACAAATAACACCGGTTATCAGATATATTCTACACATACCCAAAGTACACACGGCTACATGATCGCGTTGTCGCAGCCCCTAAACTAAGGATCCAGCCAACCAACTGACATTTTAGCGTCGGTAACTGTTTACGCTCAAAGAAGTTGAAACATTTTAGATTTTAAAGCCCTGGGATGTGCACTTCAACGAAACTAACAATTTTTTAAAGTCTTTACGGCATGGCTGTTGACAATAAGGGTGGCATCGCACGATACCTTTCGGCGTTCGCGGAAACTAGAGTCTCTTTTGGGTATAATTATGTTGCGTGAGGTTACAGATGGCTAAAAGGCTGAGAAATCGTTCATAATACGATTTATTCAATTTCTGGTGCCTAACTAGCACACGCCGACAATTCCTTGGCCAAAATGAAAACATAGATGAAATTTACAGTCGAAGCAGAAAAAAAAAACAATATAGTCTATACGTTTTCATTCTGAATTTTATTGTTGAAACACACACAACAAAACTGAGTATCTTTTTCTCCGACGTTTCCCACACTTCCTTCTGACAAATTGAGGCTGATCGACCAGAGGGGCGTGGTGGCGCAGCGGTCAAGCTGTATGCCTCTCACCATGGCGGACCAGGTTCGATTCCCGGTCAAAGCATGTGAGATTTTCGAAGTGAAATGCCATGTCCTGTGGTTCGGTTTCCACGTAAAAAGGAGGTCCCGTGGCTCATGATCGTGAGATTAACAGTCACGTTAAACCACAAGCTTCGCTTCGCTGATCGATCACCTCATGGTGTAGCAGCTAGCGATCTTGGCTGTCACCCCGGAGGTCCGGGTTCGATTCCCGGCTCTGCCATGAAATTTTAATTCTGGTGTGAGGGATGGAACCGGATACATTCAGCCTCGTGAGGCGAAAGTCAGAAGAAAAGGGCTAGATCCCACCTCGGCCATCCTGAATTGGTTTTCTGTGGTTACACACACATATGCTCTTAAGGCCACGGCCGCCTCCTTCCCAATCCCAATCTGAATTACAAAATATGCACACTACTACAGTCATCACAATAACACAGGTTATCAGACAAATTCTACACACACCGAAGTACACGGGGCTAAGTGACCACAATGTCTATGCCCCTCAAACGAAACAACAAAATATAACAATCATTTTGAGCTGCATCGCCCATCAGTCAGCCGGGTCTAATGATCCTCCTGTCCAGCCGCTCATCAGTTCACGCCACAGATTTTGGCCGGTCAGCCCCGGTTGCGCAGTCGTACGGAAGCCAACTCACGTATCAATTGCACATGCCTGAGTCTCACCGACTGCCCTCTGTACGACTGCGCAACCGGGGCTGACCGGCCAAAAACTGTAACATAAACTATAGCTAGAGCCCTTCGCTGATAAACGAAACGTTATCCGCATCCGCACGTTTCTTATCTGATCTACTGGTATTACAATAATTTTTTAATTAGATAAACTATTAAAAAACACATTTATACATCTAAGGAGAAAGTCGTTCCCCTAGGCCATGCATGTCAAGTGCTATGTTTAAAATGAATGTTACACAGCCAGAATTGCAACCCTTTTCAGTTTCGAGTGTTAATTATGCTTACTGACATAATTTGAATGAGATTAGCGTAAATCATCATCTTACATTTGTCATTAAAAAAAATCATAACGGAAAATATGATATGTCATAAACATCCGGGAACTGCTTTCTCCCTGCATGTACAGGAGCGAGCTACGGCAGCAACGAACGTCTCATACGACATTTCCAAACTCCAAAACCTATCCCTGTCAACAGCTATAGAGCTATTATGCCGACCGCCACATATGGCATACAATTAATTTGGCCCTACTTGTCGGTGAATAACCTCAGGAAGCTAGAGAGCGTCAAAGCGCGATTTATTAAGAGAGCTCTCTCTATCTCAACATTCTCAAGGAACAGCTACGCCTATAAAATAGCACACGAATCCTTCTTTATAGAAGACATAAAGCACTCCTTCGATCTACCGGAAACTCAAACGTATAAAACCATCATCGAGGAGAGACGGAAAAAAGCCGACAAGATACCCCAAGAAATAATGGAGACTGAAGCAACGAAGACAGATATCTGGAAGGGACCAAATTTGAAACTTCGACATCTATATACGCGATTCGCTGTCCATGGGTTCCATGGAAGGATCTGTCAGAATGAGACATTTCATGAGCCCAAGGTGGACTGCGTCTGCAAGAACTGCAATAATCCATGCCCCAAATACCACTTAGTGGAATATGTAAGCAGGTCTCAATCTCTAATCGCTGAAATGACAGAGTGGTGAAAAACGTGATTGTACACATTGTGTTTAATAAAATCATATATATAAACATCCTGGTCCTAGTAATGATATTCAACAAGTTCGGATTGTAATCTAAAAACTGTCCGCAAATTTGCTCCAAACATTATCTAAAGCTTATTATTATTATTATTATTTATTTACCATAAATCGTACACGAAGTATGGAAGGCCTAGTGAAAAAGGGCAAGCCCCACATACATATTTCATGCTTCACAGGCACAGCTTACATCTACATTTGTTTTAACAATATTTACAAGTTTTACAAAGATATTTGCAGTATTTACATATTTAGAATATTGACATAGTACATTTTCCTGTTCACTCACTCTCTCACGCACGCACTTTCATAACCTCGATCACGCGATACATACATTCATTCCATTCAGATACTCATTCATTCAGCGAGACAATCAATCACTCATACATACGTTTATTTATACAATGTACTTTTTTACGTACGGCTTGAATTTCCTAAGAGGCAAGATCTTGGCATCCCCTGGCAGCGCGTTCCATAACCGCGCTGAGCGGCCGTAGAAACCTGTCAGGTAAGCATTGCTACGTGCGAAGGGCGGAACGAGGGTTACACCTCGTCCTCTCCGAACTGAGCGATATGCCAATGACAGTCGGCAAAAAGGGTCAATATTAATGGAACCTGTAAGGGACTTTTTAAGAAAAATTAGATCAATTTGTTTGGCTGTTGCCTCTATAGATGGAAATTTTGACAAAGGGGAAGGGGAATAACGAGCTATTAGCCTTTCTGCGCGGCGCTGTACACGCTGGAGCTTGTTCATGTTTTCCGCTGTAGTGGGATGCCAAGCAGGTAAGCCGTACGTTAATATCGGACGGACCATGCATGTGTAAGCCATCCTGAAGGCTCTAGGTTTACAACCTCTCATGTTTCTGTACAAGAAACCCAGAACTTTGGTGGCCTTACATCTTGCCTCTTCACTTTGCATGTTCCAATTCAGGGTGTCGGAGATTGTTACCCCTAATAGCTTTAAGTTTGTGCACTGTGGGATGACACTGTTCATAATTTTGTATTCATTCTCAATGGGTTTTTGTGACCTGGTTATTCTTATGTATTTACATTTTTGTACATTTATATTTAAATTATTCACAGAACACCACAGTGATAAGTTGTCCAGATCTGATTTAAGACAGAGGGAATCTTCTTCACATTTAATGCCCCTGTATAGCACGGTGTCATCTGCATATAGTGACATTGATGAGGTGACACAGCCAGGAAGATCGAGCACATATATAGTGAAGAGAAGAGGTCCGATCACAGAGCCCTGAATCACTCCAGAAGTAACTTGAGCAGCCTGCGATCGAGCTCCTCCGTACACCACACACTGTGTTCGACCCTCTAGGAATGACCTCACCCATGCAAGTAAGCTACCCCTTATGTTAAGCTGCTGTAGCTTTAACAAAAGTCTTTCATGAGACACTTGATCGAAGACCTTAGCCCAATCCAGTGCAATACAGTCCACTTGTTTCACTTCTGGCTGATTCAAGTAGAACTGAAACTCATCAATGACTTTTGTCAATAGAGTAGTGCAAGAACGACCCGGAAGAAAACCGTGCTGATTTGGGTCGAGCAGATTGTTCTCCCGTAGGAATTCCAGCACACTGTTTGCTACTAGCCGCTCCATACATTTACAAATTATAGATGTTAGACACACCGGTCTGTAATTTGCAACATCTTCTCTGTCACCTTGCTTATAGATTGGCACCACGTTAGCACATTTCCACCCACACGGCACAGAACCTTGGTTGATAGACAGGTTGAATAACGCACTCAGAGAGGGCGCTAATGCTTCCGCACACTGCAGCAGGATCCGTCCGGGAACATCATCTGGGCCGGTCGCCGCATGTGGTCTAATCTTCCATAGGCTCTGAATCACCTCAGTTGTTGTGAAGTACAGGTTGGAGAGTGGGAGGGGTGGAAGTGATGACCTTGGCAGAAGCAGGTTCGTGGTCATATCCGGCTTAGAAAAGTTCTGCTTGAAACTGTCACTGAACGCTGTTGCAATATCTTGGGGTGCACTGAGGAATGTACCGTTACAGTGAAATGAGGCTGGCGCAGCGGTGCCGCGTCTTCTGGACAAAAATTTCCACATTTCACTGGTGCTGCTTATTTTGTGAATATAATTGTCGTATGTTTCGCGAATTAATTTCTTTGTTTGGTTCCTGATGTTCTTGTATTTTTCCCACATGATGTCAGTTGAGCAACTTTTCCATTTCTTGTATAAAACGTTCCTTTTCCTAATCATTTTAATGACTTCCTTCGTCACCCATGGAGAATTTTTCTTCCCACTAATGGTTATTTTCGGTATAGCTATATCCACACATTCAAAGAAACAATTTCGCCAGGCGTGCCACACTGAGTTGATGTCGCTGGTGTCCAGAATACATGGGGTGGGAAGGTGTTTGAGGAATAAAGATGATAGCAATTTCCAGTCTGCCTTTTTGTAATTGTATACTGTCCTCACTGTGCTCTTGCTGCGTGGTTTGTTGTAATGCAATGTGGTAAAGATGGCTGCGTGATCACTGAAACCGGGTATGACTTCAGCTTTCTGTACGGAGGAAGGAAGGCTTGTTAGGAATAGGTCTATTGTGGAGCGTGTAGTTTGTGTGATTCGAGTTGCTTCGGTTATTAATTGGTCAAGGAATAAATCGTAGAATGCGGTAAGGAATTCATTAGCAATGGGATCCTTGGGAGTGGGAGGAGAGTTTTGCCAGTCTATTTCTAAATTAAAATCGCCTGTTATGTAAATGGCCTTGTATTTGTGCTGGATGTATTGTACACGACGGAGGGACTCCAAAAGTTCATCATTGATGTGCCGAGTTGAATTTGGAGCACGGTATACAGAGCCTATTAGAAATGTATTGTTCGCACACGTGAATTCCACCCACACAGCCTCAGCATCAGTTTCAAGCTCCCGTTGGCGAACAGGCCTTAACTCTGGTTTCATGGCTATTAGTACCCCTCCCCCTGATGTCCAGGTTCGATCTTTGCGGAACATGGTGTATGTTACCGGAAATATTTCTGGGTCGTTAGTGGATTTTTTCAGCCATGTCTCCCCTGAACACACAATTGACGGATTAAGTGCTGTGAGACAAGAACGCAGGTCCGGTTGTTTGGAGGGACATGTTACACTTCGAGCATTGAAGGAAAAAATGGACAATGCTTTGCTATCCGAGGGTGTTACGTCACTATCTACACTATTTGCACTCTGTGTCGATGTATTAAAAAATGAGTTAGAGAACTGAGGTAAAGAACAGTTCCAACACAGCCACGATTGTTTCCCAGAGGTGATTATTTTGTGTTTTGAAGCACTGATTTTTGCACAAGTTCTGTGCGCTTGAGAGTGGCAAGATGTACATGTCACAAATAACTGATTCACACGACCCTTCGAATCACAAATTATACACACCTTATTCGGCCCTGGGTTCATCTCCACATCTCCACTGAGAGCCACAGACAGCACCACGAGATGTAATAATGTAGCGGGCGGTCTGGCAACCCCGCGCAGTGCTGGGCGCCCTCTGCCTGCTGCCGTGACTATCAGCCCCTCGCTTCCACACCATGTGAGAGAAGATAAATTGAGTTTACAAACTACCATGAGGTGTTCCTTCAGGTCCGAGTTCACACACGAGTCTTCAATTGTTAAAGAATGATCGAGGATCTTTTTCGAGGCACCCACTGAGCTTTTTACTAGGTAGAACACGAGGAAAAGTTGGAGCACTCTAACTGCTACACACCTGCTGGCCGCCATCTTGACTTGACTTATCTGCTATCCGCACAGCCATGCAAACTACGAGTATATCCGCAAGGTGAAAATATTTTCGGATATCCGCGGGTTTATCCGCGCAGCTTATAGATGGGATGTCTGCTATCGGAACGCTCAGCTTGCCACAGCCTTCCAGGACCCACGCCAGTTGCATTTCTGTGGAAAGACCAGCCACCCTCTCCCACTGTATGTAGAGAACACGCTCAAAGCCATTTAACCGCACAATTAATGCATTTTGTCTTTTTGGCATTGCGTACACACTGAACGGAATAGTTATTGCTATTTTAAGGGGTGGCTGCTCTCAAATTCCCCAAATTTCAAGCAAATAACGCACTAACTTACACTTAATCCTAAACAAATGATCAAAATCTCACCAAAATAAGGGGCCGATAACCTAGATGTTAGGCCCCTTAAAACAACAATTATTATCATCATCATCATCACAAAAATAAATAACTTTTCACTAAACCCAAATCAAAATCATAGACTATTACAAAAACCAACACCCTTAAATTAAATACAAATTAATGGTACAAAAATTAAAATTGTAACACGATTCAAATACTATATCTAGGAGAGTTAATAACAAACAACTTAGATGAGAAAGCATCGATTCAAATAGGAACAAACAAGATATCGAGGGCACAAAATTTAACATGGGAAACTTACAAAAAGAAATGCTTATCAATTAATGCGAAAATTAAACAATACAATGCAGTCATAAAACTGGAAGCCACATACGCAGCAGAAATATTATTCCATCTAAATGAACATTCTAAAACCGACAGATTACAGAAGATCGAAAGGCGAATTGGAAGAACTTGTATCAATAAAAGTTATAAAAAAGATGGGCAATGGCGAATAATACCTAACAATATGGTCTATAACAACCTAGAACCCATTACTGATACCATGCGAAAGAAAAGACAAGGATTATTTGGGCACATCATGAGAATGTCAGATTCACGTCTTCTAAAACAACTAGTACAGTACAATCTTGCTTCAGAAACACAACAACTGGATGCCGATGGTTAAAAGAAATCAGAGAGGACTTAAAAGAAATTGGCCTAACAACAGAAGATTCTACAAATAAGAAAAGTTTAACTACATCACTTAAAAATATGACTTTTCATTTTCCACTCTTAAAAAGAAAAATTCCAACAAGAATATTTTCCGCTCAAGAAACGGCAAGAAGATCAATACGAATGAAGAAGTACTGGGAAGACTGCAAGGCTCGTACAGTTCTTACAAGTCGACGAATTAAGGGTTGGTTAAAATGATCCTTTGTGGTCTCAAGAGGCGAAGAAGAAGAAGAATAAAAGGAGCCCGGCTCATAGGCACCAGACTCTTCACCAACGTATTACCAAACATGACCGGTAATGCGTCTCACTGCTTGAGACTAGTAGGGGCGGAACAGCGAGGTCATCTGCTCCTAAACACAAAGTATCTCACTTACAAGTACAATATTCGTATTATCAGTGGACCTTCGATAAGGGATTCAAACACATTACTATGGATAGTTGCCGGTGTGCTGTGACCTTCAAGCTAATTCAGCGTGACCTTAGCATACTTACAATCCATGTTACGAAATCCGTTCATTTAGGGCTGTGAGCATGGGTGTTCTTCAATACATAATACTTTCCTGACGGCAACCAGTAAATACGGTACATTGAAGTCTCACCTCTTTTGAAAGTGCCAACGTCAGGGTTCTTACTGAGAAGCCTCATCTCCACCTCTGCATAATATTCTGTGTTGCGGAAGTTGATGTCATCCGGCATGCAATATCGCTGTAACAACCACAGCATAACAGTCAAGATCTATAGAGGAATGCTGAACAAAATACATTTTAAACAAGTATCATACCATAATAATAATAATAATAATAATAATAATAATAATAATAATAATAATAATAATAATAATAATATCGTATGGCCTCGGGTGCCGGGTGCAAGCTTTGTTATTTGACACCCAAAGGGCAGTTTGCATGTTGAATTTTGTTGTTCCTTGAAGCACTATGAAAGTCAAGTAGGTGACATATCTAAGCTCCTTGACACTACAGTATAGTGCTTTCTAGTAGCTTGCCACGGTGGGTGTGTGAATATAGTGTCGGACTACGAACCCCAAGATTGCAGGTTCGCTCCTGGCCATGGTAAGTGATTTTTGAAAGGCGACAAAAATCACGATACTCATGTTATACGTTGTTGGCATGTTAAAGAACCCATTTGAAATCAGTAGGCCGAGTTCATAATGGCAAAATTAATCTCGGGATTTTCCGCCAACACAAAGTTCCTCATTTCTCTATTAGAAAGCGCTATAGCGCCAACGAGCTTAGATAGGCTATCTAACCTCCTTGACAGTCATAGCGCTCCGCGGAGCATTAAATTCGACGCGCAAGCTGCCCTCTGGGTGTCAATTAACAAAGCTTGCACCCGGCTCCCGAGGCCACACGATATTATTATTATTATTATTATTATTATTATTATTATTAACCCTACCAACCTGGGCCCAATGTCTGGGAAGCCAGGCTCTGCCTGTCACAAGTCAGGACCAAAGGGGAGTGATAGAGGAGTACCACCTCTTTAAAAAACCTTGGTCCAGCTGGCCCGGCTGGTAGTCCCTTGTAAGGGCCCCTTACCAGGGTTACGGTAAAGTCCTCAACGACAACTGTGGTGGAGAAGGTAGCCTTTGGTACAGCATAGATAGCGGAAGAGGCATCCCAGTGCTCGGGATAAATAGAGCAAAAGGTATCTGTTTTAACTAAACAGATATCAGCATTCACCCGATAACGTCTGTTCCCCATGTTAGGGGTGGTTATCAAAGGCGTCTGTTCCCATATTGGGCGGCCTATTATGATCCATCTGGCGATTCGATCACAGATGTAACATCGAAGGGGAGTAAACCTCCTTCCAAAATAATCTCAACTTAAGGCATGATGGTAAACCACAACGGAAAATATACTCCAGGAGGTAAACAATCCTCCATCACAAGAAACTGTGATGCAACTGGGCCTGCGGAGTCTGGAGAGCCCAAAACATCATGTGAGGAAGAGTCGGAGCTTCCTAGAACTTCACGCATAAGACCTAAGCAAAAACATCTGCTAGGCACACTGAACATCAATACGCTCATGAAAACTGGTAAACTGAAACAACTGACAGATGTGCTGAATAGACGTAATATCCTCATTCTTGCTTTACAAGAAACTCGATACACCGACGAAGATGCTTTTGAGTCTGAGGGATATAGAATTTACAAAGGGAAAGCTGGCATCAAAACCAAACAAAACAGTACTATACTTGGAACAGCTTTTATGATTAAACAAAACTTAACAGAATCAATAACAAATTTTACATCTTCATCAGAACGAATTTCACTTCTCTCATTTCGATCAGGAAACAAAGGCTATACTATAATCAATGCTCATGCTCCCACCAATGAGGACAATAAGAAAAATCCAGAAAATGTTGAAGAGTTTTGGGAAATGTTGGAACATGAATCATCAAAGATACCTTTTCATCACGTTAAAATCTTAGTAGGTGACTTTAATGCTCAGATTGGAAGAGAGAGAAAATTTAGAAACATAGTGGGTGACTTCCCAGCTCACAACCGCACTAACAGAAATGGAGAGAGACTCATAAGTTTCTGCAGACTATTTGATCTTAAATTAATGTCAACCTTTTTCAGGAAATTACCGAGGAGAAAGAAAACATGGTGCTCTCCAAATCCACATTTAGGTTCATATCAATTGGATCATGTAGCAATTACAAAACAGAACTTTAGAGAAATCATGAATGTTAGAGTAAGGAGAGGATTAAATATTGACTCTGACCATTTTTTGTCTGAGATCAAAACTAAATTCCAACCAAGTAAATCCAAGCCAAAAATTCCAAAAATTCCTAAAATAGACACAAAAGTTTTATCAGAAAATAAGACTGAATTTATCAATAAACTGCATACTAAAGATAAGAGTAACTGGGAAGAGATCAGAGATGTAATGATAGAATCAGCCAAAGAATTGGGACAGCCTCCAAGGAAATGGAAACACCGATGGTGGAATACAACATGTGATGCAGCGATCGAACGTAGATTAGCGGCTTGGCAGTTATGGAATTCCAGGAAACGAGAAGATGACTGGATTAATTTTGTAGAGATCAGAAAGCTAACATCCAAAATCATCAGGATAGAGAAACGTAATTATGATAAGAAGCGATTGGAAGAGATAGATATAGATTTTAAAAAGAACAACACCAGACAATTCTACAAAGTATTTCGAGAGGAGATCCAAGGATACAAACCAATGAACCTCCATTTCAAGGATTCAACTGGTAGACTGGTCACTAATAATAAAGACAACTGCTAGTTACTAGCTAAATACTTTGAGGAACTTCTTAATTGCGAAGAACCTTTAGAAAGACTACAGTTTACATCACCACAAAAAGAGAACCCTCCGTCAGAACCACCAACTGTCCAACAAATAGAACAATATATTGACAATCTTAAAAATAATAAGGCACCTGGTGAGGATGGGATACTAACTGAAATGTTGAAACTCGGTGGTAAATTTGCAGCTGAAGCTTTACACAAAGTTATCAAGGAATGTTGGGAAAAAGGAACAATTCCAAATGATTGGAAACAGGCAATAATCCATCCCTTGCACAAGAAAGGAGATAAGACAAACCCCAACAATTATAGAGGTATTTCCTTACAGCCAATCGCATACAAAGTTCTTTCTAAAGCATTGCTACACAATCTGGAAGAACAAGCAGAACATACTATCGGCGAATACCAAGCCGGATTTAGAAAAGGGAGATCTTGTCCAGAGCAAATTTTCAATCTCAAAACAATCCTTAGAATCAGAACAATACGTAACCTCAACACAGTTGTATCTTTCATTGATTTCAGAAAGGCTTATGGTTCAATAGACAGACAGTCTGTATTCCTAACGCTAGCAGAATTAGGGATAGATAAAAATACCAGACAACTGGTTGAACAAACACTAACAAATACAACCTCAAGAGTTAAATTTCTAAACGACATTTCAGAACCCTTCCAAATCAAAACCGGAGTTAGACAAGGTGATGGGCTTTCACCTCTTCTATTTAATTTGATATTAAACAAAATCATGAAGGAATGGGAACTTAAATTATGCGAAAGAAACATTGAAGGGGTCCATTTGGGGCAAGGAAAAGGAAGATTTGAGGTGAAATGTCTTGCCTTTGCTGATAACATAGCAATCATTTCAGAAAACAGATTTCAAGCACAAATAATGGTTGAAACCCTACATGAAATAGCAATAAAAACTGGTCTTCAGATTTCGTATGAAAAAACCAAATATATTGAACACAGACACAATGGGGAAAAATATCTAACAACTCAACATGGACAGATTCAAAGAGTTGATAAATTTAAATATTTGGGAGAATGGATCCAGTCAAATGGACTTGATAACACATCCTGCAAGGAGAGATTCAGAAAGATGGAAAATGCCTATAAACTCACCCAACATAGATACAACAAACGATCAATTTCATTCCAGGCAAAAATCAGGCACTACACAACTGTAATTAAACCAGAGGTATTATACGGATCAGAATGTTTAACGTTGAACAAAAGAGGTGAACAACAGGAACTGGAAAAGAAAGAAAGGAAAATACATAGGAAAATTTTGGGTCCCGAAAAGAATAAAGATATTTGGATGAAGAGAAAAAATGAAGACCTTTACCGAAATGTGGAAAAAATTACAGACTCAATTAAAAGACGGAGACTACAATTTTATGGTCACCTTCATAGAATGGATAGCAGCAGGCTAACTAAGAAAAATTTTGACTACATCTCCAAATTAAAGAACACCACTAGATGGCTGGAAGAGATACGGTGTGATCTGCAAAAACTGAAGATCACAAACAACATAATTTCTAATAGGGTGAAATTCCGGCGACTGATCACTACTGCAGATTTTTCGATTCTGCAAGTTCCACATCAACCGCGGAGAAGTTTTGGGAAGAAAAGAAAAAAACGAAACAATGTACCGTAGTCTTAGGTTCAAAGCGGTATATAATTGGCCAAATTCTAAATATATATATAATTATTATTATTATTATTATAGTAGTAGAGAAATGAGTAACTTTGTGTTGGCGGAAAATCCCGAGATTAATTTTGCCATTATGAACTCGGCCTACTGAATTCAAATGGGTTCTTTAACATGCCAACAACGTATGACATGCGAGTCGTGATTTTTGCCGCCTTTTAAAAATCACTTACCATGGCCAGGAGCGATCGTGGAAGCTTGGCGTTAGTAATCCGACACGATAACCACTCACCCACCGTGGCAAGCACCTTAACAATAAAAGCTGTGCACTTAGAAGTTCTTGTAATCCTTAAATACGTCTACAGTAGCTTTGAGGTTATACTGTAGAAGCCAAGTTTCAGTGTTGTCTAGTTCTATTAAAGAAAGCTTTCCAGTCGGTCAACACAAATTGTGACCAATTGCATTGGGTGAGAAAACAAGTATTTATATTCACTAACCTGAAAAAGAAAGTTATTATTACAAACTAACAGACTTTTATGTATAAGGTGCGTTCAAAAAGTAACGAGCCGGTGGCTGGAATGCGCAAACCGGTGACTACATCGGCTAATCGTGGCGTGTGTAACGAGGTGTGGTTCCGACCAGAGCGTGGAAGGTCACAGCCCGTCGTTAGAGGGCACGCGTGCACGTCACTTGACGATACAAAGTGAGCATGCATCAATTGCCCAACCAAGACCAAGATAGTAGGCTATTCGACATGCTTCCTGGTGTGGTTGAAGACTGTGGGGCACCCATTGGTCACACACTATCCGCAAGAGTAGTCGTTCCTTCATGATGGTGTGCACTCTTCCGACGCTCAATCCGACCACGGCGGCTATGCAGTTCACTGTCACTCGGCGGTCCTGGGTAATGAGTGCATCAACCAGCTGGACGTTGTCATCGGTAATGCAGGGGGTGTCCAAGACCGGGCATCATCGGCTAACGACAACCGTCCTTCCCTGAAGCGCTTGTGCCACGCCTTGACCCTTGCAAGAGACATGTAGTGTTCGCCGTACACTTGTGACATTCGGCGATGAATGTCCGTTCCCCCTACTCCTTTCGCTGTCAGAAACCGAACAACACCTCTTTGCTCTTAGTCTCACGCCTCCATGTCACTGTTTGCAATGCGACTGGCAGCGTTGGACGATCGATGCATGCTGCCGCTCGCTTTGTATCGTTACGTGGCGTGCACGCGTGCACTCTAGCGACGGTCTGTGACCTTTCACGCTCTGGTCGGAACCACACCTCGTTACACACGCCACGATTAGCCGATGTCGTCAGCGGTTCGCGCATTCCAGCCTCCAGATCGTTACTTTTTGAACGCAACTTATACACAATGGGTTACCTACTTAATTGGATGACATGTTTCGAACGTTCATCTTCAGATCCTGTTCACTTAAGCTTAATTAGAATACGATGTTTATGAAATGCACTTAAACACAAATATATACAGTAGAATCTCGCTTATCCGACACTCCGTGTTATCCGGCACTCCGTGTTATCCGACACTCCGTGTTATCCGGCACTCCGTGTTATCCGACACTCCGTGTTATCCGAATTACTGAATTGCATTCCTGGCTGTGAGGATGCTACGACTCTAGATGTGAGTAAGTGGTGGTCACAAGTTCAGCTGTTTGAACTAACTGACCCTGATATTATTGATTTCGTGAATGCTAACAAAAATGGGGATGGTAAAGAAGAAGAACGAGGTATTGCAGAACAAAATGATAAAACAATGTCTGACAGTGAAGGATTAGGTGCATTAGATACGGCATTAACGTACGGTCGTAGGCAAGCGCAATGGAGGTGTTAATTTTTCGTCGATGACGAGATCTTGCAGCAAGAAAACGTGAATCAGCAGCCAAGCAGACATTGTTGACAAGTTTATTTTCTTAAGACATTTGGAACGTTTCTGTTCAATACAGTACAGTATATTCAATTGAATTGATTTTTTTCAAGTTAATTTTATCCTCCAGGTTGGTGGATCCCACGGACTCAGCGAGGGAACTCACCACTACCACCTTTCCAGGCAGAGTCCTAGAGCTGAGAACACTTGCTCGGATTGGATGCAACTGGGGAGGTGTAATCAGCACTTCGCCCAGGCGGCCTCGCCTGCAAAGCGAACAGGGGCCTCATGAGGGATGGAAAAGGGAAGGAAAGATTGGGATGGATAGGCAAGGAAGAGGGAAGGAGGCAGCCATGGCCTTACAGTAGGTACTGTACCCGAAATTACCTACCCTTTACCTGTTAAATTCCCTTGATGATAGCTGGATCGCAGGACCAGAGAATCCCCGGCTAGAAAAACCCCCAGATCCTACCAACAAGAGAAAGAAGTAATAGGGTGCAAGCAGAACCAAAGCATCAAAGAAAATTACTAGTAGTACACGAGAATCATGAAATAAAACATCTCGGGAGTGTGGGGAACTCTAAAAACACCTAGCAATAGTCCTCTTAATGTGACCTCTTATTACCTCTATAAATCATTACACGGCACGATTAAAAGAAAACAAAAATTTATTCAAAAAATTTGACTGAAAGTCAAACGAAGACGTCCGTGAATGGACACAAAAATATCCTCACATGAAAATGCATTGGAAATAATGCAGCAAAAATGCAACGATGAATCACCATGGACTCGACTGCATTTGTAAGACCCTAATGTTTCAACAATATTTAAATACATACAACAAATGATCCAATTACAAAGTTATATGTGCCTAATGGATCATCTCCACGGTCCTTCCAAGATTAAAAACATTATTATACACATATATTATACCCTTATATTACATATTTCCAAGATGAATGTACACCCTCAGGTGTAAACGCCACTAGCTTGAAATTTCTACACCCACCATGAGTGCTTTTGTCATATCACATTGCTTTCGCAAGTTTTAAATATAATTCCGGTTCATAAACCGAGCAATAAAGCTGAGAAGATATAAATTCATTATTTGTTCATAATTTCATTAATTCCAATCGTTATTCTGAATTATTATTATTTATGTTCATTCTTAATTAATTTTGTTTAATTAATTCTCAATATTTATACCGGTTTAAATATTCTTATTTAGACACAATCGCAGGGATAATTAGCTGGGGATTACAAGAGAAAATTAGGAGGCTTTACTATTATTCATCCAAGACTGGAATCACCAATTCATCAACTATCAAAAGTTATGAATGCACTGAAAATCATGTTCATGATTTTACATCAATTATATGGCGTAGTTGTACTAAGATACGGTATTCATTACATAGTCAGACATGACATCGACGATTACTTATTAATTGTGGCCTACACCACCAACTTCTCGAAGAATATTCCTTAGAATATGATTAACACATTTTTCTTACATTAGCGTACCAGAAACGCGTGTACTTCACTGAGTACTTCACTATTTATATAGCATTACCGTAACGTTTCACAAACGTTATATACACAAATATCACCTTCATGGTGATTATTAAATTCATTTACACGCATCTAGTTTTCATTTAGGCCTTGCCTATCAAAATATTTCATTAAATGATTTCAATGTACTACATTCAACTGGTTCTTCACCATGAATCCAGGTAACGACTCAAGTTAGCAACTATGATTCATTAGAATCCATGACGGTTATTGATTCTTCACAAGAGAAAAATACCTAATTCAAAATAAATGATCAACCTTCACATCATGTGAAACCTATAAGGAATTACTTCCAATAATCTCTAAGTGAATTGGCAAAAGTTCCGAGACCGCAACTATCGAACACGAATTATATTGTGTCGATCACTATCAAGACTAAGCTTGATGTAAAATATCAAAGTTATCAAAGATCAAAAATATATATCAAAATAATCTCAACTCCACTAAGGAATAACGGTAGTCTTCTCCAAAGAAAATCCTCTTCTCTACAATTAAGAAGATCATTTAAAGTTACTGAATTTAATTATAAAATATCTAAAATCAAAATAGCAATATTCAAAAATTTAGAAAAGTGAGTGCGCTTGTTAAGCAAGCCAAAACTTGATTGAAAATGAGATCAGACCTGAAATAGATAACGTGCTTAAACCTCAATTCAATCATACTACAGAAAGATTAAAGATGGCAATTGTGGTCACTCTAGGCTGTCACTACTTTGCTACTCTACATAAGTGGTTTTCTTTCTACCTTTCGAAGCATCTTGGAGTCGAAGTTAGAGCATGGATATGCCCTACCATCTGTTTCCTTCCTATACTGAAGAACAGAATAGTTCCCCAGGTCTCCAGCACTCGAACCAAGGACCACCAACTCTCCAACTCCTGGCTCCCAGCTGGTAACTGGAATTCTCCATCGTATCGGAAATGGCATGTTCCCCCTCGTACACGCTCCGAATAGTCCGACGAAAGTTATGAGCACGATCGCGGTAGCACAACACCCGAGTGAAGTCATTGCTATCAATCGTAATAGCAGCGGTTGCATGGATCTGAAAGTTCCTTTCCCTCTTGCTTGTAGACCGCGCCGCGAACACGTTTTAGACTGACAACGGCATTGTGATTACTCGTAATGTTCAGAACAATGCTCGGTGAGCAGAATCCATGTTTATAAGTTTAACCGAACATGGTTATATGTTCAATGTACATGTTGAATGTTCCTCCCAACGCCTTACTTTCCAGTACGTCGTAATTGCTGAGGAGATTCACATTAGAATGTTCATATTGCAGCACTGCGACAGAAGAAGAACTCGCAGTATTAATGCTGAACGAAAAACGTGTGACTACTAACAAGGCTTGAGGCTGTAGTTTTAGAATGGAGTTCTTTCCTAGTATCATTCCGCGATACCTTCTATATGTATACGTGTTTTCACTGTCTCAACATAAAACCAAGTCCATACACGTCATATGAAAATGTTTCAAAGTCCCTCTTCGACACTTTGGGACTAATATAACCTTAATGTATTCATGTACGACACTCGTATACGCGTTAAAAACTGTACCGGTCATAATGTTAGTTCATCGAAGCTATATCAATATCTGTCGTCCACTGTTCTGCTTGCAAGTCACAGGTGGACTCTCTTTCCCTCTCTCATGGACGGCATCTGAATCGATATCGATGTGCTGGCACATGATTAATACATCTTATTCCTTCTTCAGATGATATTTCCACTGAAATGTACTTACATTACCTCTCTGCTGGATAAATATAGACTCCAACATACACCGGACAGCTTCAATTGCTCTTAATTCCATATTATAAGAATATACTCTCCCAAAGCGGTCATCTCGAAAGATATCTCAATATAAATCAAACGCTCTGCTTGTAGGAGGGGAGTAACTGCGTTCGGGATCGGTCGTGAACAGATCGTGCCTACTCGGTCGAACCACAGCTGGTGACTTCAGCCGGCAGTGACGTGTATTCTTTACTGGTTCATGGATTTCCGTAGTCACGGCATTCTTGAGCGGAAATATACCGCATTTAGGACCATTAAATAACGGTACAGTACCATCCCGGCATTTGCCCGAAGACGAAGTGGGGAAACCACGAAAAACCACTTCGAGGATGGCTGAGGTGGGAATCGAACCCCCTGTACTCATTTGGACCACCCGATGCTGAGTAGACCCCGTTCCAATCCTCATACCACTTTTCAAATTTCGTGGCAGAGCTGGGAATCGAACCCAGGACCTCCGGGGCGGCAGCTAACCATGCTGACCGCTACGCTACGGAGGCGACATCAATTGAATTGATAATTCAGTAAATAGAGTACCGTAAAACATGTCATTGTTTTCGTAATTCAGTATAGTCTACCTATTGGTTTTAGTTCATTTTCAAAGTTATTCTGTATTATCCGACATTTTTGGTGATCCGACGTAATCCAGGTCCAGTTTAGGTCGGATAATGGAAACTCTACTGAACAGTATATGCAATGTTTATATTACATAAGTTTGTAAAAGCTCATGTAACGCGTCAAACTTATTTACAGAGAGTATAGTTCACTTCTATGGTTATTGCGTTATTATTATTATTATTATTATTATTATTATTATTATTATTATTATTGTGGTTTAAGAATATAGCCTGTGAAATATTGAATTTTTATTGTGAATAACTTTAGTAGTGATGTTATCTACACTATTTTGCTATTATGTGCTAAGTCAACCGTTCCCATTTAAACTAGTGGCCTAATTGAATTGTAATATATCGTGTGGCGATTATACAAATGATACACTGCACTAAATGGAGTTAAAAGTATGCCAACTTATCTGGTTTTAGAAGCTGATCCTTGTTTTGTCCGTCCTCGATGCCCACGCTCACTGGACTGACGCTCCAGGAAAGTGTTAGACTATTAACGACCAATCTCTTCCCCGCCTCGCATAAACTAATGAGTCATGAAAGCGCTGCAGGTCGTTAGAGTACTTCTTGAACTCGTTAACACTGCCTAGATTTAGGCCACGGTTTACTGGTTTACAGTAAAATCCCGTATGTGTTCATTAGCCATTCATCGATTGCGATAAAACTTGGATAAGTTGTTGTGTACACGCCAGGGAAGGTTTCTGGCTTAATAAATCCATTTTACAATAGGTAGCGCACGAGTAGATTAAACAAATGAGTGACGATACGCTAATCGTTTAAACAAAATCCCGTATGAGTTCATATGGCATTCATCCGATTGCGATGAAATTTTGGTGAGTTGTTGTATACACGCCAGGGAAGGTTTTCGACTTAGTAAAACCATTTTACAGTAGGTAGCGCATGTGTAGATGCAACAAATGAGTGACGACGCGCGAGGCGTTTCAACAAAATCCCGTATGCGTTCATATGCCATTCATCGATTGCGATGAAACTTTGATGAGATGTTGTGAACACATACGTAAAGGTTTTAAACTTAGTAAATCCATTTCACAGTAGGCGGCGCACGAGTAGATTCAACAACTGAGTGACAGTGCATGAATCGTTTAAACAACATCCCGTATCCGTTCATATGCCATTCATCCGATTGCGATAAAACTTTGGAGAGTTGTTGAGCACGCTCCCACGATTGTTTCTAAATTAGTAAATCCATTTCACGATAGTTTAGACTTAACGGAAATTGAGAACAATATTGTGTATCCAAAAGCACTTCAAGAAACAACATTACAACGCCAAAACTGTCTTTGATCGGCATTGCAACGAATGCCGGATACAGCTTGTATGTATAAAAATTAATGTTACGTGATAGTTTGTCTGTATGTGTGTGTGGGTGTGTATGTCTCCTATACGTTCATATACCATTCATCCGATTGCGATGAAACTTGGGTGAGATGTTAAGTACACTCCAAGGAAGGTTTCTGGGTTAGTAAATCCATATTACAATAGGTAGCGCATGAGTAGATTCAACAAATGAGCGACGAAGCGCGAAGCATTTCAACAAAGTCCCGTATGCGTTCATATACCATTCGTCCGATTGCGATGAAACTTGGGGGAGATCTTGTGTACCCTCCAGGGAAGGTTTCTGGCTTAGTAAATCAATTTTACAATAGGTAGTGCACGAGTAGATTCAACAAATGAGCGATGACGGTCGAAGCGTTTCAACCAAGTCCCGTATGCGTTCATATACCATTCGTCCGATAGCGATGAAATTTGGATGAGATGTTGTGTACACTCCAGGGAAGAATTCTGGATTAGAAAATAGATTTTATAGCAGGTAGAGCACGAGTAGATTCCACAAATGAGCAATGGCGCGCGAATCGTTTCAACAAAGTCCCGTATGCGTTCATATACCATTCATCCGACTGCGATGAAACTTTGGTGAATCGTTGAGTACACTCCAGGGAAGGTTTCAGGATTAGTAAATCCATTTTACAATAGGTAGCGTATGTATGAGTAGATTCAGCACATGAGTGACGATGCGCGAATCGTTTAAACAAAATCCTGTAAGGATTCATATGCCATTCATCCGATTGCGATTAAACTTTGATGAGTTGTTGTGTACACACCAGGGAAGGTTTTCGACTTAGTAAATCCATTTTACAATTTGTAGCGCACGAGTAGATGCAACAAATGAGTGAAGACGCGCGAAGCGTTTCAACAAAATTCCGTATGCGTTCATATTAAACCATTCATCGGTTGCGATGAAACTTTGATGACTTGTTGGGCACGCTCCCACGGATGTTTCTAAGTTAGTTAATCCATTTTACGATAGTTTAGAGGCAGTTAAAGGAAATTGAACAAAATATTGTGTATCCAACAGCACTTCAAGTAACAAAATTACAACGCCAACGCTTTCTTTGATTGGCATTGCAACGCATGTCGGGTACAGCTTGCCTAGAATAAAAATAGTTATACATAATATTTGTTTGTATTGAGTGACTTACCCTCAAGTACAAGCCAAGATACCTCACATGGTCGTCAGTGGCAATCTTAACCCCTATCTTCCAGGCTGACCCCTGCACGTAGAAAGACGACGAGTCGTACCACTTGCCGTCCAACAGTTTGCTGGCTTCACAGAACGTATGGCGAAATATGGCAAACGACCGATTTTTCTCTGTAACATAAACAAAGGGACCAGATCAGGCAGTGTCATCTCATGACTCCATACCAGAATGGATTCACAAGTATTTATTCCCATGGAGGCCTCACTCCGTATTGGTGTATGCTGACATTATGGTGTGGGAAGACGCAGAGCCAAAAATAATGACAGTAGAGTCGAAAAGCAAATCATGGGAGGAATTTGGAGATTAATTGGAAACTTTAGGTCAGGCGGCAGAAAGGCCTATTTGTATTGTTATAAAGAATCTTAGAAACGGAGGGGAAAGAGAAATTAGTAGTGGTTTGGATAATTTTAGGGGCTACGTGGTGCAGTCGGTAGAGGTGCTGAGCTTCTAACTGAAAGGGAGTGGGTTTGATCCCCACCCAGGTAGTGGATTTTAGAAACAAAACTACCACTTTCGGGAACGCTACACCAGGCTACACAAGAAATGAGTAATTCCTGTAAGCAAAGACGGTCGGGCATGGAGCTGACAACTCCATCCCACCTATTGCCGATGTCACAAAGGGTGGAAGCCTCTACCTTCCACTACTCCCAGGGCCTCCATGGCCTGTACGGAGTTGGATTTGGATAATTCTGGAAAACTCACTGTAGATACCAAGGAAGCACTGGGAAGATGGCAAGAATACTTCGAAAACTTCACTTAGTCGTCCTCTTGTACCCTTCCGGTGTCGAAGTTTTTCATAAGGAGCGCCAGGCCTTTCTGTTTCTCGTAAACTGCTTGGGATGATTCCAAGATGCTCCTCTCGTTTCTACTGCACCCCTGACGTCTTCATCCCATTTTCTTCCTTTGTTTCCCCCCAGGTCTGGTGCCTTACATTCTTGCTTCATCAACAGATCCAGTGATCCGTGGTTCTTAGCTGACTCGCCTCTATTTATCGATGTAGCGACTCCACTCCTAAGCCAGATCTTATGGTCATATTCCTGATTCGATCCCTTGGGGTCTTGCCTTCAATATTTCGCATTTCTTTGGTATGTATCTTGCTTCTGTGTTTCGTTGTAAGGCACCAGGTTTCGCAGGACGCAGGACAGTGGCAGATTATTCAATGCTCTGAAGGCAAATTCCTCAACAACAAGGAAATCTCCAAGGCAACAAAATTGGCTATCTTCAGGTCAGTCTTCGCGTTAAAAATCCCTCAGTATACCTTCCTTCGGAGGGGAAGTAAAGCCGGCTGTCCCATGTCATAGATTTATGGCATGTTAAAGAACCTTCCACTAATTTCACCTGTGTGAAGCTAAATTCGATAGGTTAAGAATGTAAACAAGGCTCTTAGGTTTCTTCGTTCGTTGCCAAGAGCCGACTGCGGTGGCGTCTAGTAGCTAAGTTCTGAACTTGGCCTAGTAGTCGTTGACGGTGGCACTTGGTGGCAAAAGTAGGAACTATTTGAAAAATTCTAAGTTGCAGTACCTACATTAAAAAAAGTCCTCTCGGCACGCCGGAAGGCGGAGGTAGATTTTACCGGACAAACTTGGGGATAGGCGAAAATAGGCAGAATATGCAGGTTTTCGTAGAAGGATCAGACCTCATTTATTGCGAGAAGGTATTTTATAATTGGAGCTTAATTAACTTTGTTTTTCGTCATTTTATGCTTATTTTAAACATTTTATTGTCTTATGGGAACGGTAACCTTCTTATCATTTGGGGTCCATTTTTATACTTGTGGTCACACTGTCCTTATGCAAGGTTTCGACACTGATGTGTAACTATGTAACGGTCTGTTACTTCTTCACGCAAAATTATATCTCCCGCAGAGATTTTGGTTGGTTCCTCAGTTTAGGGGCTGCGACAACGCGGTCATGTAACCCCGTGTACTTAGGGATGGCTGTATTAGTCTGTAATTCAGGTAATGACTGCAGACGGTCAATTTCAAGCAGTAGTTCCTAATGTTGCTACCAGGTACTACCGTCAACGACACCTACCAGTGAACTTGGCTACTAGATGCCACCGCAACCAGCAACTCGCAACGAACGTTGGAACTTCCCCTCCAAAGGAAAGCATACGGAGGGATTTTTAGCGCTCTTAGAAATTCCGACGACTTCGGCCGGTTTTGAACTCGCGACCTTGGGCATAGACATTCAGCATGCTTGCTACCAGTTACGTCACCGAAGCCGCTTCACACTTAGTCAGATGGAATTCTGAATATGATCTCGTGCAAGTGCGTTATCTTGGCAACGTCTGATGGCTCATCCCTCATCAATTTAGTAGTGTTGCCATGGCAACCACTGATAGGTCTTGGAATTTTCTTATAATTCCGAAATAATTTTTCTCATCCCTTGGCATAATAGTGGGTCATATCAAAAATTCTTTCAGACAAAATTTTAGGTAATTATTAGGGGAATATTGTCCATTTTGTACGGTTTTTATATTGAGCCTATTAAGAGAGATATGATTAATGTTTCCCGAAAAACCCACTTTTTCCCACTCCTTTGGTCATTGGTTGGTGCTATAAAAAAATCTTCAAACATAAATTTTTGGGCTTTATCCGACACATAGTATGAACGTTGAACGGATTCGATATTTCACATATTAAGAGAGTTATAGCAATATTTCACTTTTTCGAAAAAAGACCCCCATTTTCACCCCCCTTCAACCGATTTAGCCCAGTAACGAACTCGACCGAGATTTTATAGGTATACTGTACATATTCGGTAACAAATTCAAAGTGATTGGTGCAAAATTACGGCAGTTATCGTGTCCACAAGAAACGGATACACATATATATATATATATACACATATACATACATAAATTATACATAAACTTTTGAACTGACGGTGGTTTTGGGGTCTGGGGGATGTGAAACGCGAAGATATGTCGAAATTTTTCGGAAGTCGATACATGGTACCCATTGCAATAGTTAGCTTTCTAATGAAATCTACCTCTGGTTGGTTCCTCAGTTTAGGGGCTGCGACAACGCGGTCATCTAACCCCGTGTACTTTGGGTGAGTGTAGAATCTGTCTGATAAACAGTGTGAATTGTAATGGCTGTAGTAGTCTTAATTCAGGTAAGGACTGCAGACGGTCAATTTCAAGCAGTAGTTCCTAATGTTGCTACCAGGTACTACCGTCAACGACACCTAGCTGTGAACTTGGCTACTAGATGCCACCCCAACCAGCAACTCGCAACGAACGTTGGAACTTCCCCTCCAAAGGAAAGCATACTGAGGGATTTTAGCGCTCTTAGAAAATCCGACGACTTCGGCCGGCTTTGAAACCGCGACCTTGGGCATAGACATTCTGCATGCTACCAGTTACGTTACCGAAGCCGCTTCCCACTTAGTCAGATGTCAAAGTCAACCCCTGGCACCATCCAGCCCATGACGGGCTAAGGCCGACCAAGCGACCGCTGCCCAGCCATTTGGCCTGCAGATATTGGGGTGACGCGTGATCAGCGCGTCGGGTCCCCTCGGCAGTTAATCTTGGTATTCGTGATCGGGGTGCTATCTCACTGTCAGACAGCTACTCAATTGTCCTCACGAGGCTGAGTGCACCCCGTTCCAACCCTCACGTCAGTTTTAAAATCCCTGACGGAGCCGGGGATCGAACCCGGGGCCTCCGGTAGAGAGGTAGGCGCGCTACTCCGACACCACGGGGCCGGCTTAGTCAGATGGAAATACTGAATCTGATCTTGTGCAAGTGCGTTGTCATGGCAACGTCTGATGGCTCAAACCTCATCAATTTAGTAGTGTTGCCATGGCAACCTCTGATAGCTCTTGGCATTTTCTTATAATTCCGAAATCATTTTTCTCATCCCTTGGCGTAATGGTGGGTCATATCAAAAATTCTTTCAGGCAAAAGTTTTAGGTAATTATTAGGGGAATATTGTCCATTTTGTACGGTTTTTATATTGTGCCTATTAAGAGAGATATGATTAATGTTTCCCGAAAAACCCACTTTTTCACACCCCTTTGGTCAATGGTTGGTGCTATAAAAAACTCTTCAAACATAAAGTTTTGGGCTTTATCCGACACATAGTATGAACGTTGAACGGATTCGATATTTCACATATTAAGATAGTTATAGCAATATTTCACTTTTTCGAAAAAAAGCCCCCCATTTTCACCCCCTTCGACCGATTTAGCCCAGTAACGAACTCGACCGAGATTTTATAGGTATACATATTCGGTAACAAATTCAAAGTGATTGGTGCAAAATTACGGCAGTTATCGTGTCCACAAGAAACTGATATACATATATATATATATATATATATATATACACATATACATACATAAATTATATATAAACTTTTGAACTGACGGTGGTTTTGGGGTCTGGGGGATGTGAAACGCGAAGAAATGTCGAAATTTTCCGGAAGTCGAAACATGGGACCCATTGCAATAGTTAGCTTTCTAATGAAATCTACCTAAAACAGATAACACACACTATTACAGTCATCACAATTGACACCGGTTATCAGACAGATTCTACACACACCCAAAATACACGGGGCTAGATGACCGCGTTGTCGCAGCCCCTAAACTTAAGAACCAACCAACCAACCTACTTTAACTTACAGCTTTGAAAACTTGTCAAATGTAAATGGGAAATTTTCTGGCAATGAAGCAGATTTCGAGACTATGACAGGAGATAATGAGGACGGTGGAGGAATTAGAGAGGATGGTAAGTCAACTACAAAGTCACAAAGCAGCAGGGGCAGATGAAGTTCGGCCATTAGAGGGTAAGAGAAACTGAGGTAGACCAAGAAGGTGATGGTTAGATTCAGTGTTCAACGATTTCAAAGTGAGAGGTGTAGAAGCAGAGGAGGCCACAGTGCTAACTGCTAATAGGGGATCATGGAGGTGACTTATTCGTAAACAGAGGCTCGCAAACTAGATTGGACGCTGAAAGGCAAAACAGCCCCAAATGAAAATGAATGAGTGAATAAATGAATTAATGAGTGAATGTGGGAAAGTAGATCGAAAGAAACCATGAGCCTACCTAGTGTGAAGAGAGGAAGGGCGTCAAGAGAGCCGGACCCCTCAAGGGGTGTTTGATCCAAATTAGGATATGATTCTCAGACATTTATAAAGTACCTCCTCTCCGTACTCTTAATTTAAGGGGAAATGTTTGAATCCATCTACCAACTTGTGTATCTTGCCGTTTGCAATATCAGCTGTAGAAGGAAGCAGTGGCTACGCTGGCTAAAGTACAACGTTAGGTCATGGGGCCAAGCTCTCTGCTGACTCAGTAGACGTGTGGGTTCGAGCCCCACCGTCCGCCGTCCTTGAAATGGTTTTCCGTAGTTTCCAATTTTCAAAACCAGACAAATGCTAGGACGGTAACTTCTGACAGGCCACGGCCTCTTCCTGCAACAATCCTTGCCCGGTTTCATTCATCTTCATCCATTCCATCTCTCATCCCGACGAGCAGGTCACCCCAGGGCGTCGACTAGAAAGACCTGCACTCGGCCTCTCAGGAGGCCACACGACAAAAGAAAGCTGTAGAAGGAAACGATATTATTGATGGGAAGCAATTTTGGACAGCTTGTCACTGATTATGGACAAGTTTGGTCACATAAAGCAAATTTTTCAGGAAAGGAAATGGAAAGTTCGAAGACTCACATCGAATAGAATATGAGAACTATAGCATTTATGTCTTGATAATATAAAAGAATCGTGTTTGGAGGAAACATGTACATTACTTTAAAGTCTACTACTTTTTCCAACAAAATATTGGCTGGCTGCGTGATGCAGCGGTAACGTTCTCGCCTGCTTTGTCGAAGGTTGCAGGTTCGAATCATGGCGCAGGCAGTTGGCATTTGAGGGTGCGGAAATGCGAGGGAGCCGTGTTAGTAGTTTACTGGCACGTCAAAGATCTCCTCCGGCATCTCGGCGTCTCTAACAGCCACAGTAATTGAAAGGAACGTAAAACCAATAACATTATTATTATTATTATTTATAAACTATTTCTATGCCCAAGATAGCGGGTTCAAACCCGGCCGAAGCCGTCGGATTCTTTAAGAGCGTTAAAAATCTCTCAGTATGCCTTCCTTCGGAGGGGAAGTAAAGCCGGCGGTCCCATGTCATAGATTTATGGTATGTTAAAGAACCTTCCACTAATTACACCTGTGTGAAGCTAAATTGTATAGGTTAAGAATGCAAACAACGCTCTTAGGATCCTACGTTCGTTGCCAAGAGCCGACTGCGGTGGCGTCTAGTATCTAAGTTCTGAACTAGGCCTAGTAGTCGTTGACGGTGGCGCTTGGCGACAAAAGTAGTAACTATTTGAAAAATTCAAAGTTGCAGTCCTTACTTGAATTAAAAAACAGATACACACGCCAATACAGCCATCACAATTAACACCGGTAATCAGACACTTTCTACACACACCCAAAGTACACGGGGCTACATGACCGCGTTGTTGCAGACCCTAAACTGAGGACCCAACCAACCAACCACACCGGTTATCAGACAGATTCTACACACTCCCAAAGTACACGGGGCTACATGACCGCGTTGTCGCAGCCCCTAAACTGAGGAACCAACCAACCAACCACACTGGTTATCAGACACATTCTACACACTCCCAAAGTACACGGGGCTACATGACCGCGTTGTCGCAGCCCCTAAACTGAGGAACCAACCAACCTACCAACCAACCAACCAACCAACCACACCGGTTATCAGACAGATTCTACACACTCCCAAAGTACACGGGGCTACATGACCGCGTTGTCACAGCCCCTAAACTGAGGAACCAACCAACCTACCACACCGGTTATCGGATACATTCTACACACTCGCAAAGTACACGGGGCTACATGACCGCGTTGTCGCAGCCCCTAAACTGAGGAACCAACCAACCTACCACACCGGTTATCAGATACATTCTACACACTCCCAAAGTACACGGGGCTACATGACCGCGTTGTCGCAGCCCCTAAACTGAGGAACCAACCAACCTACCACACCGGTTATCGGATACATTCTACACACTCGCAAAGTACACGGGGCTACATGACCGCGTTGTCGCAGCCCCTAAACTGAGGAACCAACCAACCTACCACACCAGTTATCAGATACATTCTACACACTCGCAAAGTACACGGGGCTACATGACCGCGTTGTCGCAGCCCCTAAACTTAAGAACCAACCTACCACACCGGTTATCAGATACATTCTACACACTCCCTAAGTTCACGGGGCTACATGACCGCGTTGTCGCAGCCCCTAAACTTAAGAACCAACCTACCACACCGGTTATCAGATACATTCTACACACTCCCTAAGTTCACGGGGCTACATGACCGCGTTGTCGCAGCCCCTAAACTTAAGAACCAACCTACCACACCGGTTATCAGATACATTCTACACACTCCCTAAGTACACGGGGCTACATGACCGCGTTGTCGCAGCCCCTAAACTTAAGAACCAACCTACCACACCGGTTATCAGATACATTCTACACACTCCCTAAGTACACGGGGCTACATGACCGCGTTGTCGCAGCCCCTAAACTTAAGAACCAACCAACCTACCACACCGGTTATCAGATACATTCTACACACTCCCAAAGTACACGGGGCTACATGACCGCGTTGTCGCAGCCCCTAAACTGAGGAACCAACCAACCTACCACACCGGTTATCAGATACATTCTACACACTCCCTAAGTACACGGGGCTACATGACCGCGTTGTCGTAGCCCCTAAACTTAAGAACCAACCTACCACACCATTTATCAGATACATTCTACACACTCCCTAAGTACACGGGGCTACATGACCACGTTGTCGCAGCCCCTAAACTTAAGAACCAACCTACCACACCGGTTATCAGATACATTCTACACACTCCCTAAGTACACGGGGCTACATGACCGCGTTGTCGCAGCCCCTAAACTTAAGAACCAACCAACCACACCGGTTATCAGATACATTCTACACACTCCCTAAGTACACGGGGCTACATGACCGCGTTGTCGCAGCCCCTAAACTTAAGAACCAACCAACCACACCGGTTATCAGATACATTCTACACACTCCCTAAGTACACGGGGCTACATGACCACGTTGTCGCAGCCCCTAAACTTAAGAACCAACCAACCACACCGGTTATCAGATACATTCTACACACTCCCTAAGTACACGGGGCTACATGACCGCGTTGTCGCAGCCCCTAAACTAAGGAACTAACCAACCACACCGGTTATCAGATACATTCTACACACTCCCTAAGTTCACGGGGCTACATGACCGCGTTGTCGCAGCCCCTAAACTAAGGAACCAACCAACCACACCGGTTATCAGATACATTCTACACACTCCCTAAGTTCACGGGGCTACATGACCGCGTTGTCGCAGCCCCTAAACTAAGGAACCAACCAACTACACCGGTTATCAGATACATTCTACAGTTCACGGGGCTACATGACCGCGTTGTCGCAGCCCCTAAACTTAAGAACCAACCAACCACACCGGTTATCAGATACATTCTACACACTCCCTAAGTTCACGGGGCTACATGACCGCGTTGTCGCAGCCCCTAAACTTAAGAATAAACCAACCAACCATATATCTTCACGTAGTTTTCTTCGAGTATGACTTTTATGATTTCCATTTCATGCTGCAAGTTGATTAGCGTTGCTTCCAATTTTCTTATTAGTAATTTCCTGTCGATCAAAGGCTTTTTGACAGTCGATAAATATAGCATAAAGAGGTGTCGGTAGCATGCTGAGTTTCTATGCCCAAGATAGCGGGTTCAAACCCGGCCGAAGCCGTCGGATTTTTAAGAGCGTTAAAAATCCCTCAGTATGCCTTCCTTCGGAGGGGAAGTAAAGCCGGCGGTCCCATGTCATAGATTTATGGCATGTTAAAGAACCTTCCACTAATTGCACCTGTATGAAGCTAAATTGGATAGGTTAATGTAAACAACGCTCTTAGGTTTCTAAGTTCGTTGCCAAGAGCCGACTGCGGTGGCGTCTAGTAGCTGAGTTGTGAACTTGGCCTAGTAGTCGTTGACGGTGGCGCTTGCTGGCAAAAGTAGGAACTATTTGAAAAATTCTAAGTTGCAGTACTTAAATTAAAAAAACAGATAACACACACTAATACAGTCATCACAGTTGACACCGGTTATCAGACAGATTATACACACACCCAAAGTACACGGGGCTACATGACCACGTTGTCGCAGCCCCTGAACTTAAGAACCAACCAACCAAAGAGGTGTCGAAGTTTGCTCTAGCGCAGTATCTATTTCGTTTGTTACTTTCTCAATGGCTTGTATTGCCGATTTGCCGACCATAAATCCATACTGATTGGGTGGTATCTTTTCCATTATTTTTGGACTAATGCAGCGCAGAATGGCATTTGAGAACATTTTATAGAAATTGCACTCCAAAGATATTCCTCGGTATGAACTGGGGTCGTCCTTATTGCCTTTGCCTTTCTACAGTGTGATTAGGTTTGCCTGTCTCCAAATGTTCGGTATCCTCTTATTTCTCAGGCATTCATTGAACAGTAGCATCAATACATCTACAATATCATTGGCCGTAGCTTTTATGTGTTCGTTGTACACTCCATCCAGACCTGCTGCCTTTTTGCCTTTAGATTCTTGGAAAATTATTTTTATATCGTCAGTTGTGAATGGTTGAAATGTGTTTTCTGGTAGTTCTCTCGTTTCAAACCTATACGACGATGTATTTCAAAGGAGTTTTCTGAAGTGTTCCTTCCACTGCGGTGGACTTATTATTGATGCTTTCTGTGTTGACTTGCCTGCTTTCAAGACTCGATGTTTTTTTTTACTCCGCTTCTTCGATCAACTTTTTCTCTTCTAGCAGTTTGTGTTCTTTCTTTTTAGTTCTTAATAATTCCTGGTATGCTTTCCTCGTCTCAGTGTACTTTAGGCGGCAATATTGATTGCTACTGGATCTGGCTTGGTATAAGTATTTCAATGTTTTCTGTCTTGCGATGTAGCATTCGTTGTCGAACCATTTCTTGGCCGTTCTCTGGGTGTTTGGTTTAGTAGTTGAGGCCAGTAGAATTTGTTGTAGCTTTGTCGTTGCTTCATCTATGTCTCCTTGTTCGATCATTATCTTTATTTCCCGTTTAGCGTCTTTGTTTATACCCCATGTGTCCTTGTCTATTTTTCTTGAGAATCTTGTTGGCAATTCTGGTACTTCCATGGGTTTGTCTATACATATGCGGATATAGGTTTTGACTGGTAGATGTTTCCTGATGGGATTGTTGATTACAACCCTCTGCTCCACTTGGTCTATCTCTTGATGTTTGAGGAATACCAGGTCATTCGTACTTTTCCCGTTATGTCCTATGTACAGTAAGGTCCGAATGTCTTATCATCCCCCCCCCTCCCCCCTTATGTATGTTGATGTGCATGTATTTTGAACATGTCATAGCAGATGTGTGACAAAGGTTGATTCTTTACGTTCCAGCCTGTTTAGTGATCCACAGCTTCCTTCAACTCTTCAGTTGTCTGGTATCGATGTTTTGAAACATGCTGCTTAATTATTCCCTACAGGGAATTGTCGCATGAGGTCAGATCTGGATTCCTGAGGAGTATAAATACACAGCATGTCCAAAGAAACAGGGGGTGACAAGACATTCGGACCTTTCTGTGTGTGTAATCTTCTCTTATGTTCACTCATTTCAGGCCGTTGTCTGTTAAGAAGTCTATAACATTTTCAGTTTTAATGCTTCTCTTGTCAATTCGGCAGTTGAAGTCTCCGGCTACAATGATAGGCTTGTCGTCGCTGAATGCCTCGATGGCTCCTCCTAAGCTGTTTATGATTGTTTCTGCATCGATATTTGGGTTGAAGTAGGCTATTATTATGTTAATAAATTGAGTAGAACTGTGTTATGAAAACTGTTTGCATTGGTTGGAGAAATGGCTTGACATAGCAGCTGACACCCCCTTCGGGACGTCCTCTGCTTACTTGTATTGCGACGATATGTTTGCCGCAGAATCCCTGTATTTCAATTCCTTCTGTGGAGAAGGTCTCTGTAAGCAATATGATGTCGTATGCGTCCCATTTGGTGATTGTGTCTTTGGAGCGTAGTATTTTAAGTCCTTCCACATTCCATGGCATGACTTGGAGTGATGCATAAGAGCTGTCTACATGGTGCGCTGCGCGATTGATGTGGTCGTTTGTTGAACTGTTATTATCGGATGCGTTGAGTGATTCACTGTTAGAACCTGTAGGGACGAAAAATTACCCTTTCGGGCCAACAATTTGGGTCGTCCATGGTTTCCTTTCTTGAAAATAGAACTGCGAGCATATAGGCTTTGCTCTGTCCTCTCGAGTTTATGGACGTGATTTCTCGAACGTCCTCTATGCCGTTTTCTGCGAGGTGTTTCCTTATGTCTTCCTCTGTTGTGGTGGGGTCCAGTCTTCCGACGTAGAAACATACCAGTTTTTCTGCGGCTCTCAAATTGTTACTTCCTTTACTGTTCCGTATTGGTTTCGTTTATAACCAGGACGGCTGCCTTGACTGGCCGCAACCGATTGTAGCATGCTGCAGGTTTACTCTTTAGCAGAGTGGTTTTGGGGAATCGTGTTGTGCGCCTCGCTTTGTGTATTTGTCGTGTCCTGCGTTTGACTTTGGATTATTTCTGAATATAGTTGCTTGTCCACAGTTGTAGGTTCATTTCCTGTTGATGTTCGCTGAGTCATAGTATATTTATACTGGTCTGTCAATATTTCCGATTGTTTCACCTGCACTTCATGCATAAGTGCTAACTTATTTAGCAATGTATCGCTAAGGGTGTCAATATATGTTTAAATTCCAGTTACCACCTTTTGTATTTCTGAGCACATTTCCTTATTTTCTAAGACTGCGCGTCTAACTTTGTCTTCATCTTCTCTGATATCTATTATGGTATCGAGTTTCTTTATTACATCATTATGTATTTTTTTTCCTCTTGCGTGGATTTACCTGCGTTGTACAGGAGGAAATCTTGCTCGTAAGGGAAACACAACCACATCAATTTGGACTTTTCTTACGTGCCATTTTTAACGCATTGAATTGTCCCTGCTGGAGTTCAGCACATGTAAGGTGGTGCCATCTTTGACACAAGCCATCGCACATGACTGCACTCGCATCATCGACCTTGCGATTACAAACGGGGCATATATCGTTAGTCGCACTAACAACAAGTTGCGAGTACCCTTCCAGAATGATGTCTAGATGGCCGTGACTGGATTTCAAGATGTTTGTTTATTTGTTGTATTACGTGGAAGATTCCTAGACTTATTAGTACCACCACCACTAACGCACAAGCTGTATATGAATGCAGTAACTCTATGACAAGATGCGGTCACTTATTACATCAATAGGAAAAACAAAAGTTTGGTGCTTTTCAGTAGGAAAAAAAAAATCACTTCTACTTATTTACCTTATGATCTTGCAGGATTAATACATATGGCTGGTATTGTGCAATGTTGAATCACTATAATTTTTACCTATTATGTACCTTCCAAACGATTGTATTTCTGGAATCTACACATGTACATAGACCGTTGACATTTAACTGAACAGAAAACTAGAGGAAGTACGAGTATAACTGTTTGTGTTGCAACATATTGTTTACATAATACATCAGTCATCCACGTGGCCGTACAACAACAACAACAACAGCAATAATAATAATCATAATAATAATAAAATACGGAATATAACAATTTTAGTTTAGAGCATGTTCTTTCAGTTTTATAACCTTAACGCACTCTCTTCCAAAAAAGCGGATGGGGGGGGGGGCAGATGACCTCGCTGTTCCGTCCCTTAAAACAAAAACATCAATCACCATCATCATCTTCAAAAAGTAGATGACGCGATAAGCATATTATCTTACAGACCAAGGTTTCTTCTTAGATCAGCAAGATCCACACACTCGGTTAAAATGTGGATCACAGTGTATACAACTCCATACGTACAAAGTGGGGAGGGATTCTTCCCTCTCATCAGGTGCGAATGGGTGAACCCTGCATGACCTATCCTTAATCTGCATAAAATGGCAAACTCACTCCGTGCTCAGAAAGAGCTCCACCACACCACACCTTTTATCGCCTTCCGTTTGAGGATGAGTTACGCCCCTTCGGGAAATGAAGGAATCGACAAAAGATAAGGGCCATGAGAGATGGGAAGATGAAGGACACCCTAAGCCTCCATTATGTAATAACGTCTGGTTTGAAGATAACAAGGGAGCTGATTAAGAGATGTTCTGGCCAAACAAGTGGAAGCAGTACCAGATTCTGCTGGAGTCAAGTGATCGGAAAAATGGGGGCAAACTGGATTCGACGTAACGTAGCCTAATGGGAGAGTAGAGATATAGAGACTAAATACAGTTCTAGGCCTAATAACGTATGAGTGATGAAGATGATTGATCACGTTGTTTTTTTCTTTTTAATTCATTTTACGCACACATTGGAGTACTATAATCAATCTATATACAGTCAAGTCTTAGGAATATTAATTACAAATTTGGGTTCCTCTTCTTCTCCCAGAACTGCTGAGATGGAGCCCATCACTTCCGAGCGAGGCGCGCCATGACGCGTGATGGGCTCCATATCGGCAACGCTGTACAGCTTTCCCCAGAGCGGCTAGCTGGTGAACCATGTCTTATTTCCCCGTACAAATACAAAACGATAAAAAAGTGAATTAATTTACGTATTTCAGTCATACAGCATAACGTTTTGATGTATAAGGATTACAACGCGACCAAGAACTACATTTTCCAACCACCCCCGAGCCGAGAAAAAGTTACCTTACAAAAATGATAACAACGTTGTTTCTTGGAGACACAAAATCTTGAAATTAATAAACCAGTTATACAACATTCCAATGTATATTGTGTTAAAATTTGGATTCGATCTGATGATGGGTTTTTGAGATAATAATTCTTAAATGTGACGCATGGTTGAAACACACTTAAAAACGGGCACTTTTTGTGTTCCAGCTGCGATAAAGAATATTAAAATATAAATTAAAAATTCCAAACCTACATGAACTAGCGTAAAATGAAGATGTTTTTGGATTCTATGCAGGTCTATTAGTTACTTCACAAACAAACTTCAAACTCGAGTGCACATAATATTTTGGTCGACAGTAGGTCATATTTCCTGTTCTGAGTACCTAGAAGTGAAAATCTATTTCAATCTCATTGTGTTTATGCGTTTTGTGTAATATATTTTTGTGCAAAAAATCTCCACGACGAATTTGAATGAAGATTTCAGGACTTACGTTTTTGAACAGGACTTGGACGATTTCTGCATGCCATTTACTGTAATGTTGACTGTGAAACAGAAAAATCAGAGTCGCAGCTAGAACTGATTGAGTTACAATGTAACAACGATTAAAGCAACTATTCCTCAACGTTTCGAAAATTGAGTTCTACAAGGCTCTACCAAAAATCAACCTTCCCAAACTTGAAATCTCATGCACAAAAGATAACTGCCATGTTCGCATCTTACTATATCTGTGAACAGGTGTTTTCTACAATAGAGCTCTCAGAAATAGCGTCAGAAATAGATTAACAGTCCACCATTTAGCTGCGCTACTAAGAATCAGCTCATCCCATTTTCAACCAGATTATGAACAACTTTTAGAAGCACTGTCACAGTTTCACTTGTCACATACTCCTTCCTCTTCTAACAAATAATGAAGATGTGTTCTCTTTTCCCTAGTTTTCTACCATTTGCAGCCTATAAGTTTTGTTTGATTTAAATTCAGAAATAAAACGTTTATAATCTATCGTTAAACATGTGTTGTTCTCTTTTTCGGCCCGCTTAGATTATTTTATATTGCATCTGGCCATCCCCCTAAAACGTTTTCCCCATGTCTGTTCTATACGGAAGTGAGAACTGGACTAGTGAAGTAGCAGAAAGAATAAGAGTCGAGGTTTTCACATAGAAGAATGGTAAAAAATATCCTAGATAGACAAAGTTAGCAATGAAGAAGTTTTGAGAAGAATTGGAGAGGCACCATGCTTGATAAAGAGCATGCGACAAATGAGGTGGAAGGGGGTGCAAAGGAAGACTGCTAAGTATGTACTGGGGACTACCGGTGGAGAAGTAATGTGAGTGTAATTATTCAGAATTTGGACTGGGAAAGTTTGTTTGATAGATGCTTTAGAGCAAGAATGGGGGATATGTCTATAGCTTTATAATGGAGAGAATGTGTGGGAAGATATTCGTGGGAGATTGGGAACAGTGGGGGTATACATTGGGGTCCGATTTGATCATTCTTATAAAGTTAATGTAAGTTATAATTGGGGTAAATGCTCCTTTGTGGGGAGAGGGGAAACTGAATGGAACCGATTGCCAGAGACATTACCAGCCCAATGCCTCCAAATGTTTGGAGGTTTAAGAAGTTAGTCTAGCAGTGTCAACTAAACAAGAAGTTGTGATTAGATTAGCAGGTAGCTTTGAGTTTGTGTGTTGAAGGGAAGAAGTTGAATTAGTATTAATCATTTTAAAATTATTGTTGCTGTTTCTTTATTGCTGCAGAAAATTCATGTTTATCGTTATTTTTTGAACCTAACATATTTTAAATTGTAGTTTTATTGTAATCTTGTCACCAAGGAATATATCCCCATTTGCAAATAAATAAATCTATCTATCTATAGAAACATCTGGATTGGACGCATTATTAGGCAAGAGTGTTTGCTGGCCTCTATTTTGAAAGGAAGACGTGGTACAACTGGGGAATGGCTTACCAATTGCACGTGGAACTGAAGAGTTTAGCTCAAGATTGGAGAATTGAATGCTGCAAACCAACCTCAGGGTTGACGACTTAAGAAGATGCTGCAATTAATGCAAATGCGACAGGATTTCACACTTTTCTACATTGTACAGTATTATAGATCTTAAATGTGAACTTATGTTTCGTTATGCGTTCATTCACTTACCTTCATCCTTGAGACTATCCATTTCATCGAGTTTAGTCATTAAAATATGTTAGATTTACGCTGTAAAAGAAATAAATAAACACAATGTAAATCAAATAGAAAATTCATACATTCTGTGCACAGCATGTTAATGAACAGCTGTTTAATTACTTACGGTACGTAAAGCGGATGATTATCTCCAAAGTGCGGAATTTTAAATACAGTGATGGGATACTTTAAAACACATTTCTGTTGAGGTACCAATGGTTCTAAAGGCGCACTATGTTAAACAGTGGTACCGGTATGTTATCCAAAATAACATTGCCCATCCAAGCTACGTTTAACCTTTCTTAACCTTTCATCAAAAATGTTATTTAAAGCCCTGAGAAACTGACATAGGACCATATGACTCACAATGATGTTTACAAGATGGACATTAATTAAACGCACAGAGTAAACTGTAACGAACTAGCACCAACATATAGCGCACAGATACTATGTGGGATCATTTTGTTCTCTAGTTCAAAAACACACAATAGGCTGTTACAATCGCTTTAGAATGTGAAAAATTATCGTATTATACTGTATAATGAGAAATAAGTGCAAAGTGTGCATAAATATACAGAGAGATATACAATTTCACTAGTGATAGGTCAGTTATATGAACGAAACTGTGTCACTGACACAGTTCTGTTAGAGCACGTCAGAGCATGGTACTAACATAGTTCACAAATACACTTACCTGTTGCCTCATGGAAGGTCTGCAGTCTACACCATTGAACGGTCTACACATGCGATGGTGGAACCTGTGTGTTGCTAGGCGTATCACGATGTACGAGTATCTCAACTCGTATTCTACCTGCATCCAATCTCTGGTTTGCATAGCCGTAGTGGCGTAGAAAACCTCTTCTATGATATCCCGCTTCATTTGCACTTCCAGTAACAATACCTCATAGGCTGCTGAAGATGGCAGTAACATTTGCACTCTCACGTCCACTACTAGACACGATTCTCTAATAACAAGAACATACATTTATCGAGATTTTGTATATTTAGAGAGCCCAAGAACCCTTTTCAAAAATTTCCGCTTCAAACTTTCCATTTCCCCTAGCTGCTTTTTCGAAATATTTATCGTATTATAAACTTGTCATTCTTAAAATTTGATGCGTATAGAATGCCAACGGAAGGCAAATCAATGGGATCCCACATAGAACAGTCATAACATCTGACGGAAGAGTTTCGCATAAGAGAACTCTAATAGGATTAGCCAACCATGCCATCTACCGGTGTCTAAAGTTAATAACAAATCAAGGCCGTCTCCGTGGCTTATCTAGGTCACTCCTATTCCGCAGTTTGTACTCTCATGTCAATCGAATGCCATGACAAAATAGTAGATAGAATAGGGATAGAAGACTTCACAATGATGTATGAGATTCCAATGGATCCTCCTTGAAAGGCAGAAATTTTGGATGCTCAACATGTACTTATGAACGGAGTAGCTTCACAAAATAAACATTAAAAGAACATAAAAGTGGCTTCGGTGGCGTAGTTGATAGCATGCTGAGCAGAGCGGGTTTGAGTTATTGTTGTTTTAAGGAGCGGAACTACGAGGTCATCTGCCCCTAGCCGAGTTTGAACCCGTGACCTTGGGTATAGAAGCTCAGCATGCTACCAACTACGCCACCCAAGCCGCCCAAATAATTTGAAATCCCACCTAGCGGGACAATATTTTTTACTTTTCTTAGCGGGAGAGAAATTGATAAAATTAATCTAATTTTATTAAAAATAAAATGATTCAATAAATACCTAGAAAGTTCTATGAGTCCATTAACACTCATTTGGATAATTGATAGATTGCTGATGTTTGAAGGGACGGAACAGTGAGGTTATCTGTCCCTACTAATTTGGAGATCGTTAACTTCCTGAATGTGAGATAGTCGAGTTGCTTCATATTACAGATATCCAGAAATATCCCGAATTACGGTTATCCCCCAGTTATAACCCCTCCCAATAGTCGCTACTGCTCTCTGACAAGAGTGAAATTTATTTGCTGAGCCTTGGGACTGGATTTTTCATGCTTGTCCCGAGACCTCCAGCCTTCATTATGAGCGTATCTCCCTCTTAGAAGTAATAATAGGTACGTTTACAATAGCCTTCTAAAACTGTGGCCACTGCATTCTTACCTGAAAGGTAACAGCTCAATCATTTCTGTAGCCATATCTCTCTTGATGTATAAGATGTGCTGAATACAAATCAGGGATCTCCGCTCCAATATTCCCTTCTTGTATTTGTTCAGTCTGAAGTAGGAAGGAAAGGATTTTCATTTTCCTGAAAATTGCTTTGAATGCGAGCAGAGAGGTCAAGGAATCGTGAAGACTACCTAATGAAGATGCCCATCTTGGAAGTTGGCCCTTCAGCTTCAGTGCGCCCGGCTGTACAGCGCTGCTCAAGCGAACATCTCATTGAAGCCGAGAAGGTAAGGAGGGTCAGCCTGGCCAAGAAGTCTTTATTAAACGCGAAATAACACAGCCTGTTGTTCGCCTCGCGCTGAACAGCTATTGTTACTGTGTTGGAAGGGGGCGCTCTAATCTAGCTTAATAAAAATATAACCAACGTGCGGACAGAGTAATAAAGCCCTTTCTCAACAAAATAAGAACTGTGATGTATAATAATAATAATAATAATAATAATAATAATAATAAATACATATCTCATACGACAAGACCAAATATATGGAGAGAAGGCCAGAAATAAATCCCCTTTAAACACCAAATCCGGTAAAATTGCCCAAGTCTGCACTTTTAAATACATTGGCGAAATTCATTGCTACAAAACAGCACCAAACCTACTACAGGTCTTTATTTTTTCAACTCCTAAAGCACCACTTAACTTCCACCTACTCAAGGCCTGCTATATATTCACATTAAATTACGAAGCTGCTGCATAAATTAAAACCATACACACACTGCAAAATCACACTCAGCTAAACCATGGTGAGCGAAGCGAGAATAATAACAACTACAGCAACGGTAGGAATGTGTACTGATCAACAATGGCCAATAGACACATCCTGACCCGACCTTAAGCTGAAACTGACTGCTGCTCTCTTTTTCATTTGCACTGCCCCTAAATAATTAATTAATTGCCCCAGTGATTAATGAATTTAAACAAACTATTTTGTTACGGCTCGCCGCATGAGTCACAACTGCCCCAGGGCTGGGCTGTGCTCTGCCTCAGTGGATTGCGTGCGCCTTATGCAACAGGACTACTAGGACAAAGGGATGGTCCAGAATATTCGTGACCCAGCCAGCGATGGAAACCTCGTGAAGGCGTGAACCCTGGATGGGTCTAGAAGCATTTATTGAGTCACCGGCCTGCTATATAAGAGCGACCTGTCAAGCAGTGAGTGTGTGTTTTTACGAGCTAGTGCGAGCGTTTATCCTGAGCGACAGAAGTGTGGTGACTTGCGAAACTCCTAGTGAAGCCGATTCTCTTGACAGCGAGGGAGTGAGAAGCATACAGGGGACTGCTGTGTTTTGAGCGAGTGTGATTTCACTGAGCGACAGAGGTATTGAGGCGAAGTGCTGTGCGAGTTACGAAATCCAGTGACATTGTTTCCCAGCTCGTGGGCAGCGAAGCAGCGTGTAGCAGGTTATCGTAAGTAACTGTAGTTTGTGTACATAAGGGAGAGGTGCAGGTAGTTTCTGTCAAGGTCACCGGACTCATTAGGACTGATTAACTTCTGTAGTTTGTTGACAAGTGAAAGGGGGCAAGAGCTCTCCATAAGGAAGTGACTTGAGGAAACTGGAGTAAGGTTCTAATTGCTTGTATTTGCTGATGAGTAGTGTATCTTTCTGGCCGCAATAAGGTTAATTATTTATTTAAAGGAACAATCTGTGTTGTGCTTCAACCCACCGTAATCCAGTTAACAAAAGTGTCACTAGGGGGGTGGCACGTAACAATATATTATCCTTGCACAATTAAAAACCAATGCACTGTAAATACTCTGGCTATAAGTCATTTATCAGACTATAGCCAGAGGCAAAGTACTAAGTTCACTATTATTATTATTATTATTACCCTCCAAACATTTCTTCCTCAAACTAGAGTGAAAGAAACCCGGTTTACGGGCACCAGACTCTTAATTTCTTCCTGCATTCACCTGACAAGGTGATATGCTGTCACTGCCTGAGAGTAGTACAGCCCTCAGGACTTAATCGAATCACCAATAAAGACAGAATCACTGAGCTCCAGAAGGCCTACAGGCTAAAGTGGGCCCATTACAACACGAAATGCATTTCGACGAACGCCAAATTACGACATTATTAAACAGTTATTCTTCCAGAAGCAACATATGCCCACTGACACAATAGTAATCGATGGTCATTCCAAGATTAGGGAACTGGAAAAGCAGGAGCGAAATATTCTCCGGAAGATCTACGGAGCAATCAACAGAAACGGCATTTGGATGAAGAGTCCTAGTACAGAACTCTATAAAAAAGACAAATACGATAACAGACGAAATTAGAAAACGCAGTGCCAAATTTTTCACTCACATCCACAGGATGGCCACCTCCAGATTGCCAAAGAAACTACTTGATATCATAAATACAGCACAGAATGGCGTAGAGAGACTTACAAGTAATCACCATAGAAAATTTCGAAGACCAAATTGAGTGCCAGACGAAAATCGCGAATGTTAAGTTTGAACCAAGATCATTACGACAACCTGGAAAAAAAAATGGACGTATGAGAGGAAAATGGAGCATTCCGCGAGAATGAAGAGATTTTGGGAGGACCGGAGGAGACACACCTCCTAATGACATCATGTTATCAAGTTTAATCGCTCTCCTATACGGGAATTTTCGCTTAAATAAATAATAATAATAATGATATCGAATGATACGAGTGGAATATGCAAAAGGAAGATTACACCATCCACATTCATCTACTGTCAGGATCAAGCTAAGCAGGGAGGAAGGAGGCAGAGGCATCATTTGCCTACAGAAACTGTACAACAGACAAATCAAGAGACTTCGGCAGTATTTCTACAGTAGACTAGATTTCTATGCCCACAACGTGATTGTTGAACTTGATTATAACTATACGCCATACTTCTGAGCCAACTGGGTCTCACTCAAGAGCTACAAACTGAAATAAAGGAAGAAGATAGTCTATTAACATGCACCATGAATGGCAGAACAGGCAGATTCACAGCAAACCCTATCATAAGCTCAATTCCCCAGAAAATAACAAACAAGCAAGTAACACCTGGCTAACAAAAGGTATTCTACAACCCGAAACAGAATTGTACCTTTTGGGGATATACATGTAGACTAGGTGACGGCACGATGACACGTGGTAGACTCAACCATATCTGGTCGATTAGATTAACAGTTTGCCTTTCCTACCATTACGAGCGCTAGTGTGAGTCAATGAAACTCCATATCCGGTCGATAAGATTAGCAGTTTGCTTTTTCTACCACTACGAGTGAGTCAACGCGGAGTTTCACTTAAGCCCTCATAACTACCTACTGGCGTGAAGATTTTTCAAATTAAAAATTAAAAAGATGCGCCTTAGGGTATTGAACCAAGGAATACATTAAAGAAATAATTATGTAAATAAGTTAATTTGGCTAGAAGTTGATCAAAAGTGAAACGCGTAACGAAGCAAGTGATTTTGCATGTCGAATTTTATCGCTCCTTGAAGCGCTATGAAAGTCAAGGAGGTTATATATCTAATGTACCCAATTGTCATCATGTTGACCATGTGTTCGTATCCCAACTAACTCACGGTCTTTCGAGGTATGGGACGTTCCTGCCCACTATACGACCACATGCTCAGGATTTGAGTCTACCAGGTAACTACTCTACAGGAAATACACAACAATTTCCTAAAAATAACATTTTACTGGTCTAAAATCATGGCTAAACAACAAATACAAATAAAGGACAAATTACATTTAATTCCCACAAATAAAATAGGGTTGTTCTGTGAGCTTTCTTCTTAAAATAGTGCTACACTGCACTCAAATCTAATTCTATCATCCTGTCAATGATATTTTCAGACTTCCATGGGTTTCCATAGTGTTCATCAACTGACACAATATTAGTTAATGGGAGTGTCATAACACAAAAATCACATATCACATAAAAATGATACTAATAAAACATTATTCCATTTCTTATGGCATTTACCTTGATTAACATGAATTCATTACTTTCTGCAATCATTAACAAATATTTGTTGTGTTGTGTGAATCATCTTCCCTCCTTCCATCCATTTGAACGCTTTAAGAAAAGTGGTACTTAATTTTATAGTTTCACCATATAACGATTTTCTGGGTCTTGTCGGCCTTATCATCGTTACAAATGTGTCATGTTCTGGGAAAACACATACCCGTCTGCATAAATTAGCAGGAATGGCAAAATTCACTCTAAAAGAAGATGCCTACATTATTTTGGTTCAGCTTTTCTCTACAGAGGATAACTGAGCCAAATATTATCTGATTTCTATGATTCAACAACGTATGTGAGTTGCAACCCACCGTTCAATTCACTTGGCATCATCAAAATAATCATATCTTAATTGCATATTTAAATATCGAGATTTCTCAGTGTCCTACTGTGACTAATTTACAAGGGACCGGCCGAACGACCTTCCTCCCCTCAGCAGGCAATAAAATTCGTTCCAGCTGGCTAGCCAAGATGGCGGCCGCAGAAGTGGTCTACAATTCCCCCTCTCTCTCTACTGTCAAGATCAAGGTCAGGTTTGTTTACAAAATGCAGTACTGGAGTAACGCTAAGTGTGGATCCTACATAATTGAGTCATTTAAATATTTAACACCTATCCTTATAGTGTCCTGGGCTCAACTGGCTCCTTAATTAACATTCATGGCTGGGGTGGAATTCTAGTGATAGTCTTGCCGTTCACTGGTGACTACTAGTGGCTTTTAGACGCGCATCATAGTGAAAATCCACGACTTTCACCAGCAGCTGTCAATAATATATAAGGAATCTGCGTTCCTAAACGACGAATATGATCTTTACCTCAGGGTAAGTCATTAATACACACATGCTCACAGCGTCTCGACGGACGTCAATAGTGGCATAATTCAAGCAAGCGTTGGATACAGACAGACTCTGTCCAATTCGCTGCGACATAATACAGTATGCTCAAGGGCGATACTACTCGTAGATTTAGCCAACTTCTCACCTAACGCGCAAGCTATACTAGATTGTCCCCGCTATATTTATTACGTAAATCACTGGATTCAACGTTAATTCTGCACGCTTACAAGCGGCTCAAACAATACTTCACATATATGACTCAATTATTAAGGCACCAGCATTCTCTCTATCATACCACTTAAGCCAAAGCTTTACATAGCTCCTAACACAAAATGTAATAAAATTTACTGGCTTATATTACTTTAATGGTCCTCAAACATAATCCTAAGGATTGACCATATCAAATATTCATTCATATTTCACACTGACACTGAAAAAGCTCTCGTATTTATCTATATTTCACGTTATACTCTTACTGTTTACCAAATACAGTATCTTTACATTAGACATGACACTATTTGAACACTATTTAGGCCAAAAATGCCTATTACTTTACTGTTGCCGACCCCATAATATATTATTATTATCATTTAACGTTACCGTTACATCCATCACTATTTTTGCCTGAATGGCCTCAAACAAATCACCTTCCAAGACATATTTTATTCAAGACGAGTGGTGAAAACTCGTTCAGTAAGTGACTATTACATCTTATTCTCAAAGTGATAAATCGTTACATGGTGAACTATTTAGTTATACTGACATTATAAAAAAATGGGTACTCACTTTTTCCTCTTTGGTGGATAGTGCCAGCGCCTCAGCTGTAGCGCTACCATGACGCTTGACTTAAGCCATCATGTTATCCTTGACACAACACTTAGATTCATACACTTTCCACATGATACACATATTTTTATCAGTGGTTTTTATCATTGCGATACACTGCATATTAATCACTATACACAAGAACACTTTAAATCACTATTTCACAATTTATATACACTTATCCACTACTTCACATGTTAATCCTTAAATTGGACTTCTCCTACGCCTGATCTCAGAGATGCGCTGCAAATATGACAACCGCTGGTCTCCGTGAAAATCTAACAGCGTTTTACGGACGTTCAATCCTCGTTCCCTGCAATCTTGTTCAGCTCACTATCCATATTAGGTGGCAATGGTTTCCAAGCTCCCATCATTGTAGTGATCCTGATGATGCTGTCATATAATTCTGACAATACCTCCCGGTATAAGAACTGTTCAAAAACATTATAAGTTCCTTTTTCGCTGTGGCGAATTTATATTTGCGTCAGATAATAGGTAAATACCTGTATTAATTTACTTTCGACGCACTTCATGATTACTTATGAAGCTTTTATAACTTGCTTCTATTGTTCTCCAACGACGGCGCGTTGATACTTTAACATTTGGCGCGCTACTAGCAGCGTCTTAGTTACGTGTATACTGTAGAACAACTCGTGAAGACTGGTAAAGACTGGCGAACGACTGTAGAAGAACTGGCTTGGCTTGCCTCGCTCCCTCTATATAAAGGCTTCTCGTACAAAATAGTCCACTGGACCCATGAGAGCGACTCCTTTCTTGAAATAATACCTCTTCAGCCGAAATGACATCTACATCTTGTTTCTTTAGGTGTGGAGGTTTCAAAAACCTTCGCGTGCCGGCGATCGCTTCGGCCAATTAATTACAATTAATTGCCTTAGTTCAGCGCGTGGGCACGCCATCATGGTACTTCCCCGTTGACTGGTCACAAAGTCACTGCTCTCGAGCGTAGGCTAGGTTGTGATGCATTCATTTGGAGATAAAGGCCTTAATTTAGGTGAAAAACCATTCCTAAATTACCTCTCCGTGAATATATTCACCTGGGTGTATATTTCAATGCATTTCAATACTCCATTTGGCTGTAATTAATTAATTTCCATGAGCCAACATGTCTACCCTCCGTTTCACCGTTGTCAAGCGGTGGATACCCGAGTCATTAATTCTGAGCTGTCTTCCTGCTCCAGACGTAAATAGTTCGCTTGGCGCCTAGCTTCTCCGCCCCCTTGCTAAGGGTCATTTGTAAACTGCCAAACTAGCCTTCTCTCATATTCGTATGCTCTGAAAATGTATATTTCCTTGCATTTGGCTACAGTTCTTCCCTTAAATTGCTATGATATTCACCTATAGATCGTGAAATCACGCTACCTTGTCATTTGCCAGTATACCTCTCATTGCTCTTTGGGTTCCCTGAATTGCTCCCCCGCAGAGATCAATGGTTCGACTCTAGGCATAACCATGTGCCTGGTCTTCTCTGATGAGACCTGAGTTCGATGCCAGACTGCTGTGACTGGTTGGGCACATCTTTCCCCTGCTAAGCTCGGAAAATTCATTTCATAAGTGAATTTTTCGGGCCTTTCAGATGGCATCGACTCCATGCAATATTTACTTTAAGCGGTCAGTGCTCTCGGCAATGGGATCTCTCGTTCCCCACTCCACTCTGTCTGCTTTCTCGTAGACTCTCGTTCTGCCTTCGCAATTGTTCATTCATCCCCTCTAGCTCCGCAGCGGCCTCCCTCAACTGGTCATAAAGTTCCTGCAGTTGACAGCTGCATTCTTCCCTTGTATCCGTTGGGTCTGCGAGCTGGTTGCTTCTCTCCGTTCCTCCTTGAGACTGCAAGCTTTTCTCAAGATTCTTTCCGTGCATACGTAATGATTCCCCGTCCACTTGGGTGTACAATGCTTGCTCCTCTCTTGTATCATAGTCTTCTGGTGGACTATATACCTTCAAATTCGCTGCATTTACAACAACTTCTCTACCTGTTGCTTCGTCTTTGATCCGATATGCATTATTTTGCAGATCCCTTATAATCAGGTAGGGTCCATGATAAGCATGCTGAAATTTCTGATATTTCCTACTCTCTGGATCTGAACTGGCGGGTTTCTTCAATAAGACGTACTCCCCCACGAGTAACGGTCTGTGATAGCGTTTCCTCCTGTTTCTCCGCTGCCGTCTATCTGCTTGTTTCTTGAGATACTCGAACGTTCTCTGGATCCTAACATAGGAATGATTCTTTCCTTCAGCCTCTTAAGTACCTGTTTTGTACTGGTTTTCTGAATTGGACACAGGACTATCATTTTGGAAAACACGTCTAGTGCAACTAGGATGTGTCTATTTCCTCTTCTAGCTCTAGGAAGCGGCCCAAAGTTGTCCAGTGCCAGAAGCTGACATGGCTTCTCTGGTAAGAGTGGTATAGGTTTCTGCCTCATTAAATACGAGTTAGGCTTTACTCGTTGGCACATATCACATGTCCTGATAGTATTTCTGACCGTCTCTCTAAGTTTCGGCCAAATAAATGCTTCTTTAAGCAGGGCAACAGTCTTATCTACACCGGAGTGTCCAAAAGCTCGGTGTGCTAACCATACTAGCCTCCTCTGCAATGCTGGTGGTACGACTATCCTGGGTTTGGTGTGGTCTGAGTCGCTCCATTTATGTAACATCTGGTTAAACCATAGATATTCCGCTGATAGTGCTTCGGCTTCCACATACATCGGAGTTCCTCTATCCAGCTTTCCCTCGAAGTAATTAATCATCAACCGTATCCAGGGATCTTCACGTTGAAAAACGGTGATGTTCCTCAGATCATCTAAGGTCTTCTGATCTCTATCTTCTATCTCGATAGCTAGAACTTCTTCTTCATCAGCTGTAGGGTATCTGCTCAGCAAGTCAGGTATGATATTGTCCTTCCCCGGGCAATACTCTATTTCCACTTGAAATTGCTGTATGTACAGGGACCACCTTGTCAGTCTTTGACTCGACAAGTCAGTTTTTAGCAGGAACGTTAGGGCTTTATGGTCTGTTCTCAATATAATTCTAAAACCATAAACTAGCTTGTGCCAATACTGTAAGGCATACAGTATCGCGAGTAATTCGATCTCCGTGACCGTATAATTCTTTTCATTAGGCTTCAACCTTCTGCTGATAAATGCAATGTAAGTTTTCTCCTCTGGCCTGTCAACATTCTCCTGATACAACATAGCTCCGATCCCTATAAATGATGCGTCAGTCTGGATAATACATTTCTGAGTGTAGTCAGGATATCCCAATTTCACATAATCTAACAACATCTGTTTAGATTTCACGAAGGCTTCCTCGCATTGTTCCGTCCAGCGCCATCTTCCTCCCTTCTTAAGTAAGTCTTGGAGTGGTGCTACGGTCTCGGTATACTTCGGACAATGGTTTGAAAAGAATCCAATAACGCCTAGATATTGCCTGACGTGCTTTACCTTCGTTGGTCTCGGGAAATGTTTAATGACTTCCAATTTTCCCGGATTAGGTCTGACTCCTTGTGCATCTATTACGTGGCCTAGAAATTTAACTTCTCTCTGAGCAAAGTTAGACTTCTTTATATTGACCTTAAAGTTAGCCTGACTTAGGTCATATAACAACTTGCGTAGATCTCTGACATGTTCTTCGACAGTTTCAGAGGTCAGTAGTATATCATCTACGTAACATATGGTTGTAGCTTTTACTTCTTCGGACAGGTTCCGATCTAGCGCTCGTATCAATGCTGAACCTGCTGTTTTTAATCCAAATGGAAGACGCACGTATGAATACGTGTGCTGGTCAAATAAAAATCCAGTTAGCAAACTTGTTTTCTCTTCCAGAGCAAGATGGTGAAAACTTGCAGTCAGGTCAAGATTTGAGAACACAGTCTTTCCTTTGAACCTTCTAAGTACCTCCTTAATGGGCGGCACTTTATCAAATTCCGGTATGACCTTGGAATTCAAATTTCGTAGGTCCAGGCATATCCTCACACTTCCGTCCTGTTTAGGTACAACTACCAGTGGGCTGACATAGGGTGTGGCTGTCTTTACAATGACGCCTGCTTCTAGCATTTCCTGTATTGCTTCTTTGACCTTTAAATAATGTTTCTCAGCTACAGGATACGGCTTCTGTTTAAATGGTGTCCAATCGCTGACTTGGAACGCATACTGGAAATTCTTGATCCGGCCAGGTCTCGAATCGAAGACTCCTTTATACTCAAATAGCAGTTCCCTTAGCATTTGCTTATGTTCTGGACCAAATTTAGCTTCTTCAATCTTCTCTTCCAGGCATTCTTCAAATTTTGGTTTGAGATCCTTTTCAATGTCTGAGGCCAGTGTTGCCAACTCTTCCTCGATGTCTTCTGTTGTCGACACTGCATCCCCAGTCATATCTCCGTATGTATGCCATACGTACTCGTCTGGTCTCGTTTCATTATACTTTAATGAGAGTTCTAACTCTTCCTTTCCCTCACATGCGCGAAACATAACAATGTCTTGCGAGAGATCTATAATAACTTTATACTCTCTCATGAAATCCATCCCAACAATGATATTAAAAGGCAGCTTATTTACAAGTAGGAAGCTCTGTGAGAATGTAGAGTTCCCTATATGCAAATCTAAAAATACTTGGTATTTGCATATCATAACTTTATCTGGTATGACACCTTTTATTTTCACGCTTGAAATAGGTATTTTCAATACGTGAATTTTACTCTGGATTTCACTGTATAATGCCTGGGTTATCAAACACACGGTTGACCCTGTATCAATGAGACTTCTTATCTTCATACCCGCAATGTTTACAATAATAATGGGTAGTTCCCTTCTTACATTGACCGTCCTTTCATCTAGGTCTTCGATAAGCTCCTCAGGTTTGGCAATCCAGTTAACAACATTCACTGTATTCCATCCTGAACTTATCTCTCTTTGGCCATTTAAATTTGGTGTTTTTTTTTCAATTGCTCCATTCTTTGTGGAGTTCTTCTGTCTGTCTTCATGCTGCTGAAGTTCAAGACTCTTGGCACCGTCATCATTTTTATATATGTCTGGTGACCTTCTATTCCGAATCGCTTCATCCCAATGAACTCGCGATTGTCTTGGATCATCTCCGCGCTCTTCCATGTATCTTAAAGATGCGTGATAACGTTCTTCCGCCTCTTCATCGAACCCGCGACTCTGCTCTTGGGATCTCCATCCTTGGTTGTTCCCATTTCGGCCGTAACTCCTTCTGTTATCAAGCTGCTGGTCTCTGGTACCACGCTGATTCCAGTTTCTCCTTCCTCGGTTACCACGGTTCGATCCTCCTCGATACGCTGGCCTCCAATTTTGATTTTCGCGTCCTTCGCGTTGCCAGTCGGATTTTTCTGTTTCGGTGCTTGTAGATTTGCTTTTTGTTTGCACCTTAGTTGGCTCAATCGGTGTAGTCGTCATGTTAACCTGTTCCGCATTTCGACTTTGTCTTGTGTGCTGCACTGTGGTTAAATCGAGTTGTCTCAGCACCTCCTCCATATCGATTGCAGTTTTGGCGTTTGCCGAGATTAGCAGACGTTGTACTTCATACGGTAGCTGATTGGCTATTGCTATGCACAAGTCTGACTCTCTAAGCCCTTCATCAAGCTCTCGAAAACGGCATAATTGATTCACAAAGAATTCTCCGTACTTAGTCGGATTACTAGTACTGTAACGCCTGGAATACAAGTCCAATCTGAGGTTCTGTTGTACGCTCGCGTTCCAGTATCTGATTAAAAATGCTTGGCGAAATTCTTCAACGGTGTCGAACGTGTACCGAAAACTCCTAAACCATAGGGCACACTCCCCCTCGGTTAATTTTTCAATCGCTCTCAACCTGCGCTCTGGCGGTACTTTCGCGTCATTCAAGTACTCGGAAACTTCTTTAAGCCAGTACTTGGGTGTCATGTTAGAATTACTCCCAGAGTATTTCTTTGGTTTCTCATCACTAGCCCTTATAACTGTGACTATTTGACTTTGAACAGCATTTTCATGCGGTGTTGACATGGCAATTGGCATACCAGGTGTGGTATACGGACTGTCACTTGGCATGGCTGCATTCTTTGGAGTGGGCTGTATTTCTATCTCTGCCCATTTATTTCTCCTATTCTCGTCTATACTTCCTTCGCTAGACCTAGGATTCCGCAACAAAGATTCCTCCTGCGCGATCATTCTAGTCTCGATTTGGCTGTGTCTGTTTTCTGCCCTTTCCAAACGAGCTAATACCTCTCGTTCTATTTTCTCTAGGCGATCTCGGTTTCTCTCTGCCATAGAAAATACCTTTTCCTTATCATCCTTAAGGTTTTCCTTCAGGTGGATAATTTCCCCTGCTAGACTCTCTCTTACTTCGGCAAGAGTCTTATCGCTGGCTTCAGTCTTTAAGCCTTCTCGAAGTTCTAATTCTTCTCGTAAGCCTGTGACTTCCTTTTGAATGTGACCTTGTATATGAGAGATTTCAGTCCTTATTTTCGTGATTTCTCCCTGGTCCTCGTCTTGTCTTTTATGGATAACTGCTAAGTCACTCTGGGTTTGTTCCAACTCTTTCTGTACTTTCCCGACTTGCCTTTTCATATTTGACATTATCTCCTTATTCTCTTGATCAGAAGTTTTTATTTCCTGAACTTCCTTGCATTGGTCAAGGATATTCTGATCCTGTTTTCTTAAGGCTTCGTCTACCGCCTTGGCGTAACCTGCCATTCGCGTATTCCATTTTATATCGCTATCCTCGAACCTTTGATCCACGGTCCGAGTGAACGTATTAAACTGCTCTAATTGACGTTTAGTATTAGCTTCATTCTGACTCTGAATGTCTTTAAGCTCCATGGACATGCTGCTTAAACTATTGTTAATTTCACGCTGTGACTCTCTGCACGCTTGCAGATTATTCTCTAATTTTTACTCAATAGACTCAAAGCGTTTATCGTTATCATCTTGCATTTCTGAGACCACGCTAACAATATTCTTAGTTACCTCACGCTGGACAGACTCTTTAACGTCATCCATTTTCTTATTAACCTCTATTAGGTTTAATTCTAACTGCGTGTTTACATTAGCTTGACTAGCCTCTAGTCTAGTGTTTATTTCGGTTTGATTGGCATCCAATCTACCCGCTATTTCATCTTTAAATTCTCTAATTTCTTCCTTTCTCTTAGCATTAGAATTATCAAAATGCTCCTTTAACTCAGCAATACACCTGAGTACGTCTTCCGTTCCAGCCATCCTGTACTTTTTAATTTGAGATAAAGGTAGGCCGCAGCTGAATATGCTGGCGCGTTCTATTGGAAAGGAAAGGATTCCGATCCCACGACAACAACAACAACATATTATAAAATGTCAAAACTAACTATGGAATGGGTATAGACCCTCGTACCCGTCTGTCAACAATGTCTGACGTCTGAATATCATTTAGAAAGACTCACAATCGCTCAAACAAAGTTTGAGGAAAAATATTATTTCTATGGTTTTCCCCATGAAAACCATGCTATTATTATGGGGTTTTCTGAATCCCATAAGCCACACACGTACTGGGCGCCATGATAATGATGATTAGCCCCACAGACGGGCGACATGATAATGTATAAACTCATGGGAGGTGGTCCACGATAAGACACAACAGCAACCCTCCAAGGTCTCGGTTGTACTGTCGAATGCCCCACTTGGGTCTCGCCATGATAATGATGATTGTGTCATGCTTAAGTGGGTAATGACATGCTTTGCCCTGGCCAGTCTGCGCAATGCCAAGATCGCTCATATTGCACAGATGCAGGCGGTTCCATCATGAATTAATACCGTCCCACATTGCTTGGGCCATGATAATTAAAGGGGTTTGTGTGAAAGTTACATTTACATTTAAGCATGTTTTATGGAGGATTATCAACATTTATTTTACGCGGTGGCTTATTAACAATGGGACGCGGCCTTTCCTATTCTGTCCTAATTTCTATGCTGTATTTGCTTCTACCATTTATATCTTGGCCGACTTTAGCAGTACCTGTAACTCAATCCTAGTACAGAGACATCTCCCCCATGTACCCAATTGTCATCATGTGTACCATGTGCTCGTATCCCAACTAACTCACGGTCTTTCGAGGTATGGGACGTTCCTGCCCACTATACGACCACATGCTCAGGATTTGAGTCTACCAGGTAACTACTCTACAGGAAATACACAACAATTTCCTAAAAATAACATTTTACTGGTCTAAAATCATGGCTAAACAACAAATACAAATAAAGGACAAATTACATTTAATTCCCACAAATAAAATAGGGTTGTTCTGTGAGCTTTCTTCTTAAAATAGTGCTACACTGCACTCAAATCTAATTCTATCATCCTGTCAATGATATTTTCAGACTTCCATGGGTTTCCATAGTGTTCATCAACTGACACAATATTTGTTAATGGGAGTGTCATAACACAAAAATCACATATCACATAAAAATGATACTAATAAAACATTATTCCATTTCTTATGGCATTTACCTTGATTAACATGAATTCATTACTTTCTGCAATCATTAACAAATATTTGTTGTGTTGTGTGAATCATCTTCCCTCCTTCCATCCATTTGAACGCTTTAAGAAAAGTGGTACTTAATTTTATAGTTTCACCATATAACGATTTTCTGGGTCTTGTCGGCCTTATCATCGTTACAAATGTGTCATGTTCTGGGAAAACACATACCCGTCTGCATAAATTAGCAGGAATGGCAAAATTCACTCTAAAAGAAGATGCCTACATTATTTTGGTTCAGCTTTTCTCTACAGAGGATAACTGAGCCAAATATTATCTGATTTCTATGATTCAACAACGTATGTGAGTTGCAACCCACCGTTCAATTCACTTGGCATCATCAAAATAATCATATCTTAATTGCATATTTAAATATCGAGATTTCTCAGTGTCCTACTGTGACTAATTTACAAGGGACCGGCCGAACGACCTTCCTCCCCTCAGCAGGCAATAAAATTCGTTCCAGCTGGCTAGCCAAGATGGCGGCCGCAGAAGTGGTCTACAATTCCCCCTCTCTCTCTACTGTCAAGATCAAGGTCAGGTTTGTTTACAAAATGCAGTACTGGAGTAACGCTAAGTGTGGATCCTACATAATTGAGTCATTTAAATATTTAACACCTATCCTTATAGTGTCCTGGGCTCAACTGGCTCCTTAATTAACATTCATGGCTGGGGTGGAATTCTAGTGATAGTCTTGCCGTTCACTGGTGACTACTAGTGGCTTTTAGACGCGCATCATAGTGAAAATCCACGACTTTCACCAGCAGCTGTCAATAATATATAAGGAATCTGCGTTCCTAAACGACGAATATGATCTTTACCTCAGGGTAAGTCATTAATACACACATGCTCACAGCGTCTCGACGGACGTCAATAGTGGCATAATTCAAGCAAGCGTTGGATACAGACAGACTCTGTCCAATTCGCTGCGACATAATACAGTATGCTCAAGGGCGATACTACTCGTAGATTTAGCCAACTTCTCACCTAACGCGCAAGCTATACTAGATTGTCCCCGCTATATTTATTACGTAAATCACTGGATTCAACGTTAATTCTGCACGCTTACAAGCGGCTCAAACAATACTTCACATATATGACTCAATTATTAAGGCACCAGCATTCTCTCTATCATACCACTTAAGCCAAAGCTTTACATAGCTCCTAACACAAAATGTAATAAAATTTACTGGCTTATATTACTTTAATGGTCCTCAAACATAATCCTAAGGATTGACCATATCAAATATTCATTCATATTTCACTGACACTGAAAAAGCTCTCGTATTTATCTATATTTCACGTTATACTCTTACTGTTTACCAAATACAGTATCTTTACATTAGACATGACACTATTTGAACACTATTTAGGCCAAAAATGCCTATTACTTTACTGTTGCCGACCCCATAATATATTATTATTATCATTTAACGTTACCGTTACATCCATCACTATTTTTGCCTGAATGGCCTCAAACAAATCACCTTCCAAGACATATTTTATTCAAGACGAGTGGTGAAAACTCGTTCAGTAAGTGACTATTACATCTTATTCTCAAAGTGATAAATCGTTACATGGTGAACTATTTAGTTATACTGACATTATAAAAAAATGGGTACTCACTTTTTCCTCTTTGGTGGATAGTGCCAGCGCCTCAGCTGTAGCGCTACCATGACGCTTGACTTAAGCCATCATGTTATCCTTGACACAACACTTAGATTCATACACTTTCCACATGATACACATATTTTTATCAGTGGTTTTTATCATTGCAGGAAACGCACACGGAAAATGACTAACAGTTGTTAGCTCGAGGAAGAATACCTGGATACAAACCGATAGCAATGCAACACCATGCTCAGTATGGTATCGCCACTTACATTAAGAGCGATATATACCAGTACACTGTCCATCCAATCAGTGATTGTCACACTTTCTTCTCCACATCAGTACAAATAGAGAATACCGTGGTCACAAATATATATAAACCTCCATCCACATCCTGGCCTGACCCTATATCTATAGTCCCTACTAACGAAAATATTATCATAGGGGATTTCAACAGTCATCATACATCTTGGGGCTACTGTCAGAATGACGAAAATGGGACTAAACTGACGGAATGGGCTGAAGTACATAACCTTACCCAGATGTATGACCCTAAAGACAGAGGCACATTTCACTCAGCTCGATGGAACCAAGATTACTCACCTGATTTATGCTTTGTTTCCAATAGCCTTACAATCTATCAGCTATACAATTATCATGTTCAAGGTGAACGGATGTATTAACAAGAACTTCTAATGTCAACTGTATGTATAGGTTAAGTTTTTTCTTTCTTCATTTATTCTATTGTATTTAACCGCCCTCTGAATGAAGAGAGCTGCATAAAGAGGCTTTGTAGCCTCAGTGGCCTGTATAAGAGAAACAATAAATTCAAATTCAAATTCAAATTCAAACTCCCGTACCTCGCATTCGGCGACAAGTGCTTCAAGACTTTCCCCATAGTCAGCATAGGCCAGTAATATACAAAATTGGAGTACAGATTCCTGTTATTCATTCCACACCTCGTCCTCGCTGGAACTTTCTGAAGGCAGATTGGGAAACCTATGCAAAATACTCAGATGCCAACATTAGATGGATTCAAGCGGTACCTGAAAACTACTTAAGGTTCATAGGTCTAATAAAAGCAGCAGCCAAACGATCTATTCCGAGAGGCTTCAGGAAGGAGTATATGCCAGGATGGAATGAGGAGTCCAACAGACTGAAAGAAGAGTATAATGAAAATAGCAGCAGGGAGAAAGCTACTGAACTTCTACAATCACTTGACAGAGGTAGAAGAGAGAGATGGATAAATACTGTTGAAGGTTTAAACTTCACCCATTCCAGCAGGAAGGCGTGGTCTCTGATACGGAAACTAGATTCCGCTTCCATACCATCGAAAACACCTACATCTATTAATGTAAATGCGATAGCTAACCATATTGTCCAAACCTCTAGAACAGCAAAGAACAAGAAGTTCAACCGGTTGGTGAAAACAAAGCTTAGGCAAGCCATACGCTCAGCTCAGCCACATGATACATATTCGAGACCCTTCTCTGTACAGAAAGTGGAAGAAGGTTTAATCTCTCTTCAAAATGGAAAAGCTGCAGGATTAGATGGGATTTATCCAGAATTATTAAAGAACTGTGGTCCAGCTACAAAACGATGGTTGGCTATGTTTTTCAGCTGTATACTAGAATCAGGAAAGTTACCTGCAATCTTCAAGAAGACCAAAATCATTGCCCTTTTAAAACCAGGGAAAGACCCGAACGTACCTCAAAGTTACCGTCCAATAGCATTGCTATCTGTGACATTCAAGCTCCTGGAAAGATTGATCCTGAATAGAATAGCGCCAGCGATTGAGGCACTGATCCCAATTGAACAAGCAGGATTCCGACCTGGCCGTGATTGCAGTGACCAAGTTCTTTCCCTGACCACCTTTGTGGAAGCTGGGTTTGAGAAGAAACTGAAGAGCGTATCAGCCTTTCTGGATCTCACAGCAGCATATGATACTGTTTGTAAGGAGGGATTGCTATTGAAATTGATCAAGGCTGTTCCTTGTTTAAAGATTATGAACTTGTTAGACAACATGCTAAGTAACAGATTGTTCCAAGTCTACTCTGAGCAGAACAAAAGCCGATTCCGTAAACTGAATAATGGCCTGCCGCAAGGTTCTGTTCTCTCACCCATTCTTTTTAATCTGTACACCCATGATCTTCCGAAAACAGTAGCCCGCAAGTTCATGTATGCGGACGATATCAACCTTACTGTTCAACATGCTAATTTCGCAGAAGCTGAGGCCGTTCTCACCCAAGACCTCAAAGTCCTGGATGACTTTTTCACAAAATGGCGCTTACAACCAAATCCTCAGAAAAGTGAGATAACTGCTTTCCATCTGGACAACAGGCATGCAAATTACCATCCTAGAGTCAATTTTAGAGGTAAAGAATTACAGTATAATAGCACCCCTAAATATCTGGGAATGACTTTGGATAGATCTCTGATCTACAAAACCCATCTGTGTAAATCTGCTGCGAAATTGAAGAGCCGCAATAACCTCCTTCAGCGCCTGGCAGGAACATCATGGGGAGCGGATGCCAACACTCTGAGAACAACTGCTCTTGCGCTAATCTATTCTTCAGCCGAGTTTTGCTCTGGGGTATGGCTTAATAGCTGCCACACTCAACGGGTGGATGTTCAGCTCCGACAGAGCATGCGTATTGTATCTGGAACACTACTTCCTACTCCAGTCCAGTGGTTACCAGTGCTGAGTAATATCGCACCTCCTCATATCAGAAGGCAGAAAAATCTGGTTCATCTTTGGTCGAGAGTGCAAAATAACAAAGCCCTCCCAATACATGAAGACATGAAACATCTTGGCCCATCTAGATTGAAATCCCGTAAACCTGCATGGAAAACTGCCTTGGATTTAACAAGCAGAAATTTTAAACCTAATGAAAATTGGCGGGTTGAGTGGACAACATCTACACCACCAGGCATCGTGAACGTTGAGGATCCTCACATAAAACTTGCTGGCTTCAATCTGCCCAGACATACCTGGACTAGACTCAATCGTATTAGATGTGGCTTGGGAAGATGTGCTTCTGTTCTCCACAAATGGGGTTGGAAAGACTCACCGAATTGCGATTGCGCTGACATTCCACAGACAATGGAGCACTTAGTACTGGAATGTCCTCTCCGAGTTTTTCCAGGAAGTCTGGAGGACCTGCATTCTGCTACAACTGAGGCTGTCAAATGGATCAAGGAGTTGGACGTTGATTTATAATTTATATAATTTGTTAGTATTATTGCTGTGTTATATGAATCTGTATTTATGTAGGTGATTGTGTTGTGTTAACATCATACGATAAATAAAAAAATCATTGCGATACACTGCATTTAATCACTATACACAAGAACACTTTAAATCACTATTTCACAATTTATATACACTTATCCACTACTTCACATGTTAATCCTTAAATTGGACTTCTCCTACGCCTGATCTCAGAGATGCGCTGCAAATATGACAACCGCTGGTCTCCGTGAAAATCTAACAGCGTTTTACGGACGTTCAATCCTCGTTCCCTGCAATCTTGTTCAGCTCACTATCCATATTAGGTGGCAATGGTTTCCAAGCTCCCATCATTGTAGTGATCCTGATGATGCTGTCATATAATTCTGACAATACCTCCCGGTATAAGAACTGTTCAAAAACATTATAAGTTCCTTTTTCGCTGTGGCGAATTTATATTTGCGTCAGATAATAGGTAAATACCTGTATTAATTTACTTTCGACGCACTTCATGATTACTTATGAAGCTTTTATAACTTGCTTCTATTGTTCTCCAACGACGGCGCGTTGCTACTTTAACATTTGGCACGCTACTAGCAGCGTCTTAGTTACGTGTATACTGTAGAACAACTCGTGAAGACTGGTAAAGACTGGCGAACGACTGTAGAAGAACTGGCTTGGCTTGCCTCGCTCCCTCTATATAAAGGCTTCTCGTACAAAATAGTCCACTGGACCCATGAGAGCGACTCCTTTCTTGAAATAATACCTCTTCAGCCGAAATGACATCTACATCTTGTTTCTTTAGGTGTGGAGGTTTCAAAAACATTCGCGTGCCGGCGATCGCTTCGGCCAATTAATTACAATTAATTGCCTTAGTTCAGCGCGTGGGCACGCCATCATGGTACTTCCCCGTTGACTGGTCACAAAGTCACTGCTCTCGAGCGTAGGCTAGGTTGTGATGCATTCATTTGGAGATAAAGGCCTTAATTTAGGTGAAAAACCATTCCTAAATTACCTCTCCGTGAATATATTCACCTGGGTGTATATTTCAATGCATTTCAATACTCCATTTGGCTGTAATTAATTAATTTCCATGAGCCAACATGTCTACCCTCCGTTTCACCGTTGTCAAGCGGTGGATACCCGAGTCATTAATTCTGAGCTGTCTTTCTGCTCCAGACGTAAATAGTTCGCTTGGCGCCTAGCTTCTCCGCCCCCTTGCTAAGGGTCATTTGTAAACTGCCAAACTAGCCTTCTCTCATATTCGTATGCTCTGAAAATGTATATTTCCTTGCATTTGGCTACAGTTCTTCCCTTAAATTGCTATGATATTCACCTATAGATCGTGAAATCACGCTACCTTGTTATATGCCAGTATACCTCTCATTGCTCTTTGGGTTCCCTGAATTGCTCCCCCGCAGAGATCAATGGTTCGACTCTAGGCATAACCATGTGCCTGGTCTTCTCTGATGAGACCTGAGTTCGATGCCAGACTGCTGTGACTGGTTGGGCACACTAAGCTCCTTGACACTATAGCGCTTTCTAGTAGAGAAAGGAGGAACTTTTGGGTTGGCGGAAAATCCCGAGATTAATTTTGCCATTATGAACACGGCCTACTGAATTAAAATGGGTTCTTTACACAAGCCAACAACGTATGACATGCGTGGGTGATTTTTGTCGCCTTTCAAAAATCACCTATCACGGCCAGGAGCGAAGCTGCAAGCTTGGGGTTGGTAGTCCGTCACGACAACCACTTACCCATAATGGCAAGCAGCTCTAGTTAACGATACCTCATCATAACCACCATATTTTACAATGATATTAAAAGCTTATCACTAAACGTGTATGAATGCAGAACTGGTCGAGTGTCGTAGAGGGAGAAATCGATTGTTTAGAAACGCCATTACGTGTCTCAGGACCATAACAAAACTTTATGGACACTTTGCAAAATGCAATGTCCTTTACGTGTTTCCTGCAGCTTGTATGAAATCAATCCTCATGTTATTTATTTCTTTCTTAGTCGTTTTACCCTCCGGGGTTGGCTTTTCCCTCGGACTCAGCGAGGGATCCCACCTTTACCGCCTCCAAGGCAGTGACCTGGAGCTTGAAACTTCAGATCGGGGGATACAACTGGGGAAGGTGGGACGAGCACGAGCAAAGCGAACAGGCGCCTCATGAGGGATGGGAAGATTGGGAGGGATAGGCAAGGAAGAGGGAAGGAGGCAGCCGTGGCCTTGCGTTAGGCATTTGCCTGGAGAAGAAGAGGGGAAAACCACTTCGAGGATGGCGGAGGTGGGAATCGAACTCCCTCTAATCATTTGGACCTCCCGATGCTGAGTAGATACCGTTCCAGTCCTCATACCACTTTTCAAATTTCGTGGCAGAGCCGGGAATCAAACCTCGGACCTCCGGGGTGGCAGCTGAGCACGCCGACCACTACACCACATGAGGCGATTCCTGCAGCTTGTATGAAACCAATCCTCTTGTTATTTCTTATAAATGTTAACTTAAGATTTTCACAAAGCAATATTTGCTACTCCTTAGAATACATCTTTCGGCTGTCGTTCTATAATATTCGACTGGATTGCTTTTAAATCGACATGAAATGTACCTTCTTTGACACGTGGTTCTGAATTCAAAACTCTATCTTAATAGAACAGAAAATTTTGTCACACTGAAACTTGCGATAGTATAATACGTTTTCAAGTTTTAAATGGAGAAGCTTCCGTGGCGAAGTCGGTAGCTTGCTGAACTGCTATGTCCAAGGTGGCGGGTTCAAACCCGGCCGAATTCGTCGTTTTTTTAGAGCGTATGCCTTCCTTCGAAGGGGAAGTAAAACCGGCGGGCCCATGTCATAGATTTATGGTATGTAAAAGAACCTACCACTGCAATTGGTGTTGTGAAGCAAAATGTGTACATTATACAGTGAGTCCCGGAATGTTCTCCGCAGCGCCTACATGCGTCTGCGAGAGCTAGCTGCAGCAGTTACGTTGGTAGCACGGCTGCCGCTTGCTTCATAATCATAACAAATAAACAGTAAACTTTGTACTCACCACAGCCATTCATAACAGATGCTGGAACCATTCACAGTACATCACTCTTTTTCCATAATCAGGTTGCTTTAATTCGTGAACCACGGTAACTTTATAAGGGAACAACTGAAGCTTGTATCTTACAGCTCTATGTGCTGTCGACTTAGAGATTCCTCTTTGTTGAGATAATTTTCGTGTTGATTTACTTGGACTACGCAGCATTATATTGGAGATTTCATCAAGTTTTTCGTCTGTTAAAAGCGTAGGCCTGCCTGTTCCCAGTACATCGTGAACTGAGCCAGCCATACGAAATTTACTTACCAAATCCCGAACGATATCGCGGTTTGGGCACTTTGAATTAGGAAACCGCGCCTGAAATCTTAATTTTACATTTTCTGTAAACCGATCGCCTTCGTGAAAAACGTATTCCACCAAAAAGAAAACTCTCTCTTCATTAGTAAACATTACCGCCTGCATACTGTTGCACTCTTCCAATAATCTATCTGAACGCTCGCTTACTGCGATACCCACCGAAGACATGCAGGCTCGCTCGCTCATCGCAATACACATTGACACCACACACGCGGGAGTCCCCCTTTCAAGGACACAGTGCAGCCAACCAAACGTATGACTCAACCACTCGCAGCTGCACGTACCCACTGCGGAGAACATTCTCGGGCGCCCTGTATTTGGCCGGTTAGTAAACGCTCTATCAAGTTCCAATGTTCACTGCTAGTGTTAGTGGTGGCCAATGTTGGAACTACTTGAAATTGACTTTATTGAGAGCCCTTGGGTGTTCAATCAAAAATGCCCAGATTATGGCCATTGGATGCGATTCATAGCCTATATCAATCAACTGGAGAGACACTGTTGCGGCGGCATATGGAATGCCACACAAAGGAGGGGAGGGGGAAGGTCTTTCTCACTTCATAGTTGAATCACGTAATGGTAGTTAACAACGTGTTATCTCTACAGCTTACTTGTGACTATAGTGGTGGGAGAGGACCTGCAAATACATTACTATAAGGTGCGTTCAAAAAAAAACGAGCTGGAGGCTGGGATGCGCAAACCGGTGACTACATCAGCTAATCGTGGTGACTGTAACGAGGTGTGGTTCAGACCAGAGCGTGGAAGGTCACAGCCCGTCGCTAGAGGGCACACGTGCATGTCACGTGACGATACAAAGCGAGCAGCAGCATGCATCAATCGTCCAACGCTGTCAGTCGCATCGCAAAGAGTGACATGGAGGCATCAACCGAAGAGCAAAGAGGTGTTGTTCGGTTTCTGACAGCGGAAGGAGTAGGGGGAACGGACATTCATCGCTGAATGTCACAAGTGTACGGCGAACACTGCATGTCCCTTGCAAGGGTCAAGGCGTGGTACAAGCGCTTCAGGGAAGGACGGGTTGTAATGGTTTTGTAGTATATTGAAACTGATTATATGCAAAGCTAATTATTTAAATAGTCGCCCAGTTTTGGGTGATCAAAATGAAACATTTAATTGTGTATTTGTATTGTTGTCAGCTTCATTAAAAAAATACATAATGTGTAGTATCATATGTATTGCCAGGGCGCCAGATCATTTATATATCATGATCAAAATAAAATATTAAAACCTCGGTTAAACAGAGGTCGAGCATCGAAATTCCTATCTCCAGCCGTAGTGAAACTTACGTAATCTAACCTTACGATAATTAGTTCAGGAGTATGGTGTTGCCTTATAGTAATTTCTAGCTACTAAAGGAAACCAGTCAAACATTTGAATTTAAAATGAATTTAATATATAAAAACAACAAGTGCAAAAAGAATAAAATACTAAAGATAATAACAATAATAAATTTAAATGAAAGAATCTACTGAATTTACTTGTATTATGGGTCTTGATTGGAAATTGGAGTATACTGAGTTAATTGAATAAAATATAGATTGAATTTTATATGGATGAGAGCCTTCTGATTTGACTGGAGTATAACTGTTTACATCGCTCACCGCATTGAAGATCTTTGTAGTTGGATTGTTGCGTAGAGAGTTCCTGATGTTCCTCGAAGTAATTAATTTATATGTGGATGACGGAATAAATTCCAAAAATCATCCCTGTGACAATAGCCTCGTACACAACCATGTCACAGTTTGATGAGACAGAATGTCTTATCAAATTCACATACTTAATAGTCAACTGTCTAGTTTAGAACTGCGTTATAGACTCCATCTCGCTACAAGTTCCTCTGCTCCACTCCGCATCCTTCCCTCTCCTCCAGCAATTCAATAATAATAATGTTACGTGCCACCCCCTAGTGGCACTTTTGTTAACTGGATTACGGTAGGGGTACAAAGCACAACACCAATTACTGCTTAAAGAAATAATTAACTTTATTGTGGCCAGAAAATTACACTAATCAGCAAATACAAGCAATTAGGAGCCTTCTCCAGTTTCCTCAAGTCTCTTCCTTATGCGCTCTTAGCCCCTTTCACTTGCAACAGACCACAGAAGTTAATCCGTCCTAATGAGTCCGGTGGCCTTGGCAGAAGCTACCTGCCCCTCTTCCAGGTACAAAAAAATACAGTTACTTACGAGCACTTGATGTACGCTGTTCACAAGCTGGGAGAAACAATGTCACAGGATTTCGTAACTCGCACAGCACTTCGTCACCACACTTCTGTCGCACAAGATAATCGCTCGCACTAGCTCGTAAAACTCAACAACAACTGCTTCACGGGTCACTCTTATATAGCAGGCCGGTGACTCAATAAATGGTTCTAGATCCATCCAGAGTCCACGGCTTCTCGATGTTTCCACCGCTGGTCCAGTCACGAATCTTCTGGACTATCCCTTTGTCTGTAGTAGCCCTGTTGCATAAGGCGCGCGCAATACAGGAGGCAAGCCACAGCCCAGCCCCTGGGGCAGTTGTGACTCAAGCGGCGAGCGATGACACAAACTCACAGCCGTAACACCACCCCCTTCCTAAAAAGGCTGATCGTCCCGATCAATCATTGGTCCGTCTGTGTCCCTCCGTAGGCTGCCAGGCGATCTCGATGCACGATCTTCATCTTCGCCCTCGGGCTCCGCTGGATCCTGTAGACGACATCGTTGATCCGTTTCACGACTCGGTACGGGCCCTCCCAGGACTTCTGCAGTTTGGGTGACAGGCCTTTCTTCCGTAATGGGTTGAAGAGCCAGACCAGGTCGTCCTCGTGGAATCCGCCGGCATCCGTCTGCTGGTCGTATCGGGTCTTCATTCTGTCGGTCTCGATCCGCAGTTTCCTCCTCGCGAACGCGTGCACGTCCTCCAGTTGGTCGACCAGTTCTTGACAATACTGGCTTACCGGGATCGGATCATTCCCAGGTCGGCCAAAGGCAAGATCGACAGGTAGACGGAGCTCCCTCCCAAACATGGCCCGGGCTGGTGTGCACCCGGTGGCTTCATGCACGGCGGCGCGGTAGGCCAGGAGAAATAGTGGAAGATGTTTGTCCCAATCCCTCTGGTGCTCGCTGACGACTATTCGAAGATGGTTCTCGATGGTGCGATTGAATCGCTCTACCATCCCGTCGGACTGAGGGTGTAGTGGCGTTGTCCTTGTCTTCCGGATTCCCAGCAGCTGGCATAGGTTCTGGAACACCTGCGACTCGAAGTTCCTCCCTTGGTCGGAGTGCAGCTCCTGGGGTACTCCGTACCGGCTGACGAATTCCTTCACCAGGGTCTCTGCAATCGTCGCGGCTTCTTGGTTAGGGAGCGCATACGCCTCCGGCCATTTGGTAAAGTAGTCGCTGACGACTAATATGTAGCGGTTCCCTGCCTCGCTTAACGGGAATGGCCCAGCAACATCGATGGCCACTCTCTCCATGGGGCCGCCCACGTTGTAGGTCTTCAGTGGACCCCGTCGTCTTCGTCCTGGGCCCTTGCTGGCTGCGCAATCGTGGCACCTCGCGCAGTGGTTCTCCACGTCTGTTCGGCATCCGATCCAGTAGAACCGCTCTCTCAGCTTCTCCAGGGTCTTCTTTATCCCTAGGTGTCCACCAGATGATCCTCCATGAACTTCCTTCAGGACTTCCTCCGTCATAGCCTTTGGAACGACGACTTGTTCCCGAGATGTCTTCCCGTAGGTGCTCTCCCAGGTACGGCAGATGAGGCCATCCCTTACAATCAGCGAGTCCCACTGTGCCCAGTAGGACTTAAACTTTGGGCTGCAGTCACTCACAATGTTCCACCCGGGTCTGGGGACACAGGCCCTCTTCCATTCGGCTATCAGTCCCAGGTCATCATCCTCTGCTTGTGCCCGCGTGAAAGATTCGCGGCTCCAGTTCCCTTGAAGTTCCACAGTAGTCCGTCGGCACAGTATCCAGGTGTTCTCCTCCCTTCGGGCACAGAAGGTGCAGTCTTCGGGGCACGGTCTTCGTGACAGGGCGTCGGCGTTAGAATGCAGTTGGCCTTTCCTGTGCTGAATCTCAAAGTTGTACTGTTGAAGTCTCTCTAACCACCGCGCGAGTTGACCCTCGGGCTGCTTGAAGTTCAGGAGCCACCGTAGGGATGCATGGTCTGTCCTGATGAGAAATTCTTGCCCGTACAGATACTTGTGGAAGTGTTCAATGGTCTTCACGATGGCGAGCAGCTCCTTCCTGGTGACGCAGTAGTTCCTTTCTGGCTTTGACAAGGCCTTGCTGAAGTAGGCCACTACTCTCTCCTCGCCGTCCACTACTTGCGACAGGATTCCCCCTATGCCAAAGTCGCTGGCATCGGTATCGACGATGAACCTTGTTCCAGGTCTGGGGTAGGCCAGAATAGGCGCGGTGCACAGAGCCTGCTTGAGTTGTTCGAAGGCACTGTGGCATTCTGCTGTCCACGTGAAGAGTTGGTCCTTCTCAGTCAGTCGATGTAAAGGTTTGGCGATGTCGGCGAATCCTCTCACGAAGCGACGATAATAAGTGCAGAGTCCCAGGAAGCTTCGTAGTTGCGACTTGTCCTTCGGAACTGGCCACTCCCTCACAGCTGCGGTCTTCTCTGGGTCGGTGCGCACCCCTTCCTCGGAGACGTTATGCCCAAGGTACTGGACCCGCTTCTGGAAGAGCTGACACTTCTTGGGGCTCAACTTCAGCTGGGCAGCCCGTAGCTTCAACAAGATCTCCTTCAGGTTGCTGTAGTGCTCCTCGAAGCTCCTCCCCAGAACGATGACGTCGTCTAGGTATACCAGGCAGGTCTTCCAGTGTAGTCCCCTCAGAATGGACTCCATTAGCCTTTCGAAGGTTGCAGGGGCGTTGCACAGACCGAATGGCATGACGGTGAACTGCCAGAGCCCGCTGCCCACAGAGAACGCCGTTTTCTCGCGGTCCTTAGGGTGGACCTCCACCTGCCAGTAGCCACTCTTCAAATCCAAGGTGGAGAACCATCTTGATCCTGATATGGTGTCCAGCGTGTCGTCGATCCGGGGAAGAGGGTAGCTGTCCTTCTTCGTGACATCGTTCACCCGCCTGTAGTCCACGCAGAACCTGGTGGAACCGTCCTTCTTCTTCACTAGCACGACCGGAGAACTCCAAGGACTATGTGATGGCTCGATCACCCCTTGCTCCTTCATCTCTTCTACCATCCGGTCGACTTCGGCTTGCTTGGCGAGCGGGACACGTCGGAATGGGGCCCTAATCGGTGCGCTGTCCCCAACGTCGATTCTGTGCTGGACCAAGCTTGTCCTGCCGAAGTCTTTGCTCCCCACGGAGAAGACATCCTGGAATTCGCGTAGCAGGTCCTGAAGTTGGCGTGATTGCTCTTCGTCTAGATGGTCCTGGGATCCTTGGTACAGCTTCTGGAGTTCTTCTGGCAGGGCGCGTCTTCTTCGGTTGTCCGTCTGCAGGTGTCCGTCCGTCGTATCTGTGATGCGGGCAATCCAGGTAACGGGCTCGCAGACTCCTAGGTTGGTGTCCCGGTGAACCGTAATGTCGTAGTCGTTCAGGTTGGACAGGCGGACGTACGGCCGAGACGTCGTGTTGATGAGAGTCTTGGCAACTAGCAATCCTTTTGTCTGGATGTCCTCATATTTTGGCTCGATGACAGCCGCCACACCCTCAGCAGTTCCGTCGACAATTACGGCAGCGCTGACTTCCGTCCTGGCGGGAACGATGACGGCCTCTCTCAGCCTTACTCGTCGTGCGGCGACGGTCTCGTGTGCTGGTTGCAAAGCAAGTTCCTCACTTCCGAAGTGCAGAGTGTTGGTACTCAGATCCAAGATGATGTTGTTCTGGTCCAGGAAGTCCAGTCCGATGATCACTTCATTTGATACGTCAGCCACAAGTACTGGATGCTTTATCGCCCGTCGACCAATGACGAACTCCAGTGATGCTTCGCCATGTACCGGTGCGGTCTCTCCGGTCGCGGTTATTAGCTGGAGGTTCCTTTGTGTGGGTTGCACTCTCCACTTCGGGATCACGGTGGGGCTGACGATGGTCCTCGATGCTCCCGTGTCGATTAGCATGGGCCAGCTCACTCCGTTGATAACTCCGTCGACCATCAGGCTGCTATCGTCCCTCCGTAACTTCGTCACACGGACTTGGACTGCCGGGGCTTGACGACTGTCACAAGCCAACCTTTGCCCCCCAAGGCTGGCTAATACTCGTTTCCCTGGGCCGCGCGGTTTTCAGACGACTGACCTCCCGTCGGATACCCTCGGCGGCGGCGATCACCGCAGTCCTTGCTCAGGTGGCCTTTCTTACCGCATGTCCAGCAGGTCGGTAGTCCTCTTCCGGGCCGCCTCTCCGGTTGTCTACCGGCTGTTTCGTTGCTGGTAGTGCCGCGACTATCGAAGAAACGGCTTAGCGCCTCCATCAATTCGTCGGCCAGGGGCTTGGTCTCGTTGGGTTTTGCTGGTTCGTCAACGTCCACTTGACGCACCCGCGCGTGCATTTTAGATGCCTGTTTCGCCGTCTCAAACTCAAGTGCGTGGCTCAGCGCATCTGCCAGGGTCTTATTGCGCGCGAGTCGCAGCGCCTGTTGAGTGTCCGAGTCCCGTAGTCCGTCGGTGAAGGTTTGCGTCGCAATCTGCTCCAGAAAGTCGGCCGGCGCTGTTGGGTAGGCTAGCCTTACGAGGCGTGCGATGTCCATCTCGAACTCCTGCAGGGTTTCCGCGTTCTTTTGTACCCGGGTCCGGAGCTGCATCTGGTAGGCCTGCTGAAGATGGCTATCCCCATATCTGGACTCCATATGTGCGATCAGTGAAGCGTAGTCCTGGGATCCGGTCGGGATGGCCTGAAGGACGTTAAGGGCGTCCCCTCTCAGCGCTACAATGAGAGCTGTAGCCTTTTCCGTGCTGTTCCAGTTGTTTATGGAACAGGCTGCCTCGAACTGACGTAAATAGGTGCTCCACGGGACCTTTCCGTCGAAGGTTGGGGGCGTCACTCTGCTCTGTCCCGTTCCTGGTGTCCCCGGTGTACCTGTGGGCGGGCGTCGGCGCAGCTCGGCAACTTCCTCTTGAAGAGCGTTGACTTTCTCTTCCACCCCCGTGAGTGGGCGTTGGCGCAGTTCGGCTACTTCCTCTTGTAGGGCTTTGACTCTCTCATCCACCCCGGTCGGCGGGCGTCGGCGCAGCTCGGCGACTTCCTCTTGTAGGGCTTTGAATCTATCTTCCATCCCTGTCGGCGGGTGTCGGCGCAGCTCAGCAAATTCCTTTTGTAGAGCGTTAAATCTCTCTTCCACCCCCGTCAGCGGGCGTCGGCGTAGCTCAGCAACTTCTTCTTTTAAGGCGTCGAACTTCTTTTCCACTGCCGTGACTTCCTCACGCAGACCCAGTTCTAATTTCTTCAAGTCCTGTGCTAACTTATTCTGCCCGTCTTCCATCTTCTTCTGGCCGTCCTCTATCTTCTTGGTTAAATTCTTCTGGCCATCTTCTAATTTAGCAGTTAGGTCCTCGGCTAACTTCTTCTGGCCGTCCTCCATCTTCTTCTGGCCGTCCTCCATCTTCTTCAGGTCCTCCGCTAACTTATTTTGACCGTCTTCCATCTTCTTCTGGCCGTCTTCTAATTTGCAAGTTAGCTCCCTGGTTAAATTCTTCTGGCCATCTTCTAATTTAGCAGTTAGGTCCTCGGCTAACTTCTTCTGGCCGTCCTCCATCTTCTTCTGGCCGTCCTCCATCTTCTTCAGGTCCTCCGCTAACTTATTTTGGCTGTCCTTCAGGTCCTCTGCTAACTTCTTCTGGCCATCCTCCATCTTCTTCTGGCCGTCTTCCATTTTGGCAGTTAGGTCCTTGGTTAAATTCTTCTGGCCGTCCTCCATCTTGGTTTCCATGCCATTTAACTTTTCTAGCAGTGCTGCCAATTTCTCCTCCATTTTAGTTGTTTGTCTTGTAAAGGGCATGCACTCACAGGAAAATTAGAGAAAATGACCTGCTCGGGTTTTGAAACCAGGACCGTCAGGTGTTGTGCTTGAGTTCGTAATCCGGCTTCTGACACCAGTTGTTACGTGCCACCCCCTAGTGGCACTTTTGTTAACTGGATTACGGTAGGGGTACAAAGCAAAACACCAATTACTGCTTAAAGAAATAATTAACTTTATTGTGGCCAGAAAATTACACTAATCAGCAAATACAAGCAATTAGGAGCCTTCTCCAGTTTCCTCAAGTCGAGAATACTTCCCCTTTCACTTGTCACATACCACAGAAGTTAATCCGTCCTAATGAGTCCGGTGGCCTTGGCAGAAGCTACCTGCCCCTCTTCCAGGTACAAAAAAATACAGTTACTTACGAGCACTTGATGTACGCTGTTCACAAGCTGGGAGAAACAATGTCACAGGATTTCGTAACTCGCACAGCACTTCGTCACCACACTTCTGTCGCACAAGATAATCGCTCGCACTAGCTCGTAAAACTCAACAACAACTGCTTCACGGGTCACTCTTATATAGCAGGCCGGTGACTCAATAAATGGTTCTAGATCCATCCAGAGTCCACGGCTTCTCGATGTTTCCACCGCTGGTCCAGTCACGAATCTTCTGGACTATCCCTTTGTCTGTAGTAGCCCTGTTGCATAAGGCGCGCGCAATACAGGAGGCAAGCCACAGCCCAGCCCCTGGGGCAGTTGTGACTCAAGCGGCGAGCGATGACACAAACTCACAGCCGTAACAATAATAATCCATTTGGGCGGCCGTCATATATATAACGTTCCCAGGTATGGCACGAGTCTGTCCCCTCTTCAGAAGTCGCTAGGCAAGATTAGCCCGCCTTTCACATATCAACAATGACAATACTTCTTTGTAGCAATTCTCGGGAGGTCCAGCCCACCTTTTGTATCAAGTTGCAAAGGACTCATTCATCGGCCCAGCATTGTTAGTGGAAAGTCTTCATAGAATCTCTTCTTAGTATGATTTGTATACTGGTAGAATATTTGATGTGACAGACATAAGTGTCTATTTATGTCATTTCCAAGAAGCCGTGAATAAACCGCCCTTCTGTGAACAACCCTCTTCTTCTCTTGTTCGAATTTTCTTCAGAAATAATATTCAGTCAAGCGTCTTAACTTATTTCAAATATAATGTGTATCGCTCCAAGTCCTTTCAATTGCCATAATATACTACATTATCGCATAGTAATATATATAAATATATTAGTTAACATAATAACTAATAAAAGGTAAAATGTAAACTTAAAAAATATTGATAATAATAATAATAATAATAATAATAATAATAATAATAATAATAATAATAATAAAATATAAAATTATTTCATTCTGGTCACAAATTGGGACCATCACATATTCGCCCCAGAGAATTATGGTATATGTCAACAATCATATCACCATACTTCTCTTCAACACTTGTACAAATATGAAATATTATACCCTACAAAGAAATTACCAACATCGACAATATTATACTCTTCAAAGCAATTACCAACATACAAAAAATATACCCTTCAAGTTTAATATATATATATATATATATATATATATATTTTAAATTTCATCATTTCAGTCTTTCACTGTTCATAATGTCTTTTTCTTTCTTCTTTACATAATTAAAGCGACCTGTAAACAATGTACATCAAAATACCCTTCATTTTATATTCTTGTTTTGGACATAAGTCATCGTTGCACTTATGTATATTTGGGTGGCATACACCTTTGCTTTATATCTTGAGGACGTAGAATTCAATTTTCAGCCTGGTGTCGAACTGAATACACTATGGCTAGTTGGTGGGACTGCCAACTGATTAATTCATTTTATCACTTCACAACACTTGGTATGTGATGCGAATACCCAGATCTACTCCAGTCTCTCAGGAATTATATGTATCTAGTAACACAGGCATATTACAGAAAAAATGAAACTTTATTAGCTTATATTACCTAAGGCAACATCATTCAGTGCAAATGTAGTGCGCTAATTTACCCCACATATGCATATTTATATCCTACTCAAATACAGCAGCCTATAGCCGACAAATTATTCTTTATATTTCCTCTGTGCTCTCCAAGACACACAATATCATAGGTTGATGCAAACCCTCTCCATTACCTGCTCGTTCAGACCACAATCATTCACTTATTATTAAGCGACTTTCCTTACTTATCATCAACTTCACTTCTATTACTCATGACACATATTTCCTTAAGGATCTCACATTGTAAGTGCCGTATAATCGTTTTCCTGCGTCTTCTAATTACTCACCTTTTTAACCGTAATTACTGATCTTATTTCTCACAATTACACTCCATTCTATTCAAGATTACACATCTTAATCACCTGTCGATACTCACCTTATTTCTCAAAATTATATTTCTTTCTACTCAAGATTACACCTCTTTATCACCCGTAGTTATTCACATTATTTCTCAAAACTATACTTCTTTCTATTCAGGATTACACCTCTTTATCGCGGAATCCGTATTCACTTACTTTATTTCTCAAAATTGCACTTCTTTATACTTCAGATTACCATTCTTTCGCTAAATCCGTATTCACTTACTTTATTTCTCAAAATTACACTTCTTTCTACTCAAGATTTCCTTTCTTTCGCGGAATCCGTATGACCGATAAAATTTAATTTCTCCATTACAAAAAAATGACTTTCCTTTAAATCCTTGCATTACTATCCTAGCTACTGAAATATTAACTGTTCACAAAATCTGCATAATTAAATTACGGGCATCAAATATAGCTTTATTTTCCTTTCTGACTTGGGAACTACCCTTAACGAATTAATATATGGGCTAATTAATATAGTGTTCTATAATTTTATCTTGCAACATGCTCTCAATCTGCCTACTCACAGCTTCCTGAAATTTGTAAGGCACGGGGTAGCGATGACCTACAAAAATACTGCGATCATGTACATTAAATGAATGTTCGTAGCAATTAGCTAATCCAATACGGTTCTCAAATATATACTAATTCTCTTACGACACCTTCAACACTCGATCCACACGATCAACAATCGATCCACATGATCACACTCTAACGCACTCTGTAATGCAGCCTCACGCAAGGAATCCTCCAGATAATCCTTCGTCATCATACTGCCTAAAAATGAAAAAAAAACAAGGTTCCCTCTCAAGAGATACCCCAACAATCTCACCACTCACCACCTCACTACAAATATCGACTCCTTTAGTCATTAATACCTCCTCAAGCGTACATCTATTCTTAGAACCACCATATAACTTACTTCAATTATTAAATGACATGATCATATCTCCACCCATGCATCTGAATTTTAACACTACCCTCCTTATAACTTGGCTGTGCAGAATGTTGCGACATCCTGTCCGAACCCATAATTAGTGTATATATCAGATTTAGAATCAAAAAACATACTTGTGTTCCAATCTTACTTTCTTTTAAAATTTCTGCAACCACTTGTTTAGAAATTCTGTGGGATATCTTTCCCATCGCAGTTAACACAATAGTAGTTCTAATTGGAATTTCCTATATTTTTATACCATTTTCCTTCCTATCATTATAAAATGCTGCACTGATGCAAGAAACCTGACAGCCACTGTCAAAAAGTGTATCGATATACGCCCCTAACACTTGTAATTTTAAGACTGAGTTAAAATTAATAACGGTAGGTTCTTTAGATACCTCCATAAATTCACTTAATAAATCATTACGGATATTTAGGTCATACGGTTCGCTCAAAATAGTAGTACCGACTCACATAACTACTCTATCTGGCATTTTTAAGTTCTTATCACCTTCTTCTTCGCTTCTATATTTATTTATAGTTACACTTTCCTCTTACATCATAACAACAGTTTCTTCCTCCTCCGTATTATATTTATTAATAGTAACACTGTGTTTCGCATCTCCGCCTATCACTTCCCCTATTCTACCTTCTATGACACGCCACTGCACCTGATAATCTTTCTCTCTCTCTTTCATCCCATTTTTCCCTTTCCTCTATCACCTTAATCCTTTTCTCTTTCATTTTACTTCTAAAAGTTCTTCCTGCATACCTTACCTTAATTTCTCCACTATCTCTCCCCACCATTTCCTCTAACATCGTGCTTTGCTTGTGCTTTTTCTTCATATTCTTGAGATTCCTTATCTCAGTCTTCTGCTTTTCTTGTTCAATAATTATGTCTTTCTGACTATGACTTAACGCACGCTTCTTTATCTTTGTTAATTTCATATTAACTTCCTCTATACAGGCTTTGAATTCTTCCCTGGTCTGCCTAATCACTTCATATATGATTTTCTGCATTTCTATTTCTTGAGCGCTTAGTACTTTATTTGTTTTACATACTTCCGCTCTTTCTTTCAAATTATTCTCTTTTTCTATTAATCCATATCTTATTATCTTCTTTTTCTCCTCCTTCTTACTACGTTCTATAATCTCTTCTACAGGTATCCAGCTTTCACCTATCATCTCCGCTACCTCAGCTGACTGCTGTTCCTCACCTGAGTTACTTTCACCTATGTCTGTCATACTTTCACCTACACTCGTCTCTAAATACTGCACATCTACTTCACAATCCTCTACCGTCTCTACCAACTCTACTATGCTTTCTCCTACTATCTTCGCTAACTGCTCTTCCTCATCTAAGCTACTTTCACCTATGACTGGCATACTTTCACCTACACTCGTCTCTAAATACTGCACATCTACTTCACAATCCTCTACCGTCTCTATCAACTCTACTGTACTTTCTCCTACTATCTTCGCTAACTGCTCTTCCTCATCTAAGCTACTTTCACCTATGTCTGGCATACTTTCACCTACATTCGTCTCTAAATACTGCACATCTACTTCACAATCCTCTACCGTCTCTATCAACTCTACTGTGCTTTCTCCTACTATTTTCGCTAACTGCTCTTCCTCATCTAAGCTACTTTCCCCTATGTCTGGCATACTTTCACCTACACTCGTCTCTAAATACTGCACATCTACTTCACAATCCTCTACCGTCTCTACCAACTCTACTATGCTTTCTCCTACTATCTTCGCTAACTGCTCTTCCTCATCTAAGCTACTTTCACCTATGACTGGCATACTTTCACCTACACTCGTCTCTAAATACTGCACATCTACTTCACAATCCTCTACCGTCTCTATCAACTCTACTGTACTTTCTCCTACTATCTTCGCTAACTGCTCTTCCTCATCTAAGCTACTTTCACCTATGTCTGGCATACTTTCACCTACATTCGTCTCTAATTACTGCACATCTACTTCACAATCCTCTACCGTCTCTATCAACTCTACTGTGCTTTCTCCTACTATTTTCGCTAACTGCTCTTCCTCATCTAAGCTACTTTCCCCTATGTCTGGCATACTTTCACCTACACTCGTCTCTAAATACTGCACATCTACTTCACAATCCTCTACCGTCTCTATCAACTCTACTGTGCTTTCTCCTACTATCTTCGCTAACTGCTCTTCCTCATCTAAGCTACTTTCCCCTATGTCTGGCATACTTTCACCTACACTCGTCTCTAAATACTGCACATCTACTTCACAATCCTCTACCGTCTCTATCAACTCTACTGTGCTTTCTCCTACTATTTTCGCTAACTGCTCTTCCTCATCTAAGCTACCATCCCCTATGTCTGGCATACTTTCACCTACACTCGTCTCTAAATACTGCACATCTATTTCACAATCCTCTACCGTCTCTATCAACTCTACTGTGCTTTCTCCTACTATCTTCGCTAACTGCTCTTCCTCATCTAAGCTACTTTCCCCTATGTCTGGCATACTTTCACCTACACTCGTCTCTAAATACTGCACATCTACTTCACAATCCTCTACCGTCTCTACCAACTCTACTATGCTTTCTCCTACTATTTTCGCTAACTGCTCTTCCTCATCTAAGCTACTTTCACATCTTCTCTCCCTCATCCGCTTCTGACGCTCTCTAACTGAGTTCTCCATCCACTCCTGATGTTCCTTCTTGCTATCTTCTATCCTCTTGTATATTGCCTTGCTTATCTCCTGATTTCGCTTACTTATTTCCTCTCTCATCTCCCTATTCATCTCCAGAAACATTCCTATGATCTTATCTAATTTATTTTCCGAAATATCCAGAGGCTTTTGTTTCTCCTTCCCTCCACTAGTTTCAGGATTTATTTCAGGATGTACCTCTATATTCGTCTCAGGGTTAACCTCGGGATTATTCTCAGGATTACTCTCAAGATTTACCTCCGACATCTTGGTATAATCCTCTACGCTCTCAGCCTCAGTACCACTATCAACTTTCGTATAATTAGCTTTCTCGCCTTTACCCCTACTCCTCAATTTCCTTTGTTCCTCATCCGCCATCTCGAAGTACACCGTATAAAGTTTACCGTTCCAAAATTCACCTCACTTTCCCCCAAAATCAATCACTAATAATACACTAATTCACTTCACTTTCCCCCAAAATCACTGACTAATAATACACAAATTCACTTCACTTTCCCCCAAAATCACTGACAATTTGCACTGAATTAACACTCACTCCTTCCGTAAATATCGTTAGGTTTTCATGCCGCATAGTTGGGTGCCATTTGTAATGGTTTAGAGTACTTAAACTTGCCTCACTAGTTGGGCGTCATTTGTATTGGTTTAGAGTATTTAGAGAGTGTTACTGTTAATAGTAAAAGCGCTCCACTGTTGGGCGTCATTTGTAATGGTTTGTGGGTACTTATAAACTTGCCTCACTAGTTGGGCGTTATTTGTAATTGTTTAAAGAACTTAATAAGAAAAATGTTAATAAGAAACTGATTATTTAAATAGTCGCCCAGTTTTGGGTGATCAAAATGAAACATTTAATTGTGTATTTGTATTGTTGTCAGCTTCATTAAAAAAATACATAATGTGTAGTATCATATGTATTGCCAGGGCGCCAGATCATTTATATATCATGATCAAAATAAAATATTAAAACCTCGGTTAAACAGAGGCCGAGCATCGAAATTCCTATCTCCAGCCGTAGTGAAACTTACGTAATCTAACCTTACGATAATTAGTTCAGGAGTATGGTGTTGCCTTATAGTAATTTCTAGCTACTAAAGGAAACCAGTCAAACATTTGAATTTAAAATGAATTTAATATATAAAAACAACAAGTGCAAAAAGAATAAAATACTAAAGATAATAATAATAATAATAAATTTAAATGAAAGAATCTACTGAATTTACTTGTATTATGGGTCTTGATTGGAAATTGGAGTATACTGAGTTAATTGAATAAAATATAGATTGAATTTTATATGGATGAGAGCCTTCTGATTTGACTGGAGTATAACTGTTTACATCGCTCACCGCATTGAAGATCTTTGTAGTTGGATTGTTGCGTAGAGAGTTCCTGATGTTCCTCGAAGTAATTAATTTATATGTGGATGACGGAATAAATTCCAAAAATCATCCCTGTGACAATAGCCTCGTACACAACCATGTCACAGTTTGATGAGACAGAATGTCTTATCAAATTCACATACTTAATAGTCAACTGTCTAGTTTAGAACTGCGTTATAGACTCCATCTCGCTACAAGTTCCTCTGCTCCACTCCGCATCCTTCCCTCTCCTCCAGCAATTCAATAATAATAATAATCCATTTGGGCGGCCGTCATATATATAACGTTCCCAGGTATGGCACGAGTCTGTCCCCTCTTCAGAAGTCGCTAGGCAAGATTAGCCCGCCTTTCACATATCAACAATGACAATACTTCTTTGTAGCAATTCTCGGGAGGTCCAGCCCACCTTTTGTATCAAGTTGCAAAGGACTCATTCATCGGCCCAGCATTGTTAGTGGAAAGTCTTCATAGAATCTCTTCTTATTATGATTTGTATACTGGTAGAATATTTGATGTGACAGACATAAGTGTCTATTTATGTCATTTCCAAGAAGCCGTGAATAAACCGCCCTTCTGTGAACAACCCTCTTCTTCTCTTGTTCGAATTTTCTTCAGAAATAATATTCAGTCAAGCGTCTTAACTTATTTCAAATATAATGTGTATCGCTCCAAGTCCTTTCAATTGCCATAATATACTACATTACCGCATAGTAATATATATAAATATATTAGTTAACATAATAACTAATAAAAGGTAAAATGTAAACTTAAAAAATATTGATAATAATAATAATAATAATAATAATAATAATAATAATAATAATATATAAAATTATTTCATTCTGGTCACAAATTGGGACCATCACAGGGTGTCGTTAGCCGATGATGCCCGGTCTGGGGCACCCCCCCCCCCCTGCATTACCGATGACAACGTCCAGCTGGTTGATGCACTCATTACCCAGGACCGCCGAGTAACAGTGAACACCATAGCCGCCGTGGTCGCTCCACGACAATGCACGACCTCATACGGCCCACACAGAGTCGGCACTCCTGCAGAAATTCAAACGGGAGGTTCTTGGCCACCCTCCATACAGTCCAGACCTCTCTCCCTGTGATTACGCCATGTTTGGTCCCCTGAAAAGGGTTCTGCGGGGCCAACGATTCACCTCGGGCGCCGACGTCCAGCTGTACGTGCCGAAGTGGTTCACATCGCAGCCCAGGGAATTTTATGAGACAGCCATTCACCGCCTCGTGTCACAGTGGGACAAGTGCCTCAACAGCCAGTGCCAACATTTCTAACATACAGGTACTGGTTTCTGTAATTATGCCTCCGGCTCGTTACTTTTTGAACGCACCTTATACTTTGGTAAGTGCTTGCTTTTAATATCATATTTAGTTGGTTAAAAGCACTCTTACGTTCCAACGTTCGCCACTAGGTGTCAGTGACAGTTGTATCTGGTGACCAAAGTTGGAACTACTTGAAATTAGACTTGCTGGTAGTTCACAGACTCCCAGACGATGTACAGGGCTACCTACTGTCGACCAAAATATTATGTGTACTCGAGTTTGAAGGTTGTTTGTGAAATAACCAATAGACCTACATAAAATCCAATAACATCATCATTTTCGTCGTTCTATTTTACGTTAGTTCATGTAGGTGATATGGAGCCCATCACTTCCGAGCGAGGCGCGCCATGACGCGTGATGGGGCCCATCTTGGCAACGTTGTACAGCTTTCACCGGAGTGGCTAACTGGTGAACCATGTCCTAATTCCCCGCACAAATATAAACCGATAAAAAATAAGTGAATTAATTTACGTATTTCACAATCATACAGCATACTTACAACGCAACCAAGAACTACATTTTCCAACCACCCCGAGCCGAGAAGAAGTTACCTTACAAAAATGATAATAACTTTGTTTCTTGGACACACAAATGTTGAAATTAATAAACCAGTTATATAACATTCCAATGTATATTGTGTTAAAATTTGGATTCGATCCGATGACGGGTTTGTGAGATAATAATTCTTAAATGTGACGCATGGTTGAAACACGCTTAAAAACGGCCACTTTTTGTGTTCCAACTGCGATAAAAAAAAAATTAAAATATAAATTAAAAATTCAAAACCTACATGAACTAACGTAAAAACGATGAAAATGATGATGTTATTGGATTTTATGTAGGTCTATTGGTTACTTCACAAACAACCTTCAAACTCGAGTGCACATAATACACACATCAAAAAAAGTTTTGCATCACCTCGGTTCCCAGATCTCCGGCATATAGACGTTGACTGTGTATATTGTATCCAAGATACAGTCCCTTTGACTGTTCATAGATGTCACTAAAACTGCTCAAAGATGTAAACAACCATGCATGAGCAGGGCCTATTAGACGGAGGGGGTACGACAGCCGATCAGTTCCAGTCATTCCACCAGGACGAAGGTACGCTGCTCATGTTGTCTGTAGTTCTACCATGCCTAGAAGGTCAATACCGCAGTTCGATCGCGTCCGCATTGTTACTTTGTGTCAAGAAGGGCTCTCAACAAGGGAAGTTTCCAGGCGTCTCAGAGTGAACCAAAGCGATGTTGTTCGGACATGGAGGAGGTACAGAGATACAGGAACTGTCGATGACAGGCCTCGCTCAGGCCGCCCAAGGGCTACTACTGTAGTGGATGACCGCTACTTACGGATTGCCGCTCGGAGGAACCCTGACAGCAATGCCACCATGTTGAATAATGCGTTTCGTTCAGCCACAGGACGTCGTGTTTCAACTCAAACTGTGCGCAATAGGCTGCATGATGCGCAACTTCACTCCCGACGTCCATGGCGAGGTCCAGCTTTGCAACCCCGACACCATGCAGCGCGGTACAGATGGGCCCAACAACATGCTGAATGGACCCCACGGAATTGGCATCACGTTCTCTTCACCGATGAGTGTCGCATATGCCTTCAACCAGACAATCGTCGGAGACGTGTTTGGAGGCACCCTGGTCAGGCTGAACGTCTTAGACACACTGTCCAGCGAGTGCAGCAAGGTGGTGGTTCCCTGATGTTTTGGGGTGGCATTATGTGGGGCCGACGTACGCCACTGGTGGTCATGGAAGGCTCCGAAACGGCTTTACGATACCTGAATGACATCCTCCGACCCATAGTGCAACCATATCGGCAGAATATTGGAGAGGCATTTGTCTTCATGGACGACAATTCTCGACCTCATCGTGCACATCTTGTGAATGCGTTCCTTCAAGATAACGACATCGCTCGACTACAGTGGCCAGCATGTTCGCCAGACATGAACCCTATCGAACATGCCTGGGATATGTTGAAAAGGGCTGTTTATGGACGTCTTGACCCACCAACCACTCTGAGAGATTTACGCCGAATTGTCGTTGAGGAGTGGGACAATTTGGACCAACAGTGTCTTGATGAACTTGTGGATAGTATGCCACGGCGAATACAGTCATGCATCAATGCAAGAGGACGTGCTACTGGGTATTAGAGGTAGTGGTGTGTACTGCAATCTGGACCACAAATGCTGAAAGTCTAGCTGTATGATGGTACAACATGCAATGTGTGGGTCTCATGAGCAATAAAACGAGCTGAAATGTTGTTTGTGTTGAACTCTATTCCCTTTGTATTTAACGGTTCCGGAACTCTTGGAACCGAGGTGATGCAAAACTTTTTTTGATGTGTGTATTTTGGTCGACTGTAGTCCGGTTCAGACGAGAACAGGTGGCTCTCCATGTCGTCTGGGAGGCCACGAGGTCTGTATGGCATTCCAGAAGCCGCCGCAGCAGCGCCTACCTATCTAATACTATTAGTAGATGCTTCTCAGTCGGTGAACAGCTTGCCTCAGTGGGTGAGTGGTCAACGTGTCGGTCTACTTGCAGGTTCGCTCCTGGCCGTGGTAAGTGATTTTTGAAAGGCGGCAAAAATTACGACACCATGTCATACGTTGTTGGCATGTCAAAGAACCCATTTGAATTCAGTAGGCCGTGTTCATAATGGCAAAATTAATCTCGGGAGTTTCCGCCAACACAAAGATCCTCATTTCTCTACTAGAAAGTGTTCAAGGAGCTTAGATATCTAACCTCCTTGACTTTCATAGTGCTTCAAGGAACAACGAAATTCGACATGCAAGCTACCCTTTGGGTGTCAAATAACAAAGCTTGCACCCGGCTTCCGAGGCCATACGATATTATTAGTATTATAGTCGGTCAACACGAGTGTGCCCAATTAGATTGGGCGGGGAGTTACAATTGATTGCCTAGTGCCTGAAATAAAATACACGAAACGTTCCTGGATTTTGTTGTTGAATTTTAGGAGCTATGTGACTTCGCGGTCATGTAGCTTCGTGTACTTGGGTATGAGCAGAATCTGTGTGATATCCTATATCTGTGATATCTGTACTAGTGTGTGCATTTGTAATTGAGGTGGGATTTGGGCAGGGAGCGGCCGTGGCCTTAATTTAGGTACCATCCCAGCATTCGCCTAGATTAGAAGTGGGGGAAACCACGGAAAACGACTTCCCTGATGGCTGAGGTAGGAATTGATCCCACCTCTTCTCAGATTTGCCGCACGTATCCCGTTCCAGCCCTCACACCAGAATTCAAATTTCTTGACACAGCCGGAAATCAATCCCGGACCTCCGGGACGGCAGTCAAATAGTAGTCTACCGGGATACCGTCCGCATACTGTGCGAGTCTTACATTAAAATGAGCAGCCGGTCCCAACAATGACGTCATGGGATCTGACAGGGGGTAAACACGTGTGCTTTTTCCCAGCATCTCCCGGACTTGTAGTTATCTAAATCTCCCAAAAGAATTATTGAATATAATTTTTTTCACGAGAAGTCCTTTCTAAATAGAAATATTTATGAATTGACATTGGTATATTCTTCATTAAATTTCTAAAGGGTAAAAAAAAAGAGAGAGAGTTTTTTTTTTTTTTTTCAGGTATTAATATTAAGGCTGATGTTTCACCGACAGAGGAAGGCTACATATTGATAACCATCTGCGTTAGGGCTCTTTTAAAAATGAAAATTCATACAGTGTACATCAAAAGGTAGGAACTGACTCTTCAAGTGGAACAGACGAACGGATGCCCTCTATTCATGTCATCGAAAGAGGGGTTGTTTTATACATCAGAGATTGTATTGTCTACAGTACTTTCTCGTATAGCCTACCTGGTCTTTTAGCGTTAATGTTTCTGGCTGGTTGTTTTCTCAGTTAAGGTGCTGCGACAACGTGGTCATTCATCCCCATGTACTTTGGGTGTGTGTAGAATCTGTCCGAAAACCGGTGTTAATTGTGATGGCTGTATTAGTGTGTGTTATCTGTTTTTAATTGAAGTAAGGACTGCAGACATTGAATTTTCAAGTAGTTCCTACATTTGCTACCAAACGCCACCGTCAACAACCAACTAGTTCTGAACTTGGTTACTAGATGCCACCGCAGTCGGCTCCTGGCGACGAACGTTGGAACCTAAGAGTGTTAGTCAAATTCAACCTATAATTTAGCTTCACAGAAGTGTAATTAGTGATAGGTTCTTTAACATGCCATAAATCTATGACATGGGACCGCCGGCTTTACTTCCCCTCCGAAGGAAGGCATACTGAGGGAATTTTATCGCTCTTAAAAAAATCCACAATCTTGGGCATAGAAGCTCAGCATGCTACCGTCTACGCCACCGAAGCCGCCTCTAATGTTTCTGTTTAGTCAGATATAACGGGCCATGCTGACCGAGAGTGCTAACGCACTACCACGTGCCACGCTGGAATCGGGAGAACATGGGTTCGAATCCCACCTCGGCCATCTCATTTTCACGTCCAGGAAAATATCGGGATGATTCCCTTCAATAGGTCCACGCCCGATTATTTCAAAAAAAACTTCCCTGTCACGTCCTGAAAATAAAATAAATGGCCATTGCCTGTATTAATTTTAAAAAAATATCAGATATAGGGAGAATAACGATATATTGCTAGATAGAGGACAGATACGGCAATAGGATTACCTGTAATGGTGGCTTTTGGAGTAGTTTTTTAATTTGTAAAAAATTCATGATCGTTCCTTGTTATTAATGTACCGTATATGATTTTTGCTTGTAACTAACTTCTGGGAATGAAAGAGAAATCGATAGATGTTATGAGCAACGGTAGAAACAGCTCGTTTTAACCGCTCTTTTAGTATTTCCAGTTGATATTTTTATGGAAAAGTACTTCTTTTTAGGGTGTCTTCCTGATTGCGACCATTCCGGATTGCGTTCACCTCATTAGCAGTCCAGATTGCGGCCACTTTCATTTTAGGGAAGAACTATAAACATTCCAGCGTCCAGATTCCGGTCACTTTACTTGGGAGACCGGTCCGGTTGTAACTCCCCTGAGGATTTCCTCACCTTTCACTTCCACCCCTCTTGCCAATGTTGAGGTACATGTCATAAAAATGTCAGTTCTCTTTGGGATATAGAATCAAACGCAGAACAAATTACTTTTACGAGACGAATTTTTTCGAGGTAATAAAAATAAAGCCTCAGCCAACCTCGAAGTGGTTTTCCGTGGTTTCCCACTTCATCTTCGGGCAAATGCCGGGATGGTACCTACTGTAAGGCCACGGCCGCCTCCTTCCCTCTTCCTAGCCTATCCATCCCAAACTTCCATCCCTTCCAATCCCTCATGAGGCCCCTGTTCGCTTTGCAGGTGAGGCCGCCTGGGCGAAGTGCTGATCACACCTCCCCAGTTGTATCCCTCCCGACCAGATGTTCCAAGCTCCAGGACACTGCCCATAGAGGCGGTAGTGGTGAGTTCCCTCGCTGAGTCCGTGGGAACCACCAACCTAGAGGGTAAATTGACTAAATAAAAAAAATAAAAAAATAAAAATAAAAAAGTCTTTCACTATATACAGTAGCCTACCTATTATAAAAATAGATATCTCGCGTCTCAAATGGGAAGGGAGGGGCAGAAATTTAAAATTATACCCTGTAAGAATAAAATTTCCCGTTAAAATAATTTTTGTTTACAGTGAAGGTCATTGATTCCGATCCTGAAACGTTTCTATTCTTAAGACTGAAAATGTTATAATCATTGCTTTACGAGGTGCTGTCAGATTGGGAGGGGACTTGATTTTTTTAAGCGAAGTTTTATTGGGTGTGCTCAGCTGAACACTGAACTGTATTCTTTGGTTAGGTAGTGAAATATCAGTTTCCCCTTGTTATCCACAAAACTTACGGAAGGTGTGAGTCAGTCGGGAAGAACCAAGAACCAAGGACCTGTCTCCCAAGAAAAGTGACCGCAATCTGGACGCTGGAATGTTTATAGTTCTTCCGTAAAATGAAAGTGACCGCGATCCGGACTGATAATGAGGTGAACGCAATCCGGATTGGTCGCAATCAGGACACAACCCTTTTTAGACATTTTATCTTCAACAATGTTGTCATCCTCTGTTATCGATGTCCGGTGGCACACGGAAGGCGTCGAGTTAGTAGATGTGAAGGACTGAAGGAGAGGATTTCCTACGATGTTATATTCTGCACTGCATGTTATGTCAATAAATATTATTTTTTTACTAATAACTAGCGCTGAATGTATACTTCAGTGACGAGTCATCGGCACACCGAACGTCTGTTTTTGGTGGGTAGTTGTAAGCAGTAGGCACTTATAATTTTGCTGTTGTTCAATTTAAGGGGCTTTTACATCGTGGCCATTTAGCCACGACTACTTGGGGTGGTCCGCCAGCGCCCAGTGTATTAATAAATGCACTTTAATCTCATGTTTTTTTTTCAGGATTAGGTAACAACCCATCTCATTTGGGAAAAACTCCTGTTGACCGACTGAAAAGCATCAAACTTTCGTATACTAAGGCAACACTGAAAATGGCTTCAAACACCACAATAGCTGGTACATTGGCTTTCACGGCCGGTGAATTAAAACTCAACAATTCTTCTAGGTTTGTGCCGTGTCTTGTGTGGGGTTTCGCCTAGGACACCATGCTGGCTCATCGGCGGGCTCTTGGTGTCCCTGCCCGGACCCCCACAGGAGTGACAAACTGCGCGCCACCTCCCTTTATATTAGGTGCAACTGCACCACTTGACTGCGAGAACTAAAAGTTCAAGCAGCCTTAACCTCCCTATGAAGGCTTCCAAAAAGATGGTATATTGGCTTTCACGGCCGGTGAATTAAAACTCAGCAATTCTTTATTATTTATCGTATGACTTTTAGTGCCGGGAGTGTCCGAGGACATGTTTGGCTCACCTGAGTCTGTAGCTGCTTCCAGCGGACACCCATAGGGTGAGTTACAAGTTCCGTTCAATTTCAAGTAGTTCCAACTTTCGCTACCAAATATCAATGTCACCTAGTGGTGAACGTTGGAACTGTGATAGAGCGTTCCGACGAAATCAAACCTAACAATTTTGCTTCACACAAGTTTAGTCTGTGGAAGGATCTTTATCATGCCATAATCTATGACATGGGACCGCTGGCTTTACTTCCCCTCCGAAGGAAGGCGTACTGAAGGATTTTTAACGCTCTTAAAAAATCCGACAACTTCGGCCGGCTTTGTACCCGCTATCTTGGGAACAGCAGTTCAGCAATCTACCAACTATTCCACCGAAGCCGCTATAATAGATGTATAAATGCGTGATGCGGTACAAATGAATGATTTATTGAATTTCGTGAGGTATCTGCACCGTGATTTGATTGAATCTGTTACATTGACCATGAACGTCCTCCATAAGGAAACAATTATTATAGAGTTATGGTGGGAACTTGTGTTTAATTACAGTACTGTTTGTAGAAAGTGAAACGCCCAGAAGAAATGGTCGGAGACACTCCCAAAACAGGGGTCGTGTAGGCCTGCGGTACCATACTAAGTGATTGAAATCGCAGAGAGATGGCGTGCACATTGGCCCACCAGTGCCCTCTGTCGTGGGACCGGACAGGTTGGTGTTCCGCACAGCTCTGTCGGCGTGGGGCTGTCATACCAAGTGGAAACGTGTAAGCAGGTGCAACGGTGCCTCGCCGACATCACAGGGTGGACTATCAGCATGTGAGTGCGGTTGAACGGGGCTCCGGGCTCCGGGAGGCGGGTCTGTCGTTCCTGGACATTGCGGCCCGTACAGGGCACGCTGCGTCAACAGTAAGGCGTATGTGGATCCAGTGAAGAGAGGAGGGCCGTACACTGCGACGACAGGGTACAGGACGACGCAATGTGACCACAGCGCGAGACGACCGCCATCTTCTCCGCATGGCCGTATCGGACAGAACAGCGTCGTCCTTGGTGATGGCTCGACGTTGGAGCATCTGGTAGCATGCATGCCACTGCGTCGGCTTCCATTGAATGGGAACCACCGACGCCTCCGACTACAATGGGCACTTGCACGCCGACACTGGCAGGCTGAGTGGCGAAATGCAGTGTTTTCGGACGAGTCCCGCTTCAACCTGTTCAACAGTGATAGCCGCATACGCGTTCGACGCCGCCGTGGAGAACGTAACCACGCAGACTGTATTATTGAGCGGCATAGAGGACAAACACCAGGTGTAATGGTTTGGGGCGCAATTGCCTATAACAGGCGATCGCGCCTCGTACGTCTTGCGGGCAATCTGAACAGTGACCACTACATCAGGAAAGTTTTACAGCCCGCGGCACTGCCCCTCTTGCAGGCCGTTCCACAGGCCATATTTCAGCAGGACAATGCCCGCCCGCATGCGGCGAGGAATGTGCAAGCCTTCTTCGCAGAACGACGTATACCTCTGCTTTTCTGGCCTGCCCGTTCGCGTGACATGTCGCCCATCGAACATGTCTGGGATATGGTCGGTCGGCAACTTGTTCGTTCAGGTCCACCTGCCGCCACTGTTGATGCTTTAAGGACGCGCCTACAAACCGCGTGGGACGGTATTCCCCAGTGGCGTATGTATGATTCCATGCCACGACGTCTAGCGGCTCTGAGTGCAGCACGGGGTGGCGCGACGCCGTACTGAAGATCGACCGTCAACGTGCATGTACCGGACTGTCCTTCTAATCAGTAATGTATTGTCATGTCCCTAATCTATGGTATAAAGTGCAATGTGGTCACATCTCTTGTTCTTGCTGTTTCACTTTCTGCAAACAGTAGTGTATATTGATAATTAATTACTATAGCCAGTAATCTTCGCTCATATAATGTAAGCCATTGAAGCTCAATGAAGTAAGGTGTGATATGCTCATCTTTGCGTACATCAAGGATGAATCAAACACAGGCATTGTGTGTTCGTTGAATTTTGATGGTGTTTCTGAAATATCTTTATAAACCACTGAACAATACTCCTACACAGGATATACCAGGGACTGAACACGACCTGAAGCCAGCCCCGTGGTGTTGGGGTAGCGTGCCTGCCTCTCACCCGGAGGCCCCGGGTTCGATTCCCGGCTGCGTCAGGGATTTTGGAAACTTACGTGAGGGCTGGAATGGGGGTGCACTCAGCCTCGTGAGGACAATTGAGTAGCTGTCTGACAGTGAGGCAGCGTCCTGGTCACGAAAACCAAGATTAACGGCCGAGAAGACCCGATGCGCTGACCACGCGCCACCTCAATATCTGCAGGCCAAATGGCTGGGCAGTGGTCGCTTGGTAGGCCTAGGCCCTTCATGGGATGTAGTGCCAGGAAGAGAAAAAAAAGCATGGCCTGAGAGAGAGAGAGAGAGAGAGTATGTGTGTGTGAGTGTGCTAACTTGTGTTATTGCGGTGTCTGTAATAATGTATTTGTAATTCCTAGAATTGATTGGGGAGCCAGTCTCGTTCAGTAATGTTACAGAGGGGGCGTTGCTCCTTGCTTTATAATTAAAGGGATGATAAGTCGGCATCTATTTCCTTTCACAAGTTTCTTGTCGTTTATTGTCGTCTGTCACCGTACAACGCCTGGCAAAATAACAAGACAATGGATTAAATTATAATGAAAACTGGTTTCATAAATGAGAATCACTTCTCGTGACAGGAAGTTGGACAGTGCCGAGGGGACATTAACCACTCTAGAGTTGGGGATATTAATGTGGTCTTCCGGCGAGCAGTCCGTTTAAACCGGTAATGAAGAGCTGTGCCGTGTTTATGATCCATTAGCAGAAATATCGAGCTTAATAAGAGCTTCTTCACTAATCTTTACTCGCAACAAAAGAGGGAACATTACACTTGGTCATGCAACATTGAGAAGACAATAGTAAACACCGCACGCTATGAGTGTGTGTTTTGTTCATCATCCCACTCGAGAAGATCACGGTAATCTGTTCGTAAACGTAAACCATCCACTTGGGGAGAAAAATACACCGACATCACTCAAGCAAGGGATTATAGCCTTTCAAATGTACAAACGAAGTTGGGAGAGGCAAGACAATTATATTTCTGCATCAACCATCAAGTTGCGTAGCCAAAACATTATCTCATTGTTAAAAGACTCCAAGATATCATTTGATTGCTCAGTTGTCGATCTTGTAACCTGGACATTGCACACAAATGAAAATCCACAGCCTGCTTCCAGTCTCCGACCGGGTCAGGAATGGAATGAATGAAGCCCCCATCTAGCGGCGAGGATATGAACTGTGCCGGCTGCCGAGGCCTGACGCACTCCTCTGGGGCAATGATTAAATGAATGACAGATGAAATGAAATGATAGTGGAGAGTGTTGCTGGAATGAAATTTTGACAGGGAAAACCGGAGTACCCGGAGAAAAACCTGTCTGCCTCCGTTCTGTCCAGCACAGATCTCACATGGAGTGACCGGGATTTGAACCACGGACCCAGCGGTGAGAGGCCGGCGTGCTGCCGCCTAAGCCACGGAGGCTTCTGCACACAAATAAATACATAAATACATATTATGGGGTATGAAGCCATTTGTCAGTGTTGCCTTTGTAAACAAAAGATACAGTCAGTCTGAGAGACTGGACTTTATATCATTTCAAATGACGCATGCTACAAATGCTACACATGTTAGAAAGGCTCGCTTCGCTCGAAGCCCCAGGACTCTTTCAACAGACTCCATTGCCCATTAACTTAGGCTTCCCGCGCGGGGAACGGAGAGCGGAAGGTGCACTCTGCTGCATGACGTCACGCACTCGCCGTCTCCGTATCGCATAACGCCAGACCCCAGGAGTAAACTCAGACTCAACAGACTCCATTACCCTTTAACTTAGGCTTCCCGTGCATATGCACTGAACAACATGATGACGTCATACACGCCGTAACCGTAACGCATAACGGTAGACCAAAGCATAACGATGAAGTCGACAAGATCATTTGAAATGATAAAAGTTTGGTGCTTTTCAGTCGGTCAACACGAATGTACCCAAAAGAGTTGGGTTATACCCTAATACCGGTACTGAAGCTTGCCACGGTGGGTGAGTGGATAGCGTGTCGGTCTACTAACCCCAAGATTACAGGTTCGCCCCTGACCGCGGTAAGTGATTTTTGAAAGGCGGGAAAAAAAAGATACGCATGTCATTCGATGTTGGCATGTCAAAGAACCCATTTGAATTCAGTAGGCCGTGTTCATAATGGCAAAATTAATCTCGGGAGTTTCCGCCAGCACAAAGTTCCTCATTTCTCTACTAGAAAGCGTTATTGTGTTCAAGGAGATTAGATATCTAACATCTAACCTCCTTGACTTTCATAGTCAAGGAACTACGAAATTCGACATGCAAGCTACCTTCTGGGTGTCAAATGGCAAAGCTTGCACCAGGCACCCGAGGCCATACGATATTATTATTATTATTATTATTATTATTACCGGTACTGAAAAAATTACATGAGATTAATAAAATGTAATTAAATGTATTTATTAATCGCATGTATTTTTTTTCAGGATTAGGGTATAACCCAACTCTTTTGAGTTCATTCGTGTTGACCGACTGAAAAGCACCAAACTTTTGTTGATATAAATAAATAAATAAATAAATCTCGAAAGTTAGTTACCGGTTTTAGAGTAATTGTTGTTTCAAGGGGCGGAACTACGAGGTCATCTGCACCCGAATAAATAGATAACTTTTTTATTGTTGTTTTAAGGGGCGGAACTACGAGGTCATCTGCCCCTAAATAGATAACTTTACTTTTTTAAATTGTATCACACTTATTTAATGGAAGAAACAAAACTACACCCACATATTGATTGTTGTTTTATAAGAATAGGCTACTATCCTCCCGCAACGGCTTCGCCTGGTATTTTTGAACGCTTTACCCAGCATAAGCTTAAAAAGCGCACGGACGGCAAATCCCAGTCGAAATTCAGAAAAGCCGAGGAAACAGCGAAGCTCCAAACATATATTCTCTTCTCTGAAGTCTTAACTCGACATGACTCGGCAGTTTGATGCTGCCGAAGCTAAGGTGATAGGCTCGCTCGCTAGCTCATAAACTCGCTCCGAAGCTAGTAATTTCAATTTCCACTGTTGATTGTTGGAAGAAATGTAAACTTAAAAATTAAGAAAGTGCTGCTTTGGTAAAAGCATAAAATAATTGTAAATTTGGAGATCCGAATTCGATTCCCGGCTCTGCCAAGAAATTTTAATTCTAGTCTGAGGGCTGGAACGGGGTGCACTTAGTCTTGTGAGGTAAAGCTGCGAAATCCACAGTATGTTTTTTGAGAAATACATGCAAAAAAAACTGTTTACCTTTCTGCTTAGTAAATTGACAAATATTTAGATATATGGCATTCATACTCCATAGGCCATAATAGAAAGTTCATTAAGTATAACATTTTATTTGTGTGTTGTATTTTACAACTTTTTTTGTATTGCCAGAATTGCAGGCTATATAAACTTTGAATCTTATCTAAAATAATTACACAAAGTTATATGCTCTAAGATATTGGTTGATATTTCTGGGTATTTTGCGGTGACAATCCCCTGAGAATACTCACAATTTTCCAGGATAGTCAGCCCCCCCCCCCCCCCTCACGAATTTTTTTTTCTATATACGCCCCTGACACACACTCTGTGGAGACGAGTCATGAAAACATCGAAGCGCACACAGTTGGTGGTGAAACCCATGTACCGTCAGTCTGTTCAAGGTGCTTCTTAGGTCGTATTTCGGTCCTGTCCAATCAGGGCCGGATTTAGATTTTATGCGCTCCTAGGCCCGTGGGTTTTTGCCGCCCCCTCTTCATACCATCATGAAGGAGAGAGCTTAGACCTCAGAAAGTTCTTTGTGAAGGTAATTTTTATTTTATTCTAATGTATCGGGAAGTAAAATCAATGAAATACATTAAAATCATGCGAGAATCAACTGATTCTAAATTTGTATATATTTATTTAATCGTATGGTGAGTACAACAAGGAATTTGTAAGTCCAGGTCCAAGTTCTTCAACCACACAGCAGCACTTTCTGATAGATCAAACAGGTCGCTGGGGCTTCCGGAGTAGGCATGAAGAGGGCAACGCAGGATAACATGGTCCATGGTCTGCTCCTCTTCACGGCATTCACACATTGGAGAATCCATCCATCCCCAGTTATGGCGCAAGAAATTACAGCGCCCATGCCCAGTTCTCCGTCTGTTGAGGCGACACCATAGTTTTCTTGGGAGGTCAAATCCCTTCATTTTCCGAGTTGGATTTATCTCATGGGCATTAGTACCAGATGTTGAATTTGACCACTCTTCCTGCCAGCTCCGGTTAAGTTTAAAATTGTCCCTCAAGAGTCGGCCGGCCAATACACTTGCTGGTCTCCTAGATCGAAGTCGTTGTGGCGATGGGTAACAAAATTCCTGGTGTATCGGTAAAGAGGGAGATGACCGGATCTTCTTTGCTTCTCTCAGCAAAATTTCCTTTCTCCTCAGGTGGGGTGGAGGGATAAGGCTAAGAACGGGTAACCAGTGGCGAGGTGTAGACTTGACAGTACCAGTTATGCAGCGCATGGTTTCATTCAACTTAGTATCTACTTTATGCACATGTGCACTTTCCAGCCATACAGGGGCACAGTATTCCGCTGCAGAGTAGACAAGACGAATACCCGTTAATCGTAAGCAGTCAGCCGAGGCTCCCCATGAACTACCACAAAGCTTGTGTAGGATGTTATACCTTGTAGTGATTTTGTGAGAGAGCTTGGTGAGATGTTCTTTGTAGCTTCAAGTTCTGTCCAGGGTAACTCCTAGATATAAATAAATAGGTCAACGAGATATTAAAATAAGTTTAAACCATTTAAGACTCATTATACACTTACAGATATTCAGATATACATATACACTACATCATACAACTTACAACTATGCATACTGAATTATTATTAAAATTAAAATTGAACTGAAAATATTCAAGACTTAAATTTTCTCCTTATAAATCATAAAATATTCCTGTTTTAAAGCTGAAGTCAAAAAAATTGCTGTTAAAACATTTGTTGGAAAATGATGGCCACAATATAAATTGGAAAAGTGTCAAAATTTTGGAAACTTTAGTTTAAATCATAACATTATACGAAATTGGTTTAAAAAAATCATAAGTAGTAAAAGTGTGTTTAGTCTATTTTTGAACTGTAAAAATAACTTTTAATTTTGCGTCCCTCAGCATGGTGCGCCCCTAGACCGGGGCCTATTGGTAAATCCAGCCCTGTGTCCAATTTCAATTTGACATGGCGTCCGTTGAGTAGAATTCTGGGTTGATCTCTGCCCTTTTCCTCTGCCTGTTAGGAGCAGTTCCTCTTCCTGCTGTGTGGATGGTAGCAGGTGGATTCTCAAGTCTTCTACTAGGAATGTATAATTAGCGAGCTGGTATGCCAGTGTTGAACGCGACATTTTGGAGATTCGAGCTCGAGTCAGCCGGGAAGGTGGGGCGCAGAACACAACGCTACCATTACGTCATGCCTCACTTCCATCCCACCAATCACATTCAGGCTGTCTTGAGAATCTGAGCTAGTGTGTAGTGAAGTGATTATATCGTAATATTTAAAGATCCAGTGGAAGCGATTGCCGGCCCCGTGGTGTTGGAGTAGCGCGCTTGCCTCTCACCCGGAGGCCCCAGGTTCGATTCTCGGCTCCGTTAAGGATTTTAGAAACTAACGTGAGGGCTGGAACGGGGTGACTTAGCCTCGTAGGGACAATTGAGTAGCTGTCTGACAGTGAGGCAGTACCCCGATCACGAAAACCAAGATTAACTGCCGAGGGAACCAGATGCGCTGATCACGCGTCACCCCAATATATGCAGGCCAAATGGCTGGGCAGCGGTCGCTTGGTAGGCCTAGGCCCTTCACGGGCTGTAGTGCAAGGGGTTATTATAGTGGAAGCGATTGAGTGCTATGGAAGCAGAGGGAAGTTAACGACAGGTTGTGCATAGGCAAGCCCCAGAAATAGTTTACAAAGTGCATGAATACTTTAAAAGTGTAAAACAGCGTGAAAGAGACGGGCTCGATGAGGTAAGCGGCGGTGTTGCCACACCGCAGGAACTCATGGCAGCAGCTTGCGGTGTGGGGACTCGGACCTGGTGGATGTGTTGCAACAGTGGATATGTATCTCTGTCTCTATGCGCAGTTCCCAGACAGCCGGCCGCCTTCCTGGCTAACCCGAGCTGTAGGATCCTTTTAACCTTTTCACTCCTAAGTATGTAAACCTCCGTGGCTTAGGCGGCAGCACGCCGGCCTCTCACCGCTGGGTCCGTGGTTCAAATCCCGGTCACTCCATGTGAGATCTGTCCTGGACAAAACGGAGGCAGACAGGGTTTTCTCTGGGTACTCCGGTTTTCTCTGTCAAAATTTCATTCCAGCAACACTTCCACTTTCATTTCATCTATCATTCATTTAATCATTGCCCCAGAGGAGTGCGTCAGGCCTCGGCAGCCGGCACAGTTCATATCCTCGCCGCTAGATGGGGGCTTCATTCATTCCATTCCTGACCCGGTCGGAGACTGGAAGCAGGCTGTGGATTTTCACTTCACTCCCAAGTATCTTTCCTGCTTATGCATGCCCCATCCCGGGTTGGAGGTTGGGGTTTTTCGGCAGTAAAGCAAGTGGTGAGTCCTTGAGGGTTAGAATGATGTGGTGATAATTGGGGGGCCTAACTACACTTATGTTGATAATTCCTGAACCCATGTTCGGGTTTGTCATGATTGTGACGGAGTGGATGACCTATTTCCACCCTAAAATAAAAACTACCCTTACCCGGGGGTTAAATAGTAATTGGGGCTTTTGTAAGAGGGCGGGCTTTTAAAATGATTATTTATAGATGAGTTATTTAAAAAAATATTAATTAAAGAACCCAAAACTAATAGGTCATCGGATTTTTAGTATCTCGCTAACCAATGATCGGATTTAAACATATGGGGTGTCTTAGGACTGGGGATGAACCCTCTTTTTCTATGGACGACTTATTTCCACTCCAAAATAAAAACTACCCTTACCTGGGGGTGAAATAGTGACTAAACTCGGGACCGGAAGAGAGCGGAGCATTTGAAATACGAGTTAACTCGTGGTTGGGACAGCGGAAGACACTCGGATGTCCGAGTTAACTCGGGCTAGGGAGTGAAAAGGTGGAATATAGCCTTAGCATTTTCTATAAAGTATAAACCTTAGGTCAGTTACTGTTAGGTTCTTCCAGATTAGTTCTAGCCCGTAGGTTAGTACTGGGAGCACCTTAGCATAAAACAGTGTTATGGCTGTGGATAGAGACAAACTAGTGGGATCACTGATATCATATATACTTCTTATTACTCCATATGCCTTTCCCTTATATAGTTTCTAAAGGAGGTGGCTGAAGATTCAAGCGTTATCCCTATTGTAATAGCTCTATGTAGCTTCCCCTAAATTAGACGACCATTGTAATGGTTCTCCACAGCTTTCACAAGGATGGGTTGTCAATTGCAATGCTTGATGAGTGCCACCTTAAACGTCTATAGGAGATGATCCATTCATGATGCCTGAGCTTAACACTGAGGTAGAACACTTGCATCTAATCTACAGGGGTGAGGTGATATTTCACTTGCTAGGACAGCTGTTTGTTTACAAATGAATTAGGCAATATCTCTTTCTTAAAAATTCGTATTTAACCAGCCGCGGCGGCCGAGAGCGCTAACGCGCTACCTCGTGTCTCGCTGGCATCAGAAGAGCGTGGGTTCGAATCCCACCTCGGCCTTCCTGAAAATGGCGATGGATTTCAGCTGTCCACAGCTGTGACAGACTAATTAGTACGACGTTTTTCTTTGAAAGCGTATTTGCTTGATTAATGACAAGTGACACAATCAGGTCGAAGACGCTATCGATATATAGCAGAAGTACACAAAATATTGTCACTTAATGAACGTACTGAAAGTGTTCACAAAAGTCACAAAATGAATGAATGTTCACATCTGTACGCGTGCCTCAGCTAAAGTTCGCAGGGTTTACTTGCCGCGCAACTAAAGTCTAATCAGGTAATAGTCTAATTATAATAATAATAATAATATCGTATGGCCACGGGTGCTGGGTGCAAGCTTTGTTAATTGACGCCCAGAAGGCAGCTTGGTTGGTTCCTCAGTTTAGGAGCTGTGACAACGTGGCCATGTAGCCTCGTGTACTTTGGGTGTGTGTAGAAGAATACTGAGGCTGAGTTGGAAAGATAAGGTCACCAACGATGAGGTGATGAGGCGGATGGGAAAGAGAAAGGAAATATTAAATACTGTCAAAATTAGAAAACTGCAGTATCTGGGTAATGTGATGAGAGGAGAGAAATATCATCTGCTGCAGCAGGTCATTCAAGGAAAGTTACAAGGCAAAAGAAGACCTGGAAGAAGACGCATTTCTTGGATCGATAATCTGAAAACTTGGTTCAATTGTTCCACTATTGAGCTGTTTCGTGCTGCATCATCTAAAGCAAGAGACTCTATGATGGGTGCCAACCTCCTGAGAGGAGATGGCACTTAAAGAAGAAGAATCTGTCTGATAACCGGTGTTAATTGTGATGGCTGTATTAATGTGTGTTATCTGTTTTTAATTCAAGTAAGGACTGCAGATATTCGATTTTTCAAGTAGTTCCAAGTTTTGCTGCCAAACGCCACTGTCAACGACTAAATAGTTCTGAACTTGGTTACTAGATGCCACAGCAGTTGGCTCCTGGCGATGAACATTGGAACCTAAGAGCGTTAGTCAAATCTAACCTTTAATTTAGCTTCACACAAGTGTACAGTAATTAGTGGAAAGTTCTTTATCATGCCATACATCTATGACATGGGACCGCCGGCTTTACTTCCCCTCCGAAGGAAGGCCTACTGAGGGATTTTTAACGCTCTTAAAAATCCGACGACTTCGGCCGGGATTGAACCAGCGACCTTGAGCATAGAAGCTCAGAAGGCAGCTTGCATTTCGAATATTATCGCTCCTTGGAACGCTATGAAAGTCAAGGAGGTTAGATATTTAAGCTCCTTGACACTGTAGCGCTTTCTAGTAGAGAAAGGAGAAACTTTTGTGTTGGCGGAGAATCCCGAGATTAATTTTGCCATTATGAACATGGCTTACTGAATTGAAATGGGTTCCTTAACAACGTATGCCATGTATGTCGTGATTTTTGTTGCCTTTCATAATTCACTTGCTGTGGCCAGGAGCGAACCTGCAAGCTTGGAGTTGGCAGACCGACACAATAACCACTCTCCCACCGTGGCAAGCTGTGTAATCAGGTGTAAGCATCATATTCTTCACGCCGTCCGAAGACTATACTCTGTAAGCTGGGAGAATGCGATTGACAGTTCTCATCTCGCCATGTGGTCTGAGAACGAGGTTGCCAAACTGTACAAGCCAGAGATACAGCTAACCAGGCACTAAAGCACATGTGCTGTTATATTGCAACGCAGAGTATTAGTCTTGCGCATAATAGTTCGCGGCTGGGAGCGATCAGTTTAGTTTGCAGCTCCTTAGCGAAGTAGTTCGCTCTTTTAGTTCGTTAGCTCCCATCTCGAAAACAGATCGTTCGCTCGCCTTGCTACTGCCACTGCACGCGCTCTTTGTTTGTTTTAGCAGTCTGTCACCAGTGATTGCTCATTCACATTGCTCTCGTTTCAAGCAATACTGTAGGCTACTGTAACACTTACTATGCCGCTGCACGTGCAGTTCGTGTATTATTAGATATTGACATGTTGCGTGTGTAGTAATGTGTATTACATTTTGATATTCGAAGAAAAAAAATACAAAAATATGAGTATTGAAACATTAGTGAAATTCCTTATTCCTTCCTTATTTCCTTCTATTCCTAGCTACAAACTTCTTCCATCTCACTCTATTGTTGGCCATCCTTTTAACTAGGGTCCATGTCTTTCCTTCTGAGAAAACTTCTCTTTCTATTGTTTATAAAGCCACAAGTCGTCATTTGTTTACCATTAGTGAAATACCGCTACCATACCTAAAAGAAAAACAGTATGGACGATTTGTTCGTGGAGGCATACACTTATTATTCTCTTTATTTATTTTTCTCGCGTGGGGTCGATAACCAAGATGTTAGGCCCCTTAAAACAACAATTATGATCATTTTTTCGCGTATATCGGCACGTCACCATCCGATTCCATTTCCTACTTTTCACTAGGTGATGATAAGACATACCCTCCCCCCCCCCGCAATTTTCGTTTCATTTCTTACTTGCTTCGTGATATTCATTATTTGGTTGCTCTGAAACCGTTGGGTACATTATCTTTATGGCATAAATGGGAGGAATAGGTTTTTTTAGTTCAGAGTTTTTGTCCATAGAAGTTCGCTTTTCTTTGTGAATCATCATCATAATGTTCATTTCTTAAAAACAGGTAAAAAGTAGTTGTATCACCACGTATCCACAAAAGTAAATATCAACCAGTTCATTAAAATGGTAATGTTAATCCAGTTCACCGATTTTCTAAATAATTGGACATATTTTCAAATAATCCAAAATGACTAAATTAAATAAAACTGTGGAATTATCCCCACATCTAAATCAGTTCACTATCAGTAACTTCAATTTATGAACCGCCACTGTATTACATTACAAATATAAGGTAGTTATTACCTGAGGTATATCAAGGGTGATGAAAATGTTATAGTAATGGGAGATTGGAATGCTGTGGTAGGAAAAGGGAGAGAAGGGAAGATAGTAGGAGATTTCGGATTAGGTGAAAGGAATGATCGAGGAAGCAGGCTGGTAGAATTCTGCACTGAGCATGAGTTGGTCATAGCTAACACCTTATTCAATAACCACAATAGAAGAATATACACATGGATGAGACCAGGAGATACAGGGCGTTACCAAATCGACTTCATTATGGTCAAGCAGAGGTTTCGAAACCAGATTTTGGATTGTAAAACATATCCTGGTGCTGACATAAACTCTGACCACAATCTGGTTGTAATGAAATGCAGATTAAAGTTGAAGAAACTGAAGAAAAGTCAAAAGCCAAAAAGGTGGACAATAGACAGACTGAAAGAGAAGGATGTAAACGAAAGATTCAAGAAGAGTATAAAGGAAGGCCTAATGAAAAACCCTAAACAAACTTCAATTGCAGACGAATGGGCACTTTTGAAGAATGAAATAACAAAATCCGCAGAAGAAAACATTGGTAGGAAAGAGAGAATAGGTAGAAAACCGTGGATCACTCAGGATATACTCGAATTGATGGATGAAAGGCGGAAGCACAAGAATGTAAGAGATGTAAAGGGGAAAGCAGAATACAGACGTCTGAGAAATGAGGTTAACAAGAAGTGCAAGGAAGCGAAAGAAGAATGGTTGAAAGAGAAATGTGCTGGTATAGAAAATTGTCTGAAATTAGGAAAAGTAGACACAGCTTATCGAAGGATTAAGAATACTTTTGGGAAAAAGAAGACTAAGTGCTGTAATATTAAGGACACAAATGGAAAGCCTCTAACAGATAGGGAAGAAAAGGTTGAGAGATGGAAAGCTTACATAGAGAGTTTGTATAAGGGAAAGGAGATTGAGAATCATGTAATGGAAAGGGAGGCAGAAATTGATGAGGATGCGAAAGGAGATTTAATATTGAGATCAGAATTTGATAGAGCTTTGGAAGACTTAAGCAGGAACAAAGCACCAGGCATAGATGATATACCGATTGAGTTGATACGCTGCATAGGAGATGAAGGTCTGATCAGGTTATTTCACTTGGTGTGTAGGATTTATGAGACAGGTGAGGTACCCCCTGATTTCAAGAAGAATGTAATCATCCCTATACCAAAGAAAGTGGGAGCTGACAGATGTGAAGATTACCGTACAATCAGCTTGATTACTCATGCTTCAAAGATCCTGTCTAGAATAATTTACAAGAGGATTGAGAGCCAGATAGAAACGGAGTTGGGTGAAGACCAGTTTGGTTTCAGGAGAAATGTAGGAACAAGGGAAGCTGTACTAAGTCTTAGGCTGATTTTGGAAGGTAGAATAAGGAAAGATAAGAGAACGTTCATGGCATTTGTAGACTTAGAAAAGGCTTTTGATAACGTTGATTGGACTAAAATGTTTGACATTTTGAAATCGATTGGAATAAAGTACAGGGATAGGAGGGTGATATACAATCTATACAGAAACCAGACAGCAGTCATTCGAGTTGAAGGACATGAGAGAGAAGCTGGTATTCAGAAAGGTGTAAGGCAAGGCTGCAACTTATCACCCATACTTTTCAATCTTTACATTGAACAAGCAATGAAGGAAATTAGAGAAAAATTTAAAGTGGGAGTGAAGATTCAAGGAGAAATAATTTCAACTCTGAGATTTGCTGATGACATCGTCATCTTGGCCGACAAGCCTGAGGATTTGAATGAGTTTTTGAATGGTATGGACTCCGTCTTACGGAAAGAATTCATGATGAAAATTAATAAATGTAAAACAAAAATACTGGAATGCAGCCGAAATAAATCAGAAACCTCTATGGAGATCAAATTGGCAGGTGAAAAGCTGAAGGAAGTAGGAGACTTCTGTTACTTAGGAAGCAGAATAACCAGTGATGGACGAAGCAAAGAGGATATAAAAAGTAGGTTGGATCAGGCAAGAAAAGCATTTCTACAAAAGAGGAATCTGCTGACATCGAATATAGATTTAGGTATTAGGAAGTCATTTTTGAAAGCCTTTGTGTGGAGCGTGGCGCTCTATGGAAGTGAAACTTGGACTATTGGTGCAGCAGAAAAGAGGAGAATTGAAGCATTTGAAATGTGGTGTTACAGGAGAATGATGAAGATCAGATGGGTAGATAGGGTTACAAACAAAGAGGTATTAAGACGAGTGGGAGAGGAGAGATGTTTCTGGCGACTGCTAATGAAGCGAAGAGATAGGTTGGTAGGACACATATTAAGACACCCAGGAATAGCAAGCTTAGTTATGGAAGGAAGGGTCGAGGACAAGAACTGTAGGGGTAGACCAAGGTTAGAATATGTTAAACAGATTGCCTCGGATGTAGGGTGTGGTAGCTATGTAGAGATGAAACGATTAGCTCAGGACAGGGAGGCATGGAGAGCTGCATCAAACCAGTCAAAAGACTGAAGACTCAAACAACAACATTACCTATTAGCGTGTTAGCACTTGTAGTGTGTTATACTGTTATTATTATAAACCAACATTGAACATTCACCGCGCCAAAACTTGACAATCTTGTCACTATCAATAGATACACTCAATCAACTGAACTGCCTGAACGAAAATAAAAGCGCGTGTGATTGTGCAATGAGTGGTGTCGTGACGAGCTGACGAGCTACGGCGGACCCGAGCTCTCGCGCAGCAAGGTAAGTAGACTATACTCGCGCAGTTACAAGTCGGTCAGCGGAAAAAGATCGAACGAACTAACAAGCGAGGGATCTGGGAACTAGTTCGGTAGTTCTTCGGTGGGACCCACTCTTCCGAACTAGTTCGTTCGCGAACTACACAAGACTACAAAGTATTATCAGATCAACTATGCGAACATGGATTGGTCAAAGGGCAGAGGGTCGATGACTGACGTGGAATTTCCTGCCAAACGTAAATCCCTTTCTCCAAGCGTACAGAGTATAGCGAGGTTCAAATGAATAACTACAAATCCTGGCGAGTACTTCCGAGCCAGCGCTCATTTTGTCGCGTATTTCACGAAGATTCTCCTGGTGCGCCCACGAAGGTAGATTTAACCGCGAAATCCGAGTTCATGGGCCTCTTAGCTTGGCTTCGTTTCAAAATAACTCATGGGGAAATATTAAAGCTCTTTCATCCTGCTATCGAAATTCTACCCTCTGTTCTGTATGATATACTAGCTGAAGTACCCGTGCTTCGCTACGCGTCATAAATAAATTAAAATGTGAAGGTGACAGTTAAAAAACAGGGGTTAGGCGAGGTGCTGCGTAGAGGGAGATTAAGGATGGAACATTTTGTCCAACTACACCGCTCGGCGTTGACCGTGTTTTATAGCACAAATTTAGGTTTTACTCGCTAACCGTTGGAGATACCTTTCGGATAGAAAATGTAATTTTAAACCTCGTATATGCCATCAAAAGTTTGCTATTTCTTAGCGTTCTCTTTTTATTTAAAATGGAAATATGAATGTTGAAACCAAAGGGTGTAGTGAGGTCACTAAAATGGTCGCCATCTTTAAATAGTGCGAAGTATTGAAATAAAAAGTAACCTATAAGTTAACCAGGTCAATCAGCTACTTCCATGTAAAATTCATGTAAATCGGACCAGTGGTACTTGCGTGATTGAGTAATACACAGACACACACCATCTCATTTTTAGCCTCGCTTCGCTCGCGTCATAGTCGTGTCATATTGTTATTCAATGAAATGCAGGTTTAACCCCGTTAACACCCCTTTATAACCTGAATATCGAAAAATCCCTCCTTAGTAGACGTTTTCGACACACAACAAACATATCCCCAAAATATCATTCTTCTAATTTTAATAGTTTTGGTTGGTCGATGAGAATGAACATCCAAAAATCCTTCCTTAGTGGACGTTTTTCTTCCAGAATTTCACCCCTGCACATAGGCCCCTTAAATTGCATTTATGAAAAAACGGTCGAACACCTATTTATTTTATTTATTTATTTATTTATTTATTTATTTATTTATTTATTTATTTATTTTTAAGCTGATTGATTTCCTCCGAGTTTCAAACTCCTCGCCTATGACGTTTAAGAGATACACGCTCCGTTAGGAATCTTACAACCCCCACTTTTCATCCCTTTCACCTCATAATATACACTACATCGAAAAACCATTTGACATGTGTCAGCTTATTTTTAATGATTAGTATATATGCCAAGTATCACATCCCCAAATGAAACCACTCGTGAGATATTCTTATTCAATGAAATGCACGTTTACCCCCATAACACCTCTTTAGAACCTGAATATCCAAAACTCTTTCCTTAGTGGTCGTTTTCGACATACAACGAACATATCCCAAAAATTTCATGTTTCTAACTTCAATTATTTTGGCTGGGCGATGATGAGTGAGTGAGTCAGTCAGGACATTTTCTTTAATTTATTTTTGATAATTGCACCCCTCCCCATGAACCCCTTAAATTGGATTTATGAAACAAACGGTCGAACACCTATTTACTTATTTAAAGCTGCTTTCCCCCCTGAGTTTGATGAGCGAGTGAGTCAATCAGCTAGGACACTTTCTTTCCTGTTTTTCCCCCCAGAATTTCACCCCTCTCCAAGGGTCCCTTAAATTGGATTTATGGAAAAACGGTCGAACACCTATTTACTTGTATTTTAAGCTGTTTCTTCCCGCCGAATTTCAAACTTCTCGCCTATGTCGTTTCAGAGATACACGCTCCGTTAAGAATCCCTCAACCCCCAATTTTCACCCCTTTCACTTCATAATATACACCACATCGAGAAACCCTTAGACATATATCTGATTATTTTTAATGATTAGTTTATATACCGAATATCACATCCCCAAAGAAACAACTCATGAGATATCGTTATTCAATGAAATGCACGTTTACCCCTTAACACCTCTTTAAAACCCGAATAAACAAAAATCATTCCTTAGTTGACGATTTCGACATACAGCGAACATATTCCCAAAATTCCATGTTTCCAACTTGAATAGATTTCGCTGAGCGTGATTAGTGAGTGAGTCAGACAGGACATTTTCTTTCAATTATTTTTACCAGAATTTCATCCCTCCTCATGGGCCCCTTAAATTCGATTGATGAAAAAACTCTTGAACACCTATTAACTTATTTTTTAAGCTGTCTTTTTCCCCTGACTTTAATGAGTGAGTGAGTTAGTCAGTCAGTTAGGACAATTTCTCTCCTTTTTCCCCCATAATGTCACTCCACTCCATTGGCCCCTTAAATTAATTTATGAAAAAACGGTCGAACACCGATTTACTTACTTTTTAAGCTGATTTTTTTCCGCTGAGTTTCAAATTTCTCGCCTATGTCGTTTAAGAGATAGGCCTGCCTACACGCTCCGTTAGGAATCCTTCAACCCCCACTTTTCACCCCTTTCACCTCATAATAATACACCACATAGAAAAACCCTTAGACACATGTCTGCTTCTTTTTAATGATTAGTTTATATGCCGAGTATCACATCCACAAATGAAACCACTCGTGAGATATTGTTATTCAATGAAATGCAGGGTTAACCCCCTTAAGACCCCTTTAGAACCTGAATATCCGAAAATCCTCCCTAAGTAGACGGTTTTGACATACAATGAACATATCCCCTAACTGTCATGTTTCTATCTTCAATAATTTTGGCTGGGCGATGATGATGAGTGAGTGAGTGAGTGAGTCAGGACATTTTCTTTCAATTTTCTTTTTTCAGAATTTCACCCCTCCCCATGAACCCCTTAAATTTTATTTATGAAAAAAAGAACTGTCGAACAGCTATTTACTTACTTACCCTCTTAACACCTCTTTAAAACCCGAATAGACAAAAATCATTCCTTAGTTGACGATTTCGACATACAGCGAACATATTCCCAAAATTCCATGTTTCCAACTTTAATAGTTTTCGCTGGGCGTGATGAGTGAGTGAGTCAGACAGGACATTTTATTTCAATTATTTTTGCCAGAATTTCATCCCTCCCCATGGGCCCCTTAAATTGGATTGATGAAAAAACGCTTGAACACCTATTAACTTATTTTTTAAGCTGTCTTTTTCCCCTGACTTTTATGAGTGAGTGAGTTAGTCAGTCAGTCAGTTAGGACACTTTCTCTCCTTTTTCCCCCATAATTTCACCCCACTCCATTGGCCCCTTAAATTAATTTATGAAAAAACGGTCGAACACCAATTTACTTACTTTTTAAGCTGATTTTTTCCGCTGAGTTTCAAATTTATCGCCTATGTCGTTTAAGAGATAGGCCTACACGCTCCGTTAGGAATCCTTCAACCCCCACTTTTCACCCCTTTCACCTCATAATAATACACCACGCCGAAAAACCCTTAGACACATGTCTGCTTATTTTTAATGATTAGTTTATATGCCGAGTATCACATCCACAAATGAAACCACTCGTGAGATATTGTTATTCAATGAAATGCAGGTTTCACCCCCTTAAGACCCCTTTAGAACCTGAATATCCAAAAATCCTCCCTTAGTGTACGGTTTTGACATAACACGAACATATCCCCGAAATGCCATGTTTCCAACTTCAATATTTTTGGCTGGGCGATGATGAGTGAGTGAATGAGTCAGGACATTTTCTTTCATTTTTTTTCTTCAGAATTTCACCCCTCCCGATAAACCCCTTCAATTTGATTGATAAAAAACTGTCGAAAATCTATTTACTTACTTTAAAGCAGTTTTTTCCCCTGAGTTTGATGAATGAGTGAGTCAGTCAATCAGTTAGGACACTTTCTTTCCTGTCCCCCGCCCCAGAATTTCACCCCTCCCCATGGGCCCCTTACATTGGATTTATGCAAAACGGTCAAACACATATTTACTTATGTTTTATGCTGTTTTTTTTCCGCTGAGTTTCAAACTCCTCGCCTCTGTCGTTTAAGAGATACACGCTCCGTTAGGAATCTTTCAATCCCCGCTTTTCACCCCTTTCACCTCATAATATACACCACATCGAAAAACTCTCAGACACGTGTCTTCTTATTTTTAATGATGAGTTTATATGCCCAGTATCACATCCCCCAATGAAACCAATCGGGAGATATTGCTATTCATGGAAATGCAGGCCTATCCCCTTAACATCCCTTAAGAACTTGAATATCCACAAATCCTCTCTTAGTGGGCATTTGTGGCCCTTGAGGAAGCTGCATGCCAAATTTCATTCCAATCCGTTCGGTGGTTTCTGAGATTTCGCGATGAATGAATGAGTGAGTAAGTGAGTGAGTGAGTGGTATTTGACAGATATATTGTAGATAGTGTCAAGTCTTTGTTATGCTAAACTCGGTTGACAGTGCTGTGTGAGCAGTTGAGTAACTAACGGGATTTCAAGTAAAGATCCTCATTTTCTATACCGGTAGTGCAGAGCGCACCTTGTATCCAGTCGGCCGTGTCTCGACTTGAGCTATGTTGCCATGGAAACTATCTGCCTTGCCATTCCTTCATGAGTATATTTTATGATTTGATTAGCCTGTGCTTGAGTGCAAAAGGGCCGAAATCAGAAGAATGAGAAAGACTATCGAAAATTCATGTAGCCAGCGGTTCCTTCTGGGTCCTAAACTATGTGTATGCAAAATTTGGATGAGATTAGTGGAACGGTGTAGATTTGTATACGGAACCAACCCACCCACCCACCCACATACATACAGACTTTCACTTTTATATATAAGACTAGCTGAAGTACCCGTGCTTCGCTACGCGTCATAAATAAATAAAACGTGAAGGTGACAGTTAAAACAGGGGATAGGCGAGGTGCTGCGCAGAGGGAGATTAAGGATGGAATATTTTTTCTAACTACACCGCTCGGCGTTGACCGTGTTTTATAGCACAAATTTAGGTTTTACTCGCTAACCGTTGGAGATAATTTTCGGATAGAAAATGTAATTTTGAACCTCGTATATGCCATCAAAAGTTTGCTATTTCTTAGCGTTCTCTTTTTTATTTGAAAAGGAAATATGAAAGTTTGAAACCAAAGGGTGTAGTGACGTCACTAAAATGGTCGCCATCTTTAAATAGTGCAAAGTATTGAAATCAAAAGTGACCTATATGTTAACCAGGTAAATCAGCTTCTTCCATGTAAAATTCATGTAAATCGGACCAGTGGTACTTGCGTGATTGAGTAATACACAGACACACACCATCTCATTTTTAGCCTCGCTTCGCTCGCGTCATAGTCGTGTCATATTGTTATTCGATGAAATGCAGGTTTAACCCCGTTAACACCCCTTTATAACCTGAATATCGAAAAATCCCTCCTTAGTAGACGTTTTCGACACACAACAAACATATCCCCAAAATATCATTCTTCTAATTTTAATAGTTTTGGTTGGTCGATGAGAATGAACATCCAAAAATCCTTCCTTAGTGGACGTTTTTCTTCCAGAATTTCAACCCTCCCCATAGGCCCCTTAAATTGCATTTATGAACGGTCGAACCCGTATTTATTTTATTTATTTATTTATTTATTTTTAAGCTGATTGATTTCCTCCGAGTTTCAAACTCCTCGCCTATGCCGTTTAAGAGATACACGCTCCGTTAGGAATCTTTCAACCCCCACTTGTCATCCCTTTCACCTCATAATATACACTACATCGAAAATCCATTAGACTTGAGCCAGCTTATTTTTAATGATTTGTATATGTGCCAAGTATCACATCCCCAAATGAAACCACTCGTGAGATATTGTTATTCAATGCAATGCACGTTTACCCTCTTAACACCTCTTTAGAACCTGAATATCCAAAACTCTTTCCTTAGTGGACGTTTTCGACATACAATGAACATATCCCCAAAATTTCATGTTTCTAACTTCAATAATTCTGGCTGGGCGATGATGAGTGAGTGAGTGAGTCAGGACATTTTCTTTCATTTATTTTTGATCCCCTCCCCATGAACCCCTTAAATTGGATTTATGAAACAAACGGCCGAACACCTATTTACTTATTTAAAGCTGTCTTCCCCCTGAGTTTGATGAGTGAGTAAGTGAGTCAATCAGTTAGGACACTTTCTTTCCTGTTTTTTTCCCCAGTATTTCACCCCTCTCCAAGGGCCCCTTAAATAGGATTTATGAAAAAACGGACAAACACATATTTACTTGTATTTTAAGCTGTTTTTTTTCGACGAATTTAAAACTTCTCGCCTATGTCGTTTCAGAGATTCTCGCTCCGTTAAGAATCCCTCAACCCCCACTTTTCACCCCTTTCACCTCATAATAATACACCACATCGAAAAACCCTTAGACACATGTCTGCTTATTTTTAATGATTAGTTTATATGCCGAGTATCACATCCACAAATGAAACCACTCGTGAGATATTGTTATTCAATGAAATGCAGGTTTAACCCCCTTAAGACCCCTTTAGAACCTGAATATCCAAAAATCCCCTCTTAGTGTACGGTTTTGACATACAACGAACATATCCCCGAAATGCCATGTTGCCAACTTCAGTATTTTTGGCTGGACGATGATGAGTGAGTGAATGAGTCAGGACATTTTCTCTCAATTTTTCTTCTTCAGAATTTCACCCATCCCGATGAACCCCTTCAATTTGTTTGATCAAAATAAACTGTCGAAAAGCTATTTACTTACTTTAAAGCAGTTTTCCCCCTGAGTTTTATGAGTGAGTGAGTCAGTCAATCAGTTAGGACACTTTCTTTCCTGTTCCCCCCCCCCCTAGAATTTCACCCCTCCCCATGGGCCCCTTAAATTGGATTTATGAAAAAAACGGTGAAACAAATATTTACTTATTTTTTATGCTGATTTTTTCCCGCTGAGTTTCGAACTCCTCGCCTATGTCGTTTAAGAGATATACTCTCCGTTAGGATTCTTTCAATCCCCACTTTTCACCCCTTTCACCTCATAATATACACCACATCGAAAAACCCTCAGACACGGGTCTTCTTACTTTTTAATGATGAGTTAATATGCCGTGTATCACATCCTCCAATGAAACCAATCGGGAGATATTGTTATTCAATGAAATGCAGGTTTAACCCCCTTAAGCCCCTTTAGAACCTGAATATCCGAAAATACTCCCTTAGTAGACGGTTTTGACATACAATGAACATATCCCCAAACTGTCATGTTTCTAACTTCAATAATTTTGGCTGGGCGATGATGAGTGAGTGAGTGAGTGAGTCAGGACATTTTCTTTCAATTTTCTTTTTTCAGAATTTCAGCCCTCCCCATGAACCCCTTAAATTTGATTTATGAAAAAAAAATGTCGAACAGCTATTTACTTTCTTTAAAGCAGTTTTTCCCCCCTGAGTTTGATGAGTTAGTCAGTCAGTCAATCAGTTAGGACACTTTCTTTCCTGTTTCACCCCCCCCCCCCCCAGAATTTCTCCCCTTCCCATGGTCCCCATTAATCGGATTTATAAAAAAATCGGTCAAACAAATATTTACTTCTTTTTTTATGTTGATTTTTTTTCGCTGAGTTTCAAACTCCTCGCCTATGTCGTTTAAGAGATACACGCTCCGTTAGGATTCTTTCAATCCCCACTTTTCACCCCTTTCACCTCATAATATACACCACATAGGAAAACCCTCCGACACGTGTCTTCTTATTTTTAATGATGAGTTTTTATGCCGAGTATCACATCCCCCAATGAAACCAATCGGGAGATATTGCTATTCATGGAAATGCAGGTCTACCCCCTTAAGACCCCTTTAGAACCTGAATATCCAAAAATCCTCTCTTAGTGGGCATTTGCGGCCCTTGAGGAAGCTGCATACCAAATTTCATTCCAATCCGTTCGGTGGTTTCTGAGATTTCGTGTTGAATGAATGAGTGAGTGAGTGAGTGGTATTTGACAAATGTATAGTAGATTGTGTAAAGTCTTTATTATGCTAAACTCGGTTGACAGTGCTGTGTGAACAGTTGAGTAACTAACGGGATTTCAAATAAAGATCCTCATTTTCTATACCGGTAGTGCAGAGCGCAACTGGTATCCAGTGGGCCGTGTCTCGACATGAGCTATGTTGTCATGGGAACTAACTGCCTTGCCATTCCTTCATGAGTATATTTTATGATTTGATTAGCCTGTGCTTGAGTGCAAAAGGGCCGAAATCAGAAGAATGAGAAAGACTATCGAAAATTCATGTAGCCAGCGGTTCCTTCTGGGTCTTAAACTACGTGTGTGCAAAATTTGGTTGAGATTGGTGGAACGGTGTAGATTTGTATACGGAACCAACACACCCACCCACATACATACATACAGACTTTCACTTTTATATATAAGATTATAAAAAGATGTGGAATAAATTGCCAATTCTCGTCTTACTATAAATGTCTGTTAACTAAAATACTTAATATTTAACCCTGATTATAAATGGAATGAGATGTGATTAATAATAATAAACAGCAATGACGTAATAAGCGTTATGTAACAAAATTATCTGACTTGATAGTAAAGAAAATGACTGCTGCCAGTCGACCGACCGGGTCAGGGAATGGAATGTAAGAAGGCCCCATCTAGCGGCGAGGATATGAACTGTGCTGGCTGCCGAAGCCTGTCGCACCCCCTGGGGCAATGATTAAATGAATGACAGATGAAATGTTAGTGGAGAGTGTTGCTAGAATGAAATTTTGTGACAGGGAAACCGGTGTACTCGTAGAAAAACATGTCTACCTTCGTTTTGTCCAGAACCCATCTCACATGTAATGACCGGGATTTGAACCACGGACCCAGCAGTGAGACACCGGCATGCTGCCGCCTAAGCCACGGAGGCTACTTGATAGTAATAATCTTATTATATAATACGCTAAGACTAAGGTGTATGTATCACAAAACTCAAGCTCCTAAACCAGAGGGAGTTAGAAGGTGTGGTTTGTACCGAAAACTTCCAAATCGTCTCAATAGTACAGGAAAAATCTTGCATTTCTTGAAAAGTCAACGGAAATAATTTATTTGTTTATAAAGTGCCTTTAAACAAATAAACAAGACGATAGCCCCTGCGAGAACTCTGTCGCCTACAGCCCGCATAGCACTAGAACTGGGCGGGTAGTCTGTACAAATGGGGCGCACACAACCCATTATGCGAGAGTTCTCGCACGGGTCCGTTAGTATAATAATTGAATATAAACAAAAGGCCGTGATTGTGTTGAGAAACTTTGTAGCGTTCGTAAGATCCGTTACACTATGGGAAATTCTTTCTCCCTTTCTGAAAACCATCTGTACCGGTACCGTTTTGGAATTGTTGATTTCTAGACTGTTGTTTATGACGTAGTCTTCAAGTTTAAGGGGCGGAACAGTGATATCATTTACCCCTCTTTCTCGTCAGAACTTCATACATTCGTAGTAGGCCTATAAGCAACAAAAGAAGTGTACGGGGTGAGGTGGCGGAGGGGTCAAGCAGTTTGTCTCTCACCAAAGGGTTTGCCGGGTTCTATTCCCGGTCAATACATGTGAGATTTTCGAAGTGACATGCCATGTCCTGTGGTTCGGATTCCACGTAAAAAGGAGGTCCCGTGGCTCATGATCTCAAGATTAACGGTCACGTTAAACTACAAGCTTTTTTTAATAAATAAATAATATGTGCATTCCAACAATGCAATTGGGTTCATTTGTCTGAATTGTTCACAAACTTGGCCAACTTGTCTATTGCTTTGTCTGAAGGTAATCATTTCTTTTATTCCTATTTATTTATTGTCGCTTTAACTCGCAGAGTCATATCGCGACATACAGAATTTTGTACATAGCAATAACAATGTTGGATACAAACATTTACTTAAGGTGCGGTATTACAATAGTTGTTACTGACGTTATATATCTTGGTACATATTCGTCAGTTTAAAAAAAAAATTATGTTTTTGAAACGGATGTGTTCATTTAAGATCTCACTTCGGCTTCTTCTCTGATGGAGGTTGCATAGAGTTCTTTGTTGATCGTACAAAGGGCATTTTAGTAGTATGTGGTTAACCGTTTTCCGTTCTTGACAGTTCTCGCATACGGGTGGGGATGTCTTGCAGAAGATGAGTGCGTGGGTCATTTTGGTATGACCTATTCGTATTCTGGTAATGAGGACTTATTCTCGGCGTGGAAGGAGCGGGGTGTCAAATTTATTTGTAGAATCATTCCGGACGTCATGAAGCTTTGAGTGTGGGGGCCGGATCCAGTCAGTTAACCATTGTTTGTGGATTTTTGGTTTAAGAGAAGAGGCCACATCATTGTAGGGGGTGAGAAAGTTTGGATCTTGAGGGGAGAGACGAGTTGCTTCTTTGGCTGCTATGTCTACTTGTTATTTGCCTTTTGTCCCCTTGTGTGAGGGAATCCACATAATGTAAATTTGCTGACCATTATTTGTTGCCGTGTTATATGACTCCAGTATATTTTGGGCTAAGGAGTTGGAAGGCGATGAATCTTGAAGGGAGTTTATTGTAGATAAGGAGTCACAGAAGATTAAAAAGATTTCTCTTTTTGTGTAATTCTTGATGGATTCTATAGCTTTTAGAATGGCGTATTGTTCACATGTGAATATAGAACATATTTTTGGTAATGTATACTTTATCGTATGATCTGGATATACAATAGCGCAGCCGCTACCATATTCTGTCTTTGATCCATCTGTATAGATTGCGGTAAAGGTGGGAAATCTTTTGGTTTTCTCTAGAATGAGTGTCTTGAAGGTGCTACTGTCAGTTGATTCTTTATTAATTTCACATAAGTCTAAAATAGTTGGTGGAGTTTTAATTCTCCATGGCGGAATTGACATATTTGTTGTAGTTCTCGGAGCAATTGGGGGAAAATGAGAGTGGACATCGTGTAGGAGTCGTGACAGTCTAATGTGGATAGGAAGATGTCTTCTTTGCTGCGTGGGGTAGCGAAGAGATTGATTATTTGGGAAAACATAGGTGTAAGTTTTGGAGTGCGGAGACGCTGCGACCTTTGTTGCATAATTGATAGTCAGTAGTTTTCTGCGAGATTGGAGCGGAGGTTCATAAGCTTCCATTAGTAGACTGGAGATCGGACTGGTTCTAAAAGCTCCTAAGATGATCCTTAGAGATGTGTTTTGAATAGGGTCAAGTAATTTAAGTGCTGAAGCTGGGGCTGAATTGTATATAATGGAGCCATAGTCTAGCTTAGAACGGATGACTGCTTTGTACGTGGACATTAATACATGAGCGTTAGCTCCCCAGTTGTTAGCTGCTAATGATTTGAGAACATTAATTCGACGTAGGCAGTCGTTTCTTAAAGTTTTAAGATGGGAGTTCCATGTTAGTTTGCTGTCAAAGGTCATTCCCAGTATTTTTATTTCTTTTTCCACTTCAATTTTATTTCCCTTGAGATATAATTCTGGTTGTTCATTCTGTCTTCTCTGTTTGGAAAATAGGATGCATTTGGTTTTGGTTGCAGAGAAAATGAAGCCTGTATGATTCTCCCAAATGGCAAGATTGTCGAGGGATTTTTGTATTACGGCCTTTGCAGAAAATGGTGATGTCATCCGCAAAGAGGCACGAGTTTACTGGGAGGTTGATGCAGGAAGTTATGCCATTTATGGCTACTAAGAAAAGGGTTTCACCAATGACTGAACCCTGTGGGACTCCTTTCGCTAATCTGATTTCTTGAGATAGGGCACCGTTAACTCGGACTTGGATGTTTCTGTTCTGTAGAAAATTGTGTATGAATCCAATCATATTTCCCTTGTTAATGTGTTGTTTTAGGGTTTCTATGACTTGAGTTTTGAGTATCGTATCATATGCTTTATGTATGTCTAAACTTCCTCCAAGCATCTGGAAATACTTTCTGAGTCCAAATGAAGTTAAAAATTTCGGTGAGATATTCTAATCCTTCAGGGGGAAGTTCTTTCAAGAATTCATATATTATATCATCAGGGCCAGGACTAGAGTTTCGGCAGTCGTTGAGTTCTTGAGATATTTCGTTTATGCTAATTTTATCATTGTAACTATCATTGGTATTATCAAAGAGTTCTGAGAGTGAGTTATTGTCAGGTCCACGGAAATTTGAGAGTACTTGTTCATTATTGGAATCACTTGAAATTTTTGCAAAGTTTTTGGCTAAGGTATTGGCAATGTCTAGATGGTTGGTTATTGTTGATCCAGATTTTGTTGAGAGAGTTATTGGTTTTGAGGGATTTTGGATTCCTTTAATTTTCAGTAAGTATTCCCAAACAGAGTTCTGAGGGGTCTGATTGGAAAGAGAGGACACGTATTTTAGCCAGGAATTTCGTTTGATTTCTTTGATAATTTTTCGTGCTTTTGCTCGAATTCTTTGAAAATTTAATTTATTCTCAAGAGTAGGGTGTCGTTTGTATTTGTAAAAAGCCTGATTGTTGATTTTGATCGCTTCTTTACATGTGTTGTTCCACCAAGGAATTACTCCTCTGTGGGTTACATTGTTAATTCTAGGTACTGATTTTTCTGCGGCTTTGAGTATTGCCTTAGTGAATTCGTTTACAATATAGTTGATATTGTAATTTTTGATGAGGTAAGATGGCGGTAATCTGTTGAGCTCAGTCTTGATATTTTCTCTGTATTGGCTCCAGTTGGCATGTTTTGAGTTCCATTTCTTAGGATTAATTTGAGGGTGAAGTTTTTTGTTTTTATTAATTGATATAGGGAAGTGATCACTTCCATAGAGGTTTTTACTAGCGTTCGATGTGAATGTTGCTGCTATGTCTGCAGTGCATAAACATAGATCAATTGTGCTGAACGTTCCGTGCTGTATGTCCCAGTGTGTAGGACCATTGGAGTCTAGTAGGATTAAATTTTCAGAATCTATTAGTGTTTCAATTATTTTTCCTCTTTTATTTGTATAGTCATTGTTCCAAACGGTGCTGTGGGAGTTGAAATCACCCAAGAGAATAAATGGTTTGGGAAGTTGGTTTGTTAGATCTATTAGATCTTGCAGGTCTATTTTCTGGCTGGAGGGGAGATATATATTGCAGATACAGAAGGAAAGTGAAAGGAAGATCATAGATGCTACTGCTTCCAATTTTGTATTTAGTGGAATTTCTTTTTGAGGAACTTTATTGCTAATGTAGGTGGTAACTCCTCCGCTTGCGTAAGTAGGATTGTTGCGGTTTTTGTAGTAAGCTGTATCAAGACCAACTACAATACTCAGACCTTAATGCAGGTATCGAAAGTGTGAAAATGGCGAATGCGGAAGCCCGAGATATTGTTTGTTTACATTCGTTGCTGGGATACAATATTAGCTTTGATAAGCTTCGTTTGATGAAAGTTGGGATAAACTATTGCTCATCTGTACTTGTTAGTGTCTTCAGTATGTCTGTTAAGTCCAGTTCGCGTTAATGTACTGCAATCGTGTGTAAATATGTGATAATACGCTTATTATGGACTGGTTCGTTTGTGTGATGATTGTTCAGTCGACCGATGGCATTGTGTCATTTACTGCAGATGTTGAAGTACCTAAGACTAAAGCATTAATAGAAGTGTCTCAAGAATATACACCGCAATGATTTGCTAGTTAGTGACAATATAATAATAGCTTTTCAGTACCGGTAGTGTCGAACTTAAGGCTGTACGATCACCACCGCCGTCAATCGCATGGCAAGAGATGGCAGCACTATCACCGTTGGACAGCCGCTGCATTTGTGTTCGTGATCTGTCTACCCGTCACTTACCACCTAGGCTACTTCCTCCCCTACCTCTCCTCGTCGCTCAATGTCTTCTCTCTCTCACTGATAGCGTTAGACTGTAAGTGGATGTGGATGTGTTATACGGAGAGTGATGTTTTAAAGGAAATTACAATTTTAGGCTAGTTAAAACTCATTTTATTACATTTCTAGTTTCTAAACAAACCTCAACAAATAGGATAGGCCTAAGCATAAAATTTGATACAGGAAGCACCTGATCAGATAAAAGCAACAAGCTATATCAATGGAAACCTGATATAATGAGCTAACACAGGTGATTTTTTTGGCATAAATAATATATTATGGAAAACGAAGCATGTGCTTGATGTAATTTCTTACCCAAACGCACATCATTAATAATAATACGCAATCACGTTCACATATTTCAACATTTCTTCGGCTATACAGTTTTTCATAAACTAAACTACTAAAAGTGCTATAAGTCTACTTCCACCGATAAATATCAGCTGAACGGCCCCTTTGATCGAGAAATAACATGGCTTACAAGGCAGGCTTTTATTTTTTATTTAAAAAAATCTGTTTTATGTTTAGTATTTAGAGCTTTTTATTTATGTAAAAGGCGCTTTGCGGGCCTTTGCTAGGGCAAAAGTGCTCATTAAATCGTTCATTTCTAATTTTTTGGCCGTTTCACATTCAATTGACAGAGTAGCCAAACCGTTCAGACGCTCCTGCGCCATCATTGATCGCAAATAGTTTCTTAGCCTATTTCCATTCATGGAAAAATAGGCTTATGAGATCACCTTTTGTCCGCGTGTCTGTCTGTGTGTGCGTGTGTGTGTGATTCGTGTGTGTGTGTCCCCCTAATATAATCTTAACGGCTGGAGCGATTTCAATGAAACTCGGTAAGTTCATAGCACTATTCTGGACGACCCCGACCGTGCCCTTCAAATTTTGTTACGTCTCACCAATCCAACATGGCGGCTGTGCGAAATATTTCATCAGCAATCAATATCTCCGAAACTATTACGGAGAATACCCTGGAATTTTGTACAGTGATAAAGGGAACTACTAGAAGTTCACCTATATAACTTTTGTAAACCTGGTAACTACAAAACCAATATGGCGGCCAAGCGAAATTGCGACTTTTAAATAGACGTTTCTCGCGATTTAACCAACCAAACGCAATGAAACTTGGTACAGTATATGTTTATACACATTGTAATGCACTGACATCTAACTTCGTTCAATTTTTTTTACATAATCGCAATATGACGGCTGTGCGAAATATTTCACCGGCATTCTATATCTCTGAAACTATTACCGTTATCACCCTAAAATTTTGTACGGAGATAAAGAGCACTACTGGAAGTTCATTTATGAGACTTTCAAAAATCGGTTAACTACAAAACGAACATGGCGGCCACGCGAAGTTGAAAGTTTTAAATAGACTTTTCTCGCGATGTAATGATCCAAACGCAATGAAACTTGGCACAGCAAATGTTTATACACATTGTAATTTACTGGTGTTTAATTCAGTTCAATTGTTTACATAACCTCAAGATGGCGGCTGTGCTAATTTTAAAATTAATTAAATTAGGATAGGACTCCTTTATCGGGGCTAAGTACTCTAGTGCACCGCAAGGACTTTTTACAGATTGCGGAACAGCGTACCTAAATAATTGTTGCTCCATAAAAAGATCCTCTGCATCCAAATCTTCAAGCTCCCCGTCTTTTAGAAAAGTAGAGAGTGTTTGACAATGGTATTTCAATTGACTTTCCTCCAAATTGGAAAGCTTGGAAGGATCGAAGAGAAATCCAAAGTATTCCGAAAAAAATAAGTTCGTTAAATCTATTTTCTACGCAGCTCAGTGCAGTATCTACGACAGACAAAAAGTAATTTACCCGAAATTTATTTTCAGCTTCTTTTTAAAGTTCCTCTTCAGTATTTTCCACTTGCTGATCATTTTGCTGTTTTATTTCATCAAGGAACCTTTTGCGATTGCCTTGACGGCGAATAGAAAATTTATTTGCATAGCCCAAATTTTCCATTATTTCTCTACCGGTGGACATTGCACTGTCAAAGCCAGTGTTACGATAATTTTGAAAAAATGACTTTAGGCCCTGAAGTTAGGTTAAAGCCGTATCTAACGAAGTCTTCTCAGATTGGCGAGTTTTACTCAGTGAAAGGTTCTACTCATAGGGTTAGGACTACTGTTCTGACTCAGTGAGGAAAGCAATGACAAACTACCTCACTCCTCTTCTTGCCTAGAACGCCTCAAAATAGAGCTGCCTTGTTTTTTTTTGGGGTATCTACTCACATAACGTAACGGCGGTACGTTTTGAGGATCCAACCAGCCTTCGGGCTGACTACCTAACAGACAGACTTGTTGAGTTTACAGAAAATTAAATATCTTACCAGATAACGAGGCTTAAAACAAATTCATACGAACTTGTATGAAGCAACAAAGATTGGGCCTCTGACCGGGCAACACTATCTTTGGTAGTTTCTGCCAATTCTTCTAGAGCTTCGTTTACTTTGCCTAACTGGTACCTGATGGGCTTGGCACTGCCAATTCAACATTTCCACCTCGTGCTAGCTAAAGATTTTAGTGTGAGGAGGCCAGGACATAGTTCGCACAAAATGTCCCACCTTTCCGTGGAAGCTACAAACGAAGTGTTCAGACGCTGAACTATACCAAAAAATGCCATAGCGTTCTTATTGCATTAACCATGTCACCCAAAAGTAAATTAAGATTATGTGCAAAACATGCCATGAACATTGTTCGTTTATTAGTATTTTTACTCGCATCTGCACTCCCTTATACTTAGCCTTCATATTAGCACCCTTGTCATACCCTTGTCCCCAACAGTCCATGATCTCAAGATCATTATCCTCCAATACTCCTTCTAAAACCTCAGCTAACCCCATTCCCGTAGTGTCGTGTACCTCCAAAAACTCGATGAACGATTCGACGATCCTTGGAGTTTCTGCTATCATATCAACATAGCGGAGGACAAATTTTAATTTGGGCTGGACTGAATCAAACACACTATCTTTATTTATTTACATTTATGAAAAAATGGCCTGAAGCGCGGGGCCTTTCTGAGCGCGGCCCTGGGTATTACCAATTTGAGGACTAGGCACTCTCCCTCCGTCCAGCCCAATAAAAAAGATTATATTATGATATGATTGACGGAGAGAGCTGGCCGTGCGGTTAGGGATGTGGAGCTGTGAGCTTTCATTCCGGAAATAGTGGGTCCGAACACCCCCCCCCCCCCCTGTCGGTAGCCCTGGAGATGGTTCTCCCTGCTTTCTCATTTTCACACCAGGCAAATGGGCGCTGTACCTTAATTAAGACCACAGCCGCTTCCTTCCCACGTAAGGCAAATAGTAATAAACTAGTAGCAGTGTCCGGCTTCGCCCGGTGGATTTATTTGTTTTATGGATGATAATGAATACTTTTACAGAACTGGCATATGATACTTAAGCTACCCGAAATAAAAAAAATACAACTTTTTGTGGTGGAGGTGGTGGTGTTGGTGATGGTGGTGGTGGATGTAGTGAGGGTGATAAGCAGTACAGTATAATGGGCGTAACATTTAGATCATTTTCCCCTAATGATAATAATGAATAGGGAAACGGCTATTTACTAACTACAGCACTGACACATGTAATTTACAAACACATTTCTAAAAATGATTAGAAAGAGTGATAAGCGAAATAAAAGACACTGCCTAGGGCCTATATCTCATTGTCTGTTAGAGATGTAGAGACCAATAGTGTCGTCTTTTGTCGCATAGCGCCGTAGGAAAAGAGTCAGAACACTTTGGAAAACTTCGGCTGTTCCGAGCTCCTGAGGTAGCAATAGTATCATGTATGGCCACATAGCGCTCAACGATAATTTTCGGAATAAATTACGGTAAATTTGAGAGCACCAATGCTTATTGCAGCTGATAACCTCAATGTATTGCACCAACACCATTGTACTTATACAGATGCATAATATGTTCATGATGATAACTGGTTTAAGGGGCAAAAGAAGTCTTTTTGCACTAATTACTCCCCTTGACTGCAATTTATAAGCAGCGCAAGATTCAACTATTTTCGCAATTCTGCACCAGAACACTGGTAGGGGCGACGTGATGCAGCCCGAATTGTCAGTCAACAATAGACTTATTAAAATACTCTTACATTTACACTACTACGGACATGAATGATTCTAGGGTCTTAATACATGGTTTTCAAGTTAAGTTTGTTTGTTATTCTAAATGTAGGGAATGGAGAGCGTTGTCCAAAATATCAAGTGGACAGTGTTACCAGCAGGCTTTCAAAGTGTATGTATAATTTGGTGCAATTAGGAGGAACGGTGTAGATATGTGATAAAGGGCCTAAGAGCAGGAAATGGAGTGGTCTGTCCGAAATTTAAAGTGGACAGTGTCACCCGCAGGGTTTCAAAGGGTAAGTGTACAAAATGTGATTCAGATCGGCGAAACGGTGTAGATTTAAGCCAATGGACCTAATGCAGGGAATGGAGTGGTCTGTCCGAAATTTCAAGCAGACGGTGTTACTCGTCGGGTTCCAAAGTGTAGACTAAGTATGTGACATTTGGTTCAGATCGGTGAAACGGTGTAGATTTGTGCCATAGGGCCTAAATGCAGGGAATGGAGTGGTCTGTCCGAAATTTCATGCAGACAGTGTTCCTCGTAGGGTTCCAAAGGGTAAGTATACACATTTTGGTTCAGCTTGGTGAACGTTGTAGATTTGTGCCGAAGGGCATAAGTGCAGGGAATGGAGTGGTCTGTCCGGAATTTCATGTAAAGTGTTACTCGCAGGGTTCCAAAGGGTAAGTATACACTTTTTGGTTCAGATCGGTGAAACGGTGTAGATTTGTGTCAAAGGGCCTAAATGCAGGGAATTAATTGGTCTGTCCGAAATTTGAAGTGGACAGTGTTACCCGCAGTGTTCCCAAGGGTGTGTATACAAATGTTGGTTCGGATCGGTGAAACGTTGTAGATTTGTGCCAAAGGGCCTAAATGCAGGGAATGGATGGTCTGTCCGAAATTTCATGTACACTATGTCACTCGCAGGGTTCCAAAGGGTAATATTCAAATTTTGGTTCAGATCGGTGAAACGGTGTAGATTTGTGCCAAAGGGCATAAATGCAGGGAATGGAGTGGTCTGTCTGAAATTTCATGTAAACAGTGTTACTCGTAGGGTTCCAGAGGCTATGTATAGTCTACACATTTTGGTTCAGATAGGTGAAAAGGCGTAGATTTGTGCCAAAGGGCCTAAATGCAGGGAATAGACCGGTCCGTCATAAATTTCATGCAGACAGTGTTACTCGCAGGGTTCCAAAGGATATGTATACAAATTTTGGTTCAGATCGGTGAAACGGTGTAGATTTGTGCCAAAGGGCCTAAATGCAGGGAACGGAGAGGTCTGTCCGCAATTTAACATAGCCTAAACTATTCCTCTTGAATCTGGCTATCATATAAAAAAAGAATTTTTCGAACCCGACTGGTAGTTCCAGAGATTAGCGCGTTTAAACACACAAACAAACACACAAACTCTTCAGCTTTATTATATTAGTATATATATATTATTTTGATATATTTTGAAGATTGGTTGGTTGGTTCTTAAGTTTAGGGGCTGCGACAACGCGGTCATGTAGCCCCGTAATTTTGAAGACTACAACTCACATAAAGTTCTATTGATCATAAACATGTTTTATTCTGTTAATATAACTTACAGAATTTTATAAAGTAACTGATAAATAATTTTTAACATTCTGTATGGAGTAATGCGTGAGATAATAACACTTCTACGATTTCCTCTAGACTGTGGTCGTGTAGCCTGGCAGGATGAGTCATGGAGGGAGGGGGGAGGGGGGCGGAAGCTGCGATAGCAAAGGTGTTGATGGAGAGGGGAAGGCAGGTGCCCGAGCGCGCTCTTGCCCAAGACCTTGTCTTACCGCTCTGTGTGTGCGGGCGTGTGTGTATGTGTGTGTGACTGATTCAGCCAGCGTTTTTTAGAGTCTGAAAGGAGCATGCACCACGGGTATATCGCTGAACCAATTTTCTTTATCAAAGTTTTCTACTGCTCAGAATAAGATCCACTTCAAATTAATATAACTTTGAAGTTAATATAACATTTTTTCTCACTAAAAATGGTATTCAAATCTAAAGAGGTTAATACAAAATTTGAATTTCGAAATAAGAATTGTTCCTATTGCAGCTACTACTACAGGGGTTGTTGTAGAGAAATTTCGGTGTCTTCCGATTATTAGTTTCGTCGTGGAGATCCTACCTTTAACGCTCAAAATAGCCACTTTGAAGCCATGTCCTCAGCAAACGAGCCGTCGTTATTTTCTGCAAAACGCATATAATGTCTCACGAAGACCTACATTAGAGATTAAGAATAAAAATAAAAATAAAAACAAAATTTTAATTTTTGACCGCACAGCCTTAAGTACGTAAAGGGAAAACACAATGAGCATCTATGGCAAGACCAAAGTGTTGACGTTATGTTGAACGCTCAGCTTCATGTGCCTCCGTAAAGTCTTACCAGTCTAGCAGATGTTCTACACTGCCTTGTATACACGCCAAATATTACAGAGAACTTCTGTTTTATTGGTTAAGGAAGATGTGTCCCCTGTGCCAAACATTGAACTCATTGTCTTCCGTCATTATTCATACTTTTGTGATTCTTACAGCTTGCAAGTTATTTTTTATTATGATGTGGGTAATAAAGTGTTGTGAGTAACTAGCCAATTATGTACTTATATTACGAGATGGTGTGCCACGATAATTCTATAAGAGGGAGATGGTGCTTTCCTACCTACATTACTTTACTAAAACCATAGCGTTTAGAAGAGAAAGTGTGCCGACTCCCGAGTTTGCCGTATCTTTAGTATGGGTAGTTGCTGCGCCCGCCGGTAGACTGCGCAGCGGTTGGTTGTGGCTGGTTGGAGACACTTTCTAAGCGCTCGCGAGTTTGAACACATGGAAATGCTGCCGTATTTAGTCCTTATTTCTTGGTGTTGAAAAGTGTAAGCGATCAAGAGGCGATAGTGAAATAATACATATGTTATGACACTGGTGTGTTTAGTATTTGTAAGCCTTTACACTTATTTCTTTACGTTTGTGCTGTCGAGTGAATTATAACCTGGTAAGATTCGTCAAACAAAACTGTGTAAGTGAATATGCCGTGTTGTTTTGTTCCCGGGTGCCGATCTGGATACGACAAGTCATCTGCAACAGGTAGGCACTTTTTTAGACCTCCAAAAGCCGAAGATGATTTATTTAAATGGACTAAGGCCATTCCGAGGAAAGACATTAAATTGTCAAGTAAGTCATATGCAGGCTATGTGACAAACATTGCTTCGATAATTTCCTTATAAAAACGGACACTTTCATTATAGAAGGAAAGACAGTCGAAATGGCGAGAATGAGATGGAGTTTGAAGCCTGGTGCAGTCCCACACTATCTAGCCGGGTATATCGTCAGGCAACTAAGGAAAGGGATCAGCTGTGTGAAGTGTGCAACAACCCTTCAAAGTGAAAAGGCCGTCGGACACAACAGCTGCAACTTTCACTAATATAAAGGACTTTGGCACAATAAATGCCCTTAGTTACCTAACTCAACCGTCTGACAGTGTCTTCAACATTCTTTTACAGGTCGAAGTAGTCGTTGAAATGGAATTATCTTCCCTTTCAAATTTGTGGGTTGATATATTTTATGAGTGATAGGACAGCATTGATGAGATTGTTTTAGGGCCGTGATTTTTTGATGGTGTATGGAACATAAACTGGACCTTATTGGAAAACTCGTTTTTCATTTCATGAAGTGCGCTTTTTCTTTCGTACGAAAGAAATTAGGAAAGAGCAGTCAACTTCTAAGTCTGGAAAATCATCGCGTAAGCTGTCCAAAGCTTCGGACAACTGAGAGCTATAAGTTATATGGGTGAGTTTGTCATTATACTGTATTATATTATATTTACTTTATTTGTGCAGTAGTGAATGGTCTGTAGCTTTACGATTTTCACACATTCAGTTACATTTTGACCCCCGTCAGAATGTTTTATTTCCTTATTTTATGAACCTATGACGCAATCTGATGTTTCATAATTAACACAACGGACGTTAGCGTTGTATATACTCAGTGCGGAGAATTTTATATTTGGATCATCTTGTCTAATACAACGTAGTGTAAGCTGATAACATTCAGTTACTGAAAAATAACATTCAACTGCTTGTATTGATACCGTCCTCACTCAGCGCTAGCCGACGCTAGAGCCACCTAGCGGCTGGACCATACAAACTCCACAAGTCGCGTCACTTTCTCTTCTATACGCTATGCTAAAACTAATATTTCCAGCGTAAAACTATTCCAAACGGTAACAGCGAATGTTTAATAGGTTAGATGGTAACATATTATCGTGTCCTTTGTGTGTGGTAATCTGTATAATTATGTTCAGATATCCACACGACGACTTTTTTGCATATTTCAATCAACTAATTCGGTGTGATGTATTAGCCGAGATTTTAGACAATTCTACGAGAGGTTTTAATTGAATTGGTTCGATTATTTCAGGCAACTATTCTCATTCCGTGTGTACACAAATACTCTGCATGTGCTGGGACAGCACTTCAGTAACCGGGTACTTTCTTCTCTCCTACTTCAGAATCTGTTTGATTTTTTGCTAATAATATTAATCTATAATTACTGAACTTAAATACAAATCGTGATAACTCGCCATAAAGCGTCTTATTCAACCACAGAAACAGTGAGACTATTGTAGCTGCCCCTTGGGTGAAGACGAAGAAACCTATAATTCGAGGCCAGCACAATATAGATAAATTAATTCAGGTAAGTCTAAATCATTTATGCATATTTCTTCGGAACCTAGTCTCGTCTTGTGATATCTTTTATGATATTAGGTGAGTAAAAATAATAATTTACACGAATTGTGACAAGCCCGATGACATGATCTTAGCTATTGGTAGGGCAACCGTCGCAGCCATGTTTTTTCTACATTAAGGTCTGAGGATTGTAGTTGGTCTTGGCTGTATAATGATTAATATTAGCCACATTGTGGTCTCTAAAGTTGGTTTCTTGTATGCAGATTATTTGAGGTTGATGTTCATTGACTAAAATTTTCAAGTATTCGTTTTGGGGGTAATACCCGTTTATATTCCACTGTAATAAACTGGGATTCATGAAGATTATTTAAATAGAAGGATTATTGGCTTGGGTTCATTTCGGTTTGAGGAGTTATAGGAGGAGAGGAGTTGCTGTCATTATTAAGTGCATTGAGTAGTTTCTTGATAAGTAGAGTGTTACTATTCTTGATGTTCTTGTCTTGATAGTAGGGATGTAGTTTGCGCATAGTCTCGATGAGTTCTTCAATACTAGATGTGTAAGATAGTGCAATGGATAAGGCATTAGGTGCTGATGCACCTTTAGTATTCTCAAAAAGACTTTTTAGTTGTAAAAAGTCAAGTGAAAAGAAAAGTTAGAGGGATCAGCTTCTATCACTTCTTTGACAGGGAGGAGTTGATTTTCTAAGTTGAAGGAATTCGGTTTCATTGTTTTTTTTTCTTGGGTTGGATTATGTCTGGAGTTTTCTTGGAGCCCAGAGTAGGGAATTCATCATCTGTTTTATCATCTCCCGATATAGAGAGGTCATCACAGAAGGACTTGATGTCAGTTCTGGAAGAGATATCTGAGGAGTCACTTGGAGGTAAAGGTCGTTTTATTCCATGGTGTATGGTGGTAGACGATTCTTTGTTGATTTCAGGTAGCGGTAGTTGTCCATTCAAGGACGTTTCCTTTAGAGGAGAGTTTTGATAAGTAGGAAGGGAGTCGGTATTATGTTCAATAGTTTGAAGAGGATTCTTATCCTGTTCATGCTCCAAAGTATTGCCGGCTGGATTGGATGGTTGCTCCTTGGAAGGGGTTGGAGGTAAGTTGAAAGGTTGGTTTTCTTCGTCTGAAGGATTAGTTAGCAATGGACATGCACGGGCCAAGTGGCCTTCTTCTTTGCAAGTAAAGCAAGTTGGGATATCAGAGGAGGTGTATAACCAATAACTCGTTCCTTCATAGCATATCTGGAATGAAGGTGGTAGTTTATTAAAGTCACAGGGTCATACCTGCCAACCTTCGGAAGTCAAAAAATAGGAAGATTTTTTAAATTATAGATTTCATCATGCGCAGTATACCGTGGCGAGGGCGAATGAGGGTACACGAAAGACCTGCGTGTCTTTATTGGCAAAGTATGAATTCAGCATAAAATTCACAAAAATGTAAACAATCATCAATCATCGAGTAGTATGTTTGGCCAATATTTAAACGTAAGAGAACATAATTGTGTGTTTAAAGAAAATGCATACAATCATTCGTATGGATTACACGTCGAATTCGCTACCACATATTCATTCTACTTTAGATTCCGCCATGGTCCGTATTGACAAGAGATTATAAACCAATATGAGACAATATATTTCCGTCAATCAATACCAAACGGAAATATATTGTACTATATTGGTTTATTACCACATATTCACGTAGGCTTGACGACTGTTTGTCCGTAATATACCACCAATCAGTATGCGGTACGGCGATCAGCTGACTCACCATTCCGAAATCGCAGCTATGGAGCTCACAGCCAAGCGAGGGACTTACACAAACTTGCACAAAAAACCAAGGTTACGCAAATCACAAAAGAAATTACGACTTACGAGAGAATCTCCTTGAGCAGGGTGTCTACTGTAAGGATGAAGTAAAAATTAGTTACTTTTTAGCTACCTTTTAGTTAATTTTAGTGACCTTTGAATTCAAGATACGTCTGCGGTCTGCACGTAAAGGGGCTTATCACGAGGTGAAGAAAAACAACAATGAACTGTGTTTAAAGCGGTGAATACAATTCACTTAGGGAGTTATAAAAAAATTAAAAATAATAAATAAATACTAGATATTTATTATCAAATGAGTTGTTTCAGCTAATATGTCGTCTTGTGCACAAGGAGTTTTTATAATTGCCAAGAGGTTGCTTTACTCTTGACCGTTTGGCGAGTTATCCTTTGTCACCGCGGTAGATCACGAAGAAATTTATGGGACGTTACGTGATTGTAACCGAATTCTGTCTTCGCAGTCAGGTACGGAGGAATTTCGAGATGTTACACGATCGGCGCTGGTCTCACCCGTTTGTCGAGATTTCCGTAGTTTTCGCGATAGAACACGGATAAATATCGCGATTTAGATAATTGGTGTCACTTTTAGTCGTTCGACGAGATTTCCATTGTCCTTGAGGTCGGGCACGAGAAAATATAGCATTATTACGCAATCGGCGGCACTTGCTGTCCGTTTGAAAATAATCCAGTTGTCCTCGTCATTGAATGCGGATAAATATCGCGATGTACCGCAAACGCTGCCGCTCTCGGCCGTTTTACGAGATTCACGTTGTCCTCGCGATATTGTGCATACCGCGCCGCACCCGGCCATTGAACGATTGTCTATTCGTCCTGACAGAATGGTGGAGGCAAGCTCAAGATTGGACATGGTTAAAATTCACGAGTAGTTATGGACAAGTTGTATGGCCGGCGCCTTGATTCCCGCTGTCCCTATGCTGTGGTTGGGAGTTCATCAGTTCAGGGTGGATCACGAGGAGAAATTAGTATCGCGACGCTACGTAGGCTGTCATATCTAAGTGGGTTAATGCACTTCTCGCTCCCCGTACGCTTTTGAGTATACGGACATGGGAAAAGTAGCGAGTATGTTTCGGAATGTTCCGTGATTGGTGCCCGATCACCTTTGACGGGATTCCCGCAGTCCTCGTGGTCACAAGTTCACGCTAGGGTACGGGTTTTATGATTTTACGTAACTGACGTCGATTTCGGTCCATTTGACGAGATTCCCGCAGACAAGTCGTGCGGTCAGCCGGCCGTCTTGAGTATGAATGTTCGAAGTAGATATCAAATATTAAGAATTATTCTGAGAGGATTGCACGAATAATACGACTAGAGGACACTTTTTCTTTCGAATGCGAATCACGAATTATACAAGTTTTCGAAATAACCGGTTAGATTATAATATATCCGATGGAACCAAAGTTCGAAGGAAAAATCGACATATAACGGAATTTCGAATTAACCATACTGGATGTCGCAAATTTACGAGACAGATTTTTAAAATAAGTTATAGCCCAGGTATTTCGAAGCTTTTTCATAATTCTTTTTCGAAACGGTAACATGTCGCAAGATTGCGACATTAAATTATTTTTCGTTATTTCTGGACTTCAATTTGACATAGTCTCCAAATAAATGCGATAAATGCGAGGTTTCTGATTAGTTTCAGAAGTTTTCGCGAATAAACGTCTCGCGAAAAGTCAGGTTTCCTAATAACACAGATAAATATTTCACACAAAACTAAAACGTCTTCTTGATGCCGAAAATATACGCTGAACGATGTATACCACTCAAGGTATCCTCAGTATGCATTTCCTTGAGCTCAGGTACGGGGAAATATAGCTTATGCAAACGGCGCCGCTTGCGTGAAACTCGCTCCATCGCAATCTCTGAGCCTAGAGGCGCGAGTTTAAACGATTCAATCCGCATTCAAAAAATTTTCGTTACCCGAATGTAAAATTCGTTACTTTTTCGTTACTTTCGTTACCCATTTGTAAAATTCATTACTTTTTCGTTACTTTCGTTACCGGTAGACACCCTGTTGGGAATGGAAATTATTTGCAGTTCCTTTTTCTTTTACAATATATCACTGGGGCCCGAGATTCGGAAGATATAATAGTAATTAAGAAGATCGGAAGACGAGGTGAAAATTCGGAAAGTTTCCGAATAAATCGGAAGGGTTGGCAGGTATGCAGGGTTTAACATAGAGTTGTCGGTGGAAGCTGAGTATATGTGCAAAACCTGGGATATTAATTCCAGCCTTGAGGTTAGATATGGAGGACATTGGTTTGATATTCAGTTGATGAAGGTAGTTTGTAATGACTGAGTTAGGTAAAATAGGACAAACATTTGATAATATCACTCGTTTGTTTGGAACTATTAGTGGACGTAGGGAAAGGTCGATGTTGTTGATGTTGATTACAGGGTGGTTACCGGGTGAGTTAGCCGTGGTCGTTACGGCATGACTGCTGGCAGCCGCTCACATCCGGGAGGCGAGGAGGTTCGAATCCCCCCGCCGGCAACCTTGAAGATGGTCTTCTGTGGTTTCCCATTTTCCTTCCAGGCAAATGCCGGGGTTGGTCCCTAACTATAGGCCACAGCCGCTACCTTCCCACTCCTCGTCCTTACATTCCAACTTCCCTCCCAACGGTACTTGTAGCTCACCCATTGGGTGTCCGTCTCGAAGCAGCTACAAAACTGGCGAGCCGAACATGTCCTCGGACACTCCCGGCACTATAAGCCATACGCTAAAAAAAACAGGGTGGTTTAAGGATAATAGAACAAGATTTTTATTCGATAGGAATATGCAGATTCTCGAATTAGAAATGCGAGATACATATCGTATGTTATCAGCACTAGTTATTTTACCAACAGTGAAGATATACCGGTAATCCTTTAATGGGATTCCGTCATGTGCGTCTATGATAATTGCCTGTTCTTTACTTGGAGTTGATTGAATTACGGATGCGTAACTTGGAAGGGATTTCTTTGGTACATTGTAGAACGAACTATTAGTAGGGTTATGTAATGGTTCGATGCCATTACTAGAAGCCATTCTTGGGTAGCGAAGGGCTTTGGGCAAGCCTCGCTGAATTACGTTATTCAATTGTCGACTTTTGTTGATTTGATCTGACACTCGTAAAACATAAAATATTTTTTTCACTCTATATTAACAGTATATCACAGTTCTGTGTTCAATTACATGAGTAGACTCTTTGTACTCACAATTAACATGGAAAACTTCCCAATTGAAGTCCTGCAACCAATCAATTCGAGAATAAATCAGCACACTTAATCAACACGACTGAACTCGTTCACTGCCACTTGGATTTACCGTAATAATTTTGTTTAGTGTCAAAAGTAACATTCTCCAACTTATTCATACACAAAACTCACAGTCTCCGATGTTTGGATGCAAAAGTCACATTCTCCAAAATTAAAACCTAATTTTCAGATAAATTTATATAAATAGTGAAACATAGTTTATACAAGAAGGTGTAATTAAGTATAGCCTGCATCAAAAGCAAATTCACTTAGAGATTCCATTAGTTACATACATTTAAGAAGTATTTTTAGTTCCTGTAAAATTAGAAAAAGTGGAGAACTTGAGTTTTGCATCTATACCCCTCATTATATGTGCCTACCTCTATTTCTACTAGATCAAACGGCTATTTATCAGGTACAAAAGTAGACCCTACTTAACTATAAAGAAAAATCCTCTTTCCTGATCTGAGATCGATATCAAAGTACTCTGGAACTTAAAAGTACCGTACGTTAATTTCTGTTAGAACAATCCTAAAGTTAGGAAACATTGTATTATGTGATATTTAATATTCAGGGATTGATATTGTCTGTTGGATACAATAGACCAGACTACGGGTGTACTCCAGGGGGTCCTGTAAGTCCCATTCTATTTAACGTCGCGACACATGATTTTGGAAAGGCAACGAAGACAGAAGGTACTCACATTTATATGTATGCAGATGACATGGCTTTAGTGTCGAAATCAATACCCAATCTGCAGTTTTGATCGGCTCATAGAATGGGCTCAAACAAATGACCTTCATGTGAACAGAAGGTTTTTTTCCTTCTTTCTTTAGCGTTTGGCTTTTAGTGCCGAGAGTGTCTGAGGACATGTTTGGCTCGCCAGAGTTTGTAGCTGCTTCTATGAGGACACCCATTGGGTAAGCTACATGTACCGTAGTGTATGGAGTGTTGTCTGGGGAGGAAAGTGTGATTGTAAGGACGAGGAATTGGAAGGTAGCGGCTGTGGCCTACAGTTAGGGACCAACCCCTGCATTTGTCTGGAAGGAAGATGGGAAACCACAGAAGACCATCTTCAAGGTTGCCGGCGGGGAGATTCAAACCTCCTCGCCTCCCGATGTGAGCCCACAAATAAATACAGCCCTTTAATCCCCTAAGGGCAATGACCTCCTGCCTAGGCAGGGATTTTGCTCCATTACACTCATTAGGTGAGCAGTCCTAAAGAGCAGTGAGGCACCTAGTGGTGCACTTTTCTGGCATGTTAGTCTCTGTTCTTGAATTGTTCTTATAGATATTGATATATCTATTCATAACCTAGTTACAGTATTCTCTATGTTATGTATTCTTGTTCTTTTCACTTTATTTTTAGCAGAGTTTTAACTGTCCTCAATACATTATCGCTATTGTATTATAAGGGTTCAATATGTTGCACTGAGTTGCTCCTTTCCTTTCCTCGTTTAAACTATGTTTGAAACGTCACAGCGTCATGATTCGCAATGCACAAAACAAATCCGAGCATACAATGATATGATTGCTTGATAATACGTAATTCACACATAAAATCCAGTGGATCACACAAATTAAATCGCGTGTATCGCACTGTTATTCACAATATTAGACTGTCAGTAATTTAGGTATCACATTTACTAATTATAACAGAATAATACAAAAGTGTTCCATAGAAATCCTGTGTTACTGAGTGTTTTATCCTACCTATCCCCGCCATGTTGGACCGACCGCAGCGCCCCAAGTGTTAGTTTGAGTTGCCAATCTCGGAAAACATTCCTAAAAGAAAAGATTCGTTATAGTTTTAAGCCCTCCGTAATTATTATTCATAATACGGAACACCTAATAAATGCCGTTGGAAATAAATAGATAACGGACATTACATGAACTGGCGATGTAATCTAGCAGGCAGTGGTGAATTTTAGACGAGCGATGACAGTGACGACGATTATAATAAGCCTCGCCCACTCTCCATGTTCTTGCTAGCGAGATTGCATTTTCTAGTTCACTTTTAGCATTAGGCAGGCTGCACACCGGTACGACACGATATATGTCGTAAGGTAAGCGCGGCACGCGATAATTGTCGTAAGATAACTTTGCTGCACACCAGAGCGATGCGATCTCTGCATGAAGCACTTCCTAGTGAGTTTCAATAATGAGCTCGTCGAGTGAAGATGAAGTAGTCGCGATGTATTTGTATTTAAAGCAGAGAAGAAAGTATTGGGTACATCCGTATAACATCATGAGTGTGCGACACAGTTCCGCAGTAGTTGCAAGAGAGTTATCTCAACACGAAGAAAAATTCAAGGACTTTTATAGGATGAGCCCCGGCAGTTTTCAATTTTTATTACTCCTTTGCCGGGTGATGAGAATATGAGTCTATTTCCCCACTACGTCGTCGGTGGCGAAGCCTTCCCTTTGTTGCCATACTTAATGCGACCGTATCCCAGAAGAGTGTTGACAGATGCAAAAAGAATTTTCAATTTTCGGTTGTCTAGAGCTAGAAAAAGCGTGGAATACGCATTTGGAATGTTGACATCAAAATTTCGGTGTAAACCATAATTAAATTAATTGTAGCCGATACTTGACAGTGGTAAATAAAATCTATGTTAGTCACTAGGTCACTAACCTGTGTCTTTATTAATATTAATAGGAATAGCACGCGAAAGGGCATATACAATATGTAAGTTACATCAAACAATTCTTTGCTAATTTGAGGTATGCTTTTGGTCCATTTTAAACACAACACAATATTATATTTTCCGCAGCATTTTCCACAGAGTGAACACAAGCAGTTTTCGTTTGGTAGATGAAATTTCCTATTGCTACATAACTTGTGGTGAAAGCCATGGATGGATAGCATCTGTGTCTTTAAATTCAACTGCAATTGTCTCCCAGGCCAAATTCGTCACCTCTGATTTACTGTAATCTTTCGTAAACGTAAACAAGGAAACTTTTCAACACTATCAATGAAAGAAATTAAGAATGTTATATCTTCAACCTTGTTTGCTCCACTTTTATTCATGTTGAAATTAAGCGTCCGTGGCTTGGACGGCATCACGCCGGCCTCTCACCACTGGGTCCGTGGTTCAAATCCCGGTCACTCCATGTGAGATCTGTGCTGGACAAAAAGGAGGCAGACAGGTTTTTCTCCGGGTACTCCGGTTTTCCCTGTCAAAATTGCATTCCAGCAACACTCCCCACTATCATTTCATTTCATCTGTCATTCATTTAATCATTGCCCCAGAGGAGTGCGTCAGGCCTCGGCAGCCGGCACAGTTCATATTCTCGCCGCTAGATGGGGGGCTTCATTCATTCCATTCCTGACCCGGTCGAAGACTGAAAGCAGGCTGTGGATTTTCATTACTATTTGAAATGTCGTACGATACTGCGGCGAAGAGACTAGCAGAGCGTGTCGCTTAATACACATGTCTTTCGATAGATGTCGTAGTCGTACTGGTGTGCACCTGTTGGCTCATTTCCCAATAGTTTGAACGTGCACGAGCGATGTCTATCTTTTGATACAATTATCGCGTACCGCGCTTGTCTTACGACATATGTCGTGTCGTACCGGTGTGCAGCCTGCCTTAGAGAGCGATACGGCTTCTTGATTGGCTGTTCCGACGAAACACGACTGCAGCAAGGGCTGTGATTAGTCAGCGTAGTTATAGAGTTCCAGGCGTCAACTAAATATGTAGAACTCCCACTGTTTAAACTTCGTATTTTCCTGGTACCTTCATAAATTATAACGCGCCTAGCAATAGTTGCATGATCATTGTTCCTAGGCCATAAGTGTTTCCAAAGGCAAGAAATGTGATGAATGGCAAGCTCATCTTTCGGCCCCGTGGTTGCCATTCATGCAATTCAGGCCGTCAGAAATTAAATATGTTGAGCCACCTCCCATGTACTGTACAAAATACATACAATTCTTGATCGGGAGTGGATGGTAAACTACTTCGGCGTTCGTACAGAGTAAATGAACTAGTCGATGAAAAACATTCTGGTAATGATCTTGACTTAAGAAGATACGGAAACACTTATGGCTTGAAACAATGATCATGCAACTATTACATTTCGCATTACAATTTATACCGGTACCTAAAAATTACGAAGTTAAAGCAGCGGGATTTCTACATATTTATTTCAAACCCGGAACGGCATCGCTGATAGGCTCCACCCTATAACTTCGCTGACTAATCACAGCCCTTGCTGCAGTCGTGTTTTGTCAGAATAGCCAATTAGGAAGCCGTGTCCTTCTCCAATGCTAAAAGTGAACTAGAAATTGCAATCTCGCTTCCTGCTAGGTTTCAACCAGCAACATGGGAAAAGGAGCTGGTTTGTTTCTTATCAAAAACTACTGAATCTATTCGGATGGAACATCATTTGTAGGCTTATCATCGCTGGACTGCACGGCCTAATGGGAGAAATGTAAACGTTCCAAGCACGCGAGAGTATAATTATTTTCAGCATGTTGGAAAAACATAACCCCAAAACAAGTAGACTTATTCGTACAAAATCTTACGTTTTATTACTAGTACGTAAGATACGGAGATATATTTTGGGACATTAAGATACTCAGAAACTACAGATGAGCGATAGTTTATCTCAACTTTCAAAAAAATACAGGCTAACACTGCATCCCAGCAACGAACGTAAACCAACAATACGTCGAGCTTCGACATCCGCCATTTTCACAATTTCGATACCTGCATTCAATTGCCTTCTCTGACAAAATTCTGCAACAAGAAGGACCATTTATTAGCCTTGACATAACGAACTTGTCAAGGTATTGTGTAATCTAGTGGGCAATAGTCTGACATACTTGCTTTTTGTAGCTTAATGATGCAATTTTTATTACTGAGAGGGACTGGAAGAACGCATAAAGACTGATGTACACGGAGCACCGAATTAACATACAACTGGCTGATTACAGTCTCGATATTGATTCTCCGGACACCGCTGATGACGTACGCATTCTCAAGGCTGGCGTGGTTATATTCCGTGCGATAGACCAAACTTATCGGATTCCCCAGTGGCGCAATTGGTTAGCGCACGGTACTTATACGACAGTAACCGAGACATGCCGGGGTTGTGAGTTCGAGCCTCACCTGGGGAATACTTTTAAAAACTTCGTACATTGCTTCAGAGCCCCAAGGATAATAAATCTAGTTAACTTTCAACAATTAAACTGTAGTCCATTCACAGGAAAAAGCCACAAATTGCGATTATTTTTCTACAATCTGAAACTTTCCTTGACTCCATTTTATTAAGATTACCTTTAAGACCACCTCGTGGTGTAGTGGCTAGCGTTCTTGGCTGTGCACGGGAGGTCTGGGTTTGATTTCCGGCTCTGCCAAGAAATTTTATTTCTGGTGTGAGGGCTGGAACGGAGTACACTCAGCTTCGTGAGGCAAAACGAGGGTTCGATTCCCACCTCAGCCATCCTGGAAGTGGTTTTCCGTGGTTTCCCCCATTTCTACTCCAGGAATATGCTGGGATGGTTCCTAACTTGTGGCCGCGGCCGCCTCCTTCTCAATCCTATCCCCAATTTACAAATATACACACTAGTACAGTCATCACAGTAATGCACGATATCGCACATACACCCAAATACAAGGGGTTACATGACCATCTAAAATGTCGCATCCACGAAAATAAGATACAACATCAATTACTTGACTAATACATAATACAACACAGCCTTCTCACCAATAGTTGGCCTAATTTCATTCTTTCTGACACAGCTCGCCCCCTATCATATCAAGTTAATGCATGTGGATCTTTCGAGGTGAAATGTCACGTCTGATTGTTCGAATTCCATGAGAAAACGAGATCAGTGTCTTAAGATAGCGAGATTGATGGCCAGGAAAAACTACAGGCTTTCTTTCTTTTTCTCTTTTTTATTTTATTTTTTTATGTCGCCTCCGTCGCGTAGCGGTCAGCATGGTTAGCTGCCGCCCCGGAGGTCCTGGGTTCGATTCCCGGCTCTGCCACGAAATTTGAAAAGTGGTATGAGGACTGGAACGGGGTCTACTCAGCCTCGGGTGTTCCAAATGAGTAGAGGGGGTTCGATTCCCACCTCAGCCATCCTCGAAGTGGTTTTCCGTGGTTTCCCACTTCGTCTTCGGGCAAACGCCGGGATGGTACTGCCCCCGTAATTGAATTATGTAGAGACCACGGTGGCTATATTTGAAATTATGATTAGAGTTATGGCTGTCATAGTTTTTTTTTTTTTTTTTTTTTTTTTAGCGTATGGCTTTTAGTGCCGGGAGTGTCCGAGGACATGTTCGGCTCGCCAGTTGTTGTAGCTGCTTCGAGACGGACACCCAATGGGTGAGCTACAAGTACCGTTGGGGAGGGAAGGAGGGAAGTTGGAATGTAAGGACGAGGAGTTGGAAGGTAGCGGCTGTGGCCTATAGTTAGGGACCAACCCCGGCATTTGCCTGGAAGGAAGATGGGAAACCACAGAAGACCATCTTCAAGGTTGCCGGCGGGGGGATTCGAACCTCCTCGCCTCCCGGATGTGAGCGACTGCCATCAGTCACGCCGTAACCACCACGGCTAACTCACCCGGTGCTGTCATAGTTATGACGTGGGTAGTCATGACGTAAGCACGGATGACGTAAATGTTATGCCAGCAAGCTACTTGAGCTGAGATTCTCAGTGACGTCAGCATTTTAGTCCAGAATGTTCCAAGATGTACGACGCAGTCGCAGGAAACGAGGAATTCTGCTGAGGAAGAAACTATGCTATTGGAGGAGAGGCATGAACCAATGAACGATAGTTTAAAGGAAGACGGAGATTGCTGAAACTATGGTATTTTTATGACTTTTTGAATGCAGAATTGTGGAAATACATTTGCAGTAAAAGCATTGATTTGGAATTTTGGTGAAATTTATTTTCAGTTTTTGAATTTTGAAAATCCGTCATGTATTAACGAAGTTGGAAGTTCTAGCGATGACGCAGTATCACGCTTTGGAAGGGATGGTAACGCCCCTCGAGAAGGTAATAAAAGGGCTTGCGCAGAAGAAAGGAGCCTCTTCTCTTCTCTTCTCTTTCGTTCGCTGATCAGTCTGAGATCTAATGCTCAGATCATCGAAGTATTTGTGAAAGTCATTTTCTTATACCTACAATATAGTGAGACGTCAAAGTGAACTGCAAGTGAAAAGAATCGTTTTTATAACGCGTGGCGAGGCCACTATGTTAACGAGATACAGGTCAAACTAGGTGAAGTTGAAACGGACCTTAGAAAGCTTATATAAGTTGAGCTTCAAACAGTTAGTGGTCTCCGTTAACATAATTGTATTGTGCAGTACTACATGCAATTATAGAACAAAGCTGAACAATTTCGACCGAGTACTTCAAAAGATATTAGCTGTTTTATACGACTGGCAAAAGTGATTATCTCACCACTAGAGAAACACTTTTGTATAAGCCAGAATAAACGCAAGGCTAACGCTGTGAGTGGAGTAGAAAGACTTCAGATTGCTTGCTTACAGAACGATACAGTATAATGGAGCATTTGAATACGGCAGTTTGTTCTTCTGACACTACAACTGAAGTGCAAATGGAAGGCTAAGAAGGCTTATTGCAATTGGGACATACTTCATTGGAGTAAGATAGCGACATGGAACTTCGCTAATTGCTATTCCACACAAGCGAACATGCGGTGAATACCATCTACACCCATGTTTCGTAAGTAAAGGCTGAATATCATCGAACAGCCATAGAAACAATTTCATACTCTGAATATGAATAATTTCTTCGGAAATTTCTACACAACGTCATGATGATTGTCTACTGGAACTTCAGGGAATTTTTCAAGAGAGGTCAGGGTAGTCCCGACTCACAAAGAAGATTATTGCCGGAAGGATGTCTATTCGTTTTCGAGGAGCAGAGTGATTCACGGAGAAGGAAGCAGTTCGATTCTCCGAAGGTGCTATTTCCTATTTCGAGGATGGAGCTCAGCTTTAACGTGGTGAAATGGATCCATCAGCAGTCTTCTTTGGGGAATTTTCCTCTGGAACGTCAATCGGCAGATAAGGTAGTCGTGAACGTTTATTGTATTTGAGTAACCTAGTAATGTTTGAGCAACCATTTTTCCCATATTTTAACCCTCATGTATTTTTGCCTTATTTTCTTGTTGAGATTCTTATTCTCAGTACACCTTGATGAGTTTTGCATTTTTCGACGATTTATTAAGACATTGTTATGTCATGGGCATAGTTAACGATTTTGAATCAGTTGAGACTGATATTTGGATTTTTCAGTAATTAATATTTTTTGTAGTCACGATTGGACTGTATGTTAATGATTTTTATGGCAGATTTAAATTCAGACAGCGTGTCACTTTATTAAAGTAATTCTACCCCAGTTTAATTACTTTGAACAATTTTCTGTCATCATCAAGAAGGAAGAACATTTAAATGATTTTAGAGCGTTAAAATCTTACGTTATCGACGATCTTGGAAATACTAGTCGTTATTTGTATTGATTGCAACACAGACATTTATCGTCAGTTATGAATGAACATTGCATCATAGACAATTTTGTGAAAGAGTAATGTTAATAATGAATTATTGAATGCATTAAAGTCAAGTACTTTTGTTAGGAGTTTTTCTCAATTAGAGAATTATATAACGATGTTTGCATTCCCCAGACTAATTGGATTCTATTCGACTACTTTTCAGTTTAGTCGCACTTTATTTGAAGATAGTATTTTCATACTACAATTTTTTTTTAAGATGTTAGTCTTAAATTTTGATAGACCAGATAGGCGTATATAAGCGTATTCACTATTAAATTTGTTTGTGATTGGCAAGTTTTGACTTCATTTCAGTTCATGAATGAAATCTACGAAGGTTAAATAGAAAAACAGTTTTGAAACAATTTATGATTATAAAATTTTTAAGAGGAACTATGAATGTATAATCGCTAGTGCAGCGCGTGTTGAAAGTCGCTGAAATATAATGCCCTTGAATGTGAAGGAAGTTCCCACAAGATTTAATGTTAAAGAATTATTTGTGGAAGTTTTGTAAGGGATGTGAAAGTTTTAAATGCCATATAGATTAATATATGATGATTTTGGGCATATTTTTAATGCAGATTGTGCATTAACTTGTTAGCGAAGGATTTTCCGCTGGAGTAAGATTGTTATAGTTCGTTGAAAATTAATCAAGTGATTTACTGTTATAATTAACACGAGTTTTGAAAGAATTTGAGACAAGATTATGAATGAAGGTTGCCGTCACAAATCATTATTAAAAACTTTATTAAACCAGATTGTGACACTAATATGTATAACTAACCTTCATTGGTCGATTATATTAAACAGGATTATAAAATTACCAACCGAATGAACATGTGGCTAATGTATTTATTAAATTAATAATTTAAACAATTCAAATGTTAATATTGTAAATAATTGTTGTAAATATTTTTGAAAATAATATGAAACGAGAGTGATGTTAAAGGCGTGCTTATAATTTTTTATTTGTCTTTGACAAATATTATAAACAATTTCTAATTGTTATAAATAATTTATGTGATTTTGTTATAAACATTTAAGAGCTAATGAAACATTGGGATTGAAGTTAACAAGTTTAAGAAATTTATGTAATGATCCGTTAGGATGTGATCAAAGTACTTGAAAGATTTGCGTAAATATAATGTGAGTTGTCTTGTAAGACATTTAAAAGCTTGAGAGTGCAGGCTGGATTCTTACGTAACATAACGTGTGAGAAGGGAGTGCATTTGACCAGTATGCAGCAGGCTGGAAGGTAGCCCGCAGCTGTGTCAACATATGGTTTTCAGAGAGTGAGGTCGTACACTCCGGCCTTGCGACTATAAATACCATTCTCTTGTTTATTAAAAGGAAACAATTGCTCTATATATGTCACACCCTGACGTCCTTTTCCAATCCAATAGTGTTATGAATATTACGTTATTTGGAGCTCTTGGGAGCTAAATTGTTTTATATATCATGTTGTATAATAATTTTGCAAGTCCTACTGGAGGACGTAGTCAGATTGACTTGGGCTACTGATAGCCACGTATACTTTGTTGTGTTAGGAAAATCATTCCCTTTATTAGAAATAAAGCTTTTGTACAGTTCAAAGTTCTCGTCTTCGTTTCTGGTTCATTTTTAAATGTCATGGCGGAGATTATTGTGTGAACAGACTTTTAGTGATCCTGTTGTCAACTCAAACCCCGAGATAATTAAGAGGTAAGCAACGGTAAGTATGCACCCCCGTCTATTTTGGTGTGTTCCACAATGATTTCCTGCGAATTTCTGTGCTCTTATCTCGATAGTATCTGTCAGTGCCATTTTCATTGATGTAACTGTGCCGGTGCGATTGATTATTGGCAATCCGATTGAGGGGGCGGATATCTGACAGCCTACTATCCAGGTAAACGGGGACAGAAAGATTGGCGATCCAAGAGCGTGGGGCTGAGTCAACAGTAAGATTGACCCTAATATGTGGGACGAATTCGACAAAACTGGATTACCAGGTTGAACACCAGATAGATTGACAAACCTAAAACGTGAGGTTCGATTAGACTCAAATAAAGAGGTTGATTCTTTGTTAGATGTCTAGGCCAATTGTAGTAGTTAAGAGTGTGATTATATAGGAATTAAATGTTGTATTGTATTAGGAAAATTACACTCAGAAAAGATCAGATCTTATACAACTTGAGAAAAGTTAAATGGGCAGGAAACTTAGAAAAATCGCCTATAATCTGGAATCTTATTTTATTTGACCGGCTTATGACATTTTAGTCATATTAAAGATAAAATTAATTATTTGGATTGTAAATGTAAATTATTTGTGTTAGGATATTTTAAAATGAGCCAGAGAAATTTGAACATGTGCTTGAGTATGATTCAACATGAAGTATCTTCGAATATTAATTATAAGGTAGTTATAAGTTAGATTTAAGACAGAAAATTGATCAAAAATTTATATATGGTGAAAAGTGTTGCTCAAACGTTGTTATTTTGCTCTTTTGATGTATGTCCCTACAGCAATCCATTTTGAATAATAATATTGTAATGGCAGATGAAAGTTTGAAGAAAATGTTAGAGGAGATGTCTGCTAACATGAAGCAGATGATGGAGGAAAATGCTAGTAATTTGAATGCAAGGATGGAGGAAAATGCTAGTAATTTGAATAGTAGTATGAAGGAGAATAATAGTCGAATGGAGGAGAATATGAAGGTTCTTCATACTAGTGCTGCTAATTTGGAGGATAATATGTCGCGTTTACAGGTTAATACCCTAGGAATTGAAAATACTGTAACTGACATCCGCACAAATGTGTCTGATGTTAAAAATGATGTGTCTAAGGTACAGAGGGACCTTACAATGTTAAATTTAGACGTAGCTAATGTCCGAGGGGATATTGCTTGTGCTAGAGCCGAAGTAGTTGTTGTCAAAAACGATGTAGCGACTGTCCAAGACAAGGTCGAGGAAGTCCAGAAAGAAATTCAAAAAGCTAGAACAGATGTATCTAATGTTCAGGTAGACATTAACAACATTCATGCGGATATAACTGAGGTGCAAAATGATGTAACAAAGATTCAGGTAGAGGTCAACACAGTTTTCGTAGATATCACTAAAGTCCAAACTGATGTCAATAAAGTCAGGGAAGAAATCGAAAACTCAAAAACTCTTTGTACGCGTAATATAACTGCATTAACGACTAGGTTAGTCGACGAATCGGTTAGAACAACAACGTCTTTAGCAGAGTTGAAGTACGACGTAGAGGTCATGAGAACACAGGTATTAGACCACAATAGAGTATTAAAAGAGGATATCGAAGTAGACATAGCCGAGATGTTAACAGCAAACGTAGCGGTATGGAAAGACGAGTGGAATAAGTCAAGTGGGGAACATGTAACCCAAATTCAGGAAAGGATTGAAAGAAAACTTGCCAGTACGCAGATAGAAATTAACAATGAGGTAGTACAGATTAGAAAAGATTTAAGCGTCAGGATAAATTCGCTATCCGAAAAACAAGTTGACGATAGAACACAACTAGATCAGGATATGCAAACTTTAAAATTGACATTAGAGGAACAGATGCATAAAGTTGTCTCTGACGTAAATGAAACGACGAGTAAACTGAAAAACTTGAAGTTAGGAGAGGCTAGTTTAATGGAGAACTACAAGGAAGAGATAGTCAAGAAAGTCTTAACAGAAATCACCGACAAGGATACAGAAGGCTTAGCTTGCGAATTGAACAGGAAGCATACCAGAAGATGTCACCTAGATCTAGAAGAAAGAGACGTGACTCCTGAAGAACGTGTATCCAGATTCAGAGAGGAGGATGACGAGAGGAATATGGAATCTGAGTGGAATTATCGAGATAGTGGGAAAAACTATCCGGATTCATATCCAAGGAATGTGACGGTCATTAGGAATTTCGAGGACAAACCACAAAAATTCAGTAACACTGATAGTTTGACACCTATAGAGTATGTAAGGAATCTCAAAGATTATTTCATCGAAGCTCACATTCCCAGAGAGAGAGAGATGAAGATTGTAGAGAGATATCTGATTGGAGGACCCCTTGAATGGTTCAGAGCTTTTAGATATACATTCAGCAACTTTGACGAGTTTGCAGAGGCATTAATCAAACGATTTTGGTCCATAGAAGCGCAGAATTCGTTAAGAGCGGAAGTATATTCAAGAAAATACTCAGGTACTCTTCCAACGAGGTACGCTGATTTCTTTACGAGTCAGTTGTCCCGCTTGAGATTTTTGCAACCCCCATTGTCCACGGAGCAACTAATAGATGCGATTTCTCGTATGCTGCCAGTTGAGGTGAGGAGACTTATAATTTCGTCCAACATAAGGGATTTATCCAGCATGGATGAATTACTAAGAAGGTTAGACTACACAAGTCCAATGCCTAACGTAGTCCAGAAAGGTCAAAGGCAAGAGTATAAGGAAATCAATACGGTATACATGGACCAAGTCCAACAAACTGACAAGCCAGAGGAGGAGAAAACTGACAATGTAGGTCCTCACAGGAATAATCAGTTTAGAAATTACAGATCACAAGGTTACCGACCATATCAACAGAGAAGAGGTTGGAACTACAACCGAGGAAACTATAATGGAAGAGGCAGATATTATAACAATAATGGGTATAATCGTAACTATAATAGGAATAACCAAAACCAAAATAGAAACCAGAATACTCAAAGTCAGGTTATGACACCTGACCAATATCAGCAAAGAGAAAAGGAAAGCCAGCAATACTTAAAAGAATTAAGGGATAAAGAAGCTGACAATCAAAGGAAAAGGCAGGAGGTTGTAATCGATCCTGGTCCTTCTACGAGCCAGCAGAACTTAGAGAATAGAAACACTGGTCAGAAGAGGAATTAGAGAGGAAAGAATACATTAGCCACATACAACCCAGAATAGACGAAATATGATTAAGGAACATAGAGGAAATATCATACTAGAGTAAGCCAGTAATAATTCAATTTCGTGTTCAAGAGAGTTGAGATACTTGTAACATTGAGTTTAAAAACAATTTGCAACTGTTTTTAAAACGTGGTGGGAGGAGAATGCCCCCGTAATTGAATTATGTAGAGACCACGGTGGCTATATTTGAAATTATGATTAGAGTTATGGCTGTCATAGTTATGACGTGGGTAGTCATGACGTAAGCACGGATGACGTAAATGTTATGCCAGCAAGCTACTTGAGCTGAGATTCTCAGTGACGTCAGCATTTTAGTCCAGAATGTTCCAAGATGTACGACGCAGTCGCAGGAAACGAGGAATTCTGCTGAGGAAGAAACTATGCTATTGGAGGAGAGGCATGAACCAATGAACGATAGTTTAAAGGAAGACGGAGATTGCTGAAACTATGGTATTTTTATGACTTTTTGAATGCAGAATTGTGGAAATACATTTGCAGTAAAAGCATTGATTTGGAATTTTGGTGAAATTTATTTTCAGTTTTTGAATTTTGAAAATCCGTCATGTATTAACGAAGTTGGAAGTTCTAGCGATGACGCAGTATCACGCTTTGGAAGGGATGGTAACGCCCCTCGAGAAGGTAATAAAAGGGCTTGCGCAGAAGAAAGGAGCCTCTTCTCTTCTCTTCTCTTTCGTTCGCTGATCAGTCTGAGATCTAATGCTCAGATCATCGAAGTATTTGTGAAAGTCATTTTCTTATACCTACAATATAGTGAGACGTCAAAGTGAACTGCAAGTGAAAAGAATCGTTTTTATAACGCGTGGCGAGGCCACTATGTTAACGAGATACAGGTCAAACTAGGTGAAGTTGAAACGGACCTTAGAAAGCTTATATAAGTTGAGCTTCAAACAGTTAGTGGTCTCCGTTAACATAATTGTATTGTGCAGTACTACATGCAATTATAGAACAAAGCTGAACAATTTCGACCGAGTACTTCAAAAGATATTAGCTGTTTTATACGACTGGCAAAAGTGATTATCTCACCACTAGAGAAACACTTTTGTATAAGCCAGAATAAACGCAAGGCTAACGCTGTGAGTGGAGTAGAAAGACTTCAGATTGCTTGCTTACAGAACGATACAGTATAATGGAGCATTTGAATACGGCAGTTTGTTCTTCTGACACTACAACTGAAGTGCAAATGGAAGGCTAAGAAGGCTTATTGCAATTGGGACATACTTCATTGGAGTAAGATAGCGACATGGAACTTCGCTAATTGCTATTCCACACAAGCGAACATGCGGTGAATACCATCTACACCCATGTTTCGTAAGTAAAGGCTGAATATCATCGAACAGCCATAGAAACAATTTCATACTCTGAATATGAATAATTTCTTCGGAAATTTCTACACAACGTCATGATGATTGTCTACTGGAACTTCAGGGAATTTTTCAAGAGAGGTCAGGGTAGTCCCGACTCACAAAGAAGATTATTGCCGGAAGGATGTCTATTCGTTTTCGAGGAGCAGAGTGATTCACGGAGAAGGAAGCAGTTCGATTCTCCGAAGGTGCTATTTCCTATTTCGAGGATGGAGCTCAGCTTTAACGTGGTGAAATGGATCCATCAGCAGTCTTCTTTGGGGAATTTTCCTCTGGAACGTCAATCGGCAGATAAGGTAGTCGTGAACGTTTATTGTATTTGAGTAACCTAGTAATGTTTGAGCAACCATTTTTCCCATATTTTAACCCTCATGTATTTTTGCCTTATTTTCTTGTTGAGATTCTTATTCTCAGTACACCTTGATGAGTTTTGCATTTTTCGACGATTTATTAAGACATTGTTATGTCATGGGCATAGTTAACGATTTTGAATCAGTTGAGACTGATATTTGGATTTTTCAGTAATTAATATTTTTTGTAGTCACGATTGGACTGTATGTTAATGATTTTTATGGCAGATTTAAATTCAGACAGCGTGTCACTTTATTAAAGTAATTCTACCCCAGTTTAATTACTTTGAACAATTTTCTGTCATCATCAAGAAGGAAGAACATTTAAATGATTTTAGAGCGTTAAAATCTTACGTTATCGACGATCTTGGAAATACTAGTCGTTATTTGTATTGATTGCAACACAGACATTTATCGTCAGTTATGAATGAACATTGCATCATAGACAATTTTGTGAAAGAGTAATGTTAATAATGAATTATTGAATGCATTAAAGTCAAGTACTTTTGTTAGGAGTTTTTCTCAATTAGAGAATTATATAACGATGTTTGCATTCCCCAGACTAATTGGATTCTATTCGACTACTTTTCAGTTTAGTCGCACTTTATTTGAAGATAGTATTTTCATACTACAATTTTTTTTTAAGATGTTAGTCTTAAATTTTGATAGACCAGATAGGCGTATATAAGCGTATTCACTATTAAATTTGTTTGTGATTGGCAAGTTTTGACTTCATTTCAGTTCATGAATGAAATCTACGAAGGTTAAATAGAAAAACAGTTTTGAAACAATTTATGATTATAAAATTTTTAAGAGGAACTATGAATGTATAATCGCTAGTGCAGCGCGTGTTGAAAGTCGCTGAAATATAATGCCCTTGAATGTGAAGGAAGTTCCCACAAGATTTAATGTTAAAGAATTATTTGTGGAAGTTTTGTAAGGGATGTGAAAGTTTTAAATGCCATATAGATTAATATATGATGATTTTGGGCATATTTTTAATGCAGATTGTGCATTAACTTGTTAGCGAAGGATTTTCCGCTGGAGTAAGATTGTTATAGTTCGTTGAAAATTAATCAAGTGATTTACTGTTATAATTAACACGAGTTTTGAAAGAATTTGAGACAAGATTATGAATGAAGGTTGCCGTCACAAATCATTATTAAAAACTTTATTAAACCAGATTGTGACACTAATATGTATAACTAACCTTCATTGGTCGATTATATTAAACAGGATTATAAAATTACCAACCGAATGAACATGTGGCTAATGTATTTATTAAATTAATAATTTAAACAATTCAAATGTTAATATTGTAAATAATTGTTGTAAATATTTTTGAAAATAATATGAAACGAGAGTGATGTTAAAGGCGTGCTTATAATTTTTTATTTGTCTTTGACAAATATTATAAACAATTTCTAATTGTTATAAATAATTTATGTGATTTTGTTATAAACATTTAAGAGCTAATGAAACATTGGGATTGAAGTTAACAAGTTTAAGGAATTTATGTAATGATCCGTTAGGATGTGATCAAAGTACTTGAAAGATTTGCGTAAATATAATGTGAGTTGTCTTGTAAGACATTTAAAAGCTTGAGAGTGCAGGCTGGATTCTTACGTAACATAACGTGTGAGAAGGGAGTGCATTTGACCAGTATGCAGCAGGCTGGAAGGTAGCCCGCAGCTGTGTCAACATATGGTTTTCAGAGAGTGAGGTCGTACACTCCGGCCTTGCGACTATAAATACCATTCTCTTGTTTATTAAAAGGAAACAATTGCTCTATATATGTCACACCCTGACGTCCTTTTCCAATCCAATAGTGTTATGAATATTACGTTATTTGGAGCTCTTGGGAGCTAAATTGTTTTATATATCATGTTGTATAATAATTTTGCAAGTCCTACTGGAGGACGTAGTCAGATTGACTTGGGCTACTGATAGCCACGTATACTTTGTTGTGTTAGGAAAATCATTCCCTTTATTAGAAATAAAGCTTTTGTACAGTTCAAAGTTCTCGTCTTCGTTTCTGGTTCATTTTTAAATGTCATGGCGGAGATTATTGTGTGAACAGACTTTTAGTGATCCTGTTGTCAACTCAAACCCCGAGATAATTAAGAGGTAAGCAACGGTAAGTATGCACCCCCGTCTATTTTGGTGTGTTCCACAATGATTTCCTGCGAATTTCTGTGCTCTTATCTCGATAGTATCTGTCAGTGCCATTTTCATTGATGTAACTGTGCCGGTGCGATTGATTATTGGCAATCCGATTGAGGGGGCGGATATCTGACAGCCTACTATCCAGGTAAACGGGGACAGTACCTTCTTCAAGGCCACGGCCGCCTCCTTCCCTCTTGCTTGTCTATCCATCCTGCCCATCCATTACCTTCCCTCATGAGGCCCCTATTCGCTTTGCAAGTGAGGCCGCCTGGGCGAGGTGCCAATCACACCTCACCAGTTGTATCCACTCCGATTAGATGTTCCCAGCTCTAGGACACTGCCCGTAGAGGCGGTAGTGGTGAGTTCCCTCGCTGAGTCCGTGGGTTCCATCAACCTGGAGGGTAAACGACTAAGAAAAGAAAAAAAAATATTTTTATTCAGCAGCGTTACGACTCGCAAATCGACTCCGAGGTTTGAATCCTGGCGTTGACTGCGATCACCCGAAGTGTGTTTTTCCCCAAAGTTTTCCCCATTCACTCCTGGCAAAATACCGGGATATTGTACTCGAAGTTACATCACAATAATGCAGGTTAACAGACAAGTATTTCACGCGCCCAAACACATGGGGCTGATGATCACGATGTCTCACCTAAGCTTATTATGTTGCCTCCGTGGTGTAGTAGTCACCCTGCTTAGCTGCCACCCCGGAGGTCCGAGGTTCCATTCCCGGCTCTGCCACGAAATTTGAAAAGTGGTATGAGGACTGGAACGGGGTCTACTCAGCCTCGAATGGTCCAAATGGGTTCGAATCCTCAAGGCTGGTTTGGTTATATTTCGTGCGATACACGGAACTTAAACGAATCCCCAGTGGCGCAATTGGTTAGCGCACGGTACTTATACGACAGTAACCGAGACATGCCGGGGTTGTGAGTTCGAGCCTCACCTGGGGAATATTTTTAAAAACTTCGTAGGCCTACATTGATTCAGGGGTCTAAGGGTAATAAATCTTAAACGGTAGTCAATTCGCAGGAAAAAGCCATAAATTGCGATTAATTTTATAAAATCTGAAACTTTCCTTGACTCCAGTTTATTAAGATTACTTTTATTAAGAACACCTCGTGGTGTAGGGGCTAGCGTTCTTGGCTGTCACTCCGGAGTGGTTTTCCGTGGGTTCCCACTTCGTCTCCAGGCAAATGCCAGGATCGTACCTAACGTAAGGCCACGGCCGCCACCTTCCCTCTTCCTTGCCTATCCCTCCCAATCTTCCCATCCCTCATAAGGCCCCTGTTCGCTTTGCAGGTGAGGCCGCCTGGACGAGCTGTTCGTCCCACCTCCCCAGTTGTATCCCACGACCCGATGTTTCAAGCTCCAGGACACTGCCCTGGAAGTGGTCAAGGTGTGATCCCTCGCTGAGTCCGAGGGAAAAACCAACCCTGGTGGGTAAACTGACTAAAAATAAGTAACTTATTCAATTATCCTTTTTGTCCTTAATTTTCAATACTAATTTTTTAAACAGAAGATATGCAATCTTCATAAATTGTAGAATAGGCTACATTAAGAGATATCGGCCTGCATGTCGATCCATAAATGTTGGTCAAATGACCTAGATATTGAGCACCTTATAAAACAAAAACAGTAACAACAAAAGCATAAATGTGGAGCATTCAGAGGGTAAAATAATTGTATAGGCCTACTCTTTCCGAAAAAAGAAGTCGATCGTATTGAAACGCAAGACTACAGAGCCAGTATATTGACCGGTACGTTAAAGAAAACCTCCAGTGCAAGTTTATGTCTGACCGTTGTCTCTGAAACCACGTGTGCTGAAAGGGATTAATGTTATTATTTATTATATAATGCCGCCTCCTCAGCGTAGTGGTCAGCATGGTTAGCTGCCGCCCCGGAGGTCCTGGGTTCTATTCCCGGCTCTGCCACGAAATTTGAAAAGTGGTCTGAGGACTGGAACGGGGTCTACTCAGCCTCGGGTGGCTCAAATGAGTAGAGGGGGTTCGATTCCCACCTCAGCATCCTCTAAGTGGTTTTCCGTGGTTTCCCACTTCGTCTTCGGGCAAATGCCGGGATGGTCCCTACTGTAAGGCCACGGCCGCCTCCTTCCATCTTCCTTGCCTATCCATCCTACCTTCCACTCCCTTCCCTCATGAGGCCCCTGTTCGCCTGGGCGAGGTGCTAATCCCACCTCACCAGTTGTATCCCTTCTGATTAGATGTTCCCAGCTCTAGGACACTGCCCATAGAGGCAGTAGTGGTGAGTTCCCTCGCTGAGTCCGTGGGCTCCACCATCCTGGAGGGTAAACGACTAAAAAAGAATAAAAAATAAATAAAAATAATACGCTAAGTTAATCCGACAAAAAACTCAAGCTCGTGAACCAAAAGGAGTTAGAAGGTGCGTTTTGTGCCATAATCTTCCAAATCGTCTCAACAATAGGCTACAGTACAGGGAAAATCTTGCATTTCTTGAAAAGTCAACGGAAATTTATTTATTTGTTTAAAAAGCGTGTTTAAACAAATAAAAATACGATAGCCCGTGGCAGAACTTTGTCGTGTCCAGCCCGCATAACAGTAAAGCCGGACGGGTGGTTAATGAACATGCGAGATTTCTCGCACAGATCACCTAGTTATTATGATTATTATTATTATTAGCAACCGTGACCGTTATCATCTAGATCAGGGGTTCTCAACCTTTTTCAACCATCGAACCCCTTTAAAAAAATTAAACATCCTGCGTACCCCCTACTAACCTTTCTTAGGTAGTAATAATGGTTATTAAAAATGTAAAAGGTAGTTAGTTAGTATGGTTTAACCTTTGTAATTTTATAAGGAAAGATATTTTAACAAAACAAAATATGTTTTTTTTTTCAGTTCCATTCCCCAAAGGGGGATTTTTGCAATCATTGCGTTAGTTTTCATTTCAACATAGAACATATCAGAAACACTAAGTTGCATACACTTATTCCAAATGTTCAGTTTTTCAAAAATATCACTTAAATAGGCCAATTTTAAAAGCCAACCCAAGTCATTGAGTACTGATGATAAATTCGAATTGTGCTCGGTAAAGAAAAGTTGCAATTCTTTGTGGATTCTAAATACACGCGCCGTAAATAACTCACACAGTAGTCACGGCACGAAGCTCACTGTGGATCGAGTAGAAGGTTGAGAACCCCTGATCTAGATGAAACAGCCTCCCTATACATGAAAATGTCTCCCTATAATAAAATAAAAGTTATACTGTATAGTACATAAATAAGTGGCAAGTGAAAGTAATCCCTAAACTGTGTTGCCCTGCTTGCAGGTCGTATCGGCGTGACGTCACGATAATACCAAGATTCTAGAGCAAGGCAACATGGCATCTTGTATCCAGGGTGTTTATGGGCATGGCAGCAGGGACAATGTTATACTACCGGTAATTTAAATAATTTATGCAATTACATTGATGAATTCTAAAAAGCAAACTGTACTAGGCCTACTCATTCATCAATAACGATACAAGACTTTTCTTTGGTGGTTTGCATTAAGGGCAAATCTTAATTATGCTAGACATAAACAATTTATCCCTTCGAATGAAACAGTTACAGAGATATGGGGCCGTTATTTTTTGTGATTTTTATAAATGATCTTCCCATTTCTCTCAACGAATCAAAATGTCTCTTATATACTGATGATTTTAAATTTTTACATTTATTTTATCTATTTATTTATTTATCGTATGGCTTTTAGAGCCGAGAGTGTCCGAGGACATGTTCGGCTCGCCTGAGTCTGTAGCTGCTTCCAGCGGACACCCTTAGGGTGAGCTACAAGTTACGTTCAATTTCAAGTAGTTCCAACTTTCGCTACCAGATATCAATGATACCTAGAGGTGAACGTTGGAACTTTGATAGAGCGTTCCGACGAAATCTAACCTAACAATTTAGCTTCACACAAGTTTAGTCAGTACGTAGAAGGATCTTTTACAAGCCATAAATCTATGACATGGGACCGCCGGCTTTACTTCCCCTCCGAAGGAAGGCATACTGAAGGATTTTTAACGCTCATAAAAAATCCGACGACTTCGGCCGGGTTTGAACCCGCTATCTTGGGAACAGCAGTTCAGCATGCTACCAACTACGCCACCGAAGCCGCTAAAAATTTTACAGAGTTAATAAAAATGAGCAGGATGTACAGAAATTACTAAATGATATAGATAACATTCACAAATGGAGTTTAATATTAAAAAAAAGTAATTTCATCATCTTTAGTCGGAAAAGACAATGTTTGTAATCGAGCTACAGAATGGATGGAAATCATCTAACTAGGCTGAATACGGTCAAGGATCTAGGGTTGTATATAAATCATGATTTGAGTTTTAAATATCATATTGATAAGGTAGTGAATGAAGCACTAAGAACACTGGGCTTTATTTTTAGAAATTCCAAGGATTTGACGATTGCAAAGACAATCATTACGCTCTTCAATGCATATGTGACAAGTAAACTGGAGTTTAATGCGGTAGTCTGGACCCCAATGTATGAGTCACTTATCAATCACATATTTATTTATTTATTTATTTATTTACTTATTTATCGTATGGCTTTTAGTGCCGGGAGTGTCCGAGGACATGTTCGGCTCGCCTGAGTCTGTAGCTGCTTCCAGCGGACACCCTAAAGGGCGAGCTACATGTTCCGTTCAATTTCAAGTAGTTCCAACTTTCGCCACCAGATATCAATGATACCTAGTGGTGAACGTTGGAACTTTTGATAGAGCGTTCTGACGAAATCTAACCTAACAAATTTTGCTTTACACAAGTTTAGTCTGTGAAAGGATCTTTTACATGCCATAAATCTATGACATGGGACCGCCGGCTTTACTTCCCCTCCGAAGGAAGGCATACTGAAGGATTTGTAACGCTCTTAAAAAATCCGACGGTTTCGGCCGGGTTTGAACCCGCTATCTTGGGCATAGCAGTTCAGCATGCTACCGACTACGCCACCGAAGCCACTATCAATCACATAGAAAGACTACAAAAGAAATTGTTACGCTTCCTAAATTACAAGAAGTACACAATATCAGCCATCCGATGTAGAATTCCTTACCCTAACTTGTCAGAATTCCAAGTAACTAAACTTTCAACACGAAGGATTTTATTGCTCAGCAGATATATTTGTAGAAAATTATCAATGGTATCTCAGACACGAGTGAAACTTACGGCAAATAAATTTCAACGTGGGAATGGAGCCCACATCTAGCGGCGAGGATATGAACTGTGCCGGCTGCCGAAGCCCGTCGCACTCCCCTGGGGCAATAATTAAATGAATTGTTCATCTTCTTTATTTGCCGTCTCCGCGTCGAAGATTGGCGATCGTCATTGCAATCCATTGCCTCGAGGTGGCCGTTCGAAACAGAGATGCTGAGTCAAGTTCAAACCATTCCCGCAAATTCTCGAGCCAGGAGATCCTCCTCCTCCCTGGTCTGCGCCGTCCTTCAATCTTGCCTTCCATGATTGGCTGTTAGAGTCGGTACTTGTTATTTCGAATCACGAGGCCAAAATATTGTAGGAAAAATTGCGTCATTTTGGCTCAGTATTTCAACAAGTTGCTCAACTGTGATGAGCCATCGCTAAAACTATCCAACTCCCTTCCCATTCAAGGTCTGCCCAATTCTCAGCCACCTTGTAAGACGGTAATTAAGCTGATCATAGACAGTCTGAAAGATAATAAAGCAGCGGGGGAAGATTCCATAGTGGTGGAACTACTGAAGCTGGCGAATGAGGATACTCTGGACATATTAGTCTGCCTCTTCCAGGAGATTTGGAGAACGGGTACTATACCACTTGAATGGCAATCAGCACTAATCCATCCTCTCCACAAGAAAGGAGACAAGAAGAACGTTGACAATTACAGAGGTATATCGATAGTTCCTGTTCCTTACAAGATTCTTTCTAAAGTACTCCTTAACTGAATCGAAGCTCATCTTGATCAACAGATTGGCGAATACCAGACTGGTTTCCATAAGGGCCGATCCTGCCCAGAACAAGTTTTCAATCTGAAGAACATCATCAGATACAAGAAAACTGGGGTTTTTTAATATGTGGTCGTATTCGTGGATTTCAAAAAAGCGTACGATTCAATTGATCGAGAGTCATTATTGAATGTTCTGGAAGAGTTTGGGGTGGATGATTCATCCAGAAATTTGATTAAACAGACTCTCACCAACACAATATCTAAGGTAAAAATCAAGAATGAAATCTCAGAGCCCATCGAGATAAAAACTGGTGTCAGACAAGGAGATGGTCTTTCTCCACTTCTTTTCAATTGTATCTTAGAAAAGGTAATTCGAGAATGGAGAAAATCACTGAACAAAGAAGAAGGAAATGAAGAACAGTTTCGATTAGGCCCCAAACACAAAGGAGTGTATGTTGACTGTCTGGCGTTCGCAGACGACGTAGCCATATTTGCCAACAACACCAGTTCAGCAATCAGGAAGATAAACCATCTGAAAGAAACAACAGAGAAAGTAGGACTACAAATTTCATTTGAGAAAACGAAATATATGACTAACATCCGTGAAGGTCCAGAATGGTTGTTCACCGTCCATGGAAAGATTCGAAGAGTCAAGAAGTTTAAATACCTTGGTGAAGTAATCCAAGAGAATGGGTTAGAACAAGAAGCGACCAATATCCGCATCCTGAAACTAGAGCGAGCGTTCCAACTGACTAAAAATATCTACAATATGAAGATGCTAAGTATCGGAGCCAAACTAAGGCACTACAGCACTGTTGTCAAACCAGAAGGTTTATATGCTTCGGAGACCCTGTGTATGAATCGGACAGGACAAGTCAATCAGCTACTTAAAAGAGAACGCAGACTACTACGGAAGATCTTGGGCAACAGATGGGTTGACGGACAAGTTCGACTGGTATCAAATAAAGAAGTATACAGCACGATGGAACCGATAACAACAACAATTAGAAAGCGAAGATTGCTGTTTTATGGACACATCTTCCGTATGAATAATGACTGGCTCACAAAGAAAATCTGGAATTTTCTCAAACCGAAGATCTCCAAGTTGAAATGGTTCCAAGAGTGTGAGAAAGTAATGAGACAGGTGGGCATTACGGAGGATAAAATAAAAAACAGGAATAGTTTCAGAAGGATGGTGAAAAGCTATCAGGGTTTTATGGTGGAGGCAGAACCCAGAAGACGAAGAGGCCCTTTGACAGAGGAGCGGAAGAACAAACTGATAGATGGGCTCAAGAGATACTGGCAAGATGTCAAAGCCGACAAACGAACAAGACGCAGACACTGAAATGAGAGTGGTTGTTAACACGCAGTCCATAGAGGCTCAAGTCGACAGTAAATAATAAAAAATAAAAATAAAAATTGTAGCTTCTGTCGCTGGATGTTGTAGAGCACCTCCATCTCCTTGCCCATCCGATCCAGCACCTCGATGTTTCTCACCTTGTCGGTCCACGATATACGAAGCATGCGACGATACAGCCACATTTCAAATGCTTCCAACTTCTTCTCCAAGGTTTTGGTTAACGTCCACCCCTTGAGTCCATGCATTAGTATGGGAATTATGTAACACTTGAGGGTAAGTAGTCTCGTTCTCAGACTAAGATCTCGGTGACACAGCAGTTTCTTCATTTTGATAAAGACACCTCTGGCTTGCTCAATGCGAGCTTTGATTTCATGGCTCCAGTCCCATTAGTCATGAAATGACAGTGGAGAGTGTTGCTGGAATGAAATTTGTGACAGGGAAAACCGGAGTACCCGGAGAAAAACCTGTCTGCCTCCACTTTGTCCAGCAAAAATCTCTCATGGAGCGACCGGGATTTGAACCACGGACCCAGCGGTAAGAGGCCAGCGTGCTGACGCCTAAGCCACGGAGGCTGTAGATTTTGGAATGTCCCTGCCAAATTATAGAAGAAAATTACATTCATTTTTAGCTGTCAAATGACTCACTATTACAAAGATATTTAATGTAACTAATCGTTTTAGGTTTCACTTTATTACCAATTACCAATACTAATCACTAAGGACCGGATACCGGCCGAAGCCGTCGGATTTTTTATGAGCGTTAAAAATCCCTCAGTATGTCTTCCTTCGGAGGGAAGTAAAGCCGGCGGTCCCATGTCATAGATTTATGGCATGTTAAAGAATCTTCCACTAATTACACCTGTGTGAAGATAAATTGGATAGGTTAAGAATGTAAACAACGCTCTTAGGTTTCTACGTTCATTGCCAAGAGCCGCCTGCGGTGGCGTCTGGTAGCTAAGTTCTGAACTAGGCCTAGTAGTCGTTGACGGTGGCGTTTGGCGGCAAAAGTAGGAACTATTTGAAAAATTCCAAGTTGCAGTCTGTACTTAAAATAAAAAAACAGATACACACACTAATACAGCCATCACATTTAACACCGGTTATCAGACAGATTCTACACACACCCAAAGTACACGGGGCTACATGACCGCGTTGTCGCAGCCCCTAAACTGAGGAACCAACCAACCAACCAACCAAGGACCGGATAGTTATGTGCTTAAAATGTTAATCATTTTAAATGATTATGTCGACTTCACTGGGGTCTAGCGTTACGTTACGGTGACGGGACGAAATGTACCGAGAATGCACTGAGGTGTGTGATGTCATAGTACTGCTTGAGCTTCCTCCTTTCCCCGCGCGCTCCGGTGAGCGTGACGTCATCCAGCCAGCTACCTCCTTTGACCTTGGTATGCACTTGTTTTTTTTTCTTTTTTTTTCTAACTGACTGAGTTCACGCAGCATTTGTAGCATTTAAAATGATATCAAGTCTAGTCTTTCAGACTGACTATCAGTGTTTTTATTTAAATAATATTTTTGTATTTACTTACATATTTTTGCCGTTTTTTATAAATATATAAATATTCTGGCGTATTTACTCATAGTACATATTTTCTATATTTGGTGATATCTTGTACTCCTTAGATGACTGCTGCCCACATTTTCGACCCTTAGCAATTCCAGTAATTTGCTTCTCTATTTCGTGAATGCACCCTTGTCTCTGCATTATGGTAGTAATTCAAGACAGGAGCTACCCGGTCATTAAGTATATATAGCAGGGAGGCTGGGGTCAACAGTCTCATTAAGCCTCCAATAGTACTTACCTTGACAGAAATTTTTACTTGAAACAAGTCGTCTGCGAAACTTGTGAGTATTGACTGAGTGCTATGAAAGTTTTTGGTTGGATGGTTCCTCCGTTTAGGGGCTGCGACAACGTGGTCATGTAGCCCCGTGTACTTTGGGTGTGTGTAGAATCTGTCTGATAATCGGTGTTAATTGTGATGGCTGTATTAGTGTGTGTATCTGCTTTTTAATTCAAGTAAGGACTGCAACTTTGAATTTTTCAAATAGTTCCTACTTTTGCCGCCAAACGCCACCGTCAACGACTACTAGGCCTAGTTTAGAACTTAGCTACTAGACGCCACCGCAGTCGGCTCTTGGCAACGAACGTAGAAACCTAAGAACGTTGTTTACATTCCTAACCTATACAATTTAGCTTCACACAGGTGTAATTAGTGGAAGGTTCTTTAACATGCCATAAATCTATGACATGGGACCGCCGGGTTTACTTCCCCTCCGAAGGAAGGCATACTGAGGGATTTTTAACGCTCTTAAAAATCCGACGGCTTTGGCCAGCACAAAGTTATCAGCCAAGTTACACATACAAGTACACGGGGCTACATGAGCATGATGTTGCAATGTCTCTAAATGAATAATAATAATATCGTATGGCCTCGGGTGCAAACTTTGTTATTTGGCATCCAGAGGGTAGCTTGCATGTCGAATTTCATTGTTCCTTGTTTTTGTTTGAGTCTTCAGTCTTTTGACTGGTTTGATACAGCTATCCATGCCTCCCTGTTCTGAGCTAATCGTTTCATCTCTACATAGCTACCACACCCTACATCCGAGGCAATCTGTTTAACATATTCTAACCTTGGTCGACCCCTACAGTTCTTGTCCTCGACCCTTCCCTCCATAACTAAGCTTGCTATTACTGGGTGTCTAAGTAGGTGGCCTACCAACCTATCTCTTCTCTTCATTAACAGTCGCCATAAACATATCTCCTCTCCCATGCTTCTTAATACCTCCTCGTTTGTAACCCTATCTACCCATCTGATCTTCATCATTCTCCTGTCACACCACATTTCGAACGCTTCAATTCTCCTCTATTCTGCTGCACCAATAGTCCAAGTTTCACTTCCATAGAGCGCCACGCTCCAGACAAAGGCTTTCAAAATTGACTACCTAATACCTAAATCTATATTCAAAGTCAACAGATTCCTTTTTTGTAGAAATTCTTTCCTTGCCTGAGCCAACCTACTTTTTATATCCTCTTTGCTTCGTCCATCACTGGTTATTCTGCTTCCTAAGTAACAGAAGTCTCCTACTTCCTTCAGCTTTTTACCTTCCAATTTGATGTCCATAGAGGTACTGATTTATTTCGGCTGCATTCCAATTATTTTTTTTACATTTATTAATTTTCATAATGAATTCTTTCCTCGAGATGGAGTCCATACCATTCAAAAACTCATTCAAATCCTCAGGCGTGTCGACCAAGATGATTATGTCATCAGCAAATCTCAGAGTTGAAATTATTTCTCCTTGAATTTTCACTCCCACTTTGAATTTTTCTCCAATTTCCTTCATTGCTTGTTCAATGTAAAGTATGGGTGATAAGTTGCAGCCTTGCCTTACACCTTTCTGAATACCAGCTTCTCTCTCAAGTCCTTCAGCTCGAATGACTGCTGTCTGGTTTCTGTCTTGCACTATGAAGCGCTATGAAAGTCAAGGAGGTGAGATATCTAAGATCCTTGACACTGTAGCGCCTTCTAGTAGAGAAATGAGGAACTTTGTGATGGCTGAAAATCCCGAGATTAATTTTGCCATTATGAACACGGTTTACTTGAATTCTAATGGGTTCTTTAATATGCCAAATTCGTATGACATCCGTGTCGTAATTTTTGCCGCTTTTCAAAAATCACTTACCACGGCCAGGAGCGACCTGCAAGCTTGGGGTTAGTAATCCGACACGATAACCACTCACCCACCGTGGCAAGCTTCTCAATGAACCAACAACAACGACGACGACAACGACAAAATGACTTACAATCAATTGAAATTTTTCTCTGGAACATATTCTTTCATAATATGGCTTTGACCACTTCGTGGTGTAGCTGCTATTATTCTTGGCTGTCGCCCCGGAGGTACGGGATTGACTCCCGGCTCTGACAAGTAATTTAATTCTGATCTGAGGGCTGGAACGGAGTACACTCAGCCTTGTGAATCAAAACTGAGAAGAGGTGGGATCGATTCCCTCTTCAGCCATCCTGGAAATAGTTTCCCACTTCTACTCCAGGCCAATGCCGGGATGGTTCCTAACCTAAGGCCACGGCTGCCTCCTTCTCAATCCTCACCTGAATTACAAATATACACACTATTACATACACCACAATAACACAGGTTATCAGATACATTGTATGTTTATATATACAAAACAAAAAGATTGATGCTTTGCAATCGGTCAACACGGTTGTACCCAAAATGAGACGGGTTATTGCCTAATCGTGAAAAAATTACATGTGATTAATAAATACACTAGGATGACCATCATCATCATCAGATCCAGTACACGTAGGCTATAAATTCCATGTCTGAAAATATGGGTGAAAATATTTACAATATATACACTTATTTAGTTGGGTACAACCTTGTTGACCGAATGAAAAGCATCAAACTTTTGTTTACTAAAGCAACACTGAAAAATGGCTTCAAATACCATACTGCTTATATACGTATATACACACATACACCCAAGTACACGGGGCTAAATGACAACGGTGACCAGGCCTTTCAAATGAAACAACAACAACATAGGGCTTTGCATGTTCTGTGTGTTTTCTTTATGTGTCTCCACTATTTCGGTATACAGGGTGTCCCACCTAACTCTGCGACCTCAAATATTATCGAAATGAAACAAGATGTGAAAAATCTACTTGCGCAGGAATGTAGCCACGCCAGGGGGTCATACAATGGGAGGATATGCACAATCCAGGAAATTATAACAATATCACTTTCAACGCAAAGTTATCTTTTTTATTAATGGAACATATATGTTTTTTAAGCAAAATCAAAAGTAAACATACAATTATTGATAACAGAATTGGTTTCGCTTCTCTAAAGCTCGTACCTTCTGATATAACTAAAGTAGTAGAGGATGGTAAAGAAGACACTCTTTGGTGCGGTATCATTGGCAACCGTATTGTAGGTCCCTAGTTTTATCAGAGAACACTAAACGGACAGAGATATGCATCATTTCTTCAAGACACATTACCACTATTCATGGAGGACGTGGGATTGGAAAATCGTGTATCAATGTGGTTCCAGCACGATGGGTGCCCCACACATTTCGCACGTGTTGCCAGAGATGTAATGGATGCGAAGTTTACAAATCGGTGGATAGAACGCGGTGGTCCTCTGAGATGGCCAGCACGGTCCCCCGACTTGACGCCATTAGACTACTTTCTCTGGGGCGCATTGAAAGATAGTCTATCAGGAAGTCCCAACTACAATAGCGAATATGCAACAGCGTATTACTGCGGCGTGTGCGGAAATATCTGTGGAAACAATGGGATCAGTACAACGCTTTCTTGTTCACCATCTACAGAAGTGCATTGATGCAAACGGTGGTCACATTGAATATCTGCTGAAGTGACACAGTTTCATCAGTTAAGATGTTACTGCTTAGACTACTTGTGAATGCCTTTTCCGTGCTGGATGTAATTTAAAAACATGACTTTTTTTTAAGCTATAGGCCACAAGTTTGTTTAGGAAATCGGTAATTGTACCTTTTGTACTATGTGTACAGTTCTACACATTTGTTAAACTTGACAAACAGTGTCTCCATTGCCATCCTCTACAACGTTAGTTATTTCAGAAGGTACGAGGTTTAGAGAAGTGAAACCAATTCTGTTATCAATAATTGTAAGTTAACTTTTGATTTTGACATGTATGTCCCATTAAAAAATGGTAACTTTGCGTTGAAAGTAATATTGTTATAAATTCCTGGATTGTGCATATCCTCCCATTGTGTGACCCCCTGACGTGGTTACATTCCTGCGCAAGTAGATTTTTCACATCTTGTTTCATTTCGATAATATTTGAGGTCGCAGAGTTAGGCGGGACACCCTGTATAATTCACCGGAAAAGTAAGCATTGTAATAATCTGTTTAGCCTGTAAATATTTTCTACCTACTCTACTTACCCCTATTTAGATAGAAAGATATTCGATTGTGATGGCTGTCTTGAATTTCCACTGCGAGAAGCAAAGTGTAGCCTACTAATACAAAACTAAAGCATGTTCAGTATCTTACTTCATATGTTCTAGGCATTATTCTTGATTTTATTAAATATTTACCAATTTAATTTAAGTAAAAGTTAATTCTCAGTCCATCCAGCGGTTCTCTGGTCACGCCCCGGCAGAATTCATCCCGGAGCCCAGTATTGAGTCGAAGATCGGTGGTTGAGAATCAATGTTCTTGCTGATAAGTAAGGAGGAAGGAAAGAAATGAATAGGGATGTGGTAATCTTGGTTTCCAAGTAATTGCAATACAGTAGTTATTTAATATGTATATTTATATAAACAACATATATTTTTGTCTTTACAGAAGGTGCAATAAATATTTGTACAGAATGCACACTACTTTACATGAAAACAGGATGGGTGCAGTTACGTTCTTCATTCTCGAGGAGAAAACTACCAGATAAAACGAAGCCCATCAGTCAAGGGGAAATACAATCACCTATCTTCACAATGTTAATTTATAGGTACATTTTCTTGGAAACCATGATAGCTACATAGCTCAAATATTTACTGCGTATGAACACGGACATTGTGCGTATACTGAAATGATATTTTTTTAAATGGAAATAATGAGGGAGATATATTTTTCTTTATTAATTAACAATTTATTTAAGCTCCCGACTTAGGTAAATAATAAATTAATATCTCCCTCATTATTCCCATTAAAACATATTATAATTTCAGTATACCCACAATGCCTGTGTTCATACGCTGTAAAAATGTGTGGTATGTAGCTATCATGGTTTCCAAGAAACTGTAGCTATAAATTAACATTGTGAAATAGGCGATTCTATTTCCCCTTTTAAAAGAAACTGTTAACCTTCGATTAGACATACCCAGTTGTACATTGACATTTTAAAGGTGTTAAATACGATAGTATATTGTTCGTAGGATAATTTTCATCCATGGTAGAGGTGAGACTCAAACCAACAACCGTTTGTACAGCTAGGATTACCTAGTCGAGTGTAACAAGGTGAAGAACCAGCCGTAATGCTCGACAGAAGGGACCAACAAGGAGACAATGTAACTAAAAACTGAAACACTTGCATCTCTGTCGTATAGTAGCCTCGCTTTCCTGGTTAACGACCGGCGACTCAAACGTTAAGCATTAGTACGAGCTGACAATAGCCATTATTTATGGCTGACAAATACCCGACGGTTCTTGACCAATAAGATGCTTCCTCCATCTGTCCACGAGGAGTGCAGACAAGGTGTTGCCGCCAGTCTTGTCTACCTGCTCACCGGCCTTAAGCCGTCAATGCCTCGGCACCCCGCAGCTATGGAAAGTAAACATCCGTCCAGCTAGGTTTCAAAGACGAGCCGGTCGTTAACCAGGAAAGTGAGGATACTATATCTCACGATAAATCCCCCACCACTAGCATGCGGTGCCCACGTGACCATTTGGAGTTCGCACAGGTTCTTTACATTGTAGACACTTCATATTAAAAAATTGCAACCAACAACAGCTAACTGCAAACTAAACCAATCACTCATGTGGTACCATATACAAGGTACACACGAGTGATAAAATTATCAAATTAAAAACTACCAATTAAAAAAAACCTCTTAAATAAAGGGTAAAAGGAGCACCGGTCCCTTGTACGAGACGTCACCATTTTGAGACTAGGTTAGTTATAGTCTACAGCATAATACAGGGGCATTATCTATGTGCGCTCCGATAAACACGACAAGCTAAGCCGGATGTGACTGGCGCAGATCGCGGTCGTGCCTACCCGGTTCAGCCGGTGATTGGCGTGCACTTTCCTCACGTTTACCAAACAAGATCAATAATGTGTACTTACAGTGCTCATAGGCGGTGCTAAAAATGTCCTCCCTCTCCTGTAACACACACCTGACATCTCTTGATGAAAGGATGTCTGTCAACTTTTTTATTATTTAGGGAGCCTGTTTCCTTGAATCGTTTAGCAAGCCTCCTAATTGTACTGGCATTAGGCACAGGTCTTTCTGGAAATTTGATTCGAAATGTTCGTCTCGTCTCAGAACAAGACTTTCTGCTTTTCATATACACGAATTATGGATATACACACGTTCGCACAATGTGAATTGGTGTCTAGGCATGACCAACAATCACAGTAGGCCTAATCACAATACTCACTAAACGTGCAACACTAACGTCTAAGCTTTGCAGATACACGTCCATATGAATGACAAAACACGATATGAGTCAGCGGAGCGCGCCACCACCAGCTGAACCGCGTCCGCGCGTCCGCGATCTGCGCCAGTCACAGCCGGCTTAGCTTGCCGTGTTTATCGGGGCGAACATAGCTAATAACCCTGCAATACGAATTATAAGATGCAATCATTTGTTTTGATTATTATGTTAAAGAAAGCTTTCCAGTCGGTCAACATAATTGGCGGGAAAACAAGTATTTATATGCCCTAAAATGAGAATTATTACGTAAGATATTTATCTCAAAATAACACGCTTTTATGTACAAAAATGGGGGTACTTATCGAAACATGTCACCCAATTAAGTAATTCCCCCCACACTCTATCATTTCAAATGATCTTGTCGACTTCGCCGTTATGGTCGAGTCTAAAGTTATGCGGAGCGGAGACGGTTGCGTTACGGAGACGGAAGTGACGTCATGCAGCCGCGCGAGAAGCCTAAGTTAATGGGTAAAGGACGGCGAGTGCGTGACGTCATACAGCCACGCGGGAAGCCGAAGTTATTGTTTAATGGAGTCTGTTGAAAGAGTCCTGGGGCGTCGAGCGACCTGGGGCTTTGAGCGAAGCGAAAACAATACAGGGTGACTCCTAAAGAGGTGTACAAGATGCCAGATAAGAATACAGGGTGACTCCTAAAGAGATATACAAGATGCCAGATAAGAATAAAAGGTGACAAGATGGCAGAGAAGAATACAGGGTGACTCCTAAAGATGTGCTCAAGATGTTAGACAAGAATACAGGGTGACTCCTAAAGAGGTGTACAAGATGTCACACAAGAATACAGGGTGACTTCTAAAGAGATATAGGCTACAAGATGCCATATAAGAATACAGGGTGCCTCCTAAAGAGGTGTGCAGGATGTCAGAGCAAAATACAGTACAAGATGCCAGATAATACAGGGTGATTCCTAAAGAGATATACAAGATGCCAGATAAGAATACAAGTTGACTCTTAAAGAGGTGTACAAGATGGCAGAGAAGAATATAGGGTGACTCCTAAAGAGGTGCACAAGATGTCAGACAAGAATACAGGGTGACTCCTAAAGAGGTGTACAAGATGTCACACAAGAATACAGGGTGACTTCTAAAGAGATATACAAGATGCCAGATAAGAGTACAAGGTGACTCCTAAAGAGGTGCACAGCCAGATAAGAATACAGGGTGCCTCCTAAAGAGGTGTGCATGATGTCAGAGCAAAATATAGGGTGACACTTAACGAGGTGTACAGTATGTTAGATTCAATTCAAATACAGGGTGACCCTTAAAGAGGTGCCCGCGCGGGAAGCCTAAGTTAATGGGTAATGGAGTCTGTTGAAAGAGTCCTGGGAGAAGCCCTCCTGAGCCTTTCTAACATGTGTAGCATCTGTAGCATGCGTCATTTGAAATGATATAACGTCTAGTCTTTCAGACTGACTGTAATTTTTTTGTATATAAAAGCGTGTTATCTTGTGATAGATATCGTATGTAATAATTCTCATTTTGGGGCATATAAATGCTTGTTTTCCCGCCTAATGTGGTTGGGCACAATTATTTGTGTTGACGGCTTGGAAAGCTTTCTCTAATAGAATTAGGCAACATTGAAAAATGATTTCTATCATTTCAAGTTGATTATTATGATATGTGAATCGCAGCCAATGGCCATAAGCTGGCCCATAAGCCCGAGGGCTCCCAACAAGTTCAATTTCAAGTAGTTCCAACATTGGCTACCAGATGCTACTCTCACTAACACCTAGTGGCGAACGTTGGAACTTGATAGAGCGTTTCTTCCTAGCCTAATGAAAAATGAAAATCCTCAGCCTGCTTCCAGTCTCCGACCGGGTCAGGAATGGAATGAATGAAGCCCCCATCTAGCGACGAGGATATGAACTGTGCCGGCTGCCGAGGCCTGACGCACTCCTCTGGGGCAATGATTAAATGAATGACAGATGAAATGAAATGATAGGGGAGAGTGTTGCTGGAATGAAATTTTGACAGGGAAAACCGGAGTACCCGGAGAAATACCTGTCTGCCTCCGTTTTGTCCAGCACAGATCTCACTTGGAGTGACCGGGATTTGAACCACGGACCCAGCGGTGAGAGGCCGGCGTGCTGCCGCCTAAGCCACGGAGGCTTACTCTTCCTAGCCTAATATAACCTAAAAATTTTGCTACACACCACCAATTGCAGTGGTAGGTTCTTTTACATGCCATAAATCTAAGATATGGACCCACCGGCTTTACTTCCCCTCCAAAGGAAGGCATATTGAAGGATTTTAACGCTCTTAAAAAATCCTACGACTTCGGCCGGGTTTCAACCCGACATCTTGGGCACAGCAGTTCAGCATGCTACCAACTACGCCACCGAAAATAGTAAGCATTAGCTGTACAAAACTCTTATTATTCAAGTTAGATTAGTCTTCCAACATAGAAACTAATTGGGCTTCGTCTTTTCCGGTTCACTTTCTGTCAAGATGTGCTCGGAGACCAAAATAAGACATGAAACAACTAACATGAATTTATAAAAGCTCGTAGGCTTTACGTTTATCGTGCACATAGCGTCAATGAGGGAAATGGCTGAAATCCTTCAGCACATTTCAAGATTACTAAAATATACGTGTGGATTGTGCCACCTGGAAGATCCAGTGCACCAATGGAAGTGTTGACTGATACATTCACATTTTTTCTTTGATTTTCTAAATATTGTTTGTTATAACAGTCGTAAGTGTGTTAAACACAGAATTTTCTTGACATGATAGTGTCCTAGTCAGCCAGAAAAAGCTCTGCCACTCATGTGTCCTTCTAATTATCCAATGCATTGTTTTTCCTTTCAGTCATAACTCCAGCGCACAGTAGTCGTGAATACTGAAGCTTCTGTCTGGAAGCATTTGACATACAGTACATGCGTGTTCATTTATCTTACTGTATTTGTAGAAGTATGAAAGGCGTTTCATACAGGCATTGGTGAAAAAAAAAGGTAAATAAATTCTAGCGCACAGGAAAGACTAGCGACTGATCACCTCAAGCACGGTATTCTTGGCTGCCTGGTTTCGATTCATTGCTCTGACAAAAAAAAAAAAAAAAAAAATCTAATCTGAGGGCTGGACACTCAACCTCGTGAGGCAGAAGTGAGAGGGGTTCCATTCTCACATCATCCATCCTAGGAGAGGTCTTCCACTCCAACTCGAGGCAAATGGCGGGATGGTATATAATTTAAGGCCAAAACTGCCTGTACCCACTTCTAGCCCCAATTACAAATACGTACACTAATACAACCATCATAATGACGCAGGTTATCATACAGATTAAACACACCCAGGTAGAATACGCAGAAGAATACGTTGAAGAATGCAGTGAGCAGTGAGCCCGGTAACCGGCATTCGGGGGACACACAGGAGCCCCGCAATGAGCATTAAACTACGCCGATTGATATTGGTCTCTGCGCATCGTTGAGTTTCGGCAAGCTCTTCTTGTGGGTACTCTACACAAAGCTATATTACCGCGATGACGCAAAGACCCTAAATGAGCCAACAGCAATAACAATATTAGCTACCGCTGCCAGGCCATGCACTGGTTAACGTTGGTGGTATCACCGATGAGTTGGCCCGCAACCGAGCCATAGGAGAGCCGTAACATACAGTAATATGCGACAATAACCTAGTTTAAACTACGGGGCGCCCGGGAATGTTCTCCGTAGTGGCTACGTACAGCTGCGAGTGGTTGCGTCATCAGTTTAGTTGGCAGCACAGTGTCCTTGATAGGGTGAAGGCCACATGTGTGGGCTGTCGAAATCGTCAGTGTGTATTGCAATAAGCCAGCATGTGTGTCATCAGCACTTCTAGCATCAGTTATGAATGGCTGTGGTGAGTATAAAGTTTACTGTTTTTTGTTATGATACAAGCGACAGCCGTGCTGCCAACGTAACTGGTGACGTAATCTCTCGCAGCAGCATGTAGGCACTGCGGAGAACATTCCCGGACGCACTGTATCTACGTCACTGCGAGTTGTGCTTGAATGAATGGTGAATATTTTCATCAGTTGCTTGAAAAGTACAGTACCTTCAAATTAGGTTATTGTTCCATGTCATGCTATACGGCTCCCTTTTGGCCCGGCCATTCGGCGATCTCGTCAGCGTTAGTCGGTGCACTGACCTCGCTGCTGCCGCTGATTTTCCCGGTGCGTTAGGCTTTATTCATCCTGTATTTCTTTCTCCTTGAAAATATTTGTTTCAAGACGATTTGCAGAGAAGGATGTATTGCTTAGTACATACATTGGATGTCCGAGGTGGGCAGTACTGCACAATGCTGTTTTAGTGGGTGTGTATACTTTTTCTCAAACTCAGTGTACAGGGAGCGGCAAAAAGATCTGACGGTTTTTAAATCACAACAACACAAACAGTTTAAATGATGCAAACTCTTTTATTACTTATAACAGCAAGGAGTACATGTCAATTAATGGTAAACATGAAAGGAGAATAGATTTTAACTTATAAGATTTGGAGATAACGTATTTCAAATGATGCCCATCTTTTGCCATGCGGCAAAAAGATCTGACGGTTTATGTCGTTGTACGGCTGAGCGAGTTAGTGGTGGGGGGTAGTGGGGATTGGCGCGATGATGAGCCTACGTGATGCCATTTCAGTAGCCATGGAGCTGTGGACAGGTGAACAACGTGTGTTTGTTGTCGAGGCATTTTTTAAAAGTGGCGAGTCTTGCGTCGTTACACAGCGTCAGCTCCGTCAACACTTTAATGTGGATCGAAGAGGACGCGTTCCATCTCGTAACACAATTTTGTTATGGGTGAGTAATTTTAGAGCTACAGGTTCAGCCTTAAAACGTACGTCGACAGGCCGTCCAAGGTCAGCCAGGACACCAGAAAATGTTGAGCGAGTGAGACAAGCTGTGGAAACCAGTCCACGGCGGCCGGCTCGTAAACAAGCTGCTGCTTTGCAAATGTCTGATCGAACAGTGAGACGAATATTGCGTTTCGATTTGCATTTTCATCCATATAAAATGGTTATTGTCCAGCAGTTGAAGCCTAATGACTATGCAAAGCTTCAGTGCAAGACTGGAAGAATGCATGGCAAAAGATGGGCATCATTTGAAAGACGTTATCTTCAAATCTTAAAAGTTAAAATCGATTGTTCTTTCATGTTTCCCATTATTGCCATGTACACCTTGCTGTTATAAGTAATAAAAGAGTTTGTATCATTTAAAATGTTTGTGTTGTTGTGATTTAAAAACCGTCAGATCTTTTTGCCGCTCCCTGCATCTTGCCCAAACGCTTCTTAAATTATCCGAGTTGTAACAGAAATTACAATGTTAATCCATTCTGGATAAAGTAAAGGGGTTGATAACAGTTCTTTACTGGGATTTGAAAACTTATTAATGGATTGCTATAATGTTTGAGTCGGGGTCATGATAACTGCGGTGATGGACGCTTTACAAACTTACTCTGGACATGGCTGAAGATGAATATGGCTCTCTTCAATAATTCTTCACAACTATGTTTCGAACACTTACTCGGAGAGAATACCGTACTTTGTTATCAGCGCATAGACAGAGAGAATGTATAATGAAGAGGAAATATATAAAAAACAGAGGAGGTTCAAATTTAGCTTCCGCTTCACACAGATTGTATATTCTCACTCCTCCCTCACCTTAGTTACTTTCAAACTTCTTGAAACAATGCTTGTGAACAAGAGGGATCTAACACGGGATGTTTTCATTTCTTCAGAGTTGACTACCTCGTAATATGGTTCTTCATTACTGAACGCTACTTTGACTCGTCAATCATACAACACGTCAATTTAGCCAAGTAGAATAGTACTTCACCGAGAAATGGCACCACCTATCGTTAATAATAATATGATGATGGTTGTTTTAATGTTTGGAACAGCGAGGTCATCAGGCCCTTCATATTATGCCATCAAGAATATTTCTGTCGATTTCAGTTTCCCTTTCTTAGTTCATGTGGTAACGAAGTGATAAGATCCCATTTACTGATCCTGATCACTTTATGTCCAGACATGATGATGATGATGATGACCAGCGACCCTGGTGGCAGGAACTGCTACTGATGTTAGGCTATTATGGTTTCTGTTGGTATGGTGATGACGAGGGAATGTCGTAGCACACTAGCACCCCTGGTGACCGGAACTGCCACTACTATTGCTATGGTTGCTGTTGGTATGATGATGAGGCGCAGCTGTTGAAGGATTATCCACTGTCGCTGGAAGATCCTTGTAGAAGCACAGCCCACAGAAACTGCTGGTCGGGTAGGAAGGTGGCAAGTGTGCTAGTGTGTTCGCCAGAGCCATCCTGAAACAAGTCACAATATAGAATTACCGTGAGTGTTATTATACAGGACTATGGTGATGAACCAGAGGAAGGATAGAAGTAATGAACACAATGCTATTTGCAGATACAGGATGACACATCAATGCAGGTACAACAACTAAAATGGTGAGAAGGGAATTTGATAGGTTTGGTCTCAATATAAGTGAAACCAAAATTGTATGCATGATGTGGAGCAAGAGATTGTGGTGTTTGAAGCCATATTTTCAGTGTTGCCTTAGTAAACAAGAGTTTAGTGGTTTTCAGTCGGTCAACACGAATGTACCCAAAAGAGATGGGTTATGCCCTAATCCTGAATTAAATTCGTGTTGACCGACTGAAAAGCACTAAACTCTTGGAGCAAGAGAAATGCTAGGGTAAAATGAAATCGAAACAGTGCAGCGCTTCAGATATCTTGGATTTTTAGTTTCAACAAACAACAGAGTAACTCAAGAGATCAACGGAGTTCAAGAAGCTGCCAATTTCTTCAGTTCTGTTCGTCGAGTACTGTGGGAAGCAGGAAGCTCCAGGAAGCAAATACAGTACTCCCTCTGTAATACGGCATCTCAGCTCTCCGGCACTCCCAGTAATCCGGCGTTTTGTATTCGAGTACGAGCTCAACACTTGATTTGATAATGTGTCCCCAACACTGTACAATGTTTCCTACGCAGCGACAAGGCAGAAAAAACGTAAACATAAAACTCTATCTTTGTTAGATAAACATGGAATCCTAAAGCGGCTTGAAAAGGTCGAAACGTTAATTAGTGTTGCTAACGAATACGGTGTTGGTCGAGCCACAGTTCATGACATAAGAAAAAACAGTGATAAAATAAAGTCGTTTTTAAGACGAATAAAAATTTTAAAAATAAACGACAGACATTGAAAACTGGTGAAAATCCTAAAGTTGGCGATAGCCTCTATGCTTGGTTTTTACAAGAACGTGGTAAGCAAAAGACAATCGCTGCATATTTCCAGCCGTCTACTTCCAAGGAATAACGAGAGTTATATGATGTAATTAAAACTGATTTTCAAATGATATCTGCGTTTTTTTCTCGACATTTTCCAGTAATCCGGCTTTTTCGGTAATCCGGTAGTGCGCTGGTCCGATATCTGCCGGATTACCGAGAGAGCACTGTATATCATTGTATGGAACTTAACTTACATGATTCCTGTTTTGGCCTACTGACTATTAATTTATTTATTTATTTACTAACAACGTGTTTCTTAACTTGGTAACTTTATCTCTTCCCTTGAAGATGTCAGTTTCAGTTAACGCCCATTCAGCGATGACTCCAGGATCCGGTTAAATTCACCTTAGTGTCCAGTGTGTGCTATTGACGCTACAGTGCAGCAAACAATGAAACTTCAACGGGCACTGAACTCTTATATACGATTCATCTATGAGGTATGATGAGCATATTTCTCCCTATTATCGTATACTCAAATGGTTAAAACCCATAAAACGCAGGATCTATCATATCCTAATTCTTATACAGGGCGAGTCACCTATAACTTGCACCGCAAATATTTTAAACTAGCATTACCCATCTCGGCTTCGCCCGCGAATATTCTAGTTGTAAAGAGTAGGCTACACTTAGCAAAATCTCAATCATGAATGCTATGACTGATTTATCCTTGGTATGAATAATCAGAATTTACCAATTCAGCTACTGGTGCAGTGAATAGGGGCTTGTCATTCCTTCATAGGTATATCAGAGCGAAGTTAGTTTTCTGGGAATATCACAGACACTGCTAATTTAAGGGCCTTTAAATGTGGTTTTTGGAGACCCTTTATAGTCAGGTGAAAAATACCTTTCTTACCACACTCACACGTGAAAATTGCGTGAAAAAGTTCTCGAGTGCCCCTTGACCCTCTAAAGCGCATTATACTGTATGTATTGATGAATTTTACAGCTTAATTTGGTTCAGTGATAACCTTATAACTAGGGCTCGGATTCGAGCATATTTGCATTTTTTTTTCTGAATAGTACACATTGAAAGAAGCCTTTCGGTGGTATTTTCACCTCTATGAGATCAACAGAATTGAAATTTATCGAGCATATAAATGCATAAAACCGCGGTTTTAAGAATAGAAGCATATAAATGCATAATCTTGTGGTTTTCGTCTAAATAGTTTGTTTTTCTTCCAATACCCTCCCGAATTTGGACCCTGACTATCCTTAAGGTTCGAAAACAGAAATAATTACTGAAAAGCCTATCTGGTGCGAATAATACAACCACTGGTTTTTAACATATAATGAGGTCATTCACACACCCAAATAATTGGCCTCTGCCGGATTAGAGTGCGACTCCTCAGATAAGCTCTCCAAGCATCCTTTCATTTTGAAATGGGGTTGTGAGGTATTTTAGTGGTGTGCCTATTTTGGGAACCAGTATTGTTTAGGTGGCTTTTCTCCTGAAGTGGTGGAAGATCCAACCCGGTCAAGTGATGTTTCTGCATTCTACTCCCAGTTCTCAGTTCGCAATCGTAATCCTATCGAGTTCTTGTGATTTCTAAGTACGCGATGCCTAAATTTAAGGAATCTCTGAGTGTTTTATTCCGACCATGTGCAAAGGAAGACCCTGACTCGTTTTCTACTGACAGGAAAATTATTTTCTGCAAAATGTGCGAAGAAGAGGTATGTTCTAATTGACATTTTCACATCTACGTTCTTAAAGATATTACTGATCAAACGGTTGAAGTTTCAAGTAAGCCGTATGTGCAGCATACGGTACTGCTCGGTTCTAAGCTCTGAACTTGCGGGGTGAGGGGAAAGAGCAGGCAAGGGTCAGGCGAGAAGAGATGGGTCAGTCAACAGCCCACCGTGATATCTGGTATTCCTGTCTATTCCAATACTGCTAACATAGGGCCTTTGCTCAAACCACTGTGGTGTTAAGAATGAGTAAGTGAGTCACCGACCAATGTATTTGGTTCTGTACTATGCACGGACCGAGAAACCTCATCACTCGTCAACACCACTTCTCAAAGTCCGCGATCAACATTCCTCTCAGGTTCACGCAGCTTAGACCCGAGCAGTACCTACCTAGGTAAGTAGAGAGAAGTCGAAGAATTCGGAATGTAGACCCGTTAGATCCTCAGATTTTACATTTCTGAGGTGGAAATTGACATTTGGATTTGCTGGTTTTTCATGGGATCGTTGAGGGGGTGCTCGTATTTCTACTGCAATTTTTGAAAATAAACTCATAGTCCACAATGCTTTATTTTACCGCATATAATGGTTTTTTCGAGCATATCTATCGAGCATATAATGTTTTTCGAGCATATCTATCGAGCATATCTGAAGATTTTATCGAGCATATCGATCCGAGCCCTACTTATAACCGTCTGGAAACTTTCACAGTAATGTAATAATTGGAATTGCATTGCGTCTTACAGATATAGATGGACCTGTGAGATAAGGTTACCGTGTTGCATTCTGTCATTATTTCATTATAAATATACAGTACAAGTTTTAAGGAATTTATTTAACTGTGAGGCAATTAAAGAGTAAGTGAGTGCGTTTCGCCTACGCATTGGGTTATGCTGAACCTGTAGGTACCCCATATGCGTAGGTTGGTGTTAATGGGACCTTATTTTCGGTACAAAACTGGAATGGGACCTTAGCAGAATAATACGGTATAGGGAGGGATGGGAAGTGGTATTGATGTGCGGTTTTCACAGACTGGCTTGGTAGTTGGGGGCTCGTATTTTTGGCCTATAAACATATTTGAATAATACTTCGAACGTGTATTGTTTGAGCAAACATACTCGTACACTCTTTTAAATGAAACAATGCCTATTGACATTAACAAAATAAAAGTAGGGTAAATTAGAATGTAAATGGCGTTTGTTTCAGGATTCTAGTGCAAGTGGTTTGCGAGAGGTCGTATGTTGAAAAGGTTTGATGTCTTTCCATTTGCCTACTTAGCATTCTTTCTTGGCTTCACTGTAAATCTGTGCAGTACAATTCATTTACCCTACTTGGCCATGAGCCCATTGTTATATAGGTCGTTATTACACGCAATAGGCTATACAACCACGTCTCATTAGAGACCGCTTAATCCACTCTCGAGTTTCTTATATTTTGTTGTTGTTAATTCATTTAGGGGCTTTGCGACATCGTGATCATTCAGCCCCGTGTACTTGGGTATGTGTAGTATTTGTCTGATAACCTGCGTTATTGGTGTCTGTAGTAGTGTGTGAATTTTCATATCACATTATTAAAAAGTTCTTTTATACAGGAAAGATTCACACGCCAATTTTTTAGTATTTTATTTTGTACCGTATATTTTTATTTTATTTGTATATAGCCTATATATTCTATATACATCTGAGAAACACGTGTGTGGCTGTAAATTGTTCTGTAAATCTTAAACGTGCAATTCGCTTAGAGAAGTCTTAAAATCTGAAGTGAGAAGAAAGCATCATAATGTTTAAGAGCAGTGTGGCCATCTTTCTAATTCTCTCGCTGATTTTCATGGTGGCATCATCACGACGCAGTAATCCTATAGCTCCCCCGGTGAAATCACCACGATAGAGTGATCCTCGAACATTCCCAAAGTGTGAATTCGAGGGTTATGTACGATACTGCATTGGAAGGTATTACAAATTCGTTGCCACCCCTACAATATTGCATATTGGTAGACAGGCTTGTGAAAATGACAGTGGTCATCTCGTTACCAGAAGAAGAGTTGAGCATTGCTGTAGCCATTATGAAAGAACGTAACGCTACTTTTGTCTTGGCAGGGTTCAACGACATGGTTACATTCAGGGAGTTTTACACCATCTACGGTGATCCATTCACCAAGCGTTTCGTAAAGTGGGCTCCAGGAGAGCCCAATAATTTGCGTGGAAATGAACGCTGTGGCTCCATCATGCGAAAACCTAAAAGGGAAGGAATGAATGACATTACCTGCAAATCAGAACAGCCCTATATTTGTAAACTGAAATACCCAACGCTCCTCTGAAAAGTTGTTGAAATTTTGCTGAGTCGTCTTTGAAATAATATATATAGTACATTCTGGCAAAAATAAATAAATTATAATGCAGGCGAGGATTGGGAAGGAGGCGGCCGTGGCCTTAAGTTAGGAATCATCCTAGCATTTACCTGGAGTAGACGTGGGAAGCCGCGGTAAACCATTTCCAGGAGGTCGGAATTGAACTCACCTCTTCTCAGTTTTGCCTCGTGAGTCTGGGTGTACGCCGTTCCAGCCCTCAGCTCAGAATTACGAGGGGTGATCAGAAACTAAGGTTACAAAGCCTGAAGAGAAAACGTGTACTTCTTATTTTATACTGCCAACTGATAGTACAGTGCGTCAGGGAATGCTCTCCGCACTGCTACGTTAGGTGAGAGCCGGAGTTAAGTTGGCAGACCCTTCGCTCACTCGCCGACAGCCAGGTACTAGCTTGTCTTCTCCAAGGTCGACAGGATATCAGAACACACGTGTGAGCTGTGCTGTGCTGTGCTGTGGAAAGCGTCAGTGTGGATGCAGTAAGGGAGCGTTTAGATTATTAGAATAGTGCAACAGGATACAGTCGGTAATGTTTACTACTGAAGACAGAGCGTTTTTGGTGGAATACGTTTTTCGTGAAGGCGATCGGTTTACAGAAAAAGTAAAACTAAAATTTCAGGCGCGGTTTCCTAATTCAAAGTGTCCAAACCGGTATACCATTCGGGATTTGATAAGTAAATTTCGTGTGACCGGCTCAGTTCACGATGTACCAGGAACAGGCAGGCCTACGCTCTTGACAGACGAAAAACTTGATGAAATTTCCGATATAATGCCGCGAAGTCCAAGTAAATCAATACGCAAATTAGCTCAAGAAACAGGAATCTCTAAGTGGACTGTTTGTTGTTTGTTTTGATACAAGCGGCGGTAGCCGCGCTGTCAGCAGCAACCGTGCTGCCAACTAAACTCCAGCCCTCACCTAACGTAGCAGTGCCTAGGCACTGCGGAGAACATTCCCTGACACCCTGTACTTACATTAGGTTACTTTTGGACATAGTATCCATATCGGTTTAGGCACTTGTCACTTCGTGTCGTTCCCTCATGGTAAAAATCCTGTCCTTGCGTATTTCAGCCACGTTGTCGCGAAGTGTTTCATCTCCTCATCAGAAGCGAATCGTTGACCTCCTAGCCCAGTGGCGGCTGGTGCAGAAAACCAGTTGTGTGCTGTATGGAACCCATCTCCCCTCCAAAAAATAAATACACTGTGTTTAGAAAACGAAAATATTGGAATGCAGCCGAAATAAATCAGAAACCTCTATGGACAGCAATTTGGCAGGTGAAAAACTAAAGTAAGTAGGAGACTTCTGTTACTTAGGAAGCAAAATAACCAGTGATGGGCGAAGAAAAGAGGATATAAAAAGTAGGTTGGCTCAGGCAAAGAAAGCATTTCTACACAAAAGGAATCTGTTGATTTCGAATATAGATTTAGGTATTAGGAAGTCATTTTTGAAAGCCTTTGTCAGGAGCATGGCACTCTATGGAAGTGAAACTTGGACTAATGGTACAGCATAAAAGAGGAGAATTGAAGCGTTTGAAATGTAGTGTTACAGGAGACTGATGAAAATCAGATAGGTAGATAGGGTTACAAACGAAGAGGTATTACGACGAGTGGGAGAGGAGAGATGTTTCTGGCGACTGCTAATGAAGAGAAGAGATAGGTTGGTAGGACACATACTAAGACACCCCCAGGATTAGCAAGCTCAGTTATGGAAGGAAGGGTCGAGGACAAGAACTGTAGGCGTAGACCAAGGTTAGAATATGTTAAACAGATTGTCTCGGATGTAGGGTGAGGTAGCTATGTAGAGATGAAACGATTAGCTCAGGACAGGGAGGGATGGAGAGCTGCATTAAACCAGTCAAAAGATTGAAGACTCAAACAACAACAAACGCTCCCTCAGTAACACTCAAAAGGCTCTTCACTGCGTTTTGCATACGGACCAAACTATAATTCATCGATTTACAAAATGTGGCTATAGGATAGGTAAGTTGGGAGTATTAAAAGACCTCCTGGTGGAAACAGCTGATGGCTTCCTGTATATTTTCCACCGTATGCTTTGAGCGATTCCCTCTAAAATGCTACCGCAGAGTCTAGAAGGAGCCAACCAGCTACGTTCTCATTTCATGTGACCAGTGCTGCCGCTGTGTGCTTGAACGAATAATTGCTGTGAGGTCTTCACCTATGGTCTTGGCTGTTGTCTTAGCAGCACAACGGAAAAGGTGGACACGCATGCGCAAAAGGCCGAGTTCATTTTTCCAAGCAATAAACGTAGAAATTCTCGCTGAGCTGCGATCTAGACAGCCAGTGCCCGGACGGGGAATGGAGCGCACGACTACTGTCGACCAAAATATTATGTGCACTCGAGTTTGAAGGTTGTTTGTGAAGTAACCAATAGACCTACATAAAATCCAATAACATCATAATTTTCGTCGTTCTATTTTACGTTAGTTCATGTAGGTTTGGAAATTTTAATTTATATTTTAATATTTTTTTTATCGGATTTGGAACACAAAACGTGTCCGTTTTTAAGCGTGTTTCAACCATGCATCACATTTAAGAATTATTATTTCCCAAACCCGTCATCAGATCGAATCCAAATTTTAACACAATATACATTCGAATGTTGTATTAATTTCAAAATTTTGTGTATCCAAGAAACAAAGTTGTTATCATTTTTGTAAGGTAACTTTTTCTCTGCTCTGGGTGGTTGGAAAATGTAGTTCTTGGTTGCGTTGTAATCCTTATACATCAAAAAGGTATGCTGTATGATTGTGAAATACGTAAATTAATTCACTTATCTTATATCGGTTTGTATTTGTACGGGGAATTAAGACATGGTTCACCAGTTAGCCGCTCCGGTGAAAGCTGGATTTTATGTAGGTCTATTGGTTACTTCACAAACAACCTTCAAACTCGAGTGCACATAATATTTTGGTCGACAGTAGATACCTCGTTGTGAGGGGAATTGATATACTGTATTTCCAATCGTTTTACAGACTTCTTTTGAATGCGCAGTGTTTGATTGTAGGCTAGATACTATTAAATAAATTAATTTTCAAATAAAACAATGTGCTGCAGCCCTTCAGCACATAAGGCGGAGCCGCCCCTGCTCCTAGGTGTTCCTTCAAGTGAGGAAACTGGTGAAAGTATTTTGTAGAGAGGTCCGTGCTGTAGGGAGGGTGGTCAATGATGTCCCAGCGAAACCGCTTCAACAGCGTGGTGGCCTTCCGTGTTGTCGCGCGTTGTCACGAAGGAAGATGACACCCTTGGTGAGAAGTCCTGGCCGCAGTTACATGTTTTGCCCACAGAAACCGAATAACTGAACGGATCTCTTCGCTTGATCAGTTTTCCAAACCAGTCACCACTAGTTGTTTACCTAGGTACAAATAGCGCTGTAGGTGGCGGGTGGCTGAAACTCTGCATAGTTACCAACCGTATGTAGTCAAATTACCCCACACTTCTAATTTTATAGCAGACGAAACTCCAGGAAGATCGGCCTTATAACCTTAGTTTCTGATGATCACCCTTCGTATTGTTATTTTGGCTGAGTCGGGAATCAAACCCGGACCTCCAGGGGGTCAGCCTAGAATGCTAGCCGCTACACCACGGGTGGTCTGGATGTGCAGTAGATTCCTGTATATTTACCACAATTGCACATGTTATGGTGCCAGTGAAGGGGCTAATGGATATGTCCTGAACCTCAAATTGCGACAGCATGGGGTCAAATGATAATTATGGGAAAATATATAGGGTGTTTTAAATACTTCGGACTATAGTCACGGCAGGTAAAACTTGACCTTTCTCTAGCGTTACCAGACGTCCTGATATATCAGGACATGTCCTGATTTTTACCTCTGTCCTGATTTTATAGGAAATGTCCTGATTTTTTATAATAATAATAATAATAATAATAATAATAATAATGTTATTGGTTTTACGTCCCTTTTAACTACTGTGGCTTTTAGAGACGCCGGGATGCCGGAAATTTGCCCCGAAGGGGATCTTAAACGTGCCAGTAAATCTACTGACAAGTCCTGATCTTTAATCATTTGATTTTCATATTATAGTTTTTATTTTATTTTGTCGTAATAAGAAAAGATTGATTGAATTATTGGATACAGAGCAAGAAAGAATAGTTGAATATGTTCCTAAAGGAATGGCAGTACAGTATTTAATTGAGTTTCTAGTTCCAACCGTTGTTCGCACTGTTTTTGTTTCTTCGATGCGCGCGCTAAAAGCGTTAAAAAGTAAACAAACCGAAGACGCCATTATTTTTGGACCATTGATTTTATTAATTTATATCGCGACCAACGGCTACGAATATCAACAATTTTCAAGGTTCAATTTACTATTTAATATTTTATTTAATATTACAATTTAAGCGCTCTTTTAGGAAACATCTAAAAAAAAAATCCTGATTTTTTCAATCAAATGTCCTGATGTTTTACTGTGACCGTCTGGTATGGTAACCCTACCTTTCTCAATTTGCTCTCCCACTCCTATTTCTCCATACTTTTGCTTTTTATCTTCCCTGGGTAGTAGTAGTAGCACCTACCCAATTGCTCCATACAGCACTGACGTGTTGAACGGGAGAGAACATGGAGAGGGAAATGGTGCCCGATGTTGATGTGTATGATGACTAGGAATCGGACATTTATGCACTGAAAACGATTAAATTATGCATGCAATTATGCACTAAAAATGTAGAAAATATGCATTATAAAGATACAGTCAGTCTGAGAGACTAGACTTTATATCATTTCAAATGACGCATGCTACAAATGCTATGTTAGAAAGGCCCAGGACTCTTTCAACAGACTCCATTACAGCACGAGATTTAGCTTTAGTAGATATAATAGCATTTTTACTGTCAATAGACTCCATTATTAACACACTTTACGTAAACTGTAAGTAAGCAAGTTTAACGAACGATCCACAGACTCCATTATTAACACACTTCCTGCACAAATTGTAAACTGTAGGTAAGCATGTTTAACGAACGAATCCGCAAGTACAGAGATAGCAAGAATCACGTGAACGCTTCATGATCAACAAGTTGCAAGTCATTCAGTATCATGCAGCTAGCGCGCAGGATTCCCGCACGGGGAACGAGGAGAGGGAGGTCCCCTCTTCTGCATGACATCATACACGCCGTAACCGTAACGCATAACGTTAGACCCAAGCATAACGTCAAAGTCGACAAGATCATTTGAAATGATAAATTGAAAAATATGCACTTAACAACAAGCCAATCTTATTCACTCACTTTATATCATTCACTGTAGAAAGAAGCATCACAACAGATAATTGCAAGGTTTTCAATGTTTTCAGGAGACAAATTACGTCTTATTTTATTCGTTTTCTGTGCATACATGTCCGGTCCATAGCCATCAGTTGAATAATCACTATTACCTGACACCCACTGTTTTAATAAATACTTTCTGCTGCTCTTCTCTTTAGGCATTTTGAGTTAAGGAAATGCAGGCTAAGAATGAAGTTACACATTAACTGAAGAAACTCCTCACAAGACTAACCTCGGGCTACTGGCTGTCGAGATGGTGAAAGGAATGTCCCACGCCATTTCCTACTTCAAATAGCCAGGCAGCATTGCGTAAAGTACAAGTAATGTCATCTCGTTATCTGTTGCTCAGAAGGTTGCTTACAAGGGATGTCCAACACGCAGGTGAAACCTATTTTGTTCAAGATGTTTTAAATTATACTTAATTTCAACGGTATATGCTAAAATATGCTGTAATGTTCAGAATATGACAAAAAAAACCATAAACCCTCAAAATATGCATTAGCATAAGCTAAGCGCATATGCATTTTCAAAAATTCCGGTCCCTTACGATGACCATGAAGCTCAAAGTGCCAAAATGACACAAACTTAGTAAATGTGATGAAATGGTAACGCTTTTCTGTTTGGAATAGGATGGGAGCCAAGATACGCGTGTAACTTCTCTCAACGTTACTATGCGACGTCTTGTTTTAACAAGGCATTTCCGGATCTAGTTTACCGTGTCATGTCGACCAGTAGGTAATTGCATTCTGTTCCTTTCCTACCGCACGTGCAATGCATCAAGTAGACTCTCTCGTCAGTGTCAATGAGGCTCGTTATATGTTTCTGAGCAAGCATCCACACCCAGGTGAAAGTAGATATTCTTTGTCCGTCTAACCTTCGTACAGATTACAAGCATTATTACTCACAATCAGTAAGCAAAGTGGATAGTGGTGGTGCTAGAATTTGCAGAGCCAATGGTACTCAAACTTTTCCGTCCGTGGAACTCCCGGGAAAAAATGAAAATTTTGCGAAGCCGTTCCGAGTTTTGGAATCACAGAAACAGGAAGTATTTGTTTTGTTGTTGATTGATTTCAATTTCATTTCAATTTGCCTGATAACCTATGATAACACTGTACATGAGAATGAAAATTCACAGCCTGCTTCCAGTCGACCGACCGGGTCAGGGAATGGAATGAATGAAGCCCCCATCTAGCGGCGAGGATATGAACTGTGCCGGCTACCGAAGCCTGTCACACTCCCCTGGGGGAATGATTAAATGAATGACAGATGAAATGAAATGATAGTGGAGAGTGTTGCTGGAATGAAATTTGTGACAGGTACAACCAGAGTACCCGGAGAAAACCAGTCTGCCTTCACTATGTCCAGCACAAATCTCACATGAAGTTACCGGGATTTGAACCACAGACCCAGCGGTGAGAGGCCGGCGTGCTGCCGCCTAAGCCACGAAGGCTCCTATGATAATACGTGAATGCAGCAATTTATGTAACTAATTATTACGATCTAGGATAGAGGTCGCTGCCTCGGACTAGAAATAAGGTACTATCCCAGCATTGGCCTGAAACAAGTACAGAAAGTCACACCCAGAATGCCTTCTATTATCTATCCGCGCACGGATTTGAACTTCAAATCTGCAATTTACAGCCCCATTTGCAGCCATGGCTCTCGGTTACGCAGCTAGGTTGTTTGGAAAAGTGTTACGGGACTCGATTTAAAGTGTGTTTGAAAATTCAGGGAAACACACTTCATGTACATTTGGCACCACTCTACGTTAGTTACGCCCAGGCCATAGCTAAAGCCCTGCGCAGGTGTGGATATCCGTGGATAAACCCGTGGATATCCGCAATATTTCGCCATGTGGATATAGTTTGCATGGCTGTGCGGATAGCGGATAAGCTGTGGATAATGTTTAGAGTAAATTTGCGGTTACTTTTTAGAATACAATGTTGAATTGTTTTTTTTAATAATTTTAGTTTTTGCTACGATCTGCGTATTTCACGTTTCTTGTTATTTCCCTATTTGCTTTCGCTTGGATGGTATGAGAATAGAGAAGTGAGAGAAGCCAATACCCTCAATTAGTGTTGACTTATGCCAAGGAAAAAAAAAATCATACCTGCGCTTGCCTGCGTGGGTATATCCGACGACTAAGTGCTATAATTAGCCACCCACTCTTTTACATGCCGTTACTCAGAGGGGCAAGCTTTGAAAAATCAGCAAGAAATATGAATCTACAGATCAATGAAGAGAAAACTAAGTATATGCCCTTAACCAAGAAAGAATAATCTAGTGGCTCCATATGCATAGAAATTGATTCGTATACGTTTGATGTTGTGCGTAGCTTTACCTATCTTGGATCAGAAGTTTATTCCAAGAACAATGTTAGCTCTGAAATCGAGAAGCGTATAGTGACTGTCTGCTAACAAGTGTTATCATGGCCTCAGAAAGCATCTGAAGTCCAAGCTGTTGTTCAGGAAAACTAAAGTCCTAACTCCTAATGTATAAAGTTTTAGTAAAGCCTGTATTAACATATGGTGCTGAGACCTGGACACTCTCAAAATCAAATGAAAGACAACTTGGTATATTTGAAAGAAAGATTTTAAGGCAAATTTTTGGGCCACCGGAGGAAAACGGTGAATGGAGAAGAAGATATAACCATGAACTCTATGATTTTTATAACGAACCAGATATTGTAAAATATATAAAGATCAGAAGGTTGGAGTGGGCAGGACATGTGCCACGTGCTAATGACATAATGATAAAGAGGATTTATCTTTTCTTAGTCGTTTACCCTCCAGGTTGATGGAACCCACGGACTCAGCGAGGGGACTCACCACTACCGCCTCTACGGGCAGTGTCCTAGAGCTGGGAACATCTAATCGAAGTGGATACAACTGGGGAGGTGTGATTGGCACCTCGCCCTGGCGGCCTTACCTGCAAAGCGAACAGGCCTTATGAGGGAAGGTAATGGATGGTCAGGATGGATAGGCAAGGAGGCGGGAAGGAGGCGGCCGTGGCCTTGAAGAAGGCACCATCCCGGAATTTGCCCGAAGACGAAGTGGGAAACCGCGGAAAACCACTTCGAGGATGGCTGAGGTGGGAATCGAACCCCTTCGACACATTTGGAACACCCGAGGCTGAGTAGACCCCGTTCCAGTCCTCATACCACTTTTCAAATTTAGTGGCAGAGCCGGGAATCGAACCCAGGACCTCCGGGGCGGCAGCTAACCATGCTGACCGCTACGCTACGGAGGCAACTGATAAAGAGGATATTGAATGCAATGCCAGAAGGAACCAGGCAAGTCGGAAGACCAAAGCTAAGGTGGGAAGATGGTGTGAGAGAGGATGTAAAGACAATTGGAATCAAGAATTGGAGGAGCTCAGCACTTAACAGGAAAGAATGGGGAAAACTTCTTTTGAAGGCCAAGGCCCACAGAGGGCTGTCGTGCCAGTGATGATGATGACTCAGAGGGACAAAACTCAGTCAACATTGTCTTGCGATTCACACATCGCCTAGGGGACGAATTTCTCCTGAATGTCTAAATATGTTGCTCTAATACTAAATAGGCCTACTAATAAATTAAAACTATTTTTTTTAGCGTATGGCTTTCAGTGCCGGGAGTGTCCGAGGACATGTTCAGCTCACTAGTTTTATAGCTGCTTCGAGACGGACACCCAATGGGTGAGCTACAAGTACCGTTGGGGAGGGAAGGACGAGGAGTTGGAAGGTAGCGGCTGTGGCCTATAGTTAGGGACCATCCCCGGCATTTGCCTGGAAGGAAGATGGGAAACCACAGAAGACCATCTTCAAGGTTGCCGGCGGGGGAATTTGAACCTCCTCGCCTCCCGGATGTAGCGACTGCCAGCAGTCATGCCGTAACGACCACGGCTAACTAACCCGGTAACTATTATTGTAATGTCAGCGGATTCGGATAACAAACGTGCGAATGCGGATCAAGTTTTGTTTATCCGCGCAGGGCTCTGGCCATAACCTGTATTTAATGCCCAAGCCTTTCCGGCGAGACTCGGCCACTTCAAACACAACCTACGCCACTTAACTCAGTGATTGGCTCAACGAGAAGCTAATAGAACGTCACCAACACGTGGGCAGTGCGCCACGGGAACCTTTCAGGGCGTCCATTGTGCAAAGAAATCGTCATAAATACGACGAACAGAAAATATGTTGATAGTCACCTCCGTGGTGTAGTGGTCAGCCTGATTAGTTGCCACCCAGGAGGTCGGCTCTGCCACGAAATTTGAAAAGTGGTATGAGGGCTGGAACGGGGTCCACTCAGCCTCGGGTTGTCCAAATGAGTAGAGGGGGTTCAATTCCCACCTCAGCCATCCTTGACGTGGTTTTCCGTGGTTTCCCACGTCGTCTTCGGGTAAATGTTGGGATTGTGCCTAACGTAAGGCCACGGCCGCCTCCTTCCCTCTTCCTTGCCTATCCCTCCCACTCTTCCAATCCCTTCATCAGGCCCCTGTTCGCTTTGCAAGTGAGGCCGCCTGGGCGACGTGCTAGTCACACTCCCAGTTGTATCCCCGAATTAGAATCTCAAGCTCCAGGACACTGCCCTCAGTGATGGTAGAGGTGGGATCCCTCGATTAGTCCGTGGATAAAGCCAACCCTGGAGGGTAAACGAGAAAGAAAGAAAAAAAGAAAGAAAGAAAGAAAGAACGAAAGAAGAGATGTTATCACTTTATTTGCGGGCTTGAGACAACATGGTCAACAGCCCGTATAATTGGCTGTGAGTCAGACTTATAAACGTAACAGTTGCGCCTTCACATGTTGTTTAATTTGAGGGGCTTGGAAATCGTGGTCATTTAGCCCCGACTACTTGGGTGTGTGTAGATTTTGTCGTATATGTAGTAGAGAGAATGTGTGTAATTGAGGTGAAGATTGGGAAGGAGGCAGCCGTGGCCTTAAGTTAGGAACCATCCCGGCATTTGCCTGGAGCAGAAGTGGTAAACCACTTCAATGATGGCTGAGATTTTTGCGCCACGAGGCTGAGTGTACCCCGTTCCAGCCCTCAGACCACAGTGAAATTTCTTGGCAGAAATTGAAATCGAACCCGGGCATCAGGGTTGAAATTCAAGAATGCTAACCACTAAGCCACGAAGTGGACAATGAAAAAATCCACAGCCTGCTTCCAGTCTCCGACCGGGTCAGGAATGGAATGAATGAAGCCCCCAATCTAGCGGCGAGAATATGAACTGTACCGGCTGCCGAGGCCTGACGCACTCCTCTGGGGCAATGATTACATGAATGACAGATGAAATGAAATGATAGTGGAGAGTGTTGCTGGAATGAAATTGACAGGGAAAACCGGAGTACCCGGAGAAAAACCTGTCAGCCTCCGTTTTGTCCAGCACAAATCTCACATGGAGTGACCGGGATTTGAACCACGGGCCCAGCGGTGAGAGGCTGGCGTGCTGCCGCCTGAGCCACGGAGGCTTTTACTGTTTGTAAAATAGTGTTCGATAGGTAGACTAGTATCCTTCAATAAGCATTTGGATATGGTTACACTCTCACGACGAAATAACACGAAAAATCACAATAGATAAAATGAAAAGGAAGAATGGGGCAAATGACCTCACAGTTCCGCCCCTTAAAACCTCAATAACTAACTGAAAGGAAGAAAACATTATTGGGTGTGTGCAACTACGATGTGCTACGATATTGGAGCATGACAACGTATTCTCGGACTGATTTGTTTAAACCGTCACTCTTCCGAAATGTCAGCTTCGTACATATTTTAATTATGTATTTTGCGGAACGGAAAGTTCCAGGGAAACTCCAAACACAACCACTCTTCGCTGAAGTTTTAACTCAACACGACTCGACAGTTTGCTGCTGGCTGTATCTGGGGTAATATGTTCGCCCGCTATCTAGGCTGTAACTGGAGTGATAGGCTTGCCTCTAGCCAGCTCGTAAACTGTCGCCTCGGTATTTGAATGGAGATTGTTGTAAGAAATGAAAACGTAAAAACACATATAGTGGGCGATGTATTGAAGATAGAGAAATACTCTCGCGGAACCGGGTGAGTTAGCCGTGGTCATTACGGCATGACTGCTGGCAGTCGCTCACATCCGGGAGGCGAGGAGGTTCGAATCCCCCCCGCCGGCAACCTTGAAGATGGTCTTCTGTGGTTTCCCATCTTCCTTCCAGGCAAATGCCGGGGTTGGCCCTTAACTATAGGCCACAGCCGCTACCTTCCAACTCTTCGTCCTTACATTCCAACTTCCCTCCCCAACGGTACTTGTAGCTCACCCATTGGGTGTCCGTCTCGAAGCAGCTACAAAACCGGCGAGCCGAACATGTCCTCGGACACTCCCGGCACTAAAAACCATACGCTAAAAAAAAATTTTTAAACTCTCGCGGATTTTTTGTAGAACTTTTCATGCTGAACAAATCTTACACTCATAGTATACTGATATTTTTAACGGTCTGCCCAGCGTAAGCTTAAAAAGCGCACGGACGCTATGTGTTCTTTTCAACTTTTTCACTGAAATCGTTACTGCTAGGCTTCCTTTGATCATAAATAAATTATTTTCTACAGAAATCTTCCTCAAGATATCCTTTACAGAATGGTGAAAACTGATTAAATTCCATCCAGAGGTTCACTCGTGACATCAAAAAAGTACAGTAGCGACACTCGAGCGCAGCAACAGAAGAGAGAGAAAAAGAGCGTTGCAGAAGAAGAGAGATAAAACGATATCATCACCTGTCACTGTAACACTTTTTCACGAATGTCACTGTATTCCAACAATTTATTTGACGTCGTTACGTCAATAAAGGAACACATCCACATCGAATTGGCAGTAATATGATCGGAGAATCAAAAATACAAAAGGTATGGGTCTAGCTCATCGCCAAGTCCTGTTATGGTAGCAACGCGTCAGTTTTAATAACTTATATTTTCAAGATGACAGCCGCATAATTTATTCCTTGTGGTTGTCTTATGATTAATGTTAGGAAGGTATGTTTTACAATGCTCCTAGTCTACCAAGTCTTGTGGTAATTGCGCAACGACATCTTGAATAATTGATTTTCATATTTCATTAGCACGTCCACCCGCCATCATGAATTCATTAGATCGCGGGGCCTGGCGCCTTGTCTCTCGTGGGAGTCTACCTTCTTGCAAAGTTTCATCTTTGTGTTTCTGTGAAGATTGTCCAGTAATAGCGTGCACAGTTGTAATTATTGGGGTTACGGATAGTTTGTCCCTGGATTTGTGTAAGGTATCACTGTGGAAAATTGGGGGAAAACTTCACTCAGCATGGCCACTATCAGCGTTGGAATTCGAACAATTGATCTTCGAACATGGCTACTCTTCGGGGTGGGATTTAAATAGCTCATCAGAGTTCCGCTCAAGGTTTTTGAAACAGAAATCAGTTATTACAATGTACTTCTATAATTACCTATAGTTACATTCAGAGGACTGATTCTCCAATATTGCAGCAATCCAAAATACCTATGGATGATCATAGACAGGTCATTGACATTTAAAACACATTTGAAGAGCACAGCAGCTAAAATCAAAACCCGGAACAACATACTCCATAAATTGACAGGGACCTCCTGGGGCGCCAACGCAACAGTTCTCCGATCCACAGCTCTGGCTCTCACGTACTCAGTCGCAGAGTACTGCTGCTCTGCATGGCTTAATAGTGCCCATACCAAAATTGTTGACACACCTGAACCAAGCAATGCGCATCATTACTGGATGTCTGCGATCCACCACCACTCACTGGCTACCAGTTTGTAAGTAATATTCTACCTCCTCCTCTTAGAAGAATCCAGTCAATAAGGAACACATGGAAGAAAATCCAAAACAATCCATCGCTGCCATTACACTCCGTGCTCCCAGTAACTTCAGCACAGCGACTGAAGTCCAGGCAACCATCATGGAGAACAGCAACCAGCCTGCAGGATGACAACTTCAACATCCTAGATGCCTGGAATACCAAATGGCAGGAACAAACGTCCTTGACATACCATCAGTTAATCGAAACTTCTTGGGTTCGGCCTGCAGGATTTCATCTACCTCGGCGCCAATGGTGCACACTGAATCGGATAAGAACGGGCCAAGGAAGGTGCGCAGCGATCCTGAACCAATGGGGTTGGAAGTCCTCTCCTGCATGTGACTGGCGAAGAACAGTAGACTATGGATCACGTAGTCATCGCATGTCCCCTCAGAGCATTCGAAGGAACATTGCAAGACTTACACAAGCTGTCTCAAGAGGCCATTGACTGGATTCAACTGTTCAATTTTGGACTCTAGTTTTTCAAACTTGAGACCAAGTGTATCTTAGTGTATATCATTGTATATATATTTGTAAATAATTGGTTTATCTATTCCTTCCACCTTCATACGATAAATAAATAACTTCTATAATTTACATCTGCATACACTACTTGATGGGACCGAGGGTCATTCTGCCAATCAACAATTCGGACAATCCGGAAGCATTCTATTTCCACGATAAAGCGAACCTAGGGCACCTACGCGCGCCTTAAATGCGATAGCACGCTCAAGTCAATCTTAAAATGAAGGTTTTGGAACGGTAAAATAACGTCTTTATGGTTGTGTTCGTTAGGTACAAACCCTTAAATGAAATAATAACAACAAGATTTTTTCTTTTTCGATTTTTGATTCGGTTAATCGGGTTTTGGATAAGCGAGAGTTAAGTGTATTTTGATGACTATGGAGATTTGAAACTCAGTTTTGGGACCCACATGAGACCGTTCGGAGGGCCATATTCAAGTTTTACTCAGCAGAGTAGCCGAGAGTATTAAGTCACCCGCCACGGCTGCAACGGGGAGCTGGAAGTCCGTAGATCGAACAGCTCTGACATTGGCCATCCTGAGTCTGTTTTCTCCACACTCCCTACAGGAAAATTCTGGGATTGTACTTTATTTTAAATCGTAGGCCACTCCTTGATCCTTATATTTACAGAAACACAGTATACCGGTGAACACAAAAGCACAGGCCATATCAGTCAAATTTAACACACACTCAAGTACATGGGGTTGATGAACGAAATGTTTCAATCCCCTAAACTGAATCAACAATAACAACAGAAAGTTTATTGCTTGCGGAAAGTGTCGAATGAACGGAAAAACACTTACGTGCACTAGCAGAATACTTGGTGTTCCAAACCCATAATACGAATCAACAACAACAACAACAGAATGCTCCTGAGTCAAATCTTGTTGCTTGCAGAAGGCATTCAATGAATTAACGACAGTGCACTCCCATAGAGAAAGAAAAATAAAACGGTTGCAGACCCTGGATCAGAAAATGCGATGGCTCGTTGCATACAGCGACAGTGACAGCGACAAACAGAACTTTCCCTGAGGCAATTTGTTTCGGCTGCGTATTGTGTGTGCTCTTTGTTCCTATTAGTCACATTGCATTAAGCAAGGAACTACGTACGTACAATAATGACGACGCTCTCTAAAAACTAATTCTACAAGCACTCTTTTCTCATTGCGTGGCTAGAATACAAGATGAACAACACTAACCAACCAATTCTAAATTACCATTTATCTTTGGACAATACGCTACCATAAAATTGTGCCCATAAAATGATTGGTTGGTTCCTCAGTTTAGGGGCTGCGACAACGCGGTCATTTAGCCCCGTATACTTTAGGCGTGTGTAGAATCTGTCTGATAACCGGTGTTGATTGTGATGGCTGTATTAGTGTGTGTTATCTGTTTTTTTTTCTTCGAATAAGGACTGTAGTTCCAACTTTTGCTACCAAACGCCACCGTCAACAACCAACTAGTTCTGAACGTCGTTACTAGATGGCACCGCAGTCGGCTCCTGGCGACGAACGTTGGAACCTAAGAACATTAGTCAAATATAACCTATAAATTAGCTTCCCACAAGTGAAACTAGTGGAAGGTTCATTATCATGCCATAAATCTATGACATGGGACCGCCGGCTTTACTTCCCCTCCGAAGGAAGGCATACGGAGGGATTTTTAACGATCTTAAAAAATCCGATGACTTCGGCGGGTTTGAACCCGCGAACTTGGGCATAGAAGCTCAGCATGCTACAAATAAACAACGCCACCGGAGCCGCCCATAAAATTATAGAAGAAGAGAAATGCCAATGAATAATACTGTTACGGCTGTGAGTTTGTGTCATCGCTCGCCGCATGAGTCACAACTGCCCCAGGGCTGGGCTGTGTCCTGCCTCATGTATTGCGTGCGCCTTATGCAACAGGGCTACGAGGACAAAGGGATGATCCAGAATATTCGTGACTGAACCAGTGAAGGAAATGTCGAGAAGCCGTGTGCCCTGGACGATTCTAGAATTCATTGAGTCACCAGCCTGCTATATAAGCGGCTTCAACAGTGAGGGGACCGAGTTTTCTGTGGGTGTGTGTTTTTGAGCGAGTGCGACAGAAGTGTGGTGACGAAGTGCCGTGCGAGTTACGAAATCCAGTGACATTGTTTCCCCAGCTTGTGGACAGCGAAACAGCGGGTAGCGGATTATCGTAAGTAACTGTATTTGTTGTACATGAGGAAGAGGAGCAGGTAGCTTCTGTCAAGGCCACCGGACTCATTAAGACGGTTTAACTTCTGTGGTTTGTTGACAAGTGAAAGGGGCAAGAGTGCTCAAGGAAGAGACTTGAGGAAACTGGAGTAAGGTTCTAATGGTTTGTATTTGCTGATGAGTAGTGTATCTTTCTGGCCACAATAAAGTTAATTATTTCTTTAAGCAGTAATTGGTGTTGTGCTTTGTACCCACCGTAATCCAGTTAACAAAAGTGCCACTAGGGGGGGGGGGGGGTGGCACGTAACAATACTGTAGAGACTTTCAAGTTTAAGATTCAAGAAATCAAGTGCTCTTTGGAGCAGATGGCTTCGATGTTCCGTCCCTTAAGGGTAAGGGCAGTGGCGTAACTAGGGGGGAGGGGAAGTGATCAGGGCTATCAACCCCCCCCCCCCCAAAGCTAAACAATAGACATACGTAATACGATGAAATGTTGAATTTGAATAAAACCGATCTTCTGATTGATGACAACGACTGAATAGTGCACGTTTATGCTTACTAATTCAAGAACATTTCCCTTTACTCGTCTAAAACATTTCGTGTTACCTAAACTTAACACTTGCTGAAGTAAAACTGTTCATTTCCGAGCAAGGGTACATTCATAAGTGCAAATAAAATGTATAAAATGCTATCGAGATCAAAAAGGAAAACGTGAAAAGCAAAAATCAAAAACAAAATCAAAAAATAACAAACATTAAACCAGAAACAACAAATAAAATAACAAATAGCAAATAGCAAAAAACAACAAATACGAAACCATAATAAAACAAGTAGTTCCGTGAAGAACTATGCAGCCTATTTTCATATTTCCTACTTATGTTAATTGCCACTATCAACATACAAAATTTCAGTTTGATTGCTATAATAGATTCGTAGATATTCAGAGCCATCTAAGTATTTCGGATGGTCGCCATGTTGAATTGTTAAATGTATAGGCCATAGAGTCATGTACCATTAAAGGAAAATTATTGTGTAAGTTCATTATTCAAACTTTCACTTCGATCGCATGATTACGACACAAGAAATAAAAACTTAATTTTAAAATTCGCACAGCCGCCATCTTGAGGTTATGTAAACAATTGAACTAAGTTAGATACCAGAGCATTACAATGTGTATAAACATTTCCTGTACCAGATTTCATTGCGTTTGGAACATTAAATCGCGAGTAAAGTCTATTTAAAATTTTCAAATTCGTTTGGCCGCCATGTTCGTTTAGTAGTTAACCGGTTTTTCAAAGTTTTATAGATGAACTTCCAGTAGTGCTCTTTATCTCCGTACAAAATTTCAGGGTGATACCGTTAATAGTTTCAGAGATATAGAATGCCAGTGAAATATTTCGCACATCCGCCATTTTGTGGTTATGTAAACAATTGAACGAAGTTAGATGTCGGTGCATTACAATGTGTATAAACATATACTGTACCAAGTTTTATTGCGTTTGGATGGTTACATCGCGAGAAACGTCTATTTAAAAGTCGCAAATTCGCGTGGCCGCCATGTTGGTTTTGTAGTTACCAGTTTTTCAAAAGTCACATAGATGAACTTCTAGTAATTCCCTTGATCATCGTAATAAATTCCAGGGTGATATCGGGAATAGTTTCGGAGATATTGAATGCTGGTGACATATTTCGCACAGCCGCCATGTTGGATTGGTGAGATGTAACTAAATTTGAAACCCACGGTCGGAGTCGCCCGGAATAGTGCTATGAACTTACCGAGTATCATTGAAATCGCTCCAGCCGTTTAGAATTTATTAGGGACACACACACACACACACGCGCACACACACACGGACAAAAGGTGATCTCATAAGCCTATTTTTTCAAAATTGATAATAGGCTAAAAAGCACAAAGCAAAAACAAACAGTAAGATAAAAGTAAAATTGAAAGCAAAAACAAACAAAAAACCACAAAGAATAAAAACAAAAGCAATAAGAAACAAAAAACCACAGAGCATAAAATAAAAACAAACAAAAAAGAAAAGGAAACCACAAATCATAAAACCAAAACAATAAGCAAAAACAAGCAAGAAAAACATAAAACCAAAAACAAAAGCAAAAAGAAACAAAACATAGTATAATAGGCTATATTAAACACCTTTCTCATAGATACACAACTTGCACCTTGATGTCCCAACTGCTATGGGCTTGGCGATCATTACGAATCTGCTTTATGTCGGGTCGGATGCAGGACAAATTCACACGCATTTCCTCATCTAACATTCTTAATTGTTTTCGTGTAGCGGCTACGGTGGCGTAGTTGGTAGCATGCTGAGCTTCTATGCCCAAGATCGCGGGTTCAAACCTGGCCGAAGACGTCGGACTTTTTTAAGAACGTTAAAAATCCCTCAGTATGCCTTCCTTCGGAGGGGAAGTAAAGCCGGCGGTCCCATGTCGTGGATTTATGGCATGTTAAAGAAACTTCCACTAATTACACCTGTGTAAAGCTAAATTATATACATAGGTTAAACATTTGACTAACGTTCTTAGGTTCATACGTTCGTCGTCAAGAGCCGACTGCAGTGGCATCTGGTAACTAAGTTCTGAACTAGTTGGTCATTGACGGTGGCGTTTGGCGGCAAAAGTAGGAACTACTTGGAAAAATTGAATGTCGCAGTCCTTACTTGAATTAAAACAGATTCACACAGTAATACAATCATCACAATTAACACCTGTTATCAGACAGATTCTACACACACCCAAAGTACACGGGGCTACATGACCGCATTGTCGCAGCCCCTAAACTTAGGAACCAACCAACCAACTGTTTTTGTATTGGCAATAAAGAAAATGCACTTTCACTCTTTTACTTTGGTGAGGAAATTCTTGTTGAATAGAAATTCTGAAGCTGTCTTATTCTGACCTCTTGGTACTTAAGTTTTAAAGTCTGGTTGTTTTTAAGTTCGGCCAGTTCCTCCTCTTCGATAAGTTGAAGTTCACAAGAGCTGGAGGATGCGAAAGAACGTCTTATTTAGTCATATTGGTTAACATTTACAGTAGTGTTGAAAAATATCCATGCATCCTTGAATTTAGTTGCATTAAATGATTGTGAACCAGTGGTTGTATTTTGTCAGTAATTGGACATTTAGGTGTCAAAGGGAACATATCAAATTTGCTTTCATTTGATTTTCTCAACCGTACACCGGCTTTGTCTCTTAAAGCGGATGTTAGTAGCAAGTTTGTGCTTATCAACATTTCGATCACATGGCTAATACGCCGAACGAGGAGAAGAAAACACCCACAGCTTGTTTTCAGTCGTTGGTTGTTTGGTTCTTAAGTTTAGGGGCTGCGTCAACGTGTTCATGTAGCCCCGTGTACTTTGGGTGTGTGTAGAATCTGTCTGATAACCGGTGTTAATTGTGATGGCTGTATTAGTGTGTGTTATCTGTTTTTTAATTTAAGTATAGACGGCAACTTAGAATTTTTCAAATAGTTCCTACTTTTGCCGCCTAACGCCACCTTCAACGTCTACTAGGCCTAGTTCAGAACTTAGCCACTAGACGCCACCGCAGTCGGCTCTTGGCAATGAACGTAGAAACCTAGGAGCGTTGTTTACATTCTTTACCTATCCAATTTAGCTTCACACAGGTGTAATTAGTGGAAGGTTCTTTAACATGCCATAAATCTATGACATGGGATCGCCGGCTTTACTTCCCCTCCGAAGGAAGGCATACTGAGGGCTTTTAACGCTCTTAAAATCCCCAGTTACAGCTTAGCTAGCGGACGAGCTTATTACCCAAGATACAGCCAGCAGCAAACTGTCGAGTCGTGTTGAGTTAAAAACTTTACTGTAGAGAAGAGTGGTTGTGTTTGAAGTTTCCCTCGAAGTGCAACTCGGCTTTTCTTCATTTCGCCTGTGAACTTTTCGTTCCGCAAAATTCACAGTCAAGTTAAGATTGGATGGAAGGGGGATTTGTGTTTCATGCACCTCGCCATTCTTAAATTACGTCTGACAAGAATTTGTTGCACATGCATCTCCATGATAATATAATTAATAGTCCAGTCAGTGATTTTAACCCATCATGCCGACACGTTAAACGGATATTGGTCGTTGTTCATTGACATTGAAAAAAAAAAGCGTTTATCACGTAATGCATTCATGACTGTTCCCGGGCGAAGCCGGATCGGGTTGCTAATTTATAAATGAGGCAGGGAAATCAAAAACCCACTAACTCCAGTAAACCAAATTTTACAGGGAAGAGAAAAAACTGATTATCTTCCTCACTGATCTTAAATCTAATTGGTCTATGTGCTCATGTTAAGTAAAAGTATGTACTTTATCAATTACATACTTCATAACCTAAGTGTTTATATTATTTAATGCTACAATTTGAATTAAATAGTGGTGGAGTTAGGTTTTTTTTTGACTTCCGGAGTGTGTGAAATATGAAATTGGCAATAAATATGACAGAATTGGTACTAATGTACCATAACTACCGTATGAAACGATAGAATATGAAATTATATTATGAAAATTAGCATTGTACATTTTAAAATTTAAATTTCAAAGGTACAGCGTGAGTCTGAAATCCACTCTAATCTAAATCATTCCAAAATGCAGAAATAAAACGACAAATTAACTTAATACTTTCATCACTCTGATTCGTGGTACAGATATTCTATTTCACTTTCACTCTCATGTTCAGTCTGAGAATCAGGGTTATTACTGCCCGAAAATAGAGTTCTGTAATACATCCTAATTTCCTCAGAAATGAACTTCATTAAATATTGCAAGTCCTTTTGTTTCTCTATTTTCAGTGGCAAGTGTGAGTTGTATTTTTGTGGAGTGGGAAAAGATGCAGTTGTATTGGGTCTCTGGATGTTAAATAGACTCCATATTGTACCTCTCATAGTTTTACTCACATGGACTTTATTTTTGTGGGATGCCGAATATCGTATCACTTTACTTTCTGATATGAGGAATTCCTCGGTTGGACTACGTTTAGTTTCTTTAGTACTTGGGTTCCTCTTGAATATTTTGGAGAAATGTTGAGGATAGTCATATATCATACTTTGTTTGACCTGTACAACATATCCAACTGAACTTCTTACTATGTCAAACCACTGGCTCAGTGTTTCCTCAGTTTCATGTTTCTTTTTGTTTTTTATTTTTTATTTTTATTTAGTCAATTTACCCTCTAGGTTGGTTGCTCCCACGGACTCAGCGAGGGAACTCACCACTACCGCCTCTATGGGCAGTGTCCTGGAGCTTGGAACATCTGGTCGGGAGGGATACAACTGGGGAGGTGAAATCAGCACTTCGCCCAGGCGACCTCACCTGCAAAGCCAACAGGGGCCTCATGAGGGAAGGAAGATTGGGATGGATAGGCTAGGAAGAGGGAAGGAGGCGGCCGTGGCCTTACAGGAGGTACCATCCCGGCATTTGCCCGAAGACGAAGTGGGAACCACGGAAAACCACTTCGAGGATGGCTGAGGTGGGAATCGAACCCCCTCTACTCATTTGGACCACCCGAGGCTGAGTAGACCCCGTTCCAGTCCTCGACTACTTTTCAAATTTCGTGGCAGAGCCGGGAATCAAACCCAGGACCTCCGGAGCGGCAGCTAACCATGCTGACCGTTACGCTACGGAGGCGACCTGTTTCTTTTTGTGACTCACAATATGACCAAAATCACGGTCATTTGGTAAGAAACTGTGTCCTCTCGTGGGATAATGTTGCTCTATAAAATGAAAGCGCCCCTCCTGTATCAAGGTGTAAAAGAACTGGATCATCAATCTCTGCTCAGCTGGTTAAGTGATGGTGTTGCCATCTACCGGTAAATAAAGCATGGAAAGCAAGAATGCACTAATTCCATGGAATAAGAGGAGTTTTGATTTCCATGGAATTTAAAACAACCTCCTGTATGCAGACGAATGACGGAATTAGAGTATTCTTGCCTTCCATCCACGCAGAACAACTTAAGAAACCCTATCCAGCCCATAACTCAATTTCGCAAAAAATTGGAGTTAGTGGGTTTTTGATCTCCCTGCCTCAAATACGACGAATCTCACGGCACCCTGTTTAGAAAGCACTGACCTACTGTATTAGGGTATTTCCTGAATGTTTGTTATTGTATTTAATTTATTATTATAGGTGTTTGGGGCATCTTGGCCATTGGCCCCGTGTGCTTGGGTGTCAGTTGAATTTGTCTTATATACAGTGCATTTATTCAGGGGGAACGCGGGGGTACGCGTACCCCTTAAATATTTGAAAACTGTTTAAGAAAAACATATTGCTACATTTGTATCTAGTCCGGCAAATATATCTTCCGACTTGAAAGTTCATCGATCAGCTGGCGTCAACGCGCTGTTCACAACACCTGGAGGAGATTTCGAGTAATCCTCGATTTAAAATCGATCTAATGAATCAGTTTCTTTTGGTCGGCAACTTGGCAGTCAGCAGAATAATCGAAACAATAGGCCATGGCCATTATTATTTCCTGCTCGACAAAAGCTTTGTGTAATTACTGCCTCTTATCTATTTCTTCGGCATTTCCCAATTAATTGGGGTCGCCGGAGCCAACCAGGCTCATTTTGGTTTTGGCCGGGGATTTAAGGCCGGATGCCCTTCCTGACGCCACGTGATTTTTCAGGTGAAAATTCCACCCCGCTGTCATCGGGATTCGAACCCCGGCCGTCCGGGTGAAAGACGAGCAGCTAAGCCACTGCGCCATCACGCTCCCCCGTGTAATTACTGCCTGATTCCAAAAAATTTACTTGTATATGCGAGTCATGGGCGACCTCACAAACACTGGAAGAGCGCATTTGTGCATTTGAGAGGAAAGTGCTCAGAAAGATATATGGACTTATTTACAATAGGAAAGAAGGAAGATGGAAAAGGAAGGAAAAAGAGGACCTATACCAACGTTTTGTGAAAGCTGATGTGGGTAGGATCATCAGAGGAAGACGGCTCCGGTGAGTGGAACACATCGTAAGAGCTGTGGAATCTATCCCTCCAGAGTGTTCAATGCTCGGCTGTTTGGCAAACGTCCTAGAGGCCGTCCAAGGACTAGATGGAACGTTGCAGCAGGTAGAACCAACATCAATACTGGATGATGCAATGGATAGAGAAAAGTGGAACGGCATTTGTAACAAATGCTTGAGATTGTGATCGGGATAATACCTCCTGTGTGATTGATTAGGATAGTGTTTTGTAATATTGTATATTTGATGTGTTTTTTATGTCTCTTTGTTTTCTGTCAAGGGCCTTAATGGCCTGATATGTACAATAAATTACGATGATGATGATATGCAAAAATATGTAACATACTCTAACATTCGTGAAAAGGAAGTTCTGTTCTTATAAGCACGCTGGCTAGTGTTTGGAGGTGGGGTAGGTTGTTAGTTTGTGTGTGTGTTAGTTTAGAACAGTGGTTCTGAACCCGTAGAATTCTGCGGACCACTCAGCGTGAAATTGAATATTGTACGGACCCCCCCCCCCCTCTCCTCCCCCTCGCCCCCAATACACCTTATCAGTTATAACCCTTCCTCAATAACACTTATTTTAAAGATATTTCAATTCAAAACCTGATAGTCATCTCCACGAATACATTCGGACGATTCTCGTTCAACGCACATCGTTTTCGAAATCTCCATTTATAAGCCACTTTTTTTTATACGTGCTGGTGGACCCTTTTCTCCCACGGACCACTCCCGAGGCACTCGCGGACCACCCGTTAATAACCACTGGTTTAGAAGGATGAAGAAAATAACGAACTCTTTTGCATCCACCAGGCATCGAAAAAGCTGAAAGTAAATGAAATAATGAGTTAATACATTAACCCAATGCAACCTTTCACTTAACATGCCAGCCCATAAAATAATAACCGGACTTTGCAAATTGCCGAAAATTGCAAGATCATGATGTTTTGTCAACTACAACTGAAAGTACCTCTTAATTTTTGTTAAAAAAAGTACTGGCTATATAAGTTTTGTTTCTGTGGTGACTATATTATGTATGCAGCTGTAATTATTAGGGGTTCGATTTGGAATAGCTGCCCTGGGACTAGAAATAAAGAACCATCCCAGTATTTTCATGAAGGGAGTGTGTGAAAAGCCTGAGAAAATCCTCACTCAGGATGGCCACTGTCAGTGCCGGAATTCAAGCCTTTTATCTTCGAACTTGCAACTCCCTCGTGCAGTCGTGCACGGCTACGCTGTGATGTGTTTGGTGACTGGTGGAGTTAGATCCTGAAACTGCAAATGATTGAGAGCGAGAAGGACCCTCATTTACCATGCGTGTCACGAACGGAAATGCCTGTCTGCCTGTTGAAGTGGTGTGCAACGTGACCTCTTTCATTGACAGGCATTAGTCACCGCTCCGCCTCTGAAATATTCATCGAGTCCCATGGCCACCTGAATATCGCTGTTAGTTTTGGGCACTGAAATATTTATCGAATTCCATGGCCACCTGAACATTGCTGTTAGTTTTAACCACTGACATATTTATCGAATTCCATGGCCACCTGAACATCGCTGTTAGTTTTAACCACTGAAATATTTATCGAATTCCATGGCCACCTGAACATCGCTGTTAGTTTTAACCACTGAAATATGTATCGAATTCCATGGCCACCTGAACATCGCTGTTAGTTTTAACCACTGAAATATTTATCGAATTCCATCGCCACCTGAACATTGCTGTTAGTTTTAACCACTGAAATATTTATCGAATTCCATGGCCACCTGAACATCGCTGTTAGTTTTAACCACTGACATTTTTATCGAATTCCATGGCCACCTGAACATTGCTGTTAGTTTTAACCACTGAAATATTTATCGAATTCCATGGCCACCTGAACATTGCTGTTAGTTTTAACTACTGAAATATTTATCGAATTCCATGGCCACCTGAACATTGCTGTTAGTTTTAACCACTGATATATTTATCGAATTCCATGGCCACCTGAACATCGCTGTTAGTTTTAACCAAAGGCGGCTTCGGTGGCGAAGTTGAGCTTCTATGCCCTAGGTCGCGGGTTGTAACCCGGCCGAAGTCGTCTGATTTGTTAAGAGTGTTAAGAATCCCCCAGTATGCCTTCCTTCGGAGGGGAAGTAAAGCCGACGGTCCCATGTCAGATTTATGGCATGAAAAAGAATCTTCCACTAACTACACTTGTGTGAATTCAAAATTTGTAGGTTAGAATTGATAACGCTCTATTTGTTCCAACGTTCGCCGCCAGGTGCTGACTGTGATGCCATTTAGTAGCCAAGTCTGCAAACTAGGTGTCGTGGACGGTAGCATTTTGTAGCAAAAGTAGGAACTACTTGAAATTATTGTCTGCAGTCCTTACTTGAATTAAAACAAATAACACACACTAATACAGCCATCACAATTAACACCGATTATCAGACAGATTCTACACCCACCCAACGTACACGGGGTTACATGACCGCGTTGTCGCAGCCCCTAAACTAAGGAACCAACCAACCAGTTTTAACAACTGAAATATTAAATCGAGTTCCACGGCCACCTGAACATCGCTGATAGTTTTGGACACTGATATAGTTATCCACCTCCCAATTGTCTGTGGCCTGCGGTCTAATCGGCTACAACATGGCGATCATGTCACATTGTGCTCGTGAGCTGAACTGGAGAAACTCGTATAGTGTTTTAGGACCAAAGTATTGTACACCATTGGGCAAACCAGGCTATGATAAGTCTGAGAATTAACAGAAAGGCTTTAATTAAAAATCCCGATTTAAGGCAATGTATTAAGTTTTCATCCGCGCTACAGTAGGAGAAATTGAAGTAACCTTCACTTCTCAATAATTGTGTTACATCTAAGCTTTGCAGATACACGTTATTGTTGCACATTTAGTGAGTGTTGTGATTACTGTGATTGTTGGTCATGCCTAGACACCAATTCACATTGCGCGAACGTGTGTATATCCATAATTCGTATATGAAAAGCAGAAAATCTTGTTCTGAAACAAGACGAAAATTTTGGATCAAGTTTTCAGGAAGACCTGTGCCTAATGCCAGTACAATTAGGAGTCTCGCTAAACGATTCAAGGAAACAGGCTCCGTAAATAATAAAAGTTAACAGACAACGTTGTTTTCTTAGAGAACAAACATAAGATGAGATTCTTGTCCATTCTTTCATCCAAAGATGTCAAGTGTGTGTTACAAGAGAGGGAGGACATTTTCAGCATCGGCTATGAGCACTGTAAGTACACATTATTGAAAATGTTTGGTAAAAGTGTGCAATTGCGCGCCATCACCGGCTGAACCGGGTACGCACGCCCGCGATCTGAGCCAGTCACAGCCGGCTTAGCTTGCCGTGTTTACTCACGCGCACATATATGATGACCCTGAACAAATAACTCAACAGCCACAAACATATTATTAGCCACACAGAAAAGTAATATGTGAAACTAATAACAACTTGGCACAAAAGAGAAACAGATTACAAGGTTGAGGACAATGCAACTTTTAATTAATTATAGTGTGATCACTGTGTTGGGAAATATTATACAACAATATTGTTGTATGTTGTAACGAGTGCACTCAAGGTCTGTTTGTCTTACATTAATACAATGGTTGCTAATGGCTAGCACATTACCGTCATTAACATCAGCGTATACTGAAGTTAAGTGAGGCAACAGTAGCCTAGCCTATACCAAGCTGCTAAACAGGACTGATTCTTCCATTGGTCAGAAGAACATATTGCAATGTCTAAGAATAATATTTTTTTATATTGCTAATCCTCTCAGATCAACTTCACCCACGGACTCTGCGAGGGTCATTCCTCTACTGTCACAAAGACAACACCTCCTGAACTTAGCACAAAAGTTGAGAACTCGAAACAACATCCTCCATAAACTATGTGGAACTATCTGGGGATCTTCAGCCTTGGGTTTGGTGTATTCAAGTGCTGAGTATTGTGCATCTGTTTGGTTGAACAGTCATCACACGAGGCTTGTTGACACCCAACTTAATACCACAATGCGCACCATACCTGGCGCAATCACATCTACGCCAGTTCATTGGCTTCCACTGCTAACCGGTATAATGCCACCTGATCTACGCCGATCTAATGCCCTCATGAATGAATTCCCCAAGATCTCCAGAAATTCTAGTCTACCCGTGCACTTTTGAATCTTAAAAGACTAAAATCACGCCATCCTACTCTGCGTGATGCTACTGGATGTATGCTAAGGATTTTAAATATCTTGATGATTGGAAAGGTCGGTGGGAAGCAGCAACATATATGCGCCTGCATACCTTCTTCTCAGGTCCCAGATTTCCAAGTGGATTCCACCTACCACGCAAGACCTGGACTGCCCTGATCAGAATCAGAACAAGGCATGGTCGATGCAGAGACGCTCTTCACAAGTGGAAAAAGCTACCTACCCTGTCGAAAAAAGTATTATGTGCCCTCGAGTTTGAAGGTAGTTTGTTAAGTAACCAATAAATTTACATAAAATCCAATAACATCATCATTTTTGTCGTTCTATTTTACGTTAGTTCATGTAGGTTTGGAATTTTTAATTTATATTTTAATATTTTTATCGCAGTTGGAACTCAAAAAGTGCCCGTTTTTAAGCGTGTTTCAACCATACGTCACATTTAAGAATTATTATCTCAAAAACCCGTTGTCAGATCGAATCCAAATTTTAACACAATATACATTGGAATGTTGTATAACTGGTTTATTAATTCCAAAATTTTGTATGTCCAAAAAACTGAGTTGTTACCATTTTTGTAAGGTAACTTTTTCTCGGCTCGGGGTAGTTGGAAAATGTAGTTCTTGGTCGCATTGTAATCTTTATACATCAACAAGTTATGCTGTATGACTGTGAAATACGTAAAATAATTCACTTATTTTATATTGGTTTGTGTTTGTTCGGGGAAATATGGCATGGTTCACCAGCTAGCCGCTCCGGGAAAAGCTGTACAGCGTTGCCGAGATGGAGTCCATCACGCAGCATGGCGCGCCTCGCTCGGAAGTGATGGGCTCCATCTCAGCAACGCTGTACAGCTTTCCGCGGAGCGGCTAGCTGGTGAACCATGCCTTATTTCCCCGAACAAATACAAACCAATATAAAATAAGTGAATAAATTTACGTACTTCATAGTCATACAGCATAACTTTTTGATGTATAAGGATTACAACGCGACCAAGAACTACATTTTCCAACCACCCCGAGCCGAGAAAAAGTTACCTTACAAAAATGATAACAACTCTGTTTCTTGGACATACAAAATTTTGGAGTTAATAAACCAGTTATACAACATTCCAATGTAACTTATATTATTTTAAAATTTGGAATCGATCTGATGACGGGTTTTTGAGATAATAATTCTTAAATGTGACGCATGGTTGAAACACACTTAAAAACGAGCACTTTTTGTGTTCAAACTGCGATGAAAGATATTAAAATATAAATTAAAAATTCCAAACCTACATGAACTAACGTAAAATAGAACGACGAAAATGATGATATTATTGGATTTTATGTAAGTGTATTGGTTACTTAACTAACAACCTTCAAACTCGAGTACACATAATACTTGGGTCGACAGTATTCCGGACTGTGACTGCGGAGCTCCACACCAGACAATTCGTCACATTGTCAGAGAATGCAAGATTCGAGCTTATCACGGTGATGAAGCGGACTTTATGTTGGTAACTCCAGATGCTGTACGCTGGATTGAAAATCTGGATATTCAGTTGTGAAGCACAAATTACTTAGTTTCTCTTCTGAAAATATGTATATAGTCTATAGTTTTTGCTGATAATGTCTGTATAAGCCATACGCTAAGTAATAACTGGGAATGGTGACAGGACGATCACCCAGGGGACTTGGGTCTATTTATGGAAGGGTCTGGGAAGGGATTTTGGAAGGAAGTCGTCCTGTTGAAAGGAACCGTCCCGTCATTTGCCGGCGGTGAAAATGGAAAATCATGAAAACCATTTGCAGGACGACCGAGCTGGGATTCGAACCCACGCTTTCCCGATCTCAGCGAGACACGAGATAGCGCGTTAAGGCTCTCGTGGTTGGTCTAATAATATTTTTTTAGCGTATGGCTTTTAGTGCCGGGAGTGTCCGAGGACATGTTCGGCTCGCCAGTTTTGTAGCTGCTTCGAGACGGACACCCAATGGGTGAGCTACAAGTACCGTTGGGGAGGGAAGTTGGAATGTAAGGACGAGGAGTTGGAAGGTAGCGGCTGTGGCCTATAGTTAGGGACCAATCCCGGCATTTGCCTGGAAGGAAGATGGGAAACCACAGAAGACCATCTTCAAGGTTGCCGGCGGGGGGATTCGAACCTCCTCGCCTCCCGGATGTGAGCGACTGCCAGCAGTCATGCCATAACGACCACAGCTAACTCACCCGGTAGAATAATAGACTAATAATAATGATAATAATAATAATCATCATCATCATCATATCTTAAAGACGACAACGGTTTGGATTAAACAAGTCCAAACTGATCTCAATAACGCCAACATCACACCCACAGATATCGAAGACCGCAAAACTTTCAGACATAAGATCTACACTTGGGAAGCTGCATCAGAAGATAATCCCAGCAGACCTAGGGGAAAAATGGACTGACGAACGTCGAGCTAAACATAGCGACATGATGAAAGAATTCTGGAAGAACAAGAAAAATAACAGCAACAGATCATAAATTGCTTTATGTGATCCTGTATGGGTCGAAACATACCAAATAAATAAATAAATAATAAGCATATCACAGGGGGTTGTACAACAATTTCATCTACGAACTACATGAAGAGGCATGACCAATTAGCCAAGATAATCCACCTGAACGTGGCAAAGGAGCACTCCTTAGTAATAATGTTCTGCCTTATTAGTCTAACAATACATTCCTGATGCTGTTCTGGGGAACGATACACACAAGCTACTCTGGGACAGGTCAGTGATCACAGATAGACCTATATCAGCAAACAGGCCAAACATTATTCTTATTGATAAAGTGCAGAAGAAAACTCTTATAATAATAGTCCCGTGGCTTATGATCTCAAGATTAACGGTCACGTAAAACTTAAATCTTCCTTCCTTTCTTCTAATAATAGACATCGCAGTCCCTAACTCGCATAATATCCAACACATTTATGCTGAGAAAGTGACGAAATACATGCCTCTGGCTGAAGAGATCCGACAGATGTGGCGATAGGAATTTGCCACTGTATTGCCTATCATAATCTCTTCCACAGGGATCATACCAAAGTCACTGAAGGCCAACCTCGATAAATTGGGGCTCCACCATAATATACATACCAGTATGCAGAAAGTGGCTACTTTAGAGACCTGCTTCATAGTTCGTTCCTTCCTCAACCTACCAATATAGAGAACTCCACTCCATCTTGCAACAAATGCCGATGGAATGGTGAATTGTACCCAATGACATGGTGAACATATGAATAATAATAATAATAATAATTATTATTATTTTTATTTAGCGTATGGATTTTATGCCGGGAGTGTCCGAGGACATGTTCGGCTCGCTAGAGGCTGTAGCTGCTTCAAGTGGACACCCATGGGGTGAGCTACAAGTTCCGTTCAATTTCAAGTAGTTCCAACTTTCGCTACCAGATGTCACTGATACCTAGTGGTGAACGCTGGAACTTTGATTGAACGTTCCAACGAAATCTAACCTAGAAATTTAGCTTCACACAAGTTTAGACTGTGGAAGGATCTTTTACATGGCCATAACATGCCACATATCTATGACATGGGACCGCGGGCTTTACTTCCCCTCCGAAGGAAGGCATACTGAGGGATTTTAACGCTCTTAAAAAATCCGACGACTTCGATTAGGTTTGAACCCGCTATTTTGGGCACAGCAGTTCAGCATGCTACCAACTACGCCACCGAAGCCGCTATAATAATAATATTAATGAAAATGCAATATTTGAAGAACGGGCAAGGAAAATGGAGACACAATTCAGGCTATGACAGAATACTTACACGACTAAATTACTGTCCTATTCAGACATTATAGCATCTAAATGCATACAGCATATGCAGCCGAGGCATTAGTTATGAAGGGACTGCCAGACTTGGGAAAGAAAGAACGAAAGAAAGAAAGAAAGAAAGAAAGAAAGATCATTGGACCCGGCTCGGCATTTGCCTGGTGGCTCTCGGCGATCACGTTAAACTACAGTGAGTCCGGGAATATTCTCCGCAGCGCCTACATGCGTCGGCGAGAGCTAGCTACAGCAGTTACGTTGGTAGCACGGCTGCCGCTTGCATCATCTCTACTTAGTATAAAACAAAGTCCCCGATTCTTGGATGTTACTGGTAAACTCAAGAACCACTGGATAGATTTTAATGCGGTTTTCACCATTCTGTAAAGGATATATCGAGTATGATTTCTGTAGAAAATAATTTATTTATGATCAAAGGAAGCCGAGCAGTAACGTTTTTAGAGGAATATTCGATTTAAAAAAACCTGGCGTCCGAGCGCTTTGTAAGCTTACGCTGGGAAAACCGTTAAAAATATCTAAATACTATGAGTGTAAGAATTATTCAGCATGAAAAGTTCTAAAAAAAAAGTCCGCGAGAGCATATGTCTATCTTCTATACATCGCCCACTATAAGGGAACAACTGAAGCTTGTCTCTTACAGCTTTATGTGCTGTCGACTTGGAGATTCCTGTTTGTTGAGCTAATTTTCGTGTTGATTTACTTGGGCTTCGCAGCATTATATCGGAGATTTCATCAAGTTTTTCGTCGGTTAAAAGCGTAGGCCTGCCTGTTCCCGGTACATCGTGAACTGAGCCAGTCACACGAAATTTACTTACCAAATCCCGAATGGTATCACGGTTTGGACACTTTGAATTAGGAAACCGCGCCTGAAATCTTAATTTTGCATTTTCTGTAAACCGATCGCCTTTGCGAAAAACGTATTCCACCCAAAAAAAACTCTCTTCAGTAGTAAACATTACCGCCTGTATACTGTTGCACTCTTCCAATAATAATCTATCTGAACGCTCGCTGACTGTAATACACGCTGAAGCCCTGCAGGCTCGCGCACTTATCGCGATGAACATCGACAGCTCACACGGGGAAGTCCCGCTTTGAAGGACACAGTGTAGTGCAGCCAACTAAAACTCATGACTCAACCACTCACAGCTGAACTTACCCACTGCGGAGAACATTCTCGGGCGCCCTGTATAAATTTCCTCCCTTTTCTTTTATGAGCCCAAGCTCCTAAATGAAACAGGAACAAACTCATGCGTCTCAGTCCTTGTATATAAAATTAGATCGAGGACAAAGCACACATTTTGGGTGATTTGTAGAGATTAGCGCCGTACTTTCCCTTTAATCATTTTAGAGATCGATGCCACGCGATCACATGCGTTATACGTAGATAGTGGCGATATCGGTGACCTACTGAACTAAGGTACATGAGCCAGGGCAAATGGGACGAGAAGTATGTCATGTTCTGGAGACGTTATGACTGACAGCTCAATTTGAATTATGCTTTAATAGGTCAAAGAAACCGACAACAGGCTGCAATAACTGAGGAGGAAATTTGCGTGATATAACATCGTCTGCTCTGGATATTTGTGTGATGAGCATTATAGCCCGGGTGTCTCTCCAAACAGTTGTACGTCACATATTCTCTATGCTTGCGAAGATAATTTCAATTGAGATTCTTAACACTGAAAATGATAGAGGTCTGTTTATGGACCACCTATCCAAAGAACAACTTATAATATCAATGGTTGAATCTCTCAGACGTATTTCAATGAATATTCTTGTGGAATTATTAATATTTCTGAAATCCAAATATTAACTCTGTATCTCGTTAACTTATGACGCTGGATAAAATTTAAATTAAAATAAAACACTAAATTAAAATATACCAAAGTGTAAAAATAAATAAATAAATAAATACATAAATAAATAAACATTGTATGTCTACCCCTCATTATTCCCGTTTACCAACGGGGTCGGGGATGAGATGCGATGGAATTCTTTGTGGCGATGGTTTTTACGGCCGGATGCCCTTCCTGACGCCAACCTTATGAGAGGAGTTAATGAGAGATGAAATGAACGATGGTGAATGAAATTGGGCAAGGATGTGGAAGGAAGCGGCCGTGGCCTGTCAGAAGGTACCGTCCCAGCATTTGCCTGGTGTTGAAAATGGGAAACCACGGAAAACCATTTCAAGTACGGCCGACGGTGGGGATCGAACCCACGCGTCTACCGAGTCTGCAGAGAGCTTGGTCCCATGACCTAATGCTGCGCTTTAGCCAGCGTAGCCACTACTGTTGGTTAAATAAATAAATAAATAAATAAATAAACATTAAAACTAAATATATAAAATTACAAAATCTCTACAACTACTTAGTATAAAACAAATTCCCCGATTCTTGGATGTAACGGGCAACCTCAAGAACCACTGGAAGGATTTTGATGCGGTTCTCACCATTCTGTAAAGGATTTCTCGAGGAAGGTTTCTGTAGAAAAACATTCTTGTATAACGGAAGGAAGCCGTGCAGTAACGATTTCAGTTATTCGAGTCGAAGAAAAACCTTCCGTCCGTGCGCCTTTTAAGCTTACGCTGAGTGAACCGTAAAAATATCTATATCTTATGAGTATAAGAAATGTTCAGCGAGAATAGTTCTACAAAAAAGTCCGTCACAGCATATCTCTAACTTTAATACATCGGCCACTATACGTGTTTTAAAGTTTTCATTTCTTCTAACGATCTCAATTCAGTGGAAATTTAAATTACTAGCTTCGGAGGGAGCTTACGAGTTCACCCCATATTCAGCCAGTATCAAACTGTCGATTCTTGTCGAGTTAAGACTTCAGAGAAAAGTATATGTGTTTCGAGTTTCGCTGTTCACCTAGGCTTTGCGTTCGTGTGCCTTTTACTTGCGGTGGGTAAACCGTTAAAGATATCGGGTGAAGCCGGGGTGGGTTGCTAGTATAAAAATAAACATCAGAAATAAAATTAAAAACAAATTGTAAAATTAAATTTAACTATTATAAATTAAAACTTTAAAATCAAAATTATACTTAAAATAATAATAATAATAATAATAATATAATAGTATTTCTTTCTTTCTTTCTTTCTTTCTTTCTTTCTTTCTTTCTTTCTTTCTTTCTTTCTTTCTTTATTTATTTATTTCGTAGGGCATATTGAGGATATATGCTGTAAAGAATTGAAAACAAACACATAACAAAAAGGTTAAAATATATACAATATTTACAAAGTAGAGTGTAGGTACCGTAACATTCACAGCACAATGTCTAGGATATTCAGCCAGTTGACAGAATCATCGGTAGCACTGTGTAGGTCTTGGATGGTTCCTTCAAATCTCCTCCTTGGACACTCGAGGCAACACGCTGAATGGACTAAGGTACATTGCCACAATCGCAGAATGAGCTCCTTTCAGTTTTTCCCCACTTGTGCAGCCAGAAATTGCATCGTCCGTGATTTGTGCAGGCCGTGTTCAGTGATGTGCATAGCCTACCTTTCTCGGTAAATTGAAACCAAGCGTTTCTCAGCAGGGATCAATAATTAAACCCAGATGATCTGGTTTTGATACAGCCCATTCTTCATTCCAGGTCTTGTCAGCAGCGAAAACCGATTAAATGAGCTTCTCTCCAGCTTCCATGGAGGATTTCTGGGTTTAAATCTCTCCTTTTTCTGTGAATTACAGTCCTGGTGTATGGACAGTATAGTAATAATAATAATAATAATAATAATAATAATAATAATAATAATAATAACAATAATAATTTACAAGAGGATGGAAAGCCGGGTAGAAGCGGAGTTGGGTGAACACCAGTCTGGTTTTAGGAGAAATGTAGGAACAAGGGAAGCTGTACTAAGTCTTAAGCTGATTTTGGAAGGTAGAATAAGAAAAGATAAGAGAACGTTCATGGCATTTGTAGACTTAGAAAAGGCTTTTGATAACGTTGATTGGACTAAATTGTTTGTCATTTTGAAAGCGATTGGAATAAAGTACAGGGATAGGAGGGTGATATACAATCTATACAGAAACCAGACAGCAGTCATTCGAGCTGAAGGACATGAGAGAGAAGCTGATATTCAGAAAGGTGTTAGGCAAGGCTGCAACTTATCACCCATAATTTTCAATATTTACATTGAACAAGCAATGAACTCTGAGATTTGCTGATGACATCGTCATCTTGGCCGACACGCCTCAGGATTTGAATGAGTTTTTGACTGGTATGGACTCCGTCTTGAGGAAGGAATTCATGATGAAAATTAATAAATGAAAAACAAAAATATTGGAATGCAGCCGCAATAAATCAGAAACCTCTATGGACATCAAATTGGTAGGGGAGAAACTAAAGGAAGTAGGAGACTTCTGTTACTTAGGAAGCAAAATAACCAGTGATGGACGAAGCAAAGAGGATATAAAAAGTAGGTTGGCTCAGGCAAGGAAATCATTTCTACAGAAAAGGAATCTGTTGTCATCGAATATAGATTTAGGTATTAGGAAGACATTTTTGAAAACCTTTGTCTGGAGCGTCGCACTCTATGGAAGTGAAACTTGGACAATTGGTGCAGCAGAAAAGAGGAGAGCGTTTGAAATGTGGTGTTACAGGAGAATGATGATGAGCAGATGGGTAGATAGGGTTACAAACGAAGAGGTATTAAGACGCGTGGGAGAGGAGAGATGTTTCTGGCGACTGCTAATGAAGAGAAGAGATAGGTTGGTAGGACACATCCTAAGACACCCAAGAATAGCAAGCTTAGTTATGGAAGGAAGTGTCGAAGACAAGAACTGTAGGGGTAGACCAAGGTTAGAATATGTTAAACAGATTGCCTCGGATGTAGGGTCTGGTAGCTATGCAGAGATGAAATTATTAGCTCAGGACAGGGAGGCATGGATAGCTGCATCAAACCAGTCAAAAGACTGAAGACTCAAAGAGCAACAATGATGAAATGAAAATCCACAGCCTGCTTCCAGTCTCCGACCGGGTCAGGAATGGAATGAATGAAGCCCCCATCTAGCGGCGAGGATATGGACTGTGCCGGCTGCCGAGGCCTGACGCACTCCTCTGGGGCAATGATTAAATGAATGACAGATGAAATGAAATGATAGTGAAGAGTGTTGCTGGAATGAAATTTTGACAGGGAAAACCGGAGTACCCGGAGAAAAACCTGTCTGCCTCCGTTTTGTCCAGCACAGATCTCACATGGAGTGACCGGGATTTGAACCACGGACCCAGCGGTGAGAGGCCGACGTGCTGCCGCCTAAGCCACGGAGGCTTCAGCAACAATGATAATAAAATAAAAATTAAGATTCAAAATAATTAAAAATAAAATAATTATAATAAAAATAATTAAAATTGATATAATAAAACCGACACTATACCACAGTTGTAAAACCTGCGTCCGAAACCTTGAGCGTGAATAGTATAGTAAAGGTCAAGCTGACCAACTGGAAAAAAGAGAGCGTGGATATTAAGAAAAATCCTAGTGGCGAATGAGAGCAAATGAGGACTTTTACAACAACATAGAACCTATCACAGCATCAATTAAGAAGAGACGGCTACTATCTTACGGCCACCACTTGAGGAAGACTGATGATCCATTAACGAAAAGAATATGGAGTCTATAGCAACAAGGCCGAGATGGTTCGAGGAATGTGAAAATGATCTCAGGCAAACTGGTATTCTAGACCGAGAAATTCCTGACAGGAACACATTTAGAAGATTGGTGTACAACTACCAAGGTTTTAAAATGGTATCAACTTCCGGAAGGGCGGCTTCGGTGGGGTAGTCGGTAGCACGGCCGAAGCCGTCGGATTTTTTAAGAGTGTTAAAAATCCCTCAGTATGCCTTCTTTCGGAGGGGAAGTAAAGCCGGCGGTCCCATGTCATAGATTTATGGCATGTTAAAGAACCTTCCACTAATTACACCTGTGTGAAGCTAAATTGGATAGGTTAAGAATGTAAACAATGCTCTTAGGTTTCTACGTTCCTTGCCAAGAGTCGTCTGCGGTGGCGTCTAGTAGCTAAGTTCTGCACTAGGCCTAGTAGTCGTTGACGGTGGCGCTTGGCGGCAAAAGTAGGAACTATTTGAAAAATTCTAAGTTGCAGTCTGTACTTAAATTAAAAAACAGATACACACACTAATACAGCCATCACAATTAACACCGGTTATCAGACAGATTCTACACACACCCAAAGTATACGGGGCTACGTGACCGCGTTGTCGCAGCCCCTAAACTGAGGAACCAACCAACCAACCAACTTCCGGAAGACGGAGAGGACCTTCAGTATGTCCGAAAAACATAAACAGGCACTGGTCGCTGGGGTCAGAATATACTGGCAGGAAGTCAGAGCTGGAACAAGAACAAGACCTAGACACTAAAGTGAAGTTGGTTGTTACCACGCAGTCCACAGAGGCTCAACTCGATGTATTACCCTACCAGGGAATTGTTACCGCTAGACGTTGAGTGCGTCTGTTGTGTATACATTACGTCAGTTCGCCACGTTATGGCTGCCACGAGTGGTTGCGGAGCAAGAGGGGGAACGCATGTACAGTCATACAATGAGAACACACCACACAGCGCATGACCCAGCACGAATGATGCAAACAAATGGCATGCGATGAGGTATCGCGGGCGGCGACTGCACGTCTATCTGAGGCGTGTGGCTGGGTGGAGCGCATTAGTTCCGATTTCCACCACCGGTAACAATTCGCTGGTAGGGTAGTATTAAAAAAAAGGTATTTTCTTACGGAATTAGTTCTGTCCTATATATGGTTAATGTGTAGGTAGACTCAGTACAAAGAGATACAATCCAATTGATAGTCGCCCCGGGCAGGGACTCCCAATTGGCCGGCCATCTAATCAATTCACAAGATAGCCTATACGGGAAGTAACGGTCGCCTCCTTACCAATCCTTATTACAAACACGCACACAACTATAGACACCACAATACACAGGTAACCACAGATACTATACACACCCAAGTATACTGGATCCTAGCTTAATCAACAATAACAAGAACAACTTGATTTGTCAGGAAGACCACCTCGTGATGTTTGGCTATCGCACCTGAGGTCCGGGTTTAATTCCCAGCTCTGCCAAGATATATCTGGTCTGAGGGCTGAAACGAGGTAAACTCAGCATCGTGACTTTTTTTTCTCATCTTTCGTATATTTATTTATTTATTTATTTATTTATTTATTTATTTATGTATCGTATGGCTTTTTGTGCCGGGAGTGTCCGAGGCTGTAGCTGCTTCAAGCGGATACCCATAGGGTCAGCTACAAGTTCCGTTCAATTTCAAGTAGTTCCAACTTTCGCTACCAGATATCAATGATACCTAGTGGTGAACGTTGGAACTTTGATAGAGCGTTACAACGAAATCTAACCTAGAAATTTAGCTTCACGCAATTTTAGTTAGTGGAAGGATCTTTTACATGCCATAAATCTATGACATGGGACCGCCGGTTTTACTTCCCCTCCGAAGGAAGGCATACTAAATGATTTTAACGCTCTTAAAAAATCCGGCGACTTCGTCAGAGTTTGAACCCGCTATCTTGGGCACAGCAGTTCAGCATGCTACCTACTACTCCACCGAAGTCGCTATCTTTCGTATAATATTCTGCTTACAATAATATGTTGATTGCCGCTAGTATCCTGGTCGTGTTATTTAGTTGGTGCCTTCTGCCAATTGAAATTCCGTAACGTGACGATGGATTAGAGGGTCGGCTAACTAAGTTACTGGACTAGTTCAACATTTCAACATACTGCATCTAACTGCCTGCTAATTGGATGTCGACAAGAGTGGATCAGCAGTCAATTGCTTCGACCTTGTTGCGAAATGCGAAGTGAATACATAAGTCGCAAATAGGAGTCGATTGGCTGTTCGGGAAGGAATTCACTTTCAATGGTCTCGATTCAGATCACAATGATCTCGGCCGTCTCAAACTCAAATTCTAACTTCAGTTAAATGAAAATATATCTGACAACATTGATACCCTGGTTGGTTGGTTCCTTAGTTTAGGGGCTGCGACAACGCGGTCATGTAGCCCCGTGTACTTTGGGTGTGTGTAGAATCTGTCTGATAACCGGTGTTAATTGTGATGGCTGTATTAGTGTGTGTTATCTTCAATTCAGGTAAGGACTGCAGACGGACAATTTCAAGTAGATCCTACTTTTGCTACCAAATGCTACGTCAACGACACCTACTGTAGCTGTGAACTTGACTACTAGATACAACCTCAACCAGCATCTGGCGGCGAACGTTGGAACTTAATAGAGCGTTAATCAAATCTAACCTACAAATTTACCTTCACACAATTGTAGTTAGTGGAATGTTCTTGTACATTCCATAAATCTATGACATGGACCCGCCGGCTTTACTTCCCCTCCGAAGGAAGGCATACTGAGGGATTTCTAACGCTCTTAAAAATCCGACGACTTCGGATGGGTTTGAACCCGCGATCTTGGCCATAGAAGCTCAGCATGCTACCAACTACACCACTGAAGTCACTAGAAGTGATACCCTGAGTTAGTGACATTTGGAATGACAGTTCATACCTGTTGTTTTAAAAAGGTGCTTGAGATATCTTTGTTCATGACACATGTAATTCTGTGTGTGGTTTTTCTGTAAACATCTGTTATTATAATGTTGATTGTTGTTGTTAATTCATTTTAGGAGCTTGGGCATCTCGGTCATCAGCCCCGTGTAGTTGGGTGTGTGTTGATGATTTCTGATAACCAGAATTTGTGTGTTGGCTGTAGTAGTGTGAGTAGGGGCTAAGTCTTTAAATGAATGTTAATTGGGCTTAGAAAGAGTAGATAATGCAAAATGCAATGTAAACATTTGTAAACATTCTTCCATCGTAAAAGGGTTGTTTGAAATTGGATCAATCGCTCAAATGGTATTCAGAGACATACAGTACTTTTTCATTTGAGACTGTTCTGCCTTTCAGCGTTCAGTCTAGTCTACAAGTCTCTCTCTGGGAAGAAGTCTCATCCATGATCCCTTTTTAGCAGTTAGTACTACGGCTTCCTCTGCTTCTACATATCTAAATCGTAGAACACTGAATGTAACCATCGCCTCCTAGTTCTACCTCTGCTTCTCTTACCATCTACAGCCGAACTCATTATCCTCTTAGGAAATCTCTCCTCCCACATTTTCTTCACATGATCCAACCATCTTAGTCGGCTCATACGAACAGCTTTATCTATGAAGAAAGATATCTCAAGCACCTTTATAAAACAACAAGTAGGGGGTCTTTCATATAAAGTAAGAACGGCAAGCGGCAGTTTTGTTATTCGCTGCTACGGTGACCTTGGCCGAGCTTGTGGCGCGCCATGGCCTCCTGCTGTACTATTGAAAGCGCGCACATAGTACATACGACGGGTGGTTTTTTTTTTCAAATACCGATGGACTGTATAAAAATAACAGATTGACATACCAAACTGATTTTACTACTAAATTTTTGCTTGTTTCATTAGTATATCTCAGCATAGTCCCCAAAACGATTGAAACATTTGTCGTATCGTTACACCTGCTTCCCAATGCCCTTGGTAAAATATTCTGCCACTGAGGTGTGTACGTCTGGACAGTATTCTGAAGTGTTTCCATTTTGGTGAAGCGTGTTTATTTCTATCTTATCCTGTATCTCCTCATTACGAGAACCCTCCTGCTATTGCTCCTACCTATTTGTCCCAGAAATCATTCGTGCTACCCTCATATCAGTTACCTCTAGCCTATGCAGGACCATCAGATATCAAGAATTTACCCACATCTCACTCCCATATAGCAAGGTAGTCTTATTACAGAGCGATGTAGGGAGAGTTTCGTTACTACACTAACGTCTTTCTTGCAGAATACTGTCAATCCCAACTGAGAACTCACTGCATTGGCTTTTCTGCATCTCGACTCTATTTCTTTCCCCATACTATCATCCAAAGAGAATACACAGCCTGAGTACAAGGCGCATCCAGAAAGTAAGTCTCTCTACTAAAGAAAAAGAGAACAGAGTTATATGCTAAACTTTATTGGCAACAGGTACAGCTATGTGTCAGCTATCTTTTTACATAGGCACCAAACGAATTGAGACACTAGTCATAGCGTGGTATCAACTTTTGTAGTCCTGTGTCATACAAGTCTGCCACCTGCGAATGGAACCAGCGTGTGCCATTAGTCTTCAGCTCTTCGTCAGTGTGAAAATGCTGACCGGAGAACATATATTTCTTGAGGTGCAAGAAAAAGTGGAAATCACTGGGAGCAAGATGAGGACTGTATGTTGGATGATCAAACATCTCCCAGTCAAACTTGTACAGAACAGTTTATTTATTTATTTATTTATTTATTGCCACAACAGTGCAGTGTCCCAATTACAGCAGCAAACAATTGTTTACACACAGATAATACATGAAAATACATTGAAATACGAGATAAAAAATACATTAAAATACAAAATAAAAATTGAAAATTAAAAATTGAATATTAAAACTTAAAAATGTAAATAAAATAAAAATAAATTGTTAACAAGGAATATAGACAAGTTCAAGTCGCAATAACAGTAAATGAAGCATGATTTATAATATGTGGTCACATGTTCTGTCCTCCGGTCAACATTTTCACACTGACGAAGAGCGGCATACTTGTATGACACAGGACTATAATAGTTGATACCACGCTATGACAAGTGTCTCAATTCGTTTGGTGCCTATTTGGAAAAATAGCTGACACATTGCTGTACTTGTAGCCAATAAAGTTCTGCATATAACTGTGTTCTCTTATCTTAAATATATTTTTTAATTTTTTTAAATAGGGAAACTTACTTTCTCGATGCGCCTTATACTTAGAAAGATAGGTCAAAATACTATCATGTTGCTGGCAGCATTGGAATACTCGTCTGTAGACACTAATACTAATATCGTATGGCCTCGGGTGCCGGGTCCAAGCTTTGTTATTTGACAACCAAAGGGTAGCTTGCGTGTCGAATTTCGTTGTTCCTTGAAGCACTATGAAAGTCAAGGAGGTTAGATATCTAAGCTCCTTGAACACTATAGCGCTTTCTAGTAGAGAAATGAGGAACTTTGTGTTGGCGGAAACTCCCATTATGATCACGGCTTACTGAATTCAAATGGGTTCTTTGACATGCCAACATCGTATGACATGGAGTCGTAATTTTTGCCGCCTTTCAAAAATCACTTACCACTGCCAAGAGCGAACCTGCAAGCTTGGGGTTAGTGGACCGACACGTTGACCACTCACCCACCGTGGCAAGCTCTGTAGACACTGATTACTTATCATTAAACACTACAAAGATTGGTCGAAATTCAATCAATAGTTCAAACGGAGTTTTGCCTCAGGAATTTCCCATATACTGGTCCTGCAGAGCAATTTAGACATTTTGCTAGAGACGGCACCGAACTACGAATGGAGTTGAAGGACGGCACAATTGCCAAAACAAACTAGGATGACCAAATCCTAAAAATCCTAGAAACAGAGACGTGGTGCTTCATTTGAAGAAAGAAGTGGAAAATTCAGTCTTCACGTGCATGAGATCTCAGTTAAATTTTGCTGTGAAGGAGAAGGATAACTGCATACCAAAGTATTGAACCCTTCAGAATAGCAGTGTTTTATGCAAGAATCTTGATCAAGGGGTCGCGCTCAGTTCATAGTGTGATGTTTACGTCCGCCAAACAACATGCTTTACTGAGGCAAGGGTCATAGGATAAAAACTGTAATTAAGAAAGTAAGGAGACAAGACGTAAGATAATAACAAGATTTAATAACTAATTGTGCATAAAAGAAAATAAACAAACAATGATAAAAAAAATATTCTCCCTGAATTTTTCCCTGACAGGAATATCTAACACTTTGAGGAGTCAGATGGATCTCCCCCTTTATAAATAAATTGTGGATCCTAGTTCCACTACCTTGCATTTGAGTTTTATGTGCGCGTGATGACTAACTACGAGAAAATGAGTACTTGGATGACCGTTCGTTTACAACGGGTTAACAGCCACGGTGCTCACGAACAATCATCACGTAAATCAACGTTTATGGATATGGGCATGACATTAATAAAAACCCTTAAAAACTCTAGTGCTGACACACACTACAAATCTATTATTTACAGGAATCTGTCTGAGATCCTCATTAGCGCGAAGACGCACTTAACAACATGAGCTACCAACTGGCCAGTTGCTCAATACACACAAGGAAAGACAGCATTGCACATGACTCACGGGTCACTGAAATGAAAATAAACCTGGAATAAACCAACAACAACAAAAGCCTGACCGGCTAAGATTACTTTATATGAACGAAACTGCATGTTAAGGTAACGCTTCGGAGATTATCGTGATTCGTAGGCAACTCCCATTTATTTCAACAATTCTTTTACCATTGATCAGTTCTTATCTGTAATTTAAGTAACTAGGGAGCCAACGAGCACTCCTCACTAATGACCATGCTTTGCACGTTCAGACAGCCTTGTGAAACATCTCCCCCCTTTCCTCAAATACTTGTCGTGTCCCACTCCAGTGTATATAAATAGCTGACCAGCTGTTCCGTTACCTCACGGAATCAACAGCAACAAAAATCTCATCCAACTCAACATATGGTCAGACATAATCACATATCCACAATTGCCCTCGCAAGGATACAATATGGACCGGGTACCAAGCTGACAGAAATCAGTCTGAGCTGAAATTCCCGCTTGTAATACCACAAAAATACACACATACACACATCTGGGACTGACATGACGCCTTTCACACAGGTCTGCTGAATAGGTGCTCACAAACATTAAACACAATATTTAAAACCTACGATAGAGCTGATTACTCTTCGTCACAAATTACATTGCTCCAATCGGCAATAGTCACACTGAATCTGATCAATAATAAATCTTAAACAATTTTAATTACCCTCCAATCTACTGTATAATTACATTAATTCAGTCCTACTTCTGAAACACAACAGATCTCCGAGAGACGTTTTTAACCGCATTGCGTAACATATGCAAACACGGCCGTTCACATAGCTACGTTAGTTAACACAATACAAAAACAAGAACCTTCCACTAACTACATTCGTGCGAGCTGCTTCCATACAAAAGTGTGTCAGACCAAAACTAAATATACTACGTTAATCACACAAGCAATGTATTTACAAAAATATGTCCCATAAACCATAAGTTAATTTATCAAATAATAAAGAATATTATTTTGTACTCATCTCTCTTGTAGTCACCCGTCAAAGAACGTCTGCTGCCATTTCCCAACTGAATGGTTCTATCTCATCTCAGCCATCTGGACGGAGTGTTGAGAATTCCAAACTTCCTCTGTAGTCGTCGGTGTCATCTCTGGCGCTGCTTCAAAAATTAGATTATTATACACTTGATATCTGTCTACTAAATTCGCTGTTCAGGTACTACTTTCCCTGTCACAGTTCGTTGGCGAATTATCGACGATACTGCCCCTACAATATAGTACTGTGACTATCTATCACTGAATTTAACACTTAACAATAACTTCTGTGTCCAAGACACACAAAATAATAATCAACCTGTGTCCACGACACACAAAATAGAAGTCGTTCTGTCCGCAGACGAACACAGTAATAAGACGACTACTCCCGTAGACGCACAGAATAATAGTCTACGTCCTCAGACGAACAGAATAGAAGTCCAAGTCTTGGCTCTTCATGCCACTTATAAAAGAACTGGCCCTAGGTCTCGATGGGGGGGGGGGGAATTTATGCAAAAATTTATCGAAATAATTGTGGTACAGGCATGAAATAGATATCACTGAACTCGTAACATTGCACAGGTCAAGAATATGCTCATTAATCCTAGAATCGATCGTAGAGATTTTGTCTAGGCGATTTCCCGCGTGAATGCTAGCCGAGCGTACCCACGCTAGACCTGCCGCGTTAACTAGGCATTCTTCTCTCATTGGTTCTAACATTTTCTGTAATTTGGCGGTTCATAGCAGATCTTGGCGTCGTAGGAGTGTCCAGCCTGCTCATCAGCCACTCACATTACTGCATCATTTCTTCTAGGCGCGAATATCACAATGAACATACTAGCAGCATGTCTCACTGCGCGTCGCTTCTATTTGAGGCGGCCCACCTGTCCTTCTGACACATCGCTATGCTATTTCCTTTCACAGCTAAAATATTTAGCCTATTGTCAACCTGCTTCAGGTATGTCCCCGCTGTCTCCAACCAATGCTTGAAATTTCCTCATCTCCGTCAGGCTACTTTCATGATGCTGGTGGAAATATTTATTAATTGGAGAAATAAAACATAGAATCATTTATCCAACAGAGGATAAAAGGGTTCAGTATGGATTAGAGAATGGGGAAGACATCAAAGAGGCACGAAGTTACAGGCAACATACGGGCGTGTAATGATAGCTTTAAAGCCATTCTTTTCAGTGTTGCCTTATTGACATTTGATATTATTTTTCAGTTGATCAACACAATTTTCTTTTATTTCTTTTTATTATGGCATGTTTCGCTCATCAGGCGAGCATCGTCAGATCAAAATATATGAAAGACAAAATAACTCTACGAAACACTACGAAACTTACAATGACACCCACTGGTGGTCACTGTCCTCCTTAACAAACAAAATCGTCAAAAACTTGGAAAGTGTGGGAAACTATTACTGGTAAAATACTTAAGCAGAAGTATCCGAAAAACTATTTATATACGGTATCCACTATTTTTCAAGACTAAAAAATTACAATCCCATCAACAAACAGTCTTGCGTTGACCGACTGAATAATGATAGGCCTATCAAAACGAGCGTATCTCAGAGCGAACTCATTCTTAGAAAACCTGGAATAAACTCGATGATACGTAGTCCCATCACTTGATGTATCACCTGATGCTTGATCTGAATATGCTGTATATTTTGTAAATAAAGTGTAAATAATGGATTTTGAGAAAAATCTTTTTAGTAAGAAAGCCTATTTTCAAGTGAATTGACCGAGTCAGGAATCTCCGACGGAAGTGGGAGCGGATATTACATTGAGCCGATATTTTCCTGTGTGAAACTTTCGGGACAAGGTGTGAGCGGGTATTTCATAAAGTGGAACTTTCATGACACCTGGTTGTTTAGCATTCGCGAAAGTAAACAGTGTATTCAAGTTGGGGGCATAATTGCGGTCAATATCATCATATATATTATTTCAGTAGTATAGATCTCTCATACGGCGCTCACAAGCGAACGATTGTGACAAATGAGCATTCAAATGAAGGAGAATAAACATTAGCAGTGACTAATTGCACTCTAATTTCATAAATATCTATAATTTCTTAAAAAAAAAAAGACTTTAAAAATGTACGAAGTGTGCGATTTGCAGATACTGTTGCTGTAGGAAAATACGCTCCATAATTGCTATACACTTCACATTCTGCCCGCTGTGACGCCTGTTTCATGTCATTATTACATTCTGAGGTCTTTTTCCTTTATCATTTTGCATGGATTTCAGAAACAGTATGCTAAATCAAAGGAATGGGTACTCGAATCGTATAATTTCATAAATATCGAATAACCGGTGAGTGTTATGATGATCCAATTTACAGTGATTACCTTCTTAAGTCAGGGAACGTAGAACTTGGAATTCTAACTGAAATGTAAATAGTGTTCTATAATCATTTGTTTGAAATAAAATAGTACATTATACAACGAGCCTATAATGGAAATTATAAAACTCGCTTCTTTCATTTTATAAACATACTCGTGTCTTAATTACAAATATAGGCGAGTTGCATACGACTGTTTATGTTCGACGATAATTATAACTATTTTATGTTCGAACATAAATATTCATAAATATCTGTCGAAATTTCGCCACTTTTATGTACTGGACAGAGCGCATGGGACGCAGAGAATACCTTGTATTTGACAATGGCCTCCTCAAATACCCCACTATGATGCTAGCCACGCAGTTAAATTTAAAATAGGAGGCCGTGGAAGTCAGCGCAGATGCGATGCTATCCTTATCTAATTTGGCACACAACTGTTTCTTGAGCTCCGGTTGGTAGGATGAACTGTTTTACAATAAAAAATAGTGTTATAATGACCCTCATTATGATACAGTTTTCTGACATATAATATTTACATTTCGACATCATCGAACATAAACATAATAAACTTTCTACTTAAATCTCTCATTATAAACCTACTAGCTGTTACCCGCGGCTTCGCCCGCAATAACATTTGGAATCCCGTTATAACATTAGTTATATAGATAGATAAGCATGGGTCCTAGTGGAAAATAATTCTATCACCTGAAACCAAAAATGCATGGGACGAAAAAAAACATCAAAATATCATGTTGGTTTCGAACCCTAAAAGACGTGAAAAATATAATAAAAGTATTAAAAAAAACTATTTTTTGAAATTTCATTCGAATCAATTTTTATGTCATTCCTGGGACTTAAAAAATTCCGGCCAAAAAATAGAAAATCATTAATAACTCCGTAAGTATTCGTCGTGTGATGAAATAGCAAGAGACAAAAAAGATGTAATGTGTTATTGTCTACAACATAGGCCATGTATAATTTTACACTCAGACATATTACGTCCCCCCCCCATAATTTCACCCCTCCCCATGGGCCCCTTAAATTGGATTTATGAAAAAACGGTCAAACACCTATTTACTTATTTTTTATGCTGATTTTTTCCCGCTGAGTTCCAAACTCCTGGCCTATGTCGTTTAAGGGATACACGCTCCGTTAGGAATCTTTCAATCCCCACTTTTCACCCCTTTCACCTCATAATATACACCACATCGAAAAACCCTCAGACACGTGTCTTCTTATCTTTAATGATGAGTTTATATGCCGAGTATCACATCCCCCAATGAAACCAATCGGGAGATATTGCTATTCAAGGAAATGCAGATCTACCCCTTTAACACCCCTTTAGAACATGAATATCCAAAAATTCCTTCTTAGCGGGCGTATGCGGCCCTTGAGGAAGCTGCATACCAAATTTAATTCCAATCCGTTCGGTGGTTTCTGAGATTTCGTGATGAATGAATCAGTCAGTCAGTGGTATTTGAGCTTTATATAGTAGATTGCGGGAAGTGTGGTTTATGAACATGCGAGATTTCTCGCACGGGCCCGCTAGTATTCCCTTATGCGTTATACACGCCACCATAGTAATTAAACATGCCTCAACAAAGTGACTTTGAAGGTAGTAGTGCTGACCTACTACTAGCTCGTCGGTCGTGCCGATCGATTTTGAACTAACAACTGCGCAAAACACGCTCGTCTCTCGGGCTGTCACCAAAGACCTCTCGTGAGTGCGTGACCCTGACCTGGCATCAGAAATACTGCAATTACGAGTTGAAAATGAGTTCGGCGTCGGGACTTGAACCCGAATCCCCAACATTGCTGGCCGGTGCATGAATCGATTACTCCCCGGTCCACTGCTGATGGTAGGTAATTTATAACAACAATAATAATGATAAGGGCTCGGTTGTTTAAGACTTAAGGGGACTTATGAGTGAGTTTCCAAAATCCGAAACTACTCGACAGATCAATTTGAAATTTTAACCACATGTAGATATGCCTCTAATTAGAACATATTCTGAATTACAAATTGATTACTCTTACCGTTTCTGAAATAATAATAATAATAAAAATATTATCAAAACATAGGGCCATAAAAAAAGTTCCTTGCGATGGAGTTTTCACTTATTTTCATCCATACTTGGTAAACAGTAGCACAATACATGTACAAATGGAAATTGCTCTGGAATTTTATGTAACTTTTATATGAGAGTCAGAAATGATAGTCAAAGTGATAATATTCATGTTTTGCCCTAAGAATAAAAATTATTTATTTTTGCAAGCAAAAAAAAATACAGTTAATTTTCACTGACATAAAAATCCAGAGCAAATTGTAATGTTCATACATATTTTAATATGCAAATCAACTTTGAACCAAATATCTTCAAAACTGCAATACAAGGAGCATTTTTTATGATATTACATGTAACAAAAATCACTTCATGAGAAAACAGCAATTGAAGTTAGAGGTTAGTTAATTACATCAGAACTGCCCTGCACCATATGTACAGCCCTCACACTTCTTCATCCTGTCTTCTAGGGACAAGTTCAGCAGTTTTCTCTTTTTTCTTGAATTTTTCTTTCCTGGGGTGATCCTTTTTCTGCTCTGTCGAAGACGTATGTGGTCACGTTGCTCACTGATCTTCACTGAAGTTCTTGTCTTAATAATGATGCGCATCCATCTTTAAATCACCGCCTGGGCTTTAAAAATGGCGCCACGGGAAAAAATCCAACACTTCTAGATTCTGAAAAGGTGTGGGCACCAATTTTCGGTAAAATCCAAATTTCCGTATTTTGGTCCATATTTCATGAAAACTCACTCATAAGTCCCCAAAAATAGCCCGAATATGCGAGCAAATCCCTCCCTATATTATTCTGCTAAGGTCCCTTTCCAGTGTTGTACCGAAAATAAGGTCCCATTAACACCAACCTACACATATGGGGTACCTACAGGTTCAGCATAACCCAATGCGTAAGCGAAACGCACTCACTTACTCTTTAAATGCCTCACAATTAAATAAATACCTTAAAACATGTATATTTACAATGAAATAATGAAAGAATGCAACACGGTAACCATGGTAACAGAATCTCACAGGTCCATCTATTTCTGTAAGACCCAATGCAATTCCAATTATTACATTACTGTGAAAGTTTCCAGACGGTTATAAGGTTATCACTGAACCAAATTAAGCTGTAAAATTCATCAATACTTACAGTATAATGTGCTTAAGGGGGTCAAGAGGCACTCTAGATTTTTTTCACGCAATTTTCACGTGTGAGTGTGGTACGAAAGGTCTTTTTCACCCGACTATAAAGGGTCTCCGAAAACCACATTTAAAGGCCCTTAACTTAACAGTGTCTGTGATATTCCTAGAAAACTTACTTCGCTCTGATATACCTATGAAGGAATTACAAACCCCTAACCACTGCACCAGTCATACCAATGATAAATCAGTCATAGCATTCATGATTGAGATTTTGCTAAGTGTACTCTTTACAACTAGAATATTCGTGGGCGAAGCCGCGACGGGTAATGCTAGTTTATTAAAATGACGAAATATGACTCAAAGAAGACAAAATATGACCTAAAATTGGCTGATTTAAATATGGTCATTTTTAAATTATAAATCCAAGCGACAATCCCTTCGAGGTTAACTCAATTCCTTATAGGCCTACCTATTTTCATAATAATTTTCTGAATATACATTCCCGTTCGGAAGCCTCCGTGGCTTAGGCGGCAGCACGCCGGCCTCTCACCGCTGGGTCCGTGGTTCAAATCCCGGTCACTCCATGTGAGATCTGTGCTGGACAAAACGGAGGCAGACAGGTTTTTCTCCGGGTACTCCGGTTTTCCCTGTCAAAATTTCATTCCAGCAACACTCTCCACGATCATTTCATTTCATCTGTCATTCATTTAATCATTGACCCAGAGGAGTGCGTCAGGCCTCGGCAGCCGGCACAGTCCATATCCTCGCCGCTAGATGGGGGCATCATTCATTCCATTCCTGACCCGGTCGGAGACTGGAAGCAGGCTGTGGATTTTCATTTACATTCCCGTTCGGTAAGTTGAGGATGATTGCACACCTACGTATGGCATCAAACTACCAAAATATGACGTTCTTACCAATGGTAAAAAAATGTATGAAATATGCATGTATATGACAAATAAAAACCACTGTATTGTGACGATAATCACTTGATTAGCCTCAGAAACCAATCGGCCATGAAAATAGAGGTAAAGAAAAAAATATTTTTTCTAAATAACCGAGTCCTAATAATAATAATAATAATAATAACAATCATCATCATCATCATCCCCTTCCTTCCAAATATTGGGCCTAGTGTCCCGTTACAATCTTGAATTTTCCTTCCATCGCTTCAGCGGCCGTCCTACAGATCTTGTTCCTCTGGGTTGGTAGCGTAGTATCCCCTTTGGTAGTCTTCCAGAATCCATCCTTTCCAGGTGACGTTTCCAGTTTTCTTGGTACTCAAAGATGTAAGTGATGACAGGTTTCACCTTTAATTTCTTCAGCACATCTTCATTTCGCTTATGGTCCCATTTGGTATTGTCTGCTGTTCGTCGCATGCTGCCTTAGCAAATGGTTGGTCTGGCCAAAGTGTTGTAATTAGGGCTCGGATTTTTAGGTGCTAAAAATCTGGAAAATATTTATTTTTTATGTATTAAAAATACCTGAAATATGTGACAAAAAAGTAAAAATATTCAATTATAATTTTGTTTATTAATGTGAATATAAACAATATGCAGTATTCACGAATGCAATTTATGCTATGCCTCACTGACTGCTGAAGAATTACAGTACACATCTTCAGATTGCCCATCACAAATGACCCGATGATTATCGCGAAACTGCGCCAATATGTTTCTTGCCCTCGAGGTGTTGTGTAACTTGAGATCGCTGTTCAGCCTTGATTGCTTTCCCACATAGTTGGCAGAACAGAACAGAACGCCTCCATCAGAAGTAAAATTATCTTTAAATTCTGCAAGAGACGATAACTCATAGTTATTTTACTTTAGGTATCTTAGAACTGCCTTACACTTCACAGTGCCAGAAATGAACTGCCTGGTTCCCGGTAGCTGGGGGAGGAGAAGGTCTAGCACGTGGAGCAATATGGCTATGGACAAGGAAATCCCCGGCTTCCACAGTGAGTTGCACGGGGCAACAAGTTAAGAATAACACAGTTGCAAGCTGACATACGCTCTGCGTGAAGATTAGATAGCTCATAGGTTCTTCCTCGTTGAAGTAACGCAGAACAAAAATGCAATAAACAGAAAGATCTAGCATACTGATTTTAAAAATTGGAAATATTATGTCTTTTTATGTGCTAAAAAGCGAAAAGAAAAAAATTATGTATTTATAGAAAAAATGCTAAAAATATGTATTTACATAAAAAATATTTATTTACCTAACAATCCGAGTCCTAGTTATAATGACTTAAGCGAGTGTGTTTTTGCACAAGGGATGGTTTCATGATGTGATTTGTAATCTCTATTGTTCTAATGTACTTGGATATTTTTGCAGATATATACGCTTCCCCTTGGAAAGATAATTTGTAACCCAGACAATTGAATTAATTTGATGATGATGATGATGATGATGATGATGATAATTGTTGTTTAAAGGGGCCTAACATCTAGGTTATGAAAGATTAACAAATGGAACTTACAATTAAAACTAAACTACTCTCTTACAAACTAGAAGAGAAAATAGGAAACTAAATGGAGAAGAATGTAAATAAAAGACAAGAGGAAAGGGAAATGCCCTCAACCCTCGAATAATGAGGATGAGGGACTTGGAAGGATGGAGGGCCATGAAAGGCTGATAGGAAAGGGGAAATAGGAGAGGGTCCGCCCCAGAGGCAATGGAAAAGGGGGGAAAACCGGACCCAGCTCAGGAATCCCTCGGGGTAACCAACTAGGTGAGCCCCAGAGGTTGTAGCACTATCGAGGGTGCACCAGAAGTGGTGGGGATACACACATACCCCGCCTCCTTAAAAGGGCCTTGAGCAGAAGGCAGGAGATATGAAGAAAACAAAAGAGGTCTGGTCCCTCCAAGAATGAGGGATCAGAAAAGATGAAACAAGGGCCCATTAAAGCGGCCTCGGATACCCTAATACCGTCGGGGTCAGAAATGAACAAGAGTTGACCAAGGTAGGTCGATAGGAAGGATGACAGAGAGGAGCCTGGCACAAGTAAGTGGAAGTAATGCCGAACTCAGCTGGGGCCCCGTGGTCGCCAATCCACGTCCCACTAGTCGTGAGCCCCTGGGGGATTGAATTAATTTACTCTTTCTAAAATTTTATTATCTAAACAGATTTTACTTGGGTTATGATCTTTTCCTTTAAACGCCATTAATTTTTCTTTTTTTTTTAGATGAAATTACCATGCTGAATTTAAATGAGGTCAAATCATGATAATAACAACAACAACAACAACAACAATAATAATAATAATAATAATAATAATAATAATAATAATAATAATAATAATAATAATAATAATAATAATAATAATAATAAAGCATACAATTTATAAATGAGAATCACGTACAGAACTCGTACAGAAGTCAATTATTGGTCTTGACCGTATTTTTGCACTCAACAACATGATAGCGATTATATAGTTTATCACAAAGTTCTCATAACTTACACAAGTTTCATTTCGATTGTGAAATTACTTTTTCTTGCAGATTTTATGACGCTATCTGCGTACGGTAAAAGAGATCAAGAAGGGACGAAGATCTTGATTCGCATCGGTCCACGGGCTATTCATCATGGCCTCGGTAGAAACAAACCCTTTCTTTTCGTATCTCCTTTCTGCAAGAGCTTCTGTCCGTAGAAGGCAAGGTAAACTAAGTCTCGTTGTTGTTTCTATTGAGAGGCTTAGACAGTGTGGTCATTTAGCCCCGTGTACTTGGGTGAGTGTGGAATTTTGTCTGGTAACCTGTATTATTGGTTGGTTGGTTCCTCAGTTTAGGGGCTGCGACAACGCGGTCATGTAGCCCCGTGTACTTTGGGTGTGTGTAGAATCTGTCTGATAACCGGTGTTAATTGTGATGGCTGTATTAGTGTGTGTATCTGTTTTCTTAATTTAAGTACAGACTGCAACTTAGAATTTTTCAAATAATTCCTACTTTTGCCGCCAAACGCCACCGTCAACGACTACTAGGACTAGTTCAGAACTTAGCTACTAGACGCCACCGCAGTCGGCTCTTGGCAACGAACGTAGAAACCTATGAGCGTTGTTTACATTCTTAACCTATCCAATTTAGCTTCACACAATCTGTATTATTGTGAAGGCTGTATTAGTGTGTGTATTTGTACATTTGTAAATTGGGGATAGGATTTCAAAGAAGGTACCATTCCGGCAATAATTTGGAGGGAGTACAAGAACACTTCGGTGGAAAGGCTCAATCATGATAACCGCAATTGAAATCTTTGAGCTCCTTGCACAGTACTTGTTGGTTGGTTGGTAATTCATTTTAGGGGTTTTGGACCACTTGGTCATCTACCCCGTGTAGTAGGGTGTGTGTTGAACTTGTCTGATAACCTGTATTTATGTGATGACTGTAGTTGTGTGTGTAACTGTAGTAGGGACAGGTATGAGGGAGGTGTCCGGGCTTGAAGTAAGTCACGGTGAGTGAGTGGTTTTAGTGTCGGTCTACCAACCCCAAGCTTTCAGGTTCGCTCCTGGCCGTGGTAAATGTTTTTTTTTGAAAGGCGACAAAAATCACGGCACGCATGTCATACGTTGTTGGCATGCAAAAGAACCCATTTGAATTCAGTAGGTCGTGTTCATAATGGCAAAATGATTAATCTCGGGATTTTTCGCCCACACTAACAGTTCCTCCTTTCTCTACTAGAAAGCGCTATCGTGTCAAGGAGCTTAGATATCTAACCTCCTTGACTTTCATAGCGCTCCAAGGAGCAATAAAATTCGACATGAAAGCTGCCCTCTGGGCGTCAATTAACAAAGTTTACACCCGGCACCCAAAGGCCATACGATATTATTATTATTATTATTATCCCGGAATTTGCCTGGAGGGTGTGTGGGAAATCCCGAGGAAAAACCACACTCATGATAGCCGCTTTCAGTGCCGGGATTCGAACCCTCAATCTCCGGAAAGCCCTCGCCGTGGTGCACGATTAACGAGCGCTGCTGCGCCGCAGGTTGGACAGTAATACACTGCGGGGAGGTCAATATCGATAGTAAGGGATATTAGTGTAGTGTGTCATATCCTCGTGCCTGTATAAACCTCCGTGACCACATATTGTTTGATATTGAGATGTCCCCAGCCAGCGGAAGTGCGTAATATAGCCTACACCATCCTGCCTGGCTGGAATGGAATAACACCACGACCCCATGACCAGGTTATTACTGTGCGCAGTGCCTTATTACCAACATTGGTATCGGGGTTGGGGGGAGAGTATCCTTTACGATGCTCTAGAGTAGGCGTTCCCAACCTTTTAGACACTGCGACCCCCTTTTTAGGCTAAGTATTTTGGCGACCCCCTCTCATAGTTTTAACTTTAAAACAATAATTTAAAAAATAAAATAATTGTTCAGTTTTGTTCATAAAAACACTTGTATTTTTTTTATTTAGTCAATTTACCCTCTAGGTTGGTGGTTCCCACGGACTCAGCGAGGGAACTCACCACTACCGCCTCTATGGGCAGTGTCCTGGAGCTTGGAACATCTGGTCGGGATGGATACAACTGGGGAGGTGTGATCAGCACTTCGCCCAGGCGGCCTCACCTGCAAAGCGAACAGGGGCCTCATGAGGGATGGGAAGGGATGGACGATTGGGATGGATAGGCGAGGAAGAAGGAAGGAGGCGGCCGTGGCCTTACAGTAGGTACCATCCCAGCATTTGCCCGAAGACAAAGTGGGAAACCACGGAAAACCACTTCGAGGATGGCTGAGGTGGGAATCGAACCCCCTCTACTCATATTGACCACCCGACGCTGAGTAGACCCCGTTCCAGTCCTCATACCACTTTTCAAATTTCGTGGCAGAGCCGGGAATCGAACCCAGGACCTCCGGGGCGGCAGCTAACAATGCTGACCGCTACGCTACGGAGGCGACTAAAAACACTTGTAACTGATATTAATTAACATTAATTCAAAAGCCGGTTAATTCCAAAGAAGCTCAAGTTTCTCATTAACGGAATAAGAAAACGTTAAAGTTTAATACAATGTGAGCGTATTCTTCTTTTAATAAAAAAAACTACAGCAATAACTTTTTCTCCGTATCTCGGGAACCCCCAAGACACAGCCCACCGGTTTAGAATCCCTGCTCTAGAGAAATATATTGTTAACACAATAATAATAATAATAAGCATCGTGTATGTGGTTACAAAGTGGTCGACTGTTTGGAGAAACAGAGAAATTCGCATTTGCCATCCAAGATCAAGTCATTGACTACAAAAAATTATAATACATCATCAAAGATACCAGTGCAATCTCAGACAAATGCAGGCGATGCGCCATTCATCTCGAGACCATTGACCATGTCACTGCAGGTTGCCCAATACTAGCATCAGTTGAATATACAAGACGGCACAATCAAGTTGCAGGCATCATTCATCAAGCACTCCTACAGAAATATAAACTAACTGAGGAGCATATCCGTTACTACAAGGATTACGTGCCGAGTGCGACCGTGCCAGATGCGACGCAGTACAAATCGTGGCTGTAGCGACCCTGCTAGTACCTTACAGTGACCCATGCGACCCATTGATCGACAGAAGAATTGAAGAGCTTATTTCCATAGTGACGTAAATCCATGAAATGCAAAACTTCAGAAATCGCGTTTTTGTTTCTTCGTGTCACTAAATTCAGATATGATTTTTTTTTAGCGTATGGCGTTTAGTGCCGGGAGTGCCCGAGGACATGTTCGGCTCGCCAGTTTTTGTAGCTGCTTCGAGGCGGACACCCAATGGGTGAGCTACAAGTACCGTCGCGTCTGGAGTGTTGTCTGGGGAGGAAAGTTTGAATGTAAGGGCAAGGAGTTGGAAGGTAGCGGCTGTGGCCTAAAGTTAGGGACCAACCCCGGCATTTGCCTGGAAGGAAGATGGGAAACCACAGAAGACCATCTTCAAGGTTGCCGGCGGGGGGATTCGAACCACCTCGCCTCCCGGATGTGAGCGACTGCCAGCAGTCATGCCGTAACGACCACAGCTAACTGACCCGGTTAGTTGTGATTATGAATATAATGTAATTCCATTCATTACTTTCATGCACATCCTGACACTGTGTTTTAAAAATCTCCTATCATTGGACATTGTGGTAATCGTCTTCTGCAAGTTGGAGTTAGGACGTTTTGGAAATAAGTCTCATATTGACATACGCTTTGAGTGGCATTTATGAACATTTAAATGGTTTAAACACAACAAACACAAACTGATGCTCCACTGCGTCACCACGACCCACAAAAGTAAAAGACTATAGCCCGGTAATTCATAATAATAATAATAATAATAATAATAATAATAATAATAATGTATGTATGTCTACCCCTTATTATTCCCGTTTTCCAACGGGGTCGGGGATGAGATGCGATGGAAGTCTTTGTGGCGATGGTTTTTACGGCCAGATGCCCTTCCTGACGCCAACCTCATGAGAGGAGTTAATGAGAGATGAAATGAATGATGGTGAATGAAACTGGGCAAGGATGTGGAAGGAAGCGGCCGTGGCCTGTCAGAAGGTACCGTCCCAGCATTTGCCTGGTGTTGAAAATGGGAAACCACGGAAAACCATTTCAAGGACGGCCGACGGTGGGGCTCGAACCCACGCGTCTACCGAGTCAGCAGAGAGCTTGGCCCCATGACCTAATGCTGCGCGTTAGCCAGCGTAGTCACTACTGTCGGTGTAATAATAATAATAATAATAGTAATAATTAAAGTCCACCACAAAATGCGTTGAGGAAACTCAAGCTAATCTCAAAGAAGTTGGCATCACTCGAGAAGATATTCTCAAGAAATCACTGTTTCAAAGGAAGGTTGATAAATTTAAAAGGTTTCAGGAAAACCCTAGCTCAAAAACCAAGGTCATCTGGTTTGAAGAAAGAAGGGGAGACTCAGCGAACGCATGAAGAATTTCTTGGAGGAGAAGAAGAAATTGGAATGTCGGCCGATTGTTCACCGCGGTCCACAGTAGGCCAAAATCGACAGAAGAATGTTAATAATAAGGTTATTGGTTTTATGTCCCTTTTAACAACTGCGGGTTTTAGAGACGTCGGGGTACCAGAATTTTGCCCGAAAGGGGATCTTTAACGTGCCAGTAAATCTACTGACATGGCTCCCTCGCATTTGCACACCCTCGAATGTCAGCTGACTGCGCCAGGATTCGATCCTGAAACCATGGGAAGCAGGCGAGAACGTTACTGCTGAGCAGAAATTCATGATGATGATGATGATGATGATAACATCCAGGTTATCGGCCCCTATTGGGTTTGGGTGATCGTGAAGATGATAATGAAATGTGAACTATAACTAAAACTAACGACTAACTTATATACTAGAAGAAGAAATGGAAAACTAAAGGAGAATAAGGCAAATAAAGGACAGGAGGAAAAGAAATGTTCAGTTAAGAACATATAGCCTACTTTCTCCTAAATGCATGGGTATTGTTATAACTCTTTGTCCTTTTCAAGGAGTATAATTGAAGGTTGGTTGTAGTAGCTTGTTGAAATACAACGTGCTATAGGGATATTAAACATGAATATGAGGTGCCCTTTGATAGTGCTACCTCTGTAAAAAAAAATTCATTCAATCCGGTTTCACCGTGTTTGAATTGATCTGGGGAATGGATTTGCACACATACATGGCCGCTATTTGCAAACTATTGGGCTGATGACCTTGTAGTCAGTCATAAGATGCTTTCCACAAAAAGGCATGTTGTTGCAAAATCCGGTAGAGATCAAATTATTAGGATGGTCGAAATTTAATTTAAGCTTTTAACATTTGGGTGGCCGTCATTCCGTTTCCGTCAAGATGGCGGCGATATAAAACATGACACTGAGGTGCCATTTGCTAGTGCTACCTCTGTACCAAATTTCATTCCATTCGGTTTCACCGTGTTCGAATTAATAGGGGTAATCGATTTTGACACAAAGATGGCCGCCATCCGCAAACTATTAGGCTAATGACCTATTAGATTTGTCAAAGGATGCTTCCTCCATAAAGGTATGTTGTTGCAAAATTTGGTAGAGATCGGATGATTAGGTTAGTCGTAATTTGATTTAAGCTTTGAACATTTGTGTGGCCGCCATTACGTTTCCGTCAAGATGGCGGTGATATAAAACATGACACTGAGGTGCCCTTTGCTAGTGCTACCTCTGTACCAAATTTCATTCCATTCGGTTTCACCGTGTTCGAATTAATAGGGGTAATCGATTTTGACACAAAGATGGCCGCCATCCGCAAACTATTAGGCTAATGACCTATTAGATTTGTCAAAGGATGCTCCCTTCATAAAGCTATGTTGTTGCAAAATTTGGTAGAGATCGGATGATTAGGTTAGTCGTAATTTGATTTAAGCTTTGAATATTTGGGTGGCCGCCATTACGTTTCCGTCAAGATGGCGGCGATATAAAACATGACATTGGGGTGCCCTTTGCTAGTGCTACCTCTGTACCAAATTTCATTCCATTCGGTTTCACCGTGTTCGAATTAATAGGGGTAATCGATTTTGACACAAAGATGGCCGCCATCCGCAAACTATTCGGCTAATGACCTATTAGATTTGTCAAAGGATGCTCCCTCCATAAAGGTATGTTGTTGCAAAATTTGGTAGAGATCGGATGATTAGGTTAGTCGTAATTTGATTTAAGCTTTGAACATTTGTGTGGCCGCCATTACGTTTCCGTCAAGATGGCGGCGATATAAAACATGACACTGGGGTGTCCTTTGCTAGTACTACCTCTGTACCAAATTTCGTTCCATTCGGTTTCACCATGTTCGAATTAATAGGGGCAATCGATTTTCACACAAAGATGGCCGCCATCCGCAAACTATTATGCTGATGACCTATTAGTTTGGTCAAAGGATGCTGCCCCCATAAAGGTATGTTGTTGCAATATTTGGTAGAGATCGGATGATTAGGTTAGTCGTAATTTGATTTAAGCTTTGAACATTTGGGTGGCCGCCATTACGTTTCCGTCAAGATGGCGGCGATATAAAACATGACACTGAGGTGTCCTTTGCTAGTGCTACCTTTGTACCAAATTTCGTTCAATTTTGCGCTCACCGTGTTCGAATTGATAGGGGGGACAGACATTCAGAGTACACATACACAGACTCACACACACAGACTCACACACACACATACACACACACAGACAGACACACTTTTTTTTCGCCCTGTAGTGATCTCATAAGTCTACTTTCATTTTTTGCAAAAATCGAAAGTAGGCTAAAAACATGAATTTTGAAATATGTGGTACAGTAAAAACTCGATTAACCGTCATCGCCGGGACCGTGTCGTGATGGTTGAGCGGATGGACGGATAACAGAAACACTGTATTATTCCTCCAAAACATGACCTCAATCAATTATACGAGGCACGTCCAGAAAGTAAGTTCCGTTTGGTAATAAAATTAAATTGTATACAGAAAAAATATTTATTGCACAACATTCTACACCTCTTAAACTACTTTTCCACATAACTGCCGAACTTTTGCAGGCATTTGTCATAGCGTGGCACAAGTTTTTGGATACCTTCTTCATAGAAGTTTGCCGCCTGTGTCTTCAACCAGTTGGAAACATCTTCTTTCAGCTCGTCGTCATTGTTGAAGTGTTGACCGCCAAGGAAAGACTTGAGATGTGTGAACAGATAAAAGTCGCTAGGAGCGAGGTCAGGACTGTCGGAGGGTGGTCTAACACGTCCCAGCCAAATCCCTGTAGGAGGTTGTTCGTCACATTTGCAGTGTGTGGTCGTGCGTTGTCGTGAAGAAAAGCAACACCTTTTGACAGCAACCCTCGGCGCTTATTCAGTATTGCGCGGCGCAATTTCCTAAGTGTCTCGCAGTAAGCATCTGCGTTGATTGTTTGACCACGCGGTAAGAAATCACAGAGTAAGATGCCTTTCCAGTCCCAGAACACTGTACACATCATTTTCCGAGGTGTCAAGATTTGTTTCGGCTTAACCTTTGCTGGGGATGAAGTGTGCCTCCATTCCATTGATTGCCGCTTACTTTCAGGGGTGTCGTAAGAAACCCAAGTTTCATCTCCTGTGACTACGAAATGTGTCAGAAATTCTTCGCCACCTTCATTGTAACGGGTCAAAAACTGAAGTGCACTACCCATCCGTTTTGTTTTGTGTTGCTCCGTAAGAATCTTTGGTACCCAACGTCGGCAAAGTTTACGAAAGTTCAGTTTTTCGGTAACAATTTCATGAATTGGTGATCATGAAATTTGGGGAAATTACATAGCGGGAGCACTAATTGTAAACCTGCGGTTTTCCCGGATCTTGTCATCAATCGCGTGAACCAGTTCTTCTGTAACCAAAGATGGACGTCCAATTCGTTCTTCATCGTGCATTTCACTACGTCCTTCATTGAACTGTTGGACCCATCTTCTCACCATTGAATCACTCATCGCATTTTGTCCATACACTTCGTAAATTTGCCGATAAATTTCAATTGGTTTCACTTTCCTAGCATTCAGAAAACGAATCACAGATCTGATTTCACAATCGGCGGGATTTTCAATCAACACCGACATTGTACAAGTAAACATGCACAACAACGCGTACGTGGCTGACAGCGCTCTCCAAACGACGCACGTTTCTTCTCCTTGATACAGAGCGTCTACCGCGCTTATGCGGAACTGCGCTGCAGCGGAACGTACAACTAGTTGAAGACACAGGCGGCACACGTCTATGAAGAAGGTATACAAAAACTCGTGCCACGCTACGACAAATGCCTGCAACATTTCGGCAGTTATGTGGAAAAGTAGTTTAAGGGTTGTAGAATTTTGTGCAATAAATATTTTTTATGTATCTGTACACAATTTAATGTTACTACCTAACGGAACTTACTTTCTGGACGTACTTCGTATTATAGACAGATATCACTCTCACTGTAATGTAATATATTTCGGAACGAAAAGAAATTAAACAGGATTGTAATAGCAAATAAAACTATTTCTTAGTTGATAAAAACATCCGTACAGTAGCTACAAATGTGGCAAAATAATGTACAGTACAGTAATATATAAACTTACAGGTGAAATAGTTCATCTAGGTTGAAAATAGTCAGTCATTTTCTTCTGCCTCTTTGATGCTCGAGCATTCACCGCGGCAATATTTCGTATTTTTCGGAGCAGTAGTGTCTGAGTTGCATTGGCCTCTTCATGACTTTCAAACCACTCTATACACTTGGACAGCATTGTTTCAGCCTCTGGGTGGCTAATAGTTCGTTTTTCGTCATGGTTTGAACAGTATGGTGGCCAAATACACTCACTTCCCACTAAAATAGAGTAAGTAAGCAAAGCGAACACGTCACTGCACCTTAAAGCACTTAGTTATTACAGTATTATTATGCTATTACAGCAATGACGGTTAACAGAAACTGACGGTTTAAAGAGTGACGGTTAAACGAAGTTTTACTGTACTATAATAATAATAATAATAATAATAATATAATAATAATATCGTATGGCCTCGGCTGCCGGGTGCAAACTTTGTTAATTGACACCCAGAGTACAGCTTGCATGTTGTGGAAGACTGACATATCTGTGTGTGTGTTGAACTTTGTGTATAAAGTGTAAAGTGTTATATCTGTACATAAGTTCTTTGGAGTTAAATAAGATGGCGTTATATTAGCAAGCTGTGTGTTTCCCTGTGCTCCTTTTCACTCATTCTCCACATTCCCACTATACGTCCGCCACGATAACACCGTTCGCTAAAGTTACATCCTTTTGCTTACATGTGCTGCTACCGGAGCTATCCACTTGGAGCTAGCGTCGGATATGACAGTAAATACGTTTCTGATGGCCCTCCAAAGATTCGTCAGCCGCCGAGGACTACGTCATACCATAAATTCCGACAATGCCACTACTTTTCACGCAGCACATAGAGAACTTAGAGAGCTTTCTGTGATCTTCCACGACCACGACGCATCGAGCTACCTTTCCACAAACGGCATCCGCTGGGAATTCATCGCACCACGGGCGGCTTGGTGGGGAGGATGGTGGGAACGAAGACAGGAACCGGGTAACGAGTCCAAATCAGCTGGTCATACCTCTAGAGGTCGACCAGAGTGGGGAGGATGTGGAAGACTGACATATCTGTGTGTGTGTTGAACTATGTGTATAAAGTGTAAAGTGTTATATCTGTACATAAGTTCTTTGGAGTTAAATAAGATGGCGTTATGTTAGCAAGCTGTGTGTTTCCCTGTGCTCCTTTTCACTCATACTCCACACATGTCGAATTTCGTCGTTCCTTTGAACGCTATGAAAGTCAAGGAGGTTAGATATCTAAGCTCCTTGACACTACAGCGCTTTCTAGTAGAGAATGGAGGAACTTTGTGTTGGCGGAAAATCCCGAGATTAATTTTGCCATTGAACACGGCCTACTGAATTCAAGAGGGTTCTTTAACATGCCAACAACGTATGACATCCATGTCGTGATTTTTGTCGTCTTTCAAAAATCACTTACCACGGCCAGGGGCGAACCTGCAAGCTTGGGGTTGGTAATCTGACACGTTAACCACTCACCCACCGTGGCAAGCTATGCAGTACTTATAAATGTCTATGATCAAGTCCGCGTCCTGTAAAACTGCCACAACTCAGATCCTATAAATAGCAATTCTACGGCACTGAATAGAAAACTGCCATAACTCAAAATTATTATTATTTCCATTAAAACACATAATTATAATACATGAAAGAAATTGCATGTTATTGTATAGTATTAGACAATGTTAGTAGTTAGTAATATGTTACTTTCACTTTAATTATGTAAACATTTATATTTTTCCTATTAGCTCAAAATCTTTAAATGCTTCTCCTGACAAAGTGTCCTCTTTTACTTGTGGCAGTCTTGCCCCTGCGGTGCGTGGTGTAATCAGCTGTGTATTACTAAGCTTATTAATGCAAATTATTGTGTTGAAAACAAAGGGAAAAGCACCATAGTTGTAGTTTGAAACTTACTAAAAATAAAACTCAGGTTATCGTTTCTCGGACATTTGTACAGAATGGACAAAACTAGACTAACCAAACAGTTATTCGACCACCTGTGGAACAAGAAGACAACAACGACATGGATTAAGGAAGTTCGAAAAGATCTCGAAAATTCCAACATCCAGGAAGTTCAGATGTCAAACAGGGAAACATTTCGGTACATAATTCAAAATTTGGAAGGGTTTCACGTCACAAGAACCACAAAGAAGGGAAGAGCCTGGACGGATGAGCAGAAGAAACAGCATAGCGCCCATATGAAGGAGTACTGGAGGAAGAGGAAACTTCAGGCAAAGAAAAAATGAAATTGTAGCGTGATCCGAAGTGGTCAATTCGCAAATAAAAAAATAAAAAAACCTCAGCTATTTTTCTAGGTTTGTGCCATGTCTTGTGTGGGGGTTTCGCCGAGGACACCATGCAGGTTCATCAGCGGGCTCTTGGTATCCCCACCCGGGAGGTTATGGCTGCTTGAGCATTTTGTTCTCGCAGTAAAGAGGCGCAGGTGCACTTCATAAAAAGGAGGTAGCACGCAGTTCGCTACTCCTGTAGGGGTCCGGACGGGAACACTAAGAGCCCGCTGACGAGCCAGCTTCGTGTCCTTGGCGAAACCCCACTCAAGACACGGCACAAAACTAGAAAAATAGCTGAGTTTTAATTCACTGGCCGTGAAAGCCAATATACCATCTCTTTAATAATTATCTTATGAATAGGACTAGCCTTCATGTTTATGGATTTACATATAAGTATTTATTGCATGAAGGCTACAGCAGTAGTGGGGTAAGGCCGGTTCTACCTATAATCGCGCGTGTGCTTGAATACGTATGGCTATCTTGGAAAAAGTTGGTGGTGGGGGGAGGACTAGGGTCGAGTGAGGTGTCGTTTAGATGGTATTTTTTCCGCTCTATTTGATGGTGAGGTTATTTTTTAAAATGGATGAAATTTGGAAACGAAATTTGAGGTAAACGTGCGTTTTTAAAATTTTGGTGATATTTAATGAGCTTGTGTGTTGTTTAGGAACGGGGTGACGTTCTCTTGGATATGAATGTGTATTGGTATTTTAAAAAAATGAAAATGTTTGTTTTTTGGATTGGCGCTATTTTGGAAACGGTCGCTTGGTCGGTCTTAGCCCGTCATGGGCTGTATAGTGCCAGGGGTTGATTTTGACTTAATAAAAAATACCTTGACCACGGCAAAGAAACGAGTTCATTCGCGTTTTACATTTAAAGGAAAATTATTTTCATGGACTAATACATTATTAGCAGGTTAAAACAATAACATTAAACTTAAAATAACGCTATTCTATTATGTACGCTTCCATTATGGGCGAGTGAGTGAGCGCACGTAATCTAGTGTGTTGGTTTGCGGAACTAAAGTCTATGTTACGTCTTACCGCATAGCCTTGTCCCACGGACAACAGTCACTTTCATAGCTGTTTTTCGCATTAAGTAAGTTAGTTAGTTAGTTAGTTAGTTATTGTTGTTTTAAGGGACGGAACTACGAGGTCATCTGCCCCTCTTAACACAGATTAAAGAATACAAAATGGAGAGGGGTTATACTTAAAAAAGGGAATTTAGAACGAAATTACTCACAAAAGGAATAGATTGAAAAAATACGCACAAAATGTAGGTTAGGTTCAGAATACGTACAAAATGCAACGTAGAGTCGAAATACCTACAAAATGCAATTGATATTGAAAATACTTACAAAATGCAAATGAGATTGGAAATACGTACAAAATGCAATTGAGATTCAAAATACTTACATAATGCAATTGAAATTGAAAATACACAATGCAATTCAGATTGAAAAAACTCCCTTTTCATATCCAAAACACTCACAAAGTGCAATTGAAATTCAAAATGCTTAAAAAGATGCAATTGAGATTGAAAATGCTTACAAAATGTACGGTAGATTCAAACTACTCATTTGGATGGACAATACTTACAAAATGCATTTAGATTGAAAATACTAACAAAATGTAATTTAGTTTCAAGATACCCACAAAATGCAATTGAGAATCAAAATACTTGCAAAATGCTCACCCTACAAAGTACAATTTAGATTGAAAATACTTGCAAAATGCGGTTTAGGTTGAAAGTACTTACAAATTGCAATTGAAATTCATAACAGTCACAATCGGATCTCAGGTTTCCCGACATTATTGAAAGACTTACTAGAAAGCAATTTAGATTGTCAATGCTTACAAAATGCAATTGAGGTTGAAAACACTCGCAAAATGTAACTTAGACCGAAAAAACTTACAAAATGCAACGTAGATTGAAAATACCTACAAACTGGAGTGTAGATGAAAAAAAATCCCTAAAGAGAATTTAGATACACAAGGAGCCAATAAAAAAAAATACGGGAATCTTAAAGAGAAAAGGAAATATAATGTAAAGAAAATGAAGGCTGACCCCCGAAAAATGAGGGTATCAGGAAAGATGAGACAAGGGCCAACTAAGGCGGGAAAGTGAAAGACTCCCTAGACCTCGGTTACCCTAATACCGTCGGGGTCGGAAAAGAACAAGAGTTGACCAAGGGAGGTCGACAGGAAAGAAGACGGAGAGGAGCCCGGCACAAGTAAGTGGAACACTGCCGGACTCAGCTGGGATCCCGTGGTCGCTAACCCACGTCCCACTAGATGTGAGCCCCTGGGGTACTCAACATTTAAGAAATGTAACATACAGTAGATGTTTGTTCCCGCATATGCTTCAATTATAGGGCCTATAGTAATACTGCATGAAGAAAGCATCTAATTTTATTATTAATGTGAAATCACAAGTACAACAAGTACTATAGTTCCGTGTCAAACTATAAAGAGCCTACTTTTCTTAAAATTTAATCTATTTACGGTAGACCTATCTAGAATAATGACGAAATTAAGTTGGTAATACTAACATTTCTAGTTAATTTGTAATATACCTGAATTAGTGTATGTAGCCTAATAGAACACTACAGTTGGGAGCCCTGGTAACTGTTGAGGCGAAGTTGAAAAACTTTCAAATAGACTTTTCTCGCAAATTAACCATCCAATCAAACTTGGTACAGCAAATGTTTATACACATTGCAATGCACTGGCATTCAAATGTTTAATTTTAAAAAAATGCTAGGGGGAATCGATAAGTATTATGGAAAAGGTAATCCATTCATTTTGTCAAGTTAATGTTCATTACCTTCTAGCAAATAATGGAGGGTCGTAGACCAGAAAGGTGCAAGAAAAGTGTACCTAGCTTGAGGAATGTACTGTATATATTTGATTTTTTTCATTGACTTTTGTTTTGACCATCGGTTCTTAAGCTTACAAAAAGTAAACATCGTACAACGATGAGCGATTGAAACTTACGCAATTGTTTACGGATAGCTTTGTCCAAAAATATTGTACCCAATTCGGAGATTACTTTTCCACCAAAACTAAAGGCTCGTTAAAACGATGGAGCAAAATTCACTCAAGGTCTCTTACTATCTGTTCATATTGGTAAAATGTTGTTGAATTTTCCTCTCTAATATGTTCACATTTCAATTTGGAATAAATCACAATATTCTTTACTTAACACTTGTGTTCATTTCCTGCACATTGCATACATCGGATTACCATGCGATTTGTATATGCAGTATATTTTTCATGGCAAAACAGCCCTATCGATATGTCAACAATCCCTCAAAAGCCGTCGGCCACACGACTGTCAGCGTGGTCCGAATATCGCCCGTCTGTCTCAGGTCTCCTCGCTGCCACAGTGTAGTGGTGGTAGGGGAAGGAGCACTAGTCTGACTGCCCAGTGCTCCCAGAGCGCGGCCGCGCTCTCCAAGTGCAATGACTGTATGGCCCTGCTATAGAAATTCTAAGCCCCCTGATAAATTAAAAAGTACGACTTCCACAATCTTTTTAAAACTGTAAATGATAACTCAGCACTGTGGTAGCAAATAGCTAACTGGGTTAATCGACACTTAAACTAAGGAACCAACCAACCAAGCATTAGCTCCGGTAGAGAAATTTCACGAAACAAAATTATAAAGTTAGATTTCTGTCAGGTATGTACATTTATAACAGAGATATCAATGTCTTCCTCCTGAGAAAATATTTCTATGTTCTCTGAATGGTACATTTTCGAAATAATGTAATTTGCCACTAGCAATGGAAGATCATTCGTACTGCAATTTCAAGATTTGGAAATGTACTGTGAAGGTTGTTCTGTGGTATGTAAGAGTAGGACTTGGTATTTCAGCCAACATTTGCACAGGCCGTGTTCCAGATCACCGCTCGACCCTAGCGTTCATGATGTCAATACGGCAACCTATTATTTATTTATATATTTATCGTATGGCTTTTAGTGCCTGGAGTGTCCGAGGACATGTTCGGCTCACCAGAGACTGTAGCTGCTTGCAGCGGACAACCTTAGGGTGAGCTACAAGGATTTTTACATGCCATAAATGTATGGCATGGGACCGCCGGCTTTACTTCCCCTCCGAAGGAAGGCATACTGAGGGATTTTTAACGCTCTTAAAAAATCCGACGACTTCGGCCGGGTTTGAACCCGCTATCTTTGTCACAGCAGTTCAGCATGCTACCAACTACGCCACCGAAGCCGCTAATACGGCAACTAATATCCCATAATGCCTGGTAGTAGTCGAAGCAGTTGGTAATAATGGCGCCCCCACAATTTGGCGCTGTAGGCCTATCAGGTACTGGTTATAACGGCCCCTTGTAAAGTCATTTTCTACCCATGATGCCTCCAAAACCCTTTATAGGGCAAAAGACTGTTTTTTTTTCACATTTGTAATTGGGGGTGTTAGATGAGTAGCAATATTCAACAATTTTATAGGTGTGGATTCTATTTTATGAAATATGGGGTGGGAAATTATTTTCCTACTGCCCTTACCCGGTATGTTTTCTTAAATGAGCAGTGGGGTAATAATTTCCGACCTCCAAATTCTGATGATACTGTGTTTATCTCGCAATAATGAGGTTTATTTAGCATTTATGGTATATACAAAACACACATCACGCTCTATAATTTTCGATAAACATAACTCCCACGCAACACACGTTCAGTGACCTATAAAATCTTCCCGAAAACTGCACAAAAATATAAAAGTGATTCTGGAATGTTAAAAGTTAATATATTCAAATATAATTCAATAATTTCAAAATAGTATTTACTAAAATCACAGATAATTAATTTTAACAATCTTCTATTCTAAGGCAAACACCCTCAACAGGATAATTATTTCCTTTCTAGCTGAAATATATTTACTCAAGTAACCAAAACCACATTATATTTCAATTATATACCAACTTTTACAAATCTTCTATCTTCAATAAAGACACCTTCTTCTGTAAAACAATGGATTGCATTCACTCAACACAACCGAACTGGCGAGCACGTGCACTGTGGACACTACTGGGATATGCTTCCCAGCTTTGGATTCTGATGACAGTATACATCACATTAATGGGTTTTCAATATTTCTGTGCAGCTAACTTGTGGCGTTACTGGGAGTGAAGATTCAAGGAGAAATAATTTCAACTCTGAGATTTGCCGATGACAAAGTCATATTGGCCGACACGCCTGAGGATTTGAATGAGTTTTTGAATGGTATGGTCTCCGTCTTGAGGAAAAAATTCATGATGACAATTAATAAATGTAAAACAACAATATTGGAATGCAGCTGAAATAAATCAGAATTCTCTATGGACATCAAATTAGCAGGTGAAAAACTAAAGGAAGTAGGAGACTTAGGAAGCAAAATAACCAGTGATGGACGAAGCAAAGTGGATATAAAAAGTAGGTTAGTTCAGGCAAGGAAAGCATTTCTACAGAAAAGGAATCTGTTGACCTCGAATATAGATTTAGGTATTAAGAAGTCATTTTTGAAGGCCTTTGTCTCAAGCGTGGCTCTCTATGGAAGTGAAACTTGGACTATTGGAGCAGCAAAAAGAGGAGAATTGAAGCGTTTGAAATGTGGTGTTACAGGAGAATGATAAAGATCAGATGGGTAGTGTGACCGAAATCCACCATGTTGCTCTGCTCCGATTGTGGAAGTTAATTGCCGAGATTCGCAAAGCAACCTTGAAAGTATTTGATGTATGCAACATATTGAAATGTATTCCAGCATGCATTTTTAACAGACACAGAGCTAAGAAACATTCTTCATAATTAATTAAAGCTGAAATAAAAGGAACTATCATATGGCCTCGAGCTAACATTTATCGCAAGCGGAACAGTAAACTTTTTGCAGAGCTTTTTTTTGTTTTGAAGCTTGATAATTGATTTATGGCACAGTAGTTATCATCTGGATTCATGATCTGTGATCCTAAACCCTACTGTAATTAATTCAGATTGTATAAGAATACGAAGCCGATAATGATCGTTAACATTAAGAGTTTCTGACCAGTTTTATGATTGCCGTTTGACAACTTTTATAATGGTTTAAGGATTACTTGACATTAGGTCAAAAGGAATTTGGAAATGCACTTTTAATAAAAGCACAATTAATAATTAGTTGTAGAGACTTTTTAGTGGTCTAAGAGTAGCAACTGTTGGAAATGAGATTTTCCTTTCCAACTTATTAATACATTATTAATTAATGAATTTCTTCGGTGATATAAATGTTTGTGTTTATGCCAGGATGCATGAGGGTCTATGCAGTCCTAGGTCAAATGGTATTAGTATATACTTTATATTAGTAATTATATTTAATGTTTCCAATTTTTGGAAATAGTGCAATGACAGGTTTTTTTTACTGTCCAATTAACCGTCTTTTTGTGCACTGTTGTCAGGGTTAAATGAGCTGGTCAATTCAATTTAATTATTATGCAGATCACAGGCAATTCTACAGTATTCTATTGTCTTTGAATGCAACTGTTACATCATCGCAATCTGAATAATTTAATTAATCCCATAAGGACATGTTGAATCCAATTTCTTATTTGAGAATGACTTGAGTGATTAGAATTCCCTTGTAAACCAATTTTTGAGTGGCTACGATAGATCAACGCTACTTTGAGCTGAGATGTTTTCCATAAGGAAACTTGGAATTATTGTGGTAATATAATGATAATAATAATTTATTTCCTATAATTAATTTAATCCAATTAATTAATTAACGGTCATTAATGTCAATCTAATGTATGTAAATATCAGGGTTGTGCATAATTTGTGTGTGAATTATTAATTTAGTTTGTCTAATGGGAAGGAAAAAAAGTTTAGTTATTATTTTTTTCTACAAAGCTGAAACTGATAGTGAAGTGTTTTTTTATTTTATATTCAGCTAAACGTCGAACTCTCGAACTCTGATTAATTTATTTTGTGAGAACTTCCCATTTAAGTGAAATAGGGCAGCTCAACGGCACAGATGGACATTATGGATACTTGTATCCCAACCTAATGATTTGCCTTGAGTGAAGAGTGTTTATATCCTTCTTTTGTCCGTCTGCTCTAAAATAAATTTAGGATCTTGATTTTAACAATTTCAAATTATTCCTGTAGTTTTGAAGTTCTCCTGAATCAGTGATACCTTTTTTTTCTTCTTTGTGAGGTATTTGTCCTGTTGAACCTTGCATGCCTATCCCTTTAAACGACCCGAGATATTCGATCTCTTGCCTGCCCGAGCTAGTTGTTATGATTTTTGATGTGTAACATCTTTCCGCTCGGTTGCTGGATAGTTTTGTGGGAGTGACTTTGAAAATTGGGGACGGAAGTGAATCGGGCGGAAGTGGATCGAACGGAAGTGGATCGGACGGAAATGAAGACGCACTGCCAGAAAAATGGGACGGAAGTGAATCGGGCGGAAGTGGATCGAACGGAAGTGGATCGGACGGAAGTGAAGACGCACTGACAGCTGGATGTACAATTGAAAATGTGTGTATTGGAAACAAGGCAGTGTGTGCTCTGTAGCGCGAGAATGTTATGGCAATACAGTAGGCAGTGCATTTAGCAGGCACAGGTTTGACGAGCACAGTGGCAAATGTTTCACCGACTTTCATTTGTCATTGAGCAGTTTATGAAGCTTCACGTTCAAGGTTGAATATCACATGGGGTAGGACAAAGACGACAAATGACATTTAAGTAAGCGGCATTATTGTCAAGCTGTGGGTGAGTAGTCAAATATTAAATGCATAACAGAATGATGTTATATGAGTGAAATAAAAGCTGTATTTTCATCATATGTGAGACTAGGTCATTTCATGATTGTAGGAAGCCATGTTTTGATTGTTTACGACGAACTGTATGAGAGCCTTGAGAATAATGAATGTTATACTGTAGTTACTGAGGAATGTGCTCACAGTATTTGAGAGTACTGTCGACGTTGTGTGTCACTTTGTTATTGTGAATTATTAATGTAAAAGGAAGGAAGGAAGCTTGTAGTTTTGCGTGTCCGTTAATCTCACGATCATGATCCACGGTACCTCCCTTTTACGTGGAATGCGAACCACAGGACATGGCATTTCATTTCGAAAATCTCACATGTATTGACCGGGAATCAAACCCGGTCTACCTTGGTGAGAGACTAACAGCTTAACCGCTGTGCCACAAATGTGACAGTAGCATATCTCCAATTCAATCTAAACATTCATCATAGTACCAGTATGAAAATGAAGTGTAAATTAACATTTTAAGAATGTCCAGGCTGTGTAGTATACGAGTAGGATAACATGTCAGATGTTACACATCATATGCGACTACTGTAAGGCTCATATCTTTTTTTTTATTGGACAAATAGTCCAGTCAATAGAGGCTCAAAAAGGGGGTTCACCTTACATCGGGATCGTTTTTTATTTTTTGATGTTGTTTAGGACCATCACGTAATTATTAATCCAAGTTTCCGTCATCCTCTCCCCCTTGCTTCGTCCGCTATCTTGAAAAAACGGTCAATCGGCACTTTTTTTTCAGTTTTTGGCCTCTAGCTCATTTCCAGTTCATTTGTTTGAAGATATAAGAAAAGTAGTAAGAAAATGTAGATTACTAAATTTCCAACAACTTTGATATGAATGGATTTTTTGTAGGACCAAGCATATTCGAGCTACGAGAAGGCGAAAAAGGGCGAAAATTGGCATATTTTTCACTTTCGCTCCATTTTCCATGGCAAAAACAGTTGTAGAGAATTTAATTTCCTTTGAAACTCGTAAAATCAATTACGAGCAATGGGTAGGAGTGGGGGTAAATTTAAGAAAACTAGAGGAAATGCGTTTTTTGTGATTCAGCCCTGGAGATCCGTGTTGGTGACGATCGAACAGAAACTCATGAAAGATATGATGATGATGATGATGATGATGATTGTTGTTTTAAGGGGCCTAACATCTAGGTTATCGGCCCCTAATGGTTTGGGTGGTCGTGAAGATGATAATGAAATGTAAACTAAAACTAAAACTAACTACGAACTTATGTACTAGAAGAAGAAATGGAAAACAAAAGGAGAATATGGCAAATAAAGGACAGGAGGAAAAGAAATGCCCTCAACCCTCGAAGAAGGCGGACTGAGGGACTTGGAAGGAAGGAGAGCCATAAAAGGCAGATAGGAAAGGGAAAGACGAGAGGGTCCGCCCCCACAGGTAATGGATAAAACGGGGAAACCGGACCCAGCTCAGGAATCCCTCGGGGTCGCCAACTCCCGAACTCACCAGCCATGAGCCCCTGAGGGTGTAGCAATATCTAGGGTGCACCAGAAGTGGTGGGGCTACATACACCCTGCTTCCTTAAGGGCCTTGAGCACAAGGCAGCAGGTAAAAGGAAATGAAAAAGAAGACTGACCCCTCGTAGAAGGAGGGTATCAGAAAAGATGAGACAAGGGCCAATTAAGGCGGGAAAGGAAGAGACTCCCTATGCCTCGGATACCCCAATACCATCGGGGTCGGAAGAGAACAAGAGTTGACCAAGTGAGGTCGACAGGAATGAAGACGAAGAGGAACCCAGAACAAGTAAGTGGAAGCAATGGCGGACTCAGCTGGGGTCCCGTGGTCGCCAACCCACGTCCCACTAGATGTGAGCCCCTGGGGGGTGAAAGATATGAAAGTTGGAGGTGGCTTGACTAGTGGAAGTTGAATGACAGACAGTACATTGTTGAAGTGGACTCTTGGAATGACTTCTCTTCAGGATATAGCTCAACTAATGGAGCAGTACACTGAAGTTACAGCATTGTCTTCAGAACAACATGTGGAGCTGAGGCCCAGCAGGAACACGGGACGAACAAGATGTGCAACGGCTGCTCGAATGGTTTTCAAAACACCCCCCTTTCCGTGAAGCAGAGGAAATTATGAGTATCAGTTCTGGTGTAGTTGGAAGTGAGCAGGTGAACTGCTACAAGGCTCAGTAAGTCGGTATGGCTGGACTCTCAAGAATAGTGGGAACAACCTTCGGTGAAGTATCCTTCAAAAAGAAGGACAAAGTGATATCTTTAGCAGCTGACAAGAACATCTTGAAAATTGGGGAGAAGAAGATTGCTGTGGACCCACTCACACTCTATCTCAGGATGTGCATAGCAAAAACAACCCAGGACGACCTTGAGGAATACCTCTCTTATGAGCTTTCACCGTACCCTATGTCGTTGTTCAACGAGGATGGAATGCGCAAGGGCACAAAGTCTGCTTTATATGCAGCGTTCACACACCTGCCCATAGATTTCGAGCTCCCCTCAAATCACCTCACTGTCATCGATGGTGGGCATCTGCTCCACAAAGTTGTGTGGAATCGAAATTCGACTTTTGGGAAAATTTGTGCCGATTATATCAAGTACATCCACCAGCATTATGGGACAGTGGTGATGGTCATCTTCGACGGGTACCCAGACAATCTTCTGATGAGTACCAAGAATGCTGAAAGAGCAAGATGGCGCAAGCTGAACGCCTCAGCAGATGTGATATTTGATGAAGCCACAGTCAACACAACTCCTCAAGACAAATTTCTGTCCAATGAGAGCAATACAAAACGATTTGTTGCCCTCCTCAGAACAACTCTTGAAGCGTCCAACGTCATGAACAAGCAAGCTGAAGAGGATGCTGACGTGCTCATTGTTACCACTGCAACATCGATGGCTTCTTCGTGCGACGCTGTAATTATTGTGGGGGAAGACATCGATTTATTAGTCATTCTCTCCGGGACAGCAAATACGATGAACAACGTATACCTTAAAAACCAGGAAGAGGCAATTCCCCTGACGTCATGTACTCCCCTCGTCATTTATGTATGACTTCGCCGAGAACTTGCTGCACATCCACGCCATCAGCGGGTGTGACACAACGTCAAACATTTATGGATTCGGAAAAAACAAATTTTGTTCCCTGTTCCGGAGGAATCCATTATTGTTGGAGATAAGTGATGTCTTCATGGACCCAGAAGCCACATTAGAGGACATCTCCAAACCAAGAGAGCAAATATTGGTCGTCCTCTATGGTGGGGAAATCGACAAATCACTTTCTGACCTCCGACACACAAAATTTGTTGCCACCACGACAAACTTGAAACTGGAAAAGATGCCCCCAACCTCCGATGCAGCGCAATACCACTCCATGAGGGTATACCACCAAGTGATGTCCTGTATGAGCAGGAAGAAAGACCCAATCATCTATGGCTGGACCAGAGGAGGCAGGGGCTTGAATCCGACAACAACCACCTGAGATGCTGCTCCTCGTACCCTGCTGAAGACGGTATCATGCAGGTGTGTCACCGGCTGTTCCGCAGCATGTGGATGCAGAAAAGCCGGTCTGAATTGCTCCACTTTCTGCAATTTCTGCTGCGGCGGAAAGTCCTGCGACAACCGTCCCTTGATAGTCGCTGACGAGGAAGAGGAATACATCGATGACCCGTCCATACCATTCGACGAAGACCCTGCCGAAGAGTCAAACCCCTCCCGACCCCCCTTGCGAAACTATCCGGTTACTGTATCAACCCCCCCCCCCCCACTCCCATCCCCATCTATTTTAAAGTTTTTATTTTATGTGTGTTCATTATTCCCTAATAATTAATATATAAATAATTAATATATAAAACGCATTGTATTGTAATCTATATTTTGGAAAAAAAAATACAAAAAATGGTTCAAATATTATTTAGATGCACTGCTGTGTTCAGAAAATGGTTGTAATATAATGAAAACGAAAAACTTTTACCAACACGGAGCTCCAGGGATGAATCACAAAAAACGCACTTCCCCTAGGTTTCTTAAATTTACCCCCACATTGCTTCTTTTTTTTTTTTTTGATACATGAGTTTCAATAAATTCTCTACAACTTTCATTCAATAAGGTTTTTGCTGAGATAAAGTCTTCCCCCTGTTTTTGCGATGGAAAGGGGAGCGAAAGTGATAAATTTGCCGAATCGACAATTTTCGCCCTTTTTCGCCTTCACGTAGCTTGGTCCTACAAAAACACCTTCCTCATCAAAGTTGTTGGAAATTTAGTAATCTATATTTTCTTATTTAAACATCTTTTCAAAAAATTGAACTGGGAATGAGCTAGAGACCAAAAACTGAAAAAAGTGCCGATTCCTGACAGTTTTTTCAAGATGGCGGACGAAGCAAGGGGGGCAGGATGACGAAAATTCGGATTATTAACTACCTAAGGGTCCTAAACAACATCAATAAATAAAAAACGATCCCGCATCTGATGTAGGGTGAAGTTCGTTTATTGACTGGACTAAAATATTTCCAGGACTTAATTTGTATTTTATCGCCTGTGTCCCTTCTTCGGTTTCTCGTTGAAATCGCCGGGCCAACGTGACGTCGGGGAAACGGGCACAGTAGATAGGGTTACAAACGAAGACATATTAATACTAGTGGGAGAGGAGAGATGATTCTGGCGACTGCTAATGAAGAGAAGAGATAGGTTGGTAGGACACATATTAAGACATCCAGGAATAGCAAGCTTAGTTATGGAAGGAAGGGTCGAGGACAAGAACTGTAGGTGTAGACCAAGGTTAGAATATGTTAAACGGATGTAGGGTATGGTAGCTATGTAGAGATGAAACGATTAGCTCAGGACTGGGAGGATTGGAGAGCTGCATCAAACCAGTAAAAGACTGAAGACTCAACTAACAACAACAACAACAACAACAACTTGTGTATGCATGTGGAATTGCTTGAAATGAAAGGGGTGGGAAGATTTTCTGCCCAACACCGTTCTATAAATACATGGTGGGAAGATATTATCCCAACGACCTATAAAGGGTAAGAAAGACGAGGAGGAGGAGGACCAGTCTCAGGATGTGTGGCATGTGACCAGTACATGACTGTTACTTCCGTGGCATGATTCTCGGACCCAATTGAGAGAGTCATGCAACTGTCAGCGCAGTTAGAATTGTATGTTAATAATGTATGAGTAGCCTAGTCCGCTTCTCCCTTCATTGGTGGACTGGACAGCCTACACACGTCTTAAGTTGCAATTGCTGTTACATTAATTACAAGTTATGGACATCTTGCTTTTCATTCCCGAGCTCTCGTCAAATTATGAATGGTTTAAATTTAATATTCAATATGCAGGATGTTGGTTGGTTGGTTCCTCAGTTTAGGTGCTGCAACAACGCGGTCATGTAGCCCCGTGTACTTCGGGTGTGTGTAGAATCTGTCTGATAACCGGTGTTAATTGTGATGGCTGTATTAGTGTGTGTTACCTGTAATTCAAGTAAGGACTGCAGACATTCAATTTTCAAGTAGTTCCTACTTTTGCTAACAAACACCACCCTCAACGACGACTAGTTCTGAACTTGCTTACAAGATGCCACCGCAGTCGGCTCCTGGCGACGACTGTTGGAACCTAAGAGCGTACCCTCAAGGTTGGTGGCTCCCACGGACTCAGCGAGGGAACTCACCACTACCGTCTCTACGGGCGGTGTCCTAGAGCTGGGAACATCTGGTCGGAGCGGATACAACTGGGGAAGTGTGATCAGCACCTCGCCCAGGCGGCCTCACCTACAAAGCGACTAGGGGCCTCATGAGGGAAGGGAGGGGGAAGATTAGGATGGATAGGAAAGGAATAGGAAAGAAGGCGGCCGTGGCCTTACAGGAGATACCATCCCAGCATTTTCCCGAAGACGAAGTGCGAAACCACGGAAAACCACTTCGAGGATGGCTGAGGCGGGACTCGAACCCCCTCTACTCACTTGGACCACCCGAGGCTGAGTAGAGCCCGTTCCAGCCCTCATACCACTTTTCAAATTTCGTGGCACATCCCGGAATCGAACCCAGGACCTCCGGGGAGGCAGCTAACCATGCTGACCGCTACGCTACGGAGGCGACTTGTTAGTCAAATCTAACCTATAATTTAGCTTCACACAAGCGTAATTAGTGGAAGGTTCTTTTACATGCCACAAATCTATTACATGGGACCGCCACGCCGGCTTTACTTTCCCTCCGGAAGGCATACTGTGGGATTTTTAACGCTCTTAGAAAATCCGACGATTTCGGCCGGGTTTGAACCCACGACCTTGGGTATAGAAGCTCAGCATGCTACCAACTACCCCACCGTAGCCGCTATACAGGGTGTTAAATCTCATAGTCATCAGTCGCATTTTCACCCGTGTTTTTGAAGATATTTTCAGTCGAGTTGTTTAATGTGCAGATAAAGCCATTCCAAATAAAGACCCCACGTCCAGTTTTAAACGTAAGACGATTTTGTGTTCGCTATTAAAAACAATATCTTGTTTAACGACAACCATCATAGAACATGTATTTTAGCATTTTCCTACCCTTCACTAACGGCATTGGGAATCAATGCACTGATTGAACGCCTGGCACTGAAGGCAGTATGCCAAGCGCTTACGTCTTCCACGCTGCAAAATCTGGCGGACGAATGTTCGAATTTGTTGTGAGTCCTTTGTCAGTAGACTGTAGAGAGACTCACTCAAGTTAGTAAGGATGTTGTAACCTTACCACTTCTCCCCCATCAGTCCAAATATGGTTTACGCCTCCGAAACTATATCTCTGGGAGACCACTCTCAAATTGGTGGAATCGAAATCCAGGAACGTAAAATTCTCAAGAAAACGCCACAGACTTGTACACAGTAATCAATAAGTTCACTGATAACGTGCTTAAGAGACGATTGAAATTTTATGGTCACATCTGCAGAATGGACAACACCAGATATGAAAAAAATCTGCTTGATATATTTAATTCAAAGAATTTCAAAATCAGTTGGTTAGAAGAAATCAAACAGGACTTAAAAGAAATAAACATTACAGAAGATAGCATAAATCGCAAGACTTTTGGAACTCTAGTTACGAATCACTCTTTCACCACCGGGTGAGTTAGCCGTGGTTGTTACGGCGTGACTGCAGGTAGTCGCTCACATCCGGGAGGCGAGGAGGTTCGAATCCCCCCGCCGGCAACCTTGAAGATGTTTTTCTGTGGTTTCCCATCTCCCTTCCAGGCAAATACCGGGGTTGGTCCCTAACTATAGGCCCCAGTCGCTACCTTCCAATTCCTAGTCCTTACAATCACACTTTCCTCCCCAGACAACACTCCACACGTGACGCTACTTGTAGTTCACCCCATGGATGTCCGCATCGAAGTAGCTACTAACTCTGGTGAGCAGAACATGTCCTTGGACACTCCCGGCACTAAAAGCCACACGCTAAAAAACACCTCATTCACCGAAAAAGTTGAAAAGACCACTGGAAAAAATGGACAGAGGAACGTAAGAAGGGGCATAGTGAGTTCAAGAGGAGATTTAGGGAGGAGAAGAAGAGGAAAGGACCATCAACCCGAGTCAACAAGTTCGGGCGCGCTCCCTAAGTGGGCAAAACGAAGAAAATAAAATAATAATAATAATGTTTATATTAAGGCTTTCACGGCCCGGATGTATATAAACAATTCATGTTTTTCGGGGGCTAATGCCGTGTGTATTTAGATTAGAACCATATGTTTCGGAGAAACCTTGCCTCCTTTTTCAATGGAATCAAACAATGTGGCCAAAGAAAGTATATCAATGAGATTACAAAAATTACCAAAAATATAGATAAATTCCTCGGTTCGTCACCAGAGAGCAGCTGCCAGAAATTACTGTATGGACCATGGTAGAACGGCGGGCAGAGTAGTAAGTAAGGAGAAGGTAAAGGGGGCGGGGTGAAAATATAGAGGCTCCTCGAAGAATAAGGAAGATAATTCCTCTCAGTCTCTCTGTTCTTCACCTATTTCAAATTGTACTTTTTCCTCTATGGCTACAGAGCCTGGATTTTATCTCCTTTGTTCGTCACTGGAGGAGTTTCCATCTGTTTTTTCGCCGTTGCCTGTATGACGTTAGGTTACGTTCAGATACACTTCCCTTTTGTTTATGTTTCCTTATATCCATCTAACCCTCCCACCTCCCCCCCCCCCCCTTCTTTTGGTCATCCTCATTTTTCGAGGAGTCTCTATATTTTCACCTCGCCCCATTTACCTTCTCCTTACTTACTACTCTGTCCACCGTTCTACCGTCCATACAGGAATTTCTGGCAGCTGCTCTCTGGTGACGAACCGAGGAATTTAACTATATATTTTTTTTTTGTAATTTTTGTAATCTCATTGATATACTTTCTTTGGCCACATTGTTTGATTCCATTGAAAAAGGAGACAAGGTTTCTCCGAAACGTATGGTTCTAATCTAAATACACACGGCATTAGCCCAAAAAACATGAATTATTTAAATAATAATGTTATTGGTTTTACGTCCCGTGTAACTACTGCGGCTTTCAGAGGCGCCGGGATGCCGGCGAATGGATCTTTAACTTGTAAGTAAATCTACTGACCCGCTATCTTGGGCACAGCAGTTCAGCATGCTACCGACTACAGCACCGAAGCCGCTAATATGTGGCTGATTAATGAAGCTGTCGTGTATAGTCTGGTATTTGGATCTGCGTGCAGCATTATATTGAAGGTGTCGTTGATCATGTTCGTTTATCTAGCGGTATCATGTCAGAACTAAATTGAATCATGCTTGCATTGTGTTGTGTTTTTCAGATCCCCCCCACACAGTCATTTATACACTTGGTTCCACATGGGCGAGTGGACGAGAGAGCGAACAGCTGTTGTGGCCGTAAGTAACTTAACAATAGGCTGCTTAACGCGGCGATTGAGGGGGACTTGGCTGCTGGCGGAAGCGCTCTTCCGTTCAATAATGTGATATTCATGACATTGTAACCAACTAAACTGCAATGAGGAGGCTATTTGCAAATCATCCGCATTCTCAAGGGTTCTAAGTGGTTTTAAACCTCTCCCGAGCGTCCGAGGATAACACGATTTCACGGAGAATAATGCACTGGAGACTATTAGCGGTTAGGATACAGCTGAGGCAAGCTATTAAACTGTTAGTCACAGTTTATATTCACATGATATATACATATTATTATAATTATTATTATTAATAATAATAATAATAATAATAACTAGCGGACCCGTGCGAGAACTTTCGCATAATGGGTTGTGTGCGCCCCATGTGTAAAGACTACCCACCCTGCTCTAGTGCTATGCGGGTAGTAGGCGACAGAGTTCTCGCAGGGGCTATCGTCTTGTTTCTTTGTTTAAAAGCACTTTATAAACAAATACATACGGTATATTTCCGTTGATTTTTCAAGAAATGCAATATTTTTGCTGTACTATTGAGACGATTTGGAAGATTTTGGTACAAACCACACCTTCTAACTCCCTCTGGTTTAGGAGCTTGAGTTTTGTGAAACACACACCTCAGCGTATTATATAATAAGACTAGCGGACCTGTGCGAGAAATCTCGCATGTTCATAAACCGCACTTTCCCCAATAGGTTTTGCAAATCGAACACTTCTTACAAAAATTTATATTTAAGAAATTAGAATGCAATTTGTCACTGATAATGTAATTTGTGTGCGGAGTGTGCTGTAACACTCACCCGTTATTCAATATTTAAGAAATTTTACGATTTGAGTACTCATTCCTTTGATTTACTGATTCTGAAAACCATGCAAAATGATAAAGGAAAGACCTCATAATGTTAAAATGGCATAAAACGGGCCTCACAGCGACCAAAATGTGAAGTAGACAGAAATTATGGAGCGTATTTTCAGACATCAACAGTATCTGCAAATCGCACACTTCGTAATTTTTTTTAAAAGTCATTTTTTAAAGAAATTATTGATATTTATGCAATTAGAGTGCAATGTAAGAGGATATAAGGAAACCAGAGATATATAAGCAAAGCGAACTGATGTGAGTTTAATAATAATAACGAACTGTTTTAGATCCCTTATTTGGGGGTGGATCTAAAAGGGAGAGTTGCTGTACTAATTTATGAGGTGGTGCCTAAAGAAGGGTAGCTTCCCTTGACAGGGCAAGCTGACCAGTGTAGTGTGTTGTGGTGTGCTAGGAACTAGGGGGCGTTCCTATAAATAATGTGGTAGTGTTTGAGGGGATGGGACCCACTGCAAAGGGTCGCTGTACTAGTCGCTCAGCTGACTGCTTGTTATGTAATCGACTCTGCTCGTATCAGCCGGGTGGCACGCGCTGCTTGCTGGCAGCCGGCTCGAGAAACACAAAGATACCGGAGTTGGCGCTAATGGCTTACCGTCTGTCACGTCTTTACGTGACGGGAATAAGGAAGGGCGTTGGGATGTAAAGAGGCGTATAACAGTAATGCTAGTGTAGAGTGTGGACCAAGTGTTTTATTGGTCTGTGATATTCTTTGTGTGAGTCCCTTGTAGGGAATGAAATTATGTTTATAATGTGATACAAGTTGTGGGTTGCAGGTTACATAAATAGGAACTCTGAACACGATTGACTGACTCACCTCGGTTGACACCAGCGTAGCTTCGGCCGTCTTGATGGAGCACTGACAATGGAGAGAGAGTTTGACCTCATTAGGACGTCTTCTTATACCTTCTGCCGCCCTCCTGTCAGCAATGTATTGGCCCAGTTAGTACTATGTCGCTGAGTGTAATGATTACGTAAGGCTTGAGCTGCTTTATGGAGTAGCAAGCTGCCCTTACAGTATTAATGGATGTTGCCCCGGCTTTCCAAGGGTTGCCATTTTAGGGGATTTAGCCAGATGTTGGGGGGATGGTCTCCAAGGGGTGCATACCCCTGGGATGCTGTACAAGAGTCTTCCTTCATTTGTTCGCGTCCTCGCGAACGGGAACGGAACTGGAAGTTGGGATGTTGACGTAGTGGTCCTGGAAAACCCTCTCGTATCTCCTGGTGGCGTCGTATCGAAGTGTGGGTGTGAGGTGAGCCCGTGTTCAGAGGGGAGGGTTATGGGATTTACATATATATGTATACATTGACATTGTGAAAAAAACAAACAAAAAAATTGACATTTGCGAAAGATTTGATTAACATTGGGAAAAAATTGACATTTTGAGAGAAATTGAACATTAAAATAAATTCGATATGTAAAAAAAAATTGCCCTTGCATTTGCTGGCATATTGCTAGTTAAAAAAAACATGGTTTCTGATGGTGATGTGTTACATATTTGTGCAGGGAGGAAAAACCCAGGGCCGAACGGATGATTGCGTCGTCCGCCCCATCTTAGGGAAAAAATGCTCCCTGCAATAAGAAAGGTAGAAGAAAATAGAAAAATGGGTGTTCCAGGGTATAATTTAAGGGAAATATTCAAAAGTATTTATTTGTGTGGGAAAAACGGAACACCCTGACAAATGGGGAAGTTAGAAGAAGGAAAAATGAAAGAAAACAAATCATACACATGATGGACATTGGCATCTTGGTGAACAAACAAAAATATATATAGTGCATAATTGTATAAAGCTTATCCTGAAAAACTTATAAATTACAATGACCTTATGTCTAGTGGAATAATGGTATACAGTTTATCCTGAAAAATTATAATTTACAATGACCTTATGTCTACTTAATCGCGCTAATCCCTTATAATTATAGTTTTCGTGAGGTACCTCGCGTGCACGCTACCCGTCTGTACGTACTCTTGCCGTCTCACGGCTGATTCTGTACGGCCACTTCTTGGTACGGTATAGTGGTCGTACCGCTTGCCTGTATGCTTAATACCTAACCTGTGAAGCATCCTCTGTGGGTGAATGCTTTCACACTTGACAATGAGAGTCACTGCCACAAACCGGTTGCGCCCTCATTGTCGTAATCTGCGTCACATTTTGACGCTTTATGTGTTCTAAGTGAGTTGATCTGCCAGTAAGCCTGGTACCCCACAGGCACCAGTCCTGCTGTGCAGATTTACTTTAGAGTGTGTAGCTGAAAAAGAAAAATGTGGTGAGTGTTTGCGAGTGTGTCGGGATTAGTGCAAGTTGAAAAAAATAAAAAAAATAGTACACATCATGGCATGCTGTAAATAATATGTCACTGCTATATGGCAGTGAAATTCCTGTCACCAGTTTTCTGTATCTGGTGACGATGCCTGTGAAAAAAAAATGGCGAGGTTTAGAAAAAAAAACATATTAGTACTGGTTGAAGCTGGTCTTTTACTGAAAAAAAAAACATGATTAATGTTACTTAGCTGCAAGGCCGGGCTTACCCTATACGGTGCCGTAATGCCGTAAATAATATATAGTTGGTCTTACCCCGGTAGCGGAATTGTGGTTACCGGGTGCCGATATATTCCACTTTGATTATTCCTATCTTAATCTAGTATTGTCGGGCTTACCTCGGTAACGGATTTAAAGTCACCGAGTGCCGACCGGCGTTACTTAATACTATCTAACTTAATTATGGTCTAATAATAAAAAAAAAACTATTACTAAGCCGAGAGGGTTGCCTTAATCTACTGCCGAAATGTGCTGCGCCATACCTGGCCACAGCGGTGAATAAATTTGCTTAATCCTAGGTTGCGTGTCAAATGCAACCATCTTACAACTAAATTTGGCCTAGGACGATCGCCTGGGGCAATTAAATCCCCAGATCACCACCCGCACGAGCCCCAGAAACACCGGTTGTCTCTAGGGTCGCTAGATTCCGTCCCCTTAACTCTAGGTGTCGACGTCTATTACTAGGACTAATTTATGCGCAGGCGCTTACGGTGCCACTAAGCTAACCGTTTCGCCCGCTGTAACTTTCGTGTTCATAACCGGGTGCTGTTCCTATTTGACGTAGGTGAGCCGCCCACTTGGCTCCTGTGAGGGGCGCGCAATGCCCCTCTCTTAATGCCCTCTGGTTGCCCGTTGCGTCGCCATTTATGTGGGCATTGGACAGTGTGGTCCAATGGCATAATATTGTCTTCGCCTTAATCGGCCGTCGCAATCTGCTTTCGCAGTGATATTTGCCTCTATGGGCCGCCGTAGTATGCATTTTCGCATTGATATATAAAGTTGCCTCTATGGGCCGCCGTAGTATGCATTTTCGCATTGATATATAAAGTTGCCTCTATGGGCCGCCGTAGTATGCTTTTTCGCATTGATATATAAAGTTGCCTCTATGGGCCGCCGTAGTATGCTTTGCTCCAACGCATAGGAGTTTTGCTTCCCGCTATGGAAGCCGTGCCTTACTTAAATTTAAACTTAACTAGCAGTCTAGTCATAATGGGGTCGTCTCTAGGGATAGTTCCCGAGGCCGGCGCTGAGTGAGCTATTTCTCCCGCCATCCTCAGAAAGTCACCCTGCAGATCTCGGCTTCGATGACCGTGACACATAGTGGGTGTAACGTTCTCCGACAAGGGGGATGGGCTAATATGCACCCCTAGATCTCGATGTTTGCCCGTGTCAGGTCCCGAATGCTTTGACCTTACGTGGTTCGTCTGTTTGGTCTAGTCGTCAGTAATTTGATGAGCCAACTGGGGAAGGGTCCACATCGCCTTCCCCAGCTCTCAAAGTGTGGTTCTCCCGACCTTCGGCTTACACCGTTGTCAACCATCAGTTCGTATCAGATTCCTTTGTAAGAGAGAGAAAAAAAATGTGTCGTAACCTGTGTGAATGGTTCAATCTCCGTGTAAAATGTAAAATATTTCCAGTGTAGCGGGGTTGCAGATCTTCTAAGTACATAGGCTACTTCTGGCCTACCATCGCTATGTCAGCTTCCCAGCAATAATGCCTTCTTTACCTTAATGGAGGTGTTAGTAGGGTCTGTAATGTCAGGTACCCTGTTATTAGGATTTGGGGGTAGTTATTCGTTGAGTGGGCTTAAAGCATGGTAGGAAGGGTTTTGCGCACCTTTGGGTTCCACGTTAGTGGTGGCCTAGAACCGGTGGTGGCACTGGGATGCTTCTATAGTGAGTGGAGTGGGGAGGTAATTCCCGGGATTGCAAAAATACGAAAATTCATGCAGGTTTGATATTAAAATCCCTGGTAATTGGATGGGATACTCATGCATGTGTCTGGATATGAAGTTTTTGCCTTCATGTACGGATAGGTGTAGGATGGGGCATAATACCATATGTTCCTTTCATGCGGGAGTGTTTAAGTACTAAAGCATGGTTAATATGTATCTATGGCCTCCTCTCCCTTTTGGAGAGGCGCATTATGCTTCTTTAATGTTTGCTGAGCCACCCCTAATACTCAGGCGGTGCAACGGGGCTCAAGGCGTAGCTTGCCTGCTCTTTAGACGCATGAAGTCCATCAACCCCAGTGTGTATTTTGTAATGTAGTGTAGCTGTTTATGGTCGTGTAGATGTGTTTGCGTTGTTTATGTCAGGCTTGAGAAGGTTATGGGAAGGGAGTAAGGTGGTACGCTGGTAGCCTGTTCTCCTGTCGTCCTCCCTTGGTCCATGTTGGCTTTCTATCCGCGCCTTGGGATAGTAGGGCTGCATGACCTAATCTGGTCGGCCATTTGCAGTGTAGATGTGGCCAGTGGTCGTAACGCGACTGGTCATGTGCTAGTCATCTGTAATGATTTATTTGGGGAATAGAATCGCGAAAAGAAGTTATTAAGGGGAGGTCCTGTTTCCTCAAAGTCCCTATGTTCGTTCCTAATTGGTGAGTGCGTGTGTGTGTGTGTGTGACTACGTTCCGCTACACCACGCGGACGGTTGGTCTGTTATGAGGCTAAGTCCTAATATGTATCGCCTTTGTGGGCAGAAGGCGCCCGTGGCTTGCCAACGTGCCCTTGCGACCGTGCCCTATAGGCCCAAGATAAGTTTCGCTGTGTCACGTCTTGTCCATTGCCAAATGATTTTGCAGTGTGGAGAAAAAAAAATGTATGGCGTTATAATTGTTATGTGTGTGTAATTTCATGGTCACGGGCTATACGCAATAGTGTCTCGTCACCGCAGTATTGCAGTGTGAATAGTCTGCAGTCAGCAATTGGTATGTGCAATTCTGCAAGTATGCAAGTGTGGGCATTGTTTTGGATTCCTAGCCTAGTGTAGCAATTCGCCCTAGTTAGGTAATGACGTCGTGTGGCCATTGTTCTCTAAGACCTGTGTCTTGCGAAATTTTCCTACCTGTGTTCGTGAAATGTATTCCTCTATGCCTGGTGTAATTCGAAATTTTATGTCTGGTTTTTGGTGGGAGGAAATGTAGTATTCCCTGTTCATGCACTTGTATGGGCCAATTTCAGTATGATTGGACGCCTGAATAGCTGTTCTCCTTTGCGTCTAAATTTTCACTGGAACTCAGACCCGTGACCTTATGTCATTCTCTGTGTCTTATGTTTGCGTTGTGTGACAGGGCTTGGGGCTTTCCCAGTGTGGTCTTTGCTTGTGTTCCGTGTACCAAAAATACCATTGGATAGTTAGTTTTTGGTACGCGTGTGGTGTGTGGTCATGGGTTCGAATCCGGTTTTCTGTAAAGACTTGGTGTGATCATTTTCGTGCCGCATATAATATGGCATGTTCCCGTGGATGTGCGATACGCATATGAAAGCATACATCCCTGTGTAGAGTTTGTACGTTTTTGAATTCCCCTCGTAGTGTAATTTTGGAAGATATAGGGTCTCTAAATCGGGCGTGAATGATGTGTTGATTTCTGTCCATTAGGCTTTGGCTCGCTTGTCTGCGTCGAGCAGTCTTGCTCATTGAGGAGTATGTTACCGCTGATACGACGGTGTTGAATTACGATGTTGTGTGCTTTCATTTGTTTCATGCTCTGCCCACGTCCTAGTTTTCTGCACGTGTGTGTGTGTGAACCTGATTGCTGCCTATAATGATTGCTAGCAGTGCCTCTCTCGCTGTAGAAAAAAAAACCTTGTGGTTTAATATGACCGTTGATTTGTAGCTCATGCGCCAGGGGATTTCCGTTTTACTTGGAATCCAAACCACAGGCCAAGGCATTTCATTTCGGAAATCCCATATGCGTTGTACGCGAGTGTGTCTGGTCCGCTAGTCGCGTATTTGGTGACCAGATGCCAGAGGCGATTGTATTGTTTTTCGTTTATGACCCGCTGTTAGTGGGACTGTCCCAATTAGTCTTAGCTTTCCCATTATCCTTATTCTAGGACTGGATATCTACTCAACCTTATATTCCTGGTATTCAGAAGGTTGCGGGTTTGGAGACCGCCTTTTACCCAGAGTAATTGTTTCCGGCACCATGAAGGTTGTGTCTCCGGGACAGTTCTGGTGAGTGTTAGGATCGTATCCCGGCGCGGTCAGTGGGCTATTTCTTGGCCCTCTTTTCACGCCTGCCCGTGGGATTACTTCCTTTCCTTTTGGCAGTATTTCCGCCTTTACGTGTACCTATGTCTAAAAATTATGTCGTGAACACCATAAAAATGTTAAAAAAATGTGCTTGGGACCTGAGTGTAGTATTTACCATTTAGGTAACGTGAGTACTACCGTAATCTGGTTACGTCTCAGGGGAATCTACCGACACTGTCTAGTACACATTAGGAAGGCCATTGCAAGACGTAATTGATATACCTGTATCCACGTCACGAGCAAAGCCAGTGCCCTATGGGAGTCAAACCTGCCCTTCAAAGTAATTGTAACTCACCAAAATGACAGTGTCTCGTCCCGATGTGCAATTGGGCTTTTCAGTTGGCTAAAGCACACCTCACCAAATTTTTGAAGTTAGTTTGAGATTCTTAATTCCTGCCACACTTACGGCTTTCGCCCGCAACAGGAGAATCTATCAAACTGTGGAACCCTAACATAGAACGTTTAGTCATTTCTACTTAGAAAGACTCACTTAAGCTTTATGCTGTGATTTTATGCTTAAGTTGTGTTCAAAATATCTCTTTTTCGGCCTGAAGCCTGCTTGGCTTCCACTTGGCTTAGCATATTAGAGACTTTACGTTATGGCGTTAATCACTTCGCCCACTAACCATTGATGGCCTGAGAGAAAAATGCCATGGTTCCGAAAAAAAAAACAAGAAGGATTTAGAATTGTTCCTTCTACTTTGGCTATATTGCACTGTATATACATAAAATAAGAACGAAAAATATGCAATTTTATGTTTATTATCTACTTTTTGGACCATTCTCTTATCGCCCCCGTGTGAAAGAACTTATGTGGCCTATAATGTTGGTGTTAGCGATGTTAGTTTATTTCTCTGGCCCTGGTGGAAGTCGTTATCCTCTTTCGAGCTTCAGTGCTCCGAAAGGTGAAGGGTTTTGCCCTGTTATTAGATTATAGGCCTCTGGAATCCACTGGGGTGTTCCTTTGCTACCTTCCGGCGGAATTTCTAGCAAAGTAAGCTTTGGCCTACTCCCACCGTAGCGCGTGTCTATAGGTTTAAATGTACCTGTATTCGAGGGCCTAATTGCGCTTGGCGCTGCCCTAGTAGATTTTACGGGAGTGTGGATATATTTGACTGCGTGGTTTTGTGGGATAGTTAATAACATTTTTCCTAATTCCCGTGTAGTGTGCAGTAATGCCCGGTCAAAATGTTCGTGCGTATATCGTGCATCCTGAGGGCCTAATACCGGTGTTCGCCTTTGTTCTGGCAAATTTGCCCTTTGAACTGGCGGTAAAGGTCGCTTAATGGCTTGTGTCCGGCCTAGCAATGTGGTGGCGTGTAGTCTGACCGTTTTTCGGCCTGTGGCCACGGCCGACTCCTGCCAATGTGTTAGCCTATCTGTGTACGTGTATGTAGGCTTTATGTACTGTAGGGCGGGCTCTATGTCGTCAGCCCATGACGTGGTTATGTCCCTTTGTTTCCCTGTCATATCATGTGTGTTTAGTGGCCCTGGCTTCAACTCCCTCTCATCCCTCTGTTCCGAGGGGATTGTTCTAGGCTCTGCCCCTCGGTTTGGCAAAATCGCCTCCCGATCCGGGGCTGAAGGACGTGTGTTTGTGTTAGGTTTATTTTGTAGTAAGTTGGAGCCTAACCTGGCCGTCTTCTTGACTGTGGCCACGGTGAACTCCTTCCATTCTGTGGCAGTACGTGGCGAGAGGGACATCCTCGCAAATTGTCGAGTCAGCGTATCTACGCTTATGTCCTCTCTCGGGTGGGCTGATGGCCCTACCATGAACTCAAAAATGGCCTTATTGGCTTGGAGCTCACAGTATTCATCCCAAATTTGGGTGTACTGCCTTATTGAGGCTCATGGCCTGCTTGCAAATTACTGTATTAATGTATTAATGTTTCTGTGCTCTGTATTGTTTTGTGGCCGCTAGTTGGAGAAGCGCTTGGACGCGAATTAGCTCCCTGTATTGGGCGTGTAAACTTGTGTAGTGCACCCTCATTCTCTCGAGGGTTGCATTATCTATTACGGGACCATGTGTGGTGATTAATTGTCGGTATATTCTGTTTCTTTGTATATGGAACCTATTGAGGTGTTCATGTATGTGATTCAAGAGTGTATGTGCGCATCTTAATCGCGCTGTCCTACCCTCTGACGGGGTGTATGGCTGTTTGCCCTGTATTGCCCCGATTTTTGTTTGGAGTGCCCGTATTTGTGTTTGCCGGCCTTGTATGTGCCCTTGGCATCTGAACAATAATGTTAATAATATTGGCGTACCCCTATTGCCTCTATGGCTTGCAATCTCTGCATGAGGTGCCATTCTGACTGCAGTGTATGGGCCTACAATAAGAATTAAAAAAAAGGCTGTACGTGTTTGACAGTGTATTCTTATATTTCTTTGATTCTGTATGGGGTTAGGGGGTTGGTTTATTAAGAAGTTCCCCTGTGTAGCTAATTTGGAACACACAAAAAAAAATGGTGCTTTTTGTCTGGGGGAAAAATTTTCTCACTAATTTGCTTGGCTTTTTGCGGTACGGAAGGGGTCGTTTTACCTACGAGGGCTCGTTGGTTGAGTCCCTTTTCTCTATGCGTAGGACCCCGCCTCCACCAGTGTTTTAGATCCCTTATTTGGGGGTGGATCTAAAAGGGAGAGTTGCTGTACTAATTTATGAGGTGGTGCCTAAAGAAGGGTAGCTTCCCTTGACAGGGCAAGCTGACCAGTGTAGTGTGTTGTGGTGTGCTAGGAACTAGGGGGCGTTCCTATAAATAATGTGGTAGTGTTTGAGGGGATGGGACCCACTGCAAAGGGTCGCTGTACTAGTCGCTCAGCTGACTGCTTGTTATGTAATCGACTCTGCTCGTATCAGCCGGGTGGCACGCGCTGCTTGCTGGCAGCCGGCTCGAGAAACACAAAGATACCTGAGTTGGCGCTAATGGCTTACCGTCTGTCACGTCTTTACGTGACGGGAATAAGGAAGGGCGTTGGGATGTAAAGAGGCGTATAACAGTAATGCTAGTGTAGAGTGTGGACCAAGTGTTTTATTGGTCTGTGATATTCTTTGTGTGAGTCCCTTGTAGGGAATGAAATTATGTTTATAATGTGATACAAGTTGTGGGTTGCAGGTTACATAAATAGGAACTCTGAACACGATTGACTGACTCACCTCGGTTGACACCAGCGTAGCTTCGGCCGTCTTGATGGAGCACTGACAATGGAGAGAGAGTTTGACCTCATTAGGACGTCTTCTTATACCTTCTGCCGCCCTCCTGTCAGCAATGTATTGGCCCAGTTAGTACTATGTCGCTGAGTGTAATGATTACGTAAGGCTTGAGCTGCTTTATGGAGTAGCAAGCTGCCCTTACAGTATTAATGGATGTTGCCCCGGCTTTCCAAGGGTTGCCATTTTAGGGGATTTAGCCAGATGTTGGGGGGATGGTCTCCAAGGGGTGCATACCCCTGGGATGCTGTACAGAACTGATGTACATGGATGGCAATAGCGGAACCGCTTAAACTAAACATGTGCGAACATGGTGTGAGTTTTAGACAAACTGAAACATAAAGGGCAGGTGGCAGCACCTTACATATACAGAACCGCATACTTGATAAATAAGAATAAAACTAACAGTTACAACATGCAATTCGTCACTGCTAATGTCTATTCTCTTTCATTTGGATGCTCATTTTCACGATCGGTCGCTTGTGAGCGCCGCAGGAGGGATCTACACTACTGAAATAATATATATTGTTACGGCTGTGAGTATGTGTCATCGCTCGCCGCATGAGTCACAACTGCCCCAGGGCTGGGCTGTGCCCTGCCTCCTGTATTGCGTGCGCCTTATGCAACAGGGCTACTAGGACAAAGGGATAGTCCAGAATATTCGTGACTGGACCAGCGATGGAAACCTCGAGAAGCCGTGGACCCTGGATGGATCTAGAAGCATTTATTGAGTCACCGGCCTGCAATATAAGTGCGACCTGTCAAGCAGTGGTTGTTCTTGTGTTTTATGAGCTAGTGCGAGTGTTTATCCTGGGCGACAGAAGTGTGGTGACTTGCGAAATCCCTAGTGAAGCTGATTCTCTTGACAGCGAGGAAGTGATTGTGGTGCTTGTGAAATAGTGTATAGTACAGTGACAGACATAGTGCAGCTATTTCCAGCTAGCGTATGGGACCGGACTCATTAGCGAAGAGGATTAACTGTGGTCTGTTGACAAGTGAAAGGGAAAGTATTCTCGACGTGAGGAAACTGGAGTAAGGTAATAATTGCTGTTGAGTAGTGTAATTTTTCTGGCCGCAATAAAGTTAATTATTTCTTTAAGCAGTAATTGGTGTTGTGCTTCCTACCCACCGTAATCCAGTTAACAAAAGTGCCACTAGGGGTGGCACGTAACAATATGATGATTGGAGCATGAGGCATGATAGAAACTGAAAAAATCGAACGCAAAATTCTCAGAAACATATTTGGAGCAATACACAGAGATGACATATGGATGAAAAGACCTACCATAGATCTATACGAGTACACAGACTGACTCACCGATATGATCAGAAAACGCAGACTAGCATTTTACGGGCACAAACAGAGAATGAACAACAACAGACTTACAAAGAAGATCTTTGATGTAGTAAACAGCTCAAGCAGGAAAACTAATTGGTATCATGAAATAGAGGAAGACTTAAGGCAGGTGGGGATCGACAGAGGAGAATTCAGAAACAAAATCAGGAGTACAAAATTTAAAGCAAATGATGAGATAAAGACAATTTATTTATTTATCGTATGGATTTTAGTGCAAGCCTCCGTGGCTTAGGCGGCAGCACGCCGGCCTCTCACCGCTGGGTCCGTGGTTCAAATCCCGGTCACTCCATGTGAGATCTGTGCTGGACAAAACGGAGGCAGACAGGTTTTTCTCCGGGTACTCCGGTTTTCCCTGTCAAAATTTCATTCCAGCAACACTCTCCACTATCATTTCATTTCATCTGTCATTCATTTAATCATTGCCCCAGAGGAGTGCGTCAGGCCTCGGCAGCCGGCACAGTTCATATCCTCGCCGCTAGATGGGGGCTTCATTCATTCCATTCCTGACCAGGTCGGAGACTGGAAGCAGGCTGTGGATTTTTATTTTCATGGATTTTAGTGCCGGGAGTGTCCCAGGACATGTTCGACTCATCTGAGTATGTAGCTGCTTCCAGCGGATACCCATGGGGTGAGCTACAAGTTCCGTTCAATTTCAAGTAGTTCCAACTTTCGCTACCAGATATCAATGATACCTAGTGGTGAACGCTGGAACTTAAATAGAGCGTTCCGAGGTAATCTAACCTAACAATTTAGCTGCACACAAGTTTAGTCTGTGGAAGGATCTTTTACATGCCATAAATCTATGACATGGGCCCGCCGGCTTTATTTCCCCTCCGAAGGAAGACATACTGAAGGATTTTCAACGCTCTTAAAAAATCCGACGACTTTGGCCGAGTTTGGACCCGCTATCTTGGGCACAGCAGTTCAGCATGCTACCGACTACGCCACCGAAGATAAAGACAAGAGCATTGTGGACAGAACAACGGAAACAGGAGCACAGTCAAAGGATGAAGAGATTTTGGGAAGAGAAGAGGAAGAAGGGAGAGAAGTGAAAATTGTGTGATCATGAGATGTTTAAGTTCAAACACTGTCCATAAGGGCAAAAATGATATAATAATAATAATAATAATAATAATAATAATAATAATAATAATAATAATAAGTACCTACCAAAAGGTGTTTCGGACAATGGAACCCATATAATACTGGGACCGAGAAATGCTCACTGATAAAACCATCAAAGCCAACCGACCTGATCGACAGAAGAAAGAATCTGTGATAATCGATATATCCGTACCACTCAACCACAACCTTGAAACGGCCTTTGCCCAAAAATTCAAAAAATACACCGAACTGGCCATTGAAGTAAAACAAATGTGGAAGCTAAATGACGTGTACATCCGGCCTCTCAGGGCCCGGTTCACCATCGCAGCGTTAGGCCGATCCTTCATAGGAAGCGGAATTTCTCCGGTCTGGTCGGGTCTGAAGAAAACAAACACATAACGCATCGTCCCCCCTCCTACACTGGAGCCAGTGCTCATTCTGGGGAGGAGAGTCGGGTCTGAACGGGTCTGACAGCAATCAAACAGGTTTGTTTTTTCTTCCAGTTGCCTGGAAGCTTTGGTCAAGGTGGTGCTGTTTAACATCATCTATTGAACTTGGTTGTTGTGTTTAATTGTGCCATAATGGTATACAAAGGAATGTTAATTGAATTAGTGCGTGAGCGAGTGGTATTATGGGACCAGAGGGACAAACAGTACCACAACCGCGATTTGAGGTCAAAACTGTGGGAGGAAAATACTCCACTTCCGTAGGTCTGCTTCTATGTGCTTGCCACGGAGGGTGAGTGGTTAACGTGTTGGACTACCAACCCCAAGCTTGCAGGTTCGCTCGTGGCCGTGGTAAGTGATTTTTGAGAGGCTACAAAAATCACAATACGCATGTCATACGTTGTTGGCATGTTAAAGAACCCACTTGAATTCAGTAGGCCGTGTTCATAATGGCACAATTAATCTCCGGATTTTCCGCCAACACAAAGTTCCTCCATTCTCTACTAGAAAGCGCTATAGTGTCAAGGTGCTTAGATATCTAACCTCCTTGACTTTCATAGTGTTCCAAGGAACGACGAAATTCGACACGCAAGCTGCCTCTTGGTGTAAAATAACAGCTTGCACCCGGCACTCGAGGCCACACGATATTATTTTTATTATTATTATTATTATTATTATTATTATTATTATTATTATTATGTGCGACAGAATGTAATCAAATGTTTCGACGGACATTCTATTATATTTTTTGAATTTATCAGGGTGACTACGAATAGGTAGGCAGGTTGTGTAAAATTCACTTTGACGGTGGTCTTCATTGAACTCATGACCTTTTTTATTTTATACGAGTTTAATAATAAATTCCTGTCCAATAACAAGAAATCAATTAGTTCTTCATCCATTTTTCAACTGTAATAATAGACAACTGGTTCTTCCGCTCCTGGCTGAAAACTATGGTCGTAATACTTAGAGTTGACGTCTGACAGCTAGTGCTGGAGGGAGGAGCATTGCACGTGCCATTTCACGCGGTTGCCACATTCCTGCATTCCATAGCCTACCCTTCTCACTTCCGGCTGGCTTGTTCGTTCGTTCATTCTGACCGCTGTGTTTTCTTGTACTACCTGGCCAGACCATGACTGACTTGGTCTTATGTTCGGTTTTCTTTAACAGAGGTCGGGCTGAAAAGCTCAGACAGTAGAGCGCTGACTTTCTGAGCTCAACTTGGCAGGTTCGATCCTGGCTCAGTCCGTCACCTCTCTCCATCAGCAGCTTCCTACTGTTGATAGCTTTATATTCAAAACCAAGGTTATGAACCACTTTCAGTAAGGAAGAGTAACTGCATTTAAATAAGTCGTGCGGAAGTGTAAATAACAGTTTTTGAATTGTTGGATGTTCCCTCCTGGTGTAGTAAGAATGTGCCGGCGAATAGCATCGTCTTTAAACGGATCCAGATTTGTAATTCTGGAGGTTCTAGGCCGCTTCTTTCCAGGCATGGACAGTTTAGATGAACCCTCTTCTGAGTTGTTATATTTCTCCATCGTAACTCTTGTCACAGTACTTTTACTAACTCTAAGAGCTTTCGCAGTGCATTCTTGAGCTCTCTGGAATGGAATTAAAGGAACATTCCTTTCCGAAAAACTCTTAGCCTCCTTAGCGGCACATATAATTTCTCTTCCTTGGTGATGAATTGTCACACCAAGGCCGGCGGTATTTTTTTCATGAGGTGGACGAGTTCTGGGCCTCCCTCTCCCTCCAGGAGTATTCATAATGCTAGAAATATATATTGCAATACAATAATTGTAGGCCTACGTAATTAGTATTTAAAATACCGTTAGATTCTTAATGACGGCCTCCAAACAGAAACACAAATAGAATAACACTCACACTGAACTGCTTGTGACAAGATCTAACTCAGAAGTGCGAGGTTTGGCAACTCCTACAAACTCCTCCTCAACACGAGCTGGCCAGAGGGCTTATCTCCATGGTAACCGCAGTCGCCCCACCCCGTTTCCATGACAACCATACCCCCACCTCTCTTTAGCCCACCCCGGTTGGCAGTAAAAGGACCTCCCTCTAAGAACTGTCAGACTTCAACTCTAAGTATTACAACTGTAGCTGCAATGTAGGAGCGCCGAGTCTGGACTGGTCTGGTCTGGCCGGGTCGGGTCTGATGGCCGCTTCCAATGACTGTAGGATCAGCCTTAACAGGCCGTCAGTAAATGCCTCGTTAATTTTAACATCGGAATTAAACTCGTTGGCGTTTCACCAGCAAATTCGCCAATTGGCATTAGCAAACGAAACGTTATGTTTAAGGGCTGTACAAAACTCATTGAAAGATGTTGATTCTGGCGGAATTTGTATATTCTTTGGTGTAATCAAGCAGGCCGTTAACTGCAAAAAGCTTAAAAGTTACATACTCCTTGGTTAAAAACAAACATGGCTGATGAGGAAAAGAGCACAAGAGCCGGGGACTGTGACATTTTCTTTAAATAAAAGAAACATACTTACCCACCCTTATCCACTTGGTGGATGAGTAGGCTTATCGTTAAATCGTTGAAAATAAGAGGGGTGATGCTGTAACGTCTGAGTAGTCTTTTATTAACTTAACTACATGTGCTATACCGTAATGCATCACACGATATTACACGTAAATAAGAAATGGTACATAGGCCTAGGCTATATTACTTATCAGATGGGAATTCCAGGTTAGGTTCTGTCATCTGTATAACATTCAACACAGAATGTTTTGACAACCGAAATCTCATGATAAATTCTGTATCGTCCCATTCATTAAAGTAATTCCTTCGTTATTTATAAGCTAGTGGTCGAAGAAAATATAGCATGTCTTCACAAAACCATCGTCATCGTTCAGAATAAAGTTTAATGCACGCCCACTCCGGCTTTCTCCGCACGCCATTTTGGATTTGAATGCTACGCAAATCGACCGTCAAGTCTTTAATTCTATGTTGACAGAGCAATTAGTTTTGACGGCTTGTTAGAGAAGCAAATGGATTGTTATAGTTTGGTGAACCACGACATTTCGGTAATCGTCCGTCAACGGCCTTAATTGGTTGGTTAACATTTTGACGAACCATGGTGTCTCATTCTGTCTGCAACTGGAATTGTACCTTCAAGACTGGAGGACCAACTACAGGCTCTCGGAATGGCGCACAAGCTGGGACAGATCCAAAAGTCGGTGATCTTGGACACTTGCCATACAGTGCGACGATTCTTAATTGAAGAATGAACTCTGAAAGTGGTTGACAACTCTGAAGGTGCTTGACATTAGTCCATATTTTCAGTCAATATACCATTGTAAAATAAGGAATTTATGATCTGTTTAATAATAATTATAATACACTGTTGTTGTTGTTTGAGTCTTCAGTCTTTTGACTGGTTTGATGCAGCTCTCCATGCCTCCCTGTCCTGAGCTAATTGTTTCATCTCTACATAGCCACCACACCCTTCATCTGAGGCAATCTGTTTAACATATTCTAACCTTGGTCTACCCCTACAGTTCTTGCCCTCGACCCTTCCTTCCATAACTAAGCTTACTCTTCCTGGGTGTCTTAGTATGTGTCCTACCAACCTATCTCTTCTCTTCATTACCAGTTGCCAGAAACATCTCTCCTCTCCCACTAGTCTTAATACCTCTTCGTTTGTAACCCTATCTATCCATGTGATCTTCAACATTCTCCTGCAACACCACAATTCAAATGCTTGAATTCTCCTCTTTTCTGCTGCACAAATAGTCCAAGATTCACTTCCATAGATCGCCGCGCTCCAGACCAAGGCTTCAAAAATGACTTCCTAATACCTAAATCTATATTCGATGCCAACAGATTCCTTTTCTGTAGAAATGCTTTCCTTTCCTGAGCTAACCTACTTTTTATATCCTCTTTGCTTCAACCATCACTGGTTATTTTGCTTCCTAAGTAACAGAAGTCTCCTACTTCCTTTAGTTTTTCACCTGCCAATTTGATGTTCATAGAGGTTTCTGATTTTTTTCGGCTGCATTCCAGTAATAATTCAAACATTACTGCACTGTCATCCGACCAGAAGCTTTATATGCAGTAGAATGTCTCGCCATAAACAAGAAAGAGATGATGGATAAATTGGAAACCAAGGAAAGGATTTTTTTTAGGAAAATCTTAGGTTCGGTTTTGAAGAGAATGGTTAGTTTAAAAGACGGCATAACCGGGATTTATTTCCACACGTAGAGAAAATTACTGACGCGATGCGGAAAAGACAGATTATGTGTTTATTAGACGCATTAATGTACAGCTTATAATAAGACACCTGTTAATACTTTAATGGTTAATGGAACATGTTTCATCGTCGGCATGGACTGAATTAAGATAACATTTTAAATAACTTAAGAAATGGTTATTTTCTATGGAAAATAATGTAATAAAATTCGACTCTAAAATATCCAATTTGGAATACGCAAGTCTACGAAAAATGGACATCCTTACAAAATTATTTAAGAAAATAGTTCAACAAGTACAGGGAGATTCTTTTGCTGGTACGGAGCTGGCGACTGGTTGCCGGGCGCGCGCGCCTTCCCCAAACCTACCGAGGTCGGACCGCGGATTGCGCGCAGGTGGAAACCGTAACAAAGTACATTAATTAATTGTAAATTCACCAGCAAATCATGATTAATGAACTTACCTTTTAACAGAAGATTATGAGAGTGTTTTCCTTCAGCTGACAGACAAACGTTGTACCGTGTAAATAAATTAGCGTTTACACGTTGTAATTCCCTTCTGTTGTGAGGGATATCTGCTGCCGTATATTGTTCTCCGGCTCCACTACAGTACGGCAAATAGATCTGTACACTTTGTATTTTAAATTACCTCGCAATTAAACATCAAACGGGCCTAGGTCCGTGCTTTGATTAACTACAGTAAACATGCAGGGGGGTGCAGGAGTAGCTACATAATGTAATGATGAAACTTCCAAAGTTACTGTCTGTCAGCTGAAGGAGAACATTTTCAGCATCTTCTGTGGAAAGGTAAGTTCTAACATTTAACTGGCGACGTAAGGTCATCCATATTTGCAAGAAATTTTAAAAAAAAACCAGCTGTGCTTCTTTAATTAAACCTTGTATTGTGCCCGCTTCTCCAATGGGACAGGCGATCACCCGGCTAGCACCCCGGCCCCATTAGAAGAAACAGCCAAGGGAGTGGGTACAAAAAAAATTAGGGCATGAATCTTGGTTCATACAGACAAGACTATGAAAAGCTCCAGTGAGCTAGAGACAAAGGGTCTCGGGTCGTTTACGGGTTGGGATGGTAAATAGACTGAACCAGGATTCACAAGCAAAACCCTAACTTGAATTGACAAACAGAGAAGAAAGTAAAAGCCCTCGTAAAATCACATCTGCTCCTTTATTGGCCAAAGGATAAATAAGTATGCAACCTGCCTATCACGCACGAGTATAATGTTATGGTGGGACAAAGTCCGGAAAAGAAATAAAGTTCATAGTCCCTAAACAAAGAAAAGAAAATTACGCTTATTCAAACTCGTGGGTGTCCTCTCTTAAAGTTCCGACAGGGAGATCGTCTTTCAAAAAGCTAAATTAACCATAATTTATCGGTGCACACGCATGTAAACATCACTAGCCCAATCAACATAAAGTTCACCTGCGGCAAAAAAACTCTTAAGAAAATATCGAATGTCTATATAAATTACAACTGTCTACCCTTATACAGTATTGGACGGATCTCCTCTATCGAACTGCAAATGAATAATTAAAGAGCATCATGTTACATCAAATAGCACACAAACATCGACTCAGCTTCACATAAGATGACATTTCAACAATTAATTATAGCCTATCATAAATTATTAACACACCCAGATTGTGCTTACATATTTACACTACTAATTCTTATTATTATTATTAATTTATCTTCCTCTTTCCAACAACCTAGATCCACATGGTCATATTTGTCCTTGTAATTAAATTATAGCATTGTCAAATGTTTATGAAAGGTTACGAACCTCGCAATAAGGCGCCCTAGCGTATATCATACTCACATAACCAACATTTAATCGTAACCCTTCCGCCGAACACTCTGTGTGAAGATCCAAACAACCTGACTGTCGAGCGCACCATCAATTACACCCCTGCGCTATTCAATACAACTCATCAATGAACGTGGCACGTTCGTCAAGAGGACCCTGTCCTTACAACTACAATTCCACGGACATCCGTCGCCCCGTGAATAATCTCGTCACATTTTGACGGAAAAATACCATATCTAATTACCACATAATTATCACATAAACTTTACACAACATCATTACAAAATAAATCAGGCATTATCAGCATGTGTCAAGAACCCACACTAACAGAGCGTATCAACTTTATCGGGACCACGAGGTCGTATGATAATATGGCATCCTATCCAAGGAACCTTATCCGGCAATCTTCAACCATATTCATTGCTATAAAAAAAAATCTGTTCATTCCGTGACAAACCTTTCAGAATAGAATTCGAATAATGACCTCTGAAATCGACGTGCTAGGATCTCCCAGCAAAATGGGCATCTCTTATTATGGTTACCCAATTTCAAATTATTATTATTATTATGACTCAGAGACTAAATACATGTCTTACTCCCACCATTGATGCTGTAAATTTATATAGGTCAAATGACCCGAGAAGAAAGACAAAAAAACATCTGCACGACCCTATGAAAAGAAAAAAAAATGATGCTCTTATTCAATCTGGAATAAATTATTATAAAGGGCGTTAAGTTACACGATCTCAGGTTATCTCATGGCATGGCTATTCGAGGTAGAAGTTCTCTTCTTTCTGATGAACAAGGATGGAAAGGAAACGTCTTACTTTATATCTGGCGTCCTCGGAAATCCATGGCGTCGGCGTCGTCATCGTCGGCGGCGTCAGGGCGGCGGCGTCCCTCCAGCGTCCCCGCGATGTGGTCTCCCAGCGTACTGGCAGAGGTATCCGCCTCTGGCAACTCCCGATCTCCTGGCGACGCCCATGTCTGCCCACAGGTTGTCCCCCGTCACCTTCATCAGCGCCGTGGATCGACGTCCCAACCATGGTCCACTCGTCCACCTCGTTGAGACCGTTCACCCCATTATGGCCCCTTAGCAGTTCAGTGCAGCATAATTCGCGTGTTAATATGCATGTTGATGCCCAGAATATGTGAGTCCATGGCTAATAAGTTCATGCTGCCGTGCGGCAATATACACCTCACTATATCAGAGCACATTTATGCTCGCACACTAAAGCGTCTAGTTCCTGGTTCACTTGAGTCATATGTTTTCACTTCCTTTAGCCCGGTGACACACTTCCTTCCACGAGGAGCTATTTCGAGCTGGCCTTGACCGACATATCAAGTTGCCTGCGGCCCGTAGTCTTCCAACCCAAGCTTAAAGTAGATGTGGCCTCCCTTACTGCGTTTTCACTACGTGTCTTAAAACGCCGTACTGCTATGCTATTTCCGAATGAATGTCAGTTAAAAGATAGGGCCTCGCGATAATGTTTCGCCTCGACTATCCTTATATAGTTCTTCCCCTGATACTCGTAAATTTAAACACCTCCTGGTATCAATCTTTAATGAACATAAATTGTCGGCATAAACGGACTTCCTTTATCAGTTCTAACTGTTTCCTCACATACTAGCAGGTCCGATATCGCCTAGAAATTCACACTGTTCGACAAACAAACTGACATGCTTCACTGAAAAAAAAACTCACTGGCAATATATGCACGCTAGTTTCAGGCTTCATGGCCTGCTGGTTACTCACAAAAACCATTCAAGTTCCCGATGTAAAATCACTGTCTACATGACATGGGCTAATCTTCCGTGCTCCGCTGTGTGACATTCTCGTCCACGCACTACTGACTCACATACTGCTGATTCACATACTAAACATTCCGGAACTCCGTCCTTCTTCGAGAAAAAGAAAGTGGGAGGGGTTGGAACCTTCTGGAGCATTCCCCTGCTCTCGCCGCGTCATGCCATGACGTCATACTGACTCTCCGAGTTCCTTCATCTTCTGTCATCCGGGGCTGGTAATTGACCCTGACTGGATCGGTCACATCTCTCCCGCGGCCTTCAAAATATAAGCGGTGGGAACATAGCTTATGTTTTTCCTCAAGTGATGCATGTGAACGATCTTTTTCAGTCATCTCCTCAATGCTGACTAACGGGCTTGCCGGTGATACTTCCGCAGATTCGCAGCATTGAAATTCCCAACAAGTGCATTCGTGACGTTGTCAACCACCCTATAGCAATTGTTGTCCATCACTCTGGCAACCCTATGGGGTCCCGAAAATGGGCGCGCAAATTTCCCATACACTCTGAGTGGTAAGTTTGATGACGTGGGTTTTCGAATCAGCACTAGGTCATTGACTCGAAGTGGCTCGCGAAAACGGCGGCCAGCCTTCCTTCTCTCCCGTTTCTGCGCCTGTAGCTGCATCCTCTCCCGAGCCAGTTCGTTTCTCCTTTGCACCGACGGCTCAATCTCTGGGGGTGCCTGTATAACAGCATGCCAAGGTCTACTCGGTTTTCGTCCATGGTGCAGAAGGCAAGGAATTTGTCTGGTACTCTCATGTGTTGTAGAATTCAAGCAACGTTCAATTATGGGTACCACTTCCATCCATCGATGATGCTGTTCATGACAGTAAATCCGGCAGTACTTTCCAATCTCCGCATTTACTCTTTCAACAGGATTTCCTTCTGGGTATCTTATGGAGCTCAAGATATGCCTTATGCCGAGTCGTGCCATAGCTTCTTGAAATTCAGCGCTCGTAAACTGCGTTCCGTGATCGCTCAGAAGGAACTCTGGCTTCCCTGCAGTTGGAATCACGCCGGTCTCAATCCTGCGAATCACGTATCGGGATGTTGCCTTCTGGATAGGGTGCAACATGACTAATTTGGTAAACACATCCATCGTCACCAAGATGTATTGGTTACCCCTGGTGGACCTCGGAAGGGGCCATACAGGTCCGTAGCCATTAATTCATTCGGACGAGTCGGTATCCTGAAATATCTCTTGAATTTCTATCAGTTCGGGAGGACCAAGGTTTGAGGAATTTCTTAATTTGAAGTTTTTTTTTGTTGCTCTGACCGACTTGTGTCAGGTGGTCGGTCAGCTTCCCCCGGTGGTGCGGATGGATTACTCCGTAATTGTTGTAAATATTCCTGGCTCTCTCGATGTCTTTCCGTATAGCTCGGCCGCGATCCCTGCGAACGAGAATCCCTGTAGGCATTCTGTCTTTGATAATATTGATTTGACTGCCTTCGTTGATATTCACCATATCGTCCCTTCGTATTGTTGAATCGGGATCTCCTACGTTCTTCATACGGTTTATTCCTCCATCTGGGTCGCTCGTCTGTTCCACTGTAGCTCCTATCTCGGCTCCGATAGTACCCCGTGTCCCTTGGCCTGTCCGTCTCCCGCGGCGTTCGCTCTTCCGTCTGCGCAATTTTGTCCATCACGACCGTGTTCACATCTCTATTTTCCTGTCGTCCGGACCTCGCCTGTAACTGTGCGCTAGTGTGGTCCAGTTTTCGAAGAATCTCTTCACATCCCTCTAAAGTCTCGGCTCCTGACGCTATTACACTCTTCTGGACCTCTACAGGTAACTGTCGAATAATAGCTTGGACCAATTCGTCCTCCGGCACTGGTGGAGTCAAATACTGCAGCCTGGCGAGTTGCGACGCGAAGTACCCCGCGTACCTAGTCGGATTGGATGTCGCATACCGTTTAGCGTATAGTTCCGCCCGTATGTTCAATTGTTCTTCAGGGCTCCAAAAACGTTTGATTAATAATCGTTCGAACTCGTCCGTGCTCGTGAACGTGTATCGAAATGCGCGAAACCAAGTTAATGCCGTCGATTCCAGGGACCTCTCAATAACTCTTAGTTCCCTCTCACGTGGTATCTTATTTTCCGCCATGTATTCACGGACCTCCCTCATAAATTCGATAGGTGTGACGTTATTAGTCCCATTGTTCCCCGAGAATTTCCTCGGCTGGTGGTCTATACTTCTAATGATAGTTAGGTGTCCCGCGGGATTTGCACTCCGTATTCTCGGCGTTGCATCTACCTCACCCGCCTTTCTAGAAAATGGGGCGTTTTCACTTTCCGTCCCGTTAAGATGTGGCGTGGTTTCAATTTCGGACCATCTAACCCTTTCTGACTCCGATTTGTCTTTTATCTGCGTCATTTCCGCCTCTAAGTTGCCTAATCGAGTGAGCTGCCTTCCCTGTTGAATAATGATCTTCTCCTCCAACTCAACAATGGAAGTGTGGATAGATTCTCTCACATGTTCGATTAATGTCGTTTGTGAATGAGTGATTTTCCTGTCATACGTGTCCTGGAATGATTCAACCTGTATCTGCATGTTTTTCACGTCCTTCGCAACCTCTTCTTTCCAACCTGACACGTCCTGTTTCAACTTATCCAGGGTTTCCTCGCTAGACTGACCAATTTGCTCAATTTTTGCCGTCAAATCTTGTCCCATGCATTTAATATTACTGTTCAACTTCTCCTCAAGTCCTTCAATATTCCCCCGAAGCGAACTCTGAGTATCCCTGATTTGCCGTGCCATAGAATCTTTGAGCTCCGCGGTGAGCACTTGGAATGTAGTTTCTACCTTTTTATCGAGTAGATTAATCTTATTGTCTATAGCCTTTCCTGATAGCCTAAGATTACGTTCTACAGCATCAATGTTTTTCTGCAAATGAGATTCTAAACTCTTAAGATTAGATCCCATGACTTCTAATAAGTCGGTTCTGAGACCATCAACTTTATCACTAACATCCTTTTTTATTCCTGCTACCTGAATACCGACACCCTCTTGTGTCCTCTGTACCTCTGCTACCTGAATGCCGACACTCTCTTGTGTCCTCTGTACCTCTGCTACCTGAATGCCGACACTCTCTTGTGTCCTCTGTACCTCTGCTACCTGAATGCCGACACTCTCTTGTGCCGTCCATAAGCGATCCATATCGCTCTTCATGTTTGTTTTAATTGACCCAACACTATCCTTAACATTATTAATTTCAGTGGTTAGACCAGTTAATCCAACTTGGATTTGTTTTAATATATCAGCAATATTTTCTGTGGTTACTACTTGTGACATCTTACAATACAACTTAAATATAGGGGCCTACATGGGAATGTAGGTCGTCGAGTATAGCCATAACCTGAGATCGTGTACCAACCCCGTCAAATGGTTCACTAAAGGCTCAGTGTGATACGAGGTTAATTTTACACAAGAATTACACATGGCAAGTATCGCGCTCCCATCAAAGGCACGAATCTGACCACACAGTATACTCCCATCACCACAACAAATGATTGAGTACAAAAAAACATGCCCATGACGGAAACGAAACACACCATCGTCGTCGAGCCCAACACGTTGGCGGCGCCACTTCCCCCCCCTGTGCCCGCTTCTCCAATGGGACAGGCGATCACCCGGCTAGCACCCCGGCCCCATTAGAAGAAACAGCCAAGGGAGTGGGTACAAAAAAAATTAGGGCATGAATCTTGGTTCATACAGACAAGACTATGAAAAGCTCCAGTGAGCTAGAGACAAAGGGTCTCGGGTCGTTTACGGGTTGGGATGGTAAATAGACTGAACCAGGATTCACAAGCAAAACCCTAACTTGAATTGACAAACAGAGAAGAAAGTAAAAGCCCTCGTAAAATCACATCTGCTCCTTTATTGGCCAAAGGATAAATAAGTATGCAACCTGCCTATCACGCACGAGTATAATGTTATGGTGGGACAAAGTCCGGAAAAGAAATAAAGTTCATAGTCCCTAAACAAAGAAAAGAAAATTACGCTTATTCAAACTCGTGGGTGTCCTCTCTTAAAGTTCCGACAGGGAGATCGTCTTTCAAAAAGCTAAATTAACCATAATTTATCGGTGCACACGCATGTAAACATCACTAGCCCAATCAACATAAAGTTCACCTGCGGCAAAAAAACTCTTAAGAAAATATCGAATGTCTATATAAATTACAACTGTCTACCCTTATACAGTATTGGACGGATCTCCTCTATCGAACTGCAAATGAATAATTAAAGAGCATCATGTTACATCAAATAGCACACAAACATCGACTCAGCTTCACATAAGATGACATTTCAACAATTAATTATAGCCTATCATAAATTATTAACACACCCAGATTGTGCTTACATATTTACACTACTAATTCTTATTATTATTATTAATTTATCTTCCTCTTTCCAACAACCTAGATCCACATGGTCATATTTGTCCTTGTAATTAAATTATAGCATTGTCAAATGTTTATGAAAGGTTACGAACCTCGCAATAAGGCGCCCTAGCGTATATCATACTCACATAACCAACATTTAATCGTAACCCTTCCGCCGAACACTCTGTGTGAAGATCCAAACAACCTGACTGTCGAGCGCACCATCAATTACACCCCTGCGCTATTCAATACAACTCATCAATGAACGTGGCACGTTCGTCAAGAGGACCCTGTCCTTACAACTACAATTCCACGGACATCCGTCGCCCCGTGAATAATCTCGTCACATTTTGACGGAAAAATACCATATCTAATTACCACATAATTATCACATAAACTTTACACAACATCATTACAAAATAAATCAGGCATTATCAGCATGTGTCAAGAACCCACACTAACAGAGCGTATCAACTTTATCGGGACCACGAGGTCGTATGATAATATGGCATCCTATCCAAGGAACCTTATCCGGCAATCTTCAACCATATTCATTGCTATAAAAAAAAATCTGTTCATTCCGTGACAAACCTTTCAGAATAGAATTCGAATAATGACCTCTGAAATCGACGTGCTAGGATCTCCCAGCAAAATGGGCATCTCTTATTATGGTTACCCAATTTCAAATTATTATTATTATTATGACTCAGAGACTAAATACATGTCTTACTCCCACCATTGATGCTGTAAATTTATATAGGTCAAATGACCCGAGAAGAAAGACAAAAAAACATCTGCACGACCCTATGAAAAGAAAAAAAAAATGATGCTCTTATTCAATCTGGAATAAATTATTATAAAGGGCGTTAAGTTACACGATCTCAGGTTATCTCATGGCATGGCTATTCGAGGTAGAAGTTCTCTTCTTTCTGATGAACAAGGATGGAAAGGAAACGTCTTACTTTATATCTGGCGTCCTCGGAAATCCATGGCGTCGGCGTCGTCATCGTCGGCGGCGTCAGGGCGGCGGCGTCCCTCCAGCGTCCCCGCGATGTGGTCTCCCAGCGTACTGGCAGAGGTATCCGCCTCTGGCAACTCCCGATCTCCTGGCGACGCCCATGTCTGCCCACAGGTTGTCCCCCGTCACCTTCATCAGCGCCGTGGATCGACGTCCCAACCATGGTCCACTCGTCCACCTCGTTGAGACCGTTCACCCCATTATGGCCCCTTAGCAGTTCAGTGCAGCATAATTCGCGTGTTAATATGCATGTTGATGCCCAGAATATGTGAGTCCATGGCTAATAAGTTCATGCTGCCGTGCGGCAATATACACCTCACTATATCAGAGCACATTTATGCTCGCACACTAAAGCGTCTAGTTCCTGGTTCACTTGAGTCATATGTTTTCACTTCCTTTAGCCCGGTGACACACTTCCTTCCACGAGGAGCTATTTCGAGCTGGCCTTGACCGACATATCAAGTTGCCTGCGGCCCGTAGTCTTCCAACCCAAGCTTAAAGTAGATGTGGCCTCCCTTACTGCGTTTTCACTACGTGTCTTAAAACGCCGTACTGCTATGCTATTTCCGAATGAATGTCAGTTAAAAGATAGGGCCTCGCGATAATGTTTCGCCTCGACTATCCTTATATAGTTCTTCCCCTGATACTCGTAAATTTAAACACCTCCTGGTATCAATCTTTAATGAACATAAATTGTCGGCATAAACGGACTTCCTTTATCAGTTCTAACTGTTTCCTCACATACTAGCAGGTCCGATATCGCCTAGAAATTCACACTGTTCGACAAACAAACTGACATGCTTCACTGAAAAAAAAACTCACTGGCAATATATGCACGCTAGTTTCAGGCTTCATGGCCTGCTGGTTACTCACAAAAACCATTCAAGTTCCCGATGTAAAATCACTGTCTACATGACATGGGCTAATCTTCCGTGCTCCGCTGTGTGACATTCTCGTCCACGCACTACTGACTCACATACTGCTGATTCACATACTAAACATTCCGGAACTCCGTCCTTCTTCGAGAAAAAGAAAGTGGGAGGGGTTGGAACCTTCTGGAGCATTCCCCTGCTCTCGCCGCGTCATGCCATGACGTCATACTGACTCTCCGAGTTCCTTCATCTTCTGTCATCCGGGGCTGGTAATTGACCCTGACTGGATCGGTCACAGTATGAAGCTGTTTTTTATGTCACCGGTACCTTCTTATCTGTGCGCTGATACTTCACACCTTCCTTGATGAAAGTTTAGTGACTTAGTGACTTTAATGACGCTTGTTAGCTCGCCTCCGCGCAACCTTGCGGCACGAGCTTGGTTAGCTGGAGGAAGGTGCGAGGGCCCGGCAGCCGGCCGTCGGCCCCGCTCCATCGAAAGAATCTCACTGTATTTGAGATGTATGTCCATGACCTTGGCCATGATCTACTTTTTTCCCGTATTGATTTCAAGATCTATGAAGATAATGTTCACTTTACAATACAAATTTATTTTTACTATCACTCCACTTTTACTCCTAAAAATGATACATGTTCAGCGGCGGATCGCATTTATCGCAGTTGGCGGCGCTGCTTTGCACATGCATTAACTCACCTTATTTGTAGATCAGCTCCAAGTGTCGAGTCTTGAACGTGCCCCCCCCCCGGGGGCTCACATCTAGTGGGACATGGGTTGGCGACCACGGGACCCAAGCTGAGTCCGGCATTGCTTCCACTTACTTGTACCGGGCTCCACTCCGTCTTCTTTCCTGTCGACCTCTCTTGGTCAACTCTTGTTCTCTTCCGACCCCGACGGTATTAGGGTATCCGAGGCCTAGGGAGTCTCTTCCTTTCCCGCCATAATTGACCCTTGTCTCATCTTTTCTGATACCCTCCTTCTGCGAGGGGTCAGCCTTCTTTTTCTTTTCATGTTATATCCTGCCTTCTGCTCAAGGCCCTCAAGGAGACAGGATTCAGGTGCACCCTGGATATTGCTACACGCTCAGGGACTCACGGCTGGTGAGTTCGGGAGTTGGCGACCCCGAGGGATTCCTGAGCTGGGCCCGGTTTTCCCCCTTTTATCCATTACCTCTGGGGCGGACCCTCTCTTCTTTCACTTTCCTATCTGCCTTTCATGCCTCTCCTTCCTTCCAAGTCCCTCAATCTGCATTCTTCGAGGGTTGAGGTAATTTCTTTTCCTCCTGTCCTTTATTTGCCTTATTCTCCTTTTGTTTCCCATTTCTTCTTCTAGTATAGTTTTAGTTATAGTTTACATTTCATTTTTATCTTCACGATCACCCAAACCATTAGGGGCCGATAACCCAGATGACAGGCCCCTTAAAACAACAATTATCATCATCATATAGAACGTGACGAATTTATCGATGACGAGGTTATTGAAATTCGTTATGCTCAATAGAAAGCATCTCAAGTGCAGTAAGTCTTTCTTGTCCCATGGCATTCCTAAGTAAGCGTACGTTTTGATCCTCCTGAGGCACGAGTAGCAGCGTTCTGGTTCAGCGGTAGTCATAGGCAGGGTGATAGCGATGCGTAACAGTTTAACGATCTCTGTAAATGACGGGTCTAAGTTTTCAGTGAGAAGGAAACTCAAAAATAGGGGTAGATGACCTCGTAGTTCCGCCCCTTAAAACAACAATAACTAATTAAACTCAAAAGTTTTAGAGCTCCATCGATATTTCGAAATTCTTATCTTTGATATAAGCAGATTCTTGCGATAATATTAAGATTCTATTTTTATATTTAATTGTTTCTAGTTACTTCATTGTTATGACGCTCAACCTATTATTGATATATCGAACTTAAGCTCTTCTGTACATACGATTTCCCTAACACTGCAAAATTATCATGTTATTTAAATGAGTTCCGGAAGATGCGTGCTTCTGATTCTTTTCGCTCAGTTTTCTAAGATCTGTCATTCCCTTTTGAGTTCAGCTAAATTCTCCACCGATTATACTGTGAAATAATATACAAGCATTTGTTAAAATCACGCAGGCATACTACATTAGAATCTTCATTTATAATTCCCATGTTGGCAAGACTGAAGAAAAATGCACAAATCATGGAGATGGTGGAATGCGTCGCTTTCACTGGCTACGCCACGCTAAGGGATGATGATGGACTTGGTCCTTCTAGTACCAACTAGATGGCGTGAGCGCCTTCTTGAGTTCCATCCTGCTTCTACTCATGATTCTTATTGTCATTCAGTGCTTCATTCAGTAGCAGCAAAAGCCTTTCCCATTTAAACATTTTCTTGCGATAGTACCGGTATTATATTTTATATCAGACAGATTCTACACACACCCAATGGTAGACGGGGCTACATGACCGCGTTGTCGCAACCCCTAAACTGAGGAACCAACCAACCATCTTAGTTGATCGTGGTACGAACTCAACAAACCATGCATCTAACAATGAGCGCATAACCATAGCAATTGCACGTTATCATATAACTAATTCCATTGCGAGGGATTTGAAGCTGATACATGTCGCCGGTGTAACCTGCTAGAATGTGCACACCGTCGAAATTCTTGCCAAATACAGTATAATAGGCTACTTATCCCACACGTGCGCATGAATGACCAAGAAATAACCCAATCATCGAGCAACGCTACGGTGAAATTCCAGAAACACTAGATCATCTTATAAGTCATCCCAGACATTCCTCATGTGTCTTGTCGAATCTTCTGTTGCTCTACTGTAGAAGACCAACTGACCTCTGTGCCTCATATATTCAACAGTCAGTATCGCCAACTGCAAAGATGGAGATTGAGAGTCATGGATATCTTCGGTCAGGTAGTATTGAACTAAGGACCAGTAAGTGTTTTGAGAATCGGTAAGTGTCTAGTCTATTAACAGATATCATGTATGTCTGGTGATGGGAGTGAGAGCACATCATCACAGAGCAGTCTCGGTCGCTGGTATCAGGAGCACAGCCATGTCAGTGAGGAGGTTACGTACCCATAACTGGACCCCCATTGGCTGTGAGACTGCTGTATCCTTCAATACCCTCCCATTCACGTGTGTCTAATGGGGAGTTTGTGTGTGTGTGTATGTGAGAGAGCGTGGGGTCATCATCAAAGTGTAGTCTCGGTCGCAGGTATCAGGAGCACAACCATGTCAACGAGGAGGTTACGTTCCCATAACTGGACCTCCTTTGGCTGTGAGACTATTTTATCCTCCAATACCCTCCCCATCATGTGTGTGTGTGTGTGTGAACTAATATAGTATTGTTCTAACCCTACTGACTAAATAAAGAGGAGAGTTCCCATTAGTTTCAGCAAGCCCTGGTCGCTTAAAAATCAACTCCGAGACCCGTCTGATTACAAAAAAGAACATGAAGAGGGAGATAAAAGAAATATATCAATTCTAAAAGTATCAGAAACACTGCTGACACACTATCGCCGAGGTGAAGGAAGAGCAACAATGTTCGTAGTACATATGGCATGCAATAGAACCAAGATGTATTACACTGAAATGGTTGAAATATTTTGAAACACAAGAAAATGACAGACTTCGCCCAAATTATGATGATCGAAGGAGCGTTTAGCTCTTCATGTTTTATTAAAGGCAGTCGGTGGAGACCAACTCTTGCCTTGTATTAAGTCTGATTGAACATGTATAGTGATTATTAACTTCTATAACGAGAGAACCAGCGACGATTCACCATAGAAAGTCGATGGACGACGAGTCACCAGTGGAAACAGTCAAAGGTTACGATCAATTTACAACGAAGACGCATTGTTGCTGAATATTAGGCTACTGTGGACCAGAACCTAACATGAGGTTCATTTATTATTGAACAGAGGAATCGTGGACTAGGCCTACCGGGGAAACCACGTTAAAAAAAATGCGCCATGTACTCTACCTCATGGTGGTGTGGAAACGAGTATTAAGCCTGACCGTCCCTCACTTAGGATCGCCTTAACATGTTTTGGCTATTGTTAGCCTTCGTCAGTCAATTAGCAGCACACATACACTCCGTCATATTCGATCTTAAAATATACTAACACATGTTTGTTTTTAAAAATGTAGCCTACACGTCAACTGGCGTCAACGCCATAAAACAGAAATTGGAAAGAAAATTAAAATCTTTTATCAACTTGATTGCAAATATAGTATCGACAAAGGGGGTCCCCTGTTTTAAAGATTATCTTTAAGAATTTTATTTCTGTTTAATTGACCGATGAAGGCTAATAATAACCGAAACATGTATTATTTTTGGGAGTAAAAGTGGAGTGATAGTAAAATAAATTTGTATTGTAAAGTGGGCATTATCTTCATAGATGTATTTGAGATCTAATAAAGGCCATTAGAAGGAAAACTTTTATTTATATTACAGTATATTTTTTATAAAATACTAGCAGTAGTGCCCGACGTCGCCCTGTGGATTTAGTTGTTTTATGGATGATAATGAACACTACTACAGAACTGGCACATGATATTTAAACTAACATAAAAATATATATAATTTTTTGGGGTAGTGGTAGTGGGGGTGATAAGTAGTGTAATGGACGTAATATTTAGGCCATTTTCCCGTAATGATAATGATAATGAATAGGGAGACGGCCATTTACTAACTACAGCACTGACACATGTAATTTACAAACAAATTGAAAAAATTGTTTAGAAAGAGGAGTAAGTGAAATAAAAGACACTGCCTAGGGCCTACATCTCATTGGCTGTTAGAAAAGTAGAGACCAATAGTGTCGTACTTTTTCGCATAGCGACGTAGGGATAATCGGAGCATTTTGGAAAACTTCGGCAGTCCCGTGCTCCTGAGGTAGCAATAGTGTCATTTATCGCCACATACCGCTCGAAGATAAGGATCGGAATAAATGAAAGTACATTTGAAAGCACCAACGCTTATTGCAGCTGATAACCTCAATGTACTGCACCAACACCATGGCACTTACACAGAGGCATACTATTTTCATGATAACTGTGTTCGAAAGGGTAAGTACATTGAGTTTGGTTCATATCGGTGAAACTAGGTAGATTTGTGCCAAAGGGACTAAATTAAGGATATGGAGTGGTCTCTCTGAAATTTCATGTAGACAGTGTTACTCGTCGGGTTCTAAAGGGTAAGTATGTAAAATTTGGTTTGGATCGGTGAAACGGTGTAGATTTGTGCCAAAGGGCCTAAATGCAGGGAATGGAGTGGTCTGTCCGAAATTTCAAGTAGACAGTGTTACTCGTCGGGTTCCGAAGGGTAAGTATGTGAATGTGTGGAACGATGTAGATTTTTGACAAAGGGCCTAAATGAAATGAATGGAGTGGTCTGTCCGAAATTTCAAGCAGACTGCTTTACCCGAAATTTCAAGCAGACTGTTTTACTCGTCAGGTTACAAAGCGTAAGTATGTAAAGTTTGGTTCAGATCGGTGAAACGGTGTAGATTTGTGCCAAAGGGTCTAAATGCAGGGAAGTGAGTGGTCTGTCCGAAATTTCATGTAGACAGTGTTACTCGCAGGGTTCTAAAGGGTAAGTATACACATTTTGGTTCAGATCGGTGAATCGGTGTAGATTTGTGTCAAAGGGCCTAATACAGGGAATGGAGTGGTCTGTCCGAAATTGAAAGTGGACAGTGTTACCCGCAGGGTTCCAAAGGGTAAGTATACACATTTTGGTTCAAATCGGTGAAACGGTGTAGATTTGTATAAATAATAGGCAAACAGACAAATATTTAGCTTTATACAATTACTACACCTCTCGGCGATGACTGTGTTTTATAGCACAAATTTAGGTTTTACTCGCTAACCGTTTGAGATACACGAAAAGTGATAAGGTCCTTTCGGATAGAAAATTAAATTCTAAACCTCGTTCATGCCATCAAATGTTTGCTATTTCTTAGCGTTCTCTTTTTATTTGAAATGGAAATATGAAATTTTGAAACCAAAGGGTGTAGTGACGTCACTAAAATGGTCACCATCCTTAAATAGTGCTAAGTATCGAAATCAAAAGTATCCTATACGTTAACCAGGTAAATCAGCTACATCCATGCAACATTTCATGTACATCGGACCAGTGGTTCTTGCGTGATTGAGTGATACACAGACACACACAATCTAATTTTTTACCTATATATTAGTATAGATGATCCCAATGATGGGTTGAAAACATGTTCCATTAAACATTAATATAGTAAGAGGTGTCTCATTATAAACTTAATTAATCCTTAAAAAAAGCCAACTTCACTAAGTTATGTCATTCCACCAGGATGTGCGCTCTCTTCTGCCTTTACTCACCGTTGCCTTCGCTCCTTATATCCCTGTAACCTGACCACTCTGTTTCAATGTACCTACTGCAATTCTTCATCATCTGCTATTCGGAATTCCTCACCAATCATTTCCATGTATTTTTGCCTATGTTCCTTTCCCTGGAGGGTTCCAACCCTAAACCGTCTGAAAACAGACCTTACGTGTACTCAATTCACGGCATATCAGTTTATGGGCTGTCCCTTGAATACCGTGCAATTCAGTATCAATTTCCTAAATAGGAATTCAGCAATAATATAATATTATTGACCTAGTTTCCCTAAGTTTTCATTTAGGGCCTACTTGTGAAATCACACAGGGTTATTAATAAGGCCCGGAAGTTGATGCGAAATCATATTTTTTTTGCATATTTATGCACATTTTGGTTATGTTGGTACAATACATCAGGGAAGGGATATTGGAAGGAAATCGGCCGTGGACCGGCATTTGCCTGGTGGTGAAAATGGGAAACCACGAACGCCATTTTCAGGACGGCCGAGGTGGGATTCGAACCCACGTTCTCCGATGCCAGCGAGGCACGAGGTAGCGCGATAACGCTCTTGGCCACCACGGCCGGTAGTTGTATGACATTACGGCACAGCTTGAAAATCGAATGTCTGCAGTTGTTACTTGAATTTAAAACAGATAACACACACTAATACAGTCATCAAATTAACACCGGTTATCAGACAGATTCTACACACACCCAAAGTACACGGGGCTACATGACCGAGTTGTCGCAGCTCCTAAACCTAGGAACCAACCACTTTCTCTTACAGACTGTATTGTTGCTTTGTTGTTGTGTTCTTCATAATGAGCATTCCTTTTTAATTAAACAGTAGGCTACATGCCATATAAAAGTGTAGGTAGCGAATATAAGCCGCAAACTGATCTTTTACCCAAATAATTTAAATAAAAAGTGCGGTTTATTTTGGGGCCAATACAGTATGAGGAAGTGTCGATTCATTTTAGTATCCCCCAGTTATTCAGCTTCACGAGAGCACTGAGGGGGGCTCAGCCTTGGGAACCGAACAGTTGGTGGACACTGATAAAGAGAAAGGTATAGGATGGGATCAATTAAATAGCCAGTGATATTCCAGACAGAAATGTCTTCAGTGACGTGCACTAGCTTTGTCACTCCCCGCAATGAGGACTAATAAGAAACGAGCAGACTTCCTCACTTATTAATGTCGCAGCTCGTTGTTGTTGTTTGGGTCTTCAGTCTTTTGACTGGTTTGATGCAGCACTCCATGCCTCCCTGTCTTGCGCTAATCGTTTCATCTCTACATAGCTACCACACCCTACATCCGAAGAAATCTGTTTAACATATTCTAACCTTGGTCTACCCCTACAGTTCTTGTCCTCAACCCTTCCTTCCATAACTAAGCTTGCTATTCCTGGGTGTCTTAGTATGTGTCCTACCAACCTATCGCTTCTCTTCAATAGCAGTCACCAGAAACATCTATCCTCTCCCACTCGTCTTAATACCTCTTCGTTTGTCACCCTATCTACCCATCTGATCTTCATCATTCTCCTGTAACACCACATTCCAAACGCTCCAATTCTCCTCTTTTCCGCTGCACCAATAGTCCCAGTTTCACTTCCATAGAGCGCCACGCTCCAGACAAAGGCTTTCAAAAACGGCTTCCTAATACCTAAATCTATATTCGATGTAAACAGATTCCTTTTTTGTAGAAAGGCTTTTCTTGCCTGAGCCAACCTACTTTTTATATCCTCTTTGCTTCGTCCATCACTGGTTATTTTACTTCCTAAGTAACAGAAGTCTCCTACTTCGATCAGCTTATCACCTGCCATTTTGATGTCCATAGAGGTTTCTGATTTATTTCGGCTGCATTCCAGTATTTTTAGCCTACTTTTCACATTTTGCAAAAATGAGGAAAAAGTAGACTTATGAGATCGATCCGGGAAAATGTGTGTCTGTCTGTCTGTCTGTCCTTCTGTCTGTCTGTCTGTCTGGCTGTGTGTGTGTCCTCCCCTATCAACTCCTAAACGGCTGCAGCAATCAAAACCAAATTTAGTATGAGTAAAGATGTGCACCGGAATATCTCACGTCAATATTTGAAAATGATCTCAGTGCTACCAACTGCTGAAAAAACGCACTAGAAATTTGAGCTCCATGTTGGATATCTTGCAAGGTATGCATGGGAGCTATTCCAAAAATGGCACACATGTAGATAAGACTATTTCAGTTTAATTTCCAGGAGGCCAACCATGACAGTGTTGCCAAAACAATTTTAAGCTTTCTGATAGGTCCAATGTTTAAATGCATATAACTTCTACACTATCAATTGGATTTCAGCCAAATTTTGTATGTAATATCTGTACATAAACAGATATGACTGAGCGTATTCTTAAGAGCCACCAGGGCTGCCAACTGTTAATAATTGCTCTCTTTATTTGTTTATCCAAATACCAATATATCAGAAAGTATGCAAGCCAACAGCTTTAAACTATGCACACGTATATTCTGACATTTTAGATTAATTTCGAGTAACTTATATACGTCAGTTCTACCAACATGATTATAAGCCTGCTGATACGACCAATTTTTAAATACATGTAACTTCTATACTATCAGTTGGATTTCAACCAAATTTCGTATGTGCTATGTGTACCATAACAGATATGACTATAAGTATTGTTAAGAGCAATCAGGGCTGCCAACTGTTAATAAATGCTGTCTATATTTATTTTACACTAATATCAATATACCAGAAAGTATGCAAGCCAACAGCTCTATACTTTGCACACGTATAGCACCTGACATTCTAGATTAATTTGGAGTAATTAATACAAGGCAGTGCTGCCAACATGATTCTATGCCTGCTGATATGTCCAATTTTAAAATACATGTAACTTCTATACTAACAAATGGATTTCATCCAAAATTGGCACAACAAGATATCATAATATTTCAGATTATTTCTGACCAGCACACGCATGGTATTGTTGGCAACATGCTTTTACGCGTGCTGATAGATCCAGTGTCTAACTGCATGTAACGTCCATTGGACTTCAACCAAATTTTGTATTCTGTACCTTAGGAGATTGAACTAAGAATATATTCAGTCGCCAGGGCTGCCAACGGTAGTGCTCTATTAGGCTACATTATACCAGGTATACAGTATTTCGAACTAATTAGAAATTTCAATATTACCAACTTAATTTCGTCATTATTCTAGATGGATCCATTTAGATTAATCATTGGCATGAATCTTAAATTTTAAGAAAAGTAGGCTCTTTAGTTCGTCACGGAACGTCTTGTTGTTTTACAGCTCACGTTAATGGTATCCAGACACGCCGAGTGTCTTCTGCTATTCTATATGAGATGCCATTCTCCAAAGTAGATACACTATACAAAGTGGATGGGCTATCATAGGGACGATGTGCCATTAAGGGTCCAAAAGGGCCCTGCCCTCCCAGGGCCATTAGATCGTGCTGCTCGAATTTTTTAGTATTGTCCTTAGAAATACTTCAAATGGTTTCTTCTTCTTCTTCTTCCCCTTTTCTTGGTCGTAGTTCAATTTCGAACGTCGTGACTCTTCACGGAATTCTGTTAACAAGACCCAGCCATACATCGCGGTCTTCTGCTGTGTGCATTAATTTATGAAGTGGCAGATTAATCAAACTCTATATCTGGCCAAAGGGGTTCTGCGTGGCGCGGTCGGCAGAGGCACTGAGCTTCTAACTGAAAGGGAGTGGGTTTTAGAAAGATGATGATGATGATGATGATGATGATAGTTGTTGTTTTAAGGGGCTCAACATCTAGGTTATCGGCCCCTGATGGTTTGGGTGATCATGAAGATGAAAATGAAATGCAAACTTAAAAACTAAAACTAAATACTAGGGTACTAACCTACATACTAGAAGAAGAAATGGAAAACTAAAGGAGAATAAGGCAAACAAAGGACAGGGGGAAAGAGAAATGCCCTCAGCCCTCGAAGAATGCAGATTGAGGGACTTGGAAGGAAGAAGAGCCATAAAAGGCAGATAGGAAAGTGAAAGAGGATACTGTCCATCCCACAGGTAAGGGACAAAAGGGGGAAACCGGACCCAGCTCAGGAATCGCTCGGGGTCGCCAACTCCCAAACTCACGAGCCGTGAGCCCCTCAGGGTGTAGCATTATCTAGGGTGCACCAAAAGTGGTAGGGCTACATACACCCGGCCTCCTTAAGGGCCTTGAGCACAAGGCAGGAGATAACATGAAAAGAAAAAGAAGGCTGACCCCTCACAGAAGGAGGGTATCAGAAAAGATGAGACAAGGGCCAATTAAGGCGGGAAATGAAGAGACTCCCTAGGCCTCGGATATCCTAATACCGTCGGGGTCGAAAGAGAACAAGAGTTAACCAAGTGAAGTCGACAGGAAAGAAGACGGAGAGGAGCCCGGCAAGTAGTATAATTCGCTAGACTTTGAATATTGCATCATCATGACCAGAAATTGCGTAATCCTGATGACGTCATTCCTGATGACGTCATGGGTCCTTAGAGCGAGCATGTGGTCCAGGAGCGAGCATGTGCAGTGCACGTGTTAGCGTGGGAAGAGGTTGACCCTTTGGCTTGTTTGTGCGATGGTGATAAAAAGTTAATGGGTGTTGACGTCATGGAGGATGTTTATTAGGATGCTAACTGTCATCTGACACCCATGCGAGTGTGAGCACCAAAACAAAAGGTTATTCGCGGGTAGTGGGGTAGTGTATGTTCTCTTGCAAGTCGCGTGTGTGCTTGAATACGTATGGCTATGTTGGGAAATGTTTGGTGGCGGGCGAGGACTAGGGTTGAGTGAGGGTTCGTTTAAATGCTATTTTTCCCGCTCTATTTGATGGTGAGGTAATTTTTTAAAATGGGTGGAATTTGGAAACGCAATTTGAGGTAAACGTGCTTTTTTGACATTTTGGCGAATTTAATGAGCTTGTAAGGCTAGAACGATGCATATAGGGTGTCGTAGGACTTGTGGTGAACCACCCCTTGCTATGGACGGGAGTATATCCACCCCAAAATAAATCTACCCTTACCCGGAGGTTAAGTAGTGGTTATTTTTGTATGCATGCGCACTTGAGGGCTTTTGTAAGAGAGCGGAATTTTTAAAAGATTCTTTATAGATGAGGGTTTTTAAAAAATTTATTAAAAAACAAAAAACTAATAGGTCATTCGATTTTTAGTATCTCGCTAACCAATAATGCGATGTAAACATATGGGGTGTCATAGGACTCGTAGTGAATTCTCCTTTTGTATGAATGAGGTATGTCAACCCCCAAAATAAAAACTACCCTTACCTGGGGTGAAAGAGCAATTTTTGTATGTATGCACACCGGTGGCTTTTGTCAAAAGGGTCTAACTACACATTTGTTAATATTTTCTGAACCCAGGATGGGATTTTCCCATAGGCAGTATCCTAGCACTTGGGGTGACACCTCGTTTTTGAAAGTATCATTCATTTATTTTCTTGTCAAAAGGGCCTAACTACACTTTTGTTAATATCTCGTGAACCAATCATGCTAGGGACTTGTATGAGGGGTCCTAGCAGTTGGGGCGACGTCCCCCTTTATGGGGTGAAACTACCCCCCCAAAATTGAAAACTCAATATCTTGGAAACTATGAACCCTAAAATTAGGCGTTACAGCTTTAAAAATAGGTGATGACATAGGCTTTTACCTGGATTGGTCATTTCACCCCTAAAACAGTAAATAGTCATGTTATGGGGAAAAAACGTGTTAAACACCTAAAAATGATAAATGAAACTAAGATCTTTTGTTTTTGATGAAAAATAGCAGGGGGGTGAAAACTACCCCCAAATTGAAAAATCGATACCTTGGAAACTAAGAACCGTAAAATTATGTGTAATAGCTTAAAAAATTCGTTGTGACATAGGCTTTTACCCGGATAGATGATGTCACCCCTAAAACAGTAAATAGTGATTTTACAGTGGGGAAAAAGGTTTTAAACGGGTAAAAATGATAATTGAACCTAAGATCTTTTGTTTTTGATGAAAAATAGCAGGGGGGTGAAAACTACCCCAAAATTGAAAAATCGATACCTTGGAAACTAAGAACCGTAAAATTATGTGTAATAGCTTAAAAAATTCGTTGTGACATAGGCTTTTACCCGGATAGATGATGTCACCCCTAAAACAGTAAATAGTGATTTTACAGTGGGGAAAAAGGTTTTAAACGGGTAAAAATGATAATTGAACCTAAGATCTTTTGTTTTTTATGAAAAATAGCAGGGGGGTGAAAACTACCCCAAAATTGAAAAATCGATACCTTGGAAACTAAGAACCGTAAAATTATGTGTAATAGCTTAAAAAATTCGTTGTGACATAGGCTTTTACCCGGATAGATGATGTCACCCCTAAAACAGTAAATAGTGATTTTACAGTGGGGAAAAAGTCTTAAACGTGTAAAAATGATAATTGAACCTAAGATCTTTTGTTTTTGATGAAAAATAGCAGGGGGGTGAAAACTACCCCCAAATTGAAAAATCGATACCTTGGAAACTAAGAACCGTAAAATTATGTGTAATAGCTTAAAAAATTCGTTGTGACATAGGCTTTTACCCGGATAGATGATGTCACCCCTAAAACAGTAAATAGTGATTTTACAGTGGGGAAAAAGGTTTTAAACGGGTAAAAATGATAATTGAACCTAAGATCTTTTGTTTTTGATGAAAAATAGCAGGGGGGTGAACACTACCCCCAAATTGAAAAATCGATACCTTGGAAACTAAGAACCGTAAAATTATGTGTAATAGCTTAAAAAATTCGTTGTGACATAGGCTTTTACCCGGATAGATGATGTCACCCCTAAAACAGTAAATAGTGATTTTACAGTGGGGAAAAAGGTTTTAAACGGGTAAAAATGATAATTGAACCTAAGATCTTTTGTTTTTGATGAAAAATAGCAGGGGGGTGAAAACTACCCCAAAATTGAAAAATCGATACCTTGGAAACTAAGAACCGTAAAATTATGTGTAATAGCTTAAAAAATTCGTTGTGACATAGGCATTTACCCGGATAGATGATGTCACCCCTAAAACAGTAAATAGTGATTTTACAGTGGGGAAAAAGGTTTTAAACGGGTAAAAATGATAATTGAACCTAAGATCTTTTGTTTTTGATGAAAAATAGCAGGGGGGTGAAAACTACCCCCAAATTGAAAAATCGATACCTTGGAAACTAAGAACCGTAAAATTATGTGTAATAGCTTAAAAAATTCGTTGTGACATAGGCTTTTACCCGGATAGATGATGTCACCCCTAAAACAGTAAATAGTGATTTTACAGTGGGGAAAAAGGTTTTAAACGGGTAAAAATGATAATTGAACCTAAGATCTTTTGTTTTTGATGAAAAATAGCAGGGGGGTGAAAACTACCCCAAAATTGAAAAATCGATACCTTGGAAACTAAGAACCGTAAAATTATGTGTAATAGCTTAAAAAATTCGTTGTGACATAGGCTTTTACCCGGATAGATGATGTCACCCCTAAAACAGTAAATAGTGATTTTACAGTGGGGAAAGAGGTCTTAAACGGGTAAAAATGATAATTGAACCTAAGATCTTTTGTTTTTGATGAAAAATAGCAGGGGGGTGAAAACTACCCCCAAATTGAAAAATCGATACCTTGGAAACTAAGAACCGTAAAATTATGTGTAATAGCTTAAAAAATTCGTTGTGACATAGGCTTTTACCCGGATAGATGATGTCACCCCTAAAACAGTAAATAGTGATTTTACAGTGGGGAAAAAGGTTTTAAACGGGTAAAAATGATAATTGAACCTAAGATCTTTTGTTTTTGATGAAAAATAGCAGGGGGGTGAAAACCACCCCAAAATTGAAAAATCGATACCTTGGAAACTAAGAACCGTAAAATTATGTGTAATAGCTTAAAAAATTCGTTGTGACATAGGCTTTTACCCGGATAGATGATGTCACCCCTAAAACAGTAAATAGTGATTTTACAGTGGGGAAAAAGGTCTTAAACGGGTAAAAATGATAATTGAACCTAAGATCTTTTGTTTTTGATGAAAAATAGCAGGGGGGTGAAAACTACCCCGTATATGAAAGGAGTGTAGACTTATTGATGTTGCAGATTGGAAACAGTGAAAGTTATCACTTTTGTTTAATTAGAAATCTTGCTCGCCTTGTGCGTTCAAGCATCACTAGCACTCAGAGAAGGATTTATATATGTAGACGTTGTTTGTCATATTATCTTCTTGAGGATGAGTTAAATGTTCACTTTGCAGACTGTAAACAGTTTCCTGTTGCAAAAAGCATAATGCCGACTGATGAACAAAGATTTGTTAATTTTACAGAATTCCGAGTTAAAGATACAGTTCCATTTATAATATATGCAGACGCTGAATGCGTTTTGTCTCCAATTTCCTCCTGTTTTCCAAATAGTGACATTCATAACTCTACTTTAACACATAAACATATTCCTTACAGCATTTCTTTATACCTTCATTGTAATTTCGATAGTGAATTGTGCAGTTTCAAGCTCTTTAGGGGAAATAATTGCATTGAATTGTTTGTAAAGGAACTTTATAGTATTGTGGATAAACTTCAAACATATTACTTATCGGTTAAGCCAATGTTAAAAATGACCGAAAATGAAGAAAGATTATTTTTGTCAAGTAAAATGTGTCACATTTGCGAGAAACCGATTGCAGTTAATGAACTCAAAGTACGCGATCATTGTCACTTAACTGGAAAATATAGAGGAAGCGCACACAATAGTTGTAATTTAAATTACAAAGTAACAAAGGTTTTGCCTATAGCATTTCATAATCTAACCGCCTATGATGGACATTTTATAATTAAAGAAATTTGCGAGAAACGTGATGGAGAGGTGTTACATAATCCTGGTCATATAAAATTGTTAGCGATGAATATGGAACGTTACAAAGGGTTTACAAAGTATGTACGGGCTAAGAATGGATTCATTCAGTTAAGATTTTTCGATACATATAATTTCTTGTCCTGTTCACTAGATCAATGTTCATCTTCGTTAAGCGAAGATTCAAAGCAAATAACACGACGTTATTTTAATGATGATGCACAGTTTCGACTTACTGCGAGAAAAGGTGTGTTTCCCTATGAATACGTCACGAGTATGGATGTTCTTAACGAAACTAAATTACCTGAAATATCCAAGTTTTATAGCAGCCTTAATGATCAAACAATATCGAATGAAGAGTATGAGTTTGCTCAATCGGTGTGGGAAACGTTTTCCTGTCAAACATTAGGAGAATACGCAGATTTGTATTTAAAAGTTGACACACTTCTTTTGGCGGATGTCTTTGAAAATTTTAGATCGAATGGCATGGAAACTTATGGCATTGATGCAGCTCATTTTTTACACTGCTCCATCTATGTCTTGGTGTGCTATGAAAAAGATAACCAACGTTCAACTTGAATTGCTTCAAGATATTGATATGTTACACTTTTTTGAACGATCTATTCGAGGAGGAAATGTTCAGTGTATAACACGACATGCGATTGCTAATAATAAGTATATGAAAACTTATGATGAGAAAAAGCAAGAGTCCTACATAATGTACTTTGACGTTAATAATTTGTATGGATATGCGATGATGGAATATCTTCCAACGGGTGGCTTTAAATGGATTGCAAATGTTGAAGGCTTTGATGTTTTAACTATTGATGATACTTCAGAAATTGGATATATTTTGGAAGTAGATTTGACTTATCCTCAAGAGTTACATGACAAACATTCAGATTACCCTCTATGTCCAGAAAAGTTGACAAAGCTAATGGCTACCCTAGATAATAAAGAACGTTATGTTTTGCATTATAGATTGTTAAAGCAATGTATTCAACTAGGAATGAAATTAGATCGTATTCACAGAATAATTGAATTCAATCAGAGCCAATGGCTAAAACCATATATTGATGTGAACACAGAGAAACGAAAACAAGCCAAAAATGATTTTGAAAAGAATTTTTATAAATTGATGAATAATGCAATTTTTGGTCGTTCACTGATGAATGTGAGGAAGTTAAGGGACATCAAATGGGTCACCAAATGGCATGGAGCTCGTGGTGGTAGGTCTTTAATAGCTAAGGCTAATTTTAAACATAGAATTATATTCGATGAACAATGTATGGTCATCGAGATGAGTAGACTAAAGATTTTTCACAATCAACCAGTATATGTTGGTGCATCTATATTAGATTTGTCTAAATGTAAAATGAATGACTTTCATTACAATGTTATTTTAGCAAATCCTGAATCAAATGTGAGGTTGTTATACACAGACACCGATAGTTTTATGTATATATTCTATTATGATATTTATGAGTTCATGAAACAACATTCAAATTTGTTTGATACTGGAAACTATGAAACAAACAATCCTTTTGGCATTGTGAGACAAAATAAAGGTGAAATTGGTTTAATGAAAGATGAAAATGCTGGAAGGATTGTTGAAGAATTTGTGGGGTTACGACCCAAAATGTATGCAATAAAATTGTGTGATGAAATGAATAGCTTGTGTAAGGCTAAAGGCATTAAGAAGAGTGTGAGTAAAAGTATGAATATTGATGAGTATCGAAAGTGTCTTTATAACAGAGAAAAAGTCAACAAAGTTCAAGTTTGTATAATTTCAAAATCTCATTCTGTATTTACTGTTCGGCAAAATAAGTTGGCAATTTCATCAAACGAAGATAAAAGACACATAACTGAAAACGGAATTGATACTTTACCGTTTGGTCATTTTTCTCTGAAAAATGATTAGAAACAAATTGAGATTAAAGCAGTTCATCTCACTTACTTTATTTCTTTCACACACACACACTTTTATGCTGGTAATAATACTAATTTTTGTGTGTTCCTTTGCTTATGAAATCCTAGACTAGGAGTTCCACATTCGACATGATAGCGGAGTTTCATCTCCCATAAACTCGTCTCTGAGGTGGGTGCCAGAAAAGGCATCCAGCTGTAAAAACCACACCCTCACATAGACTTTCATAACTTCTTACGTTGAGGTTCATAACACTACGTTGATTGATTTATCGGTTTCCTTTTCACAATTCCTGTCTATACATTCCTCTTGAAGGTTGCAAGATGCTTGCAAGGTTCCTAAAATGCAATTAAATTTAATAAATACCTTAAGATGGTTTGATTTGTTTAATGATATGGTGTTAATAGTATTTTTAGGTTTTGACTGGCTTTGCATTAAGAATTGACTAACCAAACATGAGTTACCTATCAGGGAAACATTTTGGCCACTATGTTGGCTATTGACCAGTGAGTTTAGCTGTTTATCATTTTTTTAAATCATAAACAACAGAGGGTTAAACGTATAGATAAACCGTGTGACCATGTTTGTTAAACAAGACATTATACCAGAGACAATTAGAATACTTATGTAGAGTTTACCAAAAATAATGTTGTGTAACAGTAAATGCTAGTCAACAGTTATACACTTCTAAAAAAAAATCATCATACAATACCTGAGAGCTCTTCTAAAATTATTGATGTGTAACATGATTCCACTAACTTGCTATGTATTTTTTGGCTTGGGGGTGATTTTCAAGAAATGCAAATGGAACTGAAATGCAATACAAACAATGAGCGTGCCTGGTGGCTGAGATTGATACCACGACGTACTGTCGGTTATGTAGCTATGTGGAATGTATATCAAATATGGTTTACTTCAAGGTCTGGAGATCCCTACAATTCCTACAATAAATGATCTTGAAATGGTCATCCTATGGTGTGAAAATATTTATTAGGTATATATATTTACTGAAAACAATTATGATTTATTAAATGTTTATATGTTTACAGTATTGTTATTTAATGTAAGCACTTGAGGCACTACCGACCAATGGGAAGCAAAAAGTGGGAGCATATATGGGATGAAATGTGGGAGCAAAGCAAATATAAAAAGTGGGAGCAAATATGCTAACTTGAATTGTGTATATACTTTACTTTCAACTATCTTGAATTGTGTATATACTTTTGCCGGCATATTTGTTGACATATTTGTTAGCATATTTGCTCCCACTTTTTATATTTGCTTTGCTCCCACATTTCATCCCATATATGCTCCCACTTTTTGCTTCCCATTGGTCGGTAGTGCCTCAAGTGCTTACATTAAATAACAATACTGTAAACATATAAACATTTAATAAATCATAATTGTTTTCAGTAAATATATATACCTAATAAATATTTTCACACCATAGGATGACCATTTCAAGATCATTTATTGTAGGAATTGTAGGGATCTCCAGACCTTGAAGTAAACCATATTTGATATACATTCCACATAGCTACATAACCGACAGTACGTCGTGGTATCAATCTCAGCCACCAGGCACGCTCATTGTTTGTATTGCATTTCAGTTCCATTTGCATTTCTTGAAAATCACCCCCAAGCCAAAAAATACATAGCAAGTTAGTGGAATCATGTTACACATCAATAATTTTAGAAGAGCTCTCAGGTATTGTATGATGATTTTTTTTTAGAAGTGTATAACTGTTGACTAGCATTTACTGTTACACAACATTATTTTTGGTAAACTCTACATAAGTATTCTAATTGTCTCTGGTATAATGTCTTGTTTAACAAACATGGTCACACGGTTTATCTATACGTTTAACCCTCTGTTGTTTATGATTTAAAAAAATGATAAACAGCTAAACTCACTGGTCAATAGCCAACATAGTGGCCAAAATGTTTCCCTGATAGGTAACTCATGTTTGGTTAGTCAATTCTTAATGCAAAGCCAGTCAAAACCTAAAAATACTATTAACACCATATCATTAAACAAATCAAACCATCTTAAGGTATTTATTAAATTTAATTGCATTTTAGGAACCTTGCAAGCATCTTGCAACCTTCAAGAGGAATGTATAGACAGGAATTGTGAAAAGGAAACCGATAAATCAATCAACGTAGTGTTATGAACCTCAACGTAAGAAGTTATGAAAGTCTATGTGAGGGTGTGGTTTTTACAGCTGGATGCCTTTTCTGGCACCCACCTCAGAGACGAGTTTATGGGAGATGAAACTCCGCTATCATGTCGAATGTGGAACTCCTAGTCTAGGATTTCATAAGCAAAGGAACACACAAAAATTAGTATTATTACCAGCATAAAAGTGTGTGTGTGTGAAAGAAATAAAGTAAGTGAGATGAACTGCTTTAATCTCAATTTGTTTCTAATCATTTTTCAGAGAAAAATGACCAAACGGTAAAGTATCAATTCCGTTTTCAGTTATGTGTCTTTTATCTTCGTTTGATGAAATTGCCAACTTATTTTGCCGAACAGTAAATACAGAATGAGATTTTGAAATTATACAAACTTGAACTTTGTTGACTTTTTCTCTGTTATAAAGACACTTTCGATACTCATCAATATTCATACTTTTACTCACACTCTTCTTAATGCCTTTAGCCTTACACAAGCTATTCATTTCATCACACAATTTTATTGCATACATTTTGGGTCGTAACCCCACAAATTCTTCAACAATCCTTCCAGCATTTTCATCTTTCATTAAACCAATTTCACCTTTATTTTGTCTCACAATGCCAAAAGGATTGTTTGTTTCATAGTTTCCAGTATCAAACAAATTTGAATGTTGTTTCATGAACTCATAAATATCATAATAGAATATATACATAAAACTATCGGTGTCTGTGTATAACAACCTCACATTTGATTCAGGATTTGCTAAAATAACATTGTAATGAAAGTCATTCATTTTACATTTAGACAAATCTAATATAGATGCACCAACATATACTGGTTGATTGTGAAAAATCTTTAGTCTACTCATCTCGATGACCATACATTGTTCATCGAATATAATTCTATGTTTAAAATTAGCCTTAGCTATTAAAGACCTACCACCACGAGCTCCATGCCATTTGGTGACCCATTTGATGTCCCTTAACTTCCTCACATTCATCAGTGAACGACCAAAAATTGCATTATTCATCAATTTATAAAAATTCTTTTCAAAATCATTTTTGGCTTGTTTTCGTTTCTCTGTGTTCACATCAATATATGGTTTTAGCCATTGGCTCTGATTGAATTCAATTATTCTGTGAATACGATCTAATTTCATTCCTAGTTGAATACATTGCTTTAACAATCTATAATGCAAAACATAACGTTCTTTATTATCTAGGGTAGCCATTAGCTTTGTCAACTTTTCTGGACATAGAGGGTAATCTGAATGTTTGTCATGTAACTCTTGAGGATAAGTCAAATCTACTTCCAAAATATATCCAATTTCTGAAGTATCATCAATAGTTAAAACATCAAAGCCTTCAACATTTGCAATCCATTTAAAGCCACCCGTTGGAAGATATTCCATCATCGCATATCCATACAAATTATTAACGTCAAAGTACATTATGTAGGACTCTTGCTTTTTCTCATCATAAGTTTTCATATACTTATTATTAGCAATCGCATGTCGTGTTATACACTGAACATTTCCTCCTCGAATAGATCGTTCAAAAAAGTGTAACATATCAATATCTTGAAGCAATTCAAGTTGAACGTTGGTTATCTTTTTCATAGCACACCAAGACATAGATGGAGCAGTGTAAAAAATGAGCTGCATCAATGCCATAAGTTTCCATGCCATTCGATCTAAAATTTTCAAAGACATCCGCCAAAAGAAGTGTGTCAACTTTTAAATACAAATCTGCGTATTCTCCTAATGTTTGACAGGAAAACGTTTCCCACACCGATTGAGCAAACTCATACTCTTCATTCGATATTGTTTGATCATTAAGGCTGCTATAAAACTTGGATATTTCAGGTAATTTAGTTTCGTTAAGAACATCCATACTCGTGACGTATTCATAGGGAAACACACCTTTTCTCGCAGTAAGTCGAAACTGTGCATCATCATTAAAATAACGTCGTGTTATTTGCTTTGAATCTTCGCTTAACGAAGATGAACATTGATCTAGTGAACAGGACAAGAAATTATATGTATCGAAAAATCTTAACTGAATGAATCCATTCTTAGCCCGTACATACTTTGTAAACCCTTTGTAACGTTCCATATTCATCGCTAACAATTTTATATGACCAGGATTATGTAACACCTCTCCATCACGTTTCTCGCAAATTTCTTTAATTATAAAATGTCCATCATAGGCGGTTAGATTATGAAATGCTATAGGCAAAACCTTTGTTACTTTGTAATTTAAATTACAACTATTGTGTGCGCTTCCTCTATATTTTCCAGTTAAGTGACAATGATCGCGTACTTTGAGTTCATTAACTGCAATCGGTTTCTCGCAAATGTGACACATTTTACTTGACAAAAATAATCTTTCTTCATTTTCGGTCATCTTTAACATTGGCTTAACCGATAAGTAATATGTTTGAAGTTTATCCACAATACTATAAAGTTCCTTTACAAACAATTCAATGCAATTATTTCCCCTAAAGAGCTTGAAACTGCACAATTCACTATCGAAATTACAATGAAGGTATAAAGAAATGCTGTAAGGAATATGTTTATGTGTTAAAGTAGAGTTATGAATGTCACTATTTGGAAAACAGGAGGAAATTGGAGACAAAACGCATTCAGTGTCTGCATATATTATAAATGGAACTGTATCTTTAACTCGGAATTCTGTAAAATTAACAAATCTTTGTTCATCAGTCGGCATTATGCTTTTTGCAACAGGAAACTGTTTACAGTCTGCAAAGTGAACATTTAACTCATCCTCAAGAAGATAATATGACAAACAACGTCTACATATATAAATCCTTCTCTGAGTGCTAGTGATGCTTGAACGCACAAGGCGAGCAAGATTTCTAATTAAACAAAAGTGATAACTTTCACTGTTTCCAATCTGCAACATCAATAAGTCTACACTCCTTTCATATACGGGGTAGTTTTCACCCCCCTGCTATTTTTCATCAAAAACAAAAGATCTTAGGTTCAATTATCATTTTTACCCGTTTAAGACCTTTTTCCCCACTGTAAAATCACTATTTACTGTTTTAGGGGTGACATCATCTATCCGGGTAAAAGCCTATGTCACAACGAATTTTTTAAGCTATTACACATAATTTTACGGTTCTTAGTTTCCAAGGTATCGATTTTTCAATTTTGGGGTGGTTTTCACCCCCCTGCTATTTTTCATCAAAAACAAAAGATCTTAGGTTCAATTATCATTTTTACCCGTTTAAAACCTTTTTCCCCCACTGTAAAATCACTATTTACTGTTTTAGGGGTGACATCATCTATCCGGGTAAAAGCCTATGTCACAACGAATTTTTTAAGCTATTACACATAATTTTACGGTTCTTAGTTTCCAAGGTATCGATTTTTCAATTTGGGGGTAGTTTTCACCCCCCTGCTATTTTTCATCAAAAACAAAAGATCTTAGGTTCAATTATCATTTTTACCCGTTTAAGACCTTTTTCCCCACTGTAAAATCACTATTTACTGTTTTAGGGGTGACATCATCTATCCGGGTAAAAGCCTATGTCACAACGAATTTTTTAAGCTATTACACATAATTTTACGGTTCTTAGTTTCCAAGGTATCGATTTTTCAATTTTGGGGTAGTTTTCACCCCCCTGCTATTTTTCATCAAAAACAAAAGATCTTAGGTTCAATTATCATTTTTACCCGTTTAAAACCTTTTTCCCCACTGTAAAATCACTATTTACTGTTTTAGGGGTGACATCATCTATCCGGGTAAAAGCCTATGTCACAACGAATTTTTTAAGCTATTACACATAATTTTACGGTTCTTAGTTTCCAAGGTATCGATTTTTCAATTTTGGGGTAGTTTTCACCCCCCTGCTATTTTTCATCAAAAACAAAAGATCTTAGGTTCAATTATCATTTTTACCCGTTTAAAACCTTTTTCCCCACTGTAAAATCACTATTTACTGTTTTAGGGGTGACATCATCTATCCGGGTAAAAGCCTATGTCACAACGAATTTTTTAAGCTATTACACATAATTTTACGGTTCTTAGTTTCCAAGGTATCGATTTTTCAATTTGGGGGTAGTTTTCACCCCCCTGCTATTTTTCATCAAAAACAAAAGATCTTAGTTTCATTTATCATTTTTAGGTGTTTAACACGTTTTTTCCCCATAACATGACTATTTACTGTTTTAGGGGTGAAATGACCAATCCAGGTAAAAGCCTATGTCATCACCTATTTTTAAAGCTATAACGCCTAATTTTAGGGTTCATAGTTTCCAAGATATTGAGTTTTCAATTTTGGGGGGGTAGTTTCACCCCATAAAGGGGGACGTCGCCCCAAGTGCTAGGACCCCTCATACAAGTCCCTAGCATGATTGGTTCACGAGATATTAACAAAAGTGTAGTTAGGCCCTTTTGACAAGAAAATAAATGAATGATACTTTCAAAAACGAGGTGTCACCCCAAGTGCTAGGATACTGCCTATGGGAAAATCCCATCCTGGGTTCAGAAAATATTAACAAATGTGTAGTTAGACCCTTTTGACAAAAGCCACCGGTGTGCATACATACAAAAATTGCTCTTTCACCCCAGGTAAGGGTAGTTTTTATTTTGGGGGTTGACATACCTCATTCATACAAAAGGAGAATTCACTACGAGTCCTATGACACCCCATATGTTTACATCGCATTATTGGTTAGCGAGATACTAAAAATCGAATGACCTATTAGTTTTTTGTTTTTTTAATAAATTTTTTAAAAACCCTCATCTATAAAGAATCTTTTAAAAATTCCGCTCTCTTACAAAAGCCCTCAAGTGCGCATGCATACAAAAATAACCACTACTTAACCTCCGGGTAAGGGTAGATTTATTTTGGGGTGGATATACTCCCGTCCATAGCAAGGGGAGGTTCACCACAAGTCCTACGACACCCTATATGCATCGTTCTAGCCTTACAAGCTCATTAAATTCGCCAAAATGTCAAAAAAGCACGTTTACCTCAAATTGCGTTTCCAAATTCCACCCATTTTAAAAAATTACCTCACCATCAAATAGAGCGGGAAAAATAGCATTTAAACGAACCCTCACTCAACCCTAGTCCTCGCCCGCCACCAAACATTTCCCAACATAGCCATACGTATTCAAGCACACACGCGACTTGCAAGAGAACATACACTACCCCACTACCCGCGAATAACCTTTTGTTTTGGTGCTCACACTCGCATGGGTGTCAGATGACAGTTAGCATCCTAATAAACATCCTCCATGACGTCAACACCCATTAACTTTTTATCACCATCGCACAAACAAGCCAAAGGGTCAACCTCTTCCCACGCTAACACGTGCACTGCACATGCTCGCTCCTGGACCACATGCTCGCTCTAAGGACCCATGACGTCATCAGGAATGACGTCATCAGGATTACGCAATTTCTGGTCATGATGATGCAATATTCAAAGTCTAGCGAATTATACTACTCCGGCACAAGTAAGTGGAAGCAATGCCGGACTCGGCTGGGGTCCCGTGGTCGCCAACCTACGTCCCACTAGATGTGAGCCCCTGGGGGGGGGGGGGGATAGAAAGAAAATTACCACTTTCGGAAACGCAAATAGCCCTGGAGTTCACTCATCTTACACCAGAAATGAGTAGTAGGGTAATTCCTAGGAGCAAAGACGGTCTGGCGTGGAGCTGACAACTTCATCCCATCTTGTGCCGATGTCACAAAAAGTGGAAGCCTCTACCTTCCACTTCTCCCTTGCCTCCATGGCCTGTACGGAGTTGGCTTTGCTTTTTCTTATCCTGTCAAGGTACCGGTTCGGGGCACGTATCCTCGGCCGTTTTCCGTCAACTTTACCCTGGATGATGCACTTCTCAATCCCATCTCGCCGGATGACATGGCCAAAAAATTTCAACATTTGCCTTTGGATGTTTGGGAGTAAGCGTGCTCTAGGAGCAATCCTTACGTTAGCTTCTTCAGAATAGATTCATTTGTTCTTCTTGCTACCCACGGTATTCGAAGGATTCTTCGATAAAACGTCATCTCGTAGGCTTCGATTCTCCTACGGCATGCAGCATTTATTGTCCAGGACTCTGAGCCATACGTGACGATAGGGAATACCAAAGCTTGAACAAGTCGCTTCTTTGTTTCCTTGGTAACATGATGATCGTACCTGTTAGACTAGACAGTGCTTTCTTAGCGTCTTAGAGTCTACGAAAGTGTTTTTCCCTTCTTGAATCTGTAAAAAAACTCAGTATAGGCCTACATAACTCATCCCTAGTTTAAGTTCCTGACAGTCTCACATGGTGTATTGTATTGGCAAGGACCGCTCTACAGAACTTTCCGTGTAAAGTTTATGGAGTTAAGGGCCAAGTGAGAAGACAGTGGACATAGCACTGTCTTGCACGCGAATTTCTCTGTTTCTTTTCTCTTCAAGGGCCTGGAGAATCGGCCCATTGAAGTGTAATAGAAGACCTCTCCATTTCACTTCCTGCTTCTGTCTCTGTTTGAAAGTCAGACCTGTTTATGAAAGATGAGTCTGCTCCACGCTCATGAACAGGTACTTAGCCATTGTTCACAGTGTGTTGAAGATAGGATATACATGTTGAGTTGTCTGGTGTTCCAAAAACAGTACAAGTGTGTTAATGAGTTCTGTGATTGAAGTTAATGTCTAAAAATTAATGTTTTTAAAATGTTTGTGTAGTTATTAAATATGCTAATTGTCTGCAACATAGGAATTTTTTTTTTAAATTAAAAATCTATTTTTTCTATACCTTTTCAATGCACTCATCACGGATAATTCGCACCGAGGATCACCCGCTCGCTGATAATCGGTGCTTACTGTACTTTCTAAGCTTATCGGATACCAGCTTTTATATTTAACAAAACAAGTAGTTCCGTGAAGTACTAAAGTCTATTTTCATGTATCCTACTTATGTTAATTGCCACTATCAACATACAAAATTTAAATTTGATTGCTGTAATAGATTCGTAGATATTGAGAACCGTGTAAATATTTCAGATGGTCGCCATGTTGGATTGTTATATGTATAGGCCATGGAGTCATCTACCATTAAAGGACAATTATTGCTTAGGTTCATTATTCAAACTGTCACTTCGATCGCATGATTACGACACAAGAAATAAAAACTAAATTTTAAAATTCGCATAGCCGCCATCTTGAGTTTATGTAAACAATTGAACTAAATTAGATACCAGTGCATTACAATGTGTATAAACATTTGCTGTACCAAGTTTCATTGCGTTTGGATCATTAAATCGCAAGAAAAGTCTATTTAAAACTTTCAACTTCGTTTGGCCGCCATCTTCGTTTTGTAGTTAACCGGTATTTGAAAATCTCATAGATGAACTTCTAGTAGTTCCCTTTATCACCGTACAAACTTCCAGGGTGATGCCGGTAATAGTTTCGGAGATATTGAATGCTGGTGAAATATTTCTCACAGCTGCCATGTTGGATTGGTGAGTCGTAACAAAATTTGAAGGGCACGGTCGGGGCGTCCTGAATAGTGCTATGAACTTACCGAGTGTCATTGAAATCGCTCCAGCCGTTTAGATTTTATTAGGGGACACACACACACGAATCACACATACGCACACACAGACAGACACACGGACAAAAGGTGATCTCATAAGCTTATTTTTTCATGACAATAGGCTAAAAATGATTCTTATAGGCCTAAATGCTCTCTCTAGTCATTTCGTTATTGAAACCACTGTACTTTAGAACTAGCCTGTGCTTTTTTCTTAAAACTTTTGGACCCTACCCTAGCTCATGTTTTATCCAACATATGTTATTTTTCATTTTCAGGTAAAGATTTCACTTTGAGATACGTTGGGCTATCTGCGCTTAGGAGGGGCTGGATTGGTCATAAAGTGGGAGGAATATTTGTAATGAGAAAGCTTATCACATGCCCTAATGAATAGTTGATGAGGCAGTGAATCTCCCTGTCAACAAGTCCCGACTAACGGGGATCAGATTACCAATTCTCTGAATTGAAATGATGAAGTTGTAAGGCTGCCACTAATCGCGACGTAATTGCTCTTATCAGCGATCTCCGAGGGGTGAACGTAACAACTTTGTTTGACAAGTGTTCCTTTCATAACAGCTGGAGAGGGGAAGGAATAAGTGCAAAACACAAACCACGATCAACCTTTTCAGCACATCGTATGTTTAATGTGTTGGCAAAATGAGCACGTGCACGATACTCATGACTGATAAACAATTGAACACGTAGAATCAAAGTATTACCAAACCACAACAATTTTCACTCCTAGATGTTTTAATAATTTAAATTTAATAATTTAATTTTCTTAAAATTGTCGTTCTTTATACAGGGTGTCTTTTATATACCTTTGGAGAATGATAGGTCGTGTAGGGGATGGGTATAGAAGTAATTTGAGATAGGGAACTTGAGGTCGGAGTGGCCTCCTTAATCCCTAAAATAAGGGTTGATTCAGGCCCTCCACCCTGTAATTTAGGCAACCGACCCAAAACTTTATTACCTTTCTCAATCCTTAAACTCTTGGCAAGATTCATTTCACCATGTGGCGCTGGCAGGGACTACCGGCCATTCGCACCGCAAAGCTATCCATTACGCCAGTGCCACATGGTGAAACGAATCTTGCCAAGAGTTAAAGGATTGAGAAAGGTAATAGAGGCTTGGGTTGGTTGCCTAACTTACAGGGTGGAGGGTGTGAAAGAACCCTTATTTTAGGGATTAAGGAGGCCGCTCCGACCCCAAGTTCCCTATCTCAAATTACTTCTATACCCGTCCCCTACACGACCTATCATTCTCCAAAGGTACATAAAAGACACCTTGTATAATTACACCCTATATCCAGAACCTCTCGCTACAAGCATAAATTCTGGTCTGCCCTTCTTTTCAATGGGGCTGATGACCAACATGTCCCAAGCCCCTCAAATGAATTAACAACAACAACTAATTTCATTCTTGAAGTTGGCGTTCGGCAGTAAAGTGCACTGCCACATAGAGGACCATGTGATGCCGATCAACACGAAATCGCTGACCTGAACCATTTCTGTTCGCCTACAGTAAATATCAACAAGCAGCTACTACTACTGTCGACCAAAGTATTATGTGCACTCGAGTTTGAAGGTTGTTTGTGAAGTAACCAATAGACCTACATAAAATCCAATGACATCATCATTTTCGTCGTTTTATTTTACGTTAGTTCATGTAGGTTTGGAATTTTTAATTTATATTTTAATATTTTAGTCGCCTCCGTAGCGTAGCGGTCAGCATGATTAGCTGCCGCCCCGGACGTCCTGGGTTCGATTTCAGGCTCTGCCACGAAATTTGAAAAGTGGTATGAGGACTGGAACGGGGTCTACTCAGCCTCGGGTGGTCCAAATGAGTAGAGGGGATTCGATTCCCACCTCAGCCATCCTCGAAGTGGTTTTCCATGGTTTCCCACTTCGTCTTCGGGCAAATGCCGGGGTGGTACCTACTGTCAGGCCACGGCCGCCTCCTTCCCTCTTCCTAGCCTATCCATCCCATACTTCCATCCCTTCCCCTCCCTCATGAGGCCCCTGTTCGCTTTGCAGGTGAGGCCGCCTGGGCAAAGTGCTGATCACACCTCCCCAGTTGTATCCATCCCGACCCGATGTTCCAAGCTCCAGGACACTGCCCATAGAGGCGGTAGTGGTGAGTTCCCTCGCTGAGTCCGTGGGAACCAACAACCTAGAGGGTAAATTGACTAAATAAAAAGAAATTAATATTTTTATCGCAGTTGGAACACAAAAAATGCACTTTTTTTAAGCGTGTTTCAACCATGCGTCACATTTAACAATTATTATCTCAAAACTCGTCATCAGATCGAATCCAAATTTTAACACAATATGCATTGGAATGTTGTATAACTGGTTCATTAATTTCAAAATTGTGTGTGTCCAAGAAACAAAGTTGTTATCATTTTTGTAAGGTAACTTTTTCTCGGCTCGGGGTGGTTGGAAAATGTAGTCCTTGGTTGCGTTGTAATCGTTATACATCAAAAAGTTATGCTGTACCGGTATGACTGTGAAATACGTAAATTAATTCACTTATTTTATATCGGTTTGTATTTGTACGAGGAAATAACACATGGTTCACCAGCTAGCCGCTCCGGGAAAAGCTGTACAGCGTTGCCGAAATGGTGCCCACACGCATCATGGCGCGTCTCGCTCGGAAGTGATGGGCTCCATCTCAGCAACGCTGTACAGGTTTTCCCGGAATGGTTAGCTGGTGAACCATGTGTTATTTCCTCGTACAAATACAAACCGATATAAAATAATTGAATTAATTTACGTATTTCACAGTTATACAGCATAACGTTTTGATGTATAACGATTACAACGCAACAAAGAACTACATTTTCCATCCACCCCGAGCCGAGAAAAAGTTACCTTACAACATAGGAATCTCCGTTTCGCGGGCTTATAGGTCGTGTTCCAAGGACATTTTGTCGTCCTGACGTTTCGCTGAATACTGCGTTCAGCATGTTCACAGGTTACATAAAGCGAGGTAAAACAAGTAAACAGAAGATATATAAATAGTCAACAACCCACACATAGAGGCTACCATAGCAACGGCGTACCACATAAAAGTAATGCATCAAGGACAGGGCTGCTCGTCTGTTGCATCTTCTCGTCTACGACGGTCAATAAGGGCAGGCTTGAGGGGATTAAGGACTGGAAGCCAAGCTCTGTTCACACGTTCTGCTTCCTCCTTAAGATTGAAGCTGTTAGTATGCTTCAGGATTTCAATGGCCTCCCTTTGTAGCCTGGCATGATAAGACACCGTGGTGGACAGAACTTCGGTGTCTCCATATCTTATATCGTGACCTGCAAGTAGCGAGTGTGCTGCTACAGTGGATTTATCTGTTTGTCCCAGCCGGCTGTGTCGTTCGTGCTCCTTGAGGCGAGTGGCAATACTTCTTTTCGTTGTTCCAATATATACTTGGCCACAATCACACGGGATTTTATAAACCCCTGCCGCGGTATGAGGATGTCGCTTATCTTTAGCGGACCTAAACATGTCCTTAATTTTTCGTGTAGGCCTGTATATGGTCTTTATATCATGGGACTCGAGTAGCCTCCCTATTCTGTCCGTGACCTTTTTTATATATGGAAGAAAAGCTCTAGCCAGGGGCTGCTTGTCTCCAATTACCCTTGTAGTTGGACGTCTCGGATGGAGTGCTCGCTGGATATCTTTCTGGCTGTACCCATTCGCGCGTAAGGCCTCGTTGAGGTGTTCAATTTCTTGTTTTAGGCACTGCTTATCACAAATTCTTTTAGCGCGGTCAGCCAGTGTTTTTATAACTCCGTATTTCTGTCGTGGGTGGTGGTTGGACGTCTTATGTAGATATCGGTCAGTATGGGTCGGCTTACGGTAAACTGTATGTCCCAAAGTTAGATCAGCGGTCTTCGTTACCATAACGTCGAGAAACGCGATTTTCTGTTCATTTTCTAACTCCATGGTAAACTGAATGTTCGAGTTCTGGCTGTTAAGATGTTGTAAAAACAGATTTAATTGATCTTTACCATGGCCCCATATTACAAAGGTATCGTCCACGTATCGTAGCCACACTTTAGGTTTCAAAGGTGCGGTCTCTAGTGCTATTTGTTCAAATTGTTCCATGAAGAAATTCGCGTTCACCGGACTAAGGGGACTGCCCATGGCGACCCCATCAATTTGTTCATAGAAATCACCCTTCCACAGGAAATAGCTAGCGGTGAGGCAGTGGCGGAATAAGGCGGTGATATCATCAGGAAAAATCCGTGCGATGTACTCCAGGGCTACCTTTATAGGTACTTTCGTGAAAAGAGAGACCACGTCAAAACTTACTAGTAAGTCACCAGCTTCTAGTTGAATAGTTTTCAATTTTTCAATGAAATGGCCGGAATCTTTGACGAACGACTGTGTACCGCCGATATGTGGTTGAAGTAAGGTAGCTAAATGTTTGGCAATGCTATAAGTTGGTGATCCAATAGCACTCACGATAGGACGAAGAGGAACATTATCTTTGTGTATTTTAGGTAAACCATAAAGTCTTGATGGTAAAGCTTCACTTCTGGTGGTTACCTTCTTTACGTTTTCAGGTAGCGAAGATACCTTGATCAGGCCGTTTGTTTCACGAAGAATCCGGTTGGTAGGATCTCTCAGTAGTTTGCGGTAGGTACCCGGGTCAAAAAGTTCCAAAACCTTGGCAGTGTAGTCGTCCATGTCCAAGATAACCGTTGCGTTCCCTTTGTCTGCAGGAAGAATGATTATGCTCTCGTCCATGTTGAGAGTCTTTATAGCCTTTCTCTCCTGAGGTGTGAGGTTACTCTGCGGTGCCGGTGCCTTCTTGATTATACGTGAGGCTTCATGACGAATTTCATCTGCTTGTTCAGATGGTAGCTCACGGATTGCCGCTTCAATATTGGCGACAATGTCTTCCACGGGAATCGAAGGAGGGGTCACTGCGTAATTTCCTCCTTTCGCTAGTATAGAGATTTCCCACTCTGACAGGTGGCGATTGGTCAGCTCCTTCGATTCCCGTGGAAGACATTGTCGCCAATATAGAAGCGGCAATCCATGAGCTACCATCTGAACAAGCAGATGAAATTCGTCATGAAGCCTCACGTATAATCAAGAAGGCACCGGCACCGCAGAGTAACCTCACACCTCAGGAGAGAAAGGCTATAAAGACTCTCAACATGGACGAGAGCATAATCATTCTTCCTGCAGACAAAGGGAACGCAACGGTTATCTTGGACATGGACGACTACACTGCCAAGGTTTTGGAACTTTTAGACCCGGGTACCTACCGCAAACTACTGAGAGATCCTACCAACCGGATTCTTCGTGAAACAAACGGCCTGATCAAGGTATCTTCGCTACCTGAAAACGTAAAGAAGGTAACCACCAGAAGTGAAGATTTACCACCAAGACTTTATGGTTTACCTAAAATACACAAAGATAATGTTCCTCTTCGTCCTATCGTGAGTGCTATTGGATCACCAACTTATAGCATTGCCAAACATTTAGCTACCTTACTTCAACCACATATCGGCGGTACACAGTCGTTCGTCAAAGATTCCGGCCATTTCATTGAAAAATTGAAAACTATTCAACTAGAAGCTGGTGACTTACTAGTAAGTTTTGACGTGGTCTCTCTTTTCACGAAAGTACCTATAAAGGTAGCCCTGGAGTACATCGCACGGATTTTTCCTGATGATATCACCGCCTTATTCCGCCACTGCCTCACCGCTAGCTATTTCCTGTGGAAGGGTGATTTCTATGAACAAATTGATGGGGTCGCCATGGGCAGTCCCCTTAGTCCGGTGATCGCGAATTTCTTCATGGAACAATTTGAACAAATAGCAATAGAGACCGCACCTTTGAAACCTAAAGTGTGGCTACGATACGTGGACGATACCTTTGTAATATGGGGCCATGGTAAAGATCAATTAAATCTGTTTTTACAACATCTTAACAGCCAGAACTCGAACATTCAGTTTATCATGGAGTTAGAAAATGTACAGAAAATCGCGTTTCTCGACGTTATGGTAACGAAGACCGCTGATCTAACTTTGGGACATACAGTTTACCGTAAGCCGACCCATACTGACCGATATCTACATAAGACGTCCAACCACCACCCACGACAGAAATACGGAGTTATAAAAACACTGGCTGACCGCGCTAAAAGAATTTGTGATAAGCAGTGCCTAAAACAAGAAATTGAACACCTCAACGAGGCCTTACGCGCGAATGGGTACAGCCAGAAAGATATCCAGCGAGCACTCCATCCGAGACGTCCAACTACAAGGGTAATTGGAGACAAGCAGCCCCTGGCTAGAGCTTTTCTTCCATATATAAAAAAAGGTCACGGACAGAATAGGGAGGCTACTCGAGTCCCATGATATAAAGACCATATACAGGCCTACACGAAAAATTAAGGACATGTTTAGGTCCGCTAAAGATAAGCGACATCCTCATACCGCGGCAGGGGTTTATAAAATCCCGTGTGATTGTGGCCAAGTATATATTGGAACAACGAAAAGAAGTATTGCCACTCGCCTCAAGGAGCACGAACGACACAGCCGGCTGGGACAAACAGATAAATCCACTGTAGCAGCACACTCGCTACTTGCAGGTCACGATATAAGATATGGAGACACCGAAGTTCTGTCCACCACGGTGTCTTATCATGCCAGGCTACAAAGGGAGGCCATTGAAATCCTGAAGCATACTAACAGCTTCAATCTTAAGGAGGAAGCAGAACGTGTGAACAGAGCTTGGCTTCCAGTCCTTAATCCCCTCAAGCCTGCCCTTATTGACCGTCGTAGACGAGAAGATGCAACAGACGAGCAGCCCTGTCCTTGATGCATTACTTTTATGTGGTACGCCGTTGCTATGGTAGCCTCTATGTGTGGGTTGTTGACTATTTATATATCTTCTGTTTACTTGTTTTACCTCGCTTTATGTAACCTGTGAACATGCTGAACGCAGTATTCAGCGAAACGTCAGGACGACAAAATGTCCTTGGAACACGACCTATAAGCCCGCGAAACGGAGATTCCTATTTCAACGATGGTCGTGAAAGTCTACATTTTTACTTACCTTACAACAATGATAACAACTTTGTTTCTTGGACACACAAAATTGTGAAATTATTAAACCAGTTATACAACATTCCAATGTATATTGTGATAAAATTTTGTTTCGATCTGATGACGGGCCTTTGAGATAATAATTCTTAAATGTGACGCATGGTTGAAACACGCTTAAAAACGTTCACTTTTTGTGTTCCAACTGCGAAAAAAAAATTAAAATATTAATTTAAAAATCCAAACCTACAAGAACTAACGTAAAATAGAACGACAAAAATGTTGATGGTATTGGATTTTACGTAGGTCTATTGGTTACTTCACAGACAACCTTCAAACTTGAGTACACATAATACTTTGGTCGACAGTATGTACTAACATCTCCAAGACTTACGTGCACCCTTTCCCACCAACATCAGTACTTGCGAGCACTTTTTGGCTCATATGATGAGAACACCTAATTTCATTTAAAGAGTACCAGGTTGAGAACACCTGGTCTAGGGCATTACCTGTACTGCTGGTCCATGTGCGCCTTCTCGATACGCTTGTCTTTGGCTCGTCTGTTCTGGAACCAGATCTTGATCTGCGTCTCGGTCAACACCAGCGCCTCTGCCAACTCGAAGCGCCTACTCCGGGATATGTACTCGCTGCGCTGGTACTCTAGCTCCAGGCGGAACGTCTGTTCGTTGCTGAAGGTGGTGCGTTGCCGACGGGGACGACCTTCTTTGCGACGGCGACGAGCAACTGCAACAACCACATTCATTCATATAAATGGTTTGTTGTTAATTCATTTTAGGGATATCAGCCCCGTGTATTTGAGTGCGTGTAGAATTTGTGTGGTGACTGTAGTAGAGTATGCAGCTGTATTAGGGACAGGTTGTTGCTGATTCTTTAGGCGCGTTGTGTCATCGTGGTAATGTAGCCCCGTGTACTTGTGTGTGTGTTGAATTTGTCTGATAACCTGTGCTTGTGTGATGACTAGTATTGTGTGTAGCTGTATTAAGGACACTTTGTTGTTGTTGCTGATTCATACCGATCAAATTCGTGTTGACTGACTTAAGAGCTACAAATGACAATGATACCAACTTAACAGAAATACCCTCAGGTATTTAATAAATTTTTAAATTAATATTTATTAATTAAACAGCAGTTTCAGCCACATTATGGCCTTCGTCAGTTTTTCAAAGAAGAAAAGAAACATAAAGTAAAGGTTAACTGCGAGCAAAGCTCATGAAAACAATATTTTAACTTGTATTGGTCGTACCTTTTTTTTTTGTAAAAAAAATATATTAAAAAAAAGATCTATCTCATAGAAAGACTTATCAAGATGTTTTGAAGAACAATTTTTAGTTTGTAGGTTAAGGCTTTCACGGCCCGGATTACTATGCAAATACTTCATGGTTTTTGGGCTAATGCCATGTGAAATTAAATTAGATACCAGACGTTTCGGAGAAACTTTGCCTTCTTTTTCAATGGAATCAAACAATGTGACCAAAGAGAGTGTATCAATGAGATTACAAAAAATTAGATAAATTCCTCTGTTCGTCACCAGAGAGCAGGTGCCAGAAATTACTGTATGGACCATGGTAGAACAGCGGACAGAGTAGTAAGTAAGGAGAAGGTAAAGGGGGGCGGGGTGAAAATAGAGATACTCCTCGACGAATGAGGATGTCCAAATAAGGAGAAAAGGGGTTGGGGGGTGGGGAAGGGTTCGACGGATATAAGGAAACATAAACAAAAGGGAAGTGTATCTGAACGATACCTAACGTCATACAGGCAACGGCGAAAAACAGATGGAAACTCCTCCAGTGACGAACATAGGAGATCAAATCCAGGCTCTGTATCCATAGAGGAAAACGTACAATTTAAAATAGTTCCTCACAGTTTATCTGTTCTTCACCTATCTTCCTAGATTTTTAATTACTGGTAGCCAAGTGTCACTTAGCTGATATCCAGTGTCTCTGTTAAAATTATTGGGGTTTTTACGAATTTCAACTGCCTCCCTTTAGTTTGTTTATGGGAATAAAACGACAACATTTTTTAGATTTATGCCATTTTTTCATAAAATTATGTCATATTATCTAATTAAAGCCCCCCACATTTGTGACAGATCTGTTTTTAAAAAAGAATACTCATAACAAGTTTTAATGGGAAATACCAAGTTTAAATATTGTTTTCAAAATCGTTGCTCGAAGTTTACCATCCTTTTCAGATGACCTGGCAATTTTGTCCAACAATAGGCAGGAAGCGATTGAATCCATTGAAAAACTCCATGTAGGGTTAATTGCAGCCAAAACCGGACTCCAAATATCATAGCAACGAAAAGAAAGAAGAAAGAAAAACAGTTCATGGAAGGATCTCGTCGGTACATAGATAAACAACCTTTGTTAACTCGGTTCAGTAAAGTGTATGAATTCAAATACCTAATAGAAACTATCCAACCTTCAGGCTTGAATCGTGATGCAAACAGAGCATCTCTAAATTGCAAAGAGCCTATAGAATCACATGGAACAGGTATAATAATAAATCCATCTCCCGTAAAGCAAAATTACGGTATTACAATACGGTAATCAAACAAGAGGCACTGTATGCCTCTGAAACACTGATAGTTGGGGCTGATCACTAATTAAAGATATACAAAAGAAATAAAGAAAAATCTCGAGGAACATCTTTTGGCCCCGTTTGTGCTGAGGTAATTTGGGTGAAAATGAAATCCCAGGAGCTTTATCAGCATTCAGAGAAAATGTCGGACAAATTCAAGAAAAGACGTTTGAAATTTTATGGACATATTCTCAGAATCTAATTACTCTCTCAATGGAAGCTAAGAACAACCGTCTACTTGAAGTTAAAAAAGACCTTCATGAAATAGACAACTCAAGTGATATGGTACTGGACAGATCTAAATTCAGAGTACTAGCTGACAATCATGAATTTTCATACCAGCTAAACATTGCATCCAACAGAACCTGGACGGAGGAGCGCAGAACGAGCCATAGCGTAAAGATGAAGAGATTTTGGAAGATAAGAAGGCAAAATCAGCTTGATAGGTTCAATAGCGTTTCTTAGACGGGCATAAGAATGTTAATAATAATAATAATAATAATAATAATACCTATCTTTGGAAAAAGAAATTGACAACAGCCTGGTTTCGAGAAGTAAAGAAAGATTTAGAAAAAAACAATGTAAGAGAAGAAGATGCACTAGAGAGAGAAATTTTCAAAGAAAAGGTATTGGGATTGGAAGGACTCCAAGGAAGACAATATAAGAAAACAGGGTTTAAATGGTCGGAAGAAAGAAAGAAAGAAAGAAAGAAGACACACAGCGAAAAGATGAAGGAGCACTGGAGAAGAAGAAAGAACAACAAAGGACTAAACATTGAAATTGGTTCGTGGTCCTCAGAAGACCCTAACGGAGAAAGAAAGAAAGAAAGAAAGAAAGAAAGATAGAAATAATATGATAATGATGGTGATGAGGAAGACGATTGTTGTTTTAAGGGGCCTATCATCTAAGTTATCGGCCCATTATCATTATTATTTTAGCCTATTTTCATTTTATGAAAAAAATAGGCTTATGAGATCACCTTGTGTGTGTGTGTGTGTGTGTGTGTGTGTGTGAGGGTGCGTATGTGTGCCTGTGTGTCTGTGTCCCCCCTAATAACGTCCAAACGGCTGGAGCGATTTCAATGAAACTCGGTAAGGTCAGAGCACCATTTTGGCCGACCCCGAACGTGACCTTCAAATTTTATTACGTCCCACCAATCCAACATGGCTGCTGTGCGAAATATTTCTCCAGCATTCAATATCTCCGTAAATATTACCGATATCACCATAAAATCTTGTACAGTGACAAAGAGCACTACTAGAAGTTCACCTATGAGACTTTCAACAACCTGGCAACTACAAAACCAACATGGCGGCCAAGCGAATTTGAGACTCTTAAATAAACTTTCCTCGCGATTTAACCATCCAATCGCAATGGAACTTGGTACAGCAAATGTTTATATACATTGTAATGCACTGGCATCTAATTTAGTTCAATTGTTTACATAACCTCAAGATGGCGGCTGTGCGAAATATTTCACTGGCCTTCTATATCTCCGAAACTATTACTGATATCACCCTGAAATTTTGTAATGTGATAAAGGGCACTACTACAAATTAACCTATGCAACTTTCAAAAATCTAAGTACAAACGAACATGGCGGCCAAGCGAAGTTGAAACATTTTAATAGACTTTTCTCGCGATTTACTCATCTGAGTGCAGTGAAATATGGCACAGTAAATAATTGTACATATTGTAATGCACTGCCATCTAATTTCGTTCAATTGTTTAAACCTCAAGATGGCGTCTGTGCAAAATGTTAAAATTTAGTTTTATTTCTTGTGTCGTAATTGTGCGATCGAAGTGAAAGTTTGAATAATGAACCTACGCAATAATTTTCCTTTAATGGTACACAACTCTATGGCCTATACGTATAACAATCCAAAATGGCGTCCATCCGAAATATTTAGTCGGTTCTCAATATCTACGAATCTATTACAGCAAACAAACTGAAATTTTGTAGGTTGATAGAGGCTATGAACATAAGTAATATATATGAAAATAGGCTGTATAGTTCTTCTCGGAACTACTTGTTATTTATTTGTTGTTTAGACTCATAGGATTACATAAAACAAATTATGGTCTGCTGCTGTTATTTTTCTTGTTCTTCCAAAACTCCTTCATCGTTTCGCTATATCTAACTCGACGTTCCTCCGTCCATCCTTTCCCCGGTATTATTGGTTGATCTTCAGGTGTAAGTTCCCTACTGTGATTCTTATATCTGAATGTCATTCTACCCTCGATGCCTGTTGGTGTGATATTGGCACTTCTGAGATCAATTTGGGCCAGTGAATTCCAGTCTTTTGTCACATTTAGTTTCCTTGAGTATGTCAGAATTATTTTGTTAATCGGTCGTCATTCAGTCTCATGATGTGGCCGTAAAATCTCAGTCACCGTTTGTGGAAATCTCGTTGGTTGGTTCCTCAGTTTAGGGGCTGCGACAACGCGGTCATGTAGCGCCGTGTACTTTGGCTGTGTGTAGAATCTGTCTGATAACCGGTGTTAATTGTGATGGCTGTATTAGTGTGTGTTATCTGTTTTTAATTCAAGTAAGGACTGCAGATATTCGATTTTCAAGTACAGTGTGTCCGCAAACTCCCTCCGCAGAGGCGAACTACGCGTGTCTCGCCTTGTGGGATGTGTTAGGTTGGCAATACGGTACTTTCATGTCGCTGAATACGCAGTCTCACCACTGCGCTTGTTCCGTGTTGACCTTCAACTGGTAAGGTGGTGAATCCTGGTTCATTGTTGTTGCCAGTGAGTGCCTGTGCGTGGCAGTGTAGACGCTGTAAGTTGTGTTCTTGTCAAGTTCTTGTGTAAGCTGAGTCTAGTGGGAATGCTTAGCCTACTACTGAAGAACACTGTGATGCACAGGCACTCACTGGCAACAACAATGAACAGGTATGTCCCATCCTACCATAACATTTGAAGGTTAACACGGAACAAGCGCTCTGGTGACACTGCGTATACTGCGACATGAATGTACAGCCAACCCAACACGTCTCGCTAGGCGACACCCGCGTAGCTCGCCACTGCGGAGAGAATTTGCGGACACACTGTAGTTCCTACTTTTGCCGCCAAACGCCACCGTCTACTAGTTCAGACCTTGGTTACTAGACTCCACCGCAGTCGACTCCTGGCGACGAACGTTGGAACCTAAGAGCGTTATTCAAATTTTTAATCTATAATTTAGCTTCACACAGGTGTAATTAGTGGAAGGTTCTTTAATATGCCATAAATCTATGACATGGGACCGCCGGCTTTACCTCCCCTCCAAAGGAAAGCATACTGAGGGATTTTTAACGCTCCTAAAAAATCTGACGGCTTCGGCCGGGTTTGAACCCGCGATCTTGGGCATAGAAGCTTAGCATGCTACCAACTACGCCACCGAAGCCACTTTCTGGAAATCTGTGTCGATGTTGGAGTATCTCTCTGTGATTGTAGACAATATCCTTCAGCTGTGAGTTTAGGACCCAAGATTTTCCGCATAATTTTTCTCTCCGCCTTCTTGATGTTCTCGAGATCCCCTCTGTAGTTGAGGCTGGCGTAAAGTGTCTCGGGCTTAATGGCAGTCGTGTAGAAGTGTAGAAATTTTGTGTTGATGCTCATGCATCTCTGTTGTAGATGTTCGCGATTTTCCCGTATGCTTTCCGCAGTATTGATATTATTATTATTAATAATAATACTAATGATACAACTCAGCAATTTTTCTAGGTTTATGCCGTGTCTTGTGTGGGGTTTCGCCTAGGAAAACCAAGCTGGCTCCTCAAGCGGACTCTTGGTGTCCGCTGAGTTTTAATTCCTTGGCCGTGAAAGCCAATATACCATCTTTTTGGAAGCCTTTATAGGGAGGTGAAAGGCTGCTTGAGCTGTTGGCTCTCGCAGTTAAGAGGCGCAGGTGCGCTTCATAAGAAGGCAGGTAGTGCACAGTTCACTATTCCTGTGGGAGTCCGGGCGGGGACACCAAGAGCCCGCTGATGACCCAGCTTGGTATTCCTAGGCGAAACCCCACTCAAGACACGGCATAAACCTAGAAAAATTGCTGAGTTTTAATTCCTTGGCCGTAATAGCCAATATACAATACTAATGATGTCTCGCGCGTTCCTGTTAACTGTTAACTGCTGCGGCTTTAGAAGGGAGGGACAGAACTGACCTAGAGAATGACATGATGTTACCATTCGCTGAGACTTGTCGTCATCTAGGTCATCCTCCTCGTGCACTTGAACTTAATTGTGAATGTGTGGGTTGAAATGAGCCACACACACACACAATTCCGCTTATGTTGGTCACTAGGAGCCTGATTTTGGTAACCTAAATATACTCAAATATGATCTTAAAAATAAACTTTACATTCATTAAATAACATGTCCCTGAGATAAAGGAATTAGTTAAACATTCTCCGTTATTTGGTTGGTTCCTCAGTTTAGGGGCTGCGACAACGCGGTCATGTAGCCCCGTGTACTTTGGGTGTGTGTAGAATCTGTCTGATAACCGGTGTTAATTGTGATGACTGTAATAGTGTGAGTGTTTTAATTCAAGTAAGGACTGCAGACATTCAATTTTCAAGTAGTTCCTACTTTGGTACCAAACGCCACCGTCAACGATAACTAGTTCTGGCGACGAACGTTGGAACCTAACAGCGTTAGTGAAATCTAACCCATAATTTAGCTTCACACATGTGTAATTAGTGGAAGGTTCTTTAACATGCCATCAATCTATGTCATGGGACCTCCGGCTTTACTTCCCCCTCCGAAGGAAGGCATACGGAGGGATTTTTACCGCTCTTAAAAATCCGACGATTTCGGCCGGGTTTGAACCCGCGATCTTGGGCATAGAAGCTCAGCATGCTACCAACTACGCCACCAAAGCCACCACCGTTATTTGGTCCAAGTGTCTGTGCATCCCTTTTGTAAACAAGCTTCGTATGTGTAAACAAATCCCACATTAAGTTTCTAATTTTCCTACTCCCATACTCAAGTGGTCTAAGGTGGAGTCCCTATACATTGCTATACGCACTAATCTTTATCCTAGTCATGCCCAGTCAAATGCCAGGATGGTACCTCATTTCGAAGCCAGTCTAAGATATGTTGTTGTTGTTGTTTCGTTTAGCGGCTCTGCGACATCGTGGCTATGTAGCCCAGTGTACTTTGGTGTATGTTAATGTATGAGTGGATTTTGTTTGTTTGTGGTGTGTGTATCAATGTGTGTACTGCATTTGTAATTGAGGCTAGGTTTGGAATTGAGGCGGCTGTGGCCTTAAGTTAGGATCCGTCCTGGCATTTGCCTGGAGTAGAAGTGGGAAACTACCTCTAGGATGGCAGAGGTGGAAATCGAACCCGCCTCTTCTCAGTTTTGAGGCTGAGTATACCCCGTTCTAGCCCTCATACCAGAATTACATTTTTTTGGCAGTGCCACGAATCGAATCCGGACCTCCTGGGAGACAGTCAAGAATGCTAGCCACTACACCATGAGATAGTCGACATCTACCCTAATCCTTGACCCTGACAATAATAACTACACACACTAACATTCACCCCAAATAACACAGGTTATCTATGCACACACAAGTCAATGGAACTGATTATCAAGGTGTCTCTGACCCTCATACGAGGGCAGATTTTTTTTCAAGTTCTGAGGGACTGTATAAAAATAACAGATTGACAAACCAAACTGATTTTACTACTAAATGTCGGCTTGTTTTGTTCTTATGTCTCAACATAATCGCCAAAACGATTCAAACATTTGTCGCCACTGCGGTGGGCACGTCTGGACAGTCACCTGAAGTTTTTCCTTTTTGGTGAGGCGTTGCCGCCCAACCATACCTTCAATTCTCGAAGAAGGTGAAAATCATTCAGTGCTGGTTTGGACTAAATGACCATCGGCCACATCACACTTGCATTCTTTGAAAAAGTCTATCGTAACGTTGGCACAGAGCGGTCGTGAATGATTTTCACCTTTTTCGAGAATTGAAGGTATGGTTGGGCGGCAATGCCTCGCCAAAAAGGAAAAACTTCAGGAGACTCATCAGACGTATCCCCCTCAGAGGTAGCAGAATATTTTTGTGGAGGGCATTGGAAAGCTGGTGCAACGATACGACAAATGTTTGAATCGTTTTGGCGATTATGTTGAGACATGATAATAAAACTAGCAAACATTTAGTATTAAAATCAGTTTGGTATGTCAATCTGTTATTTTTATACAGTCCATCGTAACTTGAAAAAGAACCAACCCTCGTACAATACAGTACTGTAGTTCACAATGTAGTAATTTATTCGAGGTGGCCTTGTAATCCACTTGGCAACAGTAGACCGATCTGTCAATACATTGCGATGCAGCCAATTGAGCGGAGAACGGACATCTCAACAATGAACACAGAGGGGTGGTCAAATACTAGGCATCGTCACTCAGAGAACTACTGTACAGTATGTACGAGTAAATGAAAGTCTCTGCTAACGGCAAGGTGTTGTCGATGGACCTGATGCGATGTGTTTGCCGAGCGGAATCTGTATTATAAAATACAATCAGGTGAGTTAAAGCGTATTTGTGCTCAATTAGATTAGGTGGGAAACAGAAACCATGACGAATAGAAACTATACCTCTAGAAAATTACATGTGATTAATCATATCGAGCAAACACATTAATCATGACAGAAAATGTGTCGTGTGTTTAATAAACGTATTAACGTATTTATTAATTACGTTTATAAAGATACACCTGCTAATATTATAACTAGCGGACCCGTGCGAGAACTCTCGCATAATGGGTTGTTTGCGCCCACCCGGCTCTAGTGCTATGCGGGCAGACCCTTGCTTAATTAGGACCAAGTTAGCGATCACCTGGGCGTTCGGCCTGTCACCATTTTCACAAAGTACAGGGTCATTATCTATGTGCACCCCGATAAACACGGCAAGCTAAGCCGGCTGTGACTGGCGCAGATCGCGGGCGCGCGTGCTTGGTTCAGCCGGTGGTCGGCACGCACTTTCACACTTTTACCAAACAAGTTCAATAATGTGTACTTACAGTGCTCATAGGCGATGCTGAAAATGTTCTCCCTCTCTTGTAACACACACCTGACATCTTCTGATAAAAGAATGTCTGCCATTTCTTTTATTATTTACGGAGCCTGTTTCCCTGAATCGTTTAGGGAGCCTCCTAATTGTACTGGCATTAGGCACAGGTCTTCCTGGAAACTTGATTCGAAATTTTCGTCTCGTTTCAGAACAAGATTTTCTGCTTTTCATATACGAATTATGGATATTCACACGTTCGCGTAATGTGAATTGGTTTCTAGGCATGACCAACAATCACAGTAATCACAATACTCACTAAACGTGCAACACTAACGTCTAAGCTTTGCAGATACACGTCCATATGAATGACAAAACACGTGTGAACTAACGATATGAGTCAGCGGAGCGCGCCACCACCGGCTGAACCGCGTACGCGCGCCCGCGATATACGCCAGTCACAGCCGACTTAGCTTGCAGTGTTTATCAGAACGCACATAGATAATGACCCCGTAGTTAATTAGTTAGTTAGTTAGTTATTGAGGTTTTAAGGGGTGGAACTACGATGTCAACTGCCCCAGTTGTATGCTGACAAGTGCGTTCAGCTCCCAGACACCGTCCTTGCGGCAGTAGGGGAATGATCACTCGGAGAAGCCGAGCTGAAAGGATAAGTTACAAGTCAAACCGGAATGCCCGTATGCGAGTGTCTCGTACTGAACTACAAATTGAATACATCGGTTGTAGAAAGAAGAATTATACACAAAACTGCAGAATTCTGGAAATTAAGAAGTAATGATGAAATATATCGAAAAATAGAAAACATATCAGAAACAATACGGAAGAGGAGATTGCTACAGGATGGATGACAGTAGGTTAACCACGCTTATCTTCACATTCCTGTGGAACAAGAAGTCAACAACAACCTGGGTACAAGAAGTCAAAAAGGATTTGGATAGAAATAATATCAGAGAAGAAGTTACACCACAGAGACATATTTTTAGGCAAAAAGTGATAAAAATGGAAGGATTCCAAGGATGGAAGGGAAAGAAAACCGGCTCGAAATGGTCCGGGGAAAGGAAGAGGAAACATAGTGAGATGATGAAGGAATACTGGAGGAAGAAGAAGGAACAGCAAAGGAGAAAGCATTGAAATTGGCTCGTGGTCCCTAGACTACGGAAACGATAATAATAATAATAATAATAAATGAATGTAATTGAACACGTGTGCTTTTATTATTATTTTGATAGTCATAGCCTGCTTCTAAGTTAATATTTGAGATTAGTACACTACAAATAAAGCCTTGTTAACGCTTGTTATCCCGCCTAATGTAATTGGACGCAATTTGTGTTGACCGACTGGAAAGCTTTCTTTAAAACAACTAGGCTTTTTTATTAATATTTTTGGAACGGTCATGTCAAGATTCTGCCAGAATTGAGTTAAGGCAAGTAATGCAGTCTTTAAGTAACCTCCGTGGCTTAGGCGGCAGCACACCGTCCTCTCACCGCTGGGTCCGTGGTTTTAAAACAAGTAGTTCCGTGAAGAACTATACAGCCTATTTTCATATATCCTACTTATGTTAACTGCCACAATCAACATACAAAATTTCAGTTTAATTGCTGTAACAGATTCGTAGATATTGAGAACCGTCTAAATATTTCAGATGGTCGCCAGGTTGGATTTTTATTTTTGTACTATTACATTAAGATTATTGTGTACGTGTGGTATTCAAACTTCAATCGCATGATTAGACAACAAGAAGTAAAAACGAGATTTTAAAATTACGCACAGCAGCCATCTTGTGATAATGCAAACCATTGAAATAAATTAGATGCCAGTGGATCAACATTTGTATAAGCATTTAACGTGCAACGTTTCACGGCACTCGGATAGTTAATTCGCGAGAAACGTCCATTTAAATATTTATACTTCGCGTCGCCGCCATGTTGGATTTGTGCTCACCAGGTTCCTGAAAGTCCTATAGGTGAACATATGTTCATAGTCTCTATGAACATTAAAAAATTCAGTTTGGTTGCTATAAAAGATTCATAGATATCGAGAACCGTCTAAATATTTCGGGAGCTCACCATTTAGGAGTGTTATGTGTATAGGCCATAGAGTTATGTACCATTCAAGGACAATTATTGCCTAGCTTCATTATTCAAACTTTCACTTCGATCGCATGATTACGACACAAGAAATTAAAACTTAATTTTAAAATTTCGCACAGCCGCCATCTCGAGGTTATGTAAGCAATTGAATTAAATTAGATGGCAGTGCATTACAATCTGCAAAATCAATTACTGTACCACATTTCACTGCGCTCAGAGAGTTGAATCACGAGAAAAGTCTATTAAAATATTTTAAATTCGCTTGGTCGCCATGTTCGTTTCGTACTTTACAGGTTTATGAAATATACATAGGTATACCTGTATCAGTACCCTTTATCACCGTACAAAATTGCAGGGTGATATCTGTAATAGTTTCGGAGATATAGAATGTCAGTGAAATATTTCGCACACCCGCCATTTTGAGGTTATGTAAACAATTGAACTAAATTAGACTCTAGTGCATTACAATGTGTATAAACATTTGCTGTACCAAGTTTCATTACATTTAGATAGTTACATCGCGAGAAAAGTCTATTTAAATATCTCAACTTCGCTTGGCCGCCATGTTGGTTTTGTAGTCACCAGGTTTTTGAAAGTCTCATAGGTGAACTTCTAGTAGTGCCCTTTATCACCGTACACAATTTCAGGGCGATATCGGTAATAGTTTCGGAGATATTGAATGCTAGTGAAATATTTCGCACAGCCGCCATGTTGGATTGGAGAGACGTAACAAAATTTGAAGGGCACGGTCGAGGTCGCCGGGAATAGTGCTATGAACTTCCCGAGTTTCATTGAAATCGCTCCAGCCGTTTCGATTTTATTAGGGGGGGACACACACACGAATCACACACACACGCACACACACACACACACACACACGGACAAAAGGTGATCTCATAAGCCTATTTTTTCAAAATTGAAAATAGGCTAAAAAATACGAGCCTTACAGTAGTCGCATATGATGTGTAACATCTGACATAGAAGAAACCTCACGTGAAATTGTTGATACACCGGTATTTTATAGTATCGGAAGGAAGCTTGTAGTTTAACGTGACCGTTAATCGCGAGATCATGAGCAACGGGACCTCCTTTTTACGTGGAATCCGAACCACAGGACATGGCATATCACTTCGAAAATCTCACATGCATTGGCACAAATATTAATCTATTGTAAAAGGGAGTGTTTTACATATATAGTAGTTTATAATACGGAACTCATTTAGATGATTTGTAGCTTCCACCATCACTAGCCTAAAAAAAAAGAATACGATATGGATCAACTACATTAATAGACGCGACACCGCTCATAACCTTAAATTCCTTCTAAACAGGTCCTCTTGATTCACAGACCAACACGTAATTTCATATGGATTCTATTAAAATGAGTCATATTGATATGATACATATCGTTTAAAATGATAATCTGGTAGCAAAAATATCTACCCCACCGGTATTCGAACCCGAGATCTCTAGATTCACAGTCATAGGCGCTAACCCCACGGCTATTTCGACTATGAGAATACTGTGCACAAGATGGTGACTTATTTCCACGTTCCAATAATACTGCATTACGGAATTAAGTTCATTTATATTTTGCTTGTTTCGATAATGTTCCTGCGTGAAATTGAGTTTAAAATGCCTTATGAACAGGGCCTCTTGTTAGTCAAGAGAATGTATTCAGTAATAGTTCTTGAAGGCTTGCTCAATTCTCGTATAACCACAACGATTATATTATATTGCTGACTGCATTACCGTTATGTGGGTTAATATTTGAATAGCCATTGTGCAGAAACATAATACCGGCAATGCCGACTACTCACAATGTTTGACATTAAGGCATTTTACCATTTAAATACTGATACGAAGACTTCGAACATGTACCATGTGCTTTGTTTCAATCACTTGATACCAGAGTTCGCATGAGCGTTTACCGTTCAGTATGTCATATGCATTCCAGATGGCCGAGAGTACGTCTTGGTATCAATTTCCGACACCACGCGCTCATTGTTTCTCTTACCACTGCCAGCTGGATCGATCGATCGAGTTGGCAGTGCGTCTTACACTTCTGTTCGATCCACCACTGCCAGCTAGCAGACTTCCGTTCGAGCACACTTCCGTTCGATGGAACGGAAGCGTGCCAGCTCGTGCCACCTCGATCGTTCCGATCCACTTCCGTCCCATTTTTCAAAATCACTCCCACAAAAATATCCAGCAACCGAGTGGAAAGATGTTACACATCAAGAATCCTGGTCATTCCACGTGAAATTTGTGCTGGACAAAAGATTTTCTCCGGGTACTCCGGTGTTCGCTGTCACAAATTTCATTCCAGCAAAACTCATTTAATTTCATCTGTCATTCATTTAATCATTGCCCCAGGGGAATGCGACAGGCTTTGGCAGACGGCACAGTTCATAACCTCGCCACTAGATGGGGGCTTCATTTATTCCATTCCCTGGCCCGGTCGGTCGACTGGAAGCAGGCTGTGGATTTTCATTTCACACTACAAATAAACAAGGGAAACGCAACAGCGATAAGTGGGTTGTCATGAACACGGACAGTGTGGTTGGCAAAACAAGGAAACTGGACATAACAAAGTGCCCACGAGCACGGAAACAGGTATCGGGTACGATTTTGATCATGTTTATCAGCACAGTAATCGAAGCCGGTGGAGTACATGACGTCAGCACCAACGCTACACTGTAGCCATAACGGGTAGATGACCTCGATGTTCAGCACCTTAAAATACCAAATACCACCATCATTAACACCATAAGATTCCAACCAGCTTTTCTTAATGCCGGGACTGGCTGCGTAGCTCAGCGGTAACGTTCTAGCCAGCTGTGCTCAAGGTTGCAGGATCAAATCCTGACACAGTCAGCTGATATTAGAGGGTGCACAAATGCGAGGGAGCCGTGTCAGTAAATTTACTGGCACGTTAAAAATCCCCTTCGGGGAAAAATTCCGGCTACGCGGCGTCTCTAAAAGCCGCAGTAAACACCAATAACAATAACATTAATTATCTTAATGCTCGGACCATCTCGTGGTGTAGCAGCAGGCATTCTGGGCTGGCGTCCCGGAGCGGAGGTCCGGGTTCGATTCCCGGGTATACCAAGAAATTCAATTTTAATCTGAGGCTGGGATGGGGTTAAATCAGCCTCGTGAGGTAAAACTGAGAACAGGCGAGTTCGATTCATACCTCAGCCATCCTGAAAGTGGTTTTGCGTGGTTTCCCACTTCTACTCCAGGTAATTGCTGAAATGGTTCCAAACTTAAGGCCACGGCCTCCTCATTCCAAATCGTATCCCTAATTTACAAATACACGCAGTAGTACAGCACAGGTTATCACACAAATTACACGCACACCCAGTTTGTTAGTTAGTCATTGAGGTTTTAAGGGGCGGAACTACGAGGTCATCTGCCCCTCTTAAAACAGATTAAAGTATAAAAATTTAGAATGGAACAAAAAATTTGGAGGTGGACACCTAAATATGAAAAGACCAAAAATTAATAAAACACTAAGAGCCCGCTGATAGCCAGCTTGGTGTCCTAGACGAACCCCACACAAGACAAGACACAAACCTAGAAACATTTCTGAGTTTTAAATCACTGGCCGTGACAGCCAACATACCAAGTAAAACGTTTAAGACCACTAGCTTATTTTCAACAAAAGCTCGCTGGTCTTATATGTTTGATTCAAATTTTGCCAAATATTTTATGAATATACTTTGATCTAATCGACATCCACCTGTACCAAGAACATTGTAATATGGCTTTCAGTTTTTGAGTTACAAATTTTAAATACAAGTGGAGTATCGAAGTAAAACGCAATATTCAACCACAAATTAATTTGTGGACACTAAACCAATAGGGTCACCTTAATGATTATTTTTTTTATAAGTATTGTAGAATGTATACAAACATTTTGGTAAATGAAAAAAAAACTCGCCATTTGGTAGTGATGTTTGTACTTTTTGTAAAAAGTAACGAATTGAAGCCAAGACTGATGAGCGTTCACTGTGAGGGTTGAGTTAGCGGACCCAAACTTTCACCAGGCACAGCTCAGCATGGTGTCAACAGATAAAGAGACAGTTCCAAGGTCAACATTCCGAGTACCTGGAATCAGTTTCCCTCGTCTATTCTGACAAGCCAGGTATACAAAAATCATTGCCAAATGGCAAGAAAATTTTTGGGATTTTCTTTTCATTTACCAAAATGTTTGTATACATTCTACAATACTTATAAAAAATAATCAATACGGTAACCCCATTGGTTTTGTGTACACAAATTAATTTGTGGTTGAAAATTGTGTTTTTCTTCGATACTCCACTTGTATTAAAAATTTGTAACTCAAAAACTGAAAGCCATATTACAATGTTGTTGGTACAGGTAGATGTCTATTATATCAAAGTATTTCCATAAAATATTTGGCAAAATTTGAATCAAACATATAAGACCAGCGAGCTTTTGTTGAAAATAAGCTAGTGGTCTTAAACTTTTGGTAGGCACTGAAAAACTAATTTCTGTCGGATTCCCTTGAGGTAAAAACGGGAATCAGACAATGTGACGGGCTCTGTCCAATGCTTTTCAACTGCGTTCTCGAAAATGTCATTAGGACATGGTGAACAAAATTTTTAGAAGCGGATCATAGTCGACTGTCTAGCATTCGTTGATGACATCGCCATTTTGTCGAAGGACGTAGATAGGCGTACTGCTAGGATGCAAATCGACCTTCTAAACGAAATCGCTGAACAAACTGGCTTGCAGATATCATTCGAAAAAAACAAACAGAAGTAATGACTAACATGGTCGCCTCCGTAGCTTAGCGGTCAGCATGGTTAGCTGCCACCCCGGAGGTCCTGGGTTCGATTCCCGGCTCTGCCACGAAATTTGAAAAGTGGTACGAGGACTGGAGCGGGGTCTACTCAGCCTCGGGTGGCCCAAATGAGTAAAGGGGGTTCGATTCCCCCTCAGCCATCCTCGAAGTGGTTTTCCGTGGTTTCCCACTTCGTCTTCGGGCAAATGCCGGGATGGTACCTACTGTAAGGCCACGGCCGCCCCCTTCCCTCTTCCTAGCCTATCCATCCCAATCTTCCATCCGTTCCCATCCCTCATGAGGCTCCTGTTCGCTTTGCTGGTGAGGCCGCCTGGGCGAAGTGCTGATCACATCTCCCCAGTTGTATCCATTCCGACCAGATGTTCCAAGCTCCAGGACACTGCCCATAGAGGCGGTAGTGGTGAGTTCCCTCGCTGAGTCCGTGGGATCCACCAACCTAGAGGGTAAATTGACTAAATAAATTAAAAAAAGACTAACATCAAAGATGCCCCAGCAAAACTCCAGACAAAATACGGGAAATACCTAGTGGAAAAATGTATGTACTTGGGAGAGATCATCATGAAAAGTGGACTGGACAATGAAGCACGAGGGGAGTGCGACAGGCTTCGGCAGCCGGCACAGTTCATACCCTCGCCGCTAGATGGGGGTTTCATTCATTCCATTCCCTGACCCGGTCGGTGGACTAGAAGCAGGCTGCGGATTTTCATTCATGTGGTTCGTAAGGTATGGCGGCATGAAGAGGAACCCGTCAAATGTGGCTGCAGCGACAATGCTTTGCCTTTAGTAAATGATGATGATGATGCAAGTTTTTCAAAGATTTTTCTTTTTGCTGACCTGTGTAACTGAAACTACTGATGACTGTTTCTATAAAAATTGTGCTTGAGTCTGATAATGTTCCCAGTTACTGTGCACCTAGGTCAATCTGGCCTTCAGTAGCGCCCATTTGAATATCAATACAAGGAAGGTCAGTTAAACTGATGTAACCTTGCATGTGCCTTCTCTCGCACGTGAGATCAGAATCCTATGGAGGATAGACTCTTGCGTGTGACCTCTGGGTCGACAGTGGGTCGATCGTAGAAAAATGAGGTCATTTGTATGCATGGATATCATAATGTGTATGGTAGACTATAATAGGATGGCTTTCTATCAACTAGATCTCCCACTTTCGAGAAAAAATACGATGCAATTCCACGTGGAATCGAACCGCTATATCCTACATATTATATTGTTTGTCTCAATGCACTATATTTTGAATGGAATAATTGAACATTGAATATTATGCCTATGCCCGTTAACGCATGGGGCCATGGTTTCGAACACCACCATCGCCCGTTCTTGAAATGGTTTCCCATTTTAACTCAAGGAAAAATGCTTGGACTGTACCTTCTAGTAAGACTTGGCCGTTTCCTACTGACTTCTAGTCCAGTTTAATTTATATTCATTAACTGCAATTCTCATTTACCTCATGTAGCAAGACTGGGACCAGATCATTCATCACGTAGAGACTTATCTCCATTCCACCAACACCTTATAATAATAATGTTTTATTTTGTTTGTCTACCCCTTATTATTCCCGTTTTACAACGGGGTCGGGGATGTGATGCGATGAAAGTATTTGTGGCGATGGTTTTTACGGCCGGATGCCCTTCCTGACGCCAACCTCATGAGAGGAGTTAATGAGAGATGAAATGAATGATGGTGAATGAAACTGGGCAAGGATGTGGAAGGAAGCGGCCGTGGCCTGTCAGAAAGTACCGTCCCAGCATTTTCCTTAAGTTGGAAATAGGAAACGTGGAAAACCATTTCAAGGACGGCCGATGATGGGGCTCGAACCCACGCGTCTACCGAGTCAGCAGAGAGCTTAGCCCCATGACCTAACGCTGCGCTTTAGCGAGCGTAACTGCCACTGTCGGTACGCTAATAATAATAATAATAATAAAAATAACTAGAGCCACGAACCTACTACGCTGTCGTAGCAGGCGGAGAGGTGATACTCCGGCAGGGCGCGTCCCAGGTGGCGGATAGGAGGGTCCTCACCGGCTTGCCGGCGGACTTGAGCGAAATAAAATAGCTCTCGCGGACCAAACACACTTTAGCCAGAGAACACCTACAGGCACCTCCCGATCTCAACAATCGAGTAGTAATTTCGTGATCTTATCTTAAGATCACCACTAGTTGTATATTCAACTTGTAACTAAGGCATGATGGAACACACACTACTAACGCAACTACCCCAGGCCCCGGACACACGTCCGGTCTTTCCCGATCATCGGATTCTGGGGGATCGGGAACGAAATCATGCTTCAGAGAAGGATCGAAGCTTCTCAAAATCTCTTCGCCCCAAGAAAAAGAACTTCTTGGGTATTATTAACATCAATACCCTGTTGAAAACAGGAAATCTCAAACAACTCACTGACGTCTTGGACAAATTTGATATTCAAATCCTAGCAATTCAGGAAACACGATTCCAAGATGAGAACCATTTCGACTCTAAAAACTTCAGGATATTTAAGGGTAAACCAGCCATTACTATCACAGGCAATTTATTAATGTTTGGGACGGCTTTTGCAGTGAGGAAACTATCTTACATTCAGTTATTGACTTCTAAATGCCCATGCTCCCACTAACATAGACAATAAGAGAAATCCACAGACTGTAGAAGATTTTTGGGAATTACTAGAGGAAACTACAAGTGAAATCCCCAAATATCACGTGAAAATCTTATTAAGGGATTTCAATGCACAGCTTGGCAGAGAGAAGATATAGAGATCAATAGTAGGACTCCATCCCGCACATCGGCGGACTAATAAGAATGGAGAGCGTCTAATAAACTTGTGTACATCATTCATGCTGAGACTCATGTCCACGCACTTTATGAGAGCATTACACAAAAAGAAAACCTGGAGATCACCTAACCCGTTATTAGGTGAATTTCAGATAGATCATGTGGCTATTTCCGCAAAGAATATGCTTGAGATTCAGAATGTTAAAGTACGGAAGGGAGTGGTAGATTCGGATCACTACCTCACGCAAATCAAGGTTCAGTTTCAACCAAACAGATCCAAACCTAAAGGCAACCGATTTCCAACAGTTGATCCGGACTGCTTGAGGAAGAACGCCGAGGTTTTCTTTTTACAGGAAGAAAATCCTAGGAAGTTCAACATGTTCAATTGCAGCAATGTAGCACCACTGCTTCTGGGTGTTGCAATTTCCATTTTCTTCAGTGTATATGGCCCCGTTTATATTAATGGTATATGGATTAAAAGGAAAACCACATACTTGTACACAGTAGTCAATAAGTTCACTGATACCGTGCGTAAGAGACGATTGACTTTTTATGGTCACATCTGCAGAATGGACAACACCAGATATGCACCAAAAATACTGCTTGATATAATTAATTCAAAGAAGGTCAAAATCAGTTGGTTAGAAGAAATCAAACAGGACTTAAAGGAAATAAACATTACATAAGATATCATCGTGAATCGCAAGACTTTTAGAACTCTAGTTACACACTCTTTCAGCGAAAATGCTAAAAAGACCACTGGAAAGAAATGGACGGAGGAACGTAAGAAGGGGCATAGTGAGTTCATGAGGAGATTTTGGGAGGAGAAGAAGAGGAAAACACCATCAACCCGAGTCAACAACTTCAAGCGCGCTCCCTATGTGGGCAAAACGAAGAAAGAAGAATAATAACTAGAGGGCCTGTGGGAAAAATCTTGCATGTGTCTAACCACCCGCCCGGCTTTACTAATGCGGGGTCGACGTGATAGAGTTCTGGCAGGGGCTATCGTCTTTAAAGGTTTAAACGCACTTTTTAAACAAATTATCGTTAGTGATGAAATCAGAATGCAATTCGTCACTACTGCAGGTAATTCTCTTTCTTTTGAATGCTCATTTCATTTTCAATTCATTTCATTTTTATGTATCAGTGCCTTACACTTTATTTACAGTAAACTGAAGGGAGTCTCTGAAAAGAGCAAAGCCCCACTTCGCATTTGAGATGCGTCAGAGTCCTGCTCATTTGTTACGAACGGTTACTTTCGAACGCCCCGTGTGTATAGACCAACCGCCCAGCATTACTGTTATGCGGGTTCAACGTGATACAGTTCTGGTTGGACCTATTGTTTTTTATTTGTTTAAGCGCACGTTATAAACAAATAAATATACTTCCGTTGACTTTTCAAGAAATGTGAGATTTTTCTTGTACTATTGAGCCGATTTGGAAGATTTTGGTACAAACCACACCTTCTAACTCTGGTTTAGGAGCTTGAATTTTGTGAAACATACACCTTAGCGTTTTATATAATAAGACTAGCACCCCCCTCACCCTGGCTTCGCCCGGGAGCAGTTATGAATGCAAGGTGATAGGCTACTTTTAACAGAGGTCTTATAAGATTTCCTTGTATACATTAGTCGTTTTCCCTCCAGCAGTGAACACGAAAAGATATTTTTTGATGTAACATGTGATAGAGCCACGTAAAGCTGTCCATGAGAAAAACATTCAATTATATTGTCATGGAGATGCACGTGCAACGAATTCTTGTCAGACGTAATTTAAGAATGGCGAGGTGCATGAAACACAAATCCCCCTTCCGTCCAATCTAAACTTGACTGTGTATTTTGCGGAACGAAAAGTTCACAGGCGAAATAAAGAAAAGCCGAGTTGCACGTCCAGGGAAACTCCAAACACTACCACTCTTCTCTGAAGTCTTAACATAACACGACTCGACAGTTTGCTGCTGGCTGATCTGGGGATAATAGGCTCGCCCACTAGCTGGGCTGTGCTGGGGTAATAGGCTCGCCCCTAGCTAGCTCCTAAACTGTCGCCTCAATAATTGAATGGAAATTGTTGGAAGAAATGAAAACGTAAAAACACTGATAGTGGGTGATGTATTGAAGATAGAGATATGCTCTCGCGGACTTTTTTTTGCAAAACTTTTCGTGCTTACACTCATATAATATTGATATTTTTAACGGTTTGTCCAGCGTAAGCTTAAAAAACGCACGGACGCCAGGTTTTTTCGACTTTTTCACTGAACTTGTTACTGCTCGGCTTCGTTTGGTCATAAATAAATAAATTTCTATATAAACCTTCTTCGATATATCATTTACAGAATGGTGAAAACCGCATCAAAATCCATTCAGTGGTTCTCGAGATTACCCGTGACATCCAAGAATCGGAGACCTTGTTTTATACTAAGTATAGATACAGTGATACTCTCCTACCGGCATCATCCTTAAAACATTGGCAAGCAACCTGGAAACATTGGGAATACATACTGGCCTACATATTATCATCCAGATAGCCATCATCTTGGAGACCTGTTCCATTATTTGATCATTTCTTAATGTGCCACGCTAAAGAAATTGCCATACCGTCTTGAAAACAAGCCCACGATATGTTGATTTGTACCCACTGATGTGGTGAAAGAACAAGTAGTACCGTGAAGACTATACAGCCCATTTTCATATATCCTACTCATGTTAATTGCCTCTATCAACATACAAAATTTCAGTTTGATTATTGTGATAGATTCGTAGATAATGAGAACCGTCTAAATATTTCAATTGATCGCCAGGTTGGATTGTTAATTATGTACTATTACATGAAGATTATTGTGTACTTGTTGTATTCAAACTTCAATCGCATGAATAGGACACAAGAAATAAAAACGAGATTTTAAAATTTCGCACAGCTGCCATCTTGTGGTTATAAAAACAATTGAAATAAATTAGATTCCAGTGGATTAACATTTATATACGCATTTAACGTCCCAAGTTTCACTGCACTCGGATGGTTAAGTCACAAGAAACGTCCATTTAAATATTAATAATTCGCGTCGCTGCCATGTTCGATTTGTGCTCACCAGGTTACTGAAAGACCTATAGGTGATCTTATGATCGTAGCCTCTAGGAACATAAAAAAAATCAGTTTGATTGCTGTGAAAGATTCGTAGATATTGAGAACCGTCAAAATATTTCGGATGCTCGCCATTCTGGATTGTTATATGTATAGGCCATAGAGTTATGCACCATTAAAGGAAAATTATTGCGTAGCTTCATTATTCAAACTTTCACTTCGATCGCATGATTACGACACAAGAAATAAAAACTTAATTTTAAAATTTCGCACAGCCGCCATCTTGAGGTTATGTAAACAATTGAACTAAATAAGATGTCATTGCATTACAATATGTATAATCATTTACTGTACCACATTTCACTGCGTTCAGACGGTTAAATCAAGAGAAAAGTCTAATAAAATGTTTCAACTTCGGTTGGCCGCCATGTTCGTTTTGTACTTTACAGGTTTTTGAAAGTTAAATAGATAAACTTGTAGCGGTGCCCTTTATCACCGTACAGAATTTTAGGGTGATATCTGTAATAGTTTCGCACAGCTGCCATTTTGAGGTTATGTAAACAATTGAAGTAAATTAGACGCCAGTGCATTACAATGTGTGTACACATTTGCTGTACCAAGTTTCATTACGTTTGGTTGGTTAAATCGCGAGAAAGGTCTATTTAAATGTCTCAACTTCGCTTGGCCGCCATGTTGGTTTTTTTTATTTACCAGGATTTTGAACGTCTCTTTGGTAAACTTCTAGTAGTACCCTTTAACACCGTACAAAATTTCAGGGTGATATCGGTAATAGTTTTGGAGATACTGAATGCTGGTGAAATATTTCGCACAGCCGCCATGTTGGATTGGTGTGACTGAATAAAATTTGAAGGGTACGGTCGGGGTCGGCCAGAATGGTGCTATGATCTTACCGAGTTTCATTGAAATCTTTCCAGCTGTTTAGATTTTTTTAGGGGGTGGGGATGGGGGTGGGATGGGGGGGGGGGGACACACGCACACACAGACAAACACACGGACAAAAGGTGATCTCATAAGCCTTTTTTTTTTTTTTTTCATAAAATGAAAATAGGCTAAATATTTAATAATAATACATATATTCTAAGATATCGTAAGCCCCTGAACTAAATAACTACAACAAGTGAAATAAAGGGCTGGGAAAGATTCATTCATGGTTGAGTTGCAATTTTACTTGCTGATTGATGCACAGAATAGTGTTGATGTTGTTGTTGTTGATTCATTTAGGTGCTTTGCAGCATTGTGGTCATGTACTTGGGAGAGTGTGGAATCTGATAAACCCATTCATTGTGATTGTAGCTGAGACTATGCTTTGGAAGAAGGCCGCCGTGGTCTTAAGTAAGGAACTATCCCAGCATTTACCTGGAGTAAAAGTGGAAAACCACGGAAAACCACTTCTAGGACCACTGAGGTGGGATTGGAACCCGCCTCTTCTCAGTTTTACCTCACAAGGCTGAGTGCACCCAATTCCAATACTTTGGCCAGATTAAATTGCTTGACCACAAAAGGTGGAATTCAGCAAATCATGTCCCTAGATATTCAGCATGGGATTATCACTCCTTTTTTAGCCTATTTTCATTTATGAAAAAGCTTGCCACGGTGGGTGAGTGGTTAACGTGTCGGTCTACTAACCCGAAGATTGCAGGTTCACTCCTGGCCGTGGTAAGTGATTTTTGAAAGGCGGCAAAAACACGGCACGCATGTCATACGATGTTGGCATGTCAAAGAACCCATTTGAATTCATTGGGCCGTGTTCATAATGGCAAAATTAATATGGGGAGTTTCCGCCAACACAAAGTTCCTCATTTCTCTACTAGAAAGCGTTATAGTGTTCAAGGGGCCTAGATATCTAACCTCCTTGACTTTCATAGTGATTCAAGGAACAACGAAATTCGACATGCAAGCTACCCTCTGGGTGTCAAATTACAAAGCTTGCACCTGGCACCCGAAGCCATACGATATTACTATTATTATTATTATTATTATTATTATTATTTATGAAAAAAATAGGCTTATGATATCACCTTTTGTCCGTGTTTTGTGTGTGTGTGTGTGCGTCCGTGTGTGTGTCCTACCTAATAATTTCTCAACGGCTGGAGCGATTACTCGGTAAAGTCATAGTAGGCCTACTATTTTGGCCGACCCAGACCGTGCCCTTCAAATTTTGTAACGTCTCACTAATCTAACATGGCGGCTGTGCGAAATATTTCACCGGCATTCTATATCACCGAAAATATTACTCATAACACCCTGAAAATTTGCACGGTGATAAAGGGCAGTACTAGAAATTTACCTTTGTGACTTTCAAAAACCTGTTAACTACAAGACGAACATGGTGGCCAAGCGAAGTTGAAACATTTAAATAGACTTTTCTCGCGATTTAACCATCTGAACGCAGTGAAACTTGGTACAGCAAATGACTATACAAATTGCAATGCACTGGCATCTAATTTAGTTCAATTGTTTACATAACCTCAAGATGGTGGTTGTGCAAAATTTTTAAAATTAAGTTTTCATTTCTTGTGTCCAAATCATGCGATCGAAGTCAACGTTTGAATAATGTACCTACACAATAATCCTCATCTAATCGTACATAACTCTATGGCCTACATACATCAAATCCAACATGGCGACCTTCCGAAATATTTAGACGGTTCTCAATATCTAAGAATTTAATTCAGCAATCAAACTGAAATTTTGTATGTTGATAGAGGCAATTAACATACTGTAAGTATGATATATGAAAATTGGCTGTATAGTTCTTCACGGAACTACTTGTTTTTCATTCTTTTAAACACCAATTCCGCACCCCGAGTTGCTAGATTCTGGCTACGCCCCCTGAGAATGGCCGAGTGGGGTACAAATTCACTCATCTCCCAAGTCCGGAAATAGCCTTGTGCTTTAAACTTACGTAGCTATCCCAATCGGTCCTACATAAACATGTTATTATGCGCCATAAAGCATTGATAGGTTAATTTCTGACGAGGTACCGCCCATGACGTATGCGATGGACAGTGGCGCTCCTAGTCATGCCGGCGTTTCCAGGAACAAATTCGAAGCCACCTGTACGGGAATAGCTATCGGGCTCACGGCTACATGCACTTGACACACATAGCGTGAGAATATAGTTCACGGTCGCTACCGAAACACATAGGTCATGTGTTTTGCTGCAGTCTCACGGTTTTCATGCAGTAGATAAATTGTGCAACAGATGGCGCAGGCCTCGTTTTATGTACTATTGTCAGTATGGATAAAATATAGCGTGCTATATTTAAAACTGACAAGGATTGAACAATGAACCAATATAAATCAATGAGTTTCTATTTAAAGTAAAACAAGTATATTCATAAACAAAATCAGGCAGAGGTCTTTCTTGAAATGGCACCATCTGTGATCTAGGGCAGGGAAGTCAAACAGCCCGTGATACCAGAGCACACACCGGGCATTGGTTAAGACTGAGGTCATCGCTGTAGGTACAAGGGCTTATAGCCTATAAGAGGGGAGCTATGGGGGATCCAGCCCCCCGCCCCCCTCGAAAAATACCAATAAAAATTAAGAAAGTGTTGCTTTGGTAAAAGCATAAACTAATTGTAAATTTGGTTGTACCATAATCTTAACTTATTGGCTAAGTTATAAAAAAAAATATTAAGATTGAAATTAGACTATATCGTGGTGTAGTGCGTAGCATTCTTGGCTGCCGCCCCGGAGGTCCGAATTCGATTCCCAGCTCTGCCTAGAAATTTTAATTCTGGTCTGAGGGCTGGAACGGGGTACACTCAGCCTTGTGAGGCAAAACTGAGAATTCCACAGTTCGATACTTTTGAGAAATAAATTATCAATTTGAAAAAAAAAAAAAAAAAAAAAACTTTCTGCTCAATAAATTGACAAATATTTAGGTATTTGCCATTCATAGTTTACTCCAAAGGCCATAATAGAAAATTCATTAAGTACAAAATTGTATTTGTGTGCTGTGTTGTATTTTACAACACTATTTTTGTGTTGCCACTAATTGTAGGCTATATGAACTTAGAATTTTACAATTAACTCTTGTCTAAAATAATTACACAAAGTTTTATGCTCTAAGATATAGGTTGATATTTCTGGGTATTTTGCGGTGACAATCCCCTGAGAATACTCACAATTTTCCAGGATAGTCACCCCTCCCCCCCCCCCCCCCCCGAAAACAAATTGTATATACGCCCCTGTGTAGGTACACAACTTGAGTGAGAGGGAGAGGTACGAACATCAAGTATGGTGTTTGTCTACAACCACATGACACTCCGACGAATGTCAAACTTCCTTTCTCAAAGTATGTTATCATTTATTATTTATATTATTTTATTTTTTAGTCGTTTACCCTCCAGGTTGGTGGAACCCACGGACTCAGCGAGGGAACTCACCACTACCGCCTCTACGGGCAGTGTCCTAGAGCGGGGAACATCGAATCGGAAGGGATACAACTGGTGAGGTGGGATTGGCACCTCGCCCAGGCGGCCTCACCTGCAAAGCGAACAGGGGCCTCATGAGGGAAGGTAAGGGATGGTTAGGATGGATAGGCAAGGGAGAGGGAAGGAGGCGGCCGTGGCCTTGAAGAAGGTACCATCCCAGCATTTGCCCGAAGACGAAGTGGGAAACCACGGAAAACCACTTCGAGGATGGCTGAGGGGGAATCGAACCCCCTCTACTCATTTGGGCCACCCGAGGCTGAGTAGATCCCGTTCCAGTCCTCGTACCACCTTTAAAATTTCGTGGCAGAGCCGGGAATCGAACCCAGGACTCCGGGACGGCAGCTAACATTATTATATTTGTTATTATTAACAACAAGGTTCGTGTACATATGGCGCAGGCTAGTTTTATATAAGTTAGTCAGCAATTAGTCACGTAGATTTATTATTATTATTATGTCACCCTGTTGACATCAACAGAGTTGCCATTGGTAAGTGTAGATTTTGCAGGACACACAACCTTTTGTTTAATTTTCGAGGGAACTGGCTGGGGGTGGCGTAGTGGTAATGTTCTCGCCTGCTGTCTTCAAGGTTGCAGGATCGAATCCTGGTCCAGTCATTTGGAATTTGTCAGCAGACTTACTGGCGCGTTAAAGATCCCCTTCGTGGCAAAATTCCAGCACCCCGACGTCTCTTAAAGCCGCAGTAGTTACAAGAGGCGTGGAACTAATAACATTATTGTATAGGCTAGTATTGTCAAGTGATTGATGGGAGGGGGGGGGGGGGGGTTAGCGGGGCGGGGTCTATTTATTTATTCATGTCTTTTGCCGTGGCGAAGTTAGGGCTCGTGGCCCTCTCTTACACTTAACCACATAGTTATAATAAAATACACAAATACTACCATTGAATAAGATACGTAAACTAGAAATTAAGTTAGAATGATACGGGACATAAAAAATAAAGATAGGCAATACACATCAAACAAAGAAACATATAAAACAGTTACGTGAAACTATAATAATAATAATAATAATAATAATAATAATAATAATAATAATAATAATAATAATAAAATAATAATAATAATTATAATAATAATAATAATAATAATAATAATAATAATAATAAGTGATAGTGTTAGATCTAGTAAATAACTGCGTATTTTAATTTGAAATTGACAAAGTTCTTATATACCATAATGGCTCAACCATGCTGTCTATCATACATCACCAGTCACTCGAAACAGTCAGCGGTGTTCAAAAAAGAAATCTCTGCAAGCAGTCTTAAATGTTGTATAACTCTTGCATTTCCTTACGTCAGCTGGGAGTGTATTCCAAAGTCGCGACCCAGTCACAACGAAGGATTTATTGTACTTGGAAGAGTGGTTAACGGGAATAGCGAGGGAAGAGCCTGATCTAGTATTAATATTATGAAAAGAGGACTGGAAATGAAATTTCGAAAAAATACACAGTGGGGTATTTTCGTCTAGGGTTCAATATGCCGACGTCAAAATATGAAAATTTCGCCGCCCTTCAGGTTTCAGCCAAGAAAGAGCTTTGTAGCTAGGGGTTACGTGAGAATCGTAATTCAAGTTGAAAGCAAACCGAAGACTGGAGTTCAATGCTCGTTGCAGTTTTTTAGTTTGTTCGCTAGTTGCATCAACAAGGACCACGTTGCAGTAGTCAAGTATTGGTAGTATCAGAGTCTCAATAAGTTTTATCCTCACGTCTTGTGTCAAAATGCCCTTATGCCGTTTGAGTGGGTGTTCTGAACTAGTAGTCTTTGACGGTGGCGTTTGGCGGCAAAAGTAGGAACTACTTGAAAAAAAAATCAATGTTTACAGTCCTTACTTGAATTGAAACCAGAAACACACACTAATACAGTCACCAGAATTAACACCGGTTATCAGACAGATTCTACACACACACAAAGTACACGGGGCTACATGACCGCGTTGTCGTAGCCCCTAAACTAAGGAACCAACCAACCTAATTAGATAAAGTATAAGAAGCATAAAATGAATGCTATACAGCCAGAATTGCAACCCATTCCTGTTCGGAGTGTTAATTATGGTTAATGACATAATTTGAATGAGATTAGCTTAAATCATTGAATATTGAATTGAAGCGTTTGAAATGTGGTGTTACAGGAGAATGATGAAGATCAGATGGGTAGATAGGGTTACAAATGAAGAGGTATTAAGACGAGTGGGAGAGAAGAGACGTTTCTGGCGACTGCTAATGAAGAGAAGAGGTAGGTTGGTAGGACACATACTAAGACACCCAGGAATATCAAGCTTAGTTATGGAAGGAAGGGTCGAGGATAAGAACTGTAGGGGTAGACCAAGGTTAGAATATGTTGAACACATTGCCTCGGTTGTAGGGTGTGGTAGCTATGTAGAGATGAAACGATTAGCTCAGGACAGGGAGGCATGGAGATTTGCATCAAACCAGTCAAAAGACTGAAGATTCAAACAACAACAACAACAACAACATTTGTTATGAAAAAGAAAATAAAAACATAACGGGAAAGAAAAATGATATGTCATAAACATCCGAGTCTTAATGAAAATGAAAATCCACAGCCTGCTTCCAGTCTCCGACCGGGTCAGGAATGGAATGAATGAAGCCCCCATCTAGCGGCGAGGATATGGACTGTGCCGGCTGCCGAGGCCTGACGCACTCCTCTGGGGCAATGATTAAATGAATGACAGATGAAATGAAATGACAGTGGAGAGTGTTCCTGGAATGAAATTTTGACAGGGAAAACCGGAGTACCCGGAGAAAAACCTGTCTGCCTCCGTTTTGTCCAGGACAGATCTCACATGGAGTGACCGGGATTTGAACCACGGACCCAGCGGTGAGAGGCCGGCGTGCTGCCGCCTAAGCCACGGAGGCTGCCCGAGTCTTAATAATGATATTAAATAAGTTCGGTTGTATTCTAAAAATTATCCGCAAATTTACTCCAAACATTATCCGCAGCTTATCCGCTATCCGCACAGCATGAAAACTATATCCGCATGCCGAAACATCTTGCGGATATCCACGGGTTTATACACGGACATCCGCATCTGCGCAGGGCTTTGGCCACCTTACGTGAGTTTGGCCTAGACAATATCCGCGCTGAGCTCTAGCAATAATCACTCGTGGGTACCGCCCTTATAACCGTGTGACACAGCTTTCTATGTGGGTTATAGCAGACACTTCTCTGTGAGTCAGCTGAATCCAGCGACCTCCAGAGAGAAAGTCTCCTTCCGACTCGCCATTAAAGTAACGTGCCTACACGTCATGCATGAAACACGCCAGGAATTCGAAGAGCAAGTGCATGACCATACCAAAACACTCTGTCAATGTTCATGCATGTGAGAGCCACACCCTGCCACTATTTGTCCACCCCTATCCCCTTGTTAACGGGAAGTACGGAAACACCAGCTTACTAGCGCACGCACCAGTATACTGTAGATATCATTACAGTATGGGCACTTAGGCAAAACCGGAAGAACGGATTTCAAATTAATAGAACTTTACGGGCCATACAGTAGTCGCATATGATGTGTAACATCTGACATAGAAGAAACCTCACATGCAATTTATTGTATTGCATATTTTAGGGGCAGATGACCTCGTAGTTCCGCCCCTTAAAAGAACAATAACTAACTAACTAACTGTATTGAATGTCTACACCTTATTATTCCCGTTTTCCTACGGGGTCGGGGATGAGATGCGATGGAAGTATTTGTGGCGGATAGTTTTTACGGCCGGATGCCCTTCCTGACGCCAACCTCACGAGAGGAGTTAATGAGAGATAACATTAATTATGGTGAATGAAACTGGGTAAGGATGTGGAAGGAAGCAGCCTTGGCCTGTCAGAAGGTACCGTCCCAGCATTTTCCTGGTGTTGAAAATGGGAAACCACGGAAAACCATTTCAAGGACGGCAAGTTGTTGATACACAGGTATTTTATAATAGTTTTGGCACAAATATTAATCTATTGTAAAAGGGAGTGTTCTACAGACATTGCAGTTTATAACACGGAACTCATTTTATTAGAGGTTTTGTAGCTTCCACCAGCACTAGCCTAAATAAAGAATACGATATGGATCACCAATTTAATAGACGCGCCATCGCTCATAACCTTAAATTCCTTATAAACAGGTCCTCTTGATTCACAGACCAACACGTAATTTCATATGGATTCTGTTAAAATGAGTCATATTGATATGATAAATATCGTTTAAAACGATAATCTGGTAGCAAAAATATCGAATCCGTCCGGGATTCGAACCCGAGATCTCTAGATTCACGCTAACCACACGGCTATTTCGACCACACGATTATTACTGCATCACGGAATTAAGTTTCATTTATATTTTTAGCCTATTTTCATTTTATGAAAAAAAAAAGGCTTATGAGATCACCTTTTGTCCGTGTGTGTGTGTGCGCGTGTGTGTGTTCCCCCTAATAACTTCTAAACGGCTGGAGTGATCTCAATGAAACTCGGTAAGTTCATAACACCATTCTGGCCGACCCCGACCGTGCACTTCAAATTTTATTGTCTCCCACCAATCCTACATGGCGGCTGTGCGAAATATTTCACCAGCATTCAGTATCTCCATAACTATTACCGATATCACCCTGAAATTGTGTACGATGATAAAGAGCACTACTAGAAGTTCACCCATGAGACTTTCAAAACCCTGGTCACTACAAAACCAACATGGATGCCAAGCAAAGTTTGGACTTGTAAATAGACTTATCTCGCGATTTATCCATCCAAACGTAATGAAACTTGGTACAGTATATGTTTATACACATTTTAATGCACTGGCATCTAATTTAGTTCAATTGTTTACATAACCTCAAAATGGCGGCTGTGCGAAATATTTCACCGGCATTCTATATCTCCAAAACTATTACAGATATCATCCTGAAATTTTAACGGTGATAAAGGCCACTGGTACAAGTTTATCTGTGTAATTTTCATAAACCTGTAAAGTAAAAAACGAACATGACGGCCAAGCGAAGTTAAACATTTTAATAGACTTTTCTCGCGATTTATCCATCCAAACGTAATGAAACTTGGTACAGCAAATGTTTATACACATTTTAATGCACTGGCATCTAATTTAGTTCAATTGTTTACATAACCTCAAGATGGCGGCTGTGCAAAATTTTAAAATTAAGTTTTTATTTCTTTTGTCGTAATCATTCGATCGAATTGAAAGTTTGAATAATGAACCTACACAATAATTTTCCTTTAATGGTACATAACTCTATGGCCTATACATATAACAATCCAAAATGGCGAGTATCCGAAATATTTAGACGGTTCTCAATATCTACGAATCTTATACAGCAATTAAACTGATTTTTTATATTCATAGAGGCTATGAACATAAGTTCACCTAGTAACCTGGTGAGCACAAATCCAACATGGCGGCGACGCGAATTATACATATTTAAATGGACGTTTCTCGCGATTTAACCATCCGAGTGCAGTGAAACTTTGCACGTTAGATGCTTATACAAATATTAATCAACTGGCATCTTATTTATTTCAATTGTTTTCATAACCACAAGATGGCAGATGTGCGAAATTTTAAAACCTCGTATTTACTTCTTGTGTTCTAATCATGCAATTGAAGTTTGAATATCACACCTACACAATAATCTTCATGTAATAGTACATAAATAAAAATCCTACCTGCGAACCATCTGAAATATTTAGACGGTTCTCAATATCTACGAGTCTATCACAACAATCAAACTGAAATTTTGTATGTTGATGGAGGCAATTAACATGAGTAGGATATATGAAAATAGGCTGTATAGTTCTCCACGGAACTGCTTGTTCTTGTTTCGATAATGTTCCTGCGTGAAATTGAGTTTAAAATGCCTTATGAATAGGCCCTCTTGTGAGTAAAGAGAATGTATTCAGCCATAGTTCATGAAGGCTTGATCAGTTCAATCAGTTGACACCAGAGTTCGCATGAGCGTTTACCGTCAGAATTAAAGTGTTCAGCAATGCGATTCAGCTGGCAGTTCGTCTTACACACTTCCATTCCACCCACCACTGCCAGCTGGATCGTCCGATCCACTTCCGTGCCATTTTTCAAAATCACTCCCACAGAAATATCCAGCAACCGAGTGGAAAGATGTTACACATCAAAAACAATTGATAAGGGGCAGCACCAATTCACCTGTAAGCCGCTAGGTAGCAGCACTTATTGACAAACACATGCTAAACAGCTGGGTGTTGAATGTATATTTTATGTAATTTATTTAATTCGTTTTCAACACACTAGCTCTCTTTATAATCAGATGCCGTATTTTAAGAAAATAAATATCAAGAAAATAGAATGTGTTAATATTACTGAGTTTTAATTCTAAAAAGTGTGTTCCTTCACTCCTGTGGTGTCGCATTGTGATTGTATCGTAACGATGGAAGGTTATGATATGTTTTAAATGATTAAAAAACACGATATATTGAAAAGTGTGGGGGAAATGTGGCTTTTGTTTTGTGAATTAATGGATAGGCGTTTGAGAGCCTGATATTTCATAGGTATTAAAACCAGAATCATTCGGTGTAACGTTTGATATTTGTATTTACCGCTACAATGCCCGAGGATACCGGAATGCTGGTATGTCCAGTGTGATAAGAACTGCATAAAAAATACCGCACAGATGTTGGTTTCCCACATTTCTGCTATTGGTTAAATTGCAAAATTATATTTCTGAGTTGTTTTTAATAATTACAAGCAATGTTTTCTTCAGACAAAATAAGGATAGACTGCACTCTCGCGGAAACATGTTGAACCGTCACCGCCATGCGTGCGTGCGTGCGTGCGGTGCTTCCGGTGACGGTCGTTTCAAAACCATGACGAAAAAATTACATGGTAAAGGCCTGATGTGTCTATACTGTATATGGTTACTATACTGTGGTGTAGTTTTTAACTCTTGATCTTAGTGCTAGAATTACTACTTCGATTACAAATACAAACACTAGTACAGCCATCATAGTAACACAGGTTATCAGACATATGTCACCAAGCCTCCGTGTCTTAAGCGGCAGCACGCCGGCCTCTCACCGCTGGGTCCGTGGTTCTCCATGTGAGATCTGTGCTGGACAAAACGGAGGCAGACAGGTTTTTCTCCGGGTACTCCGGTTTTCCCTGTCAAAATTTCATTCCAGCAACACTCTCCACTGTCATTTCATTTCATCTTTCATTCATTTAATCATTGCCCCAGAGGAGTGCGTCAGGCCTCGGCAGCCGGCACAGTTCATATCCTCGCCGCTAGATGGGGGCTTCATTCATTCCATTCCTGACCCGGTCGGAGACTGGAAGCAGGCTGTGGATTTTAATTTTTCATCAGACATATGTCACACACCAAAGTACACGGGGCTACATGAACACGATGTCGCAAAGTTTCTGAAAAGAATCAACAACAATTCTATGGTTCCGAGAAGTGTTTTATTATAGATTCATTATATTACTTCACGATTGTAAGTACCGGGTGAGTTAGCCGTGGTCGTTACGGCATGACCGCTGGCAGTCACTCACATCCGGGAGGCGAGGAGGTTCGAATCCCCCGCCGGCAACCTTGAAGATGGTCTTCTGTGGTTTCCCATCTTCCTTCCAGGCAAATGCCGGGGTTGGTCCGTAACTATTGACGTCAGAAAAGTTGGATGGTGCAGCCACGCGGTAGAATGTTGAAGCTGTAACATTGTGACTGGTGAGGTTTATTTAGATGGTGAAGCATTGACGTCGTGATGGAAACAGAAATAAATTTCTCAAATTCGAGGAGGTACTGCTCTGTATACGGTTGCAAATCGTATAAAACGGGTACGAAATATCTTCACTACTTTCCTGTACAAAAAGTTCAGAGAGAAAGATGGGCTTCGGCGCTGTCAATCGGAAAACGTGTTACATGTTACATGACAGTGTGCAGTGTGCATTTTTGTGAAGACGACTTCTTTCCACCGGTACTGTTGATTATTGATAGTTATTGTCTCTAATTTGTATTCACATGGATTTAGCTACATCAAAAATACTGATAAACTTGTAGCCTATTACTTCTGTGCCGTACATAGAATGTAATCCGCTCTTCGTAAACTTATTTTAGGGGTTCTTCCGATTGACAATAGCCGAATGGTTAGAAAACTTAAGAAAAATGCTGTTCCTAGCCTTAATGTGCCAGAGAATTTATATTCTTGCCTTTGAACAGCAAGTATGTAGGTCATTGAAGTATGATTTGGCTTGAATTGTGTTTTTGGCTATGATCTCCCTACTGTTGAATTTAGTTAATTAAAATGTAAAATCTTAGTTTTAAGTACCGGTTTGGCGACCCATCATCCCAGGCAGGCCGGTAACACCTATACTACTCAGGCAGATGGTCACTTAGCCGTAATTTTGAAGTTATAGTGATGTTAAGTATACATATGCGGTAATGTAGCAGGAGACCGGATCGGCCTAGGCTATTCTAAGTTTAATTAGTTCCCATTTCAGGGTTTTTCAGTTTTGAGTGCGAATAGTTGGTTTGAAAGTTGTACAACAGTAAGGAGAGTATGTTTTGTATAGGGTTTAATTGGTATTATGGTTTATGTCTAGCTGAGGAGTGAATTTGGTTTGGCTTAAAGTGTAGTTTTTGATCTGTTCCGTTTGCTTAAGAAAAGTTCAAATGGAGACTCCAGCTTTGTTAAATATCTGTATTTTAAACATTTAATTAAATATATTGACAAAGAGGATGCCTCCATTTTAACTTGCCTGTGGCAAGAGATTAATAAATTAATATTCTTGCCTTTGAACAGCAAGTAGGCCTATGTAGGTCAATATTAGCAATATTGAAGTATTAAAAAAAAAGTCAACCCCTGGCACTATCCAGCCCATGACGGGCTAAGGCCGACCAAGCGACCGCTGCCCAGCCATTTGGCCTGCAGATATTGGGGTGACGCGTGATCAGCGCGTCGGGTCCCCTCGGCCGTTAATCTTGGTATTCTTGATCGGGGCGCTGTCTCACTGTCAGACAGCTACTCAATTGTCCTCACGAGGCTGAGTGCACCCCGTTCCAACCCTCACGTCAGGATGAGAGGCAGGCTTGCTACCCCAACACCACGGGGCCGGCAATATTGAAGTATGATTTGAGCATCCCAAGTAACGCTTCTTTGAACCCAAAACATTCATGCAAATTCAGGGTTGCTTGATTCAATTTATTATCAGGGAGTAGTCCTTTCTGTTATGTGAGATATATATATATTGTGAAATTAATAAAAACATCGATACCGCTAGGCTCCCAAGTACAGGCTTCATATAGGCCTATGTAACAGCAGACAGTAAATTAACTATCTACATGTGGGTAATATTTTTAACTGGTAGTAATTATGATGATGATGATAATTGTTGTTTTAAGGGGCCTAACATCTAGGCTATCGGCCCCGGTAGTAATTAGGCACTGCATTTAAATTGATTATAAAAATATTTTTATCAATGAAAGAAAATATGTAGTATTTTGCCATCATAAATTAGAAGCCATAACAAACGCACACCCAATTACTTCACGTCACTATCTCGCCGCCATATTGCAAACAGCTAACCGTAAGCTCCTCCCCCGTTTCGGACGTCAATAGGCCACAGCCGCTACCTTCCAACTCCTCGTCCTTACATCCATAGTTTCCTCCCCAACGGTACTTGTAGCTCACCCATTGGGTGTCCGTCTCGAAGCAGCTACAATACTGGCGAGCAGAACATGTCCTCCGACACTCCCGGCACTAAAAGCCATACGCTAAAAAAAACGAATTGTAAGTTATTCGTCACGGCATGTGCTTTTTTTTTCTTTCTTTCTTCCAGATGGAATGCGGAGGTACACGTACCCCTTGAACATTTGAAAACAGGTTAAGAAACAATGGGAGATATGAATAAAACTGAGTATAAACTCCGGAGTATATACTTCGAGCATGAGCATCAGTTTTGAGTATATACTTTGTTTGTTATGAATAAAAGATCTTGAGTATCTACTACAATTTCCCCTCCGTTTGGAGCATATACTTCACTTGTGCCACGATGTTACTCTCGTTTCATCGACGCAAACCAGTCGTCTGCTGTAGACGGTCTTGTTGATTAATTGAACGTTCATGGTTAATTGAAATGTCTGTCAGTGTGGATGAATATGAGTCGTCCACTAGCAAAACTCGTTTAATCCACATGTGAATAAGGATCATGTCGTAAAATTATGTATTTTATTAGTTTAGTTTATTTATTTTATTATTTTTTCATTTTTTGAATTTTTTGTTTTATTTCGTTTTATTTTGTTTTGACTTGTTATTTTTTGTGTTTGTTTTCGTTTGTTTTTGTTTTATTTTTGTTTTCTTTTGTTTTCTTTTGTTTATTTTGTTTTGTTTATTTTGTTTTACTTTAATTTGTTTTATTTAATTTTATTTTCCAGGAAACGAACACAAAAACAAAAAATAGAAGCAAAAAGCAAAAGCAGAAAACAAAAAAACAAGAAACACAAAGCAAAAAGCAAAATTCAGAAATGAAAGCAAAAGCAGAAAACAAAAAACAAGAAACACAAAACAAAAAGCAAAATTCAAAAACACAAGCAAGGGCAGAAAACAAAAAACAAGAAACACAAAGCAAAAAGCAAAATTCAGAAATAAAAGCAAAAGAAAAAACCAAAAAACAAGAAACACAAAACAAAAAAGCAAAATTCAAAAGCGAAAGCAGAAAACAAAAAACAAGATACACAAAGCAAAAAGCAAAATAAAAAATGAAAGCAAAAGCAGAAAACAAACACAAAACCAAAACGAAGAAAGAAAAGCAAAAAGTGAAATTCAAAAGCATAAGCACAAAGCAAACACGAAACCAAAATGCAAAAAGAAAAAAGTAGAAAACAACAAACACGAAAGATACTGTAACGTGTTTTTCGAGGGGTTTTATGCAACTGGCATAAGTCAGTAGGAAGCCATTCTATATTTATTTACGCGGCAAATTGTTCAGCCAAGAGAATTTTTCATGGTAATTTATTATTATTATTAATTTATTATAATTATTATTAAGGTATTTTCGGAGCATTTTATAAAAATTATTAGCATTCAGATAGGTTTTCTATGTCTTAGAAAACGCTATCAAGCAAATTATTACGAACGACAATATTATAGGAAATTATGTGATTACGGAATTTTACGGAGTTTTGTCAGTTAGGGTATTTGAGAGACATGACTCACTGGGAATTCGAATACAAGCTGATTCCTGTCGAGAAGTATTACGCAAGGCTGGGTCGCAAGGTCTAGAAAAGGCGAATTGTTGGAACGGAAAACGACTTCTCCCTCTCGCGCGCCGAGTGTAATGAGGCAGAGGAGGGGAACTGGCGGCGTGCGCAGCCAATCAGTGGAGACGACGTAAGCTAGGAGCCGGCTGAAGAGTGGGGGAGCCGACGTGTGCATATATCGTTCAGCGCGCCGTCGAACGAGGACAATCTGTGAAATACTTGAGGAGTATGGGTGCGCGTGCGTGTCGCTCCGATGTTCAGTGGAGTTAGTGACTATCTGTGTAGAACTTGCGGAGTACGGTTGGAAGTGCGTGTCGCTCCGATGTTCAGTGGAGTTGAAGACTAACTTTTGCAAAACTTAACCAGTGCGGTTGTACGAGTGTTTGGGTCCGAGGTACGGACCATAGAATTATCTAATCTACCAGAATATCATCAAATTCCGACGGAGATGACGACGTCCAGGAGACTGTGGGAAGCTCACGGCATCAGCAAGTACGAGGGAAATTATTAATTTTGCTATACTTGTTTTATATAATAAATTCATTTCTTTTACAATGCAATCTTTGCTTTCAGTAGGTAGCATTAAATATAGACCAATTCCTTCTCCTGATACAATTGTTTGTTGGGTTAATGATCAAATCATACCACGATCTGAGTGAATAGAGTCTTGAAGGTGTTCTGCCAGAGCTAGACGTTGTTAAATACAAATTTAGATTTCAACATTGCATTGAGGTCTTGGCGCCCATTAAAACAACATAGCTTAGGCAAAGGTAAACAGTTACATTTATCACCCAACAGTGTGGGCTGGCAAAACTGCTACATTTGTCGCCGACAACGTGGGGATGAAAACCTAATAACATTTGTGGAAGGAGAAGGGTATATATTTCTGTGCCTGTATTTTGGGGGTTATTTGTCTCTATCAGTGTATATCATTATGGGGGATGAGAAAGAAAGACAGATGAGGTTACGTAGTGGTCATCAACTGGAGAGTGATGATACGAGCAGTATGTCGAGTGATGGTAGTACCGGGGTAGCGGAGGTAAATCCCGATACTGAAACAGGGAGTGTAGGCGGCCAACCAGAATTAAAAACTTTACTTCTCGAGTTCATGTATCAGAACAAAGTTAGTAGTGATGCCTTAAATGCAAAATTAGAACAAAACAGTAAGGAAAATAAAGAAAGTACAGACGCTTTAAATGCTAAACTGGAACAAAACAACGCTAAATTAGAACAAAACAGTAGGGAAAATAAAGAAAGTACAGACGCTTTAAATGCTAAACTGGAACAAAACAACGCTAAATTAGAACAAAACAGTAGGGAAAATAAAGAAAGTACAGAAGCTTTAAATGCAAAATTAGAACAGAATAATGCAAAATTAGATAAGAACAACAAGGAAATTAGTGTGAAAATGGAGCAGATTAGAGGAGAAATCAGAGGAGTAATGGAAGAGAAGGTTAAAGAGATCATTGCAGATGTAGACAAGAAATTAGGAAAAGTACAGGAGGAGTTAGAAATTAGAATCAGTACACAGGCTGAAAATTTAAAAGAACTAGTGCAACTGGAAACACAGCAGGTCAAAAAGCAATTGGGGGGAGAAATTGACAAAATTCAGGTAGCAACTAAAGAGGTTAAGGAACAGCTGGGGGGTAGAATTGAGAAAGTCCACTCGCAAATATTTGCAGAAGTAAATGATTTAAGAGAGAGTAATAGAGAGAGCATTAGCAAGATTGAGGAGAAACAAGCAAAGCTATATGATAAAGTAGAAGAATCAGAAGGAAACATTAAATTAACAGTAAACAGTATTGAGAGGAAGGCTGAGGAGAAAATTGCAGAATTAGAATTAAAATTAAAAGCTAGGATCAGGCAAGAAAATAGTCAGAATAGGCCAGTTTTTGTGAATAGCACACATAGGGAGGTAGAACTGGGTAAGTTCAGCAATCGACAGGGGTGCCCAATGGAGTTCATGAACACTATAGAAAATAAATTCGGGGAGAGGTTGGAAAATGGTAGTATTGAGTGGTGCCAGGTAGTTGAAATTTTAGAACAAGTGTTTGTGGGGGAAACGAGGAATTGGTTTGCTGTCTACAGAGACAAGTTTACTGATATTAATGATTTTAAAATGAAATTCTGTGAAAAGTTCTGGAATGAGGTTATTCAGTCGCAGCATCGTGAGGGAGTAGTGTGTGGTAAATATAACCCTAAAGGAAGCTCCACCATGACCGAATACTTTTTAGGGCAGGTATTAGTGTGTAAATATCTGGATGGCTTGAAGGAGGAAAGTGATGTGGTAAGGTTGCTACTTAGGCACTTTCCCTATAGGATCAAGGAGGCTGCTTGTATCCAGAATGTAAAGACTATATCACAAGTAGAAAACTTGTTAAGCACATTTGATGCACTAGGGAGAGGGGGTTATGAGGACAATTTCAATCGGAACCAGGGTAATAATAATAATAGACCTAATGAAGCCAGGCATCAAGAAGTTCAAGGGAACGGTGGCGAAGGGGCCAACGCTCAAAATAGAAATAATAATAATCAGCTATATCAGAACAGAGGAAATGGCTATGGTAATCAGTATCAAGGGAGGAACAATGATTTCAGGGGAAATCAAGGGAGGAACAATGATTACAGGGGAAATCAAGGGAGAAACAATGATTTCAGGGGAAATCAAGGGAGAAATTATAATGACAATAATTACAACCAGAATAGGGGTCAAGGAAGAGGACAGCCTAGTGGTAGTAATATACAGCCAAACAATGACAACACAGCCCAGAACAACCAGACCAGTTTAGTAGTTAGTAGTACTACGGCCAGCTGTAGCGGTTCTTTAAACGCGAACCAGGCTGCGAAGTAAGGTCAGAATCTCAGTCTGTAGCATGCCCTGTCCATACAATTATACAGGAACCCTATGACCTAAATGTGAGAAATGAATTATTACATGAACTAAATGATGAAGGTATTATTCAGGAAGTGGTTAGTAAGAGCCCCATAGTTAAATTTAACGTGTCCGAGGCGTACACAGATGTTTTAATTGATAGTGGTTGTATGAAGAGTTGCATAAGTAGTGCATTTTATGATAAAATGAAAGGAACTGGAGTAAATTTTGAGGAGATGCCAATTAAAAGCACTTTTGTTATCACAGCTGTTGGGAAGAGGTCTAAAGTAATTTCTAAGCAAGTTTTAGTAGACATTAAAATTAATAATCATGTAGAGAAGCAGATTTGCCTTGTAATTCCAAATTTAGTATTCAGTGTTATCTTGGGTTCAGAGTGGCTAAGTAGAGTGTCTGGTAACTTATGTTATGATGTAGGGAGTTTGAAATTTAAATGGGGAGATTCTGAAGTAGAAGTAGCGTTCAATGACCATATTCAGAGAAGTAGTATTGTAGGTGTGATTTGTACTTTAAATGAGATATCGCCAGCCGTAGAGCGGGGTTCTCCATGTTTTGTGGGCAGTGTGATTACGAACGGAAGTCTAGAGGACTCGTTACGTGAGGCTGCATTTCAGGGAAATATAGAGGATGAACAGTGTGTTCGGCTCTATGATGTGTTATGGTGTAATAGGAGAGTGTTTGAGGATCGCATTGGTATGGCCAATTGCTATACCCATTCATTGAACGTTATTGATAGGTCAGTATTCACAGGACATAGATATCCTGTACCTTTCGCTTATCAGAGTGCAGTTGAGGCACAAATTAATCAGATGCTTGAAGATGGGATTATTGAGCACTCTAACAGTCCGTATGTTAATTCTTTGATAACGGTACCCAAGACCGACGGCACTGTTCGTATTTGTTTAGACGCTCGTTTGGTTAACAATAGAATTAGTTCAGATCAGCTGAAATCTATGTCAATAGAAGAATTAATGCAAACATTTGAGGGGAAGAAGTATTTCACTTGTGTAGATTTGAGTTCCAGTTTTTGGCAAGTGCCACTTATGTACGAAGATAGACCATTTACAGCTTTTAGTCATAAATATAACCTTTATCAATTTTGTAGAACACCTTATGGGTTAAAGAGTAGTTCAGCAGCTTTAATTAGGGCTTTAAACATCGCATTAGGGGATGACACAGGAGAGTTTGTAACCATTTACATTGATGATATGGTAATTAGTTCACGCAGTTTTGAGGAGCATCTATGTCATTTAAGTATAGTTTTTCAGAAGTTAGATCAGGCAGGGTTCACTTTGAAGCTGTCTAAGTCGTCATTCTGTCAGTCAGAAGTGACATTTTTAGGTCATAGAGTGTCAAGTAGAGGTGTGACACCAGAGGAAAGTAGGGTTAGCATGTGTGGACAGTAGCAACAGGGCATCGTTACAGACACTGAGAAATATGCTAGTGGAGCAACGTGATGACGTTCATTTAAGGGAGCCACTTGCAAGGTTGGAAGCAGGTGACACAGAAACATTTATAGTTTCCAAACGTATTGGGAAAACAGCATATGTGCTGGAGAATAGTGAGGGAAACAGATTATTATAATATACATAATATACATAGTCTACGAAAATATGTGTCATAAAGTGAGTGTGTTTAGCTGGCGAGCCGGCCTATCAAATGAGTAAGTGTGGTGTCTGGTGCGTGGAAGATCTGGTCTTAAGGCAGGCGTATCAGAAGTCACACAGGGGGGTAGTATGTAAGTAAATGAGAGTTTTTAAGGTATAGGGAAATATGACGGGATTGTCGGATGCTGTTGAGCACTAAATTGTCTCGATGCACCAAGGCCATTTTTGGCAGCGCTGATGGGTTCCCATTTATCTCCAAGAGATGGGGGAGCGCTTGAATAGGGCTTGTTAGCTTAAGGCGTCCACGAGATAAAAGATGGGCCATCAGAATGCGAGACAGTCCTTCATGAAACTCATACATATCAGCACACGTGATTTCTGTTTACGGCCTCGCCATGTAAGATTTGTAAGTGTGTAATTTAAGATAATTTGTACAATGGTATTATTTGTGTGAGGAGAAATGGTCTGTGTTGAGAACTAGTATTAAGTAGAATATGGTTAACGGGAACTTAACAAGACAGGGCGATTACGGCACAGAAATATTTGGTGTTATATGTAATGCGCATTTACTGTTTTTTTTTTCAGAAGTCAATATTAATGTAATCTACTTTAAAGAGATATTAAGTATTATGGTCACGAGGCGCTGCCACAGTAGTGTGATCGTGTGCTCAGTGATAAGTGAGATTAAATTTCACCATAAGGAGGGGACCTCCAGTGAAATTAGGGAGTTCTATGGTGATATAAATATATCAGAACACCTTCAATGCGTGTGATATGACATCATAAATACATAGTGCTCACACATTAATTATGTCTATTTCTCCAACATAGAGAAATTTGAGAGGCGGAAATATCCGTGGAACACTATTCCATATGTAAAACATTGGACTGGTTGCAAAGTGCAATCCATAGTGACAACAAACTTTGACGCAAAGTGCGTGAAGAAAAAATATGAGTGTATATATCTGTAATTTAGGGTGATTTCGTTTATGTAATATGTATTTTGGATGGGGTTTATTAACGTGTCTGGGATAATCGGATAATGGACCGTCGTCACGGTAAATCATCCGATGATCCGAGGCGAATATGTAACGTGTTTTTCGAGGGGTTTTATGCAACTGGCATAAGTCAGTAGGAAGCCATTCTATATTTATTTACGCGGCAAATTGTTCAGCCAAGAGAATTTTTCATGGTAATTTATTATTATTATTAATTTATTATAATTATTATTAAGGTATTTTCGGAGCATTTTATAAAAATTATTAGCATTCAGATAGGTTTTCTATGTCTTAGAAAACGCTATCAAGCAAATTATTACGAACGACAATATTATAGAAAATTATGTGATTACGGAATTTTACGGAGTTTTGTCAGTTAGGGTATTTGAGAGACATGACTCACTGGGAATTCGAATACAAGCTGATTCCTGTCGAGAAGTATTACGCAAGGCTGGGTCGCAAGGTCTAGAAAAGGCGAATTGTTGGAACGGAAAACGACTTCTCCCTCTCGCGCGCCGAGTGTAATGAGGCAGAGGAGGGGAACTGGCGGCGTGCGCAGCCAATCAGTGGAGACGACGTAAGCTAGGAGCTGGCTGAAGAGTGGGGGAGCCGACGTGTGCATATATCGTTCAGCGCGCCGTCGAACGAGGACAATCTGTGAAATACTTGAGGAGTATGGGTGCGGGTGCGTGTCGCTCCGATGTTCAGTGGAGTTAGTGACTATCTGTGTAGAACTTGCGGAGTACGGTTGGAAGTGCGTGTCGCTCCGATGTTCAGTGGAGTTGAAGACTAACTTTTGCAAAACTTAACCAGTGCGGTTGTACGAGATTTGGGTCCGAGGTACGGACCATCGAATTATCTAATCTACCAGAATATCATCAAATTCCGACGGAGATGACGACGTCCAGGAGACTGTGGGAAGCTCACGGCATCAGCAAGTACGAGGGAAATGCCTTGGCAATTTCCAATGGTAAGCGCAAATGACGCAGAAATACGCAATCTCTCATTTTTCTTTGTTTTACATTTCATATTTCAGTAACTTCATAGCTTGGAAATAAGAGTAAAATCAATTTATCAGACTCCGTTTTCACGTAATTTTCTATCGGTAATATTCAAATCACAACGCTCCAATTTAAATTTTGTACTTATTATTATTATTAATTTTGCTATACTTGTTTTATATAATAAATTCATTTCTTTTACAATGCAATCTTTGCTTTCAGTAGGTAGCATTAAATATAGACCAATTCCTTCTCCTGATACAATTGTTTGTTGGGTTAATGATCAAATCATACCACGATCTGAGTGAATAGAGTCTTGAAGGTGTTCTGCCAGAGCTAGACGTTGTTAAATACAAATTTAGATTTCAACATTGCATTGAGGTCTTGGCGCCCATTAAAACAACATAGCTTAGGCAAAGGTAAACAGTTACATTTATCACCCAACAGTGTGGGCTGGCAAAACTGCTACAATACGAGAGGCAAAGTCCAGAGAAACGTTTCTCATGAAAATCATTCTTATTCACAAGTGGATTAAACGAGTTTTGCAACTGGACGACTCATATGATCATAATTAAGTTATATCAAATGTTTCTGATTTGGCATTTGTAAGGATTGTCTGTGACTATCCTTCAGTATTTGACAAGTCTCAAACACCTAACTCGCGGAAGGAAAAAAGCGAATGTTTAAAAGCCAGAAAGATTCGCTACGCTGGAAACTTTGGCAAATGTATCACAGAAAGTCAAATACTGAAGAAAATAAATGGCTTTTTACAGCTTTTCCTCTTGTTTTCGTGTATTTGCCCGAAAAGTGATCAGAAAGCCATAGAATATTATCTATCTTAAACCGGTATAATGATCTACAGTCCCTCTCTGAAACCGTTCTTCGTAATTTATACACTTTCCTAGCCCGCATGTTATTTATATCTACAAACATAACCTCAACCATCTTGAGATTAGACAGCTGAGCATGGTAATGGCCAGACTTCAGAAATTGTGAGTATATACTTCAGATTTGTTGCATTTACTTCTTTTATTCAGACCACATTGGAGTATATACTCACTGAGTATTTACTCCCACCCATGAGTTTTGTACTTCTCAGTGAGTCTAAACTTCAACTTTTTATTCATGCTATTCTGAGCAGGCGCGGATCTAGAGTTTGGTTTTTTTTTTTTGGGGGGGGGGGGGGTCAGAGATTCGATCTAGAGTTTGGCTTTGGGGGGGGGGGGGGGGTGAGAGAATCGAAATTGTTAAGAAAAATGGTATCACTAAAAACGCAATCACAAAATAACCAAACGTACAAAACCAGACCAATTTTTTTGCAAGCTGCATGGATAAAAATTTGATGCGTTTAGCGCACCAAAAATATTCGTACAAATTGCAACGGCGTGTTTTGCGACTTTTACATCGAGCTTCGAGAAAAGGATCAAGGTACGTTACAGTTTCAGCAAGTCGACTTGATACCGACAAAGGGAGAAAGTCACAGCTTAAATTGCCAACCAAGCTTGGAGTTTGGGCGACGGCAAAAATTTTTGGTGCGAAAAAAGCCCCAGTTTCCTATCCGTGCATTGCTGCACATTCATCGTGACATCACTATAAACATCGATTCGGTAATCACAAGGTTTGCTAAACAAAATAGACGAGTTGATTTTGTTGTATAACTAATAGTTTTTATACAAGAGGTTTGAAGTTGTAAATATGTACAGTTGTAACAGAACATAATAATTCCAATAAAGATAATTCAGTATTGAATTAAATTTAAAAAAAAACTGTTTTTCAGTTAAAATTCGTTAAGTTTTGTTTGTCTTGTAATTGTGTTTTCGTTTTTTGAGTTTGCAAAAAAATTTGTTCTCCGTTTGGGGGGGGGTCCATGACCCCCGTGACCCCCCCTTGAATCCGCGCCTGATTCTGAGTATATACTACAAAATATTAGTGCATTTGGATCTAGTCCGGCAAATGTAATACTTCCGACTTGAAAGTGCATCGATTAGCTGGCGTCAACGCGCTGTTCACAACAACTGGAGGAGATTTCGTGTAATCCTCGATTTAAAACGGTCCATCGAATCAGTTTCTATTGGTCGGCAACTCGGCACTCCGTTCTTATAAGCACGCAGGCTATTGTTTGGAGGTGGGGTAGGTTGTTAGTTTGTGCGTGTGGTGAGTTTTGAAGGTTGAAGAAAATAACGAACTATTTAACATCCACGCAGGCATCGAAAATGCTGAAAGTTAATGATTCGAACACAAGCAATGACCGAACTTTGCAAATTGCCGAAATTTGCATGATCGTGATGTTTTGTCGACTACAACTGAGAGTACCCCTTAAATGTTTTTTAGAAATAAAGCGCTGGTCACGGCCATTAAACATCTCCTACACTGGGTCAAAAGCTCAGACGTTTTGTGTATGAGAATGACGTGACATCGCACGATAGGATGGAAAGCGCTTGCATGCTACATCCCTGTTACATATTTTCATATCTGAGATACATTTATCTCGGTTGGTTGGTTCCTTAGTTTAGGGGCTGCGACAACGCAGTCATGTAGCCCCGTGTACTTTGGGTGTGTGTATAATCTGTCTGATAACCGGTGTTAGTTGCGATGGCCGTATTAGTGTGTGTATCTGTTTTTTAATTCAAGTAAGGACTGCAACTTAGAATTTTTCAAATAGTTCCTACTTTTGCCGCCAAACGCCACCGTCAACAATTTCTAGGCCTAGTTCAGAACTTAGCTACTAGACACCACCGCAGTCGGCTCTTGGCAACGAACGTAGAAACCTAAGAGCGTTGTTTACATTCCTAACCTATACAATTTAGCATCACACAGGTGTATTTAGTGGAAGGTTCTTTAACATGCCATAAATCTATGACATGGGACCACCGACTTTACTTCCCCTCCGAAGGAAGGCATACTGAGAGATTTTTAACGCTCTTAAAAAATCCGATGGCTTCGGCCGGGTTTGAACCCGCTATCTTGGGCATAGAAGATCAGCATGCTACCGACTACGCCACCGAAGCCGCCCACATTCATCTCGTCCAATCTATTTGTCAGAACTGATCTCCCCGTGCCTGCTGTTAGCCTTGTGAGGTCTCTCAGACCTTAGACCGACTTCCCTTCCCAAGGAGGCTGTCAAGGTTCCAGATGACATCATCTAGGTCTTCTAGATATGGTGCAGTATATTACATTCGTGCTTGTTAACTTGTTGTTGTTTTGCGATATCGTGGTCATGTAGTCCCGTGTACTTGGAAGTGTGTGGAATCTGCCTGATAACCTGTGTTACTGTGATGACTGTACTAGTGTGTGTATTTGTAATTCAGGTGAGGATTCGGGTAGGATGCGGCCGTGGCCGTAATTTAAGTACCATCCTGGCATTCGCCTGGAGTAGAATTGGGAAACCACTTCTCGGATGGCTGAGGTGCAAATCGAACCTCACCTCTTCTCAGTATTGCCTCACAAGACTAGATTCACCCCATTCCAGAATTGAATTTTTTGGCAGAGCCGGGACTCAAACCCGGACCCCCATATCTTATGAAGTCAGCTCCCTCCGAAAAGAAATCCTGGATACGCGCCTGATAAAGGTATGATTATGATAGTGTGGTTTAAAGGGGCCGAACATCTCGGTTATAGGCCCCTAATGGTTTGGGTGATAGTGAATGAAGACATGAGAATGAAAACTATAAATACAGGCTTACAGTTGGTCTACATACTAGAAGAAGAAATGGTAAACAAATAAAGGATAAGGCAAATAAAGGACAGGAAGAATGATGAATGAGGAGTGAACGACTTGCAAGGAAGGAGAGCCATGAAAGGCAGATAGTAAAGGGGAAAGAGGAGTGGGCCCGCCCCAAAGTCAGTGGAAAAAGGGGAAAAAACGGAGCCGGCTCAGGAATCCCTCAGGATCGCCAACTCCCGTACTCACCAGCCGTGAGCCCCTGAGGGTGTAGCACTATTCAGGGTGCACCAGAAGTGGTGGGGCTACATACACCCTGCCTCCTTGAGGGCCTTGAGTAGAAGGCAGGAGATAACATGAAAAGGAAAAAAACTGACCCCTCGCAGAAGGAGGGTATCAGGAAAGATGAGACAAGGGCCTATTAAGGCGGGAAAGGAAGAGACTCCCAAGGCCTCGGATATCCTAATACCGTCGAGTTCGGAAGAGAACAAGAGTTGACCAAGAGAGGTCGACAGGAAAGAAGACGGAGAGGAACCCGGCGCAAGTAAGTGGAAGCAATGCCGGATTCTGCTGGGGTCCCGTGGTCGTCAACCCACTTCCCACTAGATGTGAGCCCCTAGGAAGCCTGATAAAGGAATATAGGCCCTAATGAATAGAAATGCATGTATTCCATACGTATGGCTCCAAAGAACTTCGTGACCTCCTTGTGGTGTAGTAGCTAGCATTCTTGGCTGTCGCCTCGGAGGTCCGGGTTCGAATCACGGCTCTGCCAAGACATTTAATTCTGATCTGAGGGCTAGAACAGAGTACACTCAGCCTCATGAAGCAAAACTAAGAAGAGATGGGTTTGATTCCCACCTCGGTCATCCTGGAAGTGGTTTTCCGTGGTTTACGCATTCCTACTCCAGGCAAATGCAGAGATGGTTCCTAATTCAATATCACGGCCACTTGCTTCCCTATTCTCTTCTGAATTTCAAATACACACAGTCATCATTATAACACAGGTTATTAGACAAGTGCCACAAACACAAAAACACGAGTCTAAGTGACCGTGATGTCCAAGCTTCTTAAATGAAACAACAACTACAAACAACTTCGCACCTCATATTTACCGGGTGAGCTAGCCGTGGTCGTTACGGCGTGCTGCAGGCAGTCGCTCACATCCGGGAGGCGAGGAGGTTCGAATCCTCCCGCCGGCAAACTTGAAGATTCTTCTGTAGTTTCCCATCTTCCTTCCAGGCAAATGCCGGGGTTGGTCCCTAACTAGAGGCCACAGCCGCTACCTTCCAATTCCTTGTCCTTACACTCACACTTTCCTTCCCCAGACAACACACCACACGCGACGGTACTTGTAGCTCACCCCTTGGGTGTCCGTATAGAAGCAGCTACAAACTTTGGCGAGCCGAACATGTCCTCGACACTCCCGGCACTAAAAGCCATACGCTAAAAGAAAAAAGAAACCTCATATTTGCCAAGAGGGTTCCGGTATCAATAACATGGAACTTATAAACGTGGGTATAACGAATCGATGTGCTGTGTGCTTGCCAGATAATCTGAACCAAACGACATTGAGTTATTTAGGATAACGTAGCGAGCGAGACCACTGTGATGCACAGCAAGAAATGTGTGATTTATGGAACTCAGAGAACTGTCGTCTTGCTTTGCGTGTATTCTACAGGAGAAATCAGGCCAGTCCTAAAATTACTCATCGTCCCAGTTCCTTCCTTAGACAAGTATGTCATAATATAATATCTTAAAAATGGTATTCTTGGCTTGTTACCGTCTCTTGTTGAATTAAGTATGTAGTGTAGTGGCTAGTGTTCTTGGCTGTCGCCTGGGCAGTCCGATTTCGATCCCTGGCTCTGCCAGTGAATTTTAATTCGGGTGTCAGGACTGGAATGGGGTACACTCAGTCTCGTGAGTAAAAACTGAGAAGAGGAAAGTTCGATTCTTACCTCAGCCATCCTAGAAAACTTTAGGTTGAAATGAAAGAGAAAAGAAAACCAATCTATATTTTGGCGGTTTCTGGCGTAAACTGAGTTCCACCGTCCGTTAAAACTCCCATCGAGTGGATGGGCGGTGTTTATCCGCTCTTACAATAATTTGTATTGCGCTATCATCCTCCTTTCGCCCTTTAAAAAGAATGTAGAGGTCCCAAGCCTAGTTTGGGGGGGAAAGAGGTAGCAATGCAATACCAGAACTTCTTCAGTAGACACTTGCCTTGAAAGCACACGCGGTAATCAGTTAGTATGCCTGATTAGGTTCGTCCAAGGCTAAACAATGTTATCGGGGTTGCTAACCTATACCATATATTTCAAGGTGTTTGTTGCGACACACTTACAGTAATTCCTTTGTTTCAATGGGTGGCAGTCGTCATAAGTTATCAGGTACTTGAACTTCAAATTATAATGGTGTAGTCAACATCTAAATCTGCTGACGAATGAACCGGCTTGGAATTTAGGACGTTAATAATCAATATTTTCATTAAATTAGTATTATTGCATAGCAATTATTATTATCATATAGTTATAACTCTATGATGTAGCCTATGTTTCACAAAATTCAAGCTCTTAAACAAGAGCGAGTTAAAAGGTGTGGTTTGTGCCAAAACCTTCTAAATCATCTCAATACTACAGGGAATATCTTGCATTTCTTGAAAAGTCATCAGAAATATATTAATTTGTTTATAAAGTGCGTTTTGACAATAAACGAGACGATACCCCTGCCAGAACTGGGTTGCGTCGAGGCCACATACCAACAAAGCCGGGTGGGTGGTTTATACACTAATTATTATTATTATTATTATTATTATTATTATCAATCATTATTATTAGTATTTTCGTTAATTCCCCCTTAAGGAGGGCGTTAGAACACAATCAATTATCATGGTTTCTCTTCTGTCCACTCATTTCCTTTTTTTTTTTTTTTTTTTTTAGCGTTTGCTTGAATTTTTGTTTCTGATATTTTCTGTGTGTTTTCCTGTCGGCCATGTCTTCTGTAGAGATGTTTAGGTTCTTGAGGTCTTCCACGGTATCTTGCCATGCGACTTAAGGGATTGCTTGTTTACAACTGTGCAACAAAACATGTACAATGGAGCATCTCCTCATCTTAGTGTTAATGTCCGTCGGTTTCTAAATAACAGATTCGGTTACAGATGGATAGGTAGAGGTGGACCATTTGCCTGGCGTCCACACTCTCCGGACCTAAACTCACTGGACTTTTATTTGTGGGGTCGTTTGAGAGCTCTTGTGTTTCAAACCCTGTACAAGATGTTCAGAGTCTCCGTGCCCGTATTATGGAAGGCTGAGAAACCATACGCAATACTCCAGGGATACATCAGAGCATCCGAGATTCACTACGACGACGGGTTCTTGCATCTATCAATGTGCACGGAGGGCATATTGAACATCTCCTGTGAGCAAGAGTTGCATGTGGTATGCTGGTATTTTTATTATTTATTTATTTATTTCATGTCTTCGGTAGTGGCGAAGTTAGGGCTCAAGGCCCTCTCTTACACTTAACCACGAAATATGGTACCAGTACATAGCTTATGACAATTTCGAAAATACAAAAAAATATTATGATCATAAATAAGGAGTAAATTAATTATGCTAATACTAATATTAGTAAAGAAGGCACATGAATAATGATAGTAATAATTATAACAATACAAATAATAATAATAATAATAATCACAATGTCACAGACCTTTCTATAATATCCTAGATATAATCCTAGCTCAGTCAAACCATCCATCACCATTCACACGGGGCAATCAGCAGTATTCAACAGGTAATCTCGGCATGCGGCCTTAAATTAATTTATTGTTGTGGAATTTCTGATATCGGGAGGAGTTGAATTCCATAGTCGAGACCCAGCTACGGCAAAAGAGCGGTTAAACATGGATGAGTGGTTGGTGGTGATGGTGAGGGAAGAGCCAGATCGAGTGCTTCGATTATGATATGAGGACAAGTAACTAAATTTTGATGACATGTACGTGGGGGTGTTTTCATGCAGGAATCGATAGATGGATGTCAACAAGTGAAATTTACGGCGTTCATCAGGTTTAAGCCATGAAAGAGCACGGTAGCTTGGGGTTATGTGGGCATCGTATCTTAGATTGAAAGCGAACCGAAGACAAGAGTTCAATGCTTGTTGGAGTTTCATTGTTTGGTTCTGTTCTGTTCTTGTGTGTTTCCCGTGATTAATGAGTTGGAGACAATGAGGTGTAACATGGAAACAAAGCGTTTCTGGACCCATGTTCATATAACATAATTTCTTCGTCAACGTGCAATTTGTGCCGTACATTTTTGTGACACCTGCATAAGGAGCTTAATCGTAATTAAAGTAAAGCGAATTTTAATCATATTATGCCTAAACCTACTAAATGTTGCTGTATACTAGTTACTCATCTGTGATTGTGTCAGTTCGGTAGAATATAGAGTGTGAGTTATATTTAGTATCCTAAAGTGTCACAGTCACAGAAATTCCACAACGCTACGGGTTATATATATATCACGTTTAAGTCGCTCATGAATTACACGGATGGTCTCAAGTATTTCCGCAGCGAGTGGGTAGCTGTCACCAGGAATAAGTGTCTGGATTCCTCGCAGCGCGCAGGTGTTTGTTTGATATTTTCACTGGGATTTAACTGACCTGAAACTATTAGATTGAGTGCTTCACAACAAACTACAGTGGCTGGATTCATTGACAACTAAGCGGCTTCGGTGGCGTAGTTGGTAGCCCAAGATCGCGGGTTCAAACCTGGCCGAAGTCGTCGGAATTTTTAAGAGCGTTAAACATCTCTCAGTATGCCTTCCTTTCAGAGGGGAAGTAAGGCCAGCGGTCCCATGTCATAGATTTATGGCATGAAAAAGAACCTTCCACTAATTTCACTTGTGGAAGCTAAAATTGTAGGTTAGTATGATAACGCTCTATTAGTTCCAACGTACGTCGCCAGGTGCTGACTGCGATGGCATTTAGTAGCCACTTCCGCAAATAGGTGCCGTGGACGGTAGCATTTGGTAGCAAAAGTAGGAACTACTTGAAAAAATTGATCGTCTGCAGTCCTTCTACCTGAATCACAGATAACACACACCAATACAGCCATCGCAATTAACACCGGTTATCAGACAGATTCTACACACACCCAGTGTACACGGGGCTACATGACCTCGTTGTCGCAGCCCCTAAATTGAGGAACCAACCAACCCACCATGGGCAATTAATATTATAGCTTTCAGTCGGTCAACACAAGCCCCATCCCAATTACTGAAATATGTGAAATATAACCTTTATTTTCTTTTCTGGACGGGTCAGGGTGGTGTATTCTTTGGAATACACGGTTAGTTAGAGTTAGCTCATGCCGCTCTTTGCCTTTCTCTTTCATTAGTTTCCTTTATTTTCCTTGCAGACACCAACAGGACCCATTTCTTAGCCTATATTCAATTTTAAAAAAAATTGGCTTATAAGATTACTTTTTGTCCGTGTGTGTGTGCGTGTGCGTGTGTGTGTGTCCCCCTAATAACTTCTAAACGGCCGGAGCGATTTCAATGAAACTCGGTAAGTTCATAACACTATTCCAGCCGACCTTGACCGTGCCCTTCAAATTTTGTTACGTCTCACCAATCCAACATGGCGGCTGTGCGAAATATTTCACCAGCACTCAATATCTCCAAAACTATTCCCGATATCACCCTGGAATTTTTTACGGTGATAAAGGAAACTACTAGAAGTTCACCTATATGACTTTTGAAACAAAAACAAAACCAACATGACGGCCACGCGAATTATTTAGTCGGTTCTCAATATCTACGAATCTATTACAGCAATCAAACTGAGATTTTGTATTTTGATAGTGGCAGTTAACATAAGTAGGATATATGAAAATAGGCTGTATAGTTCTTCACGGAACTACTTGTTGCATTTCCCTTTTTCTTGAATGTATATTAAAATGCATATGAGTTTGTTTCAGTTATGTATATCTTGCAAAATAACGGTGCTCCACGCGGCAACCTGCCGAAGTTTTTGGATTCATCGAGTTCAAGAGGACTTGAACACCATTCCAGCAGGCGTCGCTACTATCGCCATGTATTATCTCCATGAAGATATTAATTGATGTATCCCATTGTCATAATGTTGAAAATTTTCTTTTCCTATGTGTCCTATACTGTTTAGACTCTTATGTTTCCTTCCCCCACCCCTTCGTCTTTCGGGCTTTCTCGTGTGCATCTTTACTCGCCCCACTTCTAGTTCTGACTTCGAGTGAAGAGTTTGTCCTCTCTCAGAGGCCTACCTCCTCTAAAAATGAGGTAAAATTCAAATCGGTGCTATGTCTGATTTTTAAGTGTAACGGCTGCAGGGATTTTCCAGCTTTAATCATCATGCAAGTTAAGTAACTACCTACATTGTTTTTAAAACATTTTAGAAGGTTTTAAACAACATTTTGAATGCTTTTAATGAAAGTTATAAGCAATGTTGGGATTTCCTCAAACTTGAGTAATAACTGCCCCTCGAGGGAACCGTTATTCTTCGCCAACCAGGCTTGCTGCTAAAGTCATGAAATTCAACATTTCTTGAACTAAACAAGGGATTACTTTTTCTGCAACGAGGGATTTCTGTTAAATTGATAACTTTCTAAAAAACTTAACTTGCTGCCTCCGAGGGATTACTACCGCTTCATTTAACTGTCACTACAGTTCTGGAACTTTCCATTCAAATTAAACTGTCAACCGTATTGAACTACACTCAATACTGTCAAAATTACCGCAAATTTAAGTGAAACAGAACTATTAACTGCAATCCAAAAACTCTCTAACGCAATAAACTTATTCAAGTCAAACTCAGTGAATTCATAAACTGCAATATTAAGACTACATACCACTCAACCCCGTCAAAGTGCAATTTAATGAACCTATACATACAGCAATAGGGAACATCTACAATCTATCAACAAACTTCAGTGCTACAAAAAAAAGTGCCCGTTCAACAATCTACCGCGAAGCGATTCGTTCGAATTTATAAAATTGGCCAGTGGGAATCCTATAATTCCCACACTCCCAGTCCCTTTTACTAACAATTTAGGGTAATTACTCTTTTTCTATGATGTTTCGTCTATAAATAGGCGCCCTCCCAATTTGTTCCACTTAAAACTTATTCATTCTGTAAAAATAACCGTGGTCATAATCCACATCTTACTACATAATTGTTCCTGTTTTAACCAGGAGGTTATAATCTTCAAATTGTTAAATTACCTAACTTATGTAATTCAGGTTTCGTTAATACGACCTGCCCAATTTGTATGTAGCATATCTTAATTTCTGTGTCAATATAACAGTGGTTATAGGAACCACGTATTAATCTTTTTTTCTTATCCTGCTGCGCCCATGAATGTGTAATCCTTTTTATTGCTACTAAGGTGTCCTAAAAGCCTTTCTTTTTTTGAAAATTTAATATTCTGCCTGATTAGTCTAATGAAAATTTAAACCTAGTCTATTGAAATTTAAACCTAATTGTAACTTCTTTATTATTATTATTATTATTATTATTATTATTATTATTATCATAGGTGTTTAACCCTTCAATTGTATGCATAGTTTAAAACCCCACTTAAGGTTCTTTAATGTCTATTACAGGTCTGAAACCTAGAAATTGTCATAAAGCAAATAATTTGTTCTTATCTCAAAATAGATCTAGGATCTAATTGCTACTATTTTTAACTTCCACATTTTGTTAAATAAATTCTTTGTTATTTGGTTTCTATCTCTCTTGCAAGAAAACCTGTTAGGTAGGACCTTCTCTTCCCTAATCTTTCCCCTGAAATTATTCTATTCTCAAAGAAAAGGGCAAAGCCCTAAATGATAAGTTTATTAAGAACTCAATCACTTGTAGCGTTTAAAACAAAACTTACAATAACAACATTTGTAAAGTTTATCTTAGCTATTTCAGCTAATCCTAGTAAATTATTAAAGCAAGTATAGCTCGCTCTACCAGCTTCCTACTTGTAGAGATTTTCTCCCTGGCTTGTAATTTACTGTCTAAAGTAAGATTTGAGGTTTTCCTCCGTTCTAAACTTTTAGTCGGCACTCTGCTGGGTAAGAGTTTAGTCCGCTTTAAGTGCAACAAATGGTATTCTTTAAAGATTCTCACTAATAATAATAAAACTATTGCAAAAAGGCACTATAGTTGCTTTATCTCTGCCCACTCTGGGGGCATTCGGCTTTTCTGCTGGGGATCCGACAGAGCCGCTTCACAAAATCATTCCTTCTAATTTAAATCTTTCTGGCATTTCAGAACGCTTTCTAAAATCTCACCCCTTTTGAAGGGAAAGTATATAAAGCAATGGTATTCGGCACACCTTGGTTCGCCAGCGTACTACGACCCTACAATATACCCGCAATCACGTTCGGGAGGGAAAGAGCACTTGGCGATAGCCTGCCAGTAATCTCTCAACTCATGCTGCTCTCTCCGTTCGCTAAGCCATGGCTCCTGCTTAATGTAGTTACTTCACGGGCTGCGCTCAGTATATTAAGTCTTTCTATCACTGTTTCTTTGTTATTTTGATTTGGATTCTCTTCCTTTTCGCCTACGATCGTTTCTACTCCCAAACCTTTCTCCTTTTCTTTCAATCATCTTCCACAGGGAAGGGATTTTGGAAGTAAATCGGCCGTGGACCTATTGAAAGGAACCGTCCCGGCATTTGTCTGGTGGTGAAAATGGGAAAACACGAAAATTATTTTCAGGACGGCCGATGCAAGAGAAATAGCTCTACCAAGAAAAAAGAAAAAAGAAAAAACCCACTACCAAACCTACAGTGATAATACAAATAATATCGTATTGATCTCGGGTGCAAGCTTTGTTATTTGACGCCCAGAGGGCAGCTTGCATGTCGAATTTTTATAGTTTCTTGGAACGCTATGAAAGTCAAGGAGGTTAGATATCTAAACTAAACTCCTTGACACTATTGCGCTTCCTAGTGGAGAAATGAGGAACTTTGTATTGACGGAAAATCCCGAGAGTAATTTTGCCTTTATGAACACGGCCTACTGAATTCAAATGGGTTCCTTAACATGCCAACAACGTCTGACATGCGTGTAGTGATTTTTGTCGCCTTTCAAAGATCACTTACCATGGCCAGGAGCGAACCTGCAAGCTTGGGGTTGGTAGTGAGACACGATAACCACTCACCCACCGTGGCAAGCAAACAGTGACACCCACAGACAGTCTCTACCCTCCAAAATAAAATACAAAACCAGTCAGAATACTTAGTAAGTGTGGTAATTATTAATATTTATAAAGTACAGAAGAAAGGAACTATTTAATTTAATGTTGCCAGACCTAGAAAGTACGATCCCATCAACCAAAACAGTCTTCCTCCCCCAACTAATCGATGAAGGTGTAGCTACTGTTGCTGTGATACACTTAAGCAGTGGGCCCTCAAACTACAGTAGAAGGCTAAATAAATCCAGGAATCTGGAATAATACCAAAAGTTGCTTATGGGTATTATCGAATACGTATTTGAGATTACAAGAGCAGATAGTGTAGATCAGTGCAGGTTGAGGGCGCGCATCAATTCCACTCGGGTACCTGAGTCAGGTAGCCAGGGTTACCTCAATTCCACTCGACACTCCAGGTAGTCGCCAGAGGAGTCCCTCAACTCCGCTCGGTCGCGGTCTCTTTATCCTTATGCATTCTTAGAACGACCCAATTCTTCCATGCTCACTTCTAACATTGATTATAATCAATGCTTCTAATATAACTAATATAACTTCTAATAATGATAACAAATTAAGTATAGCTTCTCAAAATAACCTACCGTGGTCAGTTATATCTCAGCAGTACAATAACCACTGCTTCAGTGCTTACAATTTTAAGTTTACTAAAATAAGTGGAACAGCTAATTTCAAAACATAGAGTAGAATTGTTTAAAATTTTGTTGTTACTTAGTCTACTCCTCATTTAACAATTTCTTATCACTTCTAAACTGATAAGAACAGACGAGATGACTGCATAGAAAAAGTAGTGTACAGACGATATCTTAAATCCGAACAGCTGTTACGGTAAACAAGCCTAACTAAGAGTTAGAATTCATAACTAATTTGTTGTGTGGGAATGCAGCTGATTTTTCCGTTCTAGGCTGGAAAACAGTATATTCAGCATCCGCAGCTGATATCGAAAGGAATTTTTTTAGGTACAAATTATACATCCATTATTATCTAAATTTAATTTTATAATAATAATAATAATAATAATAATAATAATAATAATAATAATAATAATAATAACGTATGGCCTCGGGTGCCGGGTGCAAGCTTTGTTATTTGACACACAGAGGGTAGCTTGCATGTCGAATTTCGTTGTTAGGAGGTTAGATGTTAGACATCTAAGCTCCTTGAACACTATAGTACTTTCTAGTAGAGAAATGAGGAACTTTGTGTTGGCGGTAACTCCCGAGATTAATTTTGCCACTATGAACACGGCCTACTGAATTCAAATGGGTTCTTTGACATGCCAACATCGTATGACATGCGTATCGTATTTTTGACGCCTTTCAAAAATCACTTACCACGGCCAGGGGCGAACCTGCAATCTTGGGGTTAGTAGACCGACACGATAGCCACTCACCCACCGTGGCAAGTTAATTTGATAATGTCTGACTAAGTTAAAAAACATACTAACATTTAATTATGCACATGTTAAAAACAATCCAAGAATTCACTCATGCGCTGCATAAGGTGTTTGACCCGGCCCTTGGTATACGAGCATGAGGGTTGTGACATTTGTTTACGTCATTGGGATAACCCCTTTTCCGACCCCTTGCCAAAGCCTGAGCGGAGTTGAGGAACTCATATTTGGGTCCCTTGGAGGACCGAGTGGAATTAAGGAAAATCGAGGGGAATTGATGTTCGAGCCAGGTTGACCCATTCCGACAATATTTACCTTCCCATCCAGTTTGGAGTGGGGGGGGGGGGGGGAGTGAAACACGCCTCAGGGAACTTCCCTTGTTAGGATTTTCATAATTGACCCCCGTGGAGAGAACTCTTTAGCGCAGCTCGGTATCACCCAAATGTTTAAAAGCCCCAATTCAGAGACTGCTAATACCGGAAGGAGCTTCCTGGAAGCTTGCAGGGAGAGTGAATGTTTGGAATAGTTTCAAGGTCAAGGAACTAGACATACTGTAAGATCAAAGAGCCGACCAGGAGAGACGTACTGTACACGTGAGGCCTTGTTAAGGATGAGACGAGCATGACGTCAGGGATGTCATTACCAAATGAAGGTAAAACTGTCCTTGAGTGACAGTTTATGGTCCCCAATGTTAGGAGTACGGTGTTCAGTGAGATTCTCTATTCATTCAGAAAGCGTAAACACTTGACCTAGAATACAGTACTTGCCCTCCATTCTCACACAATTCACATTCTTGTTGTTGTTGTTGCTGCTTCAGTTAGACGTTTGGGACACCTTGTGTGTGAAATATATTTGCCTGATGACTAGAGACCTGAACGGATGAGGAAAACGTTATCCACATCCGCCCCGCATCCGCACGACTGTTATCCGCATCCGCCTCGCATCCGCCTCGCATCCGCACGACTGTTATCCGCATCCGTCCCGCATTCGCACGACTGTTATCCGTATCCGCCCCACATCCGCACGACTGTTATCCGCATCCGCCCCGCATTCGCACGACTGTTATCCGCATCCGCCCCGCATTCGCACGACTGTTATCCGCATCCGCCCCGCATCCGCACGACTGTTATCCGCATCCGCCTCGCATCCGCACGACTGTTATCCGCATCCGCCCCGCATTCGCACGACTGTTATCCGCATCCGCCCCGCATCCGCACGACTGTTATCCGCATCCGCCCCGCATCCGCACGACTGTTATCCGCATCCGCCCCGCATTCGCACGACTGTTATCCGCATCCGCCCCGCATCTGCACGACTGTTATCCGCATCCGCCACGCATCCGCCCCGCATCCGCACGACTGTTATCCGCATCCGACCCGCATCCTCTGACATAATAATAATTTTAATTTATAAGATAAAGCATGAAGTATTAAAGCAACACATTTAGACTTTTGAGGAGAATATCGTTCCCCTAGGCTTTGTACATTTTGTCATATACTATGCTTAAAATGAATGTTATACAGCCAGAATTGCAACCCATTTCAGACAATTTGAATGAGATTATCTTAAATCAAGTTACATTTGCCATGAAAAAACATAACGGAAACAAGTAGTTCCGTGAAGAACTATACAGCCTATTTTCATATATCCTACTCATGTTAATTGCTTCTATCAACATACAAAATTTCAGTTTGAAGGATGTGATAGATGTGATAGATTCGTAGATATTGAGAACCGTCTAAATATTTCGGATGCTCGCCAGTTTGGATTGTTATATGTATAGGTCATAGAGTTATGTACCATTAAAGGAAATTTTTTGCGTAGGTTCATTGTTCAAACTTTAACTTCGATCGCATGATTAAGACACAAGAAATAAAAACTTAATTTGAAAATTTCGCACAGCCGCCATCTTAAGGTTATGTAAACAATTGAACTAAATTAGATGCCAGTGCATTACAATATGTATAATCATTTACTGTACCACATTTCATTGCGCTCAGAGAGTTAAATCACGAGAAAAGTCTATTAAAATGTTTCAAATTTGCTTGACCGCCATGTTCGTTTTGTACTTTACAGGTTTATGAAAGTTACACAGATAAACTTGTACCTGTGCCCTTTACGACCGTACAAAAGTTCAGGGTGCTATCTGTAATAGTTTCGGAGATATAGAATGGCAGTGAAATATTTCGCACAGCCGCCATTTTGAGGTTATGTAAACAATTGAACTTAATTAGATGCCAGAGCATTACAATGTGTATAAGCATTTACTGTACAAAGTTTCATTACGTTTGGATGGTTAAATCGCTAGAACAGTCTATTTAAAGTTTCAAATTCGCTTGGCCGCCATGTTGGTAGTTACCAAATTTTTGAAAGTCTTATAGCTGAACTTCTAGTAGTTCCCTTTATCACCGTACAAAATTTCAGAGGAATATCGGTAATAGTTTCGGAGATACTGAATGCTGGTGAAATATTTCGCACAGCCGCCATGTTGGATTGGTGAGACACAATAAAATTTGAAGGGTACAATCGGGGTCGCCCAGAATGGTGCTATGATCTTACCGAGTTTCATTGAAATCGCTCCAGCCGTTTAGATGTAATTAGGAGGACGCACACTCACACACCATCACACACACACACACACAGACACACGGACAAGCCTATTAGCCTACTTTCGATTTTTGCAAAAAATGAAAGTAGACTTATGAGATCAACACAGGGCGAAAAAAGTGTGTCTGTCTGTGTGTGTGTGAGTCTGGGTGTGTGTGTGTATGTGTGTGTGTGAGTCTGTGTGTGTGTGTGTGTGTGTGAGTGTGTGTACTCTGAATGTCTGCCCCCCCCCCCTATCAATTCGAACACGGTGAATGCGAATTGAACGAAATTTGGTACAATGGTATCACTAGCAAAGGACACCTCAGTGTCATGTTTTATATCGCCGCCATCTTTACTAAAACTGAATGGCGGCCACTCAAACATTCAAAACGCAAAATCAAATAACGACTAACCAAATCATCCGATCTCTACCAAATTTGGTAACAACATACCTTCGTATAGGATGCGTCTTGTGACCAAACTACATGGTCGTCCGCCATACCATTTCAGGATGGCGGCCGTGCGAATTATGCAAACTTTATAATCCATATCATGGGACCCACCAGTTCCGATTATCGAGCCGAGAATCGTTTTAACTGTTCTAAAGGAAGAGGCACGTTCGAAATTAAAAGTTTATTTTGTAATACTATAGTGCAGACGTGATTTTAAAAAGCTGAGCCGATTCAGTAATAAGACAAGATGGCAGCGGATATCTTGTGCCTGACTTATATTTCACTAATTTGAGTATTGCATGCAATATAGCGTACTGATACAAAATAAATAAACTTTGTATGAAATGCTTTATATATAAATAATATACTCCAGTGATGAAATCGTTTAGTATAAATCATTATTTGCTAACAAGTTCTATGTAAGTCATTTTATATAGAACGATATTCGTTGTCACAATTAGCACAGTGGTAGAGCGTTAGCCTATCGCTCAAATGCCTATGGTTCAAACCCGACCAGAGCTAGGTTTTTTGCTTGAAATGTTATATGTTTATTGTTTTGTAATGACTCAGATGTTTTAAAATTAAGCGTTATATTGTGCACATTATGGTGTAAAATATATATTTAATTAAAACACAATTCGCCAGCAGATTTGCTCGAGACATCTAGCAGCCAAAAAGGTAACTGCACGCCGGCCTACTTATTAACTTCCAGATTTTATTGAAAAGTTTCTTCTTATGGCCGCTAGAATGCACTCGCCCTGTTAGGATTGTATTCTTCGATACTCCTCCACTAGATTTCACGACTGGTCTACATGGGACTCCATTGATAGTATACCATTGGCATTCTATGCGCATCGAATTTGAAGAATGACAAGATGATACTATGATACATTTTTACTTCTTATTTTAAAGGGTTTGTAACAGCCTATTGTGCGTTATTTGAAAATGTTATTTGAAGTAAAGAACAAAACGATTTCACATAGTAACTGCTAGTTCAGGTTATTAATACTTTTATTTCAGGCAAATAGCAATCGAAAATATCCACATAGTTTGTATACACACGTCTCTGTAGGGTCATGGAAAGATTTGTTAATTCAATTAGGGTTGTGAAAGCCATGCACAACCAGACGTGTAAAGACATGCCTCAACTCAAAGTTGGATGTTGCCCACGGCAGGTCGTATATGTAATAATAATAATAATAATAATAATAATAATAATAATAATAATAATAATAATAATAATAATAATGTTATTGGTTTTACATCCCTTTTAACTACTGCTTCTTTTAGAGACACCGGGGTGCCGGAATTTTGGCCCGAAGGGGATCTTTAACGTGCCAGTAAATGTACTGATACGGCTCCCTCGCATTTGTGCACCCTCAAATGCCAGCTGACTGCGCCAGGATACGAACCTGCAACTTAGGGCCCAGCAAGCGAGAACGTTACCGCTGAGCCATGCAGCCAGTCCGGTCGATTATGTCTCCAGATCCATAACATTCTTGATATACTTCTTATCTTTCTTTCTTTCTTTCTTCAATGATGGTAGCAGTTTTTATCTAGGTTGTGGCGTTTGGTAGAGGTAAATCGTTTCTAAGGTCTTCAACAAAGAATAGTTCTATTATACTCTTTGATAATAACAACGAGTTATAACTATACTCATACGTTTAGGAGAAAGTAGGCTATATGTTCTTTACTGAACATCTTATTTTTTTCATAAAATGAAAATAGGCTAAATATATTAGTCATAATAACAACCGGGTCCTAGTAATGATATTCAACAAGTTCGGATTGTATTCTAAAAGAACTATTCGCAAATTCACTCAAATGTACTCCAAACATTATCCGCAGCTTATCTGCTATCCGCACAGCCATGCAAACTATATCCGCATAGCAAAAATTTTGTGGATATCCGCATCCGTGCAGGGCTTTGCTGATGACCTGTGAATAATATTAATAATGCAACAAGCATGCGCCTCTCTTTCTTTTTCCTGTCTCTCTCACTCTCTCCTTCAGAGGTGCTGAAATGGCTAGGGATTCACCGCTCCTCAGGCATGCAGCTACTGCAGGTAAGATTAAATTTACGTGTGGACAGTCGAGTCAAATCAGCAGTTACTAAGAAAATAGGGATTTCCAATTATTTTACTCTAGATTAAAAGTAATATTTCACAAAATGAATACATTTCTGACTGTCAAATCTTGTTGGTTGGTTCCTCAGTTTAGGGGCTGCGACAACGCGGTCACTTATCCCCGTGTACTTTGGGTATGTGTAAAATCTGTCTGATAACCGGTGGTGTTAATTTTGATGGCTATATTAGTATGTGTTATCTGTTTTATTTCAAGTAACCCCTGCATACAATAATTTCAAGTAGTTCCTACTTTTGCTACCAAATGCTACCACCCACGACACCTAGCTTGTGAACTCAGCCAGTAGATGGTATCGCAGTCAACACCTGTCGGCGAACTTGGAACTAATAGAGTGTTATCAATTCTAACATTGGTAGGAAAGAAAGAATAGGTAGGAAACCGTGGATTACTCAGGATATACTAGAATTGATGGATGAAAGGCGGAAACACAAGAATGTAAGAGATGAAAAGGGGAAAGCAGAATACAGACGTCTGAGAAATTAGGTTAACAAGAAGTGCAAGGAAGCGAAAGAAGAATGGTTGAAAGAAAAATGTGCAGGTATAGAAAATTGTCTGAAATTAGGAAAAGTAGACACAGCTTATCGCAGGATTAAGAATACTTTTGGGGAAAAGAAGACTAAGTGCTATAATATTAAGGACACAAATGGAAAGCCTCTAACAGATAGGGAAGAAAAGGTTGAGAGATAGAAAGCTTATATAGAGAGTTTGTATAAGGGAAAGGAGATTGAGAATCATGTAATGGAAAGGGACGAGGAAATTGATGAGGATGCGAAAGGAGATTTAATATTGAGATCAGAATTTGATAGAGCTTTGGAAGACTTAAACTGGAACAAAGCACCAGGCATAGATGATATACCGATTGAGTTGCTACACTGCATAGGAGATGAAGGTCTGATAGGTTATTTCACTTGGTGTGTAGGATTTATGAGACAGGTGAGATACCCCCTGATTTCAAGAAGAATGTAATCATCCCTATACCAAAGAAAGTGGGAGCTGACAGATGTGAAGATTACCGTACAATCAACTTGATTACTCATGCTTCAAAGATCCTGTCTAGAATAATTTACAAGAGGATTGAAAGCCAGATAGAAAGGGAGTTGGGTGAAGACCAGTTTGGTTTCAGGAGAAATGTAGGAACAAGGGAAGCTGTACTAAGTCTTAGGCTGATTTTGGAAGGTAGAATAAGAAAAGATAAGAGAACGTTCATGGCATTTGTAGACTTAGAAAAGGCTTTTGATAACGTTGATTGGACTAAATTGTTTGACATTTTGAAATCTATTGGAATAAAGTACAGGGATAGGAGGGTAATCTACAATCTATACAGAAACCAGACAGTAGTCATTCGAGCTGAAGGACATGAGAGAGAAGGTGATATTCAGAAAGGTGTTAGGCAAGGCTGCAACTTATCACCCATACTTTTCAATCTTTACATTGAACAAGCAATGAAGGAAATTAGAGAAAAATGTAAAGTGGGAGTGAAGATTCAAGGAGAAATAATTTCAACTCTGAGATTTGCTGATGACATCGTCATCTTGGCCGATAAGCCTGAGGATTTGAATGAGTTTTGAATGGTATGGACTCCGTCTTACGGAAAGAATACATGATGAAAATTAATAATTGTAAAACAAAAATACTGGAATGCAGCCGAAATAAATCAGAAACCTCTATGGACATCAAATTGGCAGGTGAAAAGCTGAAGGAAGTAGGAGACTTCTGTTACTTAGGAAGCAAAATAACCTGTGATGGACGAAGCAAAGAGGATATAAAAAGTAGGTTGGCTCAGGCAAGGAAAGCTTTTCTACAAAAAAGGAATCTGTTGACATCGAATATAGATTTAGGTATTAGGAAGTCATTTTTGAAAGCTTTTGTCTGGAGCGTGGCGCTCTATGGAAGTGAAACTTGGACTATTGGTGCAGGAGAAAAGAGGAGAATTGAAGCATTTGAAATGTGGTGTTACAGGAGAATGATGAAGATCAGATGGGTAGATAGGGTTACAAACGAAGAGGTATTAAGACGAGTGGGAGAGGAGAGACTGCTAATGAAGAGAAGAGATAGGTTAGTAGGACACATACTAAGACACTCAGGAATAGCAAGCTTAGTTATGGAAGGAAGGGTCGAGGACAAGAACTGTAGGGGTAGACCAAGGTTAGAATATATTAAACAGATTGCCTCGGATGTAGGGTGTGGTAGCTATGTAGAGATGAAACGATTAGCTCAGTACAGGGAGGCATGGAGAGCTGCATCAAACCAGTCAAAAGACTGAAGACTCAAACAACAACAATTCTAACCTAAAAATTTTGGCTTCACACAAGTGTTGTTAGAGGAAAGTTCTTTTTCATGCCATAAATCTATTTCATGGGGCCGCCACGTGCCGGCTTTACTTCCCGTGCGAAGGAAGGCATACTGAGGGATTTTCAACGCTCTTAAAAAATCCGACGACTTCGGCCGGGTTTGAACCCACGATCTTGGGCAAAGTGTGCATTTGTAATTGAGGTAGGATTTGCGTAGGAAGCAGACGTATCCTATAAAAGTTTCAAATACAAATTTATGTTCAAACAAAAATTGTGTTTAAAATTGACGTTATTTTTTAATGTCAATGTTTTTCTCAGTTTAACTTCGCCACCGAATTTCTTTGACAAGTAAGGAATTCCAAGAGAGACGCTCTTCCTAACCTCAAATCACTGCTTGCACCTAGCCGATTTCTTTGTTTGTTTTTAATTTACAATGAAGTCAGGAATTCCTGCTCCCTGCACTGAAAGTTTATTTGCCACATTTAAACATTAGTTATGAAAACTATTATGTATCATTGTTTGAGTCTTCAGCCTTTTGATTTGTTTTGATGCAGCCTTCCATGCCTCCCTGTCCTGAGCTAACCGTTTCATCTCTACATAGCTACCACACCCTACATCCGAGGCAATCTGTTTAAGATATTCAAATCTTGGTCTACCCCTACAGTTCTTGTCCTCGACCCTTCCTGAGCTTGCTATTCCTGGGTGTCTTAGTACGTGTCCTACCAACCTATCTCTTCTCTTCATTAGCAGTCGCCAGAAACATCTCTCCTCTCCTACTAGTTTTAATACCTCTGTGTATCATGTTCTAATAATTATTATTTTCAAGATACTCGTTTTATTCAACAGGCACGGATAAATTCGCTCCGCCCGGTATCTTTAACGGTTTACCCAGAGTAAGTTTAAAAGGCGCACGGACGACAGGCCCCAGACGCAAATCAGAAAAGCCGAGGTGAACAGCGAAACTCCAAACATATATTCTCTTTTCTGAAGTCTTAACTCGACACGACTCGGCAGTTTGATGCTGGCTAAAGCTGGGGTGATAGGCACGCTAGCTCGAAAACTCGAAGCTAGTACAATAATTTAAATTTCCACTGAATGGAGATTGTTGGAAGAAATGAAAACGTAAAAACATTTGTAGTGGGTGATGTTTTAAAGATAGAGATATGCTGTCGCGGACGTTTTCGTAGAACTTTTCATGCCGAACAATTCTTACACTCATAGTATACAGACATTTTTGACGGTTTAACCAGAGCAAACTTAAAAGGCGCACGGACGGCGGGTTTTTCTTCGACTTGATTCACTGAAATCGTTACTGCTCGGCTTCCTTTGGTCGTAAATGAATGTTTTTCCACAGAAATCTTCCTGGAGAAATCCTTTACAGAATGGTAAAACCTGCATCAAAATCCATCCAGTGGTTCTGAAGATTACCCGTTACATCCAAGAATCGGGGACTTTGTTTTATATTATGTGGAGATGTGTTGCCGTGCTCTCTTGACCCACGAACCACTCCCGAGACTCTCGCGGTCCACCTGTGGTCCACGGACACCAGTGAACTAAAGGCTTGGTTGGCAATTGGCGACCCTGGATGGTGTCATAACAATAAAAGACAATCAGTCAGGTAATGTTGCCATCATATCTTTGTAAGTTACAGGATGACTGTCAATTTCAGTGTCTGTAAACCTGGCCACTTTGAAAGATGATAATGCAACCCTCATGCACCGACAGCAGTGCCTACGCTTGCTAATTAAAGCGCAGCGTTAGGTCATGGGGCCAAGCTCTCTGCTGACTCGGTAGACGCGTGGCAGGCAATTCTGGAACGGAACCTACTGACAGGCCACGGCCGCTTCCTCCCACATCTTTGCCCAGTTTCATTCATCTTCATCAATTCCATCTCTCATCCCGACGCGCAGGTCGCCCTCGGGCGTCGACAAGAGAGACCTGCACTCGGCCTCTCCGGAGGCCACACGAAAAAAAAACTGATGCAACTGAACGACAAACAAATTAGTGCACCACGCTCAGGATGGCCTATATCAGCGCCAAGATTCAACAACAAATTTCCTAAATGCTGCTCCCTGTTCAATAGGTGTTGTTGATTCTTTTAGGGGCTTTGTGACATCGTGGTCATACAGCCCCGTGTACTTCGGTGTGAGTAGAATTTGTCTGATAACCTGTGTCACTGTGATGTCTGTACTAGTGTGTGTAATTGTAATTGAGGTCGGATTTGGGTAGGAAGCGGCCGTGGTCCTAATTGGGAAACCACAGAAAACAACTTCCAGGATGGCTGAGTGTACCCCGTTCCGCCCCCAGACCTCAATTAAATGTCTTGGCAGAGGGGGGAACTAAACGCGGGCCTCCACGGTGACAGCCAAGAATGCTGGCCACTACGCAACGAGTGTAGCGTGGCTTGCTCAGCAATGCTGTTAGAAGGGAAATCTATTATCTCATTGGAGTTCGTCACGGGAACACTGCATCAGTCACGGCAACTTCTTTCCTTCCTGCATTCAGCCTTCTCCAAGAGATGAATTGAAACATCTCTCTTCGCGCTCTGTTCACGGAACTTCAGAGATACAAAAATAACTTGCTAGGGTTATTACGTAGACATGCATCCGTGACATTGGCCTCTCACCACTCTTAATGCATTATCATTATCATCATCATAATTATTATCATTATTATTATTATTAGCCTCCGTGGCTTAGGCGGCAGCACGCCGGCCTCTCACCGCTGAGTCCGTGGTTCAAATCCCGGCCACTCCATGTGAGATCTGTGCTGGACAAAACGGAGGCAGACAGGTTTTTCTCCGGGTACTCCGGTTTTCCCTGTCAACATTTCATTCCAGCAACACTCTCCACTATCATTTCATTTCATCTGTCAATCATTTAATCATTGCCCCAGAGGAGTGCGTCAGGCCTCGGCAGCCGGCACAGTTCATATCCTCGCCGCTAGATGGTGGCTTCATTCATTCCATTCCTGACCCGGTCGGAGACTGGAAGCAGGTTGTGGATTTTCATTCATTATTATTATTATTATTATTGCTATTATTATTTATTTAAGCTAAAATTCCCCCACAGGAGAGCGATTAAACTTGATAACATGATGTCATTTGGAGGTGTGTCTCCTCCGCTTCTCCCAAAATCTCTTCATTTTTACGGAATGCTCCCTCTTCCTCTCATCCGTCCACTTTTTTCCAGGTTGTCGTAATGATCTTGGTTCAAACTTAACATTCGCGATTTTCGTCTGGCACTCAGTTCGGTCTTCAAAATTTTGTATACTGATTACTTGTTAGCCTCTCTGTACCTCTTTAAGCCATTCTGTGCCGCATTTGCTCTGTGTTATGATACCAAGTAGTTTCTTTGGCAATCTGGAGGTGGCCATCCTGTGGATGTGAGTGTAAAATTTGGCTCTGCGTTTTCTAATTTCGTCTGTTATCGTAATGGTATTTTGATAGAGTTCAATACTAGGTCTCATCATCCAAATGCTGTTTCTGTTGATTGCTCCGTAGATCTTCCGGATAATTTTTCGTTCCTGCTTTTCCAGTTCCCTTATCTTGGAATGACCATAGATTACTATTGTATCAGCCGCATATGTTGCTTCTGGAAGAATAACTGTTTTATAATGTCGTAATTTGGCGTTCGTCGAAATGCATTTCGTGTTGTAATGGGCCCACGTTAGCCTGTAGGGCCTTCTGGAGCTTAGTGATTTTGTCTTCATTGGCGATTTATTTATTTATTTATTTTAAATGTTGCCATTGGAGGTTCAAAACCAATATTTTGTGCCACATAGCCGTTTTAAATCTGCTTGATATGAGGGTCTTTCTGCAGACGGGGACCTTATACACGGGTGGGGTTGCCCTTTAAAATAGATTACAACTAAAAGAAAGCAATTAATGAATATTGACTTCAAATTAAAGTTCGAAAACTGAGCCGAAAAAGTTTCAACCTTGAGTAATACAGCAGGGAGATGACGCACTTTCTGTAATGTATTTTATTAAGTCACGTCAAATGATTAGCAAGTTTAAAAAGAAAATACTAAAAAGTAATAGCCTATACCATATAATACAGTCGGTAGATTCTATGTGAAGTGAGTGGAGTCTGTAGTCTAAGAGGAAAACCTTTCAGCAGACATGACCTCGCTGTTCCGTCGCTTAACACAACACTCATCAATCAAACCTTTCAGCAAGAAAAAGAACTGTTTGTTATTTACGACGAATAAAAATATCAGTGATTTAATGTGGAGTATATAAATAGATAAAAGGAGATAACAACTATCCCATCATGTAGTGTCCTCTGGTGCTGAATACAGTAACTTACGTCTCATCACCAAGACATCAGAAATCGCGCTGCACTAGCGCTCCATCTGGAGGACAGAAGGAACAGTCTCGATAGTGTTTTATTTTGTTGCAGTGCTTCACATGCTGCTTTTTGTCTTTGCTACTGGGTGGAGTACCGTTATAAATCATTTGTAGGCTATTAATCAGTACAATTATGTTATTTTCGTCTTCATTAAATTCATCTCGAGATTAAATGACACTTCCCACGGTTCGGATTCCTCTTAAAAAGGGGAGTTCCTGCTTATGATCGTGAGATTAAGAGCCACGTAAAGGTACAAGCTTCATTCATTTTGCCCTCCAGGTGATCACATCTAGTGGGACGAGGGTTGGCGACCACGGGACCCCAGCTGCGTCCGGCAAGGATTCCACTTACTTGTGCCGGTTTCCTCTCCGTCTTCTTTCCTGTCGACCTCTCACGGCGAGATTTTGAGCAGGGTTGGCGACAATGTGCTGGCACAAGAAAACAACTTAACTTCAAGAAATTCAACCATAAACCAACATTTACGTAGGTATAGGGGATGGATGTTAATGTTGGCTACACGTTTTTCGTTTAGGAACTTATTTAAGGTGACCCGGACTATACACGGGCCATGATGTGCAAGCCCCTCTAATGAAACAAGAACAACATGGGGCCGGGCATCTACCGACTCGGAAGGTGCATGGGTTTGAACCTCACCGTCCACGGCGCCGTCCTTGAAATGATTTTTTATTCCCAACTCCTGGAAAATACCGGGACAGGACCTCCTTATAGACCACGGTGGCTTCCTATCAACTTGTGGCTCAGTAACTCAGTTTCTCATTAACTTCTCCGATGAGATTGGCGCGAGAAAAGGCAACAGGGTGTATTTTTCCTTTTCATAAAACACTCCTTTCTGAGCAGCTGTTATTTTGCCAGACTGATAAAAGTTAGTATCCAATTTAGTAGAAGTTCACCACAGGAGCTCACGACTAGTGGGACGTGGGTTGGCGACAACGGGACCCCAGCATTGATCCCACTTACTTGTGCCGGGCTCCTCTCTGACTTCTTTCCTGTTGACCTCCCTTGGTCAACTCTTGTTTATTTAGCGTATGGCTTTTAGTGCCGGGAGTGTCCGAGGACATGTTCGGCTCGCCAGAGGTTGTAGTTGCTTCAAGCGGACACCCTTGGGGTGAGCTACAAGTTCCGTTCAATTTCAAGTAGTTCCAACTTTCGCTACCAGATGCCATTGACACCTAGTGGTGAACGTTGGAAGCGGCTTCGGTGGCGTAGTCGGTAGCATGCTGAGCTTCTATGCCCAAGATAGGGGGTTCAAACCCGGCCGAAGCCGTCGATTTTTAAGAGCGTTAAAAATCCCTCAGTATGCCTTCCTTCGGAGGGGAAGTAAAGCCGGCGATCCCATGTCATATAGATTTATGGCATGTTAAAGAACCTTCCACTAATTACACCTGTGTGAAGCTAAATTGGATAGGTTAAGAATGTAAACAACGCTCTTAGATTTCTATTTGAAAAATTCTAAGTTGCAGTCTGTACTTAAATTAGAAAACAGATAACACACACTAATACAGTCATCACAATTAACAATGGTTATCAGACAGATTCTACACACACCCAAAGTACACGGAGCTACATGTCCGCGTTGTCGCAGTCCCTAAACTTAAGAACCAACCAACCAACCAACCGTGAACGTTGGAACTTTGATAGAGCGTTTCAACTATATCTAACCAAGAAATTTAGCTCCACACAAGTTTAGTTAGTGGAAGGATCTTTTAAATGCCATAAATCTATGACATGGGACCGCCGGCTTTACTCCCCCCCAAAGGAAGGTACTGTATACTGAAGGATATTAACGCTCTTAAAAATCCATAATAATAATAACACCAGTGATAATAATGCAACAAACATGCTCCTCTCTTTTCTTTGCCTATCTCTCCCTCAGAAGTACTGAAATAGCTAGTAATTCACCGCTCACCAGGCATGCTGCTACTGCTTGCATGATTCGTGCAGACATTTACATATGGACATTCGAGAATCAGCATATTTCGTGTTAGTCATAAACAAGGATGCCCAATTACTTTTACTGAAGATTAAAAATAGTCTACTATTTCACACAAATTGATAATATTTCCGACTGTCGAAGCCTGTAATGAAAACACTATTATTCTTGTTCGTGCAACAGAATTTGAATTAAATAATGGATCTCAGGGCAGCTGGCGTTAACGAGCACTTGTTGGTTCGTATAACGAGAGCACCAAATTTCATTGAAAGAGCATCGTGTTGTTCGCGAGCACCAGTTTGAGAACACCGGGTTTAAAACTGTGCGATTTCACTAATTGGGTCATACATTTCCTAACCACGCATATGGATTGGATGAAAATATAGTTAATGGCTCCTAAACATGGCACTAATTATTGTTGCACGGAGTTGTTATATAGTAATAACTTGTGCAAACTCATTCACGAGAAGCAACGCTGATGTCATGTAGGCTGTCGTAAATAGACCGTGTCACACGACGTGAAACTGCCGTATCTCTACACGGCATAAATTACCCTTGAGTGGCAATTGGCATGTTTATTGTTGGCCGACTTGCCCGTGCGTCATCTGGAGCCGTTACTCTCCGCTGAACAAGACAATAATGACTACCCAACGTCTCGGAGATGAGCAGGTTCCATCATTAGCCTACTCCAGAAGGTTTGCGACGTCGTGGTCATCAGCTGCGTGTATCTGGGTGTATCTAGAATCTGTTTGATAATCTGTGTTATTGCAGTGTCAGTACGTGGGTGTGTAATCCTATTTGTAATTGGAGGTAACATTTAGAGGAGACATTCCAGGATTGAAATTAAGTAGGCTATAGTTCTCTTACTTTCCTCATTAACGACGGCACGCTTTTGAAACCAAGCTGGGCAACAATGTTCACTTTTCATGTCTCCGTGGAGCCAGTCAGGGCTTTTCGAGGAGTAATGAGGAGAAAGAGTGTGAAGCCAGCGAGCACACCCACTGAGATGTTCAAACAATTTCTAGCGTTAGGAATAGGACTGTTATCCGAACAAACCATGCCTACTTTTCACGCACAAAGGGCTTGCCACGGTGGGTCAGTGGTTACCGTGTCGGACTACCATCCCCAAACTTGCAGGTTCGGTCCTGGCCGTGCTAAGTGATTTTTGAAAGGTGACAAAAATCTTGGCACTTATGTCATACGTTGTTGGCATGTTAAAGAACCCATTTGAATTCAGTAGACCATGTTCATAATAGCAAAATTAATCTCGGGACTTTCCACCAGCACAAAGTTCGTCCTTTCTCTACTAGAAAGCGCTATAGTGTCAAGGAGCTTAGATATATAACCTCCCTGACTTTCATAGCACTCCAAGGAACGACAAAATTCTACATGCAAACTGCCCTATGGGCGTCAAAACAAAGCTTGCACCCGGCACCCGAGGCCATACGATATTATTATTATTATTATTATTATTATTATTATTATTATTATTACGCATAAAGTATTATAATTAGATGCCTAAATCTCTTAATCCATAATGTAATAAGGTCACCTTTTATTTAATGCTTAAGTCAGTGGCTAGCACTCTTGGTTGTCACCGTGGAGACCCAGGATCGATTCCCGTCCCTGCCAAGAAATTTAATTCTAATCTGAGGGCTGGAACGAAATACACTCAGACTCGTGACGCGAAACTAGGAAGAGGCGGACTCAATTCCTACCTCAGGCATCCTGGAAGTGGTTTCCCGTGGTTTCCCACTTCTGCTCCAGGAACATGTTGGGATGTTACTTAACTTAAGGCCGCGGCCGCTTCCTACCCAAATCCCACCTCAATTACAAGCAGACTTCTACGACACAGGACTACAAAAGTTGACCCCACCAATATGACACGTGTCTCATTCCTGGTGGTGATTATGTCGGAAAATGGCTCAAACATTGCTGCATCTGGTACCAATATAATCTTACATACCAACCACGGTGGCCGAGAACACGTCCGACTCTTTGGCTAATTGGTTAGCGTGCTAGCTTTGGCCTGAAGGGTGACGGGTTCGATTCTCGGCCGGGCCATGGGGAATTTAATCTCAGTTCCTCAGTTTAGGGGCTGCGATAACGCGGTCATGTAGCGGAATTTAATCTCCTGTGATAAATTCCTCTGGCTCGGGGACTGGGTGTTTGTGACGTCTTCATGTACAAAGAATCCAAGGTTGGTTGGTTGTTTGGTAAGTTCCTTAGTTTAAGGGTTGCGACAATGTGGTCATGTAGCCCCATGTACTTTGGTTGTGTGTAGAATCTGTCTGATAACCGGTGTTAATTGTGATGACTGTATTAGTGTGTGTTATCTGTTTTTAAACACAAGCGTGTGCATTCCACCTAAAGCACAGACAGGCCTCCAGGAAACTTCAAGTGACTTGGAGAGGAGTGCAGTTAGAACACAATTTCCTGCCTAAATATCTTGGCGTTACTCTTGACCGCACGCTGACCTTTAAACGGCACTGTCTGAACGTGAAACAAAAAGTACCTGCAAGGAACAACATATTGCGCAAAGTCACTGGATCATCCTGGGGTGCAGCAGCAAAAACAGTCAAAACTACAGCTTTATCTTTGTGTTACGCGGCAGATGAATATGCTAGCCCAATGTGGCATAATTCTGCACATGCTAAACAAGTTGATATCGCCCTAAATGAGGCTTGCAGACTCATCACCGGATGTCTGAAACCTACACCGCGGGATACGCTCCACTACTTAGCTGGAATTGCCCCTCCAGACATCAGGCGCGAAGTAGCTGCACAGAGAGAAAGATATAAGGCATCTACGTCCGATAAACATCCCCTACATAATCATCCTCCTCCTCCTCCAAGACTGAAGTCCAGGGAAAGTTTCATGAGGACGACAGTTAACATTGGCCAACGGATAAATTCCCGGTTATCTGTGTGGAAGATGAGATCTGAACACCATCGGAACATCTAGCTGCTGGTTTCACTGAAGAATGGCCAGTGTGGAAAACTCTGAACAGGCTCAGAACAGGGGTTGCAAGGTCAAAAGACAACTTGAGGAAATGGGGTTATTCCACATCATCAACCATCTGTGAATGCGGGGCTCAACAAACCAAGGACCACCTATACCAGTGCAGATTATGTCCTGCAAGATGCACCATCAGTGATCTGATGTCCGCAAGATCTGAAGCCATAGAAATTGCCAAATACTGGGCTAAAGTTGCTTAGACTGTCATCTTTGTTTTGTTTTCCTACTTCATTTAACATTCCTTAACGTAATATGACTTTCAATTTCAAACAGTTTGTGTTATTCTTATTATGTATATGTACATGTCTATGTGTACGTTAAATAGTCTGATGCTTTTGACTCGAGTAAATAAAATAAATCTGTTTTTTAATTTAATTACAGACTGCAACTTAGAATTTTTCAAATAGTTCCTACTTTTGCCGCCAAGCGCCACCGCCATCGACTACTAGGCCAAGTTCAGAACTTAGCTACTAGACACCACCGCAGTCGGCACTTGGCAACGAACGTAGAAACCTAAGAGCGTTGTTTACATTCTTAACCTATACAATTTAGCTTCACACAGGTGTAATTAGTGGAAGGTTCTTAACATGCCATTAATCTATGACATGGGACTACCAGCTTCACTTCCCCTCCGAAGGAAGGCATACTGAGTTATTATTAACGCTCTTAAAAAATCCGACGGCTTCGGCCGGGTTTGAACCTACATTCTTGGGCATAGAAGCTCAGCATGCTAGTAACTACGCCACCGAAGCCGCTGTATTAGTGTGTGTTATCTGTGATTCAGGTAAGAACTGCAGACGTTCAATTTCAAGTAGTTCCTACCCTTGCTACCAAATGCTACCGTCCACGACACCTAACTGCGGACGTGGCTACTAAATACCATCGCAGTCAACACCTGGCGGTGAACGTTGGAACTAATATAGCGTTATCAAAGTAGCTTAAAAATCTTAACTTCCACAAGTGTAGTTAGTGGAAGGTTCTTTTTCATGCCATAAATCTATGATATGGGACCGGCGGCTTTACTTCCCCTCCGAAAGAAGGCATACTGAGGGATTTTTAACGCTCTTAAATAATCCGACGACTTCGGCCGGGTTTGAACCCGCGATCAAAATAATCCAAAAACTGGAAACAAATAGAATAAACAGAAAAAAAGTAAAAAATTAAAAAGAGCGCTAACTCGTTGGAACCGGGAGAGCACGGATTCAAGACACACCTCAGCCGTCCTGTAAATGGTTTACATGGTTTCCCATTTACACCACCAGGAAAATGCTGGGACGGTTACTTTCAATAGGTCCACGGCCGACTTCCTTCCAAATTCCCTTCCCTGACCCTTCTGGAAAATACAATAATGGTATAGTGGTCTCTATATTAACCACCTGTCATAAGGACAGTTTATGCTTTCAAAGATGCTGATAGTTGAATCTTTTAGCCAAATTTCGGAGAATTTTCATGTTGAAAAGCTAGTGCTGCATTTCTAAAAATCAAATATTATATACGTATCTACTTGACGTCCAAATGTGTTGGATAAATTTAAAAAAAAAAACTAAAAACATTAACAATTTAAGTGTAAAAATAAAATATAAATATGGAAATAAAAAAATCATAAAAATAAAAATAATATAATAAAAGAAATAATAAACATTATGAACATAATTGTAAAAGTCAATTCGGAATTAGTTAATTAATTAATTCAATAAAAACATCAAAATTAAATCTATAAGAACATAAATTGATTTTTAAAAATAAATATATAAACATTAAAATGAGAGAAACAAAAAATAACGTAATTTTTAATCATAATAAATAAAATAAATAAAAATGTAGAAACACTTAAAAGTAAAAAATAATTTTCCCTATAAAGGGTTAGTAACATTATTATAGTCGCCTCCGTAGCGTAGCGGTCAGCATGGTTAGCTGCCGCCCCGCAGGTCCTGGGTTCGATTCCCGGCTCTGCCACGAAATTTGAAAAGTGGTACGAGGACTGGAACGGGGTCTACTCAGCCTCGGGTGTCCCAAATGAGTAGAGGGGGTTCGGTTCCCCCTCAGCCATCCTCGAAGTGGTTTTCCGTGGTTTCCCACTTCGTCTTCGGGCAAATGCCAGGATGGTACCTTCTTCAAGGCCACGGCCGCCTCCTTCCCTCATCCTTGCCTATCCATCCCAATCTTCCATCCCTTACCTTCCCTAATGAGGCCCCTGTTCGCTTTGCAGGTGAGGCCGCCTGGGCGAGGTGCCAATCCCAACTCACCAGTTGCATCCCTTCCGATTCGATGTTCCCAGCTCTAGGACACTGCCCGTAGAGGCGGTAGTGGTGAGTTCTCTCGCTGAGTCCGTGGGTTCCACCAACCTGGAGGGTAAACGACTAAAAAAAAACATTATTATAAAAATTTTCATGGAACTATGTAGACTAGACGGTGCCCCCGGCTTCGCCAGGGAACAGTTATGGATGCATTACGTGATAAGCGCTTTCTTTTGTCGATGTCAATGAACTACGACCTATATCCGTTTTACGTCTCGGCATGATGGGTTAAAATCCCTGACCGGACTATTAATTGTATTATCATGGAGATGCATGTGCAACAAATTCTTGTCAGACGTAATTTCAGAATGGTGAGGTGCATGAAACACAAATCCCGCTTCCGTCAAATTTTAACTTCACTGTGTATTTTGCGGAACGAAAAGTTCACAGGCGAAATAAAGAAAAGCCGAGTTGCACTTCCAAACACAACCACTCTTCTCTGAAGTCTTAAATCATCACGACTCGACAGTTTAGTTTACTGCTGGCTGTATCTGGGGTAATAGACTCACCCGCTAGCTAGGCTGTAACTGGGGTGATAGGCTCGCTCGGTAGCTCGTATACTCGCTCCGAAGCTAGTAATTTAAATTGCCACTGAATGGAAATTTTTGGAAGAAATGAGAACGTAAAAACACTTATAGTGGGCGATGTATTGAAGTTAGAGATATGCTCTCGCGGACTATTTTGTGGAATATTTCATGCTGAACAATTCTTACACTCATAGTATATAGATATTTTTAACGGTTTGCACAGCGTAAGCTTAAAAGATCACGAATGCCAGGTTTTCTTTCGATTCGTTTCCACTGAAATCGTTACTGTTTGGCTTCCTTTGATCATAAATAAATAATTTTCTACAGAAACCTTCCTCGAGATATCCTTTACAGTATGGTGAAAACCGCATCAAAATCCATGCAGTGGTTCTCAAGAATTGGTGACTTCGTTTTATACTAAAAATAAGTAGAGATTTAAAAAATACGGAAACTTAGTTTCTGGTCTCGTAGAATAGCTGAGGTAGGAATCGAACCTGGACTCCGCGGTGACTGCCAAATATGCTAGCCACTGCGCATCGCGGTGGACGAAGCCTTGTCGATCAAATGATAAGACCTTGGTGACAAGCTGAAGGGAACATTGAACTGACCTCCGTCAGGTCTGGTCCAACAGATCTGAGAACCAAATGAAGGTCTGCAGACCTAATAAGCAGGTGTTCTCCATGACGTCATGCCTATCGCGTGACGACGAGTAGCATCTTACGTCATGTTGTTGAGATTAGGTAAGCAAATTCCTTGGGACTTCCTGACACCTCTGGGCTGTTGCTGAGGGAAAGTTTCTCAACGCTATATCTCTCCTCAGCTCACGACTGTTGGCCCCCTCGGAAGGAACACTAAAATATTGATCAGGCATCGGTTCTTTGAATAAAAAATCTAGGTGTGCAGAGTGGGTGCTTAAATTTTTGTGAAGGATGCGACTTTAAAATAATTACTGGAATTTTATATTTGAATCCCATCAAAAATCCTTCCTTTATATTTATGGAGTGTATGCTGGACTAACATCAGTGGCGTAACTACGGGGAGGGGGGATCAGAGGAATTAATCCCCCCCGATCAAATATTGAAAATATGATATTTGATGAAGCCTTTTAAAATCTCTAAATAGTGTAAAACTAAGTCCCCAATTCTTGGATGTCACGGGTAATCTCGAGAACCACTTGATGGATTTTGATGCGGTTTTCACCATTCTGTAAGGGATATCTCGAGGAAAGATTCTGTAGAAAATAATTTATGTATGGTCAAAGGAAGCCAAGCAGTAACGATTTCAGTGAAAAAGTCGAAAAGTAACTTGGCGTCCGTGCGCTTCTTAAGCTTTCGCTGGGCAAATCGTTAAAAATATCAATATATTATGAGCGTAATAATTGGTCAGCATGAAAAGTTCTACAAAAAAAGTCCGTGAGAGCATATCTCTATCTTCAATACATCGCCCACTATAAGTGTTTTAAACTGGATGGAAGGGGCACGTCCCCACGCGCTCTGGTGGGCGTGACGGCATCCCACGCGCTTGACCTTGCTTTGACCTTGGTTTGCACTTGCCGTTCGCGAATAATTTGAAACAAGATAAGCAAGATAAGTATTATTCAGATAATTTTCTAACATGTCAAGAGTCTTTGGCTTCGAGCGAAGCGAGAAGCCTCCAGACTTTCTAGCATTTTTCAGCATTTGTAGCATTTAAAATGATACTAAGTCTAGTCTTTCAGACTGACTGTCACTTTTTGATGCGGTTTTCACCATTCTGTAAAATATATCTCCAGGAAGGTTTCTGTAGAAAATAATGTATTTATGATCAAAGTAGGCCAAGCAGTAACGAGTTCAGTGAAAATTCGAAGAAAAAAAACCTTGGTGTCCGTGCGCATTTTAAGCTTACGCTGGGCAAACCGTTAAAAGATGAGTGTAAGAATTGTTCAGCATGAAAAGTTCTAAAAAAATGTCCGCGAGAGCATATCTCTATCTTCAATACATCGCCCACTATAAGTGTTTTTACGTTCTCATTTCTTCCAACAATTTCCATTCAGTGGCAATTTAAATTACTAGCTACCGAGCGAGCCTATCACCCCAGTTACAGCCTAGCTAGTGGGTGAGTCTATTACCCCAGATACAGCCAGCAGTAAACTAAACTGTCGAGTCATGTTGAGCTAAGACTTCAGAGAAGAGTGGTTGTGTTTGGAGTTTCCCTGGAACTGCAACTCGCCTGTGAACTTTTCGTTCCGCAAAATACACAGTCAAGTTAAAATTTGACGGAGGGGGTTTTGTGTTTCATGCACCTCGCCATTCTTAAATTGCTTCCGACAAGAATTCGTTGCACATGCATCTCCACGATAATATAATACATAATCCAGTCAGTGATTTTAACCCATCATGCCAAGACGTAAAACGGATATAGGTCGTAGTTCATTGGCATCGAAAGAAAAGCGCTTATCACGTAATGTATTCATAACTGTTCCCGGGCGAAGCCAGGGTGGGTTGCTAGTTTTGAATAAAACCAATCTTCGGATTGATGACAAATGATTGGATTGTGTTTGGCAGTACGGCAAGCCGGACGTTCGTTTTAGACGATTGCCCTTGACCTTGAAGCTTGCGGGTGAGCCTGTACACAGTCACTCTCTAACCCTCTCGCTTCACAACTGTCACCACCGTTCTGACGTAAGGGAATCCCAGACTTGAGCACGTTACGACACCACCGTGCAGAACAGTACTGTCCACGTCGAAGTATTGTGTGACACGGAAGTACACGCAACATAGTTACGAACATAGCGCCATTTTATTTGCCAATGACTATACTTCAGCAGTAGCGTGAGATAGTTTTGTCCATCATCTGACCGCATGGAGCAGCTGACAACAACAACACAGGTACGGTAGTAACTCGCCTCCAGGCTACCATTGGGATTTTTCACTCGTCTAAAACAAACGTCCGGCCTTGTAAGCCATTTCCATTTTGCTCATGCGCGATGCGAAGGCTTCTTTTTCAGATACATTGCATGTTATCGTGCATCCCAAGTAGGCTATTTAAACTTTGCCTCTCGCTTGATTTTTCCTTCTTCCATTACAAGTTGTTTGGGCGCCGGTTCAATATTGGTTATGAGTAAAGCCCTGCACGGATGCGGATACCCACGGATAAACACGCGGATATGCGCAACATTTTTCGCCAAGCGGATATACAGTAGTTTGCATGGCTGTGCGGAGAGCGGATAAGCTTCGGATAATGTTTGGGGTAAATTTGGGGATAGTTTCTACAATACAATCCGAACTTGTTAAATATCATTTATTCATTACTAAGACCCGGATGTTTATGACATATCATATTTTTCCTTTATGTTCTTTTTCTATGACAAATGTAAGATAATGATTTACGCTAATCTAAAATTATGTCATTAAGCACAATCAACACTCCGAACTGCAAAGGATTGTAACTCTAGCTGTATAGCATTCATTTTAAACATATAACTTAACATACAAAGCCTATGGAAACGACTTTCTCCTCAAAACTAACTGTGTTGCTTTAATATTTTATCTAATTGGTAAAACGCCAGTAGATTCAGATGACAAACGTGCGGATGCGGATAAAAGTCATGCGGATGTGGGGCGGATGCGGATAACAATTTGTTTATCCGCACAGGGCTGTAATTATGAGCTCCGTCTTCTCAAAAGAGATCTGGAGTCCTGCCTTCGCTGCTTGTGCACTAAGCTGATTTAACTGTTCCGTGGCTGTCTATAATGAATCAGAGAATATTGCCACATCATCAGTAAAGGTTAGACAGTCGATTGTATGTTTCCGGTTTCTGTATCCCACTCTGTTTATTCAGTTCTTACGCCACTCACGGATAACCTTCTCAAGGACACATTTGGAGAGTAAATCTGAGAGACCATCTCCTTCCCTTACTCCTGTCTTGATTTCAAAGGTGTCTGATATCTTACCCCTAAACTTCAGCTGTTCAGTTAGTCAGAGGGGGTGAGATGGGCGTGGCACTATCTTTCCTCATCCCTTTCTAAAAATACACCACTTGTCAGTTGTCATTCTGTAAAGGACTCAGTGAGCTGAGTATCCACATGGACATGAGCACTTCTATACCATACCGGTGCACAATATTCGTCATCCGAGTCGACTAGCCCAAGGCTTGTCATACGAAGAGTACTTGCATGGGCACCCCATGTTGTGCTAGCTTCTATAAAAGATGTTAGAGCTAAGACGTGCCCACAACAGCTTTGTTTAGCCCTGAATCCAGCCTGTTCTGGTGGTAATATATGAGTCCAGGACGCTACCACTACGCTACACACGCCCAGTACTAACACTAGGTTAACAACTGGTTTAGTATAATTGCATAACATATTTTGTCTTGGAATGAACGATTTCATTAACGTTTTCTGCCATTTTTATAAACCATTTGATACAAAATATGGATTATTTTGTTCAGTACAGTCCTGAAAGGATATAAACTTACGAAGTTACTGAAATATGGACTAGCTAGCAAAAATAGCCTTCAATATAGGCCTACTCAGCCAGGTACATAACCGTGACCTTGGTTGCGGCGTTATTTCACTTGTCACTATCTACTGTAGTCTTTACAACACAAGCTATTAGAAGACAGCTGGTCACGGTTCATGCCATTAGCACAAGGTGCGAGCTATCTCAATGCCCACAACAATAACCACTAAAAGACAAAATTACTCCCAAGAGTGCTAAATTTCTCCCTAATCTATTCAGCCCCCACCCTAATTGTCTTCCCAAAAAGAAAATATCTTTCAGGAACTCACGACTGGTGAGTCGTGAGTTAGTGACCATGGGATTCCAGCTGAGTCCAGCTCTGCTTCCACTTACTTGTGTCGGGCTCCTCACTCGAATCTTTCCTGTCGACTTTCCTTGGTCAACTATTGTTCTCTTCCGACCGCGACGGTATTAGCGTATCCGAGGCCTAGGGTGACATATTTTCCCGCCTGCCGTCCTGAAAATGGTTTTCGTGGTTTCCCATTTTCACCACCAGGCAAATGCCGGGACGGTTCCTTTCAATAGGTCCACGGCCGATTTCCTTCCAATATTCCTTCCCCGATGCGTTCTGAAAAGAAAAGCACATGGCCATTGGCTGCATTAATAAAAAAATAAAAATATAGGCTATTTTCCCGCCTTAATTATCCCTTGTCTAGTCTTTCCTGATACCATCATCCTGCCTTCTGTAATAGATCCTAAAGGAGACAGGGTGTGTATGGTCCGACCATTTCACCAGGGATAGCGCTACACCCTCAAGGGTTCATGGCTGGCGAGTTCGGGAGCTGGTGATCCCGAGGGGTTCTTGTACTGGTTCCGGTTATTCCCCATTTTACCGTGCCTCTGGGGTGGACCCTCTCCTCTTTCCCTTTACTATCTGCCTTTCATGGCTCTCCTTCCTTTCATGTCCCTCAATTCTCATACTTCGAGGGTTGAGGGCATTTATTTACCCTATCTTTTATTTCCTTTATTTCTGTTTTCTCCATTTCTTAATCTGTATTATAGAGTTGTTGTTGTTGATTCTTTAGGGGCTTTGCGACTTCATGGTCATATAGCCCCATGTGTGTAGAATTTGTCTGATAACCTGTGTCACTGTGATGTCTATAGACTATTAGTGTGTGAATTTGTAATTGAGGTAGAATTTGGGTAGAAAGCGGCCGTGGCCTTAAGTTATGTACCATTCCGGCATTTTCCTGGAGTAGAAGTGGAAAACCACAGAAAGCCACTTCCAGGATGGCTGAGATAGAATTCGAACCCGCCTCTTCTCAGTTTTGTCTCACGAGGCTAAATGTACCCCGTTTCAGCCCTGAGAATAGAATTAGATTTCTTGGCAGAGCCGGGAATCAAACCCGAGCCTCTGCGGTAACAGCCAAGAACGCTAGCGCTACACCACGAGACGAACCATCTAGAATAGAAGTTAGTTGTAGTGCATAGTTTTCAATTCATTATTGGCGGCTTCGGTGGCGTAGTCGGTAGCATGCTGAACTGCTGTGCCCAAGATAGCGGGTTCAAACCCGGCCGAAGTCGTCGGATTTCTTAAGAGCGTTAAAAATCCTTCAGTATGCCTTCCTTCGGACGGGAAGTAAAGCCGGCGGTCCCATGTCATAGATTTATGGCATGTAAAAGATCCTTTCACAGACTAAACTTGTGTAAAGCTAAATTGTTAGGTTAGATTTCGTTGGAACGCTCTATTCAAGTTCCAACATTCACCACTAGGTATCATTGATATCTGGTAGCGAAAGTTGGAACTACTTGAAATTGAACGGAACTTGTAGCTCACCCTAATAAGGGTGTCCGCTGGAAGCAGCTACAGACTTAGGCGAGCCGAACATGTCCTCGGACACTCCCGGCACTAAAAGCCATACGATAGATAGACAGAATTCATTAGTATTTTTTTTTTCACGATCACCCAAACCATTAGGCCCCTTAAAACAACAATTATCATCATATAACAGCTTAGGGTTTCATGGTCGGCGTTCATAATTGAAAATGAAAATCCACAGCCTGCTTCCAGTCTCCGACCGGGTCAGGGATGGAATGAATGAAGCCCCCATCTTGCGGCGAGGATATGAACTGTGCCGGCTGCCGAGGCCTGACGCACTCCTCTGGGGCAATGATTAAATGAATGACAGATGAAATGATAGTGGAGAGTGTTGCTGGAATGAAATTTTGACAGGGATAACCGGAGTACCCGGAGAAAAACCTGTCTGCCTCCGTTTTGTCCAGCACAGATCTCACATGGTGTGACCGGGATTTGAACCACGGACCCAGCGGTGAGAGGCCGGCGTGCTGCCGCCTAAGCCACGGAGGCTTTCTCGGCGTTCATAATTAAGTACACATTATTTCAAGCCTCTTCCTCATTCCACAGCTGACCAAGGAAAGGAGCGGAACCCTTAATAATGCCGGACGCAGTTTCCGGTGAAACGTCGGGAGCTATCCTGTGTGGACCACGGCCTACAAAACTTGTACTTAATGAATTATCATCATCATCATCATCATCATCAAGAATCATATCCATGGCAATCTCATTGATCATTACGTAACTCCAGTCACGTTTATATTTCTCAGGAAGAATCTCCAAGAATTCTTCAGCCTTGAATTGTGCTGGCTCACCTCGCATTGCTAGCTAGTAAATCAGGAAACTGACTAAGTCCTAACCTTGACTACAACGTGTCTCACTCAAGACTAAAGGACTGCGGGGAATTGTTGTGTTGTTGTTTGAGTCTTCAGATTTTTGACTGGTTTGATGCAGACCTCCATGCTTCCCTGTCCTTAGCTAATCGTTTCATCTCTACATAGCTACCACACCCTACATCCGAAGCAATCTGTTTAACAAATTCTAACCTTTGTCTACCCCTACAGTTCTTGTCCTCGACCCTTCCTTCCATAACTAAGTTTGCTATTCCTGGGTGTCTTAGTATGTGTCCTACCAACCTATCTCTTCTCTTCATTAGCAGTCGCCAAAAAACATCTCTCCTCTCCCAATCGTATTAATACCCCTTCATTTCAAACGCTTCAATTCTCCTCTTTTCTGCCGTAAAATGAGCATTTCAGAGATACGGAGCGAAGCTTTATCAAGTACAGTAATCCCACTTCTACTCCAGGCATATGCCGGGATGGTACCTAATTTATGGCTACGGCCACTTCCTAGCAAATCACTTCCATTGCTTTTCAGCTCGCATGACTAGAGCAGCATTTGTTTTTATCATTTGAAATGATCTTGTCGACTTCGTCGTTATGCTTGAGTCTAAAGTTATGCGGGACGGAGACGGTTGCGTTACGGAGACGGAAGTGATGTCATGCAACCGCGCGGGAAGCCTACGCTAATGGGTAAAGGACGACGAGTGCGTGACGTCATGCAGCCACGCGGGAAGCCGAAGTTAATGGTTAATGGAGTCTGTTGAAAGAGTCCTGGGGCGTCGAGCGACCTGGGGCTTTGAGCGAAGCGAAAAGAATACAGGGCGACTCCTAAAGAGATGTATAAGATGCCAGATAAGAATACGGGTTGACTCCTGTTGTTGTTGTTGTTTGAGTCTTCAGTCTTCTGACTGGTTTGATGCAGCTCTCCGTGCCTCCCTGTCCTGAGCCAATCGTTTCATCTCTACATAGCTACCACATCCTACATCAGAGGCTATCTGTTTAACATATTCTAACCTTGGTCTACCCCTACAGTTCTTGTCCTCGACCCTTCCTTCCATAACTAAGCTTGCTATTCCTGGGTGTCTTAGTATGTGTCCTACCAACCTATCTCTTCTCTTCATTAGCAGTCGCCAGAAACATCTCTCCTCTCCCACTCGCCTTAATACCTCTTCGTTTGTAATCCTATCTACCCATCTGATCTTCATCATTCTCCTGTAACACCACATTTCAAATACTTCAATTCTCCTCTTTTCTGCTGCACCAATAGTCCAAGTTTCACTTCCATAGAGCGCCACGCTCCAGACAAAGGCTTTCAAAAGTGACTTCCTAATACCTAAATCTATATTCGATGTCAACAGATTCCTTTTTTGTAGAAAGGCTTTCCTTGCCTGAGCCAACCTACTTTTTATATCCTCTTTGCTTCGTCCATCACTGGTTATTCTGCTTCCTAAGTAACAGAAGTTTCCTACTTCCTTCAGCTTTTCACCTGCCAATTTGATCTCCATAGAGGTTTCTGATTTATTTCGGCTGCATTCCAGTATTTTTGTTTTACATTTATTAATTTTCATCATGAATTCCTTCCGTAAGACGGAATCCATACCATTCAAAAACTCATTCAAATCCTCAGGCTTGTCGGCCAAGATGACGATGTCATCAGCAAATCTCAGAGTTGAAATTATTTCTCCTTGAATCTTCACTCCCACTTTAAATTTTTCTCCAATTTCCTTCATTGCTTGTTCAATGTAAAGATTGAAAAGTATGGGTGATACGTTGCAGCCTTGCCTTACACCTTTCTGAATACCAGCTTCTCTCTCATGTCCTTCAGCTCGAATGACTGCTGTCTGGTTTCTGTATAGATTGTATATCACCCTCCTATCCCGGTACTTTAGTCCAATAGATTTCAAAATGTCAAACAATTTAGTCCAATCAACGTTATCAAAAGCCTTTTCTAAGTCTACAAATGCCATGAACGTTCTCTTATCTTTCCTTATTCTACCTTCCAAAATCAGCCTAAGACTTAGTACAGCTTCCCTTGTTCCTACATTTCTCCTGAAACCAAACTGGTCTTCACCCAACTCCGTTTCTATCTGGCTTTCAATCCTCTTGTAAATTATTCTAGACAGGATCTTTGAAGCATGAGTAATCAAGCTGATTTACGGTAATCTTCACATCTGTCAGCTCCCACTTTCTTTGGTATAGGGATGATAACATTCTTCTTGAAATCAGGGGGTACCTCACCTGTCTCATAAATCCTACACACGAAGTGAAATAACCTGATCAGACCTTCATCTCCTATGCAGCGTAGCAACTCAATCGGTATATCATCTATGCCTGGTGCTTTGTTCCGGCCTAAGTCCTCTAATGCTCTGTCAAATTCTGATCTCAATATTAAATCTCCTTTTGCATCCTCATCAATTTCCTCCTCCCTTTCCATTACATGATTCTCAATCTCCTTTCCCTTATACAAGCACTCTATGTAAGCTTTCCATCTCTCGATCTTTTCTTCCCTATCTCTTAGAGGCTTTCCATTTGTGTCCTTAATATTACAGCACTTAGTCTTCTTTTCCCCAAAAGTATTCTTAATCCTTCTATAAGCTGTGTCTACTTTTCCTAATTTCAGACAATTTTCTATACCTGCACATTTCTCTTTCAACCATTCTTCTTTCGCTTCCCTGCACTTCTTGTTAACCTCATTTCTCAAACGTCTGTATTCTGCTTTCCCCTTTTCATCTCTTAGATTCTTGTGTTTCCGCCTTTCATCCATCAATTCTAGTATATCCTGAGTGATCCACGGTTTTCTACCTATTCTTTCTTTCCTACCAATGTTTTCTTCTGCGGATTTTGTTATTTCATTCTTCAAAAGTGCCCATTCGTCTGCAATTGAAGTTTGTTTAGGGGTTTTGATTAGTCCTTCCTTTATACTTTTCTTGAATCTTTCGTTTACATCCTTCACTTTCAGTCTGTCTATTGCCCACCTTTTTGGCCTTTGACTTTTCTTCAGTTTCTTCAACTTTAATCTGCATTTCATTACAACCAGATTGTGGTCAGAGTTTATGTCAGCACCAGGATATGTTTTACAATCCAAAATCTGGTTTCGAAACCTCTGCTTGACCATAATGAAGTCGATTTGGTAACGCCCTGTATCTCCTGGTCTCATCCATGTGTATATTCTTCTATTGTGGTTATCGAATAAGGTGTTAGCTATGACCAACTCATGTTCGGTGCAGAATTCCATCAGCCTGTTTCCTCGATCATTACTTTCACCTAATCCAAAATCTCCTACTATCTTCCCTTCTCTCCCTTTTCCTACCACAGCATTCCAATCTCCCATTACTATAACATTTTCATCACCTTTGATATACCTCAGAATGTCATCTATTTCTTCGTAGACCTTTTCAACATCCTCATCATCAGCTTGACTGGTAGGCATATAGACTTGTACCACTGTGGTGCACGTAGGTTTTGTATTGATTTTTGCTACAATAATCCGTTCACTGTATTGCTCATAATATTCCACCCGCTGTCCAAGTTTCCTACTCAATATGAGACCAACCCCTGCTTGGCCATTGTTTGATTTAGTGCTAATGACCCTATAGTCTCCTGACCAAAAGTCCTGTTCTTCCTGCCAGCGCATTTCACTAATCCCAACCAAATCCAACCTCAACCTATCCATTTCCCTTTCTAAGTTTTCTAACTTTCCACTTCCTAGCAGACTTCTAACATTCCACGCTCCGATCCGTAGAAGAGATGATTACATGACAGTTCCCCACACTGACACTACCACACACTGCCCAAAATACTGACACTTCCACACAGTCCTTGGACGCGGCTACCTGTTTAATGACACAGAAATATTCCCGTCGGACAATTCCACACACATCCCCCCCCCCCCTAAGGCTTCAGTGATCATCGTTACAGCCGCACCTGTGACAATGCACCTTAACATAATACTCATTTGGAGTGAAGGAAAGCGCTCGGTCTATGTACTTCCTTACATACCAAGGTCTCGAAAATATAATTGGGATGTAGTGTAATTACCATCAAAATAAAATAAATGCAGAGTCTGATTTCCATCACACTTTATCCAGGCTGTGGATTGGCAAAATAATAACAAAACCGATCAGTTTGGTGTTGTTATCATTTAGGCGTGTTTAAAATCAGCTTTCTAGGCTTCGTCAGTTGTTTTGTATTTTATATTTTTAGCTTATTTTCAATTTTGAAAAAACTGGCTTATGAGGTCAGCTTTTGTCCGTGTGTGTGCGTGTGTGTGTGTGTGTGTGTCCCTAATAAAATCTAAACGGCTGGAGCGATTTCGATGAAACTCGGTAAGTTCATGGCGCTATTCCCGGCGACCTTGACCGTGCCCTTCAAATTTTGTTACGACTCACCAATCCAACATGGCGGCTGTGCGAAATATTTCACTTGCATTCAATATCTCCGAAACTATTACCGATATCGCCCTGAAAATGTGTACGGTGATAAAGAGCACTACTAGAAATTCACCTATGAGACTTTCAAAAACCTGGTGACTACAAAACCAACATGGCGGCCAAGCGAAGTTGAGACTTTTAAATAGACTTTTCTCGCGATTTAACTACCCAAACGTAATGAAACTGGGTACAGCAATTGTTTATACACATTGTAAAGCACTGGAGTCTAATTTAGTTCAATTGTTTACATAACCTCAAAATGACGGCTGTGCGAAATATTTCACTGACATTCTATATCTCCGAAACTATTACAGATATCACCCTGAAATTTTGTACGGTAATAAAGGGTACTGATACAAGTTTACCTATGTATATTTCATAAACCTGTAAAGTACAAAACGGACATGGCAACCAAGCGAATTTGAAATATTTTAATGGACTTTTCTCGTGATTAAACTCTCTGAGCGCAGTGAAATGTGGTACAGTATATGATTTTGCAGATTGTAATGCACTGCCATCTAATTCAATTCAATTGTTTACATAACCTCAAGATGGCGGCTGTGCGAAATTTTAAAATTATGTTTTTAATTCTTGTGTCGTAATCATGCGATCGAAGTGAAAGTTTGAATAATGAACCTAGGCAATAATTGTTCTTGAATGGTACATAACTCTATGGCCTATACATATAACAATCCTAAATGGCGAGCTTCCGAAATATTTAGACGGTTCTCAATATCTATGAATCTTTTACAGCAACCAAACAGATTTTTTATGTTCATAGAGACTATGAACATATGTTCACCTATAGGACTTTGAGTAACCTGGTGAGCACAAATCCAACATGGCGGCGACGCGAAGGATAAATATTTAAATGGACGTTTCTCGCGAATAAACTATCCGAGTGGCGTGAAACGTTGCACGTTAAATGCTTATACAAATGTTGATCCACTGGCATCTAATTTATTTCAATTGTTTGCATAATCACAAGATGGCTGCTGTGCGTAATTTTAAAATCTCGTTTTTACTTCTTGTGTTCTAATCATGCGATTGAAGTTTGAATACCACACGTACACAACAATCTTAATATAATAGTACAAAAATAAAAATCCAACCTGGCGACCATCTGAAATATTTAGACGGTTCTCAATATCTACGAATCTGTTACAGCAATTAAACTGAAATTTTGTATGTTGATAGAGGCAATTAACATGAGCAGGATATATGAAAATAGGCTGTATAGTTCTTCACGGAACTACTTGTTTTATTTATGTTTGTTTGTTTGTTTGTTTGTTTTAGTTTAGTTTTTTTGTTTTGTCATATTTGTTCAACAACAATAATATTAACCTACTCCATTTTCTGTGAATAGGCAACTTGCCTTCACAAAACTTTTCATATTTTTGTCATTTTCGAACTTTTTCTGAATGTTCTCAATCCGTCCGTCCAGTTGGACATATTTTCGTCTTCTTTTTTTTCCTTCCATGTTGAGCACGGCCTTTAAAAATGCGCAGTTTGTCTTCTCAGCTTCCGTCTTGAACATGACAACCTCTTTTAATTTGGGGTGAATTCTCCCGACAAGATTGTTGAGTCGGTTGTTCCAGCCCTCAACAGCATTCGTTGTCCTGTGTCATTCTTGGTGGCAGTTCCACATCTCGATTGGAATGTCTTGGTTATCTAGCCAGTTGTCAACCAAGTAGTCAACTTGATCTTTTCCATAGTAGCCTTGGTGGAGAGGGGAGATGTGTGTGGAAATGTCAGTCGAGATTATTTCTGAGTCATTAAACAGGTAGCCACGTCCGTGGGCTGTGTGGAAGTGTCAGTATTTTGGGCAGTGTGTGGAAGTGTCAGTGTGGGGAACTGTCCGGACACCGAAGAGATATACAAGACACCAGATAAGAATACAAGGTGACTCTTAAAGAGGTGTACAAGATGTCAGACAAGAATACAGGGTGACTCCTAAAGATGTTTACAAGATGTCACACAAGAATACAGGATGACTTCTAAAGAGGTGCACAAGATGTCAGACAAGAATACAGGGTGGCTCCTAAAGAGGTGTACAAGATGGCAGAGAAGAATACAGGGTGCCTCCTAAAGAGGTGTGCAGGATGTCAGAGCAAAATACAGTACAAAATGCCAGATAAGAATACTGGGTGACTCCTAAAGAGATATACAAGATGCCAGATAAGAATACAAGGTGACTCTTAAAGAGGTGTACAAGATGGCAGAGAAGAATACAGGGTGACTCCTAAAGAGGTGCACAAGATGTCAGACAAGAATACAGGGTGGCTCCTAAAGAGGTGTACAAGATGGCAGAGAAGAATACAGGGTGACTCCTAAAGGGGTGCACAAGATGTCAGACAAGAATACAGGGTGACTTCTAAAGAGGTGTACAAGATGTCACACAAGAATACAGGGTGACTTCTAAAGAGATATACAATATGCCAGATAAGAATACAAGGTGACTCTTAAAGAGGTGTACAAAATGGCAGAGAAGAATACAGTGTGACTCCTAAAGAGGTGCACAAGATGTCAGACAAGAATACAGGGTGCCTCCTAAAGAAGTGTGCAGGATGTCAGAGCAAAATACAGTACAAGATGCCAGATAACAATACAGGGTGACTCCTAAAGAGATATACAATATGCCAGATAAGAATACAAGGTGACTCTTAAAGAGGTGTACAAAATGGCAGAGAAGAATACAGTGTGACTCCTAAAGAGGTGCACAAGATGTCAGACAAGAATACAGGGTGCCTCCTAAAGAAGTGTGCAGGATGTCAGAGCAAAATACAGTACAAGATGCCAGATAACAATACAGGGTGACTCCTAAAGAGATATACAATATGCCAGATAAGAATACAAGGTGACTCTTAAAAAGGTGTACAAAATGGCAGAGAAGAATACAGGGTGACTCCTAAAGAGGTGCACAAGATGTCAGACAAGAATACAGCGTGACTTCTAAGGAGGTGTACAAGATGTCACACAAAATACAGGTCGACTTCTAAAGAGATATACAAGATAGCAGATAAGAATACAGGGTGCCTCCTAAAGATATGTGCAGGATGTAAGAGCAAAATACAGGGTGACACTTAACTAGGTGTACAGTATGTTAGATTCAATTCAAATACAGGTTGACCCTTAAAGAGGTTTGCAAGATGAAAATGAAAATCCACAGCCTGCTTCCAGTCTCCGACCGGGTCAGGAATGGAATGAATGAAGCCCCCATCTAGCGGTGAGGATATGAACTGTGCTGGCTGCCGAGGCCTGACGCACTCCTCTGGGGCAATGATTAAATGAATGACAGATGAAATGAAATGATAATGGAGAGTGTTGCTGGAATGAAATTTTGACAGGGAAAACCGGAGTACCCGGAGAAAAACCTGTCTGCCTCCGTTTTGTCCAGCACAGATCTCACATGGAGTGACCGGGATTTGAACCACGGACCCAGTGGTGAGAGGCCGGCGTTCTGCCGCCTAAGCCACGGAGGCTTCAGGTTTGCAAGATATCAGATTCAAATAATGGGTGACCCTTAAAGAGTTGTAAAAGATGTCAGACTCAAAAACAAGGTGTCCCATAAAGAGGTGCCCGCGCGGGAAGCCTAAGTTAATGGGTAATGGAGTCTGTTGAAAGAGTCCTGGGGATTCGAGCGAAGCGGGAAGCCCTCCTGAGCCTTTCTAACAAGTGTAGCATTTGTAGCATGCGTCATTTGAAATTGTAACATTTTTAATGAGTCGTTAAACGTGGTTGACAACTATTGTGGTTCAATTTTAAACAATATAAGAATAAATAATATACACTGTGGTGTGACCTTACCTGCGATAGTATAATATAATAAGTGTTGTTGAGCACCAGATTCCTATTTAAGACAGTGAATCGAAATTTGTGAATTAACCTCGGCTATCAGCAGTAGAGTTCGAGACCACTTACCCGGGCCGTAGTGTAACTGAGTTAACTAACCATTCAGTACTTATTTAAGGAGTATGATTGATTTTGCCTATAGTATGTGCTAACTACAAGAAAAGTTACAGTCATGAAGTTAAAGAAAATGAATTTATTATATGCAAAACAAAATATTAATAGTTACAAAAAAAGAATTTAATTTACCAACTGCGGTTTAATTATTTAAAAGAAAATGAACATTTAAAATGAATTGAAAGTTAATTGAAGTTAAGTTATAATAGAGACGATAGTTTTATTGAATTGTTTGCTCACCCAGTCGAAGATTCGTCATATTTAAGAAATGATCGATGATCTCGATGTTACGTCGCTTATGTTTAAAAAAAATGATGTGATATCTCAATTACTATGAAATATCCTCATTAAATACGTTGCCATCTGTAGAAAGACTCTGGATCAGGGATATTACCCATTATGTATTGATATAGATTTCGGCAAGACATCGTACTGTGCCAACTCTGTTTGCTCAGTTCATTAAGACCCAGAAAGCAAGGTTACCACCTCCTTCCTTCATTGAGAGCTGTAGATCAATGCTTGTCTTGTCGAGGGTGCAAATACTAATGACTTCCTTGTCACGTGGTGTCACAGCTTCCCTCTCTTATTAGCCTTCTCCATTCTTGACTCATAACTTGCAGCTTTGACGCGTATATGGGCTACATTAGTGACGTATTGGTTACACCATAGTGGGTTTCTTAGCATCTCAGGAAAATGACGCAGTTTGCCGTGGTGAAATTATTACTACGTCGTTCAGTTTGTGACGCATTGGGTTGATCCAATTTGGCAATCTTGTTGCATTATATATTTTACTTCGTCTCTTTACAAGTAATTGTTAATAAAAATCTAATTGAATATAATAATCAAAACCGCTTACAATTATCTGATATAAAAATCATCTCATTGATGTACTAATTAATAAGAATAATAAATATGATAATTATAAATGAATAACCCTTTAAATATAACCGCTATGGGATCGAATCGTTACAATCGCCCCTAAGATAAATAATTTAAATGACATTTCACATTATTTCTCTTACCACATCCAACATTAAAAAAAACTATGAATATAAATATCATAACCCCCAAAAAGACAACATACAATATACTCTTCATCAATACACAAAAATATACAAGAACATACTCTTTTCACTTTACATATTTGTACTATAATTTCTCATTCTTCCAAATGTTCATAATGTTCATTCTTCTTTATATATACTGTAAAAAAAAATTATATAAATGTATTCTTCACAAAAATATTTTAACTTTCATTCATCTCATTCTTCCAAATGTTCATAATGTTTATTCTTCTTTATATATATATACTGTAAAAAAATATACATATAATGCCCTTCACTTTACATTCTTCGAAGTAATTACTTCGTTGCACACGCATATCACTGCACGCGATGTGGTGATACAATCAACATAATATCCCTTTCGTCTCTATAAAGGGATTACTCAAATGCAGTAAAATTTCAATAATTGAAGAAAAAAAATAACTTAGCAAGATACCTAAGGCAATTCCAATTTCAGTGCATATGTCATACATGTAAATATTTCCCCAAATACATAATGACATCGAAATACCTTAAGCAGTTATTAAACAGTTCACTTAAATATCCAAGTTACTACTCACCTGCCTTCGTGGCTTAATTCTTTCTTAGGCCACGGCCGCCTCCTTTCAAATTAATACTTCCTAAGTCTCCACGACTTCTTAACTTCTCATAAAACCATAATTCCTCTTTACTACTTCTCAAAAACAATAACTTGAATTTTCAAAATCACAAATAAACATAAAATCTGACTTCTTGTTCATCTTATAAAATTTAACTTAGCGTCAAGATATCTTTACTGTATCGTCATTCCTTACTTACCATAACAAAATGATTAAGACTTGGACAAAATACTACTCAATACCTGAATTACGTATATCACTAAACTATTTCACAAAAACACATGACAAACTCCTCGGAATAAATATTTCGTTCCACAAAATATTAATGCTCTTATACTTTAAACTTAGTCTATTCATGATTTGACTTTTGGCTGAATGCCTAAAAACCCCCCTTAGTTTTCTCTCAAAACTCTTAATTAAGTCCTACAGACATCACTTCCTACTTGTTCTGACCGCCTGGAGTATAGCTTATTCCTACTACACCAGAATCTCTCAGAACTCTCAACAATTCATCGTGACATCACACGTCACATACAAAAAAACCTCCCCTATTCGTGGTATAATCCCACATCTTCTTACTGTTACAGGTCACCTCTTACTGACCAATAACACATTAAATTTCAGCTAAAAAATCTTACATGCTTCGACTAATTCCTTGGAATAATAACATCATACTTAGCTTTCCTAACTATTGTCTTCCTAAAATAATGACAGTGTTCCAGTTGATAGTCAATAATACCGACACTCCTAACTGGCAAATATTCTCCCATAATCACTTCATAAAGCAAGTTCTGAGTTCTAACACAGTTACTCTCTGCTCTACAAAATTAAATGCGTAAATTACACCTGCCTTTAATTGAAACTTCATTATTACCCCTTAGGTATACACTTATCTTACAAACTTACTCTTTTCTTCAAAATATTAAACTTCTCTTTACTAACTCCGTATGACGTAAATAAAACTTTTTTTTTTTAATTTTATTTAAACCAAGTCTACTTGTTAATTGTCACTTTAACTCAGAGAGTCATATCGTGACCTACAGACAATAAACACATAGATAACATAAATTTACAGGAGAAATCTACAGACAGCAATATGTACAGATAGGCTCTCCTAGGCTTTAACAAGATTTATAGCTTAGGAAGCCATCTCCTGTACTTGAATGCTTAATTTACATGCATCTTTGTTCTGAATCTCATCCGACGCTTTCTTATTCCACATTGCCCTGATGGTATTAAAATATTTTGCTAATTGACCTGCTTTCCCCCATTCCCTTTTTAGTAATTTAATTAAAGTGTGATACTCATTTTCATTTTCTATTCTGTTTATATCTGCTTTGTCTACAAACCTTGCTCTTATCATTTTAATTTCCTTGCATTCCCTGATCAGGTGCGCCGCACCCATAACCTTCCCACAAAACAGGCAAATGTCCTCTTTTCCTACTTCTCTCAACGCTTTGTTCTTATACACCCCCATTAACCACCAAATTATCCCTCTCATTTCTCTTTTCATTAGGCATTGAGGCTTTATGCTCATAAAGTTCCTTATTTCGCAGAACTCTGTTAAGGTTCTCCTACTGGCGCACTCTTCCCTTAGCACCTGCAACTCTACGTCATTAACCCTTCTGCACACTTTTTTACACACCCTACCTTCCTCTCTTTGTAAGTCCCTATCCCATAGATAGCCCATTCCTAATCTTTCCAGTACACTTCTTACCCCGTCCACCCAGTAGCCCTCTTGCTGATGCTTCATTTGGTGCAGGTAGGCTACCTTAAGCATTTCCCCCCCTCCACCTGCTTTTAAACGAATCCAAGACTTTATGACCCTTTTTATGATATGTTGTCTAATGCTTACATCCTCACACAACATTCTCGCTCCGCAATTCGCCGTGCAACTAGGTAGCCCCAAAATTGTCTTGGCAAACCTACTTACAATACTGTCCAGGGTTTTCGTTCCTTCCTCTAAACCCCATACTTCCACTCCATATAGTGCTCTTGAAACGATGAGTGCGTTGAACACATTCTTATACACTTTGTAGTCAAGATTCGGTAACCTACGCTCTAACACTTTAACATTCGCCAATGCCGCTAGCCCTTTCGATTTTGCCCTTTTAATTTGTTCGGTCCATTTACCATTACTCGCCATTATCATCCCTAGATACTCAAGTTTTTTCACCGTCTCTAACTGAGACCCATACATGGCCCACTTTTCATTCTTAGCCAGTTTAACTCCCTTTTTGCAGACCATAACTTTGGTCTTACTCGGGTTAATTTTTAAGTTCCAGTCCTCACAGTATCTCACAATCTCGTCAATACTATATTGCATATTATAGGGTGTTAGAGCAAGCAGAAGGATGTCATCAGCGAAAGCTAGGCCCGGGATATCATAATTGTCCAAGCAAGGGTTGGACCGTTGCTCAAAGCCCTTTGACTCGAAAATATCGTTGATAAATAGCAAAAAAAGCACCGGGGATAATTTGCATCCCTGTTTTAGACCTATATTAGACGTTATCTCTCCTACAATTACATCATCTTTAGTTTTAATTGCACATTTCACTTCGGAATACACATTCTCAATTGCTCGTATCATTTTATGTGACACCCCGATTTTTCCCAGTTTAGCCATGACAGCTCCCCTGCTCACTGAATCAAACGCCTTCTCCAAATCAATAGCTGTGATATACAGCTTACCTCTTTTCCTTCTTATGTACTTGTCCATCACCGTTTTAACCACCATTATATTGTCACTGGTCCTCATTCCTTTTCTGAACCCTGTCTGGAGTCTCGAAAACACCGAACAGCCCTCTGCCCATGCTATTAAACGCTTGGATAAGACCCCGGTGTACATTTTGCTCAAATTATCAAGCAAAGTTATGCCTCTATAGTTGCCTGGGTCTAGTTTGTCCCCACGCCTCTTATATATTGGACAAATTATCCCCTCCTGCCACGCCCTTGGAAATCTACCTCCGTCAAAGATTTTGTTAAAGATTTTTACCAAGCTGTCCATCATGAACCTATTGCTACTCAACTCTTGCCAAAATTCATTTGTTATCCCCGAAATAGCACCTGACTTCCCTCCTTTACTTTTTGTCATTACTTCCTTAATTTCCTCTATCGATATGACTTGGTCCAGCATAGGCAGAGTGACCCCCAGCCCCCTCGGGACGCCAAACTCATCCCTCTTCCTCCAATTATCTTCAGCATTTAACAGATTCTCATAATATGCAATCCATATTTCATCACTTATAGAGCTCCCCCCACCACTTCTGCTCCCCCTACAGTAAGACTTTATCCTGCTCCACACTTTGCTACAGTCGTTAGCTTTAGAATCCTTATTTAGTGCTGTTGCTTCCTTACCCTGCCATTCATCTTTCATTTTACTGAGCAGTTCCCTATATTCTTTCCTTAGACGACAAAATTCTACTCTCATCGTATCATCCCCTCCTCTCTTGTATAACTTCAGTGCCCTAATAACTTCGGTTTTCTTCCTTCTACAAGATTCATCGTACCATCCTTTAATTCTCCCTAATTTTCCCCTAGCCTTCACGAGCATTTTCCGCCCTGCCATCATAATTGCATTCTCAATCATACGTATTACCCCTTCAATTTCATCATTACTGATCATTAAACTTATTCCTACCTTTATCAGCTCAAAATTTTCTCCCTGGAAGTAGTTCTGGAACTCTCTGCAGTTTTCCTCCCTCCATCTGAATCTATTCACTTTTCTCTCTATAGCTTTAACTTGTGGGTTCCCTTTTGATTTTGTCACCGCTCCCTGCATGTTGACGACAATTGGTAGGTGGTGTGATTCCCCCCATTCTTCAACAGTGAACCTCTTAATTAGGGATAGTGCTCCTCTGGAACATATTGCTAAATCTATTACACTTCCTCCAATCTCTGTTATATACGTCAGGTTACCTTCTTCATCCCCCACACAGACACCATTTAATATATATAGCTCTTCTGCACCACATAGTTCCAAAATCTTTTCTCCGTTCTTGTTACATTCCTTGTCTTTGCTGTGCCTATCACCACATACGGCCTCGGCAACCCCCTTGCTGTAAAGGGGCTTTCTGTCTGCAACCCTCGCATTGAAGTCCCCTAACAGCACAATCTCTGCCTCTTCATATATATTTTGAATTCTGTTTATTTCAATAGCTAACTCATCGAAAAAGCTTTCTCTTGCATACGGGGAATTCTCCGGAGGGTTGTAGACAAAGCCGAAACATACCGTTCCTTTCCCCCTCCCCCTAATATCTGCTTTTACCCATACTACTTCTTCCAGTTCTGAACTAATAAATTCTGATAATTCCCTCACCTCTTCTTTAATTAAAACAACAATACCCCCTGGGAACCTACCGGTGCGAGCTTTCCTAATCTTAGGTTTTGTATATATACTGAAGCCATCTAATTTAACCTCGCAACCTACAGGGAGCCAACTCTCAACAAATCCTACAATCTGCATATCTTCTATTAGGGTCAAAACTACATCGTTGCCTCTCTTATTTAAAAAACCCTCTATATTTACGCTAGCAATATTCCAGTTTAGTTATTTTTTACTCCTACCCTCCTCGCTGGCGGTAGCTTTACTTCTAGTAACTCTAGCTTTCTCTAACTCTAGTATACTACCACCTGGAGAAGAAATGACCTCCTTCTCCACATTAAACTGCTCTGCCAAGGTTTTCTTGCCCCAAAGTTCTTTTAGACTAGTAACTCGTTGTTTGCCAGTCTCACCTTTCTGCAAACCACGCACTTGTCCGGTGATCCTGGCGCTGACGTTAGTCGTTCCTGCTCGCGCCACTTCCGTGTTGGACTTGGAGGTCGCTGCTCTCTGTTGACTCATCACCGCACTTTCCTCTGACCCGACAACTGCTTCCACCTGGTTGCTAGGTCTAACTGTCTCCTGTTGTTGTTGCTTCTCCATATCCTGGAGTTGTGCCACTGTCCAAATCCGATCCCAGTTGTTGCCGCTAACCGCCAGTCTATTACCTTTTACATAAGCCTTGAGACCAGAGCTCCTTGCCTTCCTTAAATGAAACTGCAAGGTCCGTTGCTCGCTTGCCTCTTCTTTACTCATTTCTCTCCTTATCCATATCCTCTCCCCTTTCAAGTTCCTTGTGTTCGCCAGAATTCTGTGAGCCATCAGCGAAGAAACTAATGACACTTTCACGGGCCTCGTGCCCCTTCCTCGCCCTATCCTGGTCACATTGTCAATCTCTGAGACTCCAATGTTTATCCGCATGCCTTCACTAATCACTCGGAGCACCTTGGATGTTAGATCCTCGGTGCTTTCCTTGGCATCTTCCTTTATTCCGTAAATGAAGACGTTTTTCTTTCTCTCATCCAGCTTGGTCTTCCTTAATTCATTTACCTCCACCTCTAATATCTTCACCTTTTCTCTCAGGTCTTTTATCTCTCTACTATTCTCGGCCAGCCTTTCTGTCACTATTCCCATCTCTTCTCTTATACATGTCTTCATCTCCTTGAATTCCTTACATTGCTCACGAAGAATGTCCCGGACCTGGTCATTTTGTGACACTTCCTTTACAATTTCCCTTATTTTTTCCATTTCTTGCCATCCCAGCTGACCAGGCCCTGGGTTTGACTCCACTCCTCCAATTAATAGTAGCGTCGCCACAACCAGCGCTACCATCCCCATCGCCAAAACCCCCATCTGTTCAGTGACGTTGCCCACTATCACCTTCCCGACACCGAAATCGCACTTCACTCTAGCCTGCCAGCGGCCGATGACCGCCCGGTACTGCTGAATAGCGATTCCCATTCTTCCTTACACTTCACTGCACGTCTGTTCACCTTGCTTGCTTGGTTGAAACTGTAAATAAAACTTAATTTCTCGTCTACTAAAAAAAATGATTTATCTTTAAAATCCTCAAAACATCGAATTATAACAAATTTCTTTCACTTCTAGAAAATATTATGCCAACCATATAATTATTATTATTATCTTTACTTTTACCTGTGTAGGACAACAATCTACCACATCATTAATTCATTATTAATCATCAGTAACTTTTTACTACAAAGTGGTTTAGCTCAATAACAAGCCTTGTAATATCTTTAAAACGTGCGTAACGGTAACTAAAACTTGGACAATCTTACCTTTGTAATCTCTTATTACCTTGTGTGCATACATCCATATATACTTAAAAAAAACTCCCAACATTAACTTCACGTAGTCCCGTAGACACCATAAAAAAACTCATTGTTCAACGGAATATACCCCGCTGACCTACTTTATCTTACCAAAAACTTCTTCCAACCTACTTCATTTGGCATCTTACCAAAAACTTCCTCAAAAAACAACTTCATTTGGCATCTTACCAAAACTTCCTCCATAAAAAAACAACTTCATTTGGCATCTTACCAAAACTTAAAACCACATTGCTCAACGGCATTACCTTCGTTGGCCTACTACTTCAAACTCACGTCCATTTACGTGAAAATACACACATACACACACACATATCTGTCACCAAGTAAGTTACCAGATGTCCTAATTAGTTACTATTTCCTTATTTCAACCCGATGTTGGTTAATGCCTACAACGCATTACCATTAACAATTCTAAACCACTTATAAATTTCTCAAAATATATCCACTGATAACCTCGCTGTCCTCAACTGAAACTTCTTTATTAAATCAATACCTAATTCTTCAACTCTTTCGTTTTATTACCACTGTATCATCTTATCTTCACTCACTCTTGAATTAAATCTTTATTACCACTATATTCATAATTATGGTTGCCATAATAATTATTACTACTTTCTTTCGATTACTTACCTATGTAATAACCTTCCTACTTTTTAAAATTTAATCCTCACTTCCTCCAACTTACCTGCAGCTTAAGGACCCACATTCAACTTACCTGAATTGCTCAATAGCACGACAATCTCTGTCTTCCAAATTAAATGATTTTAGTCAATCTAAATCAATAAGCGTAGGCACTACGCGCCCCTTACCATCCAAACTTCACGACTGAATTAAAATTACACACAGCAGGTTCCTTATCTACCTCTGTTAAATCATACTAAACTTCTCTATTTAATATTTAAGTCATACGGAAGAGTAACTATCGTTTATATAAATTTGCATCACTACTTTCTCTGGCATATCACAGTTCTTACCATCTACTATTCTGATATTGGCCCCTGCCATTATAATTCTGCTGATTATTATCATAATAATTATTTTCAGGATTATTCTGTAATATGGGCATATCGTATGAATCTTCGAGTGCATCGAATCTGCTTAACAATCCCTCTAATTCCTGTATTGTAGTGATCATTTGCATACAAGCAGCCACGTTTACCTTGGGTGGGAAATGCCTGAGGAGAAGCCTTATCACATCCCCATCTTGATTCATCCCGTCAAGATGTTTACATATGAGTACATACTCTAGAAAGTAATCAGTCATATTACTCCCTTCCCCAGATTGATACCTGCCAGAATTAATAATCTGTCTCATTTGTGATTGGATATCCTCATTCCAATATTTTTCAATAAATTTACTTTTGAAATCTTCAAAATTTATCAAGGTATGCTTGTACACTAAAAACCATCCCTTAGTATCTCCTATAAAAGCCTGGTCCAATAGCTCTACTACCATCTTCCATTCAATTTGACCATCCTTTAGCCTTTCTTTGAATCTATCCTCCACCTGATTCATGAACTGCATAGGACACCCCTGTTTGTTTGAAAACTTAGGCAGTTCAGTCTCTCTCATACTACTTAAATACTTCATTCTATCCTTATTTCCTTCCTCCCTTATCTGCTTCTTTAATCTCGCCTCCATTTCTTGAAAATTACTCTCTTTATCCATTAATTCATTTCTCAATACCTTAATCTTATCCCCAAAATCTTCTCTCATCAGCCTAGTTTCCGCTTCTATCAATTTGCTAAAACCTTTACCTAAAATTTCCTCGGACTCAGATCTACTTTCATCTAAAATCTCCTGAAAGGCTGTCTTTACTGATTCTACTTTCTTATTAACTTCTATCTCAACTTCCTTAATTTGATTTTCTACTGCTTCTAATTGTTTATCTATTTTTTCAACCATATCTTTAGCCTTCTTCTCTACCACTTCCTTAATTTCACCTCTGATCTCCTGTTTTACCCCCTGAATACTTTCCTGTAGCATATCATACTTCTTACTCAATCCTTCATTTACCTTCACCACACTGTCTAGCTTTATACTATTTTCTTCCAGCTTTTGGTTGATCGTTTTACTATTTCTATGCAATTGTTCAAACTTCTCATTAAATTCCTTCCTACTTTCCTGATTTTGTCTACCCATCTCTTCTCTCATTTCCTGACTATTCTTATCAAGCTTCAAATTCAACTCCTGACAATTCTTTTCTAATTTCTCAAATTTAACATTGAACTCCTGACTATGCTTATTTAATTTTTCACTCATATCTTGATTTAGCCTACCCATCTCTTCTCTCATCTCCTTACTATTTTATTCATATTTTTATCTAATTTCTCAAATTTACCATTGAATTCCAAATAATTTATTTTATTCTCTTCACTATTTTTATTCATACTTTCATCAAATTTCGCACTTAAATCTCTACTCATCTGCCTTATGAGCGCAGTTAATGGATCTTCAGGAATCTCTATAGACTTTTCTTTCTCTAGACTACCACTAGTCTCAGGATGTACCTCTGTATTCTTGTCAGGGTTAACCTCAGAATTATTATCAAGATTTACCTCCGACATCTTGGTATTATTCTCTACGCTTTCAACATCGCTACTGCTATCAACCTCCTTATAATTAACTTTCTCGACTTTATTCCTACTTCTCAACTGCCTCTGTTCCTCTTCCGACATCTCGAAGTACACCGTATAACAATTGCCCTTCCAAAATTTCACTTCACTTCACTGTCCCCCAAAAGCACTGACAATTTGCACTGAAATTATACACTCCTCTGACTAAATACCGAATGGTTTTCGTGTCCTACTTTGTGGCGCCAAATGTAACATTTTTAATGTTACATTAAACGTGGTTGACAACTATTGTGGTTCAATTTTAAACAATATAAGAATAAATAATATACACTGTGGTGTGACCTTACCTGCGATAGTATAATATAATAAGTGTTGTTGAGCGCCAGATTCCTATTTAAGACAGTGAATCGAAATTTGTGAATTAACCTCGGCTATCAGCAGTAGAGTTCGAGACCACTTACCCGGGCCGTAGTGTAACTGAGTTAACTAACCATTCAGTACTTATTTAAGGAGTATGATTGATTTTGCCTATAGTATGTGCTAACTACAAGAAAAGTTACAGTCATGAAGTTAAAGAAAATGAATTTATTATATGCAAAACAAAATATTAATAGTTACAAAAAAAGAATTTAATTTACCAACTGCGGTTTAATTATTTAAAAGAAAATGAACATTTAAAATGAATTGAAAGTTAATTGAAGTTAAGTTATATTAGAGACGATAGTTTTATTGAATTGTTTGCTCACCCAGTCGAAGATTCGTCATATTTAAGAAATGATCGATGATCTCGATGTTACGTCGCTTATGTTTTAAAAAAATGATGTGATATCTCAATTACTATGAAATATCCTCATTAAATACGTTGCCATCTGTAGAAAGACTCTGGATCAGGGATATTACCCATTATGTATTGATATAGATTTCGGCAAGACATCGTACTGTGCCAACTCTGTTTGCTCAGTTCATTAAGACCCAGAAAGCAAGGTTACCACCTCCTTCCTTCATTGAGAGCTGTAGATCAATGCTTGTCTTGTCGAGGGTGCAAATACTAATGACTTCCTTGTCACGTGGTGTCACAGCTTCCCTCTCTTATTAGCCTTCTCCATTCTTGACTCATAACTTGCAGCTTTGACGCGTATATGGGCTACATTAGTGACGTATTGGTTACACCATAGTGGGTTTCTTAGCATCTCAGGAAAATGACGCAGTTTGCCGTGGTGAAATTATTACTACGTCGTTCAGTTTGTGACGCATTGGGTTGATCCAATTTGGCAATCTTGTTGCATTATATATTTTACTTCGTCTCTTTACAAATAATTGTTAATAAAAATATTTCTGACTATAATAATAAAAACCGCTTACAATTATCTGATATAAAAATCATCTCATTGATGTACTAATTAATAAGAATAATAAATATGATAATTATAAATGAATAACCCTTTAAATATAACCGCTATGGGATCGAATCGTTACAAAATGATATAACGTCTAGTCTTTCAGACTGACGGTAATTTATTTAAAAGAGCACCTTGGTGCTCGCGGGCATCAGGTTGAGAACAACAGCAACATGAAGAGTTCATCTTTCGATCTATTTCTCTGAAGGCTAGGGATGTAGATGATGGTGATTAAGAAGATCCAGTGTTAATTGGACCATGTTATGCATAAAGGAACCAAGCGCCAGTTTTACTGAAATTGGGTTATATAGGGGCGTTCAAAAAGTAACGAGACGGAGGCATAATTACAGAAACCTGTACCTGTATGTTAGAAGTATTGGCCCTGGCTGTTGAGGCACTTGTCCCACTGTGACACGAGGCGGTGAATGGCTTTCTCATAAAAGTCCCTGGGCTGCGATGTGAACCAGTTCTGCACGTACAGCTGGACGTCGGCGTCCGAGGTGAATCGTTGGCCCCGCAGAGCCCTTTTCAGGGGACCATACATGGCGTAATCACAGGGAGAGAGGTCTGGACTGTATGGAGGGTGGCCGAGAACCTCCCATTTGAATATCTGTAGGAGTGCCGCGACTGTGTTGGCCGTATGAGGTCGTGCATTGTCGTGGAGCGACCACGGCGGCTATGGCGTTCACTGTCACTCGGCGGTCCTGGGTAATGAGTGCATCACCCAGCTGGACGTTGTCATCGGTAATGCAGGGGGTGTCCCAGACCGGGCATCATCGGCTAACGACACCCGTCCTTCCCTGAAGCGCTTGTGCCACGCCTTGACTCTTGCAAGGGGCATGCAGTGTTCGCCGTACACTTGTGACATTCGGCGATGAATATCCGTTCCCCCTACTCCTTCCGCTGTCAGAAACCGAACAACACCTCTTTGCTCTTCGTTTGACGCCTCCGTGTCACTGTTTGCAATGCGACTGGCAGCATTGGACGATTGATGCATGCTGCTGCTCGCTTTGTATCGTTACATGACGTGCACGCCTGCCCTCTAGCGACGGGCTGTGACCTTCCACGCTCTGGTCGGAACCACACCTCGTTACGCACGCCACGATTAGCCGATGTCGTCACCGGTTTGCGCATTACAGCCTCCGGCTCGTTACTTTTTGAACGCACCTTATATAATATAACTACCCCTTGTGGAGGAAATCTTGAACTATCTGATCACCAATATTATGGACGAAATATTTTATATTTTAATTGTGAAAAAGAATGCTTCCTCTGTATCGCAGATTGGAGGAAACGCATAACAGAACCAACAAGTGCCTTGCATCTGATGATTCTTTGTGCTCTTTTTAAATCTGATTGAATAATAGCTGTCCTTCAGTTAATAAGTTTTTTTAAAAGTCAAATAGCGTTTTATATAAAAGAGGAAAAGATTGTAAAAATAAGCTACCAACAGAAGAAACAATTAAGAAGAGTAGACACACATTGATAATAAGAAATACCCTGGAAGATACAGATCCCATTATCCACGTGGTTAGACTGAATCTTATTTGCCAACAGATCTCACTCGGAAGAGCGAAGCATCTCTACTTAGTATAAAACAAAGTCCCCGATTCTTGGGTGTTATGGGTAAACTCGAGAACCACTGGATGGATTTTGATGCGGTTTTCACCATTCTGTAAAGGATATCTCGAGGATGATTTCTGTAGAAAATGATTTATTTATGACCAAAGAAAGCCGAGCAGTAACGATTTCAGTGGAGAAGTCGAAAAGAAAACTGGCGTCCGAGCGCTTTGTAAGCTTACGCTGGGCAAACCGTTGAAAATATCTAAATACTATGAGTGTAAGAATTGTTCAGCATGAAAAGTTCTACAAAAAAGTCCACGAGAGCATACGTCTATCTACAATACATCGCCCACTATAAGTGTTTTTACGTTTTAATTTCTTCCAACAATCTCCATTCAGTTACTGAGGCGACAGTTTACGAGCTAGCTAGGGGCGAGTCTATCACCCCAGTTACTGCTTAGCTAGCGGACGAGCTTATTGCCCCAGATACAGCCAGCAGCAAACTGTCGAGTCGTGTTGAGTTAAAAACTTTAGAGAAGAGTGGTTGTGTTTGGAGTTTCCCTGGAAGAGCAACTCGGCTTTTCTTCATTTCGCCTGTGAACTTTTCGTTCCGCAAAATTCACAGGCAAGTTAAGATTGGACGGATGGGGGAGTTGTGTGTCATGCACCTCGCCATTCTTAAATTACGTCTGACAAGAATTTGTTGCACATGCATCTCCATGATAATATAATTAATAGTCCAGTCTGTGATTTTAACCTATCATGCCGAGTCGTAAAATGGATATTGATCGTTGTTCATTGACACTGGAAAAAAAGCGCTCATCACGTAATGCATTCATAACTGTTCCCGGGCGAAACCGGGTCGGGTTGCTAGTTTAGTAATAAAGTAAAGATATCCCGCTCTACATAAATATGATATTTCAGTTTTCACACGTGTAATAGGAATTAAATATCAAAGGTAAACTTTGAGCCTCAATATCTCAGTTCCATCTTGATGGTGATTGGTTCCTTTATGCATACATGATCCAATGGTTCTTAGGAGTGCAGCATCGAGGTCATCAGCCCCTGGGATTGTATACAACGAAAGTTCTCCTCACTTTCTTAGAGTCAAGAAAAAGAAGACGGAGGGACTCCCTCTTTAGGATAGTGAGTCAGTGAAAGTTGTGAACAACTCGACTTTGGTTCCAACCTTGGCCTAACTATCGATGGTCGGTGAATGCAGCGCATGCATCATTCTTGTTTTCGTTCAACGCACGTTATACGTAAGACTGGCCTTCAAGAAACTGAATCATGCATAAAACTAGCCGGCAACTTGTTCAGTTTCAAACCAGGCTTACAATATAAATAAATGCACTCAGCGTGACGCCCTGCATTTACATGGGCCATGAATAACAAATTGTATTATGTGTGGTAACGGCTTCGTACACGTCACTAAAACTGGAAGTCCTGTATCTACAAGGGTCCATGAATTAAAATGTGGTATTCTGCGTGGTAACGGCAAGACCAACTACAATACTCAGACCTTAATGTAGAAAAAACATGGCGGCGATGGTTGCCCTACCAATAGCTAAGATCATGTCATCGGGCTTGTCACAGTTCGTGTAAATTATTATTTTTACGCACCTAAGAGCATGAAAGATATCACAAGACGAGACTAGGTTCCGAAGAAATATGCATCAATAATTTAGACTTACCTGAATTAATTTATCTATTGTGCTGGCCTCAAATTATAGGTTTCTTCGTCTTCACCCAAGGGGCAGTTACAATAGTCTCACTGTTTCTGTTGTTGAGTAAGAAGCTTTGGTAATTCTGCACGCCGTGAGAATTTGCCTTTTCGTAACTTTACGAACTTTTACGAGGTATATTATTGAAAATATAGGTTTTATGATTTACATACCTTTTACGGAGTTCTTGGGAGTCGTTTCACAATCTCAACTACAAGTGCCGCACCTCAATAATAATAATTTCACGAAAATAAAGAATTCTTATCGTGTTCGTTTCACTACGGACGCCATCTTGGACACGTCATGTGACACCATGTGTGACACCATGTGACTACGTTACCAACATGTCGCACACAAAATTCACTATTTCACACGTAAAGTTAGAAATTGTTTTTGACACACATATTATTGAGACGTAAATAATGACTCAGACGTAAAGTTTGAAATTGAAATTGTTGGAAATTTAAAGTTTGAAAATGAAAATGTTCCGACACACATAGTTTTAGTAACTTTCACACGTAAAGTTAGAAATTGTTTCTTGAGTTAGAAATTGTTAGAAATTGGTTTTGTATGTAAAACATTAATAAGATACAATTTATGTCCGCTACTAGGTTAGGTACTGCCTGGCCGAAAATTACTGCTAGTACCACAAGCAAGGGGGTCTGGGGCCTAAGCCCCAGGTTAGGTTTGGTTTTGTATGTAAAACATTAATAAGATACAATTTATGAAGTAATTTCACATGCCACACAATCCATGGTTAAAGTACGACTGACGATTTGGATTTGGCGCAATTATAAATTACATTATCGACGCTCTTTTGTTTCTTTCTATACACGGTGCGAGATAGTACCAAACGCGCGGGGTTGGCATTCCTGACATAGTGACAAGATGTCTACCAGATACTTCATTTTCAACTATATAAGTAGTGTCGCTATTTGGGATGGCTGGGTGGGTCTATGACAGCGGACGAGTCAACATCTATTAATTTATCATCTCCAGATACCATTACCACAGGTACTTTGGCTAATTTCATTACTAATTTTTTTAAAACACAAATTCTCACGGTGTGCAGCGCTACCGAAGCTTTTTGGCGAGTTATCACGATTTGTATTTAAGTTCAGAAATTATAGATTAATATTATTGGCATAAAATCAAACAGATTCTGAAGTAGGAGAGAAGAAAGTCCCCGGTTACTGAAGTGCTGTCCCAGCTCATGCAGAGTATTTATGTACACAATCGGAATGAGGATAGTTGCCTGAAATAATCGAACCAACGCCATAGAGATAGAATTCAATTAAGACCTCTCGTGGAATTGTCTAAAATCTCGGGTAAAACATCACACCGAATTAGTTGATTGAAATGTGCAAAGAAGTCGTCGTGTGGATATCTGAACATAATTATGGAGATTACCACACACAAAGGACACGATAATATGTCACCACCTAACCTATTATCATTCACTGTTACCGTTTGGAATAGTTGTACGCTGGAAATAGTTGATTTAGTAAAGTAATGTAGATAGGAAAGCACCATCTCCCTCTTACGGAATTATCGCCTCACACCATCTCGCAATATAAGTACACAATTGGCAAGTTACTCACAACACTTTATTACACACTGTAACGATTCGATCCCATAGCTGTTATATTTAAAGGGTTATTCATTTATTATCATGTTATTATTATTATTATTAACTAGTACATCCATGAGATGATTTTTATATCAGATAATTGTAAGCGGTTTTGATTATTATATTCAATTAGATTTTTATTAACAATTACTTGTAAAGAGACGAAGTATTATATATTGCAACAAGACTGGCGATATGGACTAACCCTGTGCGTCACAAACTGAACGACGTAGTAAGAATTTCACCACGGCAAACTGCGTCATTTTCCTGAGATGTTAAGAAACACACTATGGTGTAACCAACACGCCATTTTCTACGGTATATACGCGTCAATATATATTGCAAGTTATGAGTCAAGAATGGAGAAGGTTAATAGAGAGGGAAGCTGTGACACCACGTGACAAGGAAGTCATTAGTATTTGTACCTGCAACATCGGACAAGAATGGCATTGATCTACAGCTCTTAATGAAGGAAGGAAGTTGTAACCTTGCTTTCTGGGTCCTAATGGACTGAGCACCGAGAGTCGACACTGAACGATGTCTTGCCGACATCTATATCAATACATAATGGGTTATATCCCTGATCAAGAGTCTTTCTACAGATGGCAACGTACTTAATGAGGATATTTCATAGTAATTGAGGTATCACATCATTTTTTTAAACATAAGCGACGTAACAACGAGATCATCGATCATTTCTTAAATATGACGAGTCTTCGACTGGGTGAGCCAACAATTCAATAAAACTATCGTCTCTATTATAATTTAACTTCATTTAACTTTCAATTCATTTTAATATTCATTTTCTTTTAAATAATTAATTGCCGCATTGAGTAATTTTAAATTCAATTGTGTGACTATCACTATTCTGTTTTATTAATATTTTGTTTTTGCATTTAATAAATTCATTCTCTTCAACGTAATGCCTATTTCTTTCATTGTAGTTGGTACATTAAGGCAATCATACTCCTTGATTAAATACGGATTGGTTAGATGACTTTGTCTCACTACGGCCCGGGTAAGTGGTTCTCGACTCTACTGCTGATAGCCGAGGTTAAATCAATAAATTTCGATTCACTATCTTAAATAGGAATCTGGCGCTCAACAACTTATTATATTATACTATCACAGGTAAGGTCACACCACAGTGTATATTATTTATTCATATCATGTTTGTTTTATTGAACCACAATAGTCATCACCACGTTTTGTTAACTCATTAAAAATGTTACATTTGGCGCCACAAAGTAGGGCACGAAAACCATTCGGTATTTAGTCAGAGGAGTGTATAATTTCAGTGCAAATTGTCAGTGCTTTTGGGGGACAGTGAAGTGAAGTGAAATTTTGGAAGGGCAATTGTTATACGGTGTACTTCGAGATGTCGGAGGAGGAACAGAGGCAGTTGAGAAGTAGGGATGCAGTCAAGAAAGTTAATTATAAGGAGGTTGATAGCGGTAGCGATGTTGAGAGCGTAGAGAATAATACCAAGATGTCGGAGGTAAATCTTGAGAATAATCCTGAGAGTAATCCTGAAAATAATCCTGAGGTTAACCCTGACATGAATTCAGAGGAAAATCTCGAGACGAATACAGAGGTACATCCTGAGACTAGTGGTAGTCAGGAGAAACAGAAGTCCTTAGAGGTCCATGAAATTTCATTAGCTGATATCTTGAGGGAGATGAATAAAAATAGTCAGGAGATGAATAAAAATAGTAGGGAGATGAAAGAAAATATTGGTAGGCTAAATCAAAATATGGAAGAGAATAAGAAAGATAATTTAGAAAGTAGGAAGGAATTCAATGATAAATTTGAGAAATTAGATAAAGATATGAATAAAAATAGTAAGGAGATGAGAGAAGAGATGGGTAGGCTAAATCAAGATATGAGTAAAATAAATCAGAAGCTGGAAGAGAATAATGTAAAACTAGACAGTGTGGTTAAAGTCAATGAAGAATTAAGTATGAAGTATGATATGCTACAGGAGAGTATTCAGGGGGTGAAACAGGAAATCAGAGGTGAAATTAAGGAGGAGGTAGAGATGAAGGCTAAAGATATTATTAAGACAGTAGATAAGAAATTAGAAGCAGCAGAAAGTAGGATTCAGGAAAGAATAGTAACTGTGATTGAAGAGAAAATAGCAACTCAAGGTGAAAGTTTTAGCAAATTGGTAGAAGTGGAAACTAGGCAGGTGGTAGAGACTTTAGGGGAAACTGCAGTAGAATCAGTAAAGACAGCCTGTAAGGAGACTATAATTGAAAGTAGAATGGAGTCAGACGAGATTTTAGGTGAAAGCAAATTGGAATTAGTGGAGACTGTAATTGAAATCAGATTAGAGTCAGACGAGATTTTAGGTGAAAGCAAATTGGAGATTGTAGGTGAAAGCAGATTGGAATCGGAGGAGATCTTAGGTGAGGAACGGCAAATAGCGGAGATTTTAGGTGAAATCAGATTAGAGTCAGACGAGATTTTAGGTGAAAATAGATTAGCGTCAGAGGAGATAGTAGGAGAAAGCATAGTAGAGTTGAAGGAGATTTTAGATGAACGCAGGATAGCTGTAGAAGAGACTATAGAATGTAGCGAAAAAGAAGTGAAGAAGATGAGAGAAAAGATAGGGATAGAAGTAGGTAAGATAAAGAAAGTACTAAGCACCCAAGAGATTAAGATGCAGACAATCATAGATAAATTAGATAGGCAAACTAGGGAAGAATTTAGTCCTGTGATAGAGGAAGTTAATATGAAATTATTAGTGGCAGAGAAGCGTGCGTTAAGTCATAGTCAGAAGAACATAATTAGTAAACAGGTTAAGAGGAGGAGAGAGATAGATAAGAGGAGAAGCAATGGGCAACGGCTAAAGAGAAAATTAAATATTAGTAGTGGAGAAGTGAAGGGAAGACATGTAGGTAGATATTTTAGAAGTAAAATGAAAGAGAAGAGAATTAAGTTGTTAGTGGAAAAAGAAATCAGAATGAAAGAGAGAAAGAAAGCATATGATGTGCAGTGGCGTAATGAATTAGCCAGACTTGGGGAAATGATAGGAGGAAAGCCGAAGTATAATGTTACTGTTGATGAGTGTAGTCCGAAAGAGGTAGAAAGTAATGTTATAAGAAAAGAGGAAAATGGAACCCTAGAAAGAGATAGAATTGAAGATGAAGATGGTAAGAACGGTGAAATGCCAGAGAAAGTAGTGATGTAAATTTATATTACCGATAGTTACTCTTCCGTATGACTTAAATATTAAGTAATGAAGTTTAATATGACTTAAAAGAGGTAGATAAGAAACCTGCTGTGTGTAATTTTAATTCAGTCGTGAAGTTAGGATGGTAAGGGGCGCGTAGTGCCTACGCTTATTGATTTAGATTGACTAAAATTATTTAATTTTGAAGACAGAGGTTGTCGTGCTATTGAGCAATGCAGGTAAGTTGAATGTAGGTCCTTAAACTGCAGGTAAGTTGGATGAAGTAAGAATTAAATTTTAAAAGGGTAGGAAGATTATTACATAGGTAAGTAATCGAAAGAAAGTAATAATTATTATGGCAACCATAATTATGAATATAATGGTAATGAAGATTTAATTCAAATGTGAGTGAAGATAAGATGATACAGTGGTAATAAAACTAGTGAGTTGAAGAATTAAGTATTGATTTAATAAAGAAGTTTCAGTTGAGGACAGCGAGGTTATCAGCGGATATATGTTGAGAAATTTATAAGTGGTTTAGAATTGTTAATGGTAATGCGTTGTATGAATTAACCAACATCGGGTTGAAATGAGGAAGTAGTAACTAATTAGGACATCTGATACTTGTTGACAGATATGTGTGTATGTGTGTATTTTCACGTAAATGGACGTGAGTTTGAAGAAGTAGGCCAACGAAGGTAATGCCGTTGAGCAAGGTGGTTTTAAAGTTTTGGTAAGATGCCAAATGAAGTTTTTTAAGGAGGAAGTTTTGGTAAGATGCCAAATGAAGTTGTTTTTTGAGGAAGTTTTTGGTAAGATGCCAAATGAAGTAGGTTGGAGGAAGTTTTTGGTAAGATGAAGTAGGTCAGCGAGGTATATTCCGTTAAGCAATAATTATTTTTTATGGTATCTACGGGACTACGTGAAGTTAATAAGGGAGTTTTTTTTTAAGTATATATGGATGTATGCACACAAGGTAATAAGAGATTACAAAGGTAAGATTGTCCAAGTTTTAGTTACAGTTACGCACGTTTTAAAGATATTACAAGGCTTGTTATTGAGCTAAACCACTTTGTAGTAAAAAGTTACTGATGATTAATAACGAATTAATGATGTGGTAGATTGTTGTCCTACACACAGGTTAAAGTAAAGATAATAATTATAATTATATGGTTGGCATAATATTTTCTAGAAGTGAAAGGAATTTGTTATAATTCGATGTTTTGAGGATTTTAAATATAAATCATTTTTTTAGTAGACGAGAAATTAAAGTTTTATTTATGTCATACGGAGTTAGTAAAGAGAAGTTTAATATTTTTGAAGACAAGAATAAGTTAGTAATGTAAGGTGAGTATACCTAAGGGGTAATAATGAAGTTTCAATTAAAGGCAGGTGTAATTTACGCAGTTAATTTGGTAGAGCAGAGAGTGTCTGAACTGTGTTATAACTCAGGACTTGCTTTATGAAGTGATTATGGGAGAATATTTGCTAATTAAGAGTGTCGGTGTTATTGACTATCAACAGGAACACTGTCATTATTTTAGGAAGACAATAATTAGGAAAGCTAAGTGTGATGTTATTATTCCAAGGAATTAGTCGAAGCATGTAAGATTTTTTAGCTGAAATTTAATGTGTTATTGGTCAGTAAGAGGTGACCTGTAACAGTAAGAAGAAGTGGGATTATACCACGAATAGGGGAGGTTTTTGTATGTGACGTGTGATGTCACGATGAGTTTTGAGAGATTCTGGTATAGCAAGAGTGAGCTATAGTCCAGGCGGTCAGAACAAGTAGGAAGTGGTGTTTGGAGGACACGGTACTTAATTAAGAGTTTTGAGAGAAAACTAAGGGGGGTTTTTAGGCATTCAGCAAAAAGTCAAATCATGAATAGACTAAGTTCAAAGTATAAGAGCATTAATATTTTGTGGAACGAAATATTTATTCCGAGGAGTTTGTCATGTGTTTTTGTGAAATAGTTTAGTGATATACGTAATTCAGGTATTGAGTAGTATTTTGTCCAAGTCTTAATCATTTTGTTATGATAAGTAAGGAATGACGTTACGGTAAAGTTATATCTTGACGCTAAGTTAAATTTTATAAAGTGAACGAGAAGTCAGATTTTATGTTTATTGGTGATTTTGAAAATTCAAGTTATTGTTTTCGAGAAGTAGTAAAGAGGAATTATGGTTTTATGAGAAGTTAAGAAGTCGTGGAGACTTAGGAAGTATTAATTTGGAAGGAGGCGGCCGTGGCCTAAGAAAGAATTAAGCCACGAAGGCAGGTGAGTAGTAACTTGGATATTTAAATGAACTGTTTAATAACTGCTTTGAGGTATTTCGATGTCATTATGTATTTGGGGAAATATTTACATGTATGACATATGCACTGAAATTGGAATTGCCTTGAATATCTTGCTAAGTTATTTTTTTCTTCAATTATTGAAATTTTACTGCATTTGAGTAATCCCTTTATAAAGACGAAAGGAATATTGTATTGTTTGCATCCTATTATCGTGTGCTGTAATAGTTATTATGGGTTAATCAGCTGGTATTACAACAATGTACTTCTACGCCAGACTGATATACAAAAACTACGTTCAAAAGAGATGAAGCCAAAATTGTATGTCATGCATACGATCACCGAAATATAAACGAGTGCAGCGTTGACATATATGTCAAAAATAAAAGTGAAGGGCATTTTATATGTATATTTTTTACAGCTCGTTTAATACATAAAGAAGAATGAACATTATGAACATTTGGAAGAATGAGATGAATGAAAGTTAAAATATGATTTTTTTGTGAAGAATACATTTATGTATATTTTTTTTACAACATATATAAAGAAGAATGAACATTATGAACATTTGGAAGAATGAGAAATGATAGTACAAATATGTAAAGTGAAAAGAGTATGTTCTTGTATATCTTTATGTATTGTTGAAGGGTATTATTTGTATGTTGTCGTTATGGGGGTATTAATATTTAAATTTGTATTCATTTATGTAGGATGTGTAGTGATATAAATAATGTTACATTTTATTTTAAATTATTTATATCAGGGGCGATTGTAACGATTCGATCCCATAGCTGTTATATTTAAAGGGTTATTCATTTATTATCATGTTATTATTATTATTATTAACTAGTACATCCATGAGATGATTTTTATATCAGATAATTGTAAGCGGTTTTGATTATTATATTCAATTAGATTTTTATTAACAATTACTTGTAAAGAGACGAAGTATTATATATTGCAACAAGACTGGCGATATGGACTAACCCTGTGCGTCACAAACTGAACGACGTAGTAAGAATTTCACCACGGCAAACTGCGTCATTTTCCTGAGATGTTAAGAAACACACTATGGTGTAACCAACACGCCATTTTCTACGGTATATACGCGTCAATATATATTGCAAGTTATGAGTCAAGAATGGAGAAGGTTAATAGAGAGGGAAGCTGTGACACCACGTGACAAGGAAGTCATTAGTATTTGTACCTGCAACATCGGACAAGAATGGCATTGATCTACAGCTCTTAATGAAGGAAGGAAGTTGTAACCTTGCTTTCTGGGTCCTAATGGACTGAGCACCGAGAGTCGACACTGAACGATGTCTTGCCGACATCTATATCAATACATAATGGGTTATATCCCTGATCAAGAGTCTTTCTACAGATGGCAACGTACTTAATGAGGATATTTCATAGTAATTGAGGTATCACATCATTTTTTTAAACATAAGCGACGTAACAACGAGATCATCGATCATTTCTTAAATATGACGAGTCTTCGACTGGGTGAGCCAACAATTCAATAAAACTATCGTCTCTATTATAATTTAACTTCATTTAACTTTCAATTCATTTTAATATTCATTTTCTTTTAAATAATTAATTGCCGCATTGAGTAATTTTAAATTCAATTGTGTGACTATCACTATTCTGTTTTATTAATATTTTGTTTTTGCATTTAATAAATTCATTCTCTTCAACGTAATGCCTATTTCTTTCATTGTAGTTGGTACATTAAGGCAATCATACTCCTTGATTAAATACGGATTGGTTAGATGACTTTGTCTCACTACGGCCCGGGTAAGTGGTTCTCGACTCTACTGCTGATAGCCGAGGTTAAATCAATAAATTTCGATTCACTATCTTAAATAGGAATCTGGCGCTCAACAACTTATTATATTATACTATCACAGGTAAGGTCACACCACAGTGTATATTATTTATTCATATCATGTTTGTTTTATTGAACCACAATAGTCATCACCACGTTTTGTTAACTCATTAAAAATGTTACAACACGTCATAATAAAAAAAATGCAAGCTGTGAGAATCACAAAAGTATGAATAATGACGGAACACAATGAGTTCACTGTTTGACACAGGGGAAACATCTTCCTTAACCAATAAAAAAGTTCACTGTATTATTTGGCGTGTATACAAGGCAGTGTAGATCAACTGCCAGACTGGTGAGAATTTACGGAGACACATGTTGCTAAGCGTTCAACCACAGTATAGATATCATTACAGTATGGACACTTCGGCAAAACCGGAAGAACGGATTTTCAAAAAAACAATTGATAAGGGGCAGCACCAATACACCTGTAAGCCGCTAGGTAGCACCACTTATGGACAAACACATGATAAACAGCTGGGTGCTGAATGTATATTTTATGTAATTTATTGAACTCTATTTCAACACACTAGCTCTCTTTATAATCAGATACCATAGTTTAAGAAAATAAATAACAAGAAAATAGAAAGTGTTAATATTACTGAGTTTTAATTCCAAGATGTGTGTGATTTTATGTTTAACACCATATTCCTTCAGTCCTGTGGTGTCGAATTGTGATTGCATCGTAACGATGAAAGGTTATGATATGTTTTTAATGATTAAATTAACACACAATATATTGAAAAGTGTGGGGGAAATGTGGATTTTGTTTCTTAAACTTTTGTGGTCTGAGATAATGCAATTGAAGTTTTCTACAGTGACTATAAATAAGTGGTAATTTTTAGTGTTCTCAGCTTCCTAACGTAAATACCCGGGAATTTATTTAGTCAATGAAAAAGGCCTGTTGATTGTGGGGACAGCCTTATTATGCAGTGTTATTTTCACATTTCATGATATGCCTAGGCTACTTCTTACTCCTCATTTCTTAGCCTACTCACACTTCCATTCATTATCTTGTGTTCCAAGAATAATACAATACCGGTAGCCTACTGTAAGTTATGTGCTACGGAATCTCTTTTCATTACCTTTATTAGTTCCACGTCTTTGTGGGGCTATTATAGCAGCAACAAGTAGCCTTCTGATTCAACAAATAGACTATACATTTACTTGTAGATTGTTTTGTTTAGCCTACAGATGGCCTAAAATTAAGTAAAGTAAAGCTGAAATACAAGCTCAGGGCTTACAGTAAGTAAACCGGCCAACCACACTTCGTATAGAGGCCTGCTTCTTTAATCCTAGAAGCCAAGGTCACACCCAAATAATCTCCTCCATTGGGATTCCTAAAGTCATCATATAGTTTTGGACTGGGTTTTGATTCTTGGTTAATGCATGTTAGAATTTCAGAGTTGCATCCAGTGGTTCAAATTCCAAGTATAAAAAAGAAAGGTTCTGTGGCTTATGATCACGAGAGCCACGTGAAGCTACAAGTTTGCTTTGCTTCCTGCCGCTAGTGAATGTAATAAAGTAATATAACTGGTGAATAACACTATGTACAATGGTGTCGCCAATCAATCAAGTAAAACACTCAGTCCTAAACTTGCTCTAACCAGTAATATAACTGGTGAATAACACTATGTACAATGGTGTCGCCAATCAATCAAGTAAAACACTCAGTCCTAAACTTGCTCTAACCATAGCTTAGCACCAATCAGTCCTAACTTTAACCTTGTCACGACTAATAAGTTGCCATCTAACCGCACCGCACTTTTTACTTGTCAATGGTATGTCTACTCCTTATTCTTCCCATTCTGCAGGATTGGAGATGAGTTTTCCATATGATGGATGGTTTTTACACCTGGATGAGAGAAATGTTAGGCTCATAATGCTGTGTTGCTTTTGGAGAGGCCTGGTGCAGGTCTTTCCAGTTGGTACCTGTAAGTGACATGTACATCATAGTAGAATTAATACTGGTCATTAGCAGGCCTAACTATATGCCATAGCTTCAGTTACTAGGCCTACGTCAAGAGTTAACAAAGGGCTATCGTGGTGTTATCAGTTCACACTCTGCGCAGAGTGCTGGGATTCAGTTTCAAGTCTCAACAGCAGTCTTATTTTAAACACTTAAGTTTCAAAATATGTACATTTTTATTAATGCAGCCAATGGCCATGTACTTTTATTTTCAGGACGGGTCAGGGAAGGGTTATTGGAGGGAAATTGGCAGTGTATTTATTGAAAGAAACCGACCTGGCATTTGCCTGGTGGTGAAAATGGGAAACCACGAAAACCATTTTCAGGATGATTGATGTGGGATTCGAACTCACGCTCTCCCGATGCCAGCGAGGCTCGAGGGAGGCGTGTCGTCTCAAAACTCACGAGTCTCAAAATTCACGAATTTCAACATGAGGGTTAGTAAAAGTAGGTTCTAACCGGTTTCTGTACCTGGGCCAGTCTCAAAACTCACGAACCAAGCCATAGCCACCTATAAGGTTATAGGTAGCCATGGCCAAGCGAGTTCATTGCGAAAAGGTTCATTGTTAGAGTCAGCCAGAACTGACTGCCTTCTTGCAATGGGCACCTCTCTCATCAAGATGTTGTTGTTGATTCTTTTAGAGGCTTTGCGACATCGTGGTCACGTACTTGGGTGGGCATAGATTTTGTCTGACAACCTGCGTCACTGTGACGTCTGTGCAATACAAACGAAATTCCATCCTAAAACTGGATGGACAAACGGGCCAAAGGGCAGTGTGCTCTACAGAGTCGTGAGTTTTGAGACTATTATTATAATGTTCATTCAGCTACTAGTTTATTGTCGTGAGTTTTGATACTATTTGTTACTATTTTTAGCTCGTGAGTTTTGAGACTCGTGAGTTTTGAGACGTAACCGAGGTAGCACGTTAGCGCTCTCGGCCACCGAGGCCGGTTCAAAGTATGTATGCCTCTTGGTAAGCTATAATCTGGAGTCATTTATATAATCATATTTTTTGACATACTGTATATATTACAGTTCCAACTAGGACTTATTTGGTCTATGACCCGTGTACTTGTGTGTGCATGGTATTTGATCATCAGTGTTGTGGTGAATGTAATGTAATTGTTGTTTTAAGGGGCGGAACTTCGAGGTCATCTGCCCCTAGTGTGTTGTGGTGACTAGCAGTGTTTGTAACTTGAACAGTACTCAAAAAAAGGTTTTGCATATTGCGGGATTTAGTGTTTTGCTATGTGTACTACCCTACCAGCGAATTGTTACCGGTGGTGGAAATCGGAACTAATGCTCTCCGCCCAGCCACACGCCTGCGATAGCCGTGCAGTTGTCGCCAGCGAAACCTCATCGCATGTCATTTGTGTGCATGATTCGTGTTGGGTCGTGCGCTGTGCGATGTGTTATCATTGTATGACTCTACATGCGTTCCCCCTCTTGCCTAGCAACCGCTCGCGGCAGCCATAACGATGCGAGCTGACGTAATGTATACACAACAGCCGTGCTCCACGTCGAGCAGTAACAATTCCCTGGTAAGGTAGTATGTAATGACTTACAAAGAAAAACAACACACAATATGCTGTGCAAAAGAGACAAACACTAAAACAATAACAAAAGTGGCAATCTTTTTCATGTTGGGGCCTATCAATACCATGTATGGCCACCACGAGCCCTAAGGCATGCTTGCCGACAAAGAGGCACAACTACGAACCAACCGGGTTTGGGGAAGATTATCCCACTCTTGGAAAGCAGCTTCAATCAGTTGCTGAATGTTTATTTGTTTGTGAGAGGATTGGGACAGTGCGAAACTGCACTCCTAATCTCTTTCCATGCATGTTCGATACTGTTCATGTCCGCAGAATATGCAGGCCACTCCATTCTCCGTATGTCTTGCATCTGAAGGAACTGATTGACCACCCTAGCTCGATGGGCATCATCGTCCACTAGTGTAAAGCCCTCACCCATTGTGGCAGCGAATCCTGTAACGACAGGTTTGAGGATGTTGTCTCTGTATACCAGACCGGTCATGTTACTGTGGATAGGAATTAGAGGCGCACGTCGACCAAACATGATCCCACCACAAAACATGACTGAATTTCCTTGCTGTTGGAGGCGTTCCTGGATAAAGAGCTTGTGAAATCTCTCACCCACCCGCTGCCAGGCTCGTATGCTCCTGTTGTATGGGTTTCTTCTCACACCCAAATACACAATACCATGATATACAACCTCCTACATGAAACAACAAGCATTAGCATAGCCACCTGGCTATGTCTTCATGAGACAGTGACGGCAGAGAATCCCAATCTTTGTGCTCCAATAGAGGAACAGTTTGGCTATGGTTCGAGCAGAAATAATATGATAATGCACCGGATGTTACAGCCATTCCAATAGACCAAGAGGCACTAAGGAGCAATCTGGCCACCATGTTAGACAACTTCTGTACATCGACTGCAATCTGTTGTTTCATTTGAGGAGCCTGGACATCGTGGTCATTTAGCCCCGTGTATTTGGGCGAGTGTGGAATATTGACTGACACCTGTGTTGGGCGTGTGTGAAATTTTGACTGATAACCTGTGTTATTGTGATGCCTGTCTTAGTATGTGTATTTGCAATTCAGGTGAGGATTGGGAAGGAGGCGGCCTTGGCTTTAACTTAGGAACCATCACAGCATTTGCCTGCAGTAGAAGTGGGAAACCTCGGAAGACCACTTCCAAGATGGCTGAGGTGGGAATCAAACCCTCCTCTTCTCAGTTGTGCCTCACGAGGCAGAGTGTGCCCTGTTGCAGCCCTCAGACCAGAATTACATTTCTTGGCAGAGCCGGGAATCAAACCCAGACCTCTTGGGCAACAGCCAAGAATGCTAGTCACTACGCCACAAGGTGGTCCATGACTGCAATCTGGATCCTCTGTAAATATTCTCAGAATTGCCCAGTAACTTTACACATAGTATGGATAGTTATTGTTGTTTAAGGGACGGAACAGCAAGGTCATCTGTCCCTCTTAACACAAAATAATACCAATTTTAGTTGAGTTAAAATTTATAGGTGGATGCCTAATATTAATAAAACAAACAAAATAATATATATGGAATAAACATTCAGAAAAGAAAAAGTTCTTTGAGCAAATGCACGTACAGGTACAGTATTTTTCTCACCAAGATACGATGAACTATATTATTAGTAGGGCCATGATTCTTATGCAAGATATGTTTACGTAATAGTAATAGTGTGCCGGCCCCGTGGTGTTGGGGTAGCGCGCCTGCCTCTCACCCGGAGGCCCCGGGTTCGATCCCCGGCTCCGTCAGGGATTTTAAAACTGACGTGAGGGTTGGAACGGGGTGCACTCAGCCTCGTGAGGACAATTGAGTAGCTGTCTGACAGTTAGACAGCGCCCCGATCACGAATACCAAGATTAACGGCTGAGGGGACCCGAGGCGCCCACCACGCGTCACCACATAATCTGCAGGCCAAAATGGCTGGGCAGCGGTCGCTTGGTCGGCCTTAGCCCGTCATGGGCTGGATAGTGCCAGGGGTTGACTAATAGTAATAGTGTGCGAGTCCTCCAGAGAGACTCGTGCTGGTATTTTTAAAGTTAACACCCATATGCATTCTAAGAAGACTATTGAAACCGTGGTCTCCGAGCTACCATTAAAACGAAACAAACAAACCCCGTGGTACTACACTCCATGAAGGGCCTAGGCCTACCAAGCGATCGCCACCTAGCCATTTGGCCTGCAGATTATGTGGTGACGCGTGGTGGGCGCCTCGGGTCCCCTCAGCCGTTAATCTTGGTCTCCATGAGCGTGGCGCTGCCTCACTGTCAGCTATTCAATTGTCTTTGCGAGGCTGTGTGCACCCTGTTCCAGCCCTCACGCTGGTTTCTTGAATCCCTGACGGAGCCTGGAATCGAACCCAAGGTCTCCTGGTGCGAAGCAGGCGCGCTACCCCAACACCACCCGAGCTATATTACTTCATTTAATTGGGCATGCAAAATAATTTGGAGATGGAATGTTTGGTGCATGGAGCATAAAGCAGGCTTTGCCTGGTTGAGGGGAAGTGGAATCAGAAACCATAGAGATTCACTTCTATTATGACCAAGAGGTGGATTAGAATCCATCCCTTTTCACTTAGATCACCTCGTGGTGTAGCAACTAGCATTCTGGTCTGAGGGCTGGAACGGGATACACTCAGCTTTGTGAGGCAAAACTAAGAAGAGGTGATTTTGATTCCCATTTCGGCCATCTAGTAAGTGGTTTTCCTTGGTTTCCCACTTCTACTGCAGGCAAATGCCGAGACGGTAGGCTACCTAACTTAAGGCCATAATCGCCTCCTTCCCAATCCTCACCTAAAATTATAAATGCACACACTAATACAGCCATCACAATAAGACAGATTATGTGACAAATTATACACACACCCAAGTACATGTGACTACATGCCAAAATTTAAATTCTCCTTGGCAAAACCAGGATTCAAAACTGGGCCAGTTAGAAAGCAGCTATTCTTACTTCTAGACCATGGCAGTAGCTGTGGAAACAATGGACTTATATGATTGGCTATTTTTATTTCTTAGATATGAATATTTCTTTTATCACCTGTCTTCATTCCCAAACTCTTTTTCATCCTAATTGACAGTGTCATGGAGCCCTTTCATTCTAGAGAAATGGATCATCCAAGCAGCCTCAAAGTAGATGGAAAGTAGAAGAGGCTAAGAAAGGAATGGGGAAGTGACTGTGGTCTATGGGGAAGCCACCATCTCAGCATTTTGAGAAGAGAAACAAGGAAGCTAACTTGAAATGACAGGTGAAGGGACATGAACCAACTTATTTCACAAACCAGGTCTTCAGAGTGGTGATGTGATTTGCAGTTAATGTTGTACAACATCCTTAGGTCTCAAACCCCAATCCTTCCATTTTCTAACAGGATGGGATAACCCAGAACTAATGGATCATTGCACCTGTCTAAAACCATGGAGGATTATGTTAAGTCCTTTGGCTGCCCAACAATAAAATTGTAAGTTATTTTGATTTAGAAGTTATTGCTTTATGAGGTTACTACCAAATCCCTTGTTGTAATGCAATAAACAAACATTCCTTCTATCCTGATACCGCCATGAACCCAGATCACTGATTTGATTTCTGGTAGAGAGAGTCAGTTTTTGAAATACTGAAATAATGAACTGCTTCAGACCTGACATATATTTTCCTAGCATCACTTCCATACGATTCCTGACCTCCACATAAATATGAATAATCAAGGGTAGAAAGTAAAACGGATGCACATTCTGAAATTTATACCACATACTATGTCAAGTGTAGCAAGCACAATGCCTATGTAACATTGACATAGAAGTACCGGTACTGGATACTTGTGATAAACATTTGTACCAAATTCTACACCTTTAGCTTGTATCACATGACACCTTGGCCATGTTTACAGCTAGTTATAAACAGATTATTTCTGCAATGATGAGAATCAAGTCCTTGCCCAACAATAGAAGGACGTGAGGTGCAGCTTGACATTATCTGGGGAATTTCCGACATCCCTGAACAGGTTTGAACAATGTGGCTTAATGTAAACATTGAAATCTGTTGCTATGACTTAAGATAACTGTAAATTTTAAAACCATTGAGCTTTAAAATGGTATATGAAACTCAAATTTATGAAAATGTTTGGATAGGCAGTAGATTTATATAACCTATATTTATGACCAATACATTACATTTCATTACACCTCTTGGTGTAGCGGATAGCTTTCTTGGCTGTCACCCCGTAGGTCTGGGTTTGACTCCCGGCTCTGGTCTGAGGGCTGGAATGGGGTACAGTCAGCCTCGTGAGGCAAAACTGAGAAGAGGAGGGTTCGATTGCCAACTCGGCCATCCTGGAAGTGGTTTTCCGTGGTTTCCCCACTCATGGCAAATGCTGGGATGGTTGTTAACTTAAGGCCACAGTCATCTCCTTCCCAATCCTATCCCCAATTTACAAATACACACACTAGTACAGCCACCACAGTAACACAGGTTATCACACAATATGCCCACCCAATTTCTCAATTCCAGAGTGATATAAGAGTAAGGCTTGTTGACACCCAGAGTTTGGTGTAACATCTCCTCACTTATGCAGGGCTCCACTCTTGTGTGATTATTATGTTTTAATTTTCAAATAACATAGACCTATACGGTAAGTTATTGCTTTAGAGGCACCATGTTCTGCATGTGTCATAGTGAAGAAAAATCATCCCTAGGATCGTTGCTGAAAGCATAGAAGTATCCAGGAATTTGATTAGTGTGTATCGAAGATACGGTTGTTGTTGCTTATTTTAAGGGCTGAGACATCGTGGTCATATATCCCCGTGTATTTGGGCGTGTGTGGAATGAGAGGCAGGTATCACTTGAGAAGAAATTGGGTGGGCTTATCATATACATGGGTGGGCAAACTTTTAGTGGCCTCACAAAATTAAATAAAATTAAGGGCATTGTGATATGTCTATGAGGTAGGAAGATCGAGGTTAACAGCCCTGGTTTTTAAGTCACACAGCCTTAATGCCATGCCGAGCCTAGTGAGGGGTTTGCTAACCTCAATAGTTTGTCTCTGAAAGCAACACTATTTACAATTCTGAGGGACTGGAGTACCTTCAATCATTTTCAACAATCATGAGATTGTAGCTTTGGGTACACGACAATCCAAACTTCTCCAGAACTCTAGCACAAAGTCCCATAGGTGAGGGAGCAAATGTTAAATCTGATCTGCATTGTAGCTTGTAATTAAATGACTTAATTCACTGTAAAGGGCTGCAGCTTAACAAATTACATTTAATAAAACACATCAACTAACTTCAGTCAGGAAACCATTTGCCTCCTAGGCTAAGTGGGGTTAGAAAACCGTCACTTTAAAGGAGACAATAGCTTCTCTAGGGTAGAGATTTAATGTTTGTTGGGCATTATTACCTAATCTCAGCCTAGCACTGCCCTCGTTGTGGTTTAAAACACTTCCTTTGAGAAATAAAGACTACATACCCTAGATATTGACGTGTAGATTTGCCACGTATGCCAGTAAATCCTCCTGATTACAGGCCTTGATCCAGTCATATCTGGATTAGGAATGAGGAATTTGTGAATTAATGGATAGGTGTTTGAGAGACTGACATCTCATCGGTATTAAAACCAGAATTATTCGGTGAAACGTGTGATATTTGTATTTACCGCTCCAATGCACGAGGAAACCGGAATGCTGTTATGTCCGGTGTGATAAGAACTGTGCAAAAAAATACCGCACAGATGTTGGTTTCCCACATTTCTGCTATTGGTTAAATTGCAAAATTATATTTCTGAGTTGATTTTAATAATTACAAACAATGTTTTCTTCAGACAAAATCGACAGGCCGCACTCAATGAATATTCTATGGGTAGACTGCTCTCTCGCGGATACATGGTGAACCGTCGCCGCCATGCGTGCGTGCGTGCGGTGCTTCCGTTGACGGCCGTTTCAAAACCATGACGAAAAAATTACATGGTAAAGGCCTGATGTGTCCTTACTGTATATAATTACTATACTGTGGTTCAACGTTCAACCTCATCGGTTTGGTCTAGCCGTAGATGCTGTTTGCGTTTTCCCTTTACGTACTTAAGTTCGACACTTCTGAACTGTACTAAGCTATTATTATATTGTCACTAACTAGCAAATCATTGCGGTGTATATTCTTGAGACACTTCTATTAATGCTTTAGTCTTAGGTACTTCAACATCTGCAGTAGTGACACAATGCCATCGGTCGACTGAACAATCATCACAGAAACGAACTAGTCCATAATAAGCGTGTTATCGCATATTTACACTCGATGGCAGTACATTAACGCGAACTGGACTTTACAGACATACTGAAGACACTAAAACTTACAGATGAGCGATAGTTTATCCCAACCTTCATCAAACGAAGCTAATCAAAGCTAATATTGTATCCCTGCAACGAATGTAAACAAACAATATCTCGGGCTTCCGCATACGCAATTTTCACCCTTTCGATACCTGCATTAAGGTCTGAGTATTGTAGTTGGTCTTGGTAACGGCTTCGTACACGTCACTAAAACTGGAAGTCCTGTATCTACAAGGGACCATGAATTAAAATGTGGTATTCTGCGTGGTAACGGCTTCGCACACGTCACTAAAAAAAGGAAGTCCTGCATCTAAATAGGCCATGAATTAATAGTACATTATGCAACGAGCCTATAATGGCGATAATTAAGACACGAGTATGTTTATAAAACGAGCGTACAGGTAGTGAGTTTTATAATTTTCATACCGGCAGTGGCGTGTGGTGGAATTTTACTTAGGGTAAGCAATGGTTTTCTTGAAGACCCAGTTGTAGAAGTTTGGGTTATTTTGAACTTACAAAGTAATTCTATCTCAAATGAAATGAATGATAAATGTTATACGTTTAGTTAAAATAGCGAATACAAGCTTTCAATTTCGTGTTAATAGGCCTACTCAATTGAGGAGTTGGACGACTTCCTAATAAAATTAATATTTTTTTTCTCAAATTTACCGCACATCACACGCTGTCATCTCTAGGCCCAACTCCCGGTGCCTTATTTTTACAGATTTCTCACGCCTACTAGTGTAAACAAAAACGTCTACTGCATACCCAACTTCCTTATATTGCATTATACAATATTATATCGCTGAACTATAAAAATGACGGCCTACCACAGTAAAACAATCACACGTTTTAACACAGCATATAAAAAGCTGTTTTACACAAACACTGACACGCTTTTTCAAACTATAATGGGCGAGTAAACACACTATCTTTGAAAACTGACCGCTCCTTGTTTTCGGCCTAAGGTATGTAACTTAAGGAATTGCTTCCTAGCCTTCGCTTTCACTCACCCTGGAGTACCAAGAAATACCAGAAGAGGGAATGTCACGTTATTGTGCTGCTGCAAGCGACTCCGCAAGGAACTCGCAGTAGGCAAAAAAGATCAAACGAAGTAGGTTATGAATGGGTTCATTAAAACAATACAGGACACAGAGACTGGAATATCAATATAACCAAAGTAAATAATTATTGTACCCGTCATTATTTTACTTGGGTAAGCAATGCTTACCTTACATCCATGGAATACACGCGCTTGTGCGAGTGTCTTAATTACCATTATAGGTGGGTTGCATACAACTGTTTATGTTCGACGATAATTATAACTTTATTATATGTTTTAACATACATATTCATAAATATCTGTGGGATTCATTCACTTCAGTTAGTGAACGGGGCGCGCTGGATTTGCTGCCTGAACAGAGCGCATGCGTGGGTCAAAGACCTTCGGAAGCAGAGACCATTTACTCTGCTTGGCAATGCTATTGTTTACAGCCTGCATGATGTCCAGTGCCGATCAAGACTAGCATTCACTAATATTGTCACAGAAGTCGTTTGAAAGTAATGCGCTGTGTATAAATTCGAAGTGGGGCTATTAAGGTACGGTGCTATTTCTTGTCTCATATTCGCCAGTTTATTTACGCGAACATATGGTACGGTGCAATTTCCATGTCGGTAATTTATATAGAAGGATGCTGTGTTGCTAACTTCTGGACGTGGATTCATACATTTCTTGCATATGTCAAAGTATTTTCTTGTTACCGTAAAGGCTCGTGCTGATTTTGTCTTTGTGTTTGGGATTGTAACTAATGGTTGATCCACTATCCAATTTGAACTTTCAAATCATGTAATTCATGTCGGACATGTTGGATTTTGAGCGCATGCACGAAGCTATCCTTACCTAATTGGTCAATGAATGAGCTCTGATTGGGTGAAGAAACTGTCTCATAATGAAAAACAGTACTATAATGACCATCATTATGATACAGTTTTCTGACATATAATATTTACATTTCAACATCGTCGAACATAAAAAGTATTACAATATTTGGCTCTGAGAGGGAATTAATCCTCCTGAGGACAATAGATTTTAGAAAGATTGAGTAGGACATGATAAAGAACTTACGTGGGCGTAGTGACAGACTCAGTTCGATGCTCTATGGTCATTGTTAACGTCTTAATACTCGTATCTGTCGACGCTAAGAGGGGTCAGTCTGAGGATTGTTTCATTGCACTGCTAATGTTGCTGTTCTCTTCTTCGTTAGGGCCACTAAGAACCGCGAGATCTTAACTGTTTTGCCTTCTTGTGGGCCAACCAGATATTCATCCTTTCGGAGTGTGCTTCCTTCCAACTGAAAAACAAAGTACGAGTGCAGATCGGAAAGTAACGCACAATCATTCTTTTCTTATCTAGTATTGCAGCCGGAATCGTGAAATTTCACGACGATACAGTTTGAAGTTTCCGCTACAGAGGGTATTTTGTTTTCATGTCCAACTCTAGCGAGAGAAGCCTGAACTACAAAACGAACATGGCGCGCATGTAACTGTCATCAACTTGTGAAGAGCAGTGAAGTGTACTTGGATATTTGTGGGCCAAAGGCCATAATCAAGCACTTTCCTAGCAGATTGAGTCACTTTGAAATCTTTTCGTACTGGTGAACCAGCATGTTTCCACTCCATAGAGACAACTGTTATCGGCCGTCCGTAGCGTGGAGAATCACTAAGGTTCACACGGCCCTCTTGCATGGAGGAAAGAATAAGAGGCAGTGGCGTATACTGGTCTGAAGATCTGGGCTACCGCTGAGCTTAATATTACACAAAACATGCTTTTGAACTGCCGTGCGAAAAGAGTTCATATTTGAAAACCCTTCCTTTCACGACTAAATAACAAACACGGCCAGCAATACAATTGAGACAGTTTAGAACTGCCAGATAACCTATTCCTCCTAGCATATAGCCTAGATGTGAAATGACGTGTATACATTGGCACACAATAATTATTGCAGTTCAGGTGTAGGCCTTGTCATATGTATAATATGAACTTTCTCACTGTATAGACGACGGCTGAAAGGAACTTCTAACAAACTCTCTATTATACAGGCACTGGCATTTAAAGCCCCCGCATGTGTTTGTTCCGTAATTTTCTCACAAAATCACAACTGGCACAGTTAAAACAAACCACTACATAAATATTCTTCAGCATACACATATTTAAATAAATCACACATCGAAAATACTACAACTTCTAAAACATATTCACATATATGAGCGCGATAATGTATATTTATTGTAGGCTATTTGTTCCATTAAACGCTTTGAACTTCAAAGAAACCGCTGGTACTCAATTAAATTAGCCTCTGGCTGCGCGAGCCAGCGGCGTGTGGGCCAGATATGCGGGGCGACTAAGCGCTCCTTAGCCTGGGGTTTAACTTGAATCGGGGTTAAAATTGGCGGTTTCTTGCGTGGTTTCAAGTGGTTAAGCGAATAATTTTTATTTGATGTTGTGTATGCAATCATTTAAATATTTGGTAGTTTGATGTTATTTTGCGTGGTATACATGTGTTAGTATCTATTTCCCTCCGTGTTACTCAGACCATCGCCGCTCCAAGCTTTGTTTATTCTTGTTAGGCGCTGTCCAGTATGGTAAGAAACCGCTGCGCTGGCTGTAGCGGCAACTCAGTCGCTATGAGCGCTGGGCCTGCACGGAACAAGGGTGGGTGCGGAGAGATGGGGAGGGCGGCGTGAGGCTGCCGATTTCTCGAACGGTTTCTGCTGCGTTGCCGCGTTGACTACTCACTAACCATTATTTATTTCGATAAAGAAGAATGTGCATGAAAGTCACGATTGTTTGAATGCTTTGTTGAACCTGTAATAAAGTGTTATTTATTTTTAATGTAATTTTCTTGGGCTACCGCCGGTAGCCCCGGTAGCCCTAAGAATACGCCCCTGATAAGAGGAAATGCCCTGAGCTGGTTTGAGTGAAGCCAAGCGCTGCAACCAATGTGGGCGTAACCTTAACTTGTATTCGGTGTTCCGTGACTTGCATATGGTTGTACGAATCGAATAAGAGTGCTCTGTTTATTAATTGTAAGGTTCGTATTCTTGAATATCAAAATGTGTAAGAACAATGAGTGAAAGTGGCTGTGCTCGAAATTAGGCCTAAAAACTGATGACTGCCTCAACGCCAATAAGAACTTAAAAAACAATTTGGTGTAAATACCGTGATTAGTTCCGCATCATCATGATAGTTTCCAAGATGTTCCTTCTTTGGTACAACTCGCACCTTCAGACGCCTGTATTCAAATTTAATCAGTGTTTTATTACGTTTCGCCGAGTCTTTCTTACAAAACTAGCCTTTCAAAGGTGCTCTCATATTTCTATTTAAATTGGCTTTTAAAACGATAATGTAGCTTATTTGTGCCAAGTACCGTGATGTACAGAGTGTATTCTGCCTATCCAAGAATAAATCTTGGCTTGTCATTGCAGTTTTATGTCACTAAAATTCAAGACTAGTTGGAGTAGTTTACGGCTTTAAGCATAGGAACAGCCATTATCTTGCTACCCAAAGTGGGCGTGCCGTTTGGCTTCAGCAGCTTGCACTAGGCAGCGCAGCGAAGGCATCTCCTTCCGTTCTTTCTTGGAAGAATGCACACCATTTGGAGACATTGCTACGGTCCATAGATTCATCCCCATATACGCCACGGCCGGTGAATTTTACTCGGTTTATGCCCTTTGGTTCACAATATCGAATTACACTTCGCTGCTCTTTACAAGTTGACGACAGTAACATGCGTGCCATGTTTGTTTCGTAGTTCAGTCATCTCTCGCTAGAATAAAATGATAATGTTACTTGATTTACGTCCCTTTTAACTACTGCGGTTTTAGAGACGCAGACTTTTACCCGAAGGGGATCTTTAACGTACCTTCTGTAGCGCAAACTTCAACCTATATCGTCCAGCTGCAATACCTGATTGTGCGTTACTTTCCGATCTCCTCTCGTAGTAGCAGCCAGTAAGTTATTATATCGCTAATGTTCATGGATATTTTGGAATGGACTGAAGTTTCATGCTGCAGAACCTGTAAAAGGAAAGTAGGCTTCTACACAGATAGAGAAGGAAATGCGTTTTTTAATCTCTATCATTAGCGACTTCGGTGGTGTAGTTGGTAGTATGCTGAGCTTCTATGCCAAAGATCGCGGCTTCAAACCCAGCCGAATTCGTCTGATTATTTAAGAGCGTTAAAAATCCCTCAGTATACATTCCTTCGGAGGGGAAGTAAATCCGGCGATCCCATGTCATAGATTTATGGCATGTTAAAGAACCTTCCACTAATTACACCTGTGTGAAGCTAAATTATATAGGTTAAACAGTTGACAAACGCTCTTAGGTTCCGACGTTCGTTCAAGTTCTGAACTAGTAGTCGTTGACGGTGGCGTTTGGCGGCAAAAGTAGGAACTACTTGAAAAATTTCAATGTCTGCAGTCCTCACTTGAATTGATAACAGATAACACACACTAAGACAGCCATCACAATTAACATCGGTTATCAGACAGATTCTACACACACACAAAGTACACGGAGCTACATGACCGCGTTGTCGCAGCCCCTAAACTGAAGAACCAATCATCCAATCTCTATCATTGATGGCCTTTAAACTCAAGCAAACTGTCTCTTCTGAAGAAATTCGATCATGTCCGCCTACTGTGTGTGTCACATTCCTTGACGCCGTCATCTCACATGCAGCACAAACAGACCGTGTCATAGCACTGACTCAGCGCAGATTCTCTGTAACGACACACCCAAACACTTCCCTGACACTGCATGGTGTGATGTGATAACATTCGTCCATGTCAACACCTCTTCAAAGGCGGCTTAGGTCCTGGGATTTTTTTAAGAGCGTTAAAAATCCTTTAGTATGTTTTCCTTCGAAGGGAAAGTACTGTAAAGTCGGTGGTTCCATGTCATAGATTTATGGCATGAAAAAGAACCTTCCACTAACTACACTTGTGTGAAGCCAAAATGTGTAGGTTAAGTTCCAACGTTGGACACCAGGTGCTGGCTCCGATGGCATCTAGTAGTAGCGAAGTTCCCGGCTAGGTGTCGTGGACGGTGGCATTTGGTAGCGAAAGTAGGGACTACTTGAAATTATCGTCTGCAGTCCTTACTTGAATTAAAACAGATAACGCACACTAATACAGCCATCACAATTAACACCGGTTATCAGACAAATTCTACACACACCCAAAGTACACGGGGCTACATGACCGCGTTGTCGCAGCCCCTAAACTAAGGAACCAAGCACCTCCGCAAAGCTTCATGTATTTTGTTGCTGGGCCTGGGGCATCTTGGTCATCGATCCCGTGTACTGCTCGAGTCCAAGCTCCGGGAACCTGAGAGGAATGTAGATCGTGGACGATGAGGAGTGATGTGGGGGGTTCCCGGTCCGTGCGTAGTAACAGAACCAAATACATTGGTCGGTCACTCACTCACTCATTCGCACTCATTAGGTCAGTGACGGCCGGTAATAAGGTTGCAGTGTTGCACAACGACCAGACTTCTTTAAGAAAAGTGACAGTCAGTCTGAAAGACTAGACTTTATGTCATTTTAAATGCTGCAAATGCTGACAAATGCTAGAAAGGCTGGAGGATTCTCGCTTCGCTCGAAGACTCTTGGCATGTTAGATGATCAAGAAACAATCAGAACGCTAGAAAGTTACAAGTTATGAGGGAGCTGGAGCGCGCGGTGAAAGGAGGGAGCTGGCTGTATGACGTCACGGTCACCGTGTCGTTGCCGTCTCGTAACGCCAGAGCTCACTAGTGGACTCAGTACACATGCACCAAGCGGTACTATGACGTCACACACCTCAGTGCTTTCTCGGTACATTTTGTGACGTCGCCGTAACGTAACGAGGAAGTCAACTAGATCATTTAAAATGATAAAAACAATTAATACCGTAATACTATTATTAGTAATAAAAGCTGTACGGTTCCTTTGATATGTAGTCTATAGGAATTCATAATTTTGTTTTTTAATAATTCAGGAAATATTATAGTAAGTTGCTGTGAACTTTCTGAGAAAGCGAAGCGTGCCAACCGTCTAGGAGCGCTCGTCCGTTTGGTCGTTGCCAGCCCCAAGCACCGACCAGATCTCAATGGTGAAGAAATTGCAGAGATACTAGACCAATAAAGTCCTATCCCAACAATTAACTCGGCTGGTCGTTGCCCGCTGATTGCAACAAGGGAGCCGAGGCGCGGACGGAGACACCCGTGATGCTCCGTCCACTGCCGATGTCTTGCAATGCAATTTGCGCCTAATCGTGACACTCGCGGTCCTTTCTCGCCTTCGTATCTACAACTTATGTTGTTTTGTTCTCGTGAAGGTTTTCACGTAGATTAACTTATAATCCATTTAATCCGATGTCAATGTGATGTTCTATTAACTAACATACGTGATGAATAAGGTACATCTATTTTACCGCGCAATTGAATGCAGCTTTCCTCTGATATCAAGCAGTCTTTTACCCAACCACATACCCCCCTCCCTCTCTCTCTCGCCCCTTCTTTAATGAAAATATTGCAGCACCCAGAACAATTATCCTCCAGCCGCCACTGGTTTAGGCAACGGGCCTATGTTAGCAGTAGTGGAATGGACAGGAATTTCAGGTAACACGGCGGACTGTTGACAGGCCCTTCTCTTCCTGCCTCCCGTGTCACCTCACCCTGCACGTTCATAGGGCTTGGAATCGAGCAGGTAGTTGTGTGTGTGTTGAATTTGTTTGATAACCTGCATTTATGTGATGGCTGTAGTAGGGACAGGGATAAGGAAGGTATCCAGGGACTTAAAATACTGTAAGGTTCTATCCCAGCATTTGCCTGGAGAGATTGTGGAAAATCCTGACGAAAAATCACACTCGATATTGCCGCTGTCAGCGACGGGATTTGAACCTGCGATCTGCGGATTTTCTACAGCTGACCACCCGGCCGTGGTGCACGTTATATCACGATTATAGATTACGGGTCCCAATGTTGTTTACGATGATATTATTTTAGCTTGAATAGGTAAGCTATTGTGTTGTTTAATTTAGTTAATTTGTGGGTACACTCAGCCTCGTACACGGTGCTACATGATCGCGTTTACGCAGCCCCTAAACTAAGGAACCAACCAATCATCGACATTGCTTGTTATAATCCACATTTCTCAGGAATGAGTAATTTTATTATTATCTCTGATTCTGCGAAATACCAAGCTAGCGACTGAGGTTTTCACACGCAGTTAGGCACCAGGCAATATGATTGTTTCTGTTGTGAGTAAGCAATTCTCTTGAGCTGAACAATAGAACTCTATCTCTAAATTCCAACAGTGCTCAGTGGTTTCATATTGTGTCATATTACAGTATCTTCTACGTCTACTCTGATAAGCAGTCAATCAACTTCTTTATTTTAGTTACTAACATGTTTACATCTCGAGCCCCGAGTCAAAACTCAAGTGAATGAGTTGAGTTATCTTGTAACATGAACGTACGAGGACATTTCTGAAAATAAGTTTTATCGTTTTTCTTCCCAGGGACACTTTCTTGCCAAACTAACATACACCATGGCATCATGAACAATACACCTTGCACCATTTTTTGACATAGTAGCCACCAACTTTGAGACTCTTGTCGTAGCCTGCAGTCAGTTTGAAGAAACCACTCCGGTAAATATATATAATATATAATAATATCGTATGGCCTCGGGTGCCTGGTGCAAGCTTTGTTAATTGACACCCAGAGGGTAGCTTGCATGTCGAATTTCGTCGTTCCTTTGAACGCTATGAAAGTCAAGGAGGTTGACGCTTTCAAGTAGAGAATGGAGGAACTTTGTGTTGGCGGAAAATCCCGAGATTAATTTTGCCATTGAACACGGCCTACTGAATTCAAATGGGTTCTTTAACATGCCAACAACGTATGACATGAGTATCGTGATTTTTGTCGCCTTCAAAAATCACTTACCATGGCCAGGGGCGAACCTGCAATCTTGGGGTTGGTAGTCCGACACTATAACCACTCACCCGCCGTGGCAAGCTACTCCGGCAAAACTCTGTGTCCTGCGATGCAAGGATTGTCGCACAGTCTGCTCTGGGGTCAAGTTTCTCGATACCCATCCTGCGGACACTTTTCGGTAACGCAACGCATCACAGAGCCCTGTGCGAATATACAAAACGTTATCCACATCCACCCCGCATCCGCACGGCTGCTATCCGCATCCGCCCCGCATCCGCCCCGCATCCGCACGGCTGCTATCCGCATCCACCCCGCATCCGCACGGCTGCTATCCGCATCCACCCCGCATCCGCACGGCTGCTATCCGCATCCACCCCGCATCCGCACGGCTGCTATCCGCATCCACCCCGCAATCGCACAGCTGCTATCCGCATCCGCCCCGCATCCGCACGGCTGCTATCCGCATCCACCCCGCAATCGCACAGCTGCTATCCACATCCGCCCCGCATCCGCACGTTTGTTATCTGAATTTACTGGCATTACAATAATATTTTCAATTCGATAACATATTAAAGCAATACACTTTGTTAGTTTTGAGGAGAGAGTCGTTTCCTTAGGCTGTGCATATCAAGTTCTATGTTTAAAATAAATGTTATTACAGCCAGAATTGCAACCCTTTTCAGTTTGGAGTGTTAATTGTGCTTAATGCCATAATTTGAATGAGATTAGCGTAAATCATCTTACATTTGTCATGAAAAAAGAAACATAACGGAAAGATATATGATATGTCATAGACATCCGGGTCTAAGTAATGATAATTCAAAATTTTGCGGATATCCCCACCCGCCCAGGGCTTGACACATCATGGAGCATGTGATGGACCCGGGCATGGCCACGTCTGCCATCTCACGATGACTCAATTTTCACTTCTTTCTCTTCTTCCTCTTCTCTTCCCAAAATTGCTTCACCCTTTGATTGTGTTCCTGTTTCCTTTGCCCTGTCCACAATGTTCCCGTCTTCATCTTTATACATTTTCTATTCTTAATTTTATCTGAATTCTCCTCTATCGCCTATCATTTTCCTCGTGATCCCTGCATGCCTGAAATCTTCCTCTATTTCATGACCAATTTGTTTTCGTGCTTGAACTGTTTATTACATCAAAGATCTCCTTTGTAAGTCCGTTGTTGTTCATTCTCGTATGTGGCCGAAGAAAGTTTTCCCGCTTGAGCTGTTTATTACATCAAAGATCTTCTTTGTAAGTCCATTGTTGTTCATTCTCGTATGTGGCTGAAGAAAGTAAGTCTTCTCTTCTTCAAGTACCGTATTTGGTCCCCCGAACGTTGGCGATCATCATGGAAAAGGTGCCTTTGTCCACCGCAAGCCGGAACAATTCTTCAACAGACGGAATCCGTGACCACTCCTTGATATTCTGAAGCCAGGTCATCTGTCTTCTGCCACTCCCTCGTCTGCCATTTAATTTGCCTTGAAGTATTTGTCGAAGCAACTGATATTTTTGCCCTCTAAGTAGCCTACTTGACCCAAATAGGCAGTTTTTAGATACGTAAAGGTAGACAAAAGCTGAAGATCACATTTTGCTCTTCTGAGGAATCTCTGCTACTCTGCGTTTTCTAATCATATCTGTGGGTTTATCTGTGCGCTCGTTTAACTCCTTGGTAGGTCTTTTCATCCATAGGCTATTCCATCTCTGTATATTGCTCGAAATAATTTTTGGAGAATTTTACGCTCTACATTTATTTTCTGCTATGATTGTAGGTGCTCCGATTGTGGTCGTTTCTGACGCATACAATGCTTCTGGTAGTGCGACTGTTTTGTAGTGTCTACCTTTGGCCTGTCGTGATTATGCACTTCTTGTTATAATGAGACAATTATTATTATTAATAATATCATCATTATAGAGATTTATGCGTAACTACAAGTTATATCATACCCGTCGTTGATGGATTCATAGAGTAAAAGATCTTTTATTTATTTCGCGTATTGCTCTTAGTGCTGAGAGTATCCGAGGACATGTTCGGCTCGCCAGAGGCTGTAGCTGCTTCAATGTGGACACCCATGGGGTGAGCTACAAGTTCCGTTCAATTTCAAGTAGTTCCAACTTTCGCTACCAGATGTCACTGACACCTAGTGGTGAACGTTTGAACTTTTTTTCATAGAGCGTTTCAACGAAATCTAACCTTCAAATTTAGCTTCACACAAGTTTAATTAGCGCCATAAATCTATGACTTCTATGACTTCCCCTCCGAAGGAAGGCATACTGAAGGATTTTAATGCTCTTAAAAAATCCGATGACTTTGGCCGGGTTTGAACCCGTGATATTGTGCATAGAAGCTCAGCATGCTACCGACTACGCCACCGAAGCCACTTTAGAGCAAAGGATGATAGTTTATAACAACTACTAGGTCATATTCCAGTCTCCGAAGAAAAGGAAAGAAAAAAGTCTTATGACCGAAAAATGGAGGACAGCCTTGCCCTGTAAACAGCTATTAGAGGAGTAAATTACAATAACACTATGGTCTATGACGAATTAAGTACGGTATTTACTAATATTAGAATCTATGGCAAGAAATCAATGCCGTGGTGAAAGGAAACCCCCATGGAGTTTGGGTGAAACTGCAATAAACTCCTATCAGGAGACAGAGTTTAGGTAGGGTGCATATGGACACACTCCACGGTTAGTGCTGCTCGATTGAGACTCATGCATGTTAGAAGGACAGCTTCGGTGGCGTAGTTGGTAGCATGCTGAGCTTCTATGCCCAAGATTGCGGGTTCAAACCCGGCCGAAGTCGTCGGATTTTTTAAGAGCGTTAAAAATCCCTCAGTATGCCTTCTTACGGAGGGGAAGTAAAGCCGGCGGTCCCTTGTCATAGATTTATGGCATGTTAAAGAACCTTCCACTAATTACACCTGTGTGAAGCTAAATTAGGTTAAACATTTGACAAACGCTCTTAGGTTCCGACGTTCGTCGCCAGGAGCCGACTACGGTGGCAGCTGGTAACAAAGTTCTGAACTAGTAGTCGTTGACGGTGGCGTTTGGCGGTAAAAGTAGGAACTACTTGAAGAAATTCTATGTCTGCAGTCCTTACTTGAATTGAAAACAGATAACACACACTAATACAGTCATCACAATTAACACTGGTTATCAGACAGATTCTACACACACTCAAAGTACACGAGGCTACATGACCGCGTTGTCGCAGCCCCTAAACTGAGGAACCAACCAACCAACCAACCAACTTAGAAGTATGTGCTTCTCGTCTTATCGCAGGAGTATTTTCTGCCATCTCTGAGTGCGTTGCACGAATTAATGTCTGAGCCTCCTGCTTCATGTTGGGAGTTGGATATCACACAATTACCTTACTGCCGGAATTTGAGGTCCCCTCTTAACCTCCCCACCCCTTTTAATAATATCGCTTTTCAGTCGGTCAACAAGAATGTGCCAAATTAGTTTTGGCGAGCAGTAACAAATGATTTCCTAGAGCGTAAAATCTGTATATAAGAATTACTAGCTGAAGTACCCGTGCTTCGCTACGGGTCATAAATAAATTAAAATGTGAAGGTGACAGTTAAAACAGGGGACAGGCGAGGTGCTGCGCGGTGGGAGAGTAAGGCTGGAACATTTTGTCCAACTACACCGCTCGGCGTTGACCGTGTTTTATAGCACAAATTTAGGTTGGAGATTCACGAAAAGTGATAAGGACCTTTCGGATAGAAAATTAAATTTTAAACCTCGTAGTGTATATGCGATCAAAAGTTTGAAATGGAAATATGAAAGTTTGAAACCAAATGGTGTAGTGACGTAACTAAAATGGTCGCCATCTTTAAATAGTGCAAAGTATCGAAATCAAAAGTATCCTATATGTTAACCAGGCAAATAAGCTACTTCCATTTAAACTTTCATGTAAATCGGACCAGTGGTTCTTGGTGATAGAGTAATACACAGACACACAGGCACACACCATCTCATGTTTATATATTAGTAGACCTATAGATTTGTTGTTGTTTGAGTCTTTAATCTTTTGACTAGTTTGATGCAGCTCTCAATGCCTCCCTGTCCTGAGTTAATCGTTTCATCTCTACGTAGCTATCACACCCTACATCCGAGGCAATCTATTTAACATATTCTAACCTTAGCCTACCCGTACAGTTGTTATCCTCGACCCTTCCCTCTATAACTAAGTTTGCTATTCCTGGGTGTCTTACCAAATCTATCTCTTATCTTCATTAGGAGTCACCAGAAACATCTCTCCTCTCCCACTCGTCTTAAGATCTCTTCATTTGAAACCCTATCTACCCATCTGATCTACATCATTCTCCTGTAACACCACATTTCAAACGTTTCAATCTCCTCTTTTCTGCTGCACCAATAGTCCGTTTCCCTTCCATATAGTGCCACACTCCAGACAAAGACTTTCAATAATGACTTCCTAACAACCAAATTTATATTTTTGATGTCAACAGATTCCTTTTCTGTTGAAATGCTTTCCTTGTCTGAGCCAACCTACTTTTCATATCCTCTTTGCTTCGTCCATCAATGTTTTTTTGCTTCCTAATTAACAGAAGTCATATACCTTTTCACCTACCAATGCGACGTTCATAGGGGTTTCTGGTTTCTGTCGGCTGCATTCCAATATTTTTAGCCTACTTTTCACATTTTGCAAAAATGAGGAAAAAGTAGTCTTATGAGATCGATCCGGGAAATTGTGTGTCTGTCTGTCTGTCTGTCCTTCTGTCTGTCCGGCTGTGTGTGTGTCCCCCCCTATCAACTCCTAAACGGCTGCAGCAATCAAAACCAAATTTAGTATGAGTAAAGATGTGCACCGGAATAGCTCACGTTCATATTTGAAAATGATTTCAGTGCTACCAACTGCTGAAAAAACGCACTAGAAATTTGAGCTCCATGTTGGATATCTTGCAAGGTATGCATGGGAGCTATTCCAAAATTGGCACACATGTAGATAATACTATTTCAGTTTAATTTCCAGGAGGCCAACCATGACAGTGTTGCCAAAATAATTTTAAGCCTTCTGATAGGTCCAATGTTTAAATGCATATAACTTCTACACTATCAACTGGATTTCAACCAAATTTTGTCTGTAATATCTGTACATAAACAGATATGACTGAGCGTATTCTTAAGAGCCACCAGGGCTGCCAACTGTTGATAATTGCTCTCTCTATTTTTTAAATCCAAATACCAATATATCAGAAAGTATGCAAGCCAACAGCTTGAAACTATTCACACGTATATTCTGACATTTTAGATTAATTTGGAGTAACTTATATACGTCAGTTCTTCCAACATGATTATAAGCCTGCTGATAGTACCAAATTTTAAATACATGTAACTTCTATACTATCAGTTGGATTTCAACCAAATTTCGTATGTGCAATGTGTACCATAACAGATATGACTATAATTATTGTTAAGAGCAATCAGGGCTGCCAACTGTTAATAAATGCTGTCTATATTCTTTTTACCCTAATATCAATATATTAGAAAGTATGCAAGCCAACAGCTCTATACTTTGCACTCGTATAGCACCTGACATTCTAGATTAATTTGGAGTAATTAATACAAGGCAGTGCTGCCAACATGATTCTATGCCTGCTGATATGTCCAATTTTAAAATACATGTAACTTCTATACTAACAAATGGATTTCATCCAAAATTGGCACAACAAGATATCATAATAATTCAGATTATTTTTGACCAGCACACGCATGGTATTGTTGGCAACATGCTTTTACGCGTGCTGATAGATCCAGTGTCTAACTGCATGTAACGTCCATTGGACTTCAACCTAATTTTGTATTCTGTACCTTGAGCCATGTTTAACATCTCTCATTTCTTTATTTTCTTTGGCGGCCGTCCTGGTAGACTCAGTCGCCATGTGAGATACGTTCTGTCCGGACGTGCCTTGAGGCTCTCCGCCTTATTATTTAAAATGTAATGTTTTTCCTTTTTATTTAACATTGTTATTATGCCGAAGCCTTCCATTTACTCATGTAAGTAATACATCTAACCTTGTGTCCACTATGCTCATTTCCTAAATTTAACTTTTCTTTTTGATCTTCGTCGTGTGCTTGGATTTGCTGTGGAACCAATCGTAATGGCGGTCTCCTGTTTTATTTTGTTTGAGTCTTCGTTTAACCTTTTATTTGTGCCGTGAAATATATCTGGGAGTGATTTTGTGAGTGTATGTTTTTCTTGCTGCCAGGTGCATTGAAGTTGTTTTGATTTGGGCATATCTTCGAATGGGTCTCCCGTGGTTTGTGGACGTTGGCGTTTCGACCATTCTCCCAACACGAGGCATGACACCATATATTTTAGCCCTTATGTATTCCCTTCATTCCATGCTTCGGGCAACTGAATCACGGCGGTAACTTTAAGTAGGCCTTACCGTATTCAGCTCGAACTCGGAACGTAAGTTGGGGACCATATAGGTTTAGCATGTTTTGCTAGACTACCTACAAGCACGAGTTGCTTTGTGTTTTATTACTGGATCGTCGGCTGGCATTTTGTGTGTTTGATTGCGTGTATGTATCATGATATATTTCACGGACACTTGACGTCATTTGTTTCTCCTTGTAGTATCTTTGGTTTTTGCATTTCTTTTCTCTGGGGACTGCCAGCTCGATCGCATCCCCATTGCTCGCCACAGCCTCTGCGACACGCACACAGCCTCTTGTTTTATCTTTGCTATGCTTGTTATTTGTGGTCGTCATGACAACCATCCATCTCTAGGCTGAGAAGTGATTGTTGTTGACCAGCGACCGGCTCGATTGCCTTTTTGGTCAATTACCTCCTCCCTTTTTACATCATTTTTATTGGAAGTGGCACAGGTATTTATTTTATTTGTTTCCGTTATTTATTATTGTAAGTAATTTATTGTTTATAATCATCCTTCCCGTTTGAAAGTGACTGTATTTGACCCCTAGGGTACCTTTTTTTGTGTGTGTTATTCTGGCCGGGTTTCTTTGTGTGTTCGGTTTCAATTAATTAAATTTCCATTTCTTTACCCATGTGTCTTATTTAGTAGTGTTTGGCGATCGGGCTGCTCGCTCTCTCTCTCTCTCTCTCTCTCTCTCTTCAAACCTAGGCCTAACTTATTCTAGCTGTCTAGCACCAGGAGGGTATTCCTACCACTCGTCGTGGGACCACCATCACGGAGTCTGGAGTCGCTCGGCACATCTGGCCTGCAAGTACGGGCCCAGCACAGGTCAGAAATTAACATCCATTTCCACTGCGTACTCCTTTCTTTTCTAGTTGGTTCCAGTGATGCAGCTAGGAGGCACGCCAAGAATATGTTTATTTTAAAAGGGCGGTGCAACCTTAAGAGATGGAACTAAGAATATATTCAGTCACCAGGGCTGCCAACTGTAGTGCTCTATTTGGCTACATTATACCAGGTATATTTTGAACTAATTTGATTTTTCGATATTACCAACTTAATTTTGTCATTATTATAGATAGCAAGAGTTTAGTGCTTTTCAGTCGGTCAACACGAATGTACCCAAAAGAGATGGGTTATGCCCTAATCCTGAAATAAATTACATGAGATTAATAAAACACTAGGATGACCAGTTTCGATCGTCAAGCGATCATCATCAGATCCATTACACTTAGGCTACAAAATCTATGTTTGAAATACAGGTGAAAATATTTACAATATGTACAATTATTTAGTTGCAGTATTGGTACTGAAACTGTCAGTGTATGCTAAATGCAGTATATATGTTAGGTGAAATGCTAAATGGTGATAGCTATCCGGAGATTGTACTTTAGAGAGATTATATGGTTGTAAACTATGGTTAAACTATAAAATTTTTGGCTAACTACTTATCTGATTGTCTTCCGTATTACAGCTACTCGCAGTTTTCGTGCTCACTGAAACTCGCTGTGCGGTCGACTGGGGTGGTTATCTTAACGACTGGTTTTTCCCTGCCTCCTCCCCCTGTCCCTACGTGCTGTGGGGAGTGATATCGATGTGTTTATGTGAGGTGTTGCCAACCTAGATAAGATGTATGTTATTGAATGAGGTGGGTCTACAATTATTAAAGACCGTGGATTAGCCCTCGCCACGCGTGGAGCATAACCCATTCGAACTAAGCGTTGACGGTCTTATGAGGACGTCCCGGCACCTTTAATACTACCGCGAATATGGGCCTTGGTTTATTGCAGAAGAAAAGTACATCTTACACCTCATCCAGATAACATTTACCTATTAAAAACCCCCTAATTTCCCCCCTTTTTTTTATCTAGCTTGGCTGTGTCGCTAAATTGTGTTTTGTTTCCGACGGGGTGTGTTTTTTAGTAGCGTGAAGAGGGGTGAGCTCTCCATGAACGTGTGTTCATTTAGATTGTTGGGATTGTTTCGTTTGGCTAGGTGTATCTCGATTGCTTCCTTTATGTCAAGAGCTCTGCCTTTCGATTCGTGATGGATTATTTTAAGGTCCGACTCTATGTTGGTAAAGCTGTGCCCTGCGTCACACATATGTTCGCACACGGCTGAATGTGTTCCGTATCTTATCGCATTCCTATGTTCATTATAACGTGTGTCTACTCGCCTTCCACTCTGCCCGATGTAATTAGCTTGACAATCGGTGTCTTGGCACGTTATAGAATATACCCCTGACCTTGAATACGGGTCACTTTTATTTAGATTACTATTTAGGAGGTGCCTAGCGGTTGTGTTTTTCGTCGTGAAAGCTATCTTTATGCCTTGTTTTTTGAATAGGTTAGTGATTTTATATGTATTCGCATTCACATAGTTGAAACGCGCAAATTTTTTCTCATTAGTGTCTGGTTTGGGAATCGTTTTATCTTTATTTTTATGTTTGGCTATAATTTGATTTATTTTGCTTGGCGAGAAGTTGTTTTCCTTTGCTATTTGCATAATAGTTCTTATTTCCTTATTATAGTTGTCTTTTGACATGGGTATGTTTAAAGCTCTGTGCACCATTGAATTGAAACCCGCTAGTTTGTGCGTACTGGGGTGATTAGACTGATTGTGGATTGCATGCGAGGTTTGTGTTGCTTTCCGGAATATGGAATAAGAAAGGTCGTTGTCGTTACGTTCAATAGTTATATCGAGATAATTTATTTTCCGGTCTATTTCGGATTCCTTAGTGAATTTGATAGAGTGGTGAAGGCTATTAATGGATTGGAGAATTGTTTCTTCGCTTGTTAGTTCAGTATCGTAGATGCAAATTACATCATCTACGTATCTTTTCCACATTACTATTCCCTTTGTTGAAGTGTTTTCTAAGAACGCATTTTCTAGTGCATTGATGAAGATGTCAGCGATTAACCCACTTAGTGGCGATCCCATTGCTAGGCCTTCTCTCTGTGTGTATATTTTATTGTCGAATTGAAACACGTTTTGGGTGAGAACGACCCTCAGTAATCTCACAATCTCTTCAATTTCTTTTACTGAATTGTTGGATTTTAAGTTGTTTTCGATAGTGTTGATTGCTTCAATAATCGGAATATTGGTGTACATGTTAGTTACGTCGAAGGATACTAGCCTGAAGCTAGGTTTCATTTGTAGGGTGTTCAATGCTGTTACTAGTTCTGTTGTGTTCTTTACAGAGTTGTTTTTGTCGTTGGAAAGACGGCATTTTAAGATTTTTAGTAACTCTTTGCTGATTTTGTAATTAGGGGCATTCCTACAATTGACTATTGGTCTCATTGGGCATTCCTTTTTGTGTATTTTTGGTTGTCCCCTCAATGACGGTATTTTCGGGTTCATGTTTATTAGTTTTGTTTTTTCGGCTTTGGTCAGTATGTATTCTGTTTCTTTCAGCGCACTTTTTATTTGTTTTTGGAATTTGTTGGTGGGGTCTTTTGTTAATTCCTTGATTTCGTTGTTGTTTAGGAATGCGACTGTTTTTTCAATGTATTCTGTTTTGTTCAAAATTACTGTAGTGTTTCCCTTATCTGCTTTTGTGATGATTAAGTCATGTTCTTTTATTTTTTGTTTTAACGACTTTATTTCTTTGAGTTGTTTGTTGTTTTGAATGTCATTGCTATCGCCCTCTCGTTTGAGGATTTTTTTGGCTTCGTTGGTGGCGAGGTTTTTGGTTAATTCCCTGTCTTCTGCTGGGAGCTTGTGACTGGCTATCTCAATATCTGTGATTAACTGTTTTATATTGTGGTTCGTGTGTGCGTCTGTGCAGTTGTATTTCAAACCTTTGTCTAACATATTCATTTCACCTTGAGAAAAGGTTACGTTCGTTCTGTTGTTTACTCTGCTGTGGAAATTGAATTCATTGTTATTCGTGTGTTGTTCGTTAGATTGATGGTTCTGTGTTTCTCCAAGTTTTCTTAATTTATTTTCTAGCGTTTCATGCTTCCTCGTTGCTCTGATTTTGATGTTGTCATGTAGGTGCTCGGTGAAGCTGTCCCATTGGGCCGCGTGCCAGAAATTACTTAGTTGCAATTGAATGTCGTATAATTGTTGGTTAATTTTTTGCTTTCTTATGTATGCAAATCTTAATTCGTTTTTTATCCAAAGCGCTTTGGCTTGTTTGGTTGAAATGATCGTGGCTGGTGTGTTCGGTACGGTTTTAATTGGTACGTATTTAGGGGTGAGGTTTAGTTCTATACATTTTTTGTTGAACCAAATTGACTTGTCTAAATTCATGAGTTTAAGCCTGAGTGATTTGAATTTCTTGGCTTCACGATTTGACTGACTAGCCGTGAACATTGTGGTGTTTGAAGCCATATTTTCAGTGTTGCCTTAGTAAACAAGAGACAAAGGTTTGAAATACAACTGCACAGACGCACACACGAACCACAATATAAAACAGTTAATCACAGATATTGAGATAGCCAGTCACAAGCTCCCAGCAGAAGACAGGGAATTAACCAAAAACCTCGCCACCAACGAAGCCAAAAAAATCCTCAAACGAGAGGGCGATAGCAATAACATTCAAAACAACAAACAACTCAAAGAAATAAAGTCGTTAAAACAAAAAATAAAAGAACATGACTTAATCATCACAAAAGCAGATAAGGGAAACACTACAGTAATTTTGAACAAAACAGAATACATTGAAAAAACAGTCGAATTCCTAAACAACAACGAAATCAAGGAATTAACAAAAGACCCCACCAACAAATTCCAAAAACAAATAAAAAGTGCGCTAAAAGAAACAGAATACATACTGACCAAAGCCGAAAAAACAAAACTAATAAACATGAACCCGAAAATACCGTCATTGAGGGGACAACCAAAAATACACAAAAAGGAATGCCCAATGAGACCAATAGTCAATTGTAGGAATGCCCCTAATTACAAAATCAGCAAAGAGTTACTAAAAATCTTAAAATGCCGTCTTTCCAACGACAAATACAACTCTGTAAAGAACACAACAGAACTAGTAACAGCATTGAACACCCTACAAATGAAACCTAGCTTCAGGCTAGTATCCCTCGACGTAACTAACATGTACACCAATATTCCGATTATTGAAGCAATCAACACTATCGAAAACAACTTAAAATCCAACAATTCAGTAAAAGAAATTGAAGAGATTGTGAGATTACTGAGGGTCGTTCTCACCCAAAACGTGTTTCAATTCGACAATAAAATATACACACAGAGAGAAGGCCTAGCAATGGGATCGCCACTAAGTGGGTTAATCGCTGACATCTTCATCAATGCACTAGAAAATGCGTTCTTAGAAAACACTTCAACAAAGGGAATAGTAATATGGAAAAGATACGTAGATGATGTAATTTGCATCTACGATACTGAACTAACAAGCGAAGAAACAATTCTCCAATCCATTAATAGCCTTCACCACTCTATCAAATTCACTAAGGAATCCGAAATAGACCGGAAAATAAATTATATCGATATAACTATTGAACGTAACGACAACGACCTTTCATATTCCATATTCCGGAAAGCAACACAAACCTCGCATGCAATCGACAATCAGTCTAATCACCCCAGTACGCACAAACTAGCGGGTTTCAATTCAATGGTGCACAGAGCTTTAAACATACCCATGTCAAAAGACAACTATAATAAGGAAATAAGAACTATTATGCAAATAGCAAAGGAAAACAACTTCTCGCCAAGCAAAATAAATCAAATTATAGCCAAACATAAAAATAAAGATAAAACGATTCCCAAACCAGACACTAATGAGAAAAAATTTGCGCGTTTCAACTATGTGAATGCGAATACATATAAAATCACTAACCTATTCAAAAAACAAGGCATAAAGATAGCTTTCACGACGAAAAACACAACCGCTAGGCACCTCCTAAATAGTAATCTAAATAAAAGTGACCCGTATTCAAGGTCAGGGGTATATTCTATAACGTGCCAAGACACCGATTGTCAAGCTAATTACATCGGGCAGAGTGGAAGGCGAGTAGACACACGTTATAATGAACATAGGAATGCGATAAGATACGGAACACATTCAGCCGTGTGCGAACATATGTGTGACGCAGGGCACAGCTTTACCAACATAGAGTCGGACCTTAAAATAATCCATCACGAATCGAAAGGCAGAGCTCTTGACATAAAGGAAGCAATCGAGATACACCTAGCCAAACGAAACAATCCCAACAATCTAAATGAACACACGTTCATGGAGAGCTCACCCCTCTTCACGCTACTAAAAAACACACCCCGTCGGAAACAAAACACAATTTAGCGACACAGCCAAGCTAGATAAAAAAGGGAAGAAATTAGGGGTTTTTTAATAGGTAAATGTTATCTGGATCAGGTGTACGATGTACTTTTCTTCTGCAATAAACCAAGGCCCATATTCGCGGCAGTATTAAAGGTGCCGGGACGTCCTCATAAGACCGTCAACGCTTAGTTCGAATGGGTTATGCTCCACGCGTGGCGAGGGCTAATCCACGGTCTTTAATAATTGTAGACCCACCTCATTCAATAACATACATCTTATCTAGGTTGGCAACACCTCACATAAACACATCGATATCACTCCCCACAGCACGTAGGGACAGGGGGAGGAGGCAGGGAAAAACCAGTCGTTAAGATAACCACCCCAGTCGACCGCACAGCGAGTTTCAGTGAGCACGAAAACTGCGAGTAGCTGTAATACGGAAGACAATCAGATAAGTAGTTAGCCAAAAATTTTATAGTTTGACCATAGTTTACAACCATATAATCTCTCTAAAGTACAATCTCCGGATAGCTATCACCATTTAGCATTTCACCTAACATATATACTGCATTTAGCATACACTGACAGTTTCAGTACCAATACTGCAACTAAATAATTGTACATATTGTAAATATTTTCACCTGTATTTCAAACATAGATTTTGTAGCCTAAGTGTAATGGATCTGATGATGATCGCTTGACGATCGAAACTGGTCATCCTAGTGTTTTATTAATCTCATGTAATTTATTTCAGGATTAGGGCACAACCCAGCTCTTTTGGGTACATTCGTGTTGACCGACTGAAAAGCACTAAACTCTTGTTTACTAAGGCAACACTGAAAATATGGCTTCAAACACCACAATATTATAGATAGGTTCATATACTGTAGAATAATCATTGGCATGAAAAGTAGGCTGTATAGTTCTTCACGGAACTTCTTGTTGTTTTACATTTATTGATTTTCGTCGTGAATTCATTCCTCAGGACAGAGTTCATACCATGAATTCTTTATACACATAGGCCTAATAAAACCGTAATTGGGATTTCATTGTGTTGACCGACTGAAAAGGCTATATTTGGTCACAATACACCACCTTAGAGATAAAGAAAACGAAGTTTTAGGCGAAAATAAAATAATATTAAGACAGAAACGTTCCCAGGCCAACAGTTGTCTTCAGCCTGTCCAAACAGAGCCACAGTATCATGTCTAGCACACTGAGATATGTGGAACTGGCTAGTTCGTATTACAAGACATCGTTCTGTATCATTTTAATATTCGCAAAAGGTGTTCGTAAATAGTCTGGTCTGGATGCAAATGAAGTAGATGCTACAAGATTTCGGGGCCACCAAAACTCGTCCTTCATTATTAAATCGATGTCTAGACACCCTGCTTGGTCGTACCGGACCTGCGCACACACTGGTCTGAATTTGAATCAAAATCAGATCAAAAATTACAGTGTCATTTTAATACATTCCGTGCATTAGGTAACATCAAAGATACATGCAGATTATCTATTTAAAGCTAATCTTCTACAGCGTGACGAACTAAAGAGCCTAATTTTCTTAAAATGTATGGATTAATGTAACATATCTAACATCAATTATTGTTGTGCCAATTTTTAATGAAATCCATTTGTTAGTATAGAAGTTACATGTATTTAAATATTGGACTTATCAGCAGACTTAAATAATGTTAGGTACTATACGTATGCAAAGTTTACAGCTGTTGGCTTGTATATGTTCTGATTTATATATAGCCTATTAGGGTAAAAAAAATAGAGGGAGCATTTATTTACAGTTGGCAGCCCTGCTGGCTCTTAAGAATATGCATATTCATATCGGTTATGGTACACAAATCACATACGGAATTTGGTTGAAATCCATTTGTTAGTATAGAAGTAACATGCATTTTAAATTTGAACCTATCAACAAGCCTAGAATCATGTTGGCAGCACTGAAGTACACTAGGTACTCCAAATTAATGTAGAAGATCATGTACTAATCGTGTGCAAAGTTTCGAGCTCTTGGTTTGCATACTTTCTGATATATTGGTTTTAGGATACAAACGTAGAGAGAGCATTTAATAACAGTTGGCAGCCCTGGTTAATTTTTATGGGACATAGTGCATGATCCTCTACCACAGTGGTGATCCGGGCACGGTCACCAAGTGTCCACTGATGAGGCTGACTAGGTGTACCTAGGCGAAAACCCGCAACAAACACGACAATAAACCTACGAAAAATACACGGCAAAACCTAGAAGATTTGCTGGAATTTCATAGATAAGTTGCTTTCTAGTCGCCTCCGTAGCGTAGCGGTCAGCATGGTTAGCTGCCGCCCCGGAGGTCCTGGGTTCGATTCCCGGCTCTGCCATGAAATTTGAAAAGTGGTATGAGGACTTGAACGGGGTCTACTCAGCCTCGGGTGGTCCAAATGAGTAGAGGGGGTTCGATTCCCACCTCAGCCATCCTCGAAGTGGTTTTCCATGGTTTCCCACTTCGTATTCGGGGAAATGCCGGGATGGTACCTACTGTAAGGTCACGGCCGCCTCCTTCCCTCTTCCTAGCCTATCCATCCCTATCTTTCATCCCTTCCCATCCCTCATGAGGCCCCTGTTCGCTTTGCAGGTGAGGCCGCCTGATCACAGCTCCCCAGTTGTATCCCTCCCGACCAGATGATCCAAGCTCCAGGACAGACACTGCCCGTAGAGGCGGTAGTGGGAACCACCAACCTAGAGGGTAAATTGACTAAATAAAAATAAATAAATAAAAAGTTGCTTTCTAGTGGGTTAAAGTAAGGAGAGACTAACTAATTCCTTAGTACCTGCCATGACTTCATACTTCTTTCTGTAATACTTGTGGGACGTGGGATAGCGACCACGGGACCCCAGCTGAGTCCGGAGTTAATTGCACTTACTTGTGCCGGGCTCCTCTCTGTCATTTTCCCTGATATCCTTTTTCTCAGAAGGGTCAGTCCTCTTGTTTTCCTTTCCATGTTATCTCCTGCCTTCTAAAGAGCGGCTTCGGTGGCGTAGTCGGTAGCATGCTGAGCTTCTATGCCAAAGATAGCGGCTTCAAACCCGGCCGAAGCCGTCGGATTTTTAAGAGCGTTAAAAATCCCTCAGTATCCTTCCTTCGGAGGGGAAGTAAAGCCGGCGGTCCCATGTCATAGATTTATGGCATGTTAAAGAACCTTCCACTAATTGCACCTGTGTGAAGCTAAATTGGATAGGTTAAGATTGTAAACAACGCTCTCAGGTTTCTACGTTCGTTGCCAAGAGCCGACTGCGGTGGCGACTAGTAGCTAAGTTCTGAACTTGGCCTAGTAGTCGTTGGCGCCAAAGTAGGAACTATTTGAAAAATTCTAAGTTGCAGCCTGTACTTAAATTAAAAACAGATAACACACACTAATACAGTCATCACAATTAACACCGGTTATCAGACAGATTCTACACACACCCACAGTACACGGGGCTACATGACCGCTTGTAGCAAGTATACCGTCGCGTGTGGAGTGTTGTCTGGGAACGAGGAGTGGGAAGGTAGCGGCTGTGGCCTATAGTTAGAGCCCTGCGCGGATAAACAAAACGTTATCCGCATCCGCCCCACATCCGCACGACTTATATCCGCATCCGCCCCGCATCCGCAAGACTTTTATCCGCATCCGCCCCACATCCGCATGACTTTTACATCCAAATCCGCTGATATTTCAATATCATGTTTAATTTATTAGATAAAGCATACAGTGTTAAACTAACACATTTAAACATTTGAGGAGAAAGTCGTTCCTGACAATTTGCTTCATTGCAAGGAACTTCATGTTGGATGACACTTCTGGTTCCTTGACCTCCGGTTTAGACAAAAAAAAAATGGCTATACTTTTTTGGCTACTTTTGCACTTGTGCCTCAGTGAGTTTGATGTGCCTGATTTGTGTCCTGAGTATGAATAGAGTTTTTTACTGGTTAAATATCCTACTATATCGTTCACCTATTTGTTTCCTTTGAAAACGTAACCAAATGTCTGTCATATCGTTGACTCGAGCTCCCAGATAAACCTGGAACCAGATCTTCCAGCATAGCTTAGACGGCGAAGTAGCTGACTTGAGGAGTGTTAATGATGTCACCACGATGAACTAACAAGCTTATTGACAGCATTATATCTCGTACATATAGTAATAATGGCAGTGAGAATTGATGATGATGATGGGATATCAAGACCATCTACTACACACATACGGTACTTAATTAAATGTAGATGAAAGCATAATGAGTAAAATGATCTTCTCGTGTATAAGTGCAATACGTCCTGAATATTTCGTAAGTAATAGGCCATAGGATTCCTCTTTTAAGCATGTAGCTGTAGGTTGGCATAGGCTATCAAATATATAATATTAACGTAAGTTTGTATTCTAAAAACTATCCGCAAATGTACTCGAAACATTATCCGCAGCGTATCCGCTATCCGCCCAGCCATGCGAACTATATCCGCGGGTTTATCCGCGGATATCCGCATCCGCGCAGGGCTTTACCTATAGTAAGGGACCAACCCTGGAATTTGCCTGGAAGGAAGATGGGAAAACAAGGCTGCCGGCGGGGCGATTCGAACCTCCTCGCCTCCCGGATATGAGCGACTGCTAGCAGCCATGCCTTAACGGCTAACTCACCCGGTCGGGAGTTGGTGACTTCGAGGGATTCCACAGCTGGGTCCGGTTTCTTCCCCTTTAACAGTGTCTCTGGGGCGGACTATCTCATCTTTCCCTTTCCTATCTGTCTTTCATGTCTCTCCTTCCTTCCTATTCCCTGAATTCTCATTCTTCGAGGGTTTAATGCATTTCTTTTCCCTGTCGTTTGTTTCCCTTATTCCTTTCTTTTTGTTTACTGTCATTTCTTCTTCAAGTTTGTAAGTTAGTTATGCATCTGGTTGTTCGCCTCGTTGCGTAGTGGCTAGCATTCTTGGTTGTCACCGTGGAGGCCCAGGTTCGATGCCCGACTCTGTCAAGGAGTTTAATTCTGGTGTGAGGACTGGGACTGGGTACACTCCGCCTCATGAGGCAAAACTGAGAAGAGGCGTGTTCGATTTCTACCTCAGCCATTCTGGAAGTGGTTTTCCGTGGTTTCGCACTTTTACTCCAGGCTAATGCCGGGATGGTAACTAACTTAAGGCCATGTCCACTTCCTACCCAAATCCTACCTCAATTTAAACACGATGTTCAGTAAAGAACATATAGCCTACTATCTCCTAAATGCATGGGTATTGTTATAACTCTTTGTCCTTTTCAAGGAGTATAATTGAATGTTGGTTGTAGTAGCTTGTTGAAATACAACGTGTTATACGGATATTAAACATGAATATGAGGTGCCCTTTACTAGCGCTACCTCTGTACAAAATTTCGTTCAATTCGGTTTCACCGGGTTTGAATTGATAGGGAGAATCGATTTGCACACATACATGGCCGCCATATGAAAACTATTGGGCTGATGACCTTGTAGATTAGTCAAAAGACGGTCGCCATACAAATATATGTCGTTGCAAAATTTAGTGGAGATCGGATGATTAGGTTAGTCGTTCTTTGATTTAAGCTTTGAACATTTGGGTGGCCGGCATTACGTTTTCGTCAAGATGGCGGCGATATAAAACATGACACTGAGGTGCCCTTTGCTATTTCTACCTCTGTACCAAATTTCGTTCAATTCGGTTTCACCGTATTCGAATGGATAGGGGGGAACAGACATTCAGAGTACATACACTCACACATACACACAGACAGACACACAATTTTTGGCCCGGTGTGTAGATCTCATAAGTCTACTTTCATGTTTTGCAAAAATCGAAAGTAGGCTAAAAATGCATATACTAGTACAAACATCACAGTGTTTATTTAGCGTATGGCGTTTAGTGCCGGGAGTGTGCGAGGACATGTTCGGGTCGCCAGAGGCTGTAGCTGCTTCAAGCGGACACCCATTGGGTGAGCTACAAGTTCCTTTCAATTTCAAGTAGTTCTAACTTTCGCTACCAGCTGTCACTGACACCTATTGGTGAACGTTGGATCTTTGATAGAGCGTTTCAACGAAATCTAACCTGCAAATTTAGTTTCACACAAGTTTAGTTAGTGGAAGGTTCTTTACATGCCATAAATATAATTATGACATGGGACCTCCAGCTTTACTTCCCCTACTGAAGGATTTTAACGCTCTTAAAAAATCCGACGACTTGGGCATAGAAGCTCAGCATGCTACCAACTACGCCTCCGAAGCCGTTTGACACCACAGTGACAGGGTTTATCAGTTAAACTTCTACAGTCATGGCCACGATGTTGCATAGCCCCTATGGAATCAATAACAGTGATAAGTCTGTAGTTAGTAATAGTAGTTGTAGATTCCATTTCATCATCATTTTCACCCAACTTAGTAGGGACTGATAACTTCGATGTTAGGGCCCTTAAAACAACAATTATCATGATCACCTTTTAGTGGGTTACTTAACTTGATGATAATTGTTATTTTAAGGGGCCTAACATCTAGGTTATCGGCCCTAATGTTTTGGGTGATCGTGAAAATGATAACGAAAATGTGAACTATAACTGAAACTAACTGTACTAACTTATTTACTAGAAGAAGAAATGGAAAACAAAAGGAGAATAAGGCAAATAAAGGACAGGAGGTAAAGAAATGCCCTCAACCCTCGAAGAATGAGGATTGAGGGACTTAGAAGGAGGGAGAGCCATGAAAGGCAGATAGGAAAGTGAAAGAGGAGAGGGTCCGCCCAAGATGCAATGGAAAAGGGGGGGAGGGGGAGGGAAACCGGACGCAGCTTAGGAATCCCTCGGGGTCACCAACTCTCGAACTCACCAGCCGTGAGCCCTTGAGGGTGTAGCACCATCCAGGGTGCACCAGAAGTGGTGGGGCTACACACACCCTGCCTCCTTGAGGGGCTTGAAGAGAAGGCAGGAAACGTGAAGAGAACAGAAGAGGTCTGACCGCTCGAAGAATGAGGGATCAGAAAAGATGAGACAAGGGCCTATTAAGGCGGGAAAGTGGAAGACTCTCTAGGCCTCGGATACCCTAATACCGTCGGGGTCGGAAAAGAACAAGATTTGACCAAGGGAGGTTGATAGGAAAGATGACAGAGAGGAGGCCGGCACAAGTTAGTGGAAGCAATGCCGGACTTAGCTGGGGTCCCTTGGTCGACAACCCACGTCTCACTAGTCGTGAGCCCCTGGGGGAGGTTACTTTACAGGTTGGGTGAATACGAAATAGCAGGTGAATTACGTTTTCTTTTTCGTAGTCAGTTTACCCTCCAGGTAGGCTTTTCCCACGGACTCAGCGAGGGATCCCAGCTTTACCGCCTCTACGGACAGTGTCCTGGAGCTTGAGCTCGAGTCCGGGGATACAACTGGGGAGGTGGGACGAGCGCCTCACCCAGGTGACCCGACCAGCAAAGCGAACAGGGGCCTCGTGAGGGATGAGAGAATGGGAGGGATAGACGAGGAAGAGGGAAGGAGGTGGCCGTGGCCTGACTGTAGGTCCCGGCATTTGCCCGAAGACGAAGTGGGAAACCACGGAAAACTACTTCGAGGATGGCTGAGGTGGGAATCGAACCCTCTCGACTCATTTTGACCATCCGAGGCTTAGGAGACCCCGTTTCAGTCCTCATACCACTTTTCAAATTTCGTGGCAGAGCTGGGAATCGCGAACCTCGGATCTTCGGGGTGGCAGCTAAACATGCTGACCACTACACCACGGAGGCAGGCGAATTACGTGAAATAAATCTGATGATTGTGATACAGTTCACGACACTGTATTTGGCCGGTGAGCCCCGGTTGCGCAGTTATACAAAACACACGTGGCGATCCTCACGCATGTGCAATTGATACGTGAGTTGCTTTGCTCGCAACTGTAAACTCACGAATCGATATTGCACTTGCCTGTGGCTCACCGTCTGTCCTCTGTTCGACTGTGAAACTGGGACTGACCGGCCAACAACTGTGGCGTGAACTATACCTTTCACCTGGGGTGTATATAAGGGAGGGGGGTTCGGGCCCCCTCCCAACATTTTTGCCAGATATAATATTGATTTATGAATTAAAACATTAAAGGCTAATATATTTATCATGTACTATTGTTACTAAGCGGCTTCGGTGGCGTAGTTGGTAGCATGCTGAGCTTCTATGCCCAATATCGCGGGTTCAAACCCGGCCGAAGTCGTCGGATTTTTTAAGAACGTTAAAAATCCCTCAGTATGCCTTCCTTCGGAGGGGAAGTAAATCCGGCTATCCCATGTCGTAGATTACACCGGTGTGAAGCTAAATTATATATAGGTTAATCATTTGACTAACGTTCTTAGGTTCCTACGTTCGTCGTCAAGAGCCGACTGCGGTGGCATCTGGTATCTTAGTTCTGAACTAGTTGGTCGTTGACGGTGGTGTTTGGCAGCAAAAGTAGGAACTACTTGGAAAAATTGAATGTCTGCAGTGCTTACTTGAATTTAAACAGATACAGCCATCACAATTAACACCGGTTATCAGACAGATTCTACACACACCCAAAGTACACGGGGCTATATGACCGCGTTGTCGCAGCCCCTAAACTAAGGAACCAACCAACCAAAGAGGTGAAGGTAGTGCGATATAAACAGTTTGCTCTGATCTTATGTGTAACAACATAACCTCATATTACTCTCCAGTGCCTTCGCTCTGATGAACGTACCAAAAACAGCAACAAGTGCCCTTGAAGCGTTTGACAAAAGTTTTTCCCCCCTAAAATGTATACCCTTATCAAATTTTTGGCAAATTTGCCTCTCTCTCTGTAGCTACCGGTACTGCCGAACGAAGGTTGAGTTGGTTGAAAACATACTTGATGAATTCTACTTCTCAAAACAGACTCAATGGTCTAGTATTCACAGAGATATACATCACTAACGATGAAGTTATGAACTAATTTGATAATGTAAGTTGTAAATAAAAACAGTAATGTTCATTCTTTCCATGTAAAGACTATCAAGTGAGCAAGATGACAGTATTAATAAACAAGTAGTTCCGCGAAGAACTATACAGCCTATTTTCATATATCCTGCTCATGTTAATTGCCTCTATCAACATACAAAATTTCAGTTTAATTCCTGTAACAGATTCGTAGATATTGAGAACCGTCTCAATATTTCAGATGGTCGCCAGGTTGGATTTTTATTTTTGTACTATTATATTAAGATTATTGTGTACGTGTGGTATTCAAAACTTCAATCGCATGATTAGAACACAAGAAGTAAAAACGAGATTTTAAAATTACGCACAGCAGCCATCTTAAGATTATGCGAACAATTGAAATAAATTACATGTCAGTGGATCAACATTTGTGTAAGCATTTAACGTGCAACGTTTCACGGCACTCAGATAGTTAATTGGCGAGAAACGTCCATTTAAATATTTATACTTCGCCGCCAGGTTACTGAAAGTCCAATAGGTGAACATATGTTCATAGTCTCTATGAACATAAAAATTTCAGTTTGGTTGCTGTAAAAGATTCATAGATATTGAGAACCGTCTAATATTTCGGAAGCTCGCCATTTAGGATTGTTATATGTATAGGCCATAGAGTTATGTACCATTCAAGGACACTTATTACCTAGGTCCATTATTCAAACTTTCACTTCGATCGCATGATTACGACACAAGAAATAAAAACTTATTTTTAAAATTTCGCACAGCCGCCATCTTGAGGTTATGTAAACTATTGAATTAAATTACATGGCAGTACATTACAACCTGCAGAATCATTTACTGTACCACATTTCACTGCGCTCAGAGAGTTATCTCACGAGAAAAGTCTATTAAAATATTTCAAATTCACTTGCTCGCCATGTTCGTTTTGTACTTTACAGGTTTATGAATTACACATAGGTAAACTTGTACCAGTACCCTTTATCACTGTACAAAATTGCAGGGTGATATCTGTAATAGTTTCGGAGATATAGAATGTCAGTGAAATATTTCGCACAGCCGCCATTTTGAGGTTATGTAAACAATTGAACTAAATTAGACTCCAGTGCATTGCAATGTGTATAAACATTTTCTGTACCAAGTTTCATTACGTTTGGATAGTTAAATCGCGAGAAAAGTCTATTTAAAAGTCTCAAATTCGCTTGGCCGCCATGTTGATTTTGTAGTCACCAGGTTTTTGAAAGTCTCATAGGTGAACTTCTAGTAGTGCCCTTTATCACCGTACACAATTTCAGGGCGATATCGGTAATAGTTTCGGAGATATTGAATGCTAGTGAAATATTTCGCACAGCCGCCATGTTGGATTGGTGAGACGTAACAAAATTTCAAGAGCACAGTCGAGGTCGCCGGGAATAGTGCTATGAACTTACCGAGTTTCACTGAAAACGCTCCAGCCGTTTAGATTTTATTAGCGGGGACACACACACACCTCACACACACACACACACACACACACACACACACGGACAAAAGGTGATCTCATAAGCCTATTTTTTCAAAATTGAAAATAGGCTAAAAATTAACATAAACTAGTCTTAGTTGTGTTGGCATTAACCAAACATAAAACAGCACGACAAATTGTTTGAAAAGATGATGCCAAATAGCCTTGAAACTCATCATTTTGCACCAAATTATACTGACGTTTCCCGATGAGGTCCCCGGACCCCCTTTTATTTGGGGACTCTTCCATACCCCCTAACCCCTGGTTGGGCACCCCTCCAAAATAAAAGTCTATATACGCCCCTGACTTTCACTGCCATATTTTTGCTGCGAACTTACAATGAATCATGCTATTTGCAACCTCCCTGGCTGGGAGCTGAAGTTTCTCACACTAAGCAGCTATCGGCCAGAACTCACGAGGTCGGTTACTCCGCACCCAGCTACGATAACATGACGTATTCGAGGAATGAAAACAATCCAATGAGTTCGGAGATAATGTTGTTGAAAGTAGGCCAGCTATGAGAGCATTCTGATAACATAACATACAGAGAAGAACTTAATTGGAATGCACGCATGACTTTTGCTGACGTTCCCTAAGGTGTCAGCACAAATCACTGAATGTTTTCGGTATTAGCATAGCAAAGCCAACTCCGTGCAGGCCATGGAGGCCCTGGGAGTTGTGGAAGGTAGAGGCTTCCACCCTTTGTGACATCGGCACTGGATGGGATGGAGTAGTCAGCTCCACGCTCCCAGGAATTACCCTGGTACTCATTTCTGGTGTAGGTTGAGTGAACCCCAGGGGTATTTGCTTTTCCGAAAGTGGTAGTTTTGTTTCTAAAATCCACTATCTGGGTGGGGATCGAACCCACTCTCTTTCAGTTAGAAGCTCAGCGCCTCTACCGACTGAGCCGCGCAGCGCCCTGTTTTCGGTATTAATCGTCTTAAATATTACAAGATAATTTATTTTTGCTTCCTTTGCGTTCTATTATAGATAGCTTTCCAATTGGTCGACACAAATTGCACCCAATTACATTAGGATCTGATGATGACGGCGGCCTCGGTGGCGTAGTTGGTAGCATGCTGAGCTTCTATGCCCAAGGTCGCGGGTTCAAACCCGGCTGAAGTCGTCGGAATTTTTAAGAGCATCAAAAAATCCCTCAGTATGCTTTTCTTTGGCCCCATGTCATAGATTTATGACATGCAAAAGAACCTTCCGCTAATTACACTTGTGTGAAGCTAAATTATAGGTTAGATTTGACTGACGCTCTAAGGTTCCAACGTTCGTCCCCAGGAGCCGACTGCGGTGGCATCTTGTAACCAAGTTAAAATAGTTGGTCCTTGACGGTGGCGTTTGGTAGCAAAAGTTGGAACTACTTGAAAATCGAATCTCTGCAGTCCTTACTTGAATTAGAAACAGATAACACACACTAATACAGTCATGACAATTAACACCGGTTATCAGACAGATTCTACACACATCCAAAGTACACGGGGCTACATGACCACGTTGTCGCAGCCTCTAAACTGAGGAACCAACCAACCATCTGATGATGACCGCCTAATGGTCGAAACGCGTAATCTTAAATTGCCCCTTGTTTATCAGTGAGTAACAACAATTGCATTATTTTCGGGAATATTATATATATTGCACCCCGCATGGGGAAAACCCAGACTGGAGTTTTATAAACTGATAGATTGTACAGGCAACACTGAGAAAAAATATGGCTTTGAAATTTCTCATATCTTTCTTTGTTAAACTCTGACTATGTATTAAACATTACGGTTTTTAAAACTTTTTTTCTCCTTGGTTTCCCCCGAGGGCCTCACATCTAGTGGGACGTGGTTTGGCGACCATGGGACCCTATCTGAGTCCGGTATTGCTTCCACTTACTTGTGCCGGGCACATCTCCGTCTTCTGTCCTGTCGACCTCTCTGGGTCAACTCTTGTCCTCTTCCGACCCCGACGGTATTAGGGTATCCGAGGCCTAGGACGTCTTTCACTCTCCCGCCTTAATTGGCCCTTGTGTCATCTTTCTTGATACCCTCCTTCTGCAAAGGGTCAGCCTTCTTTTTCTTTTCATGTTATGTCCTGCCTTCTGCACAAGACCCTCAAGCTGGCAGGGAGTATGTAGCCCTACCACTTTTGGTGCTCCCTGTGGTGTATTCTTTGGAATACACGGTCAGTCAGAGTTAGCTCGTGCTGCTCTTTGCTTTAATTTTCTTTAATTCCTTCTTTCCCTTTTCGCAGACACCAACAGTGATTCCTTACGTTTTATTTTCTCCGTGCACTTTCTTATGTATCTTATAAGTCTGTTCTAGATATATATCTTCCATGGACAACCTAGTGGCATCTAGCAGCTAACCACTGAAGTTCCTCAATACCTCCATGCTCAAGAGGACTTCCTCATCAAACCACCAGGCGTCGTCGTTGTCGCCAGCTAACATCTCCATGAAGACTGCTTCATGAAGAAAATTTGCATCTATGAAGAATCTTTTATTTCGTCATGTTGTATATTATGCTGTGTACTCTTTAGACTCTTACCCCCTCTCCCCCTTCTTCCCCTTCCCCGTGCCTACCACCTCTGTCGTGTGAGGTATCACTCGCTCTCACTTATCATAGTTCGGTCGTCGAGTAAAGTGCAAAGCCCTCCCCGGGCCAGTCTCTTGTCTTAACAAGATTTTTTAAACTAAACGCCATGTCTATTCTGTAAAACCAACCGTCACCAGGAACCATCGCCTGCTCGGCATGAAAGAAAGCTAAGTACAAACTTCAATGTTTTAAACACATTTTAATGGATTTTTAAATAGCTAAATGCTTTTTTAATTCAAGTTTATAGACAGTGTGTGGAATTGCTAAATGTTGTGCAATAACCGTCTTCGAGGGATTTTCCTTTGTCAGGCTATGGCTATCTAAACTAGCTTTCTAAAATGAAATGAAGTACTTCTTGTACAAAATAACTGGGAATACTTTCTCACAACGAGGGATTTGATTCAAATTACCACTGTCTATAAAACTTAGCTTTCCACCGCGGGACCTCTCTTGCCCCATTTAACAGTTTTCACAACTCGAGAACTATCTATGGCAACCAATCTTTCTACTATTCAAACAATCTAGTATTTTCCACTCCAATTATGGGAATACTCTTCCTCACTGAGGAATTTACGTTACATAAACTGCTGGTCAACACCTAATTTGCTTTCCACCGTGGAAACTTTACCGCATTATTCTACTGCAACCTAAAAACTCTTCAACGCAATAAACTGATTCAAGTTCAAATTCTACTAACTGTTCTTCATAACTGCAATAACTTTTTCTTGCTTTACGAACTCACATACATTGCAATAGTGAAGTTTTTCAACTTGTCAACAAACTATCAGTGCTTCGAATTCTGTGAGCTAATTATCTTCCGCGCCGCGTTCTCCGAGAGCAATAAAACTGGCCAGAACTTTATACTCCCATTCACCTTTTCCAAACACCCTCTACAACCTTGTATTTCAAATATTGTTAAATTCTGCGCAAAATAGCGGTAATCACCGCTTTAATTTTCTGTTTTCCTTTTCCTTTTTTCCTGTCACGATCAGGATTTAATCTGTTTGTCTGTAGCTTGTTAGCTTGCCAAAAGTGCAGTCAAATAGCGCTTGTAACTTACCTAATTTGTAAAAGTTATAATCACTGTACAACTTATTGTTCTTAAAAGCTTTAAATTTCCCAATTAAAAGCACATTTAAAAACCTTTGTACAGGTTTAGGGCTTGTAACAAGTTTGAAACTTGTAACTACTTTAATATTGTTCATTGTAAACCTCTTATTATTAGGTCTGAGACCTTGGTACTTTATAAACAATTGTTATTCTTAACTCAAATTAAATCCCAACCTAAATATTGTTAAGTTTCTAAATTCTATATTTTTGTTAGATAAATTTGTTCTATTTTTCGCTTTATCTTTCTAAGAAGAATAACGATTAGGTAGGACGTTGTCTTGCTTGATTCTTCCTCTAAAATAAGTTCTCCTTACTAAAACGTCCAAGCCTTCAAACAATAAAGTCTTTACTACTTGTTGCATTTAAACAAAAACTTCAAGTAACAACATTTTCAAAGTTTCTTTTGGTTATCATAGCCAATTCTAGCCAACCATTAAAACAAATATAGCTCGCTCCGCCAGCTACCTGTTTGTAGAGATTTTCTCTCTGGTTTCTGGTTCGCTTTCGTAATTCCAAGTTTGTTTAAGTGAGGTCAGAGGTTTCCTCTTTTCTAAACTTTTAGTCGGCACCCTGCTGGGTAAAAGCTTAGTTGTCCTAAAATGCAACAATTGGTATTCGATTTTTACAAAAAACAACAACAACATCGCTCAATTAGCTAAAGCTGCTTTAACTCTTCCCACTCTGGAAGCATTCGATTATTTTGCCAGAGATCCAACAGTACCCAAAAACACAATTATTATTGTGTATTCAAATCTTAACAGCATTCTTGAATGCATCATAAATACTAATCCTTCTAAAGGGAAAGTTAGTTCATTTTTTTTTCTCGGCTCACTTTGCCTTACCAGAGTGACACCCGTCCCCGTAGTATCGGAATACCGGCTCGAGAGGGAAAGTGCAATCCCTGAGCGCTTGCAGGCAACCTCAATTAACGCTGTACTCTCCGCCTGCCTGAGACAGGCCCCCGCTAAAGTTAGGTTTCTCCTAGTCTTGGCACTGCCAAATTCTTCTTTAACTTATTTAAACCTTAGTGCTGGATTCTCATCCTATCTACCAATACTTGTCTCCACGTCGAAACCCATCTACTTTTCTCTCCTATCATCATCCCTTAGGTAGTGTTAATCCTAAGCTAAAACCTATCACCCTGGATGATGCTAGACCCTCATGGGCTCACGGCTGGTGAGTTTGGGAGTTGGCGACTCCGAGGGATCCTGAGCTGGGTCCGTTTTGTGCCCTTTTTCCTCTGACCTTGGGGAGGGCCCTCTCCTCTTTCCCCAGTCCTATATGCTTTTCATGTCTCTCCTTCCTTCCAAGTCCCTCAATCCTCATTCTTCGAGGGTTGAGGTCATTTCTTTTCTTCCTGTCCTTTATTTGCCTTATCCTTTATTTGTTTACCTTTTCTTCTTCTAGTATGTAAGTCTGTAGTTAGTATTAGTTATAGTTTTCATTCTCATCTCATCTTTCACTATCACCCAAACCATTAGGGGCCCATAACCTGAACGTCAGGCCCCTTAAAACAACAATTATCATCATCATCTTCTTGGTGCCATATTCAGCATTGAATTTCGGCTGATTTTTCGTGATTTAATCCCGATATCAAAATTAAAATATTTTTAAAAAGTTATAAAAAAAATGTAAGAAGAAAAATGACTTTTTCATGATTTCAACTAAACAAATACTTTACAACTTTCAACATGACAATATCAAACTGTTAAAAGCGTTATTTCTTTGCTGTTGTTTATTTGTAATGTTACTGGCACGAGCAACTTCCGAGAGGGCGTCGGGCAAATTGTGTACCTAACACGGCTTAAGAGCCCTGCGGACAAAACTCGCCCAGGACCCCGCAACTGCTTATATCACCATTAAAATGTGACACACATTTTCAAAATGAGAGTTTCATACTTTTGAATGTTGACATTTCACTCATGGTTAACCTTAATGTGCTACAGAATCTTAACGCTTCAATAGTAACGTATTAAATAAGTGGTCTGCCAGAAAATACGTGCGCAAAAATGCCCCTCCCCATTTTAACACGTAACTATTCTTAATGATCTCCTAAGTGAACGTCCAAAATAAATTAACCACCTCAAGTGAATGTCCAAAATTAATTACTCCGCTAAGGGAACGTCCAAAATAAATTACCCCCCCCATAATTAAAGGCCAAATATAACTAACGCCCCCCCCCCCCCAAGTGAACGTCCAAAATAAATTAACCCGTGAGTGAACATCCAAAATAAATTAATAGCCCTAAATGAACGCTCAAAATAAATTACCCCCCCCCCCTAAGTTAACGTTCAAAATAAATTACCCCTTCATCCCCCTCCTAAGTGAAAGTTCAAAATATATTACCCTCTTCCCCCCTAAGTTAACGTTCAAAATAAATTACTCCCCCCCCTTCCCCCCTGAGTGAAAGTTCAAAATAAATTCCTCCCCCCCCCCTCTCCCCTAAGTAAACGTCTAAAAAGTGAATCTGAAATAAATTACCCCCGCCCTAATTATTCAATGCACTGCACGCAAGTCTTCGCATGGAGAAGTTCCAATTTATAGGCCAGATGAAGGAAATATATTTCTGAAATCGCGAGAATGTTACACAGAATGAATTTTTCCTTCCACAAATCAACCTATAAAAGAAGTTGTTTTATTATAAACGTACATGGAAAGTGCCAAAAAAATGTTCATTTGTATTTTTCCCCCCTCCCCCAAATTATCGTACACTTTTGTCACATTCTTGTTAAGACCCTCCGCCGTTTGATCGAAGGTATTTTATGGATGATCCTTTTAAACTTCCTTCTGTATATTATTTGATTTCCTTTGCAAAGAATTATGACGTCCGAGTCAAGTCAATTAATTTAATTTTAGAAATTTGCCTACCCGCAACCTTGGACTGACAAACATGACATTAATCACACATTCACTAACACTGGCATCGCACTTCCTTAATAGCATTCGGGCCAATCGTTGGTATGGCTCAAAGTTGGTTTAAATATAAATAAAATCCCACGTGCGTGTCACATCGTATAGAAGAGACGCCCGCCAATTAGCACTGATCATGGCCTCCTGCGACTCTGGATACAAGCGTGGCATTGTCCAAGGAAACTTAATTTTAGAATTTCGCACGTCCACCATTTAGAATTTAAGGGTTCCAGCACAAGGAACACGCTGTTGTAAATTTCCGCTGAGAGTTAAGCATCGAAGCATCAAAACTAATACTTTACTTTTTTTCTTGCAGGGAAGAGGAAGAGGAAGAAGAAGAAGAAGAAGAAGAAGAAGAAGAAGAAGAAATAAAATGATAACAACAAGAAGTTCCGTGACGAACTAAAGAGCCTACTTTTCTTAAAATTTAAGATTCATGCAATGGTTAATCTATATGGATATATCTAGAATAATGACGAAATTAAGTTGGTAATATCGGAATTTCTAGTTCGAAATACTGTATACCTGGCATAATATAGCCTAATAGAGAACTCAGTTGGCAGCCCTGGTGACTGAATATATTCTTAGTTCCATCTCATAAGGTACAGAATACAAAATTTTGTTGAAGTCCAATGGATAGCATGGATGTCACATGCAGTTAAACATTGGATCTATCAGCGCGCGTAAAATCATGTTGGCAACAATGACATACATGTATTGGTCAGAAATAATCTGAAGTAATATGATCTATTGTTGTGTCAATTTTGAATGAAATCTATTAGTTAGTATAGAAGTATAGAAGTATAGAAGTTAGTATAGAAGCTACCTATCAGCAGGCCTAGAATCATGTTGGCAGCACTGACGTATATTAGTTACCCCAAATTAATCTAGAATGCCAGGTAATATACGTGTGCAAAGTTTAGAGCTATTGGCTTGCATACTTTCTGATATATTGATATTAGGGTAACAAAAATAGAGACAGTATTTATTAACAGTTGGCAGCCCTGGTTACTCTTAAGAATCGGCATAGTCATATCTGTTATGGTACACATAGCACACTGGAAATTTGGTTGAAATCCAAATGATAGTATAGAAGTTACATGTATTTAAAGTTGAACCTCTCAGCAGGCTTGGAATCATGTTGGTAGCACTGACGTATATAAGTTACTCCAAATTAATATAGAATGCCAGGTATTATACGTGTGCATAGTTGCAAGCTGTCGGCTTGCATACTTTCTGATATATGGGTATTTGGATTTAAAAAATTGAGAGATTTTATTAACAGTTGGCAGCCCTGGTGGCTCTTAAGAATACGCTCAGTCATACCTGTTAATGTACACATAGCACATACGAAATTTGGTTGAAATCTAATTGATAGTGTAGAAGTTATATGCATTTAAAGTTTGGACCTATCAGCAGGCTTATAATCATTTTGGCAACACTGCCATGTATGGCCTCCTGGAAATTAAACTGCAATATTATTATCTATACATGTGCCAATTTTGAAATAGCTCGCATTCATACCTTCCAAGATATCCAATATGGAGCTCAAATTTCACTTGCGATTTTTCAGCAGTTGGTAGCACTGACATCACTTTCAAATATGGCCGTGAGATATTCAGGTATAGATCTTTACTCCTACCAAATTTTGTTTCGATTGCTGCAGCCGTTTAGGAGTTGATAGGGGGGGGGGGGGGAGAGACACACATATTGCCAGACAGACAGACAGAAGGACAGACAGAAACACATTTGCCCGATCTCATAAGTCTACTTTTTCCTCATTTTTGCAAAATGTAAAACGTAGGCTAAAATTAAGAGAAAATTAATTTCCAAATCATTAGATTTGCAACATTTCAGTGGAATTGTTGGAAGTAACCTTCAATATCCTACTGGACTGTTTGTAATACGGCCTTCGTTGGAGATATCGAGCTGAATAACTGGACTATCAAGTTATCTGAAGTGCACTTGCCACGGGACTCCTGCTGAGTTCACTCCTCTTCTTTGTAACTCAGCAATTTTTATAGGTTTGTGCCGTGTCTTGTGTGGGATTTCGCCTAGGACACCAAGCAGGCTCATCAGCGGGCTCTTAGTGTCCCCGCCCGGACTCCCACAGGAGTAGCGAACTGCGCACTACCTCCCTTTTTATGAAGCGCACCTGCACCTCTTTTCTGCGAGAACTAAAAGCTCAAGCAGCCATAACCTCCCTATGAAGGCTTCCAAAAGGATGGTATATTGGCTTTCACGGCCAGTGAATTAAAACTCAGTCCGGGCAAAGAGAGCGTCAATCACTTTCTCTTGTAAACCCCGAAAGCAAAATGGCTTGTGCGTACCAGCGATTGCATGATTCTTTTTATAGGTCGATCTTGGATAATGCGTATAAAATTAATTATCTGTCAAGAAGGATCATTATGCGTGTCGTTGCTAGTTTCCGTGCTGTTGAGTGCAGATAGCCGGTGAATGAACCGTGCGACTGTGGACGATACTGGAAATAGATCCCGCCCAAGCCCGCCATTCACATTGCCATGATGACGTCAAAGCCGCCTGCAATACCGGTAATGGCGGGCGATCAGTAATTATGTCACACGTACTAATCCAGGAATTAAGGGAATCATTCAGACGTTCACTGCACTTCGAGTAATGAATGAGCCTGAGATGGGCGTGTGTCCAAGACGTGCCAGATACCTTCCTGAGTATTTCCGGGAATAAGCGAGCCGCACTTAATTCAGTCAGACTGATAGTATCTACAACCATCCTACATTTTTAGCCTACTTTTCACATTTTGTAAAAATGAGGAAAAATTAGACTTATGAGATCGATCCGGGAAAATGTGTCTGTGTATGTCTGTTGTTTGTCTGTCTGTCTGTCTGTCTGTGTGCGTCCCATTATCAACTCCTAAACGGCTGCAGTTATCGAAACCAAATTTGGTATGAGTAAAGAGCTATGCCTGATTATCGCAAGGCCATATTTGAAAATGACGTCAGTGCTATCAACTGATGAAAAATCACAATTGAAAATTGAGGTCTATGTTGGATATCTCGGAAGATATGCATGGGAATTGCGCCAAAATTGACACACCTATAGATAATATTACATCCGACTAATTTACAGGAGCCCGTACATGAGAGTGTTGCCAACATGATTCTATGCCCACTGATATGTCCAATTTTTAAATGCAAGTAACTTCCATACTATCTATTGGATTTCAACCAAATTTGATATGTGATTTGCGCCGCACCTGAGCAGATATGAAAATACATTTTTAGTGTCAATAGGGCTGCCAACTGCTGAAAAATGCACTCAATACATTTTTATCCTAATCTCATAATATCAGAAAGTATGCAGGCCAACCTTCTAAACATTGCATACAAATAGAACCTGCAAAGGTAGGTTAATTTTCAGTAACCGATATACGATAGTGCTGACAACATGATTCTACGCGTGCTGATTGGTTTAATGTAGAAAAACATGGAACTTCCATACTAATAAATGAAGTTCTTTCAAAAATGGCCCATATAGCCTATACAGTAGATCATAATATTCCAATTTAAGTTATGACAGTGTCGCCAACCCGATTTTACGCATGCTGATAAATTCAATATTTAAATACATGTAACGTGCGTACTATCTATTGGATCTCAACCAAATTTTGCATGTGCATTGTGGATCTTAAGAGATGGAACTAAGAATATATTCAGAGTCGCCAGGTCTGCCAACTGTTGAAATATGGTCTCTATAATTTGAAGAAATGTAGGCTCGTTAGTTCGTCACGGAACTACTTGTTAAACTTCGATTAGTGCCAAAGTCCATCGCAATTCCTCGCTTAGGTCTTGAGGGGACTAGAGGAATAGATTCTGGGCCCTATGTCCCTCCTTCCCCCGTTACACGTGCTCGTGCTGTTCTGTTACACTACACTTGCTCCTGTTATTTGCCGGAATTCACACCTAAGCATACAGTGTTGAACTAGTAGGATTATGTATATATCGATTATCAGTGACTTCCAAGAAGCTATCAGCCTCAACTTGATGGTCTGCCACGTGGAATATAACTTTGTATTGTTTGAAGAGGAGTAGATAAGTTTCTCCTTGCTCCATCAGCAGACCATGCCATTGGACGCGCCATTACCGCTTGTTCAAGTGCCTTGGAATGCTCTTGGGTCGCATACTTTACCAGGGAACTGCACGCAGCATACTTGCAATGTAATAACTAGCCATATCCTCAATTAGAGTTGAAGCGCTCATTGAAGGAAGGAGTCTTGTGACAGTCAATCTCTCGTTCATGAGCCATGGGATCTCATTTTACGTGATCCGAACCGCATTAGCCGGGAATCGAACGCGGTAGCCTTGATGGGAGGCAATGAATATGTGCAAATGTTGCATGTTTGGAGTCAATACCGTCATTTCACAATACAATATTACAGTCCTTCAATGCCAGAAAACTATCTCACAGGCGAAATTGTAAACAATAAAATTAACGACGCTAAAATTCGAGAGAGAATTACGTTATATGTCCCAGCTGTGAAACCAAGTAGATTCCGAAACATTTTTTTATTTCGAGAGTTCACACAGACAACCATAAAAACTCGCCGATTAACAGAATCTTATCCCACTATAATAAAGTTCATCATATTGACTTAGATATTTTCAGTATGTCAGAAAACCAGTTTGCAGCGTCCTGTGATAAACTGCAAGATGTCTTGTAATATATTGTACTGTACTCAGCCCATTCCCTTCTCATACCCAACCCTTCTTTTCCTCTTCTTATTTATAACGTGTATATCTATATCTTCTCTTTATGTATCTTTTGTATTTCTATTTATATATTGTTGTATATTATATGATTCTAGTAGTGAGCAAAATTTTTGTGGTGTCTGTCGAATTAGTAGTGTATTTGTTATTCAGGTGCGGATTGGGAAGGTGGCTGAGGCCTTCAGTTTCAAACCATTCCGACATTTACCTGGAGTATTAGTGGGAAACACCGACAGTAGTGGCTACGCTGGCTAAAGCGCGGCGTTAGGTCATGGGGCCAAGCTCTCTGCTGACTCGGTAGACGCGTGGGTTCGAGCCCCACCGTTGGCTGTCCTTGAAATGGTTTTCCGTGGTTTCCCATTTTCAACACCAGGCAAATGCTGGGACAGTACCTTCTGACAGGCCACGACCGCTTCCTTCCACATCCTTGCCCACTTTCATCCATTCATCTCATCTCTCATCCCGACGCGCAGGTCGCCCACGGGCGTCGACTAGAAAGACCTGCACTTGGCATCTCAGGAGGCTACACGAAAAAAAAAAAAAGTGGGAAACCACGGAAAACCACTTCCAGGATGGCTGAGGTGTGAATCAAACTCACCTCTTCTCACGAGGCTGAGTGTACCCCGTTCCAGCCCTCAGACCAGAATTAAATTTATTTGCAGAGACAGGAATCGATCCCGGACCTCCGGGGTGAAAACCAAATGTTAGCCATTCAGTAGGAGGAGACAAATTGCGTCGTTACGTCCCGTGATTGGTATAAAAAACTACTTTTAACTCATTTTTTGAATGAGGGAAATAGACTAATATGCCAATTTCTTCAAACTTCTGTCATCATCATTAGTCGTTATACTCATTGGCGAGCGTCGTGACCTTATTAGTAACTACATCCTTGACGAGACGTTTCCATCCTAAGCGATCTTCAGCCCTTCGTGAGATATCGTGAAGAGGTAGGCCGGTGGTCTTCTTTGCTTGGTCTAGCCATCTACTTGTTGTTCTACCCAGGCGCGGATCTAAAGTTTGGTTTGGGGGGGGGGGGGGGGGGTCGCAGAATCGAAATTGTTAAGAAAACTGGTATCACTAACAACGCAATCACAAAATAACCAAATGTACAAAACCAGACCAATTTTTTTTGCAAGCTACTTGGATAGAAATTTGATGCGTTTAGCGCACTAATTGCAACGGCGTGTTTTGCGACTTTTACATCGAGCTTCGAGAAAAGTATCAAGGTACGTTACAGTTTCGGCAAGTCGACTTGGTACCGACAAAGGGAGAAAGCCACAGCATAAATTGCCAACCAAGCTTGCAGTTTGGACGTCGGCAAAAGTTTTTGGTGCGAAAAAAGCCCCAAATTCCTATCCGTGCATTGCTGCACATTCATCGTGACATCACGATATATAGACATCGATTCGGTAATCACAAGGTTTGCTAAACAAAATAGACGAGTTGATTTTGTTACATAAATAATCGTTTGTATATAACAGGTATGAAGTTGTAAATATGTACAGTTGTAACAGAACATAATAATTGCAATAATAGTACATTATGCAACGAGCCTATAATGGCTATAATTAAGACACGAGTATTTTTTATAAAACGAGCGTATGCGAGTTTTAGAAATTCCATACGAGTGTCTTAATTACCATTATAGGCGAGTTGCATACGACTGTTTATGTTCGACTATAATTATTATAACTATTTTATGTTCGAAGATAAATATTCATAAATATCTGTCGAGATTTCGCCAGTTTTATGTACTGAACAGAGCGCATGGGACGCAGGGAATGCCTTGTATTTGACCATGGCCTCCTCGATTAGGCCTACTCTACTATTACACTAGGCAAGGCAGTGTGATTTACATTAGAAGGCCGTGGTACTCAGCGCATCTAATTATCTAATTGGTCAAACGACTGTTTCTTGAGCTCTGATTGGTGGGAGAAACTGTATCATAATGAAAAATAGTGTTATAATGAGTCTCATTATGATACAGGTTTCAGATACATAATAGTCAGGGTCGAACATAATAGTACATTATGCAACGAGCCTATAATGGCTCGCATACGCTCGTTTTATAAAAAATACTCGTGTCTTAATTACCATTATAGGCGAGTTGCATACGACTGTTTATGTTCGACGATAATTATAACTTTATTATATGTTTTAACATAAATATTCATAAATATCTGTTGAGAGTCAGCTACTGGAATTTTGTGATCGCAGAGCGAGCGTTGGGTATTATATCTTTGTCTTTCAAGAGCTTTGAACAACCGACGCATGCGCTCTGTGTGGTTGCAATGCCATATGCAACCATATGTTTACATCAGCCGTCCCTCAGTAATATTGTCACCGCAGTCATTTGAAGACAATGCGCTGTGTAGAAATTAGTGTTGGTGATTTTAAGGTAGGCCTACAGTGCTATTTCTTGTCTCATATTCGCCAGTTTATTTACGCGAACATATGGACGGTGGGTATTCCATGTCGGTGATTTATTATAGTTCGATGTTGTGTTTATGTCCGACATGTTGGATTTTGAGCGCATGCGCGAAGTTATCGTTACCTAATTGGTCAATGAACGAGCTCTGATTGGCTGGAGAAACTGTATCATAATGGAAAACAGTGTTATAATGACCATCATTATGATACAGTTATCTGACACATAATAGTGAGGGTCGAACATAAAGATATTTTCAGTATTGATTAAAATGAAAAAAAAAAAAACCTGTTTTTCAGTTAAAATTCGTTAAGTTTTTTTTGTCTGGTTATTGTGTTTTCGTTTTTTGAGTTTGCAAAAAAATTGGTCTCCGTTTGGGGGGGTGTCATGACTCCTGTGACCCTCCCTTGAATCCGCGCCTGGTTCTACCTCTTGATCTGTTGCCTTCAATTTTGTCTTGTAGAATGGTCTTTTCTAAATTGTATCCTTCTCTCCTCAAAGTGTGTCCCAGGAATTGGAGGTAGCTTTCACTAACACGGGAAGATAAACGTTTTGTGATGCTCAGTTCTTCTATAATGGAGGCATTAGTTATTCTTTCTCTCCATGGTACACGTAGCATCACCGCCAACACCACATCTCAAAGGCACCTATTCGGCTCTTGTCATTAGCCTTCACTGTCCAGGTCTCACAACCGTACGAGAAAACAGAAAACACCAATCGCATTTTCACTGTTTTCGATAATGCCCGGTTCTGCCAGATCTTGGTAAGTTTAACCATTGAGGCACGACCTAGGACAATACGTCGTTTTATTTCTTTATCACAATTTCCCGTGTTACTGATAATAATGGCATATGCAGCAGAAACTTGGACAATGATTAAGAGTTTTTTTTAGCGTATGGCTTTTAGTGCCGGGAGTGCCCGAGGACATGTTCGGCTCGCCAGTTTTGTAGCTGCTTCGAGACGGACACCCGATGGGTGAGCTACAAGTACCGTTGGGGAGGGAAGTTGGAAGGGAAGGGCGAGGAGTTGGAAGGTAGCGGCTGTGGCCTATAGTTAGGGACCAACCCCGGCATTTGGCTGGAAGGAAGATGGGAAACCACAGAAGACCATCTTCAAGGTTGCCGGCGGGGGGATTCGAACCTCCTCGCCTCCCGGATGTGAGCTACTGCCAGCAGTCATGCCGTAACGACCACAGCTAACTCACCCGGTATTAAGAGGGATGAGAGCAGAGGACAGGCAGCTGAGATGAGATTCCTGAGCAGTATGGTCCAGAAAACAAGGAGAGACAGAGTGAGAAATGAAGTTATACGGAAGGAACTGGGAGAACAGAAACTAAATGACAAACTGGAGCAAAACAGATTGAGATGGTTTGGACATGTCAAGCGGATGAATGAAGTAAGGCTACCAAGACGAGCACTGGAACGACAGAACAAAGTGGAGAAGAACCATATTTGCCCCCACCCAGTGTCAACTGGAAAAAGGAAAATGAAGATGATGATGACTGATTATGGAGCCCAGGTATACACAATCATGCACCATCTCCTGATCTTGTAGGCATCCTGTCATTTGAATTGGGACTTGACTTTGTCGGTTGATAACCATTAGTTTGGTCTTTAACATGTTGATTTCTAGACCAAAATCCGAGCTGATGGTTTTCACTCTGGAGAGCAATTCAACAAGTTGTTGCCCACTTCCTGCAATGAGTGTAGTATCATTAGCAAAGCGTAGATTGTTAATTTTCCTACCATCGATTGAAATTCCATTATCCCAGCCATCCAATGATCTTCTGTATTACCCCCAGGAGCTCACGACTAGTGGGACGTGGGTTGGCGACCACGGGGCCCCAGCTGAGTTCGGCATTACATCCAGTTACTTGTGCCGGGCTCCTTTCTATCATCTTTTCTACCGACCTCCCTTGGTCAACTCTTGTTCTTTTCCGACCCCGATGGTATTAGGGTATCTGAGTCCTAGGGAGTCTTTCACTTTCCCACTTAAATTGGCCCTTGTCTCATCTTTCCTGATACCCTCATACTTCGAGGGGTCAGCCTTCTTTTTCTTTTCATGATATCTCCTACCTTCTGCTCAAGGCCCTTAAGGAGGCAGTGTGTATGTAGCCGCACCACTTCTGTTGCACCCTCAATATTGCTACACCCTCAAGGGCTCACGGCTGGAATTGGCGACCCCGGGGGATTCCTGAGTTGGGTCCGGTTTTCCCCCCTTTTATCCAATACCTCTGGGGCGGACCCTCTTTCACTTTCCTATCTGCCTTTCATGGCTCTCCTTCCTTCCAAGTCCCTCAATCCTCATTCTTCGAGGGTTGAGGGCATTTCTTTTCCTCCTGTCCTTTATTTGCCTTATTCTCCTTTTGTTTTCTATTTCTTCTTCTAGTATATAAGTTAGTAGTTAGTTTTAGTTATAGTTTACATTGCACTATCATCTTTCACCATCACCCAAACCATTAGGGGCTGATAACCTAACCGTTAGGCCCCTTAAAACAACAATGATGATGATGATGATCATCATCATCACCTGTATTGGATCGTGGGTTCAAATCCGGCCGAAGTCATCGGATTTCTTAAGAGTGTTAAAAATCCCGCAGTATGCCTTCCTTCGGAGGGGAAGTAAAGCCGGTGGTCCCATGTCATACATTTATGGTAATGTTAAAGAACCTTCCACTAATTACACCTGTGAGAAGCTATATTGTATAGGTTAAGAATGTAAACAACGCTCATAGGTTCCTATGTTCGTTGCCAAAGGCCGACTGCGGTGGCGTCTGGAAGCTAAGTTCTGAACTAGTAGTCGTTGACGGTGGCGTTTGGCGGCAAAAGTAGGAACTATTTGAAAAATTCAAAGTTGCAGTCCTTACTTGAATTTTAAAAATTCCTCTCGGCACGCCGGAAGGCGGAGGTAGATTTCATCGGGCAAACTAGGGGATAGGCTATAATAGGCAAAATATGCAGGTTTTCGTAGAAGGATCAGACCTCATTTATTGCGAGAAAGTATTTTACAATGTAATTGGAGCGCAGTTAACTTTTCTTTCGCCTTACTATGGATATTTTTAGCCTACTTTTCACCTTTTTTCAAAAATGAGGAAAAAGTAGACTTATGAGATCGGGCAAATGTGTGTGTGTCTGTCTGTCTGTCTGTCCTTCTGTCTGTTTGTCTGTCTGTCTGTCTGGCTGTGTGTGTGTGTCCCCCTATCAACTCCTAAACAGCTGCAGCAATCGAAACAAAATTTGGTAGGAGTAAAGATCTATACCGGAATATCTCACGGCCCTATTTGAAAATAATGTCAGTGTTACCAACTGCTGAAAAATCGCAATTGAAATTTGAGCTCCATGTTGGATATCTTGGAAGGTATGAATGGGAGCTATTTCAAAATTGGCACACGTATAGATAATGATATTGCAGTTTAATTTCCAGGAGGCCATACAAGGCAGTGTTGCCAAAATGATCATAAGCCTGCTGATAGGTCCAATTTTTAAATGCATATAACTTCTACACTATCAATTGGATTTCAACCAAATTTCGTATGTGCTATGTGTACATAAACAGATATGACTGAGCGTATTCTTAAGAGCAACCAGGGCTGCCAACTGTTAATAAATGCTCTCAATTCTTTATATCCAAATACCCATATATCAGAAAGTATGCAGGCCGACAGCTTTAAACTATGCACACGTATAGTACCTGACATTCTATATTAATTTGGAGTAACTTATATACGTCAGTGCTACCAACATGATTCTAAGCCTGCTGAGAGGTCCAAATTGAAATACATGTAACTTCTATACTATCATTTTGATTTCAACCAAATTTCGTTTGTGCTATGTGTACCATAACAGGTATGACTATGCCGATTCCTAAGATTAACCAGGGCTGCCAACTGTTAATAAATACTGCCTCCATTTTTGTTACCCTAATATCAATATATCAGAAAGTATGCAAGCCAATAGCTCAAAACTTTGCACACGTATAGTACCTGGCATTCTAGATTAATTTGGAGTAACTAACATAGGCCTACGCCAGTGCTGCCAACATGATTCTAAGCCTGCTGATAGGTCCAATTTTAAAATGCATGTAACTTCTATACTAACTAATGGACTTCATTCAAGATTGACACAACAATAGATCAGATTATTTCAGATTATTTCTGACCAATACATGTATGTCATTGTTGCCAACATGATTTTACGCGCGCTGATAGATCCAATGTCTAACTGCATGTAACGTCCATGCTATCCATTGGACTTACACCAAATTTTGTATTCTGTATCTTAAGATATTGAACCCTTATTGATCTTCGATAAATAAGTATTCATATTTATTATTATTATTACTACGGCCCAGGCAGCACGTAAGGAAGTCGACTTGGATATTAGGGAGGCCAGCATTTCGTAACGATTGCAACAGAAGTTGAGCCAGTAGCTATTCCTGGGGGACGGCCAGAATTAGTCGAGTTCAAGGCTAAATTGTGCAACTACTGTACCAAAATTGGAGACATAAAGGAAGAATCACGAGGTCTTCTCAACGAACATACGATTGAATCAGCCAATCGCAAGAGACCAAGCCGTGACCACGAGGTGGACGGCGTCAGTAGTAAAAAGCCCGCGGAAGTGTGTATCTAAGGAACCGCCGAACGGATTAATTTCCGCTCGAGTTATTTGAGACGTTGGATTTATTTGGAGAAGAATGACACTAGCTACATCTTTGTGAGACAAAAACTCTGGAAGTTTTTATCCGACTTTGCCCCACTCCACCGCCCTTGTCAGTTTCTCATAAATAGCTTGGCCTGACGCCAATTAAAGTCTTAATGTTTGGAGCCTTGAGAGGCATACTCCACGTCAGTTTGGACTGTGATTTTGACGCTCGAATTTATCTAAGTCATTATTTGGTGTAAAACGTGATTTTTACGCTCTAAATCAGTAAAGCTAATTTATTTTGTGAGCTTTGAGGAACTGAAGTCGCAGCGATCGCAGTATCAAATTTTAAAGGCTGTAATACATTTTATTATAAAATCAACTTTGTTGTGTGAACTAAACAGTAACATTCATTTCAAGACGACTAGTTCAACTTTAAGAGGGAAGTATCGTACCACCCTAATTAGCGCTTACCAGAACCGGAGTCCATAGTACAGACGGAAATACCAGACGAGATAGCGACTGCTAGTGCAGCCGGGATTGTGAACTTGTTAACGAGCCAGTGGCGCGGACTCGACATGTATATTTCTGTATAAATTGTGTGTATTTTATGTATGTTTTTATAGTGCGTGTGTCTGATATAAGTAGGGCCAGTCTTCGCTATTAATCGCACTAGGACAATTGTGGGTGAACTGAGTAGCCTGCAAGCGATTATAGATAGGCAAATATTTAATATTGAACTTTTCTGCCGAGGAGTCCAGACCAAGATGAACAGCACGTGGTGTGAAGTTGGGATGAGCTTCAAGAAATCAGCACAGACGACTACTATGGAGAGCTAAATTGTCCATAGGGCAATGGGTTGAGGAGAATGTCCTTGGTCTACATGCAGAAGCGGTGATGTACTAAAATTGGATTTATTTCAATTATGTAGTTAGATTTGGCCGGGGAACTTTGTATATAGTCATGTTTTTCTTTCTTGTTGTTTTAGAGTTTTTCTTGTACCGACACTATGTGTTTAAATGTCCGTTGGCGCGTGGCCAAAGTGTTTGTTGATATTTTATTTTTCTTTCTTGAGTCAAGTGTAATGTACGCGGCGTGCGTGCGTAATTTTTACCCTTGCAATTTGCGGAACCCGTTACATTCGATAAATGGTGCTTTATTAACGTTAATATTTGAAATAGGAATGGGAGGAAATGAGTGTAAAACATTTTGCTGAACAGGTTATTATTCATGTTAGGGTAGCCGAGTGCACCAACTTAAAAGTAATTGTAGAACACCTTCGTTCTAATTTTGATAGATTTTCTTGAGTCCTTTTCAGGTGATTAGTCACGGCATAGAACGATGGCGCCAGCATGTGGATATTATTTGTGTCTTTTATTTCAGGGTCTGTCAAAACCCATACGTGTGATTCAGTGTGTATTGATGTGTCTAGTGTGTGTGTATTCTACGTGAGGAGGGGGTAGTTGTCCTACCGCCCTTATATATTTTTGCTGCTATTGTATTTTTTGAGATGGAAAGACAGAGTGCTCTTGGGAGACTGCTGATTCTTGTCCATATGGTTGTTCTGACACACACATGTATTATTGTGCTTTGGGGCACATTTCTTCGAGGTTCGACCCCATGTTCTGGGAGGTCGACGTATTTGACACATGGGTTGACAGACATGCAGAGTTCCACAAACCGCCCGTTTTGCCAGTGACTTATTTTTGATAGGCAGTCCTTGTGTCCGACTGAACCCTGTAAGCTTTCATATAGCAAACCTGTTCATTGTGATGGTTAAATTTTAAGCCATAATTAATTGGGGAGTTCGCCATGTTTGTAACGGATTGTTGTACCTTGTATGGATAAAATATTGTGATTAACGTAAATGTTGGCTGTTTGCCTATTGCTTTGTTGATGACTCGATTCATGTAATTTTGTGTGTCACACCCGTGTGGTGTAGTTGTAGAGTATTTGTAAATTTTGACAGCGGTCATTTGAGTATTTTTCTATTGGTCACGTGTTAATGTATTTGTGTTGATTTGTGTGAGAAGACCTAAGTTTTTAGGCAGTAAATGTTGCTACGGCAATTTAAGTCCAATTTCACTCGGAAATTTTGTGTTTGTTTATAGTAGATTTAGGAAGTGTCGGTTTAATTTAAGTAGTGTAGTTGTGTTTCCCCGTGTCGGTCTAGCTCTAGGAAATGCGGATTCGGTGTTTGAAGGGTCATCCCGGATGATAACGAATCACGCATTCAAAGTACACATCGTGATGCATGTAGAACGGCATACGCACTTATATGGTCACTTATATGGTCACTTTTGTATCTTTCATTTAAGGACACTTGGTCCAGGTAATTAATCTCTCCAGAGATACCGCCTAGTTTTTTTTGGCATTTTTATTAAATGGGAGTCAGTTGGGAGATTTTGTTGTTAATTGTTTATGTGTAAATATGGTGATTTGTTATTAAATTCAGTTGTTTTTTTAACCCTGGCTTCACTCTTTCCTGCATGTTAATTTTGTTATATGTTACCCTGCAAGTTAATGAAGCGCCCTGACAGCAACTTACGAATATGACCTGTTACGCCCCGAATCTGAGTCTCATATGCTTCTTTGCAAGGGTTCATAAAACAAAAATGGCTGCCCAAGTGGGGATTGTTGTTGTTGTTGCTTCGCTGATCTCATATTTATTTCGTTGAGAAATGATGCCAGGTCAAGCGGACATGTAAATTCAGTAAATGGAGGCGATGTTGTACCGCCATGTGCATTAGTAAAATCACTGAGTTCCTAAGGTTAGAAATATTGAACAAGGTTAGAATTTGATTTGGTATTTGTTATAAACTTGTTCTGGCGCCCACATTAAAATTAGAAATTTGCATTATTATTGAACTCAGTTAAAGCAGGAAGGTGTTGCCTTATATTTGACATTTAATTGACTTCGGTTAATTGGTGTTTCGTAAATTCTGTTGGTTAGGAATTTAAAAGCAGATCACTAGGGGTTATTTTATTGTTTGGGAATAAGTGTCATTGTATTCAGTAAATTTTGTTACTGAAATTTTCATTAAATTAGAGCCAGTAATATTTAAATGTGTGACATATATGTGCGTATAGGGCTGAAACCTTAGCCCATAACCCTGTTTTTCTCTGAATATTTTGTGTGTGTGATATGGCGCTTGTCGATGAGATAAAGGCATTGTTAGAACAGATGTCGATCCAAATGTCCGCGAAAACGGAAGAACAATTAGAACAGATGTCGATCCAAATGTCCGCGAAAACGGAAGAACAATTAAAAGAACAATTAGAAGCTCAGCGGGAGCATAACGATAAACAATTAAAGAACTGTGAAAAACAATTACTTGATATGAGCGATAATATTTCGGTTCAGTTACAAGCGCAGAAGATAGACTGTGAAAAACAATTACTTGATATGAGCGGTAACATTTCGGTCCAGTTAGAAGTCCAGAAATTAGACACTGACAAACAACTCAATGAGCTAAACCACAAATTGTCACAACAGGCGGTAACACAAACCGAACAGTTAGGAAAAATCACAAATGATATTAACCAGAGCGTTCAAAAAGTCGAGAAACTGGCAGGCGAGGTTGCGGAAAACAACATCAGACAGTTAGGCGAAATGAAGAAATTGGAGGCAAAATTTGATAACAAATTAATGCAGTTTGACGAGATGGTGGGAGATAAACTTAAGCAGATAGAGGCAGCATGTGTCAGTAACACCGCGGGAGTGAAGAAGACCCAAGAGAAACTACAACAGCAAATTAATTCGGTAGATAACAACGTGCTGGAATTAATAAAGGAAATAGATAAAGTCGAAATTAAGGCTGAAACTGAGCGGATACACTTGCGGGAAAATTTAGAGGAGCAATTAGGCAGAACACAAGAGATCATAAGGAAAGAGATGGAAGGCCAGCTAATAAACACACGAGAGGTCATAAGACAAGAAGTAGGGGAGCAGCTCGTAAAAACTCAAGATAATTTGGAAGGTCAGCTAATCAAAACACAAGAGGTCATAAGAGAAGAGGTGGGGGAACAACTAGTGAAAACGCAGGAACAGATACGTGAAGAGCTAGAGAAAAATCAGGAGAGGAACGAGGAGAAAATAAACAGCTTAAAAAGTAGGATCCGGCGAGATTGGGACCAGCAGGCTCAGGCGAATAAGGAAGACCGCTTGACAATTTTAAAACGCTTGGGGGAACACAGTTCAAGAATGCAGGCACTGGAGGAAAGTATGAAGTCGAAGTTACAGGAACACTCAGAATTAATCATAAAGAACGAGATTAGATCATTAGAGAATGCGACATTATTTTCAAATGAAAATATTCCGGAAAAGCAAACAAGTATTGGAAGTCCGGCAGGTTCGAAGTTGGCTGAGGACACGAGTCGGGGTCAAAGTCCCAGACTAACGACTAATGCATTCCAGCAGTACAGGGGGGAGACTTCAACTCCGCAACCGAACTTGGCACCAGCCCAAGTCATCCAAGTCATTCGGGGTAATGATTTTAAGCCCGATAAGTTCAAAGAAAATTCAGGAACCACTCCCAAAGCATTCTTACGGCAATTAACGGATTACTTTAATGACCAACACATCGGCCCAGAGAAACAATTAAGACTGGTGGAGAAATTTTTGGAAGGACCTAGCCTGACCTGGTTCTTAAGTTTCAAGTACACATTTACAGACATGGATCAATTCCGCGAGGCGTTTTTGAAGAAGTTTTGGAGTCCTTCGTTACAGCAGGGGTTAAGAATGGACCTGTACACACGCAAATACCATAGTACCCATCCAACCCGTTTTTCAGAATTCTTTAGTCAGCAATTAGTAAAATTCAGGGATTTTGATGACCCGCCTAGCGAGCCGAATATGGTTCTAACCATCGGGAAACAACTCCCAATGCATATCCAACAATTGTTAGTCGCAGGAAACATTCAGACCGCAGTCCAAGCAGAAGAATTACTTAGACACTTAGATGAGACGAGTATGGTGAGCCCACAGACAGGAAGAAGGAATTTGGAATGTGTAAACACGGCAGAGGTAGTTCAGGGACCCCAAAATAACCACAGCCAGGGAAACCAAAGTAAGACACAGTCCACGGGAACACAGTTCACGCCAAGAAGACAAGACTTTGACGGCCGAAACCAGTTCCATCACAACAATCATAACTATCAGAATAACCGCGGGAGATATCATCAGAATAACCAGAATCAAAATAATCAGTGGACGTACCAGCGGGAGTACACAAATTGGAGGGGAAACCAGAGACAAGGTAGACCCTACCAAAGAAATGGAGATGGTAGATGGAGTAACGGCAGGGACTATCGCCAAGAAAACAGAGGAGAATATAGGAATAACTGGGACGAGCGATATATTGAATCCCGTAAATACCTGGATCAATTAAGTAATGAAGAAGCGGAGAAGGAAAAGTGGGGGCGTGCCATGGCGAACAGACAGAGCCCAGACAATCATCAAGGAGAGGGGGCAGAGAGTTTACTGAGGCAACAGGAGCGACAGAATGATAACCGGCGAAACACATCTAATGGGGCCCGGGATAAAAAAAAAACCAAATGAATTGAAAGGAGATAGGCTAGAAACGGAGATCGCCAGGGAGCAAGAAGAGATGATAGTGGCCAATATAGAAGAGTGGGTAGCATTCCCAGACGACTGCCTGGAGGAAGTGGTGAAGAACCGTGAAAACGTTATCAGACAGCTACCAATTATTTACGCGCATATTGGAGGTATGAGGGTGAGATGTTTGATTGATACAGGTAGCCAGGTGAGCTTGGTCACTGAAATTTTGATAAAAGAAATAGCAAGAAAACAGACTGTTCCTATTATGCCGGTACCGCTAATGAAAGTCAGAGGTGTCATTCCTGACAAAACTATGAATTGTAAGCAGCAAGCATTCCTAGATCTGGAAATATTGAACCATACTTTTTCACAAACATTCATTGTTATTCCAAAGATGAACTACAATATAATTTTAGGAGCCAACTTCATCTGCGATTTTCATGCTGTAATTGATTTACATAACAACACTGTAAGCTTCAAACAAGTAGAAGGATTGGATCATGTGGGTTTAAATATGGAAGAGAATCCGCTGGAGAGAGAGGCCAATACTTGGGTTGTTGAGGAATGCACTAATGAGGCCGGAGATAAGATCTTGAGGGGAGAGCAAGTCAACCAGACAGCAGTGCTAGAAATGGACAGCCGAGATATTTCGCAGGAACTTTGGGTGCATTTGGCGGAAGAAGAAATGGGAGGAACCAAATTCGAAATTTTACTTCAGGAGCGACTTAAGGAAGCCATCGTAGGGGAATCTGATAGAAGAAGACTGGAAGAAATCTTAAGACTACATAAAGAAGCTTTTGACACCGTACCTGGGAAAGTTTTGAATTTTCAATATGCTATGCAGGTGACAGATTGGACCCCATTTAAAAGTAAATTGTACCCGATCCCAGAGAAGCATTTTTCTCAGGTGAAGGACATTATTACTAACTTATTAGATTCTGGCATGATAAGGAAAGCTGCAACTCCTTATCTGAACGCAATATTGGCTGTGACCAAGCCAAACGGATCAATTAGGCTATGCCTAGACGCGCGAGTTTTAAATAGTAAACTGCTAGTTGAGCACGACCAAGCACCAAGGATCAAAGATGTTTTGAAAGGCTTCCGTGGGAAGAAGATATACTCAAGTGTTGATTTGACGAATAGTTTCCACCATCTTGAACTTGAAGAAAAATCTCAACTGTTGACGGGATTTTTATTCGACAATCAAAGTTATATCTGGTGTCGAATGCCCTTTGGCGTGAAAACTGCGGGATGTGCACTCATTAGAGCACTCGACAGAAATCTGACTGAGGAGGTCAAGAACTTCACCACGAGATATGTTGATGACATATTAATCGCTTCTGAGACGATGGAAGAACACTTGATAAATTTAAATAAACTGTTGGACAACCTGAGAACCATGAACTTCAAGATCAACTTAAAAAAGTCACATTTTTGCCAGAGCGAAATTTTATATTTGGGACATATAATTGATGTCGAGGGCGTGCGGCCTAATCCAGCCAAGATTGATGCTATTAAGAAATCTCCCACACCTACCAAAGTGAAACATGTTAGAGCATTTTTGGGAGTGACCGGTTTCTTCAAAGAAAATTGCCCTGGTTACACAGAAACAGTAGCGCCTATGCAGGAGATGTTGAAGAAAGCGAATCGATGGTCGTGGAACGAGGAGTGCGACAGGTCTTTTAAAGCAACGAAGGATTTATTGGAAAACTGTGTGAAACTTGGATATCCGGATTTTGAGAAACAATTTATCATTCAAGCAGATGCTTCGTTAATTGGGATTGGTGCTATGCTGTACCAAGAGGACGCTGAAGAACCCAAGAAGAAATCCTATTTGGCATTTACGAGTCGTAAATTACGGAAACATGAGAGAAACTACACAGTTACGGAACTTGAGCTACTAGCAATTCTATATTCTCTACAACAGTGGCGCAAGATGATCTATGGTTATTCCATCATTGTTAGAACCGACCACCATGCACTGACGTTTTTATTTAAGACAACAATAGCAAGTGAGAGAGTAACGCGCTGGTCCATCTACATACAGCAGTTTGACATCACAATAGAGCATTGTCCTGGGAAATTGAACGTCATACCAGATGCCTTGAGTAGAAACCCTGAGGACGGAAACGAAGTAATAGCGGAAGTTCACAATATTACCTTGACACCTAAGGCTCGTGAGTTTTTGGCAAGATTGAAGGATATTCGGAAGGAGCAAGAAGCTGACCCATGGATGATGATGATGATAAAATTCTATAGGAAGGAGTTACAACCAAATTCACCAGAGTACCGGGAAGCCAGTGCTAAACAAGCGAGATTTCACTACTTGAATAACTTGTTACATAAGTACGTGGATGAGCATCATACTAAACTGCGGATCTTAGTTCCAGCATCGCTACAGAGGGGATTAACTTGGCATGTTCACGAGAGCCTAGCACATATCGGCACGGATAAGACTGAAGCTACGATAGGGGAGACCTTTACTTGGCCCAAGATGAGATTCACCATTGTTGAAGTAATTAGGACGTGTGACGTCTGTCAGCGCACCAAGCCGAACAACTTTATTCTGAAACAACCTCCAATACCACTATTACCGCAGAAACCATGCGAGATGCTCGCAATCGATTGCTTTGGTCCTTTAGTAAAAGGAAAGCGGGGATGCCGACACCTCCTGGTGTGTATCGATGTATTTTCAAAGATGGTCGTGCTATGTCCTATTCAGAAGACGACATCAGGACAAGTCCTCAGTAGAATTAAGAACAAAGTTATTCCGATGCTTGGGAAGCCGGAATCCATTCTATCAGATCACGGTACCTATTTCACAAGCAATGTTTTTAGGCAAGGTTTGGAGAGCCTAGGAATAAAACACATATTTTCAAGTATTCGTCATCCTTGTGGAAATCCGAGCGAAAGAACAATTCGCTGTGTCGCTAAATACTACAGAGTAATGATTCCTAACGAACACAATAAATGGGTAGACAAAGTGGAGGAAATTGAGATGTGCATGAACACTACTAAGCACGAGTCGACGGGTCAAGTCCCACTGATTGTACACCACAACAGATTGCCAGAAAGAACTTGGGATAAGATCATTCCTTGCCCAAGGGATCCATTATTAGCGCATGATTTGCGAATCCAGCGAACGAGAGAGCACATGAGGAACCAAGCGGACCGAAGGTTGAGACGGTACCGAGGAAAGAAGTTTCACCGAGAGTTACAAGAGCAAGAATTAGTGCTGGTTCGTAGACCACCGATCTCCGACCCTAAGAACAAAGTCTTCGCCAAGTTCTGTCCAAGGTTCATTGGTCCGTTCCGGGTAATTAAGAATCTGGGTAACAATGCCTACAGATTAGAAGAAGTGAGCACTGGTGCAAAATCTGTTTTTAATAGCGCCAATTTGAAACCGTACTACAGAAGGGAACCATTTGATGATTAAGGAAGATGATATGTGCAGAATCTGTATTGCAAAATTCATGTTTTGAAAACAAACACTCAAATCCACGGGGAGCACCTGAGTACGCACTTTGTTTGTAAACAACGAGCAGCTGAGACGACGGGAGTGGCAACTACTTGAGGAGAAGGGGAAACCTAGTGAAAATATGAATGACATTCCAGCGAGAAGGGAGCACACTAATTGAGTCAGAGGGGCATACACTCGAGCAGCTGAGTGAGATTTAAAGAGATGTGTTGTTACTACAGTGGATTTTGTTTTTGAAATCCAAACCAATAAATTGTTTCGAATTTCAAAACCTTGCTGAGGACAAATGAACCCTTATTGATCTTCGATAAATAAGTATTCATATTTATTATTATTATTACTACGGCCCAGGCAGCACGTAAGGAAGTCGACTTGGATATTAGGGAGGCCAGCATTTCGTAACGATTGCAACAGAAGTTGAGCCAGTAGCTATTCCTGGGGGACGGCCAGAATTAGTCGAGTTCAAGGCTAAATTGTGCAACTACTGTACCAAAATTGGAGACATAAAGGAAGAATCACGAGGTCTTCTCAACGAACATACGATTGAATCAGCCAATCGCAAGAGACCAAGCCGTGACCACGAGGTGGACGGCGTCAGTAGTAAAAAGCCCGCGGAAGTGTGTATCTAAGGAACCGCCGAACGGATTAATTTCCGCTCGAGTTATTTGAGACGTTGGATTTATTTGGAGAAGAATGACACTAGCTACATCTTTGTGAGACAAAAACTCTGGAAGTTTTTATCCGACTTTGCCCCACTCCACCGCCCTTGTCAGTTTCTCATAAATAGCTTGGCCTGACGCCAATTAAAGTCTTAATGTTTGGAGCCTTGAGAGGCATACTCCACGTCAGTTTGGACTGTGATTTTGACGCTCGAATTTATCTAAGTCATTATTTGGTGTAAAACGTGATTTTTACGCTCTGAATCAGTAAAGCTAATTTATTTTGTGAGCTTTGAGGAACTGAAGTCGCAGCGATCGCAGTATCAAATTTTAAAGGCTGTAATACATTTTATTATAAAATCAACTTTGTTGTGTGAACTAAACAGTAACATTCATTTCAAGACGACTAGTTCAACTTTAAGAGGGAAGTATCGTACCACCCTAATTAGCGCTTACCAGAACCGGAGTCCATAGTACAGACGGAAATACCAGACGAGATAGCGACTGCTAGTGCAGCCGGGATTGTGAACTTGTTAACGAGCCAGTGGCGCGGACTCGACATGTATATTTCTGTATAAATTGTGTGTATTTTATGTATGTTTTTATAGTGCGTGTGTCTGATATAAGTAGGGCCAGTCTTCGCTATTAATCGCACTAGGACAATTGTGGGTGAACTGAGTAGCCTGCAAGCGATTATAGATAGGCAAATATTTAATATTGAACTTTTCTGCCGAGGAGTCCAGACCAAGATGAACAGCACGTGGTGTGAAGTTGGGATGAGCTTCAAGAAATCAGCACAGACGACTACTATGGAGAGCTAAATTGTCCATAGGGCAATGGGTTGAGGAGAATGTCCTTGGTCTACATGCAGAAGCGGTGATGTACTAAAATTGGATTTATTTCAATTATGTAGTTAGATTTGGCCGGGGAACTTTGTATATAGTCATGTTTTTCTTTCTTGTTGTTTTAGAGTTTTTCTTGTACCGACACTATGTGTTTAAATGTCCGTTGGCGCGTGGCCAAAGTGTTTGTTGATATTTTATTTTTCTTTCTTGAGTCAAGTGTAATGTACGCGGCGTGCGTGCGTAATTTTTACCCTTGCAATTTGCGGAACCCGTTACATTCGATAAATGGTGCTTTATTAACGTTAATATTTGAAATAGGAATGGGAGGAAATGAGTGTAAAACATTTTGCTGAACAGGTTATTATTCATGTTAGGGTAGCCGAGTGCACCAACTTAAAAGTAATTGTAGAACACCTTCGTTCTAATTTTGATAGATTTTCTTGAGTCCTTTTCAGGTGATTAGTCACGGCATAGAACGATGGCGCCAGCATGTGGATATTATTTGTGTCTTTTATTTCAGGGTCTGTCAAAACCCATACGTGTGATTCAGTGTGTATTGATGTGTCTAGTGTGTGTGTATTCTACGTGAGGAGGGGGTAGTTGTCCTACCGCCCTTATATATTTTTGCTGCTATTGTATTTTTTGAGATGGAAAGACAGAGTGCTCTTGGGAGACTGCTGATTCTTGTCCATATGGTTGTTCTGACACACACATGTATTATTGTGCTTTGGGGCACATTTCTTCGAGGTTCGACCCCATGTTCTGGGAGGTCGACGTATTTGACACATGGGTTGACAGACATGCAGAGTTCCACAAACCGCCCGTTTTGCCAGTGACTTATTTTTGATAGGCAGTCCTTGTGTCCGACTGAACCCTGTAAGCTTTCATATAGCAAACCTGTTCATTGTGATGGTTAAATTTTAAGCCATAATTAATTGGGGAGTTCGCCATGTTTGTAACGGATTGTTGTACCTTGTATGGATAAAATATTGTGATTAACGTAAATGTTGGCTGTTTGCCTATTGCTTTGTTGATGACTCGATTCATGTAATTTTGTGTGTCACACCCGTGTGGTGTAGTTGTAGAGTATTTGTAAATTTTGACAGCGGTCATTTGAGTATTTTTCTATTGGTCACGTGTTAATGTATTTGTGTTGATTTGTGTGAGAAGACCTAAGTTTTTAGGCAGTAAATGTTGCTACGGCAATTTAAGTCCAATTTCACTCGGAAATTTTGTGTTTGTTTATAGTAGATTTAGGAAGTGTCGGTTTAATTTAAGTAGTGTAGTTGTGTTTCCCCGTGTCGGTCTAGCTCTAGGAAATGCGGATTCGGTGTTTGAAGGGTCATCCCGGATGATAACGAATCACGCATTCAAAGTACACATCGTGATGCATGTAGAACGGCATACGCACTTATATGGTCACTTATATGGTCACTTTTGTATCTTTCATTTAAGGACACTTGGTCCAGGTAATTAATCTCTCCAGAGATACCGCCTAGTTTTTTTTGGCATTTTTATTAAATGGGAGTCAGTTGGGAGATTTTGTTGTTAATTGTTTATGTGTAAATATGGTGATTTGTTATTAAATTCAGTTGTTTTTTAACCCTGGCTTCACTCTTTCCTGCATGTTAATTTTGTTATATGTTACCCTGCAAGTTAATGAAGCGCCCTGACAGCAACTTACGAATATGACCTGTTACGCCCCGAATCTGAGTCTCATATGCTTCTTTGCAAGGGTTCAATATGGAACTAACAATATATTCAGTCACCAGGGCTGCCAACTCTAGTGCTCTATTAGGCCACATTATACCAGGTATATTTCGAACTAATTAGAAATTTCGATATTACCAACTTAATTTCGTTATTATTCTACTGTAGATAGGTCTATATAGATTGGCATGAATCTTATATTTTAAGAAAAGTAGGCTCTTTAGTTCTTCACGGAACTTCTTGTTATACTTGTGGTCACACCGTCCTTATGCAAGGTTTGGAACTGATGTGTAACTATCTAACGGTCTGTTACTTCTTCACGTCAAATTTTATCTCCCGCAGAGATGTTGGTTGATTCCTCAGTTTAGGGCTGCGACAACGCGGTCATGTAACCCCGTGTACTTTGGTGTGTGTAGAATCTGTCTGATACGGTGTTAATTGTGATGGCTGTATTAGTCTGTAAATCAGGTAAGGACTGCAGACGGTCAATTTCAAGTAGTAGTTCCTAATGTTGGTACCAAATATACCGTCAATGACACCTAGCTGTGAACTTGGCTACTAGATGCCACCGCAACCAGTAACTTGCAACGAACGTTGGACTTCCCCTCTGGAGGAAAGCATACTGAGGGATTTTCAGCGCTCTTTGAAAATCCGACGTCTTCGGCCGGCTTTGAACCCGCGACCTTGGGCATAGAAGTTCGGCATGCTACCAGCTAGGCTACGTCACCGAAGCCGTTTCCCACATAGTCAGATGGAAAACTGAATGTGATCTCGTTGTCATGGCAACCTCTGATAGCTCGTCCCTCATCAATTTAGAAGCGTTGTCATGGTAACCTCTAATGGCTCTTGGCATTTTCTTCAAATTCCGAAATCATTTTTCTCATCCTTTGGCGTAATGGCGGGTTGTATCAAAAATTCTTTCAGACAAAACTGAGGGACCAACCATCAGCAAAGCGTAGATTGTTAATTTTCCTACCACCGATTGAAATATCATTATCCCAGCCATCCAATGCTCGTCTGTATTATGTATGAATTAAACACAATAATAATGCTTCACTTGTAGGGCCTACGTTTTTCTCACAAATGCTCTGTTCCCCCCCCCCCCCCCCCCCCCCAGAGAAACGCACGATTGAGGATCAACTGTTGCTGCTTCATGAATATCAAGTGATTCTCAAAATAACCGACTGAGAATATCACAAATTTGATATAAATGCGTGGACACTGTCTGGCAGCAGAGTTGTGTTGAATTCCTGTTTCCCAGCCCACCTGTCCCGTATTAATAACTCTCGAAGCGTGACTCTGCTGAGGCAAGAACCTCGTGACAGACCGGTCTCTCATTAGTAAGCAGGAATAGCTACTGTATTTGGTTTCCAGATGTTGCGTGATAACTGCGGTGACCATGTTTTTGACAGTCAACATCGGGACAGCCTTGTTGAGGGGATTGTTGTAGGATAGAGAGATTATACAGTAGTTTGACTCTAATATAGCTGCGTTTACAATAGCGAAAGTCCCTCGCGCGAAATAATGTCGCGAGGGAATAGTGCCCCCACCCCTGAGTAATTGCGGGGTGAGTGCCCTCGCTGCGAGCCGGTGCTCAGGCGGTTTTTGTCCGCGCAACAAAGGGTTTCGCACGTCGAGTATCGCCTAGTGTAAACGTGGTCGCCGTAGTTGCGCGAGGGATGAATCAAGAACAGTGCTTGCAGCTCATCAAGCTCTACAAAAATAGAGTTTTTATGTGGAATCCAAAATTCAAACACTATTTCAATCGCAATAAAAGAGAATATGTGTGGAAGGAAATTAGTTCTGAACTAAACTTTCCTATTTCTGCAGTGAAAGGGAAGATGAAAGCGCTACTGGGATCATACCGAAGCGAAGGAATAATTTATTGTTTGCTCCACAATCGTCGAGGGCAGCGATTTTTCTTCTTTCCTTTCTTGATCAAAAATGCCATTGACATGACGGCAAACGCGGCTGCAGCTGCTGGAGGGACAAAACAAGTTGCCATGTTGACCGCGAAACCAGAACTGAAGGCGACTCATCCTACTCGCGCTATTTTTAGCTCTGAATTGCGCTCTGTTTTGGGTAGTGCGAAATTTCTCTCGAAGAGAGTAACTTTCGCCCGAGTGACTTTCGGGAGGGAGTTTCGCTAGCGTGGCCTTTTACAAAATTTTAAGTTCCACAAAATTTGATCCACCAAAAATCCAATATAGTGCGTTAAATGAATACAAAGTTTATTTTAGTGTTTTTTTAGCCTATTTTCATTTATGAAAAAATTGGCATATGAGATCATCTTTTATCCGTGTGTGAGATGGTGTGTGTCCCCCCTTTCTAAACGGCTGGAGCGATTTCAATGAAACTCGGTAAGTTCATAGCACTATTCCGGGCGACCCCGACCGTGCCCTTCAAATTTTGTTACGTCTCACCAATCCAACATGGCGGCTGTGCGAAATATTTCTCCAGCATTCAATATCTCCGAAACTATTACCGATATCACCCTGGAATATTTTACGGCGATAAAGGAAACTACTAGAAGTTCACCTATGTGAGTTTTGAAAACCTGGTAACTACAAAACCAACATGGCGGCCAAGCGAAGTTGCAACTTTTAAATAGACTTTTCTCGCGATTTAACCACAACTTGGTGCAGTATATGTTCATACACATTGTAATGCACCGACATCTAACTTCGTTCAATTGTTTACATAACCACAAGATGGTGGATGTGCGAAATATTTCACCGGCATTCTATAGCTCTGAAACCATTAGCGGTATCATCCTAAAATTTTGTACGGAGATAAAGGGCACTACTGGAAGTTCATTTATAAGACTTTCAAAAACCGGTTAACTACGAAACGAACATGGCGGCCAAGCGAATTTGAAAATTTTAAATAGACCTTTCTCGCGATTTAATGTTCCAAACGCAATGAAATCTGGAAAAGGAAATGTTTATACACATTGTAATGCACTGGTATGTAATTTAGTTCAATTGTTTACATAACCTCAAGATGGCGGCTTTGCGAATTTTAAAATTAAGTTTTTATTTCTTGTGTCGTAATCATGCGATCGATGTGAAAGTTTGAATAATGAACCTACGCAATAATTTTCCTTTAATGGTACATGACTCTATGGCCTATACATTTAACAATCCAACATGGCGACCATCCGATATATTTAGACGGCTCTGAATATCTACGAATCTATTATAGCAATCAAACTGAATTTTTTAATGTTCATAGGGGCTATGAACATAAGTTCACCTATCGGACTTTCAATAACCAGGTGATCACAAATCCAACATGGCGGCGACGCGAAATATATATATTCACATGGTCGTTTCTCGCAATTTAACCATCCGCGTGCAGAGACACGGGGTGCAGTAAATCCTTATACAAATGTTAATCCACTTGCATTTATTTGTTTTCAATTGTTTCCATAACCACAAGATGGCAGCTGTGCGAAATTTTAAAAACTCGTTTTTACTTCTTGTGTCCTAATCATGCGATTGAAGTTTGAAAACTACACGTACACAATACTCTTCATGTACCAGTACATAACTCTAAGGCCTACATAATTATATAAAAATCCAACAAGGCGACCACCCGCAATATTTAGTCGGCTCTCAATATCTACGAATCTATTGGCAACTCCAGCTATCTGATATGACATCTAGCGGTCAAAATGAGAAACTTACCAAGTAGGGTACATTTGTCACGTGGTGACTGTTTGTATAATGGTTTCTTGTATTGGTAAGCAGATCGTGGTAAATTCTTCGTGTTTATACATAAGTTATAAGTTTTACTCGTTGATAAGAGTGCAAAATGATTAAAAGCAAAGTATATTGTTCAGTTTACGGCTGTAAGTCGATGTATAAGAGGGCGGCGGATATACGTTTTCATCACTTTCCAAAAGATGCAAATAGCAATAGCCGAAAGGTGACGATACCAAATAAATACGGGCAATAAGAGCGGGTTGGACCACTCACCACTACACTCACTGACGACAGGACGGGTTGTTCACTTACGCCGAGCCAAGCCGCACCTAGACAGCCAAGCACAGTCTCGCCGAGCCAAGCCGTACCAAGACAGCCAAGCTCACACCAGCCGAGGACAGCCAAGCTTCATCAGTCAGGTATCCTTCCTCGCTCCCTAGTTCATTTCCAATAACCCTACCAGCCGCCATCACCTCGATCTGCGATATCCGAGCCATTCCACTTCGAGTCATATAGGCCTAATTTTACTTCGCAGGGTTAATACCTACCATCCAAATCAAGCAATTCCTGTCTACCCCGAGTTTTAATACAAGTTGAACTCATCCCTTCGCCCTACCAAGCAGCAAATAATTTCTAGAGGCTATGGTACAGTGAGCAAACTCAAATATAGCTTTTAAACGTAACAGCGCCATGACTCGAACTGCACAAAAACAAATACCAGCAGTCAACTGATCCTTGATAATATGCAATTGACACATAAAATCCAGTGGAGCACACAAATTAGATCACGTGTATCGCACATTAATACATATATACAATTGAAAATAACACTGTCATTATTTTATGGACCACATTTACTGATTATAACCGAAAAATAAAAAGTGTTCCATATCAAACGCGTGTTATTGAGTATTTCTACCCTACTTATCCAGACCGATTGCAGCGCCCCAAGTGTTAGTTTGAGTTGCCAATTACAGCAATCAAACTGAAATTTTGTAGGTTGTTAGAGGAAAATAACAAAAGTAGGATATATGAAAATAGGCTGTATAGTTCTTCACGGAACTACTTGTTATCATTTCAAATGATCTTGTCGACTTCGTCGTTATGCTTGGGTCTAACGTTATGCGTTACGGTTACGGCGTGTATGACGTCATCATGTTGTTCAGTGCATATGCACCGAGTCTGAGTTCACTCCTGTCTGGCGTTATGCGATACGGAGACGCGAGTGTGTGACGTCAGACAGGAGTACAGGGTGACTTCTAAAGAAGTGTGCAAGATGTCAGACAGGAATACAGGGTGACACCTAAAGAGATGTACACGATGTCAGACAGGAATACAGGATGACTCATAAAGAGGTGTACGATATGTCAGATAAGAATACAGGGTGACCCTTAACGAGGTGTACAAGGCGTGAGATAAGAATACAGGGTGACCCTTAACGAGATGTACAAGATGTCAGACAGGAATACAGGGTGACACCTAAAGAGATGTACACGATGTCAGACAGGAATACAGGATGACCCTTAACGAGGTGCAACTTACAAGATGTCAGACAAGAATACAGGGTGACTCCTAAGGAGGTGTACAAGATGCCAGATAAGAATACAGGGTGACTCCTAAAGAGGTGTACGATATGTCAGATAAGAATACAGGGTGACACTTAACGAGGTGTACAAGGCGTCAGATAAGAATACAGGGTGACTCCTAAAGAGATATACAAGACGTCAGATAAGAATACAGGGTGACCCTTAACGAGGTGTACAAGATGTCAGACAAGAATACAGGGTGACTCCAAAAGAGATATACAAGACGTCAGATAAGAATACAGGGTGACTCCTAAAGAGGTGTACAAGATGTCAGACAAGAATACAGGGTGACTCCTAAAGAGATATACAAGATGTCAGATAAGAATACAGGGTGACTCCTAAAGAGGTGTACGATATGTCAGATAAGAATACAGGGTGACCCTTAACGAGGTGTACAAGGCGTCAGATAAGAATACAGGGTGACTCCTAAAGAGATATACAAGATGTCAGGTAAGAATACAGGGTGACTCCTGAAGAGGTGTACAAGATGTCAGATAAGAATACAGGGTGACTCCTGAAGAGGTGTACAAGATGTCAGACAAGAATACAGGGTGACTCGAGATATACAAGACGTCAGATAAGAATACAGGGTGACTGCTAAAGAGGTGTACAAGACGTCAGATAAGAATACAGGGTGACTCCTAAAGAGGTGTACAAGATGTCAGATAAGAATACAGGGTGACTCCTAAAGAGATATACAAGACGTCAGATAAGAATACAGGATGACTCCTAAAGAGGTGTACAAGACGTCAGATAAGAATACAGGGTGACTCCTAAAGAGGTGTACAAGATGTCAGATAAGAATACAGGGTGAATCCTAAAGAGGTGTACAAGATGTCAGATAAGAATACAGGGTGACTCCTGAAGAGATATACAAGGCGTCAGATAAGAATACAGGGTGTCTAATAAAGAGATATACAAGACGTCAGATAAGAATACAGGGTGACTCCTAAAGAGGTGTACAAGATGTCAGATAAGAATACAGGGTGACTCCTAAAGAGATATACAAGGCGTCAGATAAGAATACAGGGTGTCTAATAAAGAGATATACAAGACGTCAGATAAGAATACAGGGTGACCCTTAACGAGGTGTACAAGATGTCAGACAAGAATACAGGGTGACTCCAAAAGAGATATACAAGACGTCAGATAAGAATACAGGGTGACTCCTAAAGAGGTGTACAAGATGTCAGATAAGAATACAGGGTGGCTCCTAAAGAGATATACAAGGCGTCAGATAAGAATACAGGGTGTCTAATAAAGAGATATACAAGACGTCAGATAAGAATACAGGGTGACCCTTAACGAGGTGTACAAGATGTCAGACAAGAATACAGGGTGACTCCTAAAGAGATATACAAGACGTCAGATAAGAATACAGGGTGACTCCTAATGAGGTGTACAAGATGTCAGATAAGAATACAGGTGACTCCTAAAGAGGTGTACAAGATGTCAGATAAGAATACAGGGTGACTCCTAAAGAGATATACAAGGCGTCAGATAAGAATACAGGGTGTCTAATAAAGAGATATACAAGACGTCAGATAAGAATACAGGGTGACCCTTAACGAGGTGTACAAGATGTCAGACAAGAATACAGGGTGACTCCAAAAGAGATATACAAGACGTCAGATAAGAATACAGGGTGACTCCTAAAGAGGTGTACAAGATGTCAGATAAGAATACAGGGTGACTCCTAAAGAGATATACAAGGCGTCAGATAAGAATACAGGGTGTCTAATAAAGATATATACAAGACGTCAGATAAGAATACAGGGTGACCCTTAACGAGGTGTACAAGATGTCAGACAAGAATACAGGGTGACTCCTAAAGAGATATACAAGACGTCAGATAAGAATACAGGGTGACTCCTAATGAGGTGTACAAGATGCCAGATAAGAATACAGGGTGACTCCTAAAGAGATATACAAGACGTCAGATAAGAATACAGGGTGACTCCTAAAGAGGTGTACAAGATGTCAGGTAAGAATACAGGGTGATCCTTGACGAGGTGTACAAGATGTCAGACAAGAATACAGGGTGACTCCTAAAGAGATATACAAGACGTCAGATAAGAATACAGGGTGACTCCTAAAGAGATATACAAGACGTCAGATAAGAATACAGGGTGACTCCTACAGCGATATACAAGACGTCAGATAAGAATACAGGGTGAATCCTAAAGAGGTGTACACGATGTCAGACAGGAATACAGGGTGACTCCTAAAGGGGTGTACAAGATGTCACACAAGAATACAGGGTGACTCCTAAAGAGATATACATCTGAGCTTAGTGATATATGGCACAGTAAATGTTTATATACATTGAAATTCACAGGCATCTAATTTAGTTTAATTGTATACATAACCTTAATATGGCGGATGTGCGAAATTTTAAAATTAAGTTTTTATTTCTGGTGTCGTAATCATGCGATCGAAGTGAAAGTTTGAATAATGAACCTACGCAGTAATTTTCATTTAATGGTACATAAATCTATGGCCTATACATATAAAAATCCAACATGGTGACCATCCGAAATATTTAGATGATTCTCAATATCAACGAATTTTTTACAGCAATCAAACTGAAATGTTGTATGTTGTAGAGGCTATGAACATAAGTTCACCTATGGGACCTCCAATAACCTGGTGAGCACAAATCCAATATGGCGGCGTCGCGACATATAAATATTTAAATGGACGTTTCTCGCGATTTAACCATCCGAGCGCAGTGAAACTTGGTACGGTAAATGCCTATACAAATCTTAATCCACTGGCATCTAAATTATTTCAACTGTTTTCATATCCACAAGATGGCAGCTGTGCGAAATTTTGAAATTTCGTTTTTATTTCTTGTATCCTGTTAATGCGATTGATGTTTGAATATTACACCTAAACAATAATCTTCATGTAATAGTACATAACTCTAAGCCTTACATATATACAAATCCATCAGAAATATGTAGATGGTTCTCGATATTTACGAATCTATCACAGCGATGAAACTGAAATTGTGTATGTTGATAGAGGCAATTAAGAAAAGTAGGATATATGAAAATAGGCTATAGTTCTTCACGGAACTACTTGTTTAATAACAAGATTCACTGCGAATCATACATAGGCTACTAACATTAACTGTGTAGTGGTTAGAATTCTTGACTGTAGAGTAGTCCCGGATGTCCGAGTACATAAACAGTCCAAGGGGCATATAGTTCCAAGGAACTATTAGTTTTATTCCTTACAGCTACGGTAGTAACTCTTCATGAGCTCAGAGCTGGTGAAACCAACAATGTTTAGTCTGTATAGCGCACCCTCTATTTAATTCCCCTAATTTCCTGTTTCATTCTCTCTTCTTGGAACTGCGCCAGACCCATTTATGCTTGACAAATGAGAATAGATCTACAGCATTTTATCCGCAATAGCAATAGAAGCGGCGGGAAGTGAATTGTTTATTTTTAGTGTTTCCTTTGTTTTAAGGCTGTCAATATGACAAATCTGAACGTATAAGACACACAATACACTCGCCTGTGTCAATGACGATAGATCTGTGTGAGTGTTGGTTGGTTCCTCAGTTTAGGGGCTGCGACAATGCGTTCATGTAGCCCCGTGTACTTTGGGTGTGTGTAGAATCTGTCTGATAATCGGTGTTAATTGTGATGGCTGTATTAGTGTGTGTTATGTGTTTTTAATTCAAGTAAGGACTGCAGACATTCGATTTTGAAGCAGTTCCAACTTTTGCTACCAAACGCCACCGTCAACGACCAACCAGTTCTGAACTTGGTTACTAGATGCCACCGCAGTCGGCTCCTGACGACGAACGTTGGAACCTAAGAGCGCTAGTCAAATCTAACCTATATTTTAGCTTCACACAAGTGTAATTAGTGGAAGGTTCTTTACCTTGACATAGATCTATAGAATGGGGCCGCCGGCTTTACTTCCCCTCCGAGGGAAGACATACTGAGTGATTTTTAACGCTCTTGAAAAATCCGACGACTTCGGTTGGGTTTGAACCCAGGATCATGGTCAGAGAAGCTCAGCATGCTACCAAATAAGCCACCGAAGCCGCTCTGTGTGAGTGTGCAGATGACCCGGTGAACGTATGTACGACCAATACCAACAGGGTGCAATGTATTGGGGTGGTATCATGTATGGTCGTCAAATCCCTCTTGTGTACATACCAGGGCGAATGACAGCCATACGTTACAGGGGTACTATCCTGGCACCTATTGTGAAAGGCTATGCTGATGAGCCAGCATGGTGTCCTAGACAAAACCCCACACAAGACACGGCACGAACCTAGAAAAAATGCTGAGTTTTAATTCACTGGCCGTGAAAGCCAATACACCATCTTTTTGCTATGCTGACAATTCCGGCCCAAATTTCAAAGCTCAAAGCTTAAATCAAATTACGACTAACCTGATCATCTGATCTCTACCAAATTTCGCAACAACATACCTTTAGGTGGGAAGCGTCTTTTACCCAAACTACAAGTTTCAACGTGGTGGATGTATGAATCATGCAAGTATTATAGCCAAACCGTAACTAATGATTAAACAAGGCATGGCCTCAACAATTCAGCTTATCGTACATAGGGAAGTTTAATCTGTCCTCAAAGAAGTGATCGGTAGGATATTAACATATTATAATAGAATATGTAACCGGAGAAGCGACTAAGAGGTCAGGCTTACCGTGCCATATCGTTGTGGGTGCGTGCCGTCCCGTTGTCAACATGGCCGCTATTTTTGCTCGTAAATACATATTTATCCGTAACTTACTAAGTTTATATCCTTTTAGAAATGTACTGAACAAAATAATACATATTTAGTATCAAATGGTTTATAGAAAAGCCAGAAAATGGTAATGAAATCGTTGATTTCAACATATAGTATGATACAGTTATACTAATGCAGTTGTTTATCAAGTATTACCGTAGCGCATCCGTGGCGTAATGGTAGCGACTTGGGCTCTTAGTCTGTGGGTTCGTGGATCTAATCACTGCATGTTCAAATTTCTTTACTTCGTTCTTTTTGGTATTTATAATGTTAAGCATAATTATATACTGTAATGTAGTGTGTATTTGCAATCGAAATATTATATATATACTTATAACACCACATATTTCAACACTCGAATACAGCTATTAATATTCGTTGTCCTTGATCCGCGGTAGAGACTATTGTTGTTCTTGTTGTTGATTCTTTAAGGGTTTTGCGGCATCATGGTATTGTAGCCCCGTTTACTTGGGTGTGTGTAGAAGTTGTCTGATAACCTGGGTCACTGTGATGGCTGTACGCTTACTAGTGTGTGTACTTTTATACGAGGAAGGATTTGGGTAGGAAGCTGCTGTTGTTGTTGTTGTTGTTGTTGTTTCCTTCGAGGTGCATGGCCATCATTGTCATTTAGCCCCGTGAACTTGGGTGAGGGTTGAATTTTGTCAGATAACATGTGTTATTGTGATGGCTGCATATATAATTCAGGTGAGGATTCAATCAATCAACGTTTAATATCGGTATAGCACGTTGTATTTCAACAAGCTACTACAACCAACAGGGGGCTTCGTGGCGCAGTCGGTAGAGGCGCTGAGCTTCTAACTGAAAGGGAGTGGGTTCGATCCCCACCTAGATAGTGGATTTTAGAAACAAAACTACCACTTTCGGCAACGCAAATGGCCCTGCGGTTCCTCTGCCTACACCAGAAATGAGTACCAGGGTAATTCCTGGGAGCAAAGACGGCCGGGCTTGGAGCTGACAACTCCATCCCATCTAGTGCCGATGTCACAAAAAGTGGAAGCCTCTACCTTCAACTACTGCCAGGGCCTCGATGGCCTGTATGGAGTTGGCTATGCTTTTACTACAACCAACATTCAATTATACTCCTTGAGAAGGACAAAGAGTTAGGAGAAAGTAGGCTATATGTTCTTTACTGAACATCTTGTTTTAACTCTATGGAGATATCCGTGAATCTCGAGCTTCCGTTATAACACGTTAATCTCGGAGTAATCGTAATGTATTAATGTGGGAAGTCATTGACACACGAGCTTAAAAGGTTAAAAAGAGACATCACGTTTGTGTTGATTCATCTAGGGCAGAGGAGCTCCCAACCTGGGGGGCGTAGAGCTTTATCAGGGGAGGGTGTGAATTGATTTCCAATTTTTTTTAAAACTCGAATATTACAATTTTGTATAATAAACATTTTTCGAATCTCTCCAAGTGATTGTCGCGCCAAGTCAATCGTTCAAAAGCACTGGTAATTGCCAACTGTCGGCACAAACCTCTGCGGAACCGCGAGGTTGGAGGTGAAATAAGGGATTTACTGTGTTGTAAGGAGCAAAATCAGGCCAGAGAGCAGATTCGCGAACAAGACTCATCAACAATGTAGTAGTTGCTTTCATTATCCAGTATTATTGTTACATAGAAGGTTTTTATAATTATCCCATTATGTAGGGTAATTAGGTTAGGTCTATATCCTCCACGTCAGTTTATCGAAGAGGTTATAAAAGCAACCAGGGGGTGGAGGGGGAAGGGGGCGATGACCACCCGTATCTGAAAAGGGAAAAGGGGGCCATCAGTTGGCAAAGTTTGGGAACCACTGATCTAGGGGTTTGCGATATCGCGCTTCGTATACTTGGGTGCGTGTATATAATATGATTTGTGTGATAGGCCGTGCTAGTTAGTTATTGAGGTATTAAGGGGCGGAAGAGTGAGGTCATCTTCCCCTAAAGCCCGTGTTGTTGTGCTGTCTGTAGTAGCGTGCGTATTCGTAAGTGAGTAATTGAGAAGTGGCTAGGAAGCGGCCGTGGTGTACGAGAGGGGGAGGGTATAATATAATTCCCAGCAGCAAGAGCAGTAAAAAGCACGTGCATACGATCTGGTCGCAAACATCCGTTTCTTCTAAACATGTCTCTTTCGTTATTATTTCTCCGAAAAGTACCCGTCGTATGACTTCCGATAACCTTAACTTATATGTTTGGAATTGCTGAGTATCAGAAAGTGCCCAAACAACCAAAGTCTCACGAGAATTAAAGCACTTGGTAAAATACGAAAATAGAATCCGATACTCTAGGGGCAGGAGTCTCATTACATGACACATCGTAGACTAGGCCTACTGACATGCCGGGCGCAACTATAAAAATAGACGAAAATGTCGTTATTTCCTTACTGAAGCTAAATTAACCGGAGTAACCGGAAACTTCATAAGGAGATGCCGGTTATGTTTGGCATCGGATGGGGAACATTTTCAGCATCTACTGTAAGCATGGAGAGTAAAAATGCATGATACTGATTTTAAGCGCGGAATTCCGTCGTACATACGCGCGCGCGGTCGCCGGGAACTGAGCCGTCACTGGCGGAGCGCGCGAGCGAGAATGTCTTTGCCAAGCAAAAATAATGACCCTGTATAACCTACCAATTTGGCTCACTGCCAATTGTAGTGGTAGGTTTACATGCCATAAATCTATCCGCCGGCTTTACTTCCCCTCCGAAGGAAGGCATATTGAAGGACTTTAACGCTCTTAAAAATCCGACGTCTTGAACCTGCGATCTTGGGAATAGCAGTTCAGCATGTTACTGACTACGCCACCGAAGCCCTTACCTTACCACGGGATTTTTCCCCTTACATTATCACGTGACTTTTCAAGTGAGATTTTCAACCCACTGCCCGCTGTCACTGAGATTCGAAACCCAGCCATCCGAGTTAAAGTAAAGCGCCATTACACTCCCCAGTTACCGACAGCAGTGGCTACGCTGGCTAAAAGCGCAGCTTTAGGTCATGGAGCCAAACCCTCTGCTGACTCTGTAGACGCGTGGGTTCGAGCCTCACCATCGGCCATCCTTGAAATGGTTTTCCGTAGTTTCCCGTTTTCAACACCTGACAAATGCTGGGACGGTACCTTCTGACAGGTCACGGCCGCTTCCTTCCACATCCTTGCCCAGTGTCATTCATCCTCATCCATTCTATCTCTCATCCCGACGCTCAGGTCGCCCACGGGCGTCAACTAGAAAGACCTGCACTCGGCCTCCAAGGAGGTTACACGACAAAACAAAAAAAAACAAAAAACTCCTCAGTTTCCATATGTGCAAGTATGTTTCGAAACGTTTAGCAAATGACTGCCATATTTTGTATTGTTCTAGTAAATGTTGTTTTAACCATTTCTGGTGTTCCCACAGAACAGTCAGGTACGCCCAAGGTGAGGCAGCTGATACATCGGTGTGTGTATGTGTAATGCATATGAAGAATATTATGAAATGGCTTGTAAAATGTCAAGGTTCAGATAATGTGAAGTAAGGTCACTGTGGGAAGGTGATGTGAATATCAGACCAATCGCTTCCCTGCTTGATGTTATGTCTCCGTTTTCATGCTATGTAATAACTAGGGTTCGGAAGTTTAAGACCTGAAGAAGTACAAAATATGCAAGCAAATATGCCCTAAAAACTAGCTAAATATGACCTAAAAACTATGAAATATGACATGAATTTTTGGGATAGGTATAATATCACTAACATACAGTAAACGTCTTAAGTGTCAAAACGCGATCAGCGATAATACACCAGACACATTTAATCATAGAAACTGACAGAGAGCTCACTACATTAACATTTTGAACATTCATTCAGTATCATAGCCTTGAGATGCAGTTCTTGCTCGGTTTTCGTAAAAGACACACCATGGCATTTCCTTGTTTGCTAATTGCTTCTGAGCAAAATACTGGAGTGACATCCTATTGAAAGGCGGAAGCACACTATCGTTATGTTCCGTGACCTCATGCGTTCAGTGTCGCAATCTAACTTGTCCAGAAAGATGTGCTAAAAGACGACCGTAGAGGAGCGCCTTCTTGGAATCAGGTCTTCTAAACCTGCTATCTGCCTGTTCTGGGAAAAGAAAGAAAAATTTACTGTATCTACTACACTATTCGGAAATCCTGTGTTTGAAGCTCGACGCAGATAACACGTGCCTTGTTAACGACGCCTAATTTTAAACAAAAATGCTGAAAGTATAACCAAATATGACCAAAACAATAAAAATGGCCAAAATATGTATTTATAGGCAACTTCAAATTGCTTTAAACGTGGTCAGGGACCCGTCATTCAAACTTATTTTTTAGATTTCGGGTAAAATGAGCTCAGGAAAAGAATATGACTTTTCCTTAACATCCGAACCTTAGTCATATGATATCTTTGTGCTTGAAACTTGATTTCATAGACAGACGGAGCAAATTGGATATGAAGAGTTTAGAAAGAAATGATAAATCTAATTTATTGTATTGTATCTTGATGTATAATATCTCAATGTAAAATCTAAATTTAATGCTTTTCAGTTGGTCAACACGATTGTACCCAATTGTAATGGCTGTTTCCCTAATACTAACAAAAACACATGAAAATAATAAATACACTTGGATGACCAGTTACGTTCGTCAAGCGATAATCATCAGATCCTTTACACTTAGGTTATAATAGACTAATAATAATAATATCGTATAGCCTCGGGTGCCGGGTGCAAGCTTTGTTATTTGACGCCCAGAGGGCAGATTGCATGACGAATTTTGATTTTCCTTGGAACACTATTAAAGTCAAGGAGATTAGATATATAAGCTCCTTGCCACTATAGCGCTTCCTAGTAGAGAAAGGAGGAACTCTTTTGTGTTGGCGGAAAATCCTGAGATTAATTTTGCCAATATGAACACGGCCTACTGAATTCAAATGGGTTCTTTAACAATGCCAACAACGTATGACATGCTTGCCGTGATTTTGTCGCCTTTCAAAAATCACTTACCACGGCCAGAAGCGAACTTGCAAGCTTGGGGTTGGAAGTCGGACACGATAACTACCCACCAACCGTGGCAAGCACTTAGGCTATTAAGTATATGTCTAGAAGTATGTGGGTGATGGTATTTACAATATATTGTGCATATATTGCTAATATATACTTTTACATTTCATAATTATTTAAATTGAAATTTTGATAACAAAATGATTTAATTTTAGTAATATACTGTATAATGTTTGATAAATAGCACAATTTAAAAATTACATTGTATACTTTTATATAACTATGAATGTATTTAAAATGTGGATGCAGTGGTATGAATACGTCAGCAGGAAAGTGTACCAATATAATGACATGTTTCAATGAGACCTTGAAAAATCACACAATTTTAAAAGAAGTACTTAGAGAAAACGAGAAGCCTATCTCCAATAAATTGCAATTCATTGGAATTACCAGCGCTTGGACTCAATATGGTAAAATATTCGCATTTCTACCTGTAATATTATGATAGACACAGCGAAAAGTGTTATGTTACTTTCATGGTGAGCTCAGAACCATCTGGACACTCCCGACAACATCGAGAATAAGGAATTCTGGTCTTATCGAGTCTCACTCAGCGTCGAGACTTGATCTTGAATGCCCTAGGTGGGACACGGTACTGGCTAAAGAGCTTACACTTTTTGTCGTTCTTTCACTTGCCATAGGACGCACCACCGGCGAATAGTTATGCATAACCAGCTTCCGGTTTAGTCAGTAGTCAGGTAATGAAAGCAATGGGAACAGTGTACTAAAATTTTCGTTGCATGTAACTAAGCAAATTATTGTTGTTAGGAGAAATAAAAGTTGTAAAATGCACCAAGCATGATATGATCTTCAGTTGTGTACAATGAGAAAGCTCTGCATGTGTTTATTCCTTATGTATTAATGATCCGATGCGAAATGTCAGCTAACGTTGTGCCGCATACAACGCTCGTAGTCTCTAAGTGTTGCACATTTACAACAGATTATGTTTTTGAAATATTTTGAAGATCTTGACGAAGACAGTGTTTCTATAAATGGAAGATTGTATTTTACTGTAGTCTACACAAGTCCTATAATCTTGGCTAGGGTGGGAGTAACTTAACACCATAGTAGGCACGCAACTATTTGTCCTAAATTATCGACTAAAGTATTTCTAAAGACAGAGAATCCATGCCTCCATTAGAAGGTTTTGGTCTCCATAATTCATGCAAAATGAGGTTCATTTGTCTAATTGAGGCCATAATCCCCCCTACCCTTTCAGTGATTGATTACCATTACTTTACCTGAAGATGTAAATGAGCATTTTTTTTAAATTTTGTCGCCAGTTGTTTGGTCTATTAACTTCAAATTTTCCATGTTTTCCATACTGAAAACTAGGCACAGTTGGATTTTAAGATGGAACCGCATGTCTTGTCAAATATCGCTTTCTTGCAAATACCTGGAATATGTACGGTTTAGCCTATAATTATAAAATGATTATGGGTTAAATGAGTGCTAATATAATAGGCTATCTTATTATATAATACGCTAAGGCTAAGGTGTATGTGTCCCAAAACTCAAGCTCCTAAACCAGAGGAAGTTAGAAGGTGTGGTTTGTACCAAAATCTTCCTAATCATCTCAATAGTACAGGAAAAATCTTGCATTTCTACGGTGATATATTTATTTGTTTATGAAGTGCTTCAAAACAAATAAACAAGACGATAGCCCCTGGCAGAACTGTGTCGCGTACAGCCCGCATAGCACTAACGCTGGGAGGGTAGTCTGTGCACATGAGGCGCACACAACCCATTATGCGAGAGATCTCGCCCGGGTCCGCTAGTTATAATTATTAAATCAATATTAAAGAAGAAAGGATGAGTTATTTGTAAATGATACCGGTACGGTGTATAGCTTATAACTCGTAGATTTCGTCTCCTTTTAGCATTGAAACAGGTCAAGGAAATGCATAATATACCAATATAACAACCGGATAGCAACTGATTATAATATTCTCACATGTAACATATTTAATTGACACCAACGATATGTCAGATCAGTGAAGTTTGAAATGTGCAAATGGCACACTTTGTAGGCTAGCTGTTTGTTATGGTTCTTTCTGTTGCAAAGTTTTACTAACTACTGGTATATTGGCTTTCTTCTAGGTTTGTGCCGTGTCTTGTGTGGGGTTTTGCCTAGGACACCAAGCTGGCTCATCAGCCAATATACCATGTTTTTTGGAAGCCTTCATAGGGAGGTTAAGGCTGCTTGAGCTTTTAGTTCTCGCAGTAAAGTAGTGCAGTTGCACTCGATACTGTATAAAGGGAGGTAGCACGCAGTTCGCTACTCCTGTGGGGGTCCGGGCGGGGACACCAAGAGCCCGCCGATGAGCCAGCTTGGTGTCCTAGGCGAAACCCCACACAAGACACGGCACATACCTAGAAGAATTGCTGAGTTTTTAATTCACCGGCCGTGAAAGCCAATAGGCTATACCATCTTTTTTGGAAGCCTTCATATGGAGGTTAAGGCTGCTTGAGCTTTTAGTTCTCGCAGTCAAGTAGTGCAGTTGCACTCTATATAAAGGGAGGTAGCGCGCAGTTCGTTACTCCTGTGGGTGTCCGGGTGGGGACTCCAAGAGTCCGCCGATGAGCCAGCTTGGTGTCCTAGGCGAAACCCCACATAAGACACGGTACAAACCTAGAAGAATTGCTGAGTTTTAATTCACCGGCCGTGAAAGCCAATATACCATCTTTTTGGAAGCCTTCATAGGGATGTTCAGGCAGCTTGAGCTTTTAGTTCTCGCAGTCAAGTAGTGCAGTTGCACTCTATATAAAGGGAGGTAGCGCGCAGTTCGCTACTCCTGTGGGGGGTCTGGGCGGGGACACCAAGAGCCCGCCGATGAGCCAGCTTGGTGTCCTTGGCGAAACCCCACACAAGGCACGGCACAGACCTTGAAGAATAGCTGAGTTTTAATTCATGGGCCGTGAAAGCCAATATACCATCTTTTTTGGGAGCCTTCATAGGGAGGTTAAGGCTGCTTGAGCTTTTAGTTCTCGCAGTAAAGTAGTGCAGGTGAACTCTACATAAAGGGAGGTAGCGCGCAGTTCGCTTCTCATGTGGGGGTCCAGGCGGGGACACCAAGAGCCCGCCGATGAGCCTGCTTGGTGTCCTAGGCGAAACCCCACACAAGACACGGTACAAACCTAGAAGAATTGCTGAGTTTTAATTCACCGGCCGTGAAAGCCAATATACCATCTTTTTGGAAGCCTTCATAGGGAGGTTGAGGCTGCTTGAGCTTTTAGTTCTCGCAGTCAAGTAGTGCAGTTGCACTCTATATAAAGGGAGGTAGCGCGCAGTTCGTTACTCCTGTGGGGGTCCGGGCGGTGACACCAAGAGCCCGCCGATGGGCCAGCTTGGTGTCCTAGGCGAAACCCCACACAAGACACGGCACAAACCTAGAAGAATTGCTGAGTTTTACTAACTACTCTTTCAGGAGACACTTGTGTTTCTAATATTCAAGAAAGGCCAACCCTCTAGTTCTTATTTCATAAGTTGGACATCTAAAAACAAAACCACAATCCAAAATAAGAATGAAAATAATCACGGCCGATTCATTGCCAATGAAAATCTAATGAGGATTCGCGGACTGGAAGTTCGCTATGCATAAGGTTCGGTGCCATTTTAACTCGTGGAAGCTCTATACGGAAGCTTGCGATAACTGTAACATTTTTAATGTAAGTTGAACGTGGTGTTGACTATTGTGGTTCAATAAAACAAACATGATATGAATAAATAATATACACTGTGGTGTGACCTTACCTGTGATAGTGTAATATAATAAGTTGTTGAGCGCCAGATTCCTATTTAAGATAGTGAATCGAAATTTATTGATTTAACCTCGGCTATCAGCAGTAGAGTCGAGAACCACTTACCCGGGCCGTAGTGAGACAAAGTCATCTAACCAATCCAGTATTTAATCAAGGAGTATGATTGCCTTAAAGTACCAACTACAATGAAAGAAATAGGCATTACGTTAAAGGAAATGAATTTATTTACTCAAGAACAAAATACTAATAAAACAGAATAGTGATAGTCACACAATTGAATTTAAAATTACTCAATGCGGCAATTAATTATTTAAAAGAAAATGAATATTAAAATGAATTGAAAGTTAAATGAAGTTAAATTATAATAGAGACGATAGTTTTATTGAATTGTTGGCTCACCCAGTCGAAGATTCGTCATATTTAAGAAATGATCGATGATCTCGATGTTACGTCGCTTATGTTTAAAAAAATGATGTGATATCTCATTTACTATGAAATATCCTCATTAAGTACGTTGCCATCTGTAGAAAGACTCTTGATCAGGGATATAACCCATTATGTATTGATATAGATGTCGGCAAGACATCGTTCAGTGTCGACTCTCGGTGCTCAGTCCATTAGGACCCAGAAAGCAAGGTTACAACTTCCTTCCTTCATTGATAGCTATAGATCAATGCGTCTTTTGTCGGAGTCGCAGGTACTAATGACTTCCTTGTCACGTGGTCTTCGACGGTCTCCCCCTCCAGTAAGCTTCCCTTTCTTCAGTGTTCATTCTCTCACGAGGGTTAATTGCACCACAATTTGTAATCTTAGACGCGTACGTACCGTAGAAAATGGCGTGTTGGTTACACCATAGTGGGTGTCAGCATCTCAGGAAAATGACGCAGTTTGCCGTGGTGAAATTCTTACTACGTCGTTCAGTTTGTGACGCACAGGGTTAGTCCATATCGCCAGTCTTGTTGCAATATATAATACTTCGTCTCTTTACAAGTAATTGTTAATAAAAATCTAATTGAATATAATAATCAAAACCGCTTACAATTATCTGATATAAAAATCATCTCATGGATGTACTAGTTAATAATAATAATAATAACATGATAATAAATGAATAACCCTTTAAATATAACAGCTATGGGATCGAATCGTTACAATCGCCCCTGATATAAATAATTTAAAATAAAATGTAACATTATTTATATCACTACACATCCTACACAAATGAATACAAATTTAAATATTAATACCCCCATAACGACAACATACAAATAATACCCTTCAACAATACATAAAGATATACAAGAACATACTCTTTTCACTTTACATATTTGTACTATCATTTCTCATTCTTCCAAATGTTCATAATGTTCATTCTTCTTTATATATGTTGTAAAAAAATATATATAAATGTATTCTTCACAAAAAAATCATATTTTAACTTTCATTCATCTCATTCTTCCAAATGTTCATAATGTTCATTTTTTTTATATGCTGTAAAAAAAATACATATAAAATGCCCTTCACTTTTATTTTTGACATATATGTCAACGCTGCACTCGTTTATATTTCGGTGATCGTATGCATGACATACAATTTTGGCTTCATCTCTTTTGAACGTAGTTTTTGTATATCAGTCTGGCGTAGAAGTACATTGTTGTAATACCAGCTGATTAACCCATAATAACTATTACAGCACACGATAATAGGATGCAAACAATACAATATTCCTTTCGTCTTTATAAAGGGATTACTCAAATGCAGTAAAATTTCAATAATTGAAGAAAAAAATAACTTAGCAAGATACCTAAGGCAATTCCTATTTCAGTGCATATGTCATACATGTAAATATTTCCCCAAATACATAATGACATCGAAATACCTCAAAGCAGTTATTAAACAGTTCATTTAAATATCCAAGTTACTACTCACCTGCCTTCGTGGCTTAATTCTTTCTTAGGCCACGGCCGCCTCCTTCCAAATTAATACTTCCTAAGTCTCCACGACTTCTTAACTTCTCATAAAACCATAATTCCTCTTTACTACTTCTCGAAAACAATAACTTGGATTTTCAAAATCACCAATAAACATAAAATCTGACTTCTCGTTCACTTTATAAAATTTAACTTAGCGTCAAGATATAACTTTACCGTAACGTCATTCCTTACTTACCATAACAAAATGATTAAGACTTGGACAAAATACTACTCAATACCTGAATTACGTATATCACTAAACTATTTCACAAAAACACATGACAAACTCCTCGGAATAAATATTTCGTTCCACAAAATATTAATGCTCTTATACTTTGAACTTAGTCTATTCATGATTTGACTTTTTGCTGAATGCCTAAAAACCCCCCTTAGTTTTCTCTCAAAACTCTTAATTAAGTACCGTGTCCTCCAAACACCACTTCCTACTTGTTCTGACCGCCTGGACTATAGCTCACTCTTGCTATACCAGAATCTCTCAAAACTCATCGTGACATCACACGTCACATACAAAAACCTCCCCTATTCGTGGTATAATCCCACTTCTTCTTACTGTTACAGGTCACCTCTTACTGACCAATAACACACTAAATTTCAGCTAAAAAATCTTACATGCTTCGACTAATTCCTTGGAATAATAACATCACACTTAGCTTTCCTAACTATTGTCTTCCTAAAATAATGACAGTGTTCCAGTTGATAGTTAATAACACCGACACTCCTAATTCGCAAATATTCTCCCATAATCACTTCATAAAGCAAGTTCTGAGTTCTAACACAGTTCAGATACTTTCTTCTCTATCAAATTAAATGCGTAACTTACACCTGCCTTTAATTGTAACTTCATTATTACCCCTTAGGTATACACTTATCTTACCAACTTATTCTTCCTTCAAAATATTAACTTATCTTTACTAACTCCGTATGACATAAATAAAACTTTAATTTCCTGTCTACTAAAAAAAATGATTTATCTTTAAATCCTAAAACGTCGAATTATAATAAATTCCTTTCAATATTAGTAAATATTATGTCAACCTTTTAATTATTATTATCATCTTTACTTTTACCTGTGTGTAGGACAACAATCTACCACATAATTAATTCGTTATTAATCATCAGTAACTTTTTACTACAAAGTGGTTTAGCTCGATAACAAGCCTTGTAATATCTTTAAAACGTGCGTAACTGTAACAAAAACTTGGACAATCTTACCTTTGTAATCTCTTATTACCTTGTGTGCATACATCCATATATACTTAAAAAAAAAACTCCCTTATTAACTTCACGTAGTCCCGTAGATACCATAAAAAAATAATTATTGCTCAACGGAATATACCTCGCTGACCTACTTCATCCTCCAAAAACTTCTTAAAACTTCATTTGGCATCTTACCAAAAACTTCCTCAAAAAACAACTTCATTTGGCATCTTACCAAAAACTTCCTCAAAAAACAACTTCATTTGGCATCTTACCAAAACTTCCTCCTTAAAAAACTTCATTTGGCATCTTACCAAAACTTTAAAACCACATTGCTCAACGGCATTACCTTCGTTGGCCTACTACTTCAAACTCACGTCCTTTTACGTGAAAATACACACATACACACACACATATCTGTCACCAAGTACCTGATGCCCTAATCATGTTACTACTTCCTCATTTCAACCCGATGTTGGTTAATTCATACAACGCATTACCATTAACAATTCTAAACCACTTATAAATTTCTCAAAATATATCCACTGATAACCTCGCTGTCCTCAAAATGAAACTTCTTTATAAAATCAATTCTTAATTCTTCAACTCACTAGTTTTATTACCACTGTATCATCTTATCTTCACTCACTTTTGAATTAAATCTTTATTACCATTATATTCATAATTATGGTTGCCATAATAATTATTACTTTCTTTCGATTACTTACCTATGTAATAACCTTCCTACTTTTAAAATTTAATTCTTACTTCATCCAACTTACCTGCAGTTTAAGGACCTACATTCAACTTACCTGCATTGCTCAATAGCACGACAACCTCTGTCTTCAAAATTAAATAATTTTAGTCAATCTAAATCAATAAGCGTAGGCACTACGCGCCCCTTACCATCCTAACTTCACGACTGAATTAAAATTACACACAGCAGGTTCCTTATCTACCTCTGTTAAATCCTATTAAACTTCATTACTTAATATTTAAGTCATACGGAACAGTAACTATCGGTAATATAAATTTACATAAATACGTTCACTGGCATTTCACCGTTCTTACCACATTCATCTTCAATTCTATCTTTAACTAGAATTCCACATAATTCCTTCCGTGTTACATTAGTTTCTACTTCCTCTGTACTACATTCATCCATAGTAACACAGTACTTCGGCTTTCCCCCTCTCACATCCCCAAGTCTGGCTAATTCAGTACGCCACTGCACGTCATATGCTTTCTTTCTCTCTCTCATCCTGATTTCTTTCTCCTCTAGCAACTTAATTCTCTTTTCTTTCATTTTACTTCTAAAATATCTACCTTTAGGTTTCATTTTCATTTCTCCGTTACTATCACTTAATGCTCTCTTTAGCCGTGGACTACTGCTTCTGCTCTTATCTATCTCTCTCCTCCTCTTAACCTGTTTACTAATTATGTTCTTCTGACTATGACTTAACGCACGCTTCTCTGCCACTAATAATTTCATATTAACTTCCTCTATCACAGGACTAAATTCTTCCCTAGTTTGCCTATCTAATTTATCTATGATTGTCTGCATCTTAATCTCTTGGGTGCTTAGTACTTTCTTTATCTTACCTACTTCTATCCCTATCTTTTCTCTCATCTTCTTCACTTCTTTTTCGCTACATTCTATAGTCTCTTCTACAGCTATCCTGCGTTCATCTAAAATCTCCTTCAACTCTACTATGCTTTCTCCTACTATCTCCTCTGACGCTAATCTATTTTCACCTAAAATCTCGTCTGACTCTAATCTGATTTCACCTAAAATCTCCGCTATTTGCCGTTCCTCACCTAAGATCTCCTCCGATTCCAATCTGCTTTCACCTACAATCTCCAATGACTCTAATCTACTTTCAATTACAGTCTCCACTAATTCCAATTTGCTTTCACCTAAAATCTCGTCTGACTCTAATCTGATTTCACCTAAAATCTCCGCTAATTCCAATTTGCTTTCACCTAAAATCTCGTCTGACTCCATTCTACTTTCAATTATAGTCTCCTTACAGGCTGTCTTTACTGATTCTACTGCAGTTTCCCCTAAAGTCTCTACCACCTGCCTAGTTTCCAATTCTACCAATTTGCTAAAACTTTCACCTTGAGTTGCTATTTTCTCTTCAATCACAGTTACTATTCTTTCCTGAATCCTACTTTCTGCTGCTTCTAATTTCTTATCTACTGTCTTAATAATATCTTTAGCCTTCATCTCTACCTCCTCCTTAATTTCACCTCTGATTTCCTGTTTCACCCCCTGAATACTCTCCTGTAGCATATCATACTTCATACTTAATTCTCTATTCATCGTTTCCACAATATCTAGTTTTACATTATTCTCTTCCAATTTCTGATTTATTTTACTCATATCCTCTCTCATCTTTTGATTACTCTGATCTAATTTCTCACCTAAATCTCTACTCAATTCCTTCCTACTTTCCAAATTATCTTTCTTACTCTCTTCCATATTTTTATTCATATCTTTATCTAATTTCTCAAATTTATCATTGAATTCCTTCCTACTTTCTAAATTATCTTTCTTACTCTCTTCCATATTTTTATTCATATCTTTATCTAATTTCTTAAATTTACCATTGAATTCCAAATAATTTCTTTTATTCTCTTCACTATTTTTATTCATATCTTTATCTAATTTCTCAAATTTATCATTGAATTCCTTCCTACTTTCTAAATTATCTTTCTTATTCTCTTCCATATTTTGATTTAGCCTACCAATATTTTCTTTCATCTCCCTACTATTTTTATTCATCTCCTGACTATTTTTATTCATCTCCCTCAAGATATCAGCTAATGAAATTTCATGGACCTCTAAGGACTTCTGTTTCTCCTGACTACCACTAGTCTCAGGATGTACCTCTGTATTCGTCTCGAGATTTTCCTCTGAATTCATGTCAGGGTTAACCTCAGGATTATTTTCAGGATTACTCTCAGGATTATTCTCAAGATTTACCTCCGACATCTTGGTATTATTCTCTACGCTCTCAACATCGCTACCGCTATCAACCTCCTTATAATTAACTTTCTTGACTGCATCCCTACTTCTCAACTGCCTCTGTTCCTCCTCCGACATCTTGAAGTACACCGTATAACAATTGCCCTTCCAAAATTTCACTTCACTTCACTGTCCCCCAAAAGCACTGACAATTTGCACTGAAATTATACACTCCTCTGACTAAATACCGAATGGTTTTCGTGTCCTACTTTGTGGCGCCAAATGTAACATTTTTAATGTAAGTTGAACGTGGTGTTGACTATTGTGGTTCAATAAAACAAACATGATATGAATAAATAATATACACTGTGGTGTGACCTTACCTGTGATAGTGTAATATAATAAGTTGTTGAGCGCCAGATTCCTATTTAAGATAGTGAATCGAAATTTATTGATTTAACCTCGGCTATCAGCAGTAGAGTCGAGAACCACTTACCCGGGCCGTAGTGAGACAAAGTCATCTAACCAATCCAGTATTTAATCAAGGAGTATGATTGCCTTAAAGTACCAACTACAATGAAAGAAATAGGCATTACGTTAAAGGAAATGAATTTATTTACTCAAGAACAAAATACTAATAAAACAGAATAGTGATAGTCACACAATTGAATTTAAAATTACTCAATGCGGCAATTAATTATTTAAAAGAAAATGAATATTAAAATGAATTGAAAGTTAAATGAAGTTAAATTATAATAGAGACGATAGTTTTATTGAATTGTTGGCTCACCCAGTCGAAGATTCGTCATATTTAAGAAATGATCGATGATCTCGATGTTACGTCGCTTATGTTTAAAAAAATGATGTGATATCTCATTTACTATGAAATATCCTCATTAAGTACGTTGCCATCTGTAGAAAGACTCTTGATCAGGGATATAACCCATTATGTATTGATATAGATGTCGGCAAGACATCGTTCAGTGTCGACTCTCGGTGCTCAGTCCATTAGGACCCAGAAAGCAAGGTTACAACTTCCTTCCTTCATTGATAGCTATAGATCAATGCGTCTTTTGTCGGAGTCGCAGGTACTAATGACTTCCTTGTCACGTGGTCTTCGACGGTCTCCCCCTCCAGTAAGCTTCCCTTTCTTCAGTGTTCATTCTCTCACGAGGGTTAATTGCACCACAATTTGTAATCTTAGACGCGTACGTACCGTAGAAAATGGCGTGTTGGTTACACCATAGTGGGTGTCTTAGCATCTCAGGAAAATGACGCAGTTTGCCGTGGTGAAATTCTTACTACGTCGTTCAGTTTGTGACGCACAGGGTTAGTCCATATCGCCAGTCTCGTTGCAATATATAATACTTCGTCTCTTTACAAGTAATTGTTAATAAAAATCTAATTGAATATAATAATCAAAACCGCTTACAATTATCTGATATAAAAATCATCTCATGGATGTACTAGTTAATAATAATAATAATAACATGATAATAAATGAATAACCCTTTAAATATAACAGCTATGGGATCGAATCGTTACATAACGAAAGGAACTTCTCGCACGCAACACGACCAAATAGTTGGAAAACATCATTTGGTATTCCAGCAGTTAATGTTTACAGAATATTCTTTTCATCTCTGTATTAGTTATCAGAACGTTCCACGAGCACGCAGTAATACACTAGAGATATCGAGAACCACATCTGCTATTCCTAAACGTGTTTCACAGACGAGATTGGAACTATTTTTACTTTAATATAGAGCTCTCTTTCCACGTGGCACGTATTATCAATATCCTTTGAATTTAATTAAAAATAAAATAAATACATGCCATCGAGTATTTGAAAGGTTCCGTTAAAACATAGACATAGACTTTTTGATTTATTGCCCTTTTACTGCTATAAAATGTCACCAAACATCTGGTCTCCTAGTTTCCAGGTAATAATCGGTCATTACTGCTTTTAAATCCATACCAACCGCAGTAAATACGAGCACTGAGGCACACGCGAAGAGCACTCCGGACTTCGAAGAGTAATTTAGGGGCTTTGCGACATCGTCGTCATATAACCTTGTGTACTTGGGTGTGTGTATAATCTGTGTCATTATGATGACTGCACTAGTGTGTGTATTTGTAATTCGGGGCTAGGATTGAGTAGGAGGGAGCAGTAACCTTAATTTAGGTACCATCCCGGCATTTGCCTAGGTTCAAAGTGGGGAAACCACAGAAAACCACTTCTAGAATGGCTGAGGCAAGAATCGAACCATCCTCCTCTCAGTTCTGCCTCACAAGGCTGACAAGCACTCAGACTAGAATTACTTTTTATAACAGAGCATGGAATCGAAACTTGACCTCCAAGAACGCTAATCACTAAACCACGAGGTGGACGGACTTGGAAGACAAGTGGGTTCGAACCCGAACGTGGGCCGTCCTTTTGGCCGTGTTTCTTAGTTTCACATGTTCAGTTCCAGGCATACACGGAGACAATATCCTCTAATATGCCACGGCCAGTTCGTTATAAATGTTACTAAATTCACGTCATCTCTCATTGATGAGAGGTTGGTGTCAGGAAGGGCATCCGGCAATAAAAAAACTATTGCTACATTGAAACTCATCTCACCTAATCCCCCGACCAGAGCAAACTAGCCCACGAAAATGTTAGAGATATTAGTAGTCCTAAAACATGACCTATAAAATGCCCCCAAAATCTTGAAAAACGACCTAAAATTTAAAAAAAAACAACTTAAATCCTGTTTTAAAATGACTTAAAGCAATCAAAATCATGTTAAAAATTGAAAATCTTATCTTAAAATTAATTAACAGTTATCCTCTCCATTGCAATAAATGATCATGTACATTCGAAGATTCACGAATGTGAAGGAACGGTGGTTGTCGCTGAGGACATTGTTATGTACATTGAGAAGCTTCTTTCCACTTCCGCAGAGACCGTAGGAGCATACTTAAACAGCGACAAGTCATGGCTCCCAATGCCTCGTTCATCTCCACAGTTTTAAAACTATCTCCTTAAAGTACTTTGACTATCGTGCAAAACCTTTTATACCCTGGATTTCTGTCTAATACGTTTCTTAATTTCTCAGCGATATCACCAGTCCTTAATAATTGCCACAAGTGTAAACAAAGACCTGAAAATTTCGTAAAATGTAAAGAAAATGATCTAAAAAGTCCTGAAATGTACAAAAATGACCGAAAACTTTAATGATAGAGAAAATGACAAAAATAATGCCCTAAAAACTTGGCATTTCTGTGATCAGAGACTCGTATACGGGATTTATAAGTTTACGGACATTGCGTAGGACACAAAGAAAAGAAGATGACATGTCATCAAAATCTGCACCCTAGTTATTATCGTAAATACACTAAAATATAGGTACACCAGTCATATTCTGAGCAACCAAAGTTTCCACCATTAGTCTTGCTACCACGTGATAGTTTCGTCAGGCGAACGTCTGTGGCGTACCGAGAAGTTTAGTGTAACAAGAGTTTAGTGCGTTTCAGTCGGTCAACACGAATGTACCCAAAAGATCTGGGTTATGCCCTAATCCTGAAATAAATTACATGAGATTAAGAAAACTAGGAAAATCCAAACCCCACAAAGTTAAGTGTAGGCATATATGATCTGTATTCCCACGAAACTGTTAGAAATATTTAAATGAAAAATGAAAATCCACAGCCTGCTTCCAGTCTCTGACCGGGTCAGGAATGGAATGAATGAAGCCCCCATCTAGCGGCGAGGATATGAACTGTGTCGGCTTCCGAGGCCTGACGCACTCCTCTGGGGCAATGATTAAATGAATGTCAGATGAAATGAAATGATAGTGGAGAGTGTTGCTGGAATGAAATTTTGACAGGGAAAACCGGAGTACCCGGAGAAAAACCTGTCTGCCTCCGTTTTGTCCAGCACAGATCTCACATGGAGTGACCGGGATTTGAACTACGGATCCAGCGGTGAGAGACCGGCGTGCAGCCGCCTAAGCCACGGAGGCTTTTTGTTAGAAATATTTAAATAATAATAATAATTATTATTATGTCAGTTTTGTCCTTATAGACAGTGTTTGAGCTTAAATATCTTATGATGACACAATTTTCACTTCTCTCCCTTCTTCCTCTCCTCTTCCCAAAATCTCTTCATCATTTGACTGTTTCCTGTTTCCGTTGTTCTGTCCACAATGTTCCCATTTTCTTCTTTTCATTTGCTTTAAAAATTGTATACTTAATGTTGTTTCTGAATTCTCCTCTGTCTCCAATCATTTGCCTATTGATCCCCACCTACCTTAAGTCTTCCTCTATTTCATGATACCAATTAGTTTTCCTGCTTGAGCTGTTTACTACATCAAAGATTTTCTTAAATTATTCTTATTATTACTATTAGATTATTTCTGGTCTGGCAATGCGTTCTGCCGCTATCCAGAAGCACCCACTTCAGGTTTGTTTCGTCCTGGTGTGCGTGTCAGGCTTCTCCAGATGACCCGACACTTGGGGGGCTGCAGGTTAACGAGATTATTGTTAATATTTCTCAGTAATTACTCAGTGGCCCAGTAACCACAGTATGCGTATTCACCCGACCATTCATTCATCTTCAGAACTTACTGGCCACACGTTCGTAACTAACATGTCTTCGAAAACTTCAAATTAAACTGCTTTAGATTCACGCGACGAACATGGTGGTTCGAACAGACGATGGACTCAGTCCAGTCTGCTGAGCAATGCAACGGATTAATCTTCAACGCTAGAACAGATATTCTCCTGTGGAACGCTAGAACAGATATTCTCCTGTGGAAGAGGACACGTCATGGTGTAGCGGCTAGCATTCTTGGCTGCCGAAGATATTGAGAACAGTCTAATATTTCAGATGGTCGCCTTGTTGGATTTTTATAGACTGTACGTAGGACTTCGAGTTATGTACTATTACATGATGATTATTGTGTAGGTGTAGTATACAAACTTCAATCGCAAGATTAGGATACAAGAAATTAAAACGAGATTTTAAAATTTCGCACAGCTGACATCTAGAGGTTATGAAAACAAATGAAATAAATTAGATGCCAGTGGATTAAAATTTGTATAAGCATTTACCGTACCAAGTTTCACTGCACTCGGATGGTTAAATCGCGAGAAACGTATATTTAAATATTTATAATTCGCATCGCCGCCATGTTGGATTTATGCTCACCAGGTTATTGAAAGTCCTATATGTGAACTTATGTTCATAGCCTCCATGAACATTTAAAAAATCAGTTTGATTGCTGGATACCAGCATTAGTTTTATGAAGGGCTATAAAAATCTTTTTTTCGTCTTAGCAAAGTAAAAATAGACAAATAGGGGGAGTGGCGGTGTAGTGGTCAAGATGCTTGCCTCTCACCAAGGTGGAAAGGGAATAGAACCCGGCCAATGCATGTGACATTTTCTAAGTGAAATATCACGTCCTGTGGTTCAGATTGCACGTAAAAATGGAGTTCCCGTAGCTCATGATCGAGGGATTAATGGGCACATAAAATTACAAACATTCTTCCTCTTTTTAAAGTAGACAAATGTGGTATTTTTTACGAGTGGGTATGTTTTCAGGACATGGTAATAAGCAGTTAGTATAATATTTCCTTTCGAGTTATTATTGTAGTAATGAAGAGGACGTATTCTTGATTTTAGACTGATGTAGAATACAAATGTATACCTGACATTCGAGTATGGAGTGAGGCAGCCACACAATTCCAGGGAGAGGGATAGAATGGTTTATCTCTCCCAGAAACTAAAGTTGTATTTTAGCTTCATAAACGGAACGTTAAATAATTTACAGTACAATGGAACATTTTAATTTCACCTATAAACAGGATGTATCTTAATTATACCGAAAAAAAATCAGGGACGCTCTGCGTGTTATATAAAAGACGATGCCGCAATCGGATTGGCGGATAAAATTTATCCCTCCGAGAAAATGAGGTTACTTTGTTACTTCCGGGCGCACGATTCAAGTCTACGAACTCGCCGTATTTGCTGAGCTAGAGAGCAAGCCGCTGGCCACTGCTGTGCTTCAAGCAAGGGAAGGGAGTGTGATAGAAGGTGACAGAGATATGCTGGCGGGCATGCGGAAGTTTCCTCGATCGCCTCGGCTTGCCGCTTGCTGCCTGGCTCAGCAAATACGACGAGTTCGTAGATTTGAATCGCACGCCCGGAAGTAACAAAGTAACCTCATTTTCTCGGAGGGAAAAATTTTCTCCGCCAATCCGATTGCGGCATCGTCTTTTACATAACACGCAGAGCGTCCCTGATTTTTTTTTGTCGGTATAATTAAGATACACCCCGTATAGAGCCCTGCGCGGATTAAAAAAAGTCGTTATCCGCATCCGCCCCGCATCCGCACGACTGTTATCTGCATCGGCCCCAAATCCGCACGACTGTTATTCGTATCCGTTCCGCATCCGCACGCTTGTTATTCGAATCTATTGGCATTACAATAATATTATAATTAGATTAAGTATTAAAGCAACACATTTAATCCATCCGTAAAAACCATCCGCCACAAAGACGTTTAACGCATCTCATACCCGACCCTGTTGGAGAACGGGAATATTAAGGGGTAGACATACATTAAAGCAACACATTTAGACATTTGGAATGAATGAAGCCCCCATCTAGCGGCGAGGATATGAACTGTGCCGGCTGCCGAGGCCTGACGCACTCCTCTGGGGCAATGATTAAATGAATGACAGATGAAATGAAATGATAGTGGAGAGTGTTGCTGGAATGAAATTTTGACAGGGAAAACCGGAGTACCCGGAGAAAAACCTGTCTGCCTCCGTTTTGTCCAGCACAGATCTTACATGGAGTGACCGGGATTTGAACCACGGACGCAGCGGTGAGAGGCCGGCGTGCTGCCGCCTAAGCCACGGAGGCTTCTTCCATTCCTGACCCGGTCGGAGACTGGAAGCAGGCAGTGGATTTTCATTTTTTCCTTTAGACATTTGAGGAGAAAGTCGTTCCCTTTTAGGCAATGTAGCCTAGGTCATGTGCTATGTTTAAAATGAATGTTATACAACCAGAATTGCAACCCTTTTCAGTTCGGAGTGTTAATAATGCTTAATGGCATATTTTGAATGAGATTAGCTTAAATCATCATCTTACATTTGTCATGAAAAATACATAACAGTAAACATCCGGGTCCTAGTAATGATATATTTAACAAGTTCGGATTGTATTCTATAAACTATCCACAAATTTACTCCAAACATTATCCGCAACTTATCCGCTATCCGCACAGCCATGTAAACTATATCCGCATGGTGAAACATGTTGCGGATATTCGCGGGCAAACCCGATATCCGCATCCGTGTAGGGCTTTACCTATAGAGTAAGGTCGGTAGGTCGTCAGGCTTCAAGGTCGAGATACGGTATGAATAGTAGGAAGCTGGGACGCGGGAGAAGACACCCCTCACTTATCTGCGCCGAGCTCAAGACGATTACAAGGCCAGGTAATAAGCATTAACAAGCGATGTCAACAGCACGGCGGACGACGAGTGACTGCTGTCGCTGATCCCCCATCACTGAAAAGTTCTGGAAATCCGTCTGCCCAGAGTGGTCAGCTTGACCTTGAAGGCTCACCACATACCGTCCGTAGCCTACTAACTCTTTGAATATGCACTGTATTTCTTAAACTAACACAATTTGTAGTATTGTTTGAAAGCGGCTTCGGTGGCGTAGTTGTTAGCATGCTGATCTTCTATGCTCAAAGTTGCAAGTTCAAACCCGGTCAAAGTCGTCGGATTTTCTAAGAGCGTTAAAAATCCCTCAGTATGCCTTCCTTCGGAGGAGAAGTAAAGCCAGCGGTCCCATGTCATAGATTTATGGCATGATAAAGATTCTTGCGCTAATTACACTAGTGTGGACCTAAATTATAGCTTAGATTTGACTAACGCTCTTACTGTAGGTACCAACGTTCGTCGCCAGGAGCCTACTTCGGTGACATCTAGTAACCAAGTTCAGAACTAGTTGGTCGTTGACGGTGGCGTTTGGTAGCAAAAGTAGGAACTACTTGAAAAATTGAATGTCTGCAGTCCTTACTTGAATTTAAAACAGATAAACACACTTTAATACAGCCATCACAAGTAACACCGGTTATCGGACAGATTCTGCCAGCCTCCATGGCTTAGGCGGCACCACGCCGACCTCTCACCGCTGGGTCCGTGGTTCAAATCCCGGTCACTCTATGTGAGATTTGTGCTGGACAAAGCGGAGAGAGACAGGTTTTTCTCCGGGTACTCCGGTTTTCCCTGTCACAATTTCATTCCAGCTACACTCTCCACTATCATTTCATTTTTTCCCCTATCGTTTTACCCTCCAGGGCTGGCTTTTCTCACGGACTAAGCGAGGGATCCCACCTCTACCTCCACTGAGGGCAGTGTCCTGGAGCTTGAGACTCTGAGTCAGGGATACAACTGGGGTGTGTGACCAGCTCTACGCCCAGGCGGCCTCACCTGCAAAGCGAACAGGGGACCTGATGAAGGGATGGGAAGAGTGGGACGGTTTGGCAAGGAAGTGGGAAGGAGGCGGCCGTGGCCTGAGAGTAGGAACCATCCCAACATTTGCCCGAAGACGAAGTGGGAAGCCACGGAAAACCACTTCGAGGTGGCTGAGGTGGGAATCGAACCCCCTCTACTCAGTTGGGCCACCCGAGGCTGAGTAGACCCCGTTCCAGTCCTCATAACACTTTTCAAATTTCGTGGCAGAGCCGGGAATCGAACCCAGGACCTCCGGGGCGGCAGCTAACCATGCTAACCGCTAAGCTACGGAGGCGACATTTCATTTCATCTGTAATTCATTTAATCATTGCCCCAGGGGAGTGCGACAGGCCTCAGCAGCCGGCACAGTTCATATCCTCGCCGCTAGATGGGGGCTTCATTCAATCCATTCCCTGACCCAGTCGGTCGACTGGAAGCAGGCTGTGTATTTTCATTTTCATCAGACAGATTCTACGCACACCCAAAGTACACGGGGCTACATGACCGCGTTGCCGCAGCCCATAAACTGAGAAACTAACCAGTATTGTTTGAATTGTAAATACATTTCTAACAAGTGTAACAAAGTTGTATTGACCAGTGTAGTGGCTAGCATTCTTGACTGTCGGTCCTGAGGTTCGGTTTGTATTCCCGGCTCTGTTAATAGATTTAATTCTGTTGAAGAGCCTGGGCAAGGACAACAAAGGCCTTCCCGAAAGAATGGCGAAAGGGTCTCGCGAGCTACATGTTGTAGACTCTCAGTTTCAAGGCTCTCTGCCAACAGGAGGAAGTTCAGCACCCCGCACCTGCATTGTCAATGGAAATAGGTCGATACTCACAACCGACACAGAATGAATGGATTGTATTGATCTTTCATCTGATCGAGCAGGGAGTCTTTGACCTATTCAAATAGCCTTCGATTTCAATGTCGGTGACCTATTACTAGCTATTAGCTTGCACAATCGTGAGGAGAGCACACGTGTTGAGGAATGTGACTCAATGAATACACCTCATGGCTTCCGATCTTCTTCTCCTTCTTCTTCATTCGTTTAAGGACTTGCAACATCGAGGTAACTTTATTCGCGTATTACGGGTGTGTGTGGAAAATAGCTGTTGATCATCATACATATTACAGTGAAACCTCTCTAAAAGACCATCCCTCTTAAAGACCGATTTTTCTTGGAACCTTTTAAAACCTCAAGTCGATGAATTTGTTACCTCTATTTAAGGACCAACCCTCTCCACGACCGAAGACCAGGCATTTTCTCAGTCTGACCTCTTTCAAAAGACCACTTCTCGTCGGCCTTCCCATGGAGATGTTGATGAGGGTGATGATGTAAACAATGGTTCTGTTGGCACAGAACTGCATCAGCATACAATGTCATTAGTAGGGCTTGAATTTTTAGGTAAATAAATATTTTTTTACGTAAATACATATTTTAAGCATTTTTTCTATAAATATATAAATTCCTGCTTTACACATAAAAAGAAATAATATAATATATATATATACATATTAAAAAATCTGTATGCAAGATCTTTCAGTTTATTGCATTTTTGTTCTGTGTTATTTCAACGGGGAAGAACCTGTGAGCTATCTAATCTTCATGCAGAGCGTATGTCAGCTTGCAACTGTGTTATTCTTAACATGTTGCCCCGTGCCACTCACTGTGGAAGCCGGGGATTTTCTTGTCCATAGCCATATTGCACCACGTGCTAGACCTCCCCCTCCCCCAGCTATATACCTGGAACCAGTAGTCTATCACTCACATGCAGTTCATTTCTGGCACTGTGAAGTCTAAGGCAGTTCTACGATGCCTAAAGTAAAAACAACTACAAGTTATCGTCTGTTGCAGAATTTAAAGATAATTATACATCTGATGGGGGTGTTCTGTTCTGCCAACCATGTGGCAAAGAATCAAGGCTGAACAGCGATCTCAAGTTACACAACACCTCAAGGGAAAGAAACAAATTGCTGCAGTTTCGCGATAATCGTCGGTCATTTGTGATGGACAACCTGAATATGTATCTCGTTGTGTATTGTAATGCTTCAGCAGTCAGTGAGACATAGCATAAATTGCATTCGTGAGTACTGCATATTGTTTATATTTACATTAACAATCTAAATTATAATAAAATATTTTTTTCTTTTTCACATAATAAAATTCAGGTATTTTTAATACATAAAAACCTTTCCCGATTTTTAGCACCTAAAAATCCTAGCCCTAGTCATTAGAAAAAGTGTTATGTAACGTATAAAAATTACAAAAAAGGGCTCTCCTAGAAGATTGTTCGAACTCAGAACAAATTAATATTCTAGAAAGTGAAATTGTTTTAAAAAAGGATGTGCTTATCTGAAACAGAGATCAATTCGTGACTTTTTTAAATGACAGAGCTCAGAAAATAACTAATTGTAATTAATTTTGTACAAAATGTGAACCAATGCAGATAAATTGTATTCAAGTATGTGTTCCAACTGTGCTTTATGAATAATGCAGTATAAAATTATTTTTAATGCCTACCCCTATTAAGAGACCACCCCTCTAAAAGACCAGTTTTCCATGGATCAGTCACTGGTCTCTTAATAGAGGTTTCACTGCATAGATCCCTCCTGCGGCGCTCACAAGCGACCGATCGTGACAAATGAGCATTCAAATGAAAGAGAATAGACATTAGCTCTGACGAATTGCACTCTAATTTCATAAGTATCTATAATTTCTTTAAAAAATAACTTTTTAAAATGTACGAAGTGTGCGATTTGCAGATACTGTTGCTGTAGGAAAGTGTCCCCCCCCCCTTAATTGTTGTCCACTTCTCATTTTGGCCGCTGTGACGCCTGTTTCATGCCATTTTAACATTCTAAGGTTTTTCCTTTATCATTTTGCATGGATTGCTGAAACAGTAATTTAAAGGAATGAGTAGGCCTACTCAAATCGTACAATTTCATAAATATCGAATAACCGGTGAGTGTTACGGCTAAGCTGTCATTCAATGGACTTAGCACACAAATTACATTAGCAGTGACGAATTGCATTCTAATGTCATTAATATAATTTTTTGTAAGAAGTGTGCGATTAGCAAATACTGTTTCTGCAGGAAAATACGCGACATCATTGCTGTCCAGTTCGCATTTTGGCGGTAGGGAAGCCTGAAACGTAAATAGTGTTCTATAATCATTTGGTTCAAATAAAACCTTTCTCCTTAAGTCTCTTATTATAAACCTATTGGGGAAAGTGTGGTTTATGGACATGCGAGATTTCTCGCAAGGGTCCGCTAGTAACTTATATTTGAGTATGTAGGCTATTTGTAATTGGGGTAGAATCCCAGCATTTGCCTGGAGAAGTAGAGAAATTACACCTAGGAGCGTGGTTGTTGGAATTCTTGCCGAGATTCGGGTTCGATTCCCGATCTGCCTAGACATTTAATTTTTGTTTGAGGGCTGGAACGGGATACACTCAGTCTCTTCTCAGTTTTGCCTCACGAGGCTGAGTATATCCCGTTCCAGCCCTCAGACCAGAATTAAATTTCTTAACAGAGCCGGGATTCGAATCCGGTTCTCCTCAGAGACAGCCAAGTATGCTAGTCACTACGCAACGAGGCGGATGAATCCGAGTGTGTTTTGCAATATACAATACAATACAGATATGTTAATTGAGCTGTGATTTCACAGCCGTTTTCTATCTAAATGGAAGAAGTGTATTTATTATACGGACCACTATTTATTAACTGGTCGGCCCCGTGCCTCTCACTCGGAGGCTCCGGGTTCGATTCCCGGCATGTCAGTGATTTTAGAAACTGACGTGAGGGCTGGATGGGGTGCACTCAGCCTTGTGAGGACAATTGAGTAGCTGTCTGACAGTGAGGCAGCGCCCCGGTCAGGAAAGCCAAGATTAACGGCCAAAGGGACCCGATGCGCTGACCACACGTCACCCCAAATGGCCAAATGGCTGAGCAATGGTCGCTTGGTAGGCCTAGGCCCTTCAAGGGCAGTAGCGTCAGGGTTTATTATTATTATTATTATTATTATTATTATATCCCTCGCTATATTATTCTGCTAAGATCCCACTCCAGTTTTGTACCGAAAATAAGGTCCCATTAACACCAACCTACACATATGGGGTACATACAGCTTCAGTATAACCCAATGCGTAAGCGAAACGCACTCACTTACTCTTTAAATGCCTCACAATTAAATAAATACATTAAAACATGTATATCTTATATATATACTAGCAGGTACCCGCGGCTTCGCCCGCGATCAAGACAATGGGGACGATGCGTTATTGCTGATAATTGGTCTATTCTATTACAGCAATCGCGGCTATAGGTGTGTCCATTCTAATTCTGAATTATCTGATACATACAGTATATTGATATGATCAGCAAAGTGGGAATTTTATAGAGTTGTGAAGGTCTGCAGGGTTCGATGTTACAATATGTTAACACATTTTAAAATTACGTTTTTGGTTTTGACATCTTCTGCTGAGACATAACGATTTTGTTGTCCGGATGCTCGCGAGCACGCCACATACAGTTGGCCATGGGAAAAAATGGTTTTGTCTAAATGTACACGTGCTACTGTTAAGTGTGTGTCATTGCGCTTTGTTAAAGAAATTGCGAATATTGTTTGAAGAGGGAACTGCACTCTTGCACACTGGAATGGCAAATCTATCGGAATATGGGGAATTAAAAGTAATCTTTTCTTAAGCTATTCTGGATGTAATTTGGCCATACTAATTGATGATTTGAACGTAATCATATCCCTATTAATAGACCTATAGTTAAATATCGCTCACCTTGGCCGCTGATGTACACTATGCAGTCTCTTCCAGTGTTCCAACCCAGGGATTGAAATTCTCTAACGACCCTTTTGCTCCACATGCCTCTCTAAGTAATTAAAATTCCTGATTGTTGTTGTTTTTTGAGTCTTCAGTTTTTTAACTGGTTTGATGCAGCCCTCCATGTCTCCCTCTCCTGAGCTAATCGTTTCATTTCTACATAGCTACCACACCCTACATCCTAGGCAATCTGTTTAACCCTGGTTTACCCCTACAGTTCTAGTCCGCGACCCTCCCATCCATAACTACTGTCGACCAAACTATGTACTCGAGTTTGAAGTTTGTTTGTTAAGTAACCGATAGACCTATATAAAATCCAATAACATCATCATTTTCATCGTTCTATTTTACGTTAGATCATGTAGGTTTGGAATTTTTAATTTATATTTTAATATTTTTTATCACAGTTGGAACACAAGGAGTGCCCGTTTCTAAGCGTTTTTCAACCATGCGTCACATTTAAGAATTATTATCTCACAAACCCGTCATCAGATCGAATTCAAATTTTAACACAATATACATTGGAATGTTGTATAACAGGTTTATTAATTTTAAAATTTTGTGTGTCCAAGAAACAAAGTTGTTATCATTTTTGTAAGGTAACTTTTCCTCGGCTCGGGATGGTTTGAAAATGTAGTTCTTGATCGCGTTGTAATCCTTATACATCAAAACGGTATGCTGTATGATTGTGAAATACGTAAATTAATTCACTTATTTTATATCGGTTTGTATTTGTACGGAGAATTAAGACATGGTTCACCAGTTAGCCGCTCCGGTGAAAGCAGTACATCATTGCCAAGATGGGCTACATCACGCGTCATGGCGCGTCTCGCTCGGAAGTGATGGGCTTCATATCAGCAACTCTGTACAGCATTTCCCGGAGCGGCTAGCTGGTGAACCATGTCTTAATTCTCCGTACAAATACAAACCGATATAAAATAAGTGAATTAATTTACCTATTTCACAGTCATACAGCATAACTTTTTGATGTATAAGGATTACAACGCAACCAAGAACTACATTTTCCAACGACCCCGAGCCGAGAAAGAGTTACCTTACAAAAATGATAACAACATTCGTTCTTGAACACACAAAATGTTGAAATTAATAAACCCGTTATACAACATTCCAATGTATATTGTGTTAAAATTTGGATTCGATCTGATGACGGGTTTGTGAGATAATAATTCTTAAATGTGATGCATGGTTGAAACACGCTTAAAAACGGGCACTTTTTGTGCTTCAACTGCGACAAAAAATATTAAAATATAAATTAAAAATTCCAAACCTACATGAACTAACGTAAAATCGAACGACGAAAATGATGATGTCATTGGATTTTATGAAGGTCTATTGGTTACTTCATAAACAACCTTCAAACTCGAGTGCACATAATATTTGGGTCGACAGTAAGCTTGCTATTCCTGGGTGTCATAATATGTGACCTACCCTCCTATCTCTTCTCTTCATTAGCAGTCGCCAGAAACATCTCTCCTCTCCCACTCGTCTTAATACCTCTTCATTTGTTACCCTATCTACCCATCTGATCATCATTCTCCTGTATCACCACATTTCAAAAGCTTCAATTATCCTCTTTTCCACTGCACCATTAGTCCATCAGTACAACTCAGCAACTTTTCTAGGTTTAAGCCGTGCTTTGTGCGGGGATTCAATGGCCGTGAAAGACAAAATACCAACTTTATTGAAATAAGATTGCCCAATTCCTCAGTAAGATAATTTAAGAAACAATAATAATGAGCGTGACAGCCGGTAGAATACGACACATTCGACTGTGAATATACGTTGCAGATCATGGTTAAAAACGAAAAAGAGCAGATCAAAATTGGCAAACAAAAATATTCAGTTAACAAAAAAAAATTATAAAAAAAATGAAAGCATACCGTGCAAAATAGAAAGTATCTTAACATTGAAAATTCGAGTAAACTTCTGAAAGCTCGCTTACAACAACCAGCCGCAGGAGTATAAAATCAGACTCAAAATCACAATCGTATCCGAGCCCCAAAAGCAACCTATATAAATAAAATATATCTCATTTTACGCGTATCAATGCGAGGACAACGTTCGTGGTTAAAAGTGGGAACCGAACCCAGCGTTTTAAGGCCCTAAAACGAACGGTTTTCGAGATATTGCCAGAAAACTATCCCCGGTCTGCGATATTTCAGCGGTTGAAATAGTGACGTTGATCTGTCTCTCAGAGGGAACACAGTTATTTGGGAATATCTCCGAAACCGTTCATTTTAGGAACTTAAAAGTGTGTTTCGGGGTCCCTACAGGACCTCCGAGTATTGTTTCTCGTATCTGGTGGCTTAAAATGAGCTAAATCCGAACTTTGTACCGACTGTCCTTGCTCAGTGCCAAAGGGCCGAAAAAAGTCACTTACAAATTGAATTTTCAAAAACCGTTTCTTAGTGGGCCTCTACATACTCGGATCAACCAACATGCAAAATTTCAGCTTTCTAGGTCTAGTGGTTTGAGCCCTGCGTCGATGACTAAATTTTGGATTGTCAATGCCAAAGGGCCGAAAAAAGTCACTTACAAATTGAATTTTCAAAAACCGTTTCTTAGTGAGCCTTTACATACTCGGATCAACCAACATGCAAAATTTCAGCTTTCTAGGTCTAGTGGTTTGAGCCCTGCGGTGATGAGTCAGTTTTGGATTATATATAAGAGATGAGACTTTCCAAGTCGATTTGCTCGTAGAAATATGGATTATAGCTCTTTTTGCGCGTATCAATGTGAGGAGCAATGTTCGTGGTGAACCGAACTCAGCGTTTTAAGGCCCTAAAACGAACGGTTTTCGAGATATTGCCAGAAAACTATCCCCAGTCTGCGATATTTCAGCGGTTGCCATAGTAACGTTGATCTGTTTCTCAGAGGGAACACAGTTATTTGGGAATATCTCCGAAACCGTTCATTTTAGGAACTTAAAAAGTGTGTTTCGGGGTCCCTACAGGACCTCCGAGTATTGTTTCTCGTATCTGGTGGCTTAAAATGAGCTAAATCCGAACTTTGTACCGACTGTCCTTGCTCAGTGCCAAAGGGCCGAAAAAAGTCACTTACAAATTGAATTTTCAAAAACCGTTTCTTAGTGGGCCTCTACATACTCGGATCAACCAACATGCAAAATTTCAGCTTTCTAGGTCTAGTGGTTTGAGCCCTGCGTCGATGACTAAATTTTGGATTGTCAATGCCAAAGGGCCGAAAAAAGTCACTTACAAATTGAATTTTCAAAAACCGTTTCTTAGTGAGCCTTTACATACTCGGATCAACCAACATGCAAAATTTCAGCTTTCTAGGTCTAGTGGTTTGAGCCCTGCGGTGATGAGTCAGTTTTGGATTATATATAAGAGATGAGACTTTCCAAGTCGATTTGCTCGTAGAAATATGGATTATAGCTCTTTTTGCGCGTATCAATGTGAGGAGCAATGTTCGTGGTGAACCGAACTCAGCGTTTTAAGGCCCTAAAACGAACGGTTTTCGAGATATTGCCAGAAAACTATCCCCGGTCTGCGATATTTCAGCGGTTGCCATAGTAACGTTGATCTGTTTCTCAGAGGGAACACAGTTATTTGGGAATATCTCCGAAACCGTTCATTTTAGGAACTTAAAAAGTGTGTTTCGGGGTCCCTACAGGACCTCCGAGTATTGTTTCTCGTATCTGGTGGCTTAAAATGAGCTAAATCCGAACTTTGTACCGACTGTCCTTGCTCAGTGCCAAAGGGCCGAAAAAAGTCACTTACAAATTGAATTTTCAAAAACCGTTTCTTAGTGGGCCTCTACATACTCGGATCAACCAACATGCAAAATTTCAGCTTTCTAGGTCTAGTGGTTTGAGCCCTGCGTCGATGACTAAATTTTGGATTGTCAATGCCAAAGGGCCGAAAAAAGTCACTTACAAATTGAATTTTCAAAACCCGTTTCTTAGTGAGCCTTTACATACTCGGATCAACCAACACGCAAAATTTCAACTTTCTAGGTCTAGTGGTTTGAGCCCTGAGGTGATGAGTCAGTTTTGGATTATATATAAGAGATAAAAAGGAATGTCTGCCTGTTCGTCTTTTATGCGTTCATAAACCATTCAGCCGATTGCGATCAAATTTTGGTGAGTTGTTGTACACACTATCGGGAGTTTCATAGGCATAGCTAATCCATTTCACAATACATAGCGCGCGAGTAGTTTAAACAAATGCGTAGTGACGATGCGTTCATGTACAATTCATCCGATTGCGATCAAATTTTGGTGAGTTATTGTGCACAGTCCCGGAAAAGTTATAGGCGTAGTAAATCCAATTTACAATAGATGGCGCGCGAGTAGCTTCAACAAAATGGCGTGCGTTTGATTCAAGAAAGTCCCACATGCGTTCATATACCATTCATCCCATTGCGATGAAACTTGGGTGAGATGTTCTGTACACTTCAGGTAAGGTTTCTGGCTTAGTAAATCCACTTAACAATAGGTAGCGCACGAGTAGATTCAACAAATGAGCGACGACGGGCGAAACGTTTCAACAAAGTCCTGTATGCGTTCACATACCATTCTTCCGATAGCGATGAAACTTGGGTGAGAGGTTGTGTACACTACAGGCAAGGTTTCTGGCTTAGTAAATCCATGTTATAATAGGTAGCGCACGAGTAGATTCAACAAATGAGCGACGACTCGCGAAGCGTTTAAACAAAGTCCCGTATGCGTTCATATACTATTCGTCTGATAGCGATGAAACTTGGGTGAGATGTTGTGTACACTTCACGGAAGGTTTGTGGCTTAGTAAATCCACTTAACAATACGTAACGCACGAGTAAATTCAACAAATGAGCGACGACGGGCGAAGCGTTTCAACAAAGTCCGGTATGCGTTCACATAACATTCGTCCGATAGCGATGAAACTTAGGTGAGAGGTTGTGTACACTTCGGGCAAGGTTTCTGGCTTAGCAAATCCACTTTACGATAGGTAGGGCACGAGTGGATTCAACAAATGAGCGACGACGCGCGAAGCGCTTCAACAAAGTCCCGTATGCGTTCATATAAGTTACTATTCGTCTGATAGCGATGAAACTTGGGTGAGATGTTGTGTACACTTCAGGGAATGTTTCTGGGTTAGTAAATGCACTTTACAATAGGTATCGCACAAGTAGATTAAACAAATGAGCGACGACGCGCGAAGTGTTTCAACATAGTCCCGTATGCGTTCATACAAGGAGTAATAAGGAGAGGCCCTAACGGCAAGGAAGTGAAGCCAGAAGTTACTCCTTCACATATGCTCAAAACATTGCAATAGTCCCATAAGAAAAGCATGTAATTGTGTGACGTACGCACTTAAAAGTGGTGATATTTCGCGTGTGGAACGAAATGTCGACGTGTGGGGCATATGTTTGCACAAACAGAACTCCCACCTGCCAAATTAATGCCATTCCATTTATTGTGTTGTGAAGTTTTCATCCATAGAGTAGCCACCTTACGGTACTGTTCTAGTATCATTCGTTAAATGTTCAAATATTGGCATATGTGTCAAGCAATAGAAGTATTTTGATTGCTAGGAATTAATTACGGATATTTTCCTTCGTTTCTCACTGGAAATAGTTTCTGCTTGTCAATTAATGAACGGTATTACTGTAATCTACTCACCCCAATCTATTTTAACGTGACTTGAGCTCTAGATTTATTGCACGTGGGTGTTAGAAGATTGATATGCCATTATTTGCATATTTTAGCGTGTTAATCTCAAACCTCAGCCTAGACCTTGTTTAGTTTGTTATCGGAACTGAACTGGCCTATTAAAAAAACGTGCAATAGAAACAACAACGCCACTACCCAATTAGTTCACATGCCTTAATATTTTAAATTTATTTAATTTATTTAATACACATTCATGAATAAAATGGCAGGCCTACTGTTATCTCGGTACTTATTAGACTATTATTTGGTAAGTTATAAGTTAATAACAGTGGTGGGTGTCTGGTTGCCTCAAATCCACAATAATACAGGATATAAAAACTTCAAACCGGTATAATACAATTTTTTCCCAAGTGCTATACTATATTTTAGATCGGTGTATTGCTCTAGTTTATATTGTAAAATTAAACGTTTTACGGCAGTTTACATGATTTTCGAGTGCGACGAAAAGTATTGTGACTGCCGTAGGCTACACTTCTCGCTAGCCAGCAAATATCAACAAATATTCCTTGATTTCCATCGTCATATAGGCTACCTTACAACTTCGTACTATAGGCTACCTGCACACGAATCTTTTACTGGTAATCATACTTAAATTCCACGCTCGTAGACTCCATTTACCGCTTTAGCTGGGCATGTATGGGGGCGTGGTCAGTGCTTCAACTCTCCACATGCTATAGCGCTGGCAGGGCGTCTCCTTATTACTCCTTGCGTTCATATATCATTCTTCCGATAGCGACTAAACTTGGGTGAGATGTTGTGTACACTCCAGGGAAAGTTTCAGGCGTAGTAAGTCCATTTTACAATAGGTAGCGCACAAGTAGATTCAACAAATGAGCGAAGACGCGCGAAGCCTTTCAACAAAGTCCCGTATGCGTTCATATACCATTCGTCCGATAGCGATGAAACTTGGGTGAGATGTTGTGTACACTTCAGGGAAGGTTTCTGGCTTAGTACATCCACATTACAGTAGGTATCGCACAAGTAGATTTAACAAATGATCGACGGCACGCGAATCGCTTAAACAAAGTCCCGTGGCGTTCAAATACCATTCATCCGATAGCTATGAATCTTTGGTTGAATTGTTGTGCACACTCCAGGAAAGGGTTTTCTGACTTAGTAAACCCTTTTTACAATAGGTAGCACACGAGTAGATTCAACAAATGAGTAACGGCACGCGAATCGTTTAAAAAGAATTTGTATGCGTTCATATACCATTCATGCGATTGCAATGAAATTTAGAGAAATGTTGTTTCCACTCCCGCAAAGATTTCTGATTTAGTAAATCCATTTTACATTGGTAGCGCACGAGGAAACTAATGAGCGACAGTGCGTGAATCGTTTCAACCAAGTCCCGTATGCGATCATATACCATTCATCCGATTGTGATAAAACGTTGGTGAGTTGAGTACAGTCCTGCGAAGGTGTATGAATTAGTAAATCCGTTTATCAAAGGGTGGCGCACAAAAAGATTTAACAAATGTGTGAAGGCGCATGAATCGTTTAAACAAAATCCCGTTTGCGTTCATATTCCATTCATCCGATTGCGATGAAACGTTCATGAGTTGTTGTGTACACGCCAGGGAAGGTTTTCGACTTAGTAAATCCATTTTACAATAGGTAGCGTACGAGTATATTCAACAAATGGGTGATGGCGCTCGAATCGTTTCAACAAAGTCCCGTATGCGTTCATATACCATTAATTTCATTGCGATGAAACTTTGGTGAATTGTTGAGCACGCTACCATGATTTTTTTGAGATAGTAAATGAGTTTTACAATAGTTTAGAGGTGGTTAACGGAAAATAAATAAATATTGGGAATCCAAAAACACTTCAACAAACAAAGTTACAACGCCAATACTTTCTTTGATTGGCATTGCAACGCATGCCGGGTACAGCTAGTTTACAATGAAATAATGAAAGAATGCAACACGGAAACCATGGTAACAGAATCTCACAGGTCCATCTATTTCTGTAAGACGCAATACAATTCCAATTATTCCATTACTGTGAAAGTTTCCAGATGGTTATAAGGTTATTACTGAACCAAATTAAGCTGTAAACGTCATCAATACCTACAGTATAATGCGCTTAAGGGGGTCAAGGGGCTGTCTAGAATTTTTTCACGCAATTTTCACGTGTGAGTGTGGTACGAAAGGTCTTTTTCACCCGACTATAAAGGGTCTCCGAAAACCACATTTAAAGGCCCTTAAATTAATAGTGTCAGTGATATTCCCAGAAAACTAACTTCGCTCTGATATACCTATGAAGGAATGACAAACCCCTAACCACTGCACCAGTAGCTGAATTGATAAAAGTCTGATTATTCGTACCAAGGATAAATCAGTCATAACATTCATGATTGAGATTTTGCTAAGTGTACTCTTTACAACTAGAATATACGTGGGCGAAGCCGTGACGGGTAATGCTAGTTATTATTATTATTAATAATATTTTTATTGTATACTATTTATTAGCTGTACCATTTCGGGAAGCACTTTGCATGAAATGGAATATAAATTAAGATAGGCTATATTATTTTAATAAGTACTGTACAAGGTGCATTCAACTAACAAGATATCTCCTAATTTTTTCTCTAGATTGGGAGCAAATAGCAACATGCTGTCTCGTCTCACATAACGAGGCACATTTTGTGAAAACGTGTCAGAGATGAAAACACCAGGTACTTCACATAAATTTACTGACAGTCGCTAGAGTGAGATGTGTTTCTGATACGTGAAATCTGTGCTGAACAAAACGGAGGCAGACAGGTTTTTCTCCGGGTACTCTGGTTTTCCCTATGGATCTGTGATGGACAAAACGGAGGCAGACAGGTTTTTATCCGGGTACTCCGGTTTTCCCTATGGATCTGTGATGGACCAAACGGAGGCAGACAGGTTTATCTCCGGGTACTCCGGTTTTCCCTATGGATCTGTGATGGACAAAATGGAGGCAGACAGGTTTTAATCCGGGTACTCCGGTTTTCCCTGTCGAAATTTCATTCCAGCAACACTCTCCACTATCATTTCATTTCATCTGTCATTCATTTAATCATTGCCCCAGAGGAGTGCGTCAGGCCTCGGCAGCCGGCACAGTTCATATCCTCGCCGCTAGATGGGGGCTTCATTCATTCCATTCCTGACCCGGTCGAAGACTGGAAGCAGGCTGTGGATTTTCAAGCGTGGATGTAACCGAAAATGCTCAGCTGGCTTTAAAAGTTAACTGAATTCACAATATAAGACATAGAACATTGAAGCTTTGTATAGTTGTCTAATGGTGTTTGATCTATTATGTGGCAAGCAACAGCTACCTTGGGTGGCAAAACGGCACCAGTACAGTCACTGCAAAAAGTTTGTTGTATCCTCCTATTTAGGTACACTTTACAACATTACTATAAAAGATCCTGGTCTGAGCTTTTAAATAGTTGAAATAGATGTCACTATCTCTAACTGCATGTAGAATTGTCCAAATACCATGAATTTTTGATGTGTAACATCTTTCCACTCGGTTGCTGGATATTTTTGTGGGAGTGATTTTGAAAAATGGGACGGAAGTGGATCGGTTGGAAGTGTGTAAGACGCACTGCCAGCTAAATCGCATCCCTCCTAGCTGCTTTAGTAGCCAGGGGAGGGATGCGATCCCGTTGGCAGTGGTACTGTAGCAGCAGAGATCAAGAAGGCAGTGCGAGAGTAGAAATATCAAGTAGGCAGTGATAAAAAAAGAGTCTTGGAAATGTTACCGTTTTTATTATTCTTGACATTAATCAACACACAAATATATTTTTTATTTACACTCTAATAATACATAACAATTCCTAGACTCTCTTTTTGTTAATCACTGGCTACTTGATGTTTCTACTCTCACACTGCCTTTTTGATACTCTGCTGCTACAGTTTCATTCCTCCTCTTAATTTGCAATATAATATGTGATGTTTGTTCAAACAAGTGTGAATGTAGCATATCTCCAATTCAATCTATACATTCATCATAGTACCAGTATGAAAACGGAGCGTAAATTAACATTTTAAGAATGTCCAAGCTGTGTAGTATACGAGTAGGATAACATGTTAGATGACTTCAAATACATTTCATCTCAATTTCATAGCAGGATAACATGTCAGATGTTACACATCATATGCGACTAGGCCACTGTAAGGCTCGTATTTTTTTTAAATGGTCATCTGTATTTTGGATTCTATAAACTTCAGTGAAAATATGAATATAAATGCATGTAAATTCTACAAATGGTTAAATAGAAGCATAATTGTAAATGCATATGTGTATAATCACATAATAAACAATCCCTGAAAATTTCAGTTAAGTAGCATTGAGGTTTTCAGAGAAAAGTATACCTATGTGGTGGAAAATTTGATATTGTGAAAACAACATTTGAAAGTTGGGTATGTTCCTTTACTCACATAACTGCAGCATCAGATAACAGTAAATCATTAAAACAAATACAGTGCTTCCAGTTGAGTAGAGCTTGAAATATTTACACAAAGTATAAAATAGGCCTTACATACAAAAAACACATTATTCAAAATTTAGATATTTTGACTTCTCATCGGTTACATCACCCCTTAAAATAATGGTGTTTACGTTCCGTGGTTAGCGTGTAATCATACATTTTCTTTTCTAATGCCGGGTACAACCAATGGATATTCATTGACAGTTGACTGAGACATATTATTGGATGTGAAAATCATGCGTCCATGGGTGAGAGAATTCACAGCAGACAGAACTTCATGTGAGAACGATCCGAAGCAGTCTCGTGCAGACAGCAGGCCGCAATCGTCCAGTGATCTAAACAGAATCTTAAGGAAGCGTTCACAGCAATCACGCAATCTTGGTGGAGATGTTGCGAAAAATGTATACATCTAGAGAGAGAAGTTACTGAAGTTTTAGTATACATAGTTTGTGTGAAAATATTAGGAGACCTTAAAACTTCAACGCACCACGTACGTGAGATAAGTTTTTGTAGATCTCCGGCCAATTGTCTAGGTGGAGAAGAGTGAACTTATCGACACTCATTTAATTTTAATAAATGCTTGAGAATCTACTAGTTTAGGTCCTCTCAAGTTCTACTCGCGCTGTAGCTTATTATTATACTGTACTCACAAATAAATTGAAGACGTTGAGAATATGTTTGTTTATTTATAATCCAACACCTTAAGTAGTTGACAATGTCTTACATGAAGCCTAGTAATGAAGAGTCTGTCTAATATAGAGACAGCTCCCTAGCAGCGACCACTCAGTCTGGTTGAAAGTAATGAAGAGGTCGAAAATGAGCTCTGCATCAGTATATAACATTAGATTTCTCTGGAGGGAGAAATGCTTGACACCAACAGAGATTCGCCAATAGCGTGTATCTCTAGTGGTAAGAGGGGGTGGCAGCCAATCAGACCATAAGCATTGGGGCTGTGGCTGGCTAGACCTTACAGTTGTTGTTCATTTTGCTGGAAACTCTAATACTAGGAAATGTTATGTGAAAGGAACAGAATATTTGTCCTTTCGAAAGCTTGGCGACTGTCTAGAGAGTTAGGAATGTGTTTTCTGCAACCAACTCTCAGTTGAAGACTTCAAAGAAATATCAAATGGAAATATGTTCCTTTAGAGTGCTACATGTTCACAATAGTATGCTTTTAACTTATACATGCTTTGCCTGTGGGCTTGGAGTGGACTGTTGTAACGTCCTGACTTCCTTGTGAAAATATACTCTGTTTCCCATGAACAATATAAATGATAATAATAATAATAATTATCGTTTAAAAAACAAAATTAGTGATTGATGCGTCTTTGGTCATGGCTAGTAAGGGGTTTACTGGGTAGCGTACATGACTCGTGAAGTGGAAGAAAATAAATATATTATTTCTGTCAAATTTTAATGAGTGTAAGATACTGCATTTATTAATGTTAATAAAAGTATACAAGATACAATTTAAAAAGTACATACAGTTCAAGAAATTATACTTCAACACCTTAACAAAACACTTAGTTCAAGAAAACAGTGTACACAATGTATAAGTACAGTATAACAAATGAATTAATCTGTAAGATAATTGAACAAATATACTACACAACTACTTAATCTATTGGATATGATATAGAATTTGTAATACAAAACATTTCAAAAAATACTTTAAAAAGTTACAATTTTCTTTTCCATCCACGCTGATTTAATTTACAGCTCACTTTACAACAATATGAGTTAATTGGTTAAAAAAAACTACAGTTCAATAATTCTTGAGACTAAACCAACGTAAATACAACCCAGTATACAATTTCTAGCTAAAGAAAATCAACTCAGTCTTTCAGACGAATAAACAAAAGACGAAAATTTATACCCCTATGATCACTAAAAATTAAAAACTTATCAAAGAAAACAAGAAACGGCCTAATCTACAAAATCAAACCTTTTGAAAGATAGTAAAGTACCCCCTCCCCCACAAAAAAAGAAACTCTGCAGAAAATAAAAAATAAAAGGAAAAAGCAATATTCAACCAAATCTATTGGATATAACAAAAGCAATAATAAAATTGTTACATATAATCTCACTGGTTTAATTTTAATACTTTTGCTTTAGTTGATGTAGGGAGACTTTCCTTATTTCGCACTATCACTAATTTCACAACAGACAAAAGTTCTTGGTACTGAAATTCCTCGTCAGATTGCACTATCAAACAGCGACGTTATAATAGCAGAGATGCTACCATCTGTTGTAAGATCGTTGAACTGTATCGTATTAACGACACAATATGTTGTTGCGAAATTAGGGATAGTGCGAAATAAGGAAAGTATCTTTATCGCCGCAATATTGTCATCCAACTAACGGTCATGTCAGTTTTAGAAAATAACAAAACTGATGACCTGGATTCAAAACAAGATACCATCCACTTACTTTCAAGAAAGGCATGTTTTGCCTATGTCCAGTGGATTGTATTTAAACAAGTGAATCCTGACTTTCATTGAGGACCTTGCTCTGTCTCTCCAGGAGTGATAATGGCAGCTAGATCACACACAAAGCACAATATTTTAGTCACAAAATATAAACTTCATCACATCCCCAACTGAAGATTCATTTAGTCTAATTTCTGCGCACTCGACGCTCTTGAGTATAAACCAAAATAGTTCAGCAATCAATTCAGTAAGCATTAAATTTTTACCACGAAAGAAATAACTTTCAAAAGCGCTACATTAACGGAATGGTTCCTATAGTTTGGCATAACTAGATAGGTACATCATAGAATACTATACAACATTCGTAGACTCGGGTGATTCATGATAATATGAGATAACGGTTGTAACACTGTAATGGTAACAGATAAATTACACCATACCCAATATGGAAGTCGATAACACACTCTCAAAGACAGTTTCAGTGTTGCCAACAGGCCCACCAAAATACATTTTCCGAATTCAGATCGCTTCGTAAAGCACAGATGTTGATATCAAAATCTGTATTAACCTGGACTGATTACTCTTTCTTAATGTGGCAATTTCTACTCATGAAGACCCCTACGTTATTTTCCCTCTTATGTTCCCATTACCCCGGTATAGTTAACCATTTCTACCTCTCCCCCCTCGGTTTTGGCTGCCGATAGACGGACCGCTTATCAACCTTGTAGATTAATTTTTTTCAAAGGATTTTAACTTACAAAAAAAGTGCCCACGTTATATCTCTGCCAGTGAGCTACGTCATTACTTCCAGGGAAGGTATACCGACTGTACTAGCCACACCAAATACATTTCTCAAATTGGCACTCAAACAGGCACTAATGTGTGTGCCGAGTGTATTATGCTAAGTCGGCCGTCAGAACTCCCGAGCCCCACAATGTGAGGCAATGTCTTATGACTAGGAGTAGTGGAGTTGGCGGCTGGAATTCTCAGAAATGCAACGATGCTCACCGGCAGAGATATTATGCGAACACTATAGATTGGCGATTTTGACTTTTGACCGGTTTTTGAGTGCCATTACTCCCACGTTTGGAGTGTACTTCTTGCTCAACACGCGACCTAGTAGTTGAAAGTCACTTTGTTTTTGTTTTTTAATAATAAAACTAAAAATTAAAATTTCAAGCATCCACAAATTTAAAAGCACAGGTTTTTCCCCACTGAATGGGTGGACAATATCACCAGATTTAGTGGGAAAACCTGAACGTTGGTATAACTCTGAACGGAATCCAACCATCAACTGAACGTCAGCTCATCTTGTCCCTGAACTACGCCTCCCAAGTGAATATGATTTAATTCTGCGTCGATTTATGATAATATAATATAATATTAATATAATATAATATAAGTGGTTGCACTGAATGCAATAAGACGATAAATAACATGAGTGTAGCAAACATGTCAAATGACTGTCACAGACGCTGCCATGAATGTCACTTCCCTAAATAACGAGAGTCGTTAAGGCTGGCATACAACCGAAGGCCGAATTCATTCATTGAAAGCATTTGCAATTTAAACTGTCAACACACTTCACTGTGCCATAGAGATACCACTGTGGTGACTAACTACCGAGAACTGCCGAAATCACCTACTTAATCCTTGATTCCTTGCTACACTCAATTCTATAAGCAGTGCAGAAAAAGTTTACTTAAAAGAGTTCATCTATATCATAATACAGTAAGAGTCCCACTATTCCGAACTAATCGAGACCGAAGTGTCAGCTCTGCACAGTATTGATCAGCCCGTGAACTGGTTCAGTGAAAGTCGGGGGGGGAGGTAAGGACAGTGACCTTCGACTACTCATAATGCAGACAATCGACTGTGATGTAAAAATAGCCTCGTTACCCCCCCACCCGCTTTCCATACACACGACTCACTGCACTGTGCTCTGTAGTAGTCCTAGCTATCAGGTCAGTGTTTACTCTAGCGAAGTTTGATGAACTGTGTGCGCTTATTGCAAATTTGTTGAACTGTATTCTCTAATAGCATTAAATTACAAAGATTTCCGAAAGCGCCGATATGCCAGTTATCCGCTACGTGCACCCTTACAGCCATTCACCAAGTGTCTTCATGTTAATTTCAGTGAGTGTTTGGTATTAGTTTTCTATGATATTTGACGGAAGTCACTTCCTCAACGTATCGTATACATTGGCGTAGACGAAACTTCGTGATATTTTCGGATAATGAACTACCAATTTCAAAATTGATATGTTTATCAGATTTATATATGAATAATTTGCAAGCCCAGCATATGGACTTTTTACTGTATTTTTGTAGATGCTGTAAGCTCTTTAGAGTAGGATGAGTTGGTGGAATGAAGTACTCCGGTGAAGTTAAAGAAACAGAGAGTGCAATAGCGCACGAGACTAGTCACTGTGGCAATCTCTGATGATCTTCCTCACATTAGAGCAAAAGGAATGTATCCCTCTTTGGAGCTTAGCATCAAAGGAGTAGAAAACTGTCATTGAAAACTGAGGTGGCCTTTGGTGGCGATCATATCGACACTGTGTCAATATTATCTGGTCATCATCCCAACGGGCAGGACAATCCTTCCGTGATCGCTGTGTCGACGATTTATCAATAAATCACTGTATCACTATACACTTTAATGGATTGATCTGGTACCAGGAGCGATAAAGGTACTCCTTTCATGTCACCCAGTATCTAGACGATGTATCAAGAATACACTCCATCTTCTGGGCTTGTCCTAGCATAAATGACGATGAGTATTAAAAATGTTTATGTGGCCTATAAGAATGAAATAAAAAAGATCACCATGATACGGACAACCATATAGTGGATTTAGTATTTCGCCTCTCCTGTAAAAGAAATGCATAAGAAGAGTTGTCCAACATTGATTCCAAGCGAATCTACAACTGTTCTGCTTAAAAAAAAGACAGAACTTAGGGAGAATAGCTTGTATTTGCTCAGTTCAGAATCAAAACATGGACAATTCCACCATAGTTTCGTTTCAAAATATGACAACTCCTTCAGTAGCCTGCAGTTATGCACTCTGATCCGAACATGCACTGTAAATCCATCATGGCTGAATGTTTAACCTGTAACGACGCTGGTAATATCCATGTCCACCGTCTCGACAATGTATCATGAATCATTGCATCACTTCCTTGTCCTGGTACCAGCGCACTGCAGGAGTGATAATGATATTCCATTCATGTCCCCCATCTCAACGATGTACAGTACTCCCTCTTCACGACTTGTTCTGGTATGAGTGGTGATGAAGATATCCTTTCTGTGTCCACCGCTCGACAATGTACCAAGAATTACTGCACCCAATCAGTGCTTATTATGGTACCTGCGATGATATAGATTGATATCCCTTCGTCGACCATCACATCAAGAATGACTCCACCATGTTGCCTTCAGGGATTGTCCTGGCGCGGGCGTCTTCCTAGCCGTTTGTGCTGAAGATACTTCTCGCTCTTCCTGTAACCGCCGCATCGGCACTATGATTAGAATCACTGCCCCAATTCCTCCTCAGGAATTATCCTGCCGCCTTGCCAACCATGGGTGCTGAAGACATTCCTTCGCTGACATACGACCGTCCTTCCGCCTCACCAGCAGTCGGCTGATGAAGTCCTTAGCATCCTCAGACACGCCATCAAATGCTTCATCTTGGAAGTCATAGTCTACTTTCAAAACATTAGCGAACGTGTCTGGGTCGTTGTCTCCAAGGAAAGGTGACAGTCCTGTGAGGAGGATGAAGGTTACAACACCCACTGCCCACATGTCGCAGTCAGTGCCCACCGGCTCACGGGTAATCACTTCCGGCGGGACGAACTCCGGAGTGCCGAACAACATGTGTACCGGTGTATCCGAGCAGATAGCACGCGCAACGCCGAAGTCAATGAGCATGATGTCGTTGGAGTCTCGAGAGATGCACATGATGTTTTCTGGTTTGAGGTCGAGGTGGAGGACAGGAACCCGGTGGAGGTATCGCAGCGCCTCGCAGACCTGGCGGATCATGTGGGCACACTCACGCTCGGGAGCTCCCACTCGCTCCGTCACCTCTCCGCCTGGCAGGTACTGGGTTACCATAATCACCTCACGGGGTCCCTCGTAGGCGGCGAATAGCTGCACGATCCGCTTGTGGCGAAGCTGGTTCAACATCTCCACCTCGTCCCGCACCTGGCAACATGGATCACATTCTTGTTACCCTTTTCATTTACAGTAACTCATTTGTTTTTTATAGATTTTTAATGGACAGGCTTTAATGATTGTTTTTCTTAGCTTTTGTTTGAATTTAATTAAAATTGGCCTGTGATCTCCAATTATAAAATACGCCTTGTCAAACACTATCAAGTTTAATAATTAAATTAAAAAGTGCATGTTTCGGTACACAATGATACCCTCGTCAGCGTAGATAAATAAAGAGAATCTTAAAAACTATGTTAACAAATACCAAGAGAAAATGGATATCCTTACAAAAGCATCAGAATGTAAATAAATGAAAGTTCACAAAAATATTAGAAAATACATAAAAGAACAAGATTAAAAGTTAACTAGCTGAAACCCGTCAAAACATGACGGACAATGGGCAAACTATTTACTGAAGAAGTTCCCTATATAAGTTACATTATTTGAACGATTATTTTTTGGCACTATTGAAACTTTAAGGGTGTCAAAAGATTGGCCTCTCGACATTGCAACATACTGCTGGCACAAATGTTACATGGAGTGACCGGAATTTGAACGTCGGACCCAGCGGTGAGAGGCCGGCGTGCTGCAGCCTAAGCAACGGAGGCTTTACCAATAGATAAAATAAGGTATGAAAATTATATATTGTCGAAATGGAAGCGAAAAGGAAAAGAGTGATACGTCGTGCATAATTAATGAATCTTCCCCTCCTTTATAACTCTTATAAATAACTATCGCATTAAAATGGGCCGGACATCTGTCATGTCTGTCATGAGCCAAGGCGATTGTGTGCATGCGTGAATGGCCAGAATTCTGCATTGTTTTTTATGAATTTAAAATATTCTGTAACATATTTGTTTATTTTAAAGACACTCTGCAAATCTACAGGCCAAGAGCTTTCGTCAGAGTGCTCTATGAAGTGAATCGGTTCAGGCCGTTCTCTCAAACCCGCGGTAACAAAAAACAGCTTAGCGTTTTAAATATATAGATATAAATCTACCTTAATGGTCTGTCTATCGGTCGTCGCAGCTGAGAGCTATGGGTTGTTGCTTTCAGCCAGATATAATGATACGGAAAAGCGCATAAAATTTCAAAAATATGAAGTCATCCAACCCTTTTTTATTTAATCTACGCTGACGATGGTATCATTGTATACCGAAACATGTAGGCTTCAATTTAATTATTAAACTTCTCAGTGTTTGAAAAGGCAGCTTTTATAATTGAAGATTAATATCAGTCAACACAGATAATAACTACTACCATATTCATAATGGGTATTGTCTATGCATTTTCGATAATATTGTTTAATTAGTAAACATCTCCTCCATTTTTAACATTGGATAATGGACACTATTTTCTTACTCGTGATTGATTGTGATTATTATTAATATTAGCCTATTTGACTGCCAGTTATTTTCTAAATTTCAACTCTTGTAATATTTATACTGTATGAAAATTAGTTACAGTATCGCTAAGCTTTTAGTAATATTATTCAGCTGTTTTTCAACAGGTTGCATAATGCATTGTCTTTTTCATGTTTTATTTTGGTTGGTTGGTTCCTTAATTTAGGGGCTGCGACAACGCGGTCATGTAGTCCCGTGTACTTTGGGTGTGTGTAGAATCAGTCTGATAACCGGTGTTAATTGTGATGGCTGTATTAGTGTGTGTTATATGTTTTTAATTCAAGTAACCCCTGCAGACAATAATTTCAAGTAGTTCCTACTATTGCTACGAAATGCTACCGTCCACGACACCTAGCTTGCGGACTTCGCTATTAGATGGCATCGCAGTCAGCACCTGGCGGCGAACGTTGAAACTAATAGAGCGTTATCAATTCTAACCTACAAATTTAGGCTTCACACGAGTGTTGATTTTTAATGCTCTTAAAATATCGGCCGGGTTTGAACCCGCGACCTTGGGCATAGAAGCTTGTTTTATTTACTTACGGTGTTAATTACGGGTTAAAGTAATGTTAATTTAATCGATTCTTTAGTTAACAGGATGTTGTTTAATTTTATGCTTCCGGCACCTCCGACGTCTCTAAAAGCCGCAGTAGTTAAAAGGTACGTAAAATAAACAACATTATTATACATTTTATGCTTGTCTTTTGCTTGCTGAAGATGTGTTCATTGACAACAAGTACGAGTAACTTTAATAAGTTATTTATATGTTATTAAAGTAATGATTTAGTCTGTACCTTAACGAAATATTATTTTGCTTAACTGAAATAGATCACGTAGGTTATACTACACACTTGCCAACATGGACCACATACACCTGCCAGCATGAGCCACCAACTGAGTAAACATTACACACTGCATGCACCATTTACACACCTGTAAACACTACTCCACACACAGTTACAGGTGATTTCCAAGTCACGGCGTGGCGCAGTCCAAGCTCAGAAGTAAAGGGCCGTGAATGTCTGATTCCATCCCCATGCCTTATATCCCTGAGTTCTCAGCGGGAGGAATATTTCTCGGAGGAAAACAACGTCAGTGCCAAAGTTTAGGACTTTACTATAATAATAATAATAATAATAATAATAATAATAATAATAATAATAATAATAATAATAATAATAATAATAATGAAAATCCACAGCCTGCTTCCAGTCTCCGACCGGGTCAGGAATGGAATGAATGAAGCCCCTATCTAGCGGCGAGGATATGAACTGTGCCGGCTGCCGAGGCCTGACGCACTCCTCTGGGGCAATGATTAAATGAATGACAGATGAAATGAAATGATAGTGGAGAGTGTTGCTGGAATGAAATTTTGACAGGGAAAACCGGAGTACCCGGAGAAAATCCTGTCTGCCTCCGTTCTGTCCAGCACAGATCTCACATGGAGTGACCGGGATTTGAACCACGGACTCAGCGGTGAGAGGCCGGCATGCTGCCGCCTAAGCCACGGAGGCTTAATAATAATAATAATAATAATAATATCGTATGGCCTCGGGTGCCGGGTGTAAGCTATGTTATTTGACGCCCATAGGGCAGCTTGTATGTCGAATTTAGTCGTTCCTTGGAACGCTTTGAAAGTCAAGGAGGTTAGATATCTAAGCTCCTTGATACTATAGCGCTTTCTAGTAGAGAAAGGAGGAACTTTTATGTTGGCGGAAATTCCCGAGATTAATTTTGCCATTACGAACACGGCCTGCTGAATTCAAATGAAAAGCGGGGTATGTCACATTCTGTAAATTTTACAGGAGAACGAATTTGAACTTTCAACACTAAACATATTTTTTTCAAACAACCCAATTGAGGGTAAGCAATAAAGCCTAGTTTCTTTTTCTTTGCCAAATTTATTTCTTATAAACAAATAACAATTTAAGTTAAATTATGAAAAAAGTGAGAGGATATGGGACGTTCTTTCCGTGGGGTCTTCAAATACGTTCTTTAACATGCCAACAACGTATGACATTCGTACCGTGATTTTTATCGCCTTCCAAAATTTGGAGCGAACCTGCAAGCTTGGGGTTGGCAGTCAGACACGATAACCGCCGTGGCAAGCTAGGAAATTACTGATTTAACCCTTATAGTGCAAGGAGACCGATACATCGGTCGAGGGGACTTTTGCTAAAAAAAATGCCACAGGCCCCGTTGTTTTAATATTATTTTACTAGCTGTACCCGGCATGCATTGCAATGACAATCAAAGAAAATGTTGGCGTTGTAACTTTGTTTGTTGAAGCGCTTTTGGATTCCCAATATTTATTTATTTTCCGTTAAACACCTCTAAACTATTGTAAAATTGATTTACTATCCCAAAACAAATCATAGGAGCGTGTTCAACAACTCACCAAAGTTTCATCGCAATGAAATGAATGGTATATGAACGCATACGGGACTTGGTTGAAACGATTCGAGCCCCGTCACCCATTTGTTGAATATACTCGTACGCTACCTATTGTAAAATGGATTTACTAAGTCGAAAACCTTCCCTGGCGTGTACACAACAACTCATGAACGTTTCATTGCAATTGGATGAATGGCATATGAACGCATACGGGATTTTGTTTAAACGATTCACGCGCCTTCACTAATTTGTTGAATCTTTTTGTGCGCCACCCATTGAAAAACGGATTTACTAATTCATACACCTTCGCTCACCAACGTTTTATCACAATCGGATGAATGGTATATGAACGCATACAGGACTTGGTTGAAACGATTCACGCGCTGTCGCTCATTAGTTGAATCTACTCGTGCGTTACCAATTGTAAAATGGATTTACTAAATCAGAAATCTTTGCGGGAGTGGAAACAACATTTCTCTAAAATTCATTGCAATCGCATGAATGGTATATGAACACATACGATTTTTTTAAACGATACGCGCGCCGTTACACATTTGTTGAATCTACTCGTGCGCTACCTATTGTAAAAAGGATTTACTAAGTCTGAAACCTTTCCTGGTGTGTGCAGAACAATTCAACCAAAGATTCATAGCAAACGGATGAATGGTATTTGAACGCTACGGGACTTTGTTTAAGCAATTCGCGTGCTGTCGATCATTTGTTGGATCTACTTGTGCGATACCTATTGTAAAGTGGATGTACTAAGCCAGAAACCTTCCCTGGAGAGTACACATCAACTCATCCAATTTAGTCGCTATCGGACGAATGGTATATGAACGCATACGGGACTATGTTGAAACACTTCGCACGTCGTCGCTCATTTGTTTAATCTACTTGTGCGATACCTATTGTAAAGTGCATTTACTAACCCAGAAATCTTCCCTGAAGAGTACACAACATCTCACCCAAGTTTCATCGCTATCAGACGAATAGTATATGAACGCATAAGGGACTTTGTTGAAACAAAGCGTAGACGCTCATTTGTTGAATCTACTCGTGCCCTACCTATCGTAAAGTGGATTTGCTTAGCCAGAAACCTTGCCTGAAGTGTACACTACCTCTCACCCAAGTTTCATCGCTATCGGTCGAATGGTATGTGAACGCATACAGGACTTTGTTGAAACGCTTCGCCCGTCGTCACCCATTTGTTGAATCGACTCGTGCGCTACCTATTGTTAAGTGGATTTACTAAGCCAGAGACCTTCCCTGAAGTGTACACAACAACTCACCCAAGTTTAGTCGCTATCGGACGAATGGTAAATGAACGCATACGGGACTATGTTGAAACACTTCGCGCGTCGTCGCTCATTTGTTTAATCTACTTGTGCGATTCCTATTGTAAAGTGCATTTACTAACCCAGAAACCTTCCATGAAGTGTACACAAAATCTCACCCAAGTTTCATCGCTATCAGACGAATAGTATATGAACGCATACGGGACTTCGTTGAAACGCTTCGCGAGTCGTCGCTCATTTGTTGAATCTACTCGTGCGCTACCTATTATAACATGGATTTACTAAGCCAGACCCCTTGCATGTAGTGTACACAACCTCTCACCCGTGTTTCATCGCTATCGGACGAATGGTATGTGAACGCATACAGGACTTTGTTGAAACACTTCGCCCGTCGTCGTTCATTTGTTGAATCTACTCGTGCGCTACCTATTGTTAAGGGGATTTACTAAGCCAGAAAGCTTCCCAGAAGAGTACACAACATCTCACCCAAGTTCCATCGCTATCAGACGAATAGTATATGAACGCATACGGGACTTTGTTGAAACAAAGCGTAGACGCTCATTTGTTGAATCTACTCGTGCCCTACCTATCGTAAAGTGGATTTGCTTAGCCAGAAACCTTGCCTGAAGTGTACACTACCTCTCACCCAAGTTTCATCGCTATCGGTCGAATGGTATGTGAACGCATACAGGACTTTGTTGAAACGCTTCGCCCGTCGTCGCCCATTTGTTGAATCGACTCGTGCGCTACCTATTGTTAAGTGGATTTACTAAGCCAGAGACTTTCCCTGAAGTGTACACAACAACTCACCGAAGTTTAGTCACTATCGGACGAATGGTAAATGAACGCATACGGGACTATGTTGAAACACTTCGCGCGTCGTCGCTCATTTGTTTAATCTACTTGTGCGATACCTATTGTAAAGTGCATTTACTAACCCAGAAACCTTCCATGAAGTGTACACAAAATCTCACCCAAGTTTCATCGCTATCAGACGAATAGTATATGAACGCATACGGGACTTTGTTGAAACGCTTCGCGAGTCGTCGCTCATTTGTTGAATCTACTCGTGCGCTACCTATTATAACATGGATTTACTAAGCCAGACTCCTTGCCTGTAGTGTACACAACCTCTCACCCATGATTCATCGCTATCGGACGAATGGTATGTGAACGCATACAGGACTTTGTTGAAACACTTCGCCCGTCGTCGCTCATTTGTTGAATCTACTCGTGCGCTACCTATTGTTAAGGGGATTTACTAAGCCAGAAAGCTTCCCTGAAGTGTACACAACCTCTCACCCAAGTTTCTTCGCAGTCGGATGAATGGTATATGAACGCATGCGGGACGTTGTTTAAGCGATTCGCGTGCCGTCACTCATTTGTTGAATATACTCGTGCGCTGCAACTTTCATATTTATTTACCTTTTAAACCTTCTCTGGACTTCAACAAATAATTGAAGACCAAAATTAGCCAAATCGGTCCAGCCGTTCTCGAGGTTTAGCGAGACTAACGAACAGCAATTCATTTTTATATATATATCGATTATTATTATTTCCAGCCACGTACTGCTATCAGTGTTGTAATGAAAACAACGCGGGAATCGTTCTTTCTCAGGATGTATTGAGGTGAATGACAGAATTCAAAATAAGTATTGTTAGAACAAGCTGCAATCTGCCGACTTCCCGGACTTGTAGTTGTACGCTCTTGCTCTGAGTTAATTAAAATATGTGGTGATAAGATCTTTGAACTAAGATGAAATAAGTTTTTTTTAAACGATACTCTTTAATGCTGTCAAAATGATATTAAAATTCATAACTTTAATTCAAAAGGAAAAAAAGATTGGTTGGTTCCTTAGTTTAGGGGCTGCGACAACGTGGTACTTTGGGTGTGTGTAGAATCTGTCAGATAACCGGTGTTAATTGTGATGGCTGTATTAGTGTGTGTTATCTGTTTTTAATTCAAGTAAGGACTGAGGACGATAATTTCAAGTAGTTCCTATTTTCACTACCAAATGCTACCGTCCACGACACCTAGCTGTGATCTTCGCTACTACTAAGTACCATCGCAAGCAGCGCCTGGTGACGAACGTTCGAACTTAAGAACATTAATTAAACCTAACCTACAAAATTTGCTTCACACAAGTTTAGTTAGCGGAAGGTTCTTTTACTTGCCATAAATCTATGACATGGGCTTTACTTTCCCTGCGAAGTAAATATAAGGAAGGCATACTGAGGGATTTTAACGCTCTTAAAACATCCAACCAACCAACCAACCATTATTCGTTAATTCCTTCAGTCATTAGTCTACTATTATATTTAAACGTAATTTTTAGGTTTTTTTTTGTCGTGTAGCCTCCTGAGAGGCCGAGTGCAGGTCTTTCTAGTCGACGCCCGTGGGCGACCTGCGCGTCGGGATGAGAGATGGAATGGATGAAGATGAATGAAACTGGGCAAGGATGTGGAAGGAAGCGGCCGTGGCCTGTCAGAAGGTACTGTCCCAGCATTTGCCTGGTGTTGAAAATGGGAAACCACGGAAAACCATTTCAAGGACAGCCGACGGTGGGGCTCGAACCCACGCGTCTACCGAGTCAGCAGAGAGCTTGGCCCCTTGACCTAACGCAGCGCTTTAGCCCGCGTAGCCACTACTGTCGGCAAACCAAGGGTACAACCACCATTCAATAAATCTTCGAATCTCCAATGGTGCCGGTAGTGACTTTCTATTATCAAGTCTCATTGTACCGGGTAACATTAAACTACTTCAAACTTATTTATAATATGTATTATTATCGTCTTGCTGTTTGTGCCCAAGTGTGCCAAAACATTTTGGCGCTGGTGTACGGAACGCGAAGGTTTGCAACGATGCTTCGTAGCTCATTTCCGTGGTACGCCCCTGCTGATAATAAGAATTGGTCCTGGCGGCTTCGGTGGCGTAGTTGTTAGCGTGCTGAGCTTCTATGCCTAAGATCTCGGGTTCAAACCCGGCTGAAGTCATGGGATTTCTTAAGAGCGTTAAAACTCCCTCAGTATGCCTTCCTTCAGAAGGGGAGTAAAGCAGGCGGTGAACCCAAAATTTATTGGTTGGAATTGATAACGCTCTATTAGTTCCAACGTACGCCGCCAGGTGCTGACTGCGATGCCATCTAGTAGCCAAGTCAGCAAGCTAGGTGTCGTACAGGTTAGCATTTGGTAGCAAGTGTAGGAACTACTTGAAATTATCGTCTTCAGTCCTTACTTGAATTAAAACAGATAACACAGACTAATACAGTCATCACAATTAACACCGGTTATCAGACAGATTGCTTGCCATGGTGGGTGAGTGGTTAACGTGTCGGTCTACTAACCCCAAACTTGCATGTTCGCTCCTGCCCGTAATAAGGGATTTTTGAAAGGTGGCAAAAATTACGACTCCATGTCATACGATGTTGGCATGTTAAAGAACCCATTTGAATTCAGTAGGCCGTTCAGTAGGGAGTTTCTGGCAACACAAAGTTCCTCATTTCTCTACTAGAAAGCGCTATAGTGTTCAAGGAGCTTAGATATCTAACCTCCTTGACTTTCACAGTGTTTCAAGGACCAACAAAATTCGACATGCAAGCTACCCTCTGGGTGTCAAATAACAAAGCTTGCACCCGGCGCCCGAGCCCATACGATATTATTATAATTATTATATCACACAAGCCTCCGTGGCTTAGGCGGCAGCACGCTGGCCTCTCACCGCTGGGTCCGTGGTTCAAATCCCGGTCACTCCATGTGCGATCTGTGCTGGACAAAACGGAGGCAGACAGGTTTTTCTCCGGGTACTCCGGTTTTCCCTGTCAAAATTTCATTCCAGCAACACTCTCCACTATCATTTCATTTCATCTGTCATTCATTTAATCATTGCCCCAGAGGAGTGCGTCAGGCCTCGGCAGCCGGCACAGTTCATATCCTCGCCGCTAGATGGGGGCTTCATTCATTCCATTCCTGACCCGGTCGGAGACTGGAAGCAGGCTGTGGATTTTCATTTTCATTATATCACACAGATTCTACACACACACAAAGTACACGGGGCTACATGATCGCGAGGTCGCAGCCTCTAAACTAAGGAACTAACCACCAACCAAGAATTTGTGCGCTTTGACGTTAAAAACAGCAAGGAACGTTGTCTGGTACTCGCCAATGTCTGCCTGTGAGATTTAGTGATTCGGAACTGGTTATTGAACACGAAGTTTTTAGTTTTCTTGTAAAGAAATAAATAAGTCGTCTAGTTGCAAAACTCGTTTAATCCACTTATGAATAAAAATCATTTTCATGAGAAACGTTTCTCAGGACTTTGCCTCGTGTATCTTTTGTGTTTGTTGTTTTCTACTTTTTGCTTTGTGTTTTTGGTTTTGTGTTTGCTTTGTGCTTTTGCTTTTGAATTTTACTTTTTGCTTTTCTTTCTTGGATTTGGTTTTGTGTTTGTTTTCTGCTTTTGCTTTCTCTGAATTTTGCTTTTTGCTTTGCGTTTCTTGTTTTTTGCTTTTGCTATTGCTTTTGTTTTTTTAATTTTTATTTTTGTTTCGTGTTTTTTTTTGTTTTTTTTGTTGTATGTTTGTTTAATGGAAAATCAAAATAAAACAATACAAAACAAAAAACAAAACAAGAAATTAAATAAAACAATTAAAAACAAAATAAAATTAAATAAAACAAAATGAATTAAATTAAACAAAACAACATAAAATAAAATAAAATAAAAAAATAAAAATTAAAAAAAGAATTTACGACATGATCCTTATTCACAAATGGATTAAACGATTTTTACAACTGGACGACCCATATGATGTTCTTGATTTACTTATTGAAGTGATGGAAGCTTCTTTCCAGTGTTGCCTAGTTCAATTAAAGAATGTTTTTCAGTCGGTCAACACAAATTTTGCCCAATAACATTTGGCAAGAAAACAAGTATTTATACATCCGAACTAGGGACCGGACATTTATGCACTGAAAACGCTTAAATTATGCATGCAATTATGCACAAAAAATGTAGAAATTATGGATTAAAAATTGAAAAATATGCACTTAACAATAAGACAATTTTATATTGTTGTTTGAGTCTTCAGTCTTTTGACTTGTTTGATGGAGCTCTCCACGCCTCCCTGTCCTGAGCTAATCGTTTCATCTCTACATCCAAGGCAATCTGTTTAACATATTCTAACCTTGGTCTACCCCTACAGTTCTTGTCCTCAACCCTTCCTTCCATAACTAAGCTTGCTATTCCTGGGTGTCTTAGTATGTGTCTTACCAACCAATCTCTTCTCTTCATTGGCAGTCACCAGAAATATCTCTCCTCTCCCGCTCGTCTTAATACCTCTTCGTTTGTAACCCTATCTACCCATCTGATCTTCATCGTTCTCCTGTAACACCACATTTCAAATGCCTCAATTCTCCTCTTTTCTGCTGCACCAATAGTCCAAGTTTCACTTCCATAGAGCGCCACGCTCCAGACAAAGGCTTTCAAAAATGACTTCCTAATACCTAAATCTATATTCGATGTCAACAGATTCCTTTTTTTGTAGAAATGTTTTCCTTGCCTGAGCCAACCTATTTTATATCCTCTTTGCTTCGTCAATCACTGGTTACTTTGCTTCCTAAGTAACAAAAGTCTCCTACGTCATTCAGCTTTTCACCTGCCAATCTTATTCACTCACTTTATACGTGTAACATTCACTGCAGAAATAATAGATACCGTAATTGCAAGTTTTTCAATGTATTCAGGAGAAAAAAAATTAATCGTTTGCAGTGCATAAATATCCGGTCCCAAGCCATCAGTTGAATACTATCTATTACTTGACACCCACTGTTTTAATAAATACGTTCTGTTGCTCTTCTCTTTAGGCATTTTTAGTTAAGGATATGCAGACTAAGAATAAAGTAACACATTAACTTAAGAAACACCGGGTGAGTTAGCCGTGGTCGTTACGGCCCATCTTCCTTCCAGGCAAATGCCGGGGTTGGTCCCTAACTATAAGCCACAGCCGCTACCTTCCAACTCCTCGTCTTTACATTCCAACTTCCCTCCCCAACGGTACTTGTAGCTCACCCATTGGGTGTCCGTCTCGAAGCAGCTACAAAAACTGGCGAGCCGAACATGTCCTCGGACACTCCCGGCACTAAAAGCCATACGCTAAAAATAAACTGAAGAAACTCCTCACAAAACTATCCCCGGGCTACTGGCTGTTTCGATGGTGAAAGGAATGTCCCACCCCATTCCCATCTTCAAATAGCCAGGCAGCATTGCGTAAAATATTAGTTATTAATCTGTTGCTCAGAAAGTTGCTTACAAGGGATGTCCAACACGCAGGTGAAACCTATTTTGTTCAAGATGTTTTAAATTATACTCAATTTCAACTGTATGTGCTAAAATATGCTGTAATGTTCAGAATATGCAAAAAACAACAACCAATAAACCCTCGAAATATGCATTTTGAAAAAATCCGGTCCATAATCCTAACACAATAATAATAATAATAATAATAATAATAATAATAATAATAATAATAATAATAATAATAATATCGTATGGCCTCGGATGCTGGGTGTAAGCTTTGTTATTTGACGCCCAAAGGGCGGCTTGCATGTTGAATTTTGTTGTTCCTTGGAACGTTATGAAAGTCAATGTAGTTAGATAGCTAAGTTCCTTGACACTATAGCGCTTTCTAGTAGGGAAAGAAGGAACTTTTGTGTTGGCGGAAAAGCCCGAGATTAATTTTGCCATTATGAACACGGCCTACTGAATTCAAATGTGTTCCTTAACACGCCAACATCGTATGACATGCTTGCCGTGATTTTTGGCGCCTTTCATAAATCACTTACCACGGCCAGGAGCGAACCTGCAAGCTTGGGGGTTGGTAGTCCGACACGATAACCACCTACCCACCGTGGCAAGATAATCCCAACATGAAAAATATTACATAAGATAGTTATTACAAAATAATACGCTTTCATGTACAAAAATGGAGAGTACGTAATTGGATAACGTGTTTCGATCGTCAAGCGATCATCATCAGACCCTGCTAACCTAGGTTTAATTAATGTACGATGCCTATGTATTACACTTATCCACACATATATACAGGACCTTTCATATAAAGAACGGCGAGCGGCGGATTTGTTATTCGCTGCTGCAGTGGCCTTGGCCAAACTTGTGGCGCGCCACGGCCCCCTGCTGTAGTATTGAGAGCGCGCGCACAGTATAAGGTGCGTTCAAAAAGTAACGAGCCGAAGGCTGTAATGCGCAAACCGGTGACGACATGGGCTAATCGTGGCGTGTGTAACGAGGTGTGGTTCCGACCAGAGCCTGGAAGGCCACAGCCCGTCGCTAGAGGGCACGCGTGCACGTCACGTGACGATACAAAGAGAGCAGCAGCATGCATCAATCGTCCAACCAAGACCAAGACAGTAGGCCATTCGACATGCTTCCTGGTGTGGTTGAAGACTGTGGGACACCCATTGGGCACACACTTTCCGCAAGTGCAGTCGTTCCTTCATGATGGTGTGCACACTTCCGAAGCTCAATCCGACCACGGCGGCTATAGCGTTCACTGCCACTCGGCGGTCCTGGGTAATGAGTGCATCAAGCAGCTGGACGTTGTCATCGGTAATGCAGGGGGTGGGGGTGGGGGGGGGGGGGGGTGGGGGTAGGGGGGGGGGTGCCCCTGACCGGGCATCATCGGCTAACGACACCCGTCCTTCCCTGAAGTGCTTGTGCCACGCCTTGACCCTTGCAAGGGACATGCAGTGTTCGCCGTACACTTGTGACATTCGGCGATGAATGTCCATTCCACCTACTCCTTTCGCTGTCAGAAACCGAACAACACATCTTTGCTCTTCGTTTGACGCCTCCATGTCACAGTTTGCAATGCGACTGGCAACGTTGGACGATTGATGCAAGCTCCTGCTCGCTTTGTATCCTCATGTGACGTGCACGCGTGTCCTCTAGCGACGGGCTGTGACCTTCCACGCTCTGGTCGGAACCACACCTCGTTACACACGCCACGATTAGCCCATGTCGTCACCGGTTTGCGCATTACAGCCTCCGGCTCGTTACTTTTTGAACGCACCTTATATATACACTTGGCCTTGCAATAAGCGTGCAGGTGTTCAGTCGCCAGTCTGAACTTCAGCTGCTAACATGGTGAGACAGTTATCATTACAACATCGTATTTTTGTATGTAAAACTTATTTTAAGTACGAGTCGGCTCGGCGGGTACGTGATGCATTTGTTCAGCAATTTCCTGATGAAGTGCCACCTTCACTAGCCCACATTCAAGTAATTGAAAATAAGTTTGACCTTACTGGCCCAGTGCTCAATAAAAGACATAAAATAAAAGATCAGTAACATTACAGTGGCAGAACTCACTCGCGTCAGCTAGAATGTGGTTACCAGATGCAATGCCTGTATAACCCAGGAAGGACGACACTTCCAGCATCTTTTATAAGGTAATATTTCATACAGGATTCTACACACGCTTAAAGCAGGGTCCACGGCGCGCCACAAGCTCGGTCAAGGCCACCGCAGCAGCGGATAACAAAACCGCTGCTTGGAGTTCTTACTTTATATGAAAGACCCTGTATTCAACTTTTAGATTGACCTACATAAGTTCGTAAAAATTTGCGTATCACGTCAATTTTATGTACAGATGTTATTGTTCACTACTATAGTTGTTGCGTTATTATTAATGATGAAGCTCGAACATCAAGAGCCCGCTGATGAGTTAGCTTGGTGTCCTAGGCGAAACCTCACACAAGACACGGCACAAATCTACAAGAATTGCTGAGTTTTAATAGTTTTATACTTTCTGGGCTGACAAAATCTTTAGAACTATACGAATATCCAAGTCCCTAAACGATTTAATATCGTACACGTCGCGTCGCTAAGAAATATTTTAAATTCACTGGATCTAGCGCTTAATTTGGCAACACTGCTAGTGATTGAGTACAACTTGTCTCGTGGAAAATAACGCACCCTACCCCAGTTATCCCCTGATTTTTAAGAAAACATTGACCACCTGACCAATGATCTAACACTTTGCTGAATGCCGCCAATTAGAAGAACGTTGTAGCAGTGAGTATTGGCTCGAGTCCATTGACCTAGTGGTATACCGCAATTTAGTAAGCACACGCTAGTACAAGACTAATAGACCAGGAATTCATCTCGTCATGTGAAGAAAGAGCATGGCTCGAGTCCAAACAGCGCCAACAACTGCTAGCGCAACATGTGTAATACTTCAAGTCGTTTACATCAGTTGCAAATCTCAGTGTTCTTACACGATGTGACAATCCTAAACAAATCGTCAAATTATAAGGAAACCAGCTTCGCCCAGGAACAGTTATGAATGCATTGCGTGATAATCACATTTCTTTTCGATGTCAATAAACTACGACCTATATCCGATTTACCTCTCGCCATGATGGGTTAAAATCACTGACTGGACTGTTAATTAGCCTATATAATCATGGAGATGCATGAGCAACGAATTCTTGTCAGACGGAATTTAAGAATGGCGAGGTGCATGAAACACTAATCCCCCTTCCGTCCAATCTAAACTTGACTGTGTATTTTGCGGAACGAAAAGTTCACAGGCGAAATTAAGAAAAGCCGAGTTGCACTTCCAGGGAAACTCCAAACACAACCACTCTTCTCTGAAGTCTTAACTCAACATGACTCGACAGTTTGCTGCTGGCTGAATCTGGGGTAATAGGCTCGCCCGCTAGCTAGGCTGTAACTGGGGTCATAGGCTAGCCCCAAGCTAGCTCGTAAATTGTCGCCTCAATAGTCAGTTATTGTTGTTTTAAGGGGCGGAACTACGAGGTCATCTGCCCCTGTCGCCTCAATGATTGAATGGAGATTGTTGGAAGAAAAGAAAACGTAAAAACACTTATAGTGGGCGATGTATAGAAGATATAGATATGCTCTCGCGGACTCTTTTGTACAACGTTTCATACTGAACAATTCTTACACTCATAGTATACAGATATTTTTAACGGTTTGCTCATCGTAAGCTTAAAAAGTGCAAGGAAACCAGGCTTTTTTTTCGACCTTTTTACTGAAATCGTAACTGCTTGGCTTCCTTTGATCATAAATACATAATTTTCTACAGTAACCTATCTCAAGATATCCCTTTACAGAATGGTGAAAACCGCATCAAAATCCATCTAGTGGTTCTAGAGATTACACCGTGACTATCAAGAATCGGGGACTTTGTTTTGTACTAAGTAGAGATTTGGCAGAGTCATCGGCACACAATCCTTGCAGAGCCATTTTGTATGTCATTTCTACGTAGTTAAAACGTCGCCAGAACTTGTTTCAGAAGCGTTTTTGTTGTTGATGATTCATTTAGGGACTTTGCGACATCTTATTCATGAAGCCCCGTGTTCTTGGGTGTGAGTGTGTGTGGGAATACTAACTGATAACCTGTGTCATTGTGATGGCTGTGTCGGACTACCAACCCCAAGATTGCAGGTTCGCCCTGGCCATGGTAAGTGATTTTTGAAGGCGACAAAAATCACGATACTCATGTCATACGTTGTTGGCATGTTAAAGAACCCATTTGAATTCAGTAGGCCGTGTTCAATGGCAAAAATTAACCTCGGGATTTTCCGCCAACACAAAGTTCCTCCATTCTCTACTTGAAAGCGCTGTAGTGTCAAGGAGTTTAGATATCTAACCTCCTTGACTTTCATAGCGTTCAAAGGAACGACGAAATTCGACATGCAAGCTACCCTCTGGGTGTCAATTAACAAAGCTTGCACCAGGCACCCGAGGCCATACGATATTATTATTATGGCTGTGCTCAAGTATGCATTTGTAATTTGAGACTGGTATCGTGCGAGGAGGTGGTACTGTCCTTAATTTAAGTACCATACCAACATTTGCCTGGAGGGAGTGGGGAAACACCTGAGGGAAATCTCCACTCAGGATGGCCGCTGTTTGCATTGAGATTCGAACCTACGATCTCTGGACTTGCTGCACTTCCCCAGCGCAGTCGTGGTGAGCGATTTAACGACTGGCTACACCTCGTGGTCATTCTTATTGGAGGACACGCAATTGTTCAATAAATCTATTGGCAACTTCTCTCTCAAAGTATATAAATGAAAGCTTGTCTCTATTTTCTGAATTTCTACGGAATTTTGCGTTATTTACCTATGTATCTTGCCACGGTGGGTGAGTGGTTAACGTGTCGGTCTACTAACCCCAAGCTTGTTGGTTCTCTCCAGGCCGTGGTAAGTGATTTTTGAAAGGCGGCAAGAATTACGACTCCATGTGATACGATGTTGGCATGCCAAAGAACCCATTTGAATTCAGTAGGCCGTGTTCATAATGGCAAAATTAATCTCGGGAGTTTCCACCAACACAAAATTCCTAATTTCTCTACTAGAAAGCGCTACAGTGTTCAAGGAGCTCAGATATCTAACCTCCTTGACTTTCATAGTGCTTCAAGGAACAACGAAATTCGACATGCAAGCTACCCTCTGGGTGCAAATAACAAAGCTTGCACCCGACACCCGAGGCCATACGATATTACTATTATTATTACTATTATTATTATTAATAATAATAATAATAATAATATCTATGTGCGCCCCGATAAACACGGCAAGCTAAGCCGGCTGTGACTGAAGCAGATCTTGGGCGCAATAATCGGTTCAGCCAGTGGTGGCGCGCACTTTCACACGTTTACCAAACATGTTCAATAATGTGTATTTACAGAGCTCATAGGCGATGCTAAAAATGTCCTCCCTCTCTTGTAACACACACCTTACATCTTCTGATGAAAGAATGTCTGTCAACTCTTTTATTATTTACGGAGCCTGTTCTCTTGAATCGTTTAGCGATCCTCCTAATTGTACTGGCATTAGGTACAGGTCTTCCTGGAAACTTGATTCGAAATTTTCGTCTCGTTCCAACAAGATTTTCTGCTTTTCATATACGAATTATGGATATACACTCGTTCGCGCAATGCGAATTGGTGTCTAGGCATGACCAACAATCACAGTAATCACAATACTCACTAAACGTGCAACACTAACGTCTAAGCTTTGCAGATACACGTCCATATGAATGACAAAACACGTGTGAACTAACGATATGAGTCAGCGGAGCGCGCCAACCACCGGCTGAACCGCGTACGCGCGCCCGCGATTTGTGCCAGTCACAGCCGGCTTAACTTGCCGTGTTTATCGGGGCGCACATATAATGACCATGTACACGGTTCAGACTGCTCAATGGAATCTGAAGTCTCAGTGTGTATTTACTGCAAGAACGTGTTCCTTTTTGAATGGCATTTGAGGGTGAGCAAATAAGAGGGAGCCGTGTCAGTAGATTTACTAGCACAAATAACTTTTTTTAAATTTTCTGTTTTGTTTTGCCGTATATTGTTTCAAAATTATTAGTTTTATGTTTTGGATGTGTAACATCTTTCCACTAGGTTGCTGGCTATTTTTGTGGGAGTGATTTTGAAAAATGGGACGGAAGTGGATCGGACGGAAGTGGATCGGACGGAAGTGTGTAAGACGCACTGCCAGCTGAATCGCATCCCTCCAGCAGCCAAAAGGGATGCGATCTAGCTGGCAGTGGTAAGAGGAAACAATGAGCGCGTGTTGTCCGAGATTGGTAACATGACGCACTGTCAGCCATGTGAAATGTATATCACATACGGATTACTTCAAGGTTTGTAGGCGCCATTACAGATACTTCTACAATAAATCATCTTCAAGTTGTCGTTCTTTGGTGTAAAAATATTCATTATATCATATTTGCTGAAAACAATTATGATTTATTAAAAGTCTGTTTTTCAATCTCTGGATAAAAGGGATGGGCATCCACTCCCCGAGTAACTTTGCTCAACACTTTGATACTGATCGGTAAACGATCATGCGAACTCTGGTGTCAACTGATTGAAACACAAACCACATGTTAAAAGTCTTCGTATCAGTATTTAAATGATGCTATGCTTTAATATTAAACATTGTATCTAGTCGGCAACCGGTATTATGTTTCTGCACAATGCCTATTCAGATATTAACCCACATAGCGGGAATGCATTGATCAATATAATATATATCAATTATTATACGGGAACTGGGCTAGCCTTTCATAGGAATTCCCTTTACTGTCAAGTAGGCGTATTCATAACTAATTTAAAACTCAATTCCACGCAAGAACATTATCGAAAAAAAAAAAAAGCAAAATATTAATGGAGCATTAAATATACTTCCATATTATTACCGGCACGGGAAAATAAGTAACTGTCCTGTACTCTAAATATCTGTGGTTGTAATGGCTGCTTGGATAGCCCCTTGGCTCGCGAATCATGAGGTCTCGGGTTTGAACCCCAGTCCCGGCAATTATTTTTGTTGCTACCGGATTTTCGACTTAAACGGTATCTATCATAACATTAAGCGTCATTTTAACAGAATCTACATGAAATTACGATTTATCTAATCGTAATTACAATAGTTTGCACCAAGCAGGAGTTGGGAAATTCGATTGTATTGAACATTATTTCTAGTAGTCTATAGATAGACTAGATACTATGGTTTATTCCTCCTCTTAATTTACAATATAATATGTGATCAAACAAGTGTGACAGTAGCATATCTCCGATTCAATCTATACATTCATCATACTACCAGTATGAAAACGGAGCGTAAATTAACATTTTAAGAATGTCCAAGCTGTGTAGTATACAAGTAGGCTAACATGTCAGATGACTTCACGTACATTTCATCACTATTTCATTGTAGGATAACATGTCAGATGTTACACATCATATGCGACTACTGTAAGGCTCGTATCTTTTTTGTAGAATTTTTCATGCTGAACAATTCTTACACTCATAGTATATTGATATTTTTAACGGTTTGCCCAGCGTAAGCTTAAAAAGTGCATGGACGCCAGGTTCTTTTTTCGACCTTTTCTCTGAAATCGTTACTGCTTGGCTCCCTTTGATCATAAATACATTATTTTCTACAGAAATCTTCCTCGAGATTACCTTTACAGAATGGTGAAAGCCGCATCAAAATCCATCCAGTGGTTCTCGAGATTACCCGTGACATCCAAGAATCGGGGACTTTGTTTTATACTAAGTAGGAAGTCGTCGGATTTTTTAGAACGTTAAAAATCCCTCAGTATGCCTTCCTTCGGAGGGGAAGTAAAGCCGGCTGTCCCATGTCATAGATTTATGGCATGTTAAAAAACCTTCCACTAATTACACCTGTGCGAAGCTAAATTAGACTATAGGTTAAACATTTGACTAACGTTCTTAGGTTCCTACGTTTGTCGTCAAGAGCCGACTGAGGTGGCATCTGGTATCTAAGTTCTGAACTAGTTGGTCGTTGACGGTGGCGTTTGGCGGAAAAAGTAGGAACTAAAAATTGAATGTCTCCAGTCCTTCCTTGAATTAAAACAGATACACACACTAATACAGTCATCACAATTAACACCGGTTATCAGACAGATTATACACACACCCAAAGTACACGGGGCTACATGCCCGCGATGTCGCAGCCCCTAAACTAAGGAACCAACCAACCAACATACTAAGGAGAGATAAGTCTTTGTCGTGCTATGCTTGGTCGACAGCGCTGTGCGAGCAGTTGAGTAACATACGGGATTTCATGTAAAAATCTCATTGTCTAGGCCGGTTTTGGAGAGCGCTGCTCGCATCCAGCCACCCGTGGCTGTACGAAGTGGGATCGGTGAACATGCTGCCTGCCTTAGAATCTAGATAATCGCTTCAAATAGCTAATAAGATGGCTATTTGATGGCTCTATTAGTGTTATCTCAGTGGACTATGAAATGAACGCAACAAACCATGCGTTTAACAATAAGCCCAAAACCATAGTGATTCTACATTATCATTTAACTAATTCCATTACGGTAGATTTGTTATGAACTGGAGAATATGTGCTCTTCAACATGGCTTTCTCTGCGCTCGTCGTCATAATATTTGATCTTCTGGAAAACTACCGTCTCGGCGTTCCTGACCCTGGTTACAGGATGCGGTCTTCACGCAGGTGCATCTTCAGTGATCTTCATCAATTACTCTCATTTGGAAGAGGGAGAATCATTCTCCTCATACTTGCACTCCTGGGCCTCCTCAACGCAGTCGTCATGTCTATGGATATATTATTATCCTTCTGTAGATCAGCTCTCGATATTGTGCAAGTAGTCGTACCCTGAGAGACCATCGATGCCGTCCACCCTCTTTCCGAAAACAATGCCTGTTCTTGCGGCCAATGGTCTAAAGAGAACTTCAAACCTGTCGTATGGCCGTTCCCGATATGTTTTCATGTCATTTGGAATGTCAGTGAGGAGGTTACGTACCGGTACCCATAACTGGACCCCCATTGGCTGTGAGACTGCTGTATCATTCAACACCCTCCCATTCATGTGTGTCTAATGGGGAGTGTATGTGTGTGGTTTGAAGTTCTCGTTTGATCATTGGCCGAAAGAACAGGCATTGTTTTTGGAAAGAGGTTGGACGGCATCGATAGTCTCTCAGGGTAACCATCGTTCATAACAAATCTACCGCAATGGAATTAGCTAAGTGATAATGTACAATCACTATGACCATGGGCTTAGTGTGGGTGTATTACTGTAAAAGAATACCCTAGTGTATAATAGCTCGAGCTCTAGTGAATGGGCTCAGGTTGAATGAATATACAGAAGAATTCTCACATGATTCAGCTAACAGTTAAACATCAACTCTGAGACACAATTAAATAAGAACAAGAAGACGGAGGGTGAGAAATTGCATGAAGAGGGAATACTAATGCTATAATAATAATAATAATATCGTATGGCCTCGGGTGCCTGGTGCAAGCTTAGTTAATTGACACCCAGAGGGTAGCTTGCATGTCAAATTTCGTCGTTCCTTTGAACGCTATGAAAGTCAAGGAGGTTAGATATCTAAACTCCTTGACACTACAGCGCTTTCAAGTAGAGAATGGAGGAAATTTGTGTTGGCGGAAAATACCGAGATTAATTTTGCCATTGAACACTGCCTACTGAATTCAAATGGGTTCTTTAACATGCCAACAACGTATTACATGAGTATCGTGATTTTTGTCGCCTTCAAAAATCACTTACCATGGCCAGGGGCAAACCTGCAATCTTGGGGTTGGTAGTCCGACACTATAACCTCTCACCCACCGTGGCAAGCTATACGAATGTTGAGGTGATAGCACTGTGTCAGTCCAAAGACACACAAGAGTGAGGAATAAATACAATCAACTGAATTATTTAGAAAATAAAGTAACAACGGTCGTGATTATAACTTCTATGTTTAAAGGAAGCTTGGACGGCTCGTCAACGCCGACAAACAGAATTACCAAACGTTACGAGCAGTTTATAGCGGAATGTACGCAGTTTCAGAAGGAAACGAACCCGAATTTAATTGTGGACAACCTCAAATGCCACAGAAACCGTGGACTAGGCCTACTGGGGAGACCACGTTAAAAAAAACGCGCCATGTACTCTACCTCATGGTGGTGTGGAAATGAGTATTCCTGTGCGGTGCAGACCGAAAGTAGTATCAGTTTCAACACTTAGCCTACGTCTCGACCGTATGATGGCCCTGAGAAATGCTCAGCTTTATAGTAGAGTTTAATACCCAGTGATGCAAGACACGTTTTCCGGTGGCACTTGATGAGTTGTCTGGTGTGAGTGCGAAGTGCGAGAGGGCAGCCTGTTACACGGCATAAACCTAGAAAAATTGCTGAGTTTTAATTCACTGGCCGTGAATGCCAGCTTGAGGGGTCTGGTGGTACTTGAGGTGTTGTCTTATGGTATGTAACGAGGTGTCTGGGTAACATTCAGCAATTTTTCGAGGTTTGTGCCGTGTCTTGTGTGGGGTTTCACCTAGGACACCAAGCTGGCTTGGCGGGGACACCAAGAGCCCGCTGATGAGCCAGTTTGGTGTCCAAGGCGAAACCCCACACAAGACACGGCACAAACCTAGAAAAAATACTTGACGTTACAGACAGAGAGGGATATGGCTTCGTGTAGCGGAGAAAGCCGAAGTGTTACGATTGGTTACGAAGTACACCATGTCTTCGAGTCATCACATGGTAGCAGAGAAAGCCGTAGCTTTACGATTGGTTACGCAGTGAGAAGCTTATAATTGTCTTCTTTGTTTATTTTTAGGCTTTTTTTCATATTTAGGCGTCTACCTCCAAATTATAAATTAATCTAAATTTGCATAATCGTGTTTAGAGGGGCTGATGACCTCGCTGTGCCACACCTTAAAACAGTAACTATTATCACAGGCCAGGCACCATTCGTTTTTATAACTCTTCACCATATCTCTTATAAAAATGGTAATAATAATAATCACCTCTGGCCCATGTAGGGCCTAGGCCCTACCAAGCGACCGCTGTCCAGCCATTTGGCCTGCAAAAAGTGGGGAAACGCGTGGTCAGCGCGTAGGGTCCCCTCGGCCGTTAATCTTGGTTTTTGTGACCGGGGCGCTGCCGCACTGTCAGACAGCTACTCAATTTTCCTCACGAGGCCGAGTACGCCCCCTTTCCAGCCCTCACGTCAGTTTTTAAAATCTCTGACGGAGCCGGAAATCGAACCCGGAGCCTCCGGGTAGGAGGCAGGTGCGCTACCCCAACACCACGGGGCCGGCTTCATGAAAGAGGTGCTATGGGGAAACCCCCCTTAAAATTCATGCTATAGGCGAAATATGAAAGTTGTTATAGAAAGAAGAGACAACGCTCATTTTGAGCCCTAAGATGAGAGAAACAAAAATCGGATGATCCCAAAGTGACCCCGAAAACCATATTCTAAGGCCCCCGACCATTTACGAGATATTTGTATGTTACCATTCCAGCTATGTGAGACAGAACGGTTCAAGTAAATATTGCGATACGTAGACTACGTATCTAGGAGATTTTGTTAGTGTATACTGTATACGATGACGTACGGACGTTGATGTTTGTTTGTTTATTTGTTTGATGTTGTGCCTTGAATGGCCGCCATATGACTCAGCTGTATAAGGTTTCAAACAGTGCGTTGTTACAAGTGGATGCAGTCACATGTGTTCAAGTGCAAAGTTTGGTCATGAGTAGGGACCGGATTTTTTGAAAATGCATATTTTGAGGGTTTATTGGATTGTTTTGCATATTCTGAACAAAACAGCATATTTTTGCATATACCGTTGAAATTAAGTGTAATTTAAAATGTCGGGAAGAAAATTGGTTTCGCTTGCATGTTGGACATCCCTTGTAAGCAACAGATAACGAGATAACAGTATTTTATGCCTGGCATTTCAAGAAATGGATGAGGAGGGACATTCCCTTCACCATCTGGGCAGTATCCCTTGTAAGCATCTTCCTGTGGAACATGTAACGAGATAACAGTATTATACGCAAAATATGCTGCCTCAAAATTCCTAAAGAGAAGAGCAGGATTTATTAAATCAGTGGGTGTCAGGTAATAGTGATTATTCAACTGACGGCGTTGTCGTCTATTGTCAAGTAGGCTCGAAGGAAGTGAAATGTGAAAAACAAAAAAAAACAAAAACATCTTGAACTACATGCAAAAATGACTTTACATTTTTACGGCAAAGGAGGGAAAGAAGAGCGAATAAGATGGTTATTTTTACGTGCATATTTTTCAATTTTTAATGCATATTTTCTACATTTTTAGTGCACGCATACGTTAATAGTTTTTAGAGCATACATGTCTGATCCCTGCTCTTGAGTTACGAATGTACATAAATTACGTTACTTAGTTCTTCTTCTTCTTCTTCTTCTTCTTCTTCTTATTATTATTATTATTATTATTATTATTATTATTATTCAAGTGCCTCGTCTTCCAAGAACATTGGCGATCAGTAGCATGATCTGCTGTTTGTCCATAGCTGTTCTAAACAGTGACACTGTATTAAGTCCGAACCACTGGCTTAAGTTCTTTAGCCAGGATATTCGTCTGCGTCCTGGACCCCTAATGCCATCAATCTTCCCTTGGATAATTAATTGCAAGAGGTGGTATTTGTTGTTGCGCATGAAATGATACTGAGAATTTCCGAGTCTTTGTTCATACGCCGCAGTACTTCCACATTTGTGACTTTAGCTGTCCATGATATCCTTAAAATCCTGTGATACGTACACATTTCAAATGCTATCAATTTCTTACTTAAAACCTCGGTAAGTGTCCATGATTCAACTCCATAGAGCAGGACACTAAAAACGTAGCATCGAAGCAGTCGGGCGCGTAATGACAGACTTAAACCACGGCTGGCCTGCTCAATTCTACAGCGAATTTCTTGACTTAACTCCCAGTTATCATTGATTTGACATCCTAAATATTTATATGATGAAACCCTTTCAATTCTTTCATTAGCAGGTGTAAGAATGCCCTGAATTTCATCTTTGTTTCTACTAACAACCATCCACTTTTTTTTTACATTTAAATGTAATCCCATGGCATTACTCTCTTCAGAAATAGAATCCAGTAGTGTTTGTAGATCATCCATACTTGTTGCAAGGATGATAGTGTCATCAGTATATCGGATGTTATTAGTGATAGATCCATTTACCACTACTCCTTGAGACTTTCCATCAAGAGCATCTTGGAAAATCTTTTCAGAATAGATGTTGAAGAGGAGAGTAGGATATATAGGCCGAAGCTGGGGCAGGGGCTAATGGGCAAGATGGCCGCCGCGCGCAACTGCCCTATGTTATTCTTATGGAGAGGTCAGTCATAGCTGGGTCAGGGGCTAATGGGCAATATGGCGGCCACGCCCTGAGACATTGAATGACGTCACAGGGAGAGGTTGACAGTGTTACGTTGCTAAATGGAATATTTATTATTATTATTATTACTATTAGGTAATCATGCATTGATCATGTACAACCAAGACCAGTCTTATATTGTCCACTTTTTGGTGTATTGGCTAGCATTCTTAGCTGTTACTGTAGGGGCCCGGGTTCGAGTCTTGGCTCTGTCAAGAAATTTAATTCTGGGCTGAGGGTTGAGACGAGGTACACTCAGCCTTGTGAGGCAAAAAAATCAGAGCAGCTGGGTTTAATTCATACCTCAGCCATTCTACCTAACTAACCTAACCGAACCTAACTTGGAAATAAAAAGCAAAAAAAAAAAAAAAGTGAGAGCAAAAAGTGTGATCAAAAAGTAAGAGCAAATGTAAGAGCACAAATAATAAACTTAGTTATAACCTAACCTAACTTTACCTAACCTAACCTAACCTCACCTAACCTAACCTAACTTAAGCTAACCTAACCTAACTTCAAAGTGCAAAAATGTGAGAGCAAAAAGTGTAAGAGCACAAATAATAAACTTAGTTACAACCTACCCTAACCTAACCTAACCTAACTTAACCTAACTTAACCTAACCTAACCTAAAAGTGCGAGAAAAAAAATGTGAGCAAAAAGTGTGAGCAAAAAAGTAAGAGCAAATGTGAGAGCACAAATAATAAACTTAGTTATAACCTAACCTAACCTAACCCACAGAAACCTCATTTAAAGATTTTAGATTTTGCATTTTAACATTTTACATTTTAACATTTTAGATTTTTTCATTTTATATTTTTTAGGTTTCACATTTTACATTTTTGATTTTTTGTATTTTAGTTTTTAGTTTTTTTAGATTTTACATTTTAAATTTAAGATTTTTTGATTTTAGATTTTACATTTTACATTTTCCGAAAAGAGTAAACTACAAGGTCACATACCTAACCTCACTAAACCTAACTATACCAAACCTAACTTAAGCTAATCCAAAGGCTAATGCACATTCACAAAGTATATAAGTGCTCATGCAACTATCCTTTTGCTAGTCTTATAGGCTACTGTACAACAAGATCACTTTCCCAACCGAGTATTTTTTTCTTTCATTTTGTTGTTTACGCATTTGTCAATTTTCTAATTTCCCATTTTCAGTTTTTTTAATGTTAATTTTAAGTTTTACAATTTCATAATATAGAAACATGGAATTTGCATTTTGTTGTTTACACATTAGTCAATTTTCCAATTTTCCATTTTCAGTTTTTTTATGACAGTTTTAGGTTTTTCAATTTCATAATATGGAAACATGGATTTTGCATTTTGTTGTTTACACATTTATTAATTTCACAATTTCCCATTTACAGTTTTTAAAATGTCAGTTTAAAGTTTTTCAATATCATGATATAGAAACATGGATTTTCCAATTTGTTGTTGTACATTTGTCAATTTACGAAATTCCCATTTACAGTTTTTAAAATTTCAGTTTAATGCTTTTTCTATTTTGTCAATATGGAAACATGGATTTTCCAATTTGTGTTTTACATGTTCATTTTGCATTAGGAGTGGAGAGAGGTGGGTAGTAATTAAAAATGTACAAGCAGTGTCCATACAATATTTTTTATTTTAAATACATGTACACTATTTACACATAATACATATATATATATATATATATATATTCTTTTTTGTTATAAATTGTACAGTTGTTTTTATTTTGTTTTCTATTTATATTTATTTTTTGATTATGATTACTATTTTATTTTATTTTTGTAGTGTTATTGTTTTATTTCCTAAATTGTTTTATGTATTTGCTAGTTGCAGGCAGAAGATTTTGATATTCATAACTTAACTCTTTAAGCATGGTCAATGATTGAGTAATGACCATAGGCATGTGTACCTATACCATTAGCATCAATCACTCTTTTATCATCACTAGGACACAAAGCAATTTTGTTTAGTCTTATAGATGATATGTCATGTTGTTTAGAAGTGATAATGTTCATTGGTATTCTTTTTACATTGTTTTTCATGACACAATCCTTATAATCTTGAAAGCTTATACAATTTTTGACAACACCTCTGTTAATACCTTTAATCTTTTTGATTTCTTTACCATTTATGTCTAAAGCGTACATTTTAGCTCTACGTCCAACAAATGCTTTTATAATGTGTCCACAAGCCTCGTCTTTAAATTTCCCCAACGTTTTCTTGTTTGATGTAGAGTAACATATGTGATTAGTAGGATAATCTGATGTGTCCAGGTGTTCCAGGAAATCCAACTTGTCTTGATATACATCTGGGGTGTTAACCAAATAAATGAACGAGTCGGTATCCATATACATGAGTTTAAGATTGTTCATTCCATAATAGGGTAGCAGGACATCATAGTGGTGGGAATACATTAGAGTTTTTGAAATATCCAGTATACACATTCCAATATATATAGGCTTATTGAATACAATGTTACGTTTAGCCATGTGGAAAGCAGCTAGGTTGGGACCATAAATTGTTCTGTCGATGAATGTTGGTTTAGCTATTAGCTTTTCTGCCTTTTTGCTGTCAGTCACAAGACGTATGTCTATTCTTTTACGGATATTTTCCATTGTTTTCCCAAAAATGGCATTGTTGAATAATTTGTACAGATTTTTCTCAAAATCATTTTTGGCTTGTTTTCGAAGGTTGTTATTAAAATCAACGTATGCCTTTAACCAAGGTCTTTGTTTAAACTTTAACACACGATGAATTTTTATCAATTTTATTCCATGATCTAAAGCCTGTTTTAATGCCATGTAGTGAACAACATATCGCCTTCGATTTCCAAGATGAGGAATTAGTTTTTTCAGAGACGAATCCTTAGGTTGTGTACACTCAGGTAGGAAAGGTAAATCGTTGTGTAGATCATGAAGGTCAGATGGGTAATCAACATCAACGTCTAGAATGTATCCCACAGGATCGTCTTCCTTTAGTTTTTCTAGATCAACAATATCTGGAGAAACCCACTGAAATCCACCATAAGGAAGGGAGTGGCACATAGCCCACCCGTATTGGTTGTTGGCATCATCATAGGTAATAAACTGCGATGGTTTCTCAGAATCATAGGTTTCCATGTATTTATTGTTAACTTCAGCATACCGATGAGACACCTGGCATATGCCTCCGCGTATTCCAGACTCGATTAGAAAAATCTGATCGTAATCCTGTAGCAATTCCAGTTCAATTCCGGTGTAAAGGAGCATTGCCTCGAAACTTAAACCAGGCGAAGTAAAGAAGTGTGCAGCATCCACTCGGTGTGTTTCTAGAGTTTTGTTTCTAAACGTTTCAAAGCTGTCTGCAAGAAGGAGTACATCTGAACTTAGGTAGAGGTCACTATATTCCCCTAGAGTTTTAATGTTGAACTGTTTCCAGACATTTTTGGCATGTTCATAGTCTTCTTGACTAACATTTTCTTGACTTAATTTGTTAAAGAATGCCTCTTTCGGAGGTAAACACGTTTCACTTAACTTTTCCCATGAGTCAATGTAGTCATAACAAAATACCCCTTTACGAGTCATGAGCATTGCATTTTCTTTTCCAAAGTACTTGTCTGTTTCAGGGTATGATGTTAAGTTGGAAACTAAGTTTTCCAAACTACTCGGCATTAACCGAAACATGTCCACAAATCTAAGCTTAACATTTCCTACATATTTCGTGAAGGAAATGTATTTTTCCTTGGAGTTAGCGATAACATCCACTCTCTCAGTAGTACATCCTAATTGCTTTACAATGAAATTTGCGTCGTAGCCACTCATATTATGTAGAAATACAGGAACGGGGTTACGTGTTTTACACCTCAAATTACAGTTATTGTGAGCACTTCCACGGTATTCCCCTGTAATATGGCAATGGTCTCGAACTTTCCAATCCTCTTTGGTATACGGTTTTTGACACAAATAACAGGTTTCAGAACATTGGAACTCTGCTTCTTGATCCTCAGTTAAAGCCTTTGGAACATTTAAGCTGTAAAGGCGATCAATTTCATTAGCTATTGAAATCAAACAGTCCATAAACTTTTCTGCAGCGTCAGGTCCACGATAAATAAGAGGTTGGCTTGGAAGGTTTGTCTTTATGTGTTCCACAGCAGGTGAGGGTTTAACGTATATACCAAAGCTCATAGGAACATGACTCTGGTATGGCACTGTATAACTTGCTTCAGGATTGGGTAGACATGTTTGATAGGGTAACAGTATACTTTCAAAATCAGCATAGATAACGTAAGGTATTCTCAGCATTTTTTCCACGTTTAAAAATTTGACAATGGGGTTTTTAATAGGCATTTCAACCCTAGCAATGTCATGCTGGACGCACAAAGCTCTATGTTCTTTCAATTTTTCTATTCCTTGTTGACCATATCGATTATCGAAGTGAGTAAAACACCGCTTACACGTATATATCTTATGTCCATGGTGAGTAATCTGATGTCCTACTAGTTTATCAAAATCTTTGATAAAGACGTAGTGGTTCTGGCCGGATGATGAACTTAGCAGAAGGAGGTCGCGATGGTCTTGCAGCTCTTGATCCACAACCTTTAGAGGGAACAATTTGTTGTCTTGTTCCAATCCAAATACATTAATGGATATATTGTTGGCTTTTTCAAATTTGGGAATGTCAGCTAGCGATGTAGGAAATGATATTACTGAAAAATCATACTTGTTTTCCAGATCCTTGTATTTACTCACGCGTTTAGCATCAGTTTTAACCAGTTTTGCTAAAATGGCATACATAAAACACCTCTCGTCCTTAAAGTTTTGAGGATTAATGCAGGCTTTTCTTGCTTGTATAGCTGCTGGTAATGGAACATATGTGCTACCACGCAAGGGATTGTACTTATTTATTTTCAATCGTACTCCTTCCACTGCTAACAAAGCCCAATTACTGCCTTTTAGCTCAGATTCTTCCATTTCCGTAGTTAACTTTGTAAATTGTGTTTCCAAGAAACTACTTAAGTCCGTTTCCAAAAATAGGGCCTGATTTCGTGTTTTAAAAGCACGATCTGTAATTTCATTGGTAGATGTATGAATGAATCTACATTCAGCCACAAGATTAACTTTTATCGACTTGTGCATTGCTAGTTCTTTCTGCATAGCTTGTATTATTTGCTGTTTGGACTCTTTAAGGTATGAATTTAAATCCCTACACGTATCACAACGAATGAAATAGGATTTAAGTCGACCTTCAAAAGATGTCTCATATTCAATAAGTCCACTTTTGTCAGGGACCAATGACAGTAGGTAATGTTTTGTAGGCTCTGCTTTTTGTCTTTTAGCTGCCGACACAACATTACAACATTCTTCATGCCGACGTCCATTGTACACATTGTTGAATGTACTACCACAGGTCTTGCACTCATGGAATTCACCACACGATACTTCATGTCGCTTCCTATGATAGTCTCGAAGAAAAGTCTTCCCACACTCTTTACACATATAGCTAGGAATGGCTTCTTTCATTATGAATGTTGATTTCTGCAAACAGCTGCTTACTGCGTATCACAAGGCTAGAGGTTGGTCAGTGAGACGGTCTTTCACGATGTGAACACCGTGAGAGGTAGTAGTCAACTGGTGATATTCTTGTGAAGGGTCCTCTAATATACCCCTAGTCTAGACCAACAGCTCTTTACAGCGTATGACAAGGCTGTATACTGGATAGTGAGACGGTCTTTCACGATGTGAACACTGTAACAAGTAGTAGTCAACTGATTATATACTTGCTAAGGGTTCTCTAATATACAATAGTCAAGACCAACAGCTACTTACTGAGTAGTACAAGGCTGTACAATAGTTGTTTTAACAGTCTTTCACGATGTGGTCACTGTGAATGGTGGTAGTCAACTGATGATATTCTTGATAAGGGTCCTCTAATGTACCCCTGGTTAAGGGTAACAGCTGCTCACTGCTTATGACAAGGCTAAAGACTGGTTGCTTCAACGGTCTTTCACAATGTAAACACTGTGACAGGTAGTAGTCAACTGAAAATATTCTTATGGCCTACTCAAGGTTATCAGGTACTTACTGCATATCAAAAGGCTGTACACTCATGTGTGTTAGGCACTCTTTCTTGCTAAGGACCCCAATATTCCCTACACAAGGCTATACATGTTAGTTCTAAACACTTAGTGATTAATTGTATATTCAATTTTGTACAAAGCTTATACAAGCACGTTTTTTATGAGGTAAAACTTTGTTAAATAGCTGCATGCGACACGCAAAGTATGTTTCCGCTATCTAGCGGTGACTATGAGAACTATTTGAACGACCAGCATGCTACCTAGCGTTCCATTTCAACACTCGCTCACTGAACGAACAGAATGCTATCTAGCGGTCGATAGCAATACTCCTCAACTACCAGCCTGCTATCTATCGGTCAATATGACAACTCACTCAACTACCAACATGCTACATGGCTTTTTTGGTCAGTTTTTTGTTGGCTTTTTTTTGTTGGCCTTTGTTGGCCTTTGTTGGCTTTTGTTGGCTTTTGTTGGCTTTTGTTGGCTTTTTTGTTGGCTTTTGTTGGCTTTTTTATTAGCTCTTTCATATTTGCTCTTGCTTGTGGGGGGCTTATTTGGTCTTGGAAAGTATGTCAGTCCTTTTTCATGGCTGTAAAATGCTTACAGCCATGTTTGTAAGCAGCAACAACAACAACACACAATATTCCAAAACAATCCAAAGTACTCTAAGGTTTATCAATGACTCTCAACTCTTACACTTACCTCTATCCCATGCCTAGTCAAAAATAGTGTATTTTTCAAATTTTTCAAAAAATATTTGGAAAGTAGGCTATATCATTAAACTAAAAATCCTAAAAAGACATATGTTAACTCCAACACCTACCTCTATACCATTCTTAGTCCAAAAATAGTGTATTTTTAAATTTTCCAAAAACATATTTCCAAAATGGGTTATATTTCCAAAATTAAAAAGTTTACAAAAATGTTTGTTTGACAGAAATGAATGGCCTTTACCCCCTCTACCACGGTACCAAGTCCCAGGTCTCTAGGACAACAAAAATAACATTTTGAAAATGGGCTTTATTTCCAAAATTAAGAATTTTACAAACAAGTTTGTCTAACGTAAATCAATGGTCTTTACCCCCTCTATTCCCATACCAAGTCTCAGGTCACTAGGTCAAGAAAATATTTTTTTTTATAAATGGTCACTATTTTGGAAACTAGGAATTCTACAAAAAAGTTTGTTTAACATAAATGAAAGGTCTCTATCCCCTCTACCGGTAAACCAAGTTACAGGTCTGTACGACAAAAAATGAAAAAGTTCAACAGGGAAAGTAGGCGATTTTTCATAAAACCAAACATTCTAAAAAGCGTTCTATGGGCTTAAAAGAATGGCCTCTATGTCCTTTATTTTTTGTAATACAACTTTGTTATTTTTTATATTTTTTGAAAAAAGCGTAATTTTGAAATTCCTATATTTTGGAAACAAGGAAGTTTACAAAAAAGTTTGTTTGACATAAATGTAAGGTTCCTACCCCCTCTACCCCCAAAATAAATGTCAAGCCTCTAGAACAAAAACTGCAGTAGTGGAGTAGTGGTGCTTCCAAATAGTGTCATGGCCGCCGCGTGGACTCACGCGGCGGCCATGACACTAAGCTAGATAGCTAGATAGCATGCTGTTCGTTCAGTGAGCGAGTGTTGAAATGGAACGCTAGGTAGCATGCTGGTCGTTCAAATAGTTCTCATAGTCACCGCTAGATAGCGGAAACATACTTTGCGTGTCGCATGCAGCTATTTAACAAAGTTTTACCTCATAAAAAACGTGCTTGTATAAGCTTTGTACAAAAATTGAATATACAATTAATCACTAAGTGTTTAGAACTAACATGTATAGCCTTGTGTAGGGAATATTGGGGTCCTTAGCAAGAAAGAGTGCCTAACACACATGAGTGTACAGCCTTTTGATATGCAGTAAGTACCTGATAACCTTGAGTAGGCCATAAGAATATTTTCAGTTGACTACTACCTGTCACAGTGTTTACATTGTGAAAGACCGTTGAAGCAACCAGTCTTTAGCCTTGTCATAAGCAGTGAGCAGCTGTTACCCTTAACCAGGGGTACATTAGAGGACCCTTATCAAGAATATCATCAGTTGACTACCACCATTCACAGTGACCACATCGTGAAAGACTGTTAAAACAACTATTGTACAGCCTTGTACTACTCAGTAAGTAGCTGTTGGTCTTGACTATTGTATATTAGAGAACCCTTAGCAAGTATATAATCAGTTGACTACTACTTGTTACAGTGTTCACATCGTGAAAGACCGTCTCACTATCCAGTATACAGCCTTGTCATACGCTGTAAAGAGCTGTTGGTCTAGACTAGGGGTATATTAGAGGACCCTTCACAAGAATATCACCAGATGACTACTACCTCTCACGGTGTTCACATCGTGAAAGACCGTCTCACTGACCAACCTCTAGCCTTGTGATACGCAGTAAGCAGCTGTTTGCAGAAATCAACATTCATAATGAAAGAAGCCATTCCTAGCTATATGTGTAAAGAGTGTGGGAAGACTTTTCTTCGAGACTATCATAGGAAGCGACATGAAGTATCGTGTGGTGAATTCCATGAGTGCAAGACCTGTGGTAGTACATTCAACAATGTGTACAATGGACGTCGGCATGAAGAATGTTGTAATGTTGTGTCGGCAGCTAAAAGACAAAAAGCAGAGCCTACAAAACATTACCTACTGTCATTGGTCCCTGACAAAAGTGGACTTATTGAATATGAGACATCTTTTGAAGGTCGACTTAAATCCTATTTCATTCGTTGTGATACGTGTAGGGATTTAAATTCATACCTTAAAGAGTCCAAACAGCAAATAATACAAGCTATGCAGAAAGAACTAGCAATGCACAAGTCGATAAAAGTTAATCTTGTGGCTGAATGTAGATTCATTCATACATCTACCAATGAAATTACAGATCGTGCTTTTAAAACACGAAATCAGGCCCTATTTTTGGAAACGGACTTAAGTAGTTTCTTGGAAACACAATTTACAAAGTTAACTACGGAAATGGAAGAATCTGAGCTAAAAGGCAGTAATTGGGCTTTGTTAGCAGTGGAAGGAGTACGATTGAAAATAAATAAGTACAATCCCTTGCGTGGTAGCACATATGTTCCATTACCAGCAGCTATACAAGCAAGAAAAGCCTGCATTAATCCTCAAAACTTTAAGGACGAGAGGTGTTTTATGTATGCCATTTTAGCAAAACTGGTTAAAACTGATGCTAAACGCGTGAGTAAATACAAGGATCTGGAAAACAAGTATGATTTTTCAGTAATATCATTTCCTACATCGCTAGCTGACATTCCCAAATTTGAAAAAGCCAACAATATATCCATTAATGTATTTGGATTGGAACAAGACAACAAATTGTTCCCTCTAAAGGTTGTGGATCAAGAGCTGCAAGACCATCGCGACCTCCTTCTGCTAAGTTCATCATCCGGCCAGAACCACTACGTCTTTATCAAAGATTTTGATAAACTAGTAGGACATCAGATTACTCACCATGGACATAAGATATATACGTGTAAACGGTGTTTTACTCACTTCGATAATCGATATGGTCAACAAGGAATAGAAAAATTGAAAGAACATAGAGCTTTGTGCGTCCAGCATGACATTGCTAGGGTTGAAATGCCTATTAAAAACCCCATTGTCAAATTTTTAAACGTGGAAAAAATGCTGAGAATACCTTACGTTATCTATGCTGATTTTGAAAGTATACTGTTACCCTATCAAACATGTCTACCCAATCCTGAAGCAAGTTATACAGTGCCATACCAGAGTCATGTTCCTATGAGCTTTGGTATATACGTTAAACCCTCACCTGCTGTGGAACACATAAAGACAAACCTTCCAAGCCAACCTCTTATTTATCGTGGACCTGACGCTGCAGAAAAGTTTATGGACTGTTTGATTTCAATAGCTAATGAAATTGATCGCCTTTACAGCTTAAATGTTCCAAAGGCTTTAACTGAGGATCAAGAAGCAGAGTTCCAATGTTCTGAAACCTGTTATTTGTGTCAAAAACCGTATACCAAAGAGGATTGGAAAGTTCGAGACCATTGCCATATTACAGGGGAATACCGTGGAAGTGCTCACAATAACTGTAATTTGAGGTGTAAAACACGTAACCCCGTTCCTGTATTTCTACATAATATGAGTGGCTACGACGCAAATTTCATTGTAAAGCAATTAGGATGTACTACTGAGAGAGTGGATGTTATCGCTAACTCCAAGGAAAAATACATTTCCTTCACGAAATATGTAGGAAATGTTAAGCTTAGATTTGTGGACATGTTTCGGTTAATGCCGAGTAGTTTGGAAAACTTAGTTTCCAACTTAACATCATACCCTGAAACAGACAAGTACTTTGGAAAAGAAAATGCAATGCTCATGACTCGTAAAGGGGTATTTTGTTATGACTACATTGACTCATGGGAAAAGTTAAGTGAAACGTGTTTACCTCCGAAAGAGGCATTCTTTAACAAATTAAGTCAAGAAAATGTTAGTCAAGAAGACTATGAACATGCCAAAAATGTCTGGAAACAGTTCAACATTAAAACTCTAGGGGAATATAGTGACCTCTACCTAAGTTCAGATGTACTCCTTCTTGCAGACAGCTTTGAAACGTTTAGAAACAAAACTCTAGAAACACACCGAGTGGATGCTGCACACTTCTTTACTTCGCCTGGTTTAAGTTTCGAGGCAATGCTCCTTTACACCGGAATTGAACTGGAATTGCTACAGGATTACGATCAGATTTTTCTAATCGAGTCTGGAATACGCGGAGGCATATGCCAGGTGTCTCATCGGTATGCTGAAGTTAACAATAAATACATGGAAACCTATGATTCTGAGAAACCATCGCAGTTTATTACCTATGATGATGCCAACAACCAATACGGGTGGGCTATGTGCCACTCCCTTCCTTATGGTGGATTTCAGTGGGTTTCTCCAGATATTGTTGATCTAGAAAAACTAAAGGAAGACGATCCTGTGGGATACATTCTAGACGTTGATGTTGATTACCCATCTGACCTTCATGATCTACACAACGATTTACCTTTCCTACCTGAGTGTACACAACCTAAGGATTCGTCTCTGAAAAAACTAATTCCTCATCTTGGAAATCGAAGGCGATATGTTGTTCACTACATGGCATTAAAACAGGCTTTAGATCATGGAATAAAATTGATAAAAATTCATCGTGTGTTAAAGTTTAAACAAAGACCTTGGTTAAAGGCATACGTTGATTTTAATAACAACCTTCGAAAACAAGCCAAAAATGATTTTGAGAAAAATCTGTACAAATTATTCAACAATGCCATTTTTGGGAAAACAATGGAAAATATCCGTAAAAGAATAGACATACGTCTTGTGACTGACAGCAAAAAGGCAGAAAAGCTAATAGCTAAACCAACATTCATCGACAGAACAATTTATGGTCCCAACCTAGCTGCTTTCCACATGGCTAAACGTAACATTGTATTCAATAAGCCTATATATATTGGAATGTGTATACTGGATATTTCAAAAACTCTAATGTATTCCCACCACTATGATGTCCTGCTACCCTATTATGGAATGAACAATCTTAAACTCATGTATATGGATACCGACTCGTTCATTTATTTGGTTAACACCCCAGATGTATATCAAGACAAGTTGGATTTCCTAGAACACCTGGACACATCAGATTATCCTACTAATCACATATGTTACTCTACATCAAACAAGAAAACGTTGGGGAAATTTAAAGACGAGGCTTGTGGACACATTATAAAAGCATTTGTTGGACTTAGAGCTAAAATGTACGCTTTAGACATAAATGGTAAAGAAATCAAAAAGATTAAAGGTATTAACAGAGGTGTTGTCAAAAATTGTATAAGCTTTCAAGATTATAAGGATTGTGTCATGAAAAACAATGTAAAAAGAATACCAATGAACATTATCACTTCTAAACAACATGACATATCATCTATAAGACTAAACAAAATTGCTTTGTGTCCTAGTGATGATAAAAGAGTGATTGATGCTAATGGTATAGGTACACATGCCTATGGTCATTACTCAATCATTGACCATGCTTAAAGAGTTAAGTTATGAATATCAAAATCTTCTGCCTGCAACTAGCAAATACATAAAACAATTTAGGAAATAAAACAATAACACTACAAAAATAAAATAAAATAGTAATCATAATCAAAAAATAAATATAAATAGAAAACAAAATAAAAACAACTGTACAATTTATAACAAAAAAGAATATATATATATATATAAATGTATTATGTGTAAATAGTGTACATGTATTTAAAATAAAAAATATTGTATGGACACTGCTTGTACATTTTTAATTACTACCCACCTCTCTCCACTCCTAATGCAAAATGAACATGTAAAACACAAATTGGAAAATCCATGTTTCCATATTGACAAAATAGAAAAAGCATTAAACTGAAATTTTAAAAACTGTAAATGGGAATTTCGTAAATTGACAAATGTACAACAACAAATTGGAAAATCCATGTTTCTATATCATGATATTGAAAAACTTTAAACTGACATTTTAAAAACTGTAAATGGGAAATTGTGAAATTAATAAATGTGTAAACAACAAAATGCAAAATCCATGTTTCCATATTATGAAATTGAAAAACCTAAAACTGTCATAAAAAAACTGAAAATGGAAAATTGGAAAATTGACTAATGTGTAAACAACAAAATGCAAATTCCATGTTTCTATATTATGAAATTGTAAAACTTAAAATTAACATTAAAAAAACTGAAAATGGGAAATTAGAAAATTGACAAATGCGTAAACAACAAAATGAAAGAAAAAAATACTCGGTTGGGAAAGTGATCTTGTTGTACAGTAGCCTATAAGACTAGCAAAAGGATAGTTGCATGAGCACTTATATACTTTGTGAATGTGCATTAGCCTTTGGATTAGCTTAAGTTAGGTTTGGTATAGTTAGGTTTAGTGAGGTTAGGTATGTGACCTTGTAGTTTACTCTTTTCGGAAAATGTAAAATGTAAAATCTAAAATCAAAAAATCTTAAATTTAAAATGTAAAATCTAAAAAAACTAAAAACTAAAATACAAAAAATCAAAAATGTAAAATGTAAAACCTAAAAAATATAAAATCAAAAAATCTAAAATGTTAAAATGTAAAATGTTAAAATGCAAAATCTAAAATCTTTAAATGAGGTTTCTGTGGGTTAGGTTAGGTTAGGTTATAACTAAGTTTATTATTTGTGCTCTCACATTTGCTCTTACTTTTTTGCTCACACTTTTTGCTCACATTTTTTTTCTCGCACTTTTAGGTTAGGTTAGGTTAAGTTAGGTTAAGTTAGGTTAGGTTAGGTTAGGTTAGGGTAGGTTGTAACTAAGTTTATTATTTGTGCTCTTACACTTTTTGCTCTCACATTTTTGCACTTTGAAGTTAGGTTAGGTTAGCTTAAGTTAGGTTAGGTTAGGTGAGGTTAGGTTAGGTTAGGTAAAGTTAGGTTAGGTTATAACTAAGTTTATTATTTGTGCTCTTACATTTGCTCTTACTTTTTGATCACACTTTTTGCTCTCACTTTTTTTTTTTGCTTTTTATTTCCAAGTTAGGTTCGGTTAGGTTAGTTAGGTAGAATGGCTGAGGTATGAATTAAACCCAGCTGCTCTGATTTTTTTGCCTCACAAGGCTGAGTGTACCTCGTCTCAACCCTCAGCCCAGAATTAAATTTCTTGACAGAGCCAAGACTCGAACCCGGGCCCCTACAGTAACAGCTAAGAATGCTAGCCAATACACCAAAAAGTGGACAATATAAGACTGGTCTTGGTTGTACATGATCAATGCATGATTACCTAATAGTAATAATAATAATAATAAATATTCCATTTAGCAACGTAACACTGTCAACCTCTCCCTGTGACGTCATTCAATGTCTCAGGGCGTGGCCGCCATATTGCCCATTAGCCCCTGACCCAGCTATGACTGACCTCTCCATAAGAATAACATAGGGCAGTTGCGCGCGGCGGCCATCTTGCCCATTAGCCCCTGCCCCAGCTTCGGCCTATATTACCTACTGAGGAGTGGAGAAATAATGCAACCTTGGCGAACTCCCTTCATAATCGATACTTCTTCAGACAGCTGACCATCAACACGTACAGCAGCACGTTGATTACAGCACAGATTTCCAATTAATCGGATGTCACGTCCATCTAGTCCCAGGTTACATAAAATGTTCATCAGTTTATCGTGTTGCTCAATTTAATTGAAAAGTTGCACTGCGCTCTTCTAAAGCCATGGTAGGACAAAGTCACTGGTCTCTTCTAGGTTAGACCACTGTCTGGACGAAAATTACGGTGTGTACTGATAGTTGCCGAATATTCCTATATGGAGAGTCTCGAGCTGAGAACAATGACGCCACCCACGCACACAGGTCTCAGCCAACAAACACAGGTGTGTAACTTGGAAGTGTTTGAGCTTCACCTCAAATAAGTTAACAAGGAACGTGGCGATTTGCAGAATAATTTCTTGCTGTTGGGCTGAATCAGGGTTCAATCGCTCATGTCGCAGTAAAACCACATTTGCAGACAATAATACTGCCACTTTTAATGTGTCTTGCAAGTTGGCAACATGAGCTGATCATCGTTTGTTTATTGTTACTTCATCCATGGTTGCCAATATTCACATCGTTTAACAAATAACTACGCATAACACAACCCATGATACAACAGCTATTTGAATGACATTCATACATTTTCAATTAGTGCACTGTTTATGTATCTACGAGGACCATCCAGAAATTAAGATTCCTTTGTTTTTAATTAGAAAACACAGTTAAATGAAAAACTTTAGTTAGTTTAGGGGCTGCGACAAGGTGTTCAAAACCGAGTGTTATCAATATTGCAATTATTAAAAGAAATTCTGACCTACAACATCTTGGTGACTATGCAAATAAAAACAGTTTATTAGTAAACGCGAATAAAACCCAAGTGATTATTATCGGTAGCAGTAAAAACTTCTATTCCCTCAAGCAACGTAACATCCATGCAATAATTTTAAACAATAAAATCATACCCTACTCTACTTCAGTGACAAACTTATGACTGAGACCGTAAATTGGACTAAACAGGTGGTAAGCACATGTAATAAAGTACATAAATGCTTATATCCTCTGAAACGGTTCTGTAATGTATTCTTTGTTCGACTTAAAGTACAACTAATTCACTCTCTGATACTACCTATATTTGACTATTTTGACACTGCGTTCACTGAAATACCTAACCTGCGGCAGAACAAGGAACTGGACCGGTGCCTGAACAACTGTGTAAGATATATCTTTGGTCTGCGATATATTGATCATATATCACCCTATTATAAGGAGCTGTCGTGGCTTCGAGTGCACCAGCGTCGTGAACTCCACATGTTATCACTACTGCACAAAATACTTTCCACTAATACTCCTAACTATCTTGTTTCACCTTTTTCTTACCTCTCGTCCTACCATGACCGCAATACGAGATCTGCCTCCTCTCTTCCCATACCTATAAAGTATAAACCGTACTGCTGTTTACAATCGCTCGTTCATAATCTCTGCGTCCAGGTCATGGGATTCGTTCGTTACCTGCGAACATTAGAGACAATCCCTCTCATCGTAAGTTTAAAGTGGCTTGCTGCGAGTATTTGCTGGGTGGATCGCACTGACTTCCTGGATAAATGTTGAATGACTGAATGAATGAATGAGATGAATGAATGTAGACTATTACTGCAGTTACGTAATTTAAGTGTACTTTACTTCGTGTATTTTAAATGTAAGGGTTCTATCATTATGCATATTATCACCATTCTTATTATCATTTGTGATATTGGTATTTGTATTTATAAGTCATGTAGATATATACTCTACTAGTGGTTAAGTGTAAGAGAGTGCCTTAGGTCCTAACTTCGTCACCAATAAAGGCATTATCTATCTATCCTGGCATACTCAGGATTTGAATCTCCGGACTTGCTGCAGCAACCCATCGCAGTCATTATAAGCGATTTAACGCACTCGGCTACGCCGTGGGGTCATCCAAATACCATCTTGAACCTTAGGGCCGAATATTTTCCTCATTATTATTATTATTATTTTTATTATTATTATTATTATTATTTCTCTACTAGAAAGTGCTCGACTATAGTGTTTAAGGAGCTTAGATACCTAACCTGCTTGACTTTCATAGTGATTCAAGGAACAACGAAATTCGACATGCAAGCTACCCTCTGGGTGTCAAATTGCTCCCGGCACCCGAGGCCATACGATATTATTATTATTATTATTATTGCCTCCGTGGCTTAGGCGGCCTCTCACCGCTGGGTCCGTGGTTCAAATCCCGGTCACTCCATGTGAGATCTGTGCTGGACAAAACGGAGGCAGACAGGTTTTTCTCCGGGACTCCGGGTACTCCGGTTTTCCCTGTCAAAATTTCATTCCAGCAACACTCTCCACTATCATTTCATTTCATCTGTCATTCATTTAATCATTGCCCCAGAGGAGTGCGTCAGGCCTCGGCAGCCGGCACAGATGAAATGATAGTGGAGAGTGTTGCTGGAATGAAATCTTGACAGGGAAAACCGGAGTACCCGGAGAAAAACCTGTCTGCCTCCGTTTTGTCCAGCACAGATTTCACATGGAGTGACCGGGATTTGAACCACGGACCCAGCGGTGAGAGGCCGGCGTGCTGCCGCCTAAGCCACGGAGGCTTCCTAATAATTTAATAATAATAATAATTATTATTATTATTATTATAATGTAATTAGTTCCAGGAGCGAAACATTCTCCGGAAGACTTACGGAGCAATCAACAGAAGCGGTATTTGCATGAAGAGACCTCATACAGAACTCTATCAAGAGACCAATACTATAACAAACGAAATTAGAAAACGCAGAGCCAAATTATACACTCACATCCACAGGACGGCCTCCTCCAGATTGCCAAAGAAACTAGGCTACTCGGTATCATAACACAGAGTAAATGCGGCACAGAATGGCTTAAAGAGGTACAGAGTGACTTACAAGTTATCAGTATAGAACATTTCGAAGACCAAACTGAGTGCCAGACGAAAATCGCCAATGTTAAGTTCGAACCAAGATCATTACGACAATCTGGGAAAAATTGGACGGATGAGAGGAAGAGGGAGCATTCCGCGAGAATGAAGTGATTTTGGGAGGAGCGGAGGAGACACTCCTCCAAATGACATCATGTTATCAAGTTTAATCGCTCTCCTGTAGGAAAAGTTTCGCTTAAATAAATAATGTAATTCGTTCGACGTTCCTTTTAGGTGCTGTGTTTTTATGATTCATCTGATGTTATTCTAACATCTAATTTGTTCAGGCGAGGCTGTTAGACCCCTTGAAACAACATCATAATTAGCTTTCCTGGAAAGGTACTTACTGTACACAGTGTAGCCTGAAGGATATACCTGTCAGTGTAAACAAGTTTATTGTGCAAAAGCCATCCTTAGCCACGTGGAAGGTGCATGCTCACTAGTGGCGGCTGGTAGACTCTAGGACCGGCGACGATATCTCAGTAGGGTTACCAACCTTTCCCGCGCTTTTCTCTTGAATTAATAGACTACACAGAGCACGGTGGGACTGGCATTATTCGAAATGACACCTATTAGATTGAGTTTCATCTAATGTTTTTGACACCCGATCATACTTATAGGCTATATATTTTTCAGTAGTGAGTCAAAATTTTTAGCCTATTTTCAATTTTGAAAAAAAAAAAAAAAAAAAGGCTTGTGAGATCACCTTTTGCCCGTGTGTGTGTCTCCTAATAACTTCTAAGCGGCTGGAGCGATTTCAATGAAACACGGTAAGTTCATAGCACTATTCCGGGCGACCCCGACCGTACCCTTCAAATTTTGTTACGTCTCACCAATCCAACATGGCGGCTGTGCGAAATATTTCACCAGCATTCAATATCTCCGAAACTATTCCTGATATCATCCTGGAATTATTTACGGTGATGAAGGGAGCTACTAGAAGTTCATCTATGTGACTTTTGAAAAACTGGTAACTACCAAACCAACATGGCGGCCTCGCGAAATCGCGACTTTTAAATAGACGTTTCTCGCGATTTAACAAACCAAACGCAATAAAACTTGGTACAGTATATGTTTATACACATTGTAATGCACCGACATCTAACTTGGTTCAATTGTTTACATAACCACAAGATGGCGGATGTGCGAAATATTTCACTGGCATTCTATATCTCTGAAACTATTAGCGGTATCACCCTGAAATTTTGTACGGAGATAAAGGGCACTACTGGAAGTTCGTCTATAAGACTTTCAAACACTGGTTAACTACAAAACGAACATGGCAGCCAAGCGAATTTGAAAATTTTAAATAGACCTTTCTCGCGATTTAATGTTCCAAACGCAATGAAATCTGGTACAGAAAATGTTTATACACATTGTAATGCACTGGTATCTAATTTAGTTCAATTGTTTACATAACCTCAAGATGGCGGCTTTGCGATTTTTAAAATTAAGTTTTTATTTCTTGTGTCGTAATCATGCGATCGAAGTGAAAGTTTGAATAATGAGCCTACTCAATAATTTTCCTTTAATTGTACATGACTCTATGACCTATACATTTAACAATCCAACATGGCGACCATCCGAAATATTTAGACGGCTCTGAATATCTACGAATCTATTATAGCAATCAAACTGAATATGTTTATGTTCATAGGGGCTATGAATTTAAGTTCACCTATAGGACTTTAAATAACCTGGTGATCACAAATCCAACATGGCGGCGACACGAAGTATAAATATTCACATGGACGTTTCTCGCAATTTAACCATCCGAGTGCAGTGAAACTTGGTACAGTAAATCCTTATACGAATGTTAATCCACTGGCATCTAATTTATTTCAATTGTTTCCATAACCACAAGATGGCAGCTGTGCGAAATTTTAAAATCCCCTTGTTACTTCTTGTGTCCTATCATGCGATTGAAGTTTGAATGCTACACGTACACAATAATCTTCATGTAACAGTACATAACTCTAGGACCTACATATATAAAATCTAACATGGCGACCATCCGAAATATTTAGTCGGTTCTCAATATCTACGAATCTATTACAGCAATCAAACTGATTTTTTATGTAGATGGAGGCAATTTACATGAGTAGGATATATGAAAATAGGCTGTATAGTTCTTCACGGAACTACTTGTTTTTAATGCTTATCCTCCAAGCTCGGCTTTACCTACGGACTCCGCGAGGGATCATTCCTCTACCGTCGTAAGGACGGTGTCTGAGAGCTGAACACATCTTGTCAGCAGATACGACAGGGGGATGGTGACAGGTAGACATTTGCCTGTTAGTAAAACTGTTAAACCACGAAAACCATTTTCAGGACGACCGAGGAAGGATTCAAACCCATGCTCTCCCGCACGAGATAGCGAATTAGCGTTCATGGACACCGTGGCTGGTAAAAATAAATATTTTTTAAAGTAATGGTATCAGATAGCGTGATGTGAAAATTATGTAGAACTAGTGGACCCGTGCGAGAACTCTCGCATAATGGGGTGTGCGCCCCATGTGTATAGACTACCCGCCCAGCACTAGTGCAATGCGGGCTTTATGCGACACAGTTCTGCCAGGGGCTATCGTATTGTTTTTTTGTTTAAAAACACTTTATAAACAAATAAATATATTTCCGTTGACTTTTCAAGAGTCGCCTCCGTAGCGTAGCGGTCAGCATGGTTAGCTGCCGCCCCGGAGGTCCTGGGTTCGATTCCCGGCTCTGCCACGAAATTTGAAAAGTGGTATGAGGACTGGAACGGGGTCTACTCAGCCTCGGGTGGTCCGAATGAGTAGAGGGGGTTCGATTCCCACCTCAGCCATCCTCGAAGTGGTTTTCCGTGGTTTCCCACTTCGTCTTCGGGCAAATGCCGGGATTGTACCTACTGTAAGGCCACGGCCGCCTCCTTCCCTCTTCCTAGCCTATCCATCCCTATCTTCCATCCCTTCCCCTCCCTCATGAGGCCCCTGTTCGCTTTGCAGGTGAGGCCGCCTGGGCGAAGTGCTGATCACACCTCCCCAGTTGTATCCATCCCGACCAGATGTTCCAAGCTCCAGGACACTGCCCGTAGAGGCGGTAGTGGTGTGTTCCCTCGCTGAGTCCGTGGGAACCACCAACCTAGAGGGTAAATTGACTAAATAATAATAATAAAAAAGACTTTTCAAGAACTGCAAGATTTTTCCTGTACTATTGAGGCGATTTTCAAGATTTTGGTATAAAGCACACCTTCTAACTCCCTCTGGTTTAGGAGCTTGAGCTTTGTGAATCAGACACCTTAGCTTATTATATAATAAGATAGAGATAATTCAAATCCAGGGAGCTAGAGTTGGAACAGACTGTATATTTTATTCTTTATTATCTCAAACTTTGAAAATATCTTACTACTGGAACATGTCGTTTCTTAAACAAGTACCATCATATCCTCTAACCCGCGGCGTAGCCGTGTTCGATAATCATGCACCACGGTCGCGAGTTCAGATGCAGAGAGTCTGGAGATCTCAGGTTTGAATCCTGTCACTGACAGCGGCTATACTTCGAGTGGTGTCCCCCACATTACTACAGACACCACACTAACACAGGCTATCAGACAAATTCTACACACACCCAAGAATATGGGGCTGAATGACCACTATGTTCAAGCCCGTCAAATTAAATAACAACAATATCTCTCTAGAATCTAGATCACTCGTGATCTTCTCGTCCAAGTGTATCTACTCGATGGTAGTTGACGAGCCTATCTCTTGTTTCTGTCATTAACTTCAGATGTAAACCGGGTGAATTAGCCGTCGTCGTTACGGCGTGGCTGCAGGCAGTCGCTCACATCCGGGAGGCGAGAAGGTTCGAATCCCCCCACCGTCAATCTTGAAGATGGCCTTCTGTGGTTCCCCATCTTCCGTCCAGGCAAATGCCGGAGTTGGTCCCTAACTATAGGTAGAGCCCTGCGCGGATAAGCAAAACATCATCCGCATTCGCCCCGCATCCGTATGACTGATATCTGCGTCCGCACAACTTTTTCCCGTATTTTCACGTTCGTTATCCGAATCTACAATGCTATTTTAAATTAGATGAAGCATAAATTATTAAAGCAACATATTTAGACATTTGAGGAAAAAGTCGTTCCCTTAGGTTTCGTATGTCATTTGCTATGTTTAAAATGAATGTTATACAGCCAGAGTTGCAACCCTTTTCAGTTCGGAGTGTTAATTATGCTTAATGATATCATTTGAATGAGATTAGCTTAAATCATCACCCTGCATTTGTCATAAAAAGACATAATGGAAATATATGTCATAATAAACTTCTGGGTCCTAGTAAGGGTATTAAGCCTAAAGAAGTTCGGATTTTATTCTACAACTATCCATAAATTTTCTCCAAATATTATCCGCAGTTTATCCGCTATCTGCACAGACATACAAACTATATCCACATGGCGAAAACTTTTGCGGATATCCGCATCCGCATCCGCCACGGCCTCTACCATCCAATACACACGCGACGGTAAAAAAAAAAAAAAAACACAACTTCAGATGTAATCTAAGGTTGTGGCTTGGCAGTGAAAAGTCTGCTGACGTAGGCTACTTCGAGCAGGAACAACATGGACCACATCACGTACCTTGTTTTAATGGGCGTTCATTGGACTGTGTCCAGAATCCTTCACGCTAGGTAAATCTACAATGGTCTGCCTTCATACTAGATGTCCTGGGGCATGCCCCTTGCGTCTCATTGGTAGCCACTTTCCTGCATGAAAGAATCAATCCTTTATTTTTATTGATAACATTAGAAGCAATTAATTAAGGATGAGTGTTTTACAACTGTTTATTCGCGCTACATACCTGGCCAAAATTAGATCGTAGGTCACGGGTGTAAAAAGCGAGATTCATTAGCCACATTCGGTCACGGCAAATCACGTTCCCGATTCAGAAAGGGAATGGCGGAGAGATTATTTATTGCAACCATCACTGGATACTTGTGATTATCTATTCATTTCAGTAATTCTCTAGTGGATTCGGTGGCGTAGTTGGTAGCATGCTGAACTGCTGTGCCCAAGATCGCGTGTTCAAACCCGGCCAAAGTCGTCGGATGTTTTAAGAGCGTTAAAATTCTTCATTATGCCTTCCTTCGGAGGGAAAGTAAAGGCGGTGGTCCCATGTCATAGATTCGTAGCATGTAAAATATCCTTCCACTAACTAAACTTGTGTGAAGCTAAATTTCAAGGTTAGATTTCGTTGTAATGCTCTATCAAAGTTCCAACGGTCACCACTAGGTGTCAGTGATATCTGGTAGCGAAAGTTGGAACAACTTGAAATTGAACGGAACTTGTAGCTCACCCTATGGGTGTCCGCTTGAAGCAGCTACAGCCTCTGGCGTGCCGAACATGTTCTCGGGCACTCCCGGCACTAAAATCCATACACTGAATAAGATAAATAAGTAAATAAATTCGAGCCTCCGTGGCTTAGGTGGCAGCACGTCGGCCTTTCACCGCTGGGTCCGTGGTTCAAATCCCGGTCACTCCATGTGAGATCTGTGCTGGACAATGTGGAGGCAGACAGGTTTTTCTCCGGGTACTCCGGTTTTCCCTGTCACAATTTAATTCCAGGACACTCTCCACTCTCATATCATTCATCTGTCATTCATTTAATCATTGCCCCAGGGGAGTGCGACAGGCTTCGGCAGCCGGCACAGTTAATATCCTCGCCGCTAGATGGGGGCTTCATTCATTCCATTCCTGGCCCGGTCAGAGACTGGAAGCAGGCTGTGGATTTTCATTTTCAAGTAAATAAATAAAAATAAAAACTTGCTGAAAATGTTTATTAAAAAGGTAAAAGTCCACAGCAACAACACAATGTCGCTTACTGCAAATTAACAATGTGAAATAAAATAATTTATTTTTTTATTTGTTTTAAGCGCTTATCCTCAAAGCTCACCTTCATCCACGGACTCTGCGAGGGATCATTCCTCTACTGTCGCTAGGAGCTGAACACACTTTGTCGGGGGATGGTGACAGCCGACCGCTAACGTGGGTCTAATTAAGGAAGACTCAGGGAAGGGATTTTGGAAGAAAGATGAAATTAAAGTATCTGAGGCTCAGACAGCCCCGAGTTCGATTCCCGGCTCTGTTAAGAAATTTAATTCTGGCCCGAGGGCTGTAACGGGGTACAGTCAGCCTAGTTGGTTGGTTACTTAGTTTAGGGGCTGCGACGACGCAATCATGTAGCCCCGTGTACTTTGGGTGTGTGTAGAATCTGTCTGATAACCGTGTTAATTGTGCTGGCTGTATTAGTGTGTGTTATCTGTGATTCAGGTAAGGACTGCAGATGATCAATGTTTCAAGTAGTTCCTACTTTTGCTACCAAGTGCTACCATCCACGACACCTAGCTGTGGACTTGGCTACTAGATGCCATCGCAGCGGTGAACGTTGGAACTAATATAGCGTTATCAAATAATCTAACCTACAAATTTTGGCTTCACACAAGTGTAGTTAGTGGAATGTTCATTTCCATGCCATAAATCTATGACATGGGAACGCCAGTTTTACTCCCCCTCCGAAGGAAGGCATACTAAGGAATTTTTAACGCTCTTACAAAATCTGACGACTTTGGCCGTGTTTGAACTCACGGCCTTGGGCATAGAAGCTCAGCATGCTACCTACTACGCCACACTCAGCCTCATGATGCGAAACTCAGACCAGAATTAAATTTCTTGGCAGAACCTGGAATCGAACTCGGGGCTGTCTAAGCCTCAGATGCTTTAATTTCATCTGGATCGGAAGCGAACAAGTATTGATCAAGGAATATCGGATAAGAAAGAAGAATGAAAGAAGCCTGGCATGAATAAGTTGGAAGCAATCCAAAACTCAACTGAGACCCCATGGTTGCCAAGATACGTCTCACCATTTGTGAGCCCCTGAGGGGTTTTCACGAAAAGCCTGTTGTGTAAAGCCCTCTTCGTTTCTCTTTCATGGGGAATATGTTGTACCTGCTCTGTACTTACATAGTGTAACAGGAAAATAATGACGTGTTGGTTACCATTTGTACACGTAACACTTCTATCCTTGATCAGGACACAATTTAACTTTTATCATTTTAAGTGATCTTGTCGACTTCGTCGTTACGCTAAGGTCTGGCGTTACGTTACGGTGACGGGACGAAATGTACCGAGAATGCACTGAGGTGTGTGACGTCATAGTACGATGTAGCAGCCGAGTACCAAGAAGGCAGTGCGAGAACAATCAAGTAGGCAGTGAAGAAACAAAATAGAATCTTGAAACTCTGTTCTCGCACTGCCTTCTTGGTACTCGGCTGCTAGCATTTAAAATGATATAAAGTCCAGTCTTTCAGACTGACTATCAGTCTCTTTTTTTTTTTTTTTTTTCTGTTGAGGAGCTTGGGCATTTTGCTCCGTGTACTTGTGTGTGTATAAAAAGAATTCTCTGATAACCTGTGTTATTGTGATGGCTGTATTAATGTATGTATTTCTAATTTAGGCAAGGATTCTGAAGGGGGCGGTCATGGCCTTAAGTTAGGATATGCCAGCATTTGCCAAGAGCCATCAACATCATCTAAATGCTAGGCCTTGTCACTGCAACCACATTTGTCTCTCACTTGCTGAGTGTTTTCAGTCAGCATACTGTTTAAATTGAAGTCCATGCATCACAGAATCCAGATGAGCCTTCCACGGTCTTCCTCTTACTTTCTTCCCCAGAACTTTTCCTTCCAGTATGGTGGTCAGGAACTCATTATGACGTAAGGTGTGGTCAACAAATGTTGCTTTGCTCTTTTCTATAGTAGTGATCAATTTTCTTGTTTCGTCTACTTCCTTGAGGACCCATTCGTTAGTCTTTTTCTCCACCTGACTTAATTCCAGCATCCTTCTCCACATCCACATTTCCGCTTCTTCCAGGCGTTGTATGTCCTGTTTCCTTAGAATCCAAGTTTTGCATCCGTATACAAAAAAAAACAACTCCAGACAAATGTTTTGATAAACTATTTTCTAGTTTTCTAATTTTCTTGCCAAGAGTAGAACTCAGAAACCACAGAAAAACACATCCAGGATGGCTGAGGTTGGAATCGGACCCATCTCCTCTTAGTTTTGCCTCACGAGGCTGAGTGTACACCGTTCCAAACCTCAGACGACAATCATTTCTTGGCAGAGTCGGGAATCGAACCCAGACCTCCAGTGCTACAGTCAAGAATGCTAGTCGCTATATCATGAAAATAGACTCTACCAATTAGCAATCTGCAGCTGTTATTCACGGCGTAGCATCGCGATCGTGATGGGGAGCTGCAGAGAGTCCAGCGATTGGAGGTTAGTTAGTTAGTTAGTTATTCTTTTAAGGGACGGCGTCGGTGGCGTAGTCGGTAGCATGCTGAGCTTCTATGCCCAAGATAGCGGGTTCAAACCCGGCCGAAGCCGTCGGATTTTTTAAGAGCGTTAAAAATCCCTCAGTATGTCTTCCTTCGGAGGGGAAGTAAAGCCGGCGGTCCCATGTCATAGATTTATGGCATGTTAAAGGACCTTCCACTAATTACACCTGTGTGAAGCTAAATTGGATAGGTTAAGAATGTAAACAACGCTCTTAGGTTTCTACGTTCGTTGCCAAGAGTCGACTGCGGTGGCGTCTAGTAGCTAAGTTCTGAACTTGGCCTAGTAGTCGTTGACGGTGGCGCTTGGCGGCAAAAGTAGGAACTACTTGAAAAATTCTAAGTTGCAGTCTGTACTTAAATTAAAAACAGATAACACACACTAATACAGCCATCACAATTAACACCGGTTATCAGACAGATTCTACACACACCCGAAGTACACATGGCTACACGACCGCGTTGTCGCAACCTCTAAACTTAAGAACCAATCAACCATTCTTTTAAGGGGCGGAACTACGAGGTCATCTGCCCCTACAATTGAAGGTTCGAATCCCGGCTACACTGAGTGTGTTTTTTTTCCTAACTCCCTCCAGACGTAAACTCCGTCTACTCTGCCAACATCATATATATTACCTAGGTATTTTAGTTGTATAGATCCCTCCTGCGGCGCTCACAAGCGACCGATCGTGACAAATGAGCATTCAAATGAAAGAGAATAGACATTGCACTCTAATTTCATAAATATCTACAATTTCTTTAAAAATGACTTTAAAAACGTACGAAGTGTGCGATTTGCATATACTGTTGCTGTAGGAAAAGACGCTCCATAATTGCTTTTCACTACACATTTTGGACGCTGTGACGCCTATTTCATGTCATTTTAACATTCTGAGGTCTTTCCTTTATCATTTTCATGGATTTCGGAAACAGTAAATCAAATCGTATAATTTCATAAATATAGAATAACCGGTGAGTGTTATGATGAATTAATTTTCAGTGATTGCCTTCGTAAGTTAGGGAACGTAGAACTTGGAATTCTAACTGAAATGTAAATAGTGTTCTATAATCATTTGGTTGAAATAAAAGCATAACAACCTTTCTCCTTAAGTCTCTCATTATAAACCTATTGGGGAAAGTGTGGTTTATGAACATGCGAGAGCTCTCGCACGGGTCCGCTAGTAATTCTATTATTTCCCCTGAGATCCTACAAGAAGCTATTAATGTGCATATGAATAGCTTTACGTCTTGCTCCTGCCATAAGAGTACAGTCTCATTCATAAATTACACAACCTGCTGGCTGGCTGACTGACTGGCTGATGTCCAGTGTTCGGAGTGCTACATTTAGAAAGAACAGAACACCATGTCATCACTTTTACTGCTCATAAATCCATCTCACGATACTTAGTCCATCATTTAATAGTTACCAAAACATGGCCGTCTTACAATAATATATTACTAGCGTTCTCGTGCGAGAACTCTCGCATAATGAGTTGTGTGCACCCCATGAGTACAGACTATCCACCCGGCGCTAGTGCTATGCGGGCTGTACGCCAGGGGCTATCATTTTGTTTATTTGTTTAAAAGCACTTTATAAACAAATAAATATATTTTCGTTGACATTTCAAGAAATGTAAGATTTTTCCTGTACTATTGAGACGATTTGGAAGATTTTGGTACATCTTGACATCTTGCTTAACCCTTTTGATGCCAAGGTATGGGTATGCTAAAAAATGGCCTAGTTTAATGAAATTACACAATTTTCATAAAATATCGATTCCAAAAAAAAGTTTGAAATTCAGGGCCCCCAAAAAAGATCCGACCCTGCACTGATCTTAACGCCCAACAAGAGGATTCGTCACAGTCACTAACTCTTTCACCGTACCAAATTTCAGCTTCGTATCATGAAAATTGCGACCAGTACTTAGCTAAACGCGAAAATGTCACGCACAATGGACATTTTCAGGGCCCCAAAAAAGGAAAACGTTGAGAGATATCAAAAAATCGTTTTTCGTAAAATAGTTGCATACCACGGAGATCTTACACCTGTTCATTTAACATTTTTCGATACGACATACCGTTTCCGAGATATATCGATTCCAAAAAACAGTTAGAAATTCAGGGCCCCCCAAAAAGATCCGGCCCTGCACCGATTTTAACGCCCAACAATAGGATTCGTCACAGTCACTAAATCTTTCACCGTACCAAATTTCAGCTTAATATCTTGAAAATTGCGACCAGTACTTAGCTAAACGTAAAAATGTCACACACAATGGACATTTTCAGGGCCCCAAAAAAAGAAAACGGTGAGAGATATCAAAAAATCGTTTTGAGTAAAAACGTTGCATACCGAGGAGATCTTACACCTGTAGATTTAACATTTTTCGATACGACCAACCGTTTCCGAGATATATCGGTTCCAAAAAACAGTTAGAAATTCAGGGCCCCCAAGAAAGATAAAGTGTTGATATTTATTTCCGTGGCAGGTATATACATGTTAAACGCAGATGATAAATTACTGTAATTATTATAATAATTTGTTTCATAAAGACAAACTTTTAATGTTTTAAAGTTGGTAATAGTAATATAGTGACCGAAGCCTATACAATTAAAATTTCATTTTCGTTATCTCTGACCGTGTTCGGGCTCCACAAGAATGAGCCGTGATTCTGACAGAAATGTATGAAATATATAGTAGAAATTACATAGAATTTGAATTAGAAGCTTACCGCTGTATAAAGGTATCTTAAACTTCCGTATGTTATAATAGTACATTATGCATCGAGCCTATAATGGCAATAATTAAGACACGAGTATGTTTATAGAACGAGCGTATGCGAGTATGTTCGACGATAATTATTAAAACTATTTTATGTTCGAACATAAATATCCACAAATATCTGTCGAGATTTCACCAGTCTTATGTACGGCCTTGTAATTTAAATTTCACTGCGTGGCCTAGTGTCATAGTAGGGTAATTGAGGAGGCCATGGTCAAATACAAGTCATTCTCTGCGTCTCATGCGCTCTATTCAGTACATAAAACTCAGCGCAGGTGATAAGCTATTGGCCAAACAACTGTTTCTTGAGCTGTGATTGGTGGGAGAAACTGTTGCATAATGAAAAATAGTGTTATAATGACCATCATAATGATACAGTTTTCTGACATATAATAGTCAGGGTCGAACATAAATTAAATTTACAACTCTGACAGCCCGGCTGAAAAGGAAAAGAATCAATTGATATTTATAAAATTCTTTATAGTTCCATTTGTAATGTTTTGGATACTATTCATTGTTTTTTTTACATTCAACATAGTCTTATCAAAAAACGTCAAAATGATTTAGAAATGAATTTGAGTGATGTTGTCAACTGTGAGTCATCCCGGGCCCTTTAACAAGTCCGAACCCCGGGGCTACAGCTTGCCCCTCCCTCTCATTGGGCCTGAATGCACCCCTTTACTTACGTAGCCTACAAAGTGTTTTTTGAGCTAGTTTTCATTCTCGCCACTAGAAGTTATTATTATTTTAAAGGCGCGCCCAAATGGGTATTTCATACATTTCATTATTTTCCTTCACTATAAAAGTGAAGGGATTTCGTTCTGTTCTTGCAGGTCGTAAAGTGATGTTGTTGTTGGAGTCTTCAGGTTTTTGACTGGTTTGATGTAGCCCTCCATGCCTCCCTGTCCTGAGCTAATCGTTTCATCTCTACATAGCTACCACACCCTACATCCGAGGCAATCTGTTTAACATATTCTAACCTTGGTCTACCCCTACAGTTCTTGTCCTTGGCCCTTCCTTTCATAACTAAGCTTGCTATTCCTGGTTGTCTTAGTATGTGTCCTGCCAACCTATCCCTTCTATTCATTAGCAGTCACCAGAAACATCTCCCCTCTCCCACTCGTCTTAATACCTCTTCGTTTGTAACCCTATCTACCCATCTGATCTTCATCATTCTCCTGTAACACCACATTTCAAACGCTTCAATTATCCTCTTTTCTGCTGCACCAATAGTCCAAGTTTCACTTCCATAGAGAGCCACGCTCCAGACAAAGGCTTTCAAAAATGACTTCCTAATACCTAAATATATATTCGATGTCAACAGATTCCTTTTCTGTAGAAATGCTTTCCTTGCCTGAACCAACCTACTTTGCTTCGTCCATCACTGGTTATTTTGCTTCCTAAGTAACAGAAGTCGTCTACTTCCTACAGCTTTTCACCTGCCAATTTGATGTCCATAGTGTGATACTGTTCACATTTCTTATTGCATAGTGTACAAAAGCACTGATTGTTGGCCCGATGAAATTTTTTGTTCGCACACAGTTTATGGTGAAAACCATGAAGTGCCAATCTTATGAGAGCATATCTTTGTATCTGGTTGGTTCTGGTCCAGTCTCTGTTGAGCATTGCATCCGTCCCAAAGAAGTTGATGTCGATGTTCTCTAATTTTCGTTTTCGCGCTGCTATGAATTCGTTATACGGTCCAGTAGATGGTAGTTAGAGTTTGGTCATTAGCTCTTCGAGAAGAACGTTTCTCTTGTTAGGGCGTATATCATTCTGTTTGGTGCAAATTTTCCTGAGCCAAGAAGTCGGAGTTGCCAATGGAGCCCCAGTGATGAGATAAGACGATTCCCGGGTGGTCCTACGCCAAAAATCATCATTCTTCATGGTTAGGGCGAAGAACAACCAGTATGTTCACAGAATACAGTAGTACGCATTCACGTTTGGTATCAATCGTCCCTTAAAGAGCGACTGCTATAGATATAAGTTCTGCATCTTATTATGCAAGCGAACCAGGCAGAACAATACACATTCTCTTGTCTACTCCTATCACTGAATTCCATCTAGCTCAAGATTTAAAACAAGACGTTCTATTTCAAGAGAGGCCCTCTCAAAAGTCGACGACTTCTTCTTCCAGTGAATGTGGCCAGAACTCTCTTAGTTGCATATTCGTAACATCGCTCTGTTCTTCTAAAAGCGAAGTCAACAAAGTGAACTTTGTTAGACAGTAACGCACAATCTCGCTTGGTTTGAGTAAACATCCTGCGTTATACGACACAATACAGGTGACTTAAGGAACGAAACAAAGCCAGTTTCATTCGCTTTAAATTCATATCAATGAATTCCATTATATTGCATATTTTAATCAAACGTTCTATATCCTGCCCTTACGCAATTACTTTTCTTTTTTATATGGAGTCACTTGTTGGCTCTAAATCCCTCGTCCTCATCCCCCCCCCCCCCCCCAACCCTCAGCCTCGCCCCCCCCCCTCTTTCCCTTTATTTTCACCCACGAATTTTTATTGTTGAAAAGCATTCCTTAGGAGGCAAAGTAGGTTGTTTGGTTCCTCAGTTTAGGGGCTGCGACAACGCGGTCATGTAGCCCCGTATACTTTGGGTGTGTGTAGAATCTGTCTGATAACCGGTGTTAATTGTGATGGCTGTATTAGTGTGTATTATCTGTTTTTAATTCAAGTGAGGACTGCAGACATTCAATTTTCAAGTTCCTACTTTTGCTACCAAACGCCACCGTCAACGATAACTAGTTCTGAACTTGGTTCTAGATGCCACTGCAGTCGGCTCCTGGAGACGAACGTTGGAACCTAAGAGCGTTAGTCAAATATAACAACAACCCCTGGCACTATCCAGCCCATGACGGGCTAAGGCCGACCAAGCGACCGCTGCCCAGCCATTCGGCCTGCAGATATTGGGGTGACGCGTGATCAGCGCGTCGGGTCCCCTCGGCCGTTAATCTTGGTTTTCGTGATCGGGGCGCTGTCTCACTGTCAGACAGCTACTCAATTGTCCTCACGAGGCTGAGTGCACCCCGTTCCAACCCTCACGTCAGTTTTAAAATCCCTGACCGAGCCGGGGATCGAACCCGGGACCTCCGGGTGAGAGGCAGGCTCGCTACCCCAACACCACGGGGCCGGCCAAGTCAAATATAAAATATAATTTAGCTTCACACAAGTGTAATCAGTGGAAGGTTCTTTTACATGCCATAAATAAATATATATATATATTACATGGGACCGCCGGCTTTACTTCCCCTCCGAAGGAAGGCATACTGAGGGGATTTTAACGCTCTTAAAAATCCGACGACTTCGGCCGGGTTTGAACCTGCGACCTTGGGCATAGAAGCTCAGCATGCTACCGACTACTCCATCGAAGTCGCGAGACAAAGTAAGGGTCCCCATCTCAGCAAAAGGGCTAAAGGGCCCGGAAAGGTTTCAAATTGTGATTCTTGGAGAGCTGTATCAAACTAAAAACCATACAAATTTCGAAAATCACTTCCGGTCTAAATACAGTTTCGGAAAAACAGCCTAAAATCGCCTGTTTCTTTACTCATTTTCTTTTTCGATTCAAATCCAAGCCAAATTAACTCATTTACATAATTATTTCTTTAATGTGTTCCTTGGTTCAATTTTCCCTTTTATTGGTGCATTTGTAATTAATTTTCGTTCATTTCTCCACTTTTCCAAACGTAAAGGGGACTCTAAAAACGTTTCTTGCGAGGTGCCGGTATGATGACACGCGGTAGACTGATGGCTGTTCACAGGAAACTCAACCATATCCAGTCGATTAGATTAGCAATTTGCCTTTTTCTACCACTACGAGCGCTAGTGTGAGTCAATGCAGAGTTTCATTTAAGCCCTTATAACTACTTCCAGTGTGAAGAGTTTTCATAAGACAAAAAATAAACGCCTGAGGGTATTGAAACAAGAAAAAATTATGTGAAACTGAAAATCCACAGCCTGCTTCCAGTCGACCGACCGGGTCAGGGAATGGAATGAGGATATGAACTGTGCCGGCTGCCGAAGCCTGTCGCACTCCCCGGGGGCAATGATTAAATGAATGACAGATGAAATGAAATGCAAGTGGAGAGTGTTTCTGGAATGAAAACCAGAGTACCCGGAGAAAAGCCTCCACTTTGTTCAGCACAAATCTCACATGGAGTGACTAGGATTTGAAGCACGGACCCAGCGGCGAGAGGCCGGCGTGGTGCTGCTTAAGCCACGGAGGGCATAAAGAATTATGTAAATTAGTTAATTTGTCTAGGATTTGAATCAAAAAGAAAATGAGTAAATAAACTAGCGATTTTAGGCTGGTTTTTTTTTTTTTCGGAACTGCATTTACAGTAGGCCAGAAGTGATTTTCGAAATTTGGTTGCTAAAATGTTTGTTAAGATGGGGAACCCTACTTTGACTCTTAAGAAAAGTATTCAACATTAAAAACTACTTTATCTGGATCACTTCGTAGTTTACAAATCAAACGCTCTTCAAATGGGTCGACCTGCAGTGACAACACTTGAGGGGCGCAGTCCAATTGGCCCAGTTAATTACACTAATAAAATCGGACAGACTTTCCTCGCCACAATGATCTGCCCCTTTGATAATTCATAGTCCGATTGAGCCTGTGATAGCTCATTAGCAACCTCCCCTCTCTTCCCCTACTCTGCAGCCAACTCATACCATATTGTACACACGTTCCAACCTTTCCTCATTAAACTGTTGGTGGGGAGGTGACTCAGTTTGACGGTCCCAGGGGTGTCAATTACTACAAAGTCATATATGTATGACCCAGCATTCAGGATATGGTGACAACTGTATGTGGAGGAGCTTAATACAAAGAATACGATATGTCCTCAATCGTTTCACAAATGTGGACATCCATGAGATTGAGTTCGATTAACTGACAGCGTTAATATAACCTAAGTGTAAGCTCAAACATTACACCCAATCGTCATTACATAAACTAATGAATGAAAAAAATTACTTATATTTAAACCAAGTGAACAATTTTCATTGAATAGCCTAACCTGTTAGATGGATTTTAAACATACTTAATACCATTAATTAATTGTTTAGGGGCTGGGGAAGCTTGGCAATCAGCCCCGTGTACTGAATCTTCAATAGGTGTAAATTACATACAGTATTTATACTGTACTAACAAACGGTCACAATATTATTTAGCAATTTTATATTTCGACCATTCAGCCAGCCTGAAATGGTTTTCCATGCTTTCCCATTTTCAACTCTATACAAATTCAGGAACTGTCCTTTCTAATAGGCCACGGCTACTTCGTTCCAACTCCTTACTTAGGTTCATTAATGTCTCCTTACATTAGCTCATGTTGTGAGGTCGGCCCTAGGAGGGGCATCTGGCCGTCAAAAATACCCGCCACATAGAAATTAATGGCATCTCATTCCCGTCGAGAAAAGGGTAGATATCCCAAGTAAATTTTACCTTAGAAATACTCTTGATGATGACTAGAGTACAGATGCTGTTGAAATGTCATGTTTTCTTTTCAAATTACAGTAATACGACGCCAATTGCTGCAGAAATCCTTTCTACGCAGTAGTGAAGGGGAATAATACATGCTCAATTCTATATTATTTTATATATTTGCCATTTTATGTTTCATGCTTTTTAGACAATTTTAAGACAGTATTTACAAATATGATAATCTTTCACATAACTTTAATGTGTCATATTGTTTTCTCATACGATGAAATATGTTAGAATATTCTTCATAGGCAAGTAAAGTGACTTTTTAGAGGAATGTAGTTGGTTTTGTAAATGATGTATAAAAGAAAATCCTACGGCTGATACAACGAGTAAAAGAGTTGTTTTAAGTTAAATGAGAGTAGTGTTCTACATAATTTGAATTAATTCCAAAGTATTGCTGTATTAAATTACTCTTGTGAATAGTTTTCTTTTTGTCCATCCGGGAAGTTTGTTTTATTGAGATTTTAATTAATATGGTTCTAAAAAGCATTAGGATTAAGAATAGGCCTAACATTTTATCTGCCATTTCTATATTGAATGCCAGTATATTTTAATGAGAGTAGGTAATTGAGTAGTGAATAAAACAGGATTGCTTTTATGAATCCTCTGTAAATCTGTCGCCATATTTCAGTTTGATCGAATATTTTTCTAAAAGTCATTTTCATTCATTTTTATAGTTCTTTTCAGATTACATTTCATTGAGCATTATATGTCCACCTCATTGCGTAGTGGCTGTCACCGCGGAGGCCCGGGTTCGATTCCTGGCTCTGCCAAGAAAATCAATTCTAGTATGAGGGCTGGAACGGGGTGCACTCAGCCTCGTGAGGTAACCCTCACAAGAGGTGGGTTCGATTCCCACCTCCGCCATCCTGGAAGTGGTTTTCCATGGTCTTATTTCTACTCTAGGCAGATGCCAAAATTATACCTAAATTAAGACCATGGACCCCTCCTAACCATATAAAACAACAAACAAAAACCCCTGGCACTATCCAGCCCATGACGGGCCAAGGCCGACCAAGCGACCGCTGCCCAGCCATTTGGCCTGCAGATATTGGGGTGACGCGTGATCAGCGCGTCGGGTCCCCTAGGCCGTTAATCTTGGTATTCGTGATCGGGGCTCTGTCTCACTGTCAGACAGCTACTCAATTGTCCTCACGAGGCTGAGTGCACCCCGTTCCAACCCTCACGTCAGTTTTAAAATCCCTGACGGAGCCGGGGATCGAACCCGGGGCCTCCAGGTGAGAGGCAGGCGCGCTACCCCTACACCACGGGGCCGGCTCCTAACCATATCCTTGCCCAATTACTAGTACACAATAGTACGCTACAACAGTTACAATAACACAGATTATCAGACAGATTCCACACACACCAAAGTACTACTTAACCGCAAAGCCTTCAAAATGATTAAACGACAAAAAGTACCCCTTTCCAGCCATCAAGTCAGATCTTAAGTGTGACTGGCGGCATTGCTCAGTGCTAACGTTCTCGCATGCTGTGCCCAAGGTTACAGGTTTGAATCCTGGCTCAGTTAGTTGGCATTTGAGAGTGCGTAAATGTGATGGAGCCAGAGCCGTGTCAGTAGTTTTACTGGCAAGTTAAAGATCCACTCCGGGAAAAAAATTCCGACACCCATGCGTCTATAGATCATACGTTTCTGGTTGAATCTAATCCAGAGCCTCCTCGGTAAGAGAAAAGCGTGCTATCCATACACCACGGGGAATAATAATAATAATAATAATAATAATAATAATAATAATAATAATAATAATAATAATAATAATGGTATCACTAAGAATTTTTATAACAAAAAGTGCTTATCTAAAAATCTTAAAATAAGGCACTACACTACAGTGGTGAAACCGAAATGCCTATACGCAAGTGAATGTCTGGTACTAAACTGAAGAGTAGAAATGTCAAACGTTCTAAGTGCCACTTTTTCAAAAAATGGTTTTATTTCCCAAATACGTTCTATGTGCCCAGGAGCATATTCCTAGCTGGGTTCCAAGAGCCAATACACGGAGTAAGTAGTTAAAATAATCTGTAACAGATAGTGCTGTTCTAAGAGCCACGCTGTGCTGCCAACTCTTGTTCCAAGTGCCATGCACTTTTTACGAGTGTTCGTGTTCTGTGTTTAGAGCGGGAAATTGTATGTGGTTAGAAAGTACCTTAATAAATGGAATAAAACCTTGTTTATAATGGAAGGAGAAAATGTGATATCGGGAAAGGTAAAATATAACTGGAGAAGAGAACAAACGAAGAAACGAATATCAGGAAAATGTTATGAGAAGAGAAATACAAAGGCTGTTGTGCCAGATAAACAACTGCCCACGAACGAGGTTAGTAATCCTTTTAAATATAAAATAATGAAAATTTTGTGTTATTTCACTTGAAATGGATATCAAGAATAAACTTTGAATTCTCTGATCAATATTTTATGTATTATCTGTTCTATCATACTCTTTAATGCTACTTCTACAGTAAAGGAATTTTATTTGCATATTGTTTTAGGTGTCCTGTAGGTGCAGTTACAAGTGTGCAGATGTCCCCTTTCACTGGAAGCTGAAACTTTTCAATGATTACCATGGATTAAGGAGTGAAAGCGAACAAGGAATATACTTGTTAGGTTTAATGCAGATCGCTGAAATCCGCAGACGCAGACATGGTAAATATGACGATCCTGCCAGCAGCCATCGTCAGTGTACCGTGTGCTATTTAATACCTGATACTGAAGGTGGCACAAGACAGGTATCTAAAATAACTTTCCAAGAAATCTTTGGCGTCTGGCACAGATTTCTACAAACTCTTCAGGGTAGAAAGAAGAAAGGGGTATCTGTCTATGTGGATATCCGGGGGGAGAATGCACATCGAAAGAAATTTAGTGACTGATTTACAACAAATTAAAGAGCACATAAACATTTTCCCGCGTGATGAAAGTCATTACGGACGTTCAAAGTCAAGGAAAGAATATTTAAGCCCTGATTTGAATGTATCTAGAAAGTATAACTCTTATAGGGCAATGTATCCACAAACATCTGTTTCTTACAAATTTTACATGTCTGTTTTCAGGAAATATTTTCCACATGTTTCCTTTCACAGGCTTCGTACACACACATGTAAACAATGTGATTTGTTAAATTTCCAGGTCCATGGTAATAACGAACACTCACCAAAAGCCAAAGTAGGAGCTTCATCATAAAAAGTACAAACGTGCAATGGAGTTAATGGCTATTGATTCAGCTGATTCAAAGCTCCCCAGTTGTGAAAGCGCTGTACTGTCCGTTGATATGCAACAAGTATTACCTGTACCAACATTAACACATAGCAATATGTTTTACTGTAGGCGGTTAAGTTGTTACAATTTGGGAGTTCATATCAGTGATCAAAATTCTGCTCATATGTGTATGTGGGACGCAAGTATTGTTTCAAGAGGTAGCTGTGAAGTTGCTTCATGCTTATTCAAAATTTTCAATCTGGGAATATTGAAACGTAAAAATCTTATTATCTGGTCAGACAACTGCACGGGTCAGAATAAAAAAAGCACGGTTGTATTTTTAATGATGTTTCTGGTTAGTTTAGGGTGGTTTGAAGAGACTGCACAAATTCTTAGTAAGTGGCCATAGTTTTATGAGTTGCGATCGAGACTTCGCCATTATAGAGAAAAGAAGGAGGGTAAGTAGAGCCCTCATTCCCCAAGATTTGCATAGGATTGTGGAGTTAGCAAAAGCTATAAATCCTTTTCATGTACTTCCAATGGAGTCAAGTGACTTTTTTGATTTTAAGAATATAGCTGATACATAAGTGTAACATATTAAAGTGCACAATACTGAAAGTATCTCAGTCTCTCTCATCCATCTCAAATAGCTATTAAAGACACTTATTCAGAATTGGAAGCGTGGAAGGTTATGAATGTTTTAAGGAGAGGAAAATCAGTGGTTGATATACAGCAAGCTGTGCTTCATCTGAAAGATCAGCCCCGTTTTTCAGTTGAAGAAAGAATGACCTCTCGACTATGTTGCCATTCCTTCCTGAAGATCACAGAGAGTTTTATGAGACATTAATTTCAACCCCTGTGTAGGAACTGTCAGTTGTCAAGAGAGAATTTGAAAATTGATGGCCATTTTTTCTTAATAAAATACATTTTTTGTACTATTCTCCTTATTAAGATACAGTTATTTGTGTTTAATTCAATTATGTATGTTCCTGCTAATCATTTATGCCATTTTTATTATTATATCCTTCAAAAACCTTCAATAAAATGTAACAATAGGTTGAATGGCACTTGTAACTTACTCTTTCATGATATGGCACATAGAACGTTCTTATTGTTATTGCTGTGTTTCTCCTAAGCCATTGTATTTTTGGCAAAGATTTGTTATACAAAATAATTCTGCAGTAGGAACCTGCCTACATTAGTATTTTTGGTGTAATAAATTAAATACAAACAGAGATAGATAGTTTTTTCCTTCTCCTGTAAAATTTTAAAAATGGCACTTAGAACGTTTGACATTTCTACTCTTCAACTATAGATTAGATAAACTTGAAGTACTAGAAAGGAGAATCATGAGGAAAATTTTAGGCCCAGTGAAAATAGCAGAAGTATGGAAATTAAGATCTAATGATGAAATATACAGGAACATAGAAAATATAACAGAAACGATAAGAAAAAAAGTCCTCTCGGCACGCCGGAAGGCGGAGGTAGATTTCACCGGGCAAGCCTAGGTATAGGCGAAAATAGGCAGAATATGCAGGTTTTCGGAGAAGGATCAGACCTCATTTATTGCGAGAAAGTATTTTATAATCGGAGCTTAATTAACTTTGTTTATCGTCATTTTATGCATATATTAAACATTTTATTGTCTTAAGGGGACGGTAACATTCTTGTCATTTGGGGTCCATTTTTATACTTGTGATCACACTGTCCTTATGCAAGGTTTCGACACTGATGTGTAACTATCTAACGGTCTGTTACAGGTTCACGCAAAATTGTATCTCCCACAGAGATTTTGGTTGGTTCCACAGTTTAGGGGCTGTGAAAACGCGGTCATGTAACCCCGTGTACTTAGGGTGAGTGTAGAATATGTCTGATAAACGGTGTGAATTGTGATGGCTGTATTAGTAAAATCAAGCAAGCAAGCTTGTAGTTTAACGTGACCGTAAATCTCGCGATCATGAGCCACGGGGGCTGTATTAGTTTAGTCTGTAATTCAGGTAAGGACTGCAGACGGTCAATTTCAAGCAGTAGTTCCTAATGTTGCTAACAAATACTACCATCAACGACACCTAGCTGTGAACTTGGCTACTAGATGCCACCGCAACCAACAACTCGCAACGAACGTTGGAACTTCCCCTGCAAAGGAAAGTATACTGAGGAATTTTTTGCGCTCTTGGAAAATCCGACGTCTTCGGCCGGCTTTCAACCCGCGACCTTGGGCATAGAAGTTTAGCATGCTACCATTTTAAGTCACCGAAGCCACTTCACACATAATCAGATAGAAAACTGAATGTGATCTCGTGCAAGTGCGTTGTCATGGCAACGTCTGATGGCTCATCCCTCATCAATTTAGTAGTGTTGTCATGGCAATCTCTGATCGCTCTTGGCATTTTCTTATAATTCCGAAATCATTTTTCTCATCCCTTGACGTAATGGTGGGTCATATCAAAAATTCTTTCAGACAAAAGTTTTAGGTAATTATTAGGGGAATATTGTCCATTTTGTACGGTTTTGATATTGTGCCTATTAAGAGAGATATGATTAATGTTTCCCGAAAAAACCACTTTTTCCCACCCCTTTGGTCAATGGTTGGTGCTATCAAAAAACTTTTCAAACATAAATTTTTGAGCCTTATCCGACACATAGTATGAACTTTGAATGGATTCGATATTTGAAATATTAAGAGAGTTATAGCGATATTTCACTTTTTCGAAAACAGCCCCCCATTTTCACCCCCGTCGACCGATTGCGCCCATTAACGAACTCGATCGAGATTTTATTGGGATACATATTCTGTAAAAATTTCAAAGTGATTGGTGCAAAATTGCGGTATTTATCGTGTCCACAAGATAGTGATATATATATATATATATACATAAATTATATATAAACTTTTGAACTGACGGTGGTTTTGGGGTCTAGGGGATGTGAAACGCGAAGATATGTCAAAATTTTCCGGAAGTCGAAACATGGTACCCATTGCAATAGTTAGCTTTCTAAAGAAATCTACCTAAAAGGAGATTGCAATTTTTTGGACATATTTACAGAATGGATGATTCCAGATTAACAAAAAGGATATTCAAGTACATTTGGGAGAAAAGGGCAACAACTAGCTGGATTCAAGAAGTAAAGAAAGATTTAGAAAGAAATAATATAAGTGAAGAAGAAACGGTGAACAGAGAGATCTTTAGAAAAATGGTATTAAGTATGAAAGGATTCCAAGGAAGATTGCCAAAAAACCTGGTGCGAAGTGGTCCGAAGACAGAAAGAAGCAGCATAGTGAACGGATGAAGGAGTACTGGAGGGAACGGAAGAGAAAACAACAAAGTGTGAAGAATTGAAATTGGCACGTGATCCCTAGCAGGCCTCATCGGAAAGAATAATAATAATAATGTAACGGGTTTAAGGTACCTTTTAACTGTTGTGGCCTTTTTTAAGGAATATAGGCATAATGTTTGTTTCACTGAAATTGTGCTATATCCCAATGCATTTTGTACAACCCTACATGGAAGTGTGTTTACGGGAAATTCCAGAGCCAGCCGGACATTCTGCAAGAACAAATAAGTTATCTTAGCTTTTGGGTTTTCACAATGGTAGTGGTGGGGGAACGAAGGGAGGATGATTTCAGCCTGGGGCAAGTGGCCCAAAAGGACTGTGCGATGAAATGAGAAGATAAGAAAGATCCACTCGGAAGATTAGCTGGCTCAATTCGCCAACACCCCGACTTGAGCTCTAGGTCGCGTGGTCCACCACATCGTCAGTCCATCACCAACAGTGAAGTTTCGAAATACTTCACATGGCGCACACTTTCGTATGCTCCACTGTGGATTTTGGCAAGTCTACTTATTGAGCAACTTCACACGGTTTCATCGGCTTGTCAGCAAGACCATTTGTTCAATACGCCATATGTTTCTTGTTGATCGCTTGCCCACGAACCACAATCTTGACACACTTCTCATTTTATCAGTGTTATGATCCAGATCTAGATAAGATTTCATCAACATACACGATGACAGAATTACGGTGAAATAAAATACACTGCAGGTCCTTCGTTTCTCGCTGCTGATGACAGTCTTTCAATTTCTCATATTTATCTTCGACTTCCATGGTTTCCCCACTTCCACCTTAGATATAACGCTGATATTGTTCCTAGCTTAAGGGCTAGATCTTTCGCAATCCTAACCTCAATTACAACTACACAAACCACTACAGACACCCTAATAACACAGGCTATAACACAAATAATTAGGGCTCGGATTTTTAGGTGCTAAAAAACGGGAAAATATTTATTTTTCATGTATTAAAAATACCTGAAATATGTGACAAAAAAGTAAAAATATTTAATTATAATTTAGTTTCTTAATGTGAATATAAACAATAATATGCAGTACTCACGAATGCAGTTTATTCTGTGTCTCACTGCTGAAGCGTTACAATACACAACGAGATACATCTTCAGGTTGTCCATCACAAATGACCGACGATTATCGCGAAACACTTATTCCGAAGGCGTGAAACTGCGGCTATATGTTTCTTTCTCTTGGGGTGTTGTGCAACTTGAGATCGCTGTTCAGCCTTGATTGCTTTCCCACATGGTTGGCAGAACAGAACGCCCCCATCAGAAGTAAAATTATCTTTAAATTCTGCAACAGACGATAAGTTGTAGTTGTTTTTACTTTAGGCATCGTAGAACTGCCTTACAGGTCAGTGCCAGAAATGAACTGCATGTGAGTGACACTGGTTCCAGGTAGCTGGGGCGAAGCTCTAGCACGTGGTGCAATATCGCTATGGACAAAGAAATCCCCGGCTTCCACAGTGAGTGGCACGGGGCGACAAGTTAAGAATAACACAGTTGCAAGCTGACATACGCTCTGCATGAAGATTAGATAGCTCACAGGGTCTTCCCCGTTGAAGTAACACGGAACAAAAATGCAATAAACTGAAGGATCTAGTGTACTGATTTACAAATATATATACCGGTATATATATATATATATATATATATATATATATATATATATATATATATATTATGTCCTTTTATGTGCTAATAAGTGGAAAGCAGGAATTTATGCATTTATAGAAAAAAAAAGCTTAAAATGTGTATTTACATAAAAAAATATTTATTTACCTAAAAATCCGAGCCCTACAAATAATGCATGGGGCTGCCGATCACAATGTCGAAGCCACACAACAGCAACAACAACAACTCGTTTGCTGCACTCGAGCATTGGAGTTAATATCGTGCGGCTAACAGAACCACTTTTAGCCTGTGTATAAGCCATGTATTTTAGCTGGCTGTGTGATACAATTATGTAGGTGCTTGCCTATTGTGCCATGGATGTGGGACCGAATTCCGACATAGTCGGTTATTCGATCGACGTTGAAGCCGAAAACATGTGTTATCTTCCACAATAAGTTGCAATTTCGTTGTGTAATTAATTTTGTTTGCTTGCATTGGCTATACTTCAGAGCCTGAAATGTTTGGGTAGATTGTGCCTACGAATCTGTCTGAAAATTGCCTTGCTGTGTTCGTTTAAGTATCTATCTTTACCACATTTAGACTGCTCGTAGAGTTAGGATTCATTCTTCTTCGTTTAGAGACGCTGTGTGGAGTCCTTACCCTAGACATCACTCATCGTTGATATTTAATACTCAACACCCTTCAACAAAGATCATCACAGATCTTTCATACCCAAATACTAGCCCCAATTAAAAATAGAATGATAGTCAGTCTGAAAGACTGGACTTTATATAATTTTAAATGCTAGTAGCCGAGTACCAAGAAGGCAGTGCGAGAACAGTTTTTCAAGATTCTATTTTGTTTCTTCACTGCCTACTTGATTGTACTCACGCTGCCTTCTTGAAACTCATTTCTCGCACTGCCTTCTTGGTACTCGGCTGCTACATCGTACTATGACGTCACACACTTCGGTGCATTCTCGGTACATTTCGTCCCGTCAGCGTAACGACGAAGTCGACAAGATCATTTAAAATGATAAAATACACATATTAGTACAGCCATCACAGTGACAAAGGTTATCAGGCAGATTCCACTTACACACACTCAAGTACACGGGGCTACATGACCACGATGTCACAAAGCCCCTAAAGGAATCAACAACAACGATAGTGTAGTTCCAAGTTCTAAATGCAAATCCTTGTAAGTTAAAACACTTTCTCATAGTTAGAGCATTACGGGGTAAAGAAAACGTTATCCGCATCCGCACGACTGTTATCCGAATCTACTGGCATTGCAATAATATGTTTAATTACATAAGCAACACCTTTAGACATTTGAGGAGAAAGTCGTTCCCATGTGCTATGATTAAAATGAATGTTACACAGCCAGAATTGCAACCCTTTACAGTTTGGAGCGTTAATTAAGCTTAATGACGTTATTCGAATGAGATTAGCGTAATTCGTCATCATTTGTCATGAAATGAACATAACGGGAAAATACATTATGTCATAAACATCCAGGTCGTAGTTATTTATTTATTTATTTGTTTATTTATTTATTTATTTATCGTACGGCGTTTAGTGCCGGGAGTGTCCGAGGACATGTTCGGCTCGCCTGAGTCTATAGCTGCTTCCAGCGAACACCCTTAGGGTGAGGTACAAGTTCCGTTCAATTTCAAGTAGTTCCAACTTTCGCTACCAGATATCAATGATACCTAGTGGCGAACGTTGGAACTTTGACAGAGCGTTCCGACGAAATCTAACCTAACAATTTAGCTTCACACAAGTTTAGTATGTGGAAGGATCTTTTACATGCCATAAATCTATGACATGGGACCGCCGGCTTTACTTCCCCTCCGAAAGAAGGCATACTGAAGGATTTTTAACGCTCTTAAAGAATCCGACGACTTCGGCCGGGTTTGAACCCGCTATCTTGGGCACAGCAGTTCAGCATGCTACCAACTACGCCACCTAGCCGCCAGGTCCTAGTAATGCTATTCAACAAGTTCGGACTGTTTTCTAAAAACAATCCGCACATTTACTCCAAACATTATCCACAGTTTATGCACTATCCACACAACTATGCAAACTATATCCGCATTCGCGCAGGGCTTTACTCATAGTCAGGGGATGAGGTTGTGTAAATATAACTTATATTTCATAGGACACTGGACAGAAAATATGAAAGAGAGGAGTCTGTAATAGCCACAACACTAGACCCTGCTCACGACTTCATGACCACATCTTACGTTTCAGTGTATGGCGTCCGTTATGTAGACTCATGTCTAGATCTAAGAAGTTACGGTGATTTTCTCATTTGCTTTGCCAATATCGCCGTTTCTGGAAGTCTTCTACTTCGAAGTAATGTTTGGTAAACATCGAGATTGGTCTAATGGACCGAAGAGTGGGAGAGGAAGGAAACGAGAGCAAGATCTCAGCAACTTCATAAATCTGACGTTGTATTCATAGAATACAGTAGTGAACCAAATAAAATCTAAAATTAGAGTCAGGAATTTGGGTTGCGGGCACTATAAATTCATTCAATACTGGACTCATTCGTAAGTTATTCTAATGGACTTGATCTTGGAAGTGTGACGAGCTACATTATTTTTAGAACACAGTGAAGTTCACCATTGATTGAGGTTAACGATTAAAATATGATTAAATTGATCTTATTTGTTACTTTCAAGAATGTTAAACTTTAAACTTAAGCATTACTTTCCAAATTAATTAGCTTAATCGTTACCGGTACTTCAGGATTAACAAACAATTAACTTAATTTTTACTTTCAAGTTTAATAAACTTTTAACTTAATCGTTACTTTCAGGATTAATAAACTTTCAACTTAATCATTACCTTTAAAATTAATAAACTTTGATTTAATCGTTACATTCAAGATTAATAAACTTTTAACTTAATCGTTACTTTCAGGATTAATAACCTTTTAAAATAATCGTTACCGTCAGCAATAGTAAACTTTTAACTTAATCGTTACTTTCAGGATTAATAACCTTTTAACTTAATCGTTACCGTCAGCAATAATTAACTTTTAACTTAATCGTTACATTCAAGATTAATAAACTTTTAACTTAATCGTTACTTTCAGGATTAATAACCTCTTAACTTAATCGTTACCGTCAGCAATAATAAACTTTTAACTTAATCGTTACCGGTACCTTCAAGATTAATCAACTTTTAACTTAATCGTTACTTTCCGGATTAATAAACATTTAACTTATTGTTAATCGTTATTTTCAAGGTTAATAAACACTTGACTTATTTGCTACTTATCATATTAATAAACTTAATCGCTTCTTTAGCGATTAATAAACTTTTATGTTCGACCATGGCGAAATGTAAATATTATATGTCAGAAAACTGTACTGTCATGAGACTTATTATAGTACAAGTTTTCATTATGATACAGTTTCTCCCACCAATCAGAGCTCAAGAAACAGTTGTGTGACCAATTAGGTAAGGATAGCATCGCACCTGCGCTGACTTCCACGGCCTCCTATTTTAATTTTCATATCGTGGCTAGTGTCATAGTGGGGGTATTCGAGGAGGCCATGGTCGAATACAAGCGTCCCAAGCACTCTGTTCAGTACATAAAACTGGCGAAATCTCGACAGATATTTATGAATATTTATGTTCGAACATAAAATAGTTATAATTATCGTCGATCATAAACAGTCGTATGCAACTCGCCTATAATGGTAATTAAGACACTCGTATGGAAACTATAAAACAAACGAAGCGATTATAGGATTGTTGCTTAATGTACTAATTTTAATTCATTATTATTTTCAAAATTGATAAACATTTGACTTATTTGCTATTGTAACAAAGGTTATAATGAAGGATATAATTAAAACAGTATATCAAACTTGTCTCAATATTATGTGAGTTATTTATTGATTTAGCCTAACTGTTGATTAGGCGGTAAGATTTATATCTTGAAAATTAAAGAAAAAATATTCTTATTTTGTATAATTTGTATACTCTGTAGTTGAATGTACAGATTAACCCTCCCGGCCCTGAAAATTGCTTGAACCCCGTTTGCCAATTCTTTCTGTCGAGGGCATCTTCAGGTTTGAGTCCGCATACCTGGCGTCTACGCTGATTTTATCCAGCCATCGTTTTTTTTTTTTTGGCACCTACGGGATCGATGCCCTCCTGGATCGTATCGAAGGGCTTGTTTTGCCACAGTTCCAATCACTTATAGTGACATCCTCATACCAAAGCAGATGCACTTTTCTCATATTGTCTTTGTTGCAACTCCTATTTGCTTCCTTACGTATTCATTTCGTACATGGTCAAGCCTTGTAACACCCATGGACCAATGTAGCATTTTCATTTCCATTGCACAGACAGTAGTGGCTACTCTCGCTAAAGCGCAGCGTTAGGTCATGGGGCCAAACTCTCGGTAGACGCGTGGGTTCAAGCCCCACCGTCGGCCGTCCTTGAAATGGTTTTCCGAGGTTTCCCCATTTTCAACACCAGGCAAATGTTGGGACAGTACCTTCTGACAGGCCACGGCCGCTGCTTTACACATCCTTGCCCAGTTTCATTCAACTTCATCCTTTCCATCTCTCATCCCGGCACGCAGATCGCCCACGGGTGTCGAATAGAAAGACCTGCACTCGGCCTCTGAGGAGGCCACACGACAAAAAAAATCCATTGCATGGAGTTCTTGTTCGTGTAGCCCGTTCCAACTGGCAATTGCCCCATTATAATAGTGATCCTAACCAATATATGTAATTTTTCAGGAGTGTTATTACTGTATTCTTAGTATACATTGTATGTACCCCGTCCATCTTTCGTGTTGACCGACTGAAGAGTTACAACTAACTGACAAGAGTTAAATTTGTTGACAGGTCGGGAGTCGAATCAAGGATCTTCGGGACTGAAGTCTCAGTAGGAGAACACACAAGGCTGCTGGCACATCCAATTAGTAGTCTATACCAGACTGATGAGTCATCAAATGAAAGAACAACAACAACAATAATAGTGACCGTACCATTCAGTTATCTGGATGCTGGATCCTCAGCAAGTGCACAGTCCAAAGCCGGGCTACATTTAAACAGTGCGCGGCTTGCTATGTTTACTACGTTTTTGGCATCGTCTCACCCATGTTGTCCTCTTCGCCACTATTGTGCTTTCATCCGACAGTGCTTGACATGTTTATTAAATATATAGAATATTTTATATACAATAAGACTGAAACAAACCTGAGCAAGGAGCTATTTCTTTTCTTCGCAGTCAGTATACTGACGAGGATTTTCCTGGCGCCACGGTGGTCACATCTGGCATTTGTATACTTTGAAAGAGAAGCATTTATAAATAGACCTAACAATGAAATGAATCAGACATTTGAAGTCTGTTCTCTTGGGTTCTGAATGTTCCAGAGCTTTGGTATCCTAAAGTGAAGATAAAATACCGGAAATCTTTGAATGTATGCAACAGTAGCCTATCATGTTTCGTTCCTGTAAAATACACGCCTCTTCTAATCTTAATAATAAGAAGACGAATTATATAATAGTACATTATTCAACGAGCCTATAATGGCAATAATTAAGACACGAGTGTCTTAATTACCATTATAGGCGAGTTGCATACGATTGTTTATGTTCGACGATAATTATTATAACTATTTTATGTTCGAACATAAATATTCATAAATATCTGTCGAGATTTCGCCAGTTTTATGTACTGAACAGAGCGCATGAGACGCAGAGAATGCCTTGTATTTGACCGTGGCCTCCTCGATTACCCTACTATGACACTAGGCCAGGTAGTGAAATTAAATTAGAGGGCCGTGGAACTCAGCGGATCTAATTATATAATTGGTCAAACAACTGTTTCTTGAGCTCTGATTGGTGAGAGAAACTGTTTCATAATGAAAAATAGTGTTATATTGAGCCTCATTATAGTACAGTTTTCTGACATATAATAGTCAGGGTCGAACATAAACTGCATTATATTAAAGAACATTAAACTAAGTTAGTTATTGTTGTTTTAAGGGGAGAAACAGCGAGGTCATCCGCCCCTAAAACTGAAAATAGAATGCATATACTATCGCCCCTAGAAATGCATGGTATCGTAAGCAATAATTGGACGAAATGTTACATTTTTTTTAAAAATACGTTATGGTGATGACGCTAGATTAGTATAGCAGAATGTAGGTATAAAATTAAAATAGTGCAACTGTCCGTTTATTTTTTAAAATCATATGCCGGCTTTTTATGAAGTGCCTAGGATTTTCATGAAATGACGGGTTTCACTATCTGACTACGACATATACATTATACATGACTTATGGACTTGAAGCAGCCACTTTAACAGCACCTGACAGTAGCAGACTTCAAGCAGTTGAAATGAAGTTCATCCGATCTTGTCTCCAGAAGACCAGGAGAGATAAAATACGAAATGAGGAAATTAGGCAACAGCTCAATTTGGATAGAAGTCTGCTTGATACCCTAGAATTATCTACATTGAAATGGTGAAGAGAATGGCCCCTGACAGAACACCAAGATTATATTTTGACCACGTCATCCTAGGTAAGAGACCAAGGGGAAGGCCTCGAGACATTTGGGAGAAGCAAATCTGGAAAGAATTGGACAAGAGGGATGCAGATTGGCAAAAGAAATTGGAGCACAATATGTGGAAGAAATTCAAAAGGTTCGACTATCTTGCGAAACACTTGTTAATTCGTTCCGGGACCACATGTGCACATCATAGTGAATGATTTGTGGGATGTTAAAGAAAGTGTATAGGTATCTGCATCCAAACTAGATGATAAAACTCCACCGGTAATGTTTTGTATTGCATTTAAAAAAAAAACTTCTATTTGAAACGGTTCAATATAGATTTTACTGAAGAGTGAAGACTTGGCAGTTTCTGTCATTGTTCAAGTGCTTAGACAGGGTAAGCGTTGTGCTTAGTGGCAATGGGAAGCTCCCAGATATTGGTTGATGGCTATTATGATTTTCGTAATACTAATGTATATTTGAGGCCTTGATATCGCCATACTCAGAAATGAAGATTGTTATAGCGAATGTTATACAGCGTAATATAATTTACTTAATCTTTAATCAGCTACACATCTATATAGTAGGCCCAATCAGAAAGAATAACCCCGAATGCTTCTCAGGTCTTGCTCACCTGATGAGTTAAAACTGAGCAATTCCCCGCAAAGCAGGAGGCCATAGCCCTTATGGGATTTGTAAGGCTATATATTCAATATATTCAGTTTATATTCAATCCAGGAAGACGAAAATCAGACTTTTTTAACACCAATGTGAAAGCTGCCCTATTGTATGCACGTGAAACATGGAAAGTTACCAATCCTATTAGCCACCAACTTCAAGTATTCATTAATCGTTGTCTGCGCTGAATTCCGGGTATACGATGGCCAGATATAATCCCAAACGAAGAGCTGTCCAAAATAAGTTCAAATTAAACAGAGAAAATGGGGCTGGATCGGGCATACTCTGCGGAAACAGAATGATGCATTGGAAAAGAAAGCTCTAGACTGGAATTCTCAAGGGGCTCGGAGATGAGGAAGACCTGGAAACGTACCATTGAAGGGGAAGCTGGAAAGACTTGGAGGGAAGTGAAGAACTTGGCAGCAAACAGATCATTCTTGGATACCCTATATTCCGCACGGAGCGAAAGGAAATAAGTCAAATCATATTCAATTCCAACCTGATCATTCACTAATAACCACACATGTCACACTAGATACCGTAAAATGGGGATACTTTGCACCTGTGGGGTTACTTTGCACAAACATTGGAAAAAGATTGATCATTCTGCCATCTGCATGGGTCTCATTGAAACTACAAAATATCAAGTTTAATAGTTAGGTTGGCTATCCTGGATGCTCCTTGGGAGGTACTGTCACCTGTTTTCTCCATGAACTGAATGTTTGGCGCGATAAATTGGAAGCGTGCAGGAGTGATCCCCTTGTTGTGTTTTATATGGGTATCATTGCACCTTTGACTTCTGCCTGTAATTTAAGGTGGAAATATTGTGGTGATGCAAAATATCCCACTCACTGGGGTAACTTTGCCGCAATTTTAAATGAACAGTAGGTGATTCATTTGACCAAATTCTGAACTGAATAGCATCCCAAATGAGTCAGGAACAAAATGTAATTGGTTTTGTGTCATTGAAGTGTTTAAACAGTAGTTACACTTAATAATGTACAAAAAGAAAAGGAAAATGTGGTGCAATGTAACCCCAATTTACGGTAAGCAAACTTGAAGGTTAATAATCGCTAGCATATAGGCTAACCACCAAATCTTGACAAGTTGCGCAAGTTTATAATAACTGTTGTAACTAAATAACTGTATATTATATTGTAAATACCATCACCCACATACTTGTAGACACACAGTAGATTTAATGGTCAAAGTATAATGGATCTGATGATGATCGCTTGACGATCGAAACTGGTTCTAAGTGAATTTATTAATCTCATGTATTTTTTCTTCTGGTTTAGGGAAACACCCACTATTGAGGACAAACGTGTTGACTGACTGAACAGCATTAATTTCGATTACTAAGGCAACCCTGAAAAATGGCTTCAACCCTTGAATTTGTAGATGTTGCTGATTGACACTTATGGATTCGGCTCTCTTCGAAAGAAAGAAAAATCCTAGATACGTTCCTGGCATAATTATACTGTTAGGCTTTTGCGTAATAAAATATAGATCACATTTCCTTTCAGAACACACTTTTAATATAATATACTGTATTTGTGAGAGTATAGAGTGGACAAGAGTGGACCATACGTAATAATGAGCCCCTACAGATTATTATAAAAATATATTCATCGATCATCAGAACTAGATTTTCATTTCCCTGAAACCATACTAAATCCTTTACGATACTTAACTCATTTAGATTTTCCCTTGCACAATTACATTCAAAAAACAATATCATAAGGGCATGGATAAGACCAAATATCTGTAATGTCGATCTAGATACAGTACATGTAAACAAAGCTATTTTAGTAAAATCCCTCCTTCAAACACAGTCACAACTCTGACATGTCTTACACATATTACACACTGGAAGAACAATAGCACAACTCACAAAATAGAATATAGGAAACTATGTTTAAAGATTGTGTTTGTGTACATCGTGTAATTTATTCTGACGTTTCAAGGTGTTCCGAAATAAATTTCGAAACTGAGAGAGTTAGCAGAGGTTCGTTCATAAATCAACAAAAATGCACGAGGCGTCGTCGGAGAGCGTCGTGAAATATGCACGCACAATGACAGCAGTGCTTGAGAGTACACGGTGAGCCAAAAAGTAAGAGGATGTGTTTATAAATTACTTAAAGATTCTTTCACACTTGATAGAAGTTAACCAAAAATAGTAAGTGATTAAAGTTAAATTTAATGGCTATAGGCTAAACATTTACTGGTTAAAGTCAAAATAAACTCACTGAAGTTAAAAGTTAAAAAAAACTGCATCAGCAGCAAATATTCTAAGCAAGCTTTTATCATGTATGTTGTGGTGTTTTCGTCCTGGTGCACTACATCTTAGGGCGCCACCCTGGTGAAACTCCGCAAATTACACGCCTAAAATAATTTAGAAGATTTGATGCTGAAAATTACTTGCTCGTGGAAACCAAACTGTATCCAGTAAAAATAATTTCAGAAGAATATTCTTCACTGATATTTTATGTGAGGAGGAAATACATTTTTCAAAATAGATAGATGACATTTCAAAAAATATCTAATAACATTGTATTTAACTTAAAACAAATCTAGTCTCCGAGTCCAAATCCAAAACTAATTGACTTTAGTTGTAATCGCTAAGAAATATGTTAACGATTGAAGGTTAATGAATAAGTAATAACTGCTTATACTTTCAACGATTAATTTCAATATTTAACCCTCATTCTGTGGTTTCTGGTTTCGTATTAAGACTCCAGACCCAGAGATCCTGGGTGTGATTCCCGACTCTGCCAAGAAATTTATTTGTGGTCTGATACTGGTACACTCAGCCTCGTGAGGCAAAACTGAGAAGAGGTAAGTTACGTTCGATTCTCACTTCAGCTGTCCTAGAAAACGTTTTTTTTTCGTGAGTTTTTTCGCTTCTATTCCAGGCAAATAATGAGAAGGTGCTTGGCACGGTGGGTGAGTGGTCAACGTGTCGGTCTACTAACCTCAAGCTTGCAGGTTCGCTCCTGGCCGTGGTAAGTGATTTTTTTGAAAGGCGGCAAAAATTACGACACCATGTCATACGATGTTGGCATGTCAAAGAACCGATTTGAATTCAGTAGGCCGTGTTCATAGTGGCAAAATTAATCTCGGGAGTTTCCGCCAAAACAAAGTTCCTCATTTCTCTACTGGAAAGCGCTATAGTCTTCAAGGAGCTTAGATATCTAACCTCTTTGACTTTCATAGTGATTCAAGGAACAACGACATTCGACATGCAAGCTACCCTTTGGGTGTCAAATAACAAAGCTTGCATTCGGCACCCGAGGCCATACGATATTATTATTATTATTATTAATGAGAAGGTTCCTAATTTAAGGCCACGGTCATCTCCTTCAAAATCGTAGTCTGTTACAAATATACACACTACTATAAAATCACAATAACACAGGTTATTAGACGGATTCCACACACTCATCCAAGTATAGGGGGCTACATGGCCACGATGTCGCAAAGCCCGTAAATGAATCAACAACTTCAATTATTGTTAAAACTTTTCATTTTTGGAATCAAGTCTGGGTACGTGTTAGGGTATGCAGTATTGCCAGCCTTTCAGTACGTATTCCTACACCTTTGTGGCCTTCACTGGATTCCCAAACAAAGCCTGATAGAGTTGTTACCCTCGCTGTTTGTGTGGTGGTGTGCCTACCGGCAAGTGGCATCCATTTCCTGGTGCTGTCAGTTCACCACATGTGCTCTTGAATGAAAATTACTTCCTTTGACGCCCATGAGTTACATGCTATTTGTTTGTATTGCCATGTCAATACAGGTATGCCTAGAACTATTAGTTTTCTTGAAGAATTTCTTTTGTGTTTTGGAGAACTCAGTCGCAAGGCAAGCATTCTCAACCGGCAAGCAATTACGATAGTCACTAATTTAACTTATGGATACAGATTTTGTCGGTCAGAGTGGCTCAGTTCACTTCAAAAGTCAATATCACATGTTCAATATCGGCTCAATCCAAATATATTTATGGGCGATTGAATGTTACAGCATTATGTCAGTAGATTTGCTATCCTGGACGAAATGCCGGATTCTCGGCGTCTCTAAAACCACGCTAAACTAAAAGAAATCAATCAGACGGAGATTTATTTAAGTGGTGATAAGGAGCTTGCGTAGATCGGTCGGTAGACATTATTATTAATCTACATGGGTTGATTTTTAAGTAGTGGCAGCTATTTTTTTCTCGATTCTTACTTTCTTACGTGGTTCAATGTTCTACATGCATTCGATGTAACCACTAGCAATACAACTCAAGTTAGCCAAGATAGACTTATAAGTTGGGGAATGCATTGCCCGTTTGGACGGCAATTTCTACAGAGCTAGCCATCAGGTGGGGATCCTCTTGTCTCATTCAAGGTTAGTCGATTTTTGACATTTGTAGAGAAGTTTGAGCAGTGTTCGACCATTTAAAAGTGACATTGAAGGCGACAAATGAGATTTGGGAGAATTCTCTCCAGGGTTGGATGACTTCATCCTTTTGAAATTTTATGCGCTATTCCGTATCAATATACATGGCTGGAAGCAACAACTCATAGCACTAAGCAGCGACGTCTGATAGACAGTCCATTAAAGTAGAATTATATTAACTTTTAATTGTGTTCTTTTATGTATTTTCTAGACATATTTTAGGAACTTTCATTTATTTACATTCTAATGCTGTTGTAAGGATATCCATTTTCTCTTTGTACTTGTTAGTATAGTTTTTATGATTATTTTTATTTAATCTACGCTGACGAAGGTATCATTGTATACCGAAATATGTACGTTTTAATTTCATTATTCTCAGTGTTTGACAAGGCGGGTTTTATAATTTGAGATTAATATCAGTCAACATGGATAATAGTTAATACCATATTCATACTGGTTAATGTCTACGCATTTTTATGAGCTACTCTACAAAGATGGCATGCAGAAAGTGACTGGACCTCACCTTGTCGAAGTCTGCCGTCTCCTTGCAGCGGATGAACTTGGCGGCGAACACTTTGCCCGATGTCCGCTCCTTGACGCGGCGAACGATGCCGTAGCGGCCCGCTCCCAGGATCTCCAAGACCTCGTACCGCCGCCGGAACTCCACCATAGGCTGTAACTTCACTTCGGGGCGCATTTTGTCGCTGAAGAGCGCCGCCCAAGGAACGCTCCTTCGCTCCGTGAGGCAGCTCATCCTGGTGTGCGCCGCGCGGCGTCGCGATGCTCTCCACTCAACTGACGGACGTCCTCTTACGTAATACTACTAACTATAGAATGTGGAAGGGCGCGTGGTCGAACTTCAGACCGACACAACACTGAACAGGCAAGCAGGCCGGCCGCGTGCGTTGTGACAGCCTCAGTGCCAGCATTCCTCGCAGCTGACACAGCGTCGCCAAGAATAGAACAAACACGGCGCCGCGACGCTTCCAGTTGACGTCGTCCTGCATTTCTCCTATTTGGGAATGTTTCTACAGCCACGGTTCACCGCCAAAATTGGCAACAAATGTTGTTTTCCCTCAGGTGTGTCAAACACGAGGTAACAAAGTGCTGCCCTCGTTAGTTTTATGTTAAGCAGGGTCGGCTTCTGACTTAAATTTTAGGGTGGGCCAGATGATATTATTGTTAAAACTCAGCAATTTTTCTGAGTTTTAATTCACGGGCCGTGAAAGCCAATATACCATGTTTTGGAAGCCTTTATAGAGAGGTGAAAGGCTGCTTGAGCCTTTAGAGGCGCACGAGTGCTTCATTAGAAGGGGAGTAGTGCACAGTTCGCTACTCCTGTGGGGGTCCAGGTGGGAAGCACCCAGAGCCCGCTGATGAGCCACCTTGGCTTCCTAGGCGAAACCCCACATAAGACATGGGATAAACCTAGAAAAATTGCTGAGTTTTAATTCACGATATTATTGTTGTTTCATAATAAACATTGTTTTATATTTGACATTCGCCGTTGCCAATATTGCTATTATCAACATTCCACACAACACAACATTTGAAACAAGTTTTAATAAATAGTTGATGCATTAAAAACTGTACTCACATGAACCCTTATCTGTAAATATATTCTCTCCTGTGCTTGAATGAAGCAAATTTATCAATCACCTTGGTTGATGAGGTCCTGTTCTTTTAATTTCTAACTTTGTGTTCAGAGCTATAGAAGAAGATGGATTTATTAATAAAAATTCCACTTCATTCATTTTCCTATGTCGCACACAAGCAGAATATTACAGAGGTGTGTAAGTTATATTAGACTCGATGGCAGTTTTCTAACATTTACGTTGTACGTTTTGTGACGTAACATAGTAGAAATGATTTGCAAGGCGCCGAATTTTTTTCATATGTTTAATCAATAGTCTTAATAAAAGAATTAATGAATCTGACTCTAAACTATTTTTTCACAGTTTCAACTAAAAGAGGACCCTTGTTAATGCAGAATGCCACACGTTTTGTTTTGGTTGGTTTATTCTAGTTTTCGTCTGAATTTAGACCAGAGAGATTAAGAAGTCTTTTATTACTGATTGCCCACTCTTGAACTATTTAAAGATTCGTAGACAATGGATTGAAATCACCCGATTTAGAGGATATATTCCAAAGTCAATGATAAAAAAAGAAAAACCGGACCCAGCGCAGGGACCTCAGAATCTCCAATTTCGAAAATGTCCAGATGCAATTCCTTATGGGAAAAGATGTTTCCCACACACTCGGGGCCCACGGCATTCTCGTCGTGATAAGAGAGTGAGACTTGCTCCTGGAGCTGTGGTCAGCCTCAAGACTTCAAATTCTCTTTTTGCTATGATTCAAAACGAGCAAGCGGCTCCCCCCAACATCAAAAAATGACTTTTACCAACATAACAGCGATTCCCCCCACCAAACCTGGTTCTCACTTTCGTTTTTTCGTTCCCGCCCCTCACCCCCAAATATCTGGAAATAATAATAATAATAAGGAACGCGTCTTTTTAGACCAAAAAACATGGTTTCACCTACATCCCCGTAAAGAGGACAACAACACCTTTCATTTATGACAAACAAACGTTTTAGTAAAATTCTTCGTTTCTAAAATAGTGAGCTTTTTCCAAAATTCTTTCTTTTTGTTCTACAGATTTGAAACTTGGTTTCTGCCTTTTATTGACGTCAAACAAACTGTTTGTTTTTTAAATTGTCACTATTTTTTGAAATTGGTGCTATTTTGGAAACGGTGAATTTTGGAAAACATTACTAAATAGGGTGATAAAAATAAAATAAAATGAATTTGAATAAAAAATGTGACTAATTTAAATTCTTTATTTGAGTCTAATGAGCCTCCGTGGCTTAGGCGGCAGCACGTCGGCCTCTCACCGCTGGGTCCGTGGTTCAAATCCCGGTCACTCCATGTGAGATTTGTGCTGGACAAAGCGGAGTTAGACAGGTTTTTCTCCGGGTACTCCGGTTTTCCCTGTCACAAATTTAATTGCAGCAACACTCTCCACTATGATTTCATTTCATCTGTCATTCATTTAATCATTGTCCCAGGGGAGTGCGACAGGCTTCGGCAGCCGGCACAGTTAATATCCTCGCCGCTAGATGGGGGCTTCATTCATCCCATTCCCTGACCCGGTAGGACGACTGGAAGCAGAATGTAGATTTTAACTATAATTTGAGTCTAATAATTTGCACACCTCTGTAAATAACTACGTACAGTACCACAAAAGTGAAAAACAATTTATAGAAGTTAACTTCATTCACAGAAGTCACTAACACACTTGTACTGTCTTAGGAACACCAGACAACTGAAAAGGTTAGTATATTTTTGTGTCGAATCAGCAAGCTGTGAACAATGGCTCACTACCTGTTTAAGGGCTTGGGGGTGGACTCATCGCGCGTAATCCGGTTTTACCTTCAAACACAGACAGAAGCAGGAAGTGAAATGTTACCAGTACGGGTTAATTCTCCAGGCCCTTGAAAAGAAAATCCTTTCATAGCAAAGAAGAATTTGCGTGCAAGACAGTGCTATGTCCACTGTTTTGTCACCCGGCCCATCTACCCATATACTTTAAAATGAAGGTTCTGTAGAGCGGTCCTTGCTGATACAATACACCGTATGAGACAGTCAGGAACTTAAGCTAGAGATGAGTTATGTATGTTATGTATAGTTCGGGAGTTTGCGACCTCGAGAGTTTCCTGAACTGGGTCCGGTTTTCCCCCCTTTTCCACTGACTTTGGGGCAGGCCCTCTCCTCTTTCCCTTTTCTATCTGCCATTCCTAGCTGTCCTTCCGTCCAAGTCCCTCAATCCTTAAGGTTTGAGGGCATTTCCTTTTATCTTGTCGTTTATTTACCTTATTCATCTTTTGTTTTCCATTTCTTCTTCTAGTACGTAAGTGTGTAGTTAGGTTTAGTTATGGTTTACATTACATCATCATTATCACTATCACCCAAACCATTAGGGGCCGATAACATAGATGTTGGCCCCTTAAATCAACAATTATCATCATCATCATCATCACCTCTTTATTCAATAGCCGTAAAGCCTCATCGGTGATCATTGCAGCCGTGAAAATGTTTTTCAGTTAAATATTTACCTTTACTTGTTGAGGTATAGATACAAATAACCTTATTAACGATACACAATGTACTGAGCGATTGTCTAGCCAGCACATGGCATCTTGTTGGAATTGACGCGATGCTTGGCTCTCAGCTCGTCTGCACTGCAGAAGGCAACTGCAGGTAGTTCACGACACCCGAGCTCGACAATTGGCCCCATCTGTTATAAATCATTAACCGGCGAGGACCAGTGCCAGGAATGTGTCACAAGGTTCGTAAGAACACAATTAATAGGGGTCCCGCAAGTATCAGTTCTGGAGCCAAGACTAATTGAATCAGCCGGAGACGAAAAGTATTCAGTCAGTTTTCACTACTCTTCAGGAGACAGAGGACACGTCATTGACGGAACAGAACTTAATAAACACACTATATTAGGCATATATGTTGTGAAGCAACTCTTCAGGTTATATTTGTGTTAGCGGAATATCAATTTTTAATTTAATAAACATATTTTTCAAATCAATTTGGAAACGTGACTTAATGCCTTTCAGCTCTCTGGTCAGTTTATTGCAGCATAAAGCCATCCAGAATGAATATGCCACATGATATTTTATTTTATAACGGATTTGTAACATAAAAACCTCCTAAACACTGTACTGATGTAATTTAGAACAGCACAGTAACACGCGGGAATCTTGCAGTGTGGGCATCATTAAGTACGGAATACGGCGCTGAAAGGCAGCAAGTCATTGACTTAATGCTTTTCTCCTCTGATCGCACCATGTAGCAGTGGTTTCTAGCTTAAACAGAAGGCTGGCTTAATTCTTTCCAATGCAGTTCCAAGGCCCTTGTGTCAATACTTCAGAATATTTTTAATGACCATTTTTGACTTAATTCTATTCAGCTCCGACCGATTAAATTGTTCCATACTTTGACGTTATGATGAGCAAGTACGTCTCTGTAACTACTGTATGTGTAAATTTGCTGAAAGTCCCCACATAATTTTTATGTTCGGTAGATTTCATTAGAAAGCTAACTATTGCAATGGGTACCATGTTTCGACTTCCGAAAAATTTCGACATATCTCCGCGGTTCACATCCCCCAGACCCCGTAATTTTGCACCAAACACTTTGAATTTTTTACATAATATGTATCCCTATAAAATCTAGGTCGAGTTCGTCAATGGGCAAAATCGGTCGGAGGGGGTAAAAATGGGGGGCTTTTTTTCGAAAAAGTGAAATATCACTATAACTCTCTTAATATGTGAAATATCGAATCCTTTCAAAGTTCATATTATGTGTCGGATAAGTGCCAAAAATTTACGTTCAAAAAGGTTTTTGATAGCACCAATGGGGTGGAAAAAAGTGTTTTTTTCGGGAAACATTAATCATATCTCTCTCAATAGGCACAATATCAAAACCGTACAAAATGGACGATATTTCCCTAATAATTACCTAAAACTTTTGTCTGAAAGAATTTTTGATACAACCCACCATTACGCCAAGGGATGAGAAAAATGATTTCGGAATTAGAAGAAAATGCCAAGAGCCATCAGAGGTTACCATGACAACGCTTCTAAATTGATGAGGGATGAGCTATCAGAGGTTGCCATGACAACGAGATCACATTCAGTTTTCCATCTGACTATGTGGGAAGCGGCTTCGGTGACGTAGCCTAGCTGGTAGCATGTTGAACTTCTATGCCCAAGGTCGCGGGTTCAAAGCCGGCCGAAGTCATTGGATTTTCAAAGAGCGCTGAAAATCCCTCAGTATGCTTTCCTTCAGAGGAGAAGTGCAACGTTCGTTGCAAGTTACTGGTTGCGGTGGCATCTAGTAGCCAAGTTCACAGCTAGGTGTCGTTGACGGTATATTTGGTACCAACATTAGGAACCACTACTTGAAATTGACCGTCTGCAGTCCTTACTTGAATTACAGACTAATACAGCCATTACAATTAACACCGTTTATCAGACAGATTCTACACACACCCAAAGTACACGGGACTACATGACCGCGTTGTCGCAGCCCTAAACTGAGGAATCAACCAACATATCTGCGGGAGATAAAATATGACGTGAAGAAGTAACAGACTGTTAGATAGTTACACATCAGTTCCAAACCTTGCATAATGACAGTGTGACCACAAGTATAAAAATGGACTCCAAATGACAAGAAGGTTACCGTCCTCCTAAGACAATAAAATGTTAAAAATATGCATAGTAAGACGAAAGAAAAGTTAATTGAGCTCCAATTAGGCCTACATTGTAAAATACTTTCTCGCAATAAATGAGGTCTGATCCTTCTACGAAAACCTGATTATTTTGCCTATTATAGCCTATCCCCTAGTTTGTCCGGTGAAATCTACCTCCGCCGTCCGGCGTGCCGAGAGGAATTGTTTAAAATTATACTCCTAGTCATGCAATATGATGCAATCTATGTAATGTTCTTGTATTTTCAGAGCACAGTAGTGTCAGGTTGCACTGTTGGTCTAGACCAGTGGTTCCCTACCTATGGGCGATGGCCCCCAGGTGGGTGATTTGGATTATCAGGGGGGCAATAAATACCGGGTGAGTTAGCCGTGGTGGTTACGGCATGACTGATGGCAGTCGCTCACATCCGGGAGGCGAGGAGGTTCGAATCCCCCCGCCGGCAACCTTGAAGATGGTCTTCTGTGGTTTCCCATCTTCCTTCCAGGCAAATGCCGGGGTTGGTCCCTGACTATAGGCCACAGCCGCTACCTTCCAACTCCTCGTCCTTACATTCCAACTTCCCTCCTTCCCTCCCCAACGGTACTTGTAGCTCACCCATTGGGTGTCCGTCTCGAAGCAGCTACAAAACTGGCGAGCCGAACATGTCCTCGGACACTCCCGGCACTAAAAGCCATACGCTAAAAAAAAAAAGTGGGGGAGGGGGTGATTTGGGGGCGATGAGTATTCATAGGGGGAAAAATTAAAATAGTACTGTACAGTAGAAGTTGCCGGGTAGTATACAGAAAAAATGTGCCAGGAGCGCCTCCCGTTTGCTCGTTCATCATTCATCGCCAAGTTTGATATTCACGAGGTAAATATTGGCCGTGAAGCGCTGATTCTGTTTCCGACCCTTAAAAAGTGTTCAGTGTTAGATAACGAGACTCCTGAACTCCAAAAAGACAAAATCCTAATTTTTTACTGATCACCTCGACCAGTTAAAATCTGACATGGAATCAAGGTTTGAAGATTTGACCAAGTTACAAATTCCGGATTGGATTCTAGTTCAATTCTCGTTTGAAGCTGTGGATAAGCTTGATAACTCTTTGTAGACGAAGTTTCTAGGTCTGAAGTATGAATGTGAGCTGAAAATCATTTTCAAGCAGAGCGGTTACGAGTTAGCCTGGGTGAAGCTTATGGGCACTTATCCCCAACTGTGGGGAAAAACTGAACTACTTCTCATCTCGTTCCCGTCAACATACCTTTAGTTGAAAAAGGATTTAGTTCTGAACAAATAAATAAGTTTGACATTTGCCTCAAAGGAGACTTGCACCTGAACTTGACGAACATAAAGCCGGATATGCAAGCTTTAACTGAAATCCACCAAGCACAAGGCAGCCATTGAAAAGATGAAATAAAACAATAAAAAAGTTTTCAAACAAACATCTAATTATTTTTTTCATTTTAACTGTCAACTTTATAATTTTTCCAGATTCCAATTTAAAAATTAAAACATGTACTGGTTTTTGAATGTACGTCAATGATCTAAGTTAATTATTTCACGTCATTGTTCTTAAAAAAATCTGTAAAAATGTACATTTCTATTTTTTTTCTATTTTATTTAAGAGTGACCGGATAAAACTGCTTCGGCTGTGTTTATATAAGGTAATAAATTTGTTCAAAATAATAAAACTGCTTTATTATTTACACTTTACTTCAAATTAAAGTTAGGCATACAATGAAAATGAAAAGGGGGCGATAGGTGTTAGTCAATCTCCAGAAAGGGGAGATGGGCCACAAAAGGTTGGGAACCACTGGTCTAGACCTACAGTATAGAGAGAAACTTGTCCTCTAACACTTCGAATATGTGACATTGACCTCTACAGATGTCTCTTCTTCTTTAATAGTATCGGTCAACTAAGTACCACGTCATTTCAACTGTCTTCTCTGGGTTTTGATCTTTGCCCAGTGCTCCTTCATACTGTTACGAGTGCCAAACAGCTTCGCGAGTGACTCTGGCCGCCCGAGGCTATCCCTGACTGTGTTTTTGGGAGTGTGCTTTCCAGTGCGATAGAGGTGTTACGGTGACGTGAGAATTGTGAAACAGTGTGTATTCAAGAACAGTGAGTGACAGACTGTGGCTTGTGTACAAGAGGAAGATTTGTTGTTACTTCTAGCTGAGGACACCGGTCTCATTAGTGAGGGATTAACTGCAGGAGCAAGTGAAAGGGTGAAAGTTCTCCATAAAGGAGGAAGCTTCTGTAAGACAGCTAATTGTTCCTACTTGCTTATTGTGTGGTGTAACTTTCTGGTCCTTCAATAAAGCTAATATTTCTTTAAAGGACCATTTGTGTTGTGCTTTTACCCACTGTAATCCAATTAACAAACTTGCTACTAGGGGTAGCACGTATCAATACATTGCCGGTGTTGCTCTCTCACTGGGCAATGATCAAAGCCCAAAGATGTCAGTTGAAATGACGTGGTGCTTAGTAGGCCGATACGATTGTCTGTTAGGTAGTCAGCCCGAAGGCTGGTTGGATCTTCAAAAGGTACCGCCGTTAGGTTGTGTGGGTAGATACTCACAAAAACCCGAGGCAGCGCTATATTGAGGCGTACTAGGCAAGAAGAGGAGTGAGGTAGTTTGTCATTGCTTTCCTCACTGAGTCAGAACAGCAGTACAAACCCTATGAGTAGAACCATTCACAGCATCCACAGGCACTGACTGTGCCCCGAATGGCATTACTGAGCACCACCCATACCTCAGTAGCTTCCATATAATCACAGCCATGAGCGAGACTGAGACATTGGTGAAAAAACAAGAAGAAGAAAGAAATGAGCACTATGTCCAAGCCCCTAAAATGGACCACTCCTGTAAAGGGAGCACGTATGTTCCGAGAATGACATATTGTATACACATGGAGAATGTGACCCACGGTTTCATTGGCACGCTGCCGTAACCTCAAGTGTTTTAGGAAGTGGCTGGCTTGAGTAATGTCACGGAGTCATTAAAGCCCACTTCCATTATATAAACAGAAACCGGCCACGGAGGCCACGTGCCTCGCTGGCATCGGGAGAGCGTTGGTTTGAACCCCACCTCAACCAACCTCAAACTAGTCTTCCGTGGTTTCCCATTTCCCTCCCCAGGCAAATGTCGGGATAGTTCCTTTCAACAGATCCACGGACGACTTTCTTCCAAAATTATTTCTCTGACCCTAGCTTAATTAGACCCAAGTCAGCGGTCGCCTGGGCGATCAGTCTGTCACCATCCCCAGTTGTATCTGCTGACAAAATAAGTTCAGATCCCAGACACCTCCCTAGTGACGGTAGAGGAATAATTCCTCACCGAGTCCGTGGGTGTAGCCGAGATGGAAGGATAAACGATATACAGGGCGATTCTTATTAACGTTTAAAACTATCTATAGCGACATAGATGGCATTGGGACGAGTAATTTGATATAGGACACTTAGGTTCGCAAGTGTCCGGAAATACCTTGAAAGTGAACCACAACTGTTAAACATACGATGTCATCAGGTGACGGCTACGCTCGAGTGGTCAGGTCTGTGCTCTCTTACGCACACCAAAGCATCCAAAGCAATCGTTGAATGTCATATTCATGGCCCGGATAATTATGTGCTAAACTTTTCAGAAATATGTATTTATTTATGTGCTTAAAAGTGGAAAATATGTGATTAAGTTTCCAAAATATGTTCTTAAATTTCTATCATATTTATGTCCCCCACTTACTCGAAATATAGTTGAAATGTCCAGCTGCTTGAATAATAATCAACAATACTGTCTCCAGTACAAATATTAGGCCGGGGCTTGCCACAGTTTCCGAATCATGCAATACCTCCTGCAGATGTGCTATACGAAATCATGTATGTGCTGTTTTCGAATTTCATTCTAAACAGCAGAAGAAAAGGCTACTTCAAAAACTTTCAATACTCACAAGACCACTGTAATGTCAAGTAAAACTTCCTGTCAAGGTAAGGATTATTGGAGGCTTAATGAGGCTGTTGACCCCAGCCCCCTCAATGACCGGGGAATTTCTGTCTTGAAACACTACTACAATACAGAGACAAGGGTGCAGTCACGAAATAGAGAAACACATTACTGGAATCGCCAAGGGTCGAAAATGTGGGCAGCAGTCATCTAAGGAGAACAACGTACCACCAAATATAGGAAACATTTGCTTATGAATAAATTCGCCAGAATATGTATTTAATAATAAAAACGGCAGAAATATGTAAATAAATAGAAAATCATCATCATGTTTTTCAGTCAAGCGACTGGTCTGCCCCTACAATGAGTCATTTCCACGTTGTTCGGTCTTGTGCTGTCCTTTTGACCACTTCATAACTTTGTAGGCCAGAGCTATCTAGGAAAGATCTCATGAAAGTGTTTCGTGGCCTCCCGCGAGAGCGTTTTCCAGGTATTTTGCCTTCTAGTATGTCGATCATCAGGCCACCATGTCGTAACCTGTGGCCAAGCCAGGTGGATCTCCTATATATCTGGCGGATCATTTGCCGTTTTTCCTTTATTCGATCCAGCACCGTTATGTTGGTCATTTTCTCTACCCAGCTGATCTTTTCCATTCGGTGCCAACACCACATCTCAAACGCTTCTAGTCATTTAATGTCACCTCTATTCATTGTCCAGGTCTCACTGCAGTACATTGCAACAGGCCTTATGTAGGTCTTAACCAGTTGTTTTCTAAGGCTGAGGGACATCGAGCGTTGACAAATTAGAGAATGATTTTCACGGAATGCCTGCTTGGCCATGGCTATACGGCTCCTGAAAATAGAAAATATTTAGTTAAATAAAAAATATTTAAATACATAACTATGCGGGCCTTAGTAATATCACTCTGGCTCCGAGTCAGCGTGTGCGACTTGGGCGCGTGGGGTTCGAGGTTCAAATCCGGGGCCTATCCATCAGTTTTCTTTGTTCTCTCTCTTCTCCTTTCAAGTGGAAGCAGATTGTTTGTTGACATTAAGACACGGAACCAGAGTGATATGATATTCAACGTTTGCTTTGGTGGGCGTAAGGGAGCACGGGCCTGATCGCTTGAGCTGAGCCATCACCTGATGACGTCATATGTTTAACAGTTGTAGTTCACTTTTAAGGTATTTCCGGACACTTACGACCCTAAGTGTCCTATATCAAATTACTTGTCTCAATGCCATCTACATCGCTATAGAGAGTTATAACGTTAATAAGAATCACCCTGTATTATAAGAATATCCACTTTACAATACATTTTTTTATCATACTATGTCCTTATGAACTATGATACATGTTTCGGCTTATCTTGAGCCTTCTTCAGTCGATAGCACATTAAAAATTCTCACAAATCAGTCTAGGGTTGATCAGTGTGACCTCTCAATAAAATGTGTTAATAATTTTTTATAAGATTTTCACATCGTCATTGCAATTAAGACATAGGAAATAAAATGCTTAAATAATTTAAAAAACTGTATAAAATTCAAGTCGTGAATTCATCGTCGTTGAAATCATCAGTTCCAAATAAGGGACCTGTAACAACAGTAAGCTCCTGACAATCTACATTTCTTACTTGGAAACCTGAACTTATAACTCTGATTGGGTATTAACTTACCCCATTTGTGCTATTGACTGAAGAAGGCTCAAAATGAGCCGAAACATGTATCATAGTTCATAAGGACATAGTATGATAAAAATTGTATTGTAAAGTGGATATCCTTATAATATATCATAATCAATACGGGAAAATTTGACTAAAGTCATAGATATTCAGGATAAACGATTGAAAAAAATACATTGCTATTATTATTATTATTTATATATTTATTACTCGCTAATCGGCCAACTAGGGACCACGATAAGTTCCACTACATTCTGACGTTGATTCAATTTACGATTGATCCAATAGGATCTCATTAACTTGCTGTGTCGAGCACGGCGTTCATCCGACCACTTTGCACTGGTTGTCTATTTCTCATCTCGGAAAGTCCCAAAAGTCACGATGCTTGTTCGGAAAAGGTTCCGTTTGTGCCGTCATCTGGTCGTAGGCCGATTTCTTGGAGGTCTTTCTTGACGTTAACGTACCAGGGAACTGTTGTTTTTGGTTTTGAGTCGAAATTGTTAAATAGACTAGCCTATACGTTTTGTCCATTTAGAGTCGTCCATCCGTCGCAAGTGACCGTAGAAGCGAGCCCTGCGTTTGCGCATTAAGTCTGTGATCTTCTCTATCTTAGAATAGATTTCTCGCCTGGACTTTCTTACGTAGATCCCGTTTTTTGTAGTTTGGACCAAGTATGTTGTGGATAATCTTTCTCTCTTTTTGCTCTAACTTAGCGAGCGCACATTTCTGACAGAGGATAAGGCATTCTGACGCATAGAGGATACCGGCTTGACGATAGTGATGTAGTGATGAATTTTGGTATTTATAGAAAAGCACCTTCTGTTGTAATGTTCCAGGTGGTTTGAAAAGCTACCTCCAGTATTTTTGCTCTCGCCGCCATGGCCTCGGTATCAAGTCCGTTTGATTGGATTTTTAGCCTACTTTTCACATTTTGCAAAAATGAGGAAAAAGTAGACTTATGAGATCGGGCAAATGTGTGTCTGTCTGTCTGTCTGTCTGTCTGTCTGTCCTTCTGTCTGTCTGTCTGTCTGTCTAGCTGTGTGTGTGTCCCCCCTATCAACTCCTAAACGGCTGCAGCAATCGAAACAAAATTTGGTAGGAGTAAAGATCTATATCTGGATATCTCACGGCCATACTTGAAAATTATTTCAGTGCTACCAACTGCTGAAAAATCGAAATTGAAATTTGAGCTCCATGTTGGATATCTTGGAATGCATGAATGGGAGCTATTTCAAAATGGGCACATGTATAGATAATAATATTGCAGTTTAATTTCCAGGAGGCCATACATCGCAGTGTTGCCAAAATGATTATAAGCCTGCTGATAGGTCTAAATTTTAAATGCATATAACTTCTACACTATCAATTGGATTTCAACCAAATTTCGTATGTGCTATGTGGACATAAACAGACATGACTGAGCGTATTCTTAAGAGCCACCAGGGCTGCCAACTGTTAATAAATGCTCTCAATTTATTTTATCCAAATACCCATATATCAGAAAGTATGCAAGCCGACAGCTTTAAACTATGCACACGTATAGTACCTGACATTCTATATTAATTTGGAGTATCTTATATACGTCAGTGCTACCAACATGATTCTAAGTCTGCTGATAGGTCCAATTTTAAAATGCATGTTACTTCTATACTAACAAATGGATTTCATCCAAAATTGGCACAACACGAGATCATAATATTTCAGATTATTTCTGACCAACACATGCATGACATTGTTGCCAACATGATTTTCCGCGCGCTGATAAATCCAAGGTCAAACCACATGTAACGTGCATGCTATCCATTGGACTTCAACCAAATTTGGTATTCTGTACCTTAAGAGATGCAAGTAACAATAGCCTATATTCAGTCACCAGGACTGCCAACTGTACTGCTCTATTAGGCTACATTATACCAGGTATATTTCGAACTAATTAGAAATTTCGATATTACCAACTTAATTTCGTCATTATTCTAGATAGGTCTATAAAGATTGGCAAGAATCTTAAATTTTAAGAAAAGTAGGCTCTTTAGTTCGTCACGGAACTTCTTGTTTTACATCGTTTTGCTCTACTCAGGAGCACTGCTTAGATAATGTGTTGGCTTTCTTTTCCTCCCAAAATCTCTTCATCCTCTCGTTAAGCTTGTTCCTTCGTTCTCCTGTCCAAGTTATAGTGGCTCTGGTGTTGGGTTTGTCTCCAAATTGGTGATTGTCGATTTTGGTTCTGAAATTACATCTGTCCCGTGCAATGCCTTCTGAGATGTTGATTTCCCGGAGATCTGTTTCAATTTCACGAAGCCAGCTGTTCTTGTTTTTTAATGAAAGGGCTTGGTTCAGAATTATTTTAGTTAGCCTGTTATTGTCCATTCTAATAATACGCGCGTAAAATGTCAATCGTCTTTTCCGAAAAGTGTGAGAGTTTTTTTCAGATTGACTATATAATTCCTGGGATGATTTTTTCCTCCATATTCGCTCTATACAAACTGGCCCAAAATGTTTCGTAAATTTTTCCTTTCTTCTTTCTCTATGTCTTTGGTTAAAGATGCACCACCAATGATAAAAGTCTCCGATGCATATAACGCTTCAGATATGATTACTGTATTATAATGTCAAAGTTTTGTTTTCCGAGATATTGATTTTTAGCCTACTTTTCACATTTCGCAAAAATGAGGAAAAAGTAGACTTATGAGATCGATCCGGGAAAATGTGTGTCTGTCTGTCTGTCTGTCTGTCTGGCTGTGTGTGTGTGTGTGTGTGTGTGTGTGTGTGTGTGTGTCCCTATCAACTCCTAAACGGCTGCAGCATTCAAAACCAAATTTAGTATGAGTAAAGATGTGCACCGGAATATCTCATGTCCATATTTGAAAATGATGTCAGTGCTACCAACTGCTGAAAAAAAACGCACTATAAATTTGAGCTCCATGTTGGATATCTTGCAAGGTATGCATGGGAGCTATTCCAAAATTGGCACACATGTAGATAAAACTATTTCAGTTTAATTTCCAGGAGGCCAACCATGACAGTGTTGCCAAAATAATTTTAAGCCTTCTGATAGGTCCAATGTTTAAATGCATATAACTTCTACACTATCAATTGGATTTCAACCAAATTTTGTATGTAATATCTGTACATAAACAGATATGACTGAACGTATTCTTAAGAGCCACCAGGTTTGCCAACTGTTAATAATTTCTCTCTCTTTTTTTAATCCAAACACCTATATATCAGAAAGTATGCAAGCCAACAGCTTTAAACTATGCACACGTATATTCTGACATTTTAGATTAATTTGGAGTAACTTATATACCTCAGTTCTACCAACATGATTATAAGCCTGCTGATAGTACCAATATTTAAATACATGTAACTTATATACTATCAGTTGGAGTTCAACCAAATTTCGTATGTGCTATGTGTACCGTAAGAGATATGACTCTAAGTATTGTTAAGAGCAATCAGGGCTGCCAACTCTTAATAAATGCTGTCTATATTTTTTACCCTAATATCAATATATCAGAAAGTATGCAAGCCAACAGCTCTATACATTGCACACGTATAGCACCTGACATTCTAGATTAATTTGGAGTAATTAATACAAGGCAGTGCTGCCAACATGATTCTATGCCTGCTGATATGTCCAATTGTAAAATACATGTAACTTCTATACTAACAAACGGATTTCATCCAAAATTGGCACAACAGATATCATAATATTTCAGATTATTTCTGACCAGGACAAGCATGGTAATGTTGGCAACATGCTTTTACGCGTGCTGATAGATCCAATGTCTAACTTTATGTAACGTCCATTGGACTTCAACCAATATTTGTATTCTGTACCTTAAGAGATGGAACTAAGAATATATTCAGTCACCAGGGCTGCCAACTGTAGTGCTCTATTAGGCTACATTTTACCAGGTATATTTTGAACCAATTAGATATTTCGATATTACCAACTTAATTTCATTATTCTAGATAGGTTCATATACTGTAGAATAATCATTGGCATGAAAAGTAGGCTGTATAGTTCTTCACGGAACTTCTTGTTTATTATACTGTTCAAAGTGATCCTGTAATTTGGAAATTCTTTCTTTATATGCTTCGCGGTTTAAACCAGACGGCTGAATAATTTCTCTAAAATATTTAAATTGGTTCACTTGAAAGATTTTGCCGAATTTAGTTATCATAGTATCGTGAGGCTCCTTCCATGTACTGAGTTTTTAGCCTACTTTTCACATTTTGTTTTTGGCTGGTTCTGGCTCCACCGCCACCGCTCCTCCGCCAAGATGGCGGCGGTGCGATATCTCCCGAACGCAAGGTCGGATTTTAACGAATGAGGTGTCGTTGAACTCGGGCTGAACACCCTCTTTCCTACGGACAACATATTTCCACCCCAAAATAAAACCTACCCCTAATAGGGGGGTGAAATTGTAACTTTTTAGAAAATCTCGCTTTCCAAGTGCGACATGTGGGAGTTTGAATGCTAATCTGAAATCAATCGTTGTTCCACACAAGTGACATGTATATTGTGGAATGCCAATATGAATTAACATGCTTGTTTTTTTGTTTTTACGCATGCCCACTCATTGCTTTTGTAAGAGGGCGGGCTTTTTAAAGATGGTGGCTGTAGTGTAACCTAACCTAACCCAACCCACGAGGGGTGATCAATAAGTTTTCCAAGTGGTGCTTGTCGATAGGTAAACCAATAATCAAAGAGGGGTATGTCAGACCTTGAGGCGATAACCCCTTTTGATTGATCCATGTTGATATGTTTCTTTGGACTGATCCATGTTGACTATCCCCTTTGGACGGGTCCTTTTTGAAGGGAGTCATTTTTGACAGGTCCTTGTTGACGGGTCCCTGTTGACAGGTCATTGTTGACGGGTCCTTGTTGACAAGTCCCTGTTGATGGGTCCCTGTTGACAGGTCCTTTTTGACTAATCCCTTTAGACTGGTCCCTTTGGACTGGTCCCTATGGACTGGCCCATGGTCCCTAATGCTATGATGAAATTAAACGTTGTTCCACATGAAACGCATGTGAAGAGCCGAATGCTACTATGAATTAACATGTTTGTTGTTTGTTTTTACGCATGCGCACTTGGGGATTTTGTAAGTGGGCGGGCTTTTGAATAATGATTTATAGATGAGTTATTTTTTTTAAATTACCAAAAGATCCAAAACTAATAGGTCATTAGCTTTTTAATATCTCATGAACCGATAAGGCTATGGACTTGCATGAGAGGTCGTTGGACTTGAGGTGACATTCTGGTTTTGAATGTATTATTTACTTTCGTCAAAAGGGCCTAACAGCACTTTTGTTAATATCTCGCTAACTAATAATCAGAGAGGGTCAAGTGAGGTGTCAAGTGACTCAGGATGGTCAACCCTTTTCCATGACCAACGAATTTACCCAAAAGATCTAAAACAGCAAGGTCATTGACCTATGATTTTATAAACTAATAATCGGAGAGGGTCAAGTGGGGTGTCATAGGACTTACAATGGTTAACCCTTTCCCATGACCAATGAATTTACCCCCAAAAATCCAAAACAGCAAGGTCATTGACCTAAGATATTATAAACTAATAATCGAATATCAACATGCGAGGTGTCATAGGACTTAGAATGGTCAACCCTTTCCCATGGACAATGAATTTATCCAAAATACCCAACACATCAAGGGCATCACCTGAGATTTTGTAAACTAATAATCGGATACGAACATGTGAGATGTTTACCATGCTAGGTAGAGAAAGAATTAGTGTAGGCTACATGTGTGGTGACTGACAAGTCTTTTACCATTGAAACTTGTTTTCAGATCAAACTGCAGTATAGAGAGAGTATAGGTTGCAGGTATAGGTTAATAAATGACAAACGGTGTACACAAACTCTGATTTATCGATTCAAGAATTAAGAGTAGACTATCTTTAATTGATTGGTTAAAGAGGATAGCTAAAACACAAAAATGCTCAGTGGTTATCGGGACAAGATGGTCGCTACACACAGCAAGCTTTAAATACTTGAGGCTAATAATCTATACACACACACTCGCTTGTTCTAAACTAAACTGTGTTGCTGTCAGTGCTCAGACAGTAGGCTGATGACAAAATGCAATGCTAACAGAAATATAATCATTTCTGGTTGTCTAATGTTACCAGCTATCCATTTTGTGTTGCAGTGGTAAGCACTTTTAGCTCTTGTACTGGTGGTCTTAACTCGATTTCCAGGTCTGAGGCCTAGAACGAGTCAAACTAAGAAACAAGGGCATGGTGGTGCAGTGGTTAAGCTGTTAGCCTTTTCACCAGGGTTCGAATTCAGGTTACTATGCATGTCATAAACATATTAAACAAACCAAAACAGAGATAACGTTTATAACTGATTACATTTGTGTCTTTTCAAATTATTACTTGGATTACAAATACAAAGGTGAACTAGGTTTGATATACAGTTAATGCTGTCTATCACACACTAGACTGTGAGGAAGCCAAAAGAGCAAAAGGCGTAGGTAGAGCAGTGGTAAAATTCCTATATGTAGAGAACTACCTAGCGGTTTTATGAACTGGCAAAGCTATATCGCATAAATAGTGCAGGATACAACCAGCAATCGAATTTGTATGTTGTGGAACAGAGAAAATGCACTTTTACCTTGATGGATAGCAAATGAGTGCAGATGAATGACCTATGCATTAGCCTACCATAGGGTTATAACCACGAGGTGAAGGTGTGATTTCTATATTTTATTGTTTAGAGACATGGCTTTTTTGTAACCAGTAGATTTAGTAGATTTAGTATTTTGTAAATATTCATTTTTTAACTGTAAATAGTGGAAACATTTTTGTTGTAATAGTAAATGTTAAATGTATAACTAAAAGTTATTTGGGATAAGTGTGCATGTCAAGGATAAATAGCGTGGTTGTATTTGTTTTTCAAAGACAGGTATGGTTGTGTAAATAAGCTTGTGTGTGTGTGTGTGTGTGTGTGTGTGGGTAGCATTGATTGTTCAACCAAAGCAAACACGGCAAGGTAGGATGGTGGGGTTTGAATATAGCAAATGTTAAATAGTATACTGTAGTTTTTTAATAATTGTGTTTTTTAATGCAGCGGTAGATAGGTGTTATTTTGTAAAACAGTCTTACCTACAGTAGTAGTAGTAGTAGTTTACAGTTTACAGTTTGTTTATTTAACCAAATTTTACATAATTACATTGTAGTAGTAGTAGTAGTAGTAGTAGTAGGCCTATACGTTTTTCGAAACACACAGAAAGAGAGTGCTCTATTGCCATGGCCATGCACTTCCATTAAGACGATTTCAAGAAAATTTAAATCAGCAAATGTGTGTTTTACAAAACTAAACTTTCAACATGGACTAAATCATAAACGTGTCGTCTGTGATATGGAAAAAAATAGGAAACCCATGTTTCCATATCAACAAAATTTAAAAACTTAAAACTGACATTTAAAAAAATGTAAATGGGAAATTGACAAATGTGTAAACAACAGAATTGAAAATTCTTGTTTCCATATCATGAAATCCAAAAACTTTAAACTGACATTTTCAAATCGTGTACACGGAAAATTGACAAATGGCAATGAGTAAAATGTGAAAATGAAAAAAAAAATGAACAAATGGCTATCATTATTTTAAAAAAACCGTCGTGTTCTATCGTTAAAGTGTGAATCAAACCACATCTACTTATTTGGATCACCCGAGACTGAGTAGACCTGTTTTAGTCCTAAAATACTTTTAAAATTTTATGTTAAATCTGGAATTGAACTCAAGAGCTTTAGAGTGCCAGCTAACTATGTTAACCGTTACGTCACAATGACAACTTTACACTACTCTTAATGAACAATAATAAGAAAAAGAATAATAAATATTGATTTTTTTTTTAAGGATGAACATGGTGACACTGTTTCTGTTGCACAGTCTGCTAGCCGGTAGCCAGCAGCTGGGGTCTTAGAAAACGATAGAGTTGACATTTTGTAATGAGATGTGACATGTTTCAAAGTACTGTATTATGGGTTGCTGTTGAGTAAAAACTAATCCTGTACAAGGAAGCAAGGGTTCGAACCCCTTACCTAACATTACTATTGCCTGAACATGGTTTGACGACAATGTATTGTTATGATACTCGGTACACAAACCATAGATAGAGTGTATTGTTTAAGGTCACTTTCTTTCTGAACATAGGTGGAGCCTGTTTATGGTTAACAATGGCATTAATATAGTAGGACGTGGGGATAGCAATTAAGAAAAAACAGACAATACCCATACAATATTATTATTTATTTAATGTAAGTACTTGTACAATAGTTACATTCAAAATACATTTCTTTTTTCTCTATTACTATTTAGTCCTATTTGATTCTCTTGCATGTGAAGGGTAGATAACCTTGTAGTTCAGCCCCTTAAAACAACAACAACAACAACAACAACAACAACAACAACAACAACACAACCTTTTGCATAGTCTGTGATGTTGATGACTCTTGAGATGTGGAAGATGGATTAAACTTAACTTTTACAGCAGGGGTTAAATGTTGCTCAATAAACACTGCACTATTTTGAGTAGCAACATTTTTTTCTTGTACTAGATTTTTAGCATTGTCATGATTATTTGTTGACACCAACAATGTTTCATCTGGAACACCACATTGATGATCACTCACACTTAAAATCTTACCATTTCTACTTTTTAGATTGCCTCGACATCGTTTTGACCTCTCTTTTGAGCATCTCCAAAATATTATTCCTTTTACATTTTGACGATTATAGTTATAAGAGTAGCCTTTATAGAGTACACGTTGTTTACCTTTGTTAGTTGTAGTAAGTTCCATAGTAGCAACTAACCTGTTAGTATGATTTACTCACTACAAAGGTTATAACTGTTCTGATAATAAAATCATTTAGCGTTGGCTTTTATATTTAATATGTACAGTTTGAAGTGATAGCAAAAGTGAGAGCAAAATGGTAGCAGAGTGGTAGAAAATATTACATGTATTGTTAAGAAATAGTTTAAGCGGTTATGTGGATCCATTACATAATAATTTTGGCACGACGAAGCTCATTTTCTGTATCCAATAGTTCTTCCTCATATTCAGTATAACCAGCCTGTTTATAGACATGCAGTTGCTGAAGCCGCCGGATTAGCTTACTTGGATTGTTCCAGTAGACAAATTTAACAAATGATTATTGGTGTAAACAAAACATTACCATTATCATTATTATTATTATTATTATCATCATCATCATCATAACCATTATCATTATCATCATCATCATAATCATCATCATTATAATCCTCATCACTATTACTATATAGTCCTTTTTGATCCTTTTGCAATACCACATTTTGCACAGTTTGTGTTGCCTTTGATAATGTTGGGAGTTTTTCAGACATTGACAACTGTCCTAACACGACTTTCTGAGGAGATAATAAATGCTTTTTAGCAAACAATGCACTATCTTGAGCTGCAATATCTTTTTCTGGGATTAGTGTTGTAGCATTTTGAAGAGTTTTTTTAAACAGCAACGATGTTTTATCTGGTACACTACATTGATGATCACTCACACTTAAGACATCACTATTTTTACTTTTCAGCTCACCTCGACACTGTTTTGAACGATGTTTTGAACAACGCCAAATAACAGTTCCATTTTTATTGGTTCGTTTTACAATATATGTATATCCTTTATAGAATGCATATGGCTTACCATAGCTATTTGTTGATACTTCCATGTCAATTGTCAAGCATGAACTAATCTCTAGCAAAGTTCACTCGATAATATAAATAATAGTTTAAAGTGAGAGGAAAAGTGGGTGCAAGAGTGGATGCAAGAATGGGTGCAAAAGTGGGTGCAAAGGTGAGTGCAAAAATCAGTGTAAAAGTGAGTGTAAAAGTGGGTGCAAAAGTGAGTGCAAAGGTGGGTGCAAAGGTGGATGCAAAAGTGGGTGCAAAAGTCAGTGTAAAAGGGAGTGCAAAAGTAGGTGTAAAAGTGGGTGCAAAAGTGGATGTAAATGTGGGTGCAAAAGTGGGTGCCGTTTATAGTAGGCATGAATTTTACTAGAATGTGATTTGAGTAAATGTAATTTCTAAACCCAAGTAGTGAATAGTCATTTGGTTTTGATCTATGCAAGCGTAAACATGTCCCATACACTGGTGATGGATACTCAAGGCTTTAAGGTCAACGAAAATAAGTATATATTTAAAGAGGTGGCTATTATTGATTGCACAACACGCGGGTTACCATATCTTTTTTCGGACTAGTGTTTTAACATTTGAAGTTTTTTTTTAACAGCAACGATGTTTTATCTGTTACACTTCATTGATGATCACTCACACTTAAGACCTCACTATTTTTACTTTTTGACTCACTTTGACACTGTTTTGAACGATGTTTTGAACAACGCAAATAACAGTTCCATTTTTTGGTTCGTTTTAAAATATACGTATAACCTTTATAGTATGCATATGGCTTACCATAAATATTCGTTGATACTTCCATATCAATCGTCAAGCATGAAATGATCTCCAATAAATTTCGCTCGATAATAGAAATAATAGTTTAAAGTGGGTGCAAAAGTGGGTGTAAAAGTGGGTACAAAAGTGAGTGTAAAAGTGGGTGCAAAAGTGAGTGCAAAAGTGGATGTAAAAGTGGGTGCAAAAGTGGGTGCAGTTTATAGTACGATTTTTACTAGAATGTGATTTGAGTTAATGTACTTTCTAAACCCAAGTAGTGAGTACTCAGTTGGTTTTGATCTATGCAAGCGTAAACATGTCACATTCACTGATGATGGATACTCAAGGCTTTATGGTCAACAAAAACAAGTATATAGTTAAAGAGGTGGCAATTATTGATTGCACAACACTGAATCTATTTTTGAAATTTCGACAAAGGGCTTAAGTGCACTTTTGTTTATATCTCGCGAACCAAAAGACTAGGGCATTGTATGAGGTATTGTTGGACTTCTGCTGAAGACTGCTGGTAAACACCTATGTTCCCACGGCCTTTTTAAAGATGGCGGATGTAGTGTAACCTAACCTAACCTAACCCAACCCACGAGGGGTGATTAAAAAGTATTTCAAGTGGCGCTTGTCGATAGGCAAACCAATAATCAAAGAGGGGTATGACAGATCTTGAGGCGATAACCCCTTTTCATTGATCCCTGTTTATTTGCCCCTTTGGACTGGTCCCTGTTGACTAGCCCCTTTGGACGGGTCCGTCTTGAAGGGAGTCATTTTTGACTTTTGCCCCCACTTTTGCACCCACTTTTGCACCCACTTTTACTCCCACATTTGCACCCGTTTTTACACCCACTTTTGCACTCCCTATTACACTGACTTTTGAACCCACTTTTGCACCCACCTTTGCACCCACCTTTGCACTCACTTTTGCACCCACTTTTACACTCACTTTTACACTGACGTTTGCACTCACCTTTGCACCCACTTTTGCACCCACATTTGCACCCACTTTTGCACCCATTCTTTCATCCACTCTTGCACCCACTTTTCCTCTCACTTTAAACTATTATTTATATTATCGAATGAACTTTGCTAGAGATTAGTTCATGCTTGACAATTGACATGGAAGTATCAACAAATAGCTATGGTAAGCCATATGCATTATATAAAGGATATACATATATTGTAAAACGAACCAATTAAAATGGAACTGTTATTTGGCATTGTTCAAAACATCGTTCAAAACAGTGTCGAGGTGAGCTGAAAAGTAAAAATAGTGATGTCTTAAGTGTGAGTGATCATCAATGTAGTGTACCAGATAAAACATCGTTGCTGTTTAAAAAAAACTCTTCAAAATGCTACAACACTAATCCCAGAAAAAGATATTGCAGCTCAAGATGCTGCATTGTTTGTTAAAAAGCATTTATCATCTCCTCAGAAAGTCGTGTTAGGACAGTTGTCAATGTTTGAAAAACTCCCAACATTATCAAAGGCAACACAGACTGTGCAAAATGTGGTATTGCAAAAGGATCAAAAAGGACTATATAGTAATAGTGATGAGGATTATAATGATGATGATTATGATGATGATGATAATGATAATGGTTATGATGATGTTGATGATGATGATGATGATAATAATAATGATAATGGTAATGCTTTGTTTACACCAAAAAATCATTTGTTAAATTTGTCTACTGGAACAATCCAAGTAAGCTAATCCGGCGGCTTCAGCAACTGCATGTCTATAAACAGGCTGGTTATACTGAATATGAGGAAGAACTATTGGATACAGAAAATGAGCTTCGTCGTGCCAAAATTATTATGTAATGGATCCACATAACCACTTAAACTATTTTTTAACAATACATGTAATATTTTCTACCACTCTGCTACCATTTTGCTCTCACTTTTGCTATCACTTCAAACTGTACATATTAAATATAAAAGCCAACGCTAAATGATTTTATTATCAGAACAGTTATAACCTTTGTAGTGAGTAAATCATACTAACAGGTTAGTTGCTACTATGGAACATACTACAACTAACAAAGGTAAACAACGTGTACTCTATAAAGGCTACTCTTATAACTATAATCGTCAAAATGTAAAAGGAATAATATTTTGGCGATGCTCAAAAGAGAGGTCAAAACGATGTCGAGGCAATCTAAAAAGTAGAAATGGTAAGATTTTAAGTGTGAGTGATCATCAATGTGGTGTACCAGATGAAACACTGTTGGTGTCAACAAATAATCATGACAATGCTAAAAAGCTAGTACAAGAAAAAATGTTGCTACTCAAAATAGTGCAGTGTTTATAGAGCAACATTTAACCCCTGCTGTAAAAGTTAAGTTTAATCCATCTTCCACATCTCAAGAGTCATCAACATCACAGACTATGCAAAAGGTTGTGTTGTTGTTGTTGTTGTTGTTTTAAGGGGCTGAACTACAAGGTTATCTACCCTTCACATGCAAGAGAATCAAATAGGACTAAATAGTAATAGAGAAAAAAGAAATGTATTTTGAATGTAACTATTGTACAAGTACTTACATTAAATAAATAAAAATATTGTATGGGTATTGTCTGTTTTTTCTTAATTGCTATCCCCACGTCCTACTATATTAATGCCATTGTTAACCATAAACAGGCTCCACCTATGTTCAGAAAGAAAGTGATCTTAAACAATACACTCTATCTATGGTTTGTGTACCGAGTATCATAATAATACATTGTCGTCAAGCCATGTTCAGGCAATAGTAATGTTAGGTAAGGGGTTCGTACCCTTGCTTCCTTGTACAGGATTAGTTTTTACTCAACAGCAACCCATAATACAGTGCTTGGAAACATGTCACATCTCATTACAAAATGTCAACTGTATCGTTTTCTAAGACCCCAGCTGCTGGCTAGCGGCTAGCAGACTGTGCAACAGAAACAGTGTCACCATGTTCATCCTTAAAAAATTCAATATTTATTATTCTTTTTCTTATTATTGTTCATTAAGAGTAGTGTAAAGTTGTCATTGTGACGTAACGGTTAACATAGTTAGCTGGCACTCTAAAGCTCTTGAGTTCAATTTCAGATTTAACATAAAATTTTAAAAGTATATTAGGACTAAAACAGGTCTACTCAGTCTCGGGTGATCCAAATAAGTAGATGTGGTTTGATTCACACTTTAACGATAGAACACGACGTTTTTTTTAAATAATGATAGCCATTTGTTCATTTTTTTTTTCATTTTCACATTTTACTCATTGCCATTTGTCAATTTTCCGTGTACACGATTTGAAAATGTCAGTTTAAAGTTTTTGGATTTCATGATATGGAAACAAGAATTTTCAATTTTGTTGTTTACACATTTGTCAATTTCCCATTTACATTTTTTTAAATGTCAGTTTTAAATTTTTAAATTGTGTTGATATGGAAACATGGGTTTCCTATTTTTTTCCATATCACAGACGACACGTTTATGATTTAGTCCATGTTGAAAGTTTAGTTTTGTAAAACACACATTTGCTGATTTAAATTTTCTTGAACTCGTCTTAATGGAAGTGCATGGCCATGGCAATAGTGCACTCTCTTTCTGTGTGTTTCGAAAAACGTATAGGCCTACTACTACTACTACTACTACTACTACTACTACTACTACAATGTAATTATGTAAAATTTGGTTAAATAAACAAACTGTAAACTGTAAACTACTACTACTACTACTGTAGGTAAGACTGTTTTACAAAATAACTCCTATCTACCGCTGCATTTAAAAAAAATTATTAAAAAACTACAGTATACTACTTACCATTTGCTATATACATTAATTACCCCACCATCCTACCTTGCCGTGTTTGCTTTGGTTGAACAATCAATGCTACCCCCTCCCCCCCCCCCCTACACACACATACACACACACAAGCTTTCTCTCTGTCTCTGTCATTCTATCTATAGTCATACATTCACACAACCATACCTGTCTTTGAAAAACAAATACAACCACGCTATTTATCCTTGACATGCACACTTATCCCAAAGAACTTTTGGTTATACATTTAACATTTACTATTACAAAAAAAAAAGTTTCCACTATTTACAATTACAAAAATGAATATTTACAAAATACTAAATCTACTAAATCTACTGGTTACAAAAAAGCCATATCTCGAAACAATAAAATATAGAAATCACACCTCCGCCTCGTGGTTATAACCCTATGGCATGCTAATGCATAGGTAATTCATCTGCACTCATTTGCTATCCATCAAGGTAAAAGTGCATTTTCTCTGATCCACAAGATACAAATTTGATTGCTGGATTGTATCCTGCACTGTTTATGCGATATAGCTTTGCCAGTTCATAAAACCGCTAGGTAGTTCTCTACATATAGCAATTTTACCACTGCTCTACCTACGCCTTTTGCTCTTTTGGCTTCCTCACAGTCTAGTGTGTGATAGACAGCATTAACTGTATATCAAACCTAGTTCACCTTTGTATTTGTAATCCAAGTAATAATTTGAAAAGACACAAATGTAATCAGTTATAAACGTTATCTCTGTTTTGGTTTGTTTAATATGTTTATGACATGCATATTAACCTGAAATCGAACCCTGGTGAAAAGGCTAACAGCTTAACCACTGCACCACCATTCCCTTGTTTCTTAGTTTGACTCGTTCTAAGCCTCAGACCTGGAAGTCGAGTTAAGACCACCAGTAAAAGAGCTAAAAGTGCTTACAACTGCAACACAAAATGGATAGCTGGTAACATTAGACAACCAGAAATGATTATATTTCTGTTAGCAATGGATTTTGTCATCAGCCTACTGTCTGAGCACTGACAGCAACACAGTTTAGTTTAGAACAAGCGAGTGTGTGTGTACAGATTATTAGCCTCAAATATTTAAAGCTTGTTCTGTGTAGCGAAAAACTTGTCCCGATAACCACTGAGCATTTTTGTGTTTTAGCTATCCTCTTTAACCAATCAATTAAAGATAGTCTACTCTTAATTCTTGAATCGATAAATCAGAGTTTGTGTACAACGTGTGTCATTTATTAACCTATACCTGCAACCTATACTCTCTCTATACTGCAGTGTGATCTGAAAACAAGTTTCAATGGTAAAAGACTTGTCAGTCACCACACATGTAGCCTACACTAATTCTTCCTCTACCTAGCTATGTTTCATAACGCATGGTAAACATCTCACATGTTCGTATCCGATTATTATTTTATAAAATCTCATGAGACGACCTTGATATATTGGGTATTTTGGGTAAATTCATTGGCCATGGGAAAGGGTTGACCATTCTAAGTCCTATGACACCTCGCATGTTGATATTCGATTATTTGTTTATAATATCTTAGGTCAATGACCTTGCTGTTTTGGATTTTTTGGGTAAACTCATTGGTCATGGGAAAGGGTTAACCATTGTAAGTCCTATGACACCTCACTTGACCCTCTCCGATTATTAGTTTATAAAATCATAGGTCAATGACCTTGCTGTTTTAGATCTTTTGGGTAAATTCGTTGGTCCTGGAAAAGGGTTGACCATCCTGAGTCACATGACACCTCACTTGACCCTCTCTGATTATTAGTTAGCGAGATATTAACAAAAGTGCAGTTAGGCCCCTTTGACAAAAATAAATAATACATTCAAAAACAGAATGTCACCTCAAGTCCAACGACCTCTCATACAAGTCCATAGCCTTATCGGTTCATGAGATATTAAAAAGCTAATGACCTATTAGTTTTGGATCTTTTGGTAATTTAAAAAAAATAACTCATCTATAAATCATTATTCAAAAAGCCCGCCCACTTACAAAAAACCCAAGTACACATGCGTAAAAACAAAAAACAAACATGTTAATTCATAGTAGCAATCGGCTCTTCACATGCGTTTCATGTGGAACAACGTTTAATCTCATCATAGCATTAGGGACCATGGGCCAGTCCATAGGGACCAGTCCAAAGGGACCAGTCTAAAGGGATTAGTCAAAAAGGACCTGTCAACAGGGACCCATCAACTAGGACCCGTCAACAATGACCTGTCAACAATGACCTGTCAACAGGGACCAGTCAACAAGGACCTGTCAACAGGGACCGTTCCAAAATGACTCCCTTCAAAAAGGACCCGTCCAAATGGGCTAGTCAACAGGGACCAGTCCAAAGGGGCAAATAAACAGGGATCAATCAAAAGGGGTTATCGCCTCAAAGTCTGTCATGCCCCTCATTGATTATTGGTTTGCCTATCGACAAGCACCACTTGGAAAACTTTTTGATCACCCCTCGTGGGTTGGGTTAGGTTAGGTTACACTAGAGCCACCATCTTTAAAAAGCCCGCCCTCTTACAAAAGCTATGAGTGGGCATGGGTAAAAACAAGAAACAAGCATGTTAATTCATATTGGCATTTCACAGTATACATGTCACTTGTGTGGAACAACGTTTAATTTCAGATTAGCATTCTAACTCCCACATGTCGCACTTGGAATGCGAGATTTTCTAAAAAGTTACAATTTCACCCCCCTATTAGGGGTAGGTTTTATTTTCGGGTGGAAATATGTTGTCCATAGGAAAGAGGGTGTCAGCCCGAGTTCAACGACACCTCATTCGTTAAAATCCGACCATGCGTTCGAGAGAAATCGCACCGCTGCCATCTTGGCGGTGGAGCGGTGGCGGTGGGGCCAGACCAGCCAAAAACAACCACTTGAGGAAAAAGTAGACTTATGAGATCGACCCGGGCAAATTTCTGTCTGTCCTTCTGTCTGTCTGGCTGTGTGTGTGTGTGAGAGAGTCCCCAATATCAACTGCTAAACGGCCGCAGCAATTGATCGAGCCCATATTTGAAAATTATGTCAGTGTTACCAACTGCTGAAAAACCGCAATTGAAATTTGAGCTGCATGGTGGATGTCTTGGAAGGTATGCATGGGAGCTATTTCAAAATTGGTACACGTATAGATAATAATATGCCAGTTTAATTTCCAGGAGACCATGCATGGCAGTGTTGCCAAAATGATTCTCAGCCTGCTGATAGGTCCAATATTTAAATGCATATAACTTCTATACTATCAATTGGATTTCAACCAAATTTTGTATGTAATATGTGTACATAAACAGATATGACTGAGCGTATTCTTAAGAGCCAACAGGGCTGCCAACTGTCAATAAATGTTCTCTCCATTCTTTTTATCCAAATACCAATATATCAGAAAGTATGCAAACCGACAGCTTTAAACTATGCACACGTATAGTACCTGACATTCTAGATAAATTAGGAGAAACTAATATACGTCAGTGCTGCCAACATGACTCTAAGCCTGCTGATATGTCCAATTGTAAAATACATGTAACTCCTATACTAACAAATGGGTTTCATCCAAATTGGCACAACAAGAGATCATAATATTTCAGATTATTTCTGACCAACGCATGCATGACATTGTTGCCAACATGATTTTACCGCGCGCTGATAGATCGAATGTCTAACTGCATGTAATGTCCATACTATCCATTGGACTTCAACCAAATATTGTATTCTATACCTTAAGAGATGGAACTAACAATATATTCAGTCACCAGGGCTGCCAACTCTAGTGCTCTATTAGGCTACAGGTATATTTCGAACTAATTATAAATTTCGATATTACCAACTTAATTTCGCTATCTTTCTAGCTAGGTCTATATAGATTGGCATGAATCTTAAATTTTAAGAAAAGTAGGCTCTTTAGTTCGTCACGGAACTTCTTGTTTCATACGAGATTTGAAGTCCAGTTTTGATGGCAATTTCATGTAATTTTTCAATTGAATGAATTGCTTCTCGCCTATTATTGGAAAGGATTGCTATGTCATCAGCAAAGGCCAGACATTTCAAGTGAATTCTATCTTTAATTAGTCTACCAAGGGTTATTCCTTTACTTTCCTTTTCCCAGGTCCTGATTACTTTCTCAAGTACGAGATTGAACAGTAACGGAGATAATCCGTCTCCTTGACGGACCCCGATGTTAATAGCAAAAGGCTCAGATATTGATTGGATTGTTATCATTATTATTATTTTTATTATTTACCGGCCACGGTGGCCGAGAGCACTAACGCGCTAGCACGTATTTGCTGACATCGGGAGAGTGTAAACTCGAATCCCACTTCGGCCATCCTTAAAATGGTTTTCGTAGTTTCCCATTTTCACCGCCAGGCAAATGCTGGGAGGTTCCTTCCTTAGCGGTCGCCTGTCACCATCCCCAGTTGTATCTGCTAACAAAGTGTGTTCAGCTCCCAGACTCTGTCCCTGCGACAGCAGATAAATGATCCCGCGCGGAGTCGTGGGAGGATAAACGATACAAAATATTTTTAAAATTATTATTATTATTATTTTCGTTTATTTCCCCTTAGGAAAAGCGTTGAAACACAATTAATTTTCATGTTTTATTTATCTGTCTCTTTCTTATTTCTTCCCAAAAGCCTCTCATATATTCACTGTGTTTCCTATTTCTCCCTTCTGTCCACTTCTTTCCTGTTTTTCTTCTCTTTGGGCGTTTGCTCAATTTTTTGTTTTCTGATTTTGTCTCTGTATATTTTCCTGTCTGCCAGGTCTTCTGTAAAGATGTTTAGCTTCTTGAGGTCTTTAGTCTAATGTCTTTAAATAACATACTGATATAGAATACACCATGTTCAGAGAACTTCACAGATTTCTTTTTAAAGAGACAAGTAGTTCCGTGAAGAAGTAAATAGCCTATTTTCATATAACCCACTGGTCTTTTTTTTTTACTAAAACTCTCCTGCCTATTACAAGGGTTTTCTATGTGATAGATTAAATAGCTTTTGGTTCACGACCTACTGTAGGTCTTCCCCAACATTGAGACGTCATGTGCTAGAATATATTATGGCCTTCAATATCAGTGATTAAGACTCCTCCCGCGAGATGGCATATTTCTGTAACGAACCACACAGAGTTAGTTTTTAGAAAAGTGAAATGCGCAGCTTCTATGATTTCCGATAAGTAAGCTACATATAGTGTCATTAGATTACGATTATACGAATCATCTTTTCAATCGCCTGAATAAGATACGAAAAAACAAAAAATAAAGCTTTAAAATTTCGGACTGATACCGTCTTGAATTTTGGAAAACAATTGAACATCATGAGATGTCTCTTCACTAAGCTCTGAATACAAATTCGCTGTGCCAAGTTTCATTGCACTGGAGTGATTAGATCGCCAGAAAAGTTATTTTAAATATTTAAAAACCACTTGGTCGCCTCCATGGTGTAGTGGTTAGCATACTTAGCTGCCAACCCGGAGTTCCGCGGTTCGATTCCCGGCTCTGCCACGAAATTTGAAAAGTGGTCTGAGGACTGGAACGGGGTCTACTCAGCCTCGGGTGGTCCAAATGAGTAGAGGGGTTCAATTCCCACCTCAGCCATCCTCGAAGTGGTTTTCTGTGGCTTCCCACTTCGTCTCCGGGCAAATGCCGGGACTATATCTACCGTAAGGCCACGGCCGCCTCCTTCCCTGTTCCTTGCCTATCCCTCCCAATCTTCCCCCTCCTTTCCCATCCCTCATGAGGCCCATGTTCGCTTTGCAGGTGAGGCCGCCTGGGTGAGGTGCTGGTCCCACCTCCCCAGTTGTATCTCGCGGCCAGGTGTTTCAAACTCTCGGCCACAACCTGGAGGACAAACCGACTAAAGAAGAAAATCACTTGACCGCTATGATGTTTTCGTGGTTCTCGGCATTTGGAAAATCACATATTTTCCTCTAACACCATACACAATTTCAGTTTGATTTTTTGAATAGTTTTGGAGATAATGCTATCCGGTGATATGAATCGTATGGACGCCATATTGGATTGTTTTAAAAATTTGCTATATAATCGTGACTCATTATAACAACCTACATTTCTATCGCATCCTTAGGAGAAATGTGAACGTGATTTTAAAAATTCAGCACAGCCACCATTTTTACTTTCTCATAGAAATGGAATTAAATTAGACGCCAATATATTGAGCCTTGTATGAAAATTTTCCATGCTAAGTTTCACTGTGCTAGGATTGTTAAGTCGCGAGAATAATCCATATAAATATTTAAATTTCGCATCGCCACCATGTTGGATTTGTGTTCATCAGGGCATTTAAAGACCCATGGGTGAACTTATGTTAGTAGCCTCTATCAAAATACAAAATTTCAGTTTGATTTCTGTAATAGATTCGCAGATATTGAGACGATATTTCACGAATTTTCAAAAGAGTTTCTTTTTATGTGGATTTTATAGACCAGTGTTTCCCAAACCTTTTTGTGTGTGTATCACTTTAAGAGATGAGAATCTCTCGCATACCACCTAATGGTTGGGTGATATAGTATCTATAACCCCCACCACCACTACGTAGCAGACCAAAAGATGGATTGTATGTTGTGTGTATTAGAGTGTTAGACTGTTGGAGTTAAGTTCAAATAATAAAAATTGTGCCCAGTTGTTTTATAATGTATTACAATAAGTATTCAATTCAAACATTCAGAAATAATAATAATAATAATAATAATAATAATAATAATAATAATAATAATAATAATAATGTAATAATTTAACATAAAAACCAAAGTTCAATTAACAACTTCAATGTGAAGGGTGAGCTTGAAGATTAGAAGCCAACTTAGGAATGTCTGGTTCAAGATTGTTGAGTCTCAAACGAAGAACATTTTCCACTGTAAGGAGCCTATTCCAGTATTTATTCTTGAGATAAACAAGTGAAGAAAATGCAGTCTCAAACAAGTACGAAGTGCTTAAAGGCAGTAAAATTCTAACTGCTTTGTCAGCTATGTGTGCATAGTCTGCACACCTCTCAACCCAAAAGTTCACGAGCCACTATTGAAAAAGTTAGCCTTAGTTCTGAATCACAATTGAATTCATAAAACTGCTCCTATGTTGGCCTTAAAGCCCTTGGGCAACATATCAATGTTTTTATATTTTTCGTAACGTGTCTACTGTAATATTTTTTAATATTTTTCGTAACATCACCGGGTACCGCTATAGCAGTACGATCCTACCACCAGTGGTACGCGTACCACAGTTTGGGAAACGCTATTATAGAACATATAAAATCATATTTGGGTCATTTTTTAGGTTTTGTCGTATTTTATCAATATTAATGTTTTAAGGTCATATTTTGGTAATATTTTAGTTTTTTTTAGCGTATGGCTTTTAGTGCCGGGAGTGTCCGAGGACATGTTCGGCTCGCCAGAGTTTGTAGCTGCTTCTATGTGGACACCCATGGGGTGAGCTACAAGTACCGTTGCGTGTGAAGTGTTGTCTGGGGAGGAAAGTGTGAATGTAAGGACGAGGAATTGGAACGTAGCGGCTGTGGCCTATAGTTAGGGACCAACCCCGGCATTTGCCTGGAAGGAAGATGGGAGACCACAGAAGACCATCTTCAAGATTGCCGGCGGGGGTATTCGAACCACCTCGCCTCCCGGATGTGAGCGACTTGTCTGCAGTCACGCCGTAACGACCACGGCTAACTCACCCGGTATTTTAGGGGTAAGTACTGGTCTTTAAAAAATATGGTATGTGCTGGCCGCTGCAAGGTTTCTATGCGTTAGCGACACTAAAAATTAAAATACTTGCCAATTGTTGCAGACTATCAAAAAATATTTAACTGTAACTATGCTTGGTAGTATTTTTAACTTAGGGCTTTTTTTTCTCTTTTACAGGAAATGTGATTTGTGTCGCAGTTTTTAACGTGAGAAAAGGTGAAGAATATGCTGCTCTCCGCGAGTCTCTTGAAACATTCTGCGATAAGAAAAATGAGGAAAGCATTATTATCGTATGCCTATTCCTGAAATCAGGGTAGATTTTAACAATGTTTAGGTTTGAATGTAGAATCTCTACTTACAGTAGTATAAAACAAAGTCCCCGATACTTGGATGTCTCGGGTAATCTTGAGGACCACTGGATGGATTTTGATGCGGTTTTCACCATTCCGTAAAGGATATCTCGAGGAAGGTTTCTGTAGAAAATAATTTATTTATGATCAAAGCAAGCCAAGCAGTAACGATTTCAGTGAAGCATTCGAAGAAAAAACAAGTAGTTCCGTGAAGAACTATACAGCCTATTTTCATATATCCTACTCATATTAATTGCCTCTATCAACATACAAAATTTCAGTTTGATTGCTGTGTTAGATTCGTAGTTACTGAGAACCGACTAAATATTGCAGATGGTAGCCAGGTTGGATTTTTATTTATGTACTATTACATGAAGATTATTGTGTACGTTTGGTTTTCAGACTTCAATCGCATGATTAGGACACAAGAAGTAAAAACGAGATTTTAAAATTTCGCACAGCTGCCATCTTGTGGTTATGAAAACAATTGAAATAAATTAGATACCAGTGGATTAACATTTGTATAAGCATTAACGTGCAAAGTTTCACTGCACTCAGATGGTTAAATCGCGAGAAACGTCCATTTAAATATTTATACTTCGCGTCGCCGCCATGTTGGATTTGTGCTCACCAGGTTACTGAAAGTCATATAGGTGAACTTATGTTCATAGCCTCTATGAACATAAATAAATCAGTTTGATTGCTGGAAAAGATTCTTAGATATTGAGAACCGTCAAAATATTTCAGATGCTCGCCATTTTGGATTGATATATGTATAGGCCATAGAAATATGTACCAATAAAGGAAAATTATTGCGTAGCTTCATTATTCAAACTTTCACTTCGATCGCATGATTACGACACAAGAATAAAAACTTAATTTTAAAATTTCGCACATCCGCCATCTTCAGTTTATGTAAACAATTGAACTAAATTAGATGCCAGTGAATGACAATATGTATAATCATTTACTGTACCACATTTCAATGCGCTCGTATGATTATATCACGAGAAAATTGTATTAGAATGTGTCAACTTCACTTGGCCGCCATGTTCGTTTCGTAATTTGCAGGTTTTTGAAAGTTACATAGATAAACTTGTAGTAGTGCTCTTTATCACTGTACAAAATTTCAGGTTGATATCATGAATAGTTTTGGAGATATTGAATGCCTGTGAAATATTTCGCACAGTCGCCATTTTGAGGTTATGTAAACAATTGAACGAAGTTAGATGTCGTCGCATTACAATGTATATAAACATATACTGTGCCGCGTTTCATTGAGTTTCGTTGGTTAAATCGCTAGAAACGTCCATTTAAATGTCGCAAATTCGCTTGGCCGCCATGTTGGTTTTGTAGTTACCAGGTTTTCGAAGGTCACATAACTGAATTTCTAGTAGTTTCCTTTATCACCATACAATATTCCAGGGTGATATCGGTAATAGTTTCGGAGATATTGAATGCTGGTGAAATAATTCGCACAACCGCCATGTTGGATTGGTGAGACGTAACAAAATTTGAAGGACACGGTCGGGGTTCCCCGGAATAGAGCTATGAACTTACCAAGTTTCATTGAAGTCTCTCCAGCCGTTTAGATTTTATTAGGGGGGGACACACACACGAATCACACACACACACACGGACAAAAGGTGATCTCATAAGCCTATTTTTTCAAAATTGAAAATAGGCTAAAAACCTGGCGTCCGTGCGCTTTTTAAGCTTACGCTGGGCAAGCCGTTAAAAATATCAATATAGCCTACTTTGAGTGTAAGAATTGTTCAGCATGAAAATTACAAAAAAAAAAAAAAAATCCGCGAGAGCATATCTCTATCTACAATACATCGCCCACTATAAGTGTTTTTACGTTTTCATTTCTTCCAACAAACTCAATTCAATTAGTGAGGCGACAGTTTACGAGGTAGCTTGGGGCGAGCCTATCACCCCAGTTACAGCATAGCTAGCGGGCCAGCCTATTACCCCAGATACAGCCATCAGCAAATTGTCGAGTCGTGTTGAGTTAAGACTTCAGAGAAGACTGGTTGTGTTTGGAGTTTCCCTGGAAGTACAACTTTTCTTCATTTCGCCTGTGAACGTTTCGTTCTGCAAAATTCACAGTCAAATTAAGATTGGACGGAAGGGGGATTTGTGTTTAATGCACCTCGTCATTCTTAAATTACGTCTGACAAGAATTCGTTGCACATGCATCTCCAAGATAATGTTATTAATAGTCCAGTCAGTGATTTTAACCCATCATTCCGAGACGTAAAACGGATATAGGTCGTAGTTCATTGACATCGACAAAAGAAAGCGCTTATCACGTAATGCATTCATAACTGTTCCCGGGCGAAGCCGGTGCGGGTTGCTAGTTAATAATAAAAATAACATTTCATTACATTATTAAACTTAACACTTGTCATATAGTGCCCTTTTTGGGATCATATTTCAGTAATTTTAGGGCTTATTTGCCTGCATATTTCTCTTTTCTTTAGGTCCTCAACATCCAAACCTTAGTCATCACTAAGGCCCGGAATTTAATGCACTGTTGAATAAATATGCTTGCAAACATGCACTACTTATTGGTGAAATATGCATGACGTTTCAAAAAATATGCGCTATGAAATAACTACAACAATTACGATCACTCCGTATTCTTGAGCGTTTATATTTTAAATATAAAGAAAGTATGAACGGACTGACATATAACTACACATTTTTTTAAATATCCCAACTAAGAAACATTCTAAATGTTATTTTATGTTCGACGATGTCGAAATGTAAATATTATATGTCAGAAAACTGTATCATAATGAGGGTCATTATAGTAGTATTCTTCATTATGAAACAGTTTCTCCAGCCAATCAAAGCTCATTCATTGACCAATTAGGTAAGGATAGCTCCGCGCATGCGCTCGAAATCCAACATGTTGGACATGAATTACATGATTTCAAAGTTCAAATTGGATATCGGATCAACCATTGTAGTTACAATCCCAAACACAAAGACAAAATCAGCACGAACCTTTACGGTGACAAGAAAATTCTATGACATATGCAAGAAATTTATGAATCTACGTCCAGAGGTTAGCAACATAGCATCCTTCTATATAAATTATCGACATGGAAAGTGCACCGTCCATATGTTCGCGTAAATAAACTGGTGAATATGACACATATGACATATCCCCAACTCCAATTTCTACACAGCGCATTGCTTTCAAACGACTTCAGTGACAATATTAGTGAATGCTAGTTCTGATCGGCACTAGACATCATGCAGGCTGTAAACAATAGCATTGCCAAGCAAAGTACTGTAAATGGTCTCTACTTTCTAAATGCATTGACCCACGCATGCGCTCTGTTCAGTCAGCAAACCACCCAGCGCGCTCTGTTCACCAACTGAAATTACTGAATCCCACAGATATTTATGAATATTTATGTTAAAACATATAATAAAGTTATAATTATCGTCGAACATAAACAGTCGTATGCAACTTGCCTATAACGGTAATTAAGACACTCGTATGGGAATTATAAAGCACACTTCGCTCGCTTTATAAACATAATCGTGTCTTAATTATTGCCATTATAGGCTCGTTGCATAATGTACTATTACGGAACTTCAAGCGGTGTTGACCATCAATAAATATTTTATTATGTTAATTTTTAAGTATAAATAATATACAATTGTACGAGTTATAGACATTAAATTTTAAAACTGAAAATAATTTTACAATATTTACATAAATATTGCTGAATAAACATAATTGATATTAACTTGCGAAATTTACTGACACGTACTAGCTTTTAAAATAATGTTTCACTTCCAAATGATTTCATAAAATTTCACAACTTAACTTAGCATGCTGAGCTTCTATGCACAAGGTCACGGGTTCAAACCCGGCCAAAGACGTGGGATTTTTAAGAGCGTTAAAATCCTTCAATATGCCTTCCTTCGGAGGGGAAGTAAAGCCGGTGGGTCCATGTCTTAGATTTATGGCATGTAAAAGAACCTACCACTGCAATTGGTGGTGTGTAGCAAAATTTGTAGGTTATATTAGGCTAGGAAGAGTAAGCCTCCGTGGCTTAGGCGACAGCACGCCGGCCTCTCACTGCTGGGTCCGTGGTTCAAATCCCGGTCACTCCATGTGAGATCTGTGCTGGACGGAACGGAGGCAGACAGGTTTTTCTCCGGGTACTCCGGTTTTCCCTGTCAAAATTTCATTCCAGCAACACTCTCCACTATCATTTCATTTCCTCTGTCATTCATTTAATCATTGCCCCAGAGGAGTGCGTCAGGCCTCGGCAGCCGTCACAGTTCATATCCTCGCCGCTAGATGGGGGCTTCATTCATTCCATTCCTGACCCGGTCGGAGACTGGAAGCAGGCTGTGGATTTTCAACAATGTCGTTAACCATAACTCTATGCTTGCTGTCGTTGACAAAAGTAGTTTGACAGTTCACTGAAGGTCGGAACTAAGGAATTTGAGATATTAGGTCCACGTAATATTTCTGTAAATTCTTGGGTCATTCATAAGCTGAACCCCTACTGAGAACTGGTAGTAATGTGAAAGGAACGACGGTACCGTATTTCTGTTGTTGGAGAATCTGGTTCTTCCTCACAGACACTACAAAGTACAAACTACTGATTAGCATATGATACAAATACTCTGGGTTATTTAAGGGAGGTGAAAGAAACGTTCTCAATAACAAGGAAATGTTCAGGTTTTGAGTCACCAGCCACGAGACTCTCGGAGTCCGAATCGAAATATACGACTTTAAGAACATTAAGTAACAAAAAGCACTTCAAACCAATCTCTCTCTTACAAGGGGACCCTACGGCAATCGGATTTTTGTAATTTTTCCCGCTTCGGGTACGTAAAGTTCAGACCTCGAACAATAATTTCCCAAAGCCGTTCGATGCCATATTCATAAATTCTCGAGAAAATCGACTTCGAAGTTTCCCGAGCACATCATATGCAGTAAAGATGTTACCAAGTTCGCGCAGGACGCGTGGCTCACCCGGTGAAGTTCGGGCTGTTTAATCGCCGGGACGCTAGTTCGAGTCTCACTTCGGCTGTTATTTTTTTCTTTCAATTCATATACTACTAATGTGATTGAAATATAAAAATCAACAAGTCTGTAGTAATTCGCAGATATGTAATTATAATTTCCAATGAAAAAAACGCACGTCTCATTTCTAATTACAGTATCTCCCACACATCTGCTCAAGAACAAAGGATTTGTGGGTATTCCAGGACTGGTGGAAGGGATACATACCACGCCATTCGCAAGGGATGCCTGTTCAAAGTAGCATTTGACCGTCGGTTTCCAGAGAAGCAGATAGTGTTTCTTGGCGTGGTGGGTGATTTCTTGTAACATACGATAAAGAAGATAATGTCGGGCGTGGAGGACGACAATCCGCCTGATGAGGATTTTTATATTTTAATCACATTAGTAGAACATGAATTGAAAGAAAAAAATATATAGCACCTGAAGTGAGACTCGAACTAGCGTCCGGCGATTAGTGGGCCCGAACGTTGCCGGGTGAGCCACGCGTCCTGTACGAACTCGGTAACATCTTTACTGGATATGAAGAGCTCGGAAAACTTCGAAGTCGATTTTCTCGAGAATTTATGAATATGGCATCGAACGGCTTTAGGAAATTATTGTTCGAGGTCTGAACTTTACGTACCCGAAGCGGGAAAAATTACAAAAATCCGCTTGCCGTAGGGTCCCCTTGTTAAGTTAACAGCCCTGGGGCTGGTTTGCAGCAACTCGCCAATTTTCTCTATTCTTCGCCATCCTCTTCAATTCACGATATGATTTTGTGTTGGTGTCCGTCATTAACTGTGTGATGTATCCAAGTGTGTTTTTCCCTTCTAACATCCCTTCGATGACTCTTGCTAGCAGGCTATTATGTCTGAAAATATGTCCCAACATATTTGCTCTTCTTGTTTTCAGACTCTTCATAATGCTTCTACTTTCTCCTGCTCTTCTGAATACCTCTTCATTTGTCATAATATGTTGTATCCAACTGATCTTAAGCATTCTTCTCCAGCACCAAGCCTCAAAAGCCATCAATTTCCTCTCTTCTGACTTCCCTATTGCCAAGGTCACACTGCCATACAAAGCCACACTCCACACGTATGTCTTCAACAGTCTTTTCCTTAGTTTTAGGTCTATACTTCTGGATGTTAAGAGATTCTTCTTTATATAAAAGGCTTCTTTGCCTGAATAATTCTACTCCGAATTTCTCGTTTGCTGGTTCCATCATACGTTATCAAGCTTCCCCGATACTTATATTCCTTCAAAACAATAGGAAATCTCTCAGGCAGAGATATGCACTTACATGCAGAGGAGAAAAATGTGATGCATTGTGCCAAAATAACTACAATATGCATAAATATTCAAAAATATGATTTTGTATGAACTTCCGGGCCTTAGTCATCACTGATTGAAACGCGCTTGCTTGAACCTTATCCCAGCTCACCTGAGAGACTCGACAGCGCGCAGTCGCAGTCATTAAGAAATTCGGCCCGACCTCCATTCAGCGCACGGCCGTGAGTCAACACCGACATTGAAATTCCGAAATTCTGCTAAGTTTAGTTTTAGTGCATGCACTTGGCAACAGATGAAAAGTTCGTCGTCCTTCTGCGGCAAGGATGAAGTCATGAGCATGGTGTTGCATCATTCTGGCACCGGCCTATTTGAGTGATACGTCACTCTAGTTCCGCAATACTTGCCGTTTTGGGGATCTTATGCCTAAAATTGGCCTCTTTGCCATCTCTTGATGAATGCACTACATTTGCATTTGTCTGTTGGCACAGGCTAGAGTAAAGTGTAGCTTTTCACCGATGTCTCAGTCTCACTTATGGCTGTGATTATATGGAAGCTACTGAGGTAAGGGTGGTGCTTAGTAATGACATTCAGGGCACAGTCAGTGCCTGTGAATCCTGTGAAAGGTTCTACTCATAGGGTTAGTACTGCTGTTCTGACTCAGTGAGGAAATCAATTGCAAACTACCTCACGCCTCATCTTGCCTAGAACGCCTCAATAAAGCACTGCCTTGGGTTTTTGTGGGTATCTACCCACATAACCTAACGGCGGTACTTTTTGAGGATCCAACCAGCCTTCGAGCTGGCTACCTAACAGACAGACATGTCTACAATAATAGAACTTACTGTACTTGGATCAGGGGTTAATAACCATTCATTATAGATGGGCCGGTCATTTGTGGCCGGTCGTAAGCGCGTGAGAATTCTTCTTAACCCTTTGCCTACTGTTGGTAGGCCTACTCAGAAGTACCGGTACTTAAAACCGCCACAAATGATCCACTCGTTATTTTTCTGCCCTTATCTACTGTTAGTTCTTACAAGTACAGTTTTCTGAATATGGAAAACACATAATAGAGTACGGTTTGCCGGCTGACCACCAGATAGCAGAGGAAGGATCACACGGTGCGCCATCTGATCTGGAATATGTTTGGAGTACAGGTTGGTTGGTTGGTTCGTTCCTTACTGTCGACCAAAGTATTATGTGCACTCGAGTTTGAAGGTTGTTTGTGAAGTAACCAATAGGCCTACATAAAATCCAATAACATCATCATGTCCGTCGTTCTATTCTAGGTTAGTTCATGTAGGTTTTGCATTTTTAATTTATATTTTAATATTTTTTATCGCAGTTGAAACACAAAAAGTGCCCGTTTTAAGCGTGTTTCAACCATGCGTCACATTTAAGAATTATTATTTCACAAATCCGTCATCAGATCGAATCCGAATTTTAACACAACGTACATTCGAATGTTATATAACTGGTTTATTAATTTTAAAATTTTGTGTGGCCAAGAAACAATGTTGTTATCATTTTAGTAAGGTAAATTTTTCTCGGCTCAGGGTGGTTGGAAAATGTAGTTCTTGGTCGCGTTGTAAGCCTTACACATCAAAAATTGTGAAATACGTAAATTAATTCACTTATTTTATATCGGTTAGTATTTGTACGGGGAAATAACACATGGTTCACCAGCTAGCCGCTCCGGGAAATGCTGTACAGCGTTACTGAAATGGCGCCCATCACTTCCGAGCGAGGCGCGCCATGACTCGTGATGGAGCCCATCTTGGCAACGCTGTACAGCTTTCACTGGAGAGGCTGGGATAAAAAATATTAAAATATAAATTAAAAATTCCAAACCTACATGAACTAACGTAAAATAGAACGACGAAAATGATGATGTTATTGGATTTTATGTAGGTCTATTGGTTACTTCACAAACAACCTTCAAACTCAAGTACACATAATATTTTGGTCGACAAAAGTTGAGGGGCTGCTTCAACGTGGTCATGTAGCCCCGTGTACTTTGCGTGTGTGTAGAATCTGTCTGATAACCGGTGTTAATTGTGATGACTGTATTAGTGTGTATTATCTGTTTTTAATTCAAGAAAGGACTGCAGACGATAATTTCAAGTAGTTCCTACTTTCGCTATCAAATGCTAGTCTACCGTCCACGACACCTAGCTGTGAACTTGGCTCTTACTAGATGCCATCGCAACCAGTGCCTGGTGACGAACGTTGGAATTTAAGAGCATTAATCAAACCTAACCTACAAATTTTGCTTCACACAAGTTTAGTTAGTAGAAGGTTCATTTACGTCCCATAATGACATGGGCCCGCCGGCTATACTTCCTCTCCGAAGGAAGGCATACTGAGGGATTTTAACGCTCATAAAAATCCCACGTCTTTGGCCGGGTTTGAACCCGTGACCTTGTGCATAGAAGCTCAGCATGCTACCAAAGACGCCACCGAAGCCACCGTGAAAATGAGATTCCACGTAAAAACACTTTCAAGTCGACCGAAGCGAGACACGAGCTAGCGCTTTGCCGGTCTTGACCTCCACGTTCGGTATCAAACATGTATAACCTACATTATTTCTTTCATTTCAACGAAGGAATAATCCCAGTATATCAGTAATTACGTGAGATATAACAGTTATTTTTGGTAACGATTTTTTTAATTTTTTAATTTTTTTAATTGAGTTTACCCTCCAGGGTGGTGGCTCCCACGGACTCAGCGAGGGAATTCACCCCTACCGCCATTTTCCAGGCAGTGTCCTAGAGCTGGGATCATCTCTTTTTTTTTTTTTACGTATGGCTTTTAGTGCCGGGAGTGTCCGAGGACATGTTCGGCTCGCCAGTTTTGTAGCTGCTTCGAGATGGACACCCAATGGGTGAGCTACAAGTACCGTTGGGGAGGAAAGTTGGAAGGGAAGGTCGATGAGTTGGAAGGTAGCGGCTGTGGCCTATAGTTAGGGACCAACCCCGGCATTTGCCTGGAAGGAAGATGGGAAACCACAGAAGACCATCTTCAAGGTTGCCGGCGGGGGGATTCGAACCTCCTCGCCTCCCGGATGTGAGCGACTGCCAACAGTCATGCCGTAAGGACCACGGCTAACTCACCCGGTTGGGATCATCTAATCGGAGTGGATACAATTGGTGAGATGGGATTAGCACCTCGCCCAGGCGGCCTCACCTGCAAAGCGAACAGGGGCCTCATGAGGGAAGGGAATGGAAGGTTAGGATAGATAGGCAAGGAAGAGGGAAGGAGGCGTCCGTGGCCTTACAGGAGGTACCATCCCGGCATTTGCCCGAAGACGAAGTGGGAAACCACGGAAAATTTGGTAATGATAAGACACTCTAATAGAAACAAGATGACCAGTTAGTACTAAAGTGTGGTGCTTTTCAGTCGGTCAACACGAATGTGCCCAATTGTGATGGGCTGTTTCCTAGTTCTGAGACAGGGTTGCATGAGATTGATGGGTGCACTTGGATGACCGGTTTCGATCGTCAGGCGATCATCATCGGGTCCATTACACTTGGGCTGTAAAATCTGTGTCTGGAAGTATGGGTGAGTAGGGGGGGGGGGGGTATTGCAATATGTACACTTGTTTAGTTGCAGTATTGGTTGAGATAATGCAATTCGTCGATATTTGTTATTTGTAGTGTATGTGATGTTTTGTTAAGATACTGGAATTGGTGATGACTTCCGAAATTTCCTTATTTGGAGTGAATATGTGGTTGTTGTCAAATGGTCAGTTCAGATTGTATTGCACAGGCTACTTCTCTGGATGGGTATAGCGCGGTCCTGGACAGAGCAGTTAACTTCATCACTATCTGCTCCCAACATTCACATATTCTTTCAGACAAAGATGTTACAGCCTAAGTGTAATGGATCTGATGATGATCGCTTGACGATCGAAATTGGTCATCCTAGTGTATTTATTAAATTCATGCATATTTTTTTCAGGATTAGGGTAAAACCGAACTCTTTTGGATACATTCGTGTTGACCGACTGAAAAGCACCAAACATTAGTTTATTAAGGCAAAACTGAAAAATGGCTTCAAAACTCACAATGACCAGTTAGCGTGGAGTGTTTCACCTACGATGATTATCGTCAACTCTGCTCCCAAGTAGAAGACTTCAAAATAATTCCTAATAATTTGTGAATGGCTGGGAACCCCCATTCTCCAGGACAATGTAGACTACTGTGATGTGTAAACAAAGAAACTAGTCGATCATCATTGATGATACCGACATGCTGAGCAAAGGTTCCTTATCATGGCACCGCGTTATCTTAAGGAGAAAACATCTGTTATTGCCCTAAGTCTCGATATGTCTATACACCTGTGCAATCAAAGACATTCCAGGAAATGCTTTAGTACGTTATATTTCCGGATAAAGTAATAATAATAATCATCTTCAGATAATCTATTTCCTGAAAGGCGGCTTCGGTGGCGTAGTTGGTAGCATGCTGAGCTTCTATGGCGAAGGTTGCAGGTTCAAACCCTGCCAAAGTCATCGGATTTTTAAGAGCATTAAAAATCCCTCAGTATGCCTTCCTTTGGAGGGGAAGTAAAGCCGGTGGTCCCATGTCATAGATTTATGGCATGATAAAGAACCTTCCACTAATTACACTTGTGTAAAGCTGAATTATAGGTTAAATTTGACCAACGCTCTTAGGTTCCAACGTTCGTCACCAGGGGCCGACTGTGGTAGCATCTAGTAACCGAGTTCTGAACTAGTAGGCGTTGACGGTGGCGTTTGGTTGAAAAAGTAGGAACTACTTGAAAATTCAATGTCTGCAGTCCTTAGTTGAATTAAAAACAGATAACACACACTAATACAGTCATCACAATTAACACCGGTTATCAGATAGATTCTACACACACCCAAAGTACACGGGGCTTCATGACCGCGTTGTTGCAGCCCCTAAACTGAGGAACCAACCAACCAACCAGTATCAATAAAATAAATTGTGTTTCTAAATACATGTGAATAACATGTGATATTGATTGCTCCATGTGGAAAAAATAACGAGTAATTTCGTTACTGTACAAGTAACTGTTACTAGTAACTGCCTTCTTACAAGTAACGCGTTCCCCAGCCATGGTATGGATGTATGATAATTAATAATAATGCTCCACCAATCAATATAAATTATATTCAAATGTTAGTACATGTTTCAGACCAACAACTTTCTTCAGCAACATTAGAATCAAAACTTACGGATTTCATTCTCAAGAAAATTTTCGTTTTTTCTTATTGTCTCATTCGAAAGAATGGCCTCTCTAGTTTCCATAAATATATAGTTTATACTAGTTTTATTGTTGTTTAGCTCATTTATATTCACTTTAATGGTCGGTGTGCACGCTTTTCAGCAGCTTTCACTTTGGAGCATAGGTGCAGCAGATACAGCACTCATTAATCTGGCTTTGAAACAGTCTACTCCAGAACTAAAACAATGTAGGACATACTCACGGGTCGGGAAATGCACAAGATTGACCTAAAATCCAAAAAAGGGCAGTTTTTAGGAGTAGAAAAATAGACTCTTTACTCTCAACTTTAAGTTACGTTATCTCTCACTTCATTTTTTTCAATATTTGTCTTGACTTGGGCAGTTAAAATGTCCACTTAGAATGCAGATATTAGTTTCATTTAAAAACTAAAATATAGGCAAATAATGTAGCTATGTTGTAAAGCAGAATGATGCTGTTAAATTGAAATTAGGGAGTCGCGCCCCCTCAATTAAATTATGTTTACAATCAAAATAACGTAAATTGTAAAACAAAGCTAATATATTTGCCTCAATCAATGATAAAAAAAAAAAACGATTCTGCTGTACAACATTCTGAACATACAACAGATCAATTTGCAACAACAATGACTCGATTAAGTTGAATAAGAGCGAAGATATTGAGTCTTAAAAATGCACGTTATATTTGTAATAATAAATAAATCTATGACATGGGACCGCCGCCATTAATACCCCTCCGAAGGAAGGCATACTGAGCAATGTTAAACGCTCTTAAAAAATCCGACGACTTCGGCCAGGTTTGAACCCAGGAACTTGGGCATAGAAGCTCAGCATTCTACCAACTACGCCACTGAAGCCGCCCTTTTATGGATACTAGAAGGCCCGTGCGAGAACTCGCGCATGTGTTTAAACCACCCGCCCAGTTTTACCGTTATGCGGGCTCGAGGTGACACAGTTCTGGCAGGGGCTATCGTCTTCTTTATTTGTTTAAACGCACTTTATAAACACTTAAATAAATATATTTCCGTTGACTTTTCAAGAAATGCAAGATTTTTCCTGTACTATTGAGACGATTTGGAAGATTTTGGTACAAACCACACCTTCTAACTCCTTCTGGTTTAGGAGCTTGAATTTTGTGAAACAAACTCTATATGATTAAACATGATTTACACGTTGCCAATTCATTTTGTTTTTTTCATATCACTGTAATGCACTATAATGTCCAAACCAAACAAATTCTAGGAGCAAGGAAAGTATTAATAAGCAACTATTTTATAAAATAGTAATGGGTCAGCAATGATAAGTTACATTGACAATTGTAACTGTAAAGGGAACATCGTTATAATTTTTGGTAAGTAACAGTAACTGTGACGTAATTTTTAGAGCTATCGATTTAATCGATTAATTGGATTTTTTTACCGATTAATCTAAATAAATCGATCAATGTGCTTTAGTCGATTAATTGATCCGATTAAAATAGTAGTGCGGTGTAGGAAAAATAATTGTTTTGCGTAGCACAAAACCTGTGTAATGTATTATTATTTGCCATTTGGCGCGCTAGCATCAGCTATTGTAAGATTGACAGGCCATTAAAGTTAGTTGTTGCTCATGCTTTTGCTTCAGGGCAGCAACTTACTAACATATCTGAAGTCCTGGAGCAAAGAAGTGTGACTGTGAACTTCAAACTCTTGTGTCATGAAATAATCAATATTGGAATATATTTAAAATAATATTATTTTACGACAGTGTACCAAGACCGGAAGTATGGAGGAGCCTACGACAAAAACTTGTGCCCGAAAAGTATATACGCCTGATCCAAGACATGTACAAGGACAGCACAACCATGGTCAGATGTATATCTGGAAATACAGAATCCTTTCTTGTGAACGTTGGAGTACATCAAGGTTCCGTCCTCAGTCCATTACTTTTTGTACTCGTTATGGATGTGTTGACCGAGGGAGTCAGGAAGGAAGCTCCATGGTCCATGATGTTCGCTGATGATGTGGTCCTGTGTGCAGAGACCAAGGAACTTGCAGAGAAATGGTTGGAGAAATGGAGAGAAGCACTAGAAAGCCGAGGAATGAAGATAAGCAGATGTAAGACAGAGTTCCTGAGCCTGAGAGGTGCTGAAAGAGGTTTTAAATTGGCTGGAGTAGAGATCCCAACAGCAAGTTCATTCAGATATCTTGGTACAGTTATCCAACAAGATGGTGGACTGGGGGAGGAAATAAAGAGTAGGATACGGTCGGGATGGTTCAACTGGAGGAAAACATCAAGTGTGCTGTGCGACAAGAAGGTACCAGAAAAATTAAAAGGGAAGATACACAAGGCCGTGGTGACACCAGCAATGATCTACGGGGAAGAAACCTGGCAGATCACAAGGAGATGGGCAGAAAAACTGGACGTGGCAGAAATGCGTACGCTGAGATGGGCAAGTGGTCATAAAAGGTTGGACAAAGTGAGAAATGAAGTGATTAGGAGACGACTTAGCGTGGTGCAAGTTTCTGAGAAAGTCAGAGAAGCTGGTATGGCCATGTTAAGAGAAGAGATGAAGATTATGTGGGTAATAGGATGATAAAAATGCTTCCACCAGGGAAACGGAGTCGAGGACGACCAAAAAGGCGATGTATGGACAGCATTCAAGAAAGCATGAAACAGCGGGGGCTTGTGGAGGAAATGGTCCGGGATAGAACAACGGGGAGGAGGAATATCAGCGACCCCACATAAGTGGGATTAATCATGCTGGAGAAGAAGAAGAAGATTTAAAATAATATTATTAACTTAAATGCTCTGGAATTTATTTATTTTACTTGCATGCCACCAATACAATAAAAAGTTACATCTTTCTAATAGCAAATGGGATTGTAAACATTTTAAAATATATTATTCAACGTTTTTTTTTCTCTTTCGAACTGATGCTGTGTCAAACCGGCTAAATTTCGATCGATTCGGTTGACCAATCAAAATTTTTAATCGATCGACAGTTCTAGTAATTACACAGGTGGATAAATTATTTATTGTTAATTGGTTCACAGAATCTTCAACAATGCATAGAGTTCCTGCACCGTGATGAAGAGAACGTGTTTTTGTAACATCCTAACCTCATCAGTCTTGGCCGCCAATTGAGCTAACACGACTGGAAATTAATTAATTAAATTAATGATTTCTAAGTGATGATTTGCTGTGGAATAATTCCTTCTCTTTAACATATCCGTTCGCCATACACTACTAACAACATAAGAAGAACCGGAGACAGATTTTGTTTTAAGACAGGGCAAGTTCCAACACCACACCGTTTGGCTTTCGTCACGATGTGTCCTTTAATGTCTATTGTTTAATAGAAAATAAGATAACGGTGGTTAATGCGTAACTGTATAAAATGTTGGTTCGTAAAGAATCTCGTGTAGCACATTTGGTGAATGCATGACAATGTACAACAAAGAAAGGTCCTGCGACGGAGACTCGGCCTCAAATGAAATGATCCATTGTAATGCATTGGATATTGTTTTACACTTTATTTTTTCTTCCCAAATTAAGTACATTACACATCACTTGTAACGTCCGCCTTCTCAACATGGTCTCATTGTAACTTGATGCACTTTTGCCATCGGCGTCAGTCTCTCCAGACCTTCCTGAAACCATTCTTTCGGAGTGCTGCGTACCCATGTCAGCACTGTGAATTCTATTTGATCAATGGCAGCGGTGGTCTCTCGGCTAGTGTGGGGGCGGGCATTGTCATGTTGCAGAACCACACCTTAAGCCCATTTTCCTGGCCGGTTAGTTTGAATGGCACGACGTAAGCGCTCAAGGGTTGCAACATATGCTGCACTGTAAATCGTGGCCCTAAATCCCAGCCAGCCAATGAGGATGATGCCCTTTGTGTCCCAGAACACTGTGACCATTCGCTTGCCAACTGATGGCACTGTTCGACATTTCTTGGCGGTGGACTGCCTCTATGCTTCCATTGCATGGTCGCCGTTTTGCGGATTTTTCAGATCTGGACACAGCTGTCAAGGCTTGGGTACGCAGCACTCCTAAAGAATGGTTTCAGGAAGGTCTGGAGAGACTGACACATCGATGGCAGAAGAGCATAAAGTTACAAGGAGATTATGTTGAGAAGGTGGACGTAACAACTGATGTGTAATGTACTTCATTTGGGTAGAAATAATAAAGTGTAAAACAATATACAGTACGCTCTTCGTATCTTAATTATCAATTAAAAGCATTGCGCTCTATTCAGCTCTGCCATAATAATTCGGCCACTTGTAAGAATAACTTGGGCTGGCTGCGTGGCTCAGGGGTAACGTTCTTGCTTGCTGGGCCCAAGGTTGCAGGTTCGTATCCTGGCGCAGTCAGCTGGCATTTGAGGGTGCGCAAATGCGAGGGAGCCGTGTCCGTAGATTTACTGGCACGTTAAAGATCCCCTTCGAGGCAAAATTCCGGCACCCCGGCGTCTCTAAAAGCCAGTGTAGTTAAAAGGGACGTAAAACCAATAACATTATTTTATTATTAAGAATAAATTACCCAATCTTGATACAGTGAACAGATTAGTTTAGCCGTCCCCACTTCACTACCTCCAAGCGAGCAAGCTGCGGGACTTGTTGAACCCTCTGGGATTATGTTAAAGAACAGCTGTATTGTTTTGTTTCACGTGGTTGGGTTCCCATCCATTGTTTTTAAACCGATAATCAATAATTAATCACATTTTGAAGCATTTTATTTTCACCTTTCCCCGATCACGAGACAATTTGGCACGCGAGGGTGCACGTGGTCGTAATTAGTGTGACATCTATCATAAGAGGGTCCACTTCCGGTCTCCCTGGCCCAAGCATTAATCATGTCACTTCTTGGGAGTGACAGCCATGTCTATTAGTGTTAGAGGGTCATCTCTTCAATAGATTAAATAACACCCCCAGGGTGATCAATGGCCCGGGAAATAAAACATTTTACACGGACTGAATTCATTTGAAGAGATGTATTGTCTTCGCTCTAAACACGTTCCGTGTAATTGCTAGGGCAATTCCAAAATTAATTTTCTTGAAATGAAAAATCTATGTTTCTACGCGAACTAGAATATTCACGCCCCGATTGAGAGTATTAAAACCTCTCTCTGTACCACATCATGCATATATATTTTGTACAAGCAGCATATCTAAGAGAATTCTCATCGTTCAGTACTCAGGAGACATCATACCAGTGTATTAATGGCGGGCTATAACTAGAACCCTGCGCGAATAAACGAAACGTTAACCGCAACCGCACGCTTGTTAGGATACCCGCATCCGCCCCACATCCGCATGCTTATTACCCAAATCTGCTGGCATTACAATAATATTTTCAATCTTATCTATTATATAAAACAAAGTGTCCTGACTGACTGACTCACTCATCATCGCCCAGCCAAAACTATTGAAGTTAGAAACATGAAATTTTGGGGATATGTTCCTTGTAAGTCGAAAACGTCAAATAAGGAAGAATTTTTGGATATTAAGGTTCTAAAGGGGTGTTAAGGGGGTACATCTGCATTTCATTGAATAACAATATCTCCGGCTTGGTTTCATTGAGGGATGTGATACTCGGCATATAAACTCACCATTAAAAATAAGAAGACACGTGTCTGGGGGTTTTTCGATGTGGTGTATATTATGTGGTGAAAGGGGTGAAAAGTGGGGGTTGAAGGATTCCTAACGGAGCGTATATCTCTTAAACGACATAGGCGAGGAGTTTGAAACTCAGCGGGAAAAAAATCAGCTTAAAACATAAATTCAATTTAAGGGGCCCATGGGGAGGGGTGAAATTATGGGGGGGGGGACAGGACAGGAAAGATGGTGTCCTAACTGATTGACTGACAGACTCACTCATCAAACTCAGGGGGGGGGGACTGCTTAAAAATAAGTAAATAGATTTTCGACAGTTTATTTTCATAAACCCAATTTAAGGGGTTCATGGGGAGGGGTGAAATTCTAAAAAAAGAAAATTGAAATAAAAAGTCCTGACACACTCATCATCGCCCAGCCAAAATTATTGAAGTTAGAAACATGACATTTTGGGGATATGTTCGTTGTATATCAAAACCGTACACTAATGAAGGATTTTCCTATATTCAGGTTCTAAAGAGGTCTTAAGGGGGTTAAACCTGCATTTTATTCAATAACAATATCTCACGAGTGGTTTCATTTGTGGATGTGATACTTGGAATATAAACTAATCGATAAAAATAAGCATGTGTCTAAGGGTTTTTCGATGTGGTGTATATTATAAGGTGAAAGGGGTGAAAAGTGGGGGTTGACGGATTCTTAACGGAGCGTGTATCTCTTAAACGACATAGGCGAGAAGTTTGACACTCAGCGGAAAAAATCAGCTTAAAAATAAGTAAATCGGTATTAGACCGTTTTTTTTTTCATAAATTCAATTTAAGGGGCCAAAGTGGTGGGGTGAAATTCTGAAAAAAAAAAGGGGAGAGTTTCCAAACTGACTGACTAACTCACTCACTCATCAAACTCAGGGGAAAAAGACAGCTTAAAAATAAGTTAATAGGTGTTCGAGCGTTTCTTCATAAACCCAAATACAGGGGCCCATGGGGAGGGGTAAAATTCTGGTAAAAATAATTGAAAGAAAATGATCTGATTGACTCACTCACTCATCATCGCCCAGCGAAAACTATTGAAGTTGGAAACATTAAATTTTGGGGATATATTCGCTGTATGTCGAAAACGTCAAATAAGGAAGAATTTTTGTTTATTCGGGTTCTGAAAAGGTGTTGAGGGGGTAAACGTACATTTCATTAACTAACGATATCTCTCTGAGTTGTTTCTTTGGGGATGTGATATTCGGCATATAAACAAATCATTAAAAATAAGCAGGCATATGGCTAAGGGTTTATCGATTTGGTGTATATTATGAGGTGAAAGGGGTGAACATTGGGGGTTGAGGGATTCTTAACGGGGTTTAATTCTGAATAAAAACCGGAAAAAAGTGTTCTAACTGATTAACTCACTCACTCATCAAGCTCAGGGGGGAAGAACAGCTTAAAAATAAGTACATAGGTGTTCGACTGTTTTTTTTTCATAAATCCAATTTAAGGGGTTCATGAGAGGGGTGAAATTCTGAAAAATATATGAAAGAAAATGTCCTGACTTACTCACACACTCATCATCGCCCACCCAAAATTATTGAAGTTAGAAACATGAAATTTTGGGGTTATGTTCGTTGTATGTCGAAAACGTCCACTAAGGAAAGATTTTTGTTTATTCAGGTTCTGAAGGGGTGTTAAGGGGGTGAACGTGCATTTCATTGAATAACAATATCTCATGAGTGGTTTCATTTGGGGATGTGATACTTGGAATATAAACTAATCATTAAAAATAAGCTGACACATGTCTAATGGTTTTTCGATGTGGTGTATATTATGGGTGAAAGGGGTGAAAAGTGGGTGTTGAAGGATTCCAAACGGAGCGTGCATCTCTTAAACGACATAGGCGAGTAGTTTGAAACTCAGAGGAAAACAATCTGCTTAATAATAAATAAATAAATAAATAAATAGGTGATCGACCGTTTTTTCATAAATCCAATTTAAGGGGCCCATGGGGAGGGGTAAAATTCTGGAAGAAAAACGTTCACTAAGGAAGGATTTTTGGATATTCACTCTCTTCGACCAACCAAAACTATTAAAGTTAGAAGAATGATATTTTGGGGATGTGTTTGTTGTTTGTCGTAAACGTCTACTAAGGAGGGATTTTTGGATATTCAGGTTCTAAAGGGGTGTTAACGGGGTTAAACCTGCCTTTCATTGAATAACAATATGACATGACTATGACGCGGGCGAAGTCGCGGGTACCTGCTAGTATATATATATATATATATATAAAAAGGAATGTCTGTGTGTTCGTCTTTTATGCGTTCATAAACCATTCATCCGATTGCGATCAAATTTTGGTGAGTTGTTGTAAACATTTCCGGGATGATCATAGGCATAGTTAATCCATTTCACAATAGATAGCGCGCGAGTAGTTTAAACAAATGCGTAATGGCGATGCGTTCGTATACAATTCGTCCGATTGCCATCAAATTTTGGTGAGTTGTTGTGCACAGTCCCGGAAAACTAATAGGCGTAGTAAATCCAATTTACAATAGATAGCGCGTGAGTAGCTTCAACAAAATCGCGTGCGTTTGTTTCAAGAAAGTCCCACATGTGTTCATATACCATTCATCCCATTGCGTTGAAACTTGGGTGAAAGGTTGTGTACACTACAGGCAAGGTTTCTGGCTTAGTAAATCCATGTTATAATAGGTAGCGCACGAGAAGATTCAACAAATGAGCGACGACGCGCGAAGCGTTTCAACAAAGTCCCGTATGCGTTAATATACCATTCGTCTGATAGCGATGAAACTTGGGTGAGATGTTGTGTACACTACAGGGAAGGTTTCTGGCTTAGTAAATCTACTTAACAGTAGGTATCGCACAAGTAGATTCAACAAATGACCGACGACGGGCGAAGCGTTTCAACAAAGACCAGTATGCGTTCACATACCATTCGTCCGATAGCGATGAAACTTGGTGAGGGGTTGTGTACACTACAGGCAAGGTTTCTGACTTAGTAAATCCATGTTATAATACGTAGCGCACGAGTAGATTCAACAAATGAGCGACGACGCGCGAAGCGTTTCAACAAAGTCCCATATGCGTTAATATACCATTCGTCTGATAGCGATGAAACTTGGGTGAGATGTTGTGTACACTACAGGGAAGGTTTCTGGCTTAGTAAATCCACTTAACAGTAGGTATCGCACAAGTAGATTCAACAAATGAGCGACGACGGGCGAAGCGTTTCAACAAAGACCAGTATGCGTTCACATACCATTCGTCCGATAGCGATGAAACTTGGTGAGAGGTTGTGTACACTACAGGCAAGGTTTCTGACTTAGTAAATCCATGTTATTATACGTAGCGCACGAGTAGATTCAACAAATGAGCGACGACGCGCGAAGCGTTTCAACAAAGTCCCGTATGCGTTCATATACTATTCGTCTGATAGTGATGAAACTTGGCTGAGATGTTGTGTACACTTCAGGGAAGGTTTCTGTGTTAGTAAATCCAATTAACAATAGGTATCGCACAAGTGGATTAAACAAATGAGCGACGACGCGCGAAGTGTTTCAACATAGTCCCGTATGCGCTCATATACCATTCGTCCGATAGCGACTAAACTTGGGTGAGTTGTTGTGTACACTCCAGGGAAAGTTTTAGGCTTAGTAAATCCATTTTTCAATAGGTAGCACACAAGTAGATTCAACAAATGAGCGAAGTCGCGCGAAGCATTACAAGAAAGTCCCGTGTGCGTTCATATACCATTCGTCCGATAGCGATGAAACTTGGGTAATATGTTGTATACTCATCAGGGAAGGTTTCTGGCTTAGTACATCCACTTTACAATAGGTATCGCACAAGTAGATTAACAAATGAGCGACGGCACGCGAATCATTTCAACCAAGTTCCGTATGCGTTCATATACCATTCATCCGATTGCTATGAAACTATGGTGAGTTGTTGTGAACACTTCCGAAATCATTATAGGCATAGTCAATCCAATTTACAATGGACAGCGCGCGAGTATTTTAAACAAATGAGTGTTGACGACGCGTTCATATAGCCTACAATTCATCCGATTCCGACCAAATTTTGGTGGGTTGTTTGGCACACTTCCGGGATGGTTATAGGCATAGTTAATCCAATTAACAATAGATAGTGCACCAGTAGTTTAAACAAATGAGTGTTGGTGATGCGTTCATATACAATTCATCCGATTGCAATCAAATTTCGGAGAGTTGTTGTGCATACGCCAGGAAAAGTTATAGGAATAGTAGATCCAATTAACAATAGATGGCGCGCGAGTAACTTCGACAAAATGGCGTGCGTTTGTTTCAACAAAGTCCCACATGCGTTCTTAACCATTCACCCCAATGCGATGAAACTTGGGTGAGTTGTTGTATACACTCAGGGAAGATTTCTGGCTTAGTAAATCCACTTAACAATAGGTAGCGCACGAGTAGATTCAACAAATGAGCGACGACGCGCGAATTGTTTCATCAAAGTCCCATATGCGTTCATATACCATTTGTCCGATAGCGATGAAACGTGGGTGAGATGTTGTGTACACTTCAGGGAAGATTTCTAGCTTAGTAAATCCATGTTACAATAGGTAGCGCACGAATGGATTCAACAAATGAGCGACGACTCGCGAAGTGTTTCGACAAAGACCCGTATGCGTTCATATACAATCGTCCGATAGAGATGAAACTTTGGTGAGTTGTTGTGTACACCCCAGGGAAGGTTTCTGATTTAGTAAATCTATTTTACAATTGGTAGCAAACGGGTAGATTTAACTAATAAGCGACAGCGCGTGAATTGTTTCAATAAAGTCCCGTATGCGATCATATACCATTCATCCGAGTGTGATAAAACTTTGGAGAGCTGAGTACAGTCCTGCGAAGGTTCATGAATTAGTAAGCCGTTTTTCAATGGGTGGCGCACAAGAAGATTCAACAAATGAGTGACGGCGCGAATCGTTTAAACAAAATCCCGTATGCGTTCATGTGCCATTCATCCGATTGCGATGAAACTTTGATGAGTTGTTGTGTACAAGCCAGGAAATGTTTTCGAGTTAGTAAATCCATTTTACAATAGGTAGCGTACGAGTATATTCAACAAATGGGTGACGGGCTCTAATCGCTTCAGCAGTCCCGTATGCGTTCATATACCATTCATTTCATTGCGATGCAACTTTCGTGAGTTGTTGATCCCGTTCGCGTGAATGTTTCTGAGATAGTATTTTTTTTATAATAGTTTAGAGGTGGTTAACGGAAAAAGAAGAAAATATTGGGAATCTAAAAGCACTGCAACTAACAAAGTCAAAACCCCCAACACTTTCTTTGATTGGCATTGCAACGCATGTCGGGTACAGCTAGTTTATTATATAAAGCATCCCTCCCTATATCATTCTGCTAATGTCCCATTCCAGTTGTGTACCGAAAATAAGGTCCCATTAACACCAACCTACACATAGCCTATGGGGTACCTACAGGTTCAGCATAACCCAATGCGTAAGCGAAACGCACTCACTTACTCTTTAAATGCCTCAAAATTAAATAAATACCTTAAAACATGTATATTTACAATGGAATAATGAAAGAATGCAACACGGTAACCATGGTAACAGAATCTCACAGGTCCATCTATTTCTGTAAGACGCAATGCAATTCCAATTATTACATTACTGTGAAAGTTTCCAGACGGTTATAAGGTTATCTCTGAACCAAATTAAGCTGTAAAATTCATCAATGCATGCAGTATAATGCGCTTAAGGGGGTCAAGGGGCACTCTAGAATTTTTTCACGCAATTTTCACGTGTGAGTGTGGTATGAAAGGTATTTTTCACCTGACTATAAAGGGTCTCCGAAAACCACATTTAAAGGCCCTTAAATTAACAGTGTCTGTGATATTCCCAGAAAACTAACTTCGCTCTGATATACCTATGAAGGAATGACAAACCACTAACCACTGCACCAGTAGCTGAATTGATAAAGTCTGATCATTCATACCAAGGATAAATCAGTCATAGCATTCATGATTGAGAGTTTGCTAAGTGTACCCTTTACAACTAGAATATTCGCGGTCGAAGCCGCGACGGGTAATGCTAGTAAAGTATTAAAGCAACACATCTAGACATTCGAGGAGACTATGTATGTATGTGGTATGGATTTTTAAGAGCATTAAAATCCTTCAGTATGCTAAAAGAGTCCTAGTAAGGCATTCGTAATACTCAATCTGTATCAGTGGCGGCCGGTAATAAGGTTGCAGTGTAGCACAACGACCAGATTAATAGCGTAATAATATTTTTAGTAATAAAAGCTGTACGTTTCCTGTGCAGGGATACGGCTCCTGAACCGAATAACATACATAATCAAATGTAAAAACATCTGTGCGAATCCAGTATAAAACAACTCTTGATCCTCTTCAATCGTATATGGATTGAAGGGGAGTTTCTTAATTTTTTTCTTTACGAAAATATTTCTGTAAATTACTGTGATTTGTTTGAGAAAGCAAAGCGTGCCAACCAACTAGGAGCGCTCGTCCGTTTGGTCGTTACCAGCCCCAAGCACCGACCAGATCTCAATAGTGAAGGGTATGGCAGAGATGCTAGACCGAGTAAGTCCTATCCCAACAGTTAACTCGGTTGGTCGTTGCCCGATGATTGCAACTCGTGGTTGGACCTCAGAGGACCACAAGTAGGCCTATCAAGGATGACTTCCACACAGTTCATAGCCTGAAGGTTATGGTGAACGAGTGGCCAGAGTGACGACACCCTCAGTCGCGTTACCTTTGTTTCAAGCAATGGAACGCTACTTCTTATATCATGCAGCTACTCACTTGTCTTCATGAGGCTGAATGCTCGTAGTGTCATTTCTCAAATCTCTGGCAGAGCCGAGAATCCAAACAGGGGCCTACTAGGTAAGAGGAAAGCGTGCTACCCGTACTCCACGGACCGGGCCTAAATAAACTATTGAATAAGTACATTAATTTTGGGCAGGAATTACAAGAATTGAAGTGTATGCGGGAACAAACGTCTATGTTACATTTTGTGTAATTTGAGATATTCACGGAACAAACATCTATGATTTCTGAATACGTATTTGCAAGTAGTTCGAGCATATCTCAAAAGATGGGTTTAGTATTCCATGTTGAAATTAATATTATGTTTACAATCGACTAACTTCAACTGTAAATCTAAGTTGGTAACAATGTGATAAAAAAAAAGGTATTTCACTTTTATAAGTTTGTAATTGTTTTTAAACCAGAAGGAGAAGAAAAGCTAACGGTGAAAGGCATGTGAAATATATTGTCTGCGAAATCTGAAGCAAATCAGCCATCAAAATTGTATCAAAAGTAGAGAACATTATGATAACTCAAAAACATGCTTTATGTTCGACCCTGACTAATATGTATCTGAAAACTGCATCATAATGAGACTCATTATAACATTATTTTTCATTATGATACAGTTTCTCCCACCAATCAGTGCTTAAGAAACAGTCGTTTGACCAATTAGATAATTAGATGCGCTGCGTACCACGGCCTTCTAATGTAAATCACACTGCCTTGCCTAGTGTAATAGTAGAGTAATCGAGGTGGCCATGCTCAAATACAAGGCATTCCCTGCGTCTCATGCGCTCTGGTCAGTACATAAAACTGGCGAAATCTCGACAGATATTTATGAATATTTATCTTCGAACATAAAATAGTTATAATAATTATAGTCGAACATAAACAGTCGTATGCAACTCGCCTATAATGGTAATTAAGACACTCGTATGGAAATTATAAAACTCGCATACGCTCGTTTTATAAAAATACTCGTGACTTAATTATAGCGATTATAGGCTCGTTGCATAATGTACTATTATGCTGTAGAGTCAAAAGGTATTATATTGTCGACTTATCTAATATGTATATTTCAACTTGTATTTGAATGAGGTTATATGTTGTATGGAAGCACACTTTACTGTAAGTTAATAAAATGTTCAAAATAATAGAAGATGATTATAACGGAGAGAGATAATCACTATATAATTGTTTGCCAGCCGCCACTGATCGATATTATAATCATAATATTATTAACGCAGCCAATGGCCATTTTTATTTTATTTTCAGAACGGATCAGGGAATGGATTTTGGAAGTAAATCGGCCGTGGACCTATTGATAGTAACTGCCCCGGCATTTGCCTGGTGGTGAAAACGGGAAACCACGAAAACCATTTTCAGGACGGCTCAGATGGGATTCGAACCCTCGCTCACCCGATGGCAGCGAGGCACGTGGTAGCGCGTTAGCGCTCTCGGACACCGTTGCCGGTTATAGACTATTCACTATATAATATGTAATGAATATATTATATGAGAGTTTGTCTGGTTTCTTTCCCAATTCCCATGGCGTTTTGCGTTTTTTACCTGCTTCAGACGAGCCGGCCACTATATGTTAGGGGTAGCGCACCTGCCTCTCACCTGGAGGCCCTAGGTTCGATTGCTGGCTCCGACATGGATTTTTAGCCTACTTTCGATTTTTGCAAAACATGAAAGTAGACTTATGAGATCACTACAGGGCGAAAAAAAGTGTCTCTGTCTGTGTGTGTGTATGTGTGTGTGTGTGAGTCTGTGTGTGTGTGTGTGAGTGTGTGTACTCTGAATGTCTGTTCCCTCCTATCAATTCGAACACGGTGAGCGCAAATTGAACAAAATTTGGTACAAAGGTAGCACTAGCAAAGGACACCTCAGTGTCATGTTTTATATCGCCGCCATCTGGACGGAAACGTAATGGCGGCCACACAAATATTCAAAGCTTAAATCAAATTACGACTATCCTAATCATCCGATCTCTACCAAATTTTGCAACAAGATACCTTTATGGGGGCAGCATCCTTTGACCAAACTAATAGGTCATCAGCCTAATAGTTTGCGGATGGCGGCCATCTTTGTGTGAAAATCGATTGCCCCTATTAATTCAAACACGGTGAAACCGAATGGAACGAAATTTGGTACAGAGGTAGTACTGACAAAGGGCACCCCAGTGTCATGTTTTATATCGCCGCCATCTTGACGGAAACGTAATGGCGGCCACACAAATGTTCAAAGCTTAAATCAAATTACGACTAACCTAATCATCCGATCTCTACCAAATTTTGCAACAACATACCTTTATGGAGGGAGCATCCTTTGACAAATCTAATAGGTCATTAGCCTAATAGTTTGCGGATGGCGGCCATCTTTGTGTCAAAATCGATTACCCCTATTAATTCGAACACGGTGAAACCGAATGGAATGAAATTTGGTACACAGGTAGCACTAGCAAAGGGCACCCCAGTGTCATGTTTTATATCGCCGCCATCTTGACGGAAACGTAATGGCGGCCACCCAAATGTTAAAAGCTTAAATCAAATTACGACTAACCTAATGATTCGATCTCTACCAAATTTTGCAACAACATACCTTTATGGGGGGAGCATCCTTTGACCAAACAAATGGGTCATCAGCCAAATAGTTTGCGGATGGCGGCCATCTTTGTGTGAAAATCGATTCCCCCTATTAATTCGTACACGGTGAAACCGAATAGAACGAAATTTGGTATACAGAGGTAGTACTAGCAAAGGGCACCTCAGTGACATGTTTTATATCACCGCCATCTTGACGGAAACGTAATGGCGGCCACACAAATGTTCAAAGCTTAAATCAAATTACGACTAACCTAATCATCCGATCTCTACCAAATTTTGCAACAACATACCTTTATGGATGAAGCATCCTTTGACAAATCTAATTGGTCATTAGCCTAATAGTTTGCGGATGGCGGCCATCTTTGTGTCAAAATCGATTACCCCTATTAATTCGAACACGGTGAAACCGAATGGATTGAAATTTGGTACAGAGGTAGCACCAGCAAAGGGCACCTCAGTGTCATGTTTTATATCGCCGCCATCTTGACGGAAACGTAATGGCGGCCACACAAATATTCAAAGCTTAAATCAAATTACGATTAACCTAATCGTCCGATCTCTACCAAATTTTGCATCAACGTACCATTATGGAGGGAGCATCCTTTAACCAAACTAATAGGTCATTAGCCTAATATTTTGTGGATGGCGGCCATCTTTGTGTGAAAATCGATTCCCCCTATTAATTCGAACACGGTGAAACCGAATGGAACGAAATTTGGTACAGAGGTAGCACTAGAAAAGGCCACCTCAGTGTCATGTTTTATATCACCGCCATCTTGACGGAAACGTAATCACGGCCACCCAAATGTTAAAGGCTAAAATGTAATTACGACCAACCTAATAATCTAGTCTCTACCAAATTTTGCAACATCAAATCTTTATGTGGGAAGCATATTCTGACCAAACTGCAAGATCATCAGCCCAATAGTTTGCAGATGGTGGCCAAGTATGTGTGCAAATCGATTCCCCCTATCAATTCAAACACGGTGAAACCGAATTGAACGAAATTTGGTACAGAGGTAGCACTAGCAAAAGGCACCTCAGTGTCATGTTTTATATCGCCGCCATCTTGACGGAAACGGAATGACGGCCACCCAAATGTTAAAAGCTTAAATCAAATTTCGACCATCCTAATAATTTGATCTCTACCGGATTTTGCAACAACATGCCTTTTTGTGGAAAGCATCTTATGACTGACTACAAGGTCATCAGCCCAATAGTTTGCAAATAGCGGCCATGTATGTGTGCAAATCCATTCCCCAGATCAATTCAAACACGGTGAAACCGAATTGAATGAATTTTTTTTACAGAGGTAGCACTAGCAAAGGGCACCTCATATTCATGTTTAATATCCCTATAGCACGTTGTATTTCAACAAGCTACTACAACCAACATTCAATTATACTCCTTGAAAAGGACAAAGAGTTATAACAATACCCATGCATTTAGGAGAAAGTAGGCTATATGTTCTTTACTGAACATCTTGTTGAAACTGACGTTAGGGCTGGAACAGGGAGCACTCAGCCTTGTTAGGACAATTGAGTACCGTCTGACAGTGAGGCAGTCGGTCAAGATTATCGACCGAGGGAATCTGACGCTGAGTCAGCCCGCAATCTGCAGGCCAATGGATGAACAGCGGTCGCTTGGTAGGACAAGGCTCTTTATGGGCTGCGGTGCCACGGGGATACCAGTTTTATGACGAATCTGGACAAAAAAATATCTTTTTGTCTGTCTGACTGTTAATTACCCGCTTATAACTCGAGAACGGCGAAGAGGTTCAACTTAAATTATATATTTGTATCCATCAGAGACGTCGTCTCCGTGGTGAAGTGGTCAGGGTGCATAGCTGCCACCCCGGAGGTCCGCGGTTCGATTCCCGGCTTTGCCACGAAACTTGAAAAGTGGTATGAGGACTGGACCGGGGTCTACGCAGCCTCGGGTGGTCCAAATGAGTAGAGGGGTTTCGATTCCCACCTCAGCTATCCTCGAAGTGGTTTTCTGTGGTTTCCCACTTCGTCTTCAGCGGGCAAATGCCGGGATGGTATTCACTGTCAGGCCACGGCCGCCTCCTTCCCTCTTCCTTGTCTATCTCTCCCATTCTTCCAATCCCGTCCCATCTCAAGAGGCCCCCTATTCGCTTTGCAGCTGAGGCCGCCTGAGCGAGGCGCTAGTCCCACCTCCCCAGTTGTATCCCCAACCTGATGTCAAGCTTCAGGACACTGCCCGTAGAGGCGGTAAAGGTGGGATCCCTCGCTGAGTCCGTGGGAAAAGCCTACCTGGAGGGTAAACTGACTACGAAGAAACGTATCCATCAGGGACAAGGCAGAAATCATTTATATCCCTTACAATTATACTATTAGAAAAGGGGCTATGAGGTAAACCCACACAAAATATATGCTAAAATTCGCAAAATGTTGAAGTTGTCACAGTAGGACGCCCATGGGCTCACGTCTAGTGGGACGTGGGTTGGCGACCAAGGGGCCCCAGCTAAGTCCAGCATTGCTTCCACTTACCTGTGCTGGGCTCCTCTCCATCTTCTTTGCTGTCGATCTCTCTTGGTCAATTCCTGTTGTTTTCTGACGGTATTAGGGTATCCGAGGCCTAGGGAGTCTTTCACTTTCCCGCCTTAATTGGCCCTTCTCTCATCTTTCCTGATACCCTCATTCGTCGAGGGGTCAGCCCTCTTTTTCTTATGTAGTGCCTTCTGCTCATGGCCTTTAAGAAGGCAGGGTGTGTGCAGCCCCGCCACTTCTGGTGCACCCTGGATTGTGCTACACCCTCAAGGGCTCACGGCTGGTGAGTTTGGGAGTTGGCGACCCTGAGGGATTCCTGAGCTGGGTCCGTTCCCCATTTACCTCTGACATTGGGGCGGACCCTCTCCTCTTTCCCTTTCCTATCTGCCTTTCATGGCTCTTCTTCCTTCCAAGTCCCTCAATCCTCATTCTTCGAGGGTTGAGGTCATTTATCTTCTTCCAGTCCTTTATTTGCCTTATCCTTTATTTGTTTATCATTCTTCTTCTAGTATGTTAGTCTAGGAAAGGAAGGAAGATAGTACTTTTACGTGACCGTGAATCTTGTGATTATGAGCCACGGGACCTCCTTTTTACGTGGAATCCGAACCACAGGACATGGCATTTCACTTCGAAAATCTCACATGCCGTGACCGGGAATCGAACCCGGACCGCCTTGGTGAGAGGCATACAGCTAGACCGCTGAGCCACCACGCCCCCGTATGTTAGTTTGTAGTTAGTATTAGTTCTAGTTTTCATTCTCACCTCATCTTTCACTATCACCCAAACCATCAGGGGCCGATAACCTTAAAACAACAATTATTATCGTCATGTCTTAGACCAAACATTGAATTTCCCGTGAGTACATGACAGTGGTTCGTTGAATTCCCCCCTCCCTCCCTCCAAATCGGCATTCTTCACATAACATGTGAACTGAGGGCCCGGCATTTGCCTGAAGTAGAAATTACATTCCACCGATGTCTCAGTCTCATTCTTGGCTGTGATTATACGGAGCTACTGAGGTATGGGTGGTGCTGACACATAGTCTGCTTCGGTGGCGTAGTTGGTAGCATGCTGAACTGCTGTGCCCAAGATAGCGGGTTCAAACTTGGCCAAAGTCGTCGGAAGTTTTAAGAGCGTTAAAAGTCCCTCAGTATGCTCGGAGGGGAAGTAAAGCTGGTGGTCCCATGTCATAGATTTATCGCATGTAAAAGAACCTTCCACTAACTACACTTTTGTGAAGCTAAATTACACGTTAGATTTGACTAACGCTCTTAGGTTCCAACGTTCGTCGCCAAGAGCCGACTGCGGTGGCATCTAGTAACCAAGTTCAGAACTAGTTGGTCGCTGAGGGTGGCGTTTGGTAGGAAAAGTAAGAACTGCTTGAAAATTGAATGTCTGCAGTCCTTACATGAATTTTAAAAAATAACAGATAACACACACTAATACAGCCATCACAATTAACACCCGTAATCAGACAGATTCTACACACACTCAAAAGTACACGGGACTACATGACCGCGTTGTCTCAGCCCCTAAACTGAGGAACCAACCAACCATTACGAACCGGGACCTCCGCGGTGACAGTCAAAAATGCTAGTCACTACTCCACGATGAGGACGACATCAGATGATAACTTTATTTGTTGCTACAATAACACTAGATGTGAGGACGTGATAAGAAGATCTTATCTGGCCTATAACAACACCTGCACAGAAGTGCTGCACTTCAAGTGATCCAACACAACTATCTTATCAAACAATGATACTTTGTCGTGGACTAAACATTGCGGGTTTGGTAACCAAAACATTAAACGCATTATTATTTACAGTTACAACAAGAAGCTCCGAGACGAACTAAAAAGCCTACTTTTCTTAAAATTTAAGATTCATGCCAATGATTGGTCTATATGGACCTAAATAGAATAATGACGAAATTAAGTTGTCATACCGAAATTTTAATTAGTTGGAAATATACCTGACATAGCCTAATAGAGCACTACAGTTGGTAGCCCTGGTGACTGAATATTCTTAGTTTCATCTCTTATTTAACGTAAAGAATGCACATACAATATTTGGTTGAAATCCAATGGATACCATGGGCGTTACATAGAGTTAGACATTGAATCTATCAGCACGCATAAAACCAGTTGGCCACAATGTCATGCATGTGTTGCTCAGAAATAATATGAAATATTATGATCTATTGCGCCAATTTTGGATGAAATAAATTTGTTAGTATAGAAGTTACATGGATTTAAAAATTGAACCTATCAGCAGGCTTAGAATCATGTTGGTAGCACTGACGTACACTAGTTACTGCAAATTAATCTAGAATGTTAGGTACTATACGTATGCAAAGTTTAGAGCCGTTGGCTTGCATACTTTCTGATATATTGGTTTGTTGTTTGAGTCTTCAGTCTTTTGACTGGTTTGATGCAGCTCTCCATGCCTCCCTGTCCTGAGCTAATCGTTTCATCTCTACATAGCTCCGACACCCTACATCCGAGGCAATCTGTTTAACATATTCTAACCTTGGTCTACCCCTACAGTTTTTGTCCTCGACCCTTCCTTCCATAACTAAGCTTGCTATTCCTGGGTGTCTTAGTATGTGTCCTACCAACCTATCTCTTCTCTTCATTAACAGTCGCCAGAAACATCTCTCCTCTCCCACTCGTCTTAATACCTCTTTGTTTGTAACCCTATCTACCCATCTGATCTTCATCATTCTCCTGTAACACCACATTTCAAATATACATATATATATATATATTGGTATTAGGATAAAAAGAATAGAGAGAGCATTTATTAACAGTTGGCAGCTCTGGTGGCTCTTTAGAATAAGCACAGTCATATATGCTATGGTATACATAGCATATACAAACTTTGGTTGAAATCCAATTACATGCATTTAAATATTGGACTTATCAGCAGGCTTAGAATGATGTTGGCAACATTATTCCTGAAAATTAATCTGCAATGTAATTATCTATGTGCGTGCCAATTGTGGTACAGTTCGCAGGCATAACTTCTGAGATATCCAACATCGAGCTGAAATTTCAATTGCGATATTTCAGCAGTTGGTAGCACTGACATCATTTTCAAATATTGCCTTGAGATATTCAGGTATAGATCTTCACTCATACCAAAGTGGTATCGATAGTTGCAGCCGTTTAGAATTTGATAGGGGGAGGACACACAGACAGACAGACAGACAGAAGGACAGACAGACACACATATGCCCGGATCGATCTCATAAGTATAATTTTTCCTCATTTTTACGAAATGCGAAAAGTAGGTTAAAAAGGTTATAACGCATTTGTAGAGGCATGATTTTTTCGCATTAACGATAAACGCAACAAAAAATATTTTAAAGCTATTTTGCGATATTTTTACGAATCATATGTTTCTGATCAAGAAAATAAGGGTATTATGTTCGCGAATTAAAGCGCTAAGGCCATTTTAGAGTGAAATTCAATTATTTCGCGATAAGCGCGATATTACAGCGAAATCTGTAGTGAATAACGAGCTTGGAATTATGTTTCAAGATTTTGTATGAAAAGAAAGAGAAGAGTGAACAAAGATTCAACAAGTTGAAATAATGCAGGCACTGCTAGCATTAAAATTAATGCAAAATCAGGAATATAATAAAATAATATTGGATGCTTACTAGTAATGTATACAGTACATCTACCGTTCATATAAATAATTCAGAACCACAATAATGGAACCTTTAAGGATTAATTTTAGAATTCCATTAACGCGAAATTAAAGCGATACAGCAATATCTATTTCGATAAATAACACGAAAATTAGTATCCTTCTCGCGAAATCGTTCAAAAATAAGAAGTTCTGTGACGAACTAAAGAACCTACTTTTCTTAAAATTTAAGATTCATGCCAATCTAGAATAATGACGAAATTAAGTTGGTAATATCGAAATTTCTAATTAGTTCGAAATATACCTGCTATAATGTAGCCTTATAGAGCACTACAGTTGGCAGCCCTGGTGACTGAATGTATTGTTAGTTTCATCTCTTAAGGTACAGAATACAAAATTTGGTTGAAGCCCAATTGATAGCATGAACGTTACATGCAGTTACACATTGGATCTATCAGCGCGCGTAAAATCATGTTGGCAACAATGTCATGCATGTGTTGAGGTCAGAAATAATCTGAAATATTATGATGTCTTGTTGTGCCAATTTTGGATGAAATCCAATTGATAGTATAGAAGTTATATGTATTTTAAAATTGGACCTATCAGCAGGCTTAGAATCATGTTGGTAGCACTGACGTACATAATTTACTCTAGAATGTCAGGTACTATACGTGTGCATAGTTTAAAGCTGACGGCTTGCATACTGTACTTTCAGATATATTGGTAGTTGGATAAGAAAATAGAAAGAGATCATTTATTAACAGTTGGCAGCCCTGGTGGTTTTTAAGCATACACTCAGTCATATCTGTTTATGTACACATAGTAAATACAAAATTTGGTTGAAATCCAATTTATAGTGTGAAAGTTATATGGATTTAAACATTGGACCTATCAGCAGGCTTAGAATCATTTTGGCAACACTGCCATGCATGGCCTTCTGGAAATTAAACTGAAATATTATTATCTATATGTGTACCAATTTTGGAATAGCTCCCATGCATACCTTCCAAGATATCCAACATGCAGCTCAAATTTCAATTGCGGTTTTTCCGCAGTTGGTAGCACTGACTTAATTTTCAAATATGGGCTTGAGATATTCAGGTATAGATCTTTACTCTTACCAAATTTGGATTCGATTGCTGCAGCCGTTTAGGAGTTGATAGGGGGGGACACACACAGCCAGACAGACAGACAGACAGAAGGGCAGACAGACAGACATTTGCCCGGATCGATCTCATAAGTTTACTTTTTCCTCATTTTTGCAAAATGTGAAAAGTAGGCTAATTATTGCGAAAAAATCATGCCCCTACGCGTTTGGGAGATAATTACAGCTAAACGAGGGAGCACTCCCTGGTCTTTGTTTATCCTAGTTAATGTATTCTAAGGGGCGACAGAGCGGACTATTTCACCAAAACCAATTCTTCAGCAGCTGTAAACAATACTTACAGTAGTTCCTAACATTATGGTGTTGGAAGCCATTTTTCAGTGTTGCCTTAGTAAATAGAAATTTGATGTTTTTCAGTCGGTGAACACGATTGTACCCAATTGTGATGGATTGTTCCCTAATCCTGAAAACAATTACATGGGATTAATAAATACACCCTTGGATGACCAGTTTCGATCGTCAAGCGATCACAATATTGAGTACAATAGCCTTGAGCGACTGAAAACATCTAATTTCGCTTAGTTTCTAAATGGACTCTTTCAGTGACTCACAACTAGTGGGTTGGCGACCACGGGACCCCAGTTAAGTTCAGCATTGCTTCCACTTACTAGTGCCGGGCTCCTCTCTATCATCTTTCCTGTCGACCTTCCTTCGTCAACTCTTGTTCTCTTCCAACCCCGACGGTTGGTTGGTTGCTCAGTTTAGGGACTGCGACAACGCGGCCATGTAGCCCCGTGTACTTTGGGTGTCTGTAGAATCTGTCTGATAACCGGTGTTAATAAATTGTTATGACTATGTGTGATATCTGTTTTGTAATTCAAGTAAGGACTGCAGACATTCAATTTTCAAGTAGTTCCTACTTTTGCTACCAATCGCCTCCGTCAACGACAACTAGTTCTGAACTTGGTTACTAGATGCCACCGCAGTCAGCTTCTGGTGACGAACATTGGAACCTAAGAGCATTAGTCAAATCTAACCTATAATTTAGCTTTACACACGTGTAATTAGTGGAAGGTTCTTTTACATGCCATAAATCTATGACATGTTCTTCATCAAGTTGTGTAAATTACGAGTATACGAAACAGCTTTTCCATTCTCATTCCACCAACAACGTGCACCAGGGACGTATATAAATGGGGTGCCCAGGGGGCCCATCCCCCAACCCCCGAAATTGTTGTCACATTTAATATTTGTTTGTGAATTAAAACATTAAAACTTACCATGTACTATTGTTACTAAGCGACGTATGGCAACGTTGCCAAGCAAGGCGAAGGTAGAGCGATGTAAACAGTGTGACAATCAGTTTGCTCTGATCTTATGTGTACCAACATAACCTCTTATTACTCTCCAGTGCCTTCGCTCTTAAGAACCTACCAAGAACAGCAACAAGTGCCCTTGAAGCGTGTGACAAAAGTTTTTTTTCCCTAACTTCTATACCCTTATCAAACTTTTGGCTAATTTGCCTCTCTCTGTAGCTACTGGTACTGCCGAACGGAATTTGAGTTTTTTTGGAAACATACTTAAGAAATTCTACTTCTGAAAACAGACTCAACGGTCTAGTAGTGTTATCTATCTATTCACAGAGACATGCATCTTACTGACAATGAAGTTATCGACCGATTTGTAATGCTTCAAGAAACCTTGACTTTATATTATAGAGTGAGTTGTAAATCAAAACAGTAATGTAAATTGTTTGCATGAGCAAGATGAATGCATTAATAAATAGAAACATAAAATGGTCTTAGTTGTGTTTGCCATTAACCAAACATAAAACAACACAACAAATTGGTTGAAAAAGTTATGCCAGATAGCCTTAAAACTCATCATTTTGCACCAAATTATACAAAAGTTGCTCGGGGAGAACCGCAGACCTCCAATTCTTAGGGGCCTATACAGTACCATGCCCCCTAACCCCCGGTTGGGCACCCCCAAGATAAAACTCTATATACGCCCCTGACGTGCACTCACCGCGATATGGGAGCTGCAACAAGTTGGGAGATCGTGGGTTTGGATCTTGGCACTGACACTGGTCATCCTGAATGTGCTTTATTTTCCAGAGTTTTCCACACTTCATACAAACAAAAGCTAAAATAGTACCTTCTTTCATGTCCCAGGACATGATGATAATAATAATAATAATAATAATAATATTTTTATTAGTTTTACGTCCCTTTTAACTACTGCGACTATTAAGGACGCCGCGCCGGGGTGCCGGAATTTTGCCCCGAAGGTGATCCTTAACGTGTCAGTAAATGTACTGACACGGCTCCCTAGCATTTGCGCACCCTCAAATGCCAGATGACTGCACCAGGATTGAATCCTGCAAGCATTGGTACAGCAGGCGTGTCCTGGTACACTTATCCCATTCCCGATACTGCTGGCTAAAGCGCTGCGTTAGGCCATGGGGCCAAGCTCTCTGCTGACTCGGTAGACGCGTGGGTTCGAGCCCCACCGTCGCCTGTCCTTGAAATGGTTTTCCGTGGTTTCCCATTTTCAACACCAGGCAAATGCTGGGACAGTACCTTCTGACAGGCCACGGCCGCTTCCTTCCACATCCTTGCCCAGTTTCATTCATCTTCATCCATTCCATCTCTCATCCCGACGCGCAGGTCGACCACGGGCGTCGCATAGAAAGACCTGCACTCGGGCTCTCAGGAGGCCACACGACAAAAAAAAAGTATAATTACTAGGGTTGGAAGTTTAAGACCTCAAGAAGTACAAAATATGCAAGCAAATATGCCCTAAAAAACTACGTCTTTTCACCGAACTCGTTCACATACTTTCTGAACTTTACAGCTTCACTACACTTCACTTTCGGCAAAATAGGGTTCAGTGCAGCACTACAAATGTGACCAATCTGTTGAAATCCATTGGTAATGAAAGAGCAAGGGAGATTTCACTCAGCCCTGCAAGAAAGAACTGGGCGAGATATAACATGGCATTTCTTGTTTGCTAGCTAATTGCTTCTGACCTAAATATATCTACTGAAGTGACATCCTATTGAAAGGCCGAAGCACTCTATCGTCATGTTCCGTGACCTCAAGCGTACAGTGTCGCAATCTAACTTGTCCAGAAAGAGGTGCCAAAAGACGTCCGTAGAGGAGCGCCTTCTTGTAATCAGGCCTTCTAAACCTGCTATCTGCCTGTTCTGGGAAAGGAAAGAAAAATTAATCTACTACACTATTCGGAAATCCTGTGTTTGAAGCTCGACGCAGATAACACGTACCTTGTTAACGACGCCTCAATTTAAACAAAAATGCTGAAATTATAACCAAATATGACCAAAGGAATAAAAATGGCCGAAATATGCATTTATAGGCAACATCAAATTGCTGTAAAGGTGGTCAGGGACCCATCATTCAAACGTATTTTTCAGATTTCGGGTAAAATGAGCTCAGGAAAAAATATGACATTTTATTAACATCCGAACCTTAATAATTACACATTACTACAGACACCACAGAAGCACAGGTCATCAGACACATTCAACACGTGCCTAAATGCGTGGGCCTGTTGACGAGGGTTCGGATGTTTAAGACCTAAAAATAGTCCGAATATGCAAGCAAATATGACCTTAAAAATGACGAAATATGACCTGAAATTGATTGATTTAAATATGGCCTTTTTTTACTATAAATACAAGCGGCAATCCCTTCGAGATTAAATTGTTAACTAAGTTCTTTAATCCTGAATTCGTTATACCTATTTTCATATTAATTTTCTGAATATACACGTTAAGTGGTTATTTACAATCTACAGTATTTCTGTAAACACTAGTTCGCGTTCGGTAACTTGAGGATGATTGCACACCTACAGCTGCCGTCAAACTACCGAAATCGTTCTTTCCAAAATATGCTCAAAATATGACCTAATAGTAAAAAATGTTCAAAATATGCATTTATATGACAAATAACAAGAAGTTCCGTGACGAACTAAAGAGCCTACTTTTCTTAAAATTTAAGATTCATGCCAATGATTAATCTATATGGATCTATCTAGAATAATGACGAAATTAAGTTGGTAATATCCAAATTTCTAATTAGTTCGAAATACTGTATACCTGGCATAATGTAGCCTAATAGAGCACTACAGTTGGTAGCCCCGATGCCTGAATATATTCTTAGTTCCATCTCTTATGGCACAGAATACAAAATTTGGTTGGAGTCCAATGAATAGCATGGACGTTACATGCAGTTAAACATTGGATCGAACAGTGCGCGTAAAATCATGTTAGCAACAATGTCATGCATGTATTGGTCAGAAATAATCTGAAATAATATGATCCATTGTTGTGTCAATTTTAAATGAAATCCATTAGTTAGTATAGAAGTTACATGCATTTTTAAAATTGGACCTATCAGCAGGCTTACAATCATGTTGGCAGCACTGACGTATATTAGTTACTCCAAATTCATTTAGAATGCCAGGTACTATACGTGTGCAAAGTTTAGAGCTATTGGCTTGCATACTTTCTGATAAATTGATATTAAGGTAACAAAAATAGAGACAGCACATATTAACAGTTGGCAGCCCTGGTTGCTCTTAAGAATACGCATAGTCATATCTGTTATGGCACATATACAACATACGAAATTTGGTTGAATTCCAATTGATAGTGTAGAAGTTACATGCATTTAAAAATTGGACCTATCAGCAGGCTTATAATCATTTTGGCAACACTGCCATACATGGCCTCCTCGAAATTAAACTGCAATATTATCATCTTTACGTGTGCCAATTTTGAAATAGCTCCCATTCATACCTTCCAAGATATCCAACATGGAGCTCAAATTTCAATTGCGATTTTTCAGCAGTTGGTAGCACTGACATCATTTTCAAATATGGCCGTGAGATATTCAGGTATAGATATTTACTCCTACCAAATTTTGTTTCGATTGCTCCAGCCGTTTAGGAGTTGATAGGGGGGGGGGGGACACACACAGCCAGACAGAAGGACAGACAGACGCACATTTGGCCGATCTCATAAGTCTACTTTTTCCTCATTTTTGCAAAATGTGAAAAGTAGGCTAAAAACCACTGTGTTGTGACGATAATCACTTGATTGGCATCAGAAACCAATCGGCATGAAAAAAAGAGGCAAGGGAAAAGTAGACTATGATTTTTCCTTAACATCCGAGCCCTACTGATGACCAAGGTATCCCAAGCTCCCAAATTGAATTAGCAATAACAACCATTCCCATTTCACTCAGCTTGCAACGGGAGGTACAGAAATACCTATATTCAAGGATTTTGTAAAGTTGGTCACTTCCACTCTCCCATCATTTTCTGAGAATATTGTTAGTTTAGGCCAGGGTTTCCCAAACGTTTTCTGACCAACGCCCACTTTCGAGATTTATATGTATTTTTCGCCCACCTCATTAAAAAAAATGCACAAATCTTAAAATTACTAACACATACATTCAAATACCTACATATAAGTTGACAACTGAGGATTTTTAAGGACATTTTTTTCTTAATAGGTACATCATGTTTATTTAGGTATAATTATGTACATGAAAAATTTGCAAATAATAGGTCTAAAAAAGGAATAAAATCAATGAAATGAATTAAAGAACAAAATAAAATTAAAACTACAGGAATTTTATATGATTGAAGCGATTTCATAAATTCACTGTAGCTCCATTCATTGACATATGGTCACGACTCACTACAGATACGTAGAGAAACTCATAAAGTTTTGTTTGGCTGAAGCCGTACTTCAGGTTTCTGACGCCAGAGCGCTCGAGAGCGCAGTGAGACAAAATGGCGACAGGAGCCGAGAAAGCGTTTGTCGTGCTTGAAATGCACTCACATCAGTCAGTCATAACAGTGCAACGACACTTCAGGACGAAGTTCAACAAAGATCCACCAACTGCTAATTCCATTCGGCGATGGTATGCGCAGTTTAAAGCTTCTGGATGCCTCTGTAAGGGGAAATCAACGGGTCGGCCTGCAGTGAGCGAAGAAACGGTTGACCGCGTGCGGGCAAGTTTCACGCGTAGCCCGCGGAAGTCGACGAATAAAGCAAGCAGGGAGCTAAACGTACCACAGCCGACGGTTTGGAAAATCTTACGGAAAAGGCTAAAGCAGAAGCCTTACCGTTTACAATTGCTACAAGCCCTGACACCCGATGACAAAGTCAAACGCTTTGAATTTTCGGCGCGGTTGCTACAGCTCATGGAAGAGGATGCGTTCTGTGCGAAACTTGTTTTCAGTGATGAAGCAACATTTTTTCTTAATGGTGAAGTGAACAGACACAATGTGCGAATCTGGGCGGTAGAGAATCCTCACGCATTCGTGCAGCACATTCGCAATTCACCAAAAGTTAACGTGTTTTGTGCAATCTCACGGTTTAAAGTTTACGGCCCCTTTTTCTTCTGCGAAAAAAAAAAGTTACAGGACACGTGTATCTGGACATGCTGGAAAATTGGCTCATGCCACAACTGGAGACCGACAGCGCCGACTTCATCTTTCAACAGGATGGTGCTCCACCGCACTTCCATCATGATGTTCGGCATTTTTTAAACAGGAGATTCGAAAACCGATGGATCGGTCGTGGTGGAGATCATGATCAGCAATTCATGTCATGGCCTCCACGCTCTCCCGACTTAACCCCATGCGATTTCTTTCTGTGGGGTTATGTGAAAGATTCAGTGTTTAAACCTCCTCTACCAAGAAACGTGCCAGAAATGCGAGCTCGCATCAATGATGCTTTCGAACTCATTGATGGGGACATGCTGCGCCGAGTGTGGGAGGAACTTGATTATCGGCTTGATGTCTATCGAATCACTAAAGGGGCACATATCGAACATTTGTGAATGCCTAAAAAAAAATCTTTGAGTTTTTGTATGTGTGTGCGAAGCATTGTTAAAATATCTCAAATAATAAAGTTATTGTAGAGCTGTGAAATCGCTTCAATCATTTGTAATAACCCTGTAATTAATTAAACAACATGAATACCTGTCCTAATTAATGTAATTTGATAAACTACTGTAGTTGGAAATAGATTAAAAGGAAACATAATTTGATATAATTAAATTACTTGCTTGCAATTTTATTTCATTCCTTTTTTTTATAGGCAAAAACTTCTCGGTCATGTTGTATATAAAAAAAAACTGAATTCTTTGCCCACCAATTTTTACAAATGCCCATCGAATTCTCGTTCTGTCAGTTTCGCTCACTGGCGTGCCAAAATCGCCAACTACTGGGCGAATTCGCCCAGTTTGGGAATCTCTAGTTTAGGCCATGACAGCAGATTTCTTCCAGACAAGAAGAAATAGATGGATGGATACTACAGAAAGAATGAAAATCCACAGCCTGCTTACAGTCGACCGACCGGGTCAGGGAATGCAATTACTGAAGCACACATCTAGCGGCGAGGATATGAATTGTGCCGGCTGCCGGAGCCGATCGCACTCCCCTGGGGCAATGATTAAATTAATGACAGATGAAATGATAGGGGAGAGTGTTGTTGGAATTAAATTTGTGACAGGGAAAACCGGAGTTCCCGGAGAAAAACCTGTCTGCTTCCGCTTTTTCCATCACAAATCTCACATGGAGTGACTGGGATTTAAACCATGGACCCAGCGGTGAGAGGCTGGCGTGCTGCCGCCTAAGCCATGGAGGCTCACTACAGAAAGAATTAAAGAAATAAACTAATACATGTACACTTGCCGAACAGAAAATAAGCGAGCTGAAACATCCTACTGTACATCGAACTGCACAGGGACGTGCATTGTCCCATGCAACCAAGATGTTATGGTTCCTAGTTTTCCTAGTGGAAATGTACCATTCCATTACTCATACAGAAGTTGCCATCGTAACTGGAGTGCCTATGAGTATGGGAGGCAATTAGATAGCGCTGTTTCATGTAAACGACCTTAAAAACGAGTGACGTGAAAGGTAGCGGGCTGACCAATTGGCGTGTTATTCGTGCCTGTTCGTGAAACGCCGTAACTCAGTGAGTACTGACTCAGACTCATAGTGGGAAAGGTGGTTGTTTTGAATCTGTTTAGAATGTGATTGCTTTCTTCATTTTCTTTCACGGGAAGCAATAGTTGTCAAACCAATCAGATTACAGAATGCCCCCATCACGCTTATTACACAAAGGTAAGGCATTCTACGGGCAACTATGGCACACCGAGGTAGTTGCTCTCGTTGAACATGGAATTCTTAACAGTAACACACAGAGGACGGCGTCATGTAAAATAAGACGTTTTCGAGAATCGGAAGATGGTTGGTTGGTTCTTAGGTTTAGGGGCTGCGACAACGCGGTCCTGTAGCCCCGTGTACTTTCGGTGTGTGTAGAATCTGTCTGATAACCGGTGTTAATTGTGATGACTGTATTAGTGTGTGTTATCTGTTTTAGGTAGATTTCATTAGAAAGCTAACTATTGCAATGGGTACCATGTTTCGACTTCCGGAAAATTTCGACATATCTTCGCGTTTCACATCCCCCAGACCCCAAAACCACCGTCAGTTCAAAAGTTTATATATAATTTATGTATATATATATATATATATATATATATATATATATATATATATATATCAGCTTCTTGTGGATACGATAACTGCCGTAATTTTTCACCAATCACTTTGAATTTTTTACATAATATGTATCCCTATAAAATCTCGGTCGAGGTCGTTAATGGGCAAAATCGGTCGAAGGGGGTGAAAATGGGGGGCTTTTTTCGAAAAAGTGAAATTTCGCTATAACTCTCTTAATACGTGAAATATCGAATCCATTCAAAGTTCATAATATGTGTCGGACAAGTGCCAAAAATTTATGTCAAATACGTTTTTTGATAGCACCAACCATTGACCAATGGGGAGGAAAAAAGTGGGTTTTTCGGGAAACATTAAACATATCTCTCTTAATAGGAGTAGTAGGATAAATAAGCCGGTTCTGGGGCAGGGGCTAATGGGCAAGATGGCCGCCGCGCGCAATCACTCTATGTTATTCTTATGGAGGGGTCAGTCAGAGCTGGGGCAGGGGCTAATGGGCAAGATGGCCGCCATGTCCTGAGACCGTGCATAATGTCACAGGGGAAGTTCGGCCGTGTAGTTACTAAATGGAATATTTATTATTATTATTATTAATTTTATTTGGTAATTATTGATTGATAGCTTGCCACGGTGGGTGAGTGGTTATCGTGTCGGACTACCAACCTCCCAAGCTTGTAGGTTCGCTCTTGGTCGTGGTAAGTGATTTTTGAAAGTTGGCAAAAATTAAGACACGCATGTCATACGATGTAGGCATGTAAATGAACCCAGGGAGAGGTCGGCTATGTAGTTGCCAAATGGAATATTTATTATTATTATTATTAGGTAATTATTAATTGATCATGTATAATCAAGACCAGCCTTATATTGTCCACCTCTTGGTGTAGTGGCTAGCATTCTTGGAGGTCATTCCTGAGGTTCGAATCCCGGCTCTGCCAAGAAATTTAATTTCTGGTCTCAGGAGTGGAACGGGGTACATTCAGCCTTGTGAGGCAAAACTGACAGGACCTGGCTTTTAATTCATACCTCAACCATTCTGCCTAACCCAACTTCACCTAACCTAACCTAACCTAACATAACCTAATCTAACCTAACCTAACTTCAAAGTCAGAGCAAATATAAGAGCAAATGTAATAGCACACATAATAAACTAAGTTATAACCTAACCTAACTTCACCTAATCCAGCCTCACCTAACCTAACCTAACCTAACCTAACCTAACATAACCTAACTTTAAAGTAAGAGAAAAAATGTAAGAGCAAATAAAAGAGCACAAATAATAAACTTAGTAATAATCTAACCACACCTAACCTAACCTAACCTAACCTAACATAACCTAACTTCAAAGTGAGAGCAAAAATGTAAGAGCAAATGAGAGAGCACAAATAATAAACTTAGTTATAACCTAACCTAACCCACAGAAACCTAATTTAAAGACTTTAGATTTTATATTTTAACATTTTAGATTCTTGATTTTTTTCATTTTACATTTTTTAGATTTTACATTTTACATTTTTGATTTTTTGTATTTTAGATGTTAGTTTTTTTTTAGATTTTACATTTTAAATTTAAGATTTTTTGATTTTAGATTTTATTTTTTACATTTTCCGAAAAGAGTAAACTACAAGGCTACATACCTAACCTCACCAAACCTAACTTTACCAAACCTAACTTAAGCTAATCCAAAGGCTAATGCACATCCACTAAGTATATAAGGGCACAAGCAACTATCCTTATGCTAGTCATATAGGCTACTGTACAACATGATCACTACCCCCACTGGGTATTTCTTTTTTCATTTTTGTTGTTTACACATTTATCAATTTTCCAATTTTCAATTTTCAGTTTTTTTAAATGTTAGTTTTTAAGTTTTTCAATTTCATAATATGGAAACATGGATTTTGCATTTTGTTGTTTACACATTTATCAATTTTACAATTTCCCAATTACAGTTTTTAAAATGCCAGTTTAAAGTTTTTCAATTTCATGATATAGAAACATGGATTTCCCATTTGTTGTTTACACATTTGTCAATTTACCAAATTCCCATTTACAGTTTTTAAAATTTCAGTTTAATGTTTTTTCTATTTTGTCAATATGGAAACATGGATTTTCCAATTTGTGTTTTACATGTTCATTTTGCATTAGGAGTGGAGAGAGGTGGGTAGTAATTAAAAATGTACAAGCAGTGTCCATACAATATTTTTATTTTAAATACATGTACACTATTTACACATTATACATTTTTACATATATTCTTTTTTTTTGTTATAAATTGTACAGTTTTTTTATTGTTTTCTATTTTTTTATTTTCTTATTATGAATACCATTTTTTGTGTGTGTTCTATTTTTGTAGTGCTATTGTTTTAATTTTTTAAATTTGATTTGTTTTATGTATTTGCTAGGCTCATGCAGAGGATTTTGATATTCATAACTTAACTCTTTAAGCATGGTCAAAGATTGAGTAATGACCATAGGCATGTGTACCTATACCATCAGCATCAATCACTCTTTTATCATCACTAGGACACAAAGCAATTTTGTTTAGTCTTATAGATGATATGTCATGTTGTTTAGAAGCGATAATGTTCATTGGTATTCTTTTTACATTGTTTTTCATGACACAATCCTTATAATCTTGAAAGCTTATACTATTTTTGACAACACTTCTGTTAATACCTTTAATCTTTTTGATTTCTTTACCATTTATGTCTAAAGCGTACATTTTAGCTCTAAGTCCAACAAATGCTTTTATAATTTGTCCACAAGCCTCGTCTTTAAATTTCCCCAACGTGTTCTTGTTTGATGTAGAGTAACATATGTGATTAGTAGGATAATCTGATGTGTCCAGGTGTTCTAGGAAATCCAATTTGTCTTGATATACATCTGGGGTGTTAACCAAATAAATGAACGAGTCGGTATCCATATACATGAGTTTAAGATTGTTCATTCCATAATAGGGTAGCAGGACATCATAGTGGTGGGAATACATTAGAGTTTTTGAAATATCCAGTATACACATTCCAATATATATAGGCTTATTGAATACAATGTTACGTTTAGCCATGTGGAAAGCAGCTAGGTTAGGACCATAAATTGTTCTGTCAATAAATGTCGGCTTTGCTATTAGCTTTTCTGCCTTTTTGCTGTCAGTCACAAGATGTATGTCTATTCTTTTACGGATATTTTCCATTGTTTTTCCAAAAATGGCATTGTTGAATAATTTGTACAGATTTTTCTCAAAATCATTTTTGGCTTGTTTTCGAAGGTTGTTATTAAAATCAACGTATGCCTTTAACCAAGGTCTTTGTTTAAACTTTAACAAACGGTGAATTTTTATCAATTTTATTCCATGATCTAAAGCCTGTTTTAATGCCATGTAGTGAACAACATATCGCCTTCGATTTCCAAGATGAGGAATTAGTTTTTTCAGAGACGAATCCTTAGGTTGTGTACACTCTGGTAGGAAAGGTAAATCGTTGTGTAGATCATGAAGGTCAGATGGGTAATCAACATCAACGTCTAGAATGTATCCCACAGGATCGTCTTTCTTTAGTTTTTCTAGATCAACAGTATCTGGAGAAACCCACTGAAATCCACCATAAGGAAGGGAGTGGCACATAGCCCACCCGTATTGGTTGTTGGCATCATCGTAGGTAATAAACTGCGATGGTTTCTCAGAATCATAGGTTTCCATGTATTTATTGTTAGCTTCAGCATACCGATGAGACACCTGGCATATGCCTCCACGTATTCCAGACTCGATTAAAAGAATCTGATCGTAATCCTGTAGCAATTCCAGTTCAATGCCTGTGTAAAGGAGCATTGCCTCGAAACTTAAACCAGGCGAAGTAAAAAAGTGTGCAGCATCCACTCGGTGTGTTTCTAGTGTTTTGTTTCTAAACGTTTCAAAGCTGTCTGCAAGAAGGAGTACATCTGATGTTAGGTAGAGGTCACTATATTCCCCTAGAGTTTTAATGTTGAACTGATTCCAGACATTTTTGGCATGTTCATAGTCTTCTTGACTAACATCTTCTTGACTTAATTTGTTAAAGAATGCCTCTTTTGGAGGTAAACACGTTTCACTTAACTTTTCCCATGAATCAATGTAATCATAACAAAATACCCCTTTACGAGTCATGAGCATTGCATTTTCTTTTCCAAAGTACTTGCTTGTTTCAGGGTATAATGTTAAGTTGGAAACTAAGTTTTCCAAACTACTCGGCATTAACCGAAACGTGTCCACAAATCTAAGCTTAACATTTCCTACATATTTCGTAAAGGAAATGTACTTTTCTTTGGAGTTAGCGATAACATCCACTCTCTCAGTAGTACATCCCAATTGCTTTACAATGAAATTTGCGTCGTAGCCACTCATATTATGTAGAAACACAGGAACGGGGTTACGTGTTTTACACCTCAAATTACAGTTATTGTGAGCACTTCCACGGTATTCCCCTGTAATATGGCAGTGGTCTCGAACTTTCCAGTCCTGTTGGGTAAATGGTTTTTGACACAAATAACAGGTTTCAGAACATTGGAACTCTGCTTCTTGAGCCTGAGTTAAGGCCTTTGGAACATTTAAGCTGTAAAGGCGATCAATTTCATTAGCTATTGAGATCAAACAGTCCATAAACTTTTCTGCAGCGTCAGGTCCACGATAAATAACAGGTTGGCTTGAAAGATTTGTCTTTATGTGTTCCACAGCAGGTGAGGGTTTAACGTATATACCAAAGCTCATAGGAACATGACTCTGGTATGGCACTGTATAACTTGCTTCAGGATTGGGCAAACATGTTTGATATGGTAAGAGTATACTTTCGAAATCTGCATAGATAACGTAAGGTATTCTTAGCATTTTTTCAACATTTAAAAATTTGACAATGGGGTTTTTAATAGGCATTTCAACCCTAGCAATGTCATGCTGGACACACAAAGCTCTATGTTCTTTTAATTTTTCCATTCCTTGTTGTCCATATTGATTATCAAAGTGAGTAAAACACCGTTTACACGTATATATCTTATGTTCACGGCGGGTAATCTGATGTGCTACTAGTTTATCAAAATCTTTGATAAAGACGTAGTGGTTCTGTCCGGATAATGAACTTAGCAGAAAGAGGTCACGATGGTCTTGCAGCTCTTGATCCACAACCTTTAGAGGGAACAGTTTATTGTCTTCTTCCAATCCAAATACATTAATGGATATATCGTTAGCTTTTTCAAATTTGGGAATGTCTGCTAGCGATGTAGGAAATGATATTGTTGAAAAATCATACTTGTTTTCCAGATCCTTGTATTTACTAATGCGTTTAGCATCAGTTTTAACCAGTTTTGCTAAAATGGCATACATAAAACACCTCTCGTCCTTAAAGTTTTGAGGATTAATGCAGGCTTTTCTTGCTTGTATAACTGCTGGTAATGGAATATATGTGCTTCCACGCAAGGGATTGTACTTATTTATTTTCAATCGTACTCCTTCCACTGCTAACAAAGCCCAATTACTGCCTTTTAGCTCAGATTCTTCCATTTCCGTAGTTAACTTTGTAAATTGTGTTTCCAAGAAACTACTTAAGTCAGTTTCCAAAAATAGGGCCTGATTTCGTGTTTTAAATGCACGATCTGTAATTTCATTGGTAGATGTATGAATGAATCTACATTCAGCCACAAGATTAACTTTTATCGACTTGTGCATTGCTAGTTCTTTCTGCATAGCTTGTATTATTTGCTGTTTGGACTCTTTAAGGTATGAATTTAAATCCTTGCACGTATCGCAACGAATGAAATAGGATTTAAGTCGATCTTCAAAAGATGTCTCATATTCAATAAGTCCATTTTTGTCAGGGACCAATGACAGTAGGTAATGTTTTGTAGGCTCTGCCTTTTGTCTTTTAGCTGCCGACACAACATTACAACATTCTTCATGACGACGTCCATTGTAGGCATTGTTGAATGTACTACCACAGGTCTTGCACTCATGAAATTCACCACACGATACTTCATGTCGCTTCCTATGATAGTCTCGAAGAAAAGTCTTTCCACACTCTTTACACATATAGCTAGGAATGGCTTCTTCCATTATGAATGTTGATTTCTGAAAACAGCTGCTTACTGCGTATCACAGGGCTAGAGGTTGGTCGGTGAGACGGTCTTTCACGATGTGAACACCGTGAGAGGTAGTAGTCAACTGGTGATATTCTTGTGAAGGGTCCTCTAATATACCCCTAGTCTAGACCAACAGCTCTTTACAGCGTATGACAAGGCTGTATACTGGATAGTGAGACGGTCTTTCACGATGTGAACACTGTAACAAGTAGTAGTCAACTGATTATATACTTGCTAAGGGTTCTCTAATATACAATAGTCAAGACCAACAGCTACTTACTGAGTAGTACAAGGCTGTACAATAGTTGTTTTAACAGTCTTTCACGATGTGGTCACTGTGAATGGTGGTAGTCAACTGATGATATTCTTGATAAGGGTCCTCTAATGTACCCCTGGTTAAGGGTAACAGCTGTTCACTGCTTATGACAAGGCTAAAGACTGGTTGCTTCAACGGTCTTTCACAATGTAAACACTGTGACAGGTAGTAGTCAACTGAAAATATTCTTATGGCCTACTCAAGGTTATCAGGTACTTACTGCATATCAAAAGGCTGTACACTCATGTGTGTTAGGCACTCTTTCTTGCTAAGGACCCCAATATTCCCTACACAAGGCTATACATGTTAGTTCTAAACACTTAGTGGTTAATTGTATATTCAATTTTTGTACAAAGCTTACACAAGCACGTTTTTTATGAGGTAAAACTTTGTTAAATAGCTGCATGCGACACGCAAAGTATGTTGCCGCTATCTAGCGGTGACTATGAGAACTACTTGACCGACCAGCATGCTACCTAGCGCTCCATTTCAATACTCGCTCACTGAACGAACAGCATACTATCTAGCGGTCGATATCAATACTCACTCAACTACCAGCCTGCTACCTATCGGTCAATATAACAACTCACTCAACTACCAACATGCTACATGGCTTTTTTGGTCAGTTTTTTGTTGGCTTTTTTTGGTCAGTTTCTGTTGGCTTATGTTGGCTTTTATTGGCTTTTGTTGGCTTTTGTTGGCTTTTGTTGGCTTTTTTGTTGGCTTTTTGTTGGCTTTTGTATTAGCTCTTTCATATTTGCTCTTGCTTGTGGGGGCTTATTATTTGGTCTTGGAAAGTATGTCAGTCCTTTTTTTATGGCTGCAAAATGCTTACAGCCATGTTTGTAAGCAGCAACAACAACAACACACAATATTCCAAAACAATCCAAAGTACTCTAAGGTTTATCAATGACTCTCAACTCTTACACTTACCTCTATCCCATGCCTAGTCAAAAATAGTGTATTTTTCAAATTTTTCAAAAAATATTTGGAAAGTAGGCTATATCATTAAACTAAAAATCCTAAAAAGACATATGTTAACTCCAACACCTACCTCTATACCATTCTTAGTCCAAAAATAGTGTATTTTTAAATTTTCCAAAAACATATTTCCAAAATGGGTTATATTTCCAAAATTAAAAAGTTTACAAAAATGTTTGTTTGACAGAAATGAATGGCCTTTACCCCCTCTACCACGGTACCAAGTCCCAGGTCTCTAGGACAACAAAAATAAAATTTTAAAAATGGGCTTTATTTCCAAAATTAAGAATTTTACAAACAAGTTTGTCTAACGTAAATCAATGGTCTTTACCCCTTTTATTACCATACCAAGTCTCAGGTCACTAGGTCAAGAAAATAAAATTTTTAAAAAATGGTCACTATTTTGGAAACTAGGAATTCTACAAAAAAGTTTGTTTAACATAAATGAAAGGTCTCTATCCCCTCTACCGGTAAACCAAGTTACAGGTCTGTAGGACAAAAATGAAAAACGTTCAACTGGGAAAGTAGGCGATTTTTCATAAAACCAAACATTCTAAAAAGTGTTCTATGGGCTTAAAATAATGGCCTCTATGTCCTTTATTTTTTATAATAAAACTTTTTTATTTTTTTATATTTTTTGAAAAAAAGCGTAATTTTGAAATTCCTATATTTTGGAAACTAGAAAGTTTACAAAAAAGTTTGTTTGACATAAATGAAAGGTTCCTACCCCCTCTACCCCCAAAATAAATGTCAAGCCTCTAGAACTAAAACTGCAGTAGTGGAGTAGTGCCGATTCCGAGTGTCATGGCCGCCGCGTGGACTCACGCGGCGGCCATGACACTATTTGGAATCGGCACTACTCCACTACTGCAGTTTTAGTTCTAGAGGCTTGACATTTATTTTGGGGGTAGAGGGGGTAGGAACCTTTCATTTATGTCAAACAAACTTTTTTGTAAACTTTCTAGTTTCCAAAATATAGGAATTTCAAAATTACGCTTTTTTCAAAAAATATAAAAAAATAAAAAAGTTTTATTATAAAAAATAAAGGACATAGAGGCCATTATTTTAAGCCCATAGAACACTTTTTAGAATGTTTGGTTTTATGAAAAATCGCCTACTTTCCCAGTTGAACGTTTTTCATTTTTGTCCTACAGACCTGTAACTTGGTTTACCGGTAGAGGGGATAGAGACCTTTCATTTATGTTAAACAAACTTTTTTGTAGAATTCCTAGTTTCCAAAATAGTGACCATTTTTTAAAAATTTTATTTTCTTGACCTAGTGACCTGAGACTTGGTATGGTAATAAAAGGGGTAAAGACCATTGATTTACGTTAGACAAACTTGTTTGTAAAATTCTTAATTTTGGAAATAAAGCCCATTTTTAAAATTTTATTTTTGTTGTCCTAGAGACCTGGGACTTGGTACCGTGGTAGAGGGGGTAAAGGCCATTCATTTCTGTCAAACAAACATTTTTGTAAACTTTTTAATTTTGGAAATATAACCCATTTTGGAAATATGTTTTTGGAAAATTTAAAAATACACTATTTTTGGACTAAGAATGGTATAGAGGTAGGTGTTGGAGTTAACATATGTCTTTTTAGGATTTTTAGTTTAATGATATAGCCTACTTTCCAAATATTTTTTGAAAAATTTGAAAAATACACTATTTTTGACTAGGCATGGGATAGAGGTAAGTGTAAGAGTTGAGAGTCATTGATAAACCTTAGAGTACTTTGGATTGTTTTGGAATATTGTGTGTTGTTGTTGTTGCTGCTTACAAACATGGCTGTAAGCATTTTGCAGCCATAAAAAAAGGACTGACATACTTTCCAAGACCAAATAATAAGCCCCCACAAGCAAGAGCAAATATGAAAGAGCTAATACAAAAGCCAACAAAAAGCCAACAAAAAAGCCAACAAAAGCCAACAAAAGCCAACAAAAGCCAATAAAAGCCAACATAAGCCAACAGAAACTGACCAAAAAAAGCCAACAAAAAACTGACCAAAAAAGCCATGTAGCATGTTGGTAGTTGAGTGAGTTGTTATATTGACCGATAGGTAGCAGGCTGGTAGTTGAGTGAGTATTGATATCGACCGCTAGATAGTATGCTGTTCGTTCAGTGAGCGAGTATTGAAATGGAGCGCTAGGTAGCATGCTGGTCGGTCAAGTAGTTCTCATAGTCACCGCTAGATAGCGGCAACATACTTTGCGTGTCGCATGCAGCTATTTAACAAAGTTTTACCTCATAAAAAACGTGCTTGTGTAAGCTTTGTACAAAAATTGAATATACAATTAACCACTAAGTGTTTAGAACTAACATGTATAGCCTTGTGTAGGGAATATTGGGGTCCTTAGCAAGAAAGAGTGCCTAACACACATGAGTGTACAGCCTTTTGATATGCAGTAAGTACCTGATAACCTTGAGTAGGCCATAAGAATATTTTCAGTTGACTACTACCTGTCACAGTGTTTACATTGTGAAAGACCGTTGAAGCAACCAGTCTTTAGCCTTGTCATAAGCAGTGAACAGCTGTTACCCTTAACCAGGGGTACATTAGAGGACCCTTATCAAGAATATCATCAGTTGACTACCACCATTCACAGTGACCACATCGTGAAAGACTGTTAAAACAACTATTGTACAGCCTTGTACTACTCAGTAAGTAGCTGTTGGTCTTGACTATTGTATATTAGAGAACCCTTAGCAAGTATATAATCAGTTGACTACTACTTGTTACAGTGTTCACATCGTGAAAGACCGTCTCACTATCCAGTATACAGCCTTGTCATACGCTGTAAAGAGCTGTTGGTCTAGACTAGGGGTATATTAGAGGACCCTTCACAAGAATATCACCAGTTGACTACTACCTCTCACGGTGTTCACATCGTGAAAGACCGTCTCACCGACCAACCTCTAGCCCTGTGATACGCAGTAAGCAGCTGTTTTCAGAAATCAACATTCATAATGGAAGAAGCCATTCCTAGCTATATGTGTAAAGAGTGTGGAAAGACTTTTCTTCGAGACTATCATAGGAAGCGACATGAAGTATCGTGTGGTGAATTTCATGAGTGCAAGACCTGTGGTAGTACATTCAACAATGCCTACAATGGACGTCGTCATGAAGAATGTTGTAATGTTGTGTCGGCAGCTAAAAGACAAAAGGCAGAGCCTACAAAACATTACCTACTGTCATTGGTCCCTGACAAAAATGGACTTATTGAATATGAGACATCTTTTGAAGATCGACTTAAATCCTATTTTATTCGTTGCGATACGTGCAAGGATTTAAATTCATACCTTAAAGAGTCCAAACAGCAAATAATACAAGCTATGCAGAAAGAACTAGCAATGCACAAGTCGATAAAAGTTAATCTTGTGGCTGAATGTAGATTCATTCATACATCTACCAATGAAATTACAGATCGTGCATTTAAAACACGAAATCAGGCCCTATTTTTGGAAACTGACTTAAGTAGTTTCTTGGAAACACAATTTACAAAGTTAACTACGGAAATGGAAGAATCTGAGCTAAAAGGCAGTAATTGGGCTTTGTTAGCAGTGGAAGGAGTACGATTGAAAATAAATAAGTACAATCCCTTGCGTGGAAGCACATATATTCCATTACCAGCAGTTATACAAGCAAGAAAAGCCTGCATTAATCCTCAAAACTTTAAGGACGAGAGGTGTTTTATGTATGCCATTTTAGCAAAACTGGTTAAAACTGATGCTAAACGCATTAGTAAATACAAGGATCTGGAAAACAAGTATGATTTTTCAACAATATCATTTCCTACATCGCTAGCAGACATTCCCAAATTTGAAAAAGCTAACGATATATCCATTAATGTATTTGGATTGGAAGAAGACAATAAACTGTTCCCTCTAAAGGTTGTGGATCAAGAGCTGCAAGACCATCGTGACCTCTTTCTGCTAAGTTCATTATCCGGACAGAACCACTACGTCTTTATCAAAGATTTTGATAAACTAGTAGCACATCAGATTACCCGCCGTGAACATAAGATATATACGTGTAAACGGTGTTTTACTCACTTTGATAATCAATATGGACAACAAGGAATGGAAAAATTAAAAGAACATAGAGCTTTGTGTGTCCAGCATGACATTGCTAGGGTTGAAATGCCTATTAAAAACCCCATTGTCAAATTTTTAAATGTTGAAAAAATGCTAAGAATACCTTACGTTATCTATGCAGATTTCGAAAGTATACTCTTACCATATCAAACATGTTTGCCCAATCCTGAAGCAAGTTATACAGTGCCATACCAGAGTCATGTTCCTATGAGCTTTGGTATATACGTTAAACCCTCACCTGCTGTGGAACACATAAAGACAAATCTTTCAAGCCAACCTGTTATTTATCGTGGACCTGACGCTGCAGAAAAGTTTATGGACTGTTTGATCTCAATAGCTAATGAAATTGATCGCCTTTACAGCTTAAATGTTCCAAAGGCCTTAACTCAGGCTCAAGAAGCAGAGTTCCAATGTTCTGAAACCTGTTATTTGTGTCAAAAACCATTTACCCAACAGGACTGGAAAGTTCGAGACCACTGCCATATTACAGGGGAATACCGTGGAAGTGCTCACAATAACTGTAATTTGAGGTGTAAAACACGTAACCCCGTTCCTGTGTTTCTACATAATATGAGTGGCTACGACGCAAATTTCATTGTAAAGCAATTGGGATGTACTACTGAGAGAGTGGATGTTATCGCTAACTCCAAAGAAAAGTACATTTCCTTTACGAAATATGTAGGAAATGTTAAGCTTAGATTTGTGGACACGTTTCGGTTAATGCCGAGTAGTTTGGAAAACTTAGTTTCCAACTTAACATTATACCCTGAAACAAGCAAGTACTTTGGAAAAGAAAATGCAATGCTCATGACTCGTAAAGGGGTATTTTGTTATGATTACATTGATTCATGGGAAAAGTTAAGTGAAACGTGTTTACCTCCAAAAGAGGCATTCTTTAACAAATTAAGTCAAGAAGATGTTAGTCAAGAAGACTATGAACATGCCAAAAATGTCTGGAATCAGTTCAACATTAAAACTCTAGGGGAATATAGTGACCTCTACCTAACATCAGATGTACTCCTTCTTGCAGACAGCTTTGAAACGTTTAGAAACAAAACACTAGAAACACACCGAGTGGATGCTGCACACTTTTTTACTTCGCCTGGTTTAAGTTTCGAGGCAATGCTCCTTTACACAGGCATTGAACTGGAATTGCTACAGGATTACGATCAGATTCTTTTAATCGAGTCTGGAATACGTGGAGGCATATGCCAGGTGTCTCATCGGTATGCTGAAGCTAACAATAAATACATGGAAACCTATGATTCTGAGAAACCATCGCAGTTTATTACGATGATGCCAACAACCAATACGGGTGGGCTATGTGCCACTCCCTTCCTTATGGTGGATTTCAGTGGGTTTCTCCAGATACTGTTGATCTAGAAAAACTAAAGAAAGACGATCCTGTGGGATACATTCTAGACGTTGATGTTGATTACCCATCTGACCTTCATGATCTACACAACGATTTACCTTTCCTACCAGAGTGTACACAACCTAAGGATTCGTCTCTGAAAAAACTAATTCCTCATCTTGGAAATCGAAGGCGATATGTTGTTCACTACATGGCATTAAAACAGGCTTTAGATCATGGAATAAAATTGATAAAAATTCACCGTTTGTTAAAGTTTAAACAAAGACCTTGGTTAAAGGCATACGTTGATTTTAATAACAACCTTCGAAAACAAGCCAAAAATGATTTTGAGAAAAATCTGTACAAATTATTCAACAATGCCATTTTTGGAAAAACAATGGAAAATATCCGTAAAAGAATAGACATACGTCTTGTGACTGACAGCAAAAAGGCAGAAAAGCTAATAGCAAAGCCGACATTTATTGACAGAACAATTTATGGTCCTAACCTAGCTGCTTTCCACATGGCTAAACGTAACATTGTATTCAATAAGCCTATATATATTGGAATGTGTATACTGGATATTTCAAAAACTCTAATGTATTCCCACCACTATGATGTCCTGCTACCCTATTATGGAATGAACAATCTTAAACTCATGTATATGGATACCGACTCGTTCATTTATTTGGTTAACACCCCAGATGTATATCAAGACAAATTGGATTTCCTAGAACACCTGGACACATCAGATTATCCTACTAATCACATATGTTACTCTACATCAAACAAGAAAACGTTGGGGAAATTTAAAGACGAGGCTTGTGGACAAATTATAAAAGCATTTGTTGGACTTAGAGCTAAAATGTACGCTTTAGACATAAATGGTAAAGAAATCAAAAAGATTAAAGGTATTAACAGAAGTGTTGTCAAAAATAGTATAAGCTTTCAAGATTATAAGGATTGTGTCATGAAAAACAATGTAAAAAGAATACCAATGAACATTATCGCTTCTAAACAACATGACATATCATCTATAAGACTAAACAAAATTGCTTTGTGTCCTGGTGATGATAAAAGAGTGATTGATGCTGATGGTATAGGTACACATGCCTATGGTCATTACTCAATCATTGACCATGCTTAAAGAGTTAAGTTATGAATATCAAAATCCTCTGCATGAGCCTAGCAAATACATAAAACAAATCAAATTTAAAAAATTAAAACAATAGCACTACAAAAATAGAACACACACAAAAAATGGTATTCATAATAAGAAAATAAAAAAATAGAAAACAATAAAAAAAACTGTACAATTTATAACAAAAAAAAAGAATATATGTAAAAATGTATAATGTGTAAATAGTGTACATGTATTTAAAATAAAAATATTGTATGGACACTGCTTGTACATTTTTAATTACTACCCACCTCTCTCCTCTCCTAATGCAAAATGAACATGTAAAACACAAATTGGAAAATCCATGTTTCCATATTGACAAAATAGAAAAAACATTAAACTGAAATTTTAAAAACTGTAAATGGGAATTTGGTAAATTGACAAATGTGTAAACAACAAATGGGAAATCCATGTTTCTATATCATGAAATTGAAAAACTTTAAACTGGCATTTTAAAAACTGTAATTGGGAAATTGTAAAATTGATAAATGTGTAAACAACAAAATGCAAAATCCATGTTTCCATATTATGAAATTGAAAAACTTAAAAACTAACATTTAAAAAAAACTGAAAATTGAAAATTGGAAAATTGATAAATGTGTAAACAACAAAAATGAAAAAAGAAATACCCAGTGGGGGTAGTGATCATGTTGTACAGTAGCCTATATGACTAGCATAAGGATAGTTGCTTGTGCCCTTATATACTTAGTGGATGTGCATTAGCCTTTGGATTAGCTTAAGTTAGGTTTGGTAAAGTTAGGTTTGGTGAGGTTAGGTATGTAGCCTTGTAGTTTACTCTTTTCGGAAAATGTAAAAAATAAAATCTAAAATCAAAAAATCTTAAATTTAAAATGTAAAATCTAAAAAAAACTAACATCTAAAATACAAAAAATCAAAAATGTAAAATGTAAAATCTAAAAAATGTAAAATGAAAAAAATCAAGAATCTAAAATGTTAAAATATAAAATCTAAAGTCTTTAAATTAGGTTTCTGTGGGTTAGGTTAGGTTATAACTAAGTTTATTATTTGTGCTCTCTCATTTGCTCTTACATTTTTGCTCTCACTTTGAAGTTAGGTTATGTTAGGTTAGGTTAGGTTAGGTTAGGTGTGGTTAGATTATTACTAAGTTTATTATTTGTGCTCTTTTATTTGCTCTTACATTTTTTCTCTTACTTTAAAGTTAGGTTATGTTAGGTTAGGTTAGGTTAGGTTAGGTTAGGTGAGGCTGGATTAGGTGAAGTTAGGTTAGGTTATAACTTAGTTTATTATGTGTGCTATTACATTTGCTCTTATATTTGCTCTGACTTTGAAGTTAGGTTAGGTTAGATTAGGTTATGTTAGGTTAGGTTAGGTTAGGTGAAGTTGGGTTAGGCAGAATGGTTGAGGTATGAATTAAAAGCCAGGTCCTGTCAGTTTTGCCTCACAAGGCTGAATGTACCCCGTTCCACTCCTGAGACCAGAAATTAAATTTCTTGGCAGAGCCGGGATTCGAACCTCAGGAATGACCTCCAAGAATGCTAGCCACTACACCAAGAGGTGGACAATATAAGGCTGGTCTTGATTATACATGATCAATTAATAATTACCTAATAATAATAATAATAAATATTCCATTTGGCAACTACATAGCCAACCTCTCCCTGGGTTCATTTACATGCCTACATCGTATGACATGCGTGTCTTAATTTTTGCCAACTTTCAAAAATCACTTACCACGACCAAGAGCGAACCTACAAGCTTGGGGGGTTGGTAGTCCGACACGATAACCACTCACCCACCGTGGCAAGCTATCAATCAATAATTACCAAATAAAATTAATAATAATAATAATAAATATTCCATTTAGTAACTACACGGCCGAACTTCCCCTGTGACATTATGCACGGTCTCAGGACATGGCGGCCATCTTGCCCATTAGCCCCTGCCCCAGCTCTGACTGACCCCTCCATAAGAATAACATAGAGTGATTGCGCGCGGCGGCCATCTTGCCCATTAGCCCCTGCCCCAGAACCGGCTTATTTATCCTACTAATAGGCACAATATCAAAACCGTACAAAATGGAAAATATTCCCCTAATAATTACCTAAAACTTTTGTCTGAAAGAAGTTTTGATATGACCCACCATTACGCCAAGGGATGATAAAAATGATTTCGGAATTTTAAAAAATGCCAAGTGCCATCAGAGGTTACCATAACAACGCTTTTAAATTGATAAGGGATGATTTATCAGAGGTTGCCAAGACAACGCCATTGACGAGATCACATTCATTAGCCTACTTTCGATTTTTGCAAAAAATGAAAGTAGACTTATGAGATCACCACAGGGCGAAAAAAAAAGTGTGTCTGTCTGTGTGTGTGTATGTGTGTGAGTCTGTGTGTGTGTGTGTGTGTGTGTGTGTGTGTGGACTCTGAATGTCTCCCCCCCCCCCTATCAATTCGAACACGGTGAGCGCAAATTGAACGAAATTTGGTACAAAGGTAGCACTAGCAAAGGACACCTCAGTGTCATGTTTTATATCGCCGCCATCTTGACGGAAACGTAATGGCGGCCACACAAATGTTCAAAGCTTAAATCAAATTACGACTAACCTAATCATCCGATCTCTACAAAATTTTTCAACAACATACCTTTATGGGGGGAGCATCCTTTGACCAAACTAATAGGTCATCAGCCTAATAGTTTGCGAATGGCGGCCATCTTTGTGTGAAAATCGATTGCCCCTATTAATTCGAACACGGTGAAACCGAATGGAACGAAATTTGGTACAGAGGTAGTACTAGCAAAGGGCACCTTAGTGTCATGTTTTATATCGCCGCCATCTTGACGGAAACGTAATGGCGGCCACCCAAATGTTCAAAGCTTAAATCAAATTACGACTAACCTAATCATCCGATCTCTACCAAATTTTGCAACAATATACCTTTATGGAGGGAGCATCCTTTGACAAATCTAATAGGTCATTAGCCTAACAGTTTGCGGATGGCGGCCATCTTTGTGTCAAAATCGATTACCCCTATTAATTCAAACACGGTGAAACGGAATGGAATGAAATTTGGTGCAGAGGTAGCAATAGCAAAGGGCACCTCAGTTTCATGTTTTATATCGCCGCCATCTTGACGGAAACGTAATGGTGGCCACACAAAAATTCAAAGCTTAAATCAAATTACGATTAACCTAATCATCCGATCTCTACCAAATTTTGCATCAACATACCATTATGGAGGGAGCATCCTTTGACCAAACTAATAGGTCATTAGCCTAATATTTTGCGGATGGCGGCCATCTTTGTGTGAAAATCGATTCCCCCTATTAATTCGAACACGGTGAAACCGAATGGAACGAAATTTGGTACAGAGGTAGCACTAGAAAAGGCCACCTCAGTGTCATGTTTTATATCACCGCCATCTTGACGGAAACGTAATCGCGGCCACCCAAATGTTAAAGGCTAAAATGTAATTACGACCAACCTAATAATCTAATCTCTACCAAATTTTGCAACAACAAATCTTTATGTGGGAAGTATATTCTGACCAAACTGCTTGATCATCAGCCCAATAGTTTGCAGATGGTGGCCAAGTATGTGTGAAAATCGATTCCCCCTATCAATTCAAACACGGTGAAACCGAATTGAACGAAATTTGGTACAGAGGTAGCACTAGCAAAAGGCACCTCAGTGTCATGTTTTATATCGCCGCCATCTTGACGGAAACGGAATGACGGCCACCCAAATGTTAAAAGCTTAAATCAAATTTCGACCATCCTAATAATTTGATCTCTACCGGATTTTGCAACAACATGCCTTTTTGTGGAAAGCATCTTATGACTGACTACAAGGTCATCAGCCCATAAGTTTGCAAATAGCGGCCATGTATGTGTGCAAATCCATTCCCCAGATCAATTCAAACACGGTGAAACCGAATTGAATGTTTTTTTTTTTTACAGAGGTAGCACTAGCAAAGGGCACCTCATATTCATGTTTAATATCCCTATAGCACGTTGTATTTCAACAAGCTACTACAACCAACATTCAATTATACTCCTTGAAAAGGAAAAAGAGTTATAACAATACCCATGTATTTAGGAGAAAGTAGGCTATATGTTCTTTACTGAACATCTTGTTTTTAGCCTACTTTTCACACTTTTCAAAAATGAGGAAAAAGTAGACTTATAAGATATCTCCGGGAAAATGTGTCTGTCCTTCTCTCTGTCTATCTGTCCTTCTGTCTGTCTGGCCGTGTGTGTGTGTCCCCCCCCCCCCCCCCAACTCCTAAACGGCTGCAGCAATCGAAACCAAATTTAGTATGAGTAAAGATGTATACCGGAATATCTCAGGCCCATATTTCAAAAAGATGCCAGTGCTACCAACTGCTAAAAAACGCACTAGAAATTTGAGCTCCATGTTGGATATCTTGGAAGGTATACATGGGAGCTATTCTAAAATTGGCACACATGTAGATAATACTATTTCAGTTTAATTTCCAGGTGGCCATACATGACAGCGTTGCCAAAATAATTTTAAGCCTTCTGATAAGTCCAATTTTAAATGCATATAACTTCTACACTATCAATTGGATTTCAACCAAAATTTGTATGTAATATGTGTGCATAAACATATATGACTGATTGTATTCTTAAGAGCCACCAGGGCTGCCAACTGTTAATAATTGCTCTCTATTTTGTATCCAAATATATCAGAAAGTATGCAAGCCGACAGCTTTAAACTATGCACACGTAAATTACCCGACATTTTACATTAATTTGGAGTAACTTATATACGTCAGTTCTACCAACATGATTCTAAGTCTGCTGATAGGACCAATTTTTAATTACATGTAACTTCTATACCAACAAATGGATTTCATCCAAAATTGGCACAAAAATATATAATATTTCAGATTATTTCAGACCAGCACTCGCATGACATTGTTGCCAACATGCTTTTACGTGTACTAATAGATCCAATGTCTAAATCCATGTAACGTCCTTTGGACTTCAACCACATTTTGTATTCTGTACCTTAGGAGATGGAAGTAAGAATATATTCAGTCACCAGAGCTGCCAACTGTATTGCTCTATTAGGCTACATTATGCCTAGTATACCTTATTTCGAACTAATTAAGACATTTCGATATTACCCACTTAATTTCGTCATTATTCTAGATAGGTTCATATACTGTAGATTAATCTATGGCATGAATCTTAATTTTAAGGAAAGTAGGCTCTTTAGTTCGTCACTGAACTTCTTGTTCCATCTGATTATGAGGGAAGCGGCTAACTGGTAGCATGCTGAACTTCTAAGCCCCAGGTGCTGGTTCAAAGCCGGCCAAAGTAGCCGGATTTTCTAAGAGCGCTAAAAATCCGTCAGCATGATTTCCTTCGGAGGGGAAGTTACAACATTCGTTGCAAGTTGCTGGTTGCGGTGGCATCTAGCAGCCAAGTTCACAGCTAGGTGTCGTTGACGTTAGTATTTGGTACAAAATTAGGTACTACTACTTAAAATTGACCGTCTGCAGACCTTACCTGAATTACAGACTAATACCGTCATCACGAATAACACCGTTTATCAGACAGATTCTACACACACCCAATGTACACGGGGTTACATGACCACCTTGTCGCAGCCCCTAAATTGAGGAACCAACCAACATCTCTGCGGGAGATAAAATTTTGCGTGAAGAAGTAACAGACTGTTAGATAGTTACACATTAGTTCCAAACCTTGCATAAGGACAGTGTGATCACAAGTATAAAAATTAACCCGAAATGACAAGAAGGTTACCATCCCCATAAGACAGTAAAATGTTAAAAGTATGCACAGAAAGACGAAACAAGATGTTCAGTAAATAACATATAGCCTACTTTCTCCTAAATGTATTAGTATAGTTATAACTCGTTGTTATTATCAAAGAGTATAATAGAATCATTTCTTGGTTGAAGACCTTAGAAACTATTTACCTCTACCAAACGCCACAACCTAGAAAAAAAAACTACTACCATCATTGAAGAAAGATAGATAAGAAGTATCTCAAGAATGTTATGGATCTGGAGACATAATCGACCGGACTGGCTGCGTGGCTCTGCGGTATCGTTCTCGCTTGCTGGGCCCTAGGTTGCAGGTTCGTATCCTGGCGCAATCAACTGGCATTTGAGGGTGCACAAATGCGAGGGAGCCGTGTCAGTAGATTTACTGGCACGTTAAAGATCCCCTTCGGGCCAAAATTCCGGCACCCCGGCGTATCTAAAAGCAGCAGCAGTTAAAAGGGTCGTAAAACAAATAACATTATTAGTATTGTTATTATTACATAATCGACCTGCCGTGGGCAACATCCAACTTTGAGTTGAGGCATGTCTTTACACGTCTGGTTGTGCATGGCTTTCACAACCCTAATTGAATTAACAAATCTTCCCATGACCCTACAGAGACGTGTGTATACAAACTATGTGGATATTTTCGATTGCTATTTGCCTGAAATAAAAGTATTAATAACCTGAACTAGTACCAGCGGCTAGAATTCAGTTACTATGTGAAATCGTTTTGTTCTTTACTTCAAATAACATTTTCAAATAACGCACAATAGGCTGTAACAAACCCTTTAAAATAAGAAGTAAAAATGTATCATAGTATCATCCTGTCATTCTTCAAATTCGATGCGCATAGAATGCCAATGGTATACTATCAATAGAATCCCATGTAGACCAGTCGTGAAATCTAGTGGAGAAATATCGAACAATATAATGATAACAGGGCGAGTGCATTCTAGCGGCCATAAGAAGAAACTTTTCAATAAAATCTGGAAGTTAATAAGTAGGCCGGCGTGCAGTTACCTTTTTGGCTGCTAGATGTCTCGAGCAAATCTGCTGGCGAATAATGTTTTAATTAGATATATGTTTTGCACCGTAATATGCACAATATAAGGCTTAATTTTAAAATGTCTGAGTCATTACAAAGCAACAAATATGTAAAATTTCAAGCAAAAAACCAAACTCTGATGGGGTTTGAACCATAGGCATATGAATGACAGACTAACGCTTTACCACGGAGCCATTTGTGCCAACGAACATTGGTCTATATACAATGACTTACATAGAACTTGTTAGCAAATAATGATTTAGACCTAACGATTTCATCAGTGGAGTATATTATTTATGTATAAAGCATTTCATACTAAGTTTATTTATTTTGTATCAGTACGCTATATTGCATGCAATAATCAAATTAGTGAAATATAAGTCAGGCACAAGATATCCGCTGCCATCTTGTCTTCTTACCGAGACGGCTCAGCTTTCTAAAATCACTTCTGCACTATAGTATCACAAAATAAACTTTTAATTTCGAACGTGCCTCTTCCTTTAGAACAGTTAAATCGATTCTCGGCTCGATAATCGGAACTGGTGGGTCCCATGATATGGATTATAATGTTTGCATAATTCGCACGGCCGCCATCCTGAAATGGTACGGCGGATGACCTTGTAGTTTGGTCACAAGACGCGTCCTATTTGAAGGTATGTTATTACCAAATTTGGTAGAGATCGGATAATTTGGTTAGTCGCTATTTGATTTTACGTTTTGAACGTTTGAGTGGCCGCCATTCAGATTTGGTAAAGATGGCGGCGATATAAACATGACACTGAGGTGCCCTTCGCTTGTTCTACCTCTGTACCAAATTTCGTTCAATTCGGTTTCACCGTGTTCGAATTGATAGGGGGCGACAGACATTCAGAGTACACACACTCACACACACACATACACACACACAGACTCACACACACACATACACACACACACACACACACACACACAGACACACAATTTTTGGCCCTGTAGTGATCTCATAAGTCTACTTTCATTTTTTGCAAAAATCGAAAGTAGGCTAAAAATGTTAACTAACCTCCAATTGTAAAATACTTTCTCGCAATAAATGAGGTCTGATCCTCCTACGAAAACCTGCATATTTTGCCTATTATAGCCTATCCCCTAGCTTGCCCGGTGAAATCTACCTCCGCCTTCCGGCGTGCCGAGAGGATTTTTTTTAAATTTAAGTACTGACTGCAACTTAGATTTCTTTTAAATAGTTCCTACTTTTGTCGCCAAGCGCCACCGTCGACGACTACTAGGCCAAGTTCAGAACTTAGCTACTAGACGCCACCGCAGTCGGCTCTTGGCAACGAACGTAGAAACCTAAGAGCGTTGTTTACATGCTTAACCACCGACTGTAGTGGCTACGCGCGCTAAAGCGCTGCGTTAGGTTAAGGGGCCAAGCTCTCTGCTGACTCGGTAGACGCGTGGGTTCGAGCCCCACCGTCGGCTGTCCTTGAAATGGTTTTCCGTGGTTTCCCATTTTCAACACCAGGCAAATGCTGGGACAGTACCTTCTGACAGGCCACGGCCGCTTCCTTCCCCATCCTTGCCCAGTTTCATTCATCTTCATCCATTCCATCTCTCATCCCGACGCGCAGGTCGCCCACGGGCGTCGACTAGAAAGACCTGCACTCGGCCTCTCAGGAGGCTACACGACAAAAAAAAACATGCTTAACCTATCCAATTTAGCTTCATACAGGTGTAATTAGTGGAAGGTTCTTTAACATGCCATAAATCTATGACATGGGACCGCCGGCTTTACTTCCCCTCCGAAGGAAGACATACTGAGGGATTTTTAACGTTCTTAAAAAATCCGACGGCTTCGGCCAGGTTTGAACCCGCTATCTTGGACATAGAAGCTCAGCAAATCGGAAGATGTAGCCTACTGTAAGCTGACATGCTGATTCAGGTTCGTAGCAGATCTCGTACCGGGAACAGGACGTTCGCTTGATCACTGAGGCCCATTCAACCTCGGTCATGAACGTTTCTCCGGCAGCTCGTGGACGGTCTTGAGACGCCTGAATGTGGCAGGGTTATAATCCCGGTGAGCGGCTGTGAAATGAGCTCACTGTTGAAATGATGGTGAACCGCCTTGCGTTTGCTGAGTACAACGTGCTACGTGATTGGTCGAATATCATAATCTCCGATGAGAGCACGTTATCCTCGGTGAACAGTGAGCTGGTACGTCTGATTCGTCGTCCGACATATCCAGCATATGTGCGATTTGGGGTTGGATGAGCTCTTCCGGGATAGAAATATTGCACAGAATCGAACAACGTCCATATGGACACGCTCTCATCCGCGGGCAATATGTGCACATTTTAGAGAATATTTAGGTCTCTTCCGTGCGTGTGCTTCATCCCACCGTTAATATACAATTTTAGCATAACCTGGCTCAGATCCACACATCCCGATTCGTTCAGGAATGGTTCGCAAGGCTAGACAGGTTGAGATTATCGACTGGCCTACTAGTGGGGCAGACATAAATCCCATCGAGAACGTGTGGACCGAGACAAGAGAGTAGGCTAATGATGGAGACCTGACCCGATCCAGCGCCAAAAACGAATTTCGCTCCGTGGGATGTTGACAGTGCGGTTTGGGACGAGGAGGCAGTTGACGTCAAAACGAATGCTTCTGTCCTTATCGATTCTATGACCACCGGTCTGGAAGAGCTTGTGCACAATGGCGGTGCGTGTTCCTCCTTCTGAGGCCGTATAAGAACAACGAAAGGGATCGTAACTTGGCAACGCCATGTTGCATGTCCTATTCTCCCATCTGGTAGGTATTTTGGGCAACCATACCTTCCAGGGAACACTCACTTTTCCGTGACAGCGATTGCACATTTGGTCCAAAACCTAATAGATTGTCTAAAAATTGATAATCCATGAAATGCCGTAGTGAACTGCTATAATAATAATATCGTATGGCCTCGGATGCCTGGCGCAAGCTTTGTTAATTGACACCCAGAGGGTAGCTTGAATGTCGAATTTCGTCGTTCCTTTGAACGCTATGAAAGTCAAGGAGGTTAGATATCTAAACTCCTTGACACTACAGCGCTTTCAAGTAGAGAATGGAGGAACTTTGTGTTGGCGGAAAATCCCGAGATTAATTTTGCCAATGAACACGGCATACTGAATTGAAATGGGTTCTTTAACATGCCAACAACGTATGACATGAGTGTCGTGATTTTTGTCGCCTTTCAAAAATCACTTACCACGGTCAGGAGCGAACCTGCAATGTTGGGGTTGGTAGTCCGACACTATAACCACTCACCCACCGTGAACTGCTAAAAACATGGAGTGACGGGGATAGTTGTTCCTTCAGAACATTGTTGGGAAGTGAAACTCCCAGAGGTTCTTTACATATACAACGTAGTAAAAGCTTCCTACTTGTTATTAGACAGAAATGAGACTATCGTAAAAACCACCTATCTTATCTGAATCGTCATGTATAAAGCAAATACAACCGAACAGGTGAAATCATCGTTTTTAAATAAATCTCAAATTCAAATACTGTACAAATTACTATCATTAGCATAACAAACAATATAGTACTGCCGCACCTGCAAATAAATTTAAAAAAAATTATTGGATGTGTAAAACACGATTCGCGACGATATTTGAGTGTGACAACGTATTCTCGGACTGATTTGTTTAAACTGTCGCTCTTGCGAATTTCCAGCTTCGTATTTGTTTTAATTATGTGTTTTGCGGAACGGAAAGTTCACAGGCGAAATGAAGAAAAGCCGAGTTGCACTTCCAGGAAAACTCCAACCTCAACCATTCTTCTCTGAAGTTTTAACTCAACACGACTCGACAGTTTGCTGCTGGCTGTATCTGGGGTAATAGGCTCTCCCGCTAGCTAGGCTATAACTGGGGTGATAGAGTCGCCCCGAGCCAGTTCGTAAACTGTCGCCTCAGTATTTGAATGGAGATTTTTGGAAGAATTGAAAACGAAAAAACACTTATAGTGGGCGATATATTGAAGATAGAGATATGCTCTCGCGGACCTTTTTGTAGAACGACTCACGCTGAACAATTCTTACACTCATAGTATATAGATATTTTTAATGGTTTGCCCAGCATACGCTTAAAAAACGCACGAACGCCATGTGGTTTTTTGTTCGAATTTTTCACTGAAATCGTTACTACTCGGCTTCCTTTGATCATAAATAAATAATTTTCTACAGAAATCTTCCTCGAGATATCCCGTACAGAATGGTGAAAACTGCAGCAAAGTCCATTCAGAGGTTCACCCGTCACATCCAAAAATGACAGTAGCGACACTCGAGCGCAGCAACAGAAGAGAGATAAAACAATATCATCATTAGGGCTCGGATTTTTAGGTGCTAAAAATCACGAAAATATTTATTTTTTATGTTTTAAAAATACCTGAAATATGTGACAAAAAGTAAAAATATGTAATTATAATTCAGTTTATTAATGTGAATATAAACAATATGCAGTACTCATGAATGCAATTTATTCTATGTCTCACTGATGCTGAAGCATTACAATACACAACGAGATACATATTCAGGTTGTCCATCACAAATGACCAACGATGATCGCGAATCACTTATTCTGAAGGAACGAAACTGTGGCAATATGTTTCTTGCCCTTGAGGTGATGTGTAACTTGAGATCGCTGTTCAGCCTTGATTGCTTTCTGACATGGTTGGCAGAACAGAACGCCCCCATCAGAAGTAAAATTATCTTTAAATTCTGCAACAGACGAAAACTTGTAGTTGTTTTTACTTCAGGCACCGTAGAACTGCCTTACACTTCACAGTGCCAGAAATGAACTGCATTTGAGTGACACTGGTTCCAGATAGCTGGAGGGGGAGGGGGAGGTCTAGCACGTGGTGCAATATGGCTATGGACAAGCAAATCCCCGGCTTCCACGGTGAGTGGCACGGGGCGACAAGTTAAGAATAACACAGTTGCAAGCTGACATATGCTCTGAGTGAAGATTAGATAGCTCACAGGTTCTTCCCCGTTGAAGTAAAACAGAAAAAAAATCAATAAACTGAAAGATCTAGCATACCGGTACTGATTTTTAAAAAAATGTAAATATTATGTCTTTTTATGTGCTAATAAGTGAAAAGCAGGAATATATGTATTTATAGAAAAAATGCTCAAAATATGTATTTACATAAAAATCCGAGCCCTAATTATCACCTTTCACTGTAAAACTCTTTCACAATGGTAAACTAAACAGAACAGGGTTTCGAGAGAAGGTTGATAAAATATAATTCAAAGGGTACTAGCTCAAAACCAAGGTCGTCTGGTCTTAAGACAGAAGGAGAAGAATTAGCGACCGTATGAAGAAATTCTGGGAGGAGGAAAAGAGATTGGCAAATCGGCCGTTTGTGTACCGTGGTCCATAGTAGGCCAAAATCGACAGAAGAGAAAACAAACAAATAAATAACCATTATTCCCGTTTCAAAGGTCCCCCAGGGGCTCACAACTTGTGGGCCGTGTGTTGCGACCATGGGACCCCATCTGAGTCCAGCATTGCTTCCACTTACTTGTGCCGGGCTCCTCTCTGTTATCTTTCCTCTTGACCTCCCTTGGTCAACTCTTGTTCTTTTCCGACCGCAACGATATTAGGGTATCCGAGGCCTAGGGAGTCTTTCACTTTCCCGCCTTAATTGGCCCTTGTCTCATCCTTCCTGATCACTCATTCTTCGAGGGGTCAGACCTCTTGTTTTCTTTTCATTGTGTCTCCTACCTTCCGCACAAGGCCCTCAAGGAGGCAGGGTGTATGTAGCCCCACCACTTCTGGTGCACCCTGGATAATGCTACACCCTCAAGGGTGAGTTCGGGCGTTGGCGACTCCGAGGGCTTCCTGAGCTGGGTCCGGTTTTTATCATTTTAAATGATCATGTCTAACTTCGTCGTTATGCTGGGGTCTGGCGTTACGTTACGGTGACGGGATGAAATGTACCCAGATGCACTGAGGTGGGTGACGTCATAGTACTGCCTGGTGCATGTGTTCCCCGACAATCTCTACTTCGTTAGTATAAGACAAAAATCCCCGATTCTTGGATGTCACGGGTAATCTGGAGAACCACTGGATGGGTTTTGATGCGCTTTTCACCAATCTGTAAAGGATATCTCAAGGAGATATTCGGTAGAAAATAATTTATGTATGATCAAAGGAAGCCAAGCAGTAACGATTTCAGTGAAAAGGTCGAAAACAAACTTGGCGTCCGTGCGCTTCTTTAGCTTATGCTGGGCAAACCGTTAAAAATATCACTATACTATGAGCGTGAGAATTGGTCAGCATGAAAATTCTACAAAAAAGTCCACGAGAGCATATCTCTATCTTTAATACATCGCCCACTATAAGTGTTTTTAGACTGGATGGAAGGGGCACGTCCCCGCGCGCTCTGGTGAGTATGACGGCATCACGAGCGCTTGACCTTGCTTTGCCCATGGTTTGCACTTGCCGTTCGCGAGTAATTTGAAACAAGATAAGTATTATGCAGATAATTTTCTAACCTGTCAAGGCCTTTCTAGCATTTTTCAGCATTTGTAGCATTTAAAATGATACAAAGTCTAGTCTTTCAGACTGACTGTCACTTTTCTTCTTCACCTTCCATTGCCTTTGGGACGGGGCCTCTCCTCTTTCCTCTCTGCCTTTCTTGGCTCTCCATCCTTCCAAGTCCCTCAATCGCCATTCCTCGATGGTTGAGGGCATTTCCTTTCCTCCTGTCTTTTATTTACATTCTCCTCATTCTTGTTTCCCATTTCCTCTTCTAGCTTGTAAGAGAGTAGTTAGTTTTAGTTGCACATTTCATCTTTCACTTTCACTATCACCGAAACCATTAGGGGCCGATAACCTAGATGTTAGGCCCCTTAAAACAACAATTATCATCATCATCGTTTCAATGGAGTCAGGGATGTGCTGAATGTCTATGTAGCGGTTTTTATTGCTGGGTGCCCTTTCTTTCGTCAACCTCATGAGAGGAGTTAACGAGAGATGGCATGAATGAAAAGGAATGAAAGTTGACAAGGAGTTTGAAAGATACAGCCATGGCTATTATAAGTTATCATCCTGGCATTAGCTTGGAGTTGAAAATGGGGAAACTACGGAAAACCATTTTAAGGACCGCCACCAATGTGAAGGTAGGAAGGAAGCTTGTAGTTTAACGTGACCGTTAATCTTGAGATCATGAGCCACGGGACCTCCTTTTAACGTGGAATCCGAACCACATGACATGGCATTTCACATCGAAAATCCCACCAATGTGGCTCTGGTCTAGCGAGTGCGGAGATAGTTTGTCCCCACGGCCTAGCGCTGTGCCTAAGTGAGCTTAGCTAATATACTATACAGGGTCTTTCATATAAAATAAGAGCGCCAAGCGGCGGCTTTGTTAACCGCAGTTGCGGTCACCTTGGCCGAGTTTGTGGCGCACCACGGCCCCCTGCTGTAGTATTGAAAGCGCGCGCATAGTACATACGAGGGCTGTTTTTTTTTTTTTTTTTTTTCCACAGTTCCGATGGACTGTATAAAAATAACAGATTGACATTGCCAAACTTGACCTTGCAATAAGCGTGCAGGTGCTCAGTCGCCAGTCTAAACCTCAAGTGTTAACATGGTGAGACAGTTATCATTTCAACATCGTATTTTTTTATTAGCCTACTTTCGATTTTTGCAAAAAATGAAAGTAGACTTATGAGATCACTACAGGGCGAAAAAAGTGTCTCTGTCTGTGTGTGTGTATGTGTGTGAGTCTGTGTGTGTGTGTGTGTGTGTGTGTGTGTGTGTACTCTGAATGTCTGTCCCCCCCCCCCCTATCAATTCGAACACGGTGTGCGCAAATTGAACGAAATTTGGTAAAAAGGTAGCACTAGCAAAGGACACCTCAGTGTCATGTTTTATATCACCGCCATCTTGACGGAAACGTAATGGCGGCCACACAAATGTTCAAAGCTTAAATCAAATTACGACTAACCTAATCATCCGATCTCTACCAAATTTTGCAACAACATACCTTTATGGAGGGAGCATCCTTTGACAAATCTAATAGGTCATTAGCCTAATAGTTTGCGGATGGCGGCCATCTTTGTGTGAAAATCGATTCCCCCTATTAATTCGAACACGGTGAAACCGAATGGAATGAAATTTGGTACAGAGGTAGCACTAGCAAAGGGCACCCCAGTGTCATGTTTTATATCGCCGCCATCTTGACGGAAACGTAATGGCGGCCACACAAATGTTCAAAGCTTAAATCAAATTACGACTAACCTAATCATCCGATCTCTACCAAATTTTGCAACAACATACCTTAATGGAGGGAGCATCCTTTGACAAATCTAATAGGTCATTAGCGTAATAGTTTGCGGATGGCGGCCATCTTTGTGTCAAAATCGATTACCCCTATTAATTCGAACACGGTTAAACCGAATGGAATGAAATTTGGTACAGAGGTAGCACTAGCAAAGGGCACCTCAGTGTCATGTTTTATATCGCCGCCATCTTGACGGAAACGTAATGGCGGCCACACAAATATTCAAAGCTTAAATCAAATTACGATTAACCTAATCATCCGATCTCTACCAAATTTTGCATCAACATACCATTATGGAGGGAGCAGCCTTTGACCAAACTAATAGGTCATTAGCCTAATATTTTGCGGATGGCGGCCATATTTGTGTGAAAATCGATTCCCCCTATTAATTCGAACATGGTGAAACCGAATGGAACGAAATTTGGTACAGAGGTAGCACTAGAAAAGGCCACCTCAGTGTCATGTTTTATATCACCTCCACCTTGACGGAAACGTAATCGCGGCCACCCAAATGTTAAAGGCTAAAATGTAATTACGACCAACCTAATAATCTAGTCTCTACCAAATTTTGCAACAAATCTTTATGTGGGAAGCATATTCTGACCAAACTACTAGATCATCAGCCCAATAGTTTGCAGATGGTGGCCAAGTATGTGTGCAAATCGATTCCCCCTATCAATTCAAACACGGTGAAACCGAATTGAACGAAATTTGGTACAGAGGTAGCACTAGCAAAAGGCACCTCAGTGTCATGTTTTATATCGCCGCCATCTTGACGGAAACGGAATGACGGCCACCCAAATGTTAAAAGCTTAAATCAAATTTCGACCATCCTAATAATTTGATCTCTACCGGATTTTGCAACAACATGCCTTTTTGTGGAAAGCATCTTATGACTGACTACAAGGTCATCAGCCCAATAGTTTGCAAATAGCGGCCATGTATGTGTGCAAATCCATTCCCCAGATCAATTCAAACACGGTGAAACCGAATTGAATGATTTTTTTTACAGAGGTAGCACTAGCAAAGGGCACTTCATATTCATGTTTAATATCCCTATAGCACGTTGTATTTCAACAAGCTACTACAACCAACATTCAATTATACTCCTTGAAAAGGACAAAGAGTTATAACAATACCCATGCATTTAGGAGAAAGTAGGCTATATGTTCTTTACTGAACATCTTGTTTTTATGTAAAACGTATTTTAAGTACGAGTCGGCTCGGCGGGTACGTGCTGCATTTGTTCAGCAATTTCCTGAAGAAGTGCCACCTTCACTAGCACAGATTCACGTAATTGCAAATAAGTTTGACACTACGGGCTCGGTGCTCAATATAAAAACATGCCCGCACAGAGGATGAGCTAGATGACATTGGCGAGAATATTGAACGGTCTCCGAATAAATCACTCACAAAATTAGCACAAGTAGGGGTTGGTTTCATCACCAATAACTAACTAAAGTAAGATTTCAGCATTGTACACACGCTAGCAAGGCCGCTGCATCATACAGGTTTTTTTTGTTTTTTTTTTTACCCTCCAGGTTGGTGGAACCCACGGACTCAGCGAGGGAACTCACCACTACCGCCTCTACGGGCAGTGTCCTAGAGCTGGGAACATCGAATCGGAAGGGATACAACTGGTGAGGTGGGATTGGCACCTCGCCCAGGCGGCCTCACCTGCAAAGCGAACAGGGGCCTCATGAGGGAAGGTAAGGGATGGTTAGGATGGATAGACAAGGAAGAGGGAAGGAGGCGGCCGTGGCATTGAAGAAGGTACCATCCCGGCATTTGCCCAAAGACGAAGTGGGAAACCACGGAAAACCACTTCGAGGATGGCTGAGGGAGAATCGAACCCCCTCTACTCATTTGGGCCACCCGAGGCTGAGTAGACCCCGTTCCAGTCCTCGTACCACTTTTCAAATTTCGTGGCAGAGCCGGGAATCGAACCCAGGACCTCTGGGGCGGCAGCTAACCATGCTGACCGCTACGCCACGGAGGCGACTACAGGATTGTACACACACTTAAAGCAGGGGGCCTTGGCGCGCCACAAGCTCGGCCAAGGTGACCGCAGCCGAGGTTAACAAAGCCGCCGCTTGGCGCTCTTATTTTATATGAAAGACCCTGTATGCTGTATTCATAATATAACTAGCTGAAGTACCCGTTCTTCGAATGGCTTTTTGTACTTGCTGGCCTAAATTATTAATATATATAATCACACATTCCTAATGTAGTTATGTTATTTCCATGTTACCAACTAGGCCTACATGACGACGTGTAGACTACATGCATTTTCACTCACTCAATTATTAATCAGAGGTAGGAAAGTGAAAATCCTCAGCCTGCTTTCAGTCGACCGACCGGGTCGGGGAATGGTATGAATGAAACCCCTATCTAGCAGCGAGGATATGAACTGTGCCGGCTGCCGAAGCCTGTCGCACTCCCCTGGGGCAATGATTAAATGAATGACAGATGAAATGAAATGATAGTGGAGATTGTTGCTGGAATGAAATTGTGACAGGGAAAACCGGAGTACCCAGAAAAGCATGTCTGCCTCCGCTTTGTAGGTGAGAATGTGCGTTTATATATTGGAAATAAATATCAGCTTCTATGTAGTAAAAGTTAAATAACCTGTCTTAAATAATGAACACCTATCGTTTAACGTCTTCATACTATATTTAAACATATAAACATTATGCTAAAAATACATAAAACTTGATAGCAATTATCATATCCGCAATAAGTAATATTGCGTAAACTACGTATCGTGTCATGATAAAGAGTAACAGTAACGGAACAAACTTCAATCATCCCAAGTAATAATAACAAAAACAAATTAATCACAGAAAAACTTTCTAAGTTTATGCCGTGTCTTGTGCGAGATTACGCCTAGTAACTCCGAGATGGTTCATCAGCGGGCTCTTGTGGTCTATTTGCGGACTACCAAAGGAGTAGCAAACTGCGCGATATCTCAATTCTTATTTAGAACACCTCAGCTACATTACTGCGAGAGCTAAACGCTAAAACAGTCTTTCACCTCCCTATAAAGGCTTCCAAAATGATTGTATATTGAATTTCAGGGCCAAGCAATTAAAACTCAGCAACTTTTCTAGGTATACGCCGTGTTTTGTGCGGGTTTTTTTTATTGGCCATGAAAGACAAAATAACAACTTTATTGAAATAAATTTGCCCAGTTCTGCAGTAAGATTAATATGAACACTAAATAAACTAATGGGACAGTCGGTAGTCTTTGACACATTCTTCTGTGAATTTGAGTTTCTGACCATGGTAAAAAACGACAAAAAGCAGATAAATATTGGCCAACAGAAATATTCAGTTAACAAAAAACAAATCGATAAAAAGGATTAAAGCATATCGTGCAAAGTAGATAGCACTATAACATTGTAGAAAAAGCGTAAAGATCCAATTACTCACATACAATAACCGACAAAAAGAGTATAAAATTGGACTCAAAATCACGTCCCGTTTCGGACCCCACAAACTACCTCTATAAATAAAACAGTTCATGTAGAGACTAACATAGACTAACATCGCTCGGCGTTTACCGTATTTTATAGCAAATATTTAGGTTTTACTCGCTAACCGTTGGAGATACACGAAAAGTGGTAAGCACCTTTCGGACAGAAAATTAAATTTTAAAGCCTGCATATGCCATCAAAAGTTTCCTATTTCTTAGCGTTCTCTTTTTATTTGAAATGGAAATATATAATTTTGAAACCAAGGGGTGTAGTGACGTCACAAATGTAGGTTTTACTCGCTAACCGTTGGAGATACACGAAAAGTGATAAGGGCCTTTCGGATAGAAAATCAAATTTTAAAGCTCGTATGTGCCATCAAAAGTTTGCTATTTCTTAGCGTTCTCTTTTTATTTGAAATGGAAATATGAAAATAGTCGCCATTTTAAAATAGTGCAAAATATCGAAATCAAAAGTAGCCTATGTGTAAACCTGGTAAATCAGCTACATCCATACAAAATTTCATTTCAATCGGACCAGTGGTTCTTGCGTGATTGAGTAACAGGACGACAGACAGACAAACACCATCTCATTTTTAGCCTATTTTCATTTTATGAAAAAAAAAACAAGTATTTCCGTGAAGAACTATACAGCCTATTTTCATATATCCTACTTATGTTAATTGCCACTATCAACATACACAATTTCAGTTTGATTGCTGTAATAGATTCGTAGATATGGAGAACCGACTAAATATTTCGGATGGTCGCCATGTTGGATTTTATATATGTAGGTCCTAGAGTTATGTACTGTTACATGCAGATTATTGTGAACGTGTAGTATTCAAACTTCAATCGCATAGTTAGGACACAAGAAAAAACAAGGAGAGTTTAAAATTTTTCACAGCTGCCATCTTGAGGATATGGAAACAATTGAAATAAATTAGATGCCAGTGGATTAACATTCGTATAAGGATTTACTGTACCAAGTTTCACTACACGCGGATGGTTAAATTGCGAGAAACGTCCATGTGAATATTTATAATTCGCGTCACCGCCATGTTGGATTTGTGATCACCAGGTTATTTAATGTCCTATAGGTGAACTAAAGTTCATAGCCCCTATGAACATTAAAAAATGCAGTTTGATTGCTAAAATAGATTCGTAGATTTTCAGTATCGTCTAAATATTTCGGATGGTCGCCATGTTGGATTGTTAAATGTATAGGCCATAGAGTCATGTACCATTAAAGGAAAATTATTGCGAAGGTTCATTATTCAAACTTTCACTTCGATCGCATGACTACATCACAATAAATAAAATCTTAATTTTAAAATTCGCACTGCCGCCATCTTGAGGTTATGTAAACAATTGAACTAAATTAGATACCAGTGGATTACAATGTGTATAAATATTTCCTGTGCCAGGTTTCAGTGCGCTTGGAACATTAAATCGCGAGAAAGGTCTATTTAAAATTTTCAAATTCGCTTGGCCGCCATGTTCGTTTTGTAGTTAACCGGTTTTCGAAATTCTTATAGATGGACTTCCAGTAGTGCCCTTTATCTCCGTACAAAATTTCAGGTGTTAACCGCTAATAGTTTCAGAGATATAGAATGCCGGTGAAATATTTCGCACATCCGCCATCTTGTGATTATGTAAACAATTGAACGAAGTTAGATGTCGGTGCATTACAATGTATATGAACATATACTGTACCAAGTTTCATTGCGTTTGGTTGGTCAAATCGCGAGAAACGTCTATTTAAAAGTCGAAAATTCGCTTGGCCGCCATGTTGGTTTTGTTGTTACCAGGTTTTCAAAGGTCACATAAGTGAACTTATAGTAGTTCCCTCTATCACCATAGAAAATGTCAGGGTAATATCGGTAATAGTTTCGGAGATATTGAATGCTGGTGAAATATTTCGCACAGCCGCCATGATGGATTGGTGAGTCGTAACAAAATTTGAAGGGCACGGTCGAGGTCGCCGGGAATAGTGCTACGAACTTTCCGAGTTTCATTGAAAAAGCTCCAGCCGTTTAGATTTTATTAGGGGGGGGGACACACACACGAATCACACACACACACACACACACACGCACACACACACGGACAAAAGGTGATCTCATAAGCCTATTTTTTCAAAATTGAAAATAGGCTAAAAAAGGCTTATGAGATCATCTTTTGTCCGTGTGTGTGTGTGTGGGTGTCCCCCTAATAATTTCTAAACGGTTAGAGCTATTACAATGAAACTCTGTAATATCATAGCCCTATTCTGGCCAACCCCGACCGTGCCCTTCAAATTTTATTGTGTCTCACCAATCGAACATGGCGGCCGTGCGAAATATTTCACCAGCATTCAGTATCTCTGAAACTATTACCGATATCGCCCTGAAGTTGTGTACGGTGATGAAGGGCACTACTAGAAGTTCACCTATGAGACTTTCGAAAACCTGGTGACTAGAAAAACAACATGGCGGCCAAGCGAAGTTGAGACTTTTGAATAGACTTTTCTCGCGATTTAACTATCCAAACGTAATGAAACTTGGTACAGCAAATGTTTATACACAATGTAATGCACTGAAGTGTAACTTAGATCAATTGTTTACATAACCTCAAAATGGCGGCTGTGCGAAATATTGCACTGACATTCTATATCTCCGAAACTGTTACAGATATCACCCTGAAATTTTGTACAGTGATAAAGGTACTGATACAAGTTTATCTGTGTAACTTTCATAAACCTGTAAAGTACAAATCGAACATGGCGGCCAAGCGAAGTTGAAACATTTGAATAGACTTTTCTCGTGATTTAACTCTCTGAGCGCAGTGAAATGTGGTACAGTAAATGATTTTACATATTGTAATGCACTGGCATCTAATTTAGTTCAATTGTTTACATAACCTCAAGATGGCGCCTGTGCAAAATTTTAAAATTAAGTTTTTATTTCTTGTGTCATAATCATGCGATCGAAGTGAAAGTTTGAATAATGAACCTAGGCAATAATTGTCCTTGAATGGTACATAACTCTATGGCCTATACATATAATAATCCAAAATGGCGAGCATCCAAAATATTTAGATGGTTCTCAATATCTATGAATCTTTTACAGCAATCAAACTATTTTTTTTTTATGTTCATAGAGACTATGAACATATGTTCACCGATAGGACTTTCAGTAACCTGGTGAAAAAGCACAAATCCAACATGGCGGTGATGCAAAGTATAAATATTTCAATGGAAGTTTCTCGCGAATAAACTATCCGTGTGCAGCTAGACGTTGCACGTTAAATGCTTATACAAATGTTAATCCACTGGCATCTAATTCATTTCAATTGTTTGCATAATCACAAGATGGCAGCTGTGCGAAATTTTAAAATCTCGTTTTTACTTCTTGTGTTCTAATCATGCGATTGAAGTTTGAATACCACAAGTACACAATAATATTAATGTAATAGTAAAAAATTAAAATTCAACCTGGCGACCATCAGAAATATTTAGACGGTTCTCAATATCTACGAATCTATCACTACTTTCAAACTGAAATTTTGTATGTTGATAGAGGCAATTGGCATGAGTAGGATATATGAAAATAGGCTGTATAGTTCTCCACGGAACTACTTGTTTATTTATTGGATAAATCTTGTTGTTCTGCAACACTGCAACCTTATTACCGGCCAGTCTATTTATTTGGCCCGTAGAGAGATGATTGAAAGTAGCCTGCATGAGTGGTGGTGGAGAATTGGAAGGGGCTCTATCTCTCTGAGGGTAAGCCTCCGTGGCTTAGGCGGCAGCATGCTGGCCTCTAACCGCTGGGCCCGTGGTTCATATTCCGGTCACTCCATGTGAGATTTGTGCTGGACAAAACGGAGGCAGACAGGCTTTTCTCCGGGTACACCGGTTTTCCCTGTCACAATTTCATTCCAGAAACACTCTCCACTATCATTTCATTTCATCTGTCATTTATTTAATCATTGCCCCAGAGGAGGGCCACAGGCTTCGGCAGCCGGCACAGTTCACATCCTCGCCGCTAGGTAGGGGCTTCATTCATTCCATTCCTGACCCGGTCGGTCGACTGATAGATAGCAGGCTGTGGTTTTCATTTTGTAGCTCTCTGAGGTCCCTTCTAGACTGCATTCTATGAGTGCTTCACAGAACATCCCAGTAGAAAGTTGGCTCGTATACAAGTTACGGAACAACATACTGTACTTGAAATAGTGTGAGCCAACAGCTCTCTGATAAGCATTGATGATCGTCGCCCGGCTAGCTCAGTCGGTAGAGCACGAGACTCTTAATCTCGGGGTCGTGGGTTCGAGTCCCACGTTGGGCGTTAATTTTTAAGTGGGAGAGAACGGACAAACGTGACTTGGGGCTTCAAGCCGTTGTACTTGGGTAAGTGTCAAATCCTTCTGTCCCTCTATAATACAACGTATGATTGCGGTTGCCGTCCCGGAGGCCCTGGGTTCGATTCCCGGCTCTGTCACGAAATTTGAAAAGTGGTACGAGGACTGGAACGGTCTACTCAGCCTCGGGTGGCCCAAATGAGTAGAGGGGGTTCGATTCCCCCTCAGCCATCCTCGAAGTGGTTTTCGTGGTTTCCCACTTCGTCTTCGGGCAAATGCCGGGATGGTACCTTCTTCAAGGCCACGGTCACCTCCTTCCCTCTTCCTTGCCTATACATCCTAACCATCCCTTACCTTCCCTCATGAGGCCCCTATTCGCTTTGCAGGTGAGGCCGCCTGGGCGAGGTGCCAATCACACCTCACCAGTTGTATCCCTTCCGATTCGATGTTCCCAGCTCAAGGACACTGCCCGTAGAGGCGGTAGTGGTGAGTTCCCTCGCTGAGTCCGTGGGTTCCACCAACCTGGAGGGTAAAAGACAAAAAAAAAAACCTTAATTGGTCGATTATATCACCACGATTTAAGTAATTATCAACCGGATAAATGTGTGGTTTAATGTATTTCTAATATAAATAATATAAATAATGTAAATAACTATGTAAATATCTTTAATAATAATTTGAAACGAACGGGTTTAATAGAGGCGTGTATAAATTTTTCAATTGTCGTTTGACAATGTTGTAAACAATTTAAAATGTTATACATAATTAATGAACATTTTGTTATAAACATTAAGCGTTTTCGTTATTATACTCTAAACAACGCTAGTTAAACAATTGGAGTATACACTTAAACAAGATTTGGGATTATTAGAGTAATCCAGTGATATTTGAACGGAGCATTTAAAAGGTTTGCGTGATAATATTTGAGTTGAGATGTGAACTTTTAAAGTGTTTTGAAAAGGAGCTAGGCTCTGAGGTAACTAGCATATGCTAACATTGGTTGAACAGGTGCGTCCATTTGACGAAGCAAGCATGCGACACGGTGCAGGGTGTATTGCAGGTGGCCAGATAACTGAATGGTAGAGGCCAAGGTCATCAACATAGCAGCCTTGCGGTTATAAATAAAATGTGAAGTTCATGAATAAGGAAACAATTGCTATATGTCTCGTCCCAGCTCCCTTATCCATTCCAATGTGCATTGTTATTATTATTACGTTCTTTTGAGCTAGAGAAAGCTGAATTTTTGTATGTGAAGTCTACAAGACCTACAGGTGGACATGGTTGCATTGACAATGGCTTCTGATTGCCACGTATATTCTGTTGTTAAATTTTGTTAAATTATATTTCTCTTTATGTGAAATAAATTATTGTGCAGTTTAAATTTTCTTGTTTCCGACTTGGTTCATTTTAAATATCGTGGTGGAGGTTATTGTGAGGGCATACTATTAAGTGATCCAGTTGAAAACCCAGACCCGAGATTAAATTGAATAGGTAAGTAAAAGGTAAGTATGAACCCCCGTATATTTTGGGGTGTTCCACAATAATTTCATGTTAACTACTGTGCTCTAATCTCGGTAGTATCTGTCAGTGCCATTTTCATTGATGTAGCTGTGCCGGTGCGATTGATTATTGGCAATCCGATTGAGGGGGCGGATATCTGACAGCCTACTATCCGGATTATCGGGGACAGTACCTACTGCAAGACCACGGCCGCCTCCTTCCCTCATCCTTGTCTATCCATCCTAACCATCCCTTACCTTCCCTCACGAGGCCCCTGTTCGCTTTGCAGGTGAGTTGTATCCCTTCCGATTCGATGTTCCCAGCTCTAGGACACTGCCCGTAGAGCCGGTAGTGGTGAGTTCCCTCGCTGAGTCCATGGGTTCCTCCAACCTGGAGGGTAAAAAAAAAATGCGGTACTATCTGTTGCCTGTAGTAGAAGTTCGGCTAATAATTTCTGAGATGCCTGAAGTTAAGCTAGTTCTTTTCGGCATGGTACCCAATCATATGTTGTATTATAGAGCGTACAAGGGTTTGAGTCGCCTCCGTAGCTTAACGGTCAGCATGTCAGCATGGTTAGCTGCCGCCTCGGAGGTCCTGGGTTCGATTCCCGGCTCTACCACGAAATTTGAAAAGTGGTACGAGGACTGGAACGGGGTCTACTCAGCCTCGGGTGGCCCAAATGAGTAGAGGGGGTTCGATTCCCCCTCAGCCATCCTCGAAGTGGTTTTCCGTGGTTTCCCACTTCGTCTTCGGGCAAATGCCGGGATGGTACCTTCTTCAAGGCCGCGGCCGCCTCCTTCCCTCCTCCTTGCCTATCCATCCTCACCATCCCTTACCTTCCCTCATGAGGCCCTGTTCGCGTTGCAGGCGAGGCCGCCTGGGCGAGGTGCCAATCTCACCTCACCAGTTGTATCCCTTCCGATTCGATGTTCCCAGCTCTAGGACACTGCCCGTAGAGGCAGTAGTGGTGAGTTCCCTCGCTGAGTCCGTGGGTTCCACCAACCTGGATGGTAAAAAAAAACAAAACATGGGTTTGAAGACCCTAGTCACATTTATCCATTCACTCCCACTTAAAAATTAACGCCCAACGTGGGGCTCGAACCCACGACCCCGAGATTAAGAGTCTCGTGCTCTACCGACTGAGCTAGCCGGGCTTATTAGCCAACGTGGAACAGAAGATATCTTAACACACAGACGACACTATTTTTAAACACTGCCATCTTATATATAAAAGTGAAAGTCTGTATGTATGTGGGTGGGTGTGTGGGTGGGTTGGTTCCGTATATACAAATCCACACCGTTTCACCAATCTCAACCAAATTTTGCATACACTTAGTTTAGGACCCAGAAGGAACCGCTGGCTACATGAATTTTCGATAGACTTTCTCATTATTCTGATTTCGGCACTTTTGCACTCAAGCACAGGCTAATCAAATCATAAAATATACTCATGAAGGAATGGCAAGGCAGATAGTTTCCATGGCAACATAGCTCAAGTCGAGACACGGCCGACTGGATGCCATTTGCGCTCTGCACTACCGGTATAGAAAATGAGGATCTTTACTTGAAATCCCGTTAGTTACTCAACTGCTCACAAAGCACTGTCAACCGAGTATAGCATAACAAAGACTTGACACTATCTACTAGATATTTGTCAAATACCACTCACACATTCATCACGAAATCTCAGAAACAACCCAACGGATTGGAATGATATTTGGTATGCAGCTTCCTCAAGGACCGCAAACGCCCACTACGAAAGGATTTTTGGGTATTCAGGTTCTAAAGGGGTGTTAAGGGGGTAAACGTGCATTTCATTGAATAACGATATCTCATGAGTTGTTTCTTTGGGGATGTGATATTCGGTATATAACTAATCATTAAAATTATCAGACAAATGTCTAAAGGTTTATCGATGTGGTGTATATTATGAGGTGAAAGGGGTGAAAATTGGGGGTTGAGGGATTCTTAACAGAGCGTGTATCTCTTAAACGACATAGGCGAGAAGTTTGAAATTCGTCGGGAAAAGACAGCTTAGAATATAAGTAAATAGGTGTTCGACCGTTTTTTCATAAATCCAATTTAAGGGGCCCTTGGAGAGGGGTGAAATTCTGGGGGAATAAACAGGAAAGAAAGTGTCCTAACTCACTCACTCATCAAACTCAGGGGGGAAGAACAGCTCAAAAATAAGTAAATAGGTGTACGACCGGTTTTTTTTTTCAGAAATCCAATTTAAGGTGTTCATGAGAGGGGTGAAATTCTGAAAAATAATTGAAAGAAAATGTCCTGACTTACTCGCTCACTCATCATCCCCCAGCCAAAATTATTGAAGTTAGAAACATGACATTAAGGGGCTATGTTCGTTGTATGTCGAAAACGTCCACTAAGGAAGGAATTTTGGATATTCAGGTTCTAAAGTGGTGTTAAGGGGGTAGACTTGCATTTAATTGAATAACAATATCTACCGATTGGTTTCCTTTGGGATGGGATACAAGGCATATAAACTCATCATTAAGAATAAGAACACACACGTCTGAGGGTTTTTCGGTGTGGTGTATATTATGAGGTGTATGTGTGAAAAGTGAGTGTTGAAGGATTCTTAACGGAGCAAGTATCTCTTAAAAGACAGAGGCAAAAAGTAAGAATCTCAGGGAGAAAAATCAGATTGAAAAAGTAGTAAATAGGTGTTCGATCGTTTTTTCATAAATCCAATTTAAGGGCCTCATGGGGAGAGATGAAATTCTGGGGAAAGAAGTCCACTAAGGAAGGATTTTTGGATATTCACTCATCATCCCCCAGCAAACCTATTGCAGTTAGAAACTTGAAATTTTGGGGATATGTTCGTTGTATGTCGAAAAAGTCCTCTAAGGATGGATTTTTGGATATTCATGTTCTGAAGGGGTGTTAAGGGGGTTAAACTTGCATTTCATTGAATAACAATATCTCACGAGTTGTTTCATTTGGGGATGTGATATTCGGCATATAAACTAAGCATTCAAAATAAGCAGACATATGTCAAAGGGTTTATCGATATGGTGTATATTATGAGGTGAAAGGGGAGAAAATTGGGGGTTGAAGGATTCTTAACGGAGCATGTACTGTATCTCTTATTCAACATAGGCGATAAGTTTGAAATTCAGCGGAAAACGCAGCTTAAAAATAAGTAAATAGGTGTTTGACCATTTCTTCATAAATCCAATTTAAGGGGCCCATGGGGAGGAGTGAAATTCGGGGGGAAAAACAGGAAAGAAAGTGTCCTAACTGATTGAATCACTTACTCACTCATCAAACTCAGGGGGGAAACAACTTTAAATAAGTAAATAGGTGTTCGACCGGTTTTTTTTTTCATAAATCCAATTTAAGGGGTTCATGGGGAGGGGTGAAATTCTCAAAAATAAATGAAAGAAAATATCCTGACTGACTCACTCACTCATCATCGCCCAGCCAAAATTATTGAAGTTAGAAACATGAAATTTTGGGGATAAGTTCTTTGTATGAGGAAAACGTCCACTAAGGAAAGAGTTTTGGATATTCAGGTTCTAAAGAGGTGTTAAGGGGGTAAACGTGCATTTCATTGAATAACAATATCTCACGAGTGGTTTCATTTGGGGATGTGATACTTGGCATATATACTAATCATTAAAAATAAGCTGACATATGTCTAATGGTTTTTCGATGTGGTGTATATTATGAGGTGAAAGGGATGAAAAGTGGGGGTTGAAAGATTCCTAACGGAGCGTGTATCTCTTAAACGACATAGGCGAGGAGTTTGATTTTCTCCGAGTTTCAATCAGCTTAAAAATAAATAAATGAATAAATAATTAAAATAAGTAGGTGTTCGACCTTTTTTTTTTTTTTTTCATAAATCCAATGGGGAGGGGTGAAATTCTGGAAGGAAAACGTCCACTAAGGAAGGATTTTTGGATGTTCACTCTCTTCGACCAATCAAAACTATTAAAGTTAGAAGAAGTGGATATGTTTGTTGTGTGTCGAAAAAGTCTACTAAGGAGGGATTTTTGGATATTCTGGTTCTAAAGGGGTGTTAAGGGGGTTAAACCTGCATTTCATTGAATAACAATATGATACGACTATGACGCGAGCGAAGCGAGGCTAAAAATGAGATGGTGTGTGTCTGTGTATTACTCAATCCCGCAAGAACCACTGGTCAGACTTACATGAATTTTACATGGAAGTAGTTGATTTACCTGGTTAACATATAGACTACTTTTGATTTCAATACTTTGCACTATTTTAAGATGGCGACCATTTTAGTGACGTCACTATACCCTTTGGTTTCAATTTTTCATATTTCCATTTCAAATAAAAAGTGAACGCTAAGAAATACCAAAATTTTGATGGCATATACGTGGTTTAAAATTACATTTTCTATCCGAAAAGTATCTCCAACGGTTAGCGAGTAAAACCTAAATTTGTGCTATAAATCACGGTCAACGCCGAACGGTGTAGTTGGACAAAATGTTCCATCCATAATCTCCCTCTGTGCAGCACCTCGCCTATCCCCTGTTTTTACTGTCACTTTCACATTTTAATTTATTTATGACGCGTAGCGAAGCACGGGTACTTCAGCTAGTCTTATATACTATAAAAGTGAAAGTATGTATGTATGTATGTATGTATGTATGTGGGTGGGTCTGTTCCGTATACAAATCTACACCGTTCCACCAATCTCAACCAAAGAGTTTGGATATTCAGGTTCTAAAGAGGTGTTAAGGGGGTAAACGTGCATTTCATTGAATAACAATATCTCCCGATTGGTTTCATTGGGGGATGTGATACACGGCATATAAACTCATCATTAAAAAGTAAGAAGACACGTGCCTGAGGGTTTTTCGATGTGGTGTATATTATGAGGTGAAAGGGGTGAAAAGCGGGGATTGAAAGATTCCTAACCGAGCGTGTATCTCTTAAACGACATAGACGAGGAGTTTGAAACTCAGCGGAAAAAAATCAGCATAAAAATAAGTAAATATGTATTTCACAGTTTTTTCATAAATCCAATTTAAGGGGCCCATGGGGAGGGGTGAAATTCTTGGGGGGAGGGAGAAACAGGAAAGGAAGTGTCCTAACTGATTGACTGACTGACTCACTCATCAAACTCAGGGGGAAAAACTGCTTTAAAGTAAGTAAATAGCTTTTCGACATTTTTTTTATCAATCAAATTGAAGGGGTTCATCGGGAGGGGTGAAATTCTGAAGGAAAAAAAATTGAAAGAAAATGCCCTGACTCATTCACTCACCATCATTGCCCAGCCAAAAATATTGAATTTGGAAACATGGCATTTCGGGGATATGGTCGTTGTATGTCAAAACCGTACACTAAGGCAGGATTTTTGGATATTCAAGTTCTAAAGGGGTCTTAAGGGGATTGAACCTGCATTTCATTGAATAACAATATCTCACGAGTGGTTTCATTTGTGGATGTGATACTCGGCATATAAACTAATCATTAAAAATAAGCAGGTCTAAGGGTTTTTCGATGTGGTGTATTATTATGAGGTGAAAGGGGGTGAAAAGCGGGGGTTGAAGGATTCCTAACGGAGTGTGTAGGCCTATCTCTTAAACGACATAGGCGAGAAATTTGAAAGCGAAAAAAAATCAGCTTAAAAAGTAAGTAAATCGGTGTTCGACCGTTGTTTATAAATTAATTTAAGGGGCCAATGGGGTGGGGTGAAATTTTTGGGGAAAAAATGAGAGAAAGTGTCCTAACTGACTGACTAACTCACTCACTCATCAAACTCAGGGGAAAAAAGACAGCTTAAAAATAAGTTAATAAGTGTTCAAGCGTTTTCATCAATCCAATTCAAGGGGCCCATGGGGAGGGGTGAAATTCTGGTAAAAATAATTGAAAGAAAATGTCCTGTCTGACTCGCTCGAAAACGTCAACTATGGAATGATTTTTGTTTATTCGGGGTTTGGTTGGTTGGTTGGTTCCTTAGTTTAGGGGCTGCGACAACGTGGTCATGTAGCCCCGTGTACTTTGGGTGTGTGTAGAATCTGTCTGATAACCGGTGTTAATTGTGATGACTGTATTAGTGTGTGTATCTGGTTTTTTTTTTAAATTCAAGTAGGGACTGCAACTTTGAATTTTCAAATAGTTCCTACTTTTGCCGCCAAACACCACCGTCAACGACTACTAGGCCTAGTTCAGAACTAGCTACTAGACGCCACCGCAGTCGGCTCTTGGCAACGAACGTAGCAACCTAAGAGCGTTGTTTACATTCTTAACCTATCCAATTTAGTTTCACACAGGTGTAATTAGTGGAAAGATCTTTAACATGCCATAAATCTATGACATGGGACCGCCGGCTTTACTTCCCCTCCGAAGGAAGGCATACTGAGGGATTTTAACGCTCTTAAAAAATCCGACGGCTTCGGCCGGGTTTGAACCCGCTATCTTGGGCATAGAAGCTCAGCATGCTACCAACTACGCCACCGAAGCAAATATTATTCGGGGTTTAAAGAGGTGTTAAAGGGGTAAACGTGCATTTCTTTGAATAACGATATCTCATGAGTTGTTTCTTTGCGGATGTGATATTCGGTATATAAACTTATCATTAAAAATAATCAGACATATATCTAAGGGTTTATCGATGTGGTGAATATTATGAGGTGAAAGGGGTGAAAATTGGGGGTTGAGGGATTCTTAACGGAGCGTGTATCTCTGAATCGACATAGGCGAGAAGTTTGAAATTCGGCGGGAAGAAACAGCTTAAAATACAAGTAAATAGGTGTTCGACCGTTTTTTCATAAATCCAATTTAAGAGGCTATTGGAGAGGGTTGAAATACCTGGGGGAAAACAGGAAAGAAAGTGTCCAAACTGATTGACTCACTTACTCACTCATCAAACTCAGGGGGAAACCACTTTAAATAAGCAAATAGGTGTTCGACCGTTTGTTTCATAAATCCAATTTAAGGGGTTCATGGGGAGGGGTGAAATTATCAAAAATAAATGAAAGAAAATCTCCTAACTGACTCACTCACTCATCATCGCCCAGCCAAAATTATTGAAGTTAGAAACATGAAATTTTGGGGATATGTTCGTTGTATGTCGAAAACGTCTACTAAGGAAAGAGTTTTGTATAATCAGGTTCTAAAGAGGTGTTAAGGGGCTAAACGTTAATTTCTTTGAATAACAATATCTCACGAGTGGTTTCATTTGGGGATGTGATACTTGGCACATATACTAATCATTAATAATAAGCTGACAAATGTCTAATAGTTTTTCGATGTAGTGTATATAATGAGATGAAAGGGATGAAAGGTGGGGATTGAAAGATTCCTAACGGAGCGTGTATCTCTTAAACGACATAGGCGAGGAGTTTGAATCTCGGAGGAAATCAATCAGCTTAAAAATAAATAAATAAAATAAATACCGGTAGGTGTTCGACCGTTTTTTCATAAGTGCAATTTAAGGGGCCTATGGGGAGGGGTGAAATTCTGGAAGAAAAATGTCCACTAAGGAAGGATTTTTGGATGTTCACTCTCATCGACCAACCAAAACTATTAAAGTTAAAAGAATGATATTTTGGGGATATGTTTGTTGTGTGTCGAAAACGTGTACTAAGGAGGGATTTTTGGGTATTTAGTTTCTAAAGGGGTATTAACGGGGTTAAACCTGCATTTCATTGAATAACAATATGACACGACTATGACGCGGGCGAAGCGAGGCTAAAAATGAGATGGTGTGTGTCTGTGTATTACTCAATCACGCAAGTACCACTGGTCCGATTTACATGAATTTTACATGAAAGTAGCTGATTTACCTGGTTAACATATAGGTTACTTTTGATTTCAATACTTTGCACTATTTAAAGATGGCGACCATTTTAGTGACGTCACTACACCCTTTGGTTTCAAACTTTCATATTTCCATTTCAAATAAAAAGAAAACTCTAAGAAATAGCAAACTTTTGGTGGCATATACGAGGTTTAAAATTACATTTTCTATCCGAAAGGTATATCCAACGGTTAGCGAGTAAAACATAAATTTGTGCTCTAAAACACGGTCAACGCCAAGCGGTGTAGTTGGACAAAATGTTCCATCCATAATCTCCCTCTGCGCAGCACCTCGCCTATCCCCTGTTTTAACTGTCACCTTCACATTTTAATTTATTTATGACGCGTAGCGAAGCACGGGTACTTCAGCTAGTATCTAAATATTTGTCAATTTACTAAGCAGGGGCGGGGACACCAAGAGCCCGCCGATGAGCCTAGCTTGGTGTCCTAGGCGAAACCCCACACAAGACACGGCACAAACCTAAAAGAATTGCTGAGTTTTAATTCACCGGCCGTGAAAGCCAATATACCATCTTTTTGGAAGCCTTCATAGGGAGGTTAAGGCTGCTTGAACTTTTAGTTCTCGTAGTCAAGTGGTGCAGTTGCACCTTATATAAAGGGAGGTGGCGCGCAGTTCGTCACAAGAAGAATTGCTGAGTTTTAATTCACCGGCCGTGAAAGCCAATATACCATCTTTTTAGAAAGGTAAACAGTTTTTTTTTTTTTACAAATTGATAATTTATTTCTCAAAAGTACCGTACTGTGGAATTCTCAGTTTTGCCTCACAAGGCTAAGTGTACCCCGTTCCAACCCTCGGACCAGAATTAAAATACCTTGAACTAGCCAGGAATCAAATTCGGAACTCCGAGGTGGCACCCAAGAATGCTAGCCGCTAAACCACGAGGTGGTCTAATTTCAATCTTAATAATGTTTATAACTTAGCCAATAAGTTAAGATTAGAGTACAACCAAATTAACAATTATTTTATGCTTTTACCAAAGCAACACTTTCTTAATTTTTATTCGCTTGTTTCGGGGGCGCCCCCACAGCTTCCCCTTTATATACGTCCCTTCTAGAGGGACGTTGGTTGGTGACCACGAGTTTCCCAGCTGAAATCAGCATTGCCTCCACTTACTTGTTCCAGGCTCCTCACTGTTGTCTTTTCTGTTGATCTTCCTTGGTCATCTCTTGTTTTCCTCCAACCCGGATGATATTAGGGTATCGGAAGCCTAGGGAGTCTTTCAATTTCCCGCTTTAATTCACCCTTGTCTCATCTTCCCTGATCTTAGAGGGGTTCAGACTACTTCTTTTCTCTTCATGGTATCTTCTACCTCCTTCTCAATGCCCTAAAGGAGGCAGGTTGCGTGTAGTCCCACCACTTATTTTGCATCATGAATGGCGCTACGACTAGTGAATTTGGGAGTTGGCAACCTCGAGGGATTCCTGAGCTGGGACCGGTTTTCACCCCTTTTTCCAGTGACTCTGAAGCGGAGCCGCTCCTATCTGCCTTTCACAGCTCTACTTCTTTCCAAGTCCCTCAATCCTCATTTTTAGAGAGGTGAGGACATTTCCCTTCCCTGTCGTTTATTTCTGTTATTTTAATACTATGCAATGTAAAGTAGTGTCATATTATTTAATGTAATGCTATTTAGTGTAAAATGCTCCCCACGGTGGGTGAGTGGTTATCGTATCGGACTACCAACCCCAAGCTTGCAGGTTCACTCCTGGCCATGGTAAGTGATTTTTGAGAGGCGACAAAAATCACTGCATGCATGCCATACGTTGGTGGCTTGTTAAAGAACCCATTTGAATTCAGTAGGGCGTGTTCATAATGGCAAAATTAATCTCGGCATTTTCCGCCAACACAATAAGTTCCTCCTTTCTCTACTAGAAAGCGCTATAGTGTCAAGAAGCTCCTCCTTGTCTTTCATAGCGTTCCAAGGACTAACATTATTCGACATGCAAGCTGCCCTCTGGGCGTCAAATAACAAAGCTTGCACCCGCCACCCGTGGCCATACGATATTATTATTATTAGTGTAAAAAGAGCAGATTGCATGCAGAAAATGGGGCTTCTTAGCCATATGCATACAACAACAACAACAACAACAATAGAAATGCAGCAAACAGGTAAACGGAAAAGTAGTTTCCATGCCAACAACGAGCAGTGTTGCAATATTTTCACGGACAGTGGTGAGCATATGGCTTGACGTCTTTGAGTGGGGTGCCTTCTCACTCACTGTCAGTATTGTCCCTTGTACCCACCTACGTTTATTTGCCCTGATACACTCATTAGCAACAAAATATTCTTTCTATATTGATAACATAGGAATCTAGCGACTTTTGACTGCTACTTAGAAATCTTTCAAAAACATGAGTTGGCAACATTGCTAGCTGTATCATCTCCACTTACTGTACTATAAAACAAAGTCCCCGATTCTTGGATCTCACGGGATATTGATGCTATTTCACCATTCTTTAAGGGATCTCTGGAGGAAGGTTTCTGTAGAAAATTATTTATTTATGATCAAAGGAATCGAAGCAGTAACGATTTTAGTGAAAACGTCGTAAAAAGAACCTGGCGTCCATGAGATTTTTAAGCTTACACTGGGCAAACCGTTAAAAATACCTATATACTATGAGTGTAAGAATTGATCAGCATGAAAAGTTCTACAAAAGTCAGCGAGAACATATCTCTATCTCAATCTCCAGTGTTTTTACGTTTTCATTTCTTCCAACAATCTCCATTTAATTACTGAGGCGATAGTTTACGAGCTAGCTAGGGGCGAGCCTATCACCCCAGTTACAGCCTAGCTAGTGGGTGAGCCTATTACCCCAGATACAGCCAGCAGCAAACTGTCGAGTCATGTTGAGTTAAGACTTCAGAGAAGAGTGGTTGTGTTTAGAGTTTCCCTGAAGTGCAACTCGGCTTTTCTTCATTTCACCTGTGAACTTTTCGTTCCGCAAAATTCACAGTCAAGTTAAGATTGGACGGAAGGGGAATTTGTGTTTCATGCACCTCGCCATTTTCAAATGACGTCTAACAAGAATTCGTTGCTCATGTATCTCTATGATAATATAATTAATAGCCCCGTCAGTGATTTTAATCCATCATGCTAAGACGTAAAAGTATATAGGTTGTAGTTCATTGACATCGAAAATAATGCATTCATAACAGTTCCCGGGCGAAGCTGGGACGTGTTGCTAGTTCCTTATAAATCTCCATGCGCGTTCGAAAGAGTACTCACCGGCATGGTCACCCAGAAGGCAGGGGGAGGGGTGGGGGGCGGCAATTGGGGAAATGCATAGGAGCCCGTAAGTGAGGCCTGTTAGTTAGTGACCCTTTATATTTTCTTGCGAAACTTCTGAAACTCTTAAACAATCTTTGAGAATTAACATTGGTCAGTTTATTTCCAAATATGTGTATAGCGATTCGAATGTTCGGCACAATTCCTGTGACAGTTGCAGATGTTGAAAAATGCTTCAACAAAATGAAAGAAATTCTAAAACAAATAGTTCCGTGAAGAATTATACAGCCTATTTTCATATATCCTACTCATGCCAATTGCCTCTAACAACATACAACATTTCAGTTTGATTGTTGTAATAGATTCGTAGATATTGAGAACCGTCTAAAATATTTCAGATGGTCGCCATGTTAGATTTTTATTTATGTGCTATTACATGAAGATTATTGTGTACGTGTGTTATTCAAACGTCAATCGCATGATTAGGACACATGAAGTAAAACGAGATTATAAAATTTCGCACAGGTGCCATCTTGTGGTTATGAAAGCAATTGAAATAAATTAGTTGCCAGTGGATTAACATTTGTATAAGTATTTACTGTACAGTTAGCTGCCCCCCCGGAGGTCCTGGGTTCGATTCCCGGCTCTGCCACGAAATTTGAAAAGTGGTACGAGGACTGGAACGGGGTCTACTCAGCCTTGGGTGGCCCAAATGTGTAGAGGGGGTTCGATTCCCCCTCAGCCATCCTCGAAGTGGTTTTCCATGGTTTCCCACTTCGTCTTCGGGCAAATGCCGGGATGGTACCTTATTCAAGGCCACAGCCGCCTCCTTCCCTCTTCCTTGCCTATCCATCCTCACCATCCCTTATCTTCCCTCATGAGGCCCCTGTTCGCTTTGCAGGTGAGGGCGCCTGGGCGAGGTGCCAATCCCACCTCACCAGTTGTATCCCTTCCGATTCGATGTTCCCAGCTCTAGGACACTGCCCGTAGAGGCGGTAGTGGTGAGTTCCCTCGCTGAGTCCGTGGGTTCCACCAACCTGGAGGGTAAACGACTAAAAAAAACTGTACAAAGTTCCACTGTACTAGGATGGTTAAATCGCGAGAAACGTCCCCTTAAATATTTATACTTCGCGTCGCCTTAAAGATGGATTTGTGCTCACCAGCCGGCACAGTTCATATCCTCGCCGCTAGATAGGGGCTTCATTCATTCCATTCCTGACTGGAAGCAGGCTCTCTGAGGTCCCTTCTAGACTGCATTCTATGAGTGCTTCACAGAACATCCCAGTAGAAAGTTGGCTCGTATACAAGTTACGGAACAACATACTGTACTTGAAATAGTGTGAGCTAACAGCTCTCTGATAAGCATTGATGATCGTCGCCCGGCTAGCTCAGTCGGTAGAGCACGAGACTCTTAATCTCGGGGTCGTGGGTTCGAGCCCCACGTTGGGCGTTAATTTTTAAGTGGGAGAGAACGGACAAACGTCACTTGGGGCTTCAAGCCGTTGTACTTGGGTGAGTGTCAAATCCGTCTGTCCCTCTATAATACAACGTATGATTGCGGTACTATCTTTTGCCTGAAGTAGAAGTTCGACTTACAATTTCTAAGATGCCTGAAGTTAAGCTAGTTCTTTTCGCCATGGTACCCAATCATACGTTGTATTATAGAGCGACACAGGCGTATTGGCATAGAGGGGTTTGACAGTCACCCAAGTACAAGGGTTTGAAGACCCCAAGTCACATTGATCCATTCACTCCCACTTAAAAATTCACGCCCAACGTGGGGCTCGAACCCACGACCCCGAGATTAAGAGTCTCGTACTCTACCGACTGAGCTAGCCGGGCTTATTAACCAACTTTGAACAGAAGATATCTTAACGCACAGACGACACTATTTTTAAACACTGCCATTCCTTATAAATCTCCATGCGCGTTCGAAAGAGTACTCACCTCATGGTCACCCAGAAGGCTGAGGGAGGGGTGGGGGGCGGCAAGGGGGGAAATACATAGGGGCCCGTAAGTGGGGCCTGTTAGTTAGTGACCCTTTACATTTTCTTGCGAAACTTCTGAAACTCTTAAACAATCTTAGAGAATTGGTCAAATTGGTCAGTTTATTTCCAAATATGTGTATAGCGATTCGAATGTTCGGCACAATTCCTGCGACAGTTGCAGATGTTGAAAAATGCTTCAACAAAATGAAAGAAATTCTAAAACAAGTAGTTCCGTGAAGAAATATACAGCCTATTTTCATATATCCTACTCATGCCAATTGCCTCTATCAACATACAAAATTGCAGTTTGATTGTTGTAATAGATTCGTCGATATTGAGAACCGTCTAAATATTTCAGATGGTCGCCATGTTGGATTTTTATTTATGTACTATTACATGAAGATTATTGTGTACGTGTGTTATTCAAACGTCAATCACATGATTAGGACACATGAAGTAAAACGAGATTATAAAATTTCGCACAGCTGCCATCTTGTGGTTATGAAAACAATTGAAATAAATTAGATGCCAGTGGATTAACATTTGTATAAGTATTTACTGTACAAAGTTCCACTGCACTAGGATGGTTAAATCGCAAGAAACGTCCCCTTAAATATTTATACTTCGCGTCGCCGCAATGTTGGATTTGTGCTCACCAGGTTATTGAAAGTCCTCTATGAACATTAAAAAATCAGTTTGATTGCTGTAAGTGAATCGTAGATACTGAGAACCGTCTAAATGTTTCGGATGGTCGCCATTTTGGATTGTTGTATGTATAAGCCATATAGTTATGTACCATAAAGAAAAATTATTGCGTAGGTTCATTATTCAAACTTTCACTTTGATCGCATGATTACGACACAAGAAACAAAAACTTAATTTTAAAACTTCGCACAGCCGCCATCTTAAGGTTATGTAAACAATTGAACTAAATTAGATGCCAGTGCATTACAATGTGTATAAACATTAGCTGTGCAAAGTTTCATTTCTTTTGGATGATTGAATCGCGAGAAAAGTCTATTTAAAACTTTCAACTTCGCTTGGCCGCAATGTTCGTTTTCTAAGTAACAGGTTATCACCGTACAAAATTTCAGGGTGATATCGGTAATAGTTTCGGAGATATTTAATGTAGGTGAAATATTTCGCACAGCCGCCATGTTGGATTAGTGAGACGTAATACAATTTGAAGGGCACGGTCGGGGTTGGTCAAAATGGTGCTATGACCTTACCGAATTTCATTGAAATCGCTCCAGCCGTTTAGAAGTTAGTAGGGGGGACACACACTGACAGACACACGGACAAAAGGTGATCTCATAAGCCTATTTATTCATAAACTGAAAATAGGCTAAAAATGTTTAGAGCAACAATGTGCCAGGAAATACAGAGTAACCTTGGCCCGCTTTCCCAGGAGAGCGATCTTGCTAGGTCTTTAAATTATGATGCATGTAATCGATCACTTCGCATCAATAAAGTCAAGGAAATATATTTGTTAACATTGATCTGTAAGTTAGGATTTATAACTCTTTGGGAAATTTGGTGTTGAATCTGCTATCGAAGTAATGCGGATTTTAAAATTGCTTCTTATATTTCACTAGCAGAAGTACCCATTCTTCGAACGGACTTCGGTATTAATAACCAGACGTAATCAATTGAGCTACTGTTGCAATGGTTAGGGGCTTGGAACCCGTTTGTCGACAAAGAAAAATGATTAGTTAAAATATACTCTGAAACTAAATTTACCAAACGTGTACTTCCTGACGTGAAAATAAAATTGAAAACCTCGTAGACGAAACGCAATACACGTCAAATAAAACTGACGTTCACTGTTGTGTCAAGTCCCCATCCAGAGGAAGACCCCTTTAATAAATTATAAAGGCTTATGGTGCATGAAAATTCAGGTTTTTTTAGCCTCCAATGGCCCACATTACTAAAAGAAAAAAAAACTATTTCAATTCAGGTATTGTTGAAATAATGTTTCTGTTTGGAGATATAATATACCTTCTGTACGACATAACGCACATTTAAGTCGTGTGAAAAAAAATCTAGGGTACCTCTTGACCCCCTTAAGCGTAATGATGAATTTTACAGTTTTAGTTGATTCCGTAATTTGCAAACATTCACAGACATTTAATAAATGGAGTGGCTATACTTCTTGCAAAAAAATTGATGGAAAGTTGGATGTCGCCTTTTGAGATACTGTTGTCATGGTTACTGGCTTGCATTCCTTCATCAGTTTATTAAATAAAATTAGTTTTCTGGGAATATCTCAGAAACTGCTGGTTTTAGAGCCTTAAAATGTAGTTTTCGGGGACCCTTTACGGCTATTTAGAGCACCGAGTTTTGTTTCTGACACTAAGGGGCTGAAAATAAGCGTTGTCTCGTCGTTGTAGGCCGTAGTATAATAATAATAATAATAATATAACAATATAGGGATAGGGATATAATAGACCTTCCGTACCACACCCGCACGTGTAAATCGCGTGAAAAACAAGTTGTTCCGTGAAGAACTATACAGCCTATTTTCATATATCCTGCTCATGTTAATTGTCTCTATCAACATACACAATTTCAGTTTAATTGCTGTAACAGATTCGTAGATATTGAGAACCGTCTAAATATTTCAGATTGTCGCCAGGTTGGATTTTTATTTTTGTACTATTACATTAATATTATTGTGTACGGGTGGAATTCAAACTTCAATCGCATGATGAGAACACAAGAAGTAAAAACGAGATTTCAAAATTACGCACAGCAGCCATCTTGTGATTATGAAAACAATTGAAATAAATTAGATGCCAGTGAATCAACATTTGTATAAGCATTTAATGTACAACGTTTCACGGCACTCCGATAGTTAATTCGCGAGAAACGTCCATTTAAATATTTATACTTCGCATCGCCGCCATGGTGGATTTGTGCTCACCAGGTTACTGAAAGTTCTACAGGTGAACATAATGTTCATAGTCTCTATGAACATTAAAAAAATCAGTTTGGTTGCTGTAAAAGATTCATAGATATTGAGAACCGTCTAAATATTTCGGAAGCTCACCATTTAGGATAATTATATGTATAAACCATAGAGTTATGTACCATTCAAGGACAATTATTGCCTAGGTTCATTATTCAAACTTTCATTTCGATCGCATGATTACGACACAAGAAATAAAAACTTAATTTTAAAATTTCGCACATTAAATTAGATGGCAGTGCATTACAATCTGCAAAAATCATTTACTGTAACACATTTCACTGCGCTCGGAGAGTTAAATCACGAGAAAAGTATATTAAAATATTTCAAATTCGCTTGGTCGCCATGTTCGTTTTGTACTTTACAGGTTTATGAAATATACATAGGTAAACTTGTATCAGTACCCTTTATCACCGTACAAAATTGCAGGGTGATATCTGTAATAGTTTCGGAGATATAGAATGTCAGTGAAATATTTCGCACAGCCGCCATTTTGAGGTTATGTAAACAATTGAACTAAATTAGACTCTAGTGCATTACAATGTGTATAAACATTCGCTGTACCAAGTTTCATTACGTTTGGATAGTTAAATCGTGAGAAAAGTCTATTTAAAAGTCTCAACTTCGCTTGAACGCCATGTTGGTTTTGTAGTCACCAGGTTTTTGAAAGTCTCATAGATGAACTTCTAGTAGTGCCTTTTATCACCGTGCACAATTTCAGGGTGATATCGGTAATAGTTTCGGAGATATTGAATGCTAGTGAAATATTTCGCACAGCCGCCATGTTGGATTGGTGAGAAGTAACAAAATTTAAAGGGCACGGTCAAGGTCGCCGGGAATAGTGCTATAAACTTACCGAGTTTCATTGAAATCGCTCCAGCCGTTTAGATTTTATTAGGGGGACACACACACACACCTCACACACACACACACACACACACACACACACACACACACACACACACACACACGGACAAAAGGTGATCTCATAAGCCTATTTTTTCAAAATTGAAAATAGGCTAAAAATAGAGTATCCCTTGACCCCCTTAACCGCATTATATGACATTGGTGAATTGCACAGCTTAATTTGGTTCCGTTATAACCTTATAGCCGTTTGCAAACTATCTCAGTAATGTAATAAATGGAATTGTATTGTGTCTTACAGCAATAGATGGACCTATAAGATTCCGTTGCCATGGTTACCAACTTGCATTATTTCGTTATTGTATTAAATGAAATTAGTTTTCTGGAAATATCTCAAAAAGTGTTGGTTTTAGGGCCTTAAAATGTGGTTTTCGGGGGGCCTTTCCCCGAGTCTCGTTTCTCACATTGAGGGGCTGAAAATGAGCTTTGTCTAGCCCTTCTACGCCTATTTCAGCAAGTATTTTAAGGGGTAGGCCCCATTTTATGAGAGGTACAGAAAAGAGTTACATCAATGATTAGTGTCGTGCCTCTGAAGGATACCTGTACCAAATTTTACGTTGATCCACCCAGCCGTGCTCGAGTTAAAAGGTAACAACCACTTTGTCCACAGACAGACAAACAGACTGACAGACAGACAGACAGACAGACAAAAAAAATATTTTCGGGCGCATCCGTCATAAAACAGTCTGAAACGCGTAAATAACGCAAATTTCCATAGAAATTCAGAAAAAACAGACAAACTTTCATTTTTATATACAGTATATAGAGATTACGTAGCCTGTTGGTAATTAAAGTGATGACGTACAGCATTGCTGAATATTTTCCTATGCGTATTAACTGTATTACAATTACTCAAAATTCCCAAACCATATTGTGCACTTTGCAAAATATATTTTCAAAATAGGTTAAATGCTGAAATGTTTTCTATGAAAAAAGATTTGTTCTTTTTAGCCTATTTTCATTTTATAAAAAAATTGTCTTATAAGATCACCTTTTGTCCTTGTGTGTGTGCGTATTTGTGCCTGTGTGCCCCCCCCCCCCCCTTCTAAGAGAGATGAGCCCTACCATTAGACCGTTTACTTCAGAGATGGGCACAATTCGGCAGGAGAAAGAGCCAAGTATGCGCTCTCACCGAAGTTAACCTTGTAGCTGCTTGTACAGCTTGCCGTTACAAGCGGCGCATCACAACAGCTTTATACTTGTGCCCTGTTTTTTGTGCATTAGATGATTAGAATATGGTGCTACGTACATACGTTTAATTATATTCCTTTTATTAGGTTCTGTGTAGGAAACATAAATAATTACTTTGACATCTGATAAGTGCACACTCCTTTGCCCACTACCGATAGTCTTGAAACTACAATAAGCCAACCTAACAGCTTGTTTAGAACACGAAAACTTGCTGTAGGAGTACAGAAACAAATACATGAATAAATACCATTCACTATGAACAAAACATAGGTTTATGTGTTCTGACATATATGAACTGTTATTCTGCAGATGATGAGGAGGTGTGCACATCCCTTCGCTGAAGCAGACGGGTTACATTTGGAGCGATCGATCTTGCACTTACAATTTGAAGAACGGCAGTGAGATGTGCGTCAGAGTGGCACTTCGTGGAGATTTATTTATCTTCATTAGAGAGAACAGTTTCTTACACAGATATGTTAAACCAAACATTGATAGAAGTTTGGCAGTCTTTTTGTGCATGTTTGGGAAATCTGTTTGCGAAAACTGTTCATAAAAAATGTGCTAAGCTTGTTCGTGATTCATATTTAGCGTACAGCCGTACACATAATATAGGCCTACTCAGCCCGGTACAATGCTGTACCTATGCTTGCGCCTTGACTGCGCATATTGCCATCTAGTCGTTCCAGCACAAACTATTAGCGAGCAGTCAGCTCCTTGGCTCCGCTCGTGCTCATGCAGTTGGCTCCAGGAGCTGCGCCCTCTCATTGCCCACCTAGCACAAACTATTAGCGAGCAGTCAGCTCCTTGGCTCCGCTCGTGCTCATGCAGTTGGCTCCAGGAGCTGCGCCCTCTCATTGCCCACCTAGCACAAACTATTAGCGAGCAGTCAGCTCCTTGGCTCCGCTCGCGCTCATGCAGTTGGCTCCAGGAGCTGCGCCCTCTCATTGCCCACCTAGCACAAACTATTAGCGAGCAGTCAGCTCCTTGGCTCCGCTCGTGCTCATGCAGTTGGCTCCAGGAGCTGCGCCCTCTCATTGCCCACCTAGCACAAACTATTAGCGAGCAGTCAGCTCCTTGGCTCCGCTCGTGCTCATGCAGTTGGCTCCAGGAGCTGCGCCCTCTCATTGCCCACCTAGCACAAACTATTAGCGAGCAGTCAGCTCCTTGGCTCCACTCGTGCTCATGCAGTTGGCTCCAGGAGCTGCGCCCTCTCATTGCCCACCTAGCACAAACTATTAGCGAGCAGTCAGCTCCTTGGCTCCGCTCGTGCTCATGCAGTTGGCTCCAGGATCTGCGCTCTCTCGTTGCCCACCTATGGTTTACTTCAATATGTTGGAGTTTATATCTACTCAAGTAGTACGAGACCTCTTTATTGTGTTTCTCTTCATGCACCTTCTGAGGTTGAGTCTAGTGAGATCCCATCCTCACTGTCGGGTCGAGGATGTAAGCAGTCATAGAGTTCGATCTGTAGGCGATCCTCTGTGACTTGGGCAGATGACCGCGCTGTTTCAGCCCTTAAATCCTCAATAACTAAACTCCGTCCAAGCAATTTGCGAAGTGCCAGTGTGAAAACACGTAGTGTGCGCACAGGAGTGGCTCGGCTGACTGGCCAATGAGGCGCAATGCCATTGATTAATAAGCGCAGGTGGGAGGCGCGACCTTGGCTTCAACCAACTCTCGCAATAGCTGGGCTGCCAAGCTCCACCCATATCATTCTCTTTTCACTTTCTCTGTGTGACGTCATGCGCAAACCTACTTCACAGATTCCGTGGATGAGGTATAACTTCTATGACCATGGCACGAGCTCAACAAACTATGTGTGTAACAATGAACGCCTAACCATGGTGATGTGAATTGTCATTCAATCAAGTCCATTGTGGGAGGTTTCAATTTGGGCTCTGAACCTGAGAGATATGGGCAGATGATCTCGTTGTTCCATCCCACATAGCAGAACTCACCATCACCATCAGCTTGCGAGGCTGCATGTTGCCTATTGCCAAACATTTATTGTGCCCGAGCAGCAAACTGGAGGCGCTATCATCGGGCAGTGCTACAGTGAATTTCCCCGTCGTTAGGTAAGTTGTTTGCTTATTATTCTAACTAGCTTGATGTGCTCTCCACCAAAGGGTTCATGCAAGCTTACTATGGTGTAAAATAGATTGGTGAGTTCGTATAATAAATTCTTGTTTCAGCCAAACTCCGCGAGAAGCAGGCCAAACAAAGATATGGAAAACTCCAGTCTGGTCCAAAGTACTCCACACATAACAGAGAAGGATAACACGTCAGTTTTTCTTTATTCAATTCGACATACGAGAGCACAGATAGATTCGTTGATCCAGTTAATCAGCTCATAACCAACAATAACTGAGGTTTTAAGCTCATTCATTCAGTTCCGTGTCCGGTCAACATTTCCAAAAAACTGCAGCTGCGATGGCCTTGTTACTTCCTCTAAAAACATCTTCCATTGTGCATGGGTTCTCCAGGAGGGGGCAGGTAAGTAGGTGAGTTGGGTCTTGTTCAGCTCCACATTCACAAGAGGTGTCTGCGTCTGCTGGAAGGATCCCCCATTTTTGCAGGTTGGTCTTGCATCGAGGGACACCAACTCTTAAGCGGTTGAGGGACCTCCACACAGGATAAGGTAGGTAGGCGCCAGGAGCCAGTTCTTCCTTTGGTGTCATGTCTGTGGGCAGTGAGCTCCTCCATCTGTTGAGAAGAGTTGTCGCTGGTGTTCTCTCCAGCAAGGACACTCTTGCGGGATCTGAGGCGAGACCTTGCTGCCTGGTGCCCATATAGGGGATGTCGATGGTCATTCTCCTGCTTTGTTCTCTCGGCGTCCGCAGCAGTGGCCCTCCGGATGTTGGGTGGGACTATTCCAACAATAGACTATAGTTTGTGCACTGGTGTTGGTTTCAGGCATCCCGAGATTATCCTTGCAGTGTAGTTGACAGCAGTATCATCCTGCTTAGCATGTGCTGAAGCGTTCCACACAGGAGCGGCATACTCAGCGGCTGACACACACAGTGCAAGTCCGGAAGTCCTCAGGATGTGCGGGCTGGCTCCCCAGGTGCTGCCGATTAGCTTCTTGAGTATGCCATTGCGAGCACTGACCTTCTGTTTCGTGTTCAGACATTGCTGTCTGTTGGTTAGAGCACGGTCTAGTGTGACACCTAGGTAAACTGGTGTTGGGCAATGTTTCAGTCGCTCACCTCGCCATGTTATGTCCAGCTGTCGCCGTGCTTCCCTGTTTCGTAGATGGAACGCACACACTTGTGTCTTATTAGGGTTCGGCTTCAGATAGTTGGCATCATAGAATTTGGAGAGTTCGTCCATCGCTAAAGTCAGCTTTCCTTCCACTTCTTCAAAGGATGAGACCAGAGCAGCTACTGCTGTGTCGTCGGCATAGATGAAGAGCCTAGTTAGTACTTGCTGGAATTGACTGATCATTTGTGTAGATGTTGTACAGGGCTGGAGCCAGCACGCTACCCTGAGGGAGACCGTTCTTCTGGGTTCGCCATCTACTCCTTTTAACCTGTAGCGAGACTTGGAATCTTCTGTTCTGCTCTCTGTTCACGTCATCTCAGACAAATTCGGATCGATTCGTTTCATTTATTTCTGCTGCTTAGGCCTCCTTTTTGAGGAAGATGAGCTCGCCACGCTATCCCTTAAAGTAACAATCATCATCATCTATATAATCATGATCAACCCTTCCCTATTATTTTAGTGTTTACCTCCATCGAATTTGCGCAAGGTTAATACTTTAACAACGGGTCTACCCGAACCCACGCGAGTCCAGCCGAAGACGACATAAGCAAATGGGGTGTTGTCTGCAGACGCTTGCCACTCATATGGGCGTAAATTTAAAATCAAAGTTCATTTTCAAGGCGTGAAGTCAATGCTTTCTTCATCATCTGAACAGCTCAAGGATGGGAAAATCGTAAATCGGCCAATCAGATTGAATATTATTAGACTGATATATGTTTGCACTGCTTCCTAACTTGATTATTATTACACTAACAATCTGTTCTTTTTTTGTGATTGACAAACGATCCCCGATTTTTTTAAAAGGTGAAGCATTACGTGGTTCAACTCATTAAATGTATAAAAGATATTAAATGCCCTTGTTGGACTTGATTAACACGGATATTGGCTGAATCAAGGATACGTTATAGAATAATAAATCGCATGAATGAATGTACTAATCCATTAATGTGAAAGACAACCGGTTTCCTCACGAGTCTATACTATGTAACTTACTACAGCCCATGCCATTCGCTGAGTTTCAGATCAACGAAACTACGAAGATTATTGTCGCACACGTATGAGCATCTCCGACATTCCTCTGGTGGCATATGGAATCATCTATTGCTCTACAAGAACCAGCTGACATGTGCCTATTAGATTCAACATTTCACTGAACTGAATCGCTAGCTGCAAATATCAAGAAAGCGACTCATTATTATTTTATGGTGATATAACTTTTCAAGAAAGGACCTGTAGGCTAAGTTTTCTGAGAAATGGTAAGTGTCTACTTTATTGACAGATATCATGTGTGTCTGGTGGTGAGAGTGAGGACATAATCACAGAGCAGTCTCGGTCACTGGTATCAGGAGCACAGCCATGTCAATGAGGAGGTTACGTTCCCATAACTGGTCCCCCATTGGCTGTGAGACTGCAGTACCCTCCTATACCCACCCTGTCATGTGTGTGTGTATATGTGAGTGTGTGTGTGTGCCACCAGCAGTCTCGGTCACTGGTATCAGGAGCACAGCCATGTCAGTGAGGAGGTTACGTCCCCATAACTGGACCCCCATTGGCTGTGAGACTGCTGTACACTTCATTACCCACCCTATCATGTGTGTGTGTACACTATTATTGTAGTAAAATAACCTATTGTTGCTTGAAGTCTGCTGAGTAAATATAAAGGAGAATTGTCTCATGTTTCAGCTGGCACCGATAGGTGCTTGGTCTTTAAAGATCAACTCTAAGGCATATGTAAAGAAAAAGAAGTTGAGACGGAAAAGAAAAATGGACACAATAAACAAAAGAGGAAACACAGTGACTAAGATGTAAGGCATGAAGCCACGCAATAGAATAAGGAATCATGTCACTCATATATTTGAAATACCTTGCTATTCTAAGTAAGAAAATAACAGATGTTATCCAATTTCTTTTGTTATAAGGAATCTTCAGTTCTTCATAATTCGTTAAAACAATCAACGAAGGAAAATCAGTGACAAGAATACTGTATAGGGGTGGAGTTACAGAACTCTGAGCCCTATCAATCACAATATTTTTGTGTATTCCATTGATATAAGAGGCAAAACAATGATATGGTGTCCCTAGTGTGACTTGAACCCAATAAACTAGAAATTGGAAGATTATATGATCCAGGATGACCACTGATTGCCAAACAAAAATACGTGTGTTCCATTTCCATAGACTGACACATGAATCCGTTCTTCTTCTGATGAAGACAATAATTATATTTCTGGATGCCTCCAGTAAACTATGGTTAATGTGATTGCATACTAATAGTCCGTGCAAAGATCCAGGTCCCATAGGCAGAGGGGGTCCTATAAGCCCATAAACGTAATGATCATTAAAGGTCTGCCTCCTGAAAATGGGCCACATATTAAATCAAGCATTAGGCACGAAATGATACAAGTCATCGTGAGTTGTAGCATATAAGGTCTGATTTAAAATGATTAGTGATCACACATTTCTACAACTAGGAAACCCACGATTATTGATCAGAAAAATCTACTCCAAACGTTTCTCATCAACATGACATTACAATGAGTTAACTGCAAAACAATCGCAGTGTTGCTGAAAATTACTGTGTACATGAACCTTCGACACCTCAAATGCCATGTTAACACAGTAAACGTGGACTAGGCCTACTGGGGAAACCACGTTAAAAAAACGCGCCATGTACTCTACCTCATGGTGGTGTGGAAATGAGTAATCAGCATATAGTAGTATTAATGGTAACTCTTAGGTTTCAAACCTAGATCGTATTAAAAGAGAAGAATTAATGATAAATTAGTGGTTTTATGTTCCATTTTATTGACTGCTTAATAATGTATCTTTGGCGACAGCATTAGCTTGTCACTGTTGGTGAGTGGTTATCGTGTCGGGCTACCAGCCCCAAGCTTGCAGGTTCGCTCCTGGCCATAGTAAGTGATTTTTGAAAAGCGACAAAAATCACAACATGCATGCCATACGTTGTTGACATGTTAAAGAGCCCATTTGAATTCAGTAGGCCGTGTTCATAATGGCAAAATTAATGTCGGAATTTTCCGCCAACACAAAAAGTTCCTCCTTTCTTTACTAGAAAGCGCTACAGTCTAGTGTCAAGCAGCAGATATCTAACCTCCTTAGCTTAGATATTTAACCTCCCTGACTTTCATAGCGTTCCAAGGAGCAATGAAATTTGACATGCAAGCTGCTCTCTGGGCGTCAATTAACAAAGCTTGCACCCAGCACCCGAGGCCATACGATATAATTATTATTATTATTATTATTATTATTATTATTATTATTATTATTATGATTATTATTATTGTTATTATTAGGAGTGGCCACGGGAGTGTTCAGTGCGGAGTGTAAAGTGAATTAGAAAGAAGCTAAGCCTAGGAGGTAAGCTGAAATGAAGTGCAAGTGTTACAGAAAGAGGCGTACTACGAAAGTACTAATCAATTACAAACATATACCAGGGTACATAGTTAAAAAGTCTCATGACAAATCCATTGGCGTGCTAACCCGATAAGTGAGGTTAAGTTAGCAGAGTCACGGATCGCCCACCGAAAGAGTAAACTCTGGGTAGTCCATACTGGCAACACAAGGCTCAAGTGTAGCAGGTGCGCACAAACATTTCACACCACACGGAGCGAGCAAAGGTACATGCTAGTAATGTGTAAAGACTTTCAGTCAGGAAAATGAACTAGACGCCTCATGCAGACGGAATAAGGCTAAAGTGTTACAGTTGCGCAAAAACATTTATATTATTATTATTGTATTGTGAAGTGACTTACCAAAGCCAAGCGCTTGGAGAGAGTTTCTGTTATTGAGGACCAGTCAAAACAAGAGAGCATTGGGAATCTTCGACCGAGTATGGAGGATCTTTTGCAACGGTGTCGAAACATTCTCAATAAGATGAAGCTTGCAACTGACAGGCAGCGTAATATATCCAACGATGTGAAGAATGGCATAGTGGAACTAGAAGAGGCCATTGATTCTATAGCCTATTGTGATCGTACTTCACATGCGGCACAAGACGAAACTCACAAGGTTGTATTGAATGACCTACCGAAGGACATGACCCCCAATTCTAGCAGCAGGAACGAAGTTACTTCGGGAACTGTAGCTGCTCAGGAGGGGGATAAGAAGAATGAGACAGAGTCGTCAGAAATATGGACTCCTGTTACATCGAGGAGAGACAGAAGATTGGTAAAGGTTAGAGAAAATGCTGAGAATAGGCAGGAGGATTTTGCTGATAATGTTGACATATCTACCCACCAAGCAACCCCAAACAGACAGAAGAGACCTAGTAGGCCAAGGCGAGCAGCCTTACTGATCAGACCAGCTGAAGGTAAATCATATGCCGATATTCTGAAGGAGATTCGCCAAAAAGCAAACCCTAATGATACAGGAACTGAAGTCCGGTCCATTCGACAAACAAAAGCGGGAGACGTCCTTGTCGAGTTGGGAGCAAGTTCCAGGGATAAAGTAGCTTTTGGTAATTCTCTGCGAAATGTTCTGGGATCCAATGCTACAGTTCGTAGGCTTGAAGCGAAGGCAACTGTTGAAATCAGAGACCTTGATGCTCTAACTACTTCCGAAGAGGTCATGGAAGCTATCCAGAGAACTATCCCAGAACTCTCTCCAGATACCAAGGTGCTGCTGACGAGGACGAATACGAGGGAAGTGAAGATGGCTGTTGTCACATTAACAACTAGTGATGCAGATGTGCTCTTGAGGCAAGATCATATCACCATAGGATGGGTCAATTGCAGGATTAGACGGAGGATCATGGTATCTCGTTGTTATAGATGTCTGGACTATGGACATGTTGCTAGCAACTGCAAAGGCACAGATAGAAGTAAACTTTGCTACAATTGCGGTGGGACAGGTCACAAAGCTAGAGGATGTACGGCCCCAAAGAAATGTGTTCTTTGTGAAGAACGAGGTTTTATCAAAGATTTAGCACATGCTATGGGATCTGGCCAGTGTAAGGTCTTCAGAGAAGCTTTGGACAAAGAAAAGGCACTGAGGTTCAAATGATTCGTATACTTCAAGCCAATCTACATAGAAGTAAGACAGCCAATGATCTGCTATATCAGCTAGTCACAGAGAAGCAAAGCGATCTCTTGCTAATCAGCGAACAGTATAAAGATAAAGAGTCATCTCTTTGGTTCAGTGACACACTTGGCACTTCTGCAATCTGGGTGTTGGATTCTAGAAAAGTTATTATAAAGGATCATGGAAGTTCTGATGGTTATGTTTGGGTGAAGACCAGAAGGGTCACCTATTTTAGTGTTTACCTAACTCCTAATGAGGCAATTGAGCACTTCCGCCGCAAAGTAAATTCTTTGGAAGATGCAATTCTAAACGCCACAGATAGTGTCATAGTGGCTGGAGACTTTAACGCCAAAGCAGTGGAATGGGGTATGCCAAGTACAGATTCCCGGGGTAAGTACATTCTAGAGATGGCATCCAGGATAGGCCTTCTAATATTAAATATTGGTACAGTTCCAACTTTCCGACGTCCAGGATGTGAAGGAACAATTCCGGATGTCTCCCTGGCATCAGAAGTAATTGTGCCATTCATTAAGAGATGGAAAGTGTTGGAAGATTATTGTGCTAGCGATCATCAATTCATCGCCTTTGACTTTGAATCAAATGTTCAGGGACGGGAAGTACCTCCCCAGAAATGTCAACGGTGGAATGTAAATAGGATTAGCATGGACAAGTTCAAAGATATCATTGGGAAGGGTGCAGAACAGATTCGAAGTGCTGAAGCACGGAGAGAGTTTGAGGTTGAGGATCTGGTTTCTGCAACCATGAAAATTATTACGTCAGCTTGTGATGTTTCGATGCCCTCCTCAGTACCACGTCACCGAAAGAGCCCTGTATACTGGTGGACCAGAGAGATAGCAGAATTAAGGAAGAACTGCCTCAGGCTTCGCCGTCTTGCCCAGAGAGCAAGAAATCGGGAAGAAGCTAATGAAAAATCAGCGGAGCATAAAGCAGCAAAGAAGCTACTTCGGAAAGCCATAACTACGAGCAAGGTTCAGAGTTGGAGAAAGCTTCAGGAAGATATTGACACTGATCCATGGGGTTTGGGTTACAAAATTGTAACACAGAAACTTGGAAGTCACAGAACATCGTGCATCATGGAGGATGATATTATGAACACCATTGTTCAAACCCTTTTTCCAACTCATCCCACAAGACCTGAGAGGAATTTTGAATGTGATCTGGACTTCCCACTGTTTACTGAAGATGAACTTCGGGTTGCAACGCATTCTTTACGGAACAACAAGGCTCCGGGGCCGGATGGGATTCCTAATGAGGTTCTGAAAATAATAGTTGATCAAGATATGTTGTTGTTATTGTTGAGAATGTTCAATGTGTGCATGAAAGCAGGAATCTTTAGCTTTCGCTGGAAGATCTGTCGCTTAGTGCTCATTAGTAAGGGCATGGGTGACCCTGAGTTACCATCATCGTACCGCCCACTTTGTATGCTTGACACAACAGGCAAACTATTTGAGAAACTCATAAGACGGAGATTGCTTGAAGCAATAATCGCAGCCGGCGATTTATCACCAAGACAATTTGGATTCAGGGTAGGCCGGTCGACACTGGATGCAGTGCAAGAAGTCGCCGATAAAGTACGAAGAGCGGAGAGTTATAATCATTACTCTCGCCGGGTGATTCTTTTTGTTACACTGGATGTTAAAAACGCTTTCAACTCTGTCAAATGGACTGATATCATGGATGCTCTAGAATTTTCATTCCATGTTCCAAGGTATCTCCTTCGGATCTTAGACTCTTACTTGAAGGATCGTGCTCTGCTCTACGATACTACAGAAGGGATCCGTAGAGTACAAGTCACGGCTGGGGCTGCCCAGGGTTCGATTCTAGGACCTGATCTCTGGAATGTTACATACGACAGCTTGTTGAGGCTTGAAATGCCTGAAGAAACTATTCTAGTAGGATATGCAGATGATGTTGCTGCTCTTGTAGCAGGAAGAAGTGTCGAGCAGGCACAGTTGCGACTCAATATGGTAATGCGCAAAATCAATAGATGGATGGAGGAACATGGTCTGTCTCTAGCACTTAGTAAGACGGAAATTGTCATCCTAACAAAGAAGAGAATTCAGACAATACTTCCAATACAGGTAGGACAAATTCTAGTAGAGACGCAGCCAGCAGCAAAATACCTGGGCATCATGATCGACAGTAAAATGAATTTTGGAGAACAGATTAGACGGACTGCAGATAAGGCAGCCAGAGGAGTAACGTCCCTCAGTCGGCTCATGGCCAATGTTGGTGGGCCAAAATCTAGTAAGAGAAGACTATTGATGACAGCCATCCATTCAGTTCTGCTGTATGGAGCGGAAATATGGGCGGATGCCCTGGATAAGGAAATTTATAGGAAGCCACTGGCGCAAGTGCAGAGGCGGGGTGCTTTGCGCGTGGCATCTGCATATCGCACGGTCTCTGAGGAAGCAGTTCTCGTTATTGCCGGGATTATTCCGATTTTTTTTCTTGCGAAAGAACGCAAGAACATTTACTTGAGGAAATCTGATATGGGTTTACAAAATGCAAGACGATCGGCAAGAGTACAAACCTTTCAAAATTGGCAGATCAAATGGGAGCAAGGAGATCAAAGCCAATGGACTAAGAGAATGATCCCTCAGGTGCAGGTTTGGACAGAGAGGAAACATGGTGAGGTTGGTTACTATCTCACTCAGTTCTTGACTGGCCATGGGTTCTTCTGTTCCTATCTTAAGAAGATGGGGAAGGTGGATTCATCAGATTGCATCTACTGTATCAATGAATTAGATAATGCTAATCACACCTTCTTCTCTTGTGGACGGTGGGTCCAAAATAGGCAGTCTCTTCAAGATCACATTGATGTAGAGATATCCCCGGACAATATTGTTGCAGTGATGCTACAAAATGAGGAAAACTGGAAACTGGTAGCAAGCTTTGTTGAAGATATCCTCCGAACAAAGAAGACGGATCTGGATCGCCACTGAAGATGATTCATTACGGAAGAGTGCCCTACAGGCAAATATAAAATGACTCTAGCCTGAAGTAATGTGCTAAACGGTTCCAGGCTAGTGTTCAGAAGTAACGGGGGAGTTTTAGTCGGTAGTCTGCTACTCAGGAGCAGGAGCCCGACACTCTGTGCGTAAATGCATTTCTTCCCCTAAAAAAAAAAAAAAAAAAAAAAAAAAATATTATTATTATTATTTCTACATTCATTTCACCACATAAGTGGGACATATCAACATATCGTCGGCTTGTTTGCAAGACGGTATGGCTAATTCTCTTAAGGTGGCACATTGAGAAACGAGCGAACAATGGAACAGGTCTCCAAGATGACGGCCTTCTGCATGGTGATATGTAGACCAGGATGTATTCCCAATATTTGTAGATTACGAGCCAATAATTTGGGGATGATGCCGGTAGAAGAAATTACTATGGGCAGAACCACTACACTTTCCTGTCTCCCCATTTGCCGTATTTCCTCAGCCAAAGGCAGATATTTGGTGATCTTATCACAGCAGGTTTGTTGCAGATTATGGGAATTGGGCACTGCAATATCAATTAGGAAGGTTCTCTTCTGCACCTTGTCCACAAGAACGATATCTGGTCGGTTTTCTGGTATGGTTTTATCAGTAATAACTGATCGGTCCCATAACAACTTGTGACTGGGATTTTCCAAAACGGCGTCAGGAACATACTGATAGTAAGGCAAAATATTATCAGATAATAAATGCTTTTGAGCAAGGTGTTGGTGCATTATTTTGGCCACTTGGTTGTGCCTTTTCACGTAATCAGTACAGGAGATTGCTTGGCAGCCTCCTGTGATATGTTGAATTGTTTCCGGTTCTAGTTGGCATCTTCTGCATTTATCATCCTGAATATTTGCCTTAACTATATATTTCAGGTAGTTTTTGGTAGCCACAACTTGATCCTGGATTTCAACCATGAATCATTCAGTCTCAGTGAATAGGTCCGCATGAGTCAACCAGCTGTTCGACGCATCAATGTCGACATGTTTCTGGTTGAGATCATACGGATGACGACCGTGCAGAGCTTTCTGCGTCCACTGCTGAAGCTTGATGGCTGAACATTCCTCATCAGTGGCTAACTGTATATCCCTTACGTGAAGAAGATCCAGCGGTGTGCACTTGTCATCTGCCTTCACAGCGGCTTGATTTATGGGAGAGTCATGTCTTCCCAGAAAATATCTCTGAAGGTTCCTCACTTGCCTTGCATGCAATTGGATAATGTCCGTGAGCCCTCGTCCACCTCTTTGACGCGGGATTGTCAATCGCTCAACAGCTGACTTAGGGTGGAGACATCTGTGTTTTGTTAAGATGGTACGTGTCCTAATTAGGATGTTCTCCAAGTCAGTCTGAGTCCATTTGATAATACCGAAAGTATATGTCAGAGCAGGAATAGCATAGGTATTAATAGCCTTAAAGGTGTTCTTTCCATTCAACTTTGATTTTAAAATCCTGTTAAGGCGTTGATTGTAGATAGCTATGGTTCTATCTTTAATACCTTTATGATCAATTCGATTAGATTGCAGGAGACCAAGATATTTGTAGGTCTCATTACCTTCCATAGGCTTTATGAAACAACCGTCACCAAGTTGAAATGCTCGGGCCTCTAATTTTCCACGCCGAATGGTGAGGGTGCGACACTTATATAATCCGAAGGACATTCCAATATCTGAAGAAAATGAAGCAGTGATTGCAATTAGATTGTCGATGTGTTTCTCAGAGGATGCATATAGTTTAATGTCATCCATATACATCAAATGAGAAATTTTGTATTTGACTATACCATGCTGCTTAATAGGAAAACCACACTTTGCATTGTTCAGCAATGATGATAGTGGATTGAGCGCCAAACAGAACCATAGAGGGCTCAAGCTGTCACCCTGAAAGATACCTCTTTTGATTTGAATAAATCCCGATTCCATACATGTGTCTCCATTAGACATTAATAAATTGGTCCCCCAATGGGACATCATATGTTGCAGACTTATAATGATGGCAGGATCAACTTTATATATCTTCAGGATTTGGATTAACCAGGAATGTGGCACTGAATCAAAAGCTTTCTTGTAATCAATAAAGGTCATGTAGAGGTTACGCATCATCTTTCCTGCTTGTTCCATAGTAACTGCATCGATTACAAGTTGCTCTTTGCAACCTTGAGACTTCTTCATGCACCCCTTCTGCTCTTCAGCCAGGATGTTATTAAGATTTATATGTTCACAAATCTTACGTGCAATGCAAGATGTAAATATCTTATACAGGGTTCACAGACAGGTGATAGGTCGATATTTGGAAGGATCATTGGTTCTATCACCTTTTGGCAGAAGGTATGTTTTACCTCGCATCAAGTAAGAGGGGATAAGCTGTGGATTTTGGATGAAATCTGTGTAGCAGCGGGCAAGATGCTCATGAGTACAAGTGAAACGTTTGATCCAAAAGTTGTGGAGGTTGTCTGGTCCTACCGCTTTCCAATTTTGGGTCTCCTTAACCACACGGGTCACATCTTCAGTTGATACCGAAGAGTCACTCATCATGTCAATTTTTGACATTCTCTCCTCCTCCTCCGTAATCCATTTAGCGCTGCTGTTATAATCTCCAGCATTCGACCATAGGGATGACCAGAAATTCTCTACCTCTTCTTTTTGCGGTGAACTGCCCATTTGAGTTCCAGGATCGTCAAGATTCCTATAGAACCGTTTCTCATTGGTAACAAATAGCTTGTTCTGTTGCTTTCGTTCGTTCGATTCTTTATATCGACGTAATCTCTGTGCCTTTGCCTCAAGTTGTTGCTTTAATGTGTCTAGGATCTCAAGGGGGCTACAGTTCGGAGGATTATACTTTGCATGTTTACTCTTCGTATGGCTCAACATTTTAACACATTGAACAACCTTCTTACTTCTATTGCCTGCAACATACTGATGCATTCTTCCGATATTTACTCTTAGTTCATCAACAGACTTTCGTAAACGTATCTCCCAAGCTGGCATCTTCTTCTGTCGACCTGACGTATATTTAGGTCGCCATAATCTACCTCCTGTCACTCGTATCACAGCTATCGCTCCAGCGTAAATTGCAGTCTGAACATGGTTGAAACAATATGATTTCTGGGACAGATGCTGAGAGAGAATGTCGTTCATTGTTACAACAGCGGTAGCAAGTTTCTTAGAGCAATGTTGGTTCGTGATCATGGGCCGCTCTATTGGATCAGTCCCTTCAAATTCTATGAGAGCCTTCCCAAATTCATCTTCGAGTTGTTTCCGCACTGGATCTCCGAGTGCTTCCGGTGTTATTCTTACATCTTTGTCATCTGAACGATGATCGGTGTGCCTTTGTTCATTGACCAAACGTGTACTCTCCTGATCTATGGATTCGTCTACAGAGGTATGAGTATTGTCGGCAGCTACGTCAACCATTAGCAGCTTGAGGTGATGTTCTGGGATAAGTTTCTTCAAAACTATAGCACGGCGCTGATCTGCTATTCTCTGTTCCGTAACATTAATATCAGGGAATTTCTGGCAGAATGCAGCGTGCAACTTCTGTCTATATGCAGTAGTGTCAGTTTCCATATTCGTTATCTGATAATATGAACGCATGATGTACATATTCATTTCATTTGTCCATTTCATGCGCTTTCTCGGTTTGTCTGCTCTTGTGGTCTCCTGAGTATCAGAAGAAACACTAGGAGCAGGTGTAGCGTTGAATGCTGTTAGGATGCTACTATCAACATCGGCTGTAACATGTTCGGGGTGTTCCCCGATCAGGGCCCGCCTGTTCAGCTCCTGATCACCACTGGCTTGTATGATGTCACCCCCAGCGATGGCTCCAAGGGTGCCCGACGCTCCTCGGGTAGCGGCCTTTTATTTCCACTTTTCTTATTTGATCTCATCATGATGATGGTGTGCCTTTTATACCTACGGCCAGGATATGATTTCGACCGCCCCTAACATGGGGAACAGACGTCGTTAGCAGCCGCCCGCTGCGGGACAGACGCTGCTGCAATGAGTTTGATTTCGGGGTTTTCATCCCCTAGGCAGGTTGCCTTCACTACGGCTTAAGAGTCCTACCTACCCTAAATGATTAATAGTCTAGTAATCGTTTCTTGTAAATTTTGCCGACGCTTTTGAAGCTGATATCGAAAGAGTATGAGACGAGTTATCCTTAACCTGCATTGGAACTGTCAGATCTTAATCGACCTCTTCGTGTTAAATATTTACGCAATTCACCAAAGTTGAGCACATGCAAGCAGTATAGAAATGCATAAATACTCACTGTGACAGGAGGGGCAAAAGCAACTAGCTGTGCTAGTAAACTAAGGTTACAATTTATACTGGTAGATCCTGTGTTTCATTGATGTCACACCAGCCGACACTTAATTTGCATAACTTGCGGTATGTAGCATAACTCCATTCAACAATTTATTTTGCAGCAATATCTGTGCCAAATTCAGTTAGAGACTGGATGAAAGAAGTTATAAACACGCAACATATGGTTCAAATCTAACAGCGACAGCGACGTACTTATGACAACTTACATAACCTAACCTGGTTGTAGACCTTCTTATTTCTAAGCGACCAGGTAAACAAAATGTCATGCTGTTCAAATAATGTCAAATACGATTGTAAAAACACTCTCAAAACACTCCGAAGTCATGTATACCGGTAGTAAATCATCCAAAATTAACATCTAAACTGTAAAATAACCTTAGTAGCGCAAAATAACCATATAAAATGAACAAATGCTGGAGCATCGTTGCGAGCTGACCTACCGAGTCACTGCCTCCTTGATGATGATTATTATTATTATTATTATTATTATTATTATTATTATTATTATTATTATTATTATTATTGTAATTGGCGACAGCATTGCTGTTTCGGAACACACGAGACTGGTAGCCTAGGCTATCTGGATCTCGGGACAAGTGTTCAGGGCGAGGGCAGGACAAGGTTCGTCACATTATCGATCTTTGCCACGCTTCTTTTTCAAGATCGAATTGTTAGTGGAGTTTTCAGGTTCAGTATGGACATGGACACTGCCGTGAGTATCGAAATGTGGGGTTCTAGAACTCTAAACCAAGATATAAACTGGGAGCATAGAGCCCTCAAAGGGGGCCTGCAGCAACTCCGGAGGTTGGAGATTTGATTCCCCGCACAGACAGAAAGTTGTTTTTCCACACTTCCTCCGGACAAATGCCGGGATAGTACCTTATTTCAAGTCCTGAGCAGCTATCCCATCGCAGTCCATAATACAGTTACACACACTACTAACCTTACCCCGTGGCGCTACAGTCTATGAAGGACCTTGGCCGGCTCCACCACAGTCTTCCAGCTTTTCCTGTCCCGTGCACGCCTCCTCCAAGCTCTGACACGTAGCATCCTGAGATCCTCCTCGACATTGTCCAGCCAGCGCTTTTTCGGTCGCCCCCGTCCTCGCTTTCCAGTGAGTCGCCCCTACAAGACCTGATACACCATCCTTGACTCCGGCATTCGCTCGACATGTCCGAGCCACCGAATCCGGGAACTCTTGACCTCTGCGACGATATTAGGGTCCCCATACAGATCATATATCTCCTTGTAGGTGTGGAGGCGCCACACTCCACGATCACACACAGGCCCGTAGATCTTACGGAGTACCTTCCTCTCCCAACTGTTCAACAAATCCTCATTCCTCCTAGTCAACACCCATATCTCACTCCCATAGATGACAACTGGACGGATAACTGTCTTATAGTTAGTTTTCTTACAACTGCGTGATAACTTTCTTGATCGCAGCAGATGGGAGGGACTGAAGTATCTTCGGTTCCCGGAGCGCAGTCTCTCATTGATTTACTCGAGACAGTCAGATCCCTCGGTGATAGTCGATCCAAGGTATTTGAAAGTGCTGGTCTCAGCGAAAGTCTTATTATCAATAACAAGTTCCTGAAGTACCTCACCCTGCCTCACGGTGGTCATATACTTTGTCTTCGGGCTATTCACCCTCAGCCCAGCTCCTGAAGCCATCTGGTCTAATTCAACAACTACTAAAGCCATCACATAAACAATGGTTATCAGGCATGATCAAGATCAATGCACACCCTAGTACACGAGGCTGATGACCAAGATGTCGCAACACCTAAGATGAGGTAACAACAAACACAAACACGATTATTCCCTCAGATGGGTGAGGGATTGAGGTGCCATATGCGCTGCATCATTGTCAAAACGGGATTATGAATTATTAATTGTCGGGAAGAGGTACTTTTCTCTTTTCATAACTTTCACAAGGCAGACTATTGAAAATGTATTATTTATGATTCACATTCCTTTCTGGGAGTCGTTAGAAGTTGACTTCAAGTTGAATTGTCACTGCTGCACCGGAAGTATTTCTTTTATTACGTAAATCAATGATTTTACTTCTTCCTCATTTAGCCCGGTCAATTCAGCCTAGAAAATAGGGGTACCCTTGGTTAAATTCCCCAGAAGCTGAATTTTTGCATGAACGTTAGGCCTTGGGATACCATTATAAAGAAATTGTGAAAAATCCCCATTGATTCCATGTGTAAATTTTTTTATGCAAGGTCGAATTTCGCAAAATGGGTTTTTTGGATTTTGAAGCAAAACGGTTAATTTTATGATAAAAAAAATAGATCAGACAAACATTGTCATGCAATTATCTACAAAAGTTGTCCGTACACTTTTTCCCTTAAGATTCACCATTTCTGAGAAAAAGCGATTCTAAACTTTACTAAAGTTGTATTAGACGTTCAAATAAGTTGGGGGACATCAACGGATATGGTGATAGAGCAGTCAATGATGAAATCTAAGAAGACAGATGGAGGTATTGGTCGAGGAAGAAGTAGTAAAGAGAGTGTCATCGCAATTGGGTTTATAGTAGACTGCATGCAATGAATACAGTTTGTGAAGCATTGGAAGATCTCGCGAATGTAAGAATGGATACAACAGATCAGCATGTTGATGTAAGTGACTCACGAGTAAAGAAAGGTGCTAAAGATGTACAAAAACTTCTAGAGTGGTTTTCATCACATAATCCTTTTCCAGAGGTTAACAAAATGTTGTCTATTGCCAGTAGAGTCGTTGGTGATGATAAAATGAACTGCCATAAAGCTCGTGAAGTTGGGATTTCCACTATTTCAGGACTGACATTTAATAATATTGAATTCAAACGTGCTGATAAAGTGATTCCACTTTTAGCTATGAGTAGCACCATAGAAGTTCATGATGAGAAAGTACCTGTTGACTCCGTGTTATTATTTTCAACGCATGAGTATTACTACGGCATTTGACGATAAACTTAAAAAATATTTTGAATATGAATTGTCTCCCTACCCATTATCTTTATTCGATGAGCTTGGAAAGCGAAAATCACAAAAATCAGCCATTTATGATTGTTTTCAAAAAGTAAACATTGATATTGACTACAGAAATGCTACATATACTATCGATGGAGGATACTTATTGCACCGTGTCGTTTGGGATAGAGGAGTTACATTTAGCAACATCTCAGATAAATATGTTCAGTATATACGCAGACATTTTGGTCAAAAAGTAACCGTAGTATTTGATGGCTCTACCGATTCTACAAAAAACAAGAAGTTCCGTGACGAACTAAAGAGCTTACTTTTTTAAATTAAGATTAGGGTAAAAAAATATAGACAGCTTTTATTAACAGTTGTCACCCCTGATTGCTCTTAAGAATACTTATAGTCATATCTGTTATGTTACACATAGCCTAGCACATACGAAATTTGGTTGAAATCCAAATGATAGTATAGAAGTTACATGTATTTAAAATTTGGTCCTATCATTAGGCTTAGAATCATGTTGGTAGAACTGACGTATATAAGTTTCTCCAAATTATTCTAAAATGTCAGGTACTATACGTGTGCAGAGTTTAAAGCCGGCTTGCATACTTTCTGATATATTGGTATTTGGATAAAAAGAGAGAGAGAGAGCAATTATCAACAGTTGGCAGCCCTGGTGGCTCTTAAGAATACGCTCAGTCATATCTGTTTATGTACACATATTACATACAAAATGTGGTTGAAATCCAATTGTTAATGTCGAAGATATGTGCATTTAAAAATTGGACCTATCAGAAGTCTTAAAATTATTTTGGCAACACTGTCATGTATGTCCTCCTGGAAATTAAACTGAAATAGTTTTATGTACACGTGTGCCAATTTTGGAATAACTCCCATGCATACCTTCCAAGATATCCAACATGGAGCTCAAATTTTAGTGCGTTTTTTCAGCAGTTGGTAGCACTGACGTCATTTTCAAATATGGGCTTGAAATATTCCGGTATACATCTTTACTCGTACTAAATTTGGTTTCGATTGCTGCAGCCGTTTAGGAGTTGATAGGGGTGGGGGACACACACACAGCCAGCCAGACAGACAGAAGGACAGACAGACATACATTTTCCCGGATCGATCTCATAAGTATACTTTTTCCTCATTTTTGCAAAATGTGAAAAGTAGGCTAAAATATTAAAGCCGCAGAACAACGTCGCCATGTGGCAAAAACATCGGCATCTTCTGATATTCTGTTTGACCGATTTATGACAGTCCCAACTAGCCAACAACAATTTATGCAAGGGTGAATGTCAGTTTTGACCGGACTAATTCGACGACGGCGGCCATGACACATTGACGTCGTACACTACGTCATACCCGTTGCCAACATGTCCGATACAAAATACACCACACGACACGTGAATAAAGATATAAACGGCATAACCATTGGCCTGGATAAAGATTATTGAAGCGTGACTACCCCCACTGTGCGTGACAAAAAACAGGGGTGTTTATATTGGCCAACGCGGCCCGTAGGGCCACGCTACCTAACCATTAGTGGTCCAGGCGAAAACCATTAGTCTGCCGGATGCGATATAGTTGGCTACCGAATACGTGGGGTTGGCAATACTGTACAAGATGCTAAAAATGACGGAATCAGCTGGAATTATGCCCATAGGTAAAGCCCAGCGCGCATGCGGATATCCGCAAAATATTTCGCCACGCGGATGTAATTTGCATGGCTGTGCGGATAGCGGATACGCTACGGATAATGTTTGGAGTAAATTTGCGGATAGCTTTTAGAATACAATGTGGAACTTACGATAATATCACATATTGGATATGCCAATTTACTGCTTCATGATTAAAGGAGGAATACTCCTATAATGCGTACGAAATATTCTGGCACGTTTTGCACTTATACACGAGAAGATTATTTTACCCACATGCTTTTAAGTAATTTTTTTTAAGTACCGTAACGGCGGTACTTTTTGAGGATCCAACCAGCCTTCGGGCTGACTACCTAACAGACATGTTTGTAGTAGATGGTCTTGACATCTCATCAATTCTCACTGCCATTATTACTACACGTACGAGCTATCATGCTGTCAATGAGCTTGTTAGTTCATCGTGGTGAAATCATCAACATTCCTCAAGTCAGCTATACTTCGCAGTCTACGCTATCCTGGAAGATCTGTAGATTTATTTCCAATTTTGCACTGACACATGTGGGCTGTGATATTGCAACGGAGAGAATTATGACATAAACTATGCGAACATGGATGGATCAAGAGGCAGAAGGATGATGACTGACTTGGAATTTCCAGCCAAATGTCAATCCCTTTCTCCAAGCGTAAAGAGAAGTCACTTAGTGAATGTTACCGCGACCGGGAGTTTGAGCATCATTTCACCAACATGGACAAAATGTCTACTAAAATGAATTAAGGCGAATATTGTTTAGTGCGTGAATCAAAGCTCAAGTCAGCGATATGGCAGACATTTGGTTACATTTTCAATGGAAACGAAAAGGTGAACGATATAGTAGGATGTTTTACCTGTAAAAACGAGTATTTATACTCAGGACACAAATCAGGCACATCAAACTTACTGCGGCACACGTGCATTCCTGGATAATAATAAACTAGAAGATGCTGCACCAAATCGTATATAGCCTACAAAACAAAACGTTTTAGTGCGATTAGTATATTTTTACATTATGTGTAAATAAAAAGTAGTTCTAGCATCCGAAATTGTTGAATATCATTACTAGGACCCGGATATTTATGACATATCATAATTTATTTTCCGTTATATTTCTTCCATAACAAATGCAAGATGATGGTTTAAGCTAATCTCAATCAAATTAAGTCATTAAGCATAATTAACAGTCCGAACTGAAAAGGGTTACAATTCTGGCTGTGTAACATTCATTTTAAACATAGCATAGGGGAACGACTTTCTCCTCAAATGTCTAAATGTGTTGGTTTAACATCTTATGCTTTATCTAATAAATTAAAAATAATATTGAAATATCAACGGATTTGGATAAAAGTCAAGCGGATGCGGGGCGGATGCGAATAACAGTCATGCGGATGCGGGGAGGATGCGGATAACAGTCGTGGGGATGCGGGGCGGATGCGGATAACAGTCGTGCGGATGCGGGGCGGATGCGGGGTGGATGCGGGGCGGATGCGGATAACAGTCGTGCGGATGCGGGGCGGATGCGGATAACAGTCGTGCGGATGCGGGGCGGATGCGGATAACAGTCGTGCGGGGCGGATGGGGATAACATTTTGCTTATCCGCGCAGGGCTCTACCTATAGGCTATAAGTCGTGTTCCTATTTGGGATGGCTGGGTGGGTCACAGACAGCGGAGGAGTAAACATCTATTACTAGTCTACATCATCTCCAGATATTTTCTCGACTATTAATTCTGGTAATTTGGTAAATTTCAGTACTTCAAGAATTTTGTACCGAAAAGTACCTCTTCCCGATTTTTACCTTACATTTATGTTCCAAGATGAAAAAGTTGTTCCTAAAAGTACAGTACTCTAACCATGTCATAGATTTATGGCATGTTAAAGAACCTTCCACTAATTGGCGGCTTCGGTGGCGTAGTCGGTAGCATGCTGAGCTTTATGCCCAAGATAGCGGGTTCAAACCCGGCCAAAGCCGTCGGATTTTTTAAGAGAGTTAAAAAACCCTCAGTATGCCTTCCTTCGGAGGGGAAGTAAAGCCGGCGGTCCCGTGGCATAGATTTATGGCATGTTAAAGGACCTTCCACTAATTACACCTGTGTGAAGCTAAATTGGATAAGTTAGGAATGTAAACAACGCTCTTAGGTTTCTACGTTCGTTGCCAAGAGCCGACTGCGGTGGCGTCTAGTAGCTAAGTTCTGAACTTGGCCTAGTAGTCGTTGACGGTGGCGCTTGGCGGCAAAAGTAGGAACTATTTGAAAAATTCTAAGTTGCAGTACTTAAATTAAAAAACAGATAACACACACTAATACAGTCATCACAATTAACACCGTTTATCAGACAGATTCTACACACAGCCAAAGTACATGGGGCTACATGGCCGCGTTGTCGCAGCCCCTACACTTAAGAACCAACCAACCTTCCACTAATTGCACCTGTGTAAAGTTAAATTGGATAGGTTAAGAATGTAAACAACGTTCTTAGGTTTCTACGTTCGTTGCCAAGAGCCGACTGCGGTTGCGTCTAGTAGCTAAGTTCTGAACTTGGCCTAGTAGTCGTTGACGGTGGCGCTTGGCGGCAAAAGTAGGAACTATTTGAAAAAATCTAAGTTGCAGTCTGTACTTAAATTAAAAAACAGATAACACACACTAATACAGTCATCACAATTAACACCGGTTATCAGACAGATTCTACACACACCCAAAGTACACGGGACTACATGACAGCGTTATCGCAGCCCCTAAACTTAAGAACCAACCAACAGTACTCTAAATAAGTACTTTATGTTCGACCCTCACTATTATGTGTCAGAAAACTGTATCATAATGATGGTCATTATAACACTGTTTTTCATTACGATACAGTTTCTCCAGCCAATCAGAGCTCGTTCATTGACCAATTAGGTAACGATACCTTCACGCATGCGCTCAAAATCCAACATGTCGGACATAAACACAACATCGAACTATAATAAATTACCGACATGGAATACGCACCGTCCATATGTTCACGTAAATAAACTGGCGAATATGAGACAAGAAATAGCACTGTACCTTAATATCACCAACACAAATTTCTACACAGCGCATTGCCTTCAAACGACTCCGGTGACAATATTATTGAGGGACGGCAGATGTATATATATGGCCTGCATATGGCATTGCAAGCACACAGAGCGCATGCGTCGGTCGTTCAGAGATCTTGAAAGACAGAGATATACCCAGCGCTCGCTCTTCGATCACAAAATTCAAGTGGCTGACTCTCAACAGATATTTATGAATATTTATGTTAAAACATATAATAAAGTTATAATTATCGTCGAACATAAACAGTCGTATGCAACTCGCCTATAATGGTAATTAAGACACTCGTATGGAAATTATAAAACTCGCATACGCTCGTTTTATAAAAATACTCGAGTCTTAATTATAGCCATTATAGGCTCGTTGCATAATGTATTCTTGTGTTTTTGAAAATTCCTCCACCAATTAAATAGTTTTTCCATGTGATGGACTAAATACCTTTCAGTGCATGTCCTGAATTGTGTTATAGAGCAAGGGTTGCCATCAATCCCGAATTAGGTGGGTCATTACGAATTATATTTCAACGTCCCGATCCATGCCAAAGTGGGACAATATGTGGGGGAACGCCAAAATTAATGCCACCAAAGTGAACTATATTGAAGGAGAGACTTAGGGGAAATTGTATATTGGCTTTTATGGCCAGTGAGTTAAAACTCAGCAATTTTTCGAGGTTTGTGCCGTGTCTTTGTGGGGTCTCGTCTAGGACACCAAGCTGGATCATCAGCGAGCCAATATACCATCCTATCGGAAGCCTTCATAGGGAGGTTATGGCTGCTTGAGCTTTTAGTTCTCGCAATAAAGAGGCACAGGTGCGCTTCATAAAAAGGGAGTTAGCGCGCAGTTCGCTACGCCTGTGGAGGTCCGGGCGGGGACACCAAGAGCCCGCTGAAGAGCCAGCTGTGTGTCCTAGGCGATACCCCACACAAGACACGGCACAAACCTGGAAAAATTGCTAAGTCTTAAGGAAAATGTTTCACGAGATCAGCAAATAAAATATCCCCAGTCCTTATAAGCTCACGGTGGGTGAGTGGATAGCGTGTCAGTCTACTAACCCCAAGCTTGCAGGTTCGGTCCTGGCCGTGGTAAGTGATTTTTGAATGGCGGCAAAAATTACGACACCATGTCATACGATGTTGGCATGTCAAAGAACCCATTTGAATTCAGTAGACCGTGTTCATAATGGCAAAATTGATCTCTGGAGTTTCCGCCCAAACAAAGTTCCTCATTGCTCTACTAGAAAGCGCTATAGTGTTCAAGGAGCTTAGCTCTCTAACCTCCTTGACTTTCATAGTGCTTCAAGGAACAACGAAATTCGACATGCAAGCTACCCTTTGGGTGTCATACAACAAAGCTTGCACCCGGCACCCGAGGCCATACGATATTATTATTATTATTATTATTATTATTATTATTATTATTATTATTATAATTTATATTATTATTATAAGCTTATATGCTTTGTTTTAAGCATTCCTGGTAGCAATGCCTGCGTAGAAAGAGTGTCCCCTCTCTCTTATAAACTTAAAATGGACTGAATCCCGAAACATGTGCTCAGCTTCTCTTGTCTTGTCTCGTCTCGATATTGATACTCCCAATACTCGGCCTTTTGGTAGAGTGTATGGCATAATTCTCCATTATTTGCGGTGGCTGCTGATCTCGTCATCCGCTTTATAAGTGAGAGTGGGTTAGAACCAGCAATCTAGATTTTCCAGTGTACATTAACTAAGAGACTTGCTCTTTTTTGTATTCTGATTTTTTTGTTTATTCCGTAATTTTTAGCCTATTAGCCTACTTTCGATTTTTGCAAAAAAATAAATGAAAGTAGACTTATGAGATCTACACAGGGCCAAAAATTGTGTGTCTGTGTGTGAGTGTGTGTACTCTGCATGTCTGCCCCCTATCAATTCAAACACGGTGAATCCGAATTGAACGAAATTTGGTACAGAGGTAGCATTAGCAAAGGGCACCTCAGTGTCATGTTTTATATTGCCGCCATCTTTACCAAAACGTAATGGCGGCCACTCAAATGGTCAAAACTTAAAATTAAATTACGACCAAACTAATCATCAGATTTTGACCAAATTTGGTAACAACATACCTTCATATGGAACGCGTCTTATGCCCAAGCGACAATGTCATCAGCCGCCGTACCATTTCAGAATGGCGGCCTGTGAATTATGCAAACTTTATAATCCATATCATGGGACCCACCAGTTCCGATTATCGAACCGAGAATCGTTTCAACTGTTTTAAAGGGCGTGGCCCGTTCGAAATTAAAAGTTTATATTGTAATATTATAGTGCAGAAGTGGATTTAAAAAGGTGAGCCGTCTCTGTTACAGAAAAGATGGCAGCTGATCTCTCGTTATAACCTATATTTCACTAATTTGAGTATGTTGCATGCAAAATAGCCTACTGATAGAAGTAATATGAACTTTGTATGAAATGAACTTCGTTTGAAATATACTCCGGTGAAGAAATCGTTTAGTCAAAGTCATTATTAGCTAAGGCGTTGTATCTAAACCGGTTGATAACATTGAACTAAGGAGGATATATTTAGGTCTGTGGTTACAGCGAATTCTCTCACCCGGCCGGCTGGGGTTCTAATCCTAACAGAGTTGTATTTTTATTATTATTATTTATTGTTCTTGAGTACTGAGGCGTTATACAATTGTGCGTTATATTGTGCATTTTGCAATGGAAATTATATATTTAATTAAAACAAAGTTCTCCAATGGATATGCAGGAGTGACATCTAATAGCAACTAGATGAACTACTGTATGCGGGAGCTATCCACTGCCTACTAGATGCGAGTTGCGCTCTATACCGGCCAGTTAGTGAACCCATGCCAGCGGTGTTATTGTAAATGGCCTCTTGTTACCGATATCACCCTGAAATTTTGTATGGTGACAAAGGGCACTACTAGAAGTTCACCTATGAGACTTTCAAAAACCTGTTTGCTACAAAACGAACATGGCAGCCACGCGAGGTTGAAACTTTTAAATAAACTCTTCTCGCGATTTAACCATCCAAACTTAATGAAACGTGGTACAGCAAATGTTTCTACAAATTGTAATGCAATGGCATCTAATTTAGTACAATTGTTTACATAACCTCAAGATGGCGGCTGTGCGAAATATTTCACTGGCATTCCATATCTCCGAAACTATTACTGATATCACAATGAAATTTTGTACGGTGATGAAGGGCACTACCACAAGTTTGTCTATGTAACTTTTAAAAACCTGTTAAGTACAAAACGAACATGGCGACCAAGCGAAAATGACACAATTTAATAGATTTTTCTCGCGATTTAACCATCTGAGCGCAGTGAAATATGGTACAGTAAATGATTATACACATTATTCATAATGTTGAATTTTGGGCTTATGCCATGTTTTATTATATTAAAATTCGACGCGTTTCGAAAGAAACCATGTCTTTCTTCGTCAGGAATGATCTGGAATACGACAATGTTGCTATGAGAAAGCAACGAAGAACATATAGAAGGTGCCCAAAGATGGACGCCATTATAGCCCCATGTTAGGGACAACGGAAAGCAGCAGTGAATTACTTTCTCAGGGTTCTGATAATAGGTAGCCAGGATTCACTGACATTGTAGCCGGTGTCGCGGTTGAAATTATCTGGGTGTTTACGTATTTCAACCGCCTCCCTGATGATTCTGGGACGATATTGCTTTATACGGGCAAGAACATCCACTCCTTGGAACATGACATCATGACCAGGTGTTAAAGCATGATCGGCAACAGCTGATTTATCAGGTTGAATGAGCCTGATACATCTATTATGTTCCTTAATGCGAGTGCATATTGTTCACGAAGTCTGCCCGATGTAAACCTTGCCACAAGTACAGGGAACTCTGTAAATACCCGGTTGTTGCAATTTAGGCAAACTGTCCTTAGTTGGTCGCAGGAGTTGCCTAATCTTAACAGAAGTTCCAAATACAGTCCGTATGTTGTACCGAAGTAGGATTTTAGGAATACGATCCGTTGTGTTATGTATGTACGGAAGGTAAGCAGTTCCTCTTACATCTCTTTTCTCAACTGACGTCCTATTATTATTTGTTGGTTTCAGAACAGTAGAAATCAAAGCCTTGCTATAACCGTTGCTCTCAAAGGTGGTTCGCAGGGTGTTAATTTCTTCTTGTAAAGAAGACACTTCACAAATCCTCATAGCCCTGGTAGTTAGAGTTGTAAGGATACCATGTTTCTGGGCAGGGTGATGGTGAGAACTTGCATGGAGATATCTATTGGTGTGTGTTGGCTTACGAAAAACGCTGTGTCCTAAAGATCCATCCTCTTTCTTGGTGACGAGAACATCTAAAAAAGGTATTTTGCCGTCAGATTCCTTTTCCATGGTGAAACAAATAGAAGGGTGCTGGAGATTAAGGTGATCCAGGAAATGGCTAAGATTTTCCTCACCTTCCGTCCAAACAACGAACGTGTCATCCACATAACGCCACCAGATCTTCGGTTTGAAAGGAGCCGACGACAAAGCTTTCTCTTCAAAGTTCTCCATGAAGAAATTAGCCACAACAGGAGAGAGAGGACTACCCATGGCCACACCATCAGTCTGCTCATAAAAATTCCCATTCCATAGAAAGTAGGAGGAGGTCATGCAGTGATAAAAAAAAGTCTTGTGATGTCTTCAGGAAAAAAGCCATTAATGAGAGACATAACACCATCAATAGGTACTCTCGTAAACAGAGACACCACGTCGAGACTCACTAGAATATCACCCGGCTGAAGTGTTATAGCTTTTAACTTTTCCACGAAGTGTGTGGAATCCTTAATGTACGAAGGCGTGTTACCCAGAAGCGGCTGAAGTAGTCTACCTAAGTATTTGGAAAGGGCATATGTAGGAGAACCAATCGTACTAACAATAGGTCTAAGAGGAACATCTTCCTTATGTATTTTAGGAAGACCATAGATTCTCGGAGGAATAGCATCCCCTGGAAGGAGAGTCTTCGCTGCATCCGCTGGAATAGATGATTGCTTGATCAATTTGACGGTGACATTTGAGTAGCGAGTAGTAGGATCACTACTATTAATCCTATATACAGGATCTGATAACAAAGACCACTGTCGCGTTAACGCGGGTGTTGGATAAGGTTGATTATGATTCCAAGATCTCGTCTTTGTTATCAGATCCTGTATATAGGATTAATAGTCGAACGCGACAGTGGTGTTGGATAAGGTTGATTATGATTCCAAGATCTCGTCTTTGTTATCAGATCCTGTATATAGGATTAATAGTCGTGATCCTACTACTCGCTACTCAAATGTCACCGTCAAATTGATCAAGCAATCATCTATTCCAGCGGATGCAGCGAAGACTCTCCTTCCAGGGGATGCTATTCCTCCGAGACTCTATGGTCTTCCTAAAATACATAAGGAAGATGTTCCTCTTAGACCTATTGTTAGTACGATTGGTTCTCCTACATATGCCCTTTCCAAATACTTAGGTAGACTACTTCAGCCGCTTCTGGGTAACACGCCTTCGTACATTAAGGATTCCACACACTTCGTGGAAAAGTTAAAAGCTATAACACTTCAGCCGGGTGATATTCTAGTGAGTCTCGACGTGGTGTCTCTGTTTACGAGAGTACCTATTGATGGTGTTATGTCTCTCATTAATGGCTTTTTTCCTGAAGACATCACAAGACTTTTTTTTATCACTGCATGACCTCCTCCTACTTTCTATGGAATGGGAATTTTTATGAGCAGACTGATGGTGTGGCCATGGGTAGTCCTCTCTCTCCTGTTGTGGCTAATTTCTTCATGGAGAACTTTGAAGAGAAAGCTTTGTCGTCGGCTCCTTTCAAACCGAAGATCTAGTGGCGTTATGTGGATGACACGTTCGTTGTTTGGACAGAAGGTGAGGAAAATCTTAGCCATTTCCTGGATCACCTTAATCTCCAGCACCCTTCTATTTGTTTCACCATGGAAAAGGAATCTGATGGCAAAATACCTTTTTTAGATGTTCTCGTCACCAAGAAAGAGGATGGATCTTTAGGACACAGCGTTTTTCGTAAGCCAACACACACCAATAGATATCTCCACGCAAGTTCTCACCATCACCCTGCCCAGAAACATGGTATCCTTACAACTCTAACTACCAGGGCTATGAGGATTTGTGAAGTGTCTTCTTTACAAGAAGAAATTAACACCCTGCGAACCACCTTTGAGAGCAACGGTTATAGCAAGGCTTTGATTTCTACTGTTCTGAAACCAACAAATAATAATAGGACGTCAGTTGAGAAAAGAGATGTAAGAGGAACTGCTTACCTTCCGTACATACATAACACAACGGATCGTATTGCTAAAATCCTACGTCGGTACAACATACGGACTGTATTTGGAACTTCTGTTAAGATTAGGCAACTCCTGCGACCAACTAAGGACAGTTTGCCTAAATTGCAACAACCGGGTATCTACAGAGTTCCCTGTACTTGTGGCAAGGTTTACATCGGGCAGACTTCGAGAACAATATGCACTCGCATTAAGGAACATAATAGATGTATCAGGCTCATTCAACCTGATAAATCAGCTGTTGCCGATCATGCTTTAACACCTGGCCATGATGTCATGTTCCAAGGAGTGGATGTTCTTGCCCGTATAAAGCAATATCGTCCCAGAATCATCAGGGAGGCGGTTGAAATACGTAAACACCCAGATAATTTCAACCGCGACACGGGCTACAATGTCAGTGAATCCTGGCTACCTATTATCAGAACCCTGAGAAAGTAATTCACTGCTGCTTTCCGTTGTCCCTAACATGGGGCTATAATGGCGTCCATCTTTGGGCACCTTCTATATGTTCTTCGTTGCTTTCTCATAGCAACATTGTCGTATTCCAGATCATTCCTGACGAAGAAAGACATGGTTTCTTTCGAAACGCGTCGAATTTTAATATAATAAAACACGGCATAAGCCCAAAATTCAACATTATGAATAGTAACACGGGCCGTGAAAGTCTAAATGACAATATTATACACATTGTAATGCACTGGCATCTAATTTAGTTCAAATGTCAAAATAACCTCAAGATGGCAGCTGTGCGTAACTTTACAATCACGTTTTTTATATCTTGTGTCGTAATCATGCGAACGAAGTGAAAGTTTGAATAATGAACATACGCAATAATTTTCATTTAATGGTACATAATTATATGGCTTATATACAGGGTCATCTATGAAGCTCTGCAGTTTGCACTACAGGATGCACGAATCCACTTTCTCGTGTGTACCGACTCTTTGAGTTCGTTGCAGTCAATTGCTACATGTTTCCCGCAACACCCCCTAGTGCAGCGAATCCACGACCTACTAGCCGGGCTGTGCCACGCTGACACTCGAATCACCTTTCTGTGGCTTCCAAGCCACATGGGAATTGCGGGAAATTAGTTAGCTGATCAAGCTGCAAAAGAGGCGGTATCACTACCACCTCGACCAATGGAAGTACCCGCTAGAGATATTCGCTCTCAGTTACGCCTACAAGTTCTGGCTTTTTGAGAGAGCCAGTGGCTAGCTGACCCACTGCCCAGTAAACTGAGAGCGATCAAGGGAACTACTCGCGTGTGGCGGAGCTCTTTATGAGACTTTCAATAACCTAGTGAGCACAAATCCAACATGGTGGCGACGCGAAATATAAATATTTAAATGGACGTTTCTCCCGATTTAACCATCCGAGTGCAGTGAAACTTTGTACGGTAAATACTTATACAAATTTGAATCCACTGGCATCTAATTTATTTCAATTGATTTCGCAACCATAAGATGGCTGCTGTGCGAAATTTTAAAATCTTGTTTTAATTGCTTATGTCCTAATCATGCGATTGAAGTTTGAATACTACACCACCACAATAGGCCTAATCTTCAAGTAATAGTGCATATATCTAGACCTACATATATAAAAATCCAACATGGCGACCAACCGAAATATTTAGACGGTTCTCAATATCTAAGAATCTATTGCATCAATCAAACTGAAATTTTGTTTGTTGATAGAGGCAATTAACATAAGTAGGATATATGAAAATAGGCTATACAGTTCTTCACGGAACTACTTGTTATATATTAGTATGATAACCCCTAGCACTACAGCCTAGACCTACCAGGTGACCACTGCGCGCTGCCCAGCAATTTGGCCTGCAGATACTGGGGTGACGCGTGGTCAGCGCATCGGGTCCACTCAGCCGTTAATCTTGGTTTTCGAGACCGGGGTGGTGCCTCACTGTCAGACAGCGCTACTCAATTATCCTCACGAGGCTGAGTGCACCTCGTTCCAGCCCTTACGTCAGTTTCTAAAATCCCTGACGGAGCCGGGAATCGATCCTATGGCCTCCGGGTGAGAGGCAAGTACGCTACCCCCAATACCACGGGACCGGCTCCAATCTTAGCCACTGCACTTGGTAAATTAATTAATTAATTAATTCATTCATTCATTAAAATTAAAGCATGATATACGTCTGGAATTGTAAAGAAGAATGATCAAAACGTTAAATAATATTTTCACTGGTCAGTTTAAAGTACGGGCAGATGACCTCGTAGTTCCACCCCTTAAACCAATAATAACTAAATAACTAATTCAATGTACACTAGGTAAATGACCTTCCTCGCCCCTGGGAAGAATTGGATTCCTTCCATTAGGCTGGCTGCGGTCTAATTCTTTCGTTGTAATTAGGCCTGTGTCACCTCGGTAATAGAAACTTGATTGTGCGTGAAGACCAACACCGCAGGGTGGGGGGTGGGGTTACTAATTGGCCGGAAGGGGCGATCTATCACTGCTGGCCGGAAGTAGGTATTAATCTGAGAAGCGTGCGGCTTCACGAGTACTTCCGGTGAGTCTAGTCCCATATGTCACAATAACAGGAAGGGCACACATCAAGGAGGGTGGATCACCTTTGCGCAAACATCTCTGGTCTGGCGTAATACCACCCCCGTCCAGAGAGGGGAAGGGGGGAGTATCCCTACTGTAGCACGCCAGAAGAGCTCTTCTACCACAACGATATGTGATAAACTGCTTGTCATTTAATTAATCAGTAACAGTGAATGGTGATAGTGTCCATGTTCATACATAAATAAACATAGGTAACATGTGGCAGATGACCTCGTAGTTCCATCCTTTAAAACAAAAATCTTATTATATAATACGCTAAAGTACGGTTACAGAGGAAGTTAGAAAACGCAGAGCCAAATTTTACACTCACATACACAGTATGAGCGGCTTCGGTGGCGTAGTCGGTAGCATGCTGAGCTTTTATGCCCAAGATAGCGGGTTCAAACCCGGCCGAAGCCGTCGGATTTTTAAGAGCGCTAAAAATCCCTCAGTAAGCCTTCCTTCAGAGGGGAAGTAAAGCCGGCGGTCCCATGTCATAGATTTATGGCATGTTAAAGAACCTTCCACTAATTGCACCTGTGTGCAGCTAAATTGCATAGGTTAAGAATGTAAACAACGCTCTTTGGTTTCTGCTTTGGCGTCTAGTAGATAAGTTCTTAACTTGGCCTAGTAGTCGTTGACGGTGGCGCTTGGCGGCAAAAGTAGGAACTATTTGAAAATTCTAAGTTCCAGTCTGTACTTAAATTAAAACAAGAAGTTCCGTGAAGAACTATACAGCCTACTTTTCATGCCAATGATTATTCTACAGTATATGAACATATCTAGAATAATGACAAAATTAAGTTGGTAATATCGAAATATCTAATTAGTTCAAAATATACCTGGTATGATGTAGCCTAATAGAGCACTACAGTTGGCAGCCCTGGTGACTGAATATATTCTTAGTTCCATCTCTTAAGGTACAGAATACAAAATTTGGTTGAAGTCCAATGGACGTTACATGCAGTTAATCACTGGATCTATCAGCACGCGTAAAAGCATGTTGCCAACAATACCATGCTTGTGCTGGTCAGAAATAATCAGAAATATTATGATATCTTGTTGTGCCAATTTTGGATGAAATCCATTTGTTAGTATAGAAGTTACATGTATTTTAAAATTGGACATATCAGCAGGCATAGAATCATGTTGGCAGCACTGCCGTGTATTAATTACTCCAAATTAATCTAGAATGTCAGGTGCTATACGTGTGCAAAGTATAGAGCTGTTGGCTTGCACACTTTCTGGTATATTGATATTAGGGTAAAAACAGTATAGACAGCATTTATTAACAGTTGGCATCCCTGATTGCTCTTAACAATACTTATAGTCATATCTGTTATGGTACACATAGCACATACGAAATTTGGTTGAAATCCAACTGATAGTATAGAAGTTACATGTATTTAAAAATTGGTACTATCAGCAGGCTTATAATCATGTTGGTAGAACTGACGTATATAAGTTACTCCAAATTAATCTAAAATGTCAGAATATACGTGTGCATTGTGTAAAGCTGTTGGCTTGCATACTTTCTGATATATTGGTATTTGGATAAAAAAAAAATAGAGATAGCAATTATTAACAGTTGGTAGCCCTGTTGGCTCTTAAGAATATGCTCAGTCATATCTGTTTATGTACAGATGTTACATACAAAATTTGGTTGAAATCCAATTGATAGTGTAGACGTTATATGCATTTAAACATTGGACCTATCAGAAGGCTTAAAATTATTTTGGCAACACTGTCATTGTTGGCCTCCTGGAAATTAAACTGAAATAGTATTATCTGCATGTGTGCCAATTTTGGAATAGCTCCCATGCATACCTTGCAAGATATCCAACATGGAGCTCAAATTTCTAGTGCGTTATTTCAGCAGTTGGTAGCACTGACATCATTTTCAAATATGGACGTGAGATATTCCGGTGCACATCTTTACTCATACTAAATTTGGTTTTGATTGCTGCAGCCGTTTAGGAGTTGATAGGGGGGACACCCACACAGCCACACAGACAGACAGACAGACAGAAGGACAGACAGACAGACACACATTTGCCCGATCTCATAAGTCTACTTTTTCCTCATTTTTGCAAAATGTGAAAAGTAGGCTAAAAAAAGATAACACACACTAATACAGTCGTCACAATTAACACCGGTTATCAGACAGATTCATTACACACCCAAAGTACACGGGGCTACATGACCGCGTTGTCGCAGCCCCTAAACTTAAGAACCAACCAACCATACACAGGATGGCCACCTCCAGAAACTAAGAAACTACTTGGTATCATAACACAGAGTAAATGCGGCACAGAATGGCTTAAAGAGGTACAGAGAGACATACAAGTAATCAATACTGAAAATTTCGAAGACCGAACTAAGTGCTCGACGAAAATCGCGAATGTTAAGTTTGAACCAAGATTATTATGACAATCTGGGAAAAAGTGGACGGATGAGAGAAAGAGGGAGCATTCCGCGAAAATGAAGAGATTTTGAGAGGAGCGGAGGAGACACACCTCCAAATGACATCATGTCATCAAGTTTAATCGCTCTACTGAAGGGGAATTTCAGCTTAAATAAATAATAATACGCTAAGGTGAAGTGGGAGTGAAGATTCAGGGAGAAATAATTTCAACTGTGAGATTTGCCGATGACATCGTCATCTTGGCCGATACGCCTGAGGATATGAATGAGTTTTTGAATGGTATGGACTCCGTCTTGAGGAAAGAATTCATGATGAAAATTAATAAATGTAAAACAAAAATATTGGAATGCAGTCGCAATAAATCAGAAACCTCTATGGACATCAAATTGGCAGGGAAAAAACTAAAGGAAGTCGGAGACTTCTGTTACTTAGGAAGCAAAATAACCAGTGATGGTCGAAGGAAAGATGATATAACAAGTAGTTCCGTGAAGAACTATACAGCCTATTTTCATATATCCTACTCATGTTAATTGCCATTATCAACATACAAAATTTCAGTTTAATTGCTGTAACAGATTCGTAGATATTGAGAACCGTCTAAATATTTCAGATTGTCGCCAGGTTGGATTTTTATTTTTGTACTATTACATTAATATTATTGTGTACGTGTGGTATTTAAACTTCAATCGCCTGATTAGAACACAAGAAATAAAAACGAGATTTTAAAATTACGCACAGCAGCCATCTTGTGATAATGCAAACAATTGAAATAAATTAGATGCCAGAGGATCAACATTTGTATAAGCACTTAACGTGCAACGTTTCACGGCACTCGGATAGTTAATTCGCGAGAAACGTCCATTTAAATATTTATACTTCGCGTCGCCGCCATGTTGGATTTGTGCTCACCAGGTTACTGAAGTCCTATATGTGAACATATGTTCATAATCTCTATGAACATAAAAAGTTCAGTTAGGTTGCTGTAAAAGATTCATAGATATTGAGTACCGCCTAAAAATTTCGGAAGCTCGCCATTTAGGATTGTTATACGTATAGGCCATAGATTTATGTACCATTCAAGGACAATTATTGCCTACGTTCATTATTCAAACTTTCACTTCGATCGCATGATTACGACACAAGAAATAAAATCTTAATTTTAAAATTTCACACAGCCGCCATCTTGAGGTTATGTAAACAATTGAATTAGATGGCAGTGCATTACATTCTGCAAAATCATTTACTGTACCACATTTCACTGCGCTCAGAGAGTTAAATCACGAGAAAAGTCTATTAAAATATTTCAAATTCGCTTGGTCGCCATGTTCGTTTTGTACTTTACAGGTATATAAAAGTTACATAGGTAAACTTGTATCAGTACCCTTTATCACCGTACAAAATTGCAGGGTGATATCTGTATTAGTTTCGGAGATATTGAATGTCAGTGAAATATTTCGCACAGCCGCCATTTTGAGGTTATGTAAACAATTGAACTAAATTAGACTCCAGTGCATTACAATGTGTATAAACATTTGCTGTACCATGTTTCATTACGTTTGGATAGTTAAATCGCGAGAAATGTCTATTTAAAAGTCTCAACTTCGCTTGACCGCCATGTTGGTTTTGTAGTCACCAGGTTTTTGAAAGTCTCATAGGTGAACCTTTAGTGGTGCCTTTTATCACCGTACACAATTTCAGAGCGATATCGGTAATAGTTTCGGAGATATTGAATGCTAGTGATATATTTCGCACAGCCGCCATGTTGGATTGGTGAGACGTAACAAAATTTGAAGGGCACGGTCGAGGTCACCGGGAATAGTGCTATGAACTTACCGAGTTTCATTGAAATCGCTCCAGCCGTTTAGATTTTATTAGGGACACACACACACACACCTCTCTCTCACACACACACACACACGCACACGCACGCACACACACACGGACAATAGGTGATCTCATAAGCCTATTTTTTCAAAATTGAAAATAGGCTAAAAAGTAGGTTGGCTCAGGCAAGGAAAGCATTTCTACAGAAAAGGAATCTGTTGACATCGAATATAGATTTAGGTATTAGAAAGGCATTTTTGAAAACCTTTGTCTGGAGCGTGGCGCTCTATGGAAGTGAAACTTGGACTATTTGTGCAACAGAAAAGAGGAGAATTGAAGCGTTTGAAATGTGGTGTTACAGGAGAATTATGAAGATCAGATGGCTAGATAGGGTTAAAAACGAAGAGGTATTAAGACGAGTGGGAGATGAGAGATGTTTCTGGCTACTGCTATTGAAGAGAAGAGATAGGTTGGTAGGACACATACTAAGACACCCAGGAATAGCAAGCTTAGTTATGGAAGGAAGGGTCGAGGACAAGAACTGTAGGGGTAGACCAAGGTTAGAGTATGTTAAACAGATTGCCTCGGATGTAGGGTGTGGTAGCTAAGTAGTGTACCCGCTTCAAAGATGAAACGATTAGCTCAGGATAGGGAGGCAAGGAGTGCTGCATCAAACCAATCAAAAGACTGAAGACTCAAACAACAACAACAAGGTGTATGTTTCACAAAACTCAAGCTCCTAAACCAGAGGGAGTTAGAAGGTGTGGTTTGTACCAAAATTTTCCAAATCGTCTCAATAGTACATGAAAAATCTTGCAAAACTTGATAAGTCAACGGAAATATATTTATTTGTTTATAAAGTGCTATTAAACAAATAAACAATACGATAGCTCCTGGCAGAACTGTCGCGCGTACAGCCCGCATTGCACTAGCGCCTGGCGGGTAGTCTGTACACAAGGGGCGCACACAACCCATTATGCGAGAGTTCTCGCACGGGTTCGCTAGTTTACGCAATTCTTTCTTTAATGTGTTCTTTGGTTCAATACCCTCAGGCGGTTTTTTTTTTCGAAAGATATACATGCTGGAAGTATAAGGTGCGTTCAGAAAGTAACGAGCCGGAGGCTCTAATGCGCAAACCTGTGACGACATCGACTAATCGTGGCGTGTGAAACGAGGTGTGGTTCCGAACAGAGCGTGGAACGTCACAGCCCGTCGCTAGAGGACACGCGTGCACGGCATGTGACGATACAAAGCGAGCAGCAGCATGCATCAATCGTCCAACGCTGCCAGTCGCATTGCAAACAGTGACATGGAGGTGTCAACCGAAGAGCAAAGAGGTGTTGTTCAGTTTCTGACAGCGGAAGGAGTAGGGGGAACGACAAGTCATCGCCGAATGTCACAAGTGTACGGCGAACACTGCATGTCCCTTGCAAGGGTCAAGGCTGGCACAAGTGCTTCAGGGAAGGACGGGTGTCGTTAGCCGATGATGCCCGGTCTGGGGCACCCCCCCCCCCCCCTGCATTACCGATGCACTCATTACCGAGGACCGCCGAGTGACAGTGAACGCCATAGCCGCCTTGGTTGCTCCACGACAATGCACGACCTCATACGGCCAACACAGTCGCGGCACTCCAGAAATTCAAATTGGAGGTTCTCGGCCACCCTCCATACAGTCCCTGTGATTACGTCATGTTTGGTCCCCTGAAAAGGGCTCTGCGGGGCCAACGATTCACCTCGGACGCCGACGTCCAGCTGTACGTGCGGAACTTGTTCACATCGCAGCCCAGGGACTTTTATGAGACAGCCATTCACCGCCTCGTGTCACGGTGGGACAAGTGCCTCAACAGCCAGGGCCAATACTTCTAACATACAGGTACTGGTTTCTGTAATTATGCCTCCGGCTCGTTACTTTTTGAACGCACCTTATGGTTATAAGGGCTTAAGTGAAACGCTGTATTGACTGACAATACTGCTCGCAGTGGTAGAGAAGGCAAACTGCCAATCTAATCGACCGGATATGGTTGAGTTTCCGGTTACCGCGTGTCATCATACCGGCACATCGTAAGAAAAGTTAAGTGTGTCCTGTACGTTTGGAAGACTGAAGAAAAATACGAAAATTAATTAGAAATACACGAAAAAAAGAATAGGGTTCATGGAAGTTCTAGTCTATGTTTCAAAATTAAGTTGCTTGCCTGTAGCGCTAGAAGAGTGGAATGGATGCTGATGATATTGTTGTTATAAGGGGCCTAACATCTAGGTTATCAGCCCCTAATGTAGTTTGGGTGATAGTGAGATGAGATGAGAATGAAAACTATAACTAATACTAACTACAAACTTACATACTAGAAGAAGAAATGGTAAACAAATAAAGGATAAACATAATACCGATCAATTACATAAATATGTCCACCTTATTCCCGTTTCCAACGGGGTCGGAGATGAGAGGCGATGATTTTCTTTTTAACGGGATGGTTTCATGGGCGGAGCTCTTGCTGACGCTAGCCAACCTCAGGAGAGAAGTTGATGTGAGATGAAATGAATGAAGCTGGTGAAGGAATTGAAAGGATGCGACCATAGTCTATTAGAAGGTACTGTCCCAGCATTTGCTTGGAGTTGAAAATGGGCAATCTACGGAAAACCATTTTAGGTGGTTCTAACTGAACAGTTAAACAAAGCAGTTCAGTTTTAGGTAGATTTCATTAGAAAGCTAACTATTGCAATGGGTCCCATGTTTCGACTTCCGGTAAATTTCGACATATCTTCGCGTTTCACATCCCCCAGACCCCAAAACCACCGTCAGTTCAAAAGTTTATACATAATATATATATATATATATATATACAGTGTGGTCCACCAGCCCCTTATTTTTTTTTGGAGGAAGGCAACCCAACTAACGCGTATATCACAGTCATTCTAAAAACATTAGTACCTGCTCCTTTACGTCCATTGTACAACTTTACCGTTGAGTACATCCTAGCGAATATAGTAGAACTCAATAGTGGCAGTGTTCTTTCAATGACCTCAAATATAATGCATGATTGAAACGATCAGAGCTCCAAATAACACCTTCTTACGTTTGGACAGGAAGTGTCTACGAATAGATTCATTAAGTGCCTGCAATACGCCATGGTTCTCGGTAGCTATGGTGGCTAAATCAAGAATTGCTAGAGTAGCGTCAACGAAGTCGCATTGTAGTAGGTTCGAACCTTGAACTTGTACATTTGTTTTTGATTAATGTCGTTTTTATGTATTATGGACGCATATCTATCTGTTCCAACGAGTGATTTTTTTATTTGGTCCTCAAAAGCACCGTACTTATCCGATGGTAAGCAGCCAGATTGGACGACGACATAATGATCTGTAGAACGAAAGCAAGGTATCCTGTATATTCAACGTAGCAAGTGTTCGAAATTTTGACCGCCTTTGTTTAAAGGAAAACTCCGTCTCACTCAGACGACCCACATAACAAATAGATTTGTTATGTGGGTAGGCTCACGAATAAATGCATCAGACCGTAACTATAATTTCTTTCAACGGCGTCTCTGCGAAAAGCGCTTGCTATACACTTACAATAATAGTTAGTTAGTGAGATTTTAAGGGGCGGAACTATGAGGTCATATGCCCAAAACATGCAGTAAATACAGATAATTATAACATTATTGGTTTTACGTCCCTTTTAACTGCTCTGGCTTTTAGATACGCCGGGGTGCCGGAATTTTGCTCCGAAGGGGATCCTCAACGTGCCAGTAAATCTACTGACACGGCTCCCTCGCATTTGCACACCCTCGAATGCCAGCTGACTGCGCCAGGATACGAACCTGCAACCTTGGGCACAGCAAGCGAGAACGTTACCGCTGAGCCTCGCAGCAAGGCAGTAATTACAGAACGTGTCATATTATTATAAATATTGAACTATTAAAATTCTGATTATCACGAATAGAGTCGCCTCCGTTGCGTAGTGGTCAGCGTGATTAGCTGCCAACCCGGACGTCCTGGGTTCGATTCCCGGCTCTGCCACGAAATTTGAAAAGTGGTATGAGGACTGGGACGGGGTCTACTCAGCCTCGGGTGGTCCAAATGAGTAGAGGGGGTTCGATTCCAACCTCAGCCATCCTCAAAGTGGTTTTCCGTGGTTTCCCACTTCGCCTTCGGGCAAATGCCGGGATGTTACCTGCCGTACGGCCACGGCCGCCTCCTTCCCTCTTCCTTGCCTATCCCTCCCGATCTGCCCCTCCCATCCCATCCCTCAAGAGGACCCTGTTCGCTTTGCAGGCCGCCTGAGCGAGTTGCTGATCCCACCTCCCCAGTTGTATCCCCCAGACGAGATGTTTCAAGCACCAGGACACTGCCCGTAGAGGTAGTAATGATGAGTCCGTGGGAAAAACGAACCTGGAGGGTAAAATCGACTAAAAAAATAATAATTATAACGAATAGTACCCATCCATGGTTTTGAACAGTTTTTTTATTTCGTTTTTTTAAATTTATTTAGTCAATTTACCCTCTAGGTTGGTGGTTCCCACGGACTCAGCGAGGGAACTCACCACTACCGCCTCTATGGGCAGTGTCCTGGAGCTTGGAACATCTGGTCGTGAGGGATACAACTGGGGAGGTGTGATCAGCACTTCGCTCAGGCGGCCTCACCTGCAAAGCGAACAGGGGCCTAATGAGGGATGGAAGATTGGGATGGATAGGCGAGGAAGAGGGAAGGAGGAGGCCGTGGCCTGACAGTAGGTACTGCCCCCGTAATTGAATTATATAGAGACCACGGTGGCTATTTTGGAAATTATAAAGAAAGTTATGGCCGTCATAGTTATGACGTGGGTAGTCATGACGTAAGCACGGATGACGTAGACGTTATGCCAGCAGGCTACTTGAGCTGAGATTCTCAGTGACGTCAGCATTTATTCGAGAAAGATCCAAGATGTACGACGCAGTCGCAGGAAACGTGGAATTCTGCTGAGGAAGAAATTATGCTATTGGAGGGGAGGCTTGAACCAATGAACGATAGTCTGAAGGAAGACGGAGATTGCTGAAACTATGGTATTTTTATTACTTTTTGGAATGCAGAATTGTGGAAATCCATTTGCAGTAGAGGCATTGATCTGGAATTTTGGTGAAATTTATTTTCTGTTTTTGAATTTTGAAAATCCGTCATGTATTGACGAAGTTGGAACTTCTAGCGATGACGCAGTAACACGCGATGGAAGGGATAGATACGCCCCTCATGAAGTTCATAAAAGGCCTTGCGCAGAAGAGAGGAGCCTCATTCTCTCAGATTATCAATCGTCTGATAGTTCAATCATCAGATCTCAAATAGTCATTTCAGTGAAACGTCGAGTGAGATTATTAGTGAAAGAGTCGTCTTTATAACGCGTGGTGAATCCACTGCATTAAACGAAAGTCGAGCTGACAAGCAGTGCAGGTTTACTGTGTGTAAATCTAGGTGAAGTTGAAACGCACATTATAACGCTTCTACGAGATTAGCTGTGAACAGTTAGCGGTCGCCTATAAGCTAATTCTCTTGTGCATTGCTAAAGTAAGGAGTGTAGAAAAGTTGAACAATTTTGAGTAATTATTTTGGAAGTTATTGACAATTTTAGACGACTGACAAAAGTGATTTTCTCGCTACATGAGAAGCACTTTGTATAGCCAGAATCTACGCTACGGCTGACACAGCTAGTGAAATAGGGAGACTTCAGATTGCTTTTGTGACACAACGCTACAGTATTATGGAGCAGTTTGTTCTTCTATTACCATAACTGAAGAGAAGATGGAAGGCTAAAGGACTTTAATGCAATTGGGACATATTTCAACGGAGTATGATAGCAGCATGGAACTTCGCTAATTGCTATTCCACACAAGCGAACATGTGGTGAACAAACATCTACACCCATGTTTCGTGATTAAAGGCTGAATACTATCAAACAGCAATGGAAATGATTTCATACTTTCTGAATATGAATATTTCTTCGGAAATTTATACAAAAACTTCATGGCGATTTTCAACTGGAACTTCAGGGATTTTTCAAGAGAGGTCAGGGTTGTCCCGACTCACAAAGAAGATTATTGCCGGAAGGATGTCGTTCGTCTTCGTGAAGCAGTTCGATTCTCCGAGGGTGCTGTTTCCTGTTTCGAGGATGGAGCTCAGCTTTAACTTGGTGAAATGGATCCATCAACAGTCTTCTTTGGGGAATTTTCCTCTGGAACGTCAATCGGCAGATAAGGTAGTCGTGAACGTTTATTGTATTTGAGTTTCTTAGCAATATTTGAGCAACCATTTTTCCCATATTTTTGTCCTCATGTATTTTGCCCGATATTCTTTTTTGAGATTCTTATTCTCAGTACACCTTGATGAGTTATGCCTTTTTTCGACGATTTATTGAGACATTGTTATGTCATGGGCATAGTTAAATGATTTTGGATCAGTTGAGACTGATATTTAGATTTTTCAGTAATTTGCTTATTTTTTTGTAGTCACGATTTGACTGTAAGTTAATGATTTTTATGGCAGATTTAAATTCAGACAGCGTGTCACTTTATTAAAGTAATTCTACCCCAGTTTAATTACTTTGACCAATTTTCTGTCATCATCAAGAAGGAAGAACATTTAAATGATTTTAGAGCGTTAAAATCCAGTACGTTGTCGACGATCTTGGAAATACTAGTCGTTATTTGAATTGATTGTAACACAGACATTTATCGTCAGTTATGAACGATCATTGCATCATAGACCATTTTGTGAAAGATGAACTTTAATTATGAATTATTGAATGCATTAAATTCGTGAACTTTTGTTAGGAATTTTTTCTCAATTAGAGATTTATATAATGATGTTTGCATTCCCCAGTCTAATTGGATTCTATTCGACTATTTTGCAGTCTAGTCGCACTTTGTTTGATGATAGTATTTTATACTACAATTCTTTGAAGATGTTAATCTTAAAATTTTGATAGACCAGACAGGCGTATATAAGCGTATTCACTATTAAATTTGTTTGTGATTGGCAAATTTTTACTTCATTACGATTCATGAATGAAATCCACGAAGGTTAAATGACAACAGTTTTGAAACAATTAATGATTATAAGAATTTTTAAGTGGAACTATGAATGTATAATCGCTAGTGCAGCGGACATGTTGAAAGTCGCTGATGTATAATGCCCTTAAATAAATGAAGGAGATTCCCACAGTAATTAATGATGATAAAGATTGTGTTAGTGGAGGTTTTCGTAAATGCTGTGGAAGATTTTGATACCGTATATTTTAATATATGATGAATTTTGGGCCTATTTTTAATGCAGTTTGTGCATTATTTTGTAAGCGAAGTATTTTCCGCTAGAGTGTATTGTCATAGTTCGTTGAAAATTAATCAAGTGAATTTGCTGTTATAATTAACAAGAGTTTTGAAAGAATTTGAGATAAGATTTTGAATGAAGATTACCGTCACAAATAATAATAATAATTACAACCTTTATTAAACCAGATTGTGACATTTACATGTATAACTAACCTTCATTGGTCGATTATATTAAACACAATTATGAATTTACCAACCGGATGAACATGTGGTTCAATGTATTTCTTAAATTAATAATTTAAATAATTTAAATGTTGATATTGTAAATAATAAATGTATATATCTTTGACAATAATGTGGAACGAAAGTAATGTTAAAGGCGTGTTTAAAAATTTTTGTAATTATCTTCGACAATATTATAAACAATTTCTAATTGTTATAAATAATTTATGTGATTTTGTTATAAACATTTAAGAGTGTGTTTTATACTCTAAACTATGCTTATTAAACATTTGGATGATAACTTAACAAGTTTAGGGATTGTCAGAATAATCCAGTGGTATGTGCGTTAAGCATTTGAAAGATGTGCATCAATATATATGAGTTGTCTTGTAGACATTTAAAGCTTTGAAAGGAGCTGAATTCTTACGCAGTGTGGCGTGACGAGTGAACCCCATTTGACAGGCATGCGCCAGGTTGAGGAGTAGACCAGCTGGCTCGACATCTGGTTATCAGCGGGCGAGGTCGATACTCTGGCCTTGCGCCTATTAATACAAGTGTGATGTTTAGTAAAAGAAACCAAATGCTCTATATATGTCGTATCCTGACTTCCTTATCCAATCCAAATGTGTTTTGAATGTTACGTTATTTTGAGCTCATGGGAGCTAACATATTGTTTGATAACTTTGCAAGTCCTTTAAGTGGACGTAGTCAGATTGACATGGGCTACTGATAGCCACATTTATTTTGTTGAGTTGTTAAAATCATACTCTTTATTTGAAATAAAAGCTTTTGTACAGTTCAAAGTTCTCGTCTTCGGTTTGGTTCATTTTTAAATGTCATGGTCAAGGTTATTGTGGGAGCATACTTTAGAGATCCTGTTGTCAACCCAATCCCCGAGATAATTTTTAAGAGGTAAGTAAAAGTAAGTATGAACCCCCGTCTATTTTGGTGTGTTCCACAATAATTTTCTTGGTAACTTCTGTGTTCAAACCTCGGTAGTATCTGTCAGTGCCATTTTCATTGATGTAGCTGAGCCGGTGCGATTGATTGTTGGCAATCCGATTGAGGGGGCGGATATCTGACAGCCTACTATCCGGGTAAACGGGGACAGTACCATCCCGGCATTCGCCCGAAGACGAAGTGGGAAACCACGGAAAACCACTTCGAGGATGGCTGAGGTGGGAATCGAACCCCCTCTACTCATTTGGACCACCCGAGGCTGAGTAGACCCCGTTCCAGTCCTCATACCACTTTTCAAATTTCGGGACAGAGCCGGGAATCGAACCCAGGACCTCCGGGGCGGCAGCTAACCATGCTGACTGCTACGCTACGGAGGCCACTGTTTTGAACAGTATTTAGGGAAAATAAGTCGCCTCCGTAGCGTAGCGGTCAGCATGGTTAGCTGCCGCCCTGGAGGTCCTGGGTTCGATTCCCGGCTCTGCCACGAAATTTGAAAAGTGGTATGAGGACTGGAACGGGGTCTACTCAGCCTCGGGTGTTCCAAATGAGTAGAGGGGGTTCGATTCCCACCTCAGCCATCCTCGAAGTGGTTTTCCGTGGTTTCCCACTTCGTCTTCGGGCAAATGCCGGGATGGTACCTTCTTCAAGGCCACGGCCGCCTCCTTCCCTCTTCCTTGCCTATCCATCCTGACCATCCATTACCTTCCCTCATGAGGCCCCTGTTCGCTTTGCAGGTGAGGCCGCCTGGGCGAGGTGCCAATCACACCTCACCAGTTGTATCCACTCCGATTAGATGTTCCCAGCTCTAGGACACTGCCCGTAGAGGCGGTAGTGGTGAGTTCCCTCGCTGAGTCCGTGGGAACCACCAACCTGGAGGGTAAACGACTAAGAAAAGGAGAAGAAAAAGAGAATTTAGGAAAAATAGCCATTTAAATGAGACAAGAAAATAACTTTCCCTATCGTCTTCGCAGATAATGTGAACAAAACCAAGTTTAAATCTTGCTGTACGAGGTATGGAGGGTATAATAAATTAGTTAAAAAGAATTCAAAAAATCTGCCGTTGGAGAGTCTTGAACCCGGGATCTTCGAAATAGCGAGCGGACGCAATAACACATGCACACATTTTCAACACACACTGGAGGTTTTTATTGCGCTTCTTATTAACGCGTATGGTAAAATAATCAATTATTACAGTTAGATCTTAAATATTGATTGGAATGCATTCATTCAGTTCCTGGCATGTTTTCTAATTTATTTAAAGCAAGTTTCGCGACCGCTTTACGTTAATAAGGCGATAGAACTGTAAATAATGCCCTCAAACGACAGCCCTTCGGTTTTATTTCATACAACTTTGCGTCCAAAATGCTAGCGTGTGATACATTTCGGTCATACAAGCAGGTGTACTGACGAAGAGAACAGAATCATACAGGATTTTGTACCAGCGATCACAGCACCTTCCTTGCCAGCGAGTGTCGTGTGATGCGGGCCTAGAGATATGCCATGAATTTTTTGTTAAAATTTAATAACAAAACAAGATGTTCGGTAAAGAACGTATTGCCTACTTTCTCCTAAATGCATGGGTATTGTTATAACTCTTTGTCCTTTTCAAGGAGTATAATTGAATGTTGGTTGTAGTAGCTTCTTGAAATACAACGTGCTATGCGGATATTATACATGAATATGATGTGCCCTTTGCTAGTGCTACCTCTGTAAAAAATTTCATTCAATTCGGTTTCACCGTGTTTGAATTGATGTGGGGAATCGATTTGCACACATACATGGTCGCTATCTGCAAACTATTGGACTGATGACCTTGTAGTTCAGTCAAAAGATGCTTCCCACAAAAAGGTATGTTGTTGAAAAATTTGGTAGAGTTCAAATGATTAGGTTGGTCGTAATTTGATTTAAGCTTTTAACATTTGGGTGGCCGCCATTCCGTTTCTGTCAAGATGGTGGCGATATAAAACATGACACTGAGGTGGCCTTTGCTAGTGCTACCTCTGTATCAAACTTCGTTCCATTCGGTTTCACCGTGTTTGAAAAGATAGGGGGAATCGATTTGCACACATACATGGCCGCTATCCGCCCATTATTGGCCTGATGACCTTGTAGTGTGGTCAAAAGATTCTCTATACATAAAGGTATGTTGTTGCAAAATTTGGTAGAGATCAGATTATTAGGTTGGTCGTAATTTGATTCAAGCTTTTAACATTTGGATGGCCGCCATTACGTTTTCGTCAAGATGGCGGCGATATAAAACATGACCCTGGAGCGCCCTTTGATAGTGCTACCTCTGTACCAAATTTCGTTCAATTCAGTTTCACTGTGAATTGATAGGGGGAATCGATTTGCACACATACATCGCCGTCATCTGCAAACTAATGGGCCGATGACCTTGTAGTTCAGTCAAACGACGCTCGCCATACAAGTATATGTTGTTGCAAAATTTGGTAGAGATCGGATGAATAAGTTAGTCGTAATTTGATTTAAGCTTTGAACATTTGGGTGGCCACCATTACGCTTCCGTCAAGATGGTGGCGATATAAAACATGTCACTAAGGTGTTCTACGCTAGTGCTACCTCAGTACCAAATTTCGCTCAATTCGGTTTCACCGTGTTCGAATCGATACAGGGGGCAGACATTCAGAGTTAACACACTCACACACACAGAGACACAGTCACACACACACAGACACACCATTTTTGGCCCTGTGTTGATCTCATTTGCAAAAATCGAAAGTAAGTTATGCTAATATATATATTTTTTTTTTTAGTCGTTTACCCTCCAGGTTGGTGGAACCCACGGACTCAGCGAGGGAAGTCACCACTACCGCCGCTACGGGCAGTGTCCTAGAGCTGGGAACATCGAATCGGAAGGGATACAACTGGTGAGGTGGGATTGGCACCTCGCCCAGGCGGCATCACCTGCAAAGCGAACAGGGGCCTCATGAGGGAAAGTAAGGGATGGTGAGGATGGATAGGCAAGGAAGAAGGAAGGAGGCGGCCGTGGCCTTGAAGAAGGTACCATCCCGGCATTTGCCCGAAGACGAAGTGGGAAACCACGGAAAACCACTTCGAGGATGGCTGAGTGGGAATCGAACCCCCTCTACTCATTTGGGCCACCCGAGGCTGAGTAGACCCCGTTCCAGTCCTCGTACCACTTTTCAAATTTCGTGGCAGAGCCGGGAATCGAACCCAGGACCTCCGGGGCGGCAGCTAACCATGCTGACCGCTACGCTACGGAGGCGACTACTGTATGCTAATAATACCATGGGAATACGTGTACTTCGATGCAAGCACTGGCGATCAGAATATCCTTCGATATGTTGTTGCTTTGTTTCATTTGAGGGGCTAGAACATCGCGGTCACATAGCCCCGTTTACTTGGGCGTGTGTGTAGAATTTGTCTGATAACCTGAGTTATTGCGGGCTCGTAATGATGTGTGTATTACAATTAAGGATTGAGAAGGAGGCGGCCGCGGCCTTACGGTAGAATCCGTCCCGGAATTTGGCCGGAATAGGAGTGGGAAACCACGGAAAACCATTTCCAGGGTGGCTGAGGTGGGAATCAAACCCACGTCTTCTCATATTTGCTTCACGAGGCTACGTGTACCCAATCTCAGCCCTCAGACAAGTATTACATTACTTGGCAGAGCTGGGAATCGAACCCGGACCTCTGGAGCAACACTTCGATATGTTATGTTAGTATTCATGCCAGTTTTTTAATTTTCTGCCTTTACTAGTCACGTTGCATATCGTACCAATTCGATCGTATTTTCTTTATATATCATCAAAATTCAACGTAATCTTCACAAAAATGAGTCGTAAGGCAATAAATGTGGCAATGTAGTTACATCCCGACTAAAATGGAATGTGGGTTTTCGTTCAAAAAAGTATGCCTACTACTGGATTCGAAGCAGCGTTCTACCCGATTGCGCCCACCATGTACGGTCAGGCTTTAAACCTCTTTTTTTTATTAGCTCTTTACAGAATTACAGAATTTTCAGATATGATAAATACCATACTAATACATCACAAGAAATCCAGATAGTGTCCATATTTATCGTACAATTGTCCACTTCCACTAAGCTTCCAACGCTCTTTTTGCAGGTGATACCTGAGATCCAGGAAAGAGAAATGTTGATCATTGTCCATCACGAAGTGTACATATTGGCCCATTATCCACACAATGGCAGTCTGTTTAATTTGGGGGAAGGCGGTCACCGACAAACGAACCAACTTCCTGTCATCAAGGTCATCCGAGGGCACATTTAATAGTTGACATACTTTTCCCTTACACCACAGCCACGTGGAGGCAACTCGCGTGCATGATGTGAAGCGGTGTATCGCCGTATCAGTTTGACCACATATAGTACACCATGGGTAAGCTTCAAGATGGATGGTATATCGCCGTAGAGCGGTTGGGATGAGATCGTTGAGGAAGATAAAAACTTGGGAGTGTACAGCAGAAGAAATGGTCATAGCCCCAAAATTTTTCCAAACAGTGGACCTCTATTCGCGGTTTGGAGTGTACCACTTGCCGCAACATGTTATAGATACTTTTCGTCGTTGGAACAATCCCTGAAGGCGTTTGGCGAACAGTTTCCAGAAGGTGCTGTTGATGGTCCCTAAATATCTTCGGCAAAGCTCTATCACAACCACGGGCTGTGTTTCGAATATCTTTGTATAGCGCTTTCGTAAAAGTGTCATGTTGGGAAAGAATGGTGATATCGTTCTTGCAGAGGAGTGCACGGCATTTCATGCCATGAGCTGTTAGCCCTAGCCCGCCTTGCCGGGATGGGAGATACAACTGTTCCCGTTGTACTCGGAACAAAAATCCTTGCCATATAAACCAACCTGTATATTTTGCCAATTGGCTCTCAAACATTTTGGGAAGTGGGAAAAGTTGTGCGACATACCATATTTTAGAGAGCGCAAACACGTTGAGGACTATGACCCGTTGCACTATATTGAGGTTTCTTTGACCAAATTGGATCAGGACTCCCCTAACTTTGACAATGACCTTAGTCCAGTTAACTTGCACTGTGTCCAGAAGCGATTGCTTCCAGGTAATGCCAAGAATTTTCACCTCATTTACTATCCGGAACCAGGGCTGTGGGGTAATCACTGAGTTAGTATTGAGCGGAAGCAAAGCAGTTTTCTGGGGGTTCGATTGTGCTCCAGAGGCGATATGGTAGAGCTGAAGGACGCTATCGATGTGGGAGATGTCTTCTTCATTGCGGATCAATATTGATACGTCATCAGCATAGGCGCACATTCCAAAAACATGTGTGGACAGTTTGTAACCCTGTAGCTTCACCTGGGTAGTCCGAATGAACGGTTCAAGGCCAATGACAAAAAGTAGCATAGAAAGGGGACATCCTTGCCTAACTGATCGTTGTATTGGAATCAGAGGGGAAAGAAAACCGTTGACGAGCACTCTAGACGTAGCATTACAATTTATCATACGAATGTAGTCAATAAGGATTTCAGGAAATTCGAAGTGTTGCAAGACCATGTACAAGTATTCATGACTGATGCGGTCGAAAGCTTTATCAAGATCTAAGGTGAGAAAACTCATTGGCTCAGTGGGGAGCATTTCGGCTTTTAGGTGTAGGTCCCGTAGTATCGCTAAGTTTGTTAACAGAGTTCTTCCAGGAATACTGCAACATTGTTCATCACCAATGATATCAGGTAGAACAGTCTTCAATCGGCATGCAAGTACTTTGGTAAGGACTTATAGTCACTGCAGAGCAGAGTAACTGGTCGGAAGTCACCAACTGCCATGGGAGAGGATGTTTTTGGTATGAGGACTATGGTACCCTCGTGATGTGATTGACAAAGAGCACGACGTTGGAGAATGGTACGCAGGACATGACAAAATTCTTTGCCAATGAGAGGCCAGAAGTGTTTATACATTTCATATGGCAGTCCATCAATGCCAGGTGAGCGGTTGTTTGGGAGTTGTTTAACCACAGAGTGAATCTCTTCATCCGTAATATCCGCGCTGAGCAGAGTTTTGTTGTCCGGAGATAGTTTGGTACTGCAAGATGACAGCAATAGGGTCACCTGCTGTGGATCAATGGGAGCCTTAGCGTAGAACCGTTGATAAAATAATGATATTTCACTACGTATAGCGTCAGGGGAGGTGACGACACTTCCAGTACTGGTGCGGAGGCGGTGGATATATTTACGTTGCCGCTCACGTTGTCCTTTGGCGATATGGTATACACTTGCACTTTCGTCCGGGAGCACTGTACGATCTTTTAAAGCCACGTTGATATGAGCGAGCGTTCGTTGCTGTAGAGACAGGAGCTTGGTTTTAACTTCCCGGATCTGGTCATATATACGCTCCCCAGCATCAGATCTTTGCTGGAGCTGGCGAAGAACTCGATAGTAAAATTCAACTGTATCCCGTCTTTCCCGACCTCGTTGGTAAGATATGTTCTTAAAGACGCGGCGGATCCCTGGTTTAACTAAAATATCCCACCAGTCTCTGCAGTCGCGAAATTTGCATTTTTGTTGGACCCATCGAGTCCAGTGTTGTCTGAAAATATCTTGGCATTCCTCCTCCAGTAACAGCGAGAAATTCAGCTTCCAATAACCTCTTCCTATGTGAAATATGGGATGGGGGTAAGAGATTGTACATACGACAGCATGATGGTTAGTGAAACTGGCAGGTATCACTTCATATCGTCTAGGCTGGATAAGTTCCTGTGAAAAGTAGATGCGGTCAAGTCGTGATGAGGAGTTGTGACTTATACAGGTGTAATGGGGCAGGGGCACCCTTAAACTATCCACAGCATCAATGAGGTGTAGGGAGGTAAGAAGGGTCCTGAGAGCCGGGTTGACACCTTGGTATGAGCTAGTGGAATCTTCTGGGCGTTGAATACAATTGAAATCCCCTGCAAGAATAAGTTTTTCCTTAACTTCGTGCAGATGAGGCAGTATACTCTGTTGAAAGAACATTTTCCGTTCCACACGTTTATTGGACCCGGATGGGGCATATACATTTATCAGGGTGGTATTGTTTATGTGTCCAGATATTATGCGTCCTGATGGATGACATAGCACACCTTCGAGTGGGATATCATGTCTTATGAGGAATCCGGTCCCTCTATTCGTATTACCGGTATTGATGTATTGTTTGTAGAAGGCAGATATGGGCAAACAGGGTAGAGCAACTTCTTGAATGAAGGCAATGTCAATGTCTGCATCTCGAAGGAATCTCTCCAACAGTTGAAATTTCAGAGGGCATTCTATTACATTGATATTCACAGTGGCCACAGTGAGAAATTGCGCCATTAAGAGAAGTATAAAAGTTGTGCTAGACATACTGGAAGTTGGACTCGAGAAAAAAGAAAAAAGAAAAAAAGACACAGGTGAGAAATATACTGGTGCACTATGTCAAATTAGGTTGAGATAGTTCCTTTTGACTGCCATTCATAGGCCGGCTGTCAGCGGTTGAGAGCGTTCGTGGGTCCCTAGATGACGTAGAATGAAGATTTTGTTTCTTTTTCACAGCTGCGGGAACGTTTGTAGAGCCAGTTTGATTCTTCGTGGCTGGTACGGCAATCGAGGCATTTGTTTTAATCTTCTTAGAGACGTTCTCGGATCCCCGATCAACATTCTTAAGTGAGTCGGTAGGGACCAGCGAAGTCGGGGGCCGTGAAGACAAAATTTCTGTGGCAGCCTGTAGTGACGGCAGAGTTGGTTCTAAGGCTGCGATACAGGTTGCCGATAGCACAGGGGCACTCTGTGTCTCGCAGCTCTGGTCAGGGCAAGGTACCAGTTCTGCGTCAGATGTATCCGAGGTCACTCCTGGTGTTGTCCCAGCTGACTGATCAATAAACATGTTTTCATATGACGTTTGCTGCGTCACAACTTCCGAGTACTGTACACTTCGTTGTTGTGTAGGAGTTATACCGAGGGGAATCATTTTCTTTGGGCAGTTAATACGTAGATGTGTGGTAGCATTGCAAATTAAACAGGTCTGTTTCTGTCCATTATACGTTATATAGCCAGAATGGCCACCAAAAGTCTCAGTGGAGGGGATATCTTGCTTGATTTCCATAGTGACGGCACGTATTCCATTATACACCGGGAACTGATAAGCAGAAGACCATTGTTCTTTCCTGACGTCATTCACAGTGCCATATTTCGACAGGACGGATTTGAAAATTTCAGGGGGTACTTCGAGTGGGACATTAAATATACGCACTGTGGTAAAATTGGAATCCGCTGTGGAGAGCTTAACATTTGTCATTTCGCCTGAGTCATACTGAAATTTAATAGGATCTGCAAAAGTATTTAACAATTTCTGATAAATAGATTTGCTGATTACCTTGATGTACATTGTTTTTTCGTGCGCATTTAACTGGATGGCTTCTACTTGGTCGACAGTCAACCGGAGGGTATCGCCAATCCAGCGGTGAATTTCTCCTGGTGAGGGGCGAGAACTCTGCCTGTCCCATTGGCAGCGTACGGTGTTTTTTCTCTGGTATCCGGACATGATTTTCAGCGGGGTTTTCTGGGTTTCTGGTTTTGTTGTCCTATCTGGAACACTACTTAAAAAGTATTGTCCGAATGACACACGGAAGGTCAGTACACACGTGGAACTAAGGAAGCACCGGTATTAGGAACCGTAAACTCTTCCAATGCGGTCACACAGCGCGCACACACGTACCGCACTCGGCCACGACTGTACCTCTCAGCCACCAACACATAGTAGATAGCGCACGCTAAACGTGCTATAGTTACTGTAGCCGTCCCACCTCGAACGTTTAAGTCCATGTCAGAGTCTTCAATCACGGTTTATGGTGTTGATTTAACCTTTTACTATTACAGATCACGTGGCGTAAGCTATTAATTCGATCGTATTACGTGTATGTGTGTTATTTCAAGGAGCAGTAAGTCGTATGTTAGTAGAATGGGCCATAGTATTTGGCGGGGAAAAGTTTAAGGTCGTTTTTTCTTTGCTAGACCCATGACCCAATTACATTGCTGTCACACAGTCAGAGCGCAGAGCAATATCGACCATCGGGAGAATAGAGATGTTAGTTGGGTTTCATAAAACTAAATAATAAGGGGCGGGTGGACCACACTGTATATATTGTACCCTTTTGAACATAGGACCTTCAGGACAGGATTCTAATCTCAGGGGTGGTGCGTCCTACTTGAAGCTAATAACTGTCCTGGGATACATCACTTGGAAGATCAACAGGGCTGATTAATAAATCATCACACACAGGATTCAAAAACAAACCAAAGAAAAACAACTTTATTAACACTGATAAAGAAAATACAAAAAAATGATTGAAAAGGAAGCTAAAACCAAAAATATTAACTCAAAACAATCGAAAATTTAGAATGAGAAACTATCCAAAATTGAACCAATCTCCAAAACAACTTAACGAATTACAAATCTTGAAATAAATCCAAAAGAAAACCAAAATAACGAATAAAAAACGTTGAAACAATCCAAAAGATCAAAAAAAGTAAAAATAATAAAAAAAATATCAAACTAAAAAAAAGAGTAATTAAATTCCAATTAAATTGATCAACCTCAATTAAATTAATTACATTTCGATTAATCAACTATAATTGAATTAATTACATTTCAATTAATCACCCATAATTAAATTGATTACATTTTAATTAAATCAATCAATTAAATTAATTACAATCCAAATAAATCAATATTAATTAGATTAATCATCAATTCAAACACTCTGTGAATCAAATAATATTCAAATCAAATCAATTAAACTTTAATTGAACTTTGAATCCCATCATTTATCAAATCGATTACCAATCAATTAATCCAATCTCTCAATTAAATAACGACCAACCAGTGATCATATGCCAAGATGAAAATCCATCTGATTTGACCATAATTAATATTCACTGTAATACATTCCACACCTCTGAATTCAATATTCCAAATACCATGGCATCTTGCCGTTGTATGCCATTTAATTAATACACAAACCTCAAACCATTGGCGTATCCACCATTAACTTAGGGCTTCCATAATTATAATATTCATGAGATAATCATCTCAAGAAATGATCTGACAACATTGCCCATGTGATCCCTTGTGGTGGATTACAACACTTTCACCAGATCACCATACTTATATATCCATCATTCATAACTACAAAGTTTGCCCTTCAAATGAGTATGAAATTTGGCACATTTATACCTTTGAGCCTTTAAGCATGCATCAATGCGTACTTATAAATGCCAACTGGCACATTTACACTCATATAACCCCAATGAGATTTGAGTTTGAGATGTGCTACACTGTTACTTAAAATAAACACAAAATACCTTAGAAATATGATCAACCAAGGATTGAACTCAGGACTCGTAACAAAATGATCCGGGTCCCGGATTCAATACTGTCTGTCAAAGTTTTATGGGCGTGTACTAAACTACACACATAAATACAACTCGAGATGCTTGCGAGCATCAATGGCAAAAACAAAATAGCTTAGCGTAAGACAAGAAAATAAGGAAACCAAAATGAATGCCAGCTGTATGCAACAAATTTGCATATTCCAGATACAAAAAAAAAACATTCTATGCTCGCATACCGCACCGAGCGACAAAAAAAAATTAAACAACGGTGGGTGTATCTTGTCAACGATGCCTGCGACTCTGCAATAAACAACATGACACAAATATGTATTTACAAGTTGAAATGCTAACATGGAAAATATATACACTCGTAGGCTTCGAAGCAAGGACTCTCACTTACCTTTTTCAGAGCATTGCACGTTCACAGACGCTTGCTAATATCCGAGAGAGAGCAATCAACTTCACGAAGAGGAAAACCCATCACCAAACGGATTCCCTTATAATAAAATCACCATTATTATTATTATTATTATTATTATTGCTATCAATATGATTATCACCTTTAATTATTACTGCCGTGATGGAATCAACTATCCAAAGGTTACTAGGTACCAGTACCCTAAAATAAATTCGGTCTTGAAATTCATGAATTATTATTATTGTCATTTTTATTATTATTAATAATAATAATATCCACCTGGTTATTAATCTAATTGAATAAAATCTTCGCGGCAATATCATGACACAAAAGGTTATTGGATTAGAGTACCCTTTACATAAGTTTACCCTCAACTCGATAACAAATTATTATTATTATTATCATTATTATTATTATTATTATTATTATAATTATTGACATAAATATTATCACATTTAATACCTTTATAATAGACTTGGATGACAAGGTTAGTGCACTACAGTACCATATGTGGATCTCAATCGTGAGTTAATTTTGGAAATGAATCTGAATATTATATAAGTTTCTCTGACTAAGGAATCAGCTGTCACCATGACTGTCAAACTAGCCTCCTTTGAAACGCAAAGAGTCCCGTTACGGAGATGGGGGCGGGGTGTGTACGACCTTGACAAGTGCTGCCGCATTTCAGACACTAAATGCTGTGGGCTCCCCAAACTGCACTCTTAGTAAGATACACAAGCCTGATGGAAACACAAGGAGAAATGACCTCACCGTCTAGATAGTCTTTGGTTCGACCTGAGTGGAACCTGGTCTTGGAGCAATAACATCATCGTGGTTCTATTTATCGCACAAAACCTGTACACATAGTTTAATCTCACCTGTTCCACAGAGTATGCCTAATATACCTCACTTACCTTCCTTTCCTTTTCAGTTGGCAATCGAGTGACATATGGCTGTGTCACCTGCAACTTCTTATACCTTTTAAAATACCATTATACCATTTTAATTATTCCTCGTTGAACCACCGGGGCCTCATGGAACTTCCCGGTATCACATGGCATACATTCAAACTATGTTCTCATTAACATACCACGATTAAGCCGATGTTCAGCTTGCTCTCCCAATACACTCAGAAGGATACCCTAAATATTTCTCCTACTCAATACCACGCTTACCTGCGTTAATCTAAGAGAAAGGACGCGTTAAATCATCCCTGACACAGTTCAGAGTGCATCCGTATGAATAATTACTACCGCACGCGTCGTAATAAAGACATTAACATTTAGACTTCCTCCCCTTCTATCCATACCTGACATCATTATTACTCTCGATATTGATATTATTATCCCTAGTTGACTTCATGCTTATTATTATTATTATTATTATTATTATTATTAATAACCTGCGTCATTAGTGTGTCTATAAATTTTACCTTCTTTAAATCTCTCTCCCTTTCTAAACCTACGTGCCTTTACTCTTTCCGGCGCCTTCATCCTGGGGCTGAAATACATACAACATAATGGGGCGAACACATGCGTTCCTATCAGTGTACAATTTGGCGCGGTTTGCGAACAAACATCATCGCTAAGCATCTCCTGAATTAAACAAAATAGCGTTCCGTCGTCACGGATACACTTAACCTACCACAAATGATACTCAAACTTTAAAAAAAAATCTAATATTATACTAAGACGAATATCTATTCCTATATCAAACTATAATAAACACGGCCCATAAAACTATGACATAGATAATTAATGGAAATTAATACTCATCATTCTTCCAGTGTTGGTCGTCATCCTCTCCAGCAATAGATGTCAGCAACCCCTAACAATGTGCCTTTCACACCATACCGGCACTACACATATTCACATTCAATGCACTATTCCACTAAGTGATTGATAATCATGATTAGCACTAAATTTCACCTTGTTCTTACAAACAGATATAACACTATTGGTACGTCTATTGTACTCTCGTACCTTATCCAACACGTGCACGTTGCATCACAATACACCTTTCATATAAAAATCGGGCTAGGATTGCGCAGCACTCGTTAGATCACACGCCACTACTTCTATTATTCCACTCTTCACTTGCGCGTCGGGCTGACGACCTCGATGCGTTCTCTCTTCCTCCTGTTCATTCACAGAACTGTCCTGGTTCCAGCGGCGAGGGTTCGAGTCTCGGGCGATCAACTGCGCTCCTCCCAACTTCTGCGACTGACAGTACTGCTTCCACAGCTATACAACTTGTGTTAACATGTAAAACTGCAAGCTCTCCCTGTACACATATGCTGCCTCCTAAAATTACTACTGTTTATCTGAGCTGTCCAGCCTGCAGCCTTGAATCATACTGACCATTTACATACAACTGAGTGTCATTGTCTGTAGCGTGAAAACTGCATGACGACTGACTGTAAACTGACTTATCGCGAGTGCTTGTAACTGTTTATCGAAATGTGTCGAACTGCACAACATCACATTGCGAACACCTCAACAGTCTCGAGCGGGCTCGCGAAACTAAGCAGCAACCACCATTCACTCGCGTGCTAACTGCGTACAGCCAAACTGCGGAAAACTATCTTCTCCCCGTGCGGTCTGCTGAAAAACTCCCCTCTGCACTGCGCAGGAGTGTAATATATCTAAAACATGGCGACAGAGCACCTGAAGATCGTTCCACACGCAAGAGCTCCGTATTCCAACACATTTATTTCAAAACACTGGGTACACATTATTCGTGATAGTAAGGTCCGTCGAATCATAGGATTACGATCGATAATCGATCGCAATTTTAGGGGATTTCAACACTGCGTCCTCCGGACTATTTGTGGCGAAATAGACGCCATCCCCACTCTCACAACAAACTCTCCACCCCAGACGGACCCGCGGAAGGATCTCAGTTCTGGACCACTGATTTATTAATTTTTGATGATTTAATTATTCTGTTCAACTGTAAAAAATCTCAGGATTATTTCCGGCTTATTGTTGTCAATGGTTCGATCCTGGGTGTTGCCGTATCGTAGAAATGAATTAATTTCGCTATTTAGGGGCGTGGCGAAACCAGAATAAGACGTACTACAGAAACTTCCAGAACGTAATCTGATGCAAGCCTCTCCGAAAGTCCTTGGGCGTACACCTGCGTGGCAAATGCGCGTTATAGAATTATGTTCTCGAATAGCCTTTGTCTGCGAGTTACATGCGACGTTCCCTCGGTTCGTCAAGTGACCAGTTGCATGACTCGTCCCAATAACACTGCGGCAGGAGCTTAGCATGATTAAAATGACGCGAAATAAGACTTCCTTTTCCCCTGCAAATCGAGGCTCAATTAAACGCTGTTTCTAGCATTTCAGAAATCTATGCGAACTTAGCCTATGACCGTAGGATAAGGGCGCAATATATATCAGTTTCTTGTGGACACGATAACTTGCACCAATCACTTTGAATTTTTTACCGAATATGTAGACCTATAAAATCCCGGTCGAGTTCGTTAATGGGCAAAATCGGTCAAAGGGGGTGAAATTGGGAGGCTTTTTTTGAAAAAGTGAAATATCGCTATAACTCTCTTAATATCTGAAATATTGAATCCATTCAAAGTTCATACTATGTGTCGGGCAAGGCCCTAAAATTTATGTTTGAAAAGTTTTTTGATAGCACCAACCATTGACCAAAGGGGTGGGAAAAAGTGGGTTTTTCGGGAAACATTAATCATATCTCTGTTAATAGGCACAATATCAAAACCGTACAAAATGGACAATATTCCTCCAATAATTACCTAAAACTTTTGTCTGAAAGAATTTTTGATATGACCCACCATTACGCCACGGGGTGAGCAAAATGATTTAAATTATAAGAAAATGCCAAGTGCCAAGAGAGGTTGCCATGACAACTTTACTTTTAATTGATAAGGGATGAGCCATCAGCAGTTGCTATGACAACGCCACTGCACGAGATAACATTCAGGTTTCCATCTGTGGGAAGCGACCTCGATATCGGAACTGGTAGCATGCTGAACTTCTATGCCCAAGGTCGCGGGTTCAAACCCGGCTAAAGTCGTCGGATTTACTAAGAGCGCTAAAAAACCTGAGTTTGCTTTCCTTCGGAGGGGAAGTTCCAACGTTCGTTGCGAGTTGATGGTTCCGGTAGCATCTAGTAGCCAAGTTCACAGCTAGGTAGATTTCATTAGAAAGCTAACTATTGCAATGGGTACCATGTTTCGATTTCCGGAAAATTTCGACATATCTTCGCGTTTCACATCCCCCAGACCCCAAAACCACCGTCAGTTCAAAAGTTTATATATATATATATGTATATCAGTTTCTTGTGGACACGATAACAGCCGTAATTTTGCACCAATCACTTTGAATTTTTTACCGAATATGTATACCCATAAAATCTCGGTCGAGTTCGTTACTGGGCTAAATCGGTCGAAGGGGATGAAAATGGGGGACTTTTTTCGAAAAAGTGAAATATTGCTATAACTGTCTTAATATGTGAAATATCGAATCCGTTCAAAGTTCATACTATGTGTCGGATAAAGCTCAAAAATGTATGTTTGAAACGTTTTTTGATAGCACCAACCATTGACCAAAGGGGTGGGAAAAAGTGGGTTTTTCGGGAAACATTAATCATATCTCTGTTAATAGGCACAATATCAAAACCGTACAAAATGGACAATATTCCCCTAATAATTACCTAAAACTTTTGTCTGAAAGAATTTTTGATATGAGCTACCATTACGCCAAGGGATGAGAAAAATGATTTCGGAATTATAAGAAAATGCCAAGAGCTATCAGTGGTTGCCATATCAACACTACTAAATTGATGAGGGATGAGCCATCAGACGTGGCCATGACAACGCACTTGCGCGAGATCAGATTCAGATTTCCATCTGACTAAGTGTGAAGCGGCTTCGGTGACGTAACTGGTAGCATGCTGAACTTCTATGCCCAAGGTCGCGGGTTCAAAGCCGGCCAAAGTCGTCGGATTTTCTAAGAGCGCTAAAAATCCCTCACTATGCTTTCCTTTGGAGGGGAAGTTCCAACGTTCGTTGTGAGTTGCTGATTGCGGTGGCATCTAGTAGCCAAGTTCACAGCTAGGTGTCGTTGACGGTAGTATCTGGTAGCAACATTAGGAACTACTGCTTGAAATTGAGCGTCTTCATTCCTTACCTGAATTACAGACTAATACAGCCATCACAATTCACACCGTTTATCAGACGGATTCTACACTCACCCAAAGTACACGGGGTTACATGACCACGTTGTCGCAGCCCCTGAACTGAGGAACCAATCAACATCTCTGCGGGAGATATAATTTTGCGTGAAGAAGTAACAGACCGTTACATAGTTACACATCAGTGTCGAAACCTTGCATAAGGACAGTGTGACCACAAGTATAAAAATGGACTCCAAATAACAAGAAGGTTACCGTCATCATAAGAAAATAGAATGTTTCAAATATGCATAATATGACGAAAAACAAAGTTAATTAATCTCCAATTATAAAATACTTTCACGCAATAAATGTGGTCTGATCCTTCTACGAAAACCTGCATATTCTGCCTATTTTCGCCTATCCCCAAGTTTGTCCGGTGAAATCTACCTCCGCCTTCCGGCGTGCCGAGAGGACTTTTTTAAATATAAAAATCAGCAATTTTTCTAGATGTGTGCCATGTCTTGTGTGGGGTTTCACCCAATACTCCAAGCTGGCTCATCAGCGGGCTCTTGGTGACCTCGTCCGAACCCCCACAGGAGTAGCGAATTAAGTGCTACCTCCTTTTTTTACCGATAAATTTCCATCCAACCTGCTGTTTTGGGCTCGATTGCAGGCCATACGCTTAATTTTCATCCAACTCTGAAAACTCTGCCATGACATGTTACGCGTCCAGACAGGGAGGGTCGAGGGTGCAAAAATTTCAAGATTGGGGGATGGAATGTCAATAACGATCGGAAGGGGTTGATTTCGTGTCACCACTACTTCTAAGGATCTTTACAGCCCTTTCAGCGATTAAGATCTCGTTTCAGCCCTTAAAAAGTGCCTGATTCGAAAAATCATACAAACGGGGGTAGCAGGGGAAGGGGTGGTGACACAAGCACAGCTCCTTTTTTGAAACGTTAGAGGAAGACCCCCCCATTCGCAGCACTGATAAACATCTCGATTAAAACCTTCCTTAGGGGTGAATCGAGACTGGGTGGTTTGGTCCCATGCCAGTTGAGGGTGTTAGAGGGGAGGGGATGAACATCGCCGGAGGTCTTAAGAACTTACTGCAGTCAGCAACTGAGGACGGTGTGCAGGTTTTCATGTGGTTAAACACACCCGGTACCTTTTCAGACGCCCCCAATGGTAGTCCATGTTTAGGGGATGATGAAGGGGGTTGAAATGCCCAAACGTCAAATGTAACGATTTCAACTTGTTTGTGGAACCATTAAGAGCAAGACTCATTCATTTTCGACTGCTTTGGCAACCTGCGACAAGTCCTACAGCGTTTTTCGTAAACTTCAATTTGCGGTTTTCGAAAATGGGCTGGTTTTGGGGGAGCTACCCCGAATCTACTCAAGTTGGGGAGTTGTGCTGAAGCATGTGCTTGATAGGCGTCCGGACAAACGTCATACTGAGATTTCGAGCTTGTGCGGTCACCTTTTAAAAATGTGGTGGCCTTTGAAAAAAGTGGTGCTTTAGTTACTTTCCAGACCTGAGGTACCATCTTCACTCAGCACACTTTAGACCGAATGTGCACTGCAATCAAGGCTCTGGATGACATTAAAGACCTGAGGAAAATGTCTGTTAAAGCTGCGATGCAACTCTTCGCTGTCAAAATTATCCCTATTGTCACGTATGACCTTCATTTCACATGGACCCACTCGAATATCAATAGTCTCAGAACTAGAGAAAGTTAAAGCCCTGTACTTAAAGAAGATTATATGCCTCTCTAAGTACACGCTATCACGTCTCGTTTACGACCTAACAAGAAAGCCGTTCTTCATCGAGGAACTTCGATGCAAGCTATTGCTGCCATGTACATCGAATTATGATCGACTTTTGGCAGAACTACAAATGAAAAAAGCTGACATCTGGGAGGATTTCTAAACCACTGTTGCAATGACGACAAATGAGTGAATGCGGCCGAACTACGGCACTTGGTCTGCTTGGTCACTCGAATGGCAGTGCACGGGTTCCATTTCAAACTCTGCAAAACCAAGGCCTACCACCGGCCGACATCTACTGTCGACCAAATTATTATGTGCACTCGAGTTTGAAGGTTGTTTGTGAAGTAACCAATAGACCTACATAAAATCCAATAACATCATCATTTTCGTTGTTCTATTTTACGTTAGTTCATGTAGGTTTGGAATTTTTAATTTATATTTTAATATTTTTTATCGCAGTTGGAACACAAAAAGTGCCCGTTTTTAAGCGTGTTTCGACAACGCGTCACATTTAAGAATTATTATCTCACAAACCCGTCATCAAATCGAATCCAAATTTTAACACAATGTACATTGGAATGTTGTATAAGAGGTTTATTAATTTCAAAATTATGTGTGTCCAAGAAACAAAGTTGTCATCATTTTTGTAAGGTATCTTTTTCTCGCCTCGGGGTCGTTGGAAAATGTTGTTCTTGGTCGCATTGTAATCCTTATGCATCAAAAAGTTATGCTGTATGACTGTGAAATACGTCAATTCAATTATTTTATATCGGTTTGTATTTGTACGGGGAAATAAGACATGGTTCACCAGCTAGCCGCTCCGGGGAAAGCTGTACAGCGTTGCCAAGATGGAGCCCATCATGCGTCGTGGCGCGCCTCGCTCAGAAGTGATGGGCTCCATCTTGCAACGCTGTACAGCATTCCCCGGAGTGGCTAGCTGGTGAACCATGTCTTATTTCCCCGTACAAATACAAACCTATATAAAATAATTGAATTAATTTACGCAATTCACAGTCATACCGCCCTTTTTGATGTATAAGGATTACAAAGTGACCAAGAACTACATTTTCCAACGACCCCGAGTAGAGAAAAAGTTACCTTACAAAAATGATAAGAACTTTGTTTCTTGGACACACAACATTTTGAAATTAATAAACCTGTTTTAGAACATTCCAAAGTATATTGTGTTAAAATTTGGATTCGGTTTGATCACGGGTTTGTGAGATAATAATTCTTAAATGTGACGCATGGTTGAAACACGCTTAAAACGGGCACTTTTTGTGTTCCAACTGCGATAAAAAAAAAATATGTATATGTAAATTGAAAATTCGAAGCCTCCGTGGCTTAGGCGGAAGCACGCTGGCCTCTCACCGCTGGGTCCGTGGTTCAAATCCCGGTCACTCCGTGTGAGATCTGTGCTGGACAGAACGGAGACAGACAGGTTTTTCTCCGGGTACTCCGGTTTTCCCTGTCAAAATTTCATTCCAGCAACACTCTCCACTATCATTTCATTTCATCTGTCATTCATTTGATCATTGCCCCAGAGGAGTGCGTCAGGCCTCGGCAGCCGGCACAGTTCATATCCTCGCCGCTAGTTGGGGGCCTCATTCATTCCATTCCTGACCCGGTCGGAGACTGGAAGCAGGCTGTGGATTTTCATTTCAAATTAAAAATTCCAAACCTACAGTACATGAACTAACGTAAAATAGAACGACGATAATGATGATGTTATTGGATTTTATGTAGTTCTATTGGTTACTTCACAAACAACCTTCAAACTCGAGTGCACATAATATTTTGGTCGACAGTAGTTGCGTGTGCGTTCGTTGTAGCGCCACGTATGGCAGATATCACGTCATTGATTGTCCAGATATGCAAGAATCTTTACCACAATTCTGTGCTGAAGAGTGTAATAATAATGTTATTGGTTTTACGTCCCTTTTAACTACCCTGGCTTTTAGAGACGCCGGGGTGCCGGAATTTTGCCCCGAAGGGGATCTTTAACGTGCCAGTAAATGTACTGACACGGCTCCCTCGCATTTGCGCACCCTCAAATGCCAGCTGACTGCGCCAGGTTTCGAACCTGCAACCTTGGGCTCAGCAAGCGAGAACGTTACCCCTGAGCCACGCAGCCAAACGTGCTGAAGAGTGATGCCATGTGTACTGTGTAGTTGTATAGTCATAATTTAATGCAATTGTATATCTACCCTGGCCATTGGCCGCATTACATGTTTATATACAGGACGGCCAATTAACGGGCTCTCAAGCATAAGCATACGAGATAATTTGGTTTCATGGGCAAATGCAATTCCCCACAAACATATTGTCAGTCCATTGAAATCTGTTCGTGACTCTTCTTTTGGCGCGTTGTCTCACCACAGTAGCAGATGTTGTGAGAGGGTCAGTCTGGGCGGAAATTAAATAAAGAAATTAAATGTGATTGTGGAGAACTTGACCCGTGAAATGAGTGCGTGGGGGGCACAATGTAGGCAGTGATACAGAAACCGTATAAGCGAGGCGCGTGTGCTGACATCTGGGGTAGATCACCGGAACTTGTATCAAAACTCCGGGACTTTTTGAACCACTTGGAACCCATAATGAGCTCGTTTGGGGTAAACCTCCTGCCCGCCTCGTTGCATAGTGGCTAGCATTCTTGGCCTGAGTTCTATTCCCGTGTCAACCAACAAATTTAATTCTGATCTGAGGGTTGGAACGGGGTACACTCAACCTCGTGAGGAAAAACTAAGAAGAGGCGGGTTGGATTGCCACCTCAGCCATCCTGGAAGTGGTTTTCTGTGGTTTCCCACTTCTACTCCATGCAAATGCCGGGATGGAACCTAATTAAGGCCACGGCCACCTCCTTCCCAATATGAATTACAAATGCAACCATCACAATAACACAGATTATCAGACAAATTCCACACACGCCCAAGTACACGGGGCTACATGACTACGATGTCGCAAAGCATTTCTTTGTACAGGTTCTAATATAATTACAACTGGGAAATCAGTGAACTATTGCTATAGATATATGAAGGGGAAATCGTAAATTTTGAAATAGTGACACTTTTAAAATAGGTAGACATTTTAGTAATTGTCCCACAGCATTTGTTATAGTTCATTCTCGGTTACATGTCGTTTGTTACAACAACAACAAAAGTAAAAATAAAGTGAAGGGTAGTTTTGCCGAAATCATGTTTTTGAGGGATACTACTAGAAACAAGATGTTCAGTAAAGAATAAATAGTTATCATAGCAGTCAAGCTCTGTTAGCCTCTTACAGCCTGATGTTCTGGCTCTTGTATGTAAGGTTCGCCATGGCCGGCGTTTCAAAAGCTTCGTTTAGTGATAATAATAATAAATTTAGTGTTAGAAATTTAAGTTATTGATTGTCGTGCTTAAGAAGGGAAGAACTGACCTCTAGCGGGTTGGTTTGGTTTGGTTTCTAGTTGTTAGACCTTAAGTAGGTATTTTGTTAAAATATGGTTTTATGTTTAATAAGCCTCGTTGAAAATTTGGAGTAAAATTACATGAGAATGAAGTGTAGAGTTGTGAACTAGCTGATACTCTGTTATTGGCTGCATTTGAACAGGCTGCCTGAGCGGGTGATTTTGCTAGTCTATGGAGTTTTGCCCGTTTAGTTAATGCTTAAAATCTGTGCATACAATCGTCTTGAGCTCGGCGCAGTTAAGTAAGGGGTGTCTTCTCCAGCGCTCCGGCTTCTCGTCACTCATACTCTACCGCGACCTTCAATCCTCACCATATGCCGCCAGTACTCTAATACTAGTTATACCAGGAGTTTACATTTCATCATCAATATATTACACTATCACTCAAACCATTAGTGGCCGATAACATAGATGTTAGGCCCCTTAAAGCAACAATTATCATCATCATCATCGAAATGTAAAAAATGTTATGTTTTTTTCATTTTTGTATGTTTAAAATGTTTATTGGACACTTAATGCTGAATATTTTAAACAAAAATTGTTTCAATGTACGTATGTTCACTATTTATTGGCAGTGAGTGTACCTCCTCCCAGCGCGACGTAATCGTGTCATAACAATATTTGCGCATTATTGTGCTGACCAATCAATGGAAGTGGACGCAGAAAACAGATATTAGAACCAGGGATACACATTTCAATTCAATGGACACATCAATGGATATTGAATGACAACTGTGCTCCTTCTGGAACAGTTCCAAACCTATTGTCAATATCACATTTGGTTTGGTCGCAGCTTAATTTTTGAAACGCAATGAAACAATGGTAAAAGATATTTTATAGTGGCTTGTCGGTATTAAGCCCGCTTGCATAAACCCCGGCGAGTGCGGGGATTGTACAGCTTCTTCCATCAGTTACTGGCAGGTATTTTACTCTTCGCTGTAATGTTACATCATGGCATTCTATGGCAGGGTTACCAACTCCAGGATATATTAATATCACTATATACAGGGTGAACAAAAAATGCCGCACTTGGAGGTCGGCATGCGATTCCTCATCCAATTGCAAGACAAAAGTTGTTGTTGTTGTTGTTGTTTGCTATGGCTAGCCCGGATTCCAATCCATCAGCTTTCTTGCGTTCCAATAGAGTTGTGTGAGGTTTCCAGAAGTTCTAGCAGTCACATCAAGTTTGTTGCAACGTAGCAGGTGCCCCTTATCCATTTTACTTCCAGGTTCGTGACAAATTGTGCATTCTTCAGATCTCAGGATGTTGATTCGTTTCAGATGAGCTGCAAGGCAGTCATGGCCAGTGTTAAGTCTGAAGAAGGCTACAGCTTCTCTTCTTGGTGTTAATTTATATTGATTCCATTTAGCATCAATGTCCTTCCATAATTTGGTGTCTGCTGTTTTCTTTGCCATTTCTTCATACCTGTTTTTGATAGTATTTTTCAAGATCCTTTTTGCTGACATAAAATCAGTCTGACTGACAGGTTGTTGTAGTGTGGTACCTTTTTCTTGCTAATCTGTCTGCCTCTTCATTATCTGCTATTCCAACATGAGAAGGGATCCACTGAAATGAGATCTGTTTGTGGGGTTTCAAAAGTTTCAATAGCAAAATCGGATCGGGTGCTGTTTGGAAACACAAGTATGAAAACGAGACGCTTGCAACACTGTCACATCCTGCGGTGCATCGGAATGTACAGAGAAAGCTCCGGCAGAGCGCCGAGTTCCTGCGACCTGTTTTTGGCCACGCTGCATGCATTTACAGCGTTGCCAGAGCCTCGTTTCTTAACACGCATTTCTGTTAAACCTATTGGCGGGACTAGGTTTTGCAACATACACTTTGTCGTGAATTTCGACGGGGAACCGCATGCCGACCTCCAAGTGCGGCATCAATTTTTGTATAATACGCTAAGGTGTATGTTTCACAAAACTCAAGCTCATAAACAGAGGGAGTTAGAAGGTGTGGTTTGTACCAAAATCTTCCAAATCGTCTCAATAGTACTGAAAAAGTCTTGCATTTCTTGAAAAGTCAGCTGAAATATACTTATTTGTTTATAAGGTACTTTTAAACAAATAAACAAGACGATAGCCCCTGGCAGATCTGTGTTGCATACAGCCGCATAGTACTAGTGCCGGGCGGGTAGTCTGTATCTATGGGGCGCACACAACCCATTGTGCAACCAGCAGCAGTCATGAATTGCACTCTGATTACATAAATATCTACAATTAGTTTAAAAACAAATAAACATATTTATCGAAGCCCGCATAACAGTAAAGCCAGGCGGGTGGTTTATACACATGCGAGAGTTCTCGCATGGGTCCGCTTGTTATTATTATTATTATTATTATTATTATTATTATTATTATTATAAATCGACTTGAGAGATCTACACGTGCCCGGAACAGACATGGCAAATTCTAGAAATTTTGCTGGAATTTAATTACTTGGCCGTGAAGGTTAGTTAATATGCCCTTTTGGTGACTCTATAGGCAGGAGATACTGTCAATTTCCTCAGCAAGAAAGTGCGATGCCTAGTGCATAGTCCACTATACCCTAGTGGTGATCCAGGCAAAAACCTGGAAGTTTTCCTGGAGTTTTTACATTACATTACATTATGCGAACCGGCCAAAACTAAGGACTACGCAAATATCATTTCATTTCCTTCTCATAGTTCGTACTTCCTTTCTCTTCCTCCAAACTTCCTCCCCTGCGTACCTTCTTTTCTCCCACAAGAACCTTTATGTTGGAAAGAATTTCCCTGAACTGTGTTCTGTCTCGACAGTCGTCATCTGTAATTTCTAGCCTCCGGAGTTCATCCTTCAGCTGCTTGGTGTAACCCCCTTGGCTCTTCAGATTATATATTTTATTAAAAATTTGTTTACTTAATCTAGTTGGATCCATTCTAACCATATGTCCATAGAAACGTAAGCGCCTTTTCCTAATTGTTGTTTCCAGGTCTTCCACCCTTTCTTATATCTCCTTGTTTGATCTTAATCTGTAGGTTCCCTGTACCACTTTTGGGCCGTAAACCCTTCGCAATATCCTCCTTTCAATCTTCAGAAGCTTTTCCAGGTTCATCAAATTTGCCGTCTCCACACCATATAAGATCACCGGTTTTACCACAGCATTGTAGTGTTGTAGTTTGTCATTAAGGGAGAGGTTCTTTTTGTTGTATATATTTTTAGTGGAGAAGTTGAGTTATTATTATTATTATTATTATTATTATTATTATTATTATTATTATTATTATTATTATTATTATTATTATTATTATTACATTCATTTCACCACATAAGTGGGGCATATCAGTATATCTTCGGTTTGTTTGCAAGACGGTATGGCTAATTCTCTTAAGGTGGCACATTGAGAAACGAGCGAACAATGGAACAGGTCTCCAAGATGGCGGCCTTCTGCATGGTGATATGTAGACCAGGATGTATTCCCAATATTTCTAGATTGCGAGCCAATGATTATTATTATTATTATTATTATTACCGACAGTAGTGGCTACGCTGGCTAAAGCTCAGCATTAGGTCATGGGGCCAAACTCTCTGCTGACTCGGTAGACGCGTGGGTTCGAGCCCCACCGTCGGCCGTCCTTGAAATGGTTATCCGTGGTTTCCCATTTTCAACACCAGGCAAATGCTGGGACGGTACCTCCTGACAGGCCACGGCCGCTTCCTTCCACATCCTTGCCCAGTTTCATTCACCATCATTCATTTCATCTCTCATTAACTCCTCTCATGAGGTTGGCGTCAGGAAGGGCATCTGGCCGTAAAAATCATCGCCACAAAGACTTCCATCGCATCTCATCCCCGACCCCGTTGGAAAACGGAAATAATAAGGGGTAGACATACATACATTATTATTATTATTATTATTATTTATCAGTTAATAAAAATAATTTTATTTATTTATTTATGTAATTATTTATTTATTTTGATGATTTGACAGGGCCGGAAATTGAATCCGGTCATCGACGGTGATAGCCAAGAATGCTAGCCACTACGCAACGAGACGGACATTAATTAATTAACTTATTTATTTTTAGGGGCTCTGCGACATCGTTTTATGTACCCCGTGTATTTGGGTGTGTGCAGAATTTGTCTTATGGTGATGTCTGTGGGTAGGATCATCAGAGGAAGACGTCTCCAGTGGTCATATCTAGAGCCCGGATTTTTAAAAAATGCAAATGAATATTTAGAACGTTAGTGCATATACTCGTATATGTAGATATATTTTTCTCTCGTGTGTGATCGATTAATCCAAGATTTCTGAACAAAATTAAAAATCTAATGAACTCCACATGTTGTACATCCCTTGGCAACACGAAAAGCCTTCCCTGGTCAGGAATGTGCTTTCAATGTCGCAATAAAGAACAAACAGGTAGATGGATGTTGACCCTTTCACAACAGCTATTTCCCTCAGTCCTGTGTACTTTCTCCTAACAGTAGCCTCTCAAGGTTTGCGTAAACAAGTGCGTTCATCTGTTAACTTGCTCTTCGTCTATTGCAGTGTTTTACCAATTTAAACTGTAAAAATGCCTAAAGATAAGAGCTCTGGGTCATTTTTAATAAAACAGTGGATATCAGGCAATAGTGACTATACAAGTGACGGTGATGTAGTGTACTGTCAAGTGTGCGAGAAGAGTGTAAAATGCGATTTTAAAAAAAAGTCAACTTGAGCAGCACTCAAAAACAACTTCACATCTTAGATCAAAAGAACAGAGTAAGAATACGCAACAGCTACTTTTAACCGACATTAAAACACGGTGTGAAGTTAGTACATTTTCTGCTGATCTCTGTGAAGCTTTTGTATGCAGCAACATTCCACCGCATAAATTGAATAATTCACATCTACGCTCGTTTCTTGTAAAGTATTGAGCTAATCAAAGGATACCAGATGAATCTACCCTTAGGACAAACTATTTACTTTCACTGCGCGCTTCTGTCGTGGATTATATACGGTCTGACATAGGAGGGAACTGTATATGGATATCGGTAGATGAAACAACAGATTCGTGTGGTCGAGACATTGCGAACTTCATAGTGGGTAAATTATGTCCAGAAGAGCCCGGCAAGTCTCATTTACTTTCGTGCAAAGTGCTAGAAAAAACCAACCACGCTACAGTTGCAAGATTTGTTAACGATTCCCTGAGACTTCTGTGGCCTAGTGAATCGGGAAGTGATTGTTACAAAGTGCGCCTTTTAGTCACAGATGCAGCTTCGTATATGTTGCAGAAGAGATACGTACGCTCTTTCCATTTGTCAACAAAGTAATTTCAAGTGGGAAGAAACTGTTCCTAAAAGCACCGGCTCGTGTACAGTTGTACAAAACTCTCCTGCCTCAGGTTTCTCTTCCGCCGGAACCTGTTCTCACAAGATGGGGAACTTGGTTAACCGCAGTATCGTTCTACCAGGAGCACTTTAATCAAGTGAAAGATGTAGTTGCAAGTATTGACGATAGTCATACTGCGTGTGTTCGTGAAGGAAAGTGCGCATTTGAATATGAAACTGTATATCAAGAAATCAGTTTCATCCATGTGCATTATTCGTCACTTTCGAATGCGATTAAGGGCCTAGAAACCCGCGGTGCACCCCTACACGAATCCCTTCAGTTAATTCAAAACACCATTAGTGAAACTGGAGAAAAAGTGAAAATGAAACTCAGTGCGGTGTTGGACTCAAACCCAGGACTGAAGAAGATTCATTTCATAAGCAACTACATAAGTGGGATCAGGCAGTCTTTACCAGAAGAATGTTCAGAGCAGTCAGTGCCAGTGTACAAGTATTGCCCAGAACGATCATTTCCAGTATATAAATTAATTCTGTCCGACAACAGAAAGTCATTGACCCCTGAGAACTTTGAAAAACTATTGATAACCTATTGCCATGCAACATTTTGCAAGGAATGAAACATGTGTATCAATGTAAAGCTGAGTTAAAATTAAAGAATACGTTTGGTAGGGTATTTTGTTTCATTTTTAGTGCATATTTTCGGGCATTTTTTCAACATTTTAGTGCATATGTGCATGCATATTTTTCTAGTTTTTAGTGCATATGAATCCGGGCCCTATATCTTTAGAGCTGTGTAATCTATCCCTAACAGAGTGTTTAATGCTCAACTGATTGGCAGACGACCAAGAGGCCGGCCGAGGTCGAGGGTGATGAGAACGTTGCAGCAGGTGGAACCAAGGATCATGTAACTATAAGAGAATCGTCACTTTTTGTTATAGAATTTCCGAGAGAGAACACCGCCTGAGGCTATGTACCGCTATACCAAGTCTGGCAACATAAAAAGTAAAAAGCCATATGAATGTAGCCTTTATTACACGTAATTGAACAGTATGTTCTGCGATGAGTTATTGATTGTTGATGAAAATAACACAAACATAACTGCGCCTTTCGCTAGGCGTAGAAATGTACGTCCAGATAGGAAAATAGTACTCTTTGATATATATCAATGTTGGCAATATATTTGTCACGAAGAACACAGTTATGCCGTTCTAGAGCTTAATTCACCTTTAGGCTAATTAAACATTGCTCTTCTACTCCACAGAATTGTTGGGATATTCGATGAATATAAAGAGAACTGTCCAAATGCACACACTACATTGCCATAACCTCACTTTTTGCCTAGCATGCCGGCTGCCACCCACCCCTTCCCGTAGCCCTAAACCACAAATTGTATTGCAATTCAAAGGAGAATGGGTAAGAAAACAAACAAGAGATGAAATGCACACATTTATTCTCTCTATAGTTTTATTCGAGAGTAGTTTTACACAAGGTCAACACCAGGATGATGAAAATTGCCGTATTGTTCTTACTATCATTATAATTCTTACATCCCGGTGCTTGGCAATTTTTCCTCCCTTGCAGTGGCATGATTGACTCTGAATCCCATTCAAATAAATAATCAAAATACCGAACAAATCAAAACAACCAACAACACCACGAGGAAAATCAATCAAAACAGACTATTCCCGCTCCCGCCAATCGGTTTGGTGTGAGCGTTGGGTGAGTGCCAACTACGGAAACATAGTACTGAAATTAATTCTTCATTGGTTGGCAGAACATCTATAGCGGAGCTTTATTGAAACCCACGCGCTCCCTATGATCTGTCATCCCCCTGGGTGGAACCAACAGCAGTACTGGATGATGCAATGGATAGAAGTAAATGGGGCATTTGTAACAAATACTTGAGATTGTGATTGGGATAATGATCCTTCCTGAGTGATTGAGTAGGCTAGTGTTATGCAATGTTGAACATTTCTTGTGTGAGTTATGTTACTTTGCATTCTGTCATGGGCCTAAAAGGCTTGCTAGGTACAATAAATGATGATGATTAAGGTTCGGATGTTAAGGAAATGTCATATTTTTTTCCTGAGCTCATTTTACCCGAAATCTGAAAAATAAGTTTGAATGGCGGGTCCCTGACCACGTTTAAAGCAATTTGATGTTGCCTATAAATGCATATTTCGGCCCTTTTTATTGTTTTGGTCATATTTGGTCATATTTTAGTGATATAAGGTCATATTTGGTTATAATTTCAGCATTTTTGTTTAAATGTCGGCGACGTTAACAAGGTACGTGTTATCTGCGTCGAGCTTCAAACACAGGATTTCCGAATAGTGTAGTACAGGGGTCTCCAAACTTTCCAGCCTTAGGGCCATACTGATTACTCCAGTAAGTTCCGAGGGCCAAAACCATATTATCATTGTTGCCGGTGGTAAAAAGTGAAATAGTCCACTGATGAAAAAAAAGTCCGAAAAAGTACGCAACGTTGAAAAAAGGCTGCAAATCGGACTAAAGTCCGCAAAACGGCAACACTGCATATTATTAATTTTCCTGTCATTATCTGTAATTTCTAGATTAGTCGTAGAGTACGAGCAATGAGGAGTAACGTGACACGACATCTGGTGGACACAAGCGGAAATAGGTAGTACCTTCTATCGCTAACAGATGGCGCTAATAGCACGTACAGAGTAATCTCGTTGGTTCGAGAGAGTTCTGGTGTCTTCCACTCACTTCTAGATGGCAGTAATTGGAATATATAAGAAGGCTAGTTGCGCAACCACAAGTCAGTTCCTATGACACTGTTGTGAAATAAAATAGTGCGTACCTCCTTAAAACGTGTTTGTGCGTGTTTAAGTTTAAGACATCTTTGTAACAGTATTTTGATTTGAATTGTTGCTTTTGTGTGTGATTTAGTAGTATGGAAAAGGAGCGAAAAATTGATAGTGAATGCAGAAAATTCAAAGATGAGTGGAACATTCAGTATTTCGTAATTGAGTCCAGTAACAAGGCGATATGTTTGATTTGCAATGAAAGCATAGCCGTTCTCAAGGAATATAACATTAAACGTCATTATGAAACAAAACATTTTCAAAATTACTCAAAATATACAGGAAGTTTGCGGACAGAAAAATTCGAAGCTATGAAGCGCGGATTGAAATCGCAGCAATCTTCATTTACAAAACTAAAAACCGAACAAGAGGCTGCAACTCGTGCCAGCTTTCGTGTGGCTCTTGAAATTGCAAAACGTGGAAAACCATTCACCGATGGAGAAATGATCAAAGAATGCATAATTGCATCAGCCGAAGAAATGTGCCCTGAAAAGGTAAATTTATTAAAAACTGTCAGAATGTCAGCAAACACTGTGGCTCGAAGGGTAGAAAACATCGCTGAAAATATGTCCTCTCAACTGTTCGACAAAAATGGAGATGTTGAGTGGTTTTCTTTGGCCTTGGATGAGTCAACGGATGTATCAGATACTGCTCAGGTGTTGATTTATATTCGAGGAGTAGATAAAAGCTATGAAGTGCATGAAGAACTTCTTGATATGTATAGTATTCATGGCACAACTACTGGTACAGATATTTTTAAAGGAGTTGAAATGGCCATTAATCAAAAGAACCTTCGATGGAAAAACTTGAAATGTATTACAACTGATGGAGGCAAAAACATGAGTGGGAAAGATAAAGGAGTGGTCGCTCTTGTGTCAAAGGCTGTAGAAAATGACGGTGGTTCAAAACCATTAGTCTTACATTGTATCATTCATCAACAGTCTTTGTGCGGAAAATGTTTGGATATGTCTGAAGTTCTGAAACCAGTCATATCAACTGTTAATTTTATGAGATCTTTTGGGCTGAATCACCGACAATTCCGACAATTTATTGAAGAGATTGGAGAAAATGACTTACCTTATCATACTGCCGTACGTTGGCTTAGTTGTGGGAAAGTCCTTCAGCGCTTTTTTGAACTTCGAGCAGTGATCGAAATTTTTTTGAATGAAAAGCATCGCCCTCTTACTGAATTACAAAACAACGCATGGCTGTGGAAGTTAGCATTCTATGTTGATTTGACAAAACATGTGAACGAACTGAATTTGAGATTGCAAGGAGAAAACCAGCATCTTCCTGATTTATACACTAATATCAAATCATTCCGGAAGAAATTGATACTGTTTCAATCACAACTACGAAGTAAATGTTTTTCACATTTTAAAACATGTGAAATATTCAGCCACACCACTGAGACCGAGATTCCTATCGATTTTGCAATCGAAACTTTGAGTGCTTTGAAAATAAATTTTGATACTCGTTTCTCGGACTTCGATGCCTTTGCGAATCAAATTAAGATTTTTCAGGAACCTTTTGATACTGACATTGAAACCCTAGCCCCGGAACTTCAAGTGGAAATGATTGAACTACAGTGCAGTGATATAATTAAGAACAAATATCAAAACTCATCTTTGTTGGAATTTTATAAGAGTCTTCCACTGACACAATTTGATAATTTGCATAAATTTGCTCGTGGGCTGTTTTCTGTTTTTGGTACTACTTATTTGTGTGAGAAGACCTTCTCCAAAATGAAGTACACAAAAAATGTTTACAGATCTAAATTAACTGATGAGCATCTTAAATCTCTTTTAATAATTGGTACAAGTAAAATTAGTCCACAACTACAAACTATTGTCAGTGGAAAATCTCAATTACATAAATCTCATTAGTATTTCATATGTCTGCATGTTATACATGTCTTTAATCATTACAATTCTGTGTTTCTTTATCCAACTTATCACAAAAACAATAACAATAAGCCTACAACAATGTTATGAGTAGTTAGCCCATGACCATATCAATGTAGATATCATATTAATAATTATTCAACATAAAATTAGAATACTTCAGTAAACTAAATTTAATTTGCTATAAAAAAATATGTTCTCTAAAAGGAGTTTTCAAGTATGCTAGCTCTCCGCGGGCCGGACAAAATCTGTCCGCGGGCCGGATGTGGCCCGCGGGCCGTAGTTTGGAGACCCCTGGCTAGATACAGTATATTTTTCTTTCTTTTCCCAGAGCAGGCAGATAGCATTTTTAGAAGACCTGATTCCAAGATGGCGCTCCTCTACGGACATCTTTTAGCACATCTTTCTGGACAAGTTAGATTGCGACACTGAACGCATGAGGTCACGGAACATGACGACAGTGTGCATCCGCCTTTCAATAGGATGTCACTCCAGTAGATATATTTAGCTCAAAAGCAATTAGCAAACAAGGAAATGCCATGGTGTGTCTTTTACGAAAACCGAGCAAGAACTGCATCTCAAGGATATGATACTGAATGAATGTTGAAAATTTTAATGTACTGTAGCTCTCTGTCAGTTTGTATGATTAAATATGTCTGGTGTATTATCGCTGATCACGTTTTGGCACTTAAGACGTTTACTGTTGTTAGTGATTCTCTACCTATCCCAAAAATTCATGTCATTTCATAGTTTTTAGGTCATATTTTACAGTTTTTAGGTGATATTTAGCTAGTTTTAGGGCATATTTGCTTGCATATTTTGTACTTCCTTAGGTCTTAACCTTCCAACCCTAGTAATGATGATGATTTATTTATTTATTTATTTATTTATTTATTTATTTATTTATTTTGATGATTCGGCAGAGTCGAAAATTTAATCCGGACATCCACAGTGACAGCCAAGAATGCTAGCCACTACGCAACGAGGTGGACATTAATTAATTAACTTATTTATTTTTAGGGGCTCTGCGACATCGTTTTTATTTAGCCCCGTGTATTTGGGTGTGTGCAGAATTTGTCTGATACCCTGTACCATGGTGATGTCTGTTATTTATTTATTCCGTTGGGGTTTTCTATGGACCACGTGTCATGCTTCACCCTGTCTTCTTCTTCTACACCTTCTTCAATACTCCTTAATTGTAGCCTATGTTTTTCTTCTCCTCGAACAATTTTGAGCCTGCTGTTTTCTTTTCCTTACTGCCTTTCCTTTCTTAACACTCTTATTCTGAAAATCTCTCTCTCTCTATCGCTTATTCTTCTTCTCTTATAGTGTGTATTCCATTTTTTTTACTTCGTGCATCCAAGTTGCTGTGGTGGGAAGGAAGGAGCCAGATAATAATAACAATTATTACGTTATTGTGTGCTGATTTACATTCTTCTTCATATTTTCTTCTTGTTTCGTTTCGGCCAACCAACGACCAAGTTATTTCAACTGTTTCCGTTTAGCTTTAAAATTAGCCCAGTATTCCTTCATTCGTAGATGGTGTTGTTCCTTTCTCTCTTTTGTCCATGCCTTTCAAGTTTTCATTTCGGTTTTGGTTGGAAACTCCGATGTTCGAAGAGTTTTATTCACGCTTCTGGATATCTTCACCTCGTGTAGATCTTTTAGTATCTCAATGAACTAGGCTTTGCCTTTTTCTCTTGAAAAAAAAAAAATGAAAATGCGATAGCTAAAACGTGTGGACGTCATTCGGGTCACGTGACCATAAAACGTAATCCGTCTTTTCCGCATCGCGTCAGTAATTTTCTCTATGTGTGTATATAGGATGTTTCAGTAAGAGCGTACAAAACGGGTACCAGCAATCCGGGTCACCTCTGAGCATATCGACACAAGGAACATGTGGTCTCCGATGTCAGCCAAAGGTGCTATGGACGTAAACATGTGTACCAAGGATAAGACGTTAATTATGTGTATTGCTTATTGACAGTAACGAGGTTTTTATTTGAAACAAATGATTGTAGAACACTCTTTACATGCCAGGATAAAGGAAAGACCTCCGAATGTTAAAAATGACATGAAACAGGCGTCACAGCGGCCTTTGTACAGCAATTATAGAGCGTATTTTCCTACATCAACAGTATTTGCAAATTGCACACGTCATACATTATTTTAAAAGTCATTTTTTAAAGAAATTATAGATATTTATGAAATTAGAGTGCAATTCGTCACTGCTAATGTCTGTTCTCTTTCATTTGAATGCTCATTTATCACGATCGGGCGCTTGTGAGCCGCGCAGGAGGGATCTATACTACTGAAATAATAAATATGATGATGATGATGATGATGGAAATGGTGATTATCAAATTTTTAAGGAATGTGGAGCTCTTATTGCCGTACCCTAGATGATTTTGTTCTTAAGACATCAATCATCATCAAACAACCGGGTGAGTTAGCCGTGGTCGTTACAGCGTGGCTGCAGGCAGTCGCTCACATCCGGGAGGCGAGGAGGTTTGAATCCCCCCACCGGCAACCTTGAAGATGGTCTTCTGTGGTTTCCCATCTTCCTTCCAGGCAAATGCCGGGGTTGGTCCCTAACTATAGGCCACAGCCGCTACCTTCCAATTCCTCATCCCTACATTCACATTTTCCTCCCCAGACAACACTCCACACGCGACGGTAATTGTAGCTCTCCCCATGGGTGTCCGCATAGAAGTAGCTACAAACTGGCGAGCCGAACATGTCCTCGAACACTCCCGGCACTAAAAGTCATACGCTAAAAAAAATATAAAAAAAAATCATCAAACAAAAACAAACGGCAAAGACCAACTTATCGATTGTTGTCCCAATCGAACAAAATTGCCTTAAATGTGTACAATCCTGAGTTCTCGATAGCTCCAGACAGATACTTCAGTTTTATTTGTACAAATGTACTTTAGAGTAGAATGTAATATATGACAAGCCAACAGACTGCAGCCACATTTATATAAAGCAAACTCGCACACGGCTTTCATTCTAGCGAGATTTAAATTATATGAACAAAGACAATGCTTGTTAACTAGACTGTAATGGAAACAAACAGGAGAAGGAAGGACGCAAGGAAGGTAGGTGGGAAGGAAGGAGCCAGATAACAATGACAATTACTCCGTTATTGTGCGCTGATTTTTATTCGCGCGTTTGCTGAACAGTCTCGAGAGGGAACAATAATACTCGCATTCTACACGGCGGAAAACAGGATTCCAGTTTCAATGTTGAGTGAGCTCGCTCTGCGTCCTCGCAAACAATTGTGCCCGATAATCCCTTGCGCGCGTCCCGACCAACACCATTGTCACATATTCAGATCTCCTGAGGGCCTCGCTGTGCGTACAGTCGCTCCCAAAATATACAGTATATAGTAGCGCCGCGCCGTCTCCTTACTGTGTGGTACACTCACTGACACACTAAGTGACTAAACAAAACAGAACAAAACCATAGAATGTTGTTGTTGTTTGAGTCTTCAGTCTTCTGACTGGTTTGATGCAGCTTTCCATACCTCCCTGTCCTGTGCTAATCGTTTCATCTCTACATAGCTACCACACCCTACATCCGAGGCAATCTGTATAACATATTCTAACCTTGGTCTACCCCTACAGTTCTTGTCCTAAACCCTTCCTTCCATCACTAAGCTTGCTATTCCTGGGTGTCTTAGTATGTGTCCTACCAACCTATCTCTTCTCTTCATTAGCAGTCGCCAGAAATATCTCTCCTCTCCCACTCGTCTTAATACCTCTTCGTTTGTAACCCTATCTACCCATCAGATTTTCATCATTCTCCTGTAACACCACATTTCAAATGCTTCAATTCTCCTCTTTTCTGCTGCACCAATAGCCCAAGTTTCACTTCCATAGAGCACCACGCTCCTGACAAAGGCTTTCAAAAATGACTTCCTAGTACCTAAATCTATGTTCGATGTCAACAGATTCCTTTTTTGTAGAAATGCTTTCCTTGCCTGAGCCAACCTACTTTTTATATCCTCTTTACCTCGTCCATCACTGGTTATTTTACTTCGTAAGGAACAGAAGTCTCCTACTTCCTTCAGCTTTTCACCTGCCAATTTGATGTCCATAGAGGTTTCTGATTTATTTCGGCTGCATTCCAGTATTTTTAGCCTACTTTTCACATTTTGCAAAAATGAGGAAAAAGTAGTCTTATGAGATCGATCCGGGAAAATGTGTGTCTGTCTGTCTGTCCTTCTGTCTGTCTGTCCTTCTGTCTGTCTGGCTGTGTGTGTGTGTCCCCCCCCCCCCCCCTATCAACTCCTAAACGGCTGCAGCAATCAAAACCAAATTTAGTATGAGTAAAGATGTGCACCGGAATAGCTCACGTCCATATTTGAAAATGATGTCAGTGCTACCAACTCTGAAAAAACGCACTAGAAATTTGAGCTCCATGTTGGATATCTTGCAAGGTATGCATGGGAGCTATTCCATAATTGGCACACATGTAGATAATACTATTTCAGTTTAATTTCCAGGAGGCCAACCATGACAGTGTTGCCAAAATAATTTTAAGCCTTCTGATAGGTCCAATGTTTAAATGCATATAACTTCTACACTATCAACTGGATTTCAACCAAATTTTGTATGTAATATCTGTACATAAACAGATATGACTGAGCGTATTCTTAAGAGCCACCAGGGCTGCCAACTGTTAATAATTGCTCTCTCTATTTTTTTTAAATCCAAATACCAACATATCAGAAAGTATGCAAGCCAACAGCTTTAAACCATGCACACGTATATTCTGACATTTTAGATTAATTTGGAGTAACTTATATACGTCAGTTCTACCAACATGATTATAAACCTGCTGATAGTACCAATTTTTAAATACATGTAACTTCTATACTATCAGTTGGATTTCAACCAAATTTCGTATGTGCAATGTGTACCATAACAGATATGACTATAAGTATTGTTAAGAGCAATCAGGGCTACCAACTGTTAATAAATGCTGTCTATATTCTTTTTACCCTAATATCAATATATCAGAAAGTATGCAAGCCAACAGCTCTATACTTTGCACACGTATAGCACCTGACATTCTAGATTAATTTGGAGTAATTAATACAAGGCGGTGCTGCCAACATGATTCTATGCCTGCTGATATGTCCAATTTTAAAATACAAAAAAGGAAGATTGTAGTTTTACGTGACCGTGAATCTTGTGATTATAAGCCACGGGACCTCCTTTTTACGTGGAATCCGAACCACAGGACATAGCATTTCACTTCGAAAATCTCACATGCATTGGCCGGGAATCGAACCCAGACCGCCTTGGTGAGAGGCATACAGCTAGACCGCTGAGCCACCACGCCCTCTAATTTTAAAATACATGTAACTTCTATACTAACAAATGGATTTCATCCAAAATTGGCACAACAAGATATCATAATAATTCAGATCATTTCTGACCAGCACACGCATGGTATTGTTGGCAACATGCTTTTACGCGTGCTGATAGATCCAGTGTCTAACTGCATGTAACGTCCATTGGACTTCAACCAAATTTTGTATTCTGTACCTTAAGAGGTGGAACTAAGAATATATTCAGTCACCAGGGCTGCCAACTGTAGTGCTCTATTAGGCTACATTATACCAGGTATATTTTGAACTAATTAGATATTTCGTTATTACCAACTTAATTTCGTCATTATTCTAGATAGGTTCATATACTGTAGAACAATCATTGGCATGAAAAGTAGGCTGTATAGTTCTTCACGGAGCTTCTTGTTGTTTTACATTTATTAATTTTCATCATGTATTCTTTTAAGACGGAGTCCATACCATTCAAAAACTCATTCAAATCCTCAGGCGTATCGGCCAAGATGACGATGTCATCAGCAAATCTCAGAGTTGAAATTATTTCTCCTTGAATCTTCACTCCCACTTCCAACCCATACAAAACGAATCAATTCAAAACAAATATAAACAATACCATACAAAACAAATAAAAGCAATACCACTCAAATCAAATATAAACAATACCATACAAAGCAAATATAAACAATACCATACAAAACAGATATAAACAATACCATACAAAGCAAATATAAACAATAGACTACCATACAATACAAATATAAACAATACCATACAAAGCAAATATAAACAATACCATACAAAACAGATATAAACAATACCATACAAAGCAAATATAAACAATAGACTACCATACAATACAAATATAAACAATACCATACAAAGCAAATATAAACAATACCATACAATACAAATAGGCTATAAACATTACCATACAATACAAATATAAACAATACCATCAATACAAATAGGCTATAAACAATACCTTACAATACAAATAAAATCAATACCATATAAAACAAATAAAAACAATACCATACAATACAAATGAAAACAGTACCATACAATACAAATAGGCTATAAACAATACCATACAATACAAATATAAACAATACCATACAATACAAATAGGCTATAAACAATACCTTACAATACAAATATAAACAGTACCATAAAATACAAATAGGCTATAAACACTACCATACAATACAAATATAAACAGTACCATAAAATACAAATAGGCTATAAACACTACCATACAATACAAAAATAAACAGTACCATCAATACAAATAGGCTATAAACAATACCTTACAATACAAATATAAACAGTACCATAAAATACAAATAGGCTATAAACACTACCATACAATACAAATATAAACAGTACCATACAATACAAATAGGCTATAAACAATACCTTACAATACAAATATAAACAATACCATCAATACAAATAGGCTATAAACAATACCTTACAATACAAATAAAATCAATACCATATAAAACAAATAAAAACAATACCATACAATACAAATGAAAACAATACCATACAATACAAATATTACAATACCATATAAAAATAAAAACAATACCATACAATACAAATGAAAACAATACCATACTATACAAAAATAAACAATACCATATAAAACAAATATAAACAATACCATACAAAGCAAATATAAACAATACCATACAATACAAATAGGCTATAAACAATACCATACAATACCAATATAAACAATACCATACAATACAAATATAAAAATACCATACAATACAAATATAAACAATGCCAAACAAAACAAATATAAACAATACCATACAATACAAATATAAACAATGCCATGCAATAGAAATATAAACAATACCATACAATACAAATATAAACAATGCCATACAAAACAAATATAAACAATACCATACAATACAAATATAAACAATACCATATAAAACAAATAAAAACAATACCGTACAATACAAATATAAACAATACCATACAATACAAATATAAAAACAAGATGTTCAGTAAAGAACATATAGCCTACTTTCTCCTAAATGTATGAGTATAGTTATAACTCGTTATTATCAAAGAGTATAATAGAACTATTCTTTGTTGAAGACCTTAGAAACGATTTACCTCTACCAAACGCCACAACCTAGATAAAAACTGCTACCATCATTGAAGAAAGAAAGATAAGAAGTATATCAAGAATGTTATGGATCTGGAGACATAATCGACCGGACTGGCGGCGTGGCTCAGCGGAAACGTTCTCGCTTGCTGGGCCCTAGGTTGCAGGTTCGTATCCTGGCGCAGTCAGCTGGCATTTGAGGGTGCACAAATGCGAGGGAGCCGTGTCAGTACATTTACTGGCACGTTAAAGATCCCCTTCGGGCCAAAATTCCGGCACCCCGGTGTCTCTAAAATCAGCAGTAGTTAAAAGGGATGTAAAACCAATAACATTATTATTATTATTATTATTACGACCTGCCGTGGGCAACATCCAACTTTGAGTTTAGGCATGTCTTTACACGTCTGGTTGTGCATGGCTTTCACAACCCTAATTGAATTAACAAATCTTTCCATGACCCTACAGAGACGTGTGTATACAAACTATGTGGATATTTTCGATAATATAATCCTAACAGAGCGAGTGCATTCTAGCGGCCAGAAGAAGAAACTTTTCAATAAAATCTGGAAGTTACCTTTTTGGCAGCTAGACGTCTCGATTAAATCTGCTGGCGAATTATGTTTTAATTAAATATATATTTTACACCATAATGTGCACAATATAACGCTTAATAACATTTTCAAGTAACGCAAAATAGGCTGTTACAAACCCTTTAAAATAAAAAGTTAAAATGTATCGTAGTATCATCTTGTCATTCTTCAAATTCGATGCGCATAGAATGATAATGGTATAGTAATCAATGGATCCCCACGTAGACTAGTCGTGACATCTATTGGTGAAATATCGAACAATATAATCCTAACAGAGCGAGTGCATTCTAGCGGCCAGAAGAAGAAACTTTTCAATAAAATCTGGAAGTTACCTTTTTGGCAGCTAGATGTCCCGAGTAAATCTGCTGGCGAATTATGTTTTAATTAAATATATATTTTACACCATAATGTGCACAATATAACGCTTAATTTTAAAACATCTGAGTCATTACAAAACAATAAACATATAACATTTCAAGAAAAAAAACCTAGCTCTGATCGGGTTTGAACCATAGGCATTTGAGCGATAGGCTAACGCTCTACCACTGAGCTAATTGTGTCAACGAATATCGTTCTATATAAAATGACTTACATAGAACTTGTTAGCAAATAATGATTTATACTAAACGATTTCATCACTGGAGTATATTATTTATATATAAAGCATTTCATACAAAGTTTATTTATTTTTTATCAGTACGCTATATTGCATGCAATACTCAAATTAGTGAAATATAAGTCCGGCACAAGATATCCGCTGCCATCTTGTCTTATTACTGAATCAGTTCAGCTTTTTAAAATCACGTCTGCACTATAGTATTACAAAACAAACTTTTAATTTCGAACGTGCCTCTTCATTTAGAACAGTTAAAACGATTCTCGGCTCGATAATCGGAACTGGTGGGTCCCATGATATGGATTATAAAGTTTGCATAATTCGCACGGCCGCCATCCTGAAATGGTATGGCGGACGACCTTGTAATTTGGTCACAAGACGCATCCTATACGAAGGTATGTTGTTACCAAATTTGGTAGAGATCGGATGATTTGGTTAGTCGTTATTTTATTTTACGTTTTGAACGTTTGAGTGGCCGCCATTCAGTTTTAGTAAAGATGGCGGCGATATAAAACATGACACTGAGGTGTCCTTTGCTAGTGCTACCTTTGTACCAAATTTCGTTCAATTTGCATTCACCGTGTTCGAATTGATAGGGGGGGACAGACATTCAGAGTACACACACTCACACACACACACACACACACACACACACACACAGACTCACACACACACATACACACACACACACAGACTCACACACACACAGACTCACACACACACATACACACACACAGACAGACACACTTTTTTCGCCCTGTGTTGATCTCATAAGTCTACTTTCATTTTTTGCAAAAATCGAAAGTAGGCTAATACCATACAATACAAATATAAACAATGCCATACAAAACAAATATAAACAATACCATACAATACAAATATAAACAATGCCATGCAATACAAATATAAACAATACCATACAATACAAATATAAACAATGCCATACAAAACAAATATAAACAATACCATACAATACAAATATAAACAATACCATACAAAACAAATAAAAACAATACCATACAATACAAATATAAACAATACCATACAAAACAAATATAAACAATACCATACAAAACAAATATAAACAATACCATACAAAACAAATAAAAACAATACCATACAATACAAATATAAACAATACCATACAATACAAATATAAACAATACCATACAAAACAAATATAAACAATACCATACAATACAAATATAAACAATACCATATAAAACAAATATAAACAATACCATACAAAACAAATATAAACAATATCATATAAAACAAATATAAACAATACCATACAATACAAATATAAACAATACCATACAAAACAAATATAAACAATACCATACAATACAAATATAAACAATACCATACAATACAAATATAAACAATACCATACAATACAAATGTAAACAATACCATACAAAACAAATATAAACAATACCATATAAAACAAATATAAGCAATACCATATAAAACAAATAAAAACAATACCATACAATACAAATATAAACAATACCATACAAAACAAATATAAACAATACCATACAATACAAATATAAACAATACCATACAATACACAATACCATACAAACCAAATATAAGCAATACCATACAATACAAATATAAACAATACCATACAATACAAATATAAACAATACCATACAATACAAATGTAAACAATACCATACAAAACAAATATCAACAATAGACTACCATACAATACAAATATAAAGAGTACCATTCAAAACAAATATAAACAATGCCATACAAAACAAATAAAAACAATACCATAAAAAACATACAAAACAAGTAGAAACAATACCATACAAAACAAATACTAACAATTCAAAACATGGACATACAAAACATAACCATAAAAAACAAAAGCATACAAAACAAAACCATATAAAACCATACAAATCAAATCAAAGCAGAACCATAAAAACAAAACCATACAAAACAAATCCAAACATGACCATACAAAATAAATCAAAATAAAACAAATCAAACCAAAGCGTTACGTAACGCAACAAAAAATAACATAACAGGAGGGTTGATTGAATTTCCACGGCTAAAGAGCTCCTTTACAGTAGCACCCTTCATATTATAGGAACTAGAACCGTGCAATGACCCTTTGGCGAGTGCCCTTTCAATGTGTGGGCGTGCTCGCTGTTTCAGTGCAGTTCACCGGATTATTGAATTTCTTGAATTATTTAAGGACAAGACCATCAGTTTTATTATAATACACACAAGGTGAAACATGTGTAATATGTATTTTTCAAAAATCTTCTTTTCCGTCGAGAAAACCTGTTTTGCAACGCTTCCGCCACGTTCTTTGATGCTGTGAATTCGCCCCAATGCTGCGCACAAATTCTTCATAATTTAATTTCTTGACAAATTCTTCTGCTTTCGGCATAAGAGAGGTCCACTAATGGGTGCATTGTAGCTTGTATGTTGTTTAACCCATTTGAGGAGTGATTTATCGACGTCGCTCCATTCAGGTTTTCATAACCGCTTAAATGTTGATCCACTCTCTTCAAATGCAGCAACAATTTATCCTTGATCTTTCATATAATTTGGGCTGTGGAATTAACTTAGCCAAATTGACGGCACTCGTCAGTTTTCTTAAGTATATTCTCAATTTCATGTATCACTAACGTTTTCCTCCAGCGTTCAAACTTTTAGTTCACTGGCCATGCTGCAATAAAATGCATGTATAACGGAACAAGTTAGATCTGAACCTTCCGATGCGCATGTGCGTCCAGTTGCATTACGTCATCCCCCCGCCTGGACTGTTTGTCAACCAGTGAGCACATACTTCTTCACGCGCTGGTTAGATGTAGCCAAGTAGTCATTATTCCCAGAACCTTGGCAGGGTACAGATGCTGTCGAGGCATGCGAAGCAAGACTGAGCGGCTCTGTTCTTTGACATGCATGGCAACAAGCTTGCTGTCAGGAGTGTGTGAAGTGGGCGCGCTCTCAGTTCATTACCACCAATACCAATGCTATGTCACTGGGAATGCTCCTATTGGATACTTTATGCTTGCATAATATAACCACGACGAGCAGCGAGCAGCTCCAAACAGGTGTTGCACCAAAGAGGGGAAATCGCATTTGCGCCTAGTGATCCTACCACTTCCCCTCCTAGACGAGACTCCGCCATGACAGGCCAGGTCTATCTTGCCACGCTATGCTTTGTGAAAAACTGCTGTGTAAACTAATGTACTGTTAATGAGTTCTGTGGAATGCGCAAGGGTTTCAAAGAGGCGGGGAATCTACACTCTACAGCAGTGGTTCCCAACCTTTGTAGGCTGACGCCCCCCTTTTCAGATTCGGGAATTCATCACGCACACCTCCCCCCTCCCCATCACACATCGCTTCTATAACCTCTTCGATTGACGCGGAGGATCTAGACCTAACCTAATAACACTACATAATGGAATAGGCCTATCTATTACATACCAACTTAATTTTAGCACAATACAAAGTATACACTTTTACAACAAATCCTTAAATTAGGCAACAAATGTCAGTGAGAGGGTTGACACTGTTTTCTCTTGGTAAGATTCGGTATGTTTGGTTTGATATTTGACAGAGCACAGCGGAGATCACTTGCAGCATCAAGCCAACAGCGCTGCTTTGTTTCTATGACACTCAGCGTTGAAAATCCTGACTCGCATAAATATGTCTTTGAAAATGGGACAATGACACGCAATGCAAATTTGGCTATTACAGGATACACTGCAAGACAGTTTACCCAAAAGTCACCCAGTCCTAATATTTTAGAATTATCTTTTAGCTTTGATTCACATTTCAAATCTATGGCTTCTTCTTGAAGCTGTGCTGGCAGAGCTTCAATGTCAATGGCAAACGAATTTCCTGTTAACATCCAGGACCATCCTTCCGACGAGATATCAGGAAAGTAGAAGTTGAATTCTTGTGCCAGGGAATCCAAATGTGACTGAATTTGCAACTAAGTTTATTACAATTACGTTCATTTTCCGGCAAAATTTCATTAAGGCGGTGAAAGGATGAGAAGTTTTTCAACTGAAGCTGGCGTTTCCATAAGTGTATTTTTTCCAGGAATGCATAATATTGGAGTTTTTGCCGTGGAGCTTTAAGTTCAAACTTCAAGCTTCAAAGAAATCACAAAGATATGCCAACGAGACGATAAAATAGGCATGATTTTGCTCCTTACAACACAGCAAATTACTTATTTCACCTCCAACCTGGCGGCTCCGCAGAGGTTTGTGCCGACAGTTGGCAATTACCAGTGCTTTTGAACGTTTGACTTGGTGCGACAATCACTTGGAGAAATTCGAAAAATGTTTATTTTCCAAAATTGTAATATTCTAGTTTAAAAAAATTAATTCGGAAATCACTTCACGCCCCCCTTGATAAAGCCCCACGCCCCCCAGGTTGGGAACCCCTGCTCTACAGTATCAACAACCTTAGCCTTGAAGCAGGCCTGGCGCCTTGCAGCTTGTGTTCACAGGAGGAAGCAGAAGTGAAGGGAAAATAAATTGTCAGGTTGCCAGGTTTCAACAACATATTTCCTTGTAAGTTAGTTCTTGGAAAAACTTATTGCAAACTGAAGTGGAAAATAACGTTATATGCGAGGCACACGCATGAACGTTTGTCGTACTAAGCAAGGATAAGAAACATGTTTCTTATGAAGAATATGTTCGTACCACAGAAAACATGACGTTAGACCTATCCGAGTTGTTGTTGAAACCGATGACGTTAAAACAAAGTAAAGATAGCTTTGGAGCCATTTCTCAGTGTTGCCTCATTAACAATTAAAATTTAACTCTCTGTCGGTCAATTTAGGTGCTTAATGCCTTAATATCCATTACTACGGAAATAATTTCCACACTTACTAAGTTTTCTGACTTTTGGAAGGGGGGGGGGGGGGCAGAGACTATCTGAGAGTGTCAATGTAGGTTTGGTCATTTTGTAGAGCCATTTGTCTTGTAAATTTGGATCTGCTGATGCTCGCTTGATGAGCGAAACGTGCCATCCCAAAGTTTTCTCCAGGTTTTATTTCAGGCTATTTTTTTTCACAAATTCCAGTAATTGGAATTATGATGTGTTGACCGACTAAAAGTTACAATTTCAATTGTTAATTATCCCTCCCTATATCATTCTGCTAAGGTCCCATTCCAGTTTTGTACTGAAAATAAGGTCCCATTAACACCAACCAACACAATGGGGTACCTACAGGTTCAGCATAACCCAGTGCGTAAGCGAAACGCACTCACTTACTCTGCCTCACAATTAAATATATATTTACAATGAAATAATGCAACACGGTAACCATGGTAACAGAATCGCAATTCCAATTATTACATTACTGTGAAAGTTTCCAGACGGTTATAAGGTTATCACTGAACCAAATTAAGCTGTAAAATTCATCAATGTGTGTTGTGTTTGAGTCTTCAGTCTTTTGACTGGTTTGATGCAGCTCTCCATTCCTCCCTGTCCTGAGCTAATCGTTTCATCTCTACATAGCTACCACACCCTACATCCGAGGCAATCTGTTTAACATATTCTAACCGTGGTCTACCCCTACAGTTCTTGTCCTCGACCCTTCCTTCCATCACTAAGCTTGCTATTCCTGGGTGTCTTAGTATGTGTCCTACCAACCTATCTCTTCTCTTCATTAGCAGTCGCCAGAAACATCTCTCCTCTCCCACTCGCCTTAATACCTCTTCGTTTGTAACCCTATCTACCCATCTGATCTTCATCATTCTCCTGTAACACCACATTTCAAATGCCTCAATTCTCCTCTTTTCTGCTGCACCAATAGTCCAAGTTTCACTTCCATAGAGCGCCACGCTCCAGACAAAGGCTTTCAAAAATGACTTCCTAATACCTAAATCTATATTCGATGTCAACAGATTCCTTTTTTGTAGAAAGGCTTTCCTTGCCTGAGCCAACCTACTTCTTATATCCTCTTTGCTTCGTCCATCACTGGTTATTCTGCTTCCTAAGTAACAGAAGTCTCCTACTTCCTTCAGCTTTTCACCTGCCAATTTGATCTCCATAGAGGTTTCTGATTTATTTCGGCTGCATTCCAGTATTCAATACATGCAGTATAATGCGCTTAAGGGGGTTAAGGGGCACTCTAGAAATTTTTCACGCAATTTTCACGTGTGAGTGTGGTACGAAAGGTATTTTTCACCCGACTATAATGGGTCTCCGAAAACCACATTTAAAGGCCCTTAAATTAACAGTGTTTGTGATATTCCCAGAAAACTAACTTCGCTCTGATATTCCTATGAAGGAATGACAAACCCCTAACCACTGCACCAGTATCTGAATTGATAAAGTCTGATTATTCATACCAAGGATACCTAAATCAGTCATAGCATTCATGATTGAGATTTTGCTAAGTGTACTTTTTACAACTAGAATATTCGCGGGCGAAGCCGCGACGGTTAATGCTAGTAACTGTAATGTATAAATAGTTTTCCCTTCAATTTCGAACCTTCACACTGTAAGTAAAATATTTTCTAAATTCTTATAATAGTTTTCTAATTTTAAAACGGTGAACAAATGCGAGGGTGCCTTGTCAGTAGATTTACTGGCACGTTAAAGATCCCCTTCGGGGCAAATTTCCGGCACCTTGGCGTCTCTAAAGGCCGCAGTAGTTAAAAACCAATAACATTATTTTTTATTTTATTATTACATTCGAATTGAGCCGCTATGGACTACGGAGTAACAATCAAAATCAATATTTCGTTCAGCTTTGATGTCCTGCCAGTATCTCTTGAGCCCATCACTCAGCGCCTTCTTCCGATCTTCTGAAAGAGGTCCCCTCCGTCTTAAGGGTTCTGCCCCTACCTAAAATCACTGGTAACTTTTGATTAGGTTTCTGAATTCACATCTGTTCATAATTTTGCAGTCCGGAATACCAATTTCTATACGGTCCTTGTTAAATTCTTCGAAGGAAGCTTGTAGTTTAACGTGACCGTTAATCTCGCGATCATAAGCCACGGGACCTCCGTTTAACGTGGAATCCGAACCACAGGACATGGCATTTCACATCGAAAATCTCACATGTATTGACCGGGAATCGAACCCGGTCCGCCTTGGTGAGAGGCATACAGCTAGACCGCTGAGCCACCACGCCCCTAAATTCTTCGAACCATGCCAATTCTTTCCTCTTTGGTTTCACTATATTCCAAATTTTCTTTCTTAGACAATCGTTGGACATTAAGAAAATGTGTCCATAGAACAACAACATTTTCCTTTTTATTGTTGACGTGACTGGTTCTGTCTTTCTATATAACACTTCGTTTGACTTCAAACGTAAGTGTCCGTCAACACATCTGTTGCCTAAAATTTGTCTCAATACCCTGCGTTTTCTTTTGACTAACTGGTCGACTAGTCCCCGCCTGTTCATAGTCAAAGTCTCCAAAGCACATACAGTAATGCTTCAGGTTTGACAACCGTGTTGTAGTGTCTTAATTTGGCTCCAATGCTCAGCGCCTCCTTATAAGGTGCGTTCAAAAAGTAACGAGCCGGAGGCTGGAATGCGTAAACCGGTGACGACATCGGCTAATCGTGGCGTGTGTAACGAGGTGTGGTTCCGACCAGAGCGTGGAAGGTCACAGCCCGTCGCTAGAGGGCACGCGTGCACGTCACGTGCCGATACAAAGCGAGCAGCAGCATTCATCAATCGTCCAACCAAGACCAAGACAGTAGGCCATTCGACATGCTTCCTCGTATGGTTGAAGACTGTGGGGCACCCATTTTCCGCAAGAGCAGTCGTTCCTTCATGATGGTGTGCACACTTCCGACGCTCAATCCGACCACGGCGGCTATGGCGTTCACTGTCACTCGGCGGTCCTGGGTAATGAGTGCATCAACCAGCTGGACGTTGTCATCGGTAATGCAGGGGGGTGCCCCAGACCGGGCATCATCGGCTAACGACACCCGTCCTTCCCTGAAGCTCTTGTGCCACGCCTTGACCCTTGCAGGGACATGCAGTGTTCGCCATACACTTGTGACATTCGGCGATGAATGTCCGTTCCCCCAACTCCTTTCGCTGTCAGAAACCGAACAACAACTCTTTGCTCTTCGTTTGACGCCTCCATGTCACTGTTTTCAATGCGACTGGCAGCGTTGGACAATTGATGCATGCTGCTGCTCGCTTTTTATCGTCACGTGACGTGCACGTGTGCCCTGTAGCGACGGGCTGTGACCTTCCACGCTCAGGTCGGAACCACACCTCGTTACACACGCCACGATTAGCCGATGTCGTCACCGGTTTGTGCATTACAGCCTCCAGCTCGTTACTTTTTGAACGCACCTGATATTATAGAGATTTTTTTTTAACAAAATTCCCTGTCCTGAATTGTAATGCTTTTGGCCTAGGCTTCAAACAAAACTTGTGGAAATCCTAGTATTAGAACGTAGTCCATCCGGAGCTGGAGTTATCACTGGTAGAGAACAGAATTGTTGCAAGAACGCTTGCGCGGCATAGCTCTTGCTGGCTGAGTGCATCTAAATACCGATCAATATTCAAGTTAGGTTTTTAGAAGAGCTTACGCAGGTTCTGATTTTATCGAATGCAATTAAATCTCCAGAAATATCAGATGACTCCGCGAAAAGGCACGCCAAACATATCCGGCAACAGTATGCCCATGACGTAGAGAGCATTATAAGCAGTTACTGCAACTAAAAGTAGATACACGTCCTTGAGAAGTTGTTCTAGGTCGCGCTTGCTGTACAAATCATCTCTCCACCACGCACACACCCATTCATGCTACAAGTTTCCAATGAACTCCACTTGACTCGACATGTTTGGTTGGGCCAAGTGAGTGTATACCCACATAACCTACAGCAGTGCTTTTAGAGGAACCAACCAGCCTCCGGGCTGACAACCTAACAGACACAATAATCAAAATGTTGTGTAAGATATAGACACTAAAACTGAATTTGCGGGTGAATGTCTTATTACAAAGAGTGCATAAATACAGTGAAACCTCTATTAAGAGACCGGTGACGGTTCCATGGAAAACTGGTCTTTTAGAGGGGTGGTCTCTTAATAGGGGTAGGCATTAAAAATAATTTTATACAGCATCAATAATAAAGTACAGTTGGAACACTGCATTGGTTCACATTTAGTACAAATTAATTACAATTAGTTATTTTCTGAGCTCTGTCATTTAAAAAGTCACGATTGATCTCTGTTTCAGATTAGCGCATCATTTTTTTTTTTTTTTTTTTTTTTTAACAATTTCACTTTCTAGACTATCTCTGAGTGAGTTCGAAAATCCATTAATTTGTTCTGGGTTCGAACAATCTTCTAGCAGAGCCTTTTTGTATTTTTTATACGTTACATAACGCTTTTTCTAATGACATTGTATGCTGATGCAGTTCTGTGCCAACAGAACCATTGCTTACATCATCACCCTCATCACCATCTCCAATGGGAAGGCAGACGAGAAGTGGTCTTTTGAAAGAGGTCAGACTGAGAAAATGTCTGGTCTATGGTCGGGGAGAGGGATGGTCCTTAAATAGAGGTAACAAATACATTGACCTTATGAGGTATTAAACCGGTTCCAAGAAAAATTGGTCCTTAAGAGGGGTGGACTTTTAATAGGGGTGGTTTTTAGAGAGGTTTCACTGTATGTAAATTCTTTAGGCTCATGCTCCATCCCATGAGCTAACTTCAGATGTTCGAATAAAGTGACTTTGGTAGAAAAAAAAGAACCCACATTGATCACAAATCGCCATTTTAGTAGAACATAAGAGGAATTTGTGTATCCAGGAAACATCAGAGTAGAAAGGGGATTTTTCTTTTTCGCGGGAACCTCGATAGTACATTAATTTTACCAGTCCAACGTAGTCTACGGGTAGCCAGCTGGTATAAAATATACTGAAGATAATCGATAAATCCAAATCCCGGCAGGAGACAGAATTTAAGTAGCGAGCTATGGATACATTCAACGGTTTGTACGGAGAGAATGATGGACATCGTGCCACTTTTCATATGATTGATTGATTGATTGATTGATTGATTGATTGAGACACGGGCTTAGAACTGTGTTGATACATTTAGGTCAGCAATGTCAACAATGGAGGTAGTGTACAGTTCGTTACTCCTGTGGAGGTCCCGACGTGGACACCAATTGCCCGCTGATGAGCCAGCTTGGTGTTCCTAGGAGAAACCCCGCATAAGACACGGCATAAACCTCAACAAATTGCTGAGTTTTATATTATTATTATAGTTGTTGTTGTTGTATTTTCGTGACGTAGTGGTAATTAACAACGTGTAACCTAACACTGATTCAACAGATGATATGGAACCCACGAGGTTCTCAGCACGACCACTGACTGTAATCCGCTCATGCCCCCATCCGATACAAATCCAATCTCACTTCCCGAAACCATTTCGACTCCGTCTTCCTCTTCCTGAAGAATTCAAAAATCCTCTTCGTCAATCTGGCATTGTTCATCCTCACCAAGTGTCCATAATTCTCTTTCTATTCATTAGGGCTACGACTCCTTCTGTCTTCAGGTATAGTTCTTTGTTAGGTTTGATTCTCCTCTCTCCATCCTTGTTATTTGGGCCTAGGATTTTTCGGAGCATTTTCCTTTCTCTCTTCGGATGTCTTCGAAGCCAACAGTATCTAAGTATCGGAATTTAGCCCCAAAGGATTATTATATAACTAGTATTACCCGTCGCGGCTTCGCCCGCGAATATTCTAGTTGTAAAGAGTATACTTAGCAAAATATCAATCATGAATGCTATGACTGATTTATCCTTGGTATGAATAATCAGACTATATCAATTCAGCTGCTGGTGCAGTGGTTAGGGGTTTGTCATTCCTTCATAGGCATAGGCCTATCTGAACGAAGTTAGTTTTCTGGGAATATCACAGACACTGTAAATTTAAGGGCCTTTAAATGTGGTTTCGGAGACCCTTTATAGTCGGGTGAAAAATACCTTTCGTACCACACACACACGTGAAAATTACGTGAAAAATTTCTAGAGTGCTCCTCAACCCCCTTAAGCGCATTATACTGCATGTATTGATGAATTTTACAGCTTAATTTGGTTCAGTGATAACCTTATAACCGTCTGGAAACTTTCACAGTAATGTAATAATTGGAATTGCATTGCGTCTTACAGAAATAGATGGACCTGTGAGATTCTGTTACCGTGTTGCATTCTTTCATTATTTCATTGTAAATATTCAGGTTTTAAGGTATTTATTTAATTGTGAGGCATTTAAAGAGTAAGTGAGTGGGTTTCGCTTACGCATTGGGTTATGCTGAACCTGTAGGTACCCCATATGTGTTGGTTGGTATTAATGGGACTTTATTTTCGGTACAAAACTGGAATGGGACCTTAGCAGAATAATACTGTTACGGCTGTGAGTTCGTTTCATCGCTCGCCGCATGAGTCACAACTGCCCCAGGGCTGGGCTGCTCTGCCTCAGTGTATTGCGTGCGTCTTATGCAACAGGACTACTAGGACAAAGGGATGGTCCAGAATATTCGTGACTCAGCCAGTGAAGGAAGCCTCGAGAAGCCGTGAACCCTGGATGGGTCTAGAAGCATTTATTGAGTCACCGGCCTGCTATATAAGAGCGACCTCTCAACCAGTGCGGCAGTGTTTTTTTCGAGCTAGTGCGAGCGTTTATCCTGAGCGGCAGATGTGTGGTGACGTAACTTGCGAAACCCCTAGTGTAGCTGATTCTCTTGCCAGTGAAGGCGTGTGAATCATACGGAGAGGCTGGGTATTGAAGAGTGTGTGCTTACCTAGTGCGACAGAGGTCATTGTGGTGAGTTGCAAAACAGTGAGTGACAGACTTAGTGCAGCTATTTCCAGCCAGCGTACGGGACCGGACTCATTAGGAGGGATTAACTTCTGTGGCCCATTGACAAGTGAAAGGGTGAGTCAAGCCCCATGATGAGGGAGCTTCTGAAAGACAGCTAATTGTTTCTATCTGCTTATTGTACGGTGTATATTTCTGACCTACAAGCAATAAAGCTAATTTCTCTTTAAAGCAGTAATTGGTGTTGTGCTTTCTACCCACCATAATCCAGTTAACGGAATTGCCACTAGGGGGTGGCACGTAACAACTGTTGTCAGAAGCCGGATTACGAACTCAAACACAAGCACAACACCTGACGGTCCTGGTTTCAAAACCCGAGCAGGTCATTTTTTTAATTTCCCAGTGAGTGCATGCCCTTAACAAGACAAACAACCAAAATTGAAGCGCAATTGGCAGCATTGCTAGAAAAGTTAAGTGGCATGGAAACCAAATTAGAAGACGGCCAGAAGAAGATGGAAGACGGTCAAAATAAGTTAGCGGAGGACGGCCAGAAGAAGATGGAGGACGGCCAGAAGAAGTTAGCCGAGGACCTAACTGCCAAACTAGAAGACGGCCAGAAGAAGTTAGCCGAGGACCTAACTGCCAAACTAGAAGACGGCCAGAAGAAGATGGAAGACGGTCAAAATAAGCTAGCGGAAGACCTGAAGAGGATAGAGGACGGCCAGAAGAAGATGGAAGACGGTCAGAATAAGTTGACACAGGACCTGAAGAAATTAGAACTGGGTCTGCGTGAGGAAGTCACGGCAGTGGAAAAGAAGTTCAACGGCTTACAAATGGAAGTTGCCGAGCTGCGCCAACGCCCGCTGATGGGGGTGGAGGAGAAATTCAACGCCTTACAAAAGGAAGTTGCCGAGCTGCGCCAACGCCCACTGACGGGGGAGGAAGAGAAATTCAACGCTTTACAAAAGGAAATTGCTGAGCTGAGCCAACGCCCGCCGACGGGGATGGAAGCGAGATTCAACGCCCTATAAGAGGAAGTTGCCGAGCTGCGCCAACGACCGCCCACCGTTACACCGCGAATATCAGGAACGGGACATAGCAGAGTGACGCCCCCAACCTTTGACGGAAAGGTCCCGTGGAGCACCTACTTACGTCAGTTCGAGGCGGCCTGTTCCATAAATAACTGGAACAACACAGAAAAGGCTACAGCTCTCATTGTACGCTGAGAGGTGACGCCCTTAACGTCCTTCAGGCCATCCCGACTGGATCCCAGGACTACGCTTCACTGATCGCCCATATGGAGTCCCGATATGGAGATAGCCATCTTCAGCAGGCCTACCAGATGCAGCTCCGGACCCGGGTACAGAAGAACGCGGAAACCCTGCAGGAGTTCAAGATGGACATCGCACGCCTCGTAAGGCTCACCTACCCAACAGCGCCGGCCGACTTTCTGGAGCAGATAGCGACGCAGACTTTCACCGACGGGCTACGGGACTCGGACACTCAACAGACGCTGCGACTCGCGCGCAATAAGACCCTGACAGATGCGCTGAGCCACGCACTTGAGTTCGAGACGGCAAAACAGGCATCCAGAATGCACGCGCGGGTGCGTCAAGTGGACGTCGATGAACCAGCAAAAACCAACGAGATCAAGCCCCTGGCCGACGAATTGATGGAGGCGCTAAGCCGTTTCTTCGATAGTCGCGGCACCACCAGCAACGACACAGCCGGAAGACAACCGGAGAGGCGGCCCGGAAGAGGACTACCGACCTGCTGGACCTGCGGTAAGAAAGGCCACCTGAGCAAGGACTGCGGTGATCGCCGCCGCCGAGGGTATCCGACGGGAAATCAGTCGTCTGAAAACCGCGCGACCCAGGGAAAGGAGTATTAGCCAGCCTTGGGGGGCAAAGGTTGGCTTGTGACAGACGTCAAGCCCCGGCAATCCAGGTTCATGTGACGAAGTTACGGAGGGACAATAGCAGCCTGATGGTCGACGGAGTCGTCAACGGAGAGAGCTGGCCCATGCTAATCGACACGGGAGCATCGAGGACCATCGTCAGTCCCACCGTGATCCCGAAGTGGAGAGTGCAACCCACACAAAGGAACCTCCAGCTAATAACCGCGACCGGAGAGACCGCACCGGTACATGGCGAAGCATCACTGGAGCTCGTCATTGGTCGACGGGTGGTGAAGCATCCAGTGCTTGTGGCTGACGTATCAAACGAAGTGATCATCGGACTGGACTTCCTGGACCAGAACAACATCATCATGGACCTGAGTACCAACACTCTGCACTTCGGAGGCGAGGAACTTGCTTTGCAACCAGCACACGAGGCGTCACCGCTCGACGAGTAAGGCTGAGAGAGGACGTCATCGTTCCAGCCAGGACGGAGGTCAGCGCCGCCGTAATTGTCGACGGAACTGCTGAGGGAGTGGCGGCTGTCATCGAGCCAAAATATGAGGACATCCAGACAAAAGGACTGTTAGTTGCCAAGACCCTCATCAACACGAGGCCTCGGCCGTACGTCCGCCTGTCCAACCTGAACGACTACGATATTACGGTTCACCGGGACAACAACCTAGGAGTCTGCGAGCCCGTTACCTGGATTGCCCGCATCACAGACACGACGGACGGACACCTGCAGACGGACAACCGAAGAAGACGCGTCCTGCCAGAAGAACTACAGAAGCTGTACCAAGGATCCCTGGACCATTTAGACGAGGAGCAATCACGCCAACCTCAGGACCTGCTACGCGAATTCCAGGATGTCTTCTCCGTGGGGAGCAATGACTTCGGTAGGACAAGCTTGGTCCAGCACAGAATCGACGTTGGGGGCAGCGCACCGACTAGAGCCCCATTCCGACGTGTCCCACTCGCCAAGCAAGCTGAAGTCGACCGGATGGTAGAAGAGATGAAGGAGCAAGGAGTGATCTAGCCATCACACAGTCCTTGGAGTTCTCCGGTCGTGCTAGTGAATAAGAAGGACGGTTCCACCAGGTTCTGCGTGGATTACAGGTGGGTGAATGACGTCACGAAAAAGGACAGCTGCCCTCTACCCCGGATCGACGACATCATGGACACCATATCAGGGTCAAGATGGTTCTCCACCTTGGATTTGAAGAGTGGCTACTGGTCGGTGGAGGCCCACCCTAAGGACCGCGAGAAAACTGCGTTCTCTATGGGCAGCGGGCTCAGGCAGCTCACCGTCATGCCATTCGGTCTGTGCAACGCCCCTGCGACCTTCGAAAGGCTAATGGAGTCCATTCTGAGGGGACTACACTGGAAGACCTGCCTGGTCTACCTAGACGACGTCATCGTTCTGGGGAGAAACTTCGAGGAGCACTACAGCAATCTGAAGGAGATCTTGATGAAGCTACGGGCTGCCCAGCTGAAGTTGAGCCCCAAGAAGTGTCAGCTCTTCCAGAAGCAGGTCCAGTACCTTGGGCATATCGTCTCCGAGGAAGGGGTGCGCAGCGACCCAGAGAAGACCGCAGCTGTGAGGGAATGGCCAGTTCCGAAGGACAAGTCTCAACTACGAAGCTTCCTGGGACTCGGCACTTATTACCGTCGCTTCGTGAGAGGATTCGCCGACATCGCCAAACCACTACATCGACTGACTGAGAAGGACCAACTCTTCACGTGGACAGCAGAATGCCACAGTGCTTTCGAACAACTCAAGCAGGCTATGTGCACCGCGCCTATTCTGGCCTACCCCAGACCTGGAACAAGGTTCATCGTCGATACCGATGCCAACGACTTTGGCATAGGGGGAATCCTGTCACAAATAGTGGACGACGAGGAGAGAGTAGTGGCCTACTTCAGCAAAGCCTTGTCAAAGCCAGAGAGGAACTACTGCGTCACCAGGAAGGAGCTGCTCGCCATCGTGAAGACCAATGAACACTTCCGCAAATACCTGTACGGACAAGAATTTCTCATCAGGACCGACCATGCATCCCTGCGGTGGCTCCTGAACTTCAAGCAGCCCGAGGGTCAACTCGCGCGGTGGTTAGAGAGGCTTCAACAGTACAACTTTGAGATCCAGCACAGGAAAGGCCAACTGCATTCTAACGCCCACGCCCTTTCACGAAGACCGTGCCCCGAAGACTGCACCTTCTGTACCAGAAGGGAGGAGAACACCGGGATACAGTGCCGAAGGACTACCGTGGAACTTCAAGGGAGCTGGAGCCGCGAATCTTTCACGCGGGCGCAAGCGGAAGATGATGACCTGGGACTGATAGCCGAATGGAAGAGGACCTGTGTCCCCAGACCCAGGTGGAACATTGTGAGTGACTGCAGCCCAAAGTTTAAGTCCTACTGGGCACAGTGGGACTCGCTGGTTGTAAGGGATGGCCTCATCTGCCGTACCTGGGAGAGCACCGACGGGAAGACATCTCGGGAGCAAGTCGTCGTTCCAAAGGCTATGACGGAGGAAGTCCTGAAGGAAGTCTATGGAGGATCATCTGGTGGACACCTAGGGATAAAGAAGACCCTGGAGAAGCTGAGAGAGCGGTTCTACTGGATCGGATGCCGAACTGACGTGGAGAACCACTGCGCGAGGTGCCACGATTGCGCAGCCAGCAAGGGCCCAGGACGAAGACGACGGGGTCCACTGAAGACCTACAACGTGGGCGGCCCCATGGAGAGAGTGGCCATCGATGTTGCTGGGCCATACCCGTTAAGCGAGGCAGGGAACCGCTACATATTGGTCGTCAGCGACTACTTTACCAAATGGCCGGAGGCGTATGCGCTCCCTAACCAAGAAGCCGCGACGATCGCAGAGACCCTGGTGAAGGAATTCGTCAGCCGGTACGGAGTACCTCTGGAGCTGCACTCCGACCAAGGGAGGAACTTCGAGTCGCAGGTGTTCCAGAACCTATGCCAGCTGCTGGGAATTCGGAAGACAAGGACAACGCCGCTACACCCTCAGTCCGACGGGATGGTAGAGCGATTCAATCGCACCATCGAGAACCATCTCCGAATAGTCGTCAGCGAGCACCAGAGGGATTGGGACAAACATCTTCCACTATTTCTCCTGGCCTACAGCGCCGCCGTGCATGAAGCCACCGGGTGCACACCAGCCCGGGCCATGTTTGGGAGGGAGCTCCGTCTACCTGTCGATCTTGCTTTTGGCCGAACTGGGAATGATCCGGTCCCGGTAAGCCAGTATTGTCAAGAACTGGTCGACCAAGTGGAGGACGTGCACGCGTTCGCGAGGAGGAAACTGCGGATCGAGACCGACCGATTAAAGACCCGATACGACCAACAGACGGATGCCGGCGGATTCCACGAGGACGACCTGGTCTGGCTCTTCAACCCATTACGGAAGAAAGGCCTGTCACCCAAACTGCAGAAGTCCTGGGAGGGCCCGTACCGAGTCGTGAAACGGATCAACGATGTCGTCTACAGGATTCAGCGGAGCCCGAGGGCGAAGATGAAGATCGTACATCGAGATCGCCTGGCAGTCTACGGAGGGACACAGACGGACCAATGATTGATCGGGACGATCAGCCTTTTAGGAAGGGGGTGGTGTTACGGCTGTGAGTTCGTTTCATCGCTCGCCGCATGAGTCACAACTGCCCCAGTGCTGGGCTGCTCTGCCTCAGTGTATTGCGTGCGCCTTATGCAACATGATTACTAGGACAAAGGGATGGTCCAGAATATTCGTGACTCAGCCAGTGAAGGAAGCCTCGAGAAGCCGTGAACCCTGGATGGGTCTAGAAGCATTTATTGAGTCACCGGCCTGCTCTATAAGAGCGACCTCTCAACCAGTGTGTGTGTTTTTTTTCGAGCTAGTGCGAGCGTTTATCCTGAGCGACAGAAGCGTGGTGACGTAACTTGCGAAACCCCTAGTGTAGCTGATTCTCTTGCCAGTGAAGGAGTGTGAATCATACGGAGAGGCTGGGTATTGAAGAGTGTGTGCTTACCTAGTGCGACAGAGGTCATTGTGGTGAGTTGCAAAACAGTGAGTGACAGACTTAGTGCAGCTATTTCCAGCCAGCGTACGGGACCGGACTCATTAGGAGGGATTAACTTCTGTGGCCCATTGACAAGTGAAAGGGTGAGTCAAGCCCCATGCTGAGGGAGCTTCTGTAAGACAGCTAATTGTTTCTATCTGCTTATTGTACGGTGTATATTTCTGACCTGCAAGCAATACAGCTAATTTCTCTTTAAAGCAGTAATTGGTGTTGTGCTTTCTACCGACCGTAATCCAGTTAACAGAATTGCCACTAGGGGGTGGCACGTAACAATACTATAGGGAGGGATAAGATTATGATACGAATATAAAGTGTGGAAAACCAGAGAAGACCACTCTTGGGATGCCCACTCTTGGTGACAGGATTTCAGCATTCGATCTCCGGACTTATTGCGTGATTCAATGCGCTTGGCTAAGCTACTGGGCAATATTTTATTAACACACTGTATGTATCATCCATAATTGTGGACATCTCCTATTGATGACGAATAAATCAGTTCCATAGAAGGATCTGATAAACAAATTCAATTATTTTAGCACCAAATGTTGTGTCTCACCGCAGAGATCGTACACGCTGGTGTTATTGAAAGGATGGAATAGGATCAGACTCAGAACACCGCAATAGTAAAATATTCATTCCACACGGAGAAGTAAGCAGATAACAGCATGATGATAATTTTACATTGGCTATCTCTAAGGCAGTGTCACACGGCTCTGGTCGGGATTGTGTTCTGCTGTCGCATATTCCCGTTATTACGGTTTGTTGGACTCATCTTTGTTATGATTTCAGTTTTAAATGGTTTTACTGCGATGATAAAAATCCAGATTTTTAAAATACGAATGAGTGAAGTTGTATTCGAGCCCATTTAACGGATTTATATAGCTAAAATATGCGATTGTTAAAAAAAACTTTTTTACGCTTCTCAGTGCACCAATTGAAGCGCATGAAATCATACATCTTTATTGAGCACGAATGTCGCCTACCTTGAAGGATATACCTGCTTGGGACCAAGCTCTGTGAACTTTCGTGGTGAGGTGAAGTGGCAGGCGGGAAGAGAAGGCCCTGTCAACAGCCCGCTGTGTTATGTGTAAGGACCCTATTTTACGAAAATGCATATGCGCATATGCAAATGCATATTTTGAGGGCTTATTGCATATTCTGAACATAACAGCATATTTTAGCATACATTTGAAATTAAGTACAATTTAGAACATTTTGAAAACATTGGTTACGCCTGTGTATTGGACATCCCTCGCAAGCAACTTTCTGAGCAACAGATATCGAGATAACAGTATTTTACACAATGCTGCCTGGCTATTTCAAGAAGGGAATGGGGTGGGACATTCTTTTCACCATCTCGGCAGCCAGTATAAGTTCATCTACAGTAAGTTTGTACTTTTTTGACTGCTAGGGTTGCCAACCTTCATAAGGAAAGACTCAATTTATAACCTGTAGTCCATAATAAATATATACATGTTTTATTCACATGTAAGTTTTTTCAGTTTATTTTTTTCGCTTGCCCCAGTAATTGTGAATATATTGGCAACATATTCCTTCGGCCAGACTGAACAGTTGCTTTATCAAACTGAACTACCACGTGCTCGTGGGATGGGCGTGCGGTTGGTAATGGACACTTTACTGTGTTCCGCCTGAGAAAATATTAAATAATTATAATAATTATAATTGATAATATTGCGCAAAGTCGTCTGAAAGTATTATTTCCATTTGAACGCGTGTTCATTTTTTTTCAGATAAATATGTATTGGTTATCTTAAATGTTGAGTACTGAGACGTCTCCAGGTCGGACATTTGTTTTTAATATCGAGTCTGAATCAGATACGGAATTTCTTGTTCAAGATATTTATTTTATTTCCTTCTTTTTGAAGGTAAAAGAAATGTCAGCAGAACTATATATTTCCCCCAAGGACATTGATCTGGTGAATAATTTTCATATGGCATGATTTCTGCAAAGAAATAGGCCTAAAATATGAATTGTTGTGTAGGCCTAGGCCTAAAAAGTTAACTTACATGGTGAAATGTTTCGTACGTTTTATTTTAATATCAATCCAACAGGTCAAGTAATGATCGTATCGTCTTAAGGACATCTTACACCATACCTTAGTAAGCGTTTTCCTCGAGCTGTGAAATGATGGGCCTAAAATAATTCCTCTCTCACATGTAAGTTATCCGCTGCTGTGTTATAGCCAAGGTCTTGGTCATTGCGCGACCAATGACGTAACATTATTCTGTCTGCGAGCCGTCAGTGGGTGAACGATTATTTGATAAATGTCACAAAGAAATACAAGTTTCCTTTAAAAAGGGCATTGAATTCATATTGCGAGATGAATGTAGGTTTAGGCAACTCATAACAGCTGTTGACACCTTGACGGAATACAGCGGCCATTGTTGGCTGCCACGTGGGCGATAGCTCATTGGCTGGAATGCACGTGGTAGAGGCGGATTGATATATTCTGTAGGAGTATTCGTTCCCGCGAGAACTGTCAAAAAAGTGCAAACTTACAGTAGATGAACTATAGCTCGGGGTTAGTTATGTAATGAGTTTCTTCAGTTAATGTGCTACGTTATTCTTAGTCTGCATATACTTTACTCAAAATGCCTAAGGAGAAGAACAGCAGAAAGTATTTATGTTCGACCCTGACTATAGGCTATTATATGTGTGAAAACTGTATCATAATGATGGTCATTATAACACTATTTTTCATTATGAAACAGTTTCTCCCACCAATCACAGCTCAAGAAACAGTTGTTTGACCAATTAGATAAGGATACCTTGGCGCATGCGCTCAAAATCCAACATGTCTATATAAATTACCGAAAGTGCACCGTCCATATGTTCGCGTAAATAAACTGGTGAATATCAGACAAGAAATAGCACAGTACCTTAATATCTCCAAATCCAATTTCTACACAGCGCGTGACATTTCGGTGACATTTTTACTGAATACTGGTGCACATATGGCATTGAAGCACACAGAGCGCATGCGTCGGTCGGTCAGAGAGCTTGGAAATCAGAGACATCCTACACAGCGCAGCACCCGATCACAAAATTCTAGTGACAATCTAAACAGATATTTATGAATATTTATGTTAAAACATATAATAAAGTTATAATTATCGTCGAACATAAACAGTCGTATGCAACTCGCCTATAATGGTAATTAAGACACTCGTATGGAAATTATAAAACTCGCATACACTCGTTTTATAAACATACTCGTGTCTTAAATATAGCCATTATAGGCTCGTTGTAGCCTATAATGTACTATTATTAAACCAGTGGGTGTCAGGTAATAGTGATTATTCAACTGATGGCGTTGTCGTCCTCAAATATGCTCGAAGGAAGTGAAATGTGAAATGAAATGTCAACTTGAAAAATCGGCCGCACATATTACGGCAAAGGAGGGAAAGAAGAGTGAATGTGCTAATTTTTAGCCTACTTTCGAATTTTTGCACAAAAAAATGAAAGTAGACTTATGAGATCTACTCAGGGCCAAAAATTGTGTGTCTGTGTGTGAGTGTGTGTGCTCTGAATGTCCCCCCCCCCTTTCAATTCAAACACGGTGAAACCGAATTGAACGAAATTTGGTAAAGAGGTAGCACTAGCAAAGGCACCTCAGCGTCATGTTTTATATCGCCGCCATCTTGACGGAAACGTAACGGTGGCCACCCAAATATTAAAAGCTTAAATCAAATTACGACCTACCTTATCATCTGATCTCTACTAAATTTTGCAACAACATACCTTTATGTGGTAAGCATCTTTGGACAAACTACAAGGTCATCAGCCCAATAGTTTGCAGATAGCGGCCATGCATGTGTGCAAATCGATTCACCATATCAATTCAAACACGGTGAAACCAAAATGAATGAAATTTTGTACGGAGGTAGCACTAGCAAAGGGCACCTCATATTCATGTTTGATATTCGCAGAGCACGTTGTATTTCAACAAGCTACTTTAACCAACATTCAATTATAATCCTTGAAAAGGACAAAGTGTTATAACAATACCCATGCATTTAGGAGAAAGTAGGCTATAAGTTCTTTACTGAACATCTTGTTTTTCAATTTTAATGCATATTGTAATCGCTTTTAGTGCATAAATGTACGGTCCCTAGTGATCTGTAATTCCTGTCTATTCCAATACTGTAAACATCGGGCCGTTGCTCAAACCACTGCACAGTGGGTCAAAATTGAAATCTAGGGGGACAACATTATTTTTACGTTTTAATCATGAATTTAGAGTGAAAGCAACGTATATAATTTGTTTACTTCATAATAAACATCAGTTAAGACTTTCTTTACGCTACGTCTACACATGCAAGAAATTGTCTATGACTAGGAGTTGGATAGAGCATTTAGTTATCTCTTCAGAACAATTTTCTAACCCTAATTTACTTTTAACAAAGTCAAAAAGTTCCACTTTTGACATAATCGTCGAACCCAGTGCTTCAAACAGTTGTAAACGTGTGAGAACTGGTTGCACGGCATCTTCTAAAACGTAAAATAACTAAGAAAGTTGCAAAAATATGCAAAAAATCTTATGACAGGCGTAAACTACAAGACTTGATCTACATTTTAACATTAAGTAGAAAGTGAGGCAGAGTGACGCGACATACTAAAAATCTAAGTGAAAATATAATTTTAAAAATAATAGTTAAATATTATATTATATAATGGAAATATAGCTAAAATTACGTAACATTTGCATCCATTAATAACTGAAACACGTTAAAAGATCATACCTTCAGTTGCATGTTCCATCTTAAAGCATCACACTAACCACAAAGAAAACCAAACCACAGCCACTTACATTCACCCTCCAATTCAAACTGCTCGAACTGTAGTGACAGATTTACAATAAGATGCGTTTATATCCCAGAATAGTGAGCGGCAATTATATGAGAATGCTGTAGAAGTAATAAATTTTGATTTTTTAATTATGAAAATAATTAATTTTGTCCTCCTAGATTTCAATTTTGACCCACTGTGCACTGTGGAGTTGCGAATGAGTGAGTGAGTCACCGACCAATGTATTGGATTCTGTTACTACGCACGGACCGGGAACCCACCACATAACTCCTCATCGTCCGCGATTCACATTGCTCTCAGTTTCATGGAGCTTGGGCCCGAGCAGTACAGTAGCTTACTCTATTATTGGCTGTCTGGGTGGCGCAGTGGTAACGTTCCCGTCTGCTGTGCCCAAGGTTGTTGTTTTAAGGCGGAACTACGAGGTCATCTGCAGTGCCCGAGGTTGCAGGGTCGAATTCTGGCGCAGTCAGTTGGCATTTGAGGGTGCGCAAATGCGGGGGAGCTTTGTCAGTAGATTTACTAGCACGTTAAAGATCCCCTTCGGGTCAATATTCCTGCACCCCGACGTCTCTAAAACCCTCAGGCCCGTTCTTACAAGGCCGGACGTTTGTTTTAGACGAGTGAAAAATCATAATGGAAGCCTCAAGATGAGTTACTACAGTACCTGTGTTGTTGTCAGCTGCCCCATGCGATCAGATGATGGACAAAGCTATCTCACACTACTGCTGAAGTACAGTCATTGGCAAATAAAATGGTGTTCTGTTCCTAACTATGTATCGTGTACTTCCGCGTCACACAATACTTCGACGTGGACTGTACTGTCTGCACGGTGGTGTCGTCACTTGCTCAAGTCCGGAACTCCATTACATCAGACTGGTGGTGTCAAATGAGAAGCGAGAGAGCGAGAGACTTGACTGTGTACAGGCTCACCCGCTAGCTTCAAGGTCAAGTGCAATCGTCTAAAACAAACGTCCGGCTTGTTTAATCTGCAGTACATTTAGTGGCCAAATGTCACGGGAAGGGTAGTCCCATGAGAAAATGTGCCGTGTATGTCTCCTGGGCGTTGCGGTTAGTAGAGCAGTCTGTCACAGGCACGAGTGTAGTGAAGATGGCAACACGTCACGAGTTAACCTACTTTGAACGTGGGATGATCATCGATGCATGGCAAATGGGTCATAGCATTTCAGAGATTACACGCGAATTCGGATTTCCGAGGTCAACAGTGTCTAGGGTGGATCTTCAATATCGCACGGATAATGTTACCAACCGCATAAATTACCACACGGGGCGATCACAGGTGTTTAACGAACGGACATCACGTCACCTCAGCAGAACCATACGGGGCGATCGAACGGCTACTGTGAGTTAGATCACCGCCCAGTTGAATGTTGGGAGTAAGGAACCCATTTCTACCAGGACTGTATGGGAGGCTGTTTGGCTAGCGTTATAGTCTGCGAATATGTTTATGCATCGTCGAGAGAGTTCGAATCCCACCTCGGATATGTTTTTTTTATTTCCGTTCTCTTCTTTCTTACAATTGATATTACATTGTCGAAACATTTTTTACTTTTATCATTCCCGTAAAGTAACAAATGCCCCGTGATTTACGTTACCATCTATCTATCTATATGTTTAAAACACTAAGGTGATTTTTGTTACCGCGAGATTGAGAAAGCGTCTTAACCGATTGACTTTGTAATTCATTCTAACGAGAGCACTTGGCATGTAGATTTGCAGAGTGCATTTAAAAGGAAAATATATGGTAGGGTATATTTTTAAATTATTAAAGAAAAATGTAATATTTGTCGCACCCGCGCTTACGCACAATGGCGCTATTCCACCAGAGAAATGGAGGATCCCACCGCGTCTTACTGAGATCTTTGTTTATTAGAATTAAAAAGGGGGAAATATTGTTGTGGCTCTATGGCTCAAACTTTTAGAGTAAGTATATGTGTAGGCAAATCACTTAATGGCATGGATCTATAATCCTTCAACTTGATTTAACATCTTCCGATAAAGCACTTCAATTTTCTCCAATTTCCAATTCGCTTGGCGTACTTTATCACAATCAATAAAGCTCAAGGGGAAACTCTGGAACGTGTAGATCTCAATTTGCCTCATCAAGGTTTCAGTAATGGTCAGTTATATGTTGCGAAGTCGATCTTTCAACGCCCTTAAAGTTGCAACAGTGTCAAAAAGTAATCGTTCAAAAAATGCATACTGTATAAGAGAATCCTTCAGTAACTATTTCCCCAATGACCGTTATGGTTTGATGGGTAACAACTAGTATATTTTGAAATTCTTTGAACTGTGTTGTTAGCGCTATCTGTTGGCTTTGATTATTCATGTGTTTACGTTATGAAGACAAACATTGAAATGGAATCTGGGCAATTATCTCGAAATAAGATTAATAAAGGTGTAAAGATGAAATTGCAGACTAACTTCTCTCGGTCAGAAGCGGAAGTCCTCAACAAGAAGGTGGTGGAAGAGTAATGGAGAACAAGAAGTCCGATGCTGGTACATGGGAACAAAAAATATAAGGCATTCGAAGAAGTAGTCCAACTCTTTGAAGCATTGACAAGTTGTAGAAGACCTGTACAAATTTAAGGGATAAATATGAAAAATCCATAATAGAAAATCTGGCAGTAAGCAGTTTACGGGAGGAGATTCCTCCGGTAAAGTTCACTGCCGGTTAAGGCTTATTTTACTGTCAGCTAGTCGCTGACCGGGCATTGTAAGAATCAAGTTCCAGTAAACTTACCTTTTAAAATGCCAGTGAAGATTTAACCGGAAATTGTAAGAACGGATGGATTATGGTTGGTTGGTTCCTCAGTTTAGGGGCTGCGACAACGCGGTCATGTAGCCCCGTGTACTTTGGATGTGTGTAGAATCTGTCTGATAACCGGTGTTAATTGTGATGTCTGTATTAGTGTGTGTTATCTGTTTTTTAAATTCAAATGAGGACTGCGCACATTGAATTTTCAAGTAGTTCCTACTTTTGCTACCAAACGCCACTGTTACGACCAACTAGTCCTGAACTTGGTGACTAGATGCCACCGCAGTCGGCTCCCGGCGACGAACTTGGATCTTGGAACCTAAGAGCGTTACTCAAATTTAAACTATAATTTAGCTTCACACAAGTGTAATTAGTGGAAGGTTATTTATCATGCCATCAATCTATGACATGGAACTGCTGGCTTTACTTCCCCTCCGATGGAAGGCATACTGAGTAATGTTTAACGCTCTTAAAAATCCGACGACTTTGGCCGGGTTTGAACCCGCAACCTTGGGCATAGAAGCTCAGCATGCTACGCCACCGAAGCCGCATATAAGAACGGACCTCAGTAGTTTAAAAAGGGACGTAAGACCGATAACTGTACTGTATTATTATTGCAATGGGACTTGGAAAACTTAATTCGAATTCGTCGATGGTTCGAAGATTTGTGTGGAAAAAAAAATTACGAGCCTTACAGTAGTCGCATATGATGTGTAACATCTGACATAGAAGAACCCTCACGTGAAATTGTTGATACACCGGTATTTTACACTATTATTGGCACAAATATTAATCTATTGTAAAAGGAAGTGTTTTACAGATATTGTAGTTTATGATACGGAACTCATTTTATTAGATGACTTGTAGCTTCCACCAGCACTAGCCTAAATAAAGAATACGATATGGATCAACTAGATTAATAGACGCGACACCGCTCATAACCTTAAATTTCTTATGAACAGGTCCTCTTCATTCACATACCAACACGTAATTTCATATGGATTCTGCTAAAATGAGTCATATTGATATGATAAATATCGTTTAAATGATAATCTGGTAGCAAAAATATCTATACTGTCCGGGATTCAAACCCGAGATCTCTAGATTCACAGTCATAGACTCTAACCCCACGGCTATTTACACTACGCAAATTTTGTGAACAAGATGGAGACTTACTTCCACGTTCCAATAATACTGCATTACGGAATTAAGTTTCATTTATATTTTGCTTGTTTCGATAATGTTGCTGCGTGAAATTGAGTATAAAATGCCTTATGAATAGGCCCTCTTGTGAGTAAAGAGAATGTATTCAGCAATTGTTCATGAAGGCTTGCTCAATTCTCGTATAACCACAACAATTATATTATATTGCTGACTGCATTACCGTTATGTGGGTTAATATTTGAATAGCCATTGTGCAGAAACATAATACCGGCAATACAGACTACTTACAATGTTTGATATTAAGGCATTTTACCATTTAAATACTGATACGAAGACTTCGAACATGTACCATGTGCTTTGTTTCAATCGCTTGACACCAGAGTTCGCATGAGAAAAAAAAACTTAAAAATTATCTGTGAAAAACAATAATCATATACTGTGAAACGGAATGCATAGGAATAAAATAAATAATTACCAACAAGGAAACGTGATAAAACCTAATAATATTGTATGGTGTCTTACGTAACTAACGGAAGATGCAATCTGGAACCGGGCAGCAGCGGGCACCAGTATCGACTTGATGCACAGAGCAAATGATGCTTTAGATGGATCAAGATCGAAAACTCATGGGCGGAATCAATCATAGTCTGGTTCTTCGGTCATGATACTGCGATGTGGAAAGGAAATGGAAAGACTACCACATTATTATATTTCCTGAACGTCGGAGGACGGAGAATAGATGATGGCACTTCCTGGAATAAAACGTTCCAGAGGTAAACTACTCCCCCGATCGGATCTCCGGGTGGGTAGTACCTTAGGGGAAGTCATCGAAAGAGTTGAACATTTTAATTTTAGGATTGGGACATGGAATGTAAGAACACTTCGAAGAGCAGGGAAACTGGAAAATTTGAAGAGAGAAATGGAAAAATGTGAAGTTAACATAATGGGTTTAAGTGAAGTGAGATGGACAGATAGTGGTGAAATAGTGTCAGGTAATTACACAATGTTCTATTCAGGTGGACAAGGTTTTGAACGTGGTGTAGCAATAGTGATGGGAAATCAACTAGTGCACAGTGTGACTAAAGTGGTGTGCCATAGCGATCGTTTAATGTTTGTGAAATTAAGTGCACAACCAGAGGACATTATGATAATGATAATTCAAGTGTACATGCCGACATCAGATCAAGTGGAGAAATTGTACGATGAAATAGAAGATATCATTCACTCTGAAGGCAGAGGAAGAGTAAACACCATAATTATGGGTGATTGGAATAGTGTGGTTGGACAAGGTAGAGAAGCAAACATTGTGGGACAATATGGATTAGGCAGAAGGAACGACAGAGGAGGGATGCTAGTGGAATTCTGTCAGAGAAACAATTTAGTGGTGATGAACACTTGGTTCAAGAAAAGAAAGAGCAAATTATACACATGGAGGAGCCCAGGAGACATTAACAGATATCAAATAGACTACATACTTGTTAAACAGAGGTTTAGGGGCAGTGTGAAAGACGCTAGGACTATGCCGGCTGCCGATATCGACTCTGATCACAACCTTTTGGTTGCAGACATCAATACAAGGTTGAAGAGGATTCGACAGTGTGGGAGGAGAAAGCAGAGATGGGACCTGGAAAAGTTAAGAGTGAACAATGAGAGAGTAGGAGAATCATTGGAGCAGCAATTTAGTGAAATGAGAGGTGAAAATGCAAGTACAAGTGTGGAAGTGCAATGGCGAAATGTTAAACTGGTTTTGTTGAATACTTTAAAGAGTGAAGTTGGGAGGGAAGCAAAGAGAGCGAGGAAACCCTGGATCACCAATGAGATGATGGAGAAGATGGAGGAAAGGAGGAAGTGTAAAAATATAAACGAAGAAGAATACAGAAGACTTAACAATGCACTCAGGAGAGAAACAGACAAAGCAAAGGAAAAGTACATGGAAGAAATGTGCGATGACATAGAGGAACTACAAAGAAGAGGAAGGTACGACCTCATGTACCAGAAAACGAAGGAGCTGGGAGGAAGCGAGAACAAAGGAGTAAGGTCATTCGGAATAGAGGACTCTAGAGGACAAATGGTTTCTGAACAAGCGGGAGTGCTGAAAATATGGGAAGAATATATAAAGGAACTCTACGATAAGGAACACCGTCCGCAAGACATCGACATGGAGACAGAGGAGGCGATTGATGAAGACGAGAAAGGGCCCAGCATACTGACAACGGAAGTAGAGAAGGCAATTGAGGACATGAAAAAAGGGAAAGCTACAGGAGAAGACGACATACCGGTGGATTTGCTGAAAGAAATCAGAGAGGGAGGTCTGAAAGTGCTGACACAACTTATCAACAACATTTATGAAATTGGAGAATGGCCTAAAGACTTTTTGGACGTCACAATGGTTCCTCTTGAGAAGAAAAAACAAGCTACGAAATGTAGTGATTACCGAACAATTAGTCTGATCTCACATGTGGCGAAGATCATTGCAAGAATACTCAATAGACGGCTGGAACACAAAATTGAAGAAGTAATGGGAGAGGATCAATTTGGATTTAGGAAAGGAAAAGGAACCAGAGATGCTATCGGTATAGTGAGGATATTGTCGGAGAGAGTTTTGACTGTTAACGAAGAAGTTTGCGTTTGTTTTATAGACTGGCAGAAGGCCTTCGACAGAGTCAACTGGACAAAATTGTTGAACATCCTTAAGGAGATAGGAATCAACTGGAGAGACCGGAGACTAATTTTTAATTTGTACCTGGGACAAAGAGTAAAGGTGCGACTGAAATACGGAGAAACGAACAGCGTGGAAAGAGGAAGAGGAGTCAGACAAGGATGTTGTCTATCGCCAAGTCTCTTCAACCTGTATGGTGAATGGCTGGTGAAAGAAGCTTTGAAAGGATGCGGAAATTTCAGGATAGGAGGACGCCTCATAAACACCATCAAGTATGCAGATGACCTAGTAGTGCTCGCCAAAAATCAAAGACAACTGCAGCACATGATGAACCGGTTGGTGGAAACTGGAAGGATATATGGCATGGAAATCAACATCGAGAAATCATAAGTGATGCGGATTTCAAAACGGGAGAAACCTTTGGGGGTAAATATCGACAATCAAGAATTGGAGAATGTGAAGCAGTTCAAGTACTTGGGAAGCTTTCTGACAAAAGATGCTCAATGCACAAATGAAATTCGCGCCAGAATTGCCATTGCCAAAGCCGCATTCAACAAGAAGAGGACTCTGCTCACCGGAAAGTTGAGTTTAGAACTAAGGAAGAAATTGGTGAAGTGTTACATCTGGAGCATTGCACTGTACGGGGCAGAGACGTGGACAATGAGAAAAAGGGAAAGAAAATACTTAGAAAGTTTTGAAATGTGGTGCTGGAGGAGAATAGAGAAGATCTAGTGGACAGATCGGGTGACAAACGATGCAGTACTGAGAAGAGTAGGTGAGAATAAAACTTTTCTGAATACAATTCTTCAGAGGAAGGCCAACTGGATCGGGCACATACTTAGACATGAGGGGCTCATACACGACGTCATTGAAGGTAAGATTAAAGGAACGACAGGACGGGGAAGAAGAAGAATCCAACATTTGGATGATATTGTTACGTGCCACCCCCTAGTGGCACTTTTGTTAACTGGATTACGGTGGGGGTACAAAGCACAACACCAATTACTGCTTAAAGAAATAACTAACTTTATTGTGGCCAGAAAATTACACTAATCAGCAAATACAAGCAATTAGGAGCCTTCTCCAGTTTCCTCAAGTCTCTTCCTTATGCGCTCCTGGCCCCTTTCACTTGCAACAGACCACAGAAGTTAATCCGTCCTAATGAGTCCGGTGGCCTTGGCAGAAGCTACCTGCCCCTCTTCCTCAGGTACAACAAATACAGTTACTTACGAGCACTTGAGGTACGCTGTTCACAAGCTGGGAGAAACAATGTCACAGGATTTCGTAACTCGCACAGCACTTCGTCACCACACTTCTGTCGCTCAAGATAGTCGCTCGCACTATCTCGTAAAACACAACAACAACCACTGCTTGACGGGTCACTCTTATATAGCCGGCCGGTGACTCAATAAATGCTTCTAGATCCATCCAGAGTCCACGGTTTCTCGAGGTTTCCAGCGCTGGTCCAGTCACGAATGTTCTGGACTGTCCCTTTGTCCTAGTAGCCCTGTTGCATAAGGCGCGCGCAATACAGGAGGCAGGGCACAGCCCAGCCCTGGGGCAGTTGTGACTCACGCGGCGACTGATGACACAAACTCACAGCCGTAACACCACCCCCTTCCTAAAAAGGCTGATCGTCCCGATCAATCATTGGTCCGTCTGTGTCCCTCCGTAGGCTGCCAGGCGATCTCGATGCACGATCTTCATCTTCGCCCTCGGGCTCCGCTGGATCCTGTAGACGACATCGTTGATCCGTTTCACGACTCGGTACGGGCCCTCCCAGGACTTCTGCAATTTGGATGACAGGCCTTTCTTCCGTAATGGGTTGAAGAGCCAGAACAGGTCGTCCTCGTGGAATCCGCCGGCATCCGTCTGCTGGTCGTATCGGGTCTTCATTCGGTCGGTCTCGATCCGCAGTTTCCTCCTCGTGAACGCGTGTACGTCCTCCAGTTGGTCGACCAGTTCTTGACAATACTGGCTTACCGGGATCGGATCATTCCCAGGTCGGCCGAAGGCAAGATCGACAGGTAGACGGAGCTCCCTCCCAAACATGGCCCGGGCTGGTGTGCACCCGGTGGCTTCATGCACGGCGGCGCGGTAGGCCAGGAGAAATAGTGGAAGATGCTTGTCCCAATCCCTCTGGTGTTCGCTGACGACTATTCGGAGATGGTTCTCGACGGTGCGATTGAATCGCTCTACCATCCCGTCGGACTGAGGGTGTAGCGGCGTTGTCCTTGTCTTCCGGATCCCCAGCAGCTGGCATAGGTTCTGGAACACCTGCGACTCGAAGTTCCTCCCTTGGTCGGAGTGCAGCTCCAGGGGTACTCCGTACCGGCTGACGAATTCCTTCACCAGGGTCTCTGCGATCGTCGCGGCTTCTTGGTTAGGGAGCGCATACGCCTCCGGCCATTTGGTAAAGTAGTCGCTGACGACTAATATGTAGCGGTTCCCTGCCTCGCTTAACGGGAATGGCCCAGCAACATCGATGGCCACTCTCTCCATGGGGCCGCCCACGTTGTAGGTCTTCAGTGGACCCCGTCGTCTTCGTCCTGCGCCCTTGCTGGCTGCGCAATCGTGGCACCTCGCGCAGTGGTTCTCCACGTCTGTTCGGCATCCGATCCAGTAGAACCGCTCTCTCAGCTTCTCCAGGGTCTTCTTTATCCCTAGGTGTCCACCAGATGATCCTCCATGAACTTCCTTCAGGACTTCCTCCGTCATAGCCTTTGGAACGACGACTTGTTCCCGAGATGTCTTCCCGTCGGTGCTCTCCCAGGTACGGCAGATGAGGCCATCCCTTACAATCAGCGATTCCCACTGTGCCCAGTAGGACTTAAACTTTGGGCTGCAGTCACTCACAATGTTCCACCCGGGTCTGGGGACACAGGCCCTCTTCCATTCGGCTATCAGTCCCAGGTCATCATCTTCCGCTTGCGCCCGCGTGAAAGATTCGCGGCTCCAGCTCCCTTGAAGTTCCACGGTAGTCCTTCGGCACTGTATCCCGGTGTTCTCCTCCCTTCGGGCACAGAAGGTGCAGTCTTCGGGGCACGGTCTTCGTGACAGGGCGTCGGCGTTAGAATGCAGTTGGCCTTTCCTGTGCTGAATCTCAAAGTTATACTGTTGAAGCCTCTCTAACCACCGCGCGAGTTGACCCTCGGGCTGCTTGAAGTTCAGGAGCCACCGCAGGGATGCATGGTCGGTCCTGATGAGAAATTCTTGCCCGTACAGGTACTTGTGGAAGTGTTCAATGGTCTTCACGATGGCGAGCAGCTCCTTCCTGGTGACGCAGTAGTTCCTTTCTGGCTTTGACAAGGCCTTGCTGAAGTAGGCCACTACTCTCTCCTCGCCGTCCACTACCTGCGACAGGATTCCCCCTATGCCAAAGTCGCTGGCATCGGTATCGACGATGAACCTTGTTCCAGGTCTGGGGTAGGCCAGAATAGGCGCGGTGCACAGAGCCTGCTTGAGTTGTTCGAAGGCACTGTGGCATTCTGCTGTCCACGTGAAGAGTTGGTCCTTCTCAGTCAGGCGATGTAAAGGTTTGGCGATGTCGGCGAATCCCCTCACGAAGCGACGGTAATAAGTGCAGAGTCGCAGGAAGCTTCGTAGTTGGGACTTGTCCTTCGGAACTGGCCACCCCCTCACAGCTGCGGTCTTCTCTGGGTCGGTGCGCACCCCTTCCTCGGAGACGGTATGCCCAAGGTACTGGACCCGCTTCTGGAAGAGCTGACACTTCTTGGGGCTCAACTTCAGCTGGGCAGCCCGTAGCTTCAACAAGATCTCCTTCAGGTTGCTGTAGTGCTCCTCGAAGCTTCTCCCCAGAACGATGACGTCGTCTAGGTAGACCAGGCAGGTCTTCCAGTGTAGTCCCCTCAGAATGGACTCCATTAGCCTTTCGAAGGTCGCAGGGGCGTTGCACATACCGAATGGCATGACGGTGAACTGCCAGAGCCCGCTGCCCACAGAGAACGCCGTTTTCTCGCGGTCCTTAGGGTGGACCTCCACCTGCCAGTAGCCACTCTTCAAATCCAAGGTGGAGAACCATCTTGACCCTGATATGGTGTCCAGCGTGTCGTCGATCCGGGGTAGAGGGTAGCTGTCCTTCTTCGTGACGTCGTTCACCCACCTGTAGTCCACGCAGAACCTGGTGGAACCGTCCTTCTTCTTCACAAGCACGACCGGAGAACTCCAAGGACTATGTGATGGCTCGATCACCCCTTGCTCCTTCATCTCTTCTACCATCCGGTCGACTTCGGCTTGCTTGGCGAGCGGGACACGTCGGAATGGGGCCCTAATCGGTGCGCTGTCCCCAACGTCGATTCTGTGCTGGACCAAGCTTGTCCTGCCGAAGTCTTTGCTCCCCACGGAGAAGACATCCTGGAATTCGCGTAGCAGGTCCTGAAGTTGGCGTGATTGTTCCTCGTCTAAATGGTCCTGGGATCCTTGGTACAGCTTCTGTAGTTCTTCTGGCAGTGTGCGTCTTCTTCGGTTGTCCGTCTGCAGGTGTCCGTCCGTCGTGTCGGTGATGCGGGCAATCCAGGTAACGGGCTCGCAGACTCCTAGGTTGGTGTCCCGGTGAACCGTAATGTCGTAGTCGTTCAGGTTGGACAGGCGGCCGAGACGTCGTGTTGATGAGGGTCTTGGCAACTAGCAATCCTTTTGTCTGGATGTCCTCATATTTTGGCTCGATGACAGCCGCCACTCCCTCAGCAGTTCCGTCGACAATTACGGCGGCGCTGACCTCCGTCCTGGCAGGAACGATGACGTCCTCTCTCAGCCTTACTCGTCGTGCGGTGACGGCCTCGTGTACTGGTTGCAAAGCAAGTTCCTCACCTCCGAAGTGCAGAGTGTTGGTACTCAGGTCCAAGATGATGTTGTTCTGGTCCAGGAAGTCCAGTCCGATGATCACTTCGTTTGATACGTCAGCCACAAGCACTGGATGCTTTATCACCCGTCGACCAATGACGAACTCCAGTGATGCTTCGCCATGTACCGGTGCGGTCTCTCCGGTCGCGGTTATTAGCTGGAGGTTCCTTTGTGTGGGTTGCACTCTCCACTTCGGGATCACAGTGGGATTGACGATGGTCCTCGATGCTCCCGTGTCGATCAGCATGGGCCAGCTCACTCCGTTGATGACTCCGTCGACCATCAGGCTGCTATTGTCCCTCCGTAACTTCGTCACACGCACTTGGACTGCCGGGGCTTGACGACTGTCACAAGCCAACCTTTGCCCCCCAAGGCTGGCTAATACTCGTTTCCCTGGGCCGCGCGGTTTTCAGACGACTGATTTCCCGTCGGATACCCTCGGCGGCGGCGATCACCGCAGTCCTTGCTCAGGTGGCCTTTCTTACCGCAGGCCCAGCAGGTCGGTAGTCCTCTTCCGGGCCGCCTCTCCGGTTGTCTTCCGGCTGTGTCGTTGCTGGTGGTGCCGCGACTATCGAAGAAACGGCTTAGCGCCTCCATCAATTCGTCGGCCAGGGGCTTGATCTCGTTGGTTTTTGCTGGTTCATCGACGTCCACTTGACGCACCCGCGCGTGCATTCTGGATGCCTGTTTTGCCGTCTCGAATTCAAGTGCGTGGCTCAACGCATCTGCCAGGGTCTTATTGCGCGCGAGTCGCAGCGCCTGTTGAGTGTCCGAGTCCCGTAGCCCGTCGGTGAAAGTCTGCGTCGCTATCTGCTCCAGAAAGTCGGCCGGCGCTGTTGGGTAGGCAAGCCTTACGAGGCGTGCGATGTCCATCTCGAACTCCTGCAGGGTTTCCGCGTTCTTCTGTACCCGGGTCCGGAGCTGCATCTGGTAGGTCTGCTGAAGATTGCTATCTCCATATCGGGACTCCATATGGGCGATCAGTGAAGCGTAGTCCTGGGATCCAGTCGGGATGGCCTGAAGGACGTTAAGGGCGTCACCTCTCAGCGCTACAATGAGAGCTGTAGCCTTTTCTGTGTTGTTCCAGTTATTTATGGAACAGGCCGCCTCGAACTGACGTAAGTAGGTGCTCCACGGGACCTTTCCGTCGAAGGTTGGGGGTGTCACTCTGCTATGTCCCGTTCCTGATATTCCCGGTGTAACGGTGGGCGGGCGTTGGCGCAGTTCGGCAACTTCCTCTTGTAGGGCTTTGACTCTCTCATCCACCCCGGTCGGCGGGCGTCGGCGCAGCTCGGCGACTTCCTCTTGTAGGGCTTTGAATCTATCTTCCATCCCTGTCGGCGGGAGTCGGCGCAGCTCAGCAAATTCCTTTTGTAGAGAGTTGAATCTCTCTTCCACCCCCATCAGCGGTCGTTGGCACAGCTCGGCAACTTCTACTTGCAAGGCGTTGAATTTCTCCTCCACCCCCATCAGCGGGCGTTGGCGCAGCTCGGCAACTTCCACTTGCAAGGTGTTGAACTTCTCCTCCACTGCCGCGACTTCCTCACGTAGGCCCTGTTCTAATTTCCTTTGGCTCTCCTCTAATTTCGTCAGCAGACACTCTTCCAGATTTTTCTGGCCATCCAGAAATTTGGCGGTTAGGTCCTCTGCTAACTTATTCTGGCTGTCTTCCATCTGCTTCAGGTCCTCCACTAACTTATTTTGGCCTTCTTCTAATTTGGAAGTTAGGTCCTCTGCTAACTTATTTTGGCTGTCCTTCAGGTCCTCTGCTAACTTCTTCTGGCCATCCTCCATCTTCTTCTGGCCATCCTCCATCTTCTTCTGGCCGTCTTCCATTTTGGTTTCCATGCCATTTAACTTTTCTAGCAGTGCTGCCAATTTCTCCTCCATTTTAGTTGTTTGTCTTGTAAAGGGCATGCACTCACAGGAAAATTAGAGAAAATGACCTGCTCGGGTTTTGAAACCAGGACCGTCAGGTGTTGTGCTTGAGTTCGTAATCCGGCTTCTGACACCAGTTGTTACGTGCCACCCCCTAGTGGCACTTTTGTTAACTGGATTACGGTGGGGGTACAAAGCACAACACGAATTACTGCTTAAAGAAATAATTAACTTTATTGTGGCCAGAAAATTACACTAATTAGCAAATACAAGCAATTAGGAGCCTTCTCCAGTTTCCTCAAGTCTCTTCCTTATGCGCTCTTGGCCCCTTTCACTTGCAACAGACCACAGAAGTTAATCCGTCCTAATGAGTCCGGTGGCCTTGGCAGAAGCTACCTGCCCCTCTTCCTCAGGTACAACAAATACAGTTACTTACGAGCACTTGATGTACGCTGTTCACAAGCTGGGAGAAACAATGTCACAGGATTTCGTAACTCGCACAGCACTTCGTCACCACACTTCTGTCGCTCAAGATAATCGCTCGCACTATCTCGTAAAACACAACAACAACCACTGCTTGACGGGTCACTCTTATATAGCCGGCCGGTGACTCAATAAATGCTTCTAGATCCATCCAGAGTCCACGGCTTCTCGAGGTTTCCAGCGCTGGTCCAGTCACGAATGTTCTGGACTATCCCTTTGTCCTAGTAGCCCTGTTGCATAAGGCGCGCGCAATACAGGAGGCAGGGCACAGCCCAGCCCTGGGGCAGTTGTGACTCACGCGGCTACTGATGACACAAACTCACAGCCGTAACAATATGAAAGATAGAAAGAGTTACAGCAGACTGAAGAAAGAAGCTGAAGACCGGGAACGTTGGCATCAGAAATTCTCTGTTAGAAGACATGGACCTGCCACTAGGCAGAATACTGTATAATATAATATGTCATACACATTTCACATGGCCGAGAGTACGTCAATTTCCGACACCACGCGCCCATTCTTTCTCTTACCACTGCCAACTGGATCTTACCACTGCCAGCTGGATCGATGGATCGAGTTGGCAGTGCGTCTTACACTTCCGTTCGAACGGAAGTGTGCCAGCTGGTGCCACCTCGATCGTTCCGATCCACTTCCGTCCCATTTTTCAAAATAACTCCCACAAAAATATCCAGCAACCGAGTGGAAAGATGTTACACATCAGAAACAGTAGATAATTCGAAGTTTTTGTTCTTGTTGTTTTTGTTGTTGATTCAATGAGGGACTTGGCGACATAGCGGTTATCCAGCCTCGTGTATAGTCCCCTCACTTTCTTGGTTAACGAGCGGCGACTCAAGCGTAAGGCAGTAGCACGCGCCGACAATAAGCATTGTTCGCTACTGACCAACAGCTGACGGTTGTTGACCAATAGAATGCTTCCTCTATCACCCCACGTGGACTACTAAGTCCCGCCCTGGCGGCCAAATCACGTGTCACGCAGGTGTCAAGTGTCCAGTGTTGCACATCTGCACGTAGTTCTGTCTAGTCTCGCTGTTTGCTCTCAGTGGCTCCGCGGTGACAGCCAAGAATGCTAGTCAGTATATTTCTATTGCATGCAACATTTGTCAATAAATATTTGCTTATTGAAAGATTGACTATTTCAGGTACCAAATATTTGGATAATTCGAAAGTTGACAACAAAGTTACATGTAAATGTTGTTGTTGTTGTTTGAGTCTTCAGTCTTTTGACTGATTTGATGCAGCTCTCCATGCTTCCCTGTCCTGAGCTAATCGTTTCATCTCTACATAGCTACCACACCCTACATCCGAGGCAGTCTGTTTAACATATTCTAACCTTGGTCTACCCCTACAGTTCTTGCCCTCAACCCTTCCTTCCATAACCAAGCTCTATTCCTGGGTGTCTTAGTATGTGTCCTACTAACCTATCTCCTCTCTTCATTAGCAGTCGCCAGAAACATCTCTCTCCTCCCACTCGTCTTAATACCTCTTCGTTTGTAACCCTATCTACCCATCTGATCTTCATCATTCTCCTGTAACACCACATTTCAAACGCTTCAATTCTCCTCTTTTCTGCTGCACCAATAGTCCAAGTTTCACTTCCATAGAGAGCCACGCTCCATACAAAGGCTTTCAAAAACTACTTCCTAATACCTAAATCTATATTCGATGTCAACAGATTCCTTTTTTTTTTTTTTTTTTTAGAAATACTTTCCTTGCCTGAGCCAACCTACTTTTTATATCCTCTTTGCTTCGTCCATCACTGGTTATTTTGCTTCCTAAGTAACAGAAGTATCCTACTTCCTTCAGCTTTTCACCTGCCAATTTGATGTCCATAGAGGTTTCTGATTTATTTCAGCTGCATTCCAGTATTTTTGTTTTACATTTATTAATTTTCATCATGTATTCTTTCCGTAAGACGGAGTCCATACCATACATGTAAATAGTGTTCTATAATCATTTGGTTTAAATAAACACATAACAACCTTCCTCCTTAAGTCTCTCATTATAAACCTATTGGGTAAGTGTGTATTAAGAACATGCGAAGTTTCTCGCTCGGGTCCGCTAGTTCTTATTATTATTTATAGATTGATATTAAATTAATCATATGTAATTCAACATTGGTCCTTATCTCTACAAAGTATTAAACAAATTCCCCGATTCTTGGATGTCACGGGTAATCTCGAGAACCACTGGATGGATTTTGATGCGGTTTTAACCATTTTGTAAAGGATATCTCGAGGAAGGTTTCTGTAGAAAAACATTTATTCATGACCAAAGAAAGTCGAGCAGTAACGATTTCAGTGAATCGAGTCGAAGAAAAACCTGCCGTCCGTGCGCCTTTTAAGCTTACGCTGGGTGTTATACCGTTAAATATATATACTACAAGCTGTACCCGGCATGCGTTGCAATGCCAATCAAAGAAAGTGTTGGCGTTGAAATTCTGTTTCTTGAAGTGCTTTTGGATACACAACATGTTAACCGCCTCTAAGCTATCGTAAAATGGATTTTCTAATTTAGAACCATTCGTGGAAGCGTGCACAACAACTTTCAAAAGTTTCATCGCTGTCACTCATTTGTTGAATCTACTCGTACGCTACCTGTTGTGAAATGGATTTACTAAGTCGAAACCCTTCCCTGGCGTGTACACAATAACTCATCAATGATTCATCGCAATCGGATGAATTGTATATGCACGTATACGGGGTTTTGTTTAAACGATTCGTGCGATGTCACTCATTTGTTGAATCTACTCGTGCGCTACCTATTGAGAAATATATTACTAAGTCGAAGCCCTTCCCTGGCGTGTACACAATAACTCATCAAGGTTTCATCGCAATCGAAGAATGTTATAAGAACGCAATAGGGGATTTTGTTGAAACGCTTCGCGCGTCGTCACCCATTTGTTGCATCTACTCTTGCGCTACTTAATGTGAAATGGATTTACTAAGTCCCCTTCCCTGGCGGGTACACAATAACTGATCAATGTTTCATCGCAATCGGATGAATAGTATATGAACGCATACCTGATTTTGTTTAAACGATTCGCGCTCCGTCACTCATTTGTTGAATCTACTCGTGCGCTACCTACTGTAAAATGTATTTACTAAGTTAGAAACCGTCACGTAAGTGTCCACAACATCTCACCCAAGTTTCATCGCCATCGGACTAATGGGATATGAAGACATAGGGGACTGTATTGAAACGCTCCGCATGTCGTCGTTCATTTGTCGAATCTACTCGTGTGCTACCTACTGTGAAATGTATTTACTAAGCCAGAAACCTTCCTTGGAGTGTCCACCATATTTCACCCAAGTTTAACCGCTAACGGCAGAATGGTATATGACCTTATACGGGACGTTGTTGAAACGCTTCGCGCGTCGTCCCTCATTTGTTGAATCAACTTGTGCGCTGCATATTGTATAGTGGATTTACTAAGCCAGAAATTTTCCATGACGTGTACACAACATCTCACCCAAGTTTCATAGCTACGGACGAATGGTACATGAATGCATACGGGACTTGGTTGAAACGCTTCGCGTGTCGTCGCTCATTTGTTGATTCTACTCTTGCGCTACATATTGTAATATGGATGTACTCAGCCAGAAACCTTCCCTGGAGTGTACACAACATCTCACCCAAGTTTCATCGCAATCGGATGAATGGTATGCGAACGTATACGGGACGTTGTCGAAACGCTTCGCGCGTAGTCACTCATTTGTTGAATATAAACGTGAGCTTCGTATTGTAAAATGGATTTACTTAGCCAGAAACCTTTCCTGGAGTGTACACAACAATTCACCAAACATTTATCACTATCAGACGACTGGTATATGACTTTATACGGGACTTTGTTGAAACGCTTCGCGTGTCATCGCTCATTTGTTGAATCTACTGGTGCGATACCTATTGTAAAATGTATGTACTAAGCCAGAAACCTTCCCTGGAGTGTAAACAACATCTCACCCAAGTTTCGTCGCTATCGGATGAATGGTATATGAAATTATATGGGACTTGGTTGAAACGCTTCGCGCGTCGTTGCTCATTTGTTGATTCTACTCGTGCTCTACCTATTTTTAAAGGGATTTACTAAGCTAGAAATCTTCCCTGGAGTGCACACAAAATCTCAGCCTAGTTTCATCGCTATGGGACGAATGGTATATGAACGCAAACGTGACTTTGTTGAAATGCTTCGCGCGTCGTAGCTCATTTGTTGAATCTACTCGTGCGCTGCCTATTGTAAAGTGGATGTACTAAGCCAGAAAATTTCCCTGCAGTGTACACAACATTTTACGCAAGTTTCATAGCTATCGGACGAATGGTATATGAATGCATACGGGACTTTGTTGAAACGCATTGCGTGTCGTCGCTCATTAGTTGAATCTACTTGTGCGCTATCTACTGTGAAAAGTATTCATTAATTTTGAAACCTTCACGTAAGTGTACAGAACATCTCACCCAAGTTTCATCGCTATCGGATGAATGGTATATGAACACATACGGGACTTTCTTGAAATGCTTCGCGCATCGTCGCTCATTTGTTGAATCTACGCGTGCGCTACCTATTGTAAAATGGATTTACTAAGTCAGAAACCTTCCTTGGAGTGTACTCAACATCTCACCCAAGTTTCATCGCAATCGGACGAATGGTATATGAACGCATAGGAGACATACCCACAGACATACAGACAAACTATCACGTAACATTGATTTTTATAGATGAAGCTATAGCAGGAAGAGATAAAGGGTGAGTTAGAACACGCTAGATGAAGCTGTTCGTTTGAACCGACTTAGATGGTGGGGTCTTGTGAAGAGAATGGGGGAGGAGAGATTGCGTGAGAGGTTAATGATTTCTGATGTAGAGGGTAAGAGAAGCAGAGGTAGAGCTAGGAGGCGATGGTTAGATTCAGTGTTGAACGATTTCAAAGTGAGAGGTGTAGAAGCAGAGTACGCCACATTCCTAACTGCTAATAGGGGATCATAGAGGTGTCTAGTTCGCAAACAGAGGCTTGCAGGCTAGACTGGATGTTGAAAGGCAAAATATTATTGTTTTTACTACCGGGTGAGTTAGCCGTGGTCGTTACGGCATGACTGCTGGCAGTCGCTCACATCCGGGAGGCGAGGAGGTTCGAATCCCCCCGCCGGCAACCTCGAAAATGGTATTCTGTAGTTTCCCATCTTCCTTCCAGGCAAATGCCGGGGTTGGTCCCTAACTGGAGGCCACAGCCGCTACCTTCCAATTCCTCGTCCTTACATTCACACTTTCCTCCCCAGACAACACTGCACACGCGACGGTATTTGTAGCTCACCACATGGGTGTCCACATAGAAGCAGCTACAAAACTCGGGCGAGCCGAACATGTCCTCGGACACTCCCGGCATTAAAAAGTCATACCTAAAAATAAAAATAAATGTTATCACTCCACCAAATCTTTCTAATATTTCGAGAAAGAAATACTGACAGACAGATGAGATTTAGATTCACCAGAATCAGTTGAGATGAAGGAGAAGAGAATGTTTGCATTTCATAATATTTGTTCGCTCTCGTCAAGTCTGTAAGGTGTACTTGAAAGTACCTCGGCCGAGAACAATGGTTGGCACTCACGTTTCTGCTATATGCTACGTCACACGTGTTGCCTATGCAACAGCCCATTCCTCAAGTTCAAGTGCGATAAGCCGAGTGCCCGATAAGCCATGATTCACGAAAGACTGCTTTGTGTTACAAACATGAACCTCTCACGTGGGAGAGACAATGTCAAGTAATTCGCTTACAGGTGAAACTCATACGGATTTGAACACGACTATACAGTAGAGCGTCGAAAATCCGAACTGATTGGAACTGGGAGGGGGGGGGGCGGAGTTCGGATTTCCAATTTGTTCGGATTTTCGAACATAACCTAGAAATTCCCAGTAACACGAAAAATGATAAGATAAATAACATGAAGTTCCGTGACGAACTAAAGAGCCTACTTTCCTTAAAATTAAGTTTCATGCCAATGATTAATCTACAGTATATGAACCTATCTAGAATAATGACGAAATTAAGTTGGTAATATCGAAATGTCTAATTAGTTCGAAATATACCTGGTATAATGTAGCCTAATAGAGCATTACAGTTGGCAGCCCTGGTGACTGAATATATTCTTAGTTCCATCTCTTAAGGTACAGAATTAAAAAAATGGTTGAAGTCCAATGGACGTTACATGCAGTTAGACATTGGATCTATCAGCACGCGTAAAAGCATGTTGGCAACAATGCCATGCGTGTGCTGGTCAGAAATAGCCTAATCCGAAATATTATGATATCTTGTTGTGCCAATTTTGGACGAAATCCATTTGTTAGTATAGAAGTTACATGCATTTTAAAATTGGACCTATCAGCAGGCATAGAATCATGTTGGCAGCACTGACTTATATTAATTATTCCAAATTAATCTAGAATGTCAGGTGCTATACGTGTGCAAAGTATAGGGCTGGCGGCTTGCAAACTTCCTGATATATTGATATTAGGTTAAAAAAATATAGACAGCATGTATTGATAGTTGGCAGCCCTGATTGCTCTTAAGAATACTTATAGTCATATCGGTTATGTTACACATACCACATACGAAATTTGTTTGAAATCCAACTGATAGTATAGAAGTTACATGTATTTAAAAATTGGCCCTATCAGCAGGCTTAGAATCATGTTGGTAGAACTGAAGTATATAAGTTACTCGAAAATTAATCTAAAATGTCAGGTACTATACGTGTGCATAGTTTAAAGCTGTCGGCTTGCATACTTTCTGATATATTGGCATGTGGATAAAATAATAGAGAGAGCAATTATTAACAGTTGTCAGCCCTGGTGGCTCTTAAGAATGCGCTCAGTCGTATCTGCTTATGTACACATATTAAATACAAAATTTGGTTGAAATCCAATTGATAGTGTAGAAGTTATAGGCATTTATAAATTGGACCTATCAGAAGGCTTAACATTATTTTGGCAACACTGTCATATATGGCCTCCTGGAAATTAAACTGAAATAGCGTTATCTACATGTGTGCCAATTTTGGAATAGCTCCCATGCATACCTTACAAGATATCCAACATAGAGCTCAAATTTCTAGTGCGTTTTTTCAGCAGTTGGTAGCACTAACATCATTTTCAAATATGGATGTGAGCTATTCCGGTATACATCTTTACTCATACTAAATTTGGTTTCGATTTCTGCAGCCGTTTAGGAGTTGATAGGGGGGACACACACACAGCCAGCCAGCCAGACAGACAGAAGGACAGACAGACAGACACACATTTTCCCGGATCGATCTCATGTCTACTTTTTCCTCATTTTTGCAAAATGTGAAAAGTAGGCTAAAAATAAACACTTTATCTACTTACATTATGTAACTTACATAGGCCCTACATATTGTACTTCGATTTATTTGTATCTTTAAATCCAGAAAAACGCACTCATTTTACAAAAACAATTCACCTCATACGGTATTTACAAATTTACATATGTATGTACTTTAGGAGTAGTTCCGTGAAGAACAAAATAGCCTATTTTCATAATATCCTACTAATATCAATTGCCTCTTAGATTCGTAGATATTGAGAACCGTCTAAATATTTTGGATGGTCACCATGTTGGTTTTTTATATTATAGGCCTTAGATTTATGTACTATTACATGAAGATTATTGTGTAGATGTTTTATTCAAACTTCAACCGCATGATTAGGACATAAGAAATAAAAGCGGGATTTTAAAATTTCGCTCAGTCGCCATCTTGTGGTTATGAAAATACTTTAAATGAATTAGATGCCAGTCGATTAAAATTTGTAGGCATATAAGCATATACCGTATCAAGTTTCACCGCGCTCGGATGGTTAAAACGCAAGAAACGTCCATTTCAATATTTAAATTTCGCGTCGCCACCATGTTGGATTTGTGCTCGCCAGGTTATTGAACGTCCCATATGTGAACTTATACGTATAGCCTCTATATACTCTATATGGTCGCCATGTTGGATTTTAATATATGTAGGCCATAGAGTTATGTACCATTAGATGATGATTATTGTGTGCGTTAATTATGAAAATGTTGATTTCGATCAAATGATTAGAACACAAGAACTAAAAACTTATTTTCGAAATTCGCACAGCCGCCATCTTGATGTTATATAAACAATTGAACTAAATTAGATACCAGTGCATTACAATGGGTATGAACATTTCCTGTACCAAGTTTCATTGCGTTTGGATCATTAAATCGCGAGAAAAGTCTATTTAAAACTTTCAATTTCGGTTGGCCGCCATGTTCGTTTTGTAGTTAACCGGTTTTTGAAAGTCTCATAGATGAAGTTCCAGTAGTGCCCTTTATCTCTGTACAAAATTTCATGGTGATACCGGTAATAGTTTCAGAGATATAGAATGCCGGTGAAATATTTCGCACAGCCACCATGTTGGATTGGTGAGACGTAACAAAATTTGAAGGGCACGGTCTGGGGGTCGCCTGGAATAGTGCTATGAACTTACCGAGTTTCATTGAAATCGCTCCAGCCATTTAGAAGTTATTAGGGGGGACACACAAAATCCATCACACACACACACACCATCACACACGCACACACAGACAGACAAACGGACAAAAGGTGATCTCATAAGCCTATTTTTTCATAAATGCAAATAGGCTAAAAATCACTAATGGATGGTTCGAAAAAAACACTCCCAAGGTCATTGTTCTCTCACAGCGCTGTGCAAAATACAGTTCACAAGTTTAAAATGGACGTTCGGATTCTTGACGTTCGGATTATTGACGCTCTACTGTACTAAAATTTATCGTAGTTTGTGATTGACTCTTTGTGGGCTGACGTCACTGGATGCCTCCCACTTGACGAATAGTCGCTGACTTTGCCCATGTGATCATAGAGAACATCCAAAAGATTTTTTTTTATTTAGTCAATTTACCATCTAGGTTGGAGGTTCCCACGAACTCAGCGAGGGAACTCACCACTACCGCCTCTATGGGCAGTGTCCTGGAGCTTGGAACATCTGGTCGGGATGGATACAACTGGGGAGGTGTGATCAGCACTTCGCCCAGGCGGCCTCACCTGCAAAGCGAACAGGGGCCTCATGAGGGATGGGAAGGGATGGAAGATTGGGATGGAGAGGCTAGGAAGAGGGAAGGAGGCGGCCGTGGCCTTACAGCATGTACCATCCCGGCATTTGCCCGAAGACGAAGTGGGAAACCACGGAAAACCACTTCGAGGATGGCTGAGGTGGGAATCGAACCCCCTCTACTCATTTGGACCACTCGAAGCTGAGTAGACCCCGTTCCAGTCCTCATACCACTTTTCAAATTTCGTGGCAGAGCCGGGAATCGAACCTAGGACCTCCGGGGCGGCAGCTAACCATGCTGACCGCTACGCTACGGAGGCGACACAAAAGAAATTCTTAATATATATATTAGAAAAGATTTGTCTATTATCCCTCTTACGAATCATACGCGTTTATATTACACTCGTTCAGTGTCAGAAAACTATCTCACGGTCTGCAGTCCTTACTTGAATTGAAAAACAGATAACACACACTAATACAGTAATCACAATTAACACGCGTTATCAGACAGATTCTACACACGCCCAAAGTACACGGGGCTACATGACCACGTTGTCGCAGCCCCTAAACTTAAGAACCAACAAACTATCTCACAGAAGGAATTGTCAGGGCCTACTTTTCCTCTATAAAATAGTAGACTAAACAATAAAATTGACGACGCTAAAATTTGAAAGAGAATTACGTTATAAGTTCCAGCTATAGCCTGCCACGGTGGGTGAGTGGATAGCGTGTCGGTCTACTAACCCCAAGATTGCAGGTTCGCCCCTGGCCGTGGTAAGTGATTTTTGAAAGGCGGCAAAAATACGACACGCATGTCATACGATGTCGGCATGCCATAGAACCCTTTTGAATTCAGTAGGCCGAGTTCATAATGGCAACATTAATCTCGGGAGTTTCCGCCAACACAAAGTTCCCCATTTCTCTACTAGAAAGCGCTATAGTGTTCAAGGAGCTTAGATATCTATTAGCTAACCTCCTTGACTTTCATAGTGATTCAAGGAACAACGAAATTCGACATGCAAGCTACCCTCTGGGTGTCAAATTACAAAGCTTGCAACGGGCACTCGAAGCCATACGATATTATTATTATTATTATTATTATTATTATTATTATTATTATTATTATTATTATTATTATACACAGAGTAGTTTTCGAAACATTTTCTTTATTCTGAGAGTTCACACGGACAGCCATAAAAACTCACCAATCAACAGATTAGAGTATTATCTCAGTATAATGAAGTTCATCATCTTGATTTAGATATTTTTATTAGTAGCGTATGTCAGATAACCAATTTGCAGCGTCCTGTGATAAACTGCAAATTGACTTGTAATATTGCACTGTATTTAAATTCAGCCCATTATTTCCTTCTCATAGCGAGCCTCCGTGGCTAAGGCGGGTAGCACGCCGGCCTCTCACCGCTGGGTCCGTGGTTCAAATCCCGGTCACTCCATGTGAGATCTGTGCTGGACAGAACGGAGGCAGACAGGTTTTTCTCCGGGTACTCCGGTTTTCCCTGTTTCCAAAATTTCATTCCAGCAACACTCTCCACTATCATTTCATTTCATCTGTCATTCATTTAATCATTGCCCCAGAGGAGTGCGTCAGGCCTCGGCAGCCGGCACAGTTCACATCCTCGCCGCTAGATGGGGGCTTCATTCATTCCATTCCTGACCCGGTCGGAGACTGGAAGCAGGCTGTGGATTTTCATTTCCTTCTCATACCTAACCCTTTTAGGTAGATTTCTTTAGAAAGCTAACTATTGCAATGGGTCCCATGTTTCGACTTCCGGAAAATTTCGACATATCTTCGCGTTTCACATCCCCCAGACCCCAAAACCACCGTCAGTTCAAAAGTTTATATATAATTTATGTATATATGTATCTATCTATCTATATATATATATATATATATCAGTTTCTTGTGGACACGATAACTGCCGTAATTTTTCACCAATCACTTTGAATTTTTTACATAATATGTATCCCTATAAAATCTCGGTCGAGTTCGTTAATGGGCAAAATTGGTCATAGGGGGTAAAAATGGGGGGCTTTTTTCGAAAAAGTGAAATATCGCTATAACTCTCTTAATACATGAAATATCGAATCCCTTCAAAGTTCATAATATGTGTCGGATAAGTGCCAAAAATTTATGTCAAATAAGTTTTTTGATAGCACCAACCATTGACCAAAGGGGTGGGAAAAAGTGGGTTTTTCGGGAAACATTAATCATATCTCTGTTAATAGGCACAATATCAAAACCGCACAAAATGGACAATATTCCTCCAATAATTACCTAAAACTTTTGTCTGAAAGAATTTTTGATATGACCCACCATTACGCCACGGGGTGAACAAAATGATTTAAATTATAAGAAAATGCCAAGTGCCAAGAGAGGTTGCCATGACAACTTTACTTTTAATTGATAAGGGATGACCATCAGCAGTTGCTATGACAACGCCACTGCACGAGATCACATTCAGTTTTCATATGTCAGTGGGAAGCGACTTCGGTATCGGAACTGGTAGCATGCTGAACTTCTATGCCCAAGGTCGCGGGTTCAAACCCGGCTGAAGTCGTCGGATTTACTAAGAGCGCTAAAAAACCTGAGTTTGCTTTCCTTCGGAGGGGAAGTTCCAACGTTCGTTGCGAGTTGCTGATTGAGGTGGCATCTAGTAGCCAAGTTCACAGCTAGGTGTCGTTGACGGCAGTATTTTAGGTAGATTTCATTAGAAAGCTAACTATTGCAATGGGTACCATGTTTCGATTTCCGGAAAATTTCGACATATCTTCGCGTTTCACATCCCCCAGACCCCAAAACCACCGTCAGTTCAAAAGTTTATATATAATTTATGTAATATATGTATATATATGTATATCAGTTTCTTGTGGACACGATAACTGCCGTAATTTTGCACCAATCACTTTGAATGTTTTACCGAATATGTATACCCATAAAATCTCGGACGAGTTCGTTACTGGGCTAAATCGGTCGAAGGGGATGAAAATGGGGGACTTTTGTTTCGAAAAAATGAAATATTGCTATAACTCTCTTAATATGTGAAATATCGAATCCGTTCAAAGTTCATACTATGTGTCGGATAAAGCTCAGAAATTTATGTTTGAAACGTTTTTTTGATAGCACCAACCATTGACCAAAGGGGTGGGAAAAAGTGTTTTTTTCGGGAAACATTAATCATATCTCTGTTAATAGGCACAATATCAAAACCGTACAAAATGGACAATATTCCCCTAATAATTACCTAAAACTTTTGTCTGAAAGAATTTTTGATATGAGCCACCATTACGCCAAGGGATGAGAAAAATGATTTCGGAATTGTAAGAAAATGCCAAGAGCTATCAGTGGTTGACATGGCAACACTACTAAATTGATGAGGGATGAGCCATCAGACGTTGCCATGACAACGCACTTGCGCGAGATCAGATTCAGATTTCCATCTGACTTAGTGTGATGCGGCTTCGGTGACTTAACTGGTAGCATGCTGAACTCCTATGCCCAAGGTCGCGGGTTCAAAGCCGGCCAAAGTCGTCAGATTTTCTAAGAGCGCTAAAAATCCCTCAGTATGCTTTCCTTTGGAGGAGAAGTTCCAACGTTCGTTGCGAGTTGCTGATTGCGGTGGCATCTAGTAGCCAAGTTCACAGCTAGGTGTTGTTGACGGTAGTATCTGGTAGCAACATTAGGAACTACTGCTTGAAATTGAGCGTCTGCATTCCTTACCTGAATTACAGACTAATACAGCTATCACAATTCACACCGTTTATCAGACATATTCTACACTCACCCAAAGTACACGGGGTTACATGACCACGTTGTCGCAGCCCCTAAACTGAGGAGGAACCAACCAACATCTCTGCGGGAGATATAATTTTGCGTGAAGAAGTAACAGACCGTTACATAGTTACACATCAGTGTCGAAACTTTGCATAAGGACAGTGTGACCACAAGTATAAAAATGGACTCCAAATGACAAGAAGGTTACTGTCATCATAAGACAATAGAATGTTTAAAATATGCATAAAATGACGAAAAACAAAGTTAATTAATCTCCAATTATAAAATACTTTCACGCAATAAATGTGGTCTGATCCTTCTACGAAAACCTGCATATTCTGCCTATTTTCGACTATCCCCAAGTTTGTCCGGTGAAATCTACCTCCGCCTTCCGGCGTGCCGAGAGGACTTTTTTCTTCTTCTACAGGATCTACTTTTTGCATGGAACGGGAATCGAACCTGGTTGACCTTGACGGAAGGTTATGTTGTTTGCGTCTTCGGTCTTTAGACCGGTTTGATGCAACTCTCCATGGCCCCCGTCCTGAGCTAATCATTTGATCTCTGCATAGCTATCACACCCTACATCTGAGGCAATCTGTTTAACATATTCTAATCTTCGTCTACCCCTACATATGTCAAAGAAAGTCGAAGTACTCGACCTTTCCTTCCATAACTAAGTTTGCTATTCCTGGGTGTCTTAGTATGTGTCCTACCAACCTATCTCTTCACTTCATTAGCAGTCGCCAGAAACATCTCTCCTCTCCCACTTGTCTTAATACCCTTTCACTTGTTACTCTATCTACCCATCTGATCTTCATCATTCTCCTGAACACCACATTTCAGATGCTTCTATTCTCCTCTCTTCTGCTGCACCAATAGTCCTAGTTTCACTTCCATAGAGCGCTACGCTGCAGACCGAGGCTTTCAAAAATGATTTTAATAAGTTACTTACATTTCTAAAGCAAAAAACTCAGTTGGCAGCAAACAGAATTAAGTATTAGATCCGGCGAAATTAACGGTCGTGTAAAACTGAAAGTTTTCTTCATTCCCCCCTACCTTCCTTCCCTCCTACCTTCCTTCCCTCCTTCCTTCCTTCCCTCCTACCTTCCTTCCCTCCTACCTTCCTTCCTCCTACCTTCCTTCCCTCCTACCTTCCTTCCCGCCTTCCTTCCCTCATACCTTCCTTCCCTCCTCCTTCCTACCCTCCTTCCTTCCTTCCCTCATACCTTCCTTCCCTCCTACCTTCCTTCCCTCCTTCCTTCCCTCCTACCTTCCTTCCCTACTTCCTTCCTTCCCTCCTACCTTCCTTCCTTCCCTCCCTCCTACCTTCCTCCCCTCCCTCCTACTTCCTTCCCTCCTACCTTCCTTCCCTCCTACCTTCCTTCCCTCATACCTTCCTTCCCTCCTACCTACCTCCCCTCCTTCCGTCCCTCCTACTTCCTTCCTACCTTCCTTCCCTCCCTCCTACCTTCCTTCCCTCCCTCCCTCCCTTCCTCCCTCTTACCTTCATTTCTCCTTTCCTCGTTCCCTTCTTTCCTCCCTTGTTTCCTCCGTCCTTTTCTTACTTCGTTCCCAGAGGATGAATCTATCCCAAACTCAAAATTAATAAACAAGCTGTTGGAAAACAAGACACCAGTGCATAGAAATGAAGACGACAAGCGTGCAGATTCCTAAGGTTTGTCGCTGGAGCAGACAATGGCGTGCCGCGGGGCGGGGGTGTGGTGTGGGTGCGCTGTGATTGGTGCGAGCCAGTCAGCTGTGAATACTGTAATCTCATCACCATTGTCATGATACGGCCGAGCTGTCGGGAAACACGCTGCACAGACCGATATAGGCTACACCGCCATGAAAGCAAGACGGTACTCACTTCATAAACACACTGTACAACAGTGGCGATCCCTCCATGTAGGACGTGAGAATCATCCTATAGTCAGCTCTCAGCTGTAACTGTTTTAAATAATTAAATTGATTGTTTTGTAAAATAGTATTTGGGGCTACCTTGCGCGCCCTCTCGATGAGCTCTGTCTCACTGTCACTATCAGTACTTGTAACTAGTTCTACATTTCTCCCCTAGATGGGTGAAGTGTGATCTTCACTGCCCGGAGTAGAAAGCTGAGGAAGGAAGCCTTGCATCCTTAAAGCACGTGTTTACAACTTAAAATGTATGGGAGCCCTTGAGGGGGAAAGGGCAGGTTTGGTCTGTTTAATGGCGCTCTGAGGACGTCGACTGAGCTAATCAAGTCTCACTATTGGTTAAATTTAAACCAACACTACGGGCTTGTTGGTTACGATTTCGCGCGGTCAGAATGGATAGTCTGTTTTCAGCGTGTGCACAACTTTGGAGTGGTATTCGATTGTATTGTGTTATGTGTTCGTAATAAAGCTGTGCGACTGAATAATTAATAATAGACCGAGTCTAATATCTCAAATTTGCAGGTTCAAACCCGGCAGAAGAGCGTTAAAAATCCCATAGTATGCCTTCCTTCGGAGGGGAAGTAAAGCCGGCGGTCCCATGTCATGGATTTAAGGCATGTTAAAGAATCATTCACTAATTACACCTGTGTGAAGCTAAATTGTATAGGTTAAGAATGTAAACAACGCTCTTAGGTTCCTACGTTCGTTGCCAAGAGCCGACTGCTGTGGCGTCTAGTAGCTAAGTTCTGAACTAGTTGATGTTGACTGTGGCGTTTGGCGGCAAAAGTATGAACTACTTGAAAATTCAATGTCGGCAGACTTGAATTAAAAACAGATAACACACATTAATACAGTCATCACATCAGACAGATTCTACACAAACCCAAAGTACTCGGGGCTACATGACCGCGTTTTCGCAGCCCCTAAACTGAAGAACCAACCAACCAATATCTCAATTTATAATCTTAAGGGTTTTTTATTATTATTTTTATTATTTTTATTTTTTCAGTGTATGGCTTTTTAGTGCCGGGAGTGCCCTAGGACATGTTCGGCTCGCCAGAGTTAGTAGCTGCTTCTACGTGGATACCCATGGGGTGAGCTACAAGTACCGTCACGTGTGGAATGTTGTCTGGGGAGGAAAGTGTGAATGTAAGGACTAGGAATTGGAAGGTAGCGGCTGTGGCCTATAGTTAGGGTCCAACCCCGGCATTTGCCTGGAAGGAAGATGGGAAACCACAGAAAAGCATCTTCAAGGTTGCCGGCGGGGGGATACGAACCACCTCGCCTCCCGGATGTGAGCGACTGCCTGCAGCCACGCCGTAACAACCACGGCTAACTCACCCGGTAATCTTAAGTTAATCCTGTCATATTACGTCCTACACATTATAAAAATCAGCAGTCGGTACTGCTGTACAAGACGGCCTACCTATGTCACTCCACCCACCCATACTACCTGCTCCTAACTTACTGTATATGTCTGGAATGATGCCAGAAAGGAACACAAACTCCAACAAGGTAGTGTGAGTTTGAGAGGGGCATTATTATAAGGGCCCATAAATGTGGGTATTCTGTCACCTCCTGGCGTATTGATTAGCATTCTTGGGTGTAGCCCCGGAGGTTCAGGCTCGGTTCCCGGGTCTGCAAAGAAATTTAAATCTCTGGTCTGAGAGCTAGAACGGAGAACACTCAACCTTGTAATGCAAATAGGTTTCTAAATATGTTTTATGTCCGACCCTGACTATTAGTCTATATGTCAGAAAACTGAATCATAATAATGGCCATTATAACACTATTTTTCATTATGAAACAGTTTCTCCCACCAATCATTGCTCAAGAAACAGTTGTTTGACCAATTAGATAAGGATATCATCGCATCTGCACTGAGTTCCAAGGCCTTCTAATTTAAATTTCACTGCGTTGTCTAGTGTCATAGTGAGGTATTCCAGGAGGCCATGGTCAAATACAAGGCATTATCTGCGTCTCATGCGCTCTGTGCAGTACATAAAACTGGTGAAATCTCGACAGATATTTATGAATATTTATGTTCGAACATAAAATAGTTATAATAATTATCGTCGAACATAAACAGTCGTATGCAACTCTCCTATAATGGTAATTAGCCTAAGACACTCGTATGGAAATTATAAAACTCGCATACGCTCGTTGTATAAACATACTCGTGTTTCAATTATTGCCATTATAGGCTCGTTGCATAATGTACTATTATGTTCGACGATGTCGAAATGTAAACATTATATGTCAGAAAACTGTATCATAAAGAGGCTCATTATAACACTATTTTTCATTATGAAACAGTTTCTCCCACCAATCAGAGCTCAAGAAACGGTTGTGTGACCAATTAGGTAAGCATACCTTCGCTCATGCGCTCAAAATCCAACATATTTCTGTCTTGGCAAGCAAAGTGAATGGTCTCTGCTTTCGGAGTGCCTTGACCCACGCATGCGCTCTGTTCAGTCAGCAAAGCCACCGGGCCCTGTTTGTTCACTAAATGAATAAACTGAATCCCACATATATTTATGAATATTTATGTTAAAACATATAATTATCGTCGAACATAAACAGTCGTATGCAACTCGCCTATAATGGTAATTAAGACACTCGTATGGATATTATAAAACTCGCCTACGCTCGTTTTATAAACATACTCGTGTCTTAATTATTGCCATTATAGGCTCCTTGCATTATGACTATTTAGGTTTAAGGTGTAGCAAAAGTTGACATAAACCGTGCTAAGCTTAAAATTAATGCCTCGTCGTTAGTAGAAAATCTGATTGCAACGAGAGTGTAAATATTTTACATAATAATAAGTCTCTTATCAAATTATCACCAAGAACATCACACTTTTAGGCAATATTTGCTGTCCTTAAATATGTTAATTACCCGAATTCAATTAAACCAAGGATGCCAGAGGTGATTTTTTACACTCTAGCCCGTTTAATTGACTTAGTTTATTTAGAATATAGCGAAAGTGCCAAGATATTGGTTGGTTCTTAAGTTTAGGGGCTGCGACAACGTGGTCATGTAGTCCCGTGTACTTTGGGTGTGTGTAGAATCTGTCTGATAACCGGTGTTAATTGTGATGACTGCATTAGTGTGTGTTATCTGTTTTTTAATTCAAGTAAGGACTGCAGACTTTTGAATTTATCAAATAGTTCCTACTTTTTGCCGCCAAACGCCACCGTCGACGACTACTAGTTCAGAACTTAGCTACCAGACTCCACCGCAGTCTGCTCTTGGCAACGAACGTAGGAACCTAAGAGGGTTGTTTACATTCTTAACCTATACAATTTAGCTTAACTCAGGTGTAATTAGTGGAAGGTTCTTTAACATGCCATAAATCTATGACATGGGACCGCCGGCTTTACTTCCCTCCAAAGGAAAGCACACTGAGGGATTTTTAACGCTCTTAAAAAGTCCGACGACTTCGGCCGGATTTGAACCCACGATCTTGGGCAAAGTAGCTCAGCATGCTACCGACTACGCCACCGAAGCCGCCGAACGTGCTAAGAGATTTATCCCCACATTCCTGACAGTAAATAACCGAACAAAGAGGATAAGTGCTGAAAGTATTTGAATTTTCTGGCAGCTAGGATTTCTCTCAATCAACTAGAGCTAGGAATAAACACTGTCTTGTGGTTTACTTTTCAAAATTATGGACTAAATATTCAAATATGGTACAATAAATGGAACAAAACTGCAATTAGGTATTTCAGTTACTCGCGGGTTTTTGATGTGTAACATCTTTCCACTCGGTTGCTGGATATTTGTGGGAGTGATTTTGAGAAATGGGACGGAAGTGGATCGGACGATCCAGCTGGCAGTGGTGGATCGAACGGAAGTGTGTAAGACGCACTGACAGCTGGATCACATTGCTGAACACTTTCATTCTGACGGTAAACGCTCATGCGAACTCTGGTGTCAAGTGATTGAAACAAAGCACATGGTACATGTTCGAAGTCTTCGTATCAGTATTTAAATGGTAAAATGCTTTAATATCAAACATTGTAAGTAGTCGGCATTGCCGGTATTGTGTTTCTGCACAATGGCTATTCAAATATTAACCCACATAACGGTAATGCAGTCATCAATATAATATAATCGTTGTGGTTATACGAGAATTGAGCAAGCCTTCGTGAACAATTGCTGAATACATTCTCTTTACTCGCAATAGGGCCTATTCATAAGGCATTTTATACTCAATTTCGCGCAGGAACATAATCGAAACAAACAAAATATAAATGAAACTTAATTCCGTGAAGCAGTATTATTGTTTCGTGAAAATAAGTCACTATCTTGTACTTAATATTCGTGTAGTCGAAATAGCCGTGGGGTTAGTTCTTATGACTGTGAATCTAGAGATCTTGGGTTCGAATCCCGGATGGGGTAGATATTTTTGCTACCAGATTATCGTTTTAAACGATATTTATAATATCAATATGACTCATTTTAACAGAATCCATATGAAATTACGTGTTGGTCTGTGAATCAAGAGGTCCGGGAACAGGGCAAGCCTTTCATGATCTACTGCTGTGCACATTGCATTTACTCGCAAGTTGGCCTATTTATAGGGAATTTAAGGTTATGAGCGGTATCGCGTCTATTAATCTAGTTGATCCATATCGTATTCTTTATTTAGGCTAGTACTGGTGGAAGGTACAAAACCTAAACTACAATATCTGTAAAATAGCCTACTCCCTTTTACAATAGATTAATATTTGTGCCAAAAATATAATAAAATACCGGTGTATCAACAATTTGCCGTCCTTGAAATGGTTTTCCGTGGTTTCCCATTTTCAACTCCAGGGAAATGCTGGGACGGTACCTTCTGACAGGCCACGGCCGCTTCCTTCCACATCCTTACCCAGTTTCATTCACCATCATTCATTTCCTCTCTCATTAACTCCTCTCGTGAGGTTGGCGTCAGGAAGGGCATCCGGCCGTAAAAACCATCCGCCACAAATACTTCCATCGTATCTCATCCCCGAACCCGTGGGAAAACGGGAATAATAAGGTGTAGATATACAATACCGGTGTTTCAACAATATCATGTGAGGTTTCTTCTATGTCATATGTTACACATCATATGCGACTACTGTAAGGCTCGTAAAGTTTTTTAGGTTCTACAGAATTAGGGGCGTATATACATATTTTTTTGGGGGGGGGGGGGGGGGGGAATTGTGAGTATTCTCAGGGGATTGTCACCGCAAAATACCCAGAAATATCAACCAATATCTAAGAGAACATAACTTTGTGTGATTATTTCTGATGAGAGTTAATTGTAAAATTCTAAGTTTTATATAGTATGACCTTCAGTTAGTATAATACAACACAACACAAAATAAAATAAATAAATAAATACAATAATTTTCTATTATGGCCTATGGAGTATGAATGGCAAAAATCTAAATATTTGTCAATTTTTTTAAAGCAGAAAGGTAACTTAATCAGTTGTTGTTTTTTTTTTTTTTTTTTTTTTTACAAATTGATCATTTATTTCTCAAATTTACCGTACTGTGGAATTCCTAGTTTTGCCTCACAAGGCTGAGTGTACCCTGTTTCAGCCCTCGGACCACAATTAAAATTTCTTGGCAGAGCCTGGAATCGAATTCGGACCTCCGGGGCGGCACCCAAGAATGATAGCAACTATACCACGTGGTAGTCCAATTTGAATCTTAATATTGTTTGTAGTGTTGCCTCCGTAGCGTAGCGGTCAGCACGGTTAGCTGCCGCCCCGGAGGTCCTGGGTTCGATTCCCGGCTCTGCCACGAAATTTGAAAAGTGGTATGGGGACTGGAACGGGGTCTACTCAGCCTCGGGTGGTCCAAATGAGTAGAGGGGGTTCGATTCCCACCTCAGCCATCTTCGAAGTGGTTTTCCGTGGTTTCCCACTTTGTCTTCGGGCAAATGCCGGGATGGTACCTACTGTAAGGCCACGGCCGCCTCCTTCCCTCTTCCTAGCCTCTGCATCCCAATCTTCCATCCCTTCCCATCCTTCATGAGGCCCCTGTTCGCTTTGCAGGTGATGCCGCCTGGGCGAAGTGCTGATCACACCTCCCCAGTTGTATCCATCCCGACCAGATGTTCCAAGCTCCAGGACACTGCCCATAGAGGCGGTAGTGGTGAGTTCCCTTACTGAGTCCGTGGGAACCACCAACCTAGAGGGTAAATTGACTAAAAAAAATATTGTTTGTAACTTAGTCAATAAGTTAAGATTAAGGTACACTCAAATTTATAATTATTTTATGCTTTTTCCAAAACAACACTTTCTTAATTTTTATATTGTGTTTTTTTTTCAGAAGGGGGGGGGGGTGTTGCTGGAGCCCCCGCAGCTCCCCCCTTATATACGCCCCTTACAAAATTCATGAATATGTGAGTGTGATTTGGAAAAGTATTGAAGTATTTAGAAATAAGGTAAAAATCTAAGAATCCGGTCCCTAGTAATATTGTACACAATCCACAGTATCCTTAATGTAAATCGTAAGCTCTCTAAAGTTGATACTGGTGAATCTTTTCTTGTGCCCTCCAAGCAGACCACCACCTCGCATTTATAAAGCCTCTTGTGAGAGGGGACACTAGCTACCTTAACGAATATAATCCCGCGACACGATCACAATACCTATACAGTATCAGTGACAAAGGGGGAAAAAATCCCCGCTGGTCGTAACTTTCAAATGGTATTTTTACTTATTTTTATGGTTTAAGACGAAACGACGGAGAGGAAGATGCGCTTGTTAGTCGACAGTCAAAGAAAGGCGCCTTGTTCGCCCTGACACACACGTTGCCATGACCACCACACCAGTTCCAAGGAGCTGCAGGCTGACCGGAAATGACGCCATTCTTCAAAGATTTCCTTCAAAAAGTATTCCCACCACACGCTCAATAGCCTGTCCACATATTGCGTAATCACAAAGAAGTGGGGGGAGGGGTTCGAAGCTTATGATTACGTTGATAACGTGTGGTAACTCCTACATCCTAATAGCAATTGTAGGTGGTAGGTTCTTTTTCATGCCATAAATGTATCTCCGGGGCGGCAGCGAAGAATGCTACCCACTACACCACGAGTTAGTATAATTTCAATTTTAATATTGTTTATAACTTAGCCGATAAGTTAAGATTAGGGTACAACCAAATTTACAATTATGTTATGCTCTTACCAAAGCAGCACTTTCTTAATTTTTATTGGCTTTATTTTCGGGGCAGGGGGCTGGAGCCCCCTCAGCATCCCCATTATATACGCCCCTGAAGTGTGACTATAGACACACTAGATTGACTGTGGGAAACTTTTGGGATTTCCGTAGATTCACTCTCGCACTAGATCTCCGTTTTCCTCACGTACAATATTCTCCTCGCTTTCATTTCTTGAAACCATAATCGTCTTTATCGCCACCGACAGTAGTGGCCACGCTGGCTAAAGCGCAGCATTAGGTCATGGGGCCAAGCTCTCTGCTGACTCGGTAGATGCGTGGGTTCGAGCCCCACCGTCGGCCGTCCTTGAAATGGTTTTCCGTGGTTTCCCATTTTCAACACCAGGCAAATGCTGGGACGGTACCTTCTGACAGACCACGGCCGCTTCCTTCCACATCCTTGTCTAGTTTCATTCACCATCATTCATTTCATCTCTCATTAACTCCTCTCATGAGGTTGGCGTCAGGAAGGGCATCCGGCCGTAAAAACAATCGCCACAAAGACTTCCATCGCATCTCATCCCCGACCCCGTTGGAAAACGGAACTAATAAGGGGTAGACATACATACAAATGTATGACATGGGACGACCGGCTTTACTTCCCCTCGGAAGGAAGGCATACTGAAGGATTTTAACGCTCTTAAAAAAAATCCGACGACTTCGGGCGGGTTTGAACCCTCGATCTTAGGCATTGCAATTATAGGTCTGACGTTTATTTTTGGCCGGTGGCCGTGAAATCCGCGCATCCACTGTGCTAACCGTTCAACGTCCTTCCTTCTTTCCTTCGTTCCTTCAGATCATTCGTGCGTGCATGCAGTTGTTACTGTGCATACTCACAATAAGAAGGCTTCCTGGCTGGTCGGAGACCTCTACGCAACAAGCACGCACAGGCCAAAAACAAACGTCAGACCTGTAAGCATGCTCCCAACTACGCCACCGAAACCGCTAAGTGATCACTTAACTATAGTCGAGTGTCCGGCTCTGACATTTCTCACGAGGGAGGGAGAAGCGTTGCCGGTTGTGTACCCTGAAATATTAAATAGCGTGGACTACATAAAATATTTCACATGTTTAAAATGAATTCTGACGAACCGCTGGCCATATTACTAAAGTAATGTAATTACACGTCCCCTCCGTAGCGTAGCGGTCAGCATGGTTAGCTGCCGCCCCGGAGGTCCTGGGTTCGATTCCCGGCTCTGCCACGAAATTTGAAAAGTGGTATGAGGACTGGAACGGGGTCTACTCAGCCTCGGGTGTTCCAAATGAGTAGAGGGGGTTCGATTCCCACCTCAGCCATCCTCGAAGTGGTTTTCCGTGGTTTCCCACTTCGTCTTCGGGCAAATGCCGGGATGGTACCTTCTTCAAGGCCACGGCCGCCTCCTTCCCTCTTCCTAGCCTATCCATCCCAGTCTTCCATCCCTTCCCCTCCTTCATGAGGCCCCTGTTCGCTTTGCAGGTGAGGCCGCCTGGGCGAAGTGCTGATCACACCTCCCCAGTTGTATCCATCCCGACCAGATGTTCCAAGCTCCAGGACACTGCCCATAGAGGCGGTAGTGGTGAGTTCCCCCGCTGAGTCCGTGGGAACCACTAACCTAGAGGGTAAATTGACTAAATAAAAAAATAAAAAATTTACCGTGAAAGCCGCTGATTGGTACAGGTGACAACATTCCTTATGACTGTAAGCAACTTCGCCAACATAGGAGGAATTCCACTACAATCGAAGAATTTAGGGCTTGTAGCCGCAAAATGTCGGAATAACAAAATGATACATAAAATTTCAAATAGGGTGTGGGACTTCCACGTTACATAGTGAAGACGCTAGAGAAGAATTACAATGATGGCAAGTTTCAAGCTTCTATTAACTGCTTCTCACTGCCATAGGTTGGCTATATCGTTCTCTTTACCCCTCTTCTCCACCATCACCAAACATCAGAGCCGGACACTCGGCGTCTGGACTGTAATCACAAAAATCAACTCATTTCACGCCAAGAAATGTAATTCTGGTTTAAGGGCTGGAACGGGCTACAGTCAGCCTCGTGAGGCAAAACTGAATACCTCAGTCATTCTGGAAGTGTTTTTCCGTGGTTTCCCACTTGTACTCCAGGCAAATGCCGGGATGGTGCCTAACTTAAGACCACAACCACTTCCTACCCAAATCCTACTTCGATCCTACTAGTACAGACACCACAGACTACTTCTACACACACCCAAGCACACGGGGCTATATGACCATGATGTCGCGAAGCCCCTAAAGAATCAACAACTCATTTTACACTCTAAGCGGGTTTCCAGCCGCACTGAGGGATGGCGCGAGCAAAGCCAACACGCGGCGGGGCGTAGGGGAATCCCCTCACCTTGGAGCGTTAGAGTAATTGATGTCTCTGTCTTTGTGTTTCTTGTTACATTTATTTAATCGAAAAATTGTGACGAAATCAGAAATAGCCTATTAGCCTATTGCTTTATGATTACGTATTACAGGGGGTTGCCGATGCGATGACTACGCGTGATTACATGGGGTAGGAAGGGGGGGGGGTCAATATCGCCCAAATGTGATTACGTAATATGTGCGCGTCCCCTAATATTTGAAAGATAAGAATTCTATTGCCTAGCATTATCGTTTCTATATCGTTTTACCCTCCAGGATTGGCTTTTCCCACGGACTAAGTGAGGGATCCCACCTCTACCGCCACTAAGGGCAGTATCCTGAAGCTTGAGACTCTGAATCGGGGGATACAACTGGGGAGTGTGACTAGCACTTCGCCCATGCGGCCTCACCTGCAAAGCCTTGTGAGGGGGATGGAAAGAGTGGGAAAGATAGACAAGGAAGAGGGAAGGAGGCCTATTGTCTAGCGGCAAAGTTACAGTATATAGACCTGTCTCTCTCTCTCTCAACATCGCCATGTCCAGTAGCGTAGCGCATTTGAGGTTACCCTGGGAGCGAGATCCCATCGTTCCCAGGTTCGGGGAAGCGATTTAAAAGAACATATTATTATTAATTTATTATTATCTAACAAGTCGCCTCCGTAGCGTAGCGGTCAGCATGGTTAGCTGCCGTCCCGGAGGTCCTGGGTTCGATTCCCGGCTCTGCCACGACATTTGAAAAGTGGTATGAGGACTGGAACGGGATCTACTCAGCCTCGGGTGGCCCAAATGAGTAGAGGGGGTTGGATTCCCACCTCAGCCATCCTCGAAGTGGTTTTCCGTGGTTTCCCACTTCGTCTTCGGGAAAATGCAGGGATGGTACCTACTGTAAGGCCACGGCCGCCTCCTTCCCTCTTCCTAGCCTACCCATCCCAATCTTCCCTCCCTTCTCATCCCTCATGAGGCCCCTGTTCGCTTTGCAGGTGAGGCCGCCTGGGCGAAGTGCTGATCACACCTCCCCAGTTGTATCCATCCCGACCAGATGTTCCAAGCTCCAGGACACTGCCCATAGAGGCGGTAGTGGTGAGTTCCCTCGCTGAGTCCGTGGGAACCACCAACCTAGAGGGTAAATTGACTAAATAAAAAACTAACAATTGACGAAGGACACTTACAACAAGAAAGTGTTATCCTACGGGGCTAAACTAAGACACCTAGACACTGTCGTCAAACCCAAATGTCTGTAAGCATAAACGTTGGACATGATTGGGAAAGGTGAGCTTGAAAATGTCAGAAAGAGAGAAAAATGCTTAGGAAAACCCTGGGCCCAAAGATAAAAGATGGAGAGAGAAAACTAAGACCAAACAAAGAATTGTACCAGAAAACTGAAGATGTGGTTGAACTGAAGAAGAGGAGGAGATAACAGTTCTATGGACACCTCCTGAGAATGGATGGCAACACACTGACAAAAAGCATTTTCGAATTTTTCAGGAAGAGAAAGACAGAGCTCAAATGGTTTCGAGAAGTGAGAACAGACCTACCCAAGATAGGGGTACAAGGAGACGACATAGCAGATAGGGATACAACTAATTAAGGAGTACAGAGGTCTCCAGGAGACGGGGGAGGAGCCAGTGACTATGAAAGAACCTACACAGAAGAACAGAAGAGGGAAGTAGGAGAAAGGAAGAGAAGAACTGGCAGAGAGTCAAGGCAGAGAAGGCAAAGCATAATGTAAAGACTGTGAAGTGTGGTCCACGGAAGGCCAAGATGAAAATAAAGAATTATCATTTAACGTTGAGGCACCAAGTGATGAATTTCTTCCACAAGATGATGAATAAACAGTGCTCTCTCTTACTGAACCTATTCTACTTATCTCCGTCTTAGTGGTGTGCATGACAGGCTTCGTAGCACGTGACGAGGTGGCCGAGTGGTTAAGGCGTTGGACTGCTAATCCAATGTGCTCTGCACGCGTGGGTTCGAATCCCATCCTCGTCGTTCACATTTTTAAATCATATTTAACCGATTCACCAGTTAGCTTCTGTGATATTCAACCATGAATGTGATATGAGATAACGCTTGAAAATAAACCTATCAATACTCGTTTAATGACACTAGCATTCAATTGTTCTTCTTGTCCGTTTTCCCCTGTTGTCCCTTACCTTTGGGGCGGACCCTCTCCTCTCCCCCTCTCCTCTCCTCTCTCCCCTCTGGGGGCGTGGTGGCTCAGCGGTCTAGCTGTATGCCTCTCACCAAGGCGGTCCGGGTTCGATTCCCGGTCAATGCATGTGAGATTCTCGAAGTGAAATGCCATGTCCTGTGGTTCGGATTCCACGTAAAAAGGAGGTCCCGTGGCTCATGATCTCAAGATTAACGGTCACGTTAAACTACAAGCTTCCTTCCTTTTTCTCTCCCCTCTCCTCTCCTCTTCTCTCCTCCTTTCCTTTTCTCTTTAAGATTCCCGCACTGTCTTTGTTACGTGGTTCACCGTGTATCTAAATTCCCTTTTAGCTTTTTTAAGGCATTTTTAATCTACGTTGCATTTTGTAAGTTTTTTCGATCTAAAGTACATCTCGCGATTGTTTTCAACCTCAATTGCATTTTGTAAAGATTGACAATCTAAATTGCTTTTTAGTAAGTCTTTCAATGCAGGTAGCCGGGCCTTTTAGTGAGTATTTTGAATTTTAATTGCTGAAAGACATTAAGATAATTAATCAATCCTTCGATAAATGCCAATATTGTGTAGGGTGGGTATTTTGTAAGTATTTTTATTCTCAATTGCATTTTGTGACTATTTTGAATCTAAATTACATTTTGTAAGTATTTTCTAACTAAATTGCATTTTGTAAATATTGTCAATTCAAATAACAGTACAGTAAGTATGTAGTTAGTTTTAGTTGTAAGTAGGTAGTTAGTTTGTCTATTAGATATGTCATTGTTCTATTAGACTGTGGTGTGTGAGTGTGTCTGGTAGCAGTTGCATTGTTTATTAGTTATAGTTCATTGTTTCAGTAGACTGTGATGTGTGAGGGTGCATGTGAGTGTGCCTGGTGACAGACTGTTTTAGTGGTAGTATTTGTTGTTGGTGGAACTTTAGTATTTTTTTCGTTAGTAGAATTTTGGTATTTAATTGTTAGTACGGTAGAAGGTTAGTATTTTTGTTAGTAGAATTGCTCTTTACTTATTCTGAAAGGGAGTAGCAGCCTTTCAGAATAAATCAATTCTTTACTAGTCTTATAGACGGTTAAGATATTGATAATATAAGCCAAATAATGGCTACACTGCGTCCTGCTGCACGGCTGAAAGCAACGGGAAACTACAGCCGTATGCTATTCCCGAGGATATGCACCTCTCTATGCATAATTACATGTGATGATGGCCTCCTCCCTTGTAAAATTTCAATCCGGAGGTAAACTAGTCCCCCGTTCGGATCTCCGGGTGGGGACTACTCGAGAGGGGGTTAACATCACAGAAGTGACAAAGATGAAATCTGACATTCTACGGATCGGAGCGTGGAATGTTAGAAGTCTGCTAGGAAGTGGAAGGTTAGAAAACTTAGAAAGGGAAATGGATAGGTTGAGGTTGGATTTGGTTGGGATTAGTGAAATGCGCTGGCAGGAAGAAAAGGACTTTGGGTCAGGAGACTATAGGGTCATTAGCACTAAATCAAACAATGGCCAAGCAGTGGTTGGCCTCATATTGAGTAGGAAACTTGGACAGCGGGTGGAATATTATGAGCAATATAGTGAACGGATTATTGTAGCAAAAATCAATACTAAACCTACCTGCACCACAGTGGTACAAGTCTATATGCCTACCAGTCAAGCTGATGATGAGGATGTTGAAAAGGTCTACGAAGAAATAGACGAAATTCTGAGGTATATCAAGGGTGATGAAAATGTTATAGTAATGGGAGATTGGAATGCTGTGGTTGGAAAAGGGAGAGAAGGGAAGATAGTAGGAGATTTCGGATTAGGTGAAAGGAATGATCGAGGAAGCAGGCTGGTAGAATTCTGCACCGAGCATGAGTTGGTCATAGCTAACACCTTATTCAATAACCACAATAGAAGAATATACACATGGATGAGACCAGGAGATACAGGGCGTTACCAAATCGACTTCATTATGGTCAAGCAGAGGTTTCGAAACCAGATTTTGGATTGTAAAACATATCCTGGTGCTGACATAAACTCTGACCACAATCTGGTTGTAATGAAATGCAGATTAAAGTTGAAGAAACTGAAGAAAAGTCAAAAGCCAAAAAGGTGGGCAATAGACAGACCGAAAGAGAAGGATGTAAACGAAAGATTCAAGAAGAGTATAAAGGAAGGACTAATGAAAAACCCTAAACAAACTTCAATTGCAGACGAATGGGCACTTTTGAAGAATGAAATAACAAAATCCGCAGAAGAAAACATTGGTAGGAAAGAAAGAATAGGTAGAAAACCGTGGATCACTCAGCATATACTAGAATTGATGGATGAAAGGCGGAAACACAAGAATGTAAGAGATGAAAAGGGGAAAGCAGAATACGGACGTCTGAGAAATGAGGTTAACAAGAAGTGCAAGGAAGCGAAAGAAGAATGGTTGAAAGAGAAATGTGCAGGTATAGAAAATTGTCTGAAATTAGGAAAAGTAGACACAGCTTATCGAAGGATTAAGAATACTTTTGGGGAAAAGAAGACTAAGTGCTGTAATATTAGGGACACAAATGGAAAGCCTCTAACAGATAGGGAAGAAAAGGTTGAGAGATGGAAAGCTTACATAGAGAGTTTGTATAAGGGAAAGGAGATTGTGAATCATGTAATAGGAAGGGAGGAGGAAATTGATGAGGATGCGAAAGGAGATTTAATATTGAGATCAGAATTTGATAGAGCTTTGGATGACTTAAGCAGGAACAAAGCACCAGGCATAGATGATATACCGATTGAGTTGCTACGCTGCATAGGAGATGAAGGTCTGATCAGGTTATTTCACTTGGTGTGTAGGATTTATGAGACAGGTGAGGTAGGCCTACCCCCTGATTTCAAGAAGAATGTAATCATCCCTATACCAAAGAAAGTGGGAGCTGACTGATGTGAAGATTACCGTACAATCAGCTTGATTACTCATGCTTCAAAGATCCTGTCTAGAATAATTTATAAGAGGATTGAAAGCCAGATAGAAACGGAGTTGGGTGAAGACCAGTTTGGTTTCAGGAGAAATGTAGGAACAAGGGAAGCTGTACTAAGTCTTAGGCTGATTTTGGAAGGTAGAATAAGAAAAGATAAGAGAACGTTCATGGCATTTGTAGACTTAGAAAAGGCTTTTGATAACGTTGATTGGACTAAATTGTTTGACATTTTGAAATTGATTGGAATAAAGTACAGGGATAGGAGGGTGATATACAATCTATACAGAAACCAGACAGCAGTCATTCGAGTTGAAGGACATGAGAGAGAAGCTGGTATTCAGAAAGGTGTAAGGCAAGGCTGCAACTTATCACCCATACTTTTCAATCTTTACATTGAACAAGCAATGAAGGAAATTAGAGAAAAATGTAAAGTGGGAGTGAAGATTCAAGGAGAAATAATTTCAACTCTGAGATTTGCTGATGACATCGTCATCTTGGCCGACAAGCCTGAGGATTTGAATGAGTTTTTGAATGGTATGGACTCCGTCTTACGGAAAGAATTCATGATGAAAATTAATAAATGTAAAACAAAAATACTGGAATGCAGCCGAAATAAATCAGAAACCTCTATGGAGATCAAATTGTCAGGTGAAAAGCTGAAGGAAGCAGGAGACTTCTGTTACTTAGGAAGCAGAATATCCAGTGATGGACGAAGCAAAGAGGATATAAAAAGTAGGATGGCTCAGGCAAAGAAAGCATTTCTACAAAAAAGGAATCTGCTGACATCGAATATAGATTTAGGTATTAGGAAGTCATTTTTGAAAGCCTTTGTCTGGAGCGTGGCGCTCTATGGAAGTGAAACTTGGACTATAGGTGTAGCAGAAAAGAGGAGAATTGAAGCATTTGAAATGTGGTGTTACAGGAGAATGATGAAGATCAGATGGGTAGATAGGGTTACAAACAAAGAGGTATTAAGCCGAGTGGGAGAGGAGAGATGTTTCTGGCGACTGCTAATGAAGAGAAGAGATAGGTTGGTAGGACACATACTAAGACACCCAGGAATAGCAAGCTTAGTTATGGAAGGAAGGGTCGAGGACAAGAACTGTAGGGGTAGACCAAGGTTAGAATATGTTAAACAGATTGCCTCGGATGTGGGGTGTGGTAGCTATGTAGAGATGAAACGATTAGCTCAGAACAGGGAGGCATGGAGAGCTGCATCAAACCAGTCAAAAGACTGAAGACTCAAACAACAACATTCTATTAAGAATAATTGTACATGTTTCATATCAACGATAGATGCTTCATCAGCATTATAATAAAATTATCAAGAAGTTGTCGCCTCCGTAGCGTAGCGGTCCGCATGGTTAGCTGCCGCCCCGGAGGTCCTGGGTTCGATTCCCGGCTCTGCCACGAAATTTGAAAAGTGGTATGAGGACTGGAACGGTGTCTACTCAGCCTCGGGTGGTCCAAATGAGTAGAGGGGGTTCGATTCCCACCTCAGCCATCCTCGAAGTGGTTTTCCGTGGTCTTCGGGCAAATGCCGAGATGGTACCTTCTTCAAGGCCACGGCCGCCTCCTTCCCTCTTCCTTGCCTATCCATCCTAACCATCCCTTACCTTCCCTCATGAGGCCCCTGTTCGCTTTGTAGGTGAGGCCGCCTGGGCGAGGTGCCAATCCCACCTCACCAGTTGTATCCCTTCCGATTCGATGTTCTCAGCTTTAGGACACTGCCCCTAGAGGCGGTAGTGGTGAGTTCCCTCGCTGAGTCCGTGGGTTCCACCAACCTGGAGGGTAAACGACTAAAAGAAAAAAAAAGAAAAAAACAAGAAGTTTCATTGACGTATAGGCCCATGTAAGAAAGAAATTAGGTTGAAGGTTCGTATCCTGGCGCAGTCAGCTGGCAGTAGGTTTACTGACATGTTAAAGATCCCCTTCAGGGCAAAATTCCGGCAACCCGGCGTCTCAAAAAGCCAGAGTAGTTAAAAGGGACGTAAAACCAATAACATTATTATTATCATAAGAAATAAATTATAGCTATCTCTGAATATACCTAAGGAATCTAATTTAAAAAATAATAGTATCTAATAAAAACAACCACTTCAGCCATCCTCGAAGTGGATTTCAGTGGTTTCCCACTTCATCTTCGGGCAAATGCCGGGATGGCGCCTAACATAAAGCCACGGCTGCCTCCTTCCCTCTTCCTTGTCTATCCCTCCCACTCTTCCCACCCTTTCATCTGGCACCTGTTCGCTTTGCAGGTGAGGCCGCCTGGGCGAAGTGCTAGTCACACTCCCCAGTTGTATCCCCAACTCAGAGTCTCAAGCTCCAGGACAATGCCAGTGGTGGTAGAGGTGAGAAAAGCCAACCCTGGAGGGTAAACGATAAAGAAAGAAAGAAAGAAAGAAAGAAAGAAAGAAAGAAAACAACCGGCCGCGGTGCCTCGAGCCTCAATAATATCGGGAGAGCGTCAGCTCGAATCCCACCTCAGCCGTCCCATTTTCACTCCCAGGCAAATATCTTTCAACAAATACACGGCCGACTCCCTGACCTTTCCTTAATTAGACCCAAGTTATTGGTCGCCTGGACGATCGACCTGTCACCATCCCCAACTCCCAGACTCGAATCCACTAACTCTTAGTAGTCGTAGTAAACATAATATAATGTAATAAAAACAGTCAATTTCACTTGTACAGACATCACAGAGGCACAGGTTATCAGACAAATTCTATACATTCTATACACTGAGCTACATGACCACGATGTCGCAAAGCCCCTATAGAATCAACAACAAAAACAATTAAGAGATTAATATTTTAAAAAAGCACAGTCAGTCTGAAAGACTAGACGTTATATCATTTCAAATGACGCATGCTACAAATGCTACACATGTTAGAAAGGCTCAGGACTCTTTCAACAAACTCCATTACCCATTAACTTAGGCTTCCCGCGCGGGCACCTCTTTAAGGGTCACCCTGTATTTGGGTCTGACATCTTTTACAACTCTTTAAGGGTCACCCATTATTTGAATCTGATATCTTGCAAATCTCTTTAAGGGTCACCCTGTATTTGATTGAATCTAAAATACTGCACACCTGTCACCCTGTATTTTGCTCTGAGATCCTGCACACCTCTTTAGGAGTCACCCTGTATTCTTCTATGCCATCTTGTACACCTCTCTAAGAGTCACCTTGTATTCTTATCTGGAATCCTGTATATCTCTCTAGGAGTCACCCTGTATTCTTATCTGGCATATTTACTGTATTTTGCTCTGAGATCCTGCACACCTCTTTAGGAGGCACCATGTATTCTTATATGGCATCTTGTATAACTTATTTCTTTAGAAGTCACCCTGTATCCTTGTGTGACATCTTGCACACCTCTTTATGAGTCACCCTGTATTCTTGTCTGACATCTTGTGCACCTCTTTTGGAGACACCCTGTATTCTTCTCTGCCATCTTGTACACCTCTTTAAGAGTCACCTTGTATTCTTATCTGGCGTCTTGTATATATCTTTAGGAGTCACCCTGTATTCTTATCTGGCATCTTGTACACCTCTTTAGGAGTCACCCTGTATTCTTTTCACTTCGCTCGAAACCCCAGGTCGCTCGACGCCCCAGGACTCTTTCAACAGACTCCATTAACCAATAACTTAGGCTTCCCGCGTGGCTGCATTACGTCACGCACTCGCCGTCCTTTACCCATTAACTTAGGCTTCCCGCGTGGCTGCATGACGTCACAGTCTCCGTCTCCGTAACGCAACCGTCTCCGTCCCGCATAACGTTAGACCCAAAGCATAACGACGATGTCGACAAGATCATTTGAAATGGTAAAACTGGCCTTAGAATTTAAAGCTAGCTGTGAATGTACTGTTAATAGTCATAGAACAAATAACAGTATCTAATGAAAACATTAAGAGCTCAGTGTCTAAATTGATTGAAAACAAACTTTTACAATGCCAATGATTCAGTGGCGTAACTACGGGGGGTGATTAGGGAGATCAATCCCCCCCCCCAGAGCCAAATAAAATTAAAAACATAATTTAATGAAATTTCTATTAAAAACAAGTAGTTCCGTAGAGAACCATACAGCGTATTTTCATATATCCCACTTATGTTAATTGCCTCTATCAACATACAAAATTTCAGTTTGATTGCTGTAATAGATTCGTAGGTATTGAGAACCGTCTAAATATTTCGGTTGGTCCCCATGTTGGATTTATATATATTGAACCCATGTGCCATAGGGTCCAAGGAGGTCGAATCCATGTATTTGGGGAAGAAATGAAAGAAACGTACAGTTTCTAATGTAACATAGAGAAAGATCAAGCCAGGATTCTAGCCTAACATTGTGCAAGCAGCGCGAGCCAGGTGTTCGAGAGATGAGATCACGCCTCTTGACATTCAGAAGGAGCTGGTCATGAGTATTAATAACCGAGTGGAAAATTCCGACTGTTAGACAAGGAAGCCTGACTCGGAAATCGAGCTGAGCTTGCTTAAAAACGACAACACCGCCTATGCGCCAGAAGAGGAATAATTAAATTTAACCCGTTTACGAGTATAAAAATAAGTAAACAATTACAGTACGGTGAATCATTTCGAATTAGAGATTTTTGTGTAAAGAAAAACCCTTTAATAATTGCACAGGAGAAAACTGCAAACGCAAGTAGACGTCATAGGGGATTTACCAAGGCCTGTGGAGAGGGGAGAATGCAAATGAACAGCAACACCCACACAGTTGAGGACGAGAAATTAATTAATATCTCCGAATTGCACGATCGATTCTTATGCGCAATGAGATTATTTAACATTGAGAAGACGAGCTTTTTGAAGGTATAATTTTTATAATGGTGCAACCATTATTTTAAAAGTTGGGCACGGAAAGGGCTAGAGTCTTATCTTTTTGTAGCGAAAGAGTATAAAGCTCCTGGCATCACCAAGCCAAACATGCAGTTATTCTGACAGCCCGTGAGGGGGTGTTACTACGCATCAGTGAATGCAGTTTCAAACAGTCCAGGGGACGTGACGCTGGAGCATCAGTACAAGCAGTTCCAAACAGCCCGAGGGGGGCGTTGCTACGGATCAGTATTCAGACAGCCGGGTGGGGCGTTACTCTGCTTCACACCGAAGACAGTTTACCAGTGCTCCTTGAGGGGAGAAACGCTGTATTACACCGCAGAATTAATCTCTGATAGCCACAGGCGTCGCAGTATTAACAACTTGCGTGCCTCCATAAGGAGTTGTAAAGAAGAAATATTAAAGTATCGCCGTGTTGAAAAATTAGGAAAATCCTAGTTACAGGATTTAGGTCCGACAGTACACAAGTTTACAGTGAAAAGTTCGTAAAATATAGTCAGAGCAGGCTGCGAACGTTGGACTTAAGGCGATAGGTCTTTAAATAAATGACCGAAAATATCATAACGTACGGAAGTACCGTAATAGAAAGATAAACAGTTATCTAATTTAAAGAACCCAAATAAGGAAAAACAGAGTAAGGTTCGCAACGTATTTCAGAAAAGTAGGAGTGCGAGAACCGAATAAACAAAGAAGAACGGAGACTATAGACATTATCTCCAGAAAGCAGACGAACTATTCTAAAGTACTAGACTCGAGAAGTACTAGCTACTATAAAATAAATCCATCGATCATCGATAGGTTATCGAGGGGACCTCGATCCGAACAGACTTTCACTAGGATCGATAAACTAGATCTAAAAAAAGAAGCTGTTCAAGCTAGAGAAATAGCCGGTCATCCAGAATAGGATTCGAAGAATTAGGATTCCAGGGAAAAGTAGATGATTCGAGACTTTCGTATTCTGCAGGATAGGAAGCCGACATTGAATAAATTTCACCCTTGGAAACGGGAGATTAAGAGGTCACGTGTGATAGGCTAGGAAAATACGGCCTAGTGATCAAAAGTTGTGAAGTGTAAATCTATCAAGATTGTGTGTTAAAATAATATTTTTTAGTGTTTATTGTGTGTTCTAAATGGATACACCAGTGTATTAAAAATGTTGTCAATGTTAAGTGTATTGAATATGTGTCAAGAAGTGTTTGTACATGAGATGAATTTCTACAATATGGAGTAAGTTAAAAAGTGGGCCAAAATGAAACACCGCACAAGGATAAAGGTCATGAGACGACCTTAAAAACATGTGAGTAATGAATTTCATTATATTTTGGTGTCGGGAAATGATTGTGTACAAATCCACCGGAGTTTTTGAGTAAAAGGGATGTGTTTAAATAAATAAATACTGAATAAAAACAAAACAGAAAACGCGGTCTGAACAATAATAGAAATTTGAGAAACTATAAATAATTATGTAAAAGAATAAATCCAGTAGAGGAAATATATGAATAAAAAGTCAGTGTATTTGACGAATGTCATAAGAGCAAGCGAAATATTAATAATTATCATGAAAGATATTTAAATAAAAGTAAATTTGAGTTATATGAAAGAAATAGCTTTTGAGCTTTTTGTAAAGAATGAAGATATGAAATGAATAATAATAATAACCAAGTAAGGAAATATTAAATAAAGATCAAATTAATTGATGTGAACATAAGAGCGTTAGAGCCTTAATAAAAAGTATAGACATGATGTTCAAATACATGTTCTTAAAAAGAGAGAAAGTTATTGTCAAAGGAAAAGAATAATATAAAAATTGAGATGTGTATCAATTGTTAATATGGGATTATCAGTTCTTTGGATGACGCTCGGCTTAAAAATAAAGTATAGCGCAAAAGGAGCGCAATTAAAATAAAATGTCACGCTAGGAACGCGTAAAAGTTAATGTACTTGGTAAATTACTTATGAGAGGTAGTTGATTGTAATGAATTGAGAATTGGTGTAAGTCCTCTATTTGTGACGTAGTATCACGAGGCCATTGTGTATGTTGTATTGAAAGGGAGCAAATGTATGGTATTGAGCGTAGGTCTTATAAGCTATAGGCTGACCATAAATCGCATTTTGTATAGTCCTCTATATGGGAATGGTTCCCGAGGCATGTGAAGAGATTCGAACTCAGAATCCTCTTATTGTGAAAGCCCCTTTATTATTCGTTGTGTATTACTCTTTCCCAATCAATGAGGACCTTTCATAATTAATAAATGCCAAGATTACGAATGTGGTTTATGAGCCCAATAATATTGTTGAATTTAAACGAGGAGTAGAATGCCAGGTCTCCCCAAAGAATTGAGAATGAACGAAAAGCTGTTTGTAAAAGCATTAAAGAGAGCTCTAGCTTAGACTAGACGGGAGGGTTCCCGCATAGTCATAAATAACGCTCGAGTAGCACGGTCAGACCCTCGGAGCAGGAGGGGTGTCTGAAGGCCGTCTTGTAAGGAGTAATGAATACACCGTGAGTGTTTAAAGTTGTTAACGACCCGGGCGTTGAACCGAGGTCCTTGTAGATTGATATTTCCGCTTGCCTGTTCAGATCGTAGTTTTTTTATGTGATAATGGTCTTATAAGACAAATAAAATAAATAACAATCCCTATTGTAATGTTGTATGGAAGTAGGATTCCATGAGTTAATTGAAGGCAACTAGGTTTCGGGAGTGACCATAGTTTTTTGACTGTGTCAAGTATCTTCATACTCTGGAGTACACAAGTAATTTCCTGATTACCTTGATGTATTTGTAAAACTAGAGAGAGATGATAAAAGCTGAAAACATGTGAAATGCCCAAATATTGAGTTAGATAATTAACATGTAATTTTAAATGTAATTATACATTTTTTTTGATGATTAAGAAAATATAAAAAGTAGTATTTGAGGTGTACAAAGAATGACACCATTATTAGAGAAAGCATTGAGCCAAAAGAGCTCGGGGTTATATGAAACTTACAGTTGATGCTTTATGGAAGTAAAAATAATTAGGAATTGTTGGTTTATATGGAAACCATATGTTTTAATACAATATTTGATTTATTCTTATGTTATTCCTGGTTCATTTGGAACAAGTAGATGATTATGGGTCAGTAATGTAATTGTTAATTGTTTGTAGCGCCATAATTTTGATTAATTAAATGTGTTAAAATAGGAGTTGATTTTGTTGTTATTTTGCAAGTGTATCCTCTAATTAATCCAAAATATGTGAGTCACAGAGTGGGTGAACTTACCGCAACCCCGAAAATCCCGAATTGAGCTACGCTGGTATACTGTGATTTACATATTTCTTGCTAAAAGGGCACATGGGGGGCATAGAAGTAATGTGCTGGATTAATAACTAGAGGAACACTTAAGACGGTCATAACATGTAAATTAAAGTAATGATAGGAATAGCTACAACGTAAAATATTAACTGACCGCATGGGTCCCTGGAAACTCATACCGAGCAGCCCTGAATTATATCATTAACCCCCCTAGCAAATAGTAGATTTTGGCGCCCAGTACGCAGGGATGAGTTTTCCTAGGGAAACCCGAGTTTTCTCGAAAAATCAAAATTTTCATTTTTTTGAAAAAATGTTTTTTCGAAATTTTGAATTTTAAATACTTCCATAAAGGTTTATGAAATTGAATAAAAGTATCAAAAGGGTACGTTGTAGTAAATACCCGTACCAAAGTAAATTTTTGAAGAAATTGGGACACAATGATTCAGAGTATCATCTCTCAAGCATGTACTAGTGTGGTGGCATGAGTAGCCCACAATATTCTCATAAGATGGCATTGAGTGAGGAAGTGCAACGGCTCTTGGAGGCCATGAACAATAAATTGGGAACAATAGACAATACATTGAGCCTCCACAAGGATGAAAATAAAAAAGAGTTCGAATCCATAAATCACAATTTAGGATCTCTTAAAACTGATAATGTTAACATGGGAACTAAATTAGAGTCTATCCAGGCCGAGTGTAAAAACATGAACAGGGAATTGAAGTTGAGATAGAAGGCAAATTGAATAGTATAAAAACAGAAAATTCAGATCATTTGTCAGCACAATCCAGGGCTTTGGAAGATAAACTAGGAATAATAGAAGGGAAACTTGAAAATAAATTACATTCATTTCAGGAGAAGATGATAGGTGATAATTTTTTGAAAAGTCAAGCCATGAACAACAAATTAGATGTCATGGAAATTAAATACAAAGTAATATAAATAAGAAATTAGAAGAAACAATGAATAACAAATTTCAAGCTTTTGACACTGATTTTGGGAATAAGTTAAATGAATTAAAAGGGGGAATAAAACAGGGGTCAGATGAACTCCGAGAAAGTATAGAAGGAAACATAGAGTCCAAATTTCAAATATTGGATAAAACATTTGGGGACAAGTTAAAGGCATTGCAAACTGAGAGTAACACGTTTAATGCAGGATTGAGAACCCAGATAAGTACTATAGAAAAAAATAGTATAGAATCCAAAAAGGAGTGCCAAGATAATTTTAAAATAATAGAGGATAAAATTGGTTCTATGGAAACAGCATGTAAAGAGAAAGTAGACGGATGTAAAAATGAACTTGTAACCCAGATCCAAGAGGTGCAGAAAAATTTAGAATCTCAGATAGAATCGAACAAGAGTATTTGTGGAAAATCTCGGGATGAGATAAAAACAAGTGTCAGTGAGCTAGGAAACCGATTTGAAAGAGTTGAGGAGAAAGTAGGAAATCTTGTGGGAAAGGTTGATAAAATTCAGGATAAAGTGGATAATTTGGAAACTCAGAATCACAAAGATGTACAGGGTATGAAAGATCAGATTAATCAATTTACCGGGCAGGTAGATGAAAAATTGAGGAAGCACGAGGAAACAATAAGTAATAGACTAGGGACTTACGAAGAGCATCTCCAGGGAGAAAGGAAGAAACGAGATGAAGAAAATAAGGGATATACCCATAAGATAGATGAAATAAGTCAGGGTATTAATGAGGTTCAAGAAACCATCGGAACATTAAAGGTTCACGTAGGAAAAACCAGTACTGAAGTAAACCAGGTCCACGACCACTTGAGGAGATTGTATAAGAGTCAAGGGAAAACTGAGGAAAAGCTTGAAGGAATTAAGGGAGAGATGGAGAAAAAGATAAAGGAGATACGAGAAGACCTAGATACTAAAGGTGACGTGAAGCCAGAAATTATAACAGAACAGGTCATGGTCATTAAGAAAGAGGTAGAAGACCAACTAAATGAATTCAGGGATAGTTACAGGGAGGAGAAATTCCAACTCAAAAAGGCAGAGGAAGATAGTAAAAGGAATCAAGAAAGAATTCAGAATGAATTAAGATCCCGATTGGAGAGGACTGAACATAAGAATAGTCAAATGGAAACCCAACTCATGGCTAATGAAGAAAGTGCCCGAAGGGAAAGGAAGTTAGAATTTGAGAATCAGGAGGAGTTTCCAAAGACAGGATGGGTAGATTCCCGTGAACAAGGCACAGATACGGAGAGGGACTTAGGAGGGGAGAGCCCTTATAAGAACCCAGGATATCCGATGGCGATGTCAACCCCGTACATGAATCAGACAAATGGCCAGATAATAAACATTATTAAATCGAATGAGGACAGACCAGTAAAGTTTACGGGTAATAACATGTCTATTACTCCAAAATACTGGCTAAAGGAAGTTGCAGAGTATTTAAACGAAATGAAAGTTCCTCAGGATCGGAGACTGAGAGCTATTGAAAAGCTGTTGGCAGGTGATTGTCTCACCTGGTTCAGAAGCTTTAGGTACACCTTTGATACGGTGGAAGGCTTTAGGGAAGCATTTTTAAAACGATATTGGGCAGCAGACGTCCAAGAGAATTTAAGGCTAGATCTGTACTCTAGGAAGTACAGCACAAATGCACCAACTAAATACTCGGAATTTTTCACCGCTCAGCTCTGTAAATTCCGCGAACTCGACATTGCTCCGGCAGAGAACGACCTGTGTGCCGCCATTGCAAGACAACTTCCGTATGAGATTCAGAGGCTGTTAATCTCATCCAAAGCCAGAAGTGCTGTGGAAGTGGAGAGTGTATTACGTCAATTAGATATGACGACTTCGCACGTAACTCCTAGGCATCAAAGACAGACTGAGCAAGTACACATGGCCAGCAGTCAGGAAACCAGAGAAAAACCATCGACCAGGAATCAGTCCACCAGCACGGATACTCAGGGACTGGGTCGAGAGTATGGGCACCAGGAGCCTAGAGGAATACAGCCATATTACAGAGGAGGATATCGAGGAAGAAATCCTAGGAATACGGGTTATAGGCAACAAGAGAGCCGACCCTATAACAATAACCATCAAAGGCAAGAAAACAGAAAGAAATGGGAGAATTATCCCAGAAGGAACGTAAGGCCAGAGGATAAGGATGATGAATATCGGGCCGAAATAGAAGAAAGATATCAGGAAAGTCTTCGTTATATGAACGAACGACCAGATGAACCTGATAGGCAAAAAGTCCGTTGGAGTGAGGCAATTAAGAACCGGAAATCACCCGACCGACTAGACGGAGCTCAAAGCTTGGAACTACAAGCTCAATTAAAGAATGAGGGGAAAGGAAGCCCTCAGGATAAAAAAAACTCCAAATATAAATTGTCAAAAGTGGAAACATACCAGGAGCTGGGAGGAGGTAGAAATTGTGAATTGGATAGCCAGACCAGATGAGCTAATTAACGAGGATGTGGAAGGAATCCCACCTGTTAAAAGAGAACTACCTATAATTATGCTGAGGATAGAAGGATTACTGGTCAGAGCATTAATTGATACCGGATCCACAATAAGTCTAATTACACAAACCCTTCTAAATGAACTGGAAATAAGGGGCCGAGTATTAAAGATTCCCACATCAAGTGTAAAGATTAAGGGGATTATCCCTGAAAAATCTTTAACATGTAAATTTCAGGTATATATCGATCTGATCATGGGTAACGCTGAAATTTCGCAATGCTTTTTGCTGGTAAATCAATTACCGTATAATGTCATATTAGGTATTGATTTTATCCGTGAGAACAAGGTCATCATAGACCTAGCGCAAAACTGCATTAGAATCCAAAGAGAGGATGTGGATGAACAAAACATTAACCTACAGGAACAGGATGTGAAAATAGGAGAACAGGTATGGCATATGGAAGAAGTAACGGAAGAAGGTTATAAGGACATAGAAAGGATATTTGAAGTCCTCAACATAGAACTCGAAGATGATTTGGAAACTGAGTTCGAGACCAACCTGTCAGGAAAAGTAGAGGAAGCTAAAGTTAACCTCGAAAATAAGGAACAATTAAAGAAATTATTATTGAATTTTAGGGACGTATTTGATTCCAAGCCAGGGAAGATTGAAAATTTTAAATACGCGTTCCAAGTCAATGATTGGGCACCGTTCAGACAAAAACCATACCCGGTTGCGGAAAAACATTACCCACAAACTAAGAAAACACTGCAGGAGATGATGAATGCAGGTGTTATAGAAAAGATGGCGACACCATATGTTAGTCCATTAGTGATTGTGAGTAAACCGGATGGCTCAGTAAGGGTGTGTCTAGATGCCAGAAATTTAAATGCAAAAATCATACCAGAAAATGATTCGGCACCACCCATAAAAGAAATACTGAGGAAGTTCAAGGGCAAGAAGATTTTCACAAATATTGACATGACTTCTTCGTATCATCATCTCGAACTGGAAGAGAAAACCAGCTTGTTGACTGGATTTCAGTTCGACCAACAAACCTATTGTTTTAGGAGATGTCCGTTTGGATTGAAGACCGCGGGATCTGCATTAATAAGAGCGCTTGATCGAAACCTGTCAGAGGAAGTGAAAGATTGCACTATCCGATATGTGGATGATATTTTGCTTACCTCGGAGAATATTGAGGAACATTTAGAAAAATTGAAGAAATTATTGGAAGACTTAAGAAGGGCAAATTTTAAAATCAATTTAAAGAAGTCAAATTTTTGTCAAAGGCAAGTAACATTTTTAGGGCATGTGATTGATAAGGATGGTGTTAAACCAAATCCGTGCAAATTGGAATCGATAAGGGATTTTCCAAGGCCTTTGAAAGTAAAGAACGTTCGCCAGTTTTTGGGATTGATTGGTTTCTTCTCAGGACATTGTCCATCATACACAAAAACTGTTGCACCACTACAGGACCTTCTGAAGAAGGGGGGCAAGTGGAAATGGACGGAGGAAACAGAAAAAGCATTCGTGGAGGCCAAGGAAATGCTCTTAAATTACGTGAAGCTAGGATATCCTGATTTTAATCAGAGATTTATCATTCAAACAGACGCATCCCAGATTGGAATAGGGGCAATGCTATATCAGGAAAACCCGGAAAACCCTGATAAGAAAAACCATCTAGCTTTCACAAGTCGGAGACTGAAACCACACGAGAAAAATTATACGATCAGCGAAAGCGAGCTGTTAGCGATACTGCACGCGTTGCAATATTGGCGAAGGATTGTATATGGGTTTCAGGTCATTCTAAGAACGGATCATAAAGCCTTAACCTTTTTGATGAAGACTGATTTATCCAGTCAAAGGTTGATGCGTTGGGCTTTATACATTCAACAGTTTGATGTCAAGATAGAATACTGCCCAGGAAAAGAAAATATAGTTCCAGACTATTTAAGTAGACAGCCAGAGTCCATAGAAGAGGAAGTAATGGCTATAGATTTGGAAGACAGGGATCAGCGTACTCTTAATGAGTTAAGAAGCATTAGTCAAAGGCAACGTGAGGATCCATGGATGAACATGCTCATATCTTTCCTTGAGGGAAGTTTGATAAGGGGAACACCAGCGTACACGGAAGCTAATAAGATAGCTCAAGACTACACGTTTTATAATGGATTATTATATAAGTTTGTAGACTCTGACCATACAAAATTAAGGATTGTTGTACCTGCAATTTTGCAGAGGAAAATAGTATGGTTAGCCCATAGATCGTTCGGACATATGGGAGTCGACAAAACAGTCTCGATGCTGAAAGAAGCATTTGTATGGCTGAGACTGAGAGAAACTGTAAGGGACACGCTAAAGACGTGTGATTTATGTCAAAGGATCAAACCTAATGCATTTCTGATGAGACAGAAGCCTATACCATTGTTGCCCGAAAGGCCAGGTCAAATCATTTCTATTGATAACTTCGGACCTTTGCCAAAGGCAAGAAGAGGAAATCGACACATAATGGTGGCTGTGGATGTCTTCACTAAAATGGTTGTCCTTGCTCCCATACAGAAGACTAGTACCAATCAGGTGTTAAAACGACTAAAAGAAAAAGTGATACCGATTCTGGGAAAACCTGAGAATTTGTTGTCGGATCACGGCAGTTGTTTCACCAGTGTAGAGTTCAGACAAGAATTAGAAAGACTTGGAATACGTCAGATTTTGTCAAGTATTCGCCATCCTGAGGCAAATCCTGTAGAAAGAGTGATGAGGGAGACGGCCAAGTACTGTAGAATATACTGTGCCGAAGAAAATTGGAAGTGGATAGATATCTTGGATATTATCTAATTCTGTATAAATAATACAATCCATGAATCCACGGGAGATACCCATAACGTTACATCGGAATGAGCAACCAGAAAGACCTTGGAGTCTGGTAATTCCTAGGCCAGCAGACGCTCAGCCTGGAAGAGATGTACGTATTAGAAGAGCCTTTGAGCATCTAAAAGCTCAAGCCGACAGGAGGCAAAGAAGAAATAGGCATAAGAGGTATCATCGACCATTATTAGCAGGAGAAATGGTGTTAGTAAAAAGACCAGCCATTTCGGATCCAGGGAACCGTGTGTACAAGAAGTTCCAGAAAATGTACCACGGACCGTATCAAATAATCAGAGATTTGAGGAATAACGCATATAGAATTCGGCACGAAGTGACCATGAATTCAGCAAATTTGAAATTATATTACCCTCCCGAAGATTTCGATGAAGCAAATGAACAAGCCCTGGTTATGGAAACATTTAGAGATGAATCCGCTTTTGACATAAACAAGAATAAGGAAGAAATAGAAAATAGAGCTCAAGCATTCGAGTGCGAATGCGAATTGGAGAAATTGTATTTGGAAATCAAAGAAATAATTGATTTTGTTGAAGAAGAAAATTTCAATTTAAGAAAGGAGAATGATGAAATAAGGAAACGGGTAGGGATAGACCAAACCCGTAAGGAAGAATGAGGTTCTGGAGATTTATAGTCCAGACAAATAAAGGAAAAAGAAAGAAAGGGTAGGGACAGAGCGTACCCGACCTACACAATTACCGGATACGACTTTAAAGAAATAAAAAGAGACGGAAGGTACGGACAACGTTATGATGGCTTCGACGAATAAAGAAAGATAAGATTAATTGAAATAAATTTCCCCAAAGTTTTCGAAAATTTATTTACCTAAGGAGGGGAGAGATGAACCCATGTGCCATAGGGTCCAAGGAGGTCGAATCCATGTATTTGGGGAAGAAATGAAAGAAACGTACAGTTTCTAATGTAACATAGAGAAAGATCAAGCCAGGATTCTAGCCTAACATTGTGCAAGCAGCGCGAGCCAGGTGTTCGAGAGATGAGATCACGCCTCTTGACATTCAGAAGGAGCTGGTCATGAGTATTAATAACCGAGTGGAAAATTCCGACTGTTAGACAAGGAAGCCTGACTCGGAAATCGAGCTGAGCTTGCTTAAAAACGACAACACCGCCTATGCGCCAGAAGAGGAATAATTAAATTTAACCCGTTTACGAGTATAAAAATAAGTAAACAATTACAGTACGGTGAATCATTTCGAATTAGAGATTTTTGTGTAAAGAAAAACCCTTTAATAATTGCACAGGAGAAAACTGCAAACGCAAGTAGACGTCATAGGGGATTTACCAAGGCCTGTGGAGAGGGGAGAATGCAAATGAACAGCAACACCCACACAGTTGAGGACGAGAAATTAATTAATATCTCCGAATTGCACGATCGATTCTTATGCGCAATGAGATTATTTAACATTGAGAAGACGAGCTTTTTGAAGGTATAATTTTTATAATGGTGCAACCATTGTTTTAAAAGTTGGGCACGGAAAGGGCTAGAGTCTTATCTTTTTGTAGCGAAAGAGTATAAAGCTCCTGGCATCACCAAGCCAAACATGCAGTTATTCTGACAGCCCGTGAGGGGGTGTTACTACGCATCAGTGAATGCAGTTTCAAACAGTCCAGGGGACGTGACGCTGGAGCATCAGTACAAGCAGTTCCAAACAGCCCGAGGGGGGCGTTGCTACGCATCAGTATTCAGACAGCCGGGTGGGGCGTTACTCTGCTTCACACCGAAGACAGTTTACCAGTGCTCCTTGAGGGGAGAAACGCTGTATTACACCGCAGAATTAATCTCTGATAGCCACAGGCGTCGCAGTATTAACAACTTGCGTGCCTCCATAAGGAGTTGTAAAGAAGAAATATTAAAGTATCGCCGTGTTGAAAAATTAGGAAAATCCTAGTTACAGGATTTAGGTCCGACAGTACACAAGTTTACAGTGAAAAGTTCGTAAAATATAGTCAGAGCAGGCTGCGAACGTTGGACTTAAGGCGATAGGTCTTTAAATAAACGACCGAAAAAATCATAACGTACGGAAGTACCGTAATAGAAAGATAAACAGTTATCTAATTTAAAGAACCCAAATAAGGAAAAACAGAGTAAGGTTCGCAACGTATTTCAGAAAAGTAGGAGTGCGAGAACCGAATAAACAAAGAAGAACGGAGACTATAGACATTATCTCCAGAAAGCAGACGAACTATTCTAAAGTACTAGACTCGAGAAGTACTAGCTACTATAAAATAAATCCATCGATCATCGATAGGTTATCGAGGGGACCTCGATCCGAACAGACTTTCACTAGGATCGATAAACTAGATCTAAAAAAGAAGCTGTTCAAGCTAGAGAAATAGCCGGTCATCCAGAATAGGATTCGAAGAATTAGGATTCCAGGGAAAAGTAGATGATTCGAGACTTTCGTATTCTGCAGGATAGGAAGCCGACATTGAATAAATTTCACCCTTGGAAACGGGAGATTAAGAGGTCACGTGTGATAGGCTAGGAAAATACGGCCTAGTGATCGAAAGTTGTGAAGTGTAAATCTATCAAGATTGTGTGTTAAAATAATATTTTTTAGTGTTTATTGTGTGTTCTAAATGGATACACCAGTGTATTAAAAATGTTGTCAATGTTAAGTGTATTGAATATGTGTCAAGAAGTGTTTGTACATGAGATGAATTTCTACAATATGGAGTAAGTTAAAAAGTGGGCCAAAATGAAACACCGCACAAGGATAAAGGTCATGAGACGACCTTAAAAACATGTGAGTAATGAATTTCATTATATTTTGGTGTCGGGAAATGATTGTGTACAAATCCACCGGAGTTTTTGAGTAAAAGGGATGTGTTTAAATAAATAAATACTGAATAAAAACAAAACAGAAAACGCGGTCTGAACAATAATAGAAATTTGAGAAACTATAAATAATTATGTAAAAGAATAAATCCAGTAGAGGAAATATATGAATAAAAAGTCAGTGTATTTGACGAATGTCATAAGAGCAAGCGAAATATTAATAATTATCATGAAAGATATTTAAATAAAAGTAAATTTGAGTTATATGAAAGAAATAGCTTTTGAGCTTTTTGTAAAGAATGAAGATATGAAATGAATAATAATAATAACCAAGTAAGGAAATATTAAATAAAGATCAAATTAATTGATGTGAACATAAGAGCGTTAGAGCCTTAATAAAAAGTATAGACATGATGTTCAAATACATGTTCTTAAAAAGAGAGAAAGTTATTGTCAAAGGAAAAGAATAATATAAAAATTGAGATGTGTATCAATTGTTAATATGGGATTATCAGTTCTTTGGATGACGCTCGGCTTAAAAATAAAGTATAGCGCAAAAGGAGCGCAATTAAAATAAAATGTCACGCTAGGAACGCGTAAAAGTTAATGTACTTGGTAAATTACTTATGAGAGGTAGTTGATTGTAATGAATTGAGAATTGGTGTAAGTCCTCTATTTGTGACGTAGTATCACGAGGCCATTGTGTATGTTGTATTGAAAGGGAGCAAATGTATGGTATTGAGCGTAGGTCTTATAAGCTATAGGCTGACCATAAATCGCATTTTGTATAGTCCTCTATATGGGAATGGTTCCCGAGGCATGTGAAGAGATTCGAACTCAGAATCCTCTTATTGTGAAAGCCCCTTTATTATTCGTTGTGTATTACTCTTCCCCAATCAATGAGGACCTTTCATAATTAATAAATGCCAAGATTACGAATGTGGTTTATGAGCCCAATAATATTGTTGAATTTAAACGAGGAGTAGAATGCCAGGTCTCCCCAAAGAATTGAGAATGAACGAAAAGCTGTTTGTAAAAGCATTAAAGAGAGCTCTAGCTTAGACTAGACGGGAGGGTTCCCGCATAGTCATAAATAACGCTCGAGTAGCACGGTCAGACCCTCGGAGCAGGAGGGGTGTCTGAAGGCCGTCTTGTAAGGAGTAATGAATACACCGTGAGTGTTTAAAGTTGTTAACGACCCGGGCGTTGAACCGAGGTCCTTGTAGATTGATATTTCCGCTTGCCTGTTCAGATCGTAGTTTTTTTATGTGATAATGGTCTTATAAGACAAATAAAATAAATAACAATCCCTATTGTAATGTTGTATGGAAGTAGGATTCCATGAGTTAATTGAAGGCAACTAGGTTTCGGGAGTGACCATAGTTTTTTGACTGTGTCAAGTATCTTCATACTCTGGAGTACACAAGTAATTTCCTGATTACCTTGATGTATTTGTAAAACTAGAGAGAGATGATAAAAGCTGAAAACATGTGAAATGCCCAAATATTGAGTTAGATAATTAACATGTAATTTTAAATGTAATTATACATTTTTTTTTGATGATTAAGAAAATATAAAAAGTAGTATTTGAGGTGTACAAAGAATGACACCATTATTAGAGAAAGCATTGAGCCAAAAGAGCTCGGGGTTATATGAAACTTACAGTTGATGCTTTATGGAAGTAAAAATAATTAGGAATTGTTGGTTTATATGGAAACCATATGTTTTAATACAATATTTGATTTATTCTTATGTTATTCCTGGTTCATTTGGAACAAGTAGATGATTATGGGTCAGTAATGTAATTGTTAATTGTTTGTAGCGCCATAATTTTGATTAATTAAATGTGTTAAAATAGGAGTTGATTTTGTTGTTATTTTGCAAGTGTATCCTCTAATTAATCCAAAATATGTGAGTCACAGAGTGGGTGAACTTACCGCAACCCCGAAAATCCCGAATTGAGCTACGCTGGTATACTGTGATTTACATATTTCTTGCTAAAAGGGCACAATATATAGGCCATAGAGTTATGTACTGTTAGATGACGATTTTTCTGTAGGTTCATTATTCAAACGTTCACTTTGATCACATGATTAATACACAAGAAATAAGAACTTAATTTTAAAATTACGCAATACCGCCATCTTGAGGTTACGTGTACAATAGGGATGTATAGAACTAGCACCGATAGAGCGCACTGCTGTTGTACTGGGTAAGCGCAAGGCGCTCTTCATTTGTCTCCTGTATTCACATGCCGCTAATATCCACGAATTTAAGTTGTTTAAATTGCTATTTTCGTGACTATGCCGAGCTATTGCAGTGTTCCTCTTTGCAAAAATCAGGGAAATCCGATTTCGTGTCACCAATTTTCACAAAATAAAGAAATGAGGAAGAAATGGTTACATGCTATTAGAAGGAAACATTTCGGTGAAGAAAATCTGACCGAAAATATTAAAGTGTGTTCCCATCGTTTTCAACTCGATGACTTCACGAAAACTGTGTTGGGCAAGTGTGATTTACAAATGGAAATAATTTCTACCTATAAACTGAATATATATATCGATAACAACCACTGAATGTATGCGTTTGTATTTGAAGGTGAGAGAGCAAGATTAAAACCGAGCACTGTTCCATCGCTTTTTCCGTGGACCACGAACACAACAAAAATAAGGAAGAGGCCATACACAAGAAAATTGCCAGTTTACCACGATAAGCCTACAATATCGGAATCTGCATAAATTATCTCCATTGAAGTACGGTACGGGAAGAAATCGTCATTATACAGGAAGAAGTGAATGTAACATTTGTGACTCCCATTTTCAAAGGCATCAATACTCGGACAAATACTTAAAGAATAAATGTCACAACATTAACAGTCAAAAACGGATTATGGTTGGTTTCTTGAAATCAGAATTAATCGTCATCTTACATCTGCCCGACGGAGAATGTGGTACCGGTAGTGAATGACTTCTACATTCTTGAGTCATAGGCCTAAGTTAGCCAGATGAATGGAAACAGTTCATGGCCTTAAAACAGGGATTCTCAAACTTTTAAAATACTGTGCCCCTAAGTCGTTTCCAAGGGGTACGGAAACGATTTGTATTAAGAAATTGACAAATTACAAAAGAACCAAACGTTGCGATGCATTTTGAGGTAAACAATACCGGTATCAACTTTCTTTGATTATGTTTACCTTAAAACAAGACCGTTTCATGTACGCTATCAACCAAAAAATACACGAATCGAAGTCTATAAGCAAGGGGAGCCAGTGAATATTTAAATCTCTATTTATAAAAGGAAGATTATAGTTTTACGTGACCGTTAACCTAGAGATCATAAGGCACAGAGGACTACCTCTTTACGTGGAATCCGAACAGGACAAGGCATTTCACTTTGAAAATCTCACATGCATTGACCGGGAAATCTTATGGAGATATAGGCTATTTATCGATATAGGCCTACAATACTCAAGCATGCTGACTCCTATTCATAATTTGAATAATAAAACGTGTTAGAATTTTGTTATTACCGCTGTAGCCTACTAATTCTTCCCTCCTCCCACTAGTTTTAGCGCCTCTAGTCCGTAGCTCATTTTACAGCTGTTTAACGCTTAAACGCTGAAAATCGTTCATAATATATTAGAGGATATACCTATAGAATTAATTAATATAGTCTTGGAGTAAAATTAGAGACGATATAATTTACTTTAGCTTAGAAAACTCGGTCACAATCTATACATTCCTCGTAGCTGACTGGGGGAAACATAGGATGATCGCCTTGCGCTTACCCAGTACTACACGAGCGCTATCTGGCGCGAACTTTCTCAGGCTACATCCCTATTGAACTAAATTAGATGCCAGTGCATTACAATGTGTATAAACATTTACTGATCATATTTCACTGCGTTCAGATGGTTAAAACCCTTTATCACCGTACAAAATTTCAGGGTGTTATCAGTAATAGTTTCGGAGATATAGAATGCCGGTGAAATATTTCGCACAGCCATGGCGGCTGGATTGGTGAGACGTAATAAAATTTGAAGGGCACGGCCGGGGTCGGCCAAGATTGTACTAATGACCTTACCGAGTTTCATTGACGTCTCTCCGGCCGTTTAGAAGTAATTAGGGGGGGGGGGCACACACACACACACACACGGACAAAAGGTGATCTCATAAGCCTATTTTTTTCATATTCATAAAATGAAAATGGGCTAAAAACGAGATTTTAAAATTTTGCATAGCTGCCATCTTGTGGTTATGATAACAATTGAAATAAATTAGATATCAGTGGATTAAAATTTGTATAGCCTAAGCATGTACTGTACCGAGTTTCACCACGCTTGGATGGTTAAATTGCGAGAAAGGTCCATTTAAATATTTAAATTTCGCGTCGCCGCCATGTTGGATTTGTGCTCACCAGGTTATTGAAAGTCCCATAGGGGAACTTAATGTTTATAGCCTTTATCAACATATAAAATTTCAGTTTGATTGCTGTCATAGATTATTAGATATTGAGAACCGTCTAAATATTTCGGATGGTCGCTACGTTAGATTTATGAGTTATGCGCAATTAGATGGCAATTATTGCGTAGGTTCATTATTCAAACGTTGACTTCGATCGCATGATTAGGTCACAAGAAATAGAAACTTAATTTAAAAATTTCGCACAGCCTCCATCTTGAGGTTATGTAAACAATTGAACTTAATTAGATGTCAATTCATTACAATATGAATAAACGTAAGTTTGGTTCCTTTTAGTAGGTCAACACGATTGTACCCAAATGAGGTGAGTTATTCCCTAATCCTGAAAAAATGTACATGGCTACAATGGGGAGTCAGAAAATTGTTTTCTTTAACTGTCAAAAAATATAATTACTTTTTCTTAAAAAAAATAGCCAAAACCGAAACAATTTTTCTTTAAACAAGGAAACTTCTCCATTAAAAAATTAACCACTATGAGACAAAATTTATGGTGAAAATTTCACAGCTCTGTGATAATAGTCGCCTATAGATTTAAAATATATATTTTTTAAAGTGGAACTCAGAAAACTGCAGTTAAAGCTTTCCACACTTTCTTTCTTTCTTTCTTTCTTAGTCGTGTACCCTCCAGGTTGGTGGAACCCACGAACTAAGCGAGGGAACTCACCACTACCGCCTCTACGGGCAGTGTCCTAGAGCGGGGAACATCGAATCGGAGTGGATACAACTGGTGAGGTGGGATTGGCACCTCGCCCAGGCGGCCTCACCTGCAAAGCGAACAGGGGCCTCATGAGGGAAGGAAATGGATGGTCAGGGTGGATAGACAAGGAAGAGGGAAGGAGGCGGCCGTGGCCTTGAAGAAGGTACCATCCCGGCATTTGCCCGAAGAAGAAGTGGGAAACCACGGAAAATCACTTCGAGGATGGCTGAGGTGGGAATCGAACCCCCTCTACTCATTTGGAACACCCGTGGCTGAGTAGACCCCGTTCCAGTCCTCATACCACTTTTCAAATTTCGTGGCAGAGCCGGGAATCGAACCCAGGACCTCCGGGGCGGCAGCTAAATATGCTGACCGCTACGCTACGGAGGCGACAAAAGCTTACCACACATGATGATTATCTCATTGTTAGCGCAATTGCAAATTAAAATTATGGCAATTTCTAAATGGTTAAACTAGCCTATATCCATTACACATCGTTCATAAAATGTAAGAAAAATATATAAAAAGGTACGAGCCTTCCAATAGTCGCATATGATGTGTAATATCTGACATACAGTAGAAGAAACCTCACATGAAATTGTTGATACACCGGTATTGTATGTCAAACCCTTATTATTCCCGTTTTCCTACGGGGTCGGGGATGAGATGCGATGGATGTATTTGTGGTGGATGTTTTTTACGGCGGGATGCTCTTCCTGACGCCAACCTCACGAGAGGAGTTAATGAGGAATGAAATGAATGATGGTGAATGAAACTGGGTAAGGATGTGGAAAGAAACGGCCGTGGCCTGTCATAAGGCACCGTCCCAGCATTTGCCTGGAGTCGAAAATGGGGAAACCACGGAAAACCATTTCAAGGACGGCAAATTGTTGATACACCGGTATTTTATAATATTTTTGGCACAAATATTAATACTGTAAAAGGGAGTGTTTTACAGATATTGTAGTTTATAATACGGAACTCATTTTATTAGAGGATTTGTAGCTTCCACCAGCACTAGCCTAAATAAAGAATACGATATGGATCAACTAGATTAATAGACGCGACACCGCTCATAACCTTAAATTCCTTATAAATAGGCCAACTTGCGAGTAAATGCAATGTGCACAGCAGTAGATCATGTAAGGCTTGCCCAGTTCTCGGACCTCTTGATTCACAGATCAACACGTAATTTCATATGGATTCTGTTAAAATGAGTCATATTGATAATATGATAAATATCGTTTAAAACTATAATCTGGTCGCAAAAATATCTAACTCATCCGGGATTCGAACCCGAGATCTCTAGATTCACAGTCAATGTCGCTAACCCCACGGCTATTTCGACCACACTAACATTAGGTACAAGATGGTGACTTATTTTCACGTACTAATAATACTGCATCACAGAATTGAGTTTCATTTATATTTTGCTTGTTTCGATAATGTTCCTGCGTGAAATTGAGTTTAATATGCCTTATGAATAGGCCCTCTTGTGAGTAAAGAGAATGTATTCAGCAATAGTTCATGAAGGCTTGCTCAGCTCTCTTATAAACACAACGGTTATATTATATTGATAAAGCCTTGCGCGGATGCGGATATCCGCGGATAAACCCGCGGATATCCGAAAATATTTTCGCCACGAGGATATAATTTGCATTGCTGTGCGGATAGCGGATACGCTGCGGATAATGTTTGGAGTAAATTTGCAGATAGTATTTAGAATACACACTTACGATAATATTACATATTTTATATGCCAATCTACTGATTCATGCTTAAAAGAGAATACTCCTATAGCGTATTGCGTACGAAATATTCAGGCACGTATTGCACTTATACACGAGGAGATTATTTTATTCATTATGCTTTCAACTACATTTTATTAAGTACAGTACCGTATGTTTGTAGTAGATGGTCTTGACATCTCTCTCACTGCCATTATTACTATACGTACGAGATATAATGCTGCCAATAAGCTTGTTAGTTCATCGTGGTGACATCATTAACTTTCCTCAAGTCAGCTATTTTGTCGTCTAATCTATCCTGGAAGATTTGGTTCCAGGTTTATCTGTAGATTTATTTCCAACTTTACACTGACGCAGGTTGGCTGTGATATTGCAACGGAGAGTTATGACATCAACTATGTGCGAATATGGATGGGTCAAAAAGCAGAAGGATGATGACTGACTTCGAATATCCGGCCAAATGTCAATCCCTTTCTCCTAGCGTAAAGAGAAGTTCACTTAGTGAATGTTACCGCGACCGTGAGCAGGCCGTGATTATGAACATCATTTCACCAACATGGATAAACTATGTATTAAAATAAAACAAGGTGAATATTCAATAACGCGTGAAACAATGCTCAAGTCAACGATATGGCAGACATTCGGTTACGTTTTCAATGGAAACGAAAAGGTGAACGATATAGTAGGATGTTTTTTACCTGTAAAAAGTGTATGCATACTTAGGACACATATCAGGCACATCAAACTTACTGAGGCAGAAGTGCGAAAGTAGCCATTAAAGTATAGCCAGTTTTTTTTTTTTTTTAAGCGGAGGTCAAGGAACCAGAAGTGTCATCCTACGAAGTCCCTTGCAATGAAGCAAATTGTCAGGAACGACTTTCTCCTCAAATGTCTAAATATGTTGGTTTAACACTTTATGCTTTATCTAATAAATTAAAGATAATATTGATAATATTGAAAATATCACCTTGGAGGCTGGATTTAGACAGCTCCTTAACCCGGTCCATGAGTCAATCCTAATTGGCTACATGGATAATTCTTGCCAGGCGCGTCCACGTCGCGGGGGTGGGCAACGGTACTGTAATATACCATGGAACTACAGTACCGGCTAAGTTCTGGTGAGGACCCAGTCCTATGGGGTATAACATAGGCCCCGTGCACAGGGTTACGTGCGAAGACCTCAACGGAATCTACAGCGGAGAAGATAGACTTCAGAACGGTGGAGATTGCGGAAGAGGCAACCCAGTACTCAGGGAATAGTATGAGTACAGCATCAATCGGCATCATCTGTTTCCCAGGATAGGGGCGGCTGCAAGGGCGTCTGTTCTCCATGTTAGGGGCGGCCTGAATAATAGCTGGCAGTAGCTTCATAAAATGCCTTTGGGAGTGGCGACCCCACCGTAATAATAGCCTAAAATGGAAATGGCACTTCCAATGATTCGGAAAAGGTTAGGGCGTACCCTGCAGGCGACGCGCAGTTCCTTTGGTACTGGGGGAACTGTGAGAAATGGGCGACCAGTAACCGAAATGAAAGTGGGAATCATGAATGTCATGACCCTGACAGGCAAGGTGGAGGAGGTGGTAGACTTCATGGAGAGGGAGAAGGTTGGAATGATGGGGCTGAGTGAAGTGAAATGGAAAGGTAAAGGAAGGAAGAAATTTAGGAAAGGATATACATTATACTGGAGTGGTGGCCAAGAGGCAAAAAATGGCGTGGGACTGATAACCTCGAAACAACTGGAGGAGTATGTTGAAGTGGTAGAGTGTGTGAGTGACAGAATTATGAAAATTAGAATGAAGATGAAGAATGACGTGATGGACTTCATACAAGTGTATGCACCACAGACTGGAAACAGAGAAGAAGATATTGAAGTATTCCTGGAGGATGTAGAAAGAGTAATCTCAGATGTAGAAGTGGTGATCATGGGAGACATGAATGCACAAGTCGGAATTGAGAGACAAGGAAAGGAAGAAGTCGTTGGACCATATGGATATGGGAAAAAGAACCGGGAAGGAGAGGAACTTGTAAACTTTTGTGAAAGGAATGGACTGATAGTGGGTAATTCATGGTTTCGGAAGAAAAACAGCAGGAAAATTACGAGATATGGGTGGGGTGATAGAAGGACAAAATCAGTAATTGACTACTTCCTGGTGGAAAGGACAAATCGCAGAAAGCTGATGGATGTGACAGCTTTACCAGGAGAAGCATTTGATGGGGACCATAGAGCTGTGGTGGCAAAATTTAGATGGGGAAAATTGGAAAACTTAAAGGAGATCAGAGAAAGTAAAATAAATGTATGGAAATTGAAAGACAAAGCTGTACAGGAAGATTTTCAGGAGAGATTGAAGCAACAAATCCCAGTTACTGAAGTGGAAAATGTAGAAGAGGAATGGTCCCACTTTAAAAAGGCATTTGCTGGTGCAGCAGAGAGTGCTTGTGGTAGGACGTCAACAAGAATGAAAGAGAAGGAGACACCATGGAGGAATGAGGAAGTGAGGAAAGCAGTATAATAATAATAATATCGTATGGCCTCGGGTGCCTGGTGCAAGCTTTGCTATTTGACACCCAGAGGGTAGCTTGCGTGCCGAATTTCGTAGTTCCTTGACTATGAAAGTCAAGGAGGTTAGATGTTAGATATCTAATCTCCTTGAACACAATAGCGCTTTCTAGTAGAGAAATGAGGAACTTTGTGCTGGCGGAAACTCCCGAGATTAATTTTGCCATTATGAACTCGGCCTACTGAATTCAAATGGGTTCTTTGACATGCCAACATCGTATGACATGCGTATCGAATTTTTGCCGCCTTTCAAAAATCACTTATCACCGTCAGGGGCGAACCTGCAATCTTGGGGTTAGTAGACCGACACGCTATCCACTCACCCACCGTGGCAAGCTAGGAAAGCAGTGAAAGAAAAGAAGTCTGCATGGAAAGAATGGAACCGAGATCAAACAGAAGAAAGCAAAAGGAAGTATCACGACGGCAAACGGAGGTGTAAGAAAGTGGTAGGAGAAGAAAAGAAGAAAAGTTGGGAAGAATTTACACGAAGAATGGAAACAGATGTAAGTGGCAGTAAAAGGATGCTGTATGGGCTTCTAAGAAGTAAGAGGAAAGAAAGAGTTACTACAAAGCTGGTGAAAAAGGAAGATGGAGAGTTGTTAACACACCCAGAAGAGATAAAGGGACGATGGAAGGAGTATTTCGGTAAGCTATTGAATGTGAGCAATTGTACTGGTGAGATCGAAGTGACACAGCCTGATGACTCTATAACAGAAGATGATATAACAATGCTGGAGGTGGAATTAGCAGTACAGAAAATGAAGATGGGAAAAGCAACAGGGGTGGATGAAATCTGTGTAGAAATGATAAAGGCTGCTGGACCTGTTGGTATGCAATGGCTGTATCGACTGCTAAAGTGTGTGTGGAAACGGAAATGTGTACCAGAAGACTGGGAGAAAGGGCTAATAATACCAGTATTTAAGAAAGGGGACAAGAAAGTGTGTGATAACTATAGAGGGATCACCCTCATATCACAGATAGTAAAAATACTGGAAAGGATATTAGAAAGAAGAATGAGAAGAAAGGTGGAAGGAGAGTTGCAAGAGGAACAGTATGGCTTCAGGAGTGGAAGATCCACAGTGGACCCAATCTTTAGCTTGAGGCAGGTGATGGAAAAGAACTGGGAATATGAAGAGGATTTGATCATGACTTTCATAGATCTAGAAAAGGCATATGATAGTGTCCCCAGAGAGAAGGTATGGGAAACCATGGTTAAGAAGAGACTGGGAAGAGAAATGTTGGAAATGGTGCAAGCAATGTACAACAATGTACTGACCCCAGTTGGAAAGACAGATTGGTTTAGGAACAAGACTGGACTAAGACAGGGGAGTGTGCTGTCACCTCTTTTATTCATAATGGTAATGGATGAAATTGTAAAGGAAACAAAGGAAGCATATGGACATAAAGAAATGAAGTTACTATTATTTGCAGACGATATTGTGGTCTGGGGAAGGAACACTGAAGAAGTGCAAAAACAACTAGATGCACTGAACGAAAATATTCAGAAGTATGGCCTGAAAATCAGTATAGAGAAAAGCAAGACCATGGTGATGACAAGAGGGGAAAGACAAGGAAAGGGCACTGTGAAAATTGGAAGTCAGAGTTTGGAAATTGTGGACACGTTCAAATACCTAGGAAGTGAATTGATGCAAACTGGTAGGTTGGACATGGAGATTGGCAGGAGGGTACAGCAGAGCAATGCATTCTATCAAAGTGTAAGAAAACTTGTTTGGGATAAGGAAGTACCAAGGAAAAGCAAGGAGGTAATGTATAAAATGTACTATGTACCCATATTAACTTATGCAGCTGAGACTTGGACCCTGACGAGCAGGCAAGAGGGTAGACTCCAAGCCAGTGAAATGAAATTCCTAAGAAGTATGATAGGTAAGACAAGGAAAGACAGAGTGAGGAATGAAGATGTTAGGAAGGAAGTTGGGATGGGAAAACTAAATGAGAGAATTGAGAAGAATAAACTAAGGTGGTTTGGACATGTAAAGAGGATGGAGGAAAATACAATACCAAGACAGATGCTGGAGGCCAAGTGCAAGGGTAAGAGAGCAAGGGGAAGACCTAGAACAAGGTGGATCGATTCAGTGAAGAATAGCGTAAGAAAAAGGAATCTGGACTGAGACAAGATCGTGGAAGAAGAATGGTGGAAGGAAAGAGGAAAGTGGAGAAGTGCCATAAATACCCCGACCCGGCAGGAGCTGGATAAGGGGAAATGATGATGATGATTGAAAATATCAACGGATTTGGATAAAAGTCACGCGGATGAGGATAACAGTCACGCGGATGCGGGGCGGATGCGGATAACAGTCGTGCGGGTGCGGGGCGGATGCGGATAACGTTTTGTTTATCCGCGCAGGGCTCTATATATTGATGACTACATTACCGTTAAGTGGGTTAATATTTGAATAGCCATTGTGCAGAAACATAATACCGGCAATGCCGATTACTTACAATGTTTTATATTAAAGCATTTTACAATTTAAATACTGATACGAAGACTTCGAACATGTACCATGTGCTTTGTTTCAATCACTTGACACCAGAGTTTGCATGAGCGTTTACCGTCAGAATGAAAGTGTTCAGCAATGCGATCATGCGATCTAGCTGGCAGTGCGTCTTACACACTTCCGTTCGATCCACCACTGCCAGCTGGATCGTCCGATCCACTTCCGTCCCATTTTTTAAATACACTCCCACAAATATACAGCAACCGAGTGGAAATATGTTACACATCAAAAATTGATATTGACAATTTTAACCGTTCCGTATCCCCTTAAGTTAAGATGATGTCATTTTATGCATTTAACTTCTTTGCTCCCCTTAAGAAACGTACACGAGTCGCCACTACTGTCGACCAAAGTATTATGTGCACTCGAGTTTGAAGGTTGTTTGTTAAGTAACCAATAGCCCTACATAAAATCCAATACCATCATCATTTTCGTCGTTCTATTTTACGTTAGTTCATGTAGGTTTGGATTTCTTAATTTATATTTTAATAATTTTTATCGCAGTTAGAACACAAAAAGTGCACGTTTTTAAGCGTGTTTCGACCATGCGTTAATTACTAATTAAAATATAACTGTGGAATTATCCCCACATCTAAATCAGTTAACACTTCAATTTATGAAATAAACTGGTGTGACAATGAACAATCGAAATATTCTCGGGTTCCAGGGAAGGGGGAGGGTGTTGCCCCTCCTTGCACCACCCTGTGGGCGCCTATGTTACTAGGTGATCTTCCAAAGAGGTGATGCAAGAAAAAGGCAGTAGAACGCCAGATCATTTCCTCAAGAACAGTGGAAAGATAAATTATTTTCACGTGGTATGATGATTGTCATAAAAGTAGGCCAAGAATTATTCCCAACTTTTTTCTGTGTATTAAGTGGTAAAGTTTTTGTTTAAGCTGGGTTCGGAAGAATATGCTGTATTTAGAATCTTGAAACCCCATGAAATAGAAAGGACTAAGAATTGTATTAGCGCTCAGATATTTGTGACGTTCATTCTTATCTAACTCCATACCGGGTGAGTTAGCCGTGGTCGTGACGGCATTACTGCTGGCAGTCGTTCACATCCGGAAGGCGAGGAGGTTCGAATCCCCCCGCCGGCAACCTTGAAGATGGTCTTCTGTGGTTTCCCATCTTCCTTCCAGGCAAATGCCGGGGTTGGTCCCTAACTATAGGCCACAGCCGCGACCTTCCAACTCCTCGTCCTTTCATTCAAACTTTCCTCCCCAGACAACACTCCACACACGACGGTACGTGTAGCTCACCCATTGGGTGTCCGCCTCGAAGCAGCTACAAAACTGGCGGGCCGAACATGTCCTCGGACACTCCTGGCACTAAAAGTCATTAAAAAAAACTAACTCCATGCCGAAAATGCGCCATCCAATGCCATTTGGAACACAGCAGCTGTTTATGTTGTTCTTTCTTATTTTAGGAGCTTTGCGACATTGTAGTCATGTAGCCCCGCGTATTTGCGTGTGTGTTAACTTTGAGAAGGTATCCTGTTTTATTGTAATAGCCTAGTAGTGTGTGTATTTGTAATTCAGGTGAGGATTGAGAAGGAGGCGGTCGTGGCCTGAGTTAGGAACCATCCCGGCAGTTGCCTGGAGTAGAAGTGGGAAATCACTACCAGGATGGCTGAGGTGGGAATCGAACCCCCCTCTCATAAGGTTTATCTCACAATACTGAGTGCATCCCGTTTTAGCTCTCAGATCAGAATTAAAGTTTCTTGGCAAAGCCGGGAACCCAACCCGGACCTCCGGGGCGACAGCCAAGAACGCTAGCCGCTACACCACAAACGAGGTGGTCTAACCACATTTTATAATCAGATAAATTAAATGGCCAAAGAGAAATATAAAGAAAAATACTCATCCAACTGATATGACAAGTTGGTTAGTTCCTCAGTTTAGGGGCTGCGACAACGCGGTCATGTAGCGCCGTGTACTTTGGGTGTGTGTAGAATCTGTCTGATAACCGGTGTTAATTGTGATGGCTGATTAGTGTGTGTATCTGTTTTTTAATTCAAGGAAGGACTGCAACTTTGAATTTATCAAATAGTTCCTACTTTTGCCGCCAAACGCCACCGTCAACGACTACTAGACCTAGTTCAGAGCTTAGCTACTAGACACCACCGCAGTCGGCTCTTGGCAACGAACGTAGAAACCTAAGAGCGTTGTTTACATTCTTAACCTATCCAATTTAGCTTCACACAGGTGTAATTAGTGGAAGGTTCTGTAACATGCCATAAATCTATGACATGGGACCGCCGGCTTTACTTCCCCTCCGAAGGAAGGCATACTGAGGGATTTTTTAACGCTCTTAAAAAATCCGACGGCTTCGGCCGGGTTTGAACCCGCTATCTTGCGCATAGAAGCTCAGCATGCTACCAACTACGCCACCGAAGCCGCCTGATATGACTGTCGGAATGGATGTTTTGACGGTTTCGACAGCCCTTAACTGTTGTCCACGTAATAAAATTCATGTGGTCCATGTGGGTCGTAGCTCATTGCCTGCAATACACGTAGTAGCGGTAAATGGATAATGTTCAATGGAACTAGTTCCCCAAGAGAACTGTCCAAAAAGTGCTAATTTATAGTAACTTAAACAATAAACTCCTTCCCATTCCCAACGCGCGAGGTTTCAACACCACACGAGGAGTAGGTGTTGGTGCAATGGCCACGTGCCTCCTTCCCTAATCGCTCGCTATCTTATCCGTCCACCCACCCATCACTGTATCGTATGGTTATTTTTATTTAGCGTATGATGCTTAGAAGACAGTACTGCAATAAATAAATATAAATTTTCAAATAAACAATTTACAGCATTAGGACCCTTCATATACGGGCTGCCAGGTCGTGAATCCATTCAAGAGCTTGTGAGGTGGCTGCATGGAGCTCTTCTAAGGTCCCAGAGTACATATACGAGGGCATTCCTGCACGACATGCTTGATGGTTTGCACTTCATATCCACAATCACAAAGAGGCGAGTCTATCCAACCCCACTGATGTAAGGCTGCTCTAGTTCGAGCAGTGCCACATCGAATTCTGTTGAGACGGGACCAGACAGCTCGAGGGAGATGGAATCCAGGTAGTTTGATGGCAGGATCAAGTACTTCAATTAGGCCACGAGATGGAGAGGTAGACCATTCAACTTTCCATGAATTTCGGGGGTTGAATGGAGCTGAAGTAAGTTCCATAGCCGTCTTGTAGGCTGGTTTCCGTGATTTCAACCTGGATGTGGAAGGTTGATTGACGTCTTGGTGGATTGGGAGAACTTCATTATTCATAATTCTGCGCCACAGGCGGGAAAGAACTTGCTGTCTCCTGATGTGAGGAGGAACAATAATTACACAGTACAGGTAGCCACTGTGAGGGAGTGCAATGTAGAGTACCAGAGATAATCCGCATTGTCGGCCGGAGTTGAATATCAACCAGTTGGCAATGGGAGCTGTTCAACCATACACCTGCACAGTATTCAGCTGGAGAGTAAACGACAGCCAAAGCAATAGTCCTGAGTGTGTTGGCATCACCGCCCCATGATGTACCAGCTAACCTATTTAGTAAGTTATTACGGCTTTTTAATGTTGCTGCTGTTTTTGCAATATGCTGTCTGAAAGTTAATGCCCTGTCCAATATCACTCCTAAATACTTAGGGGAGATGTTGTACTTCAGATATTGGTTCCCGAACTTCACTCTAGGTTGGTAGTTTGCCTGTAGGTTGTTAGGTGAAATGTGGTTACCTCAGATTTAGAAGGACTTGGTTGAAGCCGCCACTTTTTGAAATAAACATTCACGGGGTCGATCGTTGCTTCACGTCCGTAGGTGAAACCTTAAATTACCCTACACGTGATCCCTTGTTCGTGCTAAGAGAGCAACAGTGATAAGATGTCGCCGTACTGCCTCACGGCCATGACAGTAAAATTGATATCGTATGGTGGGCACAGTGAAGTCGCTGTACTGGGTGGGTGGGGTGTTGTTAGGCAACTGAGAACATAGGCAGAAAGCGCTGAATGACGTCAAATATATCTTTTTTAAAAGGCGTGTGGTATAGCGGTAAATCATTATTTAGTTAAACAGAGTGAGGGGTTATTTTGTTGTTGTTGGAGAAGAGAAGAGCCACTGGCCAATCAGGAGTGCACACGCCTTCCGTTAGCCAATTCAGCCTGGGCGGCAATGTGTTCAGTACCGTATTTGGCATTCAGATAATTTTATATAACGACCTCTGTTACCAACGTTACAATTTGAGCGTGAATAATGCGCGCAGTCGCCATTTTTAAATTATTAAATATAAATGACTCTCAACCCATAAGTGCTACAGCAATGGAAGTTAGTGACAGGGTAGTAACGTATAAGAGGCCTAGTATGGCTAAGACATAAAAACAAGAAACAAACTCTCCATGCATTCAAGATGGCAGCTGTAAGTTACGAACTATTTGAACATTAAAATCCCCAACACAGAGTAAAATTGGGATATCTTGTAATAAGAATGTTATTTGTTTTACGTCAATTTTAACTAATGGGGATTTTTAACGTGCCAGTAAATTTACTGACACGGCTCCCTCGCATTTGCGCACTCTCAAATGCCAGCTGGCTGCACCAGGATTCGATCCTGAGACCTTGGGAACAGCAGGCACGAACGTTACCGCTGAGCCACACAGCCATTCAAAGTAATCTTGCCAAGAGGTGAATATCATATAAGAGCTCTCACCTGCTTTAGTCAAATGATAATAATATAATATAATATCGTATGGCCTCGGGTGCCGGGTGCAAGCTTTGTTATTGGACACCCAGAGGGTAGCTTGCATGTCGAATTTCGTTGTTCCTTGAAGCACTATGAAAGTCAAGGAGGTTAGATATCTAAGCTCCTTGAACACTATAGGGCTTTCTAGTAGAGAAATGAGGAACTTTGTGTTGGTGGAAACTCCCGAGATTAATTTTTCCATTATGAACACGGCCTACTGAATTCAAATGGGTTCGTTGACATGCCAAAATCGTATGACATGGTGTCGTAATCTTTGCCGCCTTTCAAAAAACACTTACCACTGCCAGGAGCGAACCTGCAAGCTTGGGGTTAGTAGACCGACACGTTGACCACTCACCCACCGTGGCAAGCAGTCAAATGATTATCACACTGAATATAGCGTACAGCGGACATCTTGAAATTCCTAAATAAGTTAATAACTTTCGGTATCCTAGAGCTATAATGACGAAATTTAGTTGTAAAATAGAGCCTTATGTCTCAAGAAAAAGAACAATGACCCTATAAATTCAAAATGGCGGCTAAGCATACAATTATGATGTAGGCTATACAAATTAGTAACTCAGGATTTTGTAACACAATTAAGGTGAAACTTGGTATAAGAGGAGGGTTATACAAGAGGCGTCAGAAGCGTTAGTAATACATTTATCAGTCACACTGAAAATAGTGCGTAGTGGCCATCCTGAAATTTCCTAATTTAACAAGTAGTTCCTTGATGAACTAAACCCTATTTTCATATATCCTACTTATGTTAATTACCACTATCAACATACAAAATTTCAGTTTGATTGCTGTAATAGATTCGTAGATATTGTGAACCGACTAAATATTGTGGATGGTCGCCATGTAGGATTTTTATACATGTAGGTCATAGAGTTATGTACTGTTACGTGAATATTATTGTGTACGTGTAGGCCTAGTATTCAAACTTCAATCGCATGATTAGGACACAAGAAGTAAAAACGAGATTTTAAAATTTCGCACAGCTGCCATCTTGTGGCATTGGAAACAATTGAAATAAATTAGATGCCAGTGGATTAACATTTGTATAAGGATTTACTGTACCAAGTTTCACTGCACTCGGATGGTTAAATTGCGAGAAACGTCCATGTGAACATTTATACTTCGCGTCGCCGCCATGTGATTGAAAGTCCTATAGGTGAACTTATGTTCATTGCCCCAATGAACATTAAAAAAATCAGTTTGATTGCTGTAATAGATTCGTAGATATTGAGAACCGTCTAAATATTTCGGATGGTCGCCATGTTGGATTGTTATATGTATAGGCCATAGAATCATGTACCATTAAAGGAAAATTATTGCGTAGGTTCATTATTCAAATTTTCACTTCGATCGCATGATTACGACACAACTTAATTTTAAAATTCGCACAGCCGCCATGTTGAGGTTATGTAAACAATTGAACTAAATTAGAAACCACTGCATTACGATGTGTATAAACATTTGCTGTACCAAGTTTTATTGCGTTTGAATCATTAAATCGCGAGAAAAATCTATTTAAAACGTTCAACTCCGCTTGGCCGCCCTGTTCGTTTAGTAGTTAACCGGTTTTTGAAAGTCTCATAGATGAACTTCCATTAGTCCTCTTTATCTCCGTACAAAATTCCAGGGTGTTATCGGTAATAGTTTTGGATATATTGAATGCCGGTGAAATGTTTCGCACAGCCGCCATGTTGGATTGGTGAGAGGTAAAAAATTCTGAAGGGCACGGTCGGGGTCGTCCGGAATATTGCTATGAACTTACCGAGTTTCATTGAAATCGCTCCAGTTATTTAGATGTTATTAGGGGACACACACCCACACACAGGAAACACACTTACGCACACACACACAGACAGACACACGGACAAAATATTATCTCATAAGCCTTTTTTTTTTTTTCATAAATGAAAATAGGCTAAAAATAAAGAACTCTCTATGTTTTAGAGATTGAAATGAAACTTAGTAAGAAACAAATGATATATAAGAGACCTTGTTGAAATAAGTCTTAAACAACAGAGTTACGAATATGATTCCCTTCCCCTCTAAGAAAGATAATGTGCACGCGACACCTGGCGCGATGTTGCCGGCCTGGACATGGCAAATAGCCTTCCCAAAAGTGATTGTCGTAACATGGAATTGGTTGAAAACCACTCGCCGTATTCAGATCCACCCCCCAGACATGGTGCAATCCCAAAGTCATAGGACCAACAATTCGCCTGCTAGACATGTTTAAAAAAAATTACTAAACCATTTCTTTTTCATTAAACCATGCACTTTTCAATGTAGGTTTTTCACGTCTTTCGGCGCGTCCTGGCCTAGGGAATAATATGTTCCCGGCGGTCCAGTTAAACTCCACCCACCTTGTATTAAAGTAAATGTATTCCTTGAAATATTTTTGTATATTTCGGGTGCATTTTAATGATGATGATAATTGTTGTTTTAAGGGGCCTAACATCGAGGTTATCGGCCCAGGGTGCATTTTAACAACGAGTAAAACCTCGGAATATAAGCAAAAACAAATAAATTAGTAAGTGCCGTCGCCTCCGTAGCGCAGCGGTCAGCATAGTTAGCTGCCGCCCCGGAGGTCCTGGGTTCGATTCCCGGCTCTGCCACGAAATTTGAAAAGTGGTACGAGGACTGGAACGGGGTCTACTCAGCCTCGGGTGGCCCAAATGAGTAGAGGGGGTTCGATTCCCCCTCAGCCATCCTCGAAGTGGTTTTCCGTGGTTTCCCACTTCGTCTTCGGGCAAATGCCGGGTTGGTCCCTACCGTAAGGCCACGGCCGCCTCCTTCCCTCTTCCTTGCCTATCCATCCCAATCTTCCCCTCCCTTCCCTCATGAGGCCCCTGTTCGCTTTGCAGGTGAGGCCGCCTGGGCGAGGTGCCAATCCCACCTCACCAGTTGTATCCCTTCCGATTAGATGTTCCCAGCTCTAGGACACTGCCTGGATAGGCGGTAGGGGTGAGTTCCCTCGCTGAGTCCCTGGGAGCCACCACCCTGGAGGGTAAACACGATAAAAAAAAAGTGCCACATAGAAAGAATAGATTCCAACAGGCTAACACATAGAATTCATACATTCTTTAGGAATAAAATGGCCAGACCTAATTGGTACAGACAAACGGAGAAAGATCTCAAAGTTTTAGGGTCACCAAACTTACAAGACCGAATAGCAACCAGAACAAGTAGTTCCGTGAAGAACTATACAGCCTATTTGTATATATCTCACATTTGTTAATTGCCTCTATCAACGTACAAAATTTCAGTTTGCTTGCTGTAATAGATGCGTAGATATTGAGAACCGTCTAAATATTTCGGATGGTCGCCATGTTGGATTTTTAAATAGAGGCCTTAGAGTTATGTACTGTACTATTACATGAAGATTATTGTGTAGGTGTGGTATTCAAATTTCAATCGCATGATTAGAACACAAGAAATAAAAACGAGATTTTAAAAATTCACACAGCCGCATTGTTCGATTGGCGAGACGTAATAAAATTTGAACGGCACGGTCGGGGTCGGCCGAAATGGTGCTATGACCTCAGTTTGTTTGAAATCGCTCCAGCCGTTCAGATTTTATTAGGAGACATACACACACGGACAAAAGGTGATCTCATAAGTCTATTTTTTTAATAAATGAAAATAGGCCAAAAATCACACTAACAAGGGGTTTCGAGGGAGGAGAGCGACATACTGTAGGCTACATGGTCGAAGCAACGAAAACACACCCACTCGTTGCGTATGAAGGAATACTGGGCTAAAAGGAAGACGAAGAAGAGTTGATTCCGCGAGGTCCTAAGAGACCCACTCGCAAAGATGATGTTGAAGAAGAAGAAGAAGAAGAAGAAGAAGAAGAAGAAGAAAGTGCCACATTTTATTCACAATTATTTATGTTATTGGATTATAAATGTTCAGCTGTGCACAAGAATGTTGAAGAATGAACATCTACCTGTTCATGAGGATATCAGACAGAAATGCATACGCCTTAAGTGTCGTCAGCCTGCTTGGAAGACGGCTGTGAAGTTAAAATCCAGCTCCTTCAACTCCACTTCTAAGTGGTCAACAGAATGGTCTTTATCCCCACCTCGTGCAATAGTGGACATTAATAATCCATCTACAAAACTGGCAGGCTTCGATCTGCCACGCTGCACCTGAAGTAGACTAAATCGCATGAGATGTGAAGTAGGTAGAACAGCATCTACTTTACACACATGTGGCTGGTCAGTTCCCCCCATTGTGACTGTGGGGAGGTTCGCCAAACAATGAAACATGTAGTGCAGGAATGTCCACTCCGTGCTTTCTTTGGCACCACGGAAGACCTCAACTCAGCAACATCGGAAGCAGTGAAGTGGGTAGCGGAATTGGACATTCACATTTAGTGAGACGTACATCACTCGCACTCAATGTTTACAATTGAACTTGTAGCAGGTTCGCTTAGGCTGGGATGACAAGTGAAACGGTATTTACTTTGCTCCACGTTGAGCGTACAAATGTAGCAGAATTGCTAGCCCCCCCCTTTTGCCTAAGCTATGTTGTTTTAATGGGCGCCAAGACCTCAATGTAATGTTGAAATCTAAATTTGTATTTAACAACGTCTAGCTCTGGCAGAACACCTTCAAGACTCTATTCACTCAGATCGTGGTATGATTTGATCATTAACCCAACAAACAATTGTATCAGGAGAAGGAATTGGTCTATATCTAATGCTACCTACTGAAAGCAAAGATTGCATTGTAAAAGAAATGAATTTATTATATAAAACAAGAATAGCAACATTAATAATAATAATAATAAGTTTAAAATTTAAATAGGAGCGTTGTGATTTTAATATTACCGATAGAAAATTACGTGAAAACGGAGTCTGATAAATTATTGATTTTACTCTTATTCCCAAGCTATGAAGTTACTGAAATATGAAATATAAAACCAAAAGAAATGAGAGATTGCGTATTTCTGCGTCATTCGCGCTTACCACTGGAAATTGCCGAAACATTTCCCTCGTACTGGATGATGCTGTGAGCTTCCCACAGTCTCCTGGACGTCGACATCTTCGTCGATATTTGATGAGATTCTGGTAGATTAGATAATTCTATGGTCCGTACCTCGGACCCAAACACTCGTACAACCGCACTGGTTAAGTTTTACAAAAGTTAGTCCTCCAATCCACGGAACATCGGAGCGATTCCCGCGTACAACCGTACTCGTTAAATTCTATACAGATAGTCGCTAACTCCACCGAACATTGGAGCCACTCGCACGCGCCCCCATACTCGTCAAGTATTTCACAGATTGTCCTCGTTCCACGGCGCGTCGAACGATATATGCACCCGCCGTTTCCCCACTCTTCATCCGACTTGTAGCTTGCGTGGTCTCCACTGATTGGCTGACCCACCACGCGATCTTCCCCTCCTCCGGGTCATTACACACGGCGCGGCGATGATGAAGTCGATTTCCGTTCCAACTATTCGCCTTTCCTGGACGCTGCGACCCAGGATTACGTCATGCTTTCCGACAAGATTAAGCGTGTACTTGAATTCCCAGTGAGTCACGTCTCTCGATATACCCTAACTGACGAAAACTCCGTAAAATTCCGCAATCACATAATTTTCTATGATATTGTCGTTCGTAATAATTTGCTTGATAGCGTTTTCTAAGACATAGAAAACCTATCTGAATGCTAATAATTTTTATAAAATGCCCCGAAAATACCTTAATAATAATTATAATAAATTAATAATAATAATAATAAATTAACATGAAAAATTATCTTGGCTGAACAATTTGCCGCGTAAATAAATATAGAATGGCTTCCTACTGACTTATGCCAGTTGCATAAAAAAAACCTCGAAAAACACGTTACATATTCGCCTCGGATCATCGGATGATTTACCGTGACGACGGTCCATTATCCGATTATCCCAGGCACGTTAATAAACCCCATCCAAAATACATATTACATAAATGAAATCACCCTAAATTACAGATATATACACTCATAATTTTTCTTCACGCACTTTGCGTCAAAGTTTGTTGTCACTATGGATTGCACTTTGCAACCAGTCCAATGTTTTACATATAGAATAGTGTTCCACGGATATTTCCGCCTCTCAAATTTCTCTATGTTGGAGAAATAGACATAATTAATGTGTGAGCACTATGTATTTATGATGTCATATCACACGCATTGAAGGCGTTCTGATATATTTATATCACCATAGAACTTCCTAATTTCACTGGAGGTCCCCTCCTTATGGTGAAATTTAATCTCACTTATCACTGAGCACACGATCACACTATTGCGGCAGCGCCTCGTGACCATAATACTTAATCTCTCTTTAAAGTAGATTAAATTAATATTGACTTCTGAAAGAAAAAAAACAGTAAATGCGCATTACTTATAACACCAAATATTTCTGTGCCGTAATCGCCCTGTCTTGTTAAGTTCCCGTAGACCATATTCTACTTAATACTAGTTCTCAACACAGACCAGTTCTCCTAACACAAATAATACCTTTGTACAAATTACCTTAAATTACACACTTACAAATCTTACATGGCGAGGCCGTAAACAGAAATCACGTGTGCTGATATGTATGAGTTTCATGAAGAACCGTCTCGCCTTCTGATGGCCCATCTTTTGCCTCGTGGACGCCTTAAGCAAAAATACCATGTACAAGCGCTCACCCATCTCTTGGAGGCAAATGGGAATTCACCAGCGCTACCAAATTCTGGCCTTGGTGTATCGAGACATTTTAGTGCTCAAGAGCATCCGACAATCCCGTCATATTTCCCTGTACCTTAAAAACTCTCATTTACTTACATACTACCCCCCTGTGCGACTTCTGATACGCCTGCCTGGAAGACCACCTCCTCCCACGCACCAAATACCACACTTACTCATTTGATAGGCTGGCTCCCCAGCTAAACACACTCACTTTATGACACATATTTTCGTAGACTATGTATATTATACGTTCCGTATAATCTGTTTCCCTCACTATTCTCCAGCACATATGCTGTTTTTCCAATACGTTTGGAAACTATAAATGTTTCTGCGTCACCTGCTTCCAACCTTGCAAGTGGCTCCCTTAAATGAACGTCCTCACGTTGCTCTACCTAGCATATTTCTCAGTGTCTGTAACGATGCCCTGTTGCTACTGTCCACACATGCTAACCCTACTTCCTTCTGGTGTAACACCTCTACTCGACACTCTATGACCTAAAAATGTCACTTCCGACTGACAGAATGACGACTTAGACAGCTTCAAAGTGAACCCTGCCTGATCTAACTTCTGAAAAACTATATCTAAATGACGTAGATGCTCCTCAAAACTGCGTGAACTAATTACCATATCATCAATGTAAATGGTTACAAACTCTCCTGTGTCATCCCCTAATGCGATGTTTAAAGCCCTAATTAAAGCTGCTGAACTACTCTTTAACCCATAAGGTGTTCTACAAAATTGATAAAGGTTATATTTATGACTAAAAGCTGTAAATGGTCTATCTTCGTACATAAGTGGCACTTGCCAAAAACTGGAACTCAAATCTACACAAGTGAAATACTTCTTCCCCTCAAATGTTTGCATTAATTCTTCTATTGACATAGATTTCAGCTGATCTGAACTAATTCTACTGTTAACCAAACGAGCGTCTAAACAAATACGAACCGTGCCGTCGGTCTTGGGTACCGTGATCAAAGAATTAACATATGGACTGTTAGAGTGCTCAATAATCCCATCTTCAAGCATCTGATTAATTTGTGCCTCAACTGCACTTTGATAAGCGAAAGGTACAGGATATCTATGTCCTGTGAATACTGACCTATCAATAACGTTCAATGAATGTGTATAGCAATTGGCCATACCAATGCGATCCTCAAAAACTCTCCTATTACACAATAACACATCATAGAGCCGAACACATTGTTCCACCTCTATATTACCCTGAAATGCAGCATCACGTAACGAGTCCTCTAGACTTCCGTTCGTAATCACACTGCCCACAAAACATGGAGAACCCCGCTCTACGGCTGGCGATATCTCCTTTAAAGTACAAATCACACCTACAATACTACTCCTCTGAATATGGTCATTGAACGCTACTTCTACTTCAGAATCTCCCCATTTAAATTTCAAACTCCCTACATCATAACATAAGTTACCAGACACTCTACTTAGCCACTCTGAACCCAAGATAACACTGAATACTAAATTTGGAATTACAAGGCAAATCTGCTTCTCTACATGATTATTAATTTTAATGTCTACTAAAACTTGCTTAGAAATTACTTTAGACCTCTTCCCAACAGCTGTGATAACAAAAGTGCTTTTAATTGGCATCTCCTCAAAATTTACTCCAGTTCCTTTCATTTTATCATAAAATGCACTACTTATGCAACTCTTCATACAACCACTATCAATTAAAACATCTGTGTACGCCTCGGACACGTTAAATTTAACTATGAGGCTCTTACTAACCACTTCCTGAATAATACCTTCATCATTTAGTTCATGTAATATTTCATTTCTTACATTTAGGTCATAGGGTTCCTGTATAATTGTATGGACAGGCCATGCTACAGACTGAGATTCTGACCTTACTTCGCAGCCTGGTTCGCGTTTAAAGAACCGCTACAGCTGGCCGTAGTACTACTAACTACTAAACTGGTCTGGTTGTTCTGGGCTGTGTTGTCATTGTTTGGCTGTATATTACTACCACTAGGCTGTCCTCTTCCTTGACCCCTATTCTGGTTGTAATTATTGTCATTATAATTTCTCCCTTGATTTCCCCTGAAATCATTGTTTCTCCCTTGATTTCCCCTGTAATCATTGTTCCTCCCTTGATTTCCCCTGAAATCATTGTTCCTTCCTTGATACTGATTACCATAGCCATTTCCTCTGTTCTGATTTAGCTGATTATTATTATTTCTATTTTGAGCGTTGGCCCCTTCGCCACCGTTCCCTTGAACTTCTTGATGCCTGGCTTCATTAGGTCTATTATTATTATTACCCTGGTTCCGATTGAAATTGTCCTCATAACCCCCTCTCCCTAGTGCATCAAATGTGCTTAACAAATTTTCTACTTGTGATATAGTCTTTACATTCTGGATAAAAGCAGCCTCCTTGATCCTATAGGGAAAGTGCCTAAGTAGCAACCTCACCACATCACTTTCCTCCTTCAACCCATCTAGATATCTACACACTAATACCTGCCCTAAAAAGTATTCGGTCATGGTGGAGCTTCCTTTAGGGTTATATTTACCACACACTACTCCCTCACGATGCTGCGACTGAATAACCTCATTCCAGAACTTTTCACAGAATTTCATTTTAAAGTCATTAATATCAGTAAACTTGTCTCTGTAGAAAGCAAACCAATTCCTCGTTTCCCCCACAAACACTTGTTCTAAAATTTCAACTACCTGGCACCACTCAATACTACCATTTTCCAACCTCTCCCCGAATTTATTTTCTATAGTGTTCATGAACTCCATTGGGCACCCCTGTCGATTGCTGAACTTACCCAGTTCTACCTCCCTGTGTGTGCTATTCACAAATACTGGCCTATTCTGACTATTTTCTTGCCTGATCCTAGCTTTTAATTTTAACTCTAATTCTGCGATTTTCTCCTCAGCCTTCCTCTCAATACTGTTCAGGGGCGGTTCGACCTTGTACATCTAGGGTGGGTGAGAATTTAAAAAATGCCGACTGGCTGTTTAACATTGCCGACTATTCGCTTGAAAACTGAGCAACGGGAGGGAGAGGGAGGGGGGGGGGGGCGGAGGTGCGGCACACAATACGCAAGGCTAATATACTTGATTAACGGCTTTCATTTAAAATGTATTTAATTACTTCCAGAATTTTGAATCTCAGGAAAATTTGATAAATGAGCAAAATAAGTGTTTAAATATTACAAGAATTAAAACAAGTAGTTCCGTGAAGAACTAAAGAGCCTACTTTTCTTAAAATTTAAGATTCATGACAATGATTAATCTATATGGATCTATCTAGAATAATGACGAAATTAAGTTGGTAATATCGAAATTTCTATTTAGTTCGAAATACTGTATACCTGGCATAATGCAGCCTAATAGAGAACTACAGTTGGCAGCCCTGGTGACTGAATATATTCTTAGTTCCATCTCTTAAGGTACAGAATACAAAATTTGGTTGAAGTCCAATGGATAGCATGGACGTTACATGCAGTTAAACATTGGATTTAAAAGCGCGCGTAAAATCATGTTGGCAACAATGACATACATGTATTGGTGAGAAATAATCTGAAATATTATGATCTATTGATGTGTCAATTTTGAATGAAATCCATTAGTTAGTATAGAAGTTACATGCATTTTAAAATTGGACCTATCAGCAGGCTTAGAATCATGTTGGCAGCACTGACGTATATAAGTTACTTCAAATTAATATAGAATGTCGGGTACTATACGTGTGCATAGTTTAAAGCTGTCGGCTTGCATACTTTCTGATATATGGGTATTTTGATTTAAAATGATTGAGAGCATTTATTAACAGTTGGCAGCCCTGGTGGCCTTTAAGAATAAGCTCAGTCATATCTGCTTATGTACACATAGCACATACAAGATTTGGTTGAAATCCAATTGATAGTGTAGATGTTATATGCATTTAAAATTTGGACTTATCAGCAGGCTTATAATCATTTTGGCAACACTGCCATATATGGCCTCCTGGAAATTAAACTGCAATATTATTATCTATACGTGTGCCAATTTTGAAATAGCTCCCATTCATACCTTCCAAGATATCCAACATGGAGTTCAAATTTCAATTGCGATTTTTCAGCAGTTGGTAGCACTGAGATCATTTTCAAATATGGCCGTGTGAGATATTCAGGTATAGATCTTTACTCATACCAAATTTTGTTTCGATTGCTTCAGCCGTTTAGAAGTTGATAGAGGGGGGGGGGGCACACACACAGCCAGCCAGACAGACAGACAGAAGGACAGACAGACAGACAGACAGACATTTGCCCGATCTCATAAGTCTACTTTTTCCTCATGTTTGCAAAATGTGAAAAGTAGGCTAAAAATCTAGTTAATCTTTCTAAATCCCTACTTTACGATGTTTTAACACGGACCACTTCTCAACTATCTCCGTAATTTCAATGTCGTCGACCTTATCTTTCGTTGAAAACAGCATCATGAGGGAGTCTAAGCGGTCGTCACCCATCGATGTCCGTAAATGTTTGAAAATGAGCTTTAACTTGTTGAAGGACCGTTCGAAAGAAGCAGAAGACACTGGGGATTGTTACAATCAGTCGAACTACTTGATAACCACACGGGATAATCTTCCTTCATTTAACAGCAACTTTTGCGATCTATTTAAGAGATGAGCACTGTTTACTGGCATTAAGCAGGATTTCATGCTCAGCCAGCACAAGCTCTTCATCTTGAAGGATGATTTTCTGGTGTGATTGCTTTATAGATCGGACGCGCTCGATGGTGCAGTTCTTTCTGTCAGGGGGTATCTTGAAAATTATGTGGAATGACTCTAGCAAAGAAATTAGTTTTGCGAGATTGTCTTGCACGCTTGTAGTAAATACATCCACAAGTATTCGGAACTCCTTTCTGTAGAATGTAAGGAAAGACATTTCTGCTGTCGTTTCAGCGTTCGCGTCATACTTCTTTGCAAGTCGCTGGGTTCTGTAGTGCTTTAAGAAGTCTTCCTCCGCATTTACTTGCATACTTTTCGCAAATGACGATGCACTCTTTATCAAAGCGTTCATCTTGCCATCGTCGTTGATGCCTGCAAAAGACTTCAAAGCGCTCTGAATAAGCTGCATCGCGTCTACTACATTCAGCTCCTCCGCTCCTAAAAGCTCGGTTACGTTCCTAACTTTAAACATGATGTTTTTGGTCAAGTACATGCCGCAGATAAAATCAAAGTCTAAAAGCTTTTTGTGCAAGCCTGACGCAAAAGTTCGGGTTTTACTGTCAAATTGAGAATCAAATGAGGTTTTCATTGTTTCCAATGCTGTGACTCTCTCTCCATAAGACGAAGAAACAGCTCTCACCGATTCGGCGCGTGCAGTCCACATTGTTTTTGATAAATTATTAAGTTGAAGTGAATTTTCAGTTTTATCCAGCTCTTTCTGCGAGCTTAAATGTCGTTTCGTGCTACCCGAAAAAAAAACGTACAATGCTTCAAGAGTGTCAAAAAACTCTCGGATAAGCGCGCTAGCATTACAAACTGCCTCTACGAAACTGTTGAACCTGTGAGCTTGGCATGTTACGTATGGAATATCTGTTTTTCACTTCTCTGATAGCTTTTTTGAGTGCCATTGTATATGCCAGAAATGTTACTAGCAAAGTCGTACGATTGAAACGCTAGTTTATCGAGTGGAAGTAAGTTCTTCTGAATTAAAAATTAAAAATATTTTTTCAGCCAACTCCTTTCCAGTCTTTTTTTTTTGTTTCTGTTAAAACAGCGTCTATTTTTAAAAGACGCTCCACAGGAACTAGCTCTTCATATTTTTCGACGACGTATCGGATATTCAACGCGAGGCAGTCTTTATGTGACGTATCGGGAGTAGTAGGCTATCTGCTATAACGGAGAACATACCAGCGTTCTTGATCTCTTCTGCAATTATTTCACGAGTCTTCTCTCCAAGTAAATGGATGAATTCATTTTGATATTCCTTCCTCATATACTTAATGTTGTGCTTCCGCGTATTCACTTCTTCCGACCACCTATTCATGACCGGACTATGCCGTGAAAGTAACTCCAAAATTTGCGTGAAGTTTCCATTATCTTGAGTGATTCCATCCTCGTGACCTCGGAAAGTCAAACCTTGCCGACAAAGGGTTCTTGCTGTGTCAATAAGTATATGAATAACATTTTTGAGGAACTCCTTTTCTTGTTCTTCCTCAATTCTGATCGTCCGTAAAAGTTTATCAAGGAGAAAGTCTTCGTGGCCTTTTCCATTAACAAAGTGGCACAAATCTGCCACCGCTGCTTGATGAGCTTCTGATGTGAAGTGTTCTTGTAATTTGCCCTTTATCTTCTTTCCGCGACTTTTCAGTTTGTGCCACTGACGTAATCCAGCGTACGATCATTCTACACTTTTTCTTGTTAACACCATTAAACATAAACATGACTGAAAATACGCATGCATCTATTTTATTATTACTTACGTTTGATGGGTACGCGAAGCTCCGTGAAAATGTTCCGTGTCGGCGAAAACTCACGTCCCACTGTCATTGTATTTGCACCTAGTTATAACTGTAAAAGTTGCTGGTTCAGGAACGACTGCTTTCTCTCATTCTCGGTGGCCACTGCACTGACCTTAGTGAGCACTCCACCCCTTGGGGAACCTTGGAACCATAAACCTGTCAATTTTGTCACAATAGCGCGAATATCTGATGACGCGCCGAGACAAGCGGTAGCGGGTCATATCATTCCTCCGACAACATCTCAATGAGTTGGCTTGACCTGAAGTTATCAATGCGCTCACCAACACCTTTTGTCTAGCCACATGGCAGAGGTACTGGGCTCGATTCGCTGTGAAGCTGAGTCGCTCTGCATAATGAGCGCGTGATGTTACACCCACCCAGGAACGTGCCGATGAGTTCATCCCTTGTCTTTGGTCCCATTTTGCTCATCTGTCATTCTTTCTTCAGTTTCCATACAAAAAAACGAAAAGGCAAGTGGCAGCCGGTGCACAGAGGACTGGAAGTGAAACTTTTAAAATGTTTATTTTGCCGACTATTCCTCTTGCCGCACTGGGCTATTGCCTGGCTGTACGAAATTATTGCAGTGTCCGTTTGCGCCGACTGTCGGTAAAATGCCGAATGTCAGTATAATATCATTTATTTATTTATTTATTTATTTTTAAATCGGACCAAATCGTATATGGCCTTGCCCCGTTTTGCTTTTTTAGATGCTGTTTTGGGAAATGTTACGGATTCTTCAGGATTTGCTGACTGCCGACTGAGAAAATACCTGAGGGGGGGTGAGACACCCCCCCAACCCCCCCAGTCGAACCGCCCCTGATACTGTTTACTGTTAATTTAATGTTTCCTTCTGATTCTTCTACTTTATCATATAGCTTTGCTTGTTTCTCCTCAATCTTGCTAATACTCTCTCTATTACTCTCCCTTAAATCATTTACTTCTGCAACTATTTGTGAGTGGACTTTCTCAATTCTACCCCCCAGCTGTTCCTTAACCGCTTTAGTAGCTACCTGAATTTTGTCAATTTCTCCCCCCAATTGCTTTTTGACCTGCTGTGTTTCCAGTTGCACTAGTTCTTTTAAATTTTCAGCCTGTGTACTGATTCTAACTTCCAACTCCTCCTGTACTTTTCCTAATTTTCTGTCTACATCTGCAATAATCTCTTTAGCCTTTTCTTCCATTACTCCTCTGATTTCACCTCTAATCAGTTCGAATTTGTCACTCATTTCCCTACTGTTTTGTTCTAATTTAGCATTTAAAGTTTCAGTACTCTCTCTATTTTCCTTACTGTTTTGTTCTAATCTGGCGTTTAAAGTTTCATTACTCTCTCTATTTTCCCTACTGTTTTGTTCTAATTTTGCATTATTCTGTTCTAATTTTGCATTTAAAGCTTCTGTACTTTCTTTATTTTCCCTACTGTTTTGTTCTAATTTTGCATTATTCTGTTCTAATTTTGCATTTAAGGCATCACTACTAACTTTGTTCTGATACATGAACTCGAGAAGTAAAGTTTTTAATTCTGGTTGGCCGCCTACACTCCCTGTTTCAGTATCGGGATTTACCTCCGCTACCCCGATACTACCATCACTCGACATACTGCTCGTATCATCACTCTCCAGTTGATGACCACTACGTAACCTCATCTGTCTTTCTTTCTCATCCCCCATAATGATATACACTGATAAAGACAAATAACCCCCAAAATACAGGCACAGAAATATATACCCTTCTCCTTCCACAAATGTTATTAGGTTTTCATCCCCAAGTTGTCGGCGACAATTGTAGCAGGTTCGCTTAGGCTGGGATGACAAGTGAAACGGTATTTACTTTGCTCCACGTTGAGCGTACAAATGTAGCAGAATTGCTAGCCCCCCCTTTGCCTAAGCTATGTTGTTTTAATGGGCGCCAAGACCTCAATGCAATGTTGAAATCTAAATTTGTATTTAACAACGTCTAGCTCTGGCAGAACACCTTCAAGACTCTATTCACTCAGATCGTGGTATGATTTGATCATTAACCCAACAAACAATTGTATCAGGAGAAGGAATTGGTCTATATCTAATGCTACCTACTGAAAGCAAAGATTGCATTGTAAAAGAAATGAATTTATTATATAAAACAAGAATAGCAAAATTAATAATAATAATAAGTTTAAAATTTAAATAGGAGCGTTGTGATTTTAATATTACCGATAGAAAATTACGTGAAAACGGAGTCTGATAAATTATTGATTTTACTCTTATTCCCAAGCTATGAAGTTACTGAAATATGAAATATAAAACCAAAAGAAATGAGAGATTGCGTATTTCTGCGTCATTCGCGCTTACCACTGGAAATTGCCGAAACATTTCCCTCGTACTGGATGATGCTGTGAGCTTCCCACAGTCTCCTGGACGTCGACATCTTCGTCGATATTTGATGAGATTCTGGTAGATTAGATAATTCTATGGTCCGTACCTCGGACCCAAACACTCGTACAACCGCACTGGTTAAGTTTTACAAAAGTTAGTCCTCCAATCCACGGAACATTTGAGCGATTCCCGCGTACAACCGTACTCGTTAAATTCTATACAGATAGTCGCTAACTCCACCGAACATCGGAGCCACTCGCACGCGCACCCATACTCGTCAAGTATTTCACAGATTGTCCTCGTTCCACGGCGCGTCGAACGATATATGCACCCGCCGTTTCCCCACTCTTCATCCGACTTGTAGCTTGCGTGGTCTCCACTGATTGGCTGACCCACCACGCGATCTTCCCCTCCTCCGGGTCATTACACACGGCGCGGCGATGATGAAGTCGATTTCCGTTCCAACTATTCGCCTTTCCTGGACGCTGCGACCCAGGATTGCGTCATGCTTTCCGACAAGATTAAGCGTGTACTTGAATTCCCAGTGAGTCACGTCTCTCGATATACCCTAACTGACGAAAACTCCGTAAAATTCCGCAATCACATAATTTTCTATGATATTGTCGTTCGTAATAATTTGCTTGATAGCGTTTTCTAAGACATAGAAAACCTATCTGAATGCTAATAATTTTTATAAAATGCTCCGAAAATACCTTAATAATAATTATAATAAATTAATAATAATAATAAATTAACATGAAAAATTATCTTGGCTGAACAATTTGCCGCGTAAATAAATATAGAATGGCTTCCTACTGACTTATGCCAGTTGCATAAAAAACCCTCGAAAAACACGTTACAAACTGTCGAAGTTGTCAGGTAGATAGTGATGTATAAATATATTGTTTTATTCCTGGGTTTTTTTTCTCTCAAGCTTCGTAAATTGCTTTGTGTATACATGACAATTTGTATTTACTCTCTGCTTATCTTTCACTGGATATGTAAATAGTTTATAGGTTGTTTTCATCATACGCTGAATAAATAAGTGATACCTCGATATTCAAACATTTTATATTATTTGCCTTCTGTTTTTATGGATAATGTGACAAGTTTGTTTATTTTCTAAATTAAATATATTTCGTTTGAGGAAAAAGTATAAAAATGTTTCAGAAAACAATGGAGGAGAACGGACTCCTTCGGCTCAACATAATTGCATAAAATATTATAAAGCTCAAAATATAAAAGTCCACTCTCAACAATAACATGTAAGAAAACATTGGTTACTATCTTAATTAGGGATGAAAATTGTTCATTTTATTTTAATTCTAATAATTTGGCCTCGTCTGTATTATAAAAACTTTACAAGACAATAACAACAATGGAATAGCATCTTTTGGTTGATTACAGTGAAGGAAACACTGTGATTGAAAGACATTTCGTACCACACTCACACGTGAAAATTGCGTGAAAAATTTCGAGTGCCCCTTGATGCCCTTAAGGGCATTATACTGTATGTATTGATGAATTTTACTGCTTAATTTGGTTCAGTGATAACCTTATAACCGTCTGGAAACTTTCACAGTAATGTAATAATTGGAATTGCATTGTGTCTTACAGAAATAGATGGACCTGTGAGATTCTGTTACCATGGTTACCGTGTTGCATTATTTCATTGTAAATATACAAGTTTTAAGGTATTTATTTAATTGTGAGGCATTTAAAGAGTAAGTGAGTGCGTTTCGCTTACGCATTGGGTTATGCTGAACCTGTAGGTACCCCATATGTGTAGGTTGGTATTAATGGAACCTTATTTTAGGTACAAAACTGGAATGGGACCTTTGCAGAGTAATATAGGGAGGGATAATTTTCACACCTCTGTATCTAAACAAGAAACCCCGGCTGGATGTTGTAATTGCGACGATAATTGCAGTATAGGCCATAATAATAATAATAATAATAATAATAATAATAATAATATACTGCATATCAGTATACAGAAAGCAGTCATTTTTGAGTCCTGCTTCATAGTTCGTTCGTTCCTCCACCTACCAACATAAAGAACTCCACTTAAGGCATTATACTGTATGTATTGATGAATTTTACTGCTTAATTTGGTTCCGTGATAACCTTATAACCGTCTGGAAACTTTCACAGTAATGTAATAATTGGAATTGCATTGTGTCTTACAGAAATAGATGGACCTGTCAGATTCTGTTACCATGGTTACCGTGTTGCATTCTTTCATTATTTAATTGCAAATATACATGTTTTAAGGTATGTATTTAATTGTGAGGCATTTAAAGAGTAAGTGAGTGCGTTTCGCTTACGCAATGGGTTATGCTGAACCTGTAGATACCCTATATGTGTAGGTTGGTATTAATGGAACCTTATTTTCGGTACAAAACTGGAATGGGACCTTTGCAGAGTAATATAGGGAGGGATAATTTTCACACCTCTGTATCTAAACAAGAAACCCCGGCTGGATATTGTAATTGCGACGATAATTGCAGTATAGGCCATAATAATAATAATAATAATAATAATAATAATAATAATAATAATAATAATAATATACTGCATATCAGTATACAGAAAGCAGTCATTTTTGAGTGCTGCTTCATAGTTCGTTCGTTCCTCCACCTACCAACATAAAGAACTCCACTCCATCTTGAAACAATTACCGATGCAATGTTGTATTGAACCCAATGAACATAAATTGACCATTCACTGAGCAAGATGAATCACCATAAGATTACTTCTAACTATAAAGACAGTGAAAAAGGAACAACTTGGTGATGAATCTTGTAAGCAATGTGTTTCCATGACATGTGTTGAGACCTTTAAAAAATACTTTGGACTTCTGTATAACGTTGCCTGTTTAGTTTGACAACGTAAATTGTTAAAAAGAATGCACTGGTTTAAACACATAAAGATATTAAACAGTATGGTACCATCACATCCCATCATTGACTCTACATTTACGCATTAAAATTATTCTTGTATGTCTCCTTTAAAATGAGTAGGCCTATTGTTACCTTTCCGAATGAGGAAATGTAGGATACAAATGTAATTTCCTTTGATTAAGCATATAGACTTCGCTTTACAAATACATCGCCTAACCAAATTTACGGAAATTCTGGCGAGGAACAGACGTTTAACACTTGCTTAGCTCTTCGATACATTGTTGTCTTGTTGTACATAACTGATTCTTACGGTAGTAGAGAGAATCCCTCGTAGGTTAATAAATGAGAATACATCAGAAACGATGGACTTCAGGAAAAGGTCACAGAACCGTGGTGTTCCACAGAAGAAATCGTCCAGTTTAAAGCAACCTTATGAAAGTGATGGTGCGATAAAAATCCAGAATATGCTGTACGTATATTTTAATATTTCTTATTATTTTCCATGCGTTGATATGGATTTTCCTGTAAATATTTTAAGCATGTTCAAATATTGTTATAGCAATAAATACGACAATTTCTAAGAGACTTCCCCATTACGCATTGTGTATATACCTTCTGCATATCATCATATATATTATTTCAGTAGTATAGATCCCTCCTGCGGCGCTCACAAGCGACCGATCGTGACAAATGAGCATTCAAATGAAAGAGAATAGACATTAGCAGTGACGAATTGCACTCTAATTTAATAAATAACTATAATTTCTTTAAAAAAATTACCCTAAAAAAATTGTACGAGGTGTGCGATTTGCAAATACTGTGGCTGTATGCCTAACATGCTGCAATTATGAGTTGTCGTCTAAAACCTTAAAACTATTAAACGTTATTCTCTTACAGGTTTTTCTTATATCATTTCGCATGGTTTTCAGATAGTGTTCTATAATCATTTGGTTGAAATAAAAACATAACAACCGTTCTCCTTAAGTCTCTCATTATAAACCTATTGGGGAAAGTGTGGTTTATGAACATGGGTCCGCTAGTATTGTTTATTTCAGAATATCTCGATTGTCAAAGTTGTTATTTTAGAAAAATAATAAATTTCTTAGAATCTTACTAGCACAACATTCCAGGTTTCTCACGTCACTCGCACTTCTCTTAGCTGTTCCTGAAGATATACTATATTCAGTTGAATTTCTTTAAGGAGCAGCTTGAGTCAACCCAATTAAACACTGTCGATCGGCTACGTGAGGCGATGTCCAGTTTAATCGTAGCCTACTGCATTTGTTTGTCAATTAAAACAAAATACTGTTTCTAACCATCGGGTATATTATTTCAGTAGTAGCCTATAGATCCCTCACAAGCGACCGATCGTGAGAAATGAGCATTCAAATCAAAGAGAATAGTCATTAGCAGTAACGAATTGCACTCTAATTTCACAAATATCTATAATTTCTTTAAAAGATGACTTAAAAAAATGTACGAAGTGTGCGATTTTCAGATACTGTTGCTGTAGGAAAACACGCTCCATAATTGCTGTCCACTTGACATTTTGGCCGCTGTGACGCCTGTTTCGTGTCATTTTAACATTCTGGGGTCTCTCCTTTATCATTTTGAATGGATTTCAGAGCAGTAAATCAAAGGAATGATTACTCAAATCGTAGAATTTCATAAATATCGAATAACCGGTGAGTGTTATGGTGATCCAATTTTCAGTGATTGCCTTCTTAAGTTAGGAAACGTAGAACTTGGAATTCTAACTGAAATGTAAATAGTGTTCTATAATCATTTGGTAGAAATAAAAACATAAAAACCTTTCTCCTTAAGTCTCTCATATTAAACCTATTGGGGAAAGTGTGGTTTATGAACATGCGAGATTTCTCGCACGGGTCCACTAGTTTAATAATTGTATTTGATTAAGGCGAGACTGTAGTCAGATTTGTTGACAATTTTCGATTTTAGTTGGTTTTTTTTTTCTTTTTATGTTATTTGGGACTCTTAATTATTGGAATAAAATAGTTTCTTTCTTGAAAGTAATTTTTAAGGGCCTAAAATGGCAATTTAAATCACCCTCTGTACTAGGTGCCACGCCCCCATTTCTTCCTTGAAGTCATTCTCCCTGTAATATCTTGTTTATATTAGTTCTATGACCTATCCTGGGAATTTTGTTTATGTATGTTGTAGCTCTGCATCCACAATATGTTATTAATTTGTTTCCCTCCATGTTTGTTGTTGTTGCTGTTTCTATGGAAAAGCGAGTTTTTGACTTCGTGTGTTGAGAATGCCTCGTCAAAGAAAAATACAATATAATATGCAGAACACAAGGGAGGTCCTGGGTGAAAGAAGATTATACCTGTAAATATTGAGAATAGTGTAAACAATTCGGAAGCTAGTGTACATGGTGATAATGGTGAGAGTGGGGATAGGTTATGTTCTCCAAGTGTATATATTTGTAGTACCTCGAAACGAAAGCTATCCTCGACTGACACGAGTGTAAATAGTGTGAATGACAGTGTATGTGAAGATTATGACGATTTTACCAGTAAAAATCATTGATTGGGAACATTATAATAGATATGTAGCTACTGTTAACTGCTGTATGTAGTTTCATGAAGGGTAAATTTTGTGGTGTATGTGACAGCATTGTGTGTTATGAAGGTATTACTGCAAGAAAGGGCCTTGCCTGATCTTTTAATAATAGATTTATAACAAAACACATAGAACAGTCTTTGTAGGGTATGATACATTGTTGATGGGTGTGTATGATGCAGTGATATCATTCAATGACTGTAGTGTGGGCAAACTTAATGTCGTGAACATAGTGACATATTGTTCTGAAATTGTTACGGTCCGTGTGAAAAGGCTGAAAGAGAGTTGGAAATCACCAAGAAATAGTCCAGACAGCATGCCAAGCAACTTAAAAGGGTCACGGAGGATGCAAAGAACGATAATGATCGTGATTAAGGACCAGGAATGTTTTGATGGCATTCGAGTATCATGTCTTAACTTTAACACCAATTATCTCATCAAAACTGGTTTTTTTTTGCATAAAGTTACACTTTTCTCGGAAACTATCCAACATACATATATTAAATTTTCACTGCTTATTTGACCAATATAAATACACATTATGACATTTATTCAAGGTCCCACGTTCAATAGAAATTAGTTCATACAGATTTTATATGCAAAAAAAAATGAAACATTTTCACACAATTTTCAAAAATGCATAATTTTTTTTTTCAATTTGAGACTCTTAAAATAATGTCACAAGACACAAAAGAAACCATTAAAAACGTGTATAAAGTTTCATACATATAGAATGGATAGTCTCAGAGAAAAGTGTACTTCAAAGTTAGTAATTTAACAGTGTTGGTATAGGGAGTACAGTCTCCCCTTAATTGATAGAGCGCCCTCAAATTCGTCCATTGAGATCTCAATTCAGGATATTTATTGGTGGTGATTGAACAATTAGGGTGCGGTAGCTTATTCGTATTATTCTTATTCTTATTCGTATTATTCTTATTCTTATTCTTATTCTTATTATTATATAAGTACATACATTATAACTAGAGCCCTGCACGGATAAACAAAACGTTATCCGCATCCTCCCCGCATCCACATGACTGTTATCCGCATCCTCCCCGCATCCACATGACTGTTATCCGCATCCTCCCCGCATCCACACGACTGTTATCCGCATCCTCCCCGCATCCACATGACTGTTATCCGCATCCACCCCACATCCACATGACTGTTATCCGCATCCTCTCCGCATCCACATGACTGTTATCCGCATCCACCCCACATCCACATGACTGTTATCCGCATCCTCCCTGCATCCACATGACTGTTATCCGCATCCTCCCCGCATCCACATGACTGTTATCCGCATCCTCCCCACATCCACATGACTGTTATTCGCATCCTCCCCGCATCCACATGACTGTTATCCGCATCCTCCCCACATCCACATGACTGTTATCCGCATCCTCCCCACATCCACATGACTGTTATCCGCATCCTCCCCACATCCACATGACCGTTATCCGCATCCCCCCCACATCCACATGACTGTTATCCGCATCCTCCCCACATCCACATGACTGTTATCCGCATCCTCCCCACATCACATGACTGTTTTCCGCATCCTCCCCACATCCACATGACTGTTATCCGCATCCACCCCACATCCACATGACTGTTATCCGCATCCACCCCACATCCACATGACTGTTATCCGCATCCTCCCCACATCACATGACTGTTTTCCGCATCCTCCCCACATCCACATGACTGTTATCCGCATCCACCCCACATCCACATGACTGTTATCCGCATCCACCCCGCATCCACATGACTGTTATCCGCATCCACCCCGCATCCACATGACTGTTATCCGCATCCTCCCCACATCCACATGACTGTTATCCGCATCCACCCCGCATCCACATGACTGTTATCCGCATCCTCCCCACATCCACATGACTGTTATCCGCATCCTCCCCACATCCACATGACTGTTATCCGCATCCTCCCCACATCCACATGACTGTTATCCGCATCCACCCCACATCCACATGACTGTTATCCGCATCCTCCCCACATCCACATGACTGTTATCCGCATCCTCCCCACATCCACATGACTGTTATCCGCATCCTCCCCGCATCCACATGACTGTTATCCGCATCCTCCCCACATCCACATGACTGTTATCCGCATCCTCCCCACATCCACATGACTGTTATCCGCATCCTCCCCACATCCACATGACTGTTATCCGCATCCTCCCCGCATCCACATGACTGTTATCCGCATCCTCCCCACATCCACATGACTGTTATTCGCATCCTCCCCGCATCCACATGACTGTTATCCGCATCCTCCCCACATCCACATGACTGTTATCCGCATCCTCCCCACATCCACATGACTGTTATCCGCATCCTCCCCACATCCACATGACTGTTATCCGCATCCTCCCCACATCCACATGACTGTTATCCGCATCCTCCCCACATCCACATGACTGTTATCCGCATCCTCCCCACATCCACATGACTGTTATCCGCATCCTCCCCACATCCACATGACTGTTATCCGCATCCACCCCGCATCCACATGACTGTTATCCGCATCCACCCCACATCCACATGACTGTTATCCGCATCCACCCCGCATCCACATGACTGTTATCCGCATCCACCCCGCATCCACATGACTGTTATCCGCATCCTCCCCGCATCCACATGACTGTTATCCGCATCCTCCCCGCATCCACATGACTGTTATCCGTATCCTCCCCGCATCCACATGACTGATATCCGCATCCACCCCACATCCACATGACTGTTATCCGCATCCTCCCCACATCCACATGACTGTTATCCGCATCCTCCCCGCATCCACATGACTGTTATCCGCATCCTCCCCGCATCCACATGACTGTTATCCGCATCCTCCCCGCATCCACATGACTGTTATCCGCATCCTCACCGCATCCACATGACTGTTATCCGCATCCTCCCCGCATCCACATGACTGTTATCCGCATCCTCCCCGCATCCACATGACTGTTATCCGCATCCTCCCCGCATCCACATGACTGTTATCCGCATCCACCCCACATCCACATGACTGATATCCGCATCCACCCCACATCCACATGACTGTTATCCGCATCCTCCCCGCATCCACATGACTGTTATCCGCATCCTCCCCGCATCCACATGGCTGTTATCCGCATCCACCCCACATCCACATGACTGATATCCGCATCCACCCCACATCCACATGACTGTTATCCGCATCCTCCCCGCATCCACATGACTGTTATCCGCATTCTCCCCACATCCACATGACTGTTATCCGCATCCACCCCACATCCACATGACTGTTATCCGCATCCTCCCCACATCCACATGACTGTTATCCGCATCCTCCCCGCATCCACATGACTGTTATCCGCATCCTCCCCGCATCCACATGACTGTTATCCGCATCCTCCCCACATCCACATGACTGTTATCCGCATCCTCCCCACATCCACATGACTGTTATCCGCATCCTCCCCACATCCACATGACTGCTATCCGCATCCTCCCCACATCCACATGACTGTTATCCGCATCCTCCCCACATCCACATGACTGTTATCCGCATCCTCCCCACATCCACATGACTGTTATCCGCATCCTCCCCACATCCACATGACTGTTATCCGCATCCACCCCGCATCCACATGACTGTTATCCGCATCCACCCCGCATCCACATGACTGTTATCCGCATCCTCCCCGCATCCACATGACTGTTATCCGCATCCTCCCCGCATCCACATGACTGTTATCCGTATCCTCCCCGCATCCACATGACTGATATCCGCATCCACCCCGCATCCACATGACTGTTATCCGCATCCTCCCCACATCCACATGACTGTTATCCGCATCCTCCCCGCATCCACATGACTGTTATCCGCATCCTCCCCGCATCCACATGACTGTTATCCGCATCCTCCCCGCATCCACATGACTGTTATCCGCATCCTCCCCGCATCCACATGACTGTTATCAGCATCCTCCCCGCATCCACATGACTGTTATCCGCATCCTCCCCACATCCACATGACTGTTATCCGCATCCACCCCACATCCACATGACTGTTATCCGCATCCACCCCACATCCACATGACTGATATCCGCATCCACCCCACATCCACATGACTGTTATCCGCATCCTCCCCGCATCCACATGACTGTTATCCGCATCCTCCCCGCATCCACATGGCTGTTATCCGCATCCACCCCACATCCACATGACTGATATCCGCATCCACCCCACATCCACATGACTGTTATCCGCATCCTCCCCGCATCCACATGACTGTTATCCGCATCCTCCCCGCATCCACATGACTGTTATCCGCATCCACCCCACATCCACATGACTGTTATCCGCATCCTCCCCACATCCACATGACTGTTATCCGCATCCTCCCCGCATCCACATGACTGTTATCCGCATCCTCCCCGCATCCACATGACTGTTATCCGCATCCTCCCCGCATCCACATGACTGTTATCCGCATCCTCCCCACATCCACATGACTGTTATCCGCATCCTCCCCACATCCACATGACTGTTATCCGCATCCACCCCACATCCACATGACTGTTATCCGCATCCTCCCCACATCCACATGACTGTTATCCGCATCCTCCCCACATCCACATGACTGTTATCCGCATCCTCCCCGCATCCACATGACTGTTATCCGCATCCTCCCCGCATCCACATGACTGTTATCCGCATTCTCCCCACATCCACATGACTTTTATCCGCATCCTCCCCGCATCCACATGACTGTTATCCGCATCCACCCCACATCCACATGACTGTTATCCGCATCCTCCCCGCATCCACATGACTGTTATCCGCATCCTCCCCGCATCCGCACGGCTGTTATCCGAATCTACTGGCATTACAATAATATTTTTATATAGATAAAGCATAAAGCAACACATTTTTGACATTTGAGGAGAAAGTCGTTCCCTTAAGCTATGTAGTCTATGTCATGTGCTACGTTTAAAATGAATGTTATAAAGCCAGAATTGAAACTGATTTCAGTTCGGAGTGTTAATTACGCTTAATTACATAATTTAGGGGCAGATGATCTCGTAGTTTTGCCCCTTTAAACAACAATAAGTAACTAACTAATGTCATAATTTGAATGAAATTAGCGTAAATCATCATCTTACATTTGTCATGAAAAATGAAACATAACGAACAATATGATATGCCATAAACATCCGGGATCTAGTAGTGAAATTAAACAAATTCGGATTGCAACTTATTCTAAAATCTCTCCTCAAATTTACTCCAAACATTATCCGCTATCCGCACAGCCATGCAAATTATATCCGCATGGCGAAATATTTTGTGGATATTCGCATTCACGCAGGGCATTAATTATAACTCGAGACGGGAATTTGCCTATTTGCCTATTTTATTCCTGTGTTTAGAAACGTAGGCTTTCGAGATATAAATCCGTTTTAGGTTCTTTTAAGCTAGATTTCGTTGGTTTTATTGTGCCTATAAATGCCTATTTCAAGGGATTGTGCCTATTTGGAGTATAATTGCCTATTTAATGCCTTTTGACTGTATTTTAAAGTGCATTATATTGCAGCTGGTGTGCTCGCCAGAATTATATTCTCATTTCTCAATATGTGTTTACCCCACAAGCTGCCGGGAGCAATCACCGAGTTGGAGTCATGTAGGATTGTTGAAGTAGTCACGGGAAGTTTGGAAGGAACTTCTGGGAAGATAGCCGCTGTCAGGGAAAAGTTTGATAGGGTCCTGCAGAGGAAATCAGGATGGGAAGCAGTGGTAAAGGTAGCCAGTGTGCAACGAGTTGAGGTAGATGAAGCAATTGATCTAAAACCAGATGCAGTGGCTTCGTTAAAGTTTTGCCCAATCACTTCATGTGATGTTGAGAGATCTTTCTCTCAATATAAAAACATTCTTCATGACAGGAGAAGAAACTTATTACCAGAAAACATTGAAAAGTTGCTTGTTGTTAATTCTTTTTATAGTAAATAAGTATGTTATTAAATTATAAGTTGCTTATTGTTAATTCTTTTTATAGTAATTAAATATGTTATTAAATTTTAAGACATTTTGCATGCCTATTTTTGCCTATTTTACACGTTAGTGCCTATTTGCATGCCTATTTTGGCTATTTTAAGAGCCTATATGCCTGCCTATTTTAATTGTTTTTAGTGCCTATAATTCTCGTCTCTAATTATAACATATTGCTCGTACATCACAACATAACCATAAGGGCTTCAGGAAAACCAAGTGCTGTATTAGTTACTGAAACAGCTACTTCTCAGCTGGAAAGTTGAAATCGCTACTCATGAACTTCCGGACGATTCGGGTTGTTGAGAGTGATAGCGTACCGACGGGGTGGGGGAGGGTTTAAACACCCCTCCCCCTGAGATATTCCTTTACTTGAATCTTTATAGGCCTATTGTCCCATCTATCATCTGTTTTACATTATCACTAGCTAGGCGTCTTAACTCCTGTGGTCATGTTCGTCACTTGGTTAATGTCCTACACTCTATTCGCAGCGAGACTCCTCCTTCAGTGTTAGAGCTGGCCATGGATCAGTTTTGCTGTTAAAGTGTGCGATCGGTAACCTCTCTCACGTCGCTTCGGGTTGCTTTAAATGTGTGCCCGTTTCGTTAAAGATAATTCATGTACATGAGGTGTTAGTGCAATTTATCCCAATTAATGATACAGATAAAGTCATCAAGATGGCAGATTTTGTGAGTCAATAGTAATGGCAGTGGGAACACGGAGAGCAAAACATTATTTATCTCTCACATACGGGGTGAGTTAGCCGTGGTCGTTGCGGCATGACTGTTAGCAGTCGCTCACATCCGGGAGGCGAGGAGGTTCGAATCCCCCCGCCGGCAACCTTGAAGATGGTCATCTGTGGTTTCCCATCTTCCTTCCAGGCAAATGCCGGGGTTGGTCCCTAACTATAGGCCACAACCGCTACCTTCCAACTCCTCGACCCTCCCTTCCAACTTTCCTTCCCAACGGTACTTGTAGCTCACCCATTGGGTGTCCGTCTCGAAGCAGCTACAAAACTGGCGAGCCGAACATGTCCTCGGACACTCCCGGCACTGAAAGCCATACGCAAAAAAAAAAAACTCTCACATAATATCAATATTTTAAGGAACCACATAACTATGGTCGTGATGATACCACTGCATCGTTTCAGTTTTAATATTTAGTTACTGTTTTCCATATTTTTTAGATTTTTTCATTTCTTTATAGTGTCGAAAAAATGAAGCCAAAAATAGTTGTCATTCAAAGAGAAAGGTTATTTAGTTGTTATATTTTATGAATATTAATCGAAATATCATTTAAATTATGATAATGACTGTTGTTTTAAGGGGTGGAACAGCAAGGTCATCTGCCCCTGGAATAATGTACACAATTACCCTATTATATTAATGAACCCCTCCCCCCAGAAGGAAATACTGCGTACACCACTGGTTGAGAGAACTACTACATTTGAATTGCAGCCAATGGCCATACCAGGATATTTTAATTGAACGCTCGTTCAATTTCAAGTAGTTCCAACTTTGGCTTCCAGAGATGCCACTATCACAGACACCTAGCGGTGAACGTTGGAACTTGATAGCGCGTTTCTAACCAAATAACCTACAAATTTAGCTACACTACCAATTATAGTGGAAGGTTCTTTAACATGCCATAAATCCATGACATGGGCCCGCCGGCTTTACTTCCCTTCTGAAGGAAGGTATACTGAATGATTTTAATGCTCTTAAAAATAATTTTATTGATATCGAAATGGACTAATTTGATGTCCACCTCGTGGTGTACCGGCTAGCATTATTGGCTGTCGTCCCGGGGGTCCGGGTTCGATTCCCACCTCAGCCATCCTGGAAGTGGTTTTCCGTAGTTTCCACTTCTACACCAGGAAAATGCCGGCAGCCTCCCTCCCAATCCTCGTATGAATTACAAATACACACACTAATGCAGTCATCAAAATAACACAGATCAGACAAATTCTACACCCACTCAAATAGGCCTACACGGGGCTAAATAACCACGATGTCCAAGGTCCTCGTTTAAAACAACATTAATTTGATGTCGCTTGTTCGATTGTTTTAATAAATTAAACTTTAAACAAGATTTTGTTTTTTATTTCCAACACAAAGAGGTTCAATTATTTATTTTCATTTGAGACTGTTTTGTCTTTGAGCGTCCAGTCTAGTCAGCAAGCCTCTGTTTCCGAACAACTGGTTGGTTGGTTCCTTAGTTTAGTGGCTGCGACAACGCGGTCATGTATCCCCATGTACTTTGGGTGTGTGTAGAATGTGTTTATGTTATCTGTGATTCAGGTAAGGACTGCATACGATCAATTATTTAAGTAGTTCCTACTTTTGCTACCAAATTCTACAGTCAACGACACCTAGCTGCGGACGTGGCTGCTAAATGCCATCTCAGTCAGCATCTGGTGGCGAACGTTGGAACTAATACAGTGTTATCAAACTAACCTACAAATTTTAGCTTCCACGATTGTAGTTAGTGGAAGGTTCTCTTTCATGACATAAATCTATGACATGGGATAGCCGGCTTAACTTCCTCTCCGAAGGAATGCATACTGAGGGATTTTAACGCTCTTAAAAAATCCGACGACTTTGGCTGGGCTTGAACCCGCTATCTTGAGCACATAAGCTCAGCATGCTGCCAAATACGCCACCGAAGCCGCTCAACTCAGTTCGCACTGGGGCCTACTCCGCTTCTATGCCCCTCACTTTGAATCTGACCAACTTCCTTCCTCTGTAGCTGAACTAGTAACCTGTTAGGTAATCTCTCCTCATCCAATCTCTTCACATGACCGCAACATCTCATACGAACAGCTTTATCTAGCATGTAAATTTCCAACTTAGTTTTTATCTCTTCATTACGAATATCTTAACTGCCATTGCTCCCATCTACGAGGACAGATCAAAAAGTAAATCTCACTTCCCAGTTCTGGCCATTTATTACACCACCTATACAACAGCAACTCGCCTATAACGACATACAATGTAACGTCACTTTTCCACATAGTTTCCAAGAGACTCTAAACATTTCTGCGAAAGCACATCTAACTTGTCGATGCCGGATGCATAGAAAGTTCCTCCAGCGTTCTTCAACCACACGGAGTCACCTCCTCATCAGTTAGGAAACGTCGACCACCGAGCTCCGTTTTGAGCTTACCGAACAGATGAAAGTCTCATGGCGCTAGGTCGGGACTGTATGGTGGATGTTGCCAGACCTCCCCCCACTTGAAACGCTGCAGCAGTTCGCTCGTTTGGTGGGCCTTGTGAGGTGTTGCGTTATCGTGCAACAAAATCACACCGGCGCTCAATTTCCCCCGGCGCTTCACTTTAATCGCTTTACGCAACCGGTGCAACGTTTGACAATACGACGCCGCGTTGATCATCGTTCCTTTCGGCATGAATTCCACGTGCAGCAAACCCTCCAGGTCAAAGAACACTGTCACCATAACCTTACCGGCTGAAGGTTGAACCTTGGCCTTCTTTCGTTGTGGTGATGAGGGGTGCACCCATTCCATTAATGTTCTCTTCGTTTCGGGGATGAAGTGGTGGACCCACGTTTCATCGCCTGTGACGATTCGCCGCAGAAACCCGTTGCCGTCTGCGGCATAGCGTTGCAAAAATGCCAGGGAAGATTGGAAACGTTGTACCTTGTGATAATCGTTGAGAAGACGTGGGACCCATCTTTGGAGAGAACGTCCAGTCGACGCTCCATTGCATTTGGCCGCTATTTACAACACACAAGACGAGACACCACAGCGACCTGCCTATCAGACATGTGGGCAGTGTCTGTCCCTTTCTCCTCTGTGCCCACGTTTGCGACACACAGCAGCGCGTTAGTACAACAAACCTTTTGATCCACCTTCGTATTTGCCCCAGCAATTATTCGTGCTAACCTCAAATCAGTTACCTCCACCTGATGTACAGTATGAGATATCCTCAATTAACCCAACTCTCACTCCCATACAGCAAGGTCAGTCTAAATACTGAGAGATGTAGAGAGAGTTTCGTTACTACACTAACTTCTTCTTTGTAGAATACGGTACTGTAAATTGCAACTACCCACAGCGGTAACGCACAGCACTAGACCATGGGGCCAAGTTATCTGCGGGCTTGGTTGACGTGAGTTCGGGCCCCACCGTCGCCCATCCTTGGAATGGTTTACCGTGGTTTTCCACTTTCAACTTCAGCAAATGTTGGGACGGTACCTTCTGACAGGCCACGGCCGCTTCCTTCCATCACCTTGTCTAGATTCATTTCCAACTCTCATAAACTCCTCTCAAGAGGTTGGCGTCATGAAGGGCATCCGGCCGTAAAAACCACCCGACACATATTCTCTCTTCGCTTCTCATCCCCGGCCCCGTTGAAAACGGAATTAATGAGGGGTAGGCATACATAATGTAGATCACAACTGAGAACTCACTGCATTGGTTTTTCTACACCTCGACTATACTTTCACTGAACGACCGGGGGTAGATGACCGCGCTGTTCCGCCCCTCAAAGCAACAATAACTAATTAACAAACTAAGAATACACAACCGCAGTACTTAAAATGGTCCAGCTGCTTGAATTTAGCTCCTCCTATCTGGCATTCAATTTTCTTTCGTTTCTTCTGACCCGACATTTATCATTTATTTATGATAATAATAATGTTATTGGTTTTACGTCCCTTTTAACTACTATACTGCGGCTTTTAGAGACGCCGCGGTGCGGGAATTTTGCCCCGAAGGGAATCTTTAACTTGCCAGTAAATCTACTGGCACGGCTCCCTCGCGTTCTCTCAAATGGCAACTAACAGTGCCATGATTCGATCCTGCAACCTTGGGAACAGCAGGCAAGAAGGTTACTGCTGAGCCACGCAGCCAGTCTTAATACAAATTAGATATAGTCTTTAATCCTAAATAAATCCCGGCCAGACCATAAGGGGTTTTAATCTCCTGGGGTTAATTCCCGTGACTCGGGGACTGGGTGTATCCTACAATATGTGACGTCTTCATCACTTCGCCCACTGTAAAGTCCTGCACTCGGCCTCTCAGGAGGCCACACAATCATTATTATCTTACATTTTAAAATATTAAAGAAAATGGTGAACGTCTCTTTGAAGCCAAATAAATCAATTTATCATATCGATATCGAGGTAATGCTCCACGAACTCAAATAAATAAAAATATTAATTTAATAAAAATGAAAATTCATCTCTTTCACAATACTATTCTACTATAAATCATTCTGTTCTTTAGAATGAGCTTATTAACTATGTAGGGTTGTAGTTAAGTATAACATTTGAATATAGAATGCGTAGACTACACATTAACATTTCGAGGTTAGAATGCACTTTACTTTTCTCCACCTGGAAGACGGATTTTCATAAGAAGATATATTTGGCAAGATGATTTCTACTTACATGTCGAGTATGCTTGAATATTAGTTGCTATTATAGATTTTTTTACGCACATTGAGTTGCCAGTGGATCAGATAAAAACCACAGAGTGAAGAATCATCTTGAATTTTCGACTGATTTTTGATAATATTTATTTACGTTTATTATCGAAAATGTTTCCAATTTTAACGACGATTTATATGCCTTCTCACATATCTACATTCTAAGTAAAAAGAAGTCTCCTATTGATATATTTTTCGAAATACTAATAGAATATCAACATACAGTAGTATTTTAAAGTAGTTTGTCCAATTGCCTATCGATTCATATACAGAATTTACTAGTTTTTCATTAATTTAAATTAACACTATTTCTAAGGATAACTTATCCATTATTTTTTTTGGACAATGTTTAACTAATTTTTAAGGTACCGGTATCATATATTTCACGCTGAGGATGGAATCATTGATATTCCGAAACATGTGAGTCGCTTAATTTTCATTAAACAACTTCTCTTAGTATTGATCAGGCGGATTTTCAATTTATCAATAACATTTGATTTGCATTCAAAAAGTATTGAAATTCAATCTTCCTTAAATAAGAGGCATATAGAACAAGAATAAATTCCAGAATAAATTATTCAATGTTTATAAGGAAAAGGAAGGAAGCTTTTAGTTTTACGTGATCATTCGTTAATCATGCGATCATGAGCCACGGAACCTCCGTTTTACGTGGAATCCGAACCACAGGACATGGCATTTTACTTCGAAAACATGTTTATAAGAATATACCGACTTTATTTGGGCTGGCTATCTGCATACAGTATTTAAGAAAATGTGTAGTTTTATGTGACCGTTAATCTCGCGATTATGAGACACGGGACCTCCATTTTTACGTGGAATCCGAACCACAGGACGTGATATTTCACGTCGAAAATCTCACATTCATTGACCCGGAATCTAACCCGGTCCGCCTTGGTGAGAGGCAAGTGGCTTGACCACTACACCATCACGCCCCTTACATATTTAAAAGAAAAATCCCTTGAAAATTTCATAAACACTGGAGAAACATCATACAGTGATTTTGTAAACATAATGCCTGGTGTTCGTCCAACGTTACTGGATCATACAGTTATTGAAACTGAGCAACAAACATGTTAATTAGGGGCAGATGACCTCGTTGTTCCACCCCTTAAAACCTCAACATGTTAATTGTGTTCTACTGGCGTGCGGGAAATGTGTCAGTACTTACGGAAGGCAGAGTACCCGGCCGGAAAGGCAGCTTCCGGGTTGGCGATGAGTGGCAGATCAGCGCGGGGTCTTGCGAAAGGGAACGGGAGTACGGGTACCGGCACTGGAAGCGGTAGTGGGCTGATGACCGGGGTGACCCCAGTAGTCACAGTAGCGGGAGTGTCTTCACCATCGCGGTGCCCTTCCCCGAGATTGCCATAAAGGCGCGCGAAAAAGCCTCGTGGTGAAGAAGGACGTGTTGACACCACGGTCGTCTCTGTATTAGTATTCATTTCACTCAGTGCTTCACTTTCACGAAACACAATTATTGGTAATGGTCTTCATCAATATTGTTACGATAGCATCAACAAAGTGCAAATCTACTTGTTTAATCGCGAGATTTCAGTAGAGAAACAAGATAAACCAAGAGCTCTCAGTCGATGTATGCACCCGTTTCCACAACAACTATCACTCAGCTGTAACACCTTGATGTTCTAAATTACTGTGTTATAGTCTCTAAAATGTTACACTATACTCCTAAGAATAATAAGTCACTCAACAACGATAATTCGAATCGATCGCGCACGTAAAGATTAACACATTTTAAAGAAATTGCGAATTTTCTAAGAGTCAATTATTGATTTCGTTCCGTCAGTGTATCATTTTTTTTTTTTGTCTTCTTCTAGGGACACTGCAGAAACTTCTGATAAATTAACGGAAATGTTTTTAAAGTCAACATAAATCATACACGAGGTCAATAATTTTAGCAAAAACTACCACAGAAAAATGTCTTATAATATTTATTAGTCCAAAACTGTACACTAATTTTTGGGGGGAATTTTGCTGAGTGCACAGGTTGTCGATAACGCGTTGAAATTTTTGTAGGCCGGTAATTCTTGTTATTCTATTGATATTTTAATATCGAAATGTGTTGTGTAATTGAATGACCGCTGCTGTTAGAAGGATCGCCTCGAGGGCTGTCAGTCGGCGCACTACTGACAATAGGGGGATCATGTGTTCAAATCGCAGCGCGGTGCGATGTTAGGGGGTGTGCTCACGTGCCACCTGAGGGGTGCTGTCCTGAGCGAGCCAATCAGCGCACACACCGTCAGCTGGCCCGCGTGTCGCACATGCGCTCTCCCCCTCCCACGCACACACAAACACACACACACACACACTCGCTGCCATTTCATTTGACTCCTGTCAACTACACCTGATCCCATGTTGGTTCAAAGATACAGAAGATGAACCACGTGTATATAATCAGGACCCAGTTGTTGACCATTGAGTTAACACCATATCCTGGACTGTTGTTGTTTCATTTGGGGAGCCTGGACATCGTAATCATTTAGCCCCGTGTACTTGGGTGTATGTGGAATTTTATCTGATAAACTGTGTTATTTTGATGGCTGTGTAGTATTATTGTGTGTGTTTGTAATTCAGTGACTTTAATAATCTATCGCATTATCTTATTATATAATGTGATAAGACTAAGGTGTATGTTTCACAAAACTCGAGCTCCTAAACCAGAGGGAGTTAGAAGGTGTGGTTTGTACCAAAATCTTCCAAATCGTCTCGATAGTATAGGACAAATCTTGCATTTGTTGAAAAGTCAACGGAAATATATTTATTTGTTTATAAAGTGATTTTAAACAAATAAAAATATGATAGCCCCTGGCAGATCTGTGTCGCGTGCAACCGCATAGCACTAGGGCCAGGCGGGTAGTCTGTACACTTAGGGCGCACACAGCCCATTGTGCAACCAGCAGCAGTGACGAATTGCTCTCTGATTACATAAATATCGATAATTTGTTTAAAAAGATGCGTTTAAACAAATAAACATATTTATAGAAGCCCGCATAACAGTAAAGCCAGGCGGGTGGTTTATACACATGCGAGAGTTTTCGCACGGGTCCGCTAGTTTAATTTATTTTTTATTATTATTCCTTATATTTTTTCATCTTTGTTTTACTGTATTTTTTGTTTTTGATTTTACTTTTACTTCCGGTATTTATATCACAAACACCCAGTCCTCGAGCCAGGGGAATTAACCACAGGAGATTAAAATCCTCATGGCCGGCCATGAATCGAACCAGGGACCCTTCAAACCAAAGTCTAGCAAGCTAACCCATCAGCTACGGAGCTGGTCACTATGTAAGGGTTGGTAAGATGGTAGCTGTGGCCTTATGTTAAGGACCAACACGGCATTTGCCTGGAGTAGAAGTGGGAAACCACGGAAAACCAATTCCATGATCCCATGTTGGTTCAAAGATAGTCAGAGCTACCCCTTGAAGATGAACCACGTCTATATAAACAGGACCCAGCTGACGGGCAACGAGGTGACACCTTCTTCTGGACTGTTGTTGTTGTTGTTGTTGTTTCATTTGAGGAGCTTGGACATCATGGTCATTTAGCCCCGTGTACATGGGTGTATGTGGAATTTTGTCTGATAACCTGTGTTATTGTGATGGCTGTATTAGCGTAGGCCTACTGTATGTGTTTGTAATTCAGGTGAGGATTGGGAAGGTGGCGGCCATAGCCTTAAATTAGTAAAAATCCCGGCATTCGTCTGGAGCAGAATTGGGGAAACCACGGAAAATCACTTACAGGGTGGCTGAGGTAGGAAAATGAATCCACCTTCTCTAAAAGCCGCAGTAGTTAACAGGGACATAGAGCTATTAACATTATTTGTCACTCGCTTGCCACGGTGGGTGAGTGGTTATCGTGTCGGACTACCAACCCCAAGTTTGCAGGTTCGCTCCTGGCCATGGTAAGTGATTTTTGAAAGGCGACAAAAGTCACGACACGGATATCATACGTTGTTGTAACGCTAAGGAACCAATTTTAATTCAGTAGGCCGTGGTCATAATGGCAAAATTAATCTCGGGATTTTCCGCCAACACAAAAGTTTCTCCTTCCTCTACTAGAAAGCGCTATAGTGTAAAAGAGCTTAGATATCTTACCTCCTTGACTTTCATAGCGCTCCAAGGAACAACAAAATTCAACATGCAAGCTGCCCTCTGGGCGTCAAATAACAAAGCTTGCACCCGGCATCTGAGGCCATACGATATTATTTTATTATCACATCTTCTGAATTCTGCCTTACAAGGCTGTGTGTGCCACGTTCCAGCCCACATACCAGAAGTAAATTTCATGGCAGAGCCGGGAATCGAACCCAAGTTTCGGCGGTGACAGCCAAAAATACTAGTCATTACGCCAAGAGCCGGACCTAAAAACAAAAATGCTGTGTAATCGTGCACGTTGATTCGAGTGTCACGACCTCGGCGAGATGCTGCAGCAAGTCAGGTTTGGATCCAACCTCTTACAGCAATTATTCTGAGTTGGATTTTCCACATTCCCTCCAGGATAATGCTGAGATAGTGCCTCGTTACAAGTCCCTCATCCCTGATCCTAATAACTATAGTTACACATACACTAAGACACCACAAAAACACAGGTTACCACGCTAATTTTAAAAAACACATACACTGAAGTACATGGGGATGATGACCAAAGGTTCCCCAAGCCGCTAATTAGAAATTAATAACAACGGAGATGACAAAACACCCTAGCTCTTATCGCACATTTTTATTTGTACTATAATTTTGTGTCGTCCGTGCCGAAAATGCAAAATTTGAAGCTGCTTTTCCAAGCCCGATACGGAGAGAACGTCACTGACCTCAACGCCGAGGCAAAGAAAAAAAATCGTCACATTAAACCATGTGAGAAAAAAGCTAAGGTAATCCCATGTTTATTTGTTTATTTATTTATTTATTTATTTATTTATTCATACATTCATTCATTCATTCATTCATGTATTCATTTATTTATTTATTCATTCATTCATGTATTTATTTATTTATTCATTCATTCATTCATGTATTTATTTATTTATTTATTTATTCATTCATTCATTCATGCATTTATTTATTCATTCACAGCAGTCACAGATTTTTTTGGTTAGCCTATTGAAGTTCGTTCTGATGATGTGTCCATAAAAATCAATTCTCCTTATTTTGATTGCGCCCTAGGGTTTTTCTGTACTTTGGTAAAGGGTTTCATTTCTGATGTGGATTAATTTGTTGTTACAGAATTTGGGGCCTAAGATTTTTCCTCAAGATCTTTCTATATTTCTTTCTTTCTTTCTTTCTTTCTTTCTTTCTTTCTTTGAACTCCAGGGAAATGCTGGGACGGTACCTTCTGACAGGCCACTGTCGATTCCTTCCACATCCTTGCCCAGTTTCATTCATCTTCATTTCATCTCTCATTAATTCATCCTTTCTCTACTAGAAAGCGCAATAGTCTCAATATCTAACCTCCTTGATTTTCATAGCGTTCCAACTTACTTTCGCTCCGTGCGGAGCATAGGGCATCCAAGAATGATCTGTTTGTTGCCAAGTTCTTCACTTCCCTCCAAGTCTTTCCCGCTTTTCTGGCCTCCTCTTCAATGGTACGGTAGCGTTCCAAGGCACAACAAAATTCGACATGCCCTTTGGGCGTCAAATAACAAAGCTTGCACCCGGCACCCGAGGCCATACGATATTATTATTATTATTTTATTAATTCCTCTCATGAGGTTGGCATCAGGAAGGGCATCCGGCCGTAAAAACCTTTCACTACATAGAATTTCATCGCATCTCGCATCCCTGTTGGAAACGGGAAAAATAAGGGGTAGACATACATACGACATTCATTTATTAATTTATTTATTTATTTCACAACATTATTTTTTTGTTTTATCTCCAAATAGCGACACACTCTGAATGGGGACAGATGACCTCGTAGATCCTAACTAACTAACTGAACTCAGTATGAAATCATGCCTACTCTTGGAAAAGGCTGTGTGTTTACATATAATAAAATAATAATAATAATATTAATAATAATTATTATTATTCGACTATTATATTTAATTAATCATTAAATTATTAATTAATGATAATTATCATTATTATTATTATTATACAGAGAGGAATGGTGAAAGTTGAAACGAGTTGCTTTTCATTTGAGGGGAGAGAGGCGGCGGATAAATGGGTAGAGAACACTATACACTATGTTGCTTATTCATCAAGCCTGCAATAAATCCATGTGCAGGAAGAAAACGCGAAAACACAAACAGCCAGCATACTGGTGGACGGAGGAAATTGCTGATATGAGGCGACACTGTCTGAGGATGAGACGAAGGGCACATAGAGCGAGAGGAAGAGAAGAGGCAGCCTTATTCTCCGAAGACCACAAATCAGCAAGAAAGGCGCTTCGGGATGCAATTAAAAGAAGTACAGCTGACAAATGGTGGGAAATGGTCAAAGAAGTTGACAACGATCCTTGGGGACTAGGATATAAGATTGTATTGACGAAACTTGGAACTTCTTCTAATCCGATAATGGATGCTCACACTATGGACGAAATAGTCAGTACGCTGTTTCCGGAACATCCGGAGAGGATTGATGAAGCTGATGATTGCATTGATATTGAAGAAATACCATTGTTCACCGAGGAAGAATTATTGAAAGCGATTAATTCTATCTGGAACAAGAAGGCTCCTGGACCAGATGGGATTCCAGCAGAAGCACTTAAGGAGGCAGCAAGAGCTTGCCCGCGACTCCTTTTGAACATGTATAACGCATGTCTGAAGGCAGGCGTTTTTAGTGCCTGCTGGAAGATGGCCAGACTAGTTCTTATTAGTAAAGAAAAATTGGGAGGAAATTTGCCTTCATCATACAGGCCATTATGTATGCTGGATACGGCTGGAAAAGGATTAGAAAAACTATTACAGCCTAGAATATTGATGGCAGTTCAATCAGCTGGAGATCTATCTGCCCAACAATACGGCTTTCGGAAAGGGCACTCGACTATAGATGCTGTGCGGATAGTTGTAGAGACTGCAAACAGAGCTCAGATGGGTAACCATTACTCACGTCAAGTTACGCTACTTGTGACTCTAGATGTGAAGAATGCCTTTAACTCTGCCCAGTGGAGTGACATTTTGGTGGCAATTCAAGATAAATTTAGACTACCGAGATACCTCATGCGGATAATGAGGGATTATCTAAAGGACCGTATTTTGCAGTACGATACCGAGGAAGGACATAGGACTAAAAGATTAACCGCTGGGGCAGCTCAAGGATCTATTCTTGGGCCAGATCTCTGGAATATTGCATACGATGGCCTGCTTCAGCTGAAGATGCCCGAGGATGCAATATTGGTAGGATATGCTGATGATGTTGCTGCTCTGATTGTGGCTCGTGATATAGAGCTGGCGCAACTGAAACTCAATCAGGTAATGCGACGTGTCACAGATTGGATGACGGAACATAAGCTGTCATTAGCAGACCATAAAACGGAGATTGTTGTGCTGACGAGAAGGAGAATCAACACTCTTGTACCAATGCAAGTGGGAGGGACGATGATTAATTCATCAAGGAGTACGAAGTACTTGGGTGTGACGCTAGATACGAAGCTCACATTCTGGGCCCATATTCAAAGAGTGACGGATAAAGCAGCAAATATATTGACCGCTTTGAGCCGATTAATGGGTAATATTAAAGGTCCGAAGCCTAGCAAACGACGTCTCCTGATGACAACAGTCCAGTCCACATTACTCTATGGAGCTGAGATCTGGGCTGAGTCCTTACGGTTCGAGAAATATCGTAAAAGGATAGCAGCAGTACAACGAAGAGGAGCACTGAGGATCTCATGTGCATATCGCACTGTTTCAGAGCCTGCTGTTCTGGTGGTAGCGGGAGTAGCACCAATTGATTTACTTGCCTTAGAGCGTCAGGAAGTTTGGCGAACCAAAGAAGAACTGGACATACACCAGGCAAAGACGTCTGCACACAACCATTGTATGGAACGATGGCAACAGAAGTGGGATGATGAGACACGAGGTCGATGGACAAAGAAACTTATTCCGCGTCTGGCTGACTGGGTTGATCGAAACCACGGAGAGGTCAATTATTATTTGACACAGTTCCTAACAGGTCATGGATTTTTCGGAGATTCCTGCATCACATAGGCGTGGCTAATAGTCCTTTGTGTCATTATTGTAATGAAGAGGATGATGCGCTCCACACATTCTTTGTGTGTGAACGCTGGTCAACACATAGAAGAGATCTGCAAGCTTCTATAGGGGCAATCACGCCGGACAACATCCTACAGATGATGCACCGAAATGATCAAACATGGAATCAGATAGCTATTTACATAGAATGTGTCCTGCGCCAGAAGAAGAGGGAAATGGATGCGTTCGAACATCCTTAAGAAAAAATGAAGAAAGAAGAAGTCTGAATGACTAAGTAAGCACGACATCACCCTGAAGTAATGCGAGAGCGGTTCCGGGGTGATGAACACATCGTGGGAAAAGGGAGGTGGTTTTTAGTGGGTAAGAATCCCACACTACTGTGGAGTGCGGACCCTTCACATGTGCCTTTTGAAGATTTTCCACAGTCCCTCGTAAAAAAATATATATAATTATTAATATTATTATTATTAATATTACTAACAGACCCATGAGAGATTAGTATGGTATTGGTATAAGGGATCGACGAGACAGTTCTGGTAGGGGCTATCATCTTATTATTTATTTAACAAATTATCGATATTAATGAAATCAGAGTGCAATTCGTCGATGTGTGGGGTATTCTCTTCCTTTTGAATGCTGATTTGTTACGATCGGTTACTTGTGAGTGTTCCATGTGTATAAGGCATCTGCCCGTCTTTACTGACATGCGGGCTCGACGTGACACAGTTCTGGCAGGGATTATCACTTGTTTAGTATTGTTAAAACGTACTTAATAATCAAATATGTAGATATATTTCCGTGTCTTTTCAGGAAATGCAATATTTTTCCTGTACCATTGAGACAATTTGGAAGATTTTGGTACAAACAACACCTTATAATTCCCTCTGGTTTAGGAACTTGAAATTTTTGAAACATACAACTTTTTATATACTGTATATGATGATAATAATACGGTAATAATAACAGTAATATGGTTTTATGTTTAAGACTGTAAAATTATTTCCATGGCCTTTTAACCTGCGAACCTCCAGAAGAACAACTCTCATTTGAGCAACCCATTCCAAATCGTGTCAGCCTCATTGCGTATTGGCTTGCATTACTGGCTGTCACCGTCGAGGCCCGGGTTCGATTCCCGGCTCTGCCGAGAAATTTAATTCTGTTCTGCGGGCTGGATCAGGTACACTCAGTCTCGTGAGGCAATAATGGGAAGAGGTGGGTTCGATTCCTACCTCAGCCATCCTGGAAGTGCTTTTCCGTTGTTTCCCACTTCTACTCCAGGCAAATACCAAGATGGTGCCTAACCTTAGGCCACGGCACACTGCCTACCCAAATCCTACCTCAATTGTAAATACACACATTAGTACAGACATCACAGTGACACAGGTTATTCGACAAATTCTGTACACGCCCCAAGTACACGGGGCTACATAACCACGATGTCGCAAAGCCCCTGAAAGAATCAGCAACAGCTACAAACATTCCAAATCAGATTTAGATCCCCACTCATTAGAAGAAATCAAGCAAATAATCAGTGAACTTAAAAATTAAAAAAGTCCGAGGGGAAAATGGTATTATCGCTGAAATATTGAAATTAGCTCCGAAATTTCAAGTAATTTTTAGCTTTAATTATTATCTATGCTCTAATGTCTTTCGTACGTACAACTTTTTACAACTTCAAGATTATTTCATTATAATGCTGAGGAAGCATGTGAAATCAATCTTAATTGAATTTTTGTCAAAAAATAGTTTCATGAGATTATGTAAAAACAAGTAGTTCTATGAAGAACTATACAGCCTATTTTCATATATCCTACTCATGTTAATTGCCACTATCAACATACAAAAATTCAATTTTATTGTTGTGATAGAGATTCGTAGATATTGAGAACCGTCTAAATTCCAGATGGTTGCCAGGTTGGATTTTTATTTACGTACTATTACATGAAGATTATTGTGTACTTGTGGTATTCAAACTTCAATCGCATTATTAGGACACAAGAAGTAAAAACGACATTTTAAAATTTAGCACAACTGCCATCTTGTGGTTATGAAAACAATTGAAATAAATTAGATGCAGTGGATTAACATTTGTATATGCATTTAACGTGCAAAGTTTCACTGAACTCGGATGGTTAAATCGCGAGAAACGTCCATTTAAATTTTTATATTTCGCGTCGCTGCCATGTTGGATTTGTGCTCACCAGGTTACTGAAAGTCCTATAGGTGAACTTATGTCCGTAGACTCTATGAACATTAAAAAATTCAGTTTGATTTCTGTAAAAGATTCGTAGATATTGAGAACCATCAATATATTTAGGATGCTCGCCATTTTGGATTGTTATATGTATAGGCCATAGAGTTATGTACCAGTAACGGAAAATTATTGCATAGCTTCATTATTCAAAGTTTCACTTCGATCGCATGATTACCGCACAAGAAATAAAAGCTTAATTTTAAAATTTCGCACAGCCGCATCTTGAGTTTATCTAAACAATTGAACTAAATTAGATGCCAGTGCATTACAATATGTACAATCATTTACTGTACCACATTTCACTGTGCTCAGATGGTTAAATCACGAGAAAAGTCTATTAAAATATTTCAAATTCGCTTGGCCGCCATGTTCGTTTTGTACTTTACAGATTTTTGAATGTTACATAGATAAATTTGTACCAGTGCCCTTTATCACCGTACAAAAAATCAGGGTGATATCTGTAATAGTTTCGGAGATATAGAATGCCAGTGAAATATTCCGCACAGCCGCCATTTTGAGGTGATGTAAACAATTGAACTAACTTAGACGTCAGTGCATTACACTTGCTGTACCAAGTTTCATTATGGTTGGATGGTTAAATCGCGAGAAAAGTCTATTTTAAAGTCTCAACTTCGCTTGGCCGCCATGTTGGTTTCGTAGTTAACAAGTTTTTTTACGTCTCATAGGTACACTTCTAGTGTGCCCTATATCACCGTATAAAATTTCAGGGTGATATCGGTAATAGTTTCGGAGATACTGAATGCTGGTGAAATATTTCGCACTGCCGCCATGTTGGATTGGTGTGACACATTAAAGTTTGAAGGGTACGGTCGGGGTCGGCCAGAATGGTGCTATGACCTTACTGAGTTTCATTGAAATCGCTCCGGCGGTTTAGAAGTTATTAGGGACACAGACACACACACGAATCACACGCACACACACACAGACACACGGACAAAAGGTGATCTCATAAGCCTTTTTTTTTATAAAATGAAAATAGGCTAAAAAATATATAGGGTTAGGGAAACACCCATAACAATTGGGTACAGTCGTGTTGACCGACTGAAAAACATTAAATTTCGATTCCTAAGGCAACACTGAAAAAAGGTTTCCTTCTTCTTCTTTTCTTATTCGGTTTACCCTCCAGGGTTGTTTTTTTCCTCGGACTCAGCGAGGGATCCCACCTTTACCGCCTCCAGGGAAGTGTCCTGGAGCTTAGACTTCGGGTTGGGGGATACAACTGGGGAGGTGGGACTAGCACCTTGCCCAGGCGGCCTCACCTGCAAAGCGAACAGGAGCTTATGAGGGATGGGAGGGGATGGGAAGATTGGGAGGGAGAGACAAGGAAGAGGAAAGGAAGCGTCCGCGACCTTGCGTTAGTTACCATCCCGGCATTTGCCCGGAGACGAAGTGGAAAACCACTTCGAGGATGGCTGAGGTGGGAATCGTTTGGACAACCCGAGGCTGAGTAGACCCCGTTCCAGTCCTCACACCACTTTTCAAATTTCGTGGCAGAGCCAGGAATCGAACCTCGACCTCCTGGGTGGAAGCTAAGCACGCCGACCGCTACACAAGGGAGGCGACAAAAAGGTTTCCAACATGATAATTTTGAATTTCTGTGTCATTGAACGAGTGTTGATACGCGTATTTTCAAGCTTTATCCGATACTTACCATATGTGGTATCACAACCAAGGTTGAATATCACAGAAGTTACCTCTGAAAGCATTGAATGTCTCTAAATAGGTTAAAGATGATTCAAAAATGTCAACGACGAGGATGGGATTCGAACCCACGCGTGCAGAGCACATTGGATTAGCAGTCCAACGCCTTAACCACTCGGCCACCTCGTCACACTCTTATCTCCCTGTTATGCACGGGACTGAGACGGAGATAAGTAGAATAGGAACAAATGTTGAGTAAGAGGAAGCACCGTTTATTCATCATCTTGTTGACGAAATTCATCACATGGTGCCTTGGCCTTCTATGGGCCACGCTTTACATTATGCTTTGCCTTCTCTGCCATGATTCTCTGCCAGTATCTTCTCATCTTTTCTCTTACTTCCCTCTTCTGTTCTTCTGTGTAGGTTCTTTTCTTTGTCATTGACTCCTCCCCCGTCTCCTGGAAAGCTTTGTTCTCGTCTACATTTTTTCCTATTGGCAACTCCAGCTATCTGATATGACATCTAGCGGTAAAAATGAGAAACTTACCAAGTAGGGTACATTTGTCACGTGGTGACTGTATATGGTTTCTTGTATTGGTGAGCAGATTGTGGTAAATTCTTCGTGTATATACATAAGTTATAAGATTTACTCGTTGATAAGAGTGCAAAATGAGTAAAAGCAAAATATATTGCTCAGTTTATGGCTGTAAGTCGATGTATAAGAGGGCTGCGGATATACGTTTTTATCACATTCCAAAAGATGCAAATAGCAATAGCCGAAAAGTGACGATACCAAATAAATACGGGCAACAAGAGTGGGTTGGTCCACTCACCACTACACTCACTGACAACAGGATGGGTTGTTCACTTACGCCGAGCCGAGCCGCACCTAGAGAGCCAAGCACAGTCTCGCCGAGCCAAGCCGTACCAAGACAGCCAAGCCTACACCAGCCGAGGGAGGACAGCCAGTCAGCCAAGCTTCATCAGTCAGGTATCCTCCGCTCCCTAGTTCATTTCCAATAACCCTACCAACCGCCATCACCTCGCTCTGCGATATCCGAGCCATTCCACTACGAGTCATATAGGCCTAATTTTTACCTCGCAGGGTTAATACCTACCATCCAAATCAAGCAATTCCTGTCTACCCCGAGTTTTAATACAAGTTAAACTCATCCCTTCGCCCTACCAAGCAACAAGTAATTTCTAGAGTATATGGTACAGTGAGAAAACTCAAATATAGCTTTTAAACGTAACAGTGCCATGACCCGAACTGAACAAAAACAAATACCAGCAGACAACCTATGCTTGATATTATGTAATTGACACATAAAATTCAGTGGAACACACAAATTAGATCACGTGTATCGCACATTTATACATATATACAATTGAAAATAACACTGGCATTATCTTAGGGACCACACTCCTGACTATAACCGAAAAATAAAAAGTGTTCCATATCAAACGCGTGTTATTGAGTATTTTTACCCTACTTATCCAGACCGACCGCAGCGCCCCAAGTGTTAGTTTGAGTTGCCAATCTGCTATGTCGTCTTCTTGTACCCCTATCTTGGCTAGGTCCGTTCTCACTTCTTGAAGCCATTTGAGCTGAGCCTTTCTCTTCCTGCAAAATTCGAAAATGCTTTTTGTCAGTCTGTTGCCATAGAACTGTAATCTCCTCTTCCTCATCAGTTCAACCACACCTTCAGTTTTTCTTGCTCATAAACTCAGTCTTCTCAAACGATATTATTGTAGTGCTGTCTTCTTTGCGATCATTTGGAGTTCCTTGACCCTTTTCTTTGCTAATAACAATATTAATGATAATAATGTTGCCTCCGAAGTGTAGTGGTCAGCGTGATTAGCTGCTACCTTGGACGTCCGAGGTTCAATTCCCGGCTCTTCCACGAAATTTGAAAAGTGATATGAGGACTGGAACGGGGACTACTCAGACTCGGGTGGTCCAAATGAGTAGAGGGGGTTCGATTCCTACCTCAGCCATCCTCGAAGTGGTTTTCCGTGGTTTCCCACTTCGTATTCCGGCAAATGTCAGGCCACGGCCGCCTCCTTCCCTCTTCCTTGTCTATCCCTCCCATTCTCCCCATCCCGTCCCATCCGTCATGAGGCCCCTGGTCTCTTTGTAGGTGAGGCCGCCTGGGCGAGGTGCTCGTCCCATCTCCCCAGTTGTATCCCCGACCCGATGTCAAGCTCCAGGACACTGCCCGTAGAGGCGGTAAAGGTGGGATCCCTCGATGAGTCCGTGCAAAAAGCCTACCTGGAAGGTAAACTGACTACGAACATAATAAAAACAAGATGTTCAGTAAAGAACATATAGCCTACTTTCTCCTAAATGCATGGGTATTGTTATAACTCTTTGTCCTTTTCAAGGAGTATAATTGAATGTTGGTTGAAGTAGCTTGTTGAAATACAACGTGCTATAGGGATATTAAACATGAATATGAGGTGCCCTTTGCTAGTGCTACCTCAGTAAATAAAATCATTCAATTCGGTTTCACCGTGTTTGAATTGATATGGGGAATGGATTTGCACACAAACATGGCCGCTATTTGCAAACTATTGGGCTGATGACCTTGTAGTCAGTCATAAGATGCTTTCCACAAAAAGGCATGTTGTTGCAAAATCTGGTAGAGATCAAATTATTAGGATGGTCGTAATTTGATTTAAAATTTTAACATTTGGGTGGCCGTCATTCCGTTTCCGTCAAGATGGCGGCGATGTAAAACATGACTCTGAGGTGCCCTTTGCTGGTGCTACCTCTGTACCAAATTTCGTTCAATTCGGTTTCACCGTGTTTGAATTGATAGGAGGAATCGATTTGGCCACCATCTGCAAACTATTGGGCTGATGATCTTGCAGTTAGGTCGAAATATGCTTCCCACATAAAGATATGTTGTTGCAAAATTTGGTAGAGACTAGATTATTAGGTTGGTTGTAATTACATTTCAGCTTTTAACATTTGGGTGGCCGCGATTACGTTTCCGTCAAGAAGGCGGTGATATAAAACATGACACTGAGGAGCCCTTTGCTAGTGCTATCTCTGTACCAAATTTCGTTCCATTCGGTTTCACCGTGTTCGAATTAATAGGGGGAATCGATTTTCACACAAAGATGGCCGCCATCCGCAAACTATTAGGCTGATGACCTATTTGTTTGGTCAAAGGATGCTCCCCCCATGAAGGTATGTTGTTGCAAAATTTGGTAGAGATCGGATGATTAGGTTAGTCGTAATTTGATTTAAGCTTTGAACATTTGTGTGGCCGCCATTACGTTTCCGTAAGATGGCGGCGATATAAAACATGACACTGAGGTGTCCTTTGCTAATGCTACCTTCGTACCAAATTTCGTTCAATTCGCGTTCACCGTGTTCGAATTGATAGGGGGGGGGGCAGACATTCAGAGTACACACACGCACACACACACACACACACACACACATACACACACACACATACACACACACAGACAGACACACTTTTTTTCGCCCTGTGTTGATCTCATAAGTCTACTTTCATTTTTTGCAAAAAATCGAAAGTAGGCTAAAAGGAATGTTCAATAAAGAACATATAGCCTACTTTCTCCTAAATGCATGGGTATTGTTATAACTCTTTGTCCTTTTCAAGAAGTATGATTGAATGTTGGTTGTAGTAGCTTGTTGAAATACAACGTGCTATAGGGATATTAAACATGAATATGAGGTGCCCTTTGCTAGTGCTACCTCTGTACCAAATTTCGTTCAATTCGGTTTCACCGTGTTTGAATTGATAGGGGAAATCGATTTGCACACATACTTGGCCACCATCTGCAAACTATTGGGCTGATGTTCTTGCAGTTTGGTCAGAATATGTTTCCCACATAAAGATATGGTGTTGCAAAATTTGGTAGAGACTAGATCATTAGGTTGGTCGTAATTACATTTTAGCTTTTAACATTTGGGTGGCCGCGATTACGTTTCCGTCAAGATAGCGGTGATAAAAAACATGACACTGAGGTGCCCTTTGCTAGTGCTACCTCTGTACCAAATTTCGTTCATTCGGTTCCACCGTGTTCTAATTAATAGGGGGAATCAATTTTGACATAAAGATGGCCGCCACCCGCAAACTATTAGGCTAATGACCTATTAGATGGGTCAAAGGATGCTCCCTCCATAAAGGTATGTTGTTGCAAAGTTTGGTAGAGATCGGATGGTTATGTTAGTCGTAATTTGATTTAAGCTTTAAACATTTGTGTGGCCGCCATTACGTTTCTGTCAATATGGCGGCGATATTAATCATGACACTGAGATGCCCTTTGCTAGTGCTATCTCTGTACCAAATTTCGTTCCATTCGGTTTCACCGTGTTTGAATTAATAGGGGGAATCGATTCTGACACAAAGATGGCCGCCATCCGCAAACTATTAGGCGAATGACCTATTAGATTGGTCAAAGGATGCTCCCTCCATAAAGGTATGTAGTTGCAAAATTTGGTAGAGATCGGATGATTAGGTTAATCGTAATTTGATTTAAGCTTTGAACATTCGTGTGGCTGCCATTACGTTTCAGTCAAGATGGCGGCGATATAAAACATGACACTGAGGTGCCCTTTGCTAGTGCTACCTCTGTACCAAATTTCGTTCCATTCGGTTCCACCGTGTTCGAATTAATAGGGGGAATCAATTTTGACATAAAGATGGCCGCCATCCGCAAACTATTAGGCAAATGACCTATTAGATTGGTCAAAGGATGCTCCCTCCATAAAGGTATGTAGTTGCAAAATTTGGTAGAGATCGGATGATTAGGTCAATCGTAATTTGATTTAAGCTTTGAACATTCGTGTGGCCGCCATTACGTTTCAGTCAAGATGGCGGCGATATAAAACATGACACTGAGGTGCCCTTTGCTACTGCTACCTCTATACATAAATTTCGTTCCATTCGGTTCCACCGTGTTCGAATTAATAGGGGGAATCAATTTTGACATAAAGATGGCCGCCACCCGCAAACTATTAGGCTAATAGCCTATTAGATTGGTCAAAGGATGCTCCCTCCACAAAGGAATGTTGTTGCAAAGTTTGGTAGAGATCGGATGGTTATGTTAGTCGTAATTTAACTTAAGCTTTGAACATTTGTGTGGCCGCCATTACGTTTCTGTCAATATGGCGGCGATATAAAACATGACACTGAGATGCCCTTTGCTAGTGCTACCTCTGTACCCAATTTCGTTCCATTCGGTTTCACCGTGTTTGAATTAATAGGGGGAATTGATTTTCACACAAAGATGGCCGCCATCCGCAAACTATTAGGCTAATGACCTAGTCATTTAGTCAACAAATGCTTCCTCTATAAAGGTATGTTGTTGCAAAATTTGGTAGAGATCGGATGATTAGGTTAATCGTAATTTGATTTAAGCTTTGAACATTTGTGTGGCCGCCATTACGTTTCCGTCAAGATGGCGGCGATATAAAACATGACACTGAGGTACCTTTTGTTAGTACTACCTCTGTACCAAATTTCGTTCCATTCGGTTGCACCATGTTCGAATTAATAGGGGGAATCGATTTTCACACAAAGATGGCCGCCATCCGCAAACTATTACGCTGATGACCTATTGGTTTGGTCAAAGGATGCTCCCCCCATAAAGGTATGTTGTTGCAAAATTTGGTAGAGATCGGATGATTAGGTTAGTCGTAATTTGATTTAAGCTTTGAACATTTGTGTGGCCGCCATTACGTTTCCGTCAAGATGGCGGCGATATAAAACATGACACTGAGGTGTCCTTTGCTAGTGCTACCTTTGTACCAAATTTCGTTCAATTCGCATTCACCGTGTTCGAATTGATAGGGGGGGGGACAGACATTCAGAGTACACACACTCACACACACAGACACACACACACAGACACACACACATACACACACACACACACAGACTCACACACACACATACACACACACAGACAGACACACTTTTTTCGCCCTGTGTTGATCTCATAAGTCTACTTTCATTTTTTGCAAAAATCGAAAGTAGGCTAAAAATAGATTGAGGTGCCCTTTGCTAGTACGATCACTCCTCGTAGTTAAGCCACTGCCTGGAGCAGATGTACCAAAAATCAATATCGAAGAACGCAAAGAAAGACATTATAAGACAGTAATCATACCTGAAGCTTCGGAAACCTTGATCATTGGAGGCAGATCTTTTACCGGTATAAAAGACGTAGAGAAACAAGACAGGGAAATATTAAAAAAGATACAGTCAGTCTGAGAGACTAGACTTTATATCATTTCAAATGACGCAAGCTACAAATGCTGTTAGAAAGGCTTAGGAGGCTCCATTACAGCACGAGATTTAGCTTTAGTAGATATAATAGTACTATTACTGTCAACAGACTCCTTTATTAACACACTTTACGTAAAAACTTTAAGTAAGCAAGTTTAACGAACGATCCACAGACTCCATTATTAACACACTTTACTACCCTGCACAAATTGTAAACTGTAAGTAAGCAAGTTTAACGAACGAATCCGCAAGTACAGAGATAGCAAGAATCGCGTGAACGCTTCATGATCAACAAGTTGCAAGTCTTTCAGTATCACGCAGCTAGCGCGTAGCCTTCCCGCGCGGGGAACGGGGAGAGGGAGGTGCACTCTGCTGCATGACGTCACGCACTCGCTTCCCGAGCGGGGAACGGGGAGCGGGAGGTGCACTCTGCTGCATGACGTTATACACGCCGTAACCGTAACGCATAACGTTAGACCCAAGCATAATGACGAAGTCGACAGGATCATTTGAAGTGATAAAATCCTTGGTCCTGTCTGCTCAGAAAGAATCTTGATGAAACGGAAGTCTCAGTAGCTTTATCAGAATGCTGAAAAGATCACTGACACCTTCAGGAAAAGGCGATTGATGTTCTACTGCTACATTCTCAGAATGAACAATGACAGACTCACCAAAAGGATTCCCAACCTTGCTCTCTCAATGAAAGTCAAGAGCAACTGGCTTAGTGAAATTGAAAACGACCTTCAAGAAATTGGCTTTACAGAGGAAATTACACAGTACAAGTTCGACTCCTGTTCACAACAGTAGGGTAATCAACAACCATTATTTCTCTGAGAATGTGATTACTAGGACCAAGAAATCGTAGACGGAAGAACGGAGGAAGATTTTCAATGCCCAGATGAAGAGATTTTGAGAGAAGAAAAAACATCATCTGCTAAATAAGTTCTATTGTGGTCCACAAATGGGCATAACGATGTAAACAAGTAGTTCCGTGTCAGACAATTTTGAAAGAACTTCATTTATTACTAGGGCCCGGATGTTGATGACATGTCATCTTTTTACTGAGCTATCTAAAACAATGCTGAAGTACATAGAAACTCCGGACGGGTCACCCCGTCCTCAAATATGTCATTTTTATTTTGCATCTTTTTTTTCTATTCATACATTTTAAGAGCATTTTTTTAAGTTTGGTAGATATTTTGGTCATATTTTAGAGAAATCAGCCTTTCAAGGTCTTTTTTTTTTCAATTTAGTCATGTCACAGCTTTATATGAGGGAGTTACGTCTCTTAAGAAGAAGCTAGTAGCTATGAACATAAACCTTTTGTTAAGTGCTAGGAATCTATTTTGATTGACTTTTCAGTTTGAGCTTCAGATGTCATTTTTGAAATATTGGTGAGTTTATTATTATAAGATCATTTTATCGATTTTATAGTGCATTTTTCGAATTTTTGAAATATTGTTAGGTTTATTAGTCTATTATTTTCTCCATTTTATAGTGCATTTTTTTATTTTTAGGTCATTTATTAGTCATTTTTGAAAATTTTAAGTGCATTTTTAAACTTTTTTACGGCACCAACATCCGGGCCCTATTTATTAGTATGGAAGTCGCATGCTATTCAACATTAAATCTATCAGCACGCGTAGAATCATGTTGGCAGCACTATCGTATATTGGTTACTGAAAATTAACCTACATTTGCAGGTACAATATGTATGCAAAGTTTAGAACTGTTGGCCTGCATACTTTCTGATATATTGAGATTAGGATACAAAAATATAGAGTGCATTTTTCAACAGTTGGCAGCCCTGTTGACACTAAAAACATGCATATTCATATCTTCTCCTGTGCGCAAATCACATACCAAATTTGGTTGAAATCCAATAGATAGTCTAGTATGAACGTTACTTGCATTTAAGATTGGACAGGCATAGAATCATGTTGGCAACACTCTCATGTATGGAGTCCTGTAAATTAGCCTGATGAAATATTATCTATATGTGTGTCAATTTTGGAACAATTACCATGCATATCTTCCGTGATATCCAACATAGACCTGAATTTTCAATTGTGATTGTTCAGCAGTTGGTAGCACTGACATCATATTCAAATATGGCCGTGAGATATTCAGGCATAGGTCTTTACTAATACCGTACCAAATTTGGTTTCGATAGCTGCAGCCGTTTAGGAGTTGATAGGGGGGGGGGGGAAGGGACACACACAGACAGACAGACAGAAGGACAGACAAACACACATTTGCCCGGATCGAACTCATTTCCTCATTTTTTCACAAAATGTGAAAAGTAGGCTAAAAATAGATATGGGTTTTGCGTTCTTTTTAAATATTGTGTTTTGAGAGACGCAGAATTTCCGGAATTTCTCCCTTAAATGGTTTATAACGTGTCAGTTAATTTACAGACACATTCATCACTCATTTAAGCACCTTTAAATGCAAGATGCGCAATCGATGGAAACTGCAGAAGAATGGTCTCCCCAAGGAAGTGTACTGGCTCCAATATTGTATGCCCAGTACTGATATTTCACCAGGAGATGGCAGTCGGGTTTGAACTGCAGTTGTCTTCCCGCTCACTGCGTATCGTGCATTCCAAAAACATTAAGTTGGTCGCTGTTTCCATTACTGCACCTGACACTGCCACACTGTTAAAAGTAAACACAAAGGCTTGTAAGAATATCGACAGTAGGAAGGAAGGTAACAATACACACACGTGAAGCCCGATAACAAATTATCATGCAGGAAGTAGCAGCAACTGCCTGCCAGCCGAAATACAGGGACTTTCTTTTATATGCGACGGGGATTTTCGCTCGCCCGCTCGCTCACGTTGCGAGCCTGTCTCCCGCCAAGCACTTCGCCGTAATGCGGCGCTCGCCTGGCACTGAGTCATTGAATATAGGAATTTGTACTTACCTAGTTCACAGCTGGTGCTGAAAATGTGCCAGCGATGTGTAGCAGTGAATGGCGAACATTTTCAGCACCAGCTGTGAACTAGGTAAGTACAAATTCCTATACTCAATGACTCAGTGCAGGGTGGGCGCCGCATTACGGCGAAGTGCTTGGCGGGAGACACGCTTGCAACGTGGGCAAGCGGGCGAGCGAAAATACCCGTCCCATATAAAACAAAGACCCTGTATTTGGGTATGGAATAGACGGGCAGCGCATGCATACCGCAAGACCCTCCTTATTACCCCGTTATAGCGCGTTGAACTGCCATCTCCTGGCGTGATGACATTACATGGCACTGGTGTTGATTACATAGGTCTCGTAGCAGTTCATCTTTGGCTGGTGATATACCTTCTATTGTTAATAGAATTGTTAACTGTGGCCCTGAAAAGAGCTCAGGTGTTGATGTTTCTGGTGTCAGTCGTCAGATTATTTCGAATCATTCTCTGACGTCCAGAGTACGCCCGATATTACCATCTATTACTAGTTAAGGTATACATAACAGGTTGTTTAACATCCACGCCAGTCGTGCATGCCATGGTGGGTGAGTGGTTTGTCCGGCTCCGTGGCTAATAATTTAGCGTGCTAGGCTTTGGCCCGAAGGGACCCGTGTTCGATTCCCGGCCGGGCCATGGGAAATTTAATCTCCTGAGGTTAATTCCTCTGACTCGGGGACTGCGTGTATGTGACGTCTTCAATGTACAAAGAAACCAAACACTGGAAACATATAAACAAGTTAAAAAGTGGTTATCGTGTGGGACTACCAACCCCAAGATGCAGGTTCACTCCTGGTTCGCTGTTGATAAATTTGTCCCATTTAAATTGCTGAAACAAAACCCAGATCCTGAGTATTACACACGAGAAATTAGGAGTCTAAGACGGAAAATTAGGACATTATACAATAAAAGACATGATAGTGACAAGTATATGTTGAAATATAAGTCCTTATCAAGAGAGCTCGTCTTAAAAAAGAGGGCTGCTCATGACAGTTATATGCAAGGTTTACTTGGGTCGGGAGTTGATGGGTGGAAAAAAATTTACAGTTATGTTAGGAGAAGAAAGGGAAATCCAAATAATTTGTCGATGATAATGTCCGGTGACGGCAAATTAATTACTGAGAAACAGGCCATTGCTAATGAATTAAATGTCTTTTACGGTAGTGTGTTCAATAAATCCAATAGCTGTGTGTTGGACCTTAACGACGAATCAGGGGCTCCCCTGTTCCAAATAAACCAGTCAGCAATTTTAAAGCTAATACAAAAACTACGTTTCAATGTATCAAAGGGTCCTGATAATATTGTTAGTGAAGTACTTAAACTAGGAGGTAGGGCCGTGGCACGATACTTGGAGGTGATGTTTAATGTGTCCATAAACAATGCGCAAATCCCAGATGACTGGAAAAGAGCTACGGTAGTCCCAATATTTAAGGGAGGGAGCAGACTTGAATTGGGCAACTACAGGCCGGTTAGCCTTACGTCCATCGTTTGTAAACAGATGGAGCATCTCATTTGCGACTACTTGACGGAACAGTGGGAAACATTATCATGGTTTAATGATAGGCAATATGGATTTCGGAAAGGTTACTCATGCGAGAGTCAGATGCTATCACTTTTTCAAGACATTAGCGAATCGTTAGACCATGGAGTTTCAGTCGACGCCGTGGTTATAGATTTTGCGAAGGCATTTGATGTCGTGCCGCATGACATGCTACTCCAAAAATAAGCTTCGACGAAGATTGATAGAAGAATAATTTTATGGATCCTAGAATTTTTGACGGGTCGTTCACAGAAAGTGAAAGTCGAAGGCATATTCTCGGATGAAATTACCGTAACGTCGGGTATCCCTCAGGGCACCGTAATCGGAACTTTGTTATTTTTGGCGTTTATAAATGACTTACCAAATGGGATTCGCAGTGACTGTCGATTGTTTGCGGATGAATGTGTAATATATCGAAAGATACATGACTCACAAGACAATGCAGTGCTTCAAGAAGACCTGAACCTGGTCTATAAGTGGGCGATTGAAAATAAAATGAAAATAAACACAAGAAAATGTAGTCTCTTAAAAATAGGGAAAGTGCGGAGGCAGGATTTTCAATATAACATTGGCTCGGAAATACTTGTAGAAGAAGATTCTTGCAAATATTTGGGCGTTCACGTAAGGAATGATATGAAATGGAGTAGTCATGTAGGATGTGTAGTTTCAAAAGCTTACAAATCCCTGCACTTTGTAATGAGGGTATTAAAAGGAAGTAGTACCTCTGCTAAAGAATTAGGCTATTTGTCACTTGTAAGGCCTATTCTGGAATATGCCTCGGCGGTTTGGGATCCATATCAAGTAGGGCTCATAAATGAGTTGGAAATGGTACAAAGAAAGGCGCTAGATTTGTGCTCAGTGACTTTAATCCCAGGAGCAGTGTGAGCCGTATGTTAAAGAAACTTGGGTGGGAATCACTGGAGGCTAGGAGGATGAAATCTAGACTCTGCGCTATGTACAACACGTATACAAATCAACCAGCATGGGGTGAGCTTAGCAAACGATTGGGAAAGCCCACTTACATGGGTAGGAGCGATCATCCTTTCAAAGTTAAGGGCCGACCACAGCGAACAAATTATGGTAAATATTCTTTTGTAAACCGTGCCATTGATAACTGGAACTCTCTACCTGCCGCAGTCTTAGAGCCTTTTCCCAAACATATAGGTGTGTTTAAGAAAAGACTGACTATTTGTGTAAATACTCCAGTTTAATTGTTGTATAATTGTTATTGAATTGTTATGTATAATTATTTATTTGTTATGTATATCCATTTGCCACCGGGGGACACTCCCCCCATTGCAAATAAATGAATGAATGAATGCATGAATGAATGAATGGACGTGATAAGTGATTTTTGAAAGGCGACAAAAATCACGGCACGCATGTCATACGTTGTTGACATGTTAACGAACCCATTTGAATTCAGTAGACCGTGTTCATAATGGCAAAATCAATCTCAGGATTTTCCTCCAACACAAAGTTCCTCCTTTCTCTACTAGAAAGCGCTATAGTGTCAAGGAGCTTAGATATCTAACCTCCTTGACTTTCATAGCGTTCTGAGGAACGACAAAATTTGGCATGCAAGCTGCTCTCTGGGCGTCAAATAACAAAGTTTGCACCGGGCACCCGGCACTCACTGGAATAGCACCCCATCCTTGTCGAAGAGAAGTAGCAGCGAACAAGGAAAGGAAGAGAGTTGATCTAAATAATTAATGGACGTGAACGGCACAAGCAAAGACTGAAGTCCAGGAAGATTGTCCTAAGAAGAGCAAGGTTGCAATTGTGTACATCTGAAATCCCCTTCCCTCTGGCTGGAAAAGAGTATCACTGAAGGTTGTGTCCTAATTGTGGTCATTCCAGATTGCGTTCACCTCATTAGCAGTCCCGATTGCGGTCACTTTCATTTTAGGGAAGAACTATAAACATTCCAGCGTCCAGATTGCGATCACTTTTCTTGCGAGACCGGTCCTTGGTTCTTGGTTCGTCCCGACTGACTCATACCTTCCGTAAGTTTTGTGGATAACAAGGGGAAACTGATATTTCACTACCTAACCTAAGAATACAGTTCAGTCGTTCAGCTGAGCACACCCCAAAAAACTTCACTTAAAAAAATCAAGTCCCTTCCCAATCTGTCGGCACCTTGTAAAGCAATGATTAGGCCTATAACATTTTCAGTCTTAAGAATAGAAACTTTTCAGGATCGGAATCAACGACCTTCACTTTCAACAAAATTGTTGTAACGGGAAATTTTAGACTTACAGGGTATACTTTTTAATTTCTGCCCCTCCTCTCCCATTTGAGGCGTGAGATATCTATTTTTATAATAGGTACCGGTACTGTATATCGTGAAAAACATTATTTTCATTACCCCGTAAAATTCGTATCGTAAAAGTAATTTGTTCTGCGTTTGATTCTAAATCCCCTTTGTAATCATTGTTTGTCCCCGCCCCCTCCTACACACAAAATCAAACATTTGAAGTTTTAGGTTTATTAACATTCCAGATTTGAAATCTGTGACTTTTGATAAGTCAAAATCAATAGGTTCACTGTCAAAACTACTAAAATAAGATGGTATTTTGAAGGAAGCTTTCCCCCTACCCTGCCCTCAATGATGTGGTCAAGGTAGGGTACTCCAAGTGCGTAGTGTCCGGACCGGTCTCCCAAGAAAAGTGATCGCAATCTGGACGCTGGAATGTTTATAGTCCTTCCCTAAAATGAAAGTGACCGCATTCTGGACTACTAATGATGTGAACGCAATCTGGAATGACCGCAATCAGGAAGACACCTCGCTGAAACTTTACCACCTGGCTATGACAAGGGATGACTAATATGGAAGTATCTGGATAGATTGAGATCAGGAGTAGGCAGATGCAAGATTAATCTGGTAAGATGGGGTATTTGTGCAGCTCGGGCTACGGTTTGGATTTTCCTTCACGGGAGACAAGTGGAAAGGCCACACGATAAGATAAGAAAGGATGTTGCAGAATGAGATTCCTGTCAGACCAGGAAGTTGTTGGCGTGTCGCTTCACGCTTGATTATAGGACCTCCTTCGCGCAACACGATGAAAGAGGCAGGGCTGTATCTTATCTCTACAGTTTCGTAATCTAGGGTTGTTCCTAAAATCTTATATACAGAATGTAACAGAAACAATGTTTCTTCACTGAACTTCAGATAGAATACAATTTGTTGGTTTCTCGGGTTAGGGGCTGCGACAACGCGGTCATGTAGCCCCGTGTACTTTGGGTGCGTGTAGAATCTGTCTGATAACCGGTGTTAATTGTGATGGCTGTATTAGTGTGTGTTATCTGTAATTGAGTTAAGGACTGCAGACGATCAATTGAGAAATGTTTGGTGTTGGACTCGCCCAGTAGATTTCTTAAGCACTAGGCTCCACTCCCCATGACAGTTGTTTACTGCTATCAGCTTTAAGTAAAATTATGTGTAACACAAATGTACCGTACCTTTTCCTACCAGCAACTTATACTAACTGTTACATGAGTGCTGTCAGTTATCTTAAAAGTGTAGCTATGTCTTTGGAAGTAAGGCACACTCATACTTCTGAGATGAGAGATAACCGCTTATTAGCCTACTTTTCACATTTTGCAAAAGTGAGGAAAAAGTAGACTTATGAGATCGATCCGGGAAAATGTGTGTCTGTCTGTCCTTCTGTCTGGCTGGCTGGCTGTGTGGCTGTGTCCCCCCTAACAACTCCTAAACGGCTCCAGAAATCGAAACCAAATTTAGTATGAGTAAAGATATATACCGGAATATCTCACGTACATCTTTGAAAATGATGTCAGTGCTACCAACTGCTGAAAAAACGCACTAGAAATTTGAGCTCCATGTTCGATATCTTGGAAGGTATTCATAGGAGCTATTCCAAAATTGGCACATATGTAGATGATACTATTTCAGTTTAATTTCCAGGAGACCATATATGAAATTGTTACCAAAATAATTTTAAGCCTTCTGATATGTCCAATTTTTAAATGCCTATAACGTCTACACTATCAATTGGATTTCAACCAAATTTTGTATGTAATATGTGTACATAAACAGATAAGACTGAGCGTATTCTTAAGAGCCACCAGGGCTGCCAACTGTTAATAATTGCTCTCTCTCTCTATTCTCTTATCCAAATACCAATATATCAGAAAGTATGCAAGCCGACAGCTTTAAACTATGCACTAGTATAGTACCTGACATTTTAGATTAATTTTGAAGTAACTTATATACTTCAGTTCTACCAACATGATTCTATGCCTGCTGATAGGTCCAATTTTAAAATACATCAATTTTAAAATGCATGTAACTTCTATACTAACAAATAGATTTCGTCCAAAATTGGCACAACAAGATATCATAATATTTCAGATTAGGCTATCTCTGACCAACACACACATGACATTGTTGCCAACATGCTTTTACGCGTGCTGATAGATCCAATGTCTAACTGCATGTAACGTCCATTGGACTTCAACCTTAAGAGATGGAACTAAGACTATATTCAGTCACCAGGGCTGCCAACTGTAATGCTCTATTAGGCTACATTATACGAGGTATATTTCTAACTAATTATACATTTCGATATTACCAACTTAATTTCGACATTATTCTAGATAGGTTCATATACTGTAGATTAATCATTGGCATGAAACTTAATTTTAAGAAAAGTAGACTCATTAGTTCGTCACGGAACTTCTTATTTTTGTTATGTAATTAATAGGGCGTTAGCTACTGTATTATTGGCTTCGGTGGCGTAGTTGGTAGCATGCTGAGCTTCTATGCCCAATGCCGTGAGTTCAAACCCAGCCGAAGTCATCGGATTTTTAAGAGCGTTAAAAATCCCTCAGGGGAAGTAAAGCCGGCGGGCCCATGTCATAGATTTATGGTATGAAAAAGAACCTTCCACTAACTTCAATTGTGTGAAGTTAAAATTTGTAGTTTAAATTTGATTAACGCTCAAGTTCCAAAGTTCGTCGCCAGGTGCTGGCTGCGGTGGCATTTAGTAACCAAGTTCACAGCTAGGTGTCGTTGACAGTAGCATTTGGTTGCAAACGTAGGAACTACTTGTAATTGATCGTCTGCAGTCCTTACTTGAATTACAGATAACACACACTAATACAGCCATCACAATTAACACCGGTTATCAGACAGATTCTACACACACCCAAAGTACACGGGGCTACATGACCGCGTTGTCGCAACCCCTAAACTAAGGATCCAACCAACTGTATTATTGGCATGCGACATAAACCTGGTACATGATGGCTCACCAGGGCTCGTCCTCTTTATTATTGAAACCATCCATTCAGGCTCGCCTGATTGGTTTCATAACGTTATACTTGTAACAACGTGGCCGGCTTCTGTTCCAAGGTAGAACTTGCTTTGTAAATACTCTGTATATAATGTTCGGTTGTGTCCTGATTGCGGTCGTTCCAGATTGCGTTCATCTCATTAGCAGTCCAGATTGCGGTCACTTTCATTTTAGGGAAGAACTATGAACATTCCAACGTCCAGATTGCGATCAGTCTTCTTGAGAGACAGATTTTTTGTTCTTTACGACTGACTCTTACCTTCCGTAAGTTTTGTGGATAACAAGGGGAAACTGGTATTTCACTACCTAACCAAAGAATACAGTTCAGTGTTCAGCTTTGCACACCCCATAAAACTTCGCTTAAAAAATCAGGTCCCCTCCCAATCTGACAGCACCTCGTAAAGCAATGATTATAACATTTTCAGTCTTGAGAATAGAAACGTTCTGCGTTTGATTCTAAACCCCCTTTGTAATCATTGTTTGTCCCCAACCCCTCCTACACACAAAATCAAACATTTGAAGTTTTAGGTTTATTAACATTCCAGATTTGAAATCTGTGACTTTTGATAAGTCAAAATCAATAAGTTCACTGTCGAAACTACTCAAATTATAAGATGGTATTTTTGAAGGAAGCTTTCCCCCTACCTAGCCCTCAATGATGTGGTCAAGGTAGGGTTCTCCTGCAAGTGCGTAGGGTCCGGACTATTAAATTCCACACCATTTTAACAAGTTGCACTGTCCATTTCATTGAATAAGGTAGTGTACCACTCAGCCACGTGGAAGATCCGTTAACACAAAATACGAAGCTAAGCACGTACTTTAAGCTAGGAAGATAACTAGCGAAGGCTTACTTGTGTGCTATCGTGTTAGAAGCCATTTTCAGACTTGCCTTAGTAATCGAAATCTAATGTTTTTCATTCGGTCAACACGATTGTACCCAATTGTAATGGTTTTTCTCTAACCCTGAAAACCGTCAGATTAATAAATACACTTGGATGACCATTTTTGATCGTCAAGCGATCATCATCATATTTCACACATACATTTAATACACAAAGTGTGAAGTATCTGATGATCGTTTGACGATCGAAAGTGGTCACCCAAGTGTATTTATTAATCTCAAGTAGTTTTTTTTCAGGATTAGGAAAAAAACATTTTAATTGGGTACAATCGTGTTGACCAACTGAAAAACATTACATTTCGTACTTGTGTGTGCAATTTCTATCTGATAACCTGTGTTACTCTGATGGCTGTACTGTATTTGTAAATCAGGTGAGGATTGGGAAGGTGGCCTTAAGTTAGGAACCACACCGACATTTGCCCGGAGTAGAAATGGACAACCACGGAAACCCACTTTCAGGATGACTGAGATGGGAATCGAAGCCACCTCCTCTCAGTTTTGCCTCACGAGACTGAGTGCACCCCGTTCCAGTTTTTAGAGGCAAGGTGCGTGGTGATACTGTGTATCACGCAAATTTTGGCTTCACAGTCAGCCCAAAAACATACAGTACCGGTCAAAAGTTTAGGACCACATAAAGAAATCATTCAATTAGGCCAAGTATTGTAGAAGTAATGATATTTTATCTGTTGGAAGGTCACACCAAAAAATCACCATTTTCAGAGGTATAATGTATTGTAGTCGCCTCCGTAGCGTAGCGATCAGCATGATTAGCTGCCGCCCCGGAGGTCCTGGGTTCGATTCCCGACTCTGCCACGAAATTTGAAAAGTGGTATGAGGACTGGAACGGGGTCTACTCAGACTCGGGTGCCCAAATGAGTAGAGAGGGCTCGATTCCCTCCTCAGCCATCCTCGAAGTGGTTTTCCGTGGTTTCCCACTTCGTCTTCGGACAAATGCCGGGGTGGTGCCTACTGTAAGGCCACGGCCACCTCCCTCCAGCTTCCTTGTCTATCCATCCCAATCTTCCCCTCCCTTCCCCTCCCTCATAAGGCACCTGCTCGCTTTGCAGGTGAGGCCGCCTGGGCGAGATGCTGATCACACCTCCTCAGTTGTATCCACTCCGACCAGATGTTCCCAGCTCTAGGACACTGCCCGTAGAGGTGGTAGTGGTGAGTTCCCTCGCTGCGTCCGTGGGAGCCACCAACCTGGAGGGTAAACGACTAAAAATATATATTTTTTTAATGTATTGTTTATTCCAACTGGTTGCAGGTATTGCCCTCAATTTTCTCTTTTAGACTTAGCAATATTTGGGGATTATTTTAGTATAAATATACAAATTCCGAAAAAATGCAGGACCTTTTTTTGTTGTTGTTGCGGGTTTATACTTTTTCAAGCCAGCGCTAAAATGGTCGATGCACTGATGACAACATAATAATATCACGGCAAAATCCCACAAGCCAGATATATGTAGGCCTACTTGAATGGCATCTGTTAAGTGAAAGTGGAACGACTAGACACGACAAGTTAGAAGTAGGTAGGTAGCACGGAAGCCTTATGACAAGCGTGATAAGCACAAAGGAAAATCGACCATTTTAGCGCTGGCTTGAAAAAGTATAAATCCGCAAAAGAAAGAGGTCCTGCATTTTTTTCGGAATTTGTATATTTATACCAAAATATCCCCAACTATTGCTAAGTCTAAGAAAGAAAATTGAGGGCAATACCTGCAACCAGTTGGAATATACAACACATTATACCTCTGAAAATGGTGATTTTTGGTGTGACCTTCCAACAGTTCAAAAATCATAACTTCTACAATACTTGGTCCAATTGAACGAAATCTGGACGTATATATTCTATCAGATGTAAGAGCTCAGTAAAAAAATTGCAAAGCTCTAGTGCCACTAGTGTAGGTTTTAGGTGACATATCATGATTTCCTTATGTGGTCCTAAACTTTTGACCGGTACTGTAGCTATGTTAAAATGAGATTGCAAGACCGAGTAATGACTAGTGCTTGGAATTTTAGGTAAATAAATATCTTTTTATGTAAATACTGTACATATTTTAAACATTTTTTCTATAAATACATAAATTTCAGCTTTCCACTTATTAGCACATTTTTTTTAAATCAATATGCTATAGCTTTCAGTTTATTGCATTTTTGTTCTGTGTTACTTCAACGGGGAAGGACCTGTGAGCTATCTAATCTTCATGCAGAGCGTAGGCTATGTCAGCTTGCAACTGTGTTATTCTTAACTTGTCGCCCCGTGCCACTCACTTTGGAAGCAAGGGATGCCTAAAGTAAAAACAACTACAAGTTATCGTCTGCAGCAGTATATTGCAGATTTTGAGGATGATTTTACTTCTGATTGGATCGTTCTGTTCTGCCAACCATGTGGGAGAGCAATCAAACCTGAACAGCCATCTCAAGTTACACCACACCTCGAGGGCAAGAAACATATTGCCGCAGTTTCGCGCCTTCAGAAGAAGTGTTTCGCGATAATCGTCGGTCATTTGTGATTTTTAACCTGAAGGTGTATCTCGTTGTGTATTGTAATTCTTCAGCAGTCAGTGAGGCATAGGATAAATTGCATTCGTGAATACTGCATATTGTTTATATTGTCATTAATAAACTAAATTATAATTACATATTTTTACTTTTTTGTCACATAGGCCTATTTCAGAAATATTTAATACATACATAATAAATATTTTCCCGATTTTTATCACCTACAAATCCGAGCCCTAGTAATGACATTCCCGTCCACGAACAGTCTTCCTCCATCAACTAATACATGAAGTTGTAGCTACTATTGCTGTGATATTGTTCGTTGGCCGACTATACGAATATACTGCCATAACTTATAACGGTGTAGGCAGGTTTCCTAAACAGTTGGTTGGTTGGTTCTTAAGTTTAGGGGCTGCGACAACGCGGTCATGTAGCCCCGTGTACTCTGGGTGTGTGTAGAATCTGTCAGATAACCGGTGTTAATTGTGATGACTGTATTAGTGTGTGTATCTGTTTTTTAATTCAAGTAAGGACTGTAGACTTTTGAATTTTTCAAATAGTTCCTACTTTTGCTGCCAAACGCCACCGTCAACGACTACTAGTTCAGAACTTAGCTACCAGACGCCACCGCAATGAACGTAGAAACCTAAGAGCATTGTTTACATTCCTAACCTATACAATTTAGCTTCACTCAGGTGTAATTAGTGGAATATTCTTTAACATGCCATAAATCTATGACATGGGACCGCTGGCATTACTTCCCCTCCGAAGGAAGGCATACTGAGGGATTTTTAATGCTCTTAAAAAATTCGATGACTTCGGCCGGATTTGAACCCGCGATCTTGGGCATAGAAGCATAGAAGGCCACCCAAGCCGCTTCCTAAACAGTTGTTACTTAAGAGTACAAGATCGCGCAATGTTGGACTCGCTGGTGATGTAATACTTTCCCATTATCAGAACAAAATGAGTAACACATCCGGGGACTGTAGGCTATATCTGCTTGCTTGTCGCGCTCAGCACAGTACACAATCGCCCAAACAAAGGATGAGCGTACTCTCGGCAATTCTTTCTTTCATGGTAATGTATTAAGCCTAGAGGAAAAACTCAAAAAGAACGAATAATATATAACGAGTTCACCCTCCAGGGTGGTGGCTCTCACGGACTCAGCGAGGGTACTCACCCCTACCGCCATTTTTCAGGCAGTGTCCTAGAGCTGGGAACATCTAATCGGAGTGGATACAACTGGTGAGATGGGATCAACACCTCACCCAGGTGGCCTCACCTGCAAAGCGAACAGGGGCCTCATGAGGGAAGAGTGGAAGGTTAGGATGGATAGGCAAGGAAGAGGGAAGGAGGCGGCCGTGGCCTTACATGAGGCACCATCCCAGCATTTGCCCGAAGACGAAGTGGGAAACCACGGAAAACCACTTCGAGGATGGCTGAGGTGGGAATCGAACCCCCTCTACTCATTTGGACCACCCGAGGCTGAGTAGACCCCGTTCCAGTCCTCATACCTCTTTTCAAATTTTATGGTCGAGCCGGGAATCGAAACCAGGACCTCCGGGGAGGCAGCTAACCACGGTGACCGCTACGCTAAGAGGGCGACTAACGAATAATGTAAATACGTAATATAGGCCTTTATGTAAAGCCCTGTGCGGATGCGGATATCCGCAAATTTTTTCGGCATGCGGATATACTGTAGTTTGCATGGCTGTGCGGATAGCGGATAAGCTGCGGATAATGTTTGGAGTAAATTTGCGGATAGTTTTTAGAATACAATCCGAATTTTTGTATATCATTACCAAGACCCGGATGTTTATGACATGTTATCATATTTTTCCGTTATGTTTTTTTCATGTCGCCTCCGTAGCGTAGCGGTCAGCATGGTTAGCTGCCGCCCCGGAGGTCCTGGGTTCGATTCCCGGCTCTGCCACGAAATTAGAAAAGTGGTACGAGGACTGGAACGGGGTCTACTCAGCCTCGGGTGGCCTAAATGAGTAGAGGGGGTTCGATTCCCCCTCAGCCATCCTCGAAGTGGTTTTCCGTGGTTTCCCACTTCGTCTTCGGGCAAATGCCGGGATGGTACCTTCTTCAAGGCCACGGCCGCCTCCTTCCCTCTTCCTTGCCTATCCATCCTAACCATCCCTTACCTTCCCTCATGAGGCCCCTGTTCGCTTTGCAGGTGAGGCCGCCTGGGCGAGGTGCCAATCACACCTCACCAGTTGTATCCACTCCGATTAGATGTTCTCAGCTCTAGGACACTGCCCGTAGAGGCGGTAGTGGTGAGTTCCCTCGCTGAGTCCGTGGGTTCCACCAACCTGGAGGGTAAACGACTAAGAAGAAGAAGATGTTTTTTTTTCATGATAAATGTAAGATTATAATTATGTCATTAAGCATAATTAACACTCCGAACAGGAATGGGTTGCAATTCTGGCCGTGTGACATTCAGTTTAAACATAGCAAATGCCATAGATAGCCTAAGGTAACGACTTTCTTCTCAGATGTCTAAAGATGTTGCTTTAATGAAAATCCACAGCCTGCTTCCAGTCTCCGACCGGGTCAGGAATGGAATGAATGAAGCCCCCATCTAGCGGCGAGGATATGAACTGTGCCGGCTGCCGAGGCCTGACGCACTCCTCTGGGGCAATGATTAAATGAATGACAGATGAAATGAAATGATAGTGGAGAGTGTTGCTGGAATGAAATATTGACAGGGAAAACCGGAGTACCCGGAGAAAAACCTGTCTGCCTCCGTTTTGTCCAGCACAGATCTCACATGGAGTGACCGGGATTTGAACCACGGACCCATGTTGCTTTAATATTTTATCTAATTAAAAATATTATTGTAATTCCAGTAGATTCGGATAACAGTTGTGCGGATGTGGGGCGGATGAGGATAACAGTTGTGCGGATGTGGGGCGGATGAGGATAACAGTTGTGCGGATGTGGGGCAGATGAGGATAACAGTTGTGCGGATGTGGGGCGGATGAGGATAACAGTCGTGCGGATGTGGGGCGGATGAGGATAACAGTTGTGCGGATGTGGGGCGGATGAGGATAACAGTTGTGCGGATGTGGGGCGGATGAGGATAACAGTTGTGCGGATGTGGGGCGGATGAGGATAACAGTCGTGCGGATGTGGGGCGGATGAGGATAACAGTCGTGCGGATGTGGGGCGGATGAGGATAACAGTTGTGCGGATGTGGGGCGGATGAGGATAACAGTTGTGCGGATGTGGGGCGGATGAGGATAACAGTCGTGCGGATGTGGGGCGGATGAGGATAACAGTCGTGCGGATGTGGGGCGGATGAGGATAACAGTTGTGCGGATGTGGGGCGGATGAGGATAACAGTTGTGCGGATGTGGGGCGGATGAGGATAACAGTTGTGCGGATGTGGGGCGGATGAGGATAACAGTCGTGTTGATGTGGGGCGGATGAGGATAACAGTTGTGCGGATGTGGGGCGGATGAGGATAACAGTTGTGCGGATGTGGGGCGGATGAGGATAACAGTTGTGCGGATGTGGGGCGGATGAGGATAACAGTCGTGTTGATGTGGGGCGGATGAGGATAACAGTTGTGCGGATGTGGGGCGGATGAGGATAACAGTTGTGCGGATGTGGGGCGGATGAGGATAACAGTCATGCGGATGTGGGGCGGATGGGGATAACAGTTGTGCGGATGTGGGGCGGATGAGGATAACAGTCGTGCGGATGTGGGGCGGATGAGGATAACAGTTGTGCGGATGTGGGGCGGATGCGGATAACAGTTGTGCGGATGTGGGGCGGATGAGGATAACAGTCGTGCGGATGTGGGGTAGATTCGGATAACAGTTGTGCGGATGTGGGGTGGATGAGGATAACAGTTGTGCGGATGCGGGGCGGATGAGGATAACAGTTGTGCGGATGCGGGGTAGATTCGGATAACAGTTGTGCGGATGCGGGGCAGATGCGGATAACGTTTTGTTTATCCGCGCAGGGCTCTATCTATATGTTGGGTTGGGTAGCCAATAGCTAAGCAGTAACTTAATAAGAAGGCTGTGAGTTGAAGCATTGACGACGCCCCCGTAAAGACTCAAGCTGCTCATAACTCTGGCTTCAATAGTAAATAATACGATGTGATTGGGTTATTGCACGGCTTAGTTTACAGATGGTCATTAAAACGATGCATTTCTGTGGACGATAGACTGGCTTAGCAATAGCAGTGATCATTTACATACATGGGGGTGGATTTTCGCTGTAAATATTCAGTGATATCCGTCATACTATACTTATATATTTCAGTAGCCTACTGACAAGGGAAGTATCAGGTAAGACAGGTAAAACCTATCTTGAAACTTTGTGGACGCAATCGTTGTACTATAAGAGGACAACGTGCGGAAAATCAGCCGCCAGATTGAACTGCAAGGCTCCGAAATCGTACCTGACATCCTGGTACGCAGGAATGACTGCTGAAGGAGCTGGACATCCCTGTGGTACTAGGAATAGAAGCGAGGCGGGGCGTATTTGCTGACTGGAGCTTGCGGCTCCTTCCCATCGCACAGTGGGTCAAAATCCAAATCTAGGGGGACAAAATTAGTTTTACGTTTTAATCATGAATTTAGAGTGAAAGCAACGTAGCCTATATAATCAGTTAAGATATTTTTAAGCTATGTCTACACATGCAAGAAATTGTCTATGACTAAGAGTTGGATACAGCATTCAGTTATCTCTTCAGAACAATTTTCTACCCCTGATTTACTTTTAACAAAGTCACAAAGTTCCACTTTTGACATAATCGTCGAACCCAGTGCTTCAAACAGTTGTAAACGTGTGAGAACTGGTTGAGCGGAATCTTCTAAAACGTAAAGTAACTAAGTAAGTTGCAGAAAGATGCAAACAATCTTTTAACAGGCGTAACTTGATCTACATTTTAACATTAAGTAGAAAGTGACGCAGAGTGACGCGACATACTAAAACTCTAAGTGAAAATATAATTTTAAAAATAATAGTTAAATATTATATAATGCAAATATAGCTAAAATTACGTAACAATTACGTCCATTAATAACTGAAACACGTTACAAAGATCATACATTCAGCTGCTTGTTCCATCTTAATGCATCACAGTAACCACAAAGACAACCAAACCACAGCCACTTACATTCACCCTCCAATTCAGACTGCTCGAACAGTGGTGATAGATCTACACTAAGATGCGTTAATATCCCAGAATAGTGTACGGCAATTATATGAGAATGCTGTAGAAGTAATAAATTTTGATTTTTTAATTATGAAAATAAATAATTTTGTCCTCCTAGATTTCGATTTTGACCCACTGTGCATCGGCCTTGAGTGCTTGGGCGGTCAGGGCTGTCCATTCCAACATGTACGATACTCGCTAACTCCCATTGATTTATATTAGATATTCGCCACATGATTTCGGAGCCTTGCAGTTCAATCTGGAGGCTGATTTTCCGCACGTTGTCCTCTTATAGTACAACGATTACGTCCACAAAGTTTCAAGATAGGTTTGACCTGTCTTATCGGAAACTTCTCTTGTGACAAAAATGAACAATAACTAATAAAGAGAATCACATGCAATACCCACAGCGGGATCTAAATGTATAACTTATGCATTTCCAGCAGTTTCTGATTCATTAGGCTAAATGGACTTAAAAATTAAGTACAAGTAGTACGAAGATACATGAAAATGACCATGTCCATCCAAAATAATCCTTATTGACAAAGTTTAATGAAAATGAAAATCCACAGCCTGCTTCCAGTCTCCGACCGGGTCAGGAATGGAATTAATGAAGCCCCCATCTAGCGGCGAGGATATGAACTGTGCCGGCTGCCGAGGCCTGACGCACTCCTTTGGGGCAATGATTAAATGAATTACAGATGAAATAAAATGATAGTGGAGAGTGTTGCTGGAATGAAATTTTGACAGGGAAAACAGGAGTACCCGGAGAAAAACCTGTCTGCCTCCGCTTTGTCCAGCACAGATCTCACATGGAGTGACCGGGATTTGAACCACAGACCCAGCGGTGAGAGGCCGGCGTGCTGCCTCCTAAGCCACGGAGGCTTACAAAGTTTAATAAATTAGGAAAATACCGAAGCCTAATACCTTAAGTAAATAAAATTATTAACTTAATTCTCTAACTTCCTTCTACATGGCTTGAACTATATTTGTATGATACGATCAAATAGGTTAACCCATTATACAGTAGAAAAGAACTGGGTTTATTTTAATAGTTTTGTTTTTGTTTTTTGGATATTTTTTTCATAATTTTAATTTTCCTTTTTATTCACTTTTATAAATTTGATAAGTTAATTAACATTTATATTTTAATTCCTACAGTAATATTTTTCTCCAAGATCTCGGCCCTTCTATAAGTCCGAGCGCTGGGGTTGCACTCTCGTTTGCCCATCCCTCTGCTCGGGCCTGATCGTCAGATGACCACCACGTGACCAGATTACGCCAGTATTTTGTCCCCGCCTCGCTACTGTGTCTATCTAGACGCCAGGCGGAAGTTGGAAGGCTATCAACAGATTATCGCCATGTGGTGACCCGAACACGATCTGTTCACCATTTGAAAGACCAAGGTCTTTAAACAGTTTACTCGCTGAGACAGCAAAATAACTATAAGCGTAATCACTGGCTCCAATTTTGTTATAAACACTTCCCAGACTAGATAAATATAGCATAGTCTAGAGTACATTCTTTTCAAAATCACTTATCCTCCCAATTCAGCTTCACCCACAGACTCTGCGAGGGATCATTCCTCTACCGTCGCAAGGGCGGTGTCTGGGAGCTGAACAGGCCTACAGGCTGATCACCCAGGCGTCCGCTAACTACTGTCGACCAAAATATTATGTGCACTCGAGTTTGAAGGTTGTTTGTGAAGTAACCAATATACCTACATAAAATCCAACAACATCATCATTTTCGTCGTTCTATTGTGCGCTAGTTCATTTAGGTTTGGAATTTTTAATTTATATTTTACTATTTTTTATCGCAGTTGGAACACAAAAGGTGCCAATTTTTAAGCGTGTTTCAACCATGCGTCACATTTAAGAATTATTATCTCAAAAATCCGTCATCAGATCGAATCCAAATTTTAACACAATATACATTGTAATGTTGTTGAACTGGTTTATTAATTCCAAAATGTTGTGTGTCCAAGAAACAAAGTTGTTATCATTTTTGTAAGATAACTTTTTCTCGGCTCGGGATGGTTGGAAAATGTAGTTCATGGTCGCGTTGTAATCCTTATACAGTACATCAAAAGGTTATGCTGTATGATTGTGAAATACGTAAATTAATTCACTTATTTTATATAGGTTTGTATTTGTACGGGGAATTAAGATATGGTTCACCAGTTAGCCGCTCCAGCAAAAGCTGTACAGCGTTGCCAAGATAAGCTCCATCACGCGTCATTGCGCGCCTCGCTCGGAAGTGATGGGCTCCATATCAGCAACGCTGTACAGCATTTCCCGGAGCGGCTAGCTGGTGAACCATGTCTTAATTCCCCGTACAAATACAAACCGATATAAAATAAGTGAATTAATTTACGTATTTCACAGTCATACAGCATAACTTTTTGATGCACAAGGATTACAACGCGACCAAGAACCACATTTGCCAACGACCCCGAGCCGAAAGAAAGTTACCTTACAAAAATGATAACAACTTTCGTTCTTGAACACACAAAATTTTGAAATTAATAATCCAGTTATACAACATCCCAATGCATATTGTGTTAAAATTTGGATTCGATCTGATGACGGGTTTGTGAGATAATTATTCTTAAATGTGACGCATGGTTGAAACACGCTTAAAAACGGACACTTTTTGTATTTCAACTGCGATAAAAAATATTAAAATATAAATTAAAAATTCTATACCTACATGAACTACCGTAAAATAGAACGACGAAAATGATGATGTTATTGGATTTTATGTAGGACTATTGGTTACTTCACAAACAACCTTCAAACTCGAGTGTACATAATATTTTTGTCGACAGTAGGGTATAATTAAGGAAGCGTCAGGGAGGGAGTAGGAAGGAAGTCGGCCGTTGAATGGAACCGTCCCAGCATTTGCCTGGTGGTGAAAATGAGAAACCGCGAAAATAATTTTCAGGATGGCCGAGGTGCGATTCGAATCCACGCTCTCTCGATGCTAGCGAGACATGAAATAGCGCATTAACGTTCTCGGCCACCGTGGCTGTTTATAGAGTAGGGTCTACATACTGTTATTTAGAGTGCCATATCCCCTCCAGAGACGTAGGCGACCTGAATTAGAGCCCTTGGCTTCGTCAAGGGATCACTAACCAGGTGTCCCGAGCTGGAGGTTGATTGTGGTAGGATGGCCAGTTCCTTTCCACTTCTCCTCCTGTCATAGCATCCAGCAGGTTCCCATTTCGCATCACGAGGCTGGGACCCCATACCAGACCATACCAAGACTTTTAAATTCTTGGCAGAGCCGGGGATCAAACCCGGTACCTCAGGGGTGACAGCTAACAATGCTAGCCACTGCGCCACGAGGTGGTCCTTCGTACTGTAGGTCTACGTTAATTTTTATTTTTTTATTTTTTTAAAACAAGTGTAGCTCGTCCATGTTCACTGGATAAATGGACCACCTAGAAAACTAACAGTGATATCAAACAATCACATATATTATTTCAGTAGTATAGATCCCTCCTGCGGCGCTCACAAGCGACCGATCGTGACAAATGAGCATTCAAATAAAAGAGAATAGACATCAGCAGTGACGAATTGCACTCTAATTTTATAAATAGGCTATATATAATAGCCTACTTTAAAAAAAGATTTTTTTAAATGTACCAAGTGTGCGATTTGCATATACTGTTGCTGTAGGAAAATACGCTCCATAATTGCTGTCCACTTCACATTTTGGCCGCTGTGACGCCTGTTTCATGTCATTTTTACATTCTGAGGTCTTTCCTTAATCATTTTGCATGGATTTCAGAAAGAGTAAATCAAAGGAATGTGTACCGTACTCAAATCGTATAATTTCATAAATATCGAATAACCGGTGAGTGTTATGATGATACAATTTTCAGTTAGGGAACGTAAAAACTTGGAATTCTAACTGAAATTTCCACATATAAAGGAGGTCCCGTAGCTCATGATCTCAAGATTAACGGTTACGTTAAACTACAAGCTTCCTTCCTTCCTTTTCTAACTGAAATTAAAACAGTGTTCTATAATCATTTGGTTGAAATAAAAACGCAACAACCTTTCTCCTTAAGTGTCTCATTATAAACCTATTGGGGAAAGTGTGGTTTATGAACATGCACGGGTCCGCTAGGCATTTATAATTCCAACGAGCCAGAGATTCATACATAGGAATTGTACAATACAAATGTATAGGTGTCGACTATACTTTTAATACGCACATCAACCATGATCCTAGACTTATTATTAGGGCTCGGATTCGAGCATATTTGCATATTTTTTTCCTGGATAGTACACATTGAAAGAAGCCTTTCGGTGGTATGTTCACCTCTCTGGGACCAACAGAATTGAAATTTATCGAGCATATAAATGCATAAAACCGCGGTTTTCAGAATAGAAGCATATAAATGCATATTCTTGTGGTTTTCGTCTAAATAGTTTGTTTTTCTTCGAATTCTCCCCCTCCTCCCCCCCCCCACACTCCCCCCCCCCCCCCTTCCCCCGAATTCAGGCCCTGACCATCCTTAAGGTTCGAAAACAGAAATAATTATTGGAAAGCCTATCTGGAGCGAATAATAGAACCGCAGGTTTTTAACCTTTAGTGAGGTCGTTCTCGTCATTGAAACTTTTATTGACTGATTTAAGAAAATCATTCAAAACTGAAAACATAGAAAAAAATCTTGTTGTACAGACCAATGCAGATCTACTTCATTGACTCGCCTAATTCTGAACATTTTGTAAATGAACTTTTAAACTGTAACATTTATAAGAAAATATATACAGGAAAAACTTGAATGCGAGTATATTGCAGTGGATCATGCATACAATTAGAAAATAAAGCTCGCATATAAAGGTATGTTATTAGTTTTTTCGTTTCACTTTCCTTTCTATAGTTTATAACGGTGTTTTTCGAGCATATTCTGCTTCGACCAGTGTTTTGGAGCGGATTTACGAGTTAACTGTACACTGATTCTCTGTGTTTTGATGGCTGAATATCATCGCTGTTACATATATGTTTTTAGTTTTGCTCAACAATTTCCTGTGACCTACTTATATGGTGCACCATATTAATAGCTATTTATTTTTTGAGTGCTACGCTATCTTATATCTTTCTTCGGATATTTGTCTTGGCTGATGAAGGGAATAAAAGCAATTAATCCCCGAAACATGTACCAGGAGCAAGTGTAATTATAATTTATTTTCGTTTATGTATTGACTAAGGCGGATATACAATTTGTTGTTAAAACTATTTAGTACGTCAATACAGAACCATCATGGAAACTAGTTTAAATAATAGAATATTCTGCATATTTAACCGCTTTTAACGTTTTTTTTTCGAACATATCTATCGAGCATAAAACACATGGTTTTCGAGCATATCTAGAGATTTTATCGAGCATATCGATCCGAGCTCTACTTATTATTAATAATAATAATTGTATTTTTTTAGTCGGTTTACCCTCCAGGGTGTCTTTTCCCTCGGACTCAGCGAGGGATCCCACCATTATCACTAGGGCTCAGATTTTTAGGTAAATCTATATTTGTTTTATGTAAATACCGTACATATTTTAATAATTTATTCTATAAATATATAATTCCTGCTTTTCACTTATTAGAACATAAAAAGACATATTATTTACATTTTTTAAATCAGTATGCTAGATCTTTCAGTTTATTGCAATTTTGTTCTGTGTTACTTCAACGGGGAAGAACCTGAGAGCTATCTAATCTTCAGGCAAAGCGTATGTCAGCTTGCAACTGTATTATTCCTAACTTGTCGCCCCGTGCCACTCACTGTGGATACCGGGGATTTCCTTGTCCATAGCCATATTGCACCACGTGCTAGACCTCCCCTCCCCCAGCTACCTGGAACCAGTGTCACTCACATGAAGCTCATTTCTGGCACTGTGAAGTGTAAGGCAGTTCTACGATGCCTAAAGTAAAAACAAATACAAGTTATCGTCTGCAGAGTATGTTGCAGAATTTAATGATAATTTTACTTCTGATGGGGGCGTTCTGATCTGCCAACCATGTGGGAAAGCAATCAAAGCTAAACAGCGATCTCAAGTTACACAACAGCTCAAGGGCAAAAAACATATTGCCGCAGTAGGCTATCGCGCCTTCAGAAGAAGTGTTTCGCGATAATCGTCGGTTGTTTGTGATGGACAACCTGAAGATGTATCTCGTTGTGTATTGTAATGCTTCAGCAGTCAGTGAGTAGGCCTACTGCATATTATTGTTTATATTCGCATTAATAAACTAAATTATAATTAAATATTTTTACTTTTTTGTGACATATTTCAGGTATTTTAAATACATTAAAAATAAAAATTTCCCCGATTTTAGCACCTAAAAATCCGAGCCCTAATTATCACCTCCAGGGCATTGTCCTGGAGCTTGAAACATCGGATAGGGGGATACAACTGGGGAGGTGGAACAAGCACCTCGCCCGGGCGGCCTCACCTGCAAAACGAACAGGGGCCTCATGATGGACGGGAAGATTGGGAGGGATAGGCAAGGAAGAGGGAAGGAAGCTGCCATGGCCTTACTTAGTTACTGTACCAGTATTTTTCTGAAGGGGCGTGGTGGCTCAGCGGTCTAGCTGTATGCCTCTCACCAAGGCGGTCCGGGTTCGATTCCCGGTCAATGCATGTGAGATTTTCGATGTGAAATGCCATGTCCTGTGGTTCGGATTCCACGTAAAAAGGAGGTCCCGTGGCTCATGATCTCAAGATTAACGGTCACGTTAAACTACAAGCTTCCTTTTTTTATTTTTCTGAAGCGATTGGAGAAGAACAGCATTCTCCACGTAGGCTATAAACATTTTACGAGTGTAAAATCCTATTAGCGAGAGGAAAGAATTACGTAATAAACATAGTAGCCTATGTTACGAGACGGAGAATGCCAGGAGTGTAGGCAACCCGCAATGCTACTCGGAATTCACCTCTATTCAAGGTCATTCTTGCCAGTTGGTAGGATCTCGAGGGTTCTTCTAGGGAGGGACTTTCATGTTCTACGATCCAGCTGTTCCATGGGATTCCAAAAGTACTGGTCATGTTTAAACGGGCACAGTGCCATCCCGGCATTTGCTTGGAGACGGAGTGGGAAATGACGGAAAACCACTTCGAGGATGTCTGAGGAGGGAATCGAACCCCCTCTACTCATGTGGACCATCCGAAGCTGAGTAGACCCCGTTCCAGTCCTCATGTCACTTTTCAAATTTCGTGGCAGAGTCGGGAATCGAACCTCGGACCTCCGGGTGGCAGCTAAGTACGCTGACCACTACACCACGCAGACGACATTGTTCTATTCTTTTTTCTTGTTTAGGCAACAACATAGAATTATAAATCATCAACATTTGTATTTCATCTGTGTTACGGGGGGCAGATATCCGGGTTGTTCCCCCTCTTAGAAACCATAAAGCTTCATCACCTCTGATCTCGGTGGGTGGTTGGTTCCTTAATTTAGGGGCTGCGACAACGCGGTCATGTAGCCCCGTGTACTTTGGGTGTGTGTAGAATCTGTCTGATAACCGGTGTTAATTGTGATGACTGGATTAGTGTGTGTTATGTGTTTCTTTAATTCAAGTAAGGATTGCAGTCGATAATTTCAAGTAGTTCCTTCTTTCGTTACCAAATGTTACCGTCCACGACACCTAGCTTGCGGACTTGGCTACTACTAGATGAAATCGCAACCAGCGCCTGGTGACGAACGTTGGAACTTAAGGGCATTAATCAAACCTAACCTACAAATTTTGCTTCGCACAATTTAGTTAGGTCGCCTCCGTAGCGTAGCGGTCAGCATGGTTAGCTGCCGCCCCGGAGGTCCTGGGTTCGATTCCCGGCTGTGCCACGAAATTTGAAAAGTGGTATGAGGACTGGAACGGGGTCTACTCAGCCTCGGGTGGTCCAAATGATTAGAGGGGGTTCGATTCCCACCTCAAGCATCCTCGAAGTGGTTTTCCGTGGTTTTCCGTGGTTTCCCACTTCCTCTTTGGGCAAATGCCGGGATGGTAGCCCTACCTACCGTAAGGCCACGGCCGCCTCTTCTCACTCTTTCCATCCCTTCATATGGCCCCTGTTCGCTTTGCAGGTGAGGCCGCCTGGGCGAAGTCCTGGTCACACACCCCAGTTGTATTCCCAATTCAGAGTCTTCAGGACACTGCCCTCAGTGGCGGTAGAGGTGGGATCCCTCACTTAGTCGGTGGGAAAAGCCAACCCTGGACGGTAAAACGATTGCGAACATACAACCAAATATACGGGGCTGATAACCACGGTTTTCAAGCACCAACATTTTAGGAAACCGCAGTACAGTACAAGCAACATGACTCTAGTAGCCTACTGAATTTGACCAACTGGTGGTTTAGCCGCTAGCATTCTTGGTTACCGCCCCGAAGGACAGAGTTCGATTCGCGGCACTGCCAAGGAATTGAATTCTGGTCTGAGCTCTGGAACGCAGTAGGCCTACACTCAGCCTCATGAGACAAAACTGAGGACAGGTGGGTTCAATTTCCACCTCAGCTATCCTGGAGTGGTTTTCCTTGGTTTCTCACTTCTACTTCAAGCTGACGCCGGGGTGGTTCCTAACTTAAGGCCACGGCCGCCTCCTTTCCAACTCGTACCTCAATTACAAATACACACTACTACAGAAATCATATTAACACAGGTTATCAGACAAATTCTGCACATACCCAAATACACGAGGCTATGTGACTACGATGTCCAAACCCCTCAAATGAAACAACAAATCTAGTACCGAAGCAGCTTGTTGGAATCTTCAATGAGTCCCCTACTTCTGTCCGTCACTTAGCCTACCGTACCACAATAAACGAGCGAGAATCAACTGTAAGGTCAAGGTCTCTTGCTGCGACACACGTCTCATTCAGATCTTTTGTGTACTCCACATTTTCTATTCGTCTTCTTTGGTGGTTTCGGTGACGTAGTCGGTAGCATGCTGAGCTTCTATGCCCAAGATCCCGGGCTCAAACCCGGCCGAAGTCGTCGGAATTTTTAAGAGTGTTAAAAATCCCTTAGTATACCCACCTTCGGAGGGGAAGTAAAGCCGGCGGGCCCATGGCATAGATTTATGGCATGTAAAAAAGTTCCAACGTCCGGTGCCAATAGCCGGTTGCGGTGGCATCTAGTAGCCAAGTTCACAGCTAGGCGGCGTTGACGGTAGCATTTGGTAGCAAAAGTAGGAACTACTTGAAATTGTTAGTCTGCAGTCCTTACCTGAATTACAGATAGGCCTAACACACACTAATACAGTCATCACAATTAACACCGGTTATCAGACAGATTCTACACACACCAAAGTACACGGGGCTACATGACTGCGTTGTCGCAGCCCCTAAACTGAAGAACCAACCAACTTGTGATAAAAGACTATAGACCACGTCACCTTTAATTAGATACTAAAGGTGAAACTTTAACATTTCTTCCCCATCACCACAAAAATGGTGATTTAGACTATAATAATTTTGACCACTCCGCAATGTAGCGGCTAGCATCCTTGTCTGTCACCCCGGAGGTCCGGGTTCGAATACCGGCCCTCCCTCCGGTCTGAGGGCTGGGACGGCGTACACTCAGCCTTCTGAGATAAAATTGAGAAGAGGTGGGTTTGAATCCAACCTCAGTCATCTTGGTGTTCCGTGGTTTTCATCTTCTACTCCAAGAAAATGCCGGGATGGTTCCAAAATTAAGACCACGGCCACCTCCTTCCCAATCCTCGCCTGAATTACTAATACACCCACTAATACAGCCATCACAATAACGCAGGTTATCATTACAAAACTCCACGCACACGGGGCTAAATGGCCATGATGACCAAGGCCCTCAAATGAAACAACATTAGGCCTATCTTATTATATAATACGCTAAGACTAAGGTGTATGCTTCACAAAACTCAAGCTCCTAAACCAGAGGGAGTTAGAAGTTGTGGTTTGTACCAAAATCTTCCAAATCGTCTCAATAGTACAGGAAAAATCTTGCATGTCTTGAAAAGTCAATGGAAATATATATATATAAACAAGACGATAGCCCCTGAAAGAACTCTGTCGCGTACAGTCGCATGACACTAGTGCCGGGCGGGTAGTCTGTACACATGGGGCGCACACAACCATTGTGCAACCAGCAGCAGTTATGAATTGCTGTCTGATTACATAAATATCCACAATTTATTTAAAAACAAATAAACATATTTATAGAAGCTCGCATAACGCCTCCGTGGCTTAGGCGGCAGCACGCCGGCCTCTCACCGCTGGATCCGTGGTTCAAATCCCGGTCACTCCATGTGAGATCTGTGCTGGACAAAACGGAGGCAGACAGGTTTTTCTCCGGGTACTCCGGTTTTCCCTGTCAAAATTTCATTCCAGCAACACTCTCCATTATCATTTAATTTCATCTGTCATTCATTTAATCATTGCCCCAGAGGAGTGCGTCAGGCCTCGGCAGCCGGCACATTTCATATCCTCGCCGTTAGATGGGGGCTTCATTCATTCCATTCCTGACCCGGTCGGAGACTGGAAGCAGGCTGTGGATTTTCATTTTCATAGAAGCCAGGCGGGTGGTTTATTGTGCTGTCAACGAACAAACAAAAAACTATTGCAAAAATTAGAACTACAAATTAAAAAAAAAACTGTTTGCTGATTCTAACTCACTCTCACTTAGTCTATAAAGTGGATGACGTGATCAGTAGCCACCATGTTATCGGCTAATATAAGTTGTGCAGAACAAAGTTCCTTCGTTGATCTGCAAGATCCACACACTCGGTTAATATGTGGGCCACGGTGAATACGGCTCCATAGGTAGTCTACAAAAGTGTTTGTTGTTGTTTTTTTCGTTTGAGAGGCTTCGACGTCGTGGTCATTTAGCCCCATGTAGTTGGGTATGTGTATAGACTATAGAATTAGTCTGATAACCTGTATTATTGTGTTTGTGAATGTGTAATTATGTTGAGGATTGGGAAGGAAACGGCAGTGGCCTTACGTTAGGGTCCACCCCAGCATTTGCTTGGAGTAGAAACCATGGAAAACCACTTCCAGAATGGCTGAGGAGGGAATCGAATCCACCTCTTCACAGTTTTGCCTCATGAGGTTTAGCGTAGGCATACTTCATTCCAGTCCTCAGATTAGAATTAGCTTTCTTGGCAGAGCCAGAAATCAAACCCCGGGGAGGGGTTAGTACCTGTTCTGCCCGGAAGGACCTCCGACACGAGCAGTTCCTGGTTGAAATGGTAGCCATACCGCCTCTCTTGCAGCTTGATCCGCTAACTCATTTACCGCAATTACAATGTGGCTTAGCTTGGCAGTCACAGGATTAAAATAAGTTACCATCCCAGCATTTACCTTGAGTGAGTGTTGATAAACTGCACTCAGCGCCGGAATCTGAACCTAGGATCTCCGAACGCGCAGCCATCCAGTACAGTCGTGTATCATGCCCTAGCTTAGACCATTCGACTACACTGGAAGCAGACGAAGTATCGAGCATCCTCGCTGAAAATTACTGTGATTACAAACCATGATGGAGATGTTACAATGCGCCGGTGGGTTCACGTGACATCACTCTGCCCTCTGATTGGTTGCGAGCTGTGATCGTGTCGCCCACTATCGATCTGGAGAGGCTTTGCGACTTTCCCCATTGGTTAAGTGAGAACAAATGAAAATAGGATTACAGTAATTGGTGAAGTGATTGTGGGAACACCACGCCGCGGTCCAGCTGTTCCAATCTCAGACAGCGCGCAGGAACCAACCAACTAGAAACTCTGCTTATTATTATATTTTTGCCCAATCTACTGGAAATATTTTGCAAATTGTCAATTGCCGTGTGTATAAGTTTCTTTCTTGTGCAGAATATCAAGGGAGGTTTTCAAACAGCCTGTCGTTGTTGTTGTTGTTGTTGATCCATTCAGTAGAGGCTTAGCGACATCGTGGTCATGAAACCCCGTGTACTTGGATGTGTATGTATGCAGTGGCGTACGAAGGATTTCCTTCTGGGGGGGGGTGGTCATTGATATAAGAGGGTAATTGTGTATATTATTAAAAAGGGGCAGATGACCTTGCTGTTCCGCCCGTTAAAATGATATTTCGATTAATATTTATTTAAAAAAACAATAATAAAAGAGCCGTTCACTTTTCATGAAAACTATTCTATGCCTCATTATTTTTTCGAAGCGGCTTCGGTGGCGTAGTTGGTAGCATGCTGAGCTGCTATGCCCAAGATCGCGGGTTCAAACCTGGCCGAAGTCGTCGGATTTTTTAAGAACGTTAAAAATACCTCACTATGTCTTCCTTCGGAGGAGAAGTAAAGCCAGCACGGCGGTCCAATGTCATAGATTTATGGCATGTTAAAGAACCTTCCACTAATTACACCTGTGTGAAGCTAAATATAGGTTAAACATTTGACTAACGTTCTTAGGTTCCTACGTTTGTCTTCAAGAGCCGACTGCGGTGGCATATGGTAACTAAGTTCTGAACTAGTTGGTCGTTGACGGTGGCGTTTGGCGGCAAAAGTAGGAACTAATTGGAAAAATTTAATGTCTGCAGTCCTTACTTGAATTAAAACAGATACACACACTAATGCAGTCATCACAATTAACACCGGTTATCAGACAGATTCTACACACACCCAAAGTATACGGGGCTACATGACCGCGTTGTCGCAGCCCCTAAACTAAGGAACCAACCAACCAACCATTATTTTTTCGACACAATAAAAAAATTAAACAAATTATAAATAAAAAATTGGAAAACAGTAACTAAATATTAAAACTGAAACGATGGAGTGGTATCATCAAGACCATAGTTACGTGGTTACTTAAAATATTGATATTATATGAGAGATAAATAATGTTTTGCTCTCCGTGTTCCTACTGCCATTGCTTTTGACTCTCAAAATCTGCCAATCTTAATGACTTTATCTGTATCATTAGTTGGGATAAATTGCAGAACCTCCTCATGTACTGAATTATCTTTAACGAAACGGACACACAATAAAAGCAACCCGAAGCGACGTGAAAAAGGTTACCGATCGCACACTTTAACAGCAAAACTGATCCATGGCCAGCTCTAACACTGAAGGAGGAGTCTCGCTGCGAATAGAGTGCAGGAAATTTACCAAGTGAGGAACGTGACCACATTTAAAATATATACAGGAGTAAGAAGCCTCAATAGTGGTAGCGTAAAATACGTGATAGATGGGACAATATAAGGAATGTAAAGAAATGTCTCGAGAGGGGGGGGGGGGGTTAGTTAGTTAGTTATTGTTGTTTTAAGGGGCGGAACTACGAGGTCATCTGCCCCTCTTAACACAGATTAAAGAATACAAATTTGGAATTGAATTTTAAAATTGTGAGGAGGACAGCTAAATTCAAAAAGACCAAAAATTAATAAAACAAAAAATTAAATAAAAATAAAAATTATAAAAATAAACAAAAATTGCGGAGAAACCAAAAAAAAGCATTCAAAAACGAACAAGTCGTTGAGTCAATGTTCACTGGAAAATTTAGATTGCTGGTCCTAACCCACTCTCACTTATAAAGCTGATAACGCGATCAGCAGCCACCGCGTCATCGGCTAATATAAGTTTGAGTGTCGTCTGCAAACCAAGGTTTCTTCGTATGTCAGCATGATCCACACACTCGGTTAAATTGTGGGTCACGGTGAAAACGGCTCCACACGTACAAAGTGGGGGTCTTCCCTTCTCATCAGATACGAGTGGGTGGACCTTGTATGACCTATCCTTAGCCTACACAAAATGACGGACTCTCTCCGTGCCCGGAAAGAGCTCCGCCGCCCTTGATCGCTCTCAGTTTACTGGGCAGTGGGTCAGCTAGCCACTGACTTTCCCAAAACATTTGAACTTGTAGGCGTAACTGAGAGCGGATATCTCTAGCAGGTACCTCCATTTAACCCTAACCCCTCCCCCCCCCCCCTTCCCCCGTTGGTACGCCACTATGTGTATGGACGGCTAGCATCCTTGGCTGTCACCCAGGAGGTTCGATTCCCGGCTCTGTTAATATATTTAATTCTGGTCTGAGGGCTGGAACGGGGCACACTCACCCTCATGAGGCAAAACTGAAAAGAAGTGGTTTCGATTGCTACCTCTGCCATCCTGGAATTGGTTTTTCGTGGTTTCCCACTTCTACTCCAGGCAAATGCCGGGAGGGTTCCTTAGTTTTACGAGTTTCAAGATGGTTTTACGAGGCGATATCTTAAAAGTCGCAAAACCGTGGCTATTTAAGTCTTTGGGGCGTGGTGGCGCAGCGGTCAAGCTGTTGGCCTCTCACCAATGTGGACCTGGTTCAATTCCCGGTCAATGCATGTGAGATTTTCAATGTGAAATGCCATGCCCTGTGGTTCGGATTCCACGTTAAAAGGAGGTCCCGTGGCTCATGATCTCAAGATTAACGGTCACGTTAAACTACAAGCTTCCTTTTTATTTATGTCTTTCTAAAAGATAGGCCTACTTACGCGGCTGAAAATCGAACCCTCAATTTTGGGTCAATGAGGCGAAACATCTAGCCTCCACTGATCCACCGTGGAATCTATGAAGCGAATGAAGAGGGGTCATGCGAGATGAATAGCCTACATTGTGTTGCATGAGAGTATAACGAATAGGTTAGACTAATAATGTTAGGCCTATGGGTTTTATATCCCTGAGTCTCAGAATTTTGGCCAGAAAGATAGTTGTTTTTGTTAATTCATTTGAGGGGCTTGGGGTGTCTTGGTCATCAGCCCCGTGTAGTTGGGTGTATGTGTTGAGCTTGTATCATAACATGTATTCCTGTGATGACTGTAGTAGAGTGTGTAACTGTATTAGTGACAGGGATCGGGTAGGTGCCCCGGGACTTGAAGCACGGAACTATCCCAGGATTTTGCCTGGAGGGAGTGTAGAGAAACCACACTCGGGATAGTACCGAGATTCGAACCTGCGATCTCCGGACTTACTGCAGTTGCCATCGTGGCCGTGGTGCACGATTTGATGAACATGGCTACGCCGCAGGATGCCAGAAGTCAGCCCGAAGGCTGGTTGGATCCTCAAAAAGCACCGCCGTAGGTTATGTGGGTAGATACCTACAAAATCCCAAGGCAACGCTATATTGAGGCGTAGGCCCAGGGGAAGACGGTTTCTAGCGGTGTGACGTGTCGAAACAAAGGGCAAGCCTATCAGTTCGTGTGACGTGTAATAATACCATGTTGGCTAGCCGCTGACCGGTCCCTTCGGTTCTCGCTTTTTTCTTATAAGCAGTGTAGGAGAACTGGAATGGGATCTAAGTCAGTAAACGGTTAGCGCCGAGAAGTGCGGTAAGACTTGTGATCTAACTTGGTTCGAACTACGGTGTGCGTGTTAGTATAGTATGGATTGATACCTGGACGTGAGTGATTTGGTTCTGTAAACCAGAGCAGAGGTGTTAAGTGTTCTTCGTATTGACATCTGGAAGTGAGAAGTAGTATTAATGTTGTTGTTGTTTGAGTCTTCAGTCTTTTGACTGGTTTGATGCAGTTCTCCATGCCTCCCTGTCCTGAGCTAATCGTTTCATCTCTACATAGCTACCACACCCTACATCGGAGGCAATCTGTTTAACATATTCTAACCTTGGTCTACCCCTACAGTTCTTGTCCTCGACCTTTCCTTCCATAACTAAGCTTGCTATTCCTGGGTGTCTTAGTATGTGTCCTACCAACCTATCTCTTCTCTTCATTAGCAGTCGCCAGAAACATCTCTCCTCTCCCACTCGTCTTAATACCCCTTTGTTTGTAACCCTATCTACCCATCTGATCTTCATCATTCTCCTGTAACACCACATTTCAAATGCTTCAATTCTCCTCTTTTCTGCTGCACCAATAGTCCAAGTTTCACTTCCATAGAGCGCCACACTCCAGACAAAGGCTTTCAAAAATGACTTCCTAATACCTAAATCTATATTCGATGTCAGCAGATTCCTTTTTTGTAGAAATGCTTTTCTTGCCTGAGCCAACCTACTTTTTATATCCCCTTTGCTTCGTCCATCACTGGTTATTCTGCTTCCTAAGTAACAGAAGTCTCCTACTTCCTTCAGCTTTTCACCTGCCAATTTGATCTCCATAGAGGTTTCTGATTTATTTCGGCTGCATTCCAGTATTTTTGTTTTACATTTATTAATTTTCATCATGAAGTCCTTCCGTAAGACGGAATCCATACCATTCAAAAACTCATTCAAATCCTCAGGCTTGTTGGCCAAGATGACGATGTCATCAGCAAATCTCAGAGTTGAAATTATTTCTCTTTGAACCTTCACTCCCACTTTAAATTTTTCTCTAATTTCCTTCATTGCTTGTTCAATGTAAAGACTTGTAGTATTAATAAATGTATTTATTTATCTGTTTTTTTGTTCTTTGCTTGTTTTTTTTGTTTTTTGCTTGTTTCTTTGTTTGTTTATTTATTTGCATCTTTGTTTATTTATTTGCATCTTTGTTTATTTATTTATTATTTTTATGTTTATTAATTTGATTAATTGTATGTTCGTTGCAATGTTTCTTTACTAATTTATGTATTTGTTTATCGTATAATTACAGTACTTATATCTTTGTTTCAATGTTTTCTTGTTTCTCTGTTTGTTAATCTAGTTTTATTTATATATTTATGTTTGTTTATACCGTATTGAACCCTTATTGATCTTCGATAAATAAGTATTCATATTTATTATTATTATTACTACGGCCTAGGCAGCACATAAGGAAGTCGACTTGGATATTAGGGAGGCCAGCATTTCGTAATGATTGCAACAGAAGCTGAGTTGGTAGCTATTCCTGGGGGACGGCCAGAATTAGTCGAGTTCAAGGCCAAATTGTGCAACTACTGTACCAAAATTGGAGACATAAAGGAAGAATCACGAGGTCCTCTCAACGAACATACGATTGAATCAGCCAATCGCAAGAGACCAAGCTGTGACCACGAGGTGGACGGCGTCAGTAGTAAAAAGCGCGCGGAAGTGTGTATCTAAGGAACCGCCGAACGGATTAATCTCCGCTCGAGTAATTTGAGACGTTGGATTTATTTGGAGAAGAATGACACTAGCCCCATCTTTGTGAGACAAAAACTCTGGAAGTTTTTATCCGACTTTGCCCCACTCCACCGCCCTTGTCAGTTTCTCATAAATAGTTTGGCCTGACGCCAATCTAAAACTATTCTTGTGGAGCCTTCAGAGGCATACTCCACGCCAGTTTGAAGTGTGATTTTGACGCTCGAATTTATCGGAATACTTAACTCGTGGAGCCTTCAGAGGCATACTCCACGCCAGTTCAAAATGTGATTTTTACGCTCTAAAATCAGTGAAGCTAATTTATTTTCTGAGCTCTGGGAAGCTAAAGTCGCAGCGTTTGCAATATCGAATTTTAAAAACTATAATACATTTTGTTCTAAAATCAACTAAATTGTGTGATCTAAATATTTCACGCCAGCGCGTGATAAACTGTAACATTCTTTTAAAGACGACGAGTTCAACTTTAAGGGGGAAGTATCGTATCACCCTAATTAGCGCTTACCAGAACCGAAGTCCAAGACGGGACGGAAATACCGGACGAGATAGCGACTGCTGGTGCAGCCAGGATTTTGAACTTGTTAACGAGCCAGTGGCGCGGACTCGAGATGTATATTTTATGTATAAATTGTGTGTATTGTATGTGTGTTTTTTATAGTGCGTATGTGCGATATAATTAGGGCCAGTCTTCGCTATTAATCGCAGTAGGACAATTGTGGGTGAACTGAGTAGCCTGCAAGCGATTATAGATAGGCAAATATTTAACATTGAACTTTTCTGCCAAGGAGTCGAGACCAAGATGATCAGCACGTGGTTTGAAGTTGGGATGAGCTTCAAGAAATCAACGCAGACGACTACTATGGAGTGCTAAATTGTCCATAGGGCAATGGGTTGAGGAGGATGTCCTTAGTCCTACATGCAGAAGCGGTGATGTACTAAAATTGGATTATTTCAATTATGTAGTTAGATGTGGCCGGGGAACTTTGTAAATAGTCATGTTTTTCTTTCTTGTTTTATAGCTGTTTTTCTTGTAACGACACTATATGTTTAAATGTCCGTTGGCGCGTGGCCAATGTGTTTGTTGATATTTTTGATTTTTTTTGAGTCATGTGTAATGTACACGGCGTGCGTGCGTGATTTTTATCCTTGCAATTGCGGAACCCGTTACATTCGATAAATGGTGCTTTATTAACGTTAATATTTGAAATAGGAATGGGAGGAAATGATTGTAAAACATTTTGCTGAACAGGTTATTATTCATGTTAGGGTAGCCGAGTGCACCAACTTAAAAGTAATTGTAGAACACCTTCGTTCTAATTTGATAGATTTTTCTTGAGTCCTTTTCAGGTGACTAGTCACGGCATAGAACGATGGCGCCAGCATGTGGATATTATTTGTGTCTTTTATTTCAGGGTCTGTCACAACCCATACGTGTGATTAAGTGTGTGTTGATGTGTCTAGTGTGTGTTGATTCTACGTGAGGAGGGGGTAGTTGTCCTACCGCCCTTATATATTTTTGCTGCTGTTGTATTTTAGATGGAAAGACAGAGTGCTCTTGGGAGACTGCTGATTCTTGTCCATATGTTTTTCTGACACACACGTATTATTGTGCTTTGGGGCACATTTCTTCGAGGTTCGACCCCATGCTCTGGGAGGTCGAGGTTATTGACACGTGGGTTGACAGACATGCAGAGTTCCACAAACCGCCCGTTTTGCCTGTGACTTATTTTGATAGGCAGTCCTTTTGTCCGACTGAACCCTGTAAGCTTTCATGCAGCAAACCTGTTCATTGTGATGGCTAATTTTAAGCCATAATTAATTGGGGAGTTCGCCATGTGTGTAACGGATTGTTGTACCTTGTATGGATAAGAATATTGTGATTACCGTAAATGTTGGCTGTTTGCCTATTGCTTTGTTGATGACTTGATTTCATGTAACTTTGTTTGTCACACCCGTTTGGTGTAGTGGTAGAGTATTTGTAAATTTTGACAGCGGTCATTTGAGTATTTTTCTATTGGTCACGTGTTAATGTACTTGTGTTGATTTGTGTGAGAAGTCCTAAGATTTTAGGCAGTAAATGTTGCTACGGCAATTCAAGTCCAATTTCACACGGAAATTTTGTGTTTGTTTATAGTAGATTTAGGAAGTGTCGGTTTAACTTAAGTATTGTTGTTGTGTTCCCTTGTGTCGGTCTAGCTCTAGGAAATGCGGATTCGTTGTCTGAAGGGTCATTCTGGATGATAACGAATCACGCATTCAAAGTACACATCGTGATGCATGTAGAACGGCGTACGCACTTATATGGTCACTTTTTGGTATCGTTTTATTTAAGGACACTTGGTCCAGGTAATTAATCTCTCCAGAGATATCGCCTAGTTTTTGGCATTTTTATTAAGCGGGAGTCAGTTGGGAGTTTTTGTTGTTAATTGTTTATGTGTAAATATGGTGATTTGTTATTAAATTCAGTTGTTTTAACCCTGGCTTCACTCTTTCCTGCATGTTATTTTGTTATATGTTACCCTGCAAGTTAATGAAGCGCCCTGACAGCAACTTACGAATATGACCTGTTACGCCCCGAATCTGAGTCTCATATGCTTCTTTGCAAGGGTTCAGTATATTTTTAATTATTTATTGTTTTATTTCTTTTTCTTTGTTTGCTTGTTTATGTATATATTTTTTATTTATTCTGTTTTTGTGTTTCTTTGTTTCTTTGATGTCGTTCATTTTTAGGGGCTTTGCGACATCGTGGTCATGATCATGCTGGGTGTGTGTAGAAGTTGTCTGATACATGCTGTCTCATACGTGAAGATTCCCAAAACAAAGGTCGACCAATCAGCAACAACAACAAAATCAACGTAAGTTAGATCGCAAAGGTATGGCTTGAATTCAGAAAACCACATACAAATCTCAAACACCAAACTGAAACTGCACCAAATTCAGTTAAAGATATGGAGTGTGACAAACCTCATTAAGGAAATTTCACGCAAATTTACGTATCGAGGACCGCATAAAAAGGGGCGCTAAAACGGGGGAAAAAAACTACAATGAACCAAGAAAAACAGACGGACGAAATGACAAAAGCAATATTTTAAAAAGAGTAGAATCTATACCCAGAAATAAGAGTCGGACGCTCAACAATGCCCATGGGCGACAGCCCACTCAGTTCCGCTAACGTTCACATCTTCCAGGAAACAAGTCGCAAGCCAAAGAGCTCGCTTTCCACAGGGTATGGAATAGCTAACGGTGCGTTCTAAAAAGGGCAAAATATGGTTCATATCATAGGGGAGTGGTTCCTTCCATAATGTATACGGCAACAACAACCATCAAGGTGTGGGGAGTCATAGCTTACAATGTATCGACAGCAGTGGCTACGCTGGCTGAAGCGCAGCGTTAGGTCATGGGGACAAGCTCTCTGCTGACTCGGTAGACGCGTGTGTTCGAGCCACACCGTCAGCCGTCCTTGAAATGGTTTTCCGTGGTTTCCCATTTTCTACACCAGGCAAATGCTGGGACGGTACCTTCTGACAGGCCACGGCCGCTTCCTTTCACATCCTTGCCCAGTTTCATTCATCTTTAACCATTCCATTTCTCATCCCGACGCGCAGGTCGCCCACGGGCGTCGACTAGAAAGACCTGCACACGGCCTCTCAGGAGGTCACACGACACCAAGAAAAGAAGAAAAAGCTTACAATGTTCAATCACCATCTTAACTTTACCTTTACGTTCTTACAACATCATTGGGACGTGCTTTTCCAACAAGACAGTGACAAAACACACCACTCAAGTTAGCCAAAACGCTCTCCAAGGTGTATGGCAACTCTCTTGACCAGCACGATCCCCAAACCTACACCCATGGAGTATATAATGGCGTTTAGAGGGCGTCTCGTTCGGTTTGCACCACCGGTGACAAATCTTGACCAACTGCACTACCGGGTAGAATTAAGTTAGTGCGCCCACCAATACCACAATGGCATCCGATACCTCGGCCATCGTCTCTAGCACTGCAGTTGGTGGAGGATTCACTACTAGCGGTATTGACATGGTCGTTTGACTTATCCTTGAGATATGTAGAACTCTGTACAATGGACGGCCAGAGTGTGGGACTGCAAGTTTAATTTCCTATTGGTACGGTATACTTTTCAACCCTCTCTAGTGTATTGATGGGAATTGAAATTACTCTCTGTACTATTATTTTCTTTTACTACACTGACCGGCAAAAAAAAGTGGAACACTTTAATTATTTATGTAATTTCTTAATTTATTCCACTAAAATGTATCGGTTTTCCAATATTTGCATTATTCATGTAAATTTTAGATGGTTGGCTACAGAAAATACCGAAACATGTTTTACAACACGCTTTAACTCACAAATTTCGTTACATTTTGCAAATCTTACAATTTTCTATTTTTTAGTAATGTTCTTTTGGGCTGGTTTTTATCAAACGTATTGCCAAACAAAACAGTATTATTGTTTGCACTACACTGCATGAGAACACTGGTCACTAAAAACGAGTGTTTCCACCCTTAGCGTCTATGACAGCTTGTAAACGCTCAGGCATACTGTTCACAACTCGTCGAATGGCATCTGCCGGGATGCGATCCCATTCCTCCAGCAGCGATGTTCTCAGTTGTGCCAAGGTGGTGTGGTCACGCTGTCTGACGTTCCTTCCAAGCATATCCCATACATGTTCGATGGGGTTCAAGTCAGGACTACAAGCTGGCCAGTCCAGGGTTTGAAACCCCACTTCGTGCAGATATTGTAAAACACAGCGAGCAGTATGAGGGCGGGCATTATCCTGCATCAGCATGAAATTCTGACCTATGAAAGGCGCAAAGGGCATCACATGGTTCATCAGGATCTCTTCGATGTACCTTTGGGAATTGAGCGTCACGTGATCGATGCACATCAACTCAGTGTGGGCCATAATGTTGATGCCACCCCACACCATAACCGAGCCACCTCCAAATGGAGTCCTGGAGGAAAAAGCAACAGGGCTGTACCTCTCTCTGCGCCTTCTCCACAGTTTTTCCTTCCATCAGGAGATCTAAGATTAAAGCGACTCTCGTCAGTGAAGAGAACAGTGGCCCACTGCTCGTGGGTCCATCCCAGATGCTGCCTTGCGAAGCGGAGACTCGCCTCTCTGTGATGTCGTTCGAGTGCGGGTCCACGTGCAGGTATCCTGGACGAAAGATGAGCTTCTTCAAACCTTCTTCTTACTGTTCGCTCACTCACTCTCACATTACTGACATTTTCCAGTTGATTTCGTGCCTGGACTGCTGTGGTATGGCGATCACGCAGAACTTGCAGGGTGAGAAATCTGTCATCCCTGGCACTTGTGCATCTTCTACGGTCTGACCCTCGTCTCCTGTCGTAAGTTTGGAGTTCTCTGTAACGTTGCACTGCACGGTGAATGCTACCGAGAGATGATAACATAACGGAAGCTGCAGCCATCCTCCACCAATGCAACTGCCTATGAATCTCCTTCACGGCTAAGAGGCACGTTTTAGTGTGAACTGCACATGCATAACTTGCTAAAATGTATGACAATGGTTCACACGTGTTCAACAAATGCCAGTTGTTATCCCTAGAACAACAATAAGCGAGCGGCAACACTCATAAACCGTAAACGCTTACAGTGCGCTTCCCGCCATAAAACCATTAATATGGGCACATCGAAGATTGGGGGTAATTGGTGGTAATAAACCACCCTAAGAAATGTCGTATTATCAATTTCTATTCACGGATGTTTCAGATGTTTGTTCTAATGCGTGAAAAGCTTTCAAAATGTGATTAAATTTTTTTCATGGGTAATTTTATACTATTTTTAACTGTTCCACTTTTTTTGCCGGTCAGTGTATTTTACGTTAACAGAGGTTACCCAAGAGCCAGTTAAACATATTATGTAGATAACAGGAGGAAATAGTAGAGTAATGGAGAGTGATGAAGACTATCTCATCTCTGAGCACCTGCTATTATCTCGTCTAGAACAGGTGGTCCGTTAAAAGTTAGTAGCATTGCACAATCATCTGGCATAAGATAATAACTCGCTATGGGTTTATTGTTCAGGAATATTCGAGTCTGACTTTAGGGGAGGGCAAATTAACTCGTGTTCCATTCGGTATCACAACGAGCTTCAAGTAAAAATCTGAAGTCTCAATAATACCGGAATTCCTCATTTTCGGCGTTGTCGACAGTGTCGATTTAAAGCCACCGTCAAGTCAACGCCTCTGTAACCCGTAAGCACATTTAGAAAGCCTTCCTCATTTCGCCCCTGTGTCTCAGAGTCCGTTCACTCCGCTTGCTAGCTTGACGGGCCAATTTTGATTGTTACAGGTCGGACGTTTGTTTTAGACGAGTGAAAAATCTTAATGGAAGCCTGGAGGCGAGTTACTACAGTACCTGTGTTGTTATCAGCTGCCCCAAGCGGTCCGATGATTGACAAAGCTGTTTCACACTACTGCTGAAGTACAGTCATTGGCAAATATAATGACGTTCTGTTCGTAACTACGTAACGTGTACTTCCGCGTCACATAATACTTCGACGTGGACTGTACTGTCTGCTCAAGTCTGGAATTCCATTACATAAGATCGATGGTGACAAGTGTGAAGTGATAGGGTGAGAGAGTGAGTGTGTGTAGGCTCACCCGCAAGCTTCAAGGTCAAGGGCAATCGTCTAAAACAAACGTCCGGCCTGTATAGCTTCCGTGACCGACAGCGACAATGAATGATTCAACTTTCACGCACGAAGATAATATGTTGCACACATTGTTCAGCTGTGCTCTCGTAGTAATGTCTTTGTACAAAGTAGGGTGATTTCTGTGTGTAAAAATACATTCTGAGGGTGAATCTAAGCTAGTATACAGAATGGGAATCAAATCTAAAGAGGAAGCCATGGAGTGACTATGTGAATACCAAGAGGACAGTGGAACGCAATGGATAAGTTACCGGTAGGAGATAAAACTTTTCCAAACCCAAAGAGGAAAGTTATTTTATACTGTATGTTCAATAGAAATGTGGTTTGAACCACTGAGTGAGATCCTCTTACATCGTGCTGTCAGTACCCTGCTACAGTAGTGCGTACACTAAGCGCGGACCAATCAGAGATGATCAAAAAAGAAAGAGGATATGTGGTTGGGCTGATCGAGCAGGCGGGTTCAACTCGGGAAGAGTTTCGAAGTACGCAACCCGTAATGTAAACCATTCCTCATTTTTATGTTCGACGAACAACAGTAAATTTGATTCACTTACGAGGAATAGACTACTGTATTGATATTGTTAACATGACTTCTCTCGCTAAAATGAAATCGGTAGATTAAGTCTGAAATTATTAGAAAAGAAGGAGTGTATTCTGGATGAATTTTCAGGTATTACCCGTCTGACGAATCCTTGCCGGCGGCAGATGTATTAACTACAATATGTGACACAATCTGTTTTCCCGGAGATATCTGTACTATCTGCCCTGTAGGCCTATATGAAGAATCATTGTGACATGAACTTTGCGTTTGGGTAGTTGAATATTTCAAGTTTGTGTTGAGTCAGTAGTTTTGAGGCATTCATGCCCTTAACGGAATAATAGTGTATTATTACAGTACAATTAATATTGCATTACTTATTTAACACAAGCAGCGGTAAAACACGCAAAATCTAGTGTCAATAACGCTTGACGCGGAGTGTACATCAGTACATGCTTCCCTCTTGTTCCACACTAGCCCTGACGCGCCGATAGACAGATGTAAACATTTGGCAACGCACTTACTTCAGAACGGCAAAGACTCGTCGCAGCGGTAACGTTCTCGCCTTCTGATCCCAACATTACAGGATCGAATCCTGGCGCAGACAGTCGCCATTTGAGGGTGCGCAAATGCGAGGGATCCGTGTCAATAGCTATACTGGCACTTTAAGATCCCCTTCGGATCAAAATTCTGCAACATCGGTATCTCTAAAAGTCTCAGTAGACTAGTTAGGACGTAAAACCAATAACATTATTATTATTATTATAATTATTATTATTATCACATTCATTTCACCACATAAGTGGGACATATCAACATATCGTCGGCTTGTATGCAAGACGGTATGGCTAATTCTCTTAAGGTGGCACATTGAGAAACGAGCGAACAATGGAACAGGTCTCCAAGATGACGGCCTTCTACATGGTGATATGTAGACCAGGATGTATTCCCAATATTTCTAGATTGCGAGTCAATGATTTAGGGATGATGCCGGTAGAAGAAATGACTATGGGCAGAACCACTGAACTTTCCTGTCTCCACATTTGCCGTATTTCCTCAGCCAAGGGCAGGTGATCTTATCACAGCAGGTTTGTTGCAGATTGTTGAAATTGGGCACTGCAATATCAATTAGGAAGGTTCTCTTCTGCAGCTTGTCCACAAGAACGATATCTGGCCGGTTTGCTGGTATGGTTTTATCAGTAATAACTGATCGGTCCCATAACAACTTGTGACTAGGATTTTCCAAAACTGATAGTAAGGTAAAGTATTTTCAGATAATAAGTGCTTTTGAGCAAAGTGTAGGTGTATTATTTTGGCCACTTGGTTGTGCCTTTTCATGTAATCAGTACAGGAGATTGCTTGGCAGCCTCCTGTGATATGTTGAATTGTTTCCGGTTCTAGTTGGCATCTTCGGCATTTATCATCCTGAATATTTGCCTTAACTATATATTTAAGATTGTTTTTGGTAGCCACAACTTGATCCTGGATTGCAACCTTGAATCCTTCAGTCTCAGTGAATAGGTCCGCATGAGCCAACCAGCTGTTCGACGCATCAATGTCGACATGTTTCTGGTTGAGATCATATAATATGGGCTGGATGACGACCGTGCAGAGCTTTCCGCGTCCACCGCTGAAGCTTGATGGTTGAACATTCCTCATCAGTGGCTAACTGTAAGCTTATATCCCTTACGTGAAGAAGATCGAGCGGTGTGCACTTGTCATCTGCCTTCACAGCGGCTTGATGTGTCTGCCCAGAAAATATCTCTCAAGGTTCCTCACTTGCCTTGCACGCAATTGGACAATGTCCGTGAGCCCTCGTCCACCTCTCTGGCGCGAGATGGTCAATCGCTCAACAGCTGACTTACGGTGGAAACATCTGTGGTTTGTTAAGATGGTACGTGTCCTAATTAGGATGTTCTCCAAGTCAGTCTGCGTCCATTTGATAATACCGAAAGTTTATGTCAGAGCAGGAATAGCATAGGTATTAATAGCCTCAAGGGTGTTCTTTCCATTCAACTTTGATTTTAAAATCTTGTTAAGGCGTTGATTGTAGATAGCTACGGTTCTATCCTTAATACATTTATGATCAATTCGATTAGATTGCAGTAGACCAAGATATTTGTAGGTCTCATTACCTTCCATAGGCTTTATGAAACAAGCGTCATCAAGTTGAAATGCTCGGGCCTCTAATTTTCCACGCCGAATGGTGAGGGTGCGACACTTATCTAATCCGAAGGACGTTCCAATATCACAAGAAAATGAAGCAGTTATTGCAATTAGATTCTTTTTATTATTATTATTATTATTATTATTATTATTATTATTATTATTATTATTATTATTATTAACAGATGAGTAATACGATCAATTTTGTATCAACAAAATAACTTGTACTGACATCTAGTGGAAATTCATTTTTAATCGTTTTATCAAATACATAGGTGGTGAGGTCAAACTGCTAGCATTTGCCGACAATGTTGTTGTCATAACAGAGAATGAAGAGGAACTAAAAAGGACTGCTAAAGTGTTGATAGAGGAGGCACAAAAAGTGGGCCTGAGGATCAATCAAGATAAAACGGAGTGTATGGTAGTTACAAGGGAGAATAAAGAAGAAGCGAAGGGGGCACTAGAGATAGGAAGCTTGCTGTTTAAGAAGACTGGATCCTTCAAATATCTAGGAAGCATGGTAAATTAAGGAGGAAGAGATAATGACCCGTATAAAATCTGCAGAGAGGTGCATGTTTACAGTGAATAAACTATTCAGCAGTAAACTATTCTCGAGGACATCAAAACTCCGTGTTTATAAGACAATTGTACGACCAGTATTAATATATGGGGCAGAGACATGGACACTGAGCAGGAAGATGGATGAGAGTGAGTCAATGACCCGACTTCGGTTCGTGTGGCCAACTAAGTAAGTAGGCCTAAGTTTATCAAATACTTCAGACCAATGTGAGCAGATTACATTAACGGAATGAACTGTTTCGCTGGTTGTGTCCTGATTGCGACCATTCCGGATTGCGTTCACCTCATTAGTAGTCCAGATTGCGGTCACTTTCATTTTAGGGAAGTACTATAAACATTCCAGCGTCCAGATTGCGGTCACTTTTCTTGGGAGACCAGTCCTTGGTTCTTCCCGACTGACTCATACCTTCCGTAAGTTTTGTGGATAACAAGGGGAAACTGATATTTCACTACCTAACCAAGGAATACAGTTCAGTGTTCAGCTGAGCACACCCCATAAAACTTCGCTTAAAAAATCAGGTCCCCTCCCAATCTGACAGCACCTCGTAAAGCAATGATTATAACATTTTCAGTCTGAAGAATAGAAACGTTTCAGGATCGGAATCAACGACCTTCACTTTCAACAAAATTATTTTAACGAGAAATTTTATACTTACAGGGTATAATTTTAAATTTCGGCCCTTCCTTTCCCATTTGAGACGCGAGATATCTATTTTTATAATAGTAGCCTATTGCCTTTCTTTTTATTATCTCGAAAAATTCGTCTCGTAAAAGTAATTTGTTCTGCGTTTGATTCTATATCCCAAAGAGAACTGACATTTTAATGACATGTACCTCAACATTGGCAAGAGGGGTGGAAGTGAAAGGTGAGGAAATCCCCAGGGGAGTTACAACCGGACCGGTCTCCCAAGAAAAGTGACCCCAATCTGGGCTGCTAATGAGGTGCACGCAATCCGGAATGGTCGCAATCAGGAAGACACCGTTTCGCTGTGACTTGTGCTGTTGTATCCTTACACAATACGCCACAACAACTTAAGAACACCGGATGAGTTAGATGTGGTCGTTACGGCATGGCTGCAGGCAGTCGCTCACATCTAGGAGGCGAGGAGGATCGAATCCCCCCGCTATCAACCTTAAAGATGGTCTTCTGTGGTTTCCCGTCTTCCTTCTAGGCAAATGCCGGGGTTGGTCCCTAACTATGGGCCACAGCCGCTACCTTCCAATTCCTCGTCCTTACATTCACACTTTCCTCCCCAGACAACACTCCACACGCGACGGTACTTGTAGCTCACCCCATGGGTGTCCGCATCCGTAATTTCCGTTCACCATTCTTGCTTACGAGACTGGTCGAAGCTGGGGAGCTGTTTGCCCGACTCTATTGACTTATTGCCGACAGTGGTAACCACGCGCGCTAAGCCAAAGGGCATTAGGGCCAGGCTACTCTGGACTAAGTAGACGAGTGATTCGAACCCCACCGTCGGCCGTTAATGAAATGATTTTTTTCTGATTTCCCCATCTTCAACACCAGGAAAATGCTGGGACGGTACCTTGTAATAGCTCATGGGGACTTCCTCCCAACTCCTTGCCCAATTTCATTCAACTCTCATTAAGTCCTTTACTAGCCTAGTAGTCTAAAGCCATCATTACTTCCGACTTGACGTTTCAGTGCTAAGCTAGAGTTTCGTTCGATAAATCGCGAACGAAACTCAATTAATCGAGATATATCGATTTGAATGGCTGCCTGTGATTGTCTAGTGATTTTCCTTCTGACCGCTAGATAACTCTAGGGTTCTGGTTTTTCAAAAAGCTGCTCGAAATTGATCTCTCGCACAAAGTCAGAGATCCACTCTTGACCAAGCAGTGTCTCGAATTCATCGTAGACCATGTAGCCCGGTGTACTTGGGTGTGTGTGTAATTTGTGTCATAACCTGTGTTATTGTGATGGCTGTACTAGTGTATATTTATAAATTGAGGATTTTATGTATTAGTATTAAAATATTAAATTATTATCATCATTTAATTTGCGATTTGTCAATTAATTCATCTCGGGTGATGAATTTGTAAATTTATGGATTCTGCCACTCCCCCATCCCCCCTCACCCCCCCCCCCCCCAAAAAAAAAATCTGGATATGCCCCTGCTATTCTTATTAGTAGAAACCGGGTATTTATGCACTAATTACGTTTAAAATATGCATGTAATAGTGCACTAAAAATATGCATTGAAATTGAAAAGAAATATCCACTTAAGAATAAGCTAAAAGCCTCCGTGGCTTAGGCGGCAGCACGCCGGCCTCTCACCGCTGGGTCCGTGGTTCAAATCCCGGTCACTCCATGTGAGATCTGTGCTGGACAAAACGGAGGCAGACAGGTTTTTCTCCGGGTACTCCGGTTTTCCCTGTCACAATTTCATTCCAGCAACACTCTCCACTATCATTTCATTTCATCTGTCATTCATTTAATCATTGCCCCAGAGGAGTGCGTCAGGCCTCGGCAGCCGGCACAATTCATATCCTCGCCGCTAGATGGGGGCTTCATTCATTCCATTCCTGACCCGGTCGGAGACTGGAAGCAGGCTGTGGATTTTCAAGAATAAGCTAATTTTATTCACTTACTTTATACATGTATAATTCACTGTATAGACTGGTTCACTTTTTCCAAAAACGCTTCTTTTTCCAATTTGAGCGGCATTTTGGGTAACATTTGGGCAAATTGCTTATTTTTACTAATTCGGACCTGCTGAACACGAATATCGCTGTTGCATGGCTGATTTCTCCACCGGAAACCCGAAATCCAAGATGGCGGACTTAGCCCTATATCTGCACTATTTTCGTTTCCTCGCGTATTTTTATTCCGATAGGGGTAAATTATGCTGTAAAGCATTGTTGAAACAATGGTTTGTCGATTGGCTAAGTTTTTAATCACACTTTTGAGGGCGGCTGTACTTTCCCCCTTGTGAGGGGCACCACGGAACTCCATTTCTGTGAGAAAGGGGTCAAAATGTCGGCCAAAGTGTATCAGGAGACTGTGTTGGAGCCACTGATCAAGAAACTCGACAGCACCCTCTTCCATGGAGAAGGCTGGAGCTTCCTTTGTTGAAGCACCAGCTATGAGTCATTCCGAGTGCAGCTGCAGTAGTGGAAAGTTCTGTGTGTTCGTTTTAGGTAGATTTCATTAGAAAGCTAACTATTGCAATGGGTCCCATGTTTCGACTTCCGGAATATTTCGACATATCTTCGCGTTTCACATCCCCCAGACCCCAAAACCACCGTCAGTTCAAAAGTTTATATATAATTTATGTATATATATATATATATATATATATATATATATATTGAACCCTTGCAAAGACGCTTATGAGACTCAGTTTCGGGGGGTGTAACAGTCCATTTCGTAAGTTGTTGTTAAAGCGCTTCATTAACATGCAGGGTAACATATAACAAAATAACATGCAGGAAAAAGTGAAGCCAGGGTTAAAACAAATGAATTTAATGACAGATCAGCTATTTACAAATGAAATAAACAAACAAAACTCCCAAAATGACTCCCACTGAATAAAATTACTTGCCAAAAACTAGGCTTAATCTCAGGAGAGATTATTAATCGGACCAAATGTCCCAACATCTGCAATGACAATATGTGACGTGTGTGCTGTTCTACATGCTTAACGATGAGTACAAATGAATGCATGATTCATCATCCGGATAAACTTTCAGAAGACGAATCTGCATTGCTTAGAGCTAGACAGACGCGGGGAACAACTATACAAAACTTAAAACTAAACCGACACCTCCTATATTAAGTAAACAACAAATAATTTTCGCTTGAAATTGGAATCAAGAACTGCCGTAGCAAAACATTACTGCCTAAAATTAGGACTTCTCAAAAATCAACACAAGTAAGTTAACACGTGACCAACAAAAGAAATACAAATGACCGCCGTCATTTTTACAAGTAAATACAACTACACCACACGGGTGTCACACACACTAACATGAACTGAGTCATAGAAAAATCACTAGGCTCAAGGCCAACATTTACATCATTAACAAAATATTCCATCCATACGACATGCAATAATTCGTAACAAACATGGCGAACTACCCAATTAATTATGGTCCAAATGACCATCACAAAAGAACAGGTTTGCTAATGATAGCTTAATAGGGCTCAGTCGGACAACAGGACTGCCTAACAAAATAAGTCACCGAGGCTAGACGGGCGCTAAGTGGAAATCTGCACAACTGTCAACCCACGTGTCAATAACCTCGACCTCCCAAGGCACGGGATCGAGTCTCGAAGAAGCGTGCCCCAAAGCACAATATATACGTGTGTGTGTGTCCGAACAAAATATATCTCAGCATTTCCCCTAGGAAATCCAAGAATCAGCATTGGACAAGGTACAGTAGCCTCCTCGGAGTGCCCTGCCTTTCCATCAAAAAATACAACAACAGCAATATGAGGGCGGTAGCACAATCTACCCCTCTTCACGAAGAATCAAAACACACACCTGACACAAGAACACACACAGAATTACACGCATGGGTTTGACAGAAACCTGAAATAAAATGACATAAATATTTTCCCACCAGCTCGCGCTTCCGTTCTAGTCTGTGACTAACGAACCTGAAAAGGACTAAAAAAAACTAAAAAAAATAGAACTAAGGTGTTCTACAATTACATCTTAATTTGTTGCGCTCGGCAACCCTAGTATGAGTAATAACCTGTTCAGCAAACATCTTACAAAATTACCTCCCTTTCCTATCAAAAATATGAACTTTAATAAAGCACCACTTATCGAATGTAACGAGTTTCGCATCCGCATGGATAAAATCAAGTACACGCGCCGTGTACACTAAATATGACTCCAAAGAAAAATATACAACAAACAACTTTGGCCACGCGCCAACGTACATTTAAAAACAATAGCGTCGGTGCACAAAAAATCTAAACAAGAAAAAGAATAAATTAACTATTTACAAAGTTCCCCCGCCTTATCTAACTACATATTGAGTAAATCAATTTTTGTACATCACCGTATCAGCTTGCAGAACATATAACCTCCGCCCCGGCTCATTTCCCTCCGGGAAATTAGCCCTCCATCGATGACGTCGTCGAAGAAGCGATGCTCGTCAATCCGTCTCCTGACCAAACGTCGGACATCTTGGCGTAGTCTCTTGGACAGAAATGTTCAATGTTAATAAAAATTGCCTAGCTATAATCGCTGTGAGTTACTACTTTCACTCACGATATGTCCAATGCGATTAATGATCGAAGACTTTCCCTAGCTTAGCATTCGCTTACACACGCACAATTATCACTTGAAAAATACAATACAAAATTTACAAAAATTATACACTTTAAACACATCGTCACTGGCTTGAAGAACAAGTTTTAAACATGACTGTCTCGCAGTCGTTATCTCACTAGATATCTCCACTGCACTACGTGAACCTTGCTCGCTATGAGCACTACTGGAATGTTAGTAAAGTCTTGCCCATTAAGAGCTGAAAATCGTGACGCAAACTGGCGTGACCTTAGCTCACCAGAGCTCAAAAAAGTTGTCTTCGAAACAGCTTCTCCTCGATCAATTTATTGGAAACTGACAGAGTGAGGTGGAGTGGGGAGAATTAAGAAAAATATTCTAGAGTTTTCATCTCACAAACATGGGACTAGTATCAATCTTCATCATTTTATTCAAACGTCTCAGCGCGCTTATGCGGAGTTATTTCGGATCGGCGGTTCTTTAGACATGCGTTCCCGCGCCTTTTTTTTTAGAGGGTACGCCACCCATCGCGTGGTTTTGGCGTGGTCTCATCTGATTGGGTGATTCAATCCTAGGTCGGTTGAAACTCACTCGTGACCATCCCCTAATGACTCCAATTTTGGTGCGCGTTGTTACACAATTTGTCCTTGAACTCGGCTTACTCGGTCGTCTTCAAGAATAACTACCAAGCCTGCCTCTGTGGTAATCATTGCAACACACTAACTTGGCTTCCCCTTTGTCAATTTCCACACGTACTGCCTGGGCCTCAGTAATAATAATAATAAATCATGAATACTTATTCATCGCAGATTAATAAGGGTTCATTTATCCTCAGCAAGGTTTTGAAATTCGAAGCAAGTGATTGATTTGGATTTTAAAACAATATCCACAGTAGTAACTATAACATCTCTTAAGTACCTCACTCGACTGCTTGAGTGTACATTCCACTGACCCAATTAGTGTGCGCACTCCATGCCGGAATGTCATTCATACGTCTCGCTAGACCTCCCCTCCTTCTCACATGATTACCACTCCTGCCGGATCAGCTGTCTTGTTTACAAACAAAGCACGCTCTCCCCAGGCGCTACACGGCCACGTACATTTGAGTGTTGGCTCTCAAATAAAATTCTGCAATAATGATTCTGCACCCATAGTCCTGATTATTCGTCAAATGGTTCTCTTCTGTAATACGGCTTGAGATTCGCGCTATTGAAGACAGATTTAGCGCCAGTGCTCAATTCTTCAAGTCTGTAAGCATTGTTACCCAAATTCTTAATGATGCGGAACGGGCCAATAAATTTTGGACAGAATTTTGCAAATACTTTGTTTTTAGGATCAGATATCGGTGGTCTTCGAACAAGCACTAGTTCCTGTTCCTGTAATTCACGGTGAAATTTCTTTCCTCTGTACCTCCTCAGTCTTCGGTCCGCTTGGTTCCTCATGTGCTCTCTTGTTCGCTGAATTCGCAACTCATGTGCTAATAATGGATCCATTGGGCATGGAATAATCTTGTCCCATGATCTCTCAGGCAACCTGTTGTGGTGTACTACTAGTGGGACTTGACCCGTCGACTCGTGCTTAGTAGTGTTCATGCACATCTCAATATCTCCTACTTTGTCAACCCACTTATTAAGATCATTAGGAATCATTACTCGGTTATTATTATTCTCGAATCAGAAACAAACATTGTAAATATATAACACAGTTATTATATTATCTTTGCCCAAAACTTGGCCACTTCCAATGCACTCTGTGTCCCCCGACGAAGATCTTCTTCCGTGCAGGATGCTGGGCACAGTCGACATTCAGTCATATGCTGAACAGTGTGGTCTTCTCCACAATCACATTGAATATCATCCTGGTCAATGTAACCCCATCTTGCCATATTAACCTTTGATCTGCCTACTCTAGAGCGCAGTCTATTCAGGGACTTCCAAGTCGTCCATTCCTCATCATAGCCAGGAGGTAGAGTTTCAGAAACATTTTCCCAACCAGGAGGGAGGTTGGTCGTAGCCCTCCACATTTGCAACCTACCTTTTTCAGCAGTGGTTCTAAGTTCCTTTGATATTCTAAGGAAACTCTTCCTCGACTTCAGTCGTTGCGGCTGCGGTTCGTGTCCATATAGAGGATGAGTTATTTCATGCTCCACTGTCTTTCGTTCCTTGTTCGCAGCTATTTCTCTTCGAACAGGGGGTGGTGCTATTCCTGCGAGGAGATAAAGCCATTCGACTGGAGTTGATTTCAAGCAACCTGTTATAATCCTGCAGGTATCGTTGAGAGCTACATCCACCTGTTTGGCATGTGTTGAATTATACCAAACAAGAGAAGCATACTCTGCTGCAGAATAACATAGTGCCATTGCTGAAGTTCGGATCGTTTCAGGTTGACTACCCCACTGTGATCCAGCCAGTTTGCGTAGTAGATTGTTCCTGGAAGAGACTTTCGACTTGGAGTTCATGCAGCGCTTCTTGAAAGTAAGAGATCTGTCAAGTATCACTCCTAGATATTTTGGAGTCTCACAGTGTTCCAGTTCGACCCCTGACCATACGATCTTTAACTTGCGAGTAGCTTCCCTATTTCTCAAATGAAAAGCACACACTTGTGTCTTTGAGGGGTTTGGCTTAAGCTGGTTTATATTGTAGAATCTGGAAAGATCTTTAAGGGCATTCGTGAGGGTGTTCTCCACTGATTCAAAATCTGCGCTCTGAGTGGCTAGAGCAAGGTCATCAGCATACAGGAAACTTCTGCTGTTCGGGGCTATAGGTTGGTCGTTTGTGTATATATTGAACAGGATTGGAGCCAGTACACTTCCTTGCGGGAGGCCATTTTTCTGTAGTCTCCATCGACTACGCTGTCCTTGAAAGTCGACGAAAAACCTGCGATTTTGCAAAAGAGTGGCGATGAGCCTGGTTAGACTAAAATCCTTGGTGAGGTTGTAGACCTTGACTAGTAGTAGCTGATGGTTGACAGTGTCATACGCTGCTGATAAGTCGACAAATACCACTCCTGTCACCTTACGAGCTTCAAACCCATCTTCTATAAACTGTGTGAGATTTAGCAGTTGTCCAGTACAGCTTTTACCAGGGCGAAATCCAGATTGCTGAGGTATAAGTAAGGGGTCAATTACAGGTGATAGTCGATTTAAAATCAATCTTTCCAGCAGTTTGTAGAGGTGACATAGTAGTGCAACTGGTCTAAAATTCTTTGGATTATTTCCTTCTTTGCCAGGTTTCAGCAAAGCGATCACCCGACTCTTCCTCCATATCTTTGGAATTTGGCTTTTGCTCACACAGTTGTTGAAAAGTTGGAGAATCCATTTCTTCGTTGTTAAGCCAAAGTGTTTAATTTGCTCGGTCCGTATATCATCCAAGCCAGCTGATTTTCCATTTTTGCTCTGTTTGATAACCTTCTCTAATTCTTCCATGCTGAATGATGATGTGAGATCATTACTCTCATCTTGCTCTTCTCTTTGCAATTTCGTTTTTTTTGATTTGTGGGTCGCCTTCCCGTTCAGCAGTAACTGATGTGCTATTTGATTGGCAGTGATATTATGATGTGCAGTGGTCTTAGTTGGGTCATTGCTTAGACGTCTCAGAAGTCTCCATGCTTTATGACTGTCTTTTTTCAGATCCAAGTTTTCAATAGTTGTTATCCACTGATCCCTTTTTGTCTCCCTTATAGAAGAAATGAGCTTGTTTCCTGCTTCCACAGTTGCTTCACTGAAAGGATTTTCTTCAAATAAGTTGCTATATTCTACTAGTAGGGTGGCTTGATCTGATGTAAGCCCGGGAATATAAGATGTTCGACAGCCACGGGGTATAGACATCCTTGAACATCTCTTTACAGCCATGGTAAAGGTGTCATAACATTCGGGTACTGGTTCTATGGAAGATACTTCGGTGTCCAGCAATTCTGTAAAGCTTGACCAGTCAGCCTTCTTAAAGTTGAATCTCCTCCGAAAAGATACCTTCTGTGGTCTTATAGCAGCGAATAATTGGCACATTATTGGTCTGTGCTGTGAGTTTGGTATTGGGGAACAGACAGATTTTACACACTGTTGACTGATACTGCTGCTGCCAAATATGAGGTCAGGATTGTATGCTCGCCTCCACCTGCCGCTGTTAAAGGATCCAGGTAGCTTTGCATCATGGATTAAAGTCAGATGATTTATTTCTGCCCATTCTTGTACTGCTGTCCCATTCTCATCTTCGTGATCGTAACCCCAAACAGTACTATGGCTGTTGAAATCGCCGATCACAATCTACACATGTTTATTTTCAAAATTGGATGGTTTGTTAATAATGAATTCAGCACCAGGTGGTTTATAAAAGGATGAGATGGTACAATTAGTTGTTTCTAGGGTGAGGATTTCAATGTTGTTTTCTTCTGTAAATGCTGTAGATACAATTTGGATATCAGGATGAACAAAGATAGCACTTCCATATTTATCATGTGGTCTTTCAATGGCGAGACGCATTCCGTGTATTTTTGGTCGACGCATGTCACACCGTCTATGTGTCTCCTGTATGCACAGTACATGGCACTGGTGATGAGTGCATAGTTCTTGTAGCAGTTCTTCTTTGGCAGGTGTTATGCCTTCTATGTTAATAGAGATAATCGTTAACTGTGGCCCTGAAAAGGGCTCGAAAGTGGATGTTTCTGTTGTGAAAGGATCAGCCGCCAGTGATTCAGTAATTGACTGACGTTGCCCAGGATACGCCCGATTGTATATCATTCTCTTTGAATCACAATATAGACACAATCTTCGGGGAGGCTCCTTTCGTGTATCCCTTGTAATCTCGGTAATACTTGGCAACACAGCGAATCGTTCTCTCGCTCGGATTTCCACAAGGATGGCGAATGCTCGACAAAACATGTTTTATCCCTAGGCCCTCTAGACCTTGCCTAAAAACATTGCTCGTAAAATAAGTACCATGGTCCGATAAAGTGAATTCCGGCTTCCCAAGCATCGGAATGATTTTGTTCTGAATTCTGCTGAGGACTTGCTTTGATATCGTCTTCTGGATTGGACATAATACTACCATCTTGGAAAACACATCGACACATACAAGAAGATGTCGGCATCCTCGTTTTCCCTTAACCAGAGGGCCAAAACAGTCGATAGCGACCAGCTCGCATGGTTTTTGAGGTAATAATGGTTTTGGAGGTTGTTTCAAAATGAAGTTATTTGGTTTAGTGCGCTGACACGCGTCACAAGTTCTTTTTACTTCCACAATGGTATATCGCATCTTAGGCCACGTAAAAGTTTCCCCTATTGTCGCTTCTGTTTTGTCCGTGCCGATATGTGCTTGGCTCTCGTGGACATGCCACGTCAATCCTCTCTGTAATGATGCTGGAACTAGAATTCGCAGTTTGGTGTGATCCTCATCCACGTACTTATGCAAAAGGTTATTCAAGTAGTGAAATTTCGCTTCCTTGGCACGGGCTTCTCGATATTCAGGTGAATCTGGTTGTAGTTCCTTCCTGTAATACTTGATCATCATCATCATCCATGGGTCTTCTTCTTGTTCCTTCTGAATTTCCTTTAGCTTGTCCAAAAACTCACGAGCCTTAGGTGTTAATGCTATATGGTGAACTTCCGCTGCTATCTCGTTCTCATCTTCAGGATTCCTGCTTAAAGCATCTGGTATGATGTTCATCCTTCCAGGGCAATGCTCTATAGTAATGTCGAACTGCTGTATGTAGATGGACCAACGCGTAACTCTCTCACTTGCCATCGTCGTCTTGAATAGGAATGTCAGTGCATGGTGGTCAGTTCTGACAACAATGGAATAACCGAAAATCATCTTACGCCATTGTTGAAGTGAATACAAAATCGCTAGCAACTCAAGCTCTGTCACAGTGTAGTTCCTCTCGTGCTTCCTCAATTTACGACTCGTAAATGCCAAATATGATCTTTTCTTTGGTTCATCAGCGTCCTCTTGGTACAGCATGGCACCGATCCCAATCAATGAAGCGTCTGCTTGAATTATAAATTTCTTCTCGAAGTCTGGATACCCTAGCTTCACACAATTCTCCAGTAAGTCTTTCGTAGCTCTAAAGGACCTGTCGCACTCCTCATTCCACGACCATCGATTTGACTTCTTTAGCATCTCTTGCATAGGTGCTACTGTTTCCGTGTATCCAGGACAATTCTCCTTAAAGAAACCTGTCACTCCCAAAAACGCTCTTATATGTTTTACTTTAGTTGGTGTGGGGAATTTCTTGATTGCGTCAATTTTCGCCGGATTAGGCCTCACGCCTTCAACATCAATTATGTGACCCAAATACAGAATCTCGCTCTGGCAAAAGTGCGACTTCTTTAAATTAATTTTGAAATTCATGGTTCTCAAGTTATCCAGAAGTTTGTTTAGGTTTACCAAGTGTTCTTCCATTGTTTCTGATGCAATAAGTATGTCATCAACATATCTCGTAGTGAAGCTCTTGACCTCCTCAGTCAGATTCCTGTCTAGTGCTCTTATCAATGCACATCCAGCTGTTTTTACACCAAAGGGCATGCGAGACCAGATATAGCTTTGGTTATCGAATAAAAACCCCGTCAATAGTTGGGATTTTTCTTCAAGTTCAAGATGGTGGAAACTATTTGTTAAGTCGACGCTAGAATAAATCTTCATCCCACGGAAGCCCTTCAATACATCCTTGATCCTTGGTGCTTGGTCATGCTCAACTAGCAGTTTACTGTTCAAAACTCGTGCGTCTAGGCATAATCTAATTTATCCATTTGGCTTGGCCACAGCCAATATTGCGTTTATGTACGGGGTTGCTGCTTTTCTTATCATGCCGGAATCTAATAAATTACTAATGATGTCCTTCACCTGAGCAAAATGTTTCTCTGGGATCGGGTACAATTTACTCTTAAATGGGGTCCAGTCGGTAACTTGCATGGCATACTGGAAATTTAAAACTTTTCCAGGGATGGTGTCGAAAGCTCCTTTATGAAGTCTCAAAATTTCTTCTAATTTTCTTCTATCAGGTTCCCCTACTATTGCCTCCTTAAGCCGCTCCTGAAGTAAAATTTCAAATTTGGATCCGCTAATTTCTTCTTCCGCCAAATGTACCCAAAGTTCCTGCGAAATATCTCGACTGTCAATTTCAACCACATCTGTCTGGCTTACTCGTTCCTCCGTCAAGTTCTTATCTCCGATCGCCTCATTAGTGCATTCTTCAATAACCCAAGTGTTCGCCTCTCTCTAGTGGACTTTCTTCCATGTTCAAACCCACATGACTCAACCCCTCAACTTGTTTGAAACTCACAGTATTATTATGTAAGTCAATTATAGCATGAAAATCACAGATAAAGTTGGCTCCCAAAATGACATTATAATTCATCTTCGGTATCACGATGAAAGTTTGCGATAATGTGTGGTTTAATATCTCCAGGTCTAAATATGCTTGGTGCTTGCAAACTATGGTCTTGTCAGGAATCTCTGACTTTCATTAATGGCACAGGCATAATTGGAACGGTTTGTTTACTTCCGATTTCCTTCAACAATACTTCCGTGACTAAGCTCACCTGGCTACCTGTGTCAATTAGGCATCTCACTCTAATACCTCCAATACGTGCATAAATAATCGGTAATTGTCTGATGGCATTTTCTCGGTCCTTCACCACTTCCTCCAGGCAATCGTCCGGGAATGCTACCCACTCTTCTATGTTTGCAACAATCAACTCTTCCCGCTCCCTGGTGTCCTTCGTTTTCAGGCTATCTGGTTTTGGTTCATTCGAGTTTTTTTTAAATCCTGGGACCCATTCGTTGAGTTCCGCCGGTTGTCATCGCGCCTCTCCTGCTGTCGTAATAAGCTTTCTGCCCCCGCTCCTTGGTGATTATCCGGGCTCTGCCTATTCGCCATCGCACGCCCCCACTTCTCTTTCTCCATCTCTTCGGCATTTAACTCATCCAAATACTTCTGTGATTCGACGTACCGCTCATTCCAATCATTGCGATAGTCTCCCTGATTATCTTGACGATAGTTCCTCGTATTGTTCCACCTGCCATCTCCGTTCCTTTGGTAAGGTCTACCCTGCCTTGGGTTTCCCCTCCAGTTGGTATACTCTCGCTGGTACGTCCATTGATTATGCTGGTTCTGATTGTTATGATTATAATTATCTCGGCGATTCTGAAAGTTCCTATTATTTTGATTGAATTGGTTTCGGCCATCATACTCTTGCCGTCTTGGTGTAAATTGCGTTCCGGTAGATTGCGTTTTTGTTTGGTTACTCTGGTTGTGATTGGTTTGGTGTCCCTGAACCACTTCAGCTGTGTTTACACACTCCATGTTCCTTCTCCCTGTCTGCGGACTAACCATACTCGTCTCATCTAGATGGCGGAGTAACTCTTCAGCCTGCACTGCGGTCTTAATATTACCGGCCACTAACAACTGCTGAATATTCATTGGAAGCTGCTTACCAATGGTTAAAACCATGTTTTCCTCAGTAGGGGGGTCGTCAAAATCGCGGAATTTAACCAGCTGTTGGCTAAAGAATTCGGAAAATCTGGTAGGATGTGTGCTGTGATATTTCCTAGTGTATAAATCCATTCTCAACCCCTGCTGCAAAGAAGGACTCCAGAACTTTCTCAAGAACGCCTCTCTAAACTGTGCCATGTCGGTAAATGTATATTTAAAACTCTGGAACCAGATTAAGCTTGGGCCCTCCAAAAACTTCTCCACAAGTCGCAACTGTTTTGCGGGACTGACATGTTGATCGTTAAAGTAGTCATCCAGCTGACGTAAAAATGCGTTGGGAGTGGATCCTGAGTTCTCCCTGAATTTATCGGGTTTGAAATCATTCCCCCTAATTACCTGTATCACTTGGGCAGGTGCCAAGCCGGGTTGTGGTGTTGACGTCTCCCCTCTGTAATGTTGGAACGTGTCGCTCGTTATCTTAGGACTTTGACCTCGGCTCGTATCCTCAGCCAACTTCAAGCCCACCAGACTTCCAATGCTTCCCTGTTTGCCTACTGTGTTTTCTGCAGAGAATAAAGTTGCGTTTTCTAATGATCGTATCTCATTTTTAATTATGAGATCTGTGTGTTCTTGGAGTTTGGACTTCACGTTTTCCTCCAAAGCCTGCATCCTAGAATTGTATTCACCTAGCCGCTTTAAAATTGTTAGCCTGTCTTCTTTAGTTTCGTTCACCTGCTGCTCCCAATCTTTCCGGATCCTGTTCTTCAAACTGCTAATTTTTTCTTCGCTCCTTTCCTGATTCTTCTCTAGCTCCTCTCGTATTTCTTCTCGTATTACCTGCTGGGTTTTGATTAATTGGTCTTCTAAGTTTTCCTGATTTTTATTTAGCTGGTCTTCTAGGTTTTCACGCAAGTGCATACGTTCTTTCTCTGTTTTGATTTCGAGCTTATCGATTTCCTTTATTAATTCGAGTACGTTACTATCGACTGAATTAATCTGTTCCTGTAACTTATCCTGTGTACTTTTTATTCCAGCCGTGTTGTTTACGCATGCTGCCTCGATTTGTTTTAATTTATCGGCTACCATTTCATCGAATTGTATAAGTTTATTGTCGAATTTGGATTCCAATTTCTTAATTTCTCCTAATTGTTTTGCGTTATTTTCCGCTACCTCATCTGCCAGTTTCTCTACCTCCCTAGTACTTTGGTTTATGTCATGGGTGATCTTTTCTAACTGCTCTGTTTGTACTGTTTGTGTTATTGCCTGTTCTGCTAGTTTATGGTTTAATTCGTTTAATTGTTTATCGGTATCCAATTTCTGGACCTGCAATTGTGTAGTTATGTTATTTAACTGTTTATCGCTATCTATCTTCTGTGTTTGTAATTGCACCGTAATGTCATTTAACTGTTTATCATTATGCTCGCTTTGATTTTAAACTGTTCTTCCGTTTTCGCGGACATCTGCTCTAACTGTTCTTCCGTTTTCGCGGACATCTGCTCTAACTGTTCTTCCGTTTTCGCGGACATCTGCTCTAACTGTTCATCCGTTTTCGCGGACATCTGCATAGACATCTTCTCTAACAATACCTTGATCTCTTCGACACTAGCCATCGCACAATACACAAATATAACCAGAGAAAAACAGGGTCATGCACCGGGGTTTCAGTCATACACACGTACACATGTCTTGATATTTAAATACTACTGATTCTAATTTAATAAAAATTTTCAGTAATCAAAATTTACTGAATAATGACTCTTATTTCCAAACAACATAATAACTCCCTTGTGATCTGCTTTTAAATTAATAACCAACAGAATTTACGAACGACACCAATTAACCGAAGTTAATTAAATGTAAAATATAAGGCAACACCTTCCTGCTTTGACTGAGTTCAATAATATGCAAATTTTCTAATTTTAATGCCGGGCGCCAGAACAAGTTATTAACAAATACAATATCAACTTCTAACCTTGTTCAATATTTCTAACTTTAGGAACTCAGTGATTTTACTAATGCACATGGCGGTACAACATCGCCTCAATTTACTGAATTTACTTTTGCCCGCTTGACCTGGCATCATTTCTCAACGAAATAAATATGAGATCAGCAAAGCAACAACAACAACAATCCCCACTTGGGCAGCCATTTTTGTTTTATGAACCCTTGCAAAGAAGCTTATGAGACTCAGTTTCGGGGGTGTATCAGTCCATTTCGTAAGTTGTTGTTAAAGCGCTTCATTAACATGCAGGGTAACATATAACAAAATAACATGCAGGAAAAAGTGAAGCCAGGGTTAAAACAAAAGAATTTAATGACAGATCAGCTATTTACAAATGAAATAAACAAACAAAACTCCCAAAATGACTCCCACAGAATAAAATTACTTGCCAAAAACTAGGCCTAATCTCAGGAGAGATTATTAATCGGACCAAATGTCCCAACATCTGCAATGACAATATGTGACGTGTGTGCTGTTCTACATGCTTAACGATGAGTACAAATGAATGCATGATTCGCCATCATCCGGATAAACTTTCAGAAGACGAATCTGCATTGCTTAGAGCTAGACAGACGCGGGGAACAACTATACAAAACTTAAAACTAAACCGACACTTCCTATATTAAGTAAACAACAAATAATTTCCGCTTGAAATTGGAATCAAGAACTGCCGTAGCAAAACATTACTGCCTAAAATTAGGACTTCTCAAAAATCAACACAAGTAAGTTAACACGTGACCAACAAAAGAAATACAAATGACCGCCGTCATTTTTACAAGTAAATACAACTACACCACACGGGTGTCACACACACTAACATGAACTGAGTCATAGAAAAATCACTAGGCTCAAGGCCAACATTTACATCATTAACAAAATATTCCATCCATACGACATGCAATAATTCGTAACAAACATGGCGAACTCCCCAATTAATTATGGTCCAAATGACCATCACAAAAGAACAGGTTTGCTAATGATAGCTTAATAGGGCTCAGTCGGACAACAGGACTGCCTAACAAAATAAGTCACCGAGGCTAGACGGGCGCTAAGTGGAAATCTGCACAACTGTCAACCCACGTGTCAATAACCTCGACCTCCCAAGGCACGGGATCGAGTCTCGAAGAAGCGTGCCCCAAAGCACAATATATACGTGTGTGTGTGTCCGAACAAAATATATCTCAGCATTTCCCCTAGGAAATCCAAGAATCAGCATTGGACAAGGTACAGTAGCCTCCTCGGAGTGCCCTGCCTTTCCATCAAAAAATACAACAACAGCAATATGAGGGCGGTAGCACCATCTACCCCTCTTCACGAAGAATCAAAACACACACCTGACACAAGAACACACACAGAATTACACGCATGGGTTTGACAGAAACCTGAAATAAAATGACATAAATATTTTCCCACCAGCTCGCGCTTCCGTTCTAGTCTGTGACTAACGAACCTGAAAAGGACTAAAAAAACTAAAAAAATTAGAACTAAGGTGTTCTACAATTACATCTTAATTTGTTGCGCTCGGCAACCCTAGTATGAGTAATAACCTGTTCAGCAAACATCTTACAAAATTACTTCCCTTTCCTATCAAAAATATGAACTTTAATAAAGCACCACTTATCGAATGTAACGAGTTTCGCATCCGCATGGATAAAATCAAGTACACGCGCCGTGTACACTAAATATGACTCCAAAGAAAAATATACAACAAACAACTTTGGCCACGCGCCAACGTACATTTAAAAACAATAGCGTCGGTGCACAAAAAAATCTAAACAAGAAAAAGAATAAATTAACTATTTACAAAGTTCCCCCGCCTTATCTAACTACATATTGAGTAAATCAATTTTTGTACATCACCGTATCAGCTTGCAGAACATATAACCTCCGCCCCGGCTCATTTCCCTCCGGGAAATTAGCCCTCCATCGATGATGTCGTCGAAGAAGCGATGCTCATCAATCCGTCTCCTGACCAAACGTCGGACATCTTGGCGTAGTCTCTTGGACAGAAATGTTCAATGTTAATAAAAATTGCCTAGCTATAATCGCTGTGAGTTACTACTTTCACTCACGATATGTCCAATGCGATTAATGATCGAAGACTTTCCCTAGCTTAGCATTCGCTTACACACGCACAATTATCACTTGAAAAATACAATACAAAATTTACATAAATTATACACTTTAAACACATCGTCACTGGCTTGAAAAACAAGTTTTAAATATGACTGTCTCGCAGTCGTTATCTCACTAGATATCTCCACTGCACTACGTGAACCTTGCTCGCTATGAGCACTACTGGAATGTTAGTAAAGTCTTGCCCATTAAGAGCTGAAAAATCGTGACGCAAACTGGCGTGACCTTAGCTCACCAGAGCTCAAAAAAGTTGTCTTCGAAACAGCTTCTCCTCGATCAATTTATTGGAAACTGACAGAGTGAGGTGGAGTGGGGAGAATTAAGAAAAATATTCTAGAGTTTTCATCTCACAAACATGGGACTAGTATCAATCTTCATCATTTTATTCAAACGTCTCAGCGCGCTTATGCGGAGTTATTTCGGATCGGCGGTTCTTTAGATATGCGTTCCCGCGCCTTTTTTTTAGAGGGTACGCCACCCATCGCGTGGTTTTGGCGTGGTCTCATCTGATTGGGTGATTCAATCCTAGGTCGGTTGAAACTCACTCGTGACCATCCCCTAATGACTCCAATTTTGGTGCGCGTTGTTACACAATTTGTCCTTGAACTCGGCTTACTCGGTCGTCTTCAAGAATAACTACCAAGCCTGCCTCTGTGGTAATCATTGCAACACACTAACTTGGCTTCCCTTTTGTCAATTTCCACATGTACTGCCTGGGCCTCAGTAATAATAATAATAAATCATGAATACTTATTCATCGCAGATTAATAAGGGTTCAATATATATATATATATATATATATATATATATATATGTATAGATATCAGTTTCTTGTGGACACGATAACTGCCGTAATTTTGCACCAATCACTTTGAATTTTTACAAAATATGTATCCCCTTAAAATCTCGGTCGAGTTCGTTAATGGGCTAAATCGGTCAAAGGGGGTGAATATGGGTTTTTTTTTTCGAAAAATTGATATATCGCTATAACTCTCTTAATATCTGAAATATTGAATCCATTCCAAGTTCATACTATGTGTCGGATAAGGCCTTAAAATTTATGTTTGAAAAGTTTTTTATAGCACCAACCATTGACCAAAGGGGTGGGAAAAAGTTTTTTTTTTTCAGGAAACATTAATCATATCTCTGTTAATAGGCACAATATCAAAACCGTACAAAATGGAAAATATTCCTCCAATAATTACCTAAAACTTTTGTCTGAAAGAATTTTCGATATGACCGACCATTACGCCACGGGGTGAGCAAAATGATTTAAATTATAAGAAAATGCCAAGTGCGAAGAGAGGTTGCCATGACAACTTTACTTTTAATTGATAAGGGATGAGCCATCAGCAGTTGCTATGACAACGCCACTGCACGATATCACATTCAGTTTTCATATGTCTGTAGGAAGCGACTTCGGTATTGGAACTGGTAGCATGCTGAACTTCTATGCCCAAGGTCGCGGGTTCAAACCCGGCTGAAGTCGTCGGATTTACTAAGAGCGCTAAAAAAACTGAGTATGCTTTCCTTCGGAGGGGAAGTTCCAACGTTCGTTGCGAGTTGATGGTTCCGGTGGCATCTAGTAGCCAAGTTCACAGCTAGGTGTCGTTAATGGTAGTATTTTAATTATGTTGCCTATTTTAGGTAGATTTCATCAGAAAGCTAACTATTGCAATGGGTGCCATGTTTCGATTTCCGGAAAATGTCGACATATCTTCGCGTTTCACATCCCCCAGACCCCCAAACCACCGTCAGTTCAAAAGTTTATATATATGTGTGTGTATATATATGCACATATATCAGTTTCTTGTGGACACGATAACTGCCGTAATTTTGCACCAATCACTTTGAATGTTTTACATAATATGTAACCCCTTAAAATATCGGTCGAGTTCGTTAATGGGCAAAATCGGTTGAAGGGGGTGAAAATGGGGGGGGGGCTTTTTTTCTCGAAAAAGTGAAATATCGCTATAACTCTCTTAATACGTGACATATCGAATCCATTCAAAGTTCATAATATGTGTCGGATAAGTGCCAAAAATGTATGTTTGAAAAGTTTTTGATGGCACCAAACATTGACCAAAGGGACGGAAATAAGTGTTTTTTTCGGGACACATTAATCATATCTCTCTTAATAGGCACAATATCAAAACCGTACAAAATGGAAAATATTCCCCTAATAATTACCTAAAACTTTGTCTCAAAGTATTTTTGTTCTAACCTACCATTACGCCAAGGGATGAGAAAAATGATTTCGGAATTAAAGAACATGCCAAGTGCCATCAGAGGTTACCATGACAACGCTTCTAAATTGATGAGGGATGAGCTATCAGAGGTTGCCAAGACAACGCCATTGCACGAGATCACATTCATTTTTCCATCTGACTGTGGGAAGCGGCTAACTGGTAGCATGCTGAACTTATATGCCCAAGGTCTCTGGTTCAAAGCCGGTCTAAGAGCGCTAAAAATCCCTCAGCATGCTTTCCTTTGGAGGAGAAGTTCCAACGTTCGTTGCAAGTTGCTGGTTGCGGTAGCATCTAGTAGCCAAGATCACAGCTAGGTGTCGTTGACGTTAGTATATGGTACAAAATTAGGAACTACTACATAAAATTGACCGTCTGCAGACCTTACCTGAATTACAGACTAATACAGTCATCACAATTAACACCGTTTATCAGATTCTACATACACCTAATGTACACGGGGTTACATGACCACGTTGTCGCAGCCCCTAAACTGAGGAACCAACAAAAATCTCTGCGGGAGATAAAATTTTGCGTGAAGAAGTAACAGACTGTCAGATAGTTACACATCAGTTCCAAACCTTGCATAAGGACAGTGTGATCACAAGTATAAAAATGAACCCCAAATGACAAGAAGGTTACCATCCCCATAAGACAATATAATGATAAAAATATGCATACAAAAACGAAAAAAAAGTTAATTAACCTCTAAATGTAAAATACTTTCTTGCAATCAATGAGGTCTGATCCTCCTACGAAAACCTGCATATTTTGCCTATTATAGCCTATCCCCTAGTTTGCCCGGTGAAATCTACCTCCGCCTTCCGGCGTGCCGAGAGGAATTTTTTAAAGATGGAATGGGGCGATCACGAAAATCGTGTAGCTGTGGTCGCATGGTCAAGGTAGGCAAACCCCAGGTGAGATTTTCAAAATTCTCCAAAAACTCAACTGTGGAACTGTGAAAGACTGAGACAGAGTAGGAAGACCACGCACTGTGCGGACTCTAGAATTGGTGAAAGCAGTGGCGGCTAGTGGGCGATAAATCCGGTGCGGAGACAGTCTGTGATGGCTTATGAGCTGAAAATTTCCAAAATATCTTTGTTTCGCACATTGAGCAGTGACCTGGGAGTTCGTGCTTACAAACGACGGAAAGGACACTTCCTCACAAATGCTCTGAAGGAACAGAGGCTCTTAAAATCAAAACGCTTACTGTCGCGTTACGCAGCAAATGGTCAACGAAAAATCCGTTTTACTGATGAAAAAAAAATTGCAGTGTTGAGGAGACTTTTAATGCCCAAAATGACAGGGTTTAGCCTCGCACATCTCAGGAGTGGGTTGGGGCCAATGTTCCGGACTTTATTTCAACATATGTGCCATATTAGATTTCGTTAATTCAGTCACGGCCAATTGCAGAGAATTGTTTATTGTATCGTGGGGCGTAAAATGAGCTTTGTCTGATTCGTGTACGACAATTTCAATATTTTGCCTTTGTTAAACTATGCTAGAGTGCCAGAGGGCTAAAATCACAGGAATGGAAAAAGCTATAAAAATTCGTCTGATTTACTTAGGTTCCTAATAAATGCATGTATCAAAAACATTCACGTGTATAACGAAGATGATTGTTGACCAAGTGCAATGCTTTCGTTGCTTCCCTACAACGTACGTCGCTGGCAATTTGGTGCAACTCGCTCTAGATCATACAGTCCAGCCAAAACTCAAAACAAATCAGTCATCTTTTGCGTTTAACACACAATCTGCTAATTACTAGACTTTCCCATGCCAGATAAAGCAAGTCGCATACAGTATATCGACAGGACAGCCGAAGACTGCCTTTAACAGTGAGAAATATTGCCTTGAGTCGGCTGAGCAATGGGGTGAAGTCGAGACTGTTGATGCTGTCTGAGTACCATGTAGGTCGGCTTACCAATGTACAGTAGATAGCTGGATATGAGTGACTGACTTCGCTGGTCCGTTAGTTTCCTTTTTCTGGAAATCTTCACACTCATCTTATCATTAAAAGATAGAATGTCGGACTTGTGCTGGTTTAAATCGACCCATAGATACCGTACGCACTTTTAACACCTGTGGTCAGCTGTCTGAGCCACAGAGAGACAGTTCTTGTTTTAAGGGGCGGAACAACGAGGTCATCTGCCTCTAGAAACCATGTTAATGGAACTTACGGAAACAAAAAATAGGTGTAGGCCTGTCTTACCGTCAACCGGGGTTTCTTTAAACAGGCTAGGTAACTTACACACTTCTCGTTAAAATCTGCAAGTGACCGGTTTGGGAAGTTCTGAACAATACAACACTGTTGTTGTGGTGGTGGTGGTTGTTGTCTTAAGGGGCAACTGGCTGCGTGGCTCAACGATAACGTTCTCGCCTGCTGTACCCAAGGTTGCAGGATTGAATCCTGGCGCAGTCAGTTGATATTTGAGGGTACGCAAATGGGAGGGAGCCGTGTTAGTAGATTTACTGGCACGTTCAAGATCCCCTTCGGGACAAAATTCCGGCACCCTGGCGTCTCTAAAAGCCACAGTAGTTACAAAGAACGCAATACCAATAACATTATTATTTATTGTTTTAAGGGTCGAAACAGCGAGGTCATCTGCCCTGTACTAGACAGAGTTAACTGTGCGTGTTTCTACCTCATATTGCTCCCGTTTTTAATGGGGCTGGAGATGAGATGTGATGGATTCCTTTGTGGCGGATGGTTTTTACTGACGGATGATTTTTGAGACGCCAACGTCATGAGAGGCGTTAAGGAGATTAAGAAATGAATGAAAGTCATTAAAACTGGACAAAGAGAGGGGAGGAAGCTGCTGTGGGTTATTAGCATGCACCGTCTCGGAATTTCACTAGAGCTGAAAATGGGAAACCATGGAAAATTATTCAGGACGGCCTACGATGGTGTTCGAACCCAATCGAACTTAAGGCCACGGACGCTTCCTATCTAAATCCTACCTCAATTACCAATACACACACAAGTATTGACATACAGTGACATAGGTTATCAGACAAATTCTACACACACCAAAGTACACGGGGCTACATGACTACGATGTCGCAAAGCCCCTAAAAATCAACAACAACGTTGCCGTACGGCACTGTTACTCTTCTGTAATAGGTTGATGGGGGGCGTTAACCCCTATATCTGTCTCACTGTAGAGCTGTATGTAGGCCAAGGATGCCCCGAATCTGGCTAGTTTTCTCGTGTAGTGTGTACAACGCCACTGACGGTCTTGTGTACTTTATACACTCTGGTATTACGTCATTTAAGCATTCGTTTGACTCCAGAACATCACATTTGCGTAATGTACCTAGTCTTACATTAAATACTGTCACAATTCAACTTCTTAATTTTTGTGTAAATAGTCATATTTTTTGTCCGAATTATATTATGTACGAAAAAAATGAGCGTTGGTAGCTCTTTGTAACGCATAACTATCATTTATATCGCTTCTCATGACAAATGTATCCCCAAAACTGTTTTCAAAATAAAAATACAACCTGAGGAAACGAAAATAATGCAAATATAAGACTAAGTCTGGATTTCTGGCTTCCGATCGAGAAATCAGCCTGGCAACAGCGATATTCCTGTTCAGCAGGTCCGAATTAGTAAATATGAGCCATTTGCCCAAATGCAACCCAAAATGCCACTCAAATTTAGAATTTGGTAAAACTGAATCAGTCTAGTATAAAGAAGCATCACATTAGATAACGGCAAGTTTCCCATTGTTTTCTGGAGACAAAGTTTGTCTATTGTCTGTCAAAATAAGTTCATATGCCGAGACCTTTCTACATTAACTGAAGTGATGGGGGGGAAAATATATTGGCTCCGAATGTTCCGAACATTCATTTGGCCAAGATGAAGTACTGACTAAATGTTTGAACCTCCTTTTTTTGTCCTGGGTTCGAGTTGATCACTTGAATTTAATTTTCTTTGCAATTTCACCTGGAACAGAATTCATTGAATAAGTTCAAGTGAGTCATGGAGGAGTGCACCAGTTGATTCAAAGCTCTCCATGGTTCTCGGAAGTGAACACCAAGTAGTTCCGTGAAGAACTATACAGCCTATTTTCATATATCCTACTTATGTTAATTGCCTTTATCAACATATAAAATTTAAGTTTGATTGCTGTAATAGATTCGTAGATATTGTGAACCATCTAAATATTTTGGATGGTCGCCATGTTGGATTTTTATATAGATAGATAGATTTTTATTAATTCCATTTGATCAAATACATGTATACAATACATTTTTGATATAGGATACGTCAGAATTTACGTCTATAAAATGAAAGTACTAATAGGTATATAATACTAATACCGTACTATAACTTATTATAATAACAGATCGTAAGAGATGCAATCTTATTGGACAACTATTTACAACTTACTCTATTATCATAATATGAAAACTTAATTCTATACATACAACAACTTACAGCTAGGTATTACAATTAAAATAGAAAAGTAAAATATAATTATAGATTTCATCGCTCCTATACACTAAGATATTCAACTACAGAGTAAAAACAATGACACTGCTGATAAGCTTTCAACATTCTATCAAAGGTTTTTATTTTTGGGGCAAGTTTTATATACTGGGGTAGTTTATTGTATAATTTAACTCCTGTATGAAAAGTTCCTTTTTGATATATGATTGTGTGTGTGTGTGAAATATGAATGTTTTGATTTTGTCTTGTGTTATGCCTATGGACATCATTGTTTGTTTTAAGAAAAACATCCTTATTCATTAAATTCTTTTAAAAAAACATAATACTTTCAAAGATATATGTGCAAGGCAGTGGGAGAATGTTTAAATCTTTAAACAGAGGTCTACATGATTCTCTAGTGTTTACATTTGCCATAATTCTAATCGCCCTCTTTTGTATCCTAAACGTGCTTAGTACATCTGACGACAACCCAAAATATGACCCCATATCTTAAGTATGAATGGAAATAAGCAAAATAAGTATTTCTTAATGTGTGCATGCTAGTGCAGGTTTTCAAAATACGTAACGCAAAGCACATCGAGTTCAGTTTAGTATTCAGATATTGTATATGTTTATTCCATTTCAAGTCATGTTGTATCCATAGTCCTAAAAATGTATATGTAGGTCATAGAGTTATGTGCTATTACAAGAAGATTATTGCGTAGGTCTATTATTCAAACTTAAATCGCATGAATAGGACACAAGAAAGAAAACGAGATATTAAAATTTCGCACAACCGCCATCTTGTGGTTATGTAAACAATTGAAATCAATTAGATGTCAGTAGATTAAAATGTGTATAAGCATTTACCGTACCAACTTTCACTGCGCTCGGATGATTAAATTGTGAGAAACGTCTATTTAAATATTTAAATTTCGCGTCACCACCATGTTGAATTTGTGCTCACCAGGTTATTGAAAGTCCCATAGGTGAACTTATGTTAATAGCCTTCATCAACATACAAAATGTCAGTTTGATTGCTGTCATAGATTAGTACATATTGAGAACCGTCTAAATATTTCAGATGATCACTATGTTGGATTTTATATATGTAGGCCATAGAGTTATGTACTATTAGATGACGATTATTGCGTAGGTTCATTATTCAAACGTTGACTTCGATCGCATGATTAGGACCCGAATTAAAAACTTAATTTTAAAATTTCACACATTACCGCCATCTAGAGGTTATGTCAACAATTGAACTACAAATGAGATGTTAGTGCATTAGGCTACAATGTGTATAGATATTTGCTGTACCATGTTCACTGCGCTCGGATGGTTAAATCGCGGGCAAAATCTATTTAAATGTTTCAACTTCGCTTGGTCGCCATGTTCGGTTTGTACTTAACAGGGTTTTGAAAGTCACATAGATGAACTTTTAGTATGCCCTTTATCACCGTACAAAACTTATGGGTGATATCTGTAATAGTTTCGTAGATATAGAATGCCGGTGAAATATTTAACAAGATGGCGTCACAGTGAAAGTGTAGTGAAATAGCAGCTAGTGTAAATATTTTATAAAAGTTGTAAAATATTACAACAGAGGTTTAAAATCTATGAAGTTACTTTCCTTAGGTCAAGTGAAATACGGAATATTGATAGTATTTAGAAATTCTTATTGATAATTTAATAAACTTAAACTAAGTTGTGGGAACGTGTATCCAAAGATTCGGTGACTTCTTCAATCACTGTTTGAACCAAGTAGAGCAGTGGTGCTTTTACGAGTTTTCACCCGATTGGAAGATATTCGTATTTCACATTCTTCTTTATTGGTAGGTAATTAGATTAATTCATTTAGGTAGTAATAATTAAATAAATTTAGTGTAATTTGGTGTAAACATCAAGGCTAACTTAGATCTCTAGTATGTCGAAAGTAAACAGTGTTAGTGTCTCGTCAGGTAGTGTAACCGTTACGGATTTATGCTCATTGTGCAAAATAAAAGTAAAAAATGCAAATAAAATCATCACAAGATCTCAGGTAAAATTGAGTGAGGAGAAAGGTGAAACCGATTGTCGTAATGTAGGCGTACCGGTACCGTCATGCGAATGTCATAACCTGAGAAACGAACTGTCCTCAAAAGATGAAATTATAAAGCTGCTGAAGGAAGATATTACTAAGTTAATGGAAGAGTTGAATAAATTAAAAGGAGACAGCGCGGAAAGCAAGGAAACTTGGTTGACAGTGGTTGCTGGTAAGGTAAGATTGAATATGCCTAGGCCTATAAATGGAGTACCGGTACATGTAACTGAAATTCCCGTCTCAAATTCATTTGGAGCGCTCGTCGAAGAAAATGATGACTTTCTTCAAGAAGAAAAGAAGAAAGTGATAACGAGAACATCCAGGAAGATGCGGATAATTGCGGATACCCACGGACGAGCTGTAGCAGCAAGCGTATTGGAGAGAAGCGGAGAAATGGAGGTCACTTCGACAGTAAAGCCAGGAGCACCAATTACAGCGGTCACGAACGGGATGGTAGGAGAGTGTGCATCCCTTACTTCAAAGGACTATGCAGTAATCATCGCTGGAGCAAACGACGTCTATAGAAACGAGAGTAAAAAGTTAATCATAGATTTAAAGGATACATTGTCATCCATGCATAACACAAATGTCATCATTGTAAACATTCCGCAGAGTTATGACTTAATTCCCAAATCATGTGTAAATGTAGAAATAGAGGCTAAAAATGGAAAAAATTCATAAAATTTGTAAGAGTTTTCCAAATGTCCAAATTATAGATGTAAGTAAGTTAGACAGGAAGTTCCACACTTGGCATGGCCTACACTTAAATAGGTTAGGAAAAGAGTATCTTAGTAATGAAAACTGCAAAATTGTAAATTCAAATGGTAATAAAAATAATAATAATAATAATAATATCGTATGGCATCGGGTGCCTGGTGCAAGCTTTGTTAATTGACACCCAGAGGGTAGCTTGCATGTCGAAATTCGTCGTTCCTTTGAACGCTATGAAAGTCAAGGAGGTTAGATATCTAAACTCCTTGACACTACAGCGCTTTCAAGTAGAGAATGGAGGAACATTGTGTTGGCGGAAAATCCCGAGATTAATTTTGCCATTGAACACGGCCTACTGAATTCAAATGGGTTCTTTAACATGCCAACAACGTATGACATGAGTGTCGTGATTTTTGTCGCCTTCAAAAATCACTTACCACGACCAGGGGCGAACCTGCAATCTTGGGGTTGGTAGTCCGACACTATAACCACTCACCCACCGTGGCAAGCACAATTCAAATGGTAAGAATAGTTCAACAGTAATATCTTTAGAGTGGAAGCAGGGAAACTGGTAAAAGAAGCCAAATGTGAGGTTTGGCATTCAGATCTTTTGATGTCAAATTTAACTGAGTCCAACAATGGTATTTCGGATTTGTCTAGCAACAATAATAATAACAATTATAATAGTAATAATGTAAATAAATCACCAACACAAGCTTGCAAAAAAGTAACAAGTTTAAAATTTACCAACAGAATGTTCAGTCTCTATAATAAAATTGATTACATAAATCTAATGCTTAACATCTCAGCACTATGTATTTCAGAACATTGGCTGAAAGAGGAACAACTCGAATTAATTCAATTCCCAGGGTTCATACGAGCTAGTAAATACTCCAGATCTAATATTAGCCATGGTGGTACTTGTATCTTCTTAAGAAATAATTTAGATCATGAACAGTTAACAGCTTATGATTATCTAATTATGGAACAGGATTTTGAATTCTCTGCCGTAAAAATACAGCAGTTTAAGTTAATAATTGTATGCGTATACCGTTCTCCGTCAGGAAAGTTTCCTTTATTTATAGATAAATTAGAAATGTTACTCAATAACATGAGCAAAGTGGGGATGTAAATGTGGATTTTTTAAAATTTGATAGAAATTGTGAATTATTAACGCAGTTACTAATTTCCTATGGACTGAAACCTACAGTAAATACCCCAACAAGAATAACAAAATTTAGTGAAACCACTCCTGATCATTTTTTTTAAATATTTTTTTTTAAATATTTTAATTCAATAGAAGTCTATTGTCCGGGTTTTAGTGACCACCATGTAAATGTGGATTTCTTAAAATTTGATAGAAATTGTGAATTATTAACGCAGTTACTAATTTCCTATGGACTTAAACCTACAGTAAATACCCCAACAAGAATAACAAAATTTAATAATACCACTCCTGATCAAATATTTTAAAATAAAGATAAAATATCACCATTCAAAAGAAGTCTATTGTCCGGGTTTTAGTGACCACCATGGACAAATACTGAGTTTTGAAGTACCCGAAACAATCAATAATAATGATTATGGAGTAAAATCAAAGAGCAGGTCATTCATTGAAACAAATGTTACATATTCCAATGACTTATTAAATAAGGAAAGATGGTCGGAAATGTATAAACTAGAAAATGTAAATGATAAATTTAATGCATTTAACAGTACCCTAAAACACTATTTTGAAACAGCATTCCCCTTTAGACAAAGAACTGTTCAAAATAACAAAACTAGCAATTGGATAACAACAGGAATTATAAATTCATGTCAAAGAAAGAAATTTCTACACAAATTATATAAACAATACCACACAACACCTGAATTCAATTTCTACTACAAAAGATACACTAGCATATTAAATAAGGTAATAAGACTAGCAAAGAAAATGCATAATGATAATTTTATTTCCCAATCATCTAATAAAAACAGGGCTATGTGGTCCGTGATAAAGAAAGAACCTGGAAAATCTGCTAAAATACAAAGGAACATTACACTGACCAGAAATAATAAAGTGATTAATAATCCAGAGGAAATATCAAACACTTTTAATGACTATTTCCTGGAAATTCCACAAAAATTATTAAATAAATCACAGGTAAATACACTAAATTCTAATAATAAAATAAATATATGTAGTGATTATTTATAAATCATGTCACAAGTGAAGAGGTAAATATAGTTATAAAAGAGCTAAAAAATACATTCTGTGCTGGCATTAATGGCATCCCTGATGCAATTTTAAAGAAATGTGCAGAAAATATAATAAATCCACTTACACACTTAATAAACAGTTCAATTCTCTCAGGAACTTACCCGGATATTTTGAAGTTATCAAAAGTAATTCCAGTGCACAAAAACGGTTCAAAAGATGAATTAGATAACTATCGTCCTATTACCTTACCAACTGGTATTGCAAAAATTGTGGAAAAAAATCATGTATAAGAGACTGATAAGTTTTATAGAAAAAAAAATGTTATCAAACTCACAACATGGATTCAGAACGGAAAAATCTACACAGACAGCAATTTATGAATGTATTAATAGTATACTGAAATTAATTTACAATAAGGAACATGTAACTGGCCTATTCTTGGATTTATCGAAAGCATTTGATGTTTTTGACCATAAAATCCTCCTTACAAAACTAAATCAATATGGTATTAGAGGTCTAGCTAATAAATGGATAGAGTCTTACTTAACAAGGCGTAAACAAATAGTAAGCTTGAGACACAAGGATGATGGAACCAAATTACTTAATGATACATTGTCCAATGAGGGAATTATAAAATTTGGAGTACCCCAGGTATCGGTTTTGGGCCCACTACCCTTTTTCTATATATCAATGATATAACACAGAACGTTCATTTACAAAAGGAAATTTTGTTTGCGGACGATACAACACTCGTAATAAAAGGTGAAACTAAACAGGTCATACAGCAGTCTGCTGACTCAGTTACAGGAGAATTAACCAAATGGTCACAAGATAATCGCCTCATAATCAACTATAAAAAAACAGTTTGTCTAAATTTCCACACTATACAGAATAGGAATCCTGCGAAGCCCAATATAACATTAAATGGTCATCAAATAGAAAATAAATCAGAAACAAAATGTTTAGGATTATGAATACAGCATGACTTGAAATGGAATAAACATATACAATATCTGAATACTAAACTGAACTCGATGTGCTTTGCGTTACGTATTTTGAAAACCTGCACTAGCATGCACACATTAAGAAATAATTATTTTGCTTATTTCCGTTCATACTTAAGATATGGGGTCATATTTTGGGGTTACTTATGTCGCCAGATGTACTAAGCACGTTTAGGATACAAAAGAAGGCGATTAGAATTATGGCAAATGTAAACACTAGGGAATCATGTAGGCCTCTGTTTAAAGATTTGAACATTCTCCCACTGCCTTGCATATATATCTTTGAAAGTATTATGTTTTTTAAAAAGAATTTAATGAATAAGGATGTTTTTCTTAAAACAAACAATGATGTACATAGGCATAACACAAGGCAAAATCAAAACATTCATATTTCACACACACACACACACAAGCATATATCAAAAAGGAACTTTTCACACAGGAGTTAAATTATGCAATAAACTACCCCATTATATAAAACTTGCCCCAAAAATAAAAACCTTTGATAGAATGTTGAAAGCTTATCTGCAGTGCCATTGTTTTTACTCTGTAGTTGAATATCTTAGTGTATAGGAGCGATGAAATCTATAATTATATTTTACTTTTCTATTTTAATTGTAATACCTAGCTGTAAGTTGTTGTATTTATAGAATTAAGTTTTCATATTATGATAATAGAGTAAGTTGTAAATAGTTGTCCAATAAGAGTGTATATCTTAAGATCTGTTATTATAATAAGTTATAAATAGTTATAGTATTAGTATTATATACCTATTAGTACTTTTATTTTATAGATGTAAATTCTGACGTGTCCTATATCAAAAATGTATTGTAGACTATACATGTATTTGATCAAATGGAATTAATAAAATCTATCTATCTATCTATTTCGCACAGCCGCCATGTTGGATTGGTGAGACGTAATAAAATTTGAAGGGCACGGTCGGGGTTGGACGAAATATTCCTATGACCTTACTAAGCTATATCCGTTTAGATTTTATTAGGGGGACACACACATACACACACGGACAAAAGGTGACCCCATAGGCTTTTTTTTTTTTCATAAATGAAAATAGGCTAAAAATGCGAATAGATGAAATTCACATCTTGATAGAATCACTTTCAAATACCACTTTTGCTTCATGGGCACATGCACTATCATCTTCAAGTTTTGTAATAACTCCTGTAGCAGAGGAGCATCAGGCAGGCTAGCTATGTAGAGCTGGACACGGGCTGCTGATTTTAAAATCACCTTTTATACACTTTGCAATTAAATGATTAATAACTGGAAATTGTGCGCGTACCGTATTTCTTCCGCAATACGGTGCAATCCATGTGCTAAGCAGGTAGTGTGCATAAGGTTGGGATAAAATACTTGTAGGGATCTTATACTGTACAGTAGCCTATAAGCCGCAACTTCTGTGCCCATTACAAGTACCTGTACTATTGAGACAATTTGGAAGATTTTGGTACAAACCACACCTCCTAGCTCCCTCTGGTTTAGGAGCTTGAATTTTGTGAAACATAGACCTTAGCGTATTATACCCAGATGTTCACGTATCCAGGTGTTGGTAATCCTCACTACGCTGTTGACTCAGTGTCCTCTCCACCGCTTACAAAGTTCGGCTGAAAATGTATTCGGTTTTACATGCGTAAGAAGTACCGGTAGTTGAGAATATTAACTGAATGAAAATCCACAGCCTGCTTCCAGTCTCCGACCGGGTCAGGAATGGAATGAATGAAGCCCCCATCCAGCGGCGAGGATATGAACTGTGCCGGCTGCCGAGGCCTGACGCACTCCTCTGGGGCAATGAGTAAATGAATGACAGGTGAAATGAAATGATAGTGGAGAGTGTTGCTGGAATGAAATTTTGACAGGGAAAACCGGAGTACCCGGAGAAAAACCTGTCTGCCTCCGTTTTGTCCAGCACAGATCTCACATGGAGTGACCGGGATTTGAACCACGGACCCAGCGGTGAGAGGCCGGCGTGCTGCCGCCTAAGCCACGGAGGCTTAGAGTTGAGAGTATTAACTAATACATGTAATTTATTCCAAGAGTGTATTTACATATTTGTATCTTGTATCCCGCCCATTCATTGGGCACAATTGTGTTGACCGACTGAAAAAGCTACAAAGAGTCATTTTGTATAGGCAACACTGTTAAAAGAATGGCTTCAAAGCTTTATGTGTCCTCCAAATGTCAGAACGGATTGAGTCCACGGTAAATTCATACAGAGGAGGTATATATTTTTTCTAAGAAGATATGCAGATTTAAGAAGAAACTAAATTGAAGAAACTCCTCACAAAACTAACCCCGGGGCTACTGACTGCCGAAATGGTGAAAGAAAAGGCCCACCCGATCACTTTCTTGAAATAGCCAGGCAGTAAAACAGTAAAACACTGTTATATCGTTATCTGTTTCTCACAAAGTTGCTTCTAAGGGATGTCCAACATGTAGGAGGAAATGTTGTTCGAGATTATTTAAATTATACTTCATTTCAAATATATATATATATTGAACCCTTGCAAAGAAGCAATTTCGGGGGGTGTAACAGACCATTTCGTAAAGTTGTTGTTAAGCGCTTCTTATAACATGCAGGGTAACATATAACAAAATAACATGCAGGGAAAAGTGAATACCAGGATTAAAACATATGAATTTAATAACAGATCAACAAATTTACACTATTTACAACAACAACAAAAACAAGGTCTCCCAAAGGACATTATAATTCATTCTTGGTATCACGATAAAAGTTTGTGAAAATGTGTGGTTTAATATCTCCAGATCTAAATATGCTTGGTGCTTGCAGACTATGGTCTTGTCAGGAATGACCCCTCGGACTTTCATTAATGGCACAGGCATAATTGGAATGGTTTGTTTATTTCCAATTTCTTTCAACAATGCTTCCGTGACTAAACTCACTTGGCTACCCATGTCGATAAGGCACCTCACTCTAAGACCTCCAATATGAGCATAAATAATGGGTAATTGTCTGATTACATTCTCTCGGTCCTTCACCACTTCCTCCAGGCAATCGTCCGGGAATGCTACCCACTCTTCAATATTCACAACAATCAATTCCTCCCGTTCCCTGGTTTCCTCCGTTTTCAGGCTATCTGGTTTTGATGTGATCGAGATTTTTTTTTATCCTGCGACCCATTTGTTGAGTTTCGCCGGTTGTCTCTTCTGTTGACGTAATAAACTTTCCGCTCCCGCATCCTGGTGATTATCTGGACTTTTTTCTATTTGCCATCGCACGCCCCCACTTCTCTTTCTCTGTTTCTTCTTCTGCATTTAGTTCGTCCAGATATTTTTGCGACTCAGCGTAACGCTCGTTCCAGTCATTACGATAATCTCTCTGGTTTTCTTGCCGATAATTCCTCTGATTATTCCATCTACCGTCCCCGTTCCTCTGATATGGTCTACCCTGCCTTTGGTTTCCCCTCCAGTTAGTATATTCTCGCTGGTACGTCCTCTGATTGTGATTGTTGTTCTGATTGCTGTAATTATCACGGCGATTTTGGAAGTTCCTATTGTTATTATTATTATTGTATTGGTTTCGACCGTCGAATTCCTGCCGTCTGGGCGTAAATTTTGTGCTAGTGGACTGTGTGATTGCTTTGACTTTGACTGTTTTGATGCCCCTGAACTATTTCTGCAGTGTTCACGCATTCCATATTCCGTCTCCCGGTCTGCGGACTAACCATACTCGTTTCGTCCAAGTGGCGGAGTATCTCCTCGGCCTGAACTGCGGTTTTGATATTTCCTGCCACTAAAAATTGCTGTATGTTCATCGGAAGCTGCTTGCCGATAGTTAATACCATGTTTTCCTCGGAAGGCGGCTCGTCAATATCCCGGAATTTTACTAGCTGCTGACTAAAAACTCAGAAAACCTTGTAGGGTGTGTGCTATGGTATTTTCTGGTATATAAGTCCATCCTCAACCCCTGCTGCAGCGAAGGACTCCAAAACTTCCTCAAAAATGCTTCTTTAAACTGGGCCATGTCATTAAACGTATACTTGAGGCTTTCAAACCAGATTAAACTTGAGCCCTCTAAAAATGTCTCCACTAGACGAAGCTGTTTTGCGGGACTGACGTGTTGGTCATTAAAATAATCATCCAGCTGGCGCAAAAATGCTTTTGGAGTAGATCCTGAATTTTCCCTGAATTTGTCTGGTTTAAAATCATTTCCCCTAATTACTTGTATGACTTGGGCAGGTGTCACACCAGGTTGTGGAGTTGACGTCTCCCCTCTGTAATTGTGGAATGTGTCGCAAGTTATCTTTGGACTCTGACCTCGGCTCGTATCCTCAGCTAGCTTCGACCCCTCCGGACTTCCAATATTTCCGTGTTTCCCTACTGAATTTTCTGAAGCGAAAAAAGTGGCATTCTCTAAAGCTCTTATCTCATTTTTAACGATGAGGTCTGCGTGTTCTTGGAGCTTGGACTTGATACTTTCCTCCAGAGCCTGTATTCTAGAGTTATTCTCGCCTAGCCTCTTCAATATAGTCAGCCTATCCCCTTTAGTCTCATTCACCTGCTGTTTCCAATCTTTCCGGATTCTACTCTTCAAATTGTAAATTTTTTCTTCGTTGTTTTCCTGATTCTTCTCAAGCTGTTCCCCTATTTCTTGTATCTGCTTCTGAGTTTTATTTGATTGTTCTCCTATCTCTTCCTGATTCTTAATTAACTGTTCCTCCATTTCTTCTCGTATTTTCTCTTGATTTTTGCTTAACTGGTCTTCCAGGTTTTCGCGCAAGTGCATCCTTTCTTTCTCAGTTTTTATCTCCAGTTTGTCAAGTTCTTTTATCAATCCTAACACATTGTTGTCGACTGAATTAATCTGCTCTTGTATGTTAATATTATTCGCCTCTATTCTGTTGAATTGCCCTTGTAATTCGTCCTGCGTGCTTTTAATCCCTGCCGTATTGTTCACACATGCTGTCTCGATTTGTTTCAATTTGGCGGCTACCATTCCATCTAACTGTACTAGTTTGTCGTCAAATTTGGATTCTAGTTTCTTGATTTCTCCTAATTGTCTTGAATTATTCTCTGCCAACTCCCCCGCCAGTTTCTCTAATTCTACTTTAGTACTCTGATTTATTTCAAGGGGTATCCTCTCTAATTGAACTGTTTGTAAGGTTGCCTGCTCCGATAACTTGTGGTTTAGTTCAACTAACTGTTTATCATTCTGTTCACGTAATTGAGAAGTTATGTTATTTAATTGTTTATCATTCTGTTCACGCAATTGAGTAGTTATGTTATTTAATTGTTTATCATTCTGTTCACGCAACTCGTGTAATTGTTTGTCGCTATCCAATTTCTGGATTTGCAATTGGACCGTAATGTTACTGTTCACGTCCTGTAATTGTTTATCACTGTGTTCACGCAACTCGTGTAATTGTTTATCACTATGTCCACTCATCTCCTCCTTCATGCTTTTCAACTGTTCCTCCGTCTTTGCAGACATTTGCACAGACATCTGCTCCAACAACACTTTCATCTCCCCGATGCTAGCCATCGCAAAACACACAAATATATTCTGAGAAAATAGGGTCGTGCAATGGGATTTCTGTCGTACACACACACATGTCTTGATATTTAAATATTACATTGATTCTACTTTAAATACATTTTCAGTAATCAAAATCTTACTGAATAATGACTCTTATTTCCAAACAACAAATAACTCCCTTGTGATCTGCTTTTAAATTCCTAACTAACAGAATTTACGAAAAACACTTTAATTAACCGAAGTTAATAAAATGTAAAGTAAGGCAACACCTTCCTGCTTTTGACTGAGTTCACTAAATATGCAAATTTTCTAATTTCAGGCCGGGCGCCAGAACTAGTTATCAAATACAATATCAATTTCTAACCTTGTTCAACATTTCTAACTTTCAGAACTCAGTGATTTTACTGATACACTTGGTGGTACAACTTCGCCTCAATTTACTGAATTTACTTTTGTCCTGCTGACCTGGCATCATTTCTCAGCGAAATAAGTATGAGGTCAACAAAACAACAACAACAACAACAACAATCCCCACTTGGGCAGCCATTTTTGATATATGAACCCTTGCAAAGAAGCATATGAGACTCAATTTCTGGGGTGTAACAGTCCATTTCGTAAAGTTGTTGTTAAGCGCTTCTTATAACATGCAGGGCAACATATAACAAAATAACATGCAGGGAAAAGTGAATACCAGGATTAAAACATATGAATTTAATAACAGATCAACAAATTTACACTATTTACTACAACAAAAAAGTCTCCCAAATGACACCCACTTGAATTAATAAAAATGCCAAACTAGGCCTGATCTCAGGAGAGATCGTAAAACATCTGGACCAAATGTCCCAAATTACTGCAATGACATGTGCGTGTGCGGCTTTTCTACATGCGTTACGATGTGTGCAAATTAATGCGAGATTCGTTACCATCCAGTAAACCTTCAGGGGACGAATCTGCATTGTCTTTGAGCTAGACAGACACTACGAACACACTAAACACTAATTAAACTAAATCCGACACTTCCTACACTAAATAAGACAAAAATAATTTCCGTATGAAATTGGAATCAAAGAACTGCCGTAGCAAACAACGTTAACGCCTAAAATTAGAACTTTTCAAATCAACACAAGTAAATCAACACGTGACCAATCAAGAAAAATACATATATGGCCGCATGCCATTTTTACAAGGGAAAAAATGCAAATTACTCCCAACGGTGTCACAACAGACGAAATCTAACAATACAAACAAATGAAATGAGTCACATAAATCACTAGGCTCAAAGCCAACATTTACATCATAAAACAAACATTTCATTTCATACGATATGCGGTAATTCGTAACGGACATGGCGATCTCCCAATTAAAAGTATGATCCAATGACCATTAAAAGAACAGGTTTGCTACAGATAGCTTACAGGGGTCAGTCGGTCAGCTGGACGGCCTAAACGATGAATCACCAGACATAGACGGGCGCAAGGTGGAATCTGCAATCTGTCAACCCACGTGTCAATTAGCTCGACCTGCCGTAGCAATGGCTCGAGTCTCGAAGAAGCGTGCTTCTAATAGCACAATATATACGTGTGTGTGTCAAAATTAAGTACCATAGCATTTCCCAAGGAAATCCAAGAATCAGCACAGGACAAGGTACAGTAGCCTCGAAGAGCGCTCTGCCTTTCCATAAAAATACAACCACAATATTTGAGGGCGGTAGACACATTCTACCCCTCATCACGAAGAATCAATACACACACCTTGACACAATACACACACCAGAATCACACGTATGGGTTTGACAGAAACCTGAAATAAAGGACATAAAATATTTTCCACCGACTTGCTCTCCCAATCTAGTCCGTTACTAAAGAACCTGAAAAGGAATCTCAAAAAAACTCAAAAATATAGAACTAAGGTGTTCTACAGTGACATCTTAACATGTTGCGCTCGGCAACCCCAGTATGAATAAAAACCTGTTCGTAAAACATCTAACTACTTTCACCCCCTTTTCCTACTAAAAATGAATTTGAATAAAAGCACCATTTATCGACCAAGACGAATTTCGCATTCGCATGAATAAAATCAAAATACACACGCCGTGCATACTAATAATGACTCATAAGAAAAATACAATCAAACAAAATTTTGGCCACGTACCAACGTACATTTAACATATAACAGTGTCGGCGCACAAAAATCTAAATACACAAGAAAAACCATGAATAAAATTATTTACAACGTTCCCGCGTCTAATCTAGCTACATATTGAATAAATCAATGGTTTGTACATCACCGTGCAGCTTGTAGAATATCAACCTCCATCCCAATGCATTTCCCCACGGGAAATCTACTCCTTCATCGTCGACGTTCTGGTAGAGGCGTAGCACTTCATTCCACCAATCGACCTTCCTGTAGACATCTTGGCGTGGCTTATTGGAAAGAAATGTTCAAAGTTATTATTCTTTCACTCAAAATGTCCTGGGCGATTACTCAACGTTGAACTGGCCCTATCTAAGCATTTGCTTACTTCACACGCACATATACATCACACAAAATATAACACAAAATTTACAGAAAATATTACAACCTTCGTCCACCACGCAACTGGCTTTTAACAAGTCTCACAAATTACGTCTCCCGCGTAGCGCTTATCTCAACTAGAGATCTCCCTCCGCTAGGCCTGAACTCTGCTCCCCAGGAGCACAATAAAATTTTCGTTCAGACAGACGTGAAGTATGCTCACTAGAGCCTGATAAAATCGTGTCTCAAACTGGCGTGAACGATGCTCCTCAGTGCCCGATAAAGTTGTGTGTCAAACTACTCATCAGCGATCAATTTATTAGAAACTGACAGAAAGGAGTGGAGTGGGGGCAATCTGTGAAAATAATCTATAATTTTCAACTCACAGACTTGGGACTAGTATCAAACTTCTTATTATTATTTAAACGTCTCAATGCACTCATGTGGAATCCTATCGCATCGGCGGTTCTTCATACACGTGCTTTTAGTGCCTTTTTTTAGGTACGCAAATCTCCGCGTGGTTTAGGCGTCCTCTCTCCTGATTTGCTGATTCAATCGTGTATCGGTTGGAAATTCACTTCTGGCACGCCCATAATGACGCCGACTTGGATGCGCGTTCACCCTGAATTTGTCCTTGAACTCGGCTTACTCGGTCAACCCCAGGAATAACTACCACGCCACCTCTGTTGCAAGCATTGCGACACACTACCTGTCTTCCCTTTGTCAATCTCCAACATGCTCTGCCTGGATATCAGTAATAATAATAATAAAATCATGAAGACTTATTGATCGGCAAATCAATAAGGGTTCAATATATATACAGTATATATGCCGAAAACTGCTGTTATGTTTAGAATGCGCAATAAATCCAATAAACCTACAAAATATGCATTTGCATACAGGGCCGCCGAGTGGGGTGGGCAAGGGGGCAAATGCAATGAGGGTCTGTTAGTGGTGCACGTTAATATCAGTTTATTGTAGCTACTTTCGTATTATGTAAAATGTTGTCTATAACTTACAACCTGTCCGAGGCTTTACAGAATAAGGATGCCGATTTGTCTATTGCTCTGCGGAAGATATCTCATGTTACCGAAATTTTTACTGTCAAGAGAAATGAGGCAGAAGAACACTTCAGAGGCTTATGACAGTGCGAAAGTATTGGCAGAAATCAATCATTTGCTGACAGAAGTTCCTCGATTCCGAAAATTAAAAAAAAAAAGTGTCAATGTATCTTATTTTACCCCAGAAGAGTATTAAATTCTATATATGACTGTGAGTTACAACTTATTATGAATAATCTACTATAATTTAGTGGGGGCGTGGTGACGCAGCAGTCAAGGTGGACCGGGTTCGATTCCCGGTCAATGCATGTGAGATTTTCGAAGTGAAATGCCATGTCCTGTGGGTTGGATTCCGCGTAAAAAGGAGGTCCCGTGGCTCATGATTGCATGATTAACGGTCACGTAAAACAAAAAGCGTCCTTTGCTTCCTATAATTTAGTGTTGAATCTGCTATCAAACTAAAGCCGAGTTTTAAAATGCTCTTTTTTCTTTCATTACGTACCGGTACTGGTAATTTAAGTGAAGACTTACAGAATTGCAAAATATAACTGTATTAAAAATCCCAAATTGTTTTGTGCTTTTTGAAAAATATATTTCATAAAATAAAATATACTAAAATGTTTTCTATGAAAAAAGATTTGTATAACTTTTAAAATTCTGACTGAGCAACAGATGCTTTTCTCAAAATTACATTGTCTTTCCGGAATAGCGAGTAGAGGATAGTAATCATTAAAAGTATTTCAAGAGGGGACCGAGAGAGAAATTGCATAGGGGCCATTAAATCCTCTCGGTGGCCCTATTTGCATATGCCCATATGCATTTTCAAAAAGTCCGGTCATCTAATAAAAACAGGGCTATGTGGTCCGTGATAAAGAAAGAAACTGGAAAATCTGCTAAAATACAAAGGAACATTACACTGACCAGAAATAATAAAGTGATAAATAATCCAGAGGAAATAGCAAACACTTTCAATGACTATTTTCTGGAAATTCCACAAAAATTATTAAATAAATCACAGGTAAATACACTAAATTCTAATAATAAAATAAATAGGCCTATATGTAGTGATACTTTATTTATAAATCATGTCACAAGTGACGAGGTAAGAATAGTTATAAAAGAGCTAAAAATAAATTTTGAGCTGGCATTGATGGCATCCCAGATGCAATTTTAAAGAAATGTGCAGAAAATATAATAAATCCACTTACACACTTAATAAACAGTTCAATTCTCTCAGGAACTTACCCGGATATTTTGAAGTTATCAAAAGTAATTCCAGTGCACAAAAACGGTTCAAAAGATGAATTAGATAACTATCGTCCTATTACCTTACCAACTGGTATCGCAAAAATTGTGGAAAAAATCATGTATAGGAGACTGATAAGTTTTATAGAAGAAAATAAAATATTATCAAACTCGCAACAAGGATTCAGAACGGAAAAATCTACACAGACAGCAATTTATGAATGTATTAATAGTATACTGAAATTAATTGACAATAAGGAACATGTAACTGGCCTATTCTTGGATTTATCGAAAGCATTTGATGTTGTTGACCATAAAATCCTCCTTACAAAACTAAATCAATACGGTATTAGAGGTCTAGCTAATAAGTGGATAGAGTCTTACTTAACAAGGCGTAAACAAATAGTAAGCTTGAGACACAAGGATGATGGAACCAAATTACTTAACGAAACATTGTCCAATGAGGGAATTATTAAATTTGGAGTACCCCAGGGATCGGTTTTGGGCCCACTACCCCTCCTTCTATATATCAATGATATAATACAGAACGTTCATTCACATAAGGAAATTTTGTTTGTGGACGATACAACACTCGTAATTAAAGGTGAAACTAAACAGGTCATACAGCTGTCTGCTGACTCCGTTACATGAGAGTTAACCAAATGGTCACAAAATAATCGCCTCATAATCAACTATAAAAAAACAGTTTGTCTAAATGTCCACACTATACAGAATAGGAATCCTGCGAAGCCCAATATAACTTTAAATGGTTATCAAATAGAAAATAAATCAGAAACAAAATGTTTAGGACTATAGATACAACATGACTTGAAATGGAATAAACATATACAATATCTGAATACTAAACTGAACTCGATGTGCTTTGCGTTACGTATTTTGAAAACCTGCACTAGCATGCACACATTAAGAAATACTTATTTCGCTTATTTCCATTCATACTTAAGATATGGGGTCATATTTTGGGGTATGTCGCCAGATGTACTAAGCACGTTTAGGATACAAAAGAGGTCGATTAGAATTATGGCAAATGTAGGCTAAACACTAGAGAATCATGTAGACCTCTGTTTAAAGATTTAAACATTCTCCCTCTGCCCTGTATATACACACATCAAAAAAAGTTTTGCATCACCTCGGTTCCAAGAGTTCCGGAACCTTTAAATACAAAGGGAATAGAGATCAACACAAACAACATTTCAGCTCGTTTTATTGCTCATGAGACCCACACATTGCATGTTGTACCATCATACAGCTAGACTTTCAGCATTTGTGGTCCAGATTGCAGTACACACCACTACCTCTAATACCCAGTAGCACGTCCTCTTGCATTGATGCATGCCTGTATTCGTCGTGGCATACTATCCACAAGTTCATCAAGACACTGTTGGTCCAAATTGTCCCACTCCTCAACGACAATTCGGCGTAAATCTCTCAGAGTGGTTGGTGGGTCAAGACGTCCATAAACAGCCCTTTTCAACATATCCCAGGCATGTTCGATAGGGTTCATGTCTGGCGAACATGCTGGCCACTGTAGTCGAGCGATGTCGTTATCTTGAAGGAACGCATTCACAAGATGTGCACGATGAGGTCGAGAATTGTCGTCCATGAAGACAAATGCCTCTCCAATATTCTGCCGATATGGTTGCACTATGGGTCGGAGGATGTCATTCAGGTATCGTAAAGCCGTTTCGGAGCCTTCCATGACCACCAGTGGCGTACGTCGGCCCCACATAATGCCACCCCAAAACATCAGGGAACCACCACCTTGCTGCACTCGCTGGACAGTGTGTCTAAGACGTTCAGCCTGACCAGGGTGCCTCCAAACACGTCTCCGACGATTGTCTGGTTGAAGGCATATGCGACACTCATCGGTGAAGAGAACGTGATGCCAATTCCGTGGGGTCCATTCAGCATGTTGTTGGGCCCATCTGTACCGCGCTGCATGGTGTCGGGGTTGCAAAGCTGGACCTCGCCATGGACGTCGGGAGTGAAGTTGCGCATCATGCAGCCTATTGCGCACAGTTTGAGTTGAAACACGACGTCCTGTGGCTGAACGAAACGCATTATTCAACATGGTGGCATTGCTGTCAGGGTTCCTCCGAGCGGCAATCCGTAAGTAGCGGTCATCCACTACAGTAGTAGCCCTTGGGCGGCCTGAGCGAGGCCTGTCATCGACAGTTCCTGTATCTCTGTACCTCCTCCATGTCCGAACAACATCGCTTTGGTTCACTCTGAGACGCCTGGAAACTTCCCTTGTTGAGAGCCCTTCTTGACACAAAGTAACAATGCGGACGCGATCGAACTGCGGTATTGACCTTCTAGGCATGGTAGAACTACAGACAACATGAGCAGCGTACCTTCGTCCTGGTGGAATGACTGGAACTGATCGGCTGTCGTACCCCCTCCGTCTAATAGGCCCTGCTCATGCATGGTTGTTTACATCTTTGAGCAGTCAAAGGGACTGTATCTTGGATACAATATACACAGTCAACGTCTATATGCCGGAGATCTGGGAACCGAGGTGATGCAAAACTTTTTTTGATGTGTGTATATATATCTTTGAAAGTATTATGTTTTGTAAAAAGAATTTAATGAATAAGGATGTTTTTCTTAAAACAAACAATGATGTTCATAGGCATAACACAAGACAAAATCAAAACATTCATATTTCACACACACACAAGCATATATCAAAAAGGAACTTATCACACAGGAGTTAAATTATACAATAAACTACCCCAGTATATAAAACTTGCCCCAAAAATAAAAACCTTTGATAGAATGTTGAAAGCTTATCTGCAGTGCCATTGCTTTTACTCTGTAGTTGAATATCTTAGTGTATAGAAACGATGAAATCTATAATTATATTTTACTTTTCTATTTTAATTGTAATACCTAGCTGTAAGTTGTTGTATTTATAGAATTAAGTTGTCATATTATGATAATAGAATAAGGTGTAAATAGTTGTCAAATAAGATTGTATCTCTTAAGATCTGTTATTATAATAAGTTATAAATAGTTATAGTATTAGTATTACTGTATATACCTATTAATACTTTTATTTTATAGATGCAAATTCTGACGTGTCCTATATCAAAAATGAATTGTATACATGTATTTGATCAAATGGAAGTAATAAAACTATCTATCTTATCTACTTATTAGTATGTAAATGGAGATTCTCCATCCCTGCGTGTGGGCTCCAGATTCCTTCCTTTCCTAGTTTCTCATTTAAGGGGAGACTCCACTGAAAAATGTAACTTCTCTCCTACTGCATCGATTTCAAATTACTTTTGTGATCATATATAACACGTAAAGGTGTAGCAATGTCTAAGGTTTGAAGATCATAACTTGAATGTTTTTATAATTATTAATTTTTAATGTGGTTTTTAATGGCATTTTTGAAAACCAACTTTTGGTACCGTACTCAGATATCAATTTTTACATTTCAATTGTTTCAGACACAGTAACAGGACATAGTCCTGTGCATTTATTTTATGAGAATGTTTATTTACCCTTAGTTCACTTTTCATTATTTTTTTTCAAATAATTTGTACATAAATGTCATAAAAATCATGTTCAAAATGTACTACGTTACGGAAAATGTCGTTACTGACTATGAAACCTATACCAAGCTCATGCTAATTTTGGTCATCCTATAAAACAGTGTATGATTTAGATTTAACAGTACCGCTGAATTGTACGAATCGCGCTATAACGTTCTATCTCGCGCGAAAGCACGGTACTAGCACCCGATTTATACAAACTGCCACGTCGCACATCTCTAATCATACATTTTTAGTCTTCTTGGTGTTACCTATTCATCTTGCCATTGTTAGGCCCCTTAAAACAACAATTATCATCATCATCATCTTGCCATTTCTGATCCGAGGCTTCCTTTGCAGGCGCGGATTCAAGGGGGGGGGGGGGGTCACGGGGGTCATGACCCCCCCCCCCAAACGGAGACCAAATTTTTTTGCAAACTCATAAAACGAAAACACAATAACCAGACAAATAAAACTTAACGAATTTTAACTGAAAAACAGTATTTTTCATTTTATTCAATACTGAAAATATCTTTATTGCAATTATTATGTTCTGTTACAACTGTACATATTTACAACTTCAAACCTGTTATATACAAGCGATTATTTATATAACAAAATCAACTCGTCTATTTTGTTTAGCAAACCTTGTGATTACCGAATCGATGTCTATAGTGATGTCACTATGAATGTGCAGCAATGCACGGATAGGAATTTGGGGATTTTTTCGCACCAAATATTTTGCCGACGTCCAAACTGCAAGCTTGGTTGGCAATTTAAGCTGTGACTTTCTCCCTTTGTCGGTACCAACTCGACTTGCCGAAACTGTAACGTAGGCTACCTTGATACTTTTCTCGAAGCTCGATGTAAAAGTCGCAAAACACGCCGTTGCAATTTGTACGAATATTTTTGGTGCGCTAGACGCATCAAATTTCTATCCATGTAGCCATTTTTCATAACAATTTCGATTCTGTGACCCCCACCCCCAAAGTCAAACTCTAGATCCGCGCCTGTTCCTTCGTAAGTGTTACGTACCGGTAACCAGTAGATGTTTAGCCTACTTTTCACATTTTGTAAACATGAGGAAAAAGTAGACTTATGAGATCAATCTGGGCAAATGTGTGTCCTTCTGTCTGTGTGTGTGTCCCCTCCCTATCAACTCCTAATCGGCTGCAGCTATCGAAAGCAAATTTAGTGTGATTAAAGACCTATGGCTGAATATCTCACGGCCATATTTGAAAATGACATTAGAGCTACCAACTGCTGAAAAATCGCAATTGAAAATTGAGGTCTATGTTGGATATCTCGGAAGATATGCATGGGAATTGTTCCAAATTTGACACACATATGGATAATATTACATCAGACTAATTTACAGGAGCCCATCCATGAGAGTGTTGCCAACATGATTCTATGCCTGCTGATAGGTCCAATCTTTAAATGCATGTAACCTTCATCCTATCAATTGGATTACCTTGGGTTTTTGTGGGTATCGACTCACATAACCTAACGGCGGTACTGTTTGAGGATCCAACCAGCCTTCGGGCTGACTACCTAACAGACAGACAGACAACCAAATTTGATACCGGTAAGTGATTTGCGCACCAGAGCAGATATGAATATGCATTCTTTTAGTGTCAACAGGGCTGCTAACTATTGAAAAATGCACTCTATACACTTTTATCCTAATCTCAATATATCAGAAAGTATGCAGGCCAACATTTCTAAACTTTGCATACATATAACTTAGTACCTGCAAACGTAGATTAATTTTCAATGATCAATAAACGACAGTGCTGCCAACATGATTCTACGCCTGCTGATAGTTTTAATGTTGAATCACATGTAACTTCCATACTTATACATGAGGTTCTTTCAAAATTGACACATGTAGGCCTATAGATCATAATATTTCAATTTAAGTTTGAGCATCCCATTTATGGCAGTGTCACCAACCTAATTTTACACATGCTTAAAAATTCAATATTTAAATACATGTAACGTGCATACTATATTTTGGACCTCAACCAAATTTCGCATGTGCATTGTGTAACTTAAGAGATGGAACTAAGAATAAGGTCTGCCAACTGTTAATATATGGTCTCTATAATTTTAAGAAAAGTAGGCTCTTTAGTTCGTCATGGAACTACTTGTTTTCTCAAGAAAAGGAAGTTTGGTCCCCGTTCCAACCCTCTATTACCTCTGTTATTGTTATTATTATTATAGCGAGGCCTAATTTGAAATTTTCAACGCATTTTTTTTTCGGATTAATATTTACCTTGCCGAGAATTTTTGGGCCCTGCAAATCTATGCCCCTACCTGCAGGCCCGCTATTTATGCCGCTGTAGAAGAAAGATAATGGTAGGGTCGAGGGGTAGACAGATTCGTCACTCAGGAGCGCAGATCACCGGATTACAGGGGCGTATATACAATTTTTTCGGGGGGGGGGGGGGCTGGCTATCCTGGAAAATTGTGAGTATTCTCAGGGGATTGTCACCGCAAAATACCCAGAAATATCAACCAATATCTTAGAGCATAGCCCTATAACTTCGTGTAATTATTTTAGATAAGATTCAAAGTTTATACAGCGTACAATTACTGGAAATACAAAAAAAAAGTAAAATCCAACACAACACACAAATAAAATGTTATACTTAATGAATTTTCCATTATGATCTACGGAGTATGAATGGCAAATATCTAAATATTTGTCAATTTACTAAGTAGAAAGGTAAACATTACCGGTATTATTATTATTATTATTATTTTTTTTTTTACAAGTTGATTTATTTCTCAAAAGTACCGTACTGTGGAATTCACAGATTTTCCCCACAAGGCGAGTATACCCCATTCCAGCCATCAGACTAGAATTAAAATTTCTTGGAGGAGCCGGGAATTGAATTTGGACCTCCGGGGCGGCAGCCAAGAATGCTAGCCACTACACCACGAGTCTTAATATTGTTTATAACTTAGCCAATAAGTTAAAGATTAGGGTACAACCAAATTTAAATTATATTAAGCTCTTACCAAAGCAACACTTTCTTAATTTTTATTGGCTTTTTCGGGGGGGGGGGGTGGATATACGCCCCTGCCGGATTACATGCAATTCCCCAATTTAGCGGACCTAAAAAAAGAATTATCCGATTGCTTGTATGAAATTGATGATCATGACAAACTATATAACTATTATTTGATTATAACTGGCTGATGGTTGATAAATAGGGTGGCGTATCATGACATAATATCGTATTCTTTAACATTTCAGGTATTGAATAGACCTCTAGCGGATCATAATTGTAAAGTAATTGTATGAAAGTTTCCGTGTAGAGCGCAGCACAATTCGCCGTCGGCCAGCGTAGAGGTTGCTCGTCTATTGGACTAGTGTTTCAGTTCGGTCTGGCGACAGGTCACACCACCATTGACGTCATGTGATTGACTTTTGTCATGATTCGAAACGTATCCTGGCTTTTATTTGTTCAGTTCTGGCAATAACTGGAGAAGACGTACAAGCATTTGTTTGGACAGCTGTGTGATAAGTTTGGTTGAATTGGATCTTGCTACTACGTCAGGAAATCCATGCAATAAGGTCAGGTACAGACGGGACAATGGCGATATTTTCGGATCAGTCTCGTATATTGTGGTTTGTACCGCTAAAGAACATGAGTAATATGGATAAGCTCACGTTACGGTTTTGTGTGTTCGTTGTTATGTGTTTGCTGTGGCAACCAGTTTACTCTAAAAACTACACCTGTGTAATGTACGGCCAGTGTAACATGGACAGTTTGGGCAGGACACAGAATTGCCTTGATAGTCAAGAAGCCAGACCTTTGGAAGGAGAAGGACAAGAATTGTTGAAGAAGTGGTGTCCACACTTCTTCAGCGATAAAGTGCCTGGTTCTGATGTTAAAACGTGCTGTGATACTAAACAACTAAAGTCATTAGATCAGAGTGTTATTTTGGCTGCTAGCTTTCTGCAACGGTGTCCTTCATGTATGCAGAATTTAGTTAGACATATTTGCGATTTCACATGTGGCGCTGATCAGAGTCGATTTGTGAATGTTACTGATGTTGAGGTTAATAGTGAAGATAAGGAATTTGTTACAGGAGTGGCTTTGTACGTCAGTGACACTTACATGTCAGGCACATTTAACTCCTGTATTCAAGTGTCTGTACCATCGACAGGACAGCTAGCCCTGGATCTCATGTGTGGTGAGTGGGGAGCAAGTCGATGTTCTGCTCACAAATGGTTTACTTACATGGGTGATGCCCAAGGAAATCCATATGTACCTTTTCAGATGACATACATTCCAACTGATATACCCATTGACGATTTTATTCCTCTAAGTCCAGGAATCACGCCATGCAGTGTAGGGATAAGCAGTAGTGTTCCACCATGCAGTTGTGTGGATTGTGAAGCAAGCTGTCCTGTTCCTCCTCCTGAACCTACACCTCCTGAGCCATTTTATATCATGAATATGAATGGCCATATGTTTATTATGGCAATCATATTTATAATCGGTTCCCTTATATTTGTCCTTGGTGTATACTTTTGCTCAAGTGCACGGAACTCAATTGTTAGTCTTGTGAGTGGAGAAGGTGTGGATGCAGTTGGACAACGCCTGGCCGGTTTGAACCAATCGCGGATTGCACTTGGTGCTGATGAAGAGGATAGTCCATTACGTTCCAAGAGATCTAGTGTTGCGAGTGCAGATGGAGCGAACATACCTCGACAGATTCATCAAAGTTCATTTCTGGAGAAGCTTGGAGCTGAAACTGATCGTGTGTTACAAGATTTCTTTCAGTGGTGGGGCACATTCTGTGCTGCAAATCCATGGCCTGTTCTTTTCTTTGGTTTATGTGTTGTAGTTGGTCTGGGTCATGGGATAAAGTACATGAAAGTAACTACAGATCCTGTAGAGTTATGGGCATCACCAGCCAGTAGATCTCGGGTGGAACGTGAGTATTTTGATGCTAATTTTGAGCCCTTTTACCGCACTGAACAAGTCATTATTAGTGCGGTGGGTTTGGAAAATATTATTCACAACACATCTGATGGACCTATTGAATATGGACCTGTTTTTCATAGAAAATTCTTAGAAACGGTTCTAGATTTACAGCAAAGTATTGAGTCTCTTGGTCATAATGAAAGTAATGGCTTAGAAACTATCTGCTTTGCCCCTTTAACATCTCAGTTTTCTGAACAGACAAGAGTATCTCAGTGTGTGGTGCAGAGTATATGGGGCTATTATCAGAATGACTTGGAACTGTTTGATGGTCTTGAAGAAGAAGATTCTGAGAGTTTTGTGGTTAACTACTTGGACCACTTTAAAAAATGTTCACAGAATCCCTACAACCCAGAATGTTTGGCCTTGTATGGAGGACCTATTGATCCTGCCATTGCAATGGGTGGTTTTATGCAAAAGGGTGATGCATTGGGAAGCCAGCCCAAGTATGAAAAGGCCACTGCCATAATACTCACGTTCCTTGTGAATAATTACCATAATAAAACTAAACTTGTGCCAGCACTTGAATGGGAAGAGAGATTTGTCTTATTTATGAAAAACTGGATTGAAACAGAAAAGCCAGATTACATGGACATTGCATTTACTTCTGAACGCTCTATCGAAGATGAACTTGATCGTGGATCTCATTCTGATGTCATGACTATTCTTGTGAGCTACATTATTATGTTTGCCTATATAGCCATCTCCCTTGGTCAATTACGCACCTGCAGCCGGCTTCTGATTGATAGTAAAGTGACCCTTGGGTTGGGAGGTGTCATCATTGTATTGGCATCAGTTGTATGTTCTGTTGGGTTATTTGGCTTTGTTGGTGTCCCTGCCACACTGATTATCATAGAAGTAATACCTTTCTTGGTACTCGCTGTGGGTGTTGACAACATTTTCATCTTAGTGCAGACTCATCAACGGGAGGGTCGTCGACAGAATGAGAGTCATGCGGAACATATCGGTCGGACATTGGGTCAGGTGGGTCCTTCTATGCTCCTGACCAGTGTTTCAGAATCGTGCTGTTTTTTCCTTGGTGCACTTTCCGACATGCCTGCAGTGCGTGCATTTGCATTGTATGCTGGCATGGCCTTGTTGATAGATTTCTTGTTTCAAATCACATGTTTTGTTAGTCTACTTGCAATCGATACTCTGCGACAAGCAGCCAATCGATTAGACGTTTGTTGTTTTATTCGAGGATCAAAGGCAGATGCAGACCCTAATTCTGAAGGAATCCTGTACAAGTTTTTCAAAGAACTATATGTTCCATTTTTAATGAACAAGAATATTCGTGTGGGTGTCATGGTCATATTCTTTGGTTGGCTGTGTTCTAGTATTGCTGTAGCTCCCAGTATCGAGATAGGTCTTGATCAGGAACTTTCTATGCCCGAGGACTCCTTTGTATTGAGGTACTTCCGTTATTTGAAAAGTTACCTCTCCATTGGGCCTCCTATGTACTTTGTAGTGAAAGGTGAATTAGACTACTCAAAACCTGAAATACAGAATATGTTTTGTGGAGGGCAGTATTGTAACAGTGATTCCCTTATTACTCAAATATATATGGCATCAAAACAACCACAAAGCTCTTATATTGCGAGACCTTCATCATCATGGTTGGATGATTATATTGATTGGTCTGTTTCTCCAGAGTGCTGCAAATACTTTCCTAATAATGGATCATTCTGTTCACATGATAATATACGTTGCTCTAAGTGTAACATTGGATTGATAAAAGCTACAAACCGTCCAAATGCAACAGCTTTTCAGAAATATTTGCCATTTTTCTTACAAGACAATCCATCTGATAGTTGTGCCAAGGCTGGTCATGCCGCTTATGGACATGCTGTTAATTACAATCTGAATGACAAGGGTTTAGTTAAGAGTGTTGGAGCCAATTATTTCATGGCCTATCACTCAATCCTCAAAACTTCTGCAGATTATTACGAGGCCTTACGATCTGCACGTAAAATCTCTGCCAATCTCACAGACACGATAAATAGTCACTTGAAGAATTCAAACACCTCAGTGGAAGTGTTTCCATATAGTATATTCTATGTGTTCTATGAGCAATACTTAACAATGTGGCCTGACACCTTGTATAGTCTCCAAATATCAGTGGCGGCAATCTTTGTTGTTACATTCCTACTGATGGGTCTTGATATAATCTCATCATTGGTGGTTATAATTACCATATCAATGATTGTTACAAACATTCTTGGATTGATGTACTGGTGGAATATATCACTTAATGCTGTCTCTCTAGTTAACTTAGTCATGGCTGTTGGAATAGCCGTGGAGTTCTGCAGTCATCTTGTTCACTCTTTTGCTGTATCTGTTGAAGAGACTAGAGTTATGAGAGTCACTGATGCATTGGTTAACATGGGTAGCTCAGTGTTTTCTGGCATTACGCTAACAAAATTTGGTGGGATCTTAGTGTTAGGGTTAGCTAAATCTCAGATCTTCAGTGTATTCTATTTTCGAATGTACTTGGGCATAGTATTGTTTGGTGCTGCTCATGGATTAATATTTTTGCCTGTATTATTGAGCTACATGGGTTCACCAATGAACAAAGCAAAACTAGAGTACCGAGAAAGACATGTGCTACGGGTGCAAGAAAATACCGCGTGTGTTGAAACATCGTTGAATCGAACCTGATATAATTCCATATAGTGAGTTAGTATCACTGTTCCATTGACTTTGAACTCGTTTTAATAACTGCTATTAGAATGCCTTTCTGCCTATTGACTCCATCCACATCTATTAATCAGGAAATCTGTTGAGCTGTAATTGTTTTCCTACTTAATTTATGATGTAATGTATGATCGATCTAGGTTGTAATAATTCTTAGATGTTAGAAATGTTTTAGGTCTGAAAGGCATGGCAGTTCATCCTATGTTTTATATATGTTCTCAGTAGAAGTGAGGTCTTAATGCATTTAGTTCCACAAGAAATTCTTTTGATTTGAGACACCTCCTCCTGGTTATCAGGAATGACTGACTCGAGTTATCTTCTCCATAAAATGGAGATGACAGTAGAATAATCACTATGCTTCCACCTGTAGGTTCCCATACCTTTGGCCTCATGAATACATGTGATACCTATCAACTGTAGCTCGAGATTCTTACTTTCCCATGGCAATGATTAATTCTTAGTTTCTGCATAGGGCAGGATTTGTTTTGTAAATATTACATCCCTTGAACGATACTCAACAATTCTGCATCCTTAAGATGTCTATTCCAATGCATTAGTCTGTTTAGTAGATCTATTCAGTAAAAATCCAGAATACTGTAATGCTGTTGGCAGGTAGTTCTGAAGGGCTAGGAACCTTCTGGTAGTAAGCGTCCTTGTTATATCTGTTACCTATAGGTGGAGCCTTTTATTTTAAGCCCTATTTTAAAGCTAAATGCTTAGCAATCTCATATTATATTTTTATACTAATTTATTTTGAAGTGAGCTAGGCAATCAGTATTAATTCTGGAGATTTTTAGTAGTTATTCGTGTGCATGTGTCATGAGTCGAAGTAAATGGAGTACAGTGTGTAACAGGCCTTTTCAGGACAAACGTTTGGACCTGGTGGGGACCAAAAACATGTATCTTGAGAATGGATCTGTGAGAAGTTACTCAATATATACATTAGGCCTATTGATGTTTGTGTGAAAGAGGTTTGGAGAGGTAATCAGAATTGAAATTCATAAAACCTACTGGATTGTAAAACTTTTGTATTTGATAAAATAAGAATTGAAGTGGTGGTCTTTTTTTTTTTTACAAATACTCATGGATGGTCCACATTTCTATTGCATATTTTGGCTGAGAGGGAAACAACTTTGCACTGCTTGGAGCTTAGGCACTTGTGATTGTTAAAATATTTTTATGTGAGTTACTTAAATGTATTTATTTTTCTTCCAATTTCATCAGGGAAGAAAGTCCAGGGATTTCTGTGAAGTGAAATGTAACTGAATTGATACTGTTTTTGAAAAGAAATGTGTAGGGTCTGTCTTATATACAGTACTTGTAATGTTACTGGCCTCATTATGATTGTTTCAGAAATTCATCTTAAATCTGTAAGATGTATGAATAGTGAAACTTGTTTTAATAAGGAAGTTGGCCTATAGGTCCTTATTTGTATTATTGTGTTATCAGCTGTCCATTTCTTACTGAAGTCACTGCTTCTCTCTGGTGTGATTTTCAAAATTTTACTACTTATGTGAATATTTTGATTTCTCATGGAACAGAAATTTGCTGCTGTGCAGTTACCTAGAAAATGTTGTGAAATGAGCAAGTTACTCAAATAGTTCTAATAAAGCACTGTGTGTTATTTGTACTAGCCCTCATTTTGCGTGCAGTATTTTTTGTTCTTACTATGATCATTTTTAAAATATTTTCATTGTAAATTTCTGTCCCAACATGTTGTATTGGTTTAAAATACTTAAAAAGCATGTCGATTTCATGGTCACGTTTTAAAAAAAATAGCCATTGTGATTGATTTTTATATTCTAGAGGACGGGAAAAAAATTAATTATTGGCATTATCTACAGTGTTTACTAATGTATATGTTCGGAGTTACAGGAAACTTAGTGTACTGAATGGTACGAATCATATTTATATTTTCTTGTGTAGGAGGGTTTTTCATTGTATTTTTACTGTGAATGGGTTCATAGTTAAGACTGATAATGAATGTATGTAGTTGAAATAAATCATCTTTTCCACTTAACTTATGCGAATATTTGAAAACATATTGATAGATTCCAATAATTGATTTATACATGATCTGAATGATGACAAATGAAAGCTTTCAGCTGTTAAGTCGTGTCACGCTCAAAATTAAGAAAAACAACTGACCCATTTGGAACTCGAACTTGTGACCTCCAGCTTTGTACAGTATTGCTCTAATCACTGATGGGCATACTTAATTCTCACATGGCGTCTGTGTTGCTGCGACACACTGTTATGCACATTATATGGAAGTTCTCGGTAGGACTAATTTTCATTAATTAAGGTTGGAGGAAACTAGAATGAATCCTGTAAGCACCATTGGGTTAGTTATAAAGTCTTAACTACCAGAAAAATTGGCTAGGACTCCTCAACAGGATGGACAGAAGCAGGATCCCTAAAGCAGTAGTCAACTACTGTCCGGGTGGGGAGAGATCACTAGGTCGCCTCAGGAAATGATGGCGTGAAAATGCAAATCTTCTGTATAGACCGTAACAGTTCTTCTAGGACTAATACAGGAAAGGATGATGATGATGATGATAAAGCCTTAACATTATGCCGTGCCCTTCAGCATTTTACCAAGAGACTATTGTACATCAGTGTCCAGTATTGTTTTATATCATATGATGGCACATAATCATTAATGTTCTGCCCTAGGTTGGTTCCTTAGTTTAGGGGCTGCGACAACGCGGTCATGAGGCGGCTTCGGTAGCATGCTGAGCTTCTATGCCCAAGATCGCGGGTTCAAATCCGGCCGAAGTCGTCGGATTTTTTAACAGCGTTAAAAATACCTCAGTATGCCTTCCTTCGGAGGGGAAGTAAAGCCGGCTGTCCCATGTCATAGATTTATGGCATGTTAAAGAACCTTCCACTCATTACACCTGTGTGATGCTAAATTGTATTGGTTAAGAATGTAAACAACACTCTTAGGTTCCTACGTTCGTTGCCAAGAGCCGACTGTGGTGACGTCTGGTAGCTAAGTTCTGAACAAGTAGTCGTTGACGGTGGCGTTTGGCGGTAAAAGTAGGAACTACTTGAAAATTGATTGTCTGCAGTCCTTACTTGAATTAAAACAGATACACACACTAATACAGTCATCACAATTAACACCGGTTATCAGACAGATTCTACACACACCCAGAGTACACGGGACCGCCGGCTTTACTTCCCCTCCAAAGGAAGGCACACTGAGGGATTTTTAACGCTCTTAAAAAATCAGACTACTTCGGCCGGGCATAGAAGCTCCGCATGCTACCAACTAGGCCACCGAAGCCGCTCAATGTTCTGTCCTAGGGCAGGTCCTCGCACAGCTGCTTTCCATACAGTCCTGTCTCCTGCTACCCTCTGTTTTCTCATAATTGGCTTCTATCCTATCAACCATCTGGTTTCTTCTCCGTCCTCTTCGTCTTCCATTCAATGTTCCTTCCATAGTGTCCAAGCCAATTGTTTCTCCTCATCCTTCAATAATTTTCACTCTTCCCCAATTCTCGCATCTTCTCATTTCTCACTCTTTCTACCCATTTAATTCCTTCCATACTCTTCCAAATCCACATCTCAATGGTACATCTGGAAGGGTACTCCATAAATATCACCTGTTGTATAGGGGAGTGTCTGGTATTGTTATTTTTATATTATTTGGTACCATTTGATACTTTGTGACCATCTCCTGGTAGCATTCTCGATTGTCGGTCAGGAGGCCTGGGTTTAATTCCAGGGTCTGCCAATAAATTGAATTCTGGTCTGAGGGCTGGAACGGGGTACACTCAGCCTCATGAGGTAAATATGAGAAAAGGTGGGTTCAATTCCTACCTCAGCCATCCTGGAAGAGGTTTTCTGTTTTTCCCCGCTTCTACTCCAGGTAAGTTAAGTGCTGGGATGGTTCCTAACTTAAGGCCAAGGGCACCTCTGTCCCCATTCTCATCTGAATTACAAATACACTCTACTACTACAGACACCACAATAATACAGGTTATCTTACTTATTGTTAATATTATAATTAATATTATATTTTATATGACCATCATGTACAAGCCTGTAAACTAAAACAATGATACTTTGATTATGAAGCAGACCAAAGGGAAATTGTCCACAAATTTCCAGCGAATAGGGAAAGATCCTGAGCTATTAACTCATAAGGACTTTGTTCTTGATAGCAACTCTGCTTCTATTACCTGGATTAACCCATAAATGCCTGGCGGTCATTACATTTATTGATCTACAGGACCTTTGCCAGTTACAGATATTCGAACTTCGTGCTTATATGATAATGGAAGGTCTATCTATTCATTTTCCGTGCACTAGTCTCTAGGAAATGTCTTGGGTGATGCCACAACAATTGTGTGCATTTCGTGGTTTGTTTCTCACGTCATGATGGCATGCTAAATTATTGCGTAAAAGGGAGATGTCTTTATCTTCAGGATTATGGTAGTAAATATATCTAATTTATAATTCAGTAACTTATCTTGCACGATTCTTTGTACCTGCTCATGCCCCGGGACTAATTTTCCCAGCGTAACGCTAGGCGGATACAGGGTCAGTGGTAAGGCAAGATATTTTTTGTAGCACATTCATATGAAATGAATTTCATGCATTCATACAAAACATTTTTCCATAGAACTTAGTTCTTTTAACTGTGCATGCCTTGATATAATATGTTTTATGTCACCATAGCATATTTTTTTATGCCAGTACCGTATTCAAGATCATACCTTTGCCGAGATATCTGGTTGCAGGCAGTGTTTCGGAAAATTCAATACGTGAATACATTCTCGCTTGCTGTTCCCAAGCTTGCAGGATCGAATCCTGGTGCAGTCAGCTGGCATTGGAGGGTGCGCAAATGCGAGGGAGTTGTGTCAGTAGATTTACTGGCACGTTAAAGATCCCCTTTGGGGCAACGTTCCAGCACCCTGGCGTCTCTAAAAGCCAGAGCAGTTGAAAGGGACATAATCCAATAACATTTATATTGGAGGAAGTGGAAAAGGAGTATTGACGTCAGGATTATTGCTCGCTGGCATGAAAACAGCACAGTAACTGTTGCCTCCACAACTCTCCCCGTTTTTCCCCTCGACCAGGTCAAAAGGTTCTCTTGGGCAGAAAAAAAAATAACAATCCCACATCCTCTCCTGATCGGCACCTATAACAAATTCATGGGATGAACGGACTTCATGGATGGAAATTTGAACCGATATCGTGTGTCCATAAGAAACAAAAAGTGGTGGTTGGCCATATTTTCTTAACTTTTTGACGAGAGTCTCCAAAACGCATGGTACCTCAGTACTATGTCACGGCCAAGTACAACTCAACTAGAGTTCAAGAGGGAAGTGTCTCAATTCTACGTGAAATCGTTCGGCGTTGAACCATATGGAGCCAGGTGGCCGTCAACTGCACGTGCAGGAGAGGGTTGCGATATGATGGAAGCGATCATCTGGTCATCAACGTCCCAGGAAATAAGCGGAGGTGGTGTGCTGGTGAATTGTGTGTAAGCAGTGTCCGCTCTGCATGTTGTAAATGTCATGTGGGACTGTGCTTATCATTGCTTCTTACCGTTCCACACCAAGTAACTAGTCACTTGACTATATGATCGAAGGTTCAAAGGTGTCAAAATGCTTGTTGAGTGCTTTTTACAGTGTAATATTAGCAAGATAAGTATTTAGCAACAAACAGGAAATCGGTACATTATTGTATTTATAAATCACCATTCAGAATAAGCAGCGAGGGTTTTGACACCACAAGCGCCTAGCGTTACATGTGCTTGGCTGTATGTGGAATGTGTCTTATAACCTGAGTTATTGTGATGGCTGTACTAGTGTATGTATTTGTAATTGGGGATAAGATTGGGAAGGAGGTGGCCATGGCTCGAAGTTAGAAAACATCCCAGCATTATATGTAACGCCCTGTATTTCCGGAACTTAAGATGCGACCTTTGTAAAATATGGTTTGAGCAGCTTGATATGATATGACTTATTAATATAAAAAAACAAAATTTTCAAAAAGTATTAATTTGGGCGTTCATGGGTTAACTTGCTAATTATAGATAGGAGAAAATCGCAGGTTCAGTGACCTGCAACTGGACTCTGTGTGTACTTCTGTCTTGATTGGATACCATTTTACTGGTGACAGGGTTGCACAAGATTCACTCAGTCTGTTGAGTATTTATTACAGGTTTGGGACTCCTCCAGGGCGAGTCTTGCTTGCTAATCACCAAGCCGGACCAGGTTCGATCCCGGTGCATGTGTAATTTTCGAAGTTAATTATCTTGTCCTGTGGTTCGGATTCCAGCGATCATGATCAATAAATAAATGGTCATGTAAAACTACAAGCTTCATTTTCCATGGCAAGGCAAGTAGGCTATGACCCGGTTAGAATTACTCTCTCAAACCCAAATATTTTGAAAAAAAAACGGCACATTCTTTTTTTCTTTTATTGTTGTCAAAATCATACTATGAACAAAATCGTCTTGGCATGCCGGAAGGCAGAGCTAGATTTCACCGCGCAAAGGAAGATATTTTGATTTCACTAAATTTGCCAAATGTCGTATACCTCCCAAGTTCCAGATGTTTAGCATACATCTTCTGAAAATATTTTGCTCATACCTTCGCGTAAGGGCGGGTCATATAAAAATTCTTTCAGACGAAAGTTTTAGATAATTTTGAGAAGACTATTGACCATTTTAAACAGTTTTGATGTGCCTATTAAGGGAGGTATGATTTGTTTCTCTCAAAACTCCTTTCTCACCCCTTCGGTCAATGGTTGGTGCTATCCAAAGACTTGGGCTCTTATCAGAAGAATGCTATGAAATTGGAATGGGTTCAATTAATTCTCATACTAAGATAGTTATAGCAATATTTCTTTCGAAAAAGGCCCCCTACCACCATTTCCACCCTCTTGTTCCGATTTTGCCCATGAATGAACTCGACCGTGATTGTGAATGGTTATATTTTATTCATAAATTTGAAAGTGATTGGTGTCCACAAGAAAGTTATATAATCTCTACTTAGTACAAAACAAAGTTAAGACTTCTGAGAAGGGTGGATGTGTTTGGAGTTTCCCTCGAAGTGCAACTAAGGTTTTCTTCATTTCGCCTGTGAAACACAGTCCAGTTAAGATTGGACGGAAGAGGGATTTGAGTTTCATTCACCTCGCCATTCCCTGGAAGTGCAACTCTTATTTCGCCTGTGAACTTTTCGTTCCGCAAAATTCACAATTTAAGATTTGACGGAAGGGGGATTATATTATATTAAATTATACTGATTGGCGTATAATCTCTACTTAGTATAAAACAAAGTTCCCGATTCTTGGATGTCACGGGTAATCTCGAGAACTACTGAATGGATTTTGATGCGGTTTTCACCATTCTGTAAAGGATATCTCGAGGAAGGTTTCTGTAGAAAATTATTTATTTATGACCAAAGGAAGTCAAGCACTAACGATTTCAGTGAAAAGGTCGAAAAAAACCTGCCGTCCGTGCACTTTTTAAGCTTACGCTGGACAAACCGTTAAAAATATATACTATGAGTGTAAGAATCGTTCAGAATGAAAAGTTCTACAAAAAAAGCTCGGGAGAGCATATCTCTATCTTCAAAACATCGCCTACTATAAGCGTTTTTACGTTTTCATTTCTTCCAACAATCTCCATTCAGTTACTGAGGCGACAGTTTACGAGCTAGCTAGGGGCGAGTCTTATCACCCCAGTTACAGCTTAGCTAACGGACGAGCTTATTGGCCCAGATACAGCCAGCAGCAAACTGTCGAGTCGTGTTGAGTTAAAAACTTTAGAGAAGAGTGGTTGTGTTTGGAGTTTCCCTGGAAGAGCAACTCGGGTTTTCTTCATTTCGCCTGTGAACGTTACGTTTCGTTCCACAAAATTCACAGTCAAGTTGAGATTGGACGGAAGGGGGATTTGTGTTTCATGCACCTCCCCATTCTTAAATTACGTCTGACAAAGAGTTTTTTGCACATGCATCTCCATGATAATACAATTAATAGTCCACTCTGATTTTAACCCATCATGCCGAGACGTAAGACGGATATAGGTCGTAGTTCATTGACATTGAAAAAAAAAAGGCGCTTATCACGTAATGCATTCATAAGTTAACTGTTCCCGGGTGAAGCCGGGTCGGGTTGCTAGTATTATATATATTAACTTTAAAACTGACGTTTTTTTTTTGGATCTGGGGGTTGTGTAACTCAAAAATACATAGAGATTTTCCAAAAGTCTCGATATGGTACCCATTTCAATAGGTAGCTTTCTCATTAAATCGACCTAGATGCATTGCTAGAAAAAATGTAGCTTGCCATCAAGTGAAACTGATTTTGGTTCTCATCCCTATTACCGTAATTGTTATTAAGGTATGGGAGTTAAAGTCCTAAAAAGTACAAATTTAGCAAGCAAATGTGCCCTAAAAATAAGGCCTAAGAATGGAATTTTATGGAGTTCTTACTCGCCTTTCTTAAAGAGTCCAAAAACGAAATATTAGCATGCTTTTTGGTATCTGTTGGCATAAGTTAGCACTTCACTTTAGGCATGATGGGCTTCACTATCCAAATACACTTTTTTGGTATTAAGTTATTATTTTCAAACTTCTTTGATTTCATATTTTGCTGATGATGGATTGATCCGAAAGAGGTCCACTATTCTATATTAGGTAATGTTCAAATAAATATATTGTATTGATAGGCACTTACATCGTTATATAATTAAGTCATTATGGAACTTTTTAATTGACCATCATTGTTAATATTTCTTATTACCACAACGACTACAAAAAAGAGGCGGTATCACTACCACCTCGACCAGATGCTAGCTAGAGATATTTTCTTTCAATTTTGTCATCAAGTACTGACATTCTAGGAAACTTGGTGGCTATCTGATCAAAAACCCAGTTTGAGCATTGAAGGAAACTACTTATGTGTAGTGGAGCTTCTTCCAGGCATGGAGAGAGTCTTGTCATTTTATGCAGATTAGGACAGCATAACAATGAGGTGTACTAGGCAGGGTGAGGTAGTATGCTATTGCTTTCCTCACTGGGCCAGAGCAGCAGTACTGACCTAAAGAGCTGAAGCTTCCACAGGCACCAGTTGTGCCGCAAGTGCCATTTTCGGCACTACTCGCACCTCAGTAAATTTCATATAATCACAGCCATCGACATGTGGAAAGTAACATTTTTACCCTAGCCTATGTCAACAAACGAATGCATATATTATATACTGCATTTATCAAGAGATGGCAACAGGCCAGTATCTACAGTGGGATTGCATGTTTTTTGTTCTGAGCTAGACGAGGTCTTTTTGCCAAGCAGTGCAGTAGGACAACGTGGACATTAACACACCACATGTTTACACTTTTATAGCCCAACATTTGGGAGTTCCAAATTTGAATTGGGAAGTACATTCAGTTAGTTAATCACACAGAGCAAATTCTTCACACTAATTCACAGTATGTCCCTACCTTAATCTATCACAAGACTCAGAGTCGAGCCTCTGACCAGGATGCTTAAAACTACACTTTGTGACTGACCATCAGAATTTAAATGTAAAATGGATGGCAAAATTGTACTTTTTATGCCGTTGTCGGAGGTTGTAACTTGATTCGGAGTACACGTAACTTCTTCCTGCCTTAAAGGAGCATTTCAACCCAACTTATGATTGCGTTTCCACCGACATCGGTAGCTACGCTCTCTAAAGCGCAGCGTTAGGCCATCGTGCCAATCTCTCTGCTGACTCGCTCGACATAGGTTCCAGCCCCACAGTCAGCCGTCCTTGAAATGGTTTTCCATGGTTTCTCCGTTTTCAACTCCAGGCAAATGCTGGGACAGTACCTTCTGACAGGCCACGACCGCTTCCTTCCACATCCTTGCCCAGTTTCATTCATCTCCATCCATTTCATCTCTCATTACGGCGTGCAGATCGCCCATAGGTGTCGACTAGAAAGACCTGAACTCAGCCTCTCAGGAGGCCACATGACAAAAAATAGATGTGTTTTCGATGACTGAACAGACCAATCCCGGCATAAAACATGCACCCACATAAATTGCACTGATTGGTTGGGGGAGGGCAGGTTTGTAATCGACGGAGCTTTTTTGCATGTCGCTTGGCCTCTCCCTGTCTGCAACATTCTTCTTCAAGTAAGTTGGCAAGAGGTAAGTAGAGTAAAATTATTGCACATTTTTAAAGTTCTATTTTGTTTGGAAGGTTCATTTACTAAACTGGCCACATGACAAAATCTTAATGTTGGAGTGAATTTCTTTTCCTGAGATACACACGACAGACTAGAAGATCATGAGAACGTGTAAGAATCAACATACACAATAATAATTTGCAGTGGTGGTATCGACAGCTCAATATTTGTAACCTTAGATTAGACAGCAATGAGTGGTGATGCTGGCTACTTAATAGTTGCTTCTCCCCACAGCAGTGCAAATTTGAGTCCCAGTCACTCTGGATTTTCCTCAAATGTATTGATATTAACTTATACCTTACTTGAAGAAAAGAAGATAACCTGTTGTGTCATAAGAATTTTCTATATTCTCACTTTTGGAATTATCGCAACCATATCTTTAAAAAAAAAATCCCACTGATGAGCCAGCTTGGTGCAGGCGCGGATTCAAGGGGGGGCACACACCCCCGCCCCAAACGGAGACCAATTTTTTTTTGCAAACTCAAAAAACGAAAACACAATACCCAGACAAATACTTAACTAATTTTAACTAAAAAACAGGTTTTTTTTTCATTTTATTCAATACTGAAAATATCTTTATTGCAATTATTATGTTCTGTTATAACTGTACATATTTACAACTTCATACCTGTTATATAAAAACGATTATTTATATAACAATATCAACTCATCTATTTTGTTTAGCAAACCTTGTGATTACCGAATCGATGTCTATAGTGATGTCACGATGAATGTGCAGCAATGCACGGATAGGAATTTGGGGCTTTTTTCGCACCAAAAAATTTTGCCGACGTCCAAACTGCAAGCTTGGTTGGCAATTTAAGCTGTGACTTTCTCCCTTTGTCAATACCAACTTGACTTGCCGAAACTGTAACGTACCTTGATACTTATCTCGAAGCTCGATATCAAAGTCGCAAAACACGCCGCTGTTGCAATTTGTACGAATATTTTGGTGCGCTAAATGCATCAAATTTCTATCCATGTAGCTTGCAAAAAAATTGGTCGGGTTTTGTACGTTTGGTTATTTTGTGATTGCGTTGTTAGTGATACCATTTTTCTTAACAATTTCGATTCTGTGAACCCCCCCCCAAAGCCGAACTCTAGATCCGCGCCTGGCTTGGTGTTCCTAGGTGAAACCCCACACAAAACACGGCACAAACCTAGAAAAATTGCTGAGTTATAATTATTTTCTTCGTTGTAATTTTTATCTCATGGTTTGAAGCTGATGTTACAAGGGATCATCACCCATGTTTCATCCCTTAAAGCTACAATCTTCACCACCAAGGTGTGTTCTTCACCCTATTCTAAATTCTATCACAAGAAAAATGGAAGTCCTTGAGTTTCTTTGGCCCTTGAACTGTCCATACAGTTGCACCAACATTCCAACCTACTTACTTGTATGTTGTTAATTAGGGCTCGGATCGATATGCTCGAAAACCATGTGTTTTATGCTCGAAAACCCCATTATATGTGGTTAAATATGCAGAATATGCTCTAAAAACACCGTTAGAAACTATAAAAAGGAAAGTGAAACGAAAAAAAACCAATAACATACCTTTATATACGAGCTTTATTTTCTAATTATATGTATGAAACACAGCAATATACTCGCATTCAAGTTTTTCAAGTAGGTATACAAGTATAAGAGAATTTTTCTTATAAAAGTTACAGTTTATAAGTTCATTTACAAAATTTTCAGAATTGGCGAGTCAATGAAGTAGATCTGCATTGGTCGGTACAACAAGAATTTTTTCTATGTTTTCAGTTTTGAATGATTTTCTTAAATCAGTCAATAAAAGTTTCAATGATGAGAATGACCTCACTAAAGGTTAAAAATCTGCAGTTCTATTATTTGCACCAGATAGGCTTTTCAATGATTATTTCTGTTTTCGAATCTTAAGGATGGACAGGGCCAGAATTCGGGGGGGGATTCATAGAAAAACAAACTATTTAGTCGAAAACCACATGAATATGCATTTATATGCTTCTATTCTGAAAACCGCGGTTTTATGCATTTATATGCTCGATAAATTTCAATTCTGTTGGTCCTAGAGAGGTGAAAATACCACCGAATGGCTTCTTTCAATGTGTACTATCCAGGAAAAAATATGCAAATATGCTCGAATCCGAGCCCTATCGTTAATCTACACTGCTTTATTCTCCCATAATTAAAATCTTTTCACATCAATATGGATCCTCAGCCAGAAATTATGGTTAGAATCATGTCATTCTACAAAACAATACATTTGATCTACAAAATCAGATCTTTCCTTTTCAGTAGAGCAAACCAAAGGATCATGAAACTTCTCATAAAATGAAACTTAATACACCTTCTATGAGTTGTAAGTTTAGGAGGTACTGCCCATTGAAATTGTGGTGAAAGCGGGAAGTATTAAATTTTAATTTGTTAGCATCCAGCTACTGAAGTCGTCATCAGTGAATGAGAGAAGAACGAACTCGACCCTGGGTGGTATTCCATCAGGTGATGTTAGGTAACTGTGACCCATTTACAGTAGATATTACAAATATTGCATTTTGACCACTTGCACCAGAACAGATGGCAGCTAAGAGGCAGTAAGGTGGCAGCCTAGCGTAAGGAAGTATCAAGTCATAATGAAATAACATTGGTTGTTTAACTAATCTTTCTATTTTTTTTTTTAATATCCTTACACTGATATGATACTTTCAGACAGATGGGGAAGATAGTTTTAAAAACTTACTTATTTCCATTATGTCCTGATACGGCACCCCATTGCCTATAAGTGCCACTTCATAACGAGGCAAATTCCCCTCTTTTTTTTTACCTCACACTTTGCGACCCCTAAGTCCCACCTTTCTGACTCTTTACTGTCACTTTGTAAGGAGACAAGTTCCCCTTGATTACCCCCCTTACTCTTTGCTACCACCTTAGTGCCACTTAACTGCTTTCCAAATGGGCAATCTATGCCTAATTACCACTTTGCCATGGGGCCAGTATCCCCTTACTACCTCGTTGCTACCACCTAAGAGCCACCTTTTGCCTCTTTATTTCCACTTTGTATGGGGGCAAGTTTCCTTTTATTACCTCCTGCCACCTTGCTGCCTCCTAAATGGCCAGTCTACACTTGGTTACCAGCTTCCTTAAGGACGAGCATTCCTTTATTTACCACTTATTCCTTAATATTTTTGCCAGGGCAGTATACACTGAGTGGCCAAAAGTCACGGGAAGGATAGTCCCATGAGAAAATGTGCCACGTACAACTCCCGAGCATTGCGGCGGAGCAGAGTAGTCTGTCACAGACACTAGTGTAGTGAAAATGGCAACACGTCACGAGTTAACCATCTTTGAGCGTGGGATGATCATCGGTGCATGGGTCATAGCATTTCGGAGATTACACACAATTTCGGTTTCCGAGGTTAACAACGTCGAGGGTGGATCTTCAATATATTACATGTACATATATCGTAGAGATAATGTTACCATCTGCATAAACTGCCGCACGGGACGACCACAGGTGCTCAACGAATGGACATCATGTTGCCTCAGCAGAACCATACGAGGCGATCGAAGGGCTACTGCGAGTCAGATCACCACCCAGTTGATTGTTGGGAGTCAGGATCCCATTTCTTGTCGAGTCTATGCCTCGCCGTATTGCTGCCGCTTTGAGGGCTCGCGGAGGTGCAACTCGTTATTAAAATCATATTCCGTGCCTTCCCATGACTTTTGGCCATTAAGTGTACTGTATATGCACACATTATTTATGCTTATTAAGCATTTCCATGATCAAATATCAACAGTCATTGTGACACCAAACACTTCAGATGAAATACTTAACGTACGAGGGTAATTCCAAAAGTAAGGTCCGATTCGCCGTAAATATTTGAAAGCGGCGCCAAGGGCAAAACACGCATGTGCGCCGACTCCTGGTATGCCTTGCGCGGTAAAAGCCGCCAGTAGCGTTGTTACTGTTGCTGTGTGCTGTTGATAGTGTCAGTTCACAATGTTGAAGACAATTAGTCAGCCGGCCGATTGTGAAGTAAGGGCAGTGATACGGTTTCTGTCTGCAAGAAACATTTCTGCGACAGAAATTAATCGGCTGATTACTGAAGTGTACGGTCCTAACATAATGAGTGACAGTAAAGTGCGCAAGTGGGTGCGAGCCTTTAATGAAGGACGGGAAAATGTGCACGATGAACCCTGCTCTGGCAGACCATCAGTGATTTCAGACGAGTTGGTTCATGTGGTTGACGACAAAATTCGTGAAGATCGACGATTCACGATTTCAGGGACAACGATCAATAAAGCCGCCTACTGCGCTACCCTGACTAAACTTCGACGTGCAATCCAGAATAAGCGACGTGGTCTTTTGTCGTCTGGAGTGTTGTTGTTGCATGACAATGCCAGACCCCATACTGCGAATGACGCAAACTCTAATCAAGAAATTTGGATGGGAACAGATGGACCATCCACCGTACAGTCCGGACTTGGCGCCAAGTGATTTCCACCTGTTCCGCTACCTAAAGGAGTTTCTAGGCGGCAAGCGCTTCGACACAGATGAAGTGAAAGAAGCTGTTAAAGACTGGTTAGCTTTGCAGGCGGCCTAGTTCTACGACTTAGGCATTCAAAAGCTTGTGGAACGATGTGAAAAATGTGTAAATAAGTATGGAAATTATGTAGAAAAATAGAGAAAGACGTAAGGAATGTCAATAAAACAATTGTTTTGGAAACAATTTTGATTTTGCATTTTTTTTTTTTTTAACCGGACCTTGGTTTTGGAATAGCCCTTGTAATATGACATAACTGATTATGACACTATGTTTGTTGAGAATTTTTCTACTCCAATATTTCTTGCAGCTGGTTCTGAAGTCTTTATTACTTCTTCCACAGAATTGCGGGCAGTGTCTCTTAAATCTACCTTATTGGTTGTTATGGAGTTTTCCCTTAGCCTACTGTTAATTTGTCGTTAATCAAGGCGGTAGCCAAGTGTGTTGGCTGTTTAGTAGGCAGCTCAGAGGCAATAAGGTGACAGCAAGGTGTACATACATACATACATATATTTATTTGCAGATGTGGACGCTGTCCATGGTGGCAAATTACAACAACAAAAACACTAAGCAAAATAAATTATTCATACAACTAAAAGAATACATTTTAGATACAAGGAATAATTGGTATAAGAAAAGAATAATAATAGAAACAAATATAAATTACGAATAAGAATAATTTACACTATTCTTCATCCATGTCATGTCACTGGCTCCTGATCTGGTGCTTTCTCACCAACTCCTTAAATTTTCCAACATTAGAAGGCAAAGGGCTGAAAATGTCCTCTGGCAAACTGTTCCATTCTACTTCCCCCCTCCCAATGAAAGAATATTTGCCCCAGTTACTATTCCACTGACTTAATTTTAATTTACACGAATGACTGTATCTGCCCATATAAGTACCTCCCTTTCCCAATCCCTCATTAATGTCTTCCCAAGCAATTTCCCCCTTGTAAGCTAAGAAAATACCCCCTAGTCTTGCTCTTAAACGTCTACTAGCCAGACTTTCCCATCCCAAATTCTGAGTCATCCTACTTACACTACTCGTCGATCTGTGGTCCTCCATTACATACCTGGCGGCCTTCCTTTGTACTCCTTCCAATTCCTTTATTAAATACATTTGGTATGGATCCCATACTCCCCCAGCATATTCCAGCAGAGGACGGACTAGGGACATGTATGCCCTTTCCCTAATCTCTCTGCCAGCCCCTTTAAACACACGCATAACCATATGTAGTGACTTGTATGCTTTCTTCACTATTTCCCCTATGTGCTTACCCCAGTGAAAATTCCCACTCCCCAGAGTTACACCTAAATACCTACATTCATCCCCAAATACAACTTTATTTTCCCCTACTGAATATTCAAAAACAATATGATTCCTTTTATTAACAAATCGCACTGCCTGACATTTCTTTGAATTTATCAACATATCACTTTCATCTGACCAGCTTTGTATGACAGTCAGGTCCCTCTGCAAAATTCCGCAGTCGTCCAGATGATTTATCCTCCTGTATACTACTATATCATCAGCAAATAATCTTATCTGGGATGATATTTCACCTCCTATGTCATTTACATACATGAGAAATAGCAAAGGTCCCAATTTACTTCCCTGAGGTACCCCCCTTCCCACCCTTAACTGTTCTGACACTGACCCTCCAACCCTTACCCTGTAAGTTAAGTGTTATTTTGGTGGTAGCAAAGGTAGTGAGGTATTAAAGGGAAAATTGCCTCCTTACGAAGTGCCGCTTAAGAAGCAATAAGGGGGCAGCAAGGTGGCCCATAGGTAAGAGCAAAGTTTAAAGAAGAAATAAGGGGGTATTGGTCCCCTTGCCAAGGTAGTAATTAAACACAGATTTGCCATTATTTTAGGTGGCAGTTAAAAGGCAATCAATTGACAAGTTAGGTGGCACTAAGGTAAGGGGAACTTGTGGCAGTTAAGAGGTAATAAGGTAGTAGCAAGTGGCAAGATGTAATAAAGAGGGGATCTTGTCTCATAACAGAGTGGTAGCGAAGTATAATGCGGTACCACATCGAATCATAATAAAATGTCATACATTTTAAAACTATCTTTCCTGTCTGGAAGAGCCATATCAGTGAAGGGATATTCAGAACATGCACCTTGCATTTTTTAATTATGATCAAAAGTAATAGAAGTAATTTAAAGGCTAGGATTTCTATACTGAAATGAGAACTGTACGGTGCTTAATAAGAAATATGATTGCAAATTTGACTGCACTGTATTATAGCAAAATCCCTGGGAAAGATTATAAGGAAACCTTCTACAATGTGTTTGAATTTTCCTGGTCATGTCAATAAATCTGTCACTAAATGGTGTGAGTTGACATCGAACATCCTCGCAAACTAAGGTCAGTGAGATTGGTGACAAACATTCTCACGGACTAGGTGCAGTAATATTCTCGCCAAGCAGCACTGAGCATGTTGTAAGCTGTTAGTTTTTATTACTTCTTACTTCCCGCTTAGTCCACTCAAAAACTACCATAAAATTTTACCCCTTGTCCGCCACCTTATTTATTAATTACTGCCACCTGAAAGAATGAGTATTCATTTGTAATTAATTAATTTAATAAGGCACACAAATTGTGTATATAAAGATATTACATTTCATGTAAACATAAGTCTATTATAGGACTATTTTGCTTTGTGCATTCCACAACATGGTAACGAGGACAAGTCGAATCACACAGTGCACTCACACAACTATCGTCAGGTTCATGAAAGATCTTAGTTTTGCAGAGTTTATGGTGGTATCCATGAACTGCCATAGCATTGACAAAATGTCGGAGATCCTGGTTATTATTGGTCCAAGTCCTATTCGTCATTGCTTCAGTCGAGTAGAAGTCACTACAAATGTCATTCCTTTTGGCTAATCTTTCGTCCAAGAGTTTCTTCCAATTGTCTGTATAAGGTAGTGTGATCTTGAATCTCAAATCTTCAATTAAAAAAGTCTCCTTTGCAAGTTCATAAACCAGTCTTGATCTAGTAAATCTCGATACACAGAGGGTTGTCTTTAAATAACAGGCTTTGATTTTTTTTAAAGTGTGTAGGTCATTCTTCGTTAGCTTATCCCAAATGATTTCATTTGTAATAAGTTGCAGTAAGTGATTAAGTTTAAGAGAGGGCACAGTCTTAATTTCACCACAATAAAGGCATAAATAAATAAAACCTTGTGTGCCACTTAATTTTCCCCTTGTAACTGCTTCTTAATATTTTTGCCAGAGGTTCCTTATTTGCCACTTAAATACCACCCTAGAATTTGTTCTTCAATTGCCACTTCACTTCCACTTTAGTGCCACATATATGCCTCCTAAATACCATCTTAGAAGTTGTTCTTAATAAGTAACTTTATTCCCCTTTACTGCAACTTATAGTATATGCTACTCAAATACCACCTTAGAAATTGTTTGTAATTTGCCACTTTTATCTCTCCTACTATTTACTTAAATGCCACCTTAAAAGTTGTTTTTAATTTGGCGCTTAATTTCCTCTTTAATGCCACTTAGGTGCCGCTTCAATATCGCCATGGAAACTGTTCTTAATTTGCCACCTTATTTTCTCCTCAGATGCATTAAATACCAACTTAATCTTTCAGTGGCACTTGTATACCACCTTAGAAGTTGTTTCTATTTTTGCATCTTTATTTCTCCCTTGGTGTCACTTTATCCTGACCCTGATATTGAGATGAGCTGCTAGTGGTCGCAAATTTTGTTTTTAAAGCATTTTACTACACAGTAATTCATTAATAATAATATCATATGGCCTCGGGTGCCGGGTGCATCTTTGTAATATGACACCCAGAGGGCAGCTTGAATGTCGAATTTCGCTGTTCCTTGAATCAGTATGAAAGTCAAGGAGGTTAGATATCTAAGCTCCTTGAACACTATAGCGCTTTCTAGTAGAGAAATGAGGAACTTTCTGTTGGCGGAAACTCCTGAGATTAATGTTGCCATTATGAACACGGCCTACTGAATTCAAATGGGTTCTTTGACATGCCAACATCGTATGACATGCGTGTCGTATTTTTGCCGCCTTTCAAAATCACTTACCATGGCCAGGAGCGAACCTGCAATCTTGGGGTTAGTAGACTGACACGCTATCCACTCACCCACCGTGGCAAGCTAGTAATTCAATTATTAATTCCCTTAGACTGTACTTTAATTGGGATTGCATGATGAGAATTTCATACACTTTAAAATAAGCTGTATTCTGAGTTTCATACGGTACTTATTAGATATAAAATACTATTTTTAAGGTTTTTTTTTTTCAGTAGTATACACTGTAATATGCCCATCAAAAGGATAAAATTGATTTGTTCCATGATAACAATGTGTTTTTGGATATTCCAGTTTAGGAGAATGAGGAATTCTCAGCATCAGAGACAGCGTTAGTGGTGGGCAATTGCCCACCAATAAAAAAAATTGGTATTGTACTCATGATCGTCCATGCCCATAACAAGCAGTACTTCTATGAAACCACTAGAGATTTCCCTACCTGGGTAAATGATTCGCCCACAGCCTGTTTCTGTAGAGAATAAAATTATGCTAGCATAAGGTGCCTGTACACTGGAGAGTGTACAGGCACCTTCATAGAGCAAGTCTAGCTAGACCGCTCTAGCTGAACTGAGTGCGTGTACACTGTAGATTAATTTTCCCTAGGTAGAGCATTCATAGAGTGGAGATAGACAAATCTACCTAGAGCACTCTCTGAACCTGTGTACACTGTCAATCGTAAATGGTGGTTGTGTGTGCCTTGTTAAAAAAGAAAACTACGAAGAGGAAAAGAAGGTTGTGGGTGAGGAATTGGATATCAAAAGGAGAATACAAGGGAATGCACGCTAAATTATTGTTAGAGTTATGTTCAAAAGATTCTGAAGCGTACAAGAACTTTTTAAGAATGAACAAAAATTACTATGATTATATTTTGGCCAAAATTACCCAAAGGATCAGAAAAAGGGATCACCCGAAAGGACTGTGCCTTCACAATTTCTGTCTCTGTATTCTTTCCGAGTACAATTCAAAGTTTCTGGATGGGCTTCAATATTCTCAATTAATGTTATTGTTTTTTCGCGACTCCACACAAATTCAGCCATATTCAAACACTATCATTAACAACAAACAAATAACCCGAACAATCCACCACTGACTCTACATAGAGCACTTTCCAATATTCAACCGAACGAATAGAGCTAGACTGGTCTAGCTAGGGCACCCAAATACTGTTTACACCGTAGAGTCAGCCGGCTCTAGCTAGAGCGGTCTCCGCTAGGATTCTCTACCACCTGTGTAGACTGGAGAGGAGCATAGAGTGCCCTAGCTAGAGCTACTCTATGCTCTAGCTAGGGCAAAAGCTCTCAAGTGTACAGGCAAGAAATACTTTAGAGCCTACTATATATTTCAGCCTGTTCATTTTGATGATGATTGTTGTTCTAAGGGGTGGAACATCAAGGTCATCTGCTCCTTTGTGAACCTCGCCCTGGCGGATTGCAAAGCAGAGTATGAAAATTGAGTTTCTTCTTTAGCATAGTATGACGTGGACCCCTGGAAGTCCATGGAATATCAGTTGTTCACTTGTTCTCAGTTGGTGGGTTTTTGCCCTGAGTGTTACACTACCTTTGAGAGAGAAGGGGGAGGTAATGTAATTGGATTAATAGTGTTGGATTTCGAGAGATTTTGAATTTTAGTTCCTTTATTTTTGTGATGTACCTATCCTCTTGACATTCATCATGGTTTCAGTTTTTCCGTATTGATATCATTGTCATAAATTTAACTGTCCACTTTTCAATACAATTTTCAATTTGTCCCTATCAACACATGTTTCGGCATCATACAACTACTAGAGCATTAGCATCGATTTTTATCACACATTCCTTTAAAAAATAAACGCTAAATTTGATTCATATGACATTGTTTCATCTACATAGATTTAAAATTCTTCTTTTGAAATTTGTATTGAAAAGTGGACAATTAAATTTATGATATTGATATCAATACGGAAAAACTGAAACCATGATAAATGTCAAGGACATACATACAAATGCCAACCAGGTATATAGTGAAGCATATACAGGGTCTTTCATATAAAATAAGAGCGCCAAGCGGCGGCTTTGTTAACCGTAGCTGCGGTCACCTTGGCCGAGCTTTTGGCGTGCCAAGACCCTTTGCTTTAAGTGTGTGTACAATCCTATATGATGCAGCGGCCTTGCTAGCGTGTGTACAATGCTGAAATCTTACTTTAGTTAGTTATTTATTGTTGTTGAAACCGAAACCCCTCTAGTATTGAAAGCGCGCGCATAGCACATACGATGGCTGTTTTTTTTTTTTTTTTCAAGTTCCGATGGACTGTATAAAAATAACAGATTGACATTACCAAACTTGACCTTGTAATAAGCGTGCAGGTGCTCAGTCGCCAGTCTAAACCTCAAGTGAGACAGTTATCATTACAACATCGTATTTTTTTGTGTATAACTTATTTTAAGTACAAGTCGGCTCGGCGGGTACGTGATGCATTTGTTCAGCAATTTCCTGATGAAGTGCCACCTTCACTAGCACAGATTCACGTAATTGCAAATAAGTTTGACACTACTGGCTCGGTGCTCAATAAAAAACATGCCCGCACACGAACAGTTTTAACAGAGGATGAGCTAGATGACATTGGTGAGAATCTTGCAAGGTCTCCGAATAAATCACTCACAAAATTAGCACTAGTAGGGGTTTCGGTTTCATCAACAATAACTAACTAAAGTAAGATTTCAGCATTGTACACACGCTAGACAGGCCGCTGCATCATATAGGTTTGTGCACACGCTTAAGCAGGGGGTCTTGGCGCGCCAAAAGCTCGGCCAAGGTGACCGCAGCCGCAGTTAACAAAGCCGCCGCTTGGCGCTCTTATTTTATATGAAGGACCCTGTATCAATAAACTAATACCGAAACATTTTAACAAATTTCAAAAGAAGATTTTTATATTTATGTAGATAAAACAATGGCATAGGAATCAAAATTAGTGTTTATTTTTTAAAGGAATGTGTGATAAAAATTGATGCTAATGCTGTAGTAGTTGTATGATAATTTTGTGATAGGTACGCATGCCGAAACATGTACTGATAGGGACAAATTGAAAAGTGGACAATTAAATTTATGATATAGCAAAGTACTGAAGTTATTGTTGTTTTAAGGGATGGAACGGTGAGGTCATTTGTCCCAAGCAATGTACTATACTGTATATTCACAACTCAAATAAGTACATAAATCTAAATGTCAAACAATCAAAACAACATACCGTATCATATACAGTAAGGTGAGAAAGAACCAGGAGTATTGCTCAGTCCATTTATATTGCGCGGCAGTGGAGGATTGGCTTGGCATTCCCCGGAGCAGCTTGGGTATTCTCACTCTCACACCATTTCCAACCTTGATGCATCCGTCATGTAATGACCAGAGGAATTGTAACGTGTTTTTCGAGGGGTTTTTATGCCACTGGCATAAGTCAGTAGGAAGCCAGTCTATACATTTTATTTACGCGGCAAATTGTTCAGCCAAGATAATTTTTCATGTTAATTTATTATTATTATTAATTTATTATAATTATTATTAAGATATTTCCGGAGCATTTTATAAAAATTATAAGCATACAGATAGGTTTTCTATGTCTTAGAAAACGCTATCAAGCAAATTATTACGAACGACAATATCATGGAAAATTATCTGATTACGGAAATTTACGGAGTTTCGTCAGTTAGGGTATATCGAGAGACGTGACTCACTGGGAATTCAAATACAAGCTGATTCCTGTCGAGAAGTATTACGCAAGCGGTGTTGCAGCGTCAAGAAAAGGCGAATTGTTGGACCGGAAAACGACCTCTCCCTCCCGCGGACTGTAATGAGGCAGAGGAGGGGAGTATAGCACATGGGGTGCAGCCAATCAGTGGAGACCACGTAAGCTAGATGTCGGCTGAAGAGTGGGGGAGCCGACAGGTGCATATATCGTTGGACGCGCCGTGAAACGAGGACTATCTCTGAAATACTTGACGAGTATGGGTGCGCGTGCGAGTCGCTCCGATGTTCGGTGGAGTTAGGACTATCTGTATAGAACTTCCCGAGTATGGTTCACGCGGGAGTCGCTCCGATGTTCCGTGGATTGGAGGACTAACTTTTGTAAAACTTAACCAGTGTGGTTGTACGTGTGTTTGGGTCCGATGTACGGATCATAGAATTATCTAATCTACCAGAATATCATCAAATAACGAAGAAGATGGCGACGTCCAGGAGACTGTGGGAAGCACACAGCATCATCCAGTACGAGGGAAATGCTTTAGCAATTTCCAGTGGTAAGCGCAAATGACGCAGAAATACGCAATCTCTCATTTTTCTTTGTTTCATATTTCATATTTCAGTAACTTCATAGCTTGGAAATAAGAGTAAAATCAATAATTTATCAGACTCCGTTTTCACGTAATTTTCTATCGGTAATATTCAAATAACAACGCTCCAATTTAAATTTTATACTTATTATTATTATTAATTGTGCTATACTTGTTTTATATAATAAATTCTTTTCTTTTACAATGCAATCTTTGCTTTCAGTAGGTAGCATTAGATATAGACCAATTCCTTCTCCTGTTACAATTGTTTGTTGGGTTAATGATCAAATCATACCACGATCTGAGTGTATAGAGTCTTGAAGGTGTTCTGCCAGAGCTAGACGTTGTTAAATACAAATTTAAATTTCAACATTGCATTGAGGTCTTGGCGCCCATTAAAACAACATAGCTTAGGCAAAGGTAAACAGTTACATTTATCTCCCAACAGTTAGGGGCAGTCAAACCGATACACTTGTCGCTCAAAGTAAGGGCTAGCAAAACTGCCACATTTGTACGCTCAACGTGGAGCAAAGTAAATACCGTTTCACTTGTCATCCCAGCCTAAGGATTAACTGCTGCAATAGGGAAATGGATCCAGTGTTTGTGCCATATCAGTCACTGTAGAAATCTGATCAGTGCTTGAGTTGTGCAACAATAAATTGAGAGGTATTGTTTCATGAACTAGAGCTAGTAAGGTATAAAACTTTATCCATATTTAAAAATCCTGTTTCACAATAACAAACTTACATTTAAGTATTTAAAACAAAAAAGGAGGAGGGGGAATTTATTTGAGCAACTTTATGGAGTTTTTGTGTAAATGTATTGTTTGTGCGCCAGGAGAAGTCCGCTGAATTTGAACTGCTAAACGTATTTCCGCGTGCGGTGTACCGCCCATTCCATAAACATCAATAACTTAGTAAATTCTTTCTGATTTTCTTTATTTGTACTCTGTGCTCTGTTAATAAATACATATGAAAGACATATGAATGGTGACAGTAGAATAGGAACAATATACACCTAAGCCGGGATAAACAATAAGCACCATGTAGCAGATAGCAACAACACATAACCGATAATTATGTTAGTTATTGTTGTTTTAAGGGGCGGAACAGTGATGTCATCTTCCCTTTGACAGCCGGTATAATTAGGTCAGGAATAGATATGCTGTGCAAGCGTACACCCGCACATGGGTGCCCGCTGGATTTTTCCAGGGGGGAGGCCAATAATATTTTTCATTTCATTACCTACCTGTCACTAGGTGATGATGAGATGTCTCCCCACCCCCAATTTTCATTTCTTACTTGCTTCGTCCATTATTTGGCTGCTCTGAAACCGTTGGGTGCATTATCTTCATGGCAGTTTTTTTTTTTTCTATAGAAGTTTGCTTTTCTTTGTAAATCATCGTCATAATGTTCATTTCTTAAAAATAGGAAAAAGTTAGTTGTATCACCATGTATCGACAAAAAAAACAAGCAGTTCTTTAAAATGGTACCGGTAATGTTAATTCAGTTCGCCGATTTTCTAAATAATTTGAGATATTTTCAAATAATCCCAAATTTCTAAGTTAAACTGTAGAATTAATTCCTACATCAAAATCAGTTAACTATCAGTAACTTAAATTTATCAAATGAACTGGTGTGACAATGAACAATCGAAAAATTCTTAGTATTCTAGGAGGGGTGGGGGCACGGTACCTTCTTGACCCCCTCTGCACCCACAGTCCTTGTAGCAGCGTTTCGAACGAAGTTCTCTTGGCGCGCAGACAATAATCAACGAATAATAAAATAACGTAGCACATGTGGGAAGTCAAGGAATAAGCAAATTTCATTTCATTCCAATAAATAAGTTGATTACAATCAATAAAATAAATACAATTTTCAAGAAAATTCACAGCAATATTCAACAGTGGCCAAAATTACTTCCTTATAGTTATAGCTGAATGGGCTTGCAAAGATTTATTTTCCTTTATTCTTTGTCTTGTAGCGCCAATGTAGCGCTACTGTGACTTTGTTGTGCTCTTACCGATTTTGCGCACTAGTGCAAAATGAACTGTCATATTAATGAGTTATCTGCGGATCATCTGTTCTAAACAAAAACAAAATATGTCTTGACATTTTGTGACAGCGATGTTTTAATATTTCCCATAAGACTGTAGACGTTGGGCCTAAGTATTATAGTTGACTGTTAAAATTGTATGTGATTTATTAATGTGTCTTTCATGGATATGATCAATATCCTTTGTGGCTGGAGATGATTTTCCTGTTCGTAACCTCAAAGAGGACGCAGTTTTTCTGTTAAAATGTAATATTGGGAAATTCTCGTCATGAATGCCAGACATCAAAACGGTGTGGAGTTGATTATTATTGCCTACATTAAATTTTCACGTTGAAGATTAGAATCGTCAGAAAGGAAAATGTCTGAAATGGAAAAATGTAGACCAGAACAGGTATTGATTTCCCAGTTTATTAATGACATATCTAATGAATTTCCAAATGGGCCGATAACCTAGATGTTAGGCCCCTTAAAACAACAATTATTATCATCATCATTATTATGAATTTCCAAATGTATGAATGTATTGTTTTGTCTGGGTTGAGTAATTCATTCCTCTTCATACATTAAGGTAGGCTAGTTGAACAAGAAATTACTTTTGTCTTTGCTTTCCAGAATAAGAAGAAAACTCGGCATTCTCAGGTGAATCAAGGAGTTTCTGGAAGTGTTCCTGATGCTCCCAAATTAGAAGATTTTGTGTGTGTGTCAGATGAAGTAGACCTCACTGCTAATCGTGCTCATTCTGATGATAAGAAGCATGCAGTGCTGGTTGAAAACTGGATTAAAGATGCTGTTGAAGATGATGGTAATATGTCCCAGCAGGATGCTTCGGATCCCCTACAGAAAAAAGAGGAAGAAGTAATTGACATACACTGTCCTGATGAAGCAGGTCTATCTCCAGCAGATATTACAATTGATGTGTCATCAGATGATACAGCTTGTTTTCAAGATATGCAGGATATTAAAGAGCCCTCAAAGCTAGAAGGCTGTTCTATTGGTACAGAAATGAAAGAAATCCATCCATATACTTCTGTAGATAATGAACTACTTGAAGCTGACACAATATTAGCCTCACCTAGGCGAGATTCTGATACTGTACGGAACAAAACCAGTCAAAATGTGATTTTTAGACCTTCTGCAGCAGAATGTTTTCATTTGGAACAGGATGAATATTATGTCCCTACTGCACCTGTCATTCAATCAGCTATTAAGAAAGATAGTCTCAATATATGTGTTAGACAAGATGTTAATCATCCTTCTGTTGTAAATGCTCAGTCTAAAGTTAGTCAGCCAAAAATGTGGAGACGAGTTGCAGAAGAATTCAAGCCCTTGACAGAACTTCAGTTATTATCTTGGTACAGCAATCACGAGTTAGACTACAACACAGAATTTGTTTCAGAATTTGTAGAAAGTCAATTACAAGGTGTTAAGCAACATCATCGTCTGTATGAGTTGTTGGTGAGTTATCTCCGAGCAAGAAATAGATTGATTGTAAATTCAATGGAACTTGAAACCTTAAAGAAGGAGTGCAATGAACATCAGAGTCACCTTTGGACTGTAGAAACTTCTATCGTATCTGAGAGTGGTGAATGTCAAGATGGTAATCCTGTTTCTGCATCCCATGAATATAAAGTATCACAGTTTAATAAACAGGCATTAGCAGCTCTCACTCGCTCACTGACTTCAATAAAAGACCTTGTTAATGAAGTTCAGTCGCTTAATTCATACTCATCGGAAGTCCTGAGGCTCCAAATCGAGCATTATGTACAAAGTGTTGCATATTCCTGCCCTGAGTTTGCTCGGTTGCCACACAATGCCCCTGTTAATTTACTTTCTGGAGAGCCACCACTTCATGTTATTCCTCACATCAATGAACTTAAAACGTGTATTGCTATATTATTTACCTTTCAGCGCCGGTTGGTGAAAGACAGTCAGTTTGTGAACGACACTCGAGATTGGCTCGCTAGATTAGTGGCTGTTCTATTGCGTGTGGCATCATGGAAAGATCACTTGTTCGTGTTGAACCACGTGTTGAGATGTCCCGCCGGTGTGGGGACGTGGGCTGCAGGGTTCGTACAAGCCCCACCACCTCTTATTGCTCCAGCCAACAGGGATCAGTTCGAGTTGTCTCCCTTTGCTACACCTCACCTGGATCATATGGTTGCAGCGTTGGCCACCATTCTGTTGCCAATTCGTGAGAGGGAACATTTTCTTGAACAGGTACAGTATTGCATAGTTCTTTCTTAGTTCTTAATTCCGTAATGATTAGAAATCATATTGATATTTTATTGGATAACTGTGCATTATCATTCCTTGAAATACAGTGTGTCCCCCCAGGGGCTCACATCTAGTGGGACATGGGTTGGCGACCACGGGACCCCAGCTGAGTCCGGCATTGCTTCCACTTACTTGTGCCGGGGTCCTCTCGTCTTCTTTGCTATCGACCTCCCTTGGTCAACTCTCGTTCTTTTCCCACCCCGACGGTATTAGGGTATCCGAGGCTTAGGGAGTCTTTCAATTTCCTGCCTTAATTGGCCCTCTTCTCATCTTTCCTGATACCCTCATTCTTCGAGGGGTCAGCCTTCTTTTTCTTTTCTTGTTATCTCCTGCCTTCTGCACAAAGCCCTCAAGGAGGCAGGGTGTATGTAGCCCAACCACTTCTGGTGCACACTGGATATTGCTACACCCTGAAGGGCTCACAGCTGGTTTGGGAGTTGGCGACACCGAGGAATTCCTGAGCTGGTCCCGTTTTGTCCCGTTTTTTCTCTGACCTTGGGGTGGGCCCTCTCCTCTTTCCCTTCCTATCTGCCTTTCATGGCTCTACTTCCTTCCAAGTCCCTCAATCCTCATTCTTGGAGGGTTGAGGGCATTTCTTTTCTTCCTGTCCTTTTCTTTATTTGTTTACCATTTTTTCTTCTAGCATGTAAGTTTGTAGTTAGTATTAGTTATAGTTTTCATTCTCATCTCATCTTTCACTATCACCCAAACCATTAGGGGCCAATAACCTAGATTTTAGGCCCCTTAAAACAACAATTATCATCATCATCATCAAATACAGGGTGTTGTAGCTTAAATGACAGTTTGTTGAAAAATTGAACTGTTGAAAATGAGGGATGGTGGTTATGCTAGATATCAGAGTTTTGGTGAGATAAAACTAAATGTCTGTCACTATTGACATTTTACCTACAAATGTTTGGTTTATTTTCATAGCGCTATGATACATTGAGGACTCTTAGCCAAAATACCTGTAGTTCAGTCAAATTGGACATCCAACCTTGCAAATGTCATGTAACTTAGTTCTAATTTTTTAATATGTTGTTTGGACCTCTGTCAATACTAAGAAAACAAATTTGCTACTTTGAAAGACCTGTGCTAGCTGTGTAATACTAGCTTTTTGCTCAATATGCACCTGTCAGAAAAAAAAAACCTATGGTACCTATCTATTTTTAAACTAGATTAAATTTAAGTTACTACAATTTAAGACCAACGTGAATACTGAATGTTCAGTAACTTAGATCTCGTGATACAGTTCTTCAAAGATTGAATATTTTTTCATAATTAAGTAAAAATTGTTGGTTTTGGTCTCCTAATTGGACAAATATTATCAAAAATACTCATTCCATGAAAAAAGTCACAGGAAATGAACTTGAAGTTTATTTGTTGAGCTTTAATTTGAGCTCTGACGGATACCTGTAGGCCAAGTGTTCTCTCAAAAATGAATTTGGAAAAATTGAGGGCAGCTGCACAAAGTCTGGAGATCGAAGGATCAAATAGAGGCACTGACAGCAGCTATTATGAATGTGGTTAATCCCCGGATTTTCTCACACTCTGTTCAGGAGAATGCTGGGATAGCACCTTACTTCAAGTCCTAGGGCACCTATCCCATGCCTGTCCCTATTACAGCCTACTACAGTCATCTCAGGAATACAGGTTATCAGAGAAGTTCAACACACACAACCACACACATCCGATGACCAAGATGTCCCAAGCCCCTTAAATGAAGCTCGAGCTATTTCTGGAAGGTGTTTTAATGCCAAAATGACCAGTGATGGACGAAGCAAAGAGGATATAAAAAGTAGGTTGGCTCAGGCAAGGAAAGCATTTCTACAGAAAAGGAATCTGTTGACATCAAATATAGATATAGGTATTAGGAAGACATTTTTGAAAACCTTTGTCTGGAGCGTGGTACTCTATGGAAGTGAAACTTGGACTATTGGTGCAGTAGAAAAGAATTGAAGCATTTAAAATGTGGTGTTACTGGAGAATGATGAAGATCAGATGGGTAGATAGGGTTACAAACGAAGAGGTATTAAGACGAGTGGGAGAGGAGAGATGTTTCTGGCGACTGCTAATGAAGAGAAGAGATAGGTTGGTAGGACACATACTAAGACACCCAGGAATAGCAAGCTTAGTTATGGAAGGAAGGGTCGAGGACAAGAACTGTAGGGGTAGACCAAGGTTAGAGTATGTTAAACTGATTGCCTCGGATGTAGGGTGTGGTAGCTATATTAGAGATGAAACGATTAGCTCAGGACAGGGAGGCATGGAGCGCTGCATCAAACCAGTCAAAAGACTGAAGACTCAAACAACATCAGAAAAACTCAACTCCTAGCCCCTGACAGCCACTTCTACCACAGAAAATTCGGAGTGGCCTTAGAGATATTCAAGCATCCAAACAATTTCAACCGTGTTCAACCAGAAATACAGAAACAGCTGCAGCTATCCTCAGATAGCGATATCCTCTATGCGATCCGAAACTAGTGTATAAATACGAGGGACATGTCTCCTGGCAGTCATTGTGCCATGACTAAGCCTACGGTAATGTTGGCAAAGAAGCAACACCAGACGTGGCAAAATAACCCGAATCACTAAAGTTAACAGCAACAGTCATCATCAGTGAGATCCTTCATCTTGTACAGCTGAAAGTGAGATACTGGTAGGCGTGAACTCCTATCCGTGACCTGTTTCTGTGTGTGGTTTGTGTTGTTTGACAAACAGACCGATTGTACCTGTGCTTGTTCCTCATGCTTGATGCTCACTAAATGATCTCCCAATTTTTTGTTGAAATATTTTTTAATTGTGAAATACAATCTCAAACAAATATATTCCACAATGAATAGCGCACCATGGAGAATTCCTTCGGCGGTCCCTTGTCCTAGATTTGTGGCATGTTAAAGAACCTTCCACTAATTTCAGTCCAGCCGCTGAGTGTCCGGCTCTGAAGTTTGGTGATGGTGGGAGAAGAGGGGTTGAGAGAACAATATAGCCAACCTATGGCAGTGAGTAGAAGTTAATAGAAGCTTGAAACTTTCCATCAATGTAATTCTCCTCTAGCGTCTTCACTATGTAATGTGGAAGTCCCACACCCTATTTTCAATTTTATGCATCATTTTGTTATTCTGACATTTTGCTGTTACAAAACCTAAATTCTTCGATTGCAGTGGAATTCCGCCTATGTTGGCGAAGTCGCTTACTGTCAAGAAGAATGTTTTCACCTGTACCAATCAGCTGCTTTCCCGGTAAGCCGGTCTTTAAATTTAGCTCGATGTTGCAAGGGCTCTCTTCTGTTGCTCTTTGTGCTAGTACAGGTTTGTTGTGTTGTTGTCTTGTGTGTGCACACTTACCGGTTAACTGTGTGTACTTGTGTTACTTTAGTAATATGGTCAGCGGTTCGTCAGAATTCATTTAAAAAAATGTGAAATATTTTATGTAGTCCACGCTGTTTAATATTTCACGGTACATAACTGGCAACACTGTCTCCCTCCCTCATGAGAAATGTCAGAGCCGGACACTCGACGGCTGTACTGTACACCTGTGTGAAGCTAAATTATATATAGGTTAAACATTCGACAAATGCTCTTAGGTTCCGACGTTCGTCGTCGGGAGCCGACTGCGGTGTCATCTGGTAATTAAGTTCTGAATTGAGAGTCGTTGACGGTGGGGTTTGGCGGCAAAAGTAGGAACAACTTGAAAAAATACAATGTCTGCAGTCCTCACTTGAATTGAAAACAGAAAACACACACTAATACAGTCATCACAATTAACACTGGTTATCAGACAGATTCTACACACACCCAAAGTACACGGGGCTACATGACCGTGTTGTCGCAACCCCTATACTAAGTAACCAAACCAACCAATCATGGAGAATTGTTCTAAATCAGCACATACTCAATATGGCCATCATTTCATTTCTTTCTTCATTCAAGCGAACACTGTTAATGATTACCCTACAGCACAAGTCTTCCGTGGTTTCACTGTAGGCTTGAAGAATAGCTCCATTAGATCATGTGGACATTTCACAAAAATCTTTCCCTTTACGAGGTACTTTCTCACGAATCTGTACACGTCTTTGGGTAGTTACGCAACTCACTGAGATTATGGTTTACCTGTGCTCATCTCTAGTTACCAGTCATAGTTTTCATATTTTGAAAGCATACATGAATGCATGTTTGCACACACACACACACACACTCTCTGGTATTAAGCTTTTTCCATATCTTCCATCTCTCACTTCTTTTCTGCTACAGCAAATTATTCATCGCTCTTCGAGATGGCACTGATATTTGGATTCATAGGTCTTCTAACAAAAAGGACTTCTCAACTCTCTTGCCATTCATACACAAGTCTGGATGGTATAGCAACAGATACCCGCAAGACTTTCTTCAGATAAGTGTGGCTTTGGACAGGATATTTTGGAAGCTCTGTGTATTCTGAATTATTTATATTGGTTCGTCAGTTTAGGGGCTACGACAACGCGGTCATGTAGCCCTGTGAACTTTGGGTGTGTGTAGAATCTGTCTGATAACCGGTGTTAATTGTGATGGCTGTGTTATCGGTAATTCAGGTAAGGACTGCAGACGATCAATTTAAAGTAGTTACGATTTTTGCTACCAAATGCCATCGTCAATGGCATCTAGTTGTGAACTTGGCTGCTAGATGCCACCACAACCAGCACCTGGCAGCGAACGTTGGAACTTAGGGCGTTAATCAAATCTAACCAACAAATTTTAGCTTCACACAATTGAAGTTAGTGGAAGGTTCTTTTACATGCCATGCATCTATGGCATGGGCCTGACGGCTTTACTTCCCCTCTGAAGGAAGGCATTCTGAGGGATTTTTAACGTTCTTAAAAAATCTGACGACTTTGTCTGGATTTGAACCCACGATCTTGGCATTGAAGCTCGGCATGCTACCAACTACGCCACCGAAGCCGCCAATTATTTATATTCTCATCAAATATACCATAAGTTAATGTAAATTACTTTGTAAATTAATTAGTCACAGGTCATCAAATACCACATCTGGAACAGAGCTTTCATTGACAGTGGCCGAAGATATTGACATCCACATGAAAGTGCTCTGCATAACAGACAGTGGAAGCAAAGCCCCGATTCACTTGCTGTGTACCTTGAAAGGAACATAGCAAAAAAATAACAATTCACAATACTCTTTGAGGAAAATCTTGAAAATTAACAAAGCAACAATGTTATATATCGGAACGTCATGAAAATACTTTTTTCAGTGCAGGTAGAACAATAAAAGCATTTGTTAAAAACAAATAAAATCGGAAATGAACTTCAAGATTTGATAGGGACTACAATCCTACAATTATCAGTAATAATTGTTAGAAATAATTTATGCGGCCATCGTAGCACATCAAATTTAAAGCAAGATGAACTTTTGTCCTTCAGAATCATGTATTTTATGGAATACTGCTTAACAACACATTGATGTCTGACTGTAAATCGATTTACATAGGTAATTATTAATGTGTGCGGGTGTTTATTTTAAGACCTACACTCCTCTCAATTTTATGCTCAGGAGAGAGAAGGGAGAATTAGAACATTTTTGAGAGCTATAATAATAATAATAATAAATTTATTGGTTGTATGTCTCCTTTAAAACTATAGGTCTGACGTTTGGTTTTGGCCGGTGCTTGTTTGTTGTGTAGAGGTCTCCGGCCAGCCAGGAAGCCTTCTTATTGTGAGCATGTACAGTAACAAATGCATGCACGCACGCACGATCAGAAGGAACAAAGGAGAGAACTAAGAAGGTTGAATGGTTAGCACAGTGGATGCGCGGATTTCAGGGCCACCGGCCAAAAATAAACGTCAGACCTGTACTGCAGCTTTTTAGAGATGCCAGGCTGCTGGGATTTTGCCCCAAAGGGGTTCTTTAACTTGCCAGTATATCTTCTTACTCGGGCTCCCTTGCATTTGTGCCCCTTAAATGCCAACCGATTGCACCAGGATTCGATCCTGCAACCTTGGGAACAGCAGACGAGAATGTAGCAGTCTAACCAGTGACAGTATTGGATCAGGTTCATCTTAAGTACCTCTATGTTTTGCTGTGACGGTGTTTCAATTTTTGGTGTTAAGCGAGAAGCATTTTCCCCAGTTTTAGGAAGGAATTTCCTTTATGCATTGACTTATATTCATTCTTCCAAGTTAAATGAATTCAATACCCTTGAATCCCTTTTCAACTTTGGATCGAGGCTGGTCATTTTGCCAAAATATGGAAAAGAGGTGTACACTAGAAAAATATCATTGGTAATGATTGATTCTCTTAAGTCTTGTGCATCAAACAAGTTGTTATATGACTAGATGTCCCAAATTTTGCAAAATACAGTTTTATGATATTGGAGACATGAATGAAATTTGCTCCAGATGAACTCCATTTAGGATGTGTTGCAGACAAACAATGTGTTAAATTATAGTGTCATTACAAATAGTTCTTCGGCTGGAAAACTATGAAAGCTCAGAGGAACACTGACCAACCTGATGACCTGTCTCATTTCTTTTGTGAACATCATCTTCTTGTTCCAGGTCCAGACATCTCTGCGAGAGTCTGCTACACGAGAACCCCAGCCTGACAGTGTATGGGTCTTAGTTGATTCTGACGGTGAAGAAGATGAGGATGTCAGCAAGTCATGTTGGTCGATCTTGAAAGAAAATGATCTTGTTTGTCTGCTCAACCAGATCCCGCTGGATTGCATGTTCCGTCATGTGTTACTTGTGGAACGCCGTGATGAGAGGTATGTCACAAATCGGTTCTATAAGAGAATTAGTGGTAGCGAGTGTTGTTTTAAGGGGTGTAACTGCCTGGTTATTTATAGTGGTGAAGGATGAAATCATACGAAAAGTGGTAAATAGCATTGGGGAAAGGAAAATGAAGGCAATGTTGTTTGCTGATGACCTGTGCAATTAGATGAGTGGAAGAAGGTAGTGTTATCATATGGGATGAAGTTCTCAGCACAAAAGAGTGAAGTGGTCATCACAACGAGGAGGAAGAACAGACTGGATATGGGCATAACACTTGGAGGACAGCAGTTGCAGAAAGTAGAATGCTTCAAGTATTTGGGAAGCATAATTGAAGAAAAGGGAGGCAATAGGATGAAAATAAATGAAAGGGGAAGGTGCGCAGATGGATTTTTCAAGAGTGTTAGGGGGATGATATGGAATAAAGATGTACCACAAAAATGTAAAGGAATCATCTACAAGACCTACTTTGTGCCAATTTTGACATATGGTTCAGAAACATGGATGATGAAGGAAAGGGACAAGAATGAAATACGAGCAGTGGAGATGAAGTTCCAGAGGAGTAGGGTAGGAGTAACAAGGACAGAGTAACGAATGAGAGAGTCAGAGAGATGGTAAGAGAGGAACCATTGCAAAATAGATAGAGCGATCTAGGCTACAATGGTATGGACATATGAGGAGGATGCGAGAGGAGAGGATATCGAAGATGATGTTCGGAAAGGAAATGTAGGGAAGGAGGCCAAGGGACAGATGGACAAAAGGAGTTAAGAAGAGTGTGGAGGAAAGAGAAGTGTGCTGGGACACAGTGAAAGACGAGAGATGGTGGATGGACAGGAAACGATGGAGAGGCTTATATGTTCCAAGCAGACCCGACCAGTGGTCGGAAACTGCTCAAGATGATGATGAACTGCCAGGTCATCCGTCCCTAAATAAATTGTTGTTAGAGAAAACCTTGCAGTTTAAAAAGAAGAAAACAACAGCTCATAGCCAAGGCATTAGTAAATTAAAGTACAATATAAGTAAATAAAATTAAAGTAAAGTAAGAATGTGACCGACAGCGGCAGCTACGCTTGCTAAAGCGCAGTGCTGGACCATGGAGCCAAGCTCTCTGCGGACTCGGTAGACTTAGGTTGAAAAAGATATTCAAGAAGTAGGAATCACACTTGAAGACATCCAGGAACGTGCACCTCTCCAGAAAAGACTTCGAGCATACAGAAGCTTCCAAGAAAAGTCATAATTGAAAACCGGCAAGAAGTGGACTGATGAAAGAAAGAAGACTCACAGAATGCGAATGCACGAATATTGGGGAAAAGTTAAAGCTCTAGGGTGCAAATGGTTGAAGTAACGTGGACGAAAGCAGGCCGAAACAAAGAAAGAAGAAGAATTGGCGAATTAAGAATGGTGCATTTCAACAGCGCAGCTAAGTTTAATAGGAGCTCATGTCACCACAGCGAGTAAAATGATGAAAGGCTACTGGACTTGAGTTATATCCTTCTTGCGCAACTGTACCTGTCAACTAGCAAGCTGACAGCATGACACATGTCAACAAAGAGTAGTTTCCACCTCGGCCACCGGCACTCGTTTCTTGAAAGGGGCCTACAAGTAGATCTGGCAGTCGTAGCTCGTCCCTGAGATAGTGTCACCAGCATGTGTTATCACAACACCTGAAGGTGATGGACCAGTGTTGTTGCATCCTCCAAAGTTTGCATTACTGAATCATACTAATCAAATATATTGAGTAAAAAGTTTCCGCCCAATCAATTGATTGGGCGGAAACTTTTTACTCAATATATTTGATTTGTAAGCGTCAATACGGACTTAAAAAATGGATAACCCTCCAGTTAATCTTCTTGAATCATACTAATACGGTATACTGTCATTTGGATTTGGCGATAGACTTTGCCCATGAGTAGACCTACCTGTGACATATCAAAATACTTGATTCGAAGAAGAATCCATTGCAGGTTCCGTGTTGACGTTTAGAATTGAGTAAAACAAATTTCAAAGTTGATTAGGCGGAAACTTTGAAATTTGTTTTACTCAATATCAAAATACTTTAATCTGACTATATCCTCTTGAGATGCAGAGTTGAGAGGCCTGGATAAAAAAAGCTTACATTGTTGGCTAAATTCGGTCTTTGTTTCCACCTTTATGTGCTTTAGTGCACTAATTGCTTGTTGATAAAGGATACTCACACTTCTTCGTCATTTCCTCGTTTGTTTTAGATGTCTGGATCCTTTACCATAGGTGTTGAAGTAGGTTTAAACGTCTCAAAAGTTAAAATATTCCAGAATTATCTTTGCTTATGCCTCTTGACTAATCTTTATTGCATAATCCTCCAGAACGTTTAATTTCGATACCAAGGAAATATGGTAAGGGTTTCATGGAGACTTAAAATTTGATTTTCAATTTATTCTGGAATGTAGTTTTCTGCATCTGTGACTTTGATTAACCCATTGTCCACATAAAGGGGAACTAAAAGCTTTTCATTGTCCTTTTAGCGGCTTCGGTGGCGTAGTTAGCATGCTGAACTGCTGTGCCCAAGATAGCGGGTTCAAACCTGGCCGAAGTCATCGGATTTTTTAAGAGCGTTAAAAATCCTTCAGTATGCCTTCCTTCAGAGGAGAAGGAAAGCCCGCGGTCCAATGTCATAGATTTATGGAATATAAAAGATCCTTCCACAGATGAAACTTGTCGGCAGCTAAATTGTTAGGTTAGATTTCATCGAAACGCTCTATCAATTAATCTTAGAATCTGGAAATTAGACCGAGCCTATCACCTGACGAAAAATCTCTATACTAAGAAGTCGCTGAGCATTGGAGCCAAAGTAAGACACTACAGCACGGTTGTCAAACCTGAAGCATTATATGCTTCGGAGACTTTGACTATGAACAGGCGGGGACTAGTCGACCAGTTAAGTTAGTCAAAAGAGGGTATTGAGAAAAATTTTAGGCAACAGATGGGTTAAATATATTAAAAGGAAGAGAGACTCCGCCTGATCAATTATAAGTATTGATCAGGCGGAGTCTCTCTTCCTTTTAATATATTTAACTAACAATCAATACGGAACCATGACTGAACCAAATAGTATCAACAGATGGGTTGACGGACACATACGTTTGAAGTCAAACGAAGAGTTATATAGAATGATAGAACCAGTCACGTCAACAATAAAAAGGAAAAGGTTGTTGTTCTATGGACACATTTTCAGAATTTCCAACGATCGTCTAACAAAGAAAATTTGGAATTTCGTGAAACCAAAGAGGAAAAAATTGGCATGGTTTGTAGAATGTAACAAAGACCTTATAGAAATTGGTATTCCGGACTGCAAAATTATGAACAGGTGTGAATTCAGACACCTAATCAAAAATTACCAGGGATTCAAGGTAGAGGCAGAACCCAAAAGACGAAAGGGACCTCTTTCAGAAGATCGGAAGAAGGTGCTGAGTGATGGGCACAAGAGATACTGGCAGGACATCAAAGCTGGCAGACGATCTAGAACGAAACATTGATTTTGATTATTACTCTGTGGTCCATAGTGGCTCAGTTCGAATGTAAAAAAAAATATGTCCTTTTCTTGAATTTGCAAACATTGGATGTGATACTTTCTTCTCAAAACCTGCCTGTAAAAGAAAGGTGTCAACATACATGTTCATGCCGACAGCTTGGAGCTTGCTTTATGCCATATCACTTGAGCTTACAACTAGAGATGAATTCTTTCCTGCAGGTTCCAGGATATTTTGTATTCTGATGAAGTGCTATCTTAAGATGATAAATCTGACGTGGGGAGACAGGATATCGAACACAAGGGTTCTCGACACCGTGAACCAACGGAGATCAATCCTACGCACAATCTGTAAACGTCGTCTCACATGATGGGGTCACACAATGCGCCACTCCAATTTAATGAGAACTGTGGCAGAAGGGTTCATTGAGGGAAAAAAATCCACGAGGAAAACCTAGAAATACCTTCCTTAAGCAAATGCTAAACGACACCCAAGCACAGAATTATAATTGAATGAAGGAAGTGGCAAATGACAGGACGATCTGGACATGTTTTTATGGCAACTGACCAACCAGTCTTAGGACTGTAAACCAATGATAATGCTGATGAGAAGTTTTCCACGCAAAAGAGGGAAGTGGTGATAACACGTGAGAAGGGCAGAGTATACTCTGGCATAAAGTTAGGTGGAGAGCAGTTGAAGAGAGTGCAGAGCTTCAAGTATCTGAGAAGTGCCATTGATGAAAATGGGGAAATGTTTTGGAATTAGATGAAAGAGGAAGGTGTGCTGATGGATTCTTCAAGAGTGTTAGAGGCCTGATATGGAACAAGGATGTGCCACAGAAATGTAAAGGATCATATACAAGACATACTTTGTGCCGATCCTAACGTATGGATCAGGAACTTGGGTGATGAGGGAGAGAGATAAAAGCAGAATACAAGCAGTGGAAATGAAGTTTCAGAAGAGTCGTATAGGTGTAACGAGAATGGACCGAGTCAGAGAAATATTAAAGGAAGAACCCCTACAGGATAGGATTGAAAAATCAAGGCTACAATGGTATGGACACGTGAAAAGAATGGGAGAAGAGAGAATACCACGGAAAATATTGGAAATGGAGTGGAAGATAAAGAGACCTTGAGGAAGACCAAGGGATAGGTGGATGAAGGGGGTGAAGAAAAGTGTCGAGAGAAGAAGTGAATTGGACAACAGTGACAGAAGAGAAGTGGTGGGTGGACAGAAAATGATGGCGAGTCTTGTGCTCCAAACAGACCCAACCTATGGTTGGAAACTGCTCTAGTTGATGATGATGATACATCGTAAATTTCAAGAAAATTGAAAATCTATTTGTGAGCGTTTCGTCCCACTGTACTTCATCAGTTACATTAGGCTGGAAAACAAGTATTTATACATCCTCTCCTATTTGTGTACACAAAAGTGTATTATTTTGTGATAACTATCTCAAGTAACATTCCTTTCAGGTTGTTGTTCTTTTTCATTTCCCGGTTCCAGTGATCTGGATCGGGGCGTGAATCAAGGACCTCCATCCAAGTCCTCGACTCATACACTATCATATTTAGGCTATTTGTACGATGGGTTCGCCACACCCAAAGGTAGACAAGGTAAGGTGGGAAATTGAAAGACTCCCTAGGCCTCGGATACCCTAGTAATACCGTCGGGGTCGGAAAAGAACAAGTGGTGACAGGAAAGGAGCCTGGCACAAGTAAGTGGAAGCAATGCCGGACTAAGCTGGGGTCCCGTGGTCGCCGACCATCGTCCCACAAGTTGTTAGCCCCTGGGGGTTCCTTTGAGGTTAGGGCATATCAAATCCTTGTTTTCCAGCCTAATGTAATTGGGCACAGTTTGTGTTGACCGACTGAAAAGCTTTCTTTATTGGAACTGGCAACACTGAAAAATGGCTTCCATCACTTCAATGGTACACCTCACTAAGAGTACACACTGGGAATGCCACGAACTACAAGCAGTGCCAGCGTACTATGAGAGCTGTGCTCCCTTAATGCAAAAAATAGCCTGCCTGGCAGATAAAATTGAAATATCCCATTTCCCCAAAGATCCAGGATATTTTTGAACTCCGATTGAGCATAATAACAGTGCATTAAATTTCAAAGAAAATTGAAAAATTGATTCGGTCAGCTCAAATCTGTTTGTTTGTATTTCTTCAGGTGTAGTAGCCAGCGCCAACTGATGAACCCAATAATACACTGGGGTGAAATGTGTAAAGTGTAAGTCTTTGAAATGAACACCACTTGGTTGACTTGTGTGTTCATGGGTACTATTCCAATTCCTCAAACCTGATTGAAATTTCTTGGCAGAGTTAGGAATCAAACCTGAGCCCCCATGGTGGCAAGTAACAACTGCACGTGATTATCTGGCAGGATTGTAAATCATCATCGTCATCATCTAAAGGCTAGACCTTGTCGCTGCAACCATATTTGTCCCTCACTTGCTGAACGTTTTAAGTCAGCATACTGTTTAATTTGAAGTCCATGCATCACAGGATCCAGATGAGCCATCTGCGGTCTTCCTCTTCCTTTCTTCCCCAGAACTTTTCCTTCCAGTAAAAATAAGTTTGAATAATTGTATTTGTAGTTACTCATTATGAAACTCTGTGGTTGTTTCCTTTTCTGATGATTTCTCTCATCCAGGGATATCTATGACATCACACGAGTTACTGAGAATCACGTCCTTCGACTATTTGCCTTCTCTACGGTGCTGGTGCGGTTGTTGAGACAAGGACTCCGGACGTACGACACCCCAAGATATCGCCAGTTTGCCAAGCGCCTAGGCCGACTCATCCGGCACACTGTTCAGTATGCCTCTGATCAGTGGGAGTGTTTCAGGTAAGTTTAATATTGTACTGGACTTGTAGATATGGTTCTCAGTGAATTGGTGAGGATTTTTTTCTCAACTTATTTGAGAACCCAGTAAAAATTATAAAATTGGTCCAACCCAATGACAGTGTCTTTCCTTTTTGTCTCCCCCTCGGCCCCCACCTGCCTTGTCATTTTTTTTTTTTTTTTTTCCCCAGTCCTACTTTTTCTGTCCAATGATTGAATTATAAAATTAGAAACATTTTAGTTCTATTAAAACATTTAAAATCTAAATACAGATTTAACCTCCTAATTTAAAATTAGAGGTGTTTTGAATGGGTTGTAAGAGAAAGGTTGTTGATTTTATAACAAAGAATCTATAAGAAAGTAATACAATGCACTCTCATTAATTCGCGTTGATTAAAGCACGAACTTCCACGAATTATCGAAAACCGCGAATTATCCACAGTTATTTTTGTTAAGACTAGTAAAAACAAATATATTTGTTAAAATATTGAAATAGGCTTGTATTTGTGAACATGCAAAATAATAATTATAACACTAGATTACAGTGTCTTGCAAGACATGCTAGGCTAGAGGTAGGCCTATGTGGATTATGCCTACATTAATATCTAACAAGAAAAACAGTCATCAATTTTTGTTTCTTAGATCGTTCATTCTATTTTTCGATTGCACATTTCCGAAGAAAACATTATATCAGAACGAAATTCATCTCGATTTTCTTTTTAAGAGATAATTGTGACTATAGAGACACTAGCTTGACTGTGGAAAACTTTCAGGTTATACGTTGCATCACTCTCGCACTCGATATCAACTGGATCTCCTTTTTCCTCACCAACAGTCAAATTCCATGCATTTTCTTCTTTGCTTTTAAGTCTAAAATCATATCGTCTTTATTGACGTCTAACTTGCCCGTCAAATATGGTCGTCACAAAAGCCGACAAACGCTTATTTTTGTGCGAGTGCAGTAGCAGTATTTTTTTCTTCCATGACTGGTTGACTGCATGAAGAGCGTCCAACATACACGCTCACGGTGTCGCGCAGGTTTGCGCCATCAGGCAACAATCTCTGTTTACAATACGCTGTCCGCATATCCACCCTTCACAACTCACAGATCAGCGACTTTGGGGTGTGGCTGTTGGGGAAAGGGAGGGTAGGTTCCGAGTGAAAATGCATTCCTCTTATATTGTTTGGGCTTCGAAGATAAAGGAAATCTGTGCTATACCACTCGGAGGCAACATGCTCGTATATTTCGAAGATTGCGCAAGTAGGCCTCCTGTTCCATGGCAGAGAAATGCAGTTCAGTCTTCTCGAATCTCAATGATTTAGTCTCTACGCTTCATGTTGCTTCAAAATTCTTTTAAACGACGGAGAGATTGCTCTACTTAACGTGATGACTAGTTGCTGTGAGAATTTCTATTTTAAAAAATACTCTTGGAGACCCGTGAATTAACCGCAAAACAAATTATCGGGAGTACACTGTACAACAATTCAGTTTTCCCCAACTTCTTGTCTTCTTTGCTTTGGACTACAAGGATTGGTCAGTTTTCAAATAGGCCTGATAATTCGAGCACCTACAATATCGAGAGACATATTTAGTATTGTAATCATCCTCATCATCATCATCATCAAGTAACAGATCCAGTTTCCCGGGTGCTGGTGATGAGCCTCTTCCACCTTCCTCTATCCTTATACAGCTCCTCCTCTTAGAAACTATCCCACTGAAGACCACTTACGGAGATGTCCTTCTTAACCACATCGATCCATCTCCTCGTTGGTCTTCAAACAGGTCTTTTCCCAATCACAACCATTTCGGTGTGATTTTTAGCAATTCTTATTCCTTGCATCCGCTGTGCATGGCCATACCAACTTAGCCTACATCACATAATTTTTCCAATACACTGAATTTTAAACCTGCTTCCATTCTATTTGTTTCATTCTTTATCTTGTCCTTTTTTGTTCGTCTATCATAGATCGAACAAACTTCATTTCAGCAGCTTGAATTTGATTGTTTTCTCGTTCTGTCAAGGCACACGTCTCTAATGCATAGGTCAAGATTGGAATGTAGTATTAGGGATTGGAATTTTTCGGTGATTTCAGAGGGAAGAAAGCGGTATTTTAAAGTGGCAAATTCGGTGGTTTCAAGTGCACTTTTCGGTACTTTCAAAATCATAAATTTTAGGCGGGATTTTTTAAATATCATGGATAACATGCATAACATAACACATTTCAGTCATCCTTCAAAGTATACTTCAGTGAAGAGATCCAAATTCTCTTGTGACAAACGGTGACACATATCACTTAACATGCTAGTGTAAACTGTAAAACAAAAGTTCACAGCGTTTGAACAGAGGATCCAAATGGTTTTCAACACAGATTCTGAGAACTTTGGAAATACAAATGTCATTCCTAGCAAAACTCCAACAATGTCTGTCTTGGTCCTGTCATTCATCTGCTTCTTGATTAAAGTTTGCAGTTCTTTGTATCCTCTTAACACCTCACTTTCTTCCAGTGTTCCACAGAACGGCAACTTCTTAATTTTCTTTGCAGTGTCCTCATTGATGTTCATTGGCACTATTCCTGCTGGATCAAACACACACATTTGTAAATCCTGTTCCCAGGGTCAACGGATCTGAAGCTGATTAATTTTCCAAGAACATGGGACCCAGCATTTACTAAAACTGAATGTATTTTCCCTCTTTTTTAACACATTTCCACAACTCTCCAACTGCTCCTTAATGTTGGTACCGTACTTTCCAGAAACAGCAAGTTTAAGGGCTTGCTGAATTCTCCGTAGATGCCCATGTTATTTTTTTGCGTGTTCATAAAATACATTTCAATATTTTTAACCAATAGTTTTCTCTTTGCTAGGCTTAAAAACATTACTGTAGATAATTCGCAGTTTTCAATATTTCGCGGAAATTCGTGCATTATTGCCGCGAATTATCAGAAGTGCACTGTAAAGAAAAAAACACAAAAAAGCTAAAATTCGCGCTTTCATGCGAAATTCATGCATAATTCGCAAAATTCGCGTCTTCATGCAAAATTCGCGAAATTTCGCGACTTCAAAAACCATTTTTTTCACCATTTTTAGGGTTATTAAAACATATTACCATCTGTGTATTACTGCATTTAATAATTCGCGAAATTCGCGATCGCGAATTTTTCCTATCCCTATGTAGTATGTATTGAAGATGGCTAGTTTTGCCTTATGGTGTACTTGATTATCCCACAGGAGATATCTTATTTAGTTGTAGAATTGGGCAGCTTTATGCGTACGGCTTAGGACTTCACTTCGAGTTGAATTTTTACAGTCATTCTCACTGCCTAGATACTAGAATTGTGGAACATTTCAAATTCTTAGGAGTCATGATTGATGAACAGAATCATAGGAGAAGTGGAAATTTAAAGTTAGAATACAGAATGCTAAGAAAGTGTACTACTCTCTGCAGTTTTTATTAGGATCCAAATTTTTGATGAGAAATACAAAACTGAAAATATACAATACCAGTTCTAACTTATGGTGCAGAATCATGGTGTTAAAAACCAGGAAGAACACCAGTTGCAATTTTTTGAAAATAAAGTGTATAAGAAAATTTTGGACAATTTTTTTTGGAAAAAGAGATCAAATAAAGACATACTGGGTCTTTCGTATAAAGTAAGAAAGGTGAGCGGCGGCTTTGTTATCCGCTGCTGCAGTGGCCTTGGCCGAGCTTGTGGCGTGCCACGGCCCCCTGCTGTAGTATTGAAAGCGCAAGTATAGTTTATACTTGGCCTTGCAATAAACGTGCAGGTGTTCAGTCGCCAGTCTGAACCTCAGATGTTAATATTACAACATCGTATTTTTGTATGTGAAACTTATTTCAAGTACGAGTCGGCTCGGCGGGTACGTGATGCATTTGTTCAGCAAATTCCTGATGAAGTGCCACCTTCACTAGCACATATTCACGTAATTGTAAATAAGTTTGACACTACTGACTCAGTGCTCAATAAAAAGCATAAAATTAAAAATCAGAAACATTACAGTGGCAGAACTAACTCGCGTCAGCCAGAATGTGGTTACCAGATACAATGCCTGTATAACCCAGGAAGGACGACACTTCCAGCATCTTTTATAAGGAAATATGTCATATAGGATTGTACACGTGCTTAAAGCAGGGGGCCGTGGCACACCACAAGCTCGGCCAAGGCCACCGCAGCAGCGAATAACAAAACTGCCGCTTGCCGTTCTTACTTTATATGAAAGACCCTGTACTCTCACTATCGCAGCAAGCACCAATACTCAACATAGGCTACTCACACTGCCCAATACTTAAAATGTTCCACCTGCTCCAATTTAGTTCCTCCTTTACTCTTTATATTTTGGTTAATCTAAGCTTTGTCTCTTGGTGAGGAGCTGCAACCGATGGGTAGATCCTGCGATGCTGCAGCGTCTTCAGACAGAGTACGATGCCTTCTTCTTACGAGCCACACGCTGCATCTTTTCCTCACAGCGACTTGGTGCATGGCAGTTCCTGGCCGTCATACCTTACAATGTCGTATCTCTGCATACGTTATGGCGGCTCTTCTACCTCCTACATGATGATTATCAGGAGGAAGAAAATCTCGCTAATAATTCAGGTCAGTCATATCTTGTTTAAATGAACAAACAGTGGGTTGACAGAAATGAAGACATTTACCTTTCTAATGAGATTTACTTTTACCACCTCAATAGCTTGACATGAGAAAAACGACAAAAATTGATAAAAATTGACGTATTAAATTAGTATGTATAAAATGTGGGAATTATGAGCAGGGTTTCTGTATAAGTTAGCAATTTGTATGGTGAACCAATTAGAAGATGACATATGATCAAAATCCGCACCCTGGTAATGAGCATATGTACTGACAATAGAAATAAATAATAGTAATAATGAGCAGGGGTATACGAACTTTGTGTGCACACTGTAGTTTAAGTATGCTGACCCATGAACAATTGACTTATTATTGTGATGAACTAACTTCAGGTATGTTTCTATTATCTAAATTACTCATGATGGTTCCGTATTGATGTACTAAATAGTTTTTAACAATAATTATACAACCGCCTTAATCAATACATAAACGAAAAGAATTATTATTAGAGTTGCTCCTGATACATGTTTCAGGGATTAACAACATTTTTTATCCCCCTCATCAGCCAAAGAAAATTATGAAGTAGCGTGGCACTTAAATATATATGGTCACTAGCAGTAGTACCCGGCTTCGCCCGGTGGAATGATGATAATGTTTTAAGGTCTCCTTAGAAATATAATGGACTTAAAATCTAGGTCATTTGCCCTTTTGATAAGGATGATAATAAAAACTACTGTTGAATTGACACGTCAAACTTACAAACTACCGTAATAGAAATACATATTTCAAAATTCACAGGCGAGGAAGACTTATTGTGTGTGGTGATTATTGGTGTAATGGGCGTAACATCTACTGTAGGTCATTTGCTCTTATGATGAGGATAAGGAAATCTACTACCGGTATTGAATTGACACTTCAACGTATAATGTACACAATGTACTGTAATAAAAATAACTATATGGCGGCGTCGGTGGCGTATTTGGTAGCATGCTGAGCTTCTATGCCCAAGATAGCGGGTTCAAACCCGGCCGAAGACGTCGGATATTTTAAGAGCGTTAAAAATCCGTCAGTATGCCTTTCTTCGGAGGGGAAGTAAAGCCGGCGGTCCCATGTCAGATTTATGGCATGTTAAAGAACCTTCCACTAATTACACCTGTGTGAAGCTAAATTGGATAGGTAAACAACGCTCATAGATGTCTACATCCGTTGCCAAGAGCCGACTGCAGTGGCGTCTAGTAGCTAAGTTCCGAACTTGGCCTAGTAGTCGTTGACGGTGGCGCTTGGCGGCAAAAGTACGAACTAATTGAAGAATTCTAAGTTGCAGTTTGTACTTAAATTAAAAAACAGATAACACACACTAATACAGTCATCACAATTAACACCGGTTATCAGACAGATTCTACACACACCCAAAGTACACGGGGCTACATGACCGCGTTGTCGCAGCCCCTAAACTTAAGAACCAACCAACCAAAAATAAATATTTTAAAAATCACAGTCGAGAAAGACTTTATGCGGCGGTGATTCTTGGTATGATGCGCGTAACATCTAGGTCATTTGCACTTATGATGATGATAATAATAATAAGGTAATGAAAAAATGACTACTAAACGAACATGGTGTTATTTTAAAACTGATATAGGTAATTCAGGTGTCTAGCTTCGATGTCTTCCAAAGTCTCAACCTTATTTTCTGGCTTAGGCCTGTACTGGATGCGTCTAGTGAAAGAGCGTACTGCTCGGCAAAGACAAAGAATATAGGTCCAAGCTGCACGAACCTCATTTCAGTTCTCTTTCCTGTCGGCCTCCCTTGGTCAACTCTTGTTCTCTTCCGACCCAGACTGTATTAGGGTATCCGAGGGCTAGGGAGTCTTTCAATTTCCCGCCTTAATTGGCTTTGTCTCATCTTTCCTGATACCCTCATTCTTCGAGAGGTCTGCCTTCTTTTCCTTTTCATAATATCTCCTGTCTTCTGCTCAAGGCCCTCAAAGAGGCAGGGTGTGTGTAGACCCACCACTTCTGGTACACCCTCAAGGGCTCATGACTGGTGAGTTAGGAAGCTGGCAACCCCGAGGAAATCCTGAGCTACATGTAGGGAATGGAGTGGTATGTCAGAAATTTCAAGTGGACAGTGTTACGCATCGGGTTCCAAAGGGTAAGTATACACACTTTGTTTTCGATCGGTGAACGATGTAGATTTGTACCAAAGGGCCTTAATGCGGGAAATGGAGTGGTCTGTCCGAAATTTCGAGTGGACAGTGTTACTCGTCGAGTTCCAAACGGTAATTATGTAAAATCTGGTTGAGATCGGTGAAACGGTGTATTTTTGTGCCAAGGGCCAAAATGCAGGGAATGGAGTGGCCTGTCCAAATTTTAAAGTGGACAGTGTTACTCATCGGGTTCCAAAGGGTAAGTATACACATTTTGTTTTCGATCGGTGAACGATGTAGATTTGTGCCAAAGGGCCTAAATGCGTGGAATGGAGTGGTCTGTCCGAAATTTCGAGTGAACAGTGTTACTCGTCGAGTTCCAAAGGGTCATCATCATCATCTTGAGCAGTTTCCAACCGCTGGTCGGGTCTGCTTGGAACATAAGCCTCTCCATCGTTTCCTGTCCATCCACCATCTCTCGTCATTTACTGTGTCCCAGCACACTCCTCTTTCCTCCACACTCTTCTTAACTCCTTTTGCCCATCTGTCCCTTGGTCTTCCCCTTGGCCTCCTTCCCGTCATTTCCATTCCAAACATCTTCTTCGGTATCCTCTCCTCTCGCATCCTCCTCAAATGTCCATACCATTGTAGCCTAGATCGCTCTATTCTATTTTGCAATGGTTCCTCTCTTACCATCTCCCTGACTCTCTCATTTCTTACTCTGTCCATTCTTGTCACTCCTACCCTACTCCTCTGGAACTTCATCTCCACTGCTCGTATTTTATTCTTGTCCCTTTCCTTCATCACCCATGTTTCTGAACCATATGTCAAAATTGGCACAAAGTATGTCTTGTAGATGATTCCTTTACATTTTTGTGGTACATCTTTATTCCATATCATCCCCCTAACACTCTTGAAAAATCCATCTGCGCACCTTCCCCTCTCATTTATTTCCATCCTATTGCCTCCCTTTTCTTCAATTATGCTTCCCAAGTACTTGAAGCATTCTACTTTCTGCAACTGCTGTCCTCCAAGTGTTATGCCCATATCCAGTCTGTTCTTCTTCCTCGTTGTGATGACCACTTCACTCTTTTGTGCTGAGAACTTCATCCCATATGATAACACTACCTTCTCCCACTCATCTAATTGCTCTTGTACTTCTTGCTCATCCTCTCCCCATACCAGTAGGTCATCAGCAAACAACATTGCCTTCATTTTCCTTTCCCCAATGCTATTTACCACTTTTCGTATGATTTCATCCATCACCACTATAAATAACAGGGGTGAGAGGGCACTTCCCTGTTTCAGACCACTCTCCAGTTGAAACCATTCCGTTCTCTCTCTTCCCACCTTTACACAGCTTTTGCTTCCCTCGTACATTGCTTTCACTCTTGCCACTGTCTCCTTGTTCACTGCTTTTGCTCTCATTGCTTCCCATACCTTGTTTCTATTAATACTATCATATGCTTTCTCAATATCCAAGAAGGTCATCACCAGATCTTTCCCATATTCATAATGGTGTTCTTGTAGCTGTCTTACTGCAAAGATGAGGTCAACTGTTGATCTTCCTGGCCTGAATCCATACTGTTCTTCCCTCAGCCCATCTTCAACTTCTGTCCGAATTCTTCTCTCCAGTACCTTCTCAAATATTTTGGCGCAGTGGCACACGAGTGTAATTCCCCTGTAGTTCTTGCATTCCTTCCTACTTCCCTTTTTAAATATGGGTATTATTATCCCTCTTTTCCAGTCCTCTGGTAAAGGGTAATTATGTAAAATCTGGTTGAGATCGGTGAAACGGTGTAGTTTTCTGCCAAAGGGCCAAAAAGCAGGGAATAGTGTGGTCTGTCCGAAATTTAAATTGAACGGTGTTACTTGTCGGGTTCTACGGGTAAGTATATAAAATTGGGGTCAGATCAGTGAAACGGTGTAGATTTGTGCCAAACAGCCTAAATGCAAGGGATGGAGTGGCCTCGCCGCAATTTCAAGCAGACAGTGTTAGTCGCAGTGTTCCAAAGGGTAAATATACAAATTTTGGTTGAGATCGGTGAAACGGTGTGGATTTGGGACAAAGGGCCTAAATGCAGGGAATGGAGTGGTCTGTCCACAATTTCAAGCAGACAGTGTTACTCGCTGGGTAACAAAGGGTAAGTTTCCGAATATTGGTTCTGATCGGTGAAACGGTGTAGATTTGTGCCAAAGTGCCTAAATGCAGGGAATGGGGTGGTCTGTCCGAAATTTTAAGTGGACAGTGTTACTCGCAGGGTTCCAAAGGGTAAGTATACAAAGTTTGGTTCAGATCGGTGAAACGGTCTAGATTTGTGCCAAAGGGCCTAAATGCAGGGGATGGAGTAGCCTCTCCGCAATTTCAAGCAGACAGTGTTAGTCGCAGTGTTCCGAAGAGTAAATATACAAATTTTGGTTGAGATCGGTGAAACGGTGTAGATTTGGGCCAAAGGGCCTAAATGCAGAGAATGGAGTGGTCTGTCCGCAATTTCAAGCAGACAGTGTTACTCGCAGGGCACCAAAGGGTAAGAATACGAATTTTGGTTCTGATTGGTGAAACGGTGTAGATTTGGACCAAAGGGCCTAAATGCAGGGAATGGGGTGGTCTGTCCGAAATTTTAAGTGGTCAGTGTCACTCGCAGGGTTCCAAAGGGTAAATATACAAATTTTGGTTCAGATCGGTGAAACGGTGTAGATTTGGACCAAAGGGCCTAAATGCAGGGAATGGGGTGGTCTGTCCGAAATTTTAAGTGGTCAGTGTCACTCGCAGGGTTCCAAAGGGTAAATATACAAATTTTGGTTCAGATCGGTGATACGGTGTAGATTTGTGCAAAAGGGCCTAAATGCAGGGCATGGGGTGGTCTGTCCGAAATTTAATGTTGACAGGGTTACCCGCAGGGTTCCAAAGGGTAAGTATACAAATTTTGGTTCAGATCAGTGAAACGGTGTAGATTTGTATACATAACAGACAGACAGACAGACAAACTTTGTGCTTTATATATATAGATAGATTAGACTTGGGGCCGCTTTCATCAACCTTGTGTTAAATTTGGCTAACAAAACATTAGTTAACAAATCGTTATAATTTTAACATTCTGTTATAGATTACGTGCTCCACAAAACATTTTAACAAGTCAGTTAACAAACGATGCGTTAAATGTCACTTGCTGTAATGATCAAGGAAGCAGTGTACGGCATGGATGGTTTTTCAGACTTCTGAACTGTGTCTAGTCAACTTTTATTCATTTGTTTGCTATTCGCGAACTCAAGCGACGGTGCTGCCGTTATCTGGAACTAGCATAAGGGCGATAGAAACATAAACAAACAGATGTTATAACATGTGATTTGAGTAGATGGCTGTGCTCTTTTCTCGTATTTTCAGTTATTTTTATAATAATTGAGGCTAAGAGATGAGTAATTTAATTGCTCAGTTCCGCTGTGCTCTTCAAATTCAACAATTGCCATATCAATGCTTTACTTCCACAAAACAAGCTTTTCAGACGGAATTGAGTAGATTAGGCCTACTTCACGTCGCAAAGCCGATTTCGAAGTACTGTTTATCATCGTATGCGGCTGCCATTTTACAAAGGAGAATTATTTATTAATATGTACTACCAGTAATGAATTTCTTAAAATAACCAGTACCCTACATTCTCCCCTGCATTACAAACTAGGCGACTTTTAGCATTGTCGATTTGACAGCTGTTGGCAAATATTACTTGAGGGGTCGCTTTATCGCAGGCCTACATGTGGTTGTCCTTTTTTTAAAACTTGCCCCATTGCTGCTTCAAATCTGTGAAGCTCCGTTTTTCTAATAATCAGGTGCCTATTAAAAATCTTTATAGTCAACTTGTAGGTTATTTATAGATAAAAAATTGTATGTGCGTTTATATTTAAATTGCATCGTGACACTGTTTATCTAAACTATGTGAAAATGAAAACTACAAATCAACTCTCAAGCTGATCAACTGAAAGCTTTGGATGCAAATCGAATGGCTGTCGTTTCCACTAGTTTTATTCATCATTTGATAATACATTCAGTACAATAACCTTTTTTGCACTATAAAACTATATTATTGACCATTACGTATTGATGTTGCTGTCTGAATAGGCTATATTTACCAATTCCATTACATGTAGGCTAATTTGTAGGTTAGGCCTAGGCATATCATTTAAGTGGCCGGTTGTAAGGTAAAGTCCTTACTGTATTTATGCACAACACATTTGAATTGGACAACCTATATCTCTCCAGAAACTTCTTTTCAAACAGTTGCAACATGTCATTAGACCTTAGCAAGAATTCTTGTTCTGTAGCATTATTCAATTACGGTAATCAAAAATAAATAATACAATAACTGAGCACGAAAGGCATACTGTATTTGCTTGTAACCATTTTTAACACTATGTTAAACTCCTAACTGAGCAAGAATGGGATGTTAAAATAACGGATAGGTTAACGATTTGTTAGCAGTAATGTTGATTGTTGGAACACCATTTCCCTAACATTTCCGTTAAATTACTTTAACGTGTCGTTTAAATTTTAACGAAGGTTGATGGAACTGGCCCATGATATGGTGGCACCATGTAAGTAGGTTGTAGAATTTTTATTTTTTTTTATGTATAGAGCAAATTAAAAAGTTTGTGACGGTGATAGAGTTCAGCCATCAAATATAAACGAAGATATACGAAGAGAACCACTGGCCAGTTCGCTCACATTTCCGCTCCAAGCAAATGTTAATAGCTTGAAATGGCATAAGTGGAATTACAATACTTCACCATCCATACACAATCAATGAAGAAGCCTTATGCTTAACAGATCCATAAGCCATATCAGACGGCAGCATGGAAAAGAACACGAACGTGGTAGGAAAAAGTTCACTAGGCTGAATTCTATCACCTTCACAAACTTTTTAATTTGCTCTATACTTTAAAATATTTGTCTACAACCTACTTATATGGTGCACCATATTAACCCTCTCAGTGCCACGCGCCGATTAGTTCGGCTCTCGCTGCTCACGCCAAAAGTGCCAAAGCCGATTCAATCGGCGCGCTGTTTATCTTGTATTTGTAGATTTCTGTAGGCGTATGTCTGTGATTATTTCATACTGTTGGAAAGGTGAGGTTTCAAGCTCGCCTGTGCGGTGTTTACTTTTTTCCTTCAAAGTCCGTTACGCGATAGGTTTGAGTTTGTATACACGCCCTCCCTTTGCGCTCCCCCAATCACGCGCATTCTCGCCAAAATTGCTGTGCAGTTTTCTTTCTTCTTGTTGAAGTTTCCTGCCTACAGATGTATCTAAGTACTTTCTACAGCTGGAAACGTAGTGTTTCTTCGAATATGACTCTTAGGTGTCCTTAATTTAGGCTCAAAACTGATTTTAAAAAAATGAACAATTATCAGAATAACCCAATTAAAAAGGTTTAGATGCCGTATTCACTTTTATGAACATAATGTATGAAAGAATGAAGTATTGGTTATAATGCAAAGCAAAAATAATGAATCTATCGTTGAAAATGTGGTATTTATGTTTTTTTTTTTCTGAATAGTCTGCATGACCATTGAAAATGGCTTGGCATTCTTGGCAAGTATTTCAGGAAATGGCTTGGCACTAAGAGGGTTAAGTCTAATAACCATTTATATTTAACCCTCTCAGTGCCACGCGCCGATCAGATCGGCTCTCGTTGCTCGCGCCAAAAGTGCCAAACCCGATTGAATCGGCGCGCTGTTTATCTTATATTTATAGATTTCTGTAGGCATATGTCCGTGATTATTTCATACCGTTGGAAAGGTGAGGTTTCAAGTTTGCCTGTCCGGTGTTTACTTTTTTCCTTCGAAGTCCGATACGCGATAGGTTTGAGTTTGTATTCACGCCCTCCGTGCGCTCCCCCAATCACGCGCGTTCCCGCCATAATTGCGACGCAGTTGTTTTCTTCTAGTTGACTTTTTCTGCCTACAGATGAATCTAAGAACTTTCTACAGCTGGAAACGTTTTTTTTTTTTTCGAATATGACCCTTAGGTGTCCTTAATTTAGGCTCAACTGATTACTTCAAAAAAATTGAATAGTTATGAGAATAACCTCAATTAAAAAGGGTTAAATGCCGTATTTACTTTTATGAACATAATGCATGAAAGAATGAGGTATTGGTTATAATGAAAAGCAAAAATAATAATTATATCGTTGGAAATGGGGTATTTATGATTTTTTTACGAATAGTCTGCATGACCTTTCAAAATGGCTTGGCATTCTTGGCAAGTATTTCAGGGAATGGCTTTGCACTAAGAGGGTTAAGTGCCATGCTACTTCATAATTTTCTTTGGCTGATGAAGGGGATAAAAAATGTTGTTAATTAATCCCGGAAACATGTAAAAAACTCTCTAATAATTATATTAATTATTATTTTCGTTTATGTATTGGTTAAGGTGGTTGTATAATTATTGTTAAAAACTATTCAGGTATGTTGTTGTCTACACTAATGTGTTATTGCTGTTCTCATTTCAAAACGTTCCTATTTAAACTGGTGGCCTATTGTACTGGGGTTAGTTTGCCAATGTAGTGATGGCGACGAATACAGTACCTTTATGTACATCGCTCTACCTTGACTGCAATTTATTATCAATCATACATAAACCAATTTTCATGGCATTGTGTGTGGGCTTTGTTTGTTTGGACTACTTCTCTGTAGTGTGTGGTCAGCTTTGGCTGCATAGCTCAGCGGTAATGTTCTCGCTTGCTGGGCCCAAGGTTGCAGGTTCATATCCTGGCGCAGTCAACTGTCATTTGAGGGTGCGCAAATGTGAGGGATCCGTGTCAGTAGATTTACTGGCATGTTAAAGATCCCCTTCGGGGCAAAATTCCGGCACCCCGGCGTCTCTGAAAGCCATCGTAGTTAAAAGGGATGTAAAACGAATAACATTATTATTATTATTAAAATAAATATATAATGACTGTTCCTTGGTTACTTGGTGTTTCTCAACCAACTCAGCCTCAAAACCAATATAGAGTATTGTTAAATCTCTGTTGTAGATTATGCAAACAAGCTGATTGATGATCAGTTAAGACATCAGTTTGAGGAGAAGCTGACTACGATGCCTGAAGCCGAGTCCTATTACCTCCTGACTACGTTTGCTAACATGGCATTGGCTAGGGGACCAGCAGATAAGGATTTTGTCAGAGAAGTCACATTGGATCTGTTTCAGGTAAGCGTAATGCCGAGTGCATCCTCATCCTGCTAATTTTACAATAGAAGCATAGTTTGCCAAAATCCACACTCTAAGATTTTGTGTATGTCAATAGCAGTCTGACAACAATGTAACTGCCTGTTTTTCATCTGTTTTAGATTGGATTTCTTAGTTCTGCCACTCAGGAAAGCTGTTCCAAGACTGCTCGAGTATTGCTATCTAACATCACTTCAAAGCATCCAGCGCTACTGTCTGACATCCTTGCTAAACTTGTGGACAACTTTGCCCAGGCAGGGAAAGTAAGGCAACCAATATTTCTTCCTTGTTTATTGATCTGCATTATCTGTTTACAGATGCAATCCAGCTAACATCAAAATATCTTGTACTACTGTTTGATATCCTTGTTACTGACTGGTGTAACAACTCGTGTAGGCCTTGGGACCCGGAAGAAAAGTGGGTTCAAAACCCACCGTCGGCCATCCATTTTCAACTCCTCACAAATGGTATCTTCTAATAGGCCATGGCTGCTTCATTTCAACTCCTTGCCCATATCATTCATCATCTTCATTCTTTCATCTCTAATTAACTGATGAGTAAGGTTCGGATGTTAAGGAAAAGTCATATTTTTTTCCTGAGCTGATTTTACCCGAAATCTGAAAAATAAGTTTGAATGACGGGTCCCTGACCACGTTTAAAGCAATTTGATGTTGCCTATAAATGCATATTTCGGCCCTTTTTATTGTTTTGGTCATATTTTAGGTCATATTTGGTTATAATTTCAGCATTTTTGTTTAAATTTAGGCATCGTTAACAAGGTATGTGTTATCTGCATCGAGTTTCAAACCCAGGATATCCGAATAGTGTAGTTGATACAGTTTATTTTACTTTCTTTTCCTAGAACAGGCAGATAGCAGGTTTAGAAGACCTGATTCCAAGAAGGCGCTCCTCTACGGACGTCTTTTAGCACATCTTGCTGGACAAGTTAGATTCCAACACTGAACGCATGGGGTCACGGAACATGACGATAGTGTGCTCCTCTCTTCCCATAGGATGTCACTCCAGTAGATATATTTAGCTCAGAAGCAATTAGCAAACAAGGAAATGCCATGTTATGTCTTTTACGAAAACCGAGCAAGAACTGCATCTCAAGGATATGATACTGAATGAATGTTGACAATTTTAATGTACTGTAGCTCTCTGTCAGTTTGTATGATTAAATGTGTCTGGTGTATTATCGCTGATCACGTTTTGACACTTAAGACGTTTACTGTATGTTAGTGATACTCTGTTGTTGTTTGAGTCTTCAGTCTTTTGACTGGTTTGATGCAGCTCTCCATGCCTCCCTGTCCTGAGCTAATCGTTTCATCTCTACATAGCTCCGACAGCCTACATCCGAAGTAATCTGTTTAACATATTCTAACCTTGGTCTACCCCTACAGTTTTTGTCCTCGACCCTTCCTTCCATAACTAAGCTTGCTATCCCAAAATTTCATGTCATATTTCATAATTTTTAGGTCATATTTTTTAGTTTTTAAGTCATATTTAGCTAGTTTTTAGGGCATATTTGCTTGCATATTTTGTAATTCTTTAGGTCTTAAACTTCCGAACCCTAGTGATGAGTATACTGGTGTAGGGTTTTACAGCTGGTTGAGTCGTCATCATCATTGTTTCTCCACTCCAGCAGGTTGGGTGTGGGAATGAACTAGTCTCTTCCATGGATTTTTATCTTGCCACCATTCCTCTTTGATAATAATAATAATAGTACTGTATGGCCTCGGGTGCCGGGTGCAAGCTTTGTTATTTGACGCCCAAAGGGCAGCTTGCATGTCGAATTTTGTTTTTCCTTGGAGTGCTATGAAAGTCAAGGAGGTTAGATATCTAAGCTCCTTGACACTATAGCGCTTTCCAGTAGAGAATGGAGGAACTTTTTGTGTTGGCGGAAAATCCCGAGATTAATTTTGCCATTATGAACACGACCTACTGAATTCAAATGGGTTCTTTAACATGCCAACAACGTACGACATGCATGTCATGATTTTTGTCGCCTTTCAAAAATCACTTACCATGGCCAGGAGCAAACCTGCAAGCTTGGGGTTGGTAGCCCGACACGATAACCACTCGCCCACCCATTGTGAGCTACTCCTGGCCAGGCACTTGTGTACTTACTTCATCCACCCATCTCTTGGTCTATCTCTAGGTCTTTTACCGTGTACACCAATTTTCATTCCCCATTTCTCAATATTTTCCTTCAGTTCATCCAGCTGTTCTTCGAACACATTCTTAATTTTTTTAAATCAAATTAATTAATATTGGGGGAGGGGCACTCAGGCATAGACATGTCACACCCCAGACTGATCTCATAACCCCTATATAAACACATTTTCACTTATCGTCATTTTCTGTTTTTCAGCTTAAGCCGGGTGGAGCAATTATGCCAACCCTTTGCTTAACTCTGTCTCTCCACCATCCTTCCTCAACCACTGAACTCCATTCCAGGTTCCATGGAGTCCATCCACTGTAATATGGTCTTCCTCGTCTTCTCTTTCCAGTTATGTGTTTCCCCAACACTTGTTTCGGCATTCTTTCATTATTCATCCTTATCACATGTCCATTCCATCTCATTCACTTCCTTTTGAATGTCTTCATTTCTCACGCTATCTCTCCTAGATGTCTGTACCATACTCCTCAGGAATTTTATTTTGGCTACCTGTATTCCACTTTTATTTCTCCTGCCCATAGGACAGGTTTCTGCTCCATTCGTCATTATTGAAAGAAATGGGTCTTATACACTTCTTTAGCCGTCAGTGGTATGTCTTTATCCCAAATTAAACTCCCCTCAGGGGCTCACATCTAGTGGGGCGTGGGTTGGCGACCACGGGACCCCAGCTGAGTCCGGTATTGCTTCCACTTACTTGTGCCGGACTCCTCTCCGTCTTCTTTCCTGTCGACCTCCCTTGGTCAACTCTTGTTCTCTTCCGACCCCGACGGTATTAGGTTATCCGAGGCCTAGGGAGTCTTTCACTTTCCCGCCTTAATTGGCCCTTGTCTCATCTTTCCTGATGCTGTCCTTCTGTGAGGGGTCAGCCTTCTTTTTCTTTTCCTTTAACCTCCTGCCTTGTGCTCAAGGCCCTTAAGGAGGCAGATGTATGTAGCCCCACCACTTCTGGTGCACCGTCGATAATGCTACACCCTCAGGGGCTCACGGCTGGTGAGTTCGGGAGTTGGCGACCCCGAGGGATTCCTGAACTGGGTCCGTTTTCCCCTTTTGTCCCTTACCTTTGGGGCGGACCCTCTCCTCTCTCCCCTCTCCTCTCCTCTTTTCATTATATTTCCTTTCTCTTTAAGATTCCCGCACTGTTTTTGTTACTTGGTTCACCGTGTATCTAAATTCCCTTTTAGCGATTTTTTAAGTTATTTTTAATCTACGTTGCATTTTGAAAGTTTTTTCGATCTAAATTACATCTCGCAATTGTTTTCAACTTCAATTGCATTTTGTAAAGATTGACAATCTAAATTGCTTTTTGGTAAGTCTTTCAATGCAGGTAGCCGGGCCTTTTAGTGAGAATTTTGTATTTCAATTGCATTTTGTAAGTACTTTCAACCAAAATCGCATTTTGCACGAATTTTGAATCTAAATTGCATTTTGTTTGGTGGGCATTTTGCACATATTTTGATTCTTAATTGCATTTTGTGGGTATTTTGAATCTAAATTACATTTTGTCAAGTATTTTCAATCTAAATTGCATTTTGTAAGTATTGTCAATCCACATGAGTCGTTTAAATCTACCGTACATTTTGTAAGCATTTTCAACTTCAATTGCATTTTGTAAGTATTTTGAATTTCAATTGCACTTTGTGAATAATTTGGATTGGAACTGGGATATTTCAATCTGAATTGCATCATGTATTTTCAATTTCAATTGCATTTTGTAAGTATTTTGAACCTCAATTGCATTTTGTACGTAATTTCGATCTCATTTGCATTTTGTAAGTATTTTGAATTTCAGTTGCATTTTGTAGGTATTTCGACGCTACATTGCATTTTGTACGTATTTTGAACCTAGCCTTCATTTTGTGGGTATTTTTCAATCTATTCCTTTTGTGAATCTTTTCGTTCTAAATTCCCTTTTGTAAGAACATTTTGTGAGTTGTTTCAATCTTGAGTTCCTTTTTGTAAGTATTTTCAGTCTCACTTAATTTTCATTCTGGTTTCCATTTCATTCTCATTTTCGCTATCACCCAGATCATTAGGGGCCGATAACCTAGATGTTAGGCCCCTTAAAACAACAATTATCATCATCAACCAAATTAAACTCCGAACGTGATGATAGAAAACACTCCCACGTTGTATTATCCAGGGTGTCTGCTACTCGGGAAAACATGGAAAACTGGGAATACTCAGGGAATTTTAGTTCTACAAGGACCAACCTTGAATAATTGGAAATTAAGAATTTAAATTTTGATGGGGGAAAAGTATATTCTGGTGATGATTGTTGTAGATGTATGTTCGTCATCATCATCATCCTGAACAAACTCTAGTTGCCCGAGTGTGGTATATGAGCCCCCTCCATTTCATCCTGTCCTTGTACCACTCTTCCTCCACCAACTTGTCCCAATCATGGCCACTCTGCAGTACATCGTTCTTGACTGTATCTATCCACTTCTTTCGTGGCCTTCCCACGGGTCATCTTCCTTCTACTTTTCTCTCAAATTCCTTCCGTGCAGTTCTGTTTACTGACGTTAAATCAGTAAGCTCTCGTTTCTTGCAAGATAGAGCACACAAATTCCATGTGTAGACTGTGATTTTGTATATAAATGTGTAACTGTATGATTTTTGAGAGCATTACTATTAACGAGCTACAGTAAAACCCCTCAAATCCGAACTAATTGGGGCTGTAGTCAGTTCGGATTTCAATTTTTTCGGATTAGCCAAAAAATATCCATATAGCAGGTTGTGAGGATGCTGGAGAAGGTTGTCTAGAGTAGTGGACGACAGTTGATGTCAATGAAGAATGCACTGAACATGAAATAGTGAGTCAACATGACAGCAATGTAGCTAGTGACAGTGAGGAAGAAGAAACTTGGACAGACAATGTGACTTACACTGAGGCTGCATCTGCTCTGGACATCACATTGCGCTTCGTAGAACAACACGAAGCAGCCACGCCAAACGATGTCATGTTCATGCGCAATTGCCTCTGCAGGAAGGTTTTCATCACTTTGACAATTGAAGATAACTGATTTCAAGTGAAAGATTAAGTGATATTTTGTGTGTTTCTATTGTTATTTCATTGTTCTTGCAAAGTGATTAACCTAAGATATTACAATAACCAACTTTTCCGTTTTTCAATCCAGGATGAGATAAGAATGCAGGCACATTTACACTGTGTTACGTATGCTAACTCTACTTCTTAGTTAATTTTTCAACAAATTATTGAAAAATAAGGTTATAATGTAGAATATGTAATTGTTTTATTACAAAATAAATACGTTTCTCTGTTTTGCGTGTGTTTTTCAAACTTAAAAATTTTCGATGAAAACTCGTTCGGATTACCCGGGATTTCGGATTTCCGGGGTTCGGATTTGAGGGCTTTCACTGTACTTTCAATACTCGCAAGTACAATAGTTTTTCTGGATGAAAAATTTATAAATTGGCAAAATATAGAAAAAAAATATTTTTCTGTTTTTTTTTAATTTTAATTTTATTTGGTCTTTTCAACTTTGTCATGCTACTCTTTATTGTTCAAGCTCTTTTTGAAATGCTCTTTAAGTACAAACTCTGTTTATGGCCACTACTGTTGCTCAGGGAATTTTCTGATTTATCCTGAAAAAATCAGGGAATTGTCAGGGAAATCTGTTAGTTGGTTTTGGTAGACATCCCGATTATCTTATTGATCTCCATATCCAATCTTGCATATGCAATCAATTCACTTCCAGATCTACATCTCCCTTTTCCTTCTTTCTTTCCCCTTGTCATTACTAGGGGGCAGATTTCTATGACCTAAAAATGTATGAAATATGTATGCATTTATGACCTAAAAACATAAAAATATGACCTATAAAATTCAAAATATAACTTAATGAATAGTATCTACGTTACATAGGAACACTTTTATTACGATTACTACAGGCTGCAATTAATTAAGAGTTAAAATAGTTTTAATTCTTCGAAATCTTTAATCCAAAATCAGCTAAAATGATGAATATTTCATGAACTCGTTAAGGTTACACTGCATACTCCTAGGCAGGGACAGACTCTGTGGAAGACATAAAAAATACAGTTACTTTCACTGTTCAATATTCAATCAGTTTTAATTTATACACAAAACATATGTTATTTGAATGAAACTTTCATACCTGATCTAGTCTCCATTATTCTGATTGTTGCAATTTATGACCACATGCATCTTAAGATTGTTGAATGAGAATCCCCTCCTGTTGTCGCTGAGTATCGTCTTGTAACGAGAAAAACTTCTTTCAACAGCACACGATGTAACGGGAGCGTACTTTAATAGAGTTAAATTACTTGGAGAAAATTCCTGAAAATCTGCAGATGAAGGGGTTCCACAAAGAATGTCACTTATTCCACGCAGGTACACAAGTCCGCTATTTTTTTCCAGTACATTTTCTAATTTTCTACACACCCTAGATGCAATTGTTCCTTTCGCATGCTTTAATTCCTCTTCAATGCACTTTACAACATCCAGTGCATCGCTTAGTTCTGCACCTGAAACTTCCAGTTGCATGATTGCTCTAGATAAAGAATTAAAATTGGACTTTATGTAAGCCAGGTCCAATTTTAATGTAGTACTTGAAAATACATCTTGAGTGATTTTTATGGAGGACGATTCTGCAGGATCAAAAGACTTCACGATCTTCTCCACGACATCTAAGTTGTTGCAATAGTACACTGCGGCATTAAGCCAAGTCCCCCATCGCGTTATAACTGGCTGGGGATGTAGGGGTAGTGAAGGTGCTTCTCCTTGAAATTTCTGAACGCGAAGTGGAGCTTTGACAAACACTTTTACAGTTCGATATTAATTTATCAACTTCAGGGTAGCGACTTCTAACTTCTTCAGCTGCCCTATGCTAGGCATGTGCAAGACATGTCACATGTATAATTTTCGGGTATAGCATTTTAAGTCCCTTGGCTGCCTTCACCATATACGGAGCAGCGTCAGTTACAAATAGAAAAATGTACTCTCTCTTTGCCCCGTTTGGCCACAACAGATTCATTGAATTGTCGAAGAGAATTGCAATGGTGGAATGGTTTGTCTTCTCTAGCACTTCACATGTCAGGAGGAACGTATCTCCAGGCTGGTCTTCCTTCAGCGTGCCAACGATCACATTGCTACTTATCTTCCAGCCACATCTGTGGCCTCGTCTATTGAAACCCATATCTTACTGTCTCCCACGCGCCTTATTATATTCCACATCTCTTCATAACAAGGGGTCAGATAGTCCTTCCTGAGAGTAGATTCGTTGGGAACAGGATGCTTTGTATATTTTTCAAAAAACTGTCTGAAGCTTCGGCTGTTAAGTTTCTTTAAAGAATATTAGACAAAACCATCAGCTTGCAGAGATCTTGTGAAAATTGTGAACAATGTGAACTTGATGTCGGGGTTTCGAATAGCAGACGTTGCCTATTTTCGAGTGCAGAATATCTAGTTACACAATTCTTATGTTTTGCAGTATTACAGTGTTGTATCACAGAGAAACGTTTTTCGGCAGTAACTTTTACCTCACACAATTTACAGAATAATATCACTCCATCCGTACTGAATATGTTTTCACCGAATTCGCGAACAAAACTTCGCAACTTCCCACAAATTGAGACTTTCGTTTTAGGCATATTGAAAGGAACTGAATTACTGAAGCTCCCTAATGAGTGACCAAGGTCATTCAGTGTGTTGAAGGGGGAAGGGCGAAGGAGAGAGATAAGAACGATGACAAATAACTGTGGAATTACCTCTGCTTCCGTGTAAACAATAGCCCGGTTTCCAGGAATTGACCCAGCTTGCAAACAATAGCTCCTACCTGTTAGAAACATTCCATACACTACTTTAGAATGGTTCTTCAGTAGTATATTCCAGTCTGTCCTGAACAATAATTTCTAGAGCTTATTCTGATTTTTATAAAACGAAATTCAAATGAAAATTACCAAAATATGCCGTTTATAATGATATTTAGTTCAAAATATGCCATAAAACTTAAGAAAGCCTAAATATGCATTTATATGCCCAATAAAATCTGGTTAATTTTGATTATCATGCTTGGAAACGTGTTGAAAATACAAGACTATAACATATAATGTTAAGGGAAAAAATATGACCTGTCATAGAAATCCACCCCCTAGTCATTACCATTGTTACTTTTCTCCACACCGATTTTCATTCCCCATTTCTCAATATTTTCCTTGAGTACATCCGGCTGTTCTTGGACCCCTTTCCCGTTCTCTCCCCAAATGGAAAAATCATCAGCAAATAGGATTATGTTCATTCTTGTAATGTGATAATGTGAACTTTTGATCTTAACGGCATAGGCCTGTACTCTTGTTTGCCTCAGTAATCCCTACTCTAATGTTGTTTTGTTTCAGCTGAGTTTATATTTGTTCAAAGAGCTCCCGTTGAACATGTGGGTCCCTACAGAGCACGACATGTCTACTATCTCCTACTGGCTGCGAGAGTGCTCTCTGACGTCGACGGAGAACCATCTCTCACGTCTCATTCTCAGCAATCTGAACTGGGGCTGCTCTGATGAAGGCTTGTGCTTAGATCAGAGTTTACATCGCAAGGTTGCTGTGCTAGTTGTGGATGCAGCCCTCAGATTTGTTCCTGAGACTATTGGAAGTGCAGGAGGAACTGCCATTATCACTGAGAGTGTGAAGCAGGTACAGTATCTGTAATTGTGAATCCACCATTTATCATATAACTCGAATATAATGCTACCCTAATTTTTGAGATGTAGTTTTCCTGTAAAAAGAGTGGACATTGCATTAGACTAAATACGGTAGATTATTATTTTTAAATCGTGGCTAACAAAATACTAGGGTCACTACGAAAGTTCTGAGATACACCAAAAGTATTTGTATTTAAATTATTCCGATTGTTGCACTTTCTCAAAGTACTCACCACCACACTGTATACACTTTTGCATTCGCTGAAACCACTTCTGGAAGCACTCCTGCCACAAGTTTTCTTCGATGGCTGCAATCTCGTCTTCGTAGGTCGTAACAGCTTCTTCAGGGGTTGAAAATCTCTTTCTACGCATGCGATTTTTTACCTTTGGGAAGAGAAAAAAATCACACGGAGCCAGTTCAGGACTGTAAGGTGGATGAGTCATTAGTTTGACCTCCGTAGAATCCAGGAATTGAATTGTCATGTTGGCCGTGTGTGCAGACGCGTTGTCGTGATGGAGAAGGATCGCTCGCAGTCCCGTGCGTGGCCGCCGTTCTTGAAGTTTGGCAAAATCTTTTGGCAGGCAAACCGTGGTGTACCAATTAGTGGTAATTGTCCTTTGTTCCTCCAGAGGAATGGTTGCCACATGACCACTCTTCGAGAAGAATGAAGCCACCATTGTCTTGCCAACACTTCGGGGGTGCTTCACTTTTGCCGGTGTCTTGTCATCAGGAAAGATCCACACTGCTGATTGCCGCTTGGTCTCCGGATCAAATTGATAATTCAGTAGAGTTTATTTTATTCCGCCCTATTCAATACAATTCAAACACTTTGTTTATGGAAAACTAAGATACATGTTTCGGGAACGTATGGTCCCTTCTTCAGTCCTCATGGTGACTTAAATTAACATTTGACATCACACAAGAAAATCGATACAATCCTGTATAGAGTAACAATTAAATTTCTAAAACTAATAATCCTATCAAAGAATACGCTATGTTATATGCCTATGTGTAAAAATAATTATTGTATTAAAAACATATGTAGGTTATTGTACTAAAAACAACTTTGATACATGTGGCCTTGTGTAGCCTAGTTATATACATAGTGCACTGTGAATTTAAAAAATAGAGGACATATTAAAACATGATTAAAATGATTCAGACAGTTCTATATTACAGACTTTTTGGTTTGGGACTGCGATGTGTCCGTTCATTGTGCAAAATGTAATAGTCCAAAACTGTGAATTCTTCTCTGGAATGGTGTTTTCCAATATACGCTGGCCCATTTTATAATTGGTGAGTGGCGTGGATGCTGTTCAATTCGCGTGCGACACGGTGCCGATAGTATGCGTATTATGACGAATTTATGTTCCTGAAAGATTGAAAGAAGAAAGAAAAACTACGTTAGGGTCGATATTCTTTGAAAGAAATGTAGGTAAAAAAGAAAGAAAAAATCCGGTAGGCATTCATTAGGCTAACTTACTCGTGGAATGATGAAACTGCGACATCCAATTCCGCTGAGTCAAAGAATGGAGACGTAGATAGGGGTGTGGAAGAAAACTGTGCATAAAGAATAATAAACATTTATAAATATCGAGCAAAATCAACTTATTATTGGTGGTGGTGGGATGGAGATAACTAACTTGAAATGGAGGGAATTTCTCAATCAAATGCGCATCTTACCTTGCGTGTGTGTGTGCCGTGGCTGAAGCCTCTCAGCATACTAATGGACTAAGTTAGGAGCTCTTTAGTGTCGCGTGCGGGGATGGACACGTCAGCAGAGGGAGAGGGGAGGGGAAAGGGGCGCTGTCTATGGGAGGGGCAGTTTGGATGAGATGTGCGATGTGCTGGGAGGGGGAAGGGGTGGGGTTGGAGTACGGTAATAATTGCCGAGAGTATTGTGATGTTGATCTTCCTATTATGGTCCTGTGCTAGGGATAATTGGCCTATAGTGGAATTACCTGTTGTCATATATTAATCCTATTAGGGTGTCAAATAAAATGTTGGAATCGAAATTAATTTCGTTGATGTTGTGTGAGGGATTGAATCTTTGCGCTTTGTTAATTTCTATTTGTTCTAGTATGTTCATAAGAGATCCTTTCAAATTGATAAATCCAGGTTTCCTCACACGTGACAATGCCAGAAACCCGTCTCGAGTCCCCTCCTTTGAATCTAGTCAGCATTTCCTCACACCATTCAACACGGGCGTGTTTTTGTTCTTCTGTCAACTTGTGAGGCACCCATCGGGATGAGACCTTCCTCACACGAAGGGATTCATGCAGGATTTTCAAAACTGCTGGCGAACCAATCTGCAATGCTGCCTCAATTTCTTTAAATGTTAGACGATTATTTTCGCGAAGCATTTTCTCCATGGTTGTGATGTTTTCCTCAGTCACCGCCGTTGCCGGACGCCCGCTTCTCTCCTCATCTTTCAAAAACTTTCGGCCCCTTTTAAATTCCTGAAACCACCGGAAAACTGTGGCACGGGGAGGAGCTATCTCCCCAAAAGCCTGTTGCAAACGCTCAAAACATTGAGACTGGTTGAACCCACTTTTAAAATCGTAGAAAATCATTGCACGAAAATGCTCTCTTTCCAGCTCCATTGCAGCAACTGACTACCTGCACACTGCGGTTTGTTCGAGCTTGCACTGCGCGACTTCCCGGAGCGGGAGAGTCACTTCCTGCTACCAGGTTACTCACAAAGGATGGGGCTTCCGCACCCTGCGTTCTATTCAAGTGTGTCAACCTCCACTTTCTCACACCTCAAAATTTTCGTAGTGACCTTCGTAGTATCGATAATATTGTATGGGCTACACCTGATATGGGAAAACCTAACAATAACAAACTTGAAAGCAATAGAAGGGGTCATAGCCAGATACCTGTAAAAGATACTAGGAATAGCAAAACATCACACTCCAGATTGGCTTATGCATTAGGACGAGAACCATATGTAAGTAAATACAGGAACAGTTGTAGGATTTGAACTTACTCCACTGAAATTGGACAGCAACCTTACAATGTTGCCTTTATCCCCATGGCCACCCAGACATGTTGATAAGAAGCTGTAACCATACATCATTTAGCTCTCTTTTTTTCATTCAATAAATAATGATACATTTCAAATGGCACAATGTCGAGGTTCTTAGGAATTGATGAATATTCTTGATTAAATTGCTTACCAAACATTTTATCAAGCTGGTTTGCCATCAGTACATGAGAAAGCAGGATATGCTTCCTTATCTGGCTGTTATTGTTTTTGTGGTAGAAGTTCCCAGTTCCAGATAAGAAGTTGATTGAGTTCTGTCAGTTTGGTACTTGGGGACTTAGAGTAATAGACTCAGTCATGGTTCCGTATTGATTGACAATCAAGTATAATAAAATTGGGGTATCCGCCTGATCAATACACAAAATTTATATATGGGTCTATATTAAAACCATTTGGTATATGTTTCGGGGCCTATTATGATAGCCCCTTCATCAGCCAATAATATACAGATTATCAGTATAATCATAGGATACATTGATAAAAGGTAAAACTAACATGTAAAAAGAATGGATGAAAATGGATCATAATCATGAAAAGATCATCTTTTCATGATTATGTTCCATTTTCATCCATTCTTTTTACATGTTAGTTTTACCTTTTATCAATGTATCCTATGATTATACTGATAATCTGTATGTTATTGGCTGTTGAAGGGGCCATCTTAATAGGCTCCGAAACATGTACCAAATATAGACCCATATATAAATTTTGTGTATTGATCAGGCGGATACCCCAATTTTATTATACTTGGGGACTTAGAGCTCAAGAAATTGTGCACGGATGATGCTATGCTGTGCTAAAGAGTTTTAAATGCTTGACTCGACCATGTTCCAGGTTTCCAGTTTGGCCACATCCATGGTGAGGCCTCAGTCCAACGAACAGATATTCAGCTCGTGGGCATGGGAGATGACGACTCGCCTGCGTCTTCACGTGTTGGACCAGCCAGAGCATGTGGTATGGACGGCCATGGCAAATCCTGCGGCAGCATTTGCCGGAGTGCCGGACCTGGAGGGTGATGCCATGTGGGAGGTGGTGCTGCAGGGAGTCCGAGACAAGCAGCCCCTTGCCTGCTATGTGGCCATCGTCATGAGCATCTGGGGTCATGCCGTGCCACTCATCTGCACAAAGGGCTTCAATGCTCTGCAGATTCTACTGTGTCACTACAAGTATGAAGCAGTCATAGGTGCCTTGCAACATATAGTGCCTCTCTTTCTGGACTGCCAAGACTCGCTCGTGAGAAATGATAGGTAACTTCCTTTTTATGTTATTGGTGTTATTGGCTTTACGTCTCTTAAATACTCCCCACAGGGGCTCGCACCTAGTGGGACGTGGGTTGGCGACCACGGGAACCCAGCTGAGTCTGGCATTGCTTCCACTTACTTGTGCCAGGTTCCTCTCCGTCTTCTTTCCTGTCGACCTCTCTTAGATAGATATATAGATAGATAGATAATGCCTTTATTGGTGGCGAAGTTAGGGCTCAAGGCCCTCTCTTACACCTAACCACTAGAAGAGTATACATCTACATGACTTATAATTACAAATACCAATAGCACAAATAATATTAATAGCAATAAGAATAGTGATAATATGAATAATGATAGAATCATTAATTTCAAAAATACACAAAGTAAAGTACCCTTAAATGATGTACTACAGTAATCCGATCATTCATCTCATTCATTCAACATTTATCCAGGAAGTCAGCGGGATCCACCCAGCAAATACTCGCAGCAAGCCACTTTAAATATGCGATGAGAGGGATTGTCTCTAATGTTCACAGGTGGCAAATTCCATGACCTGGACGCAGAGATTATGAACGAGGGGTTGTAAACAGCAGTACGGTTTATAGGTATGGCAAGAGAGGAGCCAGATCTCGTATTGTGGTCATGATAGGATGAGAGGTAAGAAAACGGTGAAACAAGATAGTTAGGGGTATTAGTGGAAAGTATTTTGTGCAGTAGTGATAACATGTGGAGTTCACGACGCTGGTGCACTCGAAGCCACGACAGCTCCTTATAATAGGGTGATATATGATCATCATATCGCAGGTCAAAGATATATCTTGCACAGTTGTTGAGGCACCGGTCCAGTTTCTTGTTACTGTCGCAGGTTATTTCAGTCAACACAGTGTCACAGTAGTCAAATATAGGTAGTATCAGAGAGCGAATTAGTTGTACTTTAAGTCGAACAGAGAATACATTACCGAACCGTTTCAGAGGATATGAGCATTTATGTACTTTATTACATGTGCTTATCACCTGTTTAGTCCAATTTAAGGTCTCAGTCATAATAATTCCTAAGTTTGTCACTGAAGTAGAGTAGGGTATGATTTTATTGTTTAAAATTATTGGAGAGATGCCACGTTGCTTGAGGGAATATAAGTTTTTACTGGTACCAATAATAATCTCTTGAGTTTTATTTGGGTTTATTAATAAACTGTTTTTATAAGCATAGTCACTAAGCTGTTGTAGGTCAGAATTTATTTTAATAATTGCATTATTGATATCACTCGGTTTTGAATGATAGTAGATCTGTACATCATCTGCATACACTTGCAATTTGCAGAAATTAAGGGCTTTTGATATGTAATTTATTTGGATGATAAATAACAGTGGCCCAAGAACCGAACCCTGAGGGACACCGAGGTTCTTACTTTGCCATCCCGAACTCACATTTCCCACTATCACACATTGCCGGCGATTTTTGAGGTAAGAGGAAAAGAACCAGAGTGACACACTATTAAAATTTAGTTCTCGAAGTTTCTGCAGTAGCAACTGAGGGTTGACGGTGTCAAAGGCACTACTGAGATTTAATAATGTCAGTACAGTCACGTCCCGTTGGTCCATTGCACATCTGATATCATCTGTCACTCGTAGTAAAGCTGTCGCAGTGCTATGCCCCTTTCTGAAGCCGGATTGGAAGGGGTTGAGTAGGGAATGCTTTGTAAGGTATTCAGTAACTTGTTTATGAACTAGACGTTCAAGTACCTTGGATAATGGGGGTAGGATGGATACTGGACGATAATCTGAAGGAGAATCAAACTTGGAGCTCTTCGGGATAGGTCTAATTAGTGCATCTTTCCAAACATCTGGGAACACTCCGTTTGTCAGGCAGTAGTTAAATATATGAGTTAGTAAGTTATGCAACTGTCCACTTTACAATACAAAATTATCTTTTTATATATCACTTGGTGTCAATATACATTTTGAGACATGTTTCGGCTCTGTGAGCCTTCTTCAGTCAAAATCACTAAAAAATTCTCCTAACACAGTCTAATGTTTGGTCATTAGACTGTGTTAGGAGAATTTTTTAGTGATTTTGACTGAAGAAGGCTCACAGAGCCGAAACATGTCTCAAAATGTATGTTACGTGCCACCTCCTAGTGGCACTTTTGTTAACTGGATTACGGTGGGGGTACAAAGCACAACACCAATTACTGCTTAAAGAAATAATTAACTTTATTGTGGCCAGAAAATTACACTAATCAGCAAATACAAGCAATTAGGAGCCTTCTCCAGTTTCCTCAAGTCTCTTCCTTATGCGCTCTTGGCCCCTTTCACTTGCAACAGACCACAGAAGTTAATCCGTCCTAATGAGTCCGGTGGCCTTGGCAGAAGCTACCTGCCCCTCTTCCTCAGGTACAACAAATACAGTTACTTACGAGCACTTGATGTACGCTGTTCACAAGCTGGGAGAAACAATGTCACAGGATTTCGTAACTCGCACAGCACTTCGTCACCACACTTCTGTCGCACAAGATAATCGCTCGCACTAGCTCGTAAAACACAACAACAACCACTGCTTGACGGGTCACTCTTATATAGCCGGCCGGTGACTCAATAAATGCTTCTAGATCCATCCAGAGTCCACGGCTTCTCGAGGTTTCCAGCGCTGGTCCAGTCACGAATGTTCTGGACTATCCCTTTGTCCTAGTAGCCCTGTTGCATAAGGCGCACGCAATACAGGAGGCAGGGCACAGCCCAGCCCTGGGGCAGTTGTGACTCACGCGGCGACTGATGACACAAACTCACAGCCGTAACACCACCCCCTTCCTAAAAAGGCTGATCGTCCCGATCAATCATTGGTCCGTCTGTGTCCCTCCGTAGGCTGCCAGGCGATCTCGGTGCACGATCTTCATCTTCGCCCTCGGGCTCCGCTGGATCCTGTAGACGACATCGTTGATCCGTTTCACGACTCGGTACGGGCCCTCCCAGGACCTCTGCAGTTTGGATGACAGGCCTTTCTTCCGTAATGGGTTGAAGAGCCAGACCAGGTCGTCCTCGTAGAATCCGCCGGCATCCGTATGCTGGTTGTATCGGGTCTTCATTCGGTCGGTCTCGATCCGCAGTTTCCTCCTCGCGAACGCTTGTACGTCCTCCAGTTGGTCGACCAGTTCTTGACAATACTGGCTTACCGGGATCGGATCATTCCCAGGTCGGCCGAAGGCAAGATCGACAGGTAGACGGAGCTCCCTCCCAAACATGGCCCGGGCTGGTGTGCACCCGGTGGCTTCATGCATGGCGGCGCGGTAGGCCAGGAGAAATAGTGGAAGATGCTTGTCCCAATCCCTCTGGTGCTCGCTGACGACTATTCGGAGATGGTTCTCGACGGTGCGATTGAATCGCTCTACCATCCCGTCGGACTGAGGGTGTAGCGGCGTTGTCCTTGTCTTCCGGATCCCCAGCAGCTGGCATAGGTTCTGGAACACCTGCGACTCGAAGTTCCTCCCTTGGTCGGAGTGCAGCTCCAGGGGTACTCCGTACCGGCTGACGAATTCCTTCACCAGGGTCTCTGCGATCGTCGCGGCTTCTTGGTTAGGGAGCGCATACGCCTCCGGCCATTTGGTAAAGTAGTCGCTGACGACTAATATGTAGCGGTTCCCTGCCTCGCTTAACGGGAATGGCCCAGCAACATCGATGGCCACTCTCTCCATGGGGCCGCCCACGTTGTAGGTCATCAGTGGACCCCGTCGTCTTCGTCCTGGGCCCTTGCTGGCTGCGCAATCGTGGCACCTCGCTCAGTGGTTCTCCACGTCTGTTCGGCATCCGATCCAGTAGAACCGCTCTCTCAGCTTCTCCAGGGTCTTCTTTATCCCTAGGTGTCCACCAGATGATCCTCCATGAACTTCCTTCAGGACTTCCTCCGTCATAACCTTTGGAACGACGACTTGTTCCCGAGATGTCTTCCCATCGGTGCTCTCCCAGGTACGGCAGATGAGGCCATCCCTTACAATCAGCGAGTCCCACTGCGCCCAGTAGGACTTAAACTTTGGGCTGCAGTCACTCACAATATTCCACCCGGGTCTGGGGACACAGGCCCTCTTCCATTCGGCTATCAGTCCCAGGTCATCATCTTCCGCTTGCGCCCGCGTGAAAGATTCGCGGCTCCAGCTCCCTTGAAGTTCCACGGTAGACCTTCGGCACTGTATCCCGGTGTTCTCCTCCCTTCGGGCACAGAAGGTGCAGTCTTCGGGGCACGGTCTTCGTGACAGGGCGTCGGCGTTAGAATGCAGTTGGCCTTTCCTGTGCTGAATCTCAAAGTTATACTGTTGAAGCCTCTCTAACCACCGCGCGAGTTGACCCTCGGGCTGCTTGAAGTTCAGGAGCCACCGCAGGGATGCATGGTTGGTCCTGATGAGAAATTCTTGCCCGTACAGGTACTTGTGGAAGTGTTCAATGGTCTTCACGATGGCGAGCAGCTCCTTCCTGGTGATGCAGTAGTTCCTTTCTGGCTTTGACAAGGCCTTGCTGAAGTAGGCCACTACTCTCTCCTCGCCGTCCACTACCTGCGACAGGATTCCCCCTATGCCAAAGTTGCTGGCATCGGTATCGACGATGAACCTCGTTCCAGGTCTGGGGTAGGCCAGAATAGGCGCAGTGCACAGAGCCTGCTTGAGTTGTTCGAAGGCACTGTGGCATTCTGCTGTCCATGTGAAGAGTTGGTCCTTCTCAGTCAGGCGATGTAAAGGTTTGGCGATGTTGGCGAATCCCCTCACGAAGCGACGGTAATAAGTGCAGAGTCCCAGGAAGCTTCGTAGTTGGGACTTGTCCTTCGGAACTGGCCACCCCCTCACAGCTGCGGTCTTCTCTGGGTCGGTGCGCACCCCTTCCTCGGAGACGATATGCCCAAGGTACTGGACCCGCTTCTGGAAGAGCTGACACTTCTTGGGGCTCAACTTCAGCTGGGCAGCCCGTAGCTTCAACAAGATCTCCTTCAGGTTGCTGTAGTGCTCCTCGAAGCTTCTCCCCAGAACGATGTCGTCGTCTAGGTAGACCAGGCAGGTCTTCCAGTGTAGTCCCCTCAGAATGGACTCCATTAGCCTTTCGAAGGTCGCAGGGGCGTTGCACAGACCGAATGGCATGACGGTGAACTGCCAGAGCCCGCTGCCCACAGAGAACGCCGTTTTCTCGCGGTCCTTAGGGTGGACCTCCACCTGCCAGTAGCCACTCTTCAAATCCAAGGTGGAGAACCATCTTGACCCTGATAGGGTGTCCAGCGTGTCGTCGATCCGGGGTAGAGGGTAGCTGTCCTTCTTCGTGACGTCGTTCACCCGCCTGTAGTCCACGCAGAACCTGGTGGAACCGTCCTTCTTCTTCACAAGCACGACCGGAGAACTCCAAGGACTATGTGATGGCTCGATCACCGCTTGCTCCTTCATCTCTTCTACCATCCGGTCGACTTCGGCTTGCTTGGCGAGCGGGACACGTCGGAATGGGGCCCTAATCGGTGCGCTGTCCCCAACGTCGATTCTGTGCTGGACCAAGCTTGTCCTGCCGAAGTCTTTGCTCCCCACGGAGAAGACATCCTGGAATTCGCGTAGCAGGTCCTGAAGTTGGCGTGATTGTCCCTCGTCTAAATGGTCCTGGGATCCTTGGTACAGCTTCTGTAGTTCTTCTGGCAGTGTGCGTCTTCTTCGGTTGTCCGTCTGCAGGTGTCCGTCCGTCGTGTCGGTGATGCGGGCAATCCAGGTAACGGGCTCGCAGACTCCTAGGTTGGTGTGCCGGTGAACCGTAATGTCGTAGTCGTTCAGGTTGGACAGGCGGACGTACGGCCGAGACGTCGTGTTGATGAGGGTCTTGGCAACTAGCAATCCTTTTGTCTGGATGTCCTCATATTTTGGCTCGATGACAGCCGCCACTCCCTCAGCAGTTCCGTCGACAATTACGGCGGCGCTGACCTCCGTCCTGGCAGGAACGATGACGTCCTCTCTCAGCCTTACTCGTCGTGCGGTGACGGCCTCGTGTGCTGGTTGCAAAGCAAGTTCCTCACCTCCGAAGTGCAGAGTGTTGGTACTCAGGTCCAAGATGATGATGTTCTGGTCCAGGAAGTCCAGTCCGATGATCACTTCACTTGACACGTCAGCCACAAGCACTGGATGCTTTATCGCCCGTCGACCAATGACGAACTCCAGTGATGCTTCGCCATGTACTGGTGCGGTCTCTCCGGTCGCGGTTATTAGCTGGAGGTTCCTTTGTGTGGGTTGCACTCTCCACTTCGGGATCACGGTGGGACTGACGATGGTCCTCGATGCTCCCGTGTCGATTAGCATGGGCCAGCTCTCTCCGTTGACGACTCCGTCGACCATCTGGCTGCTATTATCCCTCCGTAACTGCGTCACACGAACTTGGACTGCCGGGGCTTGACGACTGTCACAAGCCAACCTTTGCCCCCCTAAGCTGGCTGATACTTGCTTTCCTAGGCCGCGCGGTTTCCCTACGACTGACTGTCCCGACGGAAACCCTTGGCGGCGGCGATCACCGCAGTCCTTGCTCAGGTGGCCTCTCTTACGGCAGGTCCAGCAGGTCGGTAGTCCTCCTCCGGGCCGCCTCTCCGGATGTCCTTCGGCTACGTTTTTGTTGGTGGTACTGCGATTCTTGAAGAAACGGCTTAGCGCCTCCATCAACTCGTCGGCCAGGGGCTTGGTCTCGTTGGTTTTTACTGGTTCGTCGACGTCCACTTGACGCACCCGCGCGCGCATTCTAGATACCTGCTTTGCCGTCTCGAACTCAAGTGCGTGGCTCAGCGCATCTGCCAGGGTCTTATTGCGCGCGAGACGCAGCGCCTGTTGAGTGTCCGAGTCCCGTAGCCCGTCGGTGAAAGTCTGCGTCGCTATCTGCTCCAGAAAGTCGGCCGGCGCTGTTGGGTAGGCGAGCCTTACGAGGCGTGCGATGTCCATCTCGAACTCCTGCAGGGTTTCCGCGTTCTTCTGTACCCGGGTCCGGAGCTGCATCTGGTACGCCTGCTGAAGATGGCTATCTCCATATCGGGACTCCATATGGGCGATCAGTGAAGCGTAGTCCTGGGATCCAGTCGGGATGGCCTGAAGGACATTAAGGGCGTCGCCTCTCAGCGCTACAATGAGAGCTGTAGCCTTTTCTGTGTTGTTCCAGTTATTTATGGAACAGGCCGCCTCGAACTGACGTAAGTAGGTGCTCCACGGGACCTTTCCGTCGAAGGTTGGGGGCGTCACTCTGCTATGTCCTGTTCCTGATATTCCCGGTGTAACGGTGGGCGGGCGTTGGCGCAGCTCGGCAACTTCTCTTGTAGGGCGTTGAATTTCTCTTCCACCCCCATCAGTGGGCGTTGGCGCAGCTCGGCAACTTCCACTTGCAAGGTGTTGAACTTCTCCTCCACTGCTGCGACTTCCTCACGTAGGCCCTGTTCTAATTTCCTTTGGCTCTCCTCTAATTTCGTCAGCAGACACTCTTCCAGATTTTTCTGGCCATCCAGAAATTTGGCGGTTAGGTCCTCTGCTAACTTATTCTGGCCGTCCTTCAGGTCCTCTGCTAACTTCTTCTGGCCGTCCTCCATCTTCTTCTGGCCGTCTTCCATCTTCTTCAGGTCATCCTTCAGGTCCTTGGCTAATTTCTGAGCAAATACAAGCAATTAGGAGCCTTCTCCAGTTTCCTCAAGTCTCTTCCTTATGCGCTCTTGGCCCCTTTCACTTGCAACAGACCACAGAAGTTAATCCGTCCTAATGAGTCCGGTGGCCTTGGCAGAAGCTACCTGCCCCTCTTCCTCAGGTACAACAAATACAGTTACTTACGAGCACTTGATGTATGCTGTTCACAAGCTGGGAGAAACAATGTCACAGGATTTCGTAACTCGCACAGCACTTCGTCACCACACTTCTGTCGCACAAGATAATCGCTCGCACTAGCTCGTAAAACACAACAACAACCACTGCTTGACGGGTCACTCTTATATAGCCGGCCGGTGACTCAATAAATGCTTCTAGATCCATCCAGAGTCCACGGCTTCTCGAGGTTTCCAGCGCTGGTCCAGTCACGAATGTTCTGGACTATCCCTTTGTCCTAGTAGCCCTGTTGCATAAGGCGCGTGCAATACAGGAGGCTGGGCACAGCCCAGCCCTGGGGCAGTTGTGACTCACGCGGCGACTGATGACACAAACTCACAGCCGTAACATGTATATTGACATCAAGTGATATATAAAAAGATAATTTTGTATTGTAAAGTGGACAGTTGCATAACTTATCAAAATCAATACGGGAAAACTTGGAAAAATGACTAAAGTCATAGATATTCATATGAGTTAGTATTGGCAGAACAGCTCCCAAGACATCCTTAATCAGTGATATAGGAATGTCATCATTACCTGTGGCATTGGATGAAATAGAGTATATCACACCTTTAACTTCATTCGAGATGATATTTCTAAAAGAGAATTGCTCAAAAACAGACTGCTGTTGTAACAAGACTACCGGTAGTGTACTTTTAGGGAAGGAGGTAGAGGCTACTTTTGGCCGTGCGAAGTGATCATTTAGAGCCTGTAGCGATATGCTTGGTACATGTTGTTCAACTGTCTTACCTATCCCTAACGCACGTAATTTAATCCATTTTTGTCTAGGGCAGTTGCTTTTCATCAGTTCATGAAAGTATTTATATTTAGAATTTCTGCTTAGCTGCTTGGTTCTGTTTCTCAGAATTCTATATCTCTCAAAATCAACTGCATCATGTGTCAGTCTGTATTGTCTGTATAGTTTGTCACGACTGGCCATAGCAGATCTTACCTCAGCCGTTAGCCAAGCAGATGAAGAGCGGGTAATTCTTACCCGTTTCTTTGGTGCATGTTTGTCAAATATTTCTACTACCATTAAATTGAATGTATTTACTTTAGAGTTTATGTTCTGAGAATTACGTCTTGTTCTCTTCCGACCCCGGCCCCTTAAAACAACAATAACTAATAACTGTATTAGGGTATCCGAGGCCTAGGGAGTCTTTCACTTTCCCGCCATAATTGGCTCTTGCCTCATCTTTCCTGAGACCCTCATTCTTCGAGGGGTCAGCCTTCCTTTTCTTTTCATGTTATCTCCTGCCTTCTACACAAGGCTGTCAAGGAGGCAGGGTGTGTGTAGCCCCACCACTTATGGTGCACCCTGGATAGTGCTACACCCTCAAGGGCTCACTGCTGGGGAGTTTGGGAGTTGGTGACCCCGAGGGATTCCTGAGCTAGGTCCGACCCCTGTTTCCTCTGACCTTGGGGCGGATCCTCTCCTCTTTCTCTTTCCTATCTGCCTTTCATGGCTCTCGTTCCTTCCAAGTCCCTCAATCCTCATTATTCGAGAGTTAAGGGCATTTCTTTTCTTCCTGTCCTTTATTTGCCTTATCCTTTAATTGTTTACCATTTCTTCTTCTAGCATGTAAGTCTGTAGTTAGTATTAGTCATAGTTTTCATTCTCATCTCATCTTTCACTATCACCCAAACCATTAGGGGCCGATAACCTAGATGTTAGGCCCCTTAAAACAACAATTATCATCATCTCTTAACTACTGCGGCTTTTAGAGATACTGGGGTGACAGAATTTTGCCTCGAAGGGAATCTTTAATGAGCCAGGAAATTACTGACATGGCTCTCTCGAATTTGTGTACCCAAAATTTGATCCTGCAACCCTGGGCATGGCAGGAGAGAACGTTACTCCTGCACCACACAGCCAATTTTATTGATAATATTTTAGTGATGTTTTATAACTCCCTTAGTGAATTCAATTCAGCTAATATAATATTTACTGAAGTGTGTGATGGGTGGAATGGTGTTATAGTTTTGGGAGTGTACGAGTTATTAATACCGTATCTTCTTCACATCTGCTTTCAGGTTTGTGTCCGTTCTCATCTCTATATTGATGGCAGATAAAACATATATGAAGATGGCAAAAAATTTGATAGCACCAGAGTTTCCCGGCCCTGTTCTGAAGCATTTCGGCAACATGATTGAATATCTGCTGGAGAATAGTCGAAGGTAATTATAATTCAGACCAGTTATTGCAAAGAATAGTGGTAGGAGAAGATTTTAGTGATTTTATAGCTGCCTTAGTAAATTCAATGCAGGCTGAGGTATTCAGGTATTATTTCGGGTGGGTAGGAGAGTGTTTTTGTGTTTTTCTCTCCATGTCAGCATATTTACTGTATATATTTTCACAAAATGGCATCAGCTCATAATTTATGAATGAATTCAAGGATGCTAAACTCTGTAGTGCTATTTGTAAAAATCATAAAATGCTCAAAACTGGATCTTAAAATTATAAGTAATTTAGGTGGAGGATTAAAATGCTGGTTGAGTCTTTCACAACAGTAACTATAGTTTGTTCCAAAAAGTACTGTTTTAGGCACCTAAAATAGACCTTAAAACTGGTAAATTAGACTCCAACCTATTAATATTTAGCAGCACATTTTTAAACAAAATCGGACGTGAAAAATTGGGGCGGGGGTCTTATTTGAGTCATCCTGATTTTAAAGATTTAAATTGCCCTCCACGCGCGATATCGGGTGTTGCGAGTATCCGCTAGATGGTGCTAGCCTTCTTCCGGCTATCACTTTTTTTACCATAAGCAGGCGGCGTCATACAGTCTCGCGCACGTTTTCCGAGTGTAAACATGAGTTGTACGAAGCGTTTGCGGTCGTTGAATGTGAGTGAGAAGCTGAAAGTTGTGAGGGAAGCTGAAGTTATTGGAAATCGTGCCCGGTAGGAAATGTGATATTGACGAGTCATGTATTCATGATTGAGCGGGATGACGTCTATGCTACAACCACTGGATGTCTGCGTGAACCGCCCGTTCAAAGCAGCCTTGAAACAGCTGTATACGGAGCAGATGGCGGCCGATAAGCACACACTGACTCCAACTGGTCGTATTCAGCGCCCGAGTCCAGGAGGTTTAAGAAATACGCCGCCCAGAAGTTCAGCTGCCGTGCATTTTGACGGCATGGAATCATATCTCGGGAGATCTCATACGGAAGAGCTTCAAGAAATGTAGTATTTCGAATGCTATGGATGTCAGTGATGACGACATTTAGTGGGATGGTGATAAAAGTTCCGAAGTTGGTACTTCTGATGGCGATGAATGAAGTGTTTGTGTACTTTTATTTGTATTTTTAATCTTTTGATGTGTGTTATTTTAGGACGACTTCAAAACTGTTGGAAACTATTTTGGATAAATGCTATTCTGTTTATTTAGTTACGATTGTACATAATTTTGAGTATTTTTTTTATTTATTTTAATTTTGTTCTTCAAAATCAGGGTGCGGGTCTTATTCGGGGGCGGGTCGTATTCGAGTAAATACGGTAAGTAATGATAAGTGAGGCGTGCAGATGGAAAGGACGCGGACCACGTAGACCTTTTATCGAGTCTACTCACACATTCCGAACTAGATCTAACTATGGAACGACTACACTTTTCGTGTAAAGGTTGTCAAAAGAAGAAATTTAATAACAAAAGAACAAGACATAGCAAAAGGGGAAACGAGTGGCGCATGAAATGATAGAATAAGGGATGATGGGGCTGGAATAAAGGTACACATAATATCAAAACAAGTAAATACAAGTATAAAAATAAACCAGGTAATAAAAGAGAAGAATACCAAGAGATGCCTAACGCATTGTAGATTGGAGATCGTTCAAAGGGAAACTCAAATTAATAAACGGGGCAGAAATAAAACAAGTTAACAATTATGTGAATAGTACATTCTTCCGACCACAGGCTAACTACTTTCGTAGTCAAGGGAAATATTCCAAGAAGTTCATGAAGTCAAGTAACCCAAGAACAGAAAGAAAAAAAACACCTTTTAAACAAAAGTATGTCACTTCAAAACACAACCAAAGAATAATACGCAAAACCCAACGCACACAAAATGACAAACAAATCCAATAAGGCTTTACTAATCGCAGGACTACATATGACATTCAATTCTCTAAAACGAAAGCTCACTAGAGACACACCAAAAGAAACATGTTTACCAAATGACTTCATATACTTCCTGAATAAATCCTTTTCGGAAGAAAGCACGAGACTCGGTTATCTTACGGGAGACAAGATGAGGGTCGATTGCAGTCCCGGGCACGTACAATCAACACACATTCTACCATCTCGAAAGAGTAACTCATACGTCTCATTTAAAAAACGTGATGGGTTCACGTGTTGTCTCTCGACTGAAGCCACGCAAAAAAAAAAAAAAAGAACAGAACAAACATTACCCTCGGCATTCAGTCAAGCTCCACTTAAACAAATAACATTAACCCACCCTTAATATCACGTTATCACGTCTAGAACCGTAATTATAAAATGAAAAGTGTTTCGGACACAAAACATAGGCGATGCCAGCCCAGTGCTCAAGGTAAGGAAAAACCAAAATAGGCATTGGCATTGTTGAGGTGCACAAATGACTGACATCTAAATAAAACAACCCTTAAAGAATGAAATAAAATAGATGTGTGTCCCAACAACACAGATATATAGACACAAGGTCATCCGATGCGATGGACACACATCCTTCCACCACGGGACACAAATTCACGTAATTAACAACTAAAATACTGACCCCTAAAGGATCCCATAACTCCCGTAAGGATTTAGAAGTTAGTAAGAAACACATCTCATAATTACAATTACGATTCATGACCAACACATGTAAATAAAGCATAGACAGAAGGTCAAAACAACATAAACGAAAACTACGACAACAACAACAGGAACCCATAATACGTTAAACCCCTAAAAAGAAACGACACGATTTGCCCTCACGTACGTCTACTTTAACAAGGAGGAAAATGAATAAAGAACAGAATACCTTAAATAATGAACTACCCCCAATCGAATTATTTCATTTTTAAAAGGGACACTTTATCACTGAAAGTTGGAGGACTTAATTATGTTTGATCAACCTGTTGGTTTATAACTTCATGCATTATCGTATTCCAAATTGTAAGGCACTTATCTTTTTCCTTGAGACGATCTGCAGTTCACAGAAGACATCTTCAATACATAAAATCATATTGGAAACTGGCCTCCTTCCGAAAGATAACGTTTTCACGGCGATACCATCGTGAATGACAAGACGTGAGAAACAAGTTAAAACATCAATTTAAACACATTGGGTAGATATCTTTTTTGCTTCTTTTCATCATGGCTCTCGGCTCCATCCTCTCCATATACAAAATCTGACGACAGTATTGTTGATTCAAGTTCCTTTGATTGAGATCACATTCTCCACAGCGGGCGCTTTTAATTTATCCCAGATCCGAAGTCGTTTTAAATATTAACAGGCAATGTCAGTCTTTACAATATCGCGTATCTTGTCGATCCGTTTATAAAATAGTAACGGGTCAATAAGAAAACAATGTATTTGTCACTAAATTAAACTGTAAACATTTTTTCACAAAATAGGAGCAAGTCTAAATACAGAACCAATTAACTGTCTGTTTTCATGTTGTGGTTAATGTCCACTACCATAATTGGCTGAACAGTATGTTACAATTTTTTTTTCCAAATTGGCAACGGTCAGATTATGTCTTTTGTCCGACAAAATCATTTTTGGTGTGATGAATTATCACTAACAATCGGATAGACCAATTAAAAGTCTCCATTATCAGGCGTATTTTGAGTGAGTTCAAAATAGAAAAAAGTTTGAGCGTTAGGAACATGGGCTAGAGAATATAACACAAGAAAAGAGAATAGAGAGAGCAGGTAGCTTTAACATATATATTCAAGAAATATGCACATTTATTTTCATATCTTTACAGCTTAACATAATTTGAAAGAACAATGTTTTCTTAACAAAATAATAATTGCAACACGATTAAGACATTAAGACAAGGTAAGTGCCTTTGAGCACAACTTAAATTGTTTCTTGAAGGAGAAAAATTAGTTATGCAGCTTATGAATGTAGCTGCTGGCTGGCAGGGAGCAAGTCCTGCCATACCTTAGGAAAGAAAGTAGGGGAAACAATAGAAGTTACCAAGAAAGACATAGCCTATGAAGAGAGCTAATGGCTGACAGGGGCTTAATCCTGCAGTACCCTATGAAGAAGAAATACATGAGGAGTTGCCAAGATGCAGCTAAATATATGCAATGGCAGACACAGGTAAAAGTGAACTTCATGAATGTTGACCATGAAAGGTTTCCAATGAAATTGAGATGGCAGAAGCAGGTAGGCAAGTAGGCCTATTACTTGAAAGTGAAACATGAAATGTTCTAACAAGAAAAGTACACAAGAAAAAGTGCAATGGCCGACACATGTATGCGTAAGAATTAAAGAGGTTATTCCCAAAGGAAAAATAGCTAAAGCAAGCCGATATGTTATACCAAATGGGAGGAGCCAGCCGATATATTAAAATTGAGGAGGCTTCTGAGGTAGGCTTGTATGAAACTAACATGATAAAGCAGAAAGTACAGTTCACAATACATGGTACAAAATACTTAGCTTAATGGCGAAGTATGGATAGCAACCCATATGTTCGTAGAATCCTTGAATAAGAAGAAGATGACAAAGGTTATGGCAAGTTGTGGTTGAGTTCACAAACGTAGAGCTTATAGTAAGCATTTGAAGACCTAAATAGGTAATGACCTATTTACGTAGTAGTATATGCACACGGAATAGTTTTCCTTGGCACTAGAGATGTAAGGTTTACATCTTAATGTACATTTCGTTGATATGTTGCAGGAACACGCAATATGTGATCTAGGTTAGATCATTTTGAAAATGTCTTGAAGACTTGGCGAAGGTTTTATGAACACTTCTTTACGCAGAAAGATGAGAAGTTGAATAGTTGAAGTTTATTGTCAGGTTGCAAGACGGGTGATCAGCGTGATCGCTGACGATGAAAGCACACAGGGGATGGCAAAGAAAGCGCCTTATATAATTGAACAGCTGTTGTTCTCGTAGCTTCGATGGCTGGAGATTGGAGAATACAGACCACGTTGTGAAGAGGAAGCGCGGTGATTGACTGGAACGAGGCCACGTCATGGCGGCAGCCAATGAGCGCGTAGCTTATGAATTCCAGTTCGCCACGAGGTTTCAAAGAGTGTAGAACAACCTTTTAACACTTAGAAAAATGTCTTAGAGGCGAGCTGTGGCTATAACCTAACAAGTAAGTTATTAAATCATTTTAAACATGCTTGGTTTAAACGAGGAAGCAAAATACAAAATGAACTGTCACGAGCACATGGTGACGAAAATGAGGTTATGAAAATTAAATTCTGGTCTGACTTTAGCATTTTTAGAAACTTGAAAAAATTAACAAATTCATTATTCGCAAATGCGAACAATTTTAAAAGCAGAAAAACTGTTCAATATTCCACCTCCACCTCAGCCTGTAATTACAAGATGGGGAACTTGGGTCGAGGCAGCTCTGTATTATTTTGAATACCTTACTGAAGTTGCCACCATTGTTGAACAATTGCTTGATTCTGACCATACAGCATAAGTCAAATCAGTGAAACAGCTTGTGAATGATGTTGAAGTGGAAAAAGAACCTTGCATACTTTTTGCCAGCTAATATTAAACAACTGGAATCTGAAGAAAAACCCCTTGGCAATCAAATTAATGTTCTGAAGTATGCTGAAATGAAAATAAATGGTGCTATAGGTGAAGTTGGTCAAAAAGTGAGAAGTAGGAAAGTGGACTGCGAATGAATGTAGGTTTTTCTCTGATGGAACATGTATTAAAGTATTGATTCAGGCGGAAATATAAACCTTTTTTTTAACTGATGAAACATGTGTCAAGCAAAAACTTTATTTGGAACAGGGGTTGTTAAGCTTTTATGAACACAATTCCTCATGTATCGTTTTTCAGCTTCCATGTTTCTTTCCCCTCAGGGTCCCACCGAAAATGATCAATCAAAGTTTCTTTGTGTAATACTGTGTGGTGTGTTATCTTTATAGGTACAGTTTGCAAAGTCCTCAGCCATTTGTACAGCTGTGGATGGAGAGTCTGACTCAGATTACCGACTGGACGAAAGAGCAGAGTGTGGTGTATCTTATGGACATCATCCTCCGCCGTGCTTTCTTTCATAACGATGCCTGTGACACTGCCAGCTTTGTTCTCAACAGAATGTATCAGGTGTGAATATTGTCCTCTTTTATTCATTGATTAAGGGGGCGTTAACCACCACAGCACATGTTTGATAAAAATATGAATATCTCTGAAACCATACACTTGATGTTCATGAAACTTTTACTGCTTATAGCATATGTGTGTAGTAATAGGTGAATGAATTCACGGAGTCCTGGGTTCATAAATTCTTATGTGAATAATTATTATCATTGCACGTATAAAATATTATGTATCGATGCATTATGTCTAAAACCATTCATGCTATTAAGCCAAAATTCAGTTTCCAGTTTCCGTAGTGTCTATATTGTAATACTAACCTACAAAGTAATAACATTTTCGGCATATGCAATTTTAGGAAAGGAATAAATTAAAAGGAAAATAATAATGATTATTATTATTATTATTATTATTTCCAATGTTTAGACCTTATTCTATATTTTTGAAGGTTTAAAGCACTGGACATAGCCTACATAGTAGAACTCAAGTTACTCAATGGTGCTGTTACTTCCAGAGATAATGCCCTTTTGTACGAAAAAAAAAAACACCAAAAAACATTCTTAATGGGAAAATGAGCTCAAAGTGAATTGTGTGCCTGCACGACTTGCTTTCTTCTAAAACATCCCAGACCTGTAGTCTCCTGCTCCTGCCTCTCTCTCCTTGTCTTGGTGTGCCATCTTCCTTCTTCTTTTCTTTATTGCTAGTCCATTTTAATGATTGTCTATCCATATTCCCAATTACTACACATCCACTAGCAATATCAATAGGACTATACAGCAAAAGCGGTCACATGAAAAGCACATCTCATGTTAGCACTCGTAAATAGCAATGAACATAAAGCCTCGTCTCCATGCGTATACTGGTTCTATCTACTGGCCCAAATACGATCTACTGTCAAGCATAGGGAAGCGGTCAATTTAAATCCAGATAATTATGACAAAATCCCGCAAAAGCTGAGAGAACTGGGACTTTTAAATGCCACGTCTACCTTACAGCCTGAACTAAGAGCCATAGCAATTAAACTACCGTATATACTCAAATACCACCCGCACATTTTTAAACAAATTCGGACGTGAAAAATTGGGGTGCGGGTCTTATTTGAGTCATCCAAATTTGAAAGATCTAAATTGCCCGCCGCGCGCGATATCGGGTGTTGCGAGTATCCGCTAGATAGTGCTAGCCTTCTTCCGGCTATAACTTTGTTTTACCGTAAGCACGCGGCGTCATAGTCACAAGCACGTTCTCCGAGTGTAAATATGAATGCTACAAAACGTTTGCGGTCATTTACTGTGAGTGAGAAATTGAAAGTTGCGAGGGAAGCTGAAGTTATTGGAAATTGTGCCCGGTAGGAAATATGATATTGACGAGTCATGTATTCGTGATTGGGCGGGATGACGTCTATGCTGCTTGAACCGCCCGTTCAAAGCAGCCTTGAAACAGCTGTGTATGGAGCGGATGGCGGCCGATAAGCACGCACCGACTCCAACTGGTCGTATTCAGCGCCCGAAAGTTCAGCTGCTGTGTTCGTGGATTTTGACAGCATGGAATCGTATCTCTGGAGATCTCATACGGAAGAGCTTCAAGAAATGTAGTATTTCGAATGCTATGGATGGCTGTGATGACGACATTTAGTGGGAAAGTGATGGTGATAAAAGTTCCGAAGTTGGTACTTCTGATGACGATGAATGAAGTGTTTGTGTACTTTTATTTGTATTTTTAATCGTTTGATGTGTGTTATTTTAGGACGACTTCAAAACTGTTGGAAACTATTTTGGATAAATGCTATTCTTTTTATTTAGTTAAGATAGTAAATAATTTTGAGTAAAAATTCTTTTTTTAAAATTTTGTTCTTCAAAATCAGGGTGCGGGTCTTATTCGAGGGCGGGTCGTATTCGAGTAAATATGGTAATTGAGATATCATCATGAAATAAGTTGATTTTCATAAAGCAATATAGTGGCCTATAAATTAGCCAATAAAAAAAATTGGATATTTTTTGGTTAACGCTCTCTTAAGTGGATTACTGTTGGTTTGCTATTTTAGCTACTTCATGGCTTTTGATATCATTCTTATTAGTGAACAATCTCTTCTCAAGATGAGAGACGTCATTGCTAACTACAAATAGCGGATTATGGAAGTGTTTTGGTCACTCAAAAAACTTGAAGATGCTGATGGGCATAACAGTTTCTAATGAAAAATGAATGATTGATAGAATGAATGCCTGAATTATTAATTGAACGAATGCCTCAATGATTGATTTAATAACTCAATAATTGATTGACTTAATGATTGATTGAATGAATGAATGAAGAAATCACTGATCGGTGGTCAATTCTGTGCTTAAATCATATGGAAGGGAATCTGTGTAGTATTGTTACCGGTGCTCTTTTGCTAAGCAGCCTCTTGGAATGTTTTTTTGATAATTTTATATAAGGTCGACGGTTGAATACTGTTGTTTGGTATGGCTGCCTTTTCAGCAATATGGTACACTAAAACTTCACATATACGTTTCCCAGGGGACCAAAGGAAAAAAACGTGTAAGTGTGAAAAACGCGTAAATGAAAGTCGGTAAATGAAAACTGTAAAATGTATGTAACAATATGGGTTTTAGTTAAGTAGTGAACGACAAGAAATAATAATACGATTGTTTAACTATAATCGGCAATATGTAACGATACCACTACATGAGAAATGCACCCAGATAAAGAAAGAAACAACAACAAGAAAACAAAGAAAATTGAGTCACTTTACGAAGTAGTCTGTTATCTTGACTTGTTTTTTGTTGGCCGCGGCCACAGCATGAACAGTATTTTCAAACCGATATAATGCGGCCATTATTTCCTCAGAAACGTTATGGCGCGTCACAAAATGTTTGATAATCCATAGAGCATTGACAGCATCATTAAAATTCATTGTATTATGCTGCGGCTTTCGTCATCGTCATTAACATCATACCGTAGTTATCAGTTAATATGATAAAATTGGTCCGGTCAACTCAAACATAAAATGCCAGCGTTTCGCCCCAGTGTGCCGTTGGGCTCGTCAGTTGGTACAGACAGACCTCACCAATACGCGTGGCTAGCACATACTGAGAAGGCCATCGCAAGATACAAAATACAAGTAGTATTGACGTCATGAGCGATGCCAATGTGCTACGGAAGTCAAGCTCCCTTTATAAAACAAAATCCTTACCTTGGCAATCCAAATAGGTTACAGATGTTATTTCCGTTTGAGCAGGTAAATTATCAATTAATATGATAAAATTGGTCCGGTCTGTACCAACTGACGAGCGCAACGCTGGCATTTTATGTTTGAGTTGACCGGACCAATTTTATCATATTAATTGATAATTTATCTGCTCAAACGGAATCATAACATACCGTAGTGTAAATTAATTTATGGATTTTAATTTGTCTGAAGACGCAAGATTATTATAACACAGAATCAGTCGCGTATTTTTAATGGTTTGACGAGAAGTCCTAAAAAGAAAAACACGAATAAAAATTATAAAAGAGGAAATATTTTTTTAAAAAATATTGTTACGGCTGTGAGTTTGGGTCATCACTCGCCGCATGAGTCACAACTGCCCCAGGGCTGGGCTGGGCTGTGGCCGCCTCCCGTATTGCGCGCGCCTTATGCAACAGGGCTACTACAGACAAAGGGATAATCCAGAACATTCGTGACTGGACCAGCGCTGGAAACCTCGAGAAGCCGTGGACTCTGGATGGATCTAGAAGCATTTATTGAGTCACCGGCCGGCTATATAAGAGTGACCCGTGAAGCAGTTGTTGTTGTGTTTTACGAGCTAGTGCGAGCGATTATCTTGTGCGACAGAAGTGTGGTGACGAAGTGCTGTGCGAGTTACGAAATCCTGTGACATTGTTTCTCCCAGCTTGTGAACAGCGTACATCAAGTGCTCGTAAGTAACTGTATTTTTTTGTACCTGGAAGAGGGGCAGGTAGCTTCTGCCAAGGCCACCGGACTCATTAGGACGGATTAACTTCTGTGGTCTGTTGCAAGTGAAAGGGGCCAAGAGCGCATAAGGAAGAGACTTGAGGAAACTGGAGAAGGCTCCTAATTGCTTGTATTTGCTGATTAGTGTAATTTTCTGGCCGCAATAAAGTTAATTATTTCTTTAAGCAGTAATTGGTGTTGTGCTTTGTACTCCCACCGTAATCCAGTTAACAAAAGTGCCACTAGGGGGTGGCACGTAACAACTGGTGTCAGAAGTGGGATTACGAACTAAAGCACAACACCTGACGGTCCTGGTTTCAAAACCCGAGCAGGTCATTTTCTCTAATTTCCCTGTGAGTGCATGCCCTTTACAAGACAAACAACTAAAATGGAGGAGAAATTGGCAGCACTGCTAGAAAAGTTAAATGGCATGGAAACCAAGATGGAGGACGGCCAGAAGAATTTAACTAAGGACCTAACTGCCAAAATGGAAGACGGCCAGAAGAAGATGGAGGATGGCCAGAAGAAGTTAGCAGAGGACCTGAAGGACAGCCAAAATAAGTTAGAGGAGGACCTGAAGAAGATGGAGGACGGCCAGAAGAAGATGGAGGACGGCCAGAAGAAATTAGCCGAGGACCTAACTGCCAAACTAGAAGACGGCCAGAAGAAGCTAGCGGAGGACCTGAAGAGGATAGATGACGGCCAGAAGAAGATGGAAGACGGTCAGAATAAGTTGACACAGGACCTGAAGAAATTAGAACTGGGTCTGCGTGAGGAAGTCACGGCAGTGGAAGAGAAATTCAACGCCTTACAAAAGGAAGTTGCCGAGCTGCGCCAACGCCCACTGACGGGGGTGAAAGAGGAATTCAACGCTCTACGAGAGGAAGTTGCCGAGCTGCGCCAACGCCCGCCCACCGTTACACCGGGAATATCAGGAACGGGACACAGCAGAGTGACGCCCCCAACCTTCGACGGAAAGGTCCCGTGGAGCACCTACTTACGTCAGTTCGAGGCAGCCTGTTCCATAAATAACTGGAACAACACAGAAAAGGCTACAGCTCTCATTGTAGCGCTGAGAGGCGACGCCCTTAACGTCCTTCAGGCCATCCCGACTGGATCCCAGGACTACGCTGCACTGATCGCCCATATGGAGTCCCGATATGGAGATAGCCATCTTCAGCAGGCCTACCAGATGCAGCTCCGGACCCGGGTACAGAAGAACGCGGAAACCCTGCAGGAGTTCGAGATGGACATCGCACGCCTCGTAAGGCTCGCCTACCCAACAGCGCCGGCCGACTTTCTGGAGCAGATAGCGACGCAGACTTTCACCGACGGGCTACGGGACTCGGACACTCAACAGGCGCTGCGACTCGCGCGCAATAAGACCCTGGCAGATGCGCTGAGCCACGCACTTGAATTCGAGACGGCAAAACAGGCATCCAGAATGCACGCGCGGGTGCGTCAAGTGGACGTCGACGAACCAGCAAAAACCAACGAGACCAAGCCCCTGGCCGACGAATTGATGGAGGCGCTAAGCCGTTTCTTCGATAGTCGCGGCACCACCAACAACGACACAGCCGGAAGACAACCGGAGAGGCGGCCTGGAAGAGGACTACCGACCTGCTGGGCCTGCGGTAAGAAAGGCCACCTGAGCAAGGACTGCGGTGATCGCCGCCGCCGAGGGTATCCGACGGGAAATCAGTCGTCTGAAAACCGCGCGGCCCAGGGAAAACGAGTATTAGCCAGCCTTGGGGGGCAAAGGTTGGCTTGTGACAGTCGTCAAGCCCCGGCAGTCCAAGTGCGTGTGACGAAGTTACGGAGGGACAATAGCAGCCTGATGGTCGACGGAGTCATCAACGGAGTGAGCTGGCCCATGCTGATCGACACGGGAGCATCGAGGACCATCGTCAATCCCACTGTGATCCCGAAGTGGAGAGTGCAACCCACACAAAGGAACCTCCAGCTAATAACCGCGACCGGAGAGACCGCACCGGTACATGGCGAAGCATCACTGGAGTTCGTCATAGGTCGACGGGTGATAAAGCATCCAGTGCTTGTGGCTGACGTATCAAACGAAGTGATCATCGGACTGGACTTCCTGGACCAGAACAACATCATCTTGGACCTGAGTACCAACACTCTGCACTTCGGAGGTGAGGAACTTGCTTTGCAACCTGCGCACGAGTCCATCACCGCACGACGAGTAAGGCTGAGAGAAGACGTCATCGTTCCCGCCAGGACGGAAGTCAGCGCTGCCGTAATTGTCGACGGAACTGCTGAGGGAGTGGCGGCTGTCATCGAGCCAAAATATGAGGACATCCAGACAAAAGGGTTGCTAGTTGCCAAGACCCTCATCAACACGACGTCTCGGCCGTACGTCCGCCTGTCCAACCTGAACGACTACGACATTACGGTTCACCGGGACACCAACCTAGGAGTCTGCGAGCCCGTTACCTGGATTGCCCGCATCACCGACACGACGGACGGACACCTGCAGACGGACAACCGAAGAAGACGCACACTGCCAGAAGAACTACAGAAGCTGTACCAAGGATCCCAGGACCATTTAGGCGAGGAACAATCACGCCAACTTCAGGACCTGCTACGCGAATTCCAGGATGTCTTCTCCGTGGGGAGCAAAGACTTCGGCAGGACAAGCTTGGTCCAGCACAGAATCGACGTTGGGGACAGCGCACCGATTAGGGCCCCATTCCGACGTGTCCCGCTCGCCAAGCAAGCCGAAGTCGACCGGATGGTAGAAGAGATGAAGGAGCAAGGGGTGATCGAGCCATCACATAGTCCTTGGAGTTCTCCGGTCGTGCTTGTGAAGAAGAAGGACGGTTCCACCAGGTTCTGCGTGGACTACAGGCGGGTGAACGACGTCACGAAGAAGGACAGCTACCCTCTACCCCGGATCGACGACACGCTGGACACCATATCAGGGTCAAGATGGTTCTCCACCTTGGATTTGAAGAGTGGCTACTGGCAGGTGGAGGTCCACCCTAAGGACCGCGAGAAAACGGCGTTCTCTGTGGGCAGCGGGCTCTGGCAGTTCACCGTCATGCCATTCGGTCTGTGCAACGCCCCTGCGACCTTCGAAAGGCTAATGGAGTCCATTCTGAGGGGACTACACTGGAAGACCTGCCTGGTCTACCTAGACGACGTCATCGTTCTGGGGAGAAGCTTCGAGGAGCACTACAGCAACCTGAAGGAGATCTTGTTGAAGCTACGGGCTGCCCAGCTGAAGTTGAGCCCCAAGAAGTGTCAGCTCTTCCAGAAGCGGGTCCAGTACCTTGGGCATATCGTCTCCGAGGAAGGGGTGCGCACCGACCCAGAGAAGACCGCAGCTGTGAGGGAGTGGCCAGTTCCGAAGGACAAGTCCCAACTACGAAGCTTCCTGGGACTCTGCACTTATTACCGTCGCTTCGTGAGGGGATTCGCCGACATCGCCAAACCTTTACATCGCCTGACTGAGAAGGACCAACTCTTCACGTGGACAGCAGAATGCCACAGTGCCTTCGAACAACTCAAGCAGGCTCTGTGCACCGCGCCTATTCTGGCCTACCCCAGACCTGGAACAAGGTTCATCGTCGATACCGATGCCAGCGACTTTGGCATAGGGGGAATCCTGTCGCAAGTAGTGGACGGCGAGGAGAGAGTAGTGGCCTACTTCAGCAAGGCCTTGTCAAAGCCAGAAAGGAACTACTGCGTCACCAGGAAGGAGCTGCTCGCCATCGTGAAGACCATTGAACACTTCCACAAGTACCTGTACGGGCAAGAATTTCTCATCAGGACCGACCATGCATCCCTGCGGTGGCTCCTGAACTTCAAGCAGCCCGAGGGTCAACTCGCGCGGTGGTTAGAGAGGCTTCAACAGTACAACTTTGAGATTCAGCACAGGAAAGGCCAACTGCATTCTAACGCCGATGCCCTGTCACGAAGACCGTGCCCCGAAGACTGCACCTTCTGTACTAGGAGGGAGGAGAACACCGGGATACAATGCCGAAGGACTACCGTGGAAATTCAAGGGAGCTGGAGCCGCGAATCTTTCACGCGGACACAAGCAGAAGATGATGACCTGGGACTGATAGCCGAATGGAAGAGGGCCTGTGTCCCCAGACCCGGGTGGAATATTGTGAGTGACTGCAGCCCAAAGTTTAAGTCCTACTGGGCGCAGTGGGACTCGCTGATTGTAAGGGATGGCCTCATCTGCCGTACCTGGGAGAGCACCGATGGGAAGACATCTCGGGAACAAGTCGTCGTTCCAAAGGTTATGACGGAGGAAGTCCTGAAGGAAGTTCATGGAGGATCATCTGGTGGACACCTAGGGATAAAGAAGACCCTGGAGAAGCTGAGAGAGCGGTTCTACTGGATCGGATGCCGAACAGACGTGGAGAACCACTGTGCGAGGTGCCACGATTGCGCAGCCAGCAAGGGCCCAGGACGAAGACGACGGGGTCCACTGAAGACCTACAATGTGGGCGGCCCCATGGAGAGAGTGGCCATCGATGTTGCTGGGCCATTCCCGTTAAGCGAGGCAGGGAACCGCTACATATTAGTCGTCAGCGACTACTTTACCAAATGGCCGGAGGCGTATGCGCTCCCTAACCAAGAAGCCGCGACGATTGCAGAGACCCTGGTGAAAGAATTCGTCAGCCGGTACGGAGTACCCCTGGAGCTGCACTCCGACCAAGGGAGGAACTTCGAGTCGCAGGTGTTCCAGAACCTATGCCAGCTGCTGGGAATCCGGAAGACAAGGACGACGCCGCTACACCCTCAGTCCGACGGGATGGTAGAGCGATTCAATCGCACCATCGAGAACCATCTCCTAATAGTCGTCAGCGAGCACCAGAGGGATTGGGACAAACATCTTCCACTATTTCTCCTGGCCTACCGCGCCGCCGTGCATGAAGCCACCGGGTGCACACCAGCCCGGGCCATGTTTGGGAGGGAGCTCCGTCTACCTGTCGATCTTGCCTTCGGCCGACCTGGGAATGATCCGATCCCGGTAAGCCAGTATTGTCAAGAACTGGTCGACCAACTGGAGGACGTGCACGCGTTCGCGAGGAGGAAACTGCGGATCGAGACCGACCGAATGAAGACCCGATACGACCAGCAGACGGATGCCGGCGGATTCCACGAGGACGACCTGGTCTGGCTCTTCAACCCATTACGGAAGAAAGGCCTGTCACCCAAACTTCAGAAGTCCTGGGAGGGCCCGTACCGAGTCGTGAAACGGATCAACGATGTCGTCTACAGGATCCAGCGGAACCCGAGGGCGAAGATGAAGATCGTGCATCGAGATCGCCTGGCAGCCTACGGCGGGACACAGACGGACCAATGATTGATCGGGACGATCAGCCTTTTTAGGAAGGGGGTGGTGTTACGGCTGTGAGTTTGTGTCATCACTCGCCGCATGAGTCACAACTGCCCCAGGGCTGGGCTGGGCTGTGGCCGCCTCCCGTATTGCGCGCGCCTTATGCAACAGGGCTACTACAGACAAAGGGATAATCCAGAACATTCGTGACTGGACCAGCGCTGGAAACCTCGAGAAGCCGTGGACTCTGGATGGATCTAGAAGCATTTATTGAGTCACCGGCCGGCTATATAAGAGTGACCCGTGAAGCAGTTGTTGTTGTGTTTTACGAGCTAGTGCGAGCGATTATCTTGTGCGACAGAAGTGTGGTGACGAAGTGCTGTGCGAGTTACGAAATCCTGTGACATTGTTTCTCCCAGCTTGTGAACAGCGTACATCAAGTGCTCGTAAGTAACTGTATTTTTTTGTACCTGGAAGAGGGGCAGGTAGCTTCTGCCAAGGCCACCGGACTCATTAGGACGGATTAACTTCTGTGGTCTGTTGCAAGTGAAAGGGGCCAAGAGCGCATAAGGAAGAGACTTGAGGAAACTGGAGAAGGCTCCTAATTGCTTGTATTTGCTGATTAGTGTAATTTTCTGGCCGCAATAAAGTTAATTATTTCTTTAAGCAGTAATTGGTGTTGTGCTTTGTACTCCCACCGTAATCCAGTTAACAAAAGTGCCACTAGGGGGTGGCACGTAACAATATATCGGCGATTGTAACACACTTCCGCTTTCTTTCGCTCATCTTAACATAAGCTTCAGACGCTGTCTAACTGTGTTCTATGGTTGCTTCCTGTATCTTGGCTAACACAAATAGTGCTCTCTACTAATTATTACGCAACACGCTGACAAGCGAGTGTCGCCTAAGGTCATCGTAACATAAATAGCGCATGCTGCATTCCTTCCACCGAGCGATGTGACGGAAGTACAGTCTGTACCAAATGTTTGCATTCAAGCATACGCAACACGCAACGTAGAAACGATGCTTTATATTACAAGGGACTTAAAATGTAATCATGTAAGGGTGAAAAACGAATAAATGTAAACCTTATATCGGAAATAAATTAACATGGAAAGCATAGGGATTTTGCCGGGACCAGGAAAAAAAACAACATATAACTGTAGAAAACGTATAAGTGTTGTAACCTAACATTTGTAGGTTACAGAGACTCCTTCTAGTTTCTTTCTGTTTGGTATTTAGTTCATCATCATCATCATTTCCCCTTATCCAGCCCCTGCCGGGTCGGGGTATTTATGGCACTTCTCCACTTTCCTCTTTCCTTCCACCATTCTTCTTCCACGATCTTGTCCCAGTCCAGATTTCTTTTTCTTACGCCGTTCTTCACTGAATCCATCCACCTTGTTCTAGGTCTTCCTCTTGGTCTCTTACCCTTGCACTTCGCCTCCAGCATCTGTCTTGGTATTCTATTTTCCTCCATCCTCTTTACATGTCCAAACCACCTTAGTTTATTCTTCTCAATTCTCTCATTTAGTTTTCCCATCCCAACTTCCTTCCTAACATCTTCATTCCTCACTCTGTCTTTCCTTGTCTTTCCTATCATACTTCTTAGGAATTTCATTTCACTGGCTTGGATTCTACTCTCTTGCCTGCTTGTCAGGGTCCAAGTCTCAGCTGCATAAGTTAATATGGGTACATAATACACTTTATACATTACCTCCTTGCTTTTCCTTGGTACTTCCTTATCCCAAACAAGTTTTCTTACACTTTGATAGAATGCATTGCTCTGCTGTACCCTCCTGCCAATCTCCATGTCCAACCTACCAGTTTGCATCAATTCACTTCCTAGGTATTTGAACGTGTCCACAATTTCCAAACTCTGACTTCCAATTTTCACAGTGCCCTTTCCTTGTCTTTCCCCTCTTGTCATCACCATGGTCTTGCTTTTCTCTATACTGATTTTCAGGCCATACTTCTGAATATTTTCGTTCAGTGCATCTAGTTGTTTTTGCACTTCTTCGGTGTTCCTTCCCCAGACCACAATATCATCTGCAAATAACAGTAACTTCATTTCTTTATGTTCATATGCTTCCTTTGTTTCTTTTACTATTTCATCCATCACCATTATGAACAAGAGAGGTGACAGCACACTCCCCTGTCTTAGTCCAGTCTTGTTCGTAAACCAATCTGTCTTTCCAACTGGGGTCAGTACCCTGCTAACACAGTTGTTGTACATTGCTTGCACCATTTCCAACATTTCTCTTCCCAGTCTCTTCTTAACCATGGTTTCCCATACCTTCTCTCTGGGGACACTATCATATGCCTTTTCTAGATCTATGAAAGTCATGATCAAATCCTCTCCATATTCCCAGTTCTTTTCCATCACCTGCCTCAAGCTAAAGATTGGGTCCACTGTGGATCTTCCACTCCTGAAGCCATACTGTTCCTCTTGCAACTCTCCTTCCACCTTTCTTCTCATTCTTCTTTCTAATATCCTTTCCAGTATTTTTACTATCTGTGATATGAGGGTGATCCCTCTATAGTTATCACACACCTTCTTGTCCCCCTTCTTAAACACTGGTATTATTAGCCCTTTCTTCCAGTCTTCTGGTACACATTTCCATTTCCACACACACTTTAGCAGTCGATACAGCCATTGCATACCAACAGGTCCAGCAGCCTTTATCATTTCTACACTGACTTCATCCACCCCTGTTGCTTTTCCCATCTTCATTTCCTGTACTGCTAATTCCACCTCCAGCATTGTTATATCATCTTCTGTTATAGAGTCGTCAGGTTGTGTCACTTCCATCTCACCAGTACCATTGCTCACATTCAAAAGCTTATCGAAATACTCCTTCCATCGTCCCTTTATCTCTTCTGGGTGTGTTAACAACTCTCCATCTTCCTTTTTCACTAGCTTTGTTGTAACTCTTTCTTTCCTCTTACTTCTTAGAAGCCCATACAGCATCCTTTTACTGCCACTTACATCTGTTTCCATTCTTCGTGTAAATTCTTCCCAACTTTTCTTCTTTTCTTCTCCTACCACTTTCTTACACCTCCGTTTGCTGTCGTGATACTTCCTTTTGCTTTCTTCTGTTTGATCTCGGTTCCATTCTTTCCATGCAGACTTCTTTTCTTTCACTGCTTTCCTCACTTCCTCATTCCACCATGGTGTCTCCTTCTCTTTCACTCTTGTTGACGTCCTACCACAAGCACTCTCTGCTGCACCAACAAATGCCTTTTTAAAGTGAGACCATTCCTCTTCTATGTTTTCCACTTCAGTAACTGGGATTTGTTGCTTCAATCTCTCCTGAAAATTTTCCTGTACGGTTTTGTCTTTCAATTTCCATACTTTTATTTTACTTTCTCTGATCTCCTTTAGGTTTTCCAATTTTTCCCATCTAAATTTTGCTACCACAACTCTATGGTCCCCATCAAATGCTTCTCCTGGTAAAGCTGTCACATCTATCAGCTTTCTGCGATTAGTCCTTTCCACCAGAAAGTAGTCAATTACTGATTTTGTTCTTCTATCGCCCCAACCATATCTCGTAATTTTCCTGCTGTTTTTCTTCCGAAACCATGAATTACCCACTATCAGTCCATTCCTTTCACAAAAGTTTACAAGTTCCTCTCCTTCCCGGTTCTTTTTCCCATATCCATATGGTCCAATGACTTCTTCCTTTCCTTGTCTCTCGTTTCCGACTTGTGCATTCATATCTCCCATGATCACCACTTCTACATCTGAAATTACTCTTTCTACATCCTCCAGGAATACTTCAATATCTTCTTCTCTGTTTCCAGTCTGTGGTAGTAACTCTTTCTTTCCTCTTACTTCTTAGTTATTTTATTTTTATCAGGTTGCCAACCGGGGCCACCTGTTGGTGGGGCACCTTGGAGGATCTTATGTGTTGTGGCACAGAGATTCTTTGTGTTGTTCCATCAGTGGGTGGCAGGTGGCTTTGATCTGAGAGTGAGGTCTAAAGGTTCCTTGACATGGCATGGTTGCCATGGGAATGTTTTTGTGAATTGCCATGCTGAATGGAACCTAGTTGGTTGGTGAATGGGAATGAATTACTCTTATACCCCGTTTAGACGTCCCGGTTGCGATCGCGATCAGGCGCCGATCCAGTTTAAGTTGGGACGTCTAAATGCAACAGGATAACATTATCGCGATCAACTCTCCCTCCAACAGGATCAGCGCAATCCCATTCCCACAACGAGATAATCGCATTCGCGGCCATTGCGATCGTCAGTGTGTTCTATCCTCCTGTTGTGCGAGTGAAGTAGGCCGTGGAAATGATGGCCATTTTGTATTATCGTGTGTTTTGAAAGCAAGAAGTACGTAATGTTGGCCATGATGGTTGTATTTATGTTGGTTGATATCAGATATATGAAGATTGAGAGACACGAAATGATGGATGGAGACAAACATACCAGTGTTTAAACTCTGAAAAAAAAAAATAATAAAAAAAAAAAATATAGCATAGGGGAAAGTCGACGAAGACGATTAACAAAGACATAAAGTTATTGTCATAGACATAGAAGGGATTCCGATAGGGCCAAATAACTCTGGACGAACAAAGAAGTATTTATGCAATAAATATCCTAGACCTGTGCATGAATATTTCAAAATAATTTTAATTCCACACCAGGAGTAGGCCTTGCCTACACGTCTCCTCAGGATTTGGATATATTTAAGAATATACATTAGCAGGTTGAATTATGTATAAAGAATAACTGAAATACTTCAAAACTGGAGGAAACCAACTACTGTAAATTTCTGCTATAACACTTGGAATTCAAAAGTTGGCAGACCTTAGCGATGTCAAGCTGTTTTACTCGATTATCCTGTTGTTTCATGATGGGACGTCTAAACACGTACCAATCACAAATGCCGTTGATCGCGATTGGACATTATCCAGATCAGAGATAATCGGGATTGCGACCGAGACGTCTAAACGAGGTATTAGTGTTGATATGATAGTATGGATTTAAAAAAAAAATGTTATATGCTGATGGCAGGAAAAATGGTAGCTGTGTTTTTATGAAAAGTGATGTGGGAATTGGTCTCTCTGGTCTGGAGATTGGTGTTAGACAATGTACCAAGCATGGTGGCCTCTACTCCTGGAAAACCTGGAAATCCTGGAAAACTCCTGGATTTTTATTAGGTCTGGAAAACTCCTGGAAACGGATGAAAAATTTGAAAACTCTTGGAAAATAGCCTCTGTTAATTAATTATAAAAATCTTTCCATCCACTGCTAAATTTCCCAGACCCCTCTTAGTCCTTGACGTCATGATATCGCGGATAGGGTAGCAAGGACCATGTAGCGGTCGCTCTGTAAACCCTGCTCGGCTGCAATGCGCATGTAAAATATTATATATATATATATATATTACATTCAATACTGTTTATTTATCCACGTAAAAAGGAGGTCCCGTGGCTTATGATCTACAGATTAACGGTCACGTTAAAACTACAAGCTTCCTTCCTTCAATACTGTTTATTTAGTTTTATATGTAAACGTCTTGTGTGCTGAAGTTTTTTTTATAAAAATAATTTTGCATACAATTTGCTTATTTTTAACCGGAAATTTAGGCGCCGTGTTTTATCTTAAATCACACTCCCGCTGCGGTTTTGGGTGAGCACTCTATTGTTAACGAAAGAAATTTCCTCAGGCTACCTTTTTCTGTGTGGGAGAACACGCGATAGTATTTATGTAAAACATACTGAGTATAGACAACTTCATCGCAATAAAATTGAAGGTGGCATTATATCTCTTTTTTATTAAAGTGGATATTTGAGTCACAAAGGCTTTTTTAAAACAAGAATTAAATAATTTGTGTGTAGGCTTGCGTGTCAATAACGCAACCGCCACTAATTTTTGTCAACATCTGTATAAGTAAACCAAACACAACTGCTTTATTTTGGTCTTGAAGTAGGCAACCTAATCCCCCCCGGGACTCGCGCTTATTTTTAAGTCTGGAAAAATGACAATTACTCCTGAAAAATTCCTGGAAAACTCCTGGAAAATCGTTCACCGATTTGAGTGGCCACCATGTACAAGAGATGCAGGTAGTGGAATCCTGCTTATATGTTGACAATCTGTGGAAGAGATTCCGGTAAATGGAAGCTGGCTTACATGTACATAAAGAAAGGTAATAAAGGCATAGATTTTTTCTTATATTCCTTGCGTGTCCAACGCTATATACACCCCGATGATTACAAGTATGAAAAGAGATTAGTTACATTGAGCACCTAACTGTGGTGTTGTTGGTTGACTTCAACCAACATAAGAAAGAAGATAAGTTTAACTATTTAAAACAAATCAATATATGAACTGAGAAGTTTCAGTGTGAAACAAATAAAAGAAGTTTTACTGTATTCAGCGGTTAGAGAGAGTGCAGGTGAGATTCATGAAGTGGATCAGTTATAGGTATATGGGCATTCGACTTTCTACATTGGACTAGGAGACCTTCTGTGGAACCATGAGTATGCGGTCTTTGAGGTCTCGCCGCATGTGTGCCAAAGCCATGTTTCTATATAATGAGGGCCGATAACCTAGATGTTAGGCCCCTTAAAACAACAATTATCATCATCATCTATATAATGGTCTGACCAATAGAATTGACTGTGCGCCCCTTTTGTGGTTGATTCCGCTTCATGTTCAGGCCGCAATTCAAGGCAAAGTCTCACTTTCCAGATCCAGAAGTGTAGAACTGTAGCCCATGCCAATTCCTGGTTATTAATGGCGTTGCGCTCTCTAAACCATCTTGATAGCGCTATAGATATACTTTACTCGAAGCCTACTGAAATCCGTATGTCCTTGTGTGTAAAAATTGTTATTTTAATTTAAGTGTTTAGAATACTTAGTTTATATGCTTGAATCATTGTTTGTTTCTAGGCTAGTTAGAATAGTTGCTTTTAAGTTAATTTGTTCCCATTTTAAAAGCAGTTCAATATCCACTACTGGCTTGCTAGGCCTAACGTAGCTTCACCATAACCCTGGCAAGGGGCCTGTTTTTGGTCCGCGAGAGGTATTTTATTTCCCTTAAACCCTCCGGACAAGTCCGGCGAGCCCCCCTATCCGCCACCTGGACACGCCCGATAGAGGAACAGGCAAACCCCCCACGGGTACGAAGGAAGCAAAAACTGCGTAAAGGTGGGAAGGGAGAGAACGGAATGGTTTCAACTAGAGAGTGGTCTGAAACAAGAAAGTGCCCTCTCACCCCTGTTATTTATAGTGGTGATGGATGAAATCATACGAAAAGTGGTAAATAGCATTGGGGAACGGAAAATGAAGTCAATGTTGTTTGCTGATGACCTTCTGGTATGGGGAGAGGATGAGGAAGAAGTACAAGAGCAAATGGATGAGTGGGAGAAGGTAGTGTTATCATATGGGATGATGTTCTCAGCACAAAAGAGTGAAGTGGTCATCATGACGAGGAGGAAGAACAGACTGGATATGGGCATAACACTTGGAGGACAGCAGTTGCAGAAAGTAGAATGCTTCAAGTACTTGGGAAGCATAATTGAAGAAAAGGGAGGCAATAGGATGGAAATAAATGAAAGGGGAAGGTGCGCAGAGGGATTTTTCAAGAGTGTTAGCGGGATGATATGGAATAAAGATGTACCACAAAAATGTAAAGGAATCATCTACAAGACCTACTTTGTGCCGATTTTGGCGTATGGTTCAGAAACATGGTTGATGAAGGAAAGGGACAAGAGTAAAATACGAGCAGTGGAGATGAAGTTCCAGAGGAGTAGGGTAGGAGTAACAAGAATGAACAGAGTAAGGTAGGACAGAGTCAGAGAGATGGTAAGAGAGGAGCCATTGCAAAATAGAATAGAGCGATCTAGGCTACAATGGTATGGACATGTGAGGAGGATGCGAGAGGAGAGGATACCTAAGAAGATGTTCGGAATGGAAATGAAGGGATGGAGGCCAAGGGGAAGTCCAAGGGACAGATGGATGAAGGGAGTTAAGAAGAGTGTGGAGGAAAGAGGAGTGTGCTGGGACACAGTGAAAGACGAGAGATGGAGGATTGACAGGAAACGATGGAGAGGCTTATGTTCCAAGCAGACCCGACCAGCGGTCGTAAACTGCTCAAGATGATCATGAAGTTAATTTAATGTTTATTATGTTTTATTATATCATCTGTAATTGGGTGCTTGTCCTGTTGATGGTAAATAAATCTATCTATCTTCTGTAGTCTGTGTATAACACTAACTTGTATGAAGCTTGTCCTTGAAAAGCATTGACATATAATGCCAATATGACTAGACTGTTGCCTGTTCATTTTCACCACCAAGGAAGAGTTTTCAGTAAGTGATACATCCAATGCTGAGAATAATGTTTATTGTTGTATGGGCAGACAACTAGTTACAAAGTCTTAAAGTACTGGTTGTGGTTTCTTTCTGCATTGTTTCTGGATATGGGTCATCCATAATGTGTTTTACAGTTAACATATACTATCTTGATTTTAGTTGGCACTCCTGGAATTGGATAATGAGGTTAGTGTTATGGTATGCTGTACATTGATCTGACCATCAAGATAAATGATGGAGCTATTCTATTTCAAATTACATGCCATAGTGCAGGAATGAACTTAGTTCTGATCTTGTGAGATCAAAATTGAATCCTAAATTGCTACCTGCTCGTTGTGGTGATGTATGTCACCTGCATCGCACCTGTCCCACTGCTTAACCCTTTTCTTGTACACACCGCCTCTGTGCATGGTGAATTGTAACCTTTATACAGTGGAGTTATTATATCTGAATGCATTGCAAAATTCAAAGAATGTTGATTTTTTTAGTTCACTTTCCATTGTAAAAAAAGAATATAGAAATTAGAAAATAGAATTAGAACAGAAATGCCTCCTTCAAGGGTTCATAATTCATTATTAGACACCCTGTGTATAAATTCCCACACTTTTAACAAGTACCCACAATGTACTCTAGTCTTCTCTAGAAAGCTCCCCACTCATTGAATCCGTTTCAAAATGATCCCATTGTTACAGTCATGATGCCTCACTCGGTGGGGTTGAACTGAGTCCTGATGAATATCAGCATAGAGGGGGTTTTTTTTTCGACTTTTTTCCCTGATATCGTTACTGCTTGGCTTTCTTTGATCATAAATAAATGATTTTCTACAAAAACCTTCCTCAAGGTATCCTTTACAGAATGGTGAAAACCACATCAAAATCCATCCAGTGGTTCTCGAGATTACCCGTGACATCCAAGAATCGGGGACTTTGTTTTGTACTAAGTAGAGATTTTGCTTCATGTGTTTTATGTTTCTTGGAATCTATGTGTGATCACAACCATCTCTTCGACTGTCGGCTACATAGAAATTACATGAGCACAACCTGCAGAATGCGTGGTTTTCTCTAATATGTAAAGCAAGTGAGCATGACCATTCCACTGTGTATCCATACTGACACTTTTGAAGCACTGTGCTGTCTTCGTAGAAGTAGATGCACTTTGACAATTACTCCACATCACTTTATAAAACTATTTACTTAGAATAAACTACTAGAATAATTAGATCACCTTCCACTTCTACACTAGTTGGCATGCATTCGGTAAAGAGACACTACATGCACCTGAGGAGAGAACCTTTCTACAGGGTCATTATCTATGTGCGCGCGAGTAAACACGGTGGTTGGCGTGCACTTTCACACTTTTACCAAACATGTAAACATGTTCAATAACAAAAGTTTGGTGCTTTTCAGTCGGTCAACACGATTGTACCCGAAAAGAGCTGGGTTGTGCCCTAATTCTGAAATAAATTACATGAGATTAATAAATACACTAGGATGACCAGTTTCGATCGTCAAGCGATCATCAGATCCATTACACTTAGGCTATAACATCTATGTTTGAGAATACAGGTGAAAAATATTTACAATATGTACAATTCAAACCTCACAACATGTTCAATAATGTGTAGTTACAGTGCTCATAGGTGTTACTGTAACACACACCTGACATCTTCTGATGAAAGAATGTCTGTCAACTCTTTTATTATTTACGGAGCCTGTTTCCTTGAATCATTTAGCGAGCCTCCTAATTGTACTGGCATTAGGCACAGGTCTCCCTGGGAACTTGATTTGAAATTTTCGTCTCGTTTCTGAAGAAGATTTTCTGCTTTTCACATACGAATTATGGATATACACACGTTCGCGCAATGTGAATTGGTGTCTGGGCATGGCCAACAATCACAGTAATCACAATACTCACTAAACATGCAACTCTAACGTCTAAGCTTTGCAGATACACGTCCATATGAATGACAAAACACGTGTGAACTAATGATATGAGTCAGCGGAGTGCGCCAACCACCGGCTGAACCGCGTATGCGCACCTGCGATCTGCGCCTGTCACAGCCGGCTTGGCTTGCCGTGTTTACTCGCACGCACATACATAGGTTGGTTTTTTAGTTTTGGCACCTTAGTTATAACTGGATTAATAACTCACTTGGATGGTCCCAAGTTTCACAGGCCCACGATGTAGTCCCCACCGTTGCGTACAACGTGTTCCCAGCGATGCGGAAGTCGTTGGATCCCGTTGGCACTGCCCAATCTATTGATGGTACGAAGAGAGCGCTCAGCAGTCTGCTCCCCGCGCATTGTCATCTTCATCTTCGGGATGAGATCATAGTCGCAGGGACTGATGTCTGGAGAATATGGGGGGTAATTGAGGACCTCCCAGCTCCAGCGATCCAACAATGCCGACACAACGCCTGTTGTGTGTGCCCTAGCATTGTCATGCAGAACGATGGGCGGTGTAACCATGTGGTGGCGCTGTTTCCTTCTCAGAGCTCCTCGGAGATGGTCTTGCAGAAACGAACAATGGTACGCCGCATTAACGGTTTGCCCTCGGGGAACAGTATGGCAGCGCTTCCGTACCATTGAAGACGTTAAGCAGGCTGCCGAGCGCTCTCTTCGTACCATCAATAGATTGGGCAGTGCCAACGGGATCCAACGACTTCCGCATCGCTGGGAACACGTTGTACACAACGGTGGGGCTACATCGAGGGCCTGTGAAACTTGGAACCATCTAAGTGAGTTATTAATCCAGTTATAACTAAGGTGCCAAAACTAAAAAACCAACCCATGTATATAATGCCCCTGTACATATTGCTCAAGGGTATCGCAGCGATAGCGAAGGGAAGTAATGATGAAACTCGTGAACATTAAAATGAGGAGGGCTGAGCAGTAAGGCTTGAGGAGATTCACACTTTTTCTCTTTTTAATCATGTATTATAATTGGTGCACCATTATTTGAAGAAAGAAAAAAAAAAAAAGAGAGAGAGAAATTGTTCCAAAAAGTGTTAAATGAAAAACAAATTAAGTACAGTATGTTTTAAATTTTAATGTAATTTGTTTTAGTATTTATGTCTTTTGTGATATTATAATATGTTGTATAATTATTTTGTATATCCATTATTGGCTGATGAAGGGAGCACATGAAACATGTACCAAACAAAAATTATTATGTTATAAGTTAAGTAATAGTCATATTATAGAAAAAAAAAAGTACTGACTAGGCAGGATCTCTTCAATGCATTGTGTTTCACCCTGTTGTAATAAATGATGATGAGTATAAATGTCAATATGGATCAAAGCGAAATTGGTAAAATGACAAATGTCATAGCAATGGATATTCTTTTTTCAGTCATAGAAATTTATTTTGATAATACCACATTTTCTCCTTTGCTGAACTGCTGTGCCCAAGATGGCGGGTTCAAACCCGGCTGAAGTCGTCGGATTTTTTAAGAGCGTTAAAATCCTTCTGAATGCCTTCCTTCGGAGGGGAAGTAAAGTCGGCGGTCCCATGTCATAGATTTATGGCATGTAAAAGATCCTCCCACAGATTTAGTTGTAGCTCGCTATCAAAGTTCCAACGTTCACCACTAGATATCATTGATATCTGGTAGCGAAAGTTGGAACTACTTGAAATTGAACGGAACTTGTAGCTCACCCTAGTGGTGTCCGCTTGAAGCAGCTACAGCCTCTGGCGAGCCGAGCATGTCCTCGGACACTCCCGGCACTAAAAGCCATACGATAAATAAATAATAATTAGGTGAAATCCACAGTATGGTAGTTATAAGCCATTCAAAACTTGACTGCAGTACAACCCCTGTAATCAGTCACCTTTGGGACTTAGGGTTTAGTCGGAATGCAGAAAAGGTCGGATTATCTGAAAGAACAGAAAAATACGGATTTACATTAAAATAAACAATCTCTTAACTCAAGAAATAGGGGTTCCTTTCCTTCTTTCTTGGTAGAGCCACATCCACAATGCGTAGTGAAGCAGTTCACGTTTAGGCTTTTTCAATGTTTTGCAATTCTTAAGAGAGTTTTCACCATATATCGTCACTGTACATGATTCAATGTCTTTACGATTTCTTCTCCAGTCTTTTATTGTCGTAATGCCTACATTGAGTTCCTTGGCAAATTTTCAGAGTGATTCCCCTCTGTCCATTCATCGTAGCACTGCTAATTTTTCATACAATGAAAGAGTAACGTGTTTACGTTTCACTCCTGACATGTTGAAAAAAAAAAAAAAAAAACGCATATAACTGTACAGTACACACAATGTACATAAAACAAATTACTGTACAGTACTGTAACGAACACAGAAGAACAATGCCGTAAAGACAACGAATAGTAAGCACTAAAAACTCCACAGTGCAGTACGTACTGTATAAAACACGGAGAACATCAGGAACGATACGAGAGATGACGGAGCACTAAAACAGACGAGCGATAACAAGTACAGTGGAACCTCGTTAGTACATTTTTTCAAGGGACTGAAAAATTTGAACGTAAAAAGCGAGCAAACGTACTAATGAAAAATGATAATTAAACCTCATTAACTTGTTTCAGTGAGGGAAAAGTAAAAAACTTGATAATTGGAAGTATGAACTATCGAATATACAATTTTAAACAAACTACAGGATTATTGTATTACAGAACTAGTTTATACAGCACAGAGAAATGAGAGCAATGAAAACAAGAGAAAAATGTACTACCGTATAGGGGTACCGTACTCGTAATTGAAGTACTGAAGTTCGATTTGAAATATTTAGTTTTCTATAATTGATTTCAGCTTAAATGTTTTTCTTGATATTCTGTGGAAAAGAAGTGCCGTATTCTTTGGCGTGAACGATTGGATATAACTGGAAGTTTTTTTTTGAGGTTAGACATGCTCGCGCGTGTACAAAAAAAAAAAACTCCACGCGCTTAAGGTGAGGATTATACAAAGCTTCTCCTACTTTGGAGCGCCACCTCCATTATTTCAATACGACGCAACAAAATTATCACTAGGTTTCACCACTTCTTCGGTAGTGTAATGCGTATTTGCGTGAATCAGATCGTATTGAGTTTCAAGGTCTATATGGTAAAATTGTGAGATCGGATCGTATCCAAACTGGTGTTCAGGAACATATAAACGCGTATCGTATTTGAGGCGTGCAGGTGTTGAGGACGCGGACCATTGAGACCTTAGTCGAGACCTTTAACACATGGTGAACTAGATGGAGCACCGACCATCCAATGACTACACTTTTCGAGTAGAGGTTGTAAAATAAAATAAAATTTAATATAAAAAAAACAAGACATTGCAAAAGGGGACGTGAGGGGTGCATGAAATGGTAAGATGAGGGATGATGGGCCTGTAATAAAATATGTACATGGTATAATAAAACAGTAAAACGATAAAACGTAAAACACACAATAAAGATCTATAAAAGGAGAATGTCGATGACGAGGAGAAAGCCTAAGTCGCTGGAGATCGTTCAGTAAAGGGGCAGAAATTAACAATAGTGTTAATAGTGCGTTTCGTTCCACCACAGGCTGACTACAAGAAGGTAGTCAGAAGCATCATTCTTAGAAGTACATGAAATCGTGTCTCCCACGAACTGTCTATCCGACCACCCTTACATTAACCTGTATGTCACACCAAGTTACCCAAAGAAACAACCAACAACAGCAATGACCCTTAAATGACACGTCAATAAACACAGAATAATTACACAACTTCACAAGCCACTACACTTCACATGACGTGCCGTGACATACAAACTCAGCAAATAAACATAGATCAGTTCAGTAAAATTAAAACAAGCAAATCCCAAATGAAGATAAAACAAAACGATTTCATGAGCTGGTAGAATAAAACTTCTCTCGAACGAAAGCACAAGGTTCAGTTACCTTGCGGGATGCCAAATAAGCGTCAATTGCAGTCCCGGGCACGTACAACGAACACACATTCCATCATCTCGGAAGAGTAACCAATATACCTGATTTAATAACGTAATGGGATCACGCGTTGCTTGCTGACTGAAGGCCACAACAAAACAGAACAACACTAAACATGACCCTCGACCTTCAGTCAAATTCCCACTTAAACAAACGACATACACCCACCCTTAAAAATAAGTCTAGAACCGTGATTGTAAATGAAACATATTTCTGAAACATACATAGATAATGCTTGCCCAGTCTCCAAGGATAAAAATAAAACCTAATCGGCCATCCTTGGAGTGCACAAATGACAAGCATGATAAAAACAAACCCTTGAAACATAAAATAAACTGGTGTGTGTTCCAACAAAAAGATATTACATCCAATGCAATGAACAACACACCCTCCTACGTCTAGGCACAATTAAAATCGCAAACTAACCTAAAGAATACCAGTCCCTAAAGGTCCCTGAAAGATCCCATACTCTTGCAAGGGGTTAGGAACTGGTAAGGAACATCTCTCATAAATACAATCGCGTTTCACAACATAAAACAAACGCAAGTAACACGCACTAAAACTCGACTAGATACGTAAAAGAAACAACAACAAGCACCCATTTAAATTAATAAACCCATAAACAAGCAATTTGATTCTCCACTATGTGCCTATATAAACAAACTGGGGACAAAATAAACACCAAATAACTTCATAGAGAAACACGAACGGTCTCCAGTTTAACCCTACCTTAGCAGATTAAATTACGGAACTTTTAACACTGAAAGTTGGGGAGTATATATATATCGTGATCAGTTTTCTTCAAAACATGACACATTAAAACAGAATAGCTACAAGGACCATTTCCACTTAGCTGATACTCCGAGACGTTCTGGAAGTTCACTGATAATTATTTTATTTTATGACAACTCCATATTTACGGAATTCTTCACTATGGGACAAAGCCGGATTCGCGTAGTGTCTCCCCAACATTTATATCTTCTTAAAGCATATTATAAAGGGCATCTCGGAACATTAGAGTAGATTTGCTGGTAGTGGCAGTTATAACGGCAGACGATCATCAAATTCTCCTCGCGATAACAATTCAGGCGCGATAACAATCGCCGAAGGCGTGTTTCTTAGACAAGGATTAGTTCTCCAACGCGGGCGCATTCCTTTTTCAGACGTGCGGAAATTACGATCTCTTAGATGTATTACTAGAGACCGCTAGATGGAAATAACGTCGAACGGATCTTAAAATTGTACCGGCTCAGTATTGAAATCAATTCTGCGCGCAGGTGAAAATGCAATCGTACTAAAGCGATGCACGGCAAAATATGCAACGTGACCTTGTTTAAAAGTTCTGTGCTCACGGGCTATATAACTCACGCTACGCACAGATGACGGGGCGGCCGGTCGTTAAACGCACGCTGCCGCATTCACGGTAGTACGAGACACTAGTGGTCGGCCGGCATTTCGAATATTTCGAAACAAAGAACGTGTTATAAGTATAATAGCATGTTCTACTGGCGCGAGAGAGACACTTCGGCTATCTTCCGTGTTGCGTCATAGCTCTCAAGGGACTTCTACACCGTCAACTATCTTCTGTGTTGCGTCATACCCAACGCCACTTCCACACCGTCAAAACACACTAATCGTCTACACTGTCAATAACTATCAGAGAATAGGAAGCAATATCGCATCGTGTTTTCAAGGTGCCGAATTTTCTAATGAAATAAGAATAAAATCCGGTTCCGTAACAAATAGTACACCGGAAATTTGATCGTCGTAAGCGGAAATAGAAAACTTATTAAGGGGATATATCAACATGCAATTAGTAGAAATGGGACTGGGACTTGAGAAAATCATCGCGTTAAACAGGAAAACTTCATAACCGAGAACGTGCTAACGAGATTCCACTGTACCTGTAAACAACAATGGTGTGACGGATAGTGAGTCACCATTACGAGTCGGGGCAAGTTCGGCTCGAGCACGGTCTGATCAATGGGAGCAGCAGACCAGCCGAGAGCGGACGAGAGGGGTTCTACTGTAATTATAGGAAAGTACAGTAACAGTTATTCAAAAATGTCTTGCAGTACATCTACTCCGCTATACTGATTACAGGTGGAAAATACTGAAAGAATAATCGCTTCAAGTACAGTAATTCTGTTACTTCTTTGCTTATTGTTTGTTACTTTTTGTCCCTTCCTGGGGATTATGCCTCATGGTTAGTATTTAATTCTGGGTTGTGATACTAGAATCGTACCATTGACATGCTAGTCCCCAAGCAATGTCAATTTTGAGGACTTGCTTCAGGCCAGTGGGCTGCCTGAGTTTAATGACTTCCTGGAGAGAAGAATGTATGAATGAAAATACTGCACATAAACTTTAATTGAGCACACAAGAAAGAATATAAACAGTGCAAACTCAATGGCAGACAAAAGCCGGACACACCACTGTCTTCAATGGTGGGCATTCAAGCCTCCAAACCAGTCAGTGCTCTCTTAATGACACCAGGAGGTTGGGATGAAGTCTATTTTCCATTCATCCCTGGTTGGTTGGTTCCTCAGTTTAGGGGCTGCGACAATGCTGTCATGTAGCCCCGTGTACTTTGGGTGTGTGTAGAATCTGTCTGATAACCGGCGTTAATTGTGATGGCTGTATTAGTGTGTGTTATCTGTTTTTAATTCAAGTAAGGACTGCAGATATTCGATTTTCAAATAGTTCCAACTTTTGCTACCAAACGCCACTATCAACGACCAACTAGTTCTGAACTTGGTTACTAGATTCCACCGCAGTTGGCTCCTGGTGACGAACGTTGGAACCTATGAGCGTTAGTCAAATCTAACCTATAATAATAATATTGTATGGCTTCGGGTGCTGGGTGCAAGCTTTGTTATTTGACACCCAGAGGGCAGCTTGTATGTCGAATTTCATAGTTTCTTGGAACACTATGAAAGTCGAGGAGGTTAGATATCTAAGCTCCTTGAACACTATAGCGCTTTCTAGTAGAGAAATGAGGATCTTTGTGTTGGCGGAAACTCCCGAGATTAATTTTGCCATTATGAACTCTGCCTACTGAATTCAAATGGGTTCTTTGACATGCCAACATCGTATGACATTCGTATCGTATTTTTGCCACCTTTCAAAAATCACTTACCACGGCCAGGAGCGAACCTGCAATCTTGGGGTTAGTAGACCGACACGATATCCACTCACCCACCGTGGCAAGCTATCTAACCTATAATTTAGTTTCATACAAGTGTAATTAGTGGAAGATTCTTTATCATGCCATAAACCTATGACATGGGACCGCCGGCTTTACTTCCCCTCCGAAGGAAGGGATACTGAGAGATTTTTAACGCTCTTAAAAAATCTGATGACTTCGGCTGGGTTTGAACCCGCGACCTTGGGCATAGAAGCTCAGCATGCTACCAACTACGCCACCGAAGCCGCCTCTGTTCATCCCTACCTGTCTATTATTGTGTTTGCTTTGCTTCATACTTGTTTCCTTGTGTGGTGGTAGTTTTACCGGGGAGGAAGGATTAAAGGAAGTGATATGGTTCCAGTGCATGGCCAGCCCTCGCCATGGCAACACGCTCACTAGTTTCATCAGCTGGGTGGCCTCGGGATCGGCGCACTCGGTGTCGCTCCTCCCCCGCCCGTCCAGTGCCGAGTGCCCTTGGTACGCGTACTTTGTGCTCGAGATGGAGCAGGACATCCAGGAGGAGAAGACAGGCCTTTGGAGAGAGGTACTCAAGGAACTGGCTGCAGCCACCGGGAAGGCCAACGTAGATCAAGCATTGAAAGTGAGTATTTGTGTGGGTACCAAAAGTGTTTTTCTGTAATATTCTAAACAGGAGAACTTACCAGTTTATTTGAATTGCTTGTTGTTGAAAGGCACTAAGTTCACATTTTTGACAAACCCATTTTACCGCAATTTTGCGTCCTAGGAACAAAGATGCATGTTTTGGTGTTGAATGGAACTATGTCCTGGCAGCGCTTGTGCTATTACCACAGCCGTCAAGTTAGTTATTTCTTGTGGAAAGGAGCTTAATCCAGCAGTTAGTGCGTTTCAACATAACAAAATAACTGTTATTACTAGGGCTCGGATTTTTAGGTAAATAAATATTTTTTTATGTAAATACATATTTTAAGCATTTTTTCTATAAATACATAAATTCCTGCTTTTCACTTATTAGCACATAAAAAGACATAATATTTACATTTGTAAAAATCAGTACCGGTATGCTAGATCTTTCAGTTTATTGAGTTTTTTTTCTCTGTCTTACTTCAATTGGGAAGAACCTGTGAGCTATCTAATCTTCATGCAGGGCGTATATCAGCTTGCAACTGTGTTATTCTTAACTTGTCGCCCCGTGCCACTCACTGTGGAAGCCGGGGATTTCCTTGTCCATAGCCATATTGCACCACTTGCTAGACCTCCCCCTCCCCCAGCTACCTGGAACCAGTGTCACTCACATGCAGTTCATTTTTGGCACTGTGAAGTGTAAGGCAGTTCTACGATGCCTAAAGTAAAAACAACTACAAGTTATCGTCTGTTGCAGAATTTAAAGATAATTTTACTTCTAATGGGGGAGTTCTGTTCTGCGAACCACGTGGGAAAGGAATCAAGGATGAACAGCAATCTCAAGTTGCACAACAGCTCAAGGGCAAGAAACATATTGCCGCAGTTTCGAGCCTTTCAGAATAAGTGTTTTGCGATAATCATCGGTCATTTGTGATGGATGTATCTCGTTGTGTATTGTAATGCTTCAGCAGAATAAATTACATTCGTGAGTAGGCCTACTGCATATTGTTTATATTCACATTAATGAACTTAATTATTTTTATTATTATTATTATTATTATTATATTGATTGGTCACATTGGACCACTTGAGTCGTTCCACAATCACTTCTTCTTTGAAGGTAGTACTGCTTGGTTCTTGCGCTCTTTCCAGTACTTTTTCATTCTTTCAGATCGGGATTTTCTCAACTCATCTGAAATCTCCATAGGCTTTCTATGTGTCATTTCTGCAGAAAATTTGTGAGTTTTAAGAATGGTGTTAATTTTATTTTTCTCCTCAGCATCTGTTATCTTGAGTCCAACTGCTTTGAGATCTTGTTGGATTTCTTGGATCCATTTTCCTCCAGTTTTCTTTCCTAGATTTCTCATCACCAGTTGGCGTACAATTCTGTTTTCTGGAAGCCGTAAGATGTGAAAAAAATATGAAATTCTTTTCTTCTTCATTGTGCTGGTGATTGGATCAATCTCACGATAGACAGTTTCATTTGGGAGAATCCTCCAGACTCCCTCAACCTGATACTTTTTATTTATGCACGTTCTAATGATTCTTCTTTCCGTTTTGAGGAGCCGATCAGTTCTTTGTTCATTTTTAATTTGGAACAATGTTTCACAAGCATAAGTGGCTTCTGGGAGAGTTACAGTTTTATAATGTTGGATCTTAGTAGCTATTGATAGGCATTTTTTATTATATGTTGACCAGGTTAGAGATTGTGCCTTTTTCATTTTATTTGTTCTATTTATCCAAGTTACTTTTTCGTTTAAGTTATGTGTTATAATTTCTCCAAGATACTTAAATTGAGGAACTAGGTTAATTTTATGATCATTTATGTAGACTTCATTTATATCTAAGGGTTTCATAGGCATGATCTCAGTTTTTTCAAAGGATATCTGTAATCCTATCCCTTGAGCAATTTCTTGGAGACTAGTGATCTGAGTACAAACCTCTTCCTTGTCTAGTGCTAAAAGAGCCAAGTCATCTGCAAATCCTAAGCAGTTTATTTTTATTGATGGTTTTGTTCCAATTTTGATCTTAGGAGGGTTTTCCTTAAATTAAATATTTTTACTTTTTTGTCACATATTTCAGGTATTTTTAATACATAAAAAAATAAATATTTTCCTGATTTTTAGCACCTAAAAATCCGAGCCCTAGTTATTACATTCATGGTTTTTTTTTCAGGCTTCTGTATACATAAGTTCATTTATAAATAAAGGAAATAAACCAAGTATGTTAATAATATTCCTCGCTCAAAGGTTCTGCTCGTTCCATGTTGAAATGGACTAAGTCCAGTTACATATTTTGTCAATGAAAGTGTTAGTAACATACAGAACAATGCTATTTTGTTTTTATTATATCAGCGTGTGTGTGCACTTTCCACATACTAAAAACTACGTCTCATATTTCAGTACAAGAGTGGAAAAACAGTTTTTTGTGTTTATCTCAAAACTTTAAAAATTGCCTTTCAACAACGAGAGATTCATTTGTATTTCATGTTTTAAAATTAATCTTCTGCTGTGTTGCTATGATTCTTCATCATTATGAGTATATTCCATACACTGGTTTTTTTTCCACTGTGCTTGTTCTTGTAACACTATTTTCATTTTTCAGAATTTCTCTCAAGTCATGTGTAATTTTAATATTGTCTTTCAACCTGTAAACTTTCTTCCATAGTATATTTAAAATCTTCCTTACTTTATCTTTCAGAATGTGGCCTTTTTAGTTATTTTTAATATTACTATTAATTTCAATACTAACTTCCTTTCTTCATTGTTCAGCCTCGTGAGACAAAACTGAGAAGAGGTGGGTTCGAATCCCACCTCAGTCATTCTGGAAGTGGCATTCCATGGTTTTCCCACTTCTACTCCAGACAAAATGCTGCGATGGTTCCTAACTTAAGGCCACGGGTGTCTCTTTCTCAATCCTCACCTGAATTACAAATACCCACACTACTACATACACCACAATAACACAGGTTATCAACATACCTCACGACCCCTATTTGTACAAGGTCCAAGCCCCTCAGATGAAACCACAACTTTCTTCTTTAACTCTTCACAGAGGGCCGTGGTGGAACAGTGGTCAAGCAGTTTGGCTCTCACCAAGGTAGACCGGGTTCGAATCCCGGTCAATACATGTGAGATTTTTGAATTGAAATGCCATGTCCTGTGGTTCAGATTCTATGTAAAATGAAGGTCTCATGGCTCATGTCCACAAGATTAACAGTCACTTACTGATATCGCGTCAGGAGATGGCAGTCCAACACGCTGTGACGGGGTGCGGGGGGTCTTGCAGTACGCATGCGCGGCCCTCATATTCCAAACTTAAATATTTCGGCTTCGCGCATGCCAATCGCTGTTATTGCAGCACACGACACGCAGCCAGTGAAAGAAGGAATGTGCTGAGTGAGTGAAACAAGTAGTGACTAACTTAATGTTTTTGGAATGCGCGATACGCAGTGAGCGGGAAGACATCTGCAGTTTAAACCCAACTGCCAACTCCTGGCGCGATATCAGTAAAACTACAAGCTTCCTTCCTTTAACTCTTCACAGCACTTCTGTATGATCTGTCCATTTCACTTACATTTTCCTCCACATTCATGTATAAAATGCCTGCAATCTCTCTTTCTCAGTATGCTGCATGTCTTTAATTCTTACAATAGTCACATTCCACTTCCAGTTTTGCTGTTGGCCAACTACTTCATATTCCTGATGACATTTTCCCCCCATCTCCAATCATGATTTCATTTCCTTTTCTCACTTCTCCAATACTCAGTGCCTCGATATCATATTTTAGGTAGATTTTATTAGAAAGCTAGCTTGCCACGGTGGGTGAGTGGTTATAGTGTCGGACTACCAACCCCAAGATTGCAGGTTCGCCCCTGGCCATGGTAAGGGATTTTTAAAGGCGACAAAAATCACGATACTCATGTCATACGTTGTTGGCATGTTAAAGAACCCATTTGAATTCAGTAGGCCGTGTTCAGTGGCAAAATTAATCTCGGGATTTTCTGCCATCACAAAGTTCCTCCATTCTCTACTTGAAAGCGCTGTAGTGTCAAGGAGTTTAGATATCTAACCTCCTTGACTTTCATAGCGTTCAAAGGAACAAGGAAATTCGACATGCAAGCTACCCTCTGGGTGTCAATTAACAAAGCTTGCACCAGGCACCCGAGGCCATACGATATTATTATTATTATTATTATTATTATTATTATTATTATTAGAAAGCTACCTATTGCAATGGGTACCATGTTTCGACATCCAGAAACATATTTTCGCGTTTCACATCCCCCAGACCCCAAAACCACCGTCAGTTTAAAAGTTTATATATAATTTATATATCTATCTATGTATATGTATATCTTTATATATATAAGGTGCGTTCAAAAAGTAACGAGCCAGAGGCTGTAACGCGCAAACCGGTGACGACATCGGCTAATCGTCGCGTGTGTAAAGAGGTGTGGTTCCGACCAGAGCATGGAAGGTCACAGCCCATCGCTAGAGGGCACGCGTGCACTTACGTGACGATACAAAGAGAGCAGCATCATGCATCAATCGTCCAACGCTGCCAGTCGCATTGCAAACAGTGACATGGAGGCGCCAAATGAAGAGCAAAGAGGTGTTGTTCGGTTTCTGACAGCGGAAGGAGTAGGGGGAACGGACATTCATCGCCGAATGTCACAAGTGTACGGCGAACACTGCATGTCCCTTGCAAGGGTCAAGGCATGGCACAAGCGCTTCAGGGAAGGATGGGTGTCGTTAGCCGATGATGCCCGGTCTGGGGCACCCCCCTGCATTACCGATGACAACGTCCAGCTGGTTGATGCACTCATTACCCAGGACCGCCGAGTGACAGTGAACGCTATAGCCGCCAGGGTCGGATTGAGCGTCGGAAGTGTGCACACCGTCTTGAAGGAACAACTGCACTTGCGCAAAGTGTGTGCCCAATGGGTGCCCCACAGTCTTCAACCACACCAGGAAGCATGTCGAATGGCCTACTGCTGCTCGCTTTGTATCGTCACGTGACGTGCACGCGTGCCCTCTAACGACGGGCTGTGACCTTCCACGCTCTGGTCGGAACCACACCTCGTTACACACGCCTCGATTAGCCGATGTCGTCACCGGTTTGCGCATTCCAGCCTCTGGCTCATTACTTTTTGAATGCACCTTATATATAAGAAGGCAAGTCAATAAGTATTTGCAATTGTGCTCTAAGTGTCGTTACATTGGCTGTATGGCGTTGTGTGCTCACCAGCCGCTAGATGGTACCGTTGTCCATGTCTGTGGTAGGTTTCAGCGTTATTAAATCAGTACAGCTTGTGCTGTTGCGACGTAAAGATGTCCACACCACTCTCTGTTTGCACCAAGGAAGAACAGCATTCCGTAATCTGTTTGTTGTGGTCTGAGGGCGTACCAGGAGTGGAAATTCATAAATTACTTTCAGCACAATAAGGGGACAATGTTTTGCCACAGCAAAGTGTTTACCGGTGGATGAAACATGTCTTCACCACTCCGAACCAGAGAGCAAACGTCAGAGCATGAAATGGAAGCATCCCGGATTCCCTGTCAGAAAGAAATTCAAGAGTCAACCTTCTGTTGGAAAAGTGATGCTCTCAAGTGCCAATCCTGGAACATTACCAGGAAAAGAGGTAAACAGTGAACGTTTCAGTGATATGTTAGTAAACAAGCTGAAACCTGAAATTCGCAACAAATGCTGAGGCCGATTGTTGGAAGGAGTTCTTTTGTTGCGTGACAATGCGCGTCCACATACCGCCGCCCATACCGCTCAAACTCTTTGGACGCTGCGTTTCAAGGTGTTGGAGCATCCTGCATACAGTCCCGATCTTGCCCCGTCTGATTACCATCTGTTTGGTCCACTGAGAGGCCGTCGCTTCAGCTGCAATCAACAGGTGAAGCACGCGTTGCATACTTGGCTTGCTGCTCAACCCAAAACTTTATTTGCAGAGGGCATCAGCAAGCTTGTGAAACGGTGGACCATGTACATTGAAAAACAGGGAGAATATGTTGAAAAATGATATCAATATTGTAACCTAACTTTTCAGTAGGTTACAGAGACAGCTTTTTGTTTTCTTTCAATTTTTATTTTTTTTATTTTTTATTTTTTAATCTGGTTACATAGCTCAGTTCAAATGTTAGGTTAAGAAAATGGCGCTTACTAGGAGTGCAGTACATTGCCCAAAGTTAGTATCTAGTTTCTGGCATTGAGGTGATGGGGGGGCCTTGCCAGTGAAGCTTCTACCGTATTTGCTCGCTTATATCTCGCACTTTTTTGACCGAAAATATGTGTGAAAATTTTAGGTGCGAGATATACGCGGGGAATGACCGTATTCCCGAAAAAACACAAAATTTGCGATGTAACAGTAGGCCTACTTGCGCAACTGTTGTGGTGCGCTAATCGCTAATTCGAACGTGTCTCAAGGCGGTGAATTTAGACAACCACGGCCGAAGACGCGGCGAACGATGTACAGCGTGCTAACACTCACGCTACGCCGTATGCTTGCACGCGGCCAAGCTCTGATGTGACACAATGTGTAAAGACGAAATCATTGAGATTCGAGGAGACTGAACTGCGTTTCTCTGCGATGTAACAGTAGGCCTACTTCTGCAACTGACGTGGCGTGCTAATCCCTAATTCGAACGTGTCTCAAAGCGGTGAATTTAGCTAGCCGCCGCCGAAGACTCGGCGAATGATGTACAGCGTGTTAACACTCACGCTGTGCCGTATGCTTGCATGCGGCCGAGCTCTGATGCGACGCAATGTGTAAAGACGAAATCATTGAGATTCGAGGAGACTGAACTGCATTTCTCTGCGATGTAACAGTAGGCCTACTTCCGCAACTGACGTGGCGTGCTAATCGCTAATTCGAACGTGTCTCAAGGCGGTGAATTTAGCCAGCCGCCGCCGAAGACTCGGCGAACGATGTACAGCGTGTTAACACTCACGCTGCGCCGCATGCTTGCACGCGGCCGAGCTCTGATGCGACGCAATGCGTAAAGACGAAATCATTGAGATTCGAGAAGACTGAACTGCGTTTCTCTGCGATGTAACAGTAGGCCTACTTGCGCAACTTATTTGGCGCGCTAATCGCTAATTCGAACGTGTCTCAAGGCGGCGAATTTAGCCAACCGCGGCCGAAGACTAACGATGTACAGCGTGCTAACACTCACGCTGCACCGTATGCTTGCACGCGGCGCCTCGATCCCTAATCGGCTCGTATCGAAGTTCGGATCAACTCGTTGTTGCTCGCTCTTTCTGTTAGTAACGCTTCGGGTAAGTTCCTGGACAATGACGACTGTTGTGGCGCGCTATATCGAACATGTTTCTACCTCAAGGTTATTACGGTCATTTATATGATGGCGACAGTAATGAATGCGAGATATATGCGAGTACTTTTTTTTCCCTGAAATTTCAAATAAAAAAATGGGGTTTGAGATATACACGGGGGCGAGATATACGCGAGCAAATACGGTATTATATATTCCTTTTTTGATCTATTGTTTTTATAGATTATTCTAGAATTTTATATTAAGACAGTGTTAGGTCTGATTATTGTTGGGTTGATAGGTAGTAGAGCAGGCAAGATGGATGCTGCCAGGCTGATTTGAAGCTAATTGGTTTTAGGCAAAATGGGAATGTTGTTGTGAATTGAAGCTTATTGATAATTGATGCCGAATGAGAGCCAGTTGATGGACAATGGGAATGAATGATAGTGATCATGTTATATATTGAATTGCCATGCTGAATGGGAGACAAGGGGAATGAATGATTCATAGTGTTGATTTGATGGTATGGAGGCTGGCTTTTGAAGAAATAATGTTCTGGCTGATATTTTGACAAACAAAGTTTTGTTAATTTGCATATTAAGGCTTTCACGGCCCGGATTATTATATAAATAATTCATGCTTTTGGGCTAATGCCGTGTGTATTTTTAATTTAAACCATACGTTTCAGAGAAACCTTGCCTCCTTTTTCAATGGAAATAAACAATGTGGCCAAAGAAAGTATATCAATGAGATTACAAAAAATATAGATAAATTCCTCTGTTCGTCACCAGAGAGCAGCTGCCAGAAATAACTGTATGGACCATGGTGGAACGGCGGACAGAGTAGTAAGTAACAAGAAGGTAAAGGGGGCGGTGTGAAAATATAGAAACACCTCGAAGAATGAGGAGGGGGGGGGGGGGAGGTGGGAGGGTTAGATGGATATAAGGAAACATAGACAAAAGGGAATACTAGCTGAACGATACCTAACGTCATACAGTCAACGGCGAAAAAACAGATGGAAACTCCTCCAGTGACGAACAAAGGAGATCAAATCCAGGCTCTGAGCCCTAGAGGGAAAATGTACAATTTTAAATATGTGAAGAACAGAGAGACTGAGAGGAACTATCTCCCTAGATCCTTAATAACTGGTAGCCAAGTGTCACTTAGCTGATAACCAGTGTCTCTGTTAAAATTATTGGTATTTTTACGAATTTCAACTGCCTCCCTTATAATTCTAGACCAGTTGTGCTTAACAAGGGCAAGCGCATGAGCATCCTTGAAACATACATCGTGCCCTGAAGACAGATGAAGCTGAAGAAGTTAGACAAGAAAGTGTGAGGATATTAAGATCCTCTAAAGTACCCACACCCAATTTAACTCGGGGTGAAAGAAAGGCATTGAAGGAACTAAGAAATAATGACACCATTTCTATTCTTCATGCTGACAAGGGAAATGCGACAGTGGTGATGGATACCGTTGAATATAAAAGTAAAATCTCGATTCAGTTATCTGATCCTGTGTACAGACTGTGCACTCGTGATCCAACCACTCGTGTATCCAATGCCACTGCTAAGCTTGTTAAACTGTCATCTATTCCAAAAGAAGAGATAAGATGTCTTATTCCGAGAGATGCTGTTCCTCCGAGATTGTATGGTCTTCCAAAAATCCATAAGCAAGACGTCCCTCTTCGACCAATTGTTAGCACAATAGGTTCTCCAACTTATGCTCTTGCGCAATATCTCAGCAAGTTGCTTCAGCCGCACTTGGGGCGCACACAGTCCTACATTAGGGATTCAACCCATTTCGTCGAAAAATTGTCAACCATCGCCGTTCAACCAAATGCTATTTTGGTGAGTTTTGATGTAGAGTCCTTGTTTACCAGAGTGCCGGTGGACTCAGTCATGTCACTCATCAAGGATTTGTTTCCTGAGGACATTGCCCGATTATTCCACCACTGCTTGTGTTCCAGCTATTTCTTGTGGAATGGTAAATATTACGAGCAGACTGATGGTGTGGCCATGGGAAGTCCACTCTCGCCTGTCGTGGCAAATTTTTTCGTGGAACATTTTGAGGGGGAGGCTATATCTTCGGCGTCTTTCAAACCTGTGATTTGGTGGAGGTATGTGGATGATACGTTCGTGGTGTGGGAGGAGGGTTCTGAGAAACTGAACCACTTTCTGAACCACCTAAATCAGCTGCATCCTTCAATACACTTCACAATGGAGCTAGAGTCAGGTGGATGCTTACCTTTTTTGGATGTTCTTGTGAGGAGGAAAGCGGATGGCTCCATGGGGCACAGCGTCTACCGTAAGCCAACTCACACTAACCGTTATTTACATGCGGACTCCCACCACCACCCAGCACAAAAACAAGGAATTATAACAACTCTAGCCAAAAGAGCGGAACGTATTTGTGAGGCATCAACTCTTCAGGAAGAGTTACATGCCTTACAAACCATGTTTAAGGGTAATGGCTATAATGAATCCACTATATATAGGTCCCTACATCCCAGAAGGAGGGATAGACAACCTTCTCAGAGCTCCGACGTGAGAGGAACTGCTTACCTCCCTTATATTCACAACACCACTGACCGCGTTGCTAAGATTCTCCGCAAGCACAAGATAAAAACAGTTTTCGGCACTATGACGAAAATTGGTCAACGTTTAGCATTAAACAAAGATAAATTGTCCCAAATACTACAACCTGGGGTGTATTAAGTCCCATGTACTTGCGGAAAAGTCTACATTGGACAAACAAAACGATCCATTGCCACTCGCATCAAAGAGCATCAAAGGAACATCCGTCTAAACCAACCTGACAAATCAGCTATAGCTGAACATGCCCTGTCTTCAGGGCACGATGTATGTTTCAAGGATGCTCATGCGCTTGCCCTTGTTAAGCACAACTGGTCTAGAATTATAAGGGAGGCAGTTGAAATTCGTAAAAATCCCAATAATTTTAACAGAGACACTGGTTATCAGCTAAGTGACACTTGGCTACCAGTTATTAAGGATCTAGGGAGATAGTTCCTCTCAGTCTCTCTGTTCTTCACATATTTAAAATTGTACATTTTCCCTCTAGGGCTCAGAGCCTGGATTTGATCTCCTTTGTTCGTCACTGGAGGAGTTTCCATCTGTTTTTTCGCCGTTGACTGTATGACGTTAGGTATCGTTCAGCTAGTATTCCCTTTTGTCTATGTTTCCTTATATCCATCTAACCCTCCCACCTCCCCCCCCCCCTCCTCATTCTTCGAGGTGTTTCTATATTTTCACACCGCCCCCTTTACCTTCTTGTTACTTACTACTCTGTCCGCCGTTCCACCATGGTCCATACAGTTATTTCTGGCAGCTGCTCTCTGGTGACGAACAGAGGAATTTATCTATATTTTTTGTAATCTCATTGATATACTTTCTTTGGCCACATTGTTTATTTCCATTGAAAAAGGAGGCAAGGTTTCTCCGAAACGTATGGTTTAAATTAAAAATACACACGGCATTAGCCCAAAAGCATGAATTATTTATATAAAGTTTTGTTAGTTTGATTTGCCAGAGGTCCAGTTATTGGAAGCTTGCTTTTATCAATAAATAGTGAATTTTGTGTAGTTGGTGTCCTGGCCTTTGTGAATTCATTTTAAGCTAGTATTATAGCCCCACTATCCTGAGGTGGCTAGCTTTTATTTATATTACAATATAAAGTGTGTACTCTTTTTGTAATACATTTAGAAAATTGATTGCAAATACTTATTGACTTGCCCTTGTAAATCACTTTTTTTGTGGACATGATAACTACTGCCTTTTTCCACCAATCCCTTTCAAATCACATAAAACATTATCCTATAATATCTCGGTCGAGCTCGTTAATGGGTAAAATCGGACCTAGGGGGTCCTATTTTTTTAAATTTCATCTTTCATTTTCATCTGAACCATTTTAGGGGCCAATAACCTAGATTTTAGGCCCCTTAAAACAACAATTATCCTCATCATCAATAATTCCCATCCCATAATTGCTCCCTGGTCTTCTCTTTTCTATGGGTACCCTTGGACTGCTGTTGCTCCTTCCTGTAATGTTAAAGGACAAGGGCATGAGCATAGGATTTGACACTTTGTTTTGTCATCATTGGGGCTCAAAATGGAAGTTGAATATGTCGTTACACTAATGGGTTTTGTCTATCTGTTAATGAAATTGAAAGTATAAAGGATATAATTTTGTTGATGTATTGTCAGAGGATTTGAAGCTTTTGATGTTGAGAATACTGTTAACATCAACAGATCAGTCAATCGTGATGCACTCTTCTAGATTTTTGTAGCACAGTCGAATTTCCATTGCACAACAATGGAAGAAATTAAAACCAATATAAAAATTGACGACTTGAGAATTGAACAAGTGAAATAATTTTGTTATCTCGGTAGTATAATCACAGAAGACAATAGATGCTTAATGGAGGTGAAGAGAAGGATGCACTGGCAAAACAGGCATTTATGACTAAGAAAATCATTTTATCCAGCAAACATATGAATATAGGTCTAAGAAAATCCTTTGCAAATTCATTTGTATGGAGTACACCGCTCTATGGAAGTGAAAGTTGGACTCTGGGTGGATTGGAAAAGAATCAACTTGAAACTGCTGAAATGTGGATATGGCGGAAAATGACGAGAACGAGCTGGATGGAGAGAAACCAATCTGGAAGTCTTAAGGGAAGTTAAAGAAGAGAGAAGATTAATGAAGGAAATGGGAACGAGAAAAATAAAATTTATTTGAACATGTCATCAGATACAACACTTTCATCGTTAACATTCTTGAAGGGAAAATGCTGGGAAAGAATGGAAGAGGATGGCCTAGGACGAAGTATTTGGAAGATATAACAGCTTAGGCTTTCACGGCCGGCGTTCATAATTAAATACAAGTTTTTCGGGCTTGTAGGCCGTGGTCCAGACAGGATATCTCCCGACGTTTCACCGGAAACTGCGTCCGGCATTATCAAGGGTTCCGCTTCTTTCCTTGGTCAGCAGTGGAATGAGGAAGAGGCTTGAAATAATGGGTAACGGTTTGTAGTGGGGTATTGTTGTTTGAATATGACTGTTGGTTGGGTGGATCTTGGCGATGAACTAACGGCTGGAAGGTAGTTTGGATCTTCAAATTAGCATGGTGAGCCGAGCGTTCTCTTCGCATTCCGGCTGGACCGTCTGATCTCACGTACATGTTGCGGGGTGCGGTGCGTGCTCCAGCTTCGGCGACCGAGCTTGTGAGGGTCAGGTGTTCCCTGCGCGACTGCCGGGCTGTAGCGGGAAGGTTCTTCAGGTTGACGTGTGAGTGATTTCTTGGCCTTGGTGTTTCTAAGAGCCGGGATCCATGTATTACGCACACGTTAAATTTCTTCCTTCCGATTGAAATTGTCGGGGTGTTTGAAGATTTCTATGGCTTCCCGTTGCAGCCTGGCGTGGTAGTGAGTGGTCGAGGAGAGTATCTCCGTGTCCCCGTACTGTACATCGTGACCGGGCAAGAGAGAATGCTCAGCGACTGACGATTTCTCAGTTTGACCCAGGCGGCTGTGTCTGTTATGTTCCTTGAGTCTGGTGTTCACGCTTCTCTTCGTCGTTCCTATGTACACCTTCCCACAGGAACACGGGATTCTGTAGACACCTGTAGACACATCAAGAATAGAATGGGATGTGATAATTGTATGGAACTGTAAGGAACCGCCTACGACAGAAGTGTGTGGTTGCATCTACAAGGCATATGATGAACAATAAATAGTAGTATTCATATTAATTTTCTTTATGGTTCAATTTCTATGGGAAAGTCAGTGGTATTTTCAGTCCATTGTGTTCTTTTTTATTTTTGTATTATATTACCAATGAGAGATATCCCACAGTACTGAGTGATTTTCAGTCTGGGTAATCGATCTTCCATTGTTTCATTCAACTGTATATCAAAATGCCACACATAGATCAACCAAGTTGACTTGTTTCAAGGACTACAAGGACTCTGCATGGCTCATGATCATGAGATTTATGGTCATGTAAAACTACAAACTTCCCTTCCCTTTTTCAACTCTGCACATTGCACACATAAAATGTCACTGGCCTCAGTTCTGAAAATGGTTAAAATTAGTTTCAAAAATTTTTACATCGTCATCTAAAGGCTAGGCCTTATTGCTGCAACCACAGTTGTCTCTCACTTGCTGAACGTTTGAAGTCAGCATACTGTTTAAATTGAAGTCCATGCATCACAGAATACAGATGAGCCTTCCGTGGTCTTCCTCTTCCTTTCTTCCCCAGAACTTTTCCTTCCAGTATGGTGGTCAGGAACTCATTATGACGTAGGGTGCGGCCAACAAATTTTGCTTTCCTCTTTTCTATAGTAATGATTAATTTTCTTGTTTCGTCTACTTCCTTGAGGACCCATTCGTTAGTCTTTTTCTCCGTCCAGCTTAATTTCAGCATCCTTCTCCACATCCACATTTCCGCTGCTTCCAGGCGTATGTCCTGTTTCCTTAGTACCCAAGTTTCGCATCTGTACAACAAAACACTCCTGACAAATGTTTTGATAAATGATTTTCTAGTTTTAATGCTAATGTGCCTGCCTGTCAGAAGTTGTCTCTTATTGCTGAAAACCTGTTTATCAAGGGCAATTCCCCTTTTGATTTCTGTGGTGCACCTTTATAGTCAGTGACATAAAACATAATTTTATTTTAAAATTTCATGGATTAGATTTATAAAATGATGTTTTTATATTCTTATAATCATACTTAAGATGAGTTGGTTTTGTGTTTTTGAAACAGAGAGCCGCACACACCCTCAAGTTGCCTGTCGCCTCATCCAGTGATCTGTTTATCTATCGCTGGGCACAACAAGCCTTAGATACTCCTCTCGATCATCCACTGCTACCGCTTGTCTGGCAGAAGTTCTTCATCCTCTTCTTAGCAAGGGTTCCCTCTACTTCTGGGTAAGTGGCTATTCTTCACACACTATTTTTTCTACTAATTTTCCAGTAATTAGACTTTCTGGTGGCTGCTCTCTGGTGATGAAGAGAGGAATTTCTCTAGTTTTTTGTAATCTCATTGATACACTTTCTTTGGCCACATTGTTTTAATTCCATTGAAAAAGGAGGCAAGGTTCCTTCGAAATGTCGGGTATTTTATTTTATTTTCACGCGGCAATAGCCCAAAAAAAACCATGAATATTTTTAAAAGTAATCCGGGCCGTGAAAGCCTTAATCTACGTATTTTATGAAACAATTTTGGATTTGAAAGTACGAAGGTGGATCAGAAAGTTAGTTGCACTAACGCGCTGCAGCAGCGCGCTGTGTGTCGCAAACGTGGGCACAGCGGAGAAAGGGACAGACACTGCCCACACGTCTGTTAGACAGGTCACTGTGGTGTCTCGTCTTGTTTGGTGTGAATAGCGGCCAAATGCAATGGCGCGTCGACTGGACGTTCATTCCAAATATGAGGTGCGTGCGACAATCCGATTCCTATGGGCCAAAAGGAAGAATTGCACAGACATTCATCGTGAAATTAATGCTGTGTATGGGGAGCGGGCCATTTCCCGGCAAGGGATAACTCAACACCTCACAAGGCCCGCCAAACGAGCGAACTGCTGCAGCATTTCAAGTGGGAGGTCTGGCAACATCCACCCTACAGTCCCGACCTAGCACCATGTGACTTTCATCAGTTCGGTAAGCTCAAAACGGAGCTCGGTGGTCGACGTTTCCAGACCGATGAGGAGGTGAAGGCCGCTGTCTCCGTGTGGTTGCAGAACGCTGGAGGAACTTTCTATGCATCCGGCATCGACAAGTTGGTTGTGCTTTCGCAGAAATGTTTGGAGTCTCTTGGAAACTATGTGGAAAAGTGACGTTACATTGTATGTCGTTATAGGCGTGTTGCTGTTGTATAGGTGGTGTAATAAATGGCCAGAACTGGGAAGTGCAACTTATTTTTTGATCTGCCCTCGTAGCTTGTGACGATTGTTGCATGCCAATGAATATGCCAGGAAATACCATACAGTATTCATCTGGCTTGTCTTGCCCTGTTCTTGCGAGATACAGTATAATAAATGTTATTCTATCAATGTTACAGGCATAAATTTCTTTGCATACTCCTTTACTATGGCTACAATAAATATTTTACAGAATCTCCTTTTTTAAATTTTTGTTATGTATAGTGTTCCAGACAGAGGAGGTGTTGGTGACAAGTTCTTTGAGGGCATGATCAATCTAAGCTTTCTCAAGAAACTCAAGAAAAGACTTCAGGATGCAGCTGAACATTGTCGTTCACGCAGCACGGAGGGGTGCGATCCTAACCAACCAGAAGAGGCCAGAGATGATCTGTCAGAACCTGGAGACACTGCAGCAGAGAAACGCGAATGGTACACAGCTGGCTCCAAGTAAGGCAGCATTCATAGCTTAAGGTCTTTTTCTGTCTTATGGTGATTGATCTTAAATTGTCTGCACGATAGTTTCAATACAGACCATGAAAGGTATAAGAGCTGCTGGTGTACCTTGGGGTACTAAATGGGCAAATATATGTTGGGTATGGTTAATTCACCCATAGTGCCTGGACAGGATAGAATACTCGCACATAGTACAGTGAAACCTCGATTTATAGTTTTCAGCAGGACCCCAGGAAAAAATTAAGGATGCAGGAAAACTATAAATGAGAGATTGTGTTCAAAATGCGTAATAATCCTGTTACAAATGAATTATCGCTTTTAAGCTCCAACGAAAAGATGTGAGGTTAAAGTGTTCACACCACTTTCTAACATTTGGCTTTTAAGAAATAAACATTCAACCATTTTCAGAAATTTCACCTTTCTGATTTAATATCAGATGGCATATTTTTGATACTCGTTATGAAATCAATGAATTGGTCAACATCAACCTATTATTCAATAGATCGCAAGAATACCTCCAATTCTTAATCATGGTGTCGGCGACTTCGGTGGCGTAGTTGGTAGCATGCTGAGCTTCTATGTCCAAGGACGTGGGTTCAAACCCGGCCGAAGTCGTCGGATTTTTTAATAGTGTTAAAAATCCGTCAGTATGCCTTCCTTCAGAGGGGAAGTAAAGCCGGCTGGCCCATGTCATAGACTTATGGCATGAAAAAGAACCTTCCACTAACTACACTTGTGTGAAGCCAAAATTTGTAAGTTAGATTGATAACGCTATATTAGTTCCAACGTTCGCTGCCAGGTGCTGGCTGTGATGGCATCTAGTAGCCAAGTCCGCAGCTAGGTGCGTTTGGTAGCAAAAGTAGGAACTAGTTGAAAATTGATCGTATGCAGTCCTTGCCTAAATCACAGATAACACACACTAATACAGCCATCACAATTAACACCGGTTATCAGACAAATTCTACACACACCCAAAGTACACGGGGCTACATGACCGCATTGTTGCTGCCCCTAAACTGAGGAGCCAACCAATGTTGGTGTCAATGGGAAGCGAGATACAAGTTGAGAAGATTCATGATTGTGCCACGATTAAGAATGAGGGGCGTACTATAAAGTGAATCTTGACATGGAAATGAATCAAGTTGATAGATCAGATTCCAGCCAGTTATTGATATCACAACGATTGTTTGAAACAGTGAGTTGGATTCAGATAGGCTAACTTGCACCTCGATTCAGAAATTTAGCATAACAGTGATAAGTGGTGGTCGGGGAAAGCACAACTTATTCTTGCCTGTGCATGTGCTTGCGATGGAAGTAAATTGCTGTTGTATATCTACCAATTCTACAAAGAATGAGAATAACCATACTCACAAAAAGGCTGCCTGCCTTCAGCAAATATTTTCTTTATTTGTTGTGATACTCTCCAGTGGGCAGTGTGACAGAATTTGATACATAAAAAAGAAAATGGTTACCATAAGCACCTATTTCTCAGATACTATTGTACAGTGTGTGCGATACGAAATCAGTTTACGGTACCTAATTTAAATTAATAGAAAAAGCATGCTTAGATACTTTTTCCACTGCGCACATACACAGATGCGCGTTAAGACAAGGATAATCTTCAATGAAAACACCTCTCATCATTAGTACAGAATGCTCTGAAAATATCGCACATTGTATGAAATTTTAATACACTCATTCTTAAAAATAATTGATAATCAAGGTTTGTTCTTTGGGCAACAGACACGGGAAAACGACATTTTGATGAATGATAGATAGAGGTTTTATTAACCCAGGTTGAATAATTGGGAACATAAAAATTGGAAAACGATACTCGGAAATGATAGAGGACCATTCGCCCCAATCCAACGTCTTCATGGCCATTTGTAATATAGATAAGGAAAGGAGACCATTATGTAATTCAATAAATTTTAAAACCTGAGGTTTAGGTCAGAAAGGTACTGCACTCGAAATCATGTCTAGTAGAGAGGAGAAGACAGGATGAGGTATGAACCAAGGACCACCTCAGGAAAATGGCATATATTAAATTTGGAATTTTCGACTAAATTAGCAGTCCAGATGGAAGAGAACATTAATACAAGCATTTGGGAAAATTTTCGCCTGAAGAAATATTTTTATTTCATGTAATAATGGAGATTTTATAATTAGGTAAATTTTTAACCATGAGTGAATGAAAGAGATACTTTCCTGGAAGCTGACACTTTGGCGAGGTTCGAGGTGAGAAACCAGTTTTTGATCCGAGGGGAGAGCGAAGGTGGACCAGAGGTCAGACGCACGCCAGTATCAAAAGTGGGAGAAGCGAAAGCGTGTCTGAAGCGCGCCACTTTTAGGCGAGAACCAATAAGAAAATAGTTTGAATACTAAGGAAGGAACAAATATTAAAATCATTATTTTAATATTTTATAAGAGTGTTGCATATTGAATTCACCAGCAGAGAAAAAGAAATTTAATTGGCAAAATAGATTTTAGATTAAAAGACTGAGAGAGAAGTTATGTATGAATTTGTCAATATTCATAGCGGTTGGAGACTAGTTGATCAGATTTGCGAGGGAAATCTAACTGAGGAGGCTAGGAGACGCTAGCAGACGAGGCTCTTTCTACATGGACCGTCGAGAAGACAAGACGTAAACTGTATTCACTCTTCAAACAGTATTAGACAAAGGTTTTGTGAACTGGAGACTTTAAGATGAAGCAAGTAGTAATGGAAACGAACAATTAATATTACAAGTCAACAGTATTGAGAAAAGTAATACATCGTATTTAAAAGAAGAAATCTACGACGAGATAAAACATTGAAAGTTACAGACTGAACATCGAACACGTAACTACGCAGAAGGAAAGTCTGAAGAAGGGAGACTTAAACCATTGGAAATTCAACAATCTAGACAAGAATGAATAAGAATTTAGGTCGGAGGGGAAGTACTAAGACTACAAACAATTGCGCGGTGAGAATGATGTTTTAAATTCACCATGATGGGAAGATAGAACTATACTGAACCGGTGAGATCCAGAGATGACCAGGATGACATAGCAAAACGAACAGCGAGCTGCAGACCACCGCAGTTTTCGCTGACACATAACGTTGCAAGCTACTACAAGAGAAATTCACGCCATGGGGGTGATTTCTCATGATGGAAAGAACTATGCAAACTACCGACTTCAAAGAACATCTAGATCTGAGCAGAAGAAGAAGACAAGCGGATTCATGATGGGAGACGGCGAGGAACCCAGGACTGGTGGACGCGAAGCAAGCAGAGCGGAGGCGAGATCGTGTCATCATCCTGTATGAGAGAAGTGGTTCGACAAGTGGGAAGCCAGCTGGTAACCTGTTTCGAGACAGCACACCAGGTCGCTCGCCTTTACTGCAGTCTACTCAAGGCCGAGGGGACATAATGCAGCCAGATTGGAGCACGCAGCATTCCAGAAACCACACGGTGAGGTTACGAGGACACAGGAGTCATAAGGTCTGTCACCAACGATCTCAGAAAGAAGGTAGAGGAGTGCATTTTTCATATCTGTAGTTAGATTTGTTCACGTTATTCCAGAATATTGACCAACATATTTGCATTTATAACCTATGTTATTGTCTTGAAAGTTTAGTAAGTTTTAGTAATTGCGATAGTTATTTTCATACGTCACTTGGACGTATTTTGAAGTTTTGATCGATGATATTAGACATCGTTAGTATTTTTCATTGTCATTTTTAGAGCATTAAAATTTTACTTACGAACGATTTCGTTGTGATTGCGAACGTATATTCCGTAGATTCGTTGTAACATTGGAGAACTCCATAGATTCGTTGTAACATTGGAGAACTCCGTAGATTCGTTGTAACATTGGAGAACTCTGTAGATTTGTTGTAACATTGGAGAACTCCGTAGATTTGTTGAAATATTAGAGAATTTTGTATATTTGTGGAAATATTGAAGAACGATAATATATATGTATTGAAGCAAGAGAAATGAAGCACAACTTTGTGAGAAATAAATAAATAATGTATCAGAGAAAGAATATAGTCATGTGTTTGATGAAAGTAAATAGTTTATTACTTGAAGTGAGGAAAGGGAGGACAGAGAATCCTATAAGCAAAGAGTTTGTTCATTTCAGGAACGAAATAATATGTATAAAACGAAATAGTTGACAGGAGTATTCAATATTGGCATTGAGTAACTCTTGTATGCAAGAAATGTAATGACATTGTAAAACCCAGAATTTTGATGTACGGAAAAGAACAGTATGCGATAGTAGAAGGCATAACTGAACGAGAAACGTTATTATAAAATGTTATGGATGTATATTTATCATAAAACGATACTGTAAGATGGAAGGAAAGATATAAACATTTATTGTGAACATAAACGTGAGGGAAGGTTATTGTTATTTTTACAACAGACACAAGCAGATTTGAAATTCAGAATTAAGCGATAAATTGTAACAAGAATATATGTGAAGCGAAGGAGGAAGTATGTGGAAAGTATTTGAACATAGCACGAGATGTATAATCGATAGAGGAGTTTGTAGGAGGAAGTGAGACGTATTCATGAACGTTATTGCAGTTGTAATTTCTAGTATGAATACTAAATATCATACTTTGATGAAAGTAGTTGATATGGAACGGTAGAAGTTTTGTGAACGTGCTAAGAGAAGAAAGGTTGATGAAATGCATTTGTATTGATGAAGGCGTAACTAGAGACGCGATAATATGCAACGTGAGTTTATGAAGAAAGATTTTGTAATAATTTGTGGTGATTAAGAGAAGTCATATTTTGTATTTGAAGAAGGGAGTGTGGGAGTGAGGATTCATGCCACACACAATCGATTTTTGGTTGAAGAGCTTATCTGAACAGTCGTGTATTGTTAGTTTGTTTTATTATTAATTATTGAAATGCCAGAGTTGTACACTTTAGTGATGAAATATTAACTTCACTGTTTGTATTCATGATTCACATGGAATTGACACACAAACACCTATTTTGACTAGTTTATTGTGTGAGATATGCAGAAAGATGGTGATACAGGAGGAAAGTGGTGGAATGAACTCTAATAAATTAGAGACAGTTGTTTTTATATCGTGCGGGACGCAATCATGTATAAAATGTAAATACGTTATTATTCTAGTATTAATTATTTCTTTTATTATATTTAAGAACTTGAGATCTTAAATTTGAAGACTTTAACGATTGTATTAGGTAGGGAGTATGTTTGTTATGATGAACGTTAAAGTATAACTTCAGTAACAAGTAGGACAGACACTACTGTCATTAATTAAACTATGTGTTTATGTAAATATTATCAAGCAAGAGATACATGTTGTAATCGTGTAAAGATGCAAGAAAGACACTTATTAAGTGCATCAGGCCTAAGTGAGGCACAGATAAATATTTTATTTTATTCTTGGTGAAGGGAACATAATTTTTGTCATGTTTTATTCTTTATTGTCAATAAATGGCAAGAATATTTTTATTCTTGCTGAGTTTTTTAGAACTGTTTCTTTGATTCAACGCTTAATAACACTAGAACAATACCGCTAGCTAGATGCAGACTGATGATCGACAACTTATCTTAACGCCCAAGAGCCGAGTTGCTCGTTAGTGCTCTACTTTTATTTGTTTATATTTTCTGTACTGTATGCAACTAGTAGTATAGTTAGAGATGTATATATGTGTTCCTAGGGTTCCCTAGTCATCAGTCCGGTGAGGGTTGTTCAGCTCTTAGCCGGGTGTTGACATTCTCACGATCCTTTTACCATCCGTGCGGATTTGGGACTGTGCTCTAGAGGAATTCGGGCGCATATATAACATATCTAATTGATGGTCGCCCAACGTGGGACTTCGACATTGTCGATAGCATGGGTCTATCGAATTTGTTAATTTGAATTCCCAGTGCTGAGTGACCAGCGGTTGTGTCGAGTTTGTTACAATAGGTGATATTTCGTAATCACGGCTATTTTAAGCATGTTTGGTGTACAACACAGTCGTGTTTTGTTTGTATTTTAAATGCCGATCCCAATCTAACAAGTTGAGGAGATGAATTCCCGTTGTTTGATATGTGGAGTACAATTTGTTGTGAGGCATATATTGCATTGTTCGGGCGAAAGCCTTTTTGGTCAAGTATAACGATAAATGTAATGTGATGTCATATTTAAATAAATTTTGGTTAGAATTAAGTGTTGAAGCAAGTTCAGTGTTAGGTATTGATAGTGCTAGATACCGTTAGCTTTAGTATTGACGTAGGTAAGGTAGGAAAACATATCTACGGAATGCGTGACCATATCGTAAGAAATTATAAATGTTGGTCATTCTGGAATTTCGCTGTGTTTAGTATAGTAATAGAGATATCATTGGAAAATGGACAGCACATAAACGAACCAATAAAAATGGTCAAAGATTAGTCGAAATTTGTAGAAACCACAAATTAATCTCTAAATCAACATGTTTTAAAAGACAGCCCCATAAATTGAAAACTTGGAAACATCCTGACTTCAGAAGGGGTGAATGGCAGTTGGATCATGTCTGCATGGATAAATTTCACCATCGCAAAATTCACAATGTCAAGGTTCTAAGGGGAGTTGACTCAGGATCAGACCACTATGTGGTAAAGATAAAAATAAAATTAACTCCAATGGCCAAGAAAAAACCTAATAATAACAATAGGAGGAAATTTGATCCATCTACCTTAATAAAAAATATAGAGTACTGTGAAAGAACAGGAGAAGAATCTCTCAACACTAAAACATTGAACGAATTAATCACTGAATTAAAATCAATAGCAGAGGAGTTAGCACCAATAAATCCAAGGAAAAAACATGAATGGTGGAATGTAGATTGTGATCAAGCAATAGAGAAAAGACACCAAGCATGGATAAAACATCAAGCTCTAAAGTCAGAAGAATCAAATTTAGAACTAACTATACAAAGAAAATTAACCCATAAAATCATCAGACAAACGAAACGTAATCATCTTAAAAATACACTGGAAAAGATAGAAGACGATTTCAAGAAAAAGCAATCTCGAGATGATTACAAAACATTTGGTAAATATCTAAAAAAATTTGAAGCTCCAACATTAATGTTGAAAAATCAAACAGGAAAGTTAGCACATTCTAACCAAGAAAATACAGAGATCCTTGCAGAAGCATTCGAGAAACTGTTAAATTGTGGTGATCCACTGGAAACCCTGCAAGTTAACACTGATACACCTATTTTAACTTCACCTGATTTAATAAATCCTCCAAACATTAATGAAGTAGAACTCGCAATTAAAGAACAAAAAAATTACAAAACTTGTGGCGAAGACTTAGTCTTTGCTGAAATCTGGAAAAATGCTGGTAAACCTGCGATTATAAATCTTCATCAACATCTAGTTAAAATGTGGATTACTGAAGAAATTCCTGCACACTGGACCATAGGAATAATCCATCCATTATTTAAGAAAGGAGACAAAACGAACCCAGATAACTACAGAGGAATTACCCTTCTGGACTGCACATATAAAATTTTCTCTCGCATAATTTACAACAGGATCAAAAACATTCTGGAACCACAACTTGGAGAATATCAAGGAGGATTTCGCCCTTACAGAAGTTGTCCAGACCAAATCCTTAGCCTGAAATTAATAATGGAATATTACAAAAACAAAAATAAGCAACTCTTTATCTCTTTTATAGATTTCAAGAAAGCCTATGATAGTATTCATAGACTGACACTGCTAAAAATCCTCCGATCATACGGTCTCCATCCTAAATTGATAAAAATCATTCAATTAACATTAACAAACACAAATTCGAAAGTTAAATTTAGGGGAGAAATATCAACAGCTTTCACAGTAAAAACTGGTCTCAGACAAGGTGATGGATTATCCCCTCTGCTTTTCAATGTGGCTCTTGATTATATCATGAAGGTTTGGCAAACGAAAAACCCTCCTAAGATCAAAATTGGAACAAAACCATCAATAAAAATAAACTGCTTAGGATTTGCAGATGACTTGGCTCTTTTAGCACTAGACAAGGAAGAGGTTTGTACTCAGATCACTAGTCTCCAAGAAATTGCTCAAGGGATAGGATTACAGATATCCTTTGAAAAAACTGAGATCATGCCTATGAAACCCTTAGATATAAATGAAGTCTACATAAATGATCATAAAATTAACCTAGTTCCTCAATTTAAGTATCTTGGAGAAATTATAACACATAACTTAAACGAAAAAGTAACTTGGATAAATAGAACAAATAAAATGAAAAAGGCACAATCTCTAACCTGGTCAACATATAATAAACAAGTAGTTCCGTGAAGAACTATACAGCCTATTTTCATATATCCTACTTATGTTAATTGCCACTGTCAACATACAAAATTTCTGTTTGATTGCTGTAATAGATTCGTAGATATTGAGAACCGACTAAATATTTCGGATGGTCGCCATGTTGGATTTTATATATGTAGGTCCTAGAGTTATGTACTGTTACATGCATATTATTGTGAACGTGTAGTATTCAAACTTCAATCGCATAATTAGGAAACAAGAAAAAACAAGGAGATTTTAAAATTTTGCACAGCTGCCATCTTGAGGTTATGGAAACAATTGAAATAAATTAGATGCCAGTGGATTAACATTCGTATAAGGATTTACTGTACCAAGTTTCACTGCATGCGGATGGTTAAATTGCGAGAAAAGTCCATGTGAATATTTATAATTCGCGTCACCGCCATGTTAGATTTGTGATCACCAGGTTATTTAAAGTCCTATAGGTGAACTTAAGTTCATAGCCCCTATGAAAATTTAAAAATGCAGTTTGATTTCTAAAATAGATTCGTAGATATTCAGTATCGTCTAAATACTTCGGATGGTCGCCATGTTGGATTGTTAAATGTATAGGCCATAGAGTCATGCACCATTAAAGGAAAATTATTGCGTAGGTTCATTATTCAAACTTTCACTTCGATCGCATGACTACATCACAAGAAATAAAAACTTAATTTTAAAATTCGCACTGCCGCCATCTTGAGGTTATGTAAACAAAAGGAAGGAAGGAAGGAAGATTGTAGTTTTACGTGACCGTGAATATTGTGATTATGAGCCACGGGACCTCCTTTTTACGTGGAATCCGAACCACAGGACATGGCATTTCACTTCGAAAATCTCACATGCATTGACCGGGAATCGAACCCGGACCGCCTTGGTGAGAGGCATACAGCTAGACCGCTGAGCCACCACGCCCCTGTTATGTAAACAATTGAACTAAATTAGATACCAGTGGATTACAATGTGTATAAATATTTTCTGTACCAGGTTTCAGTGCGCTTGGAACATTAAATCGCGAGAAAGGTCTATTTAAAATTTTCAAATTCGCTTGGCCGCCATGTTCATTTTGTAGTTAACCGGTTTTTGAAAGTCTTATAGATGGACTTCCAGTAGTGCCCTTTATCTCCGTACAAAATTTTAGGGAGATACCGCTAATAGTTTCAGAGATATAGAATGCCGGTGAAATATTTCGCACATCCGCCATCTTGTGATTATGTGAACAATTGAACGAAGTTAGATGTCGGTGCATTACAATGTATATAAACATATTCTGTACCAAGTTTCATTGCGTTTGGTTGGTCAAATCGCGAGAAACGTCTATTTAAAAGTCGCAAATTCGCTTGGCCTCCATGTTGGTTTTGTAGTTACCAGGTTTTCAAAAGTCACATAAGTGAACTTATAGTAGATCCCTCTATCACATTAGAAAATGTCAGGGTAATATCGGTAATAGTTTCGGAGATATTGAATGCTGGTGAAATATTTCGCACAGCCGCCATGTTTGATTGGTGAGTCGTAACAAAATTTGAAGGGCACGGTCGAGGTCGCTGGGAATAGTGCTATGAACTTTCCGAGTTTCATTGAAATCGCTCCTGCCGTTTAGATTTTATTAGGGGGGGGACACACACACGAATCACACACACACGAATCACACACACACACACGCACACACACACGGACAAAAGGTGATCTCATAAGCCTATTTTTTTCAAAATTGAAAATAGGCTAAAAATGCCTATCAATAGCTACTAAGATCCAACATTATAAAACTGTAACTCTCCCAGAAGCCACTTATGCTTGTGAAACACTGTTCCAAATTAAAAATGAACAAAGAACTGATCAGCTCCTCAAAACGGAAAGAAGAATCATTAGAACGTGCATAAATAAAAAGTATCAGGTTGAGGGAGTCTGGAGGATTCTCCCAAATGAAACTGTCTATCGTGAGATTGATCCAATCACCAGCACAATGAAGAAGAAAAGAATTTCATATTTTTTTCACATCTTACGGCTTCCAGAAAACAGAATTGTACGCCAACTGGTGATGAGAAATCTAGGAAAGAAAACTGGAGGAAAATGGATCCAAGAAATCCAACAAGATCTCAAAGCAGTTGGACTCAAGATAACAGATGCCGAGGAGAAAAATAAAATTAACACCATTCTTAAAACTCACAAATTTTCTGCAGAAATGACACATAGAAAGCCTATGGAGATTTCAGATGAGTTGAGAAAATCCCGATCTGAAAGAATGAAAAAGTACTGGAAAGAGCGCAAGAACCAAGCAGTACTACCTTCAAAGAAGAAGTGATTGTGGAACGACTCAAGTGGTCCAATGTGACCAATCAAGATTGGAGCAGATGAGGACCAGTCAGGCAGAATTAACTGCCGAAGTTGAAACCCTACACACTATTACACATGAAAACACTGAAAAGATAGGGAAAGAAATTAAGGATACTACGGCAGCTTTGAAGGGAGTAAACAGGCGCAAGAAGAAAGTAGACTGGCGCAAGAAGAAGCTAAGAAAGTACAGGAGGAGATCAGGATAGCCTTAGAGAAGACACAAGAAGAAAGTAGACAGGCACAGGAAGAAAATCGATTGGCACAAGAAGAAGCGAAGAAAGCACAGGAGGAGATCAAGAAAGCCCTAGAGAAGGTGCAGAATGAAGGAAGAGTATCACAGGAAATGAGTAGACTAGCTCAAGAAGAAAGTCGATTGGCGCAAGAAGAGAGTAGAAAGGCACAAAGGGATGCCAAAGATGAAGCTAAAAAGGCACAAGAAAAGGCACAAGCAGATGCAGAGAAACGTCCACAAGAGCTAGAGCAAACTCTACAAAATAGTAAGGACACTATTAAACAAGAGATACAGCACAATCTACAAAATAGCATAGATACTATAAAGGTTGACAACACAAACCATTTCAAAACCATTTCAGGGTCCCAAGGTGAGTTGCAGAATCAGCTGACTACCTTAACTGGTACAGTTGGTGAGCTCCAACAAAAGGTAACAAATCAACAACAATTGATATCTGAGGGCATAAATGTTGATATAAACAAATGTATTGTTGAAGCTGTGTTACAATTGAAAGAAGATGTGTTAAAGAGTAGTAGTGAGTATATCTATGAAATGCATGGTAAGATCATGAAAGAGGTTAAAGACATAGAAAGTAAGACTAATATTCATGTAACTGGGTTGCGAGAGGAATTAACGAAACAAATAGACTCTTGAGAGGAATCCCATGTTACAACAATTAGCGAGATTACGAGCAAAACCGATAGAATTAAATTTAAAGAGTTAGATAAAATTAGACAATTAGTTGATGAAGTCAACACTGAAATAGCTAAAGTCAAGTCTAAGCAGGAGAGAAAGATAGGTGATCTTAATGAACAGATGAAAGCACTGTCGATGAGAGATACATCTAACATGAAACAAGATCTCCACGATTTCTTTAAAGAGAGAGACAGTCAACTGAAAGGAGAATTGCACGGACTAGGATTCAGCCAAGGTGAACAGGAGGATGATAAGGAGAGCGTAGACACTCGCATGTTTAGTAGGTCACGCCATAACACTTTTGGAACGGAACGCACCGAGAGGAATATAAGAGAACCGGACATGGTAGGAAGGACATACGATCAGATTCCCAGTAGGAATAATCAGAATGTGGTAGTGATTAAAAGCCATGAGGAGAAACCAGATAAGTTCACGGGGGAAGGAAATGTCACCGCCGTTGAATTTTTTAAGAGACATGCGTTACTACCTGGAGGAGAACAAAATTCCTAGAGAGAGAGAGATGAGAGTAGTAGAGAAGTACTTGTCAGCAGAAGCGTTAATTTGGTGTAGAGCGTTCAGATATACCTGCAATACGTTCAACGAATTCGCTGAGGCATTGTTGAAACGATTCTGGAGCGAAGAGTTGCAACAAGACATCAGAGCAGAAATATATTCGAAGAAATATCCTTGCTCTGTACCGACACATTATGCGAGCTACTTCACTAATCAATTAGCCCGCTTACAACATCTTCATACTCCATTGGCAGAACCGGAGCCGATACACGTCATATCCAGACAGTTACCAGCCGAGGATGGGAAACACCTGATTTCGTCTAATGTCAATACTTTGGAAGACATGGCTGAGTTGCTGCGACGATTAGACCACACAAGTTCTATAGCGCAATCTCAAGGACAAACAAATAGTCAGAATTCGAGAAACAGTCATGAAAACAGAGAGGTACACACAGTGTTGATTGATCAACAACAACAAACTGATGTAATACCAGCTAGGACAGGACCAATAAGGCATAACAACTACGGTAGGACCAGGTATGATCCAGGTTACAACAGAGCCCGAGAAGGTTGGCCATATAAAAACAGGTACTGGAACGACAGAGAGGGTCCAGATACCAAAATAACAACTATAATAACAGGGGATTTCAAAGAAATAATTATCCTGACAGGCAGAATGAAGGAGATCAAAGAACGTATTCCAGATATAGGAACTGGAACGATAGCAACCAACAGCAACAACAGAGACGTCCTATGCAACAACAACAACAACAACCGAGGAACAACTATCAGAGGAGCAGATAGAGAGATACCGATGGACAGAAGGATAGAAGAGGCCAGAGAACATCTCAACAAGTTCGCAGAAAAGCAATTGAAGAGAACGAGAGGCAAGCGATTCAGCAGACCACTGAGAGAAGGAGATTTAGTTCTGACTAGAACAAATTTCTTGAAGAAGATATTCGTTAAGTTCAGTAATATTTTCAAAGGACCTTTCAAGGTAGCGAAGGTTTATGGAAATAGTTGCTATGCCATAGCTAGACTGAGCAATGATCGTATTATTGGGAAATAGAATCACTCTTAAGTTAAAGAGATTTTACCCCAAGATTCAATAGAGACACAATTTCGACAGCATATCTATGATTAGTAACGATATGTAGTAACAGAAAGTCCATTCTTATACTTTCTATTAAGGTCGGATGGGGAAATGCGCTCGAAATCATGTCTAGTAGGGAGGAGAAGACAGGATGAGGTATGAACCAAGGACCACCTCAGGAAAATGGCAAATATTAAATTTGGAATTTTCGACTAAATTAGCAGTCCAGATGGAAGAGAACGTTAATACAAACATTTGGGAAAATTTTCGCCTGAAGAAATATTTTTATTTCATGTAATAATGGAGATTTTATGATTTGGTAAATTTTTAACCATGAGTGAATGAAAGAGATACTGTCCTGGAAGCCGACACTTTAGCGAGGTTCGTGGTGAGAAACCAGTTTTTGATCCGAGGGGAGAGCGAAGGTGGACCAGAGGTCAGACGCACGCCAGTATCAAGAGTGGGAGAAGCGAACGCGTGTCTGAAGCGCGCCACTTTTAGGCGAGAACCCATAAAAAAATAGTTTGAATACTGAGGAAGGAACAAATATTAAAATCATTATTTTAATATTTTATAAGAGTGTTGCATATTGAATTCACCAGCAGAGAAAAAGAAATTGAATTGGCAAAACAGATTTTAAATTAAAAGACTGAGAGGGAAGTTATGTATGAATTCGTCAATATTCATAGCGGTTGGAGGCTAGTTGATCAGATTTGCGAGGGAAATCTAACCGAGGAGGCTAGGAGACGCTAGCAGACGAGGCTCTTTCTACATGGACCGTCGAGAAGACAAGACGTAAACTGTATTCACTCTTCAAACAGTATTAGACAAAGGTTTTGTGAACTGGAGACTTCAAGATCAAGCCAGTAGTAATGGAAACGAACAATTAATATTACAAGTCAAAAGGAATTGAGAAAAGTAATTCATCGTATTTAAAAGAAGAAATCTACGACGAGATAAAACATTGAAAGTTACAGACTGAACATCGAACACGTAACTACGCAGAAGGAAAGTCTGAAGAAGGGAGACTTAAACCATTGGAAATTCAACAATCTAGACAAGAATGAATAAGAATTTTGGTCGGAGGGGAAGTACTACGACTACAAACAATTGCACTGTGAGACTGATGTTTTAAATTCACCATGATTGGAAGATAGAACTACACTGAACCGGTGAGATCTAGAGATGACCAGGATGACATAGCAAAACGAACAGCGAGCTGCAGACCACCGCAGTTTTCGCTGACACATAACGTTGCAAGCTACTACAAGAGAAATTCACGACATGGGGGTGATTTCTCATGATGAAAAGAACTATGCAAACTACCGACTTCAAAGAACTTCTAGATCTGAGAAGAAGAAGAAGAAGAGCGGATTCGTGATGGAGACAGCGAGGAACCCAGGACTGGTGGTCGCGAGGCAAGCAGAGCGGAGGCGAGATCGTGTCATCATCCTGTACGAGAGAAGTGGGTCGACAAGTGGGAAGCCAGCTGGTAACCTGTTTCGAGACAGCACACCAGGTCGCTCGCCTTTACTGCAGTCCACTTAAGGCCGAGGTGACATAATGCAGCCAGATTGGAGCAGCACGCAGCATTCCAGAAACCACACGGTGAGGTTACGAGGACACAGGAGTCATCAGGTCTGTCACCAACGATCTCAGAAAGAAGGTAGAGGAGTGCATTTTTCATATCTGTAGTTAAATTTGTTCACGTTATTCCAGAATATTGACCAACATATTTGCATTTATAACCTATGTTATTGTATTGTCTTGAAAGTTTAGGAAGTTTTAGTAATTGCGATAGTTATTTTCATACGTCACTTGGACGTATTTTGAAGTTTTGATCGATGATATTAGACATCGTTATTATTTTTCATTGTCATTTTTAGAGCGTTAAAATTTTACTTATGGTTAGGATCTGTCAATGCGAGACCTCCTTTTTCGGGAAGGACTAGAAGTGAAGCTTCTAGTCTAATAAGAAAATGAACTTTACTAAGTAGGAACAGATTGAACATTGATGAGTAAATAGCAATGGAAACAGTTTGCCAATAACAGGGGTATTTTATTCATAAACAACTTTCAAAAGATTAACAATAAATAAATATATAAACATGTAATGGAAATGTGACCTTTGACAGGCCTACAACAAGCGAACAAGATTTCATAAGCTTGAAAAAGATTAACAATAAATGAATATATAAACATGTAATGGAAATGTGACCTTTGACAGGCCTACAACAAGCGAACAAGATTTCATAAGCTTGAATGCCAACAACCCTGAGAATAAGTAACCACTTTGTGGCCAGTTAGTCTGAAGTAGAACTATGCAGGGTAAAATAGTGAGTAACTATAGTGCTCAAATGAAGGCTTAAAATTTAGCCTAGGACTGCACACAGAGAGTAGGCTAGTTTATTTACAGAAAAAAAATCAACATTAATTAACATGCCAGTAGGGATAACATCCTGCTAGTCGCTTGATAGTTATAAGACAAAGTTGTTTGCAATTGAAATGGGAGCATTCCCAAAAACACTTTGATAGATTAAATGAAGAACAAGCCATTCACTTCGTCAGATAGGTGAACTGGTGTTAAGCCCAATAGTTTGTACAAAAATAGAGAAAAGAATGATTTGTTTTGAAGGAAAGTTAACATGCGAAAGAGAGAGAACAGCCGTTTTCTCATAGCCTACAATTTAAAGGCATAATACATGCTTAAACCACTTAATAGAAAGAAATAAGTTGAGTTTGGCATAGTTTGACAAGTTGTTTAAGTCAGGTAACAAACCCTAAAAAGAAAGATATATTTTTAAGGTTTAGAAATTTTTGAGGTTATAATAAACACTTAGCTTGTTGGCGTTGGTGTAGAGGAATTTCCACATAATATAAATAGAGGAAGAGCATGTTGATCACTTTTTTCCGTCTTGGAAATGTTGAAGACTTCGTGCCCAGCACAGAAGAAAATTTGTTTATCGTTTTTTGCTCACGACAAACTGACGTAGGCCAAGTATCGATGTTAACTTATATAGATTTCGTAGATTTTAGAATGCACTGCTGGTTTGACTAGAAGCATTTTGCGATGTATTAGCACACAGCGTTGAGACACATTCAAGCGTTGTGCAAACAGCGTGAAGACAGCTGACGACGAGTGACTGGCATTGTGACTTGCTGGTGACAGACAGTTGATGTAGGCCAGGGCAGGCTATATACCGGAGATCACGCGGAATGCGTGATGCGGACAGGTGGCGTCGGCCAATCCGAGAGCATGGAAAATTCTCGAAAACTGCTGAGGCCAATCAGAACAAGGGGCCAACTGAAAATGAACCTCGTGACCAACATTAGTTCCGGAAATCATTACAGTGTCATGGAACACGTGCTAGTTAGAACAGATTGAAGAAAAATGGAATGACATGACAGGTGAGAGGTTATGTTATAATAAAAATAAGTGAACTTTGTAAATTTCACTGAAAAGTGAACATACTGCCAGAGGGGCAACAGAGAGAAAAAAAAAAAAAAAAGATAACATGAGAGAGAAGAGCTAGAGTGGCAGAGGGCAAATGACTGAAATAGGATGAACACAGTGTCCTGATGAAGTTTTAAGTTTGACCACTCGAACTCTAGCATCTCTGCCATAATAGCATTTTATAACACGACCAGTTTTCCATACAAGAGGAGGACTTGGGTCTTTGAGAAGAACCAAATCACCCTCCTGAAGGTTAGGCTGAGAGAGCTGCCACTTGTTCCTCCTTTGGAGCGAGTGAAAATACTCAAGTCTCCACCTCTTCCAAAATTGAGCTTTAAGGGATTCTATCTTTCTCCACAAGATAGGCAAAGACAGATCAAGTTTACGATCAAGCAACGGGGGAGACGCAGCTAAGGAACTGCCCACCAGAAAATGACCTGGAGTCAAAGGAAGGAAATCACAAGGATCGTTGGAAAGAGGAGAAAGAGGTCGTGAGTTGACAATTCCCTCAATGAGTATAATTAAAGAATTGAATTCTTCGTAAGTTACAATACTAGAGCCTAGAGTTTTCTTTAAATGATTTTTTATGAGTTTCACACAAGATTCCCATCGTCCGCCATGATGGGGAGCGTAAGGAGGGATGAAATGCCATTTGAATTGGTTTAAGTGCGAGTAATTGGAGATTTGTTCTTTCGCACGAGGGGAACAAAGGGCTTTATACCATTGCTGCGAAGCTCCAACAAAGGTTTTGGCATTATCAGAGAAGACTTCTGAAGGAATGCCTCTTCGTGAAATGAATCTAGAGAAAGCGGAAAGAAAGTATGAGGTGGAGGCACTAGTTACGAGCTCAAGATGAATAGAGCCAGTGACCATACAGACAAATAGAGAAACGTATAGTTTTCCAAGGATTTTCCTTTTAGCACTGGGGTGATTTTGTTGATACACAAACGGACCGGCGTAATCAATGCCGGTGAAGGAAAAAGGCCTGCAGGGAGCTGAACGAAATGGGGGAAGGTCAGCCATGAGTTGCTGATTAGGTTTAGGCTTAGCTTTGAAACAAGTAATACATTTATGTATAACAGAAGTGACTTCGTGTAAACCATTAATAGGCCAGTATTTTTCCCGTATCAAGCATAGAAGGGTTCTAGAACCAACATGCAAGTTTTGATAATGAAACTGACGAATGATTATCCGAGTGACATGATGTTTAGACGGAAGGATAATAGGGTGCTTTTTTTCATCGGAGAAGTCAGAAAGAGAAAGTCTGCCGCCCACTCTTAACAAACCATCGTCATCTAGAAAAGGGCATAAGGAAAAAAGCCTGCTGTGTTTCTTGAGAGTTTTACCTTTAGCCAATATGTTTATTTCGACTGAGAATGCCTCTCTCTGGGTGAGCCAAAGAACTTTGATGGTGGCAATTTGCAGTTCAACAGCCGAAAGAAAAGGCTGAGGGAATAGAGGTTGATCTAGTACTAAAAATTTCCATCTGAGCACATAAGCAGTGACGCGCACTAGTTTTTGAAAAGAAGAGTAACGTTCCAACAAGGAAGGAGTGTTGGCAGTTACAAAGGTAGAAGCTTTTTTGCTGATTTCAGGAATATCCTCTAACGGGAAATTAGAGTTGGAAGGTCGGTTTTGAATTCTTTCAGAAAGCCATGAAGGGCCGTGCCAGTACAAACAGGATTGAGATAGTGACTTAGGTGAACAACCACGAGAAATGAGGTCGGCGGGGTTGTCTTTGCTAGAAACATGGTTCCATTGTTCTGGTTTAGAAACAGTTTGAATTTTCTCAACTCTGTTAGCTACAAAAGTTTGCCAATTAGAAGGAGGTTTAGAAATCCATGCCAAAGCAATAGAGGAATCTGTCCAAAAATATGTGTGCGAGAACTTACAGTTGAGTGTTTGTTTGAGTTTGTTAGCTAATTCGGCAGCAAGTAGTGCGGCACAGAGTTCAAGACGAGGTAATGAAACGGGTTTCAAAGGCGCAACCTTAGATTTAGCACATATCAAATTGGAGAAAAAGGGGGAGCGGCTTACAATGTAAGCACAACATCCGTATGCTTTGGTCGAACTGTCAGCAAAAAGGTGCAAATCCAGGACAAGAGAGCAAGAGAACGGAACTAGCACTCTAGGAATGTCTATTAATGAGAGATCACAAAGACTGTGCCGAAAGGTAAGCCACTTTTGTAAAAGCGAAGGAGGAATGGGATCATCCCAATCCGAGTTCAATGACCATAGCTCTTGCATAAAGATTTTAGCTAGAACAATTACGGGTGCAATGAACTGAAGCAAGTCATATATCTTAGCTATTTCTGATAGCACTTGTCTTTTGGTTTGTGGAGGTGAGGAAGACAAATTTACTTCGTAAAAGAATGAGTCAGCTTTAGGATACCAGTGTATTCCCAAAACTTTAGTAGCATCCTCCAATTTACAAAGCTCTACTGGAGTATCAACAGGACAATGTGGCAAGAGATTGGATAGAAGTTCCTCAGAGTTTGAGTTCCAACGATGAAGTAAGAATCCTCCTCTGCTAAGTAAAGTTTTTAAACTTTGAGAGAGTTCGATAGCCTCAGATACATTCTTGAAAGAAAAAAGAAAGTCATCAACGTAGAAGGAATTTTTCAACAAAATAGGAGTTTCAGAAGTAAACAAGTGACCATCTTGGTCGGCAAGATGTTTCAAAGTACGAATGGCAAGAAAAGCCGATGGTTTAAGCCCATACGTTACGGTTTTTAATTTAAAGATCTTGATGGTTTTGGTAGGAGCATCACGCCAGAGAATTCGTTGAAGATTTTGTTGTTCGGAATTAATCAGAATTTGTCTATACATTTGTTGTATGTCGGCTATGATTCCAATTGGAAATAGACGGAAATTTAAAAGAATAGACGGGAGATCAGACTGAATGGCAGGTCCAGATAGGAGAGTGTTATTTAAGGAAATGCCATTGGCATCAGGGGCAGAACCATTAAAAACAACTCTTATCTTTTCTTTGGTGGAGGGATTCTTCCAAACGGGATGGTGATTTAAATACACTGAATCTAAAGAAGGGTCGAAATCTTTAACAGTCTCCATATGGTTTGAAGCTTCATAATCCTCCATGAATTCAAGGTATTGTTTGCGAGTGGAAGGATCTTGCTTGAGTTGATTCTCAACTGCAAATAAAGCTTTAAGAGCTTTCGGATAGGAATCACATAAAGAAGGAGGAGAAGAAATGCGTGGCATTGTGACAATAAATCTGCCATCTGGGTTACGAACAGTGGTTTCTAAAAAATGTTGTTCACAAAATTCATCTTCTGATGAAAGAGAAGGAGCAGATTCAATGGACTCGATTTGCCAAAATTTTTCCAGACGCTGATGAAGATCTGCATTAGTGAAATGGCATTGAGAGGAACCTTGAACAGTTTGAAGAGGAATATAACCTGTGATAAGCCAGCCAAATTTAGTATGGTGGGCGTAGATACCAGATGAAATATTAACCCTTGACGGAAGAAGATTTTGCCAAAATGTGTTAGCGCCAAAAAGAATGTAAACGTGAGAGCTTTTATAGAATTGAGGGTCAGCCAGTTTTAGATCATAGGGAAATTTCCATTCGTCAACGGAAAAAGAGCGACTGGGAGTAGGACTGCCAATACTCGGAATGGACAGACAGTTTAGATGAAAGTTAGTGCCATATTGGACTGAATCTTTCACCTGCAGCTTGACATAATTTAAGGAAGTAGACTTGCTGTTGTTGATACCAGATATTTCAATATTGGTGGAGAGTGGTTTGAGACCTAACCTTTCAACTAATGATGAGGTTATGAAGTCATGAGTTGCCGCATTGTCGAGCAAGGCTCGTACTAAGTGCCAATTGCCGGAAGAATCTTTAACTTGGACCTGGATCGTAGATAACAAAACTTGAGCACTACGCCATGAGGGAGTTGTTTGATTGTAGGATTGGGCAACGGTATTGACAGTAGAAAAAGAAGAGCTAGGTGGAGAAGCATCACTAGTGAGGCTCAGCGCAGGTTGGGCACTAGGATTTGAAACTGTTCCAGGAATAGACCGTGGCTTTTCGAAGCGGTGCAAGGTAGAATGATGTCTTAGCTTGCAATGCATACAAATTCCTTTCGAAGGGCAGTCCGCTAAGATATGCCTTGAAGAAAGGCAGTTAAAACAACATTTGTTTTGCATATTAAGGCTTTCACGGCCCGGATTATTATGTAAATAATTCATGCTTTTGGGCTAATGCCGTGTGTATTTTTAATTTGAACCATACGTTTCGGAGAAACCTTGCCTCCTTTTTCAATGGATATAAACAATGTGGCCATAGAAAGTAAATCAATGAGATTACAAAAAATATAGATAAATTCCTCTGTTCGTCACCAGAGAGCAGCTGCCAGAAATTACTGTATGGACCATGGTGGAACGGCGGACAGATTAGTTACTTACTAATCTGTTATGGAGAAAACATGAGAATGTGAAGCTTTTTCCGAGAAATGCTTGATGGGTTTACTTTTGCTGACATCGGTGGAACCTTCAGCTTTATTGATTAAAGCAGAGAGAATTTGACAACGTTTCTTTATGAAAGAGATCAAAACTTGAAATGTGGGTGCAGGTTTGTCCACTAAATCGGATTCCCATGCTTTACGAGTATTAAGGTCAAATTTGGACGTAGTGAGATGTATAAGGAAAAGATCCCAATGTTCAACAGGTTGTTTAAGATGTTCTAGGGCTCTTACATGAAGTTCAACGGTGTCTCCCAGATTTCTAAGGGATGATAAATTATCAGGGCGTGAAGCTGGTAAATTAAACAAGGCGTTCATATGGCGTTGAATCCTAAGTTTGGCATTGCCATATCGCTGTTGGATGAGGTCAATAGCTACCGAGTAATTTTCGGTTGTGAGAGGTAAAGCTTCAATTAACTTTAAAGGAGGACCCTGAAGAACAGACTTTAAATAATAAAATTTTTGAATCTCAGGGAATGATCTATTATCATGTATTAGAGAAGAAAAAAGTTCAAAAAAGGAATCCCACTGTTTTTCCTCCCCTGAAAAGGTAGGAAGTTGGATTTTAGGAAGAAACGGTTTGCTAACTTCGGTGTTTTGATGGGTTGCTAATTGCTTAATTAAATCCTTAGCTTCGCCATACATATTGTAATACAGTTCTTCAACAGAACTACGATCCTGTTCTTGATCAGGTTCGATTGTTTCAATTTCGGTTTGCAACACATCATACTCTTGAAAATGTTGCTGATAAACATTAAAACGTTGAACTAGAACGTCATAATTGTGATCATCAAAAGATTTGGAACCTAAAAACTGCTGAAAACGAGTAAGTTTATTTTTACAAGCAGTTCTTTTGGCTACAAGCTCCTTAAGAAGAAACATGGCGGAACTTTGAGTACTTTCACTCACCGATCTGCTAGACTGCCGAGCGTCTGAAGTGGTAGTAGTAGTATTGGTACTGGTAGAGGTGGTAACAAGGGACATCTCCGCTCACCCCAACACAGCTTTCATAGCGATAGCTGAAAAATACAATTAGCATTAGTGACAGAAGTGAAAAGCTGCAATAGCTTATCGAATGGCTTGGCAACCTGTTTCATACAATAAACAATTATAAAGGTTATTTAAAGGTCCCGGGTTTCGGCACCAACATGGTTAGGATCTGTCAATGCGAGACCTCCTTTTTCGGGAAGGACTAGAAGTGAAGCTTCTAGTCTAATAAGAAAATGAACTTTACTAAGTAGGAACAGATTGAACATTGATGAGTAAATAGCAATGGAAACAGTTTGCCAATAACAGGGGTATTTTATTCATAAACAACTTTCAAAAGATTAACAATAAATAAATATATAAACATGTAATGGAAATGTGACCTTTGACAGGCCTACAACAAGCGAACAAGATTTCATAAGCTTGAAAAAGATTAACAATAAATGAATATATAAACATGTAATGGAAATGTGACCTTTGACAGGCCTACAACAAGCGAACAAGATTTCATAAGCTTGAATGCCAACAACCCTGAGAATAAGTAACCACTTTGTGGCCAGTTAGTCTGAAGTAGAACTATGCAGGGTAAAATAGTGAGTAACTATAGTGCTCAAATGAAGGCTTAAAATTTAGCCTAGGACTGCACACAGAGAGTAGGCTAGTTTATTTACAGAAAAAAAATCAACATTAATTAACATGCCAGTAGGGATAACATCCTGCTAGTCGCTTGATAGTTATAAGACAAAGTTGTTTGCAATTGAAATGGGAGCATTCCCAAAAACACTTTGATAGATTAAATGAAGAACAAGCCATTCACTTCGTCAGATAGGTGAACTGGTGTTAAGCCCAATAGTTTGTACAAAAATAGAGAAAAGAATGATTTGTTTTGAAGGAAAGTTAACATGCGAAAGAGAGAGAACAGCCGTTTTCTCATAGCCTACAATTTAAAGGCATAATACATGCTTAAACCACTTAATAGAAAGAAATAAGTTGAGTTTGGCATAGTTTGACAAGTTGTTTAAGTCAGGTAACAAACCCTAAAAAGAAAGATATATTTTTAAGGTTTAGAAATTTTTGAGGTTATAATAAACACTTAGCTTGTTGGCGTTGGTGTAGAGGAATTTCCACATAATATAAATAGAGGAAGAGCGTGTTGATCACTTTTTTCCGTCTTGGAAATGTTGAAGACTTCGTGCCCAGCACAGAAGAAAATTTGTTTATCGTTTTTTGCTCACGACAAACTGACGTAGGCCAAGTATCGATGTTAACTTATATAGATTTCGTAGATTTTAGAATGCACTGCTGGTTTGACTAGAAGCATTTTGCGATGTATTAGCACACAGCGTTGAGACACATTCAAGCGTTGTGCAAACAGCGTGAAGACAGCTGACGACGAGTGACTGGCATTGTAACTTGCTGGAGACAGACAGTTGATGTAGGCCAGGGCAGGCTATATACCGGAGATCACGCGGAATGCGTGATGCGGACAGGTGGCGTCGGCCAATCCGAGAGCATGGAAAATTCTCGAAAACTGCTGAGGCCAATCAGAACAAGGGGCCAACTGAAAATGAACCTCGTGACCAACATTAGTTCCGGAAATCATTACAGTGTCATGGAACACGTGCTAGCAAGAACAGATTGAAGAAAAACGGAATGACATGACAGGTGAGAGGTTATGTTATAATAAAAATAAGTGAACTTTGTAAATTTCACTGAAAATTGAACAACTTACGAACGATTTCGTTGTGATTGCTAACGTATATTCCGTAGATTCGTTGTAACATTGGAGAACTCCGTAGATTCGTTGTAACATTGGAGAACTCCGTAGATATGATAAAATATTAGAGAATTTTGTATATTTGTGGAATTATTGAAGAACGATAATATATATGTATTGAAACAAGAGAAATGAAGCACAACTTTGTGAGAAATAAATAAATAATGTATCAGAGAAAGAATATAGTCATGTGTTTGACGAAAGTAAATAGTTTATTACTTGAAGTGAGGAAAGGGAGGACAGAGAATCCTATAAGCAAAGAGTTTGTTCATTTCAGGAACGAAATAATATGTATAAAACGAAATAGTTGACAGGAGTATTCAATATTGGCATTGAGTAACTCTTGTATGCAAGAAATGTAATGACATTGTAAAACCCAGAATTTTGATGTACGGAAAAGAACAGTATGCGATAGTAGAAGGCATAACTGAACGAGAAACGTTATTATAAAATGTTGTGGATGTATATTTATCATAAAACGATACTGTAAGATGGAAGGAAAGATATAAACATTTATTGTGAACATAAACGTGAGGGAAGGTTATTGTTATTTTTACAACAGACACAAGCATACTTGAAATTCAGAATTAAGCGATAAATTGTAACAAGAATATATGTGAAGCGAAGGAGGAAGTATGTGGAAAGTATTTGAACATAGCACGAGATGTATAATCGATAGAGGAGTTTGTAGGAGGAAGTGAGACGTATTCATGAACGTTATTGCAGTTGTAATTTCTAGTATGAATACTAAATATCATACTTTGATGAAAGTAGTTGATATGGAACGGTAGAAGTTTTGTGAACGTGCTAAGAGAAGAAAGGTTGATGAAATGCATTTGTATTGATGAAGGCGTAACTAGAGACGCGATAATATGCAACGTGAGTTTATGAAGAAAGATTTTGTAATAATTTGTGGTGATTAAGAGAAGTCATATTTTGTATTTGAAGAAGGGAGTGTGGGAGTGAGGATTCATGCCACACACAATCGATTTTTGGTTGAAGAGCTTATCTGAACAGTCGTATATTGTTAGTTTGTTTTATTATTAATTATTGAAATGCCAGAGTTGTACACTTTAGTGATGAAATATTAACTTCACTGTTTGTATTCATGATTCACATGGAATTGACACACAAACACCTATTTTGACTAGTTTATTGTGTGAGATATGCAGAAAGATGGTGATACAGGAGGAAAGTGGTGGAATGAACTCTAATAAATTAGAGACAGTTGTTTTTATATCGTGCGGGACGCAATCATGTATAAAATGTAAATACGTTATTATTCTAGTATTAATTATTTCTTTTATTATATTTAAGAACTTGAGATCTTAAATTTGAAGACTTTAACGACTGTATTACGTAGGGAGTACGTTTGTTATGATGAACGTTAAAGTATAACTTCAGTAACAAGTAGGACAGACACTACTGTCATTAATTAAACTATGTGTTTATGTAAATATTATCAAGCAAGAGATACATGTTGTAATCGTGTAAAGATGCAAGAAAGACACTTATTAAGTGCATCAGGCCTAAGTGAGGCACAGATAAATATTTTATTTTATTCTTGGTGAAGGGAACATAATTTTTGTCATGTTATATTCTTTATTGTCAATAAATGGCAAGAATATTTTTATTCTTGCTGAGTTTTTTAGAACTGTTTCTTTGATTCAACGCTTAATAACACTAGAACGATACCGCTAGCTAGATGCAGACTGATGATCGACAACTTATCTTAACGCCCGAGAGCCGAGTTGCTCGTTAGTGCGTTTTTTTTACTCTATTCCTTATGTGAGTATTTTCGTTCGTAATTTCCTTTTGTAAGTATTACCGCTCTCCATTTTGTGAGTAGTTTCAATCTGAGTTCCTTTTTGTAAGTATTTTCCTGCTCACTTAATTTTCGTTCTGGTTTCCACTTCATTGACATTTTCGCTTTCACACAGACCATTAGGGGCCGATAACCTGGATGTTAGGGCCCTTTAAACAACAATTATCATCATCGTCAACCTTTTTGTAAGTATTTTCCGTCTCACTTAATTTTCGTTCTGGTTTCCATTTCATTGTCATTTTCGCTATCACCCAGATCATTAGGGGCCGATGACCTAGATGTTAGGCCCCTTAAAACAACAATCATCATCATCATCATCCGAAACGCATCTCCAGTTGCCCGGGTGTGGTATATGAGCCTCCTCCATTTTCGTTCTGTCCCCAAACCATTCTTCCTCCACTATCTTCTCCCAATCGTGAACTTTCTGCAGAACTCCCCCTGTGGGTGGGGGGTTTAGAATACACCCATGGTATCCTCTGCCTGTCATATGAGGCGACTAAAAGGGGGGACCTTGGCTATACTTTAAGGACTCCGCGTTGGTTTGTGAATTGAACCCCCAGTGGGTGGGAGGAAGCGAATATATCCAGGGTAATCCCTGCCAGTCGTAAAAGGCGACTAAAAGGGTTTCTCGGATCGGTCCCCTTTCGAGGGTTTGACAGTCAGCTCTAAAAGACATACACCCGTGCGGTATAACTCTCATTAGGTAATATCGCACTTCTTTCCGTTACTGCTTTCAGGGTCTAGCAACCAAAATTTCTATATGTGCGTGCTGTTAGGGGATGGGCCACTTAACGCTTGCGACTATGCTCGAAAGCCTGTTCCGGTCTTGGCCATGCCGACAGGTGGGTGTGCCATGTACTCGTGCAGTAGTATCTGCCTGACTACGCAGGTCCCCGCACAGCCGAATGTCAGAGCTGTAAAATCCAGTACATGCCAAGGGGTACATGCCGATACGGCATTGTAAAACATCGGACCCCCGGGCAATGCCTTCCAAGCTAGGCGGGCCTTGCCCTGGCTGGGTAGCGCCTACTGTGACGGCCCGTGATCGGATGTCGGTGGCATATAGAAAGGATGATCTGGCCATGGGTTCAACAAGAAAAATCCCCAAACAGGGTGGTCCTACACCCAAGTCTTTAACATTTGATTTCCTACGGGGATCAACCCCCTGGGAACAATCTGTGCGTGAAAATCTGGGTGCTAACACCCCCAAGTTTCTGGTAGCTACCAGAACAGATGGGGGTGATTTCAAGCTGGTAAAGAGTTTTTTTTTTTCTCGCTACATAGAAGGTGTCATGGTGAGCTTGAGCAAATTGAACAACTTTTGCAATGTGACCACTTCGGCGAAATACCCGTAAAAGTGGAAAAGCACACGTCCCTGAATCTGGTCTGAGGAGTTATTTTCCACCGGGACCTGATTCTGAACACTGACGAGGAGCTCAAGGAGGATATGCAGCACCGTCACGTGACTGATCTCCGGCACATTACGCGCAAGGTCAATGGTCAAATCAAGGATACTGGTGCTTTCATTATTTCCTTTGAGCTTTCGGTGCTCCCGGAGAAAGTCAAGGTAACAAGTTACCGTTGTGACGTACGGCCTTATATCCCTCCACCAATGAGGTGTTATAAGTGTCAGAAGTTCGGGCACATGTTATCCCGATGCTCGAGCCCAGAAATCTGCGGAACATGCGGTAAGGTACCACACGAAGCGGAAGAGTGCACAACAACTTATCAGTGCACTAATTGCCCTGGATTTCATTCTCCTCGGGACAGGAACTGCCCCGTCTTCCTGAGTGAGAAGAAAATCCAGGAGATCAAAACCCTGGATGGTCTCACCTACCAGGAAGCCCGCAAGAAGTACCATACCACGATTGCTCCTTCGCCTACGATTGATTATCGAGTTATAATACCCAATTTGGTTCCGTCTACCTCATCTTTTGTACCAGCTGTGAAACCTGCAACTGAGTTTCCTGTTCCGAAACCAGCACCTATGATTATGACAAAAAGCCCGAAGGTGACTTCCACTCCACCTTCGGCTACCACGAAGGCTGTGTGAGCGAAGGCTGCTCCGCCCGCATAGCAGGGGAGGAAGTTGAAGACTTACTCCCCACCCAAACGGTCGGCGAAAGCCGCGCCGAAGCTGGCGGAGGCGGCATTGTCGACCAGGGTCAGGAATTCGGCTCCTGACCCGTCTATATATCTTAAAGAGGCTGGGAAGAAGGGACCCCGCACTACGCATTCCCTTTCTCCAAAAAATGGGAAGCCATCCGCCCCACCACGTTTTGGTCCCCAGATCTGCGCGCTCCCCACTGAGATTCCCCCGCCGCCGAACTGCGTCTAGGAAATCTTCCGCTGAGTCGATTCACTCCGCGACCTCGCCTGAGGACATGGAGATTATAGTAGACGTAGTGACTGATGATCCTCCAGAGGTTAAGTTGTAGCTTGCTGCTCCAACTTATCCCTAGTTTATAAGTTCACACAATGGCATTGTTACAGTGGAATTGTAACAGTTTTGACAGGCATTTGACAGAGCTCCGTCAGCTTATTGCACAATACGCAGCGAGTATAGTCTGCCTACAGGAAACAAACCTCAGACCTGATCACGAGACTGTTCTGAGAGGTTTCCGACTATACTCTAAAGAGCGACAAGACGCCGCCCGGGCTTCCGGGGGCGTTTGTACCTTCGTTCGCTCTGACTGCTATAGTGAGGAGTTTCCACTCGCCACTCCTCTGGAAGCTATTGCAGTTCGCGTGTCCTTGCCTGCTATGACAACTGTTTGGAAGTGTACCTTCCACCGAACCAGCCCCTTGATATTAATGACGTTGTTGATCTTGTTGATCAACTTCCAGTCCCTTTCCTAATCGTGGGTGATTTCAACTCTCATCACCCCCAATGGGGATCACCATCTTCCTGCCCCAGAGGAAGGGACATGGTGGGCTTAATTCAAGGGTTGGATTTATCTCTTAAATACAGGGGAAGCTACACATTTTAGCTTAGCGCACGGCACGTACTCACACATTGACTTGAGTGAGTGTAGCCATGCGCTGGTCCCCCTATTTGGTTGGTATGTACACGACGACCTCTGTGACAGTGACCATTTCCCGATCGTTCTTACACTTCTGAACCAGAAGCCTGTGGAGTTCCCCAGTCGTTGGGTGCTTAAGCAGGCAAAGTGGCCCTCGTTTCAAGAAAGAGCTGTGTTCGTTGATCTTGGTTGCCGGAGCGTCGATGACGAGGTACAGCACATCACCGATGTGTTTCTTGCTGCCGCCGAAGAGTCCATTCCATCCTTTTCTGGGACTCCTCGTCGCAAACTCGTCCCTTGGTGGACAGAGGATATTGCAGCAGCAATACGAGACCGTCGTCGAGGTCATAAGCACTACCGTCGGCATCCAACCATGGCCAATTTGGTGGCGTTTAAGAAATTTCGTGCCAAGGCACGGATTCTTATCCGCCAGAGTAAGAATGAATCATGGGAACGGTATGTGTCGTCTATTACGGCACATACCCCCTCCTCTCAAGTGTGGACTAAACTACGACGCATCTCGGGTATTCAGACATCTTCTACTGTACCGGGAATTTCCATCGATAATGAATTGGTTACAGATCCGTACCGCGTTGCAAACCATCTCGCGTCTTATTTTGCGGATATATCCGGTTCCGACAACTATGATCCTGCCTTCGTGGCCATGAAGCGCGAGGCAGACCGTTTCCAGCTCAGTTTTGCATCCCGCGCTTCGGAGGAGTACAACATGCCCTTTACGGAGTGGGACCTCCGCGGAGCGCTGGTGCTCTGCGGGGACACGTCTCCTGGCCCGGATAATATTCACAACCAGATGCTTAAACACCTTAACGATGAGAGCATTCGTTATTTGCTCAGGGTGTTTAATCGTATCTGGTTGGAAGGTGTGTTTCCAGCGCAATGGCAGGAAGGTATCATTATACCTATCCTGAAGCCCGATAAGGATCCCAATTTGACAGGGAGTTACAGACCTATTTGTCTCACTAACGGTCTGTGCAAGCTCTTTGAGAGGATGATCAATCGGCGCCTGGTGTGGGTCCTGGAGAAGCGAGGACTCCTGTCTGAATACCAGTATGGATTCAGGGCATCTCGGTGTACCAACGACCATCTGGTACGCTTGGAGACCGCCATACAGGACGCTTTTCTCCGGAGACAGCACCTAGTCGTTTTTTTCTTTGACCTCGAGAAGGCCTATGACTCCACTTGGCGTTACGGCATCCTCTCTACCCTGCATCAATGGAAATTCCGAGGTAACTTGCCGGTTTTTATTGCGAATTTTCTGTCCCTTCGCCTATTCCGTGTCCGAATAGGGGGGACATATTCGCAATATCATATACAGGAAAACGGAGTCCCACGGGGATCGGTGCTTAGCGTAACATTATTTGCGATTGCCATAAATGGTATAGTCGCTGCTGCTGGTCCAGCAGTGGTACCGACGCTATATGTAGACGACTTCGCTCTACATTATAGTGCGCAAAATATGGCGGTCGCTGAACGTCAGCTGCAACAAGCTCTTCGGAGAATGGAACGCTGGACACTAGAGCATGGCTTTCGGTTCTCAACCGCTAAGACCTCGGTTGTCCATTTCTGCCGAAAGCGCACTCTCCTTCCTGATCCTGAGCTTTATCTGGGCGATTTAGCTTTGCCTGTTGTTGCTGTGTACCGGTTCCTTGGGCTCCTTTTCGATCAGAAATTGACCTGGGAGCCACACGTGCGGTGTTTGAAAACTGCCTGTGTTAAGAAACTCAACATGTTGGGGTTTCTTAGCGGCACATCGTGGGGGGCGGACCGTGCGGTGCTCCTATGTTTTTATAAGGCACTGATTTTATCTAGATTAGATTATGGCAGTGTAGCATATGGTACGGCCCGTAAGTCAGTGCTTGTTAAACTGGACAGTGGACACCACGGCGGTGTGAGGCTGGCGACGGGAGCCTTTCGGACGAGCCCAGTCGTCAGCTTGCTCGCCGAGGCTGGCGTACCTCCTTTACACCTGAGGCGCCAACAAGTACTGCTGACCTATGCTGCAACTATTCGACAGATGCCACTTCATCCTAGCTATCCATGTTTGTTTACCCATCCGAATCGCCGGCTGTATGATGCGCTCGCCAGAGCCACTCGGCCGACGGGGATTCGCTTGGATGACTTATACTGTCAGTTCCGATTTCCTTCTGTCTCCTGTATCGTCCGAGTACCTAGCAAGGCCCCTCTGTGGATGGTCTCTCGCCCTGATATCATCCTGGATTTGCACACCGGCCCCAAGTCGGACACGGACTCCTCCGTCCATCGGAGGCTGTTCCAGTCCATGGTGAGCCGGTATCCAGGTTCAGGGCTTCTATTCACGGATGGTTCGAGGGTAAACGAGAAAGTAGGCTGTGCATTTGTGGTTGAGGATCGTCGGTTTCTCTTTTCACTTCCCGAGGCTTGTGGCGTGTACACAGCAGAGCTCTATGCCATCTTAGAGGCTCTGCGGTACACGTTATCAGACGATCACCAGCACTTTCTTGTGTGTACTGACTCTCTGAGTGCGTTGCAAGCGCTCGATGTGTGTTTCCCGAAGCACCCGTTGGTCCAGCGGGTGCACGACCTGCTCGTCAGTTCGTGTAACGCTGGAACCGGGGTGACCTTTGTGTGGCTTTCTAGCCACATGGGTATTGCGGGAAACGAGCTTGCTGATCAGGCGGCGAGAGAGGCAGTCGCACTGCCCTCTCTACCATATAAGGTGCCTGCTAGTGATGTGCGCTCTCAGTTACGGCATATGATCCTGTCACATTGGGAGGAAGCGTGGCGTGCCACGCCTCCACCCAACAAACTGAGAGGCATCAAGGAGACAACGAAGGTGTGGAAATCTTCCTTCCGATCTCTCCGGAAGGAAGCTGTGGTACTCTGTCGACTCCGGATCGGCCATGGGATTGCTACGCACTCCCACTTGCTAAAGAGAGAAGTTCCCCCTGTGTGTACTTGCGGTGCCCATCTCACTGTGGCACACATTCTCTTGGAGTGTGTGGATCTGGCCGATCTGCGAAGGAGTCTAAAACTGCCTAATACCCTCTCCCTTATTCTCTGTGATGACGGGCCGTCAGTAGACCTCGCCATCCGGTTCATGAGGGAGAGTGGTTACTTTTTTAAGTTTTAATGTGTAGTTACGACTTTTAATTCAGGTTACGTCTGTTTTATGTATTTTATTGTGTTCATCTATTTTATTGTTCACTATGCCTTATTTGTTTTACTCTTTTTTACCATCCGCCTTTTATTCTTTTTATTCAAATAAGGCATACTTTTTGGGGCTCACTGTCTGCTTTATAAACACCATTTTCGTTTCATCCATGGCAGTGAGCTGATTTTATCTACATCCTTTCATTTCACGCCATTTCAGTTCATTAGGGGCCGATAACCACGATGTTAGGCCCCTTAAAGCAACAATTATCATCATCATTTCTGCAGAACGTCACTCTTAACCAGATCTATCCACTTCTTTCGTGGTCTGCCCACTGGTCGACTTCCTTCCACTTCTCTTTCAAATTCCTTCCGTGCAGTTTTGTTGATTGGCATCCTCTTCATATGACCAAACCACTTGAGTCTTGATTCCTGGATCTTATGTAAAAGAGAATCTCTTACTCCTACTTCTTCCCTAATGTTCTCATTTCTGATCTTGTCTTTCTTCGTTTTTTTGAACCATAGTGCGTAGAAACTTCATTTCAGCTGCCTGGAATATGGGTTTATAATTATACAAAATTTCTTATCTCGCCATGTTGAAAGTGAACGAGTTACACGAAATGTCTCACAGCCACTGCAGCCACTGGCCATATGTTCCACATGGTAGTCGATGGCACTGTGTTGCCAACTAGGGGAACCTCACAATTTAGGATTGATAATGTTAATTAATTCACATGGAGAAAATATTGCTAAAAATGATCTAATAAATATTGTATTTTTTGTATGTGCTCTGTAGGTTGCTGCGCACATTTACTTTGTGGTTAGAGGAACCAAGGCTTCAAGAACCTAGCCTGTTCCTGCCAGCTTTGCCACCCCAGTATGATCCTGATAAGCTAGCTGTCATCATTCAGGGAGACAAGGTATGACATTGCCCTCTGCAAAGTTAGGTTTTATGTAGTTATAGCTCTCTGTTGGGCTACAGTCTTAGCTGCAGATTATGTTACTTGGATGCTCACATATTGAGCTGATATAGTTGAACTCACTTAACATGAGCACAACAGCTCACACATTGGCAATATTATATAATATTTAGCAGAGGCTGTTTGCGTCATTTATTTTTCTGAAGGGCCCCCTCTTGTGGTGTAGCGGCTAGCATACTTGGCTGTTGCCCCGGAGGTCCGGTATCTATTCCATGCTCTTCCATGAAATTTAATACACTAGGCCTCATGAGGCAAAACAGAGAAGAGGCTGCTTCAATTTCCACCTGAACCATCCTGGAAGTGGTTCCCCACTTCTACTCCGGGCAGTCTGATGGATCTATTTTTAATTCTAGTGAAGACTTACCCCATTAAATCTAAATTCTAAGTATGTGATCAACATCTAAAATCTCCTCTCGTGTTCAACAGATAGACAAAAGAATAGTGGAACAGATTTTGAATACACGACCTACACAAATTTCATAAACAGCGCATGATTTAAACAAAATAGAAGTTATGGTCCTTATCATCAAGATTTCAAGTGTTTACAAGATTATTAAAAATAGATCCATCAGACTGCAAAGAATATAATCTTTCTAATGGGGCAATTTGTATTGTTGCACACATGACAATATCCACTCACTGTGTTAAGAAGAATTCAACCATTCTCCCTAGTTTTTATTTAAATAAAAAATAACAAAGGTTTGTTGTCCGGATTTTATCCATCACTTTAAAGAATTTTATTTTCAAGTTAAGTCTCTTGACACTCTGTTTTTATGCAGTTTTATAGTTTTATCCAGTTAATTATGTTCTTAAGGGGGGTGGGGGAAGATTGTTTTAAGTGAAAAAAGATTTTTAAAAAATGTGTTTTATGTTTTAAGATATTGCAGTACTGAAGACGGCAAATACGCCGAAACATGTATTGTTTATGTAGGGTAGTATAAATGAGGTTATTGTATTGAAAAGTGGACAAAACAGAATTAAAGATCTAGAATGCAATATGGGAAAAAATAATGATCATCTCGAAAGTCATTGTTATACATTGGATTTATATGCCATGTTCAGAGGTATAATGCTTAAATTCCTTAGTTTTTTTTTTGTCGTGTAGCCTCCTGAGAGGCCGAGTGCAGGTCTTTCTAGTCGACGCCCGTGGGCGACCTGCGCGTCGGGATGAGAGATGGAATGGATGAAGATGAATGAAACTGGGCAAGGATGTGGAAGGAAGCGGCCGTGGCCTGTCAGAAGGTACTGTCCCAGCATTTGCCTGGTGTTGAAAATGGGAAACCACGGAAAACCATTTCAAGGACAGCCGACGGTGGGGCTCGAACCCACGCGTCTACCGAGTCAGCAGAGAGCTTGGCCCCTTGACCTAACGCAGCGCTTTAGCCCGCGTAGCCACTACTGTCGGTATTCCTTAGTTTATACAATATGTCTTTTATCTTTTAATTTTTAATCTTCAACAACAAAGCAATTCATTCATATTGGCAGTTTTGACCTGAATTTTTTTTCTTTCCATTTATTTAAGTCTGTAATATCTAAGAGAGGAACTTGTATATTTCTATCGGCTGAAAGGGTGGTTAACCTATTCTCTGCAAATATACCCGTCAACGATGGGTACAGCAGCTAGTTTTTAATTAACTAGGGTTCCTTCTTGAGATCTTGTCTGCACGTGAAATACAAGCTGCGCCCTACAGATAGCTTTGAAACCATTTTTCAGTGTTTCCTTATTGACAATTAATATTAGTATCGGACCCATGCGAGAAATCTCGCATGTTCATAAACCACACTTTCCCCAGAGAATCAGTATTTGCAAATTGCACACTTCTTACAAAAATCTATATTTATGAAATTAGAATGCAATTCATCACTGCTAATGTCATTTGTGTGCTGAGTTCATTGATTGACAGCGAACCTGTAACACTCACCGGTTATTCGATATTTATGAAATTATACGATTTGAATAGCCTACTCATTCCTTTGATAATGGAAATACCTCAGAATGTTAAAATGATATGAAACAGGCGTCACAGCGGCCAAAATGTGAAGTGGACAGCAATATGAAGCGAATTTTCCTACAGCAACCGTATTTGCAAATCGAACACTTCGTACACTTTTTTAAAAGTCATTTGTAAAGAAATTATAATTATGAAATTATCGTGCAATTCGTCACTGATAATGTCTATTCTCTTCCATTTATATGCTTATTTGTCATGATCGGTCGCTTGTGAGCGCCGCAGGAGGGATCTATACTACTGAAATAATATATTATGATGATACTTTTCTCCCTCTTCTGTACAGTAGAACTCCAATTATCCGAACTCTGACTACCCGAATCGCTGATTATCCGAATTGCTTTCAGAGAAGAAAATTAAGACTGAAATGTACAGGGATTCGCAAAATAATGATTCTGTCTATGCGCGCTATTGTCCTTCCCTCCACGAAGCTAGTGTAGGTGCAGCGCGAACATTATTGGGATGAAGACCTTTCTTTGATCGAGATGTTCAGCAGACAATGACTGGTATTACTAACATCGTTAACACTGTTAACATTGTTCATGATTGGTCTGTATTGACGATGATTAATTTGAAAGTATTGACTAGACAGAATCAAGTGTGTTTTCAACTTTTAAATTAAACAATGACTTTCATTTACTACTATTGCACTGCACTTGTAAGTACATACGCTATAATAACCTGTAAAAGTGTTGCCTTTTACAATAAATAATAGCGAGAAAAACAGCCTAACAGTTAGAACAAAGAAAATGAATATAGCTTTCCAGCTTACCAGAAACATTTATAAGAAAAAAGCATTACCTAATTCTATTAAAATTAAACATTATAATACTGTTGTGAAACCAGAGGCCTTATATGGATCTGAAATGCTCAAATTTAATAAAGAGGCAAAATTAACAAAGTTAACAAAATGTGCATGGATAGGAAAATAATTAGAAGTATACTTGGCCCTAGAAAAGTAGGAGCAGATTACAACAGACCTAGACCAAATGTTGAAATTTATGAGCATGTAGAAAACCTGCTATATACCATGCGAAGAAGAAGAAGAAGAAGAAGAAGAAGAAGATTATCCTTTTTTGGACATTTATGAAGAATGAACGATGATAGATTGACAAAGAAAATTTTCAATAAATTTATGAAACTTAAGATACAGCCAGCTTGGTTTCAACAGACCTTGAATGACCTTAAAGAGGCCAATATACAAATTGAAGACATACCTAATAGACAACTCTTTCGGAACAAAATTAAAACAGTGACCTTCAAGGAGGAACTAGAGAGAAGCAGGAAACAGCCACACAATATTGAGGAGCTCCGGCAACAACAATCTGAAAGAATGAAGCAATTTTGGGTGACCAAGAAGAAATCGTATATCAAAACTTGATGTATTGATTTAACGTGCTCTATTAAGGGCTATTCGATTAAATAAATAAATACATAATTAAAATACATACAGTACCAAAAATAAGCTCTTTTATACCATGTACTTTATGTAAATCTAATTATCCGATTTTTTGATTATTCAAATGAAGTCCGGTCCCAATTGATTCGGATAATTGGAGTTCTACTGTAGTTGAAAACAAATATATTTATATTATTATTATTATTATTATTAATCTTGATTGGTCACATTGGACCACTTGAGTCGTTCCACAATCACTCCTTCTTTGAAGGTAGTACTGCTTAGTTCTTGCGCTCTTTCCAGTACTTTTTCATTCTTTCAGATCGGGATTTTCTCAACTCATCTGAAATCTCCATAGGCTTTCTATGTGTCATTTCTGCAGAAAATTTGTGAGTTTTAAGAATGGCGTTAATTTTATTTTTCTCCTCGGCATCTGTTATCTTGAGTCCAACTGCTTTGAGATCTTGTTGGATTTCTTGGATCCATTTTCCTCCAGTTTTCTTTCCTAGATTTCTCATCACCAGTTGGCGTACAATTCTGTTTTCTGGAAGCCGTAAGATGTGAAAAAAATATGAAATTCTTTTCTTCTTCATTATGCTGGTGATTGGATCAATCTCATGATAGACAGTTTCATTTGGGAGAATCCTCCAGACTCCCTCAATCTGATACTTTTTATTTATGCACGTTCTAATGATTCTTCTTTCGTTTTGAGGAGCTGATCAGTTCTTTGTTCATTTTTAATTTGGAACAGTGTTTCACAAGCATAAGTGGCTTCTGGGAGAGTTACAGTTTTATAATGTTGGATCTTAGTAGCTATTGATAGGCATTTTTTATTATATGTTGACCAGGTTAGAGATTGTGCCTTTTTCATTTTATTTGTTCTATTTAACCAAGTTACTTTTTCGTTTAAGTTATGTGTTATAATTTCTCCAAGATACTTAAATTGAGGAACTAGGTTGATTTTATGATCATTTATATAGACTTCATTTATATCTAAGGGTTTCATAGGCATGATCTCAGTTTTTCAAAGGATATCTGTAATCCTATCCCTTGAGCAATTTCTTGGAGACTAGTGATCTGAGTACAAACCTCTTCCTTGTCTAGTGCTAAAAGAGCCAAGTCATCTGCAAATCCTAAGCAGTTTATTTTTATTGATGCTTTTGTTCCAATTTTGATCTTAGGAGGGTTTTCCTTTTGCCAAACCTTCATGATATAATCAAGAACCACATTGAAAAGCAGAAGGGATAATCCATCACTAGGGACCTGAAAAAATCGCATTTGCGATAAATGCGAATTTTTAAATTTCGTACAGAATCCAAGCCTACGTTAATTTTAATGTGGAAAATAACCATTTTTAAGCGTAAATCAAAGTGCGACAAAATGCGAATTGTGACCCAAAATGCGAAAATACCTAATAAGTGCGATTTTATAGCGAAATTACTTTAAATCTGCTAATTTATTTGCGAATTTGTTTATTAAACAATAGGAAATGTTTAGTAGGTGGCCTAATCGCTCGCTAGCGATACCTCATCTCGGACTCGCAGTGTGCTACGCATATTGGTCGATATAACAATCGATTTCTGTATCGATACGAACTTTCGACTATCTATAACTTATTCAGACAGCTGACGAACGATACTCGTTTATGTACTTGGCGCATCGTGTCGACTGGTGGTTTGTCGAACACGTGGACTTCGCTAAACGGAAAATTTTTCAGCTTGCCGCTTGAATAGTAACCTTATTTTTTTGCAACCTTCAAGGTTCAAAGTTTTTTTTCTAGAAATGGGACGTATTGCTGTAACTGCTCATGAAAGAGCACAGCAGTACGCTAATCATGGCTTTTATTGTTCCGACTCTGCAACTGTACTCTGTCCGCCCTAGAAACTCCCCTCACAGCCACACAGTGCTAGCATTCAGCCTGCTTGTAGCATCTAGGCCACAGTCAGCTATCGCAACGTGCCGTACTTAGTTTAATGTGAGAAACAATGTAGACAGTGAGTGTTTTATTGCACTACCATACAGTCGTTGCAGACCGTAGATGTAACTTGAAAGAGTGCAAGTCTGACTTATTTACAATACTTTCAATTTTCTGTAGGTTTAAAATGTAAGACAAAACAAATGAGTCGCCAATAAAGTCATATAGTCAGTAAGAATCCAGAAAAAAATAAGATGCTAATTTTCCAAAAATAGATGCTAAAAAGGGAAAAAATAAATGCTAATTTAAAGGAAAATAGATGCTAAATTTTCAGGTCCCTATCCATCACCTTGTCTGAGACCAGTTTTTACTGTGAAAGCTGTTGATATTTCTCCCCTAAATTGAACTTTCGAATTTGTGTTGTTAATGTTAATTGAATGATTTTTATCAATTTAGGATGGAGACCGTATGATCTGAGGATTTTTAGCAGTGTCAGTCTATGAATACTATCATAGGCTTTCTTGAAATCTATAAAAGCGATAAAGAGTTGCTTATTTCTGTTTTTGTAATATTCCATTATTAATTTCAGGCTAAGGATTTGGTCTGGACAACTTCTGTAAGGGCGAAATCCTCCTTGATATTCTCCAAGTTGTGGTTCCAGAATGTTTTTGATCCTGTTGTAAATTATGCGAGAGAAAATTTTATATGTGCAGTCCAGAAGGTTAATTCCTCTGTAGTTATCTGGGTTCGTTTTGTCTCCTTTCTTAAATAATGGATGGATTATTCCTATGGTCCAGTGTGCAGGAATTTCTTCAGTAATCCACATTTTAACTAGATGTTGATGAAGATTTATAATCGCAGGTTTACCAGCATTTTTCCAGATTTCAGCAAAGACTAAGTCTTCGCCACAAGTTTTGTAATTTTTTTGTTCTTTAATTGCGAGTTCTACTTCATTAATGTTTGGAGGATTTATTAAATCAGGTGAAGTTAAAATAGGTGTATCAGTGTTAACTTGCAGGGTTTCCAGTGGATCATCACAATTTAACAGTTTCTCGAATGCTTCTGCAAGGATCTCTGTATTTTCTTGGTTAGAATGTGCTAACTTTCCTGTTTGATTTTTCAACATTAATGTTGGAGCTTCAAATTTTTTTAGATATTTACCAAATGTTTTGTAATCATCTCGAGATTGCTTTTTCTTGAAATCGTCTTCTATCTTTTCCAGTGTATTTTTAAGATGATTACGTTTCGTTTGTCTGATGATTTTATGGGTTAATTTTCTTTGTATAGTTAGTTCTAAATTTGATTCTTCTGACTTTAGAGCTTGATGTTTTATCCATGCTTGGTGTCTTTTCTCTATTGCTTGATCACAATCTACATTCCACCATTCATGTTTTTTCCTTGGATTTATTGGTGCTAACTCCTCTGCTATTGATTTTAATTCAGTGATTAATTCGTTCAATGTTTTAGTGTTGAGAGATTCTTCTCCTGTTCTTTCACAGTACTCTATATTTTTTATTGAGGTAGATGGATCAAATTTCCTCCTATTGTTATTATTAGGTTTTTTCTTGGCCATTGGAGTTAATTTTATTTTTATCTTTACCACATAGTGGTCTGATCCTGAGTCAACTCCCCTTAGAACCTTGACATTGTGAATTTTGCGATGGTGAAATTTATCCATGCAGACATGATCCAACTGCCATTCACCCCTTCTGAAGTCAGGATGTTTCCAAGTTTTCAATTTATGGGGCTGTCTTTTAAAACATGTTGATTTAGAGATTAATTTGTGGTTTCTACAAATTTCGACTAATCTTTGACCAATTTTATTGGTTCGTTTATGTGCTGTCCATTTTCCAATGATATCTCTATATCTTCTTTCTTGTCCATGTTGCGCATTGAAATCACCAAGGAGAATTTTGATGTTTGATGAAGGGATGTTTATTAAAGTTTGATCCAAAAGATCCCAGAATTTTTGTACTTCTTCTCTGCCCTTAATGGTGTTGTTTTTTTTGATTAGTAGGAGCATGTGCATTAATAATTGTATATGTTTTATTTGCCGATTTCAAAGTTAGGGTCGTAAGTCTGGTGGATTGAGATTTAAATTCTGTTATCGAGTCAATGATTCTGAGATCTATTAAGAATCTGTTGCCAAATTGTGGACAAATTTTCATAACTCGTTTTCCTGGAATTCCTTTATATAGTCTGTATCCTTGTGATTCCAGATGGTCTTGATCACTATTTCTAATTTCCTGAAGGGCCATAATTAGAATTTTATGACTTCTCATGATATCCGTGATGATCTTCAATTTTCCAGTTTGAACCAGAGAGTTAACATTATGAGTAGAAAAGAATGAGACTTGTTTAGGTTTGATTTTCCGTAGTATTTGTTTGTTTGCTACTTGATGAGTTTTCAGACGCTCCGATTCGTCATTATCTTCCGCATGACAGCCCACCGTATCCGAATGCTGTCTTCTGTAATCTATCATTACAGACGGCAGAATTATTCTTCAAATGACTTTTCATGGTCGACTATCTAAGGTTTCACCTTAAGGGGAGGATAAATCCTCGAATTACAATCCTGAATGTTATTCAGAAAGGTGAAAGAACTGAGAAAAGAATTCTCAGTCCCCCCAACACTAGTCTATTCACTGACCCAGTTTCCCGCTGGGATTGATTACCCAACCTTCCACTGGGTTGCTCAGCTTAGCAGGGGACACCACGTGCAGGTCAGTGTTGGGAGTTGGAGTGGGGAGGTTATGAGGATTCTCTTCTGCTGAATCCTTTTATTACTGATTTTGTTGGTTAGTATCATCACATCACACTCCCTTTGTCCAGGTCTACATATTTATAGACCTCCCCAGGTCTATAAGCACATGTAATTTTTTTCAGGTTAATTTCACATATCCCAGTAATTGAGATTGTCTGCCTGTTTGCTGTCACCATGGAGGCCCGGGTTTGATTCCCAGCTCTGCCAAGAAATTTAATTCTGATCGGAGGGCTCGAATTCAGTCTCGTGAAGCAAAACTGAGAGGAGGCGGATTCGATTCCTACCTCAGCCATCCTGGAAGTAGTTTTCCTTGGTTTCTCACTTCTACTACAAGCAAATGCCAGGATGGTACCTAACCTAAAGCCACGGCTGCTTTCTACCCAAATCCTACCTCAATTACAAATACACACACTAGTACAGACATCACAGTGACACAGGTTATCAGACAAATTCTACACACATCCAATTGAAAGGCTTCATGACTCCAATGTCGCAAAGCGCTAAAAGAATCAACAGCAACAAGTAATTGGGATTACATTGTGTTGACTGAAAAGTATAGTACATATCAAATCTCAATTATCTATTATCAAATTATCAAGTCCTTGGTACATGTCATGAGCAATATACATGGCTTATTGTAGCTAAAGATAACATCACTGGCAATTTCGGCCTGTAGTTCTCCTTAGTTGCTGTAGATCTCAACTGTTACTTTTACCAATATGGCTATCAGGGGCGTATATAAAGGGGGGGGGGGGGGGGGCGAAATTATTGTCACATACATTATTTGTTTATGAATTAAAACATTACAAACTAATATAATCATGTACTATTGTTACTAAGTGACGTATGGCAACGTTGCAAAGCAAGGCGAAGGTAGAGCGATGTAAACAGTGTGACATTCAGTTTGCTCTGATCTTATGTGTATCAACATAACCTCTTATTACTCTCCAGTGCCTTCGCTCTTATGAACGAACCAAGAATAGCAACAAGTGCCCTTGAAGCGTGTGACAAAAGTTTTTTCCTCTAACTTTTATACACTTATCAAACTTTTGGCAAATTTGCCTCTCTCTCTGTAGCTACTGGTACTGCTGAACGGAATTTGAGTTGGTTGAACACATACTTAAGAAATTCTACTTCTGAAAACAGACTCAACGGTCTAGTATTGTCATCTATTCACAGAGACTTACATATCACTGATGATGAAGTTATGAACCGATTTGGCAATGCTTCAAGAAACCTTAATAATAATAATAATAATAATAATATCGTATGGCCTCGGGTGCCGGGTGCAAGCTTTGTTATTTGACACCCAGAGGGTAGCTTGACTTTATATTATAGTGTGAGTTGTAAATCAAAACAGTAACATTAATTCCTTCCATGTAAATACTATCGAGAGAGCAAGATAAGTATCATAAAATGGTCTTAGTTGTGTTTGACATCAACCAAACATGAAACATCACAACTAATTGGTTGAAAACGTGATGCCAGATAGCCTTAAAACTCTATCATTTTGCACAAAATTATACAAAACTTTCCAGGGGAGAACCCCGGACCCCCTATTCTTTGGGCCTATACTATGGCCCGTAACCCCCAGTTGGGCACCCCCGAAATAAAATTCTATATACGCCCCTGATGGCTATTATAAAGTACTCTGAAAGGACCCCTCCTAGCTGACATCAAAGCCACTAGAAAGTTTCCAAAATGAGATATGTTACAGCAACATCTTTGAGAACACCCACTGGTGCACTTGAATTGAAAGGCTGTAATTTCCATCACACAAGTATCTCGCTTGTGCTTCCATGTCTTCAACATGTGTTTCGGCCTTAGCTGCTATCTTGGTGGCCCCGAAACATGCGTGATTACAGAAATAGTAGCTTAGTATTAGAAATTTGTATAAATTACTGACCACTTCCGTAATACAGGAAAATCAGTATGGTTCGATTCATATTGATCTGGAGCGCGGCGCTCTATGGAAGTGATACTTGGACTGTTGGAGCAGCAGAAAAGAAGCGAATTGAAGCGTTCGAAATGTGGGGTTACAGGAGAATGATGAAGATCAGATGGGTAGATAGGGTAACAAATGAAGAGGTATTAAAATGAGTGGGAGAGGAGAGATGTTTCTGGCGACTGCTACTGAAGAGAAGAGAAGAGATAGGTTGGTAGGACACATACTAAGGCACCCAGGAATAGCAAAATTAGTTATGGAAGGAAGGGTTGAGGACAAGAATTGTAGGGTTACACCAAGGTTGGAATATGTTAAACAGATTGCCTCAGTTGTAAGGTGTGATAGCTATGTAGAGATGAAACGATTAGCTCAAGATAAGGAGGTATGGAGGGCTGCATCAAACCAGTCAAAAGACTGAAGACTCAAACAACAAATCAAGGTGCTTGTACTAGAATTTGGTCTGTTTGATGTAGAGTACATTTCCATTTTCTTGACACATACGTGACATTGTTCTTTCAGAGGCCGTGGTTGGAATACTTGGATTATCCTGGAGTACGTGGGAGCCAGCAGAGTGCAGCTTGGGAGTGGCAGGTTTCCCGTTTCCGATCTCTAGATCACAACGTTAAAGTGATTTTCTCTAGTCCAGAAGAGGCAAATGACCCAAGTGAAAGAATTATCAAAAGGTAATTCCTTGGTTTGTTCTTCTTTTTCTAGTCTGATTAATTCAAACGTGTACTTTTCCTTGTATACATGGTTTTACAGAATGTATTTTCTTTAATAACTACTACACATTTTTGAAAGGCGGATGCAGTATGACAGTTTCTTAGCATCGGTTGGTTCCTTAGTTTAGGGGCTGCGACAACGCGGTCATGTAGCCCCGTGTACTTTGGTTGTGTGTAGACTCTGTCTGATAACAGGTGTTAATTGTGATGACTGTATTAGTGTGTGTTATCTGTTTTCAATTCAAGTAAGGACTGCAGACTTTTAATTTCAAGTAGTTCCTACTTTTGCCACCAAACACCACAGTCAACGACTAATAGTTCAGAACTTAGCTACCATTTCTTAGCATCCTTACATATTTTACAGGGTGGAATATGATGTATACAAAATGAATAATGACTAGACCCTAATTTATGGTTGTATAAAATGCTCCAAAGCAGTGAAATAAAATATCCTTAGAGGGGAAATTAAAAAGAAAAAGTTGAGGGTTGAGTCTGCTTAATAACTATGTATACGGTGCATGGATTTGGTTAAACGATGAACAATATACAAACATTTGGAGGAATAACAAACAATTTTATGTGTTTAAGACCTAACCTAACTTCTACATCAGTGGTTTCCAACTGGCGGCCCGCGAGGCGAGTTTTTGCGGCCCGGGAAAGCTCTTAGGAAAAAAAAAAGAAGTCATGAAATAACATATTTCATTGCTCATACTATGTATTTCTATTTGGCAAATATGAACAAAGTAATTTGATAAAGAATTGATAGCGAACCGTTATACAACACGCTGCCTCACACAGTGCTGGAACCAGGTCACTGACCTCCCTCCCCTTTACTCACGGATTAATGTACCCAGTTTTAATATTGATTCAAAGACAACTTATTACTACCAAATGTTCCTTTTGTAAGTATTGTTTTGATAAAATTATTAATTTCAGTACGTCTTTAGTTTTGTGGCTCTGTTTGCCATTTTTATATTAAGTCAAATAAACTTACAAGGTTGAGTGTTCTTCATCAAAACTAAATTTTTCTTGGTATCTATAATTTCACTCCTTTATGGAATTGTAGAATAGTTTTTGAGCAATAAAATCGAACCCCACTGATTGCTGGGATAGGATTTTCAGTTGAAAAATTCTGTGGTATCAGGAAGGGCATCCAGCCTTAAGTTTTATGAAAATTAGCCTATTATTAAAGTGCGGCCCGCAACCATGCTCAAGTTCCCATTTTGGCCCTCAAGCGCTTATAAGTTGGGAACCACTTATTTATCGTATGGATTTTATGCCAGGAGTGTCCGAGGACATGTTCGGCTCTCCTGAGTCTGTAGCTGCATTAGCGGACACCCGTTCAATTTCAAGTAGTTCCAACTTTTGTTCGCTACCAGATATCAACAAGATGTATAACTTTAAATTTCCTGCCAAATCAATACTTTACTTACAGAAAAATTCTATGGGTACATGTTACGGAAACCTATTTTCTTTCCTTCTTTAGCCCACATTTGGCACAAAATATCATACAACAACATCGAAATCCTCATCAAACAATACAAAACACTATTCATCAGTTAAAATATTAGAACACATTTAAAATTACACGTTAAGAAACACACAAATTAAAACATCAACAAAACTCTTAAATATAGCATGCAGTGCTCCACGCATATTCTGTCACTTTTCCTTTGTGTCATTAGACACATTAAAATGTTGCTTACGGACAAACACTTATTTGTTGAAGTATCTTCAATGTCTTAAAATACATATAACCATTCTATGGGAATTCCTGTGTTAGGTAATGGTCTTCACTGCTTAAAGTGTGGGCTTGTAAAAAACAAATATTTTGTTCAGTATTTACCTTGTGTCATTAGACACAAACTACTTATTGTTAAGATAAGACAAAAAATTATTAATGACGTGTTTCATGTCTGACACTTGAAACATGCTGTTGCGAAACATTTGTTGCTTCATGAAAACAGTACATTGTGACGGCTGGTAAAGAATTGAAGCCAGTCAAATTCAACGTTTCTAAGGTGATTATAAGCTGACAGTCAGCGGCATCAATTCCAAATTATCGTTACGGTTGTATATGGTACCTGAAATGAGTGATTTACTTGTTAACGTTTTAAAATGCCAAAAGATAAAGTACTTCTCTAATAGGAATAAAGAAACTTGTCAATGTTCCTCGTAAGTTTCTTTATTCCTATTAGAGAAGTACTTTACGGAACCTGGAATGAGTGCTGTTCCTAATAACCAGATATCAATGATACCTAGTGGTGAACTTTGGAACTTTGATAGAGTGTTCCAATTAAATCTAACCCAACAATTTAGCTTCACACAAGTTTAGCCAGTGGAAGGATCTTTTACATGCCATAAATCTATGACATGAGACCACTGGCTTTACTTCCCCTCCGAAGGAAGGCATACTGAAGGATTTTTAACGCTCTTAAAAAATCCGGGAAACTTCGGCCGGGTTTGAACCTGCTATCTTGGGCACAGCAGTTCAGCATGCTACCAACTACACCACCGAAGCCGCTTGGGAACCACTGATTTACATCAACAAATACTCTTCATGACTACCATCGTCCATTTCTCACTAACTCATGAAACTTTCTGTCCCCAAAGTATAGGCTAAGCAGAATAGTTTCGATGACTTCAGGACGCAGATTCGTACGCCTATCTGAGTAGGAAGAAATTCTCTTGCGCTGTCTATTCTTATTTATAAAACATTTATATTTAAGATTTCTAATTTTCTGTCAAACGACAGATAGTGGAATTATTTCAATTAATTTTAAAGTAAATGTTTAAAACAAAAGGAAAATCTTATTACCAGCATTTTTGTTATTTCGTATTCTATGGTGAAATTCACACCTTTTGCATAATAGTTTCATTTCGCAATATTTCGACATAGATAAAAATGTCATATTTAGAGTATATATGTTATTGTGATAACATAGCGGCTTCGGTGGCGTAGTTGGTAGCATGCTGAACTGCTGTGCCCAAGATAGAGGGTTCAAACCCTACCGAAGTCGTTGGATTTTTTTAAGAGCGTTAAAAATCCTTCAGTATGCCTGCCTTCAGAGGGGAAGTAAAGCCGGCGGTCCCATGTCATAGATTTATGGCATGTAAAAGATCCTTCCATTGACTAAACTATAGTAAAGCCATCATTACTTCCGACTTGACGTTTCAGTGTTACGCTAGAGTTGTCTAGTGGTTAGAAGGAAAATCTTTTTAACTAGACAATCACAGGCAGCCATTCAATTCGACATATCATGGCAAATTGAGTTTCATTTGTGATGTCGCAATTTAGCGAACGAAACTCTAGCCTAGCACTGAAACGTCAAGTCGGAAGTAATGATGGCCTTACTATAGTGTGAAGCTAAATTGTTAGGTTAGATTTCGTCGGAACGCTCTATCAGGTATCGTTGCTATCTGGTAGCGAAAGTTGGAACTACTTGAAATTGAACGGAACTTGTAGCTCACCCTAAGGGTGTCCGCTGGAAGCAGCTTCAGACTCAGGCGAGCCGAACATGTCCTCGGACACTCCCGGCACTAAAAGCCACACGATAAATAAATAAATGTGATAACATATATATGTTTGCTGAAATATTTCGCGGATATCGTTAAAAAGGTGTAAGGCAAGGCTGCAACTTATCACCCATACTTTTCAATCTTTACATTGAACAAGCAATGAAGGAAATTGTAGAAAAATTTAAAGTGGGAGTAAAGATTCAAGGAGGAATAATTTCAACTCTGAGATTTGCCGATGACATAGACATGCCTGAGTTATTGTTGTTTTAAGGGGCCGCTTGGAGAGCTGCATCAAACCAGTCAAAAGACTGAAGACTCAAACAACACATCGTTAAAAACAAAAATCTGGGACTCGTAATAATGACTTATGACGTGTGTCACGTCAAAAAAGTTAAGTCACATTCCAAAGTTCAAATCTACAAAACACTACCAGATCCCACAATGTCAGCCATAAATGGGTTTAAGACTTCAGTTTTTAACAGCAGTATTAGCTGTACATTGTGGGATTTGGTACAGTTTTGTAGAGCTCTTTTGTCTTGTAGATTTGAAATTAGGGATCTGACAATGCTCGCTTGAGTAGCGAAACATGTCATCTAGTATTTTCTCCCTCGTCTTGTAATCCGTGCAAATAACTTTCACATGTAATTTTTTCAGTTTGTTTTTACATTTCCCAATAATTGAGATTGTACCTTTGTTGTCCATCTGAAAATATACAATATCTATTCTTCACTGGTGTTATCAAATAATATGATAAAATGGTCCGGTTAGCTCAAATTATAATTGCCAGCGTTTCGCCCCAGTGTACCATTGCACAGTGGGTCAAAATCGAAATCTAGGAGGACACATTTATTTATTTTCATAATTAAAAAATCAAAATGTATTACTTCTACAGCATTCTCATATAATTGCTGCTCACTATTCTGGGTTATAAACGCATCTTAATTTAAATCTGTCACCACTGTTCGAGCAGTCTGAATTGCAGGGTGAATGTAAGTGGCTGTGGTTTGGTTATCTTTGTGGTTTATGTGTTGCTTTAAGATGGAACATGCAGCTAAAGGTATGATATTTGTAACGTGTTTCAGTTATTAATGGGCATAATTTTAAGCTATATTTGCATTATATAATATTTAACTATTATTTTTAAAATTATATTTTCACTTAGATTTTTAGTATGTCGCGTCACTCTGCGTCACTTTCTACTTAATGTTCAAATGGAGATAAGTCTTGTAGTTTACACCTGTTATAAGATTTTTTGCATCTTTTTGCAACTTACTTAGTTATTTTACGTTTTAGAAGATGCCGCGCAACCAGTTCTCACTCGTTTACAACTGTTTGAAGCACTGGGGATGACGATTATGTCAAAAGTGGAACTTTGTGACTTTGTTAAAAGTAAATTAGGGGTAGAAAATTGTTCTGAAGAGATAACCGAATGCTCTATCCAACTCCTAGTCATAGACAATTTCTTGGATGTGTAGACGTAGCTTAAAATTGTCTCAACTGATGTTTATTATGAAGTAAACAAATTATATATGTTGCTTTCACTCTAAATTCATGATTAAAACGTAAAAATAATGTTGTCCCCCTAGATTTGGATTTTGACCCACTGTGCATTGGGTTCGCCAGTCGGTATGGGACACCTCACCAAGACGCAGGGCTAGCATATACTGAGAAGGTCATTACAAGACACAAAATAAATGTAGTATTGAGGTCACGAGTAATGCCAATGTGCTGCGGGAGTCAAACTCCCTTTCACAAAAACAATTAACCTACCTTGGTAATCCAATTTGGTTTTCAAATATTTCCGAAGGAAATATAAAACTAACGTCATATTTCCTTCGGTAATATTTGAAAACCAAATTCACAGGTGTACCGTACCAACTGATGAGCCCAGGGGTAGACCAGGGTGAAACCCTGGGTAATTGAGTAAGAAGTCGGGACAATTTCGGTTTCTTTAAAATTTGAATTGACACCCAAGTTATAGGTGAATAAAGTACTCAAACCTTACAAAGCTGTGTGTTATTATTTCATATGATGTAATTTACTGCTAGCATCCACTGCGTTGCGTAGTGGATAGCATTCTTGGCTGCCACAGCGGAGGCTTGGGTTCGATTCTCGACTCTGCCAAGAAATTTCATTCTGGTGTGAGGGCTGGAACGAGGTACACTCAGCCTCGTGAGGCAAACCTGAGAAGAGGAGGGTTCGATTCCTACCTCTGCCATCCTGAAAGTGGTTTCCCAATTCTACTCCAGGCAAATGTCGGGATGATACCCATTCTTCTTAGCGGCTTCGGTGGCGTAAGATCGCGGATTTAAACCCGGCCGAAGTCATCATTTTTTTAGGAGCAAAAATCCCTCAGTATGCCTTCCTTCGGAATGGAAGTAAAGCCGGCGGTCCCATGTCATAGATTTATGGCATGAAAAAGAACCTTCCGCTAACTACACTTGTGGAAGCTAAAATTTGTAGGTTAGTTTGATAACTCTATATTCGTTCCAACGTTCGCTGCCTGGTGCTGACTGCGTTGGCATTTAGTAGCCATGTCCTTAGCTGGGTGTCGTGGACGTACTTGAAAAAAATAATAGTCTACAGTCCTTACGTGAATCACGCTATTATAGCCATCACAATTAACACCGGTTATCAGACAAATTCTACGCACACCCAAAGTACACGGGGTTGCATGACCGCGTTGTCGCAGCCCCTAAACTAAGGAACCAAACAACTACCTATTCTTCTCCACAACCACATTTCTTTAGTGTAGCCTCATTTTGCCAGATTAACCCTGGATCTGCCTACTCCTGATCTCTACCTATTAAAAGACTTCCACGTTAGCCATCCCTTGTCTTAGCCAGGCAGTCAAGTTTCAGATACTCTGACCATGTACTTCGCGTTGGTTGCTTCTCTCAAATCCCCTTGTGCGGGCAATATTCCTGATTACATTTCTATCCTGTAGTTTTGGTGAGGTACTATTTGTTTGTATTATTATGGTATTAATAATTAAAATACCTATAATTGTCTTGTCATCTGCAGGTTGAAGTCATACGACACCCCAGCCCCTCCCCCAGGATTGAAGCCCAGCAAACCTGTCATACCTGCTGTACAGAACGAGATGCTCTTGAACAGAGGATTGATGCTCAATGGCTTGAAACCCTCCTTTAGGTCTCTTCTTGAATATGCACAGTAAGTACAGCCATTTTAAAAGGATTTCATTCTGTGCGTCATGTGTGACTATATTACCTGCCTTGAGACACCCAAGACATGAAGTTATTTTTTGTCAAAAGTGTTGTTATTTTGAAGACACCACTATTTCCTGTCTTTATAACGATGACAACAATGACTGTTGTCTTAATACGAGGGCTGTTTTTTTTAAGTAAGAGCCTTTTTTTTTTTTTATTGACCGAACATTTTATTTCGAAATCACATTTATTTTTAAGTTTTACATACCTTCCTCTATTTTTCTACATAGTTGCCTTGTTTATTTAGGCAGTTGTCATACCTTAAAACTAAGTTCTGAAATCCCGATGCATAAAAGTTTGCCGCCTGCTGTGACAGCAAAGAATTCACACAGGAAAATCCATTGATAGAGTGGTTATCATGGATCTTTGGTCCTCGTGAATTTTCGTGTCGATTGCAGTCACCAAGTCATCTGTGATCACAGACCTGAGCGTTCATTGTCATGAACATTTTCACGCCACTTTTGAACTCGCATACCCATTTTCGCACTTACCTTCCGTCATTGCATTATCTCCATACACCTCACAAAGCTGACGATGAATGTCTGCAGCCGACATGTTTCTTGCACTCAAAAAACGTATCACAGATCGTACCTCACACGTGGCGGGCGAATCAATAATCTTGAACATTGTAAAGATGCACAGTTCAGCGTACAGGTTAGCTACACAGCTGCAACTGATGCCTGCTTGTTCGCAAAGGATGCCGGGAGGTAGCGCGCATGCTTGTTGCAGCGTGCGCACTAACTACGGGCTTTAAAAACATATGGCCCTTACTTAAAAAACAGTCCTCGTACATTGGTGACCGGATGCCTGGACTTGTCACATCCCCTGTGGACCAGACATTTTTCTGCTGAGGATACTTCAGTGCACCAGATTATAAAAACGTACATACATTTTAAAATAGCCCAGATTTTATGTATAAAGGTGATAAAAGTACAGTATTTGCTCGCATATAACTCTCACTTTTTAGACCGAAAATAAGTGTGAAAATTTTTGGTGCGTGATATATGCGGGATTTTGTGTGCAAAAGACCATATTCCTGTAAAAACGTAAAATTTGCATTATTGAAAGAAGACAACTGGCATTGTCACTACTGCCAATCTCCGAGCTACTCTCGCGTGCATCATCCTGACTTCCGCCAAACACATTTGCGAAGCCCGTCAAGAAGCTCTTCATAACAAAATCTGTTGTCATCATAACTCATTCCACATAAAAAGGAGGTCCCATGGCTAATGATCGTGAGATTATTGGTCACGTAAAACTACAAGCTAGCTTTTTTCCCCCTTTTTCCCCACTTACTTCTGCCGGGCTCCTATCTGTCATCTGTCCTGTCGACCACCCTTCGTCAAATTTTGTTCTCTTCCTACCCCGACGGTATTAAGGACACTGGATACTCATAAACATGTGAATTATGTACATTAGCAGACATCATTATATTAAGCATTTTCTCATTTCACGGTAGGGCTATGGCTAAGAATCTTGTAACTTGTAAAAAGCAGTTTATACTGAAGTGGATGATGGCCATATTATGGTATTTGGGGCTATGAAATCTGGAAAATAAATAAATATTGTAAGAAAAAAAAATTTGAGAAAAAATAACCTGGTTCATTCGGGTACCATTATCTGAGGTTTTTTCCAACCAAATGCTCTCCAAATTTTTTCACATAATGAGAATGGATAATGTAAACTCAGTAACCTTTTATTTCATTAGAATTACAATAGAATCTAAGAAAAAAAATATTCCCTTGAAACTTTTTATTTTTTAAACCCGTGGGGGTTTGCCTGTTCCTCTATCGGGCGCGTCCCAGGTGGCGGATAGGGGGGCTCGCCGGACTTGTCCGGAGGGTTTGAGGGAAATAAAATACCTCTCGCGGACCAAAAACAGGCCCCTCGCCAGGGTTATGGTGAAGCTACGTTAGGCCTAGCAAGCCAGTATTGGATATGAAACTGCTTTCAAAACGGGAACGGGCCTCGGAAAGGACAGATCTAAAGGAAGCAGACCTGGCTATGGAAATGGACTACGAATCGGAACTTTGAATATAACGACATTGACGGGAAGAGTGGAGGAGGTTGTGGATATGATGGAGAGGAGAAAACTGGATGTACTCGGACTGGCAGAGACCAGATGGAGAGGGGAAGGAAGAAAAGAACTGAGAAATGGCTTGCAGCTATACTGGATAGGAAATGAGGAGGGGAAGAGAAATGGAGTGGGAATGGTGGTGAGAGAAGGGCTGAGGGAGGAAGTAAAGAGGGTAAGTGATAGAATAATTAGAGCCAGAATCACTGTGAAAGGTAGAAACCTGGACATTCTGCAAGTCTATGCACCACAGGTGGGATGCACAGAAGGCGAGAAGGACGACTTTGAAGAGGAGTTGCAGAAGCAGTTAGTGGGGAGAGACCTGATAGTCATGGGAGACCTAAATGCCCATGTCGGAACTGATAGAAGAGGTTTTGAGGAAGTGATTGGTGGTGAAGGATGGGGAAACAGGAATAAGGAAGGAGAGAGATTGTTGGAACTGTGCAAGATAAATGGACTAATGGTTGGAAACACATGGTACAAGAAGAGAGAGAGCCATAAAATTACTTGGTACAGCAGGGATTTGACTAGGAAATCAGTGGTGGACTATATTCTATGCGGGAAGGAGACAAAGAAGAGTATCACGGATATAAGGGTAATACCTTCAGAAGCCCTGGACAGTGACCACCGTCTGCTGGTCGCCAAGGCGAGAGGACTGAAGGAAAAGAGGAGAACTGAGAACCAAGAAAGAAGAATAAGGACATGGAAGCTGAAGGAGGATGGAAATAAGGAGAAGTTCCAGATATTAGTGAGGAACAAATTACCGAAGGATGATCCGAAAACAGGTGAAGAAGAATGGAATAGGTTCAAGGACGTGTTGGTAGAAGCAGCGGAAGTCGTGTGTGGCAGAACTAGTGGAAAGAAAAGGTGGAAGGAAACACCATGGTGGAACCCCAGAACTAAGGAAGCAGTGAAAAAGAAAAATGAAGCATTCAGGTAATGGTTCCAACAGAGGACAGACAGAACAAGAGAAGAATACCAAGAGCGGAAGAAAGAAGCAGGAGAAGTAGTGAAGGAAGAGAAAAAGAAATGGCTGGAGAAATGGACAGAAATGATGGAGGAGGACTGTGATGGCAGTAAGAAAGTGTTGTATGGAATGATAAAGGCAAAGAGAAGAGATACAGGGGAAAATGTCAGAATGGTGGACAGGAATGGAATGGAGGTCGAAAATATGGAAGAAGTAAAGGTTATCTGGAGAGAATACTTCAAGGAACTCCTAAATCCAACTAAAACCAGCATAGTGGACATTGTGGAGGAAGAAACAGACAGTGACCAAGACATTTCAGAGAAGGAATTGACATGGAAAGAAGTGGAGGAAGCATTAAAGAAGATGAAAGGGGGAAAGGCACCGGGAATAGACGAAGTGAGTGTGGAGATGGTGAGAGCAGCAGGGGTGATAGGAACACAGTGGCTATTTCGAGTAATGAAAGTGATATGGAGGGAGAAGAAAATACCAGAGGACTGGAAAAGAGGGATAATAATACCCATATTTAAAAAGGGAAGTAGGAAGGAATGCAAGAACTACAGGGGAATTACTCATGTGCCACTGCGCCAAAATATTTGAGAAGGTACTGGAGAGAAGAATTCGGACAGAAGTTGAAGATGGGCTGAGGGAAGAACAGTATGGATTCAGGCCAGGAAGGTCAACAGTTGACCTCATCTTTGCAGTAAGACAGCTACAAGAACACCATTATGAATATGGGAAAGATCTGGTGATGACCTTCTTGGATATTGAGAAAGCATATGATAGTATTAATAGAAACAAGGTATGGGAAGCAATGAGAGCAAAAGCAGTGAACAAGGAGACAGTGGCAAGAGTGAAAGCAATGTACGAGGGAAGCAAAAGCTGTGTAAAGGTGGGAAGAGAGAGAACGGAATGGTTTCAACTGGAGAGTGGTCTGAAACAGGGAAGTGCCCTCTCACCCCTGTTATTTATAGTGTTGATGGATGAAATCATACGAAAAGTGGTAAATAGCATTGGGGAAAGGAAAATGAAGGCAATGTTGTTTGCTGATGACCTTCTGGTATGGGGAGAGGATGAGGAAGAAGTACAAGAGCAATTAGATGAGTGGGAGAAGGTAGTGTTATCATATGGGATGAAGTTCTCAGCACAAAAGAGTGAAGTGGTCATCACAACGAGGAAGAAGAACAGACTGGATATGGGCATAACACTTGGAGGACAGCAGTTGCAGAATGTAGAATGCTTCAAGTACTTGGGAAGCATAATTGAAGGAAAGGGAGGCAATAGGATGGAAATAAATGAAAGGGGAAGGTGCGCAGATGGATTTTTCAAGAGTGTTAGGGGGATGATATGGAATAAAGATGTACCACAAAAATGTAAAGGAATCATCTACAAGACCTACTTTGTGCCAATTTTGACATATGGTTCAGAAACATGGGTGATGAAGGAAAGGGACAAGAATAAAATACGAGCAGTGGAGATGAAGTTCCAGAGGAGTAGGGTAGGAGTGACAAGAATGGACAGAGTAAGGAATGAGAGAGTCAGGGAGATGGTAAGAGAGGAACCATTGCAAAATAGAATAGAGCGATCTAGGCTACAATGGTATGGACATGTGAGGAGGATGGAAGAGGAGAGGATACCGAAGATGATGTTTGGAATGGAAATGACGGGAAGGAGGCCAAGGGGAAGACCAAGGGACAGATGGACAAAAGGAGTTAAGAAGAGTGTGGAGGAAAGTGGAGTGTGCTGGGACACAGTAAATGACGAGAGATGGTGGATGGACAGGAAACGATGGAGAGGCTTATGTTCCAAGCAGACCCGACCAGCGGTTGGAAACTGCTCAAGATGATGATGATGAGGATGGGAATATTTTTTTTTTCTCATCTTGTTACTAAATTTTGGAAATAATTATACGAGACACGTCCAGAAAGTAAGTTCCGTTTTGGTAATGAAATTAAATTGTGTACAGATACAGAAAAATTATTTATTGCACAACATTCTACACCTCTTAAACTACTTTTCCACATAACTGCCGAACTTTTGCAGGCATTTGTCATAGCGTGGCACAAGTTTTTGTATACCTTCTTCATAGAAGTTTGCCGCCTATGTCTTCAACCAGTTGGAAACATCTTCTTTCAGCTTGTCGTCATTGTTGAAGTGTTGACCGCCAAGATAAGACTTGAGATGTGTGAACAGATGAAAGTCGCTAGGAGCGAGGTCAGAGGAGCGAGGTCAGGGCTGTACGGAGGGTGGTCAAACACGTCCCAGCCAAATCCCTGTAGGAGGTTTTTCATCACATTTGCAGTGTGTGGTCGTGCGTTGTCGTGAAGAAAAACAATACCTTTTGACAGTAACCCTCGGCGCTTATTCTGTATTGCACGGCGCAATTTCCTAAGTGTCTCGCAGTAAGCATCTGCGTTGATTGTTTGACCACGCGGTAAGAAATCAATGAGTAAGATGCCTTTCCAGTCCCAGAACACTGCACATCATTTACCGAGGTGTCAAGATTTATTTCGGCTTAACCTTTGCTGGGGATGAAGTGTGCCTCCATTCCATTGATTGCCGCTTACTTTCAGGGGTGTCTTAAGAAACCCAAGTTTCATCTTCTGTGACTATCTGTGCCAGAAATTCTTCGCCACCTTCATTGTAACGGGTCAAAAACTGAAGTGCACTACCCATCCATTTTGTTTTGTGTTGCTTCGTAAGAATCTTTGGTACCCAACGTCGGCAAAGTTTTCGAAAGTTCAGTTTTTCGGTAACAATTTCATGAATTAGTGATCGTGAGATTTGGGGAAATTCCATAGCGAGAGCACTAATGTAAACCTGCGGTTTTCCCGGATCTTGTCATCAATCGCGTGATCCAGTTCTTCTGTAACCAAAGATGGACGCCCACTTCGTTCTTCATCGTGCACTTCACTACGTCCTTCATTGAACTGTCGGACCCTTCTTCTCACCATTGAATCACTCATCACATTTTGTCCATACACTTCTCAAATTTGCCGATAAATTTCAATTGGTTTCACTTTCCTAGCATTCAGAAAACGAATCACAGATCTGATTTCACAAGCGGCGGGATGTTCAATCAACACCGACATTGTACGAGTAAGCATGCACAACAACGTGTACGTGGCTGACAGCGCTCTCCAAATGGCGCACGTTTCTTCTCCTTGATACAGAGCGTCTACCGCGCATATGCGGAACTGCGCTGCAGCGGAATGTACAACTAGTTGAAGACACAGGCGGCACACGTCTATGAAGAAGGTATACAAAAACTCGTGCCATGCTACGACAAATGCCCGCAACATTTCGGCAGTTATGTGGAAAAGTAGTTTAAGGGTTTAGAATTTTGTGCAATAAAAAATTTTTCTGTATCTGTACACAATTTAATGTTATTACCAAACGGAACTTACTTTCTGGACGTACTTCGTAGGTTAACGTTCAAGAACTCTATTTTTGAAGTTCATTTAGAAAATATTAGCCCTCTAGCTCAAACGGGTTCAGAGTTATTGGTACGTAAACATTCAAAATGTATGGTTACGGGAAACAGCTGACAAAGATAACACCATCTTTTTTGCATAGTTACCATGTGCCATCCATAGCCACAGCAATGTCTCGGGATGATTCATTCAAACTCACTGCTTCCTCAACTGCCTGTTTCATGGAGACTTCAGATTCCTTAGATAAACTGCTCAGTAATAATAATAATAATTTATTGTACTTACTAAAACGTGTAGGAGGAGGTGGGTCCATCATACCACAGAAGATATATGCTGCCTTCATGCCCTTGCCAATTGCATGCTTACTGTTCACTAACCTCAGATTATCACTGTACATTGTTTACACTTCACAGACTGCCTTACCAGTTCTGACAAAATGCCCATTTCAACAATCAATCTCAATAGAAACCATAACGTAAGTTAATAACCAGCCCTTGTTACGGTATGGGACTGACAATATGACTTAGGCTATACTGAAGCTGCATCTGCTGTTACAGTATGCATTGTGCTTCGTAGAACAAGACACAGCAGCCACGCCAAACGATGTCATCTTCATGCGACGCTGGCGCGCAATTTGCTCCGCGGGAAGGTTTTCGTCACATCGACAATTGAGAATAACCGATTTCAAGTGATGAAAGATTAAGATGTATTTTGTGTGTTTCTAATGTTATTTCATTGTTTTTGCAAAGTGATTAACCCAAGGATTACAATAACAAACTTTTCTGTTTGTCAATCCTGGATGAGATAAGTACAGTATGTAGGCACATTTACACATTGTTAGGAAGCGGCTTCGGTGGCGTAGTTGGTAGCATGCTGAGCTTCTATGCCCAAGATCGCGGGTTCAAACCCGGCCAAAGTCTTCGGATTTGTTAAGAGCGTTAAAAATCCCTCAGTATGCCTTCCTTTGGAGGGGAAGTAAACCCGGCGGTCCCATGTCATAGATTTATGGCATGTTAAAGATCCTTCCACAAATTACACCTGTGTGAAGCTAAATTATAGGTTAAACATTTGAACAACGCTCTTAGGTTCCAACGTTCGTCGCCAGGAGCCGACTGCGGTGTCGTCTAATAACCAAGTTCTGAACTAATAGTCGTTGACAGTGGCGTTTGGCGGCAAAAGTAGGAACTACTTGAAATTCAATGTCTGCAGTCCTTACTTGAATTTTTAAAAAAACAACAGATACACACTAATACAGCCATCACAATTAACACCGGTTATCAGATAGATTCTACACACACCCAAAGTACACGGGGCTACATGACCACGTTGTCGCAGCCCTTAAACTGAGAAACCAACCAACCACATTGTTAGGTATGCAACTATTGATGTAAAATAAGGTTATAATGTTATATATTATATATGGTTATATATTGTCTTATGACTAAATAAATAAGTTTCTCTTTTTTTGCGTGTGTTTTTCAAACTTTAAATTGGCAACAAAAAAAGAAACTCGTTCGGATTACCCGGGATTTCGGATTTCCGGGGTTCGGATTTGAGGGGTTTTACTGTATCATCACTCTCCTTATTCACATGTGATAGTTTCTTTCCGGAAGAACTGCAAAATGTTTGGTTACGTTCATCACCAGAGTCCACAACTTTTTGTTCGAACTGGTTTCCTTTGAATTTGTTCTTACCAAACTTTCTTATGCGAGGCATACCGGTAATTAATGTTATTTGATGATATTGTTCTATCCCTCTGTTGGGGGTGGGATAAACAGGGTAGTGTAGATGTGTTAATTTAAGGGATGTTTCCGAATAAGGGTAGTTTCCCGTAATTGGGGGAGACTACCAGTGTAGTGTGTTGGTGTGAGTACGTAATCTATTGGGGGCGTCCCTACAGGATGCGTTTACCTGCTAGGGGATGAATGTTTAAGGTGAGCTAATGACTTAGCCTGCCAATTAAGTAGAGCGAGCGATTCAGCGAGCTCACGTGCAGAGTCGGCGACTTGACACTCTGCAGTCGGGCCGCTTGCTCGAGTACAATAGAATTTCTGACGATGCAGTTTCTGGTCTCCACGGTCAGGGGCAATTAGGACTAAGGCCAGGTTGGGTGTGAGGATGTAAAACAGGGCGTAATGAGTAATAAGTGTGGGTGTTTACTGACCAAGTATTTATTGGCCAGTAGCTGTGATGTACTGTTCCTTTTAGGTGTTTAGACAGATATAAAATAAAGTACAAGGTGTAAAATACAGAAGTGTTCAGAGTAGGTGTTACAATGATAAGGAATCTGAGCTCACGGCTAGTTCTCACCTGGTGAAGAGCTGGAACGGACCTCGGAAGAGCAGGGCCGCTGGCCACGAACAGATAATGGGGCTCTTCTGGGCCTAGCCTTTAAGGCCTTCCCCCACTGCTTGGTCAACATTTCTTCACTGTTGCCGCTCCAGTTAGTGTGTTTGTGTGTGTATTATGTAAGCGTGGCCGTCAGCAGTATTGCCGGGCCTGCTTGTGTTTGAAGAAGTATATGAGGCTTATGGTATGCCTATGAGGGTGGTTTTGATGAAAGAAGGAGGGGTGGGTCTTCAGGGGTAATGCCCCTGGGCTGTACAAGACCTCCTCGGCCTTTATTCGCGGCCTCTCGAACGGGAAATAGAGTAGGCGTGTCGTTGTAGTGATTCTTCTTCATCTTCTTCTTGTCCCTCTTCTTCTCCTTCTTCGGTGTCGTGTGGATGTGTCGATGTCGTGTTGTCCTGGTGGTGATGGGAGTTTAGCGTGTGCTCAGAGGGGGTGGGTTTTGGGTATATACATAGTTCATTATTCACATAAAATTATTCATTATAAGACTTGACATTGGAATTAAAAATACATAGTTTACAATACATGGTGTGGGAAATTATTCATTCATGGTTTTGCAGAAGGGAAAAAAAAACATCGGTGGTTGCTGTGATGCTGCTTTGCAGTTGGATAAAAAAATTGCCTTCTGCGTGAGGTGTAAAATGTAACAATAAAAATAAAGAGATAGTGTAGAGAGAAAGAAAAAAAAATGTCTTAAGGTGTGATTAATGGTTTAATATAATATGCTTTTATTGCTCGAGGTGAGGTAAGACATTTTTACAAAATTTAAGTTAGAAGGGTAGAAAGGAAAGTCAGTGTGTACATGTGTGTGATAAATAAGAATATGTGTATTTACAATGTGTGGCATCATTGGTAACAAATTTTGTGTAAGGTGCCTCTTATCAGTATTACAATGTTTTCTTTTACATTATTCACTTATCATCATCATCATCTTGTACAGTTTCCAGCCCCAGGCTGGGTCTGTTTGGAACATAAGCCTCGCCACTTAGTTCTTTCTTCCCACCACCTCTCCGCTGTCACTCTGGACCAGTCCTCGCCTCTCTTCTTGACACATTCCTCCACTCCTTTCAGCCATCTATCTCTTGGTCTTCCCCTTGGTCGTTTCTTCTGCATCTGCATCTCATGTATCCTCTTGGGAATCTTCTTCTCATCCATTCTCTTTAAGTGTCCATACCACCTCAGTCTTGATGTCTCAATCCTACCTTGCAAGGGCTCCTCTTTCACCATTTCCCTGACCTTTTCATTCCTCTCCCTGTCTCTTCTTGTTACTCCGATCCTACTTCGTAGGAACTTCATTTCACCTGCCTGTATTCTGCTTATGTCTCTTTTCTTCATTGTCCACGTTTCTGAAGCATAGGTCAGTATCGAGATATAGTAGCTTCTGTATAACACTTCCTTGCTTTTTTGTGGGACATCTTTATTCCACACTAAGCTCCTAATGCTTCTCAGAAATGCTTCTGCCTGTCTGCCACATTCCGTAATCTCTTTGTCATTTCTCCCATTTTCCTCCACTATACTTCCCAAGTACTTGAGACTTTCCACCTTCTTCAGCTGTCCACCTCCAAGTGTTATCCCACTCATTGGTCTGTCCTTTTTCCTGGTCGTTAACAGGATCTCACATTTACTGATGTTGAACTTCCATCCGTACTCTCCCACTGTTTCTTCCCAAGCCTTCAGTTGCTCCTGAATTTCCTCCTCCTTGTTTCCCCAGACCATGAGATCATCTGCAAACACCATTGCTTTCATCTTATCTTCTCCTATCTTTCCTGCTATCCGTGTCATTACCTCGTCCATAACCACAATAAAGAGAAGGGGTGACAGCGCACTACCCTGTTTCAGGCCACTCATTTGTCTGAACCAGTCTGTTCTTTCCCCTCCAACTTTCACATAACTCACACTTCCACAATACATCTCCTTCACTCTGCCTACAGTCTCTTTTTCCACTCCCATGTTTTCCATTGCTTTCCAAACCTTCTCCCTACACACACTATCATAGGCCTTTTCGATGTCCAGGAAGGCCATCAGCAGATCCTCTCCAAATTCGTAGTGGTGTTCCTGGAGCTGTCTCACTGAAAATATGAGATCCACTGTTGATCTCCCAGGTCTGAATCCTCTCTCAATTTTCTCTCCACTTTGGCTCGTATTCTACTTTCTAATATATTTTCATATATCTTGGCACAGTGAGGTATGAGTGTGACTCCCCTGTAATTTCTGCACTGCTTTCTGCTTCCTTTCTTAAATATTGGGACAGTTAATCCTTTCTTCCAATCTTCTGGTGTCTTTTTCTCCTTCCATATCACCCTCATCACACGGTACAGCCACTGTTTCCCAACCTCCCCTGCTGCCTTCACCATTTCAACACTCACTTCATCCACACCTGGTGCCCTTCCTCCTTTCATCTTGTCTATAGCCATTTCCATTTCTCTCCAAGTCAGGTCCTTTTCCATTCCTGTGTTGTCTTCTCCATCTTCCAATACATTGTCTTCCTCCCTATGACCATTTGGATTCAGCAAATCCTCAAAGTACTCTTTCCACACTGTCTTGAGTGCCTCTTTGTTGTGTACCTCATTTCCGTTTTTGTCCATCATTACCACATCCTCTCGCAGACCTCTTCTCTTACTTTTGACCATCCCATAAAGTACTTTCTTATTTCCTCTGCTGTCTTCCTCCATCATCTCTGTCCACTTTACCATCCACTTCTTCCTCTCCTCTGCGACAATCTTGTTTGCTTCTTTCTTCTTTATCTTATAATCTTCCCTTGTCAGATCAGTTCTTTCCTGGAACCACACTCTGAAAGCCTTGTTCTTCCTTCCCACAGCTTCTTTTACTCTCTCATTCCACCATGGTGTCTCTTTACACCGCTTTCTGTTGCTTGTTCTTCCACATACTGCCACTGCAGCTTCCACCATTGTGTTTTTGAATTGCTTCCATTCCTCTTCTCCTGTTTTAGGATTGTCTGTTGGCATCCTTTCCCTTATTATCTTCTGGAATTCTTCCTTGACTTCCTTTTCCTTGAGTTTCCATACTTTGATTCTCCTTTCCTGGTACTCTGTCCTCTTGCTATCCTTAACAACTCCCAGGTTCATTACAAGTATTCTGTGGTCACTATCTAAAGCCTCTGATGGTATTACCTTTATATCTCTGACACTTCTCTTCATTTCCCAGTCGTACAGCATGTAATCTACCAAAGATTTCTTTGTTAAATCACTGCTGTACCACGTTACCTTGTGGCTTTCTTTCTTCCGGAACCAGGAGTTGCCTACCACTAAACCATTTCTCTTGCAAAAATCCAGCAACTTTCTCCCTTCTTCATTCCTGCTACCCCATCCTTCTGCTCCCAATACATTTTCATATCCTTGCCTTTCACTTCCTACATGTGCATTCAAATCTCCCATGACAATGATGCTCTGCCCATTCAACTGCTGTTGTAGCTCCTCCTCAAAGTCTTCCTTCTCTTGAGCTGTACATCCAACTTGAGGGGCATATACCTGGGCTATCTCCAGGCTTCTTCCCTTTACAGTTACTCTGATCTTCATGATCCTGTCACTTAGTTCCTTTACCTCTTCCTTCATTCCATCTCTCACAACTACTCCTACTCCGCTGCTCCTTCCTTCACTGTTACCACTCCAGTACAACCGGTACCCTTTCCTCAGTTCTCTGCGACCTACTCCTTTCCATCTTGTTTCTGCCAAGCCCAGTACATCCAGTTTTCTTCTCTCCATTCCATCTACAATCTCCTCCACTTTTCCTGTCAGTGTCTGTATGTTTAATGTCCCAACTCGTAGTCCATTAGCATATCCGGGTCGTCGTCGTTTGCATCCGTCCTTTCCGAGGCCTGTTCCTGGTTTGAAAGCAAATATGATATCCACTACTGGCTTGCTAGGCCTATCGTAGCTTCACCAGAGCCCCGTCAGCCGTCACTTTTCAGGGTTCCCATAGAGCCTTCTCAGCTACCGTAGCAGTCCCGGGGCACACAAAGTCCCCACTGCACTTCACCCCTACAGGCAATCCCCTACTTAATGCCGTTGCCCGTCTCCCACCACGTGGAGGAGGGGTTGGACTTGTGGGAGACATTATTCACTTATATCTATCTTAATTATTTTATACCTAGACGGCCGTATCTACTGTACCTTGCGTGCATGCTACCCTTTGTATTCATGTGCCGTCGCATGGTTAATCCTGTCCGGCCGTTTCCGGTGCAGTTTAGTGGTCGTGCTGCTGATATACCCCTATCCTGTGGATCATTCTCTGTGGGCGAATGCCTCCACACTTGACATTGAGAGTCGCCGCCACAAATTGGTTGCGCCCTCATTGCCGTATGTTGCGTCACATCTTTGACGCTTTTGTGTTTTGTAGATCTGTCAGTAAGCCTGATACCCCACAGGTATCAACCCTGCTGTTCAGATTTCTGTGTTCTGGAGTGTGGCTGTAAAAGAAGGTGGTGAGTGTGTTGCATTATGTTAGAATGAGTACAAATTAGTGAGTAAAGATGGTACATAATAATAGCATGGCACAAAAAACATGTTGCTGCTGTATGGCAGTGAAATCATCGTCACCAGTGTCATGTATCTGGTGCCGCCGTCTGTAAAGTGGAGAAGTAAAAAAAATAAAAACATGTAATCATTAGCGTAATCTTCATATTGCTCCTTGTGTCGGCGTGTATACTTTCTGAAATCAAAATTACAGGTATTATAGTCTATCAATACACTCGTGTCGTCCGTCTTGTTCTTTGTCTGGCGCCTTCTTATCTTACCTTACTCTATACCTTCTTATGCCGGCTATGACTTTGTGTGTATTGTTATGTCTCCTCAGTGTATGAGTGTGTGTTTGTTCGGTGGTCCACCTTACCTTATACCATGATCATTTTTGGATTCCATTTCTTGGTGCAGTGTTGGAGCTCTTTGCTGAAATATAAAATATGTTAGCAATACCCTTGGCCAAATATATATATTGTGCACCAATCGCGCAGCGCCGTTTAAGGGTCGGGTTGCGGTGCTACCGCCCCTGAGATTTCTTTGGCGTCTCGTGTATCATCGAGGTCGGTCAGCTCCAGTGGCTGTACCGTTTACCTCGCTGGTGGGTCGGATGGCTTCAGTGCCTCTGCCCTGTTATGTTTTTATCGGTAATTTATCGATTTATCGGACTTAACCTGGCAACGTCTAGCCGCCAGGTGCCGAACGCCATATGTCGCGTTCGCGTCGTACCCTCAATTAAATCTATATGGTGTTGGTCTTACCCTATACGGTGCCGAACGCCATATGTCGCGTTCGCGTCGCATATGCCTGTTTTTGCAATGTGTTGTCGGTCTTACCCTGGTAACGGTTTTAGTTGCCTGGTGCCGAACGCTCTGTCTTAATTAAAATTGCTTAACCTAGTTTATATTAATTAATGCTATAAAAAAAATATTTTGTATGTACATGCCGAAATAGTCCTTAACCTAATGCCGAAATATGTTGTAGCTACTGTTTTACAACAGTGCTTGTTAAATTTGCTTAAATCTAAGTTGCCTTCTAAATGCAACTGTATCTTATATATTAAAATTTTGACGTGAGGCTCCCCCCGGTCGGTCTCCCTTCCGAGGTGCCCTTGTGACATCCTGATGGGACAGGAGCCCGTAGTCCCCTCCTATAAACTAACTGTCGACTTCCCCCTCTTAATAACTAATATAGGCCTGTGCACCTGCGTTGCTAGGTAGCAAACGCTTCGCGCGGATATCCTTTCCATTGGTCTTATGCATGCTTATATTGGCATTATTCGCCGTTGTATGTTTATTAATGTTTATTACTGGGTTGCCCACAAAACCCCTTTGGGTAGCCCGTTGCATACCCATTTAATATCTTTGGCCGCCCGTTGCGTTACCATTTAAGCTCTGGAGACTCGGTGTCATCCATTTATGTGGGCACGGGACCGAATGACCGCATTCATTCCATACGCATTGTTTATCATTCATTGGTTATTATATATCATTTGTTAAATCATCTTCACCTCATCGTCCGGGATGAGGACTTGGCGTGCCTAGGATTGGTCCCGTTGAATCCTGAGGCACTGCTTCACTTCACGCGAATGGAAGACTTGTTCCCCGCCTTAGGAACGCTACTTATATTACACACTAACTAAAAGTCTAGTCCAAGTTGGTCGTCTCTAGGTTCGTCTCCTGAGTCTAGTATGGAGCTGGTTAATTCTCCTACTAGCCGTCAAAAGTCTCCCCTGCAGGTCTGGCTTCGACGACCGCAGTGCATAATGGGTGTAAGTTTCTTCGTCCCAGGGAACAGGCTAGGTTTCCCAGGATTCCGAAGCTTGCCCGCACTGAGTCATCGGCGCTTCGACCTTACGTCCATCTGTCATTAAACTGGGTCAGGATCCGTTGGCGTTTTGCCCCGTCTCTGCCCTTCCATGGAGCTTCTGCTCCCTCCATCTATTGTGATTTCAGATTCCTTTGGAAATAAGTGTGATACTGTATAATTATGTAATTATGTAAAATTTCTAGTGTTCTGGGGTTGTAGAATCTTCGAAATGCAGTGCCTACTTCAGGCCTGTCATTGCCGTGTCGGATTTCCAGAGGTGATGCCTTGGTACTTTTCTGGAGGCATTAGTAGGTTTATAGGGTGTTTGGTCCCTTGTTATTAGGATCCGAGGGTGTTATTTGCTGAATGGGGTTAAAGCGTGGTGGGAGGGGGTCGTGCATCGTTGGACTCCATGTTTATGGTGGCCGGGAGCCGATGATGCTGTTAGGAGGTATTTATGTGAGTGGATGGGGTGGGTTTTTCCCAGGTGTCCAAAATTTGAAAATGTCATGCGGGTGTGATAGTAATACAACCCCTGGTGTGTGGGTAGGATACCTCATGCAGTGAGATGGATATGAGGCGTATCTGCTCTCATTTGAGGATAAGGCGTGTGCTGGGATACAATAAGTTTATGTCCCTTGCATGCGGGATTATTTAATAAAATATTTGTTAGTATCAGTATGGCCTCATCTCTCTATATAGAGATGTGCATCGCCGCTTAATATTTATTTCCGAATCACCTCTAATACTCAGGTGTAGGCGTTCGGGTCCAAGGTGTAGCAAACCTTAATTTGTGAGAAGCATGAAGTCTATCAACCCCGATGTATACTTTGCAATGTAGTGTAGGTGTTTTTATGTGTCTGTGTTGGATAGTGTTGCAGGTAATAGGGTATGTAGGAGGAAGGGTATGGGGATGGTAGCCCGTAGTTGGTACCATGGCCATCCTGATGGCATTATTCACCTCTACTCCTATTGTAGTGTGTCATCCTCTCTTGGTCGTTATGTGTTTTCTACCCGCTCTTTGGGATTTACGGTGGCTGAGTTGAGATGCCATATAGCACCTAGTGTCTCCTAAAATACTAGTCTGTGGCATGCCCGTGGGTCTGTGATACCTACGTTGTGTGAAAATGTTTGTGTCTGTGGGCACCGCCCTCTGGCTGCCCTTAGGATATTTAAGTGTGGTGACGCTGTGTCATTCACGGCCTAATCTGGTCCCCTGTTCATAACGTGGGATAGGGTAGCATGTGGCTGTGAGTATAAATCGGCATAGCATGATTGCCTGTAGTGGATTTTAGAGAGAGAAAAAAAAAAACAAGAAAAGAAATTATTAGGGGGGGGGGGTTGTTCCCTCATGGAATCTGTCTGTATCTGCCCCTAATTAGTTTGTATGTTCGCGTGTAATTGCCTGTCTGCCCCTAAGTGTTGGTTGCGTGTGGGGGGGAGGCGGCCGCGGCTGTAATTGATGCGCTCTTGTATGTATGGAGCTGCCTGCTGCTAACTCCTACCAGCGCGTGTGCCGTTATCTGAGAGAGCTTATCTTGTTCCGCATGGCTACATGTCACGCGCCATGTACTGTGTGTTATCACCTTTGTATACATGTTCCTAGTGCCGTTAGTGATAGGCGTATAATAGTCTGTCTTCCGAGATCAATCTGGTCCACAATGTTTGTGTAATATTGGATGCGGAGCCTAATGTAATGCCGCTCTCACTTCCTGTATCAACGTCCGTGTTGTCACTGTATATCTTTATTGTCATTATGTTAGTGTCATCATGTCTGTATGTCATTGTCACGTCTTGCTGCTACAAGAATTACTTTCGTCAACAGTGTGTGGCAACACGCTGGAATTCGCTTATTTGCAGCACAGTGTTTTTTGTATATTTTAGTGTCCTTGTGTACGGAAAGTCTTCAATGATAAGCAGGAAGGCTAACAAAACGTGACTTCCGCCACTGTCCGTATGTCGACATGTGTTTGCATTCTAGAAAGGCCAACGTGTTAACTTGTCCCCTTTTTTCGCTCACAAGCTTGTTTGGGAATTTGTTTCCGTGATTAGTACCCCATTGTGTCTTGCTCTATTATTTTATGTCCGGGGTAATCTACATTGCCATGATTTTTGGCCGTATAGATGTGGTGTTACCTACTTTGTGTGAGCGTTTGTCTGTGCCCGTGGCGTCCCCCGTATTCAAATTTCGGGCGCTATGGTCCAAAAAAACGTATTTTGTGGTCTCCGTAGAGGCCTGGCGTTCCCGGTACGTCCCCTATTGGCAGTCCCGGGGTCGCTAATGCCCTAAGTAGGCTATTATAGCGAGTACCTTAGAACGGGCCTATGCCCCTGTATGTATGTCTCATGTATGTCGTCTGTGCGAATTTTGGTTGACCCTGTTCTTAATTTGTGGGCGTAGTGTGGTTTTGAATCCCCTAGTGAATGATACTCTGTCAGTTGTGATACCGGGCTGTCTGTGAGTGCCTTCAGCCGACGAGTGTGTCACGTATTCACGCTGAGCACGCAAAAGTGTCGGGTTACTTCATGTGATAACGCGCTGCCGGGACCGTATGTCCTGTCCGGCAGTTAACATTTGAAGTGTGCAGCATTCATGCTGCGACCCTGTCACGAATGGTGTGAGTGTTTCCAAAATATGTTTTCACGAGGATCTACGTTTTTTCATGATGATCGCGCCTTATATTTTGGCCTACCCTCGTGGTGACGCTATCTGTGTCAGACCTGTGTAGTTTATGTGCTTATGCATGTATTCCCCGTATGTAAAAGAACCTTCCCGTGTTCATGCTTGTGTAGCTCAATCGTATTTGTGCTTGTGTGTCCCGGCCCTTAGTTACCATGTCCTGCCCTTGAGGCTGACTCTGGGCAGTAAGCTATTGCTATATACTCCCGTGTTGGTGTATCTACCTTGTAAAAGAACCTTCCCGTGTTTATGTCTGTGCTGTGAGTGGCATTAGTGCAATTCATATGCCATCCCCAGTGTATATTTAAGATGTGTACACAATGATAATATGCCAGTCATATACATATAATATAAACCTTATTATGCATGCCTTAATTCTTAGCTATAACTCTATGGGGCACAGTGTCTATATGGGATCCTATGGCTTTTCTATGGGATTGTGTATTCATGCTGTCTGTGCGATGCCGCCCGTGTGATTGTCTGTCCCCGTGTCCATATTCCTGGTTTAATTTCAATGTACTTACGAATTGCCTTAGTTTTGGCCAGTTTTCATCTAGTTGGGAGTGAATTTTCCCCTGTAAATGTGTCTATCCTCGCCCGAGCGCTGTTGCTCGACGGGGTGAATACCTTCGCCCTGTTATGAGGGTAAAGGCCTCCGCCTCCCATTGAGGTGCTTCTTTACTATTTTCAGGGGTGTTTTAAGTAAAGTAAGCCTAAGCCTACGTTCACCGTAGTGCCTGTTAATAGGCGTAGGTGTGCTGGCGCCTGAAGGGCTGCATTGGCTCCGCGCTACCCTATCAGTGTCTGTGCGCATGTATGCCCTCCTGTCTGCCTGGCCTTGTGGGGTGGGCGGTAAAACTTCCCTTATACCCCGTGTACTTTGTTTTGGAGGCAGGATGGTGCGTGCAGGCGTGTGTGTTACACCCTGGTGAACTGTAAGCAATCCCCCTGTATTTCTTTGCTTTGGGGGTGCACATGTTCGTGTCCGCCTCCATTCTGGCGAAATCGCCCTCTGAACTGGCGGTAGGGGTCGTGTAATTGTCTGTGAGCGCCCTTGCAATGTATTGGAGGGTAGTCTGGCCTTTTTCTGGGCTATGGCCACGGCAGACTCCTTCTTTCGCGTCTGTCTATGTGTGTAGGTCTGTATGGGCTTATCGTGCTGTGGCACGTTCTCTACGTCCTCAGCCCATGATATATTTTCCTCCAGGTTCCTCTCTGTGTTGTCGTGTGTGTTTGAGAGCCCTGGCGTCACCTCCCTCTCGTTCATTCGTTTTGAGGGGGCTGGCGTAGGTTTTGCCCCTCGGTCTGGCAAAATTGCCTCCCGGACCGGAGCTGAGGGATGTGTGTCCATGTGAGTTTGGCCCTGTAGTGTATTGGAGGGTTGTCTGACCGATTTCTGGCCTATGGCCACGGCAGACTCCTTCCCTTGTGAGGCGGTACGTGTCGAGAGGGACATCTTCGCGAAATGCTGAATTAGCGTATCTACGCCTATGTCCTCTCTTGGCTTCGTTGGTGGCCCTGTCGTGAACTCAAAGATGGCCTTGTTGGCTTGGAGTTCCCGATATTCTTCCCAAATTTGGGCGTACTGCCTATTGAGGCATATGGCCTGTTCGGCAACTTTGGTACCGCTAGTTCCTATTTGTTTATGTTCTTGGATGAGTGCCTCCCATTGCTGGAACATGACCTCGTGTCGGCAGTGTAGTTTCCAGTGTGCTTTGTTGAGTTGTGTATGGAGGGTGGGGATTTTCGCCCTAGTCTTTCGACTCTTGGCGCTGCGGAGTGGCCGGACAAGTGCCCTTATAATTCTCATATACTGAGCGTGCAGGAGCTGCTGATACCTCCTGAGGTAGTCCTGCCTTGTCTCAAAGACCTTATGCCAGGCAATTAATTCCTGGTATTCCCTAATGTTCCTCAGCAAAGCTAAACGGTATAGGGGGGCCATCCTGAACTACGTGTGTGTATTAAAAGAAATGTGTGTGTCTTCTAATGTATTAAATGTGCTGATTCTTCCCGGGGGGGGGGGGGGGGTTGGCAAAAATTTCCCTTGTGTTCCCAGAGAGGAGGGAAAAACCAATGCTTTCTCTCAGAGATAGAAAAAATTTCAAATCTCGCTTGGCTGCTTTCGGTATGGATCGCTCTACCACGAGGGCTCGTTGTTTGAGTCCCTTACCCTTATTTTGCGTGGTAGTGGCACCTCCACCAATATGTTTTATCCCTCTGTTGGGGGTGGGATAAACAGGGTAGTGTAGATGTGTTAATTTAAGGGATGTTTCCGAATAAGGGTAGTTTCCCGTAATTGGGGGAGATTACCAGTGTAGTGTGTTGGTGTGAGGACGTAATCTATTGGGGGCGTCAGGATGCGTTTACCTGCTAGGGGATGAATGTTTAAGGTGAGCTAATGACTTAGCCTGCCAATTACGTAGAGCGAGCGATTCAGCGAGCTCACGTGCAGAGTCGGCGACATGACACTCTGCTTGCTCGAGTACAATAGAATTCCTGACGATGCAGTTTCTGGTCTCCACGGTCAGGGGCAATTAGGACTAAGGTCAGGTTGGGTGTGAGGATGTAAAACAGGGCGTAATGAGTAATAAGTGTGGGTGTTTACTGACCAAGTATTTATTGGCCAGTAGCTGTGATGTACTGTCCCTTTTAGATGTTTAGACAGATATAAAATAAAGTACAAGGTGTAAAATACAGAAGTGTTCAGAGCAGGTGTTACAATGATAAGGAATCTGAGCACACGGCTAGTTCTCACCTGGTGAAGAGCTGGAACGGACCTTGGAAGAGCAGGGCCGCTGGCCACGAACAGATAATGGGGCTCTTCTGGGCCTAGCCTTTAAGGCCTTCCCCCACTGCTTGGTCAGCATTTCTTCACTGTTGCCGCTCCAGTTAGTGTGTTTGTGTGTGTATTATGTAAGCGTGGCCGTCAGCAGTATTGCCGGGCCTGCTTGTGTTTGAAGAAGTATATGAGGCTAATGGTATGCCTATGAGGGTGGTTTTGATGAAAGATGGAGGGGTGGGTCTTTAGGGGTACTGCCCCTGGGCTGTACAATATACAACACCAAACAATCAAATCAACAGTTTTCTACGATACAACACTTCAAAATAAAACTTTCAGCGACTATATCTAAGCAACTCGAGGGTCAATATAAACAACAGCATACACCAAAGACAATATAGATATAATCATAGAGCGCGCGTAAAACATCTCATGGAGTTTATATATACAAACCAGGATAGCCAACCAATGCATAACTGTTTTTTACAATAGTCTAAATAACGAATATTCTGTGTTATGCCTAATGATAGCTCGCAGCGCGCTGATGACATTTTGAAGGGGCGTGGCACATGACACACCATTTTTAAATGGCCAATGAAGGAATTACAGCCAATGAAACACCAACAAACTATATATATTTAGATTCAGAAAATAATGGAGAATTTTATGGGACCGAAATTAAAAAATCGATTTTTTCATCATATAAGAGTACCCGGTGTCCTTAAGGTATCCAAGGCCTAGGGAGTCTTTCAATTTTCCACCTTAATTGGCCTTTGTCTCATCTTTCCTGATCCCTCATTCTTCAAGGGGTCAGACCTCTTCCTGTTCTTTTCATGGTGTCTTCTGCCTTCTGCTCCAAGCCCTTAAGGAGGCAGGGTGTGTGTAGCCCCACCACTTATGGTGCACCCGTGATGGTATTACACCCTCAAGGGCTCGCGGTTGGTAAGCTCGGGAGTTGGCGACCCCAAGGGATTCCTGAGCCGGGTCCGTTTTTCCCCCTTTTTCCATTGCCTTTTGGACAGATCCTCTCCTCTTTCCCTTTCATGGCTCTCCTTTCTTCCAAGCCCCTTAATTCTCATTCTTTGAGTGTTGAGGGCATTTTCTTCCATCCTATCTTTTATTTACCTTATTCTTCTTCTTGTTTCCCACTTCCTCTTGTGGTGTGCGAGTCTGTAGTTTTGGTTACAGTGTCCAATTCATTTTTACCATCATCCAAACCACTAGAGGCCAATAACCCAGATGTTAGGCCCCTTAAGACATCAGTAATTATCATCATCATCATCATCTTTCTGCTTCAACAATACGTCCAACAAATCAGGACAATCTTATATTGTGCTTAGTCAGCTTACATAACAATGTTGTCCATGCTGCTTTGCAATTTATACATTGTGGTCCCCTGGACTGCAAAAGTTGGATGTTATTGGTGTAAATGAACAGATCTGGTGGAATGTTCTGGAAAACACTCATAGCCTGTGGGATTTGTCATTTTCTTACTAGACTGTGTGCGCTTGCTTATTGTGTCTAGAATCTACTCACTGCGCATGTCAGAACATACAGCCCTGGACTGCAACTTCCTGGAGTTAGTTCCGTCGCTGTACCGTGACGTAGAGATGGAGATCTTGCTACATGCGGCTTGCGACACTGAGCCGCAGACTCCTCGCCGCGGAGCCACCATAACTTGCGCTGGACCAGCGGCAATCAGACTGAAGGTAATCTAAGTCTACTGCTCACATGCATTTCAATGTACAATAAAACTTTTTTTATACGTTTCACATTTGTAAGTTTTCTACACTTATACGATTTTTTCCTGGTCCCGGCGAAATCCCTGTACTTTCCATGTTAATTTATTTCTGATATACGTTTTACACTTATTCGTTTTTCACGTTTATACGATCATATTTTAAGTCCCAAGCGTCATTTATATGTTGCGTGTTCTGAGAAAGTACGTATGTTTGAATGCAAACTTTTGGTATAGCCTGTACTTCCGCTCGGAAGGCATGCACCGCGTGCTATTTATGTTACGATGGCCTTGAGCGACACCGGTGGTCACGGCGACACTCGCTTGTCAGAGTGTTGCAACAAGGAAGAACAGCTTGCGTAATAAGCTAGCGCAGCCAAGATGTTGACCTCTCAAAATACGGCGTCTGAAGCTTGTGTTAAGATGAGCGAAAGAAAGCAGAAGTGTTTTACGATCGCCGATATATTAAAATTATTATTTCCCCTTTTATAATTTTCATTCGTGTTTTTTTTTTTTTTAGGACTTCTCGTCAAACTATTAAAAATACGCGATTGTTTCTGTGTTATAGTAATCTTGCGTCTTCAGACAAATTGAAATGAAAATGAATTTAGACCTAAACTACGGTATTTTATTAATGACGATGACGAAGAGCCGCAGCATAATACAGTGGATCTTAATGATGCTGTCAATGCTCTATGGACTATAAAACATTTTGTGACGCGCCATAACGCTCTGAGGAAATAATGGCCGAATTATATCGGTTTGAAAATACTGTTCATGCCGCGGCCAACAAAAAACAAGTCAAGATAACAGACTACTTCGTAAAATGACTCAATTTTCTTTGTTGTTGTTGTTGTTGTTGTTTCTTTATCTGGGTGCATTTCTCTTGTAGTTGTTTTGTTACATATTGCTGATTATAGTTAAACAATCGTATTATTATTTCTTGTGGTTCACTTCTTAACTATAACCCATATTGTCACATACATTTTGCAATTTTTATATACCGACTTTCATTTATGCGTTTTTCACACTTAAACATTTTTTTCCTTTGGTCTCCTTAAAAACGTATAAGTGAAGTTTTACTTTACTTTGGAAAAATCATAACAAGAAGGCTGTCATTCAACCATCAATCACTATTTTATCATTTTAAATGATCTTGTCAACTTCGTCATTACTCTGGGGTCTGGCGTTACATTACGGTGATGGGACGAAATGTACCCAGATGCACTGAGGTGTGTGACGTCATAGTACTGCTTGGTGCATGTGTTCCCCGACAATCTCTACTTCGTTATTATAAGACAAAAATCCCCGATTCTTGGACGTCACGGGTAATCTCGAGAACCACTGGATGGATTTTGATGCGGTTTACACCATTCTGTAAAGTATATCTCGAGGAAAGATTCTATAGAAAATAATTTATGTATGATCAAAGGAAGCCAAGCAGTAAGAATTTCAGTGAAAAAGTCGAAAACAAACTTGGTGTCAGTGCGCTTTTTAAGCTCACGCTGGGCAAACCGTTAAAAATATCACTATACTATGAGCATAAGAATTGGTCAGCATGAAAAGTTCTACAAAAAAGTCCGCGAGAGCATATCTCTATCTTCAATACATCGCCCACTATAAGTGTTTTTAGACTGGATGGAAGGGGCACGTCCCCATGCGCTCTGGTGAGCGTGACTGCATCCCGCGCGCTTGACCTTGCTTTGCCCTTGGTTTGCACTTGCCGTTCGCGAGTAATTTGAAACAAGATAAGCAAGATAAGTATTATGCAGATAATTTTCTAACAAGTCAAGGGACTTTGGCTTCTTGCAAAGCGAGAAGCCTCCAGCCTTTCTAGCTTTTTTCAGCATTTGTAGCATTTAAAATGATACAAAGTCTAGTCTTTCAGACTGACTGTCACTTTTTGTATACCTCACTCAAATGCTGCTTGCCAGCAACAGGCGCTATCGACAGGCGGGAAAAAATTCACGCTTGCGCACGAAGGTTCAAGGTTGGTTGATTTAAATCCATCAGGTTTTCACAAAAAATAAATAAATAAAGGTTGAATACTTTTCTAACAGGCCTTGTATAAGCACAAAGTTGCTCTTCTTCCTCTTCTCTCTCTTCTCCATTGTGCCACTACTGTGGCATTGAGAGATGTCCTCGGATCCATCTTTTATAATTGCATCCACTTAGTATCGCAGTGTCTTTACCAATCCGGCAAAAGTGGGTCTGTCAGAGTACCTATTCCCGACAGTTACTCCTACGCCCAGGATCCTGAGGCCCCGTCTGGCCTGCCCTCCGGTGCGCAGCTCTTCACGAACAGTGCTAAGGAGGTTAGCTGGAGCGAATTCCTTGCTAGTCAAGGGGGATATACGAGCCTGGTGGTGATGCATCATGTATCAGCCTAGGGAGAACGATGGCTTCTCTCTTTCTGCCCCAGCAAAAACTCAGAGCTGTTGCATAGTCGCACTTTAATTTCTGTAAACTTTGATCTTCTTCTCTGAAATCGATTGCTGCTTGTGTACAGCTTTCATCCACATTGTATTTTCTTGCCACAGCACAGTTTCCAACTGCTTCTGTATCTTTGATGTTGTGGAGTTTTTCTTTTGCAGTGTTCGACCTATAACGAGGTTTCTTTGTAGCAGTCTTGAACACTCGTTTCATGTTTACTGATGCTGTGCTAGCACAAAACTGATGCATGTGTTGTGCTATCTCTTGATATTACGGTCGCCAATTGCTAGTCGAGAAAGCCGAATCATTACGATTGGTTATGATGTGAGAAGTGCGTTTCAAAGTACCCTGTACTTGTCAAGATCCTGAGGCTGTGATTCCGCTCATTAATATTTGGGTGGAATCGGCTGTGCTTCACCTTGTGCCTCTTGAACTTATTCAAACACTCTGGGAGTGTAGTAACAAGGTGAGGATTTTAAAATTGAAATCATAGAAAGCAGAGAAGCGATAAGAATGGAAAGCTGCTGCCAACCAGTCTCACAGCTGATAACTTGAGAGGGAGAGATTATAGAATGTATTGATACAATATTGGATCCTAGTTTGATAATTGAACAGATCTGGGTAAACTCGAACTTGCACTAGCACCATCTAATGGATACTCACAACACTGCAGACAAACGTCTTTAAAATTCAGACAGCTCAATTAATACCTGGATCCCAATTTTTCACTTCTCATATTTTATAAAAATCTGCGGCTAGTATTCGGGTATATACATTAATTTAAAATTTGAAAATACACTTACGTTCCGTCTAATCAATACTTTAAATGTTTATTTACACAATAGGACATGTTTCGAAGCATAATATTTTCTTGAAAAAATCGGCTCTTCATCAATTATTGGCCAGACATTTTGACATTTAAATTGATAACAAATGGATGATGTGGATGAAATGTCGTGTAAACATATATGATTGTTGCACTTGCACGTTTTTCAAAGAAAATAGTATGCCTCAAAACATGTCCTAGTATGTAAACAAACATTAAAGTATTGACTTGACGGAACATATGTGTGTTTTCAAATTTTAAACTATCATTCGTCAATACGGACCAATCATGAACAATGTTAACCTCAAACATATACAGTAATGGCACAAATAAAATAAAATAGATTAAATTTCCAATGATGAGCACCCTTTACAGATTTGTCACTTCTTAACGAAAAGGTGTCAGGACACCAGAGTTCTTTCTGGTTGCTGCAGACCAGCAGATGTTATGGATTTTCCACGACAGTCACCTCTCTTGTTTCCATCACTGTAAGTATTTCTCAAAGATTATTTCTCAGGATGTACCCAAGTTCTCAGACTGTCAAGCACCTTCCATGTCTCAAATGGTACATCTGAATGGCCTAGCATATTGGAGTATTTATTTATTTATTTTCCGTGTCCGAATCAAATTACATTTTGCCGGTAAGGAGCAACAGTTACAGCATTAGTATTTGCAGCCATAAGATCGTCTTTTGAACATATGTCCTCCATCAAGGGGCAGATCTGCAGGTGATCTGGATCTTGTAAGATGCCGCAGTCGCAGAACTCATCATTGTTGGCGAGCATGTTCCATTTATGGAGATTGTTCTTGCATCGTGAAACCCCCGTCCTCAGCCTGCTCAATGATTTCCAAGTTCCATATGGCAAGTTGTGACCAGGTGCCTTTTTTCTGATAGAGGAATAATTGGGTCTTTGATTTCTGTCTTCCATATCTTCACACGGGCAGCTTCTTATAAGGCTTCGAGGGGCTGGTTGTTGACCGAAAAGTGGATGCCTTGAATCGGTTTCTTGCCATTTCTTCTCAGATGCTGCAGCTACCATTCTTCGGACATGAGGTGGGGAAATTCCAATAAGAGAATAGATCTTCTGAAGTGATGTTGGTCTAAGACATCCAGACACAGTCCTGGAAGTCTCATTCAGAGCTATATCCACCTCTTTGGAATGTGGAAGGAAATAGTGAGAGCCATGGTACCTCATATGGCTCAAGAGCATTTTACTAGATATACAGAGGTCATCTCCATCACCAGCTCTTCTTATAAACAATATAATAGCAAAAATCTTCTTTCTTGCTACATTTGTGGTTGCTAAAGATTTCTTATTTTTAAATTTTTATTCCAATATTTTCCCGAAATTTACTATAGTGTCCCCTTTAAGAATTTTTATACATTAACACAGTATTAGGGATAATATTCATCCCGAATTTTACTATAGAGTCCTTGATTCTCAGATTTTCTTTTAGGTCCTGATATCAATCATTTATCTAATTTTCAGGTTTGTGAAGCTCGTGTGAGTGAAGGTACAGAGCACATGATCGTCCAGAACCGAGGAGAGTACGAGACAGTGGTGGCACGAGCCACACAGCCTCCTCCTCAGAAGGTGTGCATCGGGAGTGTCTTCATCGAACACACCATTGCGTAAGTTGTACTTTGACCACTCATTGCAGAATCTGTTCACCATAGAAATGCATATTACAATATTGCAATCAGTCAGTGATTTGAGACTTCCTTTTTAGAATTGAGACCACTTGTGGGTGTGATTGGAAAAAACGTGGAATCTGAACTAGAGCTCTATTAAAGTGAGGTTGGATTTCATCTTGTGAGTGCAAATGTGGTGCTCTTATCCAAACTATTCTGCAGATTGTGTCTGAATTTAGACTAAGAGCAAATCAAATGGAACAGTCACATTGATTTTCTGTCAATAATACTGTGAGATTCTTTTGCTGGAATGGGGCCGGCGGCCGGCTGCCAGGCGTGTGCGCCTCCCACCAGCCAACCGAGCGCAGGCGAGATACCAAGGGTCATTAAAGTCATTAAGTCACTAAACTTTCATCCTCAAGGGTGTGAAGTGTCAGCGCACATAAACAACAGCTTCTTGAAAGATTTAATTAAAGAAGCACAGATATTTTATTTTATTTCTGGGAATCTGGATGACCTCATGTCACCAGTTAAAGGTTAGAACTTACCTTTTCACAGAAGATGCTGAAAATGTTCTCCTTCAGCTGACAGACAGTAACTTTGGGAGTTACATTGTTAAATTATGTAGCTACTCCTGTTCCCCCCTGCATGTTTACTGTAGTTAATCAAAGCACGTTTGATGTTTAATTGTGGGGTAATTTAAAATACAAAGTGTACAGATAAATTACCCGTACTCTAGTGGAGCTGGAGAACAATATACGGCAGCAGATATCCCTTACAACAGAAGGGAATTACAACGTGTAAACGCTAATTTATTTACACGTTGTAATGCCTGTCTGTCAGCTGAAGGAGAACATTTTTTGCATCTTCTGTGAAAAGGTAAGTTCTTTAATCATGATTTGCTGGTGAATTTGCCATTAATTAATGTACTTTGTTACGGTTTCCACTTGCGCACTATCGTCGGCCCGAGCTCGGTTGTCTGGCGAAAGACGCGCGCTCCCGGCAGCTGGCCCGCTCCAGCAAACAAATGTCCCTGTACAATAAATCTGCATATTTACCATGTTTCAAATGAAGCTGTTTGTAAACCAGGTTGTTGGAGAATGAATTCATGGAGAGTAGGACACGGAACAAGACGGAGAATGCATTGAAACTGCAGGATGTTGGCGTGACACTGTTCTACCACATGATCAGCTTGTACAACGAAGATGCAGCTCTCTATCCCCCGACCAAGCAGCTCATCACAGGGTGCTTGGAGAGATTGGGACAGGTAAGTGTTTTATGGTCAATGACCAAACTTGGCAGCTTACGTAGCTTAAGTTCTGATGTCAGGGGTTGAGAATAAACTTGTTGATCACTGTGATACAGTCAGTGTGTACCTTAAGTCCTGAGTTGAGTCTCATTTTCAACACCTACCTTTCAAAGTATGACTGCTATACTTCCAAGTTGTTAGATTCCAGAATAGTTTGTAGCCATGCCATCCAGATGTAAATCACGGGAAGGGAATGCAAGAAATGATGGCGCTGAGATTTGTATAAATATCTTCAGCATTGTGAAATGTGAATTCTTTGATTGGCTCAGGTGTTTGGTGACTGAATCAATTTAATAAGATACATTATTATTGTAGAATACAGGGTGATTCTCTATGTAGTGTACAACTTCAATAATGTCTAATGATTTATTGGAACCACTTACAGACTTGGTTTATATGTCATTACATAGCAAAACACTTCAAGTTTCTTTGACAAATCCATTACAGCTCAATGTGTGCACCATTTGTCATCCTGGACACATACCAACGGAAGTCTATTTCCTGCCACGTATGAACCAGCATTTCTGGGGTAACAGAGGCGATGGGCCATCGCCGATGGCTGTTGTGATGCGATGTCTCAGTTCATCAAGATTTGCAGGTAGAGGAGGGATGTGCACCCTATCTTTCACAAAGCCCCTCAGGAAGAAGTCCAGTGGTGTGTAATCTGGGGACCGTGGCGGCCAGGTAATTGTTCCACCACGACCTATCCACTTACCTGGGAAACATTGATCAAGGAATTCCCTCACGTCTGACAGGTAGTGCGGCAGGGCACCATCTTGTTGCCAACACATGCGCCCATCGTGGTCATTTTCATCCAACTGTGATATAAGGAAGTTAGTAGCATATCCAGATAAATGATGCCGGTGATGGTTCTCTCGGCAAAGAAGAACGGTCCGTACACTTTTTCTCTCGAAACAGCACAGAAAACGTTCACTTTGGAGCAGTCACGAACCAACTGCACGTGGTTTTTCCGTGCCCCAAATATGACAATTGTGTGTGTTGACTCGGCCAGAAAGGTGGAAGGTTGATTCATCGCTGAAGACCACATTGTTCAAGAATGACTCATCACGGCTGATACGATCCAAAATGTTAACACAGAATTCATGTCGGGTATGTTTATTCGTTTCACTTAGTGCTTGAACCAAGGGCAATCGGTATGCTTTAATGGCCAAATGTGGACGTAACACCTGCCAAACAGTGGTCTGAGGGATACCAGTTTCGATTTTTGCGGACTGCGGACGAACCTCTCCCTAACTGTTTCCACCACATCGCCAGTCACAGGTGCGCGGCCTGGAGCCTTTGTGTATAGCACAGAACAACCTGTTTCGGTAAATGTCTGGTGCCATTGGTACACTGTTGGTCTGCTGGGTGGGTCTTTGCCAAATTCTGTGTGAAACCTCCGCTGTACACTCGTTGCTGACTTGGTTTCTTCAAACCAGAACACACACTTTGCTCTTTCCACTCCAGTGAAAGACGCCATTTCCGACAAGTGACAGGTAGCGCGTGTGGCGGATAACTGTGCAACTACAAACTAAGTGAGTCAAACCTTTCATTGTTTTGCAATATAATAACATATAAATCAAGTCTGTAAGTTGTTCCAAAAAATAATTACACATTATTGAAGTTGTAAACTACATGGAGAATCACCCTGTATAGCTTGTAAACTACCTTTCTTTTACAAGTTCTTTGGTACTTGTTCCTTTCTCTCCCGGAACGATTCCTGGTGCCATGCGGTGGCCAGGAGATGCTCGCTGGTTATGTATGTTTAGGTTAGCAGAATTCAAAAATAATACGTTACACACACACACATTAATAATTAAACTATATATTTACACATATATCACAACTAACTACACTGGCTGTAGCCGTGATGGCCAAGATTTAAATCGGTCCCTTTCAAGCCGCGCCATGCTTGTCCTGCTGTAAGTCATCCATGTGCTGCATGCCTCGAGAAGCCTCGAGTCGCCCCAGGTCACATGATCACGCGGCCGGCCGACAAACCCCGAGACAGGGGGTCAAGGAAGTGCTGCCGAGACCAACGCAGCGGAGCACTGAGTAACTACCAACAGTACTGTTCATTTTGTTTGTATCATGTTATGCTAGTGATTGTTTGGACTTGGTTCGACATGGTCTCTATAGTGTGCATCTGTATTCTGGAGTTGTTCCTTCTAAATTCATTTATGTTTGTATTTTCTTTGACATAATACTCTAATTGATATTGTAATTTTTTTCAGTTGGTCAACACGATATAAATTTAACTACTGAACTATACGAAAAAATAACCTGAAAAAATTACATGTGATTAAGGTATATATGCTGCAAATACAAGTAGACAGTGTTACTCGTCTGGTTCCAAAGGGTAAGTTCATAAAATTTGGTTCAGATCGGTGAAATGCTGTAGATTTGTGCCAAAGGGTCTAAATGAAGGGAATGGAGAGAGCTGTCCAAAATTTCAAGTGGGCAGTGTTACTCGTGGGGTTCCAAAGGGTAAGTTCGTAAAATTTGATTCAGTTCGGTGAAATGCTGTAGATTTGTGCCAAAGGGACTAAGTAAAGGGAATGGAGAGGGCTGTCCAAAATTTCAAGTAGACGGTGATACTTGTGGGGTTCCAAAGGGTAAGTTCTTATAATTTGGTTCATATCGGTGAAATGCTGTAGATTTGTGCCAAAGGGCCTAAATGAAGAGGGTTGTCCGAAATTTCAAGTAGACAGTGTTACTCGTTGCGTTCCAAAGGTTAAGTACGAAAAATTTGGTTCAGATCTGTGAAACGGTGCAGATTTGTGCCAAAGGGCCTAAATGAAGGGAATGGCGAGAGCTATCTAAAATTATTGTTGTCAAAAACCTTCCTGGGGGTCTGCACTACAACCCTACAAAATTTCAATGCAATCGGTTAAACTGTGTCAGAGTCTATTAATCTCGAACAGACATACATATATACAGGTCTATTTGTTTTAGCCTATTAAAAATAAAAGGCTTATGAGATCACCTTTTGTCCGTGTGTGTATGTGCGCCTGTGTGTGTGTCCCCCCCCCCCAATAACTTCTAAATGGCTGGAGCGATTTCAATGAAACTCAGCAAGGTCATAGTATTATTTTGGCTGACCCCGACCGTGCCCTTCAAATTTTATTACGTCTCATCAATCCAAAATGGCGACTGTGCGAAATATTTCACCGGTATTCTATATCTCCGAAACTATTACTCATATCGCCCTGAAATTTTGTACGGTAATAAAGAGCACTAATAGACGTTCACCTGTTTAACTTCCAAAAACCTATTAACTACAAAACTACCATGGCGGCAGAGCGAATTTGAAACATTTAAATAGACTTTTCTCGCCATTTAACCATCCGAGATCAGTGAAACGTGGTACAGCAAATGACTAAACAAATTGTAATGCACTGACATCTAATTTAGTTCAATTGTTTACATAACCTCAAGATGGCGGCTGTGCGAAATTTTTAAATTCCTTTGTCCGAATCATGTGATTCAAGTCAATATTTGAATAATGAGCCTACGCAATAATCCTCATCTAATAGTTCATAACTCTATGACCTACATATATTAAAATCCAACATGGCGACCATCCGAAATATTTAGACGGTTCTCGATATCTGTTAATCTTTGACTGCAATCAAACTGAAATGTTGTATGTGTATAGAGGCTATAAACATAATTTCACCTATGGGACGTTCAATAACCTGGTGAGCACAAATCCAACATGGCGGCGACTCAAAATTGTAATATTCAAATGGACGTTTCTCGCGATTTAACCATCCGAGCACACTGAAACTTCGTACGTTATATGCTTATATAAATTTTAATCCACTGGCATATAATTCATTTAAATTATTTCCTTAACCACAAGATGGCAGCTGAGCAAAATTTTAAAATCTTGTTTTCATTTCTTCTGTCCTAATCATGCGATTGAAATTTGAATAAAACACCTACACATTAATCTTCATGTAATAGTACATAACTCTAAGGCCTATGTATAAAAATCCAACATGGCGACTATCCGAAATAGACGGTTCTCAATATCTACGAATCTATTACAGCACTCAAACTGAAAGTTTGTATGTTGATAGAGGCAATTAACATAAGTAGGATTACGTAAATAGGCTACACCGACAGCAGTGTCTACTCTGGGTTAAGCGCAGCATTAGGTCATGGGGCCAAGCTCTCTGCAGACTCAGTAGACGCGTGGGTTCGAGCCCCACCGTCGGCCGTCCTAGAAATGGTTTTCCATGGTTTCCCCACTTTCAACACCAGGCAAATGCTGGGACGGTACCTTCTGACAGGCCACGGCCGCTTCTTTCCACATCCTTGCCCATTTTCGTTCATCTTCATCCATTCCATCTCTCATCCCGGCGCGCAGGTCGTCCACGGGTGTCGACTAGAAAGACCTGCATTCGGCCTCTCAGGAGGCCACAAAAAAAAAAGCTATATAGTTCTTCACAGAACTACTTGTTATATATGACATTTATTATGGACTATAGTTAAATGTAGTGATGGTCCATAACATATAGCCTGTATCTTAATAACATGTAATCTTTTTTCAGTTTTTTTTTTGGGGGGGGGGGCATATTCCAGTAATTAGAATTATATTGTGTTGACCAACTGAAGAAAATTACAACATCAATTGTCTATAAGGCATCACTGAAATTGGTTTAAAAGCTATCTCTATATATAATAATAATAATAATAATAATAATAATCTAATGAAGTGTTTCAAAAGAGTAACATTCTTATTTGATTGATCCTTGCATATAAGGTTGTTTTGCTGGAATTTATATTGGAACTAATTGCAATTTTTGTAGAAATATCCTAGTCCTTGTTCCAATTTTGTTTGCAGATCTTCGTGTCTGGGGATGAAAGTCAGTGCATGCGCCTGCTGACCACTATCATCCAACAGCCACACATGAGTGGCATCCTGGGGCCACACTTCACCCCAGCAGCAGCAAGCACTCCGACCTTCCTCCAGATGTATCAAACAGTGGTGTCCATTGTGGACCAGCAAGTCCCAGAGCGCATCTTTGTCTTGCTATCCAAGGTTAGCTCAAGGAGATGTATCTCTTCTCCATGTGTTTGTTTAGCTCTGAGCTGCTAAGTCACTGTGTTCCATTGTCTCTTCTACTTGTGTGTCAAACTGTATACTGTAAAACTTCCCTTATACGATTTCCAGGGGACCAATGGAAAAAAACGCATAAGTGTGAAAAACGCATAAATGAAAGTCGGTAAATAAAAACTGCAAAATGTATGTGACAATATGGGTTATACAGGGACTTTGTTTTATATGCGACGGAGACCCTCGCTCGCCCCCACCGCGAGTCGGTCTCCCGTCAAGCACTTTGCCGTAATGCGCTTCTTGGCACCACAAGTTTCCCTCCTTTGCAGTCTGCTGAGAGCTTTAACAGTGTGGGGTTCAGTTTAGTCAATTGTTCACATGTTTACTGCTCAGTGTGATGTTCCAATGCGATTTTCATTACGTGAACGTGTGTAAAGACCTTCATAAAGTACAGGAAATCTTTTGCGAAAATGAGCTTAAAGACTATACAGTCAATCGGTGCTGAGGAACTTCAGAACGTAAATGACAATTTCATAAAGAGGTGCCAGCGATGTGTAGCAGTGAATGGCGAACATTTTCAGCACCAGCTGTGAACTATAGGCTATAGGCTACTCAATGACTCAGTGCCGCGCCAGTTACGCATTACGGCAAAGTGCCTGGCGGGAGACAGGCCCGCAGCGCGGGCAAGCGATGGTCCCCGTTAAGAAGTGAACAACAAGAAATAATAATACGATTGTTTAACGATAAGTGGCAATATGTAACAATACAAATACAAGAGAAATGCACCCAGATAAAGAAAGAAACAACAAAACAAAGCAAATTGAGTCGCTTGACGAGTAGTCTGTTATCTTGGCTTGTTTTTTTGTTGGCTGTGGCCACGGAATGAACTGTATTTTCAAACCGATACAATTCGGCCATTACCGTATTTGCTCGCGTATATCTCGCACTTTTTTGACTGAAAATATGTGTGAAAATTTTCGGTGCGAGATATACGCGGCAAATGACCGTATTCCCGAAAAAACACAAAATTTGCGATGTAACAGTAGGCCTACTTGCGCAACTAACGTGACGCGTGAATCGCTAATTCGAACGTGTTTCAAGGCGGTGAATTTAGCCAACCGCGGCCGAAGACGCGGCGAGCGATGTACAGCGTGCTAACACTCACGCTGCGCCGTATTCTTGCACGCGGCCAAGCTCTGATGCGACGCAATGCGTATAGACAAAATCATTGAGATTCGAGAAGACTGAACTGCGTTTCTCTGCGATGTAACAGTAGGCCTACTTGAGCAACTGTTGTGGCGCACTAATCGCTAATTCGAACGTGTCTCAAGGCGGCGAATTACCAACTGCGGCCGAAGACGCAGCGAACGATGTACAGCGTGCTAATACGCACGCTGCGCCGTATTCTTGCACGTGGCCGAGCTCTGATGCGACTCAATGCGTAAAGACGAAATCATTGAGATTCGAGAAGACTTAACTGCGTTTCTCTGCGATGTAACAGTAGGCCTACTTGAGCAAGCGTTGTGGCGCGCTAATCGCTAATTCGAACGTGTCTCAAGGCGGCGAATTTAACCAACTGCGGCCGAAGATGCGGCGAACGATGTACAGCGTGCTAACACTCACGCTGCGCCGTATTCTTGCACGCGGCCGAGCTCTGATTCGACGCAATGCGTAAAGACGAAATCATTGAGATTCGAGAAGACTGAACTGAGTTTCTCTGCGATGTAACACTAGGCCTATTTCCGCAACTGACGTGGCGCGCTAATCGCTAATTCGAACGTTTCTCAAGGCGGCGAATTTAGCCAACCGCGGCCGAAGACTAACGATGTACAGCGTGCTAACACTCACGCTGCGCCGTATGCTTGCACGCGGCGCCTCGATCCCTAATCGGCTCGTATCGAAGTTCAGATCAACTCGTTGTTGCTCGCTCTTCCTGTTAGTAACGCTTCGGGTAAGTTCCTGGACAATGACGACTGTTGTGGCGCGCTAAATCGAACGTGTTTCTACCTCAAGGTTATTACGGTCATTGATATGATGGCGTCATTAATGAATGCGAGATATATGCGAGTAATTTTTCTTTCCTGAAATTTCAAGTAAAAAAATGGGGTGCGAGATATACGCGAGCAAATACGGTATTTCCTCAGAGACGTTATGGCGCGTCACAAAATGTTCCTTCACTACATTCAAAATACGTAATTTTTCAGCAATCGTAATGCACTTCCTCTTCCTTTTGCCCATGTTCACTGCAATCAAGGTTAACCACAACTGAAGCACAAAACAAGGCAGAACAGTGACTGGCAAGTGGTGTTGTATTTCGCAACACACGCAACTCCGCCTGAACATAGCTTCAAGGTCGCTCTCGCCACCACATAGCCCCGCGCGACGGATGGTTTCCGGGAAATGTACAGTGTGTGTCATAAGTTTCTGGCTCCAATATTTTTAGAGATTTTAAGTAGGGAAACGGTTGTAAACGTATAAACGACGCATTTTTCTCTCGGGGATGTAAGATATGATCGTATAAGCGTGAAAAACGAATAAATGTAAAACGTATATAGGAAATAAATTAACATGGAAAGTATAGGGATTTTGTCGGAACCAAGAAAAAAATCGTGTAAGTGTAGAAAACGTATAAGTGTGAATCGTTTAAAAGAAGTTTTACTGTAACAGTGCACTCGCGTTAACCCTGTGTTACTCGCGTAAGGTCTCACGGTCCGGGTGTAGCTTCAGTTTCCAACACCCCTCTATTGTTTCGTTTAGTCTGCGGTGTGACCTTGAGTTGTAACAGTGCTGTTTTCTCCAAGCCCGCTTTGACATTCCGTGCGTGAGTAAATGTGTTTGTGCTTTTTCAACTTTTTAGTATAGACAGTTATGTCTAAATCCTGAACAAAATGGATCAGAATGAGGAGAATAGGATTCTTCGTCTACTAAATGAAGTGTCAAGTGAACCTGATATATTTGATGATCTTCTGGAAGAAACAGATTCAGACTAAAAAGTGTCATTGTAAATGTGTAAAAGTGTCAGATGTTTACCGAGTTGACATTATGCTAACCAAACACATTTCTTTACATTCATGTTTTCTAAGATGTCATTTTCAAAAGCAATGTTGTTTGATAAGTTATTTCCAGTAAAGAGGTTTTTCAGTTATTAGTTATTTAGTTATACGTTTTTAGTTTATAATTACACATATTATTGCAGGCTTGTACTTACGTAAAACAGGTAATTACCACTAGCATACTTGTATACTTATGTAAATTAGAGTTTGCCAAAAATATCAAAATTTGTTCATTATAATCCAATTTTAACAATGAAAAGAAAACACGGTCTCTGAGTCCGTGTGCGGGCATTGGTGTAACAGTGTTAGAGTGGGTAACGCAGGGTTAATTCGCGGTAATTAATGCACGAACTTCCGCGTATTATCCGCAGTTATTTTTTTAAGCCTAGTAGATTATGCCTACATTAATAACTAACAAAGAAAAAACAATTATCACTCCTTTTTTTTAGATCGTTTATTCTAATTTTTGATTGCATATTTCCGAAGGAAACATACGAAAATTCGCAGTTATTTTTTTTAAGCCTAGTAAAAACAAAACTATTGGTTAAAATATTGAAATAGGCTTGAACACTCAAAATAATAATTATAACACTTGATTGTAGTGTCTTATAAGACAAGCTAGGCTAGAGGTAGGCCTATGTAGATTATGCCTACATTAATATCTAACAAAGAAAAACAATTATCACTCCTTTTTTTTAGATCGTTTATTCTAATTTTTGATTGCATATTTCCGAAGGAAACATTATACGAAAATTCATCTTGTTTTCCTATATAAGAGATAAGTGCGACTAGACACACTAGCTTGACTGTGGGAAACATTCGGGATTTCCGTTGCATCATTCCCGCACTCTGTATCAACTGGATGTCCGTTTTCCTCACCAATAGGCAAATTCCATGCAATTTCGTCTTTGCGTTCATGTCATAAATCAAAGTATTCTTTATCGACGTCTAACTTGCCCGTTCTAAATATCTTTGTCACAGAAGCCGGCAAGCGCTTGTTTTTGTGCGAGCGTAGTAGCGGTATTTTTCTCCCATGACTTGTTGACTGCATGAAGAGCATCCAACAATCGCGCTGTCGATGCGGCGGAAGTTTGCGCTATTGGGTAATAATCGCTGTTTACAATACGCTGTCCGCGCATCCACCCTTCACAACTCACAGATCAGCGACCTTGGAGTGTGGCTGTTGGGAAAGGGAGGGTAGGTTCAGAGTGAAAGTGCATTCCTCTTGTATTGTTTGGGCTTCGAAGACAAAGGAAATCTGTGCTCTACCACTCGTGGCAACATGCTTGTATGTTTCGAAGATTGCGCAAGTAGGCCTACTGTTCCATCGCAGAGAAACTCAGTTCAGTTCTTCTCGAATCTCAATGATTTCGTCTTGACGCATTGCGTCGCATCAAAATTATTTTAAAAGACGGAAGATTGCTTTACTTAGCGTGATGATTAGTTCCTGTGAGAATTTCTATTTTAAAAATACTCTTGGAGACCCACGAATTAACCGAAAAACTAATTATCCGCACGCGAATTATCGGGGGTACACTGTAAATGTATATCTATAAAATAGGATCCGAAATGTTGGTGTCTACATGCATTCTGCAAACTAGGGCAGAGTAGATGAGCAGCTCACAAAGGTTTCTTCTGCTCGCATATCAAGTGCAAGCAAGTTGCTTGCTCGCTTTTTGTGCAGTTAAGGCAGCTTTCTTCCTTCTCTGCATCTCTCCCGATGATGGTAGAGATAAGGAGGGAGAAAAGACGGTCCAAAGGACAGTCAAGACTTCACATATTTTGATACCACATTATTTTTGGAAGATTTAAATAGCAGAAGGGGGCAGTGGAGGGGAGTTACAGTGGGGACAAGTGGAGGGGAATGCAGACTACTTGCCCCCACCCGGCCCACTCATGAGTAAGCGTCTTCAGACTCGCCCTTTATGAAAAGAAATGTTTCAGCTGTGATGAGTGAAATGGTGACACATGCAGATGCATTCTTCTATTATTAATGGTGTTTGTGCTGTAAAGTAAGAATATGGAGTTTGTGAGGGCGCCAGTGTACAATAGCTCTACAACGGCTAAATCAATATTAATGAATTACATCAGCATTTTAAAGAGGGTTGAGAAGTCATCGTCAGTAGTCATGGTTATGGTCAACCTGTGACTACACTAACAGATAAAATCTGTCGCGCCCCCCGGGGTTCCGGGTGGGATTTCCGTAGGCACGCGACTCTGGCAACCATTTCTAGAAATGACCAACCAGGCGGGTAGAATACCCGGGGTGTGGATTAGGGCCTCGTGTTACAAAGGCATGGGTCTGGTTAATGCAATGAGGTGGTAGACATACACTCATGGGTTAGAAAATATGTAAATGTAAAATATACTGAGAGAATAAAGAATTGGGTACAGAACAACATGTGGAAAAGAAAACACTTAACAAGCAACAAGGCATAATGACCACTCCTAACAGTAATCTAGGTCCCATGTGGTCTTTGTGAAACCGCGGTCACGCAACGACAATTTACCATGTTAGGGCAAAAGCAACGTATTTCTTGGTGACAAGAAATACTAGCCCCAGCAACAGGCTGAAGGTGAGAACACGAGCTAAAATATGAATAACTACACGCTGACCAAAAATTGAAATGCCGGGAGGCATTTTGGAGAAATCCATGAGACGAAAGCTCTAAAATGAAATGAAACATGATAAAACAAAAGCGGATGGCAAAAGGACAAAAATATCAAGATAAAATAAAAAGAGACAAAAGGGCTAACCACTGGCCCAGAGCAGAAGCTCCAAGAGAACGCCCTAACATGACCGTTGCCCACATAGCGAAATTGCTGCCAGCTGCCTAGCAAGAGGCAAGCCGTTGGCAATTGTAGACCACATACAAGGACAATGTACCCAATGTCGTCCTATCATAAACTTGCCCTCCAAAAGATAACACCAAACATGTAAAATCCAACCTAGTCAATTATAATCAATTAAATAATAGCACACACGGCCTATGAATTACTACGATGTAGTTCGATATGAAAGAAACCTGTCTGAAAAGGCAAACCGCCATTGCCATGTGCCTTGTAGTTCATCTCAGTTCAAAAATGTTTTAAATGGGCTAAGTCGATTAATCTTGAAATTAGTTGCATTTCTCACATCGACACTGTGAGTTAAGAATCACTTGTAGACCAGAAAAATTCACATAGTTTGTACAATGAGATCAGACGCTTTACCTTAGTCTGTGATGTGGCCATAAGGCCTTTAAATGCCCAAGCTCCGAGAGCCCGGTCGCGAAGCAACCAGTTTGTTTCATCGTTGTAGGCGAAGTGGGAAGGGACGTGCTTACAGAGCACGCGGGTCGACGGGCGGCAAGTGTGTCGCGCGCGCCTTGCGGAGAATTTGGGAGGTAGGCGCTACCAACATTAGTAGGTCTCCAAAGTCACACATTGGCCTAGCCAGAAGGCAATTTCAGTTGGCAGGCTTTAGCTAAGTTTATCCGCAGTACAAGGAGATGATGTGGGAGCACACCATTGGTCCATTTGAAATAGCGGGCCCAATAGCGACCAAGAAGAAGGTCGGGAATTAGTCTTGCCTGGCCGGAACAGTTCACACATAGAGCCGGGACAGTTCATTCGCCGGGAAGAGGGGAGGACGGCGTCAGCGGCGGGACATTCAAATATCCCAAGCAAAGGGACACAGTGTGTCGCAGAAGGGCCGCCGGGGAGCTGCGGGAGGGGAAGAAACGTGTGCCAGACTTTAGGATGGCACAAAATCATTACAGGGACGAGACTCCTTTCTTCTGACAATGTCAAGCTCATGGCAGAATATGCAACCGACCAGCGCACAAATACGAATGTGCTTTGCTGTGATTATTGCCATGAAATCTTATAAACCAATTTTTTGTATTTGAAAAGTAGAGTACGACGAATATGTGAGGAAATACAGTATAATGATACCCTCCCAGGAGGGGAGCAATTTTATACTTCAAACTATTTGCAGAGATAGATCGATGGTACTTATCCATATAGTAGGGGATTGTGGGTTCATTGGTTACCGGTACTTCTGGTTAATGATCGAGGTCTTCTTTCATTTGTGTTGATCGACTGTACTAACTTTATAGTTATGCTAAATGTTTCTCATTTGATTGTGTTTGCAATTTTTGGTTATTGATGTGAAATATCAAAATATTTTTATCTGTGTTTTTCAGTTTGATGTGGCTCGATGGCTAGTGTCCCGAAGGCCTAGATTAAGCGAAAGATCTCAGTTCATTGAACTTGTGGGTAAAGCTGTGACTTCTGCTGGAATGAACCCAGAGGATGATAAATTGATTTTGCATGAGGTATGTGCCATTCCAGCATAATCTTCTCTGAATGCCTGGTTATGTATACTTATTTTTTAAATTCTTGAAACTGTTTTAATGGTTACCACAAGCTGTATGCACATGTTTCATTGTTATTATACAAAGAAGTATGGATTTAACACTGTAAAAAAATTGGTTAAACTCTTGTTAAAATCAGCACAACATTGATGATATTCATGAAAGACATGCAAAGAAAGAAAGAAAGAAAGAAAGAAAGAAAGAAAAAAGAAAGAAAATAAATAAGAAATAGAGAGAAGAAAAAATATAGATATATAATTGTAGATAGATACAGATATATATATAGAGATAGATGTATAGATAGAGATATACAGATCTAGAGATACAGATAGATCTAAAGATAGATACAGAGATGTAGAGATATATACAGAGATAAATAGAGATAGATATATATATATAGATCTAGAGATATAGATAGATATAGAGATAGATACAGATATATAGATCTAGAGATATAGATTGATAGAGATAGATACAGATATATATAGAGCTAGAGATATAGATTGATATAGAGAGAGAAAGAGATAGATACAGATATATAGAGAGAGATATAGATCTAGAGATATGCATAGATATAGAGATAGATACAGAGATATATAGAGATAGATGTATAGATAGAGATACAGTAGATACAGAGATACCCTAGGTACCGTATATACCCGAATGTAAGACGACCCCGAATATAAGACAAGGCCTAGTTATCAACTGCCTCTTACAGATTTTTTCAAAAGAAATACTCGCTAATTCATAACTTGGACAATATATGCCCTTAAGGTCGTGCTTTCATTTTTATAATATCTCGTGTTATCAGAAATCCCTCTGCCCACTTTTCCAAGACATACTCTATAATTTCTTTGTTCAAGAATGGGAGACGTTATTAAATTAAGATACGTTGATCACAAAATTACTGCTCGTAAAACTGACTGGTTGTTCTTGTAAAGATCGTCTTAAAACATATTTCCGTATGCTTTCGAACATATAATTTATCCGCTTGAAATGACGTGTATGCGTAAATCCTAACCTCAAAATGTACGCTATTCGTATATGCATGGTAATTAAACATAACAAACCATATGTTAATCTTCATTAACGCATTGATTCGTTGCGAGTTACAAGATGCCAACACCACATACTACTTTGCAAATAATAACAATTTTTAAAAACCTTGATAAAAAAAGAAAACTGAATATAAGACGACCCCAAGTTTTTATAACACAAAAAGTGGGAAAAAACCTCGTCTTACATTCGGGTATATACGGTATATAGATCTAGAGATATAGATAGATATAGAGATAGATACAAATATATAGAGATACAGAGATATATAGAGATGGATATATAGATAGAGATATATAGATCTATAGAGATATAGATTGATATAGAGATACAGATATAGCAAGAGATAGAGATAGATACAGAGATATATATATAGAGAGAGAGATCTAGATATATAGATAGATATAGAGATAGATACAAATATATAGAGATATACAGAGATATATAGATAGATATAGATACAGAGATATATAGAGATAGATATAGATACAGAGATATATAGATGGATCTAAAGATAGATACAGAGATATAGAGATGTAGAGATAGATACAGAGGTATATAGAGATGTATAGTTAGAGATAGAGATATATAGATCTAGAGATATAGTTAGATATAGAGATATATACAGATATATAGAGAGATCCAGAGATATATAGAGATAGATGTGAGATAGTGATATATAGACCTAGGAATATAGATAGATACAGAGATATAGGGATAGATTAGAGATAGATATATGGACGGACAGACGGATCTGTAGGTTTCGCTTGAGCAGTATAATAACTCGCACATGAAATGTCAGGTAGTGCATAGGAATGAGAGGTGTTCCCTTGCTTTTTAGCCACCATTAATTAAAATTTAAAACTCTCCAAATCTGCAAATGGAATCCATGAATTTGTTTCAGCATTTCTAAGTTTGTGTAAGTGGATAAACTCTTGATATACTGGCAGCTCTGCTTTATTGTATGCGATTTATTATATTGTGCATTCATTTGAGAGGTGTGGGACATCTTGGTCTTCAGTCCTGTGTAGTTTGGTGTGTTTTGAACTTTTCTGATAACTTGTATTCCTGTGATGACTGTAGTAGTGTGTGTAACTGTATTAGGGACCGGGATGAGGGAGGTGCCCCGGGACTTGAAATAAGGTGTTATCCCAGCATTTGCCTGGAGGGAATGTGGAAAAACCCAAGGTATAGTCGATGCCAGTGCCGGAATTCAAACTTCTGATCTCCCGACATGCTGCAGCTGCCCTTGCGGCCATGGTGCTTGATTTAACGAGTATGTCTATACCGCTAGACTGTTTATTCATGTCCTTCCCATGCAGAGTACTATTTCCACTCCATGTTTCCCCTTCTTTATTCTGTTCACTCTGTTGTTTTAACCAGGTGTTCCGCAAGCATCTACGGCTTCTTCTCATGTATGACTTTCCCGAGCACTATGGCGAGGTGCTGAATCTGGCTCTACGCAGCAGCGAGACGCAGTCCCTTTCTCTGGACGTGTGGTTTGACATCCTCAATGCTCTGCTGGTGGGAGGAGAGACCTCGCAGAGACGCCTGAGGCAAGGCCAAAATCTGGGCAAAGTGAAGGAGGAAATACGCAAATATGCCACCGAGCAGAAGCTACTGTCTCACGATGAGGTATAGTTTGTACGATCGCATGCACAAAAAAGTAATAATAATTCTATTAATGCAGCTAATGGCCATGTATTTCCTTTCCAGGAGGGGTCAGGGAAGGAATTTTGGAAGGAAATCGGCTGTGGACCTATTAAAAGGAACCGCCCCGGCATTTGCCTGGTGGTGAAAATGGGAAACCACGGAAACCATTTTCGAGACGGCCAAGGTGGGGTTTGAACCCACGCTCTCCCGATGCCAGCGAGGCAAGAGTTAGCGCTCGTGGCCGGACACAAACAAGTAATTCATACCTGATTTTACTATCAGAGAGAATCCTTGTTACTTCAGGGCAAAATTCTGGCACCCCGGCGTCTCTAAAAGCCAGAGTAGTTAAACGGAACTGAAAACAAATAACCTTAATAACCCCGAGTCCATGTTATCGTGAGAAATGTAATGCTTTGGCACTTGCTTTCGTGCAAAAATGGCACAAGAGGCATGACACATTTGGCTTCTTTATATCACTAAACACTATATTTAATTTGCACAAAGCATACTGTTCTCTCCACTTCATTATAAACTATCACTAATTACACAGGTCTGCGATGAAAAAATTGTTTCAAATTTTTATAGTGATTCTTATGGTATTCTTTTGTGCTGAATACAGAAAAAATAGTGAAAAAATTCCATCACCCTTTGTTTACCCACAAATTACACATTTTTTTTTTTTTACATACGTACAAATTATAACGAAGATATCAAGGACGCTGGGACGTTAACATGATGTCTGATTACTGTTGGATGTTAAAAAGAGAAAATCATCAACTCCACAGCAGGGAAAGTACAAAAAGAAGTTTTGAAGGAAAAAGAAAACGTTACTACAATGACTTGTACTAGTGTTGCCTTATCAACTTTTCTTACCGTATGTTTAAGATAAACCTATGTTTAATGTAGTTTAATAACATTGTACATAAAAAATTCTGATATAAAAGTTTTACCTCATTTTGTAGACAAACCTTACGTGGCAGAAAAAAAACAATATCATTTCTGAAATCAGCGCCAAAAAGTACATAAAAATAAGTTATCAAAACTAAAACTATTTTCAAAACTTTTTTGCAGACCTGCGTTCGTTACCTACCAATATAACCTATCTACATTGTCAGGTTTCTTATCGTCTGAATTTGCTCCTCTACATATGCCATTTCCTCACTCACTATCATTGTTTTCACTTACCAACACATTTATCCATAGGATAAATTCATTATCATCAATTTCCGTTTTCGAGCCTAAGCCGGGTCGGAGCAAATATGTCACCCCTCCAATTTACTCTGTCTGTCCACCATCCTTCCTCAACCACTGAACTCCACTCCAGGTTTAATTCTCTCTCACTGTCCTTCACCAAATCCATCCACAATACTCTAGGTCTTCCTTGACCTTTCTTTCCAGTCATCCGTCTCTCCATCACTTGTTTCAGCATTCTTTCATCCTTTTCACAAGTCCATACCATCTCAATCTGTTCTGCTCCAGCTTATCATTCAGCTTCTGTGCATTCACTTCCTTTCGAATGTCTTCATTTCTCACTCTCTCTATCTCTCCTAGTTTTCTGTACCATACTCCTCGGGAATTTAATTTCAGCTCCATGTATTCTACTTTCTATTCTCCTTGTCATCGGCCAAGTTTCTGCTTCATACTGTACGTCATTATTGGTAAGTACCGTATATACCCGAATGTAAGACGACCCTGAATATAAGACGAGGCCTAGTTATCAACTGCCTCTTACAGATTTTTTCAAAAAAATTACTCGCTAACTCATAACTTGCATAATATATGCCCTTAAGGTCGTGCTTTCATTTTTATAACATCTCGTGTTATCGGAAATCCCTCTGCCCACTTTTCCAAGACATACTCTATAATTTCATTGTTCAAGAATGGGAGAAGTTATTAAATTAAGATACGTTGATCACTCAATTACTGCTCGTAAAACTGACTGGTTGTTGTTGTAAAGATTGTTTTAAAACATATTTCCGTATGCTTTCGAACATATAATTTATCCACTTAAAATGACGTGTATGCGTAAATCCTAACCTCAAAATGTACGCTATTCGTATATGCATGGTAATTAAACATAACAAATCATATTTTAATCTTCATTAACGCATTGATTTGTTGCGAGTTACAAGATGCCAACACCACATACTACTTTGCAAATAATAATAACAACAATTTTTTTTTAATACCCTGAATATAAGACGACTCCAATTTTTTATAACACAAAAAGTGGGAAAAAACCTAGTCTTACATTCGGGTATATACGGTAATAGGTCTTGTACATCACTTCTTTAGCCTTCACTTTCCAACTTTCCAACACATTTATCCATAGGTTTAATTGTTTACCATCTGACTGTATTATTACCGACTTATTTTGAAGATATTTTCCAGGCATATTCACTACAAAGACTAAAATGCAAACATGTACATCAACAAACTAGTCGTCTCTTATGGAGAAAACGAAGCTTCGCAGTCAAGCTTGCCACGGTGGGTGAGTGGATAGCGTGTCGGTCTACTAACCCCAAGATTGCAGGTTCGCCCCTGGCCGTGGTAAGTGATTTTTGAAAGGCGGCAAAAATACGACACGCATGTCATTCGATGTTGGCATGTCAAAGAACCCATTTGAATTCAGTAGACTGTGTTCATAATGGCAAAATTAATCTCGGGAGTTTCCGCCAACACAAAGTTTCTTATTTCTCTGCTGGAAAGCTCTATAGTGTTCAAGGAGCTTAGATATCTAACCTCCTTGACTTTCATAGTGATTCAAGGAACAGCGAAATTCGACATGCAAGCTACCCTCTGGGTGTCAAATTACAAAGCTTGCACCCGGCACCCGAGGCCGTACGATATTATTATTATTTTTATTATTATTATTATTATTATTAATATAAGAAACCTCTACTAAACCACACAGTCGCTCAAGGCACTGATTTGAAATTCCGGATCCTATATCTCTTGCTCTGCTGTGAGCAGACAACTTCTACATAAACACTTATAACTAGGGATAGGAATTTTTCAGTAATTTCAAAGTGAAGAAAGCGGTGTTTTAGTGTAAAATTCGGTGGTTTCAATTGCACATTTCGGTACTTTAAAATGATAAGTTTTAGGGAGGATATTTTTTTATATCATGGATAATATGCATTAAATATTAAAATCCTACACTGACGACACATTCCCAAAATATCTTGTGATAAACAGTGACGCATATTACTTAACTTGCTAGTGTAAGCTGAAAAGAAAACATTCACAGTCAGCATTTGAATAGGGTATCCAAATGGTCTTCAACTCAGATTCTGAGAACTTAGGAAATGCAAATGTCATTCCTTGCAAAACTCCAACAATGTCTGTCTTGGTCCTGTCGTGCATCTGCTTCTTGATTAAAGTTTGCAGTTCTTTGTATCCTCTTATCACCTCACTTTCTTCCAGTGTTCCACAGAATGGCAACTTCATAATTTTCTTTGCAAGATCCCCATTGATGTTCATTGGCACTATTTCTTCTGGAACAAACACACACATTTGTAAAACTTGTTCCCAGGGTCTACAGATCTCAAGCTGATTAATTTTGTAAGAGCATGAGATTCAGCATTTACTAAAACTGAATGTATTTTTCTTCTCTTTGACACATTTCTACAAACCTCCAACTACTCCTTAATGTTGGTACCATAATTTCCAGAAACAGCAAGTTTAAAGGCTTGCTTAATTTTCTGGAGATGTCCATCTATAGTGCCGCCATCGTTACTTCCGACATGACAGTTCACCAGCTGGCGATCCAGTGTTGCCAGTCCACTAACGCGAATCAGCTGACGTACATAATTATAGCCGTAAAGTTAACAAAACACTCGTAATGTGAACAGACATGTTTACACACATCATACTCGTGAATAAGTACATAGTAGCAGAAATTACAAGTGTACTGCGGTTAACAGAATATTTCTGATAATGAAGCAGAAAAAAAATTGTAACAAATAAATTACTTACCATTACCGTCTCGCGTCCGGAGTCGAAGATGTTCAGAGTTCGAGAAAATGTATTATAAAACCTATAAAGGGAACACACCACTCACTTCGGAGTCACTAATGCCGTCTGACCCCACTCAATGAGCACATTCTTGCTTGCTGCCATTGTTGGAGCTTTGTCGTGAATGACACTATGATACGGGGCATTGTCCATAACAATTGTGCTCGCACATTACTAATCATTTCCCGGGTTTGACTCCTTAGTGGAGTCCCTTGTCCTCCTAAGGCCTTTCCTCTCTTGGCGCGTGGCTTCCTCGTGCTAGACCCTAGCATGATACTATTACGCACACGCATGGCAGAAATTAACACAAACACTCACTGACCTAAAGCTAACCTACAATTACACGTATGACAGGAGAAATTGGCGTGGGGTCACGGAGAGTCGGAATCGACTAAACGAATAGAGAGAGAGAGAGATTCTCCACTATGTCAAACGACAAACAAATACTAAGCTATTAAATAACAACAGACTAGATTAATATCAAAAAGAAAAATATTCGAGAATACACAAAGACCGCCAATGAAACTAACCAAGCACAATGCAAACAGCTGACAACAACATGTGAACGCAAGATGTTAGCTGGCAACATCGTCAGCGAAACTCGATTCATCTCGATATATCAATTTGAATGGCTGCCTGTGATTGGCTGGTTAGAGTGTAGCTGTGACGTAGCACTGAAACTTCAAGTCGGAAGTAAAGATGGCTCTAGTATAGAAGGTGAAAAGTTGGGTAAGACTGGCCTTCTAAAGTGATAAGTTCAGTGATGTCTGTGCCAAATTCTTTGATGAACATGGCCTGTACTTGAATCTCAAGTACCGGTATTTTGTCATGTGAAACATTGTTGAGATAATCAACACCCGAGTTATCAGTCCCTGCTACTTCATTCATAAATTGCGCAATATTTTTCGAGTACTCTGACAGGTACACTACCGATTGAAACCAAGAGGACCACCTGGTTAAGACTGGTTCATGAAACAGTGGCACATTTTGATGTATGTCTTTTGTGTCTTACAATACGTTATAAAGTGTGATAGGCCTATATATATTTTTTTTTTTCTGTGTTCATAAAATACACTTCAATATTTTAACCAATACCATAGTTTTTGCTTCTGGTAGACTCAAAAACATAATTACGGATAATTTGCGGTTTTCGATAATTCGTGAAAGTTCGTGCATTAATTGTCGTGAATTATCGGGAGTACATTGAAAAAACGGAAAAAAGCTAAAATTCAAGTTTTCATGCGGAATTCACAAAATTTTGCGAGTTTAAAAACCATTCTTTCTGCCAATTTTCGAGTATTAGAACAGATTACCATCTGTGTATTACTTCATTTAATAATTCATAATGTCGATTATTCAGGGCCGTATAGACGTAACTATAACTTTGAAAGAATAATAGATTTTCCGCCTTCAATACTGTTTATTTCTATTACTTACAGGGACTAGTTTCGGGGGGTAAATACTCCCCCTTCCTCAGCCTGTCCAACAAAACTTCACAATGGAAAAACTTTCCATGTACAAGCTCATACAAAATACATGAAGAATAAAGAATAAAGAAATAATATTATTTATAATCCCGCTCGACGCTCCAAAGAAGATACTTTTATTGGATCACTAAGGCCTAGGCGCATCAGAACTCCTGAATTGGGCCGGTGCTGCGGTCCGCTGTCCCCATTGCGTCAACGTGGGACCACTCTAGTCCCCATGTTGCTCTTGGCAAACGTAAATAATATTATTTCTTTATTCTTTATTCTTCATGTATTTTGTATGAGCTTGTACATGGAAAGATTTTCCATTGTGAAGTTTTGTTGGACAGGCTGAGGAAGGGGGAGTATTTACCCCCGAAACTAGTCCCTGTAAGTAATAGAAATAAACAGTATTGAAGGCGGAAAATCTATTATTCATTTAATAATTCGCGAAATTCGCAATCGCAAATTTTTCCTATCCCTACTTGTAACGCTTGGCTAGTTAAGAACGGCTGTATTAGGTAATATTGGATATGGTCTAAGTTGTAGACAACAACATGATTATTCGATCTTTTATTTCTCTTTCTATTTTATCACAAGACAAACAATAAAGGAGACATTTATAATTTTAAATTTTTGGCATACTTTTTCAAAGGCCAAATCATAAGATAGCCGAACATATTTTGAGTTTTGTGGTTTTTAGAAGAATTGATGTGTGGTCTGCAGGGTGAGTCAATCATTTTTAAAACAATTGAAGTTAGGTGGTGATTGTTGTCCCCTATTTTATAAGGCATGATAAGAAAGTTTCTGTTTGACGACCGTACAGTTCAGAATTGGGATGCCAATCAGGCAAAATCAAGATGAGCATTGAAGTACTCATCCCACCAATGTACCATGTTGAAAATCCCTGTGTGGTAAAACACCATGTCCTGCTGCGTGAAGAAATCCGTAACCGCCTGCTGCACATCCTCAACCGACAAGAATCGTCGACCCTTCAAGGCCTTTCTTAAGGGACCGAAGGCATGATAATCGCATCGGGAGAGATCAGGACTATAGGGTGGATGCTTGACTGTCTCCCAAATACGAATGCGCTATTTGAGGATACCGACCGCTCACATAGTGTGTGTCTCAGCCTACAAGTACAGAGGCAGGGACTTGTTTCCTTCTGACAAGGTCATACCAGATTATAAACTTGCGGCAGCATGTGCAACCAATCGGCCCACAAATATGAATGATGCGACGATTATGCGCTGAAATTTTATAAACCAATTTTTTTTGTGTTTGTTAAGTTGGGTGCAACAATTTTGTGATGGCGACGAATATGCATGAAAATACGGTACTTTTTTTTTTTTTTTTCAAAATACTTTAATTCATTTCCCTGGAAAAAATACTTCTACATAAATTGAATCTTGAATGAGACAGAGTAAAAATAAAATTAGTATACTTATTAAGCCCTAAAAGTTCTAAATTGGAGTTTGTCAAGTCTTAAATCACTTCATTTTCAGCTCCTGAAAATCCGCTCCCTGGTTATACATTGTTTACTCGCGATTCTTGCAAAACATAATGAATGATTGGATTAAAAGTAAGCCAAATATTGAAATAGATCTATGTTTTCACTTATTGACTCATAGAAAAGGTGAGGTTATGAAATCTAGCTTATTATTTTCTTTTGTATCTTTTTCTTTTCTGGTTTGGTATCGCCGGGTCTATGATGCCACTGGTTTTAGTTACTGTGCAGGTACAAAATATATATGAGGGAATCTCTTCAGAACATTATTTTGTTTTATTACAGCTCTATGCAGGACATGCTACCATATTTCCTTGTATAGTCGTTGCATATTTTTAGCCTAATATTCATAGGAAAAAGTAGGGTGCGACGATTATGCAAAGAATATTTAAGTACAAAAAAGAAAAGCACAATTTTTAAATATAATATACTGTATCATTATTTGCCTCATGCTTGTGTGCTTTCTTAATATTATTTGTTTATTATAGATCACCATATAGCCTAATTCTTTTATTTTCTCATTGTGGACAACATGTGCCTAACATCACGCACGAGTCTCTGTTGCGATGTTTCCACGGAAGTGGCTGATGCTAGACTGGCACGGGGTGTCCCTTGCGTAAGATTCCACCAATAGTAGTTGGGCCTCTTTTAACGTCGGCGAACTGGGGCTAGCCGCGCTTTGTACGGCGGCTTATTGAATCTGGTCATTCCGAGGCCAACTCACGGAAGCGACAGGTCCACACAAGTTTCACTCCATTGGAGTGGCATTGAACGTGATCGCTGTTTTGCATGCCGTTGGCATATCATGAGTCATAGCCCGTATGCACAGAAGGAAAGACAGAGACTTCTTTCTTCAAACATGGTCACAGCTGGTTAGCAACAGAACTCACATACGTTTGAAACACGGCAGCGTGTGTAACGGACTGGAGCACAAATACAAATGTGCTATGTCCTGAGTACGCCATGAAATTAAATATAATAAAAGGAAGAGAGAATCCGCCTGATCAATACTTATAATTAAACATTGATGGGTTACATTAGACCCATGTGGTACATGTTTTGGAGCTTATACTAACCCCTTCATCAGCCATACATAGAGCAGCACTTATCAGTATCATTAAAAAATCTTAAAAGTTGAATCTAACATGAAATGGATGAAGATAAAAGTGATATAAATGAGGAATGATATGGTGAAATAAATGCGAACAAACACATCCAAAAGAGGGGGATAAGAACTAGTACAGCACATATGATAAAAAACACATTAAAATATAGATCACTTGAACTTCATGTCGGCAAATATAATTTACAATGTTCACTATGGGTCCTTATGACCTTGAAAATATTCAATTAGGTTCGAATGTTTATTCTTATAAAATCACTCCACTAAATAGAATGTGGTCTTTGAAGATGCTGGTATAATAGAGGGTCTGGCTGTTTATGATCTCCTGCTGGAGGTACGAAGCTAATTACTGTAAAGACCAAATACGTCACCAAAAAAAACGAAAGAAGAACAGGCCAAGCTTGAAACGGGTCTCTTTGAGTGTGGAGCTTTGGGACGCCCATTAAAATTATTGCAAGGGCGCTCCCGGGTTGGAAATCCCAAAAAGAAGGTCCTCTCTCGAGGTGACAAGTCGTCGTGAGAGTATATCTCGCACCCGCGTATATCTCGCACCCCATTTTTTTTAGTTGAAATTTCAGGGAAAAGATGGTAAGTATTGATCAGGCGGATTCTCTCTTCCTTTTATTATATTTAATTGATAATCAATACGGAACCATGACTAAACCTACTGATATGCCATGACAAGTTATGAACCAAATTTTTATTTGAAAGGTAGGGGTGCGAAGATTATGCAATGAAATTTTATAAAGCAAATTTTTATTTGGTATATTTGAGTAGTGACCTGCCATGCCTCACGTTCTAAGTACATGTGTTAGCTCTTAGTTGTAGAAAATATTTTAATCTACATTGAATGTTTCTCCATAGGTACCACAAAATTTTTTGAGAATCGACCAATGTAATGGAAAATCACATTCAGCAGTTGTTGCATCGTGTAAGGTAATCCTTTATAGGTTCTTAATATCGCTTATTGTGGTCCGTATTGACGTAAATATATTGTGAATGGATATTAAAATATCTGCCTTTCAGTACAATAAATACATTGTATTGAAAGGTGGATATTTCAATAGTGATTCAAAATATACATGGGTTTGTTTTTTAGTTTTGGCACCTTAGTTATAACTGGATTAATAACTCACTTAGATGGTTCCAAGTTTCATCGGCCCTCGTTGTAGTCCCCACCGTTGCGTACAATGTGTTCCCAGTGATGCGGAAGTCATTGGATCCCGTTGGCACTGCCCAATCTATTGATGATACGAAGAGAGCGCTCGGCAGCCTGCTTAACGTCTTCAGTGGTACGGAAGCACTCCCCACGCATTGTCATCTTCATCTTCGGGATGAGATCATAGTCGCAGGGACTGATGTCGGGAGATCTAACAATGCCGACACAACGCCTGCTGTGTGTGCTCTAGCATTGTCATGCAGAACGATGGGCGGTGTAACCATGTGGTGGCGCAGTTTCCTTCTCAGAGCTCCTTGGAGATGGTCTTGCAGAAACGAACAATAGTACGCCGCATTAATGGTTTGCCCTCGGGGAACAGTATGGTGAATGATCACACCATCCCAATCATAGGCAGGAATCAACATTACCTTCACATTGGTGGGGGTTGGTCGAACTGTTTGTTTCCGTGGTTTCGCCACTCGTTCGATTGGCGTTTTAACTGTGGCTCATAAGATCTGGCCCACGTCTCGTCAATGGTTATGATACGCCGTAAGGCGGCCTCTCCTTCGCGCACATAACGCTGCAAGTTCATACGACAAGCGTCATATCGCAGCCATTTGTGCATGTCGGTTAAGTCATGCGGAACCCATTTGGACGCAATCTTCCTCATTTTCAGTAAGTCCTTCAGGATGTGGAGGACAGTTGAATGTGCCAGTCCGGTATCTTGCTCTAATTGACGAATCGTTACGTTCCGATCCACCTCTACTAACGCGGACACCATCTGTACATTGTCATCACGTACTGGTGGGTGACCAGACCGAGGCATGTGCTCCATACGTTCGCGCCCATCTCGAAAGGCTGCAACCCATCTTGCTACCGTTCTGAACGGTAACGCAGCTGCACCGCACTCTTCCTGCAATCCTCGGTGACACTATTTAGCACTGCGATCCCTAGCACACTGAATTTTACCCACGTTCTCTGCTCCTGCTTGGAAAACATTGCGACTGTCTTTCGCGAGCACTGGTCTCACACTACTCATCTAACAGACACGACTGCGCACGAGCGGTGGTGAAGACGGGCGAGGTCATGTGCTCTGAGGGAGGGGATGCAGGGCAGCAACCGTCAGTAAAAGTGGCAGCGCCCAACATTGTTGCAACTTGGCACTGAAGCATTGGTGCCAAAACTAAAAATCCAACCCATGTATTTATAGGTTCTTGCGATGAGTTCTGAATTTTTTTAGTTGTTTGTACTGTTACATTGCTGCCATGGAAGAGAAATTTGCACATTATTTGGTGGTGTAACTCTGGCTATATCATTTAAGGATCTACTGAATGGTGCAGTCAGTCGAGCGTTGACCTACAAAATACAAGGTAATGGGTTTAATCCCCTCTCGGTCTGATGTCATTTAATAGTTTTTAAATATGACGACTTTGTGTGGACATATTTACTTCACCGCCAGGGCAAATTCTGGCACCCCAGCAGCTCTTAATACAATACAGTTACAAGGGATGTTTTAAAAAGGGGGACCTTTAAGTTCCAAAAATGACATTTTTCAAAAATATCATATTCGAATAGAACAACAATTTCTCTTTCATTCAGTGAAAGAATTGGTTTAATATCTCGAATAGAACGGAATTTAGAAAATCGGCGAACTGGATTAACATTACCATTTTAATGAGCTAGTTGATATTTATTTTTGTCGATACGTGGTGATATAACTATTTTTTACCTGTTTTTAAGAAATGAACATTATGATGATTCACAAAGAAAAGCGAACTTCTATGGACAAAAACTCGGAACTATAAAAACCTATTCCTCCCATTTATGCCATAAAGATAATGTACCCAACGGTTTCAGAGCAGCCAAGTAATGAATATCATGAAGCAAGTAATAAATGAAACGAAAATTGTGGGAGGGGTTACGTCTTATCATCACCTAGTGACAAGTAGAGAATGGAATCGGATGGTGACGCGCCGATATACGCGAAAAATGATATTAATTGTTGTTTTAAGGGACCTAACATCTAGGTTATCGGCCCCACGTGAGAAAAAATAAAGAGAATACGAAGTTGCTATGATAACTGCCTCACCATGTTAACAATTGAGGTTCAGGCTGGCGACAACACCTGCACGCTTATTGCAAGGTCAAGTATGTACTGTGCCCGCTTTGTCAATACTACAGCTGGGGCCACAGCGTGCCACAAGCTCGACCAAGGCACCGCAGCAGCAGATAACAAAACTGCTACTTGCCATTCTTACTTTATATGAAAGATCCTGTATATGAAAGGAGAGCAATCGTTAGGTATTGAGTTATAAAAGGATTTAATTGTCCGCTTTTCAATAGAACAACTTAATGACAAATTTATGGGTACATGTTCCGGAGGTTAAAGACCTCCTTCTTCAGCCTGTCCTTTCTTAATACATGACCATTACCAAAAAACACCTATTTTCATGGAGAAATACATATTTTGAAAACATACCAAAAAAATTACTTTTAATACAATACATGCTTGTGGGAACAAATAAATTTAACTAGTGAACCCTTATTATGCATGTAACAACTGTCACATTTGAATTGGGAGCGTGATTATGTCCCTGGTACATATTGTTCTATTATGAATTGCACTCCTGGTGTTTCTGTGGTCGTTATATAAGTAGTAAAAATATGAATACATTAAAAACACTTAAAATCACACAAAACACATTGAAACTGTCATGTCCTTATTCCCTTATTCATGTTCAATGTACCCTGTTGGGCTTGAAGGGCCCTCTGTGATAAACATTGACTGAACTTATGAATCACTGACGGAATGTGTCCGATTTGAATTAACACTATTCCTGGGCTGTTTACATGTGCATTTGAGTAGTTGATTTTTTGTTTTCGATGTAGTGACTAGCGTTCTTGACTGTCACCACGGAGGTCCGGGTTCGATTCCTGACTCTGCCAAGAAATTTTAATTCTGGTGCGAGGGCTGGAACAGCCTCATAAGGCAGAACTGAGAAGAAGTGTTTCGATTTCTACATCAGTCATCCTGGAAGTGGTTTTCCATGGTTTCCCCACTTCTACTCTAGGCAAATGCTGGGATTGTTCCTAACTTTAGGCCACAGCCACCTCCTTCCCAATCCTATCCCTGTTTTACAATAACACAGGTTATCACACAAATTCCATTCATACAAATACATGGGGCTATATGGCAACGATGTCGTAGCCCCTAAAACAAGCAACAACAACTACTCTTTGTTTTTAGTGTTTGCCAACTTGGAACTTAAAATTTTGAAAACTAACTCAAAATGTACTTAAATACCTTCATTTAATATGTTGCTTCTTGCCTCAGACCTACATATTAAGTCTGGGTTGAGTTTGAGACTGAAGAATACAAATGTGGAAGATGAACAGACTTGAAACATTCATCAGTTTCCAGTTTAAACTGAAGTATCTCTTTAACTAAAAGCCATGAACTGCCTCCTTTACATATCCATGCCCACACCTTATGATGATTCTTACCAGTCAATCCTTGGACAGCAAAAGAAGGATAGAGGCTAGGAATGGGTTGTTGAAACCCGCAATTCTCTCGTTACTAGATGGTACAGTGAGATTCTTTTGATAGAGCGGGGCCGGCGGCCAACTGCTGGGCGCGCGCGCCTTCCACCAGCCATTAACAAATTCACAAAGAAAAGAAATTTGATAAAATGGTCCGGCTAGCTCAAAACAGTTACCAGCGTTTCGCCCCAGTGTACCAATGGGCTCTTCAGTTGGTTATGGTACACCTCACCAAGACGCGTGGCTAGTACATACTGAGAAGGCCGCTGCAAGGCACAAAATGTCGCCACGAGCAGCGCCAATGTACTACGGAAGTCAAAACTTCCTTTCAAAAATAATGTTAGCTTACCTTGCTAATCCATATTGGAAATACCTGTTCCCGACGGAAACAGGTTGTAAAATTGCAATTTTACAACCTGTTTCCTTCGGGAACAGATATTTCCACCAGCCAACCGAGCTCAGGTCGCAGGGTTGCGCGAGGCGGAGGCAAGCTACCCAGGGTCCTTAAAGTCATTAAGTAACTAAACTTTCATCAACGAGGGTGTGTAGTGTCAGCGCACTGATAAGAAGGTAACATAAACAACAGCTGCAAGATTTAATTAAAGAGGCACAGATTTTTTAATTTATTTCTTGACCTCACGTCACCAGTTAAAGGTTAGAACTTATCTTTTTACAGAAGATACTAAAAATGTTCTCCTTCAGCTGACAGACAGTAACTTTGGGAGTTACATTGTTAAATTATGTAGCTACTCCTGCACCCCCTGCGTGCTTACTGTAATTAATCGAAGCACGGACCTACGCCCGTTTGATGTTCAATTGTGGGTTAATTTAAATACAAAGTGTACAGATCAGTTACCCTTACTCTAGTGGAGGTGGAGAACAATATACGGCAGCAGATATCCCTCACAACAGAAGGGAATTACAGCGTGTAAATGCTAATTTACTTACACGGTACAACGCTTGTCTGTCAGCTGAAGGAGAACACTCTCGGCATTTCCTGTGGATAGGTAAGTTCTTTAATCATGATTTGCTGGTGAATTTACCATTAATTAACATACTTAGTTACGGTTTCCACCTGCTCACAATCCGCAGTGCGAGCTCAGTTGGCTGGCGGAAGGTGTGCACCCCCTCTGGCCCCGCTCCAGCAAAAGAATCACCCTGTATTTAAGTACTTGATTTTGATACTCGTATTTCATGGAGTTGAGCTCAAAACTCTTTAATTTGCGCAATAAACTATGCTGGTTGACAGGAATGTAATTCTCCATGTTGATTTGCATTTGCGGGCACTATATTTAATCGATGCTGCTCTCGAACTTACTCTCGTCACAATCATCATCATCATCATTTCCCCTTATCCAGCTCCTGCCGGGTCTGGGTATTTATGGCACTTCTCCACTTTCCTCTTTCCTTCCACAATTCTTCTTCCACGATCTGGTCCCAGTCCAGATTTCTTTTTCTCACGCTGTTCTTCACTGAATCGATCCACCTTGTTCTAGGTCTTACCCTTGCACTTGGCCTCCAGCATCTGTCTTGGTATTCTATTTTCCTCCATCCTCTTTGCATGTCCAAACCACCTTAGTTTATTCTTCTCAATTCTCTCATTTAGTTTTCCCATCCCAACTTCCTTCCTAACATCTTCATTCCTCACTCTGTCTTTCCTTGTCTTTCCTATCATACTTCTTAGGAATTTCATTCCACTGGCTTGGATTCTACTCTCTTGCCTGCTTGTCAGGGTCCAAGTCTCAGCTGCATAAGTTAATTTGGGTACATAGTACACTTTATACATTACCTCCTTGCTTTTCCTTGGTACTTCCTTATCCCAAACAAGTTTTCTTACACTTTGATAGAATGCATTGCTCTGCTGTACCCCCCTGCCAATCTCCATGTCCAACCTACCAGTTTGCATCAATTCACTTCCTAGGTATTTGAACGTGTCCACAATTTCCAAACTCTGACTTCCAATTTTCACAGTGCCCTTTCCTTGTCTTTCCCCTCTTGTCATCACCATGGTCTTCTTTCAATGTGTACTATTCAGGAAAAAAATATGCAAATATGCTCGAATCCGAGCCCTACTGATCACCCAGTAGGAACGGTGTTTTTCGAGCATAGTCTGCATATATAACCGCATATAATGGGATTTTGGAGCATATCTGTTGTTGTTGTTTCTTATGGCTAGCCCGGATTCCAATCCATCAGCTTTCTTGCGTTCCAATAGAGCATATAATGGGTTTTTCGAGCACATCTATCGAGCATAAAACACATGGTTTTCAAGCATATCTGGAGATTTTATCGAGCATATCGTCACAATATTGACAAAAATTGCTTCTCCCTATTATGCACACTCAAACCTAGTCTCTTTCAATATACTGCAACCCCAGGAGAATACACCTCCCAAATACGAGAACTTTAAACAGTCCACTTGCTCCAGTTCTTCCTACTGGGTGATAAGTAGGGCTCGTATTCGAGCATATTTGCATATTTTTTTCCTGAATAGTACACATTGAAAGAAGCCTTTCGGTGGTATTTTCACCTCTCTGAGACCAACAGAATTGAAATTTATCGGGCATATAAATGCATAAAACTGGAGTTTTCAGAATAGAAGCATATAAATGCATATTCTTGTGGTTTTCGTCTAAATAGTTTGTTTTTCTTCGAATTCCCCCCCAGAATTCGGGCCCTGACCATCCTTACGGTTCGAAAACAGAAATAATTATTGAACAGCCTATCTGGTGCGAATAATAGAACCGCAGGTTTTTAACCTCGAGTGAGGTCGTTCTCGTCATTGAAACTTTTATTGACTGATTTAAGAAAATCATTCAAAACTGAAAACCTAGAAAAAATTCTTGTTGTACAGACCAATGCAGATCTACTTCATTGACTCGCCTAATTCTGAACATTTTGTAAATGAACTTTTAAACTGTAACTTTTATAAGAAAACTTCTCTTATACAGGGTGTTTCAAAACTCGACGGCAACATTTCGGGAATGGGTTCCTCACAGTAAGATAAGAAACAAATGTTATGACAACATGGGTCTGGAAACGGATACTTCCGGAGTTATTCCCCTTGGCAGGAATGAATGAATGTTAGTACATAAATGTCCATTACATGTCCTGTTTGGTGTAAAAGAAATCGCGAAACCGGTTTCAAATGGTACATGTAGGCATGTTGTGAATGGAAGTGATGTGCGTCGTATTAAAGACCTTAGCACTCGTACATGATATGGGATCGTCTTACTGTTTAGCCGTTGCCGAGAACACGTCTGTTATATATCACTCACTGTTTACTTCCTAAGTGCCGGAAACTCTGCTCAAATCTGCGATCAAAGTGCTACGTCAGTCTACCAACAAACATCAGCGAGAAAGTTATTGTGCCAGTTCAGTTCAGTTCAGCGACTTATTATTATCATCTGTGATGTCGAGTGAATCACCTCCGCCGCCTATAAGTGGAAGGCGTGCGAGTATCTTCGACCCTCCTGAGTTGAATCAAATGGAGCAGACCCAGATCAAATGTGCACGAAGACCAGAAGATTCTATCAGCCCTGACCATCAACGGAAGCGAGTATGTGGCAATGAATCCAGATCATCAGGATCCACGTCTACCACACCAGACACAGGTACACCTAGTGGCATTGAATTCTTGCCCACGACTGCTCAATCTCCAAATACAGACTTTCCATCATTCCCACAACCAGCAGTACCTACATACATGCCAGGCAACCTTCGCAGTTTCGCTGAGATGGCAAAAAATCCAGCCTTGCACCCGCAAGTACGTCAAAGAAGCCAGGTGACACCATGCCCCATTCCACCGGCCCAATTTTATATTGTCAAACTAACGAATCTGGATCTTGCTAAGGCAAACCCTCGCTCTTTATACACGATCATATCTTCCTTCACCCCCGACCTCCAATCATACCAACTTGAACTCCAGAAAACTAAAGAGGGCTATAATATCAAAACAGCGCAGCCATTCTACCACCATCTGGTACACACAATAGGACTAGCCCAATTTGGACCTCGCACGCAGGCCACCAATTTATCCAACCTTCAACCTTCCCGCCCCTATGCCCCCCCTTCCCGCCCCACCCCCCTACTATCAGTGGTGGTATACGGAGTCGACCAGCTGTACACGGATGATGAAGTGGCCCAACAACTAACCCAACAAGGACATACCATCTTCAGAGCCATCCGCATTAAAAACAACGCGGGACCCACGACTCTCGTCAGAATCCTAAGCCGGGACACTGCCACTCTGGATGCACTTCTGAGAGACGGGGCATTAATTTATGCTAGGCGTCACCGCGTTGAGCCTTCCCGCGCTTCAGGCCCTCAAAGGATGAGGTGCGAGAAATGCCAACGCTATGATCATGCTCCAGGAGCACCTTGTGTGCAACCCCAGGTATGTGGCATATGCAGTTTGGACCACCCAACATCTTTGTGTAATAACCGTGCAAACCCAAAATGTGTAAACTGTACCCTTCCCCATCCAGCCTTCAGCTATAAGTGTAAAAACCGACCCCCCCCAACTCCTGCCGAACCAGAAACCGTCATCCCAGTGATCTCCCAAGACCTCCCCAACCCTGCTCCTTCTTCTACCCTCCCCTCCCCTAGTACAGAAAATATTATTAGGTTCATGTCCATGGTATTGCAAAACTGTCTCCCATTCCACCGTCCCCTCATCACCCAGCACATTCAAATGGCAGCCCGGTTGGTGTTCCATACCCACGTAGATATTGCTTATGCAGGGAATAGAATGCATTATGCATTCTTCCCCCTTGCCAGTGCTCCCCCTATAAGCTAAGATGACTTTACAAATTTACTATGATAACATCCGTTCTCTGCGTGCCAACCGGGTCACCTTTGAGTTTGCCATCAATCAGCACTCCCCGGAAATTTTTATTCTAAATGAAACTTTTCTCAACCCTATCCAACAGCTGCACTTGCCCCCGTTCACTATCTATCGTGCAGATAGGCCGTCTGGTGCGGCTCGGGGAGGTGTAGCAGTTGGAGTACACCGTAACTTAACAGTCAAACAGCATTTCTATAATTGGCCACGCAACTTTTCAGAATATCTCATTCTGGAAATTTTCGCGCCATCCAAAACATTTACCATAGTCACTCTTTATTTATCACCTCGAACCCCTCCTCCTATAGATTTTTTACAACATATCGATCGTACCTTCACCAATTACATACTAGCCGCCGATATCAATATAAATTCATACAATGTAACAGATAATAACAATTTTCAAAACTTGCTACGTCAGACCCGAGGAGTGCTGGTTCCCTTCCCAGCGCATACTATTCCACACACAAATTCAACCCCGGATGTCATCCTCATGCCTCCCACCCTCTGTGCTAACCCTGAAGTCAAACTCCTACCTCATAACGGAAGCGACCATCTTCCTGCACTCATATCCATACCAAACATATTTCCCCGTTCAACAGACTCAAATCGTCCCCCTCCCACCCGTCAATATAAGAAAACCAACTGGAACGCCTACCGAAACACCATCACCTCACTCCTAGAGACAACCACACCACCAACCTCCCTTCCCAATCTCCAAACCCTTATAGTAGAAGCAGAATCTGCTCTCCTGACTGCCGATCGCCTTCATATCCCTCGCCATTCCCGCCATCCAACTAAACCGCCATTACCTCCAAAAGCCTTGAAACTCCTCCGTCTCTCCCATGACTATTACCGTACATATATCCGCACTCGTGACCCGGCTGACCTACACCAACATCGACTTCACCATCGCCATGCCAAATCATATATAAAAGCTATAAAACGCAAATACTGGACTAATACCTGTACGCGACTCTCTGATACCCCCGATGCCTCCAAATTTTGGCCTACGTTCCGACGACTGACGAAGACCCAACCTCCTTCCCCTACATATCCTATACGATCAGATAACATAGTGCCAACTTCATTTCAAGAAAAAGCCAACATGTTTGCTACCCATTTCCACTCTGTCTTTTCCCCCGTCCAAAATCCTAAATTCTGTAATCCAAATGATCTACTTATCCATCGATTAAACAACCCAATCCACACTCCCGACCTCCTCCCCTCATTCGATCACTTTCCCCAAATTCAATACGATCACCCTCTAAACCACCCTATCACTCCAAAGGAAATCAACCGTATCCTACACCGACGTAAAACAACCGCACCAGGGACCGACACGCTTACATACAGACATGTTCAAGAAGCCCCCCTCCCCTTTCTCCATATTCTTTGTCTCATATACAATACCATGTTATATACCGGCTTTTACCCAGCCCACTGGTGCAAAGCCTCTATTCAACTATTCTTAAAACCCAACAAACCCCCCTCCGACCTACACTCTTACCGTCCCATCAGCCTACTCCCTGTACTCTCCAAAATATTTGAACTTATCCTTGCCCGTCGTATGTCCACCTATCTGGAAACCCTACACCTCATCCCAGAGTCCCAAGCCGGTTTTCGCAAACGACGATCAACCCAGGATCACCTATTTCACCTCACTTCCTCAATTAACGCTTACCTCAAACCTCGACACACAGCCGCTCTCATATGCCTTGACATTGAAAAAGCCTTCGATACAGTATATCTACCAGTTCTTATGTTCAAACTCCGTCATCTCTCCCTCCCCCCCTCTATTATTCGACTCATCTACAACTTTCTACACTATCGCACCGCCTACATCCTTTTGCGCAATGCACATTCCTATGTTTTCCCTCTCAGAGCCGGCGTCCCACAGGGATCGCCCCTTTCACCCCTTCTCTATCTCCTCTTCACACACGACATACCCCACCCTCCCACTCCCTTACGCCTCTACCAGTTCGCAGACGATTTAGCAATACTCGGCCTAGCACCTACAGCCCCCCGCCTTACCAGACTCCTACAAGCTTACCTAGATAGACTTCAAGACTGGTTTAACTTCTCCCACATTACTGTTAACCCTCGTAAAACCCAATTCATCGTCTTCCGTCGAAAAGCCCGCATTTGCCGACCACGCAACAAAATCCAACTCACCCTTCACTCCCTTCCCCTTATTGAAACAAACATCATAACCTACCTAGGCATCACCTTTCAAAATAATTTTAAATGGAATCACCACCTCCAAAACATCTATCGCCGTGCCTATCACCGGCTAGCAGCCACCCGGAAACTTAAAGGCCACACCTGGGGCCTCAAAGCCCCCCAAATCCTACAGATCTACCAGACTTTCATCCGCCCCGTCCTTCTCTACGCTTCGATATCCTGGATCACCGCAGACCCCCCTCTTTATTTTAATCTTTGTAAACTAGACAGACATGCCCTTCGCCTAGCCCATTACCTCCCCTACGATACACCTTCAGCAGACTTCACAGCCCTGTATTCCTTTCTGCCTATCCTTGCAACTATTCATAAACTCCGCCTCAAATATTTAACCAAAGCTAGTATAGATAACTTACCTTTCTTCACAGAAGCCCTCACCATCTCACCCCTTGCCCAAGCTATCCTCGACGACAACCGCACTCCAGCAAATTCGCACCTATTCCCACCGCCAATCACCTAACTTCCATGAATGTACCCTACTAAACTAATACCCCACCCCCAGCCCACTATCTATCAATATCAACCTCCCCTTTCTGTTAAAATATAAAAATACACACTTTGGGTTGGCGACCTTTCGGTCATTTGGAAGCCCAGTGAGCCATAGGCATACAGCCTGCTCAAACATACGTCCTACAACTGTATTGCCACATCTCTGTACCATTTTCTTATATATATTTACATTTTCTTTTCTTTTTTTATGCCCACTGAAATGCTCCGTCTCCAGAAAATAGTGAAACCACCGTCAAGTCACACAACAACCAGTGAAGTGAATATGTGCCGTAATAATCTGTGAGAGCCAAGTGTCTAATGATACTACATGAAAATACGTGTGAAACAGAAATTGTGTAATAATGTAATAAGAAAGACACTACTCTGCAATGACAGAAAACATTATACCAAAGAAAAGAACTAAAACCATCATTTAATGTTGAGTTAAAATTGTAAACTGTTTACCTTTGTATAACCATTGTCAAATTTCTCATTATGTATGTACATTGTTTGTGACAAATAAACGGGGGACTAGCAGGATACCGGCCCGAGAGGGGTGCGGTGTGATGGGGGGCCCTCCCTGGGGGGCTGTTTTGTTGGTTGGGATGACCGCTGCGCCATCCTTATTCAACCCATACGTACGTCATGACGTACACCCACAATAAGAAAATACATTTCAATAATTAAATTCATAAGGCCTAAGGGCTACTAGTCTAGCCGATGGCCCGCCTGCTCCCGCGCTTCGCGCGGAAGCAGGAATCGAAATAACAATTGTTTGAGTTTGACGTCTGTTATCTGTGATTAGTGATAATGTAGTGAAGTGAAGTGTGAGTTTCGGTCTGTTTAACACGTCTGGCATCTGTGATTTGGATTGTGGTTTTCCGTCTGCGTTCGTACGTAACGGAGGTAAGTACGTGAAGGTCATTGAAGTAGCCGTATGTAAGTTGTCCGTGGTTAACAGTCATTGTACAGTACTGTACTGTTATTTGTGGTTCGCAGGCCGCTCTGACGTGCGCATGTACACGAACACAGAGCTTGCGAGCATGCATTACATGTATGGTTTGGCGGATGGGAATGCTTCGAAGGCACGTCGCTTGTATCGGGAACGATACCCCAGGCGCAGACTGCCGGACCGAAAGACATTTGAACCCATCCATCGCCGCCTCTGTGAACACGGGAGTTTCGCACGTCCACCAGGAACCGGGGGACGGTCAAGCAGTACAACAGTTGAGGAGGAGGAAGCCGTCCTCAACGCTGTGTTTGAACGTCCTCATGTCAGCACTCGGCGGTTAGGCTTGCAGCGGAATAGGCCACACACGACTATCTGGAGACTGCTACGAGGAAACCTGTTGTATCCGTATCATCTGCAGTGTGTACAAGCCTTGTCGCCTGCGGATTTTCCGGCAAGAGCAACGTTCTGCCGGTGGTACCTACAACAGTGCGGCGTGACGCCGAACTTCGCTGCGTATGTGTTGTTCACAGATGAAGCGACCTTCACAAGAGACGGAATACAGAATTTCCATTATCAGCACAGGTGGAGTGATGCAAATCCGCATGCGATCATCCCATCTTCTCATCAACAGAGGTTCGGCATTAACATCTGGGCAGGCATTGTTGGTGATTCCTTGTTGGGACCGTACGTTCTTCCGCGTAGGCTTACTGGACAGAACTACACGGATTTCTTGCGGACACAATTGCCTGAGTACTTGGACGACCTGCCACTTGCTGTCCGTCAATCAATGTTTCTCATGCATGATGGTGCTCCCGCACATTTCAGTTTGTTGGCCCGCAGGTACCTGAATACCCATTTCCCTGGGCGCTGGATAGGTCGAGGAGGACCGATTGCGTGGCCACCACGCTCTCCGGACTTGAACCCCCTGGACTTCTACCTGTGGGGACACCTTAAGTCGCTCGTGTATGCGAATCCTGTTCCTGATGAAGCTACGTTACGTGAGCGCATAGTGGCCACCTGCCAGGCAGTACGCACTACACCAGGAATTTTTGATCGCGTGCGTAATTCCATGCGACGACGAGCGGAGGCTTGTATTCGAGCGGAAGGCCGTCACTTTGAACATTTCCTGTGATACCTGCTGATACGGTGAAAATGTACAAACGTGTGAATAAATCTGAAAGTAACCGTTTCCAGACCCATGTTGTCATAACATTTGTTTCTTATCTTCCTGTGAGGAACCCATTCCCGAAATTTTGCCGTCGAGTTTTGAAACACCCTGTATATATACTTGAAAATCTTGAATGCGAGTATATTGCAGTGTATCATACATACAATTAGAAAATAAAGCTCGTATATAAAAGTACGAGGCACGTCCAGAAAGTAAGCTCCGTTTGGTAATAAAATTAAATTGTGTACAGATACAGAAAAAATATTTATTGCACAACATTCTACACCTCTTAAACTACTTTTCCACGTAACTGACGAACTTTTGCAGGCATTTGTCATAGCGTGGCACAAGTTTTTGGATACCTTCTTCATAGAAGTTTGCCGCCGACCCATAAACGAGAGTGAAGACACCCCTTAAGATATCCTACTGTTTGGCCACTACTGTTAGGCAAATTGCGTGCTTACCAGGAGAACTGCGTATGTTTAGGAGTTCTCCTGACCACATACGCAATTTGCCTAACAGTGATGGCCAAACAGTAGGATATCTTAAGGGGTGTCTTCACTCTCGTTTATGGGTCGGCGGCAAACTTCTATGAAGAAGGTATCCAAAAACTTGTGCCACGCTATGACAAATGCCTGCAAAAGTTCGTCAGTTACGTGGAAAAGTAGTTTAAGAGGTGTAGAATGTTGTGCAATAAATATTTTTTCTGTATCTGTACACAATTTAATTTTATTACCAAACGGAGCTTACTTTCTGGACGTGCCTCGTATGTTATTGTTTTTTTCGTTTCACTTTCCTTTCTATAGTTTTAACGGTGTTATTCGAGCATAGTCTGCATATTTAACCGCATATAATGGGGTTTTCGAGCATATCCATCGAGCATATAATGGATTTTTCGAGCACATCTATCGAGCATAAAACACCTGGTTTTTGAGCATATCTGGAGATTTTATCGAGCATATCGATCCGAGCTCTAGTGATCAGATATAGTCGTTTCATTTTTTCATTATTTATTTACGAAGGGTGTTCAGAAACTAAGGTTACAAAGCCTGCAGTGAAATGTGTATATTCTATTTCATACAACCAATACAGCCAACTGGTAGTAAATACATTAGGTCATTTTTGGACATAGTCTCCATATCAGTTTAGGCACTTGTCGCTTCGTCGGATGAGTTAGAATATTCCCTCATGGTAAAACTCCTGTCCTTGCGTGTTCAGCCACGTTAGATCATTATTCTCCATTTTAGGTCCGTATTGAATATGTTGTTGTTGTTGTTGTTGTTTCCTATGGCTAGCCCGGATTCCAATCCATCAGCTTTCTTGCGTTCCAATAGATTTGTGTGAGGTTTCCTGAAGTTCTAGCAGTCACATTAAGTTTGTTGCAATGTAGCAGGTGCCCCTTATCCATTTTACTTCCAGGTTCATGACAAAGTGTGCATTCTTCAGATCTCAGGATGTTGATTCGTTTCAGGTGAGCTGCAAGGCAGTCATGGCCAGTGTTAAGTCTGAAGAAGGCTACAGCTTCTCTTCTTGGTGTTAATTTATATTGATCCCATTTAGCATCAATGTCCTTCCATAATTTGGTTTCTGCTGTTTTCTTTGCCACTTCTTCATATTTGTTTTTGATAGTATTTTTCAAGATCCTTTTTGCTGACATAAAATCAGTCTGACTGACAGGTTGTTGTAGTGTGGTACCTTTTTTTTGCTAATCTGTCTGCCTCTTCATTACCTGCTATTCCAACATGAGAAGGGATCCACTGAAATGAGATCTGATTGTGGAGTCTTTGAAGAATTTTTATTTAAAAAAAAATCTTTCAGTTCTTTATTTTGAGGCTTATAATTTGACATTGTATTGAAAAGACGGAAATTATTAATAGTTTTGTTAGTTCAGCCACGTTGTCACGAAATGTTTCACCTCCTCGACTGAAGCGAATCGTCGCCCTCCTAGGTGCTCCTTCAAGTGGGGAAACAAGTGAAAGTTGCTTAGAGCGAGGTCTGGGCTGTAGGAAGGGGAGTCAATGCTGTCCCAGCTAAACTGCTTCAACAGTGTAGTGGTCTTCTTGGCTGTGTGAGGTCGCGTGTTGTCATGAAGGAAGATGAAGCCCTTGGTGAGAGTTCTGGCCGCAGTTACATATTTCGCCCACAGAAATCGAATAACTGAACAGATCTCTTCATGAGACAAGATGCCATTTGTTGTTTACCTACAACTAGCGCTGTAGGTGGCAGGTGGCTGAAACTCTGCACAGTTACCAACTGTATGTATTTGAATCACCTTACGCTACTAATTCCTCTATAACAGACGAAATTCCATGAATATCGGTCTCTGATCACCTCTCGTACCATAAATGTACGTTTACAAAAGTAAAAGCATTTTCGATGATGGTATCTCACAAATCAAAACTATCCTTTATCATAAAATCATAGAAATACTCATTCATAAAATCTTAGAATTCATATGCAGTTCTTTTTTCTGATGATTATCCTAGATGTGATTTTGCTATTTAATTATGAAAAATCTCTTCCCTCTTATGGCACATCAACAAAAATTGCATTCACAACTAAGTGCCCAGTCACAGCATGAACATAGAAGTATCTAGTATCAAGAAATATGATTATTTTCCAAAATACTGTACATACTAATTGATTGATATCAATGCGTAGAAATAAGATATTGAGCATTGAGAAATAGTGGGATTGCCCCATTCCTACTAGAAACACAGTAAGGGGACAAAGATGATGGCAAGCAAAGGGTAGTGGAGGGGAGGGGGAGGATGAAACCCAAAGGAAGGGCAAGGACAGTCTCCTCAGTCAGATACACCACTATCTTCAAACGTGGGTGTTTGTACCACCAATGCACTCCATAATTCCTCAGTGCTATAAACTCAGATGAACTAGTTTCCACCTCCTAGACTCATCAGTAGGATAAGTAGCAACCAGTGGTATTTTCCTTCTTGTGATAGAAGTTTCATACTTTCTGGTCTCACAAACGAACTGTGAGATATTCAATATACACACATCAAAAAAATTTTGCATCACCTCGGTTCCAAGAGTTCCGGAACCGTTAAATACAAAGGGAATAGAGATCAACACAAACAACATTTCAGCTCGTTTTATTGCTCATGAGACCCACACATTGCATGTTGTACCATCATACAGCTAGACTTTCAGCATTTGTGGTCCAGATTGCAGTACACACCACTACCTCTAATACCCAGTAGCACGTCCTCTTGCATTGATGCATGCCTGTATTCGCCGTGGCATACTATCCACAAGTTCATCAAGACACTGTTGGTCCAAATTGTCCCACTCCTCAACGACAATTCGGCGTAAATCTCTCAGAGTGGTTGGTGGGTCAAGACGTCCATAAACAGCCCTTTTCAACATATCCCAGGCATGTTCGATAGGGTTCATGTCTGGCGAACATGCTGGCCACTGTAGTCGAGCGATGTCGTTATCTTGAAGGAACGCATTCACAAGATGTGCACGATGAGGTTGAGAATTGTCGTCCATGAAGACAAATGCCTCTCCAATATTCTGCCGATATGGTTGCACTATGGGTCGGAGGATGTCATTCAGGTATCGTAAAGCCGTTTCGGAGCCTTCCATGACCACCAGTGGCGTACGTCGGCCCCACATAATGCCACCCCAAAACATCAGGGAACCACCACCTTGCTGCACTCGCTGGACAGTGTGTCTAAGACGTTCAGCCTGACCAGGGTGCCTCCAAACACGTCTCCGACGATTGTCTGGTTGAAGGCATATGCGACACTCATCGGTGAAGAGAACGTGATGCCAATTCCGTGGGGTCCATTCAGCATGTTGTTGGGCCCATCTGTACCGCGCTGCATGGTGTCGGGGTTGCAAAGCTGGACCTCGCCATGGACGTCGGGAGTGAAGTTGCGCATCATGCAGCCTATTGCGCACAGTTTGAGTTGAAACACGACGTCCTGTGGCTGAACGAAACGCATTATTCAACATGGTGGCATTGCTGTCAGGGTTCCTCCGAGCGGCAATCCATAAGTAGCGGTCATCCACTACAGTAGTAGCCCTTGGGCGGCCTGAGCGAGGCCTGTCATCGACAGTTCCTGTATCTCTGTACCTCCTCCATGTCCGAACAACATCGCTTTGGTTCACTCTGAGACGCCTGGAAACTTCCCTTGTTGAGAGCCCTTCTTGACACAAAGTAACAATGCGGACGCGATCGAACTGCGGTATTGACCTTCTAGGCATGGTAGAACTACAGACAACATGAGCAGCGTACCTTCGTCCTGGTGGAATGACTGGAACTGATCGGCTGTCGTACCCCCTCCGTCTAATAGGCCCTGCTCATGCATGGTTGTTTACATCTTTGAGCAGTTTTAGTGACATCTATGAACAGTCAAAGGGACTGTATCTTGGATACAATATACACAGTCAACGTCTATATGCCGGAGATCTGGGAACCGAGGTGATGCAAAACTTTTTTTGATGTGTGTATTATCATTGTTGGTTGGTTCCTCAGTTTAGGGGCTGCGACAATGCCGTCATGTAGACCCGTGTACTTTGGGTGTGTGTGGAATCTATCTGATAACCAGTGTTAATTGTGATGGCTGTATTAATGTGTGTTATCTGTTTTTAATTCAAGTAAGGACTGCAAACATTCGATTTTCAAGTAGGTCCAACTTTTGCTACCAAACGCCACCGTCAACGACCAACCTATTCTGAACGTTGTTACTAGATGCCACCGCAGTCGGCTCCTGGCGACAAATGTTGGAACCTAAGAGCGTTAGTTAAATATAAGCTATAATTTAGCTTCACACAGATGTAATTAATGGAAGGTTCTTTATCATGCCATAAATCTATGACATGGGACCGCTGGCTTTACTTCCCCTCCGAAGGAAGGCATACTGAGGGATTTTTAATGTTCTTAAAAAATCCGACGACTTCGGCCGGGTTTGAACCCATGATCTTAGGCATAGAAGCTGAGCATGCTACCAACTACGCCACCGAAGCCGCTATATTATCATTGTGTGGGATTAATCAACGAGAGTCGGTTTGTCACCTGATGTTGCTACACTCTTCAATGTTATAACTACCAATGAGCTTGATGGTATGAATGCCTACCCACCTTTGAAGAAGGATGTGGACATGTCTTGTCTTTGGTATTTGTTTCTCTCTCTGCTCCACCTACCTGTCATTGTGTTTTGTTCATTCTCCATGTTTCTGTCCTTTCCCAGTCCATTGATGGTTTGTGCCATACATATAGCTTGTGGATTTTCCTTTATACAGGGTCATTATCTTTGTGCGCTCCGAAAAGCACGGCAAGCTAAGCCGGCGTTGACTGACGCAGATCGCAGGCGCGCGTAAACGGTTCAGTCGGTGGTTGGCGCGTACTTTTACACTTTTACCAAACATGTTCTATAATGTGCACTTACAGTGCTCATAGCCGATGGTGAAAATGTCCTCCCTCTTTTGTAACACACACCTGACATCTTCTGATGAACGATTGGACAACAATATCATCTAATTATTGTTATTTAAGAACACAGCATTCTATCAACTTTCTTAATATTTACGGAGTCTTTTTTTTAATCGTTTAGCGAGCCTCCTAATTGTACTGGCATTAGGCACAGGACTTCCTGGAAACTTGATTCGAAATTTTAATTTTCGACTTGTTTCAGAACAAGACTTTCTGCTTTTTATATACGAATTATGGATATACACACGTTCGCTCAATGTGAATTGGTGTCTAGGCATGACCAACAATCACAGTAATCACAATACTCGCTAAACGTGCAACACTAACGTCTAAGCTTTGCAGATACACGTCGATATGAATGACAAAACACGTCTGAACTAAAGATATGAGTCAGCGTAGCGGGGTATTGCGAGGTCCACTCACTCCGCACCTGGCCAGCCAAATGACGCCATAGTTTACCGCGATTACCGGGGCGCACAAAGATAATGACCCTGTATATAAGATGATTCTTAATGTTGTTTTAAGATTCCTATATAGTCATCGGCTCTTGATGACATAATATTTACAGTAGTCTCCTTTCCAATAGATTCACAAATTCATGAAAGTTTAAACTAAAAGATACCATTTATTTGTAGAATTCTATAATCTGTGAACAGAATTTCTTTTCGTGCAGTGGTAATGTTCCTGCCTGCTGTGCCCAAGGTTGCAGGTTCGAATCCTGGCACGGTCAGTTGGCATTTGAGGGTGTGCATATGTAAAGGACTCGCACATTAGAGATCCTCTTGGGGGCAAAATTCCAGCACCCTGGCATCTCTAAAAGCCATGGTAATTAAAAGGGGCGTAAAACTAAACATTATTATTAGAATTCCTTTTCAGATAACACAAGTGTACCCAATTAGATTGGGTGGGGAGCGTTATTTCCTGCCCAATCTAATTGGATATGCTTGTGTTGACCGATTGAAAAGCAATTCTGTTAATAGATTACACAGGCAACACTGAAATATGGCTTCTAACATTTCAATATTCTATAATTTCACGACATATTTGATTTATGCATCATGAACATCACAGAAAATATAAAATAACACGTGGCAGGCGTAATTACTGGATATTTATTTGCACATGTTGACTCACAATGTTTATGAATGTTTGTAGCTGCGAGAGACGGCCGCTCTTCTCGGCAGTCATTTCATGAAGGAACGTCTCCAGTATGGGCTATATGGACTGTATCCCAAGTACAGGGTGTACATCGAGCCTCTCACTACATTCCTTGGCATGGTAGGACATGCACTTGTTGTCAGCACTTTGCAGAACGATCGGGGGACACTTTCAGATAAATGTGAGTCCTTATACATTCTTTATATCATTGTTTCTTAGCCTGGATCAGTATTATTATTTAGACCCAGTTCTTACTATCTAGAATAAATGTTGTCCATTTTACATACTATGTACAGGGATGAAGCCACAAGTGTTTGAGTGTGGATCACCTCCACTCGAAGATAAGTAAACCAGAGTGACGAAACCCAATTTCCTGCATCTGACCAGGCACACTAACAGTCTCCACTAACAACAGTCTATGGTCCAGCACAACTACACCCTCAGTCTGTAAAGTTCGGTGAATGGGTCTATATTACGAACGGATTGTTGGCTTACTTGAAACAAATAGGTTATGAATATTCCCAAATGGGAATATGATGTAATTTCCGTTTGATCAGATAAATTATCAATTAATATGATAAAATTGGTCCGGCCAGATCAAACATAAAAAGCCAGCGTTTCACCCCAGTGTGCCGTTGGGCTCGTCAGTTGGTACAGACACACGTCACCAATGCGCGTCGCTAGCACATACTGAGAAGACACAAAATACAAGTAGTATTGACCTAACGAGTGATGCCAATGTGTTACGGAAGTCAAGCTCCCATTTGGGAATATTCATAACCTATTTGGATTGCCAAGGTAAGGTTTTTGTTTTATGAAAGGGAGCTTGACTTCCGTAGCACATTGGCATCACTCTTGACGTCAATACTACTTGTTTTTTTTTTATTTTTTTTAGCCCTGGCGGAGCCGGGAATCGAACCCGGGGCCTCCGGCTGAAAGGCAGACGCTCTACCCCAACACCAAAGGGCCGGCAGAAAATTGTGTTATTTACATGAACTTTTAGAGCAGATTCTGCACTTGAATTTTATGAAAGAAATAATGTTGTTCCATAAATAAAAATATTAAATGATCACTATCATTTAATACTTTGCAATCATATTGTTACGGCTGTGAGTTTGTGTCATCGCTCGCCGCTTGAGTCACAACTGCCCCAGGGGCTGGGCTGTGGCTTGCCTCCTGTATTGCGCGCGCCTTATGCAACAGGGCTACTACAGACAAAGGGATAGTCCAGAAGATTCGTGACTGGACCAGCGGTGGAAACCTCGAGAAGCCGTGGACTCTGGATGGATCTAGAACCATTTATTGAGTCACCGGCCTGCTATATAAGAGTGACCCGTGAAGCAGTGGTTGTTGTGTTTTACGAGCTAGTGCGAGCGATTATCTTGTGCGACAGAAGTGTGTTGACGAAGTGCTGTGCGAGTTACGAAATCCTGTGACATTGTTTCTCCCAGCTTGTGAACAGCGAACATCAAGTGCTCGTAAGTAACTGGGTTTGTTGTACCTGAGGAAGAGGGGCAGGTAGCTTCTGCCAAGGCCACCGGACTCATTAGGACGGATTAACTTCTGTGGTCTGTTGCAAGTGAAAGGGGCCAAGGGCGCATAAGGAAGAGACTTGAGGAAACTGGAGAAGGCTCCTAATTGCTTGTATTTGCTGATTAGTGTAATTTTCTGGCCTGTAATAAATTCTATTTCTTTAAGCAGTAATTGGTATTGTGCTTTGTACCCCCCACCGTAATCCAGTTAACAAAAGTGCCACTAGGGGGTGGCACGTAACAACTGGTGTCAGAAGTGGGATGGAAGACGGCCAGAAGAAGATGGAAGACGGCCAGAAGAAATTAGCCAAGGACCTGAAGGATGACCTGAAGAAGATGGAAGACGGCCAGAAGAAGATGGAGGACGGCCAGAAGAAGTTAGCAGAGGACCTAACTGCCAAACTAGAAGACGGCCAGAAGAAGATGGAAGACGGTCAAAATAAGCTAGCGGAGGACCTGAAGAGGATAGAGGACGGCCAGAAGAAGATGGAAGACGGTCAGAATAAGTTGACACAGGACCTGAAGAAATTAGAACTGGGTCTGCTTGAGGAAGTCACGGCAGTGGAAAAGAAGTTTGACGCCTTACAAGTGGAAGTTGCCGAGCTGCGCCAACGCCCGCTGATGGGGGTGGAGGAGAAATTCAACGCCTTACAAAAGGAAGTTGCCGAGCTGCGCCAACGCCCACTGACGGGGGTGAAAGAGGAATTCAACGCTCTACGAGAGGAAGTTGCCGAGCTGCGCCAACGCCCGCCCACCGTGACACCAGGAATATCAGGAACGGGACATAGCAGAGTGACGCCCCCAACCTTCGACGGAAAGGTCCCGTGGAGCACCTACTTACGTCAGTTCGAGGCAGCCTGTTCCATAAATAACTGGAACAACACAGAAAAGGCTACAGCTCTCATTGTAGCGCTGAGAGGCGACGCCCTTAACGTCCTTCAGGCCATCCCGACTGGATCCCAGGACTATGCTTCCCTGATCGCCCATATGGAGTCCCGATATGGAGATAGCCATCTTCAGCAGGCCTATCAGATGCAGCTCCGGACCCGGGTACAGAAGAACGCGGAAACCCTGCAGGAGTTCGAGATGGACATCGCACGCCTCGTAAGGCTCGCCTACCCAACAGCGCCGGCCGACTTTCTGGAGCAGATAGCGACGCAGACTTTCACCGACGGGCTATGGGACTCGGACACTCAACAGGCGCTGCGTCTCGCGCGCAATAAGACCCTGGCAGATGCGCTGAGCCACGCACTTGAGTTCGAGACGGCAAAGCAGGTATCTAGAAAGTGCGCGCGGGTGCATCAGGTGGACGTTGACGAACCAGCCAAAGCCAGCAAGACCAAGCCCCTGGCCGATGAACTGATGGAGGTGCTAGGCCGGTTCTTTAAGAGTCGCAGTACCACCAACAAAAACTTAGCCGAAGGACATCCGGTGAGGCGGCCCGGAAGAGGACTACCGACCTGCTGGACCTGCCGTAAGAGAGGCCACCTGAGCAAGGACTGCGGTGATCGCCGCCGCCAAGGGTTTCCGTCGGGACAGTCAGTCGTAGGGAAACCGCGCGGCCCAGGAAAGCAAGTATCAGCCAGCCTAGGGGGGCAAAGGTTAGCTTGTGACAGTCGTCAAGCCCCGGCAGTCCAAGTTCGTGTGACGCAGTTACGGAGGGATAATAGCAGCCTGATGGTCGACGGAGTCGTCAACAGAGAGAGCTGGCCCATGCTAATCGACACGGGAGCATCGAGGACCATCGTCAGTCCCACCGTGATCCCGAAGTGGAGAGTTCAACCCACACAAAGGAACCTCCAGCTAATAACCGCGACCGGAGAGACCGCACCAGTACATGGCGAAGCATCACTGGAGTTCGTCATTGGTCGACGGGCGATAAAGCATCCAGTGCTTGTGGCTGACGTATCAAATGAAGTGATCATCGGACTGGACTTCCTGGAGCAGAACAACATCATCTTGGATCTGAGTACCAACACTCTGCACTTCGGAGGTGAGGAACTTGCTTTGCAACCAGCACACGAGGCCGTCACCGCACGACGAGTAAGGCTGAGAGAGGACGTCATCGTTCCTGCCAGGACGGAGGTCAGCGCCGCCGTAATTGTCGACGGAACTGCTGAGGGAGTGGCGGCTGTCATCGAGCCAAAATATGAGGACATCCAGACAAAAGGATTGCTAGTAGCCAAGACCCTCATCAACACGACGTCTCGACCGTACGTCCGCCTGTCCAACCTGAACGACTACGACATTACGGTTCACCGGGACACCAACCTAGGAGTCTGCGAGCCCGTTACCTGGATTGCCCGCATCACCGACACGACGGACGGACACCTACAGACGGACAACCGAAGAAGACGCACACTGCCAGAAGAACTACAGAAGCTGTACCAAGGATCCCAGGACCATTTAGACGAGGAACAATCACGCCAACTTCAGGACCTGTTACGCGAATTCCAGGACGTCTTCTCCGTGGGGAGCAAAGACTTCGGCAGGACAAGCTTGGTCCAGCACAGAATCGACGTTGGGGACAGCGCACCGATTAGGGCCCCATTCCGACGAGTCCCGCTCGCCAAGCAAGCCGAAGTCGACCGGATGGTAGAAGAGATGAAGGAGCAAGGGGTGATCGAGCCATCACATAGTCCTTGGAGTTCTCCGGTCGTGCTTGTGAAGAAGAAGGACGGTTCCACCAGGTTCTGCGTGGACTACAGGCGGGTGAACGACGTCACGAAGAAGGACAGCTACCCTCTACCCCGGATCGACGATACCCTGGACACCATATCAGGGTCGAGATGGTTCTCCACCTTGGATTTGAAGAGTGGCTACTGGCAGGTGGAGGTCCACCCTAAGGACCGCGAGAAAACGGCGTTCTCTGTGGGCAGCGGGCTCTGGCAGTTCACCGTCATGCCATTTGGTCTGTGCAACGCCCCTGCGACCTTCGAAAGGCTAATGGAGTCCATTCTGAGGGGACTACACTGGAAGACCTGCCTGGTCTACCTAGACGACGTCATCGTTCTGGGGAGAAGCTTCGAGGAGCACTACAGCAACCTGAAGGAGATCTTGTTGAAGCTACGGGCTGCCCAGCTGAAGTTGAGCCCCAAGAAGTGTCAGCTCTTCCAGAAGCGGGTCCAGTACCTTGGGCATATCGTCTCCGAGGAAGGGGTGCGCACCGACCCAGAGAAGACCGCAGCTGTGAGGGAGTGGCCAGTTCCGAAGGACAAGTCCCAACTACGAAGCTTCCTGGGACTCTGCACTTACTACCGTCGCTTCGTGAGGGGATTCGCCGACATCGCCAAACCTTTACATCGACTGACTGAGAAGGACCAACTCTTCACGTGGACAGCAGAATGCCACAGTGCCTTCGAACAACTCAAGCAGGCTCTGTGCACCGCGCCTATTTTGGCCTACCCCAGACCTGGAACAAGGTTCATCGTCGATACCGATGCCAGCGATTTTGGCATAGGGGGAATCCTGTCGCAAGTAGTGGACGGCGAGGAAAGAGTAGTGGCCTACTTCAGCAAGGCCTTGTCAAAGCCAGAAAGGAACTACTGCGTCACCAGGAAGGAGCTGCTCGCCATCGTGAAGACCATTGAACACTTCCACAAGTACCTGTACGGGCAAGAATTTCTCATCAGGACCGACCATGCATCCCTGCGGTGGCTCCTGAACTTCAAGCAGCCCGAGGGTCAACTCGCGCGGTGGTTAGAGAGGCTTCAACAATACAACTTTGAGATTCAGCACAGGAAAGGCCAACTGCATTCTAACGCCGACGCCCTGTCACGAAGACCGTGCCCCGAAGACTGCACCTTCTGTACTAGGAGGGAGGAGAACACCGGGATACTGTGCCGACGGACTACTGTGGAACTTCAAGGGAACTGGAGCCGCGAATCTTTCACGCGGGCACAAGCAGAAGATGATGACCTGGGACCGATAGCCGAATGGAAGAAGGCCTGTGTCCCCAGACCCGGGTGGAACATTGTGAGTGACTGCAGCCCAAAGTTTAAGTCCTACTGGGCACAGTGGGACTCGCTGATTGTAAGGGATGGCCTCATCTGCCGTACCTGGGAGAGCACCGACGGGAAGACATCTCGGGAACAAGTCGTCGTTCCAAAGGCTATGACGGAGGAAGTCCTGAAGGAAGTTCATGGAGGATCATCTGGTGGACACCTAGGGATAAAGAAGACCCTGGAGAAGCTGAGAGAGCGGTTCTACTGGATCGGATGCCGAACAGACGTGGAGAACCACTGCGCGAGGTGCCGCGATTGCGCAGCCAGCAAGGGCCCAGGACGAAGACGACGGGGTCCACTGAAGACCTACAACGTGGGCGGCCCCATGGAGAGAGTGGCCATCGATGTTGCTGGGCCATTCCCGTTAAGCGAGGCAGGGAACCGCTACATATTAGTCGTCAGCGACTACTTTACCAAATGGCCGGAGGCGTATGCGCTCCCTAACCAAGAAGCCGCGACGATTGCAGAGACCCTGGTGAAGGAATTCGTCAGCCGGTACGGAGTACCCCTGGAGCTGCACTCCGACCAAGGGAGGAACTTCGAGTCGCAGGTGTTCCAGAACCTATGCCAGCTGCTGGGAATCCGGAAGACAAGGACAACGCCACTGCACCCTCAGTCCGACGGGATGGTAGAGCGATTCAATCGCACCATCGAGAACCATCTTCGAATAGTCGTCAGCGAGCACCAGAGGGATTGGGACAAACATCTTCCACTATTTCTCCTGGCCTACCGCGCCGCCGTGCATGAAGCCACCGGGTGCACACCAGCCCGGGCCATGTTTGGGAGGGAGCTCCGTCTACCTGTCGATCTTGCCTTTGGCCGACCTGGGAATGATCCGATCCCGGTAAGCCAGTATTGTCAAGAACTGGTCGACCAACTGGAGGACGTGCACGCGTTCGCGAGGAGGAAACTGCGGATCGAGACCGACAGAATGAAGACCCGATACGACCAGCAGACGGATGCCGGCGGATTCCACGAGGACGACCTGGTCTGGCTCTTCAACCCATTACGGAAGAAAGGCCTGTCACCCAAACTGCAGAAGTCCTGGGAGGGCCCGTACCGAGTCGTGAAACGGATCAACGATGTCGTCTACAGGATCCAGCGGAGCCCGAGGGCGAAGATGAAGATCGTGCATCGAGATCGCCTGGCAGCCTACGGAGGGACACAGACGGACCAATGATTGATCGGGACGATCAGCCTTTTTAGGAAGGGGGTGGTGTTACGGCTGTGAGTTTGTGTCATCGCTCGCCGCTTGAGTCACAACTGCCCCAGGGGCTGGGCTGTGGCTTGCCTCCTGTATTGCGCGCGCCTTATGCAACAGGGCTACTACAGACAAAGGGATAGTCCAGAAGATTCGTGACTGGACCAGCGGTGGAAACCTCGAGAAGCCGTGGACTCTGGATGGATCTAGAACCATTTATTGAGTCACCGGCCTGCTATATAAGAGTGACCCGTGAAGCAGTGGTTGTTGTGTTTTACGAGCTAGTGCGAGCGATTATCTTGTGCGACAGAAGTGTGGTGACGAAGTGCTGTGCGAGTTACGAAATCCTGTGACATTGTTTCTCCCAGCTTGTGAACAGCGAACATCAAGTGCTCGTAAGTAACTGGGTTTGTTGTACCTGAGGAAGAGGGGCAGGTAGCTTCTGCCAAGGCCACCGGACTCATTAGGACGGATTAACTTCTGTGGTCTGTTGCAAGTGAAAGGGGCCAAGGGCGCATAAGGAAGAGACTTGAGGAAACTGGAGAAGGCTCCTAATTGCTTGTATTTGCTGATTAGTGTAATTTTCTGGCCTGTAATAAATTCTATTTCTTTAAGCAGTAATTGGTATTGTGCTTTGTACCCCCCACCGTAATCCAGTTAACAAAAGTGCCACTAGGGGGTGGCACGTAACAATATGCTTCGTCAACTTCCTTAAAAATATGCTATTTATTCCTTATCTCAAAGCTTGGTGAACCCTTGTACCTGCTGTGAGTTGTTTGATACATAACAACAATATACTTCTTCGACGTCCTTACTCATTAATAATATAATAACGCTTATACACTTGATAACAACTGATTTACCTCAAGATGGCGGCTGTGCGAAATTTTAAAATTAAGTTTTTATTTCTTGAGTCGTAATCATGCGATTGAAGTGAAAGTTTGAGTAATGAACCTACGCAATAATTTTCTTTAATGGTACATAACTCTATGGCCTATACATATAACAATCCAAAATGGCGAGCATCGGAAATATTTAGACGGTTCTCAATATCCACCTTCAGCTGTTATCCCACTCATTGGTCTGTCCTTTTTCCTGGTTGTTAACAGGATCTCACATTTACTGATGTTGAACTTCCATCCGTACTCTTCCCACTGTTTCTTCCCAAGCCTTCAGTTGCTCCTGAATTTCCTCCTCCTTGTTTCCCCACGCAGTCAATTCGTGTGATGACCTTGTCTTATGGCATACACTTACCTGCACATAGCTCTGCAGCGTAAAATATTTGCCGAATGGTCTGTCCGACTGTGGGCACCTATGTCACACGCATCAATCTTCTTTGATAGGGAGGTATTTGTCATGCTCCCCACATCGCTCTACACCTCTCTCCTACCGCTGAGCTCTAAGGGTCAAATGCATAGCTAGAGCGCAGCAACTCCAACTGAAACCCCGGAAAAAAGCGAACTACACACATTGGTCTGTAATACCATTTACTTCAATAATGTCATATCGTCTTAAAAACCTGATATCGTTATTTTAATTTTTAATTGCAGTTTTTAGATTTTAGATTTTTCACTTTTTGAATGCAGCTTTCACATGGGCTGCTCCCTGTTTGGCTCTCCGCTTTCTAAGTTCCTTATTCTTGGAGGATTAAGGATATGCTTTGAACATTTTTATTTTTTAATATTTATCTTCTAGAAAATTTTGTTAATGTTGTCAATTCAAATTACAGTACAGTAAGTATGTAGTTAGTTTTAATTGTAAGTATGAAGTTGATTTGTTTATTAGATATATGTCATTGTTCTATTAGACTGTGGTGTGTGAGTGTGCTGGTGAGGGTGCATGTGAGTGGGCCTGGTGACAGACTGTTTTAGTCGTAGTATTTGTTTGTTGGTGAAACTTTAGTATTTTTTCGTTAGTAGAATTTTGGTATTTAATTGCTCTTTACTTATTCTGAAAGGGAGTACTAGTCTAATAGACGGTTAAGATATTGATAATATAAGCCAACTAATGGCTACACTGCGTTCTGCTGCACGGCTGAAAGCAACGGGAAACTACAGCCGTAATGCTATTCCCGAGGATATGCACCTCTCTATGCATAATTACATGTGATGATGGCCTCCTCCCTTGTAAAATTTCTATCCGGAGGTAAACTAGTCCCCCGTTCGGATCTCCGGGTGGGGACTACTCGAGAGGGGGTTAACATCACAGAAGTGACAAAAAGGAAATCTGACATTCTACGGATCGGAGCGTGGAATGTTAGAAGTCTGCTAGGAAGTGGAAAGTTAGAAAACTTAGAAAGGGAAATGGATAGGTTGAGGTTGGATTTGGTTGGGATTAGTGAAATGCGCTGGCAGGAAGAACAGGACTTTTGGTCAGGAGACTATAGGGTCATTAGCACTAAATCAAACAATGGCCAAGCAGGGGTTGGTCTCATATTGAGTAGGAAACTTGGACAGCGGGTGGAATATTATGAGCAATACAGTGAACGGATTATTGTAGCAAAAATCAATACTAAACCTACGTGCACCACAGTGGTACAAGTCTATATGCCTACCAGTCAAGCTGATGATGAGGATGTTGAAAAGGTCTACGAAGAAATAGATGACATTCTGAGGTATATCAAAGGTGATGAAAATGTTATAGTAATGGGAGATTGGAATGCTGTGGTAGGAAAAGGGAGAGAAGGGAAGATAGTAGGAGATTTTGGATTAGGTGAAAGGAATGATCGAGGAAACAGGCTGATGGAATTCTGCACCGAACATGAGTTGGTCATAGCTAACACCTTATTCAATAACCACAATAGAAGAATATACACATGGATGAGACCAGGAGATACAGGGCGTTACCAAATCGACTTCATTATGGTCAAGCAGAGGTTTCGAAACCAGATTTTGGATTGTAAAACATATCCTGGTGCTGACATAAACTCTGACCACAATCTGGTTGTAATGAAATGCAGATTAAAGTTGAAGAAACTGAAAAAAAGTCAAAAGCCAAAAAGGTGGGCAATAGACAGACTGAAAGTGAAGGATGTAAACGAAAGATTCAAGAAAAGTATAAAGGAAGGACTAATCAAAACCCCTAAACAAACTTCAATTGCAGACAAATGGGCACTTTTGAAGAATGAAATAACAAAATCCGCAGAAGAAAACATTGGTAGGAAAGAAAGAATAGGTAGAAAACCGTGGATCACTCAGGATATACTAGAATTGATGGATGAAAGGCGGAAACACAAGAATCTAAGAGATGAAAAGGGGAAAGCAGAATACAGACGTTTGAGAAATGAGGTTAACAAGAAGTGCAGGGAAGCGAAAGAAGAATGGTTGAAAGAGAAATGTGCAGGTATAGAAAATTGTCTGAAATTAGGAAAAGTAGACACAGCTTATCGAAGGATTAAGAATACTTTTGGGGAAAAGAAGACTAAGTGCTGTAATATTAAGGACACAAATGGAAAGCCTCTAACAGATAGGGAAGAAAAGATCGAGAGATGGAAAGCTTACATAGAGTGCTTGTATAAGGGAAAGGAGATTGAGAATCATGTAATGGAAAGGGAGGAGGAAATTGATGAGGATGCAAAAGGAGATTTAATATTGAGATCAGAATTTGACAGAGCATTAGAGGACTTAGGCCGGAACAAAGCACCAGGCATAGATGATATACCGATTGAGTTGCTACGCTGCATAGGAGATGAAGGTCTGATCAGGTTATTTCACTTCGTGTGTAGGATTTATGAGACAGGTGAGGTACCCCCTGATTTCAAGAAGAATGTTATCATCCCTATACCAAAGAAAGTGGGAGCTGACAGATGTGAAGATTACCGTACAATCAGCTTGATTACTCATGCTTCAAAGATCCTGTCTAGAATAATTTACAAGAGGATTGAAAGCCAGATAGAAACGGAGTTGGGTGAAGACCAGTTTGGTTTCAGGAGAAATGTAGGAACAAGGGAAGCTGTACTAAGTCTTAGGCTGATTTTGGAAGGTAGAATAAGGAAAGATAAGAGAACGTTCATGGCATTTGTAGACTTAGAAAAGGCTTTTGATAACGTTGATTGGACTAAATTGTTTGACATTTTGAAATCTATTGGACTAAAGTACAGGGATAGGAGGGTGATATACAATCTGTACAGAAACCAGACAGCAGTCATTCGAGCTGAAGGACATGAGAGAGAAGCTGATATTCAGAAAGGTGTAAGGCAAGGCTGCAACTTATCACCCATACTTTTCAATCTTTACATTGAACAAGCAATGAAGGAAATTGGAGAAAAATTTAAAGTGGGAGTGAAGATTCAAGGAGAAATAATTTCAACTCTGAGATTTGCTGATGACATCGTCATCTTGGCCGACAAGCCTGAGGATTTGAATGAGTTTTTGAATGGTATGGATTCCGTCTTACGGAAGGAATTCATGATGAAAATTAATAAATGTAAAACAAAAATACTGGAATGCAGCCGAAATAAATCAGAAACCTCTATGGAGATCAAATTGGCAGGTGAAAAGCTGAAGGAAGTAGGAAACTTCTGTTACTTAGGAAGCAGAATAACCAGTGATGGACGAAGCAAAGAGGATATAAAAAGTAGGTTGGCTCAGGCAAGGAAAGCCTTTCTACAAAAAAGGAATCTGTTGACATCGAATATAGATTTAGGTATTAGGAAGTCACTTTTGAAAGCCTTTGTCTGGAGCGTGGCGCTCTATGGAAGTGAAACTTGGACTATTGGTGCAGCAGAAAAGAGGAGAATTGAAGCATTTGAAATGTGGTGTTACAGGAGAATGATGAAGATCAGATGGGTAGATAGGGTTACAAACGAAGAGGTATTAAGGCGAGTGGGAGAGGAGAGATGTTTCTGGCGACTGCTAATGAAGAGAAGAGATAGGTTGGTAGGACACATACTAAGACACCCAGGAATAGCAAGCTTAGTTATGGAAGGAAGGGTCGAGGACAAGAACTGTAGGGGTAGACCAAGGTTAGAATATGTTAAACAGATAGCCTCTGATGTAGGATGTGGTAGCTATGTAGAGATGAAACGATTGGCTCAGGACAGGGAGGCATGGAGAGCTGCATCAAACCAGTCAAAAGACTGAAGACTCAAACAACAACAACAGCTTATGGCTGTTAGTGCCGGGAGTGCCCGAGGACATGTTCGGCTCGCCAGTTTTGTAGCTGCTTCGAGACGGACACCCAATGGGTGAGCTACAAGTACCGTTGGGGAGGAAAGTTGGAAGGGAGGGTCGAGGAGTTGGAAGGTAGCGGCTGTGGCCTATAGTTAGGGACCAACCCCGGCATTTGCCTGGAAGGAAGATGGGAAACCACAGAAGACCATCTTCAAGGTTGCCGGCGGGGGAATTCGAACCTCCTCGCCTCCCGGATGTGAGCGACTGCCAACAGTCATGCCGCAACGACCTCGGCTAACTCACCCGGTAATACTACTTGTATTTTTGTGTCTTGTGATGGCCTTCTAGGTATGTGCTAGCCATGCGTATAGGTGAGGTGTGTCTGTACCAACTGACGAGCCCAACGGCACACTGGGGCGAAACGCTGGCTTTTTATGTTTGATCTGGCCGGACCAATTTTATTAATTGATAATTTACCTGAAACAGCCGTTAAGTCCTGGCATAGTCTTCCTGACGGATAGCCTTCAGTTGGGTCGTCACATTACGTTGGATGTCCAAAATGTCCGAAAACCTCTGGCCCTTCAGGGCTTTTTGGCGACCCTGGACCCCGATACTCCATACTTTGACACTTGCCTTCGAGGTCGTACCTCGGGCACCAGGTCTCGTCATCCGTGACGATGGTTTTCAAAACTATTCCATTCCACGGAACATTCCCCCTTCTCACTGCCACCTGTCTATCTAAGGCAGGTTGCATACATTCACGCTTCTCTCTTGCTTTCAATTTAGAGTTTTGACGACCCAAACTGGAGGCTATTCATAAAGACGACTATGCCAGGAGTTTCCAGGACTTGTTCAGTCATTCTCAGAAGTGCATAACCATCCACTGGGATTACTTCGAAGGACAGTAACGGCTGTTTCAGGTAAGCCAACAATCGGTTCCTAATATAGACCCATTCACAGAACTTTTCAGACAGAGGGTGTAATTTCCAAGTCTGCAGTGCCCTCTTTATCTAAGACTTGGAAATAAATTGTGCTCGAGCATAGTGGTATAGGCCATTCGTGCGCCTGCCTAGGCCTAGAATGCAGAAGATTTGGGTTTGAATCCCAACAGTGGGCTCTTACTAAACATATATGATAGCTTTCTGAGAAGCTATTTGCTAGCCGTTTCTATGACTTTCAAGGAATCATTATTGTTAAAGAAAAAGCTAGGAAACTTTGTCTATTGGAATGTAATGCACTGAGGAAAAATTATTATAATAAAAATTAATGCATTGATTCTCTGAGATCGAAAAAGATCTTATAGAAGTAGGGATTTCACTTGAGGACATTCAAGAACGTCTTCCTCTCCAGAAAAAACTTAAAGCACATCAGCAATTCCAAGAAAAGCCAAAACTGAGAACAGGCAAGAAGAGGACGGCTGACAGAAAGGAGGCGCACAGGAAACGGATGAAGGACTACTGGGAAAAGATTTATTTATTATTATTTCCGATTATTCCCCTTCAGGAGAGCGTGAGAACTTGAGCCAATCACAGCTTCACTTCCTTTTCCTCTCTTCTTTTCTTCCCAAAACCTCTTCATTAGTTCACTGTGCTTTTTCTTCCTTTCCTCTGTCCATTTTTTCCCTGATGTATCCTTCCTTGAAACTTGTACAATTTTCGTGTTTCTGATTTTATTTCTAAATTGTTCTCTGTCCTTAATGTCGTCTTCAGAGATTTTAAGTAATTCCATTTATTTATTTATTTATTTATTTATACATGTCCAGAATATAACATATTATAAATATATATATACAAAGATTACAAAGTATATGTGCATCTTTATATTCCACGTAATGCCCAGAATTCCGCTGCATGAACTGCCTTATCACTGGCAGCTACCAGATCGTCCATGGAGACAGGTTCTGATAGTTTCCTGCAGTTGAGTAGGTGCTGGTGGTCTTGATGTTCACCACACTCACATAGTTCATTTCTCTGAGATGAATCCCCATTTCTTCATGTTCACCTTACACCGAGATACTCCAGTCCTCAGTCTATTAAGGACCTTCCATGTCTCGTATGGGAGGTGATGACCTGCAGCAAGTTCTTCTTTGGGGTTGTCCCAATATTTCTCTGATAATGAGCTACGCCAGAGTTGTATCCGACCGTTTGCAGGTGGTGTCTGAATTGGTTGTGTCGTCTGGAGGAAACTTTTTCTTGATTTCAGTCTTGATAGTTGATGTTCACTTCCAAATAGGGGGTGTCTTGGGTCAGTCTCCTGCTTCTTTCTTTCTATTTCAGCTGCCGTTCTTCTGCGGATATCTGGAGGTGCTACACCCATTAGGTGGTATATTTTGTTAACAGGGGTTGCCCGCAGGCAGCCTGTTACAATCCATCCTGTTTCATTTAGGGCAATATTTACCTGTTTGGTATGGCTGGAGTTGTGCCATACAGGTGCTGCATATTCAGCAGCGGAGAAGCACAGAGAAAGGGCGGATGTGCGGAGGACATCTGGATGTGCTCCCCAGTTGTTGCCGGTCAGTTTCCTAATAATGTTATTCCTAGCACAAACATTCATTTTTCTATCTGTGCAATGGTCTTTGAAGGTGAGGGAACGGTCCAACTTTATTCCCGGGTATTTTGGGGTGTCACATTGGGTTAGTTGTTGACCTCTCCAGGTTATTCTCAGTTTCCTCCAAGCCTCTCTGTTCCGTAAGTGGAATGCACACACTTGTGTTTTGGAAGGGTTTGGCTTCAAGTAGTTGCTATCATAATAGGCAGATAGTGCTTTAAGACCTGTTGTGAGGGAAAAGATTAAAGCTCAAAGACGGAAACAGTTGAAGTAACGTGGTCCATAGCAGGCCGAAACGAAGGAGAGAAAGAAGAAGAAATGCATTGATGGAAACAGAAGTTATAATATCATAGGTAATTTATTAGGAATGTAATGAAGGGCAAGTTTTACACCTATCATAACTGTTCTTTATTTGATCCATTATTTCTTCTCTGAATCCCCTTCTTCTTAAACTTATCCATGTAAACTCTCTCCATAATAGAGACCTTTATCAAATGTCAATTGTTTTTAATGATTTCGTAAGTGTTTTTCATATCGTCAAGTTCTTATAATTTCAACTAAATGACTTTTATGACTCAGCTGTTTTCATCTTTAAAACTTATTCAGACATAATTGACATAATTGCCTTTTCAATACTTATATTAAACCTACTCACAGGTACATGTTTCGAAGGTTGTTAACTCCCTCTTCCTCAGCCTGTACAATAAATATCAAAGATTAATTACCTTTATAAGTACATAAGTGACATGAAAACAGTTTATGAAATAAATAATGCGAAGTTCATAAATCCATTGTTTCCGACTCTCCATAGAAGATCTTCTAATTGGATTTCCAGGTCTGGGTGCACTAAAAAGCTGCTGAGTCAGGCCGGTGTTGTGAGCCGCTATTTGGTTGCGTCATCATAGGTTCGAACTAGTCTTCATGCTGCCCTTGGAGAACATCATGGCGAAGAAACCAAAGAATCCCTGCAGCAGTGCCATGCCCCGCCGTATGTAGTGCGTTTGGGCGCGAACAACAGCAGATCAAAAAAGGGTGTCTCGCAAATATCACTCCTTTGATTGTCCAAAGACATGCTAGGGGAGAGGGTAAGGGAAATAGAGGACGGGAATAAAAACTAAGGAAAAATAAATGTGGATGTTTATAATGTGCCGTTGGCTATTGTAATTAATATTTGATATTTATTGTACAGGCTGAGGAAGAGGGAGTTAACAACCTTTGAAACATGTACCTGTGAGTAGGTTTAATATAAGTATAGAAAAGGCAGAATCCCTTTATTTCTTACTAATATACCCTACCTTTTCGACCAAGTGCTACTTCCTACAGTATTAATCAGAACAGTGTTTTCATTTCAAGTTTTGCTTGCTGCTACTTACATGAACTTGCTGATGGATAAACTCATGTTAATTTGAAACAGGTTCATTTCACTTATATAACTTTGTTTTTAAATTGTATTGATTAGGCAGACAAATTATGTAATTCAATGTTTTTTCCATTATTATTATGTCAATTTAGACCATTACCAATACATTATTAGATTCATGGCATTCTATACACTTACCGTATATACCTGAATACCCCCTGCCCCCAAATAAACCCAGCACCCTCATTTTTGAATGGAAATTTAAAAAAAAAATCTTTTATTTTTATTTTTGTCACTTTTAAACAAATGTATACTATTAATACTGTACTACATATGACGAGATTTCACGTTAGCTATTTCCATCGCTTGTTTTTCGTTTACCAATGCCATGCTACCATATCACGCAACTCACGAAACTGTTAAACCCGCGCTTCTGCCTGCAACACCTGTTGACCTCGACAAAGGCTAATCTCTTCCCCTACCGCCCCGCTTGCGAGTTCCGTGCCTCGCGTCCCGTGCGGCCGTGGATAAGTAGCGTGCAGTACACAACGACTGAAAATGAGCAAAAGAATACGTTTTACGGCATCCTCCAAGTTGAAAGTGCTAGAATTTGCTGCAGAAAATGGAGTGAAAGCGGCGAGTCGTAAATATGAAATGCAGCCATGTATGATTTGTTATTGGCGTAACCAGAAGGACAAATTATTGGGAACAAAGAAAACTTATAAGTCCTTCCGCGGTGTGAAAATAGGAAAGTACGAAAATGTGGACATAAAAGTTCTGGAGTGGGTTCGAGAAACAAGAGACAATGGTCACACTGTAAATCCCAAAGATGATGACCTCGTAACATGCAACACTGCGTAACCTTGAACTCGACACTCGCACTGCTGTCCTGCAGCGCTGTCACCTGTCAGCTGTGATGATGCAAGAGAGTGGCTATTTAAATGGGCTATTATCACTTATTTCGTCAATAAAGTATAGGTTAAAATAACTATTTTGTGTGTTGATTTAAAGACGCTAGGTGCTCCTTTATACCACGCCATCCTAACTTATCTCAAGGGAAATTTTTAAGCCGAAAATTTTAAAAAGAAGAAGGTGGGGTGTTACGCGGGTAAATACGGTATATCCGAAAAAGCACTCGCACCATCTAGCAGATACTCGCAACACCCTATATCGCACGTGGCGGGAAATTTAAATCTTTAAAATTTGGATGACTCAATTAATACCCGCACCCCAATTTTTCACGTCCGATTTTGAATAAAAATGTGCGGGGGGGGTATTCGGGTATATCATCATCATCTTGTACAGTTTCCAGCCCCAGGCTGGGTCTGTTTGGAACATAAGCCTCGCCACTTAATCCTTTCTTCCCACCACCTCTCCGCTGTCACTCTGGTCCAGTCCTCACCTCTCTTCTTGACACATTCCTCCACTCCTTTCAGCCATCTATCTCTTGGTCTTCCCCTTGGTCGTTTCTTCTGCATCTGCATCTCATGTATCCTCTTGGGAATCTTCTTCTCATCCATTCTCTTTAAGTGTCCATACCACCTCAGTCTTGATGTCTCAATTTTACCTTGCAAGGGCTCCTCTTTCACCATTTCCCTGACCTTTTCATTCCTCACTCTGTCTCTTCTTGTCACTCCGATCCTACTTCGCAGGAACTTCATTTCACCTGCCTGTATTCTGCTTATGTCTCTTTTCTTCATTGTCCACGTTTCTGAAGCATAGGTCAGTATCGGGATATAGTAGCTTCTGTATAACACTTCCTTGCTTTTTTGTGGGACATCTTTATTCCACACTAAGCTCCTAATGCTTCTCAGAAATGCTTCTGCCTGTCTGCCACGTTCCGTAATCTCTTTGTCATTTCTCCCATTTTCCTCCACTATACTTCCCAAGTACTTGAGACTTTCCACCTTCTTCAGCTGTCCACCTCCAAGTGTTATCCCACTCATTGGTCTGTCCTTTTTCCTGGTCGTTAACAAACAGGATCTCACATTTACTGATGTTGAACTTCCATCCGTACTCTCCCACTGTTTCTTCCCAAGCCTTCAGTTGCTCCTGAATTTCCTCCTCCTTGTTTCCCCAGACCATGAGATCATCTGCAAACACCATTGCTTTCATCTTATCTTCTCCTATCTTTCCTGCTACCCGTGTCATTACCTCGTCCATAACCACAATAAAGAGAAGGGGTGACAGCGCACTACCCTGTTTCAGGCCACTCATTTGTCTGAACCAGTCTGTTCTTTCCCCTCCAACTTTCACACAACTCACACTTCCACAATACATCTCCTTCACTCTGCCTACAATCCCTTTTTCCACTCCCATGTTTTCCATTGCTTTCCAAACCTTCTCCCTACACACACTATCATAGGCCTTTTCGATGTCCAGGAAGGCCATCAGCAGATCCTCTCCAAATTCGTAGTGGTGTTCCTGGAGCTGTCTCACTGAAAATATGAGATCCACTGTTGATCTCCCAGGTCTGAATCCATACTGCTCCTCTCTCAATTTTCTCTCCACTTTGGCTCGTATTCTACTTTCTAATATCTTTTCATATATCTTGGCACAGTGAGGTATGAGTGTGACTCCCCTGTAATTTCTGCACTCCTTTCTGCTTCCTTTCTTAAATATTGGGACAATTAATCCTTTCTTCCAATCTTCTGGGGTCTTTTTCTCTTTCCATATCACCCTCATCACACGGTACAGCCACTGTTTCCCAACCTCCCCTGCTGCCTTCACCATTTCAACACTCACTTCATCCACACCCGGTGCCCTTCCCCCTTTCATCTTGTCTATAGCCATCTCCAGTTCTCTCCAATTCAGGTCCTTTTCCATTCCTGTGTTGTCTTCTCCATCTTCCAATGCATTGTCTTCCTCCCTATGACCATCTGGATTCAGCAAATCCTCAAAGTACTCTTTCCACACTGTCTTGAGTGTTTCTTTGTTGTGTACCTCATTTCCGTTTTTGTCCATCATTACCAATTCCTCTCGCAGACCTCTTCTCTTACTTTTGACCATCCCATAAAGTACTTTCTTATTTCCTCTGCTGTCTTCCTCCATCGTCCCTGTCCACTTTACCATCCACTTCTTCCTCTCCTCTGCGACAATCTTGTTTGCTTCTTTCTTCTTTATCTTATAATCTTCCCTTGCCAGATCAGTTCTTTCCTGGAACCACACTCTGAAAGCCTTGTTCTTCCTTCCCACAGCTTCTTTTACTCTCTAATTCCACCATGGTGTCTCTTTACACCGCTTTCTGTTGCTTGTTCTTCCACATACTGCCACTGCAGCTTCCACCATTGTGTTCTTGAATTGCTTCCATTCCTCTTCCCCTGTTTTAGGATTGTCTGTTGGCATCCTTTCCCTTATTATCTTCTGGAATTCTTCCTTGACTTCCTTTTCCTTGAGTTTCCATACTTTGATTCTCCTTTCCTGGTACTCTGTCCTCTTGCTATCCTTAACAACTCCCAGGTTCATTACAAGTATTCTGTGGTCGCTATCTAAGGCCTCTGATGGTTTTACCTTTATATCTCTGACACTTCTCTTCATTTCCCAGTCGTACAGCATGTAATCTACCAAAGATTTCTTTGTTAAATCACTGCTGTACCACGTTACCTTGTGGGTTTCTTTCTTCCGGAACCAGGAGTTGCCTACCACTAAACCGTTTCTCTTGCAAAAATCCAGCAACTTTCTCCCTTCTTCATTCCTGCTACCCCATCCTTCTGCTCCCAATACATTTTCATATCCTTGCCTTTCACTTCCTACATGTGCATTCAAATCTCCCATGACAATGATGCTCTGACCATTCAACTGCTGTTGTAGCTCCTCCTCAAAGTCTTCCTTCTCTTGAGCTGTACATCCAACTTGAGGAGCATATACCTGGGCTATCTCCAGGCTTCTTCCCTTTACAGTTACTCTGATCTTCATGATCCTGTCACTTATTCCCTTTACCTCTTCCTTCATTCCATCTCTCACAACTACTCCTACTTCGCTGCTCCTTCCTTCACTGTTCCCACTCCAGTACAACCGGTACCCTTTCCTCAGTTCTCTGCGACCTTCTCCTTTCCATCTTGTTTCTGCCAAGCCCAGTATATCCAGTTTTCTTCTCTCCATCACATCTACAATCTCCTCCACCTTTCCTGTCAGTGTCTGTATGTTTAATATCCCAACTCGTAGTCCATTAGCATATCCGGGTCGTCGTCGTTTGCATCCGTCCTTTCCGAGGCCTGTTCCTGTTTTGAAAGCAAATATGATATCCACTACTGGCTTGCTAGGCCTATCGTAGCTTCACCAGAGCCCCGTCAGCCGTCACTTTTCAGGGTTCCCATAGAGCCTTCACAGCGGTCCCGGGACACACAAAGTCCCCACTGTACTTCACCCCTACAAGCAATCCCCTACTTCATGCCGTTGCCCGTCTCCCACCACGTGGAGGAGGGGTTGGACTTGTGGGAGACATTCGGGTATATACCCGTATATATTCGGGTATATACGGAATTTAAATCAATGAAAACCATACCATGTTACCACCTTTCCTCTCAGATTTGCCTCAACACAAAACAGTTGATCTTCTGTATCTGAAGCTACATTTTTATTTGATGGCTATTTCCTCTATTCTTGTATTGCTGATCTCAAAGCAAACACTGTCTGTCCTAGTGTGTGAGCAGCTGTGGCCCTCGCTGTGCGACATGTTCTCTCCATGGCTCGCTCCCTACTGGACCAAGAACCTGAAAGAGCCCACCGCAGCTTGGATACAGCAGCTCACTGATGACCGCTCAGTTCTCCTGCCTTGGATTACAGCCGACGGTCCCCATGCCCAGAAAATGGTTGCTATGTTTGTGGAATGTGTTCGCTTCATTCTCGATACCTTGCCAGGTAAGAGTGAAAGTAACATTTCACATAACTAAAACATTTATACTATTAATTAAGACTAATGATCAAAGATACCTGAAATTTAGCATAAATAAGAGTGAAATGGTGATCACAACAAGGAAGAAGGAAAGAACCACAACGGGAATAACAATTGGTGGGGAACAGTTGAAGAAAGTGCAGAGTTTCAAGTATCTGGGAAGCCTGATACAAGATAATGGAAGAAACGATAGAGAAATAAATGAGTGGGGGAGACAGGCAGAAGCATTTCGGAGGAGTGTGAGAAGCATTTTATGGAGCAAGGATGTCCCTCGGAACAGCAAAAAGATCGTATATCGGACGTACTATGTCCCTATTCTGACGTATGCCTCGGAGACCTGGATTATGAAAGGAAGGGAGAAGAGCAAAATACAGGCCAGTGAGATGAGGTTCTTGAGAAGCAGTATTGGAGCTACAAAGATGGACAGAATAAGAAATGAGAGGACCAGAGAATTAATGAAGGAGGAACCATTACAGGATGGTATAGAGAAATCTAGACTTAGATAGTATGGACATGTAAAACGAATGGAGGAGAAGAGGATACCTAGGAGGATACACGAGACGAAGTGGGAAGGAAAGAGACCGAGAGGAAGACCGAGAGACAGGTGGCTGAAGGGGGTGGAAGAAAGCGTGAAGGAGAAGACTGGACAAGGGTGGAGACTGAGAGATGGTGGGAAGATAGAAGACGTTGGAGAGGCTTGTGTTCCAAACAGACCCGGCCAGAGGCTGGAAACTGCAAGATGGTGATGATGATCAAAGATACCTGCGACTTTTCTTGCAGAACACCAAATATCGACTTCTCAAGTTTATACTGGAAGAAAAGATCGAAGGTCAAAGAGGAAGGGGTTGAGGAAGGATTTCCTGGGTGGATAACATAAAGCAGTGGACAGGATTACCCAGCATAGATAAATTATTCCACATCGCAGTTCATAAGCAAAAGATGCATCATGTGGTCGCTAACATCCATTAATGGATAACCTAGGTATCCGAAGGAGAAGAAGAAGAATGGTCAAAGGAACTTGGTGGAATTGCATTATCATTTGTACTTCCAACCGGTTTTGCCTTTCGGAATCGTAGTGGGAAATAAGTAGCTAGTAAGCATAGGTAAAAAGAATAAAACTGTACAGCATTAGAGGGCTTAGACAAGAAGGATGAGAGAGTGAATGTTTGAGTATCTAAGCAGTCTGAGGGGGGATCACTGAGAAAAACACATACAAAAAACAGTTAGTGTAAGAAACAAGGTCAGGATGTCAGGAGAGAACAGAAAGCCAGATTCAAATCAGTGGAGCATGGGTGAGAATAATGGGGAGATATTTAAATTCACTTGGTTGTTTAAAACTAATGAAGGATCGTCGCAGACAATACTCTTGATCTCCACATCCCCAGAAGGTCCATCTTGTGACTCTTCTTGTTCACGTAGAAGACACTGAACTCAACATGACTATGGAAGTCATGAATGTTGTATGTGGATATATATTCTGCAAAACTGAAGTCCAAGAAGGATAAGAAACCAGTTGGAAAGGAATTTTTGGTATGAACAAAATGTATGTTTTAAAATACAATTTTAGGGAATTTGGTGAAGATCCCTCCTCTCCTCTCAGGAGATTCTATTTTCAACTCGTTGTTTTCAGGTGTGATTGGTTTAAGTTATTCTCTATCTAAAGTAATTTTCGTATATCCTAGGGTATTATGTTACCTAGGTATGCAACTGTATCTATTTTATTGGACATTTTGTCTCAAAACTTTTTTCATTGAATCATTCCCTACATGAGAGTACTGTACCTCCATTTAGAGATGGGCATTTAACCTTGATATTCTGCCTGAATTCCTGCTAATGTGGTGATTTTTGTGAATGTGTGTGTAATTGAGACTAATATTGGCAAAGAAGCAATTATATGGCTTTGGAAAAGGTTCCAGCCTTGTATCTGCTTGGTGTTTAAATTGGAAACTAAGCCCTTGAAAGCCAACTGTGGAATTTGATCCCACCTGTCTGCTGAGTCTGGATATTTTACTCAGACTTCTTTTTAATAAATAGTTCATTCCACATGTCACTTATCTGATGACATGGTGAATCTAAGTTGTTCGATCTCCTATCTGGTAAATCTCCTGGCAACTCCCACATTTCCACTTGATACTCAGTTGGTTTCTTCCCAACTTTTCACCAATGGGCTATGATAACTTATTTTCTTCTTACAGCTAAAACTAATTTCAGATACCAGGTACAATGTGCTTCACCTCGACTGATGAACAACTCTGGAAGTACTGTTACTTGGTAGTTTCTTGTCAGGAGATGGAACAACTTGCCTTAACTTGATGATAGACATCTCTGGAAGTCCTGTTACTTGATAGGTTCTTGTCAGAAGATGGAACAACATGCCCTAACTTGATGATAACTCTGGAAGTCCTACTTGACAAGAGATTGAGCAATATGCCCCAACTTAACAGGCAACCAATTTGGGCAAAGATATTTGTCAGGAGATGGAACAACATGCCCTAACTTGAAGATAACTCTGGAAGTCCTACTTGACAGGTTCTTGTCAGGAGATGGAACAACATGCCCTAACTTGAAGATAACTCTGGAAGTCCTACTTGACAGGTTCTTGTCAGGAGATGGAACAACGTGCCCTAACTTGAAGATAACTCTGGAAGTCCTACTTGACAGGCTCTTGTCAGGAGATGGAACAACATGCCATAACTTGAAGATAACTCTGGAAGTCCTACTTGACAGGTTCTTGTCAGGAGATGGAACAACATGCCCTAACTTGAAGATAACTCTGGAAGTCCTACTTGACAGGTTCTTGTCAGGGATGGAACAGCATGCCCTAACTTGAAGATAACTCTGGAAGTCCTACTTAACAGGTTCTTATCAGGAGATGGAACAACATGCCCTAACTTGAAGATAACTCTGGAAGTCCTACTTGACAGGTTCTTGTCAGGAGATAGAACAACATGCCCTAACTTGAAGATAACTCTGGAAGTCCTACTTGACAGGTTCTTGTCAGGAGATGGAACAACATGCCCTAACTTGAAGATAACTCTGGAAGTCCTACTTGACAGGTTCTTGTCAGGAGATGGAACAACATGCCCTAACTTGATAACTCTGGAAGTCCTACTTGACAGGTTCTTGTCAGGAGATGGAACAACATGCCCTAACTTGAAGATAACTCTGGAAGTCCTACTTGACAGGTTCTTGTCAGGGGATGGAACAGCATGCCCTAACTTGAAGATAACTCTGGAAGTGCTACTTGACAGGTTCTTGTCAGGAGATGGAACAACATGCCCTAACTTGATGATAACTCTGGAAGTCCTACTTGACAGGTTCTTGTCAGGAGATGGAACAACATGCCCTAACTTGATGATAACTCTGGAAGTCCTACTTGACAGGTTCTTGTCTGGAGATGGAACAACATGCCCTAACTTGATAACTCCGGAAGTCCTACTTGACAGGTTCTTGTCAGGAGATGGAACAACATGCCCTAACTTGATGATAACTCTGGAAGTCCTACTTGACAGGTTCTTGTGAGGGGATGGAACAGCATGCCCTAACTTGAAGATAACTCTGGAAGTCCTACTTGACAGGTTCTTGTCAGGGATGGTACAGCATGCCCTAACTTGATGATAACTCTGGAAGTCCTACTTGACAGGTTCTTGTCAGGAGATGGAACAACATGCCCTAACTTGAAGATAACTCTGGAAGTCCTACTTGACAGGTTCTTGTCAGGGGATGGAACAGCATGCCCTAACTTGAAGATAACTCTGGAAGTCCTACTTGACAGGTTCTTGTCAGGAGATGGAACAACATGCCCTAACTTGATAACTCTGGAAGTCCTACTTGACAGGTTCTTGTCAGGGGATGGAACAGCATGCACTAACTTGAAGATAACTCTGGAAGTCCTACTTGACAGGTTCTTGTCAGGAGATGGAACAACATGCCCTAACTTGATGATAACTCTGGAAGTCCTACTTGACAGGTTCTTGTGAGGGGATGGAACAGCATGCCCTAACTTGAAGATAACTCTGGAAGTCCTACTTGACAGGTTCTTGTCAGGGATGGAACAGCATGCCCTAACTTGATGATAACTCTGGAAGTCCTACTTGACAGGTTCTTGTCAGGAGATGGAACAACATGCCCTAACTTGAAGATAACTCTGGAAGTCCTACTTGACAGGTTCTTGTCAGGGGATGGAACAGCATGCCCTAACTTGAAGATAACTCTGGAAGTCCTACTTGACAGGTTCTTGTCAGGAGATGGAACAACATGCCCTAACTTGATGATAACTCTGGAAGTCCTACTTGACAGGTTCTTGTCAGGGGATGGAACAGCATGCACTAACTTGAAGATAACTCTGGAAGTCCTACTTGACAGGTTCTTGTCAGGAGATGGAACAACATGCCCTAACTTGATGATAACTCTGGAAGTCCTACTTGATAGGTTCTTGTCAGGAGATGGAACAACATGCCCTAACTTGATAACTCTGGAAGTCCTACTTGACAGGTTCTTGTCAGGGGATGGAACAACATGCCCTAACTTGAAGATAACTCTGGAAGTCCTACTTGACAGGTTCTTGTCAGGAGATGGAACAACATGCCCTAACTTGATGATAACTCTGGAAGTCCTACTTGACAGGTTCTTGTCAGGGGATGGAACAGCATGCCCTAACTTGAAGATAACTCTGGAAGTCCTACTTGACTGGTTCTTGTCAGGGGATGGAACAGCATGCCCTAACTTGAAGATAACTCTGGAAGTCCTACTTGACAGGTTCTTGTCAGGGGATGGAACAGCATGCCCTAACTTGAAGGTAAACAACTCTGGAAGTCCTTCTACTTGATGGGTGTTTGTCAGGAGATGGAGCAATATGCCGTAACTTGGCAGGCAAGCAATTTGGGGAGTCTTACTATTTGATAGGTGTTTCTCTGGAGATGGTGCTATATGCCCTAACTTGACAGACTTAACAACTCTGGAATTCCCTTTCAATTATTTCACAGTATAGGCCGACTGCCTCCCTATTCAAATCCCACTTTCTTGCCCCAGAAACTTATCGATTCCTCTGTAACATTGCACTAGTGGTATTTTGTGTACTGAATTTAATGTTTAAAAAAAATATGTGATCATTTATGTTGCACACAGTGGTAATTTAATGTCTTGTTGCTCTTCTAGCCTGCAGCAACATCTTGTGTTTCGTTTGGCAGTTTTACGTGTCGAGCTTTGCACATTCGGCAGTTAAAGATTATGTCCTGAACATCGTGCATGGCAGCTTTCAGTCGTTGCCATGGGAGCGCTTCTGGCCTAGCATGCAGGATCTCGAGCTCATGCTTAAGGTATGGTCATTCTGTAGCAGTGGCTAACTTGCTACAGTTAGTTGAACAACATTGTAACCAACATTTCTGATAAGGGAGACTTTTGTATAAAATAACATTGTTATCAGTGATGATGAGTATGGCCAAAATATACTGTAGTTACTCAGCTATAGGACTCCCTCACCTATAGAACCCCCCTTAATTTTCGAGAGCCAAAATTCAAAATTCTTGGAAATCTCTTATAGTCATCATCATCTTGCACAATTTCCAGCCACTGGCCGGGTCTGTTTGGAACACAAGCCTCTCCAACGTCTTCTGTCTTCCCACCATCTCTCAGCCTCCACCCTTGTCCAGTCTTCTCCTCTCTTCTTCACGCTTTCTTCCACCCCCTTCAGCCACCTGTCTCTCGGTCTTCCTCTCGGTCTCTTTCCTTCCCACTTCGCCTCAGGTATCCTCCTGGGTATCCTCTTCTCCTCCATTCGTTTTACATGTCCATACCATCTAAGTCTAGATTTCTCTATACCATCCTGTAATGGTTCCTCCATTAATTTTCTGGACCTCTCATTTCTTATTCTGTCCATCTTTGTAGCTCCAATACTGCTTCTCAGGAACCTCATCTCACTGGCCTGTATTTTGCTCTTCTCCCTTCCTTTCATAACCCAGGTCTTCGAGGCATACGTCAGGATAGGGACATAGCACGTCCGATATATGACCTTTTTGCTGTTCTGAGGGACGTCCTTGCTCCATAACATGCTTCTCACACTCCTCCGGAATGCTTCTGCCTGTCTCCCCCGCTCATTTATTTCTCTATAGTTTCTTCAATTATCTTGTATCAGGCTTCCCAGATCGCTTATACTACCCCTCCTAAATTATTGAGAGTCCTGTCCGTCATTGTCTAGCGACGAGCTCGGTGCGAGCAGCTCTGTGCAGACGATATACGGCCAGCAGTTGGTCAGGCAAAACAATCGCAGGGAAAGTGTGATATCTTTCCAGAGGTGGTTGGCAATAATCATGGAATATACTTGTCTTTGTATACCAGTGTTGGATCATTGTTGGCTGCTTGGGCCATACCATTCAATCGTACGTGAGCTCTGTTGCTAACAAGGCGTTACCTTGTTTGTAAAAATAAGTCTCTGTCTTTCCTTCTGTGCATACGGGCTATGACTCACGCTATGCGACAGGTGGCCGGCAGGCCACACGTGCGGTGCTGCCGCAGTCACGTAAGGACAAGACGCTAGTGGCCGGCCGGCATACGCATGCCTGTCTACACTCTGTGGTGTATTTAGAAACAAAGAACGTGTTATAGGTAGAGATTTTGTATTCAGCCTGCATATTCTACTGGCCACGCCCATCCACCACTTTATGGTAGTATCTTCGGTCTTTGCGGAACTCGCTGCGCAGACGTTGTGGTGTATCACTGCTGATAAACTTCATTTATTTTGATTAAATATATCATACGGTGTAGCATCAAAATAAAATAGCTTATTTTTATTCTCTCTCCCTTTCCCAAAAGAATGGATTTTTGTGAAGTTCGTGTCTATTAGTACCCCCACCCCCAATTTCGAAACTAAAAATTTAGGAAAAAGGAGGTCCTATATCCGAGTAAATATGGTATAATGTTTGAAAGAGATTGATGCAGCCTTTCACGTACCAGTATTAGAATATTGTAACCAATCTGTCCTGTTAAAATTCATTACAGTATTAGAATATTGTAACCAATCTGTCCTGTTAAAATCCATTACAGTATTAGAATATTGTAACCAATCTGTCCTGTTAAAATGCATTACATAGATTATGACGCGACAAATTTTTCTCCATATTTAGGAGCCAGTTCTCATACTTAGACATCAGATAATTGCCAAAGTGTTTGCGGTCTATTTTATACCTAGGGATGATGATGATGATGCTTCTTAATGAGATTATTATTGTGCCTCTTGTATGCATACACATGATTTATAAGACATTATGGTGTTTGAAGCCATTTTTCAGTGTTGCCTTAGTAAACAAAATTTTGATGCTTATCAGTCGGGCAACACGATTGTACCCAAATGAGATGGATTTTTCCTAATACTGAAAAGAAAATTACATGAGATTAATAAATACACAGTTTTAATAGTCCTCATCAGATCCAATTACACTTAGGCTATAAAATCTATGTCTGAAAGTATGGGTAAAAATATGTACAATATATGCACTTACCGTATTTCCTCGCATAATCGTCACACATTTTTAGCGTAAAATTCGTGGGAAAAGGCAGGGTGCGACGATTATGCGAAGAATATTTAAGTTCAAAGAATATACTGCGTCATTATTTGCTGCACGGGCCAGTCATTCGCGTAGCGTGAGTCTGGCGTGAGTCATAGCCTGCAGTCAGAGACAGGCTTCTTTCTTCTAACAAGGTCACGACAGGTTAAAGCTCGCGGAATGTGCTGACGAAGCTGGCCGTTCGCGTCGCGGTTCATAGCCCGCAGGCATAAAGACGAGATTACTTTCTCCTGACAAGATCACGCCTGATTAGGCCTATAAGCTCGTGGAATGTGCTAAGTGACGAAACTGGCCGCTCGCGTCACAGTTCATAGCCCGCAGGCATAAAGACGAGATTACTTTCTGCTGACAAGATCACGCCACATTAGGCATAAAAGATCGCGGAATGTGCGCTGGCCACTCGCGTCACAGTTCATAGCCCGCAGGCATAAAGACGAGATATTTTTATTCTGACAAAGTTGCGTCAGGTTATAAAGTCGCGGCAGCATGTGGAACTGACTGGCGCACAAATACGAATATGCTATGCGACGATTATGCGATGAAATTTTATAAACCTATTTTAGTGTTTGAAAAGTGGGGTGCGACGATTATGCGGTGGCTATGATCCTGCGAGGAAATACGGTATTTAGTTGCAGTATTAGTTGAGATAATGCAACTCATCAATATTTGTTAGTTGTGGTCTATGTGATGATTTGTTGAGATACTGGAAGTGGTGATTGACCTCCAGAATTTGCTTGTTTGGAGTGAATATGTGGTTGTTGTAAATGGTTAATTCAGATTGTATTGTACAGGCTACTTATCTGGTTAAGTCTTGCACGGTCCTGTTGAGAGCAGTTCACTTGCTCACTGTCTGCACTCGACATAGATTTTATAGCCTAAGTGTAATTGGATCTGATGATGATCGCTTGACGATCGAAACTGGTCATTCAAGTGTATTTATTAATCTCATGTAATTTTTTGCAGAATTAGGGAATAACCCATCTCATTTGTGTGACCGACTGAAAAGCATCAAACTTTTGATTTATCTTCTTCTTCATTTCCCGGTTCCAGTGATCTGGGTCAGGGTGTGAATCAAGGACCTCCATACTTTTCTGTCTCTCCACCACTCTCGTTCCTCTTCCAGTACATCCTCCACTTTCACTCCTCTTTTCTCAACGCTCTCCCTCACTGCATCCATCCACCTCATCCTCGGCCTTCCCCTTTGGCGCCTTCCCGTGACTTTCTCAGTAAATAATCACTTCAGGACTCTGTTTTCTCCCATTCACATCATATGTCCATACCATTTTAGCTTACTGATCTCGATCTTGTCTTGTAACTTTGGGAATCCTGTTTTCTCCCTAATTTCCTTGTTTCTGATTTTGTCTCTGCGAGTCTTTCCAATTATACCTCTAAGGAACTTCATCTCTGCTGCCTGGATTCTACTTTCCTCCTGTTCAGTTGTTGAAACTTTTGATTTATAAGAAATCTGCTCTCCGTTGAGAATGATCACAAGAGTCTAAAATCATGCAATATGAATGTTTAAACATTGTGGATAACTCAAAGAAAATTTATTTAAAGACTTCCCAAGTTAGGGGCTGCTGCATAGTAGTCTTGCGCATAATAGTTCGCGGCTGGGAGCGATCAGTTTAGTTCGCAGCTCCTTAGCGAACTAGTTCGCTCTTTTAGTTCGTTAGCTCCCATCTCGAATTCCCTGTAAGAAGGATCATTCGTTCGCCTCGCTACTGCCACTGCACGCGCTCTTTGTTATATCAGTCTGTCACCAGTGATTACTCGTCACCAGTGATTGCTCATTCACATTGCTCTCGTTTCAAGCAATACTGTAGGCTACTGTAACAGTGCACGTGCAGTTCGTGTATTAGATATTGCCATGTTGCGTGTGTAGTAATGTGTTTTACATTTTAATAATCAAAGATTAAAAAATACAAAAATATGAGTATTGAAACATTAGTGAAATTCCTTATTCCTTCCTTATTTCCTTTTATTCCTTGTAGGAACATAGGGTAGCTACAAACTTCTTCCATCTCACTCTATTGTTGGCCATCCTTTTAATTAAGGTCCATGTCTTTCCTTCTGAGAAAACTTCTCTTTCTATTAAAACTCGGCAATTCTTCTAGATTTGTGCCGTGTCCTGTGTGGGGTTTCGCTTAGGACACCAAGCTGGCTCATCGGCGGGCTCTTGGTGTCCTCGCCCGGACCCCCACAGGAGTAACGAACTGCGCGCTACCTCCCTTTGTATAGAGTGCAACTGCACTCCTTCACCGGCCGTGAAAGCCAATATACCATCTCTCTTTCTATTGTTTATAAAGCCAAAAGTCGTCATTTGTTTAGCATTAGTGAAATACCGGTACCGTACCTAAAAGAAAAAAACAGTATGGACGATGTGTTCGTAGAAGCATACACCTATTATTCTCTTGATTTTTTTTCTCGCGTGGGGCCGATAACCTAGATGTTAGGCCCCTTAAAACAACAATTATCATCATTTTTCGTGTTTATCGGCGCGTCACCATCCCCCCCCGCAATTTTCATTTCTTACTTGCTTCGTGATATTCATTATTTGGCTGCTCTGAAACCATTGGGTACATTATCTTTATGGCATGAATGGGAGGAATAGGGTTTTTAGTTCAGAGTTTTTGTCCATAGAAGTTCGCTTTTCTTTGTGAATCATCGTCATAATGTTCATTTCTTAAAAACAGGTAAAAGTAGTTGTATCACCATGTATCGAGAAAAATAAATATCAACCAGTTCATTAAAATGGTAATGTTAATCCAGTTCGCCGATTTTCTAAATAATTGGACATATTTTCAAATAATCCAAAATGCCTAAGTTAAATAAAACTGTGGAATTATCATCATCATCATCTTGTACAGTTTCCAGCCCCAGGCTGGGTCTGTTTGGAACATAAGCCTCGCCACTTAGTTCTTTCTTCCCACCACTTCTCCGCTGTCACTCTGGTCCAGTCCTCGCCTCTCTTCTTGACACATTCCTCCACTCCTTTCAGCCATCTATCTCTTGGTCTTCCCCTTGGTCGTTTCTTCTGTATCTGCATCGCATGTATCCTCTTGGGAATCTTCTTCTCATCCATTCTCTTTAAGTGTCCATACCACCTCAGTCTTGATGTCTCAATCCTACCTTGCAAGGGCTCCTCTTTCACCATTTCCCTGACCTTTTCATTCCTCACCCTGTCTCTTCTTGTTACTCCGATCCTACTTCGCAGGAACTTCATTTCACCTGCCTGTATTCTGCTTATGTCTCTTTTCTTCATTGTCCACGTTTCTGAAGCATAGGTCAGTATCGGGATATAGTAGCTTCTGTATAACACTTCCTTGCTTTTTTGTGGGACATCTTTATTCCACACTAAGCTCCTAATGCTTCTCAGAAATGCTTCTGCCTGTCTGCCACGTTCCGTAATCTCTCTGTCATTTCTCCCATTTTCCTCCACTATACTTCCCAAGTACTTGAGACTTTCCACCTTCTTCAGCTGTCCACCTCCAAGTGTTATCCCACTCATTGGTCTGTCCTTTTTCCTGGTCGTTAACAGGATCTCACATTTACTGATGTTGAACTTCAATCCGTACTCTCCCACTGTTTCTTCCCAAGCCTTCAGTTGCTCCTGAATTTCCTCCTCCTTGTTTCCCCAGACCATGAGATCATCTGCAAACACCATTGCTTTCATCTTATCTTCTCCTATCTTTCCTGCTATCCGTGTCATTACCTCGTCCATAACCACAATAAAGAGAAGGGGTGACAGTGCACTACCCTGTTTCAGGCCACTCATTTGTCTGAACCAGTCTGTTCTTTCCCCTCCAACTTTCACACAACTCACACTTCCACAATACATCTCCTTCACTCTGCCTACAGTCTCTTTTTCCACTCCCATGTTTTCCATTGCTTTCCAAACCTTCTCCCTACACACACTATCATAGGCCTTTTCGATGTCCAGGAAGGCCATCAGCAGATCCTCTCCAAATTCGTAGTGGTGTTCCTGGAGCTGTCTCACTGAAAATATGAGATCCACTGTTGATCTCCCAGGTCTGAATCCATACTGCTCCTCTCTCAATTTTCTCTCCACTTTGGCTCGTATTCTACTTTCTAATATCTTTTCATATATCTTGGCACAGTGAGGTATGAGTGTGACTCCCCTGTAATTTCTGCACTCCTTTCTGCTTCCTTTCTTAAATATTGGGACAATTTATCCTTTCTTCCAATCTTCTGGGGTCTTTTTCTCCTTCCATATCACCCTCATCACACGGTACAGCCACTGTTTCCCAACCTCCCCTGCTGCCTTCACCATTTCAACACTCACTTCATCCACACCTGGTGCCCTACCTCCTTTCATCTTGTCTATAGCCATTTCCAGTTCTCTCCAAGTCAGGTCCTTTTCCATTCCTGTGTTGTCTTCTCCATCTTCCAATACATTGTCTTCCTCCCTATGACCATTTGGATTCAGCAAATCCTCAAAGTACTCTTTCCACACTGTCTTGAGTGCCTCTTTGTTGTGTACCTCATTTCCGCTTTTGTCCATCATTACCACATCCTCTCGCAGACCTCTTCTCTTACTTTTGACCATCCCATAAAGTACTTTCTTATTTCCTCTGCTGTCTTCCTCCATCATCTCTGTCCACTTTACCATCCACTTCTTCCTCTCCTCTGCAACAATCTTGTTTGCTTCTTTCTTCTTTATCTTATAATCTTCCCTTGTCAGATCAGTTCTTTCCTGGAACCACACTCTGAAAGCCTTGTTCTTCCTTCCCACAGCTTCTTTTACTCTTATTCCACCAGGGTGTCTCTTTACACCGCTTTCTGTTGCTTGTTCTTCCACATACTGCCACTGCAGCTTCCACCATTGTGTTTTTGAATTGCTTCCATTCCTCTTCCCCTGTTTTAGGATTGTCTGTTGGCATCCTTTCCCTTATTATCTTCTGGAATTCTTCCTTGACTTCCTTTTCCTTGAGTTTCCATACTTTGATTCTCCTTTCCTGGTACTCTGTCCTCTTGCTATCCTTAACAACTCCTAAGTTTATTACAAGTATTCTGTGGTCGCTATCTAAGGCCTCTGATGGTATTACCTTTATATCTCTGACACTTCTCTTCATTTCCCAGTCGTACAGCATGTAATGTACCAAAGATTTCTTTGTTAAATCACTGCTGTATCACGTTACCTTGTGGCTTTCTTTCTTCCGGAACCAGGAGTTGCCTACCACTAAACCGTTTCTCTTGCAAAAATCCAGCAACTTTCTCCCTTCTTCATTCCTGCTACCCCATCCTTCTGCTCCCAATACATTTTCATATCCTTGCCTTTCACTTCCTACATGTGCATTCAAATCTCCCATGACAATGATGCTCTGAGCATTCAACTGCTGTTGTAGTTCCTCCTCAAAGTCTTCCTTCTCTTGAGCTGTACATCCAACTTGAGGGGCATACACCTGGGCTATCTCCAGGCTTCTTCCCTTTACATTTACTCTGATCTTCATGATCCTGTCACTTATTCCCTTTACCTCTTCCTTCATTCCATCTCTCACAACTACTCCTACTCCGCTGCTCCTTCCTTCACTGTTCCCACTCCAGTACAACCGGTACCCTTTCCTCAGTTCTCTGTGACCTTCTCCTTTCCATCTTGTTTCTGCCAAGCCCAGTACATCCAGTTTTCTTCTCTCCATGACATCTACAATCTCCTCCACCTTTCCTGTCAGTGTCTGTATGTTTAATGTCCCAACTCGTAGTCCATTAGCATATCCGGGTCGTCGTCGTTTGCATCCGTCCTTTCCGAGGCCTGTTCCTGTTTTGAAAGCAAATATGATATCCACTACTGGCTTGCTAGGCCTATCGTAGCTTCACCAGAGCCCCGTCAGCCGTCACTTTTCAGGGTTCCCATAGAGCCTTCACAGCTACCGCAGCGGTCCCGGGGCACAGAAAGTCCCCACTGTACTTCACCCCTACAGGCAATCCCCTACTTCATGCCGTTGCCCGTCTCCCACCACGTGGACATATTTTCAAACAATCCAAAATGCCTAAGTTAAATAAAACTGTGGAATTATCCCCACATCTAAATCGGTTAAGTATCAGTAACCTCAGTTTATGATCCGCCACTGTATTACATTACAAATATAAGGAGTTATTACCTATTAGCGTGTTAGCACTTGTAGTGTGTTATACTGTTATTATTATAAACCAACATTGACAGTCACTGCGCCAAAACTTGACAATCTTGCCACTATCAATAGCTACACTCAATCAACTGAACTGACTGAACGAAACAAAGCGCATGCGATTGTGCAATGAGTGGTGACGTGACGAGCTACGGTGGACCCACGCTCTCGCGCTGTTACAAGTCGGTCAGCAGAAAAAGACCGAACGAACTAACAAGCGAGGGATCTGGGAACTAGACAAGACTACTGCATAGGACAAAGTGCACATTCAAATAGAAAGCAGTTAAAATGCAAAATAAATTCATACAACAGGACATTTAAAATATACTTCAATAAATGAATTATAACATTAATGAAAAGAGTTATTGTTGTTGTTTAATTTGAGGAGCTTGGACAGTGTGGTCATTTATACCTCTATACTTAGGTGTGTGCATGTATAGAGAGGAGGGAAATCTGTTGTGTTATTGTCATGTCTGTAGTAGAAGTATGTGTATTTGTCATTCAGGTGAGGATTGGGAAGGAAGCAGCCATGGCCTTAAGTTTAGATCCATTCTGGCATTTGCCTGGAGGAGAAGTGTGATACCACAGAAAACCACTTCCAGGATGGCCAAGGTGGGAATCGAACCCACCTCTTCTCAATTTTCGTTTTGCCTCACAGGGCTGAGTGTACCCTGTTCCAGCCCTCAGACCAGAATTAAATTTCTTAGCAGAGCCAGGAATCGAACCCGGTCCTCCAAGGTGACATTATTATAATAAATCAATGAACTTAATTCATAATTAAACTGTATCTAACAATTAGTATTATATCATGGAAGAAAGACTGTCTGTGTGGCTCAGCGGTAGCATTCTTGCCTGCTGTGCCTAAGATTGCAAGATCGAATCCGGGCGCAGTCAGTTGGTATTTGAGGGTGTGCAGATGCGAGGGAGCCGTGTTAGTACATTTACTGACACGTTTAAGAACCCCTTTCGGGGTAGCCAATGACGTGGTGGCTGCTGATCTCGTCATCCGCTTTATAAGTGAGAGTGGGTTACATTTTCCAGTGTACGTTGACTCAAGAACTTGTTCTTTTTTGAATTCTGAATTTTTTGTTTTTCCGAAATTTTTATTTATTATTATAATTATTAGTTTTATTTAATTTTTTGTTTTATTAAGCCACAGTAGTTAAATATATATAATATAATAACCCCTGGCATTACAGTCCATCAAGGGCCTAGGCTTACCATGCGACCGCTGCCCAGCCATTTGGCCTGCAGATATTGGGGTGACGCATGATCAGTGCATCGGGTCCCCTCGGTCATTAATCTTGGTTTTCGTGACCGGGGCACTGCCTCACTGTCAGACAGCTACTCAATTATCCTCACGAGGCTGAGTGCACCCCGTTCCAGACCTCACATCAGTTTCTAAAATCCCTGACGGAGCCGGGAATCGAACCCGGGGCCTCCGGGTGAGAGGCAAGCGCTCTACCCCAGCACAACGGGGCCGGCACAGTAGTTAGAAGGGATGTAAAACCAATAACATTATTATTATTTATTTATTTTATGGCCAACATAGGCCCTAACGTGAAAGAAATATTCCATGAGACATTTATCACAAAATAACATGTGTTTAATTACTTTTTTTTTTTCCGCCTAATGTAATTGGGCACAATTTGTGTTGTCCAACTGGAAAGGGTTCTTTAATAGAACTAGGCAACACTGAAAAATGGCTTCTTCTTCTTCTTCCTTATCCGATACGGACGTTGGCTAACGCCTTCTTATCCTATGCAATCCTGGAGAGTTCCGTGGAAGACAACCCAAACCACATTCTTAAATTATCCATCCAAGTTATTCGTCTCCTTGCCGGTCCACACTGACCTTCAATTTTACCCTGAAGTATAACTTGCAGCAGACAATATTTTGGATTCCTCATCATGTGTCCCAAGTATTCAAATTTCCTCTTCTTAATTGTGTGTAACAGCTCAGGTTGGCTGCTCACACTCTGAAGAACCTCGGCATTACTCACATGTTCTGTCCACGAGATTTTAAGAATCCGCCTGTATATCCACATTTCAAAAGCTCGGATCTTCTTTTCTGTAGCTACCAAAGTCCAAGCTTCAACACCATAAAGAAGGTTGGAGACAACATAACACTTCACAATTCTATTCTTAAGCGTCATACTGAGATCTTGACAACATAGTAGTTGTTCATTGTCATAAAGATGGATCTAGCCTTCTCTATACGGCATCTTATTTTAATCGAAGGATCCCAATTCTCATTAATATTCTGCCCTAAAAAAATCAAACTCTTGACTCGCTCAATCTGATGTCCATCGACCAAAAGGAAATGAGAGATGAATACTTCAATTTCAAGGATTAATATCAAGTGAACTCCATCATCCTGTATGGTTTGCTAGTGAACGCAAGAGAGACTGCCCAAGTTGTTAGTCGATATGCAAAAAGATAAACCTCCCAGAGAGTTACCTATCAACCAATGTTGAGGCTGCGGTCAGAGGCTCCGTGCTCTTTCAGAGGAACCACTTATACACTCAATAATGCACTAACAAGATCCACCCACTCGTACCTAATGAGAGGGGAAGACCCCCTACTTTGTACCTGTGGTGCCGTATTCACCGTGGCCCACATCTTAACCGAGTGTGTGGATCTTGCTGACTTACGAAGAAACCTTGGTTTGTAGATGACACTCAAACTTATATTAGCCGATGACTCGGTGGCTGCTGATCTCGTCATCCACTTTATAAGTGAGAGTGGGTTAGGGCCAGCAATTAAATTTTCCTGTGTACATTGACTCAAAGACTCGTTCTTTTTTGAATTCTAAATTTTTTGTTTTTCTGAAATTTTTGTTTATTATTATAATTATTAGTTATATTTAATGTTTTGTTTTATCAATTTTCGATCTTTTCATATTTAGGTGTCCACCTTAAATTCTTAATTTCATTCTAAATTTTTATACTTTTATCTGTGTTAAGATGGGCAGATGACCTCGTAGTTCCGCCCCTTAAAACCTCAATAACTAGCGCAATACTGTCTCTAATTGCAAGCCTGTTGAGGATCAGTGTCTTCAATAAAGAATTCGTGTAAAATTATTATATTACTACAATGAGTAAAAGAAGAATTTCCTTTTTCTGTCACATATCAAGACTGCCGGAAACCAGGATATTGAAACAACTTCTTCTTCTTCTTCCTCTTCTTCTTCTTCTGCTTTTACGGCCTCATTGGACCACTTCATTCAATCATTTCTTGGTCCTCTTCTTCAGTAAGTTTCCTTTCCGAGTCGCCCAGTAGCTCTTCATTCTCTCTGATCTTCTCAGGCGTTCCTCATCTGTAAATACCCTTTTTACTGTATTACGTTTGTCTATTTTATCCTGAAATCTTATTTTTATATCTCTGTTTTTTTTTTTAATTTTTTTGTTTTGTTTTGCAAGTCATCCAAGGTTATTTCTAATTCTTTCATATCTTCTCTAATTTCCTTAATCCATCCTACTTGTTATTTCATATTCCAAAGTTTCACTACAATTTTTCTAGATAACCTGGTTTCTGGTGTCCTCATGATGTGACCAAAAAAAGAAATCCGTTTCTTCCGAATAGTATCAGTGATGGGCTCCAGTTCTCTGTATACCACTTCATTTGGTACTATCCGCCACTGTCCATCTTTCTGATATTTTTTATTTATGCATGTTCTAGCTATTCTTCTTTCTACTTTTAAAATTTTGTCGATTCTGTTTTTCTGAGTAAATTTAAAAAGAGTTTCACTTCCATAGGTCACCTCTGGTTGAACCACCGTCTTGTAATGTTTTAATTTTGTTGTGATTTTCTTTTATATGTAGACCATGTTAATTTTTGGGCTTTTATCATTTTATTAGTTCTTTCTTGCCATGCAGGTTTCTCATCCAAGTTGTAAGTTATAATTTCTCCTAAGTATTTAAATTGCTTCACTATTTTAACTTTCTTGTTATTTACTGTTATGTGATTGATTACAAGTGGATTTGCTACCATTATCTCTGTATTTTCAAATGATATCTGAAGTCCAATTTTTTGTGCTATATTTTGTAGGCTTATTATTTGATTTCTGGCTTCTTGAATATTATTAGCCAGTAACGCTAAGTCATCTGCGAACCCCAAGCAATTTAAGTCTATTTGATCTTTCTTGGTTCCAATTCTTATGCTCCTAGGATTTTCCCTGTACCATTCCCTCATTACATATTCCAAAGCACAATTGAAAAGTAGAGATGATAAACCATCACCTTGTCTTAATCCTGTTTTAATCGTAAACGGTTCAGATATTTCTCCTCTGAATTTTACTTTAGATTTGGTGTTTGTTAGAGTTAATTTTATAATTTTTATTAATTTGGGATGAAGTCCGAAATTCCTTAGTATTTTCAGCAATGAAGATCTATGTATACAATCATAAGCTTTTTTGAAGTCTACGAAGGTTATGACTTGCTGTTTTTGTCTACGTTTGTAGTAGTCCATTACTAATTTTAAGGTGATTATCTGTTCAGGGCAGCTTCGCCATGGACGAAATCCACCTTGATATTCTCCTATTTCCAGTTCTAATTGATCTTTACAACGATTATATAGAATTCGTGATATGTTTTATATGTGATATCCAAAAGGGAAATTCCTCGATAGTTGTCAAGATTTGATTTTTCTCCTTTCTTGTGTAATGGATGTATTATAGCAGTAGTCCAATGGTCTGGCAGTTCTTCTTTGATCCAAATGTTCACTATGCATTGGTGTAATGAAATATTTACTGGTTCTGCTGCATATTTCCACAATTCTGCAAATGTTTGATCTTCTCCACTCGCTTTGTAGTTTTTGAGCTCTCTCAGAGCTTTGTAGATTTCTTGGATTGTGGGTGGATTTATGTTTTCTGATGGTGTTTTAATAGTGGTGTCTGTATTTATTTGAAGCAGTTCTGGTGGATCTTCACAATTTAGCAACTTGTTAAATGTTTCTGCTAAAATTTCTGTATTTCTTTTATTACTATGAGCTAACTCTCCATTTTTGTCTTTTAACATTAATGTTGAAGGTTCATATCTTTGTAGTTGTTTGCTAAAAATTTTGTAGTAATCTCTTGAGTTTGTTTTTGCGCTATTTGTTTCGATCATCAGAAGTATATCCTTTTGGTATAGCCGTTTAACCCTTCATATTATTTTTTGAGTTATCTTCCTTTGTTTTATGAGATCCAAATGTGATTCATCTGTTTTTTTAGTCTGATACCGTAACCAGGCTTGGTGTCCTTCTTCCACTGTTTTATCACACTCATCGTTCCACCATTGGTGTTTCTTCCTTGGATTTATTGGGGCTACTTGTTCAGCTATTTGTTTCAATTCGGGAACTATTTCCTCTAGATCATCTGTTATTTGATTACTTTTTGAAAAATAAAGTCAATAATAATTGGTTCTTAGAAGTTCAGGATGATTTGGAAGAATTGGGTATAACTCGGCAACAAATCAAAGACAGAGAAGAGGATTTTGAAGAACAAAAGCGTAAGTCTCAAACTAATAACAGTTGAAAGGAAACAATATACTATATCGGACACACAAAGGGCTTCCAGGTCGGAGAGGATGAGAAAGTTCTGGGAGGAGAAAAAGAGGAAATTTACTCAAATGTATTGATTTAAGTGCTCCAATGTGGGCGTAAAATATGTAAATAATAAATAAATAATTAGTATCAGCAACTGAACAGCGCAATCTACTAGGCTGGCTGCGTGGTTCAGCGGTAGCGTTCTTGCTTGCTGGGCCCTAGGTTGCAGGATCAAAGACTGGCGCAGTCAGCTGGCATTTGAGGGTGCGCAAAGCGAGGCAGCCGTGTCAGTAGATTTATGTTAAAGATCACCTTTGGCACCCTGGCGTTTCTAATTGCCACAGTAATTAAAAGGGACGTAAAAACAATAACATTATATTATTATTAATATACCGAAAGCGGTGGCTACGCTCGCAAAAGTGCAGCGTTTAGTCATGGGGCCAAGCTCTCTGATGACTGGATAGACGCGTGGGTTCGAGCCCCACCGTCGGCTGTCTTTGAAATGGTTTTCCATTTTCAACACCAGGCAAATGCTGGGATGGTACCTTCCGACATGCTATGGCCGTTTCCTTCCACATCCTTGCCCAGTTTCAATCATCTTTCCATCTCTCATCCCGGCATGCATAGAAGGACCTGTACTCGCCCTCTCAGGAGGCCACAAGACAAAAAAAATAAATATATATATATATATTAATCTTCTAGTGTCAATAACACTAGATGCTGAGTGTACTGCCTTGCCTCTTGCCGATGGACAGATGTAAGTAGAAGGCAGCAAGCATATTCACATCAGAATGGCAAAAACTCATCAGACACGTTATATGGTTGGTTCCTCAGTTTAGAGGCTGCGACAACGCGGTCATGTAGGCCTGTGTACTTTGGGTGTGTGTAGAATCTATTTGATAACCGGTGGTAATTGTGATGGCTGTATTAGTGTGTGTTATCAGACAGGTTATATCCATAGAGATTTGAAAATATTAATATATTATTTCATTTATGTGAACATATTTGAGCAAAGATTCAAACAAAGTACACTACTCTGATGTGTTCCCTGTGATCCTGCCAGGTGGTTGACCAGTACTTGCCTGACTGTCACTCCTTCCTCGGTTCTGTGTTCATACAAGTGTCATGGTGGAGTTGGGTCGGCCACGTTCTCACAGCGTATCCCTCGGCTGTGTCTGCACGTACACACATCTGCCTCTTACATCTGCTCGTCAAGTTGGCCAACGAGCCTAATGTCCGACAGGTAAGCTTAGTTATCTTTCTATCTTTGTTGGTAATTACTTGAAGAGCTACCAGGGTGTACTGATGTAAGCATTGACTGTAGTTTCCTGTTTTAATACCAGTTGGTGTTATAAATCCCCTATGTAGACATGGTTTACTAAATACTTGTTGAAAGAGATAAGTTCGAACATACACTTCCGGTCAAGATAATGACTTGAGTTCTAGTCCCTAACATTTAGATCTTTTTCAACCAGTTGGTCTTTTGAAATCCTTCAATACTATTATGTATAGATGTTGTGTAGCCCCTGATTTTCCACTCTTGAGGATAACGGTTCTTCTGATCTTGAAAGAAGACATTGTATTTCTTATGTGTATCCTATAGTCTTTTTGAGCCATAGCATGAGAGTTAATATGTGTTATCTCCCAGTCCTCGAAGGCTGCTCCCCTCCTACTGGAAGCCCAGAAGTTTGCCTGGCACCTGTTGGATTCAGCAGCCTATGAGCCTGTGATCAACTGGTGTGTTATGAGCTGTGACCCCAGGGTCATCCTCAACTTGGATGAAGAAGATTCTAGTCCTACAGACATTGCAGTTTTAGAGTAAGTACATTGGAGATGTGTACTCAATAATAATTGATGGTTTATAACTTAAACTTTTGCACTCCCATGTCGAGTGGGGTTTGACATTAAAATATTTAACTTCCACTCTGATGTCGAGTCCCACACAACATGAAGTTAGCTTGTACAACGCTCATATGACTTCTGTGCTGTATTCCAGTATTGTGGAGCCATCAAGTGGTTGGTTCCTTAGTTTAGGGGCTGCCACAACACGGTCATGTAGCCCCGTGTACTTTGGGTGTGTGTAGAATCTGTCTTATAACCAGTGTTAATTGGGATGTCTATATTAGTTTGTGTTATCTGCTTTAATGTACTCATCGACACTACTGAAGACATTTCATTACAAGTTATCTTATTTTCTTGAAATTGATATCACTGATTCCAAGAATATAAACTAGTGGATTTTTTGCCAAAAAAGAAAAATTAAATAAATTTGAGGGGTCTTTTTCAAAGATTAATCACAAAAATAACGTGCATTTTTGGGACGTGATATCCTCGCTCTTATTCAACTTAATCGAGTCATTGTTGTTGCAAATTGATCTGCTGTATGTTCAGAATGTTGTACAGCAGAATCGTTTTTGTATCATTGATTGAGGCAAATATATTAGCTTTGTTTTACAATTTACGTTATTTTGACTGAAAAAATAAATTAATTGTGGGGGTCCGTGACCCCTAATTTCAATTTAACAGCTTCATTCTGCTTTACAACATAGCTGCATTGTTTGTCTATATTTTAGTTTTTAAATGAAACTAATAACTGCATTCTAAGTGGACATTTTAACTGCCCAAGTCAAGACAAATATTGAAAAAATGAAGTGAGAGAAATCGTTACTTTAAGTTCAGGTACACATTTAGAGTAAAGAGTCTTACTTTTCAATTCCTAAAACCTGCCTTTTCTTTGGATTTTCGGTCAATCTTCTGCATTCTCCGACTCGTGAGTATCTCATACATTGTTTTAGTTCTAGAGTAGACTATGAGTAGACCTATGCATCAAAGTGACAGCTGCTGAAAAGCGTGCAGACCGATCATTAAAGTGAATATAAATTAGCTAAACAACAATAAAACTAGTATAAACTATATATTTCTGGAAACTAGAGAGGACATACGATCGAATGAGACAATTTTAAAAAATGAAAATTTTCTTGAAAATGACTAATGGAAGGGTCGATGAATACCTTAATTCAAGTAAGGATTGCAGACGATAATTTCAAGTAGTTCTTACTTTTGATACCAAATGCTACTGTCCACGACACCTACAGTAGCTTGCGGACTTGGCTAGTAGATGCCACCGCAGTCAGCACCTGGCGGTGAAGGTTGGAACTAATATCTTCTTCTTAAGTCCTGTTGTTCGCATCGCTGGAACATAGGGCTTCAGCGAAGCATCGCCATCGGACTCGGTTGCGATTCATTGCCTTCACTTCTCCCCACGTTCTCCCCGCTTCTGCAGCTTCCCTCTCCACTGTCCTCCTCCAAGTTTCCCTCGGTCTTCCTCTTCTGCGATGTCCCTGAGGATTCCAACTCCGAGCTTGCCTCTCTATTGCCATCTGGTTTTTGCGCAGTGTATGTCCAACCCACTTCCACTTTCTTGCCTTCAACTGTAAATCCACGGGCTTCTCGTTTGTACGATTCCATAGTTCTTCATTGGATATTACATTTGGCCAAAACACCCTCAAGATTCTTCGTAAGCATCTGTTTATAAAGGTCTGGATTTCCTTTATGATAGATTTTGTTACTTTCCAAGTCTCACATCCGTATAGCAACACTGATTTTACATTGCTATTGAATATTCGGAGTTTAGTACGTGTGGAAATCTCATTGCTTTTCCAGATAGGATGCAACTGGATAAAGGCTGCATTTGCTTTCTTGATCCTGCTGCTCACATCCTCTTCTGCTCCTCCAGTTTTAGAAACGATGCTACCAAGATACGTAAATTCTTTAACATCCTCTACGTTTCTTCCGTTTATTTGAAACTTCCTATCGCTTGTTACGTTTAGTCTTAGCGATTTGGTCTTCCCTGAATTTACAGTTAACCCTAGCCTTCTTGCCTGTTCCTGTAGATCTTTCAGTTTGGCATTCATGTGCCAAAAGCTTTGTGAGAGGAGACACACATCATCAGCAAAATCTATATCTTCTAGTTGATCTGTTAAATTCCAACTTACTCCTCTTCTTTTACCTTCATTTGTTTTCCTCATCACTTCATCTATCACAATTAGGAAGATTGATGGAGAGAGAACACACCCCTGTTTTACACCTGTTCTTACTTCAATGGATGGTGTCAATTTCCCTTGGTGCATTACCTTGCACGAGTATCCGTTATACATTTCTTGCATAACTCTGATAACCTTTCCTGGAATACCATAATTTGCAGTTATTTTCCACATGCTTCTTCTGTTTACTGAATCGAAAGCCTTTTCAAAGTCTATAAACACTAGATATAGACTGGCCATAAATTCCATGCTCTGTTCAAGGATAATGCGGAGTGTATTAATCTGATCGACACACGATCGGTTTCTGCGAAACCCTGCTTGTTCTCTTCTTAGGTGGATTTCAAGGTAGTCCGTCATTCTGTTGAAGATGATTCGTGACAACACTTTGCTAGGAATAGATAACAGCATTATTCCCCTCCAATTATTGCAATTTGTCAAGTCGCCCTTCTTTGGAAGTTTAACTAAAGTGCCGGTCTTCCATTCTTCTGGTATTTCTTCCCGGTTCCAAATTTTTTCAAACAGGGGGTACAGTAAATCTACTGTTGTTGCTAGATCTTCTTTCAAGAGCTCTGGCGGGATGTTATCTGTTCCCGGCGCTTTGCCACTTTTCGTTTGCTTTAGAGCAGCTCTGATCTCTTCTCTACTAGGTGCTCCACTCTTGATTCTACCAAGAACGTCACATTCATTTCGATTTCCATCTTCCTCTGCATTTTCATCTACACCTCCCTGTTCTTCTCCGTCCTGTTGCTCTTCTTCCTCTGTTCGTACCTCTCTATTCAGCACTTCTGCAAAATGTTCACGCCATCTTTCCAATTGCTCATCTTCAGTAGTCAGCAACGCTCCAGTTTTACTTCTCACAGGACGATCTATAGGTCCCTTCCTCTTTCCTAGCAGTCTTGTGGTCTGGTAAAGTTCCTTCATGTTTCCTTCTCTGGCAGCCCTCTCCGCCCTTGATGCGAGATCACTTGCCCACTTCCTTCGGTCTGATCTTGCACTCCTTTTCACCTCCCGGTCTACTCTCGTGTACTCTGCATGAAGATCCATCTTTTGTCTCCTAGTTTTTGTGGTATTCATCTTTGCTTTCAATTTCTTCCTCTCTCCCACCTTTTCCCAGGTGTACTGGCTCATCCAATCCTTCCTTTTGTTATCTCTGAATCCCACTACTTTCTCTGCAGTTTCTAGGATTGCTCCTTTAATTTTCTGCCATTCTTCTTCTACTCCATCTTCTCTTGTATTTAGTATTTCGTATCTGTTACGCAGTTCTAATCTAAATTCTTGTTTGACGTAGGGGTCCTTCAGCCTTTGAACATCAAACCACTTTTTTGGAACATCAAATTTCTTCTTTGCAGCTATGATTTTAATGCGCACCTTGGCTAACATCAAATGGTGATCACTACCTATGTCGGCTCCCCTTTTTTTCTGACATCTAACAATGATCTTTTCCATTTCCCACTTATGGCAAAGTGGTCAATCTGATTCTGCGTCCTGTGATCAGGTGATACCCATGAGATTTTATGACATTTTCTATGTGGGAACACCGTTCCTCCGATGGTCAACTCATTGCTCGCACAGAACTCCTTAAATAGTCCTCCGTTTTCATTCTCCTCTCCAACTCCATGTCTCCCCATTATATTTTCTATCCCAAGGTTTTCGGAGCCCACTTTCGCATTTAGGTCACCCATCACAATGACAATATCTCGTTTCACCCCATTCAATGTTGCCTGCAGCTCTGTATAGAAATAGTTTTTGGTATCCATGTCTGCTTGTTCAGTTGGGGCGTAACATTGGATGATAGTTACATTTCGTACCTGCCCTTTGAACCGCGCTGTTATGATTCTGTCTGATATACAGGGTGGCGCACGAAATGTCGTACATCGAAAATGGTTTATAAAATGTGTAAATCTGGGCTCACAACCATGTCCTTTTGTGAACAGAAACCTTATTTCATGCGTGATTCGACAGACAGCAGCACATGTCGCGCATGTGTACCGGCTTCCAGTTATACAGCATGGTGGACAACGGGAGGTTGACGCGCGAACAGAAGGTGAAAAGTGTTATTTTATGCGGAAACAAAAGAGTGTGTAACTCAGACTTAGGAAAGGTTTCGTGTTCATTTCCGTACCCGGTGGGCTCCCTGCCGGCAGACGGTGTATAGACTGGCCAGCCAATTTGAAATAGAAGGCAATATACTGGAAAGAAGACGAACCCGTCTCATGCCAGTCCGCTCACCAGATAATCTTGCTGCTGTGAGAACGGCCGTGGCTCCGAGCCCCTCCAAATCCACAAGAACTGCCGGTGTTCATCTGGACATCTCTCGTCGGTCAATTCAAAGAATACTGCAGTCTCAGCTTGACCAATTCCCATACAAAATGACAACAGGTCAGAAACTAACGGTGCTTGACAAGCAACAGCGAGTACAGTTTCTTGCATGGGCTATTGCAGAAGGTGATCCCGTACTGCACAACACATGGTTCAGTGATGAGGCATACGTTTATCTCAACGGTGCTGTGAACAAACATGTCCGGTTTTGGGCGAAAGAACGGCCTGCTATTGTGCATGAGGTTGAAAGTCATGGTGTGAAAGTGTGTGGGCTGCAATTTCCAGTCATGGAATTATTGGGCCAATCTTTATCAATGACACAGTCAACAGAGCGCGTTACATGGACATGTTGCAAATCAGTTTCCTTCCACAACTCTTTGCATCACGAATACCAATAGAGACACAATGGTTCATGCAAGACGGAGCTCGTCTGCACACCACAAATGTTGTTCTGGACTTTCTGCATGAACATTTCGGGCCCTGTGTGATGTCCCATCGATATCCCGAACGTTTTCAGAGTGGCTCAATCTGGCCACCACATAGCCACATCCCTGCAACTTCTTCCTGTGGGGATATTTGAAGGAGAAAATCTACCGCCAGAAACCAGAAAATGTACTGCAATTGCAAGCGGCCATTGTGACTTTCTTCCGAGGGTTGAGTGAGGACATGTGTCGTCGAGTGGTCACAAACATGCAGGTTCGTCTCGAAGCTATTGTATGCCGAGAAGGTGGGCATGTTGAACATGTCCTGCATACTGACTAATCATGCACATTTCAGTGAATGTTGTAATGCCATTCTTTATTAAATATGTTGTATATTAAATATTCTATAAACAATTTCCAGTGTATGACATTTCGTGCGCCACCCTGTAGGTCTCCATTCCAGCAGACTCTTCTTTGCCCTTTTATTTAGAATTAGGCCTACACCATTCACATGGTCGTTCTCGGCATTGGGTTTGCCTGAATACAGAAAGGTCATCCCCTCTGGTAGTCTTATTTTCTCCAAATTCATTCCAGCGTACCTCGCTCATTCCCATTATGTCTAGTTTATAGTTGATAAATTCTGCTACAGCTTGATGTAACTTTCCACTCTCATAAAGTGTCCGTACATTCCAAAATCCGATCCTCGTGGTCCATTTCATTCCAAAGGTTGTCAACTTGTTGTCCGTCCGGCTTTTGCTTCTTGAAGTTTCTTTAACAATAAATTTTAAGAGATGCAGGTTGTTAGCCCACAGTCCCCGAGTGCTTTAGTGGGGTTGCCACCTTTTGGCCTAAGCACATGCCATTATAGCTAGATGGTCTGCTATGTCTCTCACAAATTCTTTACTGGGAGAGTTGAGACTGGTCTCCCTAACCCTCCTCCTTTCTTCGGGCTTGGGACCGGCAATGACACCCATGGAGCTATTCAATCCACCCCATGGTTGCCGCAGGCGGAGTTGGAACTAATATAGCGTTATCAATTCTAACCTACAAATTTTGGCTTCACACAAGTGTAGTTCGTGGAAGGTTCTTTTTTATGCTATAAATGTATGATATGGGACCGCTGGCCTTACTTCCCCTCCGAAGGAAAGCATACTGAGGGATTTTTAACACTCTTAAAAATTCCAACGACTTCGGCCGGTTTGAACCCGCGACCTTGGCCATCTAGTGGTCTCCGAGAGAACACCTTTTCCTATTTACTATAGTTTACCTTCAATATTCTCGAATCTTTATGACAGTTTTACTGATTATATAGATTGAACGTAAGCATGGCGTCTCCATCTTTGCTCACAGAATTGGATATTTTAGAACAGTTAGTGGGCAGTTATGATGATGAACCAACAACTGACTTGGAAATATATTTCATATAACATAATTGTGTTAGATTGTTTTGCAGTGTTCACTTCAAACTGCTGTTCATTGTGCAGAAATTAATTAGGAGTGGAGCAGGATGCATACACTAAGAGTAATGGAGTTCATAATGTTCAGGCAATGATCGCCTCGTGCCAAATCCTAACCTCAATCAAAAATAGAGCCATCACAATGACGCAGGTTATCAGACAGATTCCACACACGTCCATGGGACTCCAAATGAATCATTAACAACATAAAACATAGTGTCCCTCAAACGCTTTGTAAGTGCTCTATTGTTGTTTTTCCTTTAGTGGCAATGTTTGTTTCCAGGCTGCTGCAAGTCGTTGCTGCCTATGTTCCTACGGCCACCCACTTCCACTCTACTACGCTGAAGAAGAGACAGATGTTTGTCCGAGCCTGCGTGAAGCTTCTACTCTCGAGTGCCAGCAGATATAAGGCACTGCTGACAAAGAAAGAGATAGCTTTCCGTGCTACTATCCATAAGCTACTGGACGATGTAGACTCTGTGGTGGCTGCCAGTAAGTTCTGTTGTAGTATTTGTATGCAGGGTGAGATGCCTACCAACAGTTGATGGCATACAGCAATTTTGTAACTTGAGAAGTAAAATTGTCTGATTAATTAATCACAGTGATTACCGTAATGGCCCAAAAATAAGCCGCACTCTTTATTAAAATTATTTGGGTAAAAAATCTGGGTTCGGCTTAAATTCGCTACCTACACTGTTTAAAAAGGATTCATTAGCAAGAACACAGCAACAAAGTAACAATATAGTCTGTAAGAGAAACTGGCGGCATTTGATGACAACAATGCGAACTTTTGTTTTGGCGTTGAAATTGTTATTTGGTAACACGGTATTGTTTCGTAGGCTTGAATACTCTACGGTAGCTCAGTTTCAGTAAGAACTGTAAGAAAAATGAGCGATCATTTACCGGTAGAGCAAAAATAGTGAGTGATGAAGTGAATACTGGCAGTGATGACAGTGAATAAGACAATAATGGTAATATATTAGGTGCCAATATTGTGTATCACACGTCAGCAAAGAAATGTTTACATGTTGGTAAGTACAAGAAAATGAATGTTTCTTCCCTTAATCGGGGATGAGGCTTTTTTCGAGGATTTTTTTCCTTTTTACTCTTCGAATATTAAGGGTGCTGATTATATGCGGGAGCAGCTCATTTTCGGGCCAATACGGTATATTTTACCCAAAAATACTATGTATTTTAGACTACATACAAAAGCAATCGTACATTATTCAGATTGGAGCAACGTGTACACTCTTCCCAGATACTATTTCATCCTGTGTACCCTGTCTGGGTTTCATTTGGCCATCTCTAGTTCAGAAAAACCAGTCTGCCACCAGATAGCATGATAGTGGGAGGAACGATGATGAACCAACAACTGACTTGGAAATATATTGTATGTAACATAATTATATTTTGTGATATGTGTTCTTGATGCGAGATTACGAAACATCATCACTGTTTCATCTAACCAGTGTGGCTTTGTTAAAAACAGACACTCTCCATGCACTTTGTCTATTGATTGAACGACACCATGAGAAAAGAAAGACAGTTCACTTAGCCTTTCTTGATTTGGAAAAGGCGTTCGATAGAGTACCACATGATCTCATCTGGCTGGCCCTGAGGCTACACAGTGTACCTCAAGCCTATGTAAACTGGGTGAAACTTCTGTACAGAAAGACAACAAGCTCAGTGCGGTGCGCAGCAGGAATGTCCGATACCTTCCAAATCACTGTTGGTGTCCATCAAGGATCAGCCTTGTCCCCCTTGCTCTTCGTTCTCGGCATGAACGCCATCACAAATGACATCCAAACCAGGCATCCATGGACATTATTATATGCGGATGATGTCGTTAGCTAACCCGTGGGCGCCTCGAACAGCAAGTACAAGAGTGGAAGATGCGTCTTGAAGAATTTGGGATGAAATTGATCCTGAAGAAGACGGAATACCTGGAATGCGGTGACCAAACTGATGGCACGATCACTGTTGGTGAGGTTCAACTTAATAATGTGGGAGCCGGATGAGGATCAAGAAGGCCGAGTATGGGATCTAGCGGGCGCAGGAGTAAGCTCAGCGCCATTGTCTGAGAATAAAAAGAAGAGAAGCAATATTCCGAGTTCCGACGAGCCGCGAAACACATCCCCTTAATTCTCTACTGTACCGGTCAATGCATGTGAGATTTTCGAAGTGAAATGCCATGTCCTGTGGTTCGGATTCCACGTAAAAAGGAGGTCCCGTGGCTCATGATCTCGAGATTAACGGTCACGTTAAACTACAAGCTTCCTTTTTGTATTTTAATCAGTTTCATTGTTTTTAATAAATAATTCAGTTCTATTTCGATGCTTGTAAGTGTCATGATCTGAAAAACGTTTCCCACAAATGGGGTCTCGTCCGGGATGGACTGAAACAACGAGTTACGATGCAATCCACGACACGAAGTATGACGCAAAATACGACGCTATTTTTGACGAAGTGTACGGCTAATCATATTTGTTGCTGTTGCCTACGACGCTGACGACGAGACGACGTGCAGTTTTGTGAGCCCACGACGTGCGAATCTACGACGAGGATTCATAGGCTAGCAAAATTTGTGCTTCAGTTTCAGTGACAATTAGTGGTGCCGTGACGACGACGACGAGGGTCGGAATCTAAACGACGACAGAGGATTGTGGATGTGGTAAGAGGATAGCGACTCGTCAGAGAGAAACGACGGGAAGCGGTATTCAACGATATCACCTACAAATATCACCAGTTTGGTGAATGAGGTTAAACAGGTTTGATAGCGAGGTTTTGAGGAAGCGATATTGACGGAAATCTACTTGATAGACGTGAGTAAACAAATAAGATGACTACACTCGGTGCAATAGAGAAAATAAATAAGAACATAAGTGATGCTCCGGTCATCATCATCATCTTGAGCAGTTTCCAACCGCTGGTCGGGTCTGCTTGGAACATAAGCCTCTCCATCGTTTCCTGTCCATCCACCATCTCTCGTCATTTACTGTGTCCCAGCACACTCCTCTTTCCTCCACACTCTTCTTAACTCCTTTCGCCCATCTGTCCCTTGGTCTTCCCCTTGGCCTCCTTCCCGTCATTTCCATTCCAAACATCTTCTTCGGTATCCTCTCCTCTTGCATCCTCCTCACATGTCCATACCATTGTAGCCTAGATCGCTCTATTCTATTTTGCAATGGTTCCTCTCTTACCATCTCCCTGACTCTCTCATTCCTTACTCTGTCCATTCTTGTCACTCCTACCCTACTCCTCTGGAACTTCATCTCCACTGCTCGTATTTTATTCTTGTCCCTTTCCTTCATCACCCATGTTTCTGAACCATATGTCAAAATTGGCACAAAGTAGGTTTTGTAGATGATTCCTTTACATTTTTGTGGTACATCTTTATTCCATATCATCCCCCTAACACTCTTGAAAAATCCATCTGCGCACCTTCCCCGCTCATTTATTTCCATCCTATTGCCTCCCTTTTCTTCAATTATGCTTCCCAAATACTTGAAGCATTCTACTTTCTGCAACTGCTGTCCTCCAAGTGTTATGCCCATATCCAGTCTGTTCTTCTTCCTCGTTGTGATGACCACTTCACTCTTTTGTGCTGAGAACTTCATCCCATATGATAACACTACCTTCTCCCACTCATCTAATTGCTCTTGTACTTCTTCCTCATCCTCTCCCCATACCAGAAGGTCATCAGCAAACAACATTGCCTTCATTTTCCTTTCCCCAATGCTATTTACCACTTTTCGTATGATTTCATCCATCACCACTATAAATAACAGGGGTGAGAGGGCACTTCCCTGTTTCAGACCACTCTCCAGTTGAAACCATTCCGTTCTCTCTCTTCCCACCTTTACACAGCTTTTGCTTCCCTCGTACATTGCTTTCACTCTTGCCACTGTCTCCTTGTTCACTGCTTTTGCTCTCATTGCTTCCCATACCTTGTTTCTATTAATACTATCATATGCTTTCTCAATATCCAAGAAGGTCATCACCAGATCTTTCCCATATTCATAATGGTGTTCTTGTAGCTGTCTTACTGCAAAGATGAGGTCAACTGTTGACCTTCCTGGCCTGAATCCATACTGTTCTTCCCTCAGCCCATCTTCAACTTCTGTCCGAATTCTTCTCTCCAGTACCTTCTCAAATATTTTGGCGCAGTGGCACATGAGTGTAATTCCCCTGTAGTTCTTGCATTCCTTCCTACTTCCCTTTTTAAATATGGGTATTATTATCCCTCTTTTCCAGTCCTCTGGTATTTTCTTCTCCCTCCATATCACTTTCATTACTCGAAAGAGCCACTGTGTTCCTATCACCCCTGCTGCTCTCACCATCTCCACACTCACTTCGTCTATTCCCGGTGCCTTTCCCCCTTTCATCTTCTTTAATGCTTCCTCCACTTCTTTCCATGTCAATTCCTTCTCTGAAATGTCTTGGTCACTGTCTGTTTCTTCCTCCACAATGTCCACTACGCTGGTTTTAGTTGGATTTAGGAGTTCCTTGAAGTATTCTCTCCAGATAACCTTTACTTCTTCCATATTTTCGACCTCCTTTCCATCCCTGTCCACCATTCTGACATTTTCCCCTGTATCTCTTCTCTTTGCCTTTATCATTCCATACAACACTTTCTTACTGCCATCACAGTCCTCCTCCATCATTTCTGTCCATTTCTCCAGCCATTTCTTTTTCTCTTCCTTCACTACTTCTCCTGCTTCTTTCTTCCGCTCTTGGTATTCTTCTCTTGTTCTGTCTGTCCTCTGTTGGAACCATTTCCTGAATGCTTCATTTTTCTTTTTCACTGCTTCCTTAGTTCTGGGGTTCCACCATGGTGTTTCCTTCCACCTTTTCTTTCCACTAGTTCTGCCACACACGACTTCCGCTGCTTCTACCAACACGTCCTTGAACCTATTCCATTCTTCTTCACCTGTTTTCGGATCATCCTTCGGTAATTTGTTCCTCACTAATATCTGGAACTTCTCCTTATTTCCATCCTCCTTCAGCTTCCATGTCCTTATTCTTCTTTCTTGGTTTTCAGTTCTCCTCTTTTCCTTCAGTCCTCTCACCTTGGCGACCAGCAGACGGTGGTCACTGTCCAGGGCTTCTGAAGGTATTACCCTTATATCCGTGATACTCTTCTTTGTCTCCTTCCCGCATAGAATATAGTCCACCACTGATTTCCTAGTCAAATCCCTGCTGTACCAAGTAATTTTATGGCTCTCTCTCTTCTTGTACCATGTGTTTCCAACCATTAGCCCATTTATCTTGCACAGTTCCAACAATCTCTCTCCTTCCTTATTCCTGTTTCCCCATCCTTCACCACCAATCACTTCCTCAAAACCTCTTCTATCAGTTCCGACATGGGCATTTAGGTCTCCCATGACTATCAGGTCTCTCCCCACTAACTGCTTCTGCAACTCCTCTTCAAACTCGTCCTTCTCGCCTTCTGTGCATCCCACCTGTGGTGCATAGACTTGCAGAATGTCCAGGTTTCTACATTTCACAGTGATTCTGGCTCTAATTATTCTATCACTTACCCTCTTTACTTCCTCCCTCAGCCCTTCTCTCACCACCATTCCCACTCCATTTCTCTTCCCCTCCTCATTTCCTATCCAGTATAGCTGCAAGCCATTTCTCAGTTCTTTTCTTCCTTCCCCTCTCCATCTGGTCTCTGCCAGTCCGAGTACATCCAGTTTTCTCCTCTCCATCATATCTACAACCTCCTCCACTCTTCCCGTCAATGTCGTTATATTCAAAGTTCCGATTCGTAGTCCATTTCCATAGCCAGGTCTGCTTCCTTTAGATCTGTCCTTTCCGAGGCCCGTTCCCGTTTTAAAAGCAGTTTCATATCCACTACTGGCTTGCTAGGCCTAACGTAGCTTCACCATAACCCTGGCAAGGGGCCTGTTTTTGGTCCGCGAGAGGTATTTTATTTCCCTCAAACCCTCCGGACAAGTCCGGCGAGCCCCCCTATCCGCCACCTGGGACGCGCCCGATAGAGGAACAGGCAAACCCCCACGGGTTTTACATAACCTCATTTTCGAGCATATACCAGACGACAGGAAGAATCGAAAGCGACTGCGAGAGTTTCCTGGATTCGATTTTGACGAAAATTCCATTGAAGAGGAAGCTAAGAAGAAATTTATCGAAGAAACATTTTCTAAGGCTGATCTGTTGCGTGTTTCTGAGATTCTTAATACCGAGATCGGGACAAAGGAGGTAATGATTAACATCATTTGTTATTACTTGAGAAATTTGGATGAACTCGCAACTAATATAGACGATGATGACGAAGATGAAGAAGACAAAGAAGACGAAGAGGAAGACCAGCACAGAAGGTATAGAGAACAACATAAGTTTTCATTGTCGTTCCGCGACGTAGAGGGCGCTATGTAAACATTTAACGGTAAGGATGGTTACCCAGTGAAGAAATGGATCGCAGATTTTGAGGAGACGTCAATCTTGATGGGATGGAGTGAGCTGCAAAAGTTTATTTTCGCTAAGAAATCACTCGATGGTTTAGCTAAGCTTTTTATTCAAGGTGAGAAAGGACTGACGTCCTGGACTGCACTGAAGAAGGCCTTGAAAGAGGATTTTTACGTGGCGGCAAGAAGTGCAGAAATTCACAAGTTGTTAACCCAGCGACGAAAAAAGCGCGACGAATCTCTACAGGAGTACTTTCTTGTGATGAAGGAAATCGCTAGTAGGGGTGATGTTGAGCAAGTTTCTCTGTGTCAGTACGTGATTGATGGGATCGAGGACGATTCAGGATCAAAACTTCTTTTCTATGGAGCAAAAAATTCCAAAGATTTCAAGGAGAAAATGAGAAGTTATGAGATGGCGGTGAAGTCTTTGCCAAAGAAAAGCACAAAGTATAATAACAGTAATTTTCAAGGAAGTGCCAAGAGTGCCAACGAGAAGGACGGAAAGTGCTGGGGCAGTACAAAGAAGAAAGAGGCGAGTAGTGGAAATAGATGTTATAATTGCGGTGGATCTGGTCATAGTTCAAAGGAATGTGAGCACAAGAATAAAGGCAAGAGATGTTTCAACTGCAACGAGTTTGGCCACATTTCATCCGAGTGCAAAAAAGAGAGGAATAATGATAAGAGGAATAATCAAGGTATCAATCTTATTGATGAAAAGAAAAGCTGCCTCAAGTTCAAAGAGGTTAGTTTGGGTCAGCAGAAACTTCAGGCACTTATCGACTGTGGCAGTCCTTATAACCTACTGCGACAAAACATCCATAAGACCATGGGTTCCCCAGGATTGAAGAGCACGGATCTTGTTTTGAAAGGATTCGGTAATGGTTTTGTTGCTCCTCAAGGTTACTTCACAACAGTTGTTGAAGGAGACGAGCTGGAGTTCCAAACCAACGTTTATGTTGTTTCTGATGATACTATGGAGTGGGACATGGTTATTGGTAACGATCTATTAGATCAGGGTGAGGTCATCCTGAGCAAGCAAGGAGTTACCATCAAGAAACTAGAGGTCCCATAGATGTTGATCAGGGTAGCCGACGAACAGGAATTGGATATCGAGAACTGCGTTGATGAGGAAAAAAGGGAACAGATCCAGGATTTGGTAGCGAGATATGTACCAAAGGAGACGAAATCTACTGATGTCAAGATGAAGATCACATTGAAAGAAGAAAAACCGATATTTAGCAGGCCCAGACGAATGGCACCGCTTGAGAACGAATTTGTCGATGAGCAAGTCGAGGCGTGGCTGGAGGAAGATATCATAGAACAGAGTCAATCAGAATATACATGCCAAGTGGTGTTAGTCAAAAAGAAAAATGGAATTCCGTTCAAGATTGTGACTGATTGTATGGCATTCCAAAAGACAATGCACAAAAGGGACCTGGTCCCACGAGTAGCTATATGGGCTATGGCCTTGGAGGAGTTTGACTATACCATCGAACACCGAACTGCTACCAGGATGAAACATGTCGATGCCCTGAGCCGATGTCCAGCAGTGATGTTTGGATTCCCTGATGGCCTTGCAGCGAGGATCAAAATCGCCCAGAGAAAAGACGAAGGATTGACAGCGATAAAAGCGACACTGGAGAAAGGGCCTTACGAAAATTTCATCGTCAGAGATGGACTGCTATTTAAATTTGTTGATGGGCGAGAGACGTTGGTGGTCCCGCGGGCAATGCACCATGAAATCATCAGAGATGCACACGAGAAGGGACACTACGCTGTTAAAAGGACTGAAGAAGACGTAAAGCAGGAATATTATATTCCAGACTTGGCCAACAAGGTGAAACTAGTCATAGCCAACTGTGTGAAGTGTCTGGTGGTTAACAGGAAGGCAGGCAAGGAAGAAGGTTGGTTACATCCGATGTTCAAGGAGAGTGTGCCATTGCACACCTACCACATGGATCACATTGGACCACTTAAGTCTACACACAAGGGGTATGAACACATCTTCTGTGTGATAGACGCCTTCACGAAGTTCACCTGGCTGTATCCTGTGAAAACTACCAAATCGGCCGAGACGATTGAAAAGATGGAGTTTCAGAGGACGAACTTTGGAAACCCAGTTCAAGTGATCATCGACAGGGGGCCATCGTACACCTCCCATGAGTTCCAGGACTACTGTAAATCGCAGAGTATCAAGCACGTCTTGATCACAGCTGGACTGCCAAGAGCCAATGGTCAAATCGAGAGAGTCAACTCAACAGTGACCAAGATCATCGCTAAACTTAGCATTGCCGATCCAACAAAATGGTACAAGGTTGTACCATCCGTCCAACGAGCTATCAACTCTACGTTCCAGAGGAGCATCGGAATGTCACCTTTCGAGCTGCTGACAGGAGTCAGAATGCACAACCAAAATGATCTACGTATAGTGCAACTCATCGAAGAGGAGCTGATGGATTCGTTCAACGAAAAACGTGATCAGATGAGAGAAGATGCAAAAAAGCAGATAGAAAAAGTACAATCTGAAAATCGTGCTGAATTCAACGTAAGGAGCCTAAGAAGTATCAGGTCGACGACCTGGTTGCCATCAAACGCACTCAGATCGGTCCACATCTGAAACTAAAAACCAAAAGTCTAGGACCTTATCGAGTGACTCGAGTAAAACTCAACGACACATATGACGTCAGCAGAGAAGGAGACCATGCTGGACCAAGAATCACATCGTCCTGTGCGGAGTTCATGAGGCCCTGGCCGGGCGGATCTTCTTCATCCGGGTCGGATGAGGATCAGGACGGCCGAGTGTGGGAGCCGGATGAGGATCAAGAAGGCCGAGTATGGGATCTAGCGGGCGCAGGAGTAAGCTCAGCGCCATTGTCTGAGAATAAAAAGAAAAGCAATATTCCGAGTTCCGACGAGCCGCGAAACACATCCCCTTAATTCTCTACTGTATTTTAATCAGTTTCATTGTTTTTAATAAATAATTCAGTTCTATTTCGATGCTTGTAAGTGTCATGATCTGGAAACCGTTTCCCACAATAAAGTCACCCAATTAAAATACCTTGGGTCATGCATCATCACCTCAGACTGCAGCACGATTCCTGATGTCAACACAAGAGTCACTGCCGCATGGGGAGTCCTATGCGATAAGAAAATTCCATTGCATCTAAAATCTAAAGTATATCGCACATTGATTAGACCGGTGGCCCTTTATGGATCTGAATGCTGGCCTACACAAACAGGCGTTTCATGCAATGGAAATGAAGATGTTGCGGTGGTCCAATGGCTTGACTCGACTGGACCATATTAGGAATGATGCTGTGCGGAAGGATTTCAAGGTTGCTCCAATCACAGAGAAAATGCGTGAATCACGTCTGCGGTGGTATGGACATGTGCTCCGTATCAGTGAAACCTCAGTTGCTAAGACTGCCCTTCAACTGAATGTGGAGGGTCGTCGACCTCGAGGGCGACCTCAAACTCGCTGGCTGGATAGGGTGAGAGATGACATGCGGCTCGCTAAACTCCGCCCCCGGATCGATTGAAGTGGAGGAATCATTGCAGGAAGGCAGACCCCACATAAATGGGAAAATGTAAAGATGATGATGATGATTGTTTTACTGAAGCCAAGGTACAGTAAATTGGATAAAATCCCGACAGAGAAATCATCGAGTGTGATTTATTTATGTATTTAATTGTGTATTCATTTATTTAATTGTTACATACTGAAAGTCAGCCGGCCCTGTGGTGTTGGGGTAGTGCGCCTGCCTCTTACCCGGAGGCCCCGGGTTCGATCCCCGGCTCCGTCAGGGATTTTAAAACTGACGTGAGGGTTGGAACGGGGTGCACTCTGCCTCGTGAGGACAATTGAGTAGCTGTCTGACAGTGAGGCAGCGCCCCGATCACGAATACCAAGATTAACGGCCGAGGGGACCCGACGCGCTCATCAAGTGTCACCCCAATATCTGCAGGCCAAATGGCTGGGCAGCAGTCGCTTGGTCGGCCTTAGCCCGTCATGGGCTGTATAGTGCCAGGGGTTGACTTTTTGTTGATACTGAAAGTCTCAGTAAACCAAAGCTCACGGGAGGAACAAGTAAGATAATGTTTGTTGTGCACATTTTCATACTAATTATCAAGATATTATTGGCATTAAAAAAATGTTTGAAATTTAAATAAGATAGTTTTAAAATATTAATGACGCACAAAGAGTTCGGCTACAGAAACTGAAGAGAGTGTATGGGAGGAAGCACGACATCTACAACAAAAAGTGCATGTCCACACAAACAAAGATCAGACACTACAACACGGTGATCAAACCGGAAGCTCTGTGTGCAAGTGATACTCTTGATACTTAACAGGAAGGGTGACTTGGAAAACATCCTCAAGGAAGATTGAAAGATCTTGAGGAAAATTCTTGGTCCAGAAACAACAGAAGATTGATACAGTTGGAAATCTCATGAAGCAACTGAGAAATTATCTAATCTTGCGACACACATCAGAAAACAAAGATTGAAATTTTATGGTCAAGTTCAAAGACTTCCACCGACTATGCTTGCACACAAGATCATGCATGACCTATGCAGAAAAACTGAGGAATATAACGTGGATTCAGCAAGTCAAACAGGACTTGGAGAAGGCCCAAGTAAGAACAGCGGCTGTCTTTGACAGGAATCTAATTGTTGTAGGGTAAATGGATGGAATGTAACACATGAGAATGACGCTCCAAAGAGACAAGGACCCAAGTGGACTGAGGAAAGGAAGTTGGCCCATGGGGAGAGAATGAGACCGTATGGAAGATGAGAAAGGTGAATCATTTAAGTACTGCGTGATCCATCTGGGTCCATGTGCACATACCGTATTTGCTCGCATATATCTCTCACTTTTTTGACCGAAAATATGTGTGAAAATTTTTGGTGCGAGATATACGCGGGGAATGTCCGTATTCCCGAAAAAACACAAAATTTGCATTATTGAAACAAGACAACTGGCATACGGTACTCGCCCTATTCATTGTTACTGCTGCCAATCTCCGAGGTACTCTCGCGTGCATCATTCTGGTCTTTATCCCATACTGCTCCATCCTGACTTCCGTCCAATGCATTTGCGATGCCAGTCTTCAAGAAGCTCTTCACAACAATGTCCACCAACACCATTTATTTCTATTCGTTATGGTTATGCGACATTAAGAACCTATGAAAAAGACGTCATATGCTTGTTAAGGATGATTCAAGGCAGAAAAGGAATTTAGAGCGCAGATGCTTAGCGATCAATACGATCGATCATCTTCCATATAGATTCCTCGCTACATGCACGAGCGAGCTCTAACTTAGCCGACCGCGGCCTAAGACTAACAATGTACCTCGTGCCAACAGTCACGCCGCGCCGCATGCCTGCACGCGGCCGAGCTCTGATGAGACGCAATGCGTAAAGACTAAATCATTGAGATTCGAGAAGACTGACTGCGTTTCTCTGCGATGTAACAGTAGGCCTACTTGCGCAATCTTTGAAACATATGAGCATGTTGGCACGAGTGGTATAGCACAGATTTCCTTTATCTTCGAAGCCAGAGTACCGGTACTGATGTCTACAAGGCAACTGACGGACAACAAGAAAGGAAACCTCTGCCACCAAAACGAACAATAACATTGCGTATTGATGACTGTTGAGGCGCGCTATTCACTAATTCGATCGTGTCTCAAAGCGGCGCCTCGTTCCCTAATCGGCTCGTATCGGACAAGTTCTGATTAACTCGTTGTTGCTCCCTCTTCCTGTTAGTATCGCTTCGGGTAAGTTCCTGGACACTGACGACTGTTGTGGCGCGCTAAATCGAACGTGTTTCTACCTCAAGATTATTATGGTCATTTATATGACGACGTCAGAGATGAATGCGAGATATATGCGAGTACTTTTTCCCCCTGAAATTTCAAATAAAGAAATGGGGTGCGAGATATACGCGGGACGAGATGTACGCAAGCAAATACGGTAATAATAATAGCAGTGGTTGTTTGGTAGGTCAAGGCTCTAAATAGGCTGTTCAGCCAAAGATTTCAATTTTTTTAAATAATATGTAAGAATTTATGACAAAGAGACCCAGACATCATTCTTCAGATACATTTTGCCCATCTATCTGTACAGTCATGCACTACCTGTTATAAGATATTAATGCGGTAGATCATTACAAACATGCAACACATGTTATTTGAATTTATTTCCTTAGCGGTGCTTCCCATAGCAGATTGTCAAACTCATTGTGCACCCTGTATTGTTATGTTACAGGTGTTCCTCCTCAGCAGCAAATAGCAGAGGCAGGACTGCTCCTCACAGAGATCATGACTGCTGTAAACCAGCCCTCAGGCAGTGCTATTGCGGCCCTCACCGTCGACAGCTGTGTCCTGTGGCTGGGCCGCAGGGATTGCTGCTGTATTGTTCTCTTGGGCTTCTTACGAGTGCTGGGCACCTCCATCACATCTCCTGAAGCTCTTGGAACAATTTTGGAGGCTTGTCTTCAGGCATTCTTCCGACAAACAGGTAACATTTAATTACCGATATTTTAATCATTATGGTGTTTGAAGCCATCAGTGTTGCCTTAGTAAACAGAAGTTTGATGCTTGTCAGTCGGTCAACAAGATTGTACCCAAATGAGATGGATTCTTCCCTAATCCAGAAAAAAATTACACGAGATTAATAAGTACACTTGGATAAGTGTACAAGTGGATCCAAGTGTACCGTATATACTCGAATACCACCCACACATTTTTAAACAAATTCGGACGTGAAATATTGGGGTGCGGGTCTTATTTGAGTCATCCAAATTTGAAAGATCTAAATTGCCCGCCGCGCGCAATATCGGGTGTTGCGAGTATCCGCTAGATGGTGCTAGCCTTCTTCCGGCTATAACTTTGTTTTACCGTAAGCACGCGGCGTCATACAGTCACGCGCACGTTCTCCGAGTGTAAACATGAATGCTACGAAACGTTTGCGGTCATTTACTGTGAGTGAGGAATTGAAAGTTGTGATGGAAGCTGAAGTTATTGGAAATCGTGCCCGGTAGGAAATATGATATTGACGAGTCATGTATTCGTGATTGAGCGGGATGACGTCTATGCTGCGTGAACCGCCCGTTCAAAGCAGCCTTGAAACAGCTGTATACGGAGCGGATGGCGGCCGATAAGCACACACTGACTCCAACTGGTCGTATTCAGCTGCTGTGTTCGTGGATTTTGACAGCATGGAATCGTATCTCGGGAGATCTCATACGGAAAAGCTTCAAGAAATGTAGTATTTCGAATGCTATGGATGGCAGTGATGACGACATTTAGTGGGAAAGTGATGGTGATAAAAGTTCCGAAGTTGGTACTTCTGATGACGATGAATGAAGTGTTTGTGTACTTTTATTTGTAATTTTAATCGTTTGACGTGTGTTATTTTTGGACGACTTCAAAACTGTTGGAAACAATTTTGGATAAATGCTATTCTGTTTATTTAGTTAAGATAGTAAATAATTTTGAGTAATTTTTTTTTTAAATTTTGTTCTTCAAAATCAGGGTGCGGGTCTTATTCGGGGGCGGGTTGTATTTGAGTAAATACGGTATTTATTAATCTCGTGTAATTTTTTTCAGGATTAGAGAATAACCCATCTCATTTGGGTACAATTGTGTTGACCGACTGAAAAGCATCAAACATTTGTAATTTTAATCATTTTGCTGAAAGGTACTGAAGTGATGGTAGCTTACTTTTTTTTTCTTTTTTTTCGTTGATTGATAGAGAAAGGGTATGTTATAACTAGGGCTAGCTTGCCACGGTGGGTGAGTGGTCAACGTGTCGGTCTACTAACCCCAAGCTTGCAGGTTCGCTCCTGGCCGTGGTAAGTGATTTTTGAAAGGCGGCAAAAATACGACTCGCATGTCATACGATGTTGGCATGTCAAAGAACGCATTTGAATTCAGTAGGCCATGTTCATAATGGCAAAATTAATCTCGGGAGTTTCCGCCAACACCAAGTTCCTCATTTCTCTACTAGAAAGCACTATAGTGTTCAAAGAGCTTAGATATCTAACCTCCTTGACTTTCATAGTGATTCAAGGAACAACGAAATTTGACATGCAAGCTACCCTCTGTATGTCAAATTACAAAGCTTGCACCCGGCACCCGAGGCCATACGATATTATTATTATTATTATTATAACTAGTGCTCGGATCTCTAGGTAAATATTTTTTTAAATGTAAATACATGTTTTAAGCATTTTTTCTTTAAATGCGTTAATTCCTGCTTTTCACTTCTTAGCACATAAAGAGACATAATATTTAGATTTAAAACAAAATCAGTATGCTAGATCTTTCAGTTTATTGCATTTTTGTTCTATGTTACTTCAACGGGAAAGAACCTGTGAGCTATCTAATCTTCATGCAGAGCGTATGTCGGCTTGCAACTGTGTTATTCTTAACATGTCGCCCCGTGCCACTCACTGTGGAAGCCGGGGACTTCCTTGTCCATAGCTATATTGCACCATGTGCTAGACCTCCCCCTCCCCCAGCTACCTGGAACCAGTGTCACTCACATGCAGTTCATTTCTGGCACTGTGAAGTGTAAGGCAGTTCTACGATGCCTAAAGTAAAAACAACTACAACTTATCGTCAGTTGCAGAATTTAAAGATAATTTTACTTCTGATGGGGGCGTTCTGTTTTGCCAACCATGTGGGGAAAGGAATCAAGGATGAACAGCGATCTCAAGTTGCACAACAGCTCAAGGGCAAGAAACATATTGCCGCAGTTACGCGCCTTCAGAAGAAGTTTTTTGCGATAATCGTCGATCATGTGTGATGGACAACCTGAAGATGTATCTCGTTGTGTAGCCTATTGTAATTCTTCAGCAGTCAGTGAGACATAGAATAAATTACATTCGTGAGTAGGCCTACTGCTTATTGTTTATATTCACATTAATTAACTAAATTATAATTAAATATTTTTACTTCTTTGTCACATATTTCAGGTATTTTAAATACATAAAAAATAAATATTTTCCCGATTTTTAGCACCTAAAAATCCGAGCCCTAGTTATAACTATGGTAAAATAGGAGCAATAAGAGCAAAATTAGCTATCTGCATACCATACATTTTAAAAACATTGTTTTTACCTTGTCTTTTATTTGAACATTATTGGGTATTCTGTAACCTCTCCTTTAGGCAAATATTTCTCAAAAGTACCAGTTCCTCAATGGAAGACCATAATGATAATATTACATCATAAAACTTTAAAAAACACAATTGCTCTTGAAAAAAAGAATCAAGGTCAATTTTTTCCCCCTTTCTCCCACCCCCTTGGACGTTTACGTGAAAAAATAGCTAGGGTTCAAGCTCACCAAAATGCATAGTTTATCTTCTAGAAGTTGGGACACCGAGGAACGAGTTGGGGACTTACGAGTTAAGTATTTCTGGTCCTGTGTGTTACAAATTACCCTTCCCAATAACAGTTGGGGGGGGGGGGCGAAGGCTACACTATTGTTCATAATCAGCAAGATTCACACACTCTGTTAAATATGGACTGTGGCGAATACGGCTCCACTGGTACAAAGTTAGGTATCTTGCATGACCTATCCTTAGTCTACAAAAAAGACAGACTCCCTCCATCACTCGCAGTTTATTGGGTGTTGGGTCAGCTAGCCACTGACTCTCCCAGAATACCAGTACTTCTCAGTGTAACTGAGAGCAAGAATAATATTACTAAATCTATATATTTAAAAAAAATTGATGAAAACTTAAGTCAGTAATTCCGGATGTTCTACCAAACCAATTTGCTCAATTCTTTTTTTTTAAGTGAAAGGTAGCCTATATATGCCCAGATATGCCATCGGGATGAGGGATGAGAGCAGAGTACAAGCAGCTGAGATGAGATTCCTGAGAAGTATGGTCCAGAAAACGAGGAGGGACAGAGTGAGAAATGAAGATATACGGAAAGAACTGGGAGTACAGAAACTAAATGACAAACTGGAGCAAAACAGATTGAGATGGTTTGGACATGTCAAACGGATGAATGAAGTAAGGCTACCAAGACGAGCACTTGAGCGACGAATGATAGGGAAGAGAGGACGAGGAAGACCAAGAATGCGTTGGATGGACTCGGTGGAGAATAGTATTAGAAAACGGAACCTGGATTGGAACACTGTGTCGGAAGAGGAATGGTGGAACGACAGAACAAAGTGGAGAGGAACCATATTTGCCCCCACCTAGTGTTAACTGGAAAAGGGGAAATGATGATGATGATGCCATCGGGCATATAAAACCACCCATCTCTCACCTTACTTGAGTTATATAAAACACAATATTTTCATGATATTTTTCGTTTTTTTCTTCATTCAATCACCCCTACCTCAGGCTGTAATTGCTGCACACCACTGGGCTATTGACCACTCAAATCAGTCGCGTCTGAGGAAAGTTCTGAGGTAACATTCAATTCAACTTACTTCCATCAGTTGCCACCACGTAGCCTAATGCTAGCGCTCTGCCACAAACCTTAGCAGGCATCTGAGAAACTGACAGAGCGAGTAATGTCATTGTTGCTGGAATATTTACGAACTAACAGAGAGCCCCAACTTCGTAGAAAAAAGTAAAAGGGAACGCATGAATGGCGTTAGGCTAAAGTATTTGTTTTAGTGAAAGTTAAGACAAGTGTGAAAAAAGATACTGGGGTGTTGTTAATTATGGGTCTTTGCAGGAAAACCAAACATGCTCAGTGTTTATGTGAAAAGGCGAAACGTGCGAAATTAGGAAACAACTGCAACACGACTAATATTAAAACTCAGCAATTTTTCTAGATTTTGCCATGTCAGCGGGCTCTTGGTGACTGTGCCTGGACCCCCACAGGAGTAGCAAACTGTGCACTACCTCCCTTCTTATGAAGCACACCTGCGGCTCTTTACTACGAGAGCTAAAAGCTCAAGCAGCCTTTCACCTCCCTATAAAGGCTTCCAGAAAATAGCCCGCTGATGAGCTTATCTCGGTGTTCCTAGGCGAAGCCCTGCACAAGACACGGCATAAACCTAGAACATTGCTGAGTTTTAATTCCTTGGCTGAGAAAGCCAATGTAAGGAAGTGTTATGAAACTTGTATTACCTAACTTTAAATAGTCTTCTGTATCTCTACGAGTTTCAGTTCATCCGGGTAAAGAGGCCGATAACTTGCCTGTCGGAATAAGTAAGAATTTCCATTCGACCATCAACGGGTAGCGCTTTCGGCGATATAAACTTCGTCTACCCGGAGTGTAAATTTTCGGGAGCTTCGAAAGGCCGATAAAGCATTACCAACCAGATTTGAGCCGTGCGTAAATGTTTCTTTGCATCATCTATGCTGTACATAACCTCTTCATAAATTACTAATAATACAATTAGAATCATTTGGTAATTTTGTTGTCACATAATGATATAATTACAATCATTTATTAATTATAAGCGATGCAACAGTTACTGAGCATATATTTTTTTAAGGTTTTGGAAGAGATAATTGACATCCTGGAAATGTATAACTTTTTTGTCGACGAAGAAGAAGATGCAGTCACACGTCCTAAGCGGAACAGAGATCGGCTGGAGCATTATGAAATTTGGTCGAATGAGGAGTTCTTTGTCCGGTTCAGGCTACAAAAGCCAACAGTTTTATATTTGCTGCGGTTGATTGAACATGAAATACGACCGCCTAGTGATTACCGTACGGTACCACCATAGATTTCAAAAAATTATCTCAATTACATGTTTAGGAATACTGTATGTAGCGCTCATATAATTTAATAAATTCGCACAAGTGTGCGTGAAAAATACAGTGTGTACAGGACATTGTTCAGGTTCTGTTGGCCTACTATACATTGTCACTGACTTGGTGTTTTGCTTATACAGCATAAGACCTGATATTTGGGGCATAGCATTTTACAGTTTTCTACATCACTAACGCCATGACAAACAGAACTACGATCTTAGGCTTGTGGTGACGCGTTATACGGTCAATGGCTTTCATCATAAAATATGTGTGACAAAATCATTCCATCCGCCAAACGAAAAGTGTAAATGTGAACTTTGCAACATGACCTATCCAAGACACCGTCTATAGTTGTGCAAAAAGAGTGAAATCTCTCGTAATATACAGCAAAGAGAACTATCTAATTATGCACAAATGTGCGCATTCCGTTTCATTCATTTTACAGAGTTAACAAATAAACTTGTCACCTGGAATGTAATAATTTGATTTGACATACATTTTATGATTGAACCTGCAAGCCTTGTTACAACATGTCTGTAGCTCATATAGACCTAAGCCTGTATTCAGATTGCAAAGTAGCTTATTGCTAGACACATATTTCACAGGCTATTCCTCCTTGAAAAGCACCGCATGCTTGTCTAGTTTTCGATTATTGGGGTTAGGTATGGTTATTCAGTTGCATTCCTCCGAGAACTGAAAGACATGCTAGGTTTATACTGCCCAGAAGTGTCGCGAGAAGTTTTGGTACTATATCTTGTTGAAACCCAAGAACACGTGCTATCAACAAACAACGGACAAAAGCGAAACGAAAAGAAAGTTAACGCATCTAACGATAGGTGGCTCACTCATCGATTACTCAAATTTAACAAAAATCAGGCTGGCCAACATCTGTATTTTGTTATAAGGTTCCGCGCAGCTGCCTGGAACTTGCACGGAAGTGGTAGAACGCTGCCCAAGATGCACAGAGGTTTACACCGGCAGATAGTTCATCCCCCGGGTTGCTGCCCGCAGCTTTTACCCGGATGTGGTAGAACCGGCCCTAAGTGTATATATATAGTATAAGCCTATAATGTGTTCTGTCCTTAGGCAGGTCTTCACACAGCAGCTCTCCATGCGGTCCCGTCTTCAGCCATATTTGTTTGGTGGTAATTTCCTGCTATCTTGGCACTGTCCACCAGCTGGTACCTTCTCCATCCTCTTGCTCCCTTTCCGTTTACTGATCCTTCGAGAGCATCCCTCAGCAAACACTCTCTTCGCAACCAGTTCCTCCTCCTTGTTTGGATGGTATGTAACAGCCTCCAACTCGCTCCAATACCTCCTCATTCCGAACCCTTTCCATCCAGAATATCCTTTCCATCCTCCTCCATAACCACATTTCAAATGCTTCTAGTCTTCTTTCATCATCCTTCTTTAGCGTCCAGGTCTCGGCTCCGTATAGTGCCACACCAAACAAAGCATTTTGCCAGCCTCTTCCTTAACCTCAATTCCAAGTGTCCACACAATAGTCTCTTCTTTCTGTTGAAGGCTTCTTTAGCAATGGCAATGCAAGTTCTTACCTCTTTACTGATTCTCATATCATCCTTTATACTCTGTATTTCAAAAGAATGAACGTGAAGGAAATGGCGCGAGCTTGGAACAGCTGAGCTGTGATGCCAAGTTTTTATTGTTGATGTAGAATAGCTGATTCGAATAATACACAGGGCTACACTTCGGATATTATTTCGGTACTATTATGCGCAGTATAATCTAAATGTCGATCCTGAGTCAATGCCGAGGACATTCAAATAGAGAAATACGGTATAAAATTAATAAATAACACACCGAAGCTGTGCTACCCTTTTCGCCATTTTTCAATAAATACGAGAGAGAGGCCAAACACTCGACAGCTATACAAATATAATACAAAATACAAATATAAAGTAATAATATATAATGAATATATCAACACTCACCATGCAATCATTATATCCTTCAAGATGAAACAAGAGTTTGGGTGAAGGTCGTTCACAGTTTACAGCAGTTAACACAGAACGCAGAAGTAACATCATGACAATACCAAGCACACTCACTCACTGTATCGCGACTCTGTACGGTTTATAATAGCCTCCACATACGTAATGTTAAGGTAAAGTATTTAGCACCAAGCACACAAACAACTGTTCTGTGGCGATATTATTGCAGTGATTTTACATTGTCGATTTGTAGGTTATTGAATGACAAGCGTTAATTTGAACACTACGGTATGCAATGAAACATTACTGGATACGTAAACATTAAGACTAAATGTACATAGCTTATTTTGTACGTCACGCATGTATATTTAAATTTGAATTAAACAAACAAGGCTAACCATGAAAATAGTTTGATGTCGAAATGAACGATAACCGGCCGTTACAGGTTGGCGCGCGCGGTCTCCAGCTCTATTTCCAGCATTTTCCCACATTCTTCCTGAAGTACTACTTACAACTTACTGACTCGATGCTTAAAGTAAACGAAACGATGGCAATGAAACAAACTCCGACACAGTTAACAGGCGACTGAATGAATGACAATAAGCTGGCAACCTATGGTATTAGTTGTCAAAATCCAGCCAATAGGAGCCCGCGGCGGTCAGCTGTTCCAAGCTCCCGCCATTTCCTTCACGTTCACTCTTTTGAAATACAGAGTATAGTATGCTTCTTAGATATTTAAAAACTGACACTTGTTCAATATCGTCCTGGCCTATCTGATAACCATTATTATTTTAGTGGAAAGCTCTAAGCCAGAGCAGTAACTGAGTTAGGTTACGTATTACTCATAATGAAATTAACAGTTTTGAATCCCAATATCAATTGATGCTGCCGAGCAGCACTGGTTGTCTAGTGTTAATTGAAAATGAAGTGTAATATGTTTGTTTGTTTTCAGTTACTCAAGTAGAGCCCCCCACCTGGAAGCATGCTGTTGGCATCCTGCAGCCTTGTGTACCTCGTCAGCCCCCGGTGGAGGATGCCCTGTTGGCCTCGGCACATGTGCTTAGTCTGTATGCCCTGCTTCTCAAACGCTTGCCTCTCTGCAGGGACATACGTGAAGAGGGCAGCGTGCTCGCCAACCTAGTCGAGTGGCTGGTGGCCATCAAGCCCTCGTGAGTACAGGCTTGTTTACAGTCTTACTCCTTTCTTGGCTAGGAGCAATAATCTAGAAAGGGGTTAGACAAGACTGTCCCCTTTCTCCATACTTGTTTAATTTGTTCACTGAGGAAGCTATTGAAATTATCATGGAATAAACAAGAGGATGAGAAGTGAATGGTGCATCAAATTTACTGATGATATTAATTACAATTGCACTTGAAAAAAGATTCGAGGTCAATTCTTTGATTATTATTTATTGTTTGTAAATAATAATTTCAACTCTGAGAATTTGCTGATGACATCGTCATCTTGGCCGACACGCCTGAGGATTTGAATGCGTTTTTGAATGGTATGGACTCTGCCAAGAGCCATCAGAGGTTACCATGACAATGCTTCTAAATTGATGAGGGATGAGCTATCAGAGGTTGCCATCATTGGCTGATTCCTCACGATTCTTCTTTGACGAGAAGAATAATGTTGGTGGTCGTGGACAAACAAATAGCTTTCCCCAAAGATAGTTCTTGATGGTCATTATTGAACCTTATAATACTGTAACAGCGATGCTTTCAATAAAGCTATTATCCAAATGATAATCCTTGCAGAACTTGACCAAGAAGTTTGGGATTGTGCCCCTTGCACAGGCCATCAAACTAATAACTTTAATGCTGTCCATATTATATTTGAACTCGTTGTATGGGATCATTGGATCATAAAATGAACATTTCTCAGTGTGGTCATGGAAAGGCTGTTGAACGTGTGATTCCATTCTGACAGTTGAATCAATGATAGTTCCTTACTCTTGACTTGGGATGGATGGCTATCATATCGATATGCTGAAGTACTTCCGGTTTCTGAGATTTTACAGGGTGATGTAGGAATAGTTGACACATTTGAAAACCAAATATAAAATCCATCTTATGTTCTATGTTGTTCAAATTTCTCGCACACCTTCCCTGTTTCATGGGAATCACTGTAGAGGTGACACTGCTGCTTTGTCTCTGATTGCTTACATTCCAGTGAGCTTTCTGCCATGGCCGAGCACGGCCGACTCTCTGTTCAGCAGCACGCCAAAACAGTTATCATTTATTGTGAATCAAAAAGTGTTACGGCGACTCAAAGGAAATTTCGAGCTGTATTTCAGACTAAGTGGGCACCAGCAAGGAACTTTGAAACTTTGAAGAACAAGGCGGTGTGAAGGAAGAAAAGCGACCACGTGCACCAGCAGTGCAAGATAAAGATGCGTACTTGTTTCGAAGAGGTTGTCCGCTGTAATGGAGGCCACATTGAACATCTGATATAGTAAAATGTCTTTCCTGGGTCCAAGCTACCTGCGTCTAAAATTTAATTAGTGTTCTGTGAAAAATACAGTTGTTACTTTAAAATTATATGTTGTGCCCGTCTATAACGGAGAATGATTAGTCATAACTCGGCTTGGCTACTCCGGCTTCGGGGCATGTAACGTTCCCCCACAATATGACTGCACATTCAGATATGGAATACTTGAGGTTCACAAGGGTGGATGAAAATCTCACAATTTACCTTTTACTATTATTTATTTACTCTAAGAAATACCATAAAATCAAACATAAACATTTACTTGGAATTTTACCTCATCAGGTAAATATTAAATCAAAAGAAATATCAAAATCATCAAAAAAAAAACCCACTAAAAATCAAATAGGGTTTTCCTAAAAATCATTAAAAATCAATAAAACTCATCTTGCTTATCTTATCTAATCATTATCGTTAATGTTTCTTCATTATACATTATATTTATTTAGGCGTCGAGTGAGCCTATCATTCTAGTTCAACATTATGGGCCGATTGCAAAGATGGTATTTAGACGCTGTTTAAGGTTAAACAATGTCTAAATATGGCTTCCGCATTGCGAAGACGTTATTTATCACTTAGACATCGTCTAAAGTCGGCGTTTAAGGATCCATGTTTAAACACTGCCGAGAACACTGTTTAACCCCAAATGTAGGAGCGAATCTCAGCCGGTGGTTGTTTACTATGGAGCATGTAAATTATATCGCTATGTTGAGACGGTTCAGGAGAGAGTTGTTAGTCAGACGGCCTCCTGCACGTCGGATGCTGCGAGATCGGAGCAATCCTATTGAAATGTACGGAGATGCACAGTTTAAAATAAGATTTCGCTTTCTAAAAGAAACTGTGAGGGACTTGTTGCGTGACGTGGGAGATTTTCTCGAGCACGACACCAGGGGTTGCCCATTACCTGTCACCCTACAGCTCCTTCTGACTTTACGATTTTGGGCAACCGGTGCATTTTATACTATGAATGGCGATATTATAAATGTCAACGCAGCGACTGTGTGCCAGACAGTAGATCGTGTTGTGACTGCCATGAATAGTTTGAGGAGGAGATTTATCAACTTCCCTAATAATGATGAGTTACCCACTATCAGGAATGATTTCACTGTCCTATCCAGGTAAATAATTGTTCTTTCTATGGATTGTTAACTATCAGCTCTCCTTGATAACGTGTATAGACTATATATATAAAATGCGAACTCCAGTGTTATCTCTTACACTGTGGAACGTGATTATTTTATTATTTCTAGGGCTAACTTCCCCGGAATAATAGGTGCTATTGACTGTACCCATATCAGAATAACTTGTCCCGATCGTGAGAGGGCTGTCACGTACATGAATCGGAAGGGATTCTATTAACTGCCAAGTAAGTACACACAACACTACTACACAGTAGTTCTTTTTTCCGTTGTCGCTGTTATTTGTACTCACCCTACGACAACAATATAATCAAAACTACATTTCATTAATTATATGGCATGCGCAACAGTGAATAAAAATACGGATTATCGAGTTCATGTTAACGCTCCTTTACAACACGTAGCAGCAGCGGCAACAAAATAAAGTATTACTACCACTATGGTTTAAACCTACTACTCTATACAGCGGATTTTTATTTCATTTCAGGTGATATGTGACACAAAGATGAAAATAAGGAGTATTGTTGCTCGATGTCCTGGCTCGACCCTCGACAGCAGAATATTTCGCAATTCCACTATTCACGACCGCCTGGAAAGAGGAGAGGTTAGGGGACATCTTGTCGGAGATTCTGGCTACACTTGTAAGAAATACTTAAAAAACTCACTCCGATTTTGAATCCAAGGAACGCAGCCGATACGCGTTATAACCGAGCGCATGTCCTGGCCATAAATGTAGTAGAAAGAACTTTTGGTTCGTGGAAAAGAAGATTTCCTTGTCTTGCACATGGTCTGCGAACGAAAGTACGAAAAACCCTGAAAATCATCATTGCAACTGCTGTGCTACATAACCTCGCTGTGCAGCGCGGTGAACTTGGCCTGGAAGCAGACTTACCAGATGATGAAGTGCCTGTTGATCCGATAGCTGATGATATGACAAAACAGATGGCGTCAGCTCGTAATTGATAATTACTTCAACCGCTAGAAATCATGCCAAGACAAGATCACCTCAAGTAAAAGAAAAATATATTTATTAATTATTATTTCACTTACATTATTCTGTTCACTGTTTAATTCACTGATTCGTGCCATTGTGGCAGGTTATGCCTTTTCTTTATAATCTCTTTCTCGATTAAATATATGTCCAACAAAGCCTTCTTCTCCTGTAATTCTTAAACCCGCAGCTGCTAGGAATGGATTTCTTTCGTCATCAGCTGATTATTGATGGTGCCAGCATCGATGAGTTTTCATTGGTCGCAGCTGGCAAAGAGTAGCATGGAAGACACTTCTATTTCCGTTTTCGTACTGAAATCGAAACATAAACGATGTCTAGCTAGACACCGGTTAAACACTGTCTAAGCAACGGAACATCGATCATTACTTAGACGTCGTCTAGGTAGATATTGTCTAAGTCTTAAAACTAGTCATCGTTTCTGCAATCGGCCCTTGGTCTCTAAGGCTTCTGGACATTTATTTTATTACTTTTCCCTTTAAAGGGTATCATTTATTCATCTTTCATTTTAATATATCTTTATTTGATTTCTTAACTGAACCATCTCTTCCTTAAAGCCTTAGGTTCATTTCTTTAAAAATATAATACACATATTTTCACCATATCATGGATCGAATTCAATACCACTCCATCTCTCCAATTACTTCATGCCACAAGGTGATTTTTATCTGTGCTGTGTCATGTACTGTTTCCATTTTTCCAGAATGGATTTATTCAAATTACACTAAAATTCATTACCCGTCACATTATCTTTAGAAGTAGAGATCGATTTTTCTGTTAACAACAGTCATATTTATAACTCTTCAAATATTATCCAATTTCTTTAACTAAAAGCCGGGGACATTTGTCTCACTTCCAGCAATGCAAATCTATTTTCATTTTTATCATAGCACCCTTCAATCAAAAGTTGTTATTTAGTGCATGTTAATTGCTACTAGAAACGTGGCTCCTTTTAAAACTCCGTTCATAAAAGCTTCATTGTATGGCTTGCTCGTCCACTTAAGAACCCAGATTTATTACTTCTCTAGACCGTACCTCAACTTCCTCGCGGTACTCATATTTATCCCTGCATTTCAAACTGTGTGAATTTCCAAGATCATTTCATTATTTCAACAATACAATATTTAATTTCTCATTATTTATTCACATTATTATTTCGTGTTTCCATCAGGTTATGCATTTTTCGGAGATGACATTTACGAAGCATACATGATCTGGCGAGGGGCTTCCTCACAATCAATGCATGTGAGATTTTCGAAGTGAAATGCCATGTCCTGTGGTTCGGATTCCACGTAAAAAGGAGGTCCCGTGGCTCATAATCACAAGATTCACGGTCACGTAAAACTACAATCTTCTTTCCTTCCTTCCTTCCTCCCAATCAATACAATTATTTTGTCGGACAATGCAATGCTGGAACCAATTTTGGGGAATCGACCATACTTAGTGGGGCTCAGAGATAAGAATGACCCTTTATCTCCCCTGTACACTAGTATTTTGCAGGGGTCGCAATCCCTTCCAGTCTTAAATGCCAAAATACATACAGCAATGCCTCATTGGAGGTCTCCACCATCCCAAGGGGTCTTACAATGCAATTACCATAATACCATAACACAAACACAGCTATTTCGATGGGAATTACCCGTCCATCTCGGTTGCAACCCTAATAGACTGACCTGGTCAGAACCCTGTCCTGCCAGCGGGTCTTGCCCTCAAACAACGACGAATTCAGACTCATTTATTTGGTCCAATATCAAAAATGCATAACGTGGATCACGTATTCATCCCTAGCTTGCAGCTACATTATATTCACATTATTATTTGGCCCTTTACGGCAATACTACATTTCTTGGATCCTCACACTTATTTAGTCTCTAAAAATGACTCAATTCATCGTGGCAAAATTCCTGGTCTTACTCTTCACTTTTTCTCAAAACTTTGGCATGACGGCCTTCCAAACATACAATACAATATTAGGCGTGACGTATTCACCCTCTTACTTTATTCATTTAAGTTTTGCGTAACTTGTTATCAATTTCTGACAATACTTAAGGCATTACTATCCTTTAATTACTTGATCCTTTTAATTAGAGCTCATTCTTTATTATTATTATTACTTCAACATCAATAATATTTTAATTATTAATTTAAACTACCGTATTTGCTCGCATACATCCCACACTTTTTTGACCGAAAATATGTGTGAAAATTTTTGGTGCGAGATATACGCGGGGAATGACCGTATTCCCGAAAAACACAAAATTTGCAATGTAACAGTAGGCCTACTTGCGCAACTGACGTGGCGCGCGAATCGCTAATTCGAACGTGTTTCAAGGCGGTGAATTTAGCCAACCGCGGCCGAAGACTTGGCGAACGATGTACAGCGTGCTAACACTCGCGCTGCGCCGTATTCTTGCACGCGGCCGAGCTCTGATGCGACGCAATGCGTAAAGACGAAATCATTGAGATTCGAGAAGACTGAACTGCGTTTCTCTGCGATGTAACAGTAGGCCTACTTGAGCAACTGTTGTGGCGCGCTAATCGCTAATTCAAACGTGTCTCAAGGCGGCGAATTTAACCAACTGCGGCCGAAGACGCGGCGAACGATGTACAGTGTGCTAACACTCACGCTGCGCCGTATTCTTGTACGTGGCCGAGCTCTGATACGATGCAATGCGTAAAGACGAAATCATTGAGATTCGAGAAGACTGAACTGCGTTTCTCTGCGATGTAACAGTAGGCCTACTTCCACAACTGACATGGTGCACTAATCGCTAATTCGAACGTGTCTCAAGGCGGCGAATTTAGCCAGCCACGGCCGAAGACTCTGCGAACGATGTACAGCGTGCTAACACTCACGCTGCGCCGTATGCTTGCACGCGGCCGAGCTCTGATGCGACGCAATGTGTAAAGACGAAATCATTGAGATTCGAGAAGACTGAACTGCGTTTCTCTGCGATGTAACAGTAGGCCTACTTGAGCAACTGTTGTGGCGCGCTAATCGCTAATTCGAACGTGTCTCAAGGCAGCGAATTTAACCAACTGTGGCCGAAGACGCGGCGAACGATGTACAGCGTGCTAACACTCACGCTGCGCTGTATTCTTGCACGCGGCTGAGCTCTGATGCGACGCAATGCGTAAAGACGAAATCATTGAGATTCGAGAAGACTGAACTGCGTTTCTCTGCGATGTAACAGTAGGCCTACTTCCGCAACTGGCGTGGCGCACTAATCGCTAATTCGAAGGCGGCGAATTTAGCCAACCGCGGCCTAAGACTAACGATGTACAACGTGCTAACACTCACGCTGCGCCGTATGCTTGCACGCGGCGCCTCGATCCCTAATCGGCTCGTATCTACGTTGGGATCAACTCGTTGTTGCTCGCTCTTCCTGTTAGTAACGCTTCGGGTAAGTTCCTGGAAATGACGACTGTTGTGGCGCGCTAAATCAAACCTGTTTCTACCTCAAGGTTATTACGGCCATTTATATGATGGCGTCAGTAATGAATGCGAGTAATTTTTTTTCCTGAAATTTCAAATTTAAAAAATGGGGTGCGAGATATACGCGGGGGCGAGATATACGCGAGCAAATACGGTATTCATATCGATTGTTATTATTATCAACCACTATTATAAAACACAACAACTCATTATTTATCCTTACTTCAAGGGTATAAAACTTGATAATTATCATTTTTATATCAATTACTATTATTATTATTATTATTATTTTGGTGCTCATTTATTTTACTGCTCAAAATCATTTGCTTGGCAATAGTACTTTATCATTATTGCAATTATGTTCGATCTCTCCTTCTAGACTTATTCATCACTTATTAAATTCATTTATGGGTTTTATTAACTTTGCTTTGCATAACGCAACTATATCAACAAGATCATACTTGTGGTTTAACATTTATCATCTCAATATTTGTTCACATTTTAACAGTACACTTCAACTCTTTAGTGAATCAGTGAACGATCTCCCCAATCGTTCCCTGATGCAACTAAATCAATACATGACACAACACAGTATTCATAATAAAATTTGTGACTCACCCATCGTGTGCAGCTGGCTTCATGACCATATTTTCAGAATGGATTTGCCCATCCTGAGCCTTTTAGTAAGCCATTCTTTCCACTCTATATTTCACTGTCTTCAATTTTTCCACACTCATTTTACATAAATACACTTTGAAACACATACGGTATTTGCTCTTGGCAATAAAAACACTTTCACTGTTATAACACTACAATTTAACACTATTTACACTGATTTACACACGACCACATCTCAGCGATTTTAGGCGTCTCCCTCTCGACTGTAGATGATCTCGGTCAAAGTTCTATCACTCTGCATTGGACGTGTGTTTCTTTACTGGAATTCCCTGGTTCTCCTTTCCCTCGATACAATGTTCTATTCCTATGTTCTAGGCCTTCCTTCAATGTTCGTGGGCCTGCTTATTAAATGCTTTCTTCACTGTGTTTACTGTCCCACTTAAATTTTCGCTTGCTCTAACCTACGTTCTTTTACCTGCGCAGTCGGACGTGATTTGTCCTTCGTCTTTGACTATAGTTCTAGTGCGCTTTTACTTATTAAAACTCCTATCCGAGTTTATACTGTCTTATAACGTTCACTGATCCTACCTCGAACTCCTGTGCCTCTCCATCAGAGCTCACAGTGTTTCATTTACAGTCTCTCCTCAGAGATATTTTAACTAGTTTTGAACCGACATAACTCTTCACTAGAGTTCCAAAGTTGACTTCAATAACGTGACTGTTGAACTGACATGACCTGCCCGAGGTCTGAACTGATTACTGACGTGACTTGGTACTGTTAAACTGCACTGACGTGAAGCAGCATGACCCTACGAGGTCTAATAAGAACTACATTGTCGTGACCTGCCAGAGGTCCTGGTAAGAACTTTATAACTTGGCTTCGCTCAAGCTCTTATTTATTCTAATCTACCAAAATGTAGTCCCTGCATTTCCCGTTGAGCTGATTTCCTCTAGCTGAGCTCCTATTTACTTGAAACATTGTTTGCGGACGTAAAACGAGCTAACTGTAACATTCATCCCGTGCGGAATTAATTTTAATCATTCACTTATTTTTAATTAATTAAAAAGGTTATTATCCCTCTTTCGGGGCCTGTGGAGTAGTCTATTTTACCTCCATATCCATGTGTGTTAATCCCAGATGACGCACTGTTGACGTGGCAATTTTAATCATGTCAGCTTCTCTGACTACCACCCTATAAAAAGATATAATCCCTGTGCGTGCCTTAACGCTTGAGGCCTGAATGTGGTGCTTTTTCTCTGTCATGTTATTCCCTTGTACTTGATTAGCTACTGTTCGGAGTTTTCCGGGCTTCCGAATTCAAATTATTGCTGGGTCAGTTTATTTTGGGGCCAGCCTTAATCACCATAATAATCGTTAATCACTGGAACTAGTCCCATTAAATCTGACACTTATGTCATCGCAAATACTCTTAAAACGTGCTTGCATGAAGAATATTAACGGCTTCTTGCCTGATGCAATATCCTCTTAAGAGCATGCAAGATGCTAGATTTTGCTTACACTTCTTTGAAACTTGTCACTGTTAATGGTATTTATTGCTTTCTTAATGGTTTTAATAACGCAGCTGCATGATCTGCTCATTGCACGACTTGACGTCACCTTCTGTAATATTCCTCTCTTGGTCTAACGTGGGCTACCTTTTTCATCTGAAATATCTAGAGTTCGACGCTTCTACCAACCCCAGTTGGGTACAATGTGTCAATATTCGTGCGCCACCCTGTGTGTACCTCTGGTACTCCTAGATGATTACTTTGTTAATAATTTTGATTGAAGTATTCTAGATCCTTGTAGCCTTCTGTAAGTTCAGGCAGATTATAAAAATTAAGCAATTTGTGAAGAAATATTCATGTGTTTTGTTACAGAGAAGCTGTGGAGGCGAAGCTCCCGCTGCTGTGGAGCAAAGTATTATCCCTCTCTCTCCGCCAGTGTGAACTGTCCGGTGATTCTACTGCAGCAGTGAAGAGCCTACGTAAGCTGGTCAACATATTGCTGCAACTGGCCGATGACAGGGCAGGAGCAGGATGGGGCATCCTGGGAGCCATTGGTCTTCGCAAGCAATCCCCTGTGTCTGTTAGGTGAGATACTCAGTATAGAATACTAGAGTGCTTACAAGACAAGGTTTTTCCGAAATTCACAAAATGAAAATTTGGTCATCTTAAAATTGCAAATTGATGTATACCACTACTCCCCCTTCTTCTTCTTTTCTTTAGCATTTGTCTCACAAATTAGCAGGGTCTGCTTTTTTGGTTCTCTGTCGCCATATTTCACGATTGTGTGCCATGTCAGGATGTTAGGATAAATGTTTTCCCAACTGGGAGTAGTGGTATGCCTCCCGACTTCATCCTGATATGGCACACAATCGTGCATTATGGCGACAGAGAACCAAAAAAGTAAAATGCAAACCCTGCTAATTTGTATACCATTACTCCCAGTTGGAATAAATGTTTTACACCATATAGTACAATGCCTTGAGGCAGGTGATGGAAAAGAACTGGGAATATGGAGAGGATTTGATCATGACTTTCATAGATCTAGAAAAGGCATATGATAGTGTCCCCAGAGAGAAGGTATGGGAAACCATGATTAAGAAGAGACTGGGAAGAGAAATGTTGGAAATGGTGCAAGCAATGTACAACAACTGTGTTAGCAGGGTACTGACCCCAGTTGGAAAGACAGATTGGTTTAGGAACAAGACTGGACTAAGACAGGGGAGTGTGCTGTCACCTCTCTTGTTCATAATGGTGATGGATGAAATTGTAAAGGAAACAAAGGAAGCATATGGACATAAAGAAATGAAGTTACTATTATTTGCAGATGATATTGTGGTCTGGGGAAGGAACACCGAAGAAGTGCAAAAACAACTAGATGCACTGAACGAAAATATTCAGAAGTATGGCCTGAAAATCAGTATAGAGAAAAGCAAGACCATGGTGATGACAAGAGGGGGAAAGACAAGGAAAGGGCACTGTGAAAATTGGAAGTCAGAGTTTGGAAATTGTGGACACGTTCAAATCCCTAGGAAGTGAATTGATGCAAACTGGTAGGTTGGACATGGAGATTGGCAGGAGGGTACAGCAGAGCAATGCATTCTATCAAAGTGTAAGAAAACTTGTTTGGGATAAGGAAGTACCAAGGAAAAGCAAGGAGGTAATGTATAAAGTGTACTATGTTCCCATATTAACTTATGCAGCTGAGACTTGGACCCTGACAAGCAGGCAAGAGAGTAGAATCCAAGCCAGTGAAATGAAATTCCTAAGAAGTATGATAGGAAAGACAAGGAAAGACAAGAGTGAGGAATGAAGATGTTAGGAAGGAAGTTGGGATGGGAAAACTAAATGAGAGAATTGAGAAGAATAAACTAAGGTGGTTTGGACATGTAAAGAGGATGGAGGAAAATAGAATACCAAGACAGATGCTGGAGGCAAAGTGCAAGGGTAAGAGAGCAAGAGGAAGACCTAGAACAAGGTGGATTGATTCAGTGAAGAACAGCGTAAGAAAAAGAAATCTGGACTGGGACAAGATCGTGGAGGAAGAATGGTGGAAGGAAAGAGGAAAGTGGAGAAGTGCTATAAATACCCCGACCTGGCAGGAGCTGGATAAGGGGCAATGATGATGATGATGATGATGAGTACAATGCCTTGATGAACATGGCTATTGCAAAAATGGTTGCATATGCAGGTAATGTGAAATGCAATCAAAATATTTACTTTAAGTTAATTTATAATAAACTAGTTAAAACCTGTCAAAACATGACATTGATGGTCAATGGGAAAATATTTACTGAAAGATTTCCTCATATACGACATTCTTTGAACGATTACTTTTTGGCACTACTATATTGCAACTTTAAGGGCGTCGAAAGATCACTCTCTCGACATTGCAACATATAACTGGCAATGACTGATAAACTTGCTGAGGTAAATAGAGACATTTGAGCTTTATTGATTGTGATACAGAATGCCAAGCAAATTGGAAATTGGCACCTCTTAAAAGAAAATAGACGTGTTTTATTGAATGGTGTTAAATGATCTTGAGGGATTAGAGCTCTCTGCCCAATTTTTATCTCCACTTATTATTTCATACAAATTTCTTAGAATTGATCTGGTTCCATTTAAGAGCCCTTTGGAAATGTTCAGATTTCTAAGGAGCATAACTATGGCTCCAACGCTTAGGGCCGTATTCACCAATGCCAGTAATTTGATTATCTTGGTTTATAGCTGCAAGAATCTCAGATAATAGCTATGTCGTTATTCACCAACACAATTATCTCGGTTAATAGAGATTATCCTGGTTAATCACTTTACCGGAGAAAGGTTGACCGGTAAAGTGCCAAAAACTAAGATAATCAACAGAACAAAATGGCGCATAGACGCATGGAATACTTAATAAATGCTAGAGAAAACGATAGCGACGAAGAATATCAGCAAGAATATGCAGGGAAACGACCTAGGTGGATAAAAGTCCGTGCCTCATATTTTAAGGATTACGATGATGTTGATTTTATCACACGTTTTAGGTTATCTAAATCTTCTACTTTGTCAGTGTTGTCCATCATAGTACCTAACCTTGAATTTGCCACGGACAGGTAAGATGAATACTATAACTCCAATAGGGAATATATAGAAAGCATTCACTGTACATTGAACAAATGAATAGTTAGTTATATTTCTGGTCTTTCAAGAACCATTCTGAGTCGCCAATAAATCAATTACTGCTTGGATTAAGGTTTTATGCTACTGGTAGTAATCAGCTGAGCATAGCGGATTATGCAGGGGTGAGTCAACCAACAGCTTGCCGAATCGTACATCGTGAGAGCGCTGCCATTGCCGCTTTACGACCTCGCTACATCAGTCTTCCGCAAACACCTGAGGCTACAATGCAAACACAGACGGATTTTTATAACATTGCCAGATTTCCAAAAGCAGTAGGGGCAATGGGCTGAACCCATATTAGAATACGGTCTCCTGGAGGTAAACATGCCGAATTATTCCGAAACAGAAGGGGTTATTTTTCGCTGGATGTGCAAGCAATATGTAATTATAATATGGACTTGACTAACCTTGTGGCTAGATGGCCACATGGTTACGATGGTACGATTTTCAACAACTGTGTACAACGAGCCAGGTTCGAACAAGGTGTCTACGGGGATTCAGTATTAATAGTAGATGCTGGCTACCCTTGTAGATCGTACCTAATGCCTCCTCTGGATGCGGTTCGCACACCTTTATAACGAGTCACAAATAAGAACAAGAAATGTGATAGAGCGAGTGTTTCGCATATGGAAGCGAAGATTCCCGGTTCTTGCTTTAGGTATGAATTTAGCGTTAGAGCACGTTTCCAGTGATAACTGCTACAGCCGTTCTACATAACATTGTGCGACAAGCAGGATAAGAGCTACCTCAGGACGATCCAAAGCTAGAACTACCAGTACCATGGGCTGAACTTTTAAGGGACGGTCAAATTGATGGACAAGCTGATCGATATGTGGCTCGTCGGGACAATTTTGTGAGAAGAACACTAATTGATACGCCTACTACAGAAGTATTTTATTGGGAATGTAACACTAGTATAATGAGAATGAAAATATTCAATTTCATTGATTTTAATTGCTTTTCCATTATTTGAGATTTAGTTGGCCTCTTCTTACGTTTCAATTCAACACTTCACATTATTTACGAATATTTACTGTACTATATCTCACATCTAACCTATAAAGCTTCAGAACAGAACTTTGTTTTGACAATAAACATATGATTTGCGCGGCGCTAGTCAACTGTTTCCAGTGCATCTAGATGAAAATTTCAGCGATGCAGTACACATTGAAACGAAAACCAAGATTTGGAAAACCGGGATAATAAAGGCAATGGTGAATACCGATGTTTATGTTATCCGAGATAATATTATTAACCCAGTTTTCGAAATCTTAGATAATGGAAGAGTTTACCGGCGATGGTGAATACGGCCCTAAGGAAAAATAGTAGTGGCAAACCATTTAATTTCAAGGAATTCAAGAATTCTGTAGGAAATGGAAGTATTTAATCTGTTAATGCTAGTAGTATGTTTTTGAACTATAAGTTCAATGACTTTCAAATTAATTTCATTACAGTCTTCATTTTTTGGTGTAAGAATGGGAACTTTTTTGAAATTGATTTTATCTTTCGCAGAAGTGAATGTTTCTCCGTAAATCTGTCACGATGTCATCATGCACCAAATTCTAGCCTGGTAATTCAATACCACTTGATGGCCTAGGTGATCGTCCTAATGCCAACTTAAAAAATATTTCTTTATCCTAAATTAGTGTGTTTTTAAAATATGTAGCCATTTTCAGTTGTGATATGCATTTATGAAATTTTATAAATTGCTACTCATTAGTTGCATTGTGGAAGTAACAAAATTAGTGCTGGCTATTTAATCCGAGGGTGTTGAGCAGAATGGTAATTGTTCAAAGGAAAAAGATCGAAAGAGAACCTAGGTATGAGAATCAATTACCGTATTTGCTTGCATATAACTCGCCATCACATACATCTCATGCCTCATTTTTTAAAATTTGAAATTGCAGTGGAAAAATATCCTCGCACATAACTCTTATTAATTTCTTACGCCATCATAAAGATGATGTAGTAATTTTAAAATAGAACCCCCACCCACTGACATCACACGGCTTGCCATCGATGCAGTTGTTCTTATTGGCGGTGGTGCTTTCCTTCACGGTATTTGTTGACTGTCTGTTGCATTGTCGAAATGTACCAGTATTCTGTCTTCATGTTTCATTGTTGTTTCTAAGTTAGTGAGATTTTTTTTTTGTGGAGGTCAATCTTTAATTTATGTAAAAACGCAGAAGTTATACAGCTGGGTTTAAATTCGAAGTGATAACATGCACAGAAGACAATGGTAATAGAGCTGCCGGTCGAGAATTCATTGTGACTGAATTTAATACTAGCTACTGTCGTAGCTGTCATTCTAAAACATAAGTATGTGCTAGAAACCACTAACCAAACACGTAAGGTATTTTCTGACCTGCCAACTCTCCCAATTTAGGCAGGAGGCTCCCGATTTTACGTCATTTCTCCCGCCCTCCCGCTTAACGTATTAAATCTCCCGATTTTACGTCATTTCTCCCGCCCTCCCGCTTAACGTATTAAATCTCCCGATTTTTTAAAACTCTCGTGCGTAATTTCGGACCAAAGTGCGAGATGACAAACTTCAGTCATCCATCCAATAGGTCGATTTTACGTGTGTAGAAGTGCGTTTCAATATCACACTTTCGCTTCGTATCGATAATCATATCTTATGATATACGCTAAGGTGTATGTTTCACAAAACTGAAGCTCCTAAACCAGAGAGAGTTAGAAGGTGTGGTTTATAACAAAATGTCTCAATAATACAGGAAAGATCTTGCATTTCTTGAAAAGTCAACGGAAATGTATTTATTTGTTTATAAAGTTCTATTAAATAAACAAGTCGATAATCCCTGGGAAAACCGTTGCATGTACAGCCCGCATAGCACTAGAGCCGGGTGGGTAGTCTATACACGGGGCACACACAACCCATTAGAATATGCAACAGTTCTCGCACGGGTCCGCTAGTTTATAGATAATTCTCCATAACTACTCGTACCGCTTAGTTGGATTTGAATCTCTTTCTGTTTGAAATAGTCGATGGTTAATTCAGCATGTTTTTTCATAATAGCCTTGGGGTGAGAGGTAGTTGTTGGCTGCGGAATATTGTATCTGTTTAACACGTGAAATTTTTGTGTATAACTTAGATATTGACATTATTAAGCCGGTAGGCTATAGTAATTTTGTCGGTTCCTCTGTAATAGGCTATGTCGAAGAAATACTGTATGATTAGACATTGATCATCTTCAAAATCTCCTGATTTTTCAGTTTGAAATGTTGGCAGGTATGTATTTTCAAATGTGGCAACGCAGTAAAACAACCATACAGGTTGTGATCGTCAGCTGTTTTGTTGGTGCTCCAAATGCTAAATAAGTAATTGTTAGGTTAGAACACGTCGATATCTGGTATTGTTAGTTGTGATAAGCTGACGACAGAAGACAACATAAAGAGGGCCTGCATGATTGGGTCATACGGGCGTGGGTTATGGTGTGTCGACGGACGTTGTTATGAAGAGCTTCTTGAAGATGGTATCGCAATGCGTTGGACAGAAGTCAGGATAATGCACGCGAGAGTAGCTCAGAGATTGGCAGCAATGACTACAGTGACAATGCCAGTTGTCTTCTTTCAATAATGCAAATTTGAAGTTTTTTTTAAATCAGGAATACAGTCTTTCGCACACCAAGCCCCACATATATCACAGACTGTTTTTTTTTTCTTCCAAAACAGTGAGAGTTATATGTTGGCAAATGTGGTATTTTGACTAGTCTTCGGAAATACAAAAAAGTGCTGGATTAAAATAATGTGTTCTTCAACTTGTTCGGCCTCATGGTAACACATCATGTATATATTATTTCAGTAGTATGCATCCCTCCTGCGGTGCTCACAAACGACCAATCGTGACAAATGAGCATTCAAATGAAAGAGAATAGACATTAGCAGTGACTTATTGCACTATAATTTCATAAATATCTATAATTTCTTTAAAATATGAATTTAAAAAAATTGTACAAAGTGTGCGATTTGCCAACACAGTTGATGTAGGAAAATACGCTCCATAATTGCTGTCCACGGGCCGCTGTGACGCCTGTTTCATGTCATATTAACCTTCTGAGGTCTTTTCTTTATCCTGAAATGTAAATAGTGTTCTATAATCATTTGGTTGAAATAAAAACATTACCTTTCTCCTTAAGTGTCTCATTATAAACCTATTGGGGAAAGTGTGGTTTATGAACATGCGAGATTTCTCGCACGGGTCCGCTAGTTTTATCTAAATACTATTATCTTACGCTAAAGGAGTTTCGATGTAGACTCTTTGTTGCTCAGAGCAAAGGGAAATTGATGCCTTTGAGATGTGGTACTCGAGAAGAATGCTTCGCATGCCCTGGACAGCTCTCCGTACCAACAGGTCTGTTTTGAAGGAGCTACACATCAAGGCCAGTTTGTCAACAGTATGTAAGCAAAGGATTCTACAACTCATTGGTCACATTGCAAGTTGTGGAGAAGGGAGCCTAGGAATACTTGTTGCCTCAGGAAATATCGCTGGAAAGACATAGTGAAAGTCGACGCTGGACGAAGACCATGAAGCGAATAAACAGGACATCCCTCTGATGGACAATGCAACTGGCACCAATTCATTACTGCATTGTTATCTCCTTGGAGATCGTGATCCTCAGGATTGAGGGGACAAAGAGAGAGAAACTGATAATTTTTGATTAAAGGGGCCTAACATCGAGGTTATCAGCCCCAAACAAAAACTATTGCTGAAAAATATTTTCATAACTATTATTTGTCACTGTTTGATAAAGGGGAAACTGTTGTACCTTGGATCCATTTTCAGAAAGTCCATGAAATGGTACTTTTTTCATTAATTCATTTAAACCAACACACCTGAAGTATCAAAATTATAGTTTTCCACAGTAATCAATCCATTTAAGCTTTGGTATTTTATTCTTGAGTCTCAAATTTAGTACAGGATGCTCTGAAAATATTGCACTATTGTGCATGAATTGCTACTGAACATTGAAAAATGTTCCAAGTTGCAAGACCATTGTGTACCTTGGAACATAATATACTGTATTGTACCTTGGATCACCTGTACCATGCTGTTATTTGAATGGATAACAGATTAGTTTTACAGCACAATGGAATTTGACTGAAGTAAACAGGAAATTCATCTCACGTGTTTTTCTCAGAAAATATGTGTACAGTACTACGAAATCAATTTTAAATGAACAGAAAATCATGTTTAGCTACACAGAAGCACCATACAGATGAACAGAGATGTGATGAAGCGAATTGGAAAATATTGCACCATTGCGTATGTAGGGATGCAAGTTTGGACCAAAATATCTGGATGACAGATGCAGGAAAATCACACTTTGAGGAACAACAGATGTGGTTTTTTTTAACCCAGATTGAGTAGAATTTTTTTTGTGTTCAAAATTATGATGATGAATCTAGGAAAACAACACTTCTGAGAACGATAGATAGAGTTGTAACTGGATACCTAATAAAGCTCCCTTTTATGATGTGTATTGTACATTGCAGGTGCCGTCTGTTGAGCCGAGCCACAGCTGTCTACGTGTTGGCTCAGTTACCTGATGGAGACCAAACTCTTGTGAGAACACTGCCTAATTGCCCAGGAGCATTGGCCTCTACAAATTCTCCTATCAGGTACTGTTGTGCTTCTGGTGCTTGGATGACTTACATTGCTCTTTCATTGTTCATCATTGCAAATAATGTGGTTTCTACTGTAAGTGGAAAAAATACAGTCAGTCTGAAAGACTAGACGTTATATTATTTCAAATGACTCATGCTACAAATGCTACACAGGTTAGAAAGGCTCAGGAGGGCTTCTCGCTTCGCTCGAAGCCCCAGGACTCTTTCAACAGACTCCATTACCCATTAACTTAGGCTTCCCACGCGGGCACCTCTTTAAGGGTCACCCTGCATTTGAGTCTGACATCTTTTACAACTCTTTAAGGGTCACCCATTATTTGAATCTGATATCTTGCAAACCTCTTTAAGGGTCACCCTGTATTTGAATTGAATCTAACATACTGTACACCTCGTTAAGTGTCACCCAGTATTTTGCTCTGACATCCTGCACACCTCTTTAGGAGGCACCCTGTATTCTTATCTGGCATCTTGTATATCTCCTTAAAAGTCACCCTGTATCCTTGTGTGACATCTTGTACACCTCTTTAGGAGTCACCCTGTATTCTTCTCTGCCATCTTGTACACCTCTTTAAGAGTCACCTTGTTTCTTATCTGGCATCTTGTATATCTCTTTAGGAGTCACCCTGTATTCTTATCTGGCATCTTGTACTGTATTTTGCTCTGACATCCTGCACACCTCTTTAGGAGGCACCCTGTATTCTTATCTGGCATCTTGTATATCTCTTTAGAAGTCACCCTGTATTATTGTGTGATCTTGTACACCTCTTTAGGAGTCACCCTGTATTCTTGTCTGACATCTTGTGCACCTCTTTAGGAGTCACCCTGTATTCTTCTCTGCCATCTTGTCATCATCATCATCATCTTGTACAGTTTCCAGCCCCAGGCTGGGTCTGTTTGGAACATAAGCCTCGCCACTTAGTCCTTTCTTCCCACCACCTCTCCGCTGTCACTCTGGTCCAGTCCTCGCCTCTCTTCTTGACACATTCCTCCACTCCTTTCAGCCACCTATCTCTTGGTCTTCCCCTTGGTCGTTTCTTCTGCATCTGCATCTCATGTATCCTCTTGGGAATCTTCTTCTCATCGATTCTCTTTAAGTGTCCATACCACCTCAGTCTTGATGTCTCAATCCTACCTTGCAAGGGCTCCTCTTTCACCATTTCCCTGACCTTTTCATTCCTCACCCTGTCTCTTCTTGTTACTCCGATCCTACTTCGCAGGAACTTCATTTCACCTGCCTGTATTCTGCTTATGTCTCTTTTCTTCATTGTCCATGTTTCTGAAGCATAGGTCAGTATCGGGATATAGTAGCTTCTGTATAACACTTCCTTGCTTTTTTGTGGGACATCTTTATTCCACACTAAGCTCCTAATGCTTCTCAGAAATGCTTCTGCCTGTCTGCCACGTTCCGTAATCTCTTTGTCATTTCTCCCATTTTCCTCCACTATACTTCCCAAGTACTTGAGACTTTCCACCTTCTTCAGCTGTCCACCTCCAAGTGTTATCCCACTCATTGGTCTGTCCTTTTTCCTGGTCGTTAACAGGATCTCACATTTACTAATTTTGAACTTCCATCCGTACTCTTCCACTGTTTCTTCCCAAGCCTTCAGTTGCTCCTGAATTTCCTCCTCCTTGTTTCCCCAGACCATGAGATCATCTGCAAACACCATTGCTTTCATCTTATCTTCTCCTATCTTTCCTGCTATCCGTGTCATTACCTCGTCCATAACCACAATAAAGAGAAGGGGTGACAGCGCACTACCCTGTTTCAGGCCACTCATTTGTCTGAACCAGTCTGTTCTTTCCCCTCCAACTTTCACACAACTCACACTTCCACAATACATCTCCTTCACTCTGCCTACAGTCTCTTTTTCCACTCCCATGTTTTCCATTGCTTTCCAAACCTTCTCCCTACACACACTATCATAGGCCTTTTCGATGTCCAGGAAGGCCATCAACAGATCCTCTCCAAATTCGTAGTGGTGTTCCTGGAGCTGTCTCACTGAAAATATGAGATCCACTGTTGATCTCCCAGGTCTGAATCCATACTGCTCCTCTCTCAATTTTCTCTCCACTTTGGCTCGTATTCTACTTTCTAATATCTTTTCATATATCTTGGCACAGTGAGGTATGAGTGTGACTCCCCTGTAATTTCTGCACTCCTTTCTGCTTCCTTTCTTAAATATTGGGACAATTAATCCTTTCTTCCAATCTTCTGGGGTCTTTTTCTCCTTCCATATCACCCTCATCACACGGTACAGCCACTGTTTCCCAACCTCCCCTGCTGCCTTCACAATTTCAACACTCACTTCATCCACACCTGGTGCCCTTCCTCCTTTCATCTTGTCTTTAGCCATTTCCAGTTCTCTCCAAGTCAGGTCCTTTTCCATTCCTGTGTTGTCTTCTCCATCTTCCAATACATTGTCTTCCTCCCTATGACCATTTGGATTCAGCAAATCCTCAAAGTACTCTTTCCACACTGTCTTGAGTGTCTCTTTGTTGTGTACCTCATTTCCGCTTTTGTCCATCATTACCACATCCTCTCACAGACCTCTTCTCTTACTTTTGACCATCCCATAAATTACTTTCTTATTTCCTCTGCTGTCTTCCTCCATCATCTCTGTCCACTTTACCATCCACTTCTTCCTCTCCCCTGCGACAATCTTGTTTGCTTCTTTCTTCTTTATCTTATAATCTTCCCTTGCCAGATCAGTTCTTTCCTGGAACCACACTCTGAAAGCCTTGTTCTTCCTTCCCACAGCTTCTTTTACTCTCTCATTCCACCATGGTGTCTCTTTACACCGCTTTCTGTTGCTAGTTCTTCCACATACTGCCACTGCAGCTTCCACCATTGTGTTCTTGAATTGCTTCCATTCCCCTTCCCCTGTTTTAGGATTGTCTGTTGGAATCCTTTCCCTTATTATCTTCTGGAATTCTTCCTTGACTTCCTTTTCCTTGAGTTTCCATACTTTGATTCTCCTTTCCTGGTACTCTGTCCTCTTGCTATCCTTAACAACTCCCAGGTTCATTACAAGTATTCTGTGGTCGCTATCTAAGGCCTCTGATGGTATTACCTTTATATCTCTGACAATTCTCTTCATTTCCCAGTTGTACAGCATGTAATCTACCAAAGATTTCTTTGTTAAATCACTGCTGTACCACGTTACCTTGTGGCTTTCTTTCTTCCGGAACCAGGAGTTGCCTACCACTAAACAGTTTATCTTGCAAAAATCCAGCAACTTTCTCCCTTCTTCATTCCTGCTACCCCATCCTTCTGCTCCCAATACATTTTCATATCCTTGCCTTTCACTTCCTACATGTGCATTCAAATCTCCCATGACAATGATGCTCTGACCATTCAACTGCTGTTGTAGTTCCTCCTCAAAGTCTTCCTTCTCTTGAGCTGTACATCCAACTTGAGGGGCATATACCTGGACTATCTCCAGGCTTCTTCCCTTTACAGTTACTCTGATCTTCATGATCCTGTCACTTATTCCCTTTACCTCTTCCTTCATTCCATCTCTCACAACTACTCCTACTCCGCTGCTCTTTCCTTCACTGTTCCCTTCAATCTGCCATCTTGTACACCTCTTTAAAAGTCACCTTGTATTCTTATCTGGCATCTTGTATATCTCTTTAGGAGTCACCCTGTATTCTTATCTGGCATCTTGTACACCTCTTTAGGAGTCACCCTGTATTATTTTCGCTTCGCTCAAAGTCTCAGGTCGCTCGACGCCCCAGGACTCTTTCAACAGACTCCATTAACCATTAACTTAGGCTTCCTGCGTGGCTGCATGACGTCACGCACTCGCCGTCCATTACCCATTTTAACTTAGGCTTCCCGCGTGGCTGCATGACGTCACGCACTCGCCGTCCATTACCCATTAACTTAGGCTCCCCGCGTGGCTGCATGACGTCACGCACTCGCCGTCCTTGACCCATTAACTTAGGCTTCCCGCGTGGCTGCATGACGTCACGCACTCGCCGTCCATTACCCATTAACTTAGGCTTCCCGCGTGGCTGCATGACGTCACGCACTCGCCGTTCTTTACCCATTAACTTAGGCTTCCCGCGTGGCTGCATGACGTCACGCACTCGCCGTCCATTACCCATTTTAACTTAGGCTTCCCGCGTGGCTGCATGACGTCACGCACTCGCCATCCATTACCCATTAACTTAGGCTTCCCGCGTGGCTGCATGACGTCACGCACTCGCCGTCCTTGACCCATTAACTTAGGCTTCCCGCGTGGCTGCATGACGTCACGCACTCTCCGTCCATTACCCATTAACTTAGGCTTCCCGTGCGGCTGCATGACGTCACGCACTCGCCGTCCATTACCCATTAACTTAGGCTTCCCGCGTGGCTGCATGACGTCACGCACTCGCCGTCCATTACCCATTTTAACTTAGGCTTCCCGCGTGGCTGCATGACGTCACGCACTCACCGTCCTTTACCCATTAACTTAGGCTTCCCGCGTGGCTGCATGACGTCACGCACTCGCCGTCCTTGACCCATTAACTTAGGCTTCCCGCGTGGCTGCATGACGTCACGCACTCACCGTCCTTTACCCATTAACTTAGGCTTCCCGCGTGGCTGCATGACGTCACGCACTCTCCGTCCATTACCCATTAACTTAGGCTTCCCGTGCGGCTGCATGACGTCTCCGTCTGCCATAACTTTTGACTCAAGCATAACGATGAAGTCGACAAGATCATTTGAAATGATAAAAAGCAATTGGAAGGGGTAGAGGAGGGAGAGGGGGGGATGTGAGTGGAAAAGGAACAGTAGAATTATCTGATCTTTAGGCCTGGAGCTTCCTTAGATTTGAGTATTAGTTGATAACTTCCTCGGAGTCCCTCGGGGCAAAGTGGTGGGATTTACATAATCTTATATCACTTCCCCACCCCGGCACCCCAAGGGACACCCAAGGTGGGTCATCAATGAATACTCAAATCCAGAAAAGCTCTGAGCCTGAATATGTGATAATTCTAGTGCTTCCTTTCCATTCCTTTTCCACTGGCATATTTTTGATGTGTAACATCTTTCCACTCGGTTGCTGGATATTTTTGTGGGAGTGATTTTGAAAAATGGGACGGAAGTGGATCGGAACGATCGAGCTGGCAGTGGTGGATCGAATGGAAGTGTAAGACGCACTGCCAACTTGATCCAGCTGGCAGTGGTAAGAGAAACAATGAGTGCGCGGTGTCGGAAATTGATACCATGACGTACTCTCGGCCATGTGGAATGTATATGACATACTGAACGGTAAATGCTCATGCGAACTCTGGTGTCAAGTGATTGAAACAAAGCACATGGTACATGTTCGAAGTCTTTGTATCAGTATTTAATGGTAAAATGCCTTAATATCAAACATTATAAGAAGTCGGCATTGCCGGTATTATGTTTCTGCACAATGGCTATTCAAATATTAACCCACATAACGGTAATGCAGTCATCAATATAATATAATCGTTGTGGTTATACGAGAATTGAGCAAGCCTTCATGAACTATTGCTGAATACATTCTCTTCACTCACAAGAGGGCCTATTCATGAGGCATTTTAAACTCAATTTCACACAGGAACAAGCAAAATATAAATGAAACTTAATTCCGTAATGCAGTGGGGTTAGCGCCTATGACTGTGAATCTAGAGATCTCGGGTTCGAATCCCGGATGGGGTGTATATTTTTGCTACCAGATTATCATTTTAAACGATATTTATCATATCAATATGACTCATTTTAATAGAATCCATATGAAATTATGTGTTGGTCTATGAATCAAGAGGACCTGTTAATAAGGAATATAAGGTTATGAGCGGTGTCGCGTCTATTAATCTAGTTGATCCATATTGTATTCTTTATTTAGGCTAGTGCTGGTGGAAGCTACAAATCCTCTAATAAAATGAGTTCCGTATTATAAACTACAATATCTGTAAAACACTCCCTTTTAAAATAGATTAATATTTGTGCCAATAATAGTATAAAATACCGGTGTATCAACAATTTCACGTGAGGTTTCTTCTATGTCAGATGTTACACATCATTGAAACACTCTCACCCTCCTCGCTGGAGTTGATTTACAATTAACTACCCTCATTACCACAAACCTACAGAATTTACTGCCTTTAAATACAGACCACAAGTGATTTTAACATTACTCCCGACTTTGAATGGGCGCCAAGGTTGACCATATGGGTCTTCCTGAATAAAATAGGATAAAATACGGTACATAACTGTTGCCCGACTATGAAATACTTTATCCCAGGCGTAGGGCATTTGGCATGCGTTTGCTGATGCTACCAGGTTCATCCAAGACAGGAATATAAACACACATGAATTTTAAAGAGATAATCTATTGGCTGTACTATACACATATATACATAATATACAACACAAAATACCCTTCATACACTCGTGATTTATACAGTACCTTGCCACTGAATTTAGGCTCTGAGAGCAACAAACACTTACGGCCATATCAGACCCAGGCATAACAGCCACCCGCGTATATACACACTGTACCGTCCGTACACAAAATATCTACACACGTTAGACTGTTTCACTCCACTTTCTTTCTTCTCGAACTGCTCGTTCACGTCTCCATTCTCGCATGACTTTTCGATGAAATGTTTACGACTGATTATCCTTTTAGGCGTGGTAAGTTATTACCAACAGCCCATGGTATGGATGGACCCATAAAATGCACGTAGCCTCCAATAGCCCTTAAGAGCTCAGTGGATTGCTAAAGATTAGTCACTGCTCGTTCGTATTACGATACCATGATCAAGTAATAACGACACTAATTTGCAAGTAGACAACGGACTTTCGCTGTAAAAGCAAGAAGACGATCTCTAACTGTTCGTTACGGAAACCATGTCACGTAAAACGACCCTGGGCGCTAGTAGATCAGTGTTCTGCCAATAAAGCAATAAGACGACCTCGGAACACCAGACACGCCATTATATGCACTGGCGCAGGGCTACATAACCCCAATGTTTCTGCCGGAACTAATTCGTGCGTGGCCCGCTCCTAGCGGAACGTCCGTGTCAACACATGAACATCAGACAGTCGAAATCCACACTGACGTCACACAGTTTTTTGTCACGCGAAGTTCATGGGAGTTCATGCCATAAATAGCCTAGGTATTCCCACACAAGCCGAATTACTGCCTGTCTTTTCCGGGTATGTACATGTCCAGCACTCGGAAATACCAATTCATTGTACCTTTATAGTACAGCCAGGAATCTAACATTAACATTACTAGGTCAAAATAAAGCCATTAACCCCAAACCAAAATGAAATAATGCTTCTACTTAATACAGTTTTATATATCCTTATTCCCAAAACGTAATAAATCGCAAAACCCCGTATTTTATAATATCAAATATCCAAAAACCGATAATTAATAAACAATGATCCTAGTTGGTCCGGACCATCCAAAGATGAATCCGTCCACAAAGACACACACAGGCACAATAAAAATCACCTCTGCAACCCCACGTTAACCCAATAAAATGAGATACGAATAAAATACCCCAAACTAACTGCGCGAAGCACAAAACCCGAGGGTGAGCTACTGTAACTGAATAAATTCTGTTACAGACGCCCCCACAAGGACCAATCTCTAAACTACAAGGCTATAGATTTATCCTTGTCCCTCACACAATTACACTAGTACTCCTGTCTTGTCATCGTGAGCAAGATCTCTAGGTGACATATAGCTTGAGGTAAGCAACGTTATTTGTACCTAGGACCTTGTCATCGTTGGTAATCAACCTGTAGGCACATGCACCTACCCTGCGGTCTATAGCAAATGGACCGAAATGAAAAACCTCAAGAATGCAACTCTGCTCTACCGACAGCAGATGCTCAGCTCGCAAAAACACCAGATCACCTACCTTAATTTTTACCCCCTCCCTTGCCTGCTGTTTCAAAACCATCTTACCTACAACTACAATAATCCTCAATTTATTTAATCTCTTAGGGTACAGCTTCCCCTGTTGATAATCCCAAAATCCTGCGAAACACACAAAAATAAATCCTTCCTGCAAACTACTAACTGCCACGACCTCCAAACATAACCTACTGGTACCATCCCACACGGTCACCACCACCAGAAGACTAACAGACTGACTGTTACTAATCTCAAATATAACCTCATACAGCATCTGACCAATCACCTCAACAACACCCTCCATATAAGAATGAGCTATAGGGTACCTAGGACCGCTCAAGCTAGACCTATCTGCGATGTCAAAACTCTGCCCGTAGCCGTAAGTACATCCAGGTTTCTCCAAGAACACCACCCTGTGTTTCCTCAGAACGTCAAGCACCTCTGACTTCTGACCCTCGTCCAACATGGTATCTTTAACAACTGCCTCCACACAGTAATCATCATCACTCAACTCACGATCATCTCCCATGACCCAGAAACAACGGTGATCCACATCACTCAACACACGATCATCTCCCATGATCCAGAAACAACAGTGATCCACATCACTCAACACATGATCATCTCTCATGACCAAAATACAACTTGATACCATGCCGACACCTAATTCTTTCTCCTCAGAAACCTCTTTAATCACCTGAATGCATCCAACGACACTAACAAAATCTCTACCACCAACCTGATAGCCTAACCTAACCGAATCCTGTTGCTCACTCCACCCAAACTTCACTAGTGCCTTACTGTAATCTAATCTACAGCTCTGGTCTCCTAACCTATCAGATCCTACATTGATATTATACTCTACATTATGTTTTTCTTCCAGAGTGTGAGCAGGAATACTATGCAAGGACTCTCCCCCTGCTCCATATAGTGAGTCCTGACGAAGTTTAAACTTCCTGGCCTATTGCTTCTCTCAACCTGCCTTTCCATGCCACGCCCCCTATTTGCCTGCTCTACCTCACGTGGTCTGTTCCCCGGTTGATTGTTTTTCCCGTACCTCTGACATTCATTGTTATTTCTTCCTCTCCCATGATCTTCGTACCACATGTACCTATCTCCTCTACCTGGATCCCAGGTCTTTTCTCTCTCCTGATTATAATTTCCTTCCCTTTGATTACCCCCATTTCTCTGACGTTGCCTACCTGTCTTTCTCAAGGTACCTAACCTTCCAAGTGACCTCTCTATGCCTGTAATAGCGACTATCTCCTGCACGCACACTGCAGTCCTAATGTCATCAGAGAAATCCCATGCTAACTTTCTAACAAGATCATCACTCCCTCCTAGTTCCAAATTTTGACCTTGTAGAATTCTACCTACAGTATCTTTCTCCATCCTAGTCGCCTTCTCGCTAACCTGGCTAATATTCTCATCTACCTTCTTCATACCATTCCCTAGCAAACTAATCTCGACTCGCTCAACCATCTCCACTACCTCACCACTCTCCTCACTAAATTCAGCACTCTCAAGCATCTCCACTCTCCCAGCTCTCTCCCCACTAACTTCAGCACTCTCATCCTTTCCTCTTTCTGCTCTCCCACCCTATCTACCCTGGGAAATTTCTGGCTAGTCAAAAGTGCCTGGCTAGAAATCTCCCCTGCCAACATCACTTGTTGAGCATCCAGCTTATCTACTTCCGAGTCTACGCTATCTTCCTGAACAGCAATCTCATTACCTAGCTTAGTTTCCAGATTAGTGGCTTCTACACTGACTTCACTAACCTGGTTAGTAACATGGCTGTCTAGGCTAATCACATTAAGCTTCTCCGACAAATGCTCCGTGACCTCATCAAGCTCCTCTGATAAATGGTCCTTCACACTATTCAGCTGACTAGTTATTTCCCCCCCATCCTATTCATCCTCTCCTCCATACCATTCATCCGACTGATTATCCTCTCCTCCATCCCTACAGACTTGTCGCTAAGATACACGAGCCTCCTCAACATGTCCATCATACTTAATTCATTTCCCCCCTGCCCTGGCAAATCTCCCCTGACTCTACTGTTTTCCCCCATCCCTACAGCAAATTTCCTATCAGACCCTGTCTGATTCTGCCGCTCACCAGCACTGTCCCCCAACAAAGCAGAATTGCATCCTGGCTCTAACGTAGCCATCCCTAATTGAAATATGTAAAATTACGAAAATATGCCTACAGTTTAATTCCTGTGTCCTGGTATACATCAGCATGTCTAAGGCCCCACGTTGGGCTGCCACTGAAACACCCTCACCCTCATCGCTGGAGTTGATTTACAATTAACTACCCTCATTACCACAAACCTACAGAATTTACTGCCTTTAAATACAGGCCACAAGTGATTTTAACATTACTCCCGACTTTGAATGGACACCAAGGTTGACCATATGGGTCTTCCTGAATAAAATAGGATAAAATACGGTACATAACTGTTGCCCCGACTATGAAACACTTTATCCCAGGCGTAGGGCATTTGGCATGCATTTGCTGATGCTACCAGGTTCATCCAAGACAGGAATATAAACACACATGAATTTTAAAGAGATAATCTATTGGCTGTACTATACACATATATACATAATATACAACACAAAATACTCTTCATACACTCGTGATTTATACAGTACCTTGCCACTGAATTTAGGCTCTGAGAGCAACAAACACTTACGGCCATATCAGACCCAGGCATAACAGCCACCTGCGTATATACACACTGTACCGTCCGTACACAAAATATCTACACACGTTAGACTGTTTCACTCCACTTTCTTTCTTCTCGAACTGCTCGTGCCCGTCTCCATTCTCGCATGACTTTTCGATGAAATGTTTACGACTGATTATCCTTTTAGGCGTGGTAAGTTATTACCGACAGCCCATGGTATGGATGGACCCATGAAATGCACGTAGCCTCCAATAGCCCGTAAGAGCTCAGTGGATTGCTAAAGATTAGTCACTGCTCGTTCGTATTACGATACCATGATCAAGTAATAACGACACTAATTTGCAAGTAGACAACGGACTTTCGCTGTAAAAGCAAGAAGACGATCTCTAACTGTTTGTTACGGAAACCATGTCACGTAAAACGACCCTGGGCGCTAGTAGATCAGTGTTCTGCCAATAAAGCAATAAGACGACCTCGGAACACCAGACACGCCATTATATGCACTGGCGCAGGGCTACATAACCCCAATGTTTCTGCCGGAACTAATTCGTGCGTGGCCCGCTCCTAGCGGAACATCCGTGTCAACACATGAACATCAGACAGTCGAAATCCACACTGACGTCACACAGTTTTTTGTCACGCGAAGTTCATGGGAGTTCATGCCATAAATAGCCTAGGTATTCCCATACAAGCCGAATTACTGCCTGTCTTTTCCGGGTATGTACATGTCCAGCACTCAAAAATACCAATTCATTGTACCTTTATAGTACAGCCACGAATCTAACATTTAATATTACTAGGTCAAAATAAAGCCATTAACCCCAAACCAAAATGAAATAATGCTTCTACTTAATACAGTCTTATATATCCTTATTCCCAAAACGTAATAAATCGCAAAACCCCGTATTTTATAATATCAAATATCCAAAAACCAATAATTAATAAACAATGATCCTAGTTGGTCCGGACCATCCAAAGATGAATCTGTCCACAAAAACACACACAGGCACAATAAAAATCACCTCTGCAACCCCACGTTAACCCAATATAATAAGATACGAATAAAATACCCCAAACTAACTGCGCGAAGCACAAAACCCGAGGGTTAGCTACTGTAACTGAATAAATTCCGTTACATCATATGCGACTACTGTAAGGCTCGTAATTTTTTTTCTCCTCTCTTTACACTTCCTACAACAACTTCTAGGCATGCATTCTTGCCAGAGCATTCCTTGTCATTTTCTTCATAGATGAAGGATGTCCTGATAATTTGGATCAATTTTGACAACTCTTTTTGTGTTTCTTAAGTGTCTTATCTGGTAAATTGCTGCTTTTCATCTACTGTATTTTCTCCTACATTTGCTTTATACTTCTCCTTGTTTGTAGTCTGATACGAGTACTGTATATTATCCTCCATATAATGTATTCAACACACAGGAGATTTTTAGAGTAATTTCCAGCAACAGCAAAAAACTGTTGTGTGTTCCATGTTAGCAATGCATCGGTAAGACTAATTTTCATGTTGTTTTACACATCACTTTTTTCTTTATTGCCGGAGGAACACATGTATCAGATGGACATATACAATTGAAAATTCCTTTTACCCTATTGCTTCCTTTGCACTTCATAAAGCATGTCAGTCAGCTTTTCTAGATATTGGGAAATGTACTTTTGATAGCAGTTCACTATGAGTAGTCTAAATATTTTAAATATACAAACAATAAGAGAAATTTTGAGGTGTGGCTGACTTCATCATCCTCATTTCTACCACTCTCCATCACTAAACCACTTAGTCTTGTGACAAGCCTCTATACAAGCACAGGTCAAATATTCCTCAAGGTTTGAAAAATGAGTACCAGTGATCACCACTATGCAGCTTCCCCATGTTGGTTAAAATGTTGGAAATACACTCAATTCAGGGCAATTAGCGAAATGGCATTCCGGGTTAAAACATTAAATAACTTGATTTTATGGCTCTTTATAATTCTAAGCACTTTGAATATGTAGTACCATATTTACTTGTCTATAGGACCCCCTTTTTTTTCTAAATTTTTAGTTCCAATATTGAGGGAGGTGGTAATATAGACATGAATCACTCTCACCTCCCCGCTGGAGTTGATTTAACTTTTACTACCCCCATTAATACAAACCTACATAATTAACTGCCTTTAAATACAGGCCACAAGTGATATTAACATATATTTCCCGACTTTGAATGGGCGCCAAGGTTGACCTTATGGGTCTTCCTGAATAAAATAGAATACGATAAATAACTGTTGCCCCGACTATGAAATTCCTCCTCCCAGGCGTAGGGCATTTGGCATGCGTTTGCTGATGTTACCAGGATCAAGCAAGACAGGAATATAAACACACATGAATTTTAAAGAGATAATCTATTGGCTGTACTATATACATAATATACAACACACAAAAAATACCCTTCATATACACTTGTAATAATGCTTTTTGTACAGTACCTTGTCACTGAATCTACGCTCTTAGAGCTACAAACACTTACGACCATATTAGACCCTGGCCTACCAGCCTCCTATGTATTTACACTCTATACCGTTCGTACACCAAATATCTACACACGTTAAGAGACAGACTGGTTCACTTCACTTTCTCTCCCCACGAACTGTTCGTTCACGTCTCCATTCTCGCATTACTTCTTGATGAACTTCCTATGACTGGCGATCATCCTTTTAGGCGTGGTAAGGTATTACCGACAGCCCATGGTATGGACGGACCCAGGAAAAACAGTGTAGCCTCTCAATAGCCCGTAAGAGCTCAGTGGTTTGCTAAAGATTAAGTCTTTGCTCGTTCGTTTTACGATACCATGATCCAGTAACAACGACACTAATTGGCAAGTAGACAACGGACTTTCGCTATAAAAGCAAGAAGACCCTTCTGAACACCAGACACGCCATTATAAGCACTGGCAAACGAATACATAACCCCACTGTTCCTGCCGGAACTATATCGTGCGCGCGCTGCTCCTAGCGGAACATCCGTGACAACACATGAACATAAGACAGTCGTAATTCACTCTGACGTCACCCAGTATTTTTCCACGCGCCGGTTCATCCGAGTTCATGCTATTAATAGCCTAGGTATTCCCTGAACTTGCCACAACATGTCGAATTACTGCCTGTCTTTCCGGGTTTGTAACATTTCCAGCACTCGAAAATACCAATTCATCGTACCTTATAGTACAGCCACGAATCTAACATTTAACATTACTAGGTCTAAATGAAGCCATTAACCCCAAACCAAAATGAAATAATGCTTCTACTCAAAATAATACAGTCTTATATGTCCCTCCCAAAACGTAATAAATCGCAAAAACCCCGTATTTTATAATATCAAATATCCAAAAACCGATAATTATTAAACAATGACTCTAGTTGGTCCGGAACATCCAAAGATGAATCCGTCCACACAAAGATACACAGGCACAATAAAAATCACCGCTTCATCCCCACGTTAACCCAATATAATAAGATACTAATAAAATACCCCAAACTAACTGCACGAAGCAAAAACCCGAGGGTAAGCTAATGTAACTGAATAAATTCGGTTACAGACACGAACTGCGCAAAAATCCATTGCAACAAATGAAATGGGTTTAAAATAAAACTAAGAGGACTGTCGCAAACACCACTTCGAATCGCAATATAAAGAACACTAACCAACAGAATGCAGGCAAGATATGAAACCATAACTTTCATTGGCAGATTTTAAACTTGGCACTTCTACTCGGCCAATAGTGTGGCATCTTCTATTGGATATCGGGTGAAGCCTATTGGCTACACAATTCGATATCCTGCCCAATCGTGTACAGGTACATTTATTCAAAATGGTGGTCATATTGTCTGAATAACAAAATAATACAACCTGTGGCAATAAAGTTCGGTGAATAGTCCTGTACTATCAACATAGATGAACAATGCACGACAGTGACCCTACTGTCCTTCGAAATAGTCCCCTCCCGTAACTATGCAATGCTGAGATCGGCGATACATGTCCTGGAAACTTTGCAAGAAGGCGTCCTTAGGGATGGTGTTCAAAAGGCTTGTCACGTTGCGTTCGGTGAATAAAGTCAACATTGGCGACATACAACTCAACGTGTAAGACCTGTTTTATACAGTGCGTGTTTAGAAGATGAATTTATGCAACCTACCATGCACACCTGTTCGGCGGGTTGCAGTGAGAAGGATGAATTTATGCAACCTACCATTCACATCTGTTTGGCGGGTAGCAGTGAGAAGGGTGAATGTTCTGTGGATTGGAATGGCTTATCTGAAAACCATCGTCACGGGCGACGAGACCTGGTGTCAGAAGTACGACCCCGAAGTCAAGCGTCAAAGTATGGATTGGGTCACCGAAAAGCCCTGAAGGGCCAGAGGTTTTCAAACATTTCGGACATCCAACGTAATGTGACGACCCAACTGAAGGCTATCCCTGAAGAGTTTCCAGGACTTGTACAGGCATTCTGAGATAATATAGACCCATTCACTGAACTGTTCATGTTATTTCTCACAAATTCCAGTAAACGGAATTATTTTGTGTTGACCGACTGAAACGTTACAATAATAATAATTGCTAATATGGCAAAACTGAAAAATGGCTTCAAAGCTATCTTCATTTTGTCAAATCGTAATCTTCTTTCTTCATCTGAAATCACTATTCGTTTGTAGATCTTAGTTTGTGGTATGCTATGTTTATCTTTGAGTTTCTGAATTTTGTCTGTTTTGTTTTTTAGGTAGATTTCATTAGAAAGCTAACTATTGCAATGGGCACCATGTTTCGACTTCCGGAAAATTTTGACATATCTTCGCGTTTCACATCCCCTACACCCCAAAACCACCGTCAGTTCAAAAGTTTATATATAATTTATGAATATATATATATATATATATATACATATATCACTTTCTTGTGGACACGATAACTACCGCAATTTTGCACCAATCACTTTGAAAATTTTACATAACATGTATCCCTATAAAATCTCGGTCGAATTCGTTAATGGGCACAATCGGTCGACGGGGGTGAAAATGGGGGGGTTTTTGGGGCTTTTTTTAAGTGAAATATTGCTATAACTCTCGTAATATTTGAAATATCGAATCCATTCAAAGTTCATACTATGTGTCGGATAAGGCCCAAAAATTTATGTTTGAAGAGTTTTTTGATATTACCAACCATTGACCAAAGGGGTGGGAAAAAAGTGGGTTTTTCGGGAAACATTAATCATATCTCTCTTAATAGGCACAATATCAAAACCGTACAAAATGGACAATATTCCCCTAATAATCACCTAAAACTTTTGTCTGAAAGAATTTTTGATATGACCCACCATTACGCCAAGGGATGAGAACAATGATTTTGGAATTATAAGAAAATGTCAAGAGCTATCAGAGCTACTAAATTGATGAGGGATGAGCCATCAGACGTTGCCATGACAACGCACTTGCACGAGATCATTCAGTTTTCCATCTGACTAAGTGAGAAGCGGCTTCGGTGACGTAACTAGTAGCATGCGGGTTCAAAGCTGGCCGAAGTCGTCGGATTTTCTAAGAGCGCTAAAAATCCCTCAGTATGCTTTCCTTTGGAGGGGAAGATCCAACGTTGGTTGCGAGTGGCTGGTTGCGGTGGCATCTAGTAGCCAAGTTCAAAGCTAGGTGTCGTTGACGGTAGTATCTGGTAGCAACATTAGGAACTACTGCTTGAAATTGACCGTTTGCAGTCCTTACCTGAATTACAGACTAATACAGCCATCACAATTCACACCGTTTATCAGACAGATTCTACACTCACTCAAAGTACACGGGGTTACATGACCACGTTGTCGCAGCCCCTAAACTGAGGAACCAACCAAAATCTCTGCGGGAGATAAAATTTTTCGTGAAGAAGTAACAGACCGTTAGATAGTTACACATCAGTGTCGAAACCTTGCATAAGGACAGTGTGACCACAAGTATAAAAATGTACCCCAAATGACAAGAAGGTTACCGTTACCATAAGACAATAAAATGTTTAAAATATGCATAAAATTATGAAAAACAAAAGTTAATGAAGCTCCAATTGTAAAATACTTTCTCGCAATAAATGAGGTCTGATCCTTCTACGAAAACCTGCATATTCTGCCTATTTTCGCCTATCCCCAAGTTTGTCCGGTGATATCTACCTCCGCCTTCCGGCGTGCCGAGAGGACTTTTTTAAATCCTCAGTAGTGGTAATTTGTAAGTATCTCATATATTTCTGAATTTCCATAATCCATCTAATATTAGTCTCGCTGATCCATAATTTTTCTATTATTCTCCCTCTGTTTCTGCATTCCTGAGTTCTGAATAAATGTCCAAAGAATGATGTGCAGATTTTCCTATTGTGCTCATAACTGGTTCCATCTCCTTGTAGACTGTTTCATTAGAAGCTAAAAGCTAGTCTTGAGGACTAAGAAAGCAGTAGTAGTCTTTGTTAAAATGCTGCACACTTTGCTTGTTTGTACATAGACACAGATAATAATATAGTATGGCCCCGGGTACCGGGCGAAAGCTTTGTTATTTGAAGCCCAGATGGCAGCTTGCATATCGAATTTTGTTGTTCCTTGGAGCGCTATGAAAGTCAAGGAGGTTAGATAGCTAAGCTCCTTGACTTTCATAGCTCCAAGGATCAACAAAATTCGACATGCAAGCTGCCCTCGAGGCGTCAAATAACTAAGCTTGCACCCGACACCCAAGCCATATGATATTATTTTATTACTGTAAATGGATAATGTGAATAAATAAGTTGTAGTGCTGATCATTTTTGAATGCAAGAAATATGTGGCATTCCACTCTATCATATGCTTGTCATGGAAGTTGCTCTTCTTTTCCCATCTAGTCCGCCTCTTTGCATAGTGGCTAGCATTGTTGGCTGTCACCGCGGAGGCCCGGGTTCGATTCCTGGCTCTGCCAAGAAATTGAATGCTGGTCTGGGGGCTGGAACGGGGTACACTCAGTCTAGTGAGGCAAAACTGAGAAGAGGAGGGTTTGATTCCCATCTCGGCCATCTTGGAAGTGGTTTTCTGTGGTTTCTCACTTCTACTCCAGATAAATGTCGAGTTGGTTCCTAACCTAAGGCTACGGCCGCCTCTTTCCCAATCATCATCCAAATTACAGTACAAATACACACACACTCAAATACACGAGGCTACATAACCACGAAGTCGTAAAGCTCCTAAAGAATCAACAACAACTCTTTTCCCATCTTTGCAAGAGTTTGTTAGGAAATACAGTCTGTTTTCTCAACAGGTGCAGCACTCCAGAAGGTACAGTTCCCATCCAGCAGCCTCGTGGAATGTTGTGCCGCCGATCGAACACTCCGGAATGTGCTCTGCCCTCCCCTAGTGGCGAGGCTCTCAAGGCTCTAGCTAACCTAGAGGCCCTGACAACCAATAAGAACTACCAGGAGATGAAGAGCTGTATTGACTTGGCTGTCAAGTATTGTGTGGATCCCAACAACTCTTTGCACAATGCCAGCCAGATTCTTGGAACACTAGCCACGGAGTTGTACCAGCAGCAGTACTTGCTAGGGCTAAGAGGACTGTAATGTAGGCAAATTCCCACTCTTTATTTTAAGCCTTGATTGTTTTGACTTAGAAATCGGTTCACTCGTTCTGTGATAGCAAGGTGGGAAGATTTTATTTGTTGTGTTATACTTTGTGGTTTGTGGTTTTTAGCATTAGTGGCAGGCATATGCTAACTTTGTCCAGAACTCACCTGCTGATGTATTCTAGTTCTTTATGATTTTCACATGTGTATGTTAGAAGTTTAAAATTAGCAATAACTTTTTTTTTTCTTCCAAAATACAAAATCGGTGTATTCTGCAAAACCAAATTACTTGTCTTAAAAGTAGCACAGAATTTCTTTCTTTCTTCTAAGATTAAAAAAAAACAAAGGGGCTAAGTGCCAAAATGAAAGTGTTGAGATAATTAAAGAAAACCAATGTATTCCCTGTAGAAATGTACCACCAGCGCAATCTAGGAGCAGTCGTAGGAAACTAACAGGAGCATGGACATGGAACCTATCATCAGGCATTGGCCTCAACACATAAGTTACCTCCCACAGGCAGCAAAATCTCATTTTTCACAAAAATGGTACTTAGCCCCTTTGGAATTTCCAGTCTTCAATTGGTAATGGATCTCAATTTTGGATTGATTGCTCTTGGTGTTTCCCAGTGAGATGCATCTCATTTATTTATTTTTTTACCAAAAGACCAAAATGCATTAATATTTGGTTTAAAAAAAGTCAAATTTAAATGTATACCAGTATAAACATACATGTTTCTTATAGCCTTGCTACTTCAACGGTTTATTTTCTATAGAACTGTTGTGTAATTAATAAATTGTATTGTATTAATCTAGTGCTGCCGTTTTAAGACACTTTGGGACGTTGAAACTAATTGATGGATTTAGTTTGTAGTTTTGCGGATTTTAAAAAATTATTTATCCCATACGTGGGATAAGACATGGTACTCACAGTGAACACACAACATTACGGTGAAAAGTTAGCTTACGTGTCACAAGAAGATATGTACTGCGGGCAGTATATGCAAGTGACCGATTAGAGGACGAGAAACATCTCGTCTGGCACAGTAAGCAATGAGCTGTCAGTAGTATCTGCACACGCCCGCTTAATGGCAAAGTGTGCAGTAAAGTCTAGTAGTTGTAGCTTTCTCTGGCCTGTTTGGCAAGATCTACTGTCCTTATGGTTCCGAGTTTGCAACCAGGAATGGAAAGATATCGCGATGTAATGTGATCAATGCCATTTTCCCCCCCTGCTGTCCAAGCAGTCTGCGATCAGGCACTGAGAACGCTCGTGAGTTGGTTTCGCGATCGGCACTCCTCTCACTCGGCTCATTGGATAAGATTCTCGCTGTGGTAACGAGTCGCACACATTGAGCAGACCGCCAGCTGTTTTTAAGATGCCATTTTGGTGGATAGATGCTAGAAGTTCGTAGGCACTTAACATTTCGCATATGAGGAGAATTGAATGAATATTATCATGAAATGGCACATTTTTTTTTTCGAATAACAAATTATACAGGTTTTCAAAACAATGTCGCATGCATCCCAAGGGACCAAAGTTTAAAGTAACTTTAGAAATATTGCGATCTTTTAAATTATTCAGTTCCTAATTAATCAGGTTATACTGTTATAAGATTACTACAATGTGCTAAAATGTGTTATAGAATGGTGATGGATAAAAATAAATTTGTGATTTTTCATTAATGTTTGTATCGGTGTGGTTTTCTTTTCTTTCTTTGGAAATTCGTCATTATCGCAGATTTTCACGGATTTTTTAGGTATTCGACAAGGATTTGTAATTTATATTGGTAACTACCCTCTATTAATCTTAATTTTTAATTGCACAAAGTACTTGTTTTCAATCAATTTGCTACAGAATACTAAATGTGAAAATCATGAATACCACTACAAAATTCTAAATTTTGATTTTTTAAATGCTAAAAACCACAAACTATAGTTAAATTAATGTTGTGTTGGTAGTTCACAGTTATTTTACTGTCGACATAAAACTTTTATTTTAATTGTGTTATCTTCATTTTTATCAGTCCTTGACCAGTATAATTCTTGCATTAGTAAATGACAAGGACGGTTTATTTGGGATTCCTTCTATTTTGCTGCCAGCAGCATTTTGTAACAATGTTTTCATTAAACACTTCTATTGAATAATATTGAAGGATCATTGTGATCAGAATTTGAATGGACAGGCAAGAGATTGCAATTTCTTTGGGGGGAGTGTGTTGTTTGACTTAGTATGAAACAGTACTTGGACTGGGAAAACTGAATAGAAATGCATTATTTGCTCAAATTATTTCTCAGATAGTTTACAAAAAAAAAGCTGAGCATGTTCTTTTATATGCCTGTGTTTTACACTTCTGTTATTTGAATTTTAAGACTTTTTTAAATATTTATTTTATTTTAATGTGACATGGTTATGATCCAGTGTCACTATTAAATGCTATATTTAATTATTTGTATACATTTGTCAATTGTCATGAAGTTTTTGTAGTAATTTCTCTTGTTTTAAAATTAAATGCTATATTTAATTATTTCCTATATATTTGTCAATTATCATGAAGTTTTTGTGGTAATTTCTCTTGTTTTAAAAATTTACTTCACAGTTTTGCTGTTTTCTATTTCTTTGCTTGGTTGTGAATAGTTCGAGGAGGAGAGGCACACAGTAAGGGCCTCCCTTCTGCTTCTTGGTAACTTATTTTAGAAGAAATACTGTTCTCTTCATCCCTTAAAGTGATTGTCATTGACTAAAGAAATGTGATAGAGGTGATCACTTGCTTCAGTGCTACTGATTGTGTTCCCTCATTTTATGAACAGACTTACCGTATTTCCTCGCATAATCGTCGCACTTTTTGAGCCTAAAATTCGTGGGAAAAAGCAGGGTGCGACGATTATGCGAAGAATATTTAAGTTCAAAGAATATACTGTATCATTATTTGCTGCACGGGCTAGTCATTTGCGTAGCGTGAGTCTGGCATGAGTCATAGCCTGCAGTCAGAGACAGGCTTCTTTCTTCTAACAGGGTCACAACAGGTTAAAGCCCGCGGAATGTGCTGACGAAGCTGGCCATTCGCGTCGCAGTTCATAGACGCAGGCATGAAGACGAGATTTACTTTCTCCTAACAAGATCACGCCAGATTAGGCTTATAAGATCACAGAATGTGCGCTGGTCGCTCGCGTCACAGTTCATAGCCCGCAGGCATAAAGGCGAGATTACTTTCTGCTGACAAGATCACGCCAGATTAGGCCGATAAGTCTGCGGAATGTGCGCTGGCCGTTTGAGTCGCGGTTTATAGCCCGCAGGCATAAAGACGAGATTACTTTCTCCTGAAAAGATCACGCCAGATTAGGCCTATAAGCTCGTGGAATGTGCGCTGGCCGCTCGCGTCACAGTTCATAGACCGCAGGCATAAAGACTAGATTAGGCCTATAAGCTCGCGGAATGTGTGCTGGCCGTTCGCGTCACAGTTCATAGCCGCCGCAGGCATAAAGACGAGATTAGGTCTACTTTCTGCTGACAAGATCACGCCAGATTAGGCCTATAAGCTCGCGGAATGTGCGCTGGCCGTTCGCGTCACAGTTCATAGCCCGCAGGCATAAAGACGAGGTTACTTTCTCCTGACAAGATCACGCCAGATTATACGCTCGCGGAATGTGCTAAGTGACGAAGCTTGCCGCTCGCATCACAGTTCATAGCCCACAATCATAAAGACGAGATATTTTTCTTCTGACAAAGTCGCGCCAAGTTATCAAGTCACGGCAGCATGTGCAACTGACTGGCGCACAAATACAAATATGCTATGCGAGGAAATTTTATAAACCTATTTTAGTGTTTGAAAAGTGGGGTGCGACGATTACGCGGTGGCGACGATGATGCGAGGAAATACGGTATACAATGAAACTTCAATTCTTTACTTCCGGTGCGACCCCAAGAAAAATCTATGCACGCAGAAAAATGATAATCAAGGGATTGTGTTCAAAACACTAAAAAATCCTGTTAGTGAATATTTGCTTTTAAGGGAAAAAGTATTAGGCCCCTAGCCAAAATATGTGATATTAAAAGTGTCACACCACTTTTTAAATGTTCGGCTTTTATAAAATAAATATTCAATCATTTTCAGAATTTCACCACTGATTTAATATCAGATGGCATATTTTCAACACAAATTAAGAAACCAATTAATTGGCCAGCACCAACCAATTATAGGGGCAGATGACCAATTATTCAATACATCACAAAAGCATATCAATCCTCAACCTTGGTCTTTGATACTGGTGAATGAGGTCCCAAGTGTCCATACCATGCAGAGACAATAGATTCTGGATTTCTTTCAGAACTGAAGATTCTTCAGCACCATCTTTCTCATCCCCAGGTTTAAAGAATCCTACCAGGATTCTCAATGTTTCTTGAAGGTTTGAATAAAATGATGGTGGCCTTCATTCCTCCAAGCTACGTAGGACAATTTTTCCCAAATAATTGCTAGAATACGATTAAAATTCTCATCTACATCTACAGCTTGCCGGTATTGCAAACACTGTTCCAGAGTTGACAAATTATCATCCAAATAGTTAATCAGCCTATCAACATAGTTGTTATCCTGGTAAAGCAGTTTAGCTCCATCCACTAAGAATCTGTCAATAGCGGGCATCATCTTAGCCTTTTGGTCAATAGGACGGTTCCAAAACTTCAGGGTATGGTCATCAAGAAGGAACCATTTCCTATCCCATATTTTAGGTCCACCTTTCACAAGGCGATACAGTGGTTAAGAAATCCTGAGGCTAGAATTTTTGATTGAACGGAACAGCTAACGGACATTTTTAATGCCCTGACCAGTGCTGATTTTGGAGCCACATCTCTCAAGGTACAGCAGATACACTGTAGATTCAGAAGAGTCAGTTCGGTCGTTCTTCGTAAACTGAAACCAGCCGTCTTCCTCTTGAGCACACGATGTCAACAGTCCGGCTTATGACAGAAGCTGTACACTTTCACAGCTACAACAAAATCACTTAGAAGTTTGGAGAACGGAACCTGAAATGGATGAACATTTTAAAAAAGAATAAGTAATTTCCACCAAAGGTAACCATATTTTTAAATCTACATCTTGCCGGTGTTGCAAACACTGTTCCAGAATGTGACAGCACACAAACAAACCACGCTGAGTCGCAGTCTGATATATCTTGTACATGTTTTAATGAGAGGATGATGTCTGTTATTGTCATTCGGCCTTCTTCACGCTTCTTTGAACGGTTTTGAGTTTGTAAATTGACGAGCTCTACGTCATCATTACAGTTTTAAAATAAACTGCATGTAAACAGTCTGCGTGATGGCGCAGGTATTCATTGTACTACCAACCTGCACAACAGTATTCAACACATTTGTATTGAAGACGATTGTGACATAAAATGGTCATGTCCTTGAACAGAACGGATGGCACCAAAGGTGCTTAGATACTTTTTCTGCTGTGCACATGCACACAGAGACATGTTTGGACAAGAATCAGCTGAAGGGAAACACCTCTCATCTTTAGTACACATTGCGCAAGAATTGGTATTGCATGCATTTTTAGCCTATTTTCATTTTATGAAAAAAAATAGGCTTATGAGATCACCTTTTGTCCGTGTGTGCGTATGTCAGGGTGTCTACCGGTAACGAAAAAGTAACGAATTTTACAGATGGGTAACGAAAGTAACGAAAAAGTAACGAATTTTACAAAAGGGTAACGAAAATTTTCTGAAGGCGGGTTGAATCATTTAAACTCGCGCCGCAAGGCTCAGAGATTGCGATGGAGCGAGTTTCACGCAAGCCGCGCCATGCCTATTGCATAGTCTAGGACTAAGCCATATTTGCCCGTGCCCGATACCTTGAGTGGTATACATCGGTTCAACGTATATTTTCGGCATCAAGAAGACTTAAGTTTCGTGTGAAATATTTTTCTGCGTTACTGTATTAGAAAACCTGACTTTTCGCAAGATGTTTATTCACGAATACTTCCGAAACTAAAAAGAAATCTCCCATTTCTGTAATTTGGAGACTATGGCAAATTGAAGTCCAGAAATAACGCGAAATAATTTAATGTCGCAATCTTGTGAAATGTTACCTTTCGAAAAAAAATTGCAAAAAATCTTCGAAATACATGTAACTTATTTTAATAATTTGTCTAGTAAATTTGCGACATCCAGTATGGTTAATTCGAAATTCCGTTATATGTCTATTTTTCCTTCGAACTTTGGTTCCATCGGATATATAATCTAACCAATTATTTCGATAACTTGTATAATTCGTGATTCTCAGTCTAAAGAAAACTCGCTCTCTTGTCGTATTATTCGTGCAATCCTCTCAGAATAATTCGTAATATTCGATACCTACTTCGAACGTTCATCCTCCAAAATCGCATCCTCAAGACGGCCGGCTGACCGCACGACTTGCCTGCAGGAATCTCGTGAAACGGACCGAGATCGACGTCAGTTGCGTAAAATCATAAAACCCGTCCCCTATCGTGAACTTGTGACCACGAGGACTGCGGTAATCCTGTCAAAGGTGATTGGGCACCCGTCACGGGGTACCCTTCACGAAACCTACTTGCCACTTTTCCCATGACAGTATACTTAAAAGCGTGCAGGGAGCGAGAAGTGCATCTACCCACTTAAAAATGACAGCCTACATAGCATATTGATACTAATTCCTCCTCGTGATCCACCCTGAACTGATGAACTCCCAACCACAGCATAGGGACAACTACTCGTGAATTTTAACCATGCCCAACCTTGAGCTTGCCTCCGCCATTCTGTCAGGACAGATAGACAGGCAGAAAATCGTTGAACGGCCGGGTACGGCGACGATTGCATAATATCTCGAGGACAACGTAAAACGGCTGAGAGTGGCAGCGATTGCGTTACATCGCCATATTTCTCCGCATTCAATGACGAGGACAACTGGATTCTTGTCAAACGGACAGCAAGTGGCGCCGATTGCGTAATAATGCTATATTTTCTTGTGCCCGACCTCAAGGACAATGGAAATCTCGTCGAATGACTAAAAGTGACAATGATTATCTAAATTGCGATTTTTCTCAGTGTTCTATCGTGAAAAGTACGGGAATCTCGTCAATCAGCTGAGACCAGCGCCGATCATGTAACATCTCGATATTTCTCCATATTTGACTGCGAAGTCAGACGGTGACAATCGCGTAAATTTCTTCGTGACCTACCGCGGGGACGAAGGAAATCTCGCCAAATGGTCAAGAGCAGAGCAACCTCTTGGTACCGTAATAATAACAACATATTGTTCACAAGACGACATATTAGCTGAAACAACTCATTTGATAATAAATATCTAGTATATATTTATTATTTTTTAAATTTTTATAACATCATGTGAATTTTATTTACCTCTTTAAAAACAGTTCATTGTTGTTTTTCTTCACTGCGTGATGAGCGCCTATGCTTGCAGACCGCAGACGTATCTTGAATTCAAAGGTAACTAAAATTAACTAAAAGGTACCTAAAAAGTAACTAATTTTTACTTCATCCTTACAGTAGACACCCTGCTATGTGTATCTCCGAAACTATTACCAATATCACCCTGAAATTTTGTACGGTGATAGAGGGCACTACTCGAAGTACACCTATTAGCCTTTCAAAATCCTGGTTACTACAAAACCAACATGGCGGCCAAGCGATGTTGAGATTTTTAAATAGACTTTTCTCATAATGTCGATTATTGTCCGTATTGACGTAACTATAACTTTGAAAGAATAATAAAATTTCCGCCTTTCAATACTGTTTATTGCTAATTACTTACAGGGACATGTTTGATGGGAATACTAGTTGCATGTTTGGGGGACTAATACTCCCCCTTCATCAGCCTGTCCAACAAATCTTCACAAAGGAAAAACTTTCCTTCTATAAGCACATCCAAATCACATGAAGAATAATGAATTGAATTCATTCAGGCTGATGAAGGGGGAGTATTAGCCCCCGAAACATGTCCCTGTAAGTAATTAGCAATAAACAGTATTGAAAGGCGGAAATTTTATTATTCTTTCAAAGTCATAGACTTTTCTCACGATTTAACCATCCAAACGTAATGACACTTGGTACAGCAAATGTTTATACACGTTGTAATGCACTGGCATCTAATTTTGTTCAATTGTTTACATTACCTCAAAATGGCTGCTGTGCGAAATATTTCACTGGCATTCTATATCTCTGAAACTATTACTGATATCACCCTGAAATTTTGTATGGCGATAAAGGACACTGCTACAAGTTTATCGATGTAACATTCAAAAACCTGTAAAGTACAAAATGAACATGGCGGCCAAGCGAATTCGAAATATTTTAATAGACTTTTCTCGCGATTTAACCATCTGAGCGCAGTGAAATGTGGACAGTAAATTAATATACATATTGTAATGCAATGGCATCTAATTTAGTTCAATTGTTTACATAACCTCAAGATGGTGGCTATGCAAAATTTTAAAATTAAGTTTTTATTTCTTGTGTCGTAATCATGAGATCGAAGTGAAGGTTTGAATAATGAAGCTTCCCAATAATTTTCCTTTAATGATTCATAACTCGATGGCCAATACAATCATATAACAATCCAAAATGACGACCATCCGAAATATTTAGTTGGTTCTCAATATCTTTGTATCTTTGACAGCAATCAAATTGAAATTTATGTTCATAGAGGCAATAAACATAAGTTCACCTATAGGTCTTTCAGTAACCTGGTGAGCACAAATCCAACATGGCGGTGACGCAAAGTATAAATATTTAAATGGCCGCTTCTCGCGACTTAACCATCCAAGTGCAGTGAAACCTCGTACGTTAAATGCTTATACAAATGTTAATCCACTGGCATCTAATTTATTTCAATTGTTTTCATAAGCACAAGATGGCAGCTGTGCGAAATTTTAAAATCTCGTTTTTACTTCTTGTGTCCTAATCATGCGATTGAAGTTTGAATACCACACGTACACGATAATCTTCATGTAATCGTACATAAATAAAAATCCAACATGGCGACCATCTGAAATATTTAAACGGTTCTCAATATCTACAAATCTATTACAACAATCGAACTAAAATTTTGTATGTTGATAGAGGCAATTAACGTGAGTAGGATTTATGAAAATAGGCTGTATAGTTCTTCACGGAACTACTTGTTAATATGTATATTAAACCAACCTGACAAATCAGCTATAGCTGAACATGCCCTGTCTTCAGGGCACGATGTATGTTTCAAGGATGCTCATGCGCTTGCCCTTGTTAAGCACAACTGGTCTAGAATTATAAGGGAGGCAGTTGAAATTCGTAAAAATGCCAATAATTTTAACAGAGACACTGGATATCAGCTAAGTGACACTTGGCTACCAGTTATTAAGGATCTAGGGAGATAGTTCCTCTCAGTCTCTCTGTTTCTTCACCTATTTCAAATTGTACTTTTTTCCTCTATGGCTACAGGGCCTGGATTTGACCTCCTTTGTTCGTCACTGGAGGAGTTTCCATCTGTTTTTTCGCCGTTGCCTGTATGACGTTAGGTATCGTTCAGATTATGTGTCCTTATATCCATCTAACCCTCCCACCTCCCCCCCCCCCCTTCTTTTGGATATCCTCATTCTTCGAGGAGTCTCTATATTTTCACCCCGCCCCCTTTACCTTCTCCTTACTTACTACTCTGTCCGTCGTTCTACCATGGTCCATACAGTAATTTCTGGCAGCTGCTCTCTGGTGACGGACAGAGGAATTTATCTATATTTTTTGAAATTTTTTGTAACCTCATTGATATACTTTCTTTGGCCATATTGTTTGATTCCATTGAAAAAGGAGGCAAGGTTTCTCCGAAACGTATGGTTTTAATTTAAATACACACGGCATTAGCCCAAAAAACATGAACTATTTATATACTTGTTAATACATTTGTTCTCAAAAACAGGGTTTGTTGGGACCAATCTCTAAAAGCCAGAGTAGTTAAAAGGGTTAAAAGGGTTTGTTGGGACCAAGATCTCCATATGACAGATGCGAGAAAACAACACTTCAAGGAACAAAGTAGCAGGTTTTGTTAACCCAGGTTGAATACAAAGATTCTTGGGACCGCAAAATTTGGATGATTAATCCAAGGAACTATAGATAGAGGTTTCACTGTAGTTATTTTTCTTCGAGGGCATCTATATATATATTTCACATGTTTCATTATGGTGGCTTTGTGTGTACTAACTGTTCACAGTAGTCTCACTTCTATTTAATAGCAGGCATCATCTTAGCCTTTTGGTCAATAGGACGGGCCCATATATTTGTGATAACTGGAGTCAGCAACACAGTAATTGAACTCGAGAAATGTGTTGTGTACCATTCAGACCAGTGTATCAGGGATTTTCATAAATGCAGCCATCATTTGCTAAATTGAAGTCGTCCACACCCAGCATAACACTTGTTAGCTCAAGTGTTAATTGAAATGTCTGTAGCCTAATATTCTTGAACCACTTTTATATTGCAATTTAATGATTTTTTTCTGGGGCTTCTTCAATCTCTTTCCTTAAAAATTGTGCCACCTTAATTGCCTTATCACTATTCATAAATCAATCATTTGAAATGTTGTGATTGGTACTCAGCCCTGAAATTCATCAGCTTCGTTTGGTAATTCAAGATCTTTTGTTCTTTCAAACGTGCCCTCGAATGCCTAGTTTTATGATTCTGCAAGAGAAGCAGGTTCTTGGTTGACTGTCTTGCCTTCTTCCATCATAGGAACAATGGTGGATCACAATTCTTTTAAGATTGCTGTCATGTTGCTTTGTGGATGTAAAATTTGTCACTCGAATCAATGCACATATGGTACAATGACTGATATTTATGGTCATCACTCTGAGCTGCAGTAAGAGCAAGGGAAATGTATTCACGACATTCATAGCCGCTCCACTCTGATGTAATGCCGTGGCGGCTGGTAATACGGTTGCAGTGTTGCATAACGACCAGATTAATTCAAGAAAAACAATTAATACCGTAATATTTTTAGTAATAAAATTGTACGTTTCTTTTTATATGTATAGGAATTCATATTTTTTTTCTTTAATAATTCAGGAAATCTTATAGTTAGTAACTGTGAACTGTTTGAAAAAGCGAAGCGCGCCAACAGTTTAGGAGCGCTCGTCTGTTTGGTCGGTCGTTACCAGCCCTGAGCACCGACCAGATCTCAATAGTGTAGGGTATGGCAGAGATGCTAGACCGAGTTAATTTGGCTGGTCGTTGCTCGCTGATTGCAACGAGGGAGCAGAGGCACGGACAGAGACATCCGTGATGCTCCATTAACTGCCGATATCATGTCTTGCAATGTAATTTGTGCGTACTTGTAACACTCGAGGTTCTTTCTTGCCCTCCTATATCGTCTAACTTACGTTGATTTGTTCTCGTGAAGGTTTTCATGTAGACTACGGTAACTTATAATCCATTTAATCCGATGACAATTTGATGTTCTCTGAAATGCGGCATTCATGATGAATGAGGTACATCCGTTTTACCGCGCAATTGAACACAGTTTCCTCTGATATAAAGCAGTCCTTTACCCTACCACCTATATGAAAATAGTGCAACACCCCGTACAATTATCCACCAGCCGTCACTGATGGAATGATTCGAGAGTAAAGGTAAATGTCATGAGGGATGCTACGTGTGCACTGTACACACTTTCGCAGCTTCTCAACTAGCTGGTTTTGCTGAATCTGCCATTCAACAGATGAAACTTAAATACCAAGATGGTAGAAAAAATTTTCTTCATTTATAAGGTGCGTTCAAAAAGTAACGAGTTGGAGGCTGGAATGAGCAAACCTGTGACTACATCAGCAAATCGTGGCGTGTGTAACGAGGTGTGGTTCCGACCAGAGCGTGGAAGGTCATAGCCCGTCGCTAGAGGGCACGCGTGCACGTCACATGACGATACAAAGCGAGCAGCAGCATGCATCAATCGTCCAACGCTGCCAGTCGCATTGCAAACAGTGACATGGAAGCGTCAACCGAAGAGCAAAGAGGTGTTGTTCGGTTTCTGACAGTGGAAGGAATAGGGGGAACGGACATTCATCGCTGAATGTCACAAGTGTACGGCGAACACTGCATGTCCCTTGCAAGGGTCAAGGCGTGGCACAAGTGCTTCAGAGAAGGACGGGTGTCGTTAGCCGATGATGCCCGGTCTGGGGCATCCCCCTGCATTACCGATGACAACGTTCAGCTGGTTGATGCACTCTTTACCGCCGAGTGACAGTGAATGCCATAGCCACGACAATGCACGACCTCATACGGTCAACACAGTCGCGGCACTCCTGCAGAAATCCAAATGGGAGGTTCTCGGCTACCCTCCATACAGTCCAGACCTCTCTCCCTGTGATTACGCCATGTTTGGTCCCCTGAAAAGGGCTCTGCAGGGCCAACGATTCACCTCGGACGCCGACGTCCAGCTGAACGTGCGGAACTGGTTCACATCACATCCCAGGCAATTTTTTGAGACAGCCATTCACCGCCTCTTGTCACAGTGGGACAAGTGCCTCAACAGCCAGGGCCAATACTTCTAACATACAGGTACTGGTTTCTGTAATTATGCCTCCGGCTCGTTACTTTTTGAATGCACCTTATATTTGCAATGGAAACTATAGGATCTTCAGAGATTGCAGATCTTGGAAGAAGAAATCTATTCAGTTTTTGAGGTCAAGGATTGGCATAATAATTCAGAATAGAACCACCACTAACATCATGGGCAGTTTTCTGGAATTCACTGGCCTTGAAGTGTTCTTCCTGTTACTAACTTTATACACCTATACTGTAGTCTTACATTTGTACCAATGTTAAAAATTCTTTGTAAATTCTAATTCTGCATAAATTACTGTAACCTCAATATCTTAAAACTTTTTATGATTTTGAAACTTAATCCTCTTGTATGATGCATATTGATAGGTGGTTATCTAGCCTCTGCACAATTTCAGCAGGTGCACTGAAAGATATGCTTATGATCACAGGAAGCTATGAAAGAAAAGATATACACTGTCAGAAGATGGTCTTTTTACTTGCGAATATCTAAATGTACTTATGCTCACAAAGATGTACGAAGTGTGATAGTTAAATGTTTTAATTTTTATTATATGTTGGTAATTTATATTTTGTGTTGTTATTGTGTTGCTAATGAATGTGAGAATGTAAGAAGCACTCTAAGCTATTCTCTGGTCCTAAGTCAGGATGTATCGTATACTGTACATTGATGTTTGATAATTAAAAACTGTGATACAACTGTATTTGTTCTTATTTTTGCTGTACACAGTGCTAGTATAAATTGCAGTAATGTTCTGATTAACCCTCTAATGCCAGAGCCCAATATATCGGCCGAGGGAGCTTCTGATAAAAATGCCAAGGGTCAATCCATCGGTCCCGTTTTTTTATAACAATTTCCCCCCCCTGTCACACAATGATGTTTTAAACAAGACAATGCGAGAATCGTTCTCTCTCGGGATATTTCAATGCGTTTAAGTTCCGTGAATAACTGGATACAGTTTAAGCGTTCTGTGAATATGTTGCAGCCAATAGACTTTCCGGACATGTTTTGTTTGAAGCCATGTTTATTTGTAGAAATTGATTGTACACGAAACCCTAGAATTAATCTAAACTCGGGATATTTATACGAAAATTAAAAGTATTAACATGAAATGAACAAAAGATATTATTCCAAGAATATTGGCTGTCAAAATTATATTAAAACTTCCTTACTAATGAAAAAGAAAAAAGAAACGAGCCTTGGAGTAGTCGCATATGATGTGTAACATCTGACATGTTATCCTACTCGTATACTACACAGCTTGGACATTCTCAAAATGTTAATTTACGCTCCGTTTTCATACTGGTACTATGATGAATGTATAGATTGAATTGGAGATATGCTACTGTCATACTTGTTTGAACAAACATCACATATTATATTGTAAATTAATAGGAGGAATGAAACCATTGTCTCTAGCCTATCTATAGACTACTAGAAATATGGTAATTAAAATTAGATAAATCATAATTTCATGTAGATTGTGTTAAAAGTCGCACAATGTTATGATAACGTTTAAATCGATAATCCGGTAGCAAAAATAATTACCGGGACTGGGGTTCAAACCTGAGACCTCATGATTCGCAGACGAAGATGCTATTGACGCAGCCATTACAACCACAGAAATTCAGAGTGCAAGACAGTTACTTATTTTCACGTGCCGGTAATAATATGGAAGTATTTTTTTATGCTCCATTAATATTTTGCATTTTTTGATAATGTTCCTGCGTGGAATTGACTTGACAGTAAACGGAATTCCTATAGTGGTCCAGGAAAGGCTAGCCCAGTTTCTGTATAAAATCATCGATATATATTACATTGATCACTGCATTACCGCAATGTGGGTTAATATCTGAATAGCCATTGTGCAGAAACATATTACCGGCTTTGCTGACGAGTTACAATGTTTCATATTAAAGCATATAATCATTTAAATACTGATACAAAGACTTTTAACATGTGGTTTGTGTTTCAATCAGTTGACACCACAGTCGCATGAGCTTTTACCGTTCAGTATGAAAGTGTTGAGCAAAGTTACTCGGAGAGTGGATGTCCATCACTTTTATCCAGAGATTGAAAAACAGACTCTTAATAAATCATAAATGTTTTCAGCAAATATTATACTGTATAATGAATATTTTTACACCAAATCTCCGACACCGCGCGCCCATTGTTTCCTCTTACCACTGCCAGGTGGATCGCAGTGCGTCTTACACACTTCCGTACGATCCACTTCCGTCCCATTTTTCGAAATCACTCCCACAAAAATATCCAGCAACCGAGTGGAAAGATGTTGCACATCAATTGAAGTATTTTTAATAAAACAAAATATTAATTATTTAGCATCTTATACATTTAAAATATGTTTTTCTTTTAAATCAGAAACTTGTAATTTCACTAAACTTGGCTTGTCATTTTTAACATAACTTCTTACAATAACTTGCTATCAAAATAACCCAAACAAAATTCAGAGATACACCTAATTATACTGTAGAGCAAGTCATAACAACTAGAGAAAAATAGATTGCAACATACTATTTTATGTAACAACCTTTGTTCTTCATAACAGCAGACGCTGGTTTGGCTGGGAACCAATCAATTTTGTACAAATGTTCTTTATTTCTTTTTGATGTAAGGTGCAAAAAGTAGACAAATAAGGGTGGGAAATTAGAGAAAAAATGCATGGAAATGATCAAGGGGAATTTCCAAGCAGTAGATGGGAAGGTTCTCCAGGACAACTCGACGAGAATCTCACTCTTCCTATGTTCTCTATGATGCAGTACCATACTAAAAGTATAAGCATTTTTTTAAAATTAGGAATGGAACGTCGATTATACGATACATTCTGGTTTCAAAGTCATCATCATCATCTTGCACAGTTTCCAGCCACTGGCCGGGTCTGTTTGGAACACGAGCCTCTCCAACATCTTCTGTCTTCCCACCATCTCTCAGCCTCCACCCTTGTCCAGTCTTCTCCTCTCTTCTTCACGCTTTCTTCCACCAGCTTCAGCCACCTGTCTCTCGGTCTTCCTCTCAGTATCTTTCCTTCCCACTTCGTCCTGGGTATCCTCTTCTCCATTCGTTTTACATGTCCATACCATCTAAATCTAGATTTCTCTATACCATCCTGTAGTGGTTCCTCCTTCATTAATTCTCTGGTCCTCTCATTTCTTATTCTGTCCATCTTTGTAGCTCCAATACTGCTTCTCAAGAACCTCATCTCACTGGCCTGTATTTTGCTCTTCTCCCTTCCTTTCATAACCCAGGTCTCCGAGGCATACGTCAGGATAGGGACATAGTACGTCCGATATATGATCTTTTTGCTGTTCTGAGGGACTTCCTTGCTCCATAACATGCTTCTCACACTCCTCCGGAATGCTTCTGCCTGTCTCCCCCGCTCATTTATTTCTCTATCGTTTCTTCCATTATCTTGTATCAGGCTTCCCAGATACTTGAAACTCTCCACTTTCTTCAGCTGTTCCCCACCAATTGTTATTCCTGCTGTGGTTCTTTCCTTCTTCCTTGTTGTAATCACCATCTCACTCTTATTCATGCTAAATTTCATCCCATATCCTTGTATTATTCCTTCCCACACGTCCAACTGTTCCTGTACCTCCTCCTCCTTGTTTCCCCAAATCATCAGCAAACACCATTGCTTTCATCTTTCCTTCCCCAATTACTTGTGCCACTCGGGCCAGTATGCCATCCATCACCACAATGAAAAGTAATGGTGACAGTGCACTTCAAAGTACTTGGCCATAATAGGTTTTGTGTAGTATCAATACGTGAGTGGTATTTTGGTATTAACAATAATGCAGTTTTTATTAAACTTAATTTTGTGTGTAGGAGAAACAAATGCATGAAGAAAGTCGGGAAATAGTCTCATTTATTCACAGATGATCACAAAATCACAGCATTGTTGTGAAGTTAACACAAAAATATCCTATTTATCATGAAATATTTGCAAAAGCAATCAAATTAACCCCAAGAATTTAAGAAATTAGAATATAAACTTAGATTTGAATGTCTAAATGGGGCTCATCAGACAAGAGCACATGCAGGAGTAAACTGTTTCAAGTCTTTTCATTCATTTAGAGGTGAATGCCATATCCATTGGCTTGGATTACATGGAGTAAGGTGGTTTTGTGGTTTATGATCGCTAGATTGATGATTAGGCATACGTAAAACTGCAGTACAAGCTTCCTTCCTTTTCTCTCCTATCCTTTCATTCAGACACCTTGTACCAAAATCTTCCAAATCGTCTCAATAGTACAGGAAAAGTCTTGCATTTCTTGAAAAGTTAACGGAAATAAATTTATTTGTTTATAAAGTGCTTTTAAACAAATAAACAAGACGATAGCCCCTGGAAGAACAGTGTCGCGTACAGTCGCATAACACTAGTGACGGGTGGGTAGTCTATACATATGGGGCGCACACAACCCACTGTGCAACCAGCAGCAGTCATGAATTGCTCTCTGATTTCATAAATATTGACAATTTGTTTAAAAAGTACGTTTAAACAAATAAACATATTTATAGAAGCCCGCATAACAGTAGAGCCAGGCGGGTGGTTTATACACATGCGAGAGTACTTGCACAGGTCCGCTAGTATAATCTAAGCAATGGAATCATTATAAAGAGCACTGAAATTCTCTCTCTTAAGTTAACAGCCCTGGGGCTGGTTTGCAGCAACTCGCCAATCTTCTCTATTCTCCGCCATCCTCTTCAATTCACGATATGATTTGGTGTTCGTGTCTGTCATTAACTGTGTGATGTATGCAAGTGGTGGTCTTCCTCTAGTGTTTTTCCCTTCTAACATCCCTTCGATGACTCTTGCTAGCAGGCTATTATGTCTGAGAATATGTCCCAACATATTTGCTCTTCTTGTTTTCAGGGTCTTCATAAAGCTTCTACTTTCTCCTGCTCTTCTGAATACCTCTTCATTTGTCATATGTTGTATCCAACTGATCTTAAGCATTCTTCTCCAGCACCAAGCCTCAAAAGCCATCAACTTCCTCTCTTCTGACTTCCCTATTGTCCAGGTCTCACTACCATACAAAGCCACACTCCACACGTATGTCTTCAACAGTCTTTTTCTTATTTTTAGGTCAATACTTCTGGAATGTGAAGAGATTCTTCTTTCTATAAAAGGCCTGAATAATTATACTCCGAATTTCTCGTTTGCTGGTTCCATCATACGTTATCAAGCTTCCCAGATACTTATATTCCTTCACATGTTGTTTTCTATCATTCTCGATATAAATTCTGAAATTAAGGTAACATAAAATCACACCCCTACATGTTAAGCTCAATACTCAAATTTGTGAGTTCGATATGTGGTAGGCACTACCAGAATATTCTTAAAACAAAAAAAGATTTCTTCCTCTCCTTCCTGGTTTATAAGTGCATTTTTGCATGCTCACTTGGCTGCATTTTCTTTCCTGAGCTTCTCTGCCCAAGATTGAGGGTCCAAACCCGGCCAAAGTCGTCGGATTTTTTAAGAGCATTAAAATCCTTCGTTTGCCTTCCTTCAGAGGAGAAGTAAAGCCGGCGGTCCCATGTTATCAATTTATGGCATGTAAAAGAACCTTCCACTAATTAAACTTGTGTGAAGCTAAATTGTAGGCTAGATTTTGTTGTAACGCTCTTTCAAAGTTGGAGCGTTCACCACTAGGTGTCAGTGACATCTGGTAGCGAAAGTTGGAATTACTTGAAATTGAACGGAACTTGTAGCTCACCCCATGGGTGTCTGCATTGAAGCAGCTACAGCCTCTGGCGAGCTGAACATGTCCTTGGACACTCCCGGCACTAAAAGCCATATGCTAAATAAAAATAAAATTTCTAAACCAGGCCTTCTGTTTGCTCATCATAAAGAATGTCACTCACGAAAACATTATGATTACTAAGAATAATTAACATAAAATTAAATAAATAAGCTGTGGAGAGCACTTTCTCAAAATAGCTATAATATCTACTTTAAAGATACTCCTCTCTCTTAGGTGCTGAGTAAGTAAATTTCAGATAAGTATGTATAAAGGCTGTTTTTTAAGTAAGGGCCGTTTATTTTTTTAAAATTAACCGAACATTTTATTTTGATATCACATTTATTTCTAGGTTTTACATACCTTCCTCTATTTTTCTACATAGTTGCCTTGTTTATTTAGGCAATTGTCATATCTTAAAACTAAGAAATCCCTCTGCATAAAAATTTGCCGCCTGCTCTGACAACCAAGAATTCACGGCTGTTTTCACTTCTTCATCGTCGGCGAAGCGCTTCCCACCAAGATGACGTTTCAGCTGCGAAAAGAGGTTTCAGGGGTGGAATGAGATACCCATGTTTCATCGCCTGTGATGATTCGACTCGTTCTTGGTCATAACGAGTCAAAAAAGTGAGGGAACTGGCCAATCCCTTTCATTTGTGGTCTTCTGTGAGGAGTCTGGGTACCCATCGAGAGCACAATTTTCTGAAGTTAAGGTTTTCAGACACAATCGTACCTCACACGCGGTGGGCGAATCAATAATCTTGAACATTGTAAACATGCACAGTTCAGCTTACAGGTTAGCTACACAGCTGCAACTGACGCCTGCTTGTTCGCAAAGGATGCCGGGAGGTAGCGCGCACGCTTGTTGTGGCGTGCGCACTAACTACAGGCTAAGAAAGAAAAACAGCCCTTACAGTACTTAAAAAACAGCCCTCGTAAATTGTGAGAAATGAAGAGAAGGTTTAAACGTGAGTTATGAAGAAAAGACAGGTGAGCAGGATCCAGGTTGTGAAATGAAATTTCAAAGAAGCAGATTAGGAAACAAGAAGGGATAGAGTAAAATGAAAGAGTGAGTGAATAAATAACATGAAATTAAATAAATAAGCTGTGGAAAGCACTTTCTCGAAATAGCTATAATATCTACTGAAGTCAAGAATGAGTTGGTACGGACATGTTAGGAGAATGCAGGATGGCAGGATACCAAGGAGGATGCATGAGATGGAAATGGTGGGCGAGAGACCAAGAGGAAGGCCAAGAGATAGGTGGATTGTGGGTGTGAAGGAAGAAGTGCAGTAAAGAGGAGAGAAGTGGGACAGAGTGAAAAGTGAAAGGTGGTGGGAGGTGAGAAAACGATGGAGAGGCTAAGGTCGATCCTACATTGGAAGCGGAATTTCTCCCGGCCAGACGGTCTGAGCGGGTCTGGTCGGGTCTGAAGAAAACAAACACATGACGCTAGTCCTCCCTTCTTCACTGAAGCCAGTGCTCGTTCTGGGGAGGGGAGTCGGATCTGACAGCAATCAAACAGGTTTGTTTTTTCTTCCAGTTGCCTGGAATCTTTGGTCGAGGTGGTGCGTTTTAACATCATCTATTGAACTTGGTTTTTGTGTTTAATTGTACCATAATGGTAGGAAAAAGGAACGTTAATTGAATTAATGCGGGAGCGAGTTTGTTAGTTTTTCTGCTGGCTCTATACAAGTCCTGAAGTTACTCCACTTCCGTAGGTCTACTTCTATGATATTTTTTGAATTCATCAGGATGACTACGCACAGGTAGGCAGATTGTGTAAAATTTACTTTGATGGTGGTCTTCATTGAACTCATTAACCCATTTTCTTTTACACGAGTTTAATAATAAATTCCTGTCCAATAACATGAAATCAATTAGTTCCTCGTCCATTTTTCAACTGTAATAATAGACAACTTTCCTCGTCGAGAGTTGACACAGTACTGGTTCTTCCGCTCCTGGTTCAAAACTAGCTGCAATGTAGGAGAGCCGAGTCTGGACTGGTCTGGTCTGGCCGAGTCGGGTCTGGTGTCCGCTTCCAATGTAGGATCAGCCTTACGTTCCAAGCTGATCCAGCCAGGGGCTGGAAACTGTAGGTGATGATGATGATGTTTTTTTTTTTTCATGTAGCCTCCAGAGAGGCCGAGTGCAGGTCTTTCAAGTCGACGCCCATGGGCGACCTGCGCGTCAGAATGAGAGATGGAATGGATGAAGATGAATGAAATTGGGCAAGGATGAGGAAGGAAGCGGCCGTGGCCTGTCAGTAGGTACCGTCCCAGCATTTGCCTGGAGTTGAAAATGGGAAACCACGGAAAACCATTTCAAGGACAGCCGACGGTGGGGCTCGAACCCACGCGTCTACCGAGTCAGCAGAGAGCTTGGCCCCATGACCTAATGCTGCGCTTTAGCCAGCGTAGCCACTACTGTCGGTATGATGATGATGATGAAGATGATGAAGAGAAGGTTTACAAGTTATTACATTGTTTAATGTATATAAAATGCAAGCCACGTTGATGGAAGTTAGAGAATTAAAGTGTCTGACCCTACAATTATTGGCTTTATATCCCTGTGCTCTGACCATTCAACTATTGGAAGACACTAATTCTTATTTGCCAATGATCCATCTATAACAATAGCCGTCTGTGGGTTATCTCCCGCTTGGGTCAGACATTGTAATGCTCTAACTGCCATCGACATGGCTTGCATTATTTATTTATGTTCTCATCACTACAGTCATCAAAATCCAATTCTTGGAATCCATGTAAATTGAGTTTCGAGTTTTCTGCGGGGAGGCAACATTTTGGAGGGACTAGCGGACCCGTGCGAGAAATCTTGCATGTTCATAAACCACACTTTTCCCAATAGGTTTATAATGAGAGACTTAAGGAGAAAGCTTGTTATGTTTTTATTTCAACCAAATTATTATAGAACACTATTTACATTTAAGTTGGGAAATGACAGAAGAGAAACCTGTAAAAGAATTAACGTTTATTAGTTGTAAGATTTTAGACGACGTAACACTCACCGGTTATACAATTTGAGTACTCAATCCATTGATTTACTGTTTCTGAAAACTATGTGAAATGATAGAAGAAAAACCTGTAAAAGAATTAACATTGAATAGTTTTAAGGTTTTAGACGACACCTCATAATTGCAGCATGTTACAGCAACAGTATTTGCAAATCGCACACTTATTACAAAAATCGATATTTATGAAATTAGAATGCAGAAGAAAAACCTGTAAAAGAATTAACATTTAATAGTTTTAAGGTTTTAGACGACAACTCATAATTGCAGCATATTAGAGCATCAGTATTTGCAAATCGCACACTTCTTATAAAATCAATATTTATTAGAATGCAATTCGTCACTGCTAATGTCATTTGTGTATTGAGTCCATTGATTGACAGCGAACCTGTAAATGAATTAACATTTAATAGTTTGGACATGAAACAGGCATCCCTATGGCCAAAATGCGAACTGAACAGCAATGATATCGCACATTTTCCAACATCAACAGTATTTGCAAATGGCACACTTCTTACAAAAATTGGCATTTATGAAATTAGAATGCAATTCATCACTACTAATGTCATTTGTGTGCTGAGTCCATTGATTGACAGCTTAGCTGTAACACTCACTGGTTATTCGATATTTATGAAATTATACGATTTGAGTATTCATTCCTTCGATTTACTGATTAGGAGTGGCACTCATTCCAGGTTCCATATTGACCATGTTTACAAGAAGTATAACTTTAAATTTCCCGCCAAATCAATACTTTACTTGCAGAAAAATTCTACAGGTACATGTTTCGGAAACCTATTTTGTTTCCATTTTCATCCCTCATTTGGCACAAAACATCCAAGTGCTCCAAGTTTCGGAATCGTACAACCTTGTCAATTCAACAACCCACATTGAAACTGACAAGGAGTAAATTTGTCAATGTTCCTTGTACCATATACAACCATAACGATAATTTGGAATTGATGCCGCTGACCGTCAGCTGACCTTAGAAACTTTGAATTTGACTGCCTTCAATCCTTTACCAGTCATCAAAATGTTCTGTTTTCATGAAGCAACAAATGTTTCGCAACAGCATGTTTCAAGTGTCAGACAGGAAACACTTCATTAATGATTTTTTGTCGTATCTTAACAATAAGTAGTTTGTGTCTAATGACACAAGGTAAATACTGAACAAAATATTTGATTTTTACAAGCCCACACTTTAAGCAGTAACACAGGAATTGCCATAGAATGGTTATATGTATTTTAAGACATTGAAGATACTTCAACAAATAAGTGTTTGTCCGTAAGCAACATTTTAATGTGTCTAATGACACAAAGGAAAAGTGACAGAATATGCGTGGAGCACTGCATGCTATATTTAAGAGTTTAATTTGTGTGTTTCTTAACTTGTAATTTTTATTGTGTTCTAACATTTTAACTGATAAATTGTGTTTTGTGTTGTTTGATGAGGATTTTGATGTTGTTGTATGATGTTTTGTGCCAAATGTGGGCTGAAAAAGGTTTCCGAAACATGTACCCGTAGAATTTTTCTGTAAGTTAATTATTGATTTGGCGGGAAATTTAAAGTTATACTTCTTCGATTTACTGTTTCTGAAATCGATGCAAAATTATAAAGGAAAGACCTCAGAATGTTAAAATGACTTGAAACAGGCGTCACAGCAGCCAAAATGTGAGGTGGACAGCAATTATAGAGCGTATTTTCATACAGCAACAGTATCTCCAAATCGCACACTTTGTACATTTTTTAAAGAGATTATAGATATTTATGAAATTAGAGTGCAATTCGTCACTGCTAATGTCTATTCTCTTTCATTTGAATGCTCATTTGTCACGATCGGTCGCTTGTGAGCGCCGCAGGAGGGATCTATACTACTGAAATAATATGCCTTATATGATGAAGGGGGCAAAACTCGCAAAAAAAATCCAGTTGATATGTAAGTTAATGAGAGATGGCTGTAGGACTACTATAGAATTTGACATTAACATGGATATGTTCTTGGGCTCAGGGTCAAGCTAAACTTTGCGTTATACACAAGTAAGTGTGACGGCCTACCTTGTACCTTGCCCCTATACAGGCAAGTGCAGATGCTACCCGCATATCATTGCTGCCTTTCTTGTTCTGGATTTGTACTTGTCCCCGTAACTCCAATACAAACACAGCTAACTTTGTGTGTCAACAATGTTATAAATAATAATAATGATAATAATGATAATAATTATATTGTATGGCCTCGGGTGCCGGGTGCAAGCTTTGTAATTTGACACCCAGAGGGTAGCTTGCATGTCGAATTTCGTTGCTCCTTGAATCACTATGAAAGTCAAGGAGGTTAGATATGTAAGCTCCTTGAACACTATAGCGCTTTTTGTTGACGGAAACTCCCGAGATTAATTTTCCCATTATGATCACGGCCTACTGAATTCAAATGGGCTCTTTGACATGCCAACGTCGTATGACATGGTGTTGTAATTTTTGCCGCCTTTCAAAAATCACTTATCGTGGCCAGGAGCGAACCTGCAAGCTTGGGGTTAGTAGACCGACACGTTGACCACTCACCCACCGTGGCAACATTAGCTTGCATGTCATACGATGTTGGCATGTCAAAGAACCCATTTGAATTCAGTAGGTCGTGTTCATAGTGGAAAAATTAATCTCGGGAGATTCCGCATACACAAAGTTCCTCATTTCTCTAATAGAAAGTGCTATAGTGTTCAAGGAGCTTAGATATCTAACCTCCTTGATCGTGATGGCTGTATTAGTGTGTGTTATATGTGTTATATGTTTTTAATTCAAGTAAGGACTGCAGACGACAATTTCAAGTAGTTCCTACTTTCACTACCAAATGCTACTGTCCACGACACCTAGCTGTGAACTTGGCTACTACTAGATGCCTGGTTGACGAACATTAATGCTCTATATTAGAATCATCTTTTAGCTTTGATTCACACTTCAAATCTATGGCTTCTTCTTGAAGCTGTGCTGGCAGTGCTTCAATGTCAATGGCAAATGAATTTCTTGTTAACATCCAGGACCATTCTTCCGACGAGATATCAGGAAAGTAGAAGTTGAATTCTTGTGCCAGGGAATCCACATGTGACTGAATTTGCACCTAAGTTTATTACGATCACGTTCATTTTCCGGCAAAATTTCATTAAGGCGGTGAAAGAATGAGAAGTTGTTCAACTGAAGCCGGCGTTTCCATAACTGTCTTTTTTTTCAGGAATGCATAATATTGGAGTTTTTGCTTTGGAGCTTTAAGTTCAAACTGTTCAAAGCTTCAAAGAAATCACAAAGATATGCCAACGAGACGATAAAATTGGCATGATTTTGCTCCTTACAACACAGCAAATTCCTTATTTCACCTCCAACCTCGCGGCTCCGCAGAGGTTTGTGCCGACAGTTGGCAATTACCAGTGCTTTTGAACGATTGACTTGGTGCGACGATCACTTGGAGAGATTTAGAAGAAAAAAAAATTTACTAAACTGTAATATTCAAGTTAAAGAACTTAATTCGGAAATCATTCGACGCCCCCCAGGTTGGGAACCCCTGGACTATAGTATAACGTTGTTAAAAGTTCATGAATTGTTATTACTGTATGTATATTTTATAGCTTAGTTAATATCGCACAGTTGCCACTTTATTTCTAGTATTTAAGTTTTCTTAGTATTTAAGCTTGGTAACTTAAGAATAACATATACAGAGTCTGTCCTGAAGGTAGTCAGACCGGACTTTTCCCGCGCAGACGGACAGACTGCCCGCGGTTTCTCAACCTGGGGTTGGTGGAGGGGGCTGTCAGGAAGGCAGGGAGCCAGCCACAAATTTGGTTCCCAGCTGTAAAGGAGTGTAAATCACTCATCTCCATAACCTCTGCAAGTCTACTCGTCACACTGCGTCATGGTTCGTCTGTTGAAACAGCGTGCTACGTCATCAAATTTTGTGTTAGCCTCGATAAAACCGGGAAAGAGACTCACGATATGATCAAGACGGCTTACGGTGATAACACCATGGGCAGATTGAGTGTTTTTGACTGACACAAGCTGTTTCGGGAGGGGAGAGAGGAAGTTGAAGACGACGCACGTTCAGGACGACCTTCGAGCACCAAAACGGATGAGAATGTGGCAAGAGTGAAGAATTGTTTTCACAATGACCGCAGAGTAAGGTTTTTATGTGAAGGTCCTTAAATGGCTGAGAAAACACATCGTTCGTGTCCGCCCAGCGATCGCCAACTCCTGGCGACAATGCACTGCGCCACACAGCCTTTAACATGCTGGCGTACCGGGCCCAATGCCACATTGCAACCTTGCCTCAGCCACCCTACAGTCCCGACATTGCACCAGCAGACTTTTTCCTTTTCCACCCCCTCAAAAACCATCCAAAAAGGACATAGTCACAGCTCCATGGAAACTTTGCAACTGACCGTGACGAGGGAGCTCGACAGATTCCGGTTGCCGCTTGCCAGAAAGTGAATGAGGGTTGGAAATCCCTCTGACAGCGGTGTGTGGATGCAGAAGGGTCCTACTTTGAAGAATATTGAGCACTAGCAGTAGTGCCCGGATTCGCCCGGTAGATTTACTTGTTTTATGGATGATAATGAATACTACTACAGAACTGGCACTTGATACTTAAACTAAAAGAAAAAAATATTTTAAAAATATAACTTTTTGTGGTGGTGGTAGTGGGGGTGATAAGTAGTACAGTATAATGGACATAACATTCAGGTCATTTTCCCGTAATGATAATGATAATGAATAGGGAAACGGCTAATTATTAACTACAGTACTGACACATGTAAGTATGTGAAACAGCGAACACTGCCTAGGGACTATATCTCATTGGCTGTTAGAAAAGTAGAGATCAACAGTGTCGTCTTTTGTCGCTTAGTGCCTTAGGAAAATTCTCTATAAGACTACGGAAACATATTCTTAGATTTGTCACTTTTAATCATTGGAAAACGGCAACATCGCCGGGGTAGAAAAGGACGAAGCTAATTGCAGGACATAGGATTGGGAGTGAGAGGCAAATACTACATTTAATTCCATACTGTCTTTCAAGGCAGAGACGCACTATAGTGATAGAGCTTAGGACGTACTGCTCGGGTCCCAAGTGCACGGACCTGAGAGGATCGTACCGGTAAATCACTCACTCTTTCGTAGCACAACAGTGGTTTGAGCAACGGCCCTGTATGAACATAAGCATAGTCAGCAATACCAGATAAGACTGCGGGCTCTGGACAGCATTCTCATGTCACCTCGCAATGAATCAGCAAGCTATTCTCACAACTTCCCCCCCCCCCAGCGTCTCACAACTTGTGGGACGTGGGTTGGTGACCACGGGATCCCAGCTGAGTCCGACATTGCTTCTACTTACAGGTGCCGGGCTCCTTTCAGTTCTCTTTCCTGGCGGCCTCCCTTGGTCAACTCTTGTTCTCTTCTGACCCCGACGGTAATAGGGTATCCGAGGCCTAAGGAGTCTTTCACTTTCCTGCCTTAATTGGCCCTTTTCTAATCTTTCCTGATACCCTCATTCTTCCAGGGGTCAGCTTTCTTTTTCTTTTCATAATATCTCCTGTCTTCTGTTTAGGGCTCTCAAGGAGGCAGGGTATATGTAGCCCCAGCACTTCTGGTGCACCCAATATAGTGCTACACCCTCAAGGGCTCATGGCTGGTGAGTTCGGGAGCTGGCAACCCCGAGGGATTCCTGAGCTGGGTCTGGTTTTACCCCTTTTTTCCATTGCCTTTGGGGCGGACCCTCTCCTCTTTCCCCTTCCTATCTGCCTTCCTTCCAAGGGTTGAGGGCATTTCCTTACCTCCTGTCTTTTGTTTCCCTTATAACTTTTTTGTCCTTATCTTCTTCTAGCCCATAAGTTTTGTAGTTAGTTTTAGTTGTAGTTTCAATTTCACAATCCGCCAAACCATTAGGGACCGATAACCTCGATATTAGGCCCCTTAAAACAACAATTGTCATCATCATCATCACAACTGGCATTGTGCAATTGGGTTATTGTGGTATTTAAAATTTCCTGTTAAGTCTCTCACCCTTTTTTGTTTCATAAATAATTTGTAGGCAGAAACCTTCCCTGCAATCCACACAACAACTCACCCAAGTTTCTTCGCAATCGCGTTAATGGTATATGAACGCATACACTACCACTATTGAGCAAGACTTGATTTGGTGAGATGATTACTACTACTGAACTGGTTCATCAAACTCAGAAACTGATAGAAAGACATATTTTAAAAATCACAGGCTAACTTCTGACATGATTGGTTCAAGGGCCTTAAAACGTGATTTTCTGGTCCCGCACAGTTTCACCGAAGTACTCATTGGGTTCCAAGGGGTAAGTATACAAAATTTGGTGCAGATCGGTGAAACGGTGTAGATTTGTGCCAAAGGGCCTAAATGCAGGGAATGGAGTGGTCTGTCCGAAATTTAAAGTGGACAGTGTAACCCGCAGGGTTCCAAGGGGTAGGTATACAAATTTTTGTTCAGATCGGTGAAACTATGTAGATTTGTGCCAAAGGGCCTAAATGCAGTGTTACTCGTCTGTCCAAAATGTCAAGTAGTGAGTGTTATTCGTTGGGTTCCAATGGGTAAGTATTCACAATTTGGTTCAGATCGCTGAAACGGGATAGATTTTTGTCAAAAGGCCTAAATGCAGGGAATGGAGCGGTCTGTCCAAAATTTCAAGCAGACAGTATTACTCTTCGGGTTCCAAAAAGTATGTATGTAAAATTTGGTTCAGATCGGTGAAACGGTGCAGATTTGTGCCAAAGGGCCTAAATACAAGAAAGGGGTCTGTCCGAAATTTCAAGCAGACAGTGTTACTCGTCGGGTTCCAAAGTGTAAGTATGTAAAGTGTGGTTCAGATGAGTGAAACGGTGTAGATTTTTGCCAAAGGGCCTAAACGCAGGGAATGGGGTTGGTTTGTCCGAAATTTGAAGTGGACAGTGTTACCCGCAGGGTTCCAAAGGGTAAGAACACAAATTTTGGTTCAGATCGACGAAAGGTGTAGATTTTTGCCAAAGGGCCTAAATGCAGGGAATGGTGTGGTCTGTTCGAAATTTAAAGTAGACAGTGTTACTCGTCGGGTTCTAAAGTGTAAGTATACAAATTTTGGTTCAGATGTGTGAAACGGTGTAGATTTTTGCCAAAGGGCCTAAACGCTGCGAACGGGGTTGGTTTGTCAGAAATTTGAGGTGGACAGTGTTACCCGCAGGGTTCCAAAGGGTAAGTATACAAATTTTGGTTCAGATCGGCGAAAGGTGTAGATTTTTACCAAAGGGCCTAAATGCAGGGAATGGTGTGGTCTGTTCGAAATTTAAAGTAGACAGTGTTACTCGTCGGGTTCTAAAGTGTAAGTATACAAATTTTGGTTCAGATGGGTGAAACGGTGTAGATATTTGACAAAGGGCCTAAATGCAGGGAATGGAGTGGTCTGTCCGAAATTTAACGTGGACAGGGTTACCCGCAGGGTTCCAAAGGGTAAGTTTACAAATTTTGGTTCAGATGGGTGAAACGGTGTAGATTTTTGCCAAAGGGCCTAAACGCTGGGAATGGGGTTGGTTTGTCCGATTTTTGAAGTGGACAGGGTTACCCGCAGGGTTCCAAAGGGTAAGTATACAAATTTTGGTTCAGATCGGTGAAACGGTGTAGATATTTGCCAAAGGGCCTAAATGCAGGGAATGGTGTGGTCTATTCGAAATTTAAAGTAGACAGTGTTACTCGTTGGGTTCTAAAGTATACACATTTTGGTTCAGATCGGCGAAACGGTGTAGATTTTTGACGAAGGGCCTAAATGCAGGGAATGGTGTGGTCTGTTCAAAATTTAAAGTAGACAGTGTTACTCGTCGGGTTCTAAAGTGTAAGCATGACGAATAGAAGGAGAGTATACAAATTTTGGTTCAGATGGGTGAAACGGTGTATATTTTTGCCAAAGGGCCTAAACGCTGGGAACGGTGTTGGTTTGTCCGAAATTTGAGGTGGACAGTGTTACCCGCAGGGTTCCAAAGGGTAAGTATACAAATTTTGGTTCAGATCGGTGAAACGGTGTAGATTTTTGCCAAAGGGCCTAAATGCAGGGAATGGTGTGGTCTATTCGAAATTTAAAGTAGACAGTGTTACTCATTGGGTTCTAAAGTATACAAATTTTGGTTCAGATCGTCGAAACGGTGTAGATTTTTGACAAAGGGCCTAAATGCAGGGAATGGTGTGGTCTGTTCGAAATTTAAAGTAGACAGTGTTACTCGTCGAGTTCTAAAGTGTAAGTATACAAATTTTGGTTCAGATCGGCGAAACGGTGTAGATTTTTGACAAAGGGCCTAAATGCAGGGAATGGAGTGGTCTGTCCGAAATTTAACGTTGACAGGGTTACCCGCAGGGTTCCAAAGGGTAAGTCTACAAATTTTGGTTCAGATCGGTGAAACGGTGTAGATTTTTGACAAAGGGCCTAAATGCAGGGAATGGAGTGGTTTGTCCGAAATTTAAAGTGGACAGTGTTACTCGTCGGGTTCCAAAGGGTAACTATACAAATTTTGGTTCAGATCGGTGAAAGGTGTAGATTTTTGACCAAGGGCCTAAATGCAGGGAATGGTGTGATCTATTCGAAATTTAAAGTAGATAGTGTTACTCGTCGGGTTCTAAAGTATAAGTATACAAATTTTGGTTCAGATTGGCGAAACGGTGTAGATTTTTGACAAAGGGCCTAAATGCAGGGAATGGTGTGGTCTGTTCGAAATTTAAAGTAGACAGTGTTACTCGTCGGGTTCTAAAGTGTAAGTATACAAATTTTGGTTCAGATCGGCGAAATGGTGTAAATTTTTGACAAAAGGCCTAAATGCAGGGAATGGAGTGGTCTGTCCGAAATTTAATGTTGACAGGGTTACCCGCAGGGTTCCAAAGGGTAAGTCTACACATTTTGGTTCAGATCGGTGAAACGGTGTAGATTTGTATAAATAACAGACAGACAAACCTTGAGCTTTATATATATAGAAGATAGAAGAAGATATGTATCATTTCTGTCAATACATTTTTTTTTATCGACTCAGTCTCACTACTTTCAGGACAAACCCTGTAAGAGTATCCATGGAAGCTGCATTGTGTGTGGTTAAGTGTAAGAGAGGGCTAAGAGCCCTAACTCCGCCACCATGACGAATAGAAGGAGAAAGTGAGCAGACTCATCAAGTTCAAGCGCGCCCCGCCAGGCAGCGTTGGAGGGGGCAAGTTCCACGCTGCCGGTGTTAGCTCAGCTGGTCTTAGGGATGCTGCTAAGGGAAACGAATGACTTTGTAACTAATACTCTTTTAAAAAGTAATTAGCGATTACAATTAAAATAGCACGGCAGGGCACAATGGAAAATATAATTCACGGAAATAAGAACTACGGTATTCATTACATGTTACGATAAGCACAGATTCCTGGAGTATACAGACACAGATTAAAAAAAAAACATAATCCCCAGCATATTAAAACAAGCACTCATAAACTATTTAAAGTAACACCCTACTTACCAATTCATTTTGTCGGCTACTGGACTTTCGAAAGCTTGCGTGAAGACTTGGCGGATGTTCGACATTGCAAATCTCGGCGGATTTCCTTCGTTCTGAAGAAAAATCGGCACTTTATATAATGATAAACAAGTCTGGGGATAACATTCATGACATGCTGAAGACAACAGCCAGCTCCTGAAGGATCAACTGAAATTGTTTCTATGGAATCGATGCAATCAAAAAATATTTCGCTCCACATCGATTTTGAGTTTAATTTTCCGGTAATTACTTTCTCGGCCTGGAAAAGGATGTCACATACACTTCTCGAAGGACGTGTTAGAAACACTTCATTGTTCATTGAGCCGTAGTCCTTTATTTCGGTAAGAACTGAAAATTTATTTAGATTATTGTCACGTAGAGAATGAGCACAAGGCGAACACTTAATAAATTTAGAAGAGTGCTTAACAACATAGCCAGCCAAATGGTACACTAAACACTTATCAATCGAAGAGTTTCGAACTGCGCTGTCAAATTCAGGTACAGAGCTTTCCCAGTCTTCGATATTTACTGCATCTCGAACCACAATTTTTTCCTTAATGGAAGTTTCCACTGATTCCTTCACTGTCTTGTTATGCACTTCCACATTCCGGGCTAATATACGCATCTGATTAACATACGAGGTCAAGATCTGCTCCCGTTTAGGTTCACAATTTCCACCAACATTTAAAGCCTGTTTTATAGGGACGTATATACATTGAAGTAGATGCAAATGAAGGAAATCTATTGTCGATGGATGATCATCTGAACTGAAAGACCGCATAATTCCGAAGTGCCGTTCCAAGGGATCTTGGGTGAACTTTCCTGTCAACACATACTTATAACCTTTCTCCCAAAGCCATTCACACATCTCCAAAGTACTCTGTAGGGTTACTACTAGTGATTCCAAGGTTCTATTGGAGGCAAAGGTATTATTGGTAGATCTCACGGTCTGAAGAAAATTAACAATAGCTGTATGAGAAGGTGAACCTTTACGAAGAGCCTGAGACGGAATGAATGCATTGAGTGCATCAGCAACAACATTTATATCACTGGTAAATGTCTCAGTGTCCTCACTACCTTGTAATCCTGCCAGTCCCATTTCTCGATAAAATTTAATACCTTTGGCAACACTGTCACTGAAAAGTTGGAATGCAAGCCTAGCGTTCATTCTCTGGAAAGATGATGGGTCTAAATGAGCAACTGTCAGCTTGTGGCATGCTCTAAGCCCAGCATACCCTGAGAGATCTTCTTTGAACAGTTCCCTATAAAAATTGAAATTAATAATTTTGTCATTATAGAGAAGTTCTACTTTATCATGAAAGTGGTTTCTTATGCATTTCAATACATGAACGAAGTCGGAGAAAGCCCAGATCTTTCTCGTAACATCTGCAGGATTAAGGATGTGAGGTTGTAGAGAGCTTGTCTTGCCACTAACTCCTAACGATCTCCAGGCCTTTTTATTTGTCTGACTACCATCACAAGTAAAGCCAACCACCCTCGCCCCAGCCTCTTCTAAATGCAAAATCACCTGTATTAAAATTTTTGCGAGAATGTCCCCTGGAGTAGCATTTCTGCTTGCATAAACAGCAACTGGCTGCACCCAATTATGCATGAATGGTACGAACATAAACACTAGAGCGTGATTTGCAAGTACGTTCTTCTGGAGGTCAGGTGTGTGTTCACCTAAATCAACTAATCCATCTACTTTATGAGAAAAACTATTAAACTGGATTTCTTCTCTTAGCTTCACTTCATCGAAAATTACAACACCGTAACGTGAATTATCATTCTTTTCTTCCTTAAAATAGTCTGAAATAGCATTTATACTATGCGTATTAACTCCATAAGGGCACTTAAGTCCTTTACAAAGTTTTCTCAAGTAACTTTCTGAGGGCAGAGGCAAGAGATTATGTCGCCGACAATGACGAAATCCTTTCGGTGATTTTATTCTCAACAATAAACTCTCTAAAATGAATTCATTGCTGTACCTCATACCATTGGGAGATTTTACCTGGCATTTCTTGAGCATAGTGTCTATTATCATCTTTTCCTTCTTGCTAAGGTGTTTGTTATCTTTGTAATTAAATGCCTGTGAATGTCGAACCTGCTTCTCCAGCAAATTAATTCTCGATTTTGCTGAGTTGAGGCAGGATCTAACGCGAATTAAATTACGGTTAGCATTCTTTAGGCGCCTTTTGAGCAATATTATAGTCTTTTCAGCATCGGTAAGTACACTAGAATGACCTAAATTCTTATCAACATTAGACTGACCTTTTAATGCCTCATTCGTTGCTTCACTCCCATCTTCAATCTTCTTTCTTCTCTTCCTGGTGGTATCGAGATTCTTTTTCCTGTTAGGAGCTTTACGGGACTTATTCTCACTTGACAGGTACTTCGGTAAATTAGGGAAAATATGAGGCACTGCTCCAGGACGTAACTTCCACCTCATACGAGAGATTTTCACTTCTTCACCATTCACTATAAAATTATCTGATTTTACTATCAAATCACCAGAGAAATGAATTTGACAAATTCTACTACTACGCGTTAACTTCGTATCCTTTCGTGGAATAGCTCTGGCCCATTTTTCAAATTGATTTGTATCCTTCGGTGGTGAAAAAAATCGTATATCGTCAACTACTCGACCATACCCTGACTTACAGCCAGGTACAAAACAATAAGGCATGTTGAACTATTAAATGAACCAAGCCACATAAGAAATATGTTTGAAGTACACAAAACACAAAACGCTGATGTACACAAGACACAATGAACTGAATTTAAGAACTGAAAGCAAAGAAAATTCAATTTAATTCACACAAATATCTCACACAGTAACTTCTCGCGCACTTTCTATGTCCCGGCTCGACGGAAACACAGCACGTGTTGGACATACTCGCTTGCAGTGCTTGTAGCGGCGGGACCAGAAACTACCGTGCTAAAATGACGGAGTCCTCACACTAGGTCCTTCTATTCGTCATGCCGCCACCATAAAGGCACCAATAAATAAGTAAATACAACATGGTACAAGAAGTATTTTGGGCCAATTGGAGTGTCAATGAAAAAGCCTACTACAATTCCCACAGTGAATTAAACAGCAGGTCATCTGATGTTTTCATTTTCTTATGATTATCTTCATGCATGTATCTTCTTCTTCATCTTATCCCACTTCAAGTGGGGTCGATGTTTCTGGCAAGGCTTTTCCATTTTATTCTGTCCCACACATCGTCGTCCCTTAACTGCATATCCATTAGGTCTTCGTGGATATTGTCAGTCCATCTTCTTCGAGGTCTGCCTCTATTCCTCGTGCCATCCACAACCAGAGACATCGCTCTCCTTCCTACATGGTTGTTATCTCGACGCATAACATGCCCATACCACAGCAGTCTTCTCTCTTGGATCTTCTTGGAGACTTCTGTTACTTTTACTGTGCCCCTGATTTTCTCATTTGCGATGTGATCAATCCTAGTGATGCCACTCATCCAGCGCAGCATCTTCATCTCAGTCACATCCAGCTTTATGACATTGTGACTTAGTTATTGCCCATGTCTCCGCACCATACATCATGGCTGGCCTCACAGCTGTCTTGTAGGCCTTTCCTTTTACCCTTATACTGAGCCTTTTGTCACACAGAATGCCAGAAAACCTTTTCCAGTTCATCCAGGCTGACTGAACCCTGTGGTTAATCTCAGTATTTATGTTGCCATCTTCAGACATGGTTGACCCAAGATACTTGAAGCTACTGACTGGCCTTAAGCTTACTCCATCCATCTGCACTAATTCATTGCCCTCACCACCAAGGCACAAATACTCTGTTTTCTTTCGACTGATTTTCATGCCTCTGGTCTCCAAGGCTTCTCGCCAGCTCTCCAGTCGCCTTTCCAGTTCTCTCCTACTGGTGTCGCACAAAACAATGTCATCGGCAAACATCATGCACCATGGTGCTGCACTACGTAAGCCATCAGATAGGACATCCATGACAAGATTGAATATGTATGGACTCAGGGCTGACCCCTGATGCAACCCAACTTGAACAGGAAACCAGTTAGCCAACCCGACGCTACTCCGGACTCTTGTTTTAGCCTCCTCGTACATGTCCTGGAAAAGCCGCACATATTTTTCCGGGACTGCTTTGGTCCTCAGACATCTCCAGACTTCCTGACGTGGAACTCTGTCATAGGCTTTCTCTAAGTCTATAAAGACCATATGTAGCTCCTTATTCTTCTCTCTATGCCTTTCGATGAGTTGCCGGAGTGCAAAAATGGCATCAGTTGTACTCCTACCTGGCATGAATCCAAACTGTTGTTCTCCAATCGTTGTGTCCTCTCGAAGCCTATTCTCGATAATTTTCTACCAGATTTTCATGGTATGGGACATCAGCTTTATCCCCCTGTAGTTAGAACAGTCCTGGATGTCGCCCTTTTCCTTATATATAGGGACCAGCGTTGTCTCCCTCCACTCCATGGGCATAACTTCTTCCGAATAAATTTGCTGCATGAGATTCCACAACATATCTATTCCTGTCTGCCCAAGACACTGCCATACTTCCACTGGAATTTCATCAGGACCAGTGGCTTTTCCTTTTTTCATTTTCTTGACAGCAATCATCACTTCTTCTCTACTAATTCCAGTGGTTAAACTCTGGTAGGGCACACCATCACCAGAAGACAGCCTATCATTTTCCTCATTTAGTAAGTGATTGAAATATTCCTCCCACCTTTTCTTGATTTTGTTTTCATCATGAAGAACTACTCCCTCACCACTCTTCATCTGCTTAATATGAGTAAAATCTTTCGATGCCTTATCTCTAGCCCCCGCTATCCTGAAAAGCTTCTTCACTCCACTGGTATTCTCCAAGTCCTCATATACATCATCCCAAGCATCTGCCCTTGCCTGCCCTACCACTCGCTTAGCATCTTTATTTGCCTGTCTGTACAGTTCTCTGTCTTCATCTGTCGCAGATTGATCCCAGGCTTTTTTGGCAAACCTCTTGGCCTTTATTGCTTCTTTTACTGCAGTATTCCACCACCAAGTTTCTTTGTCCCTATGAGCAACTTTACCGGAGGTTTTACCAAGAATGGCTTCTCCTGCTTGGCATATTATTTCACTGTTCACTTTCCACCAATTATCAACTCCTTCTATGTGTTGATATTGCCGTAAAACTTCAGTTTTGAACTCACTACACAGAATAGGGTCATCTAGCCGCCACCATTTGATTTTCGACACCGTTTTCTTCTCCACATATGGCTTGAGGCAGACATACTGATAATCGGCAACTAATACTCTGTGTTGCGGAGCTACGTGTTCACCTGCTATGACTTTACAGTTCTGCACTTCCTTCAGATGTGGTCTTCTACACATGAGGTAATCGATTTGACTTTCATTCCCTCCACTTTTATAAGTTACCAGCTGCTGTCCACATTTCTTAAAGAAGGTGTTATATATAGCTAAGTCTGCTCCCATTGCAAAATTTATCACTCTCTCACCCTCCGCATTACGGTCTCCTAATCCCCAGCCTCCATGTACTCTCCTTGCTAGTTCTCCTCCTACTGTAGTGCCCACATGCCCATTCAAGTCACCACCTAAAATAACTCTTTCTTCGGCTGGTAAGCGACTGATTTCCTCATCCAGGTCATTCCAGAATGTATCCTTTTCGTCCTCATCACAACCAACTTGAGGGGCATAAGCACAAATTATGTTAAATATACCCTCGAGGCACAGTTTGATACTCATTATCCGGTCATTTCTCCTGCGGACTTTCGTCAGGCAAGCCTTCATATCTTTCGAGAGAATGATGCCAACCCCATTTCTTCCCAGATTGTTCATTCCACTGTACAGTAATTTGTAGCCATCACCAAGCTCTTTTGCTTTATTTCCCTTCCACCTAGTTTCTTGTACACATAGAATTTCGATATTCCTTCTTCTCATCAAATCAGCAATCTCCCGTCCTCGTCCAGTCATTGATCCAACATTAAGTGTACCTACTCTAAGGTGAGCTAACTTCTTTAACCTAGTCCGCCCATGACTCGGTAGCCTTCGCACTCTTTTCACAAGGGGCAGGCGATCTCCTTGCGCGTCGCCTGTGGGGAACGCCCTAGCTGTCTCCGAGGCCAAACTTAAAGAACTTGCCATATTTTGATTTGGACAAAGTTTTACAGCCGGATGCCCTTCCTGGCGCCAACCCATAACTTGTCTGGGAAACATAAATAACTGAGAGAGACACCCTCAGTCCCCCGAACACTAGACTGTTCACCGACCCAGTTTCCCGCTGGGGTTGGTTACCCAACCTTCCACTGGGTTGCTCGGCTTAGCAGGGGACACCACGGGCAGGTCAGTGTTTGGAGTTGGAGTGGAGAGGCTATGAGGATTCTCTTCTGATGAATCCTTGTATTCTTGATGCTGTTGGACTGCATCTTCGCATCACACTCCCTTATGTCCAGGTCTGACGGTCTTCCAGACCCCCCTAGGTTGCTTCCCAGGGCTGCCTTTCAGCGCCGTATTCCGTACTTAATGTTGGCCGCACTGCAACATTCCCGCGTGTTACAGTGCTATTGTAAATTACATTTGTACAGGGTTTGGTGGTTTTTATGTTACGAATCCATTTTAAAATAAAATATCATGTGAAATATTCATTCTGGATGGCTTTATGCCGCACTAAACTGACCTTGGAGCTGAAAGGCATTAAGTCACGTTTCCAAAATTGATTTGAAAAATATGTTTATTTAAAATTCATATTCTGCAAACACAAATATATCCTGAATAGATGTTTCACAATAGAGATGACTAATATAGTGTGTTTGTTAAGTTCTGTTCTGTCAATGAAGTTTTTGATGTATAACATCTTTCCACTCGGTTGCTGGATATTTCTGTGGGAGTGATTTTGAGAAATGGGACGGAAGTGGATCGGAACGATCGAGGTGGCACCAGCTGGCACACTTCTGTTCGATCAAACGGTAAGAGAAACAATGAGCGCGCGGTATCGGAAATTGATACCAAGACGTACTCTCGGCCATGTGGAATGTATATGACATACTGAACGGTAAACGCTCATGCGAACTCTGGTGTCAAGTGATTGAAACAGTGATGGTACATGTTCGAAGTCTTCGTATCAGTATTCAAATGGTAAAATGCCTTAATATCAAACATTGTAAGTAGTCGGCATTGCCGGTATTATGTTTCTGCAGAATGGCTATTCAAATATTAACCCACATAACAGTAATGCAGTCATCAATATAATTTCTTTCTCCCGGAAAGTAGTCCAAACTGACTTAATGCGTTTCAGCTTCGACTGATTTAATTGAGCAACACAGTGTGAACAAAGTAATAGTATGGTATTTAAGGCTCTGGGTGGTGCTCCGCTTGAACAGAGGCTGCGGCTGCATGCCCAGAACTTCAGCCATGTAGCTTTCTTCATGACATTTGGGCACCTGTGATGTGGACTACCTATGTAAAATGTTATGCAGTAGGTTCCTTCACCCTGTATCTGCGTTATATTACCAAGAAACTGTGCATTTTCCTTGCTCCCCAGTTTGTAGCTGTGAACTCAACCAGCCTGCTCTGCAAAACAGCAACATTCAATTATTGACCACTGCTCTAAATTATTCCCTGACTTGAAGGTCAGATACCATAGCACCACCTTCAGTGTCTGGTTTGCAGTACTTATCACTAGGGCTCGGATTTTTAGGTAAATACATTTTTTTTTTATGTAAATACATATTTTAGGCATTTTTTCTATAAATACATAAATTCCTGCTTTTCACTTATGAGCAACCGAGTGAGTTAGCCGTGGTCGTTGCGGCATGACTGATGGCAGTCGCTCACATCCGGGAGGCGAGGAGGTTCGAATCCCCCCGCCGGCAACCTTGAAGATGGTCTTCTGTGGTTTCCCATCTTCCTTCCAGGCAAATGCCGGGGTTGGTCCCTAACTATAGGCCACAGCCGCTACCTTCCAACTCCCAGTCCTTACATTCAAACTTTCCTCCCCAGACAACACTCCACACGCGAGGTACGTGTAGCTCACCCAATGGGTGTCCACCTCGAAGCAGCTACAAACCTGGCGAGCCGAACATGTCCTCGGACATTCCCGGCACTGAAAGCCATACGCTAAAAAAAAAAAAACTTATGAGCATATAAAAATACATAATATTTCCATTTTTTAAACCAGTATGCTAGATCTTTCAGTTTATTGCATTTTTGTTCTGTGTTACTTCAACGGGGAAGAACCTGTGGGCTATCTAATTTTCATGCAGAGCGTATGTCAACTTGCAAATGTGTTATTCTTAACCTGTCGCCCCGTGCCACTCACTGTGGAAGCAGAGGATTTCCTTGTCCATAGCCATATTGCACCATGTGCTAGACCTCCCCCTCCCCCAGCTACCTGGAACCAGTGTCACTCACATGCAGTTCATTTCTGGCACTGTGAAGTGTAAGGCAGTTCTACGATGCCTAAAGTAATAACAACTACAAGTTATGGTCTGTTGCAGAATTTAAAGATAATTTTACTTCTGATGGTCCCCATCTTCTGCCAACTATGTGGGAAAGCAATTAAGGCTGAACAGCGATCTCAAGTTACACAACACCTCAAGGGCAAGAAACATATTGCCGTGTTTCGCGTTAATCGTCGGTCATTTGTGACAGACATCTTGAAGCTGTATCTCGTTGTGTAGCCTATTGTAACGCTTCAGCAGTCAGACATAGAATACATTGTATTCGTGAGTACTGCATATTGTTTATATTCACATTAATAAACTAAATTATAATTAAATATTTTTATTTTTTTGTCACATATTTCAGGTATGTTTAATACATAAAAAATAAATATTTTCCTGATTTTTAGCACCTAAGAATCCGAGCCCTACTTATCACGAAGACAAGCAGAAGCATTCCGGAGGAGTGTGAGAAGCATGATATGGAGCAAGGTTGTCCCTCAGAACAGCAAAAAGGTCATATATCGGACGTGCTATGTCCCTATGCCTCGGAGACCTGGGTTATGAAAGGAAGAGAGAAGAGCAAAATACAGGCCAGTGATATAAGGTTCTGGAGAAGCAGTATTGGAGCTACAAAGATGGACAGAATAAGAAATGAGAGGACCAGAGAATTAATGGAGGAACCATTACAGGATGGTATAGAGAAATCCAGACTTATATGGTATGGACATGTAAAAAAAAATGGAGAAGAGGATACCCAGGAGGATACACGAGACAAAGTGGAAAGGAAAGAGACCGAGAGACAGGTGGCTGAAGGGAGTGGAAGAAAGTGTGAAGAAGAGAGGAGAAGACTGGACAAGGGTGGAGGCTGAAAGATGGTGGGAAGACAGAAGACGTTGGAGAGGCTTGTGTTCCAGACAGACCTGGCCAGCGGTTGGAAACTGTGCAAGATGATGATCAAGAAGAAGGGGAAAAGTAAGAATGGTCACAGATTCATTCATAACCTTTATTTTCTTTTCAACAATATCATTATTGAATATCTTATACATATTCTATTAACAAATAAATTACTTCATTTTACTCTTCGTAATAACATTCCACTACTATAAACACCTTAGTTATGGTTCTTGGCTTGCCTATGCCTCTTAAGTAGTTTTACATTTTGAAAACAGGTACAAAAAACTGCAATGCAGCTAGAAGTCAAAGTCAACTCAGATCATTCACCTAACTAAATTTAATAAGCCATAAGGTCACTCTTTTATTTGGAAGAAGGAAATGATCATGTCATTGCAGCCTAGGCTAAGCTGTGCGGAGTGGCGACAATAAACATGTTATCTCCTTTAAAGTATTGCAGCTTATAAGGCATCAAAACACTGTCCTCAATATACAGCTGGCCAACCATCTCTCTCTCAGAGCCTACCCAATGGTTTTCCTTGTAGCCTTTCGATTTTCTCAATGTACATACTTGAATTTTACCATGAATTATAAGTTATTGTTATTTGACATTTCTAACAATAATGGCTATATATATATATATATATATTTATTTGAATGGATTGTACTTGCAAATTATTTAATTAAGCTTCTATTATTGGCTATTTCCTATTGCTGAGCTCAATGGGTGCTGTTGATGAACAGGAGTGTTGTGAAATTCAGTTTGGATGATATTATTATTCTTAGAGAATATTTAGTATTATAGAACATCTTACCTATTATTTTTGAATATGACTAGCAGCAGTTCAAGCCAATTTTAATAATAAGAAATACAGATAAACAAACAAAACAAAAAAAACGTTAAACAACACTGAGACAAGTAGTCAAACATCTGTGATCTACAATATTACATCTGTGGTCATGCTAAATTCACAGGCCACATCTTGCGACATAAGGCTTCCCAAACTAATCTCCTAGAAGGTAAGATCCCAGGGAGGAAAGGCCGAGGTCGACCTAGAAAATGTTTCCTGCAAGACATCACATTAACTCTTCATTATGGTTCCTACTGTGAGATGAAATGAGGTGCTGAAGAGAGAGAGAGCACTGGTTGCGGGGACAAGGCATTGCCTTGAGAAGTTGATTGAATGGTCATACAAGCTATCCAGCAGTACCTGGGCTAATGGAGGGTTAGAGCAGCCAGTCCTGGTTCACTTCCTGGTCAGATTCCTCCTGTCATTCTGTTCTTGAGCAAATGATAAAATAGCTGAATTATTTATCATATGGTCATGAAAGTCATGAAAAATATTTACTTTTCATACAAATCTAAATAGGAAAAATAAAATAAAATTACAACCAATCATTGCATAGGAAAAGGGCAGACTTCTCTCTTCTTCCTCGCCTTTTCCCGTTATGCAGGCTTGGCTTTCTTAATCCTGAGGTGCCAGTCGTTTAGTTGTAAAGCATCATCAGCAGATAGACCCAATACTCTCATGTCCCTTTAGACATTCGTCATCCATGTTGTATGGTCATGAAGGTCATGAAGAATATTTACTTTTCATACAAATCCAAGTAGGAAAAATAAAATAAAATTACAACCAATCATTGCATAGGAAAAGGGCAGACTTCTCTCTTCTTCCTCGCCTTTTCCCGTTCCGCGGGCTTGGCTTTCTTAATCCTGAGGCGCCATTTGTTTAGTTGTCAAGCATCATCAGCAGATAGACCCAATACTCTCATGTCCCTTTAGACATTCGTCATCCATGATGTTTGAGGTCTGCCACTCCCTCTCTTTTGTGTAACCATGGAAAGGCACTTCTTTACTACATGATTTTCCGGTTTTCGCATAACATGTCCATACCACTTTAGCCTGGACTCTTAAGTTTCTCAGTTATAGGCGCCACTTTGGAACTGCCTCACACATGTTCATTACAGATTTTATCTTCGAGGGTAACTCCACCTACCCAACGTAACATATGCATTTCTGTGGTATGTAGCTTTTGCTCATGTGCCTTTGCAGTAGCCCATGTTTCACTACGGCAGTTTTATAACTTAACACTTGGTTTTTGTGGGTATTTTCGGATCACATAAAACTCCTGTTAGTTCGTGCCATTTGTTCCACCCAGACGTGGCCCAATGGATTATATGGCGGTTATCGTTTCATCTTCAGCAATGACAGAAACATTTTAAAAAATAAAAAAATGACAGACAGGTATGGGCAGAGAGAGAGAGAGAGAGAGAGAGAGAGAGATTAAAAGAAAATAAACCAAGGTGGTTAGATGTAATAAAAGAAGACAATGGGAGGAGAGGCGATGGAGAGGGAGTGGCAGACCTCAAACATCATGGATGACGAATGTCTAAAGGGACATGAGAGTATTGGGTCTATGAAGACCATTTTCAAAGAGTGTGTGTTTTTGGATAGACAAAAGCGGAACAAGTTCCCAAATTTTACCCAGTTCGCTAGAGCAATATACTGATTATGATGATTATTGACAAATGCATAAAAGAGAAGAGGAACAATCTCTAAAGCTGTCATCATCCCAATCAATAGTTCCTGATTGCTATAGCCATCCTTATCCCTGTCCTTTTAGTGGGTATAGCCTAGTTTTCTTTTTTCTACCTCCCTCTCTCCACCCCTATCTGTCTTCGTTTTAGTCCTTTTTTCCATGTTGCTATCCTCATTTTCCTGTATAATAATTGATTGCAACTTTTATTATATGTATCCTGTAAACTTTTGGGTTTATGGCATATGACCAGAATTTAGTGCAGGAATCTTGAACTTCTGTCAATGCTGAACGTGCAACAGGATCTTACAACAGAGAAAAAGAGCTTGAATTCAGAAAGCACAAGAACTTACCTTTTAAAAGCTATTCATGAATCATAAACCCAAAAGATTACCAAATTTACTACTCTGGGCTGTGATAGTCTCAATTTTAATACTGTATTATAAGTTTGCTTTCTATATAAATCATAGAATTATTGCTTCCCTTCATCACAAGTGATGATTTCCAAATGTCCTGACATGAGTCTCCAACTTTCTGCCATTAATTTTGCAGTGAACACCAAATCTCTAAATACTTCCCTCGCTTATTTTTGTTGTAATTTGTATTAGGGTCATATTTGCCATCAGCACCATGTCCTTGCATATGTGAAAGCTGTCCATAGTCTCGTATTGCAACTTGGGGCAATTGGAACAAAATTCCTGAGACTTGAAATAAGGTATTATCCCGGCATTTTCCTGGAGTGGTGTGGTGTGTGTGTTGGGGGGGGGGGGAACAACACACACAATCAGAATATCTCCATATGTACATACATACAGTATCCACAGACATTAGGGTCACACAGCTAGACCCAGGTGCAGCATTTGACCACGTGAAATGCCATTCATTGATTAAATAAACGGACTCCACACCGGCTGGAAAACGCTAGGAAGAAGGAGTTATATAAAGTTATGACCCTGTTGGGGTTGTACTTAAGGTCTGGATAAACCTATAAGATCTTGGTCTTCGCCTTCAAGAGAGTGGAAAAAGAAAAACAGAGGGTTTTTTGGGTTAATCCTTGTAAAACGTTATGGCCATTCCCAAGTCCAGATAAGGAAGGAATAGAGTGGATGACTAGTCTTTTAATCACATGGTATTAGAACTGTTGAGTAGGTGTATTCACTAAATACAAGGAGGAGGACAAACAACCCATCTTATTTATTATTTTAATTATATTAAATGTCGCCTCCGTGGTGTAGTGGTGAGCATGCTTAGCTGCCACCCTGGAGGTCCGAGGTTCGATTCCCGGCTCTGCCACGAGATTTGAAGAGTGGTACGAGGACTGAAACGGGGTCTACTCGGCCTCGGATGGTCCAAATGAGTAGAGGGGCTTCGATTCCCACCTCAGCCATCCTCAAAGTGGTTTTTCCGTGGTTTCCCACTTCGTCTTCAGGCCTAATCCCGGGATGGTACCTACCATCAGGCCACGGCCGCCTCCTTCCCTCTTCCTCGTCTATCCCTCCCATTCTTCCCATCCCGTCCCATCCTTCATGAGGCCTCCTGGACGAGGCGCGCCTCCCCAGTTGTATCCCCAGACCCGATGTCAAGCTCCAGGACACTGCCCATAGAGGCGGTCAAGGTGGGATCCCTCGCTGAGTCCGTGGGAAAAGCATACCTGGAGGGTAAACCGACTACGAAAAAGAAAATAAAAGAAATTGTCTTAAGTATTTGTACATAAAAGCATGTTAGTTTGTAGAGAATGTAAATACTTGTAATTGGGCACAATTTGTGTTGACCGACTGGAAAGCTTTCTTTAATAGATTTGGGCAATACAAAAAATTACTTCTATCACTTCAATTTTCAACCATCTTATTTTTTTTTATTTTTTTTTAAGTGGCTTTGGTGGCGTAGTTGGTAGCATGCTGAGCTTCTATGTCCATGATCGCGGGTTCAAATCCGTCCGTAGTTAAGAATGTAAACAACGCTCTTAGGTTCCTACGTTCATTGCCAAGAGCCGACTGCGGTGGCATCTGGTAGCTAAGTTCTGAACTAGTAGTCGTTGAAGGTAGCGTCTGGCGGCAAAAGTAGGAACTATTTGAAAAATTCAAAAGTCTGCAGTCCTTACTTGAATTAAAAAAAGATACAGTCAGTCTGAGAGACTAGACTTTATATCATTTCAAATGACACATGCTACACATGTTAGAAAGGCTCAGGAGGGCCCCAGGACTCTTTCAACAGACTCCATTACCCATTAACTTAGGCTTCCCACGCAAGCACCTCTTTAAGGGTCACCCTGTATTTAAGTCTGACATCTTTTACAACTCTTTAAGGGTCACCCATTATTTGAATCTGATATCTTGCAAACCTCTTTAAGGGTCACCCTGTAATTGAATTGAATCTAACATACTGTTCACCTCGTTGTCACCCTGTATTTTGCTCTGACATCCTGCACACCTCTTTAGGAGGCACCCTGTATTCTTATCTGGCATCTTTTATATCTCTTTAGAAGTCACCCTGTATTCTTGTGTGACATTTAGTACACCTCTTTAGGAGTCACCCTGTATTCTTGTCTGACATCTTGTACACCTTTTAAGAGTCCATTGTAAGAAAGTCACTTGCTCTCGAGCCAGTGGTGGATCCAGAGGTTCACTTCGGAGGGGGCACTCTAGGATTTCAGAGTAGCTAGAGAAAATATGTAATAAAATTACTTCGCCCGGTATCTTAAGTGGTTTACCCAGCGTAAGCTTGGAAGGCTTACGGACGGCAGGTCCCAGACGGAATTCAGAAAAACCGAGGTGAACAGCGAAACTCCAAATATATATACTCTTCTCTGAAGTCTTAACTCGACATGACTCGAAAGTTGATGCTGGCCGAAGCTGGGGTGATAGACTCGTAAACTAGCTCCAAAGCTAGTAATTTATATTTCGACTGAATGGAGATTGTTGGAAGAAATGAAAACGTAAAATCACTTATAGCGGGTGATGTATTAAAGATAGAGATATGCTGTCGCGGGCCTTTTTGTAGAACTTTTCATGCTGACCAATTCTTACACTCATAGTAGGCCTATATAGATATTTTTAATGGTTTATCCAGCGTAAGCTTAAATGGCGCACGGACGGCAGGTTTTTCTTCAATTCGATGTACTGAAATCGTTACTGCTCGGCTTCCTGTGGTCACAAATGAATGTTTTTCTACAGAAACCTTCCTCGAGAAATCCTTTACAGAATGGTGAAAACCACATCAAAATCCATCCAGTGATTCTCGAGATTACCCGTTACATCCAAGAATCGGGGACTCTGTTTTGGTTGGTTCTTAAGTTTAGGGGCTGCGACAACGCGGTCATGTAGCCCCGTGTACTTTGGGTGTGTGTAGAATTTGTCTGATAATCGGTGTTAATTGTGATGACTGTATTAGTGTGTGTTATCTGTTTTTTAATTTAAGTACTGCAACTTCGAATTTTTCAAATAGTTCCTACTTTTGCCGCCAAGCGCAACCGTCAACGACTACTAGGCCAAGTTCAGAACTTAGCTACCAGACACCATCGCAGTCGGCTCTTGGCAACGAACGTAGAAACCTAAGAGCGTTGTTTACATTCTTAACCTATCCAATTTAGCTTCACACAGGTGCAATTAGTGGAAGGTTCTTTAACATGCCATAAATCTATGACATGGGACCGCCGGCTTTACTTCCCCTCCGAAGGAAGGCATACTGAGGGATTTTTAACGCTCTTAAAAAATCTGACGGCTTATACTACAGTATGTCGAGATGCCCGCGACTATCATTGAAACAAATACATGAATTTATAACTAGTATGGGCTATTAAATCTACGTAAAACTCATTAAATACGTCATACAACTGTTCCTAGGGATACTTGTAGAGGACTGAACTAATAAAAACAGAGCATTCTTTTGATGTTCCTATGTATAATCAACATTGTGATTTAACATGACTTATGTTTACAAAGGAAATAATCGCTCAGGTAAGTTAAACTTCAATAAACTCCTACAAGAGTGAAATCATCAGCTCCGCGAATAACGCGGTTGCAGCTTGCTGGCCGCCGCGAGCGCTAGTGTCGCTTCATCTACCAAGGATGCAATTTCGTAACGCAGCGAGCTTCGTTACTGTGTATTCAACTGGTAATACAACTCCGTCCTCCCAGGTTTGCCAATCTAAGTCTTCCCCCCTCGAAATATAGCTTATTTCAAGCTGAGGCTAGCACCAAATAATTTTGAATCCCAGCTAGCTGGACAATATTAGCTTTTCATCTTTTCTTAACGGAATAGAACTTATATGTAAATTAATCTAGTTTAAATTTTAAATAACACGTTTTAATAAGGACTTCGAAAATTCTATGGGTACATTAACACTATTCATGGGATCGCTATTAACTTCTTGAGCATTAGATCGCCGTCAGCCGAGTTGCTACAGTATGTCCAACAATTCCCCGAATTACGATTATCTCCCAGTTACGAATGAGTGAAATTTGTCGCATGTGTAGTGTAAGCAATTAAACCTTTTTCCAGCTGCATGTAGCATTTGTAAGGTATAAAGGACTTAGTAGGTGACAAAAATCTTCGAAAATGATATTTTAGGCAATATAAAGCACAGGATCTTGTTGAAAAAATTGTATAAACATAAAACTGAGTAGCCTATTGTATAACTCATAAATCAACATGATACATTGTGAGAGAACATGCCCACTTTTGCTGAGACTACCGTAAATGTCTTCTCTTGTTGAGAGATACGCAATCTTCATGTTGGTAGCACATATAGATTCGAGTTTATTTTGTTCCTGTCAGAAATTAACTTCATTTTTTACAGAAATGATTTTTTTTGGTCTTTTGTGCATATTGTACTATAGTAGAGAGTCGTTTATCCGGACTAATAGGGACCGAAAGTGCTCCGGATAATGATTTTTCCGGAAAAAACATGCACAGTAGATTATGGTAATAACCACCAAGCTTCTCATTTAGCTGCAACGCTTTCTCACATAACAAAGGTCCAGAAATGGGGTCTCCCATACTTCTTGTCCGAATAAACCATAAGTACACCGCTTCTTCCAATTTATTATCCCTAGCTGATCTCAAGGTTCTACTCTTTTTAGACCCTTCTTCCCTATCTAACTTCGATGCATAATTCAGAATTTCAACTTTCCTTTCTTCAAATCATAAATTGTGGATTTTCTAACACTAAGTTTTCATTAGACACTGCACACTCTCACCTTTATCCAGTTTATTAATGATCTCCACCTTCTTCTCAACGGATAAAACATTGCGATTTAGTTTATCTCTTTTGTCACTCGTAGAAGCCATTTTCACAACCTAATACAGTACAGTACACACATTCACATACTGTAACACATTGAAACATTATAGAGTAAACAAACGGAAGGTGACATAAAAGACAATAATTGAAAACGAGAACCGACTCACTACTGTAGTGAGCGCGTGCTGCTCCGTCTTTTTTTTGCTCGTCCGGATAATTTACGTTCCGGTTGTTTGACGTTCGGATAAACGACGTTCTACTGTATTTGAAAACGTCGGGACCAAAAACACGAAACTTTTCTTGTGTAATAATATATCATTAAGAAATGGAAATACTTGTAGAGTTGTTGCTAATAATTAATTTGAGGGGCTTGAGACGTCTTGGTCATCAGCCCCGTATAGTTGGGGGTGTGTTGCAGTTGTCTGGCAACCTATATTGCTGTGATGACTGCAGTAATGTGTGTAAATATATCAGGGACAGGGATGGGGTAGACGCTCTGGGACTTGTAGTAAGACACTATTCCGGCAATTTCCTGCAGGGAGTGTGGAAAACTCGGGGGAAAACCACACTCAGGATAACCGCTGTCAGCACCGGGATTCAAACCTACGATATTCGTACTTACTGTATGTGCCCTCGCGGCCATGGTGCACGTTTGACGAGCGCGGCTATGCCGCCGGACGAAATGCTTGTAGAATTTGGATTCGAGTAACTAAAACCCTCCCGCCATTGGTCGATCCTGGCTACGCTACTGCTTTTACCTGTCCTAAACATTAAAAAATGTATGTTGATGTAGCGATTATATTAACAGAGCTACCATTACATACTATATGATAACAAACATTGACCACATTCATGAATGCAGGCAATACAGCAAAGATTTTACTTGCAGTGCAGTATGCAGAAACAAACATTTTTATCGGCAATATCAATGTAGCAGACAAATGGTTTTTCAGGGGAGCTTGCCTCGAGCCTGATGGACAAAGACCTCCAGGACGACCAAAAAGGCATTGGATGGATACCCTACACGACGATATGCGCATCGTAGGTCTTCGTCCTATAGATGCAGCAAACTGCCTCAAATGGAGAGCAAGGTGCAGAGTGGCGGACCCCAAAAAATAATTGGGAACAACGCCAGGAAGAAGATGGAGATCGCAGTTGGGTCCTTTTACTCTTTTTTCCAGTGACTTCAACTCATGTCCCATGAATGTTTCTGTAGTTCAAGAGTGGCCTTAAAGAAAGAGAGTTTAAAGCTCTAAATGACTCAAAATATAGAATTAGTCAAAAGGACTGTAGTACCATTCTAAGTAAAATTACCTCTTTTTGGTGTAAATTCTGAAAGAAAAAAATAAATTATCAATTTATTCAAAAGGATGAAAAACTATGACTAAAAGCATATTTGGGATTTTATAACCTTGGGAAACAGTTCAAATATCTTAGATTATAAACAGTAAGTTGTGATACTTCAAACCTCCGTACGGTACTGTAGACACAAGAAATTAATCAAATAATGTTTTAAATATTACATGGGATATGTTTTGGAAATGGAAGGAAGTACAACGGTAAAAATACTGAACTACAAGAAATTTCTAGATGTGATCAGCAGAAGGGAGTGACAATATACATAGAATGAAAGTTAGAATCATATTCAGATCTACAGTTTGCTTCTAACTTCTGGGAAACAGGGAAGACTAGGATATGTATAGGCTAAATGTTGGGAAACCATGGCATATTATTAATTATTCCTCTTTTCATCACTTTTTTTCTTTCTTTCTTTTTTGCTTGTTAATCAAGTTTTTTCAACTTTGGAAAGCTTGAAATATCTCTTCACCTCCCACCTTAGATTAGAATTATTACCAGAAACAACTATCAAACACTCCTTTTTTGTATTTTACAGTTCTAGCTTCTTATGATCATCTCAGCAGAGCACTTGATACATCAATTTTATGGTATGTTCTGTAAAATTATACAGCAGAAATACACTTGAAATATTACCAGATGTGACATCATAACCTGCTTTATTTTAGGCTCTCAAACCTGGAGAACCTTGGGCTGCAGGATATGAACCAGGACAGGTGCATTTAAAAGAGCAATGGGAAATTTTAAGGAATATTTGAAGGCAGCTCAGAAGAATTAACAATATCTGATTTTTACCTCGACTAGGAGTTAGCAGGATCACATGTCCTAATATCAAATTGAAGAAGCAGCTTTGCTTGGACCTGGCAGCAAAGTTGACATGTTTTTCTTGAATATTTAAGAGCACAGATGTTTCTGGGTGAACATTAGAAAGTAACATTGCAGGATGTAGTGAAGGGCATCAAATCCATATTAAAAGAAGTATGGGTTAAATTTCTCTGCTAACACAGGATGTCCTTATAAAATTATTATTTAACACTTGATTAGTGAAAATACCAATATTATCTGGTGTTTAATTATACCTTTCAGTTTATAATGACTTCAGATGTTAACAAGAAAACCTCTTGGAATATACAATTCCCTACAATATATACTCTACATGTGAGACTGAACATCATCTAACACGGTCCTTAAAGAAAAGGCTCAGGATATCCCACTGAATTTGAAGGTGAAGGCTCTCACAAATCTAGACATGCCAATTACAGCCACAATGGCAATATTTTGTACATTAGTAAGATGAAGGTTGTTTGGTTACAATCAATCATCTGGACGTGAGAAAAAATGCACACTATTTCTCAGTTTAATATAATGAAAGACACTGGATAAGTTGATGACAGTTGATTGGGCATTGCTGCAACAGTCTCTTCAATATTGCTTCACTTTCAAATAACTACACAAGAGAAACATTAATTAATGGAAGATTGAGCAAATAAGTTCTATACTCGTGATGAAATCTGCTCATTATAGCAGTTTAGAATTTTTCCATTTAGAATCACTTCAACAGCAGGAATTTCAGCCATTAAAAGAAAAGTTTTTCATAACCTTCACCAGGAAAGTAGTATTATTTTCCTTCAATATTCTGCCTCCCCCTCACCTCTCTGAGGAGAATTACATGGCAGAAGATCTATTTCAGATGTGACACAGTTCTATCCTAATAAACGGATAAAGTTGACAACATGTGGCGATTTAATGGACTACGAATGAGCCAATACTGAACATTATATCTATATATATATATAGGGTGAACAAAAAATGCAGCACTTGGAGGTCGGCATGCGATACCTCATCCAATTGCAAGACAAAAGTTTCAATAGCAAAATTGGATCGGGTGCTGTTTGAAAACACAAGTATGAAAATGAGAAGCTGGTAACACTGTCACATCCTGCAGTGCATCGGAATGTACAGAGAAAGCTCCAGCAGCGCGCCGAGTTCCTGCGACCTGCTTGTGGCCACGCTGCATGCAGTTACAGCATTGCCAGAGCCTCGTTTCTTAACACGCATTTCTGTTAAACCTATTGGCGGGACTAGGTTTTGCAACATAAACTTATGTCGTGAATTTCGTCGAGGAACCGCATGCTGACCTCCAAGTGCGGCATTTTTTGTTCACCCTGTATAGGATGTAACTAAATATGTGAGAAAGCTCCAGGGATTCGATCGAGGACCTGACAACAAGCAAAACATGTCCTGTAAACACATGGTGTATTTGCTTTCGTGATGTACATAACACAGACCACTTCACTATGCAGGTTGGTCATTTATGTTAATAAAGTGTACGTTACTATCTATAGAAGGTGCTCAAAGTAGCTACCACGAGCTGTAATGAAGGCGTCTATGCGCCGCATCATTGATTGTCTCACACGCTCCCATATTCCAGGCGTCTGTCATATCTGCTGACATCCTTGCTCTATTCGCTGACACAGCATGTCCAAGTTATGAATAGGTGTGGCATACACGATGGCCTTTAAATAACCTATAAGTAGAAGTCGAATGGGTTGAGATTGGGAGAAAGAGCAGGCCACGGTGTCGGTCCTTGAATGCAAAACAAATGCACTCAGACTTGAATAGCGATGAAACTTACAAGTGGCCTGTGTGCCCTCCACAAATGACCAACTAGCATCGTGCCGCCGTCTGTGTTATACACACCACAAACAATGCTTGTAACACGGCAACGAACGTACATACACCATATGTTTACCGGACATGTTTTGCATGTTGACAGATCCTCTATCGAATTCCCGGAGCTTTCCCTCGTATTTAGTTCCACCCTGTATTCGCTCATTTGCTGCAACAGTGACATAACTCAAAATCGGATATTTTTGGGAAACTGCATTTAACTTAAATTTTCAGGCATTTACTAAACTGAGGATTATTTACATAATACCACGGTTTTGACGCCAAATTGAATTGGGGAGTAGCAGACACTAATGCAATTAAGAAATATCAGTGTTCTTGATGCAATTCCAATATTTTCAGAAACTGGCACAACTAATTATGTAGTCTCACGTTGCCAAGAATAATGATAGAGTAGTATAGATTTAATCAATATTGATAAAGAATATTTTCCATTTAGTTAAAGACTGAAAAAGTACAGATTTCTAGTTATGCCACTGTTGCAGCAAATGAGATATACCGTATATCAAAACATCCCTGCCAAACTTTGCATTATTAACAAGTATCCAGGCAAATATTTCAAAGCTAGTCTTCAAACTTATTTGCCCAACATCTAAAATTCAAACCATGTCTCACCATATAGGTTTTTGCTGAAACTACTGAACTTCAAAAGGATTGCCGTAAGTAAAATAAAATATAGAAGTTGAATAAAGGCCGATTCACACTATACAGTACCGTTCATGTCACGACGATATGCATTAATTTTGGGACAGAATGTGGTCAAGAAAAAATTTAGTTCTATGTGCTATTATTTTAGACGAGGAGGAGCGTAGCACAAGAAAGAGGAAACTAAGAAAATTGATTCATGATAGTTATGTTAACAGAGTGAAATACAGAAGGAAAACATGCTACTTTATTCCAAGAGCTAACGGATGATGATACGACATTTTTCCAGTTAGAATGGATTTCATGTCCAATTTGCTTATTTTACCGTATATCTTAATGTGTGGGTAAATTCCATGAGGTACTGTTTCGGGCGATGTTGAAATAAGTTTTAAAGACATAAATTACTTAAGGTTGCGACGGAATATTGTTTATTTTAAAATCCCGATAAATTTACTAGCCCATGTTTCACAAATTCACTATTTCGTTTTGGCGAGTATAACCGCAAACTGTAACCAAACCTAACCCAGGTTAAAATCAGAGGGAGCGTCAAAACACGCCTAGACACGGATTGGAAGTGGTTGCTAGTGCAAACTGTCAATACATGTCCGCATACGTTCCGTAAACAATCCTGTCGGGAAACACAAGGCTCACGGAAGGTGTATGTAATGTGCAGTGTGCATGTACTCATTTAAAATACAGTAAACTTTCATGTACGGAGATGTGATGGAAAGGTTACGTAATGTATAGTGTGAATCGACCTTAAACCTATAGAACTGACATTTTATCTAATTAAATTAAAGAATGCTTTTCAGTCGGTCAACACAAATTGTGCCCAATTACATTAGGCGGGAAACAAGTATTTACACACCGTATAAACTAACACGTTTTTATGTACAAATATCTACTTAATTGGATGACATGTATCGAACGTCACACGTTCATCTTCAGATCTTGTTCACTTAAGCTTAATTAGTGTACGACGTTTATGTATTAAACACAAATATATACAGTAGAGTCCCACTATTCCAAACTAATTGAGATCGAACCCTGTTCGGCTTAGCGGGAATTTTTGAATATGTTGATTTTATTAAAACTAGCTGAAGTACCCTAGCTTCGCTACGGGTAATAAATAAATTAATATCTGAAGGTGACAGTTAAAACAGGGATAGGCGAGGAGCTGCTTGGAGGGAGAGTAAGGATGGAACATTTTGTCCAACTACACCGCTTGGCGTTGACCGTGTTTTATAGCACAAATTTAGGTTTTACTCGCTGGCCGTTGGAGATACACGAAAAGTGATAAGGACCTTTCGGATAGAAAAATTAAATTTTAAACCTCGTATATGAAATTTGCTATTTCTTAGCGTACTCTTTTTATTTGAAATGGAAATATGAAAGTTTGAAACCAAAGGGTGTAGTGAGGTCATTAATATGGCCGCCATCTTTAAATAGTGCAAAGTATCAAAATCAAAAGTAGCCTATATGTTAACCAGGTAAATCAGCTACTTCCATGTAAATCGGACCAGTGGTTCTTGTGTGATTGAGTAATACACAAACACACACCATCTCATATTTATATATTATAGATAGTGATATCATATGGGATAAAGTTCTCAGCACAAAAGAGTGAAGTGGTCATCACAACAAGGAGGAAGAACAGACTGGATATGGGCATAACACTTGGAGGACAGCAGTTGCAGAAAGTAGAATGCTTCAAGTACTTGGGAAGCATAATTGAAGAAAAGGGAGGCAATAGGATGGAAATAAATGAAAAGGGAAGACAAAAGTGTTAGGGGGATGATATGGAATACAGATGTACCACAAAAATGTAAAGGAATCATCTACAAGACCTACTTTGTGCCAATTTTGACGTATGGTTCAGAAACATGGGTGATGAAGGAAAGGGACAAGAATAAAATACGAGCAGTGGAGATGAAGTTCCAGAGGAGTAGGGTAGGAGTGACAAGAATGGACAGAGTAAGGAATGAGAGAGTCAGAGAGATGGTAAGAGAGGAACCATTGCAAAATAGAAGAGCGGTCTAGGCTACAATGGTATGGACATGTGAGGAGGATGAGAGAGGAGAGGATACCGAAGAAGATGTTTGGAATGGAAATGAAGGGAAGGAGGCCAAGGGGATGACCAAGGGACAGATGCACAAAAGGAGTTAAGAAGAGTGTGGAAGAAAGAGGAGTGTGCTGGGACACAGTGAAAGATGAGAGATGGTGGATGGACAGTAAACGATGGAGAGGCTTATGTTCCAAGCAGACCCGACCAGCAGTCGGAAACTGCTCAAGATGATGATGATGATATAGATATCAACGCTTTGACTTGTTAAGGCATAAATTTAGTGTGGGGACATCTGTCTCAATTAGTTCGGAATAGCGGAACTCTACCATATATATATTTGTGTTTAAGTGTAATTCATAAGCATCATACACTAATTAAGCCTAAGTGAACAGGATCTTATGATGAACGCTTGACGTTCGAAACATGTCATCCAATTAAGTAGGTATTTGTACATAAAAGCGTGTTAGTTTGTATGGTATGTAAATACTTGTTTCCCCGCCTAATGTGATTGGGCACAATTTGTATTGACCGACTGGAAAGCATTCTTTAATAGATTTAGGCGACACTGAAGAGTGGCTTCTATCACCACATTATTTAAGGAATAAAGGAAATAGCCAATTAAGGTAAACAAATCTTCTCTGAGAGAAAATTACACATTTCATGTTTTGCTATGAAATTAATCAAGATACAAAGTTTTATGGCAGTGTGAATGGTCAACCTGAACATAATTACAATCACCTTCTCATACACACTATACATGTCAGAGAATTGGTATGTTTCTCTGACTGACGGAATATTTACCTCCTGTAAGAATTGCAAGTTAAGAGATAAGCCAAGAGCATAACAATATACAGTACAAAGAATCAATCAGCAAGTGCTTTGATATGACTAGAAAAAAAAGATTCTAAAAGGGATGAAAGTAAAACTTAAGCAGTAGAGGAAGAACATAGTCTCACGCTGGCGAGGGAGGGAGAGGGGGAGGGGAAGGTTGTCAGATTTGCTTCCTATGACAAAAGAAAAGGCGTATTTGGCCTTAAATCAAAAATATCTCAAATTTAAGAAATTATAAATGGGAAACAAAGTACAACAAAAAAACATCTGTTAAGTACAATTCCAAGTTTCATGATTGGTCCATACATTCATTCTTAAAGTCTACTGCATAGTAAAACTTCACTTATATGTTTTTCAACAACTTGGAGAGCATTACAAAAGTCATTTCATGAGGCAATGATGTGATAAGAACAGAGATGGAAACTAGTGTCCATCCCTTCCAAGGTTCACAAGTGCTAAGAACAAAAACTAATATTGTTCAGCTTTTCCCAATTAATTGTAGCCAGAGCCAACCAGGCTCATTTTGGTTTTAGCCGGATGCCCTTCCTGACGCCACGTGATTTTTTAGGTGAAAATTCCACCCCGCTGTCACCGGGATTCGAACCCTGGCCGTCTGGGTGAAAGACGAGCAGCTAAGCCACAGTGCCATCACGCTCCCCTCACAAGTGCTAACGAGGGAAGTACCCCAGCTCGAACGGCGAAAACCGACTGAAAGTGTGTTTAAAGTGTACAGTTGTACCTATGCCAATAGCTATCAATATCATTCATCTGTAAAAGTACGTGTTCGGTCGCCAGCGCCATCTGAGTATGTGATAATGTGATCACCGTGGCATTTGAGTTTGGACTATTGCAATGCGGGAACATTGTAAACAGTGGAGTATGTCTACATGTTGCCCTTGTTAAGTGTGCGTACTGTTCCATTCCGCTGTGTTTTAATCACTTCATTGAAACTCCACATTTACACTTCCGACGTCGAAAGAAGGACAACACAGTATCTTCTATTGTGAGAAAGATGACTATGTCAACACGATACTGCATGTGTTAAGATTTCTTGTTGCAAGCAAGTGTTCAACCTTTTGCCAGATGATACTGCACCACATCTGTTTCTTGTTAATATAATGGTCCGAATTGCCTGTTGCACGGTAGTTTCTGTTGCGAATTGTGTTTCTGCAATCTCTTTGCAATGTTACCACATATACAGGGTCTTTCATATAAAATAACAGCGCCAAGCGGTGGCTTTGTTAACCGTATCTGCGGTCACCTTGGCTGAGCTTGCGACGTGCCACGGCCCCCTGCTGTAGTATTGAAAGTTCGCGCATAGTATCCTACATATGAGGGCTGTTTTTTTCTTTTTTTCTTTTTCAAGTTCTGATGGACTGTATAAAAATAAGAGATTGACACTACCAAACTTGACCTTGCAATAAGCGTGCAGGTGCTCAGTCGCCAGTCTAAACAGCAAGTGCTAACATGGTGAGACAGTTATCATTGCAACATCGTATTTTTTTATGTAAAACTTATTTTAAGTACGAGTCGGCTCGGCGGGTACGTGATGCATTTATTCAGCAATTTCCTGATGAAGTGCCACCTTCACTAGCACAGATTCATGCAATTGCAAATAAGTTGGACACTACTGGCTCGGTGCTCAATAAAAAACATGCCCACACACGAACAGAGGATGAGCTAGATGACATTGGCGAGAATCTTGAACGGTCTCCGAATAAATCACTCACAAAATTAGCACAAGTAGGGGTTTCGGTTTCATCAACAATAACTAACTAAAGTAATATTTCAGCATTGTACACACGCTAGCAAGGCCGCTGCATCATACACGATTGCACACACGCTTAAAACATGGGGCCTTGGAGCGCCACAAGCTCGGCCAAGGTGACCGCAACTGCGGTTAACAAAGCCGCCGCTTGGCGCTCTTATTTTATATGAAAGACCCTGTATATGCTAAAGGTCTAACCAACTGCTAGGAATGGATTTTCCCTAATATAATGGTCCGAATTGCCTGTTGCAGGGTATTTTCTGCTGCAAATTGTGTTTCTGCAATCTTTGGACGCCGTAACTTCCAAACATTGATTTTACACTAATGCGGGGTTTTCCAGATAAATGCCCGTGATGGGTAGTAGAACTGACATATCTTGGTATGTTAAGCATACTACCAGTCGGTTTTATCCGTTCGAGCTGGGGTACTTCCCTCGTAAGAAGAAGAGACCTATTTTCTCTTACCTTTACTGTATGTTATAATATTCCATCTCAAGTTAACTAAAACACCTAGCTCCTTGGTGATCACTAGTAGGATGTCTGGCTTATGATCCCAAAGTTATGTGTTCGGTTCCTGATCAAGGAAGTCAGATTTATTAAGAGCAGGAAAAATCTGAGGTACCCTAATTCTGTGCTATTGGTGCCCTACAGACCTCTTGTATCTTGCTACGGTGTGTGAATGGTTATCGTGTCAGTCTACCAACCCCAAGCTTGCAAGTTTGGTCCTGGCCATGGTCAGTGATTTTTGAAAGGCGACAAAAATCACGACACGCATGTCATACGTTGTTGGCATGTCGAAGAACCCATTTGAATTCAGTAGGCCCTGTTCATAATGACAAAATTAATCTCGGGATTTTCTGCCAACACAAAAGTTCCTCCTGTCTCTACTAGAAAGCGCTATAGTGTCAAGGAGCTTAGATATCTATCCTCCTTGACTTTTACAGTGCTCCAAGGAACAACAAAATTCGACATGCAAGCTGCCCTCTGGGTGTCAAATAACAAAGCTTGCACCCTGCACCAGAGGTCATACGATATTATTATTATTATCATGTTTAGTGACTTCTTCTCCTTTATATGACGTCTCCGCGTCGAAGATTGGCGATCATCATTGCAATCCCTTGCCTCGAGTTTGCCATTCGAAACAGAGATGCTGAGTCAAGTTCAAACCATTCCCGCAAATTCTTGAGCCAGGAGATCTTCCTTCTACCTGGTCTGCGCCGTCCTTCAATCTGGCCTTCCATGTTTAGCTGCTGGAGTCGGTACTTATTATTTCGAATCACGTGGCCAAAATATTGTAGCTTCTGTCGCTGGATGTTGTAGAGCACCTCCATCTCCTTGCCCATCCGATCCAGCACCTCGGTGTTTCTCACTTTGTCAGTCCGCGATATACGAAGCGTGCGACGATACAGCCACATTTCAAATGCTTCCAAATTCTTCTCCAAGGTTTTGGTTAACGTCCACCCCTTGTGTCCATACATTAGTATGGGAATTATGTAACACTTGAGGGCAAGTAGTCTAGTTCTCAGACTAAGATCTCGGTGACACAGCAGATTCTTCATTTTGATAAAGACACCTCTGGCTTGCTCAATGCAAGCTTTGATTTCATGGCTGCAGTCCCATTTGTCATTCAGGTAGCACCCTAGATATTTATACGAATGAACTCGTTCGATGGCTTTATCAGTAACTGATAATGTGGTATCAATTACTTCTTTGCTTAGTGACTAATAAACAAAATTAAATCTCAGTCACAGTTCCATAATATCTGCTAGTTGCCAGGAGAATCAAAAAGTCAAAATTGATGCATATATCACCTAGATAGCACCATCCAAAAATATTACATCAGGTAATTAAAGCTATATGATTATTGAATGAAATATTTATCACAAATACAGTATATCTGTTCTGCTGCCAAGTATAGTTGAGACGCCTCGCAGCTGCTTCCACCTCTTATTATGTCAAGTATTAGAAGTATGTCCATTTTTCACATCGGTTTTGGATGGCAACGAGTTTTAGTATGATGAAATATTGACAACTGCATATATCCCACCAATACAATGATTGATTGTAAGTTTCAGACCATTTTAAACAATTCTTCCATGTGTGACAACTTTTTGTAAGTCACACCAAACTGTCCTTCAACGAGTTTAGGAAAAAATCTCTCATATATTCAGATTCATTTTCAAGATAACTTTTTAGTTTAACATGTACAGTAAAACAAAAGAAAACCTCTTCTTCTCCATAATCTACCATTAGTATATGGGCTCCTCTTTTTGTTCTCTTCTGGGTATCCGAGGGCTAGGGTGTTTCATTTCCCTGCTTCCATAGCTCTTGTACAATGTTCTAACCCAAACATCTTTTTCTTCAATTCAGGTAAAACAATCTTATCAACTAACCAAGAACACATATAATAATAAGTGTCTCTCCGGAAAGACTAAAATGAGACACTACCCGACAGTTATACGTCCTGAAGCCTTATATGCTTCAGAATGTCTAGTATTCAACCAGAAGGGACTCACGGACAAACTCGAAGTACAGGAGAGAAAGATAATGAGGAAGATATTGGGGCCTGTTAAGGAAGGTAATGAATACAGAAGGCGACCTAATCAAGAGCTCTACACGTACTGTGTAAGAATCACGGATGTTACTAGGAAACGACGTCTAGCATTTTATGAACACGTCTACAGGATACATCCTACCAGGTTGACCAACCAGCTCCTCGGTTACTGGAAAAAGCGGAAGACCAAGTCACCATGGTTGTGGGAAGTGAGCAAAGATCTGCAAGAACTTGGAGGGACGGAAAGAGACTTAAAAGACGGGACATCTCTCAGGAAGATGCTTCAGCAATTGAGGTTCCAGGACAAACCGCCAAGAAAGAAAACAGGTGCCCTCTGGACCCAGGAGAGGAGGGTACAACACAGCCAGAGGATGCGTAACTACTGGGCAAACATCAAAGCCCACTCCAAATGTGACAGTTGAACGTCGTGGTCCTTAGATGGCCTATTCGAAACAAGAAGAAGAAGAAGGATCAAAATGTGCGGTATAGCCGTGCACATTAAATCACACATTACACCATGATGGGGGAGCGAAGGCAAGTTCCGAGATCGGAGGTTCAAATTCCAACACTGACAGTGGCTATCCTGAGCGTGGCAACGAGTTTCAGTACCTCTGAAATGAGGTACTATCCGGGCATTTACGTAGAGGAATGTGGGAAACCCCAGGGTTTGGGACCTATACTTACCCAAGTTTATGGGGCTGATGACCAACATGTTCCATGCCCCTAAAGTGATTTAACAACAAGAACAACATCGCTGGGGTCAGAGGGTGGACACACTACCACTGATCCTCTGAGAAAGCTTTTGGATGTCATTGATACTCACCAAGGCTAGACAACCTTTGCGAGATCCCAAACTCTATGCTCACCAAGGCTGGACAACCTATGCGAGATCACAAACTCTATACCATTCTTGCAAGTTCTCAAACTCGATACTCACCAAGACTGGACAACTTATGCGAGATCTCAAACCCTGGGGTTTCCCACATTCCTCTACGTAAATGCCCGGATAGTACCTTATTTCAAGTCCCAGAGCACCTCATCCCCAACCCTAAAAATTACAGCTATCAGACTAATTCTACACTTACCCATGTTCATGGGGCTAATGACCAAGATGTTCCACGCCCCTTTAATTTAATCGTATGGTGAGTACAACGAGGAATTCACAAGTCCAGGTCCAAGTTCTTCAACCACAGAGCAGCACTTTCTGATAGATCAAACAGGTCGCTGGGGCTTCCGGAGTAGGCATGAAGAGGGCAACGCAGGATGACATGGTCCATGGTCTGCTCCTCTTCACTGCATTCACACATTGGAGAAACAATCCAGCCCAACTTGTGGCGCAAGAAATTACAGCGCCCATGCCCAGTTCTCAGTCTGTTGAGGCGACACCATAGTTTTCTTGGGAGGTCAAATCCATTCATTTTCCGAGTTGAATTTATCTCATGGGCATTAGTACCAGATGTTGAATTTGACCACTCTTCCTGCCAGCTCCGGTTTAGGTTGAAAATGTCCCTCAAGAGTCGGCCGGCCAATACACTTGCTGGCCTCCTCGATCGAAGTCGTTGTGGCGACGGATAACAAAATTCCTGGTGAACTGGTAAAGAGGGAGATGACCGGATCTTCTTTGCTTCTCTCAGCAGAGCTTCCTTTCTCCTCAGGTGGGGTGGTGGGATATGGCTAAGAACGGGTAACCAGTGGCGAGGTGTAGACTTGACAGTACCAGTTATGCAGCGCATGGTTTCATTCAGCTTAGTATCTACTTTATGCACATGTGCACTTTCCAGCCATACAGGGGCACAGTATTCCGCTGCAGAGTAGACAAGACTAATACCCGTTAATCGTAAGCAGTCAGCCGAGGCTCCCCATGAACTACCACAAAGCTTGTGTAGGATGTTATTCCTTGTAGTGATTTTGTGAGAGAGCTTGGTGAGATGTTCTTTGTAGGTTAAAGTTCTGTCCAGGGTGACTCCTAGATATTTCGGGAAAGGGTTGTACTTTAGTTTATCACCAAGGAATAAAACAGATGGCTCGTAGTTTGCGAGTCGGTTGCTAAGATGGAAACATGAAACCTCAGTCTTAGAAGCGCTTGGGATCAATCGCCAAGACTTGAAGAATGTAGCCATTTTCACCAAGTCTGCTGAAAGAATGCCTTCTCCATCCTCAAAATTTCTGCTTTGAGCTACCAGTGCAATGTCATCTGCATAGATAAACTTAGTAGCTGAGGTTGATGGCAAGTCATGGATGTAGAGGTTGAAGAGAACTGGGGCCAATACTGATCCCTGTGGCAAACCATTATTTAATTTTCTTTTACGACTTTTAGAATCACCTAGGAATACCACCAACTCTCTCTCACAGAGCATGTTGGAAATTAGCAATTACTTCCAGCAATTTAAGAATTAGTCCATGTCGCCAGACAGTATCATATGCACTTGTCAGGTCAATATACACAGCTGTTGATTTTAACTTCTTTTGGAAGCCTGCCTCGATGTGAGTGGTAAGAGCCAAAACTTGATCAGTACAGCTACGATTTCTTCTGAAACCAGCTTGTTCTGGAGGGATTACATCTTCAATGAGTGGTGCAATCCTAGTGAGGAGGACGCGTTCCAAGAGTTTATAAATGCAACTAAGAAGTGCTATTGGATGGTAGTTTTAAGGTCTCTGTTCCAACTTTCCAGGTTTCAGAATGGCTATCACTTTTGATCGTTTAAACTGCTTTGGCAGTTTGTTAGTCAGAAGGATGTAAGAAAAAAAGAGAAGTGATCCACTTTATACTATATGGACCCATATATCGAAGGAATTCGTTGTAGATATTATCTGGGCCAGCAGCCTTACCGGTCTTCAGCATTTTGATAGCAGCTTCAACTTCCTGAATAGAAAATGGCCTGGACAGATCCTCATTCTTCTGTGATCCATGTTTGAGCTCAGTGAGCTTACGCTTCACATTTTTCGTATGGCATTTATCTCTCTTGGTTCGGGTGACTTCAACCATTCTATTTGCTATGGCATCTGGACTCAAGTTATTGCACTGCTTTTTAGAATAATGTTTTCCACGCCCCTAAAGTGAATTAACAACAAAAACATCGCTGGAGAACACTGTCTCCAAGTTTGCCATGAGATCCTTTCTGAGACTACAGCATCATATCAAGAGGTGCACTTTGCTTTACTCCCTGAATTTGAGGCTTCTTCTTAACCCCCACACCCCTTCATATAACATAAATAATTTGTAGCCTAGTTTTTTTTGTAGAGGTGCCTTCTACTTAAATACAAATTATCATGCCAGTCGCTTCAGTGGTTTGGACGCCAACCCATGACAAACATACAAAAATTAAACTGTGGGTATATTTGGTCATCCAGGATAAATACAAAGGCTTATTTTATTTATAGAGATCACAAGGATGCCCTGACCTCCTGAACTAGATGCAGTAGTGAAGGTGGTCTGTTACAAAGTTATAGATGGGCCAGTCATTCATGGCCAGTCATAAACACGTGAGAAGTCTTCTTAAAACCCGAGTAGAACAAGTTTGTTTTTTTTGGTCGTGTGGCATCCTCAGAGGCCGAGTGCAGGTCTTTCTATTCGACGCCCGTGGGCGACCTGCGCAGCGGGATGAGAGATGGAATGGATGAAGATGAATGAAACTGGGCAAGGATGTGGAAGGAATCGGCCGTGGCCTATCAGAAGGTACCGTCCCAGCATATGCCTGTGTTGAAAATGGGAAACCACGGAAAACCATTTCAAGGACGGCCGAGGGTGGGGCTCGAACCCACACGTCTACCGAGTCAGCAGAGAGCTTGGTCCCATGACCAAACGCTGCGCTTTAGCCAGCTGAGCCACTGCTGTCGCTAGTAGAACACTGAGACCACTGAATATGCACATGCACTGCCGACGACACTTTGTGCACTTTATTTGCATTGATCACAAAGGTATGAAGGCTCACTGTGCGTGGAGACACCACTGCGCATGTAGTATGTACCGGTCAAGAAGGAACGGCCCACTTATACTATGTTTAATATTTTAAAATTTTCTTTTGGTATGTTTTCCAACACAATCACAATCAGTCAGCCACATGTCTTTTTTTTTTTTTTTCCAAAACAAACTCCAAGAAGACTATCTGGTCACTATTGATTTCAGCATATAAGATTGTTCACAGTTCACAGTTTATGTTTCAAGGCTCAGGAGCTCATCAGACCCGAAAGCATTTTTGTGCAAAAGTTGTTGTTGAGTCTTTAGTCTTTTGACTGGCTTGATGCAGTTCTCCCTGTCCTGAGCTAATCGTTTCATCTCTACATAGCTACCACACCCTACATCCGAGGCAATCTGTTTAACATATTCTAACCTTGGTCTACCCGTACAGTTCTTGTCCTCAACCATTCCTTCCATAACTAAGTTTGCTATTCCTTGGAGTGTTGGTATGTGTCCTACCAACCTCTCTCTTCATTAGGAGTTGCCAGAAAAAGGAGTAACACAAAAGTCAAAGTGCATGAACAAACAATGCAGGACTCTCAGTTCTAAACAATAAATTGGAGCTTACTAGAGGATTCTGCACCAATACACAAGGCTTAGTCCCTACGACTACCTCTTGAAGCCCTGACCTCCTGAACAGTGCTGAAGTTGCCGAAATGGTGCCCACACGCATCATTGCGCGTCTCGCTCGGAAGTGATGGGCTCCATCTCAGCAACGCTGTACAGGATTTCCCGGAGCGGCTAGCTGGTGAATCATGTGTTATTTCCTCGTACAAATACAAACCGATATAAAATAATTGAATTAATTTACGTATTTCACAGTTATACAGCATAACTTTTTGATGTATAACGATTACAACGCACCCAAGAACTACATTTTCCAAGCACCCCGAGCCGAGAAAAAGTTACCTTACAACAATGATAACAACTTTGTTTCTTGGACACACAAAATTGTGAAATTAATAAACCAGTTATACAAACAACATTCCAATGTATATTGTGTTAAAATTTGGATTCGATCTGATGACGGGCTTTTGAGATAATAATTCTTAAATGTGACACATGGTTGAAACACGCTTAAAAACGTGCACTTTTTGTGTTCCAACTGCGATAAAAAATATTAAAATTTAAATTAAAAATCCAAACCTACATGAACTAACGTAAAATAGAACGACAAAAATGTTGATGGTATTGGATTTTATGTAGGTCTATTGGTTACTTCACAAACAACCTTCAAACTCGAGTACACATAATACTTTGGTCGACAGTAGGTACAGAAGCAATAACGTTTTCGGAATACATTTTGACGATAAGCTTAATCTGAACCATTAGTAGTTAGTGACAATTTGTAATTAACTAAAGAAAGGACCCTCCCTATAGAACGGAGACACGCGGAGGCCTCAAGGTGGCCGGGGGCATTGGTGCTAGCAGCACGTGTTTAATAATCATAATTACTTACATGAATTTCAGAGCAGTTGCTGGAATGGCTGTCCCTCATTTTCTAAACACACATCGCACCAACACAGAAAGTTTTGGTACACTGACTGTAATTCATCCTCACTAATATTTCATATCCGTGCAGTTATTTAATTCTCGAGAGTCTCAAGAGTACGCGGATTGTATCTGTATACATTTTGTTTGAGATTCACCCACAAGTAAAAATCGCACGGCGCTAAAACTTACAAACACATTTACTGGAATACTTCTTCTTGAGAAGATAAGTTTCCTCTAGGAAAATGAGTTGTTTTGTTCCATACCTAACCATGTTCCCGAGATATGAAACAGCCTACAGTACTTCACCACAAGTCTCAATTATCTCAACTAAATGCAATGCCAGCATTCAGGACTTCCCGTCCTGCTCGTGGTATCGATAAATGCTAGTCAAGTGGTGGCGACTAATCACTCTCTGTCCGCCCTGCGGGCTAGCAGAGCTTCGCTCTATAGGGAAGGCCCTCAGTCTATATTTGGATATTTTAATAGTGACCGTTCTTGCTCAGTCCCCTTTAGATTACGGTACTCATCAGTATTGCCCATAGGTACTCAAAAGTTTTTCACGATCTCTAATTTTCACCCATTCATGAACGTTCTTGGACACACAAAATTTTGAAATTAATACACCAGTTATACAACATTCCAATGTATATTGTGTTAAAATTTGGATTCGATCTGATGACGGATTTGGGAGATAATAATTCTTAAATGTGATGCATGGTTGAAACACGCTTAAAAAGGGTCACTTTTCGTGTTCCAACTATGATGAAAAATATTAAAATATAAATTTAAAATTCCAAACCTACATGAACTAACGTAAAATAGAACAACGAAAATGATGATGTAATTGGATTTTATGTAGGTCTATTGGTTACTTCACAAACAACCTTCAAACTTGAGTGCACATAATATTTTGGTCGACAGTAAGTATTGATAGGCATTCTAATTTGATTACAAGTATCTTGCAAGTCATTACGGAACATATTCTAACATTAAAACTCAGCAATTCTTACCCACAATGGCTAATGTTTTCACATTTTAAGACCTCAATTATGTAATTTAAATTCATAACACACCAACACTTTGTTTTAAGAATGGTTGGTTCCTCAGTTTAGGGGCTGCGACAATGCAATTGTACCTAAATATATTCTGAATGCTGATGTATGTTTAAGGTACATTGGTTTCTTCTCTTTTGCTGATGTAAATTTAATAAAATGCCCATTTAAAGAAATTATATTTTAGATTTGGAATTACACAGTTCCACCTAAATTATTTTTCCAACTTCAGCATTGGCTATGTACTTTAAAGAGGATGATCTTTAAGGGATGATCTACAATGATTATGCCCCTTAAAACATCAATTATCACTATAATTTATCAAGAAACATCCTATTAATGAGAGTATGAAGCACTGCTTGGAGGTAGTAATGACAAGTTTCCCTCTTCGGACCATGTGTTCTATGATTTATGTGTAGTCAGATAAAGTTGGAGTTTGCTTTTGAAGTAAATGAATATTATATGAGAAATGATTGATACTATGTGTACAGATAACATACAAGTAGAACTATCAAACGAAATTAAGAAATTTTAAAACCATAATTCTGTTTCTCAAAACTTTGTAGCAGAGCTTATGACGAGATTAGTTAGAATAAACCATCTTAAATTTAATATATGCTGTTTTGTTTTCTATATTGTTCAGTTTTCATACAGAACAGACTTAGGATAGATACTACATGAACATTTAAAATACCGTGTATACTCGGCTATAGAACCCCCTTTTTACCTAAATTTTTAGTTCCTAAATTGGGGGGGAGTACAATAGACGCGAACCTCGCAAAAATCCATTGTTTTGGGATAGGGAGAGAGTAAAAATTAGCTAGGCCTATTTTATTTTGATGCTACATGCTACACCACATGTGTGGCCGGCCGGCCAGCTCTCACATAGCGTGCATATGTCAGCCGGCCTGCCGGTCACCTGTTGCATAGCGTGAGTCATACATAGCCCGTACGCACAGAAGGAAAGACAGAGACTTCGTTCTTCAAACAAGCTCATGCCTTGTTAGCAGCAGATCTCGCATACGATTGAATGGCATGGCCCAAGCAGCTAACAATGATTCAACATCTGGTATACAAAGACAAGTATATTCCATGATTATTGCCAGCCACCTCTGAAAAGATATCACACTTTCCCTGTGATTGTTTTGCCTGACCAACTGCCGGCCGTATCCCATCCGCGCGGAACTGCTCGTGCCGCACTTGCTGCAAGACAATGACGGACAGGACTCTCAATAATTAAGGAAGGGCACTATAAGGGATTTCCAAGAATTTTTTATTATGGCTCTCAAAAATTAAGGAGGGTACTATAGCCGAGTAAATACGGTATATGTTTTTATACCAACTGCATAGAAATGTTTATGTTCCATACTAATTATAACTATGACAGCTTGCCACGGTGGGTGAGTGGTTATAGTGTCGGACTACCAACCCCAAGATTGCAGGTTCGCCCCTGGCCATGGTAAGTGATTTTTGAAGCGACAAAAATTACGATACTCATGTCATACGTAGTTGGCATGTTAAAGAACCCATTTGAATTCAGTAGGCCGTGTTCAATGGCAAAATTAATCTCGGGATTTTCCGCCAACACAATGTTCCTCCATTCTCTACTTGAAAGCGCTGTAGTGTCAAGGAGTTTAGATATCTAACCTCCTTGACTTTCATAGCGTTCAAAGGAACGACGAAATTCGACATGCAAGCTACCCTCTGGGTGTCAATTAACAAAGCTTGCACCAGGCAGCCGAGGCCATACGATATTATTATTATTATTATTATTATAACTATGACACTTAATTCAACTGCACTAGTATAATTCCTTGAAATCTTAGCTTCTTGCCGATTTTTTTGAAAGTTGCGCAAGTAAGGGATTGTTTCCTGAATAGAAACTCTGTTCAAAATTCCATGAATAGCCCCAGACAAAAAAAAAAAAAAAAAAACTATCAACCTAATTAAAAAGGAAAAGGCACTTTGATTGAAATAATGAAGAAAACAGAACACATGTTTTTGAAAAACATATAAAAGTAGTTTACTGCATGACCTCGCTATGGTAAAGACACTAGAGGAAAGCAAAATCCATATTCTGTATTTGTGTTTATTATTCAACAAAACAATTTGATAAACTCATGCAAGCAATAAATGAGATTTAACAATAACAACAATGCTGGGTCATCATGTTCCCTCTGACTGTGAACGGAGCATGGGACTCGGTACAAGCAGGCCTGAAAGACAAGCACACCACCACACTTACTTCATACATACAGTATATGAAACAGAAAGCTAGTATCAAATCAGGACTTGGAAACTCACCACAAACAATGTCACTAAAGGGTGGAGTAGGGAGTACAATAACATGGTCTGATTGCACTCTGTAGTCTATACAACTGGTATTCAGTTTGGGGTTCGCCTACAATTGGGGAAACTTGGGATTATCCCAAGGGATAAGCAAATTCGTTTGATTATATTACAGCTCTATTTAAACAATCGGTAAGCGAACTCTACCCTGAAAGTGTCTCTTAATGGAGGCCCTCTCCCCCAAATATCTTGGAGTTACTCTTGACCAAACGTTATCGTACAAGAAACATCCAACCAACCTAGCAGCCAAATTAAGGACACGTAACAATACCATCGACAAACTTGCTGGCTCCACATGGGGAGCGTATGCAACTACAATGCGTACTTCGGCGATGGCACTGGTACTTTCAACAGCTGAGTACTGTTCCTCAGTTTGGGTAAACAGCTCTCAAGTTAAAAATGAAACAATGCGTATTATTAGTGGCACAATAAAATCTACCCCTCTTTTCTAGCTGCCTGATGCTAAGTCACATAGAACCACCTAGAAGACTGAACAACTTGGTCAGGGAATACAACAAGATATTGGCCAATCCTGAACTCCCCATTCATGAAGATGCTAGCACCAGATACAGCCGTCTCAAGTCAAGATCTCCACCTATTCAAACAGCACAGGAACTGGCTCCACATGGGGAGCGTATGCAACTACAATGCGTACTTCGGCGATGGCACTGGTACTTTCAACAGCTGAGGACTGTTCCTCAGTTTGGGTAAACAGCTCTCATGTTGAAAAAATGAAAATCCACGGCCTGCTTCCAGTCTCCGACCGGGTCAGGAATGGAATGAATGAAGCCCCCATCTAGCGGCGAGGATATGAACTGTGCCGGCTGCCGAGGCCTGACGCACTCCTCTGGGGCAATGATTAAATGAATGACAGATGAAATGAAATGACAGTGGAGAGTGTTGCTGGAATGAAATTTTGACAGGGAAAACCGGAGTACCCGGAGAAAAACCTGTCTGCCTCCGTTTTGTCCAGCACAGATCTCACATGGAGTGACCGGGATTTGAACCACGGACCCAGCGGTGAGAGGCCGGCGTGCTGCCGCCTAAGCCACGGAGGCTTCAGCTCTCATGTTAAAAATGTTAAAAGCTAATTGGCAACAAGAGTAGAACAGCATAGCTCCAATGCAATGGCAGGCATTGTTCAACATTCAAAACCTGCCAGCTGGCTTTGATTTGCCCCGCTAGACATGGGTAACTCTCAACAGAGTCCGCACTCGCCACGAGAGATGCGGATCAATGATGTTTAAGTGGGGTATGCGATCTTCCCCTATTTGTGATTGTGATGCAGTTAAACAGACTATGAACTATATTGTCCCTGAATGTATTAGTAGGGCATTCACTGGATCAACACAACTTTGTAATAGCCTCTACTGAAGCCATAAGATGGCTAGAAAATTTAGACATTAATACCGTATTTGCTCGCGTATATCTCACACTTTTTTCCCTGAAATTTCAACTAAAAAAATGGGGTGCGAGATATACGCGGGGGCGAGATATACGCGAGCCGAAAATACGAGTGAAATTTGTCGGTGCGAGATATACGCGCGGAATTTCCGTATTCCCGAAAAAACAAAATTTTCATTATTGAAACAAGGCAACTGGTATACGGTACTCACCCTATTCATTATCACTGCCGTCACTGCTACCGATCTCCGAGGTACTCTCGCGTGCATCATTCTGGTCATCATCCCACACGGCTTCATCCTGACTTCCGTCCAATGCATTTGCGATGCCTGTCTTCAAGAAGCTCTTCACAACAATGTCCGGCGACACCATAACCCATGCCCGTATAACCCAATCACACACGAGTTCAACTGACGGCCTCTTTATTTTGCTTGCTGGCGTCAGGTCGTGTTCCCTCCCGCCATCCATTCGGCGTACAATTTACGCATGTTGTCCTTGAAGGGTTTATTGACGGAAACATCTAAGGGCTGAAGACAATGTGTGAGTCCACCAGGAATTACAACAAGATCCGTTTTCATTTCTTGAAGATGTTTCTTCGTGTCTTCCACCAAGTGTCCGTGGAAACTGTCCCACACTAGCATTGCCGGGCGTCGAAGCAATGCACCTGGCCGTGCTCCCCACACTGTATGGACCCAGTCCTGGATAAGAGCTGTATCCATCCATCCTTTCTCTTGCACGCGAACATGAATGCCTTTGGGAAACTTCGCTTTAGGCATTGTTTTTCTTTTAAAAATAACATATGGTGGCAATTTTCTTCCGTCCGCGGTTACTGCTAGCATGACTGTGCAGCAATGTTTCTCACACCCAGTTGTACGCACAAGGACGCTAGATTCTCCCTTCTTGTTTATGGTAGTGTTGGATGGCATGTAGAAGTTTATCGGAGTCTGATCTGCGTTGCCGATTTGAGATAGCAGGTAATTTTGTCATTGAAATCACTCGGCATTCTCTGACAGAGAGATGTTCGCCTTCGCAGACACAAGCCCTTTCTTTTCATGAACCTACGGATCCAACCCCGGCTTGCTTTTAGATCCGAACAGCTGATACAGCGTTTATTCGCTAGTTCACGCGCTTTAAAATATAGCATCTCATGGGAGATACTATAGCCAACAGTTCGTAACTCCGTGACGTAATTAAGCAACTCGTCTTCAAGCTCAGGAAACTTACCAGTTTTTGGCCCTCTGAATGCTTTATGTGTTCGGTTGGTGGTTTCTAGCGCAGTTTTCTGTTTACGCCAGTGGCGAACATTTAACTCAGTCACACTGAATTCTCGTCCAGCAGCTCTATTACCATGTTCTTCTGCGTAGTTTATCACTTTGAGTTTAAACCCAGCCGTAAAACTTCCACGTTTCTCCATAACTTCGACGTACGCAAGGAAACGAGCACACTTAACGGAAAAACAACAGTGGAACGCGGAGTCAGAGTACCGGTACTGATGTCTACAAGGCAACTGACAGACGACAAAAAAGGGGTTTCCTTTATGCCGCCAAAATGAACAATAATATTGCGTATTGAGGACTGTTGTGGCGCGCAGCGTCTCGATCCTTAATCGGCTCGCATCGGACAAGTTCGGATCAACTCGTCGATGCTCGCTCGTCCTGTTAGTATCGCTTCGGGTAAGTTCCTGGACAATGACGACTGTTGTGGCACGCTAAATCGAACGTGTTTATACCTCAAGGTTATTACGGTCATTTATATGACGGCATCAAAAATGAATGCTAGATATATGCGAGTACTTTTTTCCCCCTGAAATTTCAACTAAAAAAAATGGGGTGCGAGATATACGCGGGGGCGAGATATCCGAGAGCAAATACGGTATTTGAACACCCTTTCCCTTCCAAGATTGTTACAGCTGTAATGTGTTACCTATTGTATGTATATACATGGGTTGTTTTTTTAGTTTTGGCACCTTAGTTATAACTGGATTAATAACACACTTCCAAGTTTCACAGGCCCTCGATGTAGACCCACCGTTGCGTACAACATGTTCCCAGCGATGCGGAAGTCGTTGGATCCCGTTGGCACTGCCCAATCTATTGATGGTACGAAGAGAGCGCTCGGCAGCCTGCTTAACGTCTTCAATGGTACGGAAGCGCTCCCATTGTCATCTTCATCTTCGGGATGAGATCATAGTCGCAGGGACTGATGTCGGGAGAATATGGAGGGTAATAGAGGACCTCCCAGCCCCAGCGATCCAACAATGCCGACACAACGCCTGCTGTGTGTGCCCTAGCATTGTCATGCAGAACGATGGGCAGTGTAACCATGTGGTGGCACCGTTTCCTTCTCAGAGCTCCTCGGAGATGGTCTTGCAGAAACGAAAAATAGTACGCCGCATTAACGGTTTGCCCTCAGGGAACAGTATGGTGAATGATCACACCATCCCAATCATAGGCAAGAATCAACATTACCTTCACATTGGTGGGGGTTGGTCGAACTGTTTGTTTCCGTGGTGCCGCCACTCGTTCGATTGGAGTTTTAACTGTGGCTCGTAAGATCTGGCCCACGTCTCGTCAATGGTTATGATACGCCGTAAGAAGGCCTCTCCTTCGCGCTCATAACGCTGCAAGTGCATACGACAAGCGCCATATCACAGCCATTTGTGCATGTCGGTTAAGTCATGCGAAACCCGTTTGGACGCAATCTTCCTCATTTTCAGTAAGTCCTTCAGGATGTGGAGGACAGTTGAATGCGCTAGTCCAGTATCTTGCTCTAATTGACGAATCGTTACGTTCCGATCCGATCCAACTCTACTAATGCGGACACCATCTGAACATTGTCATCACTTACTGGTGGGTGACCAGATCGAGGCATGTGCTCCACACGTTCGCGTCCATCTCGAAAGGCTGCAACCCATCTTGCTACCGTTCTGAACGGTAACGCACCTGCACCGCATGCTTCCTGCAATCCTCGGTGACACTGCTTAGCACAGCGACCCCTAGCACACTGAATTTTTATCCATGTTCTCTGCTCCTGCTTGGAAAACATTGCGACTGTCTTTCGCGAGCGCTGGTCTCACACTACTCATTAACAGGCGCGACTGCACACAAGCGGTGGTGAGGACGGGCGAGGTCATGTGCTCTGAAGGAGGGGATGCAGGGCAGCAACCGTCTGTAAAAATGGCAGCGCCCAACATTGTTGCAACTTGGAACTGAATCATTGGTGCCAAAACTAAAAAACCAACCCATGTATATTGTTTATGATGATTGTTTTGTGTTGTACCATACGCAAATAATAATAACTCCAGAGTGATTTTCGGCGAGTATTACACAGGAGCGCCTGGCCGAATGGTGTGGTGGTAGCGCGTCTGACTCTCACCCAGAGGCCTCGGTTTCAATTCCCGGCTCCATCAGGGATTTTTGAAACTGACATGAGGGCTGGAATGGGCGCACTCAGCCTCGTGAGGGCAACTGCGTAGCCGTGTGATCACAGCGCCCTGGTCAAGCAAACCAAGATTAATAGCTGTGGGGACCTGTCTAACAGACCAAGTGTCACCCTTCAATCTCTAGGCCAAATGACTGAGCAGCAGTCGTTGGTAGGTGAAGGCCGTTAATGGACTGTAGTGAAACGCAGGGGTGTTTCACAGGAGCAGCCGAGGTCTGAGGCTACACATCAGGGTACCTACTCCCAAGAACATGAGTTACCCAATCGGGCTGTCACTTAATTCAAGTCGTTTAGACTTCAGCATATAAACCGTTATAATTTGAAGAACTGAGTGTAATTGCTATCTTCACACTACCACTATTTTTGCCAGCATATGCAGTATGTCAGTGCTGAAACTGTTGGAAATGCTAGGATCTAGAATAAGGTTGTCCTAGCCGTTTGTTCTCACAAATTATTGCTATTTTAAAATTACTTTTACAAAAAAGCCCTGATCAGTAACAATGTACATTGAAACTTGATTCATTGCTTTTTTGGGAACCCAATAGAAAATTATAAATAAGGGATTGTGTTCTAAATTCTTAATAATCCAATTTCTGAATTGTTTTTAACAGAAAGAAGTATTACATCCCACCCAAAATGTGACAGGTTAAAGAGTTCTATGCTACTTTCCAACATTTGGCTTTTACGAAATGAATATCTAATAATTTTCAGAAATTTCACCACTTTAAAAGGAAAGGAAGCCTGTAGGTTTACAAAAACGATAATCTCAAATCATGAACCTCGAGACCACCTTTTTTACGTGGAATCCGACCCAAAGGATGAGATATTTCACTTCAAAAATCTCACATGCATTTTCTGGAAATTGAATTCGGTCCGCCTTGGTGAGAGGCAAGCTGCTGCACCCTTTTCACCACACTAGTTTAATGACAAGTGATGTATTTTTATTAAATTATTTAACTAACCAACATCAACCTAACATTTGATTGATTTCAAGAGTAATTCCAATGGGAAACATGAGGCAAGTTGAGAGTAAGAATAAGGCTATAAGACCCCACTTAATTTTTGAGAGGCAAAATACATTTTTTTGGAAATCGCTTATAGTACCCCTCCTTAATTACTGAAAGTCACAATACAACATTCTTGGAAATTGATGAATTCTTAATTTTTAAAAAAAGTATGCTTGCTATGGTGGGTGAGTGGTTAACGTGTCGGACTACCAACCCCAAGCTTGCAGGTTCGCTCCTAGCCGTGGTAAGTGATCTTTGAAAGGCGCAAAAATCACGACATGCATGTTATACGTTGTTGGCATGTTAAAGAACCCATTTGAATCAGTAGGCTGTGTTCATAATGGCAAAATTAATCTCGGGATTTTCCGCCAACACAAAGTTTCTCCATTCTCTACTAGAAAGCGCTGTAGTGTCAAGGAGCTTACATATCTAATCTCCTTGACTTTCATAGCACTCCAAGGAACAACAAAATTCGACATGCAAGCTGCCCTTTGGGCGTCAAATAACAAAGCTTGCACCCGGCACCCGAGGCCATACGATATTGTTATTATTATTTAAAATTATAACTGAAATTCATCCTCTTTTATGACCAAAATATATTTCTTGTTACATTATTTTGTTATTCAGACGATATGACCGCCATTTTGCTTTCACGTACCGCGTATGCAATTGGGCAGGATATCGAATTGTGTAGCCAATAGGCTTCACCCGATATCCAAAAGAAGATGCCACACTGTTGCCGAGTAGAAGCGCCCAGTTTAAAATCCGCCTATGAAAGTTATGGTTTCGTATCTTGCCTGCATTCTTTTGTTTTGTATACAAGGATGTATTGCTCTTTAATGCGGTGTTCGCGGCAGCCTTCTTCTCAGTTTTATTTTAAACACATTTCATTTGTTGCAAGAACCGTTGGCGTTTGTGTGACAGGTTATTGGTATATTAATGTGAAACATGTGAATAATATGTACTCGGTTGTGTTTACAAATGTTAGTTATCGTTCAGCATTATCACTCATTCCCTAATTGATGCATCCTCCCTCCCTATGTACAAATAAAAATCAAGTTTGCATTTCTGTGTCTGATACAGTACTTTGTCCATTCTATTTCTTTGATACTAAGATTTTTGCTTAGCAAGGGATAATAGTGGTGGATAAGTGAGGTTATGGTAATCTCATAATGGGCTGATTAAAGTTGTAAACTTCATTTATTTTGATTAAATATATCGTACTAGGTAGTATCAAAATAAAATAGCTTATTTTTACTCTCTCCCTTTCCCAAAATAATGGATTTTTGCGAAGTTCGCGTCTATAGTAACCCCACCCCCCCTCAGTTTCGGAACTTAAAATTTAGAAAAAAAAAAAGGGTTTCCTATACATCAGTAAAAGTGAACCTAAGCAAGAAAATGAATCGAGTGTCAACTAGTCGTAGACAATATCACAACTCATCATTTGAAGTGAACGTTCCTCCCCTCACGATCATGCTGCATTCCTATTATTTTTAAGAAGAATACATACTGAATTTCTGTTGTAATCTCATGAAATCATCTACAACACCTTTCTTCCTTTGTGGTTGTGTTGGGAACAAGACGCCAAACGCTATAGCGGAACATTGACTGTCCTCAGTCACTTCTCCTTGCCTCTCGACATCGTCTGGGGATAGCATGGGTGGGTTCTGGGACAGTTATACAGTGTATGTCTACTCCTTATTATTCCCGTTCTTTCCAACGGGGTCGGGGATGAGATGCGATGGAAGTCTTAGTGGTGATTGTTTTGACGGCCGGATGCCCTTCCTGACGCCAACCTTATGAGAGAAGTTAATGAGAAATGAAATGAATGATGGTGAATGAAACTGGGCAAGGATGTGGAAGGAAGCGGCCGTGGCCTGTCAGAAGGTACCGTCCCAGCATTTGCCTGGTGTTGAAAATGGGAAACCACGGAAAACCATTTCAAGGACGGCCGACGAAGGGGCTCGAACCCACGCGTCTACCGAGTCAGCAGAGAGCTTGGCCCCATGACCTAACACTGCGCTTTAGCCAGCGTAGCCACTACTGTCGGTTAATATTTTAATAGGTGCCCTCCTGATGAAAATATGCTTGACTTCATTATAACAGTGAAGGTTGGGCCTGTCTTGGAACTAGTCAGTTTCTCAAGACTGGTCTCAACAGTAGACACACTAAGTCTGACTCAACATCAAGTTCTAGACATGAACTTAATGAAAACAAATGTAATCAAAACTGCAACAATTTCATTAAAAGGAAAATTATATTTAAACTTGAATCACAAGATGGGTAGCCTATAGCAATTGTTCCGTGTTCAAAGCATAATATTGATTTCTGGTAAATTAAAAAAAAAAAAATTTTAAAGTTTAAATGGTATTCTTTGTGTGCCAATCGGCACATATCTCCACGCCTAAATCCCCTAGTCTGGCATCGATCCCTAGCCTGTGGGAGAGATGTGAGCCTACCTTGGCATCGAACCTTGGTCCCTGAACTTAAAGACTCTGGGAAATAATCATTTGGGTCAGCGAGTGAACTATGCAATTGCCTAACTAATTCAAGCTCGCTAAATGCGAGACCACCGTATCAGTTCCTATCAGTGCGACAATAATAACTACCGTACTGAGAAGTAACATTTAATATTATTATTTTGGGTGGTTTGGGAATGCATCTGTTGGCTGAGCGCGTGATATTCTTTTGCGCACAAGGGCTTCTATTCCAGTTTTGTTCGTGTTTCTGTTTCATGGCGTGTACGAACACGCAAGTAATATGGTTCTGTCACTCCGTGTGAATCCGGTTTCGATTAATTCGTGTAATTATCCGGGGGACCTGTCTTGTAAGATTTGTGTTTATGCAAAGCACTGTGTGGGGGATTAGGGAAGCATTTTGGCTTTTATTTGTGTCTAATCCGGACAGTTTTTAATGTAGTGTATTTTTAAGGGCAGCATGACCTAGTTCGATTTTTGCTTTGCGTTATTCTTTTGTTCGTGGTAACTCATTTGTCTATGGACCGAGTGTCTTTTGTTTTATGACAACATGGCGTCCTTGTGTTTACACTTAAGATGGTATCACGTGCGCGGCCGTGGAAGTCAGCTTAGTTGTGTAATGTTATGTTTATTTATGTTTATTATTATTGCTGTTTCATATTCAAGCTCTCCTCCCATCAAAATTTCAAATGGTTCTTTCACGTAAGTAAATGGGAGTGGGGGTTATTGCCTCGCGGGGCCTTACTGCCCTGGAGTAATCAGTATTCTCTGCAGTCAGTACATGGGCTCTGCCGTATTAAGACGTAATTTGTCATTCGTCCGGTTCGATGCTTAGGCCTATCGGTTTTCTCTTTAGTTTGTTCATTTAATTATTTTGTATCATTGTGGGGTTATGTTCCAGACTTAGTGATATTCCGCTTCTTGGATTTTACCCTTCATTTTCGTGTTGCCATTATTTTACCCTCATTTGGCGATGTCACCCCTTTGTTCGGAAGGGAGCGTTAATATGAATTTCCATTAAAGGATTCATCCACTTCTGATTATACTGTTAGTAGTTCAGTGTTAGTTTGGGAGGTCACCTAACCTCATTCGGTTGGATATTTGTTTTATGCGGCGTTCTATTAAAGGGGCCGTCCCTACTTGGATTTTTAATTATTCATGTAATTCTGTATTTTATCCTGTGACCATTTCACTCGAGGTGAATGGGTAACCATTGTGTATAGCCTATAAGTTTGTGCTTATGTACCATAGTGATTTAGTGTCTATTTTATTGCTTGGCGCTTGCTTAATCAATGTAATGAGGCGTGATTGCTTTTGATTTACCTTGTCTGTATTGCTTGAAATTATATAGTTATTCCCTTAAATGCAACTTCTTTCTCTTAGCATACAAAACCTAGGTAACCTATTCCTAATTGCGGCCTCTGCGTACGAGGTCCCCGTCCATCCCCGAGCTTGTCTCGAATAAGGCCCCGTGTAGTTGTAGTGGCGCAGAGGGGGGGGGTGCACTTTGTAAACCCATTTCATAGCTCCCATGGATCGCAGGAAACACGGGCTACAGGTTGGGAAACATTGGAGTGGATCATGTTCCACTGCAGATGTTAAAATATATGAGGGGAATTAACTACATCCTGTACAGGGAAATTATTTTATAAATATTTGTATTAAATACAAGGTACAGCAGAGAAAGATGTATCATATGGGACAGCATAACAAGTAGATGGGTAGTGTAATTTAACATCCCGCCTACACAAACGTCTATTGTAACTGACATCGTAAAACCAGCATAATTATGCCCTCTTACAGGTACTGTATGGAGATTCTCCACAAGGAAGAGAAAGGTAAAGTAAACCAGCATGAAAATAAGTATTCTGTGGAGTCCTTTCTTCCGCTCAATCTTGGAAACTTACTTGGATAGACTTTGATTGTTCTATTCATCATCTGTTTCCCCACCATCACTGGAGTAATCCTGGACAGGAGCTGGGCGTGTAAATGGAGCGTGCGTTACTTGTCTGTGGAAGAACACAACCCACAATCAGAAACAGTTTAAAAAACTCATTACTCTATTCAGGGTGGGTTTGGGTTTGACTAGGCAGCTGGGAACATACAATTCCCCAGGTCAAGAGAAGATATGAAGAGAAAGGAGCGTGGGTTAGGAGAAACGAGTAGGAACAGTGTGATAGATAAGAACAAGGTAATGCCTTTGGGATGAATCAACAGTTACCGCATGTTCTGGTCATCACAAGAAGATTACATATGACAAACTGGATTTCTTTACAAATATTGAATATACACATCAAGAAATCAGAAAATAATTATAATAATAACATCCAACGAGCTATTATTCAAGTGAAGATCATGTAGACATGTTATAAATGAAGACCGGTTACACAGAGAGGTAGGAATCATGTTGAACACATGCCAGGCCTTTCATCTTTAATAATTAACAAATAACATGGATTTCTGACAAGACGGCTTCGGTGGAGTAGTAGGTAGCTTGCGGAGCTTCTAGGCCCAAGGTCGCGGGTTCAGACCCCGCCGAAGTAGTCGGATTTTTAAAGAACGTTAAACATCCCTCAGTATGCCTTCCTTCAGAGGGGAAGTAAAGCCGGCGGCCACATATCATAGATTTATGGCATGAAAAAGAACCTTCCTCTAACTACACTTGTCATCATCATCATCATCATCATCATCATCATCATCATCATCATTTCCCCTTATCCAGCTCCTGCCGGGTCGGGGTATTTATGGCACTTCTCCACTTTCCTCTTTCCTTCCACCATTCTTCTTCCACGATCTTGTCCCAGTCCAGATTTCTTTTTCTTATGCTGTTCTTCACTGAATCAATCCACCTTGTTCTAGGTCTTCCTCTTGCTCTCTTACCCTTGCACTTGGCCTCCAGCATCTGTCTTGGTATTCTATTTTCCTCCATCCTCTTTACATGTCCAAACCACCTTAGTTTATTCTTCTCAATTCTCTCATTTAGTTTTCCCATCCCAACTTCCTTCCTAACATCTTCATTCCTCACTCTGTCTTTCCTTGTCTTTCCTATCATACTTCTTAGGAATTTCTAACTACACTTGTGTTAAGTCAAAATTTGTAGGTTAGAATTGATAATGCTATATTAGTTCCATTTTTTGCCGCCAGGTGCTGACTGCAATGGTATCTAGTAACCAAGTCCGTAAGTTAGGTGTCGTGGATGGTAGCATTTGGTAGCAAAAGTAGGAACTACTTGAAATTATCGTCTGGCCCAGCAAGCCAGTAGTGGACGATGTATATGCTTTTAAATATGGAACAAGCCTGTGATGGCATCTAGTAACCAACTCCACAAGCTAGGTGTCGTGGATGGTAGCATTTGGTAGTAAAAGTAGGAACTACTTGAAATTATCGTCTGGCCCAACAAGCCAGTAGTGGATGATGTAAAAGCTTTTAAATATGAACAAGCCTCGGAAAGGATGGATTAAATGGAAGACGACCTGGATACTCTCAAAGACTACGATTTGGAGTGTTAAATATACAGATGTTGACAGGGAAGGAGGAGGAAGTAGTGGATTTGATGGACAGGAGAAAACTAGATATTTTACGACTGTCCGAAACCAGATGGATGGGTGAAGGGAAGGAGGAATTGAGAAATGGATATAAACTGTACTGGAGTGGAAAAGAGGATGAAGGGAGAAATGGAGTGGCAATGGTTGTGAGAGAAAGGATGAAAGAGGATGTGAAATGGATAGGAGACAAGATGATGCAGGTCAGTGAGAATGAAAGGTAAAGATAAGGAAATCCTACAAGTGAATGCACCACAAGTCGGTTGATCTGCGGAAGAAAAGGAGAAATTTGAAGATGAAATGGAGAGACAACGCACAGGACAGAAGGTCATAATCATCGGAGACCTGAATGCACATATTGGAAAGGAAAGACAAGGCTATCAGGAAGTGATGGGAGCAGGGGGATGGGGAAGTCGGAACGGGGAAGGTAGAAAACTGTTGGATTTTTGTCAAAGGAATGGACTAGCAGTTGGAAATACATGGTTTAAGAAGAAGGAAAGCCACAAGATAACATGCCACAAGATAACATGGTACAGTCATGATCTGTCGAAAAAGTCGGTGGTGGACTAAGTAATACGTGATCAGGAAACAAAGAAAACCATCTCAGATGTCAAGGTAATACCATCTGAAGCCTTGGATAGTGATCATCGGCTTTTAGTAGTGACTATTAGAGGAGTTAAAGAGAAAAAGGGGATAGAGAGACAGGAAAAAAGGATATGAGTATGGAAACTGAAGAGAAGTACAGAGATAAATTCCAAGAAACAGTGAAGAGCAGCATACCAACAGGTGAAACCAAGTCTGTCAAGGAGGAATGGAAAAGGTTAAAAACAACGATGGTGGAAGCAGCAGAAATAGTATGTGGAAGAACTAGTGGTAGAAAAAGATGGAAGGAAACACCCTGGTGGAACGAGCGGGTGAAATAGAAGGTTGCAATGAAGAACAAAGCCTTCCGGTCATGGTTCCAAGAGAGAACAGGGGAAGTAAGAAAGGAATATATGGAAAAAAAGAGAGAGGCAAAGAGAGTGGTAGCACAAGAGAAGAGGAAATGGATGGAAGAGTGGACAAAAATGATGGAAAGAGACAGTGAGGGGAGTAGGAAAGATCTGTATGCAATGGTGAAGGCAAAGAAGAGAGGCACAGCAGAAAATGCCAGGATGATAAATAAAGAAGGAAATGAAATTGTGGACATACAAGAACTGAGGGAGATGTGGAAGGAGTATTTTGAGGAGTTGCTGTATCCAAATGGGAATATGGAGAAGAATAATGAGGAATTATGTAATGTAGAGGAAGATGAAAAGGACCTGACATGGAAGGAAGTGGAAGAAGCAATAAGGGCCATGAAGGGAGGAAAAGTACCTGGAGTGGATGAAGTAAGTGTCGAGCTGGTGAGAGCAGCTGGCGTTGTAGGAGTACAGTGGCTTTATCGGGTCATGAGAATTATATGAAAGGATAGGAGAACACCTGAACACTGGAAGAAAGAGATAATTGTGCCAATTTATAAGAAAGGCAACAGGAAAACAGTCCAGAACTAAAGGGGACTGATTTTCAGTGTAAGTCGGCTCCAAGAAAAACACTATGAATATGGAAAGGATTTGGTAATGGTGTTTCTGGACATAGAGAAGGCATACGATAGTTTGGATAGAGGAAAGGTGTGGGAAACCTTATGGAAAAAGGGAGTTAAAAATCAAACTGTGGCTAGAATAAAGGAGATGTACCAAGGAAGTGTGAGCTGTGTGAAAGTTGGGGGGGGGGGAGGTCAAACTGGTTAAAACAAAGAGTGGGTTGTGAAGCAAGGGAGTGCACTATCAACATTGCATTTCATATCTGTGATGGATGAGGTAATGGTAGAAGAGGCAGCACAAATAGGAGAAGAACATATGAGAGCAATGGTGTTTGCAAAAGATCTAATGATATGTGGCAATAGAGAGATAGAGGTACAAGAAAGGTTGAATGTATGGGTTGAGACCGCAAAACAGTTTGGTTTGAAATTCAATGCGAAGAAGTCCGAAACGATGGTGACAATGGGAAGTAGTATAGCGTGGCAAGTTAGACCTAGCCTTTCATGGCCGAGTCTCGTCAAGGAGGGGAAGTGGTGGGATCACTAGGAGCGTGCGATTTCCTCTCTTTGCTGTAACAGCTCAACTCAAAGAAGGTAGCACGTGGTGAACTAAGAACGCACCTACTTCACACACTCCTGACAGCAAGCTTGTTGCCGTGCTTGTCAAAGAACAGAACCGCTCATGCCTTGACATCATCTGTACTCTGCCAGGGTTCTGGGAAGAATGACTACTTGGCAACATCTAACTAGCGCATGGCGAAGTATGCGCTCACTGGTTGACAAAGACGTAATGCACCTGGACGCACATGCGCACTGGAAGGTTCAGGTCTAACTTGCTCCATTATAACAACAGATATAATGATACGATGAGAAGTACTAAAGAAGGTGGAGTTTCAGTATCTAGGGAGTGTAAGAGAAGTGGTAGAAATGACAAGGAGATCAGTGAAGAGAGGAAGACAAGCCCATGGATTCCTGCAGAGCATGAGAGGTCTGGTATGGAGCAGGGACGTAACCCAGAAGAGGAAACGGGAATTGTATCGAACGTATTATGTCCCAATACTCACCTACGCATCAGAAACGTGGGTTATGAAGAAGACAGGTGAGCAGGATCCAGGCTTGTGAAATGAAATTTCAAAGAAGCAGATGAGGAATAACAAGAAAGGGTAGAGTAAGAAATGTGAGAGCGAGATAGAATGTGGAAGAGAATCCCTTACAAGAGATCATAGAGAAGTCAAGAATGAGTTGGTACGGACATGTTAGGAGAATGCAGGATGGCAGGATACCAAGGAGGATGCATGAGATGGAAATGGTGGGCGAGAGGAAGGCCAAGAGATAGGTGGGTTGTGGGTGTGAAGGAAGGAGTGCAGAAAAGAAGAGAGGAATGGGACAGATGGTGGGAGGATAGAAAATGATGGAGAGGCTTGTTCCAAGCAGACCCAGTCAGGGGCTGGAAACTGTAGAGGATGATGATGATGCTCTTGTTACTCAGTGGTCATCAGTCACTGACAATTAATTTAAACTGCCTTATTATATCGAATTAATATTTTCCTTTTCAAGTCATTAATGTAACATAGTCTTTAATTTATTATATGGGGATATTGCTAATTACAGTATTTGTAATAGAGTAAAACCTCGTTAAAACGTTTCTCATTAGGATGTTTTATTGCATATCACATTGTAATTTTCAAGTCCTAATTATTACCTAATGAAAATAATGTATAAGTACCTCATTTATCACCGTTGCATATTTAGCCGCTTATCGCTTAGTACGATCACATTTTCGTCAGCCCTGAAAGCATTCTTTGTTCACCCCTAGAGGAATGTGAGCCCATCCTTTCAGAGATAACATTCTGGCCAACTGGCGGGCGAGGGTAGTGACATAAACGAAGCTGTTGATATCTTTTATGACAAAATATACTCTATAATTGACCAGTGTGTTCCAAAAATTAAACATTACAAGCACACATATCCTGTTTGGTTCACTCAGTCTATAATATCAAATTTAAAGCTAAAAGAAAAATATAGAAAAAAGAAAAAATTATCCGAATATTACTTAAATAATTATACTCAACTTAGATCTAAAACTAAAATAGACATAAAAAAAAGCATATGATGACTATGTAGCTATTACTGAGAGGAACATGGAAAAAGATAGCAATAGCTTCTGGAACTTTATAAAAAACAGAAAGGAGCGTAAAAGATCAGGATTGGCGATGGAATATGAAGGTAAAGAATATTGTAAATCACTGGAAATTACCAATTGTTTCGCTGACTATTTCAAATCAATATATTTGCAAACTATTCCCAACTATAACATGAACACAAACAGCAATAACGTAAAGCAACATTATTTTCAAAATTATTTGGTTATATCTGAAGTCACCGAGGATGTGGTTGAATTCGCCATTAAGAAACTAAAACCAAAAAAGTCAGCGGGGCCTGATGGGTTACCACCATACCTCTTTAAAGGCCGTAAGGAATATATTACTAAACCACTGACTATAATATACAATCTCATACTGAAGACCAGCACATTTCCAGATAAATGGAAACATACAAAAGTAACACCAATTCTAAAATCCGGAAACTCGGTTCAGATTAAGAATTACAGACCTGTAGCTGTATCGTCATCTCCGGCTAAGATATTTGAGAGTATTTTGTATAGTCATATTTTTCAACATGTTAAAGTGATCATTTCCCCAAATCAGCATGGATTTATACCAAACAGGTCAACCGTGACTAAACTTATTAATTTTACGCAATTTGTATCCACGGAGCAAGATCACAAAGGCCAAGTAGATGTAATATATACCGACTTTCAAAAGGCATTTGACAAAGTGGATCATGACGTACTCATCACTAAACTATCAACGTATAATTTTTCTGAACCACTGTTTCATCTGCTGATTTCATACCTGAAGAACAGAACACAAGTTGTGAAATATAAAACCCAACCATCCAAAACATTTCCCACCAACTCAGGAGTTCCTCAGGGATCTAAGTTAGGACCATTACTATTCTTATTATTTTTAAACGACATCTCTGATAAAGTTCAACACTCAGAAATTTTATTATTCGCAGACGATATAAAATTATATAAATCAATACGTGACCCTTCCGATTGTATCAAACTTCAAAATGATTTAAATGAACTAAACATGTGGACGAAAGAAAATAAACTGCCATTTAACATCAGTAAATGCAAGCAAATTAATTTTACTAGGCGAAAACATTACATACATTTTCACTATTACATTGACGGGGAGTGCTTACTTAAAATTCATGAAGTTCAGGATCTGGGAATTGTATTTACCAATGATCTGAATTTTCAAAGACATATAGAGAAAATTGTCTCTAAAGCACATAAATGTATGGGATTTGTAATAAGAAATTCATTTAATTTCATCTATGGGATTTTAATATTGCTCTTTAATTAATGCCTTCATCAGATCACAACTAGAATATGCTTCAGTTATATGGAATCCATACACATTGAAACATAATAAGCTTATAGAGAACATCCAAAAGAAATTCTTAAAATATGTATACAGTGGAATCTCGTTAGTATGTTTTTCGAGGGACTGAAAAATTTGGACGTCATATGCTGGAAAACGTACTACAGAAAAACGCCATACTGCATTTACAACGTATAAGAAAAAACGCAGCGTATATATGGACGTTAAATCGCCGACCTTAGTAAGTGATTGTATGCACTACTACAGTCACGACATAAACATAGGTTAACAGTAACTTACATGGAATAAATAACATAAAAATCAATTACTGTACCTCTACACTACAGTATAATACAGGGTCTTTATTTCTGCTTAGCAAGGACATTCTCGCGCTTCGCCAGTGACGGCTCAGTTGCCGGCGACCGCGCATGCATATGTAGGCCTACGGCAGAATACGGTGCTTAAAATCAGTAGCCTACCATGCAGTTTTACTGGCCATGATTTACAGTAGATGCCGAAAATGTTCTCCATCCGCTTCCAAACACATATAATACAGGGTCTTTCTTCCTATTTGATCAGCAAGAACATTCTCGCTCTCGCGCTCCGCCAGTGACGGCTCTGTTGCCGGCGACCACGAACACATATGTTTGAAGCACGGGCTTGCTTGAACCACTTCAATAAAGCGCTTTCTAGTTCAGGAAACTGTCCCTCTCGCACACATTTCCTTTTGCTGCTCACCCCTTCTTCAAATGCACGTTCGATTTCCTTCCTTTTGCAGAGAATTGTGTTCAGTGTAGACGGAAGAATGTTCCACTTTCGCGCTATATCCACACGCTTCATGTGAGGATTGTAGTCCACGTCTCGAATGTATTTCATCTTCTCATCATTAGTTACCTGCTGTACTTTCTTCTTATCCATTATGAAACACGCAATAAAATAGGTCACAACTGGACGTAAACACTAAGAACTAGAAGATAATAGTACGGAACACGAAGACAATAATGGGCCTACATGAGAAATAAACAAAGGGAAGGGGGTGAAGGGCAGCGGGAGAGAGACACGTCACCTGTGTTGAGTCATAGCAATAGCCCACTTCTACACTGTCAAACACAATAAAATCATCTACACTGTCAATAACTATCAGAGAATATGAGGCAATATCACATCGTGTTTTCCAGAAGCCGAATTTTATAATGAAATAAGAATAAAATATGGTTCACTAACAAATAGTTCAACGGAAATTTGATCGTTGTCAGCGGGAATAGAGAACGTATTAAGGGGATATATCAACATGAATTTAGTAGGATAGGGACTTGAGAAAGGAGAGAAAGGGCAGCGGGAGAGAGACACGTCACCTGTGTTGCGTCATAGCTATAGCCACTTCTACGCCGTCAAACACAATGAAATCATCTACACTGTCAATAACTATCAGAGAATATGAGGCAATATCGCGTCGTGTTTTTTCAGAAGCCGAATTTTATAATGAAATAAGAATAAAATCCGGTTCGCTTACAAATAGTACAACGGAAATTTGATCGTCGTAAGCGGGAATAGAGAACGTATTAAGGGGATATATCAACATGTATTTTGTAGAATTGGGACTGCGATTTGAGAAAATCATCGCGCTAAACGGGAAAACGTCGTAACCGAGAACGTGCTAACGAGATTCCACTGTATTGCAAAAAATTTGGCTATTATCCCTCTTACGAATCGTACACATTTATATTACAGTCCATAAATGTCAGAAAACTATCTCACAGGCGAAATTGTCAGGGCCTGCTTTTCCTCTATAAAATAGTAAACAATAAAATTGACGACGCTAAAATTCGAGAGAGAATTACGTCGCTGTGAAACCAAGTAGATTCCGAAACATTTTCTTTATTCCGAGAGTTCACACAGACAACCATAAAAACTCGCCGATTAACAGAATTTTATCCCACTATAATAAAGCTCATCATCTTGATTTAGATATTTTCAGTATGTCAGAAAACCAGTTTGCAGCGTCCTGTGATAAACTGCAAGATGTCTTGTAATATATTGTACTGTACTCAGCCCATTCCCTTCTCACACCCAACCCTTCTTTTCCTCTTCTTCTTATTTATAACGTGTAAACGATGGAGAGGCTTATGTTTCAAGCAGACCCGACCAGCGGTTGGAAACTGCTCAAGATGATGATGATGATGTATCTTTTGTATTTCTATTTATATATTGTTGTATATTATCTAATTCTAGTAGTGAGCAATGTAATTGAGACTTCCTGTAATGTTCACAACATAAATAAATAAATAAATAAATAAATAAATAAATAGAGGCACAACTTCCCTTGTCAAGCTGGTAAATACCCATCCCATTGCGCCTATTTATGGATTTGTGTATTCAGCAGGTGTCAGTAGAACTAGCATTACGTATTGAGCTAATCGTACTGGTACCGAATGTTTAAGTGAGAGTACTGTATTTACGCAAATACGCATTACACTACTGAAGAAGTTGTGAAACCTAGTGAGAATTTTGTTGCGTCGTATTGAAATAATGGAGAAAGTGCCGTATTCGCTCGCATACAACTCACGCGTTTTTGACACTTTGCGTGTTTGATTAGTGGTTTCTAGTGCATTTTTCTGTTGACACCAGTAGTGAATATCAATTACCATTGTTGTCTGCGTATTGTTATAGCCCCAACCCTTCCACAAGGGTTGTGACTACAACTACACATAATTCATTAGTAATACAAGAAACAACTACAGGATTACGGACATACAGTTGAAGCAAGCTAACACTGCCCCACATTCATAAACATTACAAACGCAAGCTTGCAGTGTTATGTAACAGTAGCGAAAGCTAGTGTACAACTCGAAATACCGCTGACCAAATTGACCCAATTAAGCCTTCAAATAGAGAAGACACCTCCGCGCTGGGTCTCTTTGGGGCCTCTTTCTTCTCTCTGGGACTCTTGAGTCTAAGTTGAACAGTGCTACGTGACCCGGAGCCGGCCGGGCTACACCCTGCTGCGGCAGCCCCTACGACGACTCAACATGGACGCCTTCTAGACATTTCAGGGTAAGTGTGTCAGCTTTCCTTTGTTCCTCCTCTATCCCCTAATCTACACTTTCGCCACCCCCTTTATTTATTGTAATAAACCCCTTATTTCACAGTCAAGGGATCTCTCTTTTTATTTCACTTCGTTAGCATAAACCCATCCCCCTAGTTTGTAGCTTAAGTTAGGATCCACTGTTTGCCGCTGCCACATGCTGTCAGGAGATGCTATGAAGATTGCACGGACACCCGCATGTCTCTGCCCTGGCAGGTGACAAGCGTGCTAAGCTCCCAAGGTAAGTATCCCTCCTGTAGTCACTCCTCACCCCCCTTACATTCAGTCCTCCCTAGATGCCCCCATAGCTCCTCATAACATCTCACCCCTTAGAATCCATACCTAACACATGGTGGACATGCGATTAGTCATAGTTATGGTCCTATTAAAAAACCATAACAAGAATGGCTCGCGAGCCTCCGTGGCTTAGGCGGCAGCACGCCGGCCTCTGACCACTGGGTCTGTAGTTCAAATCCCGGTCACTCCATGTGAGATCTGTGCTGGACAAAACGGAGGCAGACAGGGTTTTCTCCGGGTACTCCGGTTTTCCCTGTCAAAATTTCATTCCAGCAACACTCTCCACTATCATTTCATTTGTCATTCATTTAATCATTGCCCCAGAGGAGTGCGTCAGGCCTCGGCAACCGGCACAGTTCATATGCTCGCCGCTAGATAGGGGCTTCATTCATTCCATTCCTGACCCGGTCGGAGACTGGAAGCAGGCTGTGGATTTTCATTTTCAACAAGAATGGTTGAGGCATCGGGTACACATTCAAACCAAACGCATAGTTATGCTCCTATCAAAATGCCATAACAGTATTTTATCACTTTCAGTTTAAATGCAGCCATATAACTTCGGCGTTTTTACGTAACTAAAAGAACGATTTCTACAAGAAAACAAATCACACTAACTGAGAAACATCAATGGAACGCGAAGACAATACTGGTAGACCTATTTGTCAACAATGCAACAAGCGGCCAAAATTACAGTGAAAGCACCGCAGCCAAAACGAACAATAACATCTCAGGCAAAACGTGTCTTAAAATTACTACAATCATCTTTATGACGGCTTCAGAAATTAATGCGAGATATATGCGGGAATATTTTTTCCTGCAATTTCAAATTTTAAAAAATGGGGCGCGAGATATAAGCGTAAATACAAAGTGATGAGGGAATGAAAATTCTTGAAGTAGCCTAGACAGAAATCATGAACACACTGTCAAAATTACCGTATTTACTTGAATACGACCCGCCCCTGAATAAGACCCGCACCCTGATTTTGAAGAACAAAATTTAAAAAAATATATTTTTTACTCAAAACTATTTACAATCTTTACTAAATAAACAGAATAGCATTTTTCCAAAATAGTATCCAACAGTTTTGAAGTCGTCCAAAAATATCACACATCAAACGATTAAAAATACAAATAAAAGTACACAAACACTTCATTCATCGTCATCAGAAGTACCAACTTCGGAACTTTTATCACCATCACTTTCCCACAAAATGTCGTCATCACTGCCATCCATAGCATTGGAAATACTACATTTCTTGAAGCTCTTCCGTATGAGATCTCCCGAGATACGATTCCATGCCGTCAAAATCCACGAACACAGCAGCTGAACTTCCGGGCGCTGAATACGACCAGTTGGAGTCAGTGTGTGCTTATCGGCCGCCATCCACTCCGTATACAGCTGTTTCAAGGCTGCTTTGAACGGGTGGTTCACGCAGACATCCAGTGGTTGTAGCATAGACGTCATCCCGCCCAGTCACGAATCCATGACTCGTCAATATCATATTTCCTACCGGGCACGATTTCCAATAACTTCAGCTTCCCTCACAACTTTCAATTTCTCTCTCACAGTAAATAACCACAAACGCTTCGTAGCATTCACGTTTACACTCCGAGAACGTGCGCGTGACTGTATGACGCCGCGTGTTTACGGTAAAATAAAGTGATAGCCGGAAGAAGGCTAGCACCATCTAGCGGACACTCGCAACACCCGATATCGCGCGTGGCGGGCAATTTAAAGCTTTGAAATTTGGATGATTCAAATAAGACCCACACCCCACTTTTTCACGTCCGAATTTGTTTAAAATTGTGCGGGTCGTATTAGAGTACAGTATATACGGTAGATGCTAAATTGTACGCTACACACTTGGACAGAGAAGTCGTAAGCAAACAACAATGGATATGTTTTTTAAACGCCAGTAATTTGTGATATTCCGTTAAATATGTGTAATAATGTTAATTATTAATTTGTTGGAACTGGTTGGAACAGAGAAACGGCCTGAAACAAGGAAGTGCACTGTCACCGTTACTTTTCATTGTGGTGATGGATGACATAATGACCCGAGTGGCACAAGTAATTGGGGAAGGAAAGATGAAAGCAATGGTGTTTGCAGATGATTTGGGGAAACAAGGAGGAGGAGGTACAGGAACAGTTGGATGTGTGGGAAGGAATAATACAAGGATATGGGATGAAATTTAGCATAAATAAGAGTGAGATGGTGATCACAACAAGGAAGAAGGAAAGAACCACAACGGGAATAACAATTGGTGGGGAACAGCTGAAGAAAGTGGAGAGTTTCAAGTATCTGGGAAGCCTGATACAAGATAATGGAAGAAACGATAGAGAAATAAATGAGCGGGGGAGACAGGCAGAAGCATTCCGGAGGAGTGTGAGAAGCATGTTATGGAGCAAGGATGTCCCTCAGAACAGCAAAAAGATCATATATCGGACCTACTGTCCCCGTTATCCGGATAGTAGGCTGTCAGATATCCGCCCCCCTCAATCGGATTGCCAATAATCAATCGCACCGGCACAACTACATCAATGAAAATGGCACTGACAGATACTATCGAGATTAGAGCACAATAGTTAACAAGAAATTATTGTGGAACACACCAAAATATACGGGGGTTCATACTTACCTTTACTTACCTCTTAAATTTATCTCGGGGACTGGGTTGTCAACTGGATCACTTAAAGTATGCCCACACAATAACCTCCACCATGATATTTAAAATGAACCATAACGAAGACGAGAAACTTTAAACTGCACAATAATTTATTTCACATAAAGAATGAATTTAACAAAAATAAAACAACAAAATCCACGTGGCAATCAGAAGCCATCGACCACATAACCATGTCCTCCTGTCGGACTTGTATACTCTACATACAATTTTTCAGCTTTCTCAAGCTCAAAATAACGTAATTATAATAATGCACTTGGAATGGAAACGGGATTTGGGACGAGACACATATAGCAATTGGTTTGCGTGTTTATATACTTCATATTTTATTTATAGCCACAAGGCTATTATGTAAACGTCCTTGGCCTCTATCATACAGTTGTCCGGGCCAGCTGCAATGCACCTGCATCGTCAAAGTGGACTCACCTGTCCGTTCAACCCTAGCATAAGCGAGTTACATCAGAGCTTAGCTCTCCCTTCAAAACACGTTAAATGTCCACATCTCAATTGAAATATTATCACGCAAATCCTTTTAAATGCTCCATTCCAACACCAGTGGAATACTCCAATAATCCTAAATCATATTTAATTGTTCAATCCACTTGCTTAATTAGCGTTGTTTAGAGTATAAAAACAAAACTCCTAATGTTTATAACAAAAGTTCATTAATTATTTATAACAATAATAAATTGTTTATAACAATGTCCAACGACAATTGAAAATTTTATACACGCCTCTATTAATCACTTTCATTTCAAATTATTTAACAAAGATATTTACAATATTATATTGTTTATATTATTTATATAATAAATACATTAAACCACACGTTTATCCGGTTGATAATTACTCAAATCGTGGTGATATAATCGACCAATGAAGGTTAGTTATATTTAAATGTCAAATTCAGGTTTAATAAAGTTTAATAATAATTATTAATATTTGTGACGGTAACCTCCATTCAAAACCTTTATCTCAAATTATTTAACACTCTTGTTAACTTTAACAGTATCATCACATGAATAACTTTCAAAGAACCAGGACAATACATTCAGCGGAAAAATACTTCGCTCAAAACGCACAAAATTGCTCAACAATAGGCCCAGAATTCATCATATATCTTCATATATATGGCATCAAAATCTTCCAAATTACATACAAAAACCTCCACTCATAAATTCAACAACTTCATTAATTACTGTGGGAACCTCCTTCATTATTCAAGGGCATTACTCATCAGCGACTTTTACAGGTCCACTGAACTAACGATTATACATCCATTGTTCCTCTTCAAAAATTCTTATATTCATCAATTGTATTAATGTCTGTTATTATTTAACCTTCGTGGGTTTCATTCATAAATCGATATGAAGTAAAAATTTGCCAATCACAAATAAATTTAATAGCAAATACGATTAAACACTCCTCCCTGGTCTATCAAAATTGAGATTAATATCTTCAAAGTAACGCAGTATAAAAATACTATCTTCAATCAAAGTTCATCTAAACTGCATAAATAGTCGAATAGAATACAATTAGACTGTGGAATGCAAACATTATTGTTCCAATCTATAATTGAGAAAAACTCCTATCAAAAGTTCATTACTATAGTGTATTCAATAAATCGTAATCAAAGTTCATATTTCATAAAATTGCCTATAATGCAATGATAAATTTCTATGTTGCAATCATGTTCATAAGACGACTAGTATTTCAAAGATCGTCGATAACGTATTAGATTTTAACGCTCAAAAATCATTTAATCATTCTTCTTTCTTGAGGATGACAGAAAATTGGTCAAAGTAATTAACTGAATAGAATTACTTTAATAAAATGACACGCTGTCTGACTTCAAATCTGCCATAGAAAATCGTTAACTTTACAGTCAAATCGTGACTAAAAAAATATGCAAATTACTGAAAGAATCTAAATTATCAGTCTCAACTGATCCAAAATTATTTAAGTATGCCAATGACATAACAATGTCTCAACAAATCGAAGAAAAAGGCATAAATCATCGAAGTGTACTGAGTACAGAAATGTTAATCAAGAAATGGGGCAAAAGATAGGACAAAAAATATGGGAAAATGGTTGCTCAGATATCGCTACATGACTCAAATAATACAAGAAACGTTCACGACTACCTTATCTGTTGATTGAAGTTCTAGAGGAAAGTTTTCAAAGAAAACTGCTGTTGGTTCCATTTCACCAGCGTGAAGATGTGCTCCGACCTCGAACCTGGAATCAGCGTCCTCGGAGAATCGAACTGCTTCCTTCTCCGGAAATTGCACTGTTCCATGTATACGAAAGACATCCTTCTGGCAAAACTCTTCTTTATGAGCCGGGTCCACCCTGGCCTCTCTTGAAAGTTCCCTGAAGTTCCAGTCGTAATTCGCCATGAAGTTTATTGCAGTTATTTCCGCAGAAATATTCATAATCGTGGAGTATGATGATATTTCCACTGTCATTTGATATAATTCAGCGATGGATTCACGATGCATGAGTGTAGTTGGATGTTCACTACATACTCGCTTTTGTAGAATGACGATTAACGAAGTTCCATGCTGTTACTTCACTCCATCGATATATGTCCCAATTGCATTAAAGCCTTAGCCTTCCATCTCAACTTCTGTTATAATCATTGAAAGCACTGCAAGATTATAATGTTCCATAGTAGAATGTATCGTTGTATTACCAAACGTATTCTCCAATATCACGGTTGTAACACGTGTCAGCCGTAGTGTATACTGTGGAAATTTAAAAGTGCCTCTCAGGTGGTGAGAAAATCACTTTTGTCTGCAGCCTTAAAATGCCAATATCTTTCAAAATATAACTGTGAAATTGTTCAAATCTTCTACACACCTCAATGTTGTACTGCCCAATTGAATTATAATAAAGGCAGAAGTTAACTCTTTATATCTTATCTGGTAGAAACGTTAATGTGAGCGTTACAACTTCACCTAGTTTCGAACAGCGTAAAATGGAACTGCTCCGTGTTCGTTCGATGCGCCGGGCTTTAACCACACGCTAAAGACAACTTGCTTCACTTATTCACTCGAAAATGACTCTATGACATCTGAAATATATATGCGGTATCAGACATCAGATATGACGATATGAGAGATATGAGAGATATGAGCTCCTCTATCCTGTGCACGACCTTTTATCAACTTCTTAAGGGGCGTATCCATCCCTTCCATAGTTCGTTCCTCCGTCATTGCTAGAAGTTTCAACTTTGGCTATACTTGACGGATTTTCGAATTTCAAAAACTCAAAATTAATTTCTTCAAAATTCCAAATCAATGCCATAACTGAAAATAGTTTTCCACAAATCTGCATGCCAAAAGTAATCAAATATCGTAGTTTCAGCAATCTCCGTCTTCCTTCCAAACTATCGTTCATTGGTTCGAGTCTCTCCTCCAATAGCGTAACTTCTTCCTTAGCACAATACCTTGTTTCCTGCGACTGCGTCGTAAATCTCAGATCTTTCTCGAACAAAATCATGACGTCACCAAGAATCTCAGCTCAATCAGCCTACTTGCATGAAATCTGCGTCATCCGTGCCTACGTCATGAATATACACGTCACAACTATGACATTCATAACTTTATTCATATTTGCCAATACAGCCATCGTGGTCTCAATATAATTCAATTTAAGGGGGCAGTACTATGTCCCTATCCTGACGTATGCCTCGGAGACCTGGGTTATGAAAGGAAGGGAGAAGAGCACAATACTGGCCAGTGAGATGAGGTTCTTGAGAAGCAGTATTGGAGCTACAAAGATGGACAGAATAAGAAATGAGAGGACCAGAGAATTAATGAAGGAGGAACCATTACAGGATGGTATAGAGAAATCTAGACTTAGATGGTATGGACATGTAAAGCGAATGGAGGAGAAAAGGATACCCAGGAGAGTACACGAGACGAAGTGGGAAGGAAAGAGACCGAGAGACAGGAGGCTGAAGGGGGTGGAAGAAAGCGAGAAGAAGAGAAGAGAAGGCTAGACAAGGGTGGAAGCTGAGAGATGGTGGGAAGACAGAAGACGTTGGAGAGGCTTGTGTACCAAACAGACCCGGCCAGTGGCTGGAAACTGTGCAAGATGATGATGATGATTAATTTGTTACATGCAAATAAATGTAGCCTACATTTGAGTTTAAAATCTATTTGTGTGTGTTCGCTAAAATATATAAGTTGGCCTGATACGCTTTGCAACTACAAAGTTACAAGATAATAAAATAGGTAAGTGTAATGCAATATCCATAGTAAATAATGTTCAGTGTCATTAGGGAGATGTGGACAAGTTCTAATCATTGCTGTGTTTTGTCACGTTCTGAGATTTGTCTGCGACTGCATGATGGCGGAAGTTGTTTTTTTTACACGTGTGAGCATAACCTCAAAAGAACTTCAGATAGGTACTCTGAGGGACCTATTAGGTCTGAAAATATTTCCTCTCGTACTACAGTATTTGAATTCAGAGTGTAGTAAATTTTTTCCCCCTGTTTTCATTGCTCTAGTTTCTCCATGCTGTGTGAACTAGTTCTGTAATACAGTAATTCTGTAGGTTGTTTAAAATTGTATATTCGATAGCACGTTTTCCCGCTTTTTATGTTCAAATTTCTCAGTCCCCTGAAAACATACTAATGGGGTTCCACTGTAGTTGAAAAATTGAAATGAAAATCCACAGCCTGCTTCCAGTCTCTGACCGGGTCAGGAATGGAATGAATGAAGCCCCCATCTAGTGGCGAGGATATGAACTGTGCCGGCTGCCGAGGCCTGACGCACTCCTCTGGGGCAATGATTAAATGAATGACAGATGAAATGAAATGATAGTGGAGAGTGTTGCTGGAATGAAATGTTGACAGGGAAAAACGGAGTACCCGGAGAAAAACCTGTCTGCCTCCGTTTTGGCCAGCACAGATCTCACATGGAGTGACCGGGATTTGAACCACGGACCCAGCGGTGAGAGGCCGGCGTGCTGCCGCCTAAGCCACGGAGGCTTCAGTTGAAAAATTAATTTATTAAAATTGTTCTTTCCCCAAGGTAACCTTTCAGTGTTTTCTTTACTTATCTAGTTCTAACATTTGGGTCTCTGGCTCTTTAATTGTATTTTCACCATTTAATTTTTTTTTTTTTAGCGTATGGCTTTTAGTGCCGGGAGTGTCCGAGGACATGTTCGGCTCGCCAGTTTTTTTGTAGCTGCTTCGAGACGGACACCCAATGGGTGAGCTACAAGTACCGTTGGGGAGGAAAGTTGGAAGGGAGGGTCGAGGAGTTGGAAGGTAGCGGCTGTGGCCTATAGTTAGCGACCAACCCCGGCATTTGCCTGGAAGGAAGATGGGAAACCACAGAAGACCATCTTCAAGGTTGCCGGCGGGGGGATTCAAACCTCCTCGCCTCCCGGATGTGAGCGACTGCCAACAGTCATGCCGCAACGACCTCGGCTAACTCACCCGGTGTTTTTTTTAAATAATAGTGTTATTGGTTTTACGTCCCTGTTAACTACTGTGGCTTTTAGAGACGCCAGGTTGGTGCCGGAATTTTGCCCCGAAGGGAATCTGTATCATGCCAATAAATCTACTGACACGGCTCCCTCACATTTGCGCACCCTCAAATGTCAGCAGACTGTGCCAGGATCCGATCCTGCAATCTTGGGAACTGCTAGCGAGAATGTTACAGCTGAGCCACGCAGCCAGCCTTTCATCATTTTTCCACGGGTTGTGTTCCCAGTATGCTCATTTGCTTCACACTCTTGCTCTGTCTTGTGGTAGATCGGTGAGTGTATGGACAAATCATACCCTCATATTTGTCTTGGCACTTACTTGCTCATCAGCTGGATTGTGTGTGGGGGTTAGTTACAATGTTAGAAATCAATGAATAACGAAATCTACAGATCCAATATTGAAAAATCTTACACTAAAATACTAAACAATGTCCTTTCAGGACAAAAATATCCATAAAATTATAATGGCATAGTTTACAATGAAAAAATATTGAATCATAGATAAAGAGTGTAAAAAATTAAAAAAATCTGTCTTCAAATAATAAAAAAGTAAACTTGGTGAAGAGTTGAAAGGGAGCAGCCATAGCCTATTTGGCATTTGAAATTGGGGAAACCACAGAAAGACATTTCAAGGACTCCCAAAGGTCCAGAGATAGCCTAGAGCCATGATCAATGTGCCTTAGTATGTGTAGCTACCATGGTCAATAATGGAAGCTATAAAATTAATCTCAACTTACGCTAATCGCCTGTAATGGTTCAGCCACTCCTCCACCATCTGTGCCACTAGGAGAGGTCGCTTGTGTAGCCGCTGCTGAGCCACCAAGATTCCACCCTCAGTGACGCACACATCTAGCCACTGGCGTAGGATGCTCTCTTCCCGCCCCAGCTGCAAACAGACATTCTTAACATGCATCTTGGTGGGAGTAGACCTCACAAGTTCAAAATTCTAAACTATACATATATTTATACCATAAAAATTGGCTTAAATGTGTCCCATAAACAAACAATATATGTATTACTCGTATTTAAATAAATATTCATAACTCATTATGTTACCTTGACAGCCTGAAATACTGCTTAATTAATTTATTTATTAATCTCATGTACATTTCTTTCAGGATTAGGGAACTACCCATTACAATTGCAGATAATCCTGTTGACTGACTGAAAAACATTACATTTCGAAGCGAACATACATTAATCTCTAAAAATAAAGTAAGCTTTCTGTCTGAACACTTGGAATTCTTCACTAAAATTTTGTATTTATTCCAGATAGGATGTATAGTGATCAAATTCAAATATAGCCTCTGTCTAATTTTTGTCTGTTTGCTAGTTTGTTATGGGGTTAGCATAAAAAACTAATATATATTAGCATCTATTTTATTTTAATTCAATTTCTATGAGAACTTAAAAATGGCAGCTGTACTAAATTTTTTAAATCGCTTTTAGATTTCTCGTGTCCTAAACATGCAATAGAAACTTAGGTTGGTATAATGTGCTATGATGACAATATTAATTTTCTGGCAATTAATTCTATAGCATATAATTAGAGGTGTTAGAAAGTGTTGTTATTTTTTTGAAGATTTGTTGATTTAAAATTCAAAAGGTGGTGTTTTGCGTTTTTATTATTTTTTCGGGGGATGACATGTTAAAATTTGGAAAGCGATAAGGTTTGTACAATAAGTGCATTTAAAAATATAAACAATTAATAAAACAAAGTAAAAAACAAAACAGCAGGGTAAAACGTTAAACATGGCTATGGAAGAATGAGATAATACTTATATGGAAGTCACATTTTTATTTTACATTCACCATCTCGAAACACATTTCAGTGAATACCTTTTTCAGTTTTATCCAAATACTGCGGTGAAATCACTGGAAGTAGATCATGGTTAAAGTCTCAGCATTTGCAGCTGTCAATTTTCGCCTCCTATCACTTACTATGAGACTGTATTTCGAAAATGACCTTTCAGAATCCACATTTGAACAAGGATACCACACACACTTTAATGCAGCTGTTGCACAGTCTCGGTGAGCAGGCCTTAATCCCATGAGGATCTCTGGAACATTCACATTATCTTCATGACGCAGTTGGTTCTTGATTGCAGTCAGGTAAATGCTGTGAGCCTCTAAAAACTGTTGAGACTCCATCTTCGTAAGAAATGGGGCATTCTTCTTAAATTGGAGCAGTTCTGTGGGAGATACGTTCTTAGGTGCATGCCGAGGATCAAACAATGACCCGATGGCTTCTACAGTCTTCCTGGCTGGATCCGTGGTCCTTAAAGTCCTGACTTTCACTAGAGCTGACTGGGCAACACACGTAAGATTGGACTTAACCTTTATCTGCATCTTTTGAGGAAGCTGTTCCAAGTTCTGGAGGATCGTATGATTGAACATTCCACCATCGCCTAATAGCTTGAGCTTTACCTCAAGGTCATCTAGCTTCCCAGCCAGTAAGTGAATTGTTGGGTACTTAGATCCCTCCAAGAAATTAAGCAAGTCCATAAGAGAGGCACGAACAACAGAAACATATAATGCTTGTAATTGTATAAATTGTATTGTTGAAGTCGATGCTTGTTGGAAAAATTTGACCCCAGAATTTGAATCTTCCAATGTTTTGAAAAATTCTACCAGATCTTCCACATGCGTGGCCATATACATTGCAGCCTTAAACCATGAATTCCATCTTGTACATACAGGCATTGGGAAAGCTAGAATTTCATTCTCTTTTTCTGTGTTTTCATATTTCTCCCTTAGAAATGCAACGTAATTGCTTTTTCTTTTTCGCGTATTTAAAAAGGCATTCTTTGTCTTTACTATAGACATGTTCAATTCGTCCAGCTCGTTTTCAAATACGCAGCCGATAAGATTGACTTTATGAGCCCAGCACTGGACATGACTTAATTCTTCAATCAATCCTTGAAGAGTAGTTACACATTTTGTCATGTAGAGTGCTGAGTCCGTAACTACTGCCACTACACGCTCCCGTTCAATTTCATAGGAATTCAAGGTGTCTAATATCGCATTGGAGCAATTTACGCTATTGGCAGAATCTAGAACAACAGAGGCAGCCAGATGGGTGTTCATTTCAGTTGATGGTACTGATGGACGAAAAAGAATGTTGAAAACACACCTACCATTCTTGTCAGTTGTTTCGTCACATACCAGAAACACGTCTTTGTTTTTTATATCTTCCCTAATTTCTTTCGCCAATCATGGGGATGTATTTCTGACGAATCTGATTTGCTGATGGTAAATCTCCACTTCCGCGAACGTACTTATTAAACCAAGTACGGATAGCAGGATTGTCTAGTTTCTCTACTGGTATATTAGCTTTCACAAACGCAGTAGTAGTGTCCAAAATAAACTCTTCTTTCATATCCTTCACACGACTAGCATTTGATGTTTCTTTCAAGGTGGCCACTCTAGGAACACTAACTTCAAGACGCAAATTTTCTCGGCATTTTGAATGCTTCTCCGATTTGCAATGTTTGTCTAATGCATCTTTCCTGCGATAATCTAACCGACAATCACAATATTTGCACATAAGAATGCCACAAGAAATTATAAATCCTTCATTCTTATATTCTTTAAGTCTGTCTGTGGCAGAAACAGCTACCTTCGGCATTTTTAAACTCAACTGAGCGATGCCCAGTAACAAACACTGTTATCACACAGTTGACTGTAGTCACACGCCAGTATAAATTCGTAACCACACGCAAAATTTATTTCTGAATTCGTGTCATAATATTTAAATTACGTCGCGTCTCATCTTCCTGTACTGCTAAGTTCGGAACTAATACGACGAACACGTGGTCGCCAACTGATTCACGCAAATAACACACTAGCTTCGATGATAACGCACAATTTGCGCACTTTTTATTAAATTATATAGAATTTTCTACTATAATTTACACTCGCTACCGATGTAACAGGAGGCAAACGTAGTTTACATTATGAACAACTATCACATAACCTTTTGGAGGTAGTCGGCCAAACTATTCACGCCGCGATATAACAGCTGTTTACCACAGCGCTAAAATCCAACGAGTAACGAGAATATCGACAGTATATCGTAATATTACCCCTCGCGAAACTATACAATCGATCATTCTCTCGAATTGAACACCAACCAAATTCGATTATCGGCTTGTGGACAAAAATGTTCGGATTGGTGTGGGGAAAAAATATGAAAATTTGTTTTTATTTCGCAGATTGCGTTATTTGTGGTGTTATTCACAAAATTTGCGTTATTTCGCGATTTAATTTCACTCCTGGGCGGCACGAAACATGTAAATACGTGAAAATAAAACATCCTAACCTCTAAATATGACTTTTCGTTTTATCGCGAATTAACAAAAACTAACACCTCTACATATAATACATGGGTTGGTTTTTTAGTTTTGGCACCAATGCTTCAGTGCCAAGTTGCAACAATGTTGGGGGGTGCCACTTTTACATTTAAACACATTTTTACAGACGGTTGCTGCCCTGCATCCCCTCCCTCAGAGCACATGATCTCGCCCGTCCTCACCACCGCTCGTGCGCGGTCGCGCCTGATAGATGAGTAGTGTGAGACCAGCGCTCGCGAAAGGCTGTCGCAATGTTTTCCAAGCAGGAGCAGAGAACGTGGATAAAAATTCAGTGTGCTAGGGGTCGCAATGCTAAACAGTGTCACCGAGGATTGCAAGAAGCGTGCGGTGCAGGTGCGTTACCGTTCAGAACGGTAGCAAGATGGGTTGATGCCTTTCGAGATGGGCGCGAACGTGTGGAGCACATGCCTCGATCTGGTCACCCACCAGTAAGTGATGACAATGTACAGATGGTGTCCACGTTAGTAGAGGTGGATCGGAACGTAACGATTCGTCAATTAGAGCAAGATACCGGACTGGCGCATTCAACTGTCCTAGTGATGTGGGCCGGGCAAATGCCCAGTGGGCAGGACATCTATAAATGGACATTTGCCCGGGCATTTGCCCAAAGCAGTTTTAAGCGCCCAAAATCTGGGCATTTAAGAAAACTTCTTTTTTTTTTACTACTTGTGATTGTTACTAGAGCTTCTAAAACATAATAAAAACCATTAATCAAAGGAACATTTTCATGGATAAACTAGTAATGCCTGAATATTGCTAATAATAATTTAATTATCCTGTGTCAATGTTGTCAATAACATCTAAATGCGAATTATGTATATCTGGTTTGAATAAAACATTGTATTACTGAGTTAGGCCTGCAGGCCTACTCATTTATATTTAGGAAAATTAGGTAGGAGTTTGATTATGGTGTGAATAGTGGCTTTGGGAGGAGGGTGGATGGGCTGGGCCCTGGGCAGCCATTGTGCTATGATCTTGGAATGGGGGTAGGGCGATTGTGGCGAGGCATTCTACCACCAGCAGCCCAGCCCAGTTAGTTGTGAAGTAGAGCTGTCTATTGAGTGGTTGAGTCTGAGATAACCTCACTTCTTTCTTGGGCTATTTATATTTTTAAGTGTTAGATTAAATCATTACAAAATGCTTAGGAAACTTCAGGAACTTTTTTTAATTTGAAAGGGAAAGGAGTATCTTGTAAATATTGTAATAAGGACTATTAACAGTCACATTGTAACAATATGGGAAAGGGTTTTAAGTGCCCTCAGGATCTTAAAAAAAAGTGCTTCAGTTAGGTACAATTACAGTGGTTGAAAAACCTTTTCGAAAGAAAACCACCTTATGAACCTTTACTAATTGAAGTGGATGATTTCAACAAGTCTGCAGTACCAAGCACAAGCTCAGCCTCAGAACCAAAATCAAGTTCTTTCAGTGAATTCCTACAACAACTTCCGCAGCCTATTTTGGCCTCAACTCCTGTTTTTATGGATAAATATAAAGAATACATATATGTAGATACATATATGGCTAAAACAATATTTATATAAGCCTTGCATTATGAATATGTTTTTAAAAGAGGTAAATGCCCAAAATGCCTGGGCATTTATGGGTTTTGGGCATTTATCCTGGACATTTGCCCCGACTTATAAATGCCTAGACATTTTACACCACTATGTCCTCCACATCCTGAAGGACCTACTGAAAATGAGGAAGATTGCGTCCAAATGGGTTCCGCATGACTTAACCGACATGCACAAACGGCTGCGATATGACGCTTGTCGTATGCACTTGCAGCGTTATGAGCGCGAAGGAGAGACCTTCTTACGGTGTATCATAACCATTGACGAGACGTGGGCCAGATTCTGTGAGCCACAGTTAAAACGCCAATCGAACGAGTGGCGGCACCAGGAAACAAACAGTTCGACCAACCCCCACCAATGTGAAGGTAATGTTGATTCTTGCCTATGATTGGGATGGTGTGATCCATTCACCATATTGTTCCCTGAGGGCAAACCGTTAATGCGGCGTACTATTGTTCGTTTCTGCAAGACCATCTCGAAGGAGCTCCGAGAAGGATACGGCGCCACCACATGGTTTCACCACCCATCGTGCTGCATGACAATCGCTGGGGCTGGGAGGTCCTCTATCACCCCCCATATTATCCCGACATCAGTCCCAGCGACTATGATCTCATCCCGAAGATGAAGATGTCAATGCAAGGGAAGAGCTTCCGTACCATTGAAGACGTTAAGCAGGCTGCCGAGCGCTCTCTTCGTACCATCAATAGATTGGCCAGTGCCAACGTGATCCAACGACTTCCGCATCGCTGGGAACACGTTGTACGCAATGGTGGGGACTACATCGAGGGCCTGTGAAACTTGGAACCACCTAAGTGAGTTATTAATCCACTTATAACTAAGGTGCCAAAACTAAAAAACCAACCCATGTATATAAAACAATCCAATTTTTCATCCATATGATCTATTTCACCGGTTTTCAATATCTCCGAAATTATTTAAGCAATCAAACTGAAATTTTGCATGGTGTCAGAGGACTGTTAACCCTTGTTTGGTCGCATGAAAAATGAAACGTACCATATTTGCTTGCGTATATCTCAACCCCGCGTATATCTCGCACCCCATTTTTTAATTTGAAATTTCAGGGGGAAAAAGTACTCGCATATATCTCCCATTCATTACTGACACCATCTTATAAATGACTGTAATAACCTTGAGGTAGAAACACGTTCGATTTTGCGCGCCACAACAGTCGTCATTGTCCAGGAACTTACCCGAAGCGATACTAACAGCTAGAGCGAGCAACAAAGAGTTGATCCGAACTTCGATAGGAGCCGATTAGGGGTCGAGGCGCCGCGTGCAAGCATACGGCGCAGCGTGAGTGTTACCACACTGTACATCGTTCGCCGCGTCTTTGGCCGCGGTTGGCTAAATTTGCCGCCTTGAGAAACGTTCGAATTAGCGATTAGCACGCCACAACAGTTGCGCAAGTAGGCCTACTGTTACATCGCAGAGAAACACAGTTCAGTCTTCTCGAATCTCAATGATTTCGTCTTTACGCATTGCGTCGCATCAGAGCTCGGCCATGTGCAAGCATACGGCGCAGCGTAAGTGTTCGCACGCTGTACATCGTTCGTCGCATGCATGTAGCCAGGAATCGATATGGAAGATGATCGTATCGATCGCTAAGCGTCTGCGCTTTAAATTCCTTTTCTGCCTTGAATCATCCTTATCGAGCGTATGACGTCTTTTTCCTAGGTTCTTAATGTCGCATAACCATAACGAATAGAAATAAATGGTGTCGACGGACATTGTTGTTAAGAGCTTCTTGAAGACGTGCATCGCAAATGCATTGGATGTAAGTCAGGATGAAGCAGTATGGGATGATGACCAGAATGATGCACGCGAGAGTATCTCGGAGATTGGCAGTAGTGACGGCAGTGACAATGAATAGGGCGAGTACCATAAGCCAGTTGATTTGTTTCAATAATGCAAATTTTGTGTTTTTTCGGGAATACGGTCATTCCCCGCGTATATCTAGAACCGAAAATGTTCACACATATTTTCGGTCAAAAAAGTGCGAGATATACGCGAGCAAATATGGTAATTGGTCGCGCACGGTCAATAAGACCGGGCATCATTAAAAGCAGGATGGAGTTACTGAATCTTACTTTTTAGCCATGGTTGACTACATAATAACCAATGAGACAATAAAGTGTAGTTATGATAGACAATTATGTAAAAGAAATCACTTATCTTGTTTTAAATAGAAAATGCAATGAAATAATGTTACCATCTAAAACTTAAACTACTACATATGAAATATGTGACAATATATCCATTTTACCACAAATAATAGTCAAAAGATGCAAACAAATACAAAACTGCTCGCAAATTATACAATCTTAATTAATCGCGCACGGAACATTACACCGTAAAAGTGACACACACACTTGGTCGCGCAACGGAACTTTAGACCGGGTGGCGAAGCTTTTGCTTGTAACAATGGAGTGCTTGGAGTGAAACTGATAAAAAATGCATGGTGTTGTAGAGTGAGGGGCAGGGAGAAAAGAAGATTGTAGTTTTACGTGACCGTGAATCTTGTGATTATGAGCCACGGGACCTCCTTTTTACGTGGAATCCGAACCACAGAACATGGCATTTCACTTCGAAAATCTCACATGCATTGACCGGGAATCGAACCCGGACCACCTTGGTGAGAGGCATACAGCTAGACCGCTGAGCCACCACGCCCCCGGGGCAGGGAGAAGGTACTAGGAAGTGGAAAGACTTGGCGCCAAACCGAGTACACACAGAAGAAATAAACAATAAGCCCGGTCTAAATGGTCATGGCGCAACCAATTGAGGGTTAAGTAAGGACAAATATGTGCCTTTCCTTAATCCTGAAAAACACAAAACATCAAGGTGCAAAGTGATTTTCAAATATTGCAAATAACTTTTCTGGCAATCTAATCACTCTAGTGCAATGAAATTCTTTATTCAGAGCTTAGTATAGAGACATCTAATGATGTTAAATTGTTTTCAAAATTTCAAGATACATCAGTTCGAAATTTTAAAACATAATTTGTTATTTCTCGTATCTCATTCAGGCGTTTGAAAATATGATTTGTATATAGGGCTATGATAACAATCCTTATTTAATGGCACTAAATTATGTAGCTTAGAGCAGAGCATTTGACTTTTCTCAAAATTAATTCCCGTGGTTGTTACAGAAATATGCCATCTCAAGGGAGAAGTCTCAAGCACTGATATTGAAAGCTATATATTCTAGCACATAACTTCTCATTGTAATGGTATTGGTGAACATATAGGTCGTGAACCAAAAGCCATTTAGTATATCGCATGGAAAATCCTTGTAATAGGCAGGAGAATTTTAATGGGAAAGACCAGTGGGATATATGAAAATAGGCTATTAAGTACGGAACTACTTGTTTAATGTCACATCTTGTTTAGGCTCAATTCCATTTTTATTGTTATAAACAGTGCTGCCTTGTCCCTTGACAAACAGCATAGATATCGGAGCCGAAGTGTCTAAGCTTGTACAAGACACTTCTATTTATAATGTGCAGGGTCATTTTTATCGGTCTAGCAACATAGCAGCACACCAGTAAAATGCGTGCATAGCTGGATGACACATTGCCGAGAGATATAATGCTGCGCTGCTACGTTAATAGACCATTAAGAAGGACCCTGTATATCCATAACATAGACAGATCTATCACACAAAATCATTTATAATAGAGAGCTACATTTACATCAATTGTTGCAGTAATGTTAACTACATATGCAAGCATATATTAAGGGTTAGCAGCGAGACTCTCAGGTTATTCAGGCTTTTGGAAGTAATATAGATTAGAAATAAAGAGAAGGTTAGCGGAAGTTATTTAAAATAAATGATAAGGGACATTCTTCAAACCATTTGACTAAGCAGAAGTGATGAAACTCCTATAGTTTCGATAACACTACCTGCTGAGCTGCTCTTTAAAACAGTTGGCAGTATTACCCGTTTAACATTTGATTGCCGCTGAGCCTGGTTGCGCCAGTGTTTGTTGTTGATTGTAGCAGCTGCCCTGCGGGACGAAGCGGGGAACAAGCGATAACAAGAGTTCGTTCTGCACATAAGACAAGCAGCATTGCGCGTCACGGGAGCTCATGTCACCACGGACAGTCAAACGATAACTGAGACTACTGGAACTGAGTCATATCCCACTCGCGCAACTGTACCTGTCAACGAAGCAGGCTGACGTGTGACACAAGTAAACAAGGAATAGTTCCCATCTCGACCACCGGCAATCAATTCGTGAAATGGTAATAGCCTCAAGACGTGATCATATCGAGTTAACTTTGTGTGCGCGTCTTTAGTTTCATCTGTGTCGCGTTTGGGTTTTTGTTTGTACAAAAGTTTATTCATTATTTTCTTTGTTTTATGTATAATACCGTATTTGCTCGCGTATATCTCGCACTTTTGACCGAAAATATGTGGGAAAATTTTCAGTGCGAGATATACGCGGGGAACGACGGTATTCCCGAAAAAACACAAAATTTGCGATGTAACAGTAGGCCTACTTGCGCAACTGTTGTGGTGCACTAATCGCTAATTCGAACGTGTTTCAAGGCGGTGAATTTAGCCAACTGCGGCCGTAGACGCGGCGAACGATGTACAGCGTGCTAACACTCACGCTGCGCCGTATGCTTGCACGCGGCCGAGCTCTGATACGACGCAATGCGTAAAGACGAAATCATTGAGATTCGAGGAGACTGAACTGCGTTTCTCTGCAATGTAACAGTAAGCCTACTTCCGCAACTGACGTGGCGCGCTAATCGCTAATTCGAAAGTGTCTCAAGGCGGGGAATTTAGCCAGCCGCGGCCGAAGACGCGGCGAACGATGAACAGCGTGCTAACACTCACGCTGCGCCGTATGCTTGCACGCGGCGCCTCGATCCCTAATCGGCTCGTATCGAAGTTCGGATCAACTCGTTGTTGCACGCTCTTCCTGTTAGTAACGCTTCGGGTAAGTTCCTGGACAATGACGACTGTTGTGGCGCGCTAAATCGAACGTATTTCTACCTCAAGGTTATTACGGTCATTTATATGATGGCGTCAGTAATGAATGCGAGTACTTTTTTTACCCTGAAATTTCAAATAAAAAATGGGGTGCGAGATATACGCGAGCAAATACGGTATTTTAAGAACAATATGTGAGTGAAGCTAACCTTATGTTGGGTCATGCACACATCGTAACATGTCGATATTGACTCCTGCAGCCATAAACAAGTAGTTCCGTGAAGAACTATACAGCCTATTTTCATATATCCTGCTCAGGTTAATTGCCTCTATCAACAAACAAAATTTCAGTTTAATTTCTGTAACAGATTCGTAGATATTGAGAACCGTCTAAATATTTCAGATGGTAGCCAGGTTGGATTTTTATTTTTGTACTATTATATTAAGATTACTGTGTACGTGTGGTATTCAAACTTCAATCGCATGATTAGAACACAATAAGTAAAAACGAGATTTTAAAATTACGCACAGCAGCCATCTTGTGATTATACAAACAATTGAAATAAATTAGATGCCAGTGGATCAACATTTGTGTAAGCATTTAACGTGCAACGTTTCACGGCACTCGGATAGTTAATTCGCGAGAAACGTCCATTTAAATATTTATACTTCGCGTCGCCGCCATGTTGGATTCGTGCTCACCAGGTTACTGAAAGTCCTATATGTGAACATATGTTCATAGTCTCTATAAACATAAAAATTTCAGTTTGATTGCTGTAAAAGATTCTATTGAGAACCGTCTAAATATTTCGGAAGCTTGCCATTTAGGATTGTTATATGTATAGGCCATAGAGTTATGTACCATTCAAGGACACTTATTGCCTAGGTTCATTATTCAAACTTTCACTTCGATCGCATGATTACGACACAAGAAATAAAAACTTAATTTTAAAATTTCACACAGCCGCCATCTTGAGGTTATGTAAACAATTGATTTAAATTAGATGGCAGTACATTACAATCTGCAAAATCATTTACTGTCCCACATTTCACTGCGCTAAGTCACGAGAAAAGTCTATTAACATATTTCAAATTCGCTTGGTCGCCATGTTCGTTTTGTACTTTACAGGTTTATGAATTATACATAGGTAAACTTGTATCAGTACCCTTTATCACCGTACAAAATTGCAGGGTGATATCTGTAATAGTTTCGGAGATATAGAATGTCAGTGAATTATTTCGCACAGCCGCCATTTTGAGGTTATGTAAACAATTGAACTAAATTAGACTCCAGTGCATTGCAATGTGTATAAACATTTGCTGTACCAAGTTTCATTACGTTTAGATAGTTAAATCGCGAGAAAAGTCTATTTAAAAGACTCAACTTCGCTTGGCCGCCATGTTGGTTTTGTAGTCACCAGTTTTTTGAAAGTCTCATAGGTGAACTTCTAGTAGTGCCCTTTATTACCGTACACAATTTCAGGGCGATATTGGTAATAGTTTCGTAGATATTGAATGCTAGTGAAATACTTCGCACAGCCGCCATGTTGGATTGGTGAGACGTAACAAAATTTGAAGGGCACAGTCGAGGTCGCCGGGAATAGTGCTATGAACTTACAGAGTTTCACTGAAATCGCTCCAGCCGTTTAGATTTTATTAGGGACACACACACACACACCTCACACACACGGACAAAAGGTGATCTCATAAGCCTATTTTTTCAAAATTGAAAATAGGCTAAAAATGAGCCTAACAATTCCGCGGAGGTGAAACTCACAATCGGCTCATGAGTGATACTAATCTTATCTCCAATCATGTGCAGTCTATGATTTCTTGATATTGACTCCCATGGCTTACAAAAATCACAAACATCTTCCTAAAATTAGGGTGCGAGGATTATTCGATGGCAGATTGTATTCGCGAACATATGGTAGTAAGTGATCCTCACCAAATAAATCTATACAGACTTGTACCTGCATATAAATGTGTTTGTCATTTCTCTGTGTTTCTATCTTCCTCTTTTCAATCATTGATGGATTGATGATATGCAAAATTACATTTGGACTATTGACCAAAATCATCAAAATATGCAACATAAACACAATTTTCTGAACGTACTGAATGTGGTAAGCAGAGTTTGCAAATTTTCTGAACGATACCTATTAAATAAAAATATCGAATCACCTGGCAAACCTACGAGAAGAATTCTCTCTTGATAAATGCCAAATTCAAAGACTACTTCTCTGTTGTTAAACATAAGACAACCTATGCTTCCGAAACACTATACAAGTTGAACAAATCAACTAATAAACTCAAGAAAGCAGACAGAAGAATTATTAGAACAATCAACAGCAAAACACCAAATGAACGGACATTGTTGCCTAACTCGGTGGTATACAGGGAAAGCGAACCAATAATAATAGTCACAATGTGGCCATATATAAAGATTACCAGAAATATGGCTAGTAAAAAATTGTACAATTACTTTTGGAAAACTAAAATCAAGAACAATTTGTTCCAAGAGGTCCAGGATGATTCAGAAGAGTTAGGCATAAGAATAAAACAAATTAAAGACAGAGGTGAGACGTGGATTCTGAGGAACAGAGACATAAGACTTAAATTAAAAACCTCTCACTATTCAAGGTGTCCGGGTTAAAGGTATAATAATATAAAGTTTAATAACTTGAGAAGTAGTGGAGATATTTATTGGTAGTTTATTTCTACAAATAGGGTAACTCAAAATGTTTCTTTACATACCTAATACATCTAATCTGTATTCCACTTCTCTCCAAGTGTTCTGCAGCATTTTATGCGCAACATTTGCGATAGCTGCACGAATGCGATGACGCAGATCTGGTAGATCACGAACTGGTGTCTGGTACACTTGATTCTTGACAAACCCCCACAGGAAAAAATCAAGTGGCGTAATGTTGGGGCTTCTAGGGGGCCAAGCAATTGATAGACTACTGCTCCCAATCCAGCGATCTGGAAACTCACGATTCAAGAAATCGCATTTCTTGATTGTTACTTAAGTGGGAACATCAACAGCTGGTGGTCACTTTTGTGACAGTATACGTTTTTGTATATGTTTACTTCCTCGCGACAGCCCTGTTTTACCGTTTGCTTTTTCTCTGTCCCGAAATCTTCAAAACAAGTTAATATGTTAAATACTTTATTGTATTATAATTAATTTATATATATAAGCTTTGTTTTTCTAAGATCTTACTTCAAGTGTTCCAGTGCTCACATTCTCAGCCACCCTCACCCTCTGCACACATCTACTAATGTGCTTATGGGCCTGCTGCGTGCCGGTGTTGACTGACGTCTGCTTGACCTTCATTCAGCCAATGGCAGGACTCTGTGGTCAGGTGGCCTTCTTGTTCAAGATGGTTCTATCACCCCCATATAAAAGACGCTGCCTGTTGGAGTTCTTCACCACTTCTGATCATCACACTTCAGATCAATCATTCTAATTGCATTCTGATCACCAATTCTCTTCGGATCACTTCTGATCAACGCTTCATTCTCTTCGGATCACTTCGCACGCTGCCACACCTCTTGGCACTTGTCAGTCGCTACGTCACCTTGCTACTACGTTATGATGCCTTCACGCTGAACACATCACTCTAGATGGCTGGAATGTTTGCAAACCGCAGTACTCTACAAGTCACACCTTAGATGGTATTATATTCACGGCAATAGCAGTTTTCCTGGCTGCTAACTAGTTTCCTTGTACATGGGTTGGTTTTTTAGTTTTGGCACCTTAGTTATAACTGGATTAATAATTCACTTAGATGGTTCCAAGTTTCACAGGCCCTCGATGTAGTCCCCACCGTTGCGTACAACGTGTTCCCAGCGATGTAGAAGTCGTTGGATCCCGTTGGCACTGCCCAATCAATTGATGGTACGAAGAGAGCGCTCGGCAGCCTGCTTAACGTCTTCAATGGTACGGAAGCGCTCCCCGCGCATTGTCATCTTCATCTTCGGGATGAGATCATAGTCGCAGGGACTGATGTCGGGAGAATATGGGGGGTGACAGAGGACCTCCCAGCCCCAGCGATCCAACAATGCCGACACAACGCCTGCTGTGTGTGCCCTAGCATTGTCATGCAGAACGATGGGCGGTGTAACCATGTGGTGGCGCCATTTCCTTCTCAGAGCTCCTCGGAGATGGTCTTGCAGAAACGAACAATAGTACGCCGCATTAACGGTTTGCCCTCGGGGAACAGTATGGTGAATGATCACACCATCCCAATCATAGGCAAGAATCAACATTACCTTCACATTGGTGGGGGTTGGTTGAACTGTTTGTTTCCTGGTGCCGCCACTCGTTCGATTGGCGTTTTAACTGTGGCTCATAAGATCTGGCCCACGTCTTGTCAATGGTTATGATACACCGTGAGAAGGCCTCGCCTTCGCGCTCATAACGCTGCAAGTGCATACGACAAGCGTCATATCACAGCCATTTGTGCATGTCGGTTAAGTCATGCGGAACCAATTTGGACGCAATCTTCCTCATTTTCAGTAAGTCCTTCAGGATGTGGAGGACAGTTGAATGCGCCAGTCCGGTATCTTGCTCTAATTGACGAATCGTTATTTTCCGAACCACCTCTACTAATGCGGACACCATCTGTACATTGTCATCACTTACTGGTGGGTGACCAGATCGAGGCATGTGGTCCACACGTTCGCGCCCATCTCGAAAGGCTGCAACCCATCTTGCTACCGTTCTGAATGGTAACGCACCTGCACCGCACGCTTCCTGCAATCCTCGGTGACACTGTTTAGCACTGCGACCCCTAGCACACTGAATTTTTATCCATGTTCTCTGCTCCTGCTTGGAAAACATTGCGACTGTCTTTCGTGAGCGCTGGTCTCACACTACTCATCCAACAGGCGCAACTGTGCACGAGCGGTGGTGAGGACGGGCGAGGTCATGTGCTCTGAGGGAGGGGATGCAGCGCAGCAACCGTCGGTAAAAGTGGCAGTGCCCAACATTGTTGCAACTTGGCACTGAAGCATTGGTGCCAAAACTAAAAAACCAACCCATGTATTACTGAGTCATCGCCTCGACACTACAGGTGTCATCCCTTTCAAGAAAGGAAAAGAAGAAATTAACATTCATATTCAAGGAATATGCATCTTGAGGCCATGAACGCTTCATGCGGAAGAAATTGTAAAGGACTTCTTAAACAACATTATGCTAGCTGAGATTTTATGGAGCTGGCTCTTCAATTTGGAAGATACGTTGAAGTTATATTAAGAAGCTAAACTTCTTACTCTTATCATATAATTTATCTTTTTATAATTCTTTATTATTGTATATTATACTTCAATCTTATTCCTCTCAAATTAAGGCAAGCCTTATCATTGGTTTTTCACTAATTCGGGTTCTATCACAAGGCCCTTCCAATTTGTTAAACTTATAACTAGTCAACTCTGCTTTACTCATTTGTGTGCACGTAATGTGCATTTTTGATGTCATTAAAAACTTGTTATTTCAATAAACATATTTATACCTTGTTATTTAAATTTGGTTTTCTGGTGATGTTACAAAAGTGCATGTGATCGCTTTGGTCTTACCATAAATGTCAATAAGACCAAAGTCTTGGCACAACCTTCACCAGGCACACCTCTTCCTCAGTTCAATATCTCCATCTCAAATTTGCCATTAGAACAGGTAGACCACTTCTCGTACCTGGGCAGTACCATTTCTGTGAGCTGTACCTGTGAGCAGGATGTGGATAAGAGAATTGGCGCAGCCCATGCAGCATATGGACGATTAGCGCACCGGGTCTTCATGAATAAAGATCTGTCCATGAGTACGAAGCTTATGGTGTACAAAGCAGTAGTCATTTCTACATTGCTGTATGGCTGTGAAACGTGGACCCTTTACCGACGTGATCTCAGGAAGCTTGAGCGTTTCCACCAACAAAAACTTCGATCAATCCTGAGGATTAAATGGGAAGACCGCATTACCAATATTGCTGTTCTGGAAAAGGCTCAAATCAACAGCATAGAATCATCCATAATAGGTCACCAATTTAGATGGATTGGTCATGTCCATCGGATGAGTGATGTGAGATTACCTCGTCAAATGCTATATGGTGAGTTATGCTATGGCACCAGACCTCATGGTGGTCCTAAGAGGCGCTACAAGGACCAATTTAAGCAGACCCTGAAATTGACAGGTCTTGATTCACAAATCTGGGACATGCTGGCTGAAGACCGCTCAACGTGGTGCCGTACCATCTCGGATACTGTCAAGACGTTTGAAAGGGATCGACGCACACTTGAAGAGGCCAAGCGTCAAGCTAGGAAACTTCGAGCAGCCCAACCACGTCCTCCTCCAGCAATACTGTGTGACTTGTGTGGACGCTTGTTCCATGCCAGGATTGGACTCTTTTATGCCCACTATACAGCACCACTTCAGTCTATTTCCTGTTTCACAGTAGCTATTTGGTCAGGCTTACGCCTGATTCGTTCTCCCCTGATGGGAAAGATTAGGGCAGATCTTTTCTCCTGTTGGTAACAGTCCAGACTCACGACAAAATCTACGTTGTACTAGTGTAACGGAATTTAGCTCTGCGAGCGAAAGCACACAGAACACCTTCTGCTGTGGAGTCCACATGGCTACTGGCGCGCTTCTCGTGAACAATGCAGTTATGCGCATGCACATGTGGTATCACCGCAAGAAAACACAGAAAACATTTTGAGTTACCCTAGTTGTAGAAAGAAACCGCCAATAAATATCTCCATTATTTCTCAAGTTATTACATTTTACATTATTATACTTTTAAGCCAGACATCTTATATTTGCTGAACAAAGGGCGGCCAAGTCAGAAAGGATGAAAAACTTTTAGGTGCAGGAGAGGAAGCTGTATTCTAAATCTCGAGTTACTATTTCGAAGACTTAAATGCAAATGGGTGCTCCAATGAGGGAGATTTTTTTTCTTTCTTATATAACAATAATTTAAAAAAATTGCATGTTCAACTTTTATTAGTGAGCAAGCTAAATATTGCTGTCATTCACCTCTGGCTGCGTAAGGAAGTGCACAGGTAACAGTTTGCGTTCACGATCCATAAGCGGTAGGAAGGTGACCTGTAGTTCATCAGGTCCTGGACCCAAGTTGTTCGCTCCAGCTAAGCCTCCCTCCAGTCGACTATAAGGCTCAAGAGGCACTAAAGCGGAGAAGTGGCCCCGTGTATAACCAAGGGACAGTGGCGAGCGGACACAGAAACTGGGTTCCCAAAGTAACGGCAGGTACACACCTAATAAAAGAGAAAGGTCAAAATTGGTTATACAAATTTGGTGAGGCCTCCATCTAAGTCTAAACATATCCGAATTAAAATAATGATACTGACAAACTGAAGTCTAGTATACAGTCATTGATTGTATGGTATACCTGGGAGTATAAATGCAAGGAAATACAAAGTGTAATCCTTTTATTAATCTAAATTCACAGTTCTAATGGACTTCGTCCCCTGAATGCTCATTTCTAGGAAGTGGTAACAAAAAATTAATTTAAGAGTGCAACAATATTAAATTGAGATATGCTTTCATTCATCATCATCATCTTGCACAGTTTCCAGCCACTGGCCGGGTCTGTATGGAACACAAGCCTCTCCAACGTCTTCTGTCTTCCCACCATCTCTCAGCCTCCACCCTTGTCCAGTCTTCTCCTCTCTTCTTCACGCTTTCTTCCACCCCTTTCAGCCACCTGTCTCTCGGTCTCCCTCTTGGTCTATTTCCTTCCCACTTCGTCTCGTGTATCCTCCTGGGTATCCTCTTCTCCTCAATTCGTTTTACATGTCCATACCATCTGAGTCTAGATTTCTCTATACCATCCTGTAATGGTTCCTCCTTCATTAATTCTCTGGTCCTCTCATTTCTTATTCTGTCCCTCTTTGTAGCTCCAATACTGCTTCTCAAGAACCTCATCTCACTGGCCTGTATTTTGCTCTTCTCCCTTCCTTTCATAACCCAGGTCTCCGAGGCATACGTCAGGATAGGGACATAGTATGTCCGATATATGATCTTTTTGCTGTTCTGAGGGACATCCTTGCTCCATAACATGCTTCTCACACTCCTCCGTCCGGAATGCTTCTGCCTGTCTCCCCCGCTGATTTATTTGTTTGCAGATGATTTGGGGAAACAAGGAGGAGGAGGTACAGGAACAGTTGGACGTGTGGGAAGGAGTAATACAAGGTATGGGAAATTTAGCATAAATAAGAGTGAGATGGTGATCACAACAAGGAAGAAGGAAAGAACCACAACAGGAATATGCTTTCATTATTTTGCAATTATGTGTTCTCTAGTTGAGTTGTTGTATGAGGGTGGGCCCAAAAGAAACGGACCAAGAGCGAGCTGCCATTCGTGGACGTAGTAGAGAGTTCTTCCGCTAGATGGGGTTAACAGGGACTTTCATGAAACAACTATCCAGACGGCGTCAGGTTGTATGTGACCGTTTGATAGTAGTGTTGTTTTCCTCTTACTATCCTCGTGTTCCGCCTGCGAAGTCGTTATGGCAGATTTAAAAGACCGCAATGGAGATAGGCAACCTCTTCAATGCGCCTGCCATAATGGCTGCAATGTTCAAGTGTTGAAGAGGTTACCTATCACGTTGGACCGAGTCATCTCACCACGTTTGAAGCACCCAAACCATTGAGAAACTTATGTGCGGCTCATAGCATCCTCCTTGAAAGCCTGTTGAAGCATTTGGTAAGCTTCTCTTGTCAATTTTTCAAGCAGATAACACAATTCCAAAAATTTCTTTTAAATCTGCCATACCAACTTCACAGGCAGAACACAAGAACAGTAAAAAAAAAAAAAAAAAAAAAAAAAAAAAAAAAACAACACTACGATCAAACGGTCACATACAAATGGATGTCGTCTGGCAGTTCTTTTGTGAAGGTCTCCATTAAACCCATCTAGCGGAACGACTCTCTACCACGTCCACAAATGGCAGCACACTCTCAATCCAATTTTTTGGGGGGTCCACCCTCATATTAAGTGGCCAAACAGCGAGGTCATCTGTCCCCTAGTTGAGCTGTGATGAGCATTTGGAGAGTGGTATGACATTAATGATTATCTTCGGGGCTATTACAAATGATTGAAGCGATTTCATAAATTCACTGTAGCTCCATTCATTGACATATGGTCACGACTCACTACAGATAAAACTCATAAAGTTTTGTTTGACTGAAGCCGCACTTCAGGTTTCTGCCGCCAGAGCGCTCGAGAGCGCAGTGAGACAAAATGGCGACAGGAGCCGAGAAAGCGTTTGTCGTGCTTGAAATGCATTCACATCAGTCAGTCATAACAGTACAACGACACTTCAGGACAAAGTTCAACAAAGATCCACCAACTGCTAACTCCATTCGGCGATGGTATGCGCAGTTTAAAGCTTCTGGATGCCTCTGTAAGGGGAAATCAACGGGTCGGCCTGCAGTGAGCGAAGAAACGGTTGACCTCGTGCGGGCAAGTTTCACGCGTAGCCCGCGGAAGTCGACGAATAAAGCAAGCAGGGAGCTAAACGTACCACAGCCGACGGTTTGGAAAATCTTACGGAAAAGGCTAAAGCAGAAGCCTTACCGTTTACAATTGCTACAAGCCCTGACACCCGATGACAAAGTCAAACGCTTTGAATTTTCGGCGAGGTTGCTACAGCTCATGGAAGAGGATGCGTTCTGTGCGAAACTTGTTTTCAGTGATGAAGCAACATTTTTTCTTAATGGTGAAGTGAACAGACACAATGTGCGAATCTGGGCGGTAGAGAATCCTCACGCATTTGTGCAGCACATTCGCAATTCACCAAAAGTTAACGTGTTTTGTGCAATCTCACGGTTTAAAGTTTACAGCCCCTTTTTCTTCTGCGAAAAAAAACGTTACAGGACACGTGTATCTGGACATGCTGGAAAATTGGCTCATGCCACAACTGGAGACCGACAGCGCCGACTTCATCTTTCAACAGGATGGTGCTCCACCGCACTTCCATCATGATGTTCGGCATTTTTTAAACAGGAGATTGGAAAACCGATGGATCGGTCGTGGTGGAGATCATGATCAGCAATTCATGTCATGGCCTCCACGCTCTCCCGACTTAACCCCATGCGATTTCTTTCTGTGGGGTTATGTGAAAGATTCAGTGTTTAAACCTCCTCTACCAAGAAACATGCCAGAACTGCGAGCTCGCATCAACGATGCTTTCGAACTCATTGATGGGGACATGCTGCGCCGAGTGTGGGAGGAACTTGATTATCGGCTTGATGTCTGCCGAATCACTAAAGGGGCACATATCAAACATTTGTGAATGCCTAAAAAAAACTTTTTGAGTTTTTGTATGTGTGTGCAAAGCATTGTTAAAATATCTCAAATAATAAAGTTATTGTAGAGCTGTGAAATCGCTTCAATCATTTGTAATAACCCTGTAATAATTGCTCAACATTTAAAAAAATTCTCTTTCAGAATGAAACTTGCCAAAATAAAAAAAAAAAAAGTGAAATTTCTAGTGCATGTAAATCTTTACAGGAAAAATGGGATGTATTGTAGGTGGCAATGTTCTTCAATGAATAAATTACACACTGCCAAAAATTATAGTTATTTTGACATCTAGTTTATAATATAGGGAGTGATCAAAATGTTTCCGTTTGAGGACATTGGTGCAGCGATACCCCGGGCGTTGAATGCCGAATAGAAAGTACACCGGATGGCTGTTTGCCTGCAGCACCTGATGCGTGTCAATGTTGACGGCTACACGTTCCTGGAGCGCATTATTGCAGGCGACGAAAGCTGGTGTCACCACAGGAAACCGGAATCGAAAGTGTCGAAGATGCAGTGGTGTCATCCAGCGTCTCAAGAAGTTCAAGAGCCAACCATCCACTGGAAAGGTGATGCTCACCCTGTTCTTTGACAGGGTGTCTACCAAAACCAACGAACAGATTTCCCCGACATTTGCCTGATTTTTTCAGGATAACTCAGAAAATTCCCTTAGTAACGGCAGCAGCCATAATACATATAAAAAACAGAGTTTGTACTTAAAGAGCATTTCAAAAAGTGCTTGATCAATAAAGTGTAGCATGACAAAGTTGGAAAAGGAAAAGAATCTATATTTTGCCAATTCCTAAATTTTTCATCCAGAAAAAGTATTATCCATGCGAGCATTGAAAGTAACTCGTCAATAGTAATGCTCTAAAAATCATAGTTACACATTTATATACAGTACAAATACACATGTAATTTGTGTGCTCAATCGTGCAAGAAACGAGAGCTTACCGATTTAACGTCAGTATGGACATACATATACAACCATCATCACCAGAATATACTTTTCCCCCATCAAATTTAAATGCTTAATTTCCAATTATTCATGGTTGGTCCTTGTAAAACTGAAATTCTCTGAGTGTCATTAAAATACCCTGATAATTCCTTGAGTTATCCAGGATTTAAAAATTCCCTGAGTATTCCCTGTTTTCCAGAGTAGTAGACACCCTGTTTGATACCGGGGCCCATTGCTTAGTGATTTCAATGAACCTGGTGTCTCCATCACTGGGGAACGGTACTGCCCAACACTAGAGAAATTACAGTGTGCAATTAAGGTGAAACATCCGGGAAAGATGCGCACGTCCCCATACAACAAAGGTCGTAACCTAGAAGGTACGTCAACTCTAGAATCCGCCCTAAGGTTCTGATCTCTCCCCATGAGATTATCACGCCTTTGGTCCCTTAAGAAAGGCCTTGAGGGGTCGACAATTGCTGTCAGATGAGGAGTTGCAGCAGGCGGTGCAGCAGGACATGGCGATTTACCACACGGGGATTTTCAACCTGGTGCATTGGTGGGATGAGTGCCGATACGCTCATGGTGATTTTGCCCGATTGGCATATCGATTCTGAACTGTACGGCAGTCCAACGTAAACTTCGTGATTACCCCTTATATTAAAAAGAAACCAACCTGGAAACCTAATTTAAGAAATATTTTTTGTTATCTCCCAAGCAATTGAGGCAGTCAGTGAGAGAGGGGGCTATGCCAGAGTTGGATGAAACTGAGATATTTGGAGTTTTGCAGGTTACTCTCTCGCAGCATAAACGTGATTCACAGAAACTACATTCTTCACAAAACAAGGGAAGGAGCCTGCGGATGTCTTTGATATTATGCACACTGAAGGATGAATATCTGCTCTACACAATGGTACCAATAACTCAATTTTGACAAAATCTCGGCATAGCCCCCTCTCTCACTCACTGCCTCAATTCATCTGTATTTATTTCAAGCGATGCTTATTTACATTGGTAACTTGTTCATCTGCTGTGTAATTATGAGAATTATTCTGTTGATTCAGTTTGTTTCATGGTATAGCAGGATATGATAAGCATTTTGCACAGCACAATTCCTTACCGACGTAGTTTAAAATTCATTCATTACACCTACAGTATATAAAGTTACATTGGCTCATAAAGAGTTTATTCTCTACTATTTTCTCTCCTTTTTCTCATTCTCTTGAAGCCCTTCACACTCACAAGAAGGCGCAGTTTATACTTATTTTTGGTTGGGAAACCCTAAGTGATGGATGCTACATTACCTTCAAACCTCGCATAGCCGATTGCCTCTCCCCGGAAGCTCTTGACGTACTTTACTCCGTAGACGATGATAGGCCTACGAAGGATGTGAGCCAAGGCGAAGACATGAAGCTGCTCCAGACTGGATCCAGGCTGGCTGGCCAACGACAGCAGCCCCGACCAGTCCTCCTCCCATTGTCCATCGTCCAAACTAAACTCTAACAGCTGGGCCTGGCTGGCCTCATACTCCTTCCACCGAGGGTAGAACCTGAAACACATTTATGTATTAATATCCAAATAGTATGAACCCTACTTTAGTTAGTTATTGCAGTTTTAAGAGGTGGAACAGTGAGGTAATCTGCCCCCAAAAGCCCTATTTTACAGGGGTATATTAGGGTTAATGTTTACAATCATATTATTAATGGATTAATTGTTCATAACACAAAATTAGGCAACTAAATGACTTAAGATAGGACTAATGAATTTTAATAACTGTTTGTAACAGCAGAATTTTCTGAACTAAGATATGAGGGCTATTCCAAAACTATGGTCCGGTAAAAAAAAAAAAAATTGTTTCCAAAACAATTGTTTTATTGACATTCCTTACGTCTCTCTCTATTTTTCTACATAATTTCCATACTTATTTACACATTTGTCACATCGTTCCACAAGCTTTTGAATGCCTAAGTCGTTGTACTCGGCCGCCAGCGAAGCTAACCAGTCTTTAACAGCTTCTTTCACTTCATCACCTGTGTCGAAGCTCTTGCCGCCAAGAAACTCCTTTAGGTAGCGGAAGAGGTGGAAATCACTTGGCGCCAAGTCCGGACTGTACGGTGGTTAGTCCATCTGTTCCCATCCAAATTTCTTGATTAGAGTTTGCGTGTCATTCGCAGTATGGGGTCTGGCATTGTCATGCAACAACAACACTCCAGACGACGTCAGAGTAGCGCAGTAATCTGCCGATGAAATGTTTCATGCAGACAGAAACCGTATCACTGCCCTTACTTCGGCGGGCTGATTAATTGTCTTAAACATTGCGAACTGACACTATCAACAGCACACAGCAACAGTAACAACGCTACTGGCGGCTTTTGCAGCGCAAGGCATGCCAGGAGTCTGCACGCATGTGTGTTTTGTCCTTGGCACCTCTTTCAAATATTTACGTCGAATCGGACCTTACTTTTGGAATTACCCTCGTATAAGGGCTTTGTAAATTGCACATTATAATTATTCAAGTGACACTTGAGTTCAAATCTTATTCTTTCAAACATAGCACAGTCAAACAGTAAACGATTTACAGAACTATTCTTTCCAAGTAAATTTTGCCGGCATGTTTGCAAATCATTAGTACCAGAATTCATCCTCACTCAGCTTCTTTCCGACCATGGAAAGTTTAAGTACTACTTTGAACGCTTTAAAATTAATACTGTACCACAAACGACTGAAACACATTACAGCCATAAGAGTTGCTGATGGTCTGAGAAGGTTCAAGTAACTAATCCACCATTCTAAATCCCTCTTAGAAAAGACTTCAAATTCTTCTCTAAGTCTTAACAACACAGCCTACCATGCATAGAGGCCTCCAAGGCCAATTCAGATGTAATTTTTGAACATTTAGGAACAGAATATCACAGGTAGATAATAAGAACAATCATACAGCATACAGACTCGTGAGACAAAGGGAGAAACAATAATGGAGAAAAATAACAAAAGACATTTAATAGTTTTGTAGTTGATTCTTTGTGACATCGTGGTCATGTAGCCAAGTGTACTTGGGTGTGTATAGAATTTGTCTGATAACCTTGTCACTGTGTTGTCTGTACTAGCGTGTGTATTTGTAATTGAGGTGATAATTGGGAAGGAGGCAGCAGTGGCCTCAAGTGAGGAAACAGCCCTGCATTTTCTTTGAAGTGACCTGTGTTGGCAGAGCCAGAAATCTAGCCATTACACCACAAGTTGTAAATACAGCAGCCTACTCACACGTTGCCTCCTTGGTGCAGGCTATCGGCTAAGGCTCTGCGGAGTATGTTATCACGATCGAATACACCCCACGTTGCTTGCATGGCCGAGTCGAGCAGGCAGTCTCCCGCCGAACGATTCCACAGTGCATACAACCTTGAGCCTAGGCGTGCCGTTACCTCCAGCGACCAGTTCAACACTGGAGGTTCCGACTCCAATTGTTGTTGTGCATCGCGATCCAGAAGCTCTTCAAACAGCTGTTCTTGCACAGATGGGGGAAGATCATCCACTTCTAAAATCACACAAATATATATATATATATATATATATACCATCCTTATTCTAGCAAAATACTCATGTATATGGAAATACAACCAAGATGAAGTGAAGTATCAACCAAATGTCTGCAAATTCATTTTCACAGTTTGTATCTCGCTGTTGGGCCATCAGATGAGTTCATGATATAACATCTGTGGTTATGACTAGAGAAGCAGTGATGTCATAGGGCTAGGATTTTTATGTAACTCCAACATGAAAAACTCGATTCCGAGTACATATAGACTCCTCCTGGATAAAAAGAGTGTTTCAACCCAGTTTGTTAATGTGTTATCATACATACCATTAATTCATGATCAAAGCACCATCATATGTTAGGTCTTAAGGTAGATAAAATACAGTCCCACATAAATTAATTGGAACAGACATTTTCATTTTCTTTAATGCAATATTCACCTAATACGAATCTGTAATCTTTGCTAATAACTAGTATGTCCTTCCTGCCTTTTAAGTCACTTTACATGATTTGCCATAGCTCTGTGCACACAAGTTTTAAGTCCATCATCATGAAACCACATAATAGCATAGAGACTTATGGATCTGTCAAGTTTGAGAGTCTCCTTTTGCAAATAGTCTACACATTTGCTATTATATTAATGTCAGGGAAGTTCCCTGCCCACTCTAAGACATGAATACTGATCTCATGTTGATCCCAGAAGACTGTGGTTAGGTGATGAAGTTTGCCTCCATTTCCATCTATTGCCGTTTCAACTCACGGATTTCAAACACAACCCAAGTCTCCTCCCCGGTTGTTGTTATTATTAGTATATCAGTACCCGTATTATCTAACGACCAATTACAGTTGTAAAATCACGATATATTGCTCAAACATTTTGGCATATGCTAGCAGAAATAGACTGATTGCTACCGTAAACACTGCATCAACGGTACTCACCAGCGGGCAAAGCGAAGGTCGTGATTTCCGTAACAAAGTGGCAGGGAAACGAACCCTTACGTTGACGAATGTTGGCTGTCACGTGTCTTCGAATATCAGCTGCCAAGTCTGGAGCCACATACGATGGGACTCTCTTTACCCCTGAGCCTGAACCTTCGATCTGAGTAAGCATCATTGCCAACATGTCCTCCCGGTGGAATCTGGTAAAGTAACAAATTATACAGGTTAACCAAAGATCTTACTAAGAGGAAACAGCAAGTGAAAGAAAATTTCCAACCCAATCAAAATGACAGATCGTTGAAAATGTTCACAAGTGCTATCACATGACACACACAGATATTAAAAAATATAATAATAATAATAATTATTTAAAAAAATTGCACTGTAATTTTTAAATAAAATGTTACTTGATAGCCAAAAAAACATTTAAAGGATATTAATAAAAATAATTCATTTAAATGATATTAAGATTTGTTGCAGGAGATGTATTGTGGAAGTGTGAGTTGTGTGAAAGTTGGAGGGGAAAGAACAGACTGGTTCAGACAAATGAGTGGCCTGAAACAGGGTAGTGCACTGTCACCCCTTCTCTTTATTGTGGTTATGGACGAGGTAATGACACGGGTAGCAGGAAAGATAGGAGAAGATAAGATGAAAGCAATGGTGTTTGCAGATGATCTCATGGTCTGGGGAAACGAGGAGGAAATTCTGGAGCAACTGAAGGCTTGGGAAGAAACAGTGAGAGAGTACGGATAATAATTCATTTAAATGATTTTAAGATTTGTTGCAGGAGATGTATTGTGGAAGTGTGAGTTGTGTGAAAGTTGGAGGGGAAAGAACAGACTGGTTCAGACAAATGAGTGGCCTGAAACAGGGTAGTGCACTGTCACCCCTTCTCTTTATTGTGGTTATGGACGAGGTAATGACACGGGTAGCAGGAAAGATAGGAGAAGATAAGATGAAAGCAATGGTGTTTGCAGATGATCTCATGGTCTGGGGAAACAAGGAGGAGGAAATTCTGGAGCAACTGAAGGCTTGGGAAGAAACAGTGAGAGAGTACGGATGGAAGTTCAACATCAGTAAATGTGACATCCTGTTAACGACCAGGAAAAGGGACAGACCAATGAGTGGGATAACACTTGGAGGTGGACAGCTGAAGAAGGTGGAAAGTCTCAAGTACTTGGGAAGTATAGTGGAGGAAAATGGGAGAAATGACAAAGACGGAATGTGGCAGACAGGCAGAAGCATTTCTGAGAAGCATTAGGAGCCTAGTGTGGAATAAAGACGTACCACAAAAAAGCAAGGAAGTGTTATACAGAAGCTACTATATCCCGATACTGACCTATGCATCAGAAACGTGGATAGTGAAGAAAAGAGACATAAACAGAATACAGGCAAGTGAAATGAAGTTCCTGCGAAGTAGGATAGGAGTACCAAGAAGAGACAGGGTGAGGAATGAAAAGGTCAGGGAAATAATGAAAGAGGAGCCCTTGCAAGTTAGGATTGAGACATCAAGACTGAGGTGGTATGGACACTTAAAGAGAATGGAAGAGAAGAAGATTCTCAAGAGGATACATGAGATGCAGATGCAGAAGAAACGACCAAGGGGAAGACCAAGATATAGATGGCTGAAAGGAGTGGAGGAATGTGTCAAGCAGAGGGGCGAGGACTGGACTAGAGTGACAGCAGAGAGGTGGTGGGAAGAAAGGACTAAGTGGCGAGGCTTATGTTCCAAACAGACCCAGCCTGGGGCTGGAAACTGGACAAGATGATGATGATGATGATGATGATGCAGTCTAGTGACAGCTCATGGAAATTTATTTTTTCTTACGAAGCTGTTTTTCAAGTAAGTACCCTTTTAGGTAGATTTCATGAGAGAGCTACCTATTGCATTGCATTTTGCAGTTCATATACATTTATCACCTTTTTGTAGACACAATAACTTACAAGAGATTTCACTTGGGGTAAAGAATATGATATTTATGACCCACCGTAACTAGGGTCATAGCAACTGAAGATACATGTAAACAATTCTGAGCGCTGGTAAAGTAATTTAATGTTATGATGATGAAAATTTCCACAGCCACTATAAAACAGCATTAACCATAAAAGAAACCTCTAGAAGTCACTAAAAATGCAGATGATACACAAATAGAAAGAAAGGAGGAGTGTTAGCTGGATTGGCAACCAGCTGTAAAAACAGCTAACGCCGAATGTTGGGCGGCGGTAAATAACTCGACCCCCTTAAGGCGCCAACGGCTTCTGGCGGATGAGCCCCTTTTGGTGGCGTGATGGTCCCATCAGTGTAGGAAATGACACTGAAACCCATTACGTATATTTTGGCCCAACGGCAAAACGGACGGAGGAGGAACTTCCCTTGTGGTTCTCAACGGTCGTGAAGGCGGATGAGGTCATGCCAGATGGACTGGCTGTGAAGGCGCAACTCAATGGTATTTAGAGTCTGCGGCAGTCCATTGCAGTCACGGTGCTAGAACCAGCACGTCTCATTTCATTTGTGCCGCAGGGTATAGTTCCGAGATCATAGTGTGTGGGTCACTTCCCTGCAAGCTGTGATCCACCTTAAACAAAATCTCGCTTGTGGCACCTTTTTCCTGCTGTCACATCTTTCAACTCAAGTCCAGCGGCGATGGGATAAGGATGGTGGAGGCAGGTTTTCGGGTTGAAACTGGAAGCCTCTAGTTCGGACCTGCACGTTGGCAGCAGATGTGTAATGGTCGTCTTTCTGAGACCTCGTGACTACTCAGGAGTTCGGTCCTGCATCTGTGTTTGGGCAGGCCTATTTAGGATCACCGCTGCCCACCCTGAATGGGGAAGGCCCTAGAAAATATGGGCTAAACATCGGTAGTCACACCTTCAGCCGGCTGGGAGGCCGCACCCAGAGGGTCACCCCTTTTGCGGTTGAAAAACAAAAACAAAGAATATCCAAACATTAATTATAGGATCCTGGAATGTTCGAACGTTACTCGATTTGAAGGACAATAACAGGCCTGAGGGAAGAACAGCGCTCGTTACCCATGAGCTTGGTGGAATGAATATAGATATTGCTGCCTTAAGTGAAACCAGATTGTCCAGCGAAGGTAAAATTACATAGTACAGTTCAGGTTACACCATATTCTAGAAGGGAAAAGATGAGGGAGAGCGCCGTATTCATGGTGTTGGTTTCGCTATGAAGACCACACTAGAGGCTTCCACCACCAGCGAACTCCAACTGCTGTCAGTGATAGAATTATGACTCTCCGAATCCCACTCTCCGGGGGTCACTTTATGACTCTTATCTCTGCATATGCTCCTACCTTGGATGCTGATATAGAAGTTAAAGACCAATTCTACAACCTGCAGAGCACAAAGTACCACCTAGAGACAAACTCTTAATGCTTGGCGATTTCAACGCCAGAGTTGGTAAAGATCACCAATTATGGAACAATGTGATGGGAAAACAAGGACTTGGCAACTGCAAATGCCAATGGTCTATTACTCCTTGGTCTATGTGTTGAACATGAACTCTTTATTACCAACACTCAGTTCCGCCTGCCGAATCTCTACAAAGCCACTTGGATGCATCCTCGCTCGAAGTACTAGCACATCCTTGACTATATCATCACCAGGCAATGTGCTAAAAAGGACATCCTTGTCACCAGGAAAGCAAGAAGTGTCGATGACTGATGGACAGATCATAAGCTTTATAGCTGGTTGAGGATCTCAATCTGCCGCAAACCGTAACAATCCATCCACAACCTGTCCAGACGGAAATTTGACACTTCTAAACTACAAGTAAAATCAATTGTTACAGATTACAGAAGTGAAATCACAAATAAGCTGGCTAGTCACCCAGTTAGCACAGGACAGCAGATAGCACAGCATAGTGTAGTACAGGAATGGGCAACGCTTCAGAAGGTCCTCACTGAGTCAGCTGAGGAAGCAATTGGTTTTGTGGAGAACAAAAGACAAGACTGGTTTGATGAAAATAATAATGAAATTATGTGTCTCATCAAATCCAAACGGGAAGCCCATCTATCCTTTCTTCAAGATCCGTCTTCCAGTGTGAAAAAATCACAATTCATGCAACTTAAGGGGAAATGTCACGCACAAATCAGGGAAATAAAGAACAACTGGTGGCAGCGAAAAGCTGAAGATCTGCAAAGACTATCTGATGCCCGTGACCTGCAAAACTTCTATGCAGGCATAAAGGAGGTATACGGCCCAATCCGATCATCATCAGGTACATTGAAAACTGCTGGCAATTCTGCCATTTTAATTGATCAAGGACAAATTTTGGAGTGTTGGAAGGAACATTTGTCTGCACTTCTAAATCGTGCCTCCAATGTTGCCAAGGACTTTCTTTGCAACGCCCCTCACCAGCCCAACAACCATGGATGGCGGTTCCGCCGACATTCCGAGATTTCACCAAAGCGCTCAATCAACTAAAGCGAGAAAGGCTGATAACATTCCTCTGGAATTGTTACAAAGTGGAGGTATGGCTTTGAAGACTCGACTTTTTACACTTATCCTCTTAATTTGGGAAACTCGAGAAGTACCTGACGACTTGAAGAATGCTACCATCATCACTATCTTCAAGAAAGGCGAGCGTAGTGTGTGTGTGGGAACTACCGTGGTATATCGCTATTATCCATTGCAGGTAAAGTTCTCGCAAGAATTCTACTAACCCGGCTCCAAAGTATCTCGGAGAGGATTTTGCCCGAGTCTCAATGTGGTTTCCGAACTTCCCGGGGGCACAACAGACATGATATTCTGTGCCAGACAACTCCAGGAAAAGTGCAGAGAGCAACAGGAGACTCTGTATTTAGTTTTCTATGACCTGGAAAAAGTCTTTGATTCAGTACCAAGATCTGCTATGTGGAAAGTATTAGCGCACTTGGGATGCCCAGATCGCTATGTGGAATTAGTTAAAGCTCTTCATAATGGAATGTCTGGGAAGATTCATCACGGTAACTCTGTATCCGATCCGTTTCCAATCACTCATGGTTTGAAACAAGGCTGTGTGCTTGCTCCAACACTCTTTGCATTGTACATGGCTGCCATGATGTATGAATCATCTTCCAACAACCCAGGCATAGAGATTAAGTTTCGCTTCGATGGAGGTCTCTGCAATCTGGCAAAACTTCGTTCACAGAGACATACCCAAGTTACCCGGGTAACAGAACTGCAGTATGCCGATGACACCGCATCTCCTGCTCCGACACCTGCAGAGCTTCAACAATCGGTCAATCGCTTTAACACTGCGTGTGATCTCTTTGGTCTTACCATTAATGCAAAGAAAACAAAGGTACTTGCACAACCTGCCTCAGGATTACCTCTTTCTGAGTTCAATATCTCCATCTTAGACTCAACACTGGAACAGGTTGATCATTTTTCATATCTTGGTAGCATCTTGTCTAAACGGTGCACTTGCGAACAGGATGTTGACAAAAGAATTGGGGCTGCCCATGCAACATTTGGCCGTTTAATGCACAGAGTCTTCATGAATAAAGACCTCAAGATGCATACCAAACTCATGGTGTGCAAAGCTGTAGTCATCTCAACGCTACTGTATGGCTGTGAAACTTGGACACTCGATCGCCGTGATATCAAGAAACTTGAGCGTTTCCACCAACAAAAGATGAGATACATCTTGAATATCAAGTGGGAGGACTACGTGACCAACACTGCAGTTCTCGAGAGAGCGCATCTGAATAGCACTGAGACAACTATCATCGCTCATCAACTGAGATGGTTAGGCCATGTTCACCGTATGAGTGATACCAGGCTTCCACGTCAATTCCTTTATGGTGAACTTTGCTCCGGCAGTAGACCTCATGGGGCCTCTCTGAAGCGTTTTAAAGACCAGCTAAAACAAATCATGACGACGACTGGTATACATATCCACTCATGGGAAACATCTGCTGCAGACCGTTTACTGTGGTGGAACACTACATCGACGGCTGTGAACTTCTTTGAGGAAGAACATCGCAGACATGAAGAGGCCAAGCGACAAGCAAGAAGGCTTCGTCAATTACAGCCAAGTCCTACCCTGACCATTGAGTGCAATCTATGTGGGCGCATGTTTTATGCCACGATTGGCCTGTTTAGTCATCAGAAACACATCCACAAGCTGGTCTGAAAAGTTCTATGCAGGAAGAAATATGTGTACTCGGAATCTAGTTACAGCCTACGACGAGAAAGAAATAAAGTATGAAAATACAAGGAGCTCCAGTAAGCATGTTAGCCAAGTCACTGCCTTCTTGATCCATAAAATCTACCTTTGGATTTAAAATCAACAAATTTAACAAAAGATAAAATCATTTTCAAACACTCCTAACCATGAGAATCTGTTAAACTATTTCATCCCTTATAACTTGAACAAATTTGAGTTTTCCTTAACCTAACGTGAGGAGGGTAAATATATATTTTTTCTCTTTTGAACAATATACATCTACAACATTCTATACTGTATATCCTAGTTACCTACAGTAGATTCTCTTTCAGCAATATATGTACATTGAGGGTCTTAATTCGTGCAGTAAACTGTGTGAGCTGCCAGAATGGGATTGACAGTTCTCTTCTTGCCATGTTGTCCGAGAACGAGGTTGCCAAATTGTACAAGCCAGAGATACAGCTGGCCAGGCACTGTAGCACGTGGGCTGTAATATTGCAATGCAGCGTATTATGACATCAACTATGCGGACATGGATTAGTCAAGAGGCAGAGGGGTGATGACTGATGTGGACTTCCCGGCCAAATGTCAATACCATTCTGGTAGCTCACAGAGTATAGTTCATGATTCCAGAACTGATATTCCTTTTCAACACCTCACTCTTTTTTTTTTTTGTGACAATTTAATAACATCTTGAGCCCTTAAAGAATTGCTCCCAGAATGCATGTTAGCAAAAGAAAGCAATATCATAAAACATTTAAGCTTAAAAAAATGTTACCTAATAGCAAGATGCACAAGGGTATGCCCAGTATCGAACGCTGATGGGCGGTTGAGTACTGCAATCTCACTGGCAGTTAGCTGTCGAGCTGGATCTCCACCTGATGATAAGTAAGCCTCCACAGGATTCGGATCTCCCTCCAGAACACCGAGGCAAGCATTGAGCCAAGCCCAATCAGATTCACGCATTCGTTGACGTATTTGCTTCAGGCGGCGTTCATATTCACAGTTATTTGGGGAATTGGCCCTCTCCCGCTCCAAGCGCCGTAAGTTCACTTTACTGTAAAACAAAGGGTAACACGGTTGTAGGCTATTGAGAAAGAGGACCAATACTACAGAAAGTACAAATGACAGGTAGGACTTCTTCTCCATGGAGACATTAGTAGATGGGTGACAGATTGACCAATAAACGCAGTTATATACAGCATAACTCAGCTTTAATTTTCCCTAGGACTGTCCATATGAAATTTTAACAGTAATGGTCACTAAATAACTTAGTACGCAATCACTTAAAGAGCTCGCCATGGTAGAAGTTAATGATTTAAAAAGGTTTTCATATTTAAACACACAAAAAGTACTAACAAAAACACAACACTTCCAGAAATGTAAAAGACTAGCGGACCCGTGCGAGAAATCTCACATGTTCATAAACCACACTTTCCCCAATAGGTTTATAATGAGAGACTTAAGGAGAAAGGTTGTTATGATTCTATTTCAACCAAATGATTATAGAACACTATTTACATTTCAGTTAGAATTCCAAGTTCTACATTCCCTAACTTAAGAAGGCAATCACTGAAAATTGGTTCATCATAACACTCGCCGGTTATTCAATATTATGAAATTATACATTTCAGTACTCATTCCTTTGATTTACTGTTTCTGAAATTCATTCAAAAATGATAAAGGAAAGACCTCAGAATGTTAAAATGACATGAAACAGGCATCACAGCGGCCAAAATGTGAAGTGGATAGCAACTGTGGAGCCTAGTTTCCTACAGCAACAGTATCTGCAAATCACACACTTTTACATTTTTTTAAAGTAATTTTTTAAAGAAATTATAGATATTTATGAAATTAGAGTGCAATTCGTCACTGCTAATGTCTATTCTCTTTCATTTGAATGCTCATTTGTCATGATCGGTCGCTTGTGAGCACCGCAGGAGGGATCTATACTACTGAAATAATATATATGGTGATTGCCTGAAAAAATCTGACTCGTTACAAGTTTCACTAAAAAACTTCTGTAACTTAATAATTGAACATACTGTTGTACATAAGTGTTATTTGCTGAAACTAAATTACGCCAAGTGAGCAGGAACTGCTGATGTTTAATTGACAAACTAAACTAGACATCCAATTAAAGCCCCCATTTGCATGAGAATTGTTTTATTATGTGTAGGCTATAAATAACTCATGCATTTATTTCAGGTACTACGAATTTAATATTGTTAATCCCTGCCCAATCTATACTAGCGCCGTCGTTACTCCCGACTTGAAGTTTCAGTGCTACACTACAGCTATCTAGCGGTCGGAAGTGAAATCACTTTAACTAACCAAATACAGGCAGCCATTCAAATCAGTTTCATTCACGACGTCGCAATTTAGCGAACGACACTCGATTTTTTTAGATACATCGATTTGAATGGCTGCCTCTGATTGGTTAGCCTAGTTAAAGTGATTTCACTTCCGACCGCTAGAGAGCTTAGCACTGGAACTTCAAGTCGGAAGTAAGGATGGCTCTACTATAATTGGGTGTATAGCCTACTGATATTTCACCAGGAGGTGGCAGTCGGGTTTGAACTGCAGTTGTCTTCCTGCTCACTGCGTATCGCACATTCCAAAAACATTAAGTTGGTCACTTTTTCCATTACTGTACCTGATACTGCCACACTGTTAAAAGTAAACACAAAGGCTTGTAAGAATATCGACAGTAGGGAGGAAGGTAACAATACACACACACGTGAAGCAGCAACTGACTGCCAGCCGATATATTTAGGTTTGGAATAGACGGGCCACGCATACGTACTGCAAGACCCCCTTACCCCGTCAAAGCGTGTTAAACTGCCATCTCCTGGCGTGATGACATTACTTGTGTTGATCGATCGAAATGTGATTCTACTAAAATTCTTACATTTGACCAATCAGACACCAGACAACTGTATTCTTAACTTATACCTTACTATGATAAAATGCAAAATCTCCAACTTAAACATGTTAAATGAGACAGAAGGGGGCATACAATACCAGGACTAAAAATACACATAGGCTGACATTGACTGGAAACAAGTTAATTGCACTATAAAAAAAAGGTTGCTTTATGTTCATTGTAAAATTATTTGTGAAATATATCAGTAGGCTATATACAGGGTCATCAATTTAAGTCTCGCATCCGATACCGATCACGGCGCGGCAAGCTCTCGCGCTGACACCCGCTCGCTGGCCGGTTAAATGTGCGCGATTTCTCCCCACTACTTCGCGTCAACATACAGTCATTTAATAGCAATTTCTAGTGAAAATAATTATCTACAAACTTACCTGGTTTTATAAGAAATGTTCAAAGTGTTGACCGTCAGCTCGCAAGCATGCCTGGCACCTCGTAAACAAGTTTCTATACACACGGCGAATTTCTTCCTGGGTGACGTTCGTTATAACTTGGCGAATATTTTCTTTTAACTCCTCACTTGTGTGAGGATTGTTTGCATATACCTTTCCTTTGAGCATTCCCTAGAGGTAATAATCACATGGATTTAAATCGGCACTCTCTAACAGAAGAATACTTCGCATAAGAAAGCACAATGAATACACGTTGTTGTATAGAAAACATCACTTTAAGGCAACACATAAACTGTAAAATTGCCCCGAGACTGCACTGTATGTTAGGTCAAATCAACTAGCACTTCACAAGCTTGAATACGCCGGAGATACTGACAGCTTATTGCAACATTGCCGTTCGCAGCGCACGTGTTCATTGTGGGGAGAACGCCAAGGCCACCTTGACCGGCCTAGCGGTCGCATCTGCCAAGGCCACCTTCACCGGCGCGTACATGCGGGAAATAAAATGATGACCCGGTACAATTACCAACTGAGTAGTTCAATACATTAATACACAAGACCAGGGCTAAATTTGTGACGGTACGCACCGGTATGCCATACCGAAACCTCTGTACGGGGGAAAAGTCGAATATATAACATAATTTTTAGAACTGTGGAACGTTAGTTGTAGGTCAAGGTCAACTTGGTCTTTGACTGGATTGTACTTCAAAGTACCGTACGTGGAATCTTGGCGGCTTCAGGGACGGCACTCCGCTCCGGATACTAACAGCAAGGTGAGAGAGAGGAGGCACATACAACAAAGACTTTTCTAAACTTTGGACAATTTTATAAACTGTGCAGTGAAACATGTTTCAGTATAGTACCTTGTATAATAAATAATTATTTCAGAAAACTGTAAAGACAAAATCATAAAACAAGAAATAAGAGATTGTTGGTGAACATGTGTGTATTTTCAAACCGAATGTTTTTTTTTAAATTATGTAAAAAAAATGAAATTGAAATAATGCACATTGTTTGAATGGTAACCTAGTTGGCCTACATTAAAATTTAATATAGGCCAACGGCTATGGTAAGAAAAATGTTGATACAGCAGTCTCAATTTAATTTAAAATTACAATCAAAATTCGATTACTATTTTGTCCACTGATTAATTTTTAATGGTGTTCAGAAAAGCATAAAAATATCATTTTGAGAACTCTATATTTCAATACTCCATGAAGTCCACCCCTCTCCCACCACCACTCGGTAGCCCACAGTACCGGAACCTCTTTCTTTACAAATCAAGCACTGCACAAGACCATGGAGCCAGGTTATCTTCAGACTAAAAAGATGAGTGGGTTTGAACCCCAATGTTGGACATCTATTAAGTTAAATGGATTCCAATTGTTTTCCTTGATCAGCTCCAGGAAAGGTAACTTCTAATATGCCATGTCTGCATCCTATCAACTCCTTGCAATCATAAGCTGCAGGACCTTGTTTTTACATGGAATTCAAACCATCGGACATGACATTTCACCTTAAAAATACCACATGCATTAACCAGAAATCAAAAACAGTCCACCTTCGTCGGAGACATGCAGCTTTACAGCTGCTCCATCATCTTCCATTATACAAACTCCTTTGATAAGGTTTGCATTACGAAGGGTATCTAGCTGTAAAGAACATTCCACACATAATTATTTTTCTCACTTAATCCCTGACTCCATAGAAACATGATTTATAAGGAGGTAGAAATACACACAGCCTATAGAGTGGCTTAAAGGTGAAGAGCCTTTTTTAAAAGCAAATTTCCTTAAAAACATGCCTCTTTTTATGAGTTTCATTTGTAAGATAACAACATTGTGTTTTATTAGTGTGTTCCTATCAACTCCTTGCCCAATATTATTAATTTTATCTTCCGTTTAAAAAGGAAGGTAGTTGAAGTTTGGTTCAAGTATATACTACGATATACACGAGTGTAGGGGAAATTTTTAGTGTAGTCGATGACGTCACGGATGACTTATGGCCGTTGATGTTTCGGCTTGAATTGCAGCCATATTTGTCAGCTGTATGAAGTTTCAAGATATACTTAATATCTATAGTAACATATCGACTAGAAGCAGCAGCCCTTACTGGACCAACAAACAGTCTCCAGGCAGTAGAAATGAAGTTCCTCCGTTCTTGCCTTCAAAAGACGAAAATGGATAAGATAAGGAATGAGGATGTCCGACAACAACTGGGATTGGAAAGGAGCCTGCCGGAGACACTCAAACTCAAGAGATTGAGATGGTATGGTCACATGAAGATGATGGCTCCCCATAGGATCCCTCGAGTGTACTTTGGCCAGAGTGTCCCCGGGAAGAGACCAAGAGGAAGACCTCGCGATGTGTGGAAGAAACACATTTATAAGGACCTTGAAGCTGGCATCAAATACAAGAACAACAGTTATGGATGGACAGGACAAACTGGAGACAGCTCATTTATAACCGCACGTGCTTGTTGGAGAGAAGAAACGATGATGATGATCTTTCAAACAGAGCGTCATTACATGCCGATGTAGGGATATGTGTCCAAGTGAGATGTGTGGTGGTGAGTTACGAATGATCGTAAATTACTTTTAGTTGTTCAATTTAATTGAAAAATTGTACTTTAATCTTCTAAAATCATAAGTGAGACAAAGCCATTGGTCCTACTTGGTTAGATGACGGTCTGGGCGAAACCACTGGTCACTACTAGGTTAGACGACGGTCTGGGTGAAACCACTGTTCGCTACTAGGTTAGACGACCGTCTGGGTGAAACCACTGGTCGCTACTAGGTTAGACGACGGTCTGGGTGAAACCATTGGTCGCTACTAGGCTAGATGACTGTATGGACAGAACCATTGGCTGCTGCTAGGTTAGACAACTATTTGGATGAAACCATTGGCTGCTGTAGGTTAGACGACTATATGAACGAAAATAACTGCTTGTACTACAAACTAGGGGGCCTTATCAACACATTAATTTTAACAAATTTAAACTTTAGTGTCGTCCATAACGTCATGGATGCTGTCATTTTGTTTCTTTCTAAGCTAATTTTGTAGTGTAATGTATCACGATCTATACTACTCCCTGAAGTGTTACGTGACGAATAATCTTGCGATTATAAGTCACAGGACCTCAATTTACATGGAATTCAAACCATCAAACATGACATTTCACCTCGAAAATCCCACATACATACGGTATATGCAGACGACATGGTCCAGTCAACTAACCTACTGTCTGTTAGGTAGTCAGCCCGAAGGCTGGTTGGATCCTCAAAAAGTACCGCCGTTAGGTTATGTGGGTATATACCCACAAAAACCCAAGGTAGCACTATATTGAGGCGTACTAGGCAAGATGAGGAGTGAGGTAGTTTGCCATTGCTTTCCTCACTGAGTCAGAACAGCAGTACTAACCCTATGAGTAGAACCTTTCACAGCATCCACAGGCACTGACTGTGCCCTGGATGTTATTACTAAGCACCACCCATACCTCAGTAGCTTCCATATAATCAGCCATGAGTGAGACTGAGACCTCAATATACCTACAATATACCATAAATAATCTATGGTCATGGGCAGAGGATGGTACCTTCCACATGAATTTTAAAAAAAGCTGCCCTGATGATATTCAGGTAAGGTGGCAGGATCACCGCTGAAGATAAGATGGGAGTATTATAGAGCGTGATACATTCCTTTACAAAATTCCTCTAGTCACAAAATGGCGGCATACATGATGTTATGGACGACACTAAAGCTTTAAACAATGCATTCATGTTAAATTCTCAAACACAAACCTAATCTGGGGCTTACACACCAGACCCCCTTGCTTGTATTACAAGCAGTATTACAGCAGACAGTCGTCTAACCTAGTAGCGACCAATGGTTTTGCCCAGACCGTTGTGTAACCGAGCACGACAAATGGCTTTGTCACACCAAGGTTTTAGAAGAATATAGTGCAATTTTTCAATTAAATAAAACAAAAAGTAATTTACGAACATTCATAACTCACCACCACAACTCGCACTTCAACACATGTCACTACATCGGCATGTAAGTGAGTGTTTTTATATTCATCGGATTAGGCTACTTTGTATTAGCTGTAGAGTTGATTGGTCTCTTTGTTGTATTTATTCAATTGCTACAGTTGATAAAGATAGCATATCATACCATGCCTTAAGATTCTCTATTTCTTCAAATATCAAAAGAGTGCTAGGAGTGTCTAGGTATACTCCTCCCGGCTGGTATATGTTCTCACTTGGGAAACATTCCTCATTGAAGATCTGAGGTTGAAATGGCTACTACCATCTACTGTAAACTACCAAAATGTGCTGCAAAAGCTGCGAGAAAAGAGTCTAGATATTCCAGAAGATGTCTACACCACTGATGTTATGCATTCGGAAGAATGGAAGGGAGGAGGTTATGTGCTCAGGCACCTCGTCACAGGATTTGCTGCCCATGGGTCTCATAACAAGCTGTGTAAAACCACGGAATACCATGAGTCAAGCTTGAATTGTGTTTGTGAAAGATGTGAGAAGTTGTGTGACCGATTATGAAATGTATACTCCAAAAGGAGTTATTGACTAGATTCTGTACTTCAGACTAATGTCTTTGTGTCTGTTGATATCTATGTACAAGCCGGACGCTTGTTTAGACGAATGCCCTTGCCTCTGAAATTTGCGGGTGAGCCTGTACACATTATCTCTCTCGCCCTATAGCTTCACAGTTGTCTCCACCGGTCTGATGTAATGGAATTCCAGACTTGAGCACATGACAACACCACCATCCAGAACAGTACAGGTTGAAGTATTGTGTGACGAGGAAGTACATTTTTCATAGTTACGAACAGAACACCATTATATTTGCCAATGACTGTACTTCATCAGTAGCGTGAGATAGTTTTGTCCATTATCTGACCGCATGGGGCAGGTGACAACAACTCGCCTCTAGGCTTCCATTATGATTTTTCACTCGTCTAAAACAAACGTCCGGCCTGTAACGATGGCCATTGGCTGAAGTATATTCTTTATATTATAAAGATAGCATAGATTTGGTGTGTAATTTATTAATTCATTTATTTATGTATTGTAAACTTACTTCTCTATCTGAATGTAGGCTACTCGGCGTTGACTTAAGATCAACTTTTAAAATATATTATGCATAATAGTACCGAAATAATGTCCAAAGTGTTGGTCTATATGTATTATTTGAATCAGCTGATTTAAAACAACAATAAAAACTTGGCAACACAGCTCAGCTGTTCCGAGCTCGGGCCATATCCTTCACGTTCTTTCTCTCGAAATAGAGGGTATAATGACAGAAATTATTCTATAAGCAGTATGTCTAGACCTCATATTCCCTTTTCTACGAGATTGGGGATGAGATACAATTAATTTCTATGTGGCAGGTAATTTTTATGGCTGAATGCTCTTCCTGACACCAACCTTGAGAGTTGGAAGGAAGTACCGTGGCCTATTGGAAGGTACCATCCCAGCATTTGTGTGGAACTGAAAATGTGAAATCAAGGTAAATCATTTCAAGGACGACCGACTGAGAGATTTGAACTCGCTTGTATTCAGAGTCCGCATATAGCTTGGCCCCATGGCCTAGCGCTGTGCCTTAATGAGCATAGTCAATGTACTGCGGTTCAGCTAACAATTCAGCAAATTTCTTAAACATCAATTCTCTCAGGATTAGATAATAGGTACATTACCTTTTAACAGCACAGCTGTCTTCAATGAGTGAAATTTGACTGCCTCCTCCTCCACGAGCAGAATTCATCAGTGAGACATCTCGTTCAGGTGACTGCAACATGCTGCTGCTACCATTGTTACCACGATTTCTATTCTTGATGCCAGCATTATTTCCCACTCGACATGTACCACACATAATACACTTCACAGATTTTGGCCAATTTTCATACGTGCATACACCACAAATCCACTTCATATTTTGCTGCCTAGCATAAAGAGATTTATCAGATATTCTGCCTCTGAGATCATTTTCAGCTTCTTTTATTTCTTTCTTTTCGATAGATGGTGAGGTTAAGATTCTACCAGGTCCTCCTGCTAATGTAGAAGTTGAAGTTATAGTTTCAACATCATTAGTCTGATCTATTCGTAAAGGTTGTAAATGCTCATGCAAATTAGTGGTACTAACAGGACGTGGTGTACGACATTCTGCACAATGCAAGGCTCTCGGCCAGTTCTGATACGTGCAAGCACGACACTCCCACTTCCCATCATTTGAAGACACTGAAATTTCCTGCTCAGAAGGACCTGATGCTAAATTGGGTCCACCCAAAGAAGGAGTTTCATCACAAAGCCTATAAATGTCTTCACCCAACAATGGCTTGGATCCACGGCACATTGTGCATTTAAGGGAAGATGGCCAGTTCTCGTAAGTGCAATATTCACATGCCCATTTTGTTAAAGGTGGGTCACAACTCATAATTGTCAGAAGAAATGATTTTAGAATTTATTTTGAAAGGTGATACAATATATAATTGTGTCTCCTTTCAACTGACAGTTATTCATGGATTGAATGCTGTATATCTATTCTATTTAAATTTTCAAAGTTACTAACTTAATTCCAAAAATTGATTTAAGGACAGAAATAACTGTCATAAATACAGCATCGTTTTCAAAACTAAATCTTACCTGTAACCTGAGTACATATATTGGAGATGTACAAACAGGTTACAAGTCAGATAACAGACACACTTCAACACCTGTGTCACGAACTATTAGGGCACGAGAGAAATAACATGTGTTAATAATACGAGACTGTCCTCTTTCCACTTATTAGATAATTCTTCTTGTTGTAGGATACCCTTTTAATCAGCTGTAAAGGAAATAAAAAAGAAATAATTATTAAGTCAACAAACTCATTTTACAGAGAAAAGAATCACGCACCCGAAATACGTATGAAGCATGATACGCAATACATTCTATGTAGTAAGATGTGCATGTTTTATTATTAAGCTATAATACCAATTTAGAGGCATAGGCACCACTCACCTGGTTCACCTTCAACTTGAGTACATCAAAATTAACCTGCGTTTCACCACTGCATAACTCCGAATCTCAGAACCCTTCCCATTTAGACTCTCCTCAGGACTGGTACGACAAAACCTACCAATTCCCATTCATTGTAATTAAATTCCGTTCATACTGAGAAAATGTCAAAAGGCAGAATGTTTTTTTTAAGATCACTCACAAATCGACAGAAGAAAAACATTACGTCACAAAACTACTGCGGCCATCTTGAGGATTCTCAGGCAATCGATTACGAACTCTCGATACAACGTGCAATATCGGTATCTATACATTTTCGAGTTATATGTTTAGAGTTTTTTTTAAATAATGATCACTTGACGAGTCGAGTCGGATCAGTCGGATAAGGCAAGATAAGGACAAGGATTGATTCCGGACCAGTTCACCAGTCCACCGATGTTCTTTGCTTCGGTTTGTCATTACTTCCAAATTGGATGATAGACATGCCGTAGTTGCCAGTTCATATTCTTTGTGCTTGTTGGATAGGACCGTTCACATTTGACTCAATACTTTTTACGCTGATACATTCTATACAGTACGTAGGAAGTGTTCCGGTGTATCCGATGGATGATTTTCAAAATTATATTTCTGTACTGTACTTAACTTATGGAATTAATATCTTTGTGTCTAACATTTTCAGGTATATAATAGAAAATATGTCGAAGGAAAAAGGAGAAAAGAAAATCAATCTAGATGAGCCTAGATATGATCAAAGCAACTACTGGGGCAGAGCTCGATACTATATGTCCACAACGAATCCCCTGAACATACTAATTTCTAATAAGGAATTGGACAAGGCGAAGGAAATTGTAGATAAATTCAGGTAAAAATTTTACTTTTTAGGAAACGTCCATCTTTTTGCTTAAGTAGCCTAATCCAATTCCCAGCACATACGCGAAGTTAATACGATATTTATTTTGTAGATCCGATGGAAAATTGGGTGACTTAACAGAAGATGAATTGTGGCGTTACAAGGAAATTTACGACTCTGCATTTCATCCTGAAACTGGCGAGAAAATGACCACAATCGGTCGTATGTCTGCCCAAGTGCCCATGAACATGACTATCACAGGATGCATGATGACATTTTATAAGTATGTACCGATACACTGTGCATTACGCTTTAATAAATAAGTATGTAGGCTACATTGATGTTCATCAAAGCAGATTATCTTTATCTTTAACATGTTGGGAACCAGACTGCTAAAGTATCCGGTTGCCATGAAAATATGTAAAATTTACTCTAGGAATAGGTAATGTCACTGAGAGGAAGGAGGTGAACATTTCAACACCATACACTGTACTGGTATTACGAAAGGTAAACGGTGACAGCTGTCATCCGCTTGAAGGGTGAGATGTCGATACGGGGGGTGACAGTGCAGGAGACATGAACCCTTGGAAAAAAGAAATAGCTTCTGAAATTTGCATTGAATACATTTTCTAAAGATTCAAAATTGATCTAAGAATGATGTTCGCATCTCGGCTGTCCATAACCCACCCACCGTCCCAAATTATAACACGACTTTTATAGTAAAAATTCCACCTGTGTCTGCCATTTTCGGCGTTAAAACAGTATTGCTAACCCCACGCAGACAGTAGGCCTACTAATATAGGCGGTTTTGTAAAACGAAAGAACGTCAATCTCAACAGGTCCAATCCAATGGTTCTTGGGTCGACAGTGCCCCGCTGGCCTCCGCATCCAAAGGCCGCACCTACGCCCGACCATTCTCACCTTTGTTTTGTCCAATCCAATGGTTTTTTACAATGGTTACAGCCTAACATGCCCCGATCAATGGTTACAACCTAACGCATCCAGATCAATGCTTTTGTCAATGGTTACAGCCTAACGCGTCCAGATCGATGGCTTTTTGACAACCGTGCCCCGCTAGCTTCCCGACCGTTGTAACCTTTGTTTTGTCCAATTCAATGGTTTTTGACTTTGGTTACAGCCTAACACGTCCAGATCAATGGTTTTGACAATGGTTACAGCTTAACGCGCCCAGATTCTCCAAGTGGTGATGTATTTTGTATCTTACATGTTGGGCACACTGCCGTGACATCGTCTCGCCCAGCAGGACTGAGCAATATGGTCGCCGTAATTCAAATTCTACAAGAAAGAAACACACATAATTACGTAATTATCACATATTTCCAGTATATTAGTCATAATGAACGGCAATTTCGATAGGTATTGTCCCCTGGAACCCCTGAAAAGAGATGAAAATCATATAATTTACCATCCAAGTGAAACTGTAAAAGTCAGGTTCCTGTCTTGTGCACTGGTAATGAATCGGTCTGATAACCGGTATTAATTGTGATGGCTGTATTAGTGTGTGTTATCTGTAATTCAGGTAAGGAATCCAGACTATCAATTTCAAATAGTTGCTACGAAATGCTACCACCAACGACACCTAGATGTGAACTTGGCTACTAGATGCCACCTCAACCGGCACCTGGCGGCGAATGTTGGAACTTAGAGAGTGTTAATCAAATCTAACCTACAAATTTAGCTTCACACAATTGTAGTTAGTGGAAGGTTCTTTAACATGCCATAAGTCTATTGCATGGGCCCGTCGGCTTTACTTCTCCTCCGAAGGAAGGCATACTGAGGGATTTTTAACGCTCTTAAAAAATTCGATGACTTCGACTGAGTTTGAATCCACGATCTTGGGCATAGAAGCACATCATGCTACCAACTATGCCACCGGAGGGGATGTGCGGGGTAAATGTCTCCATGGCAACAGCCAGCGGTGTTGAAATGTATGCAGAGAAAGTGGTGAGCACACGGCTTGAGGCAGTGTTCTACTGTGCCTTGACTTGTCACTGTCATCCCGTGTACGGCTGACACACCTCTGTCCGCCAGGCAGAGGGGCTAACATCCCCAGTATTTGTGTCTTCCTCCAAGCCTCTTGGAATGTTATGAGTCCTGACCTGACCCAGTGGCAACGCAGCATTTCCCCACATGCTAGCTTTGACAGATGAGCCAACTTGGTGTCCTAGGCGAAACCCCACTCAAGACATGGTACAAACCTAGAAGAATTGCTGAGTTTTAATTCACTGGCCGTGAAAGACAATATACCGTCAGCGTTCATTGTTCATAATTCAGACTATAGGGGATGCTATTGCATTTTTTTTTAGCATGATTAAACTTTGGTGCTAGATCACACCAATTGATGCTCACTTTGAATCCTGGATCTGCTTAGGACAGTTGTTTCTACCAAAGCTATGAAATGATATTAAAGACAGGGTTTTCTTTACCGAATATAGAGTTGCCTACCCTATATACAAGTAGTGATGTAAAATACCCAGGTATTTATAAATCGGGGTAAATACCCAGGGTATATACTCGGGTAAATACCCAATTTGGGTAAATACCCGGGTGTTTTAGATTTTTCATTAAAAATCCTATGTCCTGGTAGGTTGAACCTTAATAAAGGGTACCGGTATGCAAACTATTCTACATTACCTTTTTGAAATGTAACAACATAAGATAATTAATAAAATTAAATTTAATTAGAATTGGGACTTAAAGACAGAATTAGAATTGGAAATTAGATCAGTAGATATAAACTAACAACTCCATACACTGAAAAAGTTAGGTTAAGTACAGTAGGCATCAAACAGTTTGAATTCTGGGTAGGATGAGCTGAGTAGTGTTGCCATCTCGCATGCTTGCTGGCATACATCTTCACCCATTTAGAGTTTTTTTTTATATTTAAAATTGAATGGAAAATAATTTTACTATGCTTTTTTTTTTCTGGGACTACTATACATTGCGATACGGCCGCGTATGAAATTCCCCTAAAACAAAATGGCGGCTTCCGATACATCATCAACGACGTCACGAAATACTCCTCTGGCAAGCCTACGGGAAAAGCCTGGGTAATAGGGGTTTTTTGGGTGGGGAAACACAAAAACCGTCAATTTTTTATGTATCGAAATCTATAATTGAGCTATATAGTTCAATTAAAGATTCCGATACATTAAAAAAATCGCAAATTCACGTAATAGGAGTTTCTTGGGTGGGAAAACACAAAAACCGTCAATTTTTTTAATGTATCGAAATCTATAATTGAGCTAAATAGTTCAAATAAAGATTCCGATACATTAAAAAAAATCGCAAATTCACGTAATAGGAGTTTTTTGGGTGGGAAAACACAAAAACCGTCATTTTTTTAATGTATCGAAATCTATAATTGAGCTAAATACACTGACCGGCAAAAAAAGTGGAACACTTAAATTTTTTATGTAGTTTCATAATTTATTCCACTAAAATGTATCGGTTTTCCAATATTTGCATTATTCATGTAAATTTTAGATGGTTGGCTACAGAAAATACCGGAACATGTTTTACAACATGCTTTAACTCACAAATTTCGTTACATTTTGCAAATCTTACAATTTTCTATTTTTTAGTAATGCTCTTTCGGGCTGGTTTTTATCAAACGTATTGCCAGACAAAACGGTATTAATGTTTGCACTGTACTGCACGAGAACACTGGTCACTAAAAACGAGTGTTTCCACCCTTAGCGTCTATGACAGCTTGTAAACGCTCAGGCATACTGTTCACAACTCGTCGAATGGCATCTGCCGGGATGCGATCCCATTCCTCCAGCAGCGATGTTCTCAGTTGCGCCAAGGTGGTGTGGTCACGCTGTCTGACGTTCCTTCCAAGCATATCCCATACATGTTCGAAGGGGTTCAAGTCAGGACTACGAGCTGGCCAGTCCAGGGTTTGAATCCCCACTTCCTGCAGATATTGTACAACACAGCGAGCAATATGAGGGTGGGCATTATCCTGCATCAGCATGAAATTCTGAACTATGAAAGGCGCAAAGGGCATCACGTGGTTCATCAGGACCTCTTCGACGTACCTTTGGGAATTGAGCGTCGCGTGATCGATGCACATCATTTCAGTGAGGGCCATAACGTTGATGCCACCCCACACCATAACCGAGCCACCTCCAAATGGAGTCCTGGAGGAGAAAGCAACAGGGCTGTACCTCTCTCCACGCCTTCTCCACACTCTTTCTCTTCCATCAGGAGATCTAAGATTAAAGCGACTCTCGTCAGTGAAGAGAACAGAGGCCCACTGCTCGTGGGTCCATCCCAGATGCTGCCTTGCAAAGCGAAGACGCGCCTCTCTGTGATGTCGTTCGAGTGCGGGTCCACGTGAAGGTCTCCTGGACGAAAGATGAGCTTCTTCAAACCTTCTTCTTACTGTTCGCTCACTCACTCTCACATTTCTGACATTTTCCAGTTGATTTCGTGCCTGGACTGCTGTGGTATGGCGATCACGCAGAACTTGCAGGGTGAGAAATCTGTCATCCCTGGCACTTGTGCATCTTCTACGACCTGACCCTCGTCTCCTGTCGTAAGTTTGGAGTTCTCTGTAACGTTGCACTGCACGGTGAATGCTTGCGAGAGATGATCTAATGACCTCAGCAACATAACGGAAGCTGCAGCCATCCTCCACCAATGCAACTGCCTGTGCAGCTCCTTCACGGCTAAGAGGCACGTTTTAGTGTGAACTGCACATGGATAACTTGCTAAAATGTACGACAATGGTTCACACGTGTTCAACAAATGCCAGTTGTTATCCCTAGAACAACAATAAGCGAGCGCCAACACTCATAAACCGTAAACGCTTCCAGTGCGCTTCCCGCCATAAAACCATTAAGATAGCCCCATCGAAGATCGGGGGTAATTGGTGGTAATAACCACCCTAAGAAATTTCACATTATCAATTTCTATTCACGGATGTTTCAGATGTTTGTTCTAATACGTGAAAAGCTTTTAAAATGTGATTAAATCTTTTTCATGGCTAATTTTATACTATTTATATTACTTTTTTAACTGTTCCACTTTTTTTGCCGGTCAGTGTAGTTCAAATAAAGATTCCGATACATATAAAAAATTCGCAAATTCACGTAATAGGAGTTCTTTGGATGGGAAAACACACCAAAACCGTCAATTTTTTTTTGTATCGAAATCTATAATTGAGCTATAATGTTCAATTAAAGATTCCGATACATTAAAAAAATCGCAAATTCACGTCATATATATCCGGGAAAGGCCTGGGTAATAGGGGTTTTTTGGGCGGGGAAACACAAAAACCGTCAATTTTTTTAATGTATCGAAATCTATAATTGAGCTATATAGTTCAATTAAAGATTCCGATACATTAAAAAAATCGCAAATTCACGTCATATATATCCGGGAAAGGCCTGGGTAATAGTTTTTTTTTGGATGGGCAAATCCAAAAACCGTCAAATCGACCAATGAATCGAAATCTATAATTGAGCTATATAGTTCAATTAATGATTCCGATACATTTAAAAAAATCGCAAATTCAAGTCATATATAAATATATAATTGGCCTAAGTAGATCAATTACAGATTCCGATACACATGATAATTATTTTCTTTTCGTAAATAAAAAACATTGCATCGAAATCTATAATTTGCCTATATAGCTCAATTAACGATTCCGATGCTAAATAAAATTTCGCAATTTAACGTTATACTTTACAATTTCCGCATCGAATTCTTTAATTGGCCTATATATGTCAATTACAAATTCCGATACACATCGTAATTTCAGGTGATATTTTTAATTTTACGAAACGAATTCTATAATTCGCCTATGTAGATCAATTACAGATGACGATACACATCGTAATTAGTATAATTTCATATTAATAAAACATTGCATCGAAATCTTTAATTGAGCTATATAGGTCAACTAGCAGAAGTACCCATTCTTCGAACGGTCTTTGGTATTAATAGCCAGACGTAATCAATTGAGCTACTGTTGCAATGGTTAGAGGCTTGTAACCTGTTTGTTGACAAAGATAAATGATTAGTTAAAATATGCTCAGAAAATAAATTTAGTCTACCTAACGTGTACTTCCTGACATGAAAATGAAATTGAAAACCTCGTAGACGAAATGCAATACACGTCATGTTGCTGTTTGGATATATAATAGACCTTCTGTACGACATCACACGTTTAAGTTGTGAAAAAAATCTATGGTAACCCCTGACCCCTTTAAGCACATTGATGAATTTTACAGTTTTAGTTGGTTCTGCGATAACCTTATTGCCATTTGCAAACGTTCAAAGAAATTTAATAAATGGAGTGGCATTACTTCCTGCAGAAATAGATGGAAAGTTGGATGTCACCTTTTGAGATGTTTTTGTCATGGCTATTGGCGTGCATTCCTTCATTAGTTTAATAAATGAAATTAGTTTTCTTGGAATATCAGAAACTGTTGGTATTAGAGGCTTAAAATGTAGTTTTCGGGAACCCGAGTTTTGTTTCTGACACCAAGGGGCAGAAAATAACCTTTGTCTAGTCGTTGTAGGCCGTAGTATAATAATAATAATTATTATTATTATTATTATAATATAGCAATAAAGAGATAGGGACGTAATAGACCTTCCGTACCACACCCGCATGTTTAAATCGCGTGTAAAAATTCCGGAGTACCCCTTGACCCCCTTAAGCGCATTATACCCTATGTATTGATGAATTTTACAGCATGATTTTGTTCCGTTATAGCCTTATAACCGTTTGCGAACTATCTCAGTAATGTAATAAATGGAATTGTATTGCGTCTTACAGCAATAGATGGACCTGTGAGTTTCTGTTGCCATGGTTACCGGATTGCATTCTTTCATTATTGTATTCAATGAAATTAGTTTTCTGGGAATATCTCAAAAACGGTTGGTTTTAGGGTTTAAAAAGGTAGTTTTCGGGGTCCCTGAGTTTCATTTCTCACATTGAGGGGCTGAAAATGAGCTTTGTCTCGCCCTTCTACGCCTATTTGAGCAAGGGTTTTAAGGGGGTAGGCGCCCTTTTATTGTAGTACAGAGAAGAGTTACATCAATGATTAGTGTCGTGCCTCTGAAGGATATCTGTACCAAATTTTACGTTGATCCACCCAGCCGTTCTCGAGTTATAAGGGTACATACTTGTCCACAGACAGACAAAAAATTTATTTTCGCGCGCATCCGTCATAAAACAGTCTGAAACGCGTAAATAACGCAAATTACCATAGAAATTCAGAAAAAACAGACAAACTTTCATTCTTATATATGTAGAGATTACAGCTTTCGATACAATGTCTTATAAATATAAAATTAAATTAATTACGACGCTTAACGTCATCTGTAATTCAACTATATAGGCGAATTACATATCCCGAAACGGAATTTTAAAAATATGTCACAAATGTAACCCTAAATTAAAATATTTTCATATGTACGGCGTGCCAAATTGAGGTAGGCCGATAAATAAATTACATGTGATGAAACACGATACGTTTGGAAGTTTTTTAATGCTCATTTCTGTTATTGAGTTGTCACCACCCAAAATACCCTATAACCAAGGTTTTTCCCACAATCTTGCCAGAGAAGCATTTCGTCAAGTGGTTGATAACATCACAAAAACAACCAATTTGTTTATATAATATATTCATGCGCAAACGATCGCGGTCTGTAATAATCGCCGGTTGACATCAATACATTAACCTAGCTGCACATTGTAGTATTCTTATAAAACATTGTGGTCAATATTGTTATTGTGTAGTTTCGTTTTCTCCCCCAAAGTTGGCTGCAAATACACCAAACACAATGCCATTATCAAACATTGTGGTCAATAATGTTGTTTTTGCTGGGGGGTGCCCCCCCCCTCCGATAGGTTGGTATTTTTATGTTTTCCAATATAGGCCGATAGGTCTAATACAAAACATTGTCATATCTATTTTGCAGGTGTTCATGTACATGCCAATTTGTCTAAATTTTACCCATCCATTACCATTTTAACAGGCGTATTCCTCAACACCGTTCCTGACGTAATATTATCGTTTAGACAACTTTCCTATTAAATGCAACAACCAAAATATATATATGACCAACGTAAAAACTCACCGATATATTCCAAATGCTGTATTATTCCACATGTACAAGCAGAAGTACTGATTTTCCACCACAAGTAACGGATTTTATTTTAATGCAACAACTTCAGGATTTAAACAATTTTAATACAAATCGTCAACACAATTGAGCACACGACACTGCTAATATCAAAATCTTGTTCTACAGGTTATTCACGGGAATATTTATTTTAATATTACGCTTAGAAAACGCTAACGCGTGACAATACAAAAGTGGCGAACCGACTCCAGCAAAATCCCGCGACGAACAGACCACGGAACTGACGTAGTAATCAGCTGACAACCAATAGCATTACCGATAGCAATACGTCAGGCGTGAGATCACGGTGACGTCACTGATCTCCCTGAAATCTCCCTAGACGCCGCTGTATCGCAATGTACAGTTCAACCTTTTTTCTCTTTCAAGTGTCCTTTCTATTAGATATATTTTATTACCTTTTGAGTTTTGGCATACACATTTCAATTAATATGCATATAGCCTACTCTTACTACAAAAGTAGCTTTTCCCACCCACATCTTTGATGCTATTTTCCAGTACCGTAATAAAACTCGACCTTCTCAATATCTTGGTATTTATTAAAAATTTAAAACACAAAAAAAACAAAAGGTTTTATTCTACTTTAGTTTAAGGAAAAATCACACTTAAAGACAAGGTTCCAGTGCAAGAACATATACATACACAAAAATTTGCCTTTTCTTATTAGTTTTGAAGGATCAATATTGTTCCTGATTTCTATTTAAGGCATGAAATACCTATGTTTCTGTCCTTGTTTTGTCCAACACTTCATCGACACATCAAAAAGTGTTGTACAAAGCTCAAAAAACTGAAAATACCCTCATTTTGGGTATTTAAATGACCACTGGGTATTTACCCGGCCCACATCACTATATACAAGGCCGGGAAATGCAAGTAGTTCTGCGTTAAGAATGATGTTGGTTCGCCAACTTGAGCATTCGCACCAGCTTAAATCTATGACAGTATTATTGCAAATAGTTGTTGTTTTGAAGAATGTTTTAGAAAAGTTGTTTACAGTTTTTTTTGCTTTACACAACTTGGCAGGGAAAGTAAAAATTTATTTTGTTTAATTCCTCCCTGTTAATCAAGAACTAATAAATAACTGTATTTTGCTGTTTATCGATAAGGTGATAAATAGGGAACGGATTTCTATGTGCTAAAAATCTAGAAAATATTTTATTTTTTATGTAGCAAAAAATTGAAAATAGGCTATTTAACTTAATAAAAAAACAAAAATATTTTGTTTCAATATTTAAAAAATTAAATATTTATAGTAAAAAGTCTCTAACCATCATGTTGAGACACTGGAGGGTTGAAAAACTCTGTTGCAGTGAACAATGAAAACTTTCTCAGAGTTTTCCATCACGAACCGATGCCGGTTGTCTCGGAACAATGCACAATACCAGGAGAAGGACCGTTCAACATCACAGAAAGATAGTCTTGCATATTTCATGGAATGTCACTGACATGCAAATTTTCAATTTCACCAATGTCTACTTGCCCTTGCAAAACTTGAGCAATTTTACACATAGTATGAAATCCATCATTTTTTGTGAACACTCTTTTAAATTTCTGTTCAATAGGTTCTACTTTGGGACCTTTGAGCGCATTAATTTTTTTCTCAATGTCATGCACCTCATATTGTCTCAGTCAACAAGTTGGTTGATGTTTCTAATTTTTTTTATAGAGTGACACAAAAAACTCAAGTTTGCAGATCATTGTCATCATCATCTTGTACAGTTTCCAGCTACAGGCTGGGTCTGTTTGGAACATAAGCCTCGCCACTTAGTCCTTTCTTCCCACCTCCTCTCCGCTGTTACTCTGGTCCAGTCCTCTCTTCTTGACACATTCCTCCACTCCTTTCAGCCATCTATCTCTTGGTCTTCCCCTTGGTCGTTTCTTCTGCATCTGCATCTCATGTATCCTCTTGGGAATCTTCTTCTCTTCCATTCTCTTTAAGTGTCTATACCACCTCAGTCTTGATGTCCCAATCCTACCTTGCAAAGGCTCCTCTTTTACGATTTCCCTGACCTTTTCATTCCTCGCCCTGTTTCTTCTTGTTACTCCGATCCTTCTTCGCAGGAACTTCATTTCACTTGCCTGTATTCTGCTTATGTCTCTTTTCTTCATTATCCATGTTTCTGATGCATAGGTCAGTATCGGGATATAGTAGCTTCTGTATAACACTTCTTTGCTTTTTTGTGGGACACCTTTATTCCACACTAAGCTCATAATGCTTCTCAGAACTGCTTCTGCCTGTCTACCACGTTCCGTAATCTCTTTGTCATTTCTCCCATTTTCGTCCACTATACTTCCCAAGTAGGGTTGCCAGATTTCAAGAATGGATAAACGGAACACGCGTCCCAAAACACTGTTTTTTTTTATCAAGGTTGTTAAATGTTGTAATAAATAATACACATATGTATTAAATAAGCATAACATCAAATACACAAAATTAAAACTAGATATTGCTGGCATATCATACAGGCAACGACCCTTTGCAAGGATTTTCTATTAGTAAGTACATTCTGATAAAATTCACTACAATGTTCATCATAATTGTAATACGTGAACAATTCTTGTATTATCAAACTAATGGAGCTTCTGTTTCTATCATCTCTCCATTTGATATTCATGACAGAAACGACTCTCTCCGTAAAAGCATTGGAGGGGAAAATGCTGAGTATTAACTTCACAAGGACTAAGATATTCCTTAATTTTGTTGCCCCTAATAAATCTATAACATGTACCCATCTATCTGACACAGACATAGGAATCATTTTCTCTTTCAAACTTGCACCTGTATCACCAGAAAACAAGCTAGATATTACAATAAATTCTGAAGCGGAACATTTGAAAAATTGGTGCGAAATTGAATATATTATCAAATTAACAAAAAACTGAATATTTGGCGTTCCGTTAAAGATTGAAACGGAACACGGAACAAAACAAGAAAAAAAATCACAGTATGAAAGACTAGACGTTGTATCATTTCAAATGACGCATGCTACAAATGCTACACATGTTAGAAAGGCTCAGGAGGGCTTCTCGCTTTGCTGGAAGCCCCAGGACTCTTTCAACAGACTGCATTACCCATTAACTTAGGCTTCCCGTGCGGGCACCTCTTTAAGGGTCACGGGAAGAAATGTGTTTCTTGTACTTGTATTAGAGATGTGTTTGGTTGAATAAAGCGTAAATTGTGTACTTTTTGATAGCGGTTTTGTGGCCCATCATCCCAGGCAAGCCAGCGGAAACCTTTGCCTCCCTGTCTGAAGGATCATTTGGCCGTAAATTTGAATTAGTGTAAGGATGTAGTATTAGTGTCTAGATTTAGACAATAGCCTACTCTATGAAGGGGTCATGATAATGCCATATATGTTTGTTTAATGAATAGTGTATCTGAAATAAGGGAAGAATACTGATTTACAGATTTGTGGAGTGAGTTTCTGATTTTTAAAAGGTCGCTCGACGCCAGGCCTCATTCAACAGACTCCAATAATCATTAGCGTTTGGTTCTCGCTCCCCGCGTGAGCATGACGTCACATTCCCGCGCAGCTGCATGACGTCACGTCCGTCACCGTGTCCGTAATGCATAACAATGGACCCCAACCATAACGACGAAGTCGACAAGATCATTTGAAATGATAAAACGGAATTGTTCCGGGTGAAACGGAACGTCTAGCAACCGTATTCCCAAGTACTTGAGACTTTCCACCTTCTTCAGCTGTCCACCTCCCACTCATTGGTCTGTTCTTTTTCCTGGTCGTTAACAGGATCTCACATTTACTGATGCTGAATTTCCATCTGTACTCTCCCACTGTTTTTTCCCAAGCCTTCAGTTGCTCCTAAATTTCCTCCTTGTTTCCCCAGACCATGAGATCATCTGCAAACACCATTGCTTTCATCTTATCTTCTCCTATCTTTCCTGCTACCGGTACCAATGTCATTACCTCGTCCATAACCACAATAAAGAGAAGGGGTGACAGTGCACTACCCTGTTTCTGGCCACTCATTTGTCTGAACCTGTCAGTTCTTTCCCCTCCAACTTTCTCACAACTCGCACTTCCACAATACATCTCCTTCACTCTGCCTACAGTCCCTTTTTCCACTCCCATTGTTTTCCATTGCTTCCCAAACCTTCTCCCTACACACACTATCATAGGCCATTTCGATGTCCAGGTAGGCCATCAACAAATCCTCTCCAAATTCGTAGTGGTGTTCCTGGAGTTATCTCACTGAAAATATGAGATCCACTGTTGATCTCCCAGGTCTGAATCCATTCTGCTCCTCGCTCAATTCTCTCTCCACTTTGGCTCGTATTCTACTTTCTAATATCTTTTCATATATCTTGGCACAGTGTGGTATGATTGTGACTCCCCTGTAATTTCTGCACTCCTTTCTGCTTCCTTTTTTAAATATTGGGACAATTAATCCTTTCTTCCAATCTTCTGGGGTTTTTTTCTCCTTCCATACCACCCTCATCATACGGTACAGCCACTGTTTCCGCCCCCCCCCCCCCCCCCCCCTGCTAGCTTCACCATTTCAACACTCACTTCGTCCACACCTGGTGCCCTTCCTCCTTTCATCTTGTCTATAGCCATTCAAATTTGCAGATATGTAAGATAATTTATTTTGTTATGTACTAGAAGAATTTCAATTGAGACAGCGTCATCCTTATTTAGTTCATCTATCACTGATTTCATATTTTCAAGATTGTCTGCATAATTCACTACTGCTTGTAACCATGTCCCCCAACGAGTAACTATGGGTCTAGGCAGAAGTGCAAGATCTGGATTTTTAACTTTGAATAAATCTATTCTCGTTGGAGCTTTTACAAACACTTCTTTGCCGTTTGAAATTAATTCGTCCATTTCAGGATACAATGCATATACCTATTCACATACTCTGTGTACATATATCATGTTTGGGAAACTTACAGACAGTCCTTCTGCTGCCTTCTTCATATACAGAGCAGCATCCGTAAGTAAGAGTAAAACATTATCAAATTTCACCCCATTCGGCCATAACAACTGCAGAGATTCATTGAATGCGCGAGCCATCGTAACATGATTTGATGCTGATATTTCTCTACATACTAATAGGAAGCACCACTTCGAAACAATTCATCATTTTCTAGCACACCTACCACAACATTTCCCGCTTTCCTGCCACTAGAGTCAGGTGATTCGTCCATGCTTACCCATATTTTTTTATTTTCACATTCTGCTCTGATTTTTCCTAGGATTTGTTCGTAACATGCAGGGACATACTATTTTCTTGAAGTTGATTCTGCTGGTGTTTCAAAATTAGTGTATTTTGTAAGAAATGTTCTAATCTCTGTACTTTTCAATTTATATAAAGGAATACCTGATGAAAAAAAAAGCTTTGCATAAATCTGCATAATATTCGGAACTTTTTGAAACTGGGTTATGAGAAGAGGAAGCTGTTTCGCCTAAAACAACTTGTCTAGTAGAGGTTGCAAGTGAAGCGGCAATTTTATGTTTACTACCTGCTAAATGCTGTAAGACTTGAGATCGCTGATCCGCATTTACAGATTTCCCACATTTTTGACAGAAAAGAGTCTTTCCATTTCTTGTAAAAATTCCACTAAATTCAGCAACATATTGCTGCAAACGAGAATGAATACTAGGCTTTATTTTTGGCATTATCAGTTTTCATCAATTACTAATTCACTTCACTTAAATAGCGGTACTGAAAAATGGTGTGATTTAATCAGTACAAACTGACTGATTCACTGCGTTACTCACATCACAAGACACACTGACAAGAACATGCAAGGCCAGTGTATTGCGTCAGCCATTCATCAGAAATAAGGGATTCCGAGCAAGCACGTTGATTGAAGGTCACCTCTTCCGAAGACCAACCAAAAAAAATTAACAATTTATGTGTTATTAGGCAAGGAGGGTATTCCCCGACGGCTTATCTCTCTGCGATTGCGTTTCACTGACCTTGAAGTGTTTGAACTTCCAGAGGGAAGTCTATAAATAGCCACTACACATGCGGTAACATGACGTTGGCATCATTTCATAATAAAGAATCGTTTTAAAATTTATTCTGTAACAAATATTGCTGATTTACGTGCTTATTATGGATTTTCTAAAAATATGTATTTACATTTTTTAAAATCTGAAAATATGTGTTTTTATGTGAAATAAGAACTTTTTTACGCTTACGGAAGCACACTAGGAATAACACGTTTTGAAAATTGTGCTAAAACGAACGCAAATAGTGCATTATGCAACGAGCCTATAATGGCAATAATTAAGACGAGTATGTTTATAAAACGAGCGTATGCGTGTTTTATAATTTCCATACGAGTGTCTTAATTACCATTATAGGAGAGTTGCTTACGCCTGTTTATGTTCGACGATAATTATTATAACTATTTTATGTTCGAACATAAATATTCATAAATATCTGTCGTGATTTCGCCAGTTTTATGTACTGAACAGAGCGCATGAGACATAGAGAATGCCATTTATTTGATCATGGCCTCCTTGATTACCCTACTATGACACTAGGCCAGGCAGTGAAATTTAAATTAGAAGGCTGTGGAACTCAGCACATCTAATTATCTAATTGGTCAAACAACTGTTTCTCGAGCTGTGATTGGTGGGAGTAACTGTTTCATAATGAAAAATAGTGTTATAATGAGCCTCATTATAGTACAGTTTTCTGACATATAATAGTCAGGGTCGAACATAAAATATGTTATTACCTAAAAATCCGCTCCCTAGTGATAAACCAAGTAATTTCTATTTAGACTCCTTCAAAAAGATTGATGGTTTATAGTAACCATTTTAAGGAAGGCAATTATAGTGTACGTACAACTAGAAATTTCCTGTTGTCGATTCATTTAGGGGCTTTGCAACATCGTGGACATGTAGCCCCATGCATTTGGATGTGTGTGGAATCTGATACCTGTGGTAGTGTGTGTATTTGTACTGGAATTGAGGCTACGATTTGGTAAGAGATGGCTGTGGTCTTAAGTTTGGGACCATCCCAGTATTTGCTGGGAGTAAAAGTGGGGAAACGACTTTTACATGGCCTATCTAATGTGGGGATCGAACCCATATCTTCTCAGTTTTGCCTCGCAAGGCTAGGAGCACCCCTTTCTGATCCTTGGATCAGAATTAAATTCCTTGGCAGAGTTGGTAATCAAAACCAGGACATTTGGATCCGAAGTCTCAACACGTCCCTCGTGACTATAGAAGATTTCTTCTACCTAAATCTGTACCATTAGCATTCACAGTCTTACCATGGCACAAACAAATGACAACTAAAACTAGCAAACCTCAGACAACCTCCAACTAGTGATATAATTATTATTATTAATGTTATTACTACCACGTAATGGGCCATGTGGTGTGGGGGTTAGTAAGCTTGTCTACACAAGAAGCCCCCTTATTCATTCCCGTCAACCCCGCAGTCTAGCCATGCTCATTAAATCTCTTACCACGACCATGACGGGCAGATTTTGCAAGTCCCGACATCAGTGGTTCGTATCCCGGCACTGACAGTGGCTAACCTGAGTGTGGCTTTTCTACACTCCCTCCAGGCACATGCAAGGATAGTACCTTATTTCAAGTCAAGTCCTGGGGCACCTACCCCATTACTGAAACACAGGTTTTACACACATCCTCGTAAATGGGGCTGATGACCAAGATGTCCCTAGCCCCTAAAATGAACTAACATTAAACGAACATCGAGTCCCGGCTGTGACAGAAATTATGTTGTGATAATGGCTTCTATGAGTGACAAAAAAGAAAAACGAAATCACATTGTTTTATCGATTGAGAAGAAGGTGGAGATCATTGATAAACTGGATCAAGGTGTGAGTGTGCAGTGTCTAATGAAAATTTAGTGTTGGAAAATCCACAATTTATGATTTGAAGGAAGGAAAGGTGAAATTCTGATGTATGCATCGAAGTTAGATAGTGAAGAAGGGTCTAAAAAGCGTAGAACCATGAGATCAGCTATGGATAAACATTGGGAGAAGAGGTGTACTTATGGTTTATTCAGACAAGCAGTAAGGGAGATCCCATTTCTGGACCTTTGTTATGTGAGAAAGCGTTGCAGCTAAATGAGAAGCTTGGTGGTTATTACAATAATGTACTGTGCATGTTTTTTCCTATGAAATAAACGCATGTTTGATTATCCGGAACAATCGTTATCCGGAGCATTTTCGGTCCCAATTAGTCCGGATAAACGACGTTCTACTGTAATTGAATAAATATATCACAAAACTACATACTCTTCTGAGCAGTGGGTAGGTTAATTTCCATCTATATTACACTGTAAACGTTAGATTGGTGTATAATGGTAGTAATTGTAGATTATCCCACTAAGAAATGACGACCTAGTATCCATTGTGAGGACCAAGTTCCTTTCTGCGAACCAACCTCAAAAGCACGTTGAGGAAGAGCTAATTAATGCCTCAGATTCATACTTCCTTCCGGAGCTTCCCAAGAACTTTCTTGCCATTATTCAAAAACCCTGTTAAAAGTAAATTATTAACTTAACATCTATTTTCATTGCATTGTGTTTTTATAAAATCGCGAGGGTTAATTAAGCTCTGTTCGGTGAATACTAGCATTCTTGGCTGTCACCCCTTAGGTCCTTGTTCGATTTCTAGCTCAGCCAAGAAATTTAATTCTGGATTGAGGGCTGGAACTGGGTACATTCAGCTTCGCAGAACTTCCCACCTCAGCCATCCTAGAAGTGGTTTTCTGTGGTTTACCACTTCTACTCCAGGCAAATGCCTGTATGGATGGTGCCTTATTTAATGCCACGGATGCCTCCTCCAATTACAAATACACACACTACTACAGATACCACAATGACAGGTTGTCACACAAATCCTACAAAAGTTTGGTGCTTTTCAGTCGGTCAACACAAATGTACCCAAAAGTGTTGGGTTTTAACCTAATCCTCAAGTTGTTTTTTTTTTCAGGATTGGGGTATAACCCAAATCTTTTAGGTACATTCATGTTCGACTGAAAAGCACCAACCTTTTGTTTACTAAGGCAACACTGAAAAAATCCTACATATGCCCAAGGGGGAGGGGGGTCTAAGATTGCTCTTGGTAAACTGTCAAAGTGTAGTAAACAAGCAAATAAAACTCAGTACAGCAATGGAAGCATATGAAATTGATGTGGCGATAGGAGTGGAATCATGGCTGAGAGAAGGGGTAGGAAATAGAGAAGTATTCCCAGAAGGGTATGTAGTCTATCGTAGAGACCGAGGAAATAAGAAGGGAGGGGGGGAGTTTATACTGGTGAAGGAAACTTACTGCTCACATGAATGGTTTACCGACGAAAAGGATGAAATATTAGGGATAAAATTAGTTTGTGACAATATGAAGGAGGTGGGAATTATAGGAATATATAGGCCTGGGAGAGAGAAAAGAGACATGGAAATATTTGAGAAACTAATTGATTACACTCATAAAAACAATAATGACATGATAATAATTGGGGGGGGATTTAAACTTGCCAGAAGTTGATTGGAATGGAGCTGCAACAGAAGCCCATGAACAGAAACTTGCAAATAAATTAGTTTGGGAGGGAGGATTTACACAAGTAGTGCAAGCACCATCTAGACTCAGGAATTTGCTGGATGTATTCCTGATAAAACCAGGGGAACTTGTTGATAAAACCCACATAATTGAAGGAATAGGTGACCATAAGGCTGCAATAATGGACGTTGGTCTGGTACCAAAAAGGCTTAATAGGAGGGTCACATAGGACAAGAAATTATACAGAAAAACTAAATTCGATGAATTTGGAGCTTACCTGAAATCAAAATTTAATTCTTGGATAAGTGAAGGGAGTAATGTGGATACACTCGGGGCAAATTTTAAGGAAATCATTTGGGAGGGTGAGGAGATATTTGTACCTATTAAGAAGGGAAAAACAACCTCAGACCCTGTTTACTATACAAAGGACATACGAAAATTAAAAAGGAAATGTAGAATGGTAAACAGTCAAATCAAAGAGGGCAGGGGAAACAGAGAAACCAGAAAGCAGTTAATAAAGGAGCTCAATAGGTTGAAAAAGGAAGCAAAGGAAAATTACATGAATGGCATACTTCATGAGGGTAAAGACCACATAGGGAAATGGAAAAAGCTGTATTCATATATTAAAAACCAAAAGGGAAACGGAATCCACATTCCCACAATGGAGGGAGAAGAGGGTGAGCATTTATTTGCAGATAATGAGAAAGCAAACCTATTTAGTAGGGAATTCATAGATTCAGTGGAAGATTGTCAGGAGTTGGAAACCGTAAATGAGACTGGAGAGGGTGAAACACATAAGGACACAAGAAGCTTCACCTTTACAAATGAGGATATTTTTAGAGAAATCAAACTGCTTCAGCAAGGAAAAGCAGCAGGGTGTGATCAAATTACTGGGGAATTAATAAAGGCAATGGGGTGGTACATAGTGCCTTATTTAAAGTTTCTTTTCGACTATGTCATGAACAATAGTAGAATACCAAAGGAATGGAAGGAATCTATAATAATACCAATTTATAAAGGAAAGGGAGATAGAAGTAAACCTGAGAACTACAGACCAGTAAGTCTGACCAGTGTAGTTTGTAAAATCTTGGAGAGTTTAATAGTAAAATATATTAGAGGGGTATGTGAAGATAAAAATTGGTTCCTGAGGAGCCAGTATGGATTTAGAAAGAAATTTTCTTGTGAGGCACTACTGGTGGGATTTCAGCAGGACATATCAGATCGGTTGGATCTAGGGGGACAGTTGGACTGCATAGCTATAGACCTTTCCAAAGCTTTTGACAGAGTGGAACATGGAGTAGCCTATTATTAAAGAAAGTGGAGAGAATGGGATTGGACTCGAGGGTTGTACGTTGGATAGGAACATTTCTAAATTCAAGGGTTCAGAGAGTCAGAGTAGGGAATTACGTATCACAGGAAGAGAAAGTTAAGAAGGGAATTCCACAGGGTAGTAAAATTGGTCCATTGCTTTTCCTAATATATGCAAATGATTTAGGGAACAATATAGCATCAAAAATAAGATTGTATGCAGATGACATTATCATCTATAGGGAAATAAATAATATAGAGGATTGTAAAATATTACAAAGGGACCTCGACAGTATCCAACATTGGGTTGAAGAGAACCACATGAAGGTTAACGGAGGTAAATCAACTGTCACAATATTCACAAACAAGAGATTAAAAACGGAATTTCAATATACATTGGATGGGGTAATTGTACCAAAAGATGACAAGTGCAAATACTTAGGTGTGAGATTTGATAGTAAATTGCACTGGAAGGGTCATGTTGGAGACATTGTTGGGAAAGCATACAGATCGTTGCATGTCATTATGCGACTACTTAAGAGGATGCAACAAAGAAATAAGAGAGAAAAGTTACCTAAGTTTGGTTCGTCCAATATTGGAATATGCAAGCAGTGTATGGGATCCGCACCAGGAATACCTAATAAAAGAAATTGAGAGTGTTCAAAGGAAAGCAGCAAGATTTGTGATAGGGGATTTTAGGAGAAGAAGCAGTGTATCAGATATGTTAGAGAAGCTTGGGTGGGAAACATTAAGTAAGAGAAGGGAGAAAAACAGACTTGTAGGGTTATATAGAGCATACACAGGAGAGGAAGCATGGGGGGAAATCCGTGAGAGGCTCCAATTGGAAAGTAATTATATTGGCAGGGCAGACCACAAATTCAAAATTGGACGGCACTTTAGCAGAAGCGATTGGGGTAAATTTTCATTCATTGGGAAGGGTGTGAAGGAATGGAACAGTTTACCAAGGGCGGTGTTTGGTCCCTTTCCAAAATCAGTCCAGTTATTCAAGAGCAGAATAGAGAAAACCAGGGAAAAGAAAGAAGTGGTATAACTTAGTGCTGTATTCCTAGAAACATTATACGTGCTATGTAATTCCTACAGCAGTTGTGAGAGGGGAGTTCAATCAATGTGTGAATAGTACATTGTAACCGAATTTATTCAGTTACAGTAGCTCACCCTCGGGTTTTGCCTTGTGCAGTTAGTTTGGGGTATTTTATTCGTATCTTATTATATTGGGTTAATGTGGGGTTGCAGAGGTGATTTTTATTGTGCCTGTGTGTCTTTGCGGACGGATTCATCTTTGGATGGTCCGGACAATCTAGGATCACTGTTTATTAATTATCGGTTTTTGGATATTTGATATTATAAAATACGGGGTTTTGCGATTTATTACCTTTTGGGAATAAGGATATATAAGACTGTTTTAAGTAGAAGCATTATTTCATTTTGGTTTGGGGTTAATTGCTTTATTTTGACCTAGTAATGTTAAAGGTTAGATTTGTGGCTGTACTATAAAGGTACAAAGAATTGATATTTTCGAGTGCTGGATATGTTACATACCCGGAAAAGACAGGCAGTAATTCGGCTTGTGTGGGATTACCTAGGCTATTTATGGCATGAACTCCCATGAACTTCGTGAGGAAACTTATGTGTGACGTCAGTGTGGATTTCGACTGTCTGATGTTTATGTGTTGACGTGGATATTCCGCTAGGAGCGGGCTACGCACAAATTAGTTCCGGCAGAAACATTGGGGTTATGTAGCCCTGCGCCAGTGCATATAATGGCATGTCTGGCGTTCTGAGCTTGTCTTATTGTTTTATCGGCTGAACACTGATCTACTAACGCCCAGGGTCGTTTTACGTGACATGGTTTCCGTAGCGAACAGTTAGAGATCGTCTTCTTGCTTGTACTACGAAAGTCCGTTTTGTCAACTAGCAATCAGTGTCGTTATTACTCGATCATGGTATTGTAATACGAACGAGCAGTGACTAATTTTAGCTATCCACTGAGCTCTTACGGGCTATTGGATGCTACGTACATTTTATGGGTCCATCCATACCATGGGCTGTTGGTAACAACTTACCACGCCTAAAGGATACCGTAATTCAGTCGTAAAACATTTCATCGAAGTCATGCGAGAATGGAGACGGGAACGAGCAGTTCGACAAGGAAGAAAGTGGAGTGAACCAGTCGTAACGTGTGTAGATATTCTGTGTACAAGTGAAATATGTATAGGGGGCTGTTATGCCTAGGCTTGATATGGCCTTAAGTGCTTTCTTGCTCTCAGAGCCTAAATTCAGTGGCAAGGTACTGTATAAAGTTTGAGCACGAGTGTATGAAGGGTATTTTGTTGTATATTTTGTATATATGTGTTTAGTACAGCCAATAGATTATCTTTTTTTAAAATTCATATGTGTTTATATTCCTGTCTTGCTTGATCCTGGTAACATCAGCGAACGCATGCCAAATGCCCTACGCCTGGGAGATATGGGGTTTCATAGTCGGGGCAACAGCTATGTATTTATTTCTATTTTATTCAGGAAGACCCATATGGTCGACCTTGGCACCCATTCAAAGTCGGGAAGTAACGTTAAAATCACTTGTGGCCTGTATTTAAAGGCAGTAAATTCTGTAGGTTTGTGGTAAATGAGGGTAGTTAATTGTAAATCAACTCCAGTAGGAGATGAGAGTGTTTCAGTGGCGAACCCAACGTGAGGCCTTAGACATGCTGATGTGTACCAGGACACAGGAATTAAACTGTAGGCATATTTTCACAATTTTACATATTTCAATTAGGGATGGCTACGTTAGAGCCAGGATGCAATTCTGCTTTGTCGGGGGACAGTGCTGGTGAGCGGCAGAATCAGACAAGGTCTGATAGGAAATTTGCTGTAGGGATGGGGGAAAACGGTAGAGTCAGGGGAGATTTGCCAGGGCAGGGGGGAAATTAATTAAGTATGATGGACATGTTGGAGAAGCTCCTGTTTCGTAGTAACAGTTCCGTGGAGAGAATAACCAGTCAGATGGCCTCCCAGATGAAGGAAATATCAGCTAAGATAGATGAGGTCAAAGAGCAGGTGACTATCCTAGACAGCAGTGTTACTCGCCAGTTTAGTGAAGTCAGAGTAGAAATCACTAATCTGGAAATTAAGCTAGGTGGTCGGATTGCTGCTCAGGAACAAAGGTTAGAATCTGAGTTAGATAAGTTGGATGCTCAACAAGTGATGTTGGCAGGGGAGATTTCTAGCCAGACATTTCCCAGGGTAGATAGTAAGTTGGGAGAGCAGAAAGTGGAAATTGTAGGCATCGTGGAAGAGAACGTTGTGGTTAGAGATGCGAGTGCTGGGAGAGTGGAGAAGGATGAGAGTGCTGGGAGAGTGGAGATGCTTGAGAGTGCTGAATTTAGTGAGGAGAGTGGTGAGGTAGCGGAGATAGATGAGCGAGTCGAGATTAGTTTGCTAGGGAATGGTATGAAGAAGGTAGATGAGAATATTAGCCAGGTTAGCGAGATAGTGACTAGTATGGAGGAAGATACTGTAGGTAGAATTCTACGTGGTCAACATTTGGAACTAGGAGGGAGTGAAAATCTTGTTACGACGCTAGTATGTAATTTCTCTGTTGACATTAGGACTGCAGTGTGCGTGCAGGAGATAGTTGCTATTACAGGCATAGAGAGGTCACTTGGAAGGTTAGGTACCTTGAGAAAGACAAGTAGGCAACGTCAGAGAAAGGGGGGGTAATCGAAGGGAAGGAAATTATAATCAGAGGAGAGAGAGGAATTGGGATCCAGGTAGAGGAGATAGGTACATGTGGTATGAAGATCATGGGAGAGGAAGAAATAACAATGAGTGTCAGGGGTACGGGAAAAACTATCAACCGGGGAACAGACCACGTGAGGTAGAGCAGGCAAATAGGGGGCGTGGCATGGAAAGACAGGTTGAGAGAAGCAATAGGCCAGGAAGTTTAAACTTCACCAGGACTCACTATATGGAGCAGGGGGATAGTCCTTGCATAGTATTCCTGCTCACGCTCTGGAAGAGAAACATAATGTAGAGTATAATGTCAATGTAGGATCTGATAGGTTAGGAGACCAGAGCTGTAAATTAGGTTACAGTAAGGCGCAAGTGAAGTTTGGGTGGAGTGAGCAACAGGATTGGGTTAGGTTAGATTATCAAGTTGGTGGTAGAGATTTTGTTAGTGTTGCTGGATGCATTCAGGTGATAAAAGAGGTTTCTGAGGAGGAAGAATTAGGTGTCGGCATGGTATCAAGTTGTATTTTGGTCATGAGAGATGATCATGTGATGAGTGATGTTGATCACTGTTGTTTCTGGATCATGGGAGATGATCGTGTGGTGAGTGATGTGGATCACTGTTGTTTCTGGGTCATGGGAGATGATCGTGAGTTGAGTGATGATCACTGTGTGGAGGCAGTTGTTAAAGATACCATGTTGGACGAGGGTGAGAAGTCAGAGGTGCTTGACGTTCTGAGGGAACACAGGGTGGTGTTCTCGGAGAAACCTGGATGTACTCAAGGCTACGGGCAGAGTTTTGACATCGCAGATAGGTCTAGCTTGAGCGGTCCTAGGTACCCTATAGCTCATTCTTACATGGAAGGTGTTGTTGAGGAGATTGGTCAGATGCTGTATGAGGTTATATTTGAAATTAGTAACAGTCTGTCTGTTAGTCTTCTTGTGGTGGTGACCATGTGGGATGGTACCAGTAGGTTATGTTTGGAGGTCGTGGCAGTTAGTAGTTTGCAGGAAGGATTTCTTTTTGTGTGTCTCGCAGGATTGTGGGATTTTCAACAAGGGAAGCTGTACCCTAAGAGATTAAATGAATTGAGAATTATTGTAGTAGTAGGTAAGATACTTTTGAAACAGCGTGCAAGGGAGGGGGTAAAAATTAAGATAGGTGATCTGGTGTTGTTGCGAGCTGAGCATCTGCTGTCGATAGAGCAGAGTTGCATTCTTGAGGTTTTTCATTCCGGTCCATTTGCTATAGACCGCAGGGTAGGTGCATGTGCCTACAGGTTGATTACCAACGATGACAAGGTCCTAGGTACATATAATGTTGCTAACCTCAAGCTATATGTCACCTAGAGATCTTGCTCACGATGACAAGACAGGAGTACTAGTGTATTTGTGTGAGGGACAGGGATAAATCTATAGCCTTGTAGTTCAGAGATTGATCCTTGTGGGGGCGTTTGTAACCGAATTTATTCAGTTACAGTAGCTCACCCTCGGGTTTTGCCTTGTGCAGTTAGTTTGGGGTATTTTATTCGTATCTTATTATATTGGGTTAATGTGGGGTTGCAGAGGTGATTTTTATTGTGCCTGTGTGTCTTTGCGGACGGATTCATCTTTGGATGGTCCGGACAATCTAGGATCACTGTTTATTAATTATCGGTTTTTGGATATTTGATATTATAAAATACGGGGTTTTGCGATTTATTACCTTTTGGGAATAAGGATATATAAGACTGTTTTAAGTAGAAGCATTATTTCATTTTGGTTTGGGGTTAATTGCTTTATTTTGGCCTATGTAATGCTAAAGGTTAGATTCGTGGCTGTACTATAAAGGTACAAAGAATTGATATTTTCGAGTGCTGGATATGTTACATACCCGGAAAAGACAGGCAGTAATTCGGCTTGTGTGGGATTACCTAGGCTATTTATGGCATGAACTCCCATGAACTTCGTGAGGAAACTTATGTGTGACGTCAGTGTGGATTTCGACTGTCTGATGTTTATGTGTTGACGCGGATATTCCGCTAGGAGCGGGCTACGCACAAATTAGTTCCGGCAGAAACATTGGGGTTATGTAGCCCTGCGCCAGTGCATATAATGGCATGTCTGGCGTTCTGAGCTTGTCTTATTGTTTTATCGGTTGAACACTGATCTACTAACGCCCAGGGTCGTTTTACGTGACATGGTTTCCGTAACGAACAGTTAGAGATAGTCTTCTTGCTTGTACTACGAAAGTCCGTTTTGTCAACTAGCAATCAGTGTCGTTATTACTCGATCATGGTATCGTAATACGAACGAGCAGTGACTAATTTTAGCTATCCACTGAGCTCTTACGGGCTATTGGATGCTACGTACATTTCATGGGTCCATCCATACCAATGGCTGTTGGTAACAACTTACCACGCCTAAAGGATACCGTAATTCAGTCGTAAAACATTTCATCGAAGTCATGCGAGAATGGAGACAGGAACGAGCAGTTCGACAAGGAAGAAAGTGGAGTGAACCAGTCGTAACATGTGTAGATATTCTGTGTACAAGTGAAATATGTATAGGGGGCTGTTATGCCTAGGCTTGATATGGCCGTAAGTGCTTTCTTGCTCTCAGAGCCTAAATTCAGTGGCAAGGTACTGTATAAAGTTTGAGCACGAGTGTATGAAGGGTATTTTGTTGTATATTTTGTATATATGTGTTTAGTACAGCCAATAGATTATCTTTTTTTAAAATACATATGTGTTTATATTCCTGTCTTGCTTGATCCTGGTAACATTAGCGAACGCATGCCAAATGCCCTACGCCTGGGAGATATGGGGTTTCATAGTCGGGGCAACAGCTATGTATTTATTTCTATTTTATTCAGGAAGACCCATATGGTCGACCTTGGCGCCCATTCAAAGTCGGGAAGTAACGTTAAAATCACTTGTGGCCTGTATTTAAAGGCAGTAAATTCTGTAGGTTTGTGGTAAATGAGGGTAGTTAATTGTAAATCAACTCCAGTGGGAGGTTGAGAGTGTTTCAACATTAAGTTACTGTATTCTTTTAATATTGTGTAGTGTTTGTTACTGTATTCTTTTGGGTGTTTGTTACTTTATTCTTTTAATATTGTGTAGTGTTTGTAAATTATGTACCTCATTTGCCACCGAGGTTGACACCTCATTGCAAATAAAGTGATTTTGATTTGATTTGATTTGTACACGGGGCTTAATAACCACGATGTTGCTAGCCTCCAAATTGATTAACTACCAACTAAACAACAAGAACTAATTAAGCCCTGTTCTCAGCCTCTTAAGTTATCAATATCTTAGTGGGCTGCAGTACCCTATAACATCAATGTGATGTTTCTAGAGCAAGGTATGAAGTTCATACCCCGTGGCGTCCTGGACTTGCTGTTCAGGAACTTGGTCATGAAATGTAAAATTTTATAAAAATCAAATTATTTCAGACAATAAAATTTTCCATTCTTTAGCAAAAATTCATGACAACACTACTGCAGAACCTAACCTTTCATCGCACGAGCAGGAACGAAAGTGTTTTGCAACTTTACAAGCCTCTCAACAGAAAAGCATTGAAGTTGTAATGAGTAATGCTTATTTATGATCTTCCGACGAGTTGTAGATATTACTAAGAAACCAGAAAGTTGAAAATATGCATAAGAACGGTAAAGACATTATCTCGTCTTAGTTATAAATTCATTGTATGCTTTCCTTCGAAGGAAAAGTAAAGCCGTCGGCCCATGTCATAGATTTATGGCATGTAAAAGAACCTACCACTGCAGTTGTTAGTAGTGTTTAGCAAAATTTGTAGGTTATATTTGACTATTTAGAAATGCTCTATCAAGTTCAAACATTCGCCGCCAGGTAATAGTTACAGTAGCATCTGGTAACCAAAGTTGGAACTACTTGAAATTGAACTTGTTGGGAGCCCTCAGGCTTTCAATCAAAAATACCCAGCTATGGCCATTTGGCTGGAATCCATATATAATAATAAATTCATATTGCGCTCATATGAAGGGTGATAGAGTGCAACACACCAGTCTCTGCAGTAACACAGTTTAGTTCCTTCACGCTCCTCTGAAACATGTGACGTCCTGCCTCCCGATGTACCAACATCGTTCATTCTCTGCTTGGACTTGAACGTGGGAACATAATGCTAACGCAATGGAGGGGAGCTTCACTCACTTACTACGTCATTGTGCAACTACTTGGTAACATTGCATTTGCTTGTTGTACTCGAAGCAGCTAGGAATGAGTGACTAATGATCGATGAGTAGTGTCTTCTTTCAAATAATTTTGAAATAACATTAAAAGAAAAGTGAACTACTGGGCGTAGAATTTCGATTCATGTTTCTATATATTCAGGAAAATGCTGCCTTTCATCCTACTCATATGTAGAAACCGTATCCTGCCAAGCACAACCTAGTAGCGCATGATATATTTTGTTTTGGTTTTAAAAGTGATGCGAGCAATCGGCCGAGCTAGAACGGTACTACTTCTCGCACTGTTCGGTGGCTATGCCTTCCCGGTCATGTTGTAGAAGCGACTCGGGTGTCGGGCTCTACAACACAATCTTAGCAGCAGGATGTTGAACTCCAGTGTCACCCAGTTGTGGAGTGGCATTTCCCGGCCTTCTGTAATAAAACAAAGGCAACGGAATGTAGTTAGTGAGTTGTGGGGTGAGATGAAGTCTCAATGTTTCTTTGTCTCTCACCCCAGAGGATCAGGTCTAATGGGATGTGTGTTGGCGACCACAAGACCCCAGCTGAGTCTGCCATTGCTTCCACTTACTAGTGCCAGGCTTCTCTCTGTCATCTTTCCTGTCAATCTCCCTTGGTCAACTCTTGTTCTCTTCCAACCCTGACAGGTATCCAAGAACCAGGGTGTCTCTCACTGTTGTTGTTGTTGTTAGAGTCTTCAGTCTTTTGACAGGTTTGATGCAGCGCTCCAAGCCTCCCTGTCCTGAGCTAATCGTTTCATCTCTACATAGGTACCACACCCTACATTCGAGGCAATCTGTTTAACATACTGTATTCTAACCTTGGTCTATAGAAACTGGATCTCACAAAATACTCCAGAGAACAGGGAGAGGTATGCCATTGCCAAACGTGAGGCTATGAAAGCTGTCGCTGTAGCCAGGCACAGTCACTATAGCAATCTGTACACAACACTGAACTCAAAGGAAGGAGAGAAAACAATCTTCAGGCTGACCAAGGCTAGAGCAAAGTCAGTTCTTGACATTGAACATTATGTGTGTATAAAAGGCAAAGATGGTCAGCGATTACAGAACAAACAGGACATCCTCAAACATTGGCAACAGCACTTCGCAGAAATTTCCAACATTGAGTTCCCACATCTTCCAATTCCAGGAGGTAATCTAACAGAAGGCCCTATCTTTCACATCATTTCAGATGAAGTCACCAGCGCCATCAGGAGTATGAAGAATCAAAAAGCGCCAGCACCAGATGACCTTCCGGCAGACTACTGGAAGTTGCAGGAATCAGAACAACCCGCGATCAACTGGCTGACAAACTTTTTCAATGCTATAGTTGACTATAGAACTATTCCCAGTGACTGGACTACAAGCATCACTGTACCTATCTTTAAGCAGAAAGGTGACCCTGCAGAATGTGGAAATTACCGTCCAATACGCCTCCTGTCGCAAGCAATGAAGATTTTTGAGAGAATTCTCGATCGACTACTGCTAGACATCATCAGCATTAGTACCAACGAGTGTGGTTTCGTCAAGGGTGCTGGAACAATTGATGCAATCTTCGCTGCCAGAATGCTCATTGAAAAGCCCCGTGAGAAACAACAGCCACTGCATATCGCCGTCCTTAACCTTGAAAAGGCTTTTGACCGTGTTCCACATCTTCTGATCTGGTATGCACTTCGTGATCATGATGTACCAGAAATGCTTATCTGCTGGATCAAGATGCTATAAAGAAACACCACCAGTTGTGTACGTTGCGCTGTCGGCACCTCGGAGAGCTTCCCAGTGAAAGTTGGTGTATTCCAGGGATCCTCATTGTCCCCATTGCTCTTCATCCTAGTCATGGACACAATCACACGAGGCCTGCAAAGGAGTGTTCCTCGGACTCTCTTATACGCAGATGATGTTGCACTTGCTGATACCACCAGAGGAGGACTGCAGCATCAGTTTGAAGTTTGGAACAGCCGTCTTTCGCAATACGGTCTCAGACTTAATAAGAAGAAACCTTGAAACCATCACAAGCAATGGCTCCATTAAAGTTGACGGAGAGACATTAGCGAAGACCGTAAGCTTCAGGTATCTAGGATCTCGCTTACAATCTGATGGTGAGATAGGTGATGAAGTGCGAAGCAGGATAAACGCAGCTTGGATGAGGAGGGAAGTTACAGGTGTACTGTGCGACAGAAGGATGCCACTACATCTGAAATCCAAAATATATCACACGATAGTACATCAAGTTGCTTTGTATGGCGCTGAATGTCTACCAACTGACAGAGCTACAGAGCGCCAACTACACAGCATGGAAATGCGTATGCTCCGTTGGTCAATGGGCATCACACTCCTGGACCCTGTAAGAAACTACATAATTCGCCAGCAAATGGGCATTTCACCCATCACTGAGAAGACTCTGCAAAAATGTCTCCAATGGTATGGTCACGTCCTACGTACTGCACCAGGAACAGTAGCCAATTCTACCCTGTGCTTGGAAATCAATGGGCATCGATCACGTGGGAGACCAATGCAGCGCTGGCATGATACGATAAATGCCGATATGAAGGTGCTCAACATAACACCTTATGATGCTCGCGATCGTAACAAGTGGCGAGCCAAGATGCGGACCCTGCACCTGCGGGAATACGATAAGTAGAAGAAGAGAAGATTCTAACCTTGGTCTACCTCTACAGTTCTTCTCCTCGACCTTCCCTTCCATAACTAAGCTTGCTATTCCTGGGTGTCTTAGTATGTGTCCTACCAACCTGTCTCTTCTCATCATTAGCAGTCACCAGAAACATCTCTCCTCTCCCACTCATCTTAATACCTCTTCATTTGTTACCCTATCTACCCAGGCGGCTTCGGTGGCGTAGTTGGTAGCATGCTGAGCCTCTATGCCCAAGATAGCGGGTTCAAACCCGGCCAAAGCCGTCAGATTTTTTAAGAGCGTTAAAAATCCCTCAGTATGCCTTCCTTCGGAGGGGAAGTAAAGCCGGCGGTCCCATGTCATAGATTTATGGCATGTTAAGGAACTTTCCACTAATTACACCTGTGTGAAACTAAATTGTATAGGTTAAGAATGTAAACAACGCTCTTAGGTTGCTAATGCTGATACATTCACATCTAATGTACATGAATTTCATATGGGGATATTGTAAGAAGGAGCTGATAAAAGAACTTGAGATACTCCTGAAACGTGCTATAAAATCTATATTTGGATTTCCTTGGCTCACACCCTCAAATGAATTATACTCAAGAACTAAAATTATGCCACTGCAAAAACAAATAGCTATGTCAGCAACAGTATTTGTATACAAATTAGAAAACAAATTGACACACACACACATCCATTTTACCCATGCAAATGACATTCATCATTATGCAACAAGAGGAGTAAATCGAATATTCACCAGCCATTCCCAATCCATTAAATTTGGAACTAAAGGAATTATGTCCTCTATAATAAAAGAATACAACTCGCTACCATTAGGCATAAGGGAAAGTTTCTCTATAAAAAGATTTAATAGGAAAACAAAAGACTTCCTATTATGGAATGAATAGCCCATATACAATAGCCTTAAGCAATGCAATGTATCATACCGAATCATCTCTGTAAAGTTAGTCACTAGCAATCTAATATAATTAAACTAAACAATGTTACAAAAATTATATATATACCATGCTGTAACTATGTTACTTGATTGTCCCCAACACGAGCTCAGGCTCATTGGGACCTATGTAAATAAATAAATAAATAAAATATAAAAAATAAAAAAAAGTTCGTTGCCAAGAGCCGACTGCGGTGGTGTCTAGTAGCTAAGTTCTGAACTAGGCGTAGTAGACAGTGGCGTTTGGCGGCAAAAGTAGGAACTATTTGAAATATTCAAAGTTGCAGTCCTTAACTTGAATTAAAAAACAGATACACACACTAATACAGTCATCACAATTAACACCGGTTATCAGACAGATTCTACACACACCCAAAGTACACGGGGATACATGACCGCGTTGTCGCAGCCCCTAAACTGAGGAACCAACCAACCTATCTGATCTTCATCCTGGGCGTGGTGGCTCAGCGGTCTAGCTGTATGCCTCTCACCAAGGCGGTCCGGGTTCGATTCCCGGTCAATGCATGTGAGATTTTCGAAGTGAAATGCCATGTCCTGTGGTTCGGATTCCATGTAAAAAGGAGGTCCCGTTGCTCATGATCTCACGATTAACGGTCACGTTAAACTACAAGCTTGCTTTTTGATCTTCATCATTCTCCTGTAACACCACATTTCAAACGCTTCAATTCTCCTCTTTTCTGCTGCACCAATAGTCCACTTTCCCGCCTTAATTGGCCCTGGTCTCGTCTCTTTCCTAATATCCTCATTCTTTGAGTGGTCAAGCCTATCTTTTTTCTTACATTATTTCACCTGCATTCTGCTCAAGGCCCTAAAAGAGGCAGGTTGTATGTAGCCCCACCACACATGGGCACCCGGAGTTGCTACACTACACGATCAAGGGCTCACGGCTAGCGAGTTTAGAAGTTGGCAACCACGAGGGATTACTGAGCTGGGTCTGGCTTTTCCCTATTTTCCAGCTACTCTGGGGTGGCCCATCTCCTCTTCCCCTTTCCTATGTGCCTTTCATGGCTCTTCTTCATTCAAAATCCCTCAATCCTCATTCTTAGAGAGTGGAGGGCATTTTCTTCTTTAATTGTGAATGAGACATCACTCTTTTCTTTATCACTTTTATTTTGATAATAAATGATTTCCATACCTTATTTCATCTTCTTGGGGGACATAACAATTGCAGTTACTAACCTCGGTCACTTCTGCACCAGATCTTCTTCTTAGCGTGTTCCCGTTGGAACGGAATCCGCTTTTCGGGTCAATGCACGCTGTTTCTTTTAATGACGCACTACCTGTGGGTTAAGGCTTCTTGATCTTAAGATCTGAGTTTATAGTGTCTAGCCATCTTAGCTTAGGTCTCCCACAGTGTCTCTGGTCTTCAACAGCGAGATGATAGGCTGGGCTGATGACTGAACCATGCGGTGCTCGTACGACATGGCCATACCAACGGAGTTTCCATTTCTGCATTTTCTCATCAATTGGAGCCATACAAAGCCGGCTTATCTTGCCGTGTTTATCGGCGCGCACAAAGATTATGACCCTGTAGTACAGAGAGCACATTTATGCAACTGATCAAACTGTGTGAGTGGAAGACTCTTACAAAATTCCAGCAATGATGACTTTCAATATACTGTATTTCTTCTAAAATATCGCTACTCTGCAAATGACCCCCACACACAGTGCCATAAATGGGCTATCTCACTCGCCGGCCAGTCCTGAAACGAAACTTTGTGCATATTCAAAACTATGGTTAGAAACACTCTATCCAGTTCAAATGTTCGCCACTGGGTGTCTGAGACAGTGGCATCTGCCAGCCAAGATTGGGACTACTTGAAATTGAACTTTCTGGTAGCCCACGGGCATTAAATTAAAATACCCTGCTATGGCCATTGGCTGCAATTCATATACTTTTGGATAATAAAAACGACAGTATGTTAGTATGATGAGCTAGCTAGGTCTTGATCCTTGGGACTTGGTTGGTTCCTTAGTTTAGGGGCTGCGACAACGTGGCCATGTTGCCCCGTGTACTTTGGGTGTGTGTACAATTTGTCTTATAACCGGTGTTAATTGTGATGGCTGTATTAGTGTGTGTTCTCTGTGATTCAGGCAAGGACTGCAGACAATCAATTTTCAAGTAGTTCCTACTTTTGCTACCATCCACGACACCTAGCAACGAGATGCCATAACAACCAACACCTTGTGGTGAACATTGGAACTAATATAGCATTAATCAAATCTAACCTACAAATGTTAACTTCACACAAGTGCAGTTAGTGGTAGGTTCTTTTACATGCCATAAATCTACTTAAACTTCCCCTCCGAAGGAAGGCATACGAAGGGATTTTTAACGCTCTTAAAAATCCGACGACTTCGGCCGGGTTTGGGCATAGAAGCTCAGCATGCTACTTGGGACTTGGTGGAGGAGTTAGTGTGGCCCGTAGGCTAAAATGTTTGGAGATCCCTGGTCTAAACAAAAGACATTGGTCTGGATTCAACAAATTTTACTTTTGCAAGAAACACTATTTACAGCGGGGCACTTATATACACAGCGCTGGGTTGGCAATACTGTATTTGACGATAATTCACGTGCATAATGGTGGACACAGCTGGAATTTTACTATATAAGTCATAATCTAAATAAGGGATGGTGGGTGGGTAATGGACAGTGGAGGGGTCAACATTTATTACTACCGGTACATCATTTCCTGATTTCTGTTTCATCACCCCCCAGCGGCTCACATTTAGTGGGACGTGGATTGGCGACCACGGGGCCCCAGCTGAGTACGGCATTGCCTCCACTTGTGCCGGGCTCCTCTGTCTTCTTTTCTGTTGACCTCTCTTGGTCAACTCTTGTCCTCTTCTGACCCCGACGGTATTAGGGTGTCGGAGGCCTAGGGAGTCTCTTCCATTCCCGCCTTAATTGGCCCTTGTCTCAACTTTCCTGATACCCTCATTCTTCGAGGGGTCAGCCTTCTTTTTCTTTTCCTGTTATCTCCTACTTTCTGCACAAGGCCCTCAAGGAGGCAGGGTGTATGTAGCCCCACCACTTCTGGTGCACCCTGGATAGTGCTACACCTTCAAGGGCTCACTGCTGGTGAGTTTGGGAGTTGGCGACCCCAAGGGATTCTTGAGCTGGGTCCGTTTTGTCCCCTTTATCCTCTGACTTTGGGGCGGGACCTCTCCTCTTTCCCTTTCCTATCTGCCTTTCGTGGCTCTCCTTCCTTCCAAGTCCCTCAATCCTCATTCTTCGAGGGTTGAGGGCATTTCTTTTCTTCCTGTCCTTTATTTGCCTTATCCTTAATTTGTTTACCATTTCTTCTTCTAGTATGTAAGTTTGTATTAGTTATAGTTTTCATTCTCATCTCATCTTTCACTATCACCCAATCCATTAGGGGCCAATATCCTAGATGTTAGGCCCCTTAAAACAACGATTATCATCATCATTAGAAAAGGTATTTTGGCTAATTTCAGTACCGTACTTTAGAAGATTTTATCTTACGATTAATGTCTCGTTCAGTGTTACCTTTTGCTGGCTGCGTGGCTCAGCGGTAACGTTCTCGCTTGCTGGGCCCAAGGTCGCATGATCGAATCCTGGATTCGAGGGTGCACAAATGCAAGGGGGCCGTGTCAGTAGATTTACTGGCACGTTAAAGACCCCCTTTTAACTCAAAATTCTGGCACTCCAGCGTCTCTAAAGCCGCAGTAGCTAAAAGGGACGTAAAACCAATAACCTAATTATTAGTGTTACCTTTCCTTCCTATCTTTTATTTCTCTTTTTCCTTTTGTTTTCACTTTGTTATTCTAGTGTGAAGTTAATAATTTAACTTCTAAGAAGTAGTTATAGTAGTAGGAGGTTCATTTCATTCTCATTTTTTTGCTTTAACCCATTTTATTAGGAACAAATGATATTGCAACTTTTCATTCAGTCAACACAATATAATCCCAATTACTTGGACATTCGAAGAAAAAAAAAAATTGTTAGTTATTGTTGTTTTAAGGGGCAGAACTATGAGGTCATTTGTTATAAACTACAAAATCAAATACACAAGAACCTTGTTTATCCGGATATTTGAAACAAATACACTAGAACCTTGTGACACTGGAGGAAATCCGTATGTTTGAAAGTCCGGATAATCCGGAAACAAACTACCGGTATTGAATGAATATAAGCTACTAATCTATACAAAACTTCATTTTGACACTGACTAGAATGACTGTATTTCAAAGAACTTTCTTTTGGCACACAAATTCAATAGAGTGTGTGCAGTATTCACTTATATTTACTCATATAGAATGTTTTTTTTGTTGTTGTTTCACATTTGATATACTATAAATATTGAAATCTGGAAACATTTCCAAGGTACCTTTCTTTTAGGATTGTTGGAGAAAAATTTGAAGTGGGAGTGAAGATTCCAGGAGAAATAATTTTAAATCTGAGATTTGCCGGTGACATAGTCATCTTGGCCGACATGCCTGGGGATTTGAATGAGTTTTTGAATGGTATGGACTCCGTCTTGAGCAAAGAATTCATGATGAAAATTAATAAATGTAAAACAAAAATATTGGAATGCAGCCGAAATAAATCGGAAACCTCTGTGGACATCAAATTGGCAGGTGAAAAACTAAAGGAAGTAGAAGACTTCTGTTACTTAGCAAGCAAGATAACCAGTGATGGGCAAAGCAAAGAGGATATAAAAAGTAGATTAGCTCAGGCAAGGAAAGCATTTCTACAGTAAAGGAATCTGTTGACATCGAATATAGATTTACGTATTAGGAAGTCATTTTTGAAGGCCTTCGACTGGAGCGTGGCACTCTATGGAAGTGAAACTTGGACTAGACGAGAGGAGAATTGAAGCATTTGAAATGTGGTGTTACAGGAGAATGATGATCAGATGGGTAGATAGGGTTACAAACGAAGAGGTATTAAAACTAGTGAAGTTGGAGAGATGTTTCTGGTGACTGCTAATGAAGAGAAGAGATAGGTTGGTAGGACACATACTAAGACAACCAGGAATAGCAAACATAGTTATGGAAGGAGGGGTTGAGGACAAGAACTGTAGGGGTAGACCAAGGTTAGAATATGTTAGATTGCCTCGAATGTAGGGTGTGATAGCTATGTAGAGATGAAACGATTCGCTCAGGACAGGGAGCCATGGATAGCTGCATCAAACCAGTCAAAAGTCGCTCAAACAACAACACGTGTACAGTGTTATTCGAGGAGCACACGTATTTTTGTTATTAAAAAGTTAATAAATGATAATACAGTAAATAAGAAACAATCCGGATTAATGAGGGCCCCATAAACAAAGTTCTTGTGTACAACAAAAATAGCATGTAAGTTTTTCAGCTTATTTTTTTGTGTTGGTGAGATCGGCACCTGCTGGTATCGACCTCCATCCTGATCGATAGGTGCAACTAGCGCCCTCAACTAACTTTTAAACAGTTCGTTTTATGATCTGTTCACGGCACAACACATTTAAACAGTTCATGTATTTTGTGTTAAATATATCAGTTGCGTTACATTTCATTGCCGCTTTAAAACCTCTAATAGGTTATGGACCCAAAACGATTGGCTCAGATTTAAATTAACTGAAAACTGGAAACAGCGGGATCAAGCGGACACACAAAGAGAAGAACGCGTCGAATCGGCAGACATCTTGCTCTCTCGAGAAACTTCTGGACATCGACAAAGCGAGAAGGAGCCAATCGCGAGTGTATGGACAATAACACGTGATGCGAATTTTGGCTTATTGCGAGTGTTTTGGACCATAACACCTGACGCAAGAAAACGTGCTTAATGTGCGAGTTGTGTACAAACGCGCACGACACGAAATTCCGTAGGCCTATTTGCGAGTGTTCTGGACAATAGCATGCGACGCAAAGTGTATGGCTGGTTGTGAGTGTTTCAAACAATAACACGCGGCACAGCAAATTTATTGTGAACAATCGTGAGTATTCCGGACATTAACACGCGGCACGATTGAAGTGAGACAATTAATTCAAACGGTGTAGTGCGCATCGAGGCCTTAGGGCGCGATAATTACGACACCTGGAAAATGCAAATGCGTGCCATTCTGATAAAGAATGACGTGTGGGGTTATGTCAACGCCAGATCGTCAAACCCGAGCCGAGTGAGGACAATGCAGCCCAAGTGACCGAGTGGACGACTAGGGATGAAAAGGCCATGTCAGACCTATTCCTATCGATCGGACCAAGCCAGCTCAAGTTGGTGAAGAACTGCAGGTCATCAAGCGAGATATGGTAGAAACTTGAAGATACGTTTCAGTTGAAGGGGCCGGCTCGCAAGGCCATGTTGTTGAAGAGTCTAACCTTGCAAAAGATGACTGAAGGTGGCGACATCCGTGAGCACCTCAACAACTACTTTGACTGTGTCGACAAGTTGGCTGACATGGACGTAGTTATTAACCCAGACCAACTTACCATCATGATGCTGAACAGTTTGCCGGCAAGTTTTGAAAATTTCAGAATTGCCATCGAGAGCCGGGACGATCTACCGAAGCCTGAGAATCTACGTACGAAGATAATCAAAGAACACGATGCCAGAGTTGCCTCGTCAACACTGATGGAAAATCAAGGCGCCATGTACGTGAAGAAGAAAGGTCCTTCAAGGAAACCACAGTCGAAGCCTCAAAACAAAATCCATGGCTACTCCGGTGGTAAGAGTGACAAGGAGAAATCGTTTCCGTTCAAATGCTCGAAGTGTGGAATCAAGGAACATAAGGCAGTGGACTGCAATGTTAAGGTCAACAAAAATCAGCTGTCGGACACGTCACTCTTATCAGTTGAGGAACCTGGTATGTGCCAGATCGCGACGAGCAGCGTCGAAAACCTGTGGTGTCTCGACAGTGGGTGCACGTCTCATCTGTGCGGTGATGCGACTGTGTTTACAGAGATGGACAAGGGCGAGACTGGCAAGCTGAAGTTAGCGAGCAGCGCAACCGCAGAGATAAAGGCCCGAGGAACTGCAAAAATTGCAACAAGTGTAGACGGTAAAACTTGCAACGTTACTCTCAATGAGATTTTGCACGTTCCTGAGATCCGCACTAATCTCTTATCAGTCTCGAAGATGACAGACCGTGGTTTCTTGGTTGTTTTTGGCAAAGAGAAGGCGGAAGTTTTCGACCACAATGGACTGACGAGGTTAGTTGCATAGCGCAAGGACAATCTGTACTACGTACAGGGCACCACACTGGAAAAATGTTGAAACACAGTGTCGGAAGACAAGCGCGACAAGAATGTGGCGCAGCTGTGGCATCGAAGGCTGGAGATTAACTGGAGGGTTACAACATGTTAACGCCATAAAACATAGAAAATTTTCGGCCATGGGACAGCACATGCAGGACACCAAACATAAATTTACAAATATCCAGAATGATATGGAGATCATCCACTATGCCAAGAAGGGAGCAATAATGAACGTACTTTAACAAATAGAAATTGATAATGCGCAACGCAATAACCCAACACACAATCTCAATGAAATCAACTTCGAAGTAAACATTCTGTATGAGAACATCAACAAATTTTTTCCCGACTCTAAACGGCATAAACAAACGTTTCCGAATAACACCCAAACCAATCTCCCTCCCGCATCAGCGCTAACCCTGCACCCCCCATGAAGTTACTAATCAAAACATATGACGTCACGCGTCACACCCACACACCCGTTTCCACTCAGCCAAGACCGGTTCCCCTCTCTTTACCCTCCCCTCCCCGCCACACACTACCGTAAACACTCGCCTCAGCCCAGCGCATAGCAGGTCACTCAGTGTAACACGGCTCCACGCTCTCCCACACATACATACTAATATTAGATCTTTGGCTCATTACAGCAACCAGGCAGGAGGGTTTTCACTCAGTTAAACCCGAAAGTCACATTCAAGACGTCACCCAGTAAGTTACCGTTTAGCCCCTTCAACTCTATCTATTCTTCTTCTCAGACGCATTTTTCAGTTTAATTAAATTTCGTATCTTTACAGTTTACTCCACAATAAACACCCCACAGCAGGATCGCCTTACCAAGCTAACACCAACAATCCGTATGACGCAGCTATTAAAGCAACTTAACCAAAGGCCATGTGTAGCCCATCAATACATCACCTGCAAGCATAAGCCAGAGGGAGATGACTCTGAGCTTCTTACTGACCTACTGCTTATCACCGTTAAATTAAGCCTTCATAGCAAGGCCATTCAGAACTGAATATAGTACAAATGGGAATAAGAAGTTCCAAATGTTTTAATGTGTTATCCAAGTTTTTTAACATTACTTTTTTAGTTGTATGCTCTTAATGAATTGTCTAATGTGCATGTGTTTTAATTATGCAAATGTCTAAGATAAGTTACAATGTTGATAAATGTATAAGGCTGAAGAAGAACAAATATTTTTCGAAACATGTCCCTAGTATGAGAAAGAAACATTAAATTTATAGTGTGAAAGGTATTGATTGGGCGGAAATTTTTTACTCACTATTTCGATCGAAGGATGGGTCACGTCAACTTTCGTGATCTCGATACGGCAGTGAAGAGCGGATCCATTCGAGGTGTGCAACTAAAAGGAAGATGTGGAGATCTAACGTGTGACATTTGCACGAAATGCAAAATGACTCGAATATCTTTCCCGACAGAGTCAAATCGTGTGACCGGTAAGCTCGATATTGTTCACACAGACGTTTGTGGCCCTGTGGGTGTTGTGTCGAACGGTGGATCCAAGTACATGATCACATTTACGGACGACTACTCGAGATGGACAGAGGTACGGTTTATGAAGACGAAGAGCTAGGCGTTGCAAATGTTCCGAGAGTACAAGGCTTTCGTCGAGAAGCAGCGCGGTCTGAAAACAAAGTGCGTACAGTCCGACAATCGACGAGAATATGTCAACAGGGAATTTGACGAGTTCTTGAGATCTGAGGGGATCGAGCGCCGTCTCACAACACCATATACGCCTGAACAAAATGGTGTGGCCGAGAGGAAAAATCGGACCCTTGAAGAGGCAGCACGATGTTTACTCCTGCAATCTGGCCTACCGATGACATTCTGGACGGAGGCGATCAACACCGCAAATGATCTGAGGAACCGATGTCCAACCCAAAAGCTAAACGGGAAGACTCCATTTGAGCGCTGGTTCGACAGAACTCCGACTGCACACTATTTCAAGGACTTTGGGAGCAAGGTGTTCTGCCTGGACAAGACCCCAAACAAGGGGAAGTTGAGCCCTCGCTCAAAAGAGGGAATTTTTGTTGGATATTCGGAGCAGTCGAAGGCTTACCGTATCTGGATTCCTGAAACGAAGAAGATCGAGATCACGAGAGACTTTGTTTTTCGTGAGGAGATGACCGCGCCTAAGAAATCAGTCGATGATCTGTTCCCGCGTGACCCTCCGGACAAAGTACGCATTGAACCAGAGGATCTGATCCATGAACTGGAGTTCGAGCTGGTGTCGAGAGACGAAGTTCTGGCAGAAAACCAACCTGATGTTGCTGAATGGGAATTCGCCGATGGCTTCATAGGCTTTCCTGCCGACGATTACTTTGTTGAACCGGAGATCCAATCCGATGAGCAACAAGCGGCATCATCTAGGAGAAGAGGCGGACGGCCTCGTTTGATTAGAACTGGATAATCTGGGCGACCCCGCAAGGACTACGGTGATCGACCAGGGGAAGCGGCTAACTTCGCTAAAATGCCAGTGACCCAGGCTATCTCCGGAGATGACTCACCTGCGTGGATCGAAACAATGTCAGAAGAAGCAGTTTCACTGATTCGGAACAATACGTGGAAGCTGGTCGACCGTCCCAAGGGGCAACGTGTGATAGGAAGCAGATTCGTTCTCCGGAATAAGTTTAACCCTGACGGCACTATCAGCAAGCGGAAGGCGCGCGTGGTAGCGAGGGGTTTCACGCAGAGACCAGGAATAGAGTTTCACGACACGTTCGCTCCAGTCGCAAGGCTGAGCACAATAAGGACTGCGATGGCGTTAGCTGTACAAGATAATCTAAAGATCCGACAGCTATACGTCAAGACGGCGTACTTGAACGGAGAAGTCGAGGAGCAAATCTTCATGGAGGCCACGGACCACTTCGAGGACGTTCTTGCCCATACTGTTCAAGACGGGTCGGTTGACGAGACTCTGCGAAAGACCGCAGATGAGATGCTGGAGAAGTTGACCAATCGTGACATGGTGTGCTCACTAAACAAAGCGTTGTACGGACTGCGACAGGCAGGACGCGCTTGGTATCACCGTCTCGAGGAAGAGATGAAAAATCTCAAGGCGACTCGCTCGGATGCAGATCCATGCATGTACCACATCGGACCGGTCGAAGATAGGATTTATATAATCATCTATGTCGACGACATGATGATCATGGCTCGAGACGACAATAAGATCGACGTGGTGAGAGACTTTCTGAATACCAAGTTCGAGATCAAGGACTGGGGGGACGTGCAGTATTGTCTGGGGCTGGAGTTCGAGAGGAGCGCCAACCAGATGAAACTCAGCCAGAAAGGATACATAGACAAGGTCCTGGAGAGATTCGGAATGGCAGAGTGCAGGCCTGTCAGCACTCCCATTGATCCAGGTACGAAGCTGCAGAAGGAAGACGTGAACCCTGGCGAACAAGCGGAGAGCGTCCCCTACCGACAGTTGATAGGAGCTCTAATGTACCTGTCAGTGGGAACGAGGCCAGACATATCCCATGCAGTCAGTTCTCTCTCTCAGGTCAAGGACTGTCACGGACAGCATAACTGGAAGGCTGCAAAATGTGTCTTGCGTTACCTCGCTAACACACGTGATCTCGGCCTCATGTACTCCAAATCCAGCGGTCCAGCGTTGATGTACGTCGACGCTGACTGGGGAAGCTGCCTTGTGGATCTAAAATCGTACACCGGATACGCGTTCACACTAGGCGGCGCTGCAGTGAGTTGGGAGTCCAGGAAGCAGCCTACTGTGGCCCTGTCGTCGACGGAGGCCGAATGCATGGCCTTGACAGAAGCAACCAAGGAAGCTCTACACATGAGGAAACTCCTGAAAGACTTCGGAAAACCGATAGATGTTGTCCCAGTGAAGAACGACAATGTAGGTGCGCAGAAGCTGACGTCGAATCCTATGTTTCATTCACGGACGAAGCACATCGACATCAGGCACCATTTCGTCCAAGATGCCGTGGCCAAAAAGGTGGTTTCTGTGGAGTACACTCCAACGGATGAGATGCCTGCCGACATATTGACAAAAGGATTGTCCATTCCCAAGCACCAGAAATGTGCTCAAAGCCTTGGCTTGAGACCTCATGCACCAGGATGACTCCGGCTGTTGGTCGAGGGGAAGTGTTGGTGAGATCGGCACCTGCTGGTATCGACCTCCATCCTGATCGATAGGCGCAACTAGCAACCTCAACTAACTTTTAAACAGTTCGTTTTATGATCTGTTCACGGTACAACGCATTTAAACAGTTCATGTATTTTGTGTTAAATAAATCAGTTGAGTTACATTTAAATGAGCGTTATATTTCATTGCCGCTTTAAAACCTCTAATATTTTGCATTGTCAATTTACAATAACACAACACTGAATAATGGCTTCGAAGCTAATATACACAGTCACAATGCTTATTACTTGACAAAATTGCATCCTCTGGACAGGTAGAGCGACACTAGCACTCTGTGACCAGTAATCTGGCAACTGCCTTGAATTTGTTACGCACGGAACGGCTGATTACACTTTAGCAGGGGTTTAAAGAATTTTAACTCACCTGAGCTATTAGTTCAATTGTAAATATCACGTCACGTTGAATCACTAACCACTACACCATGATAATACAGTGAGTCCTGGAATGTTCTCCACAGCGCCTACATGCATCTGCGAGAGCTAGATACAGCAGTTGCGTTGGTAGCACGGCTGCCGCTTGCAACAACTCTACTTAGTATAAAACAAAGTCCCCGATTCTTGGATGTTACGGGTAAACTCGAGAACCACTGGATGGATTTTGATGCGGTTTTCACCATTCTGTAAAGGATATATCGAGTATGATTTCTGTAGAAAATAATTTATTGACGATCAAAGGAAGCCGAGCAGTAACGATTTTAGTGGAAAAGTCTATAAAATCCTGGTGTCCGAGCGCTTTGTAAGCTTACGCTGGGCAAACCGTTAAAAATATCTAAATACTATGAGTGTAAGAATTGTTCAGCATGAAAAGTTCTACAAAAAAGTCCGCGAGAGCGTATGTCTATCTTCTATACATAATGTCGATTATTATTATTATTATTATTATTATTATTCTTTCAAAGTTATCTTCCATACATCGCCCACTATAAGGGAACAACTGAAGCTCGACTCTTACAGCTTTATGTGCTGTCGACTTAGAGATTCCTGTTTGTTGAGCTAATTTTCGTGTTGATTCACTTAGACTACGCAGCATTATATCGGAGATTTCATCAAGTTTTTCGTCTGTTGAAAGCGTAGGCCTGCCTGTTCCCGGTACATCGTGAACTGAGACAGTCACACGAAATTTACTTACCAAATCCTGAACGGTATCACGGTTTGGACACTTTGAATTAGGAAACCGCGCCTGAAATCTTAATTTTACATTTTCTGTAAACCGATCGCTTTCGCGAAAAATGTATTCCACCAAAAATACTCTCTTCAGTAGTAAACATACTATTGCACTCTTCCAATAATTATCTATCTGAATGCTCACTGACTGTAATACACGCAGGCTCGCGCGCTTATCGCGATACACATCGACAGCTCACACGGGGAAGTCCCGCTTTGAAGGACACTGTGCAGTGCAGCCAACTAAAACTCATGACTCAACCACACACAGCTGCACGTACCCACTGCGGAGAACATTCTTGGGCGCCCTGTAATACAGAATAAGGATGCCACATGTCGTTTTACACTTTTAATACATTTCAGGCACATAGAAACAGTTTGATTGTTTTTACTGGTTAAGTCTCCACACTTAAACCTAAGTACAGACATATGATGTACTTAGTGAGTCTTACATAGCATTAATAGGCCCAATGTTTGGGAAGCCAGGCTCTGCCTGTCACAAGTCAGGACAAAGGGCATGTGATAGAGGAGTAACATCTCTGTAAAAAACCTTGGGCTAGCTGACCCGGGTGGTAGTCCCATGTTTGGGTCCCTTGCCAGGGTTACGGTGAAGACCTCGACGGCATTACAGTGGAGTGATAGAGTGGATGGCAGAAGGGACAGCCTGTGACTTATTTACTTGACTTAATTCCTATGCCCCTTCTCGAAGCAGAGGGCTGCAACAAAATTCCTCCACTGATTTCTTCTCCCAGCCAGCCTCTACAGGTCTGCCCAGGATTTGCCAGTCGCCTTCCTCTCCTCAACATTTCTTCTCCAGGTATTTCTTGGCCTACCCCTTCCTCGGGTGCCCTTCCTCCTAAGTGCTTCTTTTTCAAAGGCGTCCTGCTTTCTCAGACAATGGCCTATCCAACTCCATTTTCTACGTTTTATCTCTAGATGTTTTGGCCTTTCGTTGGTTCTCTTCAGAAGTTCCTCACTTGAAATGGTTTCTGGCCAATAGATGCGTAGAATCCTTCTTAGGCAACGGTTAGTGAAGACTTGGAGACTCCTGGTGATCTGGGTTGTAACTTTCCAAGTTTCACTTCTATACAGGAGAACTTCTTTGACATTACTACGAAAGATTCGTAGTTTCTTCCTTGTCGAGATGTTGCGAGCTTTCCAAACCGGATATAATTGAACAAATGCAAAATTTGCTTTTTTGATGGGGCTCTTAGCATCTGCGCTAGCACCACCGTCCTCTGCAATGTTGCTACCAAGATATGGAAACTCTCTCACAGTTTCAATTTCTTCTCCATTTTTTTTTTTTTTTTTGCACTTGCGGTTTGTATTTATTAAGCTGTTTACTCGCATTTCTTTGGTCTTGTTACAATTTATCTTCATTCCTGCTCTTGCTGCCTCTTCTGTGATGTGCCTTAACTTCATTTCCATATCCGCAAAGTTCTGGGAGATTGCACGAACTTCGTCAGCAAAATCCAAGTCTTCTAGCTGTTGTATCAACTTCCATTGCAATCCAGTTCTTAGGCAGCCCTGTACTTGGGGATTAATATGAGTCACAACCTGCTGCCTTGTAGGTTTGATTGGGGACTATCAAAAGCTAAGGGAGAAAATCCTGACAGAAATATCCTCTCTGGCATTAGGCTTAGCAGGTCAGCAAAGAGAGACATTGCAATTGCTTTCAAAACAAGAAAGAGCCTCGGATACCATAGTAAAACCCCGAATACAATTTCATCTGAACAAGACTCGGTTAGGAATGGTGGTCCACGTGCTGATGTTAAACTGAGTCGTGCAAAGAGAAAAAATACCCCGAGACAGAATATGACATGAATTGGGACTTGAAACATCATGACCCTGACTTCTAAGTGTGAAGAGCTCATTGATCTCGTGGAAAGGAGGAAGATAGAGGTCCTAGGGCTGAGTGAAACAAAGTGGAAGGGGAAAGGTATAAAATCACTTCGTAAAGGTTACACTCTCCACTGGCTTGGTAATCCAAAAGAAGCCCGCAATGATGTGTCATTTTTCCTAAGTAAACAAGTAGTACTTAAATTCAACAAGCCGGGAAAGTTCTCATATTTGGCAACATTAAATGTTAATTCTTTGATGAAGGTTGGTAAGTTAAAGCATCTAATTGATATCTTGGATCAACACAAAATTGTGATCACTGCTCTTCAAGAATTACGTAATACTGATCAGAACCCAATTGAATCAGGTGGATATCGTCTCTATAAAGGGCCTCCAGGAGAAAGGGTAATGAAAAATGTCCCTCAATTTGGAGTAGGTTTCTTGGTACACCACAGAATACTAGATTCCATTACGGATTTTTCCTCAAATTCCCCACGAGTTGCATTGTTAACAGTTAAAGTGGAAAACAAGATATACACATTGATAAATGTTCATGCACCAACAAATGACAAAAATAGAACTGATACTGAGGGGACGGATCAATTTTGGGATGAACTTGACCAATTGGTAACGAATATACCTGATGCTAATATTAAAATTTTACTTGGAGATTTCAATGCAAAGATTGGACGTGAGAGGAAATTTCGTCTAGTGGTGGGGCGATGGCCAGCACATAACTTGACAAACAAGAATGGTGAACGGTTAATTGAATTTTGTATTAATTATGGAGACAACAAGGTTCAAGAGGAGACCACATAAATTAATGACATGGAAATGTCCTAATATTAAGTTAGGAGAGTTTCAGATAGATCATGTGGCCATGGATCGGAAATTTCACAAAGAAATTTATAATGTAAAAGTCCTTCGTGGTGTTGATGTTGATTCGGATCATTACATTTCCAAGATTAAAATCAAATTAACTCCTAAAAGGAAAAATAAACCTCAAAAATTCAATAGCAAAAGATTGTATGATCCTAGTTCAGTTATCAATAATCCAGTATATTTTGAGCAATACATCACGCTTTTAAGTGACAACTTGGGGACCACTGTTAACAAATTAAAAGCCGTAGCAGAAGACGTTGCTCCCATTAAAAAACGAAAGAAACATGCATGGTGGAATGAGGTTTGTGATATAGCAATTCTACGCCGGCATTCAGCTTGGTTGAAGGACCAACAACAAAAAACTGAAAGTTCTAGGGAATAACTAATCAATGCTAGAAGGTTAACGGCCAAAGAAATCAGGAGGGTTAAAAGAGAATATCAGAAGGAAACATTAAAATCTATTGATGAAGCTTTCAATCGCCATAAAACAAGAGACTATTATAGGACATTTAAACAATACCAATCAAAATTTACTCCCCCTACTCTTTTGATGAAGGATACGAACGGGCAGGTGGCCCATAATGATTATGACAATGCAATAATTTTGGCCGATTACTTCATAAAATTACTTAATAGTGATGAACCTGAAGATTCTTTTGAATTCGATCCCTATCCTAGAAATAAAACACCCCTGGAAAAGATCATACCGCCGGTTTACGATGAAGTGCGTACAGCGATTGATTCACTTAAGAATTTTAAAGCGGCAGGAGAGAATAAAGTAGTAGCAGAACTTTGGAAGAATGCTAATGTACAGACTATTCATAACCTACATAAACATCTCATTGACATTTGGAATACAGAAAAATTGCCTGAAGAGTGGAATATTGTAATTATACACCCCATACACAAAAAGGGTGATAGATCAGATCTTAGCAATTATCGAGGGATATCGTTGCTGGATGTCACGTATAAGATTTTTTCAAAAATTTTATATTCCAGAATTCACGAACAACTTGATAATGAACTTGGTGAATATCAGGGTGGTTTCTGTCCAGGACGAAGCTGTCCAGATCAAATTATCAGTCCCAAATGGATTATAAAACATCACAGGATTAGGAGCAAAGATTTAGTGATCACATTCGTTGATTTTCAAAAAGCTTATGATAGTATCCATCGCGAATCTCTATTGAATGTCCTTACTGAATTTAGTTTACATCGAAAACTTGTTAACCTTATTGCGGTCACTCTTAAGAATACTAAATCTAGAGTTAGGTTTAGAAGTGAAACCTCTGAGTCATTTGAAATCCATACTGGTCTTCGGCAGGGAGATGGATTATCTCCATTGTTGTTTAATTGTGTGCTGGAAAAAGTTATTCGTCAATGGAATAAGGTTTGTCCACCGAATGTTAAGATTGGAAAAAATGCTCGACTAAATTGTCTCGCCTTTGCAGATGATCTAGCATTATTAGCAACTAGTATCGAAGTAGCTAAATTTCAGGTAGAGGAATTGGAACGATTAGCAGCAAAGGTTGGGTTGAAAATTTCCTTTGAGAAAACAGAAATTATGCCATCTTTTCAAGTTGACACACCACATATTATACTGCATAATGCCCAGAAAATAAGGATTGTGAAAAAATTTAAATATCTTGGTGAGATCATCACTTGGAATGCCAATGAGAGAGCATCAATAGATAGTAGGACACTAAAATTGCAACGAGCACAACAGATTACCTGGCCAACATTTAAGAAACAGTCTCTTTCGATTAATGCTAAACTTCGACATTATTTCTCAGTCGTTAAGCCAGAAGCAACATATGCAAGTGAAACTTTATTTAAACTAAACACCCGATCAACAACTGACAAAATACAGAAGGTTGATAGACGGATTCTTCGGACAATACTCAATGAAAAACACCAGGTTGAGGGCCAGTGGAGACTTTTGCCCAATTCAATACTTTACAAGGAAAATGAATCTATCATTGACACGATGCGAAAACGAAGGATTGAGTTTTTTGGACACATATCCCGCTTGCCAAATACTAGACTCATGAAACAACTTTTTGACTTCTTTTGGAACAGTAAAACAAAAAACACGTGGTTTAAAGAAATACAAATGGATTTAGACGAATTGAAAATTACTAAGCATCAAATTGAACATAGAGAGGAGAAACTGCTTCTGAATAACAAATACACTCGACTAACATTCAAAATTTCACAGCGTAAGCAATATGTTATATCTGCCGAAGAACGGGCTGCAAGATCTCCCAGAATGAAGAAGTATTGGGAAAGAAAAAAATTATCAAGAATTAAGAACTGAACTTACTGTAGTATTTGAAGACTCTGTATATAAGGTTTGATTTTTGGTGCTCCAATGTGGGCGTAAACAGTGTAAATAAATAAACAAGTAGATGCAGTCTTGGACATAGAATATATCAGTGAAAGGATAATTAAGTTAAGATGGAAAACAGATAAGAAAATATTGACCATTGTTCAGGTGTATGCACTACAGTCAGGATGCTCTCAAGAGGAGAAAGATACCTTCCTTGAAGACCTAGAAGAACATGTAGAAGATAATAGTAATGGGAGATCTGAATGCTCAAGTTGGTGTTTAGACAAGGATATGAAAATGTAATTGGTCCCAATGGGTTTGGTAACAGAAATGCAGAAGGAGAACACCTTTTAGATTTCTGCCTGAGGAACAACCTCCTTATCAAAAATACTTATTTTAAGAAACAAATGAGCCATAAAGTCACAAGGTAAAGTTGGGACAGAGATCTTAAATCCCTAATAGACTACATAATATCTGATAAAGAAGCTGGAAATCTCATCACAGATGTTAAAGAATTTCCAAGAGAAAGCTTCGATAATTGCCACTTTGCGAAATATTCCATTGGGAAAGGCTACACTAAGACATATACCAAAGATAAAGGTTTGGTACCGTGAATAAGGAAACATACCAACAATAAATCATGGATTACCTATCAAGGAAGAAATAGACCAAAAGCTTGGGAAGACAAGTGAACACTCTCAAGACATTATTATGATTGGATCGAGACACAACACAGACAACCAATTTCTAGCAGCCGTGCAAAAAGCTTGGATTTATGTGGGCAGACAGAACAGCAATATGGAGTCAGAGGTATTAATTAATTTTCTTCAGTTAAACGGTATAGGAGACATTACAAACAAAAGGAGCAAGCCAAGCATACAAACTGGGAATTGACTAACAACAGACAGAACATAATTAGTTGGACAATAGCCCTATTAAATGAATGCTTTCATAACTTTTTCTCATTGGGGAATGGTAATTGCAACTAGTGATGTGGGCCGGGTAAATACCCAGTGGGAAGGTAAATATAAATTGGGTATTTACCCAGGTCATTTAAATACCCAAAACGAGGGTATTTTCAGTTTTTTGAGCTTTGTACAACACTTTTTGATGTGTTGATGAAGTGTTGGACAAACAAGGACTGAAACACAGGTATTTCATGCCTTAAATAGAAATTCGGAACAATATCGATCCTTCAAAACTAAAAGAAAAGGAAAATGGATGTCCGGGTATTTTTGGGTATTTATATGTTTTGGCACTGTAACCTTGTCTTTAAGTGTGTTTTTTTCTTAAACTAAAGCAAAATATTGGATAAAACCTTTTGGTTGTTTTGTGTTTTAAATTTGTAATAAATACCAAGATATTGAGATGGTATTACGGTACTGGAAATGAGCAACAAAGATGTGGAGGGAAAAGCTACTTTTGTAGTAATAAGAGTAGGCTATATGCATATTAATTGAAATGTGTATGCCAAAACTCAAAAGGTAATAAAATATATTCAATAGAAAGAACATTTGGAAGAAAAAAAATGCTTAGTAAAAGAGCCTTAAGTTATTTTTCATTCAATTTTATATATTTAAAAAATATTAATTTTTAAAATCATACTCTAAATATTATAAATGCATGTCAGGAAGTTTTTGTAGTATGTGGGTCCTAAATGGGTTGGCAACACTGCTCCGCTCATCCTTCCCAGAATTCAAACTGACACTATACTTCCCTCCCATTTTCTATTATTTGTTTGATGCCTACTGTACTTAACCTAACATTTTCAGTGTAGTGGAGTTGTTAGTTTATATCGCCTAATTCTAATTCTGTTTTTAAGTCCCAATTCTAATTAAATTAAATTTGATTAACTATCTAATATTGTTACATTTCTAAAAAGTTAATGTAGAATAGTTTACATACCGGTACCCTCTTTTAAAGTTCAACTTACCAAGACACATAATTTTTGATGAAAAATCTAAAATACTCGGGTATTTACCCAAATTGGGTATTTACCCGAGTATATACCCTGGGTATTTACCCCGATTTATAAATACCTGGGTATTTTACATCGCTAATTGCAACAATAACAAACAACAAAGGAACAATAAGGGCCTATTACTATTAAAGAACTGTTCTCGTGTAGTATGTGCTTTATTGAGAATTTGTATTGTTATAATTTACTCGCTTTACTCCAGCGGCTCGTTCATGGCACACCGGTTACAAAACGCTGATCCAGGATAATTCCCAAATTGTTCCATCTTGAAAAAGTAACAAGCATTTTTGTTATTTTGTTGCTGTTAAAAGTAGCAGCCTTACAGTTACTTAATTTAATTATAATATTGTTACCCCCTTGTTTAGCACAAAAGTAGCAATTACTAGTTACAAATAATGTGTTACTCTCCAATCCTTCTTTAAACTCAGTTTCAAACCCCTCTAAGTTCTGCTTGACAAATTTTGAAGTGTGAATGTTCAAAAATCGCTCTTCACAAATGGCACAATTCTTTGTTTTTACGTACAGACCTCAATTATGTCCTACAATGAGTTGTCAGGTCTTCGTTTCAGTGGTGTTGGTCAAATTGAAGAACTGCAAACAAGCAAGTGGAGTTTTCAACTCGTGCACAATGAAAGTGAAATGAGCCCAGCCCCACCTTGTAATAGTCATTGCATGTTTCATAATGCCCTTCTCTTGCAGCAGTGAGATTAATCCTGTTTTTAACATGGGTAGGATAGTTCCTCTCAGTCTCTCTGTGCTTCACCTATTTCAAATTGTACTGTTCGTCACTGGAGGAGTTTGCATCTGTTTTCTCGCCGTTGCCTGTATGACGTTAGGTATCGTTCAGATACACTTCCCTTTTGTTTATGTTTTCTTATATCCATCTAACCCTCCCACCTCTCCCCCCCCCCCCCTTTTCTTTTGGACATCCTCATTCTTCGAGGAGTCTCTTATATTTTCACCCCGCCCCCTTTACCTTCTCCTTACTTACTACTCTGTCCGCCGTTCTACCATGGTCCATACAGTAATTTCTGGCAGCTGCTCTCTGGTGACGAACAGAGGAATTTATCTATATTTTTTGTAATCTCATTGATATACATTCTTTGGCCACATTGTTTGATTCCATTGAAAAAGGAGGCAAGGTTTCTCTGAAACGTATGGTTCTAATTTAAATACACACGGCATTAGCCCAAAAAACATGACTTGTTTATATAATAATCCGGGCCGTGAAAGCCTTAATATACATATCAAAATTTAATGGTTTTCAGTGGTTCCCTGACCCTGAAAAAAATTTACGTGAGATTAATAAATAAACTTAATAAATCCAAGAGTATATATTAATCTCGTGTAAAGAAAATCAGGATTAGGGAACTACCCATTATAATTGGGTAAAATCGTGTTGTCAAACTGAAATCATTAAATTTCGATTACTAAGGCAACACTGCAAAATGGCTTCAAACACCATAATGAGTAAGAAAGTTTAATCTCTTACAGGCCATAAGAATGTGATGTATCATGACTGGTGGTAGTGATGTGGGATGGGTAAATACCCAGTGGGTAGGTAAATATAAATTGGGTATTTACCCAGTGGTCTTTTAAATACCCAAAATGAGGGTATTTTCAGTTTTTGAGCTTTGTACAACACTTTCTGATGTGTTGATGAAGTGTTGGACAAACAAGGACTGAAACACAGGTATTTGATGCCTTAAATTGAAATCAGGAACAATATTGATCCTTCAAAAAAAAAAAAAAAAAAGGGAAAATGGATGTCCAGGTATTTTTGGGTATTTATATGTTGTTTTGACACTGTAACATTGTCTTCAATTTTTTTTTTTTTTCCTTAAACTAACGTAAAATATTGAATAAAACCTTTTGGTTGTCTTGTGTTTTAAATTTTTAATAAATACCAAGATATTGAGAAGGTCGAGTTTTATTACGATACTGGAAATGAGCAACAAAGCTGTGGGAAGGAAAAGCTACTTTTGTAGTAAAAAGAGTAGGCTATTTGCATATTAATTGAAAGTGTATGCCAAAACTCAAAAGGTAATAAAATATATTCAATAGAAAGGACATTTGAAAGTGAAAAAAAAAAAAGCTTAGTAAAAGTGCTTTTAAGTTATTTTTCATTCAATTTTAAATATTAAAGAAATATTATTTTTTTAAATTATACTCTAAATAATACAAATGCATGTCAGGAAGTTTTTGTAGTATGTGGGCTCTATAATGGGTGAAGATGTACTGTATGCCAGCAAGCATATGGGTTGGCGACACTGCTTAGCTCATCCTACCCATAATTCAAACTGACACTGTACTTCCCTCCCATTTTCTATTCTTTGTTTGATTTTCTATTTACTATTTACTAGCCTTTTTGGTTATTTGATTATTTATTTTATATTTGAACTAGCAACCCACCCCGGCTTCACCCGGGAACAGTTATGAATGCAAGGTGATAGGCTACTTCTAACGGAGGTCTTATAAGATATCCTTGTATACGACAATAGTCGTTTTCCCTCCAGCAGTGAACACGAAAAGATTTCGGTTTGATGTAACAAGCGATAGAGCCACATAAAGCTGTCCATGAGAAAAACATTCTCCATTAAGATCAACTCCAGTCACGCTAAATGTCTGATCCTGTGCTTTGTTTATAGTCATGCCAAAGCAGACTCTTACTGGAAATTGTACTCGTTTGAAACGATAAGACAAATCTGAAGGAATCGTAGGGATTCTGGGTACTAAGACCACTTCTCCTGTACCACAGCTAGTTAAGATAGTTGATTCAATGAAACAGTTTTTCCAAGTTTTCACTACCAATCGTGTCCCATTGCATAACTTTGGTGGTTGTAAATTACGTAGCAATATAATAGGCACTCCTACTTTTAAAATAAGCTTGTGTGGTGGCAAGCCAGAAGGAAATAAAGAATTTAGGAATTCTGTAGGGTAATGAACAGCTTCTTCACTATCGACTACTGCGTCTAGCCTACTGAGTAATATACTAGAGCCTGGGCAATGAATTTGGAGAACACCAAGTCATTAGTTTTCACAACTTGTTCATCTGTCGGCGATAATATTGTTCTTTCTTTAAACCATGAATGAGACTTGTTAGATAGGCCATGGATTTGAGGATAAACGCTATCAATCAATTCTTGAATACTGCTTACTAAATCACAGAAATCGTCACTGAGGGTAATTTCCCCGTCAATGACCGGTAAATCTCCATTTTCGACTCTAAGTAACAAATTAGCAAACAAACTATTATCTTCTGAAGATAAAGAGTAGCCTACTCTCATGTTAGTTTTGAGTGCCGATTCGTTATATCTGGCCAGATGTAAGATATTTTTAATGAAGCGTTCACTTTGTCGGCTCTCGTTCCTCTGGTAACAACTGGTAAGATATGACAAAAATCTCCGGCAAACAAAACTGTGCAGCCACCCATAGGTGTGTTCCGATTCCTTAGATCACGCAAGGTCCTGTCTACAGCTTCAACGGAAGTTTTGTGCGACTTTGTAGCCTCATCCCATACAACTAAAGAACAATTTTGGATTAAACTGGCAGTGTTACTTTGTTTTGAAATATTACATACATTTCCATCATTACTGCTGACTTTCAAAGGAAGTTTAAATGTTGCATGTGCTGTTCTTCCTCCTTCCAAAAGAGTGGCTGCAATTCCAGATGATGCGACGGCAAGAGCAATATTACCACCAGACCTCACTTTGGTGAGCAACACATTAATCAAGAATGTTTTGCCTTTGCCTACAGGGGCATCGGGAAAAAATATCTTACCTTCCTTCTTAGTGTTATAAGCTTGTTTCTGATCGTGGTTCAGACAGTGTTCTTCTTGAGCAACGGTTTGATGGTGCCGAGAACGAAGTCTTTCTTTCTCTTGTGGCAATCTAGAAATTATTTGTTGCTCTGTTTCATTGTTACGTGATAAGCACTTTTTTTTGCGATGTCAATGAACTATGGCCTATATCCGTTTTACATCTCGGCATGATGGCTTAACATCACTGAGTGGACTATTAATTATAACGAATTCTTGTCAGATGTAATTTAAGAATGGCGAGGTGCATGAAACACAAATCCCCCTTCCGTCCAATCTTAAATTGACTGTGTATTTTGCGGAAGGAAAAGTTCACAGACGAAATGAAGATAAGCTGAGTTGCACTTCCAGGGAATGGCGAGTTACATGAAACACAAATTCCCCTTCTGTCCAATCTTAACTTGACTGTGTATTTTGCGGAACGGAAAGTTCACAGGTGAAATGAAGAAAAACCGAGTTGAACTTCCAGGGAAACTCCAAACACAACCAGCCTTCTCTGAAGTCTTTACTCGACTCGGCGGTTTGATGCGGCGTATCTGGGGTAATAGGTTCGCCCGATAGTTAGGCTGTAACAGGGGTGATAAGACTCGCCCTTTGCTAGCTCGTAAACTGTCGCCTCAATATTAGAATGGACATGGTTGTAAGAATTGAAAACGTAAAAATACTTATAGTGGGCGATGTATTGAAGATAGAGATATGCTCTCCTGGATTTTATGTAGAACTTTTCTTGCACCTGTGGATCACTAAGTTTGGCATTCCTACACTGGTAATTTCTCTTTAAGTCCACTAGTGCATTAAATTACTGATTTCAAGAGTGCAATTTCATAAATGACACATGAGAAAGACTTCTATTTCACTCTCTTACTAATATCTCTTCCGAATCTGCATTTAGCGTTTTTAGTATAATTTTTAAGAACGTGACCAACACTGGTTTGGCATCCAGCAAGCCAGAAAAGCTTCTGTTCTTCCATCAACATCAATCTCCCTTCCTAAGCGTCCTAGGAGAGCTTTTCCCAGAAGCAATGAGCCAATTGCAGCTGTCAAGCAATGAATGATCTCAAGCCATCTCGAGCACATTCAACGTAATCATGACAGCCTACACCCGCATGTCAAGAGGTGGATATGAATTGCACTACTGTAAAAATTTGTAGCCTAGTTTTATTTTAGCCCCTTAAAACAACATTTATCATCATCATTTTATTTTAGGGGTGTCTTCTGCTTACATATGAATTTTCATGCCATTCACTCCAGTAGTTTTAACACCAACCCATAACAAACCTAACAAAAATTAAACTGAGGGTATATTTGGTCATTGTAAAACTCATGCGGGATAAAAAAGTTTGAGCCGAAAATTCGAAATGTTCAGACAGAAAGCCTACTTTATTTATAGTGTGTGTTATTTCATGGCTAATATTGTGGAGATTGGTGTCCCTTGAAGTCACACTGGACAGATGATAATCTTATGCTGCCAACATTCAAGTTACATTATAAGCGGCAGTTTCAGTATCTTTAAATCACGAGTGTGGCAATAGTGAATTCAACCCTGATTGAACCCAAGAGCAACACATTATATAAGGTGCGTTCAAAAAGTAACAAGCCGGAGGCTGGAATGCGCAAACCGGTGACGACGTCGGCTAATCGTGGCATGTGTAACGAGGTGTGGTTCCGACCAGAGCGTGGAAGGTCACAGCCCGTCGCTAGAGGACACGCGTGCACGTCACGTGACGATACAAAGCGAGCAGCAGCATGCATCAATCGTCCAACCAAGACCAAGACAGTAGGCCATTTGACATGCTTCCTGGTGTGGTTGAAGACTGTGGGGCACCCATTGGGCACATATTTTCCGCAAGTGCAGTCGTTCCTTCATGATGGTGTGCACACTTCCGACACTCAATCCGACCTCGGTGGCTATGGTGTTCAATGTCACTCGGCGGTCCTGGGTAATGGGTGCATCAACCAGCTGGATGTTGTCATCCGTAATGCAGGGGGTGCCCCAGACCGGGCATCATCGGCTAACTACACCCGTCCTTCCCTGAAGCGCTTGTGCCACGCCTTGACCCTTGCAAGGGACATGCAGTGTTCGCCGTACACTAGTGACATTCAGCGATGAATGTCCGTTCCCCCTACTCCTTTCGCTGTCAGAAACCGAACAACACCTCTTTGCTCTTCGTTTGACGCCTCCATGTCACTGTTTGCAATGCGACTGGCAGCGTTGGACGATTGATGCATGCTGTTGCTCGCTTTGTATTGTCACGTGACATGCACGCGTGCCCTCGAGCGACGGGCTGTGACCTTCCACGCTCTGGTCGGAACCACACCTCGTTACACACGCCATGATTAGCCGATGTCGTCACCGGTTTGCGCATTTACAGCCTCCGGCTCGTTACTTTTTGAACACACCTTATACTATAAATCACCATGTTTGTAGTGATTGGGGGGCAAGTGTTAACGGGGGAGGTACACCTTTCGGGATCAAAATTATTTGATGACTTATTTTTTATCTTGCATTTGGTGAAAACAAAATGAAATTGTCTTCAATACTTCCTGAGATATGCCCCTAATTAGTTGCTGTCGCTTAAGTTGTCTCTTTAAATTCTACCCTTAGGTAAGGTTGATGCTTCTTTCCCGAAAACTTATTTTCACACAGCGTTTACATGATAACTCAAATACTATTCAAGATATCTCAATGAAATTTTGCATGATTGTATATTGTACTATTATGAACAATATAGACCAACTTATTTTGTTTATCAAGCATATTTCCCATTTAAGAGAATATTTTTTACTGAAAAAAAGAGCAACAAAAATATACATTTAGAGTAAAACATATTTCCTGAATACGTGTGTGAATTATTTTGGTGTATGTTGTAGCCGTGAATTTTACCAACAGCTCAAAAGGGCATTCATGTAAAAATTTAAAATGGTGGGGTAGTTATGTTAACGCTGCCCAAGTGTACAAAAAACAATTGTAAGTTGGGGCATGACTACAAGCGTATTATAAAATGTGTTTTGTGCATAATAGTGAGTGAACTGTGTTTAATAATCCTGCAGAGTTTTATTTCTTTGCAACATAGAGTTTATGAGATTTTTCTTTTTAACCTGATTCCTCACCTTGCCTAGTATGCCTCATTATAGTGCTGCCTCGGTTTTGTGGGTTTCTACCATATAATCTATGGTGGTGCTTTTTGAGGATCCAACCAGCCTCCAGGCAGACTACGTAACAGACAGACTGGGAAATTCTCATGCGAAAGGTGTACCTCCCCCCTTAAGGTATCATTCTTTTTAACTATTATTTAAGTTCATGTGGACTATAAAATATGCAAATTTGTATGTGTTTTTTTTTCTGTTTTTTTTTCTTTCCCCCATCCAAAATTAATTTTCTTGAAATGTTTTACAGTGCTGAATTTGTCTTATCGAAAACTACCATGTGCTGACTGCTGGAATTAGTATAGTTCTGTAAGAACTTCAGTTGATATTGTTCTCTCGTTAGGGGCAGATGACCTCGTAGTTCTGCCCCTTAAAACAATAAATAAGACCATAGGATAATGTTCTATATTGCTTTATGACTCTCTAATGTCAAAATAGAATTAAGGTATTTGTAATGGATCAGAAGATAGATGGTGGTGATCGTTGCTTTAAGAGATGAAACAAGGAGGTCATCCACCCCTAATGAGGATGAATAAAAATAGCTAGTTATTGTTGTTTCAAGGGGTGGAAGAGCAAGGTCATCTGCCCCTAATGAAAATGGTTTAGGAGTTGGAAGGAAGTGGTTATGGCCTATTAGTAGGTGCCATTGTGCCATTTCCCTGGAATTGAAAATGGGAACCCATGCATAGTTTCAAACCCTCTTATCTCCCAAGTGCAGGAGTAGCCTTGCACGTTAACATGTAGAGCTACCACGCTTCGTAATCAGAATATATTCGCTCATTTAATGCAACAATGGCATAACTTGAAATCTGCACTTTTTCAGCTTTTACCTCAGCGTAATGTTAGAAACTATTCTCTGTCGATTCATTAAATCAACACAACTTTATCCTTATTCTTGGTGACTTTAGACTGCAAAATTCATCGTGCCATTTTCCAAAAATTATTGAAATTACATCAAGAACACTGATACTTCTTAATTGTGTTGGTGTCTGCTACGCTCACCTGAAGTAAAGTACTAAATCCCCAATTATTCAAAATGGTGCCAAAACCTTGGCATTATTTTGATTAAGCCACATTTTAGTAAATGCCTTTACAGTACATTATGAAACAAGCCTATAATGGCAATAATTAAGACACTAATTTCCATACGAGTGTCTTAATTACCATTATAGGTGAGTTGCATACGACTGTTTATGTTCGACGATAATTATAACCATTTTATTTTCGAACGTCGTCAGCGGCTGCAGCTCGTTTCCGAGTATAAAATTTTCTCACAATCATCATCATCATTTCCCCTTATCCAGCTCCTGCCGATTTTCTCACAATACGCTTCCAAAATCAGGGCATTTTATGAATGAATTTCTGGTGACTAAACAGGCCGATTCTTGCATGGAACATGCGGCCACATACTAAGCATCTTATAGTTGGAGGAGAGCGTGGAAGGGTTTGACGAAGCTTGCGTTGGAGTCGCTTCATTTCTGCCATTCTGCGACGTTCCTGTTCAAAATGATTTACCGAAGCAGATATAGTTTGCCTCCAAAGTACACGATCTTCAGCCAGTGCTTCCCAAGTTTGAGGGTCAATTTCTGTCTACTTGAAGGTTTGTTTCAGGTGGTCTTTGAAGCGCCTTAAAGGTGCACCCTGTGGCCTTTTACCAGTGCAAAGTTCACCGTAGAGGAATTGGCGTGGCAACCTGGTGTCATTCATGTGGCGGACATGTCCTGTCCATCTTAGTCGATGACCAAAGATGATAGCTTCTACACTCTTGGTACATGCTTGCTCAAGGACAGCAAGATTGGTTACATAGTCATCCCACTTAATATTCCATGATCGAACGGAGCTTTTGCTGGTGAAAACGCTCCAGTTTTCTGATGTCGGGATGATATAAGGTCCACGTTTCACATCCGTAAAGTAAAGTTGAGATGACCACTGCCTGATATACCATGAGTTTCGTGCGAATTGTAAGATCTTTGTTTCTGAAGACACACTGTGATAATCGACCAAATGCCACATGAGCAGCTCGAAGCCTGTTTTCTATATCTTGTTCAGAAGTACAATTCTTAGATAAGATGCTCCCTAGATATGTAATATGGTCTACTTGTTCCAAATTTGTGTTGGCGATGGAGATGTTGAATTCTGCAATGCTAGACCCAGGAGCACGCTGAGCAAGTACCTTTGTTTTGCCTGGATTGATGCTGAGGCCAAAACTATCACATGCATTCTTGTAGCTATTAACTGATTGCTGTAAGTCCTCAGGTGTAAGGGCAGGTGATGCAGTGTCATCCGCATACGGCAGTTCAGTTATCTTAGTGACACTTGTAAGACATGATCGAAGCCTGGCCAAGTTGAAGAGGCCTCCATCATAGCGATATCTGATATCTACTCCTGGTTTGCTTGATGTCTCATACAGCATGGCAGCTAAGTGCAAGGCAAAGAGAGTTGGAGCTAGGACACACCCCTGTTTCAAACCATGGGTGATTGGGAATGCTTCTGAGATGTTATTTTGATGGAGAACCTGTCCAGTCATACCATCATGAAGTGCTCTCACCAGTTCCACAAACTGATCGGGACAGCCAAAGCATCTCAGTACCTCCCACATCGCAGGTCTTGGGACGGAATCAAATGCCTTTTCCAGGTTGTAGAACACAAGAAAAAGGTCCTTGTGTTGTTCTTTACATTTTTCTTGGAGTTGCCGTGCACAAAATATCATGTCAACCGAGCCTCCAGAAACCACACTGAGACTCTGGAAGAGTCCTCTCAGAGATGACTTGAAGGCGGTTCAGTAGTATTCTAGCGAGTATTTTTCCAACTATAGATAGCAAGGAAATGCCCCGGTAGTTGCCACATATGCTTCGGTCCCCTTTTTTGAATAAAGTGAGATGTTGGTATTTTTGAGGTCACTGGGTACTCTGGGTTTCCCAAATCGAAAGTATAAGGGAGAAAAGCCTCGTCTTGAGAGGTAAGCCTCCAGCTTGAATTAGTTCCAGTGGGATGTTGTCTGGTCCAGGAGCTTTTCTGGGTTTCAGCCTACCAAGGGCCTCACAGAATTCTTGATATGCTGGAGGCATCGCTTTCCAAGGTTGAGAAGGAAGGTGTGGCACATCTCGTAGGAAATCTTCTGCAGGCGTGGAGCTTCGGTTTAAGAGAGTAGAGAAATGTTCCTTCCAGCGCTGTAGGATGTCTTTGGAGTTAGTAAGTGTAGTACTTCCATCAGCTGCCTTTAGAGTACCAATAGAGGAACGAATCGGACCATAGATCTCTTTAATCCCAGATCAGCATAATGTTGAAGCTCCTCAGCTTTCTGTTGCCACCAGTTGTTCATTTCCCTGATTCCAGTCTGACACTTCCATTTCAGATCATTGAACTGAGCTTTCTTTGCATAGGACGATGGGTCTTGAAGAGGGGATAGATGAGCTTTCCGCTTAGCACTGATGAGTTCCGGTATTTCATTGTTGTTCTCAAACCAGTCTTGTCTCTTCCTACCCTCATAGTCAATGGTTTCTTCAGCTAACTCGAGGATGATCTTCTTGACTGTTGACCACTCCTGTTCAGCATCTTTTGTGCAGACTGGGTTGCTCTTGAAGCGGGTCAAGATTGCATTTTGAAAGTTAGATGCAATAGCTGCATTTGAAAGTTTGGAAGTTGCAAACCTGCGATGGGGTATACTAATTTTGAGTCGACAGGTCAGGAGTTTGTGGTCAGTCCATCAGTCGTCCACATTCCTTGCAGTCTTTGTGACCAGAACATCCTTCTTGTCACACTGTCTGGTAATGACATAGTCAAGGTTGTGCCAATGTTTAGAGCGTGGATGCATCCATGTGGTCTTATAGCGATTGCGTAGGCGAAACTGGGTATTAGTGATGAATAATTCATGTTCAGCACATAATCCAAGAAGCAGCAGTCCATTGGCATTGCAGTTGCCCAGCCCTTGTTTGCCTAATACTTTCTTTCACAGCTGACAATCCCTGCCCACTCGAGCGTTAAAGTCGCCAAGCAGCAACAGTTTTTCTGTGGGTGCTGTGTTAGTGATGATGGAGTTAGGTTGGTGGTAGAAATGGTTCTTAGTTTCTTCATCGGCAATTAGAGTGGGAGCATATGCAGAGATTATGGTGATGAATTTACCTTCAGAGATTGGTATTCTGAGACTTGTAAGCCTTTCGCTGATTGCGATGGGAGTAAGTTGATGGTCATTTACCAGTTTCATTTTCACAGCAAGTCCAATCCCATGAATGCGGCGCTCTCCATCCTCCCTCCCTTTCCAAAATATTGGATAACCTGATCAGGGCCGTATTTCTAAATAGGCTACAGCCTAGAGCGGCAAATTTTCAGGGGCGGCAGTTTTCAATTTGTTCAAAAGCTAAAATGAAATATTTCAGACGTTAATATTTTCCGTACGAATTTAAGAATACAATGTTACTTAACCTTCAATTAGTCGCGTCACTGGATTTTCTCCCGGGTCCTATTTGTTTTGCGCAGACTGTACCTGTTTGAGGTGGTGGCGGGTTGGCTGACCAACAGCTCTCCCCCCTTCCCTTCCGCACATTTCACTTATATTGTTGTCAGTGTTCGGCACGAGGCGTGCTTGTCAACAACGATTTGCTAAATGACCTGGTCTGATCTTCCGTGCGTGACTATTTGTGCTGCCAAAGTGAACGGTAGAAAGTCCCGTGTGCCACGAAGTGCGTGTATACTTTTTTAGATAATATCGGTTAGTTATATGTAATTTTGTGTGTGTTTTACTTCATAATGGATCCTAGAGAAGAAAGGAGAATTAATGCTCTTTTATTGGAGCCAATGTCAGACGAAGATGACATCTTTTCTGACTGTAGTAAGGTTGAAGACAATTTAGAAGTTTCTGACCACAATACGACCACAGAACAATCTGCAGATGAAGAAAAGCCAGATCCAGTGCCAGATGTACATCCAGTTCAACAGCCAATCCCTATTTTTGATGTGAATAAAAACACATACTTTATTTTGGGTAAAGACAAACTAACTGGAAATATCTGTTCCCGAAGGAAACAGGATGTAAGGACCATTTTATCAAATTACTTTGTGAATTTGTTAAAGACAAACTAACTCGCTGGTATTCGTGTAGCCCACCTATTTCTAGGAATGCTAGACGTAGACCCCACAACATTCTGAGAGTAGGCTACATCTACCTGGCACACGAAGAGAAGCTCGTAGAGCCTTGGATTGTTGGAGTTTGTTTTTTACAGACCCCATGCTAGATACAATTGTCCGCTACACAAATGACCGAATTACAGTTAACCGACAACAGTACGGAAGAGATAGAGATGCAAAGGATACAGACATTATTGAAATGAAGGCTATGTTAGGGTTACTGTATATGGCGGGGAACCTGAAATCGTCACACCTAAATCTGGATGACTTACATGCAAATGATTTTACTGGAGTAGAATTTTTCCAATTTACATTGTCTTTGAAAAGATGGAGGTTTCTATTGCGTAGTCTAAGGCCCCTTTCACACCGAAGATGCAAGACGCAAGATGCATGCATCCTGGATGCAAGATGCATGCATCTTAAACACCGGACTATGTAATTGAACGAGAGGTTTCACACCGAAGATGCAAGTGCGTCTTGCATCTTGAGAACCAGCCGGCTGGAGATTTCAGCGTGCATCTTTGTTGTGCAGTCTTGCATTTTCGCCCCTCCCTTGGAAATCTGACTCACCCGACTCTCAGCATCACTGTATGTGATTCACACCTTTGCACGTGTGCTTGACTCGCGTCATTTCGTTTGAATTTCATTAATTTCAGACTTCATTTAGACGTTGTGTTCCAAGTACGAAACTTCCATCCACCCTTCAAGTATGTTATCCGACACAAAGAACTTCAACGTGACCTTTGTTAAAGCAGTCGAAGACTATCCTGCAATATACGATACTACAAGTAAGGAGTAGGCTACTCAAATAGGGATGACCAAGGGAAATCATGGAAGGCCCTGGCAAAAAATTCGAATCAACAGGTAAGAGAGCTATGTCTTCACCAACACCAGCACAATGAAAAGTTATGTGCTAAAATATATACGCTAGTTTCAATATCGGTGGTTAGACACCTACTGCTAGTTGGCATCTTTCCGTGACGAATTGATGGTATTAATTTTTAGAAAAACCAAATACTCGGCTTCTATTAATAACAAAATGTAAGTTACAGAATTTAATGCCCTTATATAATGATTATTATCATAGCTCCTCATACGAATTGTATTTTCAATCGATTTTATATAGTGATACTTTTACTAAGAAACAATCCTGTAAGAAATATTCCTAAGAAATTTTTTCAGTTTTGAGCTATATTCACACGTTTCAAAAATGACTTATACTATTCATGGGAAAATATAGTTGCCGTACTCACCCCACCCAGGTAGTGGATTTTAGAAACAAATCTGCCACTTTCGGAAACGCAATTAGCTCTGGGGTTCACCAGAAATAAGTACCAGGGTAATTCCTGGGAGCAAAAACGGCCGGGCATTGAGCTGACAACTCCATCCCATTTAGTGCCGATGTCACAAAGAGTTGAAAACTCTACTTTTCACTACTCCCGGCCTCCATGGCCTGTATGGAGTTGGCTTTGCTTTACTTACCTCAGAATTATCAATAGTCTTTGGCAGATACACACAGCCGATAATTTGTATCCCTACGACTCAGTGACGGTTCCATGAGATCCAACAACTTGTAAAAAGTCGAAATCTCCATTTTATAATACGCCTGAAACTTTACCGGATGGTTCATATTGCTGAGACACAATAGCAGGGTTATGCTCTCCAGCATTATCCCAGTATGGGTGCTGCCATAAACGATTCCTTCTGACTGCACAAGCCAGAATTGTAATTTCGTCATCTGAGTCGGACAATTGATTATTCCTTTCTCAAACTCACGTACTAAACTCAACAGAGATAATGGATATTAAAAGAAGGTGCAAGTTGCACGTGCATCTTTGGTGTGAAAGAGCTTTCATCAAGATGAAAGATGCATGCATCCTGCACCCTGCATCTTGCGTCTTGCATCTTCGGTGTGAATGGGGCCTAAGATTCGACGATGCTACTACAAGACAAGAAAGGCGACAGCTTGACAAACTTGCTCCGCTGCGAGAAATATTTGAAGTCTTCAATGAAAACTGCGTCAACAAGTACACCCTTGGAGAAAACGTCACTATAGACGAAATGTTAGAAACTTTCAGAGGCCGGTGCCCGTTTAGGCAGTATATGAAAACAAAACCTGCTAAATACGGCATAAAAGTATACGCCCTGACTGATACTAAGACATTTTATGGCAGCAAAATGGAAGTTTACTGTGGGAAGCAACAACAAGGACCATTCAATATAAGCAATAGAGCAAAGGATGTTGTGCTTAGATTAACAAGGCCTATTTACCAGTCGGGTAGGAATGTGACTGTAGACAATTACTTCTGCTCTAATCCGCTCTGTGATGAATTGGCAAGTGACCATCAGCACTCTCTTGTCGGAACCTTGCGTAAAAATAAGGTTGAATTACCACCAATAGTACAAGAGCATACTAATCGACCAGTAAACAGTAGTTAGTTTTTTTACGGTTATGACAAAACTCAACTTTCTTACAAAGCAAAGAAAAATAAAGTTGTTTTGCTGCTTTCATCATTGCACGATTCTGTTGACGTTGAAAGTGGTGACGCAATAAAGCCAGAAATGCTGACTTATTATAACAAAACAAAAGGGGGAGTTGACACCATGGACAAGTTGAAGACAGCTTACAATGTGGGAAGAAAAACAAACAGATGGTCCTTGGCTCTGTTTTTCGATCTTATGAACATTGGTGCAGTGAATGCTAACATAATATATTTAGCCAACACGCAGGCAAATATTGTCCGCAGAAACTTTTTAAAAACACTCGCAAAAGAACTGTCGATGGATCATATCAGACGAAGAGCTCTACAGGAAAATCTACCTCGCCAAGTGAAGCGACAAGCAAGAAAAATCGCTGGTATTGAAGATGAAGATACGAAAAGACCACATGCGGCTGGAGCAGCCGGGCGCTGTGCATATTGTACTTGGAGGGAAAACAGAAAAAACTGTTGTGACATGCTCAAGATACATTGTAAGCAGCATACAACTTCCCTCTGTATCAACTGTGCAGAAAATGGCAACCAAGGCAGAGGTGATGAGGAAGTGTAGAGACTGATTTCAGGTGTTTTGTTCTGTTCTTTTTATTTCATGGTTTATTTTTTGTAAATATTAGTACCAGTACCTGTAGGTTTATAATTGTAGAATCACACTTTATTTTTCATGTTTAAAGTTTTGTAGTTAAAAACTTTTTATAGTTAGTTTTTGACTTATACTCTGGGAGCTGCCTGAATAGGATTGACATTTGGCTGGATGTTTCACCTCAGTCATCACCTCTCTGCCTCTTGACCAATCCATGATCGCATAGTTGATGTCATAATTCTCTGCGTTGCAATATCACAGCCCACGTGCGTCAGTGCATGGTTAGCTGTGTCTCTGACTTGTACAGTGTGAACGCTTGTTATTCTAACCGTGTGTTGGTGCTTTAATGATAATAATAGTGCTTTAATAATTGTTTGTGTAGTACTGTAGAGTAGAACAGCAGTAGTTAAAAGTAATTAGAAACTTATATTTGTGACTTTATTCAGTTTTCATTGACATTAACAGTCTATTTTCTTATTATTTTGCTATGTCGGAGGCGGGTACGTTGGCTAAGGGAAAGGGTAAACTGAAAACCACTGGGCGAGGAATCGTTCTGCGAGGTCAGTCCCGTGAATTGGTATGTACTTTACGGGAATATTTCGAGAAGGAGAGAGATAACGGCGGTCCTTTAGTGCCTCTTTAGTAAAGTTATCGAGAGAACTTCTGATGCCTTAAACATCAATAAGACTACAGTAGTGAAGATCTGCAAGGAGAGATTCCAGCTCGAGAAAAGTCAAAATAAATGTGTCAAACTCCAGTAACTACCTACCTGAACCTTCGTTTAAAATGACTAGTTGGAAATAAATCTACGGATACACCTGCAACGAGAATTTCCAGTAATGTCAGTCTTAGAGTGTCACCCATCATCTAGCTACCAGTGTGAAGGTCCTTGATGCTATCCTTCAAATGGTAAGTTTCCTTTTTTTAAATCTCTGAACTGACAGTTCACTTTTTGTGTGTGTGTTTTCTTAAACATGATTTTGCTTTGAGTAACAAATTCCTCTCTCCAAAGTTAAGGCGTAGCTTGAGACGTTAAGCTAAGTAGCCGACTTGATGAATGTTAATGATGCCACAATGAAAACTAACAAGATTACTGACAGCGTTATGACTGGTGCGTATAGCAATAATGGTAGTGAGAGCTGATGAAATGCCGAGACCTTCTACTCGAACATACGGTACTTAATAAGCTGTAAGAAAAACACGTTGAAAGCATGTGAATAAATATTTCTCGGGTTTAAGTGCAAACCTGGCCTAATTAATTCGTTCGCAATATAGGAGCAAAATCCTCTTTTAAGCCTGAAGCAGTAGATTGTCACAGAAAAAATGCAGGCTAACATTATTGTAAGTTATCGAACTCAGCGTTTTCTTAAAGCCGTTACTATTATCGCAAAAAATAAGGAGATATTGTATATTCTACATCTGTAGCAACTATTCTAGATTCTAAATAATTCTGTAGCTTATCACTGAAATAATAATATTATTAAATATATTATAGCGAGTTGAATGTACTGCAGTAACTCATTTGCCCACGCGCGCGCGGTAGGAGCGAGCAGTTTGGCAACCTCGTTCTCAGACCACATGGCGAGGCGATAACTGTCAATCCCTTTCTGGTAGCTCACAGAGTATAGTTACTAAAAAAATTACTTAGCCAAAACAAATAAAACATTTTTTACTTCCAAATAAGAATTTTAACATGATTAAAATAGTCAGTTGTACAAATAAACATTGTTTTAAACACAATTTCTACCCTTTTCTCAAACCTGGGAGTTTCTTCCGTGCGCGACTAATTACGTAATTTTCACGCGACTAATTGAAGGTTAAAACTATGTTTTAGTCCTTCTACATTTTTGCCTGCCTTAGAGGAGTTAAGAACTATCGGCGAACTAGTATTTCTGAAATACGGTTAAACTCACTTTCGTTACGGTACTTTGCATTGAGGCAACTACAACAAAACACTTTCATATGAGGACATTATTGACGAGTATGCCATTAAGAAATCTCGCAAGAAAGCTATGTAAATTTGAACATCAAGATTGTGTGGGGTGAGTTGTTTTAGAGAAGTTTGTATATTTTTCAACAAATAAACCAGTAATTAACTACATTTTGTGTAATTTCATTTCACCATGTAGGACAACTTAATTCAAATTGAACACAGTTCTTCAATTACGCAAAAGATAGTCATTAGCATTAACATATAAAAATATGTGTAAAATAGTGATCACTCCAAGAACAAATTAATTAAGTTCGAAACCCATTAAATTTTTTAACGGATCTTAAAAGAAGTAAGTAAAAAAAGACAAGCAGATGACTAATTTCAATATAACATTTATTATGTAAGCCATTAAAATTTTAGTTTAATCTAAACTAAATGAACTTTATGTTTAAAAAAGATGAAAACGCCAATGAAATCGATCCTTTTGTTGTATAAGAAAAATGTATTAAGCAAATATGAACTACAGAGGGGGCGGCAAATGTACTTTAGCCTATAGGCGGCAACTCTAAAATCCGGCCCTGAGCCTGATCCGGGTTCAACAATTTTCCCTTCACCTGACAGCCTAGTTTCGCTCAGAGCAGCAACGTCAATGTTCAGTCTAGCGAGCTCATGGGTGATGAGAGCTGTTCTTCTCTCAGGTCTGTCACTGCTGTCATAATCAAGTAGCATTCTTACATTCCAGGATCCTATAAACATTCTTTGTTGATATCCATTATTTTGACCGCAATGGTGGGGTGACCTGCTGAGTGCAGTTGCCCAGCCAGGCGGAAAGATGTGACTACCGATGTTTAGCCCACATTTTCTAGGGCCTTCCCCATTTGAGGTGTGCAGCGGTGATCCTAAATAGGCCTGCCCAGACATGGATGCAGGACCGAATTCCTGAGTAGTCAGTGGGTCTCAGAAAAAACGACCATCACACATCCGCCGCCAACGTGCAGGTCCAGACTAAAGGCTCCCAGTTTCACCCGAAACTTGCCTCCACCGTCTTTATCCCTTCCGCCATCCACACTGTTCCAGAGTCCACCTCTTCCACTGCAGATACCGTTGAGGACTTCACGGTAACCATGGAAAGGGACCCTTACAAGGTACTACCAGCCGGGTCAGCTGGAACATAAATATCTGTCGAGATTTCGCCAGTTTTATGTACTGAACAGAGCGCATGGGACGCAGAGAATTCCACGGCCTCCTCGAATACCCCACTATGACACGAGCCACAGGAGGCCGTGGAGGTCAGCGCAGATGCAATGCTATCCTTACCCAATTGGTCACACAACTGTTTCTTGAGCTCTGATTGGTGGGAGAAAGTGTATTATAATGAAAACTTGTACAATAATGAGCCTCATTATAGTACAGTTTTCTGACATATAATATTTACATTTCACCATGGTCGAACATAAAATCTTTACATGCAGTTTCCCTCAAACATCACATTTTAAGTTATGTCACTGTTGCAGTAAATGAGCGATTTCAAGGCAACTAACATTGTACATTGATATGACATGAGTGACATTACTCACATAGGAATCTTTGATGTCTTGGATGCTATTACAGATTCGTGTCTTTGATTACATAACCTATCACCTGCAGTATAATAAAATAATTTGGTACATTTTAGGTTTTAGCATAGGACTGAGAGTATGACATGTTTTTCATGCTCTATGGTTGTTTCATTCATTGTTTTTATTCTTCAGGTCAGTACCTGCTGTCATCTTCTGGCAATGGGTGAACCAGTCTTTCAACGCCTTAGTAAATTATACAAACAGAAGCGGTGATTCTCTTTTAACAACTGAGTAAGTAATTTGATCTCATTAGTGTTTTTTGACAATCCTGTGTATTAAGAGACCCATCCAGAAATCAACTTTTTTGGTATTTAACTAAATATTTTCAACATACACAAAATATCACAGAATAGATAATGCATAAATATTTTATTTATATAATTTGCAAGATGCTCGTTTTCATGAATGAAGGCTGAAGAAGGAATCTCATAGATTCCGAAGCATGTACTTTCAATAAACAATAAAATTGTATGTATTGACTTGGCTGAACATTATATTTTTAGATTTCATCAAGTGAGTAGCCCGTTTGCAAAGCCCGCTAAGTGCATTATAAACGAAACCGAGTAAATGAGAAAAAATTGCTTCGACCAAACTATTTAAGCTAATACCATATTTTTTACTTCTGAAAATCAACATAAAAACATTTATTATTCAGCTAAGATCTGTGAAATCTACGGTTGGATTTTCAGTCCCAAAACATAAATTAAAATATTGACTTAGCGGTTTTTTGCACACGTTTTGTGCAGTTAGCAACATTTGCACCCGTCACGGCGTCTCTTTAATGAAACTTCGGTTGCAAAACCCGCTATTTTGCTGTTTTACGAATGCCATTTGGATGAGATTTTTAATAAAGAACTACTTTAGTTCCAATGTGGTTTATTAGGAAAAATATATTTTGAAAAAATAGAACACGTTGGGTGCAATAAAAGGAATTATTTTTAAATACATCTTAAACACCGTGCAACGTCTTTTAGACAAAATAAAAATTGTTCAAATAATAGCATGCACAAAACAAGGAAAAATGGCCCTGAAGTTAGATCAGATCATCTTCGACACCGTCCATCAGCTCAAAATCTGATGGATCTTCGTCTACTTCCTCTTGAGGTCGGACAATATTGTTGCGAATGGCTTCTTGCTCCTAGAAGACCTCATTGAAAAATTTTAGGTTGCCGTTCGTTGGCCAGTTTTCGCCGAAGTGCACTCTAAAGGCCGTCGATCGTATTCTAGTTTAGGTTCTTTGAGTGCAACACCTATATGAATTGGTAAGGGACCAGGATGTTTGTTAAAATTCGTTCCTCTTTTCATGATGCTCTTCCCCAACCTCAACATTGTAGAACGGCTCCCCTTGGACCGGACATGTTTTGTTTTTTCTTTGCCACTTATGACCACGATTTTCTGCGCTTTTTGGAATTGGAAATGCCTACTGTCGGGATTTTTTACCATGTCATCAGTATGCTTTCCAATCTCTAACAAGACATTCATCTTGTCCCAGGCGAACTACAGTCGCAAATTTCTCAATACGCTTGATGTATCTGGAAGGATGTTAAGACACTCACTTTACGAAGTTGCCATTCAATATTTCCAAAAACTCTTGTCAGGTGGGATAAATGAGTGGCCCAATATTGGGAACCATATCTGTATTTCCTCTACACATCCATCTAGCATTGACCAGTGAGATAGCATGCTGATCATAGTCTCGTCTTAGTTCTGACCCTCACAGCCTAAGTATTTTTCACCTTAAACATTTATGCTAACTAGTTTGTGATGAACTGCCAGCGCTATTTGGTTGATCTTTTGGCATGTTAATGTTCTAACCAGACGTAAGAATTTGTTTTCAACTCCAATATCAACGGGTTCATCTACTTCAACTTGGACTATTTCTCCCACTATTTCTGCCATTTCTGTTCTTCCCTCCGTATTTAGAATATCCGCAGTAGCATTACAGTCCACAAAATGCAATAAATGCTTCACTTAAATACACAAGATCCCTCATTTCTTTGGCTTGAAATGCCCACAAGCAAGAAACCACTTGTCGATCAACTGTGCTTTTAAACTGTGTATTTTGACAAGGCAGCATGTCATTGTTGCGTGCGCTTCCTCGGTAGTGCAGCCAACCCAAATCCGAAACACAAAACTATCCTTCCAGATCGTAATAAAATTAATAATAATTATTTATCATAAAAGAGTTTCGTGGGAGGAATATCGGCAGTTCTTGTACCAGTTAGCGTATTTTGCAGCCGTATGAAGCAAGGCAGACGCCATACTTATGGAACATAGCAGTCTTTGGACACATGGAACATTAAACTGGCTTTGCAACCGTAGCCAACATGCATTTAGTGGTTTATGCAAACGAACGCGATTTTTGTTGGCCATTTTCAACGGCTTTGAGTAGGTTATGAACCCTGAAACTTATTCCATCGTGTAGCCAGTTAAAACACGAACGTGACGGTGTGCTCAACTCAAAATCGACCAAAAAGTGCACTTAGCGGCCTTTGCAACTGGGCTACTCAAGTATTGATGGATTAACTCTATATATTTCCCATAAATAAAGATGGAACAAAACTAGAATCTATCTCTCACTTTCGATCCCTTGGAAGTATGGACTCTCAAGGATAATACCATCAAACAAGAAATCCTAAATAGGGCACAGAAAGTATCAAATTTATATAATCAATTTTGGAACTTACTTTGGGACAAGAAAATACCTCAGGTAGCAAAGTCAACTTTGTAGTACACCTACTTTGTACCAATCCTTACTTACGGTATGGAGACATGTACATTGTTAAAATAAGGACTATAGCAGAATTCAAGCAACAGAAATTAGATTTATTATGCCTATGGATCAAATGTTCTAACCTATGGTGATGTACGCTAATGGTTCATGACGATCTCAACTATTAACGACCGTCTCTTTCTCACCTTTCATAAACTAAAGAGTACTCTTTAAGCGCAACAGTCCAAGGTGAACAGTGAGCAAGAACGGACGCCGTCTAGGACTCGGAATTCAAATACCAGCTAAGTTTACATAACCTTCCACTATAGTGTATTGTGTCATTTGTGTATTCATCACATTGACAAGATAACCACATTAGAGTGGGCCACCAGTTTAAATAGGAACGGTTGAATTAGAATCATTAATAACAACCTAGTGTTGACAACATCATTCCTGAAATTCGTCACAATAATATGAGGCGTATTTTTAAGTAAGTACCGTTTCGAATTTTCAACGCTGCAGTCGGTGTCCCGCATATGCACACTGTGTATCTAGATCTGTTGGCAAACCACAGATGCCATTGCAGCAACAAGCGACCTTGTATACATTTGTTTTCGCGTATTTAAAATGCCGCCACGAATTGAGAATCCCACTGAGTGTGAAATGCGAGCTGTTATCGGTTTCCTTAGTGCTAAAGGTGTGAAAGCAGTTGAAATTTACCGTCAGATTTTTGAAGTGTACGGACAAAACATTATGAGTGATGGAATGGTACGCAAATGGGTAAGAGCTTTCAACAATGGCCGAAAAAATGTTCATTTTGACAAAATATATGATAAAATGGTCCGGTTAGCTCAAACAAATTGCCAGTGTTTCGCCCCAGTGTACCATTGGGATCTTCAGTTGGTTTGGTACACCTCACCAAGACGCGTGGCTATTTAGCTCAAACGGACAAATTACAACATGTTTTCTTTCGTGAACATTGGATTCGATATCAATACCAAGGTAAGGTTTTATTGCTTTGGGAAAGGGAGCTTGACTCCCATAGTGCATTGGCATTGCTCATGACGTTAATACACATGTATCGAGTGTCTTGCAATGGCCTTCTCATGGTGCACTAGCCACTCGTCTTGGTGAGGTGTACCATACCAACTGAAGAGCCCAATGGTACACTGGGGCGAAACGCTGACAATTTGTTTGAGCTAACCGGACCAATTTACCATATTTTGTTTTAATATTTAGCTCAAACGGACAAATTACAACATGTTTTCTTTCGAGAACATTCAATTCTATAGAATGTTCATGACGAGGAACGGAGTGGACAACCCTCAGTGATCGCTGACGAGTTGGTGCAGCAAGTCAATGACAAAGTGAGAGTGAAACGACGCTCCATGATTTCTTCGTTATCAAAGGAGTTACTTCAAGTTTCAAGAAGTGTTATCTATGACATTGTTACGGAAAATTATGCTCGCGATTGGTACCAAAAATGTTGACTGAGGCGCACAAAGCCAAACATTTAGCCAGCGCCTTGACTTTTCTTGAGCGTTATGATGCTGACGGTGACTATTTTTTAAGCCAAGTTGTCACAGGCGATGAAACATGGGTGGCCTCCGTTACACCAGAAACGAAACAACAATCAAGACGGCATTCTACATCGCCCAGGAAAGTGAAGTTTAAGCGGACAATTTCAACCCAGGAAATCATGTGTACCATGTTTTGGGACAGGAAGGGGGTGTTGCTTGTGGATATTTTTGCCTCGTGGTGACACAATAAATGCCGAAAGATATTGGGAGACTTTACGAAAACTGCGCCGTGCAATTCAGAACAAAAGGTGCGGCATGCTGAATAAAGGGATTGTTTTGGTGCCTGCCTACATGCGGCCCATCGAATTCAAAATCTCATCGCATCATTTGGCTGGGAGCAATTTCATCGTCCTCCATACAGCCCCGATCTAGCGCCCAGTGACTACCACATGTTTCTGCAACTGAAAAATGATCTCGGAGGTTAGCGCCATGATGAAGATGATAGCCTCAACGGCCGTGTAGCAGTGGCTGTTAAATCAGGTGGAAAACTTCTATAACGTCGGAATATAAAAGCTTGTTGTTCGATATGATAAGTGCCTTAATATTGGTGGCAATTATGTGAAGTAGATAAAAGTGTGGGTTTTCATGTAAAAACAATTCTTACAAAAAGTTTACTTGTTTTTTTTATGTACCAAAACGGTACGTACTTAAGAAATACGCTTTGTAATTCAATAGATCGAAATATGTGTTAACCGACATTTACTTAATTTACAGTAATTTTTTTTTTTTTTTCCTGTTTTACCCTCCAGGGTTGGCTTTACCCACAGACTAAACGAGGGATCCCACGTCTACCTCCACTAAAGGTGGTGTCCTGGGGCTGGGGACTCTGAGACGGAGATACAACTGGGGAGTGTGACTAGCACTTCGCCCAGGCGGCCTCGCCTGCAAAGCGAACAGGGACCTTATGAGGGGGATGGGAAGAGTGGAAGGGATAGACAAGGAAGAGGGAAGAAGGCGGCCGTGGCCTTACGTTAGGTACTGATTTTGAATTATTCATGAACAAAATGAGAGTGTAATGGATCTGATGATGATCGCTTGACGATCGAAACTGGTCATCCCAGTGTATTTATTAATCTTATGTAATTTATTTCAGGATTAGGGCATAACCCAGCTCTATTTGGGTACATTCGTGTTGACCGACTGAAAAGCACCAAACTTTTGTTCGTCGGCAGTGGATGCCATGCGAGAACAGCTATTTTCAAATTGATTTCAACTACCATAATTGATTGTTTTCACTACAATCTATATTCGTAAATATTGATTATTATGTCAATATTTTCATCGCTACGAACTTGCAAATTTAAAAGTGCAGCATGAAAATTTTGCAAGAAGAAAACATAATTATCAATATATTTATTTATTTTTTTGGTAAATTGGGCACTTGTGGAATTTATGGGGTAAATTTGCAAGAATCCATAGTTATCGCACTTTGTCGGATATTCGGTTTCGCAAATTGTCGGCATACGTTATCATAATGATTAACAAATACCTTAGTAGAAAAAAGTAAATTTCACATTTATTGCAGTTGCAATTTCCCCGTATCTCTAATTATAATATTATGTGTTTATTATAGTTGTTAAATACATCAATGCAGATCAATATGCTGAATTTTAGAGCCACAGCAATAGAAGGTTGGAAAAGTAAAGCAGATAACAGGACCAGTAAAGTAGGAATACAAACATGGAAAGGGAAAAGAATCTCGTTGAAGAATGGACCTTCACTATGCACTATTTTTGAGTGACAGAAGATTTAGTTGCTGCTCACCCTCCTGATGAGATAAGACTGGGTGGGGGATATGTCATTGAGGAGCTATTGATTGGATTAATGGCATGAATACACACACCTTTGAAGTTGACAGTGTATCTGGCTGTGGAAATTTCTTGTCTGTTTGGGGTATTTTTCCCCTTTGATTTCTCCCTTCCCACCTCCCTGCCTGTCATTGTATTTACCCCCCAGTGGCTCACATCTAGTGGGACGTGGGTTGGCGACCACGGGACCCCAGCTGAGTCCGGCATTGATTCCACTTACTTGTGTCGGGCTCCTCTCCGTCTTCTTTCCTGTCGACCTCTCTTGGTCAACTCTTGTTCTCTTCCGACCCCGACGGTATTAGGGTATCCGAGGCCTTGGGAGTCTCTCCCCTTTCCGCCTTCATAGGCCCTTCTCTCATATTTCCTAATCCTTCATTTTTCTAGGGATCAGCCTTTCTTTTCTTTTCGTTATAGTTCTTTTTCTTCTTAAGATTCCCGCCCCGTTTTTCTGAATTGGCTCCCCGTGTTGTCTCTAAATTACATTTTGTGAGTATGTTGAATCTTAACCACATTTTGTAAGTATTTTCAATGTCAATTGCATTTTGTCAGTACAATATTTTGAATAGCGGGCTTCCACATATTGTGCATATTTTGAATCTACCATACATTTTGTAAGCATTTTCAATTTCAATTGCATTATGTAAGAATTTTGAATTTCAATTGCACTTTGTGAGTATTTTGAATCTGAACCGGCCTTTTTTTAATCTAACTTGCATTGTGTATATTCAATTTCAATTGCATTTTGTAAGTATTTTGAACCTCAATAGCATTTTGTACGTATTTTCAATTTATATTGCATTTTGTAAGTATTTCAAATCTACATTGCATTTTGTAAGTATTTTGAACCTAAACCACATTTTGTGCATAGTTTTCAATCTAAATTCCTTTTGTGAGTATTTTCCTTCTAAATTACCTTTTGTAAGTATTTGTAAGTTTTGTGAGTCGTTTCAATCTGAGTTCCATTTTGTAAGTATCCTCAGTCCAACTGTATTTTCGTTCTGGTTTCCATTTCATTGTCATTTTTGCTATCACCCAGACCATTAGGGACCAATAATCTAGATGTTAGGCCCCTTAAAACAACAATTATCATCATCATCATTGTATTTATCCTCTTCATTGATTGTAAGCAACATAGTAATATTTAACTGACCATTTGTTTGCAGTGATATAACCAAGTCCTATGCCATGGCTACTGGAGGAGCGCTTGTCACTGCCCTTGGTCTCAACAGTCTCGTCAAGGTGAGTTTATCTCTAACATTCTCTGTGTTCTCACTTTGAATACAAACTATTCATGCCTGTCATTGTGTGTGTGTGTGTGTGTGTGTGTGTGTGTAGTGGTGGTGGCGGTGTTTAGTTTCCTTTTTTCTTTCCCTTCACATGCCAGTAAATCTATTGACAGGCGGTTGTCACAATTAATCGCCCTTAAATGCCTTCGGACTGAGCTTGGATCAAATTTTATGCAGGGATTTTGAAGACTGGGGCTAAATCTTCTGCACCACACAGCCCAACAATATGAATATCAAGGCAACAAATAATTTACCAATACATATGCTACTCGGGACATATTTCTAGCCGTAAGTCAGAAATTTCGCTACTTTGCTTTCGCCGGGAGCCAAATAAAAATATTATGGACACTGGAAAACGATAAATGAAGAATTTGTATTGTCTTTAACAATGGGCCCATCTAGTCAATACATAGTGTTTTTTTTTTATACTCGAAATTAACTGTACTGTACATGCTTCCAGGAATCTGATGCCCACAGAGCAGATATCAGCAACAAATTTAAAATCCATGCAAGTTCTAAAATAAGGTTAACAGCACAATTTAAAACTTAAAATTAAAATGTTATTTTACAGTTCAATAAAACTGACCAACCCTTCATAATGACAAGCTAAATCACTATCATAAAACAGTGACAAGTCCAGACTAGAAAATTCCATAACAATTATTTAATAACAATTATTGCAGATGATATAGTTATATGGGGTGAGTATGAAAAGGATGTACAAAAACAACTAGATGTATGGAACCAAGAGATAGAGAAATTTGGGATGAAAGTAAGCACAGAGAAGAGCAAGATAATGGTAATGTCAAGAGGAAGGAAGAATGGAAAAGGAAAGATAGAATTGAATGGCAAAATTCTAGAAGTCGTTAAAAGTTTCAAGTATTTGGGAAGTGTGATCGCAGAAGATGGAAAGATAACTGAGGAAATTGGAAAGAGAATACAACAAGCGAACAGTTTTTACCAGAGTGTAAGGGGTATTGTGTGGAACCGAGATGTCCCAAAGAAATGCAGAAAAGTATTATATTCAACCTACTACGGACCCATACTAACATACGCAGCTGGAGCGTGGACTACTACAAAAAGAGAGGAGAGTAGAATACAAGCCGCAGAGGTGAAATTCCTAAGAGGTATAGAGGGCAAGACCAGAAGAGATAGAGTTAGAAATGAAGAGATTAGAGAAAGGACAGGAATATTGAAGCTACAGGACAGGATAGAAACAACAAAGTTAAAGTGGTATGGACATATGATGAGAATGGGAGAGGAGAGAGTACCAAAGAAAACTTTCTGTGAAAAGATGACAGGGAAGAGACCACGAGGAAGGCCCCGGAAGAGATGGGCAGATACAGTGTGGGAGTGTGTAGAAAAGAAGGGAGGAAAACCCGAAGATGTACTAAAATCAGGAGAGGAGTGGTGGAGAGACAGGCAACGATGGAGGTCCTTAATTCACAACCCGACCCAGGAAACTGGAAACGGGAAATGAAGATGATGATGAATGAACAATTATTTAAAGATTAGTAATGTTTATTTTAACAAATGAAGAATGCACCTATATGAACTATGTTAAAAACAGAAAACTTCAAGCAAGTCAATGAAAACTTTTGGTGAAACTACAACAAAAATTATATAAATTAGTTAAGGAATATAATGGTTTTTTTTTTTTTTTTTTTTTTTTTTTTTTTATAATAGTGTTCTTGTATTTAAACTGTAAATTGACACAATATGCTGAGGAAGAGCCTTAGAGCTTAAGCTCGAACATGTACAGTTAATTTCAAATAAAACTACTGTTGACCAAAATATTATGTGCACTTGAGTTTGAAGGTTGTTTGTGAAGTAACCGATAGACCTACATAAAATCTAATAAAATCATCATTTTCAGCGTTCTATTTTACGTTAGTTCATGTAAGTTTAGAATTTTTAATTTATATTTTAATATTTTTTTATCGCAGTTGGAACACAAAACGTGCCAGTTTTTAAGCGTGTTTCAATCCTGCGTCACATTTAAGAATTATTATCTCACAAACCCGTCATCAGATCGAATCTAAATTTTAACACAATATACATTGGAATGTTGTATAACTGGTTTATTAATTTCAAAATTTTGTGTGTTCAAGAAACAAAGTTGTTATCGTTTTTGTAAGGTAACTTTTTCTCGGTTCGGGGTGGTTGGAAAATGTAGTTCTTGGTCGTGTTGTAATCCTTATACATCAAAAAGGTATGCTGTATTACTGTGAAATACGTAAATTAATTCACTTATTTTATATCTGTTTGTTTTTGTACAGAGAAATAAGACATGGTTCACCAGCTAGCCTCTCCGGGGAATGCTGTACAGCGTTGCCAAGATGGAGCCCATCACTTCCGAACGAGGGGCGCCATGACTTTTTACGTTCCAACTGCGATAAAAAATATTAAAAAAATAAATTAAAAATTCCAAACCTACATGAACTAACGTAAAATAGAACGACGACAATGATTTTATTGGATTTTATGAAGGTGTAATGGTTACTTCATAAACAACCTTCAAACTCAAGTGCACATAATATTTTGATCGACACTAAGTTATATTGACTTGGTGGACCCATTGTTAGACCATAAGAATCTTAAGTTGATACGGAAACATTGAATAAATTAATATTGTAGCTTTCAGTCAGTCAACACAGAATAATTCCAATTACTGGAATATTTGAAAATTAACCTGAAATAATTTACATGATTAAGATATATTATATTGTTACGGGCTATTGACGAAGAAGAAGGAAACTATGGGATGACTTGTTCCACTCGTCAAGCGAGCATCATCGGATCGAAATATGCAAGACAAATAGCTCTGCAAAACACTACCAAACCTACAGTGACACGCAGACAGTCTCTGCCCTCCAAAAGCAAAATACAAGAAACTTCAACATGTTTGTATTAGTTGCTGTCGTATTCATTTTGAACCTGTTTATTTGGTTTATCATAACTTGCCTTTAAAAGGTATAAAATGCTAATTTTCAATATGTTATTTTCTTATATCTTTACTTGCAAGAGATGCTTGATGTGTGTAGTAACGGAAGATTTTAAAAAAATTGATGAGACTTTTATTGTTCGTTTATTCTTTGGAAGTTGATTGTTCAGTATTTTTGATGTAGGCTAGAAAGGGAAAAGATGACATCATCAATGATGGCCATTAGTCAATCATGGAAGGGAAGTTCATAAGCTGAGAGTGAGTATTATTCCTAGAATAAGTTTCAGCAAATGCTAATATCTTAAAAACCGTTGTGGCATTCTCTTTTTCGCAGAAATCCAAGAAAGTCCCTCGCTTAGTTGGACGATTGGTTCCCTTTGCCGCTGTTGCTGCTGCTAATTGCATCAACATTCCAATGATGAGAAGTCCGTAAGTTGATCAAAATATCCAATGCTTTGTTTAAAGTCCATTCTTCGAAAGAAGGAATGTTACAGATGTGGTGAGAGCTTGAAACAGCTGAGCTGCCTTGCCAAATGTACAATCAGCTGATTTGAATACAGCTGATTCTGAGGAACACAGCTGCAACACTCAATGCTGTCATACGTAAAGTATTTTATCCATTTTTTACTAATGCAACATGGCGGATATGTAAAAGGCTGATATTCTAAACGTAAGCAAAAATAAGAAATTACGCAGGTTTACCGAGGATTACGCGAGTGACTAAAGTGTTAAATATTGTGTGAACAGTGTAGATAAAATACGTAAGAGAAATACAATACATAACTTGTTAAAAGAGAACATCTAATATCATGACGGTCAACTGTGCTCCATGTGGCAAAAAGATCAAGAACAATCAGCAGGCTGTAGGATGTGATGGTGAATGTGGACGCTGGTTCCATGTAACATGCACGAAAATGAGCAAAGATACGTACCAACAATTCCGGAAAGATGTTACTTAAATGGTCATGCAATCGTGAAGACTGCCTCCCGCAACCTAACCTCAAAGAGATTATGGCATCATTTTCCCAGAAACCTGAGGAATCCCTTTCGGCGATGAGAGAAGAAAACCAGGAGGTAAAAATACTAGCAACTTTCCTATCAGAAAAATATGATTAACTCCACCGGGAAATTGAAACACTAAAGAAAGAGAGAAAAACCGTCAAGGACGCAGAAATAGCAGCATCTAGAGCTATCAACGAATTGGAGGAACTAAAACAGTACCAGCGCAAGAACAACTTGATATTATATGGAATACCCACTGAAAGAGAGGAGAATGTCATTCACAAAATCTTGGACATTGGCAAGGTGTTAGGAGTTGAAATCACCAGGGCAAACATAGACGCAACTCACCGCCTTTCGTCAACAGAGCCTGGGCCTCAACCGATAATTGTGAAATTAAATAATAGGTGGAAGAAGGAAGAAATTCTCAGTAGCAGGAGACAAAAGAAGACCCTGAAGACGAGTGAAATTGGTTACAGTGATGGTGGTAATATATACAGGATGTCTACCGGTAACGAAAAGTAACAAAGGTATCGAAAAAATAGCTAATTTTACAAACGGGTAACGAAGGTAAAGAAAAGTAGCTAATTTTTATTTCTGGATAATTGGAGGTAACGGAAATTCGCCGAGATCGGTTTATATCATTGCGATGAAGCGAGTTTCATGCAAGCAGTGCCGATTGTGTAAGCTATATTTCACCATGCACGACCTCAAGGAAATACATACTGAGTATACCTTTAGTGGTACTTGGTATAGTAACCAAAGGATCAGCCAGTTAAAAGCTTCCCGTTTCAGAGTGGACCCCGACAGATGGTTAGAGTTGAAATTAAGTTGAGCGTTAAAGACCAGGAGGAAAATCATTTAAAGCAAAATACAAAGAAAGGGAGAACGGGTTGCTTTAACTGACAAATATTTATTATAAGGGCTAAACATGCAAACAATAGTATATATAAATAACAAGAGGCAAATTAAATGCCTAAACTCAAAAGAGTGACGCAGAATTAAGTTGAGCAGAAATGCTCCTAAGAAAAGTTTGCACGACTTCTTAAAAGTCCAGAAGAAAGTTTTGGATAGTTCAGTTTTATTTTTGAAGAACAAAAATGTTAATTATTTTAGTTCTTGATTTCTTGAAGTAATTTGTAAGTTAAGTAAACTGTGTAGCACATAATTTAGAAAAGGATGCATGTACAAATAACATGCTTGACATAAGTAAAAGTTGAGAAATGCACTGTAACACTTGAGTAGATTTAATCACTTGTAGTGAGTATGCAGTTGAACTCATCTTAAAGATGTAGCAGTTCCAATGATGATGGAAGCTTGGAAAATACTTCTGTAGGTGCAAGACCTATACACTTCCAGTAAATGCATAATAACTTATGTAGGTTATGATGTAGAGAAATTTAGGTTTGCCAAGCAAATATTGTGAAGTTTTATATGAACTTACAACATCGTTGAAAGAACAATGAATTAACCAAAGACGTTTATGAAGAATCTTGGTCCATATTACAGAAATAAATATTGAAGGAAAGCTTCTTGATGCAGAGATACTTAGCCGAAATTCCACATGGTTTGAAGAAGTCCCAAAATGTAGGAACCAGTGTCTGAGGATAATTTTGAAGTGATCACTTAAACACATGATAAATCTTGAAGAATGACTAGTCATGTTTGAAGGCCAGGACGAAGGATCGCCGTTATGGCAAGTTTGCCGTTGATGAAACTAAGTACTCGGTGGTATTCGAAGTATTCAAGTCGCATGATGTAGAAAGAATGACTAGTTGTCATTTCCGAAGTCCTGGACGAAGTATCACAGGTGTGGCAAGTTTGCCATTGATGAATTGAAGACTGAGCTGAAGAAGTTAGACAAGAAAGTGTGAGGATATTAAGATCCTCTAAAGTACCCGCACCCAATTTAACTCGGGGTGAAAGAAAGGCATTGAAGGAACTAAGAAATAATGACACCATTTCTATTCTTCATGCTGACAAGGGAAATGCGACAGTGGTGATGGATACCGTTGAATATAAAAGTAAAATCTCGATTCTGTTATCTGATCCTGTCTACAGACTGTGCACTCGTGATCCAACCACTCGTGTATCCAATGCCACTGCTAAGCTTGTTAAACTGTCATCTATTCCAAAAGAAGAGGGAAGATGTCTTATTCCGAGAGATGCTGTTCCTCCGAGATTGTACGGTCTTCCAAAAATCCATAAGCAAGACGTCCCTCTTCGACCAATTGTTAGCACAATAGGTTCTCCAACTTATGCTCTTGCGCAATATCTCAGCAAGTTGCTTCAGCCGCACTTGGGGCGCACACAGTCCTACATTAGGGATTCAACCCATTTCGTCGAAAATTTGTCAACCATTGCCGTTCAACCAAATGCTATTTTGGTGAGTTTTGATGTAGAGTCCTTGTTTACCAGGACTCTACTCTACTCTACCGGTGGACTCGGTCATGTCACTCATCAAGGATTTGTTTCCTGAGGACATTGCCCGATTATTCCACCATTGCTTGTGTTCCTGTTATTTCTTGTGGGATGGTAAATATTACGAGCAGACTGATGGTGTGGCCATGGGAAGTCCACTCTCGCCTATCGTGGCAAATTTTTTCATGGAACATTTTGAGGGGGAGGCTATATCTTCGGCGTCTTTCAAACCTGTGATTTGGTGGAGGTATGTGGATGATACGTTCGTGGTGTGGGAGGAGGGTTCTGAAAAACTGAACCACTTTCTGAACCACCTAAATCAGCTGCATCCTTCAATCCACTTCACAATGGAGCTAGAGTCAGGTGGATGCTTACCTTTTTTGGATGTTCTTGTGAGGAGGAAAGCGGATGGCTCCATGGGGCACAGCGTCTACCGTAAGCCAACTCACACTTACCGTTATTTACATGCGGACTCCCACCACTACCCAGCACAAAAAACAAGGAATTATAACAACTCTAGCCAAAAGAGCGGAACGTATTTGTGAGGTATCAACTCTTCAGGAAGAGTTACATGCCTTACAAACCATGTTTAAGGGTAATGGCTATAATGAATCCACTATATATAGGTCCCTACATCCCAGGAGGGATAGACCTTCTCAGAGCTCCGACGTGAGAGGAACTGCATACCTCCCTTATATTCACACCACCACTGACCGCGTTGCTAAGATTCTCCGCAAGCACAAGATAAAAACAGTTTTCGGCACTGACGAAAATTGGCCAACGTTTAGCATTAAACAAAGATAAATTGTCCCAAATACTACAACCTGGGGTGTATGAAGTCCCATGTACTTGCGGAAAAGTCTATATTGGACAAACAAAACGGCCCATTGCAACTCGCATCAAAGAGCATCAAAGGAACATCCGTCTAAACCAATCTGACAAATCAGCTATAGCTGAACATGCCCTGTCTTCAGGGCACGATGTACGGTATGTTTCAAGGATGCTCATGCGCTTGCCCTTGTTAAGCACAACTGGTCTAGAATTATAAGGGAGGCAGTTGAAATTCGTAAAAATCCCAATAATTTTAACAGAGACACTGGATATCAGGTAAGTGACTCTCGGCTACCAGTTATTAAGGATCTAGGGAGATAGTTCCTCTCAGTCTCTCTGTTCTTCACATATTTAAAATTTTACATTTTCCCTCAATGGCTCAGAGCCTGGATTTGATCTACTTTGTTCGTCACTGGAGGAGTTTCCATCTGTTTTTTCGCCGTTGACTGTATGACGTTAGGTATCGTTTAGATACACTTCCCTTTTGTTTATGTTTCCTTATATCCATCAACCCCCCCCTCTTTTGGACATCCTCATTCTTCGAGGAGTTTCTATATTTTCACCCCGCCCCCTTTACCTTCTCGTTACTTACTTCTCTGTCCGCCGTTCCACCATGGTCCATACAGTAATTTCTGGCAGCTGCTCTCTGGTGACGAACAGAGGAATTTATCTATATTTTTTGTAATCTCATTGATATACTTTCTTTGGCCACATTGTTTATTTCCATTGAAAAAGGATGCAAGGTTTCTCCGAAACGTTTGGTTCAAATCAAAATACACACGGCATTAGCCCAAAAGCATGAATTATTTATATACACTTCGGTGGCGTAGTCGGTAGCATGCTGAACTGCTATGCCCAAGATAGCGGGTTCAAACCCGGCCGAAGTCGTCGGATTTTTTAAGAGCGTTAAAAATCCTTCAGTATGCCTTCCTTCGGAGGGGAAGTAAAGCCGGCGGTCCCATGTCATAGATTTATGGCATGTAAAAAATCCTTTCACAGACTAAACTTGTGTAAAGCAAAATTTGTTAGGTTAGATTTCGTCAGAACGCTCTATCAAAGTTCCAACGTTCACCACTAGGTATCATTGATATCTGGTGGCGAAAGTTGGAACTACTTGAAATTGAACGGAACTTGTAGCTCACCCTTTAGGGTGTCCGCTGGAAGCAGCTACAGACTCAGGCGAGCCGAACATGTCCTCGGACACTCCCGGCACTAAAAGCCATACGATAAATAAATAAATAAAATTTATATAATCCGGGCCGTGAAAGCCTTAATATGCAAATTAGATAAATTTAATGTTTAACTAGAATGGAAAAGCAAACAAATTACAGGAAAGTTACCAAACCGTGGTATTTTTAGAGGTTATGAAAAAATAAATGACATCTGAAATTCTTGACTTTTTCTCTCGCAAAATAGAAACCTTAATTTATTAATTACCGGCTTCGTAGCCTTTCGCAAATGCGAACAGTACTGTATACATTGGTTGAACGTATAATTTCAGCATCAAGAGGAGAGTTAAGTTTCGTGTGAAATATTTTTCTGTATTATTCGGAAACCTGACTTTTTGCAAGACGTTTATTCGCGATAACTTCCGAAACTCAACAGAATCCTCTCATTTCTGATATTGACCTCTAAATTTGGATATCTCAAATTGAAGTCCAGAAATAATGTATTGTCGCAAGAATGCTTCGAAATACATAGATTATATTTTAAAAATCTATCCGTCTCTTAAATTTTCGACATCCAGTGTGGTTAATTCGAAACTCCGTTATATTTCTATTTTTCCTTCGAACTTTGGTTCCATTGGATATAAAATCTAACTGGTTATCTCGAAAACTTGTATGATTTGAATTTGAAAGAAAATGTGCCCTCTTGTCGTATTATTCGTGCAATCCTCTCTGAATAATTCGTAATATCCAATACCTACTTCGAATGTTCATCCTCCAAAATCACATCCTCAAGATGGCCGGCTGCCCGCACAACTTGCCTGCGGGAAACTCTTCAAACGGACCGAGATAGACGCCAATTGCGTAAAATCATAAAACCCGTGCCCGGTCGCGAACTTGTGTCCACGAGGACTGCGGGAATCCTGTCAAAGGTGGTTGAGCACCCATTACGAAACATAACGAACCCTATGCACCACATTTCCCATGACCGTATACTTAAAAGTGTAACTTACGAGGAGTGAGAAGTGCATCAACCCACTTAGAAATGACTGACTACGTAGCATCGCGATACTAATTTCTCCTCGTGATCCACCGTGAACTTCCAACCACAGAATAGGGACAGCACGAATCACGGCGCCGACCATACAACATGTCCATAACTGCTCGGGAATTTTAACCATGCCCAACCTCGAGCTTGCCTCCGCAATTTCGCCAGGTCAGATAGACAGGCAGAAAATCGTTGAACGGCCGGATGCGGTGCCGATTGCATTATATCGCGTTCTCTGTATACAACCTCGAGGACAACGTGAATCTCGTAAAATGACCCAGAGCGGTAGTGATACATCGCAATATTTCTCCGCATTCGATGACGAGTACAACTGGATTCTTGTCAAACGGACAGCAAGCGGCGCCGATTGCATAATAATACTATATTTTTCCGTGCCCGACCCCAAGGACAATAGAAATCTCGTAGAACGACTAACAGTGACACCGATTATGTAGATCGCAATTTTTCTCTGTGTTCTATCATGATAACTACGAATTGCTTCAAACGGCTGAGACCAGTGCTGATCGTGTAACGTCTCGATATTTCTCCGTACTTGACTGCGAAGGCTTAATTTGGTGACGATCACGTAACGTCGCATATATTTCTTCGTGATCTACCGCGGGGACAGGGAAATCTCCCCAAACGGCCAAGATCAGAGCAACTTCGTGGCAATCATAACTTCTTGCACACAAGTCAAGTCTTATGTAATACAAAATACCCAACTCATTTGATATTAAATATCCATTATTTATTTTTATCTTTTAAATGTTTATGACACCATATGTGAATTTTATTCACTGCATTAACCCAAGTTCATTGTTGTTGTTGTTTTTTTTTTTTTCCCCCGCACGATGAGCTTCTATGCTTCTATTTGACTAAATTGCACATTTCCATCTATTCAATACAAAATTTACTGTTAAAATTAACTTATTTCACTTTCGGGACATGATATAGGCTCTTCATCAGCCAGGTGCCTTCATATTATAATTACCGTATATACCCGAATGTAAGACGAGGTTTTTTCCCACTTTTTATGTTATAATAATTTGGGGTCGTCTTATATTCAGAGTATTAAAAAAAAATTGTTATTATTATTTGCAAAGTAGTATGTGGTGTTGGCATCCTGTAACTCGCAACAAATCAATGTGTTAATGAAGATTAAAATATGGTTTGTTATGTTTAATTACCATGCATATACGAGGTTAGGATTTATGCATACACGTCATTTTAAGCGGATAAATTATATGTTCGAAAGCATACGGAAATATGTTTTCAAACAATCTTTACAAGAACAACCCGTCAGTTTTACGAGCAGTAATTGAGTGATCAACGTATCTTGATTTAATAACGTCTCCCATTCTTGAACAAAGAAATTATAGAGTATGTCTTGGAAAAGCGGGCAGAGGGATTTCCAATAACACGAGACGTTATAAAAATGAAAGCACGACCTTAAGGGCATGTATTGTGCAAGTTATGAATTAGCGAGTATTTTTTTGAAAAAATCTGTAAGAGGCAGTTAACTAGGCCTTGTCTCATATTCGGGGTCGTCTTACATTCGGATATATATGGTAAATACACTCCCTCAAAAACACAAAGTTCATAAACAAATACATCTTAACAATATTCATTAAAATGACTATGGTAAAACTTTGCACACCTATAGTAAAAATTAACATCGTTATACAGGAGACATCTAATGTTTATAATAAAATTTTGTAGTTGCTTCCTTCAGACTTCACCATCCCACACACCCAAAACGGTGAAGATGTGTCATGCCCAATTTGTTGAACACCATTTGACCAACCCGTGACAACTTGTAGAAACTCAAACAATCTTATTCCTATTGATGTGGCAAGGTTCTTGCTTTATGTTGGCCTTCATTGAAGCCTCCTCATTAAGTTAAGAATTCTAGTTGTATGTAGCTGTCAAATAGCAGCATTTCATCTTCAATATGGATCCATGAGTACGGTATGCGTTTGTACCTTCTCAGCTGTCTCAAGCTGGAATGAGTGTTTTTTATTATATTATGAAGGCACCTGGATGATGAAGAGCCTATATAGAGCTCGAAACATGTCCCGAAAGTGAAATAAGTTAATTTTAACAATAAATTTTGTATTGAATAGACGGAAATATGCAATTTAGTCAAATAGGATTATCAGTCAATACAGACCAATATGACATCAAATTCTTCTATGCTTGCCGACTGCAGACGTATCTTCAATTAAAAGGTAACTAAAATTAACTAAAAGGTAGCTAAAAGTAACTCATTATTACTTCATCCTTACAGTCGACACCCTGATATATCAATGAACACCTGATCCCAAGAAATGAAACCATCGCCAAAAAGTGCCGTGAATTGAGACAGTAGGGTCAGAGACTGAAAAATTTACATTCAGAAAAATCAAAATGGTCCCTCAAAGCTTATATCAATTGCTGAAATATTGAATGAACTCGCCCCCTCAAGCTAAAATCCATGTACAGTGCACTCCCGATAATTCGCATGCGGATAATTCGCTTTGCGGTTAATTCGCAGGTCTCCAAATATATTTTAAATAGAAATTCTCACGGCAACTAATCATCATGCTAAGTAAAGCAATCTCTCAGTCATTTAAAAGAATTTTAGTGCGATGCAATGCGTAAAGACGAAATCATTGACATTCGAGAAGACTGAACTGTGTTTCTCTGTGATGGAACAGTAGGCCTGTAACGTGTTTTTCGAGGGGATTTTACGCCACTGGCATAAGTCAGTAGGAAGCCATTCTATATTTATTTACGCGGCAAATTGTTCAGCCAAAAGAAGTTTTCATGTAACTTATTATTATTATTAAGGTATTTCTTTGGAGCATTTTTTATAAAATTATAAGTAATCAGATAGGTTTTCTATGTTATAGAAAACACTATCAAGCAAATTATTACGAACAACATTATCGTAAGAAAATTATATAATTACGGAATTTTACGGAGTTTTGTCAGTTAGGGTATTTTGAGAGAGATGAGTCACGGGGAATTCAGCTACAGGGTTAATCTTGTCGAGAAGCATGACGCAAGCTGGGTTGCTGCTTCAAGAAAAGGCGAAATGGCCTGGACCGGTAATCGACATCATCGCCGCGCCGAGTGTAATGACCCGGAGGTGGAGAAGTATCGCGTGGTGGCTCAGCCAATCAGTGGAGAGCGGGCGAGGAGAAGACGGCTCCAGAGAGGGGATGTGACGAGTGCATATATGGTTTGCGCGCCGTGGAGGCAAGGCGACTATCTTTGTAAAACTTAACCAGTGTGGCTGTACGTGTGGTTGGTTCCGATATTCGGACCATAAGTTATCATACCTACAAGTATCTCATCAACTAACGAAGAAGATGACAACGACCAGGAGGCTGTGGGAAGCTCTCTACAACATCCAGTACGAGGGAAATGCTACGGCAATTTCCAGTGGTAAGCGCGAATGACTCAGAACTATGCAATCTCTCGTCTCTTTGTTTAATATTCAGTATTTCAGTAACTTCATAGCTTGGGAATAAGAGTAAAATCAGTAATTTATCCGAATCAGTTTTCACGTAATTTTCTAGCGGTAATATTCAAATCGCAACGCTCCAATTTAAATTCAAAACTTATTATTATTAATTTTGCAATACTTGTTTTATATAATAAATTCATTTCTTTTAACCATGCAATCTTTGCTTTCAGTAGGTAGCATTAGATATAGACCAATTCCTTCTCCTGATACAATTGTTTGTTGGGTTAATGATCAAATCATACCACGATCTGAGTGAAAAGATTCTTGAAGGTGTTCTACCAGAGCTAGGTGTTGTTAAATATAAATTTAGATTTCAACATAGCGTTGAGGTCTTGGGGCCCATTAAAACAACATATCTTAGTCAGAGTAAATATTTCAAAGTGCAAGACAGGGCCAGCAGAAGAATTACATTTGTCACGCAAAAGTGAGGGCTAAAGAAACCGTTTCACTTGTGCGCTCAACGTGGAGCAAAGGAAAACCGTTACATTTGTCATCCCAACGTGGGGACCCGTTACAGGCCTACTTCCGCAATGTTCGAAACATACGAGCAGGTTGCCGCGAGTGGTATAGCATAGATTTCCTTTATCTTCAAAGCCCAAACAATACAAGAGGAATGCGCTTTCACTGGGGACCTACCCTCCCTTTCCCAACAGCCACACTCAAAGGTCGCTGACCTGTGAGTTGTGAAGGGTGGATGCGCGGACAGCGTATTGTAATCAGCGATTATTAGGTAATGACGTAAACAGTCGCAAGACCGAGAGCGTGTTTGTTGGATGCTCTTCATGCTGTCAATCAGTCACGAGAGAAAAATACTGCTACAAAAGCAAGCTCTTGCCGACATCTGTAACGACGATATTTCGAACGGGCAAGTTAGACGCCGATAAAGACGATTATGATTTAAGACATGAAAGCAAAGATGAAATAGCACAGAATTTGACTGTTGGTGAGGAAAACTGAGATCCAGTTGATATCGAGTGCGGGAGTGTTGCAACGGAAATCCCGAAAGTTTCCCAGAGAATCTAGTCACACTTATCTCTTATAACGTTTTCTTCGGAAATGTGCACTCGAAAATTAGAATAAACGATCTAAGAAACAAAACGGGATGACTTAAAAAAATATATATAAATATATTGTAGGCATAATCCACATAGGCTTGCCTCTAGCCTAGCATGTCTTATAAAACACTACAATCAAGTGTTATAATTATTATTTTGCGTTTCAAGCATATTTCAATATTTTAATCAATAGTTTTGTTTTTACTAGGCTTAACAAAAATAACTGCGGATAATTCGCGGTTTTCAATAATTCGCGGAATTTCGTGCATTAATTACCGCGAATTACCGAGAGTGCACTGTAATAGTAAGATATCTACTAATTATCCCATATGGACTAGAATTACCGAAATTAAACTTTTTAGGTGATGCAAATAGTAATACACTAGAGTTAACCGAGAGTAACTGTAATACACTTAGCGATTATTATAAAATTAAGGACAGTAAACAGATAATAACCGATACCAGTACACTAAAATGCATTCACATAAATGCACATAGCATAAAAAACAAGTTCGATGATATCCAAATAATTTTAGACAGAATCAAAGGGGTATATGTCCTAGCAATCTCAGAAAATTGGTTAACAGAACAAACAAATAATTTTTTCAATATTAAGAAATATGTTGCATATCACGTAGTTAGAAAGCAAACTGGAGGGGAAGTATCTTAGTATGTTTCAAACAAATGTAGCAGTACCCTTGTAAAGGAAATAAATTCCACCCATAGCATACTGCATATTACTGTGAGAAAAGTCCATCAAGAATACAATATAATCACTGCTTATAACCCTCATAAAAGCAACATTCCACACTTTCTAACTGATCTCGAAGTAATTATTAGTTCTTACTCAACGAATCCTGTTATAATACTAGGTGATATGAATATTGATCTATTATTTGGGGACAGATATACTAGTAGTTACGTTAACCTAGTCAAATCATACAGTCAAGTCTTATGTAATACAAAATACCCAACTCGTGTAACACAAACTAGCTCTACTTTAATTGATCATGTATTGGTGAACGAATGTGACAAAATATGGAATATCTATAATATTGGTAATGATTTGAGGGATCACCATTTACTAATCTGTGAAATGAGAAACAAAAAGATTAACAGGAACTCAATATGTGATGATTGGCCAATAGAAAAGGATAAAATAAACTGCAAAAAATTAATAAATATTTAGTAATTCAAGAATTGGTATGCAATGAAACTAACACCAATTATTACTACAATAAATTCTGTGATTTTCTTAATAGAGGAATAGAAGACTGTACTATGAAATATACGAATAAGGGGCCAAGTGCCCCACCAATAAAACCCTGGATCACACAAAATCTTTTAGCACTAATACACAGGAAAGATAAGATATATGCAAAAACCAAAGTTAAAAAACGATCTGCAGAAATTTTAGAAGAATATAAAATTATTACCAGCCAAGTTACGAAACTTAAGAGAAACCTTCAAAGAACCTACTTTGGCCAAAAAATTCAAAATGCAAATAATCAGAGGGAAGTGTGGAGTGTTGTTAATGAGATGTTAAAGGGAAAAAATGAAATTGTCAAACGTATAGTCGACGGCAAAAATATCGAGAAAAAGGAAAATATATGTGATGAAATTAACAAATATTATGTCAATATTGCTAACAGTATATGGGAAAATCAAGGAAATGGTTCTACCTTGGACATTACGAGATATAAAAATACTACTGTAACGTGTTTTTCGAGGGTTTTTTATGCCACTGGCATAAGTCGGTAGGAAGCCATTCTATATTTATTTATGCGGCAAATTGTTCAGCCAAGAGAATTTTTCATGTTAATTTATTATTATTATTATTAATTTATTATAATTATTATTAAGATATTTTCGGAGCATTTTATAAAAATTATAAGCATACAGATAGGTTTTCTATGTCTTAGAAAACGCTATCAAGCAAATTATTACGAACGACAATATCATTGAAAATTATATGATTACGGAATTTTACGGAGTTTTGTCAGTTAGGGTATTTGAGAGAGTTGAGTCACGGGGAATTCAAATACAAGCTTAATCTTGTCAGGAAGTATTATGCAAGCTTGGGTCGCAGCGTCAAGAAAAGGCGAATATATGGAACGGAAATCGACTTCTTCATTCGCGTGCCATGTGTAATGAACCAGAGGAGGGGAAGTAGCGGCGTGCTCAGCCAATCAGTGGAGACCACGTAAGCTGGAAGTTGGGACTGGAGTGGGGATGCGACGTGTGCATGTATCGTTCAGCGCGCCGTGAAACGGGGAAAATCTGTGTAGAACTTGCCGAGTATGGTTCACGCGGGAGTCGCTCCGATGTTCCGTGGAGTGGAGGACTAACTTTTGTAAAACTTAACCAGTGTGGTTGTACGAGTGTTTGGGTCCGATGTACGGACCGTAGAATTATCTAATCTACCAGAATATCATCAAATACCGACCGAGATGACGACATCCAGGAGACTGTGGGAAGCTCACAGCATCATCCAGTACGAGGGAAATGCTTTGGCAATTTCCAGTGGTAAGCGCAAATGACGCAGAAATACGCAATCTCTCATTTCTCTTTGTTTTACATTTCATATTTCAGTAACTTCATAGCTTGGAAATAAGAGTAAAATCAATTTATCAGACTCCGTTTTCACGTAATTTTCTATCGGTAATATTAAAATCGCAACGCTCCAATTTAAATTTTATACTTATTATTATTATTAATTTTGCTATACTTGTTTTATATAATAAATTCATTTCTTTTACTATGCAATCTTTGCTTTCAGTAGGTAGCATTAGATATAGACCAATTCCTTCTCCTGATACAATTGTTTGTTGGGTTAATGATCAAATCATACCACGATCTGAGTGAATAGATTCTTGAAGGTGTTCTACCTCAGCGAGACGTTGTTAAATACAAATTTAGATTTCAGCATTGCATTGAGGTCTTGGCGCCCATTAAAACAACATAGCTTAGGCAAAGGTAAACAGTTACATTTTTCACCCAACAGTTTGGGGCATTAAAAAATGTTACACTTGTTACGCTCAACGTGGAGCAAATTAAATAACGTTACACTTGTCGCTCAACGTGAGGGCAATAGAAACCATTACACTACTAGCACTAACAGTCTTTGTTACTACTGATGCTAATCAAATACAATCAATTATAAACTCCCTAAAACACAAAAACAATATAAGTAAGGACAACACTACTAATGTCATGCTACAATTGTGTCTTGAGGGCCTTACAACATATCTTGTCAAAATAATAACTCTTTCACTGATGACTGGTATATTCCCTGATGCCTGTAAAGTCTCTAGGATGGTCCCAATCTACAAAAAAGGAGACAAAACCCACCCATCAAATTACAGACCCATTAATATTATATCTGCCATCAGCAAGGTTCTAGAAAGCGTTGTTAAACGAAGACTTATGAAATTCTTTATGAAAAATGATTACTTTGCAAACTGCCAATATGGGTTTATTCCAAATAGAGGAGCTGATAGTGCTATATTTGAAGTAGTAACTGATGTAGAAAAGGCATTAGATGAAAACAAACTAGCTGCTGGTGTACTAATTGACCTTCAAAAAGCCTTCGATCTGGTTGACCATAAGATTCTCCTTAATAAACTAGAACTTGCAGGCATCAGAGGAGTGGCACATGACTAGTTCAAGAACTACCTCACAAACAGAAAACAATATGTTGCAATCGATAATGTAAAAGGATCTCAATGGAGAATCGACACAGGAGTACCTCAAGGTTCTGTCTTGGGACCAATTCTTTTCTTGGCCTATATTAATGATATAGTATTATTAGAATTGAAAGGCAAGCTTAAACTATTTGCAGATGATATTTTTATATTCTATCTGGGAACATCTGATCATGAAATTATGCTAAATATTAATTATGATCTCAATAAGCTGGTGGATTGGATGAGAGCATACAAAATGGTTATCAATATCACTAAAACAAAATATTTATTCGTCCATAAACCATCATACAAGATTGAGACCACAAACATAGTCAATAAAGCCCACAAAGAAATAGAAAGGTTTAAATCTGCATCATACCTACATAAAATCCAATAACATCATCATTTTCGACTTATTTTACGTTAGTTCATGTAGGTTTGGAATTTTAAATTTTAATATTTTTTATTGCAGTTGGAACACAAAAAGCGCCTATTTTTAAGCGTGTTTCAACCATGCGTCACATTTAAGAATTATCTCAGAAACCCGTCATCAGATTGAATCCAAATTTTAACACAATATACATTGGAATGTTGTATAGCTGGTTTATTAATTTCAAAATTTTGTGTATCCAAGAAACAGAGTTATCATTTTTGTAAATTAACTTTTTCTCGGCTCGGGGTGGTTGGAAAATGTAGTTCTTGGTCGCGTTGTAATCCTTATACATCAAAAAGTTATGCTGTATGACTGTGAAGTACGTAAATTAATTCACCTATTTTATAACGGTTTGTATTTGTTCGGGGAAATGAGGCATGGTTTGCCAGCTAGCCGCTCAGCGGAAAGCTATACAGTGTTGCTGAGTTGGAGCCCCTCACTTCCGAGCGAAGCGCGCCATGGAGCATGATGGGCTCCATCTCGGCAACGCTGTACAGCTGCTCCCGGAGCGGCTAGCTGGTGAACCATGCCTTATTTCCCCAAACAAATACAAACCGATATAAAATAAGTGAATTAATTTATTTATTTCACAGTCATATAGCATAACGTTTTGATGTTTAAGGATTACAACGCGACCAAGAACTACATTTTCCAACCACCCCGAGCCGAGAAAAAGATACCTTACAAAAATGATAACAACTCTGTTTCTTGAACATACAAAATTTTGGAATTAATAAACCAGTTATACAACATTCCAATGTATATTCTGTTAAAATTTGGATTCGATCTGATGACGGGTTTTTGAGATAATAATTCTTAAATGTGACGCATGGTTGAAACACGCTTAAAAACAGGCACTTTTTGTGTTCCAACTGCGATTTTAAAAAATATTAAAATATAAATTTAAAATTCCAATCCTACATGAGCTAACGTAAAATAGAACGAAGAAAATGATGATGTTATTGGATTTTATGTAAGTCGATTGGTTACTTAACAAACAACCTTCAAACTAAAGTGCACATAATACGTCGACAGTAGATAGTACAAGATTAACTGGAAGGTTTTCCATTTTGTAAGGTACACGTCAATATGGACCTTACAAAATGGAAAACCTTACAGTTAATCTTGAAGATAAGGCGAGCCAGGCCAAAAGGTTAAGATTTAAATATAAAGAACTCAAAATAAAACTGTCTACAACCATCAAAGACATAGATTTCATCAAGGAATGTAGGAACCACAAACTAGTGCCATAGAAAAGTATTGATTGGGCGGAGACCCCCTTACCCCATTATAAGTGAATTAGTAGATAGTACACTAACCTGGAAAAATCATGTAGAAAATGTAAAACATAAAATCATCCCTTTAATTGGTATTATTTTCAGATTAATATATAGATGTCTTACTAGCCAACAATTGAAAAATATATACTTTGTTCTGATACATTCACTTCTAATGTACATGAATTTCATATGGGGGTATTGTAAGAAGGAGATGATAAAAGAACTTGAGATACTCCAGACACGTGCAATAAAATCTATCTCTGGATTTCCTTGGCTCACACCCTCAAATGAATTATACAAAAGAACTAAAATTATGCCACTGCAAAAACAAGTAGCTATGTCAGCAACGGTATTTGTATACAAATTAGAAAACAAATTGATACACACACTCTTCCATTTTACCCATGCAAATGACATTCATCATTATGCAACAAGAGGAGTAAATCGAATATTCACCAGCCATTCCCAATCCATTAAATTTGGAACTATATGAATTATGTCCTCTATAATAAAGGAATATAACTCGCTACCATTAGGCATAAGGGGAAGTTTCTCTATAAAAACATTTAAGAGGAAAACGAAAGACTTCCTATTAAAGGAATGAATAGCCCATATCCAATAGCCTTAAGCAATACAATGTATCATACTGAATCCCTTGTGTAAAGTTAGTCATTAGCAATCAAATATACCATTAACCTAAACAATATCATGTTACAAAAATTATATATATGCCATGCTGTAACTATGCTACTTGATTGTCCCTAACATGAGCTCTGGCTCATTGGGACCTATGTAAATAAATAAAAATGCGTAGTATATTGAATTCCGTTTGATGCGAATCGACTACCGGATATCCTGGACATTGCCATAAGCAAGGACCTTGACATCCCAATAGAAGTCGATAATTTCTCTGCTCTTAACTCTGATCTCGATCCTATCCTCATCAAACTACATTCTAGCTACAGACCTTCCCGCTCCATAATCCCTCTTTATGCCCGAAAGCTAGATTGGGAATAATTCCAATATATCCTTAAAACTACCGTTGCTGGTAATCCCAGCATTCTCTGTGAGGAAGACATAGACTCCCTCGTAGAGAAGTTCACCCACTCACTCCTACACGCAGCCCGTACCCTAGCTATCGGTCCCAAACACAAAATACACAAGCCTTTTTCCATTCCCCCTGCTCTTCAAGCCCTCATCAAGCGGAAGACCATGGTCAGGTGGCGGTGGCAAATCACTACAGATCTTCGCCTCAAACAAGAATGGTACAGGCTTAAACGTCAGATTCATACTGCCATGATTCATCTCCGTAACGAAGAATGGCAGAATAAGTTTGAGAACATGGCTGGGAATTCCAGTCCCCTGTACGGTATGGCCCAAAAACTACTCAAGAAAAGAACTGGCATTTCACCATTACATGAGGTACGTGGAATGTTTTTCACTAGTATTGACGAGGCTAATGCCCTGGCGGACACTTTCGAGAAAGCCTGCGAGCCTAACCAGGAACCTTGCGATGAGGACTTTGTAGAAGAGGTCCGTCATGATATTCGTGGTGGCTTTCAGGGAGAGCTTCCCCAGGGCTTTAGATTTGTCTCGCCGATCGAACTGCTCAACCTCATTAAGAAGTTGAAAACCCGCAAGGCCCCCAGCCCTGACGAGGTGTCAGCTTCCTACCTCAAGAACTTAAGCAAAAATGCTTAAACTTGCTTAACAAAAATGTTTAATGCCATATACCGCTTTGGGTATTTTCCCTCAGCCTGGAAAGTAGCTAAAGTTATCATGATCAGCAAGCCTAACACAAACGGCACATTCCCCCAAAACTACAGGCCAACTAGCCTTCTTTCGGTCATCTCCAAACTTTTCGAAATGACCCTACTTTCCAGGCTTAATTCACACACCTCTGACATCATTAATGATGAGTAGTTCGGATTCCGTAAAGGCCCTTCCACGGTACAACAACTTCTTAGGCTCATAGAAATCATCATGCACACCTTGAATGAACGACATATGACAGCAGTCTGCTGTACAAAATGAAGCACAATTGATTCCCAGATCACTTACTCAAGGTCATAAATTCCTATCTTAGGAAAAAGTAATTCTATGTCCAAGTGGATGACGCCCAATCCTCCTTAAGGAGAATTAAAGCCGGTGTACCGCAAGGTAGTGTCATAGCTCTTGCTCTCTTCAATGCCTATGTTTCTGATATTCCCAAAACTGATGCTACCAGTCTCCACCTATATGCAGATGATACTGATATCTCCACATAGAGTTGAATCCAACCTCCAAGTCGCTTTGGACACTGTAGAACCCTGACTAGGGAAATGGAGAATCAAGATTAATGTCAGTAAATGTTCTGCCAAGCTGTTTACCAAAAAACTCAAACACACTGAAGTCCAGGATCTCAACTTCTTTAGCGAAATAATCAGATGGCAGCCAGCCACAAAGTATCTGGGAATTACGCTTGATCGAGGCCTTATTTTTGCTCAGGAAGTCGCACAGTGCGCAAACCTAGCGAAAGTGATCCAAGCAAAGCTCTGGCCCTTAATTAAGTCCCAGAGCGCACTTGATGAAATTAGCAAGCTCCTCACATACAGCACAATTGTGCGACCTGTTATGGAATACCGTATGCCAATCCTGCCTCGGGCTACGCTGCTCCCTCTACGTTCAATAAACTTCAGGTCGTCCAGAACCGAGCACTGTGCACAATATCAGGTGCTCCCTGGTACGTGCGCAGCGCCCAACTACACACTGACTATAATCTCCCGACTATCAGTCAGAGAATTCACAAACTGGCACACTCTGTACAAACCCACTTATAAACAGATTGGATGGTTACCAAGCCAGAGGGAGCCGTCATAAGCACCCCCGTATTATTATTGAATACATTTCTTTTTCACAACAAACTTGCTACTAAGCACACCTTTCCTTCTCCTTACAACTTTCACTTTTCGATTTTTCTCTTAATTTTGATCTATCACTAGAAATTCTTATCCTTACTATCCTTTCTACATTCTGTATTTCTTGCACCTAGGTCACATTCTGAGCAATCAGATTTCATGGTAATCACCCAATCGAATTCCCTTCTGACAAAGGTCTCAAGGCCCACAACCTATTCCAAAAGCACTCACTTATTTCCCACAAAGAATTGTTGATGTTCTCATCGTCGTCCCCCTGAATATGATGATGGATGTAGTCTGACTTAAGCAACACACACACAAATTAAAGTAAAAAGAATACTTGAGTATATCTTCATCTTGAAGAGCCATTGAAATGATGAGAACTTGATGCTAAGTTCAAAACATGTCTCTTCATGTTAGTCATTAGCTTAGCGGCTTCGGTGGCGTAGTCGGTAGCATGCTGAGCTTCTATGCCCAAGATAGCGGGTTCAAACCCGGCCGAAGCCGTCGGATTTTTTAAGAGCGTTAAAAATCCCTCAGTATGCCTTCCTTCGGAGGGGAAGTAAAGCCGGCGGTCCCATGTCATAGATTTATGGCATGTTAAAGAACCTTCCACTAATTGCACCTGTGTGAAGCTAAATTGGATAGGTAAAGAATGTAAACAACGCTCTTAGGTTTCTATGTTCGTTGCCAAGAGCCGACTGTGGTGGCATCTAGTAGCTAAGTCCTGAACTTGGCCTATTAGTCGTTGACGGTGGCGCTTGGCGGCAAAAGTAGGAACTATTTGAAAAATTCTAGGTTGCAGTACTTAAATTAAAAAAAACAGATAACACACACTAATACAGTCATCACAATTAACACCGGTTATCAGACAGATTCTACACACACCCAAAGTACACGGGGCTACATGACCGCGTTGTCGCAGCCCCTAAACTTAAGAACCAACCATTATTCATGTGCTTAAGTTGCACACCGGAACAACATTTTCCTCCTCCTCCTAGGCAGACCATGTTTGATTCCCGATCAATGCATGTGAGATTTTTGAAGTGAAATACCACGTCATGAGCGCGAGATTAAGTCGCGTAAAACTGCATGTTTCCTTCCTTTTCTCTGCTGACTGAAAATATTGTGTCTCATTTCAGAGAACTGAAATATGGTATCCCTGTATATGATGAGGAAGGGAAGAAACTGGCTCTGTCTAAAGCTGCTGCTCAGCGAGGAATTGGCGCTTGTACTATCAGTAGGATTGCCATGGCTGCTCCAGGAATGGGTGGGTAACAGCTCATCTGCTTCACTATTTGTTGTTATGTTGTTAGTGTGTGTGTGTGTTAGACAGCTGTCCATTATAATGGACAACTAGGCTGTAGTTAAGTGCATGGTGTATAACAAGTTATTATAGTCATTCAAGTCATTCAAGGGGTAGTGATGTGCAATCTATAACCTCTCCTACCCAAATGTCATCCTCTCCTTCACGTGGCGAACTTGCCCCTTTCCACAGACAAGGCTCTGGCGACCAAGTCACTGCGGGATAACAGTTACTTCAAGTACAGAGGAAGTGCTGTATTACAGCCTGTCCATGGGCTGAGAGATGGCATCCCCATTAATGGACTTACTTTCTTCACGCTAGTAACCCGTTGGAAGGACATTTTCATTGCTTTCAAGTCTTGTAAAGGAAAAAAACGGACGGATTCTACAGTTGACGAACTTGGCAAACGAAAGGACACGAATTGGAAAAGGAAGAATATTATTAGATGTGCTACCTGGAATGTTCAGGGTGAAAATGAAAATCCACAGCCTGCTTCCAGTCTCCGACCGGGTCAGGAATGGAATGAATGAAGCCCCCGTCTAGCGGTGAGGATATGAAGTGTGCCGGCTGCCGAAGCCTGTCACACTCCTCTGGGGCAATGATTAAATGAATGACAAATGAAATGATAGTGGAGAGTATTGCTGGAATGAAATTGTGACAGGGAAAACCGGAGTACCCGGAGAAAAACCTGTCTGCCTCCGTTGTGTCCAGCACAGATCTCACATGGAGTGACCGGGATTTGAACCACGGACCCAGCGGTGAGAGGCAGGCATTCTGCCACCTAAGCCACGGAGGTTCAGGGTATTGGACACAAAGATGATCAATTAGACGATATTCTATCAATAAAAGATATTTCATTTGCAGTTATTTCTGTAACAAAGAAAAAACTTCAGGGATCCAAAGAGACAAGAAACTATTTACATTGTGGTGTTTGAAGCCATATTTTCAGTGTTGCCTTAGTAAACAAGAGTTTAGTGCTTTTCAGTCGGTCAACACGAATGTACCCAAAAGAGATGGGTTATGCCCTAATCCTGAAATAAATTACATGAGATTAATAAAACACTAGGATGACCAGTTTCGATCGTCAAGCGATCATCATCAGATCCAATACACTTAGGCTATAAAATCTATGTTTGAAATACAGGTGAAAATATTTACAATATGTACAATTATTTAGTTGCAGTATTGGTACTGCAACTGTCAGTGTATGCTAAATGCAGTATATATGTTAGGTTTACAGTTTTATAGTGGTGTTCAACGAAATGTTAGAGCACAGGCAGGGGTGATGTTTATGTTTCACAAGAGATTACGATCCAAAATTGATAGCTATACTTTTTGGAATTAAAGGATCATTCAAGTAAGAATTAAACTATCCAGAGGATATTTGACAGTTATAGGGGTATATGCACTGGTTGAAGACTACTCAAAAGAAGTGATATTTTGTATAATGATCTACAGAAGATAATCAACATTACTAATTGACAAGATATGATACTGTTAATGGGAGACTTCAATGGCAGAGTTGGTAATGAGAAAATTCAGAATAACATCGGAATTCATGGAGAGGTAACCTGCAATAATAATGGAAAAAAATTAATAGATATCACTATCTTCAATCAGTTTTGGATTATGAACACACTGTTTCCACATAAGGACAGTCACAAATATACGTGGTCCGCAAGAAATCGTAAATCAATTATTGATTATATCATTTGTAATGGAAAATTGGCAGATTTAGTTTTAAATACAAGAGTTTATTGAGGACCTGAATTGGAAACGGACCACTATTTATTAGTTGCCCCTATTCGTTTAAAACCACGGTGGTTCAAGAAAAAGAAACAAAGAACACAGGGAAACAAAACTTTCTATAAGGTTACCCTTTTAAATGATCCCTGTATAAAATGGCTATACCAAAACAGGCTTGATAATCACATTCAGACGATTCCACTTTCTGACGATGTGGAAGACGAGTGGTCCAATTTGAGTTCAGCTCTAAAACAGTCAGCATTTGAAAGTTTGGGAGAAAAAAGGAGATGGCAAAAGAAAAAGTGTTTAGAATTTGGGACGAAGAAATTGCAAAAGTAATCTCCGAAAAAAGAAATGCATTTAAAAAGTTTCTGTCGATTGGTAAATTAGATGATAAAATAGAATACCATCATAAGAGAGCAATAGCAAAAAGAGAAGTCCGTAAGAAACACAGGGAAAGTTGGGAAAACTTTGTCTTGTACCTGGAGACTGACATAACAAGACCACAACCACAAACCTGTAACATTTTGAAAGAACTAAATAGGGAAGTAAAAGAAGATGTAAAAATTAATGCAATATCTCACAAAGATTGGCTTGAGTATTTTCAGAGCCTTTGGTTGAGTCCAAATATTGAACAACTTTTTTTACAAGCATCTAACAATAAGTCTTCGGAAAATATTACACTCAAAGAATTTGAACAAGTCTTGAGGAAACTTCGAAATGGGAAAACACCTGGAGAAGAGTTAATAAATGCAGAAATGTTGAAATATTCAGGCATTTCCTTCAAGAATAGATTTCTTGAATTATTGAATTTAATCTGGATGGGTAACAGGCCTCCAGAAGATTGGCAAAAGGCAATAGTTGATCCTCTTCATAGGAAGGGAAATATGAAAGATTTGGAAAATTATAGAGGAATAAGTATACTTAACTCTGGATACAAAATTTTTGCAAACATTGTTAAAGATAAATTATTGAAACATTACTCTGAGGTAATAGGGAATGAACAACATGGGTTTAGAAAAAATTGCACATGTGCAGATGCCTACTTCACCTTAAAAATTTTGATCGAAAAACGCAGGGAGTTCAATTTAGAAACACACATATCTTCTTCTTCTTCTTTTCCCGGTTCCAGTTATCTGGGTCGGGGCGGGAATCAAGGACCTCCATCCGAGGCCTCGACTCGCACACTATCATATTTAGGCTATTTGTACGATGGGTTCGCCACACCCAAAGGTTAGAAACACACATATCATTTGTTGATTTTAAGAATGCCTTTGATTTTGTTGACAGAAACAGACTTATTGACATATTGGCCAGGGATTGTGTCCCCCAACAGTTAATTGATAACATTTACAACATGTATAGTGGTACTCTTATAGCAGTAAGATTAAGTAATCATAAATCTGAGTGGAAGCTGATCAGCAGAGGGGTAAGAGAAGGCTGTGGACTCTCTCCATTGCTATTCATAATCTATATGAATGCTATAATAAAGGAATATAGGTGTGAAAGACATGGTTCAATACCAATCAGCAGGCATCTAAGAAATTTAGACGCTATACTATTTTCTGATGATGTTGCATTGGTAGCAGCATCAGAAGATGATCTGCAGTGGTCAGTATTCAACCTCCAGAAAGTGGCATCAAAATTCAGCATGTGCATTTCTACTGAAAAGACTATAGTAATGGCCTTGAAGGATAAGGACCCTATCCCCAGTAAAATTTGTCTGGATGGTAAAATTTTAGAAAGAGTTAACGAATTCAAGTATTTAGGATATCATTTACAGAGGTGCCAACTATTACGGATTGTCCGTAATTATTACGGATTTCAGCTCACGATTACAGCATTACGGTCGAAGGGGAAATTATTACGGAAAAGTGACATCACGAAAAAAAAATACATTTCTATGAAAGAAAAAAAGAAAAGTTACAGGGTGTGTACCGGTAACGAAAAAGTAGCTAATTTTACGAACAGGTAACGAAAGTAAAAGTAGCTAATTTTTATGTCTGCATAGTTGGAGGTAACGAAAATTCGCCGAGGTCTGTTTAAATCGTCTAAACTCGCGCCGCCTGGCTCACAGATTGCGATGGAGCCGATTGCGTAGGCCAAGCACTATTTCTCCGTACCCGATCTCAAGGAAATGCATACTGATGATACCTTGAGTGGTATAAATCGGTTCAACGTATAATTTCGGTATCGAGAAGAGTTTTTAGTTTTGTGTGAAATATTTTTCTGCATTATTAGGAAACCTGACTTTCCGCAAGACGTTTATTCGCGAAAACTTCCGAAACTCAACAGAAACCTCTCATTTCTGTTATTGACCTTAACATTGACCTTAACTATCTCGAATTGAAGTCCAGAAATAAACAAAACAATTTAATGTCGCAATCTTGCGAAATGATAGAGTTTCGAAAAAAGAATCCCGAAAGTGCTTCAAAATACATTTATTTTAAAAATGTATCCTTCTCGAAAACTAGCGACATCCAGTATGGTTAATTCGAAATTCCGTTATGTTGACTTTTCCTTAGAACTTTGGTTCCATCGGATAATTTAACCGGTTATCTCGAAAACTTGCATAACTTGGATAATTCGTGATTCGAATTCGAAAGAAAATTTGCCGTCTTGTCGTATTATTCATGCAATCCCATCAGAATAATTCGTAATATTCGATACCTACTTCAAACGTTCATCCTCCGAACTCATATGCTCAAGATGGCCGGCTGACTGCACGACTTACCTGCGGGAATCTCGTCAAACGGACCGAGATCGATGCCAGTTGCGTAAAATCATAAAACCCGTGCCCAATCACGAACTTGTGACCACGAGGACGATTGCGTAATTATGCTATATTTTCCCGTGTCCACCTCTAGGACAATGAAAATCTCGTCGATCGGCTAAAAGTGACACCAATTTATTATGTAAATAACGATTTTTCTCCGTGTTCTATCGTGAAAACTACAGGATTCTCGTCAAACGGCTGAGGCCAGCGTCGATCGTGTAACATTTCGATATTTTCTTAGAATGAAGGTTTCATTTTCATCTCTTGATTATTTTGTTCAAAGATTCCCAAGTTTGGTCAAGGAAAGTGAACATGACAAACTTGAAGAGGAATTTGCTCTTTATCACTCTGATACTTTCCCTGAATATATTTTACAAGGACAGAGAATTGATGTAAAATGGGGGAAAATTGCTGAGCTTAAAAACGAAAGTGTATAAAACTTTAAGTAATGTGGTATTTGCAATATTACTAGTACCTCACAGTAACTCCCCCACAGAAAGAATTTTCAGTGTTGTTAGGAAACATCAGACACCATTCAGACCTACATTAAGCACATCTACACTGGAATCGATTATGATTCAGAAGGTGAAAATGTCATTACAGGGGGAAGTATGTTACAAGAAAACTTTCACGGAAAACCAGTTACTGGGTGCAAAACAAGCTAGAAGGATTTTTTTTATTACAGAACTAGCAAGTAATATGCAAATTTTATTGTGTAATATAATATCTTTACTATAGGTTGCTTCCGGGTAGGGCAAAAATGGTGTCATTATCGAGAAGGGAGGAACATGCTTCGGATTTGACGGGAACATTTTTCAGTGGGTGAGGGGCAATATAAGGGATTACTGATAACCCACTTCAAAGGTTGGCACCTCTGCATTTATCTTTTCAAGAAGAATGAGACATAACTGCAAAAAATAACAAATTATACCAGAACAACAAGAATTATCAATCAAGTCATGAAGCTATTTCTTGTCCAAGGGCATACACGCTTACGTTTGTACAACACATTAGCCAGACCAACCGTATGCTATGGCAGCGAGGCATGGACAATAAGATCTCAGGACATCTCCAGACTCACAGCACACAAAATGACATTTATGTGCCGAACAGCAGGCTATACTAAATGGGATCGCAAATGAGGATGTGCTGAAGGAACTAAAAGTGAAACCAATAACTACATACATTTGTGACTACCAAGAGAACTGGAAACAACATGTCCAAAGGATGGAACCTGGAAGATTTCCAAAGGAGATCCTTCGCTACCAGCCACGGGGAAATAGATCGATAGGACGTCCGATGAAGAGATGGAGGGAAAGTGCAAGTCCGAAACGGGACATTTGACCCAATACTTGGAAGGAAGATGATGATGATGATTATAATCATGTGTTTTGTGTTATTTCTAACAATTTCTTTTTTAGTACTGGCATTTCTTACTTGTGATAGTAAGATTTTATTTGTAATATACCGCTAGAAGTTTTCGAGTTCTATTTCAAACGTCATCTGATCACAGTAAGTGATCCCAAATTTTATGATATAGATCAGAGCTTCTCAAATGCTAGAAATTGCATGTGTTCAATGTACAATGACTGCATGGTGTTGTCAGCTTGACACGCCATGACTGAAAGCCTCCATGTCATGAATGCGGTAGTGAAAATCCACTTCTTGTATCCCTGTTTGTTCTGGTAAGAAGGCATGAAAACCACATTATTTCTTGTGATAATATTGTTCTGTAATGAATCTGTTCTTGGAATAAAACTTGGCAAGTAAGTTAATTATCATAACATTGTCTCATTCCATGCTTTATACAGTATTAAAATCAGCTATATTTAATTTTTGTAAGAAATATTTAGTGTCCCACATCGTTGGTTATTTGTAATTCTTCAGTTGGACAACACGAATTTGCCCAATGACTGGGCGGGGTTCAATGTATATAATATGTAAATGACACTCCTGAAAAAAATACATGTATTAGTTTATGAATGTGATTTTTTCCATGAGTGTCATTTACATATTACATACATTGAACCCGGTCATGTAACTCCGTGTACTTTGGGTGTGTGTAGAATTTGTCTGATAACTGGTGTTAATTGTGATGGCTGTATTAGTGTGTGTTATCTGTGATTCAGGAAGAAGGACTGCAGACGATAATTTTTTCAAGTAGTCCTACTTTTGCCACCAAATGCTACCATCCACGACACCTAGCTGCGGATGTGGCTACTAAATGCCGTTGCAGTCAGCACCCGGTGATGAACGTTAGAACTAATAGAGTGTTATCAGATTAACCTACAAATTTTAGCTTCCACAAGTGTAATTAGTGGAAGGTTCTTTCTCATGCCATAAGTCTATGACATGGGACCGCGGCTTTACTTCCCCTGCGAAGTAAGGCATACTGAGGGATTTTTAACGCTCTTAAAATAGACGGAAATGTGTAATTTAGTCAAATAGGCTTAAAATATCAGACGACTTCGGCCAGGCTTTGTATAGGCAACACTGAAAAAATGGCTTCAAAACTTTACATCCCACATTGTTTGCCAGTTGGTGTATTTAGGTAAATGTTTTGTAAATAACATTTTACGAACATAATAGGTGTAGCAGCAATTAAATATGTATGATCAAAATAACAATATTGTTTATATTATCCATTAACTCCTCTCTCTGTTATTTTTATTGATGTTTCATTTCTCTTTGTATTTCTTTTCAGAATATTTTACATCTTTTGATTTTGGTTTCACCAGTGAAATAAAGCAGTCTTTCCATTTGGTAAAAGTGAGCAAACATCTTTTGTTATTCTTGGTTTGTTGTATGATCTTGAGTTCCAAACCTCCCTTAAATATTGTATCAAGAGTCAGCTATATTAACCTTCCGTCTGTGGTGTGATACTAACATTGTAGCATTGACCCATTTTCTTGCACTAAAGTGATTGCCGTAGTTTAGTTATCCCTAAAATCTAGACTTTCACTGCATTAATGACACTTGAAGGCTACAGGGGAGAGAAGATCAGTGAAAAAAGAAAGAGATATTGTTACCAGTAGGTATCTTAACAGGTATGCAAGTATATCATGTTAAATATTAAATGTATACAGTACACAATATAAAACAATATAACACAATATAATTAACAAAAAAATAAAATTAGAACATGGACTGGAATTCTATTACTGTACGTACAATATGTGGTTACTTATCTGAGCACAGTCATTGGTTTTACAGTTGTTACGCTTTCACCTGTGTTATAGTAAAGTGTTCTTGGGTTTAGCATTTAAAAATCCTAAATTTCACTTTTGAATTCTACATTTTGTAGCAAATAGACTAAAAATAAGTTGATTTTTCTTTCATTTTTTTTCATTATTGACTATCCTATGTAGTAGTGAGCTCTAAACTACATTAATATAATTTTGCTCGTCATATTATTTATAAAATATTATAGAACTAACATAGAATGGCCTAAAAAAAATAATTCAAATTTACATAGTAATTGCACAAGCAAAGCAAATAACCAGTTAGTAAAAGAAAAACAAAATAATATTATAATCGTCCCTTCCGTCGAGAAATTCCAAACACTGCCCAGTCAAAAGAAAGCTAATTTTTTGCCAATTAATAAATGTTTGAGTCATTTTCACTGTTTTTCAATTTTTTATTTTGTAGAAAATTAAGAATAATGCATGTATTTTGCATAAAAAGAATAATTTCACATTTTGAGCCAATTTTGCATTTTATTGCTATTTGAGTAACATTAATATGGTTTTCACTTGTACGCGTTGTGGAGCATGAAGATACATGACGTGATGAGTAGTTAGTTGAATCCTGATTTTGTTCCTTCCTTATATAGTATATTTTTTAGTCTTCTCATATGAAATTTGTAGTCCTGTCCTGACTGCTATTTCATGAAGTTTTCTGTGGACCGAAATTTGATATTTTTCAGTCTGTCAACATGGCTTCAAACACCATAATGTTTTCTATGGAATGGATTGTCTCTTGCCTATTTCTGAAAAGAATACCTAGGTCATCTCCTAAGACTAGGCATTCAAGGTGGGTTTTGTTCTTGAGAGGTCTGCCAATATTTATCCCTTTAGTTTCATTTTCCCATCACTAAATTGAATAGTAATGGGATTAAAAGGGCTCCTTGTCTAACTCCTATATTAATTACGAATGGTTCAGATATAGACTTGGTACATCTAGAATTTAACTCGCTGTCATGCCGGTTAGCTTGATTTGCTTGATCAGTTCTCTTGTTTTTCTTTCAAATTGGAATTTCTCTTGTATATTATTAGGATCTTTTCTTCATGACAATGTGGATAAACCATATGATTGCATATTTAAGGCATGTGCTATGTGCAGATTGATCTTTGCAAGCATGTTTTCCCTTTCCTTTTAGTTTTCTTAATTTTGCATATGTAGATTTTTGTCTTGTAGCTGTGATAAAGCTGATAAGTGTGAGAACAACAATCTTTTTCTTATGGAGGTAGTATATACCTTGTCCTGTAGGTGAAGCTATGAATGAACATGATGGAAGTGATGAAAGAACAAACAGACATTTTCAGGGTGTCTACTACTCTGGAAAACAGGGGAATTTTAAAGCCAGGATAATCCAGGGAATTATCAGAGTATTTTAATGACACTCAGGAAATCTTAGTTTTACCTTGAATAAATGGAAATTACTCATTCAAGTACGGTATATTCTGGTGATGATTGTTCTTATCGACATTAAATCACTAAGCTCTCATTTCTTGCAAGATAGATCACATAAATTATGTGTGTACACTGTGTATTTGTACAGGGTTATTCAAAATGATTGTCGGGGTTTCGTGAATTTTTTGTAGAAACAGTGGACAACATACCGTACCATTGTTATTGTTGCAGTAACTGTTACACTAACTCTCAAAGGTTTTTTTTTACATCGATTTAGTACCATGTATAACCACCAGATGGCAGTAACAGCAGTATTTCACAAAATGGTGGTCAGCGGTAAAGAGAAGGCATTTTGTACTCTCGAATTTCATCAAACCGGTCCGTTACCAGAGTCCAGCTCCATTTTCCTACGATGTTCGGGAAAGACCCTTCCTCCAACAACTCTATTCGCAGATGGTATGCGCAATAATTCGTGAATACCAGTTGCTTGTGTAAAGGGAAAAGCCTTGGCCGTCCCCGCGTGTCAGAAGCAGACGTGAATCGGATCAGGGATGTTTATCTCCGTAGTCCTAAGAAATCGACTACAAGAGGCAGCAGGGAACTGCATGTTAGAGCATTTTTAAATCAATAACTTCCACGGCGATGGATTGGACGTGGAATGGAACATGATCAGATGCTCTTATCCTGGCCACCAAGGTCACCAGACTTAACACCGTGTGACTTTTTCCTGTGGGGGTATGTCAATGATCAGGTATTTGTTCCTCCTCTACCAGCGAATATTCTGCAACTGAAACAGCGTATCTGAGCCGCCTTCGTCACCATCACCACTGACATGTTGGGGCATGTGTGGGAAGAGGTGGACTTTCGAGTTGATGTGTGTAGGGTGACCAGAGGCGCACATATCGAGCATTTGTAATGCATGTAAAAAAAACTTTTTGAGTTACAGTACACAATGAAACACGATTCATCTTCCTACGTCAATTGCACTGTATGTTATGAATTTTTGTAACCCCGACAATCATTTTGAATAACCCTGTATATAAATATGCAAATGTATGATTTTTGAGAGCATTACTATTGACAAGCTACTTTTAATACAAGTACAATAGTTTTTCTGGATGATAATTTTAGAAATTGGCAAAATATAGAAAAATATATTTTGCTGTTTTTTTTTTTTTTTTTTTTCCAGCTTTGTCAAGCACTTCCTGAAATGCTCAAGTACAAACTCTGTTTTATATATTTATTAATGCCGCTACTGTTCCTCGGGGAATTTTCTCATTTATCCTGGAAAAATCTGGTAATTGTCAGGGAAATCTGTTAGTTGGTTTTGGTAGACACCCTGATTTTTGAAGGCAAAGACTTTGTGGTATATCAAAGTTAAAGTTTGCTCCATTAGGCTCATAAGATGTGCAGCACTTAGCAAGTTAATTTTAACTGGGTAAGGATGCTTGGCAATCAATAATTTTAATATCATTTTGGTAGTTTAGCCAGCAATTATTATTACAGTATACATTCTTGAAAAGTTACTATATTAGCTTTGTGTATTCATCATTGCTAGCTTTATACTGTTGGATATAATGGACAAAAATAATATGGTAGTGACCACCAGTCCTTTTAGACTTGGAAAATGCTTTCTTCTGACCTGATTGTTTTTCACATTTATCTCAGTCAGGATTCATTCCACCAATAGAGCATATAAATATCCACAAATATTCCAAATTAAATTTCCAATGATTTTTCTTCTGAATATGTTCTTAAGTGTACAGACTATTTTGCACACATTATTTACAACCCTCACTCAGCATCCCTACCTTTAGGTATTATAAACATTTTACTGTATGTTGTGTAGTTTCTTCCCCTTTTTACCTTGAACTTATAGACCAAGGTTACAAATTTGTGTGTGGCCTTTTCTCAGTAATGACATAATAAATGGCTAACGGATAAAATCTCAGCTGAACCTTCTTCTGACTTTTTTTTAACTTAACAAAATGAGTCAGTTTTGCAGACGAAAGAACAACTATATACACCCGAAGTATTGGCAACTATGGTATGTTATGTCCCCAAAATAACCAGAATATGGTTAGTTCAGTATATACATTTGAAAACCAGTATGGAATGGCACTGCCAAATTTAATCTCTGTACATTGGTGGCCAGTTGACATGCAAAAGTTTCTACATGCATATTGCATGGGCCTTGAGTTTAATTTCCAGTAAATATGTTGGTTACTCTGTAAAGAAATCGAACTTCACAAGGCACGTGTTTTTCACTGATTAAAGGCTAGTTTGTTGTGGTTAATATTCTCTGTTCATGAAATATTTAGTTTGCAATCTGCATGTGTAAATTTGAATAAGTTTGGGTTTCAGTTATGTTCAGTAATTATCTTCTACCTTGTAGATTTTAAAAAACTACAGAGGTAGGCCTGTATGGTATATTAAGAAAATGGTATATGGTTGGATTCAAAAGTTTGTCTTACAGCTGGGGTAACTGCACGCAACTGGGTACATACATGGAAAATGAATACTGCAATATGGAAGAGTAATGAAACGTTTAGTTTGACATTTTTTGTTTGTTTTGGTTTATTTTTTATTCCCTTTTTAGGGATTTTCTTTGCATATGCATTCTTATTTTTGATTATTTTTCTTTGTCTGATTATGAATTTAGTTAGCATGTACTTGAGTGTTGTAATATCTGTGCATGGTTGTCTATCCTTATATTTGCATCTCCTTAATGTTTTGCATTCATGATGATCATGTGCGAGTTATAACTAAAGTTTGATGCTTTTCAGTCGGTCAACACAATTGTACCCAAATGAGATGGGTTATTCTCTAATCCTGAAAATAATCACATGAAATTAATAAATACACTTGGATGACCCAAAAACTGAATACCTTTCTACCATTTTGAACCTACAATAGAAAGACATGAAAAATAGCAGCCACATTCGACTGGGTTTTGGTAGAAACAATCAAAAGATAGTAGTGAAAACAGTTACCCTCGACCCAGAGATGGAAATTATTTTAAGTTATTTTATTAAATGCCTCACTCCTTCATAAATCAGATGGATTTCTAGTATCATGCAATGCAATAAATTCATACATGTAAAGGACGAATATTTTAGAAACATTATACTGTCATTAAACTGTAAGAGTTGACGATTGGAGCGAAGCATTTTATTGTGTTTTTGAGGACTGTCTGAATGTTTTTTTGAAGTTGTTAAGTTACGAGAGGCTGAAGAAGAGAGTGAATATTCTCTTGAAACATGTTCCTCTAATGTAATAAAAACATAGGCGGACTGTTTACTTAAAACCTCCTCATAATAAAAATAGATCTGTGATGGTCTGGAAAAGTTCACTGCACTCCCAAGTTAGTTGTTTTTAAGGTATCATATCACATTTGGTGATTACTACACAAAATTAATTAAATCTCATCCATTGGTCACCCAGTAGAGTTGTATATGACAGTTTATTATTTATTTATCGTATGATGTTAACACAACACAATCACCTACATAAATACAGATTCATATAACACAGCAATAATACTAACAAATTATATAAATTATAAAGCAGATAAAAAAAAAAAAATGACAGTGCAAATGGAATATTGAAATTGGTAGCTCTTAAAAGATCTAAGCCAAGAAGCTGGGACCATAAATCATGTTTGTCAAAACTGAAGTAAAAGAAACTAACCAACTTTTACTGATACATCTAATCCAGCACTTGAATATGAAAAGAGAAAGGTATACCTTATTTACTCGGCTATAGGACCCCCTTTTTTTTTCTTCTAAATTTTTAGTTCCAAAATTGGGGGGTACTATAGATGTGAAATTCACAAAAATCCATTATTTTGGGATAGGGAGAGAGTAAAAATAAGCAACTCAAGCAAGACCTATCTGCGATGTCAAAACTATGCCTGTAGTCGTGAATACATTCAGGTTTCTCCGAGAACACCACCCTGTGTTCCCTCAGAACGTCAAGCACTTCTGACTTCTGACCCTCGTCCAACATGGTATCCTTAACAACTGCCTCCACCCAGTGATCAACATCACTCAACTCACAATCATCTCCCATGACCCAGAAACAACAGTGATCAACATCACTCAACACACGATCATTTCCCATGACCCAGAAACAACAGTGATCAACATCACTCAACACACGATCATCTCTCATGACCAAAATACAACTTGATACCATGCCGACACCTAATTCTTTCTCCTCAGAAACCTCTTAAACAACCTGAATGCATCCAGCGACACTAACAAAATCTCTACCATCAACCTGATAACCTAACCTAACCCAATCCTGTTGCTCACTCCACCCAAACTTCACTAGCGCCTTACTGTATTCTAATTTACAGCTCTGGTCTCATAACCTATCAGATCCTACATTGACATTACACTCTAACAAGGGAAGTCTCTGAACCGGGGAATCGCGGATCCTGCTGAAACTTAGCAAATATGTTGCTTGAGCCCAACTAGGCAGAACCATGAAGAAAAATCTTTCGGAAATTAACTCCTGCCCTCCGTAGACGGCAATAAGTACAACAATTTTGAACTGTGTGCGCTGGTCAAGCGCGGGTGTGCCTCACGCCTGATTGGTGGCTCAAAAGGTCATGCTCCAAACGACTGCCCTCCCGTACTCGCGCTCACAACCTTCGCTGCGGCGTGCACATTAATGCTGCATCTTTACAATATATTGCACGTCGTGCTTTATTAATAATCATGCAATGTAAGGTATCACAAATACATATCATTACAACACAACACAGAGTAAACTGAACCAATAGTCAAACAAGTGAGTAAGTGACCAAGCTACTTCACATAGTTCTGACAACAGTGATGTTCGTGGTAATAATGTTGGAAACACAAACTGGTCTTACACCATCCACACCGTATGAAACATGGGCGAGTGCAAGTACTACATTGTATTGCACTGATATCGAAACAATATGGCACAGGGTGTTCAAACCCACCGGGATTGTCGGACAGGTACTGACTTCGGTACCATGCGTATTGCCACATTGAAGCAAAACGAGGGGACGACAATTGGTGATATGTCAGAGACTGCATTTTCAAGATTGTATTTCTCTGGGCCAAATTGATGTCAAAATTCAATAACCGAACGGTGTTCGAAAATCTACGGACAAAGCTTTTCCAGACCCTAAAGCCGTATACATCCAATGGTTGACAATAGGCTGTGGCTCCAGGAGGTATCATCATCAGTCGTATGCGCTCTTCACTTTCTAACGATTTATGTCCAGAAAAGGAATCCAGAAGGAGTGCCACATTGCCGGACGGTACATGCTGTTTGAAAACATTGTGGAACCAATCCTTCAATTGTGCGGATCCCATTTTGCCAGATTTTGTAGGAACAACGTAAATATTGTCATGTGCAAACATAGTTTCTTTCACCCTTTTTCCAAACACACCTTTTGGTTCTTTCAGAGTTATGAAGAGAGGTCCTAGTAGATTGCCGGCTGCTGTTATTGTTGGCATTATTGTATAACTGTGCGTTGTGGCCCCCACTGATTGCACTTGGGAGCAAACCGTTTTCGACCCTTTTATAGCCAGTGTTCTACCCGAACACATCTCCAAATTGAACCCACTTTGATCACTATTACATACGTTCCCAGGGCCGAGAGAATCAAGAACCGATGTAACCTCTTCTACGAATATTTCTGCTGCTGACATAATATCCATTTCTCGATGGGCATTCTTTGATGTCGTCACAGTTGTTATTTTTCGCGAAATGACATTATAGCGATCCTTAAAGTGCTGCACCCAGGAATGGCTGGCTTTAAACCCCGTACATTTTACGTCCTGTGCAGCTAGCATAGCCCATTGCTGAATTGTCACGTCATGTATAACTTCATTATTCTGATGGGCAATGTCAAATTGGGCTTTTACGACACATATTATTCTCCTCAATTTGTCGCGGCGGGTGCCTCCCCTTTTCACTTGCTCTGCCCACAAATATAAATCTTTCTTGCTTTTTAAACGGTGAAACTTACTTTTTACCGACGAAAAGGAAAGCGGGCGCCTCATACCGCTTTTCCAATAATCAACAGCATTTTGTTTGTATTCCATACCTACAGCTTCATCTGACACTTTCCTGGGTGAGCTATCGGTGGCAATCCAAATATTATCTTCATCAGAGTTGTTGGTGTTACTGTCATCCGGTAGCTCATGTGTGGCGACAGTAAGAGTAGAATAGGAGTCCACGTTCATAGTGCTGTTCTCTATACAACCAGTTATGATACCTGTAAATATCAATAAGCACAACAAATAAACACACTTGTTAAAGAGACGAACGCCAGAAAGTCAGATAGGCACAAAACCATCAATAGCCTATAGCCTACCATCCAAACTGTCCAACAAGTCGTGTTCTTGAATGCTGAGAGGCTTTTCCATACATTTTCCATATTTTTCCTCCAGACAACATATAACTTTTGCAATGTTAATATTCATCATGCAATGCATGGGACACTCTCCGTATACAGATTTAAGCGTATGCCGGGTCTGTCGCCTCTCATTCGGTGACTGTACGCCGTAGGCCGGGAAGCAACCTCTGACGCAGCCAATGAAGCTCACGCCGCTGGCGCGCCAATTTAAACGTGTAAATCTTAATTTTTCATCTAGTACAAGGGGAAGTTAATTTCCGAAAGATTTCTCTTCACGGTTCTGCCTATTTGGGCTCGCGCAACGTATCTGCAAAGTTCCAGCAGGATCTGCGATTCCCCGGTTCAGAGACTTCCCTTGTAAGTATGTTTTTCTTCCAGAGCGTGAGCAGGAATACTATGTAAGGACTTTCCCCCTGCTCCATATAGTGAGTCCTGGCGAAGTTTAAACTTCCTGGCCTATTACTTCTCTCAACCTGTCTTTCCTTGCCACGCCCCCTGTTTGCCTGCTCTACCTCACGTGGTCTGTTCCCCGGTCGATTGTTTTCCCCGTACCCCTGACACTCATTGTTATTTCTTCCTCTCCCATGATCTTCATACCAAATGTACCTATCCCCTCTACCTGGATCCCAGTTCCTCTCTCTCCCCTGATTATAATTTCCTTCCCTTCGATTACCCCCCATTTCTCTGACGTTGCCTACCTGTCTTTCTCAACGTACCTAACCTTCCAAGTGACCTCTCCATGCCTGTAATAGCGACGATCTCCTGCACGCACACTGCAGTCCTAATGTCCTCAGAGAAATTACATACTAACTTCGTAACAAGATTTTCACTCCCTCCTAGTTCCAGATTTTGACCACGTAGAATTCCACCTACAGTATCTTCCTCCATACCAGTCACTATCTCGCTAAGTTGGCTAATATTTTCATCTACTTTCTTCATACCATTCCCTAGCAAACTAATCTCGACTCGCTCATCCATCTCCACTCTCTCACCACTCTCCTCACTAACTTCAGCACTCTCATGCACTCTCCTCACTAACTTCAGCACTCTCATCCATCTCCACTCTCATAGGCCTACCACTCTCTTTCTCAATAACCTCAACGTTCTCTTCCACGATGCCTACAATTTCCTCTTTCTGCTCTCCCAACTTCCTATCTACCCTGGAAAATATCTGGCTAGTCTCCAGTGCCTGGCTAAAAATTTCCCCTGCCAACTTCACTTGTTGAACATCCAACTTATCTACTTCAGAGTCTATGCTCTCTTCCTGAACAGCAATCTGATTACCTAGCTTAGTTTCCAGATTAGTGGCTTCTACACTGACTTCACTAACCTGGCTGTCTAGGCTAATCACATCAAGCTTCTCCGACAAATGCTCTGTGACCTCATCAAGCTTCTCTGATAAATGCTCCTCCACACTATTCAGCTGACTAGTTATTTTCTCCTCCATCCTATTCATCCTCTCCTCCATACCATCCATCCGACTGGTTATCCTCTCCTCCATCCCTACAGACTTGTTGCTGTGAAGCAGGAGCTTCTCCAACATGGCCATCATATTTAATTCATTTCCCCCCTGCCCTGGTAAATCTCCCCTGACTCTACTGTTTTCCACCATCCCTAAAGCAAATTGCCTATCAGACCCTGTCTGATTCTGCCGCTCACCAGCATCGTCCCCCAACAAAGCTGAATTGCATCCTGGCTCTAACGTAGCCATCCCTAAATGAAATATGTAAAATTATGAAAATATGCCTACAGTTTAATTCCTGTGTCCTGGTATACATCAGCATGTCTAAGGCCCCACGTTGGGAGCCACTGAAACACTCTCACCTCCTCACTGGAGTTGATTTAACTTTTACTACCCCCATTAATACAAACCTACAGGATTAACTGCCTTTAAATTCAGGCCACAAGTGATTTTAACATATATATTTCCCGACTTTGAATGGGCGCCAAGGTTGACCTTATGGGTCTTCCTGAATAAAATAGAATACGATAAATAACTGTTGCCCCGACTATGAAACTCCTCATCCCAGGTGTAGGGCATTTGGCATGCATTCGCTGATGTTACCAGGTTCATGCAAAACAGGAATATAAACACACATGAATTTTAAAGAGATAGTCTATTGGCTGTACTATACACATATATACATAATATACAACACAAAAAATACCCTTCATATACACTTGTAATAATGCTTTTAGTACAGTACCTTGTCACTGAATCTACGCTCTTAGAGCTACAAACACTTACGGCCATATTAGACCCAGGCCTACCAGCCTCCTATGTATTTACACTCTATACCGTTCGTACACAAAATATCTACACACGTTAAGAGACAGACTGGTTCACTTCACTTTCTCTCCCCACGAACTGTTCGTTCACATCTCCATTCTCGCATTACTTCTTGATGAACTTCCTATGACTGACGATCATCCTTTTAGGCATGGTAAGGTATTACCGACAGCCCATGGTATGGACGGACCCATGAAAAACAGTGTAGCCTCTCAATAGCCCGTAAGAGCTCAGTGGTTTGCTAAAGATTAAGTCTTTGCTTGTTCGTTTTACGATACCATGATCCAGTAACGACACTAATTGGCAAGTAGACAACAGACTTTCGCTATAAAAGCAAGAAGACCCTTCTGAACACCAGACACGCCATTATAAGCACTGGCGAACGAATACCTAACCCCACTGTTCCTGCCGGAACTACCGTATATACCCGAATGTAAGACGAGGTTTTTTCCCACTTTTTGTGTTTTAAAAATTAGAGGTCGTCTTAGATTTAGGGTATTTAATTTTTATTTTTTTATTATTATTATTTGGAAAGCAGTATGTGGTGTTGGCATCTTGTAACTCGCAACAAATCAATGCGTTAATGAAGATTAAAATATGGTTTGTTATGTTTAATTACCATGCATATACGAATAGCGTACATTTCGAGGTTAGGATTTACGCATACACGTCATTTTAAGCGGATAAGTTATATGTTCGAAAGCATACAGAAATATGTTTTAAAACAATCTTTACAAGAACAACCAGTCAGTTTTACGAGCAGTAATTGAGTGATCAACATATTGTAATTTAATAACGTCTCCCAATCTTGAACAAAGAAATTATAGAGTATGTCTTGGAAAAGCGGGGAGAGGGATTTCCGATAACACGAGTCGTTATAAAAATGAAAGCACGGCCTTAAGGGCCGTTATGTGCAAGTTATGAGTTAGCGAGTATTTTTTTGAAAAAATCTGTAAGAGGCAGTTGATAACTAGGCCTCGTCTTACATTCGGGTATATACGGTATGAAGATTAACTGGAGGGTTATCCATTTTTTAAGTCCGTATTGACGCTTACAATCAAATATATTACTCAATATATTTGAGTATATACGGTATATCGTGCGCGCGCTGCTCCTAGCGGAACATCCGTGACAACACATGAACATAAGACAGTCGTAATTCACTCTGACGTCACCCAGTATTTTTCCACGCGCCGGTTCATCCGAGTTCATGCTATTAATAGCCTAGGTATTCCCTGAACTTGCCACAACAAGTCGAATTACTGCCTGTCTTTTCCGGGTGTGTAACATTTCCAGCACTCGAAAATACCAATTCATCGTACCTTATAGTACAGCCACGAATCGAAAATTTAACATTACTAGTTCAAAATAAAGCCATTAACCCCAAACCAAAATGAAATAATGCTTCTACTCAAAATAATAGTCTTATGTGTCCCAGTTCCCAAAACGTAATAAATCGCAAAAACCCCGTATTTATAATATCAAATATCCAAAACCCGATAATTAATAAATAATGACTCTAGTTGGTCCGGAACATCCAATGATGAATCCGTCCACACAAAAATACACAGGCACAATAAAAATCACCACTCCAACCCCACTTTAACCCAATATAATAAGATACGAATAAAATACCCCAAACTAACTGCACAAAGCAAAAACCCGAGGGTGAGCTAATGTAACTGAATAAATTCGGTTACATATAGCAAAAGGAAATTAACTGTTTCTATCCATTGATAAGATATGGTCTTTCAAGCAGTATGTCGTATGTCCTATTTATGAAGATTGATTGATTCACTCATTCTTCTGTGTATCTATCAATCTGACTGGCTGCATGGCGCAGTGGTAACTTTCTCGCTTGCCGTTTCCAAGGTTGCAGGACCAATTTGCAATGAGCATTTGAGGCTGTGCAATTGCGAGGGAGCTGTGTCAATAGATTTACAGGCACGTTAAAGATCCCTCCTTCGGGCAATATTCAAGCACCCTAGCATCTCTAAAAGCCACAGTAGTGAAAGGGGACCTAAAACCAATAACATTATTATTAATATTGTTATGATCATCATTATCACCTGAAATACTTTCCTCCCTTCTTGTGTTCTTGAGTAGTCACATACAGTATTGTTGCCCTGAGAATAATGTATTTTGGAAAATTCAGTTTCTCATTGATCTTTTTCTGTTTGACTGCAGCTTTGACACCAGTGATAATGGACCACCTTGAGAAACGAGGTACATTGTGCCGTTACCCATGGTCCAGTGCCCCCATTCAGATATTGTTGTGTGGGTTCTTCCTTACATTTGCCACACCATTGTGCTGCGCTCTTTTTTCACAGAAAGCATCAATGGGATATGATTCTCTGGAGCAAGCTGCTAAGGTAAGAAAGATGATCTGTCTATGACTCTTGTCTAAGTATATTTTGAAGCTACCTTGTAGTTATTTATTTATTTACACTGTTTACGCCCACATTGGAGCACCAAAAATCAAACCTTATATACAAAGTCTTCAAATAATAAGTTCAGTTCTTAATACTTGATAATTTTTTTTCTTTCCCAATACTTCCTCATTCTGGAAGATCTTGCAGCCCGTTCTTCCGCAGATATAACATATTGCTTACGCTGTGAAATTATGTTCAATTTGATGTTTGATTACTACCTTGTAGTAATTAAGGATAAAAACCTTATCAATTTCTCCCCATTAATTCAATGACAATTGATTTATTATAGTTTCGTAACTGTTGGTCATATGATCTGTTGCCTCTCACAATGTTTGTAAAGGCTATAACTGGCAGTTATTGGATTGTTATGGTTTGATGAACCAAGATATTTCGGTAATCGTCCGTCAATGGCCTTAATTGGTTTGTTAATTAGTTAGTTAGTTATTGTTGTTTTAAGGGGTGGAACTACGAGGTCATCTGCCCCAATTGGTTTGTTAACATTTTGGTGAACCCATCCCTAAGTCAGACCTAAAAATAGCCCGAATATGAAAGCAAATATAACCTTAAAAATGACTGTCACTCAAAAATGACAAAATATGACCTGAAATTCACCAATTTAAAAATGGCTTCTTTTAAATCCAAGCGACAATCCCGTAAATTGTTAACTAAATTCTTTATTCCTATTTTCATAATTTTCTGACTATGCAAGTTTAAGTGGTTATGACATCCAGAGTCAATTTCTGTAAACACTAGTTTCCGTTAGGTAAGTTGAGAATGATTGCACACCGACAGCTGCCGTAAAACTACCGAAATATGATGTTCTTACCAAACAATGCTCAAAATATGACCTAATGGTAAAAAATGTTCGAAATATGCATTCATATGACAAATAAAAACCACTGTATTGTGACGATAATCACTTGGTTGGTTCCTTAGTTTAGGGGCTGCAACAACGCAGTCATGGGTGTGTGTAGAATCTGTCTGATAACCGGTGTTAATTGATGGCTGTATTAGTGTGTGTTATCTGTTTTTAATTCAAGTAAGGACTGCAGACATTCAATTTTCAAGTAGTTCCTATTTGCATTACCAAACGCCACCGTCAATGACAACTAGTTCTGAACTTGGTTACTAGATACCACCGCAGTTGGCTCCTGGCAACGAACGTTGGAACCTAAGAGCGTTAGTCAAATCTAACCTATAATTTAGCTTTACTTTTAACACTCTTAAAAATCCGACGACTTCGGCCGGGTTTGAACCCGCGATCTTGGGCATAGAAGCTCAGCATGCTACCAACTAAGCCGCCGATAATCACTTGATTTGCATCAGAAACCAATCGGCGATGAAAATAGAGGCAAAGAAAAAATATGACTTTTCCTAAACATCCGAGCCCTAGTCGTTATATTTTCTTTTGGTGGGTTTGTGCTCATGGGTTGGTACCCTGGGTTTTGGGTTTGCTTCCGCGATTTACCATTGAATGTCGCTTCTACCTGGATCGTACAGTGTCGCGTTTCTCGTCTTAGTCAAACACATGGTGTTTTATTATTTTATCACCCTATAACTGAAAGGAATGTTACATGAATTATTTATACATTAACACACTTCTCTAACAAATGGTGGGGGTTTAATTGGATTGAAATCTCGTATCAGTTCATGGTTGACATTTGTGGGATTTGATGATTTGGCGAAACCAGGAGGAGGAGGTACAGGAACAGTTGGATGTGTGGGAAGGAATAATACAAGGGTATGGGATGAAATTTAGCTTAAATAAGAGTGATATGGTGTTCACAACAAGGAAGAAGGAAAGAACCACAACGGGAATAACAATTGGTGAGGAACAGTGGAAGAAAGTGGAGAGTTTCAAGTATCTGGAAGCCTGATACAAGATAATGGAAGAAACGATAGAGAAATAAATGAATGAGGGAGACAGGCAGAAGCATTCCGGAGGAGTGTGAGAAGCATGTTATGGAGCAAGGATGTCCCCCAGAACAGCAAAAAGATCATATATCGGACGTACTATGTCCCTATCCTGACGTATGCCTCGGAGGCCTGGGTTATGAAAGGAAGGGAGAAGAGCAAAATACAGGCCAGTGAGATGAGGTTCTTGAGAAGCAGTATTGGAGCTACGAAGATGGACAGAATAAGAAATGAGAAGACCAGAGAAATAATGAAGGAGGAACCATTACAAGATGGTATAGAGAAATCTAGACTTAGATGGTATGGACATGTAAAACGAATGGAGGAGAAGAGGATACCCAGGAGGATACACGAGACAAAGTGGGAAGGAAAGAGACCCAGAGGAAGACCAAGAGACAGGTGGCTGAAGGGGGTGGAAGAAAGCATGAAGGAGAGAGGAGAAGACTGGACAAGGGTGGAGGCTGAGAGATGGTGGGAAGACAGAAGACATTGGAGAGGCTTGTGTTCCAAACAGATCCAGCCAGTGGCTGGAAACTGTGCAAGATGATGATGGTAGTTTTTTCTTTTTAATAACTATTTTGTCTTGTGGTTTTGACTTTTAGATCTGATGATCCTCGCTTGATGAGTGAAACATGTTATCCTGTATTTTATCCCTCTTCTTGTAATCCATAGCAAATACTTCTTTAATCGCATGTAATTTTTTTTCAGGTTATTCACTTTTCCCAGTAATTGGGATTGTATCATGTTGACCAACTGAAAAGTGTCCATTTCAACTATAAAATAAATCAACAATTTGGAATTTGTGGATTAGCTCTATTACCTTTGCCTGGTATTGCAGCAAAATCGACCTCACTTGCGTAACACGTAGTGCGACATCCAGTTATGGTGGAGATCAATGCATAGATACATACCGTACTTTCTGGACATAGTAAATCCACACTGCAATCACTAGACCACTGGTTCTTGACCGGTGGTCTGAGAGTGCCTCGGGAGTGGTCTGCGGGAGAAAAGGGTCCACTAGCACGTATAAAAAAAGGTGCCAATAAATGGGGATTTCGAAAACTATGTGCGTTGAACGAGAATTGTCCGACTGTATTTGTAGTGATGACCATCAGGTTTTGAATTGAAATATCTTTAAAATAAATGTTATTGAGGAAGGGTTACAACTGATAAGGTGTATTGGGGAGTGGGGGTTCAATTTCAGGCTGAGTGGTCCGCAGACTTCTACGGGTGCAGAATCGCTGCACTAGACACTAAGCCAATATGAATGGCATAATTACTGACACGCAGGAGTAACCCCCTTAATTGGAAGGACCAGGCCCAAAGAAAACATACCCAGGATAGTATTCCGAGACCACAGTACTAAGCTTAGACATAGTAATGATACACTTGCGTTCCTTAAAGAACAACTTCTATTGACATGTTTTTTAAACATTACATTTACAAAACATTAACAACAAGATTAGATTTAGAAAACTTAAGATGTGGAAATAGTTCACGTTCCCAGTACTTGCCTTCGCACGGAGAAAAACTTATGTAGTCCAGCATATATTTTACGACAGTTACTCAACAGATCCTTCTCTGTTCACACACCAGCTTACTGTCGTGCATCGTTTCAGAAACCCAACTATCAATCATATAGGTCTCATTATCCTCGAAGGAATAGCCATTAAAATCTTTTAATTACTAGAATCACTTCATAAGAAGCCAGAACTTAGCAATGGCTCCGTCGATTCTTTTTCTGTTCACACACCAGCTGACTGTCGTACATCGTTAAGAAACCCCAACTATCAATCATATAGGTTTCATTATCATCGAAGGAATGGACATTAAAATCTTTTATTTACTAGAATAACTTCATAAAAAGCCAGAACTTAGCAATGGCTCCGTCGATCCTATTCTGTTCACACACCAGCTGACTGTCGTGCATAGTTAAGAAACCCCAACAGAACATCGAAGAAAAACAAAACGCAATTGACTTCAAAATATCAGGAAGACTGGTCATGCTCCAAAGATACATATAGCAGAACCAAGGCTACTATGAACTTCTTACCGTGGTGCAGCTCTCTAGCGGCAAAACAGAGAACTGATATCTCCACTGCAGGCAGAGTCCCAGAGACCATCGACTAAACAGAGCAGTAAGGGTAAAAAGTGACGTAATAACGGCACAAATCTCCCCCACTACAAGCTTGACGTTGGTTCAACAACCACGTCAATGAAAAAGGAATAGTTACATCATGCTGACATGCAAACTTTCATGCAAAATAAAGAAGTTTTTTTTTTATATCACAACATATTAGAATATGAACTCTTCATGCCAAATAAAGTCTTTTCACATTCTTCCACCAATTTTAAATCACACTAGCATGTCGTTTTCAGGTTTTGACATCATGTCAAGAACGTTTGCTAGTACTATCACGCATCTTACAATGGTACAAAATTCCAAATACTGGTTTTCTCGTACAAATACAATATAATTTGTATCTTCGAAGTATTCAAACGTAGACGAAGGTAGTTTCCTATTCGTACAGATCCATCGGCGACAGCTTAGTCATCTGGGCTCTGGATAGCCTCACATAATACACCAAAGAATCTTCTCCGCAGAAGCAATTTCCAAATAAATAGGGCTGAAATCAATTTCGCTTGGGACAGTACCATGTAATAAAGATCTTACAACTAACACACAATAAAATGATTTTCGAAACAGCATAATATATAAACTTTCAATTAAATCTGGCAAGAATTTCGACAAAATCGAATTCCAAAAAGAAAAATTTCCACATCTTTTACAATCAAGATTTTAAGTTTTTCAATCCTTTTTTTTTAATGTACTCATAAGTAATAAATATTTCTCATCGTTAACAACCAAAATAATCTTTTCATTATATAGACATTATTTCCAAATAAAAATGAACTCTCTTATTAACAGACAACAAATACTTTCCACCTACACAGATATAGACTAAAATGTAAAGGAGCTTGCTTGCCAAAGAAAAATAATAAAATTTTCACAGAACTAACTAAATGCAGGTTAAATCCTTCATCGTCCATCTGTTTCCACTCATAGAAACCCTGACCAGACACACACCAACCAGAGTAAAAACAAAGAAGAATCGCCCATAAAATTCGACCAAACAACGAACAAATTCCCAAAAATGAAAAATATAGCTGAATCAGACGACACGCACAAACCAACAAAATAAACACACAACCCTTTCATAACACCACTCACATTACCTCTAATTCACACAATCAACAAAATTACAAATTACCGCCCCACAAATTACCCAGAAAATACCAGAATATAACCAAGTTCTCGTTAAAACGCCTATTCAAACACAATGACACAAATACATTACCCTTTAATATTAACAAACACTAAACTTACAACTAATAATTACTTTCTTTCACCTAAACCAGATCCCATACAGAAAATGTCAAGGATCGTAAGGTAATTCTCTTAAACTAATACTTACCTCATTGAAAGGTATTTTAACAAATACTAGATTATACTTTCGGTAATAAATTAAATTAATAAGTTAACCCAAAAAAAAAATCGCTAGAAACCTAACCTTATTTTGACACCATAACAAGAAACGAAACATCCCACCCAAATTAATATGCAAAGCTAACATCTCACACTCAAACATACATCCACACGATAAACAAAGGTTGTGTCCATTTTAGAGATCTGCACAAATTTAGGAAATTACATACATAACGAAAAATTAGCAAATCCAAAAAAACGATGAAAGATCTCAAACAAATCCCAAGATCAACCCAAAGACTCTACAATAAATTAATAACCAGAACACACGTACAGACAAACAAAATCACATAAGAAAGCTTACATTCCTACATCCACAACCTCAAAAAATCACACCTTACATACAACAAGTTACCACCCACAAATATCCCAAAAATCTACCAAAAATATAAATAGGATCACATTAGAACACCGACATACACAAAATAAAATTACCCTGAAACACTATTAATATGTCGACTCATCACCATAATTATCCTTATCTTCGACCAACAACAACAATTACCTTTCGACATACTTCTTATAACCTCAACTCACCTGTAAGTGTTTACATTCCGAAATCAACAAGCGATTAAAAGTGCACTCTAGACACTTACTTGGAGACTCAAATGGAATTGTTTTGTAAATACCTACCATCACATTTTTGAACACCTTATATCACCTAATCAAGTCCCATACCTTGATAATATTAGGATCGTAAGATGCCCAATGATATCCTAACGAGATCCCAATTTATATATTCTGTTATACATTAAAATACCTTAAAACCATTAAATATAATAACACCCTAAACTTATTTTACCATCAAAAGCAACAACAAACCACCCAATTACCAAAACAAAGCTAAATATACACGATCACTCAACGTCCACACATACCATAAACACGAGAAAATGATCTTGTCTGTCTAGTACAATTTAGAAAATTGTACTCACATAACAAAATACCCATACCATGCACACAAGAAAATGATTTTGTCTGTCTAATACAATTTAGAAAATTGTACTCACATAACAAAATACCCATACCATGCACACAAGAAAATGATTTTGTCTGTCTAATACAATTTAGAAAAATCACACGTGCAGACAAAAAAAACGTACCAATAGCACACACAAAACATACATACTAGAGGAATAATCAATTGCCGTACACAATTTTGAAGATACATTTTTACATACCCTATTTCATATCGTTAGCACCTTTCTTCACATGTGACAGATGCACCCTGAAAATTCTCTTTTTAACAGTATCACTGACCAGAAGAGTAACGGGAGTCAAGAAACTAACAACCTTAAAAGGGCCACGAAACCTCTCTCTTAGTTTTCCCGACTCTTTTGATCCAACCTCCTTCAAAGAAAAATTCTTCACGAATACATCATCTCCAATTTGAATTGCAGTAGGCTTACGTCCCTTGTTATATCTATTTTCCAACCTTTTGTGTGTGACTTTCATGTTGTCTCTGGCCTTTCTCCATATCGTTTTGATATCATTAAAAGAGTATTGCTCTGGAAGCAACTGATTAATTGTCCAAAGATTGCCTAATTGTACACGACCTACCCCTGGATAAACTGATTGACGACCCTACCAGACTATTAACATCAGAAGTATTCCTATTTTCAAAATTATCTACCGTGTTTTCATTTTCATTCAATGACACACGTTCTAAATTCTCGATAATATTAAGACCATCACTATTTTCACACTCTTCATCACAATTATTGATACCACCACTCGCACACACAATAGAATCATTACTCTCACCTTCAGAAACCTCAGCAAAGATTTGGTCATAATACTCAACAAGTTTAGCTCGCAATCTAGATAACTCTTCAGAAAATATCTTATCACTTCGTGACCAAACTTCAATCAAATCGTGCAATCTATTAATCCAATGAATGGACCTGTACTTAATACGATTCAATTGCGAAGCAGATTGATTTCCAACACAATTCAAACCACCTAACGAATCCAATAAGCAAGAAACAGAGGGTACAATGTCAGACTTACCTACATCCCAACAGATATTGTCATGAGAGGGAATGACAATAGGCACACCTTTTAGTTTCTTTAAGGCAATGACATCTAATTCACGATGATAGGATGTAGATCCATTTCTAATTAATATCTCATAGGCCACCTCACTTTTATTCAAGTATGAAATGGCAGGCATAGCTCGATTATCCATTTGGTTTTGGTGTAAAATCACATGAAACAAAAAATACAATAATTAGATATTATATTAAAATATCATAAACACTTTACGTAATTTCATTTAATATATAATCACTTCCATGTCTATAACCAGCAAGTTAACCTCAATTAAATATAGATGTGGTAAATAATCGAAACCACGCTCATGCTACAAGTTGACACGCAGGAGTAACCCCCTTAATTGGAAGGACCAGGCCCAAAGAAAACATACCCAGGATAGTATTCCGAGACCACAGTACTAAGCTTAGACATAGAAATGATACACTTGCGTTCCTTAAAGAACAACTTCTATTGACATTTTTTTTAAACATTACATTTACAAAACATTAACAACAAGATTAGATTTAGAAAACTTAGAAGATGTGGAAATTGTTCACGTTCCCAGTACTTGCCTTCGCACGGAGAAAAACTTATGTAGTCCAGCATATATTTTACGACAGTTACTCAACAGATCCTTCTCTGTTCACACACCAGCTTACTGTCGTGCATCGTTTCAGAAACCCAACTATCAATCATATAGGTCTCATTATCCTCAAAGGAATAGCCATTAAAATCTTTTAATTACTAGAATCACTTCATAAGAAGCCAGAACTTAGCAATGGCTCCGTCGATTCTTTTTCTGTTCACACACCAGCTGACTGTCGTACATCGTTAAGAAACCCCAACTATCAATCATATAGGTTTCATTATCATCGAAGGAATGGACATTAAAATCTTTTATTTACTAGAATAACTTCATAAAAAGCCGGAACTTAGCAATGGCTCCGTCGATCCTATTCTGTTCACACACCAGCTGACTGTCGTGCATAGTTAAGAAACCCCAACAGAACATCGAAGAAAAACAAAATGCAATTGACTTCAAAATATCAGGAAGACTGGTCATGCTCCAAAGATACATATAGCAGAACCAAGGCTACTATGAACTTCTTACCGTGGTGCAGCTCTCTAGCGGCAAAACAGAGAACTGATATCTCCACTGCAGGCAGAGTCCCCGAGACCATCAACTAAACAGAGCAGTAAGGGTAAAAAGTGACGTAATAGCGGCACAATTACGTGCCAATAAAATCTTATTGTATTGTATGTCTACCCCTTATTATTCCCGTTTTAACGGGGCCGGGGATGAGATGCGATGAGAGTCTACGGTGTGGGTGGTTTTTACATCCAGATGCCCTTCCTGATGCCTACCTCATGAGAGGAGTTAATGAGAGATGAAATGAATGAAGATGAATAAGACTGGACAAGGATGTGGAAGGAAGCGGCCATGGCCTGTCAGAAGGTACCGTCCCAGCATTTGCCTGGTTTGCAAATGCGGAAAACCATTTCAAAGACGGCCTACGGTGGGGCTTGAACCCACGTCTGAGTCTGCATGGCCTAGCGCTGCGCGTTAGCCAGCCTAGCTACCACTGTCGGTCCAATCAAATCTTATTGATAGTAAATATGGTGATGATCATTGTTGTTTTAAGGAGCCTAACATTTAGGTTGTCGGCCCCTAGCTTAGTAGATAAAATGTGTGCATGCACACGATAAGTGCTGACAGGGTTGAAGAACCTCTGTAAGTTAACATTTTTTCTTTTAGGCTTGGGGAGTCGTGACACCTGCATTTTCAATTGTAAGTAAATATGAAGTATACGTTTTAAAAATTGTATGTATTCCCAAAACAAATACAGTAGGGTCCCGCTAATTGGGACCGAACCCTGTTCGTATTAGCGAAAATTTGGATTAGGTGGATTTTCGTCAAATACGTCAATACAGTAAAATAACTTTAAGGCTCAAAAACCAAATAATCTGTACTGTAATGTTTTTATAAGCTCTGAGGAGTCTACCTACCTTGCAACAATGCCTCCGAAACACGTAAGTTTCCACTAATGGTAATCGGCAAATCGACAAAACCACGGTGTTTCAAAAACATGAACATGAACTCGTACCCTGTTTATTTTACAAAAATCACTGACTTCACTTCTTAAGTGTTAATTTGCTTTTCTGTTTGTTGTCATTAACGTAATGAAAATTGCATTCAAACTTTGTTATGCACATTGTTAGTGAGTGGGCATTCTGTTTTTTAGTTTTTGTGTATAAGATAGCCGACAGACTCACTGTTTATTCCTGTAGCATTTATGTCATGTTTTTCTGTGCTAATAGATTTACGTTTTTACTTGGAAAACTATTTTAATCTCAATCTTTATTTTTTCCTGTTTTAAAATTCAAAACAAATTTGGTAGATATTTTTTCCTAGCCCGGTTCGGATTAGCGGGATTCGGATTGGCGGGACTCTACTGTACTGTATTTAAATTAGGGTGGACATTAGAGACGATGACGCACTAGATTCAAGCTCAAACTTGGAAGCATTCCTGATCACAGACTAGTGCCTCCTCTCTTCTAGAGTACCCTTGTGCTGCTATACTCAGCAGGCGTGCTTTCCAGATGAAGTATGGCATAACTCTGATTTTTTGGTATATTTTGTTTATTATTTTAATGATCAGTTTCATTTTATTTTTATTTTTTTCATATTTAGACATCCACCTCTAAATTTTCACTTTATTCAAAATTTGTATTCATTTTTGTGTGTTAAGAGGGGTAGATGACCTCGCTGTTCCACCCCTTAAAATAACAACACCAACATAAGCTGATTATGACTTCATTTAAGCTTAGTAAATCACTACGAATGGGCAGAACTTTAGATCAAGCCTCAACAACGATTATGAAATTCATGACTTGCCATAAAAGATCATAATTGTAAACAAGTCATGGCAAAACACTTCGGTCGAGCATTTTTAATGGCAAGAATGAAGCCAATGCAATGAAAAACCAAATTTAACAATGAAAGCCGGCTGGTGCAGCTCACTTCAAAGGCATGGCCAGAGCTAACGAAGGTGTTCGATTTGCATTCGATATATATCGGTAAGGTAATTGAAATATGCGAACTCGCTGTATATCTCTTAATTGAAACAAGTTGTTCCATGAAGAACTAAAATGTCTATTTTCATATACCCCACTGTATGTCCTCGAATATATAGCTTCCAATTTGGTGATTAAGAGACTACCCGCGAGATGGCCTCTTTAACGAACCACGGGAATTTATTTATAGAACCGTCAAATCCACGGCTTCTATGATTTAAGAAGAGTAAGCTACAAAATTTAATGCCATTAAATAATGATTGTTATCATAGCCCATCATACGAATCATCTTCTCAATTGCCTGAATAGGATACGCAAAATAAAATAAAAAGTTTTAAAATTTCGAACTGATGACATCTTGAATTTTTGAAAACAATTGAACATCCTTAGATGTCTCTACACTAAGCTCTGAATAAATATTCACTGTGCCAAGTTGCTATGCACTCGGGTGATTAAATAGCCAGAAAATTTATTTTAAATATTTATAAATCACTTGGCTGCTGGGATGTATTTGTGCTTTTCAGGATTTGGAAAGCCACATATTTTTCCTTACTTTATAGTCCTCTTAACACCATTCAAAATTTCAATTTGATTGCTTAAATTGTTTCAGAGATATTGAGAACTGGTGAAATGTGTCGTATGTATGCCGTGTTGGAGTGTTTTACACTACTGTTTGTAGAAAGCACCAAGAACAAGAGTTGGGACCATATTGCACTTTATACCACATATTAGGGACATGACAATACATTACTGATTAGGACAGTCCGGTGCATGCACGTTGACGGTCGATCTTCAGTATGGCGTCGCGCCACCACTTGCTGCACTCAGAGCCGCTAGACGTCGTGGCATGGAATCATACATCACTTGAATATGCTGCTGGGGAATACCGTCCCACGCGGTTTGTAGGTTCGTCCACAATGCATCAACAGTGACGGCAGGTGGACCTGAACGAACAAGTTGCCGACCGACCATATCCCAGACATGATCAATGGGCGACATGTCAGGCGAACGGGCAGGCCAGGGAAGCAGAGGTATCCGTCGCTCTACGAAGAAGGCTTGCACATTCCTCGCCACATGCGGGCGGGCATTGTCCTGCTGAAATATGGCCTGTGGAACGGCCTGCAAGAGGGGCAGTGCCGCAGGCTGTAAAAATTCCCTGATGTAGAGGTAACTGTTCAGATTGCCGCAAGACGTACGAGGCGCGATCGCCTGGTATAGGCAAGTGCGCCCTAAAGCATTACACCTGGTGTTTGTCCGCTATGCCGCTCAACAATTCAGTCTGCCTGATTGCATTCTCCATGACGGCGTTGAACGCGTATGCGACCATCACTGTAGGACAGGTTGAGCAGGACTCGTCCGAAAACACTACATTTCGCCAGTGTCAGGGTGCACGTGCCCATTGTAGTCAAAGGCGTCGGTGGTTCCCAGTCAATGGAAGCCGACGCAGTGGCATGCGTGCTACCAGTCCAGCCCTCAAAAGACGGCGCCGCACCGTCGACGCAGACATGTCCTCCCTCGTTGCAGTGCTCCAATGTCGAGCCAACACCAAGGACGACGCTGTTTTGTCCGATATGGCCATGCGGAGAACATGGCGGTCGTCTTGCACTGTGGTCACATTGCGTCGCCCTGTCCCCTCTCATCGCTGTGTATGGCTCTCCCCTCTCCACGGGATCCACATACGCCTTACTGTTGATGCAGCGTGTCCTGTACGAGCCGCAATGTCCCGGAACGACAGACCCACCTCCCGGAGCCCAATCATTCTGCCCCGTTCAACCGCACTCGCTTGCTGATAGTCCACCCTGTGATGTCAGTGAGGCATCGTCGCACTTGCTTACACGATTCCACTTGGTATAACGGCCCCACGCCGACAGAGCTGTGTGGAACACTGACCTGTCCGGTCCCACGACAGAGGGCACTGGTGGGCCAATGTACACACCATCTCGCAGCGATTTCAATCACTTAATATGGTACCGCAGGCCTACACGACCCCTGTTCTGGGAGTGTCTCCGACCATTCTTCTGGATGTTTCATTCCTACAAACAGTACTGTATATACAGTATATATGTTACAGAATTATACGCCAGCAGATGAATGTAATAGCCGTGGCTCATTATACCAACCTGCATTCCTATCGCTTGCTTAGGTCGCAAGAAATATAAACAAGATTTTAATAGAAATTTAAGTTGTCATAGAAATTGAATTAAATTAGACCCCAAGATATTCAGCCTTGTATGAAGATTTTCTGTGCTATGTTTCACTGCGCTCGGATATAGATTTGTGTTCATCATGGTATTGAAAGTCCCATAGATGAACATATGTTAATAGCCTCTATCAACATTCAAAATTTCAGTTTGATTGCTGTAGTAGATTCACAGATATTGAGAACCGTCTAAATATTTTGGGTGATCGCCATGATGAATTGTTCTGTATGTAGGTCTTCGAGTTATGTACCATTATATGAAAATTATTGCTTAGGTTCATCATTCCTACGTTCACTTCAATCGCTTGATTAGTACACATTTTTTTCTTTTTTTATTTCATACAGCTGCCATCTTGCTTTTATGTGAAGAATTGAATTGAATTAGATGCCAGTAGATTAAATCTTGTGCTGGCCCCGTGGTGTTGGGGTAGCGCGCCTACCTCTTACCCCAGGTTTGATTCCCGGCTCCGTCAGGGATTTTTGAAACTGACGTGAGGGCTGAAACGGGGTGCACTCAGCCTCGTGACGACAATTGAGTAGCTGTTTGACAGTGAGGCAGCGCCCCGGTCACGAAAACCAAGATTAACTGCCAATATCTGCAGGCCAAATGGCTGGGCAGTGGTCGCTTGGTAGGCCTAGGCCCTCATGGGCTGTAGTGCCAGGGGTTATTATTATTATATTAAATCTTGTATAAGTATTTATCGTACCAAGTTTCACTTTGTGTGATTGATTAAATCTCGAGAAAATGCCTAAATATTTAACTTTGCTTGGCTGCTAGGTTGGTTTTGAACTTCGTGCTTTTAGCATCACATAGCTGAACTTACATTAGTATTCACAATCACCATACAAAATTTCAGGGTGATATCTGGTAGTTTCAAAGATATAGAATGCCGGTGAAATATTTTGCGCAGCCACCATGTTGGATTTTTTAACCATATTTAAATTTGAAAGGCATGGTCGGGGTTGGACTAAATAGGACTTCGTCCTTACAGAGTTTTCTTGAAATCGCTCCAGCCATTAAGATTTTATTAGGTGACACACCCACACGGACAAAAGGTGATCTCATAAGCCTATTTTTTTTCATAAGATTAAAATAGGCTAGAAATATCTCTAGTACTAACAAGTTGTCTTTATTAAGAAGGATATCAAACACCGTATTTATCAATTTTTGGTTGTTACTGGTGATTTATGAACACAGCTTTCCTAAAAGACACATGGAAATAACACGAAATAGTTAAAAACGGCCACTTAAAATATTGCAATTTAGGGCAATATTCCTGACCAAGAAATGCGTATCTTTCTCTTAGGAATTTGCATTGTGGAATGACATCACGAGCTAGATTGTTACGAAGTTACAGCTATGACACAGCCAACTACAATCCTAATTTCATTTAAGTTTTTGTGTCAAGTCTAGACCCCCATAAATATTTACTTGGCGAATCAGACATTCTTGTCTCATAAAATCTTGCGCTCTGAGCCGTGCGTCTGGGATGGACCTCTGTCTGATTCATAGTCATGTGCACAAGGTTATCTTACGGCGCAAGTCTCTTTGAAAGAAAAAAAGCGGCGTTATACTTTTTTTCCTTGCATTAATAATAGGCGATCTCATTTGCTCTTATTGAAATGCATTGAATGTGCCATAATTCTTTAAGTGACTATGAAGTTTACACCTATTTTGTTAAAATTACTTCACAGCAAGAGGACCAACGCTGAGGATGACAGATGCCATACCCTTCATTAAGACCGAGGTTAACCTCTCAGGCAGGCATTTAATGGTCCTAGCGTCTGCACTCCAGGCGGTATTTAAATTGGCTTGGAGAGTGAGATTTTGGAGAACTTCAAATAATGTTACATGTCTCAAAAATGATGCAAGCTAATCATCATCATCATCATCATTTCCCCTTATCCAGCTCCTGCCGGGTCGGGGTATTTATGGCACTTCTCCACTTTCCTCTTTCCTTCCACCATTCTTCTTCCATGATCTTGTCCCAGTCCAGATTTATTTTTCTTACGCTGTTCTTCACTGAATCAATCCACCTTGTTCTAGGTCTTCCTCTTGCTCTCGTACCCTTGCACTTCGCCTCCAGCATCTGTTGGTATTCTATTTTCCTCCATCCTCTTTACATGTCCAAACCACTTTAGTTTATTCTTCTCAATTCTCTCATTTAGTTTTCCCATCCCAACTTCCTCCCTAACATCTTCATTCCTCACTCTGTCTTTCCTATCATACTTCTTAGGAATTTCATTTCTCTGGCTTGGATTCTACTCTCTTGCCTGCTTGTCAGGGTCCAAGTCTCAGCTGCATAAGTTAATATGGGAACATAGTACACTTTATACATTACCTCCTTGCTTTTCCTTGGTACTTCCTTATCCCAAACAAGTTTTCTTACACTTTGATAGAATGCATTGCTCTGCTGTACCCTCCTGCCAATCTCCATGTCCAACCTACCAGTTTGCATCAATTCACTTCCTAGGTATTTGAACATGTCCACAATTTCCAAACTCTGACTTCCAATTTTCACAGTGCCCTTTCCTTGTCTTTCCCCTCTTGTCATCACCATGGTCTTGCTTCTCTCTTTACTGATTTTCAGGCCGTACTTCTGAATATTTTCGTTCAGTGCATCTAGTTGTTTTTGCACTTCTTTGGTGTTCCTTCTCCAGACCACAATATCATCTGCAAATAACAGTAACTTCATTTCTTTATGTCCATATGCTTCCTTTGTTTCCTTTACAATTTCATCCGTCACCATTATGAACAAAAGAGGTTACAGCACACTCCCCTGTCTTAGTCCAGTCTTGTTCCTAAACCAATCTGTCTTTCCAACTGGGGTCAGTACCCTGCTAACACAGTTGTTGTACATTGCTTGCACCATTTCCAACATTTCTCTTCCTAGTCTCTTCTTAACCATGGTTTCCCATACCTTCTCTCTGGGTACACTATCATATGCCTTTTCTAGATCTATGAAAGTCATGATCAAATCCTCTCCATATTCCCAGTTCTTTTCCATCACCTGCCTCAAGCTAAAGATTGGGTCCACTGTGGATCTTCCACTCCTGAAGCCATACTGTTCCTCTTGCAACTCTCCTTCCACCTTTCTTCTCATTCTTCTTTCTAATATCCTTTCCAGTATTTTTACTATCTGTGATAAGAGGGTGATCCCTCTATAGTTATCACACACCTTCTAAGTTAATAACGCAATATTTTCAGGATGACTTACCAATGGTGTCATGAACAATCCTGGCTGTAAACAGCAGATGAATTTGAAGCCGGTTCATTTTATAATGCAGATATTGAGGGTATCCATTTCACTGTCACTATGTGTTATGTACAATATTCCTATGTATACACCTCATAAATAATTCGTTTATTATGTATCTGTACATTACAGAGAGTTTTATCTACACTATATCTACACAGAAAATAGTATAAACGCATCTAAAACACTATCGAAATCCTTCTGTGGGCCCAGTTGACAGTGAAAGGAATGCCGCTCCATGTTAGCTGCATCCAACTCACGCCACCCCCACTGAATGTCACCATCAGCTGATGGCACACTGATATGTCCTAATTCTTCGTCTTCCTCTTCAAGAGGCAACAACTCTTCTAGGGCATAATCTACATCACCGGAATCACTAGCAAAACTTCTTACACTATTGTCTTCCTCACCTATCAGAGCACTTTCTATTTCAGACCCCGTCGCGTAGGTAATTTCTCATGGAATTGTTAAGGACTTCCGCGGACAATATTCCGCATCCACGCGTATCAATTACAAAAGGTTGAAATTCTTACCACAGATGGCAGTCAAGAACACAGCGAATGTCAATGTGTCGTCTGTTTCTATTTTGCCTCAATAGACGGCACGATGATTCTCATTTCAATGTTCCCCTTCCCCTCAAAAAAAACGGGAAACCTATGCACTAGGCCTATTTGTTGTAAGATTACGGGGTTAGCAAGGTCAAGGCTTCTAAAATACATTACTATAAGCAGTTTACATATGAGCTCAACTGATAGCGCACTAATGCAGTTCTCGCGCAGTGCCGTGCGAAGCGTATACCTGTACGGCAAACCGCCAGAGCATTAACCACACGTACCTAGAACCGGCCTGAGAGGTTAATGTAGAATTAATTTGACACGTATGACTAGGAGTTCTCTGATGATGATGATGATGATGATGATGATGATGATGATAAGAACAGCGCTAGGTCTTGGTCTTGTCCTCTAGTGTTACATTTCAACTGAAATATCAGTCGAAGTATACATATCTATTAATACAGTAATAATGAGTTTATCAATGGATAACGTTGCATTATAATACAAATGACTTCGAAGCATGAGCTCATTGATGTATCAGATGTACTTTTTGCCAATGAGCATTACATTCGCCAACAAGTCTGTTTTTTATATGAAGGTTTTAAAAGTTACGGTGCTCATTAGATTCGATGTCTCATTATATTTGAGAAAATATGGTACTTTATGACTGTTGAGTAAGACTTGATTGACTGCAGTCTAGATTCAGGCCCAAATCTGATGCGTTTTAAACAGGTGAATTTAGCCACTTACACATGTCTTAGATGAAAAGAGCACTGAGGGAAAAATTGGGATGTTGAAATCTTCAACTCCATTAGAACCACCTTGTTACTTTCCTGGACATTTTGGGTTATTCTCTAAAATCATTTCTATGATTCAATTTTTTTTTTTTTTTTTTTAATATTATACTAGCCTACGTGGCATAATAGAATAAGCAAATTGCCTAAATCACAATATATCACCGAAGGCACATATATAAGAAAATAAAAATTTCAATAGCTACACAATTCAAACATTACAAACGTCACACAAACAGAAATTGCTGGAGTTATACGGGGCGTGCCAGGGGGTACGATCCTACATTACTAGTCAATTGTGTGGTCCAGTTAACCTGCAAGGTTAGCAATGCTGGGCTTGTAGAGAGGCTCAGTTCATTTTACCAGAGTCAAAATGGGTACAGTTCACACTGACTATATTTATATCTATGACTGTTGTCATATTTTATTTTTATTTTCCATATTGAAATATAAATAATAATAAAATTGTTCCACTTTTCAATACAAATTCAATTCAATGTAAATTTGTATTGAAAAGTAAAACAATTGTATTATTATTATTATTATTATTATTATTATTATTATTTTCACACTGACGATTAAACATTTACTAACACAACACCCGAGTAGGATTTTTATTTTTACATGTTGAGTATAATTTCTCATATTTATCATGTAGTTGATGTTTCTTCTTCTACTTCTTCGCCTTTTGAGACCACATAGGATCACTTTAACCAACCATTAGTTTGTCGACTTGTAGGAACTGTACGAGCCTTGCGGTCCTCCCAGTACTTCTTCATGCGTATTAATAGTCTTGCCCTTTCTTGGGCGGAAAATATTCTTGTTGGAATTTTCTTTTTTGTGAGTGCTGTAGTTAAACTTTTCTTATTTGCAGCATCTTCTGTTGTTAGGCCAATTTCTTTTAAGTCCTCTCTGATTTCTTTTAACCATCAGCATCCAGTTGTTGTGTTTTTTGAAGCAAGATTGTACTGTACTAGTTGTTTTAGAAGATATGAATCTGGCATTCTCATGATGTGCCCAAAGAATCCTAGTCTTTTCTTTCGCATGGTATCAGTAATGGGTTCTAGGTTGTTATAGACCATATTGTTAGGTATTATTCGCCATTGCCCATCTTTTTTATATCCTTTATTGATACAAGGTCTTCCAATTCGCCTTTCGATCTTCTGTAATCTGTCGGTTTTAGAATGTTCATTTAGAAGGAATAATGTTTCTGCTGCATATGTGGCTTCCGGTTTTATGACTGTATTGTAATGTTTAATTTTTGCATGAATTGATAAGCATTTCTTTTTGTAAGTTTCCCATGTTAACTTTTGTGCCCTAGATAACTTGTTGGTTCTTATTTGAATTGATGCTTTCTCATTTAAGGTGTTTGTTTTTAACTCTCCTAGATATTTGAATCGTTTAAAAATTTTAATTTTTGTATCATTAATTTGTATTTCCTTTAATGGTGTTGGTTTTTGTGGCATGATTTCTGTTTTTTCAAATGATATCTTAAGGCCAATTTTATTTGCAATGGTCTGAAGCTCTGATATCTGTGTTTTGGCTTCCTCTAAATCTTTCGCCAATAATGCCATGTCGTCTGCAAAACCAAGACAGTTTGTTTAAATTTTTCTACCTATTTTTATATTTGGAGGGCATTTCTTAGACCATTCTCGCATTACCATTTCTAATGCACAATTAAATAGTGATGGTGATGAGCCATCCATCACCTTGTCGTAAACCGGTTGTGACCTCAAATGGGTCAGAGAATTCACCTCTGAATTTAACTTTTGATTTGGTGCCTGTAAGAGTTAGTTTTATGAGATTTGTCAATTTGGGGTATAATCCCATGTGTCTTAGAATTTTTAATAAAAATTGTCTATGAATACAATCATATGCTTTTTGAAGTCGATAAGTGTAGTTAATGTTTATCATTAATCAAAACAAACATCCGTAAAATTTGCAAAGTTCAGTTGCTCAACAACATACCACAATCTCTCCCTTGCAAATACAGTTTGAAATTCATGTTAAAATGTTACTGCGATATATCTCTTCTCAAAAATTTCAAAATATCCAACTAGTCGTAATACAGTGGAACGTGGCTAATTCGAACTTCTATAATTCGAAATCTTCTTTAATTCGAATTTTTCTCATAGTCCCTAGCATTTTATATACAATCAATGTTAAAAAATCGTGGTTAATTCGAATTATATTTTTGATAATTCTAAGTTTTTACGTGTAAAAGGCCGATCGGAAGCCAAACAGTTGGGTCAGTTTTAAGTAGAAATGACGTAAGTGGTACTGTTTTCCGTTCCTTAAATTTGTTAGATTCTTTGGGATGGTTGAGAGACTTAATTGTAAGATAAGTAAAAATCTCAAACTATTTTGAAAAACAGTAGATTTCTCTGAGACTTAACTAGATTGCTGGATTACTACAGTCGTTATAAAGGTGATTAGTACATTTTGGTTTTATTTCCATTTGAAACTTTTTAAGTTATTCACGATACAGTCTTTATAAGGTACCGTTGTCTGTTAATCTGCTTTGTTGAAATTAAATCATTATGTAAACGTAATACAATATACTGTATTTTCTCTACCCTTTTCAAAGAACTTTCTTAATTCGAATTTTTGGATAATTCGAATTTTTTTACTGGTCCCTTGAGGTTCGAATTATCCAAGTTCCACTGTATTACTCTTATTTTCATTAAAAGTGCTCTGAAATATTTCCAAGTCCAATCGTGACATTTTCAAGATATCACAAATTTCAAATAACTGGAGATCAAATAATAGACTGGTGGAAATGACATGAGTACTTCCCGTATACGAGTTCTCGTGTTTCCCTGCACTAAAGAATTCGATTAAATTTTCGATGTCATAATTATACATTTGATTGGGATTCTCAATAATCTTATGATATTAAAACTCAGCAATTTTTCTAGGATTGTTCTGTGTCTTGTGTGGGGTTTCACCTAGGACACCAAGCTGGCTCATAGTATCCGCGCCCGGATCCCCATAGGGGTAGCGAACTGCACGCTACCTCCCTTTTTATGAAGCGCACCTGTCTTAGCTGCGACAAAGCCAATATACAGTCTTATGATGTATTTTACGCTGCCCCTCCCGTTTATAAATCTTACTTCCCGCATTACATTTTTATCTCATAGAGCTGCAAAATGTCAATACATTGGATTATTTATTTAGCGTATGGCTTTTAGTGCCGGGAGTGTCTGAATATATGTTCGGCTCGCCAGAGACTGTAGCTACTTCAAACGGACGCCCATGGGGTGAGCTACAAGTTACGTTCAATTTCAAGTAGTTCCAACTTTCGCTACCGGATGTCACTGACACCTAGTGGTGAACGTTGTAATTATGGTAGAGCGTTTCAATGAAATCTAACCTAGAAATTTCGCTTCACACAAGTTTAGTTAGTGGAAGGATTATTTACATGCCATAAATCTATGACATGGGACCACTGGTTTTACTTCCCCTCCAAAGGAAGGCATATTGAAGGATTTTAACGCTCTGAAAAAAATCCGACGACTTCGGTTGGGTTTGAACCTGCAATCCTGGGCACTCTGTCAATAAAGTTTGGTACAAATCCTACTGTTGTTATACCTTTTGTCCAACCTATTCACTGTACTGTAATTAATTTTAGTGTTATGTGGAAGAGAGGAAATTTGATTGCTAATTTGGTGTGTTTGTTTTCCAGGACAAAGTCAAGGAGGTGTGCCCTAAAGATACGCCTGAGGTTGTGTACTACAACAAGGGTTTGTAAACTTCAAAGAAGGCATTCAAAATGTTAGTCATGTTATCTGGGGCCTGAAAAGAGCTGAAAGTTGTGTAGATAGTACTGTATTTTGAGAATGTTCTCTTAATGTGGTTAGGTTGTGCCAGAAAAATGCTTCATGGATGTCACACTATTATGTGAGTCATATTATTTTGGTCGAACCTTCTTAGATGCTTTGTTAGTCCAGTACCTATATCCTTCTGTTATTTTCCTTCATCACTGATAAAGATCCAGAAAATTCTTGCCTTTCGAAATCAATAAAGGATTTGAAAAATTTATATCAACACATTTTCAGCTTATTGGAAAGACTTTTATCTTCAGTTTTGACTAAGGAACTATGTTTTTATTTTTTTAAACCCGCCATTCGTCGCTAGAACGAAAGTCTCTTGTTGAACAAAATGCTCGTACTAAGATGACTTGTTTATATAATACATGGCAATTGGATTCATGCGTAAATATATTTGCAGATTAAATGAACATTTCTGAAACAGTAAGAAAGCACCTCACAAAATTTAAACACTAGAAGTAAGGTTTTTCGAGATTAAGTCAGTGGCAAAATGCACTCGTTTCTTTTACTTGAAATGAAATACAGTTAAATCCATCTCACTGTTATTGCTACGCGGGAATAACTGGAAATGTTCTGTCCTGTCATAGCACTGTCACTCTAGGATATTATGTTCATTGTATTCCCTTTCACAGGCAGTGTCACTATTTTTGCCCTCGATCTAACCCCGTGGAGTTTCACCAAACCAAATTAAAATCTCATGACTTGAATTCATTGTCGCACAATAATTGCACCAAACTTTGATATAATAAGTTTCGAAGAACACTGTTACAACCATGAAACAATATGGGATTGTAATACCGTGTATAGCAAAACTATAACTTTCAGAATTAGTGCCAACGTGACTGTTCATACGTGAAGCAAAATGCTCACTGCTGACGGACGGTCATAATTTCTCCTTCCCTGTATATTCATAAGGTCATGGAAGCATGTGACAATGCATCCTGCTGTGGTAAAGTAAACTGACGCTCAAGTTCAGAACCACATTTTTTTAAAACGCAAGCTAATTTTCAACAACCGTTACCATTTTGCTCATTTAGCGACCATTGCGGGTTAACCCTTGAGAGGGCGCATCCTTTATTACTCGAGGAGGCGTGCACAGTGGTTTAGACCGGGTTTAAGAAAAATCAAAAATATACCATACCAGCACACACAACTTTATTTTTAACATGGATTTTATAACTAGTACGTTTCTATAATCACTAAAACGTGCCTCTGTTTCCAGAAGTCGCACACAAGTGAAACAATCAACAAAACAAAAGTGTCATCGATTTTTCCATAATAGTTGTCGTTCACTCCCATTTACTAGGCTCCTAGTCATCGTCGGTGCCAATATATGAGACGTGGTTTGCACAACTGATGCACATGACCGTTGTGTGTATTTGACCGGGTCTACAAAACTGGAGGAGGTACCGTTCTTAAAGACAAGTTCGACAGACAACTGTGGCTGGTGGTAAACCTAATAGATCTCAATCGCCCGACCCAAGCATAACCGGAAAAGGTAGGGTCCATGTCAAGGTTTACTGAGGTAGGGGAGGTATGCTCAAGTAGTCATCAAGATACCGAGTGATAATGAATGAACCCGGTGCTATCGACCGTGCGTACCTATAAAACCTATAGTTAACCTAAATAATCAGTTCCATATCCATAAGAGACATAATATGCAACGCAGTAAGACCCCCTGGGCTATAACAAGGGATCTCTACACAGCCAACATTTAATGCCCATGTAATCAGTGTCAGTATATTACATAATAACAAAATCACTTTGTTACTGAATTGGATCTCTGTGCTCATAATACAGCGTGTCCGGCTCTGATGTATAATAAAACAAAAATTAATATCATGAAAAGTAATAGAGATAATTATTGGCACTTTGTTTCTGCAATTAGAGAAACACAAAATGTTTTTATACATGACTAATACACCTTGGTATGTGCACCATTAGTGGCGCGACAGGTGTCAAATCTGTATTCCACCTCCATGTGTTGGTAGCATTGTAGGTATAACATTAAGTGATAGCTGCTCCAATATGACGGTGGAGATCTGATAGATCGCAAACTGGTGTTTGGTACACTTAATTCTTGATAAAATCACACTGGAAAAAAATCAAGTGGTGTATGTTCTGGGCAAGATATTGAATGACTACCTCTTCCAATCCAGCACTCTGGAAAGTTATGGTCCAAGAAATTTCTCACAATAATGACATGGCGCATCTACTCTTTGGAGGATCAAACTACGAGGAAGGTGTGGTAAAGTGATCCCAACATTTCTGGGTACCTTTGTGAATTCACAGTACTCTGCGCGAAAATGAATGATCCAACAACCCTGGCCTTCAACAATGTACACCACACATTCGTCCTCTGCCACATTTCTGTACTTGTAGAAACAATCTGCCAATAATTATCTCCTATTGGTTTTCAAGATATTAATTTTTGTTTCAATATACACCCTGTACAAACATGACCAGCTGTGTGAAACAGTTGATAGTGCCCAAGGTTGTGGTATTTAATTCCAGCTCAATCAGTTGGCATTAGGAGATACACAGATTTATACGAGTTTGATATACTGGCACGTGTACAATATCTTTCGGTGAAAAATTCTGGTACCTTAATGTTCTAAAATTTCTGTGGTTGAGAGGGATGTGAAACACACAGCATTATACAGGGTGTTTCAACAATATATGGCTATATTCCAAGGTTAGAATCCAAACATGTTAAGGGTCCAAAAATGAATATTTATTGATATCAGACATGGAATTAGTTTATGTAATTCATTATTAGCACCAGTTTGTTTTTACAATGATGCACAGTGTTCAGTGTTTTACATCCTCTGCCTTTATGCAGGCCACTGCTTGTTGACCTACTGGGGTACAAAAATTCTTAAAAATGCCCGGAGGTTGTACATATTCTATGACAACCCTGCACAATTCATGCATGAAGTGTTGTTTTATCCCACTCAACAGTAGAGTACATCATGGACTTTAAATGCCCCCCCACACACACACACACAGGTTTAAGTTCAGTGAGTGTGGAGGCCAAGAAATTGGGTCACCTGGCGATTTGAATAACACTCAATCAAGTGTGCATGGACAATAGAACTAAAATGGGCAGGGGCACCATCTTCTTCTTCTTCTTCTTCCTGGAGTTACTCCCGTCGATATGCGGGGTCCGCTATTTTACATCTGGCCCTTCATTTCACCCAGTCGGCTGGGTGAATGCCTACAGCTCGCATATAGTCTCGTAGGCAATCAATCCACCACTTTTTGGATGTTCCTTGGTGTCTCCATCCACCAGCAAGCAACCAATTCCAGGTCAAACCACCATAGTCTTGCTTCCGTCATCTTTTTTGGTAATGGTGCAATTCTAAGGATATTCTTGACCTAAAATGGTCTATCCACGAGACTCCCATCAACCAGTGTAGCATCCACATCTTCATCACAGAAAGCATCTGCTTGCATCGCTTTGTAGATGGTCAGCATTCAGCCCCATATAGAGCCACCGGACAGACGATCATACGGTTGATCTTTGATTTCAGATTTAGGGAAATCTTCCAGCCACAAAGGACACCTGTAACTTGGCACCACTTTGACTATGCAGCATTCACATGTGCTTGGGTGTCGGAGAATGTCGCTATATCAGAAGTCGTCCGGATCCAAGTTGGAAGCCTTCACAAGTGGTGTACTATCTATGAGAATTGTGTTACTGGTCTGGATTCCAAACTCTTTAAGTTTTCAGTCTTCACCACATTGAACAGTAATCCAAACTCTTCAAGCCTGGTCTTCCATAGGCCAACCAGTTGCTCAAGTCTATTTCGAGTCTCTGACTAGAATAAGGTCTGCGTAGGGCAGGGTCCATGGATGGGTTCATAGTCACTGTGACCATGCACAGCATAAACAGAGGGGTGACAGTGCGGATCTTTGATCAACACCCGCTTGAATATTAAACGGCTCAGGGACACTTGCAGTGTAGCAAACAGAACTTGTGGTATTGTTGTAGAGGGACTGCATCCAATGAACATACGCCTCTGAGACCCTATGGGATCGAAGCAATTACCAGATAAGTTTGTGTGGTACTCAGTCGTATGCCTTCTCCAGATCTGGGAAGTATTTAAAATAAAAAATTCTTCTTGGGGTCGTCTGGACCAACTGAGGACCACTGGGCTCGTTTTGACTCTTGACTAGGGTTCTTTGCTTCTTTGTGGCCCAGAATGCTTTCATTTTCTGGCTGTGTGCCAGCTTTCTCTCCTCTGTCCACTTGGTTCTGGTGGTCCGTAAAGGACTATGGGAAGACCCATTTTGAGATGGTTTTCGGACCTGTGAATGGTCGCGCATGGTCTCTTATGGAATCCCCAGTTGCTCCAGGTCGGACTTGACTGAGGTGGCCTTCCCTTTACCTGTCACAGTGAAGATCCTGTTGGTTAGTCTGCAGGAGTTCATGTGGGCCAAGTGGCCATAAGAGATTAACCACCGTTTTCTCATGGATGTGACTATGTCTTCCTAGTGTTTGTATAGCTCATTGTTGTACCTGATCCCGTAGGTGCTATCGTCTTCTCTTATGGGTCCTAGTATCATCCTCAGTATACTCGGAGGTGTAGAGTACAGAGGACCGGATTATTGATCCTAAGGTTTTTGGAAACGAACGTGGAGGAGGAAATGCTCCTGAAGGAGTGTTAGGTCCCCTTGAACTTTGTGCATCTGGTGTCTAGAGCCAAGGTCTTTTGCTCGTTTGCTGAAATCCACTCTCCTAGGTACTCAACAGCATGGACTAAACGTATGGTGGTTTCATTTAACGGGAACGTGGATGCCCCCCCCCCTTATAGTTGTCACGAACTCAGTCTTCTGTATAAATCAAGACTATTAATAACATACTCTCCAATGTATTTTAGTATAGTTAAGAACTTTCTGGATCTTTAATCATTGATCAAAATTATTTACTTTGGGGCCAATAACCTATATGTTCCCTGCTTTTAATTTTATTGTCTTCACCTGCACCTTTCTTACCTTACCTTGTTCCAGTTCCATGGCCCTATCATCCTATCCTTAAGATACATGATCCCCAGAAGGAGGAAAAGAAGAAGGGGTCAAAGAAGAAATGACCAATTTATTTATGACATGAAATATTCTGAAGGTAAAAGGCACATTTGGATGGGTGAAAACATCATTGGTATAAGTGACATTTTAGCACAAACCTGTTCAGTTCATATTTTTATTAAGAAAACCATATTGAAACAGCTTACAACCAAAATATGTTCCAAGTCTTTAAGTGACCAAGATACAACTGAGTCTAGTGCATAGCAGCTCCACGATAAATCACTGAAGTATATTTTTATCATAAAAATAAAATATTTCTTGTACCATTTTGGTCGTCACCCATTCATTTGAAACATAGTTTAGTCTGGCATGCTAGTCTCTGCTGCACCAGACCTAGAGGAGTTGTGGAGAGCTATTTTGTTCTATTTTACCAAAAAAAGAAAAAAAACTTGCTTGAGATAGGGTGTAGTGCAGTGGGATGTCCTTTCATTGAGTAGCTGATCCCGTTGTCCTGACAAAACTCAATGTCCTATTTTTAAGCAACTTTTGAGGGTAATTGATCTGGTATGATGTTTATATGTAGACGAGCCATCATAGTAAATCTTCTAATTCTGAATAACACCACTTCTAACCTTGGGTAAGAGAGTCCACGAGTGTCTGCAGATATTCCGTATCTGCATGAAGCCACTCAATGATTGTTATTGTCGTTAACCACTCAATGATGAATATTTCCCATAGAGACATCAAACTGCTGGAATGCAGAGTTCTGCATTCCACCCACTGTTCTAAATAGTCCCACACATTTTCTGTCTGATTAAAAATGAGTGATTTAGCGGGCCAGTGGAGGTTCGCCAAACCTTGCATGTAGTCCAGCAAATACGGCTGTTGTCCACAGCATAGCCCCCCCCCTCTTCTCTCTTTTCTCTTTACATGCGATGATGTGATCCTATGTCAGGGGATCACACACCATCTACAGTGCTCCAAAGCAACTAGTATGTTCGTTCAAGGGGGTGACTAATTTTTTGGTTCCATGAGCTTTTTATCTGTGACTTTCAAAAATAAAATGTACATCAATTAAGATTGAGATGACCTCCATCTTGTTCCACCTTTACAACAACAAAAAGCAACATACTTCTAATTACTATAACTTAAAGTTTGTTCCAGTTTCTGTAAGAAAATTTACACCCGGTAAAGGCATACAGATTAAGGCTGTTAAATAATTCGAAGCACTTGATTCAAGAAATCCAAACCAAACCCCGTGGCACTATAGCCCATGAAGAGCCTAGGCCTACCAAGCAACCGCTGCCCAGCCATTTGGCCTGCAGATTATAGGGTGACGCGTGGTCAGTGTGTCTGATCCACTCGGCCGTTAATCTTGGTCTCTGTGACCGGGGCGCTGCCCCACTCTCAGACAGCTACTCGATTGTCCTCACGAGGCTGAGTGCACCCCGTTACAGCCCTCGCGTCAGTTTCTAAAATCCCTGACGGAGCCAGGAATCGAACACTGGGGGGACCTCTGCGTGCGAGGCAGGAACGCTACCCCAACACCACAGAGCTGGCTCAAGACCTTCAAAGCATGTAGAAATCATGCATAGATATTAAATTATAGTCTATGGCACATCACTGACTATCAGTAATTTATTTTCAATTAAAGCCCTGCTCATGATCTAGCGACTAGAGGTGTAAAATCTGGCTGCAACAGATACTCTTGTCGGGCTATAAAGAGAGAAGTGTATTTAAACTTTAACCGTTGTTGTTAGTGGGAAACTCATTCTTGTTATTATTGCTGTTGTTGAAAGAAAACTGTCATGTTATGCTCCCAGTGGAAGACAGTTTTTCAGAAGTATTTTATTGTATTTGACATATGAGGGTATAACATTTACTTCAGTCATTCTTATCAAAGAAAAAAGTGTAAAAGCATAGTACGTGAGCCATAACCAATCTCTTAAAGCAATTACACTTTTCCACTTTCCCAGAGGAACTTTCTCCTCCATGGGCTTAGTAAAAGCTCCTGTAATGGGGCAAATAATCTCGCTGTTCCACCTCTTAAAAAAAAAAAAACAATCAAAAGCACGTGTAAAATCCTTTCAAAGTGCAGTATTGACCACCGAAAGGCAGAGTTGTTGGAAAGGAAAGGTAGTGGTTAAAAATTGTTGTATTTTCAAAATTATCATGCAGTACTCCAATTTTAAAGAGATCACATTTCCACTCCTTAGACAAGCTTCTTACGGAGAATAATAATTTTAAAAATGTATACTATTTATAGACTTCATGTCAACCTCAATGTGCATGATGCAATGTTACTTAAATGCATTATTTTGTGTCCATAAGAGCATTTACGAGTATTGTCCATGAGCCAACCAACACATGAGGGAGAAGATTATGTTTATCAATTAAAATTTCAAGGGGAAAACTTTGCAAGACAAAATGTACATTTTTTAATTTCTTTTCAATATTATGTTACTGGCTGCGTGGCGCGGTGGTAACGTATTTGTCTGCTGTTCCAATGGATGCAGGATCGAATCTTGTCAGTCAGTTGGCATTTGATGGTGCTTAAATGCAAGGAAGCCATGTCTGTAAATTTACTAGCAGTTAAAAGTCCCTTCAGGGCAAAATTCCAGCACCCCAGCCTCTAAAGACCACAGTAGTTACAAGAGACTTGAAACCACTAACATTATTATATCAATTGTTTTTTACATTGTTCATCTAACGTTAATTAAATGTGACTGTTAGCAATCTGTAAACACAAAAATTAACTCGGGGGGGGGGGGGGGGGAGGGCTTCTTAGCCCATTATATGAACAGGGAAGCTCCCTCCATGGAAAAGCCAAATTTATCCCCCCCCCCCCCCCCACATCCGAGCACTAAAATGTGTATCATTTACAAATGTTTTAGGCCTACAACAAATCTTTTTTTGAGAAATTATCCCGCAGTTTCTACCCTCTTTTTCTGAGAATGACCTTCAAGAATTGTGATGTGTTTGCAGAATGATATTCTGTACCCTTGTGGCGCCGAGTGGAAGACATTTACAGTATACCGGAGCAAACAATCATTGATTTATAGCAGTCTTCCACTGTGGGTGTAATATCTGGCGAGCTATAGAGGTGTAGAAGGAAGACATTCTTAAATGGTTATTAGTGTAGAGCAATTTACTAGTTTTTGTGAGGCTTGTTATAGCTCTATGACAATAATTGTTGAAATGTTTTGAAATGAAATGTTATAAATGCTATTTTTTTAAGAGTTTTATGTTTTTGTTTTACTTAATTTGTATTCTAGTCATACATAATTTGTTCCACTGATGTCGGAGTTCAATCTCCCTTTTATTGCATTCCACTCTTTATATTCATTTATTTGTAATAAAAGAATCAGGGTCTTCACTGTTAGTAGAATACAGTAGTCCTAGATCTAGTTCTTTTGAACACTCTGCTGAACTCAAGAGTTCACAGAGGAAACCTTACCAATTTGGCTGCTGTTGGCTTAAAACTCGAGGCAAAACTGACTAGCCTTGGCAACAATACCACTCAACTTACCATCGATAACAAAGTCAAAGAGAAGTTGGCAAGTTCTACTTTCTGGGAAGCCTCATCAATGTAGATGGAGGCACTAATGAAGGTATTATAAGGTAAATCAAAAGGCAAAAGGAGATTTTATCTTTTAGTTTGAAGATCAAGAACTGCAACTAAGGACAAAATTGTGGATCTTCAAAATATGTGTAAAATCAGTCTTGCTCTGTATTTGAATTATGGAAGACAACTAGTCAACTGTCCCAAAAGCTGCTGACATTCATCAGCAGATTACAAGTTGTCTTATACCTTTTATCAAAAGGGATGACAATTTACATTTATAATTTTATAAATATTATATAACCTCCAATCACAATCTCATCTGAATTCATATCTAACCTGAATGATTGCAACTATGTAAGTGATCTCATACAGTAGGCCATAATTTTGATCTTGATAAATGCATTGTGTGGCACATTTCTTATTATATATGGACTGTAATTGGCACTGGTCTGGTACTGTTATGTGAGGAATTCTACAACTTAGGTTTGTTGTCTGCTGTTCCATATTCAAGTTACTGTAGAGGAAGCAATGATCTCAATGAAAGTCAGAGTACATAGTATAATAGTATTTCCTACTTCCACCTATGGTGGCAGAAATTTAATTCTACTGTCTGTTCGCCGAATCGAGACAGTTGAAGTAAACATAGATGTGCGCGTGATTGCAGCGCTGCCCGCTTGGGGTGCATAAAATTGTGGCTGTTTACATTGGCTTTATTAAGACAGTTAAGACAATATTGAGCTAGTTTGTTTCTTATTCGATATTTCAAAAACTACTGAATCTATTTGGATGAAACATCATTTGCTGGTTTCCTTACAATCTCTGCATCACAGTGTATCATCGGGGGACTGAAGGGTCATCAAATATGATGCCTAATGGGAGAAATGTAAATGCACTCTATGCTCACGAGAGTGTTTTCAGCATGCTAGAAAAAGACAGAGACCCAAAACAATTGGAGTTACAGAGATGGATAAAAATAATTGAAGTTTATTCATACAAAATCTCATGTTGATAAGACTACTAGTACATATGAAGAGATTTTGGGGGGAAGTTCTACCGCTCTTTTGTAAGGCACTCAAGACGTTAAAATTATCAAGCGTGAATGAATTTGGGTGTAAGAATACAGCTCGTCGAGTTGCGAATTCTACTCGGAATCAAGAAAATGATGCCGATTTATTGTAAGAAAATTTAATGCATATGACTATTTCTTTTGCCTTACCAATGTACCTCAACCGGCGTGTATTATTTTGGGAAGTTGAGATGCTGGCATTAAAAGACAGTTAAGCCTTATATTTGACAGTTAAGCCTTACATTTGACAGTCAGCGATGGGAAAACCTGACGCAGTAGACCTCCCCAACGTGGGGTAGGACCATGGGGTTTTAATCTCCTAGGGCTGATTTCCCTGGTTCAAGAACTGGGTGTTTGTGACATCATCATTCATTTCATCCTCGTTATGCCACGCAGTTTCCCCATGTACATTAATTAGAAAGACCTACACCAGTTCTCCTCCTATAGGAGGCCTATGACATTTCATTTTTCAGCAATGTACAGAAGCAACTTATCGACAAATGAAGCAGAAAAGTTCCTAAAAGACATGTGATTATCCTTACTTCATACGGCCATTAACCCCAGGGAGAAGTTGGTCATCGTCACCTCTGTCAATACATCATCAACCACTTCAAGGTCTGTGTAATGAACGACTGATGCACAGTCTCAGTTGACTATCAGCTCGTGGCTCAAACAACACATTGAGCTCCTCATCCTCGATAATACTTTCTGAATTAAATACATTATTTTTCATTTTGTGGGCGTGCGGTCAATTTACATGTGCGATAACTAATCTGACTCTGTGTTGAGAGGCAGGCATTGGCTCTCAGGATTGCGGTGCGTGATTGCAAAGTAATGCCCTTCCCATTGTGGATGTGTGCGGCTAAAATGCTTATAACTCCATACAGCGGCTTCGGTGGCGTAGTCGGTAGCATGCTGAGCTTCTATGCCCAAGATAGCGGGTTCAAACCCGACCGAAGTCGTCGGATTTTTTAAGAGCGTTAAAAATCCTTCAGTATGCCTTCCTTCGGAGGGGAAGTAAAGCCGGCGGTCCCATGTCATAGATTTATGGCATGCAAAAGATCCTTTCACAGACTAAACTTGTGTAAAGCAAAATTTGTTAGGTTAGATTTCGTCAGAACGCTCTATCAAAGTTCCAACGTTCGCCACTAGGTATCATTGATATCTAGTGACGAAAGTTGGAACTACTTGAAATTGAACGGAACTTGTAGCTCACCCTTTACGGTGTCCGCTGGAAGCAGCTACAGACTCAGGCGAGCCAAACATGTCCTCGGACACTCCCGGCACTAAAAGCCATACGATAAATAAATTTAAAAAAAAACTCCATACAGTAATTCAATATACCCTACTGTGCTCAAGTTGCCCGAACATGGCTGCTGGTACCACGTGACCCGCTCAGCCAGTAAAAAATGAGACCCCCAATTGTCGTCACTGTATATCTTTTGATCAAACTATCTCGGATCATCTGTCCGATAGAGCCGTACTCGTGAACCGAGTGTGTTTCCCTGTCCTGGCAGTCGAGTGATCATATGCAAGTATTTACCTGCACTATCTCGATTGGGCGAATAGACAGTAGCGTTTCTTTTGGCTAGACATAGTGTATTTATTCTTGTACAGTGGAGACCCTGACTATTTTTGTAAACTTTATCTGTTATTTTTAATGTATGTTTGCAGATGTAATATGAAATGAATTTGGAGAAACTACCTGCCTTGCGGCAGTGGTTTGTTTTACTGATGAATCTAAGAAATGTTCTGATGGATACTGTGTCTACCTTAATTGTTCATGGCAGCACATAAAACCTGAATTCAGTGTTAATCTCATTTATTTGTGTACGGTATCTTTTATTTTATATATCGCACATTTATTTTATATATCTTTTTGAATGCAAAGAAAATACATGCTGTTATAACAGATTTTACACAAATACATTTTGTTATTTTTATCTGTATGAGGGATATAATCATAATAAAAAGGTTGTTATTTGATTTATTGGTGTTTTTCTGTATATAGACTTTTCAGGAACAATGTGAGACATACATATGTTGCACAGACTTTGCTGGTACACATATATAACTGAAGCTGTATTTGCATCCACTGTTCATAGCCTTGAGAGTGGATATTTGTGGGGGCACCAGTAGTACTTTCAAGTGGCTGTTTGTGTGGGTTTACCTACTTATTCATGGGTATATACACAAGATGCAAGCAGGAAATATGTACAATAATGTCCTTACAGTTTAATTCATAAGGAACGAACTGATCGAGTGGAAATTGTCTATAGTGCATATGAAATTGAAATTAAACCCTCGGCATGGCAGAACTTTTCGATTGGCTCCTCTGCTAGAGGAGGAGAGTAGCTAGCACAAATTCTACCTGATTTTTTAATTAATTTATGTATCAGTTTGATAAGTTAAACAACTATTTGATGAACTATCGCACTGCTGCTACAAAATAATAACCCATGCTTAGACTGCCATTTCGTACCTAGTTCACTTACTGAAGGGAGAATGATAAGTCACTCCAACCTTCAACTCCACAAATTCTACAGTCTTTGCTTACAAACTAAAACACACACAAAACCCTTAAATCAATCACAGCAAGTTATGGACGCCAAGAGTCTGTTTGAAAGGGACCTCCTGGAATATGTGATAATGACTACTTGGCGGTTGAGAACTCATTCATCCCAAGGCTTAGGCATTAAGCATGTTTTGCTGATTACACCTGAGTCTTACCGTACTCACCCTGAAAATGTATAAGCAGCAAGCACTAATAGGTATAACTCAAGTGCTGAAAAGACTGATATAATTGAGGCGATGGGTGCAATAACAACTTAAGTCTGAAAACACTGTTCTGAGAAAATCACTCCTAAAGATTTGAAACACTCTAAATGTCTGAGTTTTTCATTTATGGATACGCTGATTTATACACACCATTTAAAGATAGTCCTTAACAATATATCAATGTCACTGTGAATTTAAACATTACCAGTTCTTAAATATTTTAATTTAAATATGGATTGACTTAAGTCGTTATTGCAGAGACTGACAATCAGCATCTTAAATTACCATTTATGGATAGTAGATTCGTTCAAATTAATTTAATTCGAAAAAATAGCTACCGTGTACTGCACAATAAGTATATTTTTATAATAAAATTATAATATATATATATACAGTATATATAAAATTAACACCAAAAACATAATTTTGAAACTATTCTTTTAATAAGGTACTTTTGAAAGTATCACTGTAATTATTTTACCTAAAAAAGAAATAAAAAGGTGTCCAAACACAGCCAATTTTTATAATCCTGTGTAATTAGTACATTTAAATGCAAACATATATGCAGATAAGGCTTAGAATGGTTACATTCATGCATGAACTCTGGTTCTGATTACCCAATTTCAATCAGAAAATATTGATTAAATGAATAGATATACGCCGGCATTGCCTAGATAGGATAGACTAAGTGAAGTAAAACTGTATTTAAATAATAATAATAATAATATCATAAAACAACAGGAGTTTAAGGACATTCAATGGTTTCCTCAGCCTCACTGATTTCACTTTGCAGTTCACTTTCATCCACAACAGTCTCTTTCTCTAATATGTGCTTAAGTGCATCTGCATTCTCTGGTGATTTTCTTTGGGGAAAAATGAGTGGCAGTTTCTCTTGCAACAATTTTCAGTGTATATAAATACATTCTTGGAAACCTTCTTGCCACTAGAACTCATAGCTATCACCACGATTCATCTTGGCTTTGTTCTGCACGCGTTTGCAAGAGTCTCACTAAAGTAATCTCTTCTTTCCTTTATTCTGCATTTCCAAATCCGATCCTTCATTTAACTTCTCATGTTTACTATCATCTGACTGATCACACATCTTTACAGAATAACAAAACCACACGCAACAGTCACAAGACAACAACAATCACTGATTCCCGCGCGTGTGCGATACCGGCGCTCGAAGCGCCAAGTCGGCCCAGCTGTTCGCCGGAAGAACGACTTGCTACACAGCTCTATATAATGCAAGCTCCTGCCATCTAGAGTTGACATAACGAAATAATATTTGGAGGATAGATGAAGAACACATTGGGGATTACAAAACTGCATTCGCCGGAAAAACGACTTAAGTGGTTATTGCACCCAGCGCCTCAATTACTAGATCTAATTCTGGCTATATGCAGCTTGTTAAAGGTTCTCCTTACTGTATACACTTATTCAGGAGAACTAACCTTCCAAAAATTCTTGTTACATTATATAATTATTTGATCAGTCATGTTGATAAGGATAGCATAGAGCGTAGAGCCTAATATAAAATTAGTTCCAGGAAAGATGTTGGTGTAACATGTAAGTAGTTAAATGATGCAAGAATATGCCAAAATGGTGACATGTTCAAATTCACATAAGATTATTCCCCTTCCCAAAAATACACGGTTAACCTTCCTACAATAAAAATTATTTTGGGATCTTTATTTTTTTTTCCTTTTTTTGCACCTAGTTTTACATATATTTCTTATTTATATTAAACTAGCAATTCCCCCGGTATCTTTAACGATTTACTCAGCATAAGCATGAAAGGTGCACGGACGGCAATTCAGAAAAGCCGAGGTGTACAGCGAAACTCCAAACACACATACTCTTCTCTGAAGTCTTAACTCGACAGTTTGAAGCTGGGGTGATACGCTCGCTCCGAAGCTCGTAATTTAAATTTCCACTGAATGGAGATTGTTAGAAGAAATGGAAACGTAAAAACGCTTATAATGGTTGATGTATTAAAGATTAGAGTTATGCTGTCGCGGACTTTTATGTAGAACTTTTCATGCTGAACAATTCTTACAATCATAGTACAGTATATAGATATTTTTAACGGTTTACCCAGCGTAAGCTTAAAAGGCGTACAGACGGCAGGTTTTTCTTCGACTCGATTCACTGAAATTGTTACTGCTTGGCTTCCTTTTGTTCTAAATGAATCAAAATTCCGGCACCCCGGCGTCTCTAAAAGCCACAATAGTTAAAAGGGACGTAAAACCAATAACATTATTATTATTAGCAACCCGACCCGGCTTCGCCCGGAAGAATGCATTACGTGATAATCGCTTTTTTTTCTCCAGTGTCGATGAACAACGACCAATATCCGTTTTACGTCTCGGCATGATGGGTTAAAATCACTGACTTGACTATTAGTTATATTATCATGGAGATGCATGTGCAACAAATTCTTGTCAGACGTAATTTAAGAATAGCGACGCGCATGAAACACAAATCCCCCTTCCATCCAATTTTAACTTGACTGTGAATTTTGCGGAACGAAAAGTTCAAAGGCGAAATGAAGAAAACCAGAGTTGCACTTCCAGGGAAACTCCAAACACAACCACCCTTCTCAGAAGTCTTAACTCAACACGACTCAAGGGTTTGCTGCTGTATCTGGGGCAATAGGTTCGCCCGCTAGCTAGGCTGTAACAGGGATGATAGATTTGCCCTTAGATAGCTCGTAAACTGTCGCCTCAGTATTTGAATGGACATGGTTGGAGGAAATTAAAACGTAAAAACACTCATAGTGGGCGATGTATTGAAGATAGACATATGCTCTCGCGGACTTTTTTTGTAGAACTTTTCATGCTGAACAATTCTTACACTCATAGTATTTAGATATTTTTAACAGTTTGCCCAGCGTAAGCTTACAAAGCGCTCGGACGCCAGTTTTTTTTTTTTTTTACTTTTCTACCGAAATCGTTACTGCTCGGCTTCCTTTGATCATAAATAAATTATTTTCTACAGAAATAATACTCGAGATATCCTTTACAGAATGGTGAAAACCGCATGAAAATCCATCCAGTGGGTCTCGAGTTTACCCGTAACATCCAAGAATCGGGGACTTCGGCGTATAAACTCTACTTAGTATAAAACAATCAGTATAATTTAATATAATCCTCCTTCCGTCCAATCTAAATTGCCTGTGAATTTTGCGGAACGAAAAGTTCACAGGCGAAATGAGAGTTGCACTTCCAGGAAATGGCGAGGTGAATGAAACTCAAATCCCCCTTCCGTCCAATCTTAACTTGACTGTGTTTCACAGGCGAAATGAAGAAAACCAGAGTTACACTTCCAGGGAAACTCCAAAGACAACCACCCTTCTCAGGAGTATTAACTCAACACGACTGGACGGTTTGCTGCTGGCTTCTATCTGGGCCAATAGGTTCGCCGGCTAGCTAGGCTGTAACAGAGATGATAGACTCGCCCTTAGCTAGCTCGTACTCTGTCGCCTCAGTAGTTGAATGGACATGTTTGGAAGAAATTAAAAAGTAAAAACACTTATAGTGGGCAATGTATTGAAAATGGACATATGATATTGCGGACTTTTTTGTAGAGCTTTTCATGCTGAACAATTCTTACACTCATAGTATTGAGATATTTTTAACGGTTTGCCCAGCATAAGCTTACAATAAACAAAAATATTTGCTATAATAGCAAATTGTTTTGATCCGTATTGACAGAATAACTAAGAAAACACTTAAGTTAATTAAATACAGTTGAAATTCATGAATTCATATCTATTCTAACTTTTACCTTAGAAAACAACTTCTTTACATTTAATAATAAAATATACCAACAAACAAATGGATTAGGAATTTTGGCAAATATTTACATCGATCACTTGGAAAATCAATTTATTATTAACAAATATCCAGGTCTAGAATTATGGGGAAGATATGTTGATGACATATTTATAATCAATAAAGACATAATTAACATTGATAATTTTGTAAGTCAAATAAATTCTTTAGACCCAAATATAAATTTCACCTTAGAAAATGAAAGTAATAATACATTGCACTACCTAGATATTTCTATTAAAAGAGATGTAAATAGATGAACATCCAGTATTTACCGAAAACCTACGACGACTTCAAATATCGTAAGAAATGACTCGACACACCCAGGTTCCAATAAAAAATCCACTTTCTATAGTCTGATCACAAGAGCCCTAAATACATTAATGATGTCTGAAGACTATTTAAAAGAAATACACACAATTTATAACATAGCAGAACTTAATGGATATAATAAATCATGCATTGATATATTAAAACAGATATGAAATAAATCCATTTCAACTCTTCAAAATACTGACACAAATAAAACATTAATCACTTTTACATATATGAACAATAAGATCTACAACATAACAAATATTTTCAGAAAGAAAAATTGTAAGATTGCATTTAAAACAAACAATACCACAGAGAAGATAGTTTATAATTACAACAAATTAAATAAAGGAAATATATACAATAAATCTGGAGTATATAAACTAAAATGTAACACCTGTAATATCACTGGCCAAACAGGACTAAATTTTATTAAACGATACAGTGAACATGTTAATGCCATAAAATACAAGAAATATTCAAGCATGGGAGAACACACAAATGATATGAACCATGCTTTTACCAATATTACTAGGGATTTAACAATTCTACACTTAACAGATAAAGGAAAAATTTTGAACATACTTGAAAAAATGGAAATATTCATCAACCAAAAACTAGACCCAGACCTCAATATAAATGAAATAATTAACGATAACAACCCTTTATTCAAAACAATCATTAACCACATTAATACAATAAACAGAAACTCAAACAACAATATATAGGTTCTTAATAAAAATACCTCGATAATTATCCCCATTTTAAATATTGATATAGTTAAAGAGTCTCCTTTTCAAAATTCAACCAATTTATTTATTTACATAGTTTACGCCCACATTGGAGCACTTCAATCAATCCATATACACTACAGTCTTTACAATATTAGTTGTAATGGCTTCTCAACTTCCTCTTCTCCTTCCAGAGCTTCTTTAATCTCTCCGACCTGGCCGCCCTCTCTTCATTTGTAATGGTGTACTGTTTTCGTTTGACTGTTTTTAATTTCAATCTTGTGTCCCTACTTCTCAGAATCCTCTTCTCTTTTCTCTCTGCAATTTGTTTCATTGTAATATTTAGCTCGTCTAAATCATTCTGGACCTCAACAAACCAGTTGTTCTTGGTTTTACTTTTCCAAAAGAAATTGAATAATTGTTTCAGTAGTCTGGTGTCTGGTAGTCTTACTATGTGGCTGAAAAAGGCATTCTCCTTTTTCCCATTGTATCCACAATTGATTCATTTTCTCGATAGACTATTTCATTAGGCAGCAGTCTCCATTGTCCATTTACTTGATGTTTTTTATTGATGATTGTCCTGATGATCCTTCTGTCTATTTTTTGGATTTTATCTGTTGTTGCTTTGGTATTCATCTTAATATAATGAGTAATCAGCATTGTTTAACTTTAATAAATAATACACGAGATATAGATCAATCCTCAAGACATCGCAAATTTGGTTATATACACAGCCTAAGGTAATTTCAATAATTAAGAAAACAAATATGAAATCTTATCATTTCCAAATGACTCTCCATAATAAATCTTTAAGATATTAACAGATCAGTAGTTGACCTACTACTTTTGAGGCCATGCTACTTCTTTTCAAAATATTGTTTATTCAATATTATTTTTCTTTGAGCTCTGTTCTATGATTCATTGCTACAAGAACCTAATAATTTTTAAAGTTTAAATTAAATATTCACACTACTTGGTTGGCATTCGGGTAATTGAAAGCATAAAAATAATATGGTGTATAATGCTTTAATGTATACTAACATTTCACGATGTTTATTCAATATTCTAAGGTTTATTGAATAAACACGCTATATTCAACACAATCTTTATAGTCCAGTCAAATTAGACATAAAAAGGGGGCCGACCTTGCAAAAGGTCATGTAGTTCTATTTTTTTTATATGTTGTTTGGACCTCTACCTAACAGACAGACTGCCAATAGTAAAAAACCAAATTTGCAACTTCGAAAGACCTGTGCTAGTTGTGTAATACCCAAAAATCACCTTTTTGCACAATTTTTGGTTTTTGCTCAATGTCTTTTAAAATATGCATCTGCCATAAAAACTCATACTTATCTTTTTTAACCTAGATTAAATTTACTACAATTTGAAACCCAAGCGAATACTGTATGTTTAGTAGATCCCGAGATACAGTTCTTCAAAGATTGAATAATTTTCATAGAAGTAAAAATTGTTGGTTTTGGTCTCCTAATTTAACAAATATTATCAAAAATACTCATTCCATCAAAAAGGGATAGGCGATGAACTTGAAGTTTATTTGTTTAGCTTTAATTTGAGCTCTGATTGGTACCGGTAGGCCTAGTGCTTCTCTCAAAAGTGGCAGGTACTCGTAATTGAAAACCTTGAAGTATAGAAATCAGGAAAAATGAATATGAGACATCAAGTATAGGGCCGATGATGATGTGTAATTTACGTATAATATTTACTCGTCCGAATGGCTTGTAGACGAGTGAGGTTCATTGTGTGTGTGAGAGCAATTTCGGGACCTCAACAATGAAGGCAAAGCCACTGAACAAAGAATCGACCATTCTCTCCTCCCTCCTACACACTCTTTTGACAGTTTTGCCGTGTAAATCGAAGAGTGAGAACAGTGAAGTGTTAATGTACTCGAAAGCCTGGTGCAATGTCTATTCCTCCAGGCGTTTGTTTTAAATATCGTAACCCCCTGAGTGAAGGCACAACCATTGTCGTAAAGCAAGTAGGTATTCGCTCACATTAACGTGAGTGTGAAAAGGGACCTTAATGAAAAGAAAATGTTCTCTCGAAAACTTCAAGAGGAAGTAGGAAGAGTTTCACTGCTGCAAGAAATGTTAAAGCATCTGTTCGACGTAAAGGAGATTCTGATCTCCAACCATCCAGACCCTCAAGATCGTTAAGGGAACTCGGTAGGATATAACTGAAGAATTCATCAGGCTATAAAAAGAACTGCCCAAATCACGAAGAAATGATGTCCTCAAAGTTGATAAGTTGGGTTTCAGGATAACACTCCTAATTGCAGCTGAACGCCGAGGTGGCCAATGGGGAAAGAAAATTATACAGCGGCTCTTAAGTGTAAATAACTGGGCAGTTGCTGATACAAGATACCACGACCTGTGTAATAAAACGTTATTCACTAAGCCACTAACAACTGGACAGAAGAGAGGAGATCGACCGGCAATTGATGCAGATGAGGCATTGGAAGATAGCCTATAGCCTTACCTCTTGGAGAACTCTGAGGAACATCCGTTCTCATTAGATGATATATTGAAACAGATCGAAGGAGATTATCCTGATATAACAACTGTGAGATCTCAAAGTGTATGAAACCCAATGAATATCCTCCATCCGCTGATTTCTTAGGCAATGTTAATTCAGTCATCCCTGAATCCGTACAGTAGGTCTACTACTGTGTCATCCCTGAATCCGTACCGAACTACTGTTTTATGAAACCGTTGTTCCGAAACAAAAGCGTGCTGTTCTTAACACTTGGAGATCTGATGTGTAGCCTTTTAACATACCGTACTCTCAAATGTGCTGTACGACCACAGTATTTCATCTCCTCACTCATGTTTGACTTTGGGACCTACTTATACAGAAAACTTGGTTCCAAGCATTTAGTTAATATGTATTCAGCTCTGGGATTTCCATCCACTTTAGCGATGCAGCGGAGCTTGAAAGTTTTGCGATCAGGAGGTCAGAATCCTCACCACCTATTGATAAGGAGCTCTCATCCAGTTTGTCTTTGACAACGAAAAATCCCCAACTTCTAGAACTGGCAGAACTTTTCCTGCTACTAGACTCCGGTAACGAAACCATAGGAAAAGCTGGGGAGAAGTGCTTTGTGGTTTTGTACGGGGTGATTTCCTAACAAACACCCTGAATAGCCTTCCTTACCAACTATTTGTTACAATTGCAGCCAACACCAAAGTCAATCATGCTTGCTTCCCCCAACAGAGGATGCAGTACGCCACCATGCTTACAGAACTTAAACCAAGTTCAAAAATAGTTTGGGGTCAATCAAAACCTTACAGATTGGGGGTAGAAGCTTGATGATCAAGGTTCTATCCCTATCACTACAACTATGGATCCTGAACCTCAGCTCCTACTGCACATGATTTCCTGCAATTGCAGAAGAGGTTGCAGCGGCGGTTGGAGTTGCCGTAAGCTGAACTCAAATGCTCAGCCCTTTGTCTATTTTGTGGTGGCAAAATTATGTAAAAACCTGCAATCTCTTCAGCTAGAGGATTCTGACAACGAGGAAGAAGTCCCCACCGCTAAATTGATAGAACGGAAAAACGAGCCTGTACCTGCTGTTAGTTCGAGAACTCCTCCAATGAACGTGCACCAACATCCGAGGAAGATTTTTCGAGACCCAGGCCATCAAAACAAGTGGAATTACGATGAGACCTGTTGCTTCATACATGTAAAAACTTATTTTAAACGTTACGTTTTCCCTTGTAATAAAACAAAATAGTACCTATGTGAACTGATACTTTCAACTTTTTCAAATTCACTTTTGAGAGAAGCACTTGGCCTACAGGTAACCGTCAGAGCTCAAATTGAAGCTAAAGAAATATCCTTCAAGTTCATTTCCTGTGAATTTTCTCATGGAATGAGTATTTTTGATAATATTTATCAAATTAGAAGACCAAAATCAAGAATTTTTACTTTTATGAAAAAATATTCAACCTTTGAAGAACTGTATCTCGGGATCTACTAAACATACAGTATTCTCTTAGGTCTCAAATTGTAGTAAATTTAATCTAATATTGTCATTTAGACTTTCACGGCCCGTGTTATTATTCATAATGTTGAATTTTGGGCTTATGCCGTGTTTTATTATATTGCAATTCGACGCGTTTCGAAAGAAACCATGTCTTTCATCGTCAGGAATAATCTGGAATACGACAATGTTGCTAAGAGAAAGCAACGAAGAACATATAGAAGGTGCCCAAAGATGGACGCCATTATAGCCCCATGTTAGGGACAACGGAAAGCAGCAGTGAATTACTTTCTCAGGGTTCTGATAATAGGTAGCCAGGATTCACTGAGATTGTAGCCGGTGTCGCGGTTGAAATTATCTGGGTGTTTACGTATTTCAACCGCCTCCCTGATGATTCTGGGACGATATTGCTTTATACGGGCAAGAACATCCACCCCTTGGAACATGACATCATGGCCAGGTGTTAAAGCATGATCGGCAACAGCTGATTTATCAGGTTGAATGAGCCTGATACATCTATTATGTTCCTTAATGCGAGTGCATATTGTTCTCGAAGTCTGCCCGATGTAAACCTTGCCACAAGTACAGATAGATAGATAGATTTTTATTAATTCCATTTGATCAAATACATGCATTCAATACATTTTGATATAGGACACGTCAGAATTTACATGCATAAAATAAAAGAACTAACAGGTATATATTACTAAGATTATAACTATTTATAACTTATTATAATAGCAAATCTTAATAGATACAATCTTATTGCACAACTATTTACACCTCACTCTATTATCATAATATGAAAACTTAATTCTATAAATACAACAACATACAGCTAGGTATTAAAATTAAATTAAAAAAGTAAAATATAGTTATAGATTCCATCACTCCTATACGCTAAAATATTCAACTACTGAGTAAAAACAATGGCACTGCAGATAAGCTTTCAACATTCTATCAAAGGTTTTTATTTTTGGGGCCAGTTTTATATACTGGGGTAGTTTATTGTATAATTTAACTCCAGTGTGAAAAGTTCCTTTTTGATATATGCTTGTGTGTGTGTGTGAAATATGAATGTTTTGATTTTGTCTTGTGTTATGCCTATGAACATCATTGTTTGTTTTAAGAAAAACATCTTTATTCATTAAATTCTTTTTAAAAAACATAATACTTTCAAAGATATATATGCAGGGCAGTGGGAGAATGTTTAAATCTTTAAACAGAGGTCTACATGATTCTCTCGAGTTTACATTTGCCATAATTCTAATCGCTCTCTTTTGTATCCTAAACGTGCTTGGTACATCTGGCGACATACCCCAAAATATGATCCCATATCTTAAGTATGAATGGAAATAAGCAAAATAAGTATTTCTTAATGTGTGCATGCTAGTGCAGGTTTTCAAAATACGTAACGCAAAGCACATCGAGTTCAGTTTAGTATTCAGATATTGTATATGTTTATTCCATTTCAAGTCTTGTTGTATCCATAGTCCTAAAAACTTTGTTTCTGATTTATTTTCTATTTGATGACCATTTAATGTTATATTGGGCATCGCAGGATTCCTATTCTGTATAGTGTGGAAATTTAGACATACTGTCTTTTTATAGTTTATTATGAGGCGATTATCTTGTGACCATTTGGTTAACTCTCCTGTAACGGAGTCAGCAGACTGCTGTATGACCTGTTTAGTTTCACCTTTTATTACGAGTGTTGTATCGTCCGCAAACAAAATTTCCTTATGTGAATGAACGTTCTGTGTTATATCATTGATATATAGAAGAAAGAGTAGTGGGCCCAAAACCGATCCCTGGGGTACTCCAAATTCAATAATTCCCTCATTGGACAATGTTTCATTAAGTAATTTGGTTCCATCATCCTTGTGTCTCAAGCTTACTATTTGTTTACGCCTTGTTAAGTAAGACTCTATCCATTTATTAGCTAGACCTCTAACACCATATTGATTTAGTTTGGTAAGGAGGATTTTATGGTCAACTACATCAAATGCTTTCGATAAATCCAAGAATAGGCCAGTTACATGTTCCTTATTGTCAATTAATTTCAGTATACTATTACTACATTCGTAAATTGCTGTCTGTGTAGATTTTTCCGTTCTAAATCCATGTTGTGAGTTTGATAATATTTTATTTTTTTCTATGAAACTTATCAGTCTCTTATACATAATTTTTTCCACAATTTTTGCAATACCAGTTGGTAAGGTAATAGGACGATAGTTATCTAATTCATCTTTTGAACCGTTTTTGTGCACTGGAATTACTTTTGATAACTTCAAAATATCCGGGTAAGTTCCTGAGAGAATTGAACTGTTTATTAAGTGCGTAAGTGGATTTATTATATTTTCGGCACATTTCTTTAAAATTGCATCAGGGATGCCATCAATGCCAGCACAGAATTTATTTTTTAGCTCTTTTATAACTATTCTTACCTCTTCACTTGTGACATGATTTATAAATAAAGAATCACCGCAAATATTTATTTTATTATTAGAATTTAGTGTATTTACCTGTGATTTATTTAATAATTTTTGCGGAATTTCCAGAAAATAGTCATTAAAAGTGTTTGCTATTTCCTCTGGATTATTAATCACTTTATTATTTCTGGTCAGTGTAATGTTCCTTTGTATTTTAGCATATTTTCCAGTTTCTTTCTTTATTACGGACCACATAGCCCTGTTTTTATTAGATGATTGGGAAATAAAATTATCATTATGCATTTTCTTTGCTAGTCTTATTACCTTATTTAATATGCTAGTGTATTTTTTGTAGTATAAATTGAATTCAGGTGTTGTGTGGTATTGTTTATATAATTTGTGTAGAAATTTCTTTCTTTGACATGAATTTATAATCCCTGTTGTTATCCAATTGCTAGTTTTGTTATTTTGAACAGTTCTTCGTTTAAAGGGGAATGCTATTTCAAAATAGTGTTTTAGGGTACTGTTAAATGCATTAAATTTATCATTTACATTTTCTAGTTCATAAATTTCTGACCATGTTTCCTTATTTAATAAGTCATTGAAATATGTAACATTTGCTTCAGTGAATGACCTGCACTTTGATTTTACTCCATTATCATTATTATTGATTACTTCGGATACTTCAAAACTCAGTATTTGTCCATGGTGGTCACTAAAACCCGGACAATAGACTTCTATTGAATGGTGATATTTATCTGTATTTATAAAAATTTGATCAGGAGTGGTTTTACTAAATTTTGTTATTCTTGTTGGTGTATTTACTGTAGGTTTCAGTCCATAGGAAATTAGTAACTGGTTTAATAATTCACAATTTCTATCAAGTTTTAAGAAATCCACATTTACATCCCCACAAATTATTATATCGAAATTTACTTTGCTCATGTTATTGAGTAACAATTCTAGTTTATCTATAAATAGAGGAAACTTTCCTGACGGAGAACGGTATACGCATACAATTATTAACTTAAACTGCTGAATTTTTACGGCAGAGAATTCAAAATCCTGTTCCATAGATAATCATAAGCTGTTATCTGTTCATGATCTAAATTATTTCTTAAGAAGATGCAAGTACCACCATGGCTAATATTAGATCTAGAGTATTTACTAGCTTGTATAAACCCTGGGAATTGAATTAATTCAAGTTGTTCCTCTTTCAGCCAATGTTCTGAAATACATAGTGCTGAGATGTCTTTAAGTTCATTTTTAAGCATTAGATTTATGTAATCAATTTTATTATAAAGAGACTGGACATTCTGGTGGTAAATTTTAAATTTGTTACTTTTGCAAGCTTGTGTTGGTGATTTATTTACATTATTATTATCATAATTGTTATTATTATTGTTGCTAGACAAATCCGAAATACCATTGTTGCACTCCGTTAAATTTGACTTCAAAAGATGTGAATGCCAAACCTCACGTTTGGCTTCTTCTACCAGTTTCCCTGCTTCCACTCTAATGATATTACTGTCGAATTATTCTTACCATTTGAATTTACAATTTTGCAGATTTCATCACTAAGATACTCTTTTCCTAATCTATTTAAGTGTAGGCCATGCCGAGTGTGGAACTTCCTGTCTAATTTACTTACATCTACAATTTGGACATTTGGAAAACTCTTACAAATTTTATGAATTTTTCCATTTGTAGCCTCTATTTCTATATTTACACATGACTTGGGAATTAAATCGTGTCTCTGCGGAATGTTTACAATAATGACATTTGTTTTTTGCATGGATGGCAATGTACCCTTTAAATCTTTATCTCTGTAGATACCCGGTTGTTGCAATTTAGGCAAACTGTCCTTAGTTGGTCGCAGGAGTTGCCTAATCTTAACAGAAGTTCCAAATACAGTCCGTATGTTGTATCGACGTAGGATTTTAGCAATACGATCCGTTGTGTTATGTATGTACGGAAGGTAAGCAGTTCCTCTTACATCTCTTTTCTCAACTGACGTCCTATTATTATTTGTTGGTTTCAGAACCGTAGAAATCAAAGCCTTGCTATAACCGTTGCTCTCAAAGGTGGTTCGCAGGGTGTTAATTTCTTCTTGTAAAGAAGACACTTCACAAATCCTCCTAGCCCTGGTAGTTAGAGTTGTAAGGATACCATGTTTCTGGGCAGGGTGATGGTGAGAACTTGCGTGGAGATATCTATTGGTGTGTGTTGGCTTACGAAAAACGCTGTGTCCTAAAGATCCATCCTCTTTCTTGGTGACGAGAACATCTAAAAAAGGTATTTTGCCGTCAGATTCCTTTTCCATGGTGAAACAAATAGAAGGGTGCTGGAGATTAAGGTGATCCAGGAAATGGCTAAGATTTTCCTCACCTTCCGTCCAAACAACGAACGTGTCATCCACATAACGCCACCAGATCTTCGGTTTGAAAGGAGCCGACGACAAAGCTTTCTCTTCAAAGTTCTCCATGAAGAAATTAGCCACAACAGGAGAGAGAGGACTACCCATGGCCACACCATCAGTCTGCTCATAAAAATTCCCATTCCATAGAAAGTAGGAGGAGGTCATGCAGTGATAAAAAAGTCTTGTGATGTCTTCAGGAAAAAGGCCATTAATGAGAGACATAACACCATCAATAGGTACTCTCGTAAACAGAGACACCACGTCGAGACTCACTAGAATATCACCCGGCTGAAGTGATATAGCTTTTAACTTTTCCACGAAGTGTGTGGAATCCTTAATGTACGAAGGCGTGTTACCCAGAAGCGGCTGAAGTAGTCTACCTAAGTATTTGGAAAGGGCATATGTAGGAGAACCAATCGTACTAACAATGGGTCTAAGAGGAACATCGTCCTTATGTATTTTAGGAAGACCATAGAGTCTCGGAGGAATAGCATCCCCTGGAAGGAGAGTCTTCGCAATCATCTATTCCAGCGGATGCAGCGAAGACTCTCCTTCCAGGGGATGCTATTCCTCCGAGACTCTATGGTCTTCCTAAAATACATAAGGACGATGTTCCTCTTAGACCCATTGTTAGTACGATTGGTTCTCCTACATATGCCCTTTCCAAATACTTAGGTAGACTACTTCAGCCGCTTCTGGGTAACACGCCTTCGTACATTAAGGATTCCACACACTTCGTGGAAAAGTTAAAAGCTATATCACTTCAGCCGGGTGATATTCTAGTGAGTCTCGACGTGGTGTCTCTGTTTACGAGAGTACCTATTGATGGTGTTATGTCTCTCATTAATGGCCTTTTTCCTGAAGACATCACAAGACTTTTTTATCACTGCATGACCTCCTCCTACTTTCTATGGAATGGGAATTTTTATGAGCAGACTGATGGTGTGGCCATGGGTAGTCCTCTCTCTCCTGTTGTGGCTAATTTCTTCATGGAGAACTTTGAAGAGAAAGCTTTGTCGTCGGCTCCTTTCAAACCGAAGATCTGGTGGCGTTATGTGGATGACACGTTCGTTGTTTGGACGGAAGGTGAGGAAAATCTTAGCCATTTCCTGGATCACCTTAATCTCCAGCACCCTTCTATTTGTTTCACCATGGAAAAGGAATCTGACGGCAAAATACCTTTTTTAGATGTTCTCGTCACCAAGAAAGAGGATGGATCTTTAGGACACAGCGTTTTTCGTAAGCCAACACACACCAATAGATATCTCCACGCAAGTTCTCACCATCACCCTGCCCAGAAACATGGTATCCTTACAACTCTAACTACCAGGGCTAGGAGGATTTGTGAAGTGTCTTCTTTACAAGAAGAAATTAACACCCTGCGAACCACCTTTGAGAGCAACGGTTATAGCAAGGCTTTGATTTCTACGGTTCTGAAACCAACAAATAATAATAGGACGTCAGTTGAGAAAAGAGATGTAAGAGGAACTGCTTACCTTCCGTACATACATAACACAACGGATCGTATTGCTAAAATCCTACGTCGATACAACATACGGACTGTATTTGGAACTTCTGTTAAGATTAGGCAACTCCTGCGACCAACTAAGGACAGTTTGCCTAAATTGCAACAACCGGGTATCTACAGAGTTCCCTGTACTTGTGGCAAGGTTTACATCGGGCAGACTTCGAGAACAATATGCACTCGCATTAAGGAACATAATAGATGTATCAGGCTCATTCAACCTGATAAATCAGCTGTTGCCGATCATGCTTTAACACCTGGCCATGATGTCATGTTCCAAGGGGTGGATGTTCTTGCCCGTATAAAGCAATATCGTCCCAGAATCATCAGGGAGGCGGTTGAAATACGTAAACACCCAGATAATTTCAACCGCGACACCGGCTACAATCTCAGTGAATCCTGGCTACCTATTATCAGAACCCTGAGAAAGTAATTCACTGCTGCTTTCCGTTGTCCCTAACATGGGGCTATAATGGCGTCCATCTTTGGGCACCTTCTATATGTTCTTCGTTGCTTTCTCTTAGCAACATTGTCGTATTCCAGATTATTCCTGACGATGAAAGACATGGTTTCTTTCGAAACGCGTCGAATTGCAATATAATAAAACACGGCATAAGCCCAAAATTCAACATTATGAATAAATTTAATCTAGTTTACAAAAGATAATTATGTTGTTTTCTGTAAGATGCATATTTTAAACAACATTGAGCAAAAACCGAAAATTGTGCAAAAAATTAGTTGTTTTTTTGGGTATTACACAACTAGCACAGGTCTTTCGAAGTTGCAAATTTGGTTTTTTACTATTGGCAGAGGTCCAAACAACATATAAAAAAAATAGAACTACATGACCTTTTGCAAGGTCGGATGTCTAATTTGACTGGACTATTAGCTTGTTCGTAAGAGTGTATAAGAAACGATTATACATGTAGTCCATTGAAAGATAGTAGCACCAAAACGGACAAATATGCTATTGTAGTAACGCCTAGATGGACATTGTGAAGACTTGAAGAATGATTCTCTTTTAAGTTTCTTTGCCAGCACGGCATCTAGGATAATTTCCATTCATCTTATGTTTTTCATCTTTCAACTAATTAAGGATTTATGATCACATGTTTAACATTGCAAGACCTATGAATATTTTGAAGTTTAATATTTAATATTAATACATTAAATTAGGGATGGGTTGCGAACGGAGTCGCGAAGAGTCGAGACTGCTGCCGCTGGAACCGATACTCTCGACTCCAGTGTCGACTCCACTGATGTACTAACGTCATCTAACAACTGTTTTTGGAACTGCTTGAACATGTATGCTGGCAGCAACGTTGTTCGCTACATGGAGGAAAGAAAGAAAGGAGATGCCTTCGCTGCGCTGCCTAGCGCAAGCTTCTGAAGCCAAACGGCTCGCCCACTTTGGTTGCAAGAAAATGGCTGTCCCTATGCTTAAAGCCGTAAACCACTCCAACTAGTAATGGATTTTAGTGACATAAAACTGCGATGACGAGTCAAGATTTTTTCTTGGATAGGCAGAATACACTCTGTACATCACGATACTTGGCACAAATAAGCTGCGTTATCGTTTTAAAAGCCAATTTAAATATAAATATGAGAGCACCTTTGCGAGACTAGTTTTGTAAGGAAGACGCGGAAAAACGTAATAATACGCTGAAACACTGATTAAATTGAATGCAGGTGTCTGAAGATGGAGTTATACCAAAGAAGGAACATCTTGGGAATTAATGATGTCGAACTAATTACGGTATTTACACCAAATTGAGTTTTATGTTCTTATTGGTGTTGAGGCATTCATCAGTTTTTAGGCCTAATTTCGAGCACAGCTAATTTCACTCATTGGTCGTACACATTTTGATATTCAAGAATACGAACCTCAAAATTAATAAACAAAACAATTAAAAAAGGACGCATATTTGCACAAAAATACGGTATAGCCTATACGTTTCGGTACCGTACGGTATTTTCTTTGTGGGGGGTAGAAACTTGACGATTAGCCTCGAATTGATGAATTATGTAGGCCTACCGTAATTATTGACCGACAGCCGTTTGATTATTTGGGATTTCCAGAGGAATGATTTTTATTTTTTTGGTATATAGGGTAGGCCTACACATGCTGCGAGTAGAATTGAGAGTTTTTTTAAAATAACTTATCACTACTGTTATTACGTTTCCAAAGTTGTATAACCGGAGCACGATAAAAACCAGGGCCAAAATAAGGTTTAGCCATGTACAATGCCCCATGCAAGTCACAGAACACCGAATACGAGTTAAGGTTACGCCCACTTTGGTTGCAGCGCTTGGCTTCACTCATACGAGCTCAGGGCATCTCCTCTTATTCTTTCCTCCATGTGTTCGCTATCGCTGCGGCATGTTTAAAATACAGCTGAATAAATCTTGCTGCTAGCTTGCCAGTGATACTTTTTTGGTATTGAAATGGTATGGCAAGCTATTATAACCTGCAAAACGATTCAATAGAATGATTATATGCATAGTCGTTCTTTGTTATGATCTACTGTAGGATTCTACAGTATGAGAATATGCTGGATAGGCCTAGTTGATGTATAGTGATAGGATATTTATTTTGCCGGCAAGATCGTTATATGGAATGTCGAATACCAATTACGAAGTTCTTGGCACTGTGTGTGTAATTCTTACTTTCATTATAGGGTGTTTCATTTCCGTGTCTCCAATAACAAAATGTGGGTGTTGAATTAATGTAAGATTCACAGGCGCACAGGCCTCTCATATTGTGACGGTCTTGTTATCCGTCCACGTTTGTCCTTTGATACCTTGTTTTACGATGAATAAAATAGGATTATTAGCCAGCAAACATGGATGATTGTTTCGGGTTATCATCGGTAATGTTGTAGGCGTAATTGTTATTGTGTTTATTATGATGATGATTATTAATAACAATAATAGTAATACAACCTGCCAAAAGTGCAATATCACAACAATTTGGTACAATGATTGTAAATAATAATAATAATAAAAATAATAATGAGAGATTCTGTTAAAAAGCGACTGTGTGCCTCCCGCAATACTCATCCGATGAGCTTGGACTCGCGAGGCTTCATGCGAAGCGGAACCGCAATACTCAACAGGGGAGCTTGGAGTCACGAGGCTTCATGCGAAGCGGCCCCGCAATACTCATCAGGGGAGCTTGGAGTCGCGAGGCTTCATGCGAAGCGGCCCCACAATACTCATCAGGGGAGCTTGGAGTCGCGAGGCTTCATGCGAAGCGACCCCGCAATACTCAACACGGGAGCTTGGAGTCACGAGTCTTCATGCGAAGCGGCCCCGCAATACTCATCAGGGGAGCTTGGAGACGCGAGGCTTCATGCGAAGCGACCCCGCAATACTCATCACGGGAGCTTGGAGTCGCGAGTCTTCATGCGAAGCGACCCCGCAATACTCATCAGGGGAGCTTGGAGTCGAGAGGCTTCATGCGAAGCGGCCCCGCAATACTCAACAGTGGAGCTTGGAGTCGCGAGTCTTCATGCGAAGCGGCCCCGCAATACTCAACAGTGGAGCTTGGAGTCGCGAGTCTTCATGCGAAGCGACCCCGCAATACTCAACAGGGGAGCTTGGAGTCGCGAGTCTTCATGCGAAGCGGCCCCGCAACACTCAACAGTGGAGCTTAGAGTCGCGAGTCTTCATGCGAAGCGACCCCGCAATACTCAACACGGGAGCTTGGAGTCGCGAGTCTTCATGCGAAGCGACCCCGCAATACTCAACAGTGGAGCTTGGAGTCACGAGTCTTCTTGCGAAGCGACCCCGCAATACTCATCAGGGGAGCTTGGAGTCGCGAGGCTTCATGCGAAGCGGCCCCGCAATACTCATCAGTGGAGCTTGGAGTCGCGAGTCTTCATGCGAAGCGACCCCGCAATACTCAACAGTGGAGCTTGGAGTCGCGAGTCTTCATGCGAAGCGACCCCGCAATACTCAACAGTGGAGCTTGGAGTCGCGAGTCTTCATGCGAAGCGACCCCGCAATACTCATCAGGTGAGCTTGGAGTCACGAGGTTTCATGCGAAGCGACCCCGCAATACTCAACAGTGGAGCTTGGAGTCGCGAGTCTTCATGCGAAGTGACCCCGCAATACTCATCACGGGAGCTTGGAGTCACGAGTCTTCATGCGAAGCGACCCCGCAATACTCAACAGTGGAGCTTGGAGTCGCGAGTCTTCATGCGAAGCGACCCCGCAATACTCATCACGGGAGCTTGGAGTCGCGAGTCTTCATGCGAAGCGGCCCCGCAACACTCAACAGTGGAGCTTAGAGTCGCGAGTCTTCATGCGAAGCGACCCCGCAATACTCAACACGGGAGCTTGGAGTCGCGAGTCTTCATGCGAAGCGACCCCGCAATACTCAACAGTGGAGCTTGGAGTCACGAGTCTTCATGCGAAGCGACCCCGCAATACTCATCAGGGGAGCTTGGAGTCGCGAGGCTTCATGCGAAGCGGCCCCGCAATACTCATCAGTGGAGCTTGGAGTCGCGAGTCTTCATGCGAAGCGACCCCGCAATACTCAACAGTGGAGCTTGGAGTCGCGAGTCTTCATGCGAAGCGACCCCGCAATACTCAACAGTGGAGCTTGGAGTCGCGAGTCTTCATGCGAAGCGACCCCGCAATACTCATCAGGTGAGCTTGGAGTCACGAGGTTTCATGCGAAGCGACCCCGCAATACTCAACAGTGGAGCTTGGAGTCGCGAGTCTTCATGCGAAGTGACCCCGCAATACTCATCACGGGAGCTTGGAGTTACGAGTCTTCATGCGAAGCGACCCCGCAATACTCAACAGTGGAGCTTGGAGTCGCGAGTCTTCATGCGAAGCGACCCCGCAATACTCATCACGGGAGCTTGGAGTCGCGAGTCTTCATGCGAAGCGACCCCACAATACTCAACAGGGGAGCTTGGAGTCACGAGTCTTCATGCGAAGCGACCCCGCAATACTCAACAGGGGAGCTTGGAGTCGCGAGTCTTCATGCGAAGCGACCCCGCAATACTCATCAGGGGAGCTTGGAGTCACGAGTCTTCATGCGAAGCGACCCCGCAATACTCAACAGGGGAGCTTGGAGTCGCGAGTCTTCGTGCGAAGCGGCCCCGCAATACTCATCAGGGGAGCTTGGAGTCGCGAGTCTTCATGCGAAGCGACCCCGCAATACTCAACAGGGGAGCTTGGAGTCGTGAGGCTTCATGTGAAGCGACCCCGAAATACTCATCAGGTGAGCTTGGAGTCGCGAGTCTTCATGCGAAACGTCCCCGCAATACTCATCAGGGGAGCTTGGAGTTGAGAGGCTTCGTGCGAAGCGACCCCGCAATACTCATCAGGGGAGCTTGGAGTCGAGAGTCTTCATGCGAAGTGGCCCCGCAATACTCATCAGGGGAGCTTGGAGTCGCGAGTCTTCATGCGAAACGTCCCCGCAATACTCATCAGGGGAGCTTGGAGTCGAGAGGCTTCATGCGAAGCGGCCCCGCAATACTCATCAGGGGAGCTTGGAGTCGCGAGTCTTCATGCGAATCGACCCCGCAATATTCATCAGGGGAGCTTGGAGTCACGAGGCTTCATGGGAAGCGACCCCGCAATATTCATCAGTGGAGCTTGGAGTCGTGAGTCTTCATGCGAAGCGACCCCGCAATACTCGTCAGGGTAGCTTGGAGTCACGAGTCTTCTCCACCCCCCCCTGCTATACTTAATGGCCAGGGAATTCCTGTCTTGAAATACTACTACAACACAGAGACAAGGGTACATTCACGAAACAGAGGGGCAAATTAATGGAATTGCCAAGGGTCGAAAATGTCGGCAGCATTTATCTAAGGAGTGTGACATGCCACCAAATACAGGTAATAATAATAACTACAGTACGGTACGTACGAATAAATTCACCATAATATGTATTTATTTATAAAAACGGCAAATATATTTAAATAAATAGAAAATACTTAGTAAAATTAAATATATATAAACACATAACTATCCGGGCCTTACTCATCAGGTTGGCTTGGAGTCGCGAGGCTTCATGCGAAGGGACCGTGTGGCTCCGCAATACTCATCACGCGAGCTTGGAGTCGCGAGGCTTCATGCGAAGCGGCCCCGCAATACGCATCAGATTAACGTGGAGTCGCGAGGCTTCATGCGAACCGAGACCGGTGTTTGGAGTCGATCGAGTCGACACTCTCGATTCCGGGCTTCAGTCGCGCCCATCCCTACATTAAATCCCAAAATAGTTGGCACGCGGAACTGAAGGCATAACGACGTAGATGCCAATCTGATGCTCTGAATTAAGATTTTCGAGGTTAGTCAACACCATTAAACCGTAACATGTATCAACAAGGAGGGAGAAGGAATGGCATGTGAGATTTAGGATGGTTTTAAAAATTGTTCTTTCAAGCTCCAACATTATTATAGAACTAAAATTTTGTTTGAACTTCCTAGATTGAGATGCTACCGCGTATTGAAATAGTTGACATGCGGAACTGAAGGCATATAAGAACTGAATGAAAATCGAAAGTTAGACTTGATGCTATTAGTAGGGTCGAAGATAGTATCATTTCCAGAGATATGACTACATGTGTTATTTCAACTTCATGGTACAGTACTTTAAAGCTTTACTAGCTTCTTTTTTAAGATACTGTTTATGTTCAGAGAACCATATTAACTAATACATTTTTCAGAAGAGGAATTTTTACAATATTTTTCATAGATATTTTTCAGAAGATTAACCATATAATTGCCTAAATTTTCATAGATAATTTTAAAGATTCATAAATGTTTTTCAAAATTATTCTTTTAAGACGTATTGTAAGGATATCCATTTTTAATTTAAGTTTTTCCTTAGAATAAGTTTTTCTCTCGCAATTGTGCTGAAGAAGAAACCATTGTTGTTTTGAAACATGTACACTTTAAATGATCTATAAATTGTAGACATTTAAGTGTGTTATTATTAGTATTGATTTGGCGTATAATTAACTTAAGTGTTTTCTTAATAAGCTTACAAAGCGCTCGGACGCCATTTTTTTTTTGTTTTTTTTTTTCGACTTTTCCACTGAAATTGTTTCTGCTCGGCTTCCTTTGATCATAAATTATTTTCTACAGAAATAATCCTTGAGATATCCTTTACAGAATGGTGGAAACCGCATCAAAATCCATCAAGTGATTCTCGAGTTGACCCGTAACAAACACAAATCGGGGACTTTGTTTTATACTAAGTAGAGATTTATAAAAGAACGGTTTTCTACAGAAACTATCCTCGAGAAATCCTTTACAGAATGGTGAAAACCGCATCAAAATTCATCCGGTGGTTCTCGATCACCCGTTACATCAAGAATGGGGACTTCGTTTTATACTATGTAGAGATATATTATAATTTATTGCAGACAATGCTCCTAAAAATGTGGTAATTATTGATAGATATTGAAATATTAGGTTAATAAAGAAACTAACACTAGTATATGTCAACTCTCTCCATATCTCCTGCTCATTGTTCTCTTTATATGGATTTCCTGCAAAATTATAAATATTCTGTACTAAAACTTAGCCATCTCTATGTTAACATCTGTAATTATAATTAGCCATACAAAGAGGTGTCTGCGAGGGATGTGTTCTGTCCCCCCTCCGAGGCTGTGTTCACAGAGGCTATTGAAGACGTAAACCTGGGACTTATAATCAATGGTTACGTCATCAACAACATCCGTTTTGCTGATGATACGGTTGTGTTAGCAGATATGGTGATCTTCAAATTATCGTCAATAACATCGTAAGGACTAGGGAGGCATACGATTTATTCATGAATATTAACAAGACCAAGTTGATTGTCTTCTCGAAAACCCCAAAACAGGCCTTCCTTCACATCAACAATACTATCGTTCAACAAGTCTCTTCAATTAACCCCCTTAGCGTGTACGGCGCAACGGTGCGCCCACTAGCCTGCTACGTTCACAGCGTGTACGGCGCAATGGTGCGCCGTCGAATTTGAATCGTCGGCTACGTGGACTTCGTAATAGTTATTTATTTGGTCGTAAGATGGCAGGAAGAGGCAACTTTTGGTTACACTTCGAGCTACTTATTATTTCCAGGAGGTGTCGCATATCTTCACAGTCATTTATTTTTCAGATCTCTGCACACGTGTTCCCACTTTTGCTGACCGTGAGTTTGCTTGTAAACATGGCAGGTCCTGGCACAGTTATTGATGACTAAGAAATAGCTAATTTGCTAGATAATAGTGCAAACAAAAGTGATTCAGAGTGTGACAGCGATATAGGGAATGAGTTCGCTATAATTTCCAGTGATGATAGTGACGCTGAAGATGTAATTTGTGATAGAACGCCAAGAATGACGAACACATTGGATGACTGTGATATTGTACCTGTACTGACGTGCCTCTGACCAGGGATAATCAGGTTATTGAAAGTTTATAATATTATGTTATATGTTGTTGTTATTGTGTGTGTTTTTTGAAAACTTTTGCCAGTGCGTTTGGAAATTATAGCAAAATGCATATGATACCACGCTTACCATTGGGAGTAGGCTAGAAATAATGCACGTTGTGGGTGCAGCCCAGAGTTTCACAATATCACACTTGAGGGGTTAAATACCTCGGGACTCTGGTAAATGAACATCGTGACTCAAAAAATGAAATACTATCCAGAATTGGGCAAGCAAAAGATATGTTCAACAGCATGAGAAATTTATTCATTAGTAGAGATATCAACCTTCAGCTTAGAGTTCGTATGTTACGTTATGTATTTCCTGTCCTGTATTTTTTCGAAGGTTGGACACTCAATCCATTGATGGAGAGGCGGATTGAACCCTTTGAAATGTACTTTTACAGAAGAATACTCAGAATATCTTGGGTGGAAAAGAAATCAAATGAAGTCCTCAAAATCTTTAACAAGAACAAGGAGCTTCTAGTTACCATCAAGGAACGTAAGCTTAGTTACCTTGGGCACATCATGAGAGGCGAACGATATAAACTTCTCCAGCTTATAATTCAAGGGAAAATTGGTGAACAAAGATCTGTAGGAAGACGGAGAAATGCATGGCTTAAAGAATTGCGGAAATGGTATGGACGCACAACCATCAAAATCTTCCGAGCATCTGTTAACCATGTAATCATAATCGATTGGATCGCCAACCTTCATAGGGAGATGGCGTCTTGAGAAGGAGATAAATTATTTTAGGAAAAAAATTGTTGAAAAGTAATACAAGCCAGGGGGTCAAATTTGAAATCTGCAGTTGCCTACCTATTAGGGAAATTCTTTTTTAGTTTAAGGCTTTAAAGCTTGAAATAACACGGTAATGTAGGCCTAACGATTTATCTTTAAAAAATTATATCGATTCATTATTTCTCGTTAAAATAAAATCGGAATATGAATTCAAAACATAAAACATTTGTCAACGTCTAGCAAAAGACCCAACACTGCCTGCCATCGAGCTTTGTTTACAAACTGTTGAGCAAGACGTGTGTCAACCCAAAGTACAAACTTCACAAATTTAAACAATGTTTGGTTGGTTCTTAAGTTTAGGGGCTGCGACAACGCGGTCATGGAGCCCCGTGTACTTTGGGTGTGTGTAGAATCTGATAACCGGTGTGAATTGTGATGGCTGTATTAGTGTGTGTTATCTGTTTTTTTATTTTTCTATTTAAGTACTGCAACTTAGAATTTTTCAAATAGTTCCCACTTTTGCCGCCAAGCGCCACTGTCAACAACTACTAGGCCAAGTTCAGAACTTAGCTACTAGACGCCACCGCAGTCGGCTCTTGGCAACGAACTTAGAAACCTAAGAGCGTTGTTTACATTCTTAACCTATCCAATTTAGCTTCACACAGGTGCAATTAGTGGAAGGTTCTTTAACATGCCATAAATCTATGACATGGGACCGCCGGCTTTACTTCCCCTCCGAAGGAAGGCATACTGAGGGATTTTTAACGCTCTTAAAAAATCCGACGGCTTCGGCCGGGAAACAAAGTTTAGACAGAAATTGATGAAATGCTGGAGCTCCACCGATTTGGATAAACACGACACAATCGTAGCACCAAATGTCAAACCTCGGACGTCACGTGCATCACTGCTTTTCGAAGTCTGTCAATGCAACGCAGGGCACATGCGCAGGGTGTGCTTCAGAAGTGAGATATGCGAGGGAAGAGTCGTGTTATATAATCTGGTTCACTTCAAAAAAGGGTGCACGTGCTCTTGTTTCCAGGCAGGAGTAATGATATTGTGTGTCACAGTATCTTGCCTCAGTTTGGTTGGTTGGTTCCTTAGTTTAGGGGCTGCGATAACGCGGTCATGTAGTCCCGTGTACTTTGGGTGTGTGTGTAGAATCTGTCTGATAACCGGTTTTAATTGTGATGACTGTATTAGTGTGTGTTACCTGTTTTCAATTCAAGTAAGGACTGCAGACATTGAATTTTTTCAAGTAGTTCCTACTTTTGCCGCCAAACGCCACCGTCAACGACTTCTAGTTCAGAACTGGGTTAGCAGATGCCACCGCAGTCTGCTCCTGGCGACGAACGTCGGAACCTAAGAGGGTTTGTCAAATGTTGAACCTATAATTTAGCTTCACACAGGAAGGAAGGTTCTTTAACATGCCATGAATCTATGACATAGGACCGCCGGCTTTACTTCCCCTCTGAAAGAAGGCATACTGAGGGATTTTTAATGCTCCTAAGAAATCCGACGACTTCGTCCGGGTTTGAACCCGCGATCTTGGGAATAGAAGCTCAGCATGCTACCAACTACGCCACCGAAGCCGCTACGCCTCAGTTTTAAACCAGGGCTCATAAATAGTTAAAAAATGCACCTTGTCGGATTGTCGTGGTGAGGGGACAACCCTCAAAGCGCCCAGGCTCTCGGCTCAGTTTAAGCCTTGGCGGGAAACAGGGGAGGGGGGGGGGGGGGGGGGGGGGAAACAGACTGTTTGTTTGGTAGAATTAAGGAATTACGACTAAGCAACGAAAAATGGCTTTTCGGGTTTTCCGCCTAACGTATTAAATCATTTATAGAATAGTTTCGGGTTATTTTACCTTTATTTTTTAAGAGAGTACTTATAATTTCTGCCTTGCAGCTAAAACTTGAGATGCCAATGCCCCCCTGTGTTTTACGCTGCTGTTTACAAAATTAGTACAACTCTCTGAAGAATTTTGAAGTGCAACGAAATCAAACACAATTTTAAGGAATAATGTTTCTTTTGGTCAAATATATATAAATGACATACATTTATTTCACAAGCACTGAATTCTTATAATATACTTATATGGCATCTATCACTTCTCAAAATCTATCATTGTTTGCCTAGGGTTTATCTTGCTCAAATACATATCTGAACTAATGTACTGCTTCAATTTGCTACAGTTATAATATCATCTCTTCCATCATGTGCTCATCCTTGTACCATCAAGTAGTCTCAAAGAAATATCATCACACATACTTATTCCATGTGCTCTACATTCATATTAGAGAATTGAGTCGTCTAGTATCAAAACCGGCCAAGTCACAAAATTTATGAAAATGAGTTATGGTTATCAATTTGAAGTAGAAGTACAGCACTATCAGGCGAAACAAGAATATGCTTCAAAATCGTCCATGTCTTCATGTTACACAGCACTGAATTCTTGGTCGTGCAACAGAATGGGCCAAGTCATGCAGGCAGTGCTTTCAAAACCGGCCATGTCAAAGAACGAGTAGCAATCTTTATGTCGCAGCATTATTGTCTGGAATCTAGCGTTGTTAGATTACGCATGAATGTGATATCAGTAGGCAACATTGTTCCTTATTTTGTTTACTCTTCGAAGTCATAATAATTTGTATTTTGTTCGTTTGCAACACTGACTTCCGTATTCGCGGACTTCTTACCGCATTGGCGCGAAAGCAATCGTATTTCCTGTGTGCTCGTATTTTGTCATTATTGTGTATATTGTTCCTATTTTAATAATGATTCTATTAACATAAGTGACTCATTTTCTTTTACTGTGTTCAAGATCTAGTGAACTACTAACTTTTAATGATATAATACCTATTTTGTATTCTCCTCAGCTTTCTGGTGTTCATCTTCATATATTAGGCTACTATCCAATTTAAGCAGAATGCTTTCGTTTTTATTGCAATAAAAACAGGTAATTAAAATGTCAATTTATTTTAATTTAATTGCCTTTTTTTCACTGGAATTTGGAATTTAAAAAGAAAAGTTTTACAAAAAAGAACTAAAATTATACCAAATTGCAACAAAAACGGCCAAGTCAAAATTAATATTAGCAAAAAAGAAGGGTTCATTATGAATCAGATTTCTCAAAATAGCAGAACTTAAATATTAAACCATTATGGATATAACTATGCAATAAAATCTTTTGTGACCACCATTGCTTTGTCTCTAGAGGTTTTTCGTCCATACTGAAAAATATGCCTTCAGTGACTTGGCCGGTTTTGATACTAGACGACTCAATTATTCCTCACTTCCTGTTACAAAAATTCTTTTCACCTATGCATATAATCGCCCATGAAAAAGAATCCACGTGATCTCAAACGTACAATTTCCTACCACTTTAGGTTACAGTTCAATGCTTTCATCCTGACAAAAATATCATTGAATGTCGTACTAAACATATTATAAACTGCACTATAATACTGTTACGGCTGTGAGTTTGTGTCATCACTCGCCGCATGAGTCACAACTGCCCCAGGGCTGGGCTGTGCCCTGCCTCCTGTATTGCGCGCGCCTTATGCAACAGGGCTACTAGGACAAAGGGATAGTCCAGAATCTTCGTGACTGGACCAGCGCTGGAAACCTCGAGAAGCCGTGGACCCTGGATGGATCTGGAAGCATTTATTGAGTCACCGGCCTGCTATATAAGAGTGACCCGTGAAGCAGTTGTGGTTGTTGTGTTTTACGAGCTAGTGCGAGCGATTATCTTGTGCGACAGAAGTGTGGTGACGAAGTGCTGTGCGAGTTACGAAATCCTGTGACATTGTTTCTCCCAGCTTGTGAACAGCGTACATCAAGTGCTCGTAAGTAACTGTATTTGTTGTACCTGAGGAAGAGGGGCAGGTAGCTTCTGCCAAGGCCACCGGACTCATTAGGACGGATTAACTTCTGTGGTCTGTTGCAAGTGAAAGGGGCCAAGAGCGCATAAGGAAGAGACTTGAGGAAACTGGAGAAGGCTCCTAATTGCTTGTATTTGCTGATTAGTGTAATTTTCTGGCCACAATAAAGTTAATTATTTCTTTAAGCAGTAATTGGTGTTGTGCTTTGTACCCCCACCGTAATCCAGTTAACAAAAGTGCCACTAGGGGGTGGCACATAACAATACTATTCAAAGCTATCAATTTAAAAATAAGGATTGTCAATGCATTTCAAGAAATGTAAATGGCTAATATTGCATCTAGCTTATATCCAGCGTAGATCAGTCATCCTGGGTGGTTTGGATCATATCCTGGTGTCGTCCTTCAGGTATATCGCCTCTCGAAATAAAATACTCCCAGCGATTTGGCTGCCATCTCCCAAGTACTCCCATCATGATGAAATTGGTTGTCAGGTTGAAATGTACTAATGTCATCACACTATCATTTTTAAGAATGTCTGTGTTTGTGCAGTCCTCTCACGCAGATGTTTAATTCACTCACAAAACTGTACTATTAATTTCTCTGTTGGTCCTAGCCGATACTTAAATTAATTGGATTCAACACTCTGATTGAGCTGAGAAAAATGCATTTCAAGAAAAGGTAACATGGCTTATATTGCTTCTAGTTTACATCCTGTGTGGATCAGTCATTCTGGGTAGCTCACCGACTGTACGACTATGCAACCGGGGCTGACAGGTCAAAAACCATGGCATAAACTGTAGTTTGGATCATGTCCTGGTGTCATCCTTCAGGAATATCGGCTCCTCAAACTAAATACTCCTGGCAATTTGGCTGCCATCCATCTGTCAAACACTCCATCATGATGACATTGGTTCCACCTCGTGTTCTCACACTTCTCGAACAATCGCGTGTTTTTTTTCACACACGTGGGTAATCTCCCACTCACAATGATGTCAAGATTGTGACATAAATTCTATCTTTGCGATCCGCACGTCACCCACTTGAACAGTATTTTACTTGGATCACTTGAATGCTTAGATAACCGATTTTTAATAATTCTCACATGTGTATTATTTGACGGCGAGGCGGGATGCTTCAAAGTCATGTCAAAGAACTTCACATTATTAGGAACCACACTCATTCCTGGTTCCGTAATGACCATGTTTACAAGAAGTATAACTTAAATTTCCCGCCAAATCGATACTTTACTTACAGAAAAATTCTACGGGTACATGTTTCGGAAACCTATTTTGTTTCTTTCTTCAGCCCACATTTGGTATAAAACATCATACAATAACATGTGGGCTGAAGAAGGAAACAAAATAGGTTTCCGAAACATGTACCCGTAGAATTTTTCTGTAAGTAAAGTATTGATTTGGCGGGAAATTTAAGTTATACTTCTTGTAAGAACTTCACAGTCTCAACAATAAACTACCCCCTCCCCCCTCCCCCCCGTGGCACCACAGCCCACAAAGGGCCGTGGATTACCAAGCAACTGCTGGGCATCCATTTGGCCCACAGATTCTGGGGCAACACGTGGTCAGCATGTTGGGCCGCCTCGGCCGTTATTCTATCTGCCTCACTGTCAGACAGCTACTCAATTGTCCTCATGAGGTTGAGTGCACCGCGTTCCAGCCCCCACGTCAGTTTCTAAAATCCTGACAGAGCCAGGAATTGAACCCGGGACCCTGGGTGAGAAGCAGGCATACTATCCCAACAGCACGAGGCCAGCGTCTCTACAATAAACTACATCACATCATGTCGGACAGTCACAGTATTAATACTTGTGTTTTTTCTTCTTTTTGTGTATATGGATCACATATCACCATGTAGCATGAGAGGTTTCTGCAACATTGCTATAACTACCGGTATTAGTTGTCATTTGTAGCTCTTCAGTCGGTCAACACGATTGTGCCCAAATAAATGGTCGGGGTAATACAAGATATACAGTAAATACATAAACACACTCCGCGAAAAAATAACATGTATTGATTAGATTATCACCCTTAATAACACATGTATTTTTTTTCAGGGGTGTGTTTATGTATTTATATCTTGTACCCCCAGTATGCCTTCCTTTGGAGGGGAAGTAAAGCCGGTGGTCCCATGTCATAGATTTATGGCATGTAAAGGAACCTTCCACTAACTACATTTATGTGAAGCTAAAATTTGTAGGTTAGATTTGATTAACGCTATATTAATTCCAACGTTCGCCGCCAGGTGCGGGTTGCGATGTCATCTAGTAGCCAAGTTCGCCGCTAGGTGTCGTGAATTGTAGCATTTGGTCGCAAAAGTAGGAACTACTTAAAAATTGATCGTCTGCAGTCCTTACCTGAATTAAAGAAAACACACACTAATACAGCCATCGCAATTAACACCGGTTATCAGGCAAATCCTACACACACCCAAAGTACACGGGGCTACATGACCGCGTTGTCGCAGCCCTTAAACTATGGAACCAAACATCTTGGACCCCGCCCATTCATTTGGACATAATCGTGTTGACGGACTGAAGAGCTACAAATGACAATTTTGTACAGGCAACACCGAAAGAGAACGGCTTCAAATCTCTACATTACATAACTATTAGTCTTGGAGTGTAGAAACTTAAAAGAGCCAACTTCTGTTTGAAGCCTATTACCCTCATAAAACACTTGTAAGGGCCTGAGGATCAACCGCATGCTGAAATCTTTGATGAGTGGTGGGTATGTATTGACCGTCATGACTTTACAAGTCAGGTGGGGTAAGACTAGGCAGCTGAATTTGGTTCTAGCACAAATGATCCCCTTTTCTCCCTTTTCTTCCATAAACATAAACACTTTGGCTTTAGCGCATGCTCCAGTCACCAACTCTGAGATAGCTTTAATGCTGACACACGTCTTTCGACATGTCGATAACCAAGGTAAGGTTTGCATTTGTTTTGAAAGGAAGACTACACTTCCTGAAGTGCTTTGGCAAGGCTCGTGACGTCGATACTACATATTGTAATGTGTATCAAGGTGACTTGCATTGGCCTGCTCAGTGAGTACTTCCAGCGTCTTGGTGAAGTGTACCATACCAGCTGGGTACACTGGGGCAAAACGCTGATAATATTTGAGCTTAGCAAGACCATTTAACATAATTTTGTTGGACACAGGTCTTAAAAAAGCGAATCGTCAAGAGGTTCCGCTAAAACCAAAGAGATGGTTGTATCAGACGTGTTATTTGATATTCATATGTTGCTCAAAATGAGAACTTTGAAGAATTACAGTGTTGGTGTCAACTTAAGAGGGTGGTGCCAGAGCACAGTGGTACAGTCTCTGCTCCTAATTCTTAGTATTTTATAAACTGAAAACTTAAGTTCAGTGGAAATTGTACAGAAATAAAACAGCAAACGTCCTTAATCGGATATATGTGTATATTTAGCAACAAGAAGTACAAGCACAATAAATGAAGAATGATCACACAACAGAGTTAAAAGTAGTCATGAAATACATCAGTTGGTTTCTCGGTTGTCTTACAAAAGAACTATATAAAACATGCATACTCCTGGATAACCTGCTTCATCATCCATACTGCTGATCCCAAGATGTCATTTGTTGATGATAAATGAGGCATCAGCTGTGTAGTTGTCTGGGTGAACACACTCCCAAGCTTTCTGTAATATGCGACTCGGCGATGCAGATAGGTTGACCAGCTCTGATGAACCGGGCAGTGCATGGTAATAACCTGTCAAAGAATATAGTCATTAATATTTGTTAAACACTACTGTAGTGCCATTTGAAGGGTACAAAATAATTGAGAAAAGCTTGTTGTTTTTAAGTTCGTGATTTTTTAATATCAAATTCATAGTTATATTTTTTCTTTCTCAACTTTAACCTTAAATCTGCTACGTATTTTCAGAACACCCTTGTGTATGGATAATTCTGAGGTGGGTACGTCTGGACAGTCTCCTGAAGTGTTTCTTTTTGGTGAGGCATTGCCGCCCAACCATACCATCAATTCTCGAAAGAGGTGAAAATCATTCAGTGCTGGTTTGGATTAAACGGCAGATGGTCCAGAACTTCACACTTGAATTCTTTGAAAAAGTCTTATCGTAACGTTGGCATAGTGCGGTCATGTATGATTTACACCTTTTTCGAGAATTGAAGGTATGGTTGGGCGGCAATGCCTCGCCAAAAAGGAAGGAAAGACTTCAGGAGACTCTCCAGACGTACCCACCTCAGTGGCGGCAGAATGTTTGCCGAGGGCATTGGAAAGCTGGTGTATTGATACTACAAATGTTTCAATTGTTTTGATGATTATGTTGAGACATAAGAATAAAACAAGCAAACATTTAGTAATAAAATCAGTTTGGTATGTCAATCTGTTATTTTTATACAGTCCATCGGAACTTGAAAGAAAAAAAGCCCTTGTATATTTACCCCTAACACTCATCTTAGTTACTGTATTCTAGTGAGGACTGCAGTTCGACACTTCCAAACACTTTTAAGTGTAACATAACATTTGTAGGTTACAGAGACTCCTTCTAGTTTCTTTCTGTTTGTTATTTTTTTTTTTTTTAATCTGGTTGCCAGCCATGGCCACTTAGTGGTATGCCACCACAGAGAATCCTGTGTGTCCAGTGCCTTGAGATTCTTTAGTGGTGGGCAGCCAGTGGATGGACCAGGTGGCTTTGGCTCTTGGCAAAGGTTCCTTGACATGGCTAGGTTTCCATGGAGAGGTATTGAGAATTGCCATTCGAGATGGAAGCTAGTTGGTTTGTGAAGAATGGGAATGAATTATTGAGGGTGTTGTTTTTGATACTGTTACGTGCCACCACCTAGTGGCACTTTTGTTAACTGGATTACGGTGGGTAGAAAGCACAACACCAATTACTGCTTTAAAGAGAAGTTAGCTTTATTGCTTGCAGGAAGATACACTACTCATCAGCAAATACAAGCAATTGAAACCTTACTCCAGTTTCCTCAAGTCTCTTGCTTATGGAGAGCCCTAGCCCTCTTTCACTTGTCAACAAACCACAGAAGTTAATCCCTCCTAATGAGTACGGTGGCCTTGACAGAAACTACCTGCTCCTCTCCCTTATGTACACAGACTACAGTTACTTACGATAACTTGCTGCACGCTGTTCACAAGCTGGGAAACAATGTCTCTGGATTTCGTAACTCGCACGGCACTTTGCCACCATAAGTCTGTCGCTCAGGATAAACACTCGCACTAGCTCGTAAAACACACACTGCACTACTTGACAGGTCGCTCTTATATAGCAGGCCGGTGACTCAATAAATGCTTCTAGACCCATCCAGGGCTCACGGCTTCTCGAGGCTTCCATCGCTGGCTGGGTCACGAATATTCTGGACCATCCCTTTGTACTAGTAGACCTGTTGCATAAGGCGCACGCAATACGCTGAGGCAGAGCAGCCCAGCCCTGGGGCAGTTGTGAATCATGCGGCGAGCGATGAAACAAACTCACAGCCGTAACACCACCCCCTTCCTAAAAGGCTGATCGTCCCGATCAATCATTGGACCGTCTGTGTCCCTTCGTAGGCTGCCAGGCGATCTCGATGCACGATCTTCATCTTCGCCCTCGGGCTCCGCTGGATCCTGTATACGACATCGTTGATCCGTTTCACGACTCGGTACGGGCCCTCCCAGGACTTCTGCAGTTTTGGGTGACAGGCCTTTCTTTCGTAATGGGTTGAAGAGCCAGACCAGGTTGTCCTCGTGGAATCCGCCGGCATCCGTCTGTTGGTCGTATCGGGTCTTCATTCGGTTAGTCTCGATCCACAGTTTCCTCCTCGCGAACGCGTGCACTTCCTCCAGTTGGTCGACCAGTTCTTGACAATACTGGCTTACCGGGACCGGATCATTCCCAGGTCGGCCGAAGGCAAGATCGACATGTAGACGGAGCTCCCTCCCAAGCATGGCCCGGGCTGGTGTGCACCCGGTGGCTTCATGCACGGCGGCGCGGTAGGCCAGGAGAAATAGTGGAAGATGTTTGTCCCAATCCCTCTGGTGCTCGCTGACGACTATTCGGAGATGGTTCTCGATGGTGCGATTGAATCGCTCTACCATCCCGTCGGACTGAGGGTGTAGCGGCGTTGTCCTTGTCTTCCGGATTCCCAGCAGCTGGCATAGGTTCTGGAACACCTGCGACTCGAAGTTCCTCCCTTGGTCGGAGTGCAGCTCCAGAGTACTCCGTACCGGCTGACGAATTCCTTCACCAGGGTCTCTGTAATCGTCGCGGCTTCCTGGTTAGGGAGCGCATACGCCTCCGGCCATTTGGTAAAGTAGTCGCTGACGACCAATATGTAGCGGTTCCCTGCCTCGCTTAACGGGAAAGGCCCAGCAACATCGATAGCCACTCTCTCCATGGGGCCGCCCACGTTGTAGGTCTTCAGTGGACCCCGTCGTCTTCGTCCTGGGCCCTTGCTGGCTGCGCAATCGTGGCACCTCGCCCAGTGGGTCTCCACGTCGGTTCAGCATCCGATCCAGTAGAACCACTCTCTCAGCTTCTCCAGGGTCTTCTTTATCCCTAGGTGTCCACCAGATGATCCTCCATGGACTTCCTTCAGGACTTCCTCCGTCAGAGCCTTTGGAACGACGACTTGTTCCCGAGATGTCTTCCCGTCGGTGCTCTCCCAGGCGTGGCAGATGAGGCCATCCCTTACAATCAACGAGTCCCACTGCGCCCAGTAGGACTTAAACTTTGGGCTGCAGTCACTCACAATGTTCCACCCGGGTCTGGGGACACAGGCCCTCTTCCACTCGGCTATCAGTCCCAGGTCATCATCTTCTGCTTGTGCCCGCGTGAAAGATTCGCGGCTCCAGTTCCCTTGAAGTTCCACAGTAGTCCGTCGGCACTGTATCCCGGTGTTCTCCTCCCTCCTAGTAGAGAAGGTGCAGTCTTCGGGACACGGTCTTCGTGACAGGGCGTCAGCATTAGAATGCAGTTGGCCTTTCCTGTGCTGGATCTCGAAGTTGTACGGTTGAAGCCTCTCTAACCACCGCGTGAGTTGACCCTCGGGCTGTTTGAAGTTCAGGAGCCACCGCAGGGATGCATGGTCGGTCCTGATGAGAAATTCTTTCCCGTACAGGTACATGTGGAAGTGTTCGATGGTCTTCACGATGGCGAGCAGTTCCTTCCTGGTGACGCAGTAGTTCCTCTCTGGCTTTGACAAGGCTTTGCTGAAGTAGGCCACTACTCTCTCCTCGCCGTCCACTATTTGCGACAGGATTCCCCCTATACCAAAGTCGCTGGCATCGGTATCGACGATGAACCTTGTTCCAGGTCTGGGGTAGGCCAGAATAGGCACGGTGCACAGAGCCTGCTTGAGTTGTTCGAAGGCACTGTGGCATTCTGCTGTCCATGTGAAGAGTTGGTCCTTCTCAGTCAGTCGATGCAGTGGTTTGGCGATGTCGGCGAATCCTCTCACGAAGCGACGGTAATAAGTGCAGAGTCCCAGGAAGCTTCGTAGTTGGGACTTGTCCTTCGGAACTGGCCACTCCCTCACAGCTGTGGTCTTTTCTGGGTCGGTGCGCACCCCTTCCTCGGAGACAATATGCCCAAGGTACTGGACCTGCTTCTGGAAGAGCTGACACTTCTTGGGGCTCAACTTCAGCTGGGCAGCCCGTAACTTCATCAATATCTCCTTCAGGTTGCTATAGTGCTCCTCGAAGCTTTTTCCCAGAACGATGACGTCGTCTAGGTAGACCAGGCAGGTCTTCCAGTGTAGTCCCCTCAGAATGGACTCCATTAGCCTTTCGAAGGTCGCAGGGGCGTTGCACAGACCGAATGGCATGACGGTGAACTGCCAGAGCCCGCTGCCCACAGAGAACGCCGTTTTCTCGCGGTCCTTAGGGTGGACCTCCACCTGCCAGTAGCCACTCTTCAAATCCAAGGTGGAGAACCATCTTGATCCTGATATGGTGTCCAGCGTGTCGTCGATCCGGGGTAGAGGGTAGCTGTCCTTCTTCGTGACGTCGTTCACCCGCCTGTAGTCCACGCAGAACCTGGTGGAACCGTCCTTCACTAGCACGACCGGAGAACTCCAAGGACTATGTGATGGCTCGATCACCCCTTGCTCCTTCATCTCTTCTACCATCCGGTCGACTTCGGCTTGCTTGGCGAGCGGGACACGTCGGAATGGGGCCCTAATCGGTGTGCTGTCCCCAACGTCGATTCTGTGCTGGACCAAGCTTGTCCTATCGAAGTCTTTGCTCCCCACGGAGAAGACATCCTGGAATTCGCGTAGCAGGTCCTGAAGTTGGCGTGATTGCTCCTCGTCTAAATGGTCCTGGGATCCTTGGTACAGCTTCTGTAGTTCTTCTGGCAGGGCGCGTCTTCTTCGGTTGTCCGTCTGCAGGTGTCCGTCGTGTCTGTGATGCGGGCAATCCAGGTAATGGGCTCGCAGACTCCTAGGTTGGTGTCCCGGTGAACCGTAATATCGTAGTCGTTCAGGTTGGACAGGCGGACGTACGGCCGAGGCGTCGTGTTGATGAGGGTCTTGGCAACTAGCAATCCTTTTGTCTGGATGTCCTCATATTTTGGCTCGATGACAGCCGCCACTCCCTCAGCAGTTCCGTCAACAATTACGGCGGCGCTGACCTCCGTCCTGGCAGGAACGATGACGTCCTCTCTCAGCCTTACTCGGCGTGCGGTAACGGCCTCGTGTGCTGGTTGCAAAGCAAGTTCCTCACCTCCGAAGTGCAGAGTGTTGGTACTCAAGTCCAAGATGATGTTGTTCTGGTCCGGGAAGTCCAGTCCGATGATCACTTCGTTTGATACGTCAGCCACAAGCACTGGATGCTTCACCACCCGTCGACCAATGACGAGCTCCAGTGATGCTTCGCCATGTACCGGTGCGGTCTCTCCGGTCGCGGTTATTAGCTGGAGGTTCCTTTGTGTGGGTTGCACTCTCCACTTCGGGATCACGGTGGGATTGACGATGGTCCTCGACGCTCCCGTGTCGATCAGCATGGGCCAGTTCACTCCGTTGACGACTCCGTCGACCATCAGGCTGCTATTGTCCCTCCGTAACTTCGTCACACGCACTTGGACTGCCGGGGCTTGACGACTGTCACAAGCCAACCTTTGCCCCCCAAGGCTGGCTAATAGTCGTTTCCCTGGGCCGCGCGGTTTTCAGACGACTGATTTCCCGTCGGATACCCTCGGCGGCGGCGATCACCGCAGTCCTTGCTCAGGTGGCCTTTCTTACCGCAGGCCCAGCAGGTCGGTAGTCCTCTTCCGGGCCGCCTCTCCGGTTGTCTTCCGGCTGTGTCTCGTTGCTGGTTGTGCCGCGACTATCGAAGAAACGGCTTAGCGCCTCCATCAATTCGTCGGCCAGGGGCTTGGTCTCGTTGGTCTTTGCTGGTTCGTCGACGTCCACTTGACGCACCCGTGCGTGCATTCTAGATGCCTGTTCTGCCATCTCGAACTCAAGTGCGTGGCTCAGCGCATCTGCCAGGGTCTTATTGCGCGCGAGTCACAGTGCCTGTTGAGTGTCCGAGTCCCGTAGCCCGTCGGTGAAGGTCTGCGTCGCAATCTGTTCCAGAAAGTCGGCCGGCGCTGTTGGATAGGCGAGCCTTACGAGGCGTGCGATGTCCATCTCGAACTCCTGCAGGGTTTCTGCGTTCTTCTGTACCCGGGTCCGGAGCTGCATCTGGTAGGCCTGCTGAAGATGGCTATCTCCATATCGGGACTCCATATGGGCGATCAGTGAAGCGTAGTCCTGGGATCCAGTCGGGATGGCCTGAAGGACGTTAAGGGCGTCACCTCTCAGCGCTACAATGAGAGCTGTAGCCTTTTCTGTGTTGTTCCAGTTATTTATGGAACAGGCCGCCTCAAACTGACGTAAGTAGGTGCTCCACGGGACCTTTCCGTCGAAGGTTGGGGGCGTCACTCTGCTATGTCCAGTTCCTGATATTCCCGATGTAACGGTGGGCGGGCGTTGGCGCAGCTCGGCAACTTCCTCTTGTAGAGCGTTGAATTTCTCTTCCACCCCCGTCAGTGGGCGTTGGCGCAGCTCGGCAACTTCCTTTTGTAAGGCGTTGAATTTCTCCTCCACCCCCATCAGTGGGCGTTGGCGCAGCTCGGCAATTTCCACTTGTAAGGCGTCGAACTTCTCTTCCACTGCCGTGACTTCCTCACGCAGACCCAGTTCTAATTTCTTCAGGTCCTGTGTCAACTTATTCTGACCGTCTTCCATCTTCTTCTGGCCGTCCTCTATCCTCTTCAGGTCCTCCGCTAGCTTATTTTGACCGTCTTCTAGTTTGGCAGTTAGGTCCTCGGCTAACTTCTTCTGGCCGTCCTCCATCTTCTTCTGGCCGTCTTCCATCTTGGCTTCCATGCCACTTAACTTTTCTAGCAATGCTGCGAATCGCTCTTCCATTTTAGATGTTTGTCTTGTAAGGGGCATGCACTCGCAGGAAAATTTTAAAAAATGACCTGCTCGGGTTTTGAAACCAGGACCGTCAGGTGTTGTGCTTGTGCTTGAGTTCGTAATCCGGCTTCTGACACCAGTTGTTACGTGCCACCCCCTAGTGGCACTTTTGTTAACTGGATTACGGTGGGTAGAAAGCATAACACCAATTACTGCTTTAAAGAGAAGTTAGCTTTATTGCTTGCAGGAAGATACACTACTCATCAGCAAATACAAGCAATTGGAACCTTACTCCAGTTTCCTCAAGTCTCTTGCTTATGGAGAGCCCTTGCCCTCTTTCACTTATCAACAAACCACAGAAGTTAATCCGTCCTAATGAGTACGGTGGCCTTGACAGAAACTACTGCTCCTCTCCCTTATGTACACAGACTACAGTTACTTACGATAACTTGCTGCACGCTGTTCACAAGCTGGGAAACAATGTCACTGGATTTCGTAACTCGCACGGCACTTCGCCACCATAAGTCTGTCGCTCAGGATAAACACTCGCACTAGCTCGTAAAACACACACTGCACTACTTGACAGGTCGCTCTTATATAGCAGGCCGGTGACTCAATAAATGCTTCTAGACCCATCCAGGGCTCACGGCTTCTCGAGGTTTCCATCGCTGGCTGGGTCATGAATATTCTGGATCATCCGTTTGTCCTAGTAGACCTGTTGCATAAGGCGCACGCAATACGCTGAGGCAGAGCAGCCCAGCCCTGGGGCAGTTGTGACTCATGCGGCGAGCGTTGAAACAAACTCACAGCCGTAACAATACGATATGAAGGCTGGCTTTTGAAGAGATAATGTTGTATGTTGACAATCTGGAGAAGTGGAACTAGTGTCTGGCAAGAAGAAGGACAGAAAGAGACTTGTGATTTGATATGGTATGGAACAGGGGGTGTCAACCTATAGGGATTATTTGGCACCATCGGTATAGTACATCAGCCAGCCGTTTGGAGCGCTGTATATCGTGTTGCCAACATATGCATGATAAAACATTGTAATTAAAAGTAACAAAATATCCCAATATTCAGTTAATACATGTACTGAATATACTCTGAAGTCTTAACCGACATTTCCTTGTAGTTACCTTGCTCACAGGCGATAATTAAGGCACTTATCATTAAATAAACATTATTTCTACTGGGTTGGCAGCATTGAAATCGTGGCGGCTCTGTTTATGTGTTGAATGCTTGGTATGGTGTCATGTTGTGAAATGATATTGGCCGTAAATAAGCTAATGTCTTCTTTCTCACCTTTCTTACACCACATTCTCTTCGTGGTAATGAGAAGTGAACAGTTCTTCTTCTGCTACAGGAAGTAAGTACGCTTATTTTAAGAATTTAAATTAAAACGTGTTTCTCTAGTGGCTGTGAAAAATATAGGCCTAGTTTTGAATTGATATTAGACGCAGGTGTAGGTTTACAGGTGACATTCTACTCGACATATCAATTAACTTTCACTATTATTTATCCCATAGGTAGACTTACCAAATTCTGTGAACTGTGCCTATCACCGGAAGAAGGAAGAAATGATCCAGTCTATGACCAGGTAAGAAGTCTGTGTTACCGTAATGTTTTGGCAGTGGGTAGTGGAACTAGGTACTGTGGGTTCTCGTAACGGATTTTTTTTTAATAGGCCTAATGTAGACCTATGATAGTGTACAAGATGAATAAGATTGGGTTCCAGAAACCATTGCAACAACTTGATTACAGCTTGCAGAGATATTTAAGTGGGCCTATTGCAAGTGTGTACTGAAGTTCTTGAGGAGTGTTTATAATCAATTAATTAATTTCACATTGCAGTAGAATATAGATCTCATGATTCATGACAACGTGTCTAAGCTTTAATTTTTTCCCCTTCCTTGAATTTCAAATTATTACAGTATTCAAAACAGATCAGTTCTTGCACATGTTAGTTAGAATAGGTAGTAATGCCATGTAGGACTGTAATTACAGGTTATTAAAACTTAACACACACCCCCATGGTTTAATAGGTCTAATGGCCTATATCATATAGTCTTACCAATGTGTAATTATGTACATTAATATACATTAATGTGTTCTTGTCCTGTGGAACGTGAAAATCCTTTTGCTAAGTCATGGTGCTCAAGTAGACTACTCATGTATAGATTTGCGACCCAATTACCATTCAAATGCACCTGTCCTCCTCTAATAAGCCAATAACAAACAAATGTGTAGATGTGTTTCCTTGCATATTCATGCTATGGGCACTTTTTATTTATTTTTGTGCATACACACGAAAATAAGCTGTACGGTTTATGTTATGGTAGGAATGCAGTGTTGGGCCTAGGTGTTCAGTTTGTCGAATTGGTAGTAATGGCAATACTGATGTAGGACTGTAATTACAGGTTATTAAAACTTAACATACACCCCCATGGTCTAATAGGTTTAATGGCCTAGGATCATATAGTCTTACCAATGTGTAACTATATACAGTACATTAATGTGTTCTTGTCCTGTGGAACCAAGTCCAATGTGAAAATCCAATAAAACCATGGAACCATTGGCCCGAGAACCCCACCCTTATCTGCCAATTTTTATTTTATACTCTTGGTAATAAGTGTTAGGTTCTGTCGATGATTTTCTGTAACAGCGAGATAGCGAGATAGATACAAGACAAATATAATTGATTTAATGTATGCCAATGTAATGGTTGATATACCTATAGGTAGTATTTTATTCCCACACGTTATTTACAATATTTTTCAACACGTAGGATGCCAATGTCTAAGCTTACATGGAGGAATTGATTCATCAATATTGATTCTGTAATAAGACCACCTTGTGGTGTGGTTGCTGCCACTCCTGAGGTCCTGGGCTAGTTTCCAAGCTTGATTAAGTAATTTAATTCTGGTCTGACGGTTGGAACGGCACACACTCATCTTTGTGAGGCAGAACTGAGAAAAGGTAGGTTCGATTCTCACCTCGGCCATCCAAGAAGTGGTTTTCCAAGGTTTCCCCACTTCCACTCCAGGCTAACTGGGATGGTTCCCAACTTAAGGCTACGGCTGCCTCCTTTCCAGTCCTCACCTGAATTACAGGAAGTATACACACTACTACAGATTCCAAAATAACACAGTTTATCATACAAATCATACACACTTCCAAATACATGGGGCTAAATGAATATGTTATCGAAAGCCCTAAATGAACTAATATCAAAAACACAATGATTCTTTTAAAATGTAGTTAACTTATAGTAGGTGCAAACATACACATGTCAGCAAATTCAAGTTCCCCGTTTCAAGCATTAAGTTACACATTTATTAAGTTTACAGTTTCAACATACAAACTGGTAAGTGTTGTAGGAATTTGCGGTTCAATTGGTGTCAGCCATTACATCAAGGAGGAACTAGGTCCATTATCATGTGCTGGAGCCTACTGTTACACCTTGGCAAGAAAGAAGTAAGGAACATGCCTCATCACATACTTTAAGGAGGACCAGATTTGATTACTGTATTTTTGCTAAGTTTGATCTTGGCTCTCGCTGTTATTTTCTCTTCGTTGACAAATTTTTAAATAAAACATGATGATTTCTAGCAGTATTGAGTGTTTTTCTTGTTTTTCATTGAAAATCCTATTTCTCCTTTCCCCTTCACAGCACGTCATGGAATGTACTGTATTAGTGTGCGATGATATTTTTTGATGTAGCCTACTTACTGCATTTCACCCTTCAAAATTTTTAACTGGATATATTTCAATGAACTACTGTATAGAAATTTTGTTATATCCAATTCTTTTTCTGAAATTTCAGTCCCCTAATGAATTTGGCACTAATTACACTAACAAATTTAGTGTGATGAGGATCTGGTTACAACACCTGTTTCCTTAGCATTCTCTCTTAAAATTTTACTGTTATTGCTAACAGCATCAAGCATTTTAAAATATGAATATTCTCCCTTCCCAGTACTTTTCCTTTGTAGTTTATTCTAATAACTAATTGGTTATAGGCCTAATTGGGCCTACTGTGGTATATTGGAAGGGACCATTTTTTAAGCTGAGTAATAATATGCTGCAGGCCTTGTAGTAGCCTAATTTGTGTCACCAATGCAATATGCTCCAATTGCAACTGAAATAAATTTAAACATGTATATTAGTGATGAGGTAGAAGCCTCCGTGGCTTAGGCGGCAGCACGCCGGCCTCTCACCACTGGGTCCATGGTTCAAATCCCGGTCACTCCATGTGAGATCTGTGCTGGACAAAACGGAGGCAGACAGGTTTTTCTCCGGGTACTCCGGTTTTCCTTGTCAAAATTTTATTCCAGCAACACTCTCCACTATCATTTCATTTCATCTGTCATTCATTTAATCATTGCCCCAGAGGAGTGTGTCAGGCCTCGGCAGCCGGCACAGTTCATATCCTCGCCGCTAGATGGGGGCTTCATTCATTCCATTCCTGACCCGGTCGGAGACTGGAAGCAGGCTGTGGATTTTCATTTTCATATTAGTGATGAGGTTATGTCCTAAATGCTGTGATTGTTCATTTCAAAGTTCTGGAATTCACAATTGCCCTCTTTGGTAATATTTTTATTAATTTTTCTGTTATTGGTATTTTGAATGTGATTTATTTCTTGTAGATCATAATATGATTATTATAATATAATATTATTATTATCTCCACGCCTGAAAACGTGCTATAAGTATTGGGAAGATTGTGTTTTTCGGAACATTGAAGTGGACAGAGCATTTAGGACGAGAATTTAGCGGAATGAGGGGTAGGGGTGGGGTAGGCTACACGCACGGCCGTGCTACACGTCTACTAGTACATCAGTCATACACCAGACAGCGCTGAAGTCTTAGGTGACAAGAATTAGCATGGCTGTCGGCCATCTGCAGTAATAGGTAATCTGTGGTATGGAGGTTGGCTTTTGGAAGAGATAATGTTGTATGTTGACAATCTGCAGAAGTGGAACTGGTGTCTGGCAAGAAGGACAGAAAGAGGCTTTTAAGAAAATGCAAGAATAATAAAGAATGGAGTGGAAGAATAATATGCTTTGTGAGGGGTAATTTTATTAAGGAAGATAGTTATGGATACTGGACTAGAGATGCAGGTAAATGAAGATTGCTTACATGTAGACAAAAAGGGTAGAAATAGTATTGTATTTCTGATTTCGTTATGTGCACAACATCATCTCGACCCAGGATTATTATTATGAGAATGAAGATAACTTTATAAATTTGGATGAAGTAGAAGAAATGATTAGATTTGTTTCATTGGCGCCCAACGTTAAGGCACGAATAACGAAATAAGAAATATGGAAGCTGAGATGATGGCCATGTTGAGGAAGCTCATGCTTCGTAGTGACAAGTCCGTAGGTATGGAGGAGAGGATTACAAGCCAGATGAACAGTTGGATGGATGGTATGGAGGAGAGGATGAATAGCATGGCAAGCTGGATGGACGGTATGGAGGTGAGAATGTCTGAGAAGATAGACAGTGTCAAAGAGCATGTGGCTAGTCTATGCATTGTAGAAGAGAAAGTTGAGATAGTAGAATCTGAGAGTGTGTCTGTAAAGGTAGAGGAAGATGAGGAGATGCGTGAAGTATGTGATGCTAGGGGGCGTAAGAAAAAAAATCAAGAAGTGGAAAAGATAAGGCGAGGTTGTAGAGGTATATATCGGAGCGACCATAGCAGGCGAAGAAGAGACAGCAGTTGCAGAGGTCGCCGCCGACGTAACAGAAGAGGACGTCAAATGGAGGACGAGAATAAAACTGAAGTCAAGGAAGAGAATGAGATAGAAGACAAGGTGAAGAAAAGGGTGGAAGATAAGATAAAAGAGGAGGAAGACAACATACAAGAAGTTAATAACGTGAAGAAGCGTTGGAGGAGAAGGACGAGGAGGATAAGCAGGAGGACGAGATGGAAGGAAAAGAGAAGAAATAAGAAGAGGAAGAGATGTCAGGCAGATCGAGATAGGAGAGTGAAGGATCGGAAGAAGAAAAAGGAAAAAGTAAAAGGGACAGAAGGAAACAAGAAAGGAAAGATAAGAAGAAAGGAACTGCTGAGCAAGATGAAGAAAATGAGGAAGAGAAGGAAAGAGATGCAGGAAGGGAAGGTGAAGAAAAAGAAGGGAAAGGAGAAGGAAAAACAGAAGAAAAGACTGAAGAGTCATGCAGAATGGTTGAAGAATGAGGAGGAGAGTAGTCTCGCTGAGCATGAAAATAAAGTTCTCAATCTTGATAACTTCATGATTTTGGATTCTCTTAACGATGATGATGATGATGAAGACGAAGATGATTATGATGACGGCACAGACAGGTCTGATGAAGATTCTGCCGTTCCTTCTGACTATGATATTGTTGGAAATATTTGTTCCCGTAGGAAACAGGATGTAAAATTGTCCGATTGAGCTATGTACATTAACAAATTTACAAAGAAATTTGATACAATACAATGGTTAATATGATATTGTTGTCGGATTTTCCGATGGAGCAGGAGTGTCTGATAGACTCGATGAGATAGCTTTGGCTACTCTATCAGAAGAAAATATTTATGCTGATGATTCTGGTGAACCTAGAATAATTGTTTCTGTGATGATAGTGCCAATGGTTTTTCTGAAGATGATAACGTCATTGAAAGAGAAGATGATGTATATTTGTAACTTTGTGTTTTTTTTGTTTTTGTTAGTGTTTGTTTCATGTATTTTATTTGTCTATTTTGTGTGTTGATCGAGAAAGAATCTGTAACTTTGAGTTACATATTATGTTTCGAGGGGGCGTTTCTGTAACCTAATATTTTTGTAGGTTACAGAGACTCCTTCTAGTTTCTTTCTGTTTGTTATTATTTTTTATTTTTATCTGGTTGCCAGCCATGACCACTTAGTGGTATGCCACCACAGAGAATCCTATGTTTCCAGTGCCTTGAGATTCTTTAGTGGTGGGCAGCCAGTGGATGGACCAGGTGGCTTTGGCTCTTGGCAAAGGTTCCTTGACATGGCTAGGTTTCCATGGAGAGGTATTGAGAATTGCCATTCGAGATGGAAGCTAGTTGATTTGTGAAGAATGGGAATGAATTATTGATAGTGTTGTTTTTGATACGGTATGAAGGCTGGCTTTTGAAGAGATAATGTTGTATGTTGACAATCAGGAGAAGTGGAACTGGTGTCTGGCAAGAAGAAGGACAGAAAGAGACTTGTGATTTGATATGGTATGGAGGTTGGCTTTTGGAAGAGATAATGTTGTATGTTGACAATCTGGAGAAGTGGAACTGGTGTCTGGCAAGAAGAAGGACAGAAAAGAGACTTTTAAGAAAATGCAAGAAGAAAAGGAAGGGAGTAGAGAAATATTATAATATTGTGAAAAGCCCCTTTTCCTAATGAATTATTGATAGTGTGGAGGATATAGTATGGAAGCTGCCTGATGTTTATGAACAAGGTATTGCTAGTTAATGATTGCTAGAGATCAACCCCTTGGAGAAGGATTATTATTAATAAATAGTGTGTGAATTTTGAAGTTGGTGTACTTTCTTTGTGGATTCATTTTAAGCTAGTATTATAGCCCCACTATCCTGAGGTGGCCAGCTCGCAGTATCATATATATTACATAAGCAATCATAGAGATAGAATTTAACAAAATGAAACAGTAACTTGTCATGTGGGCTTCGGAGGGGGGGGGGCAATCAACATTTTACAATACATGGCCTTGGTGTGAAAGATGTCTGGCCCAGTACTGCGGCGATGAAAACCTGCCCGAATTATCCGAATTCCTAATTAGTGCAGCCCGAAATAGTGAGGATTCACTGTTCAGTAAACTCTCGATTTAGAGGACTAATTGAGGCGGAGGTTCATCCGTTAAATCGAAATTAGATCTTTTAATTTGAAATATTTTTTTATAAACAATGTGATTCATCTTACAAAAGTCATCGGCCTGCGCTTTGAGACGTGCGTCCTCAATTGCACAGCTCTCGAGCGATAAAAATATCCATGTTGTACTAACAAATAATAATCATTGTTTGTGAATCATCAAACGATTGGTCAGTTCCTTAGTTTTGGGGCTGCGACAACGCGGTCATGTAGCCCTGTGTGCAGTACTTTGGGTGTGTGAAGAATCTGTCTGACAACCGGTGTTAATTGTGAAGGCTGTATTAGTGTGTGTTATCTGTGATTCAGGGAAGGACTGTAGACGATGAATTTTTTAAAAGTAGTTCCTACTTTTGCTACCAAATGCTACCGTCCACGACACCTAGCTGCCAACGTGACTACTAAATGCCATCGCAGTCAGCACCTGGCGGCGAACGTTGAAACTAATAGTGTGTTATCAAACTAACCTACCAATTTTAGCTTCCACAAGTGTAATTAGTGGAAGGTTCTTTTTCATGCCATAAATGTATGACATGGGACCGCCGGCTTTACTTCCCCTCCGAAGGAAGGTATACTGAGGGATTTTTAAAAAATCCGATTACTTCGGCTAGGTATCAAACGATTGTATTTCTTGCGGAACGATCGGTTAGAAGTCTTCTATTTCAAAAATCACTGAATGATGACTAATGCATTTGTTGTTTTATCTACTGTAATTTTTAAATAAGAAGAATTTGGGACGGAATCACAGAAGATAGCACTTCCATTTCACTGTGAACGTGCGAACGTGGGCGCGCAAAACTAAAAAAAGAAAATCTTGGTTGATTTAAGTCCAAGATTAATTGGATTATTATCCATGTTATCCATGATTTAAGTCTGTCCATTAAATCCGAAGTCCGTTGAATCGAGTTCCGCTAAATCGAGGGTTTAGCGTACCTCTAATTGATTACACAGTTTGGAAGAGTACGGTGTTGAAAATACATAACATTGCAACATGCGAAGCCGGGGCCAATATTAATGAGTTTATTGGTTAATAAAGTCCTCAATTTGTTGTGTAATCACACTGATTTCTATTAATGAGGCAGACCAAACCCATGAATTTATTTTACTTAGAGAAATAAAATTACAATTGGCAAGGATCTGGCACCCAGGATTTCTACACTCCTGGGTTAAGCTAATTAAGCACAGCTGGATTGCTCCACCCAGGGAACAGTCATGAGGGAATGTGTGTTGAGACTTACCAGGAAACCAGTTGGGAAGGCTTGATCCTCGCAGCTGAATATTTGAGAAGCGAGCTGGAAACTGTGGTGCTAGAATATATTCTCTCTTTGTTGCTATGGATGGAGTATCATCGTTTGGACAAGGGTTGTTTGAGACTGCACCAACCCACTCATCCAGCTTTTTGGGATTAAACTCTGAGAACAGAACAGATGAATAAGAATTGCAGTGTTATCTATGCTAATAAAATGAAATTATATAGTACTGTATTTGAATATTCAGTTGTACTCTTTATTCCATAGTCAAGAGAATTGAGAACATTTACGAGGGAATCAGTGGTCGTGTTAAAATACCATCAGGACTGACAGAACCCTTTAGAAGAACTACAGGTCTAAGGCAAGAGGGGGTTCTGTCTCTTCTTCTCTTCATTGCTGTGATGAATGACATCCAACAAAATGTATCCCCCAAACCATCGGCGATGGAAAAATGAAAGTTATGCTCTTTGCAGATGACGTGTGTCATGTTGCAATGTTATGTATTTTCAACACCGTACTCTTCCAAGAATTGCAAGAACAGATCAAACCATGGACAGAAAGAGCAAAGGAATATGGTCTTATGTTTAGTTTAGAAAAAAGTGAGGTGCTAGTTATGCAGAGAAACGGCCAACCGGAGGGTTCCATTGAAATTGATGGCAGACAACTTAGATTTTCTCAAAAATTTAAATATCTGGGAAGTGTGATATCAGCAACAGGTACCATTGATGAGGAAATCACCAACAGGATTTCGGCTGGAGGTACATTTTATAGAGCTGTTCAAGACCTCATATGGAACCAGAAAGTGCCTCTGCAATGTTAATGAGCGATCTATCAGACTTATTATGTGCCAATTTTGACCTATGGCTGTGAAACTTGGACCATGAGGAAGAAAGATGAGAGAAGGATTCAGGCAGCAGAGATGAGATTTGCCAGAGCCATGGTTGGTAAGACAAGAAAAGACAGAATTCGCAGTGAGCATATCAAAGAATTGGTTCAGATCGACAAACTACAGGATAAAATAACCTTGAAAAGGCTCATGTGGTTTGGCCATATGCGAAGGATGGATGTTACCAGAATTCCAAAACAAATGTATGAACTGCAGTTTCATGACCGAAGACCAAGAGGACGACCAAGAAGGAGATATGCAGACATGGTGAGAAATGACATCCAACGATTGGGCCAGGACTTGGACAGCATTGAAGAAGAAGAGAAGTACAGAGACAGAAATTGGTGGAGGGGCCTCATTCGCCGACCCATCCAATAGATGGAACGACGTGGGATATATATGTACTCCTTATTCCATAATGTAGCAGGGAATTAGAGGTGGTAATAAGCAATGTTCGTATTGATTAACCCTACAATACTAACATTATTCAATTGATACTTAATACTAATAATACGTTAAATTTATGTACATTACGAACTTTGTGCTAAGGCACTTATTACTTAAATGGTTGAAATTAATATATATTTTGTATGTAACACTATTCATATATACTGAATCCCCTTTGGCCTTTGAAGTAGTTTCATACGCTAAGTTCCATCTTAAATACAACAAATACAGAAGGCGTTTACTTTAACGTAAATATCAGTACGTAATCTCTCCAGCCTCTTATACTGTCTCTGGTTTTTATGAGTTTGTTTTTATAATCCCTCTGAAGTTTGATTATTTATTTAATCATGTCAGAGAACATAAATCACAAAACAATAGAACAATCACATTTGGTACTGTGAGAAAACCATGAAATCCCTGTATACATTGCATAATTGAGTTTAAAATTCTAAATGATGATTAACTTATTGAAATTGTGAGAGAAGAAAGTGTCGATGAAGAAGATGACCATAATGTCGAAGTTGAAGCAGACACGGGACCATCAGCTAGTGAAGCGTTTGCTGGCCTTGAAACTGAGAGGAAGGGAGCGAAGCAGAATACAGGCTAGTGAGATGAAATTCTTGAGAAACAGTATTGGAGTGACAAAGGTGGACAGGTTAAGAAATGAGAAAATTAGAGAATTAGTCAAGGAGGGAGCATTACAGGATAGGATAGAGGATTCAAGGCTTAAATGGTATGGGCATGTTAAGCGAATGGATGGGAGGAGGAATCCAGGAAAATACATGAGATGAAAATAGAGGGAAAAAGACCCAGAGGAAGGCCAAGAGATGGCTGAAGGGTGTGGAGGACTGCGTGCGAAAGAAAGGAGAAGACTGGACCAAGGTGGTGACGGAGAGATGGTGGGAGGACAGAAGGCAATAGAGAGGCTTATGTTCCAAACAGACCTGGCCAGTGGCTGAAAACTGTGCAAGGTGATGATGTCATGTGTAATGGTTTTAAATTGAACATTGTGAATTTTTATGTTGCTTATTGACTGATGAAGGCTTGAAAGGATCTAAAACATGTATCACAAACACAACTAGGAGTAAAGTGGAGTAGTTGTTGAATAAAAGATTGTATTGTAAAGTGGACACTGTTGCACAGATATCCCCAGATATCATAATCAATACAAGAAAAAGAATATATTATGGCTAAGGTCATAGGCATACATCTCGATTACATAGCGAGGGCTATGTGAATGAAGATGTGCAGCAAGAATGATAGCAACTTGGATACGATTCAGAGATGTCACTGGTGTTCTTTGTGATAAGAAGATGCCTATCTGCCTAAAATCAAAGATATACTGCACAATGGTGTAACCAGTTGCATTATATGGTACCGAGTGTTGGCTAGCACCTAGAAGTGCTGAGCACATGTTATGGAAATGCAGATGCTGAGAATCATTTAGACATTTCTCAGCTCAACCATATTCACAACACAACAATACGAAAACTAGCTGGTGCGCCTTCAATCTGTGAGAAATCAATGGAGACTCCGTTAGTATGGAGACATTGTCCAAGCACCACGGAGTTAAGCTATCAGCTCGGCCTACTCGTATCTTCTAACAGTCGACAGCCAGAGACAGTGTGGTTGACCTAAATTACGGTGGCTGGACGCTATAAACGCAGATCTACGATCAAGAATCTTACACCTACAGGAAGCGTTAGATTGCAAGAAATGGCGTGCATTGATCCAAAGAGCGGACCCCATTCCAACAGGAAGACGTTAGGAAGAAGAAGAAGTAGAAGGAAGAATGACACAGCAACAAGCATTAAGTATGGTACTTTCTGCAGTTGGTGCTGAAGTTATGTTAGTTGAATATACTGACGTTTGTGTCTGTAGGCCTCATTGTCAACTTAATGATCTATTTTCAAATGAATGTGTATCATGTGTTACACTTTGTCCTATGAGGCAGCCCATAACTTAAATAAAAATTAGATTGCCAACAAAAGTTTGGTGCTTTTCAGTTGGTCAACACGATTGTACCAAAATGACATGGTTTATTCTCTAATCCTGAAAAAAAATTACGTGAGATTAATAAATACACTTGGATTTTAGAGTCTAGACTTGGCAACCCACTACAGGTACACCTGCACCAGGAGCACAGTTAGTTATTGTTGTTTTAAGGGGTGGAACAATGAGGACATCTGCCCCTCTTAACACAGATTAAAGAATACAGATTTGGAATTGAATTTAAAATTTTGAGGTGGACACCTAAATTTAAAAAGACCAAAAATTAATAAAACAAAAACAAAAAATTAAATAAAAATTATAAAAATAAACAAAAATTATGGAAAAATAAAACATTATCATTAAAAAACGAACAAATCGTTGTGTCAATGTTCACTGGAGAATTTAGATTGCTGGCCCTTACCCACTCTCACTTATAAAGTGGATAACGCGATCAGCAGCCACCGCGTCATCGGCTAACATAAGTTGGAGTGTTGTCTGCAAACCAAGGTTTCTTCATGAGTCATGAAGATCCACACACTCGGTGAAAATGTGGGCCATGGTGAAAATGGCTCCACAGGTACAAAGTAGGGGGTCTTCCCTTCTCATCAGATACGAGTGGGTGGATCTTGTATGACCTATCCTTAGGCTACACAAAATGACGGACTCTCTCCGTGACCGGAATGAGCTCCGCCACACGCGAGTAGTTCCCTTGATCGCTTTCAGTTTACTGGGCAGTGGGTCAGCTAGCCACTGACTCTTCCAAGAAGCCAGAACTTGTAGGCGTAACTGAGAGCGAATATCTCTGGCGGGTTCCTCCATTCGTCGAGGTGGTAGTGATACCGCCTCTTTTGCAGCTTGATCCGCTAACTCATTTCCCACAATTCCCAAGTGACTAGGATGCCACAGAAAGGTGATTCGAGTGTCAGAGTGGCACAGCCCGGCTAGTAGGTCGTGGATTCGCTGCACTAGGGGGTGTTGCGGGAAACATGTAGCAATTGACTGCAACGAACTCAAAGAGTCAGTACACACGAGAAAGTGGATTCGTGCATCCTGTAGTGCAAACTGCAGAGCTTCATAGATGGCAACGAGCTCCGCAGTAAACACACTACAGGCCTCACGCAAACAGATCTTGGTATTTGCACCTTCAAAAACGTAAGCACAACCCACTTTCTCGTCCACCTTCGAACCATCCGTATCACGAGGCCGGTTGGTGTACCCCTGGTGGTTTTGGGTACTGAAGAGAGCTTGATAGGTCGGGTGTTGCGGCATTTGACGCACATTAGCACCATTTGCTAAAAAGCATATGATGGCGTCTATAATTTAAAGGTGGAACACCCGATTCGGCAAGTAGGCTGGGTATCGGGCTGGTCCAGAAGGCACCGGTAGCCAGCCTAACGCCACTATGGTGGATACTGTCCAGCATTTTCAAGGTTGCCGGGCTTGCTGAACCGTATGCCGCAGAACGACAGCCTAGCCCAGACAGGACAAGGGCTTGGTAGAACCGTAGCAGCACCGCACGGTCAGCCCCCCACATAGTGCCACTAAGAAACTTGAGCATGTTCAGTTTCCTGAGACACGTCATTTTCAATTGCCGTATATGGAGCTGCCACGTTAATTTGCTGTCAAAATGGAGCCCCAGGAAGCGATAAGTGTCAACCAACGGCAATGCAGCATCCCTGAGATGTTGTTCAGGGTGTAAATGTAGCCTCCGGAGCCGACAAAAATGGACGACGGAGGTTTTCGCTGCTGAAAAACGAAAACCCCGGTCGTGAACCCACCTGTCGTCCCGGTTGATAGCAAGCTGCAATTGCCGTTCCACGACTGCCATACTTCCAGAGCTGTAATGCAGAGCTAAATCGTCTACATACAGCGATGGAACTACCACGGACCCGGCGGCGGCAACATTGCCATTAAGAGCAATCGTGAACAAGGTGACACTCAGCACAGAACCCTGAGGAACTCCATTTTCTTGAGTATAGTATTGCGATAACGTCCTACCGACCCTTTCACGGAAGAGTCGGACGGACATGAAATTCTCAATGAAAGTCGGTAGATTACCATGGAGTCCCCACTTGTGAAGGGTGGAAAGGATCCCGTAGCGCCATGTGGTGTCATAGGCTTTCTTGAGGTCAAAGAAAACCGTGACTAGGTGGTGCCTTCGGAAAAATGCCTCCTGTATGGCGCTCTCAAGTCGCACCAGATGGTCAGTGGTGGACCTATGAGAGCGAAATCCACAATGGTACTCAGACAGGAGACCTTTCTCCTCCAAGAACTACACCAGTCGACGGTTCACAATCTTTTCGAGCAGCTTACATAGGCCATTTGTCGGACAAATGGGCCTGTAGCTGCTTACAAACTTGGGATCCTTTCCAGCCTTAGGAATCGGTATCACGATCCCCTCTCGCCATTGAGATGGAAACTCCCCTTCAATCCATATACGATTGAAGAGGATCAACAGTTGTTTTATACTGGATTTGCACAGATGTTTTAACATTTGATTATGTATGTTATCCGGTCCAGGAGCCGTATCCCTGCACAGTGCAAGCGCAGTGCGCAGTTCCCTTCAGAGAATGGTACATTATAGGACTCCGAAGCAGCAGTGGCAAAGGACAAGGGGTGAGTCTCTGCCTCCCGCTTCTTAGTCAGAAATGTAGGATCGTAACTCCCAGAGCAGGATACATCGGAGAAGTGCGAGCCAATACTGTTGGCAATGGCGAGATGATCGGTGATGATGTCTCCATTGATGGATACTCTGGGTATCGACAATGATGTCGGGAGTCCGGAGATCCGACGAAGCTTAGTCCACACTTGAGATGAAGGAGTATGCGCCGTCATAGATGACACATACTTTTCCCACGTCGTTTTCTTACTCTCCCGAATCAGATATCGGGCTCTAGCACACATCCTTTTGAAGGTGATCAGGTTGGCCATAGTGTTTTGCCTCCAATAGCATTTGAAAGCACGTCGACGATCTTTAATGGCTGCTGCAATCTCGGCTGTCCACCATGGAACAAGCTTCCGGTGTGAGTTGCCGGATGAGGAAGGTATTGTTTCCTCAGTAGCAGCCAAAATACCATTTGTTATGTGAATGGTATGATCGTCGACACTCTCAAATGTATCTTCGGCAAACACCGCACGTGCCGTGAAAGTTGGCCAATCAGCCCGACGGAGAAGCCATCAACTTGGTAACTCGATGGCTGTCTGGTTTGGAAGAGTAACGATAGTTGGAAAATGGTCACTATTACAAAGGTCGTCATGTACACCCCACTGTAGCAGGCGAACCAGCGCACGACTGCACAAGGTAATATCAACACTTGAATAAATGCCGTGCGCAATAGAGAAGTGCATAGGTTCCCCTGTGTTCAACAAACACAGGTCCAGCCACCTGATCAGCCTCTCAAAATCTCTCCCTTTACCGCTAGTGGTAGCGGAGCCCCAGATGGTGTTGTGGGCATTAACATCTCCCAGAAGGTGAAATGGAGGGGTGAGCTTAGAGACTACATCCACCAGCTGCCCGTAGTCCGGTTGAGAATCAGGCGGGATGTACACGTTACATACTGTTGCCATTACTGGCAACGAAGTACGAACTGCAACTGCCTCTAGCTGAGTACGCAACGGCACCTCTTCAACAAGGGCCATCGCGAGGCTGCGCGGGGCCTGGCGCGAGAATGTGCGTGGGGCCTAGTAGGCATGAGTTCGCGGGGGAGGGGTAGTAAATGCAAATTTTAGACAGTAAGTGGCTGTGTTGTACGGAGAGTGATGTTTTAAAAGAAATTAAAATTTTAGACTGGTTAAAACTCATTTTATTACATTTCTAGTTTCTAAACAAACCTCAACAAGTAAGTTAAGCATAAAATTGGATACAGGAAGTACCTGATCAGATAAAAGCAACAAGCAATATCAATGGAAACCTGATATAATGAGCTAACACAGCTGATTTTTTTTGGCATAAATAATATATTATAGAAAACGAAGAATGTGCTTGATGTACTTTCTTACCCAAACGCACATAATTAATAATAATACGCAATCACGTTTACATATTTCAACATTTCTTCGGCTATACAGTTTTTCATAAACTAAACTACTAAAAGTGCTATAATTATACTTTCACCGATAAATATGAGCTGAACGGCCCTTTTGTTCGAGAAATAACATGGTTTAACAAGGCAGGCTTTTCTTTTTTTTTTTTATCTGTTTTTTGTTTAGAATTTAGAGCTTTTAATTTATATTAAAGGCGCTTTGCGGGCCTTTGCTAGGGCAAAAGTGCTCATTAAATCGTTCATTTCTAATTTTTTTTGGCCGTTTCACATTCGATTGACAGAGAAGTCACGAATAAACACACGAAATCCGGTGTTTATGAGCTCAAATGCAACCAGTGCAAGGCTACTTACATCGGCCAAACCGGAAGAAGCTTCCCTATTCGTTATAATGAACATATTTCTGCCATTAAACACAGAAAATTTTCAGCAATGGCGTCACACATGGAGGAATCCGGTCATAAATTTACGACCATAGACAAGGACATGAACATCTTACATTACGTCAATAAGGGCAGTTTGATGAACGTCTTAGAAGCAATTCATATAAATACATCCCAGAGATCAAATTATTCCAATAATTTAAACGACATCATTTTTGAGACAAACATATTATTCGATACGATAGCAGATCATCTTCTAAACGACAAAACACATAAACCGCCATAGACCGTAAAGCAAATCGGTTTTCTTTCCCTAAGCCTCATCCCTCTCCCTTCCCCCACCCACTCATCCAAACCGCTTTGCCCTGCTCCCTGCTACCCTCTCCGCGCCGAGCAGGCTGTTTACTTCGTAACACCTGCCAGGCACAAGCGCCCAGTAGTAGCAAGCTGCTCTCGCAGAGCGGAGCTTGACCTCCACATGATCTCGCAGGGCTGTTTTCATTTGACATCAGTAAGTTTTACTATTTCTAAAACTCAAACGACCAATACTTCTTAATTTTAACTAAGCTGTTTTATAAGTACTAAGCATTGTTCTAATTTGTACCATTTGTCTTCTTCAGGATCAAGAGTAACAAACAAGATGCCAAATTCTTTTGTTGTTTTTTCCTTAAGTTTTTCAATCCGTTTTTTGAGCTGTTTCCGTAGTTGTTCTTTATAATCAGCTAACCTCAGTAATAATATTGTCAATCATTTCAGATACCGTGTTACAGAAGAGTTTTCAATTTATCAAAGACAGGTTGTTGATCAAAATGTTCAGCAATCGCCGTCCAATCTCGTCTTCAGCCACATCAGTTGAAGTGTTTTAGGAATAATACAAGACATGCCGCAAAAGGTGTCCTACAGTATACCAATTATAGACATCGACCGTCAACGAATGTGTCTGTCATCATATAGTGCCAAATGACGTTCTTTATAATTACATATAACAGAACAAGTGCAAAATGTGTACCTGAAATTTGTGAACCATGCATGCTATTTCTTAGATTTTAGTTATTGTTTTAGTGTTTTTAACCATTTATTGTGTATGTGTAATTCCATGCCATCGTAAAGATTTTCGATGTTCTTTGTTTTTAGATTTTTTCTAAATATAAGATTGTGGGCTAAAGAAGGGTCCAAAAGTGGGACTCGAAACATGTACCCCTGAAATGTGACATAAATTAAAGTATTGAATAGGCGGAAAGATTGAAAATTCTTATTCTTCAGAGTAGCCAAACCGTTCAGACACTCCTGCGCCATCGTTGATCGCAAATAATTTTTTTTGCCTATTTTCATTTATGAAATAATAGGTTTATGAGATTACCTTTTGTCCGTGTGTCTGTCTGTGTGTGCTTGTGTGGGTGATTCGTGTGTGTGTGCGTGTTCCCCTAAACAAATCTAAACGGCTGGAGCGATTTCAATGAAACTCGGTAAGTTCATAGCACTATTCCAGACGACCCTGACCGGGCCCTTCAAATTGTGTTACGTCTCACCGATCCAACATGGGGCTGTGCTAAATATTTCATCAGCATTCAATATCTCCGAAACTATTACCGATAATACCCTGGAATTTTGTATGGTGATAAAGTGAACTACTAGAAGTTCACCTATATGACTTTTGTAAACCTGGTATCTACAAAACCAACATGGCGGCCAAGCGAAGTTGCGACTTTTAAATAGACGTTTCTTGCGATTTAACCAACCAAACGCAATGAAACTTGGTACAGTATATGTTTATACAAATTTTAATGCACCGACATCTAACTTCGTGCAATTGTTTACATAACCTCAAAGTGGTGGCCGGCATTCTATATCTCTGAAACTATTGCCGGTATCACCCTGCAATTTTGTACGGAGATAAGGGGCACTTCTGGAAGTTCATCTATGAGACTTTCAAAAATCGGTTAACAACAAAACGAACATGGCGGCCATGCGAAGTTGAAAGTTTTAAATAGACTTTTCTCGCGATTTAATGATCCAAACGCAATGAAACTTGGTACAGCAAATGTTTATACACATGGTATTTAATTTAGTTCAATTGTTTACATAACCTCAAGATGGCGGCTGTGCGAATTTTAAAATTAAGTTTTTATTTCTTGTGTCGTAATCATGCGATCGAAGTGGAAGTTTGAATAATGAACCTACGCAATAATTTTCCTTTAATGGTACATGGCTCTATGGCCTATACATCATGGCGACCATCCAAAATATTTAGACGGTTCTCAATATCTAAGATTCTATTACAGCAATCAAACTGAATTTTTTAATGTTCATAGGGGCTATGAACATAAGTTCACCTATAGGACTTTCAATAACCTGGTGATCGCAAATCCAACATGGCGGTGACGCGAAGTATAAATATCCACATGGACGTTCCTCGCAATATAACCATCCGAGTGCAGTGAAACTTGGTACAGTAAATCCTTATACACATGTTTCCATAACCACAAGATGGCAGATGTGCGAAATTATAAAATTTCGTTTTTACTTCTTGTGTCCTAATCATGCGATTGAAGTTTGAATACTACACGTACACAATAATCTTCATGTAACAGTACATAACTCTAAGACCTACATATATAAAATCCAACATGGTGACCATCCGAAATATTTAGTCAGTCCTCAATATCTACGAATCTATTACAGCAATCAAACTGAAATTTTGTATGTTGATAGTGGCAATTAACATAAGTCGGATATATGAAAATAGGCTTTAGTTCTTCACGGAACTACTTGTTTTGATTAGTTTCAAAATGGAAAAACTCCTTTCCCCCGACGCAACCGTTATAGGAATTGTAAGCATAAATCGATATGCCGTCGTTAAATTAGGACAGGACTCCTTTATCGGGGCTAAGTACACTAGTGCACCGAAAGCACTTTCTACAGATTACGGAACAGCGTACCTAAATAATTGTAGCTCCAGAAAAAGATCTTCTGCATCCAAATCTTCAAGCTCCCCCTTTTAGAAAATTAGAGTGTGTTTGACAATGGTCTTTTGTGACGTATTTTACGCCACTGAGCTGACATGAAAATATACCTAACCTAAGATATTCCTTCCTGCCAAATTTCACCCGTCCCTGTTTCTCCTGTTGAGGCGAACGCCCCATAAATTCCTTCACTTACCCAAAATCTGAAGAAAGTTATGGCCTGTGCTGACAGTCGCAATTTCGACCTGTGAAGACCTTGTGAAATGAATCTTCATGTCTGCAACATCACTCTCGCAGTCCAAACACGCGAGGTACACTCTCGACCTGATGTGCACTGGTTCTGGAATGAATGTTTTCCCTAACCTCAAAAATAAACATTGGATTTGCGTATTTAAAACATGTCAACATTGCCTGTATCGATTGTTCCAACCAGGATCCTCGCGAAGATGTATCGACTGCCGTAGATGACAAATGACGTACGCATGGCGAAATGCCAGGGTGGCCAACTCTCACGGAAGTGAACACGGAACTGTCTTATGAACTACGTTCAAGAAGTCAGGGGATTCGTGTGTGCGTGTGTGCTACTACTGCTCTATAGAAATTATTGTGCCAGTTGATATATGTTGGATGTTTGTGTGCGAACTCGCTCTCTTGACTCCTGACTTTCATATAGGAAACTTCTCCCGGGGACTCGGATCGTCCCGGGAATGTAAAACAGGTACCGCCACCCTATGGGTTGGCTTTAGTCATAGTTTTAGTTTAATATGTGGTGTGCGAGGTGAGTTCCAGGAAGTGTGATATTTATTTTGCTTGTCTGCCCATTTAATTTGGGGCTTTGTTTTTCCTTACCATGTTATTGCGTCGTGGATATGCGTACCTCGTGGGTACGACGCACTGGTTGATGTTCGGCTGATCTATGGGTTGATGTTCCCTACTGTAAGTGCTGAATTGTTTATCAATTTTGCTTCTTCGGAAGTTGTAAGCAGTGTGGGGAATGTTCATGTTTTTCGGGCAAGTTTTCCTGTGTTGTGTAACCGTGTGCGTCCCTAATTTGGATTTCAAATTTATTCATTCTGTTTCCCTAATGATCACGTTTCCTGGGATTTTCTCATTCCAGTCATGTAGAGTATTATTATTTAAGTTTTATGGGGGCCCTGTTCCTAAAGTTGCGTCACCTTATGTCCACGTGCAAGTTGTAGGTTATGTGACGCTTTGCTTTGGTTTTCCTCCCTTACGCCCTTGTGCGTTTCTCTTTTGAATTTCTAATCGCTGTATTTCTGCTTTACCTATGGGATTGGTTCAAATCCCAAATTTTGGGAATAGCGCCCTTATGGTGCAACCCGCCTTAGCGTCCCGTTATGTGTCTGCCATTGTGCGAGTCGAGTTCGCGTCAGGTCCCGTGATGGTAATGTGAGACTGTCCGCTCCGTTTTTCGGGAGTTAGTCATTTGTAATGTAGTTTTCTTTTGATTTAGATTTCTTTTCCTCTTACGTAATTCCGGACGTGTTGGTACGTATGTTGGTAACTTATTTCCATTCCGGGTGTAACTTATAAAATTATGTCGGTATTGCACTACCACTTGCCGTGGCTCGTAAAATTATTTGACTAGGGATAATTCGTAAATTGTAAGATATTACCTTTCTGTGTACCTGTTCATTATTCAAGTTGTGTTGGTCATAAAACATGTTACGTGGTGTGTCGTGCCACGTGACGTCAAAGACATTTACCATCCTCTCAAGTAACAATTTTTCATGTAATACTAGTCTGTAACCTAACATTGTTCCTATTTTTATATTTTTTACAATACAGACCCCTTTTATATTTTGATTTAGACTTCATTATGTCCTAACGTCCAATCCTCACCCTCAAGACAGCTGCGGTGGAATGAAATCCTCACCAGGTAAGTCTTCCGCTTTTCTAGCTTCTGCACAAAGCGACGTGCTACCTCTCTTGCACATCTGAGGGGGTCACCCGAGCGCGTCGTCAACCCCGGCCACTGAGGTAAGGCCGTCAAGTCCCGCAAAGGATATCCCGAGGCCGCCGTTGGTAAGTTTCCTTCAGGTCGGCAGGCCCTCTAGGGAGTCTGTCGAGATGAAGCGAGTCAGTGTAGGAGTAGAGGTTGGGAGTGGGGGTGACATCTTTCAATTGCTTTTCCTCCAAATTGGTAAGTTTGAAGAATGGAAAAGAAATCCAAAGTATTCCGAAAAAAAAATTACTTCGTTAAATCTATTTTCTGCACAGCTAAGTGCAGTATCTACGACAGACAAAAAGTAATTTACCCGAAATTTATTTTCAGCTTCTTTTTAAAGTTCCTCTTTGTTTTTTTCCACCTGTTGATCGTTTTGCTGATTTATTTCATAAAGGAACCTTTTGCGATTGCCTTGACGGCGAATAGAAAATTTCTTTGCATAGCCCAAATTTTCCATTATTTCTCTAGCCAGTGTTTCGATAATTTTGAAAAAAATGACTTTAGGACATGAAGTTCGGTTAAAGCCGTATCTAAGGAAGTCTTCTCAGATTGGAGAGTTTTACTTGTTGAGTTCACAGAAAATTAAATATCGAACCAGATAACGGGGCTTAAAACAAATTCATACGAACTTGTATGAAGCAACAAAGATTGGGCCTCTGACCGGGAAACAGGATCTTTGGTAATTTCTGGCACTTTTTCTAGAGCTTCATTTACTTTGCCTAACTGGTACCTGATGGGCTTGACACTGTCAATTCAACATTCCCATCTCGTGCTAGATAAAGATTTTAGTGTGAGGAGGCCAGGACATAGTTCGCACAAAATGTCCTACCTTTCCGTGGAAGCTACAAACAAAGTGTACAGATGCTGAACTATACCAAAACTTCATAGCGTCCTTATTGCATTTAACCATGTCACCCAAAAGTAAGTTAAGATTATGTGTAACACATGCCATGAATTGTCCTCTTGTCCCCTACAGTCCATGATATCAAGATCATTATCCTCCAATACTCCCTCTAAAACTTCAACTAACCCCTTTCCCGTAGTGTCGTGTACCTCCAAAAACTCGATGAACGATTCGACGATCCTTGGAGTTGCTGCCATCATATCAACATAGCGGAGGACCAATTTTAATTTGGGCTGGACTGAATCAAACACACTATTTTTATTTTTTCATTTATGAAAAAAAAAATGGCTTGAAGCGCGGTGCCTTTCTGAGCGTGGGGCCTGGCCCGACCGCACCTCTCGCACCGCCCTCGTGACGGCCCTGTCTTCACCAAAGAGGCTAGAGTGGACGAGAGTGCAGACGCCACCAGCGGCCACAGTTGCGTCCATCCGGTCTTGAGAGATGAGTTTGAAGTGACGCATTGTTGTCTCATGTCCAGGACGAAACCTTGATTCCTGAAGACAGTCAATGGTTGCCGAAAACGAAGATATTAATTGGCGTAACTCAGCGAGATGAACAGAATAGCTATTACAGTTCCATTGTAATAGTGCCATGGTGTAGACTTAAGTAGAAGTGGGTCTTCTACTTATGCTTGACCATTTGCCACCCCTCCCCAACTCTAGTTAGAGATGATGGGGCAGGAGAGCACACCTCAAACTCCACATCTCCTTCCAATGACGAAGAAAATGGAGCGGGCGCTCTCTTGGGTTGCAAGCGGTCTTCGTCGGACCAAGCTATTCTCGCTCTTGGGGAAGAGCGAGAGCGGTGTCGAGGGACCTTCTCCCTGTCCGAAGACTGGGTGCTTGTCCCCGACACGTCCCGAGCATTCTTCTTTCTAGACCGACGCAGACGTCTATTCGGGGAAGTAGGTGGTCGATTCCCCACAGACGTCAGGTCCTTGCAAAACGAGGCCGCTCCAGCTTACACTGCTCCTTTGGTGAAGGTAGGAGTAGAATGGCCAGCAGATGGCTGAGCAGCCTTGTCTGCAGGAGAGGAAGAGAAACGGCGCTGAACCGCCCCATCCTTCTCTGCCGGTGACTTATTTTTCCTATAGGGGTGTTCCTCCACTCTAATGGGATTGGCTTCTGCGGGCATCACTCCCTTGATGGTAGAGGGAGCGGAAGGGCCAGCAGATGAAGGAGCCATCCCATCAGCCGGAGGTCGAGAGAGACGGTACTGCACCGTCTCCCTCCTCTCCACTATCTTTGTCTTATCAGGTGGGCTGGATAACGATCCAGCCCCGGTCGCAGAAGTCTTCTTTTCCCCGTTGGCAGGGGAAGACTTCTTCTCTGATTGCACCGGTTTAGATTGTATAACCGGCGCCTTTTTCACAATGGCCGAAGAAGGTTGTGTGACCTTCTTCGGGCTGACAGGTCTCGCTTGGACAGCAAGGGATGATCTCAGAGTAGTTCGTCGTCGAGGGTACAGCACGGGGAACAAAAGTGGCAGGGGTGATAGGTGGCGTCACCTTAGCCACGAAAGATACCGGAAATTCGGGTGCAGTCATATCACGGTATCTCTTTCGAGCGTCGTGATATGAAAGCCGAACCAATGTTCTGATTTCTTGGATCTTTGCTTCCTTGCAGAACTCAGGGCACTGTTTCGACCGAGGAGAGTGACTTCCTTGGCAGTTAGGACACGTCGGGGGAGGCGTACACCCCACACCGTCATGTGTCCCCTTGCCACACTCTCTACACACGGCCTTGGCAGTGCACCTGGCAGAAACAATACCGAATTTCTGGCAATTGTAGCAGCGCATAGGTGGAGGGATGTACGGTCTAACGTCGCAATGGTACGACGTGACCTTCACCTGCTTAGGCAATACATCACCCTCAAAATGGAGAATGAAAGCGCCAGTATCGACACTGTCATTTCCAATTTTCTGGGTGATGCGCCTAATCCTGGTGACGTCTCGCTTCCCCAGATCCCGCATCAATTCCGCGTCGCTGTTTAAAATGAGGTTGCAATGGAATATAACTCCACGGACCTCATTCAGCTTATTGTGCTTCTCAACCTTAACGGGAATTTCGCCGAAATGCGTGCATGCCAGCAACGCTTCGGTTTGCTGCCGGTCGACGGTATGCAGCAAGAGCTGCCCGTTCCGGAGCTTGGAAATCCCGTTAAGGTCGCGATATTTCCCCTCGATTTCCTCTGAAAATAGGATCGATTTTACCTGTTTAAAATCTTCCCCGTCTGTCCTGGTAGCTACCAGGTAGCGAGGAAACCTGTCAACAGGGAACTTCTTATTAAATGTCGACACTCCAGAGACGGCTTTTTAAGGGGGCCACCCTGTACAGATGTCCGTGAGTGCTTATTTGGCATCCCGGACGAAATCCTCCCCGAATACTGCCCACTCCGAACGGGGGCCATCACTGTGGGCGCCACCCAGCCAAGGCAATACCTACCTGGCATAGCAAGTATTGCCCGGGGTCCCAGTGCCTTGAATAGTCACTTCCCCCTCGGCATGCACAGTGATTTATGCAGCTCCAGTATTCGGCCATGCAGGGACCTTCATTGTAAGGCGGATACTACTGTAGGGTACATGGCGCACCCACCTGACGGGATGGGGCATACCGTCTAGGCTTTCTGGCCAGATGGCCAAGCTGGTGGCCCTTCCCCTAACAGCATGAATGTTTATTTCTATAGGTCAAACCAGAACTGGGACCTGAAATCCAAAATCGACCTTTATAAGTCGCCTTTTACGACAGGCAGGGGATACCGTGGATGAATTCTGCCCTCCCCATCCACAGGGGGTCTGAACCAATCAAAAACTGGCAAGTTATTCGGCCATGTCAGCCCTTTTACTCACCTTCTACGACAGGCAGGGTATACCGTGGGTGTATTCTATACCGCACCCACACAGGGGACCAGGAGCACACAGCACTTAGGAATGGGGGGAGGGGGAACAGCCCACCGAGATAACAGACCCTCACACACAGGAATTTCCAGTCAGTCAAGTGCAATGTGTCCAAGTGAACTGCTCGCAACAGGACCGCGCAAGACCCTAACCAGATAAGAAGCCTGTACAATACAGTACAATCAGAGTTGACCACATATTCACTCCAAACAGGCAAATTCCGTAGGTCAATCACCACTTCCAGTATCTCAACAAAACATCACATAGACTACAACTAACAAATACTGCCGAGTTGCATTTCTAATACTGCAACTAAATAAGTGTGCATATTGTAAATATTTTCACCCATATTTTCAGACATAGATTTTATAGCTCAAGTGTAATGGATCTGATGATGATCGCTTGACGATCGAAACTGGTCATCCAAGTGTATTTATTAATCTCATGTAATTTCTTTCAGGATTAGGAAATAACCCTTCCGTTTGGGTACAATCATGTTGACCAACTGAAAAGCACCAAACTTTTGTTTACTAAGGCAACACTGAAAAATGGCTTCAAACATCATAATAGATTCAAAACACTTTTGGAAAGCAGAGCACATAAAACATGGGAACAACTTCAAAGAGACTTAGTACAGACAGCAGAAGAAACCATTCTCCTTAAAAGAAAACGAAAACACGCTGAGTGTGATGAACTAATCTTTAAAAGACAACGAGCTTGGAACATCTGGAATGCAAATAAAAATGAGAATACCAGGAACAGCTTTATAAAAGCCCGAAAACATACATCTAAGGGACTCAAAAGGATAAAAATGCAACACATGAAAGACCAATTAACATTAATAGAATCGGACTTCAGACAGCACAATACAAAGGACTTCTACAAAACTTTCAGAAGTAGTTTAAGGAAGTATACTCCGCCAAGCTTACTTTTCACAGATCCAAAGACTCAGAAAACTTCATATAATAACGCTGAAAATTGCAGAATACTTGCGGAATATTTTGAAGAACTCCTCAACTGCGATCCACCAAAGGAGACATTTAATTTTGATAATATACTCCCCATCCCTCCAGACTCAAAACCACCAGCAACAAATGAAATTAAAGAAATTATAAACAACTTAAAAATAACAAAGCATCTGGAGAAGATAGTATAGTTGCTGAATTATGGAAATACTCGAGTGACAACATGATCCTATTTTTAACGGAAATCATATATGACATATGGAAAACACACAGTTTACCATCAGAATGGACATCTGCTTTGATACACCCACTACATAAGAAAGGGAAGAAAACAGATCCTAACAATTACAGGGGAATCTCCTTCCTGCTAGTGACCTATAAGATCTTATCCAAAGCACTTTTAAAAAGAGCAGAAAAAATACTCGACCCACAATTGGGAGAGTATCAGGCAGGATTTAGGAAGGGACGATCGTGTGTGGAGCAAGTACTAAATTTAAAGAACATATTAGACATGAGGAAAATCAGGAACTTGAAATATGTAGTTACTTTTGTGGATTTTAAAAAAGCCTATGACTCCATTGACAGAAAGGCACTTATTAACATTCTGAAGGAATTTGGACTTGATAACAAGACAACATTCTGAAGGAATTTGGACTTGATAACAAGACAACTGAAATAATTCAAGCAACACTAACGAATACAACTTCCAAAGTTAAATTTAGAGGGGAACTTTCAAAATCTTTCAAAATAAAGTCAAGTGTGAGACAAGGAGACGGTCTGTCACCTCTGCTTTTCAATTGTGCATTGGAAAAGGTAATTCGAGAGTGGAGGAAAGCCATCAATACTAAAGGCGTTCAACTAGGAAGACATCCAAATAAAATCACTGTAGATTATTTAGCTTTTGCGGATGACATTGTATTACTTACTGACTCACTGGATACTGACCAAGAAGAAATTAGAAAGTTGCAAAAACAGGCAGCCAAAGTCGGACTACAAATATCATTTGAAAAAACTAAGTTCATGACAATCATCACCGATGCCCCCAAAAGTATCACAATTCATGACAGTTCAGTATGTAAAAACAAATTCCTTTAAATACCTAAGAGAGTGGATAATGAATGACTCACAGGAAAAGACAGCAATAGAAACGCGAATGCATAAATTACAAATGTGTTTTCATATGACCAAAGATAAATATAATAAAAAAAACTTATCCTGGAACACTAAATTAAGGCTGTATCAAACAGTGGTCAGACCTGAAACTCTGTATGCAGCAGAAATAAATACTGTATTTCCTCGCATAATCGTCGCCACCGCGTAATCGTCGCACCCCACTTTTCAAACTCTAAAATAGGTTTATAAAATTTCATCGCCTAATCGTCGCATAGCATGTTCGTATTTGTGCGCGAGTCAGTTGCACATGCTGCCGCGACTTTATAACCTGGCGCGACTTTGTCAGACGAAAAATATCTCGTCTTTATGCTTGCGGGCAATGAACTGTGACGCGAGCGGCAAGCTTCGTCACTTAGCACATTCTGCGAGCGTATAATCTGGCCTGATCTTGTTAGCAAAAAGTAACCTCGTCTTTGTGGCTGCCAGCTATGAGCTGTGACGCAAGCGGCCAGCCCACATTCCGCAAGCATATAGGCCTAATCTGGCGTGGTCTTGTCAGGAGAAAGTAACCTCATCTTTATGCCTGCCGGCTATGAACCACGACGCGAACGGCCAACGCACATTCCGCGAGCTTATATGCCTAATCTGGCGTGATCATGTCAGCAAAAAGTAATCTCATCTTTAGGCCTGCGGCCTATGAACTGTGACGCGAGCGGCCAGCACACCGCGAGCGTATAGGCCTAATCTGGCGTGATCTTGTCAGGAGAAAGTAATATCGTATTTATGCCTGCGGGCTATGAACCGCGACGCGAATGGTCAGCGCACATTCCGCGAGCTTATAGGCCTAATCTGGCGTGATCATGTCAGCAGAAAGTACTCTCGTCTTTATGCCTGCGGGCTATGAACTGTGACGCGAACGACCAGCGCACATTCTGCGAGCTTATAGGCCTAATCTGGCGTGATCCTGTCAGGAGAAAGTAATATCGTCTTTATGCCTGCCGGCTATGAACCGCGACGCGAACGGCCAGCGCACATTCCGCGAGCTTCTAGGCCTAATCTGGCGTGATCTTGACAGCAGAAAGTAATTCGTCTTTATGCCTGCGGGCTATGAACTGTGACGCGAACGGCCAGCGCACATTCCACGAGTTTATAGGCCTAATCTGGCGTGATCTTGTCAGGAGAAAGTAATCGCGTCTTTATGCCTGCGGGCTATGAACCACGACGCGAATGGCCAGCTTCGTCAGCACATTCCACGAGCGTTAACTTGTCGTGACCTTGTTAGAAGAAAGAAGCCTGTCTCTGACTGCAGGCTCAGACTCACGCTACGCGAATGACTGGCCCGTGCAGCAAATAATGATACAGTATATTCTTTGAACTTAAATATTCTTCGCATAATCGTCGCACCCTGCTTTTTTCCACGATTTTTTGGCAAAATAAAGTGCGACGATTATGCGAGGAAATATGGTAAATTAACAAGATTTGGTGATTTAGACAAATTAGAGAAGACTGAAAGACGAATTCTGAGAAAAATACTGGGAGCTAAACGAAATAATGCAGAATATAGGTTACGACCAAATAGAGAGTTATATTTGGCAGTAGCTTCATAAAATGCCTTTGGGAGTGGCGACCCCATCGTAATAATAGCCTAGAATGGAAATGGCACTTCAAATGATTCGGAGAAGGTTAGGGCGTACCCTGCAGGTGACGCGCATTTCTTTTGATACTGGGGGAACTGTGAGAAATGGGCGACCAGTAACCGAAATGAAAGTGGGAATCATGAATGTCATGACCCTGACAGGCAAGGTGGAGGAGGTGGTAGACTTCATGGAGAGGGAGAATGTTGGATTGATGGGGCTGAGTGAAGTGAAATGGAAAGGTAAAGGAAGGAAGAAATTGAGGAAAAGATATACATTATACTGGAGTGGTGGCCAAGAGGCAAAAAATGGCGTGGGACTGATAACCTCGAAACAACTGGAGGAGTATGTTGAAGTGGTCGAGTGTGTGAGTGACAGAATAATGAAAATTAGAATGAAGATGAAAAATGACGTGATGGACTTCATACAAATGTATGCACCACAGACTGGAAACAGAGAAGAAGATATTGAAGTATTCCTGGAGGATGTAGAAAGAGTAATTTCAGATGTAGAAGTGGTGATCATGGGAGATATGAATGCACAAGTCGGAAACGAGAGACAAGGAAAGGAAGAAGTCATTGGACCATATGGATATGGGAAAAAGAACCGGGAAGGAGAGGAACTTGTAAATTTTTGTGAAAGGAATGGACTGATAGTGGGTAATTCATGGTTTCGGAAGAAAAACATCAGGAAAATTACGAGATATGGTTGGGGCGATAGAAGAACAAAATCAGTAATTGACTACTTTCTGGTGGAAAGGACTAATCACAGAAAGCTGATAGATGTGACAGCTTTACCAGGAGAAGCATTTGATGGGGACCATAGAGCTGTGATGGCAAAATTTAGATGGGAAAAATTGGAAAACCTAAAGGAGAACAGAGAAAGTAAAATAAAAGTATGGAAATTGAAAGACAAAACTGTACAGGAAGATTTTCAGGAGAGATTGAAGCAACAAATCCCAGTTACTGAAGTGGAAAACATAGAAGAGGAATGGTCCCACTTTAAAAAGGCATTTGTTGGTGCAGCAGAGAGTGCTTGTGGTAGGACGTCAACAAGAGTGAAAGAGAAGGAGACACCGTTGTGGAATGAGGAAGTGAGGAAAGCAGTGAAAGAAAAGAAGTCTGCATGGAAAGAATGGAACCGAGATCAAACAGAAGAAAGCAAAAGGAAGTATCACGACAGCAAACGGAGGTGTAAGAAAGTGGTAGGAGAAGAAAAGAAGAAAAGTTGGGAAGAATTTACACGAAGAATGGAAACAGATGTAAGTGGCAGTAAAAGGATGCTGTATGGGCTTCTAAGAAGTAAGAGGAAAGAAAGAGTTACCACAAAGCTGGTGAAAAAGGAAGATGGAGAGTTGTTAACACACCCAGAAGAGATAAAGGGACGATGGAAGGAGTATTTCGATAAGCTATTGAATGTGAGCAATTGTACTGGTGAGATGGAAGTGACACAACCTGACGACTCTATAACAGAAGATGATATAACAATGCTGGAGGTGGAATTAGCAGTACAGAAAATGAAGATGGGAAAAGCAACAGGGGTGGATGAAATCAGTGTAGAAATGATAAAGGCTGCTGGACCTGTTGGTATGCAATGGTTGTATCGACTGCTAAAGTGTGTGTGGAAACGGAAATGTGTACCAGAAGACTGGGAGAAAGGGCTAATAATACCAGTGTTTAAGAAGGGGGACAAGAAGGTGTGTGATAACTATAGAGGGATCACCCTCTTTTCACAGATAGTAAAAATACTGGAAAGGATATTAGAAAGAAGAATGAGAAGAAAGGTGGAAGGAGAGTTGCAAGAGGAACAGTATGGCTTCAGGAGTGGAAGATCCACAGTGGACCCAATCTTTAGCTTGAGGCAGGTGATGGAAAAGAACTGGGAATATGGAGAGGATTTGATCATGACTTTCATAGATCTAGAAAAGGCATATGATAGTGTCCCCAGAGAGAAGGTATGGGAAACCATGGTTAAGAAGAGACTGGGAAGAGAAATGTTGGAAATGGTGCAAGCAATGTACAACAACTGTGTTAGCAGGGTACTGACCCCAGTTGGAAAGACAGATTGGTTTAGGAACAAGACTGGACTAAGACAGGGGAGTGTGCTGTCACCTCTCTTGTTCATAATGGTGATGGATGAAATTGTAAAGGAAACAAAAGAAGCATATGGACATAAAGAAATGAAGTTACTGTTATTTGCAGATGATATTGTGGTCTGGGGAAGGAACACCGAAGAAGTGCAAAAACAACTAGATGCACTGAACGAAAATATTCAGAAGTACGGCCTGAAAATCAGTATAGAGAAAGGCAAGACCATGGTGATGACAAGAGGGGAAAGACAAGGAAAGGGCACTGTGAAAATTGGAAGTCAGAGTTTGGAAATTGTGGACACGTTCAAATACCTAGGAAGTGAATTGATGCAAACTGGCAGGTTGGACATGGAGATTGGCAGGAGGGTACAGCAGAGCAATGCATTCTATCAAAGTGTAAGAAAACTTGTTTGGGATAAGGAAGTACCAAGGAAAAGCAAGGAGGTAATGTATAAAGTGTACTATGTTCCCATATTAACTTATGCAGCTGAGACTTGGACCCTGACAAGCAGGCAAGAGAGTAGAATCCAAGCCAGTGAAATGAAATTCCTAAGAAGTATGATAGGAAAGACAAGGAAAGACAGAGTGAGGAATGAAGATGTTAGGAAGGAAGTTGGGATGGGAAAACTAAATGAGAGAATTGAGAAGAATAAATTAAGGTGGTTTGGACATGTAAAGAGGATGGAGGAAAATAGAATACCAAGACAGATGCTGGAGGCCAAGTGCAAGGGTAAGAGAGCAAGGGGAAGACCTAGAACGAGGTGGATTGATTCAGTGAAGAACAGCGTAAGAAAAATAAATCTGGAATGGGACAAGATCGTGGAAGAAGAATGGTGGAAGGAAAGAGGAAAGTGGAGAAGTGCCATAAATACCCCGACCCGGCAGGAGCTGGATAAGGGGAAATGATGATGAGAGAGTTATATTTGAAATGTGAAAAATTAACTGATGTAATGAGAAAGAGAAGATTACAATTTTTTGGGCACATCTATAGAATGGAAAATAGTAGACTAACTAAACAGATCTTCAACTTACTGACTAGTTACAAATCCAAACCCACATGGTTCATTGAAATTCACAAAGATTTGACAAACGCCAAAATTCAGACAGACACAATAGCAAACAGATCACTCTTCAGAGAAGCTATTCAAAAGGCAAAATTTCAAGAAAGGAAGAAACAAACAACTGGCAGAAAGTGGACTCAAGAGGAGAAAGATCATCACTCTAGAAGGATGAAAGAAATTTGGAACAACAGAAATTGAATACAATGGACAATAGCCAACGTTGATTCATCGTACCCTCCAAATGGGTTATTCGAAAGAAGCAGAAGATTGCCAACGTCAGAGTTAAAATGGGATTTGCAATTTGAGTGCCATCTTGTGTCAAAGTCACTGACTTCAAATCATCTTCAATTAATTTTTAAAGTTCCGAATGCAAAAAAACAACAACTGGTAGCAAGCAAATAGTTTCCTATACGTTTTGTTAATGCAAGTAACAGTTATCAAGTATTCATCTTTCTTGTGGGCTGGAGATATTAATGTTTTTATAATCCTAACCCCACCCCACCAAAAAAGAGGGGGTTTACTATCTTTACTGTATTTCCCCTACCCCCAGAAGGAATTCTTGTGGATGCCCTTGCCAGACCAACCTTTTTTTGTTGCACTGCATTAAGTTGGAAGTATTTAACGGCTTGCTTGGCAGTGTCACTTCATTGTGCACTCCGCTGGGTGTCTCCAGTATGAAGAAGCTACAATCAGTGTGATTATAGTTATCACGGTTATCACCAAGCACAGGTACCCTAAACAACAAGGAAAAGTGGCAAATGTGGCTTTTGTACCGGGCAGCATTACACCTTTACAAATGTCATCGGTCTGCGTTTTACGCTCACAAGTCTCATTGGGTAGAGTATTACATTTACATGTGCTATCGGGCATTGTTTTACCCTCACGAGCACTGTTGGACAGAGGTTCACTCTCACGAGCACTGTCGGGCAGCGTTTCCCACTCAATAATGCCATAGGGCAGCGTTTCATCCTCAAAAGTGGTATTGGGCGGTATTTCATACTTGAAAATGCCATAGGGCAGAATTTCACTCTCACAAATGACATTGGACAACGTTTTTATTTTACGAGTGCTGTCATGCAACGTTTCATCTTCACTAGTTCTTCCATGCTGCGTTTTCCTTTTATAAGTGCTATCAGACAACATTTCATCTCCACTAGTGTCTCTAGGCTGTGTTTTCCTTTCATAAGTGCTATCAGGCAACTTTCCATTTTCACTAGTGCCTCTGGGCTGCATTTTACACTCACAAATACTATTGGGCAGCGTTTCATCTTCACTAGTGCCTCTGGGCTGCGTTTTCCTTTCATAAGTGCTATCAGGCAACGTTTCATCTTCACTAGTTCTTCCAGGCTGCGTTTTTCTTTTATATGTGCTATCAGGCAACATTTCATGTTCACTAGTGTCTGTAGGCTGCATTTTCCTCTTATAAGTGCTATCAGGCAATGTTTCATCTTCACTAGTGCCGCCAGACTGCGTTTTCCTTTTATAAGTGCTATCAGGCAACACTTCATCTTCACTAGTGGCGCAAGACTGTGTTTTCCTTTCATAAGTGCTATCAGGCAATGTTTCATCTTCACGAATGTCTCTGGGATGCGTTCTCCTTTTATAAGTGCTATCAGGCAACATTTCATGTTCACTAGTGTCTGTAGGCTGCATTTTCCTCTTATAAGTGCTATCAGGCAATGTTTCTTCTTCACTAGTGCCGCCAGGCTGCGTTTTCCTTTTATAAGTGCTATCAGGCAACACTTCATCTTCACTAGTGCCGCCAGACTGCGTTTTCCTTTTATAAGTGCTATCAGGCAACACTTCATCTTCACTAGTGCCGCCAGACTGCGTTTTCCTTTTATAAGTGCTATCAGGCAACACTTCATCTTCACTAGTGCCTCTGGGCTGCGTTTTCCTTTCATAAGTGCTATCAGGCAACACTTCATCTTCACTAGTGCCGCCAGACTGCGTTTTCCTTTTATAAGTGCTATCAGGCAACACTTCATCTTCACTAGTGGCGCCAGACTGCGTTTTCCTTTTATAAGTGCTATCAGGCAACACATCATCTTCACTAGTGGTGCCAGACTGCGTTTTCCTTTTATAAGTGCTATCAGGCAACTCTTCATCTTCACTAGTGCCTCTGGGCTGCGTTTTCCTTTCATAAGTGCTATCAGGCAATGTTTCATCTTTACGAGTGCCTCTGGGATGCGTTCTCCTTTTATAAGTGCTATCAGGCAATGTTTCATCTTCACGGGTGCTTCCAGGCTGCATTTTCCTTATGTAAATGTTATCAGGCAACATTTCATGTTCACTAGTGTCTGTAGGCAATGTTTCATCTTCACGAGTGTCTCTGAGATAAGTTTTCCTTCTATGAATGCTATCAGGCAACATTTCATGTTCACTAGTGTCTGTAGGCAATGTTTCATCTTCACCAACACCTCTGGGCTGCATTTCACACTTACAAGTGCTATCGGGCAGCACATCACCCTCACGAGTGACATCTGGAGTGGGTACGGACACTAACTTGCTTTTGGGAGGAGCCCTACCTGCAAAGAAAATGACCCTACTTTAGCAATGTGAAGGATTGTTCCCATTCCCTTCCCTTTAATCCTATTGCCCTACATACCACTGCCTGTTTTTCTGTTGCGGCCTGTTACTTTGCCATGGAACAAGGTCTTCCTATGGCATCGAATGGTAGTAGATAAGGTTATCTTCAGACCTGGATAAATACAATAAAACATGCATTAAGAAAACCTGAATAGAAACAGAGGGTTAGGTTTCATTGCTGATGACTTAATGATACATATTGGTGTTTGTTTTTAGGGAACACAACTTTTCCTTCTTTTCTTGGAATAACCCTCCTTTCCTACTTATCATCTATATGGCTTTATTTGTGAGAAATTTGCCAACTTATTAATTAATTTATACTACAAATAACTCTGAAATCTTCTTCTTCTTCCTCGCCTTTTCCCATTACGTGGGGTCGGCTTTCTTAATCCTGAGGCGCCAGTCGTTTCGTTGTAAAGCAACATCAGCAGATAGACCCACTACTCTCATGTCCCTTTGGACATTCGTCATCCATGTTGTTTGCGGTCTCTTTTGTGTAGCCATGGAAAGGCACTTCTTCACTACATGATTTTCCGGTCTTCGCAAAACATGTCCATACCACCTTAGCCTGGAATCTTAAGTTTCTCAGTTATAGGCACTACTTTGAAACTGCCTCGCACATGTTCATTATGGATTTTATCTTTGAGGGTAACTCCACCTGGCCAACGTAACATACGCATTTCAGTGGTATATAGCTTTTGCTCATGTGCCTTTGTAGTAGCCCATGTTTCACTACCATAGAGTAGGATTGGTCTTACGGCAGTTTTATAAACTTTACCCTTGGTTCTTATGGGGCATTTTCGGATCACATAAAACTCCTGTTAGTTTGCATCATTTGTTCCACCCTGACGTGGCCCTATGGATTATAACGGTGGTTATCGTGCAATCTTCAGCAATGACAGAACCTAGATAATTAAATTTTATTACCCTTGGTAGGGTTTCACCATCTAGTTTAAGTTCAATATTTGTCATACTGGTTTTATTGTGGTGGAAATCGCATACCATATATTCAGTCTTGGTTCTACTAATGCGCAGTCCATTAGACTCGAGAGCTCTTCTCCATGGGTCTAAACTCTTCTGTAGGTCATAAATACTGTCAGGCAATAATGCCACATTGTCAGCGTACAAAAGATTCCACGGTAAGGGTTTCTGAATTTGTTTTGATATCAAAGCTTTTGGACAAACCAGCTGAGCTTCTGACACATGTCTGTATATTGTTATACATATCCATTATGAGTTTTATGTGTAGTTCAGGAACGTTCTGCGACCTTAATGCTTGCCATATTAACAGTCTTGGCTCATGATCGAAGGCTTTCTCGAGATCTATAAAAACCATGCATAAACTCTGCTTGTTTTCACGAGCTTTTTCAATTACCCGCCTTATTTTTTAAATTACTTAAATTTTAGTTTGTTTAGTTAATGTAAAGAAAAAGAACATTGAAAGTGTTTTACAACTTACTCATGTTGTAAAACATTAACTAACGTAAAAGTCCGCCTCATTGCGTAGTGGCTAGCACTCTTGGCTGTCACCGCGGAGGTCAGAGCTCGATTACCTGCTCTGCCAGAAGTTCAAATCTGGTGTGAGGACTGAAACGGGGTGAGGCAAAACTGAGAAGAGGCGGGTTCGATCCCCATCTCAGCTAACCTGGAAGTGGTTTTCTTTGGTTTCCCATTTCTACTCCAGGCAAATGTAGGGATGGTTCCTAAATTAAGGCCATGTCCGCTTCCTTCCTTTTTCCAATCCTCATCCAAATTACAACAGCCATCAAAATAACACAGGTTATCACACAAAATCCAAATACACGCATGTACACAGGGCTATATGACCACGGGATGTCCCAAAGCCCCTAAATGGAACAACAACACAACTAATGTCATCATCAGGTTACCAGGTGAGTTAGCCGTGGTCGTTACGGCATGACTGCTGGCAGTCGCTCACATCCGGGAGGCGTGGAGGTTCGAATCCCTCCGCCGGCAACCATGAAGATGGTCTTCTGTGGTTTCCCATCTTCCTTCCAGGCAAATGCCGGGGTTGGTCCCTAACTATTTGCCATATCCGCTACCTTCCAACTCCTCGTCCTTACATTCAAACTTTCCTCCCCAGACAACACTCCACACACGACGGTACGTGTAGCTCACCCATTGGGTGTCCGCCTAGAAGCAGCTACAAGCTGGCGAGCCGAACATGTCCTCGGACACTCCCGGCACTAAAAGCCATACGCTAAAAAAAACAAAAAAACATCAGGTTACAGTAATAATAATAACCCCTGGCACTACAACCGATGAGAGCCTAGGCCTACCAAGCGACCGCTGCCCAGCCATTTGGCCTGCAGATATTGGGGTGACGCGTAATCAGCGCATCGGGTCCCTTCGGCTGTTAATCTTGGTTTTCGTGATCGGGGCGCTGCCTCACCATCAGACAGCTACTCAATTGTCCTCACGAGGCTGAGTGCACCCAGTTCCAGCCCTCACGTCAGTTTCTAAAATTCCAGTTGATAAGCCACCTCCATTCCATTCTGTTCATAAACACTTTGCTCTCCGTGATGTTTTCAAAGGTTCTTCCCATAAGTGTGATGTCCATCTCATACCTGCCAACCTTTCAAACTGAAAAATCGGGAGATTTTGAAGACGATCTATGTCTAATCATATTTCTTCGACTTAGCCTATTACCGAGGAACCGACAAAATCACTCAAAAAAATTACAATAGCCTACCGGCATATTAATGCCAACATGTAGGTTATACACAAATAATTTCACGTGGTAAACAGATACAATATTCCGCAGCACACAACCACTTCTCACCCACTGGCTATTATGAAAACACACGCTGAATTAACCATCGACTATTTCAAACAAAGAGAGATTCAAATCCAACTAAGCTGTACGAGTAGTTATTAAATTATCGATACGAAGCGAAACTGCGGTATTGAAACACACTTCTACACACGTAAAATCAACCTGTTCTATGGATGACTGAAGTTTGTCATCTTGCACTTTAGGTCCGAAATTACGCGCGATAGTTTTAAAAAATCGGGAGGTTTAATACGTTAACCAGGAGGGCGGGAGAAATGGTCTAAAATCAGGAGAGTTGGCAGGTATGCCATCTTAACAATGTCCATCCAATGGTCTCTAGATCGTCCCACAGGTCACCTTCCCTTTACCTCCCTTTCCAAGTTTACTCAGGCTATTCTTGACAGTTCCATCCTCTCGACATGTCCAAACCACCACAGTCTAGATGTTCTGATCCTGTTTAGAACTGATGTGTGATCCTAGCCTCTCTCCTTACATTCTCGTTTGTTATCTTGTCCTTTTTGGTCCTTTGGATAGCGGACCTAAGGAACTTAACAACTAATGTAAAAATAAAAATTCTTATTTGAAAAGTGGAAAACACTTGAATATAATGAACTACGTATTATTAGTGGCACAAGAAAATCTACCCCTCTTTTCTAGCTGCCTGATGCTAAGTCACATAGAACCACCTAGAATTAGAAGACTGAACAACTTGGTTTGGGAATACAACAAGATATTGGCCAATCCGGAACTCCCCATGCATGAAGATGCTAGCACCAGATATAGCCATCTCAAGTCAAGATCTCCACCTATTCAAACAGCACAGGAACTGGTTAGGAAGGTTTATGATCCAAAAGCTGATTGGCAACAAGAGTGGAACAGCATAGCTCCAATGCAATGGCAGGCATTGTTCAACATTCAAAACCTGCCGGCTGGCTTTGATTTGCCCCACAAGACATGGGTAACTCTCAACAGAGTCCGTACTCGCCACGGGAGATGCGGATCAATGATGTTTAAGTGGGGTATGCGATCTTCTCCAACCTGCGATTGTGGTGCAGTTAAACAGACTATGAACCATATTGTCACTGAATTTATCAGTAGGGCATTCACTGGATCAACACAGGACTTTGTAGCCATAAGATGGCTAGAAAATTTAGACATTAATATATGAACACCCTTTCCCTTGCATGATTGTTACAGTTGTTACCTATTGTTTGTATATTGTTAATGTTGATTGTTTTGTGTTGTACCATATGCTAATAATAATAATAATGAACTAGCGGATCCGTGCGAGAACTCTCGCATGTGTATAAACCACCCGCCTGGCTTTACTGTTATGCGAACTTCTATAAATATGTTTATTTGTTTAAACGCACTTTTTAAACAAATTGTTGATACTTGTGTAATCAGAGAGCAATCATGACTGCTGCTGGTTGCACAATGGGTTGTGTGCGCCCCATGGATATAGACTATCCGCCTGGCGCTTGTGCTATGTGGGCTGTACGCAACACAGTTCTGCCAGGGGCTATCATCTTGTTTATTTGTTTAAAAGCACTTTATAAACAAATAAATTTATTTCCGTTGACTTTTCAAGAAATGCAAGATTTTTCCTGTGCTATTGAGACGATTTGGAAGATTTTGGTACGAACCACACCTTCTAACTCCCTCTGCTTTAGAAGCTTGAGTTTTGTGAAACATACACCTTAGCGTATTATATATAGAGAGAGATTTTGTTTGTATAAAAAAAAAAAAGTAGAAAGCCTACCATACACAAAATATGGCCCAATGCCTGAAGCCATGTCAGCTCTTTCTTGGTGATGTCAACAACATTATACACATCTGGGGTCAACAAAATAAACATTATATAAACAAAAATGTAGGGGAAAGGAAATCCTTTATTTGTAAAATCAAATGGTTTTTGAGTTGTTATTTTCAGGAGAAAGTTTCATGAAGGACAAGCAAAAAATAAGCACGAAATTCATAAGAGTAATTGTGTTTATTTTTGAACAAACTTCTTAAATGATGAAATGTTATTAATACATGTTATAATAATAATAATAAAAATAATGTTATTGGTTTTACATCCCTTTTAACTACTGCGTCTGTTAGAGATGCCGGGGTGCCAGAATTCTACCACAAAGGGGATCTTTAACGTGCCAGTAAATCTACTGACATGGCTCCCTCGCAATTGAACACCCGTCAAATGCCAGCTGGCTAGGCCAGGATTCGATCCTGCAACCTTGGGAATAGCAGGCAAGAATTTTACTGCTGAGCCACACAGTCAGTCAAATAGATGTTAATGATGTTCATTGTTAACTTGACAATGAAAAAGCAAAACACCACTTTTTATATTGACACTTCTTGAATAAAAAAGAACCTTCACAGAGAACACAAATATAAAAATAACTCCTCGAACTACAACGTTCCTGTGGCTTTTTGTTTTTAATGATTGCTATACAAAGATAGTCTTCCATGGTAATTTCAATTTATAATATGTTGATCAAATTTCATACATTTAGAAATATTTCATGTAGCCTATTTCTCAATTCTACCTCTTATGATACATGTACATTTAGGGAATTATATCTGTACTGCACCAATCCGTAATATACCCTGCTACGATAAGCAAAGAAAGAAGGAGCGGTCTGCATAAGGAAGTTCCCTGAGAAGCCTGGTAACGAACTTTACACAAATAAAAGACAATTTGGGGAAGGGAAAATATAATCTAATAATCTAAATATTTACAGGGCGGCAAGCAGCATTTCACCCAAAACACATATGCAGATCATTCGAACAATGCCTCCTTGCCCCACTCCAGGGAGATATATAATATTCTTAACCAAACTTTGAGCAATATTTTGCTTTCCATTCATACACTAAGCATTAACAGAATTGACCCAGCCAGGTTTCGAATTACAGAACTCAGCACACAAAACAATCGCTACAATCTAATTCCTTACAATTTAATAGATTCAAAGCATAATATTTTCTGAAACATGAAATATTTCACCCCCAGGATACTGTTCACACAAAGTTCAGGTTTCAAAGCTATCTCAATCGTAATGTAATTGAACTTCCGAGTAAAGATCACAATCGCCTAAACTGAATTAATAAAGTAAGAGTTTCCTCTTTCACTAATACAAATTAAATCAACCCTAACGTGATACATAGTCTTGAGTTTCCTAGCATGAAAGTAACATTTCAAAACAAGATAACAATGGGAGCGACCAGCAAACATGAATGTAGCTCCGGATTCTCTCTTATATTTACAATAAATTAGTTTCACTATACTGCCGTAATCCACGAATAAAATGAAAGGAGGAAGCACCTGGTCCACCACACATCAGGAGCAACCTACTCGAAAATCACAGAACAAAACTTTCAATATTAAACATCGAGGTCATCACCCGAAAGTAAACAATATAATCAAGCTCAACAATTTCCAGGGTGTTGATATACATCAAATCATAGGAATGCAAGGTCGCTAACCAATTTACCTCTCTTAAGACACAATTCAAAAATCAACACTAGCAAGCACACAGGCTGATGACCTCGCTGTTCCACCCCTTAAAACAATAAGGTAAAGCCTTTTAAGATTGCGCAGCCTTTAAGATTGCGCAGTGGCATTTTCTTACAGTTGGCAGCACTGCTGACCCAAACCATTCTGTTGAGAAACGTGGCTTGCAGAGTGCTCTTTGAAACTGTGAAAGATTTTACTGATTCTAATTCTATAAAGAATTAAGAGGTAAGAATAACTAATCATCCTATTTGATATAATTTTTATTCTTGAGAAAATAAGCCTTAGCGCTCATTTAAATTATGATATAGTTGAAATAAATACTACTCTCACAATGGGAACTCCTAACAAAGGCTGTGAATGGCTCGGTGTGTGTATACGTAGCTGCTTCTGCCACCTATTAGCATAAGTGTTGAACTACGCAGAAGCCTGTAAGACCGCGCACTCTGCGCAGTCTTGCAGGCATTGTGCGTCATCTTACAGGCACATTCTTGTTCTGTAGAAATAGTTTATATCTAGGATATTCTTTCTTGCAGACGTCTATTTAACGGCAGTATGAGCTAAACATACTCAAGAAAATCAGACAGGAAACTTATATTTACGTCAGAAATCTTAGGGGAAGCCAGAAGGAGAATTGAAAATGGTGAAAGTCAAGCAAAAGTGGCTACTTCATTGAGTACCAAGGAATCGACTTTGAGAAACAGATTAAAATTGGTAAGGAAGAAATTAATTACGGTAGTTGATTAATAATTGTTTATGGTAATTCTCCTTATACTGGATAACCACATTTCCCACTGCAGCATTGATGCTGTTCTTTACTGCAGAGAACACAGCATCACCTTGCTTTCTCTACCACCCCATGCAAGCCATAGGCTTCAGCCTTTGGATGTTGGCTTTTTTGGGCCTCTGAAGAAAGCTTATTCTCAAGAAGCTGATACTCGGTTGGTGAATCATCCTGGCAATGCAATTACACTGGCCAACGTGGCCAGGATCTTCAAATCAGCCTACGAGAGAGCAGCAAAAGTGGAGATAGCCGTTCAAGCATTCATGAAAATTGGAATTCATTCGTTTAACCGGAATGTATTTTCGGATGACGACTCTGCTCCTTCGGAGGTAACATTCCGCCCATCTGTGCAGGAGAAAGAACCTGCTGTAGGGGAGCAAATTCAGAATTCAAAAATTGACGAGCCACAAGTGTCACCTGCTATGATATCTCCCCTACCAAAGGCAGCTCAAACAACCAAACGAAAGAGAACTTGCAAAAGGTCTAAAATTATATTTTCCTCTCCTTATAAGAATGGCCTTCTAGTGAGGAATGAACAAGCGAAAAAACAGGGCAGGAAAACTCTTCGCTACGATGGAAGTTCAGTAGCGTCAACTTCGTCAGCTGTCACAACTGCCGAAGAAGAGAAAATCGTGTGTCCTTGCTATGACGAAGAGTATGAGGATCCAATTATTGAAGACTGGGTGCAGTGTAGTAGGTGCAAACGGTGGTGGCATGAAGGGTGTTCGAACTATGAAGGCATAGGACTCTTCAAATATGAATTATGCAAATGCACATTCTTACAGGACACAATGCGCATTCTTAAAGTACAGTGCCTGTAAGATTGTGCATTTGCAATTAATTTAAAAATATTAATTTACATTTTATTTATATTATTTTTGGTGTTTTTTGTATACGCATTGTGTTCGTAATTATTTGAAGTCTTGTTAATAAATTTTGTGTTAAATTGGTCACAAGAGTTGTTTATCTATGGACATAAATACATTAAGTGCACAATCTTAAGTGCCCTTACCTTAACCAACACTAGCATGTTTAAAAAATAAATTTAATAAATTTTACTACAAAATGGGTAGAAGAGGTCAAAAGAGAGGCCATTGAAGTTGGACTAACTGAACTTATTCACAATAGGAAAACGTGCCGAGTTCACAATATCAAGTAGTTCAAAGAAAAACCACCACAACACAGGCCAAATTTGGTAATAACAGAGGAGCAGAGAAAGATTAGAAGTGAAAGAATGAAGAGGTTCTGGGAAGAAAAGAAGAAAAAATTAACCAGAAAGCCTTAGGTTCCATGCGGTCCACAGTTGGCCAAAGTAGGAAACAAAAAAAATATACAAATGGTGACCAGGGCACATTTCCCTTTTACCTCATTCCACTATGTTATAGCCATGGTGTCCACAGGCAGGAATAGTCAGGAATTTTGTTTTTAGTCAGGAAAAGTCAGGAAAAAGTGTGAAAAATGGCGTGAGTCAGGAAAAAATGGCGAAAGGTATTAGAAAGTCAGGAATTTTATATTAACCATACAGTATTTTGTGTTTTACAGTCATACTTTGATGTTACTAATTCAACTAATCTCTGAAGGTAAAAAGCAATAACTCACTGGTCATTATAGTAAGTTTCCATTTTTACAGTGTATCACGTAAAAACCTCTTTTTCTTTTTTTTGTTGCTTTTTTTGGCGTCTGCGTAGGGATGTGGCGACACCATCACTATAGTTTAGCTCATTAGGCTAATTACTTCGATTTATGTATTATTGCATTATAATTTACTTTATTATGTATTTTAAATGAATAAAGAGGCGAGCATTGGGGCAGCTTGGGGATGGTGGAGGCTGCAAATAAAAAATATATATATTTGCTCAATAAACCTTTTTTCCGATGTTACAATGACTTCGCGAGTCAGGAATTTTGTTGAAAAATGGTCAGGAAATGTCAGTAAAAGTCAGGAAAATTGACATGGAAAATTCTGTGGACACCATGTATACGCCTCGCCAAAATGGAGTTCTTGAGTGTTCTTTTGTGTGTCCTTTCACATGCTGTAGCCTTAACAAGGTTTTCAAGTTTATAACAATGTTAAGATTTGACTCACAGTTCTGCTGAGGTTCGTCATTTCCTTTTCCAGTCCCCGGCATCCTGGCCTTGTCTAGGAGCTCCAAGTCCAGGGGACGTTACTTACTACAGTTCTGCCTCGTCCAACCACCAACAACACAGTCCTCTTATTTTCCTTTTAAACCAACATCCATGATCCAGCGTGCTGCATACCAACATCATATTCGTCTACACACCACCACACAGGGCTTTGCAACTAGGATTAGATAGATTATTGTTGTTTTAAGGGGCGGAACTACGAGGTCATCTGCCCCTCTTAACACAGATTAAAGAATATACAAATTTGGAATTGAATTTATAATTTCGAGGTGGACACCTAAATTTAAACAGACCTAAAATTAATTAAACAAAAACAAAACAAAAATTAAATAAAAATAAAAATTACAAAGATAAACAAAAATTATGGAAAAACAAAAAATTATCATTCAAAAACGAACAAGTCGTTGAGACAATTTACACTGGAAAATTTAGATTGCTGGCCCTAACCCACTCTCACTTATAAAGCGGATAACGCGATCAGCAGCCACCGCGTCATCGGCTAATATAAGTTTGAGTGTCATCTGCAAACCAAAGTTTCTTCGTAAGTCAGCAAGATCCACACACTCGGTGAAAATGTGGGCCACGGCAACTAGGATTAGGTTGGCATGATACCTTGGTGACGGATGGCCGAAATAATCAACCAAGTGACTAAATATGATATTTGTTAACAAAAAAGGATCGGAAATGATATGGGAGTAAATGATTCATGGGATTTGTACAATACGAGAGTAATTCTTGAGCTCGCAGGACTTGGCTCTCAGTGTAGTACGCGAATTAAATGTAAGTCAGTATCATCCTTATTCTTAGGGACAGATGACCTAGATATTCTACCCCTTATAACACAGCTTCGGTGGCATAGTTGGTAGCATGCTGAATTGCTATGCCCAAGATGGCGTGTCAAACCCGACTGAAGAGCGTTAAAATCCTTCAGTATGCCTTCCATTTGAGGGGAAGTAAACCCGGTGGGCCCATGTCATAGATTTATGGTATGTAAAAGAACCTACCACTGTAATTGGTGGTGTGTAGCAAAATTTGTAGGTTATATTAGGTTGGTTAGGAAACACTTTATCAAGTTCCAACGTTCACCGCTAGTGTTAGTGACAGTAGCATCTGGTAGCCGATGTTGGAACTACTTGAAATTGAACTTGTTTGGAGCCCTTGGGCGTTCAGTCAAAAATACCCAGCTATTGGCCATTGGCTGAGATTCATAAACAGTCGAACCTCCCTTCTGCGGACACCGTCGGTTCCGAGGGAAAATGTCCGTTATGGGAGGTGTCCACTGAAACAAGTTTGTAAAAATAATCGAACATTTTAACGGCAAAGTACATCCACCTTAAATATTAGAATTTTTCGGCAAGCTTTCCCACTGAAAGTCCCTTGTCACTTTCTACAATCTTGTTTCGAGGTCTAAACACGTTCGTCCCTTGTTACTCATGTTTACTTGACTGAAATGCTACGGTATTTCTGTCTCACTATATAGCGCATGTACTGCAAGTCTTTCCTTCTCAAGTTGACTACCTGAGCTCGACCTTATCGGTGGCAATCTGAGTTATGAATAGAATGATGCAAGCAGGGAAGAAAATCCCCAGGTAACTCGTGAGTAAACAGTCACTGGCAGCAATCCTGGACAATTAGAATTCTCGGAATGTACACCAGTAGGCAGGCCCGACGAGAGGGGGGGACAGGCAGGGCTGGTGCCCCGGGGCCCGACCCTCCCAGGGGGGCCCGGCGTCCTAGGAGGATTTGCAAAGCAATTATTTTTCAGGACGCGAAGAGATATTTTCCCTTGCGAATCAAGCCCTTTCGTGATACGCTCTAACGTCTCAGTACCGTTAAACATAAAATTAATTGCTCTCTTTATCTACGACTTAGAAATGGCTCCGGGCCCTGACGAAGCCGCGGGAGGATTGCAGGATTTGACTTTCCGACTGCGGTGTTATTCGTAGTCTTACTCAACAATTAATAAGAAGGACTGTCGTTACAGACGTTATTTCATTTAGGGGTTTGCAACATTTAACCCGTGTACTTGGTAGCTAGTAGGTCTAGTATCACTGGCGGGCAATGAACCTTTGGCGCTCGGTTGGGGATGGTTTGCTTCAAATAGCACTGTAGATATAATTCAGTATTTACTGACGCGTTAGTTTTACAGTTTGTTTCTGAATGCCTCTACGTTATTGAATGAAGTTGACTGTAAAGCAATTGTTTTCACAAATATTAATGAAGCGAACAAAATAGAAAACCAAAAAATGTGCGGATTGTGTAGACTGAAGGAGAGGCTAGTGGTTGTTGTATAATAAGTGAGGTGTATTGGCAACATTGTTTTAACTATTTGTCTGGGAGAGTAAAAGCTTAGACCCTCTTAAAACCATCTATTGCTGGACGAAAAGCGGGGTATACACTGTGCTGTGCTATGGCCTCTGTGACATGATAAATCGCATGTCGTATTCTTAGTTGCCAACTGGGAATGTGTTGGCCGTTGTGACTATTACTGTAATTATTAGGGTTAAGAGTAGGGTAGGTGTCCCTGGACTTGAAATAACGTACTGCCCCGGCATTGGTCTGGAGGGAGTGTGAAAACCCACACTCAGGATAGCCGCTATCAGCACCCGGATTCGAACCTCCGATCTGTAGACTTGCTGTAGGGCCCCATCACGGTCATTGGTGAGCTACACCGCGGGGTCTTACTTGAAGATGTGAGAGCTTTTACTTCAATATCGGAGAGTCTTTTCTATAGCCACTAAATGTTAATGGTCACCAAATTTTTACTCCAAAGTATCCCAAACATAATCACCCAAATGGCCTATCCTATAACTCAATAATTTGGACCTAATTTTGGCAAACTTTTCCGGAGGAGGGCCCCCGGACCCCACTCGGAGCTTGGTGATATTCCATCCTCCAGATCCCCTGTTTGTCCACTCCCCCAATAATCTTGGCTTAAATCCTCCCATGATGGTCACCAGTCATAGATAGGATTGAGGATGTTTAGGAAAACCTGGCTCTAGTTTTGCTTACTGCAAAGCAATATTAAATTATAAGAAGTCCACTGACTGCCAATTACAAAATATAGTTCTAATTCACATATTCTTCTTTTGTGAAAACAATTACTGATCAGCTTCAACCTACTGATAGCACATAATAACTTGAGTTAAGTATGAGTACTGTATAACTGTGGTTAATTATGAAAATATATTTTGCTTTGTTTAATGTACAAAGATGTGTGATCGCCGTTCAACCAAAACACTTATCAGTGTTTAGGCTAAGACCCAAGGGCGTGACCCTTCAAGGGCAGCAAATTTTAAGAATGTCAACATAAAAACACTATATGTAAAATGTATTTAAAATTCGTCTTGACTTTGTGTAAAAATCATGTTTTCATTATGAAAAGAGATTACGTCATATGTCACAGAGGCCGTAGTACTGCACAGTGTACAGTATACCCTTTCCACCTCTTTTAACATGCAGTTCAGTAAGATGAACTCCCTGTTGATTAATGTTTGGGTCTTATGACGTAGGGATAGAATTGAGGAGGAAATGAATGTACGGGTTAAAACGATGAATCATGGAAAATAAGCATAGAATCACCGTCGGTGGAATTCTAACCCACCTGCTTCCGAGTTCATGGACAACAGCTTTTTACAATGTGAGTATTTTCCCAAAGTTAAATACTGTAAAAGAGATGCAATTACTGGTCCGGTGAATGCAACTTTTTTCAAATTTGTGTACGACAAACGAGCATACTCATTTTATGAGTATCACTGAAGTTCTAAAATTGTTGATATCAAAGAGGATCTGCAGAACTTTAAATCTGAACACTGTGCATTCTTACAGTGTTACCTCATCGAGACAAATTTACATTTGTCAAACGCCAAAACAGTATAGTGAATTTAATGAAAATTATTACGGTACCTAGTTTTCGATGGCTTTAATCTGATATTAATTTTTGTTAATTTAAAATAATGCATTAGTACGTGCTTGCCAGGAATAAATATTGAATTTGCAAATAATTTTGGATGCATTCCTCCACTTTCAATGTTGTAAATTTAACATACCAGCATTAACTTATTTATATTGATAGTAATTCATGCTCTGCTTATGATAATAAATATAGCCTGGATTTAGTGGAATATATCATTGAAATATTATTATATATGAATTGCAGCCAATGGCCATAGCAGGACATTTCATTTGAACGCCCGTAGGCTCCCCAACAAGTTCAATTTCAAGTAGTTCCAACTTTGGCTACCATACGCCACTGCCACTGTCACCCAGCGGGGAACGTTGGAACTTGATAGAGCGTTTCTAACCAAATAACCTACAAATTTTGGCTACACACTACCAGTTGTAGTGGTAGGTTCTTTTACATGCCATAAATATGTAACATGGGCCCGCCGGCTTTACTTCCCCTCCGAATAAAGGCATATTGAAGGATGTTAACGCTCTGAAAAATCCGACGACTTCGGCCGGGTTTAAACCCGCGATCTTGGGTATTGCAGTTCCGCATGCTACATTTATTATTATTATTATTAGTATTAGTATTAGTATTATTATTATTATTACTACTACTACTATTGCTTGCTTGCTGGCTCTTTGTGTTCTTGTAATTCATTCGTGATGAGCATTTACAGGTAGTGCAAATAAAATATGTGCAAAATCACTTTGTGCAAATTTACGAGGATTTTACAGAATTTGGTTTTAGAGGGGGGCCCGGGAGACTCCAGCCCCAGGGCCCGTCGCCGCTCTCCACGGCCCTGCCAGTAGGTAGAACACCATAACAAAAGGTTTGGAAAGGGGAATGTATAGAAGAATTAACTTTTCGGCTGCTACAGCGTTGCAATGTAGCCTGCATTTCACTCTATCTCTCCTTTGACTCGAAATAGTAGTAGTACAGACATTCAAGAGGGATTTCCGTATGTCTGCAGATTGGTTTTAAAAGAAAGGATGACATGGACCGGTGTAAAAAAAAAAGTCCTGCAGCGTGTGAAGTGTCCGCTTAAGTCAAGTGGACGGGACAGATGACGATGTCCGCTGTCCGGACTTCAAGGTATCCGCTGAAATGAGGCTAATTTAACACTTGTCTTATGTAAAATAAAATCGGTTCCAAGGAAAAATGTCCGTATATGCAGGTGTCCGCTGAATAAGAGTGTCCGTTAGGGCAGGTTCGACTGTATCATCAAAACAACAGCCACCACCAACTCATTACACTTCTAATACCCTGATTTTGATTCAACAGATGTGGCTTACCTGAAGAAACACACACACGCTTCTTGTCTAGAAAAAGAGAAAAAGAATAGCTTGTTAGATTATTTGCATAACTACTAAACTGCATGGTTATATCGTTCATTTGGTGCAACAGTGGCATAACTAGAAATGTGTACATTTTGATCTTTTACCTCAGTGTGGTGCTGGAAAATATTCATTATCGATTGATTATAGATTATCTTGGCAATGTGAGACTACATAACTCGTGGCAGTTTCTGAAAATATTGCAATTACATCAAGAACACTGGTACTTCTTGATTGCGTTGGTGGTCTGTTGCACTCATCTGAAGCAAAGTAATAAATCCCCCATTCAATATGGGTAGGGGTAATGCAACAAAGGAGGTTATGAGTGTGCAAAGAGATAACATCATACAGGAGGAAGACTGTCTGTTGGTGGAACAGCTAGCGACAACTGGTGGTCAATCTGCACACCACGGAATCAAACATCAGCACCTAGTGGCACCTGGCGGTCATAGAGGAAGATCATCTGTGGTTGCATATCCAAGGCCTACTTCAGCGGAAAAACTCTGCAATACTAGATTCTCTCAACAGAGGGATAATCACATGTGCGAAACCTGCAGTCTACGTCTGAAATCGAACGGAATGGCCCCAATGGAGACGAGCAACCAAGGAATTAACAACGAAGTAAAAGAGTTAGCATTGGAAAACAAAAAATCATGTGATCACATCCAAGAAAAACTTGAAGAACTATCTGATAACCTCATGAAGAAAATGACCTTAATTCTCGAGACACAACTGCAACAAGCAGATATAGTAGCAAAACAACAAGTCTCGCGCTACTCAAAAATTCAAGACGCTACCGAAAAACCAACAACAGCAACGCCGTTGCACCCCCCAACCATCAAACCACAATCACCAGACCCACAAACCACCACAGCAGAGTCAACAAATAAACGCAACTATCGATACGAAACCAGATCACTATCAAGCATAGAATGGCCGGGACTACCCAACAAAATTATCAAACGTGACACTACAACACAAGAAGAGATGAGAAGACCAGACAATACAGAAAAAAGATATCAGCAACAGAATCAACCACGAAATAGTCAGCAATACCGATCACCATCTAACACAGTAATCGGCACTGGAACAGAGAACGACGATCTACAAGCGGAAGGGAAAACGGCATGGCTATTTATTGGGAAGCTGAAGAAAGAAACGACCTCGGAGACGGTAATAAACTACCTAAGAAAGAAAGGAATCCGAGGGGACGTCAGCTGCAAAGAGGCCACCATAAGAGGAGACTCCAAAGCGTACAAAGTTGGCATCCCTTTTGACTGCCTAGAAATGACATCCAACCCCGAATTTTGGCCAAGTAGAGTAATTGTGCGTCGATTTCGATTTCGCCTCCGCAGAAGAAGCAAAGGCGCATCTCTCGAATAACTGCATTAACATGCTCCTGTGGAACGTAGAAGGGTTTAAAGGACTACTGAAACTAACCCCAGGAAACACATTTGAAACATCTGACATACTAATTTTCACAGAGACATTCCAAACGACACCTATTGATATAGAAGGTTTCTACTCCATCCACTCTCTAGCAAGAAAACCTACAGAAGGAAGGCCATCAGGAGGTATATCTATCCTCTATAAACCATGGATAGGACCCTTCAAGACCTTACATATAGAAGAAAACCTCATAATCGCGAAAGCAAACAACTTCACGATAATAGGCACTTATGTACGCCCCAACACTGATACCGAGGAAATAATGGAACTCCTCACGCTCTCCCTACGGAAAGTTGCAAACCCAGAAGAAACCATAATACTAGCAGGAGATATGAACTGTAGACTAGACAAACCCGATACGAAATGTAAAACTGTCCTTACATTCCTTACAGAAGAAAATTTCAAAATAGTAAATGACCCAAGACGCAAAACTTACTTTGCCCATAATGGCAGTAGCACAATTGACCTCGTGTTCCACAAAGGAAACGATATTGAAATTTTAGAACAAAAGAGTCTATGGACTTCACCAGTAACCCCACTAAGAAAACACATTCCAATACAGACCAAATTCTTACTCAAAACTCCAAAGAAAGTTGTTCCGAATTGCGTCAAGACCATCATATCCAGACACCTTAACATGGCAGCACTACAGCGACAACTAGGAAAAGTACCTGAAGCAGAAAAGACAATCAAGGAAAACGACCTAAATTCAGTCCTAACAAGAATTAACAAGATACTAGGAGCAAGTATAACCCACAAACAGATTTCAAGGAAAGCTCAACCGTGGTTTGATAAGGAATGTTATGCAGAAAGGCAAACTACACTAAAGGCGCTACATATAGCTAGGATTACGTCAACACCAGAGGACCTAAGAGTATATGGGGAAACACGGAGATATTACAAGAATCTCCTAAAATGTAAACCTTTCAATACATAGAAAAAGAAGGTGAGAGGATCGCCAAAGAAGCAATGAATGATCCATACATAGCCATCAGACCAAGAAGATCGTCAAGATCTAGCAACGTAGAAATAGGAATATGGGAATCGCACTTCACTCTCATCCTTAATGGTACAGGTCAACAAGCGGCATATGAAATTGAATGTAGAGATCAACACGAAGAAATACTCCCCATCACTAAAACAGAGGTATTGGACATAATCAGTGCTACGAAATGTAACAAGGCCGCAGGACCAGACGGGTTTTTCAACGAACATGTAAAGGAATCGGCACAATACCTATCAGAACTATGGTCCAAGCTCTTTACCAAATGCCTAGAAACAGGAAATATTCCCGAAGAATGGAGAAAATCGACCATTAAAACTCTCTATAAAGGAAAAGGTGAAACCAACGACCCCAACTCGTACAGAGGAATTGCACTGGAAAGCAACACCTTCAAGTTACTGACAAGAATTCTAACCAACAGGATAGTATACGAAGTCAACTCCAAGATACCGGAGGAACAATTCGGCTTTAGACGAGGAAGAGGAACCTTGCACGCAACTCAAAATCTGTTAAATGACATAGAGGAAGCAAAACGACTCCAAAAGGGAAAGTTTTATGCAGTCTTTATAGACTATACAAAGGCCTTCGACCTAATTGACAGAAGATAGCTCACATCGAAACTTCAAAATATCATCGGAAATCACAATCCTTTAACAATCTTAGTAAAAAATATCCTGGCATACAACCAGATCACCATAGATGACGCAGTATGCAAAACAAAGGAAATCACCCAAACTAATGGAGTGTTGCAAGGTGACCCCCTCAGACCCATACTGTTCAATATTGCCACAGCCGATGTAACAACAGCAATCCGAGAGAAATCAAAGGACGCAGTGATCTACATGTATGCGGACGACATGGTCCTAGGATCACCAAATAAGGAAGAACTCCAACACGCCTTCTCAGCACTGGTAGAATGGGCAGGAAATAACAGTCTGAAAATAAACTGGACAAAAACCCAACAGATGGTTTTTCGGAAAGGTGGGCGTGTAGCAGCAAACGACAACTTGCAATATGAAGAGGACAAAGTGGAAATAGTAATGCAGTTAAATACCTTGGGATCACTTTACAGACAACCGGAACATTCAGACTACACATCCAAGACAGAGCAGTGGCTTGCTTGAAAGCCATGTACGACATTATCAATCTACAGCAGCTATCCTTAAAAACAGCTATGCATCTGTTTGACGCAAAGATCCTACCAATTCTCACGTACGGGATCCACTTGATATGGGACCGACTAACGAAGAGAGATCTGGCCACCATCGAAAGAGTTAAAGCCCAATTCCTGAAAACCTTAATGGGCATCTCAAAATACACGCGCTCCCGCCTAACATATGAATTAGCACGGGAACCCTTCCTCGTCGAAGAAATAAGAACAAAATTACAGCTTCCATCAACAAAGAATGCCGAAGCACACCTAGCAGAGAGAAGAGATAAGAGAGAAGGCATTCCGCTAGAATTTTACAGCACGGATGCCATGATCAACCGGAACTGGACCAGCGCCAATCAGAAACTAAGACATGTGGTGATAAAGTTAGCAGTGCATGGGTACCACCATAAAATATGTAAAAACATGTCCTACCACGCCCCAAATGAACTCTGCGTGTGCTCGTTATGTGACCAGTTCTGTGACACATATCACATCACACGATGTAAAAATAACCAGAAATCACTCTGTGATTATAGCAAGGACTAACATTTAAAATGAACAAAGCATCATACAGTGTTGCTCTATTTCACAAATAACATTCAATTCACAATATAATGACTGGTCATGAATGAATGCTTTAATGCACACATTCCTGATTGATTACTGGATCATGATGTTTTTCACATCAATTATCTCTTTTGTAACATGTTTGTTTCACTAGTGTAAATCTATGTTATGCACATTCGTGCACTTTTCTGTTAATAATAAATATGGTAGGGGTGGTGATTTTTCACAAATGCGATATAGATTATCAAATTTCTTTGTGAATTTGTTAATGTACATAGCTCAGTCGGATAATTTTACATCCTGTTTCCTTTGGGAACAGTTATTTCCAATATGGATTAGCAAGGTAAGCTAACATTATTTTTCAAAGGAAGTTTTGACTCCCACAGTACATTGGCGGTGCTCGTGGCGACACTTTGTGCCTTGCAGCGGCCTTCTCAGTATGCACTAGCCACGCTGTAACGTGTTTTTCGAGGGGTTTTTATGCAACTGGCATAAGTCAGTAGGAAGCCATTCTATATTTATTTACGCGGCAAATTGTTCAGCCAAGAGAATTTTTCATGTTAATTTATTATTATTATTAATTTATTATAATTATTATTAAGATTTTTTCGGAGCATTTTATAAAAATTATAAGCATACAGATAGGTTTTCTATGTCTTAGAAAACGCTATCAAGCAAATTATTACGAACGACGATATCATAGAAAATTATCTGATTACGGAATTTTACGGAGTTTTCGTCAGTTAGGGTATATCGAGAGACGTGACTCACTGGGATTTCAAATACAAGCTTAATCCTGTCGGGAAGTATTACGCAAGCGGGCTCGCAGCGTCCAGGAAAGGCGAATTGTTGAAACGGAACCCTCCCGCCGAGTGTAATGACCCAGAGGAGGGGAAGATCGCGCGGCGTGCTCAGCCAATCAGTAGAGGACCACGCAAGCTGAAGCCGGCGGAAGAGTGGGGGGGCCGACGTGTGCATATATCGTTCAGCGCGCCGTCGAACGAGGACTATCTGTGAAATACTTGAGGAGTATGGGTGCGCGTGCGTGTCGCTCCGATGTTCAGTGGAGTTAGTAACTATCTATGTAGAACTTGCCGAGTACCGTTGCAAGTGCGTGTCGCTCCGATGTTCCGTGGAGTGGAAGACTAACTTTGGTAAAACTTAACCAGTGTGGTTATACGAGTGTTTGGGTCCGATGTACGGACCATAGAATTATCTAATCTACCAGAATATCATCAAATTTCGACGGAGATGACGACGTCCAGGAGACTGTGGGAAGCACACAGCATCATCAAGTACGAGGGAAATGCTTTGGCAATTTCCAGCGGTAAGCGCAAATGACGTAGAAATACGCAATCTCTCATTTCTCGTTGTTTTACATTTCATATTTCAGTAACTTCATAGCTTGGAAATAAGAGTAAAATCAATTTATCAAACTCCGTTTTCACGTAATTTTCTATCGGTAATATTAAAATCGCAATGCTCCAATTTAAATTTTATACTTATTATTAATTTTGCTATACTTATTATTATTAATTTTGCTATACTTGTTTTATATAATAAATTCATTTCTTTTACAATGCAATCTTTGCTTTCAGTAGGTAGCATTAGATATAGACCAATTCCTTCTCCTGATACAATTGTTTGTTGGGTTAATGATCAAATCATACCACGATCTGAGTGAATAGAGTCTTGAATGTGTTCTGCCAGAGCTAGACGTTGTTAAATACAAATTTAGATTTCAACATTGCATTGAGGTCTTGGCGCCCATTAAAACAACATAGCTTAGGCAAAGGTAAACAGTTACATTTCTCACCCAACAGTTAGGGGCATTAATAACCGCTACATTTGTCGCCGACAACTTGGGGCTGAAAACCTAATAACATTTGTGGAAGGAGAAGGGTATATATTTCTGTGCCTGTATTTTGGGGGTTATTTGTCTGTATCAGTGTATATCATTATGGGGGATGAGAAAGAAAGACAGATGAGGTTACGTAGTGGTCATCAACAGGAGAGTGATGATACGAGCAGTATGTCGAGTGATGGTAGTACCGGGGTAGCGGAGGTAAATCCCGATACTGAAACAGGGAGTGTAGGCGGCCAACCAGAATTAAAAACTTTACTTCTCGAGTTCATGTATCAGAACAAAGTTAGTAGTGATGCCTTAAATGCAAAATTAGAACAAAACAGTAGGGAAAATAAAGAGAGCAATAGGGAATTGAGCGATAGTTTAAACGCCAAATTAGAACAAAACAGTAGGGAAAATAAAGAAAGTACAGACGCTTTAAATGCAAAACTGGAACAAAACAACGCTAAACTAGAACAAAACAGTAAGAAAAATAGAGAGAGTACTGAAACTTTAAATGCAAAACTGGAACAAAACAACGCCAGATTAGAACAAAACAGTAAGGAAAATAGAGAGAGTACTGAAACTTTAAATGCTAAATTAGAACAAAACAGTAGGGAAATGAGTGACAAATTCGAACTGATTAGAGGTGAGATCAGGGGGGTGATGGAAGAAAAGGCTAAAGAGATTATTGCAGATGTAGACAGAAAATCAGGAAAAGTACAGGAGGAGTTGGAAATTAGAATCAGTACACAGGCTGAAAATTTAAAAGAACTAGTGCAACTGGAAACACAGCAGGTCAAAAAGCAATTGGGGGGAGAAATTGACAAAATTCAGGTAGCTACTAAAGAGGTTAAGGAACAGCTGGGGGGTAGAATTGAGAGAAAGTCCACTCACAAATAGTTGCAGAAGTAAATGATTTAAGAGAGAGTAATAGAGAGAGCATTAGCAAGATTGAGGAGAAACAAGCAAAGCTATATGATAAAGTAGAAGAATCAGAAGGAAACATTAAATTAACAGTAAACAGTATTGAGAGGAAGGCTGAGGAGAAAATCGCAGAGTTAGAATTGAAATTAAAAGCTAGGATCAGGCAAGAAAATAGTCAGAATAGGCCAGTTTTTGTGAATAGCACACACAGGGAGGTAGAACTGGGTAAGTTCAGCAATCGACAGGGGTGCCCAATGGAGTTCATGAACACTATAGAAAATAAATTCGGGGAGAGGTTGGAAAATGGTAGTATTGAGTGGTGCCAGGTAGTTGAAATTTTAGAACAAGTGTTTGTGGGGGAAACGAGGAATTGGTTTGCTGTCTACAGAGACAAGTTTACTGATATCAATGATTTTAAAATGAAATTCTGTGAAACGTTCTGGAATGAGGTAATTCAGTCGCAGCATCGTGAGGGAGTAGTGTGTGGTAAATATAACCCTAAAGGAAGCTCCACCATGACCGAATACTTTTTAGGGCAGGTATTAGTGTGTAAATATCTGGATGGCTTGAAGGAGGAAAGTGATGTGGTAAGGTTGCTACTTAGGCACTTTCCCTATAGGATCAAGGAGGCTGCTTGTATCCAGAATGTAAAGACTATATCACAAGTAGAAAATTTGTTAAGCACATTTGATGCACTAGGGAGAGGGGGTTATGAGGACAATTTCAATCGGAACCAGGGTAATAATAATAATAGACCTAACGAGGCCAGGCATCAGGAAGTTCAAGGGAACGGTGGCGAAGGGGCCAACGCTCAAAATAGAAATAATAATAATCAGCTAAATCAGAACAGAGGAAATGGCTATGGTAATCAGTATCAAGGGAGGAACAATGATTTCAGGGGAAATCAAGGGAGGAACAATGATTACAGGGGAAATCAAGGGAGAAAAAAATGATTTCAGGGGAAATCAAGGGAGAAATTATAATGACAATAATTACAACCAGAATAGGGGTCAAGGAAGAGGACAGCCTAGTGGTAGTAATATACAGCCAAACAATGACAACACAGCCCAGAACAACCAGACCAGTTCAGTAGTTAGTAGTACTACGGCCAGCTGTAGCGGTTCTTTAAACGCGAACCAGGCTGCGAAGTAAGGTCAGAATCTCAGTCTGTAGCATGCCCTGTCCATACAATTATACAGGAACCCTATGACCTAAATGTAAGAAATGAATTATTACATGAACTAAATGATGAAGGTATTATTCAGGAAGTGGTTAGTAAGAGCCCCATAGTTAAATTTAACGTGTCCGAGGCGTACACAGATGTTTTAATTGATAGTGGTTGTATGAAGAGTTGCATAAGTAGTGCATTTTATGATAAAATGAAAGGAACTGGAGTAAATTTTGAGGAGATGCCAATTAAAAGCACTTTTGTTATCACAGCTGTTGGGAAGAGGTCTAAGGTAATTTCTAAGCAAGTTTTAGTAGACATTAAAATTAATAATCATGTAGAGAAGCAGATTTGCCTTGTAATTCCAAATTTAGTATTCAGTGTTATCTTGGGTTCAGAGTGGCTAAGTAGAGTGTCTGGTAACTTATGTTATGATGTAGGGAGTTTGAAATTTAAATGGGGAGATTCTGAAGTAGAAGTAGCGTTCAATGACCATATTCAGAGGAGTAGTATTGTAGGTGTGATTTGTACTTTAAATGAGATATCGCCAGCCGTAGAGCGGGGTTCTCCATGTTTTGTGGGCAGTGTGATTACGAACAGAAGTCTAGAGGATTCGTTACGTGATGCTGCGTTTCAGGGAAATATAGAGGATGAACAGTGTGTTCGGCTCTATGATGTGTTATTGTGTAATAGGAGAGTTTTTGAGGATCGCATTGGTATGGCCAATTGCTATACACATTCATTGAACGTTATTGATAGGTCAGTATTCACAGGACATAGATATCCTGTACCTTTCGCTTATCAGAGTGCAGTTGAGGCACAAATTAACCAGATGCTTGAAGATGGGATTATTGAGCACTCTAACAGTCCATATGTTAATTCTTTGATCACGGTACCCAAGACCGACGGCACTGTTCGTATTTGTTTAGACGCTCGTTTGGTTAACAGTAGAATTAGTTCAGATCAGCTGAAATCTATGTCAATAGAAGAATTAATGCAAACATTTGAGGGGAAGAAGTATTTCACTTGTGTAGATTTGAGTTCCAGTTTTTGGCAAGTGCCACTTATGTACGAAGATAGACCATTTACAGCTTTTAGTCATAAATATAACCTTTATCAATTATGTAGAACACCTTATGGGTTAAAGAGTAGTTCAGCAGCTTTAATTAGGGCTTTAAACATCGCATTAGGGGATGACACAGGAGAGTTTGTAACCATTTACATAGATGATATGGTAATTAGTTCACGCAGTTTTGAGGAGCATCTACGTCATTTAAATATAGTTTTTCAGAAGTTAGATCAGGCAGGGTTCACTTTGAAGCTGTCTAAGTCGTCATTCTGTCAGTCAGAAGTGACATTTTTGGGTCATAGAGTGTCGAGTAGAGGTGTGACACCAGAAGAAAGTAGGGTTAATAAGATACTTAACGCAGAGGTGCCACAGAATGTTAAACAGTTAAAAACTTACCTGGGAATTTGCAACTTTTTCAGAAGGTTCGTTCTTAAATACTCAGGGTTGGTAGAACCATTCAGGGAATTGCTTAAAAGTGGGACTCGGTGGAGATGGGAGTCCAAGCATGATCAGGCTTTTAGAGCTCTGAAGGAAGGTTTTGAGAAAGCTGTAGTGCTGAAATATCCGTTGAAAGATAAGGAATATGTGGTTATGACAGATGCTTCACATATAGGCATTGCTGGAGTATTATGTCAGAAAGATGATGAGGGTAATCTGTGCATTGTATCTTTAGCTTCGCGAGGACTGACAGCAGCAGAGAAAAGATACACGATTACTGAGTTAGAGCTTTTAGGTATTGTTTTCAGTTTAGGGAAATTTAGAATGTATTTAGTAGGGGGGAAATTTGAGATCCACACAGATCACCATGCATTACTGTATATGAGAACTTGTAAACTCAGTTCTAACAGAGTTAGTAGGTGGATTCTTGCTCTGTCATTACGGCACAGAAATATTTGGTGTTATATGTAATGCGCATTTACTGTTTTTTTTTTTTTTTTTTTTTTTTTCAGAAGTCAATATTAATTTAATCTACTTTAAAGAGAGATTAAGTATTATGGTCACGAGGCGCTGCCACAATAGTGTGATCGTGTGCTCAGTGATAAGTGAGATTAAATTTCACCATAAGGAAGGGACCTCCAGTGAAATTAGGAAGTTCTATGGTGATATAAATATATCAGAACACCTTCAATGCGTGTGATATGACATCATAAATACATAGTGCTCACACATTAATTATGTCTATTTCTCCAACATAGAGGAATTTGAGAGGCGGAAATATCCGTGGAACACTATTTTATATGAGAAACATTGGACTGGTTGCAAAGTGCAATCTATAGTGACAACAAACTTTGACGCAAAGTGCGTGAAGAAAAAATTATGAGTGTATATATCTGTAATTTAGGGTGATCTCATTTATGTAATATGTATTTTGGATGGGGTTTATTAACGTGTCTGGGATAATCGGATAATGGACCGTCGTCACGGTAAATCATCCGATGATCCGAGGCGAATATGTAACGTGTTTTTCGAGGGGTTTTTATGCAACTGGCATAAGTCAGTAGGAAGCCATTCTATATTTATTTACGCGGCAAATTGTTCAGCCAAGAGAATTTTTCATGTTAATTTATTATTATTATTAATTTATTATAATTATTATTAAGATATTTTCGGAGCATTTTATAAAAATTATAAGCATACAGATAGGTTTTCTATGTCTTAGAAAACGCTCTCAAGCAAATTATTACGAACGACGATATCATAGAAAATTATCTGATTACGGAATTTTACGGAGTTTTCGTCAGTTAGGGTATATCGAGAGACGTGACTCACTGGGATTTCAAATACAAGCTTAATCCTGTCGGGAAGTATTACGCAAGCGGGCTCGCATCGTCCAGGAAAGGCGAATTGTTGAAACGGAACCCTCCCGCCGAGTGTAATGACCCAGAGGAGGGGAAGATCGCGCGGCGTGCTCAGCCAATTAGTAGAGGACCACGCAAGCTGAAGCCGGCGGAAGAGTGGGGGGGCCGACGTGTGCATATATCGTTCAGCGCGCCGTCGAACGAGGACGGAGGTTGTCTCTGAATCGTTAGAGGAAGGACACCTTGCCAGTGGCAGCAGCAGACCAGCCTAAGTTGTTGTAACAGCTCACCAGGATGGAGACTACGAGCAGCGGGACCATCGAGTGGAGGAAGCAGCGGTGGACCGGCGAGCCAGCCAGGGGCCTGAGCAGGCGCAACCGCGCCCGGAGAGGTAGAGGGGAGCTAGCCTCCACAGGGTCCTCACCTCCGGGCACGCGGGCGCGCCAGCGTGCCCTTGGTGAGAAGACGTCAGCGGCGCAGAAGCCGATGAAGAGGCGGGGGTGCCTCTAATCCCGGCTGGCGCACGCAACGCTGGAGTGGCGTCCCCAGGGCCCTCTGAGCTAGCCGAGTCCGAGAAAAGTCGGACGCCAGGACCGGCTAGCTCCCCGCGACCGGACATCAGTAGCAGCCCGGAAGCCAGGTTCAGCTGGGCGAGCGATGTTAGCTCGGACACAGTGCAGGGGCACCCTGGGGCCACTTCCCCAGGCTTCGAGCTAGCAGGTGGCTACGACCCCAGCTCCTTGGCTCTGTTTATTTATTACAGGCCTGAATGCAGCCAGGAACATGAACGCCAGGACATCAAGCAGTGCCTGGACGACTGTCGTTACAGGCTGACGGGAGTACGCCGAGGCGAGAACATCGAGGCCTACCTGCCTACTGGGGTCATGGTCAGGCCATACCTGCCGGGATGCATGGGGCCCTTGAGCACGACCTGGCAGATCGTGGTGATCCCAGGAATGCAGGCGGGGAACCCTCCGCAGATCCTTAGCACCAGGACAGGCAGCTACGTGGACGCGGCAACCCAGGCGGACGTCGCGACCCTGGCTCCACAACCAGCACCTCAGGCGGTGCCATTAGCGGGGCAACCCGCGCCCGCCATCCAGGAGGAGCAGCAACCGGAGCCCCAGGTGGGGCCTTTAGCGGGGCAACTCGCGCCCGCCACCACCGCCAGGCAGGGGACTCCAGAGACGGCCGGGGCCACCAGGACGGCCCCAAAGCAGCGGAAGAAGAAGAAGCGCCGCAGCAGCCCAGAGGACCGTCGCCCGCAGCGCCCCCAGGAGGGGGAACCAGGACGCCGCGAGGCCACCAGCCGCAGCCAGGGACAGCCGCTACAGCCAGGTAGTATGAAGCCCCGCTCAGGCCAGCTTTTACAGTGTTTCCGCTGTCTGAGATGGGGCCACTCCCAGGGATCCTGCGGCTCTCCAGTCCGCTGTAACCGGTGCTCAGGTGGCCACCACCACACCGGCTGCACGGTGCCGCGGGACGCGCCGGTGTGCGCCAACTGCATGGGTGACCATCCGTCATCCCATCGCAGTTGCCCAGTCTACAGGTCCATGGCAAGGGCAGAGAGGAAGGTGGCTCGTTCCCATGGACCGCCCACTAGGCCCCTGCTTCGGCAGGCGAGGCCCCCCCTCCACTCTCCGGTGACGGAGGCTCGGTACCAGGGACCCCATGGAGATCGGGTAGTGGCGCAGGTTCTTCGGATACTTGTACCATTGCTCGGTAGCCGGCAAGGCCCGCGCTGATCCCAGCAGTGCCGAGTTCTATCTGATTCCCCGGAGACAAACTGGCGAGAAGACGGACATGGATCTGGTGCATGATACCTTCTCCCAACTAACATACCTACTCATTTCCATACCCACATTATCCTTGCATGTGGCAATAACCAAGCCGCCAGGTTTTACGTGTAGGCAATCTTTCCTTTCTGCCTATGCGGTTTTCCCTGGCCCTACAATCTTACCCTTATATATGAGTACATATTTATATGTGCTCATATATAAACATATACCAATGTTAATACCTACTCATTATGCCTGGTAGATCGCGACCGCGATGGGACAGGCACTAAGTCCTAAAAGACATTCCTTTATCCAATCCCCTATGCTATCTCTTCTACTATCGTAGATTAACTGCATGTCGGAGGCACCAGTAGTAAGGTCGGGTGTCACGCGGGGGGTGCAGGTACCTTTTCGGGGCCCCCCCGAAAAAAAAAAAAAGAAAAAAAAACGAACGAGGACTATCTGTGAAACACTTGAGGAGTATGGGTGCGCGTGCGTGTCGCTCCGATGTTCAGTGGAGTTAGTAACTATCTATGTAGAACTTGCCGAGTACCGTTGCAAGTGCGTGTCGCTCCGATGTTCCGTGGAGTGGAAGACTAACTTTGGTAAAACTTAACCAGTGTGGTTATACGAGTGTTTGGGTCCGATGTACGGACCATAGAATTATCTAATCTACCAGAATATCATCAAATTTCGACGGAGATGACGACGTCCAGGAGACTGTGGGAAGCACACAGCATCATCAAGTACGAGGGAAATGCTTTGGCAATTTCCAGCGGTAAGCGCAAATGACGCAGAAATACGCAATCTCTCATTTCTCGTTGTTTTACATTTCATATTTCAGTAACTTCATAGCTTGGAAATAAGAGTAAAATCAATTTATCAAACTCCGTTTTCACGTAATTTTCTATCGGTAATATTAAAATCGCAACGCTCCAATTTAAATTTTATACTTATTATTAATTTTGCTATACTTATTATTAATAATTTTGCTATACTTTTGCTATATAGCTAAATCACCCACAATAATTCATATTAGACATATTTCCCCTGACAGAATACAGCTATTTAATTCATACCTTAGGCATATCCTATCTGATTGGGTTATTACTGACAACTCCTACTCGCCCATTACAGGTTTTGATGATTTCTTTCACATACTTCTTTCATACTTTGATACTTCATGCCCAATGGTGGAGATTAAAAGTTCCAAGAAAAGGAGTAATTCTAAAAATAAAATAAAATGGTATACACCTGAGCTTGAACAAATGAAATCACAGGTTATGTTTTTTTATGTAATACATAATGAACAGGGATCTATTGAATCTAAACAGAATTATCTACAAATGCGTAATAAGTATAAATGTGCCCTTAAGCAAGCTAAACTTGAAGCAAACGTTAGATTCATAGAAAATTCAAATAACCCCTGTAAAGCAGCTTGGAGTGTAATTAACAATGTTAGAGTCGCAAATAAATGTTCCACAATAGAAATCAGTCCTGAGGTTCTGAATAAACATTTTATTGAGTCTGTCGAAAGGATTTGCTCACCTGCCTCACAGCTGCCTACAGCAGCAATTGAAAGAGTAGAAAAAATAGTTCCAAGTTTATCAAATAATACTTTTAAATGGAGAAAGGTAAACTGTAGTGAGGTAAAGAAAATTGTAAGAAATATGAAACCTTCCAATAGTAAGGATTGTTATGGATTCACCAACAACATTTTAAAGGCCATTATTGACAGCATTTTAATTCCTTTGACGCACTGCATAAACGAGTGCCTTAGCGTAGGCTATTTCCCAGCTCAGTTAAAAATTACGAGGGTTGTTCCAGTATATAAAAAAGGGGATAAGACTAAACCTGATAGTTACAGGCCTGTGTCTGTAGTAACCATCATGTCAAAAGTCTTCGAATATGTTATAGTTGGTCAAATTTATGAATTTTTCATCAACAACAACCTTCTATCACCAACTCAGTTTGGGTTCCTTCCGGGAAAATCTACAATTAGTGCACTGGATGATTTTGTTTGTCACATAATGCACCATTTTGAAGAAGGGAGCTCAGTAGATGCACTCCTATGTGATCTATCCAAGGCCTTCGATTGTGTGTCACATGATATACTTCTGCAAAAGTTAGCACTGTACGGAATTAAAGGATCAGAGTATGAAGTCTTTAAATCATATCTAACAAACCGAGTACAGTTTGTAGAGAATGGGGATAGGAAATCTCATGCGTTAGAAGTTAGGTATGGTGTACCCCAAGGCTCGGTTCTGGGTCCATTTCTTTTTGTCGTTATGATGAATGACTTAGCAGTAAATGTTTCTGGAAAAACAATTCTTTATGCAGATGACTCTACATTTTTGTGTTCTAGCAAATGTATAAGTGAATTACAAAATTTATCAAGTCAGTGCTTGCTAGAAGCTAGGAAATGGTTCAGTGAGAATGGATTCCACTTAAATGAAACTAAAACTCAAAATTTAATATTTAGCCTTAAAAACATAAGTAATGATATAAAAGAAGCCAAGCTACTAGGAATGAATTTTGACTCAAAATTAACATGGGAACCTCATATTCATAACCTTTCGAATAAACTTGCAAGGGTGGTGTATCTACTCCGTCATTTAAAAAATGAGGTTCCTACGACATATTTACACACAGCCTATTTTGCTTTCTTTCAAAGTCTCTTTAGCTATGGATTAATATTTTTTGGAAATAGTGCACACATTGTAAATATCTTAAAATTACAGAAAAAGGCAATTCGTATTATTGCAAATGCTCCTCCTAACACACCCTGTAGACCTTTATTTATTAAATCTTCCAAACTAACAGTTATAAATCTTTTTGTTTTAAATATCCTCATGTATATGAAAAATAAACATCCACATGAATTGCTAGGCAGGCGGGTAACAATTCACTCATACAGCACAAGAAACTCACACCAGATAGAGGTACCATGGTGTCGGCTTTCTAAAACACAGAACAGTCATGAAATTCTTGGCATAAAATTTTTTAACAAACTGAGTTTGTCTTTCCAACAACTACCAACCAAAATCTTTAAGAAACAGCTGCAAAAGTGGTTGCTGGTGAATCCATGGTATTCCCTGGAAGAATGTATGGAAGCAGATTGGTGTAATATTTAGTGCAATAGAAGTAGGTTACATTTTGTTATAACGATAATAAGCTATTTGTATATACTGTTATAAGTAGGCTGTTAGGTTCACTTCTTAATAAATCACATAGACTCCTCTAGAATGCATATTTTATTATTTGTTGTGGAAAGATTCACAATTCACACGACACACACCATATTGTATTGACACTGTACTTCACTGATATCAAAGACTATGTCAAAGATACTGCACTACACTCTTGTGCTTGCTGCCAACACAACATTCTCCCACCTTGAGTTGTGGAAACAACTCAACAAAACAATAAAATAACATAACACATATATTTTCACAAAATAAATGAACACAGAAATAAATAAGTCACTCAAAATATCTCTTTGGTTTAACCACCACTCTCCCACTACTGGTTTTGATGAGATCAGAAGTATTAGTAGATGGTTTAACCGTCTTTGGATTTTTCTCCTTCTTCTCATTTTCATTCCGCTCAACTTGCAGTCTTAAAGCATGATCTTCTCCAGATGTAACTTCAAGTGGATACACCCTCTGTACTGGCCTCAGTAGCTCTCCTTTTGTAGTCGCCAAGCGAACAACTCTCACGACACCACCTTTGCCAGGGATGACCTCCGTCACTCTTGCCAGCGGCCAGTCTAGTCTCTTCGTGTTGTCACTGGCTACCAGTACTACTTCACCTACACAGGGTTTGTGATGACTTTTCCTAATGTGGTTCTTCTGTATTAGCTGTCCAAGATATTCATTCCTGAATCTTACCCTTAATGTTTCCTTTACTTTCTGTCTGTACCTGAATCTTCTGTCAAGTTTTATGTCCTCGATCATGTCGATATCGGGCATTCCAATCTCCTTCACTTCCTGTAGGAACATTGCAGGGGTGATAGCCATCAAGTCTTCTCCATCATTGGACAGGTAAGTAAGTGGTCGTGAATTCATGACAGCTTCAATGTCACACAGAACAGTCATCATTTCTTGGTACGACAGACATGACTTTCCCAGAACTTTCCTGAGCATTTGTTTGAGGACACCAATCAGCCTCTCCCACCATCCTCCCCACCATGCTGCAGTGGGAGGATTGAATTTCCATTTTATTTGGTGTACAGAACTATATTCAGCAATTTTACCCCACTGAATTGTCTCCAACATATTGCAGGTGCCTTGAAAGTTTGTCCCATTGTCACTATAGACAATCATTGGCCTTCCACGTCTGGACACGAAGCGCCGAAAAGCTTCGAGGAATGTTGCAGTAGCCAAAGATGTTACTAACTCCAGGTGTACTGCACGAAAAACCGCACACGTGAACAGACAGACCCAGGCTTTCTCTCCACCTTTCAAAATCAGAGGCCCGGCAAAGTCGACCCCTGTTATTTCAAAAATTGAGGCTTCTCTTACTCTGTCTATGGGGAGATGAGTTTGTTCTGCTTCAAGACGTTTTCCATGGTACCTTCTGCAGACAACACATGTTTTAAATGCACCCTTCACCGTTCTCCTTCCTCCAAGGATCCAATATTTCTGTCTGAGCCCACTGAGCAGAATCTGGGTTCCAGCATGACATAAGTCTTTGTGCTTCTCCCTAATGAGAGCGTGAACTGCTGTATGCTTCGCAGGAAGGATAGCAGGACAACGGAAAGCATAATCATCTTCGCGCGATATAATTTTTGTTTTCAGTCTCATCACTCCCTCATCATCCATGAAAACACATAGTGAGTTGAATCTTTCATCCTTTTCACCAACAAAACACTCCATTTGTATGAACTTCATCACGACTTTTTCTGCTTCTGTGGTTTCTTCAATGGATAGTTCGGTAGTTCTTCTATTATTTTTCTGTCGACAATTATACAGAAACCTCAAGATCCATCCTATCATACGAACTGTTCTACGGAAACTTGAGAAATAGTCAAGGTGCCATTCTTGGGTATTGGACTTGTCTTCTAACACCGTCATAGTGTTGACTTTCTTTTTTCTTTCTTGGAAGACTTCATCATCGTTTGTTGAAATTTCGGGGCTAGGCCATTGCGTAGTGGATTGTTTTAGCCATTTTGGCCCTTCCCACCATCTCTGTTGAAGTAACTGTTTCGTGCTACATCCCCTTGATGCCAGGTCAGCCGGATTCATGGTTCCTGGAACATGACGCCACTGTTCTATTCTGGACAGTCTTCGAATTTCTTGCACTCTGTTGCAAACGAAGGTCCCCCAAGGTTCGTCTAACTTGATCCAGGACAACACAGTCGACGAGTCACTCCAATAATAAGTAACGATTTCTTTTGCAGTTAATGTTGGCAGTACTGACATCACTAGTCGAACCCCTATTGTAGCTGCTAATAATTCCAGGCGTGGTATGGTGATACTCTTCTTGGGTGCCACTCTTGTCTTGGCTTGTACAAATCGTAGCTCTATATTGTCAACCCTCTGTATTTGCAAGAATATAACTGCAGCATACGCAGTTTGACTGGCTTCGCAGAACACGTGAAGGAATATATCTTCAACCGACTGGACACTACCGATCAAACATCTAGGAATCTTAATCTCAGACAGCTGAGGTAGTTCTGCCAACCACTTCATGAATCTTCTCTTTGTTGTTTCGTCTACTCTGGTGTCCCAACCCAAGTCAGTGGCCCATAGTTCTTGCAAGATTAATTTTGGACAGAGAAATACCGGACATGAGAAGCCAATAGGGTCAAACACCTTATGTGCAGCACCTAGTATAGCTCTTTTAGTGATTACATCATATTTGAAATCGTTAACATGAGTTAGATTCAGTTCAATGGTATCTTCTCCTTTATTCCAAATGAGCCCTAGCACATGAGTAAGATTTTCAGCTGTACCATCCTGAGAATACTCCCACCCTCGGAGATTGAAAGATGCCTTATCCATTATTATGCTTGCCTCTCGCATGAATGAATGAAGGTCATTTCTGTTGTTAACACTAATAGCACAGTTATCCACATAAAAACATTCTTCCAATCTTTCTATTGTTGAAGTTGAGTAGGAACTATTATCGACTGTTTGTCTCTTCAACTCGTTCAAGTGGAGTTTGATGGTTGCCGACAATAGGAACGGAGAACATGCAAGTCCAAAGACAACTCTATTGTGACGGAACACTTCTACCTTCCCTGTACTTTCCTCCTCCCACCAAAGGAACCTCAGAAAATCACGGTCTCTAGGATTGACACTTATTTGAAGAAATGCTTTTTCTACATCGGCCGTCACACCGATCTCATTTTCTCTGAACTTCAGTAGCGAACTAGGGATCAACTCTATGAAGTTAGGCCCTTTTTCAATACATTCGTTCAGAGATGGAGCGTTTCTCTGCTTCGCCGAGGCATCAAAAACAGGCCTGATCTTGGTGGTGCTGTTTTCTTTGAAGACAGGTCGGTGAGGTAGATAATGTCCACTATTCTTCAGTTCTTCTTCAGGTACCCTCTCGATGATTCCTTGCTCCAACCAACTTCGTAAGACATTATCGTACTCCAGATAATGTTGTTCAGCTTGTAGTTTCTTTGTAGTGATTTCTAATCTGTGCTGAGCAATTTCTCTGTTGTCAGGGAGAGGTGGATGTTGTTCACTCCAAGGCAGACACACTTCATATCTGTTATCTTCATTCAGCCGTGCAGTCTCAAGGAAGTTATTTCTAACACGCTCATTCCTCTCGACGATAGATTCTTTCACAACAGGGTCAGTAATTCCAAGAATTTCTAAGTCCCAGAGATCAGAAATTCTTGTATGTTGGGAAAACAATGATGACACTAATAATGATGCCGAATCCCTTTGGGCCTTGTTACCTATAACTTTTCCCATTAGTGTCCACCCTAGGGAAGTCTCCACCAAAACTAGGCCACATTTTAGTTGATGTTTCCTCCCAGTGAGCAGTTCACCCGCCTTATCGGCCCCAATCAGAATCTGCACCGGCCCTCGCTCTCGTACATCAGTTAAACATATTTTCAGATCCCTTATCTCCTCACTCCAAGAACCATTCTTAATATATGGGACATCTTCACAAATTATCTCTTGGCTTAAAACTTCCAGCTCCTTGGAATAGTTTCCCTCCAATCGCTTTAAACTTATTCTGTAACAGTCGTGGTTTGCTTCTCGAGAACGTACTCCACCAAACAAGGAATGTATTAAAGTTTCCTTCCTGATTGACTGATACCCCATTTCTTCGGCTAGGTCACGTGCAATGTAGGATTTAGTAGACCCAGTATCAATGACAGCTCGTACAGTTTTTTGTTTACCCTTTACTTTAACGACAACTGCCAGGGTTTGCAAGTACACCTCAGGAGAACAAGACACATTAGCTAAAGCCTTATCCACATTATTGCCATCCTGGAGAACCAAATTCCTGTCTCCTTCGTAATTCTGTTTGGACACACTTTCATTTTCTTTGTCACGGAGCTTATAACACATTAATACCACATGTTTACCACCACAAACAATGCACCTGACAATCGATTTACAAGCTCTACTTGCATGGCCCTTCTTTAAACAATTGAAACAACAGCGTTTATCAGTTAAGATTTTCCTTTTCTCCCCTACAGTCATTTTTTGAGCTTTAATGCACTCTGGGCTCGAATGAGGTTTAAGACAAAAAAGACACTCCTGTCTCTTAGAAACATCAGCAAACAAAGCAGAAGCAGTAGGTATATTTGGTTCAATGACATCCCTTGGTTTCTTGTCTCCCTTAATCTTAGATCCTTGGGATGTGCTAATACTAAACCCTTTCATAGCCAATGAAATTCTTTCTTCACTTACTACTTCATTTTGAAGAAAAGCCATGAGCTGCTGTAAACGATCTTTGGATATGGAATCACACCTGAAGGAAGTATTCCTCTGCCATGCTCTTAATAGGTCTTCTGGCAAAGATGATTCAATTAGGGGATACAGCATTGCAGTACATTTTTCTGTAGTAACGCCTAAACTTTCCAGCGATCTGAGATGTGACTCTAATTTATCATACAAGCTACTCAGTGTTGGCCTTTCATTGGAATTGACTGCATTCGCCAATACTAGTTTGAGCAATTCACGAACATAAACTTCCACCTGCAAGTCCTCTCTACCAAATCGAGCTTGAAGACTCTCTATAGCTTTGTCATAATTCTCGGCAGTGGGTGGAAAACTAGTAACTAATTCATATGCTCTGGAACCTTCTGTCATAGCCTGAATTAAATATTGGAATTTATCTTCCTTCCCAATGTCCTCATCCTCGTGAATTTTACGGAACTGGCTCCAAAAATATAACCAATCAATTATTTCACCAGAAAATTTCTTAAATTCTATTCTTGGAAGTCTATATTTCTTTTTATCACAAACATTCACTACACTTTGTGGAGGGGTAATGGAAACAACGGGATTCATAAAACGTGTTGCTTTTGTTCTACAGCTAAGGAATTTGTGTTTGTAATCATCAGCTGATTCACATTCCGTTTCTATTTCGTCATCCTCACACTCGTCGTCTATCATCTGTTGAAATATTAATCCATCTAAATTAGAGATATCATCATACTTTTCTTGAAGGATTTCAAGTTGCACTTGCACTTTTTCCGTTTCAGTTTGATCATCTTCTAACAACGCCATTAGTTGATCGTGTGAGCGCGTAAATAACCGCCGCTTTACGGTTCTTTCTTTAGCGAGTCTTTCCATCTTCTTTCTTCACGGGAGCCTTTTACTATGAATGAGTCCTGTCACGGTCGCCATAAAATGTTAGGTTCACTTCTTAATAAATCACATAGACTCCTCTAGAATGCATATTTTATTATTTGTTGTGGAAAGATTCACAATTCACACGACACACACCATATTGTTTTGACACTGTACTTCACTGATATCAAAGACTATGTCAAAGATACTGCACTACACTCTTGTGCTTGCTGCCAACACAACATAGGCTAAGTAATGTAGGATTGTTTGATTTTATTGTTTTGTATTATTAACCTGACGATGGCTATTGCACTTGTGTTTAACGCCAAATAAAGTGATTATGATTCTGATTCTGATTATATAATAAATTCATTTCTTTTACAATGCAATCTTTGCTTTCAGTAGGTAGCATTAGATATAGACCAATTCCTTCTCCTGATATAATTGTTGGTTGGGTTAAGGGGAGGTGGACGACATGTGGCTTCAAAATTTTTAATTTTCTTTTTTTATGTTATTTAATACCTTAAGGTTTTCTGAACATATAATGGTAACTTTTATCATCATGTGACAACAGTCAGCCCTTTAAATCAGTAGATTTAAAAATGGCGCTCATGTGCCACGCCTACTCTCAGTTGCTTATAGATGCTACCAGTTCATTTGAATTGATACCACTTTGAATATCTTTCCTTTTTACTTCTCTGGTTGTGAAGGATAGTGTGAACACTCTACTGGTCTGTTCTATTCACTGCTGGATTTCTTTGGACTGTCATGGCGTATCCTTATTGCTTGTTTACATTTTGTCACGTGTCAGTTTCTAATAGTCTGTTTGAAGGTTTTTATTTGTTTTGCGCTATTTTTATAAGGGAATATGGGCAGGATAAGGAAATTTGGGGCTAAAAGGAAGTTTTTTGGTAATAGGTATGCCAATGTAGAGAGTAAATCCTCGCCTACTTCTCTAAACGAGGTTAGGCCTAATTCTAACCAAGACAATAACACAAGAAGTAGTGCATCAAAGTCCAGGGTGCTGTTTCAATTTTCAAGCGATCTGAAGCAAAGCGTGATTTGAGATACATTAATTACCTGGGGGATGGGGACTCTACAGGATTCACTGCTGTACAAGAAGCTAAAGTGTATGGAGATAATGTACTTGTTAAAAACTTAGAATGTGTGGACCATGTGCAAAAGAGGATGGGTTGTAGGCTAAGAAAATTTAAAAAGGATCAAAAAAATACAAAACTGTCAGATGGCATGACACTATCTGGAAAGGGGCGTCAAACTGGTCCCAATATTGATCTTCTACAGCGGTATTATGGCCAGGCTATTAGGAGAACAGCTGGACTTAATGATGTAACAAAGATGAAGGCAGATATATGGGCAACATACTATCATAAACTTAGCATTGATGAACATCCCCAGCATTACTTATGTCCCAAGGGTGCGGACAGCTGGTGAAAATTCAACAAGGGCTAAGAAACAGGACAACAGTACAGCCATAAGATCTCATTGCCAGAACCTGTCTTACTGGCAATTAACCAAGTATATCGGGACCTGGCTGACAAAAGGCTGCTTGAAAAGTGTTTACATGGGAACACTCAAAATCCAAATGAGAGTTTCAACAATTGCATTTGGACGAGACTGCCAAAAACAACATTTGTAGGTATGAGAACAATGCAGATAGGTGTTATGGATGCAATTATTTTCCTTAATGAAGGGGTCATAAGCAGAGTGCAAGTATTGAAAAATCAAGGCATACTGGTAGGGACCAACATGCTGTCAGATCTGAAAATTATTGACAACAAACGCATTGAGGCTACAGAAAAGGACATTTTACAGCCAACCAAACAGGTTAGGGTGAACAAAAGGGTTCAGAAGAAGGAGATGGAGAAAGAAAAAATAAGAGAGGATGAATATGGCCCAGGAATGTTCTGAGAACAAGTAAAGTTCATGATAAACTTTAAACAGATTTTCTAAAAATGCCATTTTTTTAGATTAAGGTACACTTTTCTCAGAAACTATTGAAGATATACAGCTGTTATTTTCCATGGTATTTGTGTGAATGGTTATCTGTAAAATAGACTAAGAATAATCATATATTTGTTATTTTGTGACACATAGGAGCAAAAAAAGTTAATAAAATTTATTCAATTTTCGGAGACCAAAATTTAAAATGGCTGTAAAAAACATAAACGGAATTCAATTTCAAGTAATAAGTCTATTACATCAAACCAAGCATTTTAAACACAGATCTGAAATTTTATTTCCTCAACCGCAGTTGTTAGTGAGAAAAGTGTACCTGAAACTCAGCATGTAGACTGAAAAAAAATACCACATATTATTTTCAAAATACAATAACATCACTCTCCAGATATATATAGGACTTTAAATAAGCTTAAAAATAAGGGGAATTGCTAGTTGACAGAATCTGAGAATTTAGAAGTTGTATTGTAAAAACTGAGCGAGATATAAAGTGTTTAATACCTATAATATTTTACGAGATTTTCCCTGTGATGACGTCCACCTCCCCTTAATGATCAAATCATACCACGATCTGAGTGAATAGAGTCTTGAATGTGTTCTGCCAGAGCTAGACGTTGTTAAATACAAATTTAGATTTCAACATTGCATTGAGGTCTTGGCGCCCATTAAAACAACATAGCTTAGGCAAAGGTAAACAGTTACATTTCTCACCCAACAGTTAGGGGCAGTCAAACCATTACAACGCGTCTTGGTGAGATGTGCCATAACCAACTGAAGAGCCCATTGGTACACTGGGGCGAAACGCTGGCAACTGTTTTGAGATAGCCGGACTATTTTATCAAATTGCTTTGAGAATTTGTTAATGTACACAGCTCAATCGGACAATTTTACATCCTATTTCTTCGGGAACAGTTATTTCCAATGCGATATAGTGCAAAATATTCATAAAGCCTTGTACATTATTTTTTCATTTTTCATGACCTCTAAACCACATTTTAATGTGATTAAAATGCGATAAAATGCAACATTTACTCAAAATGCAAAAATTATGCTAAAATGCGATATAAATACAAAATCTACGATTTAAAAAAAAATTGACTTTCTTTCTTTTCTTCTAGAAATTTTATCTCAGGAATGTTTATGATTCCGACGCACTTGTCCACCGCACCGTTTGGAATGTGGAACTAAACCCTTTATCCCTCAAAGAATCACTTCTAGACCGTCGCACCGAGTATTGTCTCTTTCATTCTCATCGTGCAAGTCAGCTAAGATGGTGAGACTGAAAATATGTCAAAACAGCGGGCAGAAAACAGGAAAGTTTTTATGTCAGTGATGGTGATATTTTAATGTGTAAATTGTGTAATCAGCACCTACAGTGGCAAAAGAAAGACATTTCTGTGTTTCTGTTTGTTGCTTCAACCTATATTAATCTAAAATAAAGTCATAATTTATTTTATGCATTTTATCTCAATATTAACCCTTTAATTTAACATTAAAGCTTTTATCAGAATTAATTCGAGATATATGTCTTTATTCAAAATGCTAAATTGAAAATGTATTCTTCTTCTTCTTAGCATTTCTCCCGCTGAATTGCAGGGTCTGCTGTTCTGCACTTTCCTTTCCACTTGATGCGGTCTTGTGCATCTTCAGGAGAGACTTTAGCAACATGCATATACTCCTGCAGTGTGTCAAGCCAGCGCTCCTTTAGTCGGCCTCATGGTTTGCGGTCCTCAGGACTGATATTTAAGGCTCTTCTCGCAGTGGAAGAACAGCTTCTGCGTAGTACGTGGCCTTACCATCGGAAACGGTTCTCTCTCATCTTCTCAGGGATTGGGGCCACTCCAAATGCCATTCGAACATCTTCATTTCTGATGCAGTCCAGTCTTGTGAGTCCTATTGGCCAGCGAAGCATCTTCATTTCCATGAGATGCAGCATTTGTTCATCTCTCCTTGTGGCTGGCCAACATTCGGTTCCATACAGTGCCACTGGTCTAATGATGGTTTTATAAATTTTAGATTTCAGGTACAATAGCACCCTCCGATCGAAAAGGACTCCTGTAACTTTGTGCCACTTCATCCTGGTAGCGTTGATTTTGCTTCAGACATCTGGGAGCATGTCACCTTCCGATTGGAAAAGTGACCCCAGATATTTAAATTGATATGATTTAGGGATCAGCCTAATGTCCCATGTGCTAAAGGTATTTCTGCGTATCATCCATAATCGAATCTACCTTAAATGCGAACGCTATGTTGGTAATACTCAATTTGGCTTTAGGAATGGACTGGGTACTCGCGAGGCTCTTTTCTCCTCGAATGTTTTGACCCAGAAATGCCTAGATATGAATGTAGATGTGCACGCTTGCTCCATCGACTACCAAAAAGCTTTTGATTGCGTATCTCATGTAAAACTTGCTGAGATTTTAAAATCTACTGGTGTAGATGTTGGTAATCTTCGTATAATTTCCCATCTGTACTGGAATCAAATGGCAGAGGTCAAAATAGAAGGAACTACTACTGAGGACATAGCTATACGAAGAGGTGTCCGCCAGGGATGTGTCCTGTCCCCACTCCTTTTTAACATCTACTCTGAAACTGTGTTCAGAGAGGCTATTGAAGATGTTAATCTAGGCATCAAAATCAATGGCTATGTCATTAATAACATCCGATTTGCCGATGACACGATTGTGCTAGCCAGTAACCCTAGTGATCTTCAAATTATTATAAACAATATCGTGAGAACCAGTAAAACCTACGGTTTATCCTTGAATATTAATAAGACCAAGCTGATTGTATTCTCGAAAACACCAAAACAGGTCTTCCTTCACATCAACAACACCATCGTCCAACAAGTATCTTCCATCAAATATCTTGGAACTTTAGTGAACCAGCATTGTGATTCAAAGAGTGAAATCTTATCCAGGATAGGACAAGCAAAAAATATGTACAATACCATGAGGACCTTATTCACCAGCCGAGAACTCAACCTTCAGACCAGAGTTCGAATGTTACGTTGCCATGTTTTTCCCGTCCTTTTGTATGGTTTCAGCCCATTACTGGAGAAGCGGATTGAATCTTTTGAGATGTATTTATACAGAAAAAAACTCCAAGTATCTTGGGTAGAAAAGAAAACAAATGAAGAAGTCCTCAACATCTTGAACATGAAGAAAGAGCTTCTCACAACCTTCAAGGAGCGTAAGCTCAGCTACCTCGGGCACATCATGAGAGGTGAACGATATGAACTTCTCCGGCTGATCATTCAAGGGAAGATTGATGGGAAAAGATCTGTGGGAAGACGAAGAAATTCCTGGATGAAAGACTTGCGGCGGTGGTATGGACATACGTCTATAGAAATCTTCCATGGTGCCGTTTCGCGTGTAATGATAATCAATTGGATCGCCAACCTTCGGAGGGAGACAGCGTCTTAAGAAGAAGAAGAAGGGATCGCAACGTCGTCGATGTTAATTGATCCATCACTTTGTACCCCACACTCATGTCCCTCTTTTGGATTTCTTATCCAATTGAGTAAATGGATCGGCCGACCGGTTATGACGATCCAAGGTCATGGTTCCAATTCCCGGCATACGTAGGTCCGACGGGGTTGACTACCGTTCTGAGTCCACCCTTTTGGACCTACGTATCCTACCATCTTGTGCAAGGGTTCTGTGATGGAGAGTAACCCCGGCACAAAAGTGTATTAATACCACAAAATGCTAAATGCACAAATCAAAATGCTGAATTTCTGATTTCAAAGCGCTAAAAATCACCACCTCTAACTATGGGGTCAAAACCTTGACATTATTCAAATAAACCATAGTTTAGTAAATGCCTGTAAATGCAGTTTCCTACAAACATATTTTAAATTATGCCACTGTTGTAGCAAATGAGCGATATGATCAGCTCTGCCCATTGTTGTTGGACAAAACACTAATTTTGATTCAGTGCTTTGAAGATGGCATGGCAGTGTTACAATATTGGAATTATAAATAATAATATTGTATGGCCTCGGTGCCGGGTGCAAGCTTTGTTATTTGACACGCAGAGGGCAGCTTGCATGTCAAATTTCGTCTTTCCTTGGAACGCTATGAAAGTCAAGCAGGTTAGATATCTAAGCTCATTGACACTATAGCGCTTTCTGGTAGAGAATGGGGGAACTTTGTGTTGGCAGAAAATCCCGAAATTACTTTGTCATTATGAACACGGCCTACTGAATTCAAATGGGTTCTTCAACATGCCAACAACGTAGGACATGCATGTCGTGATTTTTGTCGCCTTTCAAAAATCACTTACCAGGAGCGAACCTACGAGCTTGGGGTTGGTAGTCCAACACGTTAACCACTCACCCACGGTGGCAAGCAATATTGGAATTAATATTAGGGGCAAATGACCTTGCTGTTCCACCCCTTAAAAGAAGTTGAATATGACCGAATAGGAAGATGTAAAGCAAAAATGGTTATGAAATGCCAGTAAACAATATATTAACAAGAAAGGTTAAGTTGTACAGGTCAGAAGTAGACCATATGGAAATATCACTTGTAGATGTAAGTTCTTAGAGCAGAAACTGTCTCTATTTACCGGTATGGATTATTATAAACTCAGCATGTATGATAAGCAGACTCTTTTCTTTCTGATGTGTGTTAAATTAAAGGAAGTAACTCGACGGAGAAGATGCAAAACTGAAGCAACTTCACGAAAACATGCATGTTTTAGAAAGGAAGTTTGTAGTTTTACGTGACCGTTAATCTCACGCTCATGAGTCGTGGGACCTCCTTTTTATCTGGAATCCGAATCAAAGGACATGGCATTTCACTTTGAAAATCTCACATGCATTAACCGGGAATCAGACCCGGTCCACTATGGTGAGAGGACAACAGCTTGACCCCTGTGCCACCATGCCTCTGCATGTTTTAGAGAGTTTGCTTGTGCAGAATAAGGTCTATGTGCGCATTTGCCTACTGCCAGGCATACTGAAACTCTCCAACCTTTGCAAGTTCATAATCGAAACACGCCGAATGTAACGTAGACCCTTATTCAGCCACATGCTTCAATTGTTAATCCCCACCATATCTAACTGGATACACTTTTGTTGACTGACTGAAAAGTAATTCTACTAATAAAGGTAATATTTGTTAAGATTTGGATATTTTGTGTTCTTATAGAGCCATTATTATTATTATTATTAATCTTGATTGGTCACATTGGACCACTTGAGTCGTTCCACAATCACTTCTTCTTTGAAGGTAGTACTGCTTGGTTCTTGCGCTCTTTCCAGTACTTTTTCATTCTTTCAGATTGGGATTTTCTCAATTCATCTGAAATCTCCATAGGCTTTCTATGTGTTATTTCTGAAGAAAATTTGTGAGTTTTAAGAATGGTGTTAATTTTATTTTTCTCCTCGGCATCTTTTACTTTGAGTCCAATTGCTTTGAGATCTTGTTGGATTTCTTGGATCCATTTTTCTCCAGTTTTCTTTCCTAGATTTCTCATCACTAGTTGGCGTACAATTCTGTTTACTGGAAGCCGCAAGATGTGAAAAAAAATATGAAATTCTTTTCTTCTTCATTGTGCTGGTGATTGGATCAATCTCACGACAGACAGTTTCATTTGGGAGAATCCTCCAGACTCCCTCAACCTGATACTTTTTATTTATGCGTGTTTCACAAGCATAAGTGGCTTCAGGGAGAGTTACAGTTTTATAATGTTGGATCTTAGTAGCTATTGATAGGCATTTTTTATTATATGTTGACCAGGTTAGAGATTGTGCCTTTTTCATTTTATTTGTTCTATTTATCTATGTTACTTTTTCGTTTAAGTTATGTGTGATAATTTCTCCAAGATACTTAAATAGAGGAACTAGGTTAATTTTATGATCATTTATATAGACTTTATTTATATCTAAGGGTTTCATAGGCATGGTCTCAGTTTTTTCAAAGGATATCTGTAATCCTATCCCTTGAACAATTTCTTGGAGACTAGTGATCTGAGTACAAACCTCTTCCTTGTTTAGTGCTAAAAGAGGCAAGTCATCTGCAAATCCTAAGCAGTTTATTTTTATTGATGGTTTTGTTCCAATTTTGATCTTAGGAGGGTTTTCCTATTTAATCTAACATGAATATATTTTTTTAAAAGTGGTGATTTCAGAATAATTTTCTTACCCCAAGTCTGATCAAGGTTTTCACTGAAGATTGAATCCTTAGGTTGCTTTGAAGTGTTCTTGACTGCCGAAGCAAGGAGTGCAGCATCCGCAACGTCTAAGCTAGGGTGTGGTAAACGAGGAATTGATAGGGGGATGACCAAATCCTGTAACAGAAAAGTGAACACTATCACTGGCTTCTCGGGACTGTTTATGCAAGCAAGTGGGGATTCATAGGGAAAGTAGCAAAGGGTCTTTTTCCCCTTCCCCTCAATGATCTGCAACCCTTATAAAATTACAATAGAGTACAGTAAACGAAAATCCAACACCAAATTTCTGGATGAAATTTGAATTAAGTAATTTATGTACAGGGTTATTATGTGTGTGCACGCCAGTAAACACGGCAAGCTAAGCCGGCTGTGACTAGCATAGATCGCGGCCTCACGCACCTGGCTAGGCCGGTGGTTTGGCGCTCACGTTCACACTTTTACCAAACTTGTTCAATAATGTGTACTTACAGTGCTCATAGGTGATATTGTAACACACACCTGACATCTTCTGATGAAATAATGTCTGTCAACTCTTTTATTATTTACCGAGCCTGTTTCCTTGAATCGTTTAGCGAGCCTCCTAATTGTGCTGGCATTAGGCACAGGTCTTCATGGAAACTTGATTCGAAATTTTGTCTCGTTTCAGAACAAGATTTTCTGCTTTTCATATACGAATTATGGATATATACATGTTCGTACTATGTGAATTGGTGTCTAGGCATGACCAACAATCACAGTAATCACAATACTCACTAAACGTGCAACACTAACGTCTAAGCTTTGCAAATACACGCCCATATGAATGACAAAACACATGTGAACTAACGATATGAGTCAGCGGAGCGGGTTATTGCACCGGTTGAACCAGGTGCGCGCGGCCGTGATCTGCGCTAGTCACAGCCGGCTTAGCTTGCCGTGTTTACTGGCGCGCACACACATAATAACCCTGTATATAAAATGAAATCAGTGAAATGAAAATCAGTGTAGAGAAAAGTAAGACAATGATAATGAAAGAAAGAAGGAAAAGGGACTGTTAAAATTGGTGATGTAGGTCTGGAAGTAGTACCGTACAGCACTTCAAAGTGAATTGATGGAAAATGCAATGTGGGAGTGTTTTCTATCATCAGGTTCGGAGTTTAATTTGAGATAAAGACATACCACTGAAGGCTAATGAAGTGATGTACAAGACCTATTACTTACCAATAATGACGTATGGAGCAAAAACTTGCCCGATGACGAGGAGAGATGAAAGTAGAATACAGGCAGCCAAAATGAAATTCCTGAGGAGTATGGTGCAGAAGACTAGGGGAGATAGAGTGAGAAATGAAGACATTCGAAAGGAAGTGAATGTACCAGTAGCGGCTAACGGATAATTGTTTTGGGATTGCACTATTTTCATTAAAGAGTGGAGGGAGTAGGGTAAAAGACTGCTTGATATCTGAGAAAACTGTATTCAATTGCGAAGTAAAACGGATCTACTGTACCCGATATCCGGATAGTAGGCTGTCAGATATCCGCCCCCTCAATCGGATTGCCAATAATCAAACGCGCCGGCATAGCTACATCAATGAAAATGGCACTGACAGATACTATCGAGATTAGAGCACAATAGTTAACAAGAAAATTATTGTGGAACACACCAAAATATACGGGGTTTCATACTTACCTTTACTTACCTCTTAAATATATCTCGGGGACTGGGTTGTCAACTGGATCACTTAAAAGTATGTCCTCACAATAACCTCCACCATGATATTTAAAATGAACCAAAACGAAGACGAGAAACTTTAAACTGCACAATAATTTATTTCACATAAAGAATGATATTTAACAAAAATGAAACAACAAAATATACGTGGCAATTAGAAGCCGTCGACCACATAACCATGTCCTCCTGTAGGACCTGTATTCTCTACATATAATGTTTTAGCTTTCTCAAGCTTATAGCAACGAAAATATAACAATGCAATGGGAATGGAAATGGGATTTGGGATGAGACACACATATCAATTGCTTTGCGTGTTTATATACTGCATATTTTATTTATAGCCACAAGGCTATTATGAAACGCCCTTGGTCTCAGTAACACAGTTGTCCGGACCAGCTGCAAAACACCTGCATAGTCAAAGCGGACACCCGTTCGTTCAACCCTACCATAAGCGTGTTACCTCAGAGCTCGGCTCTCCCTTTAAACACGTAAATGTTCACATCTCAACTGAAATATTATCACGCAAATGTCTTACATGCTTCATTCAAACACCATTGGATTCCTCCAACAATCCCAAATCATGATTATTTGTTTAAACCACTTGCTTAACTTGCATTGTTTAGAGTATATAAAAAAAAACTCTAAATGTTAATAACAAAAGTTCATTAATTATTTATAACAATAATAAATTGTTTATAACAATGTCAAATGACCATTGAAAATTTAATACACGCTTCTATTAATCACTATCATTTCAAATTATTTAACAAAGATATTTACAAAATTGTTTTACAATATTAAATTGTTTATATTATTTATACAAGGAATACATTGAACCACACGTCTATCCGGTTGATAATTACTCAAATCGTGTTGATATAATCGACCAATGAAGGTTAGTTATATTTTACTGTCAAATTCAGGTTTAATAATGTTTAATAATAATTATTAATATTTGTGACTGTAACCTCCATTCAAAATCTTTATCTCAAATTATTTAACACTCTTGTTAATTTTAACAGTATCTTCATATGAATAATCTTTCAAAGAACAGGAACAATAACATTCAGCGGGAAAATACTTCGCTCTTAACGCACAAACATGGCACAACACTTGGCCCAAAATTCATCATATATCTTCATATATATGGCATAAAAATCTTCCAAACTACACACAAAAACCTCCACTATTAATTCAACAACATTAATTATTGTGGGAACCTCCTTCATTATTCAAGGGCATTATTCAACAGCGACTTTTACACGTCCACTGAACTATCGATTATACATCCATTGTTCCTCTTTAAAAATTCTTATATTCATCAATTGTAATAATGACTGTTATCATTTAACCTTCGTGGGTTTCATTCATGAATCGATATGAAGTAAAAATTTGCCAATCACAAATAAATTTAATAGCAAATACGATTAGACACTCCTGCCTGGTCTATCAAAATTGAGATTAACATCTTCAAAGTAACGCAGTATAAAAATACTATCTTCAAACAAAGATCAACTAAACTGCAAAATAGTCGAATAGAATACAATTAGATTGTGGAATGCAAACATTATTGTTCCAATCTAGAATTGAGAAAAATTCCTATCAAATGTTCATTACTATAGTGTATTCAATAAATTGTAATTAACGTTCAGTATTTCATAAAATTGTCTATAATGCAATGATAAATGTCTATGTTGCAATCATGTTCATAAGACGACTAGTATTTCAAAGATCGTCGATATCGAAAAAGATTTTAACGCTCTAAAATCTTTTAATTATTCTTCTTTCTTGAGGATGACAGAAAATTGGTCAAAGTAATTAACTGAATAGAATTACTTTAATAAAATGACACGCTGTCTGAATTCAAATCTGCCATAGCAAATCGTTAACTTTACAGTCAAATTGTGACTACAAAAATATGCAAATTACTGAAAGAATCTAAATCATCAGTCTCAACTGATCCAAAATTATTTAAGTATGCCAATGACATAGCAATGTCTCAAAAATCGAAGAAAAAGGCATAAATCATCGAAGTGTACTGAGTACAAAAATATCAATCAAGAAAATGGGGCAAAAGGTAGGACAGAAAATATGGGAAAAATGTTTGCTCAGATATCGCTACGATACTCAAATAATACAAGAAACGTTCACAACTACCTTATCTGCCGATTGAAGTTCCAGAGGAAAATTCCCCAAAGAAGACTGCTGATGGATCCATTTCACCAAGTTAAAGATGAGCTCCATCCTCGAAACAGGAATCAGCGTCCTCGGAGAATCGAACTGCTTCCTCCTCCGAAATGGCACTGCTCCGTGGATACGAGAAACATCCTTCCGGCAAAATTCTTCATTGTGCGCCGGGATAACCCTGGCCTCTCTTGAAAGTTCTCTGAAGTTCTTGCAGGAATTCGTCATGAAGTTTAATGTAGTTATTTCCGCAGAAATATTCATAGTTGTGGAGTATGAAAATATTTCCACTCTTATCTGGTATAATTCAGCGATGGATTAACGATGCATGAGTGTAGTTGGATGTTCACTACATGCTCGCTTTTGTAGAAAGACGATTAACGAAGTTCCATGCTGTTACTTTACTCCAATGACATATGTCCCAATTGCATCAAAGCCTTAGCCCTTCATCTCAACTGCAGTTATAATGATCAAAAGCACTGCAATATTATAGTGTTCCATAGTCGAATGTATCGTTGTAATATCAAACTGTTGCACTCCACGTGTCAGCCGTAGTGTATAATGTGGAATATAAAAGTGTTTCTCCTGTGGCGAGAAAATCACTTTTGTTGGCAGCCTAAAAGTTCCAATATCTTTCGAAGTATCACTATGAAATCGTTGAAATCTTGTATACACCTTAATGTTATACTGCCTAATAGAATTATCATACAGGCTGAAGTTAGCGCTTGATATCTTGACTGGTGGAAACGTTAATGTGCGCGTTTCAACTTCACCTAGTTTTGAGCAGCGTGAAATGGAACTGCTCCGAGTTCGTTCGATGCGGCAAGGCTTTCACCTCACGCTAAAGACACCTTACTTCACTGAATCACTTGAAATAACTCTATATCACCAGAAATATATATGCGATCACAAGTATAAGATCTGAGCGTATCAGTATGAGTATGAGTATGAGAGCTCCTCTCTCCTGTGCACGACCTTTTATCAACTTCTTAAGGGGCGTAACCATCCCTTCCATAGCCTGTTGCTGCGTCATTGCTGGAAGTTTTAACTTTGGCTATACTTGACGGATTTTCAAAATTCAAAAACTCAAAAATAATTTCTTCAAAATTCCAAATCAATGCCATAACTGAAAATAGATTTCCACAAATCTGCATGCCAAAAGTAATCGAATATCGTAGTTTCAGCAATCTCCGTCTTCCTTCCAAACTATCGTTCATTGGTTTGCGTCTCTCCTCCAATAGCGTAGCTTCTTCCTTAGCACAATACCTTGTTTCCTGCGACTGCGTCGTAAATCTCGGATCTTTCTCGAATAAAATCATGACGTCACCAAGAATCTCAGCTCAATCAGCCTACTGGCATGAATCCTACGTCATCCGTGCCTACGTCATGAATATCCACGTCATAACTATGACATCCATAACTTTACTGATATTTTCCAATACAGCCCTCGTGGTCTCAATATAATTCAATTTCCGGGGGCATTCTCCCTTCACCGCGTTTTAAAAACAGTTGCAAATTGTTTTTAAACTCTGTGTTATACATATCTCAATTCACTTGAACACGAAATTGAATTATTATTGGCTTACTCTTCTATAATATTTCTTCAAGTTCCCAGCATTGAACTTGCCATAAACGTCATTATGTTCCTTAATCATAAGTCTCTTCTTCTCTGGTTTGTGTGTGGCTAATGTATTCTCTCCTCTCTACTGTCTCTTCTGTCCTGAATTTCTGTTTTCCGAATTCTGCTGGTTCGTAGAAGGCCCAGGATCAATCACAACATCCTGCCTTTTCTTTTGATTTTCGGCTTCTTTTTCCCGTAACTCCTTCAGGTATTGCTGGCTTTCCTTCTCTCTTTCCTGATACTGATCGGGTGTCATAACCTGACCTTGAGAATCCTGATTTCTATTTTGGTTCTGGTTATTTCTATTATAATTTCTGTTATAACCATTATTGTTGTAATATCTGCCTCTTCCATTGTTGTAATTGCCTCGATTATAGTTCCAGCCTCTTCTCTGTTGATACGGACGGTAACCTTGCGATCTGTTATTCCGAAACTGATTATTCCTGTGAGGACCTACATTGTCAGTTTTCTCTTCATCTGGCTTGTCAGTTTGCTGAACCTGGTCCATATATACAGTATTTATTTCTTTGAAGTCATGCCTTTGACCTTTCTGTACCACGTTAGGCATTGGACTTGTGTAGTCTAACCTCCTCAGTAATTCGTCCATGCTGGTCAAATCCCTGATGTTTGACGAAATGATTAGTCTCCTCACCTCCACAGGCAGCATACGAGAAATCGCATCAATTAATTGCTCCGTTGACAATGGGGGTTGCAAAAATCTCAAGCGGGACAATTGACTCGTAAAGAAATCAGCGTACCGTGTTGGAAGAGTACCTGAGTATTTTCTTGAATAAACCTCCGCTCTTAACGAATTCTGCGCTTCTATGGACCAAAATCGTTTGATTATTGCCTCTGCAAACTCGTCAAAGTTACTGAAAGTGTATCTAAAAGCTCTAAACCATTCAAGGGGTCCTCCAATCAAAAATCTTTCCACTATCTTCATCTCTCTCTCTCTGGGAATGTGAGCTTCGATGAAATAATCTTTGAGGTTCCTGACTTATTCTATAGGCGTCAAACTATCAGTGTTGCTGAATTTTTGCGGTTTGTCTTCGAAATTCCTGATGACCGTTACATTCCTCGGATATGAATCCGGGTAGTTTTTCCCACTATCTCGATAGTTCCACTCAGGTTCCCTATTCCTTTCGTCATCTTCCTCCCTGAATCTGGATATTCGTTCTTCAGGCATCACGTCTCTCTCTTCTGGATCTAGGTTATATCTTCTGGCATAATTCCTATTGGTTTCGCAAGCCAAGCCTTCTGTATCCTTGTCAGTGATTTCCGTTAAGACTTTCCTGATTAACTCTTCTTTGTAGGTCTCCATTAAACTAGCTTCTCCTAGCTTCAAATTCTGCAATTTGGTCGTCGTTTGATTTACATCAGAGACAACTTTATGAATCTGATCCTCTAACGCAGATTTTAATGCTTGCACATCCTGACCTATTTGTGTTCTATCTTCTACTTGTCTCTCGGATAGCGAATCCATCCTTACGCTTAAATCTTTCCTAATCTGTACTACTTCATTGTTAATATCTATTTGAGTACTGGCAAGTTTTCTTTCAATACGTTCCTGAATTTGGGTTACATGTTCCCCACTTGACCTATTCCACTCGTCTTTCCATACTGCTACATTTGCCGTTAACATTTCTGCTATGTCTCCTTCGATATCTTCTTTGAGTAATCTATTATGGTCTAATACTTGGGTTCTCATGACCTCTACATCATACTTTAAACCTGCTAAAGACGCTGTCGTTCTAACTGACTCATCAACTAGCCTAGTCGTTAATGCACTCATATTACGCGTACAAAGTGTTTTCGAGTTTTCTATTTCTTCCCTGACTTTATTTACATCAGTTTGGACTTTAGCAATATCTACGAAAACTGTGTTGACTTCTACTTGAATCTTATTTATGTCACTTTGCATCTCATTTACATCCGAATGAATGTTATTAATATCAACCTGAACATTGAACACATCAGTTCTAACATTTTGGACTTCTCTTTGGACTTCCTCAACCTTGTCTTGGACAGTCGCAACATCATTTTTGACAACTACTTCAGCCCTAGCACAAGAAATATCACTCCGGACATTAGCAACATCAAGATTCAACATAGTAAGATCCTTTTGTACCTTAGACACATCTATTTTAACAACAGACACATCTTTATGCACATTGGACACGTCTGTGCGCATGTCAGTTACAGCATTCTCGATTCCTTGGGTATTAATCTGTAAACGCGACATATTATCCTCTAGGTTTGCCGAACTGGTCTGAATAACTTTCAAACTTTCATCCATTCTACTAGCATTCCTAGCTTCCATTTCCTTCATACTTTCATTCATGCTAGCTTTCAAGTTAGCAGACATATTACTAGAATTCTCCTCCATCATCTCCTGCATTCTAATGGACAAATTAGCAGACATATTACTAGCATTCTCCTCCATTCGACTAATATTCCTAGCTTCCATCTCCCTCATATTGTTGGACATCTCCTCCAACATTTTCTTAATACTTTCATCTGCCATTTCAATACTATTTCAATAATAAACTGCTTTAGGGACATACATCAAACAGAGTAAAATAACAACATCTGAGCAACATTCTTCACCATATATAAAATTTGAGCAATTTTCTGTCTTAAATCTAACTTATAATTACCTTATAATTAACCTTCGTAGACACTTCATGTTGAAATAAACTCAAGCACATGTTCAAGTTTCTTTGGTTCACTTTAAAATATCCTAACACAAATAATTTACATTTATAATCCAAATAGTTTAATTTTATCTTTAATATGACTATACATGTCATAAGCCGGTCAAATAAAATAAGATTCCAGATCATAGGCGATTTTTCTAAGTTTCCAGCCTATTTAACCTCTCTCAAGTCGTATAAGATCTGATCTTTTCTGAGTGTAATATTCCTAATACAACACAACATTTATTCCTATATAATCACACTCTCAAATTCTACAATTGGCTAAGACATCTAACAGAGAATCAACCTCTTTATCTGAGTCTCCACAATCCCTTTGACATCGATAACTTGGTAATCCAATGTTATTCGAACACTCCACAAAAATTGCGGTGTCAATTCTACTGCAATAACTTGGTAATCCAACGTTTTGCTGATCGAGACAATCGAGCCCCACGTTGGGCGCCAATCCTACTGTACCCGATATCCGGATAGTAGGCTGTCAGATATCCGCCCCCTCAATCGGATTGCCAATAATCAAACGCGCCGGCATAGCTACATCAATGAAAATGGCACTGACAGATACTATCGAGATTAGAGCACAATAGTTAACAAGAAAATTATTGTGGAACACACCAAAATATACGGGGTTTCATACTTACCTTTACTTACCTCTTAAATATATCTCGGGGACTGGGTTGTCAACTGGATCACTTAAAAGTATGTCCTCACAATAACCTCCACCATGATATTTAAAATGAACCAAAACGAAGACGAGAAACTTTAAACTGCACAATAATTTATTTCACATAAAGAATGATATTTAACAAAAATGAAACAACAAAATATACGTGGCAATTAGAAGCCGTCGACCACATAACCATGTCCTCCTGTAGGACCTGTATTCTCTACATATAATGTTTTAGCTTTCTCAAGCTTATAGCAACGAAAATATAACAATGCAATGGGAATGGGAATGGGATTTGGGATGAGACACACATATCAATTGCTTTGCGTGTTTATATACTGCATATTTTATTTATAGCCACAAGGCTATTATGAAACGCCCTTGGTCTCAGTAACACAGTTGTCCGGACCAGCTGCAAAACACCTGCATAGTCAAAGCGGACACCCGTTCGTTCAACCCTACCATAAGCGTGTTACCTCAGAGCTCGGCTCTCCCTTTAAACACGTAAATGTTCACATCTCAACTGAAATATTATCACGCAAATGTCTTACATGCTTCATTCAAACACCATTGGATTCCTCCAACAATCCCAAATCATGATTATTTGTTTAAACCACTTGCTTAACTTGCATTGTTTAGAGTATATTAAAAAAACTCTAAATGTTAATAACAAAAGTTCATTAATTATTTATAACAATAATAAATTGTTTATAACAATGTCAAATGACCATTGAAAATTTAATACACGCTTCTATTAATCACTATCATTTCAAATTATTTAACAAAGATATTTACAAAATTGTTTTACAATATTAAATTGTTTATATTATTTATACAAGGAATACATTGAACCACACGTCTATCCAGTTGATAATTACTCAAATCGTGTTGATATAATCGACCAATGAAGGTTAGTTATATTTTACTGTCAAATTCAGGTTTAATAATGTTTAATAATAATTATTAATATTTGTGACTGTAACCTCCATTCAAAATCTTTATCTCAAATTATTTAACACTCTTGTTAATTTTAACAGTATCTTCATATGAATAATCTTTCAAAGAACAGGAACAATAACATTCAGCGGGAAAATACTTCGCTCTTAACGCACAAACATGGCACAACACTTGGCCCAAAATTCATCATATATCTTCATATATATGGCATAAAAATCTTCCAAACTACACACAAAAACCTCCACTATTAATTCAACAACATTAATTATTGTGGGAACCTCCTTCATTATTCAAGGGCATTATTCAACAGCGACTTTTACACGTCCACTGAACTATCGATTATACATCCATTGTTCCTCTTTAAAAATTCTTATATTCATCAATTGTAATAATGACTGTTATCATTTAACCTTCGTGGGTTTCATTCATGAATCGATATGAAGTAAAAATTTGCCAATCACAAATAAATTTAATAGCAAATACGATTAGACACTCCTGCCTGGTCTATCAAAATTGAGATTAACATCTTCAAAGTAACGCAGTATAAAAATACTATCTTCAAACAAAGATCAACTAAACTGCAAAATAGTCGAATAGAATACAATTAGATTGTGGAATGCAAACATTATTGTTCCAATCTAGAATTGAGAAAAATTCCTATCAAATGTTCATTACTATAGTGTATTCAATAAATTGTAATTAACGTTCAGTATTTCATAAAATTGTCTATAATGCAATGATAAATGTCTATGTTGCAATCATGTTCATAAGACGACTAGTATTTCAAAGATCGTCGATATCGAAAAAGATTTTAACGCTCTAAAATCTTTTAATTATTCTTCTTTCTTGAGGATGACAGAAAATTGGTCAAAGTAATTAACTGAATAGAATTACTTTAATAAAATGACACGCTGTCTGAATTCAAATCTGCCATAGCAAATCGTTAACTTTACAGTCAAATCGTGACTACAAAAATATGCAAATTACTGAAAGAATCTAAATCATCAGTCTCAACTGATCCAAAATTATTTAAGTATGCCAATGACATAGCAATGTCTCAAAAATCGAAGAAAAAGGCATAAATCATCGAAGTGTACTGAGTACAAAAATATCAATCAAGAAAATGGGGCAAAAGGTAGGACAGAAAATATGGGGAAAATGTTTGCTCAGATATCGCTACGATACTCAAATAATACAAGAGTAGTGGAGTAGTGGCGCTTCCAACCAGTGTCATGGCCGCCGCGCGAAATTGAAACATTTAAATAGACTTTTCTCTCGAACCCATGGTCCGATTTTGACAAATGAGGTGTCATTGGACTCGGGCTGACGCCCTCTTTACAACGGACTACTCATTTCAATCCCTAAATAAAACCTACCCCTACTAGGGGGTGAAATTGTAATTTTTTAGTGAAAGTCTCTTTCCAAATGGGACATGTATAAGGTGCGCTGCTAAAATGAACTTAAACGTGGTTGCCCATATCGCGCATGCGTTTTACGAGATGCCGCTATGGATGAACATTTTTGTTTTTGTTTTGTACGCATGCGCACTTGGGATTTTTGTAAGAGGGCGAGCTGTTTGAAAAAAATGATTGATAAGAAGGGGTTTTGGTGGTGAGGAGAGAGCCAGATAGTCGCCTACTTTCCTACGAAGTTTGCCGATATCTCTCGAACGCAAGGTCGGATTTGAACGTGTGACGTGTCAAATCGCTTGTCTCGAAGCCCTTTATATGTTATTAATAGGTTAGAGTTTTGAGAATGAGGGAAACAGGCTTTTTGGGGGTAAAACCATGATTTTAGACTTTTCCGATATCTCACGAATGCATGGTCGGATTTGGTCCTATGACGTGTCAAATGGCTTGTCTCGAAACCCTCTTTATTTTGGTAATAGGTTAAAGTTTCTGAAAATGAGGGAAACAGAATTTTTTGGTGTAAAACTGTGATTTTAGTCTTTCTGATATATCTCACAAACCAATAACGCCAGAGACGTATACGAGGGGTCGTAGGACTCGGGGTGAGGCCCTCTCATTCCCCCCCCCTTTTTCAAATATAGTATTTATATTTTAAAAAAATGCGAAAGGGTCTAACGACACTTTTGTTGAAAACATTTTAGTTTTTAAAACTTTTTTTTTAATTTGTCTAAAATGTTCATGAAGAGTGGTTGCAGATAGAGACGATACCACTGGACACGTGTTTCAACGAAGCTATTACTGGCCACGGTGGTGATATACTAATACAGTATTCGCTATTTCGATGAGACGGCGGGTCGAGGGTTCGTTTTCCGATTTTTCCTATGATGGAATACCTAATACCTAAACCCCCTGAAGGGGGTCTTTAACATGTAAACGATTATGAGTGACATGACAAATGATAATTCCTTGATTCGATGAAGTTGGCTTTAGATAGAACAAATAGAACTTGGTTATATGTTGCTTGAAGTGAGTATAGAAAACAAACTTGCTGGGGCAGACTGACAGGATGTGGATGTTATTTGAGCTTATTGGAATGCATTGACTTGACTTGACAACAGGGCAATGAAAAAAGCACAGAGATGCTGAGGACACTTGAAGGTCAAACGATATGGCAACCATGGTGGGAGGGGGAAGCTAGGATGATGTCGCCGATCATGTTCAATGGATGAATTTATATTTTGCGAAGCATTGTTCGGAGAGGGTCATGGGACGACTTGTTTTAAGGGTATTTATTTTTTCGATGTTTCCTATGGTGGACTCATTGATTGAAATAATCCAAAACTGCTAGGGCATGGCCTTGAGATTTTATAAACCGATAATGGGATTTTGACATACAAGATCCACTCAGAACTTGACATGATGTCATTCTTTTTATGGCTTATGAATTTCCCCAAAAAAGACCCAAAACAACAAGATCATGGACTTTTGCTTTTCTTAATATATTGCAAACCCATAATGTAAGATGTTTACTGTGAGTGACGAAATCTAGCTAGGTAACGAAAGAATTATTGTAGGATATATGTATGGTGACTGACACGTCTTTGACCATTGGAACTTGTTTTCAGATCTGACTGTAGTACATAGGGAGTATAGGTTGTAGGCATGGATTGACAAACGGTGCACACAAAATTCAATTTATCGATTCAAGAATTAAGAGTAGACTATCATTAATTAATTGGTTAAAGAGTGTAGCTAAAAATAAAAAAATGGTGACTACATTAAACTAAACTGAACCAAGTCGAATCAAACCCAACCGAACCAAACCAAGCCTAAAGCAAACCAAACCTAATCAAGAACAAGCCAAGGGCTTAAGTGTAAAACTTGTGGGGGAATGCAGTCATTGGCAATGTCCAAAGGAAGGGATAACGCTCTACCTCTAGAGGGTAAGGTAAAGCTAGCGCATGGTGCTAATGCATATTCCCAAGTACATGAACCACACACACACAACTATCCTATGCTGTTTTTATGAGTTAACTGTTAAAACTTACTCAGTGGTTACTGAGCAAGATGGTCGCTACACACAACAAGCTTTAAATACTTGAGGCTAATAATCTATACACACACACACACGCTTGTTCTAAACTAAACTGTCTTGCTGGCAGTGCTCACACAGTAGGCAAATGACAGAAATGCTTGGCTAACAGAAATACAATCATTTTCGTTTGTCTAATGTTACCAGCTAACCATTACATGCTATAGTGGTGAGCACATGTGCCTCTTGCACTGGAGATCGTAACTCGATTTCTAGCTCTAAGGCCTAGAATGAATCAAACTAAGAAAGAAGGGTATGGTGACGCAGTGGTTAAACTGTTAGCCTTTCACTAAGGTAGACTAGGGTTTGATTTTAGGTTAATATACATGTCATAAACAAACAAACAAACAAACAAACAAACAAAAAAGCAGAGATAATGTTTAAAACTGATTACACTTGTCTCTTTTCAAATTATTACTTAGATTGCAAATACAAAGGTGGACTGGGTTTGATATTCAGTTAATGCTGCCTATCGCATACTAGCCTGTAAGAAAGCCAAACAAGCAAAAGGCATAGGTAGAGCAGTGGTAAAATCGCTATGTGTAGAGAACTACCTAACGGTTTTATGAACTGGCAATGGTATGTCGCATAAACAGTGCAGGATACAATCCAGCAACCATAATTTGTATCTTGTGGAGCAGAGAAAACATATATATAGAGAAAGATATAGAAAGCTAGTGTATGTATGGGTAGCATTGATAATTTGACCAGAGAAAATACGATGAGGTAGGGTGGGGAGAGGGAGAATTAACACTTATATATGAATGAATGGTAAATAGTATTTTAGTTTTTTTTTCCCAATAGTTTTGTTTTTTAAATGCAGTGGTAGATAGTCGTTATTTTGTAAAACATTCTTACTTGCAGTAGTAATAAGACTCTATGGTTTCGCTAACACATAGATAGACTGTATTATTGCCATGGTCAAGCACTCACATTAAGATCATTTACAAAATCATAAAATGAAAAATAAAAAATCTTGTTTTGGAAATATCGTTTTTCAACATACACAAAATAAATATATAAAAAATTTGTAAACAGCAAAATGGAAAATCCATGGTCAAGCACTCACATTAAGATCATTTACAAAATCATAAAATGAAAAATAAAAATCTTGTTTTGGAAATATCGATTTTTTTCAACATACACAAAATAAATATATAAAAAATTTGTAAACAGCAAAATGGAAAATCCATGTTTCCATATAGACAAAATTTAAAAACCTTAAACGGACATTTAAGAAAATATATGCAAATGGGAAATTGACAAATGTGTAAATATGAAAATGGAAAAATCCATGTTTCCATATCATGAAATTGAAAAACATCAAACTGTCATTTAAAAAAATGCAAATGGAAAATTGACAAATTGCAATGTGTGAAATGTGAAATTGAACAAATGGCTATCATTATTTAAAAAAAAAAAGAACATGGTGCTCTATGGTTGAGGTGTGAATCAAACCCTTTCTACTTATTTGGACCACCCGAGACTGAGTAGACTAGTTTAAGTTGTCATACCACTTTTAAAAGTTTGTGTTAAATCTAGGAATTGAACCCAAGAGCTTGTAGGGGAGATCAAAGGTTATAATATGTTAAACAGATAGCCTTGAATGAAGGGTGTGGTAGCTATATAGAGATGAGACGTTTCGCTCGGGGCAGGGAGGCATGGAGATCTGCATCAAACCAGTCAAAGGACTAAAGACTCAAACAACAACATGTACGTTCACCAAAATAATGTTGTGTAACGGTAAATGTTAGTCAACGAACAGTAATGCATTACTAAAACCCATGACACGATACCTAAGAGCTTTTCTAAAATGATTTTAAAATGCCTTTAACCCTATATTGAACACCCAGTTCACAAGACTCATAACTGCAATGTTATGGTAAAACAAAACAAAATCTATATTTCAAAACAAACAAGTGGTTTAGTCAATGTATACTGGAAAAAGTTTTGTAAACACTCAAGTCCTCAAGACCAATTAAATTAGTAACTGTCAGGTTGGCCGAGTGGTTAAGGTGTTTGACTTAAGATCAAATTTCTGTATAAGGAAGCAAGGGTTCGAATCCCTTACCTGACATAACTATTGCCTTAACATGGCTTGGCCACACTGTATTATTATGATACTCAGTACACAAACCATAGATATAGTGTATTGTTTAAGGCCACTCTCTTTCTGAACATAGTCAGAGACTGTTGATGGTTAACAATTGTATTAATAGTGGGACATGGGGATAGCAATTAAGAAAAAACAGCCAATACCCATACAATATTTTTATTCATTTTAGTTTTTTTTTTACAATAGTTACACACTGAATACAACTTTTTATCTCTTTACCATTGTTTGATATAGATTTTAAACACAACGCTTGTTGTAGATCCTTTTACAACTTTCTCTAGGTACTCTTGTTCTTAAAAACTGGGGAAGCCGCAATGGTTTTATAGACATTAAACCCTCATTCTCTTTTTTTTCATCATCATAATCATCATTATTATAAATATTATCTTTATAATTATTATAGTCATTGTCACCATCATTATCATCATCATCATCATCCTCAACATCACTAGAACTATCCAATTCCATTTTTTCCTTTTCAAAAGGGATCTCTTGAAGAGTCTGTGTTGCTTTTGATAGTGTTACGGGTTTATTGAACGTTGACAACTGTCCTAACATGACTTTTTGAGGAGATAAATGTTTTTTCATAAGGAAGTCACTATGTTGAGTAACACTATGTTTTTGTCGGACTTGCTTTTTCTTGTTCTTTTGATCATGTTTTGTTAACACTAACGGTGTTTCATTTGGTATACCACATTGATGAGTACCCACACTTAAGACCTCACTATGTTTACTTTTTAGATGACCTAGACATTTTGTTGTTCTTTGTTTTGAGCACTGCCAAAATATGATGCCATTCGCATTTTCTCGCTTATAGTTATAAGAGTACCCATGATACAGGGCACGTGGTTTACCTTTATTGGTTATAGTATATTCCATAGTAGTCACTGACTTGTATAGTCGATCCGCCTACTACAATGGTCTGAACACTTGTGGTGAAAGAATGATGTTGTGTTGACGTTTTATGCAGGATAATGTTGGTGGCATATGTGGGTGGCTTATGTTGATGACATGTGTTGTTGGCTGATTTTGGTGGCTTATGTTGATGGTTTATGGTGGTGGCTTATGTTGATGGCTTATGTTGGTGGCTTATGTTGATGACATATGTTGGTGACTTATGTTGATAGCTTATGTTGGTGGCTAATGTTGATGACATATGTTGTTGGCTTATGGTGGTGGCTTATGTTGATGGTATATGTTGCTGGCCTATGTTGATGGTTTATGTTAATGGCTTAGGTTAATATCTTAGGTTGATGGCATAAGTTGATGGCTTATGTTGGTGGCTTATGCTGGTGGCTTATGCTAGTGGCTTATGGTGGTGGTTTATGGTGGTGGCTTATGTTGATGACATATGTTGGTGGCTTATGTTGGTGGCTTATGGTGGTGGCTTATGGTGGTGGGTTATGGTGGTGGATTATGGTGGCTTATAGTGGTGGCTTATGGTGGTGGTTTATGGTGGTGGCTTATGTTGATGACATATGTTGGTGGCTTATGGTGGTGATTTATAGTGGTGGCCTATGTTGGTGGCTTATTTTTGGTGGTTTACGTTAATACCTTATTTGTAATGGCTTATTTGACAAGTTATTGTTGTCAATGTATTTAGAGGATTTTTCTCTTGGTTTTGGAAAGTATTTCAACTCTTTTTTTATGGTAGCATAATGCTTACCGCCATGTTTGTAAGCAACAACAACACACTAAAATTCCAAGAATCCAAAGTACTCTAAGGTTAATGATTGTCTCTCAACTCCATTCAACGTCTAGTCAAAAAACATTATATATTTTTCACATTTTACAAAAAAGGTAAATTGGGAAAGTAAGCTATATGTTTAAACTAAAAATCATATCAAATCATATGCTAACTCCAACACCTACGTCTACCCCAATCTCAGTCAAAAAAATATAATATTCTTCAAATTTTTCCAAAACAGTATTTGGAAAGTAGGCCATATTTTGAAAACTAATCATTCTATAAAGTCATATATATATATACTGAAACCAATGGCTTTTATATCCTTAATCTTAAGAACAAAATATGGAATTTTTGACATTTTTTCCAAAAATGTTCATTTTAAAACGGGGCTATATTTTGGAAACTAGGAATTTTACAAGAAAGTTTGTTTAACGTAAATGGCAGGTATTTACCCCCACTACCCGCAAACCAAGTCCCAGGTCTCTGGGGAAAAATCCAAAAAAAGTTCAATTTGGAAAGTAGGCAATATTTTGAAAACTAATCATCCTAAAAAGTCATATATAGACTCAAACCAATGGCTTTTATGTCCTTAATTGGTAGAACAAAACTTAACATTTTTTCAGTTTTTCCAAAAAAGTCCAATTTTCAAAAATTGTCTATATTTTGGGAACTAAGAATTTTACAAAAAAGTTTGTTTAACGAAAATGAAAGGTCTTTACCCCCCTCTACCCAAAACATAAATTTCAGGTCCCTAGGACAAAAACTGTGCAGTATATATATATATACATTTTTTTGGGGGGAGGGGGTCTATATTCACTTTACCTCCCCACTTCACAAGATGGCGGCCATAGCTTAACTTAACCTAGCCTAACCTAACCTGACCTACGAGGTGTGATCAAAAAGTTCCAAAAATGTGGCTGCAACTTAACCATACCTAGCCTAGCCTAACCTAACCTCCCTGTTGACTAGCCCCCTTTGGACGGGTCCTTTTTGAAGGGAGTCATTTTTTTACGTGTCCCGGAGGACGGGTCCTTGTTGACGGGTCCCAGTGGCGGGTCCTTTGGACTGATCCCTATGGACTGGCCTTGCATTTTATCCAAATTATGTCAAAGGGGACCCGCCACTGGGACCCGTCAACAAGGACCCGTCCTCCGGGACACGTAAAAAAAATGACTCCCTTCAAAAGGACCCGTCCAAAGGGGGCTAGTCAACAGGGAGGTTAGGTTAGGCTAGGCTAGGTTTGGTTAAGTTGCAGCCACATTTTTGGAACTTTTTGATCACACCTCGTAGGTCAGGTTAGGTTAGGCTAGGTTAAGTTAAGCTATGGCCGCCATCTTGTGAAGTGGGGAGGTAAAGTGAATATAGACCCCCTCCCCCCCAAAAAATGTATATATATATATACTGCACAGTTTTTGTCCTAGGGACCTGAAATTTATGTTTTGGGTAGAGGGGGGTAAAGACCTTTCATTTTCGTTAAACAAACTTTTTTGTAAAATTCTTAGTTCCCAAAATATAGACAATTTTTGAAAATTGGACTTTTTTGGAAAAACTGAAAAAATGTTAAGTTTTGTTCTACCAATTAAGGACATAAAAGCCATTGGTTTGAGTCTATATATGACTTTTTAGGATGATTAGTTTTCAAAATATTGCCTACTTTCCAAATTGAACTTTTTTTGGATTTTTCCCCAGAGACCTGGGACTTGGTTTGCGGGTAGTGGGGGTAAATACCTGCCATTTACGTTAAACAAACTTTCTTGTAAAATTCCTAGTTTCCAAAATATAGCCCCGTTTTAAAATGAACATTTTTGGAAAAAATGTCAAAAATTCCATATTTTGTTCTTAAGATTAAGGATATAAAAGCCATTGGTTTCAGTATATATATATATGACTTTATAGAATGATTAGTTTTCAAAATATGGCCTACTTTCCAAATACTGTTTTGGAAAAATTTGAAGAATATTATATTTTTTTGACTGAGATTGGGGTAGACGTAGGTGTTGGAGTTAGCATATGATTTGATATGATTTTTAGTTTAAACATATAGCTTACTTTCCCAATTTACCTTTTTTGTAAAATGTGAAAAATATATAATGTTTTTTGACTAGACGTTGAATGGAGTTGAGAGACAATCATTAACCTTAGAGTACTTTGGATTCTTGGAATTTTAGTGTGTTGTTGTTGCTTACAAACATGGTGGTAAGCATTATGCTACCATAAAAAAGAGTTGAAATACTTTCCAAAACCAAGAGAAAAATCCTCTAAATACATTGACAACAATAACTTGTCAAATAAGCCATTACAAATAAGGTATTAACGTAAACCACCAAAAATAAGCCACCAACATAGGCCACCACTATAAATCACCACCATAAGCCACCATAAGCCACCAACATATGTCATCAACATAAGCCACCACCATAAACCACCACCATAAGCCACCACTATAAGCCACCATAATCCACCACCATAACCCACCACCATAAGCCACCACCATAAGCCACCAACATAAGCCACCAACATATGTCATCAACATAAGCCACCACCATAAACCACCACCATAAGCCACTAGCATAAGCCACCAGCATAAGCCACCACCATAAGCCACCAACATAAGCCATCAACTTATGCCATCAACCTAAGATATTAACCTAAGCCATTAACATAAACCATCAACATAGGCCAGCAACATATACCATCAACATAAGCCACCACCATAAGCCAACAACATATGTCATCAACATTAGCCACCAACATAAGCTATCAACATAAGTCACCAACATATGTCATCAACATAAGCCACCAACATAAGCCATCAACATAAGCCACCACCATAAACCATCAACATAAGCCACCAAAATCAGCCAACAACACATGTCATCAACATAAGCCACCCACATATGCCACCAACATTATCCTGCATAAAACGTCAACACAACATCATTCTTTCACCACAAGTGTTCAGACCATTGTAGTAGGCGGATCGACTATACAAGTCAGTGACTACTATGGAATATACTATAACCAATAAAGGTAAACCACGTGCCCTGTATCATGGGTACTCTTATAACTATAAGCGAGAAAATGCGAATGGCATCATATTTTGGCAGTGCTCAAAACAAAGAACAACAAAATGTCTAGGTCATCTAAAAAGTAAACATAGTGAGGTCTTAAGTGTGGGTACTCATCAATGTGGTATACCAAATGAAACACCGTTAGTGTTAACAAAACATGATCAAAAGAACAAGAAAAAGCAAGTCCGACAAAAACATAGTGTTACTCAACATAGTGACTTCCTTATGAAAAAACATTTATCTCCTCAAAAAGTCATGTTAGGACAGTTGTCAACGTTCAATAAACCCGTAACACTATCAAAAGCAACACAGACTCTTCAAGAGATCCCTTTTGAAAAGGAAAAAATGGAATTGGATAGTTCTAGTGATGTTGATGATGATGATGATAATGATGGTGACAATGACTATAATAATTATAAAGATAATATTTATAATAATGATGATTATGATGATGAAAAAAAAGAGAATGAGGGTTTAATGTCTATAAAACCATTGCGGCTTCCCCAGTTTTTAAGAACAAGAGTACCTAGAGAAAGTTGTAAAAGGATCTACAACAAGCGTTGTGTTTAAAATCTATATCAAACAATGGTAAAGAGATAAAAAGTTGTATTCAGTGTGTAACTATTGTAAAAAAAAACTAAAATGAATAAAAATATTGTATGGGTATTGGCTGTTTTTTCTTAATTGCTATCCCCATGTCCCACTATTAATACAATTGTTAACCATCAACAGTCTCTGACTATGTTCAGAAAGAGAGTGGCCTTAAACAATACACTATATCTATGGTTTGTGTACTGAGTATCATAATAATACAGTGTGGCCAAGCCATGTTAAGGCAATAGTTATGTCAGGTAAGGGATTCGAACCCTTGCTTCCTTATACAGAAATTTGATCTTAAGTCAAACACCTTAACCACTCGGCCAACCTGACAGTTACTAATTTAATTGGTCTTGAGGACTTGAGTGTTTACAAAACTTTTTCCAGTATACATTGACTAAACCACTTGTTTGTTTTGAAATATAGATTTTGTTTTGTTTTACCATAACATTGCAGTTATGAGTCTTGTGAACTGGGTGTTCAATATAGGGTTAAAGGCATTTTAAAATCATTTTAGAAAAGCTCTTAGGTATCGTGTCATGGGTTTTAGTAATGCATTACTGTTCGTTGACTAACATTTACCGTTACACAACATTATTTTGGTGAACGTACATGTTGTTGTTTGAGTCTTTAGTCCTTTGACTGGTTTGATGCAGATCTCCATGCCTCCCTGCCCCGAGCGAAACGTCTCATCTCTATATAGCTACCACACCCTTCATTCAAGGCTATCTGTTTAACATATTATAACCTTTGATCTCCCCTACAAGCTCTTGGGTTCAATTCCTAGATTTAACACAAACTTTTAAAAGTGGTATGACAACTTAAACTAGTCTACTCAGTCTCGGGTGGTCCAAATAAGTAGAAAGGGTTTGATTCACACCTCAACCATAGAGCACCATGTTCTTTTTTTTTTTAAATAATGATAGCCATTTGTTCAATTTCACATTTCACACATTGCAATTTGTCAATTTTCCATTTGCATTTTTTTAAATGACAGTTTGATGTTTTTCAATTTCATGATATGGAAACATGGATTTTTCCATTTTCATATTTACACATTTGTCAATTTCCCATTTGCATATATTTTCTTAAATGTCCGTTTAAGGTTTTTAAATTTTGTCTATATGGAAACATGGATTTTCCATTTTGCTGTTTACAAATTTTTTATATATTTATTTTGTGTATGTTGAAAAAAATCGATATTTCCAAAACAAGATTTTTATTTTTCATTTTATGATTTTGTAAATGATCTTAATGTGAGTGCTTGACCATGGATTTTCCATTTTGCTGTTTACAAATTTTTTATATATTTATTTTGTGTATGTTGAAAAACGATATTTCCAAAACAAGATTTTTTATTTTTCATTTTATGATTTTGTAAATGATCTTAATGTGAGTGCTTGACCATGGCAATAATACAGTCTATCTATGTGTTAGCGAAACCATAGAGTCTTATTACTACTGCAAGTAAGAATGTTTTACAAAATAACGACTATCTACCACTGCATTTAAAAAACAAAACTATTGGGAAAAAAAAACTAAAATACTATTTACCATTCATTCATATATAAGTGTTAATTCTCCCTCTCCCCACCCTACCTCATCGTATTTTCTCTGGTCAAATTATCAATGCTACCCATACATACACTAGCTTTCTATATCTTTCTCTATATATATGTTTTCTCTGCTCCACAAGATACAAATTATGGTTGCTGGATTGTATCCTGCACTGTTTATGCGACATACCATTGCCAGTTCATAAAACCGTTAGGTAGTTCTCTACACATAGCGATTTTACCACTGCTCTACCTATGCCTTTTGCTTGTTTGGCTTTCTTACAGGCTAGTATGCGATAGGCAGCATTAACTGAATATCAAACCCAGTCCACCTTTGTATTTGCAATCTAAGTAATAATTTGAAAAGAGACAAGTGTAATCAGTTTTAAACATTATCTCTGCTTTTTTGTTTGTTTGTTTGTTTGTTTGTTTGTTTGTTTATGACATGTATATTAACCTAAAATCAAACCCTAGTCTACCTTAGTGAAAGGCTAACAGTTTAACCACTGCGTCACCATACCCTTCTTTCTTAGTTTGATTCATTCTAGGCCTTAGAGCTAGAAATCGAGTTACGATCTCCAGTGCAAGAGGCACATGTGCTCACCACTATAGCATGTAATGGTTAGCTGGTAACATTAGACAAACGAAAATGATTGTATTTCTGTTAGCCAAGCATTTCTGTCATTTGCCTACTGTGTGAGCACTGCCAGCAAGACAGTTTAGTTTAGAACAAGCGTGTGTGTGTGTGTATAGATTATTAGCCTCAAGTATTTAAAGCTTGTTGTGTGTAGCGACCATCTTGCTCAGTAACCACTGAGTAAGTTTTAACAGTTAACTCATAAAAACAGCATAGGATAGTTGTGTGTGTGTGGTTCATGTACTTGGGAATATGCATTAGCACCATGCGCTAGCTTTACCTTACCCTCTAGAGGTAGAGCGTTATCCCTTCCTTTGGACATTGCCAATGACTGCATTCCCCCACAAGTTTTACACTTAAGCCCTTGGCTTGTTCTTGATTAGGTTTGGTTTGCTTTAGGCTTGGTTTGGTTCGGTTGGGTTTGATTCGACTTGGTTCAGTTTAGTTTAATGTAGTCACCATTTTTTTATTTTTAGCTACACTCTTTAACCAATTAATTAATGATAGTCTACTCTTAATTCTTGAATCGATAAATTGAATTTTGTGTGCACCGTTTGTCAATCCATGCCTACAACCTATACTCCCTATGTACTACAGTCAGATCTGAAAACAAGTTCCAATGGTCAAAGACGTGTCAGTCACCATACATATATCCTACAATAATTCTTTCGTTACCTAGCTAGATTTCGTCACTCACAGTAAACATCTTACATTATGGGTTTGCAATATATTAAGAAAAGCAAAAGTCCATGATCTTGTTGTTTTGGGTCTTTTTTGGGGAAATTCATAAGCCATAAAAAGAATGACATCATGTCAAGTTCTGAGTGGATCTTGTATGTCAAAATCCCATTATCGGTTTATAAAATCTCAAGGCCATGCCCTAGCAGTTTTGGATTATTTCAATCAATGAGTCCACCATAGGAAACATCGAAAAAATAAATACCCTTAAAACAAGTCGTCCCATGACCCTCTCCGAACAATGCTTCGCAAAATATAAATTCATCCATTGAACATGATCGGCGACATCATCCTAGCTTCCCCCTCCCACCATGGTTGCCATATCGTTTGACCTTCAAGTGTCCTCAGCATCTCTGTGCTTTTTTCATTGCCCTGTTGTCAAGTCAAGTCAATGCATTCCAATAAGCTCAAATAACATCCACATCCTGTCAGTCTGCCCCAGCAAGTTTGTTTTCTATACTCACTTCAAGCAACATATAACCAAGTTCTATTTGTTCTATCTAAAGCCAACTTCATCGAATCAAGGAATTATCATTTGTCATGTCACTCATAATCGTTTACATGTTAAAGACCCCCTTCAGGGGGTTTAGGTATTAGGTATTCCATCATAGGAAAAATCGGAAAACGAACCCTCGACCCGCCGTCTCATCGAAATAGCGAATACTGTATTAGTATATCACCACCGTGGCCAGTAATAGCTTCGTTGAAACACGTGTCCAGTGGTATCGTCTCTATCTGCAACCACTCTTCATGAACATTTTAGACAAATTAAAAAAAAAGTTTTAAAAACTAAAATGTTTTCAACAAAAGTGTCGTTAGACCCTTTCGCATTTTTTTAAAATATAAATACTATATTTGAAAAAGGGGGGGGGGAATGAGAGGGCCTCACCCCGAGTCCTACGACCCCTCGTATACGTCTCTGGCGTTATTGGTTTGTGAGATATATCAGAAAGACTAAAATCACAGTTTTACACCAAAAAATTCTGTTTCCCTCATTTTCAGAAACTTTAACCTATTACCAAAATAAAGAGGGTTTCGAGACAAGCCATTTGACACGTCATAGGACCAAATCCGACCATGCATTCGTGAGATATCGGAAAAGTCTAAAATCATGGTTTTACCCCCAAAAAGCCTGTTTCCCTCATTCTCAAAACTCTAACCTATTAATAACATATAAAGGGCTTCGAGACAAGCGATTTGACACGTCACACGTTCAAATCCGACCTTGCGTTCGAGAGATATCGGCAAACTTCGTAGGAAAGTAGGCGACTATCTGGCTCTCTCCTCACCACCAAAACCCCTTCTTATCAATCATTTTTTTCAAACAGCTCGCCCTCTTACAAAAATCCCAAGTGCGCATGCGTACAAAACAAAAACAAAAATGTTCATCCATAGCGGCATCTCGTAAAACGCATGCGCGATATGGGCAACCACGTTTAAGTTCATTTTAGCAGCGCACCTTATACATGTCCCATTTGGAAAGAGACTTTCACTAAAAAATTACAATTTCACCCCCTAGTAGGGGTAGGTTTTATTTAGGGATTGAAATGAGTAGTCCGTTGTAAAGAGGGCGTCAGCCCGAGTCCAATGACACCTCATTTGTCAAAATCGGACCATGGGTTCGAGAGAAAAGTCTATTTAAATGTTTCAATTTCGCGCGGCGGCCATGACACTGGTTGGAAGCGCCACTACTCCACTACTTACAAGAAACGTTCACAACTACCTTATCTGCCGATTGAAGTTCCAGAGAAAAATTCCCCAAAGAAGACTGCTGATGGATCCATTTCACCAAGTTAAAGATGAGCTCCATCCTCGAAACAGGAATCAGCGTCCTCGGAGAATCGAACTGCTTCCTCCTCCGAAATGGCACTGCTCCGTGGATACGAGAAACATCCTTCCGGCAAAATTCTTCATTGTGCGCCGGGATAACCCTGGCCTCTCTTGAAAGTTCTCTGAAGTTCTTGCAGGAATTCGTCATGAAGTTTAATGTAGTTATTTCCGCAGAAATATTCATAGTTGTGGAGTATGAAAATATTTCCACTCTTATCTGGTATAATTCAGCGATGGATTAACGATGCATGAGTGTAGTTGGATGTTCACTACATGCTCGCTTTTGTAGAAAGACGATTAACGAAGTTCCATGCTGTTACTTTACTCCAATGACATATGTCCCAATTGCATCAAAGCCTTAGCCCTTCATCTCAACTGCAGTTATAATGATCAAAAGCACTGCAATATTATAGTGTTCCATAGTCGAATGTATCGTTGTAATATCAAACTGTTGCACTCCACGTGTCAGCCGTAGTGTATAATGTGGAATATAAAAGTGTTCCTCCTGTGGCGAGAACATCACTTTTGTTGGCAGCCTAAAAGTTCCAATATCTTTCGAAGTATCACTATGAAATCGTTGAAATCTTGTATACACCTTAATGTTATACTGCCTAATAGAATTATCATACAGGCTGAAGTTAGCGCTTGATATCTTGACTGGTGGAAACGTTAATGTGCGCGTTTCAACTTCACCTAGTTTTGAGCAGCGTGAAATGGAACTGCTCCGAGTTCGTTCGATGCGGCAAGGCTTTCACCTCACGCTAAAGACACCTTACTTCACTGAATCACTTGAAATAACTCTATATCACCAGAAATATATATGCGATCACAAGTATAAGATCTGAGCGTATCAGTATGAGTATGAGTATGAGAGCTCCTCTCTCCTGTGCACGACCTTTTATCAACTTCTTAAGGGGCGTAACCATCCCTTCCATAGCCTGTTGCTGCGTCATTGCTGGAAGTTTTAACTTTGGCTATACTTGACGGATTTTCAAAATTCAAAAACTCAAAAATAATTTCTTCAAAATTCCAAATCAATGCCATAACTGAAAATAGATTTCCACAAATCTGCATGCCAAAAGTAATCGAATATCGTAGTTTCAGCAATCTCCGTCTTCCTTCCAAACTATCGTTCATTGGTTTGCGTCTCTCCTCCAATAGCGTAGCTTCTTCCTTAGCACAATACCTTGTTTCCTGCGACTGCGTCGTAAATCTCGGATCTTTCTCGAATAAAATCATGACGTCACCAAGAATCTCAGCTCAATCAGCCTACTGGCATGAATCCTACGTCATCCGTGCCTACGTCATGAATATCCACGTCATAACTATGACATCCATAACTTTACTGATATTTTCCAATACAGCCCTCGTGGTCTCAATATAATTCAATTTCCGGGGGCATTCTCCCTTCACCGCGTTTTAAAAACAGTTGCAAATTGTTCTTAAACTCTGTGTTATACATATCTCAATTCACTTGAACACGAAATTGAATTATTATTGGCTTACTCTTCTATAATATTTCTTCAAGTTCCCAGCATTGAACTTGCCATAAACGACATTATGTTCCTTAATCATAAGTCTCTTCTTCTCTGGTTTGTGTGTGGCTAATGTATTCTCTCCTCTCTACTGTCTCTTCTGTCCTGAATTTCTGTTTTCCGAATTCTGCTGGTTCGTAGAAGGCCCAGGATCAATCACAACATCCTGCCTTTTCTTTTGATTTTCGGCTTCTTTTTCCCGTAACTCCTTCAGGTATTGCTGGCTTTCCTTCTCTCTTTCCTGATACTGATCGGGTGTCATAACCTGACCTTGAGAATCCTGATTTCTATTTTGGTTCTGGTTATTTCTATTATAATTTCTGTTATAACCATTATTGTTGTAATATCTGCCTCTTCCATTGTTGTAATTGCCTCGATTATAGTTCCAGCCTCTTCTCTGTTGATACGGACGGTAACCTTGCGATCTGTTATTCCGAAACTGATTATTCCTGTGAGGACCTACATTGTCAGTTTTCTCTTCATCTGGCTTGTCAGTTTGCTGAACCTGGTCCATATATACAGTATTTATTTCTTTGAAGTCATGCCTTTGACCTTTCTGTACCACGTTAGGCATTGGACTTGTGTAGTCTAACCTCCTCAGTAATTCGTCCATGCTGGTCAAATCCCTGATGTTTGACGAAATGATTAGTCTCCTCACCTCCACAGGCAGCATACGAGAAATCGCATCAATTAATTGCTCCGTTGACAATGGGGGTTGCAAAAATCTCAAGCGGGACAATTGACTCGTAAAGAAATCAGCGTACCGTGTTGGAAGAGTACCTGAGTATTTTCTTGAATAAACCTCCGCTCTTAACGAATTCTGCGCTTCTATGGACCAAAATCGTTTGATTATTGCCTCTGCAAACTCGTCAAAGTTACTGAAAGTGTATCTAAAAGCTCTAAACCATTCAAGGGGTCCTCCAATCAAAAATCTTTCCACTATCTTCATCTCTCTCTCTCTGGGAATGTGAGCTTCGATGAAATAATCTTTGAGGTTCCTGACTTATTCTATAGGCGTCAAACTATCAGTGTTGCTGAATTTTTGCGGTTTGTCTTCGAAATTCCTGATGACCGTTACATTCCTCGGATATGAATCCGGGTAGTTTTTCCCACTATCTCGATAGTTCCACTCAGGTTCCCTATTCCTTTCGTCATCTTCCTCCCTGAATCTGGATATTCGTTCTTCAGGCATCACGTCTCTCTCTTCTGGATCTAGGTTATATCTTCTGGCATAATTCCTATTGGTTTCGCAAGCCAAGCCTTCTGTATCCTTGTCAGTGATTTCCGTTAAGACTTTCCTGATTAACTCTTCTTTGTAGGTCTCCATTAAACTAGCTTCTCCTAGCTTCAAATTCTGCAATTTGGTCGTCGTTTGATTTACATCAGAGACAACTTTATGAATCTGATCCTCTAACGCAGATTTTAATGCTTGCACATCCTGACCTATTTGTGTTCTATCTTCTACTTGTCTCTCGGATAGCGAATCCATCCTTACGCTTAAATCTTTCCTAATCTGTACTACTTCATTGTTAATATCTATTTGAGTACTGGCAAGTTTTCTTTCAATACGTTCCTGAATTTGGGTTACATGTTCCCCACTTGACCTATTCCACTCGTCTTTCCATACTGCTACATTTGCCGTTAACATTTCTGCTATGTCTCCTTCGATATCTTCTTTGAGTAATCTATTATGGTCTAATACTTGGGTTCTCATGACCTCTACATCATACTTTAAACCTGCTAAAGACGCTGTCGTTCTAACTGACTCATCAACTAGCCTAGTCGTTAATGCACTCATATTACGCGTACAAAGTGTTTTCGAGTTTTCTATTTCTTCCCTGACTTTATTTACATCAGTTTGGACTTTAGCAATATCTACGAAAACTGTGTTGACTTATACTTGAATCTTATTTATGTCACTTTGCATCTCATTTACATCCGAATGAATGTTATTAATATCAACCTGAACATTGGACACATCAGTTCTAACATTTTGGACTTCTCTTTGGACTTCCTCAACCTTGTCTTGGACAGTCGCAACATCATTTTTGACAACTACTTCAGCCCTAGCACAAGAAATATCACTCCGGACATTAGCAACATCAAGATTCAACATAGTAAGATCCTTTTGTACCTTAGACACATCTATTTTAACAACAGACACATCTTTATGCACATTGGACACGTCTGTGCGCATGTCAGTTACAGCATTCTCGATTCCTTGGGTATTAATCTGTAAACGCGACATATTATCCTCTAGGTTTGCCGAACTGGTCTGAATAACTTTCAAACTTTCATCCATTCTACTAGCATTCCTAGCTTCCATTTCCTTCATACTTTCATTCATGCTAGCTTTCAAGTTAGCAGACATATTACTAGAATTCTCCTCCATCATCTCCTGCATTCTAATGGACAAATTAGCAGACATATTACTAGCATTCTCCTCCATTCGACTAATATTCCTAGCTTCCATCTCCCTCATATTGTTGGACATCTCCTCCAACATTTTCTTAATACTTTCATCTGCCATTTCAATACTATTTCAATAATAAACTGCTTTAGGGACATACATCAAACAGAGTAAAATAACAACATCTGAGCAACATTCTTCACCATATATAAAATTTGAGCAATTTTCTGTCTTAAATCTAACTTATAATTACCTTATAATTAACCTTCGTAGACACTTCATGTTGAAATAAACTCAAGCACATGTTCAAGTTTCTTTGGTTCACTTTAAAATATCCTAACACAAATAATTTACATTTATAATCCAAATAGTTTAATTTTATCTTTAATATGACTATACATGTCATAAGCCGGTCAAATAAAATAAGATTCCAGATCATAGGCGATTTTTCTAAGTTTCCAGCCTATTTAACCTCTCTCAAGTCGTATAAGATCTGATCTTTTCTGAGTGTAATATTCCTAATACAACACAACATTTATTCCTATATAATCACACTCTCAAATTCTACAATTGGCTAAGACATCTAACAAAGAATCAACCTCTTTATCTGAGTCTCCACAATCCCTTTGACATCGATAACTTGGTAATCCAATGTTATTCGAACACTCCACAAAAATTGCGGTGTCAATTCTACTGCAATAACTTGGTAATCCAACGTTTTGCTGATCGAGACAATCGAGCCCCACGTTGGGCGCCAATCCTACTGTACCCGATATCCGGATAGTAGGCTGTCAGATATCCGCCCCCTCAATCGGATTGCCAATAATCAAACGCGCCGGCATAGCTACATCAATGAAAATGGCACTGACAGATACTATCGAGATTAGAGCACAATAGTTAACAAGAAAATTATTGTGGAACACACCAAAATATACGGGGTTTCATACTTACCTTTACTTACCTCTTAAATATATCTCGGGGACTGGGTTGTCAACTGGATCACTTAAAAGTATGTCCTCACAATAACCTCCACCATGATATTTAAAATGAACCAAAACGAAGACGAGAAACTTTAAACTGCACAATAATTTATTTCACATAAAGAATGATATTTAACAAAAATGAAACAACAAAATATACGTGGCAATTAGAAGCCGTCGACCACATAACCATGTCCTCCTGTAGGACCTGTATTCTCTACATATAATGTTTTAGCTTTCTCAAGCTTATAGCAACGAAAATATAACAATGCAATGGGAATGGAAATGGGATTTGGGATGAGACACACATATCAATTGCTTTGCGTGTTTATATACTGCATATTTTATTTATAGCCACAAGGCTATTATGAAACGCCCTTGGTCTCAGTAACACAGTTGTCCGGACCAGCTGCAAAACACCTGCATAGTCAAAGCGGACACCCGTTCGTTCAACCCTACCATAAGCGTGTTACCTCAGAGCTCGGCTCTCCCTTTAAACACGTAAATGTTCACATCTCAACTGAAATATTATCACGCAAATGTCTTACATGCTTCATTCAAACACCATTGGATTCCTCCAACAATCCCAAATCATGATTATTTGTTTAAACCACTTGCTTAACTTGCATTGTTTAGAGTATATTAAAAAAACTCTAAATGTTAATAACAAAAGTTCATTAATTATTTATAACAATAATAAATTGTTTATAACAATGTCAAATGACCATTGAAAATTTAATACACGCTTCTATTAATCACTATCATTTCAAATTATTTAACAAAGATATTTACAAAATTGTTTTACAATATTAAATTGTTTATATTATTTATACAAGGAATACATTGAACCACACGTCTATCCAGTTGATAATTACTCAAATCGTGTTGATATAATCGACCAATGAAGGTTAGTTATATTTTACTGTCAAATTCAGGTTTAATAATGTTTAATAATTATTATTAATATTTGTGACTGTAACCTCCATTCAAAATCTTTATCTCAAATTATTTAACACTCTTGTTAATTTTAACAGTATCTTCATATGAATAATCTTTCAAAGAACAGGAACAATAACATTCAGCGGGAAAATACTTCGCTCTTAACGCACAAACATGGCACAACACTTGGCCCAAAATTCATCATATATCTTCATATATATGGCATAAAAATCTTCCAAACTACACACAAAAACCTCCACTATTAATTCAACAACATTAATTATTGTGGGAACCTCCTTCATTATTCAAGGGCATTATTCAACAGCGACTTTTACACGTCCACTGAACTATCGATTATACATCCATTGTTCCTCTTTAAAAATTCTTATATTCATCAATTGTAATAATGACTGTTATCATTTAACCTTCGTGGGTTTCATTCATGAATCGATATGAAGTAAAAATTTGCCAATCACAAATAAATTTAATAGCAAATACGATTAGACACTCCTGCCTGGTCTATCAAAATTGAGATTAACATCTTCAAAGTAACGCAGTATAAAAATACTATCTTCAAACAAAGATCAACTAAACTGCAAAATAGTCGAATAGAATACAATTAGATTGTGGAATGCAAACATTATTGTTCCAATCTAGAATTGAGAAAAATTCCTATCAAATGTTCATTACTATAGTGTATTCAATAAATTGTAATTAACGTTCAGTATTTCATAAAATTGTCTATAATGCAATGATAAATGTCTATGTTGCAATCATGTTCATAAGATGACTAGTATTTCAAAGATCGTCGATATCGAAAAAGATTTTAACGCTCTAAAATCTTTTAATTATTCTTCTTTCTTGAGGATGACAGAAAATTGGTCAAAGTAATTAACTGAATAGAATTACTTTAATAAAATGACACGCTGTCTGAATTCAAATCTGCCATAGCAAATCGTTAACTTTAGTCAAATCGTGACTACAAAAATATGCAAATTACTGAAAGAATCTAAATCATCAGTCTCAACTGATCCAAAATTATTTAAGTATGCCAATGACATAGCAATGTCTCAAAAATCGAAGAAAAAGGCATAAATCATCGAAGTGTACTGAGTACAAAAATATCAATCAAGAAAATGGGGCAAAAGGTAGGACAGAAAATATGGGAAAAATGTTTGCTCAGATATCGCTACGATACTCAAATAATACAAGAAACGTTCACAACTACCTTATCTGCCGATTGAAGTTCCAGAGGAAAATTCCCCAAAGAAGACTGCTGATGGATCCATTTCACCAAGTTAAAGATGAGCTCCATCCTCGAAACAGGAATCAGCGTCCTCGGAGAATCGAACTGCTTCCTCCTCCGAAATGGCACTGCTCCGTGGATACGAGAAACATCCTTCCGGCAAAATTCTTCATTGTGCGCCGGGATAACCCTGGCCTCTCTTGAAAGTTCTCTGAAGTTCTTGCAGGAATTCGTCATGAAGTTTAATGTAGTTATTTCCGCAGAAATATTCATAGTTGTGGAGTATGAAAATATTTCCACTCTTATCTGGTATAATTCAGCGATGGATTAACGATGCATGAGTGTAGTTGGATGTTCACTACATGCTCGCTTTTGTAGAAAGACGATTAACGAAGTTCCATGCTGTTACTTTACTCCAATGACATATGTCCCAATTGCATCAAAGCCTTAGCCCTTCATCTCAACTGCAGTTATAATGATCAAAAGCACTGCAATATTATAGTGTTCCATAGTCGAATGTATCGTTGTAATATCAAACTGTTGCACTCCACGTGTCAGCCGTAGTGTATAATGTGGAATATAAAAGTGTTTCTCCTGTGGCGAGAAAATCACTTTTGTTGGCAGCCTAAAAGTTCCAATATCTTTCGAAGTATCACTATGAAATCGTTGAAATCTTGTATACACCTTAATGTTATACTGCCTAATAGAATTATCATACAGGCTGAAGTTAGCGCTTGATATCTTGACTGGTGGAAACGTTAATGTGCGCGTTTCAACTTCACCTAGTTTTGAGCAGCGTGAAATGGAACTGCTCCGAGTTCGTTCGATGCGGCAAGGCTTTCACCTCACGCTAAAGACACCTTACTTCACTGAATCACTTGAAATAACTCTATATCACCAGAAATATATATGCGATCACAAGTATAAGATCTGAGCGTATCAGTATCAGTATGAGTATGAGAGCTCCTCTCTCCTGTGCACGACCTTTTATCAACTTCTTAAGGGGCGTAACCATCCCTTCCATAGCCTGTTGCTGCGTCATTGCTGGAAGTTTTAACTTTGGCTATAATTGACGGATTTTCAAAATTCAAAAACTCAAAAATAATTTCTTCAAAATTCCAAATCAATGCCATAACTGAAAATAGATTTCCACAAATCTGCATGCCAAAAGTAATCGAATATCGTAGTTTCAGCAATCTCCGTCTTCCTTCCAAACTATCGTTCATTGGTTTGCGTCTCTCCTCCAATAGCGTAGCTTCTTCCTTAGCACAATACCTTGTTTCCTGCGACTGCGTCGTAAATCTCGGATCTTTCTCGAATAAAATCATGACGTCACCAAGAATCTCAGCTCAATCAGCCTACTGGCATGAATCCTACGTCATCCGTGCCTACGTCATGAATATCCACGTCATAACTATGACATCCATAACTTTACTGATATTTTCCAATACAGCCCTCGTGATCTCAATATAATTCAATTTCCGGGGGCAGTACCTCATTCATCGCGAATGCCACATTTCAAAGAACTTCACATTGTCATCGGATTAAATGGATTATAAGTTAGTCTACATGAAAACCTTCACGAGAACAAAACAGTGTAAGTTATATATGAGGGTGAGAAAGAACGCACAAATTACATTGCAAGACATAGTATCGGCAGTTGACGGAGCATCTCGGATGTCTCCATCCGCGCCTCGGCTCCCTTGTTGCAATCAGTGGGCAACGACCAGCCGAGTTAACTGTTGGGATAGGCCTTATAACTCGGTCTAGCATCTCTGCCATACCCTTCACTATTGAGATCTGGTCGGTGCTTGGGCCTGGCAACTGCCCAACGGACGAGTGCTCCAAGAGGGTTGGCACGCTTCACGTTCTCAGACAGTTCACAGAATCTTACCACAAGATTTCTTGAATTATTAAAGAACAAAATTATGAATTCCTATACATATTAAAGGAAACGTACAGCTTTTATTACTAAAATAGTATTACGGTATTAATTGTTTTTCTTAAGGAAATCTGGTCGTTGTGCAACACTGCAACCTTATTACCGGCCGACACTGGAATAAAAAGAAGCTGAATGATAAGCTGGAGCAGAACAGATTGAGATGTGAAAAGGATGAATGATGAAAGAATGTCAAAACAAGTGATGGTGATATTATTATTATTTATTTATTTATTTATCGTATGGCTTTTAGTGCCGGGAGTGTCCGAGGACATGTTCGGCTCGCCTGAGTCTGTAGCTGCTTCCAGCTGACATCCTTATAAGGGTGAGCTACAAGTTCCGTTAAATTTCAAGTAGTTCCAACTTTTGCCACCAGGTATCAATGATACCTAGTGGTGAACGTTGGAACTTTGATAGAGCGTTCCGACGAAATCTAACCTAACAATTTAGCTTTATACAAGTTTAGTCTGTGAAAGGATCTTTTACATGCCATAAATCTACGACATGGGACCGCCGGCTTTACTTCCCCTCCGAAGGAAAACATACTGAAGGATTTTTAACGCTCTTAAAAAATCCGACGACTTTGGCCGGGTTTGAACCCGCTATCTTGGGCACAGCAGTTCAGCATGCTACCGACTACGAATGACTGGAAAGAGAGGACGAGGAAGACCTAGAGTACGGTGGATGGATTTGGTGAAGGACAGTGTGAGAGAACAGAACCTGGAGAGGAGTGCAGTGGTTGAGGAAGGATGGTGGACAGACAGAGTAAATTGGAGGGGTGTCATATTTGCTCTGACCCAGCCCAGGCTGGAAAACAGAAATTGGTGACGATAATGTATATCAAAATTACAATAGCTTTGCTACTCAAGAAAATTACTTCACAATTAATAAGTTTAAAATATGTTGTTTCCTATGGCTAGCCCGGATTCCAATCCATCAGCTTATAAGTTTAAAATATATTTGAGATCAATCAAGATCTCTTTCAGGTTCTTCTGAAACAGGATATAACTCGACACCCTGGTATCACCAGAATCACAACGATTAAATGAGATTTCAAACCCATTACTTAATCATTATTATTATTAGCAATTGAGGTAGCCACACACATTGGGGTGCGAAGTCATGGGGTCAGACTATCTTTGGACTTAGGAGGTGAGGGGGTTTGAATCCCACCATCAATCATATTTTATTTTACTTTTTTCCAACTTCAAAAATATGCCAGAACAATGTTTTCTAATAAACCTCTGCCACTTTCATCCAACTCCTTGTCCAATTTCATTCATTTCATCTATAATTAACACTTCTCATAAGGTGAGCATCAGGTAGGGCAGCCACAAATGAAATTATTCGCCAAATACAAAACTCATCCTCATCCATGGCCCCAAAGAAATAGGAATATATTTCAATCAAACGGTCATAACGTAGCCTACATAATATGAAAAAAGAAAAAAAAAACACTAAAATTCTATACAATATTCCTTTAGTGACTTTGTCCTCTTCTTCCACTTCATAAAGTGATACCATTCACCTTTTCTTCGCATAGCTAAATCAGTATGAAGGTATTACAGAGGGAACTCAATAACAACATGGAGTACAAATGATATCAGCACTAAAACATATGCTTTACAAGGAAACAAAACTTGTTAAGGGACATTTTGATCCTTTCTGTCCTTGTAGTGTTTAACATGTCTAGTACCAATTTTAAGAAAGAAATACTGAAACAATAATCGTTACTTCCTCTCCATGATCGCCATTGTGATCATCATCAGTGAAGCCTACGAACAGACATCCTCACGTTACGTATGATACGCACCTGATGTGGTGGAGGCCCCGCAGAGCCTACGTGTACTATAGAATCTTTATGGTGGTTCGCAAAGAGGACAGCATAGAGTGCAGATGGGGCCGAACCCATGGGTAAAAATTGCTCCTCCGTGTGCATGATGGCGGCTGCAACCTCGGGCTGAATCTCATCGGCTGCTTCTAGTTCCTGCAATACAAACAAGACATGTAGAGTGCAGATGGGGCCAAACCCATGGGTAAAAATTGCTCCTCCGTGTGCATGATGGCGGCTGCAAGCTCGGGCTGAATCTCATCAGCTGCTTCTAGTTCTTGAAATACAAACAAGACATGTAGAGTGCAGATGGGGCCAAACCCATGGGTAAACCTTGCTTCTCCGTGTGCATGATGGAAGCAGTGATGTCGGGCTGGACTTCCTCGGCAGTGTCCAACTCCTGTAATTCCTAGGTACATACAAACATGACATTAAGAGTGCAGATGAGGCCAAACCCTTTGGGAGTCCTTGCTCCTTGGTCATCAACAGGGTAATGTCTGTTGTAAAATTCAACAGGTAGATTTACCTAGTCAAGACAAATTCTGTTATAAAGTTTACATACAAAGATCAGACAGGAAATGAATTGACAATTCAGTAAAAATCCAATATAACGAGCTCTTTGGGGGACATTTTGAACCACGCATTATAGCTGAACCACAATATATCGGGAATTATTAAAATCCACATGTTACGGAAATTACAAATTACGTCGAGATGCACAAACTCACTAAGTTAATGCACTAAAACTGTATACATGAATTTAGAAGCTTTTCAAATCTCTGAATATGATTTTCATTTTTGTGACTTGACTGCACTTAACGTTTCATTAAATTAAAACTCGGAACATGTGATACAAGATTAAAACGTGATATGGTAAACTTTCACTCTACAATTAGCCTCGTTCTATATGTAGCTGAATATTGTGCCCCTGTGGGGTTAAACAGCCCTCACATAGGGAAGATCGATGTTGAAATCAACAAGACCATGCGATTGATATCTGGTACAATTAAATGCACCCCCATTCAATGGCTTCCTGTTCTGAACTACATTCCTCCGCCCCATCTCCGCAGGTGTAATATCCTGGTCAAAACATACCAAAAGATACTTCAAATTCAGGATCTCCCTATTCATGCTGATATACCTGCTGCTTGTCTACGCAGACTTCGCTCAAGGCAGCCGCCTGTGAAGACAGCTAAGAGACTTATCAATGAGAACTTTGACATAGTCCAGCAGTGGTCTCATGATTGGAAGATTTTTGCCCCACAGGAGTGCCAAGACTTGCCATCTGTCACATCTAAAGTACTGCCCCCGGAAATCGTATTATTTTGGGACAAAATGAGAGTATTTTCCGTCCCCATGATAAAATTTAACCAGCAAATATAGATTCTGGAAGTGTGACACAGGAGGGTAGTGTTACAAGCTCGAGGCCGTGGGAGAGCCCGATCACGTGATATATTGCACAATAGACGCTTCTAGAAGGCTAAAATTGGCACAGCAACAGCGAGTGTGGAAATTAATATCATAAATATTGTCATAAATTATGCTATTGGATCGCAGCCCAGAGCCAATGAGAAGAGGTCTTATTGAAGACGGGATCAACTTCAACTACCTAATTTGGTGAAATTATGCATTTAGGCCCTTAGAAGAAGATTTTCTTATTTGGTAATGAAGAGAATATTAAGAGAAATTATGTCTGATACTTTAAAAACCGCAGATCGGTTAATCTACGCAGTAATAAGCATTAGTAATCTACGCGCTAAGATTATGGTGGGAGATTGATATGGCCGCCAAAATTTCGACTTGGAGGGGGAGATCCAAGGATCGATGTACTTATTCCAGCAGTCTTTGAAGAGTGAGGAAGTGTTTTTACTGGGTTAACGGAGATCCCAAAGCTTTGTCCGAGTGCGACGACTGCCGACTTGTGGAGACGCGAGGATAGCAAGTTAGAACGTAGGAGATTACCGCACTTCCATTCTATGTGAAGTTGTGAGGAACATTGAAATAATTATATCTCTTATATAATTGAGATCTGAATTTAACTAAGCGAATATATATAAAGAACAGGTCGAATACTACATTCTGTGAAAAGACGAGCGTTTTACTATTCACCGTTTCGACAATATAAGCCTGTTAAGTTAGATTTCCAAATGTGTTGGAAATAAAGCTATCATTATAAATTGCAACGTGAAGTTGACGAACGCAGTTCAAGTGAACAGTAGCGGAGAACTTTTAATATTGGCGCAACACATAAACATTAATAGAATGACTATAATTATTCGTCAAACGTTATCATTCAGCATAATTAACATTGTTGATATGATGAACTAAATAGTCATGCGCCAGAGACATATTCGATAACAGGAGTTAAGATACAACGATGGAACTTCGTTAGACAACGTATTCTTGAATACAGACGTAGTGTACGGTCCATCTTGTACATTTTCGTCAGCCTACAAACACTAATGTAACATCAATTAGCAATAGAAATATTTCATTCACCATTTATATGAATATTTCTATAAATTATATTCCAATGATGAGGCTGATACATATTTACGACGGAGAAGGAAGATTCTACAGAAGAGATTTGAAATGATGCTAGGGTAGCCCAGCAACCACAGAAGAATTTGCCAGAAGGATGTCGTTCGAGCCCAGGCGAATGTTGATGAATTCCGGAGAGGGAATGTGTTTCCTATCTCTGAGGTCGCAGATCCGAGGTTCGAATGCAGATCCATCTCAGTATCTTGAACTGAGGAAACATCTAAAGTATTGTGGGAATACTTACATAGATCTTCAAGTTTTTGTCCAAATAAGGTAGCAGTGTCTCTTATTTTTAGTATAGAGCTTGATTAGTGACATCCTGAGCCAGCGATCTTACTCCATATTTTCACATTTCATGTATTTCAGTGTTTTCAGATGTGTGCTAAGATTTTTATGCTTCAAGATTATTTAGGAGATGATTGCCTTTCATCTATTTTTCAATTTTATTCTACGGATCAGTTGTGGAACTGACATTAAAAATTTTTGTTTGAGGAATCATATTGCCACATAGAAGACTAGTCGTTTCGACTCTCGAATTTTAATAATTGTATTTAAACCAAGTATTCTGACATTGTGTCATAGCTTCAAATTAAATTCTTTTTAAATTTAATTTGAGCACTTTAATGTAACAACATCAAACTTCAAGAACAGAAGAAACATCGAATGATATTGTTATATCATTATTGTACATAAACTGTCGACGATCTAAGAAATACTAGTCGTTTGATAAGACCGAAGTCTTAATCCCTATAAACATTCTTTGTGTAGAGAGGAAAAACATTACGACATTGACAAACCTTTTTATTATTTGTAAAGCTGAGAGTTTTTTTTCATTTAATAAGTTAGAGGAAATACTTTTTGATAGAAGATTATTCAAATCTTTGGCTAGGAATTCAAAGCTAGTTTATCCCGGTCAAGATTGAATTCTATTTGACATTATAAATAACATGTGTGTTATTTTACACTATTTGTGTAAACAACGATAAATAATTTAAAGCTTGATAAGTGAGGTGAGACAGGAGTATTATTTTTATTACATGTATTTGCAACAGACGAGTTAACAGTTAATTATCTTGTTGTGGAGTAAACTTTAGGAGGTCAATCACGACAGTCTAATATCGTTCATTACGATTGGAAGTTTCGTTTGAAGAACTTAAGCATGTATAATTGTAGTTCAGTAGTCATGTGGAATGATACTGAGGATCATGCCATTAATTGAGAAAAGTTCCTACAGAAGGAATGTTAATAACAATTAATCCGTTTTTTGGTTATTGTTTAACATAGTGGATGATAATAGTTTATGCCATATATATTGTTATATGAGGATTTGTAGAGCTATGGAGTGCTCGTATGAAGGAGGTTCCGCATTTTAAGGGAAGTCAAAGTATTATTGTTCTTTGATAAGAAGGCATGGATCATGATAAGAGCCGTTGTATACAAGTAGTCCAGTTCATGTGAAGTAACATTTTAGTTGTGTTGACAGAATGGTTTTAGCGGAAATACAACTAGAGAACGACTGTCTACTTATGTCAATAATACAATTATTAAATTTTATTAAACCCGAAGTTATGTAATTACGTAGAGTTAACCTTAGTCAGTCGATTGTATTAGACCGACAATGTAATGAAACCTATATAAGACGATGTGTAAGCAGTATATCAAAACTACGGAGTGTTAGAGAATGATTATGTGGAAAACCAGTGTATATAATTAATTGAGAATTGTATTGTAACCGAGAATCCAGAATCTCCAAAGTAACGTGTTAGCAACACTAAATAGTATAATTTTTATGAACAAATTATATGTAAATATTTTTTCGGAAATGATTTAATTAGTTAAATAATTTTTGGTAGGATTTATTAATCGGATGTTTTGGAATAGCGTGTGTTTTGTGAGCAAATGTTTTTGGTATGAATGATTGCACACTGTTAAGAGTGATTGTTGAACCGAATTGGTCATGAACAATTTCGGGGTGCGAATGAAAGAGTGTATAAAAATTTTCAGGATGATTGTTAAAGAAACATAGAAGTTATGAGCATTTTTGTAAGATCTAAATGTTAATTTTACGTGTTCTAAACGCACACAAAGGAGTCTCAATGTGGGCTAGCTAGAATGATTCACCGTTAGAATTGGAGAGCGGTGTGACATAATATGAACAGGTGAAGACTCACCGCCTTGTATAAATTGTATTCAGTTCCGAGTGCAGCGTGGTGCTAGTGTTTCATTGATGAAACAGGCCAGTGTACGTGCGTTTTCCAAACGCGTACTAGGAAATGAAACCAGTTGTCAGGAATGCCATGAATGTAAGAGCCTTCCTTAAACGTTTTTCTTTTTACGTAAGTGTAGGCCTAAATCGAGCCAAGAATTTTATGCTCATATTTTTTTTTTACACAGCATTCTAATAAGATGTGTAGTAGAAAGGAAGAGTGAATGATTGTGTGTTTTTTTTCCCTTTTATGGTTAGATTAGTTTATTGTTATTTTGTTTATATAGGTTAATTTACCATTGTTAATAAATTTTATTCAGTTCGTTATTTGTTGTTGTTGGCGTGTGATCCATTTTAAATATAAGGAGAAGAGTATTGTGGATGTATTGTAGGTGAAGCTGAATTCCCAGTCCCTGAGAAGGTAAGTAAAGGTAGGTGTTCCCCGTGTAGTTTGTTGTTGATCCACAATATTCTTGTAACTGCTGTATGTAAATCCCTAAAGGCCAGGTTGGGAGCGATTTCTAATGTAGTAATTTGCCGGTGCTGTTAGAAATAGGCGATCCAGCTGGGGCAATGAATATTCCAACAGGCTACTTTCCGGATTTACGGGTACAGTACCTGGCTTTGATCTTCCTCGTCGGATATGGTCGAAATTAAACCGGATCAGGACCAATTCTGGTGTTTGTGCGGACTCTTTGTTCAAGAGGAACAGGTTACCCTCTCCAAAGTGTGACTGTGGAGCCGATAGACAAACGGTGAACCACATCATTCACGACTGTCCTCTTAAGATCCTATGGTAGCAACATAATGGATGTTATTTCAGTGACTCCTGCATCAGTGGACTACATTTTGAATTTAGATGTTAAATTATGACACTATCTGTTCTCTTTTTTTTTTCATTCTTCAATAATTCACTAAGATGTATTATGATGTACTGTAAGTGTGTACCATACCATACGATAAATAAATAAATTCACTCTACAAGACTGCCTGCTGTTCCAGCAAGTTATACAGCGCATGCTGCCTATTGCAATCCTGGATAATGTTGATGTTCCTGTGAGTTTTATCGAGTCCCGTACTGGCGTATATTAAGACACTAAAGAATTACTGTTTTTAATCTTGATAGAGTTAATAGAATTCAGTTTATTACACTCCTACAAATTTGGTTTCTAAAAATAATCCTGTACCTGTTACTACATATAGCTTAGAAACCTGTACCCAATCCAAGAGAAATACCAGCAAACTACAGGCGGTGGAGATGAAGTTTTTATGAACTATGATTCAGAAGACAAGGAGGGACAAAATAAAAAATGATGAGATATGCCATCTTGTTCAAGTAGAACAATCTCTTAATGAGATCTGTGTTGAAGCCAGTCTGAAATGGTTCGGTCATCTCAAAAGAATGGACACACAAAGAACAGCTAGAGTGTGGTTTGAGGAAGAACTGAAAGGCAAGAGACCAAGAGGTCGACCAAGGAAGAGATGGATCGACCAGTTTAGAAATGATCTTGCAGGGAGAGGTCTGGATTTGCAGCAGGTCGTGGAGGGGGAGACATTCTTAGGGAGAACTAAATGGAGAGCGCTCATGATGATGATTCTGAGAGTGAAGAATGAGTAGGTACATGCAACAATAAGGTCCCATTCCAAGGATCTTGCCAGCCTCCTCTCTTACATACCAAACGATGGGCAACTAACAAGCTGACTTAACGGATTTCCCAAGCTAATACCATGGTTTGGGCTACAGAAATTGTGAGATGTCTCACCACAATTTACAGTACACATTCCATTCCCATTGTCCATGAAACTCACTCTACACTTGAAACATTTGAAGGAGTCATCTGGAAACCATTGGAATGTTCCTAAACACCCTTTCATGCCACCCATTCTTTCATTAACACCACCGTGCCCTTCTGTTTCTGGTTGGTTGGTTCTTAAGTTTAGGGGCTGCGACAACGCGGTCATGTAGCCCCGTGTACTTTGGGTGTGTGTAGAATCTGTCTGATAACCGGTGTTAATATTGTGATGACTGTAATAGTGTGTGTTATCTGTTTTTTAATTTCAGTACTGCAACTTAGAATTTTTCAAATAGTTCCTACTTTTGCCGCCAAGCGACACCGTCAACGACTACTAGGCCAAGTTCAAAACTCAGCTACTAGATGCCACCGCAGTCGGCTCTTGGCAACGAACATAGAAACCTAAGAGCGTTGTTTACATTCTTAACCTATCCAATTTAGCTTCACACAGGTGCAATTAGTGGAAGGTTCTTTAACATGCCATAAATCTATGACATGGGACCGCCGGCTTTACTTCCCCTCCGAAGGAAGGCATACTGAGGGATTTTAACGCTCTTAAAAAATCCGACGGCTTCGGCCGGGTTTGAACCCGCGACCTTGGGCATAGAAGCTCAGCATGCTACCGACTACGCTTCTGTTTCTCCTGAGTGAAAAGCAGACATGTAAAAATAATATACGTGGTTTGGGTATTATTTTCAAGTTCCGATGGACTGTATAAAAATAACAGATTGACATACCAAACTGATTTTACTACTACATGTTTAGGGACAGATGACCTCACTGTTCCGCCCCTTAAAACAATAACAATACAATACTACTGAATGTATGCTTGTTTTATTATGTCTCAACATATTCGCCGAAACTATTGAAACATTTGTCGTATCGTTACACCAGCTTTCTACCGGGTGAGTTAGCCGTGGTCGTTACGGCATGACTGCTGGCAGTCGCTCACATCCGGGAGGCGAGGAGGTTCGAATCCCCCCGCCGGCAACCTTGAAGATGGTCTTCTGTGGTTTCCCATCTTCCTTCTAGGCAAATGCCGGGGTTGGTCCCTAACTATAGGCCACAGCCGCTACCTTCCAACTCCTCGACCTTCCATTCCCACTTTCCTACCCAACGGTACTTGTAGCTCACCCATTGGGTGTCCGTCTCGAAGCAGCTACAAAACTGGCGAGAAAAAAAAAACACTCCTGAACTGTTTCCATTTTGGCGAGGCAATGTTGCCCAACCATACCTTCAGTAAAAAAAAACTCCTGAACTGTTTCCATTTTGGCGAGGCATTGCCACCCAACCATACCTTCAGTTCTCGAAAAAAGTGAAAATCATTCAGTGTTGGTTTGGACTAAACGGCAGATGGTCCAAAACTTCATACTTCAATTCTTTGAAAAGTCTATCGTAACGTTGGCACAGTTTGGTCGTGAATGATTTTCACCTGTTTTGGGAATTGAAGGTATGGTTGGGCGGCAATGCCTCGCCAAAAAGGAAAAAAACTTCAGGTGACTCTCCAGACGTATCCACCTCAGTGGCGGCAGAATTTCTTGCCGAGGGCATTGGAAAGCTGGTGTAACGATACGACAAAGGTTTCAATCATTTAGGCGATTATGTTGAGACATAAGAATAAAACAAGGAAATATTTAGTAGTAAAATCAGTTTGGTATATCAATTTGTTATTTTTATACAGTCCATCGGAACTAGAAAAAGAAAACAGCCCTCGTAGTATTGTACAGTATAATAGCAATACAGTGCTGTGTAAAGTTGTTCGACAGTTTCATTTCCGTGTGTTTCACTTACAGTGTAAGTGAAAATGTACACTGCAGGCCAAACGTTTCCGGACGAACATTAAACTTTAAAAATAATGACTGAGAGTAAAAGGAAGCAACACATATATGCAAGGATTTGACAAACATGTATTCTAGAACTAATTTACACTACACCCAAGTAAGAAATTAACAATATGTACACATTTACACCCACAGAATACATCAAACTTTCTTCTCATCAAAGAAACCCCCCTTTGCTGCAAGCACACGTTTCACTATTCTTGGCATTCTCAGGACAAGTTTCTCCAACACCAATGCAGGTATCCTCTACCAGACATTTTGTAGGATGTCCCACAGCTTTTCTGATGACAAAGGACACTCTTTCCGGATCCAATTCCTTCCACAACAGCTCAATCGGATTTAAGTCAGGGGATTGAGGGGGCCATTCCATTAAAGACAATTCCCCAGAGTTTTGCTTGCTTTGCAAATATTTCATACAATAGTGAGATGTATGTTTAGGGTCATTGTCTTGCTGGAAGACAAATCCACGTCCAACAAGTTGTTGTCCAGATGGGAGAGCATACCGAGATAAGATGGCATGGTAACCGTTTTTGTCCATTATTCCATGAATGCGGTGCTGCATACCAACTCCACTGAATGAAAAACAACCCCAAACCATCACAGAACCCCCTCCATGTTTCACTGTAGGTGTTATACAGTCAGGATGCATTTTCTCCGATGCTGAACGTCGAACTTACACTCGTCGCCATTGCCCAAAAACTTTGAATTTGGATTCATCTGTCCACAGAACACTTTTCCAGTCCTCAACTGTCCAACTTTTGTGGACTTGAGCCCACTTCAGTCTCTTTTGTTTATTTCCACGTCGTAGAAGTGGCTTTTTAATAGCAATTCGGCCGCAAAGATCAGCCTATCTGAGGCGACGCTTAACTGTGGTCAATGACACTTTATTCTCATGGTTCATATTAAATTGTCCCTGGATTTCTGGCACTGTAATTTTTCTGTTTCGTTTACTGACAACGACGATATACTTGTCTTGAGCTTTAGACGTAATTCAGGGTCTTCCAGAACGATTTTTGTCTTTGTTAGACCCCTTTTTATCCAAACGCAAAATCATATCACTGACTGTTGAACGGGGGATTTTTAGTTTACTAGCGATTTCCCGTATCGTATATTTTTCTGAGCGTAATTCTAAGCTGATGGTCTTTTCTCGGCCCATTATCTACAAAGGATAATAAAAACTGATGCTATATTTGGTACCAGAGACGTCACACTATTAATACGACTTTGGTTTGTAATAATATAATAACTACATTATAATATAACATAATACAGTTTAATTGAAAATGAGAAGTTAATCAACTTCCCTCCTAATAAAGAAACTAAGCTGTTGCACCAGAACAATTAATTTCAGCTCACCGAGCACCCTGACTGATTGTTCAACTACGTGATGATGCGAGAGGAACAAGCTGTGACAATCGCGACAGGTAGTGAACACGTGTAACCTTGAACCTCCTGCGCGATTGTTGGCCAACACTTGGCGCCAACACATGTTACAGTTCCGCCAACCTTTAAAACTTGGTTACAATAATAATAACTATCCCTAAACCATCATTAAGCATAGTTATGCCCTACATATGTTTCGTCCGGAAACGTTCGGCCTGCAGTGTACCATGTACCGTAATAAATACAACTGGCTGCGCCAGGATTCGATCCTGCAATCTTGGTCACAGCAGGCGAGAACGTTACGGCTGTGCCACGCAGCAGGCCCAAGAAAGAAAGATACAAACTGAAGTGCCTTTGGATAAAAAATATTCTTTGTTTTTCTGCCTGGTGCCCCAGTCCTCATGCATTAGGCTGTACTGAGACATCCATGTCAGGACATGTCACCTCGCTATGAATCAACAAGCCCTTATTACACCTTGCATTGCGGTGTCATAAGTATACAGATTGTGCGATTGGGTTATTGTGGGATTTAAGACTTCCTGTGAAGTCCCTCACCCTTTTATGTTACATAAATAATTTGTAGCCAGAAACCTTCCTTGGAGTGCACACAACAACTCGCCCAAATTTCATCGCAATCGGATGAATGGTATATGAATGCATATGGTACATACCTGTACATACAAAATATCCCGTAACATTGATTTTTAGCCTACCTTTCACATTTTGCAAAAATGAGGAAAAAGTCGACTTATGAGATCGATCCGGGCAAATGTGTGTCTGTCTGTGTCCCCCCTCCTATCAACTCCTAAATGGCTGCAGCAATCGAAACAAAATTTGGTAGGAATAGAGATCTATACCTGAATATTTCAATGCCGTATTTTAAAATGATGTCAGTGCTACCAACTGCTGAAAAATCGCAATTGAAATTTGAGCTCCATGTTGGATATCTTGGAAGTTATGAATGGGAGCCAATTAAAATTGGCACACGTATAGATAATAATATTTTAGTTTAATTTCCAGGAGGCCATACATGGCAGTGTTGCCAAAATGATTCTAAGCCTGCTGATAGGTCCAATTTTTAAATGCATATAACTTCTACACTATCAATTGGAATTCAAACAAATTTTGTATGTGCTATGTGTACCCTAACAGATATGACTATGTGTATTCTTAAGAGCAACCACGGCTGCCAACTGTTAATAAATGCTGTCTCTATTTTTGTTACCCTAATATCAATATATCAGAAAGTATGCAAGCCAATAGCTCTAAAGTTTGCACACGTATAGTACCTGTCATTCTAGATTAATTTGGAGTAACTAATAAACGTCAGTACTGCCAACTTGATTCTAAGCCGATAGGTCCAATTTTAAAATGCATGTAACTTCTATATTAACTAATGGATTTCATTCAAAATTGGCACAACAATAGATCATATTATTTCTGACCAACACATGCATGAAATTGTTGCCAACATGATTTTAAGCACGCTGTTAGATCCAATGTTTAACAGCATGTAACGTTCATTCTATCCATTGGACTTCAACCAAATTTTGTATTCTGTACACTAAGAGATGGAACTAAGAATATATTCAGTCACCAGGGCTGCCAACTGTAGTGCTCTATTAGGCTACATTATGCCAGGTATACAGTATTTCGAACTAATTAGATATTTTGATATTACCAACTTAATTTTGTCATTATTCTAGATAGATCCATATAGATTAATCATTGGCATGAATCTTAAATTTTAAGAAAGGGCTCTTTAGTTCATCATATATATATATATAGTTAACGATGAAAACATCTTTTAAATGACACTAAACACACTCAGACTATAGGGGTCCAGTTTAGCAAAAATGTGCAGTTTAGCTATTTTGACAATAATTATACCAAAGATAGCGGGTTCAAACCTGGCCGAAGCCATCGGATTTTTTAAGAGCGTTAAAAATCCCTCAGTATGCCTTCCTTCGGAGGGGAAGTAAAGCCGGCGGTCCCATGTCATAGATTTATGGCATGTTAAAAAACCTTAATTACACCTGTGTGAAGCTAAATTGGATAGGTTAAGAATGTAAACAACGCTCTTAGGTTTCTACGTTCGTTGTCAAGAGCCGACTGAGGTATCGTCTAGTAGCTAAGTTCTGAACTTGGCCTAGTGGGTAGATTATAGGCTAGGGAATAACCCACCCACCAAGGGAAGATGATTAAGAGAAGGAAGTAGATTTGGGATTGGAAAAGAAGGATAGAAGAATAGGAGGAGAGTCCCACAAAAGTAATAAGTTTAGGGTTAAACACACTTAAAGGTGTTTGCCACTGCAAATATGTGCTCGGATACCTAAAATAGGAACGAGCTTGGTCGAGGCTGACGGGAGCCGCAGCTAAAGCTTGGGCAGTTTGCCAGAGAGAACCTGTGGTGTATTTCCTCCCAAGCACGAATGAAAGTACTATAGGGAAGGGTGATGATCTGGCCAGACAAATAGTAAAAGCTTTATTGTATATTAACGAGGGCATAAACCTAGGAGGAGCTAGGAAAGCCAGGATCCTGCCTAACTGTAGTGTCAGAGAAATGATGAATCCAAAAACAAATATTCAATTTATTTAACAATTAGAAAAAATTTGAGGGAATTAACAAGTATGTAATATAATTTTAATTAACATAGTTCATTTGAACTTTTTAATAAATAGGGTCGCAGACCTCTCCACATTAACCGGTTGCTCCAGGCAATTGACAATTTAAAAGGTTTCAAACCTTACATGTTTCTGAAATCTTTATAAGATTTGAACAAATGAACAATAAAATAATTAAAGCTTGAACGTAAATTGAAGTACAAAAAGTGCACCTTAAGAAATTCTGGAGAGAATGTTCTAGAGACAGTGACAACTTTGAAAATAACAATAATAACAACGTGAAAAATAAAATAGAAGTTCCTATAACTTCTTATATTTATACAGAGTTAATATAAGAATTATGCAAAGAGGGCAGGTCACTTACTGTGAACCTGAAGAGTTGGTCAGAAGGAAGGTTCTATACCTCTGATACTTTGAATAAGACTCGCCAGTCAAATGAGGCAGTTTTCATTTAGCGAGACCAAAAAATAACTCACTCAAGAGTTGAGAGAATTGTTTTCCCTGCTTTTGAAGGGAGGAACAATTTAAGTTTGAAACGTGTGCTAGACACGCAATTATGCAGAATTACTTAATGATAAACCAACAAAATGGAAGGGCACTTCTTGGAATGACACCTTATAGAAAGTTACGATTTCATAAATAATGGTTGTTAGTAGAAGGTTAAGGAAAGATCATTGGGATATAGGGACAATGTTCATGGCCGTATTTAATATAACCGGACGATCGCGACGCGGTAGAAGAGTGGAGCAAGCACTGATTATCACTATAGTCTGTAAAGATGGATGCAAAGTTCACTGGAGAAACACTGAAGTTTATGAAAAATAAAAGTTATTGCAATTATGGAGATAACTGATTGCACTATGTAGGTGAAAGTCTATTTCTTGAAAAAGTTGTAATTTACAATGAAATGCGCCATAGAATTTTCCAGAGGTTCCAGCGGAGGACGAAAATTCACTATTGTAGTAATTTAGTTTTAAACAAATTTCTCCCAAGTACGTGAGAAATACATGATGGCAGGACTCGCAGATAGAGAACAAGTTCTAGAAGGTTCCAGAACGACCTTAGCAGAAAATGGGGTTGAGAAAATCCAACGGAGGAAATAGTTTTATAATTATAGGCAGTGGGTATTAGATAATATCCCACGTAGCGAGAGGGTTTCTCGTTTGAATCGCTTAAGAAAAGCTCTTTTTAGTAAGGTTGGCTTATACAAGAAAAAAGCTCAACATGGCAAATCCCACGAAGAGTGATTATTGCCCCAAAGTAAATAGTTTCACACTGCCTATAAAAGATAGTTAAAACACGAGGAAGTTAAAACCATGAAGATGAGGTTAAAACTTGAATCGGGTACTTATCTTTGTTGCATGGCGAAGGTGAAGTTCTTCACTAATACTTAAAGTTCCAACATGGCGTGGAATTTAAAAACTGCCTCGTTAGGTCAGGAGGCTGGCTCTGGTTGAGCCTTAACTGATTACTGCGGCTGCCGACTAAGAAGTGAGAGCAGCAAAACGAAGCACGGAAGGTCCTAGGAAGGGGAGAGAGTGGGGGTAGGAAACAAAAGGTATACATATCAGCATAACCAACTTATTAACAATAAATTCTCTTCTCTTGCTGAGCTGGTCTTCAAGGAGTTGATAGATGATACTAGCGCAGCATGGTGAGTAAAGAAGTAGACGTAGTCCTCTTGCTCAAGGAGAAAATAGCTGACGATGGTAACGAGATCTGGTAGCCAAATGGATAAGTAAGTCCTCTTGCACGATGAGGAATTGAGTAGCTTCAGAGGTTCGCTACTAGATAGCGCTAGGTGGATCACAGAAGTTATATATCTGAAACATACTTATGAAGACATAAGAGACATGCTCAACAGGGAGAAAACAGATGATCACTGTTGGTGTTTGGCAAGGAGGAAGGAAAAAATGAACATGCAAAGAGCAATAGACATTATATCTCTCGTACCGTGTATTCAAAGAATACACCATACTGGGGGGACAAACACCAACAGAGAGCAAATAAGCAGTTACACATTTATTGGAAGCGGAGCGATCAAAGACAGTGGTCTTATGATCGGTCCATTTGTAGTCAAGATTCTGGCCACCCTGACTCTCCCATCTCTTCCAGGGTAACATTGGGTCACCCTACCAGAAATCCATACTAGGGGGGGTGAAATATCTCTAACCAAGACCAAGTCCCCTACTTTAATGTCGGGACTGGAAAGAAACCACTTCTGCCTCCGTTGCAAGGAAGTTAAATATTCCAAGTTCCACCTTTTCCAAAAAGAATTACGGAGGGCTTCAAGTTTCCGCCAAGCGATAGGTAGATTAGAATCCCTGTAAGAATTAGGAAGAGGAGGAGGGGCAGAAAGAGAGGTGCCGATAAGGAAGTGACCGGGGGTGAGTGGAAGTAGGTCATCAGGGTCATTGGAAAGTGGAGTTAAAGGGCGAGAGTTAACAACACCTTCAATCACGAAATAGCTGGAAACTGAGGGAAATAAAGCACTAGTAAAGATTACGATACGATGAGAAAGAAGAATTGACAAGTTTAAACAAAGCGTATAGGAACAAGTACATCTATTCAGGACAAGAATATACCAAATAAACAAAGGAACTATGCGAGTAGAAAGCAAGAACGCCATAGGTAACAAACGAGTAGCCAAAAACAATGACCTCAAGTTATAATGAGTATCAAGGGGGTTACTCAGAAAAATACTTAAGTCAGCGAAAAACGTGACATGACAATCATGAATACAAAAACACATCGAAGGTGACGACGAGAAAAAACAAGTTTGTTCATCAATGAACATTAAGATCGCAAAATATGCAAGCAAATTGCAATACATACGCGCGTGAGAAATACGCAACGAAGTTTTAAAGTAAGAATCGAAACAATTGTAAGATACGAGCGTGAGTAAGTGATAGAAGTAAACAAATACAGCCTTGACACACATAGTACAACGAGATAAGACATATAAATAGCTGACAGAGTCCTTAAGCGGAACGAGTTTATTTTGAGAACTAGGTGAACGGCTTCCGTACTTGCAGTAGCAACGCGCTAGACAATGCTTGGCAATCAGCCAGAGTTGAGATAAGAGAAACTTGTTTTGAACTGTGTCAATCATACAGGAAATAAACAACAACTTGGCATTCCTCAGACTGGTATACACACGAGTCTCAAAAACAAGCAGTTCAAAGTGCACACACACTAATTGAGTCAGCTGTAACTTAAAGCAGAACGAGTCACACGACATGCAGTCAATCGTAACTTGGACGTGAACAAACAATTTAAAGCTATATGAAATAAACGAGGAAATCAATTTCGCATAATTGAGAGGATCGCGAAATCGAACAATTTTCAACAAAAAGAAGCTTAATTCTTCCGAGCAAAGAAGACAAGCTGGGACATTGAGAAGAAGGTTATGCATAAGGATAGTTATTCTAGGTGCAATGGAATTCAGAGTTTCAAGCGGTTTCATGAGCGACTTCCAATTGCGAGGAAGGGGGGAGGAGCCGGCCGTGGCCACCCCTCTACGTAACGAAAGAAGTGAAGCATAGCGTACAGCAAAGTGATGGTGACTGATAGCCATGGTTTTACACAAGGGGAAATTAGTTTTCGAGGAATAGTTTAAGTAATTAACTGCTATAAAAATGACATAAGAAGATATACGAAATAACACAAAGCAAGGCGAACTTGAATTGCCATTTTGTGCGGGAAGAAAGAAAAACCATTTAAACAACTTACAGGGTTAGCGCAGTTATTCACTATAAGACATCGTTTCGACAAGTGGTTTTCAAAAATATTGAGATTTGAAAAATGAGCGTTCTCTTTTTCAGAAATGGGATTTATGTCAGCTGTGACGAAATGACATTGAGCTTTGGTTTGAACACTGGTATGTTTGATTTTACCAGTGATAACCCAACCAAAATCGGTGTCTCTAGCGACCACGGTTGAAGATAACTTACGTGTTTGTTTGCGAATGCAATTCCAAAAAACATTGGCACTGAAAAGTACATCAATGGGACCTTGAGCATTAAACTGAGGATCGGCTAACCTTAAGTGCGAAGGAATCTTTAAACTGGAAGTATTAATGGAGTGACTTGGAGTGTCTTTACCAATACTGGTAAGAATGAGACAGTTTAAATTAAGATTGGTGTTTCTTTGGCAAACGTCTCTGATTTTCAATTTTGAAGACTGCAAAACTTGAGTTTTCAAATTGTCAATGCCGGTCACATTGATAGAAGTAGGCGATGACGAAAGACCTAGTTTTTTAATCAACGATTGCGAAACAAAGTTGTGCGTTGAAGCGGAATCGAGAAGACCACGGGTTTTGAACCAATTTCCAAATCTATCTTGGATTTCAAATTGTACAGTGGTCAACAGGGTTTGCGCACTATGAGAAGTGTCGGCGTTGGAAATGCAGGAAGAAGCATTAGTTTGTTCGGAGCTGCTCTGCAAGGAGCTTAAAGAGGCAGGTACTGATGACCTCGATTTATCGTGAACGTGCAATAACGAATGATGCGGTTTTTTACAATGAAAACAAAGATTTAATGACGTACAGTTCGAAGAAGAATGCTTAGGTGATAAGCAATTGAAACAATGCTTGCTGTTTAAGACAAACCTTCTTCGATCTTCGACAGACAACTCTTTAAAGGACCTGCACAAATACAATGTGTGAAGCTTTTTACAGAGCGTGCATTTTAACGATTTGTTAAGCGGCCTGATATCTTCTCTTGGATTATTAAAAGAAGAACGGGTTTGTTTGTTTTCGACAAATGGGGGCTGATGTCCCTTTGAAGAAGCAAGTTTTTTTTCAAAAATTTGACACTGAGGATTCGTTTCGACTTTTTCGCACTGAAATGCGAGTGCTGTAAGGAATTGACATCGACTGTTGAGAAACGAAACGAGGTGTTCGAAGGAAAATTCTTTGTTGTAGGCGAGTTCGACCTCCCAGGCCTTCAGTGTCGAAAAATCGAATCTTGATGTAGCTAGGTGAATAAGTATGGTGTCCCATGTTTGGACAGGCTGTTTTAGCTGGTATAACGCTCTGACATTTAACTGCATAGAATCTAAGAGGTCTCTTAAAGATGTGACGTCATTAGGTTTGACGGCAGGTAAGTTGAAGAGACAGCGGATATGACGAGCGACACTCAACCTTAAATTGCCATATCTCTCTTTAAGGAGATTAAAGGCGATGTGGTAGTTGTCTGCGCTTAAAGGCAGTGACTCTACCAAGGTCAAGGCCTCTGATTCCAAAGACGTGCGGAGATAGTAAAATTTATGTATGTCTGGGATCTCGATATTTTCATGAATTAAAGAACAGTAGAGTTCGTAAAAAGAATACCATTCACCTTCCTTGCCTGAGAAGTGGGGTAGGCTTATCTTGGGAAGTAACGGTTTCGGTTTGTTCTTGTGAACTGAAGCAGGTGCGAACTGGGCCGGATTGATGACCCTAGTGTCCGGTTCTGAGATATTGCGAATCAATTGGTGGGCCTTTGCAATTCCTTCAAAGTACAAGGGTTCGACCTCATCCCGGTCCAATTGCAGTTCTGGACAAGCGGATTCAATCTCTGTTTGAATTTGGTCATAATAATCATAAGACCGTTCGTACAACTTAAGGCGATGAGTCAAGATATCTAAATCACACTCGGCGGGATTTAATTTGCTGATGAAATTTCGGAATCTAGTGAGTTGCCCTTTATAAGAAGAACGTCTAGCAATGAGAGTTTCATCTTTTTCGGCAGGAGCCATGACAAAAATAATAAATTGAAATACAACTCACGAAACCGTAGAACTTTGGAGATGCTGTCAGGTTGGCAACAGCGAGAGAGTAGAAAGAACAGGACACCCCAAAGGAGACAGGAGCGGCCTCTTTCCCGTTCACAGGCTTTGCATGACGTAGATATAGCTGAAAGATCCAAAGGAGATATTAAAAATTTGCAAAGTATTGTCAAATGACACTTGACAAACAATAGAAATAACAAATGGACTCTCCCGGGTTTCGGCACCAACTTTTGGGTAGATTATAGGCTAGGGAATAACCCACCCACCAAGGGAAGATGATTAAGAGAAGGAAGTAGATTTGGGATTGGAAAAGAAGGATAGAAGAATAGGAGGAGAGTCCCACAAAAGTAATAAGTTTAGGGTTAAACACACTTAAAGGTGTTTGCCACTGCAAATATGTGCTCGGATACCTAAAATAGGAACGAGCTTGGTCGAGGCTGACGGAAGCCGCAGCTAAAGCTTGGGCAGTTTGCCAGAGAGAACCTGTGGTGTATTTCCTCCCAAGCACGAATGAAAGTACTATAGGGAAGGGTGATGATCTGGCCAGACAAATAGTAAAAGCTTTATTGTATATTAACGAGGGCATAAACCTAGGAGGAGCTAGGAAAGCCAGGATCCTGCCTAACTGTAGTGTCAGAGAAATGATGAATCCAAAAACAAATATTCAATTTATTTAACAATTAGAAAAAATTTGAGGGAATTAACAAGTATGTAATATAATTTTAATTAACATAGTTCATTTGAACTTTTTAATAAATAGGGTCGCAGACCTCTCCACATTAACCGGTTGCTCCAGGCAATTGACAATTTAAAAGGTTTCAAACCTTACATGTTTCTGAAATCTTTATAAGATTTGAACAAATGAACAATAAAATAATTAAAGCTTGAACGTAAATTGAAGTACAAAAAGTGCACCTTAAGAAATTCTGGAGAGAATGTTCTAGAGACAGTGACAACTTTGAAAATAACAATAATAACAACGTGAAAAATAAAATAGAAGTTCCTATAACTTCTTATATTTATACAGAGTTAATATAAGAATTATGCAAAGAGGGCAGGTCACTTACTGTGAACCTGAAGAGTTGGTCAGAAGGAAGGTTCTATACCTCTGATACTTTGAATAAGACTCGCCAGTCAAATGAGGCAGTTTTCATTTAGCGAGACCAAAAAATAACTCACTCAAGAGTTGAGAGAATTGTTTTCCCTGCTTTTGAAGGGAGGAACAATTTAAGTTTGAAACGTGTGCTAGACACGCAATTATGCAGAATTACTTAATGATAAACCAACAAAATGGAAGGGCACTTCTTGGAATGACACCTTATAGAAAGTTACGATTTCATAAATAATGGTTGTTAGTAGAAGGTTAAGGAAAGATCATTGGGATATAGGGACAATGTTCATGGCCGTATTTAATATAACCGGACGATCGCGACGCGGTAGAAGAGTGGAGCAAGCACTGATTATCACTATAGTCTGTAAAGATGGATGCAAAGTTCACTGGAGAAACACTGAAGTTTATGAGAAATAAAAGTTATTGCAATTATGGAGATAACTGATTGCACTATGTAGGTGAAAGTCTATTTCTTGAAAAAGTTGTAATTTACAATGAAATGCGCCATAGAATTTTCCAGAGGTTCCAGCGGAGGACGAAAATTCACTATTGTAGTAATTTAGTTTTAAACAAATTTCTCCCAAGTACGTGAGAAATACATGATGGCAGGACTCGCAGATAGAGAACAAGTTCTAGAAGGTTCCAGAACGACCTTAGCAGAAAATGGGGTTGAGAAAATCCAACGGAGGAAATAGTTTTATAATTATAGGCAGTGGGTATTAGATAATATCCCACGTAGCGAGAGGGTTTCTCGTTTGAATCGCTTAAGAAAAGCTCTTTTTAGTAAGGTTGGCTTATACAAGAAAAAAGCTCAACATGGCAAATCCCACGAAGAGTGATTATTGCCCCAAAGTAAATAGTTTCACACTGCCTATAAAAGATAGTTAAAACACGAGGAAGTTAAAACCATGAAGATGAGGTTAAAACTTGAATCAGGTACTTATCTTTGTTGCATGGCGAAGGTGAAGTTCTTCACTAATACTTAAAGTTCCAACATGGCGTGGAATTTAAAAACTGCCTCGTTAGGTCAGGAGGCTGGCTCTGGTTGAGCCTTAACTGATTACTGCGGCTGCCGACTAAGAAGTGAGAGCAGCAAAACGAAGCACGGAAGGTCCTAGGAAGGGGAGAGAGTGGGGGTAGGAAACAAAAGGTATACATATCAGCATAACCAACTTATTAACAATAAATTCTCTTCTCTTGCTGAGCTGGTCTTCAAGGAGTTGATAGATGATACTAGCGCAGCATGGTGAGTAAAGAAGTAGACGTAGTCCTCTTGCTCAAGGAGAAAATAGCTGACGATGGTAACGAGATCTGGTAGCCAAATGGATAAGTAAGTCCTCTTGCACGATGAGGAATTGAGTAGCTTCAGAGGTTCGCTACTAGATAGCGCTAGGTGGATCACAGAAGTTATATATCTGAAACATACTTATGAAGACATAAGAGACATGCTCAACAGGGAGAAAACAGATGATCACTGTTGGTGTTTGGCAAGGAGGAAGGAAAAAATGAACATGCAAAGAGCAATAGACATTATATCTCTCGTACCGTGTATTCAAAGAATACACCACCTAGTAGTCGTTGACGGTGATGCTTGGCGGCAAAAGTAGGAACTATTTGAAAAATTCTAAGTTGCAGTATGTACTTAAATAAAAAAAATGAAAAAACAGGTAAAACACACTAATACAGTCATCACAATTAACACCGGTTATCAGACAGATTCTGCACACACCCAAAGTACACGGTGCTACATGACCGCGTTGTCGCAGCCCCTAAACTTAAGAACCAACCAAAAGTTGGAAAGCTAGAAGACCAGAAAAAGTGTCAAAGTGTGTGTTTTGAAAAAGTCTTATCACATTCCAAAATAAAATTTTCAAAATTACTTCCGGCTTAAATTATATTTTGAAAAAACATACCATAAATGTTTGTTTTTAAAATTGAACATGTTCTATAGATTTAAATGAAATTAAAGTTTAATTGTTTTAATATATTCTTTGATTCCTTATCTTCAATTTGTGGGAAGCAGATTTTTGAATTTGTCAAAACACTAGTAGATATTTCGTTTTTGATTAGACCATGTATGGGTCAACACCAGCGCTCGTAGTGACAGACTTAGGCCACAAAAAATATGGTCTATCTGTTGGTGTGTCAGTCAAAACGGAAGTAGATAAGAGTTTAGTGCTAGCACTAAACTCTTGTTTACTAAGGCAACACTGAAAATATGGCTTCAAACACCACAACGGAAGTAGATATTTCGATTTTTGATTTGACCCTGTATGGGTCAAAACCAGCACTCGCAATGATAGAATTAGTGAACTACGTTCGACAAAGGATGTGGTCTAATGCTTGGTGTCCATGACTTGTCAGTTTAGTGGTTGTCACTACGCCGCCAACACATAAGAGGCGTTTGGTTAATACACAAAATGTTCAAAAGTGGAATAATAAAATTTAAAAGCAGAAAGTAGCAAGATTCAGCGACGAACCTGGAACGAATCGGCATTATAATCATTGAACATTTAACAACTACAAATGAAATAACTTCAAAGAAACGCAAACCTCACCAACAGAAGACAAACACAGACGATTCTCGTATGGTTTCGTTCAAACAATAGATGGACACTGAGCGTTAGACCACATCCTTTGTCGTATGTAGTTCACTAACTCTATCACTACGAATGCTGGTGTTGACCCATACATGGACAAATCAAAATCTAAATAAATGCTTCCGTTTTGAGTGACAAGTCATGACCACCAACAGTTAGACCACATCCTTTGTCGTATGTATTTCACTAAATTGATGTAAAGTTTATTTTTTCTTTTCTTGTTATCCTAAAATCTCAATTCCCAAGTCATTATTTATTTATCTATCTATTTATCGTATGGCTTTTTGTGCCGGGAGTGTCCGAGGACATGTTTGGCTCGCCAGAGGCTGTAGCTGCTTCCAGAGGGTGAGATACAAGTTCCGTTCAATTTCAAGTAGTTCCAACTTTCGTTACCAGATGTCAATGATACCTAGTGGTGAACGTTGAAACATTGATAGAGCGTTATAACGAAATCCAACCTAGAAATTTAGCTCCACACAAGTTTAGTCTGTGGAAGGATCTCTTACATGCCATAAATCTATGACATGGGACCGCCTGCTTTACTTCCCCTCCGAAGGAAGGCATAATGAAGGATTTTTAACGCTCTAGAACTGTGAATTTTTTACTGGAGGACATACTCCCCCCGTATTATATCCGAATCTGGGGTAAATCTGCACTATAACAAGGTTCTACTCTATTTTAATAAATTGTTCTGCCTGCTCAGTACAAGAAAACAAAGTTAATTATTAATTGAACATGTCTCGAATTGAAATTAGATCTTCAGCAATATCCCAGATGCCAAGTAAAAGTATTATAACACTGAATAATGAAAAGTCTGGAAGTTACAACACTTTGTTGAGTCTTGAATACACTTGAGTCATTGAAATAATAAGTTACACCAATTTTTAAGACACCTATGTTTTTTTAATATACTCTGCCCATTAGAATCATGTGGATAATCTTGTAAATAAATGTTTATACTCTTTTGAAATAAACCTTTTCCCGGAAGATCAAGGATAATTTTGTACTTCATTTGTGCACGATGACATTGAATCAAGAATATGTGAAGTTTGAAGCCATTTTGTCACTGTTGCCAGTACAAACTATGATAAAAAATAAAAAAATATTGATAGGCTGCAAATGCTTTTCAATCTATACATTGAACAAGCAATGAAGGAAATTAGAGAGAAATTTAAAGTAGGAGTGAAGATTCTTGGAGAAATAATTTCAACTCTGAGATTTGCTGATGAGTGATGACATTGCCATCTTAACCGATTCACCAGAGGATTTGAATGGATTTTTAAATGGTATGGACTCCGTCTTGAGGAAATAATTCATGATGAAAATCAATAAATGGAAATTTAATGCAGCCGAAATAAATCAGAAACTCCTGTTGACGTCGAATTGGCAGGTAAAAAAATAAAGAAAGTAGGAGCCTTTTGCTACTTAGGAATCAAAATAACCAGTTATGGGCGAAGCAGAAAGGATATAGAAAGTAGATTGGCTCAGGCAAGGAAAGCATTTCCACAGAAAAGAAATCTGTTGACATCAAATATAGATTTAGGTATTAGAAGGTAATTTTTGAAAGCCTTTGTCTGGAGTGTGGCACTCTATGGAAGTGAAACTTTAAGACTGTTGGCACAGCAGAGAAGAGGAGAATAGAAGCATTTGAAATGTGGTGTAACAGGAAAATGATAAAGATGAGATGTGTAGATAGAGTAACAAATGAAGAGGTATTGAGATGAGTCGGCGAGAAGAGATGTTTCCGGCGACTGCTAATGAAGAGAAGAGATTGGTTGGTAGGACACATACTAAGACACCCAGGAAGAGCAAACTTAATTATGGAAAGCAGGGTCAAGAATAAGAACTGTAGGGGTAGAACACGGTTAGAATAGCTTTAAAATATTGCCTCGGATGTAGGATCTGGTAGCTATGTAGAGATAAAATGATTAGCTCAGGACAGGGTGAGCTGGAAGACTGCATCAAACTAGTAAAATGACTAAAGACTAAAAAAACAACAGATTGCATCAAATTTCAAAGGAAATTGAATACGGTAATTCATCGGGTCAACTCAATCTATTTGCCAACATTTTGCCCCAATGTACTGTACCCGATAATCCGGAAAGGATCCTGTTGGAATATCCATTGCCCCCGCTGGATTGCCTATTTCTAACAGCACCGGCATATACTACATTAGAAATCGCTTCCAACATGGCCTTTAGGGATTTACAGACAGCAGTTACAAGAATATTGTGGATCAACAACCAACTACACGGGGCACTCACCTTTACTTACCTCTCGGGGACTGGGAATTCAACTTCGCCTACACAACATCCACAATACTCTGCTCCTTATATTTAAAATGAATCACACTCCAACAACAATGGAAAACAATCTGAATAAAATGTATTAACAATAGGGTAAACTAATCTACTATAAACAAAATAAACGAATTTAACAATAGACATTAAAATAAAAACACGCAATCATTCACACCTCCTTTCAACTCTATATCTTACTACAACGCTGTATTAAAAATTATGAGTATAAATCTTGGCTTCGTTTTAGGCCTACACTGCGTAAAAATAAAAATGTTTAATGAAGTCTCTTAATGGCATTCCAGACACATGGTTTCATTCACAAGCCTGCGTTGTAGAACGCACGTGCAGTAACTTTGTTTATCAATGAAATACCGGCACTACGCCGTGCTCGAAACTGTTTTACAATTTATATAGAAGGCGGTGGGAGTACACCTGTTTATATCATGTCATCGCTCTCCAACATAACGGTGAATCATTCTCGCTAGTCCACAGAGACTGCTTGTGTGTGCATTTATAAAAACACGTAAAAATTAACATTTAGATCTTACAAAAGTTCACATAACTACTCTGTTTCTTAAACAATCATTCTAAATATTTTTATACACCCTTTCATTCGCACCCCGCAATTGTTCTAGACCAATCCGGTTCCACATTTCTCTTAACAATGAACAATCATACACACCAAAACATCCGCTCATAAAACACACGCTATTCCAAAACAATTGATTAATAAATCCTACTAAATTATTTAACTAATTAAATCATTTCCACAAAAATTATTTACATGTAATATGTTTATAATATATCCATTATCTAGTGTTGCTAACGTGACACTTTCGAGATTCTGACTTCTCGGTTACAATATAATTCTTAACTAAATATATACACTGGTTTTTCACATAACCATCCTTCTCTAACGTTCTGTAGTTTTAATATACTGCTTACACATCGTCTTATATAGGTTTCATTACATTGTCGGTATAATACAGTCGACTAATTAAGGTAAACTGTACGTAATTACATAACTTCTGGTTTAATAATATTTCATAATTGTATTATAGACATGAGTAGACAATCTTTCTCAAGTTGCATTTCCGCTGAAACCCTCCTGTTAACACAGCTAAATCGTTAATTCACAAGAACTGGACTACTTGTATACAACTGCTCTTATCATGATACATGCCTTTTTATCAAAGAACAACAATACTTTGACTTCCTTAAAATGCGGAATTCCCTCGCATGAGCACTCCATAGCTCTACAAATCCTCATATAACAGTATATATGGCATAAACTATTATCATCTACTATGTTAAATAATAACCAAAAAGGATTAATTGTTATTAACATATCTTATGTAGGAACTTCTCTCAAATACTGGCATGACCCTCAGTATCATTGCACATGACTACTGGACTACAATTATGCATGCATAAGTTCTTCAAACGAAACTTCCAATTGTAATGAACGATATTAGACAGTCGTGATTAACCTCCTAAAGTTTACTCCACAACTAGATATTTAACTGTTAACTCGTCTGTCGCAATACATGTAATAGAAATAATTCTCCTGTTTCACCTCACTTGTCAAGCTTTAAATTGTTTATCGTTGTAATATCATGTCGACAAAATGACGTGATGTTACACAAATAGCATAAAATAACACACATGTCATTTATAATGTCAGATAGAATTCAACTTGACCGGGATAAACTAGCTTTGAATTCCTAGCCAAAGATTTGAATAATCTTCTATCAAAAGGTATTTCCTCTAACATATTAAATGAACAAAGCTCTTAGCTTTACAAATAATAAGAAAGGTTTGTCAATGTCGTAATGTTTTTCCACTCTACACAAAGAATGTTCATAGGGATTAAGACTTCGGTCTTATCAACTGACTAGAATTTCTTAGATCGTCGATAGTTTATGTACAATAATGATATAACAATATCATTCGATGTTTCTTCTGTTCTTGAAGTTATATGTTGTTACATTAAAGTGCTCAAATTAAATTTAATAAGAATTTAATTTGAAGCTATGACACGTCAGAATACTTGGTTTAAATGAAATTATTAAAATTCGAGAGTCGAAACGACTAGTCTCCTATGAGGCAATATAATTCCTCAAACAAAATTTTAATGTCAGTTCCACATCTGATCCGTAGAATAAAATTGAAAAAATAGATGAAATGAAATCGTCCCACCTATGGCAAACTAGCGAAAATGCAAAAATAGCGAATCTACAATCTATATCATAGAATTACTATTAATATACGATCTACAGTCTGGCAAAGTATTGTATCTGTAGCTCGTTCCGTTTTGCAACAATTAGCTCTTCTTTATTTACGAAACTGCATACAATGGGATTTTGACAATGGTAAAGTAGCGAATCTACACTTTGGTTAGTTTGCCGTAGTCATCACAATAGCATACAACAATGTTTACTACAGCAAAGTAACGAATGTGTCAGATTCGCCTGATATTGAGAATGTAATGATGTCAGATAGCTGCAAGGGACAACAAAAAAATGCCAACTTTGTTTGTATGTGTCTAGAAACAATCAAGAAACACCAAAAGCTCCAACAGATTGATCACATTTATTTTGAGCCAGGGCACATTTTAATGGAATGTGATTCTATTCATCAAAAAATATATATGACTGCAAAGAACCTCCCAGTGTGCACTCCTGAAGGAAGGGTTCAACAGATACGAAATGCATGCACGAATCCAGCACCCTACAATGTTTCTTCATTGGTGCACACTGACTTTATAGATTTCAACCCAAAAAAGAACAGTTTTCTATCGGTTGAAGGTAAGAATCCTTTGCCTTTCCGAAAAGCTGTTTGGTTTTGTTATACAAAGGACGAACCAGGTACAGTTCAGATAAAGACTGCTTATGAGATGCTATGTTTAGTAGGTTCGTTCTTAGGAACCGAAAAGACCGCCCATCACACTGTCAAGTAGTGAAACCTTACCCTGCAAGATTCTGCATCTCCGGTGCAAAATTAAAGTATCAGAAAAATCTTTGCTATAACCTGCAAATTCCAAAGACTTATCATGCATTTTATGAAACCCTTCCGTCATCAGAACAGTGAGAGATACACTCCCCGAACCTAATGTTTCAGAAGAATCAGATTTTGAGTAGATTGTGGTATGCTAATTCATATATTAATTTATTGTAATTAGCCTACTTTTCACATTTTGCAGAAATGAGGAAAAAGTAGACATGAGATTGATCCGGACAAATGTGTGTCTGTCCTTCTGTCTGTGTGCCTAAACGGCTGTAGAAATCGAAACCAAATTTCGTATGAGTAAATATATATACCTGAATATCTCCAGCCCATATGTGAAAATTGTCAGTGCTACCAACTGCTGAAAAACCGCAATTGAAATTTGAGCTCCATGTTGGATATCTTGGAAGGTATGCATGGGAGCTATTCCAAAATTGGCACACATATAGATAATATTTCAGTTTAATTTCCAGGAGGCCACACATGGCAGTGTTGCCAAAATAATTCTAAGCCTACTGATAGGTCCATTTTTTAAATGCATTTAACTTCTACACTATAAATTGAATTTCAACCAAATTTCGTATATAAATTGTAATTATATGACTGAGCATATTCTTAAGAGCCACGAGGGCTGCCAATTGTTAGTAAGCGCTGTCTCTATTTTCTTACCCTATTATCAATATATCAGAAAGTATGTAATCCAACAGCTCTAAACTTTGCGCACGTATAGTACCTGCCATTCTAGATTAATTTGGAGCAACTAATATATGTCAATGCTGCCAACATGATAGGTCCAACTTAAAATTACATGTAACTTCTATACTAACAAGTGGATTTCATCCAAAATTGGCACAACAAGAGATCATAATATTTCAGATTATTTCTGACCAACACATGCATGACATTGTTGCCAACATGATTTTATGCGCGTTGATAGATCCAATGTCTAACTGCATGTAACGTCCATGCTATCCATTGGACTTCAACCAAATTTTGTATTCTCTACCTTAAGAGATGGACCTAAGAATATATTCAGTCACCAGGGCGGCCAACTGTACTGCTATATTAGGCTACATTATACCACGTATATTTCGAACTAATTAGAAATGTCGATATTACCAACTTAATTTCGACATTATTCTAGTTAGGTCCATATAGATTAATCATTGGCATAAATCTTAAATTTTAAGAAAAGTAGGCTCTTTAGTTCGTCACGGAACTTCTTGTTTTTTATTGTGTTCAATTTTTGAAGAAAATTATTGGAATTTAGACTTTTTTCCTTTAAATGGAAGTCTAATGGTCTAAAAATTAATTCATATAATTGTTTCTTTTGTAATTGTATTGCAGATTCGATACTTAGGAACAGTAATACTAGAGATAATGAGATAAAATCACTCTGGTAAAGTAACGAAACTGCCATTTAGGCCCTTAAAATTAAGACAAGAGCGAACATCAATGCACCCTATAAACATGTTGGTTAACCAGTCTACTGAGTATTAAAAGTGACCGAAAAAGGAAATAACTGGATTTTATACAAGTAGATGAAACTTGTTTTAGCTCTCCTGTAAAATGAAGAATTTTCACTTTCGCTAGTTTGCCAGAGGGGGGACGAAATCATCTTCTAAATAATCTTGAAGTATAAAAATCTCAACACACATCTGAAGTGTAAAATACATAAGAATACTAAAATACATTAAATGAGAAAATATAGAAACATGGAATAAGATCGCTGGCTCAGAATGTTACTAATCAAGCTCTATATAACAATTGAGATACACTGATACCTTATTTGGACGAAAACTTGAAGATCAATGTAAGTATTACCACAATACTTTAGATGTTTCCTCAGTACAAGACACTGAGATGGATCTGCATTCGAACCTCGGATTTGCGACTTCAGAGATAAGAAACGTCCCTCTCTGGAATTCACCAACATTCGCCTGGGCTCGAACGACATCCTTCTGGCAAATTCTTCTGTGTTGCTGGGCTACCTTTCCCTAGCATCTTGACAAATCTCTTCTGTAAAGTCTTCATTCTCCGTCGTAAATATGTATCAGCTTCATCATTGGAATATAATTATGGAAATATTCATATAAATGGTGAATGAAATATTTCCATTGCTAATTGATGTTATATTAGTGTTCGTAGACTGACGAAAATGCACAAGATGGACCGTACACTATGTCTGTATTCAAGAATACGTTGTCTAACGAAGCTCCATCGTTGTATCTTAACTCCTGTTATCGAATATGTCTCTGGCGCATGACTATTTAGTTCATCATATCAACAATGTTAATTATGCTGAATGATAACGTTTGACGAATAATTATAGTCATTCTATTAATGTTTATGTGTTGCGCCAATATTAAAAGTTCTCCGCCACTGTTCACTTGAACTGCGTTCGTCAACTTCACGTTGCAATTTATAATGATATTCAGCTTTATTTCCAACACATTTGGAAATCTAACTTAACAGGCTTATATTGTCGAAACGGTGAATAGTAAAACGCTCGACTTTTCACAATATATAGTATGCGACCTGTTCTTTATATATATATGCTTATTTAACTTCAGATCTCAATTATATAAGAGATATAATCAATGCAATGTTCCTCGCAACTTCACGTAGAAGTGCGGTGATCTCCTATCGTTCCACCTAGCTATCCTCGCGTCTCCACAAGTCGACAGTCGTCGCACTCAGACTAAGCCTTGGGATCTCCGTTAACCCAGTAAAAACACTTCCTCACTCTTCAAAGTCTGCTGGAATAAGAACCTCGATCCTTGGATCTCCCCCTCCAAGTCGTATTTTTGGCGGCCATATCAATCTCCCACCATAATTTTAGCGCGTAGATTACTAATGCTTATTACTGCGTAGATTAACCGATCTGCGGTTTTTAAAGTATCAGACATAATTTCTTTTAATATTCTCTTCATTACCAAATAAGAAAATCTTCTTCTAAGGGCCTAAATGCATAATTTCATCATATTGTGTAATTTAAGTTGATCCCGTCTTCAATAAGACCTGTTCTCATTGGCTCTGGGCTGGGATCCAATAGCATAATTTATAACAATATTTATAATATTAATTTCCAAACTCGCTGTTGCTATGCTAAATATAGCCTTCTAGAAGCGTCCATTGTGCAACATATCACGTGATCGGGCTCTCCCACAGTCGCGAGCTTGTAACACTACACTCCTGTGTCACACTTCCAGAAATTATATTTGCTAGTTAAATTTTATCATGGGGACGGAAAATACTCTCATTTTGTCCCTAAATAATTCAATTTACGGGGGCAGTACCTTTGGGCTATTAATTGGTATGGTACATCTTACAAAGACGCTCAAACAATAAGATTACATTTTCAGTGGACGACCGTTAAAAGACATTCTTTCTTTGCCTGCTTGACAATTTTGCTTATGAATACAAATATGATAATGTTGATATTTAGTTCCAAGGTTATCAGCGACATTCAATTACTCACCTCGTATTTGATGCTACTTGACTGTTGATACGAGTATTCTTTTCTGTTTGCAGATCCAGTTTTACTCAGGACCTTTTTTGCAAATTTTGCATCATCAGCTTCCTCATAGACCATGCGCTGTATTAGCTTGAACTCATCTTCCACATCTTTCACCAATAACAGAACAAGCATAAGATAAATGAATTGAAAGAGGTGCAAAGAAAGGCCAGCAGGTGTGTGGTGGGGGAATACAGGTGGACCACAGGCCGATAATTAATGTGAATGAAATGACTTAGAACAGGTATTCTCAACCATGTGCTCTCGTCATACGAGCCAAAATGTGCTCACGAGCGCCAGTTCCTCTGATATCCATTCTTCAAATCAAAGTCTGTTGCATGAACTGGAATATTATTACTCAGCAATTTTCCTAGGTTTATGCTGTGTCTTGTGTGGGGTTTTGCCTACGAACACCTAGCTGGCTCATCAGCGGGCTCTTGGTGTCCATGCCCAGACCCCAACAGGAATAACGAACTGCTAAACTAAATGAGGGTTATTTCGATTCCTGCGGGCCGTTGGCTAAACTAGTAGCCCTTAGGCCATAGTATAATATCTTTACTGGAAGTATTTTGGTGCTGGGAGTACGTCTGGGTTATTTGAAAATGATGGCGCAGAGGTCACCCCGAACAGCAAAGCGGCCCCCCAGGGATGGCCCCCACCCACACTCCCCTCGGGGCGACGTCCTACTAGTCCCCCGTTGATTGGTTACACAACATACATACATATACATATTTACAACAATTATGTGTGGGCAATATACAAGGTGATTCTTTTGCTGGAGCGGGACGGGCAACCGGCTGCCGGGCGCGCGCACCTTCCGCCAGCCAATCGAGCTCGCACCGCGGATTGTGCGCAGGTGGAAACCGTAACAAAGTACATTAATTAATGATAAATTCACCAGCAAATCATGACTAGAGAACTCACTTTTCACAGAAGATGCTGAAAATGTTCTTCTTCAACTGACAGACAGGCGTTGTACCGTGTAAATAAATTAGCGTTTACACGTTGTAATTCCCTTCTGTTGTGAGGCAAATATGCTGCCGTATATTGTTCTCCAGCTCCACTAGGGTAAGGGTAATTGATCTGTATACTTTGTATTTTAAATTAACCCACAATTGAACAACAAACGGGCTTAGGTCCGTGCTTCGATTAATTACAGTAAACACGCAGGGGGAGGTGCAGGAGTAGCGACATGATGTAACGATGTCTGTCTGTCAGCTGAAGGAGAACATTTTTAGTATCTTCTGTGAAAAGATAAGTTCTAACCTTTAACTGGTGACGTGAGGTCATCCAGATTCACAAGAAATAAAGAAACATCTGTTCTTCTTTAATTAAATCTTGCAGCTGTTTATGCTACCTTCTTATCTGTGCGCTTGCACTACACACCCTCGTTGATGAAAGTTTAGTGACTTTAATGACCGTGTTTAGCTCGCCTCCGCCTCACGCAACCATGTGGCCGGAGCTCGGTTGGCTGGTGGAAGGCACGCGCACCCGGCAGCCTGCCGCCGGTCCCGCTCCAGCAAAAGAATCTCACTGTATAAACAGGACATACAACATATAAAGAACGATATAAATAGTTTGTTTGCAATGAGAAAGTTCATCTGCCATGATAGTAGTGTCCTTAATTATTAGAAAACAAATATATAAATTGAATCACACGAAGTGTCACTTGATGTCACTTTAACACTTGTTAAGACACACGATGACCTTCATTGATTGTTTGACTGTGGCAGAAAGTTATTTTCACTGTTCTCTGGGAACGGAGTGAACTGCGTGCTACCTCCCTTCTTATGAAGCGTGCCTGTGTTTCTTTACTGCGAGAGGTAAAAGCTCAAGCAGCCTTTCACCTCCCTATAAAGGCTTCCAAATAGATGGTACGGTATATTAGCTGTCACGGCCAGTGAATTAAAACTCAGCAATTTTTCTAGGTTTAAGTGCTGAGTTTTAATTCATTGGCCGTGAAAGCCAATATACTATCTTTTTGGAATATTAAATGTTTTCATTACAAGTTTTGACAGTCAGAAATGTTATCATTTTGTGAAATAGTATTTTAATTTACAGTAAAAATAATTGGACGTCCCTGTTTTATGAGTAACACGAAAGATGCTGATTCGACTTGACTGCCTACACGTAAATGTATCTTATCTGGCTGCATGAGTCATGCAAGCAGTTGCAGCAGGCTTGATCAGCGGTGACGGTGATCTCTAGTTATTTCAGCACATCAGAGGGAGAGAGAGATAGGAAAAGATAGGTAAAGGAAAGAGAGGCGCATGCTTGTTGCATTATTATTATTTATTATAGTGGCTTCGGTGGCGTAGTTGGTAGCATGCTGAGCTTCTATGTCCATGATCGTGGGTCCAAACCCGACCGAAGTCGGATTCTTTAAGAGCCTTAAAATCCTTCAGTATGACTTCTTTTGGAGGGGAAGTTAAGCAGGCGGGCCCATGTCATAGATTTATGGCATATAAAAGAACCTTCCACTAATTAAACTTGTGTGAAGCTAAATTTGCAGGTTAGATTTTGTTGAAACGCTCTGTCCAAGTTCCTTCGTTCACCACTAGGTGTCAGTGACATCTGGTAGCGAAAGTTGGAACTACTTGAAATTGAACGGAAGTTGTAGCTCACCCCATGGGTGTCCGCATTGAAGCAGCTACAGCCTCTGGCGAGCCGAACATGTCCTCGGGCACTCCCGGCACTAAAAGCCATATGCTAAACTAATTATTTATTATTATTATTATAATAATTATTATTATTATTATCATTACAGCCTCCGTGGCTTAGGCGGCAGCATGCCAGCCTCTCACCGCTGGGTCCGTGGTTCAAATCCCGGTCACTCCATGTGAGATTTGTGCTGGACAAGGTAGAGGCAGACAGGTTTTCCTCTGGGTACTCCGTTTTTCCCTGTCACAATTTCATTCCAGCCAAACTCCCCTCTATCATTTCATTTCATTCCATATGTCATTCATTTAATCATTGCCCCAGGGGAGTGCGACAAGTTTCGTCAGCCGGCACAGGTCATATCCTTGCCGCTAGATGGGGCTTCATTCATTCCATTCCTGACCCGGTCGGTCGACTGGAAGCAGGCTGTGGATTTTCATTTTCATTATTATATTCGATTGAGTGGTGCTCGGGTACTTGGTATAGCATGAGGGTGCTGCTCAGAGTCTCAAAAAGGTTGAGAAATCTTGATTTAGAATTTGGGTTGAGAAAGTTTGGCTGATTGTGTTCTAAAGTAGTGATGAACAGCTGAGTTTTCCTGTCGCAAGGGAGTAAGGGCCTGCTTAGCTTGGACATGGGTAGCAGCAAGGCTTTGTGGGACTGACCAAACATTCGCACAGGGTAGTGTGTATGTTGGTATGCACAGTCATTCAATTCTGTGTAAGCTTCTTGAAACACAGTGCAATATTATAGAGTACCGGTAGTGATGAATAATTCAGCCCTGTAAAACCCCACATCAACAGAAATTTTGTTAAATTATTTGTGGTTGTTGTTTAAAGGGCATAACATCTTGGTCACCTGCCCATAAATGCTATTGGAGATTGATACAGGTGTTCGTAATGTGACCGGACTCTTAAATTTGAAAAATCAAAGATCACATGTCTGACGAAATAAGTTGGCAAGGTTGGCTATGAGATGTTATCAGACATGGTAGAATCAGTTGTAGTCGTGTCAGAACAGTGCAGCCATTGCCTTGCACAGAGTGAGTCTTACTAGGTGAAGCGGGCAACAATGCACTTTACGCGTGCACGACGGGTCGCTTTATTGGAGACTTATTTTGAGTGCAAAGATCATGCAAGATGTGTGGAAAAGTGGAGACATCGATTTCCTGTTGATCCCTTACCAGATAAATCTTCTTTGTATGTTCTTGTAAGCAGATTTCGTGACACAGACTTTGTGGGCGTGGGCGACCTAAATTAATTAGACACTTTCCTTCGTGATGTTTGGCAGGGCATTGAGAGATCTCCACGGAAATCTGTAAGATGTTTGTCACAAGAACTTGGAGCATCAATTGGGTCCACACATAAAGCGCTAAAGGGTCAATGTGAAACAATTTTATTGGATGAGAGCTATTGCTGGTTCCAGCAAGATGGTGTCACTTGTCATGCCGCTAACGCGACCATGGCTATGTTGCGATTGTGTCTATTATTTGGAAATCAAGTAGCCTAATCTCAAGAAACTGTGGCCTCCTCGTTTGCCAGATTTAACCTTTCCATTTTTTTCCTTGGGGATATTTAAAAGCAAGATTTTACAGAGCTAATCTGCAAAGAATCAATTTCTAAATGTAATGTAGAAATAATACAAGTAACATTGAAAGAAGTGTCTCAAAGCATTTGGAAGCGTGTAAATTTGTGCCTGCAAGAAAATGGTGGTCACATTAAACATCTCTTGTGAACTGAAACTGTGGAACCCAATGTGCAGGAAACGACTTAGTGTTATGAATGGACATTTATTACACTCAGCACTTCCAGAATACTTCCACCGGAGTTAAAATATATTGTTGTTAACTACTGAGTTAAAATATATTGTTGTTAATTACTGCAGCTTCAGAGCCACTGGGATGCCAGAATTTTGCCCTGAAGAGATTTAACATGCCAATAAATTCACTGATATGGGTCTCTTGCATTTAAGCACACTCAAAAGCCAACTGACAGAGCTCAACCTTGGACACAGAATTTTACCTCTCCACCAAGCAGCCAACAAGAGAGGTGGTGGTTTGAGGTCAGGTTTAATGATGTGTGCTATTTGTCATTCGATCAGTTTTGTGGGGTGATATTAGACAGTTACTGGATGCAATGCAATTGCCAAAGTGGTTATGGTATGCAGTGCAAATCTCAGGGATGGAGCATGGGAGGGACTGTTTGTTGTGGTGCGAATTGTTGGCTTCATGTACAGATTCATTATACAGTATATGTGCGCGCGAGTAAACACGGCAAGCTAAACCGGCTGTGACTGGCGCAGAGAGCGGCCGCGCGTCCCTGGTTCAGCCGGTGGTTGGCGCGCTCTGCTGACTCATATCGTTAGTTCACACGTGTTTTGTCATTCATATGGACATGTATCTGCAAAGCTTAAGACAGTGTTGCACGTTTAGTGAGTATTGTGATTACTGTGATTGTTGGTCATGCCTAGACACCAATTCACATTGCGCGAACGTGTGTATATCCATAATTCGTGTATGAAAAGCAGAAAATATTGTTCTGAAACGAGACGAAAATTTCGAATCAAGTTTCCAGGAAGACCTGTGCGTAATGCCAGTACAATTAGGAGGCTCGCTAAACGATTCAAGGAAACAGGCTCCGTAAATAATAAAAGAGTTGACAGACATTCTTTCATCAGAAGATGTCAGGTGTGTGTTACAAGAGAGGGAGGACATTTTCAGCATCGTCTATGAGCACTGTAAGTACACATTATTGAACATGTTTGGTAAAAGTGTGAACGTGCGCGCCAACCACCGGCTGAACCGGGTACGCGCGCCCGCGATCTTCGCCAGTCACAGCCGGCTTAGCTTGCCGTGTTTACTCATGCGCACAGATATAATGACCCCGTAGTCAGAATTAATTTTGCACAGATATACGCCAGTCATTTTTAAAACATATTAATTCACTAGCATATATTTTAAACACACCATGGTATGATAATAATTACAAACCTGACGATATATATGGACTATGCTGCTGTCTCTGTTTCATCTGAAAAAGGAAATATTAGTATGTTTACTTAGACAGAACAAAGAAAAGTTACAATATATTTTACAAATACTTATTTTGCTAAGAAAGGAAGAACATAAAAAGAACAGCTAAGGATAGGAATTATTCTCTCCACAGGACTCATTAAAAATCATTCTTCTAATGAATTTGTGATCAATTTAATTCTGCACCCAGAATCATGCATTTAAATGAACCATAAGTTCATTTTAATATTGATCTGCAGTATATATTTATATCTTACCAAGAATTGAATCGCTCGTTGTTGAAAGGCAATAAGTCCACACTTTTGACAAATCCTTTTCACCGTGATTTTGCATCCTAGGAAGCAAGATGCATGTTTTGGTGTTGAATGGAACCATGTCCTGGCAGTGCTTGTGCTATTACCACAGCCGTCAAGTTAGTTATTTCACGTTGAAAGGAACTTAGTACAGCAGTTAGTGCGTTTCAACACAGCAAAAATAACAATTATTACATTCATGTTACCTTTTTTCAGGCTTCCTGATTCATAAATGTTCATTTAGAAATAACAGAAATAAACTAAGAATGTGAATGATATTCCTCGCTCAAAGATTCTGTTCGTTCCATGTTGAAATGGACTAAGTCTAGTTACGTATTTTGTCAATAAAAATGTTAGTAACATACGGAACAATGCCATTGTTGTTTAATTATATCGGTGTGTGTGTGTGCACTTTTCACATACGGTACTAAAAATGACGTCTCATATATGTCAGTACAAGAGCGAGGGGAAAAAAACCTTTTCTGTGATTATCTCAAAACTTTAAAAATTGGACTTAGTGCCTTTCAACAACGAGTGATTCAATTGAGTTTCATGATCACGATGTCCAAGGAGTTTTTTCAGCTATTTGTTAATTGCACAAAGAACATGAGCCCTATATATGGAATATTACAGAATTAAAAAGTCTGACGAATGCAGGAGTTGAACCCACAACCTTTACCTGTGATCCACACTGGTCTACTAATTGAGCTAATCTGGCAGACATTCTCATGGCAACGGTCATGAAAATCCAATATTCTTGGAATTAAAGCTCACAACTTCTACTGTCACAGTAGGATTGTGTTTGCTAAAGCAGGCTTCACAGATAAACTGACTTTTGTAATATTGTGACGTTTCCTTCTGGGTAAATTACAGGTATTTTATCTGTCAACATTGTGAGTATGAGTAATCAAGCCATGCTTGACCAACACTATCCTATTTGTTCATTCTCTTAAAGTTAACTAGCGGACCCGTGCGAGAAATCTCGCATGTTCATAAGCCACACTTCCCCAACAGGTTTAGATAAGAGGAGCAAGGTTGTTATGTTTTTATTTGAACCAAATGATTATAGAACACTATTTACGTTTCAGGCGTCCCTACGGCCAAAATGCGAACTGAACAGCAATGATGTCACGTATTTTCCTACAGCAACAATATTTGCTAATCGCACACTTCTTACAAACATTTATACTGTATTTATGAAATTAGAATGCAATTTGTCACTACTAACGTCATTTGTGTGCTGAGTCCATTGATTGACAGCTTAGCTGTAACACTCACCGGTTATTCAATATTTATGAAATTATACGATTTGAGTAGCGAACTCATTCCTTTAAATTACTGTTTCTGAAATCCATGGAAAATGATAAAGGAAAGCCCTCAGAATGTTAAAATGACATGAAACAGGCGGCACACCGGCTAAAATGCGAAATGGACAGCAATTATGGAGCGTATATTCCTGCAGCAACAGTATCTGCAAATCGCACACTTCGTACAGTTTTTAAGTCATTTTTTAAAGACATTATAGATATTTATGAAATTAGAGTGCAATGTGTCACTGGTAATGTATATTCTCTTTAATTTGAATGCGCATTTTTCACGATCGGTCGCTTGTGAGCGCCGCAGGAGGGATCTGTTCTACGGAAATAATATATGATATTAGTCAGTGGAATAATAAATGGTGCAAATATTCCTTTGTGAGGAAACATAATGGAACTGTTTGCCAGAGGAGATTTTCAGCACTGTGCCTCCAAATGTTCAGAGTTTTTAGAAGCTAGTCAGGCAGTGTCAACTAAGCAAGAAAAATAATTAATTAATTGATTCTCATTCTATTCAACTACAGCTGTTTCCCTCAAAGATATTCCTTTCATGTATTTGTAAAGTTTTGAAGTCATTTTTTCAGTGTTGCCTGTACAAACTGTTAGTCGCAACTCTTCAGTTTCAGTTTCGTTGTACCAAGAAGTAGGGCCTACCCAATTTCGACATATTTCTTTCAGGTGCCCATTAAGGCCAGCAATATAAGTGATCTTTTGAAGCTTGTCAAGTATATCCCAGACCAGTATATACTTTTCTATGAGGAGCGCCACACTTGGCCAACGGCAGGAGTTGCTGACCAGGACAATTAATAACTATAAAACAAATGTTGGCGAGCTTATTTTTGTGTAATAATGAGTTACTGCTTAATTGATTTTTGAATTGTGAGTGTATTATACAGAACATTCATTATTTGCCTCTGCAAAGATCTTTCTCAAATTTGAGTGTAAAAAAATGGTATAACTTGAAAACCATGTGTACATAGGTAATCCCAAAAATAAGGTCTCCTATTTTTTATAAATACATAGACCTGTTTATTTCTACAATGGTTTACATTATTTTACAGCTACTTTAGCTACTTTTCTACATAATTTCCATTTCGGTCGATGAATTTTTATAGACGCTGTGACAGTTTTTGTATGCCCATGTCATACCAGCTCGCCACCATGCTGTTCAGGAAGTTGTGAACCACATCTTTCACCACGTCGTTGGTGCTGAATCGCTTTCCGGCCAAATGTTCTTTCAACTTAGGGAATGAGTGATAATCACTGGGCGCCAAGTCGGGACTATAGGGTGGGTGGGTGATGATGCTCCACTAGAGCAACGGTTTGCCGGGCGACGTGTGGATGAGCGTTGTCATTAAATTTTCCGTTAACATCCTGTGAGTGGCGCTTCAGGAAACCTCAGGAACCAAGTGCAGAGATCATCCAGGGTGATCCGCCAATCTTCAAGGATGATTTGCTCAACTTTCAAGACTGTCTCGTCGGAAATTGACGGTCTCCCGCTCCTTTGTTCAGCGTGAATTTCAATCCGACCGGCTGCAAACTCTCTACACCACTTACGAACAATTTTGATATCCATGCACGACTCACCATACACTTCCGTCAATTGGTGATGGATTTCAATCGGTTCAGTACCCTTTGCGTTCAAAAACCGAATAATTGCACGCACTTTACACTTGGCGGTAATATCCAACTGGAGCTCCATTCTCAATGGCTGCCAAGCCAAGACTGAGTGCCTCAGCACGGCGTGCGCATGTTTATATGCGAGCGCGGGAAACACTCTTCACAATATTATGACCAACAGCCACATGAACAGAGTTCTGTATTTATAAAAAAAAAATAGGAGACCTTATTTGATTTCCATACTTTGTAGTTGAATATGCAGATGTATGATGTACAAATGCCTTACAGTAACTTATTTGATCAAACCTTTCGTTTAGCTACAAAACAGTTTTTCCTTTCTCCTGAAAAGTAAGGATTTTGGTATGTGTACCTTTTTCAACTCACCAATTCAATTATTATTAACTTTGTGAATTTCATTTTGAATGTAAGATGGGCTTATTTAATGAACTCTTATGCATCACTATTTAATTGCTACTTCTGTTACTCAGTGTTTTAAATATATAAGACCTAACTTTTAAATTTTCAACCCCCCACCCAGAAATATTCCTGTGGCTGCACCTGGCAAGAAACATATCATGCATGAAAGAAACAATCCTAACGTATTCAAAACTTCTGAAGCATCCCTATGAACAATAAGAATAGGTTGACAATATATTCCATGAAGTGAAATCTGCCTGCTTCATATCCATACCGAGATGAAACTGACAAGCATTTGTGATTGGTTGGCACAAGGTTACACCTCCATCAGGAAAGATTTCTAGCCATGCTCTGTCAGTCCTCGCAACGTGCAATGCTGAACTAGCTGTACATAATACATCACAATTCGCACAACAAAAATACATGCAGTCTACACTTTTATATCCGATTTAACCCTTATAGTGCAAGGGCCAATCCATTGGCCCCGTTTTTTTTAAACAATTTTATTTACATTTCCATCCTATCATTGTTTTAAACAATTCAATGTGGCAATCGTTCTCGTTCTGTATATGCCAATGCGTTTAAGTTCTGTGAATAACTAGAGTGTTCTTTGAACATGTTGCAGGCAGCTGCCTTCCCGCACGTGTTATGTTTGAAGCCATGTTTGTTTTTAGAAATTGATCGTGCACAAAACTTTTTCGATAGAATTACCTATCCACCTGAAAGGAAAAGTTTTCAAAACCATAATAAGACCAGTGGCACTCTATGGCACAGAATGTTGGCCAGCTTCAACCAAACACAAACAAGCCCTTGAAACACTCTCCCCTCCTCGCTGGAGTTGATTTACCATTAACTACCCTCATTACCACAAACCTACAGAATTTACTGCCTTTAAATACAGGCCACAAGTGATTTTAACATTACTTCCCGACTTTGAATGGGCGCCAAGGTTGACCATATGGGTCTTCCTGAATAAAATAGGATAAAATACGGTACATAACTGTTGCCCCGACTATGAAAACCCTTTCTCCCAGGCGTAGGGCATTTGGCATGCGTTTGCTGATGTACCAGGTTCATGCAAGACAGGAATATAAACACACATGGATTTTAAAAAGATAATCTATTGGCTGTACTAAACACATATATATAAAATATACAACCCAAAATACCCTTCAATACACTTGTAATAATTTCTGTACAGTACCTTTTGTTTACTGAATTTAGGCTCTGAGAGCAAGAAAAACACTACGGTCATATCAGACCCAGGCATAACAGCCACCTATGTATATACACTGTACCGTCGGTACACAATATATCTACACACGTTACGACTGGTTCATTCTACTTTCTTCTGTTACGGCACGTTCACCTCTCCATTCTCGCATGACTTCGATGAAATGTTTACGACTGGATTATCCTTTAGGCGTGGTAAGTTCTTACCGACAGCCCATGGTATGGATGGACCCATGAAAAATCGTAGCCTCCAATAGCCCGTAAGAGCTCACTGGATAGCTAAACATTAGTCACCGCTCGTTCGTATTACGATACCATGATCGAGTAATAACGACACTTATTGCAAGTTGACAAACGGACCTTCGTAGTACAAGCAAGAAGACGATCTCTAACTGTTCGTTACGGAAACCATGTCACGTAAAACGACCCTGGGCGTTAGTAGATCAGTGTTCTGCCGATAAAACAATAAGACAAGCTCTGAACGCTAGACACGCCATTATATGCACTCGCGTAAGGATCCAATAACCCCAAAGTTTCTGCCGGAACTAACTTGTGCGTAGCCTGCTCCTAGCGGAACATCCGCGTCAACACATAAACATCAGACAGTCAAAATCCACACTGACGTCACACAGTTGTTTCTTCACGCGAAGTTCATGGGAGTTCATGACATAAATAGCCTAGGTAATCCCACACAAGCCGAATTACTGCCTGTCTTTTCCGGGTATGTCACAAATCCAGCACTCGAAAATATCAATTCTATGTACCTTTATAGTACAGCCACAAATCTAACCTTTAACATTACTAGGTCAAAATAAAGCAATTAACCCCACACCAAAATGAAATAATGCTTCTACTTAATACAGTCTTATATATCCTTATTCCCAAAACGTAATAAATCGCAAAACCCCGTATTTTATAATATCAAACATCCAAAAACCGATAATTAATAAACAGTGATCCTAGGTTGTCCGGACCATCCAAATATGAATCCGTCCACAAAAACACACAGGCACAATAAAAATTACCTCTGCAACCCCACGTTAACCCAATATAATAAGATACGAATAAAATACCCCAAACTAACTGCACAAGGCAGAAAACCCGAGGGTGAGCTACTGTAACTGAATAAATTCGGTTACACCCTCCATGGTATGGAAATGAAAATGCTGCATTGGTCCATTGGTATTACAAGACTTGACCATGTCAGAAATGAACATGTAAGGAAACAAATGGGAGTTGCAACAATTAAAGACAAAATGAGGGAAGCCCGTCTTCGCTGGTATGGGCTTGTCACTAGAAGTGATGAGAACTCCGATAAAAACGGCCCTCCGATACGATCCAGGACGGCATCGACCGATGATGGATAGAATCAGTGAAGACCTACTGGTGTGCAGTCTCAAACCTGAAGATGCCCTTGACAGGAAGAAGTGGCGAACAACAACCAAGCAAGTGGGCCCTGCGCCAATGCGGGAAATACACTAGGAAAGAAGAAGACTCGGGATATTTATAAGACATTCAAAAGTATTCACCTGCAATTAACAAACTATATTATTCAGAGTATACAGGCTGTCAAAATTAAATTCAAATTTCCTTATTCATTTAAAAAATGTAAGTACTTTTAATGAAACAAAGAATTAATTATTTAGCATCTAATATGTTTAAAATATATTTATCTGCAATGGATTTTTCTTTTTATAAAAATGTTGTCACTTGGTACTTTTAGAATAACCACTCTTAATAGTTTGCCATCAAAAGGGTAAATATACAGTATTAGTAGAAGATGTACCTTTGCTCCTTTGCATATTGGAGGGCACACGTTTACACTAGTATCTGGCCAATCACTCGTCCCACGTGGATACTGTGGCTGAGCTCTATGCTGTTGATTTCCACGACATTTTGGTTGCCTGTGGGAAGTCAGTCATGTTGTTAATATGAGTGGCAGCATGGTGAGGTGTTGGGAGAGACCCTCTACAATAGCCCAATTGTTATTTGCCACATTGGCAAAGAATATGCATGAAGCCCTGCGTAGATGTGGATATCCGCAAAATGTTTCACTATGTGGATATAGTTTACATGGCTGTGCGGATAGCAGATAATGTTTAAAGTAAATTTGTGGATAGTTTTTAGAATACAATATTGAACTGGATTTTGAAAAATTATGTTAGTTTTTGCTAAGATCTGCGTCTTTTATATGTGTCTTGATATTTCCCTATTTGCTTTTGTTTGGATTGTATGAGAATAATAGAGAAGTGAGAAAAGCCAGTCATGGAAATACCCTCAGTTAGTGATGAATGCTTGCCACGGTGGGTGAGTGGATAACGTGTCGGTCTACTAACGTCAAGCTTGCAGGTTCGGTCCTGGCCATGGTAAGTGATTTTTGACAGGCGGCGAAAATCAAAGACACGCATGTCATACGATGTTGGCATGTCAAAGAAACCACTTGAATTCAGTAGGCCGTGTTCATAATAGCAGCACAAAGTTCCTCATTTCTCTACTAGAAAAAGCTATAGTGTTCAAGGAGCTTAGATATCTAACTTCCTTGACTTTCATAGTGCTTCAAGGAAAAGCGAAATTCGACATGCAAGCTACCCTCTGGGTGTCAAATAACAAAGCTTGCCCCTGGCACCCGAGGCCATACGATAATATTATTAGTATTGACTTATGCCAAAAAAGTCCTTTATACTACTTGTGCTTGCCTGCGTGGGTTTATCCGATGACTATGTAAGTGCTATAATTAGCCACCAGCTATTCCACATGCCGTTACTCAGAGGGACAAAACTCAGTCAATATTGTCCTGCGATTCACACAGCCTAAGGGAACAAATTTCTCCTCAATTGTCTAAATGTGTTGCTTTAATACGATGTTGAAATGTAAACATTATGTGTAGGAATACTGTATCATAATGAGGCTCATTATAACACTATTTTTCATTATGAAACAGTTTCTCCCACCAATCAGAACTCAAGAAACAGTTGTGTGGCCAATTAGATAAGGATACCTTCGCGCATGCACTCAAAATCCAACATATTTCTGTGTTGTCAAGCAAAGTGAATGGTCTCTGCTTCCGGAGTGCCTTGACCACACATGCGCTCTGTTCAGTCACCAAAGCCATTTATGTTAAAACATATAATAAAGTTATAATTATCGTCGAACATAAACAGTTGCATAATGTACTATATGCTTTATCTAATAAATTAAAAATATTGTAATGTCAGCGGATTCTGATAACAAATGTGCGGATGCTGATAAAAGTTGTTCGGACGCAGATAATGTTTTCTTTATCTACGCAGGGCTCTATATATGCATACGTTGCACGTCCAGAGAGTACAGGGTCTTTCATATAAAGTAAGAACGGTGAGCGGCGGATTTGTTATCCGCTGCTACAGTGGCCTTGGCCGAGCATGTGGCGCGCCACGGCCCCCTGCTGTAGGCTAGTATTGAAAGTGCACATATAGTACAGTATACACTTGACCGTGCAATAAGCGTGCAGGTGTTCACTGTTTAGTCGCCAGTCAACCTCAGATGCTAACATGGTGAGACAGTTAGCATTACATCGTATTTTTGTTGTATGTAAAAATTATTTTAAGTACGAGTTGGCTCGATGGGTACGTGATGCATTTGTTCAGCAATTTCCTGATGAAGTGCCACCTTCGCTAGCACAGATTCACATAAATAAGTTTGACACTACTGGCTCAGTACTCAATAAAAGACATAAAATGAAAAATCAGAAACATTACAGTGGCAGAACTCACTCCCGTCAGCCAGAATGTGGTTACCAGATACAATGCCTGTATAACCCAGGAAGGACGACACTTCCAGCATCTTTTATAAGGTAATATTTCATAGAGGATTGTACTAACGCTTAAAGCAGGGGGCCGTGGTGCACCACAAGCTCGGCCAAGGCCACCACAACAGCGGATACTAAAACCGCCGCTTGCCGTTCTTACTTTATATGAAAGACCCTGTAAGTTCTGTTTGCTACTGAAAACAAAACAAGTACAGATATTAGCCTTTCAATTTTTTATTTCCGGCAGTCGAGGTGGTAACTATTCTTTGTTTACTTGTGCCAGCCTGGTTGGTTGACAGGTACAGTCGCACAAGTAGGATAAGACTCAGCTCCAGTAGCCTCAGTCATCGTTCAACTGTCCGAGGTGACATGAGCTCCTGTGATGCGATTTTCCTATTTCCTAAATGAAACAATATTAGAAAACACACAATTCTTAATTTGTCCATTATTATTTCCGTCCATATTTCACAATATAACTTCTGTCTAACACAAGTAGTTGACTTATGCGTCGACTGCACTCCGTCATCACAGTGTCGCTCTGCTCGACCCGCAAGGCTCCTGCTACAATAAACAACAAACGCTGGCGCAGCCATTGGTTGGTTGATTCCTCAGTTTAGGGGCTGCGACAACGCGGTCATGTAACCCCGTGTACTTTGGGTGTATGTAGAATCTGTCTGATAACCGGTTTTAATTGTGATGACAGTATTAGTGTGTGTTATCTGTTTTCTATTCAAGTGAGGACTGCAGACATTGAATTTTTCAAGTAGTTCCTACTTTTGCCGCTAAATGCCACCGTCAACAACCAACTAGTTCAGAAATTAGTTACCGTAACAGATGCCGCCGCAATCGGCTCTTGATGACGAACGTAGGAACCTAAGAACGTTAGTCAAATGTTTAACCTATATTAATTTAGCTTCACAAAGGTGTAATTAGTGGAAATGCCTTCCTTCGGAGGGGAAGTAAAGCTGGCGGTTCCATGTCATAGATTTATGGCTTGTTAAAGAACCTTCCACTAATTACACCTGTGTGAAGCTAAATTGGATAGGTTAAGAATGTAAACAATGCTCTTAGGTTTCTACGTTCATTGCCAAGAGCCGACTGCAGTGGCATCTAGTAGCTAAGTTCTGAACTTGGCCTCGTAGTCGTTGACGGAGGCGCTTGGCGGCAAAAGTAGGAACTATTTGAAAAATTCTAAGTTGCAGTCTGTACTTAAATTTTAAAAAATCAGATACACACACCAATACAGCCATCACAATTAACACCGGTTATCAGACAGATTCTACACACACCCAAAGTACACGGGGCTACATAACTGCGTTGTCGCAGCCCCTAAACTGAGGAACCAACCAACAACCAAATTAGTGGAAAGTTCTTTAACTTGCCATAAATCTATGACATGGGACCGCCGGCTTTACTTCCCCTCCGAAGGAAGGCATACTGAGAGATTTTTAACGTTCTTAAAAGATCCGACGACTTCAGCCGGGTTTGAACCCGCGATCTTGGGCATAGAAGCTCAGCATGCTACCGACTACTCCACCGAAGCCGCCTATGTAATGCTTATTTAATACATGTGTGTATTATTTATTACAATATTCAAGAACCTTAATTAAAAAAAGAACATGTTTTCGGACGTGTGTCCCGTTTTTCCATACTTGAAATCTGGCAATCCTAGGTGTACAGTTTGTGCACCTGCCCAGAATGCAGAGGATTCGGGTTTAGTTTGGTTAGGACATTGACTAAAAGAGTGCACAATCATTTTCATACAAAGTTACTGAAGTTTAATTAGATGAGCTGCTTTGGGCAGGTTTTAGTCCCAATAGCTGTCTCAATATCAACTTTTATGCTTCGAAGTCTACCCACCCTAAAGGGTTGTTTCCACTATGCCTTATATTCTGTTGAACATTGCATGCTCCATTGCTTCTAGCAATACGTGTCTTGTGGCTTTCCTTAAAGCCTTGCCTTTAATGGAAACGCACAACTAGTATGCGTGTAGCAGTGAGAGATGCTCGTGCTGGTGGTATCACTTCAGCATTGATCATCATTAAGGTTCGGATGTTAAGGAAAAGTCATATTTTTTTCCTGAGCTCATTTTACCCGAAATATGAAAAATAAGTTTGAATGACGGGTCCCTGACCACGTTTAAAGCAATTTGATCTGCCTATAAATGCATATTTTGGCCATTTTTATTGTTTTGGTCATATTTGGACATATTTTAGTGATATAAGGTCATATTTGGTTATAATTTCAGCATTTGTGTTTAAATTGAGGCGTCGTTAACAAGGTGCTTGTTATCTGCGTCGAGTTTCAAACACAAGATTTCCGAATAGTGTAGTAGATATATTTTTCTTTCTATTCCCAGAACAGACAGATAGCAGGTTTAGAAGACCTGATTCCAAGAAGGCGCTCCTCTACGGACGTCTTTCAGCACATCTTTCTGGACAAGTTAGATTACGACACTGTACGCATGAGGTCACGGAACATAACGGTAGGGTGCTTCCGCTTTTCAACAGGATGTCACTCCAGTAGCTCAGAAGTAATTATCCCAAAAATTCATGTCATATTTCATAGTTTTTAGGTCATATTTTATAGTTTTTAGGTCATATTCAGCTAGTTTTTAGGGCATATTTAGCTAGTTTTTAGGTCATATTTAGCTAGTTTTAGGTCATATTTAGCTAGTTTTAGGTCATATTTAGCTAGTTTTAGGGCATATTTGCTTGCATATTTAGTACTTCTTTAGGTCTTAAACTTCCGAACCCTAATCATCATCTTACAAAAGAAGAAAACTCCCGAATTGTTTGGCAAAGTAACTATTTGGAGTATAGATTATTGGGATGTGGTATAGGCCTGCTGAGTGAAGTTTGCCAACTTGATAGGGGCCGACTCTTTAAAAACTTTACAAGGATGGCTATTGATTTTGACATGTTAGTACTGATTGGTGGTGAGGCACGAGTATTGCAGTGTGGTCCCTGTTGGTCACGGCAAGCATGTGCGCGTCTACTTGCCTCCACACTTTCAACTACAGTGAGGGCCCTTCGTATAGAACAGAGCTTTGCAAAGTCCATGCCGCAGACAGGTCGCAATGACTCACCGCCAGATGACTAGCATTTGCCAATTACAATAGTGAGTCGTGAAGCCCTGGATGCTGTCATAGCATATTTTGTTACATACGTACTGGCAAGCCTCCGTGGCTTAGGCGGTAGCACACCGGCCTCTCACCACTGGATCCGTGGTTCAAATCCCGGTCACTCCATGTGAGATTTGTGCTGGACAAAGCGGAGGCAGGCAGGTATTTCTCCGGGTACTCCGGTTTTCCCAGTCACCATTTCATTCCAGCAACACTCTCCACTATCATTTCATTTCATCTGTCATTCATTTAATCATTGCCCCAGGGGAGTGCGACAGGCTTCGGCAGTTGGCACAGTTCATATCCTCGCCGCTAGATGGGGGCTTCATTCATTCCATTCCCTAACCCGGTCGGAGACTGGAAGCAGGCTGTGGATTTTCATTTTCACGTACTGGCAAGTTGCCTTAGTTGTGATAGTTAAGATTTGCTGTGAAGTACTGTAGCCTGCATCGTATCCTGTGAATTATTATTTAGTGTATGGCTTTACAGATACAATTTGTACAGAGATGATAATTAATTTAGAAAAGGAAGACAAACTATATATTTATATATAAATCGTTTATATAACTTAGGAATATTCAATGCCATTTTTGGTCCATATTGACAAATTATGATTTAATTTATTGAACAACCTCCGTCGAATACTCGAATCAATACAAAGTTATGCGTTATGACGCACTACGTGTGGTACATGTTTCAAACCAAAGGATAGCGGTCCTTCATCAGCCACATCATGACATAATTAAATAACATTACACACAAAAACACTGAGCAACCACACTTAGTGAGTCATAACGCAAAACTTTGTATTGATTTGATGGAGGTTGTTCAACAAATTAAATCGTTCATATAAGTCATTGCCTCTGGTGGTCCATGAGCGAAATCAGTGACGTTGCCACTGTACTTTCTTTTAGGACACTTGGTTATGATATGCTGGATGGTCTGCTTATTACAGGCACCACAATCACAGTTAGGTGAAGGAATTATTTTCCATTTATAATGGAAGTCTGCACAGTTGCCATGACCCATACGAATCCTGTTGAGAGGTGACCTTGTTTTCCAAGGAAACTCAAATCCAGGTGGCAGCGATGATCCAATGCGTGGTAAGATTCATCCAGGCCTAGTATCCTGCCTTCCCTGCCATTCTTGAGTTATGCTGAAGTTGGTATTCTCCAAGTCCATTGCAGTCCTTGTTGATGGATTTCAAGATCGTAGACGATTCAAGCAAACATCAGCAATGTCACAGTGTATTGGTAGTTGTGGGTTATCTATTATTATTTTCTTGAACTCCCTGAGGAGAGCGATTTTACGTCGAAGATCTGGTGGAGGGATGTGGCTGAGGTTAGGTAGACAATGTGTGGGTGTAGACCTTATTGTGCCAGTGATTAGGTGCATGGTGGTGTTCAGCTGGGTATTTATGAGGTTAGTGTGAGGGCTATTCAACCAAACTGGGGCACAGTACTCTGCAGCTGAAAATACAAGTCCCAAAGCTGTACATCGAAGTAAAGATGCCGATGAACCCCAAGTTGTGCCACATAGTTTTTGAACATGGTTAGGTCATCATCATCATCATCCTTTCATGTGTTAGTCCTAGAAGAACTGTTACGGTCTACACAAAAGATTTGAATTTTCACGCCATCTTTTCCTGGGGCGACCTAGAGATCTCTTCCCACCGGGGCAGTAGTTGACGACTGCTTTAAGGATCCTGCTTCTGTCAATCCTGTTGAGGTGTCTTAGCCAATTTCTTTGGTATTCATGGATATATTCCAATATAGGTCTGCTGTTAAGACCATTCAGCACTTCTGTGTTTCATTTATGATCCCAGACATGGTTAGGTAAAGAACAAAACATTGAATTTTCCTAATGCAAACTTATCTTCTCAAGACTAAGTCATACAGTAAATGTGTTCCTAATTTTCAGTGCCATGCGATTTTTACTAGTGGGGGGGGGGGGGGCTCAAACAATAGGTATACAGAAACAATCTGCATACTTTGTAGACTCTCAAGAACGAAATAACTGCACTGTTATGAAATGTCAATGATGATGAATTACAGCGAGTTGTAATGGTTCCTTTCGCCCTCACGTTGAGCGACAAGTGTAACGTTTTGCTAGCCCCTAACGTTGAGCGTACAATGTGGCAGTTTGGCTAGCCCACACTGTTGGGAGATAAATGTAACTGTTTACCTTTGCCTAAGCTATGTTGTTTTAATGGGCGCCAAGACCTCAATGCAATGTTGAAATCTAAATTTGTATTTAACAACGTCTAGCTCGGGCAGAACACCTTCAAGACCCTATTCACTCAGATCGTGGTATGATTTGATCATTAACCCAACAAACAATTGTATCAGGAGAAGGAATTGGTCTATATCTAATGCTACCTACTGAAAGCAAAGATTGCATTGTAAAAGAAATGAATTTATTATATAAAACAAGTATAGCAAAATTAATAATAATAATAAGTACAAAATTTAAATTGGAGCGTTGTGATTTGAATATTACCGATAGAAAATTACGTGAAAACGGAGTCTGATAAATTGATTTTACTCTTATTTCCAAGTTATGAAGTTACTGAAATATGAAATGTAAAACAAAGAAAAATGAGAGATTGCGTATTTCTGCGTCATTTGCGCTTACCATTGGAAATTGCCAAGGCATTTCCCTCGTACTTGCTGATGCTGTGAGCTTCCCACAGTCTCCTGGACGTCGTCATCTCCGTCGGAATTTGATGATATTCTGGTAGATTAGATAATTCTATGGTCCGTACCTCGGACCCAAACACTCGTACAACCGCACTGGTTAAGTTTTGCAAAAGTTAGTCTTCAACTCCACTGAACATCGGAGCGACACGCACTTGCAACCGTACTCCGCAAGTTCTACACAGATAGTCCCCGTTTCACGGCGCGTCGAACGATATATATGCACACGTTGGCTCCCCCACTCTTCAGCCGGCTTCAGCTTGCGTGGTCCTCACTGATTGGTTGACCCACCGCTAGTTCCCCTCCTCTGGTTTCTTTACACTCGGTGCGCGAGAGGGAGAAGTCGTTTTCCGTTCCAACAATTCGCCTTTTCTAGACCTTGCGACCCAAGATTGCGTCATGCTTCTCGACAAGATTAAGCGTGTACTTGAAATCCCAGTGAGTCACGTCTCTCGATATACCCTAACTGACGAAAACTCCGTAAAACTCCGTAATCAGATAATTTTCTATGATATCGTCGTTCGTAATAATTTGCTGGATAGCGTTTTCTAAGACATAGAAAACCTATCTGAATGCTAATAATTTTTATAAAATGCTCCGAAAATACCTAAATAATAATTATAATAAATTAATAATAATAATAATAAATTAACATGAAAAATTCTCTTGGCTGAACAATTTGCCGCGTAAATAAATATAGAATGGCTTCCTACTGACTTATGCCAGTTGCATAAAACCCCTCGAAAAACACGTTACATATTCGCCTCGGATCATCGGATGATTTACCGTGACGACGGTCCATTATCCGATTATCCCAGACACGTTAATAATCCCCATCCAAAATACATATTACATAAATGAAATCACCCTAAATTACAGATATATACACTCATAATTTTTCTTCACGCACTTTGCGTCAAAGTTTGTTGTCACTATGGATTGCACTTTGCAACCAGTCCAATGTTTTACATATGGAATAGTGTTCCACGGATATTTCCGCCTCTCAAATTTCTCTATGTTGGAGAAATAGACATAATTAATGTGTGAGCACTATGTATTTATGATGTCATATCACACGCATTGGAGGTGTTCTGATATATTTATATCACCATAGAACTTCCTAATTTCACTGGAGGTCCCCTCCTTATGGTGACATTTAATTCCACTTATCACTGAGCACACGATCACACTATTGTGGCAGCGCCTCGTGACCATAATACTTAATCTCTCTTTAAAGTAGATTAAATTAATATTGACTTCTGAAAAAAAAAACAGTAAATGCGCATTACATATAGGCTGGCTCGCCAGGTAAACACACAACACACTCACTTTATGACACATATTTTCGTAGACTATGTATATTATACATCCCGTATAATCTGTTTCCCTCACTATTCTCCAGCACATATGCTGTTTTGCCAATACGTTTGGAAACTATATGTTTCTGTGTCACCTGCTTCCACCCTTGCAAGTGGCTCCCTTAAATGAACGTCATCACGTTGCTCTACCTAGCATATTTCTCAGTGTCTGTAACGATGCCCTGTTGCTACTGTCCACACATGCTAACCCTACTTTCTTCTCGTGTAACACCTCTACTTGACACTCTATGACCTAAAAATGTCACTTCTGACTGACAGAATGACGACTTAGACAGCTTCAAAGTGAACCCTGCCTGATCTAACTTCAGAAAAACTATATTTAAATGACGTAGATGCTCCTCAAAACTGCGTGAACTAATTACCATATCATCTATGTAAATGGTTACAAACTCTCCTGTGTCATCCCCTAATGCGATGTTTAAAGCCCTAATTAAAGCTGCTGAACTACTCTTTAACCCATAAGGTGTTCTACAAAATTGATAAAGGTTATATTTATGACTAAAAGCTGTAAATGGTCTATCTTCGTACATAAGTGGCACTTGCCAAAAACTGGAACTCAAATCTACACAAGTGAAATACTTCTTCCCCTCAAATGTTTGCATTAATTCTTCTATTGACATAGATTTCAGCTGATCTGAACTAATTCTACTGTTAACCAAACGAGCGTCTAAACAAATACGAACCGTGCCGTCGGTTTTGGGTACTGTGATCAAAGAATTAACATATGGACTGTTAGAGTGCTCAATAATCCCATCTTCAAGCATCTGGTTAATTTGTGCCTCAACTGCACTCTGATAAGCGAAAGGTACAGGATATCTATGTCCTGTGAATACTGACCTATCAATAACGTTCAATGAATGTGTATAGCAATTGGCCATACCAATGCGATCCTCAAAAACTCTCCTATTACACAATAACACATCATAGAGCCGAACACATTGTTCCACCTCTATATTACCCTGAAATGCAGCCTCACGTAACGAGTCCTCTAGACTTCCGTTCGTAATCACACTGCCCACAAAACATGGAGAACCCCGCTCTACGGCTGGCGATATCTCATTTAAAGTACAAATCACACCTACAATACTACTCCTCTGAATACGGTCATTGAACGCTACTTCTACTTCAGAATCTCCCCATTTAAATTTCAAACTCCCTACATCATAACATAAGTTACCAGACACTCTACTTAGCCACTCTGAACCCAAGATAACACTGAATACTAAATTTGGAATTACAAGGCAAATCTGCTTCTCTACATGATTATTAATTTTAATGTCTACTAAAACTTGCTTAGAAATTACTTTAGACCTCTTCCCAACAGCTGTGATAACAAAAGTGCTTCTAATTGGCATCTCCTCAAAATTTACTCCAGTTCCTTTCATTTTATCATAAAATGCACTACTTATGCAACTCTTCATACAACCACTATCAATTAAAACATCTGTGTACGCCTCGGACACGTTAAATTTAACTATGGGGCTCTTACTAACCACTTCCTGAATAATACCTTCATCATTTAGTTCATGTAATAATTCATTTCTTACATTTAGGTCATAGGGTTCCTGTATAATTGTATGGACAGGGCATGCTACAGACTGAGATTCTGACCTTACTTCGCAGCCTGGTTCGCGTTTAAAGAACCGCTACAGCTGGCCGTAGTACTACTAACTACTGAACTGGTCTGGATGTTCTGGGCTGTGTTGTCATTGTTTTGCTGTATATTACTACCACTAGGCTGTCCTCTTCCTTGACCCCTATTCTGGTTGTAATTATTGTCATTATAATTTCTCCCTTGATTTCCCCTGAAATCATTGTTTCTCCCTTGATTTCCCCTGTAATCATTGTTCCTCCCTTGATTTCCCCTGAAATCATTGTTCCTCCCTTGATACTGATTCCCATAGCCATTTCCTCTGTTCTGATTTAGCTGATTATTATTATTCCTATTTTGAGCGTTGGCCCCTTCGCCACCGTTCCCTTGAACTTCCTGATGCCTGGCTTCATTAGGTCTATTATTATTATTACCCTGGTTCCGATTGAAATTGTCCTCATAACCCCCTCTCCCTAGTGCATCAAATGTGCTTAACAAATTTTCTACTTGTGATATAGTCTTTACATTCTGGATACAAGCAGCCTCCTTGATCCTATAGGGAAAGTGCCTAAGTAGCAACCTTACCACATCACTTTCCTCCTTCAAGCCATCAAGATATTTACACACTAATACCTGCCCTAAAAAGTATTCGGTCATGGTGGAGCTTCCTTTAGGGTTATATTTACCACACACTACTCCCTCACGATGCTGCGACTGAATAACCTCATTCCAGAACTTTTCACAGAATTTCATTTTAAAATCATTGATATCAGTAAACTTGTCTCTGTAGACAGCAAACCAATTCCTCGTTTCCCCCACGAACACTTGTTCTAAAATTTCAACTACCTGGCACCACTCAATACTACCATTTTCCAACCTTTCCCCGAATTTATTTTCTATAGTGTTCATGAACTCCATTGGGCACCCCTGTCGATTGCTGAACTTACCCAGTTCTACCTCCCTGTGTGTGCTATTCACAAAAACTGGCCTATTCTGACTATTTTCTTGCCTGATCCTAGCTTTTAATTTTAATTCTAATTCTGCGATTTTCTCCTCAGCCTTCCTCTCAATACTGTTTACTGTTAATTTAATGTTTCCTTCTGATTCTTCTACTTTATCATATAGCTTTGCTTGTTTCTCCTCAATCTTGCTAATGCTCTCTCTATTACTCTCTCTTAAATCATTTACTTCTGCAACTATTTGTGAGTGGACTTTCTCAATTCTACCCCCCAGCTGTTCCTTAACCTCTTTAGTTGCTACCTGAATTTTGTCAATTTCTCCCCCCAATTGCTTTTTGACCTGCTGTGTTTCCAGTTGCACTAGTTCTTTTAAATTTTCAGCCTGTGTACTGATTCTAATTTCTAACTCCTCCTGTACTTTTCCTAATTTCTTGTCTACATCTGCAATGATCTCTTTAACCTTCTCTTCCATTACTCCTCTGATTTCTCCTCTAATCTGCTCCATTTTCACACTAATTTCCTTGTTGTTCTTATCTAATTTTGCATTATTCTGTTCTAATTTTTTATTTAAAGCTTCTGTACTTTCTTTATTTTCCCTACTGTTTTGTTCTAATTTTGCATTATTCTGTTCTAATTTTGCATTATTCTGTTCTAATTTTTTATTTAAAGCTTCTGTACTTTCTTTATTTTCCCTACTGTTTTGTTCTAATTTTGCATTATTCTGTTCTAATTTTGCATTATTCTGTTCTAATTTTTTATTTAAAGCTTCTGTACTTTCTTTATTTTCCCTACTGTTTTGTTCTAATTTTGCATTATTCTGTTCTAATTTTGCATTTAAGGCATCACTACTAACTTTGTTCTGATATATGAACTCGAGAAGTAAAGTTTTTAATTCTGGTTGGCCGCCTACACTCCCTGTTTCAGTATCGGGATTTACCTCCGCTACCCCGGTACTACCATCACTCGACATACTGCTCGTATCATCACTCTCCCGTTGATGACCACTACGTAACCTCATCTGTCTTTCTTTCTCATCCCCCATAATGATATACACTGATAAAGACAAATAACCCCCAAAATACAGGCACAGAAATATATACCCTTCTCCTTCCACAAATGTTATTAGGTTTTCAGCCCCAAGTTGTCGGCGACAAATGTAATGGTTCCTTTCGCCCTCACGTTGAGCGACAAGTGTAACGTTTTGCTAGCCCCTAACGTTGAGCGTACAATGTGGCAGTTTGGCTAGCCCACACTGTTGGGAGATAAATGTAACTGTTTACCTTTGCCTAAGCTATGTTGTTTTAATGGGCGCCAAGACCTCAATGCAATGTTGAAATCTAAATTTGTATTTAACAACGTCTAGCTCTGGCAGAACACCTTCAAGACCCTATTCACTCAGATCGTGGTATGATTTGATCATTAACCCAACAAACAATTGTATCAGGAGAAGGAATTGGTCTATATATAATGCTACCTACTGAAAGCAAAGATTGCATTGTAAAAGAAATGAATTTATTATATAAAACAAGTATAGCAAAATTAATAATAATAATAAGTTCAAAATTTAAATTGGAGCGTTGTGATTTGAATATTACCGATAGAAAATTACGTGAAAACGGAGTCTGATAAATTGATTTTACTCTTATTTCCAAGCTATGAAGTTACTGAAATATGAAATGTAAAACAAAGAAAAATGAGAGATTGCGTATTTCTGCGTCATTTGCGCTTACCATTGGAAATTGCCAAGGCATTTCCCTCGTACTTGCTGATGCTGTGAGCTTCCCACAGTCTCCTGGACGTCGTCATCTCCGTCGGAATTTGATGATATTCTGGTAGATTAGATAATTCTATGGTCCGTACCTCGGACCCAAACACTCGTACAACCGCACTGGTTAAGTTTTGCAAAAGTTAGTCTTCAACTCCACTGAACATCGGAGCGACACGCACTTGCAACCGTACTCCGCAAGTTCTACACAGATAGTCCCCGTTTCACGGCGCGTCGAACGATATATATGCACACGTTGGCTCCCCCACTCTTCAGCCGGCTTCAGCTTGCGTGGTCCTCACTGATTGGTTGACCCACCGTTAGTTCCCCTCCTCTGGTTTCTTTACACTCGGTGCGCGAGAGGGAGAAGTCGTTTTCCGTTCCAACAATTCGCCTTTTCTAGACCTTGCGACCCAAGATTGCGTCATGCTTCTCGACAAGATTAAGCGTGTACTTGAAATCCCAGTGAGTCACGTCTCTCGATATACCCTAACTGACGAAAACTCCGTAAAACTCCGTAATCAGATAATTTTCTATGATATCGTCGTTCGTAATAATTTGCTGGATAGCGTTTTCTAAGACATAGAAAACCTATCTGAATGCTAATAATTTTTATAAAATGCTCCGAAAATACCTAAATAATAATTATAATAAATTAATAATAATAATAATAAATTAACATGAAAAATTCTCTTGGCTGAACAATTTGCCGCGTAAATAAATATAGAATGGCTTCCTACTGACTTATGCCAGTTGCATAAAACCCCTCGAAAAACACGTTACAGAGTGTTCCAAAACTTCCTATGTTGGTGCAATGTGTGTTTAGAAAATGAAGGACAGCATTTCCAGCAACTATTCTGAAATTCCTGTAAGTAATTATGATTGTTAAATACGTTAAAAAGTGTAAATGTGATGAACTAGTTGGGCGCTACGCTACTGCTAGTGCCTTGCTTGACAGGATGCTAAGCACAGTGCCCCGGTCGCTACGCGGCCTCAGCGAGTCTACGTTCTATACGGAGGGTCCTCACTGTAGTTTTGGGGCATGCGGCGATGCATGCAACTCCGTGCACCTGCGTGTGTGACTAGGCGCATGAGGCAAGATGCACGAAAAGAGGCATAGTGGAAGCAACCCTTAAGAAGCTCAAAGTTCTGCCCCATACTTGCACCCTTGAAGATTATCAAAACCTTGATTGAGTTACCTTGATTGATCATAGCCAGGACTAGGAGTAGGTATGGGTACATCTGGCTCAGGAGAAGATTTGGGACGGTAGACACAAGGAGGAAAGTTGGAAGGACATTCTTCTCCACAGGGAATCAGCCTATCACCACGTTCTGTAACATACTATAACTATAGACAGACAGAGTATAAATAGTACTTTAGACAGGGGGTGGTAGTGCGTTTCTTGTAACTCTGTTACTAGTAATCGTTACTTTTTGCGGTAACGACATTACTAATTAAGTACTGTAACTGTAACGCCATTATCCACGAACCTACTACGGTGTCGTAGCAGGAGGAGAGGTGATACTCCTACTTGGCACGTCCCAGGTGGCGGATAGGGGTATCCTCACCGGCTTGCCAGCGGACTTGAGCGAAATAAAACAGCTCTCGCGGACCAAACACACATGAAGACTGGACGTCAATGGCTGTAAGGCGGATGAGAATGGGTAGTTACATTCCAACGGCAGAAAGGCAGAGGAACGTCAGTCGAAAGTGGATAGGTAGGACTCCATAGCTGAGGTGAAAGCAACCTATCTAAGGCCTAGGGTTAGGTCGCCCCAAAATTATAGACCCCAGCCAAAGGACAGGGTTGAGCATGAGGTTAACAGCCTCACCTTGTAAAAAAAAACTATTGTTCAGAAGACTTCTGCAAGAAAACCGGACGGAGATCAAAGACGACGGCTAAAGGAAAAGGACACGAGTAAGGAAAGCAGATACCGTATAGATATGGCTTCATGGAATGTTAGGACAATGTTAGCCAAGTCAAGAATGGAAAGAAGACGGCGACAGGGGAGACCCCGTAACAGATGGAATGATGAAGTGGAAGCTGACCTGAGGTCGTCGTGGAGACCAACAGTTCAGGACCGAAGCAGATGGTGGAAGATTGTAGAAGAGGCCAAGGCCCACCAAGGGCTGTAGTGCCGGATAAGTAAGTAACGCAACTAATGCTTGCAACTTCTTTTAAGATGGAAACATTTGTGGATTATCCTAGATGTTAAAGTATTAGAAGCCATTTTTCAGTGTTGCCTAGTTCTATTATAGAAAGCTTGGTCAACACAAATTGTGTCCAATAAACCAAGGCTTAGGTTAGGCAGTTTTAACGAGTTCAAGACGCTCTAATAGACCTGTTGTGCTTACAGAGGACTTGTTAATTTATGCGAGGCGGGGAAGAGATTGGTCGTCAATAGTCAAGATTGTCCTGAACCATTAGCATACATCATCACAGGTAGGATATTGTTGGCTCAAGACACAAATTAATTAAACCAAGCAACGTTTTAAAAAACTACAACAGATTTCACATGTATCACTTAGATGTACCATGTAGTAATACAGTCCACAGAATAACAAGTAGATAGTGCTACAATTTACAAACAAGGAAGCTAATGGGGCTTGGAACAACCAGTCCGTGGTGTGATAACGGACACCGTATAGGACTCAGGATTCAAATACCAGCTAAGTTTTCATAACCTTATTCAAACCCAGTGTATTGTATCATTTGTGTAAACTTACCTACCACATTACAATACGCCGCCAGTTTGAATAGAAACTTTTTTTTTTAACATTTTTATTCACTGACAGAAAAACATGTACATATAAGCTACAGATGTTGTATCAAAATACAGGGTGTATCCCACATAAGATAAACTTGTGTGTGGACTTTATGAACACAGTTTCTTAATTTATTTTCAACATGGTATTCACTATATTGACATATTTGACTGATAATAGTAAGAGGAGATTATAGTAAAAGCATTAATTATAAGGATTCTAAAAATAAAAGAAGATGATACATTACCGGTACTTAGTATGATGGAATTTGTAACTGAGTTGGTTTAAATAATTTAGGTAAAATGTATAAGTTCATTTATTGTACTTTATCAACTTAAATTCCTTTGGCCAAGCAATGTGTTTCGATGAGGAATACTTATTCCAGTTCTGTCTTAAAGTCTAATGCAAATTTGTAGTTTCTGTTCATTAGAGAAGAGCTTCATATTTTTATGTATAAATATGATTGATGACTGAACAAATAACAGTCGTATATTAAGCACCATGCTTTGTTGACACAGTTCACAGGATGGTGGCTTCTTGTACGTAACTTTTAGAATGAAATTCTGGCAGGTATTTACCTAAGCCAAATATGAATCAAGTGTTTCACCCCAACCATTTATTCCATATTGTAGTTGTGACTGGACTAAGGCAAACTATACAGTTCTCAAGACTTTTGCTGAAAAGATATTTCTGATTCTGTAAAAAATATAAATTAACTTTTGGAGTTTATTGGCCAATTTTGATGCATGCATATTCCATTTTAAATGACTATCTATAATAATCCCTAAATATGTAGCATTCATTGACTTCTGTAGGGTATGGATGTTGCATCTTTCGCCATTGTTACAGATTGGTGTGTGGAACTTCAGTGTTAAATTGTCTGTGGGTTGTAATGTTTTGTTGTATGGTTTCATTTAAGGTAAGGAGGTTGTCTCTTAGCCATATTTGGACTGTAGGAAGGGTTTCTTGAGTTCTATTAAAAGTATACTCCGAAGTTGTTCCTGTGACTGTGACGACAGTGTCATCAACATATGAGGTAATCATCGTATTACAGTTCAGCTCACACAAATTGTTAATATATAAAAGAATAGGACCTAACGCTGTTCCTTGGGGAATTCCAATTTTTACTTCAGCATTTCTATTTAGAGTATCTTTGATCCATACCTTTTGTATTCTGTTAAAAAGAAAGCTTTTTATTAGTTCTTGAGGAGTATTACGAATACCTACCTTTTCAAGTTTTCTAATGCGTATATTGTGGTCTATGGTGTCAAAAGCCTTTCTTAAATCCAGGAACACAGAACTTGTTCTTGTAGAACTATCGATGGCTTTGTTGTTGTTTATTTGAGTATTCAGTCTTTTGACTGGTTTGATGCAGCTGTCCATGCCTCCCTGTCCTGAGCTAATCGTTTCATCTCTACATAGCTACCACACCCTACATCCGAGGCAATCTGTTTAACATATTCTAACCTTGGTCTACCCCTACAGTTCTTATCCTCGACCCTTCCTTCCATAACTAAGCTTGCTATTCCTGGGTGTCTTAGTAGGTGTCCTACCAACCTATCTCTTCTCATCATTAGCAGTCGCCAGAAACATATCTCCTCTCCCACTCGCCTTAATACCTCTTCGTTTGTAACCCTATCTACCCATCTGATCTTCATCATTCTCCTGTAACACCACATTTCAAATGCCTCAATTCTCCTCTTTTCTGCTGCACCAATAGTCCAAGTTTCACTTCCATAGAGCGCCACGCTCCAGACAAAGGCTTTCAAAAATGACTTCCTAATACCTAAATCTATATTCGATGTCAACAGATTCCTTTTTTGAAGAAAGGCTTTCCTTGCCTGAGCCAACCTACTTTTTATATCCTCTTTGCTTCGTCCATCACTGGTTATTCTGCTTCCTAAGTAACAGAAGTCTCCTACTTCCTTCAGCTTTTCACCTGCCAATTTGATCTCCATAGAGGTTTCTGATTTATTTCGGCTGCATTCCAGTATTTTTGTTTTACATTTATTAATTTTCATCATGAAGTCCTCCCGTAAGACGGAATCCATACCATTCAAAAACTCATTCAAATCCTCAGGCTTGTCGGCCAAGATGACGATGTCATCAGCGAATCTCAGAGTTGAAATGATTTCTCCTTGAATCTTCACTCCCACTTCAAATTTTTCTCCAATTTCCTTCATTGCTTGTTCAATGTAAATATTGAAAAGTATGGGTGATAAGTTGCAGCCTTGCCTTACACCTTTCATAATACCAGCTTCTCTCTCATATCCTTCAGCTCGAATGACTGCTGTCTGGTTTCTGTATAGATTGTATATCACCCTCCTATCCCTGTACTTTATTCCAATAGATTTCAAAATGTCAAACAATTTAGTCCAATCAACGTTATCAAAAGCCTTTTCTAAGTCTACAAATGCCATGAACGTTCTCTTATCTTTCCTTATTCTACCTTCCAAAATCAGCCTAAGACTTAGTACAGCTTCCCTTGTTCCTACATTTCTCCTGAAACCAAACTGGTCTTCACCCAACTCAGTTTCTATCTGGCTTTCAATCCTCTTGTAAATTATTCTAGACAGGATCTTTGAAGCATGAGTAATCAAGCTGATTGTACGGTAATCTTCACATCTGTCAGCTCCCACTTTCTTTGGTATAGGGATGATAACATTCTTCTTGAAATCAGGGGGTACCTCACCTGTCTCATAAATCCTACACACCAAGTGAAATAACCTGATCAGACCTTCATCTCCTATGCAGCGTAGCAACTCAATCGGTATATCATCTATGCCTGGTGCTTTGTTCCTGCCTAAGTCCTCTAATGCTCTGTCAAATTCTGATCTCAATATTAAATCTCCTTTTGCATCCTCATCAATTTCCTCCTCCCTTTCCATTACATGATTCTCAATCTCCTTTCCCTTATACAAGCACTCTATGTAAGCTTTCCATCTTTCAACCTTTTCTTCCCTATCTGTTAGAGGCTTTCCATTTGTGTCCTTAATATTACAGCACTTAGTCTTCTTTTCCCCAAAAGTATTCTTAATCCTTCGATAAGCTGTGTCTACTTTTCCTAATTTCAGACACTTTTCTATACCTGTACATTTCTCTTTCAACCATTCTTCTTTCGCTTCCTTGCACTTCTTGTTAACCTCATTTCTCAGACGTATGTATTCTGCTTTCCCCTCTTCATCTCTTAGATTCTTGTGTCTCCGCCTTTCATCCATCAATTCTAGTATATCCTGAGTGATCCACGGTTTTCTACCTATTCTTTCTTTCCTACCAATGTTTTCTTCTGCCGATTTTGTTATTTCATTCTTCAAAAGTGCCCATTCGTCTGCAATTGAAGTTTGCTTAGGGGTTTTGATTAGTCCTTCCTTTATACTCTTCTTGAATCTTTCGTTCACATCCTTTACTTTCAGTCTGTCTATTGCCCACCTTTTTGGCTTTTGACTTTTCTTCAGTTTCTTCAACTTTAATCTGCATTTCATTACAACCAGATTGTGGTCAGAGTTTATGTCAGCACCAGGATATGTTTTACAATCCAAAATCTGGTTTCGAAACCTCTGCTTGACCATAATGAAGTTGATTTGGTAACGCCCTGTATCTCCTGGTCTCATCCACGTGTATATTCTTCTATTGTGGTTATTGAATAAGGTGTTAGCTATGACCAACTCATGTTCAGTGCAGAATTCCATCAACCTGCTTCCTCGATCATTCCTTTCACCTAATCCGAAATCTCCTACTATCTTCCCTTCCCTCCCTTTTCCTACCACAGCATTCCAATCTCCCATTACTATAACATTTTCATCACCTTTGATATACCTCAGAATGTCATCTATTTCTTCGTAGACCTTTTCAACATCCTCATCATCAGCTTGACTGGTAGGCATATAGACTTGTACCACTGTGGTGCACGTAGGTTTAGTATTGATTTTTGCTACAATAATCCGTTCACTGTATTGCTCATAATATTCCACCCGCTGTCCAAGTTTCCTACTCAATATGAGACCAACTCCTGCTTGGCCATTGTTTGATTTAGTGCTAATGACCCTATAGTCTCCCAGGCGCGGATCTAGAGTTTGGTTTTGGGGGGGGTCAGAGAATCGATCTAGAGTTTGGCTTTGCGGGGGGGGGGGAGGCAGGCGGGGGGGGGCAGAGAATCGAAATTGTTAAGAAAAATGGTATCACTAAAAACGCAATCACAAAATAACCAAACGTACAAAATCAGACCAATTTTTTTGCAAGCTACATGGATAGAAATTTGATGCGTTTAGCGCACCAAAAATATTCGTACAAATTGCAACGGCGTGTTTTGCAACTTTTACATCGAGCTTCGAGAAAAGGATGAAGGTACGTTACAGTTTCGGCAAGTCGAGTTGGTACCGTCAAAGGGAGAAAGTCACAGCTTAAATTGCCAACCAAGCTTGCGGTTTGGACGTCGGCAAAAATTTTTGGTGAGAAAAAAGTCCCAGTTTCCTATCCGTGCATTGCTGCACATTCATCGTGACATCACTATAAACATCGATTCGGCGATCACAAAGTTTGCTAAACAAAATAGACGAGTTGATTTTGTTGTATAACTAATAGTTATTATACAAGAGGTTTGAAGTTGTAAATATGTACAGTTGTAACAGAACATAATAATTCCAATAAAGATAATTCAGTATTGAATAAAATGAAAAAAAAAACTGTTTTTCAGTTAAAATTCGTTAAGTTTTATTTATCTGGTAATTGTGTTTTCGTTTTTTGAGTTTGCAAAAAAAAAATGGTCTCCGTTTGGGGGGGGGTCATGACCCCCGTGACCCCCCCCCCTTGAATCCGCGCCTGTAGTCTCCTGACCAAAAGTCCTGTTCTTCCTGCCAGCGCATTTCACTAATCCCAACCAAATCCAACCTCAACCTATCCATTTCCCTTTCTAAGTTTTCTAACTTTCCACTTCCTAGCAGACTTCTAACATTCCACGCTCCGATCCATAGAATGTCAGATTTCCTCTTTGTCACTTCTGTGATGTTAACCCCCTCTCGAGTAGTCCCCACCCGGAGATCCGAACGGGGGACTAGTTTACCTCCGGATTGAAATTTTACAAGGGAGGAGGCCATCATCACATGTAATTATGCATAGAGAGGTGCATATCCTCGGGAATAGCATTACGGCTGTAGTTTCCCGTTGCTTTCAGCCGTGCAGCAGAACGCAGTGTAGCCATTAGTTGGCTTATATTATCAATATCTTAACCGTCTATTAGACTAGTAAAGAATTGATTTATTCTGAAAGGCTGCTACTCCCTTTCAGAATAAGTAAAGAGCAATTCTACTACAAAATACTAACCTTCTACTAACAATTAAATACCAAAATTCTACTAACGAAAAACTAAAGTTTCACCAACAACAAATACTACCACTAAAACAGTCTGTCACCAGGCCCACTCACATGCACCCTCACCAGCACACTCACACACCACAGCCTAATAGAACAATCACATATATCTAATAAACAAATTAACTTCATACTTACAACTAAAACTAACTACATACTTACTGTACTGTAATTTGAATTGACAATATTTACAAAATTTAAAATGATAATCTGGCTTTATTTATACAAATAATCAGTAAGGGAGAATATTGCAACTTGTGTGCTGGTGATTGGTCTAAAACCAAACTGATTTGGTGACAATATGTTGATTCATAAATAACAAAATAACTACTGCAGTGTACACAACATTATTCCTGAAGTTCGTCTCAATAAGTCAATAGAGTACAGGTTAACATATGGTACTAAAACTACCGTACACATAATAATAATAATAATGTGGGAATCGGAAGATAATGAACACTTTTTGGGTTTCCCGCCAGTCTCGGCACCGCCCGGTGGCGCCGCGTAGAGGAGTCGAGGGGAAGTCGCGAGAAAGGAGGACGATGGGTTTCAGTTTTGTGTCGAGTCAAGTCACGTCAAGTCCTGTTCAATCTCATCTTTTGTAACCTGTTTTATACTTAAAATTACTTCAAGACGTGTTCGGTTTATCCGCTTGCCAAAATCCCTTCCCACATTTGGGGGCTTGTCCGGGATGCGAAGGATTTCGAGCGCGGAATGGCAATTTTGGCTACAGCGATAAAACCAAGACGGAGTACGACATTTTTCTGGCAAGATCGACGACGACGTAGGTCCGTGGAATATAGAAGACGAGTAACTGTTCAACTTCAAAATACGTGGTGGGTTGAGCAGGCTACAAACGACGAGTTCCAGGATCCTGAAGCCTAAGATGACGACGAAAAGAAAAGTGTTAAGCGCGAGTGCCGAAGGACAAAGAAAGAAAACAAAGAAAATGGCGGACAAAGTGACGTGTTCACAAGATATTGAAAAGGTGAATAATAACATTAAGACGGCGCCCACGGCCGTGATTTAGACGTCAGGCTACATAACCTCATTTTCGAAAAACTGCCACCTGATCGAAAAAACATGCAGCGCTTACGAGAATTCCCAGGATTCGAGTTTGAACGTGAATCACCAGAACACCTGGAGAAATTAAAGATCATTGAGAGCGAATTAACCGAGGCTGACCTGTTTGCCATTTGCACAATGTTAAACATTGAATATACGGGAGAGAAAGCCGTGATTGTGCAACGCGTCTGTGACAACTTAATGGACCTTCGTGGCTGAGGATGACTAAAGACGATGAGCAAGATGAAAGAGGCAAACGAAGCACTGGCGGAGGAATTACGTGAGTTAAAGGAGAAAATGGCTGGGATGAAATCCACGAAACATTCAACCTCTAGCACGTCAGGATCATCATCGGATTCATGTAGCTCGTCCGAAGACCAGAAACTCTAAAAAGCAATAGGAGGTAAACAAAACAAAAATAACAAAGACCTAAAACAAAGCGAAGACTGGAGAAGAAAGCTCAAGCTGTGCAGTAACATGCGTTGTATGAAATTTGTTTAAAAATACATAGATCATGCCGTTAGTGTGTTCGTCAATCAATTTTACAAATAGAAGTAATAAGACAACAGACGTGTCTTATTTCAAGAGAGAAAAAAATGTTGCAGAAGACCTCGATGTCAGTAAATAAATATATTAGTCTCTCCTCAAATTTAGGGAAAGTGGTTTGTGAGTCATTTTAATAATAATAATAATAGACTAACGGCTATAAAATAAAATATATTGTTCAATTATTATCAATCTTTTGGAGCCAACGAGATATACCTTTCTCTAGTTCGTTGTTTTGAATTCATTGTAGGAAACGTAACATACTTTACTACAGTGAAAGTGTAGTGAAATAGCAGCTAGTGTAAATATTTGATAAAAGTGGTAAAATATTATAACAGAGGTTTAAAATCTATATTGATAGTATTTAGAAATTCCTGCACAGAAATTCTACAGCTAAGCGCAGGATCTAGCCATCACCACACATATTTTGTCCCTAGCCCACCGAAGATGCAGAAAATGTTCGATGGAGTAGTGGACAAAAATATAGAGTTAAAAAAGAAACCCAAAATTGCTAAGCAGACTCTCACCCGAAAAGAACAAAGAATGATTAATTTATTCAGCCAAGGCCGAGGCCTATAGATACCAAAGAAAAATCATCAAATTACCACATCCAAGAATACTACATTATAGAGCTCCTGTTCTCGGTGGAAATCCTGGATTAACGGAGGAGAGGTTTTTGAAATTGCAGCAGGAGGCGCAAGTGTGATGCAACAAAAAAAAAAGCTGAAATATATGTTTGAGGGCAAAATTCCGTATTGAAATACTTGTTAACACTCAGATTTTGTCAGGATCACTTTGACCTACTTTTTCTTCTATTCGTTCCAGAGGTGGGCATAGAAATAGTCTAAATCAGCTTACTAGAAGTGTTTAATTGCGATGGTAAACCCAGCCATGAATTCCTATTGTAAGCCTATGGAGTGTGACCTGCTAGTTAATGAGAAGGACGATCGATACTACGCTCACAGACAATTCTGGGAGTGCAGATCATGGTTAATGTGTAGATTATAATTCACTGAGCTTGTACGTAGAAAATGTTGTTCTACACAGAGCAGGAAGTGTCGTTCGCCAAGTGTCGAAAAAATTAACTTGTATTGAATGACTAGAAGTACTTTTATAAGGTCAAGAAGGACTGATAAAAGAGAAAGACATAAAAGGTGGCCCTTTGAATTCATCAAATACCGTACTGTAATGTAGTGAAATTATGTAATACAGCTGAGAGTGTCATCATGAAGAATGGCAGTATGTTGCGAAAGAAAATTAAGAATCTCATGCTGAAGTTGCAGACTGATGTACAGTATATGCCATGCAGCCGGGTTAAGTTATTTGTTTCAGAAATGTGACCATTTATTTACAACTACCGTACTGAATGCCTCACTATGCTTTACTCATGGAGCGAATTGTGAAACAGTATTATACATGCAGGCTTTACCACTTCTGCAGAAATACAGCTCAATGTGAGAGTGGACAACAGGCGTTCGCTGCGGCAAGATGGCGTCACAGTGAAAGTGTGGTGAAATAGCAGCTAGTGTAAATATTTGATAAAAGTGGTAAAATATTATAACAGAGGTTTAAAATCTATAAAGTCACTTTCCTTAGGTCAAGTGAAATATTGATAGTATTTAGAAATTCTTATCGATAATTTAATAAACTTAAACTAAGTTGTGGGAACGTGTATCCAAAGATTCGGTGACTTCTTCAATCACTGTTTGAACCAAGTAGAGCAGTGGTGCTTTTACGAGATTTCACCCGATTGGAAGATATACGTACGGTATTTCATATCCTTCTTTATCAGTAGGTAATTAGATTAATTCATTTAGGTTGTAATAATTAAAATAAATTTAGTGCAATTTGGTGTAAACATCTAGGCTAACTTACCGTAGTTCTCTAGTATGGCGTCAGTAAACAGTGTTAGTGTCTCGTCAGGTAGTGTGACCGTTACGGATTTATGCTCATCGTGCAAAATAAAAGTAAAAAATGCAAATAAAATCATCACAAGATCTCAGGTAAAATTGAACGAGGAGAAAAGTGAAACCGATTGTCGTAATGTACCGATACCGTCATGCGAATGTCAAAACCTGAGAAACGAACTGTCCTTTAAAGATGAAATTATAAAGCTGCTAAAGGAAGATATTGTTAAGTTAGTGGAAGAGTTTATTAAATTAAAAGGAAACAGAGAAGAAAGCAAGTTAACTTGGTCAACAGTGTAAGATTGAATAAGCCTAGGCCTAAAAACGGAGTACCAGCTGAAATTCCCGTCTCAAATTCATTTGGAGCGCTCGTCGAAGAAAATGATGACCTTCTTCGAGAAGGAAACAAGAAAGAGATAAAGAGAAAATCTAGGAAGATGCGGATATTTGCGGATAGTCACGGGCGAGATACAGCAGAAAACGCCCTGGAGACAAGCGGAAAAATGGAGGTCACTTCGACAGTAAAACCAGGAGCTCCAATTGCAGCGGTCAAGGACGGGATGGTAGGAGATTGTGCGTCCCTAACTTCAAAGGATTATGCAGTTATCATCGCTGGAGCAAACGACGTCTACAGAAACGAGAGTAGAAAAATAATCAAAGATTTAAAGGGTACATTGCCATCCATGCATAACACAAATGTCATTATTGTAAACATTCCGCAAAGATATGACTTAATTCCCAAATCATGTGTAAATGTAGAAATAGAGGTTACAAATGGGAAAATTAATAACATTTGTAAGAGTCTTCCTAATGTCCAAATTATAGATGTAAGTAAATTAGACAGGAAATTCCACACTCGGCATGGCCTGGACTTAAATAGGTTAGAAAAAGAGTATCTTAGTGATGAAATCTGCAAAATTGTAAATCAAATGGTAAGAATAGTTCAACAGTAATATCTTTAGAGTGGAAGCAGGGAAACTGGTAAAAGAAGCCAAACGTGAGGTATGGCATTCAGATGAGTATATTTTGATGTCAAATTTAACTGAGTGCAACAATGGTATTTCGGATTCTTCTAGCAACAATAGTAATAACAATTATGATAATAATAATGTAAATAAATCACCAACAAAAGCTTGCAAAAGTAACAAATTTAAAATTTACCACCAGAATGTTCAGTCTCTCTATAATAAAATTGATTACATAAATCTAATGCTTAAAAATGAACTCAAAGACATCTCAGCACTATGCATCAGAGCATTGGCTGAAAGAGGAACAACTCAAATTAATTCAATTCCCAGGGTTTATACTAGCTGGTAAATACTCTTGTGATTATCTAATCATGGAACAGCATTTTGAATTCTCTGCCGTAAAAATACAGCAGTTTAAGTTAATAATTGTATGCGTATACCGTTCTCCGTCAGGAAATTTTCGTTTATTTATAGATAAATTAGAATTCTCACACAATAACATGAGCAAAGTAAATTTCGATTTAATAATTTGTGGGGATGGAAATGTGGATTACTTAAAAAGAGATAGAAATTGTGAATTATTACCACAGTTACTAATTTCTTATGGACTGAAACCTATAATAAATACTCCAACAAGAATAACAAAATTTAGTAAAACCACTCTTGATAATTTTTTTATAAATACAGATAATATCACCATTCAATAGAAGTTTATTGCCCGGGTTTTAGTGTCCACCATGGACAAATACTGAGTTTTGAAGTACCCGAAAAAAACAATAATAATGATAGTGGAATAAAAACAAAGTGCAGGTCATTAATTGAAACAAATGTTACATATTTCAATGACTTATTAAAAAAGGAAACAAGGTCAGAAATGTACAAACTAGAAAATGTAAATGATAAATTTAATGCATTTAACAGTACCCCAAAACACTATTTTGAAAGCAAAGAACTATTCAAAATAACAAAACTAGCAACTGGATAACAACAGGAATTATAAAATCATGTCAAAGAAAGAAATTTCTACACAAATTATATAAAAATTGCCACACAACACCTGAATTCAATTTATATTACAAAAATAAACTAGCATATTAAGTAAGGTAATAAGACTAGCAAGGAAAATGCATAATGATAATTTTATTTCCCAATCATCTAATAAAACAGGGCTATGTGGTCCGTGATAAAGAAACTGGAAAATCTGCTAAAATACAAAGGAACATTACACTAACCTGCAATAATAGAGTGATTAATAATCCAGAGGAAATAGCAAACACTTTTAATGACTATTTTCTGGAAATTCCACAAAAATTATTAAATAAATCACAGGTAAATACACTTAATTCTAATAATAAAATAAATATATGCAGTGATTCTTTATTTATAAATCATGTCACAAGTGAAGAGGTAATAATAGTTATAAAAGAGCTAAAAATAAATCCTGTGCTGGCATTGATGGTATCCCCGATGCAATTTTAAAGAAATATGCAGAAAATATAATAAATCCACTTACGTACTTGTAATAAACAGTTCAATTCTTTCAGGAACTTACCCGGATACTTTGAAGTTATCAAAAGTAATTCCAGTGCACAAAAACTGTTCAAAAGATGAATTAGATAACTATCGTCCTATTACCTTACCGACTGGTATTGCAAAAATTGTGGAAAAATCGTGTATAAGAGACTGATAAGTTAGGGGCATGTGCCTACGTAGTTCCACCCCTTAAAACAACAATAACTAACTAGACTGATAAGTTTCATAGAAAACATAAAATACTATCAAACTCACAACATGGATTCAGAAAGGAAAAATCTACACAGACAGCCATTTTTGAATGTAGTAATAGTATTCAGAAATTAATTTACAATAAGGAACATGTAACTGGCCTATTCTTGGATTTATCGAAAGCATTTGATGTTGTTGACCATAAAATCCTCCTTACAAAACTAAATCAATATGGTATTAGAGGTCTAGTAATAAATGGATAGAGTCTTACTTAACAAAGCGTAAACAAATAATAAGCTTGAGACACAAGGATAATGGAACCAGATTACTTAATGAAACATTGTCCAATGAGGGTATTATTAAATTTGGAGTAGGCCTACCCCAGGGATCGGTTTTGGGCCCACTACTCTTTCTTCTATATATCAATGAAATAACACAGAACGTTGATTCTCATAATGAAATTTTGTTTGCGGACGATACAACACTCGTAATAAAAGGTGAAACTAAACAGGTCTTACAGCAGTCTGCTGACTCCATTACAGAAGAGTTAACCTAATGGTCACAAGATAATCGCCTCATAATAAACTATAAAAAAACAGTATCTCTAAGTTTCCACACTATACAGAATAGGAATCCTGCGAAGCCCAATATAACATTAAATGGTCATCAAATAGAAAATAAATCAGAAACAAAGTTTTGAGGAATATGGATACAACGTGACTTGAAATGGAATAAACATATACAATATCTGAATACTAAACTGAACTCGATGTGCTTTGCATTACGTATTTTGAAAACTTGCACTAGCATGCACGCATTAAGAAATACATATGTTGCTTACTTCCATTCATACTTAAGATACGGGGTCATATTTTGGGGTATGTCACCAGATGTACTAAGCACGTTTAGGATACAAAATAGGGCAATTAGAATTATGGCAAATGTTAACACTAAGAGAAACATGTAGACCTCTGTTTAAAGATTTAAACATTCTCCCACTGCCCTGCATTAATATCTTTGAAAGTATTATGTTAAAAAAATGAATAAAGACGTTTTTCTTAAAACAAACAATGATGTTCATAGGCATAACACAAGACTAAATCAAAACATCCATATTGCACACACACACACACACAAGCATATATAAAAATAACTTTTCACACAGGAGTTAAATTATACAATAAACTGCCGCAGTATATGAAATTTGCCCCAAAAATAAAAAAAATGAAAGAATGTTGAAAGCTTATCTGCAGTGCCATTGTTTTTACTCTGTAGTTGAATATCTTAGCGTACAGGAGCGATGAAATCTATAATTATCTTTTACTTTTCTATTTTAATTGTAATACCTAGCTGTAAGTTGTCGTATTTATAGAATTAAGTTTCCATATTGTGATAATAGTGTAAGGTGTAAATAGTTGTCCAATAAGATTGTATCTCTTAAGATCTGTTATTATAGTAAGTTATAAATAGTTATAGTATTATTAATATATACCTGTAAGTTCTTTTATTTTATAGATGTAATTTCTGACGTGTCCTATATCAAAAATGTAGTGTATATGTAATTGATCAAATTGATAAATAAAAATCTAATCTAATCTAATCTAAACAGTTGTACACAGAACTTTAAAGGACAATGAACTCATGCAGACTCCTGTGTATAAGCAACATATCCTATTGTCTTGCAAGATAATTGTATTCGTTTTGGTTCAATGTATATAGAAATATGACAAATTAAATTGTCAGTTCTTTCGTAATCTTACGCCTTGTTAGTCGCGCCTCTCGCTCCCTGCCTACCTCACTCTTGACATTGTATGTCATGGCGGCTGCCAGTACAACCTTCTTTCAATAATGCGACGCCATTTCCACTCTATATACGGTACCTTTCTCTAGCGCGTTGGCTCGTGCAATAAAATGACGAAACTTAATTTCGGAACTTCCCTCGTAGATAAACTAGTCCAATCTTTTGTGGGTCATTCTAACCCAAGGTCACCTCATACACTAGTTAGTTAGAGTTATTGTTGTTTTAACCCTTTATGGGTTAGTGGTATCTATTTTAACCACCTGTCATAAGGACAGTTTATGCTTTCAAAGATGCTGATGGTTGAATCTTTCAGCCAAGTTTCGGTGAATCTTCATGCCGAAGTGCTAGTATTTCTAAAAATCAATATTATATACGTATGTTCTTGACGTAATGAGCTAGATAGAATAAAACTAAAAGCATTAACAATTAAAGTACAACAATAAAACATAAATATAGAAAATAAAAACATAAAAATAAAATTACAATGATAAACGAAATACAAATTATAATAATAAATATGGCGATAAAAAATAAGAAAAGAATTGTGAAAATCAATTCAGAATTAATTAATTTGAATAAAAATAAAACATAATACATCTATAAGAATATAATTTAAGATTTAAAAATAAATATATAAACATACGGTATAAATTAAAGAAACAAAAATAACATTATTTATTTACACTGTTTACGCCCACATTGGAGTACCAAAAATCAAACCTTATATACAAAGTCTTCAAATACTAAGTTCAGTTCTTAATTCTTGATATTTTTTTCTTTCCCAATACTTCTTCATTCTGGAAGATCTAGCAGCCCGTTCTTCTGCTGATATAACATATTGCTTACGCAGTGAAATTTTGAATGTTAGTCGAGTGTATTTGTTATTCAGAAGCCGTTTCTCCTCTCTATGTTCAATTTGATGCATAGTAATTTTCAATTCGTCTAAATCCATTTGTATTTCTTTAAACCATGTGATTTTGTTGTTTCAGGAGTCTAGTATTTGGCAAGCGGGATATGTGTCCAAAAAACGCAATCCTTCGTTTTCGCATTGTGTCAATGATAGATTCATTTTCCTTGTAAAGTATTGAAATGGGCAAAAGTCTCCACTGGCCCTCAACCTGGTGTTTTTAATTGATTATTGTCCGAAGAATTCGTCTATCAACCTTCTGTAGTTTGTCAGTTGTTGATCGGGTGTTTATTTTAGATAAAGTTTCACTTGCATATGTTGCTTCTGACTTAACGACGGATGAATAATGTCGAAGTTTAGCATTAATCGAAAGAGACTGTTTCTTATATGTTGGCCAGGTAATCTGTTATGCTCGTCGCAATTTTAGTGTTCTACTATCTATTGATGCTCTTTCATTGGCATTCCAAGTGATGATCTCACCAAGATATTTAATTTTTTCACAATCTTTATTTTCTGGGCATTATGCAGTACAATATGTGATGTGTCAACTTGAAAAGATGGCATCATTTCTGTTTTCTCGAAATAAATTTTCAATCTAACCTTTGCTGCTAATCGTTCCAATTCCTCTACCTGAAATTTAGCTTTTTCGATACTAGTTGCTAATAATGCTAGATCATCTGCAAAGGTGAGACAATTTAGTCGAATATTTTTTCCAATCTTAACATTCGGTGGACAAACCTTATTCCATTGACGCATAACTTTCTCCAGCACACAATTAAACAACAATGGAGATAATCCATCTCCCTGCCGAAAACCAGAATGGATTTCAAATGACTCAGAGGTTTCACTTCTAAACCTAACTCTAGATTTAGTATTCTTAAGAGTGACCGCAATAAGGTTAACAAGTTTTCGATGTAAACCAAATTCAGTAAGGACATTTAATAGAGATTCGCGATGGATACTATCATAAGCTTTTTGAAAATCAACGAATGTGATCACTAAATCTTTGCTCCTAATCCTGTGATGTTTTATAATCCATTTGAGACTAATAATTTGATCTGGACAGCTTCGTCCTGGACGGAAACCACACTGATATTCACCAAGTTCAATCAAGTTGTTCGTGAATTCTAGAATATAAAATCTTTGAAAAAATCTTAAACGTGACATCCAGCAACGATATTCCTCCATAATTGCTAGGATCTGATCTATCGCCCTTTTTGTGTATGGGGTGTATAATTGCAATATTCCACTCTTCAAGCATTTTTTCTGTATTCCAAATGTCAATAAGATGTTTATGTAGGTTATGAATAGTCTGTGCAATAGCATTCTTCCAAAGCTCTGCCACTATTTTATTCTCTTCTGTCGCTTTAAAATTCTTAAGTGAATCAATCGTTGTTCGCACTTCATCGTAAACCGGCGGAATGATCTTTTCCAGGGGTGTTTTATTTCTAGGATAGGGATCGAATCCAAAAGAATCTTCAGGTTCATAAGCCAAAATTATTGCATTGTCATAATCATTTGGGGCTGTTCGCATTTGCGAATAAATTTATTTATTGATTTCGCAAGTTTACGTAAATTATGTCAGTCAGACAGAATTGATTTTTTTCATAATCTCTTACGATCACCACGTGGCAGTGATCTTTCATTTTGTAACCGTGCTTCTATTTCAAATTAAGTATGTTGTGAATTACTTACGTATTATTTTATAAGCCATGCTCGCTTTTAAGCCATTTCTCCAAGTGTTTTAGTGAAACATTACGTTCATTCCACACGCCGAGCACACTCAAGACAGACTGGCAGCCATGTCTACGCTCTCATTGGTCGGCCTCCAAGTTTCGGCCAATCACAGCACGTCTTCTCCATTACGCCCCGCAGAATGTGCTAGAACAAGACCCTGTCACCTATTTAAACGGCTTGCCGGACTGGATCTGTATGATTTTCCTTGCAGACGCAATGCTGTTCACCAGTCTTGAAACACTGGACTTAAAAATCATCTTGCTATAATGCAACATAGTAGTTCTGCTTCAAGAAGCTTTGCTTCAAACTTCATAATGTCTCCAAGACATCTTCACTTCGTGATCTGACTTGATCACAATCTTCATATTCCAAACGACATGTTTGTGAAATGGACATTCTACACGTGCAAACTTCGAATCATCAGTGTAACGAAAAACAGTTTCGTTATGCACCTTCTTCAACTGTAATAGGTTTAATACCTATGTTTTCGCCTTCTACAGCTTCTACTAGCAAACTATCTTTTCGGTGAATTCTACAACATTCTAGTGCTTCAAACTGAAAGTACTTCAACTTTTACGTGTGCTTAAACGTACCACGTGTGGCACCTATTTAATGTCTTCGTCTATGTGCTTCATTCTACTAAAGTTGCTAATCTACGCAACCGCAAGGTTCAGTAACATTGATAGTGTTTATAACCTCTATGTGCATTTTTCTCAAGTGTGCTCTTCAAGCATTATGTTTTTCATAAATCTACTTGACTCTAGTTGCCTTTCTTGAACATAGTTACTCTATTCTTCTTCATGAATTCCGAAGCAAGATTGACGTAACGGCTCACCTTGGCCATTTTCCTTTTAGGAATGATTTATCGGCTTGCCTTTGCTTAAAAGCATACGATTGTTTTCATAAGGTGCGGCAGGATTGGATCGCTGACCGTCATAGCCCCTTCTATAAGCTATGCCTCTCTTTCAAAACTGTTTTCACAACTTTCTTTTCTTCAAGGTGCGGCAGGATTGGTTCCCTGGCCGTCATAGACCCTTTATAGGCTATGCCTCTCTTTCTATTCTTCCTTTCATGGTAAATGCTTTTGTGTAACTGTCACGAGTGTTTTCTCTTTATGAAGGTATTTCACCTTTTGTCAAGCCTTCCTTTCTGGTGTCAAAAGTATCTTAGATTAAGGCCCCAAGTGCTTAATATTTCCCTTTGTAAAATTAATGGGACAAGGTCTCTTAAAATTCAAAGATGTTTTTAGTGCTGGCCTCACCTCCAAGCACTGTCAAGAAAATGTTTCTTGGTTATGTCAACTTGTTTATCCATCAAAATTTATTTTCAAATGCTTAATGATAATTTATTAAGGATATATAATTTTCATCTGTTGAACTGTTCGCAAATAAATATATTTATATGTTAAAGCAACATGCTCTCTCTCTTGTCTTGCATTTGTTCTTGCTGATATGTCCCTCATATACCTTAACGCTCAAATCTATCTATTTCGACTCTGAATGTATCGAAGAGTTCTGTCTGATACTGGAAACCTTTAATTGGTTGATCCAATGGTTCGTGGTAACTAACAACACCATGGGCCACCTGCCCGTTCGTATCCTTCTTCAAAAGACTGGGGGGCGTAAATTTTGATTGGTATTGTTTAAATGCCCTATAATAGTCTCTTGTTTTATGGCGATTGAAAGCTTCATCAACAGATTTTAATGTTTCCTTCTGATATTCTCTTTTAACTCACCTGATTTATTTGGCCGTTAACCGTCTAGCATTGATTAATTCTTCCCTAGAACTTTCAGTTTTTTGTTATCGATCCTTCAACCAAGCTGTATGCCAGCGTAGAATTGCTATATCACAATCCTCATTCCACCATGCACGTTTCTTTCGTTTGAATGGGAGTAACGTCTTCTGCTACGGCTTTTAATTTGTTAACAGTGGTCCCCAAGTTGTCACTTAAAAGCGTGATGGATTGCTCAAAATATACTGGATTATTGATAACTGAACTAGGATCATACAATCTTTTGCTATTGAATTTTTGTGATTTATTTTTCCTTTTAGGAGTCAATTTGATTTTAATCTTGGAAATGTAATGATCCGAATCATTATCAACACCACGCAGGACTTTTACATTATAAATTTCTTTGTGAAATTTCCTATCCATGGCCACATGATCTATCTGAAACTCTCCTAACTTAATATTAGGACATTTTCAAGTCATTAATTTATGTGGTCTCCTCTTGAACCTTGTTGTCTCCATAATTAGACCATGGTTAATACATAATAACATTAACAATAATAATTACAATAAATTAAAATGCAAAAACATATAAAATAAAAGATCGTTTTGCCCTATAAAGGGTTAAGGGGCGTAACAGCGAGGCCATCTGCCCCTCCTCATACACAAACCCTAGTGTTGCTGGCCACATTATCAACTGAGATAAAGTAAAAAGAAATTGTACATGCCCAGTCATTGGAGAAATACGTGTTGACCGACTGAAGAGTTGCAACTGACAACTGAGATAATATCAAGCTTACGTTTAGAATATGTCGCTGTATTTGTAGTTTTCGTTCTCGGTTCCGGACATGGGAAGGCTTCCCGACTCACTTTCGCACAGTCATCTCGATATCCATGACGAGATGGGCGTGCTGTCTTCACATCCCTCGCATAGCTAGGTCCGTATGTTGCTGCTGAACATGGAAAATAAAGAATTAGAATAGTGTATGTTTTCCAGTACTTACTCTAGACATGTTAGATAGGTCTACTGTACATAAGGGTTCATTTGTAACATGTGCGTGCACATTTACGGGTACCAATAATTCTCAGCTTCTACTTCAGGACACTAAGCCTTTCCAGAATATGTATTATTTCTGCCTCACTAGTCAACCAGTTCAATTTTCTTGCGACGATCAAATCCTTCTGTTGTAGTAAAATACTATCAAAATTAAAATAAAAAATCAAATACAGTACCGTAATATCAATATGCATACACATGCAATAAAGAAAAGTAGATTCTTAAAATTAATATTACTGGAATTTTCTCTATGTTGTTATTACAGCAAAACCTGCCATTGTGTCAAGTGGCGGCCTGTTTTAAAATTCCCATACATTTCCCGAACGAAAATCGACCAAATTCCCGTGGTGTAGATGGTAGCATGCTGAACTACTGTGCCCAAGACAGCGGGTTCAAACCCGGCCGAAGACGTCGGATTTTTTAAGAGCGTTAAAATCCTTCAGTATGCCTTCCTTCGGAGGGGAAGTAAAGCCGGCGGTCCCATGTCATAGATTTATGGCATGTAAAAGATCCTTCCACAGAATAAACTTGTGTGAAGCTAAATTTCTAGGTTAGATTTTGTTGGAACGCTCAATCAAAGTTCCAACGTTCACCACTAGGTATCATTGACATCTTGTGGCTAAAGTTGGAACTACTTGAAATTGAACGGAACTTGTAGCTCACCCTATGGGTTTTCGCTTGAAACAGCTACAGCCTCTGGCGATCCGAACATGTCCTTGGACACTCCCGGCATCAAAAGCCATACGATAAATAAATAAATTCCGTATATTTTAGAACTCTCTGAGACTAGATTTCGCGCACCGAATGGCTGAAAAATGAATCTTAAAGCGCGAATCAAGTTTTTCTAGCGCAAGTGTAATTGCATAGCGGCAGTGTATTGTTTCATGATAAGACGTCTACACACGTACTGGAGACAAATGAAGTCCATCTGGATTGTTCAATATCCAGATCTGAGACTATCAAGATTACTTGTGATCGTGAAAGTCATGGGAATCTTGTCTTACACGAACGGCGCAGATCACATCCAATTGCGTACCGTACTCACGACCTTCCCCAAAGTCAGATCGCGCTCCACCGTAAACTCGCGACCACAGACTAGAAACTGCGAGAATTAAGTCAACCCGCTTGTGAGTGGCACCGATACCTACTCGCCACTTTCGACCATGCCCGACTGCGAACTTGCCTCCTTTCACTATGCTAGGCCAACGGCAATCCATCATACGGCCGAGAGCGGCGTCGAAAACGTACAAAGCGACATTTCTCTGTGTCTGTCCGCGAGAACCGAGATCTCGTCAAACGGACGGCGAGTGGTGTGGATTGCGTAACATCGCAATATTTCAGTCTCGAGGAGGTCGCAAAGACGACGGGAATCTCGTCAAATGGCAAACGGAACGCGAACGGCGCCGATCCGTAACATCGCAATATTTCTCCGTGTCTGACCGATAGAACGGGAATCTCGTCAAACGGACCACGGACAGCACCGATTGCGTAACATCACAATATTTATCGATATTCGACCGAGAGCTGTGTTGATTGTGTAAAATCGCAATACAGTACCTTTCCGCTTTGTTTCCCAGAACCCAGCGTCGACCTCGAAGCCGTAGGAACAGCAGAAATCTCGTTAGTGATGGACGGCGACGTAGCCGAAGTAACATAATGGTTTCGACTTCTGCTGAATATCCTTCCTCATCACATTGAGCTTTGCAAAGATTGGCAAACGTACCCATTGACATAAAAATATCAGGGTTACTGAAAAACAATTGGTCTCCTCTGTGATTAACAATGCAGGCAGAGTCCTGTTTGTCATTGTCTAGCAACGAGCGTGGCTCCCGTAGTTCGGCACGTAGCAGGTACGGCCGGTGCGGCGGTCGGTCAGGCAAAGCAGTCGCATTCGCCGCGACGCTACGCTGTTGCGTCGTTGACTGGGCTAACACCCCGCTTAGCGCTCTAAGAGGCGGTGGCGCAAAATGCGGGTGGCGACACGGTCTGCAGGCGAAATAGAAGGCCGAGTTGCAGGACTCTATCGAGCTTTCGGAGGCTAAGAAGTCGGGCATTATGAAACTTTTCAAGATTTCCCGGATCAAATGCAAAACTCCCGTATTTTTCACGGGTCACTAAAATTCCCGTACATTTCCCGCATATTCCGTATTTCCCGTATCGCTCGACACCCTGCAGTGCCTCCAACGGATCCTTTATTAACCCTGTATAGGGCAAAACAATTTTTTATTTTCATGTTTTTATATTTTAATTATTAGAATTATTAGTTATGTTATTTTTTATTTCTCTAATTTTAATGTTTATATATTTATTTTTAATTTCCAACTTATGTTCTTATAGATTAAAGTTTGATAGTTTTATTGAATTAATTAACTAATTTCGAATTCATCATCATCATCAATGTCCCACTCCAGTCGCCCGGGTGTGGTTAACAAGCCTCTTCCACTCGTTTCTGTCCTTCCACTTTTCCTGCTCCATTACTTCCTCCACATCCAATCCAGCTTCTCCGATGTCCTTCCGAATCTGATCCATCCATCTTCTTCTTGGTCTTCCAACTGATCGCTTACCCTTAACTTCTCTTTCCAACTCCCTTCTTGCCGCTCGTTCCTTTCCCATTCTCTTCACATGTCCGAACCATCTCAGTCTTGCTTTCCGTATCTTCTGTACTAACGGTTCCACATTTAGCTCCTCTCTGATTTTAACATTTTGAATTTTATCTCTTCTTGTCTTTTTTACAGATGTTCTTAAAAATTTCATTTCTGCTGCTTGGATCTTACTATCTTGTCTCTTGTTAGTTACCAGCGTTTCCAGTCCGTATGTTACAATTGGTATGAAGTACTGTTTATATAGTGTTAATTTCGTTCTCCTGGGCACTTTGTCATCCCATAAAAGCTCTCTGACTTGATGATAGAATGTTGTGCTTTTACTTAGTCTGTTGTTAATTTCAGGGTTGATTTCATTACCTCCGTTAACAATGCTACCCAGATATGGGAACTGTTCCACATTCTCCAACCATTCTCCATCTATGTTCACTTGGCTTCTCTTTTCCTCTTTTCCACAGTGCAGGACTACAGTTTTCTTTTTACTAATTACCATTCCAAACTCCTTCAGCTTTTCATTCCAAATGTCCAATCTCCTTTGTACTTCCTTTTCTCCCTCTCCCCAAATCACCACATCATCTGCAAATACCAAGGCCTTCACTTCATCACTACTGATACTCTGTTTTACACGTTTTATGATTTCATCCATCAATATAACAAATAATAACGGTGACAATGCACTTCCTTGCTTGAGGCTTTTTTTTGTTTAGAATGTTTCAGAATCACCACTACCCACTTGTACACTGCTCTTACTCTCATAATACAACATTTTTATCTTGTTAATTAGTGATTTTGGTACATTCCTTTTCAGTAGGCATTCCCATACATATTTTCTTTTAACTGTATCATAGGCTTTTTCCACATCCAAAAATATAAAGATGATTTCCTTGTTCATTTCTAGATGCTTTCCATTATCATTCGCACTGCAAATATCAAGTCTATTGTTGATCTATTCGGTCTAAAGCCATACTGTTCTTCCTCTAACTGAGGTTCTATTATATCCCTCAGTCTCTTGCCTATGACTTTCTCCATTATTTTTAGCCCATGTGATAACAATGTTATACCTCTATAATTTCGAATTGAGTTTTACAATTTCTTTCACAATTCTTGTATAGTTTGCTTATTATTTTAATTTTTATATTTCTTATATAATTGTAATTGTCTTTCTATGATTTCTATTTCTATATTTATATTTTATTTTTATTCTTTAATTGTTAATGTTTTTAGTTTTAATTTTTTTAAATTTTATCCAACACATTACGTCAAGTAGATAGACTATATAATATTTGATTTTTAGAAATACTAGCACATCGGCATGAAAATTCTCCAAAATTCGGCTTAAAGATTCAACTATCAGCATCTTTGAAAGCATAAACAGTCCTTATGACAGATGGTTAATATAGAGACCACTATCCCATAAAGGGTTAAATGGAAACTTGTCTTAAAAAGAAATATTTGATGGTCCCGTGAATTAGTAGCGAATAACTTGTTAAATTCCTTCATTAAACGGAAACTGTGTTACGCAGGCAACGGAAATTAAAATACGCATTTTAACCTAAACTTTCCAAGTTCTGGAATGCAGTGTTCAGAAAATGTTCAGGTACTCTGTGCAAGTCTACATTGTCGCAATACAGTTAATTCTGTAGCTAACAAGGAATGTGCAAATAGGTCTTCCTTCTTTTATTTTCAACGCACACTTCAAAGTATATGGCTAATTGCCTGTTTCCTGTTTCCTGTTTCCGAAGCCTTTCCAAATGCTCGCTTTAATGAGCTGTCAATCAAAAAGTGCCCGTCTTTGTGTCGGCCCTTGTCAATCAACTTGGAACTAAGCTTTATGCCAACGGGGCTTCATTCTTTTTCATTTGTCTTTATCTTCATATTGGACGTGGAATATATTATGGATCTTACAATTATATACGTAAATTATTTGATTTTTTCAAGTTTTTAGTAATTTTTTTTCGTCTGGATTAACTGTTTGTTATTCCTTACGGTTAGTTTATTATTCAATAACTGAGCAATTCTCATCCTTAAATTACATTACTGACATTCCACGCAGGAAATAAGGATGAAATTCATTCGTTAGTGCATTAGTTCCGTACTGTTAAACATTAAACCTATCAACACGCATAGAATCATGTTGGCAGTACTGTCATGTCTGAGATTAGTATAAAAATGGAGATAGTGCATTTAACCAACAGTTGGCAGCTCTGGCTCTAGAATATGCTTAGTCATATCTGTTTTGGTACACAAAGCACATACGATATTTGGTTGAATTCCAATTGGTAGTATGGCAGTCACATGCATTTATTGGAGCTATCAGCACACGTAGAGTCATGTTGGCAACACTGTCATGTATGGGCTCCTAAAAGTTAATCTGAATACTAATACCTACATGTAGGTCAATTTTGGAATAGTCCCCATGCATACCTTCTGAGATATTCAATATACAGCTCAATTTTCAATCGTGATTTTTCTGCAGGTGGTAGCACTGATGTCATGTTCATACATGGCCGTCCTGATATAGATCTTTACTCATACCAAATTTGGATTCGATAGCTGAAGCCGTTTAGGAGTAGACAGACAGAAGAACAGACATACACACATTTTCCCGGATTGATCTCATAAGTCTACTTTTGTATCGTTTTTGCAAAAAATGAAAAGTAGGCTAAAAATGAATCAGTGAGTGAAAGTATTAGTGAATGAGAAATATCTAAATGCACACCACGTGGTGTAGCGTCTAGCATTCTTGGCTGTCGGCCCGGAGTTCCGGGTTCAATTTCTGGCTCTACCAAGGAATTTTAATTCTGGAGTGAGGACTGGAACGGGATACACTCAACCTCGTGACGCAAAACTGAGAAGAGGAGGGTTTGATTCCCACCTCAGTGACTTCTGTGATTTTACTTTTGATTTGTACATTGTGCTTTTGGACGAAATTGACTCGCTTCGCACGAGAACATGCTCAATCCTGGACTTCTGGTACGGTAGCTTTCATTTCAGCCACTTGGTTTCCATGCTCTGACTTAGCATTGTTACCCACAGGGTCACAGGCCCAATGTGACACGATTGCATTTTCCACTCATTGACACGTGTAGCTAGAAACCATGACGATCCAGGCTGAGATCTTCCCTTTGAAACGGTACCGGTAAGTATCTCTCAAATAGTATCTTTGCTGTGATTTAGTTGTTTAGTTAGTTTAGTTTAGTTATTGTTGTTTTAAGGGGCGGAACTACGAGGTCATCTGCCCCTCTTAACACAGATTAAAGAATACAAATTTTGAATTGAATTTGAAATTTTGTGGTGGACATCTAAATTTAAAAAGACCAAAAATTAATAAAACAAAAACAAACAATTAAATTTAAAAAAAAATATATAAAAATAAACAAAAATTACGGGAAAAAAAACAAAACAAAAACATTATCATTCAAAAACGAACAAGTCGTTGAGTCAATGTTCACTGGAAAATTTAGATTGCTGGCCCTAACCCACTCTCACTTATAAAGCGGATAACGCGATCAGCAGCCACCGCGTCATCGGCTAATATAAGTTTGAGTGTCGTCTGCAAACCAAGGTTTCTTCGTAAGTCAGCAAGATCCACACACTCGGTGAAAATGTGGGCCACTGTGAATACGGCTCCACAGGTACAAAGTGGAGGATCTTCCCTTCTCATTAGGTACGAGTGGGTGGATCTTGTATGACCTATCCTTAGCCTACACAAAATGACGGACTCTCTCCAGGCCCGGAAGGAGCTCCGCCACACGCGAGTAGTTCCCTTGATCGCTCTCAGTTTACTGGGCAGTGGGTCAGCTAGCCACTGACTCTCCCAAAAAGCCAGAACTTGTAGGCGTAACTGAGAGCGAATATCTCTAGCGGGTACCTCCATTGGTCGAGGTGGTAGTGATACCGCCTCTTTTGCAGCTTGATCTGCTAACTCATTTCCCGCAATTCCCATGTGGCTTGGAAGCCACAGAAAGGTGATTCGAGTGATTTAGTTGTTTCAGGCGTTTGCATTCCTTTTAACTACTGCGGTGCCTGAGACAGGAAGTGCCAGCATTTTTCCCTGAAGGAATCTTTAACATGCCAGTAAATCTACTGACACAGGTCTCTTACATGTTATCCCCCTCAAATTTCAACTGAGTGCGTAGGGATTCTACCTTGTAACCTTGAGTATATCAGTTGAAAACCTTACCGCTGAGTCTTTCGAACTCAAAAAGTGCACTCTCATGGGGAAATGTCACTAGCCTCCACTGGCATTGTGAGCAAGTCAGTCAGTGGGGGCCAGATGGAGCTGCAGTGACGAGATCAAGTGAGATGAGTAGTTCTCATCATCATGTTTGGGAAAACCACTAAGCCAATCACGAATTGACCCTGTATTGCAGCACAAACTTAATACCCTACCAAAGTTGTTGACTCACCTTGAGAATAGTAAGCAGGTTTCTTAACATCACGCGTTGGCGTATCATCCACACATTCATATTCACTGACGTCCACTGGTATGCGTCGAATAGGTCTGTCTGCAACATACGTTCTGTGCATAATAATAATTGAGAAGGCGGTTTAGGACGTGGACCATAGAGACCTAAGTCGAGTTGACTCGCACCTTAAGAACTAGATGGAGAATCGATTACTAAAAAATTACTACACTCTTCGAGTAAAGGTTGTAGACAAAATTTTAATCATATAAAATACATAACAAAGGGGACGTGAGTAGCGCATGAAATGGTAAATGAGGGGTACTGTAAATAAAAGTATACAAATTAGCAAGAGGTAAACATAAAAATAAAACACACACAATGAAAAGACTGTCAAAAGGGAGAGCAGAGATGCCTAACCCTAGTTAGATTGTAGATCGTAGCGAAATTACCATTTGTGACTTCAATGGGAAAGCTAATTAAAATAAATAAGAAATAATACGTTCGTCCCACCACAGGCTGATTACAGAAAGTAACCAGAAGAGATATTCAAAAAGCATATGAAGTCGTACCAACCAAGAACAAAACCCCTTAAATGAACTAAAATATGTCTCACAAACAAGTACTACAGTAAACAGATAACTATCGGTCAAAACATCATCCACTTACTACAGTATAACACGACGACGACCATAAATAAAAAGGAAAACATACACAACCCTTAAGAGAAACAATTTACAACCCCTCAAAACAAAACAGCACCTGACTTCATAAACTCTCTGAATAAATCTTCTTCTCGGACGAAAGTATGAGATTCAATTATCCTGCCGAAAGTAAAATGAGCATCAGTGACAGTCCCCGGGTACTTGCCACAAACACACATATCACAAACCGCAAGAATAATCGATAAACCTCATTTAATAAACGTAAAGAATACGCACGTTGTTTCCCGACCGAAAGCAACAAACACAACCCCATAAATTACCCTCAACTTTCGGTCAAGCTCCCACTTAAACAAGACATTAACCCACCCTTAACCACATGTCTAGAAACGTGATTATACCATGAAAAGCCTTTCGACACAAACCAATGAATATGTCAGCCCAGTCCTTAAGGAAAATAAGAAAACCTAGTCGGTTATCCTTAAGGTTGCACGAATGACTGACATCTCAAAAGAAACACAATAACCCTTAATACATAAACAAATAAAATATTGATGAGCGTTTCGACTATCAGATAAGGACAGAAAGTCATCTGAAGCACAAACACACACCCTCCTCTTCGAGGTCCAAAATACGCGAACTAACTTAAAATACTAACCCCTCAAAAATCTTGTAACATCCCATACTATTACAAGGAGTAGCCGTTAGTAAGAAATACCTCCCAAACTACAATCACGTTTCATGACGAACAATGAGAAAAATACGGCAGAAAAATAACACCAATCAAACTAATCAACAACAAAAACGGCAATAAACCTAACATAAATAAAAACCCAAGCAACAACGCGTTTCCTCTCCACGCTATGTATACAAAGGGGAGGACAATAGACAAGCAAGTATAACCAAAAACAAGTACAATCTCCAATCTAACTTAAATACCGCAGGAACTAGGGACATACTATCACCAAAGGATGGGAGGACATGACACTATTTGCTTAACTGCATATTACACTTCACTCTTTGATAATAGGCTTCAAGATAAAATACCGGTATGACACTTAGCTTTGGATACGACGTTCTGGATGTTCTCGATGATATAACATTTTAATAACAATTCCATTTTCCTGTCCTTTTAGTTGTGGTATCAATAGCCATAATCCCGTCATGTCCCATCGATCGTTTCCAAATCCGGTAGATATATTCATAATTAGACAACAGCATCTTTAAGCAGACCAAACGGTAGTAGAAGTTATGTCTCAGACCCTCACTTCTTCTCTTTGTCAACACGATTCTCTCGACATAACAATAACTGCAGTCAAGTTCCACAGAGCCAGAGCTCAAACTCCACAGCAGGCGCGTTTTATTTACTCCAGAACAGGTTGCGCTTCAAATATAAACCTACAGATGGCAGACTACAACAACTCGTTTCTCATCGGTCCGTTAATAACGTAGTAACGGATCAATAATAATAATAATAATAATAATAATAATAATAATAATAATAATAATTTGTAGTCGAAGGCGTCAACCCCACCTGAGTAATAGCCTACATTCATAACCTCAACCACAGATGATCATGATTGTTGTTTTAAGGACAAGACATCAATTTAATTTGCGCTCGTAACATAGTTAAAAAATAAATTTTAATAATGTTTAAAAGAAGTTACACCTGTATACAACAGAATTATGACAATGCGTGTACAATGTGCAAACAAGAAGTACACCCTGATTAACCCACGCGCTCCCACAAACTTCGATAACAAGAAGGATCTGAATAAGGTTGAACAATTCAGGACCACACTGATGAGGTCATGACCAAAGTACCCATGGAGGACACAAATAATCTACTGGGTGACTTCAATGCCCAATAGTGCAGAGAAAAAGAATATCAAAAAATGTAGGCAGATCCCTGCAAAGAAATTCACTAACAAGAACGGAACGAGATTTATTGAACTGTGTCAACAAAACAATCTGAGGATCATGTCAACTTCCCTGAGGAAGCACCCTCGAAAGCAAAAGACTTGGAGATCACCCATACTATCGCTTGGTGAATATCAGATCGACCATGTAGCCATCACATACTCCTCGCAGTAAGAGATTCATGATGTGCAAGTCCGCAGAGGTGCAAACATTGACTCGGACCATTAACTCGTGCGCATCAAAGTGAAATTTACCCCTAAAAATAACATCGTAAAAAGAACACACCTCCAGAAATTCGATACAAAAAAGGATCCAGGAAGCAGGTATAGAGAAAGAATGGGAAAGAGAACAGGCAAGCACCTGGAACAGTTCCACACTAAAGATCATAGAGAAAGCCAAAAAGTATATTCCCCGAAAGAGGAACACAAAACACCCATGGTGGGATTCGGCTTGTGAGGATGCTCTGGAAGAATGAAAGAGAGCCTTCCAGAAATAGTAAAAATCACCTGAGACGCAACAGCACTTTTTTGATATCAGAAATAAGGTCGCAATATTATTCAGATAAACGAAGAGGAGACATATGACGGAGCAATTGGAATCCATTGAAAAGAACTTCAGAGACTTCAATACACGTGATTCCTATAGAACATTTGCAGGAAAGATTAGAGGATATACCTCACAGAACCTACGCTTTAGAAAACAGAACGGTGAACTTGCACTGACCAATCAAGAGAACTGCAGAGATCTAGCTCGATATTTTTCTCTGAGCCCTGAACCACCTTCGAGATTTCCTAAGGAAATGCCTCCACCTTATCCCATGGCGCTACAGTCTATGAAGAACCTTGGCCTGCTCCACCACAGTCTTCCAGGTTGTCCTATTCCGTGCACACCTCATCCAAGCTCTGACACGTAGCATCCTGAGATCCTCCTCGACATCGTCCAACCAGCGCTTTTTCGGTCGCCCCCGTCCTCGCTCTCCAGTGGGTCGCCCGTGGAAGACCTGATACACCATCCTTGACTCCGACATTCGCTCGACATGTCCGAGCCACCGAATCCGGGAACTCTTGACCTCTGCGACGATAGTATGGTCCCCATACAGATCATATATCTCCTTGTTGGTGCGGAGGCGCCACACTCCACGATCACACACAGGCCCGTAGATCTTTCGGAGTACCTTCCTCTCCCACCTGTTCAACAAATCCTCATTCGTCCTAGTCAACACCCATGTCTCACACCCACAGGTGACAACAGGACGGATGACTGTCTTATAGATAGTTTTCTTACAACTGCGTGATAACGTTCTTGATCGCAGCAGATGGGAGGGACTGAAGTATCTTCGGTTCCCGGAGCGCAGTCTCTCACTGATTTCCTCGAGACAGTCAGATCCCTCAGTGATAGTCGATCCAAGGAATTTGAAAGTGCTGGTCTTAGCGAAAGTCTTATTATTATCAATAACAAGCTCCTGAGGTACCTCAGCCTGCCTCACGGTGGTCATATACTTTGTCTTCGTGCTATTCACCCTCAGTCCAGCTCCTGAAGCCATTTGGTCTAATTCAACAAATGCCCTCTTCACATCTGATGTCCTTCCTAGCAAAGCAACATCATCCGCATATGCAAAACACTGGATTAAATGCCTCCATATACATACCCCGAATCCCAACCACCCAACAAAGAGGAAATCCACAGACACATTCTCAGACTAAAAAATAACAGGACTTTTGGAGAAGATGGTATTATTGCTGAATTCTTGAAGAACATAGGGCCCAAAACTCTGGAGGAATACACTCAAATCATCAAAGAAATTTGGCTAACAGAAAAATTACCAGAAGACTGGAAGTGCGCCCTCATCCATCCACTCTACAAGAAAGGTAACAGGATGAATGTGAATAACTACAGAGGGATTTCTTTACTTCAAGTTGCCTACAAGGTTCTCCCAGCGTGTCTACTTAAAAGAGCACGAACGTAAGATTGGCGAATATCAAGCGAGTATCCCACCTGGGCGCTCCTGCGTTGAACAGATTTTTAACTTGAAAACAATACTGAAGTATAAAGCAATCAGAGACTGCCCAATCATATGCACGTTTCATGACTTCAAGAAGAAGTACGACTCCGTTGACCGACAGTCCCTCTTCAACATCCAGGAGGGACAAGGACTCGACCCAAAAAACACTCACAGACTCAAAGTCCAAAGTGAAATTTATGGGTGAAGTATTAGAGCCTTTCAAAATTAAGACCGGCGTTCGTCAAGAAGATGGACTGTCACTACTACTCTTCAATATCGTCCTAGATAAAAGTAGGCCTAATCAGAGAATGGGAAAAGGAGCTGAAGTACCAACAACACTGGAAGACCATTCAACTTGGACAAGCAAAATATGACATTAAAGTTACTTGCTTAGCATTCGCAGACGACCTAGCGATACTAGCGGACAGTGAAATCATTGCAATCAAGTCCTCGAGGAATGTGCTGGAAAAGTTGGCCTACAAATCACTTTTGAGAAAACTGAGTTCATGTCTAGCGGGTTCAACATTCAGAAATTAAACAGCAAGTATGGAAAAATCAATCGGGTCTCACACTTTAAGTACCTCGGGGAGATCTTAGAACCAACAGGTTTAGAAAAGGAAGCACAAAGAGTTTGGCTACGGAAATAGAAGAGAGCGTACGGGAGAACGCGCGACATCTACAACGAAAAGTGCATGTCCACACATACAAAGATCAGACACTACACCACGGTGATCAAACCAGAAGCTCTGTTTGCAAGTGAAACTCTGATAAGAAGGTTGACTTGGAAAACATCCTTAAAGGAAGAAGGAAAGATCTTGAGGAAATGTCTTGGCCCAGAAAGAACAGAAGATGGATACAGGTTGAAATCTCGTAAAGCAACTGAGAAATTATCTTATCTTGCGGCAGACATCAGAAAACGATGATTGGAATTTTATGGACATGTTCAAAGACTTCCACTGACTAGGCTTACACACAAGTTATTGTTTAACCTGATTTCGATTTTGTTAAACAATATGAAATGCTTTATATTTTGATTTGTGAGAGATCATATTGGTACTGCATACGTGTTTTGACATCCCTCGTGATTAATTAAGAAATATTTGAATTTTCATTCATTAACTTAGGCAAGTCAACCCTTTCCTTTTAATTTTAACCTATGTCGTGGGGATTTCATCTCATTGCCTTCGTGATTTGGAGATTGGTATTTAGGGAGTAGTAGCCTATAGATCGCGATACATCCACTACAAAATTCCCCCAGACGCAAAGTGGCGGCATCCATGACGCCATGGAATACACTAAAGGTTTGAAAGATGCATACATGTTAAATTATGAGTTTGAAAGGCATTTGTTTGTTTAATGTGTTGCTGTTTTTGTTAGCTGTTGGTAACTTGTACTTTCTGTGATTGTAAGACTACATACACGAACCTAAAATGGGGCTTACGCACCAGACCCCCTCGCTTGTAGTAAAGCAGTCATTTTTGTCCAACCTAGTAGCGAGCAACCAATGGTTTCGTCCAGACAGTCGTCTAACCTAGGAGCGACTAATGGTTTCGCCTAGACCGTCTTCTAACCATGTAGCACCAGTAGCTTCGTCTCACCATGGCTTTGAAAGAGTACAGTGCAACTTTTAAATTAAATAGATCAACGAAAAGTAATGTATGAACATTCGTAACTCATCACCACACGCGTCGCACTTGCACACAAGTCAATACATCGGCATCTAACGATGCATTTATTTGAAACCACACACAGCTGACAAAATGGCGGCAATTCAATCCAAAGCATCAAACAAACGAACATCGACGTCCGCACGTCATCGACTACACTAAAACTTTCCCATAGACACGTACGTATCGCGATATATACTTGAACCGGTAATTGATTGAGATTTATTAACCTTTTTTTGTATGTATAAGTTTTAATTTGATTGATATTCTTAAGTGACTTCATCTGATTTTAGTTTGCGATTCGTCGTTTTTCTAAGAACTTGAGATAATTTGAATAATACTTGTCCTTTCATTTTAATAATCTTTTGGGGTTTGATTTTACTGCATTGATGTAACTGTTTTACGATGACGCTCCAATATTATGATTTTTTCTTCCAACTTGTGACTTCAAGGTGTGATCACTGATCTTAAATTCAATTACTTTTATGTTATTGGTTATTCTAATTAACTTATGTAAAACCTAATGTATGTTAACGAATAATTTGGTATTACCTCAAGTTTATTTTGTGTTATTCATCTTGCCTTTTTGTATCCAAATACTTGAAGTCTCCACTATTTAGTAACATTTTTCCTGGGTTGGGTAGCACGTACGTTCGACTCCACACCGCTTGTGGATTCTTGACTCCTCTTACATGGTCAACAAGTGGTAGGATATTCTTCATCTAATCAATTTAATTTATCGAGAAATTAATTGTTCTTGTCGATTGACTCCTGGAAAGGGGTCATTTACGATCTTGTATGGCCGAATCACGATTGGAAGGACTTGCAATTATCTCAATTGAACATGAAGTCGGTCATAAATTAGACTACCGGTACAATGAACGTATCTCTGATTTCGCAACCATGAAAGCGAGAAAAGTCAGATTTTAAACTGCAGGATTATATGACATAACAATTTCAAACTTTGTCGTGCATGATTTAAATGTTAACGATATAGCCTACTGTATATCTAATCAAATGAGTGTGGTTTCGTAAGTTCTCTATTCCACCTAGGACAATAACAGCATCCTACTACATGTCAGTACACAACTGTAATCTTTATTTTTTTTGTATGGTTGAGAAGACATTTTGTTCTCTTATGGTTACATTTAGGTATGAATGGTCATTGACGCTATCTTTCCAAGTTAATTATCGGCCATGCTAATGCACGTTCCACATGTTGTTGTTTTTTAATAATAATAATAATAATAATAATAATAATAATAATAACAATAATAATAATAATGCATTTTATTAATCCCTTAACGAGTCAAGGACTCATATACAAAGGAATCGTACAGTTTTATCTTGTTGGCGACAAATTACAATTCAATGTTTAATTTACAAAGTTTTCAGTATGAAAATATATACAACATTTTGTAGCTTTCATAAGTTTTGTACACAATGTGGTCTTCTGTCTTCTCATATTTTGGAATTTCTTCAAACTGACATTTTATAATCATTCCACATAATCTGTTTTAGCCTCTTTTTAAAGATTGGTAGGCTAGGTGCAATTTTTACATTTTCTGGTAGTCTATTGAACTTTACAAAGGCACTATACTTAATGTTATTACTGCCGTATTGTTTGGAATTGATTTGGAAAAGTGATATGTCATCTGCATGTCTAGTTTTGTAAGCATGTAAATCAGATTGTTTAGTGAAGTTTAAATTTGTGTGGATACATTTGTGTAAGATTTGGTACATAAGGACATTTGATTTGATTTCTACATTTAGGGCTACAGGTCGAATTTTACTCGTAATATAAAGGTGTTTGGTTGGTGTCAAAAAGGGTAGTTGTAATAGTTTCTTATCGTGTGATATAAGTTTCCGGGAGGGCGCCAATTCATAGATAGAATACTACGAATGAATATAATCTTAATACAGACACAAGAACTCATTCATCTCAAGGTGTGGTATTGTGCCCAACTCTAGGAATGGGTATTCCAAGATTCAGACACCTAGATGTCAAGGGAAAGGCCACAGCCGCTTTTGAAAGTTGAGATATTTGAATATCGCGCTACATTGCTTCTCGAAGCAATTGGAAAGAATATACCGCTAAGAGCATGTCAAGTGACGTAGCGAGTAATAGCAGAGGTCGAGGCTATTCATTGATTAAATAGTTAGCCATGGAGTAGAGACTTGAGACTTGGATCAGATTACTGGCACGGCCAAATGAAAGAGAATGCACTTAGTATCAAGTAAATCGGACCAGGGATACAAGAGATATGAGGATTTCTAGATTTCAGCGTGATGACGCGTGACCCTGACAGTTTTGAATAAAAGCCGGCCGGCACAGGCATCAATAGCTCACTTGGACACAAGCACTTGCCTAGCAAGGTGCCACTACGCTGAGCCAAGGCACATGGTTGCCGGATCTACGCAGAAGTTATTTTCAAAGTTGTGATAGTCACAAAAGTGCTGCGCTACGAGTGGAACTTAGTAAGTTTCCGGCAAGGGGGATCACTAAGGTGATTGATTTTTTCTACAGACACTGGTGAAATATTTTTATTTTCACATGGACATATGCTAGACTTTGTCTAGAATTAGTACTTTTTCACAGTCCAGTAATAATCTAATACTTGGATATTTTAAGTCCAATTCAGTCAGTTTCATATTTGTAACTTAATAACCACTCCGATCTATCAGTACATTGAAGACCAGTCTATCACGGTGGTGTTCATTAGCCAACGCAGGGAAACTACATGTTGCTTCGCGCATGGTAGATGGTGTGAAGCCATGCCCAGGGAACGATCTTCAGAACAGCCGTTGATTGGTTAGACTGTCAGTGTTTTCTTGTACTGAAAAGATTACCGTGAGTTATGTTACAACTGACATATCTAAGAATAGATCACTTAGATCTGACCCCATTTAAGCAAACTGTTATGGAGTTAACAGAAGCCAATATTAAAATGGATCAACAGTTACTTCAAACGTCAAGAGATATTACCACTATGTCATGTTAGACGGATTGTGGGTATATAATGGCGGCGGATACAAGGATTATACGTGCTTGTCCGATAGGGCATGTCTATGGATAAATCTGGTACAGACCAGGTTCGCTACGCTTCAAGACCATCAAGAAATGTAAGCCACATTTGAATTATATTATGCCTAGCTAATTGGAACAAACTATTTTTCGGCAGATGACCAACACATTTATTTTTCTTCGTATTTAAATCTTGCAATGATTTACGCAAGACATATTAGAGTTATTCTGAGTATTTTCAGCACTCAGAACAGTTTAGGATCGATGACCGAGCATATCGAGCATTTATTTGAATATTTCATATTTTTGGGAAATCACGGTAATCAGCCGATGTAACTGTAAAAGTTAATAATTACTTTTGTTGAGGAATGGATATTTTTTCCATATTCGAAGGTTCGAACATGCGGATTCTCACATAATGAGATGATAATTAAATATACTTAAAATAATATAACAAATAATAATAATAATAATAATAATCCACTGATAATAATAATAATGATTTTTATAACTTTTCTAAATAATTCTTGGATATTATATTTTCTAATAATCATATGTATTGAGAGAGAGCCTATGAAGTAGTTTAATCATTTCTAGTTTGGAACAGGAGATTTTCCGAAGGAGAGTGGTTAGCGCAAGCCCGCATTCAACCAACATTTCAGTTCTGGTTGAACAGTTGATATTTGCAATGAGCAAAGTATATTTTTCAGATAACACGGAGAGGCATGAAACGGGAAGCAAATGATATTTGTATCAAGTAGGATATTTTTGTATTTATATAAAATCATGACGTAAATACACTCAAAAGTGAAATAAAGATTTTCATAAGTATGGTAAATTCACGGGTTGAACTGAATGGTAAAATAAAATAAACTTGTAAGTTTATTAATCTTCCAGTGTTGATAACAAGCAGAGGCTTGATTTATTGTATAAATTTTGGGAAGAAAATTTATGTGTGTGGAGTAGTTGAAATGCCATTCCCAGGTGCGCATGTTTAAGTCGCAGGAATGAGGAGGTTTTTTCGAGCATCAATCAAATAGCAGGTTCGATGGCTCAGGTTTATAGGAGTATTGGAACTACACATTTCGTCGTATGAATGACCCGAAGGTTATTTCTTAGAAACCATCAGTTCTTATTTCAACCTTGTTTACGGATTCCATTTAAGACTTTGATTTTGCTAGAACCCGGATTGTCATGATAGTAGTATTCTTCTTCAGAGGAAGACCTTTGCCGTTGTTGTTAGAATGTTGTGTTTTTACACAAATAATAGAATGGGCCACTGCCAATTAAAAATAATTCTTTAACCACGAATAATTTGAAGGATATTTTCAATCCTAGTGCCATGAACTAAATGAATTTATTATGAAGCTACAATTCTTATTTCCGCATTCTGTCGAAGAATTGCAAGTTGTGAAAGTTGCTAAAATGGCCATGAATATAAATATTTTTCTTAATGATGATTCCAAGTGGAAAATTAAATAGTTGAATGGTTCAACAATTTATTGATCAAGTTGATGATTCAGAAATCATATATTTTGTTAGGAACTTGATGTTCATAATCGAGTCACTTCTCGAAACGTTTAATGTCAGAAGAACAATTAATTTGTTGTGCTTCGCACAGTTCTTCGATGCTATGCTCAAGGTCAAATACTTTTCAGATGTTATTAATATGTGTACATAACTTGTGTTGAGTCAATGATAATAATATTTTTGACAATATTTTTTGAAACTGGAAAAATAAGTGAAAGTTAAAAATTCTATGAACATTTATTCTACGAGTGTTAATATTATGTAAAAATTCAAACAGTGAACTACGATATTTCCAGTAAAGACAATTAAATTTGAACTGGATTTAATCACAAATAAATGAATATAATTTTGGAACACAGTCTACAGGACTAATAATCAGACTTGTGTTTCCAAAGATAATTGTCAAATGTGTTTGGAAAAATTCTGTATATTGTGTAAATAGGATGTGGGTCGCCACACGTGAAGGATGCTACTTTGAGCATTTTTGCAGTCAATTTTAAATTCAAAATAAAATGAGATAATTTTATATGATTTGTTATGCCCAGTTGAATCTCCTTCTATCCTTATTGTTGCATTGAGCCAAGAATCAGTAAAGCTTTTTTTCATTTGATGTCGTTTTTGCGATTAGCTTTAACCCATCTGGCGCCCCGGGATATTTTGACTCTCGTGCTGACTGATTATTGGTAAAATGCATATGTGGTCGTGCGGACTCCGGTCTAAACGGGCACATAAAATAAGATAGAGAGAGAAATGGCTTCGAACGTGGGGCTCGAGTTAGACATGGTCAATCGCATGCCGATTTGAATTATGATGATTTTTATATAAATATTTTGGGAGTTGAGAGATGTCTGGTTTGGATGAATAAATTAGTAGGAAACCCAATTAGTGGGGAAAATTAAAATTTAACTTGATTAATAATTAGAATGGGTTTGATTATTTTTGATAATGACTTAACCATTAGGGCGTCAAGTAAATTCAGTAGTAAACGTTCGATGACTGGACATACGCATTATTAGAATCCAGGTGGAGGATATTTGAGAACTTGCATATTTTTCTTGTGATATTGTGGTAAATGTAATTCGTAAAAATAGAGGATTTTGTTTTTCCATCACGTCGACATTAGGACAAATCTCATTTTATTAGTGTTCCAATTAGCTATTCATATTTCTTGTTCTAGTTATAAGCTTGTGTTTGCCAATATTGTATACCCCTAAGTTTTGAATAATAATTGAAAATTATGGAAGAAATGATGAGGATGATGAGGAGTTTGGAAGAGAGTTCCAAAGAAGCTGGACGGCGTGTAGCCGCCATTATGAAAGAAAATACAGAGGCTTTAGAAAAGAAACTTAAAGAAAATTCTGATTCTTTAGAAAATAAACTTAAAGAAAATTCTGATTCTTTAGAAAATAAACTTAAAGAAAATTTAAATGATAAACTTAAAGAAAATTCTGATTCTTTAGAAGATAAACTTAAAGAAAATTCTGATTCTTTAGAAAATAAACTTAAAGAAAGTTTAAATGATAAACTTAAAGAAAGTTCTGATACTTTGAAAGAAAATTTAAATAGTAAATTTAATTCTATGGAGAATAAATTTAAAGAGAATTCCGAAATTTTGAAAATGTCACTTGAGAGTAAAATGTCTAAATTATGCGAAAAAACACATGAGCTCGAAACTTCATTAGCCACTAACGCAAGTTTAACGGACGATAAATTTCACGATGCCGATCTTAGATCTCAAAGCTTAGCTGATAGGATAGAACATGGTCTTAGGAAAGTTGGTGAAGACATGATCAACCTAGAAGTCAGAGTGAAGAAAGAGAGTAATGAGATGGGAATTCTAGTTGTTCAACGGTTGACAGAACAATTCAAAGAACTTGTAATGGGAGAAATAAGAGAAGGTGTGATTAATGAGTTACAAACTGAAATTAAAACCACAGTTGTCAATGAAATTAAAGACACACTCAAGCTGGAGAACCAAGAGGGAATCAAGGAGATTAGGGAATCTTTGTCATCCCATATTCAAGTAATTTCCAAAGATATCCAAGCAACTCAGAAGGACATATCAGATATGACAGGGTCATTGAAAAGTCACGAGGCTGTTATGAACCAGATATCCACTGATGTCAAGGAGAATTGTAAGGATACAGAAGCAATAAAAAAATGGCAGAAGAAAACCATAAGGAACTTGAGGCTATGAAAACCCAAATCAAGGACGAGAAGCAGTCTGACCATCTGTTGAAAATGCCAAGTGTAAGGGGAAAAGAACAGATACGGATAAATCTAGGAGCAGCTAGAGAAACTGATAGTCAATGACAGGATGAGGTCAGGACAGTATTTCAATCCAACCCCATAACTGTATTCAAGAATGTAGAGGATAAGCCTTCTAAATTTTCAGGGCGAGATTCTGTGACACCCGTGGAATTTTTGAAAGAAGCAGGTGATTACCTGAAAGATTCCAAGATCCCTAAGGAAAGACAGATCCGAGTGATAGGGAAATTTTTGGAAGGTCCTGCACTTCTTTGGTTTAGAGCTTTTAGATCCACTCTAACAACTTTTGCGGAGTTTTCTCGTGGGATATTGAAAAAGTTTTGGTCCCCGGAAACCCAACAGCAAGTCAGAGCAGAATTATATTCGAAGAGATTCTCGACGTCACAACCTACTCGATACTCTACGTACTTTTCTGGACAGCTTTCTAAACTTCAACATTTAGATCCGCCGATGCCAGATAACGAATTAATTACTGCATTGATACGTCAGTTTCCAGCAGACGTCCAAAGAACTTTGTTCGCTGCTGACATCTATAATATGGAGCAATTTGACGAGGTATTATAGAAGCTGGATCATACGAACGCTCAATTCTTCCATCAGAAGGGAGGAAAGAATAACAACGCTGTGTATGCTGTTATGGCCGACAGTTATTCTCAAACACCTCGAGAGATTCGAGAGGGGCGAGAAGAGAAAACGCCGAGGGAAGATCCCAATAAAGGAGGATGGAATCAGTACAGTAACAGATACAGTTACAAGCCTTATGCGAGACCGGATGGTGGTAATCGATATAATACTCGGAGAAGGCCAAGGGATAATCAAGGAAGGTACCAGGAAAGAAGATACTATGGTAGAAACAACTACAATAACAGAGGGAATTTGAATACTCGTCAGTCCAATGAAGAGTTCAACAAGGAGACGAGGAAGAACTTAGAAGCAAGACACCAAGATAACTTGCAGTTTTTGGAGCAGAGGCACAATGAACCAGGTCCATCGGGAACACAACAATCCCGGGGGAATGGAAACGAAAAAAAAAACTTCGAATTCACAGTAGAAGATAGAATTTTAAACACTTTCACTTCCAGAATTATTAAATGGCAAGCAGAGGATGATGACTTAATCCAACATAATGACGAACGGAAAGAAATGGGTACAAGAATTAGAATGCCAATCATATCATACGAAGTATTCGGTATGCCTGTCGATACTTTGATTGATACTGGGGCTATGCTTTGTCTTGTGAGTGAGAAGCTTTATATTCTGTGGAAGCTCAAAGAGAATTTAGAAGAGATTCCAGTATCAGGAATTAAGATCCAAGGAATAATACCCAACAAAATATCTCTGTGTTAAAACACAATTATACTTATGTATTACTATTGGAGGATATGATTTCCGACATGTGTTTGTAGTAATGAAGGACATGGCTTTTGACATGATATTGGGAGCGGATTTCATTCAGAAATATCAAGCAGTGATAGACATGAAGACAGAGACGATCAGATTCAAGAATACCGAAGAGATTAACTTCGAGGGAAAAGAAGGGGAAGACATCGAGGGAGATGCTCAATGGTCTCTGATTTTTCATGAAGCTGAAGGAAGAGAAGTCTACACTGAGAAGGAGTCCCCAGAGCTAGGGAAAATTTTGGAAAAGTATCACGACATTTTTGATATTAAGCCTGGTGAAATTAAAGATTTTGAACATTGTGGAAGTAAACAACAATGGAAGCTACGAAATCGCCAATACACGAACTGGTAACATCGTGGAAACTTATAATGCATCGAATTTGAAGATTTATTATTCAAAAACCAGCTGATTTAATGTGTAAATAGGAAAAATAAAAATTTTTCAATTTTTATTTTTTGCTAAGTGTGGGGTGGATGTGCCCAACTCTAGGAATGGGTATTCCAAGATTCAGACACCTAGATGTCAAGGGAAAGGCTACAGCCGCTTTTGAAAGTTGAGATATTTGAATATCGCGCTACATTGCTTCTCGAAGCAATTGGAAAGAATATACCGCTAAGAGCATGTCAAGTGACGTAGCGAGTAATAGCAGAGGTCGAGGCTATTCATTGATTAAATAGTTAGCCATGGAGTAGAGACTTGAGACTTGGATCAGATTACTGGCACGGCCAAAAGAAAGAGAATGCACTTAGTATCAAGTAAATCGGACCAGGGATACCAGAGATATGAGGATTTCTATATTTCAGCGTGATGACGCGTGACCCTGACAGTTTTGAATAAAAGCCGGCCGGCACAGGCATCAATAGCTCACTTGGACACAAGCACTTGCCTAGCAAGGTGCCACTACGCTGAGCCAAGGCACATGGTTGCCGGATCTACGCAGAAGTTATTTTCAAAGTTGTGATAGTCACAAAAGTGCTGCGCTACGAGTGGAACTTAGTAAGTTTCCGGCAAGGAGGATCACTAAGGTGATTGATTTTTTCTACAGACACTGGTGAAATATTTTTATTTTCACATGGACATATGCTAGACTTTGTCTAGAATTAGTACTTTTTCACAGTCCAGTAATAATCTAATACTTGGATATTTTAAGTCCAATTCAGTCAGTTTCATATTTGTAACTTAATAACCACTCCGATATATCAGTACATTGAAGACCAGTCTATCACGGTGGTGTTCATTAGCCAACGCAGGGAAATTACATGTTGCTTCGCGCATGGTAGATGGTGTGAAGCCATGCCCAGGGAACGATCTTCAGAACAGCCGTTGATTGGTTAGACTGTCAGTGTTTTCTTGTACTGAAAAGATTACCGTGAGTTATGTTACAACTGACATATCTATGAATAGATCACTTAGATCTGACCCCATTTAAGCAAACTGTTATGGAGTTAACAGAAGCCAATATTAAAATGGATCAACAGTTACTTCAAACGTCAAGAGATATTACCACTATGTCATGTTAGACGGATTGTGGGTATATAATGGCGGCGGATACAAGGATTATACGTGCTTGTCCGATAGGGCATGTCTATGGATAAATCTGGTACAGACCAGGTTCGCTACGCTTCAAGACCATCAAGAAATGTAAGCCACATTTGAATTATATTATGCCTAGCTAATTGGAACAAACTATTTTTCGGCAGATGACCAACACATTTATTTTTCTTCGTATTTAAATCTTGCAATGATTTACGCAAGACATATTAGAGTTATTCTGAGTATTTTCAGCACTCAGAACAGTTTAGGATCGATGACCGAGCATATCGAGCATTTATTTGAATATTTCATATTTTTGGGAAATCACGGTAATCAGCCGATGTAACTGTAAAAGTTAATAATTACTTTTGTTGAGGAATGGATATTTTTTCCATATTCGAAGGTTCGAACATGCGGATTCTCACATAATGAGATGATAATTAAATATACTTAAAATAATATAACAAATAATAATAATAATAATAATAATCCACTGATAATAATAATAATGATTTTTATAACTTTTCTAAATAATTCTTGGATATTATATTTTCTAATAATCATATGTATTGAGAGAGAGCCTATGAAGTAGTTTAATCATTTCTAGTTTGGAACAGGAGATTTTCCGAAGGAGAGTGGTTAGCGCAAGCCCGCATTCAACCAACATTTCAGTTCTGGTTGAACAGTTGATATTTGCAATGAGCAAAGTATATTTTTCAGATAACACGGAGAGGCATGAAACGGGAAGCAAATGATATTTGTATCAAGTAGGATATTTTTGTATTTATATAAAATCATGACGTAAATACACTCAAAAGTGAAATAAAGATTTTCATAAGTATGGTAAATTCACGGGTTGAACTGAATGGTAAAATAAAATAAACTTGTAAGTTTATTAATCTTCCAGTGTTGATAACAAGCAGAGGCTTGATTTATTGTATAAATTTTGGGAAGAAAATTTATGTGTGTGGAGTAGTTGAAATGCCATTCCCAGGTGCGCATGTTTAAGTCGCAGGAATGAGGAGGTTTTTTCGAGCATCAATCAAATAGCAGGTTCGATGGCTCAGGTTTATAGGAGTATTGGAACTACACATTTCGTCGTATGAATGACCCGAAGGTTATTTCTTAGAAACCATCAGTTCTTATTTCAACCTTGTTTACGGATTCCATTTAAGACTTTGATTTTGCTAGAACCCGGATTGTCATGATAGTAGTATTCTTCTTCAGAGGAAGACCTTTGCCGTTGTTGTTAGAATGTTGTGTTTTTACACAAATAATAGAATGGGCCACTGCCAATTAAAAATAATTCTTTAACCACGAATAATTTGAAGGATATTTTCAATCCTAGTGCCATGAACTAAATGAATTTATTATGAAGCTACAATTCTTATTTCCGCATTCTGTCGAAGAATTGCAAGTTGTGAAAGTTGCTAAAATGGCCATGAATATAAATATTTTTCTTAATGATGATTCCAAGTGGAAAATTAAATAGTTGAATGGTTCAACAATTTATTGATCAAGTTGATGATTCAGAAATCATATATTTTGTTAGGAACTTGATGTTCATAATCGAGTCACTTCTCGAAACGTTTAATGTCAGAAGAACAATTAATTTGTTGTGCTTCGCACAGTTCTTCGATGCTATGCTCAAGGTCAAATACTTTTCAGATGTTATTAATATGTGTACATAACTTGTGTTGAGTCAATGATAATAATATTTTTGACAATATTTTTTGAAACTGGAAAAATAAGTGAAAGTTAAAAATTCTATGAACATTTATTTTACGAGTGTTAATATTATATAAAAATTCAAACAGTGAACTACGATATTTCCAGTAAAGACAATTAAATTTGAACTGGATTTAATCACAAATAAATGAATATAATTTTGGAACACAGTCTACAGGACTAATAATCAGACTTGTGTTACCAAAGATAATTGTCAAATGTGTTTGGAAAAATTCTGTATATTGTGTAAATAGGATGTGGGTCGCCACACGTGAAGGATGCTACTTTGAGCATTTTTGCAGTCAATTTTAAATTCAAAATAAAATGAGATAATTTTATATGATGTGTGTGCCCAGTTGAATCTCCTTCTATCCTTATTGTTGCATTGAGCCAAGAATCAGTAAAGCTTTTTTTCATTTGATGTCGTTTTTGCGATTAGCTTTAACCCATCTGGCGCCCCGGGATATTTCGACTCTCGTGCTGACTGATTATTGGTAAAATGCATATGTGGTCGTGCGGACTCCGGTCTAAACGGGCACAGTATGTCTCCGACACCAACCAAGACACTTCAGTAAATAAGGGCAATAAAGATTTACCGTAACATACATATATTTCATACGGTTGCTACTTACTTTTATGATGAATAGGGAATGTATAAAGATTGTGACATTAATCCAGTCACCATAAAATATAACTTCCAAATCACGTAGCACCATTCACCATTATTCGTTAAAAGAATCGGAAGAGCTTTATTTGAAATATCAGCCATATAGCCATAAAGATGCTGCGAAGAATAAAGATTAAATTTACTGTTCCTGTCTTTAACAAATATTATACATTCAGTATATCATATGTGTTCATTAAATTTGTTTCGATACTTCATGTATCATCTATAACCTCTAAGAATTCCTTTGTCCCACTTTCATACTCTCTGTTGTCATTCTTGTCTATACCGTCTTTGCTATTCCTAGAGTTGTCACTTCATATAAAAGTTCATGTTCTCACCACTCTAGCGCTCCATCACCACCAAAGAACACAAAACAATCCATAGATAAATACTTCATGGTAACTCAAGACCCTATAACTATTACATCGCCCCCAGAAATCCTGATAATAGTATTACATTAGAGGGATTTATGAAACACATTCAACACAAAACATATTAAATCTTGTTCCATTGGGACCTGGTCTCCCATCCAAGCTTTCCTAACGTATTCTAATCCACCATGGGTTGCATAAATTTGCAGATTTTTCTGGAGTCATAAAGTTCACAGGTACCAAGGCCTCCTCATCATCACGTTATTCCAGAGTATTCTTTGTCGTCTCCATGAATACACAGAGAATAAATTTACCCTCTAGATTTGGCTCAAACGTAAAAACAACTATGCAGTACGTTCCATGGAAACGTAGAATCTGTCCACACATTTTTATGCACACATCACCTTGTATGGCAGGCTCATTCAAGCTGTTGCGATACAACGACTTGCACTCATGTACACAAATAATTCCTACAACCATCTGCTGACGATCTCATAACTCACTCTTCTTTAAACATTTTTTTCTTTTTTAAACACTTTCAATATTTTCTTCCATCATGTTCGGACAAGTACAGATCTCAAGACATCGTACAAATTAAAGGTATTTAAGGAACCTATGACTTGAAGATCGAACATTCAGAATGCATTCCTCCAATATCTAATGACTTCCCATAGATCCAAGACCTCAGAATGCATTCCTCCAATATCTAATGACTTCCCATAGATCCAAGACCTCTTCTCTTCCAAGTATACATAATCTTTTAGCAGAAACCTCAGATAGCACACTTCAAATTCCCAATGACAATCAGCTGAATGTAAATATTGCTCCTCCATCATAAACTTGACAAAGCTCACCACATTAGAATGGAGTGTAGGGCATTCCTTGAAGTATTCTGTACAATGTTCCAACTTTAATTCGATGACTTAGAAAACTTGGAAATTATATTTTAATTGTTCAGAATTACTACACAAAATCAAGTAAAAAAAAGTTGCAATAATATGAATGGACAAAAGGTTAAATAGAAGATAACGAAAAATATCCACAGCATAACTCAAAATTAAGAAATATACTAGGTAACACACACAATGAAAAACATATACATTACAGCATACAAACGAATACATATACATTGTGCAACTGTATCAAAAATTAAGAAAACAGACATATATATGCCTCCAATACCCAATTCATAAGTAGAACAACAAATAGCGGAACGCGCCCCCAACACATTAATTTTACATCCAGATAAAAAATGATCTTGACAACTTCCTATAACCTTTTCTTCTCGTTCTCTTAATTCAGTGTCTCTATGGATTTTCTTCCCAGCTTTAACTTCCAAGTTAACTCTTTTCTTGACATCAACTTTATCAAAATTGTCAATACATTTAGGCTCATTATCATCATCATCATTAGATTCATTATAGCATTGGGTTGTATGTCTTGTCCATGCTCTAATATAGCGAACTCCTACTGCTCTTCTGGACCTATCTGTATCATTTATTCTAAAACGAGACGTATCCCCAGTACCATTTTCATCGTTATCACGCCTACAATATCCATCCCCTCTATTTCCATTAAAGCGTCCTCCTCTGCTGTGTCGGCGGCGACCTCTACGTCTACCTCTACAACCTTTCTTTCTTCTTTGCCTATTATGGCCTATCCCACGTCTACCTCTATAACCTAAGCGATTTCGACCTATACAACCGCGGCGTCTACCTCCAAATCTGATTCCTCTTTGACGCCTACTACGTCCTCTCCAATATATGCCTCTACAACATCGCCTTATCTTATATCGTAATTTTACTTCAAGCTCAACTATCTTCCTCTCATCTACTCTATTCTCCCCTACAATTTCCTCTAACTCTATGCTACTTTCGCGTAACGTCTCCTCTAACAAATTCTTCCTCTCATCTACTCTATTCTCATTTACAATTTCCTCTAACTCTATGCCACTTTCATCTACCATCTCCTTTAACTCCAAACTACTTTCACCTACAGCCTTTTCTTCCTTTATAATACTTTTAGCCTCTTCTTCTTACATATTCCTAATTTCACATCTGATCTCCTGTTTCACCCCCTGAATACTCTCCTGCAGAGTCCCATACTTCCTATTTAATTCCTCATTTTCCTTGACCACATTGTCTAACTTTTGATGAATTTCCTTATTATTTTTATCTATAGTCTCTCTCATCTTCTGATTTTGCCTACTTATTTCCTCTCTCATCTCCTGAATTTGCCTACTTATTTTCTGATTTTGCCTACTTATTTCCTCTCGCATCTCCTGATTATCTTTCTTACTTTCATCAAATCCTTCACTCAGCATTCTCATGATCGCAGCTAATGAATCTTCCGAAATTCCTTTCTCTTTACTAGTATTCGGGTTACTCTCTGACATCATAGTATTATCATCTACGCTCTCTTCACTATCAAGACCACTTCTTAGCTTCATATCTTTCTCCGACATACTGAATTACACTTCTAAACACAAGCCCCAAAATCACTCGCACAATATATAAGCATTCCTACCCCTACACTGATGTGTCCTGGTTCTCGTGCCCTACGTTGAGGTGTCATTTGTAATAGTTTCTTATCGTGTGATATAAGTTTCCGGGAGGGCGCCAATTCATAGATAGAATACTACGAATGAATATAATCTTAATACAGACACAAGAACTCATTCATCTCAAGGTGTGGTATGTCTCCGACACCAACCAAGACACTTCAGTAAATAAGGGCAATAAAGATTTACCGTAACATACATATATTTCATACGGTTGCTACTTACTTTTATGATGAATAGGGAATGTTTAAAGATTGTGACATTAATCCAGTCACCATAAAATATAACTTCCAAATCACGTAGCACCCGTTAAAAGAATCGGAAGAGCTTTATTTGAAATATCAGCCATATAACCATAAAGATGCTGCGAAGAATAAAGAATAAATTTACTGTTACTATCTTTAACAAATATTATACATTCAGTATATCATAAGTGTTCATTAAATTTGTTTCGATACTTCATTTATCATCTATAACCTCTAAGAAATCCTTTGTCCCACTTTCATACTCTCTGTTATCATTCTTGTCTATACCATCTTTGCTATTCCTAGAGTTGTCACTTCATATAAAAGTTCATGTTCTCACCACTCTAGCGCTCCATCACCACCAAAGAACACAAAACAATCCATAGATAAATACTTCATGGTAACTCAAGACCCTATCGAATTTTACTCGTAATATAAAGGTGTTTGGTTGGTGTCAAAAAGGGTAGTTATAAATATTTCTCATGGCTCTATTCTGAATTACCTCAATTTCCTTTTTTAGGTAATTTGAGCATTTTATCCAAATTGTATTCAAATATTGTAAGTGGCTATGGATTAAGGAAAAATACACTTTCCTGAGTAGATATTTTGGGATATAGTAGCTCAATTTTTTATCAACCCAGCGGCAGGTGATATTTTTCTTACTAATGCATCGATGTGGTTTTGCCATGAGAGATTTTCATCTATTATTGGGCCTAGGTATTTGACAGATGAGACCCTTTTAGTTGCCTTTCCATTCAACATCATATTCTGAGTGATGTCTAACTTTGTTCTACGCTTAGATATTATTAAATAATTTGTTGTATCTTCATTTATTGCTAATTTATTAGACTGGGTCCAGCCAAGTATTGTATTGTATTGTATGCATGTGTGTAATCAGCGCGTTGGTGGTGTACGCATAGTAAAAGATGCTTAAGTCATCTGAAAACAACGTTATATTACCATGAAAACGAAGTGTTGCTATGTCATTAATATATACTAAGAAGAGGGAAGGACCCAATATCGATCCTTGGGGCACACCGTGGGTAATATTTACTTTCGCACTTCTGTAGTCATTTATTTCAATATACTGCCTACGATTGGATAGGTAATTTTTAAACCATGTCCAAGCTGCTCCTCGGATACCTGCTTTATCAAGTTTTCGTAAAGAATTGCATGTTCAACAGTATCAAACGCCTTTCTCAGGTCTATGAATAGGCCACTCTCTGTCATCTTTTTGTCTATCACATCCTGCAAGTTAGAGATAATATCAATTGTGGCTATTTCTGTGCTTGAGTTTTCTCGGAATCCATACTGCCCTTTGTAGAAGTAATCATTTTTATTTAAGAAATTAACAATTCTGTTTTTACTACTGTTTCGAGTACCTTGGATATGGGTGGGATTGTCTGGATTGCTTTTGTCATTTCCTTTATAGACAGGTATGACTCGTGCTATTTTTAGATCATCAGGCACCAGGCCAGTCTCTAACGATAAATTTATTAAAGTTGTTAGTGGGCTACTTAGCATGTCAATGGAGTTTTTTAACAATTTTACTGACATACCATCTTTGTCTTGGCTACTTTTCATTTTAAGGCTTGATATAACATTGCGAATTTCCATCTCATTAGTCGCCGTCAAAAATATGGCATCTGTGTTGACATTAATTTCATTAACTTTCTTCCCTGGGAGGATGCTTTTGCTAACTAGTGTGCTATGTTTCAGTGAGTGTTGAGAGCATTGCAAATATTTTCTTTTCCTATGAAATATTTACCGTCACTTATTATCTCACTGGGCTTTGTTTTCGGGGCGTGGTGGCGCAGCGGTCAAGCTGTTCGCCTCTCACCAAGGTGGACCGGGTTAGATTCCCGGTCAATGCATGTGAGATTTTCGATGTGAAATGCCATGTCCTGTGGTTTGGATTCCACGTTAAAAGGAGGTCCCGTGGCTCATGATCTCAAGATTAACGGTCAAGTTAAACTACAAGCTTCCTTCCTTCCTTTCTTTGTTTTCAGTTGTGCAGTTGTAGATCATTTCATTGATTACTTTCCAAGTATCTTTTATGCTATTGGCGTTCAATGTTAATTTATGTTCATAGTATGAGGATTTCAAGTCTCCGTGGCCTAGGCGGCAGCACGCCGGCTTCTCACCGCTGGGTCCGTGGTTCAAATCCCGGTCACTACATGTGAGATCTGTGCTGGACAAAACGGAGGCAGACTGGTTTTTCTCCGGGTACTCCGGTTTTCCCTGTCAAAATTTCATTCCAGCAACACTCTCCACTATCGTGTATATCAAGGCTTTCACGGCCCGGATTATATAAATAATTAATGCTTTTTGGGATAATGCCGTGTGTATTTAGATTAGAACCATACGTTTCGGAAAAACCTTGCCTCCTTTTTCAATGAAAGTAAACAATGTGGCCAAAGAAAGTATATCAATGAGATTACAAAAATTACAACAAAATATAGATAAATTCCTAGGTTCATCAACAGAAAGCAGCTGCCAGAAATTACTGTATGGACCATGGTAGAATGGCGGACAGAGTAGTAAGTAAGGAGAAGCTAAAGGGGGCGGGGTGAAAATATAGAGACTCCTCGAAGAATGAGGATGTCCAAAAGAAAACAGGGGGGGGGGAGGTGGGAGGGTTAGATGGATATAAGGAAACATAAACAAAAGGGAAGTGTATATGAACGACACCTAACCTCATACAGGCAACGGCGAAAATACAGATGGAAACTCCTCCAGTGACGAACAAAGGAGATCAAATCCAGTCTCTGTAGCCATAGAGGGAAAATGTACAATTTGAAATAGGTGAAGAACAGAAAGACTGAGAGGAACTATCTTCTTAGATCCTTAATAACTTGTAGCCAAGTGTCACTTAGCTGATATCCAGTGTCTCTGCTAAAATTATTGGGATTTTTACGAATTTCAACTGCCTCCCTTATAATTCTAGACCAGTTGTGCTTAACAAGGGCAAGCGCATGAGCATCCTTGAAACATAGATCGTGCCCTGAAGACAGGGCATGTTCAAATAGCTGATTTGTCGGGTTGGTTTAGACGAATGTTCCTTTGATGCTCATTGATGCGAGTTGCAATGGACCGTTTTGTTTGTCCAATGTAGACTTTTCAGCAAGTACAAGGGACTTCATACACCCCAGATTGTTGTATTGAAACAATTTATCTTTGTTTAATGTTAAACGTTGACCAATTTTAGTCATAGTGCCGAAAACTGTTTTTATCTTGTGCTTGCGGAGAATCTTAGCAACGCGGTCAGTGGTGTTGTGAATATAAGGGAGGTAAGCAGTTCCCCTCACGTCGGAGCTCTGAGAAGGTTGTCTATCCCTCCTTCTGGGATGTAGGGACCTATATATAGTCGATTCATTATAGCCATTACCGTTAAACTTGGTTTGTAACGCATGTAACTCTTCCTGAAGAGTTGATGCCTCACAAATACGTTCCGTTCTTTTGGCTAGAGTTGTTGTAATTCCTTGTTTTTGTGCTGGGTGGTGGTGGGAGTCTGCATGTAAATAACGGTTAGTGTTAGTTGGCTTACGGTAGACGCTGCGCCCGATGGAGCCATCCGCCTTCCTCCCCACAAGAACATCCAAAAAGGTAAGCATCCGCCCGACTCTAGCTCTATTGTGAAGTGGATTGAAGAATGCAGCTGATTTAGGTGGTTCAGAAAGTGGTTCAGTTTCTCAGAACTCTCCTCCCACACCACGAACGTATTGTAGCAGGTTCGCTTAGGCTGGGATGACAGGTGAAACGGTATTTACTTTGCTCCACGTTGAGCGTACAAATGTAGCAGAATTGCTAGCCCCCCCTTTGCCTAAGCTATGTTGTTTTAATGGGCGCCAAGACCTCAATGCAATGTTGAAATCTAAATTTGTATTTAACAACGTCTAGCTCTGGCAGAACACCTTCAAGACTCTATTCACTCAGATCGTGGTATGATTTGATCATTAACCCAACAAACAATTGTATCAGGAGAAGGAATTGGTCTATATCTAATGCTACCTACTGAAAGCACAGATTGCATTGTAAAAGAAATGAATTTATTATATAAAACAAGTATAGCAAAATTAATAATAATAATAAGTATAAAATTTAAATTGGAGCGTTGTGATTTGAATATTACCGATAGAAAATTACGTGAAAACGGAGTCTGATAAATTATTGATTTTACTCTTATTCCCAAGCTATGAAGTTACTGAAATATGAAATATAAAACCAAGAGAAATGAGAGATTGCGTATTTCTGCGTCATTAGCGCTTACCACTGGAAATGCCCGAAGCCTTTCCCTCGTACTGGATGATGCTGTGAGCTTCCCACAGTCTCCTGGATGTCGTCATCTTCGTCGATGTTTGATGAGATTCTGGTAGATTAGATAATTCTATGGTCCGTACCTCGGACCCAAACACTCGTACAACCGCACTGGTTAAGTTTTACAAAAGTTAGTCCTCCAATCCACGGAACATCGGAGCGATTCCCGCGTACAACCGTACTCGTTAAATTCTATACAGATAGTCGCTAACTCCACCGAACATCGGAGCCACTCGCACGCGCATCCATACTCGTCAAGTATTTCACAGATTGTCTACGTTCCACGGCGCGTCGAACGATATATGCACCCGCCGTTTCCCCACTCTTCATCCGACTTGTAGCTTGCGTGGTCCTCACTGATTGGCTGACCCATCACGCGATCTTCCCCTCCTCCGGGTCATTACACACGGCGCGGCGATGATGAAGTCGATTTCCGTTCCAACTATTCGCCTTTCCTGGACGCTGCGACCCAGGATTGCGTCATGCTTTCCGACAAGATTAAGCGTGTACTTGAATTCCCAGTGAGTCACGTCTCTCGATATACCCTAACTGACGAAAACTCCGTAAAATTCCGCAATCACATAATTTTCTATGATATTGTCGTTCGTAATAATTTGCTTGATAGCGTTTTCTAAGACATAGAAAACCTATCTGAATGCTAATAATTTTTATAAAATGCTCCGAAAATACCTTAATAATAATTATAATAAATTAATAATAATAATAAATTAACATGAAAAATTCTCTTGGCTGAACAATTTGCCGCGTAAATAAATATAGAATGGCTTCCTACTGACTTATGCCAGTTGCATAAAAAACCCTCGAAAAACACGTTACATATTCGCCTCGGATCATCGGATGATTTACCGTGACGACGGTCCATTATCCGATTATCCCAGACACGTTAATAAACCCCATCCAAAATACATATTACATAAATGAAATCACCCTAAATTACAGATATATACACTCATAATTTTTCTTCACGCACTTTGCGTCAAAGTTTGTTGTCACTATGGATTGCACTTTGCAACCAGTCCAATGTTTTACATATAGAATAGTGTTCCACGGATATTTCCTCGTCTCAAATTTCTCTATGTTGGAGAAATAGACATAATTAATGTGTGAGCACTATGTATTTATGATGTCATAACACACGCATTGAAGGTGTTCTGATATATTTAAATCACCATAGAACTTCCTAATTTCACTGGAGGTCCCTTCCTTATGGTGAAATTTAATCTCACTTATCACTGAGCGCACGATCACACTATTGTGGCAGCGCCTCGTGACCATAATACTTAATCTCTCTTTAAAGTAGATGATTAAATTAATATTGACTTCTGAAAAAAAAAACAGTAAATGCGCATTACATATAACACCAAATATTTCTGTGCCGTAATCGCCCTGTCTTGTTAAGTTCCCGTAGACCATATTCTACTTAATACTAGTTCTCAACACAGACCATTTCTCCTGACACAAATAATACCTTTGTACAAATTATCTTAAATTACACACTTACAAATCTTACATGGCGAGGCCGTAAACAGAAATCACGTGTGCTGATATGTATGAGTTTCATGAAGGACTGTCTCGCATTCTGATGGCCCATCTTTTGTCCCGTGGACGCCTTAAGCAAAAATACCCTGTCCAAGCGCTCACCCATCTCTTGGAGGCAAATGGGAATTCACCAGCGCTACCAAATTCTGGCCTTGGTGTATCGAGACATTTTAGTGCTCAAGAGCATCCGAAAATCCCGTCATATTTCCCTGTACCTTAAAAACTCTCATTTACTTACATACTACCCCCCTGTGTGACTTCTGATACGCCTGCCTTGAAGACCAGATCCTCCCACGCACCAAATACCACACTTACTCATTTGATGGGCTGGCTCGCCAGCTAAACACACTCACTTTATGACACATATTTTCGTAGACTATGTATATTATACGTCCCGTATAATCTGTTTCCCTTACTATCCTCCAGCACATATGCTGTTTTTCCAATACGTTTGGAAACTATAAATGTTTCTGTGTCACCTGCTTCCAACCTTGCAAGTGGCTCCCTTAAATGAACGTCATCACGTTGCTCTACCTAGCATATTTCTCAGTATCTGTAACGATGCCCTGTTGCTACTGTCCACACATGCTAACCCTACTTTCCTCTGGTGTCACACCTCTACTTGACACTCTATGACCTAAAAATGTCACTTCTGACTGACAGAATGACGACTTAGACAGCTTCAAAGTGAACCCTGCCTGATCTAACTTCTGAAAAACTATATCTAAATGACGTAGATGCTCCTCAAAACTGCGTGAACTAATTACCATATCATCTATGTAAATGGTTACAAACTCTCCTGTGTCATCCCCTAATGCGATGTTTAAAGCCCTAATTAAAGCTGCTGAACTACTCTTTAACCCATAAGGTGTTCTACAAAATTGATAAAGGTTATATTTATGACTAAAAGCTGTAAATGGTCTATCTTCGTACATAAGTGGCACTTGCCAAAAACTGGAACTCAAATCTACACAAGTGAAATACTTCTTCCCCTCAAATGTTTGCATTAATTCCTCTATTGACATAGATTTCAGCTGATCTGAACTAATTCTACTGTTAACCAAACGAGCGTCTAAACAAATACGAACTGTGCCTTCGGTCTTGGGTACCGTGATCAAAGAATTAACATACCGACTGTTAGAGTGCTCAATAATCCCATCTTCAAGCATCTGATTAATTTGTGCCTCAACTGCACTCTGATAAGCGAAAGGTACAGGATATCTATGTCCTGTGAATACTGACCTATCAATAACGTTCAATGAATGGGTATAGCAATTGGCCATACCAATGCGATCCTCAAACACTCTCCTATTACACCATAACACATCATAGAGCCGAACACATTGTTCCACCTCTATATTTCCCTGAAATGCAGCATCACGTAACGAGTCCTCTAGACTTCCGTTCGTAATCACACTGCCCACAAAACATGGAGAACCCCGCTCTACGGCTGGCGATATCTCATTTAAAGTACAAATCACACCTACAATACTACTCCTCTGAATATGGTCATTGAACGCTACTTCTACTTCAATATCTCCCCATTTAAATTTCAAACTCCCTACATCATAACATAAGTTACCAGACACTCTACTTAGCCACTCTGAACCCAAGATAACACTGAATACTAAATTTGGAATTACAAGGCAAATCTGCTTCTCTACATGATTATTAATTTTAATGTCTACTAAAACTTGCTTAGAAATTACTTTAGACCTCTTCCCAACAGCTGTGATAACAAAAGTGCTTTTAATTGGCATCTCCTCAAAATTTACTCCAGTTCCTTTCATTTTATCATAAAATGCACTACTTATGCAACTCTTCATACAACCACTATCAATTAAAACATCTGTGTACGCCTCGGACAAGTTAAATTTAACTATGGGGCTCTTACTAACCACTTCCTGAATAATACCTTCATCATTTAGTTCATGTAATAATTCATTTCTTACATTTAGGTCATAGGGTTCCTGTATAATTGTATGGACAGGGCATGCTATAGACTGAGATTCTGACCTTACTTCGCAGCCTGGTTTGCGTTTAAAGAACCGCTACAGCTGGCCGTAGTACTACTAACTACTGAACTGGTCTGGTTGCTCTGGGCTGTGTTGTCATTGTTTGGCTGTATATTACTACCACTAGGCTGTCCTCTTCCTTGACCCCTATTCTGGTTGTAATTATTGTTATTATAATTTGTCCCTTGATTTCCCCTGAAATCATTGTTTCTCCCTTGATTTCCCCTGTAATCATTGTTCCTCCCTTGATTTCCCCTGAAATCATTGTTCCTCCCTTGATACTGATTACCATAGCCATTTCCTCTGTTCTGATTTAGCTGATCATTATTATTTCTATTTTGAGCGTTGGCTCCTTCGCCACCGTTCCCTTGAACTTCTTGATGCCTGGCTTCATTAGGTCTATTATTATTATTACCCTGGTTCCGATTGAAATCGTCCTCATAACCCCCTCTCCCTAGTGCATCAAATGTGCTTAACAAATTTTCTACTTGTGATATAGTCTTTACATTCTGGATACAAGCAGCCTCCTTGATCCTAAAGGGAAAGTGCCTAAGTAGCAACTTCACCACATCACTTTCCTCCTTCAACCCATCTAGATATTTACACACTAATACCTGCCCTAAAAAGTATTCGGTCATGGTGGAGCTTCCTTTAGGGTTATATTTACCACACACTACACCCTCACGATGCTGCGACTGAATAACCTCATTCCAGAACTTTTCACAGAATTTCATTTTAAAGTCATTAATATCAGTAAACTTGTCTCTGTAGACAGCAAACCAATTCCTCGTTTCCGCCACAAACACTTGTTCTAAAATTTCAACTACCTGGCACCACTCAATACTACCATTTTCCAACCTCTCCCCGAATTTATTTTCTATAGTGTTCATGAACTCCATTGGGCACCCCTGTCGATTGCTGAACTTACCCAGTTCTACCTCCCTGTGTGTGCTATTCACAAAAACTGGCCTATTCTGACTATTTTCTTGCCTGATCCTAGCTTTTAATTTTAACTCTAATTCTGCGATTTTCTTCTCAGCCTTCCTCTCAATACTGTTTACTGTTAATTTAATGTTTCCTTCTGATTCTTCTACTTTATCATATAGCTTTGCTTGTTTCTCCTCAATCTTGCTAATGCTCTCTCTATTACTCTCTCTTAAATCATTTACTTCTGCAACTATTTGTGAGTGGACTTTCTCAATTCTACCCCCCAGCTGTTCCTTAACCTCTTTAGTAGCTACCTGAATTTTGTCAATTTCTTCCCCCAATTGCTTTTTGACCTGCTGTGTTTCCAGTTGCACTAGTTCTTTTAAATTTTCAGCCTGTGTACTGATTCTAATTTCCAACTCCTCCTGTACTTTTCCTAATTTCTTGTCTACATCTGCAATGATCTCTTTAACCTTCTCTTCCATTACTCCTCTGATTTCTCCTCTAATCTGCTCCATTTTCACACTAATTTCCTTGTTGTTCTTATCTAATTTTGCATTATTCTGTTCTAATTTTGCATTTAAGGCATCACTACTAACTTTGTTCTGATACATGAACTCGAGAAGTAAAGTTTTTAATTCTGGTTGGCCGCCTACACTCCCTGTTTCAGTATCGGGATTTACCTCCGCTACCCCGGTACTACCATCACTCGACATACTGCTCGTATCATCACTCTCCCGTTGATGACCACTACGTAACCTCATCTGTCTTTCTTTCTCATCCCCCATAATGATATACACTGATACAGACAAATAACCCCCAAAATACAGGCACAGAAATATATACCCTTCTCCTTCCACAAATGTTATTAGGTTTTCAGCCCCAAGTTGTCGGCGACAAATTGTAGCAGGTTCGCTTAGGCTGGGATGACAAGTGAAACGGTATTTACTTTGCTCCACGTTGAGCGTACAAATGTAGCAGAATTGCTAGCCCCCCCCCCCCCTTTGCCTAAGCTATGTTGTTTTAATGGGTGCCAAGACCTCAATGCAATGTTGAAATCTAAATTTGTATTTAACAACGTCTAGCTCTGGCAGAACACCTTCAAGACTCTATTCACTCAGATCGTGGTATGATTTGATCATTAACCCAACAAACAATTGTATCAGGAGAAGGAATTGGTCTATATCTAATGCTACCTAATGAAAGCAAAGATTGCATTGTAAAAGAAATGAATTTATTATATAAAACAAGTATAGCAAAATTAATAATAATAAGTATAAAATTTAAATTGGAGCGTTGTGATTTGAATATTACCGATAGAAAATTACGTGAAAACGGAGTCTGATAAATTATTGATTTTACTCTTATTCCCAAGCTATGAAGTTACTGAAATATGAAATATAAAACCAAGAGAAATGAGAGATTGCGTATTTCTGCGTCATTAGCGCTTACCACTGGAAATGCCCGAAGCCTTTCCCTCGTACTGGATGATGCTGTGAGCTTCCCACAGTCTCCTGGATGTCGTCATCTTCGTCGATGTTTGATGATATTCTGGTAGATTAGATAATTCTATGGTCCGTACCTCGGACCCAAACACTCGTACAACCGCACTGGTTAAGTTTTACAAAAGTTAGTCCTCCAATCCACGGAACATCGGAGCGATTCCCGCGTACAACCGTACTCGTTAAATTCTATACAGATAGTCGCTAACTCCACCGAACATCGGAGCCACTCGCACGCGCATCCATACTCGTCAAGTATTTCACAGATTGTCTTCGTTCCACGGCGCGTCGAACGATATATGCACCCGCCGTTTCCCCACTCTTCATCCGACTTGTAGCTTGCGTGGTCCTCACTGATTGGCTGACCCATCACGCGATCTTCCCCTCCTCCGGGTCATTACACACGGCGCGGCGATGATGAAGTCGATTTCCGTTCCAACTATTCGCCTTTCCTGGACGCTGCGACCCAGGATTGCGTCATGCTTTCCGACAAGATTAAGCGTGTACTTGAATTCCCAGTGAGTCACGTCTCTCGATATACCCTAACTGACGAAAACTCCGTAAAATTCCGCAATCACATAATTTTCTATGATATTGTCGTTCGTAATAATTTGCTTGATAGCGTTTTCTAAGACATAGAAAACCTATCTGAATGCTAATAATTTTTATAAAATGCTCCGAAAATACCTTAATAATAATTATAATAAATTAATAATAATAATAAATTAACATGAAAAATTCTCTTGGCTGAACAATTTGCCGCGTAAATAAATATAGAATGGCTTCCTACTGACTTATGCCAGTTGCATAAAAAAAACCTCGAAAAACACGTTACAGTATCATCCACATACCTCCACCAAATCACAGGTTTGATAGACGCCGAAGATATAGCCTCCCCCTCAAAATGTTCCACGAAAATTTTTGTCACGTCAGGCGAGAGTGGACTTCCCATGGCCACACCATCAGTCTGCTCGTAAAATTTACCATTCCACAGGAAATAACTGGAACATAAGCAGTGGTGGAATAATCGGGCAGTGTCCTCAGGACTCAAATCCTTGATGAGGGACATGACCGAGTCCACCGGCACTCTGGTGAACAAGGACTCTACATCAAAACTCACCAAAATAGCATTTGGTTGAACGGCGATGGTTGACAATTTTTCGACGAATTGGGTTGAATCCCTAATGTAAGACTGTGTGCGCCCCAATTGCGGCTGAAGCAACTTGCTGAGATATTGCGCAAGAGCGTAAGTTGGAGAACCCATTGTGCTAACAATTGGTCGAAGAGGGACGTCTTGCTTATGGATTTTTGGAAGACCATACAATCTCGGAGGAACAGTATCTCTCCAAAAGAAGAGGGAAGATATCTTATTCCGAGAGATGCTGTTCCTCCGAGATTGTATGGTCTTCCCAAAATCCATAAGCAAAACGTCCCTCTTCGACCAATTGTTAGCACAATAGGTTCTCCAACTTACGCTCTTGCGCAATATCTCAGCAAGTTGCTTCAGCCGCACTTGGGGCGCACACAGTCTTACATTAGGGATTCAACTCATTTCGTCGAAAAATTCTCAACCATCGCCGTTCAACCAAATGCTATTTTGGTGAGTTTTGATGTAGAGTTCTTGTTCACCAGAGTGCCGGTGGACACGGTCATGTCCCTCATCAAGGATTTGATTCCTGAGGACATTGCCCGTTTATTCCACCACAGCTTGTGTTCCAGTTATTTCTTGTGGGATGGTAAATTTTACGAGCAGACTGATGGTGTGGCCATGGGAAGTCTACTCTCGCCTGTCGTGACAAAAATTTTCATGGAACATTTTGAGGGGGAGGCTATATCTTCGGCGTCTTTCAAACCTGTGATTTGGTGGAGGTATGTGGATGATACGTTCGTGGTGTGGGAGGAGGGTTCTGAGAAACTGAACCACTTTCTTAACCACCTAAATCAGCTGCATCCTTCAATCCACTTCACAATGGAGCTAGAGTCGGGTGGATGCCTACCTTTTTTGGATGTCTTTGTGAGGAGGAAGGCGGATGGCTCCATGGGGCACAGCGTCTACCGTAAGCCAACTAACACTAACCGTTATTTACATGCAGACTCCCTACACCACCCAGCACAAAAACAAGGAATTATAACAACTCTAGCCAAAAGAGTGGAACACATTAGTGAGGCATCAACTCTTCAGGAAGAGTTACATGCGTTACAAACCATGTTTAACGGTAATGGCTATAATGAATTCACTATATATAAGTCCCTACATCCCAGAAGGAGGGATAGACAACCTTCTCAGAGCTCCGACGTGAGAGGAACTGCATACCTCCCTTATATTCACACCACCACTGACCGCGTTGCTAAGATTCTCCGCAAGCACAAGATAAAAACAGTTTTCGGCGGAAAAGTTTAATTGGACAAACAGAACGGTCCATTGCAACTCGCATCAAAGAGCATCAAAGGAACATCCGTCTAAACCAACCTGACAAATCAGCTATAGCTGAACATGCCCTGTTTTCAGGGCACGATGTATGTTTCAAGGATGCTCATGCGCTTGTCCTTGTTGAGCACAACTGGTCTAGAATTATAAGGGAGGCAGTTGAAATTCGTAAAAATCCCAATAATTTTAACAGAGACACTGGATATCAGCTAAGTGACACTTGGCTACCAGTTATTAAGGATCTAGGAAGATAGTTCCTCTCAGTCTCTCTGTTCTTCACCTATTTCAAATTGTACATTTTTCATCTATGGCTACAGAGCCTGGATTTGATCTCCTTTGTTCGTCACTGGAGGAGTTTCCATCTGTTTTTTCGCCGTTGCCTGTATGAGGTTAGGTATCGTTCAGATAGACTTCCCTTTAGTTTATGTTTCCTTATATCCACCTAACACTCCCACCTCCCCCCTTTTATTTTGGACATCCTCATTCTTCGAGGAGTCTCTATATTTTCACCCCGCCCCCTTTACCTTCTCCTTACTTACTACCGGTACTCTGTCCGCCGTTCTACCGTGGTCTATACAGTAATTTCTGGCAGCTGCTCTCTGGTGACGAACCGAGGAATTTATCTATATTTTTTGTAATTTTTTAAATCTCATTGATATACTTTCTTTGGCTACATTGTTTAATTCCATTGAAAAAGGAGGCAAGGTTTCTCTGAAACGTATGGTTCTAATCTAAATACACATGGCATTAGCCCAAAAAAACATGAATTATTTTTATACTCTCCACTATCATTTCATTTCATCTGTCATTCATTTCATCATTGCCCCAGAGGAGTGCGTCAGGCCTCGGCAGCCGGCACAGTTCATATCCTCGCCGCTAGATGGGGGATTCATTCATTCTATTCCTGACCCGGTCGGAGACTGGAAGCAGGCTGTGGATTTCATTTCAGTATGAGGATTTCAGTTTCCGTTTTTAAGCTGTCTCTTTGTTCCTACATATTGTGCTCTTCCTTTAAGAGGTTGTTGTTTCTGTGAATGCTAATTTAAGTTTAGCATGTAGTAGGTCCCTTTGTTTTATTACCTGAATTAATTCTGGTGTTATCCATGTTTTTTTTTGTGGTTCTGGTGTATTTCCTGCAAACGTGTTTCAGTCTTTTCTTTGTTGGGTGTCTGTGTCAAGATTTTGTGTTTCATGGCGGTGTAAGTTTGATTGAGATCATTAGAGAATTTGTTTTTGTCCACGTACCGGTATTTTTTTTACGTTTTTTGATCTTGACCTTTGCTTGTTGGGGGGGGGGGGTATTTAAATGGCATGCTCGAAATTGAGCTTTTGCCTGGATATTAATTTGACCAGAAAATCTCAGTTACAAGAATAATGTGATCACTCATATCACTATTTATATTGCTTATTCTATAGGCATATTTACAGTTATTAGTGGCTACCTGATTAAGGAATGAACTTGTTGATTCACATATTCTTGTTGCATAGCGAGTATTGCCTTGTATGAAACCATAGCTTTTTAGTAGATTGGGGTATGATTTGGATACATTATTTTTGTTCAGTAAGTTAATATTTGTTTCACCAATGCATAAGCAAAGATTGGCATTGTTTTTCGAGAGAATGTGCTCTAGAGATTGCATGAAATTTGTTGCGTTATTTATGTAGGATTATATACTGCAATTATATTAATAGTATGCAGGTTATTGAAACGAACAGTGTCACTTCTTTTAAGCTCTAATACCTGGATCAAGCTATGGTTACTCTCAACTAGGTTAACAACTTTTATATTCCATATTTTGTGGACATAAACTCCCACGCCTCCACCATCCTGATTGTCTCTCTGTACAAATGCAACAGAATAGTTGTTTAGATTGAAGTATTTAGCTTCATTACTTTTCACCCAAGTCTCGGTTACCATGAAACTCTAGGTTGTTTCGCCGAACGTACGGTTCCGTTGAAGCTCGAGATACTCTTGCTTTAATATTTTTACCTCACTGCAAGCGATATTCCTATCCTTCTCTAATTCACAAACTCTTTGACTGAGCTTTGTTATTTCTGACAAGGTTTGCTTCAGAGTCTATGCGGCAGTTGAAATGTCACTTTCCATACCATCAAAACAATCAGAAATGTATGTCACGGACTTAAGCATGTCATTCTGAGTCTTTTCAATATTTTCGAGTTTTATCAGTTGGAGGTTGATTTCACAAACAAGATCTTGTAAATCTGGTTTACTTACATTCTCATCTGGCGAGGCGATTTTAGAAACTTCATCCGTAGTTGACTTACTCATTGCACTGCACTCGACACAATACCATTGCTTGGCTTTGTCGGACAAAAGCCAGTTAAAACCTTTCTTCTTTATGTTCACGCAGGTTCTGTGGTATGATTTACCACATTCCCCCATCACAAATTATGTAGCCTTCGTTATCAGTTACACATTTTTCACACTGACCGCACTCGGTTGATTTGTTACTTGTCGCCATCTTGAAGGTCCTACGTTTAAGTAATTTCGAGAACATTGATGGGTGGCAAGATACGCTTCTGCACGGGGCAACGAATATTCTAGGGCTGGCACTGAATACACCAAGCCGCAAATATCGTCAAACGTTCTACAAATACAGAATATCCATCTTATTTTGCTGCACTTAATCTACAACTCTATTACTATCGTAAAATAGTATACAATATCATAATAGCATTCATACCTCGAGCAGGACAGCTGCACGGTGAGCCATCTTCACAGTAGGCGTTCACAGGTACTCGTCTGAACTGATTTCCGTTGCCAGTCAGCATTCTGGATCTGTTTTTTAAAGTTTCAGTCAATTAGATTTATTATTATTGGGAAGTTTAGGTACAGAGTACTAACAGTATGAATAAAAGGGGTTGAAAGAGATAAAGAATTGACCTAAGAAGGTTGTCAGGAAATTGAAAATGAGAAACATGGCACAAGCAATGGCAGAGAAATTCCCATGCTTGCCAAACCATGTCCCGCCACAAGTTATGAGCCTCTAGGGAACAGATCGCTCTACTAGCAGACAACGAGAAGCACTAATGCATGAGGAATGCGAGTTTCACAATGCAGTATCATGTTTCAAAATCGTCCATAGGGAAGCAAATCGGCCTTTTTTTAAGTTTTCAAAGTCCAGTACACTTTAATAGCTGATAATTTTGGGAGTAGTAATATAAAGGTCGATATAGCTCCTAGTATTCTCATCAAGGAATATCCCGTGATTTACTGAATACTTAAATGAGGGTCATCTGCGGCTCTTCCGGTGCTCTAACCAGACAGGGGCGAGAAGTCACCCGTACTGAAATTTATTTTAGTCGACTTTGCGATGATATTCGAACCAAATACAAAAATGTACTAAACTTGAAAACCTTACATTTGATCGCAAGGTACCTAATATTCAACTCTAAAAAAGCCCTCTGATAAAGTAGATCCAAATATACGTACAGAAGTAACTCACCCTGAGATTTTCTTGATCTAGAAAGTTGTGCTTCAAAACCGGAAGAGTACAATATTGGAAACAGTGCTCTGTTTTCATATTGTAATGTTTTAAGGAAACAGTTGAACTGTTTGCATCAGAGGAGAGGACTGAAACGTGTGATGTAAATGTAAAGTTTTGAAACCATTCTTTCGATGTTATAACCGTTATAACTGCCTCAAATCTATTTGGCCCTTGAGAAAGGCAGTGGCGGTTAGCAGACAATATGTCGGCAGGTTGATCACAGTATTTTTTTCCCGCACCTAATGATAACATTAACTGAACGAGTTACTTTTATATGATATGAAAATATCGCGCTAATATTTGATACCGGTCCTAGACAGTGGACCGAAAGTCTGCCCTATACAGCTATTTTTACCTTTTCGTAACTCAACAATGATTATTGATTACATTTAAAGGGTAACAACACTTAGAACTTGATGTAAAAATGTCATTTCATTACCGCTACTAACTTGTTACGCTTAACTTACTTTATCATCATCATTATCCCCACCATCATCATCATCTTATTATTATATAATACGCCAAGGTGTATGTTTCACAAAACTCAAGCTCTCAAATCAGAGGGAGTTAGAAGGTAATTTACTGTTTGTACCAAAATCTTCCAGATCGTCTCAATAGCACAGGAGAAATCTTGCATTTCGTAAAAAGTCAACGAAAATATTACTCGCAGCAGTGACGAATTTCACTCTGATTTCATAAATATCGATTAAACAAATAGACACGACGAGAGCCCCTGCCAGAGCTGTATCGCGTCGGGCCCACATACCAATAAAATAAATGGTCTGTTGAGGGTTCTCGCATGGGCTCGCTAATATTATTGAAATCACTAAGCAGAGCGTGCATTAAGCTACAAATTAAACACTGAAATTTTACTTGGACGATAATAATAATAATATAAATAATAATGCGACAGCAGATAAAGCGTAACATTTATTTCACATAAACAGAGTTTGAGATTTCTTGCCTAACTTTCCCGTTTACAGTTTTCGGTATGAATACGGCTATGAATGCAATGCTGTAAACTACGCCTATAAGTTACTGGTATTGTTGTCAAATAAAAGAAACACTTCCAACAATGTTTTTCGGCATAATCTATGCTTGTCGGCAATACACGAACTATGAAAGGTAAGAAAATCACCAGGACAGGAGGATGTTCAAGTAGATGTGCCTACGTTAATTGACTCTCGCCGCACCGCTAAATTAAAAGATCACGGTTTCAAAACTCAATAATGTACAAAATAATCACCATTACTAAACAAATATTACTGGTGCTGAATATTAGCACCGTAGACTACTCATTCAAGTCGTCAATGCAAAAATGAACTCACTGCTGCCAACCATCACTAACCCCAGAATACTAACCAGAGGTCCGTGTTACTTCACCCTTGCAATTTGAATCGAGATTCCTGGTCTCAAATGTTACATTTCACTAGTCTTTATAATATTCTGTCTTCAAAGATAAACAAAGGACATGGATTATTTTATATTTTGTATTGTATGCAACCATGTAGATTTGGCTAGCGCATGCTTTTGGAGGGGTTTGTGGGAAAACATTGCTATTGTTGTCAAACTTTCGATCATTGGGACAAAGCAAGCTGTGCTCAGGCCACAGTGCTTGCCTTGTGAAGTTTCGACGTGCGGCAGCTGACAGCTTAATAACAATAATGAAACATTTGACTGCGCTGAACGATCTGCTCCTTATTGGATTCTGATAGGGGCAGATGACCTCGTAGTTCCGCCCCTTAAAACAACAATAACTAACTAACTAACTAACTAACTAACTTGAATTCTGATACTATAATAGTCACACCTTTCGCGACAGCAAGTAGTAGATCCTGTTACATGTTGACAAGAGAGGCAAGGGGAGTTCGAATATTTTCCGGTGCTACAGAGCTGTACGGACTCCACTCGGCTTAAAGCCACTTTCCACACACTTCGTCCCTCTCAAACCACCTACAAGCGCGCCAGTCCCCTTAAGTCTTACCCCCTCTCACCAACGCACATCTTCGGACGGAAGGCGAAGATTCCGTAGCTCCATCTTGACCAGTGAACTGCGCGCTGAGTTGAATATCGCCAAGCACAGTCTTCCTTATTGATAATTTTGCAATTACATTATTTTTCTTAGTAATATTATATAGACCAATGTGTTACTTAAACACAGAGAGAGAATTAAAACTACTTTTCGTTCTCTAGGAAGGACACCGTCCGGGAGTCCTAATGAGCCGGCCGGTACAGGATAGAAGGCAAGGTTTGCCAGCGCACCTACCTCAACTTGATTAGCAGCTAGAATCCTTGTAGAATGCTGGTTCTTATATTGTGACAGAATAGACAGAGAGGTACAGTCAGTAATTTAAACAAATTGGTTCATTGCTAGTGCTGATTCTTACCCTTTGTAGGCTACACAAAGTGAGTGATACCGCCTGTTTGCTCAGATCTTATGAGTAACGACATAACCTCTTATTACTCTCCAGTGCCTTCGCTAAGATCCTACCACAAGAACAGCAACAAGTGCTCTTAAAGCGTGTGAAAAAAAAATCCTAACTTTTATACCTTACATCGTGGGAGATGCAAGATAAATAACACACACTTGTTAATACAAATCAACGGTTTATTTAACACTAGTTTATATAAAAGGTGGACGTAACTTGAGCCGAACTAGTGTCTACAGTCTGCGGGTACATATATACAGAGTAGTCTGCATCAGATTTTCAAAGCTATCAGCAAAAACTATACTGTCAGCAAAAAAAATTACGCCGTTTGGTAGACCATGCAGGACTGTGTCCATTCGCCGCTGCCAGATAGCGGGGATGTTAGTTGCTCCATATACTGCTCGCGTTGGGCGGATCAGACAGTGAGTTGGCGTGTTAAGCGTGAGAGCGTGGCTGAACTTATCGTCGACCTCGAGATGAGTGTACGCGTCGGTGGCAGAAGAGAGTGGCACCGCCTATTCGGTTGAACAAATGTTCCACCTTGGGAATCGGATGTTCATCGATGATGATCCGCGGGTTGAGAGTAGGCTTGTAGTTGCCTGTGATCCTCAGGTTGCCGTTCTTCTTGGCGACGACGTGCGTTGTCGATGCCCACTCAGAGTAGTCCACTCTTTTGTAGAAGCCAGATGCAATTTTCTTGTCGATTTCCTTGGCGTAGGCATCGCGAAGGGCAACTGGTACGTCTTGAGCTCGGGCGAAGACAGGTGTGGCTCCAGCCTTCAGGTGCATCTTCGCTGGGGGACCTGAGACCTTCCCGGGGGTGTCGCTGAACACATCCTGGTAGCGAGATAGAATGTTGTCGAGCAGCTTCTGTTGTTCCAAAGTCAGAGCCTGCTTGTCTGAGAGCTTGTGGATTGGGTCGGATTTTCTGAAGAGGTGACCAAAGTCGATCTCCCATACAAACTCCGAAATCCACTCTCGGCCAAAGAGCGATTCGACTTCATCGTCAACCATGTAGAGATTCAGGTTCCTGGTTGTGGTTCCGATGGTGGTGCACACTGTCGTTTTGCCAATGCATTTGATCATATGGCCAGTGTAACTGACAAAGTTACGATCGTTTCTCTGCAACACAAAACCTGGTTTGGTCATACTTAGCTTTGATTTGCTCGTGGTTGAGCAGGGGGCGCCGGTGTCGAGTTCCATTTTGACAGTGGTTCTCTCTATGCTGACATCAACCAGTGGCTTAGGTGCTGCGTTGACCGATCCAATGACCTCAATTTTGCTGAGGTACTCCACGACATCGAGGTTCTCTACTGGAAGAGTTTGTCACGTGGTTTGTTTTTCGATGTTTCCTAGATTTCAATCGGCAAACTTTTCCGATGTGACCTTTCTTGCCACACTTCAGGCACTCGGCGTTCAGGAACCTGCACTGACCGCACCCTGCACACGTTGATTGGTTGTCCTGGAATGCACTTCGGTTTGCCTAGTGTGGCCCTTGGTGCTGCCTGGTTAGGTTGTAAGACCCTTGATTTCGATGAGCTGACTTGCTGCGTGGCGGCTGCTGGTTGCTGTTCTTCCTGGACGGAGGCTTATCGTATCCAATCCGATTGGTTGATTCAGACTTAGCGGAAGCTGTTTTGACCTCGTCGGTGGTGATGTGAGTAGCTTCGAGTGCGTGCGCGATTTCATATGCCGCGGTCAAGTTCTCTGGTTGTTTTGCAATAATCTCGTCGCACATTTCTCGTGATTCCAACCCTGCGAGCATTTGTTCAATTAACATGAGATCAAGGAATGTGCCATATTCACAAAACGTTGCAGCCTGCAGCAGTCTTAAGGAGAAGCTAGTGATAGTTTCTCCTTGCTTCTACATTACACTCCGAAATTTGATGCTCTCAGCAAACTTGTTGCGTGTGGCGTCGAAGTGGCCTTTCAGCTTAGATTGAATCTCACTGTATGACAGAGTTTCCGGATCATCAGGACTCACCAGGATCTTCAGGGCATCATTGAGTACAGAACCCTGTAAACCCGTGCAAAGTGTGCGTGTTGATCCGCGGGTACCTTGCTCAGGTTGAGCGCCCAGGTAAAGCGGGTGAAATAGTCGGTTAAAGTCGTCCCGTTGGTTGCCCGATACGGCTGTATTGTGAACTGTGGCGGTCGAGGCTGTGATGACGTAGTTGACCCTATTGTCTGTCGGATAGCTTCAGCAATCATTGCCGAGAATTGTTGGAGTTGCTCAAAGGTTAAGTCTGGCATGGTGAAGACGAGTGAAGAATAGTATTTCTAACACGCGCTGCGATGAACGTAGTTCGGTGCAACACTTGCGTTGAGGTTAGGAAGTTCACTCGGTTTCGTATTTCTAACACGCACTGCGATGAACTTAGTTCGGTGCAAACACTTGCGTTGAGGTTAGAAAGTTCACTCTGTTTAGTATTTCTAACACGCACTGCGATGAACTTAGTTCGGTGCAAACACTTGCGTTGAGGTTAGAAAGTTCACTCGGTTTCACAACGTTGTCTATCTTAACCCACTTCTGACACTACTGTTATATCGTGGGAGATACAATATAAATAACACACACTTCTTAACATAACTCAACGGTTTATTTAACACTAGTTGATACACAAGGTGGATGTAACTTGAGCCGTCCAGAGCGGAATTAGCGCGAAACTAGCGTCTACAGTCTGCGGGTGCATAACAGAGTAGTCCAAGTATGGAGCGAGGGGATGGAAGGTTCCAGATTGGAATGTTCCAGATTAGAATGTTCTGGGCATAGCAACTAGAATGTTCGTGTTATCTCAAGTAAATACAGAACAATACCCTTATCACACTTTTGGCAGTTTTGTCTCTCTCTGTAGCTACCACCGAACGGAGTTTTCCGAGTTTGAGTAAGTTGAAGAAATACGTTAGTTTAGGAGTTCAGAAATTCTACTTCTGAAAACAGAGTCAACGGACTAGTATTGCTGTCTATTCACGTATACATTACACTGACGAAGTTATAAACCAATTTGGTAATGCTTCAAAAAACCTTGACTTTAAATCACATAGCACTCCGTATAATGCATTACACAAAATTTCTGTGGTTCATATTCCATTTAAATATATTCAGTATACCAATTTTGAGCGGCTTCGGTGGCGTAGTTGGTAGCATGCTAAGCTTCTATGCCCAAGATCGCGGGTTCAAACCCAGTCGAAGTGGTCGGATTTTTTAAGAACGTTAAAAATCCCTCAGTATGCCTTCCTTCGGAGGGGAAGTAAAGCCGGAGGTCCCTTGTCCTATACTGTATTTATGGCATGTTAAAGAACCTTCCACTAATTACACCTGTGCGAAGCTAAATTATATATAGGCTAAACATTTGACTAACGTTCTTAGGTTCCTGCGTTCGTCGTCAACAGCCAACTGCGGTGGCATCTGGTAACTAAGTTCTGAACTAATTGGTCGTTGACGGTGGCGTTTGGCAGCAAAAGTAGGAACTACTTGGAAAAATTGAATGTCTGCAGTCCTCACTTGAATAGAAAACAGATACACACACTAATACAGACATCACAATTAAGACTGGTTATCGGACAGATTCTACACACACCTAAAGTACACGGGGCTTCATGACCGCGTTGTCGCAACCCCTAAACTAAGGAACCAACCAACCATACCAATTTAGAAGTGTGAAGTAGCATACAGCAAAACATTTCATCGCATACTAATACAGATGGTAATGCCTATAAATTGTTGCGAACGGAAGAGGAGAAAGAGGACTTTCAATGAAAAACATGCAATGCTGCTAAAAAAAAACTTGTTTTATTTACTTGTTGTCAACAGAGAAAAAAAATTACAGCGAGAGCCAAGATCACACAACAAAAATACAGTCTGTGTCTGTTAGGTAGTCAGCCCGAAGGCTGGTTGGATCCTCAAAAAGTACCGCCGTTACGTTATGTGAGTAGATACCCACAAAAACCCAAGGCAGCGCAATTTTGAGGCGTTCTAGGCAAGAAGAGGAGTGAGGTAGTTTGCCATTGCTTTCCTCACTGAGTCAGAACAGTAGTCCTAACCCTATGAGTAGAAAGAACCTTTCACAGCACACACAGGCACTGACTGTGCCCCGAATGCCATTACTAAGCACCACCCATACCTCAGTAGCTTCCATATAATCACAGCCATGAGTGAGACTGAGACATCGGTGAAAAGCCACCTTTTACTCATCTGGTGCTCATAAAGGTAAATCCAAAAAAATGTGTTGAGGCATGTTCCTTTTAGGTAGATTTCATTAGAAAGCTAACTATTGTAATGGATCCCATGTTTCGACTTCCGGAAAATTTTGACATATCTTCGCGTTTCACATCCCCCAGACCCCAAAACCACCGTCAGTTCAAAAGTTTATATATAATTTATGTATGTATATATATATCAGTTTCTTGTGGACATGATAACTGCCGTAATTTTGCACCAATCACTTTGAATTTTTTACCGAATATGTATACTTATAAAATCTCGGTCGAGTTCGTTACTGGGCTAAATCGCTCGAAGGGGGTGAAAATGGGGGGCTTTTTCCGAAAAAGTGAAATATTGCTATAACTCTCTTAATATGTGAAATATCGAATCCGTTTAACATTCATACTATGTGTCGGATTAAGCCCAAAAATTTATGTTAGAAGAGTTTTTTTTATAGCACCAACCATTGACCAAAGGGGTGGGAAAAAGTGGGTTTTTCGGGAAACATTAATCATATCTCTCTTAATAGGCACAATATCAAAACCGTACAAAATGGACAATATTCCCCTAATAATTACCTAAAACTTTTGTCTGAAAGAATTTTTGATATGACCCACCATTACGCCAAGGGATGAGAAAAATGATTTCGGAATTATAAGAAAATGCCATGGCAACACTACTTAATTGATGAGGGATGAGCCATCAGACGTTGCCAAGATAACGCACTTGCACGAGATCAGATTCAGATTTCCATCTGACTAAGTGTGAAGCGGCTTCGGTGACGTAACTGGTAGCATGCTGAATGTCTATGCCCAAGGTAGCGAGTTCAAAGCCGGCCGAAGTCGTCGGATTTTCTAAGAGCGCTAAAAATCCCTCAGTATGCTTTCCTTTGGAGGGGAAGTTCCAACGTTCGTTGCGAGTTGCTGGTTGCGGTGGCATCTAGCAGCCAAGTTCACAGCTAGGTGTCGTTGACGGTAGTACCTGGTAGAAACATTAGGAACTACTGCTTGAAATTGACCGTCTGCAGTCCTTACCTGAATTACAGACTAATACAGCCATCCCTAAGTACACGGGGTTACATGCCCGCGTTGTCGCAGCCCCTAAACTGAGGAACCAACCAAAATCTCTGCGGGAGATATAATTTTGCGTGAAGAAGTAACAGACCGTTACATAGTTACACATCAGTGTCGAAACCTTGCATAAGGACAGTGTGACCACAAGTATAAAAATGGACCCCAAATGACAAGAAGGTTACCGTTCCCATAAGACAATAAAATGTTTAAAATAAGCATAAAATGACGAAAAACAAAGTTAATTAAGCTCCAATTATAAAATACCTTCTCGCAATAAATGAGGTCTGATCCTTCTACGAAAACCTGCATATTCTGCCTATTTTCGCCTATCCCCAAGTTTGTCCGGTGAAATCTACCTCCTCCTTCCGGCGTGCCGAGAGGACTTTTTTCTTTCTTGCTAAGGTACGGTATTACAGTATAGCGCATGATAATGGACCTCTTCCCTCTTTGATGCCATGGCTGACACTGATGAACAGAAAATTCCTACAACACATGCAAAAGTTTGTATGTTGAAAGCAGTAAACTTTATAAAATGTAATGCTTTAAATGGAGAACTTGAATTTGCTCATATGGTATGCCTACACGTACTGTAACTACATTTCTAAAAATCTCTTATTGCAGAATCGTTGTTGCTGATGCTAATTCATTTAGGACTTTTGATGACAGAGTTATTTAGCCCCATGTATTTGGGTGTGTGTAGGATTTATATGATGATCTCTGTTATGGTGGTGCCTGTAGTAGTGTGTGTATTTCTTGTAATTCAGATGAGGATTGGGGAAGATGCACTGATGGCTTTAAGTTAGGAAACATCCCGGCATTGCCTGGAGTGGAAGACAGAAACCACTTCTTGCATGACTCTGGTGGGAATCGAACCTACCTCAGTAGGGGAGCAATAGGAGTTCTGCTTCACCCATTTTATCTGTACCCGACTGTACATGTAAAAATAATTAATATCTCTCGAACGCATGGTCCGATTTTGACAAATGAGGTGTCGTTGGACTCGAGCTGACGTCCTATTTCCTATAGACCTCTCGCTATATTTTTGAAAAATATTTTGAAAATTTTTGTTTTCGAAAGTAGGTGATAGTTTGAAAACCAAACATGATAGAATGTTGTGCCATGACACAAACGAACGGCCTCTATGTCCTTTATTTTTTATAATAAAACTTCTTTTATTTTTTATGTTTTTTGAAAACAGTTCAATTTTGAAATTCCTATATTTTGGAAACTAGGACTTTTACAAAAACGTTTTTTGACATAAATGAAAGGCCCCTATGCCCTCTACCCCCAAAATAAATTTCAAGTCTCTAGGATAAAAACTTGACAGTAGTAGTGGGATGATGAGTTCTGCAAGTCGCGTGCGTGCTTGAATTCGTATGGCTATATTGGAAAAAGTTGGTGGTGGGGGAGGACTAAGGTCGAGTGAGGTGTCGTTTAGATGGTATTTTTCCGCTCTATTTGATGGTGAGGTTATTTTTTAAAATGGGTGAAATTTGGAAACGCAAATTGAGGTAAACGTGCGTTTTTAACATTTTGGTGATATTTAATGAGCGTGTAAGTCTAGAACGATGTGTTGTTTAGGAACGGGGTGACGTTCTCTTGGCTATGAATGTGTGTTGGTATTTTTTTTAAATTGAAAATATTTGTTTTTTGGATTGGCGCTATTTTGGAAACGATGAATTTTGGAAAAAAGTTTGTTTGACGTTAAGGAAAGGTGGGTATGCCCTCTAGGTGGGCAGCAAGTTTCAAGGGTGTAGGAGGGGAAAAAACGATAGCCTACTTTCTCGCGTTCATTGGTGATAATTGGCGAACGGATGGTCGGATTTTAACAAATGAGATGTCGTTGGACTCGAGCTGACGTCCTTTTTCCTATAGACCACTAGTTATATATATATTTTTGAAAAATTTCGTTTTTGAAAGTAGGCGATAGTTTAAAAACCAAACACGATAGAACGTTGTGCCATCGTTCAATCGAATGGTCTCTATGACCTTTATTTTTTATAATAAAACTTTCTTAATTTTTTAGAATTTTGAAAACACTTGAATTTCGAATGTTTACTATTTTGGAAACTAACAAGTTTACAAATAAGTTTGTTTGACATAAATGAAAGGTCTCTACCGCCTCTACCACGAACATAAATGTCAAGTCTCTAGGACAAGAACTATGCTTTTTTATTATTATAAAAACTACTACGGTGTCGTAGCAGGCGGAGAGGTGATACTCCGACGTGGCGCGTCCCAGGTGGCGGATAGGGGGGTCCTCACCGGCTTGCCGGCGGACTTGAGCAAAATAAAAAAGCTCTCGCGGCCCAAACACACAACAACCTCTACGGTTAACAACCGCAGTTGTAACTCGGAGCTTGCTCCATACAAGGTTGACTACCTTTGAAAGTCAAACATGGAAGAAATCTTTTAAGGAATAATCCACCTAGACTGCATTCGGATACGGTGGGCAGTCGCCTGAAAGATACCCTAGATGAGTCGGAGCATCTAAAAATACCCCCGACAGATAGAAAACCCAAATTTAGACTGAAGATAGGACAGATAAACTATATAGCAACACACAATATGAATTCCATCATACAGCCAGGAAAACTCAAAATTTTGACAGACGAAATGGATCGCAAAAGGATTCTAATAACCGGGCTTCAAGAAATGAGAAACACCGATCAGGAACCAATAGAATCACAAGGGTATAGAATTTACAAGGGAATACCAGGAATAAGAGTAATGAAGCAATGTCCACAATTCGGAACAGGATTTGTAGTCAATCTCAAAATAATTGAATCCATCATAGAATTTAAAGCATTATCCCCTAGGCTCTCGACACTAACTCTAAAAGCTGCAAATCGAACATATACCATTCTAAATGCCCATGCCCCAACTAATGATACAAATAATAAGAAAGAACACAAGGATGATGTGGACGGATTTTGGGAGCTTTTAGATCAGACAGCAACAAACATAAATAAAAGTCACACCAAAATTTTAATTGGAGACTTTAATGCCCAGTTAGGAAAGGAAAAAAGATATAGAGACATAATAGGAAAATGGCCAGCACATAGAAGAACAAACAGGAATGGCATAAGACTGGTGGAATTTTGCAGGAACCATGATATGATCTCCAAATCAACTTACTTCAAGAGAAGACCAAATAAACTCAAAACTTGGAAACATCCAGATTGGTAAAAAGGTGAATGGCAACTAGATCATGTTTGTATGGATAAGAACTATCACAGGGAGATCTACAATGTGAAAGTTCTGAGAGGAACAGATACTGGATCGGATCATTACATGATAAAGATTAAAATTAAATTTACCCCGTTGACAAAGAAAAAAAACCGCCTAAAAAGAAGAGAACATACGACCCTCATAAACTAATAAATAACAAGGGATACAAAGAACGAACTAGATATATTAAAATAACAGATGATCTAGAGGAAATTGTTCCCGAATTGAAACAAATAGCTGAACAAGTAGCCCCAATAAATCCAAGGAAGAAACACCAATGGTGGAACGATGAGTGTGATAATACAATGGAAGATAGACATCAAGCGTGGTTACGGTATCAGAGTCAAAAAACAGATGAATCACACTTGGATCTCATAAAACAAAGGAGTATAACTCAAAAAATAATTCGAGGGGTTAAACGGCTATACCAAAAGGATATACTTCTGATGATCGAAACAAATAGCGCGAAAACAAACTCAAGAGATTACTACAAATTTTTTAGCAAACAACTACAAAGATATGAACCTCCAACATTAATGTTAAAAGACAAAAATGGTGAGTTAGCTCATAGTAATAAAATAAATACAGAAATTTTAGCAGAAACATTCAACAAGTTGCTAAATAGCGAAGATCCACCAGAACTGCTTCAAATAAATACAGACACCACTATTAAAACACCATCAGAAAACATAAATCCACCCACAATCCAAGAAGTCTACAAAGTGCTGAGAGAGCTCAAAAACTACAAAGCGAGTGGAGAAGATCAAACAATTGCAGAATTGTGGAAATACGCAGCAGAACCAGTAAAGATTTCATTACACCATTGCATAGTGAACATTTGGATCAAAGAATAACTGCCAGACTATTGGACTACTGCTATAATACATCCATTACACAAGAAAGGACAAAAATCAAATCCTGACAACTATCGAGGAATTTCCCTTTTGGATATCACATATAAAATCATGTCACGAATTCTATATAATCGTTGTAAAGATCAATTAGAACTGGAAATGGGAGAATATCAAGGTGGATTTCGGCCATGGCGAAGCTGCCCTGAACAGATAATCACCTTAAAATTAGTAATGGACTACTACAAAGGTAGACAAAAACAGCAAGTCATAACCTTCGTAGACTTCAAAAAAGCTTATGATCGTATACATAGATCTTCATTGCTGAAAATACTAAGGAATTTCGGGCTTCATCCCAAATTAATAAAAATTATAAAACAAACTCTAACAAACGCCAAATCTAAAGTAAAATTCAGAGGAGAAATATCTGAACCGTTTACGATTAAAACAGGATTAAGACAAGGAGATGGTTTATCACCTCTACTTTTCAATTGTGCTTTGGAATATGTAATGAGGGAATGGTACAGGGAAAATCCTAGGAACATAAGAATTGGAACCAAGAAAGATCAAATAGACTTAAATTTCTTGGGATTCGCAGATGACTTAGCGTTACTGGCTAATAATATTCAAGAAGCCAGAAATCAAATAATATGCCTACAAAATATAGCACAAAAAATTGGACATCAGATATCATTTGAAAAGACAGAGATAATGGTAGCAAATCCACTTGTAATCAATCACATAACAGTAAATAACAAGAAAGTTAAAATAGTGAAGCAATTTAAATACTTAGGAGAAAATATAACTTACAACTTGGATGAGAAACCTACATGGCAAGAAAGAACTAATAAAATGACAAAAGCCCAAAAATTAACATGGTCTACATATAAAATAAAATGTCTATCAATCGCAACAAAATTAAAACATTACAAGACGGTGGTTCAACCAGAGGTGACCTATGGAAGTGAAACTCTTTTTAAAGTTACTCAGAAAAACAGAATCGACAAAATTTTAAAAGTAGAAAGAAGAATAGCTAGAACATGCATAAATAAAAAATATCAGAAAGATGGACAGTGGCGGATAGTACGAAATGAAGTGGTATACAGAGAACTGGAGCCCATCACTGATACTATTCGGAAGAAACGGCTTTCTTTCTTTGGTCACATCATGAGGACACCAGAAACCAGGTTATCTAGAAAAATTGCAGTGAAACTTTGGAATACGAAACAACAAGTAGGATGGATTAAGGAAATTAGAGAAGATATGAAAGAATTGGAAATAACCTTGGATAACTTGGAAAACAAAACAACAAAATTTAAAAAAAACTGAGAGATATAAAAATAAGATTTCAGGCTAAAATAGACAAACGTAATACAGTAATAAGGGTATTTACAGATGAGGAACGCCTGAAAAGATCAGAGCGAATGAAGAGCTACTGGGCGACTCGGAAAGGAAACTTACTGAAGAAGAGGACCAAGAAATGATTGACTGAAGTGGTCCAATGAGACCGTAAAAGCAGAAGAGGAAGAAGAAGAAGAAGAAGAAGAGTGTTTGTAGACAGAGAGCCGGTAGCGCTTGACGTATCTTACAAAGAGGCTATGACTGGCCATCGTGGATACGGGAAATGGCTATTTCGACGGGGCGGCAGGGCGAGGGAGCGCTTTTTGATATTTTCCTATATGACGAACGAATGAAGGCGAATATTTTGAAAATCCCTTATGGCGATCTCGGTGACCGTGCCCGGAAGAAATGAATCGCTATTTTGGCAGGACGGCTGGGGCTGCTTATTACGATTGGTTTTGTGACATTTCCTATGACGGATGGAGGCGAATATTTGAAAATGTGTTAAGTGTGCTAGGATTTTTTTTACCCTGAAGGGAATCTTTAATATGCTAGTAAACGGTAATAAGCAAGACTGCTGTCTGGCACAGTAAATGGTTTTAGAATATGGAAACTTATAACATTTGCTCGACCAAGTCATGTGCATGTACGCAAAGAGCCAAAACGGTAAGGTCATTAGCCTGAAATATTATTAACTAAATATTGAACTGGGTCAAGTCATGTGTTTTAGGGTGAAATTATGTGGTTAACATGATCATATATTGAGGATGGCCGCTTGCTAGTAATTATTATTACAGTAAAATGTTTAATAATAATAATAATAATAATAATAATAATAATAATAATAAGACACACATGTTTTCAATGCTAACACACATTCACAGTCCTGCTCACTGGAGACTGAATATTGTACCTAGCCAGAGGACTTGTGAGAGAGACTGCTGATAAGACAAAAATGTCTACGTCAGCAGGAAGTGTGATATCAGCTTACTTGCCTCGTGGTGGCTAGCAGGTGTGCTGTTTAAGCAGTGACCGCCATTTTGGTTCTGAGACAGTAGGACTACCGATGTATAAGAGGCAGCCATTTTGGTTCCTTATTAAAAACATTATTATATTATTATTAGCCAAGACACTTTAATAAACTTTAATTTATGTGTATTAGTTGATATGAAAGTCTCAACAACCAGCCATGCTTGCTCCCACTTTTTGCTTTCACTTTTGCTCCCACGTTTGCTCTCATATTAATGCCAACTCTTATAACTATGAGCAGCAGCAAAATGCAAATTGAATAATATTTCTGATAATGTTGAAAACAAAAGTCCTGAGGTCTTGGGTTTGATTTCCCACTGTTCATGTAATTATTATTGTTGACGGTACTTTGGAAATTCCACCTTCAAAAGAAAAAAAAAGAATCCACTTGAATATTTCTGTTATTATTATTATTATTATTATTATTATTATTATTATTATTATTATTATTATTACCCAAGTCTCTTTATTAAAATTTAATTCATGTGTATTAGTGGATTTGAAAGTCTCAACAACCAGCCATGGTTACTCCTACTTTTTGCTCTCATATTTTCTCCCACGATTTGCTTTCACATTTGCTCTCACTTTTGCTCACACTTTTTTCTCTCTCACTTTTACTCCCATATTAATGCCAACTCTTAGAACTATATGCAGCAGCAAAATATAAATGGAATAATATTTCTGGGAATGTTCAAAACAAAAGTCCTGAGGTCTTGGGTATGAATTCTCAACTATGGTTGTCAGCCAATGAGTTACACTACAGAAAAATTTATTTTTGTGTTGTGTTGCATGATAATTTGCCCATCTCGCGGTGTAGTGGCTAGTATACTTGGATGTTATCCCAGAGGTTTTGGGTTCCAACTCGACTATGCCCAGAATGTATTTCTTGATCTGAGAGTTGGAAGGTTAGGTTAGGTGAAGTTAGGTTTGGTGAAGTTAGGTCAAGTTAGGTTAGGTGAAGTTAGGTCAAGTTAGGTTAGGTGAAGTTGGGTTAGGTTAGGTTAGGTGAAGTTAGGTTAGGTTAGGTTGGATAAAGTTAGGTTAGGAAAAGTTAGGTTAGGTCAGGTGAGATTGTTTTAGTAAAACACCACATCTGCCCCCACATTTTACTCACACATTATGCTCCCACTTTGTGCACCCACGTTTGCTCGCTCTTTTTGCTCTCACTTTTTGCTCCCACTTTTGCTTTCACATTTTCTCCCACTTTCTGCTCTCATATTTGCTCACACTTGTTTGCTCCCACTTTTGTTTACACTTTTTTCTCCCCCTTTTTTGCTCCCACTTTTTGCTCCCACTTTTGCTCCCACTTTTTGCTCCCATATTTGCTTCCACTTTTTTATGCTCTCATAATTTCTCCCACTTTTGCTTGCACTTTTTGCTCCCTCTTTTTTCTCTCACTCTTTGCTCCCAATTTTGCTTTCACATTTGCTCCCACTTTTTGCTTCCATACTTGCTCCTACCTTTTTTTGCTCTCATATTTGCTCCTACTTTTGCTCTCACATTTGCTCCCAATTTTTGCTCCCATACTTGCTCCAACTTTTTTTTGCTCTCATATTTGCTCCCACTTTTTGCTCCCAACTTTTTTTTTGCTCCCACATTTGCATCCATATATGCTCGCACATTTAACTATTGTTCTTATTACAAAGTTGTCTTTACTAGAGCTTAGTCTATGCTTGACTGTTGATATGGAAGTATCAGTGACTAGGTATGTCAAGCCTCATGCATTCTATAAAGGATATTCATATTTTGTGAAACGAACCAATAAAAATGGAACTGTTATTTGGCGTTGTTCAAAACAACGTCCAAACAATGTCGTAGTGAGCTAAAAAGTAAAAATAGTGAGGTTTTAAGTGTCAGTGATCATCAATGTAGTGTACTACATGAAACATTGTTGCTGTCAACAGAAAATCATAAAAATGCTAACAAGCAAGTGCTACGAAACAATACTACTATTGAAAATAATTCAATGTTCAAAAAACCTTAACATTATCAAAAGCCACGCAGACTCTACATGAGGACACTGTAGAGGAAGAGGAACAGGAACAGGAAGAGGAACAGGAATATTTAATTGGTTTTAGTGATGTTGGGGATAATGTTGAGGATAATAATTATGCTGCTTATGATTATAATAGTGATAATGACGTTTTATACCTATTGTTCACCGTGGAAAAAAGATCTACAACAAGCTTTGTTTTTAAAACTATAACACACTATCGTAAAGGCAAAGACGTGTATTAAGTATGCATTTATTGTCATAATCATGTATACTTTGCAATGTTAAATATTGCAACTTTGTAGAAAATAAAACTGCATTGTAACATCATTTTCATTTATTTACAAACTCTATATACAGTACTTTGTTTTGGTTTCGTCATAATATTTTTAAAGACAATACTAAAAACTAAAACATTGTTATTCTATACACATATTTTTTCTTTCAGTCTATTGTCATCACTTATATTTTTCCATTATTATTTCACATTTGTTTTTATTTAATTAAAACGGACCATGCACTTATTGTTTTTAAAACCTTCATAAATTAAGTGTACAGGTTGCACATCATTATTCACTTCATCAAAAACACTCTCCGTCATATCATTAAACCGTGTAAGCAGAAATGTCTCAAAATTTTCGCATACACAAATTACACGATCACCATATGCTGTTTTCAATGTCCGAATCTTGATAATCCGAAATGGAATATCCGTTGGCAATTAGCTGAGCTTCTTTGTCTCTAAGCCTCAAGCTTGCCCCACAGCGTTCAAAACATTCATTGTAGTAGTCTATAAACAAAAGAAAACTTATCGATTACTCTACAACAGCTGGTAATAATATTGTGCATATAGGTATTCTGCACTATGCATTGCTAATAAATTATATTATTTATGCAAGAAGTGCCCTAACTGTGGCAGATACTACTTTTCTGCATATATCACAAGTGTTTAGTTCTAATGCACACTTGACACATGCTATCATGTGTCCACAAGGTAAAAATACAACACCTAGCTCATCTTGATAACAAATTTTACATAAATGTTGGTCACACTTTTGTATTTGTTGGTCAGAAAAGTCTTTTTTTTTTCAGCCTCATGTATTTGCTCCGCGTGTTCTAACTCTAAAGGCACTTTTATCTCTTGTGCTGCAATCACGTTTTCTTTACGAATAGTGTTCACAAATTCCTGACCTTTAAGCAACACCATGTATCTACAGTTAGGTAACCAACGAGCGTGTTGCACAAAATGGTCATCAGTCATTTGCCAATACTTTAAAGCAAATCCACAATAAAAACATATTGTTTTATCCCCTTCACCAGTATTACAAAAATCCAGCTTCACTTAGCTGTTTTGTAAGGTGTTTTAATATTAATGGCCAAACATTTTTATAAGATTCGAAACGTTTTTCAACAGAGCTGCACTCTGGGTGTGCTAGTGCTTTAGTCTTGCAAACTCCCAATTTTTCAAAAGAACATGCCAATTCAACACTGTCTATGGCATATGGACCACATATATCGACACTACCGTTGTTGGCTGGTAATACATAATTATTATTTATTTGTGATTCAGCAACGTAAGTAGCAGCCAATGGCTTTGTGGTTCGGTAAAATGGATACACGGGTAGGTTACCCACTTGTTTTCCAAGCATGTAAGGACAACAAGGAGACCATCGCAAATGGTCTCTAAAGGGATCATCCCCTTCTTCCCAGTGTGAAAGTTCAGTACGACAAAACACACAGCGCACCACATCTTCTCAGTTCAAGTACAAAAAACTGGCTTTTGCAAGTTTATGTGTCGACAAAAAGCCTACAGGCCAGGATTTAAATGTTAACCAACGATCATGTTCTGATTTTAAATTTAACCCAAGTGGTAAACCAACTTGCTCACTTGTTGTATTTGGTACTAACGCCATGTGTTATAATAAAACTGTTTCTTATTGTAAGTTATTAACGATGCACAGAGTACTTTAAAGCACAATGTATGCATTTTTCACTGTCTGTTCACTATGTTAATGGCGCATGACCACACCAAAAAATAACCCATCACTCAATCAATCAATCAATCAATCAATCAGTCAATCAATACTTGTAAATAAAACGTTAACGTTAATTGGCATTAATATATCAAAACACCATCAAAAATATTTAATAATAAACTGTATGTCGACACTAACAGTAATCCATGTATTTATTTTCTTTTTGTAAAGCTACAGTCGTTTACATCCCCCTTTAAGCAATATATAAACAAAAATGAATGAATGTCATGTCGTTTTGTCCAGATTATCATGTTCAAACCTGTGGATATTCGTTGAGTTCATAGGGAACCGCCCATAAATTAAATTACAATTTTGTGTTTACAAAATCCAATATGGCCTTGTACTTTTCCAGGTCAACAACCAATATGGTCTTGTACCTTTTGCCAATACATAGCCAATAATCAATAAAGCAATCATCGTCCCAGTCATGTATAGGTAATGATCTTTTCTGTTTAGTGGTTTTCAGTAGTGGTAAAATGGAATAGCATTTTAAGTTAGGCTTACCTCAGTTTTAAATACTTCACTCTTTGGCAATGGTTTTGCTCTAGTGCGTCTCGGGTTTTCAGCAACTGCTACGGCGGTAAGGCTTTTATTTCCAAGTTTCTAAAAATAAATAAAATAAACAGCTATAAATACCTAAATTCAGATTAATACATACATTTCATAAAATAAAATAATATCAAACAATAAAATGAAACAAGTTAGTTAAAAAAATAGTCTCACCTTCACTTGCACTGGCTTGTTACTGTTTCCTTCTAGTGAGCTCAAAAGTGCAATGGTTTCTCGTATCTCAGACATGTAAGGTATACCGGTTATCTGCAAACAAATAAATAAATTAAAATCATTAATTACCTAATCAATAACTACAAATTTAAGGTTCATTAGCATGACATTATTAAAATAATCATTCATAGGTACTTTAAAAAACAAACTGGCTTTTTCTTCCAAAGTTCAGTTCGGAGCTCTACTGTATACGTCTATTTGCTGGTCCTGTCAGTGTATTACTAACACAAACCTTATCAGTCTGCTTAGCAACAGAAAAAGTTGAATTTTCTCAGCGTTTTTACCTTGAAATGTTGTCTCTCTCACTCGTGTTCCCACGCCTCGCCACATTCTACAAATGCGATAAGATTCGCGTACCTTATACTAGTTTCATGTTTTTAATAAGGAACCAAAATGGCTGCCTCTTATACATCGGTAGTCCTACTGTCTCAGAACCAAAATGGCGGTCTCTGCTTAAACAGCACACCTGCTAGCCATCACGAGGCAAGTAAGCTGATATCACACTTCCTGCTGACGTAGACATTTTTGTCTTATCAGCAGTCTCTCTCACAAGTCCTCTGGCTAGGTACAATATTCAGTCTCCAGTGAGCAGGACTGTGTGTGTGTGTTAGCATTGAAAACATGAGTGTCTTATTATTATTATTAATATTATTATTATTATTATTATTATTATGATTACTAAACACTTTACTGTAATAAAAATTACTAGCAAGCGGCCATCCTCAATACATGATCATGTTAACCACATACTTTCACCCTAAAACACATGACTTTACCCAGTTCAATATTTAGTTTATAACATTTCAGGCCAATGACAACCGACAGTAGTAGCTACGCGGGCTAAAGCGCTGCGTTAGGTCAAGGGGCCAAGCTCTCTGCTGACTCGGTAGACACGTGGGTTCGAGCCCCACCGTCGGCTGTCCTTGAAATGGTTTTCCGTGGTTTCCCATTTTCAACACCAGGCAAATGCTGGGACAGTACCTTCTGACAGGCCACGGCCGCTTCCTTCCACATCCTTGCCCAGTTTCATTCACCATCATTCATTTCATCTCTCATTAACTCCTCTCATGAGGTTGGCGTCAGGAAGGGCATACGGCCGTAAAAACCATCGCCACTAAGACTTCCATCGCATCTCATCCCCGACCCCGTTGGAAAAACGGGAATAATAAGGGGTAGACATACATTTCAGGCCAATGACCTTACCGTTTTGGCTCTTTGCGTACATGCACATGACTTGGTCGAGCAAATGTTATAGGTTTCCATATTCTAAAACCATTTACTGTGCCAGACAGCAGTCTCGCTTATTACCGTTTACTAGCATGTTAAAGATCCCCTTCAGGGTAAAAACATCCTAGCACACTGAACACATTTTCAAATATTCGCCTCCATCCGTCATAGGAAATGTCACAAAACCAATCGTAATAAGCAGCCCCAGCCGTCCTGCCAAAATAGTGATTCATTTCTTCCGGGCACGGTCACCGAGATCGCCATAAGGGATTTTCAAAATATTCGCCTTCGTTCGTTCGTCATATAGGAATATATCAAACAGCGCTCCCTTGCCCTGCTGCCCCGTCGAAATAGCAATTTCCCGTATCCACCATGGCCAGTCATAGTCTCGTTGTAACATACGTCAAGCGCTACTGGCTCTCTGTCTACAAACACTCTTTTATTTTAAAAAAATAATAATTAAAATGCATAGTTCTTGTCCTAGAGACTTGCATTTATTTTCGTGGTAGAGGGGGTAGAAACCTTTCATTCATGTCAAACAAACTTATTTGTAAACTTGTTAGTTTCCAAAATAGTAAACATTCAAAATTTAAGAGTTTTCAAACTTCTAAAAAAATAAGAAAGTTTTATTATAAAAATAAAGGGCATAGAGACCATTCGTTTGAACCATGGCACAACGTTCTATCATGTTTGGTCTTTAAGCTATCGCCTACTTTCAAAAACGAAATTTTTCAAAAAAAATAAAAAAATATAACTAGTGGTCTATAGGAAAAAGGACGTCAGCTCGAGTCCAACGACATCTCATTTGTTAAAATCCGACCATCCGTTCGCCAATTATCACCAATGAACGCGAGAAAGTAGGCTATCATTTTTTTCCCTCCTACACCCTTGAAACTTTCTGCCCACCTAGAGGGCATACCCACCTTTCCTTAACGTCAAACAAACTTTTTTCCAAAATTCACCGTTTCCAAAATAGCGCTAATCCAAAAAACAAACATTTTCAATTTAAAAAAATACCAACACACATTCATAGCCAAGAGAACGTCACCCCGTTCCTAAACAATACATCGTTCTAGACTTACACGCTCATTAAATATCACCAAAATGTTAAAAACGCACGTTTACCTCAAATTGCTTTTCCAAATTTCACCCATTTTAAAAAATAACCTCACCATCAAATAGAGCGGAAAAAATACCATCTAAACGATACCTCACTCGATATTAGTCCTCCCCCACCACCAACTTTTTCCAACATAGCCATACGTATTTAAGCACGCACGCGACTTGCAGAACTCATCATCCCACTACTACTGTCAAGTTTTTATCCTCGAGACTTGAAATTTATTTTGGGGATAGAGGGCGTAGGGACCTTTCATTTATGTCAAACAAACGTTTTTGTAAAAGTCCTAGTTTCCAAAATATAGGAATTTCAAAATTGAACTGTTTTCAAAAAACATAAAAAATAAAAAAAGTTTTATTGTAAAAAATAAAGGACATAGAGACCGTTCGTTTGAGCCATGGCACAACATTCTATCATGTTTGGTTTTTGAACTATCACCTACTTTCAAAAACAAAACAAAAACAAAATATTTTTCAAAAATATAACGAGTAGTCTATAGGAAAGAGGACGTCAGCTCGAGTCCAACGACACCTCATTTGTCAATATCGGACCATGCGTTTGAGAGATATTAATTATTTTACATGTACAGTCAGGTACGGATAAAATGGGTGAAGCAGTACCCCTATTGCACCCCTACTTACCTCTCTTCATTTCTGCCTCACGAAGCTGAGTTTGCGCCGTTTCAACCCTCAGACCAGAATTAGGAAACGAGCCCAGGACCTCAGGAATTAAAGCCAATAATGCTAGCCACTGCACAACAAGATGGACTGACTGTATTACTGAATCAATTGATGAGGAAATGCCTCCATGTAAGAATAGACATTGGCATCCCAAGTGTTGAAAAATATAGCATGTAATGTGTGGGAACAAATACTAGCTATACCAACCATTATATTAGTAGGAGTATATCGCAGGAGAAAGACGTCTAGGCGTATATGCAGTATACATGTTTAATACGAACTGAACGACAAGGTTACATACAGGTGTATATATATACAAAAACAGACAAAAGAATCAACGAGAACATTCTCGTAACTAGAACCGCCACCAATGGCGTTGCGCTTCCTGGCGCTGAATTTAAACCATAGATCACCTATTGGGTTACATATTTCTAACACACCCACTTAAACCAATAGCTGATCTAGAATGTAATAGACACTTGTCATCAGACTTCAATCATAGAGTACCCTACATAAACATAATACAATTCCTGAAAACCTTTTTGAACACAATGTATACTTAAAATACTAATTAACAATTCAATCCCATTCCTTGGGTACAATACACATGTTTTGGTGTAGGTAAAAGTTTGGTGAGAATATCTGAAATCATTTCTTGTGTGGATAAATAGTGCAATGAAATGATTCTCTCTTGAACCTTTTCCCTAATGAATTGGTGTTTGGTGTTCATGTGTTTAGTGCGCCTATGAAAAACAGGATTTTTTGCAATTTTCTGTGCACTTTGACTGTCATTATACAAATCAATTTCTTGATTACAATCCATCAACACACACTGCAAATCACATTCACCTTTAACAAATTCAATTTTTATTGGACCTTGATTAGAACCAATCAAATCAAACATCAGATTCTTAAGATAAACTGCTTCCTTCGCAGCCTCCGACAAAGCTACATACTCAGCCTCTGTCGATGAGGTAGCAACTGAGCTCTGCTTATGAGCTTCCCATGATATGGCAGCATTAGCAAGCTTGAAACGATAACCAATATAGGACTTACTATCACTATCTGTGGAAAAACTGGCATCTGCAAACCCTACCAATTCTAAACCAGTGCTCTTAAAAATGAGCCCTTGATTTATCGTACCTTTAAGATACCGAAGTACCCTTTTGGCTGCAAGCCAATGCTCCTCACTGTGGCAAGAATTAAACTGACTTAAATATGATAATGCATAGGCAATATCTGGTCAAGTACGTACACTCAAATACATAAGTGAACCTATCTGCTGCTGATAAAGTTTATTGTCCATGTTTTTGACTTTAGACAATTTCATATTGACTTCCATAGGAGTACCGATGGGATTAACTTCAGTCATCTCAAACTTATTGAGCAGATTCTTTATGAACTGCGCCTGAGAAATTTTGAGTATATTGTTATATGTGTCCCTTTCTACTTGCATTCCAAGAACCTGAGCAGCAGGTCCAAGATCTTTCATCATGACATTTTGTTTTAAGACATCTTTTAGTTTACTAACTTCCTGTGGATTATTGTGGAACACTAATAAATCATCAACATACAGAGCAACAAGAATGACAGTATTACCGATACTCTTTCTGTAAACACATGCCTCATTATGACTGTTTGTGTAGCCCGAAGCAGACAGAACTGTATGAGCCTTTCTGTGCCACGTAAGTGCAGCCTGCTTTAGTCCATAAATGGCCTTTTTGAGCAAACAAACCTGGTCTTCATTTCCCTTCACCTGGAAGCCCTCTGGCTGACACATAAATATTTCCTCCTGTAACTCTCCATTGAGAAAAGCAATCTCAATGTCTAGATGATCAATCTGTAAATTTAATTCAACCGTTAAAGCAAACAACATTCTGAGTGTGCCATGCCTCACAACTGGTGAGAATGTCTCAACAAAGTCAATGCCAAATTGCTGTGTAAAGCCCTTTGCAACCAACCTTGCTTTATATTTTACAACATCACAATTTGTATTACGCTTAGCTTTAAACACCCACTTATTCTGTACAATGTTTTTACCTTCTGGCTTAGGAACTAAAACCCACGCCTTATTAACCATCATGGAATCCATTTCGCACTTTATGGCTTTATGCCATTCCTTAGAGTAAGGTGATGACAAGGCTTCACTTACTGTACATGGTTCATTTCGATCAGAACAATGAGTGTAATGCAGAATGTAATCAGGATATTGTCTTGGTCTTCTTTCTCGCTGGGGGTAGCGACGCGCTTTCTCATTGTTCTGTGTTGGATTATCTTGATGATCAGGCTCAACTTCCACTTCTTCATTGTGCTGTGGAGCTGGATCTGGAACATCCCTATCACATGCAGTCAATAGTCGTTTAATGACTTCAGTGTTTAGGGGTATTATTGTATTCCCTGGTACCACTGGAGGATCTGTTAGAGCGGAGAAAGACATCTCATCAAAAATCACATCTCTCGCTGTGATTAATTCATGGGTTACTGGATGCAGGAGCCGGTACGCCTTTTTCTCATCCGAGTACCCAACAAATACCATTCTCTCAGTCTTGGGATCAAGTTTTCTTCTCAGCTGATCTGAAATATGAACGTAGGCATTACATCCGAACACTTTTAAGTGCGTCAGGTCTACTTTCTGTCCAGTCCACACTTGTTCTGGTATTGAATTTGGTGTTTTCCGAGCAGGAGACCTGTTGACAAGATATGCAGCTGTATTGACAGCTTCTGCCCACACGCGTTTGTCACAAGCTGCATCTTGCATCATAGCGAGTGCTCTTTCATTCATAGTCCTGTCCATGCGTTCTGCAGTTCCATTTTGCTCTGGTGTGTACCTTACTGTTAGCTGATGCTTGATTCCACGCAGTTTGAAAAACTCATCCATAGCTTTATTACAATACTCCCCACCATTGTCAGAGCGTATGACATTGATTTTCCTTTCACACTCAATTTCAACAGAATTAGCAAATTGTCCAAAGATTTCTCTTACCTCACTTTTCTTTTTTAGAAAAAGACAAAAACCTTCCTCGTATGGTCATCGATGAAGGTGAGAACATATCTGGCTCCTCCCCAGGATTCCTCAGGCATCGGTCCACACAGGTCACTGTGCAACAGGTCCAGTCGGTTCTTGGCACGATGCTTGGTGGTCTTGAAGGGCTGTCGAGCTTGTTTCCCTTCTATACAAGGAACACAGAGCTGCTTTTCACCCGAAAAATCAATACCAGTAGCCAAACAATTTTTTAACAAGTCCATCCCCACTTGATTGAGATGGCCTAACCTTTTGTGCCACAATTCTCTGTAATTAGAACGTTTTGAACACTTTTAGCATCACTTAAACAAGACACTGGTGATTCATTTGCACTTACAGAACCTGAGTTATTTAAGATATAAAGTCCATTTGACTCTTCAATCAATAATTGCACATCACCTGTAACTTGACAGTCACTGTCTTGAAACACTTTACAACCTTCTTCATCAAAAACAATTACATGACCCTTTTTAACAATACTGTTCACAGAGAACACGTTTGCTGCAAGGTTAGGTACATACATAACATCGCTCACCTTTGTTAAAACATTTGCTTGTACTGGAACATCACCTATGCCGCCACTATATAGTTTACAATCGTTTGCTACGGTGACTTCATATCCAACCTCCCTTTTATCATCAAATTTTGACATCCAATCCACTCTACCAGTCATGTGTTTGGAGGCTGCGGAGTCCATGTACCAGCTGTCTGCTGAGTGGGTATCAACTCCAAGGGCTGTGAGCAGAACCCTACCCTTCTTCTTTTCTTCTTTCTTCTCTAGTGGCTTGGCATCTGCTTGATGTGCTGCTGTCTTGTTTTGGTGTTTACAATCTTGTTTCCAGTGGCCAGTTTTGCGGCAGTTCCAACAGAATGGTTTCTTGGGTTTAGTATTCTTGAATCCACTCCTATTAGTGTAGAGTGCTGTTTCTTTGCTGGAGCTGCGTTTGTCTTCCTGTAGCAGTTTACATTTCACAAAGTCACTAGTCAACACTGCGCCTGAATTTTCCAATGCCATAATCATAGTTCATAGTCATCAGGTAGTCCCTGCAATAGCAAGGCACCTAGAAATTCATCATCATCAAGTGGTTTTTAACTGCTGCTAGCCGCTGGGAGAGCCCCATAACTGTGGTGACATATTCTTCCATAGTCTTGAATTGTTCAAGCTTGGTGGAACACAGTTGGCGAAGAATTATTGTGTGCCTGTTGGCGCCTCTATCTTCATATGCCATCTCGAGCGAATTCCATGCTGCTTTCGCCGTTTTTGCTTCCATGACGTACGGAAAAACACTCTTTTCCACCATAAGGTTAATCTTGCACAAAGTACGTTCGTCGCGCCGTACCTTAATCTCCCGTTTTATCATCTTCTGCATAACCAGATAAGCACTTCCAAAGATCATCGTGCATAAGATAATTCTTCATCTGGAAACGCCAGCCAATGTAGTTTTGTCTCCCCTTCAGTTTCTCGAAGGTATAAAGAGAACCAGTGCTGGATTCCGCCATGATGCACACACTTTTTGCACGCGATCACAGGTTTGTTAATTCAAATATAATCACACTGGTCAGAAAACTATACACTCGTCAATGATCCTGCTGGGCCCATAACCTGTAGGAGTATATGGCAGGAGAAAGACGTCTAGGCGTATATGCAGTATACATGTTTAATACGAACTGAACGACAAGGTTACATACAGGTGTATATATATACAAAAACAGACAAAAGAATCAATGAGAACATTCTCGTAACTAGAACTGCCACCAATGGCGTTGCGCTTCCTGGCGCTGAATTTAAACCATAGATCACCTATTGGGTTACATATTTCTAACAATATTGGCATGGAATAAATTGATTATAATTGTCTTGTATCTATCTCACTGTTATAGAAAATCATTGACAGTACCTAGCACTTATTACCAAGAGTATAAAATAAAAATTGGCAGACTAGGGTGGGGTTCTCTTACCATAAGTATCCATGGTTTTAGGGATAGGCTACATCAAGAGTAGAGAGAAATGGGTCACTATAACAGTTAGCCTACCTATTCTGAATTGCGTGTCTCAAACAAGACCTGTACATGAAATAAGTTCAAGTAACTTACAGAATACAAGATTTTAGCCCTATTTCTGTGTTGGGGGAAGGTGGAGATGGTTCAAAGTTGAAACCAATCCTGAATGCGTTGTTTCGTCTCTTCGTTGCCAGTTCTTTACATTTAATTTCCCCTTGTTTTCCTCCATCTTTTATATAAGTAGTGACGTCATCCACAGTCATGGCTTTCCTATGTAAAATCATGGTTTAAACCCTCGTTCGCCTCTTGTCTTTTGCCGAACATTACCTATATATTAAAAATATTTATGAAAACTTATCCGAGTCCGTCCGGCCATTCTATCCGGTCGATTTTCTTCATTCTTTTCTTAAATGAAAGGTATTCATGCACAGATTTGTTATCAAGTTTTACAAATCACTTAACTTCCGCCTTATACAAATTATTTGATTTTTTCAACTTTTTATAGCTTTTTTCCAACTTTCAAGCAATCATATCGTTGGTTCTAATTGAGGTACGCAGGTCGTTTAAGTCTAAGAACACTCAGTTACTCAAGCACTTTCGATACAGCCATCTATGGACTACATATACCGTACATAACAATTATTCAGGTCTTCTCTTCCAGGTGTTTTTCCTCGCCGTCTAGCTTCCTACCAGAGATGTTTCAATCTTTGACTCCTTCTCAATCTTTCTTCCACTGAATGTGGGAGTCTTCTTTTGGGGGAATCCTTCACACTTGCAACTTTAGTTCTAAATCTTGCCCTGTCCCACACTTCAACTAGTACAATATTTGCCCATTTTATTAAGTCTTGATATACATCCTGAAGCCATAGAGGTTGTATCTTCCACTTCTCTTGAAGGTTGAGAATTCTATTAGCTAACCTCTCAGTTCCCAATCGTTTTAATATGCCCATAGAACAGTTACTACTTACATACATTTACGGCATGTAAAATAACCTTCCACTAACTTCAATTGTGTGAAGCAAAATTTGTAGTTTAGATTTGATTAATGCTCTTAACTTCCAACGTTCGTAGCCAGGTGCTGGTTTTGATGGAATCTAGAAGCCAAGTTTGCAGCTAGGTGTCGTGGACGGTAGCATTTGGTAGCGAAAGTAGGAACAATTTGAAGTTATCGTCTCCAGTTCTTACTTGAAGATAACACACACTAACACAGCCATCACAATTAACACCGGTTGTCGGACAGAATCTTCACACACCCAAAGTGCACGGGTCTACATGACCGCGTTGTCGCAGCCCCTAAACTAAGGACCCAGCCAAATTCGCGGTCTTCATGATTTTTTGAAGTCAGACCTGGCCAGGGAGTGATCACTTTGGGACTGATCTTGATAATCTGTTGACTGATATGAGTCGTGTGTTTGGTAAAGGAGAATCAATCTTGCAAATGAAATAAAATAACGAATAAATAGTCTTTGTCTTATATTTTCATTGAAACTAGATTTTATGTGCGCCATGGTCACCTACTGTTTGTGTTGATTGTTTTGGCATGGCATGGCACGGCACGATCAGTAGTCAGCGCTGACCTGTAGTTTTGTGTTGTTCCGGTTTCGGTTACTGGTACTCGAAAACAGGCCTGCTTGGTTGACAAGTACAGTAGCGTGGGTAGGATATAACTAAGATCCTTAAAAGGCGGGTTCACACGGAGTCGTGAAGCGGGCGAGAGCACTACTGATCGATCAGCCGGTCGTGGACACGACCTCGTGTGAACCAGTGGTAGTGGGAATTAGGGGTCGTGCCCACCCTCGAAAAGGTGGGACGTGAATCTCTGATTGGTTGGAGTAAGCACGACCGCTTCAGTCGTATTCTTGACAACATGTCTGTATATAAAATGAGTAGTGTCCAGGTGGTGAAGTTTGTTGAGTTGTACCGCGAAAAGGAATGTTTGTGGAAAATAAATTCGGAAGCAATCAAGAATCGAGATGTTAGGGACACAGCATTGCAAGAAATGTGCAGTGCAATGAACGTTGATGGTTTCGGGATTCGTGAAGTGGCATAAAAAATAAAAATATTAGAACTTCCTATTATCAGGAAATAAAAATATATATGATTGAAACAGAATCAAATCTGGATTCGACAGTGCAAAGCGGCACAATGTCATAACGGCCAGAAGAAACAAAAAACAGTTCCCATACCGTATTGATGATCGTCCTGCAGGAAGCTCGTCAAATGAAAAGGAGACAGATGAAAGTTTTAAAGGCCCTCATTCACGTAAGGCCACTGCATTAAAAAAAAAGATACGAGCCCTACAGTAGTCGCATATGATGTGTAACATCTGACATGTTATCCTACTATGAAATTGAGATGAAATGTATGTGAAGTCACCTGGCATGTTATCCTACTCGTATACTACATAGCTTGGACATTCTTAAAATGTTAATTTACGCTCCGTTTTCATACTGGTACAATGATGAATGTAAAGAATGAATTGGAGATATGCTACTGTCACACTTGTTTGAACAAACATCACTCATTATATTGTAAACTAAGAGGAGGAATGAAACCATAGTCTCTAGCCCAGTGGTTCCCAACCTTTGTCAGCTGATGCCCCTTTTTCAGATACGGGAGTTCATTACGCCCCCCTGCTCCCTCCCCCCCCCCCTCACCCACCACTCGTCGCTTCTATAACCTCTTCGATTGACGCGGAGGATATAGACATAACCTAATAACATTGCAGTGCATAATGGAATGCGCCTATCTATTACATACTAACTTCATTTTAGCACAATACAAAGAACACACTTTTACAACAAATCCCTAAATTAGTCAACAAATGTCAGTGAGAGGGTTGACAGTGTTTTCTCTTGGTAAGATTCGGTATGTTTGGTTTGATATTTGACAGAGCACAGCGGAGATCACTTGCAACATCAAGCCGAGAGTACTGCTTTGTTTCTATGACTCTCAGCGTTGAAAATCCTGACTCGCATAAACATGTCTTTGAAAATGTAAGTTCAAACTGTTCAATGCTTCAAAGAAATCACAAAGATATGTCAATGAGGCGATAAAATTGGCATAATTTTGCTCCTTACATCACAGCAAATTCCTTATTGCACCTCCAACCTCGCGGCTCCGTGGAGGTTTGTGCCGACAGTTGGCAATTACCAGTGCTTTTGAATGATTGACTTGGTACGACAATCACTTGGAGAGATTCGAAAAATGTTTATTTTACAAAATTGTAATATTCGAGTTAAAAAAAACTTAATTCGGAAACTACTTCACGCCCCCCTTGATAAAGCCCCACGCCCACCTAGGGGGGTGCACCCCCCAGGTTGGGAACCCCTGAGGAGTCTAGCCTATCTATAGACTACGAGAAATAATGTCCAATACATCACATTTTCCAACTCCTGCTTGGTGCTAACTATTGTAATTAAAATTAGATAAATCGTAATATCATGTAGATTCTGTTAAAATGACGCATAATGTTATGATAGATATCGTTTAAATCGATAATACGATAGCATGAATAATTGACGGGACTGGGGTTCAAGCCGGAGACCTCATGATTCACAGACCAAGATGCTATCCACGCAGCCATTACAACCACAGACATTTAGAGTGCAAGACAGTTACTCATTTTCCCGTGCCGGTAATAATACGGAAGTATTTTTTATGCTCCATTAATATTTTGATTTTTTTTCGATTATGTTCCTGCGTTGAATTGAGTTTTAAATTAGTTATGAATACGCCTACTTGACAGTAAAGGAAATTCCTATAGTGGTCCGTGAAAGGTTACCTCAGTTCCCGTATAAAAACATCGATATATATTACATTAATCGCTGCATTACCGCAATGTGGGTTAATATCTGAATAGCCACTGTGCACAAACATAATACCGGCTTTGCCGACTAGTTACAATGTCCCATATTAAAGCATATCATAATTTAAATACTGATACGAAGACTTTTAACATGCGGGTTGTGTTCAATCGCTTGACACCAGAGTTCGCATGAGCGTTTACCGTTCAGTATGAAAGTGTTGAGCAAAGTTACTCGGGGAGCGGATGCCCATAACTTTTATCCAGAGATTGAAAAACAGACTATTAATAAATCATAATTGTTTTCAGCAAATATGATATACGGTAATGAATGTTTTTACACCAAAGAACGACAACTTGAAGATGATTTATTGTAGAAATATCTGTAATGTCACCTCCAAACCTTGAAGTAATCCGTAAGTGATAAACATTCCACATGGTAACACTGCCAGCTGGATCTCGTCCCTCCTAGCTGCTAATGCGATATCCAGCAACCGAGTGGAAAGATGTTACACTTCAAAAAGACGCCTTCCAGATAGATTCTACCTTCGCATATTTTGGAAACAATTGAAAAGCTGGAGTCCATGCAATCAAAACTTGCAACGGAGAAAGAGTTTGATGTTTGGACAACGAGCGAGAAACTTATGACCAGTGAGAACACTTCGTCCATGTGAACGGAACAAGGTCGTGGGTTCTTGAGTTGAATACGCAAGTCGTGACGCATACTCAAAACTAGTAGTGCTCTCGCCCGCTTCACGACTCCGTGTGAACCCGCCTGTTATTAGTCATCGTTCTCCTCTCCGTGGTGACATGAACACCGGTTATAATTAGCTGTGCTGTTGCGAAACAATTAGAAACCCAACTTTGTTGATTCGCCCATTATTAATTTTCCCGTCACAATATTCATAATATAACTTCTAATGTTCTAAATTACGTACATATATGTTTTATTAATTTCTTGCACATTCAATGACGGCAGCCATGTTTGTCAGGCGCATAACGTCTCTTTAACTGTCACTGAGGCGCACACACTATCAAACATGGAGGATCTCTCCTCCATGCCAACATATTACTGTCACCAACACGAGGGACACAAAATATACCTTGTAATAAAGTGAAAAAGCATTAATAGGTAAAACGATTGGTCCGGATGCAAGTAGCTGATAACGAATATGTACTCGTATAATATTAGTAGAAATCAGTAGCTGCTCGCATCCAGACCACAAATCACTCAAGCAGCTAACTATATAATCCACTCTACCCTGGCCATTTAACGACAGTCACATAATCACACTAAGCAAGCAAATTTGAAGTTCAATCACCGTACCATCACATATAACCAACAAATATCGACTAGTTGTGTTGGTTTAACTACTAATGCAACTAAATGTGTACATATTGTAAATATTTTCATCCATACTTGTAGACATAGATTTAATAGCATATGTGTAATGGATCTGATGATGATTGCTTGACGATCGAAACCGGTCATCCAAGTGTATTTATTAATCTCATGTATTTTTGTCAATATTGGGGAACCACCACCCATTACAATCGGATACAATCGTGTTGACCGACTGAAAAATATAAAATTTCGATTACTAAGGCAACACTGTAAAATGGCTTCAAACACCATAATTACCTTTTTAAATAACGAGGTACACTGAGAATCATAAATACTAACACTAATAGGACGAATTATACAAAGTAAAGGAAAGAATATCACTATTTTACATATTTCTATAGAAATGTAAACTTCAAACCTAGTGATAAGGATCTGATGGTGTCCGCGTGACGGTCGAAACGCTCCATCCACATTTTGTCGCTTATAGTTATAAGAGTAGCCTTTATAGAGTGCCTACTGTCTACCTTTGTTGGATGTAGTAAGTTCCGTAGTAGTAACTGACTTGTCTGTCTGATTTGATTTACGTACTACAAAGGTTACAACAGTTCTGGTGAAGGAGTCATTCAGCGTCGGCTTTTATGTCGGCTTATTTAGCAGTTTATATTATGTTGGCTTATTTAGCGACTTATTTCCTTAATCAGCTTGTTTGGCGGGTTATTTTATGTTGGCTGATTTAGCGGATTATTTAATGTAGGCTTATTTAGCGGATTATTTTATATCGGCTTATTTAGTGGTTTATATTATGTCGCCTTATTTAGCGATTTATTTCTTTGGTCGCTTTCTGATGTCTTATTTGGCAGTTTATATTATGTCGGCTTATTTAGCGGTTTATTTCCATAGTCACATTCTGACGTTGGCTTATTTGGCTGGTTATTTCTTGTCGATGTATTTAGTGGCTTATTCTCTTGGCCTTGGAGAAGCATCACGGCTCTTTTGATGGCAGTATACTCCTTACTGCTATGTTTGTAAGCTAGCAACAACAACACACCCAGATTACAATAATTCTAGAGTACTTTAAGGTTAATTGACTTCAGCTCACCTAACCTAACCTAACTTCACCTATTTCATCACACGATCTCCTCCTCCCTCCTTCTCTAAGATAGTGGATGAAGCTTAACTAAGCCTAACCTAACCTAACCAAACCTAAATAAACACCTGCAACGCGTGACGTCATACGCTGCAAGATTCTACTTGTTTCTGCAAGAATCATGTTTCGCACCAAAAATTCTTGGATCATATTAGGGAGCCTGAGAGAGATTCAGTCTTAACCTTTATTCGAGGGATCTTAGTACATGCATGCCCGTGTGTGTTAAATAACCCCTGATATTTAAATAATACATAGCCAATATTCCATTCTCCACGTGGTATAGCACACTTCCGGCGCTCGACTGTTACGTCACGCGACTGATAAATCTTGTTTAAACGTTAAAGCAAACCCGCTGCCTGTATGACCATATGTGGTAAAGCCGACCTATGAGGAAGCATTCGGTTGTAACACCTGCATCGTGAGACGTCATACGCTGCAAGATTCTGCTTGTTTCTGAAAGAATCAGGGTTCGCACGCTTGCTTCCTGTAACGCTGCACCTCGCTTCCGGTTGTAACACTTGCATCGCTTGACGTCATACGCTGCAAGATTCTGCTTGTTTTAAATCACAATTTGCATAAAGCAGCCACGAAAAAATGACTTCTAAAAATACTCTATCCTAACCACCTCCCCCCCCCCCTAACCTCCGAGCTAACTACAAATATATTTGACCAATCAATTAAAGATAGTCCGCTCAGCTACCCTCCCTAGCCGCCACCATGTTTTCTCTACCGATTAAAGATACGCCCTGCGTGGCTACCCTGACAAATAAATAATAACTAATAAAATAAATAATTAATAATACTACCCCCATCGTCCCCTCTCTATTCACCACCGTCTTTGGTTGACCGATAAAAGATAACTCGCTTGAACACCAAGTTACATTCTGTTCGCTAATGCAATCGTAAAATGTCAAACACCTGCATGATATAAAATTTTAGCTGATACAGCAGTCTCATACCATTGCACTATTCACTTCCCGTTACGCTACGCGACAAGACAAATCTTGTTCAAACGTTAAAGCGAATCCACTGCATGTATAGCTCCTTGATCAAGTTTCTATGATTATTGGTTCGAAAAATCTTAAGTCAGTGACCTAATAGTTTGGTCCTTTAGCAAAATCTAAAAATAAAAGATCATAAAAGAAAATAATACATGCATTAATTTAAATCCTAGATAAAGTTTCTACGATTATTGGTTCGAGAAATCTCAGGTCAATGACTTTGCAGTTTACTAAAATTTGAAAAGATAAATAATCCACGATATAGAGGGCGCAATCAAGAGTAAAATGAGCTCTTATACAAGTCTCTACGATTATGGGTTCTCAAAATCTCAGATCGATGAGCTTGTAGTTTGCTAAAATAAATAATCCATGGGAAAGAGTGCATAATTCCGAGTAAATATACACCAGCGTTAACAGATCAAATACTGTACTGAAGATGAAAGCCAGATGCTCCAATCTGAACGTTTCCCAAGGCCTCCTAACTGGAACCAGATTAATTGTAAAAAATATGTATGAACATTGCTTGGATTTGGAAATATTAAGTGCAGATAATATTAGGCAGAGAGCTCTAATCCTTCGACTTGATTTAACACCATCCGATAAAACACTTCCATCTTCTTTTAAGAGGCACCAATTTTTAATTCGCTTGGCATACTTTATCACAATCTATAAAAATCAAGGGGAAACTCTGGAACGTGTAGGTCTCTATTTGAAGCATCAGGTTTTCAGTCATGGCCAGTTATATGTTGCTAAGTCTATCGACGTCCTTAAAGTTGCAATAGTGCCCAAAAGTACCGTAATCCTACAAAGAATGCATATAAGAAAATCCTTCAGTAAATACTCTCCCAATGACCGTTATGTATCTACGGGTTTCAACTAGTATTTTAAAATTTCAAGATGGCAACTGCGCGTAATATTTACGCTCATATAGTCATAAGGTTGGTAACAGAGGGTCCTTATATAAAACTATCTGAATGGCAAGTACTGCGAACATTGATTCATTGGATCGTAAGTTATGGATTATAATGTTTGCATGATTCGCACGGCCAACATATTGAAATTATTTTGCTGATGACCTTATATTTTTGGTGCAAGACTCTTCTCATATGGAGGTATGTTTTTTCAAAATTTGGTAGAATTCTCATGATTAGTTTAGTCGTTATTAAAGCCGTGAACATTTGGGTGGATGCCATTTTGTTATGGTTAAGATGGCAGCAATATAAAACATGAAACTGAGCTTTCCTCTGTACCAAATTTGGTTCAATGTAGTCATGTTTAAATTGATAAAGGGGGGATTTCACAAATCTAATAGTGTCTTTAACTTTTCGAATTGACGCAGTTTGAATTGTTTTAAACAATAGAATAACATTAATTGCCTGTATACTAACATCTAAATAAAGATTGGCTGTGCAAAGTTTCATTGCTCTTGGATGATTAAATCGCCACTAAAGTAATTTTAAATATTTAAATATCGCATATCTAGCACGTTATTCTTGTGTTTCTCACGTTTCTTTAAATTGCAAATAGGTACAGTACGTAATTAATAGTCCTCTGTCATGATACAAAATGTCAGTTTGATTGCCGTAATAGTTTCGGAGATATTGGAAACTGATGAAATATGTTCTATTGTATTATTTGTATGCCATAGGATTATATACCAGCAGATTAAGATTATTATGGTACTTCATTATACAAACTTTCACTTCGATCGCTTGAATAGGACTCAAAATATAAAAATGTGATTTTAAATTATGCACAGTCGCCATATTGAATTTCTCACAAAAGTTGGAATTAGACATATCGTACAGTATATTAACCTATGTATAACGATTTACCGTGCCTCGAGAAATGCTCACAAATATTTAAAATTGGCGTGGCCACCATGTTTATGCTCATCAGGTTATTGAAAGTATTTTAATAGCGTCTATCGTCATACAAAATGTCATATTGATTGCGGTATTAGATTCGTAGATATTGAGAACAGGTGAAACATTTCTCATGTCTGCCATGTTGGAATGTTTTATATGTAGGCTATTGAGTTACCAGTAGATGAAGATTATTACAGTGGTTCATTACGCAATCTTTCACTTCGATTGCTTGATTAGGACATTTTGTGTTTTCTAAGGTTGAACATTAATTATGAGGAAGCCAAACAATATATACAGAACAATACAGATCAGTGCGCCGCAATAATGGCTCTGCTCGCTCGAGTAATCGATAACTGAGATTCTGGTGGTTAGTATGTGTTACCAACTGTTGAGGATGAAATTTCTTTAAAACATACATTTCTGAGGGTTCGAATACTCAACATTTCCTCCCTCTTTTAAATTGAACTTATGTCTATGGTGAAAATCTTAATGGTGGGCGGCGTTTGCGAGTAGACATGCGCGGTATAACTGGAGTAGCTGGTGTTGGTGTTCGGTTTCCACGGATCACTTGTGGCATCCTCTCGGGTGGTACTGCGGTAGCTGGTGCTGGGAAGAACCGAACACGTCGTGGCCTAGGTGGAATTTTGGTAGGTTCATCACTGGTCGGTTCCTGGTTCTCTGTGTTTGGCCGTATTCCTGGAAATGGCCTAATTTGGTCGATGTGGCGCTTTATTCGTTTCTCCCGGTAGTTGATGACATAGTGAAGATCTCCAATGCGGGCTGCGATGGTACCGGGGAGCCGCTTGTCGAGGTTCGGGTTTCCAGAGAGGAAGTAGACTGACTGACCCGCTTCGAAGGTGCGGAATGTAGAGTCCATTTCTGCTTTCTGTTTCTCGCAGACTCTAGTGCGAACGTCTTCGGGTCTCGCCAGGTTGGCGCTCTTCGAAATTGGCGAAGGAACTCGTTCAGGTTTGTCTGCAGAGTTCCTTTGGTTGTTTTCATCGTGTAGAGGGCATCCTTCACCGTTTGGACATACAGTTCTGCTTGGCCATTAGTTGATGGATGGTATGGTGCTGTAAGCTTGTGGTACTTCACACCACTGTTCTGCAGGAAGGCCTTGAATTATTCTGAGACGAACTGCCTGCCATTGTCTGAAACGATGGTGACTAGGGTGCCGTGCGCTGTGAACAGGTCATCCATCAGGGAGATTGTTGCTGCAGCTGTCGTGGTGGTTGTTGTCTTGACCTCGAGCCACTTACTGTAGGCGTCTACAACAATCAGAAGCATGCTGTCAGCTACTGGGGTCGCGTAGTCGATGTGAATGCGTTCCCACGGTGCCTTCGGGTACTCCCAGTGATGCTCGCGGAACTTGGGTGGAGCGTGCGCATGGGTTGCGCATGTGGTGCAGGACTTTGTGAGTTTCTCGATGTCGGAGTCGATGCCTGGCCAAAACATAAAGGAACGTGCCATTCCCTTCATTTTGACGATCCCCAGGTGAGCTGCATGGAGGTCGTTGAGGATAGCATCTCGCAGTGCAGGTGGAACTACTACTCTGTGCTCGAACATCAAGCAGTTGGCGGCGAGCGTGTATTTTACCTCGGGTGCCTTGAAGTCGTGGCGGGTGAGATCTTGGCCTCCTTCCAGAAGTTTGACAATTCTACCGAGATCAGAGTCCTTCCTCGTCTCTCGTGCAATGGCTTCGGATTTGACGGGAAACTGCTGCGTCTGGTGAACTGTAAAAAAATCAAAGTCGTCGTAATCCTCCGTTTCCTCCCTCTGTTGCGAGATTGAGTTTTGGATCTTGTTGACGGTCGATGGTAACGGTGATCTAAAGCAGTAGTCAGCGTTGGCGTTTTGCTTCTATGTTTTAAAAACCACAGTGTAGTTAAAGTGTGCGAGGTAGTCGGCATAATTGGCCATGCGACTAATGCACAGGACTGGTAGCGACTTCTCTGGATGTAGGATCTGCGTCAGGGGCTTGTGATCCGTGATTAGCGTGAAGTGTCGAGCGTACAGATAGTTGAAAAACTTTTGTATTGCCCAAACGATGGCGAGCGCTTCCTTGCCGATCTGGGGGTACCTTTGCTCCGTACATGACATTGTCCGACTAGCATATGCGATAGGCCGTTCTAGTCCGTTGCTGAGCCGGTGAGACAGCACTGCGCTGAGACCGGTTTTGCTGGCGTCCGTTGCCAGCAAAAGTGGTAGTGTTGGATCGTACTGCATAAAGACCTGCGGTGAGGTTAGAGCGTCCTTGATGTATGTCCTGGTAGGCCCTGTCGCCATCTGGTGTCCATATGAGAGGATCCTTCATCAGCATGTCTCTGAGTGGCCGATCTCTCGTTGACAGGTTATGGATGAAGGCACTGTAGTATGTCGCTTTACCCAAAAACAGCTGGAGTTCTTCTGGAGTCGTTGGTTTCGGCGCATCCCGTACGGCTTGGATGTGCGAATCAGACTTATGAATGCCTGAAGCATCGATCTTGTGGCCAAGAGCTTCCAGGACAGGTTCTGCAAAGCTGCATTTTGCTCGGTTGAGCTTGAGACCGTGTTGGCGAAAGCGCTCTAGTACCACGGTGAGGGCCTCCATCAGATTGCCAAAACTATCGGCAAAAACAATGGTGTCGTCGAAGAAACTCACAACATTTGGGAGTTTCTGCAAAACCGTGTCCATTCGCCGTTGCCAGATAGCGGGGATGTTGGCTGCTCCATAGACAGCACGAGTTGGACGGATCAGGCCATGGGTTGGAGTGTTGAGCGTGAGGGCTTGGCTAAACTCATCATCGACCTCGAGATGAGTGTATGCGTCTGTGACGTCCAGGTGACAGAAGAGGGTGGCACCACGCAATTGGTTGAACAAGTATTCCACTGTCGGAATCGGGTGTTCATCAATGATGATCCGCGGGTTGAGAGTAGGTTTGTAGTTTCCCGTGATTCTCAACTTGCCGTTCTTCTTCACAACGACATGAGTTGTTGACGCCCACTCTGAGTAGTCTACCCTCTTGTAGAAACCAGATGTGATTTTTGCGTCGATTTCTTTGGCATAGGCATCTCGCAGGGCTACAGGAATGTCACGTGCTCGGGAGAAGATTGGGGTGGCGCATCCTTCAGGTGCATCTTCACTGGTGGGCCTGACAGCTTCCCGGGGGTATCACTGAAGACATCATGGTAGCGGTTGAGGGTGGCGTCAAGTTCCTTTTGCTGGTCCAGGGACAGAGACTGTTTGACGGAGGGTTGGTGGAACGGTTCTGGTTTTCCAAAAAGCTGCTCGAAATTGATCTCTCGCACAAACTCACAGATCCATTCTCGACCAAGGAGTGTCTCGAATTCATCGTCGACGATGTAGAGGTCGAGGTTCCTGGAGATGGTGCCGATGTGGACGGTGACTGGTGTCTTCCCGATGCAGTTAATACGGTGGCCAGAGTAGCTCGCAAAAATACGATCAACCTTCTGTAAAACACAATTTGGTTTGATCATACCTAACCTCAGTTTACTCATCATCGAACAGGGGGCGCCGGTGTCGACTTCCGTCTTGACGGTGGTTCCCTCTATAATGACATCTATCAACTGCTTCCCTGGAGACTGCATTGTTCCGATGACCTCAACTTTGTTGAAATGATGTATGGCATCAACGCTGTCAGCTGGTTGTTCTCCTTCGGTCACGTGATTTGTATTCCGCTGCTTTGGTTTAGACCTACAAACTTTAGTTATGTGACCTTTCTTGCCACAAGTCCGGCATTCAGCGTTGAGGAACCTGCACTGAATGCGTGGATGTTCCCCACCACACCCAGCGCACAACGATTGGTTACTTGATGTTACCTGATTTGCTGGATGCAATCCTTGTTGACGCCTTGATTGGTCGGATTTCTGTTGACAATTGGTCGATATCCCACGTTGCCATTGGTTGACACCCCTCCGCGACTGTGGCTTTTCGAAGCCTATCCGATTGGTTGAATCGGATTTTGAGGTTATATTCGAATTCTTAACCTCGTCAGCAGTGTTCCGGGTGGCTTCGAGTGCGCAGGCTATCTCGTACGCAGCAGTGAATCTCTCCGGTTTCTTGGCAATAATTTCATCACACATGTCCCTCGATTCCAAACCTTTAAGCAGTTGCTCAATTAGCATGCGCTCTAAAAATGCTCCGTACTCACAGTGTGTTGCTGCTTGTCTTAATCTGAGAGTGAGACTGGCGATCGTCTCCCCTGCTCTCTGCATGACGTTCCTGAATTTTATGCTCTCTGCATATTTGTTACGGCTGGCGTCGAAATGGTTCGACAATCTTGACTGGATTTCGCTGTATGAGAGAGTTTCCGGGTCGACGGGACTTACTAGAATCTTCAAAGCTTCGTTAAGTTCGGCGCCCATGTAGACACGTGCGTACTGCGCTTGTTCGTTTTCCGGGACCTTACTCAGACCGAGCACCCATGTGAACCGCGTGAAATAGTCCCCTATGGTGGTCCCATCGGCGGCATGGTATGCTGACATTGAGAATTGTGGTGGTCTAGGCCGTCCCGGTGACACCGACTCATTCCCAATGCCGCCTCGCGTGGTGGATTCCCTGATAGCGCTAGCAATAATCCCAGAAAGAGTCTGAAGTAGTTCTGTGGATATTCCTTCTGCCATGATGAAGGGAGAAGCTTCACTGATACACTAACCTGCGTGGAGTTGAATTTCGTTCGGTAGCACGTTTCGCACAAGTTTCAGGGCGTGGAGTTGAACTTCGGCACTGTACACATTATTTATCAATCCTACTTCTGACACCACTTTTGTGTTTTCTAAGGTTTGTGTCACCAACTGTTGAGGATGAAATTTCTTTAAAACATACATTTCTGAGGGTTCGAATACACAACAGGACAAAAGAATTAAAAAACATGATTTTAAAATTTAGCCCAGCCGCCATATTGAATTTCTCAAAACAATTCAAATAAGTTACAAGCCAGTATTTATCATATCACATTAAATTGCGCTCGGGTGATTAAATCGCGTGAAATATTTATTTTAATATTTGTACTTCGTATCGCTGCCATGTTAGTTTTGTACTTCACATTTTGAGAGTAATATAGGTGAACTTACTAGGTTATCGCCGATCACCATTCTCCATACAACATTTGATGTTGATAGCGGTAATAGTTTCGGAGATATTGAATGCCGGAAAAAAATGTATAATTCTCGCGGCTGCCATGTTGGATTGGTGACACTTATTAAAATATGAAAGACACGGTCGAGGTCGGACAAGACAGTGGTAAGTCCTTATCACGTTTCATTCAAACCACTCAAGTCGTTTAGATTTTTTAGGGGAAACATACACGCGCACACACACATAGTTCATAGTTCATTACTGAAAACAGGCTAAAATTACACCAAGATATTACACCTATCTATTACACCGGTCCATCATGGCCGCCTCAGTAGATTTGCGCCACATGAACTGCATATTCGAGATTCAGGTCTGTGGTTTAGAAGGCCGTGGATGTGAGTAGTGAGCGACACTTTTGACCCCAATGTGCGCACTTGAATGTGATAACACAAGAAACCGACAATCCCGCGACAAAAATGGCCCCGGCTGTTGCGACAGCCCAGACACATTTTTATCTCATCCGTGTTCTGTCGCTAGTGTGAGCATCCCAATACAGTGTTATAGCCCTTCACTTTGCGACAAATCTGTCCCACGACACAATTTCCCCAGTGTGCGAGAGCTCTGAGCATCCCGGGTCGATACTATTTGGGTCGTCATATTTCTTCTACCTACGATAACATTTTAACACTTATTTCCTGTTCGAAAGAGTTTACTTACTCACCTCAACAAACGTTTAGAATGGTAGAGATTTGACTATATTGACTGCATACCTTACATCAACTCAGTGATATACAATGCCTCTCCGCAGCGGGGAGCTACGCGGGTCTCTCTCTCCTTGTGGGACGTGTTAGGTTGACAGCACATTCATGTCACGCAAAGTCTCACTGCAAAGGTTGGCATATGCATGAACTTGTTCCGTGTTGACCTTCAACTGGAGTATATATATATATTTCGTATGACATCAGAGGATACAGTAATGCTAAAGTATATACAATATATATGTCGTAGGCAGATAGTGAAATCCGTCATTTCATGAAGATCCTAGGCACTTCATGAAAAGCCGGCATATGATGTAAAATGAGATAGTTACACTATCTGATGCGTGGCTTCATGAAATGACTAAATTTAGCCGTCACATAGTGTAATTCTTTTTTACACTAGGGCCTATCTGACGGAAAGTCCAGCCCGTCACTTCATGAAGAAGCGGTAGCGTTGTCCTCGTGGTGATATAAGTGTGCTTTCCAAGAATAAATAGTGGCAATATACGATATGGAAGATACCATGGAAGTACAGAGGCCGTTGTTTCTTCAGAAAGTTAATGAGTATTATGAAGAAAAGCCTAAAAAAAACCTTGGTCTCAAGAAGAAATGGATAAGGTAAGAAAGACTTGTTTGGTATATTTTAGGTTATGTCACTTGTAGCCTGCCTCTTTTAATAATTTACAAGTGTTCTATTCGTCTCATTTGGATGAACATGATACTGGTGGCTGATTAATAGAGGATTAATGGGTGTTTACGCAAATACCAGTAGCATCACAAGTCTGAGAATGAACGGCATATGTCCAGACGAAATATTACACTTTCTATTACATGGGGTTAGTTAAAAGGCGGGATGTCAATAGAACAATGCGATGTTTATATTAATGCCATTATTAGAACATTTTAGGACATAGCCTACACAATAGTCAGTTTAATTCGTGTTTCTGAAGTCTTACCGCAAAGAAGAAATCAGGGCCGTACCCAGAAAGTAATTTCGGGAAGGTTTCTGTATTTTCATTTTTAAGTCTGCACATTTTAATATAGTAGTCGGTTGCTGAGCATGTTGTTGAGCAGTGAAGCTAATGTCTTGCAAGGAATGATTTTCAGGAACTACAGGATCATTCCTTTACGCCATATTGTATCGTACGTTGATGATAGGTCCACAAACACTGCAATGGTTTTATTTTTTTCTTCAAAGCCTTGTTCAATATGACTGGCTAGTGCTAAAACCTGATCACAGCAGTTTCTTTCGGGTCTAAAACCTGCCTGATCGACCGGGATGTACAGTAGCTGAGATTCTGTTATAAACCAGTCTCTCTAGCAATTTATAACAGATACTCAGTAGAACAATAGGTAGGTAATCTTCCGCATTGCATCCGCTTTTAACAGGTTTTAGTTTGGCTACAATTTTAGTTCTTTTGAAAAGAGGTGGAAGTCTTCCTTTCCTTAGGATGTCACTATAGAATTTAGCAAGCCATTTCAGAGTTCTAAGGCCACAGTGTTTCAGAAATTCCGGGTAAATGCAATCCAAGCCTCCTGCTTTTCCTAATTTTGTTTCCTTCAGAGCATGAGTCACCTCCAAGACAGAGAAGTCTTCTGAAAACCGAGTGTTTGTTTCTGCTCTAGATAGGTTGATCTTCAACTCTTTTAGGATTTGTCTTGTTTCATTCTTGTTTCTGCCTTCTGATGTTTTGGCTAAGCCAACAATTATCCTTGCTACCTGTTCGGGCTTTATTTTTGAGGTCTTGCTACAGTAGTTTGGAGTACTACTGCCCAGCTTCCTAAGTAGGGACCATGCTTTCCTGCTGGAATGTTGGAAGTTCATGCTAGATGTCAAAGTATCCCATTTCTCCTTCCAGGCAGAGTCTAAGCAGTGTAATAACTCATGAGCGATCTCCGTCTGATTGCTGAGTTGATATTCTTCATATAGCTCATTACATTTTGCACTCCATCCTGGAATATACTCTTTTCTAAAGCCTCTGGGAATGTGCTTCTTTGCTATAGCACATATCAGTCCAGTAAAACGTGTATAATTTTCAAGAACAGGTGGTATCCATTGGATATTGTGTTCCATCTCACTGGTGAAAGAATCCCAATTCGCTTTTGTCAAGTTCCATCTAGGGACAGGATTTGATCTTATAATTGGGACTTCAATGCCAATTTTTAAAAGAACTGGAGTGATAGGGTGGAGAATACCGGTTCATTATTGCCTACAGGAGTGCCTGTGCGTGACAGTGTTGACGTTGTATGTTATGTTCTTGTCAAGTTATTGTGTAAGCTGAGTCTAGTAGGAATGCTTACTACTGAAGAGCGTGTGTTTTAGAGGAACAGGTTTTCCGTGCTGGTGGAAACTTTACGGAGCACTGTGTGATAGTGGTGAGTACCGTATATATAATTACATTACTTAATTTAATTGTTTTCCTTGTAACAACATAACATGAATGTACTGCCAACCCAACACGTCCCGCAAGGCAAGACACGCGTTGCGGAGATACTTTGCGGACACACTGTGTATACAAGAATTAATGTACAAAATAAGCATCTTCCAATGGGGTTCTGTGAATAAAATGTATGCAATGCCGAGGACAATAGGGTAGGAAATATTTTCGACTACACATAATAATAATACTAATAATAATAATGAACGTGTGGCCTCCGGAGAGGCCGAGTGCAGGTCTTTCTATTTGGCGCTTGTGGGTGACCTGCGCGTCGTAATGAGAATGAAGTGATGATGAAGACGTCACATACACCCAGTCCCCGAGCCATTGGAATTAACCCCAGGAGATTAAAATCCTTGATAGCTCGGCCGGGAATCGAACCCGAGGCACTCTGGGCCAAAGTCTAGCGCGCTAACCATTTAGCCACGGAGCCAGACTTAACACATTATGAGAGTAGACTACTGCAAACTTTTGTTGAGGTGCGTATTTTATGTCTTTGTTAATGTTGAAATTAGGGTACTTCGTTCTAGATTAGTTCGTTGTTGCTGTTAATTCATTTTAGGGGCTTGGGACACCATGTTCACAGCCTTGTGTACTTGTGTGTGTGTTGAATTTGTCTGATAATCTGATAACTTGTAAATATGGTGACTGTAATAATGTGTGTACTTGTAATCATTAGGGTTTACAATTGGGGTAGTGTCCTGGGACTTAAGATAAAGCACCATCTCGGCATTTTCTTGGAGTGTAAAAAGATCGGCGAAAGCCACGCTCCAAATAGCCAGGACGGTACCCTAAGTTCGGGGCACCTACCTCAATCCAAGACATTTTTGCATTCGTAGCAATAACATAAGGTCAGACAAACTCCATTTTCACCCAAGTGCACTGGGCCGATGACCAAGATGTCCCGAACACCTAAATTAAGCAACAACAATGTAAATGTAACAGACCGTGAATATCAGCGTATGGTGTAGATTAAAGTTCACACTGTACCTTAAGTTTGAATGGCAACATGTAAATTTGGGCCTCTTGGGGAGACCTCGTGCCTTTTGGATGTTCCATGGCAACTTAGCTCAACACTCGGTCGTGCAGCGTGTTAGCCAACAATTGGTTTACTTGTTACTTTCTTAAACTTCAGAAAATCTTTTAGGATTTTGTCGTGTCTGTTGTGGGGTATCGCCTAGGTGCTCCGGGCGGAGTGTACCAAGGGCCCGCTGATGAGCTTGACTTGGTGCACCTAGGTTTTTTTTTTGTAGCGTATGGCTTTTATGCCGGGAGTGTCCGAGGACATGTTCGGCTCGCCAGTTTTGTAGCTGCTTCGAGACGGACACCCAATGGGTGAGCTACAAGTACCGTTGGGGAGGAATGTTGGATGGAAGGGCGAGGAGTGGGAAGGTAGCGGCTGTGGCCTATAGTTAGGGACCAACCCCGGCATTTGCCTGGAAGGAAGATGGGAAACCACAGAAGACCATCTTCAAGGTTGCCGGCGGGGGGATTTGAACCTCCTCGCCTCCCGGATGTGAGCGACTGCCAACAGTCATGCCGCAACGACCTCGGCTAACTCACCCGGTTGCACCTAGGTGAAACCCCGCAACACAATATTGAGTTGACCGACTGAAAAGTTGCAATATAAATTGTCAATAAGGCAGCACTGAGAAATGGCTTTAAAGCTCTCTAAATTCGCAACGATCAATATCTCCTTTCAGAGGGGCAGATGACATCACTGATCCGCTCCTTAAAACAACAACAACAACAACCAAAACGAACTAATTTCTCCTTGTTTAAGTTACTTTTACTTCGACCAGCTTTAACAAGATGTGGCTGTTCCTTCTGCACAAACTGCGCGGTGCGGACTCTTGAAGGATTATACAGGTCCTGTCCGTAGGGTTGTGTTGAAGGCTACTTTAACATTCTTCCTTCAGACCATGTAATTTCATTTCGCTTCTCAGATGATTCAGATATTTCATGTTGTGGAGGAGTTGTTGGGAGGCCTGCAAACCCAAACTCCTTGTTTGATTAACATTGCAAATAAGTTTCAACTCATCTCCAGAGCAACTAAGGCCCATTGTTGACCCACGTTGGGAGTGGAGATCGTAAAATGTACCTAATATTGGTTTTCAAATCACTATTATTATTTTACAGTTCTAACAGTGACACATTGGTGGTGGGAGTCGGCCTTCTCAGTAAAATCTTCGTCCCTTAGACCTATACCCCGTTTAGGAAATTATACACATGCAGTTTGGTTATCCACGAATCAAGTTTGATGACACGAATTAAATGTTAGATCTTTATTACTTCTTCGTCCGGCTCCGTGGCTAAATGGTTAGCGCGTTAGGCTTTGGCCCAAAGTGCCCTGGGTTCGATTCCCGACCGGGCCATCAGGGGTTTTAACTTCTTGGGTGGCGTAGTCGGTAGCATCCTGAACTGCTGTGCCGAAGATAGCGGGTTCAAACCCGGCCGAAGTCGTCGGATTTTTTAAGAGCGTTAAAAATCCTTCAGTATGCCTTCCTTCGGAGGGGAAGTAAAGCCGGCGGTCCCATGTCATAAATTTATGGCATGTAAAAGATCCTTTCACAGACTAAACTTGTGTAAAGCAAAATTTGTTAGGTTAGATTTCGTCAGAACGCTCTATCAAAGTTCCAACGTTCACCACTAGGTATCATTGATATCTGGTGGCGAAAGTTGGAACTACTAGAAATTGAACGGAACTTGTAGCTCACCCTTTAGGGTGTCCGCTGGAAGCAGCTACAGACTCAGGCGAGCCGAACATGTCCTCGGACCCTCCCGGCACTAAAAGCCATACGATAAATAAATAAATAAATAAATAACCTCTTGGGGTTAATTCCAATGGATCGGGGACTGGGTGTGTGTGACGTCTACATTACCTCGCACGGGTCGCCCACGGGCGTCGACTAGAAAGACCTGCACTCGTCCTCTACGGAGGCCACACGATTATTATTATTTCTTCTTCTACTCCTTCAATTCTCATTCCCTTCCGGCATTTTGATTTAGAATCGAGGTAATATAGGCCTACATCACTTCTTCGGAGAGGCCTTGAAAATTCAATTTTGAATAGGGTATGGTATTGATAACTTTTGTCGATGAAATGTCTGAACAAGGAATGTGGTATTCGTTTGTCATGCAGATCGCTAGATCTAAGTTAGTGACTTTTCCGAAATTGTAGTGAGACATTATTTTAATTTTATTAGTATTATTTAAATAGGGGTTAGTGACTAACAAAACTCCCGTTAGCAACAAAAAAAAAAAAATACTTTTCCCCTTCTTGATAACATAGGCTTGGCGATTTTGAAAACTTGAGTTGGCAACACTGCTGTCATGTTATATGACATGGGGGTTATTTGAAAATATTTTGACGACATTGCTATTTGTATCAGATGTAATTTGCGTAGTAGATATAATTGAGAGTGTGGTAAATATAATAGAATTAAATCATTTTAGATATCGTATTCTACTCCTGAGATCACGCCGTAGTGCTTCAGGCATTGGGGTTTCATCTCTTGAGTGAACCAGTGCCGTATTCAAGTTTAACACTCTTGTGGTAATTTTGGCAAAATAAATGTCAGTGTCAAATCGTGTGCCAGTTATTACTGTTCAGTGTGATTGGAATGAAGTCCTACGGTAAGTTTCGGTTTGTGACTTTGTACCCATAGTGACCTTCATCCGTAAAATTGCTGAATCATACCCTACTTATTTTGGTCTTCTCTTTAAATTCCTGGACTTAATGATTTCCATATGAAAATTAAGCATTATTAAGAGGTTACTGACGCTTAGGATAACATTACAATGGATTATGTCCTTTTTTTTCTCAGATGTTTAGTAAGCTTCGGCTATTTCCCTCGATTTGATTGTTTTGAGGTTGTGAAACAGCGAGATCATCTGCCACTTTCCCTCAGTCTTTTTCGTAAATTGTCTGTATTTAAGACTTATTTATTTTTGTTCTCGTGGTTAACTAGGCTAATCGTGTTGAACATTGAATGAATCTTTTTAGTTTCATGACATAGGCCTAGTTTAAGCGAACCTGTATCCCTGGTCACAATAATTTAATAAGAAGGAAAGCGCACAATGTAGGTACATGTCAGTACACTAATCATCACAGAGTTGTGTCAGAGTTACAAGTCTCTTTTGGCACCAGAGAGTATGATACCTTTCACAAAGCCTCCTGCACAATTCACATTCGCAAGAGGTTCTGTCTGGGATACGAAAAGTCGTCTTCTTGCATACATTATGGTGAAACCTATGGACAGCAAAACATGTCAGCGTGTGACGTAGATCATAATTGGCACCTTTCCATTCAGAGTATGTCATTGCCTCGGTTGAATAGAAATCTCTCCATATCTTCTTTTTCTTCTGCTGTAGTTTTGCGAACAGTTCTTTGTATGCCCTTGTAGATGGCAGAAGCATCTGCAGTCGAAGTTGTTCTATGAAGAAGGGCTCCCTGGCGGCTCATAAGCTAGTCTAGAGTAGCTTCGGCCGGATTTGAACCCGTGATCTTGGGCATAGAAGCTCAGCATGCTACCAACTGCGCCACCAAAACCGCTTCTGTACAGTCTGGCGTGGTAGTTCGATGTCCTAGAAAGTATTTGTATGTCTTCTAAATGGTTAACGTGATCTCTTTTGTAGGCATGTTCAGTTACGGCTGATTTATCAAGCTGTTGGAGTCTGCAATGTCTGGAATGTTCTTTAATTTTTGTTTTAAATCATCTCGATAAATGTGAGCAAATTCAAATACCTGGGGATCACACTGCAGCCCCATGGAACAACATTTACAGAGATGTAAAGGACAGGATAGCAGCAGCTGTACTGGCTATTTATGACATAGGCATTTCCCCTTAATCTATCTTCAGACAGCAATGAAACTTTTCCAGACAAAATTCGTACCGATAGCTACATACAGACCGGATATCATATGCCAACATCTAACCAAAAGTAACCTGAAATATAATGAGAAAGTAAAGGCCACTTCTCTGAAGTGAGTTCTTTGTGCCATCGAGACTTGTAATTTATATGAACTTCACTGGGAAACAATGCTGCTGACTGATCTTTCTCCACGACTTCTCCTACCATCCACACCAGCGTACAAATAAGTGCACACCAGCGTACAAATAAGTGGCACAAGAACACCAAAGGAAGAAGAATGAAAAATGGGTGGATTTCTTCTATAGCCCACGGATGCTATGATTCGAGACAAATGGAAGGAAGCTAATTATAAGCTGAGACGTTTTGTCACACGACTCACAGTCCATGGTTTTCACCATAGAATACGGAACAATTCTATGAACCATGTGAAGAATGTGTATGTTCTATGTGTAACTTTGAGTGTGACAGATATCATGTAATCGTCTGTAAAGGAAGACATCAGTCACTGGCAAAATGTTGCCTTGATGATTGATGTATAACTTAAAACGTTTTGATTTTCATTGGCTGCATTTAAACTATTAACTTACATGTATAAACAGAATAAACTGACCAGTAATTTATTACTCACCAGAGCCTAATCGTCATAGCTCAATGATAATAATTTGAGTCAAGTATATATTGTGATACATACCCGTCTAGGGGAGTTTTACAATAGTCGACGAAGTCTTGAATGACGTATGGGCGTTGATGTTCATTTGTCGATCAAGTGCCTTGCATTGCCTTTATGTAATTCTGTTGTCTTATTTTTTTTTTGGTTAAATATTACATGAGTTTAAAACATTGTGTATTCAGATTCACCTGCGGAATTGGTCATAAATTTTGAAGTCTAATGATGTGCGAGATTTGGTGGTGAGTTACGGATGTTTATTACATTCGGTTGTTCACTTTAATTGGAAGGTTGCACCACACTCCCTTCAGACCACTGTAAGGACCAAACTGTTGTTCGCTGCAAAAACATTACTGTTTGTAATACAAGCAAGGGGGTCTGTGGCGTAAGTCCAAGGGTAGCCTCGTTGTATATAAAGCCTTATTAACAAAAATATCAAAAGTTATTTTTAAAATGTTGCTATTTTCTTTTTTCAAAATATTGCTTGTTACGGAAAAAAAAAACAACTAGATGTATACGGTACTGTCTTAAGTAGGTCAAGTGATAATCACAATATGCACTTTTGCCGATAAGTTAGGCCTGTGTCGTCGTCCCCCCATCCTTAAAAAAACCAGGCTCATCTCAATATTTCCTGTTAGATGCTATGTTGTGTTTATTCCTTTAGTGTCGTCCATGACATCATTAATTGAGATTGCAACTTTTCAGTTGGTCAACACTGAAAAATAGATTTAAAGCTCTCAGTTTGACATAGGCTAACTGTGTATCATATTCTCTACATGACGGGCCGCGGTGGCCGAGAGCGTTAACGCGCTACCTCGTGCCTCGCTGGCATCGGGAGAGCGTGGGTTAGATTCCCACCTCGGCCGTCCTGAAAATGGTTTTCGTGGTTGCCCATTTTCACCACCATGCAAATGCCGGGACGGTTCCTTTCAATAGGTCCACGGTCGATTTCCTTCCAATATCCCTTCCATGACCCATCCTGAAGAAACGAAAAGTACATGGCCATTGGCTGCATTAATAAAATTATATTCTATACAATTCGGTGGCGTAGTCTGTAGCATGCTGAGCTTCTATGCCCAAGATCGCGATTTCAAACCCGACCGAAGTCGTCGGATTTTTTAAGAGCGTTAAAATCTTTCAGTATGCTTTCCTTCGGAGGGGAAGTAAAGCCGGCGGTCTCATGTCATAGATTTAAGGCATGTAAAAGAACCTTCCACTACAGTAATTAAACTTGTGTGAAGCTAAATTTGCAGGTTAGATTTCATTGGAACGCTCTTATCAATGTTCCAACGTTCATCACTAGGTGTCAGTGACATCTGGTAGCGAAAGTTGGAACTACTTGAAATTGAATGGAACTTGTAGCTCACCCCATGGGTGTCCGCGTTGAAGTAGCTACAGCCTCTGGCTAGCCAAACATGTCCTCGGACACTCCCGGCACTAAGAGCCATACACTAAATAAATACACACGTACACATAGGCCTACATTTTCATTTGAGACTGTTTTCCCTTTCCACGTCCGGTCTAGTCTGCAAATAAATCTCCTCGATGATCCCCTATTAGCAGTAGAACTATGGTGGCCTCTTCTTCGGTACCTCTGACATTGAAATCGTTCAACACTGAATCTAACCATCGCCTCCTTGGTCTGCCTCTGCTTCTCGTAGCCTCCACAGCCGAAATCATTATCCTCGTAAGGTAATCTCTTCTCGTCCTTTCTCATCATTTGGTCCCACCAACTGTCAGCTCATACAAACAGCTTCATCTAGCGTGTTCATTTTAACTTAGCCTTTATCTGTTCATTATGAGTACCTTCCTGCCATTGCTCCCATCTATTTGTCCCAGCATGTGCCCTCATATCAGTTACCTATAGCTTATGTACCAGACATCCTGAATCCACCCAGAGCTCACTTCCATACAGCAAGGTCGGTCTAAATGCTAAGCGATGTAGAGAGAGTTTTGTTGCTCCACTAACTTCTCTCTTGGAGAATATTATACAGGGTCTTTCACTCAAAGTGAGGCCAGCGGCACGGCATGTGGAGAGTCTGGCAACTCACTGAGCTGGGGGTGTAGAAAGCGCCCGTACGAATCGCATGTAAATAACAAGCACGCGTAACACATAATCAAAGTAAAATCATTGTCACAGAAGATATTGAAAATGTCCTCCACCTGCATCTACCATTTCTGGCATCTTCTAAGGAGATTTTCACACGCATTAGTTCATCCACCGAGATAGCCTCAATTTCTCTCGTGATAATTAGTTTGACTTCATGTAGAGTGTGAGGGTTTGTTGCATAAACCTTATTTTTCAATTTTCCTCGTAAATAGAAATTGAAGCAATAGGCTTTAACACTTAGCAATAACTTCTTCTTCATCTATCCCTTTTGCCTCTCGGCGTCGGGTCTGCCAGCCGCTTTTTGTATCCGTCCGGCTCTTCCGTTTGTTCTCTGAATTTGAAAAGCTTCACCCGACGTGGGTAATCACTCCTACGCGACTTAGCAATGACACGTTATAAAATTATGAAACACAACAATTAAACAATAACCACGTACACATGTTATAAACTTATAACACGTGTAACTTAAAATAGGCTATAAACGAAATAACAAAGTCAACTTTACTCGTCACAACTGTCTCAGCTCCGTGTTGCAATGTGCTCGTCTGACCTTTGGCTCGACCTTCTACCGGCAGCGCTGCGCCAGCCATGAGGCCGGCCCCACTTTCAATGAAAGACCTTGTAGATCGCAACTGAGAACTCGCTGCATTGACTTTTCTGCACCTCGGCTCAATTTCTTTCCCCATTCTACCATCTTGAAGGGATAGGCCTACACAGCCTAAGTATCACTCACTGAGAAGGCTTCTATCGGACACGAAGATCCCGCGCCAATCTCACAAAATGCTTCCACTGAACTCTGTTTTTGGCGAGTTCTTGCCAGTTGTCCACATTCAGATGTCTACAAAGTTTGGAGATTTCATTTTTCCAGGAACTTCGTGGTCTTCCTACTGGCCTTTTTCCTCTTGGTTCTTCTTTTAAAGATTTGTAAGACCATCCTATCATCTTTAGTAAATGACCAGCCCATTGAAGTCTTCTTGAGTTAATGATGTTGAGTATTGGTGCTTGCTGTGATAGCGAGTGTATGTCTTTATTTGATCTTTTTTACCTGCTTTGAGATGTGGAGTCCAAAAAAAATGGTCCAAAAATTTTCCTTTACATTTTTTTTTTTTTTCGAAAACCTGCAACTTGTGTTTTGTTAAATTCTATGTTTTTGCACCACAAGTTAGAACTGGCCTAATGATGTTATTGTATATTTTCAGTTTTGTATTTTTAGTCAAACATTTGGATCCCGATAAAAACTGCAGAGAGTAGTACACTTACATGTTAGCATTCTGTATTCAAACTTTAATTTCCACTTCTCTATGATTCGGTTCATCAATCATGACTCCAAAGAATTTGAAATTTCAACCCTCTCAAAACTATGCTTGGCAATAAGAAGAGGTAACCGACTCTCAAATACGTCAATATTCCTCTTCATTACCTAATATTATAGATCGCAAGAGAGAACTCGCTTCATTGGCTTTTCTGCACCTCAGCTCAATTTCTTTCTCCATTCTACCATCTACAGCCTAAGTATGGTACTTAAAATGGTTCATCTGTTCCAATTTATTTCCTCCTAGGCCTTGTGTTTCTTCTCTATAGACATAACCTGGACATACCGGGTGAGTTAGCCGTCGTCATTACGACATGGCTGCTGGCAGTCGCTCACATCCGGGAGGCGAGGAGGTTCGACTCCCCCCCGCCGGCAACCTTGAAGATGGTCTTCTGTGGTTTCCTTCTGTGGTCCCTAACTATAGGCCACAGCCGCTACCTTCCAACTCCTCGTCCTTACATTTAAACTTTCCTCCCCAGACAACACTCCACACATGACGGTACTTGTAGGTCACCCATTGGGTGGCCACCTAGAAGCAGCTACAAACAGGTGAGCCAAACATGTCCTCGGACACTCCCGGCACTAAAAGCCATACGCTAAAAACAACCTGGACATAAGTCCAATTAACATTTCCCATTGGTGTTTGCCTCCCTATCCTCATCCCACTTCTCATACTACCCTGTCCTATTTCCTATCCTAGTATTGAAATGCCCCATCATTACTACACTATCTTTTAAATTAAACGTTGAAAATTATACGCCAAATCAATACATAAACAACTATATATGTTATATATTTCGACATGTTTGACCTTCAATGAGGTCATCTTCATTTTAAACAGAAAGTCAATTAAGAATTGAAAACTAAAATAACATACAGTATATGACTTAAAACTAAACTATAAATGAAAAATTAATGATAATAATTGTAATAAATAAAATATAGTAATAAAATGGATATCCTTACAAATGCAGTATTAATTAAATAAATATAACATTGGTCTTTTTACAATAATTTTAGAAAAAGTAGTTAGAAAATAAGAACTATTAACGGTGAGTGTACAGCCTCCGTTGCTTAGGCGGCAGCACGCCGGCCTCTCACCGCTGGGTCCGTGGTTCAAATCCCGGTCACTCCATGTGAGATCTGTGCTGGACAAAGCGGAGGCAGACAGGTTTTTCTCCGGGTACTCCGGTTTTCCCTGTCAAAATTTCATTCCAGCAACACTCTCCACTATCATTTCATTTCATCTGTCATTCATTTAATCATTGCCCCAGAGGAGTGCGTCAGGCCTCGGCAGCCGGCACAGTTCATATCCTCGCCGCTAGATGGGGGCTTCATTCATTCCATTCCTGACCTGGTCGGAGACTGGAAGCAGGCTGTGGATTTTCATTTCAATGGTGAGTGTAAAAATGTTAAGCTTTTAAATGTTTTATCAAAATATACAAACAAAATATGTTAGAAAAATAAAGTTCTAAAATCAATAAAATAATTCAATTCGGCGCTTGATTAAATAAGTTGAATCCTCTTCAATACGGAGTTTATTAACAATTCTACACTATCTTTATTGTTAACTCTCACTACCACAACATTCAGTGCCTTTGTAAGTTTGTCTATATATATATTTGCGAATTATTATTTTTTCTTTTCAGAAATCAATTCGGAGAAGTATGGGTGAGTTGCAAGTTTCGAGGTAAGTAGTCTAAGCCTCATACGGTGTCTACAGGTTGTGTCCTGAAAGTAGTGAGACTGAGCCAATTTAAAAAAAAAATGACAGAAATGAAACATGCTCAATATTCTTCAATGTAGGACCCTTCTGCTTCCACATACCGCTATCAGCGGGATTTCTTACTCTCGTACGCTTTCTGGAAGGCGGCAACCGGAATGCTGTCGAGCTCCCTCATCACTGTCTGTTGCAACGCTTCCACGGAGCCGTGACAATGTCCTTTTAGGGTGGTTTTGAGGTGGGGGAAGAGGAAAATGTCTCCTGGGGCAATGTCGGGACTGTAGGGTGACTGAGGCAGGGTTGCGATGTTGCGTTGGGCCAGATACGCCTGCACATGGAAGGCTGTCTGGCGCGGCGCATTGTCGTGATAGAGCCACCAGGAGTAGCAATCACTGGACGGACAAGGAAGATGCGTTTTCTCAGCCGTTTAAGGATCTCCACGTAAAAACCTTACTCTGCAGTCGTTGTCCAAAAAATTCTTCACTCTTGCCACATTTTCATCCGTTTTGGTGTTCGAAGGTCGTCCTGATCGTGCGTCGTCTTCAACGTCCTCTCTCCCCTCCCGAAACAGCTTGTTTCAGTCAAAAACACTCAATCTGCCCATGGTGTTATCAGTGTAAGCCGTCTTGATCATATCATGAGTCACTTTCCTGGTTTTGCCGAGCCTAACACAAAATTTGATGGCATAGCGCACTGTTTCAACAGACGCAGCGTGATGAGTGCACTTGCAGAGGTTATGGAGACGAGTGATTTACACTCCACTACAGCTGAGAACCAACTGTGTGGCTGGCTCCTTACATCCCCCTCCACCAACCCCGGGCGGAGAAGCCGCGGGCAGTCTATCCGTTTGTGCGGGAAAATCCAGTCCGACTACTTTTCTTCCGTTCAAATAGCCCATAAATTCGACACCAATGCGATTTACACAAGACAAAATAGGCGAAGAGATTTCAGCAAATTCCCGCGGCGAACTGACCACGGAACTGACGTAGTAATCAGCTGACAAACAACTCCAAGCAACCAATAGCGTTACCGATAGCAATACGTCAGCCGTGATGTCGCGCCTGACGTCATAGAGGCCCCTAAAATTTCCCTAAACGCCGGTGTATCGCAAGCTATAGATGAACCCAATTTTGTATAGGCAACACTGAAAAAGAATGGATTCAAATCTATACAAGGAACAAGTAATAAAATACATATTAATTCTTAATTGCCGGCCCTGTGGTGTTGGGGTAGCGCACCTGCCTCTCACCCGGAGGACCCGGGTTCGATTCCTGGCTCCGCCAGGGATTTTAGAAACTGACTTTAGGGCTGGAACAGGGTGCACTCAGCCTTGTGGGACAATTGAATTGCTGTCTGACAGTGGGGTAGCGCCCCGGTCACAAAAACCAAGATAAACGGCCGAGGGGACCCGATGTGCTGACCACACGTCACCCCAATACCTGCAGGCCAAATGGCTGGGCAGCGGTAGCTTGGTAGGCCTAGACCATTCACGGGCTGTAGTGCCAGGGGTTATTTTTTATTATTTATTTATATTATTAATTCTTAATGAATTACCACTCTTTTCTTTTTTGCTTTCATTGCCATAATATATAATTTTCATATCTTATTTCATCTTCTGGGGAGACATTATCAATATTGTAATTACTAACCTGGGTCACTTCTGCACCGACTGTACCGGATATATGCGCTGAATTACGTAAATGTGTTTTTATCTATTGCTTATTTAACAACGGCAGCCATGTTCGACAGCGTATTTAGTATGTTAAACTGCCGCCAAAATGCACACAATGAGGCGCACACATTGTCGTCAGTAGTTGTCAACATGTGGGATACAAAATACACCACCATTAAAACCACTGACACGGTAGCTGTAACCGTTGTCAAAAACCATTGGATTGGACGTATTAGGCTGTAACCATTGTCAAAACCCATTGGATTGGACCAAATGAAGGTTAGAATGGTCGGGCTGAGGTGCGACCTTGGACGCATGAAGCTAGTGGGTTGTACAAAACAAAGGTTAAAATGGTTGGGTTGAGGTGCGGCCTTGACCGTGGGAAGCTATTGGGTCACTGTTCTACGAAATAACCATTGGATTGGACGTCCGGGCACTATTTTGTTTTACGCTACCGCTTATATACAAAGTAGTACATGGTAAGCGCGGAGTTGTCAATACCGTGCTTGATGGTAACTCACGTGCGTAATGGCGGACACAGAAGGATTTTTACTATATAAGTCGTGATCTAAATAAGGGATGGTGGGTGGGTTATGGACTGCGGAGGAGTAAACATATATTACTACATCATTCCTGATTTCTTCATCATTAGAAAAGGTATTTTGGCTAATTTTTGTTCTTTAGAAAATGTTATCAAGAAGTGATACTTCATTCAGAGTTATGTGGGTAACAGTGAAGGAGATGAGAACCCATGATAACATTTTCTAAACTACTAAATTTAGCCATAAGTACCTTCTATAATAATTGAAAATAGATCTGGAAATTATGTAGTTACTCCTTTGCTGTCTAAATAACCCACCCATCTTCCCTTCTTTTATCATGACTTACATAGTAAAACTCCAGCATTCCAACATTGTTTACAACACTTACACATTTCCATGATGCTCTTGGAGCCCTTTAGGTTTGTGCATAAGACGGCTTCGGTGGCATAGTTCGTAGCATGCTGAGCTTCTATGCCCGGCCGAAGTTGTCGGATTTTCCTTTTCCTTTGGAGGGGAAGTAAATCCGGTGGTCCCATGTCATAGATTTATGGCATGTAAAAGAACCTTCCACTAATTGCATGTTTGTGATAAGCTAAATTATGGGTTAGATTTGACTAACACTCTTAGGTTCCAACGTTCGTCGCCAGGAGCCGACTGCGGTGGCATCTAGTAACCAAGTTCGGAACTACTTGTCGTTGATGGTGGTGTTTGGTAGCAAAAGTAGGAACTACCGTACTTGAAAATTGAATGTCTGCAGACTTACTTGAATTAAAATCAGATAACACACACTAATACAGCCATCACAATTACTGGTGAGTCCAGTTATCAGACAGATTCTACACACACCCAAAGTACATTGGGCTACATGACCGCGTTGTCGCAGCCCCTAAACTGTGGAACCAACCAACCAGGCTTGTGCATGCACATGCAGTGAGATTTGATTGACCCACACTGTTGTTTGTTTTAAGTTTCCAAATTGATCAATGTAAACTACCGGTATGTAATTTTATAAAGTTAAATTTTGTCAGCAATATTTTCATCATTGTTTGGTATGAGAAATCACTTGGTAGTCTGCATATGTGCATATTAAGGTCTATCTTTTATGTGTAGTCCTGCATATTTTCCAGTAAATTTTGATCACAATATATGGCAATATGGGCATTTGAAAGGAAAAAATTTAATTTAATTAATTATTTATTCTAATGATTTTCTTTCTGATTCATAATTTTGGCAACGAAATATGGCATCAATTAACCACATTGTACAATATTTTCCAGGTGAATCTGGTAACCATGGGAAGCTCATCAGTAGGGGCCTGACTGACGAAAGAGTTCCAGACGTAAAAGGGTCAGATAACTTTGATGTAGGTAAGGCGACCAGTGCCTCACTTGAAGTAACATATCGACCCACCGGACATAAGTGTGTTTTCATAGCTCCCAGCAAGGTGTTTACAGGAGTACACAAGAAGAGTGTAAGTAACAATAAATATGACATACGGTACTTCTACTTTTATCACTACCATTTCGGCCAGACGCGGTACCAGATAGAGATATTCATACTCAGTTGCGCTGACAAGATCTGGCATTCTGGGAGAGTGAGTGGCTAACTGACCCAACGCCCAGTAAACTGAGAGCGATCAAGGGAACTACTCGCGTGTGGCAGAGCTCTGTCCGGTCACAGAGGAAGTCCGTCATTTTGTGTAGACTAAAGATAGGTCATGCAAGATCCACCCACTTGTACCTAATGAGAAGGGAGAAACCCTCCACTTTGTACCTGTGGAGCCGTATTCACTGTGGCCCACATTTTAACCGAGTTTGTGGATCTTGCTGACTTACGAGAAACCTTTTAGTTTGCAGAATACACTTTATCTTGTATTAGCCGATGGCGTGGTGGCAGCTGATCTTGTCATCCGTTATATAAGTGAGAGTGGGTTAGGGCCAGCAATCTAAATTGTCAAACGTACATTTACTCAAAAAACTTGTTCTTTTTTTGAAATACTGAAATTTGTTTTCTGTAATTATTGTTTACTAGTGGGCCCGTGCGAGCTTTCACAACGTGAATTTAGGTTTATGGGGTAGTAAGGAAGAATGTGGGAGAATGTAGTTTTAAATATTGAAGAAATGTATTTATTGTTGTTAAACGGCATACATACATGAGAAGAACACAAAGAATTATGTAGAACAGTGTTTTGTACTTTACACAGCACATTTTTGTAGACAAAATTCGATGTTACAACGAATTCATCGGTTATTGTTTGCTCGGGAGTTTCTTCTACAGCAATTTTTACATTTGCAAAGGATTGAACCCTAGAGAAAGTCTTGGCGAGATCACACCGGAGCCATCTGCTGAGAGACTCCTCAGCTAGCTGTACGCCGCGCTCCCGCCAGATCGCCACCGCGCTGCCGTACGCTCTAGCGGCAGGCTCGGCAGGTTACGGTGCTCCCATTGTAAATGTACATTTTTGAAGGTATTTATTTAATTGTGAGGCATTTAAAGAGGAAGTGAGTGCGTTTCGGGCACACATGGGGTTATGCGGAACCTGTAGGTACCCCATATGTGTAGGTTGGTGTTAACAGGACCTTATTTTCGGTACAAAACCGGAATGGGACCTTAGCAGAATAATATAGGGAGGATTATTATTATAATTATTACATTTTCTTGTTTGATTAATTTTAGGCATTTAAAAAATCGTATTTAGGCATCCACGTCTACATTTTTAAATTCTTTGAAATTTGTATAATTTTATCTTTGTTTTATCTGACCTTGTTGTTCCGCCCCTTAAAGCAACATTAACCAACTACTTCTACTTGCTAAATGAGGAAAGGAAACAATGACAATAAAAATCCAGCAATTCTTCTAAGTTTTTGCCATGTCATTTGTCAGTGTATTTGTTGATACCACATGCATTTGCACAGTGTTTGTATAACTTTGTTTTTGCAATTTGCTGCCAATTAGAAATACGAAGCTGTGATAGGCTCAGAATTTCAAGAGCATCGGATTTTTCATTTGTTCAACATAAGGTCTGTTTCTTTGACATTTGAATTGATAGCATAAGGTTTAGATGAAAGGTCTTTGATTCTGAAGAAACCTTTGATGTTTTTTACTCTGATTGAGCTGATCAATATCAATTCAAATTTGAAACAATTGTTAGTATGTCCACTTAGTGTGTTTTTCAATATTAATTAATTTGTATTTCAGGTGGTTTCCTTGGCAGTAACACCCAATGGACTGTGTGTTTCTGCTAGTACGGAGAATAAGCTACAAGTTTGGAATGCCAATGATGGGATGGTTAGGGTATGTATCTAAACTAACCTGCATTGTGCCTTTAGTCATTACTGGGGACCGGACATTTATGCCCTAAAAACGATTAAAATATGCATTCAATTATGCACTAAAAATGTAGAAAATATGCATTTAAAATTGAACAAGTAGTTCCATGAAGAACTATACAGCCCATTTTCATATATCCTACTCATGTTAATTGCCTCTATCAACATACAAAATTTCAGTTTGATTGTTGTGATAGATTCGTAGATATTGAGAACCATCTAAATTTATGCATTACCGGACATTTATGCACTAAAAACGATTAAAATATGCATTCAATTATGCACTAAAAATGTAGAAAATATGCATTTAAAATTGAACAAGTAGTTCCATGAAGAACTATACAGCCCATTTTCATATATCCTACTCATGTTAATTGCCTCTATCAACATACAAAATTTCAGTTTGATTGTTGTGATAGATTCGTAGATATTGAGAACCGTCTAAATATTTCAGATGGTCGCCAGGTTGGATTTTTATTTATGTACTATTACATGAAGATTATTGTGTACGTGTGGTATTCAGACTTCAATCGCATGATTAGGACCCAAGAAGTAAAAACGAGATTTTAAAATTTTGCACAGCTGCCATCTTGTGGATATAAAAACAATTGAAATAAATTAGATGCCAGTGGATTAACATTTGTATAAGCATTTAACGTGCAAAGTTTCACTGCACTCAGATGCTTAAATCGCGATCTACGTCCATTTAAATATTTATACTTCGTGTCGCCGCCATGTTGGATTCGTGCTCACCAGGTTACTGAAAGTCATATAGGTGAACTTATGTTCATAGCCTCTATGAACATTAAAAAAACAGTTTGATTGCCATAAAAGATTCGTAGATATTGAGGACCGTCAAAATATTTCGGATGCTTGCCATTTTGGATTGTTATATGTATAGGCCATAGAGTTATGTACCATTAAAGGAAAATTATTGCGTAGCTTCATTATTCAAAATTTCACTTTGATCGCATGATTACGACACAAGAAATAAAAACATAATTTTAAAATTTCGCACAGTCGCCATCTTGAGGTTATGTAAACAATTGAACTAAGTTAGATGCCAGTGCATTACAATATGTATAATCATTTACTGTACCACATTTCACTGTGCTCAGATGGTCAAATCACGAGGAAAGTCTATTAAAATGTTTCAACTTTGCTTGGCCGCCATGTTCGTTTTGTACTTTACAGGTTTTTGAAAGTTACATAGATAAACTTGTAGCAGTGCCCATTTATCACCGTACAAAATTTCAGGGTGATATCTTAAATAGTTTCGGAGATATTGAATGCCAGTGAAATATTTTGCACAGCCGCCATTTTGAGGTTATGTAAACAATTGATCTAAATTAGACGCCAGTGCATTACAATATGTATCAACATTTGCTGTACCATGTTTCATTACGTTTGGATGGTTAAATCGTGAGAGGAAGTCTATTTAAAAGTCTCAACTTCGCTTGGCCGCCATGTTGTTTTTGTAGTTACTAGGTTTTTGAAAGTTTCATAGGTGAACTTCTAGTAGTGCCCTTTATCACTGTACACACTTTCAGGGTGATATCTGTAATAGTTTCGGAGATACTGGGTGCTGGTGAAATATTTTGCACAGCCGCCATGTTGGATTGGTGAGACACAATAAAATTTGAAGGGTACGGTCAGGGTCGGCCAGAATGGTACTATGATCTTACCGAGTTTCATTGAAATCGCTCCAGCCGTTTAGAAATTATTAGGGGGACACACACACACACGCACACACAGACAGGCACACAGACAAAAGGTGATCTCATAAGCCTATTTTTTCATAAAATGTAAATAGGCTAAAAATATATACTTAATAAGCCAATCTTATTCACTCTTCTTTCCCTCCTTTGCTGTAATATTTGCAGTCGTTTTTGAATGTTGTTCAAGTAAAAATTTCAATTCACATTTCACTTCCTTCGAGCATACTTGGCAATAGCCGACAACGCCGTCAACGCCGTCAGTTGAATATTCACTATTACCTGACACCCACTGGTTTAATAAATATGTTCTGCTGCTCTTCTCTTTAGGCATTTTGAGGCAGCATGCTTGTGTAAAATACTGTTATCTTGTTGTTTCTTAGAAAGTTGCTTACAAGGTTGTTCAACATGCAGGCGAAACCAATTTTGTTCAAGATGTTTTAAATTAAGCTTAACTTCAAATGTATAAGGTAAAATATTGTGAGGGCCCCTTAGGGACCCTATGCCCCCCCCATCACCCACCCATCCCCCCCCCCAGAGGGATGTTTACATACGCCCTCAAATCCACTACACGCCAGACAGCTATACAGCTACAATCGCCCCTAAATACACTGACCGGCAAAAAAGTGGAACAGTTAAAAAAAAGTAATATAAATAGTATAAAATTAGCCATGAAAAAGATTTAATCACATTTTAAAAGCTTTTCACGCATTAGAACAAACATCTGAAACATCCGTGAATATAAATTGATAATATGACATTTCTTATGGTGGTTTATTACCACCAATTACCCCCGATCTTCGATGAGCCAATCTTAATGGTTTTATGGCGGGAAGCGCATTGTAAGCGTTTACGGTTTATGAGTGTTGCCGCTCGCTTATTGTTGTTCTAGGGATAACAACTGGTATTAGCTGAACACGTGTGAACCATTGTCATACATTTTAGCAAGTTATCCATGTGCAGTTCACACTAAAACGTGCCTCTTAGCCGTGAAGGAGCTGCACAGGCAGTTGCATTGGTGGAGGATGGCTGCAGCTTCCGTTATGTTGCTGAGGTCATTGGATTATCTCTCGGTAGCATTCACCGTGCAGTGCAACGTTACAGAGAACTCCAAACTTACGACAGGGGACGAGTGTCAAGCCGTAGAAGATGCACAAGTGCCAGCAGGGATGACAGATTTCTCACCCTGCAAGTTCTGCGTGATCGCCATACCACAGCAGTCCAGGCACGAAATCAACTGGAAAATGTCAGAAATGTGATAGTGAGTGAGCGAACAGTAAGAAGAAGGTTTGAAGAAGCTCATCTTTCGTCCAGGAGACCTGCACGTGGACCCGCACTCGAACGACATCACAGAGAGGCGCGTCTTCGCTTCGCAAGGCAGCATCTGGGATGGACCCACGAGCAGTGGGCCTCTGTTCTCTTCACTGTCGAGAGTCGCTTTAATCTTAGATCTCCTGATGGAAGAGAAAGAGTGTGGAGAAGGCGCGGAGAGAGGTACAGCCCTGTTGCTTTCTCCTACAGGACTCCATTTGGAGGTGGCTCGGTTATGGTGTGGGGTGGCATCAACGTTATGGCCCGCACTGAGTTGGTGTGCATCGATCACACAACGCTCAATCCCCAAAGGTACATCGAAGAGATCCTGATGAACCATGTGATGCCCTTTGCGCCTTTCATAGGTCAGAATTTCATGCTGATACAGGATAATGCCCACCCTCATACTGTTCGCTGTGTTGTACAATATCTGCAGGAAGTGGGGATTCAAACCCAGGACTGGCCAGCTCGTAGTCCTGACTTGAACCCCATCGAACATGTATGGGATATGCTTGGAAGGATCGTCCGACAGCGTGACCACACCACCTTGGCACAACTGAGAACATCGCTGCTGGAGGAATGGGATCGCATCCCGGCAGATGACATTCGACGAGTTGTGAACAGTACGCCTGAGCGTTTACAAGCTGTCATAGACGCTAAGGGTGGAAACACTTGTTTTTAGTGACCAGTGCTCTCGTGCAGTGCAGTGCAAACATTAATACTGTTTTGTTTGGCAATACGTTTGATAAAAACCAGCCCAAAAGAACATTACTAAAAAATAGAAAATTGTAAGATTTGCAAAATGTAACGAAATTTGTGAGTTGAAGCGTGTTGTAAAACATGTTTCGGTATTTTCTGTAGCCAACCATCTAAAATTTACATGAATAATCCAAATATTGGAAAACCGATACATTTTAGTGGAATAAATTAAGAAATTACTTAGAAAATTAAAGTGTTCCATTTTTTTGCCGGTCAGTGTACATCTACGCATCTGTCCAACCCGCTACACTATTTTCACCCCAGAACTACCCTCAGGCTGGAACCAACAACATCAGCCGCCACACACTTCTATTACACCAAACCAGTAGGGCTGAAGCCTCAGCTCTTGCGTCAAGGCTTACATAACTCATGTACACATACACGGGAGCTAGCTGTCACAACAGCCAAGTGAGGAAACACTCGAGTCAACACTTCAGGAAGGTTTAAGAGGGCCACCTCCAATGGACAGATCATCTGTTCCTGCCGAAGGCTCTGTCCGACTGGATCACGTCGTCACACCTCTGGTAAGTGTGTTTCTCAGATTCCTTACACTCACAAATTGTACTCCTCCCCATCTTGACACCTTAATCAATTGTTTGTACCATTTATACTTGCTACACTGTTCCCGAATAGAGGGAAGCATTTAGAACACTTGGGTCCAATAAATAAGTGACAATTACTACAGATCCATTGTAGCCATTAACACTGTATTTACCGCCTACCTCCCTACCTTACACCTTGACCTGCCAGTGCATTGTTTATAAAACTGCTGTGATAGCATCAGACTCCTTTTCATTGTCAGTAGCCTTGAGTGCTTGGTCACGCGTCTGCCGAGTTTAACGTTGCACGGTCAGCGGATACTGAATTATTCATAACAGTAGTTGCTCTACAACCTAATAGCTTCCTCATTAAAAATACATCCCTTTTACAACCCTGATCGCACAGATCTTTATATTTCCTTTTCTCTTTAAGATTCCCGCAGTGTTTTTGTTACTTGGTTCACCGTGTATCTAAATTCCCTTTCAGCGATTTTTTAAGGCATTTTTAATCTACGTTGCATTTTGTAAGTTTTTTCGATCTAAATTACATCTCGCGATTGTTTTCAACCTCAATTGCATTTTGTAAAGATTGACAATCTAAATTGCTTTTTAGTAAGTCTTTCAATGCACGTGGCCGGGCATTTTAGTGAGTATTTTGAATTCTAATTGCATTTTGTAAGTATTTTCAACCAAAACCGCATTTCGCACGAATTTGAATCTAAATTGCATTTTGTTTGGTGGGCATTTTGCACATATTTTGATTCTCAATTGCATTTTGTGGGTATTTTGTCAAGTATTTTCAATCTAAATTGCATTTTATAAGTATTGTCAATCCACATGAGTCGTTTGAATCTACCGTACATTTTGTAAGCATTTTCAATTTCAATTGCATTTTGTAAGTATTTTGAACCTCAATTGCATTTTGTACATATTTTCGATCTCATTTGCATTTTGTAAGTATTTTGAATTTCAGTTGCATTTTGTAAGTATTTCAACGCCACATTGCATTTTGTACGTATTTTGAATCTAGCCTACGTTTCTTAATTTAAGGTTAATAAAAATAATTTTGCAACACTGCCATATACATTGTGATTCTTTTGCTGGAGTGGGGCATTGACCAGCTACTGTTCAATTACCTTACGGTAACAGATATCCCTCATTACCTTACTCTAGTGGAGGTGGAGAACATTATACGGTAACAGATATCCCTCATTACAGAAAGAGGATTACAACTTGTAAACGCTAATTTATTTGCACGATACGACGCCTGTCAGCTGAAAGAGAACTTTTTAAGCATCTTCTGTATAATGGTAAGTTCTTTAATCATGATTATTTGGTGAATTTACCATTAATTAATGTACTCTGTTACGGTTTCTACCTCCGCGCAATCTGCGGCCCGAGTTAGGTTGGCTGGCGGAAGGCGTGCGTGCGCCTGGTAGCTGGCCGCTCCAGCAAAAAATTCACTCTGTATATAAATAGTTGGTATTGTATATTCCTATAAATTAGTCTTAATATGTTTTAAGAATACTTTGGAATTTGTCATGTCAAAAATTGTGTTTTTTATGTCCACATGCAATACTATCTTGAGATGGTCAACTGGGTATGAAGTGTGTTCTCTGCATGAATAAAGGCTCTTTGTGGAATGGAGCCTGCAAACAAAATGAGTTGCGTGAAAAAACGAAAAATCAGGAGTCCATTCAAGATAATAAATGAAAAGTATTACAAGATATGTTAAAAAGGAACTGTAGGAATAAATACATGTAATTATCACTAATATAGATTGGAATATGTATTTATGTTCTTGATTCAAAATTGGCAAAAACAAATCTGCTTTGACTAAAAAACAAATTTTTGCTGTGAAACCACATGTGTTTTATGTAGTAATTTTCTCATTATACAATACAATACAATATTACCCCAGTCACTCCATGTGAGATCTGTGCTGGACAAAACGGAGGCAGACAGGTTTTTCTCTGGGTACTCCGGTTTTCCCTGTCAAAATTTAATTCCAGCAACACTCTCCACCATCATTTCATTTCATCTGTCATTCATTTAACCATTGCCCCAGAGGAATGCGTCAGGCCTCGGCTGCCGGCACAGTTCATGTCCTTGCCGCTAGATGGGGGCTTCATTCATTCCATTCCTGACCCGGTCGGAGACTGGAAGCAGGCTGTGGATTTCATTTCACTGGATAGGCTACCCATATGGTTTCATTTCACTTTACCATTGAATAAAATTAGCTTTTAACTCAATACTAAATTCTAGCTATCACAGATATAAAATTTTCAGGTCTCAATTAATTAATCATATGATTATTTGATATACAGGTATCCCTCGATTTACACGATGAATTTGTTCCGAGTAATCATCTTGTAATATGAAAACACGTAAAGTGAATGTATTATAATATGGGTTAGATAGGAGATATAACTGCCTCAGAACAAATCGACCCTTGAATGAGTAACTGAAGCTGGCCAGCAGGCCTACCTGAAGTTCATTGACACTTGCAATGCAGAAGCGGGTTGGGAAGGAGGAAGAGGGGGGAAGGAAGAAGGGATGCTTCTTGTGACAGATTTATAACTGAGAGGTACAGTCAGTTTGGTTCGGCTCGTTGTCAGTGCAAGTTTCTATCCTTCGTATTTTTGTATTCGCAAAGGAAGTGATGCCGCCTGTGAATTCTAAACTGAAGTTTACGACAAAGAGAGGGCAAACGCGAGAGATTGTTTTCAATGTTTATAGGTTTATGAAGAAGGAAGCTGATGAGTGTAAGAATAAGACACAAGACGAGTACAGAAGAAAATTGTTGAAAGTACAACAAAGAGTATCAGAGGCTACACAAGTGTTGTTGAAGACGGTCAAGAGAATTTTAGCAGAACAGAGGTAACATGAGGCTGAAGGGACTTCATTTGGTACGCCAGGAAAAACACGGAAAGGGAAGAAACGTGTGACGGACATTGACGATTTCGATAAGTGTGTTATTCGACGTACAATCCATGAATTTTACATTCATCAGAAAACTTCTTCATTAATATTCAAATTACTGCCTGTGTTACGAGAGAAGATTGGCTTCCAAGGAGGCTGCACCAGTTTGAGAGGCATTGTAAAAGAGTTAGGCTTCAAGTGGAAGAAGACTAGCAATAATAGGCAGGTTTTAATAGAGAAACATGACATAAGAAACATGCGAGTATCTTACCTGACAGCCATAAAAAAATACAGAGAAGAAGGTCATCCCATCATATATGAAGACGAAACTTATATACATAGTAGCCATTCTACGCCTAAAGCCTGGACTGACGATAGCACATCGGGAGTGTTCTATCCCGTCTCGAGAGGAGAACGACTGATTATACTCCATGCCGGTGGTCGGAGAGGTTTTGTTCCCAACGCTTTACTTATTTACCAGTCGCATAAAAAATGTGAGGACTATCACAAAGACATGAACAGTGAATATTATATTCGTTGGTTAAAAGAGAAGTTGATCCCTAATTTGGAACGCAACTCAGTGCTTGTTATTGACAACGCATCATATCACAACAAGCAGAAAGACAAGGCCCCAACATCAAATTCTAATAAGGATACAATGAAACACTTGGTGCGGGTTAATAAAATCCCTTTTAACGATTCAATGCTGAAAGTTCACCTTTATGAACTTATTAAAGTCCATAAGCTGCGACACAAAACCTACATAATAGATAGGGACCTGAAATTTTAGCATCTATTTTCCTTTAAATTATCATCTATTTTTTTCCTATTTAGCATCTATTTTTGGAAAATTAGCATCTATTTTTCCGGATTTTTACGGACTATATGACTTTATTGGCGACACTTGAGATACAATTTAATGTTCAAATGAAAGCATTGTAAATAACTCCGCGTTGCACTCTTTCAAGTTACACCTTCTGTCTGTAACAATTGTATTGTAGTGTGACAAAACACGCTCACTGTCCACATTGTTTGTTGGTGTCCACAAAAGATCTAAAGAACTCTTGGCAAAATGTTCATGTTCATATTGAACAGCAGTCAAGGCACGTACTACTTCACACTCCTCATTTTGTCTTAACTGCGATTCAATAATATTCTTGAAAGAATCATAGCCCTTCCTTATTTCATGACATGGAATGTTTGTAAAGCCCGGAAGTATTTGAATATCGGTTTCTTTGTCATTGTTCAATACCACGTGCCTAGGATAAAATATCTGTGCTATGGCTTCAAAGTTTTTGCGATTGCGATCACTTGCCTTTAGTCTAGCAAGCTTGCTTCTAGCAGACTGAGCTACTTTTACAAACAAATCTTTCCTTGTAGCACATTCTAAGGCTGTGAGTTTAGCAAGGCATTATCTGTCGCTTCAGAATAATGGCCTTGAATTATTGCACCAAAATTAGCATCTAAGTTTTCAAGTTTGGGATAAAGCAAATGTGAGGTTGGATACTGGGACCCCTCAAGCAGAGTGAGAAGTTCAACAAGTTCACTAGCATGCCCTTTCACAAAAATTCTTTCAGAATAAATCCTATCTACATCTCAATCTGTCAAGCCTCGCAGAAATGTAACACCACTGTTACTAACATCTTTCATGTCAGGTAGCTTAAAAAAAACTCACAACATCATGCAAATAACTCGCTAAGTAAAAAACAGCTTCAAACCAGCTGTTCCATCGAGTAAGTACCGGCGATGGAAAAAGTTTTGCTAAGTCCCCATTTTTTGACTTCAGAAAGTGCAAGTAGTTATATTTGCGCTTCCTTGTGTTCAGAAAGGCCGACTTGACCATTGTTACAACCTGATTTAAATCAGACATAGCTGCTGTCCAACAATTACCAACAAGGCAGCGTTTGTGTGCCCAACACTGCACATGGAGCAAATGATCCCCAATGATGATCTTTAGTGTTTCATAACGAGTCGTATATGGAGCACTGTCACTTACAAATACTTTCACGTCATCATATTGCACAGTGTGATCAGCAATGAATCTAACACAGCACGGGAACAGTTTGTTGCATTTCCGGATTCGAGGTATTTCACTCCAGCAACAAATAATTTCTTCTCAATTGCTGTTGGCACTTGGAACAGTACAGCAAAAACACAGCGACCCATTCTGTCTGTGGTTTCATCACACAAAATGTTAATTTTATTCCCAACTAGAGCTTCAGTTGATGATTTCTTGTGATCAGCTGCAACTTCTGAATATAAAAGATGATTTGTGTTAGCCATAGGAATCCAGTGAAATTTATTTTATTTCATTTTTAGAGGCTATGATGGACATGGCTCAAACCAAATAACAGAATTATCTGTTAGGTACAGGGTGGGGCAGAATGGACTCCCCAGTTTCAAACACTCACTGTAGAGCGTGCAGGTGCGTTAGCGGAGTGGGGATAGTGGCGTTAGGTCGGGGAAACGATGCCATTTCCATTTCAGTAGTCGCCATGCAGTGGTCTGGTGAGCATAGAGGCTTTGTCGTTGAAACGTTCTTTAAAAACAATGATAGTGTGGTGGCGACACAGAGGGCTTTTCGTAGGCGGTTTGGTTTGGCTCGTCATGATAAGGTTCCTGATGCTAAAACCATTAGGAAATGGATTAATAGTGTACGGGCGACAGGATCTGCACTTCCTAAAAAACCAGCTGGGCGACCTAAAAGTGTGAGGACACCTGAACACATCGTGGCAGTGAGAGCGTCCATTGAACAGTCTCCATCGCGCTCTGCGCGGAAACATGCTGCTGCCCTTGGAATATCGTCCAGAACGGTAAGGCGAATTTTACACAAAAAAAAAAACCAACTCAAACCCTGGCTCCATCCAGCCCATGACGGGCTAAGGCCGACCAAGCGACCGCTGCCCAGCCATTTGGCCTGCAGATATTGGGGTGACGCGTGATCAGCGCGTCGGGTCCCCTCGGCCGTTAATCTTGGTATTCGTGATCGGGGTGCTGTCTCACTGTCAGACAGCTACTCAATTGTCCTCACGAGGCTGAGTGCACCCCGTTCCAACCCTCACGTCCGTTTTTTAAAATCCCTGACGGAGCCGGGGATTGAACCCGGAGCCTCCGGGTGAGAGGCAGGCGCGCTACCCCAACACCACGGGGCCGGCAAGGCGAATTTTACACACTGACCTTAATTTATACCCCTACAAGATGATGGTCGTTCAAGAATTGAGTCCACAAGACTGGGTGAAAAGTACAGATGCTTGTAATGCAATTTTAACCTCTGTGCAACCTGACGCTATTCTGTGGTCCAGCGATGAAGCGCATTTTCACCTCTCCGGCACAGTAAATAAGCAAATTTTCGTTACTGGCGACTGAAAATCCTCGTCAACTCCACCAAAGACCTCTTCATAGCCCCAAAGTGACAGTTTGGTGCGCCGTGTCCTCCATAGGCATAATTGGGCCTTACTTTTTTGAATCTCAAGGTCTAACTGTTACTGTTACCTCTGAGCGTTATTGTGACATGCTAGAGAACTTTTTTCAACCTAAATTGGAAGAGTATGGTCAGCAATATGACACACAAGCCTTTTGGTTTCAACAGGACGGTGCTACGGCTCATACCGCCCTTCGTTCACGGCAAATCCTGCAAAGACTGTTTCCCGGCCGCCTGATCTCCTTATGTGGCGATGTTCCATGGCCCCCTCGCTCCCCGGATTTGAGCCCATGCGATTTTTTTCTTTGGGGTTATCTCAAAGCTGAGGTTTACAAAGTTCGACCAAGGACCTTGGAAGCCCTTAAGGAGGCAATTACAGATGTCGTCGCTGGAATATCAGAAGATATGCTGAGAAGAGTTTTCGGAAACTTTTTTGAACGACTCAACATGTGCATCGCTCGCCAAGGTCGTCACCTGGATGAACTAATTTTCACAACCAAACGAGAATAAAATGGCATTGAATGTAGTTTTGGGAAATAAAAACGTTTTGAGATTATCTTTATTTGTTCTTTCACAATTCATCCTTCAAATCAGGGAGTCCATTCTGCCCCACCCTGTATTATATTATGAAGTTGGATTACCTTCACAATTTTATAGGTTAAGGTATGTCTTGGAAAGGTTATGAAAGCACTGGCTGTAAGCTTAGCCTCTACAGAAGTTGGATTAGCTTTGATTTGTATAGGTTATATGAGCAAGAGATAATCAAAATGCAAATGTATTTATTTAAACCGTACTTACCAGGCAAATATTTTTCGTGGAGAGTTCTCGCGTCAGGCAGCTCCCCTTGACTTGAAAATTCAGCAATCCATGCTCTTACAGTTTCATTTTCAAGCTTTTCCAAATACTTTTAGCAAATACTTCAACAGTTCTTTTTGCGAAGTAGTCCTTGTCATACTTCCGTCGTTTGGTACCCTGTAATCTTACAATAACAGAGGTTTGTTTGGGTTCAGAAACCGTTGCGCATTCTCGCGCTTCGCAACATGTTTTAAAGATGTAATATGTTTCTGAATATTGTCCTTCTTCTCCCACCCAACACGGCAGTTACAATATTTGCAAAATACTGTTGCAGAGTCGGAACAATAAAAGCCATGATTAGCATACTGCTGTGCTCTTTCATGAGCAGTTACAGCAGTACGTCCCATTTCTAGAAAAAACTTTGAACAGTGAAGTGCTTGAAGGTTAGAAAAACAATAAGGTTACTATTCAAGCGGCAAGCCGCAAAATTTTCCGTTTAGCGAAGTCTACTTGTTCGACAGACCACCAGTCGCCGCGATGCGCCAAGTACACAAATGAGTTTTGTTCGTCAGCTGTCTGAATAAGTTATAGCATACCTGCCAACTTTTACGGTTTATCCGTAAAATTTACGGAAATTGCAGCATTTTACGGTTTTACGGATGAACGGTGTCATTTTACGATTTCGCGGACAAAAATTTGAAACGATAATTAACATTCGATAATCCCTCCCACTTCCGTACAATCGATTGTTTGCGTGGGTCGAAGGCAAGTCCGCGATAGTCGATAACTCGTTCTTTGAGTTGATTTGTACTTTTGACCGTGTCATGTTTGTGTCGTCATTGTAATTGAATTTGAAGCCGGGATAACCGTTCTTCCATGTGAATCTTAGGTGTCAACACGCTCTGCTTCGCAAATTCTTTGTTCCCCTACGTTCGCTCGTTGCGATTTAAACGATATTCTTTGACCACGTGAGTTGAGTTGTTTATTGTTCGCGAAGTTGGCGTTCTTTGAATGTTTTCGTATTTTAAGGTTATGGCATATATTAATGAAGTGTTCGAGTTTTTGTGCTATATCTTCGTGCTTCGCAGTTTCCTGTATTCCTTGGACTAATTACATTCGTTCCACGTGTGTGTTTTTTTCTCTCTACCATGTGCATATTCTTTCTTTACGAGGTTGGCGTCGTGTTCATTTGACTTGTGTGCTTTGACTTGTTTTAATGAAGTGTGGGCTGTGTTTTATGCGATTTATGTTATAATTTTATGTGACGTTTAGTGATCCAGGTTCCTTTCGATGTTTTAGTAGATATCGAGAATGAACAAATACAACAAGAAACAGTACTTCCAGACATTTAAAGAATCATACTCGGTTGATTTTCCGTGCATACTAAAATCAAGAAAGGGAGAAAAATTTGCCTTTTGCACGGTATGTGCGTGTGATATTAATATTGCTCATGGTGGAAAAAACGATTTAAGTAATCATGTGAAGTGCGGTAAACACATAAGTTATGTTAAATCGAAGGAAGATAGCAAGAAAATCAACACCTTTTTTGCCAAGGCTGGTAACGTTGACAGTGACGTAATTAGGGCCGAGTGTCTGTTTACTTCCTTTTTGGTGGAACACAATGTGCCCTTAAGTGCGGCTGATCATGCTGGCGCTTTATTTAAGAAGATGTTTCCCACATCAGAAGTTGCAAAGAAATATAGTTGTGGTCGCACGAAAACGACGTGCATTGTAAATAAAATGGCAAAAAATGCATCATCTGAAGTTGTTAAGTGCCTTCAGAACGGACCATTTTCTTTGGCAACGGATGGAAGCAATGATACGAATGCCAAGTTGTATCCTATTGTTGTTACATTCTATGATGTTCGGCAGGAAAAAGTAGTGAGCACTGTGCTATCCATACCAGCGTTGGACGGGGACTCAACAGGGCGAAACATAGGTAACCTGATGTTATCACAGCTGAGTTCTCATAATATACCAATTGAAAACTGTGTGGCTTTCTGCTCCGACAATGCTCCTGTTATGATAGGACACAAAAATGGGGTTTCAGCAGTTCTGAAGGAAGTTCAACCAGGTATTGCCATCATAGGGTGCATTTGCCACCTGATTAATCTAGCAGCTGAAAAAGGTGCTGGAAGATTACCAGTTAAAGTGGATGAGATCCTTGTAGATATATTTTATTTCTTAGAGAAGAGTGTAAAGAGAAAAGAACGCCTTCAGAAATTTCAGAACTTGCACAATAAGGAAGCAAAGAAAATTCTGAAGCATGTATGTACTAGGTGGTTATCTTTAGGCAGATGTTTGGATAGACTACTGGACCAGTGGGATCCTCTTCTTTCTTTCTTCAAGGAGGAAGTAATATTATGTACCCAAAACATTTCCACAAGCTTGACATCTTTCAGAATACCTAAAGTTGAACAAAGTGGATCCAAAGAGTATCAGAAGAAGAGAATTCTTGATTCTGCTACTACACATGCCCCTAAAAGAATAGCATATTCTTCCAAATGTGACAAACCCATCCTAAAAAATAAGACTTCTGCTACAACTCGTGAGGAAAAATTGTTTATGTTCCTGTCCTCAAACTTGAACAAGGCCTTTTGCACTTTTCTTCATGTGACTATTCCTGTATTTGACAAATTGAATGTTGCCCTTCAGACTTCTTCCCCACAAGTTCACTTGTTATTAGAACTTCTAATGGATTTGCTAAAGCAGCTGTTCACCAAGTTTGTTAAGCCCAAAATTGTCAAAAGCTCCTCATTGCTTGAAGTTGAGTACAACTTGATTCAAAATCAAAGAAGTGATGATGAGTTAGTTATTGGCATTCAAACTTCGAACATAGTGAATGATCTCCAGGATACAGATAAATCCCTTTTCTTTTCATCAGTGAGAAACTACTTTTGTACTGCCTGTGACTACATCATCAACAAGTTTCCACTCAAGGATGACGTGCTAAAGAATGCTCAAGTTGCTAGGTTAGACAAAATTGAAGATGCACAGTTTTCTTCCGTTCGTTTTTTCTTGGAAAAGTTTCCTATCATGTTATGCAAGGAAGAGAATGAAACTACCGATGAGGTGGTGAATGAGCTTCAGAGGCAGTTTACAGCTCTTCAGGTAGATGACACTTTGGCTGCACATCAAGATGCTGCAAGTGATTCCAGTTGGGCACAAATATCAAGAATTCGTGGAGCCGATGGACTTCTTAAGTATAACCGAATTTCTAGAGTAATGCTCTCTATTCTCACCATACCCCATAGCAATGCAGAATGTGAACGTGTTTTCAGCCTTGTGAAGAAAAATAGAACACAGTTCAGGTCATCCATGTCCAATGAATCTCTGGAGTCTATTTCTATTTTGAAGACCAGGAGTTCTGGTCCCTGTTATGACAAAGCATTTTCTCAAGACTTTTTGCTGGAAGCTAAAAAGGCCACAACCATGACTTTAAAGTCGAACTAGCATGTGATTTGCAGTGTGTATTATATTATTTCTTGCCTGTGTTACGTTAAACAAGTTTTATTGTGTAAAACCTTTTTCAAATATCGTATATCGGCTTAATTTATCAAGGAAGTCCTGTTATGTATGCTCCAAACCAATATTCACCACGCCTGCTGCTGATTAACATCGATTTCTTCTTGATTGTTATGTTCATCTACAAATCATGTAAGTAGATATGATTTCATTGAAATATCCTGTTTAAAGCATGAATTATTGTATTTTGTTGCCCAGAAGTATTATTATTTTCGTCAAGCCGGGGTATGTCGAAAATCGTTAAATTTTTTGTCGCGCGTGAGTTTTACTGATAGCCCTTTTCAAAAGTTGGCAGGTATGGTTATAGATAGTCGAAAGTTCGTATCGATACAGAAATCGATTGTTATATCGACCAATATGCATAACACACTGCGAGTCCGGGATGAGGTATCGCTAGCGAGCGATTAGGCCAACTACTGAACATTTTCTTTTGTTTAATAAACAAATTCGCAAATAGTTAGCTGATTTAAAGTAATTTCGCTATAAAATCTCACTTATTTGGTATTTTCGCATTTTGGGTCACAATTCGCATTTTGTCGCACTTTGATTTACGGGTAAAAATGGATTTTTTTCACATTAAAATTAACGTAGGCTTGGATTCTGTACGAAATTTAAAAATTTGCATTTATCACAAATGCGATTTTTTCAGTCCCTAATGAAAATGAAAATCCACAGCCTGCTTCCAGTCTCCGACCGGGTCAGGAATGGAATGAATGAAGCCCCCATCTAGCGGCGAGGATATGAACGTGCCGGCTGCCGAGGCCTGACGCACTCCTCTGGGGCAATGATTAAATGCATGACAGATGAAATGAAATGATAGTGGAGAGTGTTGCTGGAATGAAATTGTGACAGGGAAAACCGGAGTACCCGGAGAAAAACCTGTCTGCCTCCGTTTTGTCCAGCACAGATCTCACATGGAGTGACCGGGATTTGAACCACGGACCCAGCGGTGAGAGGCCGGCGTGCTGCCGCCTAAGCCACGGAGGCTCGCTCAGGTCCCTAATAATAGATGATATAATGGCTGCTAGTGGACACACAGTATTGAGACTGCCTCCATACCATGCAGATCTAAATCCCATAGAACTTGTCTGGTCTGATGTAAAACAGTGGGTCGCTGCACATAATGTCACCTTAAAATTAATTATGTCAAACGCCTTTGCGAACAGAGGTTTTCAGAGTTTTAGGAAAGTAATTGGATTAGTGTTTGCGATCACATAGAGAAAATAGAAAATAAGTATTATGAACGAGAGGGATGAAGAGCTACTGGGCGACTCGGAAAAGGAAACTTACTGAAGAAGAGGACCAAGAAATGATTGACTGAAGTGGTCCAATGAGGCCATAAAAGCAGAAGAAGAACGAGAGGGGAATAATAGAGGAGAGAATAGAATCGCTCATAATAACTAGTGCAAACAATGACTGCAGCAGTGACAGTGGCAGTGAAAGTGAATCTGATGAAAGTGATAGTGATAGTGAAATGTCTGGAATCGAACCATTAGATGATTAATGACAACCCGGTGATTACTTTTAAGGTGAAGATTGAAAATGCATTGCCATTTGCTTAGTTCATTAATTATTATAATTATAATTATTAATAATTATAATTAATAATGGTTCAAAGGAAGGAAGCTTTTAGTTTTGCGTGACCATTAATCTTGTGATCACGTGCCACGGGACCTCTTTTTTACGTGGAATCCGAACCATAGGACATGGCATTTCACTTCGAAAATCTCACATGCATTGACCGGGAATCGAATCCGGTTCACCTTGGAGAGGCCAAACAGCTTGACCACTGCGGCACCACGCACCCTAATAATGGTTGATTATTAATAGTACATTACTGAACTATATAGTCATAATAATATTTTCGTAACTTAACTATATTGTTCCATTACACGTATTAGTGTTATTTAATTATGCTAATCACCCCAAATACAGTTTATAAGAAGCAAAATAAATAATGGTGGTTTTCGTGTGAGTGAGTGACAGTTGAAGCGGGAACAGAGTGTACTTTTGACGGCTGCCGAGTGACTTAGCAGACACCACGCAGCAGGCTGAGGTAAGCAGACTCTCTCTTGAGCTCCCCACTAGTTATATCAATTGAGTGCTGGTGGGTTCTTGGAAAGATAAACCAACAGGGCTTTGATTTTATGGTCTCGAGACTTATTTCCTCCTAACAACAAAGTGAGGCGATCTTTGGAGACTTTAAAGCCAGGGGTCTTCTTTTATCATATTTACAGAGATGTTCTGGTCACACTTTTGCAGCTTTCATTAAGTTTTTCTGCTTGACTTCTTATGGTTCTCAGAGTTGATTCTGAGATTCCTTTAGCTCTGACAGTGTCCACAGTGCGCTCATTGCATTCATATCGCTTTATAACTTTCCGCTTTTCTTCAAGTGTTATTGATTTCCTTTGCTTTTTGTTATTGGAAGCATTTTGATCACACTTTATTTTCTTCATAACGTTTTTAGAAACAATAAAACACAGCTAGTTAACTCAATGCTCTCTTTAATAATGACCACATGCTTCCAGTCAACGCTGAAATAATGCAACTCAGCCACTCCCCACTCTCTTTGAGACTGACTACACGCCACGTGCCGCCTTGCAGCGCTGCACACTAGATCACGAAATCGTCCCACAGGGTGATTGTGAATCTGCAACCTAACGTGTACATATTTGTTTATTTGATATAATTATGTACATTTTTTAAAATCGCGTTATAGAAAAAACGCGTATAACGAGGGCTGACTGTATTGTATTTTCCTCTATCCAGGGTCATCCGTTTGTGATGTCAAAAAAAAAAAAATAAACATGTAATATACTCGAGTGTAAAATACATATCACTGAGCAGCTTGTTGCAACATGAGTGGGATGGATGGATGTAAAATTTGAATGGGCGGAAGTTTCCGTTCTGCAGCCACGTGGTGGGACTAGTATGCATCATGAACAAACATGGTCACACGACGGCGGCACGGCCCGTTCTTTTTTTGTGGAGGAAACTGTCATTCCATGTCTGTCTTATTACACGGTGGATTCCTCTTTCATTGAGCTTTTTTTTCCCATACTCTCATTACCTTGGAACTACTTGAAATTGAACGGAACTTGTAGCTCGCCCTATCCGTGTCTGCTTGAAGCAGCTACAACCTCTGTCTAGCCGAACATGTCCTCGGACACTCCCGGCACTAAAAGCCATACAATAAAAAAATTACCTTTACTATGACACAGTTAAAAGTATTGGGGACAACTCATTTCCCTGTCTCACTCCGGTATTGATTGTAAATTCCTTTGAATTTCACTTTCGACTGTGTCAGTGAGAGTATCTCTTGATTATGTTGATTGACTTTGAGTCTACTCCGAATTTTCATAGAATGTGAAATAGTGAAGTTCTATTTCCTGAAATTCACAAGGACTCTAACATAGTTCTTACTCATGATCGATGTATCATTTTCATCTACAAAAATAAATTCTACGTAATTTATTCTTCTGACATTTCAAAACTGATCACTCTGTATATTTATTAATAATTAGAGGTAGTTAAGTCTTTGTAATATTATTCTAGCAGTTTTTATTTAAGAATACATAATCAGATGTCAATTTATACAATTACTTTTGAAATGGAAGCATTTTAACTATCCATTGCTTTTCTTTGTTTTGACTATTTCAGAGGAGTCTGAACGGCCATGTAGGAGATGTATACAAGTGCCGCTTCTTCCCGTCTGGGATAGTGATACTGTCATCTGGAGCAGACATGCTCATTAAGATCTGGTCTGCTGAAACAGGGCAATGTCCAGTTACCTTGACGGGACACACAGCAGCTGTCGTGGATGTCTGTATCGTGAATAGAGGCCGTAATATCATCTCTGTTTCCAAGTATGAATTCAATTCTTTCTATCAGTTTTCATCTTGTGTTGTAGTCATCTGTCATTTATGGCCATCTGAAGTGCATGATCGCCAGGGGCCGGTATTTATGGAGATTCGTGATGATCACGATTCATGACACGAGATTTAGCCTACAGTTGATTTTGCTAATATTCCTGAATTAAGGAATTCTCATTAGAAAATTAAACAATCTACATAATCATGAAATAGAGTTCTAATTATCGTGTTGGAAGCCAGTTTTCAGTGTTCCCTTATTAAACAAAATTTAAATGCTTTTTAGTCGGTCCACACTATTGTACCCAATTGTAATGGGACTAATAAATTATTTATTGTTTGTTTTGTCCGACTGTAAAGCTTTTTCTCTCTGAATTTGGCAACTCTGTTAAGGCAAGTCCTGGCACTAACATCAATCCCCCACCCCTCTCCCACTCGACCTTGTGCTGTAAATTGTGCCAGAAGCTAGGTAAGTGTGTCGCTAACTTCCTTATTGTTGATTGAGTGGTGTTTCCTTTGTAGCTCTCGTGTTTATGTCATCACACGAGAAAAGGGAAGTAAGGTCGCGTTCTTCAAGAAAAATGGACTGAAGATTACTTTTTTGTCAATAAGAAAGGTAAACCACTTTCTTATTTTTCAGGAATGTATAGCAGTAATGAAGGAGTATAACATTAGAAGGCATTATACTTAAAGACATTCTAGTTTTGATGATTTCCAAGGACAGTTTCGCCAAGACAAAATAAAACACCTGAAGAAAAACTTGCATGGTCAGCAACTGCTTTTCAAAAGACAAATCGACGATGTTAATGAAATTGTTCGTGCTATTTTCATTGTAAGTGAAATAATTGAAAAGCGTGCCAAGCCTTATTCTAAATAATAAAATAGGAAAATAAATTGATTTGTTGTGGAAAAAAGTTTGGCAAGAGTTTGATAAAAAGTCATCATTTTAACAAGACAATGGAAATATGACTTACAAAAAATTTTTAAGCATTTTAACATTTGAGTTTTTAGCAAAATTAGGATCAATTATGTGTGTTGATAATTTGTGAAATTAGGTTTGTCATTTGATGTTTAACCCCAGAACCTGCTATGCGAAATTCTGTACCGGCAGCCAATTTGTGTGATATTTTCCTACCAAGTAGATTCTTATTTTCAACCTATTGTGAACAATGTTCCATGGCACTGTTGCATATTGTTGAAAAGCTAATAAACCACGGATTCAGATTGGTAATGTTAACTTTTCTGTAAAGCTTGATAAAGAAAAAGAAATTGAGAATTGAAAATGGAGGAATTATTATTTCGTGAGCAATATCAAAATTCTAACAACCTTAAATACGAGATGAAACATGAAACACTAAATGCAAGATATACAAAATGATGCATATATATGTACATAATATGTGTGAAAGTTTCAAGTCTATGCAATAATATTTGTTTGATTGATAACAAAATATATATCTTCCATGAGCCATTTTAGGCCTATTACCAAAGTGCGTCAACGAACTTACGTTATTGTAAATGTTATTACAGCTGTTATGCTACATACGAGCCAACTGAAATGAATATATTGTAGATGGAAATTATAACAACAAAGGTGCACTTTTAACTTCCTAATACATATAATAATTACATCCTCAAAATAAGAGCAGTAGCGATAACATAATTATACAGCGCCATTCCAGGATATGTTTTGGTTTGCATGGCAGTGAGTCCCTCATTTGTTTCCAAAGAAACTCATACAAGGAGATTGTTTCTATGGACGAAAGCGAGTAAGAAGCATCTGTAATCTTCTAGGAACACACGACAAGGCATGTCACGCCATCTCTCAGCGGAATAGAGCTACTAAATGAAGAAATAAAATAGCGTCGAAGAATCGACTCTGCCGCTAGAGAAATGGGAAAACAGTGGATCCATCGACACTTGCCGGTTCTATGGTTAAATTTCATGATTTCTGATTTGTATGTCATGAATATACAGTAAAACTCTGTTAAGAAGTTTTTCAAGGGACCATTAAAAAAAACTTCTTAACAGGGAAACTTCTTAAAAGGGTAGTGGCCTGAAATGCATGTGAAACGCACACATTTTTGTTGTTTGTGAAGGATCCTATAATATACTGTACATAGGCCTATATAAAAGCCAGAAAAAGAGAAGCCCCAATATTAAAATCTGACTATCAGACCAGAGATTAAGAGAAATTAATTGGCATAACCCTCACAATTCACATTAATAGAATTAATTTCAATAACTGTTTGAGCACACACCATATATTCCAGCAAACTACAATTATAGACACATTTTAGAATGTAAATAAACAACAACTAAGACTGAATTGAAAACACTTTTTTGTCCCTTTTTTCTCCCTTCAAAACCAAAGATTTATCCGGAACAACCTGATAAAAAAGTCCGAATTCGTCAACATTAAGAACGTCACAATGTTTGTAATTACTGATTTTTGCCGGCAGCAGTGTTTCCTTCCACGCTTCCGTTTCCTCTGTACTTCCACTCGCAGCTTCACCACTAATAGCCTTGTTAACCATGCCAGCCCGATTTTTAAAGCTATACAGCCACCCATTCGACGCAGTAAAAGGCACTTGTAATCGACACGCGATTTCTTCGGCTTTCTCCTTCACGATAATCCCGCTCAAAGGAATGTTTAAACTTCGCTGCTGTTTAAACCACACGAGCAGAGCTTGTTCTACGTCTTCGTATTTCCCGCTTTTAATCTTCTTGCAGCTTGCCGAAGTATTCCCGGCAGAAGCCAAGATCCCTTCTTTCTTTGCTATGATGCAGTTCAAAGTAGACGGCGGCATTCCGAGCTCCTTCGCAAGAGCAACACGTGAAAGAGTAGACGACTCTACTTTTCTTATAATGTCCACTTTATCTTTAATAGAAAGTGCCTTTCTTTTGATGCCTTTCATCTGAGAACCACTCATTTTCACAATGATTTGAAAACTTAACTTCACTGACGACGCAATTCTCGTAATCTCAATAATGTTATGCTACGTCTGGCAATGCTTGGCTAACAAGTTAGATCACACAGAACAGCGATAAAAGCCACGAACAAAGAATATAGGAGGCCACGAATGAAAGCATGATGCTGTATATTGTAGTCGGTCTTGAGTGGGTGTCGTCATAGCGTGACGTCATTCAGCCTTGAAATGCTCGCCTGGTCAGTGACCCGCGAACACTCGGAACGGCTGTATTCTTTCATTCGGAACACCGGGCCCGGTCAGAGACCCGCGAACACTCGGAACTCTTGTATTCTTTCATTCGGAACACCGGATGTATCTTCCGCGGAGATTGACGAGTTTTGATTCTAAGTCAGTTGTCTCTCAGTGAACGTCTTATACTCTAAGGGAATACAAAATCTGAACTATTTAACCGGGAAAACCTCTTATGCACGAACACTATATACGGGAAAAATATACATGTATCTTATGGGACGAATCACGGGACCGAGAATATCGGACGTCTTAAGCGGAAAAACGTTTTATGCGGGAACTTCTTAACCGAGTTTTACTGTATATGCATGAAATTTGAGATTGCATAGGCTGAAGAAGGTTTGAAAAAACGAAACATGCAGCATTAGATAAGAACACAAGTTCTTAAGAAAAGGTGTATTGAAAAGTGGAACAATTTTATTATTTATTAATATTTCAATGCGGAAAATAAAAATTAAGAAAAACAATAGTCATTGATTTACAAGCCTTATTCTGCCGGTAGTGGTTTACACAGATCAGTTGGTCACGCTGGACAGTTGTTAGGCGCATAGATGATATTCTATCCAACATGATGCAGATATACAAGCCTTATTCTGCCGGTAGTGGTTTACACAGATCAGTTGGTCACGCTGGACAGTTGTTAGGCGCATAGATGATATTCTATCCAACATGATGCAGATATACAAGCCTTATTCTGCCGGTAGTGGTTTACACAGATCAGTTGGTCACGCTGGACAGTTGTTAGGCGCATAGATGATATTCTATCCAACATGATGCAGATATACAAGCCTTATTCTGCCGGTAGTGGTTTACACAGATCAGTTGGTCACGCTGGACAGTTGTTAGGCGCATAGATGATATTCTATCCAACATGATGCAGATATACAAGCCTTATTCTGCCGGTAGTGGTTTACACAGATCAGTTGGTCACGCTGGACAGTTGTTAGGCGCATAGATGATATTCTATCCAACATGATGCAGATATACAAGCCTTATTCTGCCGGTAGTGGTTTACACAGATCAGTTGGTCACGCTGGACAGTTGTTAGGCGCATAGATGATATTCTATCCAACATGATGCAGATTTACAAGCCTTATTCTGCCGGTAGTGGTTTACACAGATCAGTTGGTCACGCTGGACAGTTGTTAGGCGCATAGATGATATTCTATCCAACATGATGCAGATATACAAGCCTTATTCTGCCGGTAGTGGTTTACACAGATCAGTTGGTCACGCTGGACAGTTGTTAGGCGCATAGATGATATTCTATCCAACATGATGCAGATATACAAGCCTTATTCTGCCGGTAGTGGTTTACACAGATCAGTTGGTCACGCTGGACAGTTGTTAGGCGCATAGATGATATTCTATCCAACATGATGCAGATATACAAGCCTTATTCTGCCGGTAGTGGTTTACACAGATCAGTTGGTCACGCTGGACAGTTGTTAGGCGCATAGATGATATTCTATCCAACATGATGCAGATATACAAGCCTTATTCTGCCGGTAGTGGTTTACACAGATCAGTTGGTCACGCTGGACAGTTGTTAGGCGCATAGATGATATTCTATCCAACATGATGCAGATATACAAGCCTTATTCTGCCGGTAGTGGTTTACACAGATCAGTTGGTCACGCTGGACAGTTGTTAGGCGCATAGATGATATTCTATCCAACATGATGCAGATATACAAGCCTTATTCTGCCGGTAGTGGTTTACACAGATCAGTTGGTCACGCTGGACAGTTGTTAGGCGCATAGATGATATTCTATCCAACATGATGCAGATATACAAGCCTTATTCTGCCGGTAGTGGTTTACACAGATCAGTTGGTCACGCTGGACAGTTGTTAGGCGCATAGATGATATTCTATCCAACATGATGCAGATATACAAGCCTTATTCTGCCGGTAGTGGTTTACACAGATCAGTTGGTCACGCTGGACAGTTGTTAGGCGCATAGATGATATTCTATCCAACATGATGCAGATATACAAGCCTTATTCTGCCGGTAGTGGTTTACACAGATCAGTTGGTCACGCTGGACAGTTGTTAGGCGCATAGATGATATTCTATCCAACATGATGCAGATATACAAGCCTTATTCTGCCGGTAGTGGTTTACACAGATCAGTTGGTCACGCTGGACAGTTGTTAGGCGCATAGATGATATTCTATCCAACATGATGCAGATATACAAGCCTTATTCTGCCGGTAGTGGTTTACACAGATCAGTTGGTCACGCTGGACAGTTGTTAGGCGCATAGATGATATTCTATCCAACATGATGCAGATATACAAGCCTTATTCTGCCGGTAGTGGTTTACACAGATCAGTTGGTCACGCTGGACAGTTGTTAGGCGCATAGATGATATTCTATCCAACATGATGCAGATATACAAGCCTTATTCTGCCGGTAGTGGTTTACACAGATCAGTTGGTCACGCTGGACAGTTGTTAGGCGCATAGATGATATTCTATCCAACATGATGCAGATATACAAGCCTTATTCTGCCGGTAGTGGTTTACACAGATCAGTTGGTCACGCTGGACAGTTGTTAGGCGCATAGATGATATTCTATCCAACATGATGCAGATATACAAGCCTTATTCTGCCGGTAGTGGTTTACACAGATCAGTTGGTCACGCTGGACAGTTGTTAGGCGCATAGATGATATTCTATCCAACATGATGCAGATATACAAGCCTTATTCTGCCGGTAGTGGTTTACACAGATCAGTTGGTCACGCTGGACAGTTGTTAGGCGCATAGATGATATTCTATCCAACATGATGCAGATATACAAGCCTTATTCTGCCGGTAGTGGTTTACACAGATCAGTTGGTCACGCTGGACAGTTGTTAGGCGCATAGATGATATTCTATCCAACATGATGCAGATATACAAGCCTTATTCTGCCGGTAGTGGTTTACACAGATCAGTTGGTCACGCTGGACAGTTGTTAGGCGCATAGATGATATTCTATCCAACATGATGCAGATATACAAGCCTTATTCTGCCGGTAGTGGTTTACACAGATCAGTTGGTCACGCTGGACAGTTGTTAGGCGCATAGATGATATTCTATCCAACATGATGCAGATATACAAGCCTTATTCTGCCGGTAGTGGTTTACACAGATCAGTTGGTCACGCTGGACAGTTGTTAGGCGCATAGATGATATTCTATCCAACATGATGCAGATATACAAGCCTTATTCTGCCGGTAGTGGTTTACACAGATCAGTTGGTCACGCTGGACAGTTGTTAGGCGCATAGATGATATTCTATCCAACATGATGCAGATATACAAGCCTTATTCTGCCGGTAGTGGTTTACACAGATCAGTTGGTCACGCTGGACAGTTGTTAGGCGCATAGATGATATTCTATCCAACATGATGCAGATATACAAGCCTTATTCTGCCGGTAGTGGTTTACACAGATCAGTTGGTCACGCTGGACAGTTGTTAGGCGCATAGATGATATTCTATCCAACATGATGCAGATATACAAGCCTTATTCTGCCGGTAGTGGTTTACACAGATCAGTTGGTCACGCTGGACAGTTGTTAGGCGCATAGATGATATTCTATCCAACATGATGCAGATATACAAGCCTTATTCTGCCGGTAGTGGTTTACACAGATCAGTTGGTCACGCTGGACAGTTGTTAGGCGCATAGATGATATTCTATCCAACATGATGCAGATATACAAGCCTTATTCTGCCGGTAGTGGTTTACACAGATCAGTTGGTCACGCTGGACAGTTGTTAGGCGCATAGATGATATTCTATCCAACATGATGCAGATATACAAGCCTTATTCTGCCGGTAGTGGTTTACACAGATCAGTTGGTCACGCTGGACAGTTGTTAGGCGCATAGATGATATTCTATCCAACATGATGCAGATATACAAGCCTTATTCTGCCGGTAGTGGTTTACACAGATCAGTTGGTCACGCTGGACAGTTGTTAGGCGCATAGATGATATTCTATCCAACATGATGCAGATATACAAGCCTTATTCTGCCGGTAGTGGTTTACACAGATCAGTTGGTCACGCTGGACAGTTGTTAGGCGCATAGATGATATTCTATCCAACATGATGCAGATATACAAGCCTTATTCTGCCGGTAGTGGTTTACACAGATCAGTTGGTCACGCTGGACAGTTGTTAGGCGCATAGATGATATTCTATCCAACATGATGCAGATTATGAATGCATTTGAGGCATTCTCAATAGCTTTGGATGAAAGTTGTGACGTCACGGACACAGCTCTGTTGTCTATGTTTATACGAGCTGTGGATAAAGAGTTCCATTGCACAGAAAAAATGTTTGCCTTGCAACCTTTGAAAGGTAGTACTACGGGGGATGATATCTTTCAGGAGGTGGAACAAAATTCCACCTGAATTGGGAAAAATTGTGTGGAGTATCGACTAATGGAGCTTCTTCAATATGTAGGAACTGTAAAGAAAATAAAGGGTGAGTTACTTGGCAAAAAAGTTGGATGTCAACAACATTTGTGTTTTCCACTGTATTTTATACCAGGAGAATCTTTGTGCCAAAACACTGAAATTTGTTCATGTCATGATTGGTTGGTTCTTAAGTTTAGAGGCTGCGACAACGCGGTCATGTAGCCCCGTGTACTTTGGGTGTGTGTAGAATCTGTCTGATAACCGGTGTTAAATGTGCTGACTGTATTAGTGTGTGTTATCTGTTTTTTAATTCAAGTAAGGACTGCAGACTTTTGAATTTTTCAAATAGTTCCTACTTTTGCCGCCAAACGCCACCGTCAACGACTACTAGTTCAGAACTTAGCTACCAGACACTACCGCAGTCGGCTCTTGGCAACGAACGTAGGAACCTAAGAGCGTTGTTTACATTCTTAACCTATACAATTTAGCTTTACACAGATGTAATTAGTGGTAGGTTCTCCAACATGCCATATATCTATGACATGGGACCGCCGACTTTACTTCCCCTCCGAAGGATGGCATACTGAGGGATTTTTAAAGCTCTTAAAAAATCCTGCAACTTCGGCCGGGTTTGAACCCGCGATCTTGGGCATAGAAGCTCAGCCACCGAAGCCGCCATGTCATGATTACAGTGGTGTATTGTGTCAACTGTGTATGTTGTGGAGAGACGGATGACTGGAAAGAGAGGGCGAGAGAGACCCAGAGTACGGTGGATAGATTTGGTGAAGGACAGTGTGAGAGAACAAAACCTGGAGTTGAGTTGAGTGGTTGAGGAAGAATTGTGCACAGAGTAAAGTGGAGGGGTGTCATATTTGCTCCGACCCTGCCCAAGCTGGAAAAGGGAAATTGATGATAATAATTGTGTCATCTATATAAAACTTGAAAGGTTTCACTCACCACCAGTTTAGAACACTTGTAGACATACTGGAGAAGGAGGAAGATCATCTCATGTACTATTCAGAAGTACAGTGGTTGAACAAGGGAAAGATGCTGCAGCGTTTCTATAATCTGATAAATGAGGTGGCATTTTTCATGGACATTAAAGGAAAGTCAGTGGCGCTGTTAGCTAATGGAAAGTGACTGTGTGACCTTGCATTCCTTGTAGATATTGCCTGTCACTTGAATGAGAGGAATTCAAAGCCACAAACACGAGGTCATTTGGTTCGCGAACTTTACGGACACGTGAAATCCTATCAGAGGAAACTAAATCTATGGGAAAATAAAATTAAAATACCTATCACTTTCAAACCCTGTTGCAGGAGGATAAATTATTCTGTAACTTCGCTACCTGTGCAGACTGGCAGATTTGCTTGAGGAATTTAATGTCAGATTTAGTGATTTCGGAAAGAAGGAAAGGAATTTCAGTATTTTCTCTCACCATTCAACTTTGACATGAGTAGTGCTCCGGAAAATTTGCAACTGGAACTTATTGAACTTCAGGAGGATGTGGCTTTGAAAGGAATATTTAAGGACACCTGCTTACAAGATTTTTACATGAAATATTGAACTTTCCATGTAAGAAGTTCCCTAACCTACTTACTTTCAATATAAGAAGTATGGCTTTGTTTGACACCACATATTACAGTATCTATGTGAGCAATTTTTCTCGTGCTTGAAGTGGATTGAATCCAAAGAGAGGGGAAGGATAACGGATCTCCACCTTGAAAACAGCCTCCGCTTTGGAACATCCAGTGTACCACCGAACATTCACAGACTGGTTCAGAACACAAAAAGGGCCAAATTTCCCATTAAATTGGGATGTAAATACAGTTGTATTTTCTTTAGTAAAATATTTGGTTACCGTTATAATATTCTTGTTTGTGTTATTGTTATGTTAATTTGTGTTGAATGAGTTTCTTCATTGAATGTGAGCCTAGCTACCACGTTCTTGTGAAAATATTATGCATTGTGAAGTAGGGCCCACGGAAAATGATGATGAAGTAGGGCCCACGACGCCTGCAAGTCCTTGGTGGTTGGCCCAACTTGTATTCCAAGTTGCACATGCCTGCTCTATAGCAGACATTCCAGCTGGTCTCTTATGGATTGTGCAGTTGATTTTATGCTGTGAAAGAAGGCTTGTTTCTTCTGACTACATTTCTTGTGTTCTACTGGAGAACCAAGCCTAGCAGTATTGATTCTTTTCCAGGAGGTATGTAGAACTGTTGGGGGTAAATACTGCAGTGGTAGATTCACAGGGTTTGAAGGTTACTCTTTGAATGTGATTGGTTGGTTCCTCAGTTTAGGGGCTGCAACAACGTGGTCATGTAGCCCTGTGTACTTTGGGTGTGTGTAGAATCTGTCTGATAACTGGTGTTAATTGTGATGGCTGTATTAATGTGTGTTATCTGTATTTAATTCAAGTAGGGACTGCAGACATTCGATTCTCAAGTAGTTCCAACTTTAGCTACCAAACACCACTGTCACAGACCAACTAGTTTTGAACTTGGTTACTAGATGCCACTGCAGTCGGCTCCTGGCGACGAACGTTGAACCTTAGAGCGTTAGTCAAATCTAACCTATAATTGAGCTTCACACAAGCTTAATTAGTGGAAGGTTCTTCATCATGCCATAAATCTATGACATGGGACCACCGGCTTTACTTCCGCTCCGAAGGAAGGTAGACAGAGGGATTTTTAACGCTCTTAAAAATCCGACGACTTGACCATGCTACCAACTACGCCACAGAAACCCCCTTGAATGTGATTACATCATAATTCTAGTAAAGGTGAATGTTATCTGATTTAGAAATAACATTCTTCCTTTCCTGCCACCGCGATTGGTACCTCAGATTCTATTATATATGCGTGCAGCATAATTTACTGTAGTCCAAATACATGCCTCCCTCCCCTACATATCATGTAAGAAAATTGATCATTTCTATTATTTATTTCAGGATCCCATTCATGGTAACACCTGTCTACGACCAGGCAAGTCATTTTAAATAATGCAGACAAGTCGATTTGTTAAAGTTTTGAAGACATTCTGTACCTTGCACATGCCAAGAGGTTATCTCCAATATTTTTACCATAAATAATTAACTACATGTCAGTAGCTTGCCACGGTGGGTGAGTTGGTCTACTAACCCCAAGATTGCAGGTTCGCTCCTGGCCGTGGTAAGTGATTTTTGAAAGGCGGCAAAAATACGATATGCATGTCATACGATGTTATCATGTCAAAGAACCCATTTGCATTCAGTAGGCAGAGTTCATAATGACAAAATTTAACTCGGGAGTTTCTGCCAACACAAATTCCTCATTTCTCTACTAGAAAGCGCTATAATGTTCAAGGAGCTTAGATGTCTAACATCTAACCTCCTTGACTTTAACAGTCAAGGAACAACGAAATTCGACATGCAAGCTACCCTCTGGGTGTCAAATAACAAAGCTTGCACCCGGCAGCCGAGGCCATACGATATTATTATTATTATTATTACATGTCAGTAAAAAGAAAGACATTGGCAAATAATGTTTATGTAAAAACTTCCGCATCTGACTTAGTTTTCAACTAATAATCACTTTTATAGTGAAATGAAAATCCACAGCCTGCTTCCAGTCTCCGACCGGGTCAGGAATGGAATGAATGAAGCCCCCATCTAGCGGCGAGGATATGGACTGTGCCGGCTGCCGAGGCCTGACGCACTCCTCCGGGGCAATGATTAAATGAATGACAGATGAAATTAAATGATAGTGGAGAGTGTTGCTGGAATTAAATTTTTACAGGGAAAACCGGAGTACCCGGAGAAAAACCTGTCTGCCTCCGTTTTGTACAGCACAGATCTCACATGGAGTGACCGGGATTTGAACCACGGACCCAGCGGTGAGAGGCCGGCATGCTGCCGCCTAAGCCACGGAGGCTTTCACTTTTATAGTATTTTCTCTTAAAATATGGCGGGTGTTTGCACCATAAACACCTTTAAATAAATAATAATAATAACAACCCCTGGCACTACAGCCCGTGAAGGGCCTTGGCCTACCAAGTGACCGCTGCCCAGCCATTTGGCCTGCAGATATTGGGGTGACGCGTGATCAGCGTATCGTGTCCTTTCGGCCGTTAATCTCACTGGTTTCGTGATCGGGACGTCCAGCGTCTGCTCATACAGAGGTGCATGTGGCTGTTATCGAACATTGTTTAACAGATGAAAGGCATTGGACTGTGGTGGAATTAGCTGCACATACGGGTATGTCTGCATCACCAGTGTTCCACATTTTACAGACTGACTTGGAGATGCGCAAGGTTTGTACCCCTTGTACTCTGAATCCAATGTAGTACCGGCATTGCCAAGAACATTCCATCAACTTTCCAATGTATATCCTGAATTTTGTTTCCGGCAGCTTTATTGCCAGTTTAAAAATAGTTGCCACGACTTCTGAAATGACCCTCGTATAAGCTAATGAGGATGCCAATTGGTGCAATTCAGTTGGTATTAGCACTTAACATAATTCATGGTACGTGAATGTTATTGTTGCAGGGATGGTTCTGCGAGGCTGTGGGATTGTGGTGAATCGAATTGCCTTGGAACTCTGTTGAAGATAGGGTGCACCATCAACTGCTGCAGTCTAGGTGTGGCCAACAACAAACTAGACCTTGGGGAACCTGACGAGACTCCTAGTAAGTAGACCTTTTCAGAGGACACAATTCTCACAGAGTGACATATTTTGATGCCATGGCAACAGAGTGTTTACTTCAGCCATGTTGATGTGTGATGTTTTTGCTCACTGTAGGACAGCCTTGTGTACTTGGTAACTTCTCCCTCGTGTCTACAGTGGGTGCACGAAGGAAGGGTATAGCAGGGAGCAGTAAACTTGCACGTTTGGCCGGGTATGAGGATTCAAGATTGCAAATATTAATACTGCAGTATTCAGATATGACTTCTCCAGGCTTTATTTCTCATGTGAACACAATGGAGAGAAATTTAAATTCTTTTCAGTCTGTCAATAAATGTTGTTTACTAAGGGTACACTGTAAAATTGCTTCCAACACTTTAACTATGGAGAAGCTTAATTTACATGTCTTCTTCTTCTTTTCTTCTTCTTTTATGACCGCATAGGATCACTTAAAGCTTTAGCGTTTGCAGATGATGTTGTAATATGGGGTGAAAATGAGGCTGAAGTACAACAGAAGCTGAATGATTGCAATGCTGTATTCAAGCAATTTGGTCTGAATATAAGCAAGTCCAAAACGGTTGTGATGCCCGTTAGTCGACAAAACATCTGTACTAACATCACTCTCAATGGTACAAAACTAGAACAAGTCCATCCGTTCTGTTACCTTGGCAGTGTAGTGTCCACAGATAACCATCCATCTGCAGAAATCACTAGTCGAGTTCAACATGGAGCAAAAGTTTATCATCTCGTGAGAGGGCTTCTTTGGGATAAGCAAGTTCCTTTAAGATCAAAACTAATACTCTACAAGAGCTTCTTTGTACCTGTTACTACATATAGCTTAGAAACCTATACCCAATCCAAGAGAAATACCAGTAAACTACAGGCGGTGGAGATGATGTTTTTAATAATAATAATAGTTTTAATGCAGCCAATGGCCAATGAAAAAGTAAAAAATACAATGCAGGTACTGTCAGTCACTACAAAATTGCATCAGGGAAGTTAATCTTCTTTTACAGTATGCCGCATGATATCGGTCACAGGGCTCGCTACACAATTCACATATGCATGTAGCTGCATTTGGAGTGTGAAAGTCTTTTCTTCCGCAACACCTGAAGTGAAATCCATGGACTGCGAAACGCGTCACAGTGTGTCGTAAATCGTAGTCTGCTCTGTTCCAGTCAGACGATAACATCGCTTCTGTCCCATAGAAGTCCAACCATATTTCTTTCTTTTTTAATTGAAATTCCGCAAGAAGTTCCTGATAGGCAGCGCTAGATGGAAGCTGCATTTGTAGTCTGATTTGCTCAATGCAGAATGGCTCTGTAGACAGCTCATACATTAGCCGGGACGGAGTAAATTTCGATACACACAATGCTTTCTTTAGGAAGATAGACTTTACTTAAGTTGGTTTTGGTCAGATGAGGCCAGATCATTTCCAGACCGTAGGTTAAAATAGGTGTTAGTGTGGAAACAAAGAGCTTCATAGCAGTAACTAAAGATAGTTTATTCAAATGCTGTATGTTGTTCATAGCTATTAGTGCAGCAGTCGCTCTGTTTCTCACATGCATTGTGAAAGAAGTTCCTGTCGCACAGTGGTCCGGATTCGAAAAAAAGCCGACAAAAATATTTTCCGTTAAAAGAAATGAAATACTTCTGTGTAAAACTTTAAATTAGGTGTTACTATGAGGTAAATTTGTTGTAGCGCATAAAATTACTTACTTATTCATCCTCTGATCCGGCTTAGTCGACTTCTTCTTCTTCCCCTTCCTGCTCCGTCTCGTCCTCGGATATTGACAATAAATTACACACTTTCTGAGGCAACTGTCTTCTTTTCTTCTTTGGTAGACCTCCCATGCTTGAAATTACTGGATTAGAGCTTAGCAATAATCTATGGAACAAGTCAAAATTATTGGAAATTCTTGAGGATTTTCTGGTATTGTCTTTCCTATATTTTCTTACGTCTTTGTTTCTAGACTCTAAGGCCTCTTCTGAAAGTTCTCCAATCGGCAAAATAGCTGCTTCTATAATGGAAGATCCATGGATAAGTATTTTACGGAGTGTTGGAGGCATGAAATACCACGGATATAGCCGTACATATAAGCTTGCTGTTTTGCTGCAGTAGGAATTGAACTCTGAACTACTAATTTCATGACCAGATGCAATTGCTTTTAAAATTATTCCAAAGCGAGTTATTAACTCACAGTCGACCCCTGTTATTTCGGATGCTAGTTGAGTTTGTTCAAAAAACCTTCGGGCAGTGTTGCCATCATTGGTTGTTCCACATCCAGGCTTCGGAATATCAACTAGAAAACCTAATCTCGTTCTGAATGAGCCTTGTACAATTTTTTTTCTTTCTTTCGAATAAGTATCGATTACCATCTTTCACTTTCCACTTTTTAAAACCCAGGCGGTATGAAATATGCAGGAGACTTTCAAAAAATCGGATGGGAGCGTGCAGAACTGAAATTCCTAACTCAAGCTGTAAATTGTCGACGGGCTTTTGTGCCATTTTTTTGTAGATTGTTAATTTCTGAAATTTTTACACTTAATGCTTGAAGACTGTACTAAAGCATTGCATATTTTCCCATCTATTATTGACAATATTTAGGAATACTGCACTTCGGTGTTATTTATAACCAAATTATGTAATTTTCAATTATATCATTTAGATACATCCTTTCCGTCCGTATATTTTTCGACGTTTCATGAACCCACTGCATTCGAATAGGCCTACAGAATCGTGTAGATGAGGTTCTTGGATTTTTCCACGCAATAATTCCTGTTTTACTGTCGAGGCGCAGAAGCACGACAGATGACATAAATGAGCTCTGGTCACTCTTTCCAGCTTCTGACCAGGTTTGTTTATATTGGGAATGGCCGGAGCTGCCATCAAAGCCCTATTTACAATATAATGTAAAGCTTTTATCACTCACATCTGGTAACATTGATAAAATTCTGGAGGAAGTGTGGTCCAGCAAGTCTTATATTTTCACTTCACATTCATTTTCCTCAATTATTACATTTTGTGGATAAGTAGCCTTTTTAGAATTCAAAATAGCATAATATCTAGGTATAAGTCATGGTTATGTTTATTAGATAATCTTCTCATTGTCACATACTGGTGCGTGGAATACTTTGCTTTAATTATGAATGATAAGGCTTCTTCCACTGACATTTTTGTAGATTGTTGACCTCCCTTTCTCCATGCATCCCGTATCGTTTTCCCCTTGTTGGTTTAGTCGTGGTAGCTTCTTTTAATAGCTTGGCTGATGAATCGTTTCCCTCTGCCCTTAAATTCATAGCGATCGCATAGGCAAGCTCTGATGAAGTGCCACTCTCCATTAGGTCTTTCATTTTTCTTCTTTTGCTTCTCTCCGTTAGCTCTTCAAATTATTTTGAATGCCGACCTCGATCTTCTGATTTTGCGGAGCCAGGCATGCTCGGAATTGATATCAAAATTTCTTTTTTCAACCAGTCTGAATATTTCTTCAAAAAAAAAGCATGTTCTAAGAAGTGACACTTTCTCCACCAGTCAAAATTAGGCAAAAGGAAAAAGGTTCTTTTGTTATTATACACTGTTTTCTAGACAGTCTTGTCAACATTTAATTGGAATTTGTTAATGAGATATGTTGCCACAAACTTTTCTTCACGCGAGCGAAACTGATTTTTGTTCTCTTGAATCCGGTTATGAAGTTCACTGCGACTAACAACGAAATTCATTTTCCACTCTTCATAACACACACAGTTACCACAAATCAATTACTTCTCGTGATTGAAGATTATTTTGGTTTCATGGCCTCGAGATACCCCTTGCGTAGCATAAACAAATGTCTCAACAGGCCCTTATCTCGCGCGAGTGTTTATCCTCAGAGTGCGCAGTAATGTTCTTTCCCTTCTCAATCACGCATCTGGCGTGTTCTGGGGATGAAACCTTTAAGGATATATTCTCCAGTCTTCATTTTAAAACTTGCATAAGTTTCATGCTATACATATGTATACATTTTTTTGTAGGTCAAGCAAAATTTACTTTTCTTGAAGAAAATTATGCACTGTAAAAATAAGTATAACAGTCCTTATAAGGGATCTGAAATCGAAAATCATGCAATAAACAAATATATCAGGTCACAAACTACATTCAGGTACAGTAGTATAGACCCCGAGTCTCATTTTGAATTTAGAAAGATAATTCAAAGTTTACTTAACGGAGTGCGGAGTTCAGAAACGAAGAGTTGTATCACATTTGCAGTATTATATATGAGAAACACCGAAGTAATTTCCAAAGGAAAAGAGAAAATAATGTACACTGATTAACATACTTCACTTGGGAGGTGGTTTGGCGTTTCTAAAGTAAAGTTGAAAAATCGATTTTTGTCCGCTTTTTTACGGATCCGGACCACTGTGTGTCGTCTGGAAAATTAACCCTAAATAGTTAAAATTCTTAACGGTTGTTATCGGTAAATCTCCAGGTCTGTAATAAATCTTATCTCTATTCGAAATCATTCCTTCCTTACGGAAGACCATGTGGGCTGTTTTATTCTCGTTGATCTGTAATTTATTCCTCTCGGCCCAGAGAAGCAGACGATCCATACATCCCTGCAGAACTTCCAAACTCTTTGCTCCAATTACTACATCATCTGCGTATATATAAAGAGATATCTTCTCTTCCAAAGACTCGAGGATACCCGTGATGTCAGCAGTTGAGAGAATGAACAGCAGTGGACTGATTGGGTCACCCTGTAGGACACCATTTATCTGTTCAATAGGCTTTGAGAACTGAAGGCCATTGGAGATAAACACGGTATTGTGATGTAGAATGTTGGTTATTATCAGTGTCAGATAATCAGATTCACCGAGCATAGTCTGAAGTTTCTCAACTATGACCTGTCGACTTAACAGGTCGAAGGCCTTCTTAAAATCCACAAAGATGGCGTAAAATTTCCTCTATGGTGACGAAGTGCCTCATCAATATCTGACAGTAGGTTTCCAATTGCCTGTAGAGTTGATTTACCTTTCTGAAAACCAAACTGTTGGTCTGGGATCTTGTCAGAAACTTTTTCTGTCAGTCTGTCCGTCAGAATTCTTGTGAATACTTTGAATATTGTGTTCTCGAGCGCTATTCCTCTATAAGAATCCGGAGAGTCTGCACTTCCTTTCCCTTTATAAAGTAGTTTGATAAATGACGTTCTCCAGGATGACGGTATTGTACAGGCTTTAAGACACTTATTGAAAAGTGTAGGCAATATGTCACGAAAGTAAGGCAAAGCCTCCTTCAAGTGTTCATTAAATATTTCATCAGGCCCGGGGGACTTGCCAGCTTTAAGACCGAGTATAGTTTTCACAACCTCCACCTCAGTAATTGGAGGGAAATCAGCTTGTCCATGAAGAGTCGTTATCCTGCAAGAGTTACCGGTATTGAAAATATTCTGGAAATATCTTTCTCAAGCATCCATACTGATAGTCAGCAAGAACTTCTGGGTTCTGGGCTGTAGTGCTAGAAAATGATTGTCCATTGCTCTCTTCACTAGTTTATTCCCTTCCTCTTCCAACCAAGCTGCTCTTTTCTCCATAAGGATTTTTTTGTAGGATCGTCTTAGGTCGCTATACCTCTTGAGGTTTTCTTCTGTTTTATAGTATCGAACAATATGAAGCAAATTTAGGACGTCTTTCCTTACCGATAAACAGTATGCATCAAACCACGGTTGAGATTTCCTTTCTGTTGGAGGCATCCTAACTTGGGACTCCTTTATAATCTTTTCAAGACTGAATGCTGCAGCATCTATTTCTCCTTGTCTCACCAAATCTAGGATGTTGTTTTTTGAAGTCATTAACTTTTCTTCTAGGTAGTTGATGTCGAGGGAGCGTTTGATTATTACAGGCTTCCTTATGTTTCTTTCTGATGGTGCAATATTTACTTTAATTTTACCAACTACTGGTAGGTGCTTCCTTAATGGTATCACAGAATTTGAGGAGAGTGTCTTGATATTAATTGTCCTAACGTATGTGTTCGCAAAGATTAAATCCACTGAGCTCATACCGTTACGACATATATATGTTGGTGTTGTCCTGCTGTTTAATAGATAGAAACCTTCTGCCTCCAGAAATTCTACAACCATTTTACTTTTTGTACATTCCTTATCTACACGACAGTTAAAGTCTCCTGCTATGATTGATCCACGGTGTTGTCCAATAATTGACAGCATTTCTGATAGATTGTAAATGATATCCTGAGCGGAGTGTTTTGGGGGAAAATAAGCACAGACAATCGTCAGTCCTTCGGCATATATTGCTAATAGGTTTATGGACCTATATACTAATTAGTGAGGAGTTAACCATGGTCTAATTAAACACGATATCCCTCCACTTGGTCTCCCTCTATCTCCTTGTAGAGCAAGGTTATGACAGTTGTAATAGTTTTCAACATTCAACAAAATGTCGAACTTGTATCCAGTACCCACTAAAGTACTTAAATTAGTCTCTTAATTGATGATTCTATAGGACTTAACAAAACATTAATGATTCCTGACTTACACGGATATAAACTTCTCTCCTAATAATATTCACCGATTCATATACACACTATTTCTTCAGTTAATCCACGAAATATCAACTGCTTATACTTCACTGGTTGCACGCCATGAAGTTTTTAAGAACTATGATTCAGAAGACAAGGAGGGACAAAATAAAAAATGAGATACGCCATCTTGTTCAAGTAGAATAATCTCTAAATGAGATCTGTGTTGAAGCCAGGCTGAAATGGTTCGGTCATCTCAAGAGAATGGACACACAAAGAACAGCTAGAGTGTGGTTTGAGAAAGAACTAAAAGGCAAGAGACCAAGAGGTCGACCGAGGAAGAGATGGATTGACCAGGTTAGAAATGATCTTGTAGGGAGAGGTCTGGATGTGCAGCGGATCATGGAGGAGGAAACATTCTTGGAAAGAACTAAATGGAGAGCGCTCATTCACCGCACCCGGGAAACTGGAGCCGGTTCATGATGATGATGATCATCATGAGGATCACTGTAGTCAGTTCATCGTTCAGATCTTCTTTGAAGGGATTGTTCCTTTTGATCGTCGTGCCCTTTCCTTGGTTGAAAACTTGCGTGTTGTGGGCTTGTTTCTTGTAAGGGTTAGTTAGTTATACGGTAGTTGTTTTAAGAGGCAGAACTACGAGGTAAAGCAGGTTTTTGTATTCTTGAGTTTTGTATTCAACTTTATCTTGAAGTCTATATAAATGATCATAAAATTAACCTAGTTCCTCAATTTACTGTAAGTATCTTGGAGAAATTATAACACTCAACTTAAACGAAAAAGTAACTTGGATAAATAGAACAAATAAAATGAAAAAGGCACAATCTCTAACCTGGTCAACATACACACATCAAAAAAAGTTTTGCATCACCTCGGTTCCCAGATCTCCGGCATATAGACGTTGACTGTGTATATTGTATCCAAGATACAGTCCCTTTGACTGTTCATAGATGTCACTAAAACTGCTCAAAGATGTAAACAACCATGCATGAGCAGGGCCTATTAGACGGAGGGGGTACGACAGCCGATCAGTTCCAGTCATTCCACCAGGACGAAGGTACGCTGCTCATGTTGTCTGTAGTTCTACCATGCCTAGAAGGTCAATACCGCAGTTCGATCGCGTCCGCATTGTTACTTTGTGTCAAGAAGGGCTCTCAACAAGGGAAGTTTCCAGGCGTCTCAGAGTGAACCAAAGCGATGTTGTTCGGACATGGAGGAGGTACAGAGATACAGGAACTGTCGATGACAGGCCTCGCTCAGGCCGCCCAAGGGCTACTACTGTAGTGGATGACCGCTACTTACGGATTGCCGCTCGGAGGAACCCTGACAGCAATGCCACCATGTTGAATAATGCGTTTCGTTCAGCCACAGGACGTCGTGTTTCAACTCAAACTGTGCGCAATAGGCTGCATGATGCGCAACTTCACTCCCGACGTCCATGGCGAGGTCCAGCTTTGCAACCCCGACACCATGCAGCGCGGTACAGATGGGCCCAACAACATGCTGAATGGACCCCACGGAATTGGCATCACGTTCTCTTCACCGATGAGTGTCGCATATGCCTTCAACCAGACAATCGTCGGAGACGTGTTTGGAGGCACCCTGGTCAGGCTGAACGTCTTAGACACACTGTCCAGCGAGTGCAGCAAGGTGGTGGTTCCCTGATGTTTTGGGGTGGCATTATGTGGGGCCGACGTACGCCACTGGTGGTCATGGAAGGCTCCGAAACGGCTTTACGATACCTGAATGACATCCTCCGACCCATAGTGCAACCATATCGGCAGAATATTGGAGAGGCATTTGTCTTCATGGACGACAATTCTCGACCTCATCGTGCACATCTTGTGAATGCGTTCCTTCAAGATAACGACATCGCTCGACTACAGTGGCCAGCATGTTCGCCAGACATGAACCCTATCGAACATGCCTGGGATATGTTGAAAAGGGCTGTTTATGGACGTCTTGACCCACCAACCACTCTGAGAGATTTACGCCGAATTGTCGTTGAGGAGTGGGACAATTTGGACCAACAGTGTCTTGATGAACTTGTGGATAGTATGCCACGGCGAATACAGGCATGCATCAATGCAAGAGGACGTGCTACTGGGTATTAGAGGTAGTGGTGTGTACTGCAATCTGGACCACAAATGCTGAAAGTCTAGCTGTATGATGGTACAACATGCAATGTGTGGGTCTCATGAGCAATAAAACGAGCTGAAATGTTGTTTGTGTTGATCTCTATTCCCTTTGTATTTAACGGTTCCGGAACTCTTGGAACCGAGGTGATGCAAAACTTTTTTTGATGTGTGTATAATAAAGAATGCTTATCAATAGCTACTAAGATCCAACATTATAAAACTGTAACTCTCCCAGAAGCCACTTATGCTTGTGAAACACTGTTCCAAATTAAAAATGAACAAAGAACTGATCAGCTCCTCAAAACGGAAAGAAGAATCAGTAGAACGTGCATAAATAAAAAGTATCAGGTTGAGGGAGTTTGGAGGATTCTCCCAAATGAAACTGTCTATCGTGAGATTGATCCAATCACCAGCACAATGAAGAAGAAAAGAATTTCAGATTTTTTTTCACATCTTATGGCTTCCAGAAAACAGAATTGTACGCCAACTGGTGATGAGAAATCTAGGAAAGAGAACTGGAGGAAAATGGATCCTAGAAATCCAACAAGATCTCAAAGCAGTTGGACTCAAGATAACAGATGTTGAGGAGAAGAATAAAATTAACACCATTCTTAAAACTCACAAATTTTCTGCAGATATGACAAATAGAAAGCCTATGGAGATTTCAGATGAGTTGAGAAAATCCCAATCTGAGAGAATGAAAACGTACTGGAAAGAGCGCAAGAACCAAGCAGTACTACCTTCAAAGAAGAAGTGATTGTGGAACGACTCAAGTGGTCCAATGTGACCAATCAAGATTAATAATAATAATAATTTGTGGTGTCGTCTATTAAAAGGCCTACCTCGTTCAGATCCTCTCTCACTTCTTTTATCCATGCTTATCCTATTGTGGAATTTTTAGCTTATTTTCATTTATGAAAAAATAGGCTTATGAGATCACCGTTTGTCCGTGTGTGTGTGTCCCTAATAAAATCTAAACGGCTGGAGCGATTTCAATGAAACTCAGTAAGGTCATAGTACTATTTTGTTCGACCCTGAACATGCTCTTCAAATTTTATTACGCCTCTCCAATATAACATGGCGGCTGCACGATGTATTTCACCGGCATTCTTTATCTCCGAAACTATTACCGATATCGCCCTGAAATTTTGTACGATGATAAAGGGCACTACTAGAAGTCAGGGGCATATATAGAAAAAAAATTTGGGGGGGGGGGGGGGCTGACTATCTTGGAAAATTGTGAGTATTCTCAGGGGATTGTCACCACAAAATACCCAGAAATATCAACCAATATCTTAGAGCATATAACTTTGTGTAATTATTTTAGATAAGATTCTAAGTTTAAATAGCCTACAATTATTACTGGCAATACAAAAAAGTTGTAAAATACAATACAACACACAAATAAAATTTTATACTTGATGAACTTTCTATTATGATCTATGGAGTATGAATGGCAAATATCTAAATATCTAAATGTCTCACCGAATCTAGGATGTGGTTTTTTGAAGTCATTAACTTTTCTTCTAGGTAGTTGATGTCGAGGGAGCGTTTGATTATTACAGGCTTCCTTATGTTTCTTTCTGATGGTGCAATATTTACTTTAATTTTACCAACTACTGGTAGGTGCTTCCTTAATGGTATCACAGAATTTGAGGAGAGTGTCTTGATATTAATTGTCCTAATGTATGTGTTCGCAAAGATTAAATCCACTGAGCTCATACCGTTACGACATATATATGTTGGTGTTGTCCTGCTGTTTAATAGATAGAAACCTTCTGCCTCCAGAAATTCTACAACCATTTTACTTTTTGTACATTCCTTATCTACACGACAGTTAAAGTCTCCTGCTATGACTGATCCACGGTGTTGTCCAATAATTGACAGCATTTCTGATAGATTGTAAATGATATCCTGAGCGGAGTGTTTTGGGGGAAAATAAGCACAGACAATCGTCAGTTCTTCGGCATATATTGCTAATAGGTTTATGGACCTATATACTAATTAGTGAGGAGTTAACCATGGTCTAATTAAACACGATATCCCTCCACTTGGTCTCCCTCTATCTCCTTGTAGAGCAAGGTTATGGCAGTTGTAATAGTTTTCAACATTCAACAAAATGTCGAACTTGTATCCAGTACCCACTAAAGTACTTAAATTAGTCTCTTAATTGATGATTCTATAGGACTTAACAAAACATTAATGATTCCTGACTTACACGGATATAAACTTCTCTACTAATAATATTCACCGATTCATATACACACTATTTCTTCAGTTAATCCACGAAATATCAACTGCTTATACTTCACTGGTTGCACGCCATGAAGTTTTTAAGAACTATGATTCAGAAGACAAGGAGGGACAAAATAAAAAATGAGATACACCATCTTGTTCAAGTAGAATAATCTCTAAATGAGATCTGTGTTGAAGCCAGGCTGAAATGGTTCGGTCATCTCAAGAGAATGGACACACAAAGAACAGCTAGAGTGTGGTTTGAGAAAGAACTAAAAGGCAAGAGACCAAGAGGTCGACCGAGGAAGAGATGGATTGACCAGGTTAGAAATGATCTTGCAGGGAGAGGTATGGATGTGCAGAGGATCATGGAGGAGGAAACATTCTTGGAAAGAACTAAATGGAGAGCGCTCATTCACCGCACCCGGGAAACTGGAGCCGGTTCATGATGATGATGATCATCATGAGGATCACTGTAGTCAGTTCATCGTTCAGATGATCCCGACGCGCAGGTCGCCCACGGGCGTCGAATAGAAAGACCTGCACTCGGCCTCTGAGGAGGCCACACGACAAAAAAAAAAAAAAAAAAAAAAAAAAAAAAAAAAAAAATCGTTCAGATCTTCTTTGTGAGGTAAAACTGTGAAAAAACATACTGTGGAATTGACAGTTTTACCTCACAAAGCTGAGTGCATCCCGTTCCAGCCCTCAGACTAGAATTAAAAATTCTTGGCAGAGCCGGGAATCGAATTCGGATCTCCGGGGCGGCAGCGAAGAATGCTACCCACTACACCATGAGTTAGTATAATTTCAATTTTAATATTGTTTATAACTTAGCCGATAAGTTAAGATTAGGGTACAACCAAATTTACAATTATGATATGCTCTTACCAAAGCAGCACTTTCTTAATTTTTATTGGCTTTTTTGGGGGGGGGGTGGCTGGATCCCCCTCAGCACCCTCCTTATATACACCCCTGCTAGAAGTTCATCCATGTTACTTTCAAAAAACTGTTGAGTAGAAAATTAACATAGTGGCCAAGCGAAGTTGAAACATTTAAATGGATTTTTCTCGCGATTTAACCATCCGAGCGCAGTGAAACATGGTACAGCAAATGTGTATGCACATTGTAATCCACTGACATCTAATTTAGTTCATTTGTTTACATAACCTCAAGATGGTGTGCGAAATTTTAAAATTTTGTTTTATTTCTTGTGTCCTAATCATGTGATCGAAGTCAATGTTTGAATAATGAACCTACGCAATAATTGTCATCTAATCGTACATAACTCTATGGCCTGCATATGTAACAATCCAACATGGCGACCATCCTAAATATTTAGATGGTTCTCAATATCATCTAATCTATGACAGAAATTGAACTGATATTTTGTATGTTGATAAAGGCTATGAACACAAGTTCACCTTTGGGACTTTCAATGATCTGGTGAGTACAAATTTAAGTATTTTAATGGACGTTTCTCACGATTTAACCATCCGAGCACAGTGAAACTTAGTACGGTAAATGCTTATACAAATTTTAATCCTCTGACATCTAATTTATTTCAATTATTTTCATAACCAAAAGATGGCAGCCATGCAAAATTTTAAAATCTCGTTTTTTTTAGTTCTTGTGTCATAATCATGTGATTGAAGTTTGAATAATACACCTATGCAATAATCTTAATGTAATAGTACATAACTCTACGGCCTACATATATAACAATCCAACATGGCGACCATCGAAATATTTAGATGGTTCTCAATATCTACGAATCTATTATAGCAATCACTCTGAAATTTTTTATGTTCATAGTGGCAATTAACATAAGTGGGATATATGAAAATAGGCTGTTTAGTTCTTCACGGAGTTACTTGTTTGAGATAATATTGTGCGGTACTGGTTGTTTTAGAAGTCTTGAATCCTGCACCCGCATAATATGTTCAAAGAATCCCAGTCTCCTCTTACGCATAGTATCTGTAGGCTAATGGGTTCTTTCTGGTATTTTTTGTTACGGTAATGCAGATTCTTCCAATCCTCCTTTCAATCTTCTGAAGTCTGTCAGTGTTTGATTGTTAAGGTGAAAAGGTGTTTCTGCTGAATATGTAGCATCTGGTCTTATAACTGTGTTGTAGTTTTTTAATTTTGCATTAATGGATAAACATTTCTTTGTGTAGATCAATTTTTGTGTTTTAGCTACATGTCTAATGATGATGATTTTTTTAAATTTAATTTATTTTATTGTGACCACCGGGTTCATGCCCATTCGGCCAAAACATTAACCCTCTTAGTGCCACGCGCCGATCAGATCGGCTCGCGCCAAAAGTGCCAAAGCCGATTCAATCGGCGCACTGTTTTTCTTATATTTGTAGATTTCTGTAGACATATGTCCCTGATTATTTCATACTGTTGGAAAAGTGAGGTTCCAAGCTTGCCTGTGCAGTGTTTACTTTTTTCCTTTGAAGTCCATTACGCGATAGATTTGACTTTGTATTCGGGAGACCAAAACATAAAAGTCAACTTACCTCAAAATCAAAGTATGTATCACGCAGTGTTCTACTATATATTTGCCTTTGCTCTATGCCGCTCCGCAGGCCGGTAAACGAAAGAAACACGAGTATCTGTGACGTCACTGCGCCGTAAGCGGTGAGTGAGCTATCCGCTCCATTCATTTGATTGTTGCAATATGCGCGCTGCCACTCTTCCGTTGATTAGTGTTGTTTATTATAATCGAGTGTGATAGCTAGTTGGCAAAATGCATTCGCGTAGTGTATACGGTTGTAACAACAGAACGAGTAAAAACCAAAACTGTAGAGAAAAAGAAGTACATTTCCATAGATTTCCAAATCGAAGTAAGTCGCCACTTAAATTTTGCAGTTGGGTACAATTTTGCAAGAGGAAACATTTTTCTCCCGGTAATGTGGCTACTGTGTGTTCAATGCATTTTAAAAAGACAGACTATGATGAAACGCAACTTTTGAAAATGAAGTTGATGCCTACGGAAAAGCTACAAGGTCCAAAATTGAAGCCAGGAGCTGTTCCTTCAATAAAGTGTCCGGCGCCGACACTTCTCATGCAGGAATGCTAATTCATACGCAAGCCGCTTCACAAAGTACACTGTGGGGTTCCTCGTCAGGAACTGAGCAAATGCCGGGACTGTTTCTTTCAACAGGTCCACGGCCGATTTCCTTCCAAAACCCCTTCCCTGACCCGTCTTGAAATTGAAGTAAGTGGCCATTGGCTGCATTACATCATTACATTGCATTACATGACACTGAGCAAATTGGGGTTATGGTTATGCTGATGGCAGCGTTGGTTATCGCGACACTATTAGTAATTGGAGGAGTGAAGTCATACCCCAGGTCCCCCAGGGTCTCACAACTTGTGGGACGTGGATTGGCGATCAAGGGACCCCAGCTGAGTCCGGCATTGCTTCACTTAGTCTACTCCTCCTGTATTGATTGGGCGAAGACCCCCTCACCCCATCAGGATCGTTATTGTACACATTAATACGGACCTTGTGAAATGGATAATCCTCCAATTAATCTTGGTATTAGGGTATCCGAGGCCTAGGGAGTCTCTTCCTTTCCCGCCTTAATAGATCCTTCTCTCATCTTTCCTGATCCCTCATACTTCGAGGGTTCAGCCTTCTTTTTCTTTTCATTATATCTCCTGCCTTCTGCACAAGGCCCTCAAGAGTGTATGTAGCCCCACCACTTCTGATGCACCCTGGATATTGCTCAGGGGCTCACGGCTGGTGAGTTCGGGAGTTGGCGGCGAGGGAATCCTAAGCTGCGTCCGTTCTTTGCCCTTTTTCCACTGACTATGGGGTGGGCCCTCTCCTCTTTCCCTTTCCTATTTGCCTTGCATGACTCTCCTTCTTTCCAAGTCCCTCAGTCCTCATTCTTGTTGAGGGCATTTCTTTTCTTCGTGTCCTTTATTTGCCTTATCCTTTATTTGTTCACCATTTCTTCTTCTAGTATTTAAGTCTGTAGTTAGTATTAGTTATAGTTTTCATTCTCATCTCATCTCCCACTATCACCCAAACCATTAGGGGCCGATAACCTAGATGTTAGGCCCCGTAAAACAAAAATTATCATCATCATACCCCAGGGCCTGGACGGTTGGGAAGGCAAGACATAGTAAAAATATAGGAAATGGTGAAGGAAGTGTCCCATACAAATCAGATCCGTGGCATTCTCCGTGAATAATACACGGGAATCTCTACACAGTATAAAACAAAGTTCCTGATTCTTGGATGTAACGGGTAATCTCGAGAACCACAGGATGGATTTTGATGCGGTTCTCACCATTCGGTAAAGGATTTCTCGAGGAAGGTTTCTGTGAAAGAACATTCATTTATGTCCAAAGGAAGCCGAGCAGTAACGATTTCAGTGAATCGAGTCTAAGAAAAACCTGTCGTCCGTGCGCATTTTAAGCTTACGCTGGGTAAACCGTTAAAAATATCAAACTGATACGGATGAATGTTACAGTAGAATGTCGTTTATCCGGACTTCAAACAACCAGAACGTCAATTATCCGGACGAGCAAAAAAAAAAAAAGACGGAACAGCGCGCGCTGCCTACAGTAGTGAGTCGGTTCTCGTTTTCAATGTTGTCTCTGTTGTCTCCTACCGGTTGTTTACTCTATAATGTTTCACTGTGTTACAATATGTGAGTGTGTGTACTGTACTGTATTACGTTGTGAAAATGGCTTCTACGAGTGGCAAAAAAGAAAAATGAAATCGCAATGTTTTATCCATTGAGAAGAAGGTGGAGGGAGATCATTAATTAACTGGATAAAGGTGAGATATTGCAGTGTCTAATGAAAACTTAGTGTTGGAAAATGCACAAATTGTGATTTGGAGAAAGGAAAGTTGAAATTCTGAATTATGCATCGACGTTGGATATGGAAGAAGGGTCTAAGAAGAGTAGAACCACGAGATCAGCTAGGGATAAAAATTCGAAGGAGCGGTGTACTTATGGTATATTCAGACAAGAAGTAAGGGAGATCCCATTTCTGGACCTTTGTTCTGTGAGAAAGCGTTGCAGTGAAATGAGAAGCTTGGTAATTATTACCATAATGTACTGTGCATGTTTTTTCCTATGAAATAAATCGATGTTTGATTATCCGGAAAAATCGTTATCCGGAGCACTGTCGGTCCCATTTAGTCCGGAGAAACGACGCTCTACTGTATTTACATCCATTGTAAGTCTTTTGACTAACCTTAACAATGGCAACAGAAGAACACGGCAGCAGCAGATGGAGTGCGGGAAAAGACTGCCCGAGCTAATGCACAGCAACAAGGCTGCTATGTATACTCGAGAGCGCAGTGACGTCACGAGCAGTTACTAGTTTCGCACATAACTTGAGTATATAATTTTCAAAAGAAAAATATGTATTGTCCGTTGAGCCATTATATATTTAAACACAAATAGTGCTAAATGTTCCGGCATAACTCAACAAAATGACAGTGTTTCGCCCCGGTGTGCAATTGGGCTCTTCAGTTGGTTAAAGCACACCTCACCAAGACACTGTCTAGTACACACTGGGAAGGCCATTGCAAGACGTATTTGATACATGTGTATCCACGTCACGAGCAAAGCCAGTGCACTATGGGAGTCGAAACTCCACTCCAAAGCAATTATAACCTTACCTTGGCATTGAATATATAATTTTCAAAAGAAAAATATGTATTGTCCGTTGAGCCATTATATATTTAAACACAAATTGTGCTAAATGTTCCGGCATAACTCAACAAAATGACAGTGTTTCGCCCCGGTGTGCAATTGGGCTCTTCAGTTGGTTAAAGCACACCACACCAAGACACTGTCTAGTACACACTGGGAAGGCCATTGCAAGACGTATTTGATACATGTGTATCCACATCACGAGCAAAGCCAGTGCACTATGGGAGTTGAAACTCCACTCCAAAGCAATTATAACCTTACCTTGGCATTGAATATATAATTTTCAAAAGAAAAATATGTATTGTCCGTTGAGCCATTATATATTTAAACACAAATTGTGCTAAATGTTCCGGCATAACTCAACAAAATGACAGTGTTTCGCCCCGGTGTGCAATTGGGCTCTTCAGCCCAGATTGTTCGATATAGAGCGGAAAAGGTGAGAATCTGAGGGCGCAAGATCGGACGAATAAGGTGCGTGTGGAATGATTTTCCAGCCCAATTCCTGTATAGTGTTTTTTGCCAGGTTAACAGAGTGCGGCGGGTGTTATCATGGAGGAGCAGCACTTCACGCAGTCTTGCTGCTGGTTTTTCTTGGAATGTATCTGCAGGAAGTCTCATTTGTGGGCAATAAATGTCGGCAGTGATGGTTACACCTCGAGGAAGCAATTCGTAGTACAGCACACCGTCGGTGTTCCGCCAGATGCATAACATTATCTTTAGTTGATGCGCGCAGGTCTTTCTACGGGAAGTTGCTTGTTTGTTTGGGCTTAACCATTCCTTTCTTCTCCTTATGTTAACGTAAAGACACCATTTCTCGTCACCAGTAACGAGACATGATAGGAATGGTCGATGTTGTTCACGAGCCAATCGATAACGAGCAAGCAGAGATGCACATATGGCCACCCGCTAAATTTGTGATTTTGGCTTAGAGCATGTGGTGGAATGTGGTGGTGGAATGATCACAGTTCATTACATTTGCCAGTTCCCGTGTACACTGACGTGGATCATTGTGAATTAATGCGTTTAAACGATCTTCATCAAATTCCGTCAGGGGCCGATAACCTAGATGTTAGGCCCCTTAAAACAACAATCATCATCATCATCAAATTCCGACGGCCTTCCTGAACGTGGGGAGTCACTAAGGTCAAAACGACCCACCTTACAACGAGAAAACCACTTTCTTGCCATGCTCTCTCTAATGGCATTGTCCCTATACACGGCGCAAATGTTTCTGGCTGCCTCCGCTGCTTTCGTCCCTCTATTGAATTCAAAGAGAAGAATATGTCGGAAATGTTCCAATTTCTCCACTTAGCACTCCATTTTCTAGCATCCACGGCTCCACTCACTATCACCAAATGACAAAACTTCAATATGTGAACTCAAGAACATTGAACTACAAAGCAACAATGACAGTCGATAAATAAAACCATAGTAACCAGAATACTAACAAGCAAAACGAAAAATGCTACAGACTTGTGCACCAACCTAATATTATCATTACTAATAGTACAATGACCACCTCATGGTGTACGGTGAGTGACCACTGATGTCCGAGTTTAATTCCTGGTCTTGGGCAAGTCATTTAACCAAAATATTTATTAACATCTGGTTTGGAACAAGGAAGTTCCAGAAAAAGCAAAACTTCCTATTACTCACCCATTGTCACATATGGAGCAGAAACTTGGAACGTTGACGGAAAGGGAATGGAGCAGACTGCAAGTAGGGGAAATGAAGTTCCTCAGGGAAAACAAGATTAGATAAAGTAAGAAATGTTGAATTTGGAAAAGAACTAAAACAGGAAAGTATGAGAGAGGGGGTCGAGAAAAAGGGATTGTGATGGTATGGACCTGTTAAGAGGTGAGTGGGCAAAGGTTGCCAAAAATAATGCAAGAACTAAAGGTTGAGGAAAAAGACCTCGGGGGCGGCCAACAATGCACTGGAGGGAGAGTCTGTATAGAGAAAAGAGGAGCTAACTGGCATCAAGAGGAGGAAGAAAAGTGGCGGGAAGACAGAATTAGATGGAGAGGATCGTAAACACCTGAGAATAGCTGGAACGGGATTTGGATATGATGATTTATTAATTCTTTAGACAGAACTTGGATATCTCACCTTTTAGAATAGAGCAAATTCTATTATTGAACATAAGAAAGGATGATTTATACCCAAGCGTACCGCTTTCTTCAAATGTTTTGGTGGCCACTTGAAATCTCTCAACTGTTATTTATTACGGTAATTAATTATCTTATTTTGTTGTAAGAGACCATCCAAAGTGGAACATTGTCATTATGTCATGTCTCAAGAGATGCAATGATTTATGATTGCCTAACTGCATTCATCACTCCACTTTACAATGAGATAATGAACACGGGCAGTGCACTGCACTCCTTTTCTTAAAAGTTAAAAATTATTTCAATTTGAAAACTTAACCCTTACAGTGTCTTTCCGGAATATTCCGCTCTAATACCTTTGCCTTGTGTGTCGTTTACGGTATATTCCGTGACTTAACTTCCACTCTAGCGGGTCGCGTACGGAATATTTTGTAGGCGAACATAAGTTTTCATTTAGCTATGATAGTTGGAAGGAAGGTATTAGACTACCTTTACGAATGCACCTGAAAATATAAACAACTATGTGAATCATATCATTTACATATTTTAAGATTCCGTTGATAGATACTTGAGTTTTAAAGAACATCTGATATACGATGCAAACAATCAAATGGCGGGCTCGTATGATAAAAATATGACTGCGAGTTCAAGGAATCTGGGTGAATCGGACAGTGATTTTGAAGACAGCGTTGAAGAAATTGAGAGTTTACCATCTCGTGACAATAAAACAAAGCACTGGCGATACACATACATGGGTGCAGTATTCCAAGAGGTGTGCCTCCTTTCTTCGGTGTCCTAGGTATACTTCCAAGACATGTTAGTCCTAGTGTACATACTATGTGGATAATCTCAGGTGATACTAATAGCTGTTTTGTTTCCTCCAGGTGTCCGTGAGGTTGGGACAGAGGACAAGGTGCTTGTGGTCGGCTGTGAAAATGGAAGTGTTCACGTGGTGGCTGTCAGAAGTCGAAGGACACTGTTTTCCCTGATGCATTCCTCTGCTGTAAATTGTGTGGAAGTCATTTCTGATAATGAATTCCTCGTGGGCTGTCACAGCGGGGAAATACTTCTGTATGCATTCAAAGAAAACCGTAGCAGTAACACTCCAATAAAATCCTGGTTTGAGTCGAACAGTCCAGCACTCTGTCTGTTGTTGCACAAGACACATGGGTTCTTTGTTGGTAAGGCAGATGGCTCCTGCTTATACTACAGACTACCTAACTCTGGAGATGGTGATCATCTTGACACTCGTCTGCACCTTACTGGTTCCGACTGTGATCCAATCTACGATATGACATCAGATGGAACGGCTATTTACACAGCCTGTCGGGATGCAGCCATCAGAAAATATGAAGTTCAACGTGCCATCCTGGATGTGTTTAAATCTTAAGTTTGTAACTAATTACCTCCCTGTAAGAAGTTTCATGTACCATCAATAGCAACAGTTCCTTTAGTAATAAGCTAGATGAATTGGAAGATATTCGGAGCCGTTTCAAAGTTACATCACCCATATCCTCCAGAAAGCTAAATGAATGCTAGAATGTCAAGTAGGCAATAGGAAATATCAGTGCAATAAAATAACTTGATTAAGTTTTCCTGTTATTCAACTGGTTTTATTTTAAAAAATAATTTTGTACCCTCATCTTACATGATTTTAATTGGTCCTTTGCTAATCTTGTCAAGTGGTTTTACAGTAGAACCTCGTTTATCCGGATCAACTGGGACCAGGGCCGATCCGGGTTATCCAGAGAATATCGGAGAAACGATTTAAAAAAACGTGTACATCACCTAAATATTTTTACTGGCATTTAGAAATTATTATCGGCACATTTTCACCTAAAAACACATACACTGTACGTACTGTAATAGCCAATGTATTTGCTCTGTACACAATATAGCTACAAACTAGTCGGTAGTAAAAAAAGACAGTGAGCTTCTACTGTCTCGGTTTAGTGTATCGCTTACGAGCAGCGCGATCTCGGATCCATTTTAACAGTAGAAGTTAATATGGCAATGTTTCGGCTTGACTCGCGTAATTAACCATCAAATTCTCTATGTTGCTACTGCTTCTGCGTGGGTCATAACCACAGCTGGTTTATCATCGCTGTCTGGATCTGAATCCTCTTCATTTTCATTTTCAGTAACACTGCATGATGCAATAATGTCTTCCCCTGTAATCGGTTTATAACCTCTGTCATTGTCGATTTGCAACCAATTGTCTTTTTTTTTCTTCCAAAACTGGTCCAGGTTAACGAGGTTTTACTGTATTGTATGAAATAATCACAAAGGACCTCCAAACTTATTACAAGTAAACACTATTTTTCATATGACCTTCATCAGTGGAGGTAAGCCATTAAATTAACATACTTTGTTGCTAAAATATTTTTTGGTAATTCTTTCGTGAAACTAATTTAATTATGCAAGAATACATTTAAAATTTGTTAACTACTATTTATTGTAATAATGTATGTCTATCACAGAAGTAAAAGAGTGATGAAACCCATTACATTATTTAAAGTGATACTATCTGGCAACCAATGCCATTAATTTGGCAATCTTGAATTGTCCCCTTACAACCAAGGTAAGACCCCAAACATACCATAAGAGACCTTGAAGTGCCTACCTGTACAACATACTATACCCTTCAAAATTCCATCTACCTTAGCCAGAACTGAATCCATGTTCTTGGAAGTTGAGGCTGACTGTCTAAGCTACCAGGGTAACCAGTTTACATCAAGACCTCTTACAGTAAAGCTTCACTTATGTTTTTCAGTGGTCTGAAGGGGGAGAAAATGTATGTGTGAAAAAACAATTACAGACACGGAAAAGAAAAAAATTGTATGTCTATATAAAAATCAATGTTACGGGATAGTTTGTATGTCCCCTATGCGGCCATATACTGTACCATTCATCGGATTGCAATGAAATTTGGGCGAGTTGTTGTGTGCACTCCAGGGAAGGTTTCTGGCTACAAAATATTTATGTAACACAAAAAGGTGAGAGACTTAACAGGAAGCTTAAATCCCGCAGTAGCAGTAGCCTTATCACACTACAATGCCAGGTGTGAGAATAGCTTGCTGATTCATCGCGAGGGGACATGAGGAGACTGTCAGCAGCCCGCCGTGTTATCTGGTATTGCTGTCTATTCCAATACAGTTTACACAACGGTTTTTGGCTGGGGGTTCTTTATTATCTTCCTTTCTGTCTTTTTGATGTGTAACATCTTTCCACTCGGTTGCTGGATAGTTTTGTTGGAGTGATTTTGAAAATTGGGGACGGAAGTGAATCGGGCGGAAGTGGATCGAACGGAAGTGAAGACGCACTGCCAGAAAAATGGGACGGAAGTGGATCGAACGGAAGTGAAGACTCACTGCCAGCTGGATGTACAATTGAAAATGTGTGTATTGGAAACAAGGCAGTGTGTGCTCTGTAGTGCAAGAATGTTATGGCAATACAGTAGGCAGTGCATTTAGCAGGCACTGGTTTGACGAGCACAGTGGCAAATGTTTCACCGACTTTCATTTGTCATTGAGCAGTTTATGAAGCTTCGCGTTCAAGGTTGAATATCACATGGGGTAGGACAAAGACAACAAATGACATTTAAGTAAGCGGCATTATTGTCAAGCTGTGGGTGAGTAGTCAAATATTAAATGCATAACAGAATGTTGTTATATGAGTGGAATAAAAGCTGTATTTTCATCATATATGAGACTAGGTCATTTCATGATTGTAGGAAGCCATGTTTTGATTGTTTACGACAAACTGTATGAGAGCCTTGAGAATAATGAATGTTATAGTTACTGAGGAATGTGCTCACAGTATTTGAGAGTACTGTCGACGTTGTGTGTCACTTTGTTATTATGAATTATTAATGTAAAAGGAAGGAAGCTTGTAGTTTTGCGTGTCCGTTAATCTCACGATCATGATCCACGGTACCTCCCTTTTACGTGGAATGCGAACCAAAGGACACGGCATTTCAATTCGAAAATCTCACATGTATTGACCGGGAATCAAACCCGGTCTACCTTGGTGAGAGACTAACAGCTTGACCGCTGCGGCACAAATGTGACTGTAGCATACCTCCAATTCAATCTGTTGGGAACACTGATTGAGACGTCTTGTTTATTTTATATATTAAGCAGCCCTAGGATCTAGAGGGCATTGACTCAAGTTAGTTAAGTAAAATGGCGTCCAATGGAACGGACAGCATGTAATGCAAGATGAATAAAGTTCAGTTATTTTATGTGTATTAAATCTATCCATTGGTGGAGGGCCGAACATTTGACATTTGGCGCCCAGCGTAATGGCACGATAGTTTTTCTCGTCAGTGTTTTGTGATTACTTCCGCAATGGAGAAGGTTAAAAGTAGAAGACGAATCGACAGAGCATTGTTTGCGCGGCATTCCGTTGCACTTGATAAGTTTCATGAAGAAGAAAAGTATGAAGAAGCTCGAGCATCATTTGCTTCTTTGGAACAGTACTTCGAGAATATCAATGCCCAGAATGAAGAGGTTATGGAATGGATGTTGGAAAACGGTGCTAATGAACAAGAACTAGATCAAGAAGCGCTGGCGGCTGACGAGTATCGCAGTAAGTACGAACTGTTAAAAGTGCTGCGTTTAAAAATTGATTCCCTAGACCGACAATCTATCACAAGTGAAGATTCAACAAGTAATGCTCAAGTAAATAGGAAAATAAAGCTTCCAACCATAGAATTTCGTAAGTTCGGCGGTGAACTCAGAGATTGGTTGCCGTTTTGGAACCAATTCCAGCGTATTCATGAGAATGTAGGGATTGCACCAGTTGATAAATTCTATTATCTTATACAAGCTACGTTACCCAACTCCAGAGCTAGGTCTGCTGTCGACAGTTTTCCAGCCACAGATGACAATTACGTGTTAGTGATAGAAGCACTTCAGGAACGTTTTGGCAGGGAAGATCTTCTAATTGAAGTATACATCAGGGATCTTCTCAGTTTGACCCTGCCTGCTAGTAAAACATGCCGTTCACTCACGGAGATGTATGATAAGCTGGAGTGTCATTTAAGGGCACTTGAATCTCTTGGTGTCACAACTGGGAAATGTGCAGCAATCCTTTGTCCTTTGTTAGAATCATGCATGACGGAAGACTTTTTAAGAGTATGGCAGCGAAGTTCTTTATATACTGATACATCTAATGCAGAACAACGACTTAATAAGTTCATGTCCTTCATGAAGGCGGAAGTGCAAAATGAGGAAAGAATCCATGTGGCCATGTCTGGGTTTAAACAGTCAGCTGATAGGGCAAAGAAAGTGCAGAAAGATAGCAGTCCTAAATCATGTTCCAGGCAAGATGTACCTACAGCAATGGGTTTACTCTCGTTACAGGAAAATAAGCGTTCTGCTTGTATCTTTTGCAGTAATGAACACCATTGCAGCGCTGACTGCTATAAAGCACGTGATATGCCTCTCTCGGAAAAACTTGAAATTATTAAGGATAGGAAATATTGTTTTATTTGCATTAAACCAAATCATGTAGCTAAAAAGTGCACCTACAAGCAAAAATGTTTGATTTGTGATAAGCGCCATGTAATGTTGTTGTGTCCAGATTTTAAAAGAAGTAAGAATTTAGTTAACAGTACTGACTCCCCTAGGCCTGACGTCATGACTGTACAGAAAGATGAAGCCCTTGCTAACTTAACGTGTGATAATAGTGTGCTGCTTCCTACGCTTCTGGTGAAGGTTCGTGGGAATGGATGTGAACGTACTGTGAAGGCAGTTCTTGATACAGGGTCACAACGGTCATATGTGTTGAAGGGAACAGCACGGGAAATGAATTATTCTCCTGTTGGGAGAGAAACTATTGTCCATTCACTGTTCGGAGGTCAGAAAACTGGTATTTGTGAGCACAATAAATAATATAGAATTCATCTTGCCAGTCTCAATAATGATTATTTGTGCAATTTTGAGGTCTTGGACCAAGACAATATTTGTGATAATGTACCTCATATTCAGAATAGTGCCTTAGTTAATGAAATACTTGAAAATACCAACAATATACAGGAAGCCATAGGTACTGCAGGTCCTGTAGAAATTCTGATTGGTGCCGACATTGCTGCCGGACTCTTCACGGGCAATGTTAGAAGTGTATCATGTGGTTTGATAGCTATGGAGACCAAGTTAGGTTGGACCATTTTTGGTAAATATCCCAGTGAACAACCCAGAGTTACAACTGCTATGATTGTCACCTCAATGTTGATTAATGATTTAAACATCTCAGATCTTTGGAAATTGGAGTTGATTGGCATTACGGATCCTGTTGATCGGAAAACTAAGCTTGAATTTCAGTTGGAAGTTGACAAGCATTTTCAAGAGACTGTAAGGGTGAATGGTGAAGGTCGATATGAAGTCCATCTTCCCTGGAAGGATAGGCACCCCCCTCTTCCATCGAATTACATCCTGTTAGAAAAACGACTGGATTCTACTATAAAGAAGTTGAAGGCTAATAACCTGTACCCAGATTATGAACATGTTTTTGAGGAATGGCTTGAAGAAGGTGTCTTTGAACGGGTTCCTGACTCGGAGGTTGTTAGTGATAGCTGTCATTATCTTCCCCACAGACATGTAGTGAAAGAAAATAGCACCACCAAAATTAGACCTGTGTTCGATGCATCAGCTCGTGAAAAGAATAGTCCATCATTGAATTCGTGCTTGGAGAAAGGGAGATCATTGATAGAACAGATACCTCCACTTCTTTTAAGATTCCGTCTGAAGCAAGTGGGAGTTGTAGCTGACATCAGGCGAGCTTTCTTGCAGATTAGTATACATGCAAATGACAGGAACTTCCTACGTTTTTTATGGAAGGATGATTTGGGGAATATAATTGTTTATCGACACAGGAGAGTTGTGTTTGGTGTTGTTTGTAGTCCTTATCTGTTAAATGCAGTTATCAGACTTCATCTCTCAAGGATTCGAGATGAATGTCATGAGGGAATTTCTGCATACTCTGAGACCACAATTAAAAGTCTTTTGGATTGTTTCTATGTTGATAATGTAGTCACTAGCCTTGATGATGATCAGCTTAAAACATTCATTCACGAAGCCACCTCTATCATGGCTGATGGCAAGTTCGAATTGCGTGGATGGGAGTTCTCAGATCCAGATATACTTACAGAGGCTTGTCTCACTAATGTACTTGGTTTAATCTGGGACAGAAAGCATGACACTCTGGCCATAAGCCCAGACTGTTTCCAGAATTATCCAGAGAAAATTACCAAAAGGACTATCCTTTCCACTGCCCATAAGGTGTTTGATCCAATTGGTTTTTCTTCTCCTGTGACCCTAGAGCCAAAACTCATATTAAGAGAATTATGGAGTGTAAACATTGGGTGGGATGAAGAGGTGGATCAAGGCATTGCCAACAGATTTGTGAAATGGGCAGATGATGTCGCATGCTTGAAAGACTTGAAGATCCCAAGATGGTTACCTTCTAACAGTGGACCTGCCGAATGGAGTGTGCATACATTTTGTGATGCCAGCAAGGATGCCTACGCTGCAGCTGTGTTCCTGAGGGTGGAGACGACTCAGCAAGTAAATGTACAGTTGGTTCAGGCAAAAACAAGAGTTTCCCCCGCAAAAAATACAGTCACGATACCTCGTCTAGAATTGCTTGCTGCATTGATAGGTGCTAGGCTCCCTGAAGCAATAATTGAAGATCTTCCCAAAAGCTGTGAGTCATATTTCTGGAGTGATTCATCCACAGTCTTAGCATGGATTAGAAGAGATGATCAGTGGGCTACCTTTGTGGCGAACCGTGTGAATGAGATAAGGAAGCTGACTCAACCAGAACAGTGGCATCATGTTCCAGGGATTTGTAATCCAGCTGACCTGCCATCTAGAGGCTGTTCAGGTAAAAAGTTGCTTCATTCATCATGGTGGGAGGGCCCTAAATGGTTGCACCAAAAGCGTAGCTGTTGGCCTTCGGCCGAAGTCAAGTTTGAAGAGGATGTTATTATTCAAGAAAGAAAGAGTACTGTTGTTTCCTCTATGCTTTGTGCAGATGCTGATTCTCTTCCAAGTGACTGGTACTACAGGTACTTTTCAAAGAGTGAGAAAATTATTAGAATGGTTGCTTGGATGGGTCGTTTTGTAAACAATTGTAGAGCTGCTGGCTCGGAACATTTTATGAAGAAGACGGGACCACTTTCTACTGAAGAAGTCACTTCTGCTGAGATAAGGGTCTTGAAACTAGTTCAGAAAGATGCATTTCCCAGTACCACGGACCCCAGAATCTCCAGCCTACAACCCTTTGAAGATCATGACGGTCTCCTCCGCTTGCGAACCAAGATCTCCAATAGACCTGACAACCATGACTTTCGGTATCCTGTACTTTTGCCCAAAAATCATCCCTTTGTGTCACGACTGATTATGAATGTTCATATTCGAAGGTGTCGTGTTGGCATTCAAGGTCTGCTTTCGATTATGAGGGAAAGATTCTGGGTGATGAGAGGAAGAAGAACACTACGTTCAGTGTTAATTAAGTGTGCACTATGCAAGCGTCAGGAAGCTAAACCCTTCGTAGTATCCACTCCACCACTTCCAGCAGAATGTGTAAGAGATGCTGCTGCCTTTGAAGTTTCGGGTGTCGACCTGGCTGGACCTCTTCATCTGAAAAACCACGAAAAGGCATGGATTTGCTTGTTCACATGCGGAGTTACCAGAGCTGTTCACTTGGAACTACTCCTGTCATTGTCAACAGATGCTTTCTTGCAAGCATTTCGTCGATTTGTAGCTAGGAGAGGACGACCTGCTGTAATTTTCAGTGATAACGGGACTAATTTTTCTGGTACTGAAACTGCCTTCAGTCGAATCGAGTGGTCGAAGGTACACGAGTACTGTTCAGTGGAGAGAATAAAGTGGAAGTTCAACCCACCCACTGCTGCCTGGTGGGGAGGTTGGTGGGAGAGGTTGATAGGACTAGTGAAAAGATTACTTCGGAGAACACTTGGACGTTCATCTCTTACATACTCGGAGATGGAAACGGTGCTATGTGACTGTGAAAGTGTAGTAAACTCGAGACCTCTGACATATACAGCTGATAATTCCAATGAACTAGGAGCAATAACGCCTGCCATGTTTCTTCAGGATATTCGTGAAGCTGCTGTGCCTGAGATTGATGTCATCGAGTCTTCCAGTTTGAACAAGAGGTTGAAGTACAGATTAAGACTTAAGGAGAATCTGAGAAAGAGGTTCCGTAGCGAGTACTTGGGTCTGCTGCGACAGCAGATGGATGTCAAGCAGCAAAAAATTGTTCAGGTTGATGATGTTGTCCTCATTGGCAATGACAACTCAAAAAGACTAGATTGGCCTTTAGGAAAGGTCCTAGAACTTTTGCCCGGAAAGGATGGAGTCATCCGTCTTGTTCGCCTGAAGACTACATCTGGAGAGCTTCTGCGCCCAGTTCAAAGACTCTACCTCCTCCTAGAAGCCCAAGGAAGTGAACCTTCTACTTCAGACAGTGAACTGACTGTTAAAGAAGATAGTGGTGTTTCATGTGGTAGTGTGAGTGATGTAGGGGAAGAAATCAGGACAAGGAGTGGAAGAATTGTAAAAGTGCCAAAAATATATTTTGATTAACTTGTCTGTTTTGTGCCAATTTGTTTCAGGTGTGAGCAGAATGTATAATGTTCCCAGGACTATGTGAAGTTAACTGTTCCACATCCGTTAACTTGGTGGGAGAATGTTGGGAACACTGATTGAGATGTCTTTGTTTATTTTATATATTAAGCAGCCCTAGGATCTAGAGGGCATTGACTCAAGTTAGTTAAGTAAAATGGCATCCAATGGAACGGACAGCATGTAATGCAAGATGAATAAAGTTCAGTTATTTTATGTGTATTAAATCTATCCATTGGTGGAGGGCCGAACATTTGACACAATCTATACATTGATCATAGTACCAGTATGAAAATGGAGTGTAAATTAACATTTAAAGAATGTCCAAGCTGTGTAGTATACGAGTAGGATAACATGTCAGATGTTACACAGCATATGCGACTACTGTAAGGCTCGTATCTTTTTATTGGCATTGCAACACATGCCGAGAATAGCTATACTCTGAATTTCCATTAAAGCTTGCTGACAGCTGTCAAAGCTAGCATGTGGGGAAATGCTGCGTTGCCACTGAGGCAGATCATGACTCATAACATTCCAAGAGGCTTGCAGGAAGACACAAATACTGGGTAATAAGTTAGCCCCCCTGCCTGGCGTTCTAATGACCGCGACTAGTGAAGACACACTGAGTCACACCATGTGCTTACTGCTGTGTCGGCATACATTGCTCACTGTTGCCATGAAGACCGTTACCCCTCTCGTCTCCACTCCTCACCTCATCCATCAAGCGGATTACAGTTTTCACCGAGCATCTTTTGTAAATCAGAGTATAGTATTGTATAAAACACGGATTATACCGCAATTATTACCTGATGGCACATGCTTTCAAAATATTAAAGGGACAGGAATTCTGCCTGATCAATACACAACTTTTCAGTCAAGGGGCTATATTATACCCATTTGGTACATGTTTCGAAGCCTTCCATAATGGCCCCTTCATCAACCATACACATAAACATATTGTCAGTACAATCTTGGAATAACATTAAAAAGGTTAAAACTAACATGAGAAAACTTGATGAAAATGAGACATACAAATCACGAGGACAGTTATGGTACAAATACATTGAGTAAAACTTGTCCTAAGAAAACCTTACAAATATTACAAACAAATGGAAAAACACATTAAAAATAGTATGTTAAAATGCAAACTTAAAGTGTAATTTATATGACTCTTGTAATAATCTTAGAGTTTTTATAAAATATAATAGCAGGATTCCGTGTCCGAAAATCTAGGGAATTCGACCCATAGAAAGAGTTAAAAGTATGTTAAAAACTCATAGTCATATTAAGACTTTGTTGACTTCATACGAAGGATCCTTGGTAGAAAGAACAATACATCGCCATGCATAAAAGTCAAATCGGCCAAGCTTGATGAAAGCCTCTTGAAATGGAGACGAAAGGAAAGTTAAGCATCTTGTGTTTAGGAAATCCAAAATTTTCTTCTAGTAGACATATGGGCCTTAGGAGAAACCTAATGGGGAGATAAATCTAGCATTAAGAAAATAAAAGCAATTAAATTAACGGCAAATGAAATTGGGACAAACGAAAAGCATAGAAAGGAAAAGAGCTGTTAAACAGAAAAAATAACGAACTTACGTCATAGCAGAGGGAACGTGACATCCGACGCAGGAAAACGTAGAGAATCTGACCAGCTTAAACGAGTAAAAGTGAATAGCTGCGCACGCAAAACAAAGCAGAGTGTTGGGGAGGGGAGGTGAAGGAGCGCTGCCGTGGAGTGGCGGAGGTGGGGAAATAAGGGAGACGAGGGAGGGAAGCCAGCCGCGTAAAGAGAGCTTAGGGCGGTTTATTATAACCTTTGTTTGCTGTTATGATAAAATCTGACAAGGTGTCAAATAAAGCATTAGGGTCAAAGCATATTTCATTTAAGTTGGGGGGACTGAAAATCCTCTGTGCGGAGTTAATTTCAATGGACTCTAGGATATTCATTAGAGAACCCTTGTTAACATGATGCAGAATTTCGAGGTCATTGTCAATGTTGGTAAATTTATGGTTCATCTCACTCATGTGAGAAGCCATGGCTGAAAATCTCCTGTATTTGGTAGCGTTGACATGCTCAGAAAATCTGGTAGTGAAACTTCTCCCCGTTTGACCTATGTAGTTGGTTTTGCAGTCATTACAACTTAATTTATAAATACCAGAAGCACTGTATTTATCTTTGCGGTTCAAAGTGTGTGAATTGAAAAACAAGTTACTATTAGTATGACAGGTTTTATAGGCTATTTTCATATTGCATTTTTTGAAGATGTTAGTGATACTGTAAACGGAATTGTTAGGATAGGTGAAAACTGCATACAAAGGTTTTTCGGCTTTGTCTGGAATTAGGTGTGTGGCTGGTTTATTTTTAATTTTCCTGATGATGTCGTTTACATAGTTCCGATTGAAACCATTAATTTCGGCTATTTGATAAATAATTTTAATTTCTGTATTACGGTCCTGTTTAGAAAGGGGTAACCTGAGGGCCCTGTTAACAAAACTGAAAAAGGTTGCTTTTTTATGGGAACCTGGGTGGGTAGAATCGTGCCTGATGGTGGTGTGCGTTTGCGTAGACTTTCTGAAAATGTTATAATGAAGCCTGTTGTTTACTTTGGCAACAGAGGTGTCTAGAAAATTAATCTTATTGTCGATAGCTGACTCCAAAGTGAATGTTGGGGTCTATACTATTTAAATCATTGAAAATTCGGTCAATACTCTGGATGTTATCATTGACAATAATGAAAACATTTCCTAAACACAAGATGCCCAACTTTCCTTTCGTCTCCATTTCAAGAGGCTTTCATCAAGCTTGGCCGATTTGACTTTTATGCATGGCGATGTATTGTTCTTTCTACCAAGGATCCTTCGTATGAAGTCAACAAAGTCTTAATATGACTATGAGTTTTTTAACATACTTTTAACTCTTTCTATGGGTCGAATTCCCTAGATTTTCGGACACGGAATCCTGCTATTATATTTTATCAAAACTCTAAGATTATTACAAGAGTCATATAAATTACACTTTAAGTTTGCATTATAACATACTATTTTTAATGTGTTTTTCCATTTGTTTGTAATATTCGTAAGGTTTTCTTAGGACAAGTTTTACTCAATGTATTTGTACCAGAACTGTCCTCATGATTTTTATGTCTCATTTTCATTAAGTTTTCTCATGTTAGTTTTAACCTTTTTAATATTATTCCAAGATTGTACTGACAATATGTTTCTGTGTATGGCTGATGAAGGGGCCATTATGGAAGGCTTCGAAACATGTACCAAATGGGTATAATATAGCCCCTTGACTGTGAAAAGTTGTATATTGATCAGGCGGAATTCCTGTCCCTTTAATATTTTTACTTTTAATAAATACGGAACCATGATTGATTCTACGGGCACATGCTTTAGCAACGAGTGCAGGCGAGTCCATGTGCTGCAGCATGGTCAAGAGGGGAGGAACGTGCACTTCTCTCGTTGCTACAGAAATGTTCACATCGGCTTCTATTGTACCTGTAGCAGTATTGCACGTTAGTGTCTCCCATGAGCACAGTAGCAGTGAGCCCCTCCGCTACCTTCCTTCTCCTTTCTCTACACCACTCTTGGGTGCACGCATGTTTGCACCATCAGGTATTAATTGCAGTGCGCTTGTTACTGGAGACTCCGAACTCACGGGTACCTTTTTCAATTTCACTCTCTTTCACGAATTTAATGTGGATGGTGGAATCCCTATTTCCCTCGCTATATATCTACGTGATTCTTATTCCCACTATAACAACTTTTAACATTTTAAACTTCTTGGCGATCGTAACACTTACTTAGTTACTTAATCGCCTCCTCTTCTATCTTGCGGTGTTGAGGTTATCACAAAGGAACTCCATCAGGTTCTATCCTGTGATAACACCATGGCTTGTCGCCGGTTACTGCTGCGGGCTTTGATTGCCTCCTCGATGTTATAAATCGTAGTCCTTTGACCTTGCCAGCTGGTCGTCGTTGGTAAGATCCGTTCGGCTTTCCTCTATATTGTTATTTTAAACAAGAGGGTATGAGTGAGCGGGTGATTGGCCCGCCGCACCCTAGCACAGTGGAGGAGCTGCCTCCTTAATGCCTACGTGCATGAGTTGCTACTCTTTTCAGGAGCAATGGTCTTCGAGCCCCCTAATTCCTGAGACGAATCCTGTTCCTTCCATCAGGATCTGCAGCTGTTTTAGGATTATACCGCCTTATACCCAATCCTCAGCCGGACTCAGCCGCTGCCACAGCAACGTTGCCCGTTCCCCGGGACTTGGACCCACCTGCTGAGATTTACCTGGGTATAATACAGTTACAGCTAAAGCCCCCTGTTTGCCCCAAGCCGAAGGACCACGATCGTAACACACTACTTCTTTCTTCTGCTCATCTTAACATACACACGATACCACAGACGCTGTATGTGTTACTCTTGCCGCTGCCTGCATGTTGATAGATCAAGGTCATCGTAACACAAATAGCGCTTGCTACTAGTTAAACAACAAGCTGTTTCCTCGTTATCAACACTCTGCCCAACGACTGTCATCCAAGGTCATTGTAGCATAAATAGGGCTCACTACCTTCATTCTTCGCATCGGTGTGATGGGAAGTACAGACTGTACCTATGTTTGTATTTTAACTTCCATATTTGCAGATCATGCAACGTAAATCACTAAATGTATGAATGATGTTTCATTATTGCCAGGTACTTAAAATATGATATGTGTGAGTGTGAAAAATGAATAAACATCAAACTCATATCTGAAATGCATTAACATGAAAATTATAGGGATTTTGCAGGGTTGAAGAGAAAATGAGTATGTATGTATATGACCTTGGCCATGTTCTACTTTTTGCCCATATTGAGTTCAAGAGCTATAAGATAATGTCCACTTTACAGTAAAAGGAATTTGTATTGTATAGTGGACATTATCTTATAGCTAAAATGAGTAAGCGTGAAAAAAGACAAATGTGAAATGTATAAAAGAAGTTTTATTGTTATTGGATTTGGATCTTAACCAGCTGCTAGATTTGAAGATTTCCATTTATAATACTGTATGTGTAACATACAACATGTTGTCAGCTCTCAACTTAGATGATGATTGAAGTTTTTTCAAGGGGTGGAACAGCAAGGTCATCTGCCCCTAACTCTCAACATTGAAAGCCGTAATTATGGATGTAATAAAAAGGTTTATAAGCCATAGACGATGTCACACAAACTTGCATGTTTTATTTTGGATTCAGACTTTTTTGGAGAAATAAGTGATTAGGGTCTCCTAAGTGGTTCACGTAGACCAAGGTTTACTGTTGTATTTTGGTGTGTATTTTGTCCTGAACCATTTCTTTGAACTTATTGCTAATGTTCATGATTCAATAAATTAATTCATCAGATAATCTAATTGCAGTGTAACTAATTTTGTGACTTGGCTCTGGTTGGTTCTTAAGTTTAGGGGCTGCAACATCGCGGTCATGTAGCCCCGTGTACTTTGGGTGTGTGTAGTATCTGTCTGATAACCGGTGTTAATTGTGATGACCTGTGTGTGTTATCTGTTTTTTAATTTAAGTACAGACTGCAACTTAGAATTTTTCAAATAGTTCCTACTTTTGCCGCCAAGCGCCACCGTCAACGACTACTAGGCCAAGTTCAGAACTTAGCAACTAGGCGCTACCGCAGTCGGCTCTAGGCAACGAACCTAGAAACCTAAGAGCGTTGTTTACATTCTTAACCTATCCAATTTAGCTTCACACAGGTGTAATTAGTGGAAGGTTCTTTAACATGCCATAAATCTATGACATGAGACCGCCGGCTTTACTTCCCCTCCGAAGGAAGGCATACTGAGGGATTTTTAACGCTCTTAAAAATCCGACATCTTCGGCCGGGTTTGAACCCGCTATCTTGGGCATAGAAGCTCAGCATGCTACCGACTACGCCACCGAAGCCGCTTGACTTGGCTCTATAAACATGTGAGCTAGAAATTTTGCTTCTGATTACTTTCATTTCTTAATTTTCTCTCTTCTATCAGCAACACTCCACATTTATATTCATACCTTGCTCACTAAGAACGTGTTTCACAAACAGTTCAGAGCAGATGGTTATATCCTAATGCTACATCATTTTTGAGACTTATTATGTAGGGAAGGAGACAAGCAAACAGCGGTGATATTTTTCAGCTAATAAGTGTTTTTTTAATATTTATTAAAACAGTGTTATGGTGGAAAATGATTTGTTCAATAAATTCTCAACTATACCAATAATCCACTGACTTTGGAGGATATTGCACAACAATATTTACTATTATTATTATTAGTATCATCATCAACATAGCAAGAGTTTCTTCCTTCAAATTTTGTTTTTCCATGTTAATATTCCTGTATGAAGATGCAAATTTTCTTAAGTGTATACAGTATTAGTCTAGTTCAACTATTATCACTTTTAACCATTTTACAATTTTTCCCTCTTATGAGTCCATTAACAAATCAGTAAATCGCACACATATAAACACCCTTAAACGTCATTATTGACCGTTCCAGGATTTTATCCAGCACCTCCAATGCCCGACTCATTGCTCTACACACAACCAGTCGGAAGTACTTGGTAGGCTTGGTAGGGATAGATTACTTCGGATGTTCTGTCCTTGAAGGTTTTTTTTTTTTTTTTAATATAAAACAACCTCTGTTATTTTTATTAATAACTGTGCAAAATGATTTATTAAAAAATTTCAACTATACAAATAAGCTACAAATTGTGGAGAATATTGGATAATAGTTCTGTACATAGCCCTCAACAGCAATACTTATATTTTTTCTAAATTATTAATGAGCCATGAATGCTGCTCAAGACATTAAATAAGGACTAATAATTGAAATTTATTTAACTATGATCGACAATGTGAAATTGTGTTTCTACATTGGACTTGAGCACTCTAGCGACAGTGGACTGTATTTGATGTTGCTTCTATCGGCATCGGAGGTCCTTGATTCACACCCTGACCCAGATTACTGGGACCGGGAAATGAAGAATATAAAAATGCACTTGTGGTTTTATTGTAAAAAATAGGGATTCTATTAGGCAGCTATAGTCTTAAATGAAACATCAAAGTAATAAAACTCCCATAGACCCTCGATACTAAGCAACAAGATGTAAAACCATTCACCTTCAGCTTTCACACTCTCGAATCGTTGGCATCCGAGGCTAGCTACAGAAATCACTTCTATTTTGTTTTTTACATTAAAAATTTGATGTTTACTCTTAAGACAATTTTAGCTGCATAATGTTTACTTTAAAATCAACACAAGAAATAACTTCAATGTTAATTAAAATAGTATTTTTATTTCAAATAAATACATGTCAGCACTGCTGAATCATCCAGAACAAATGAAAATATGAGTTAAGTGTTACGTAACATTTTCAACAGCTGACAAACAGTGTGTGCATCAGCCGCTGATTGGAGCTTTACTTTGGGCCAACTACCATCATAACACCCAATTATTAATCGAAAAACATAAAAAGGATAAAGATATATAAATAACTTTACACACATCACAACTATTAAATAAATAATTTACTTTCAATCTTTTATTTCTAAAAAGATTGATGTCATCCGGCACAGCTTACAACCAATTCATCTAGGGAACTCCAAAGTTGTTACAATAGTCGTAAATAATAAAAGATCTTGATCTGAACACTAACTTGTATACATTAATACAGAAGGCAGTGATATTGGCTACAACTAGGATGGTTCATAAATCCATTGCCACTGTTCTAAATTAAGGCGATGATTATGCTTTGTTTCGAAGTAATCTGCATAGTTGCTTTGTATTTTAGCAAACAATTAACTGAGGATAACATTGTTAAAAATAATGATAGTAATAATAATGTGTATACATACATGCACAAAATCTTATTGACTAACAAAATCCAATTACTATATAAATTTTACATTAGCAAAACTACAAGTTAATAAATAAAAACACATAGGCTATAGCTTGATTAGTACAATAAATGATAGTTCCTAAATCACACTAAAACTCTTCATTTAGAACATCCATACAATATTTATGCACAATAAATAAATAGTAAACAACAATTCAAACAATCAACATTCTTAAGTAAACACCACACTTTTCCTTTTCCAAAGTAGTGTATTTACCAACTCAAACGATATACTTCTATAGTGGACATCACACCTTTGCCCTTTTCCAAGAAAGTGTATTTATCAGTTCAAACAATAAATGTCCTATAGTAGACACCACACATTAGGTAAACCCTTCTCCTCTTCCAAGGAGTTCTTAGTCTCTAAAACCTCCTTCCACTCTATCCTGCATGTAAATTAACCATTCTATAGCCTAGTACCTTATTCCTATCTTACGCATGACTAGTATACCGGTACCATACACTTATTTTCATTCTACGAGCTCAGCAATTAAATTGCAAGTCAACTGTTCAGTACCTACATTTGCACAATTATATGATGATATACATACGGTACACTGCGAATACCTTACCCCTGCCCACCTATCTTCCATATGCCAGAGACATCCACAAATAGAAGTGCAATCTGTGCCAATTATTTAGACTCCCCCCCCCCAGCTTCTTAAAACAAACCATGAATTATACCTTCCAATTCCGAATGGGCAAAATTGTAGTGACCTATTCTACCTCAATGTCTTCCATTTCCCTCATATGAAAATACACCGGTAATTAGTAGAGTACGGACGGTACGTGGTGAGTGGTGGGGAGACGGAGTGCTGCAGGAGACACCCCTCACTTAACTACGTAGAGCTCAAGACGATTGCATGCACAAATTTTAAGCATTAGCACGCAATGTTTAGAGCACGGTGGACAACGAGTGACTGCCGTCGTTGTATTTGAATTCAGTAGGCCGTGTTCATAATTGGCAAAATTAATCTCGGGAGTTTCCGCCAACACAAAGTTCCTCATTTCTCTACTAGAAAGTGCTATAGTGTTCAAGGAAATTAGATATCTAACCTCCTTGACTTTCAAAGTGCTTCAAGGAACAATGAAATTCGACATGCAAGCTACCCTTTGGGTGTCAAAAAACAAAGCTTGCACCCGGCATCCGAAGCCATACAATATTATTATTATTATTATTATACTAAAAAATAATGAAAAGGAAGGAACTTGGAACTTCCCCACGTCGAGTGTTTTTCACAATTATCACTATTAAGCTTTATTACATTCCGCACTTTAATATTGTGTTGATTTACAATAATTAGTTTCCTAAGTCCTGTGATTAAAAATACGGTATTGATGAAAATATTCTTTATCAAGTAGTCAAAGAAAGTAATTATTATTTATTTATTTACATAGTTTATCCCCACATTGGAGCACTTAAATCAATCCATATACACTACAGTCTTTACAATATTAGTTGTAATGGCTTCTCAACCTCCTCTTCTCCTTCCAGAGCTTCTTTAATCACTCTGACCTGGCCGCCCTCTCTTCATTTGTAATGGTGTACTGTAATTATAATGTAAAGTAGACTCATAAAAGTGAGAAATGGGGAATGAAAGAAATGAAAGAAGGCTTATAAACCATAGCGGACTATTAGTTCGCGTGCGTGTAGTGGTGTAATGGCTGAGCACACGTTTAACGGAGGGTTAAAGGAGAGTAACTGAACAGTTTTCTTGCTATTTATTATGTGCAAAAAATTCAAAATATTCCCTCAGATTCATAGAGAGGAATCTGGTAACCTTGTTATAATATTCACCCTTTTATCACAATACACTATGCCAATTGTAAAACACAGACCTAAGGTACATATTTTGACAAACATTGTTCTTAATTGTACATAGTATTGATTAAACAATTAAAATGAGCTTATTTCTTTATACATCAACAATGGTTCGTTCTTGGCAAACATTCACAATATCAAAATACCAATTGAAGTACATTTTGCAGGGTAAAATGTGGTTTGAGAACATGAACGTAAAGTGATGGTACGGTTGTTCACAATGTCACAAGTTATAAGCTATCAAATGAAGACTCCACGGGAAATACGGGGTAAGTCAATTTCTGTAAATTTTTCAGGAGAACAAATTTAAACTTCCAATCAATACTTACAATATCCTAACTGAGGGTAAGCAATATAGTTGTTTTGCCAAATGTATTTCTTATAAAGGAAGTACATGTAAATCAAATAAAAACTAAAGTTAAATTATGAAAAAGTGAGAGGATATGGGACGTTCTTTCCGTTTCTACTAAAAATGAAAACCCGTGTATCTTGGCGACATTCCGCTTTATTTGAAATTAATTTCAACTTGTCTTTAGTGACCATGGCTGGCCACCAGAATGTGCCATAAACTCATTTCTGAAAAAAAAATGGACTTATCCCGTTCTTTCCGTGGGGTCTTCAAATATTTTTGGTTATGGAGGGATTTAATAGATTATGTGGCATATTCTAACAACACTGCATTGATAGCTGACATGTCTTTTCAAGAACAGTGTTTCAGAAAGAAGTGCTGGACTGAATTGCAAATCAGCAACTAACAGAGATTTTGTTTCAGGACATTATTGTAAGGCTACAGGAAAGAATTTTCATCAATTACTCATCATGCCAACCCATACTACAGAGGTGTGCAAGTTAGTAGACTCTACGCCAGTTTCCCAAAATTGCATTTATACTTTTCACGGCGTAATGCTCTAAATATGTTTGGAAGGTGGTGAAATTAATTAAAATGTTTAACCAAGAGTCTTCATTATATTTTCATTTAAAAAACTCAAAGTAAAATGATTTTTTTTTTTTAAATTTCCACTAAGAGGAGCCTTGCTAATGCAAAATGGCAAACGTTTAGTTTTGATCACGTCACTGTATTTTTCGTGTGAATTGAGAGCAGAGGGATTTGGAGTATTTTTACTGATGATCCGCTCTTGATAAAGATTTGTGAACTGTGGATTGAAATCACCTGACTTAGAGAGTACATTCCAAAGTCAATGAAATAATAGAAAACGGACCCGGCTTGGGTATCCCTTGGAATCCCCAAATCTGAAAGTTTCCAGATGCAACTCCGGATGGGAGAAGGTGTAAGTCCACGGGGGAGAAACCATTATTAAGTAGGATAATAAAATATGTCAGTAGTTGGTGATCTACAGGACTGTAATACAACCTGTGGTCCTATACGGAGCAGAGATCTGTACTCTGACCCAAAAGACAGAAAGAAAACTCCTGACATTTGAGAATGCTGTGCCGAGACAGACTTTCAGGCCAGCGAAGGATGAAGGAGAGTGGAGGAAAAGGAAAAACCTAGAACTTCAGGAATTGTACAAATCGCTGGACATTGTGGCAGTGGTTAAAGAGAGGAGGATGAAATGGTATGGACACGTAATGCGTCCAGAAGGCCAGAAAACCAGGCAGGTGGTGGAAGAAGACCAAAGGGAAGACCAAGGCTGAGATGGATAGATGGGATCAGAGGGGACATGAGCAGGGCCGAAGAAGATGGAGGAGGCTGATTGGCGAGGCCAAAGACCGACTACGGTTTGTGTGGCCAACCTAGTAAGTAAGTAGTTGGTGATAAAATGATTTTGAATAAGAAATTCTGACCAATTTAAATTCTTTATTTGATTATAATAATTTGCACACCTCTGTATATTGACCAAATACGGTATATGAGTGCTTTCTGTTTCAAGTTTGCAAGTCTACTTACACCAGTGGAAGGAGAAGACGACAAGTTAACAAGCTAAAGCTCTGAGGATTACTCTGGCTTTTCTATAGAACAGCATGGAAATCATGTGCACTCAATTCACTTTTTACCTGCATACTGCTACTTATATATAAAACATATAAAACAGACTCACTTCTTAAATCACAAGGTCAATATGAAAAGAGTGACAGTAAAGTGAAGGATAGATTTGCAATAGCTTTTCAGTGTACTGACTGCATAGAGCATCGAACGAGTTATTACAACAATTTACTGGTGCAAAACAACAGTGCTAAATGTTTAGTCTACAGTGCATAGGAACCAAAATGCAAACCATTCAAAATTCAGAACCATTAAGCAATCACAATATCAGAGCAGGACTTCATACTTAAAATACCCATTACGAAGCTACCCATGCGCCATCGTACAGGTCAATAAGTAAGAAATGTGTAATGCAGTTCAGTTAGCAACGGTTAAAACTAGTAAACCAAGTTCAAGGACTACAATCAATTCAATATAACTTGACACCCGATCATGACAAGGAAATCACTGACACATAGGCTCGTATATGGAACTGTGTAAGGGTCTCCAGGCTCTCTAACACAACTGAGGTGCGTTGAAGACCACGAGAATGAAAATAGTTCGCCTCGCTCATCTGCTGTATATTATGATATAAAAGTAACCTCTGGCACTACAGCCCATGAAGGGCCTAGGCCTACCAAGCGACCGCTGCCCAGCCATTTGGCCTGCAGATATTGGGGTGATGCGAGGTCAGCGCATCGGATCCCCTCGGCCGTTAATCTTGGTTTTCGAGACTGGGGCACTGCCTCACTGTCAGACAGCTACTCAATTATCCTCACGAGGCTGAGTGAACCCCGTTCCAGCCCTCACGTCAGTTTCTAAAATCCCTGACGGAGCTGGGAATCGAACCCGGGGCCTCCGGGTGAGAGGCAGGCTCGCTACCCCAACACCACTGGGCCGGCATATTACGATATACAGTATAATATTACCAGACATCAAACCTCATTACAATATTACATAATAATTAAAAAGATACTCCGATCTTTCTCGCACGGTGCATTAACATTCACTCTGAACATTTTATAACGCATGTTAATACAAATAATCTCACAATATTTCGGCATGTGTTCAGATGTCCTGTGATTTGAATTCCATGTAAAAAGGATATCCCATGTTTAATGATAGCCAATTAAATTGTCACGTAAATGTACAAGTTGAACTTTACTTCCACTTCAATGGTCAACAGAGGAATAGTAAAACGTTTGAAGGAGTGAAAATATACTGTACTGAATGATTTATTATTCATAATTATTTTGGAATCCTGCTGAATCGTTCTTATGAGTACATCTTCTGTCTGTTCAAAGAGGCTCATTCCCAAGTTCCATGGAGCAAGCACTACAAAATCTGAACAGGACTCCATCTATGAAGAAACCCAAACCATTCTGTCGTGGATATTTCCAATTTTAATGTCACGAGAAGGTGTCACGTTAGATAGAATATACAATATACAATACAATTTCCCCCCTCTCTCTCACGATGAACACTATTGCCTCCACAATAATGCGAAGCGAGCGATCTCCATAATACCACAGTATTGTAATCAATCAACATGGACACATGGCTAAACTGGAAGAACGTAGGCCTACCGGTAGTTTAGGAAAAATAATTGATTAATCCCCTACCACATTTCCACTGATAAGAGTTACTTCACATCACTTACGGATAAACACATGATAAACAGACTGGATACTGTATGTCTATTTTATTTAACTTATTAACTTGATTCACACATTTTTTTACTGGTTAAATTACGACACTGTTTAAATCATAACACCGTATTGCATATGTTAGGAATTACAAACAATGTTAACATGAATATGTTTTAGGGCTGGAGGTCTATCTGTGATTAGCGTGGACAAGAAACTGACACGGATATCCGGTGGTTACCATGGCAACAAGAGTTCATCATCTCGACCTATGCATTCTAGTTCAGTAGAGACATATGTTGCTATAAGAATATCTTAGTTACTACGAGTGAAAATTAGTATGTCTATCGCGAGATAATATGAACTCGTAGTGTTGGAATGAAATTCCTCGAGTTACTAAAAGTCATTCAAAATTTCGATTTTCTCTCCTTCTAGCGTCTTTGAGTGTCATTTTTTTTAAATCAGCGCTATCAAAATAAAAATTTTAGTACCAACAAATAAGTTCATAAAAAGTTACTAAATTCAAATTTCTTTGAAAGTGTTATTTTAAGTGTGCGAGTGATCTGGGTCTACATGGTTACTGAGGCAACAAGGTTCTTAAAATGGAACATTCCTATGAATTACATCAAATAATAATAATAATACATTCATTTCAACTAATTAAACTGTCCCCTACTGATATGAAGAAAATACAAACATTGTTGACCAAACTTTGAATACACCACTTCAAATATTAGCATAGATATTCTCAATCCTGAGCTTAACATTGATAACATTTATTTTGAAAGCCATATAATAATAATAATAATAATAATAATAAGGAGAAGAAGAACTATAATGACATGGTAGTCTATTTGAAGCCATTTTTCATTTTCATTAATCTTATGTTTTTTGTTTTTCAGGATTCGGAAACACCCTACAAAATTGGGTACAATCTTATTGACCGACTGAAAACCATTAAATTTAATAACAATAATATAATAATAAGAAGAAATTTGGAAACAAGGGAAATTGAATACAATGGACAATAGCCATCGTACCCTCCAAATGGGTTATTCGAAAGAATAATAATAAAATAATATAGGTAGGCCTATAATATAATAATAAAAAAATATTGACAATAATAATATTATTAATAGCAATTATTATTATTCAACGTTCCTCAGTGTAGCGAAGAAACTTAACTTTTTCTTCATGATGTATACAAAATCGACAGATTGCTCTCTGGTGGATACAAGGTGAACTAACGCCTCTGTGTCGTGTGCCATGGTTCCGGTCGTTTCAATACCGCAATAAGATAAAATAATGGTAAAGGCCCAAACAATTCCAAAGCACTTTAGCCTTCAACAAAATTAGATAACCAGATAATGGTACTGTACACCAAAATGCAAACTCGCTTTATAAAACAGACATTGATATGCCTCATACCTGTCATATTTTCACAAACATTGTCCATGATATAAATGTACAGTTTCGATTAAACATGTCGTCTAATTCCAGACGGAAAACTATTGTATCCAAAGAATAAGTTTTGGCCAAAGTTTTTAAATTATTACATGGATTACAACGCAAAGCCTGTTTGGAAGACTAACATGCTATATAACACACATAAGAATACCATAGTTCATAGAATACCTACTTCCAGAAAGACAATTTTATAACATTAATGGTGCATACAGTATTGCATAGCTTTACAAAAGTATAATATGGACTCCAACATGCTTATGTTTACATATAGCATCCATAAGAAACAGTGGAACCGATGTACCAAGGCCATGAAATCTAATCAGGGTCTGCCAGATGTCTAAGAGTATTGCAACGTTTGCATTTGCTACACATTCTACTTAAATAGTTCAACCACAAACAACATTATAACATCCATTCCTGTATCTCAACAACAAGCAAATTAAGACAAATTTATAACAAACAAGGAAAATTTAAGATGAAACTAATAAAAACTAAACAACTTTTTAGGATTATGTTCAGTGGGAGTAAAATGATAAAATATGGAACAAGAATAGGAAGCTGCATTTCTGTGTCTATACCAGAAATTTCAAGCCATAGAGCCTACATCTAAACATTGGCTTAAATGCAAGGCCCATGCCAAGAGCAGGCAAGCACAAGGTTAGCCTACTATGAGAATTAATTTACATCCTAGATAGATGGAATCAGAATGGCTGTATCATTCAGTGGAGTTGTGAATTTTGATGTTGAGACACTTACAGGAGTATGCCTCTTGAAGAAACCAGCGATCAAGAAAATAAACTACAATACACTATAGGCACCATGTTTCAGGAACCACGTAACTGCCACAACCTGTCAAATAATAACTATTACTGTGTATGCTATTCTAATAGAAACAGTCCCTCATAATATACATTTTTAATCGAAAGTGCAAAATCTCCTTGTCACTACCCTTATTTTAGGAATACATGAAACACATTCTCCAAACCAAGTAACAGTATCTCATTTTGCAAGACTAACATGCTATATACCACACATAAGAATACTGTATCTAGCTTTCTCTACTTCCAGAAAGAAAATTTTATAACACAAAAGCTGCATACAGTATTGCAAAGCTTTACAAAGTATAATATGGACTCCAACTTGCTTATGTTTACATATAGTATTCATAAGAAACAGTGGAACCAATATACCAAGGCCATACAATCTAATCAAGGTCTGCTGGATGTCTAAGAGCATTGCAACATTCGCATTTATTACACATTCTACTTCAATGGTTCAACCACAAACAACCATTTTAACAATTCATAAACCTGTGACTATACTACCAACAACTAACGGTGTCGCAGGAGGAAGGGGCCATGTGTTAAGAGGTCATTGGTCATTCTACAGCGAATACCTTATGAACACGTGCTTTATTTGTAAAGTCCTGCACGGATATCTGCGGATAAACCCGCGGATATCCGCAATTTTTTTCACCATGCAGATGTAGGTAGCATGGCTGTGCATAGAGCGGATACGGTTTGGAGTAAATTTGCGGATAGTTTCTAGAATAGAATCCGAATTTGTTGAATAGGACTCGGATGTTTATGACATGTCATATTTTTTCCATTATGGTTCTTTTTTTTTTCATGAAAGATGTAAGATGATGATTTAAGCTAATCTCATTCAAATTATGTCGTTAAGTATAATTAACACTCCAAACTGAAAAGGGCTGCAATTGTGGCTGTATAACATTCATTTTAAACATAGCACATGACATACAAAGCCTAGGGGAACGACTTTCTCCTCAAATGTCTAAATGTGTTGCTTTAATACTTCATGCTTTATCCAACTACACCGTATTTATTGTAAAGCCAGTAGATTCAGATAACTAATGTGTGGAACCGGATAAAAGTCATGCGAATGCGGGGCGGATGCGGATAACAGTCTAGCGGATGCGGATAACATTTTGTTTATCCGTGCAGGACTCTATTTATTTGCTATGGTTTCCGAGATACAGACCGTATTAATTGTACTAAGGTGGCCATGGTAGCCAGTTGCCATTGTGACGTTTGTTGAAAAAATTGGCAGAAGGTACCGTATTTCACAGTTTGTATACTTTGTTTGTTGCAGTGATGCCAAAAGTATTTACATTACATTTACGGTTATTGCAATGGAAATGCAAGGGCATCCGTTCAAGAATACCAACGACGGTTTCCTCAACATAGAATAACCCAACGAAAGGTGTTTGCGAGGGTCTTCGGTCCACTGCGTGCATGTGGTTCTCTTCCCAGTGTCCGTGTTGTATCGGAACGACAGGGTGAACAAAATGTGAATGAAGTGGAAAACAGACTACGAGCAGTTGAGCACAGCCCTACGAGTAGCTGTAAAAGACTTTTTGCACAACTAGGTATAACTTTGAAAGAATAATAAAATTCCAGGCACTCGAATATGGCGCACAATACATGAGCATGGCTTGTACCCCTATCACCACCAGCATGTGCAACATCTTGAGGAAGGAGATAACATCTGGAGGCAGCACTTTTGTGAATGGATACTTGCTAATTCCGAATTGATTCCACACATTTTGTTTACTGACAAATCAACGTTTACCCACAACAGAATCAACAACACTGGAAATTATCACACATGGGCATATGAAAATCCTAACGCTATGGTAGAGAGTAATTTTCAGCGTCGTTTCTCAATTAACGTGTGGTGCGGTATCATTAATAATCAGCTCATTGGTCCAGTTGTTCTAGAACACCGTCTTACCTGAGCACTGTATCTTCAACTTCTGCAAAATCAGCTGCCGGAGTACTTGGAGGATGTCCCTTTGGCTACAAGGGTTGGAATGTACTTCCAGCAGGATGGAGCTCCTGCACATTCCACACAACCAGTGGTACAGTATCTCAATCAAATTTATCCTGGACGATGTATCGGTCCCAGAAGAGATTTTGCATGGCCACCAAAGTCACCCGACGTTACGCCGCTGGATTATTGTTTGTGAGGTTGGTTAGTTAAAGAACGAAGTCTACTAGAATATGTGGAAACAAGGGAGGTCTTGCTTACTCGCGCTCATTAAAGAAGAGAGACGTCATCTTCGATTAGCAACACAGGATCTATCTGTCTGTAAGAGCTGCAAAATGCATTGAACTTGGTGGGGTTTTTTGAGAAAAAGTTGTAAAGGGAAATGGATAATTAGAGATAACTTGCAAAGAGAAATTGACAATTACACAATACTGTCTGTATCTCGGAAACCATCACAAATGAAGTACACGTTCATACAATGTTTTAGAATGACAAATTAGAGGTTTGTTCCAACACGATGTTCTGAACGCGTTCCGAACCTATACCACCTTTGTTTAATGCGCAAGCGCCAGTTGAGAAAGAGTACGGAGCTACTTCGTGATTTTGCTTGTTGGAACCATTGATCTTTACAATACTGTATTTTAAAAAGAGTGCACTAGGGTTATGTTTTTCCTGTAGCATTTAGCAATGGAAGCAGCTTTGAAGAAGGCTTGTGTGCATGAGCAGAACTCCCAGTCCCTGCTCTTGATTGAGAACTGATTTCACTCGTTCCAAACGAGTTCCGGAACATGTTGGAACAGAGCAACTATCACATCTTAATGTATGGCCCCTTCCTCCCAGGACACCCTGAATTTCAGATGAGAAACAGCAAACTACAGGAGCCAGTGCCTGATAAGTGGTATTGGAATAAGAAAAAGCCACCTTGTGTTCTCAAAATCAATTAATGATTCATGAGAATAGCCTGAAACATTTACACAGAATTTGACATTCATCAACGATAGGTAATCTGATAACATACGTTGCACCTAACAAATAAAATCGAAAACAAAGCATACCGTACTCAAATCTGAAGCAGACACAAGAAGTTCTACAAGATAGAGTTGACATTCCCAGTACATTATTAATTTTCAGCCATGGGTTCTCTGATTTGTCAAAATAGAGCTTATGGCAAATATAGATTCTAATGTAAGCATATTAGTCGACAAGTCATCACTGTACAAACTATCACAAATGATATGGACCAAGTGCATCCATGCTTACTGGATATTTTCTAAAAATCAAGTTCCTTAACATATAAAACCAGCAATATACATTAATAGCTCCCAACAGTGCCGCCGATAGAGGTATAAGAGGTCCCATTTGAAAATAATAATAATTTTTAAAAATTAGACAAAGAATAGAAATGTAGACATGTTTCTATTATTTCATTTATTTGATAACATGACCGCTCGACTAAAATAGAAACTAACGTAGATTCCATTGACGAAACTCCAGTCATTACATGTATCATTATATGATAATAATCCCTGGCACTACAGCCCATGAAGGGCCTAGGCCTACCAAGCGACCGCTTCCCAGCCATTTGGCCTGCAGATATTGGGGTGACGAGTGATCAGTGCATCAGGACCCCTCGGCCGTTAATCTTGGTTTTTGTGATCAGGGCGCTGCTTCACTGTCTGACAGCTACTCAATCGTCCTCCCGAGGCTGAGTGCACCCCGCTAACCCAACACCATGTATTATTGAAATAACTAATTCAGCTTACCCCAGTTTTCTGAGACCATCGGAGCCAACTTAGGCAGGGATGTAAGGTAGAAATGTCACGTTGATTTTTCAAGAGAGAATTCCATCTCACATTCATCGAAGTCCAAATTGCAGTCATCCGAGTGAAAGCTCAGAAGATCATCCATTGCACCATCATGCCTCTCCTAAACTCCAGATGTTTATATTTTTTTTAAATGCAACATAGGCCTTACTTATACAGTAGTTTAATATTTCAGGATCATGTCATGATTACATATTTTTGGCATTTTGAATGTAACACCTATTAAGTCAAGATTTCATAACATTCAGGTTTTTCATATTATTATTTATTATTTATTTTTATGAAATGGTGCAAGCTATTTGTTATTACGTTATGGCTATATTTCTGATTCCCGTGCTTGTCTAGCGATATCCAGTGACACCAATTATGCATTAATCATATATATTCTACCTAGGTAATATTCTACTTAAGGGGCTCATAGATTTAGTTTACTCGGGACCTCTTGTTTCCTTATACGGTGGCGCTGGCTTTCCGAACACATGATACAATACAAGTGATTCACTCTCATGAGCAATGGCATTATTTGTACCAACAGAAGAAAGGAAATTCATTTCATTTATGATTAACATAACATTTAGGAGAGATTATTTGTTAAAGGAACATACTAAAATAATTTCTTAAGCAGAGATTCTCAACTTGGAAGAATTTGGATGCAAAGGCTGAATTACTTACAGTTCTACAGATTTTACATATGGTAATGAGCAGTAGCGTAGCCAAGATCGACCGATGGGAGGGGCTATAATAATTGGGGGATAACCGTAATTCGGGGAATTGCAGGACATAGCAATATGAAGCAACTCAACTTATCTCACACTTAAAACATTAATAACAATCTCCAAATTAGTGTTAATGTACCCATAGAAGTGTATAGTTCCTTATTAGTAACTAAAACTAGATTAATTTATATACAACTTCTCTCCTGCAAAGAAAAGAAATTGCCCCGCTAGGCTAGATTTCTAGGACTAGGCTCAGTTTGAAAAAAATGCTTTATTAACCTTGGGAGGACTAAGTTATGCATTATCATGAAGACAAGTGTAGCCACAATGGAGAGCTAGGCCGAAAGGTGACAACAGTACATTACCAGCAGCGACTACTTAGAGGATGCAACAAAGAAATAAGAGAGAAAAGTTACCTAAGTTTGGTTCGTCCAATATTGGAATATGCTAGCAGTGTATGGGATCCGCACCAGGAATACCTAATAAAAGAAATTGAGAGTGTTCAAAGGAAAGCAGCAAGATTTGTGATAGGGGATTTTAGGAGAAGAAGCAGTGTATCAGATATGTTAGAGAAGCTTGGGTGGGAAACATTAAGTAAGAGAAGGGAGAAAAACAGACTTGTAGGGTTATATAGAGCATATACAGGAGAGGAAGCATGGGGGGAAATTCGTGAGAGGCTTCAATTGGAAAGTAATTATATTGGCAGGGCAGACCACAAATTCAAAATTGGACGGCACTTTAGCAGAAGCGATTGGGGTAAATTTTCATTCATTGGGAAGGGTGTGAAGGAATGGAACAGTTTACCAAGGGCGGTGTTTGATCCCTTTCCAAAATCAGTCCAGTTATTCAAGAGCAGAATAGACAAAACCAGGGAAAAGAAAGAAGTGGTATAACTTAGTGCTGTATTCCTAGAAACATTATACATGCTATGTAATTCCTACAGCAGTTGTGAGAGGGGAGTTCAATCAATGTGTGAATAGTACATTAAGTTACTGTATTCTTTTAATATTGTGTAGTGTTTGTTACTGTATTCTTTTCGGTGTTTGTTACTTTATTCTTTTAATATTGTGTAGTGTTTGTAAATTATGTACCTCATTTGCCACCGAGGTTGACACCTCATTGCAAATAAAGTGATTTTGATTTGATATGATGAAAGTGAGAAATGAGCAAGTATTAAAGAAAGTAGGAGAAGAAAAAATGATGCTGAAGAATATATGGAAGAGAAAAATGAATTTGATTGGACACTGCATAAGAGGAGATGGTTTGGTGAAAACTGCATTAGAAGGGACAGTCCAAGGGAAAATCCGTAGAGGAAGAAGATTTCAGATGCTGGATTCCATCAAGATTGATAAATCGTATGAGCTGATGAAACATGCTGCTGAAGACTGGATAAGGTGGAGAGACCGACCATGAGGAAACCTACCATCAGGCAGATAAACTGATGATGATGATGAATATGGTGATCACCAGTGGTGATGCAGACACAAATCACAACCATACCGCTTTCCCACAAAGCATGAGTTATAGACTCTCAGCAAGTGACATTGTTTAATTTAAGAAATGTTTATTTAGCTTATTAATTATTATCAGTTCCTGTTTTCTTTTGGTAAACATTTCAAAAGGGAGGGGAGTTCTAACCCCCCCCCAGTAACATCCCTATGGCTCTGCTACAGGTAATGAAGACCCATTCATGAAAAGATATTGAAAAGAAATCTATCACATGTTTGTGATTCCTACCCAAAAGAGACAGAAACAAGAGTTACCCATCACTGCTTCCATTTGTGTTGACAATGATCTTATTAATGAGTCACTCCACACAATGATGTAAGAGAAAATAAAGCAACAAAGTAGACAGGAGGTCGAAAATGACCTACGTTTAGCCCTTTAAGGCACTTAAGGATTGGTTAGGAAAAACCAATCATTGGTCTTTAATTTAATCAATATTTAAATTACAATATCCTGACATTGCATTAATGTTTAGTTCATTGAAGAATATGTCAGCTTAGTCTGTAGAGTAATTACCAGTAACCTAGTTAGCTATGAATATTTAATGTCACTAAGGTGTGCAAATTATTAGACTTGGGGCCAGTTTTCCAAAATTTCAGTTAGTCTTTTCATGATTTAATGTACTAAATATATCATTTTACAAAGCGCTGAAGTTATTTGAAATATTTAACCATTAGTCTTAATTACATTTTATTTTAAGAAATGTATAGTTTGTAAAATGATTTTGTAGAATTTCCACTAAAATAGGGGCCTTGTTAATGCAAAATGCCACACATTTTGTTTTGAATACTGTATTCTACTTTTCGTGTGAATTTAGAGATGAGGAATTCAAAGTCTTTTATACTGATCATCCGGTCTTGAACTATACAAAGATTCGTGGACCATGGATTGAAATCACCTGATTTAGAGCTTGCCACGGTGGGTGAGTGGTCAACATGTCGGTCTACTAACCCCAAGCTTGCAGGTTCGCTCCTGGTCGTGGTAAGTGATTTTTGAAAGGCGGCAAAAATTGCGACACCATATCATACGATGTTGTCATGTCAAAGAACCCATTTGAATTCAGTAGGCCATGTTCATAAAAGCCTCCGTGGCTTAGGCGGCAGCAAGCCGGCCTCTCACCGCTGGGTCCGGGGTTCAAATCCCGGTCACTCCATGTGAGATCTGTGTTGGACAAAACGGAGGCAGACAGGTTTTTCTCCGGGTACTCCGGTTTTCCCTGTCAAAATTTCATTCCAGCAACACTCTCCACTATCATTTCATTTCATCTGTCATTCATTTAATCATTGCCCCTGAGGAGTGTGTCAGGCCTCGGCAGCCGGCACAGTTCATATCCTCGCCGCTAGATGGGGGCTTCATTCATTCCATTCCTGACCCAGTCGGAGACTGGAAGCAGGCTGTGAATTTTCATTTTCAGGCCGTGTTCATAATGGCAAAATTATTCTCGGGAGTTGCCGCCAAGACAAATTTCCTCATTTCTCTACTAGAAAGCGCTCTAGTGTTCATGGAGCTTAGATATCTAACCTCCTTGACTTTCATAGAGCTTCAAGGAACAACAAAATTCGACATGCAAGCTACCCTTTGGGTGTCAAATAACAAAGCTTGCACCCGGTACCCGAGGCCATACGATATTATATTATTATTATTAAATACCTGATTTAGAAGGCACTTTCCAAAGTCAATGAAAGAAGAGAAAATGCACTCTGCTAAGGTATCCCTCGGAATATCCAATTATAAAAATTTCCAGTCGTAATTGCGTATGGGGAAAGTCAAGTATACAGGGGAGAAAACTTCACCAAGAATGGTGTCATTCATTGTTCAATAAAATGATTTTGAATTTAAAAATTCAGGCTGATTTAAATTCTCTATTTGATTCTAATAATTTGCAAACCTCTGTATTTACATTTTATAAGTTCACTGGGTGTACTCAGCAACAGAAACATTGAGAATCCCTGCTCTTTAATTTGGATTCATTACTACAAACCATATCTTCAGTAGACCTACTTGTTTCATTAAGTTACCCATGATGAGAGTATGAAATGAACACTGTCACATAATCTAAGCAAACTTGCAAAGTAGTACAAGAATTTGTATAGCTTAAGTTTCAACATACAATTTCTAAAGTATCCATTACATTTTTTACAACACAATATAAGAGTTATGCAAATAATGACACAGTACCAAATAGTATATTAATAAATGTTTAATTTCAGGGGCCATACTGAATATGATGCCAACATGCCAATATCAACATAGTATTTTAATCTGCTCTGCATTCGTGATTCAGTCGACCCTCAAAATAAATCATGGCACAAATAGATTCCCCAATATGATTAGCATTCAAAACCCATAACTGGAGATGTGGAAACTTATCAAACCAGAGCATTTGACATGTTTCACAAGCTAATACAAGGTTGTTCTGTCCGCAACAAAATCATCCAGAAAGCCATGTGAAAATGTCTGACATTCACACAATTGCTACCTGGAAAGAAAGGCTTCCATACAATCATACAGCAAAACCCCTTAAGCTGGATACACGATCTTATTGTACTGCTGGATTTACACATTCTAGGTAAACCAGTACATCCAAAATCTTTTATACTGGCAGCCGATAAGTTGCTCATTACATTGTCCAAAATAAGTTTCGATCTTAAATTAAATTTTACTAGCAACAAAAAATATGCCAAGACCAAGTTACAGATTAAGGTGAAATAAAATGGTGATACCATTAATGAAATAAGTCCTTTCTTCAAGTGAAAAAAAAAAATAACTCTGTAAAAACTTGAAGAGTTGGGTAATGGTGCAAGTCTTGGTACAAAACCAGATAGAAATCACCAAGACCCCTTTAGTACAGAGGAAAACGTACAGTACGTCAGTTAAAACCAAAATAAATGTGCAATGGCTTGATTTTCTTGCACAGAGAAAGGGAAGGGAATAATTCTCAATGATAATAAAATGATAAGTGACACACTCACTTGTTGAGTACAGTTAAATAAGGCTTTCCAAATAAGTGCTTTCGGTAGTGAGTTATATGAAATTAGCACATTTACACTTGCAAAGGACTAGTATGCCACCCACTTCATTGAACATACAATACCAGTAATTCTGTTGAGCAAGAGATCTGTCCAGCTTTCAAGGTTTTACTAAAGAGGGCAAATTAAAAACCACCATATATCTGACAGTGTGTATACAAAGGAATTATGGAAATATGATAATAATCCCAGCTTTTAGCCAGGGTTAATTCCAGTTAAGCACCTGTAATTCTTGACGATAATTCGCTTAATTCCAGACGTAACGTCAACTTCAAAACTGATTCACATAAGAAAAGAAACTTCTTCACAGTAAACATATTGTTAATACCTACTGCACTGTACCACACACTATTATCCTCCATTCGATAACAGATTACTCACCAGCACATACATCGTGATAAACAAAATTCTTCGAAAAGTCTACAAACTTGAAGTTCTTTATCTTGGTTGCCAGGTCATACAGGACACAAAACTTGAATTACCGTAGTAGCTAGGTCAGATAGAACACGAAACATGGTCGAAGTATCTGCCAATCTCGGTCACCAGGATGGAATACCGTTGACATAAATGACAAAAGTTGACCCAAGCATCTGCTAATAATGACACCTCAGCTCAGGAACATCTCGACTGAATTGAACGGAGGCTCCTGCAATACACGAGGGACCTGGAAAGACGCGCTATGCAGTCGCTGAAAACCCTGCAGAATTCAAAGAAAGTGTTATGCATTACATCTTTCAATGCTTGGAAGGCAGGACAATGATAATATCCCACAAATTATAATGAATTAAAGGTTTAATATGAATCTCATTTCCTAATTTTGCTCTCATTTCATGAAGGGAACATTAGACTTTAAACTCTAATGTGATTAGTGTGTGATAACTGAAATAAAGTGATCTAAGCTATCAAAACAATGAAATATACGGTAATATGATATCCTGAGCAATTATCACATTTGTTACAAACAACTACTGTGTATAAAATTTGACTGTTATATATTTAAAACTGCAAATCAACGGTTGAAATATAAGATTTAAAGTTAGATAGTTATATTTGTTTTAAGGGACGGACCTGCGAGGTCATCTGCCCCTACAATTTAAAAATAAAAGGGATAGAAATGTAGGTATTAAATTTCAGCAACTTAGCCATTGGTGTAGTTAACTTGCTTCAGCTGTAGCCTCCTAATACAGTGGCAGCAAGACACTCGTCCAAATCAATGGTATGAATGTAGTCAAGACTCATCTCAACCACCATCAGCTGGGCTAACTTCACCGGCAGCTCTGCTTTCCCGAGTATGACTCCTCCCAACCAACATCACCTAGGCTACATTGATGGGCAGCTCTGTTCTCCCATGTAAAACTTATCCGAAACAAGAATCAGCTAGGCTAGATTGACTGGCAGGTTTGCACTCCCGGTTACGACACGTCTCAGCCAACATCTGCTAGGCCGAAATAGGCTGCTTTACTTCTTCGGATTTCTTGTTCTCACTCAACTGCTCAAAAATGTCTCCAATCGCACTGACAGAATTATCCGTTTGATGGTGCCCTGATGAAAAAATTCATAAACCATATATTGCGGCAATAGCCAAATAAATTTAGACGTTGAAAGTAATCCACAAAATAATGACAAGAGGGAGCTCCAGAATTAAATACAAAATTGTAGAAGTTAACAGCAATCATAATTAAGAAATACTGTGTGACTTAGCCTCGTTGATGGAATCGCCCCTTTTTGTTGAGTAATCTAACAAGTAATCGTGACAGCAGAGATCCACCATAGACAAACTTAACCCTTGTAGTTTTCATTTTCTGATGGATACGTTCTTCATTCTTTGATAGAGATTCTATCTTCATGCACCGGGATGGGTCCTAAGTGCAAATTATAGACAAGCACACAAAATAAACTAGCCCATAGCATAAGCATAATATTGTCCAAAGTGACCATTTGATGAAAGAAAGTCATGTAAATTCTTCAACATTATGATTATGAAAAGTTTTGAATGTATATTGAAAATTAGTATGATGAAGCACAGTAGAAAACCAATAGCCAAGAATTTTGAACCTATTAGAACATGATTTTCTATCAAAAAATTCTAATATTTGAACGCATGTCCTTGCTATGCTAACAGTTATTCAAACTTCCGAAAACTTAGCCTTCAGCAATGCTGGTGCAATTTTCACATTAATGTAATTATTGATGCTTCATCATCTCACCTTAATAATTGATGCCCAAAAATCCTTCCATGACCGTGGCGAATTTGGCCCTGATAAAAGAATGCAAACACAAAAGAAACAAAAAAAGAGACAGGAGCAACAACAGTTAAAAATATCCACAAATCGTTCTATATCCTACCTTAATACCTTATTTATGTGCGAATATTATCAGAGTCGTCTTCACGAATAATTTACCATTCGTCAGTTTCCTCAAAACTCCAGAGTTTGAGTATTTCAACTGTCAAGTCATTGAAAACGAAATCCAAGTCCCTAGCCCTTCATTCATGGACAAACCTGACAGGAAATATAGGAGCACACACCAAACAAAAATAATAATAATAGAATAATTAGAGCCAGAATCACAGTGAAAGGTAGAAACCTGGACATTCTGCAAGTCTATGCACCACAGGTGGGATGCACAGAAGGCGAGAAGGACGAGTTTGAAGAGGAGTTGCAGAAGCAGTTAGCGGGGAGAGACCTGATAGTCATGGGAGACCTAAATGCCCATGTCGGAACTGATAGAAGAGGTTTTGAGGAAGTGATTGGTGGTGAAGGATGGGGAAACAGGAATAAGGAAGGAGAGAGATTGTTGGAACTGTGCAAGATAAATGGGCTAATGGTTGGAAACACATGGTACAAGAAGAGAGAGAGCCATAAAATTACTTGGTACAGCAGGGATTTGACTAGGAAATCAGTGGTGGACTATATTTTATGCGGGAAGGAGACAAAGAAGAGTATCACGGATATAAGGGTAATACCTTCAGAAGCCCTGGACAGTGACCACCGTCTGCTGGTCGCCAAGGTGAGAGGACTGAAGGAAAAGAGGAGAACTGAGTACCAAGAAAGAAGAATAAGGACATGGAAGCTGAAGGAGGATGGAAATAAGGAGAAGTTCCAGATATTAGTGAGGAACAAATTACCGAAGGATGATCCGAAAACAGGTGAAGAAGAATGGAATAGGTTCAAGGACGTGTTGGTAGAAGCAGCGGAAGTCGTGTGTGGAAGAACTAGTGGAAAGAAAAGGTGGAAGGAAACACCATGGTGGAACCCCAGAACTAAGGAAGCAGTGAAAAAGAAAAATGAAGCATTCAGGAAATGGTTCCAACAGAGGACAGACAGAACAAGAGAAGAATACCAAGAGCGGAAGAAAGAAGCAGGAGAAGTAGTGAAGGAAGAGAAAAAGAAATGGCTGGAGAAATGGACAGAAATGATGGAGGAGGACTGTGATGGCAGTAAGAAAGTGTTGTATGGAATGATAAAGGCAAAGAGAAGAGATACAGGGGAAAATGTCAGAATGGTGGACAGGAATGGAAAGGAGGTCGAAAATATGGAAGAAGTAAAGGTTATCTGGAGGGAATACTTCAAGGAACTCCTAAATCCAACTAAAACCAGCATAGTGGACATTGTGGAGGAAGAAACAGACAGTGACCAAGACATTTCAGAGAAGGAATTGACATGGAAAGAAGTGGAGGAAGCATTAAGGAAGATGAAAGGGGGAAAGGCACCGGGAATAGACGAAGTGAGTGTGGAGATGGTGAGAGCAGCAGGGGTGATAGGAACACAGTGGCTCTTTCGAGTAATGAAAGTGATATGGAGGGAGAAGAAAATACCAGAGGACTGGAAAAGAGGGATAATAATACCCATATTTAAAAAGGGAAGTAGGAAGGAATGCAAGAACTACAGGGGAATTACACTCATGTGCCACTGCGCCAAAATATTTGAGAAGATACTGGAGAGAAGAATTCGGACAGAAGTTGAAGATGGGCTGAGGGAAGAACAGTATGGATTCAGGCCAGGAAGATCAACAGTTGACCTCATCTTTGCAGTAAGACAGCTACAAGAACACCATTATGAATATGGGAAAGATCTGGTGATGACCTTCTTGGATATTGAGAAAGCATATGATAGTATTAATAGAAACAAGGTATGGGAAGCAATGAGAGCAAAAGCAGTGAACAAGGAGACAGTGGCAAGAGTGAAAGCAATGTACGAGGGAAGCAAAAGCTGTGTAAAGGTGGGAAGAGAGAGAACGGAATGGTTTCAATTGGAGAGTGGTCTGAAACAGGGAAGTGCCCTCTCACCCCTGTTATTTATAGTGTTGATGGATGAAATCATACGAAAAGTGGTAAATAGCATTGGGGAAAGGAAAATGAAGGCAATGTTGTTTGCTGATGACCTTCTGGTATGGGGAGAGGATGAGCAAGAAGTACAAGAGCAATTAGATGAGTGGGAGAAGGTAGTGTTATCATATGGGATGAAGTTCTCAGCACAAAAGAGTGAAGTGGTCATCACAACGAGGAAGAAGAACAGACTGGATATGGGCATAACACTTGGAGGACAGCAGTTGCAGAAAGTAGAATGCTTCAAGTACTTGGGAAGCATAATTGAAGAAAAGGGAGGCAATAGGATGGAAATAAATGAGAGGGGAAGGTTCGCAGATGGATTTTTCAAGAGTGTTAGGGGGATGATATGGAATAAATATGTACCACAAAAATGTAAAGGAATCATCTACAAGACCTACTTTGTGCCAATTTTGACATATGGTTCAGAAACATGGGTGATGAAGGAAAGGGACAAGAATAAAATACGAGCAGTGGAGATGAAGTTCCAGAGGAGTAGGGTAGGAGTGACAAGAATGGACAGAGTAAGGAATGAGAGAGTCAGGGAGATGGTAAGAGAGGAACCATTGCAAAATAGAATAGAGCGATCTAGGCTACAATGGTATGGACATGTGAGGAGGATGCAAGAGGAGAGGATACCGAAGATGATGTTTGGAATGGAAATGACGGGAAGGAGGCCAAGGGGAAGACCAAGGGACAGATGGGCAAAAGGAGTTAAGAAGAGTGTGGTGGAAAGAGGAGTGTGCTGGGACACAGTAAATGACGAGAGATGGTGGATGGACAGGAAACGATGGAGAGGCTTATGTTCCAAGCAGACCCGACCAGCGGTTGGAAACTGCTCAAGATGATGATGATGACCAAACAAAAAGTATGTAGATAACTCGACAACCCAAAGTTGAAAATTCTCAAAAAAAGTACCAATAATTAGTAATTCGGTATTAAAATTTATTAATATATTTCCCAACTACAAAAAAAAAGAGTTTTACCTAGTGGATGCATTTCTTTCATAATTAAGAACGAGTCGGTTAGAGCTGTATGGTTCTTGTCTTTGAAAATGATGCATGGTTACTCTAGGAATTAATGGATGTCTCTTTCAGTATCTCAGTGTTCTTAATACTTCAACATTTTTGTAGACAGTGTTTATCTTCTTGTACTTGCTCAAAACTCACATTCTAGCTTGCATCAACTTTCAAACATTGATCAAGGGTTTTTTGATGATACTTAGATCCATGGAAGAAACATTTACAAGAAAATCCATGCAAAAGAACAGGAGATGGAGTGGCACTATAAGATAATATACAATCACCACACCTCTAACAGGAGATATGCAGTACAAATAGCTCATATAATAAAGTCTACAAACTTCAAGTTCTTTATCTTGGTTGCCACGTCATATAGGTCACAAAACGTGAATTACCGTAGTAGCTTGGTCAGATAGAAAACGATACATGGTCCAAGTATCTGCCAATCTCGGTCACCAGGATGGAATACCATTGACATAAACGATACATGGTCCAAGTATCTGCCAATCTCAGTCACCAGGATGGAATACCATTGACATAAATGACAAAACTTGACCCAAGCATCTGCCAATAATGACACCTCAGCTCAGGAACATCTCGACTGAATTGAAAGGTGGCTCCTGCAATACACGAGGGACCTGGAGAGACGCGCAATGCAGTAGCTGACAATCCTACAGAATTCAAAGAAAATGTTATGCATTACATCTTTAAATGATTCGAAGGCAGGGCAATGATAATATCCCACGAATTAAAGTTTTAATATGAATCTCAATTACTAATTCTGCTCTTATTTCATGAAGAGAACATTAAACATTTAACTCTAATGTGATTAGTGTGTGATATAATTTTATAACTGGAATAAAGTGATCTAAGATATCAAAACAACGAAATATACAGTAATATGATATCCTGAACAATTATCAAATTTATTTTAAAAACCTATATGATATTGGACCATTATATATTTAAAACTGCAAATCAACGGTTGAAATATAAGATTTAAAGTTAGATAGTTATTGTTGTTTTAAGGGACGGACCTGCGAGGTCATCTGCCCCTACAATTTAAAAATAAAAGGGATAGAAATGTAGGTATTAAATTTCAACAACTTAGCCATTGGTGTAGTTAACTTGCTTCAGCTGTAGCCTCCTAATACAGTGGCAGCAAGACACTCGTCCAAATCAATGGTATGAATGTAGTCAAGACTCATCTCAACCACCATCAGCTGGACTAACTTCACTGGCAGCTCTGCCTTCCCGAGTATGACTCGTCGCAACCAACTTCACCCAGGCTACATTGAGAGGCAGCTCTGCTTTCCCATGTAAAACTTATCCGAAACCAAAATCAGCTAGGCTAGATTGACTGGCAGGTTAAGACTCCCGGGTAAGACTCGTCTCAGCCAACATCAGCTAGGCCGAAATAGGCAGCTTTACTTCTTCGGATTTCTTGTTCTCACTCAACTGCTCAAAAATGTCTCCAATCGCTCTGACGCATTATCCGTTTGATGGTGCCCTGATGAAAAAATTCATAAACCAAATATTGCGGCAATAGCCAAATAAATTTAGATATTAAAGGTAATCAACAAAAGAATGACAAGAGGTATGACAAATAAAAAATTGCAGAAGTTAACAGCAATTATAATTAAGAAATACTGTGTGACAGCCTCGTTGGAATCTCCCCTTTCTGTTAAGTATCTGAGCAACCAATCATGACAGCAGAGATCCACCATAGACGAACATAACCCTGGTAGTTATCATTTTCGGATGGATACGTTCTTCATTCTCCGATACATAACCATAGCCATAAAGTTTTCATCTTCATGCACGGGGATAGGTCCTAAGTGTAAATTATAGAAATGATCACGAAACAAAACTAGCCCATAAAATATGCAGATGAATTAATATTGTCCAAAGTGGCCATTTGATGAAAGAAAGTCATGTAAACTCTTCAATATTATGATTATGAAACGTTTTAAATGTATATTGAAAATTAGTATGATTAAGGACAGTAGAAAACCAATAGCCATGAATTTTGAACCTATTAGAACATGATCTTGTATCTAAAAATTCTCATATTTAAATGCATGTCCTTGCTATGCTAACAGTCATTCAAATTCAGAAAACTTAGCCTTCAGCAAAGCTGCTCTTCATCAATGCTGGTGCAATTTTGACATTAATGTAATTGATGCTTCATCATCTCTTCTTAATAATTGTTGCCCAAAAATCCTTCCAAGATCATAGTGAATTTGGCCCTGATAAAAGAATTCAAACACAAAACAAACAAAAAAAAGACAGGAGCAATAACAGTTTAAAATATCTGCAAATCTTTCTATATCCTACCTTAATACCTTATAGTTTGTGGACTTCATCTGTCAAGTCATATAAAACGACACCCAAGTAGCCTGTCATTTATGGACAAACCTGACAAGAAATATAGATGACTCGACAACCCAAAGTTGAAAATTTCAAAACTATAGAAGTACCAATAATTAGTAATAGGGTATTAAAATTTATTATTATACTTCCCATCTACGGAAATGAGTTTTACCTTGTGGATGTATTTCTTTCATCATAAAGAACGAGTTGGTTAGAGCTGTATGGTGCTTGTCTTTGCAAATGACTCATCTCAGTATCTCAGTGTTCTTAATACTTCAACACTTTTGTAGACAGTGTTCATCATCTTGTACTTGCTCATAACTCACTTTCTAGCTTGTATCGACTTTCAAATGTTCACCAAGGGTTGCTTGATATGATAACACTTCGATCCTTGGAAGAAACATTTACAAGAAAATCCTTGCAAAAGAACAGCAAATGGATTGGCACTATAAGATAATATAAAATTACCACACCCCTAAGAAGAGGTACGCAGTACAAATAGCTCATATTTATAAGAACCGTAATAATAATGTATCATAATACCCAACAACTTAGTCTTGACTCAATATCCTGTGCTCAGTGTCAATTAAATGGAAGGAAATGGCCTCCCTTTGGCAGGATGACTGCATCCATTTGTTCTACAGCCATGTCACGTTTGACTTTAATTTCACTTGAAGGACGAACTGAATCGCAATCCTGTTTATGAAAAGACACAAAATGTCCTCCACTTCATATGGAGGGATAACGCAAAACAATATTACAATGTATACCAATAATGTCCTTAAAAATTTACAAACACACTTTATTTAACAAGCAAAATTACTGCATTCACTTTCCATACAGCGATCTAAAATGTTTGCAATACCTTTGTCTCAGATAACATTCCCGCAGGATTACACCTACAACACTTCATTTCGACACCACTAGTACTACTACTGTGCATACCTGCATGAATACGATCCCCTCAGCCAAAGATAATCTGAAGTAAATCAGGACCATATTATTGTTCCTTCCACAGGAGAAGTCTGATGTTTCAGCGCCAGTGTGAAAAATCAGTAGACAACTGGATCGTGTTCTAGATTTGTTGTCATGGAAACCATACAGAGCTGTCACTTTGAATGATACTAACTGATCACGTTCTTTTCACCAACCAATCACTTGATTGATTGCCTTCTAGTGTGCACATTATTCTTGTCATATTCCTTGTTCTATTGTATTTATGAGTTAAATACTTTCTTGTGTAGCATTTATGAAGGTTTTTATAATAATACTATGCATATTTGTCCAATCGAGGGGAATATTTTTAGGCCCTGAATCCGACAGGCACTGCATTTCATTCAAAATTTTGAAACCATCTTTGTAAACAATTAATGATGTCATAATATTATAAGCATGTAGAAATAAGCAGGAGTGTAGAAGTGAGCATTGGCAGCTGTCGCTAGCAGCTTTTGTGGCAATGCTATCTTCAGTTAATGCTTTTTTGCCGAACTGTCAGAATGCTTCTTTGGCAAAAACACATTGTAGAAAGGACAGACAACTAGCTTTCTTCAGTCATACTTGCTAAAACTGATCCCTTCATAGGATGTTGCTGCTCTAGACAAGATCCAGCATGCTATACACTACTTGGGACTGCAGGAGATAGCAGAATAGCGCATGGTACTAAATGACAATATCTCGACATATCCGGGAGGAACAAAGTTATAGTGCTGACAAGAGAAATAATAAAATGGAAAAAGAATATTTAATAAATCCATTAAGGCTACATGGAAGGAAAATGACCAGTTGTTACCTTAAAACCAGGCACCCTTAAAGTTGAAATTGGGGAGTCCACAAAACTAATTCAAGAATGGCAGGATTTGAACTAACCTTGCTTTGAATCCATGGCCAGAAACTATACTACGCTATCTTGAACAGAACTTAATATTTTTGGTGTGATATCCATTTCTTGCCGGAACTGGCTGTTTGCATCACCAGTTCAAGGAGGAGTCACGTAAATATAAACAAAAGTGGAAGAGAAATCAAATCAATGTTTTGATCCTCCAAATTCTTAAGGCAAACTAATATACAGATCGAACATCAAACTTGGTAGGCAATGACAAACAAGCAAGAATATTTTGGGTTCATTACTGTACCTTGCAGGAATATGTAAGTGGACCACAATAGTGAGGATACTTTGTATGGAGGAACAATAATGAGCATACTAACCAACCATTCAGCCATAAGGCCTTTCTTATTATAATTTCACAATTAATTTAGGCATGTAAAAATTTGCCATGCAATTTCAAGTCATAAGTCTAGTGTAGAACAAGGAATACTCATATGCTCGGTTATTCCTACATTTACCTTTGAAAATAACTTAAGGTGGACATAAATCATCAAAGCAATGCTAATGTTTAAACAATTTATAAATACCTCATACTGTACAATGGTGCAATCAGTATAGTTTCTGAAAATTCTGTGTCATCTCCTAATATTGAGACATGTTGAAACCACTGAACATTGTGTTATTTGAAACTCGCTGGTATTTCATATTCCTTAATGGGCATGTCCATGCTGATGGTTTTGCTGCCTAAACATCCAATCTCTACTTCCCAATGAGCTATAAAATAACTTGGAAAACATGTGCTAAGCTATACAGAACTATCATCTTGCTTTCTTCTTAGAGTATTAATGCAAAACTAATTGTTCCCCTGTTCTTACATTGCCACCCCAATAAATGAACTTGAAAAATATTAAATTCTGAAAGCAAGATCATTGTTGATGGTAAGACTTTTGCAACTTTCAACACAATCATTCAGATATGTCTCAATCAAGCACATAGCCAAAGGGGAAGGGGTGCCCAGAACCAAAGTGAAGTTGGAATACCAAGATGCTCTTTGAGCTTTAAGTGATACACCGAGGGTGTCTCATCCCAATATCTATTTCTTCTTGTGTCTACAGTAAAACCTGCCTTCAAAGCACCCTTTATTAAATGGAAACTTGTTTTAAAGGCAAATATTTGATGGTCCCATGAACCTAGGGATTAGAAAACGTGTTGAATTCCCTTCATTACACTGAAACTGTGTTACGCGGACATTTTAACGGAGCATTGCCCAGTTCCGGAATGAAGTGTTTGAAAATTTTCAGGCACCCTGTGAAGGTCTACCTTGTCTGCTGTAACAGTTGATCTTTAGCTAACAAGGAATGTGCAAATAGGTCTTCCTTCTTTTGTTCTCCAACTTCTTACAGTACTGTTTTAGTTCGCAGTAGTCATTACGGCTTCGAAAGCAAGAGTTGTGCTTCATCTAACACGAGAGTAAAAGTGATAAATAGGAGAAATATGTAAATACAACACTGAATAATCATGTTCAAAATTTTATTTTTTCTCAGTATGTCAATAGTAGACTATACCATAGTCCGACCTCCATTAACCGGAAACCAATCTTTACGGAAAAAATTGCGAGTCCGTTCTATTTCGTTGAAGGCAGGTTTTACGGTATTAGCAATCCTGGTTTCTGAACTGCTGAAGCAGAATATTCACTATCTTCAATTAAACGAATAAAGAGCTTCTTGCTGGATAAAATGGGCAACAAACATCTCACTGGATTTTATGCATGACCTAACACACCAACTACAGTTTAGGAGGTTCTATTGATATCCCGCCAGGAGATGGCAGTTGGGTTTGCACTGCAGAGGTCTTCCGGCTCACTGCGCATTGCGCATATAAAAACATTAAGTTGGTTACTACTTGCTTCACTCACTCAGCCGATTCCCTCTTTCACTGGCAGCGTGTCGTCTGCTGCAATGACAGCCATTGGCATGCGGGAATCCAATATATTTAGTTTTGAAATAGGCGAGCCGAGCATGCGTACTGCAAGACTGCAAGACCCCGTCACAGCGTGTTGAACTGCCATCTCCTGGCAGGATGACAATCTATGTAATGACAATATAGACTGATTTATCAAGATGCATATTTTTCAAATTAAGCTCATTGTAGACCTCTCCGAAAATAATTCCTGGCTATGTGCCTAGCTGCAATCATGCTAAAAATACAGTAGGAAGGAATAATTTAATGGAAAAGTACACTATTTATACTGCATAAGAAATCTATTAAAACTGGAAATCATCAGGTGGCTACATTCGCGCCTTAAAACATGTGAGAATAGCGCTTTAAACAAACTACAAAGCCACATCTAATCAGAGAGGCAAACTAGAATTGTAAATTAAGTACACAATGCCCATTTTTATGGGAAGGAAAGAAAACTTTGACCAAGACTGATAAAAGAGAAAATATACTGTTAGTACAGAGTGCAAAGCATTGACACTTCCTAATCAACCTATGCAAAAATACTAGGCATAGAATTTAAAGAATATGATAAGTAAATTGACCTTCACCTTTCACCATGTTCCACATTTAAATTTATTCTGCTTGTATTGATCACAGGAGGGTTGAAACTTTGTGGCCAAGAGGAAAATGATATCTTCGTCTTGAATAATTCAGTTGATTGAAAACGATTGACTCGTTTCAAGGCTCTTCACGAATCATCTTATTCTTCAACAACTAAAAATACTATTGCAGCACATGTATCTATGAAAGGTCTAAACTAGGATTATCACCAATGCTCAGATATAATACTCATAATAGAAAACTCCTCAGGACGATAAAATTCGTTTTATTTTCATTGTGCATTAAACATGAATTAAATTCTCTGAGGAAATGTATCCTCCTCCGACTTCAGACAACTTGTTCTCTGCCAAGAGTTGTACATCTTAAAAGTTTGTGGTCACATATTTAAATCTGATGGTCAATAATACTCCAATCGGACTGAACATTTCACAATATGGATTACCAGTATACCGGCTGTCGTCAATGAAACACGACTCTTTGCAGGAATTTAGTACCTATGAGTATTAGTACCCTGCCCCTGGAAAAGAAATTACAAGTAAAACTTGTTCACATGATTACACTTTAACTGTTGGAAACAGCATTATAAAATAGTAATAAGTATATTATACAAACATAAAAGGAAACCACATTAAATGAACATAACCAACTCAAACTTGACCTGTATAATATGCCATCGAGCACCGTGAGAGGAAGGCAGTCCCAAAAGTAACAAATCTTCAATATGAGGCTCAAATCTTCACTTAACAGCAGTAATGATCCACATCAAAACTCCTTAGTCACGGCCACAAATGATTTTCTTCTTCACTTTCTTGTAGTAAAGTGACACTCTGAATTTGAAACATAGCTCATCAAATTTCCTTCTCCACTCAATGCAATGGGACCAGCAATCACATTATCCCTTGTTACACCTGGTAAAATTCTCACAGCCCTGACGAGAAAGATACAGAAACAAAGAGAGAGAGAAGAAACAGCAACTTTCTGAACCCATTTAAAGCAGAGATTGAACATCTCAAACTGCATCATAGAAATAGTTTTCAAAAGTTGATACTTGTCTATTGACGTACCGTAAAACAGGGTGAATAGAAACAATGGGGTGAATAGAAACAAAAACCAGGAAAGTTCAAAAATTTGCTATAAATATTATTGTAATAGTTCCCATTTAAAATTTGTTGGAGATTAACAAATACTGAACAGAAATTAATGTCTGAAATGTTGTCAACTCTGTTCTGTGGAAGCCATATTGTCAGGTAAAGAGGAGCTCTAAAATTACATACAGACTGTTTACAATCCACCAATTGAAGGTACAATAGCAACACTATAGTAATATATATGCCTGTTGCCATTCCCCCCATTAGTGGGTAAATAGAAACAGGCAGTTTTTATGAATATCTTCTGAATGCGAATTGCTGAGACTACGATATTTTGGCCAGTTAATAACTAGATCTTCACCCATTATTAGCCATAAAGAGAATTCAAAAATCATTCATTATGCATTATACCAGGCAGTCACAAAGTTTGAAATTGTTTCTAATCATCCCATTCTACGGTACCACGTAAGTTGCCTTCAGATGTTTATTTGCATGGCAAGTGCGTACAGTTGCTAGAGCAACCACGAAGTCCATGGCAACTCTCAATAAGTTCACTGCCACAATACAACCTTAGCAAAGGAATCCAGTGGTAATTGAATCTCTGTGTATAGCCTATTAGAAGTCTTCATTCTAGTCCCCAGGATGAACAGTGCCCCAAGAAGCCTCCGTGGATACAGGAGCAGCTTACATTTCATTTGAACACAACAACGTGAAAAGAATGTCCAGAACGCATAGACATGATTTCAGATATGATCAGGGGTAATGCATTTTGATTTGTAAAATTCAGCCTTTCATGTGCTGCTGTTCTGCATTTCTCCATGGATGATACACTTGACAACGAGTTAGTGGCTAAAACAATCAGGGTTTTCCGAGAGCCATCAAAATATCCTCCATATTGACTGCAATAAAATTCTGCTCTTATCATGGACAGTGATTAAATGGTATCCATCAGTTTGAGCCACAACATCCCATGATGCAATCTGTAAAGGCATGAAAAGAAAACGAATGCTGCAACTATTCACCAAACAAGAAAGCTACAGTAAGGTAGTATCTGTGTAATAAGTCAATGTTTGAAACAAAACAAAAAATCACATCATTAGAAACAGCTTCTAAAGGTTGTTTTATAAATCTAGACATGAACTTAAAAGTCTATATGGTACCTCTTCCACTAGATGAATGCTCCCATATGAATATACTAAGATCGATGTTGGAATCCTCTACGTTCAAATATCGAGGAAAATTTAATCAGAATTCTTTCTATAAAAACTTTCAGGAATTGTAGAATCACTGTAAGATATCTTAAATGATGCTAATTTTACACCAAATGTAAATTCGGTCTCTAATTACAATGCTATTCAAGGTCCAGTAGTGAAGATGATTCAAGGACACCTGCCCATTATGCCTCAGTATTCAAGCTGTGAAGACATTATATTTTGGCACGATGGTTCCATTAAATTTGAATTTGGATTATTTTACCAGTGCTCAGATGTAATGAAAGAAAATACAACTTATCTGCGCAGGAGAGACTCATCACAATTCCATAATAAATGAAATGTGAACTTCTTTGTTCACGGTGATAACTGATCCTTCTCAAACTCTCAGGCGATTCATATTCTCTCCTACATATCATAAATTTCAAAAAATTATAAGTATCATTCAATGTCTCCTTGAGTCTCCTACTGGTACGAACGTTCTGCAATATGGAGTAGGCTACAGAAATATGTCTTCGAAGAAATAGCAGTCAGCTTACTTAAACCCATTCTTCTCAGGTAATTCATACCAATAAGCATTAGTACCCTGGGAAAGAAATTAAGAGCAGTTGAAAACCCATTTATATGATTTCATTTTAACTTCTACAAACATCATTGAAAAATAGTGAAGATAACATTAATATAAAAACATCAAATGAACGTAAACAACTTGGCCTTCATAGCAATCTGTCGAACAAAACAGGCCAAAGGTGGTCTCGAAACTAAGGAAAATGTCCTTCACAGGTTACTGTTTCCTTGGGCAAGTGAAATATTTCCACCTATATTTCCACATCAAAATTATCCAGCCACGACCACAAAGGATTTATTTCTTCCTTTCTACCAAGATTTTAAGTCTTGTTAAATGACAAATATGATTTTGGAACAACTGCAGCTCATGAAATCTCTTCGACTCAATATCAAGGGACTATCAGCAGTACTATTCCTTGTGGCACCAGGTAAAATCCTCATATCCTGACAAGAGAGATACAGAAACAGAGAGACGACAACAACAATCTACATCCATGACAAGTAGGCCTAGAGATAATCTTCACATATCTTGAGCTGCATCAAAGAATAATTATTATATTTTAAATGTTGATACTTGTCTATTGATGTTTCCTAGAAGTTGTCTTCGTATGTTTAGTTGGTCGACGAACAATTATAGTTGCTACAGTAATCACAAAGACTAGGGCAACTCTCAACAAGTTCACTGGCACAACACAACTTCTCCACACAGTAATCCAGATAACATAAACTGTCAGAATGCTTCTTTGGAAAAAAACCACATTGTAGAAAGGACAGAAGTAGCTTTTTCCAGTCATACTTGCTAAAACTGATCCCTGCTCTAGACAAGATCCAGCATGCTATACACTACTTGGGACTGTAGAAGATAGCAGAATAGCGCATGGCATTAATGACAATATCTCGACTTATCCGGGAGGAACAAAGTTATAGTGCTGACAAGAGAAATAATAAAATGTAAAAAGAATATTTAATAAATCCATTAAGGCTACATGGAAGGCAAATAACCAGTTGTTACCTTAAAACCAGGCACCCTTGAAACTGAAATTGGGGAAAGTCCACAAAACTAATTCAAGAATGGCAGGATTTGAACTAACCTGCTTTTGAATCCATGGCTAGAACCTATACTACTCTATCTTGAACAGAACTTAATATTTTTGGTGTCTTATCCATTTCTTACAGGAACTGGCTTTTTGCATCTTCATTTCAGGCAAGAGTCACAGAAATATGAACAAAGGCAGAATAGAAGTCAAAATAATGTTTTGATCCTCCAAATTCTTAAGGCAAACTAATTTACAGATCGAACATCAAACTTGGTAGACAATGAAAAACAAGCAAGAATATTGTGGGTTCGTTACTGTACCTTGCAGGAATATGTAAGTGGACCACAATAGTGAGGATACTTTGTATGGAGGAACAATAATGAGCATACTAACCAACCATTCAGCCATAAGGCCTTCCTTATTATAAATTCACAATTATTTTAGGCACGTACAAATTTGCCATGCAATTTCAAGTCATAAGCCTAGTGTAGAACAAAGAATGCTCGGTTATTCCTACATTTACCTTTGAAAATAACTTAAGGTGCACATCATTCATCAGAGCAATGCTAATGATTAAACAATTTATAAATACCTCATACTGTACAATGGTGCAATCAATATAGCTTCTGAAAATACTGTGTCATCTCCTAATATTGAGACATAATGAAACCACTGAACATAGTGTTATTTGAAACTCACTGGTATTTCATATTCCTCAAAGGGCATGTCGCTGATGGTTTCGCTGCCTAAACGTCCAATATTTACTTCCCAATGAGCTTTAAAATTACTTGGAAAACATGCGCTAAGCTATACAGAACTATCATCTTGCTTTCTTCCTGGAGTATTAAAGCACAAACTATTTGTTCCCCCAATAAATGAACTTGAAAAATATTAAATTCTGAAAGCAAGATCATTGTTGATGCTAAGACTTTTGAAACCTTCAACAAAATCATTCAGATATGTCTCAATCAAGCACATAGCCAAAGGGGAAGGGGTGCCCAGAACAAAAGTGAAGTAGGAATACCAAGATGCTCTTTGAGCTTTAAGTGATACACCGAGGGTGTCTCATCCCAATATCTATTTCTTCTTGTGTCTACAGTAAAACCTGCCTTCAAAGGACCCTTAATTAAATGGAAACTTGTCTTAAACGCAAATATTTGACAGTCCCATGAACCTAGGGATTAGAAAACGTGTTGAATTCCCTTCATTACACGGAAACTGTGTTAAGGCGGACATTTTAATGGAGCATTGCCAAGTTCTGGAATGAAGTGTTTAGAAAATTTTCAGGCTCCCTGTGAGGGTCTACCTTGTATGCTGTAACAGTTGATCTTTAGCTAACAAGGAATGTGCAAATAGGTCTTCCTTCTTTTTTTCTCCGACTTCTTACAGACTGTTATAGTAGAGCAGTAGTCATTATGGCTTCGAAAGCAAGAGAGTAAAAGTCATAAAGTAGCAGAAATATGTAAATACAACACTGAATAAACCATGTTCAGTATGTCAGTGTAGCATAGCCCTACCTCCATTACGCGGAAACCTATCTTAACGGGAAAAATTGTGAGTCCGTTCTTACGGTATCAGCAATCCTGCGTCTCAGAAGTGCTGAAATGGAATATTCACTATCTTCAATTAAACGAATAAAGAGCTTCTTGCTGAATAAAATGGGCAACAAACATCTCACTGGACTTTATCCATGACCTAACACACCAACTACAGTTTAGGGGGTTCTATTGATATCCCGCCAGGAGATGGCAGTTGGGTTTGAACTGTGCATCGCTCATTCCAAGAATATTAAGTTGGTTACTACTTGCTTCACTCACTCAGCACATTCCTTCTTTCATTGGCTGCGTGTCGTCTGCTGCAATGACAATCATTGACATGCCGGAAGCCGACATATTTAGGTACTGCAAGTACTGCGAACTAAGCGTGATGAACTGCCATCTCCTGGCGGGATGACAATAGAAGTAATGACAATAGAGACTGCTTTATCAAGATGCATACTTTTCAAATTAAGCTTATTGTGGCCCCATCCGAAAATAAATTCTGGCTATGTGCCTAGCTACAATCATGTTAAAAATAGGAAGGAATAGTTTAATAGAAAACTACACTATTTATACTGCATAAGAAATCTAATAAACTAGAAATCATCAGGTGGCTACATTCACGCCTTAAAACATGTGAGAATAGCGCTTTAAACAAACTACAAAGCCACATCTAATCAGAGCGGAAACTAGAATTGTAAATTAAGTACACATTGACCCATTTTTATGAGAGGGAAAGAAAACTTTGACCAAGACAGATACAAGAGAAAACATACTGTTAGTACAGAGTGCAAAGCATTGACACTTCCTAATCAACCTATGCAAAAACACTAGGCATAGAATTTAAAGTATACGGTACGTAAATTAACCTTCACCTTTCACCATGTTACACATTTAAATTTATTCTGCATTTATTGACCGCAGGAGTGTTGAAACTTTGTCTTGAATAATATAGGTGATTGATGACGATTGACTCTTTCAAGGCTCTTCATGAATCATCTTATGTTTCACAAATTCCCTTGCAGGCCCAATAATTCAACAACTAGGAAGTACTATTGCAACACAAGTATCTATGAAAGGTTTAAACTAGGATTATCACCAATGCTCCGAAGTAATACTCATAATAGAAAACTCAGCAGAACGATAAAATTCATTATATTTTCATTGTGCATTTAAACATGAACTAAATTCTCTGAGGAAATGTATCCTCCTCAAAACTTCAAACAATACTTGTTCTCTGCCGAGAGTTGTACATATTAAAAGTTTGTGGTCACACATTGAAATCTGATGGTCAATAATTCTCCAATCGGACTGAACACTTCACAATATGGATTACCAGTATAGGCCTACAGGCTGTCTTCAATGTAACACGATTCTTTGCAGGAATTGGTATCTATGAGTATTAGTACCCTGTCCCTGGAAAAGAAATTAGAAGCAAAAAACTTGTTCACACGATTTCACTTTAACTGTTGGAAACAGCATTATAAAAAAGTAAGAAGTATATTATACAAACATAAAAGGAAACCACATTAAATCAACGAAAGCAACTTAAACTTGACCTGTATAATATGCCATCGAGCACTGTGAGAGGAAGGTGGTCCCAAAAGTAACAAATCTTCAATATAAGGCTCAAATCTTCACTTAACAGCAGTAATGGTCCACATCAAAACTCCTTAGTCACGGCCACAAATGATTTTCTTCTTCAATTTCTTGTAGTAAAGTGACACTCTGAATTTGAAACATAGCTCATCAAATTTCCTTCTCCACTCAATGCAATGGGACCAGCACTCACATTATTTCTTGTTACACCTGGTAAAATTCTCACAGCCCTGACGAGAAAGATACAGAAACAAAGAGAGAGAAAAAACAGCCACTTTCTGAACTCATGTGAAGCAGAGATTGAACATCTCAAACTGCATCCTAGAAATTGTTTTAAAAATTGATACTTGTCTATTGACGTACCGTAAAATGGGGTGAATAGAAACAAAAACCAGGAAAGTTCAATAATTTGATATAAATATTATGGGAAGGGATTTTGGCAAGTGAATAAACCGAACACGTCTTGAAGTAATTGTAAGTATAAAAACTGCATTTAAACATAAGATTAAATAAGATGAGATTGATCAGAACTTGACGTGACATGACTCGACAGAGAACTGTAACACTGATCGTCTTCCTTTCTCGCGACTTCCCCTAAACTCCTCTAAGCGGCGCCACCGGGCGGTGCCAAGGCTGGCGGGAAATCCAAAAATGGTTCATCATCTTCCGATTCCCACAATTGGCCATCCTGCAGATCATCCGCCTCAGATGATGAGTCTTCTTCAGCCCAGGGTTTGAGGAACTCAGCACAAGTACTGCTCGAGTTTAAGTTGCGTGGACCTCAGAGGAATGTGCATCTCAGACTATAAGTTGTGGTGGTGACGAGTGATGAGGTTTCTCGGTCCTTGCGTAGTAACAGAAGCAAATACATTAGTCGGTGACTCAGTCACTCATTCCCAACGCCACACTGGTTTCAGAAAAGACCCATGTTAGCAGTATTGGAATAGACGAGAATGTCAGGTAACACGGCGGGCTGTCGACAGGCTTCTCAATTCTAGCCTGCTCCTATCCTGCCTCTGCCCTTCATCCCGCAAGTTCACAGAGCTTGGAACCGAGCAGTAGTTGTTCGGTTGGGGTCTAAGAGATTCTCTTCACGACTGACATCGAAAGTGTCATTCGGCTTGACTCGGGAGATTCCGTATGGCCCAAGGTACTTTTTCTTCATGGCGACGATATCACCAACTTGGTACTGGTGTGCAGGCCGTCGACTTCGATTAAACGACACCCTGTTTTCTTGATGCACTTTCTGGATATTTGTGCTCTTGCTTCTTCATGGTGTGCATCTTTCCTGGTCTCAAACTCGTCTACCATCTCTTCATTGATCAACTCAACTATTCTCAGGTCATTTTCACAGCGCATTTTGACTCTTGCTAAAAGTTCGAACAGCGTCTCCTTGATACTGTGGTTGTAAGTGGGATTCATAGCTCTCTGAGTGGCTTCGAGGTGTTTGTACCAATCTCCTGGGTTTTCGATGGACAACTTAGCCAGCATGGAGAGGATCGTGGAGTTCATCCTTTCTACCTGGCCATTGGCACGAGGGAGTCTGGTTGTCATCAGCGAGTCCGTGATGTTGTTGGCAGTGCAGTACTCTTCGAATTTGTGTGAAATATAGGCGGTTCCACGGTCGGTGACGATCTGTGCGGGATTACCAAATACTCCTTTGTGCAAGTCCAGATTCGCCGTAGTTCCTTTCGTGGTAGTCGTTTTAGTGGGATACAGCCACACAAACTTCGTGAGGCTGTCCGTTACTGCGAGTAAATGCTTGTTTCCTTTTGTCGTTGAATCCAAGGGCCCGAGATGGTCATCATGGTAAGTGTGAAATGGCGTGCTTTCTTTAAATAAGGGATGCAAGAATCCTTGTTTCATCGTGATGCTCATCTCAACGCTGGTACTCTTCTCCTTGCGCAGCGCGTATTCATTGGCCTTCTTTCCGATTCTCAAAACAGCCTGTTCCAATACCTCTCCTATGTCTAACTCCTCGGCTGCTACCACGTTGATTCGGTACAAGTTCGCTTCTGATATCTTCTTGGACATCTTGAGACCGGTTTTGATGATGATAGTTACGGTTTGGTCTAGCAAGTCGTAACCCATGATAGCTGGCAACTTGAGTACATGCCCAGACACCACACAGAAATCAGTCAAGTAAGTGTAGTCGTCAACCTGGACTTCGGTTGGAAAATATCCTAGGTGTGGCACCTCACTATCTCCAAAACCCTTGAGTAATATGGCGGTTGCCTTCAGTTAGATCGCCCATGTCTGTGTAAATGTCTTCACGGATCAGATTGATTGGGCAGCCCGTGTCCACCAATGCGTTGATCTTCTGGCCCTGGAGCAACAATTCCTTCATCTTCATATTCGACTTGGTTCCCAAAGCAACGTTCACTGTCTTCTTCTCTGCATTCTGCTCAGGGTTTGGGCACTTGGAAGCTATGTGTCCGAAGCTGCTGCAATTGAAGCACTTTAGACCCTGACTCTTGTGTGGACATTCTCTGGACTCACGACTGTTCTTCTGACCACAATTGTAACATCTCTTTACAGAGGAGGTCTGCTTCTGCCTGTTGTCTTCTCTTGGTGTATGGTTATTTGTTGTCTTCTCATTTATCGCCACCTTCTGGAAGTTTTGTGAGTAAGCACTCTCGTAGATCTTCAAGTTGTCCTTGAATTCCTTGATGTTCCTTGCTCCATATAGAATCATCTTGGATCCAGTGTCGCCCTTGATGCCATTGATGACGTATTGTTTCAGTGATTTATCATCAATTGCCGACCTGCTGGCTATTTCTCGCATCACCAGGAAATATTCCTGAAGAATTTCAACTTTTGTTTTTCGTCGGTTGGTTAGCAGTCGGTGAATCTCTGCTGCACTGGTATCATCTCGGAATTCTTTCTTCAGGGCTTTCTTCAACTTGTGCCAGGATGTGATGCCACGTTCACTCTGCACGAACAACTTAGTCAGGCCTGTCAGCGACTTTTTTGCAAATACGTATTTATGCATCTCGTCCCAGCCCATCAACATTGCTGTTTCCTCTAAGTCCTCAATCCAACGTCGCACCGGATATATCTCACTGCCATCACAGGTTCTGACAGAGCCCTCTACATCTCGGAAAGTCACCACAAACTCGTGTGCGACTCCACGGTTTGCAGTGTGCCGCAAGTCCACCACGTCCTGGTAGACTTCCCCTTCACTTGAACTTTCTTCTCCAGTCTTCGCTTTGTTTTTGGTATTTGTTAATTTTTTTTCTTTACCTCCTATTGCTTTGGAGAGTTTCTGGTCTGCGGACGAGCTAGATGAATCCGATGATGATCCTGACGTGGTAGAGATTGAATGTTTCGTGGATTTCATCCCAGCCATTTTCTCCTTTACCTCACGTAATTCCTCCGCCGGTGCTTTGTTTGCCTCTTTCATCTTCCTCATCGCTTCTTTCTTTTTACCAGTCTCGTCTTCTTCTTCATCATCTTCGTCGTCGTTAGGCATCTCCAGCCACGAAAGGTCCTTTAAGATGTCACACACGCGTTGCACAAGCACAGCTTTCTCTCCCGTATATTCAATGTTTAACATTGTGCAAATGGCAATTAGGTCAGCCTCGGTGAATTCACTCTCAATGAACTTCAATTTCTCCAGGTGTTCTGGGGAGTCACGTTCAAACTGGAAACCTGGGACTTCTGTTAACCGCTGCCTGTTCTTTCGATCAGGTGGAAGTTTTTCGAAAATGAGGTAATGTAACGTCTTAATCACGGTCGTGGGCGCCGTCTTCATGTTATTATTCACTTTTTCAATATCTTGTAAACACGCCACTTTGTCCGCCATTTTTCTTTGTCTTTCGGCATTCGCGCTGAACACTTTTCTTTTCGTCGTCGTCTTAGGCTTCAGGATCATGGAACTCGTCTTTTGTGGCCTGCTCGAACCACCACGTCTTTGGAAGTTGACAGCTGCTCGTCTTCTATATTCCACGGACCCACGTCATTGTCGTCCTCCGTCTTGGTTTTATCGCTGTAGCCAAAATTGCCGTTGCACACACGAAATTCTTCGCATCCCGGACAAGCCCCCAAATATGGGAAGGGATTTTGGCTAGTGAATAAACCAAACACGTCTTGAAGTAATTTTAAGTGTAAACACTGCATTTAAACATAAGATCGATCAGAACTTGACTTGACATGACTCGACACAAAACTGTAACACTGATCGCCTTCCTTTCTCGTGACTTACCCTAGACTCCTCTACGTGGCGCCACCAGGCGGTGCCAAGGCTGGCAGGAAATCCAAAAACGATTCATCATCTTCCGATTCCCACAATATTATTGTAATAGTTCCCGTTTAAAATTTGTTGGAGGTATAACTTATACTGAAGAGAAATTAATGTTGAAAGGTTGTCAACTCTGTTCATATTGTCAGGTAAAGAGGAGCCACAAAATTAGGTACAGACTGCTTAGAATCCACCTAATGAAGGTACAATAGCAACACTATTGCAATATATATGCCTGTTACCAATCACCCCATTAGAGGGTAAATAGAAACAGGCACGTTTTTTTTAAATATCTTCTGAATGCCAATTGCTGAAACTATGATATTTTGGCCAGTTAATAACTAGACCTTCACCCATTATTAGCCATAAAGAGAATTCAAAAATCGTACATTATGCATTATCCAGGCAATCACAAAGTTTGAAATTGTTTCTGATCATCCCATTCTACGGTAACACGTAAGTTGCCTTCAGATTTCTTTAGTTGCTTGGCAAGTGCGTACAGTTGCTAGAGCAACCACGAAGTCCATGGCAAATCTCAATAAGTTCACTGCCACAATACAATCTTTGCAACCTTCTCCATACAGGAATCTAGTGGTAATGAATCTCTGTGCATAGCCTATTAGAAGTCTTCATTCTAGTCCCCAGGATGAACAGTGCCCCAAGGAGCCTCTGTGGATACAGGAGCAGCTAGCATTTCATTTGAACACACAACGTGAAGAGAATGTGAAGACCGCATAGACATGATTTTAGATATGATCAGGGCTAATGCATTTTGATTTGTAAAATTCAGCAACTCAGCCTTTCCATGCGCTGCTATTCTGCATTTCTAGTGGCTAAAACAATCAGGGTTTTCCGAGAGCCATCAAAATATCCTCCATATTGACTGCAATAAAATTACGCTCTTATCATGGACAGTGATTAAATGGCATCCATCAGTTTGAGCCACAACATCCCATGATGCAATCTGTAAAGGCATGAAAAGAAAACGAATGCTGCAACTATTCACCAAACAAGAGAGCTACAGTCAGGTAGTATCTGTGTAATATGTCAATGTTCAAAACAAAACAAAAAAATCACATCATTAGAAACTGCTTCTACAGGTTGTTTTATAAATCTAGACATGAATTATACGGTACCTCCTCCACTAGATGAATGCTCCCATGTGAATGTACTGAGATCGATGTTGGAATCCTCTATGTTCAAATACTGAGGAAAAATACAATCACAAATCTTTCTGTAAAAATCTTCAGGAATTCTAGAATCACTGTAAGATATCTTAAATGATGCTAATTTTACACCAAATGTAAATTCAGTCTCAAATTACAATGCTAATCATGGTCAAAAGTAGTGAAGATGATTCAAGGGCACCTGCCCATTATGCCTCAGTATTCAAGCTGTGAGGACATTATATTTTGGCATGAGTGTTCCATTAAATTTGAATTATTTCACCAGTGCTCAGATGTAATGAAAGAAAATTCAACTCATCTGCACAAGAGAGACTCATCACAATTCCATAATGAATGAAATGTGAACTTCCTAGTTCACTGTGATAACTGATCCTTCTCAAACTCTCAGACAATTCATTTTCACTCCTATATATCATAAATTTCGAAAAATTGTATCATTCAATGTCTCCTTGAGTCTCCTAGTGGTACGAACAGTCTGCACTATAGAGTAGGCTGCTGAGATATGTCTTCAGAGAAATAGCAGTCAGCTTACTTAAACCCATTCTTCTCAGGTTTTTCATACCAATAAGCATTAGTACCCTGGGAAAGAAATTAATAGCAGTTGAAAACCCATTTATATGATTTCATTTTAACTTCTAGAAACATCATTGTAAAATAGTAAAGATAACATTAATATAAAAACATCAAATGAATGTAAACAACTTAGTCTTCATAGCAACCTGTCAAGCGCAGCAGGCCAAAGGTGGTCTCGAAACTAAGGAAAATGTCCATCACAGGTTACTGTTTCCTTAGGCAAGTGAAATATTTGCACCTATATTTCCACATCAAAATTATCCAGCCACTACCACGAAAATGAAAAATATGATTTTGGATCATTCTGTAGTTCATCAAATCTCTTCTACTCAAGTATCAAGGGACTATCAGCAGTACTATTCTTTATGGCACCGGGTAAAATCCTCACATCCTGAAAAGAAAGATACAGAACCAGAGAGAAGACAACAATCTACATCCATGACAACCAGCATTAATCTTCACATATCTTGAACTGCATCAAATAATATTTTAAACGTTGATACTTGTCTATTGATGTTTTCCAGAAGTTGTCTTCGTATGTTTAGTTGGTCGACGAACAATTATAGTTGCTGCAGTAATCACAAAGACCAGTTCAACTCTCAACAAGTTCACTGGCACAACACAACTTCTCCACACAGGAATCCAGATAACATAAACTGTCAAAACGCTTCTTTGGAAAAAAAAACACATTGTAGAAAGGACTGAACTGGCTTTTTCCAGTCATGTCTTGACAAAACTGATCCCTTCATAGGATGTTGCTGCTCTAGACAAGATCCAGCATGCTATACACTACTTGGGACTGTAGAAGATAGCAGAATAGTGCATGGCACTAAATGACAATATCTCGACATATCTGGGAGGAACAATGTTATAGTGCTGACAAGAGAAAGAATATAATGTAAAAAGAATATTTAAGAAATTCATTAAGGCTACATGGAAGGGAAATAACCAGTTGTTACCTTAAAACCAGGCACCCTTGAAACTGAAATTGGGGAAAGTCCACAAAACTAATTCAAGAATGGCAGGATTTGAACTAACCTGCTTTTGAATCCATGGCTAGAACCTATACTACTCTATCTTGAACAGAACTTAATATTTTTGGTGTGATATCCATTTCTTGCAGGAACTGGCTGTTTGCATCTCCATTTCAAGGAAGAGTCACGAAATATAAACGAAGATGGAAGAGAAGTCAAATCAATGTTTTGATCCTCCAAATTCTTAAGGCAAACTAATATACAGATCGAACATCAAACTTGGTAGGCAATGACAAACAAGCTAGAATATTGTGGGTTCGTTACTGTACCTTGCAGGAATATGTAAGTGGACCACAATAATGAGCATACTAACCAGCCATAAGGCCTTTCTTATTATAATTTCACAATTAATTTAGGAACGCAAAAATTTGCCATGCAATTTCAAGTCATAAGCCAAGTGTAGAACAAAGAATACTCATATGCTCGGTTATTCCTACATTTACCTTTGAAAATAACTTTAGGTGCACATCCTTCATCAGAGCAATGCTAATGTTTAAACAATTTATAAATACCTCATACTGTACAATGGTGCAATCAGTATAGCTTCTGAAAATTCTGTGTCATCTCTTGATATTGAGACATAATGAAACCACTGAACAGAGTATTATATGAAACTCACTGGTATTTCATATTCCTTAATGGGCATGTCCATGCTGATGGTTTTGCTGCCTAAACATCCAATCTCTACTTCCCAATGAGCTATAAAATAACTTGGGAAACATGTGCTAAGCTATACAGAACTATCATCTTGCTTTCTTCTTAGAGTCATCATCATCATCATCTTGAGCAGTTTCCAACCGCTGGTCGGGTCTGCTTGGAACATAAGCCTCTCCATCGTTTCCTGTCCATCCACCATCTCTCGTCATTTACTGTGTCCCAGCACACTCCTCTTTCCTCCACACTCTTCTTAACTCCTTTTGCCCATCTGTCCCTTGGTCTTCCCCTTGGCCTCCTTCCCGTCATTTCCATTCCAAACATCTTCTTCGGTATCCTCTCCTCTTGCATCCTCCTCACATGTCCATACCATTGTAGCCTAGATCGCTCTATTCTATTTTGCAATGGTTCCTCTCTTACCATCTCCCTGACTCTCTCATTCCTTACTCTGTCCATTCTTGTCACTCCTACCCTACTCCTCTGGAACTTCATCTCCACTGCTCGTATTTTATTCTTGTCCCTTTCCTTCATCATCCATGTTTCTGAACCATATGTCAAAATTGGCACAAAGTAGGTCTTGTAGATGATTCCTTTACATTTTTGTGGTACATCTTAGAGTATTAATGCAAAACTAATTGTTCCCCTGTTCTTACATTGCCACCCCAATAAATGAACTTGAAAAATATTAAATTCTGTAAGCAAGATCATTGTTGATGGTAAGACTTTTGAAACCTTCAACAAAATCATTCAGATATGTCTCAATCAAGCACATAGCCAAAGGGGAAGGGGTGCCCAGACCAAAGTGTAGTAGGAATACCAAGATGCTCTTTCAGCTTTAAGTGATACACCGAGGGTGTCTCATCCCAATATCTATTTCTCTTTGTGTCTACAGTAAAACCTGCCTTCAAAAGACCCTTTATTAAATGAAAACTTGTCTTAAACACAAATATTTGACGGTCCCGTGAACCTAGGGATTAGAAAACGTGTTGAATTCCCTTCATTACACGGAAGCTGTGTTAACACGGACACTTTAATGGAGCATTGCCAAGTTCTGGAATGAAGTGTTTAGAAAATTTTCAGGCACCCTGTAAAGGTCTACCTTGTCTGCTGTAACAGTTGATTCTTTAGCTAACAGGGAATGTGCAAATAGGTCTTCCTTCTTTTGTTCTCCTACTTCTTACAGTACTGTTATAGTTGTGCAGTAGTCATTACGGCTTCGAAGGCAAGAGAGTAAAAGTGATAAAGTATCGAAAATATTTAAATACAACAGTGAACAAAGCATTTTCAACATTTTACTTTTTCTCAGTATGTCAATGGTAGACTGTATCATTAACCGGAATCCTATCTTTATGGGGAAAATTGTGTCCGTTCTTTTTCGTTGAAGGCAGGTTTTTCTCTATTAGCAATCCTGCGTCTGTCAACTGCTGAAGTGGAATATTCACTATCTTCAATTAAACGAATAAAGAGCTTCTTGCTGAATAAAATGGGCAACAAACATCTCACTGGACTTTATGCATGACCTAACACACCAACTACAGTTTAGGAGGTTCTATTGATATCCCGCCAGGAGATGGCAGTTGGGTTTGAACTGCAGAGGTCTTCCCGCTCACTGCGTATCGCGCTTTTCAAAAACATTAAGTTGGTTACTACTTGCTTCACTCACTCAGCACATTCCTTCTTTCACTGGCTGCATGTCGTCTGCTGCAATGACAGCCATTGGCATGCGGGAATCCAATATATTTAGTTTTGGAATAGACGGGCCGCGCATGCATACTGCAGAATCCGCCACACCCCGTCACAACGTGTTGAACTGCCATCTCCTGGCGGGATGACAATGGATGTAAACACAATAGATACTGCTTTATCAAGATGCATATTTTTCAAATTAAGCTTATTGTTTACCCCTCCGAAAAGAAATCCTGGCGATGTGCCCACCTACAATCATGTTAAAAATAGGAAGGAATAGTTTAATAGAAAACTACACTATATATACTGCATAAGAAATCTGATAAAACTGGAAATCATTAGGTGCCTACTTTAGCGCCCTAAAACATGTGATAATGGCGCTTTAAACAAACTACATAGCCACATCTAATCAGAGAGGCAAAATAGAATTGTAAATTAAGTACACAATGCCCATTTTTATGGGAAGGAAAGAAAACTTTGACCAAGACTGATAAAAGAGAAAATATACTGTAAGTACAGAGTGCAAACCATTGACACTTCATAATCAACCAATGCAAAAACACTACGCATAGAATTTAATGAATACAGTAAGTAAATTAACATTCACCTTTCACCATGTTCCTCATTTAAATTTATTCTGCATTTTTGCCAAGCGGAAAATGATATCTTCGACTTGAATAATACAGGTGATCGAAGAAGATTGACTTATTTCAAGTCTCTTCACGAATCATCTTATTCTTCTCAGATTCCCTTGCAGACCCAATAATTCAACAACTAAGAAGTACTATTGCAACACAAGTATGTATGAAAGGTTTAGACAAGGATTATCACCTATACTCCGATTTAATACTCACTTGGTGTGTAGGATTTATGAGACAGGTGAGGTACCCCCTGATTTCAAGAAGAATGTGATCATCCCTATACCGAAGTAAGTGGGAGCTGACTGATGTGAAGATTACCGTACAATCAGCTTGATTACTCATGCTTCAAAGATCCTGTCTAGAATAATTTACAAGAGGATGGAACGCCAGATATAAACGGAGTTGGGTGAAGACCAATTTGGTTTCAGGAGAAATGTAGGAACAAGGGAAGCTGTACTAAGTCTTAGGGTGATTTTTTAAGGTAGAATAAGGAAAGATAAGAGAACGTTCATGGTATTTGTAGACTTAGAAAAGGCTTTTGATAATGTTGATTGGACTAAATTGTTTGACATTTTGAAAATGATTGGAATAAAGTACAGGGATAGGAGGGTGATCTACAATCTATACAGAAACCAGACAGCAGTCATTCGAGCTGAACGACATGAGAGAGAAGCTGATATTCAGAAAGGTGTAAGGCAAGGCTGCAACTTATCACCCATACTTTTCAATGTTTACATTGAACAAGCAATGAAGGAAATTGTAGAAAAATTTAATGTGGGAGTGATTATACAAGCAGAAATAATTTCAACTCTGAGATTTGCTGATGACATCGTCATCATGGCCGACACGCCTGAGGATTTGAATGAGTTTTTGAATGGTATGGACTCCGTCTTGAGGAAAGAATTCATGATGAAAATTAATAAATGTAAAACAAAAATATTGGAATGCAGCCGAAATAAATCAGAATCCTCTATGGACATCAAATTGGCAGGTGAAAAACTAAAGGAAGTAGGAGACTTCTGTTACTTAGGAAACAAAATAACCAGTGTTGGACGAAGCAAAGTGGATATAAAAAATAGGTTAGCTCAGGCAAGGAAAGCATTTCTACAGAAAAGGAATCTGTTGACATCGAATATAGATTTAGGTGTAAAGAAGTCATTTTTGAAGGCCTTTGTGTGGAGCTTGGCATTCTATGGAAGTGAAACTTGGACTATTGGTGCAGCAGAAAAGAGGATAATTGAAGCGTTTGAAATGTGGTGTTACAGGAGAATTATGTAGATCAGATGAGTAGATAGGGTTACAAACGAAAAGGTATTAAGACAAGTGGGAGAGGAGAGATGTTTCTGGCGACTGCTAATGATGAGAAGAGATAGGTTGGTAGGACACATACTAAGACAACCAGGAATTGCAAGCTTAGTTATGGAAGGAAGGGTCGAGGACAAAAACTGTAGGGGTAGACCAAGGTTAGAGTATGTTAAACAGTTTGCCTCGGATGTAGGGTGTGGTAGCTATGTAGAGATGAAACGATTAGCTCAGGACAAGGAGACATGGAAGGCTGCATCAAACCAGTCAAAAGACTGAAGAGTCAAACAACAACAACAATGGAAAACTAAGCAGGACGATAAAATGTGTTATATTTTCACTGTGGAAATTCTCTGAGGAAATGTATTCTCCTCCTAACTTCAGACAATACTTGGTCTCTGCTGAGAGTTGTACATCTAAAATGTTTGTGGTCACACACCAAATCTGATGGTCAATAAATCTGGAATTGGACTGATCATTTCACAATATGGATTACCAGTATAGTCCTACAGGCTGTCTTCAATGAAACACGATACTTTATAGGAATTTAGTACCTATGAGTATCAGAACCCTGCCCATGGAAAAAAATTAGAAGCAAAAAACTTGTTCAAACAATTTCACTTTAACTGTTGGAAACAGCATTATAAAAAGTAAGAAGTATATTATACAAACATAAAAGGAAACCACATTAAATGAACGTAAGCAACTTAAACTTGACCTGTATAATATGCCATCGAGCACCATGAGAGGAAGGTAGTCCCAAAAGTAACAAATCTTCAATATGAGGCTCAAATCTTCACTTAACAGCAGTAATGATCCACATCAAAACTCCTTAGTCACGGCCACAAATGATTTTCTTCTTCACTTTCTTGTAGTAAAGTGACACTCTGAATTTGAAACATAGCTCATCAAATTTCCTTCTCCACTCAATGCAATGGGACCAGCAATCACATTATTTCTTGTTGCACCTGGTAAAATTCTCACAGCCCTGACAAGAAAGATACAGAAACAAAGAGAGAGAAGAAACAGCAACTTTCCTAACCCATGTAAAGCAGAGATTGAACGTCTCAAACTGCATCCTAGAAATAGTTTTACAAATGTTGATACTTGTCTATTGAGATACCGTAAATTGGTGTGAGTAGAAACAATGGGGTGAATAGAAACAAAAAACAGGAAAGTTCAAAAATTTGCTATAAATATTATTGTAATAGTTCCCATTTGAAATTTGTTGGAGGTATAACATACACTGAAGAGAAATTAATGTTTGAAAGGTTGTCAACTCTGTTCATATTGTCAAGTAAAGAGGAGCATTAAAATTAGGTACAGACTGTTTACAATCCACCAAATTAAAGTACAATAGCAACACTATAGTACTATATATGCTGTTGCCATTTACCCCATTAGAGGGCAAATAAAAACAGGCATGTATTTTTTTTTTTAATATCTTCTGAATGCCAATTGCTGAGACTACGATATTTTGGCCAGTTAATAACTAGACCTTCACCCATTATTAGCCATAAAGAGAAATCAAAAATTGTTCATTATGCATTATCCCAGGCAGTCACAAAGTTTGAAATTGTTTCTAATCGTCCCCTTCTACGGTACCACATAAGTTGCCTGCAGATTTCTTGTTGCTTGGCAAGTGCGTACAGTTGCTAGAGCAACCAGGAAGTCCATGGCAACTCTAAATAAGTTCACTGCCACAATACAACCTTAGCAACCTTCTCCATGTAGGAATCCAGTGGTAATTGAATCTCTGTGTATAGCCTGTTAGAAGTCTTCATTATAGTCCCCAATATGAACAGTGCCCCAAGGAGCCTCTGGGGATACAGGAGCAGCTAGCATTTCATTTGAACATGAAAACGTGAATTGAATGTCAAGAACGCATAGACATGATTTCAGATATGATCAGGGCTAATGCATTTTGATTTGCAAAATTCAGCAACTCAGCCTTTCCATGCGCTGCTGTTCTGCATTTCTCTCTGGATGATACACTTGACAGTGAGTTAGTGGCTAAAACAATCAGGGTTTTCCCAGAGCCATCAGAATATCATCTATATTGACCGCAATAAAATTCTGCTCTTATCATGTACAGTGATTAAATGGTATCCATCAGTTTGTGCCACAACATCCCATGATGCAATCTGTAAAGGCATGAAAAGAAAACGAATGCTGCAACTATTCACCATACAAGATAGCTACAGTCAGTGGCGGATCCAGAGGGGGGCACCAGGGGCAAGTGCCCCCTCCGAAAAACCAGTTGTCTGCTACATTGATATTGCCGATAAAAATGATTGTCTCTCCAAACTGCACTGCAAGTAAAATCTTTGCTGTATTGCCTGCATTCACTAATGTGGTCAATGTTTGTTATCATATAGTATGTAATGGCAACACTGTTAATATAATCGCTACATCGACAGTGTTGAAAGTGCAGATAGATCTTTTAGCAGCCTGCAACTTGTCAAATCATAGCTACGAACGCGAATGACCGGGGAAAGGTTGAATGGCTTGTTTCTGTAATTTGTTCACCGTGATATAAATGTTGACGTTGAATATAGAACGTTTCTCTAAAGAGTGTAAACGAATGATCGCCTGGATTTAATTTTTTCAATAGGCATGTATTTTGCCTAGGATAGACACCAAATAGAATCCCAATCAGTATTTAATACAATTGTTTTTTGTATTTATATTTATGTGACTGACAATGTTGGTACTATGTACAATTGTTCATATGTTGTAACATTTGTGTAGTAGGCTTGTATATTGTCTTCAGATAGTCACTATGATTGCAAATGTTTTTAATAAATGTATAATGTGCATTAAAATGTGGAAATGTACATATTCTGTAGAATTGAAGAGTTTTTTTTTACATAATGACAATGACTTGAAACTGAAACCAATAAACCATTTTAATATAATGAATTTTTTGTAGAATTATAAAATCTGGTGGTTGGATGTTATGTGTAGTGTGTGTAGATTAAATACAAATTTAGTAAGTTTTACATATCTTCTCTAGCTACTCTGAAATCCTAGAGTGCCCCCTCCGAGGTGAACCTCTGGATCCGCCACTGGCTACAGTAAAGTAGTATCGGTGTAATATGTCAATGTTCGAAACAAAACAAAAAAATCACATCATTAGAAACTGTTTCTACAGGTTGTTTTATAAATTTAGACATGAACTTAAAAGTCTATACGGTACCTCTTCCACTAGATGAATGCTCCCATGTGAATGTACTGAGATCGATGTTGGAATCCTCTACGTTCAAATACCGAGTAAAAATACAATCACATTTCTTTCTGTAAAAACCTTCAGGAATTCTATAATCACTGGAAGATATCTTAAATGATGCTAATTTTACATCAAATGTAAATTCAGTCTCAAATTGCAATGCTATTCATCGTCCAGTAGTGAAGATGATTCAAGGGCACCTGCCCATTATGCCTCAGTATTCAAACAGTGAAGATATTATATTTTGGCATGAGTGTTCCATTAAATTTGAAATTGGATTATTTCACCAGTGCTCAGATGTAATGAAAGAAAATTCAACTCATCTGCAGAAGAGAGACTCATCTCAATTCCATAATAAATGAAATGTGAACTTCTTAGTTCACTGTGATAACTGATCCTCCTCAAACTCTCAGGCGTCATGTTCTCTTCTATATATCATAAATTTCAAAAAATTATAAGTATCATTCAATGTCTCCTTGAGTCTCCTACTGGTACGAACGTTCTTCTTTGAAGAAATAGCAGTCAGCTTACTTAAGCCCATTCTTCTCAGGTAATTCATACCAATAAGCATTAGTACCCTGGGAAAGAAATTAAGAGCTGTTGAAAATCCATTTATATGATTTCATTTAAACTTCCAGAAACATCATTGTAAAATAGTAAAGATAACATTAACATAAAAGCATCAAATGAACGTAAACAACTTAGCCTTCATAGTAACCTGTCGAGCAAAACAGGCCAAAGATGGTCTCGAAACAGTCAAATGACCATCACAGGTTACTGTTTCCTTGGTCAAGTGAAATACACATCAAAATTATCTAGCCACAACCACAAAGGATTTATTTCTTCCTTTCTTCCAAAATATGATTTTGGAACATATTGTAGCTCATCAATTCTCTTCCACTCAATATCAAAGGACTATCAGCAGTACTGTTCCTTGTGGCACCGGAAAAGTCCTCACATCCTGACAAGAGAGATATAGAAACAGAGAGAAGAGAACAATCTAAATCCATGACAAGCAGAGATAATCTTCACACATCTTGAGCTGCATCAAAGAATAATTATTATATCTTAAAAGTTGATACTTGTCTATTGATGTTTCCCAAAAGTTGTCTTTGTATGTTTAGTTGGTCGACGAACAATTATAGTTGCTGCAGTAATCACAAAGACCAGTTCAACTCTCAACAAGTTCACTGGCACAACACAACTTCTCCACACAGGAATCCAGATAACATAAACTGTCAGAATGCTTCTTTGGAAAAAAAAAAACACATTGTAGAAAGGACAGAAGTAGCTTTTTCCAGTCATACTTGCTAAAGCTGATCCCTTCAATGGATGTTGCTGCTCTAGACAAGATCCAGCATGCTATACACTACTTGGGACTGCAGGAGATAGCAGAATAGTGCATGGCACTAAATGACAATATCTCGACATATCTGGGAGGAACAAAGTTATAGTGCTGACAAGAGAAGGAATATAATGTAAAAAGAAAATTTAATAAATCCATTAAGGCTACATGGAAGGAAAATAACCAGTTGTTACCTTAAAACCAGGCACCCTTAAAACCAGGCACCCTTAAAATTGAAATTGGGGAAAGTCCGCTTAACTAATTCAAGAATGGCAGGATTTGAACTAACCTGGTTTGAATCCATGGCTAGAATCTATACTACTCTATCTTGAACAGAACTTAATATTTTTGGTGTCTTATCCATTTCTTGCAGGAACTGGCTTTTTGCATCTTCATTTCAGGCAAGAGTCACAGAAATATGAACAAAGGCAGAATAGAAGTCAAAATAATGTTTTGATCCTCCAAATTCTTAAGGCAAACTAATTTACAGATCGAACATCAAACTTGGTAGACAATGACAAACAAGCAAGAATATTTTGGGTTCGTAACTGTACCTTGCAGGAATATGTAAGTGGACCACAATAGTGAGGATACTTTGTATGGAGGAACAATAATGAGCATACTGACCAAACTTAATCTTAACACTCAGCAATTCTTCTAGGTTTGTGCCGTGTCTTGTGTGGGGTTTCGCCTAGGACACCAAGCGGGCTCATCGGCGGGATCTTGGTGTCCCCGCCCGGACCCCCGTAGGAGTTACGAACTGCGCGCCACCTCCCTTTATATTAGGCGCAACTGCACCACTTGACTGCGAGAACTAACAAGTCAAGCAGCCTTAAACTCCCTATGAAGGCTTCCATCTTAATCTTAACACCTTAACATTCCTTATTATAAATTCACAATTAATTTAGGCACGTACAAATTTGCCATGCAATTTCAAGTCATAAGCCTAGTGTAGGACAAAGAATGCTCATATGCTCCATCATTCCTACATTTACCTTTGAAAATAACTTAAGGTGCAGATGACCTCGTAGTTCCACCCCTTAAAACAACAATAACTAACTAACTAACTTAAGGTGCACATCCTTCACCAGAGCAATGCTAATGTTTAAACAATTTATAAATACCTCATACTGTACAATGGTTCAATCAATATAGCTTCTGAAAATTCTGTGTCATCTCGTGATATTGAGACATAATGAAACCACTGAACATAGTGTTATTTGAAACTCACTGGTATTTCATTTTCCATGGGCATGTCCATGCTGATGGTTTTGCTGCCTAAACGTCCAATCTCTACTTCCCAATGAGCTATAAAATAACTTGGGAAACATGTGCTAAGCTATACAGAACTATCATCTTGCTTTCTTCTTAGAGTATTAAAGCACACACTATTTTTTCCCCTGTTCTTACATTGCCACCCCAATAAATGAACTTGAAAAATATTAAATTCTGTAAGCAAGATCATTGTTGATGGTAAGACTTTTGAAACCTTCAACAAAATCATTCAGATATGTCACAATCAAGCACATAGCCAAATGGGAAGGTGTGCCCAGACCAAAGTGAAGTAGGAATACCAAGATCCCCTTTGAGCTTTAAGTGATACACCGAGGGTGTCTCATCCCAATATCTATTTCTCTTTGTGTCTACAGTAAAACCTGCCTTCAAAGGACCCTTAATTAAATGGAAACATGTCTTAAACGCAAATATTTGACGGTCCCGTGAACCTAGGGATTAGAAAACATGTTGAATTCCCTTCATTACACAGAAACTGTGTTAACGCGGACATTTTAACGGAGCATTGCCAAGTTCTGGAATGAAGTGTTGAGAAAATTTTCAGGCACCTTATGAAGGTCTACCTTGTCTGCTGTAACAGTTGATCTTTAGCTAACAAGGAATGTGCAAATAGGTCTTCCTTTTTTTGTTCTCCAACTTCTTACAGTACTGTCAGTAGACATTACGGCTTCAAAGCAAGAGAGTAAAAGTGATAAAGTATCGAAAATATGTAAATAGAACACTGAACAAAATAAGTTCAACATTTTATTTTTTTCAGTATGTCAATGCTAGACTGTAGCATAGTGCTACCTCCATTAACCGGAAACCTATCTTTACGGGAAAAATTGTGAGTCCGTTCTATTTCGTTGAAGGCAAGATTTACTGTATTAGCAATCCTGTGTCTGTCAACTGCTGAAGTGGAATATTCACTATCTTCAATTAAATGAATAAAGAGCTTCTTGCTGGATAAAATGGGCAACAAACATCTCACTGGACTTTATCCATGACCTAACACACCAACTACAGTTTAGGGGGTTCTATTGATATCCCGCCAGGAGATGGCAGTTGGGTTTGAACTGTGCATCGCTCATTCCAAGAATATGAAGTTGGTTACTACTTGCTTCACTCACTCAGCACATTCCTTCTTTCATTGGCTGCGTGTCGTCTGCTGCAATGACAATCATTGACATGCCGGAAGCCGACATATTTAGGTACTGCAAGTACTGCGTACTAAGCGTGTTGAACTGCCATCTCCTGGCGGGATGACAATAGATGTAATGACAATAGAGACTGCATTATCAAGATGCATACTTTTCAAATTAAGCTTATTGTGGCCCCATCCGAAAATAAATTCTGGCTATGTGCCTAGCTACAATCATGTTAAAAATAGGAAGGAATAGTTTAATAGAAAACTACACTATATATACTGCATAAGATATCTAATAAAACTAGAAAACATCAGGTGGCTACATTCGCACCTTAAAACATGTGAGAATAGCTCTTAAAACAAACTACAAAGCCACATCTAATCAGAGCGGCAAACTAGAATTGTAAATAAAGTACACATTGACCCATTTTTATGAGAGGGAAAGAAAACTTTGACCAAGACAGATACAAGAGAAAACATACTGTTAGTACAGAGTGCAAAGCATTGACACTTCCTAATCAACCTATGCAAAAACACTAGGCATAGAATTTAAAGTATACGGTACGTAAATTGACCTTCACCTTTCACCATGTTACACATTTAAATTTATTCTGCATTTATGGATCACAGGAGTGATGAAACTGCGTCTTGAATAATACAGGTGATTGAAGACGATCGACTCTTACAAGGCTCTTCACGGATCATCTTATGCTTCACAAATTCCCTTGCAGACCCAATAATTCAACACCTAAGAAGTACTATTGCAACACAAGTATCTATGAAAGGTTTAAACTAGGATTATCACCAATGCTCCGAAGTAATACTCATAATAGAAAACTCAGCTGGACGATAAAATTCGTTATATTTTCATTGTGCATTAAACATGAACTAAATTCTCTGAGGAAATGTATCATCCACAGAACTTAAAACAATACTTGTTCTCTGCCGAGAGTTATACATCTTAAAAGTTTGTGGTCACACATTGAAATCTGATGGTCAATAATTCTCCAATCGGACTGAACACTTCACAATATGGATTACCGGTATAGGCTTACAGGCTATCTTCAATGAAACACGATTCTTTGGAGGAATTGGTACCTATGAGTATTAGTACCCTGTCCCTGGAAAAGAAATTAGAAGCAAAAAACTAGTTCACACGATTTCACTTTAACTGTTGGAAACAGCATTATAAAAAAGTAAGAAGTATATTATACAAACATAAAAGGAAACCACATTAAATGAACATAAGCAACTTAAACTTGACCTGTATAATATGCCATCGAGCACTGTGAGAGGAAGGTGATCCCAAAAGTAACAAATCTTCGATATGAGGCTCAAATCTTCACTTAACAGCAGTAATGGTCCTCATCAAAACTACTTAGTCATGGCCACAAATGATTTTCTTCTTCACTTTCTTGTAGTAAAGTGACACTCTGAATTTGAAACATAGCTCATCAAATTTCCTTCTCCACTCAATGCAATGGGACCAGCACTCACATTATTTCTTGTTGCACCTGGTAAAATTCTCACAGCCCTGACGAGAAAGATACAGAAACAAAGAGAGAGAAAAAACAACCACTTTCTGAACTCATGTGAAGCAGATATTGAACATCTCAAACTGCATCCTAGAAATTGTTTTAAAAATTTGATACTTGTCTATTGACGTACCGTAAAATGGGGTGAATAGAAACAAAAACCAGGAAAGTTCAATAATTTGATATAAATATTATGGGAAGGGATTTTGGCAAGTGAATAAACCGAACAAGTCTTGAAGTAATTGTAAGTATAAAAACTGCATTTAAACATAAGATTAAATAAGATGAGATTAATCAGAACTTGACGTGACATGACTCGACACAAAACTGTAACACTGATCGTCCTCCTTTCTTGCGACTTCCCCTAGACTCCTCTAAGCGGCGCCACCAGGCGGTGCCAAGGCTGGCGGGAAATCCAAAAATGGTTCATCATCTTCCGATTCCCACAATCGGCCATCTTGCAGATCATCCGCCTCAGATGATGAGTCGTCTTCAACCCAGGGTTTGAGGAACTCAGCACAAGTAGTTGTTCGGTTGGGGTCTCAGAGATTCTCTTCACGACCGACATCGAAAGTGTCATTCGGCTTGACTCGGGAGATTCCGTAAGGCCCAAGGTACTTTTTCTTCATGGCGACGATATCACCAACTTGGTACTGGTGTGCGGGCCGTCGACTTCGATTAAACGACACCCTGTTTTCTTGATACACTTTCTGGATATTTGTGCTCTTGCTTTTTCACGGTGTACATCTTTCCTGGTCTCAAACTCGTCTACCAGCTCTTCATTGATCAACTCAACTATTCTCAGGTCATTTTCACAGCGCATATTGACTCTTGCTAAAAGTTCGAACAGCGTCTCCTTGATACTGTGGTTGTAAGTGGGATTCATAGCTCTCTGAGTGGCTTCGATGTGTTTGTACCAATCTTCTGGGTTTTCGATGGACAACTTAGCCAGCATGGAGAGGATCGTGGAGTTCATCCTTTCTACCTGGCCATTGGCACCAGGGAGTCCGGTTGTCATCAGCGAGTCCGTGATGTTGTTGGCAGTGCAGTACTCTTCGAATTTGTGTGAAATATAGGCGGTTCCTCGGTCGGTGACGATCTGTGCGGGATTACCAAATACTCCTTTGTGCAAGTCCAGATTCGCCGTAGTTCCTTTCGTGGTAGTCGTTTTAGTGGGATACAGCCACACAAACTTCGTGAGGCTGTCCGTTACTGCGAGTAAATGCTTGTTTCCTTTTGTCGTTGAATCCAAGGGCCCGAAATGGTCATCATGGTAAGTGTGAAATGGTGTGCTTTCTTTAAATAAGGTATGCAAGAGTCCATGTTTCATCGTGATGCTCATCTCAACGCTGGTACTCTTCTCCTTGCGCAGCGCGTATTCATTGGCCATCTTTCCGATTCTCAAAACAGCCAGTTCCAATACCTCTCCTATGTCTAACTCCTCGGCTGATACCACGTTGATTCGGTACAAGTTCGCTTCTGATATCTTCTTGGACATCTTGAGACCGGTTTTGATGATGATAGTTACGGCTTGGTCCAGCAAGTCGTAACCCATGATAGCTGGCAACTTGAGTACATGCCCAGACACCACATAGAAATCAGTCAAGTAAGTGTAATCATCAACCTGGACTTCGGTTGGAAAATATCCTAGGTGTGACACCTCACTATCTCCAAAACCCTTGAGTAATATGGCGGTTGCCTTCAGCTAGATCGCCCATCTCTGTGTAAATGTCTTCACGGATCAGATTGATTGGGCAGCCCGTGTCCACCAATGCGTTGATCTTCTGGCCCTGGAGCAACAATTCCTTCATCTTCATATTCGACTTGGTTCCCAAAGCGACGTTCACTGTCTTCTTCACTGCATTCTGCTCAGGGTTTGGGCACTTGGAAGCTATGTGTCCGAAGCTGCTGCAATAGAAGCACTTTGGACCCTGACTCTTGTGTAGACATTCTCTGGACTCATGACTGTTCTTCTGACCACAATTACAACATCTCTTTACAGAGGAGGTCTGCTTCTGCCTGTTGTCTTCTCTTGGTGTATGTTTGTTTGTGGTCTTCTCATTTATCGTCACCTTCTGGGAGCTTCGTGCGTAAGCACAATCGTAGATCTTCAACTTGTCCTTGAATTCCTTGATGTTCCTTGCTCCATGTAGAATCATCTTGGATCCAGTGTCGTCCTCGATGCCATCGATAACGTATTGTATCAGCGATTTATCATCGATTGCCGAACTGCTGGCTATTTCTCACATCACCAGGAAATATTCCTGAAGAGTTTCAACTTTTGTTTATCGTCGGTTGGTTATCAGTCGGTGAATCTCTGCTGCACTGGTATCATCTCGGAATTCTTTAGTCAGGGCTTTCTTCAACCTGTGCCCGGATGTGACGCCACGTTCACTCTGCACGAACATCTTAGCCAGGCCAGTCAGCGACTCTTTTGCAAATAGGTATTTATGCATCTCCTCCCAGCCCATCAATGTTGCTGTTTCCTCGAAGTCCTCAATCCAACGTCGCACCGGATAGTTCTCACTGCCGTCATAGGTTCTGACAGAGTTCTCTACATCTCGGAAACTTGTGTTCGACTCCACGATTTGCAGTGTGCCGCAAGTTCACCACATCCTGGTAGACTTCCCCTTCACTTAGCTTTCTTCTCCAGTCTTCGCTTAGTTTTTGGTATTTGTTAATTATTTTATATACCTCCTATTGCTTTGGGGAGTTTCTGGTCTTCGGACGAGCTAGATGAATCCGATGATGATCCTGACGTGCTAGAGGTTGAATGTTTCGTGGATTTCATCCTAGGCATTTTCTCCTTTAACTCATGTAATTCCTCTGCCAGTGCTTCGTTTGCCTCTTTCATCTTCCTCATCGCCTCTTTCTTTTTACCAGTCTCGTCTTCTTCTTCTTCTTCATTAGGCATCCCCAGCCACGAAAGGTCCATTAAGTTGTCACAGTCGCGTTGCACAAGCAAGGCTTTCTCTTCCGTATATTCAATGTTTAACACTGTGCAAATGGCAATTAGGTCAGCCTCGGTGAATTCACTCTCAATGAACTTCAATTTCTCCAGGTGTTCTGGTGAGCCACGTTCAAACTGGAAACCTGGGACTTCTGTTAACCGCTGCCTTTTCTTTCGATCAGGTGGCAGGCATTAAAAAATGAGGTTATGTAATGTCTTAATCACCGTCGTGGGCGCCGTCTTAATGTTATTATTCACTTTCTCAATATCTTGTAAGCATGCCACTTTGTCCGCCCTTTTTCTTTGTCTTTCGGCTCTCGCGATGAACAAGTTTCTTTTCGTCGTCTTAAGCTTCAGGATCATAGAACTCGTCTTTTGTAGCCTGCTCGAACCACCACGTCCTTGGAAGTAGAACAGCTACTCGTCTTCTATATTCCACGGACCCACGTCGTGCTCGTAAATCTTGCCAGAAAAATGTCGTCACTTCACGCCTTGTTGTCCTCCAGCTTGGATTTATCGCTGTAACCAAAATTGCCGTTCCGCACTCGAAATCCTACGCATCCCGTACGAGCTCCCAAATATGGGAAGGGAGGCTATTGAAAAAATCGAACACATCTTGAAGTAATTTTAATTATAAAAACTGCATTTAAACATAAGATTACAAAAGATGAGATTGATCAGAACTTGACGTGACATGACTCGACACAAAACTCTAACACTGATTCTCTTCTTTTCTCGCGACTTCCCCTAGACTCTTCTGCGCGGCATTAACGGGCGGTGCCAAGGCTGGCGGGAAACACAAAAACGGTTCATCATCTTCCGATTCCCACAATATTATTGTAATAGTTCCCGTTTAAAATTTGTTGGAGGCATAACATATACTGAAGAGAAATTAATGTTTGAAAGGTAGTCAACTCTGCTCATGTTGTCAGGTAAAGAGGAGCATTAAAATTATGTAGAGACTGTATACAATCCACCTAATGAAGGTACAATAGCAACACTATAGTAATATATATGCCTGTTGCCATTCACCCCATTAGTGGGTAAATAGAAACAGGCAGGTTGTTTTAACATCTTCTGAATGCCAATTGCTGAGACTGTGAAATTTTGGCCATTATTAGCTATAAAGAGAATTCAAAAATCGTTCATTAAGCATTATCCCAGGCAGTCACAAAGTTTCAAATTGTTTCTAATCGTCCCATTCTACGGTACCACATACTGTAAGTTGCCTTCAGATTTCTTTAGTTGCTTGGCAAGTGCGTACAGTTGCTAGAGCAACCACTAAGTCCATGGCAAATCTCAATAAATTCACTGCCACAATACAACCTTTTCAACCTTCTCCATACAGGAATACAGTGGTTATTGAATCTGTGTATAGCCTATTAGAAGTCTTCATTATAGTCCCCAGGATGAACAGTGCCCCAAGGAGCCTCTTTGGATACAGGAACAGCTAGCATTTCATTTGAACACAATGAAGTGAAGAGAATGTCAAGAACGCATAGACATGATTTCAGATATGATCAGGGTTAATGCATTTTGATTTGTAAAATTCAGCAACTCAGCCTTTCCACGCACTGCTGTTCTGCATTTGTCCATGGATGATACACTTGACGAGTTAGTGGCTAAAACATTCAGGGTTTTCCGAGAGCCATCAAAATATCCTCCATATTGACTGCAATAAAATTCTGCTCTTATCATGGACCGTGATTAAATGGTATCCATCAGTTTGAGCCACAACATCCCATGATGCAATCTGTAAAGGCATGAAAAGAAAACGAATGCTGCAACTATTCACCAAACAAGAGAGCTACAGTAAGGTAGTATCTGTGTAATATATCAATGTTCAAAACAAAACAAAAAAATCACATCATTAGAAACTGCTTCTACAGGTTGTTTTATAAATCTAGACATGAACTAAACGGTACCTCTTCCACTAGATGAATGCTCCCATGTGAATGTACTGAGTTCGATGTTGGAATCCTCTACGTTCAAATACCGAGGAAAAATACAATCACAAATCTTTCTGTAAAAACCTTCAGGAATTGTAGAATCACTGTAAGATATCTTAAATGATGCTAATTTTACACCAAATGTAAATCCAGTCTCTAATTGCAATGCTATTCATGGTCCAGTAGTGAAGATGATTCAAGGGCACCTGCCCATTATGCCTCAGTATTCAAGCTGTGAAGACATTATATTTTGGCATGAGTGTTCCATTAAATTTGAATTTGGATTATTTCACCAGTGGTCAGACGTAATGTAAGAAATTTGAACTCATCTGCACAAGAGAGACTCATCACAATTCCATAATAAATGAAATGTGAAATTCTTAGTTCACTGTGATAACTGATCCTTCTCGAACTCTCAGGCGATTCATGTTCTCTCCCACAAATCATCAATTTCAAAAAATTATAAGTATCATTCAATGTCTCCTTGAGTCTCCTACTGGTACGAACGTTCTTCTTCGAAGAAATAGCAGTCAGCTTACTTAAACCCATTCTTCTCAGGTAATTCATACCAATAAGCATTAGTACCCTGGGAAAGAAATTAAGAGCTGTTGAAAACCCATTTATATGATTTCATTTTAACTTCTAGAAACATCATTGCAAAATAATACAGATAATATAAATATAAAAGCATCAAATGAACGTAAACAACTTAGCCTTCATAGCAACCTGTCGAGCACAACAGGCCAAAGGTGGTCTCGAAACTAAGGAAAATTCCCATCACAGGTTACTGTTTCCTTGGGCAAGTGAAATATTTCACCTATATTTCCACATCAAAATTATCCAGCCAATGACCACAAAGGATTTATTTCTTCCTTTCTTCTAAGATTTGAAGTCTTGCGAAATGTCAAATATGATTTTGGAACATACTGCAGCTCATGAAATCTCTTCCACTCAATATCAAGGGACTATCAGCAGTACTATTCGTTGTGGCACCGGGGAAAATCCTCACATCCTGACAAAAAAAGATACAGAAACAGAGAGACGACAACAACAATCTAAATCCATGACAAGTAGGCCTAGAGATAATCTTCACATATCTTGAGCTGCATCAAAGAATTATATTTTAAAAATGTTGATACTTGTCTATTGATGTTTTCCAGATGTTGTCTTGGTATGTTTAGTTGGTCGATGAACAATTATAGTTGCTACAGTAATCACAGAGACCAGGGCAACTCTCAACAAGTTCACTGGCACAACACAACTTCACCCCACAAGAATCCAGCAACAATTGTATTTTATGTATGGTATATTGGTAGTCTTCAGTCCCTAATATTACACCAAGTTTATGAACGGCGTCCAAAATAGTTTTTTGTAGATAGAGGAACAGCTTGTATTGCATTTCAATTACAACTGTAAAGGAAATGCCAACATTTTATCTATGAAGCATCCTGGAATTATTATGGGTGCAATCATATCCAATGTATTATATTGAGTGAAATTCCGTGAAAGCCTCTCCATGCACTGCTGTGCCACATGATCCTAGAAGAAGACAAAGTGAAGTAGTGTTCAGTGCATACTGCGGCTGACGTCACACACATCAGTTTTTTCCGAAATCTGTGAAGTGAAAGGATAAATAATAGTGTTTATATACAGTATATGAACTGCAAAAGGCAGTTAGAAACAACATTATTCACATCAGTAGAAACGATCTCTATATTTTTATAATCAAGACATGAAATGAAGTATGTACCTCTTCCACTGGCTGAATGCTCCCAAGATGGCAAGGTGTCGAGGTGGTTGAAATTCTTTAGCTCATCACTTTCAATGCACTGAGATTAATGTTGGAAACCTTGTTCGTTCTCAGACTATTGTAATTATAGATCAGAATTTGTTCTGCAAAATCTCTCTGGAATTACCTTGAGGTTACGTAGACCAAATTCGCTTTCATATGGCAATGCTCCTCGTAACTCAGTGGCATTATGGAACATCCAATTATGATCAAAGTTCTTGTTATCTCAATCCCCTCCAATGCTCCACAGGCCATGACATAAATTCCAGTTTACATCACAATAAGTGGAGAGGATAAATACTCTGGTCCAAATATTCAATCCAAAAGGCTCCATAATGCAATCTTGCAATCTCCATACCTACATAGGAATGGTAGCTACAGATAACTACAGGACAAAGTATTTAATTAACCAAAATAATAGATTGAAGGACAATGAGAATGTATTTCAATGATGATGATAATAATAATAATAATCAGATCAGACAAATGTTGATTATTTGTTTAGAATTCCAAATAATAAAATTTTAGAGTGCATATGATTGAAGGAAGATTAAATCATTTTAACACATCACTTAAAATTAATTAATTACAAGTTAAATGTTAGCTGTAAGTTTTACAACATGCATCGCTTTGGATTCTACATGGTGTAGAACTTTCAAGATTAGGACATCTACTCTATAATATCGAAGCTCCATTTGCACTGTCATCTAGCAGCGAAACCGTAAAGCTATTGGGTGACCTGCGACTCAGATTTAGTTAATTATGTCTTGTAATCACCAAGTGTGATACCAGAGATCTTTTGCAAGTCGACATCGTACGACTCAGAGTGCTGTGGAATTTCCTTGGCCCTCAAAAATATAACATTCTAGGCTGGGAATCCATCCTGCAATCTTGCTTAACAACACTGTTGTAAGAATCACATTGCACCATTAAAAATAAAGTTATTTTTTCGGGTGCGTAATGCCCGGAAGTTCATGCACTATTAAATGAATAAATATGCATGCAAATATGCACAAATTATTGGTCAAATATGATATGCAACACGTTCCAAAAATATGCACTATGAAATAACTACAGCAATAATGATCACTCCGTGTTCTTTAGCGCTTCTATTTTGAATATAGAGAAAATATGAACAGATGGACATATTTTTTGAAATATATCAACTAGGAAAATGTTCTAAATAGTAGAAAATGTTATTTTATGGATCTTCAAGCAGCGTTGACCATCAATAATTATTTTATTATGTTAATTTTTAAGTATAGGCTACCCTGATTTACAATTTTAATAGCCGTTGATTGTTTTTAAATGAAAATAATTTTACAATATTTACATAGTGAATGCTGAATAACTTGCAAGAGGTCTGAAAGGTACTAGGTACAGTGAAACCCCTGAAATCCGAACTAATTGGGGCTGTAGCCTGTTCGGATTAGCCGAAAATATCCATAACATAATAACCAGCCCTCGTTACGGTATAGGACTGTACGTTGAGCTAGCGACAGTGAGGAAGAAGAAACTCCGAGAAACAATGTGACTTATACTGAAGCTGCATCTGCTCTTGACATCGCATTGGGCTTCGTAGAACAACGCGCAGTAGTCACGCCAAACGATGTCATGTTTATGCGACGCTGGCGCACGATTGCCACCGCGGAAATGTTTTCGTCGCTTCGACAATTGAAGATAACTGATTTCAAATGAAAGATTAAGTGATATTTTGTGTATTTCTATTATTTTTTCATTTGTTTTTGCAACGTGATTAACTTAAGGAATTGCAATAACCAACTTTTCCGTTTTTCAATCCTGGATGAGATAAGTAGGCTATGTAGCTTAGGCACATTTACACTTTGTTAGGTGTGCTAACTGTACTTCTTTGTTAATTTTTCAACTAATTCTTTAAAATAACGTTATGTTGTAGAATATATAATTATTGTTTTATAACTAAAATAAGTTTCTCTTTTTATTCCAAACTTGAAATTGTCGAAAATAACTTGTTCGGATTAGCCTGGATTTCGGATTTCTGGGGTTCGGATTTGAGGGGTTTCACTGTATTAAAATAATTTCAGTATTATTCTGTGATAGACTCTCGGAGTCCGAATCGAAATATAGCCTACGACTTTAAGAATATGAAGTACAAAAACAAAACGTGCTTCAAAACAATACGAAATTAGAATATACTACGCCCTTGTCAAGCAGAGATGTGCACTTAAACATGATGCATGATGCATTGTGCTAATATAACCAAAACATCCATAAACCAGCCGACCCGTGCGTGACATCTCGCATGTTCATAAACCACACTTTCTCCAATAGGTTTATAGTGAGAGACTTAAGGAGAAAGGTTGATAGTTTTAAGGTTTTAGACGACAACTCATAATTGCAGCATGTTAGAGCAACACTTCTTACAAAAATCGATATTTATGAAATTAGAATGCAATTCGTCACTACTAATGTCAATTGTGTGCTGAGTCCATTGATTGACAGCTTAGCTGTAACATTCACCGGTTATTCGATATTTATGAAATTATGCTATTTGAGTACCGGTACTCATTCCTTTGATTTACTGTTTCTGAACTCCATGCAAAATGATAAAGGAAAGACCTCAGAATGTAAAAATGACATGAAATGGGCGTCGCAGCGGCCAAAATGTGAAGTGGACAGCAATTATGGAGCATATTTTCCTACAGCAACAGTATTAGCAAATCGCATACTTCGTACATTTAAAAAAAGTAATTTGTTAAGGAAATTATGCATATTTATGAAATTAGAGTGCAATTCGTCACTGCTAATGTCTATTCCCTTCCATTTGAATGCTTATTTGTTACGATCGGTCGCTTGTGAGCGCCGCAGAAGGGATCTACAGTACTGAAATAATATATACTAGCAGACCCTTGCGAGAAATCTCGCATGTTCATAAACCACACTTCCCCCAATAGGTTTATAATGAGAGACTTAAGGAGAAAGGTTGTTATGTTATTTATTTCAGTCAAATGATTATGATTACAGAACACTATTTACATTTCAGTTAGAATTCCAAGTTTTACGTTCCCTAACTTAAGACGGCAATCACTGAAAATTGGATCATTATAACACTCACCGGTTATTCGATATTTATGAAATTACACAATTTGAGTACCAGCACTCATTCCTTTGATTTACTGTTTCTGAATTCCATGCAAAATGATAAAGGAAAGACCTCAGAATGTTAAAATGACATGAAACAGGCGGCACAGCGGCCAAAATGTGAAGTGGACAGCAATCATGAAGCGTATTTTCCTGCAGCAACAGTATCTGCAAATCGCACACTTCGTACATTTTTGTAAAAGTATTTTTTAACTAATATATAGATATTTTTGAAATTAGAGTGCAATTCGTCACTGCTAATGTCGATTCTATTTCATTTGAATGCTCATTTGTCAGGATCGGTCACTTGTGAGCACCGCAGGAGGGATCTATACTACTGAAATAATATATATGATGATAATATGATTTTGCATGAACTTCCGGGCCTTATTTATGAGTAATAATTACCACGCATACCTAAGTTTTCTGATGGGTTTTGCTTTTTGTGGGTGTCACTGTAGATTTGGTAGTGTTTTGTAGAGCTATTTGTCTTGTAGATTTGGATCTGATGATGCTCGCTTGACGAGCGAAACATGTCATCCCTTATGTTTTCTAGTTCTTCAACAGTCCATAACAATATCAAGAGATATCTCAATCACATGTAATTTATTTCAGGTCATTTTTTCGTAGTCAATATTCCAGGAATTGGAATTATGTTGTGTTGACCGACTGAAAGTTACAATATCAATATTCAAGAATCACATTCGTTAATCATTAAATATCTACTGTATAAAAATACTGGAAAAAAGTATCTTTCAATCGTCAAGTGAACCGGTACATCAACAGATCCAAAATTAATTAATATTGTTTAGCATAATTTAGATTAGGGATATATGTTGATGATGATGATAATTGTTGTTTTAAGGTGCCTAACATCTAGGTTATCGGCCCCTAATGATCTGGGGGATAGCAGAAATTACAATGAAATGGAAACCAGAATGAAAATTAAGTGAGACGGAAAATACTTACAAAAAGGAACTCAGATTGAAACAACTCACAAAATGTTCTTACGAAAGAGAATTTAGAATGAAAAGATTCACAAAAGGAATAGATTGAAAAATATGCACAAAAAGCAATGTAGAGTCGATATACTTACAAAATGCAATCGAAATTCAAAATATTTACAAAATGCAAATGAGATCGAAAATACATACAAAATGCAATTGAGATTAAAAATACTTACAAAATGCAAGTGAAATTGAAAAAAAAAATCAGATTGAAAGATCCCATTTCCAATCCAAAATATTCACAAAGTGCAATTGAAATTCAAAATACTTACAAAATGCAATTGAAATTGAAAATGCTTACAAAATGCACGGTGGATTGAAACTACTCACTTGGATTGACAATGCAATTTAGATTGAAAATACTTGACAAAATGTAATTTAGAGTCAAAATACTTGCAAAATGCCCACCACACAAAATGCAATTTAGATTTAAAATTCTTGCGAAATGCGGTTTTGGTTGAAAATACTTACAAAATGCAATTGAAATTCAAAATACTCACTAAAATTCCCTGCTCCTACATTGAAAGACTTACTAAAAAGCAATTTAGATTGTCAATCTTTACAAAATGCAATTGAGGTGGAAAACACCCCGAAATGCAATTTAGATCGAAAAAACGTACAAAATGCAACGTAGATTAAAAATACCTACAAAATGTAGTGTAGATGCAAAAAAAAAACGCCAAAGGGAATTTAGATACATGGGGAACCAAGTAACAAAAACAGTGCAGGAATCTTAAAGAGAAAAGGAAATATAATGAAAAGAAAACAAGAGGTCTGACCCCTCGAAGAAGGAGGGATCAGGAAAGATGAGACAAGGGCCAATTAAGGCGGGAAAGTGAAAGACTCCCTAGGCCTCGGATACCCTAATACCGTCGGGGTCAGAAAAGAACAAGAGTTGACCAAGGGAGGTCGACAGGAAAGAAGATGGAGAGGAGCCCGGCACAAGTAAGTGGAAGCAATGCCGGACTCAGCTGGGGTCCCATGGTCGCCAACCCACATCCCACAAGATGTGAGCCCCTGGGGGAGGGATATATGTAAAGCCCTGCACGGATGCGGATATCCTCAAAGTTTTTCGCCAAGCAGATATAGTTTGAATGGATGAGCGGATTGTGGATGAACTACGGATAATGTTTGGAGTAAATTCGCGGATAGTTTTTGGATTACAATCCGAACTTGTTGAATATCATTACTAGGACTCATGACATATATTTTTCTGTTATGTTTTTTTCACAACGAATGTAAGACTATGATTTAAGCTTATATCATTAAAATTATGTCAATAAGCATATTTAACACTCCGAACTGGAAACGGTTGCAATTCTGGCTGTAATAACATTCATTTTAAACATAGCACTTGACATACCTAGCCTAAGGAAACAACTTTTTCTTCAAATGTCTGAATGTGTTGCTTTATGCTTTATCTATTTTAAAATATTATTGTAAGGACAATAGATTCGGATAAAAGACGTGTAAATGCAGATCAAAGTCGTCCGGATACGAATAACAGTCATGCGGATGCGGGCCGGATGCGGATAACATTTTGTTTATCCACGCAGAGCTCTAGATATAGGCTAGGCTTTCCTTAGTTGTAAAAGTATTACTGCTTCAAAATAATTTGGCACTTGAATTCGTTTCGTAAGATTCTGAAGAGAGAGTTTCCGTGCTTACATCAGGACACTTTCATAGGTAGGCCTACGTCTTCTGCTATAATATGCTTGCTGGATTCCGCTGTCAATCAACAGGAGTAGGCCCTACATTCAGTGTCCGCAACAACTCCAACTCTCAACATTCCTCATCTGTACTGTTCTTGTGTTTTATTTTTCTACTCCTCTGTTTCATTCATATTTAAAATTATAAACATAGAAAACAATCTCTCACGTTCGTTCTTCTTTTCTTCTGAACAGATGGCATAACTCAATTTGCATAAGAAGGATAAGAATCTGCACTATGACCCTATTTGTTTCAGACTACTTACTGCCCATGTACAGTCCACGCCACGGATGAGGCCGGTCAGCTCCGGTTGTGCAGTCGTTCAGAGAACAGTCGATGAGTCTCAGGCAAGTGATACATGAGTTGCTTTTCGCACAACTGACAATCCACGTATCAATTGCACGTACCTGAGGCTCACCGACTAACGACTGCGGAACCGGAGCTGACCGGCCAAAAACTGTTGCATGAACTGTTCATCTGTACCTATCAGTTCCCTTTCCTCATTCAATCAATTTGTGGTAGGCTCGCTGACAAGTTCTGCCTGCTTTCTCAAGGGCCAAATAAATTTGATGCAGTAATAGTGCTCTGAACTTGCTGGTAAATGTTTTCTTTACAGCAGTGTTATACCATGGTTAAAATTTCGAGTGCTTTTTATTTAAGTTTCTTAAGTCTTTATTCAGTGTTAATTAACGTGTTGACGACCGTGGTCGGAGCCACTGAATGTGGCTCACAGGACACTCTAGCGGCCGGTCATGCAACATGTGACAAGACATTACATTTGAATTACCATACAACGAAACAAAAACCTCTTACCAGTAAGCTGATGGAAGAGGACCCCTGAGTAAGCTTCACAATTATTCAACTTTGCTAGGTATTGTTGCAACGAGCTGCACTTACTGCGGAATCAGTGTCAATTGGGCTTCGGATTGCCTTCTCTCCTGGCAAAGAGTTCGTCACTGATGGCACTCATCAAATTATTCAATTTCAATAGCAATCTGAGAAAACACTGCTCAACGAGCAAAGGACGAACTGTGATCGCTCAACCTCAGCCAGACTACCACACATTTAACCCTGTGTAGGTAACAGGGGTGATGCTAGGAATATTTTCGTTTGGATAATTGCCGAAACTGCAAGCTATAACAGCCTCCTATCAGTTCTCTCATCGCATGAACGTGAGTCAGTACCCGTCAAGGAGCATAGCGACGCCTCCAGCTAAGAGCATCGTATCTGCATACAGTAAAATGTTGAGGAGAACAGTTTAAAGTTTAGAAAAATTCCTACAAATCAGCGAGTTTCTCAATATTTATGATTATGGGCTCTATGGAAAGCATTTATTGCCTAGTTTATTTTGTACAAATTTTACTGTTTGAATTTATTAAATAACCCATTTACACGCAGTTACAATATTACTGAATTGGAATTATCCAATGAAGAACATTGTATGAGAAGTTACGATGTTCTTCATTGGAGATATGTGAACAACTGACTGCAAAAGTCAAGTTATGATGTTATTGTTTGGACATTTTAATCTAATAATAACCATCAACTTTATATTATAGTGTCTTCTTCTTCTTCTGCTTTTACGGCCTCATTGGACCATTTCAGTCAATCATTTCTTGGTCCTCTTCTTCAGTAAGTTGGCTTTCCGAGTTGCCCAGTAGCTTTTCATTCGCTCTGATCTTCTCAGGCGTTCTTCATCTGTAAATACCCTTTTTACTGTATTACGTTTGTCTATTTTTGCTTGAAATCTTATTTTTATATATTTCAGTTTTTTAAATTTGTTGTTTTGTTTTGCAAGTCATCCAAGGTTATTTCTAATTCTTTCATATCTTCTCTAATTTCCTTACTCCATCCTACTTGTTGTTTCATATTCCAAAGTTTCTCTACAATTTTTCTAGATAATCTGGTTTCCAGTGTCCTCATAATGTGACCCAAGAAAGAAATCCGTTTCTTCCAAATAGTATCAGTGACGGGCTCCAGTTCTCTGTATACCACTTCATTTGGTACTATCCGCCATTGTCCATCTTTCTGATATTTTTTATTTATGCATGTTCTAGCTATTCTTCTTTCTACTTTTAAAATTTTGTCGATTCTGTTTTTCTGAGTAACTTTGAAATGAGTTCAGCTTCCATATGTCACCTCTGGTTGAAGCACCGTCTTGTAATGTTTTAATTTTGTTGTGATTGATAGACATTTTCCTCTATATGTAGACCATGTTAATTTTTGGGCTTTTATCATTTTATTAGTTCTTTCTTGCCATGCAGGTTTCTCATCCAAGCTGTAAGTTATAATTTCTCCTAAGTATTTAAATTGCTTCACTATTTTAACTTTCTTGTTATTTACTGTTATGCGATTGATTACAATTGGATTTGCTACCATTATTCAAATGATGTCTGAAGTCCAATTTTTTGTGCTATATTTTGTAGGCTTATTATTTGATTTCTGGCTTCTTGAATATTATTAGCCAGTAACGCTAAGTCATCTGCCAATCCCAAGCAATTTAAGTCTATTTGATCTTTCTTGGTTCCAATTCTTATGCTCCTAGGATTTCCCCTGTACCATTCCCTCATCAGGTATTCCAAAGCACAATTGAAAAGTAAAGGCGATAAACCATCTCCTTGGCTTAATCCTGTTTTAATCGTAAACGGCTCAGATAATTCTCAGCAATGAAGATCTATGTGTACAATCATAAGCTTTTTTGAAGTCTACTTGCTGTTTTTGTCTACGTTTGTAGTAGTCCATTACTAATTTTAAGGTCATTATTAGTTCAGGGCAGCTTCGCCATGGCCAAAATCCACCTTGGTATTCTACTATTTCCAGTTCTAATTGATCTTTACAACGATTATATAGAATTCGTGACATGATTTTATATGTGATATCCAAAAGGGAAATTCCTCGATAGTTGTCAGGATTTGATTTTTCTCCTTTCTTGTGTAATGGATGTATTTCCAATAGTCTGGCAGTTCTTCTATGATCCAAATGTTCACTATGCATTGGTGTAATGAAATCTTTACTGGTTCTGCTGCATATTTCCACAATTCTGAAAATGTTTGATCTTCTCCACTTGCTTTGTAGTTTTTGGGCTCTCTCACAGCTTTGTAGACTTCTTGGATTGTGGGTGGATTTATGTTTTCTGATGGTGTTTTAATAGTGGTGTCTGTATTTATTTGAAGCAGTTCTGGTGGATCTTCGTAATTTAGCATCTTGTTAAATGTTTCTGCTAAAAATTTTGTATTTCTTTTATTACTATGAAATGAGCTAACTCTCCATTTTTGTCTTTTAACATTAATGTTGGAGGTTCATATCTTTGTAGATGTTTGCTAAAAATTTTGTAGTAATCTCTTGAGTTTGTTTTTGCGCTATTTGTTTCGATCATCAGAAGTATATCCTTTTGGTATTGCCGTTTAACCCTTCGTATTATTTTTTTAGTTATCTTCCTTTGTTTTATGAGTTCCAAGTGTGATTCATCTGTTTCTTGACTCTGATACCGTAACCAGGCTTGATGTCTATCTTCCACTGTTTTATCACACTCATCGTTCCACCATTGGTGTTTCTTCCTTGGATTTATTGGGGCTACTAGTTCAGCTATTTGTTTCAATTGGGGAACTATTTCCTCATCTGTTATTTTAATATATCTAGTTCGTTCTTTGTATTTCTTGTTATTTATTAGTTTATGAGGGTCGTATGTTCACCTTTTTTTTTAGGTGAGTTTTTTTCCTTTGTCAATAGGGTGCATTTAATTTTAATCTTTATCATGTAATGATCCGATCCAGTATCTGTTCCTCTCAAAACTTTCACATTGTAGATCTCCCTGTGATAGTTCTTATCCATACAAACATGATCTAGTTGCCACCTTTTTTCCAATCTGGATGTTTCCAAGTTTTGAGTTTATTTGGTCTTCTCTTGAAGTAAGTCGATTTAGAGATCATATCATGGTTCCTGCAAATTTCTACCAGTCTTATACCATTCCTGTTTGTTCTTCTCTGCGCTGGCCATTTTCCTATTATGTCTCTATATCTTTTTTCCCTTCCTAACTGGGCATTAAAGTCTCCAATTAAAATTTTGGTGTGACTTTTATTTATGTTTGTTGATGTCTGATCCAAAAGGTCCCAAAATTCCTCCACATCATCTTTGTGTTTCATATTATTATTTTATAGTGTCTTTTATTAATATATAAATTCCATTATTACTGCATACAATGAGCTAAAAGAAAGAATTGACTGAACTTACTATTCTTTAGATTGTTATTGATGAACAATACAATCGTTGAAGACCATGAAGATAAACATGAAAACGTTTCAGAACTAAAGTTTACAGGTTAATTAAAAAAATACTTGTTATTATTTTAAACTTTCCAAAAATGTTAATAGTTTTCAAAATACAATATACAAACTAAAACAATTCAACTTAGAGACAAATTACTTTCATTTTTATTAGTCACTAGTTGTGTCTGATTCAGTTGGTTTGGCTACGGTAAATTTCAGATTTTTGTAGAAATTTTCATACATGTCTGGAATGAGATTGCGTGCACATAAAGACAGCAGGTCCTTCTTCTTTTGTGGAGCTACTGGCAACAGTCCCTTATAAGCATTACTAAGCTCCAAAGTGCGAATAGATTGCCGTTTTCCTCGTCGATTCTGGTACAGATCAAGAAACACCTCTTCACCTTCATGGTCGTACTTGATAAACAGCTTGGTTGGATCGTCTCTATCTATCTCACTTTGTTCCAGTGTATTTTCTCTCCTCTTGCTACCCAGTTCCGCTTGTCAAAATCCAAAAGTTCCTTGCAATTCATTATGTCCTTATGGGAAAATTCTTTCACTACGTATGGTTTAACCTTTGCTTTCGCCATGCGAATAAGCATAACCCATTGGTCTGGAACATAAATAGTTTGCCCTTTCCTTCTTCTTTCAATGAGAGCATGCAATGAGTCCCCTTCATTTTGCGTGTGTCCTTTTCCCAAAAATCTGTGGGTGATGGAAACATGCAGTGTCTCAGACATAAAGGAGTAAACTGCATACAAAATCCTCTTCCGATATGTCCTGCGCAGTTGTCTGAATAGAATATAAAGTCTGTAATTCCTTCTTGAACTTTAAACTTGATATAGCTCATAACAAAGCTCCCAATTTCATTTGAATCTTGTTTTACAATCTGTTCATGCCAAAAGTAGCAGTAACCTTCAGAATTGCCTTTATCAAATACAGTGAAATTATAGCAAGTATACTTGCTTTTGTAGTACAGTAGAACAAACTCACTTCTGGTTCTGACTGTGGTATACTTAAGGTCTTTTGAAGGTCAAAAGTGGACACATACATCGATTTTTCATTTTGGGCCCTAGTTTTGTCACGGTTTTTCATTTCCCACAACGAAGTTTTATTCCTCACATGTTTTCCCATTTCCTCCTCCATTTCAACTTTCTTTTCAGCATCCTGGCACAATGAATATGCACTGCACATATCGCATTGGTCCTTTTTAGGAGTGAAAAAACCTACATTAAATTAATTCTTGAAGATGTCCGAGTACTGCCTCAAGGTTGCTGAAGTGCCAGGAATTTATTTTTTCCACTCTATGTACATGCTGTATATTTTAGTGATTGATAAGCCTTCCCCTAGGTATTTTCAGGTGCTTTCTTCCCGTACGTAGTGTGAATCTACAACAGGAAACGAATTTATGTGTTCCCTTACTTTAGCTTTTACTTCCTCAGGTATGACTTGGCTGCCGCGGTTCACATGTTTGCCCCTGTTGTCAGGAGAAAGTGTTACATTTCCAGAATTAGTAAGTTTTTTGAATGCTGTTCGTACCCACATATCAGTTATTTCAAGCGTATCAAGGAACATTTTCTTGCAGACTTATTCTTTCATCACTGTTATTAGACCATTGAGCTCCTCCTGGATACCTTGCCTCGTACAGTGGCGAGTTTCTTTTGGTCCTTACAAACATTTCTTATTATAAAATCCCATTGTCTGGTGTGGTCTCCAAGCTTCCAACTCTGTTAAAAAATACTAAGCCGGTGTTCTGCAGATAGTTTATACTGACATTTCAATCTACAATTAGATCCACATTCACGTCGCATCTTTCTTGCAGAAACTATTTGTTTTGTAGTGGTGCTTTTATATTCTAAGCCTAAGTTCTTTTTTCCTTTGCCTTAACCGTCATCCATTCATTGATTCTCTTTCTCCCAGGACTTGTCTTGTTTTTACATGTTCTTGATTTCTTGGCTGAACTGCCAGGATTTTTGATCTTTGTTTCTTCGTTGTCTAAATTTTTGGCTTGAGTAATTGGTTGTAAGTCGTCTTCTGTAGTTTTTTTTTTTTTTTTTTTTAGAAATTCCAAGATTTAAAACAACATCATTGCTATTATTGGTTTTATCTCGATTGTTCCTAACTATATTTTCCTTATTGATATATTTTTTCTTTTTCTTTGAATTTGCCTCTTCTTCATACACTCTATGATAATAATAATATGAGAGACATTATTTTTATTGTTAATGTTAACATGCAGTTTTGTAATATGATCGTTACTCTTGTACTGAACACTTCATAGACAACACTCCTTTATAAATGAAACAAAATAAGTAACAGCAGTTACAATGTTCTTAAGGGGCCTGGCAATAAAATATTGAATTTTTGTGTTTTTCTTTTTTTGCTTAAATATGTTCATTCATGTAAGTGTTTTCATAGTACAAAAGGATTTTGTGAATTTCCAAAGAGAAATGCACTGTAGAAAAAAAAAAAATACTAGCCTGCAGCTGAGGAGTGGGCGTGGCATCATATCAAAGCTGTCATAATGTTACTTGTTTGCTCTGAAAAAATTATACGAATGTAAGGGGTGAATCTGGACTTTGGTGCCATCCCTTGAGCATTTTAGGTATTCCAGTTTTCTTTGAGATGCAGGTATTTATTAATGCTCTGTATCATAAGGTCTTTGAAGTCGTTTGTAAACAAATTAGTGTCTACATGTATAATCTGGTCAAAGTGCCCAAAGGATGTATTTGAATCCAAGAAAAATGTAGAACTAGCTGTGACAGAAGCTGTTTCACAGTTCAATCAAGGGTGCTATCTGACAGAAGCAACAAGAACAACTGAGACTACTCCACTGTCAGCAATAAGGAAGCGACTGAGCAAAGTTAGAGACGAGCGACGAAGGAAAAAGAAGGAAAAACGGTGCTTAGATTTCGAAAATTGAAGACGACATGCATCAAGATAGACCATACACACTGAGGAAGCTCGGAAGAGAAAAGAAGGAACAACATACAGCCCAGGTGGATTTTAGAGCAAGGATCGGCGGACAATTGTGTTGTGTAACTTTGAATGCGTATATCTTTAATTTGTGAAATTGAACATTTAAATATAACTTTTTCCTAGTAAATATTTTCTGGATTTGATGAAATTTTTGGAGATTACCCCTACTAACAGTCTTGAGTAACATTTTTTTTAAAGTATTTAGAAACGAAAATATTGATAAGTGTATCTTTTAATTATTTGGATAAAAGGATTCAAAATTTTGAAAATTAATTTAAAAGTTACCACACAAGATACCCAAAAGAACTTACACAAAACTGTTTGGCTATATTATGAGATACAGTCTTCAAATTTTCAAGCACATTAAAATAAATTTACTATAAAAAAGATGATTTTCGAAAAACCCTTAATAATAAAATAAAAAATATTTTTCTCATAAACGGTTCGATCAATTGAGTTGAAAGTTTGTAGTTGTATTTAATACTACCCACAAATTATATGTTTAAAATTTGAGAGCAATTGATAAATTAGGGAAAAAGTTTCATTTTTTAAATACTGAGTTAACAAAAAATATAATGGGAATCAGAGAGTAATAATTTTCCAGTTGATAGAGCTCATTTTTTTAGTATATGATACGCAAATAATCTCAAAATCACACAAATGTCAGTTACAAAGTTCTTAGTTGGAGGCATCGATATAATAGAGCAGGGACTCTCTACGAAGATATGAACTTCTTAGATGAGACCGTGATGACGTAGTGTTTGGGTAAGAATGACACACACATGGAGAATTCCAACGCCACCTTGTTGCAAGAACTGACTCACTATACATGGAAACAAAGAATATAAGTGAATGATCTAAGGGGGTTTTGCCGGCTACGGTACAAGTACCAATTTATGCAATGAAAGTGAACCCATAGACGTGAGTTATCACGAACATAGAACAGTATTGATTAAGATCTGTTCACTAACTTTGTGAAAAAAACAGCAACACTTGATTTTTAAAATTAAAACTTGCATATTAGCTGCATTCTGTCTCAATTATGTCACTATATACTAATATCAGACCTTCCTCTATTCAGAGTGTTTGTCTACCATCCATTTCCTTTAAATTATCGATATAAAGTTTGATTTATGACACCCCAGTTCGCTATCTACCCCAGGCAGACGGTATGCCTCCATTTCCATTAGTTCATTTCCTGTAATAAACTTAAAAGTGCTTGGGTGATAAGTCTCATCCCTACAAACCAAACTTGCTTTGTTTGATAAAATGTATTTTTCAAATGATTTCTCATCAGTTTTTAAGTTCTTCTTACATGGTTCTTAAACGAAGAAGAAGCTGCAAGAGCTGTAGTCTTGATTGAAGATGGAAGAAGCATGCGATACGTTGCAAGACAGTTAAATGTCAATGTTTCGACCATCCAAAGGACATACCAATGGTATAGGGAACATGGAACATACTCCAGGAGGCGTGGATCAGGCCACAGAAGGGCGACATCAGACAGAGATGACCAGTATCTGCGACTCCAAGTTCTGAGGGACCGACACACCACAGCTGTAGAAGCAGGAAATCGGCTTCAGCAGGCGACAGGTGTGAATGTCAGTGAGAGGACACTAAGGAGAAGATTAATTTAAGAGGTGTAGAAATCTTCTCCAGAAGACCTGCTACCGGCCCCAGACTGGAACCTTAACATCGCAGGGCACGTCTTCACTTTGCTCGCCTCCATCAGCAATGGACATAACAGCAATGGCAAGCCGTTCTCTTCACAGACGAGAAGAGATTCGGTCTCAGATCGCCTGACGGAAGAGAAAGAGTGTGGAGGAGGGTTGGAGAAAGGTTTTCTCCTGTTACTTTTTCCTCCAGGACTGCATTCGATGGGGGTTCTGTCATGGCCTGTGCCGGGGTCAGTATGGATGCCAGGACTGAACTTTACGTAATTGAGAATGGGACTCTCACAGCTGACCGGTACATCATGGAAGTCCTTGAAAACCATGTTGTACCATTTGCTCCATTTGTCGGGGATGAAATTCGCCTGGTGCACGACAACGCACGAACACTTACTGCCCGATGTGTCCAGCAGTACCTGCATGTGGTTGGAATCCACGCACTGGGCTGGCCAGCTAGGAGCCCTGACCTCAATCCAATTGAACATGTTTGGGATATGTTGGGCAGAAATGTTTGGCAACATGCTCCTAAGACTCTCCAGCAACTTCGGGTGATTCTGCATGAGGAGTGGGAACGCATCCCACAGGAAAGCATTTCACAAATCATCGCAAGTATAGCAGAGAGGTTACGCGAGGTGATTCGTGCTAGGGGTGGAAATACCTGTTTTTATGTGTTCAGTTCTCGTGTCAGTACCCAAAGAAATGAATTAATTCTGTAATGATAAATTTTGGAATTCAGATTGACATTTTTAACCGACTTTGTAATTTACTCAAAATTTAAGACATTTTCACTTTTTTTTTTTCCTATTCCAGAAAATTAAACAGATTTTCATTTGAAGCATTTCTTTGTATGTGAAGTGGTTTTCAAATGTTAAGAAAACAATTAATTATGAATAATGTTTACATAAGAATAATTTTAATGCATTAAATATGAGAATAATTTAAAAATACAGTGTTGCGTTGTTTTTTGTTTGTTTTGCTTTTGCCAGTGAGTGTATTTGGCCGTTGTTAAGTTATAGGCTAGAGAGGGTGGGAGGTGGGAGTACAGGAGAATCGTTCTTCGTAATGTCCCAACTTTGTTTAATAATGAAATGTAAACTATTGCTGCTGTTCGTTACATTGTGCAGATGTCGGATTACGGAAATAACTTATAATGGAGTTAGAAGCCGTTTTTTCAGTGCTGCCTTAGTAAAAAAAAGTTTAATGCTTTTCAGTCGGTCAACACGGATTCACCCAAAAGAGTTGGGCTATACCCTAATCCTGAAAATAATTAGGCTGCATGAGAATAATAAATACACTAGGATGACCAGTTTCGATCGTCATCTGATGACTTTTGGAAATAGGCTCCACATTAGACTAATGATTTTGATTAAAAAAATTGTGACTGATTTAAATTCTTTATTTGATTCTAGGTTGGCAATTATTCTTGTTGACCGACTGAAAAGCACCAAACATTGGAAATTACTTAACAAAGCAGATGTTGATTTGGAAATAAAGTCAAACTTTAATATTGATTTTTAACTACAAATATTGTGTTTTGGAACATCTTACACCATCCATTTGATGCGCTTCTCCAAGAGGAATACGAAATCAACAAAATCTATTTTTTGTAAAAAAAATGTCTGACGTCTACTTTTGGAATTAGGCTCCACATTGATGATTTTGAATAAAACATTGTGACTGATTTAAATTCTTTATTTGATTCTAGTAATTTGGCAATTATGAGCATTCCACATGCTTACTATAGTCTGTATTTCAAAAGAATGAACGTGAAGGAAATGGCGGGAGTTTGGAACAGTTGAGCTGTGTTGGGTTGAACTATAGCTTGCGATTCACCGGCGTTTGGGGAATATTTAGGGGACTCTATGACGTCAGGTGTCACGTCACGGCTGACGTATTGGTATCCGTAACGCTATTGGTTGTCAGCTGATTACTACGTCAGTTCCGTGGTCAGTTCGTCGCGGGATTTTGCTGGAGTCGGTTCGCCATTTTTGTATTGTCACGCGTTAGCGTTTTCTAATAAGCGTAATATTAAAATAAATATTCCCGTGAATAACCTGTAGAACAAGATTATGATATTAGCAGTGTCGTGTGCTCGATTGTGTTGACGATTTGTATTAAAATTGTTTAAATCCTGAAGTTGTTGCATTAAAATAAAATCCGTTACTTGTGGTGGAAAATCAGTGCTTCTGCTTGTACATGTGGAATAATACAGCATTTGGAATATATCGGTGAGTTTTTACGTTTTTCACACACACACACACACATATATATATATATATATATATATATATATATATATATATGGTTGTTGCATTTAATAGGAAAGTTGTCTAAACGATAATATTACGTCAGGAACGGTGTTGGGGAATACGCCTCTTAAAATAGTAATGGATGGGTAAAATTTAGACAAATTGGCATGTACATGAACACCTGCAAAATAGATATGACAATGTTTTGTATTAGACCTATCGGCGTATATTGGAAAACATAAAAATACCAACCTATCGGAGGGGGAGGGGGGGCGCAGCCCCCCCCCCCAGCAAAAACAACATTATTGACCACAATGTTTTATAAAGGCATTGTGTTTGGTGTATTTGCAGCCAACTTTGGAAAAAAAAACGAAACTACGCAATAACATTATTGACCACAATGTTTTATAAGAATACTACAATACCCGGAGAAAAACCTGTCTGACAAAACGGAGGCAGACAGGTTTTTCTCCGGGTACTCTGGTTTTCCCTGTCAAAATTTCATTCCAGCAACACTCTCCACTATCATTTCATTTCATCTGTCATTCATTTAATCATTGCCCCAGAGGAGTGCGTCAGGCCTCGGCAGCCGGCACAGTTCATATCCTCGCCGCTAGATGGGGGCTTCATTCATTCCATTCCTGACCCGGTCGGAGACTGGAAGCAGGCTGTGGATTTTCATTTCCACTACAATGTGCAGCTAGGTTAATGTATTGATGTCAACCGGCGATTATTACAGACCGCGATCGTTTGCGCATGAATATAATATATAAACAAATTGGTTGTTTTTGTGATGTTATCAACCACTTGACGAAATGCTTCTCTGGCAAGATTATGGGAAAAACCTTGGTTATAGGGTATTTTGGTTGGTGACAACTCAATAACAGAAATGAGCATTAAAAAACTTCGAAACGTATTGTGTTTCGTCACATGTAAGTTATTTATCGGCCTACCTCAATTTGGCACACCGTACATACGAAAATATTTTAATTTAGGGTTACATTTATGACATATTATTAAAATTCCGTTGCGGGATATGTAATTCGCCTATATAGTTGAATTACAGATGACGTTAAGCGTCGTAATTAATTTAATTTTATATTTATAAGACATTGTATCGAAAGCCGTAATTGACCTATATAGCTCAATTAAAGATTTCGATGCAATGTTTCATTGATATGAAATTATACTAATAGAACTATATAGCTCAATTATAGATTTCAATTCATTGGTCGATTTGACGGTTTTTGTGTTTGCCCATCCAAAAAAAACTATTACCCAGGCCTTTCCGGATATATATGACGTGAATTCGCGATTTTTTTTAATGTATCGGAATCTTTAATTGAACTATATAGCTCATTTATAGATTTCGATACATTAAAAAAAATTGACGGTTTTTGTGTTTCCCCGCCAAAAAAAACTCCTATTACGTGAATTTGTGATTTTTTTAATGTATCAGAATCTTTATTTGAACTACTTAGCTCAATTATAGATTTCGATACATAAAATAAATTGACGGTTTTTGTGTTTTCCCACCCAAAAACTCCTATTACGTGAATTTGCGATTTTTTTTAATGTATCGGAATCTTTAATTGAACTATTTAGCTCAATTATAGACTTCGATACATTAAAAAATTGACGGTTTTTGTGTTTTCCACCCAAAAAAACTTCTATTAACTTACGTGAATTTGCGATTTTTTTAATGTATCGGAATCTTTATTTGAACTACTTACCTCAATTATAGATTTCGATACATGAAAAAAATGACGGTTTTTGTGTTTTCCCACCCAAAAAACTCCTATTACGTGAATTTGCGATTTTTTTAATGTATCGGAATCTTTATTTGAACTACTTAGCTCAATTATAGATTTCGATACATAAAAAAATTGACGGTTTTTGTGTTTCCCCACCCAAAAAAACCCTATTACCCAGGCTTTTCCCGTAGGCTTGCCAGAGGAGTATTTCGTGACGTCGTTGATGACGTCACGGAAGCCGCCATTTTGTTTTAGGGGAATTTCATACGCGGCCGTATCGCAATGTATAGTAGTTCCCACTATGGTAAATATTATTAACACTACGGTATGCAATGAAACATTACTGGATACGTAAACCTTATGACTAAATGTACATAGCCTATTTTGTACGTCACGCATGTATTCTAAATTAAGTAGATTTTAATTCGAATTGAACAAACAAGGCTAACCATAAAAATAGTTTGATGTCGAAATGAAACGATAGCCGGCCGTTACAGGTTGGCGCGCGCGGTCTCGAGCTGTATTTCTAGCATTTTCCCACGTTCTTCCTGCGGTACTATTTACAACTTATTGACTCGATGTTTAAAGTACCGTAAACGAAACGATGGCAATGAAACAAACTCCGACACAGTTAACAGGCGACTGAATGAATGACAATAAGCTGGCAACGTACCGTAAAGGGGGGTTACTTTGTGACTGCAGTATTACTTTGTGACAGCGAGGCATCAACTCATATATTTTAATTTCATACGTTGGTATCATGACCTGGGGCCAATTTTCTCCAAGATTTCTCAAACACAGTATATTCTACCACGTATTAGCGACTTTCCATACTTCGTACTAACCTTATCTCTAAATAGAGATATAATCTCTGTGAGTCTTGAAATCCCGCGTTTATTATTTGTTGTGAAAATTTGTGTTGTAGAGGATTATTGGTTCGATATATTGCATTCCTGGTAATTATAACTTGTTTTACTACTAATTGGCTCTCTTATGTGTAATTTGAAGCTCGTGCGAAATTTGTAAATAGTGAAAACAACAGTTTTTTTTTCCGGAACCGGCACCTGCTGGGGTAACTTTATGACACACCGGAGAAATGTTTCAAAGTGATCCCAATGAGTTCACAACACATAATTCAAAGAGTATTGTACATAAAACAAAGCAGTAAATATGCATAGTGTCGAATCCAAAGATAATTCACAGATAACTTTGTATTTGTAATATCAATGGTAAATTATTCCCCTTCAGGGCTGAAGATACCGCGGAAGTATGACCGACGAGTGGGTGCCCGCAATTATAGGAACTACACTGATGAAACATTGGAGGACGTTTTAGATCAGATAAGGGAAAAGAATACTTGACTGCGTAGTGCTGCAGAAAATACCATTATTCACAGGAACTTTTTGTGGATGAAATTAAAAGAAAAACATCCGATGTCGTACGGGGGACCAAAAATCTTTAGTGATGATTAAAAATATGCATTTGCACTCGCTATGGCCACATTTGTATTCCCCGTCATAACATATGACTTGCGATGTGTGGTGAAATCATATTTAGACCGCAGAGGTCGAAGGATCGATTGTTTTAAGAATAATTTGCCTGGGCCGGACTGGATAAAATCTTTGATATTGGCAACTCCAGCTATCTGATATGACATCTAGCGGTAAAAATGAGAAACTTACCAAGTAGGGTACATTTGTCACGTGGTGACTGTTTGTATATGGTTTCTTGTATAGGTAAACATATCGTGGTAAATTGTTCGTGTCTTTATGCATAAGTAATAAGTTTTACTCGTTGATAGAGTGAAAAATGAGTAAAAGCAAAGTGTATTGCTCAGTTTACGGCTGTAAGTCGATGTATAAGAGGGCTGCGGATATACGTTTTCATCACTTTCCAAAAGATGCAAATAGCAATAGCCGAAATGTGATGATACCTAATAATACCTAATACCTAATAATAATACCTTTCCACCCCGGGAAGGATCTAACACTTGTCGAGGTAGACAGACAGAAGACCTGCGACGTAAAGCCAGCGAAAATTATTCAGTTTAAAAACAGCTGTTACGATGGGCGCGCTGGTAAGATTGAAGTTACTTGAATAATTAATTATATAATTAATTATTGGCTGCTTGGTAGGGAGAAGGGATGAGTTTAACTTGTATTAAAACTCGTGGGGCGACAGGAATTGCTTGATTTGGATGGTTAAAAGGTGGGTTTGGTGTTGAATATTTGAATGGTAGCGGAATCACTCATTCTACAGTGCCCACGGGGAGGCAAATTAGGCCTATATGACTCGTAGTGGAATAGCTCGAATATCGAAAAACTTAGCGATTACGAGGTGTAGGCTTGGTGGATAGGCTGGCGGATCATCAGTTTGACATCAATTCACGATATAAGTCGGAGCTTGGAACAGTGGCGTCTGGTTTGCGTGGATGCTAGTCTCGAAATGATAAAAGTAGCACAGCTTCGGTGTGTTATTTATTTGTTTATGTACCGTATTTCTCTATTTGAATGTCCTCGGCGTTGACTCAGGATCGACATTTACATTATATTGCGCATAATAGTACTGAAATAATGTCCGAAGTGTAGCCCTGTGTAAATTTGAATCAGCTGATCTACATCAACCATAAAAACTGATGCTTGATAATATGCAAATGACACCAAAAAATCCAGTGGAACACACAAATTAGATCACGTGTATCGCACAGTTATACATATATACAATTAAAAATAACACTGTCATTACTTTAGAGACCACATTTACTGATTATAACCGAAAAATAAAAAGTGTTCCATATCAAACGCGTGTTATTGAGTATTTTAAACCCTACTTATCCAGACCGACCGCAGCGCCCCAAGTGTTAGTTTGAGTTGCCAATAATTTGATAATATTCGGTAATAATACTCTTATCATAACTCTTTTTAAACATTATCTCAGTACCTGCGATATCTATTCGTCCAGTAAGGTCTTAACTTTATGACATGGAGGCAGTATCTCATTGTTTTCCTTGAAAAATTGAAGTGTCACAAAGTTACCCTGACCCATGGGGTAACTTTGTGACATTTTATTTTGAAAATATTTCGTGATGCATGCGAGAAAATGCAACATTTTCCTTGATTAAAGGGAAAGGTTCCAGTTTCGATTGCGTGTCACCGAAAGAGTGCAATGACAAACAGTAAGCTTTAATTTAAATAAAACCCTCAAAACTGTCACAAAGTTACTCCACTTTACGGTATGGTATTAGTTGTCAAAATCCAGCCAATAGGAGCCCGCGGCGGTCAGCTGTTCTAAGCTCCCGCCATTTCCTTCACGTTCATTCTTTTGAAATACTGAGTATAGGCACCTTTCAACTGTTTTTCTGATGGTCATTTAGCTGTCGCTTTGCACCCGAACACAAAATAACGATCTCCATGATTCCAATGAAGTGTTAAAGGCCTGTTACTCGCTGTGATCTATTTCCGCATGCATTGCTTTTTTGTGTTCCTGATTGCTATTGCCAACAATGAAAGAGAGTTTTACTAGCGTTTCATAAAAGTAATTCAATGATTTAAATCCGTGGAAGGATATAACAAACCATTAAGGTAAGTGCACCAGTAATTGACCTTGGTTCAGTAGTTGACCATTTGGGTTAAAAATAATTAAAACAAGAGTGTTCAGCGTCAAAGAATGTCAAAACCTCCGAGAATAGATAGGCCTGACATCTAGTTGCATTTTCTGAAAGTAGGTTATGTGCAAGGCATCATGGGTCATAATGGCGGATTTTTGTTGTTAGCATGTTCATGCTGGTTTGTTTTCTCTCGAATTTCTTACCGATTTCCTTAAAACCAAGCAGTGAACAATCGATCCACAGTGCTATTTTTATTGACCTTCAACTTTGGCAAGTAATCATCTACAATTTTTTTTTTTTTTTTTTTTTTTTTTTTTTTTAGCGTATGGCTTTTAGTGCCGGGAGTGTCCGAGGACATGTTCGGCTCGCCAGTTTTGTAGCTGCTTCGAGACGGACACCCAATGGGTGAGCTACAAGTACCGTTGGGGAGGAATGTTGGATGGGAGGGTCGAGGAGTTGGAAGGTAGCGGCTGTGGCCTATAGTTAGGGACCAACCCCGGCATTTGCCTGGAAGGAAGATGGGAAACCACAGAAGACCATCTTCAAGGTTGCCGGCGGGGGGATTCGAACCTCCTCGCCTCCCGGATGTGAGCGACTGCCAACAGTCATGCCGCAACGACCTCGGCTAACTCACCCGGTATCATCTACAATAAGGTAAGCTTTTGAAATGAATTCATAGCATATGCATGTTTCGTTTGTAGCCATGTGTAAGTAAGAGGAGGTGGTCAATTAATGAAACTAAATCTTGAATATTTTCAGTAATTGACCACGTGGTCAATTACTACTGTAAATTAGATTATGTTTCAATTACTCTTTAAATACATTTGTTTTAGTGGCAGTAAGCTAAAAAGGTACAATCCTCTTGCCTATGGCTCTGAACTTAGTTCATCCAGTAGATGACCGCATGGTCAATTACTAGCTCACTGAGTGGTCAACTTCCAACGCAATTAATCAACTTCCAACGCAATTAACTTTTTTGTAACATGGTGAATTTTTGGGGTGAATATACCAATCAGGTTGATTTTTTCATTTGCAGCAGACCTTTCAAGATGCCTCCTATTAAAGGCAACTTCCGGAATTACACAGAAGCAGCTATGAAAGCTGCTGTTGAGGATGTTCGCCTTAATCAGACACCTATTCGGACAGCTGCTAGAAACTATGGGGTCCCAAGGATTACCTTAAAATATAAAGTTGAAGGTAAGAGCCCATTAGCACGAAAAATGGGACCACATTCAATACTGACTGACGAAGAAGAGGATTGCCTTTCCAAATGGGTTATGAAGATGCAATCAACCGGGTTTCCCGTGACAGTAACCCAACTACAAGACAGTGTTCAACGAATTATGAAAGATCTTAAACGGATCAACCCTTTTGTTAATGATCGACCTGGTAGAACTTGGGTCCATGCCTTCTTAAAGAGGAATCCCAATATAGCGAAGAGGATCAGTCAGAATTTAACATCAACACGGGCTGCTGTTAGTCAGGTTGACGTACATCACTGGTTTACAGAAGTGTATAAGTATTTTGAGGAAAATAATTTACTGGACTTACTGAAAGATCCAACTAGAATTTTTATTTGCGATGAGACGGCCTTTTTCTTAACCCTAAAGGCAATAAAGTGTTGGCTCGTAAAGGGGACAAATCTGTTTACCAAAAAGTGAATGCAGATGAGAAGGAATGCCTGACTGTGCTTGTCACTGGCAGTGCTTGTGGTGATGTGGCCAATCCCATGGTTGTGTATAGTTACGAGCGGCTTCCACAAGAAATAACCTTGAACTTTCCTCCAGAATGGTCCCTTGGAAGGAGTGAAAGCGGTTGGATGACATGCGAACTATTTTTTGAATTCATTGCAAACTCATTTTATCCTTGGCTAGTTGAAAAAGGTGTTACGTTTCCTGTTATTCTGTTTGTAGATGGACATTCATCTCACCTGAGCCTTCAAACAAGTCAATTTTGTGATGAAAAGAAAATTATTTTGGTGGCTTTCCTTCCAAATGCAACACACATCCTTCAGCCAATGGACGTTTCAGTGTTCCGAACGCTGAAAGAAGGCTGGAAAAGAAGGGTTCACCAATGGCGAATTGATCACCTTGATGCTCCTACCTTAAAGAAGAAAGATTTTGCCTAGCTTCTGAAAGAAGTAGTGGACAAAACTGTCACACCATCTGTTTTGGTCAACGGTTTTCGAAAATGTGGCCTTTTCCCATGGAATCCAGCTGCTGTAAATATTCCAGGGCAGAGGTTAGCATACAAGGATAATGAAGCTGAACCTCCAAAGTACGATGAACAACGTTTAAAATTTCTTAAACAAGGATATGAATTTTTGAATTCCAACATTGACGAAGAAAAAATGATTCTCTTTTCAAATTCAAACGAGGAGTGGCAAGGGAATCCTTGTGATCAGTCTCTATTTTCATTGTGGAAGAAAACAAGAACTGAAATTGTGGAGCTTGAAAATCAACCGCAGAATCCAACTTCTGTCCAGCCACAAGATAGTCAAGAAGAAGTCAGCGAGGAAGTTGTCGGTTGCGAAATCCAGCCTGACCCATTACCAGGGACATCAAATGAAATCGAATCATCCCTGTGAAGAACTTGACACCTGTGAAAAATGGGGCTGCATAAGGGGATCATGCTACAGTGTTTTCTAACGTACCGAGCCCATTTAAGAAACATCTATTCTATCCCTCTTTGACAAACCGAGTCAAAAGTGTTAAGAAGAATCAAAAGGAGAAGATTCCTTCTGTTGTATCAGGCAAACAGGGGCAAAAGTACTTTGAAACTAAATTGAAGAAAAAAACAGAGGCAGAAAAAATGAAAGAAGAAAGAAGAATTGAGAGAGAAAGGAAGAAAGAAGAGAGAAAAAGACTAATGGAAGAAAAGAGATCAAGGAAAGACAAGAATCCTAAAGGAAAGAAACAGGCATGCAATTGGTCAGGTTCTGATTAAGAATCATCTATTTCAATTCTAGAACTTTCGGATGGTGACGATGACAGTAATGAGTTTCCCAGTGTTCTAGAAGACGATACTGACCTCAATCTAGAACGTGGTGAACAGTATGTACCAGACGGGGATCATACTTAGTTCCAGAAATGAGGAGGTAGTCAGCATTCCAGATGTCTTTTTAAGAAAAATAACTGGATACGCAAAATTTCCATTATTATGTTCATTACTAGGAAATCCAAGTGTGTTTTAAGGTTTTCTAAAATCTGTTTTTAACTCTTGCTGTAAATATATTTTCAAAATAAACATATTATTCTGACAGATACATTTTATACCCATTATATTATTAATTTCTCATTTTAATCCCCACGGTCAACTATTGGAATACTTTGTGGTCAACTACTGAAAATGTTGCATTCGCAATGGTCATCTACTGAAGCAAAAAATAACGATTTTTTAAATTTTATAAAAAATTTAGGAAATTTGAATGTGCGTCTATTATGTAACTATTACATTTCCACAATACCCAGAAATATTATTAGCCATTCATTCAGATTATTTTATCATAATCAACGGTGCAGAAGAGGGTTCACTGAAAAAGGGTCCTTAACTGGTCAACTACTGGTGCATTTACCTTACCGTCGCCCTATTTGCTTATATTTCTATAATTTTAATAGCTGTCTGCAATCAAATAGTCATTTCATTTTACATAATCTTATATCTTCTCCAATGTTGTCCATTTTTTAACATGAAGCCAATTTTACGTTTGCGTACTCATGTGTATCACATTAAATATGAACTGGGATTATTTTAATAATTTAACGAGACTGTTAGTGATACATAACAACAAACTTATTTTTAACTTTAAAATTAAACCTATATATAGGCCTACGAGTGACAAAAAGACTGGGGCTCTCAGTAACCCCATATTACCATTAGGCTAAAGAGCGACCAATATTCATGTTACCTACGTAGGGTTAATATGGCGGCAGGTGGATCAGGTAAAATTCGAATCGGAAAACATTCGGAGCGTCACATTTGACAGGGGTGAATGGTTTGGAAGTGTAAGTTGTGTTCATAGCATTAGTAAACTATTTTGAAATGCTCTGGAATCAGGTCAGAATATAAAAAGACATTTAATCCCGCGTGAAATGATTAGGAAAACAGAGCCACTGCGGTTCTGTGGGGACCAGGCGTATTGAGAGAACTGTCTACCTTCGATCCATTGTAGTACATCATTAAATCTTCTTGATCCTTTAAAGTACGGTAGTGTAAATTTTGGCAATTGTATTCTGTTAAATTATATCCCTTGTAATGCATGTTACGTGGACGCCACGCCCCTGGATGTTTTAAATAAAATGGCACATCAATTCGGAATTAATAAACGCTATCGCTTTCACAGCGTAGCCTATATCAAAAATTCAACCTCTATCTAGTAATTAAAAGAAGCTAATAAGGATGAAATCGGGAAGTATCTAAGCTAGTTTGTAGTTTTCAAGACCTGAAAAATGTATACAATAAGCCTAGTGTGAACAAGTTTCAGGGAATGTTTAATACAAATTCCAATCAAGTTCTCATTATAGGAAATTAGGCATCTCAAAAGACTGTATGACTGTCAAGGAATTATTTTTAAATTTTCCCCTCATATGTTCAGGCAATTGCACTACCTTCATACTATCACAACATGCAAGCCCGATCATTTCAGATTTAATCGGCTAGTGAGTAATAAAGTAAATTATAAAGATCGCACACGATCTTTCAGTAACTTATCCTGTAAGATGCTCCGTTCACTCATGCGATCTCGACCAACCGACGACAAGCCATAACAGGAAAAGTAAGCCACCCCATGGGCAGTGACCAACGGCATCAATAATGGCTGAAGACGAACATATTCCCCGCTATACGTCGATGCAGAGGACTAAGTAGTTACAACGGGATGCAGAACATAGATCTTCCTCTTTAGACTCCTCCAGCACCAAACGCCACCCATCTGCGACAAATATTGCACAACATCTAGTAACCAGATAATTTAAAAAATCGATGCACAGTAAAAATCAAATATGGAATATTTTCCCTTTGTCAAGATACCAATATCATTCCTTGCACTCTTCTACACCCGTCGTACTCAAGACTTGGATAAGAGAACATCTCCAGTATGCCGAATACATACTTAAAACAAATCAATGGTATTGTTGGATAATGTAATATTTTAAGAAAGCATTTAATCATGTCACGCTATTCGTAAGGAACAGCATATCAGTCTAATCTACTTCTTCCTCCAAAATCACAGAGGAAACAGGAAATTATACATGAATACGCCTGGGTTACGCTTTCGTAACATACAGAGTACTATAAGGAACATAATTCTTTCTTATTTTGAAGTAAAAATTCGATAACTTGAGCATCCAGGACTTCACTCGTAGGATGGAAATGTGTAAATCGTGAATAGTACCTCAAGAAGCTGAACTAAGTGCTATTTAACATAGGCGCCCACAATCAGGACTCAAGCAACTGAATAAGTGCTATTTAACATAGGTTCCCACAAGCAGGGCTCAAGCAACTTTTGGGAATTGTGTGATATGGTCCAGCAAACTTTCAGCTTATTTCATATGAATAATATGAATAATAGTTTGAGAATACTGGAAGCATTAAGTTTGCAAGTAGCGTTGCAAATTTCTAAATACCTCCCGTTGCAGGGAGTTCAGGGCTAAATTAGTTAATATTGTTTCTATCATTTTACTTCTTCGTCCTAAATACAAACACCTGGAAAAACTGCGCTATAAAACTAGCGACAGGTATCAAAACATGTCATGATAGTTTGAGGTTTTAGAGATCTCTCTCAAAGCCTAACCAATAACGTGGCCAACTGCCCGTTGTGAAATCAATAACAGTACTGTCAATGTTAATAAGCAAACAGAAAACAATCCATAAGCCTGTATTGTAATTTACTGTGCATCTATAGAATACAGAAAAATAAGTCTTGACGCTCTTTAACAGGATCATATCAGGATAATCCCACGTTTTCTGGATCTATAGTAAACTTATTTGCAAGTCATATCACTACCACCACCAGTGCTGGATTAACCATAAGGCACAATAGGCAATTGCGTGGGGACCCCGGCTCAAAAGGGCCCCAAAAAATTAAAAAATCCCACCCAAAAAATGTTTTTTTTTGTGGAAAAAGGTCAAATAAATTAGGTACCCGGTACGGTACCGAAAAAAACAAAACAAAACAAAAATGTGAAACTTAGAATTACAGTTCTAATTTTACAGTTTAATTTCTTGGTATAGACTTCGTAAAGTGCTGTTCTTAAATTCCCTCTGTCCGGGGTTTTCCCATAAACTTTATCTTCTTATTATACTTCAGGCGGCTTCGGTGGCGTAGTCGGTAGCATGCTGAGCTTCTATGCCCAAGATAGCGGGTTCAAACCCGGCCGGAGCCGTTGGATTTTTTAAGAGCGTTAAAATCCCTCAGTATGCCTTCCTTCGGAGGGGAAGTAAAGCCAGCGATCCCATGTCATAGCTTTATGGCATGTTAAAGAACCTTCCACTAATTGCACCTGTGTGAAGCTAAATTGGATAGGTTAAGAATGTAAACAACGCTCTTAGGTTTCTACGTTCGTTGCCAAGAGCCGACTGCGGTGGCGTCTAGTAGCTAAGTTCTGAACTTGGCCTAGTAGTCGTTGACGGTGGCTCTTGGCGGCAAAAGTAGGAGCTATTTGAAAAATTCTAAGTTGCTGTACTTAAATTAAAAAACAGATAACACACACTAATACAGTCATCACAATTAACACCGGTTATCAGACAGATTCTACACACACCCAAAGTATACGGGGCTACTTGACCGCGTTGTCGCAGCCCCTAAACTTAAGAACCAACCAACCATATTATACTTCCAATTCATAAATAACTTAACTATTGTTTGACACATTCCAAGTCAACGAAATTTCAACTTTCTGTTCGCTCTATTGTTTAAGGATTGGAAGATATATATTTTTTTATCATATGGCTTTTAGTGCCGGGAGTGTCCGAGGACATGTTCGGATCGCCTGAGTCTGTAGCTGCTTCCAGCGGACACCCTAAAGGGTGAGCTACAAGTTCCGTTCAATTTCAAGTAGTTCCAACTTTCGCCCCCAGATATCAATGATACCTAGTGGTGAATGTTGGAACTTTGATAGAGCATTCTGACGAAATCTAACCTAACAAATTTTGCTTTACACAAGTTTAGTCTGTGAAAGGATCTTTTACATGCCATAAATCTATGACATGGAACCGCCGGCTTTACTTCCCCCTCCGAAGGAAGGCATACGGAAGGATTTTTAACGCTCTTAAAAAATCCGACGACTTCGGCCGGGTTTGAACACACTATCTTGGGCATAGCAGTTCAGTATGCTACCGACTACGCCACCGAAGCCGCAATTAACTGATACTCCCACGGTCAGGTCCCAAAATTCCCAAAATGCCATGACTATTTGAATTAAATGATAAGTCCCCCGCCATCCCCTCCACTTTATTAGCCATAGATAAGCTAGGAAAGAGGTTTTTTTTTCAAATTCTGGTCTGTAGAGTAATTTTGGAAACAAGTAACGTGCTCCCGCTTGAATTCAGACTTCAAATCGATGGTTTTGTGATCGACAATTTTAATTCGTTAGTGTTCGATGAACATTTTTATCTGTGTATCGGGTTGAATTAAAACCCCCATCTCAAAAATGTCTTCATGTACATATTTGAGTGGTGCACAAAAAAGAAAACTTGCCAAAGACAAAAATTACCGAGAAAGTGTGGTGTTAGGGAAAATGCCAAAACTGACTACCGGTACATTTTCCCTTCGGAATGAAACCTCTTCAAATTCATCGGAAAATCAAGGATCTGCCACTAGCGATGAATCAAAGGAGCAAAACAAAACGAACACTGGTCAAGCAGAAGACCTGGATAATGATCCAGTCATTTCAAGGTCTCAAAATCCAGTTCTTCTTCCGAGGATGAAAATGAAGCTGGACAACCAGGTGCCGAAAAATTGAACCGTTTCACTGATCCAATACATTGGGGAAAATTAACCAGTGAAGACATACAGTTTTGGGTTACACATGCTCCGTCAAATTGTCAAAATTTGACTGGACCTTTTGAATCGTCCAAGCGTCGATATGATAAGGAACCAACGTCAAGATATTGCTCCCAAAATTTATACTTTGGAAAGAAACCGAATGGAGAGAATACAAAACAAGATTGGCTCATTTATTCACCTGCGAAAGGTAAGCTTTGATTAACAATTGAGCCCTTCATGTATTTATGATACATTGACAGTTTTTGAAATGTTATGCTATTTTTATAAAAAACGATTGTAAATTATGTTTAAAAAATTTCTGTTTTTGGAATTTTAGTTCAATTTTATTCGTTTCCAGACTTCAATAAGTTCTCCCTTATGTGTAACAACGCGGATATGCACTTCTGGTAGCTTGGTCCAAATCTATCAACAACGAGCGTATCACGCAAAGTATATTAAACCGCAACCAAAACTTTAGAATTTTTGACAAGAATAGGATCAAACTTTTTAGATAATTTTTGTTGATCAGTTTGCTTTTTTCGGAATTTTAGTCAATCATAAAAAAAGGTCAACCCCTGGCACTATACAGCCCATGACGGGCTAAGGCCGACCAAGCGACCGCTGCCCAGCCATTCGGCCTGCAGATAATGGGGTGACGCGTGATCAGCGCGTCGGGTCCCCTCGGCCGTTAATCTTGGTTTTCGTGATCGGGGCGCTGTCTCACTGTCAGACAGCTACTCAATTGTCCTCACGAAGCTGAGTGCACCCCGTTCCAACCCTCACGTCAGTTTTAAAATCCCTGACGGAGCCGGGGATCGAACCCGGGGCCTCCGGGTGAGAGGCAAGCGCGCTACCCCAACACCTCGGGGCCGGCTAGTCAATCATATTCGTTTCAATTTCTTTTTAATTATTATAAATAATTATAAACGCTTTTATTTATCTTCACTTGTGGCAAATCAAATCTTGCAACAACAATTTTGAATACTTCTATCTTACCAAAACTAATCAAATTTTGCATAGTTGTGTAACTAGAAATTACAAATAAAGTTTTAAAAACCGCTCTTTTAATCCCAAAAAATATGATCATACAAAAAAAATACAAACAGAAAAAAACAACTCAACCGCAAAAAAATACAAAAAGTCAAAAGTGAATAAAAATGTTAATAAACGTTTTCATTAAACTTAAAACGCAACGCCCAAAAAAAACAGGTAAATCTAGTAAAATCATTGATATTCAATAAATGATCGAAATTTTTATAATCAACAAATGATCGAAAATACATCGTTTTTGGAGAGGTACGATGCTACTTTTTAATCTCCAGACTAAAAGGGTTACGGGTTCTATTTCTTGAATACCGTTTAATTCATTTTTGTTCTCAAATTATAATAATTTTTTGTTTTTTGTTTTATTTTCAGGTTATTTTTGCCGCCAGAAAAATCGAACAGACTTGCGCGTGAAGGGTATCATGATTGGAGGAACGTCGGGATTCATTTTTAGCAGCATGAGAAGAAATTGAATCTTCGGGAGAGTGTGCTAATTTACCTGGAAAAACGGAAACATGAAAATTTGCCAGATCTATTCAGAAATGGACTACTTGAAGAAAAAAAACTATTGGCGCGACGTTATAAAACTAGAAGTTGCTGTTATCATCACTCTGGCAGAACGAGCTTTGTCATTCCGAGGTACGAACGAGCACTTTGGAAAGCCGGATACTGGGAATTATTTAGGTATACTTGAACTTCTTGAGCTGTTTGATCCATTTTTGCGGGATCATGTTGTACGATACGGAAATGCTGGAAATGGTGTTTATCCAAAACGATATGCGAAGATTTAATAAACATCATGAGCAAAAAGTTAGATCATACATTTTAGAAGAGGTTCTTGCTCTATATTACAGCCTTTCCGTTGATTCAACTCCCGATGTATCGCATATACCGGTAGATCAATGTGCTCCGGTATGTTTCACCAAAATATCACAAACCAGTTGAAAGGTTTATATCTTTTCTTGAAACAGAAGGTCATATTGGCGAATGTTTGAAAACGCAAACTGTGAACTTGGTCACTGAAGATTGCGGTTTGGAAATTCAAGATTGTAGAGGACAGTCCTATGACAAAGCACCAAACAATGTCTGGAAAGTATCAGGGTCTGCAAGCCAAAATATTAGAACTGAATAAATATGCGATTTATGTTCCTTGAGGTACACATTCTCTCGATTTAGTTGGACAATCTGCTGTTAAATGCTGTTTTTACGCAGTTGTTTTTTTTTCGATAATACAATCATAGTATAACTTCTTTTCTGCAAACCTTCACCGTTGGGGCGTGTTGAAAAATTATATCAAAAATGCAAAAACTAAGAAATTTTTGTGAGATACGCGCTGGGAAGCACATGCTAATGCAACGAACGCGGTATATGATTCGTTTCATAATATTGTCGAGGCTTTAGAAAGCATTGAAGATGAGGAGTCGGAAAATAATGACACTCGGCATGAAGCGGGGCGCATCGCAAACAGAATGCAAAAATGTCGAATTCGGATTCATGTTTTTTTGTGGGATTCAATTTTGACTTCTATGCGTGCAACTAGTAAATCATTACAAGCTGGACAGATCGACTTACAAACGTGTGCTGCCCTGTATAAAACTTTAGACGAAAAGTTAGGTAAGTTTCGTGATAAGTTCGATATTTTCGAGGAAAAACCTAAGCAATTGTTACCTGATGTATCGTATTCTAAAAAAATCGTTGCGTAGAAGGAAAAAATCAACCGAACGACGGAGGCGATCCTGAAGTCGAATTTTCGCCTCGTGAGAGTTTCAGAATAACAGAGTTTCTCAAAATCATCGATAAACTCAACGTCGAAATAAAAAGGGCAAAAGTTTATATGGACGTTTCCAAGAAATTTGCACGTTTGAATAATTTTTCAATGAGCGATAAAGAACTCTTTGAAGCGGTAAACAATTTGGTTGGCTTTTATGATAAAGATTTGGAAGAATTTTCAGCTGAACTGAAACATTTTCATTCTTATATAAACAACAGATACACCGCTGCCGAAAAATCTCATAGTCAGTTGTATGAGATTTTAATGAAAGACCAATTGGCAAATGTATTTCCGAATGTAGAAATAGCTCTCCGATTTTTTTAAAACTTTAATGATAACGAACTGTACTGCGAAACGTTCTTTTTCACAGTTGAAACAAATTATAGCGCCTTGAAGAGCTACTATGCGACAAGAACGACTGGTCATGTTAAGTCTTCTCTGCATAGAATCAGACATTTTAAGGAAAATCAACTTCGCTGATGTTATTGAAACTTTCTGCGGAAAAAAATGCAGAAAAAGTTTTTCTGAAAATGTACATATGATCTAAATTGTATTCATTATTCATTGTACATTTGTAAACAAAATCTTTTTCAAAGTTATGATTGACTTTTTTATGAGGGGGTGGTTGAATAAAAGGAAAAAAAGGGGCCTCTAATTAACAATTGCCTAGGGCCATTGTAAGTCTTGATCTGGCACTGACTACCACAGTAGTGCGGGGTTCTAATCTCCTCTAGTAGTGACAATAGCTTTACTCATTCTCGTAATGCTCTGAGTGCTCATTTATCTAAAAATCTGCATGGATGTATTAAGTAAATTCCCAACTATAAACAATCACACACAACAAAATTCGATAGAAGATCCGCAGGATTCAAGAAATCAAATACTTCACAGAATAAGTGAATGCTTTAATCGTCCTACCTTACTGCAGGCCCAGCACCGCCCAAAGCATCACCCTTCTTCGGACGTCTTCTCATGACGACACATGTTGAGGCCACGGCTGCATCGGCAAGAGTGAACTGCATCTCCGAGCTCGGCCTTTTATATACTGCAGCTTCAGTGGTGCGATCAATATGCTCCAGAAAATTCTCGGAGGTAGTGCAATGTGGATCTTTCCACTACAACTGCGCATAACCTGTGTGACTAGCCCAGTAGCACGCCCTATTGCAGCACTTCATTGACTGGCTTCTACGCCGTTACCCTCCTTTGTTCAGACCTGAAATTATGCCATATTGTGCACATTGATGCAATCTTCTTACATGGTGGAGATGTAAGAACAAATTACTCTGCCATACAAACGCGAGTAAATTCTCTCTCGAAGCAACATTTTCTGATTTTATAATAAATATTTGATTTTTAAACATTACTGTCATGTTTTAAATACACATTCAAAAATGAATTACGGTAAGTCAATTTATCCACATTTCGAGTTAATAACAATTTGCAATCATCATATGGTTCCCCTCAAGGTTACATCTGTTTATTTCCGAATTACCATGATCTGTAGGTATTAAAGAAAGCTTTTCAGTCGGTCAACACAAATTGTGCCAATCACATTAAGCGGGAAACAAGTATTTACATACGCTACAAACTAACACGCTTTTATGTAACTTACAAATACCTTCTTACATAACTTAAAAGCGTGTTAGTTTGTAAGGTATGTTGTTCCCGCCTAATGCAATAGGGCACTTGTGTGTTGACCGGCTGGAAAGCTTTCTTTAATAGAATTAGGCCAGGGGCGTATATAAGGGGGGGGGGGGGGTGCTGAGAGGGCTCCAGCCCCCTCCCCCCAAACCCATACATACACAAAAAAGCCAATAAGTGTTGCTTTGGTAAGAGCATAAAATAATTGTAAATTTGGTTGTACCCTAATCTTAACTTATTGGCTACCTGTAAGTTATAAACATTATATATATATATTTAGAATTTGGCCAATTATAGACCGCTTTGAACCTAAGACTACGGTACATTGTTTCGTTTTTTCTTTTCTTCCCAAAACTTCTTCATACGTTGGCTGATGGCCTGCCTCTGTTCCGCTGATAACACTCTCCGTGGTTGAACTGGAACTTGCAGAATCGAAAAATCTGCAGTAGTGATCAGTCGCCGGAATTCCACCCTATTAGAAATGATGTTGTTTGTGATCTTCAGTTTTTGCAGATCACACCGTATCTCTTCCAGCCATCTAGTGGTGTTTTTTAATTTGGAGATGTAGTCAAAAATTTTCTTAGTTAGCCTGCTGCTATCCATTCTATGAAGGTGACCATAAAATCGTAGTCTCCGTCTTTTAATTGAGTCTGTAATTTTTTCCACATTTCGGTAAAGGTCTTCATTTTTTCTCTTCATCCAAATATCTTTATTCTTTTGGGGACCCAAAATTTTCCTCAGTATTTTCCTTTCTTTCTTTTCCAGTTCCTCTTGTTCACCTCTTTTGTTCAACGTTAAACATTCTGATCCGTATAATACCTCGGGTTTAATTACAGTTGTGTAGTGCCTGATTTTTGCCTGGAATGAAATTGATCGTTTGTTGTATCTATGTTGGGTGAGTTTATAGGCATTTTCCATCTTTCTTAATCTCTCCTTGCAGGATGTGTTATCAAGTCCATTTGACTGGATCCATTCTCCCAAATATTTAAATTTATCAACTCTTTGGATCTGTCCATGTTGAGTTGTTAGATATAAACATTATTAAGATTGAAATTAGACTAACTCGTGGTGTAGTGGCTAGCATTCTTGGCTGTCACCCCGGAGGTCCGAATTCAATTCCAGGCTCTGCCAATAAATTTTTATTCAAGTCTGAGGGCTAGAACGGGGTACACTCAGCCTTGTGAGGAAAAACTGTGACTTCCACAGTAGAACTTTTGAGAAATAAATTATCAACTTGTAAAAAAAAAAAAAAAAAAAAAAACTGTTTACTTTTTTGCTTAGTAAATTGACAAATATTTAGATATTTGCCATTCATACTCCATAGATCATAATAGAAAATTCATTAAGTATAACATTTTATTTGTGTGTTGTGTTGTATTTTACAACTTTTTTGTATTGGCAGTAATTGTAGGCTATATAAAATATGAATCTTATCTAAAATAATTACACAAATTTATATGCTCTAAGATATTGGTTGATATTTCTACGGTGACAATCCCCTGAGAATACACAAAAATTGTTTATACGCTCCTGAATTAGGCAACACTGAAAAATGGCTTCTATCATTACAATAATCAGTAGGTACCGTATCTCTAAGAGCATCAAAAATTCTTTTTTGTTTAACAACCTTAACAATGAACAGTTTCTTTTCAAATCACATTGCACGATTATTGTGGCTTGCATGCAGTTCTAGGTGTTGTGATTCAAAATACATACTATAACCAGCTAAATGCCGAAAACATTATTGACGTTAATTAATACCGATGATCTATTATTTTCCACATTGCACCAAACTTAATGCATAGAATTCTGAAAAATGAGAGATAAATACAGTACGGCTAGCATTCTTGGCTGTCACCCTGGAAGTCAGGGTTGGATTCCAGGCTCCATCAATAAATTTTATTCTGGTCTGACGGCTGGAACGGGGTACACTCAGCTTCGAAAAGCAAAACTGAGAATAGGTGGGTTCGATTCCCACCTCGGCCATCCTGGAAGTGGTTTTCCGTGGTTTCTCGCTCCTGCTCCAGACAAATGCCGAGATGATTCCTAACTTAAGGCTATGGCCGCCTCCTTCCCAAACCTATCCCCAATTTGCAAATACACACAAATAGTACAGCCATCACAATAACACAGGTTATAACACAAATACCACGACGTCGCAGTCCCTAAAATAAGCAACAGTAACATACAACAAAATAATCTGAACGTCTTGATGTGAAATAATTTGTGTCTCATAAATTCTGTATCTTGAGATGAAATCAATAATCCTGTAACCTATCTTGGAGCGAACCAAGATGGCAGCTCCAGGCCCCGCCCCAGGTGAGAGACGATTTTACAGCAATCACCTGAAGTTTGCAGACAGAATCCTGAAGATGGGGAGGCAACTATGTCGAGTATGTTTCACGGGGCGTAACACAGAAGTCTTTTACCAATTACCCCACGAATTTGGAATGTTCAAAAACATAGACACCAAAGTAATATACAGCTCCATATAAATATAAATAAACAAAATTAATAATATAACAATAAACAAACATTAAAATCACTGTTTAAAAATTGAACAAAGAAATACCACATTACAAAACAAAAAATAGGGGATATTTGTTCTTTGAGTCACGGAAATTACACTCTCAATTTGAATTCTTTGCTCAAACCCATTCTCGGGATGGTTCCTAAATTAAGGCCACGACCGCCTTCTTCCCATACTTAACCCGAGTTTACAAAAAATACACAGGTTATGAGGCAAATTCCACACACCCAAGTACACCGGGCTACATGACCACGATGTCGCAACGCCCCTAAATCAATCGACAACAACGCAGTGGCGAAACTAGGATTTGCTTTTGGAGAGAGATGAGAGGAGTCATATATATTTACATTGGCGTGGGGGCAAAATTAGACATAATCCATATTAAAGCAAAAGACACGTTTTCGTGTTTGATCTCGATAGCATTTATTTGCACCTATCAATGTGCAAAAGCTTGAAAATGAACAGTTTTGCTTACGTAAGTGTTAAGTTTAGATCAGTGTTGCCAATCCTTGTTGTACCAAAAGAAGGAGATTGCCACTCAAAAAGGAATGAGATAAAAGTAAATTTTCAAATTTCAATGGGTGTCAACTTGTTATCAGTTCCAAAGACATACCCCAAATTTCATATCATAACGTCTAAAAATAATGTAATTTTATGTAGTCAACTCACCAATTGAATTGCTTGCCACGGTGGGTGAGTGGATAGCGTGTCGGTCTACTAACCCCAAGCTTGCAGGTTCGCTCCTGACTGTGGTAAGTGATTTTTGAAAGGCGGCAAAAATTACGACACACATGTCATACGATGTTGGCATGTGAGAGAACCCATTTGAATTCAGTAGGCCGTGTTCATAATGGCAAAATTAATCTCGGGAGTTTCCGCCAACCCAAAGTTACTCATTTCTCTACTATAAAGCGCTATAGTGTTCAAGGAGCTTAGATATCTAACCTCCTTGACTTTCATAGCTTCAAAGAACAACGAAATTCGACATGCAAGCTACCCTCCGGGTGTCGAATAACAAAGCTTGCACCGGGCACCCGAGGCCATACGATAGTATTATTATACGAGGTCATCTGTCCACCAATTGAATTCATCTTGTCACTCACACAGCGCATCTTCAAATTTTAATAGGAATTTACAGTGAACTCTCGCAAGGAACAGTGTAGTGCTTACCACAGGATATCTATCCCACAGAGGTTGAGGTGGACAAACATTTATTTGACCGAGGGAATTTTCTATGACGTAACGGAGCATGAACCCATTCATTTTTTTAAATCCCAATTGTTAACCATGTTGCACCAACTAACATTAATGTTGACTCAGTGTTTCTTAGCCATGGATGATTGACCCATGACTCAGTATCGTATTAAACTTCGGGTTTTACCTCACAACTACTTGCATACGGTACAGTATTTTTAAGACAATATGTCAATTCGAGAAAAAGGGGGAAAACACATTTTAAAGCAACATTTCATAAAGTAAACTTGTTAAACTTTAGAAGTTGGCTAGCAAAGCAGGCATTGGTAAGAAGAAGAAAATCTCCTTCAAAATAAGTAGACATGGCAACACTATAAGTTTTGTACTCAATAAAAGGGAAATGATCTCTAATTAGTAAGTATTATTACATAATCCAGTCGTTTGTCATAAATCCGAAGATCTTCGGTGGCGTAGTTGGTAGCATGCTGAACTGCTGTGCCCAAGATAGCGGGTTCAAACCGGGCCGAAGTCGTCGGATTTTTTAAAAGCGTTAAAATCCTTCAGTATGCCTTCCTTCGGAGGGGAAGTAAATCCGGCGGTCCCATGTCATAGATTTATGGCATGTAAAAGATCCTTCCGCAGACTAAACTTGTGTGAAGCTATTGCTAGGTTAGATTTCGTCGGAACGCTCTATCATAGTTCCAACGTTCACCACTAGGTTTCAGTGACATCTGGTAGCGAATGTTGGAACTACTTGAAGTTGAACGGAACTTGTAGTTAACCCTATGGGTGTCCGCGGGAAGCAGCTACAGCCTCTGGTGAGCCGAACATGTCCTCGGACACTCCCGGCACTTAAAGCCATACGATAGATAATAAATAATCCGAAGATTCGTTTTGATTGCCGCCCCCTCCCCTCTGAGTGGATGACGCAATCAGCAGCCACCAAATTATTAGTAAATAATTATGAGCTTGGGCGTATCGTGCAGATAGGTGTGCATCGTAGATCTGTAATAACCACGCATTTGGTCAAAATGATCAATATGGTTCCACAGCTACAAATTGATGGGTCCTGAGTTGACCTTCTATGACCTACCCTTAATCTGCTTAAAATGACGTACTCCCTCCCTAACTAGTGGTACTCACTCACAAACGTGAGTCCTTTTAATCACTTCCAGTATTTGGCATGCGTTTTTACACATAAAAATACAAACATGCCTGAGATGCGCAGGCAAAATTTGCTTTGACAGCTTTACCCATATGAGTTTTAAATAACTGAATCTGCATTACGTCAGTAAAACTTCGAAATGAAGTTATGTCGCTCATATCAATGGCAAATTAAAAGAATACAATGATAGAGAAGAGGATATGCAGAGCTGACAAAAAGAACAAGTAGTTCCGTGAAGAAGTAAATAGCCTATTTCCATATACTCTATCATACTTATGTTAATTGCCTCTATCAACATACAAAATTTCAGTTTGATTGCTGTAATAGATTCGTAGATATTAAAAACAGTCTAAACTCTAAATATTTCAGATGGTCACCATGTTGATTTTTTATGTAAACAAGTAGTTCCGTGATGAACTATACAGCCTATTTTCATATATCCTGCTCATGTTAATTGCTTCTATCAACATACAAAATTTCAGTTTAATTGCTGTAACAGATTCGTAGATATTGAGAACCGTCTAAATATTTCAGATGGTCGCCAGGTTGGATTTTTATTTTTGTACTAATACATTAAGATTATTGTGTACGTGTGGTATTCAAACTGCAATCGCATGATTAGAACACAAGAAGTAAAAACGAGATTTTAAAATTACGCACAGCAGCCATCTTGTAATTATGCAAACAATTGAAATAAATTAGATGCCAGTGGATCAACATTTGTATAAGCATTTAACGTGCAACGTTTCATGGCACTCGGATAGTTAATTCGCGAGAAACGTCCATTTAAATATTTATAATTCGCGTCGCCGCCATATTGGATTTGTGCTCACCAGGTTACTGAAAGTCCTATAGGTGAACATATGTTCATAGTCTCTATGAACATTTAAAAAAATCAGTTTGTTTGCTGTAAAACATTCATAGATATTGAGAACCGTCTAAATATTTCGGAAGCTCTCCATTTAGGATTGTTATATGTATATGCCATAGAGTTATGTACCATTCAAGGACAATTATTGCCTAGGTTCATTATTCAAACTTTCACTTCGATCGCATGATTACGACACAAGAAATAAAAACTTAATTTTAAAATTTCGCACAGCCGCCATCTTGAGGTTATGTAAACAATTGTATTAAATTAGATGGCAGTGCATTACAATCTGCAAAATCATTTACTGTACCACATTTCACTGCGCTCAGAGAGTTAAATCACGAGAAAAGTCTATTAAAATATTTCAAATTCGCTTGGTCGCCATGTTCGTTTTGTACTTTACAGGTTTATGAAATATACATAGGTAAACTTGTATCAGTACCCTTTATCAACGTACAAAATTGCAGGGTGATATCTGTAATAGTTTCGGAGATATAGAATGTCAGTGCAATATTTCGCACAGCCGCCATTTTGAGGTTATGTAAACAATTGAACTAAATTAGACTTCAGTGCATTACAATGTGTATAAACATTTGCTGAACCAAGTTTCATTACGTTTGGATAGTTAAATCGCGAGAAAAGTCTATTTAAAAGTTTCAACTTCGCTTGGCCGCCATGTTGGTATTGTAGTCACCAGGTTTTTGAAAGTCTCATAGGTGAACTTCTAGTAGTGTCCTTTATCACCGTACACAATTTCAGGGCGATATCGGTAATAGTTTCGGAGATATTGAATGCTAGTGAAATATTTCGCACAGCTGCCATGTTGGATTGGTGAGACGTAACAAAATTTGAAGGGCACGGTCGAGGTCGCCGGAAATAGTGCTATGAACTTACAGAGTTTCATTGAAATCGCTCCAGACGTTTAGATTTTATTAGGGACACACACACACACACACACACACACACACACACACACACACACACACACACACACACACACACACACACACATGGACAAAAGGTGATCTCATAAGCCTATTTTTTCAAAATTGAAAATAGGCTAAAAATGTAGGCCATAGAGTTATGCACTATTACTGCGTAGCTGTATTATTCAAACTTGAGCGGACACGTAAGGTTGGCAGGTGCATATGTCGTACGATTTGCTGTCTATTTAGCTGTTCCCCTGCTTATTCGTAGCTTATGCTTAACTTTTGGACACTAGTGTATTTGATATTGTATTCAGCATTAGCATTTTGATTGACTGGTTGTTATTTTAATTCAAGAAGACCTCTGGGTTACCGATATATCCTGGGCTATAATCAGTGGCTATAATACTCACCTCTTAGGGGACAATTAAACTCTCACGTGGAAACATTTTCATTTAAAGAATATTAATACGATTGGATGATACAAAAGTGTGTGGCTGTTCTAATGTTGTAATTTAGATACACTCTTCGATGCGTGCCACATTCCACATTCAGTGAATAATTTTAGGGGAGGAATATTGACGCTCCAAACAAAGCTTAAACATCGTCATTATTGTAGTAGTTGTTGTTGTATCATTTAAGGACTTGAGGCATCATGATTATCATCTTCGTGTAAGTTAATGTCTTTATTTGTGTGAATGATATACCTGCCATTTGCCAGGCCTCAAAAACCCAGGGCAGCATACACGGTAAGGTGAGGAGTGAGGTTTATTTTATTTATTTATCGTATGGCTTTTAGTGCCGGGAGTGTCCGAGGACATGTTCGGCTCGCCAGAGGTTGTAGCTGCTTCAAGCGGACACCCTTGGGTGAGCTACAAGTTCCGTTCAATTTCAAGTAGTTCCAACTTTCGCTACCAGATGTCATGATACCTAGTGGTGAACGTTGGAACTTTGATAGAGCGTTACAACGAAATATAACCTTGAAATTTAGCTCCACACAAGTTTAGTCTGTGGAAGGATCTATTACATGCCATAAATCTATGACATGGGACCGCCGGCTTTACTTCCTCTCCGAAGGAAGGCTTACTGAAGAATTTTAACGCTCTTAAAAATCCGACGAATTAGGCCGGGTTTGAACCCTCTATCTTGGGCACAGCAGTTCAGCATGCTACCAACTACGCCACCGAAGCCCCCAGGAGTGAAGTAATTGGCCATTGCAGCACCAGAGCATCCACAGACACTGGCTGTACCCCGAATGGCATTGCTCAGAACCAGGCTTGGAGACTCTGAAGACCATCTCATTTAATTACTCAAACACCGAACCTTAAAAACTACGAATACATGAAACGAGAGAGGATACAAAAATTCTCAATAAGGAATAAAATGTGCTGTGCCCAAGGTTGCAGGATCGAGTCCTAGCGCAGTCAGTTGGCATTTGAAGGCGCGTAAATGCGAGGACGCCGTGGCACGTTAAAAATCTCCTTCGGGACTAAATTCCGACACCCCAGCGAGGCGTCTCTAAAAAGCCGCAGTAGTTAAAAGGGGCGTAAAACCAATAACATTATAAGAAAACTCATTTTAATAATTAGGTACCGGTAATGCTCTTTCCTTTCTTCACATCCTTCCATCTTAGGCGCGGTGCACACTGGAGAAACCTGTTTCATGCAACTGGTTTCCTGAAACGTGAAACTGAAGTTGCTTGCAACAGATAGATAAGATTAACACAGGGCTGTGCACACTGCGTTTCATGAAACTGTAGTTGCATTGATTTCGCAAAACCGGGTTTCGATAAACTTGGAAAAACGGTTTCATGTCGCGTCAGTTGCACGTTTCTTGTATTTTATTCTTCCCCTCTTTTACGTAAATACAGGGTCTTTCATATAAAGTAAGAACGGCAAGCGGCGGTTTTATTATCAGCTGCTGCGGTGGCCTTCACCGAGCTTGTGGCGCACCATGGCCCCCTGCTTTAAGCGTGTGTACAATTCTTCTTCTTCTTTCTTCTTTCAGGAGATTTTCTGGGCCTGAGAGAGCTCTTCACCCAGTCACCAGTTAACAATGGTTTTCCGTGGTTTCCCATTTTCAACACCAGGCAAATGCTGGGACAGTACCTTCTGACAGGCCACGGCCGCTTCCTTCCACATCCTTGCCCAGTTTCATTCATCCTCATCAATTCCATCTCTCATCCCGACGCGCAGGTCGCCCACGGGCGTCGACTAGAAAGACCTGCACTCGGCCTCTCAGGAGGCTACACGACAAAAAAAAAAAATCTATATGAAATAAATTACCTTATAAAAGAATCTGGAAGTGTCGTCCTTCCTGGGTTATACAGGCATTGTACCTGGTAACCACATTCTGGCTGACGCGAGTTAGTTCTGCCGCTGTAATGTTCTGATCTTTCATTTTATGTCTTTTATTGAGCACTGAGCCAGTATTGTCAAACTTATTTACGTGAATATGTGCTAGTGAAGGTGGCACTTCATCAGTAAATTGCTGAACAAATTCATCACGTACCCGCCGAGCCGACTCGTACTTAAAATATGTTTTACATACAAGAAAAATACGATGTTGTAATGATAACTGTCTCACCATGTTAGCATCTGAGGTTAAGACTGGCGACTGAACATTGAACACCTGCACGCTTATTGCAAGATCAAGTGTGTACTGTACTATACGCGCGCTTTCAATAATACAGCAAGAGGCCGTGGCGCGCCACGAGCTCGGCCAAGGGCATTGTAGCAGCGGATGACAAATACGCCGCTCTCCGTTCTTACTTTATATGAAAGACCCTGTATATGAACTTGCTATTGAAGGATGAAGTGCGGACTTTGGAATCAGAAACGTGACCTGCTGTTGGTTGTTTACAAAACACGTACATTGTACCTCGTAATAACTGGGGAGTGAAGAATCACGCCCACGTGATCCGCAAGAGCAGTTATTTAAGTTAGGACTATGTTATCAGCCGGCCCCGTGGTTCCGGAGGCCCTGGGTTCGATTCCCAGGTCCGTCAGGGGTCTTAAAAACTGACGTGAGGACTGGAACGGGGCGCACTCAGTCTCGTGAGGAAAATTGAGTAGCTGTCTGACAGTGAGGTCACGAAAACCAAGATTAACGGCCGTGAGGACCCGACGCGCTGACCACGCGTCACCCCAATATCTGCAGGCCAAATGGCTGGGCAGCGGTCACTTGGTTGGCCTAGGCCCTTCATGGGCTGTAGTGTCAGGGGTTATTATTTATTATGTGGGTGACCTTGTCCTTTCTATTGGTTTTCGTCGGCTGAACCGGGCTGGCAAGTAGGGGATGCTGCTTGGATGCGATAGCGGTTTATTTTGCGATCACGTGAGCATAATGCGAAATCTACAGGTTGTTGTTTTAAAGGGCGGCACAGCGAGTCCATCTGCCCCTGACGGCTACAGGCATGGTTACCGTATTGTAATTGTATTTAGCTTGGCCCTACCGTTCGGGTTCATTATTCTTTCGGGGCATGGTCCTCGTTTGGAAGGTGTGGCCAAGAAATCCAACAAGACAAAATCATGGCCCCACCTCCTAACTGATGGAAAACCGTTGCTTCTGTGAGCATGTTCCAATACGACTGGTTTCTTGAAACCCATTTCATGAAACCAGTTGCATGGAACAGGTTTCTCCAGTGTGCACAGCACCTTAATGTTTACGTCCATAAAGTCCGGAAAGGTTTACATGATGCCCCGAGGGAGGAACTAACAAACTGGGACTCCAGGTTGCCCTCCAGGGCCCTGCTCAACATCACCCATATAGGACATATCTCAGGAGGTTCCACACACTGTATTCATTGCCATAAATGAGGCATTGCGGAAAGCACAAAATCAAATGCAATTCTTCCTGAAGAAATAGGTTGTTGTTTTTATGATTGTTTTAGGGACTTTGCAACATCGTGGTCATGTAGCCCCGTGTACTTGGGCGTGTGTGTAGAAGTTGTCTGATATAACCTGTGCCACTGTGATGTATGTACTGTATTCGGGCAGGAAACGGCCGTGGCCTTAAGTTAAGTGTCATCCCGGCATTTGCCTGGAGTAGAAGTGGGAAACCACGGAAAACCTCTTCCAGGATGGCTGAGGTACGAATCGAACCTACCTCTACTTAGTTTTGCCTCACGACGCTGAGTGAACCGCGTTCCAGCCCTCAGACCAGAATTTAATTTCTTGACAGAGCCAGGAATCGAACCCGGGCCTCCACGGTACAAGCCAAGAATGCTAGCCACTATGACGAAATAGGCAGGGAAGTATGCATCCTCTTCCAATGAGGTTCAGGGCCGTATTTCTAAATAGGCTAAGTAGGCTGCAGCCTAGAGCGGCAAATTTTCAGGGGCGGCAGTTTGGCAATTCATTCAAAAGCTAAAATGAAGTATTTCAGACGTTAATAATATTTTCCGTACGAATTTAAGAATACAAGTTACTTAAAAATATGTTTTAGTCCTTCTCCAGTTTTTCCTGCCTTAGCGAGAGTTAAGAACTATCTGCGAACTAGTATTCCTGAAATACGGTTAAACTCACTTTCATTACTTTGTATTGAGGCAAATACAACAAAAACACTTTCATATGAGGACATCATTTACGAGTTTTCCAATAAGAAATCTCGCAAGAAAGCTATGTAAATTTGAACATCAAGATTACATAGGGTGTGTTGTTTTAGAGAAGTTTGTAAATTTTTCAACAAATAAACCAGTAAGTAACTACATTTTGTGTTATTTCATTTCACCATGTAGGACAACTTAATTCAAATTGAACACAGATCTTCAATTAGGCATTAAAATATAAAAATATGTGTAAAATAGTGATCACTGATCTCAAAGAACAAATTAATTAATTAATTAAGTTCGAAACCCGTTTCATTTTTAACGCATCTTAAAAGAAGTAAGTTAAAAAAACAAGTAGATAACTAATTTCGGTATAACATGTATTATGGAGGTCGCCTCCGTAGCGTAGTAGTCAGCATGGTTAGCTGCCGCCCCGGAGGTCCTGGGTTCGATTCCCGTCTCTGCCACGAAATTTGAAAAGTGGTATGAGGACTGGAACGGGGTCTACTCAGCCTCGGGTGATCCAAATGAATAGAGGGGGTTCGATTCCCACCTCAGCCATCCTCGAAGTGGTTTTCCGTGGTTTCCCACTTCGTCTTCGGGCAAATGCCGGGATGGTTCCTTCTTCAAGGCCACGGCCGCTTCCTTCCCCCCTCCCTGCCTATCCATCCTAATCTTCCCCTCCTCTCTTCCCTCATGAGGCCCCTGTTCGCTTTGCAGGTGAGGCCGCCTGGGCGAGGTGCTGATCACACCTAACCAGTTGTATCCCCTCCGACCAGATGTTACAAGCTCCAGGACACTGCCCATAGAGGCGGTAGTGGTGAGTTCCCTCGCTGAGTCCGTGGGAACCACCAACCTAGAGGGAAAATCGACTAAATAAAAAAATAAAAAATGTATTACCCTATGTTGTAAGCCATTGAAATTGCAGTTCTATCTAAACTAAATGAACTTTATGTTTAAAAAAGTTGAAAACGCCAATGAACTCTATCCCTTTGTTGTATAAAACAAATTTATTGAGTGAATCTGTAGTAAAGAGGGGGCGGCAAATGGACTTAAGCCTATAGGCGGCATACTCTTAAATCCGGCCCTGATGTGGTTACTGCTATATCATTCATCCTTCGCACAGAGGGGGTGGTTACACATTGAGCCTAACGTGGGAGAGTTTGTTTTGCAGGGGCAGATGACCTCGTAGTTCTGCCCCTTAAAACAACAATAACTAACTAACTAATTTGTTTTGCACTCTACGCATTAACTTCTTCGAGAGAATAAAATTCCAATTAGGCCTACTTTTGTTAAAGCTTAGAATTCATCCGCAAAATAGCATCTCTGCACGTTAGCACTTCAGGTTAGAGTAGTTTGTTCACATAACGAAACCGGTATATTTTTATATCGTGGTATTCAGGTAAGCTTCTTCCCCTTTTCCATTAGTATACCGCACTATACCCTCCATTCGCCTTTGTCAAGCAGGTAAAGAAAAAAAAACACGCGTGGAACGGGAACAACCGTTACGACTACGGTTTTTATTATCTCCTCTTGCAGCAGATTTGGAAACATAGTCACACGCAAATAATACAAGTTGCAAGGATTTGTAATGCTGAATAGATGAACCCTGAATTACGAGCTCGGGGAGTGTTCAGTCAGGACAGAGAAAAGATTCGAGTGTGAGAATGACCTGATCGTTCATCCCGAGCAGCGAAGAGTGGGCTCATTTGCGAGGTGGGCCGAGATAGGGACGGATTTAAGTGAGGCGAGGGCCACTGCCACTCCCCTTCCCCCTTGGACAAGAGTTTCTTTTAAAAGGTTTGGAAATTAGTTTAACATTTTTTGGCAACTTGAATTAAAAACCTGAAATAAATCATGCAATTTCTTAGTTTTTCACTAAAAATTCGAAACTAGTTATTAATATTTACAGTTTTTGAACGTTTCATTATTTCAAATTAACATTTATATTTACTCCAAAATATCACAAAAACAATCACCAAATGACCAATAACTCACTAATTTGGGCTTAAGATTTGCAAAATTTTACAGGGTAGGACCCCCTTGACCCCGCCCTCTAATTTCTTGGCTTAAATCCATCCCTACGCTGAGATACAATGCAACTCGAAAGAATTATATATATTATACTAGGTGTTAGCTTGAAGAGCCTCGAGTTCGATTCCCAGCCACGTATGCACGTATGTTACATCAATACACCACCGCTCCAAAAATGGTTAATTTAATTGGTCGGATTCCGCTCGATGTTCGCTTGATTGGTTGGCAGCCTTGCTTCCAAAAACAGTGACAAGTTTGAAATGCAAAGTCTTCGTCTTTACGAATTAACCCTTTTATCAATAACACCGATTCAGCAATGCTCGTCGTCAATTCAAGTATTTGTATCAGAATTCACGAATATAACCAATTTGGACCATCATAATGGTGTAGCGGCTAGTATGATTGGCTGTCGGCCCGGAGGTCCGGGTTCACTTTTCGGTTCAGTCAAGATATTTAATTCTGGTCTGAGGGCTGTAACAAGGTACACTCAGCCTCGTGAGACAAAATTGAGAAGAGGTGGGTTCGATTCCAACCTTAGCCATCTTGGAAGTGGTTTTCCACTTCTACTCAGCTAAGCTGGACATTGTGGTCATTTCAGTCATGTGATACATATAGCCTATATATATAGTCAACCAACAAAGTCAACCCCTGGCACTATACAGCCCATAAAGGGCCTAGGCCTACCAAGCGACCGCTGCCCAGCCATTTGGTCTGCAGATATTGGGGTGACGCGTGATCAGCGCATCAGGTCCCCTCGGCCACTAATCTTGGTGTTCGTGATCGGGGCGCTGCCTCACTGTCAGACAGCTACTCAATTGTCCTCACGAGGCTGAGTGCACCCCGTTCCAACCCTCACGTCAGATTTAAAATCCCTGACGGAGCCGGGGATCGAACACGAGGCATCCGGGTGAGAGGCAGGCGCGCTACTCCAACACCACGGGGCCGGCAGCCTATATATATAAATACCTGATGACCTGTGTTATTGTGGTGTTTGTAGTAGTAGTAGTAGTAGTAGTGTATATGTTGGGAGGATTGGGATGGAAGCGATATTGGCCTTACGTTAGGTACTATCCCAGCATTTTCCCGGAATAGGCCAACAGTAAATCATCTCTACGGTGGCAGAACTGGGATTCGAACCCAGGTCTCCGTGGCGACATTCAAGAATGGTAGCCACTACGCCACGAGTTGTTCTTTTTGGAGATCTTCAATACTTGGATGGGAGAAAGGAAATAACAAAATCGGTTCCAAATTCTGAAATTATTGAGGGATCATAAAAATTGGGAAAAATAGGATTACGAATGTATGAACAATATTTTTCTTTGTTTTTCTACTAAATATTTGGTACTGCCCGGCATTTGTCTGTCGGCAAACCACGAAACACCATTTCTAGGATGGCTATTTCTCGGCAGAACCAGAAATCGCACCCGGACCTCCGCGGTGGCAGCCAAGAACGCTAGCCACTACGCTGCGAGGTGAACTAGCTTATTGTTATTCTTGATCATGTAGCCCCATGTACTTTGGGTGTGTGTAGAATCTGTCTGATGACCGGTGTTAATTGTGATGACTATATTAGTGTGTGTAATCTGTTTCTTCATTCATGTAAGGACTGCAGACTTTGAATTTTTCAAGTAGTTTCTACTTTTGCCGTCAAACGCCACCGTCAACGACTACTAGTTCAGAACTTGGCTACTAGACGCTACCGCAGTCGGCTCCTGGCGACGAACGTAGGAACCTGAGCGTTGTTTACATTTTTAACCTAATTTAGCTTCACACAGGTGTAATTAGTGGAAGGTTCTTTAACAAGCCGTAAATATATGACATGGGACACCCGGCTTTACTTCCCCTCCGAAGGAAGGCATCCTGAGGGATTTTTAACGCTCTTAAAAAATCCGACGACTTCGGCCGTTTTTGAACCCGCGATCTTGGGCATAGAAACTCAGCATGCTACCAACTACGCCTCCGAAGCCGCTGATATAATTTTGGTAAGTGATTTTTGAAAGGCGGCAAAAATTACGACAACGCATGTCATACGATGTTGGCATGTCAAAGAACCCATTTGAATTCAGTAGGCCGTGTTCATAATGGCAAAATTAATCTCGGGATTTTCCGCCAACACAAAGTTCCTCATTTCTCTACTAGAAAGCGCTATAGTGTCTAGGAGCTTAGATATCTAACCTCCTTGACTTTCATAGTGCTTCAAGGTACAGTACAACAAAATTCAACATGCAAGCTGCCCTCTGGGTGTCAAATAACTAAGCTTGCACCCGGCACCGAGACCATACGATATTATTATTAATATTATTATTATTTTCTGCTCCATTTTTGTATCGATTTCTTTTTATAAACAACAATCAGCTGACCGTTGTTGTTTCATTTAAGGGGATACGGAATGTCCTATGGTTACAATGTTAAATCATGTGACATTTAAGGAACATTTCAATCGTTTCAAGGTATCTATTTGTAATTTTCCCAGTTTGTATAGCCTATGCATGAATTGGCTCTCTACTGAAATTACAGTTTTGAATCAATGTAATTGGTTTTTTTTATTTATGAAATCTTTTTAAAGTCCAAATATTTTCGTACTTTTTCCCTGGATATTAAGATCACAAAACCAGAAAAATGTTACCGACCACCAAAGTGCCATTTCTGCACAAGGATAATAATATTATAAATGTCACTAGAAAGTTTCAAGTTCCTACATTCTACACAAACGGAGAAAATGTTACTTAAGTGTTAAAAAAAAGTAGCTTTCGGGAAATTAAATTTCAAGTTGCAACACTAATGCAATAACGGTTACGCATGATATTACAGAATAATTAATTTAAAAATTCCTCTCGGCACGCCGGAAGACGGAGGTTGATTTCACCATGCAAAATAGGGCATAGGCGAAAATAGGCAAAATATGCAGGTTTTCGTAGAAGCATCAGACCTCATTTATTGCGAGACAGTATTTTACAATTGGAGCTTAATGAACTTTTTTTCGTCTTTCTATGCATATTTTTAAAATTTTATTGTCTTATGGTGACGATAACCTTCTTGTCATTTGGGGTCTATTTTTATAGACCTACTTGTGGTCACACAACCTTATGCAGGTTTGGAACTGTTGTGTAACTATCTATCTAACAGTCTGTTACTTCTTCACGCAACATTTTATCTCCCGCAGAGATGTTGGCTGGTTCCTCAGTTTAGAGACTGCGACAACGCGGTCATGTAACCCCGTGTACTTTGGGTGTATGTAAAATCTGGCTGATAAACTGTGTTAATTGTGATGACTGTATTAGTCTGTAATTCAGGTAGGGACTGCAGACGGTTCAAGTATTAGTTCCTAATTTTGGTACCAAATACTACCGTCTACTAATTCCGAAATCATTTTGCTCATCCCTTGGCGTAATGGTGGGTCATATCAAAAATTCTTTCAGACAAAAGTGTTAGGTAATTATTAGGGGAATATTGTCCATTTTGTACGGTTCTGATATTGTATCTATTAAGAGAGATATGATTAATGTTTCCCGAAAAACCCACCTTTTGCACCCCTTTGGTCAATGGTTGGTGCTATCAAAAAACTTTTCAAACATAAATTTTTGGGCCTTATCCGACACATAGTATGAACTTTGAATGGATTCGATATTTCACATGTTACGAGAGTTATAGCGATATTTTACTTTATCGAAAAATAAGACCCCCGTTTTCACCCCCTTCGACCCATTGAACTCGACCGAGATTTTATAGGGATACATATTATGTAAAAAATTCAAAGTGATTGGTGCAAAATTGCGGTAGTTATCATGTCCACAAGAAAGTGATATCTATTGTAATCGCTCTTCAACACAAACAAATTTAGAATATATATATATATATATTATCAAGATAAATTTCACTGGGTGCCACTCATATACACAATGAGAATATAAATAGAGAACACGAAATCTCTCCTCCCGGGCTGTAGGACAATAAGACTTGCTTATTGCAAAAAAAAACTTCCCTTCCCCTTGTAGAAATGATAAGTGAAAGAGAAAATATCTAATACCAATAAATAACAACTGCGGAATTAGAATAAGAGAAAGAAAAATTATTGCATTCAATTAATAGAGATTTTAAATTACTATTCGGAAAGTGCCATACATTACATGTTCCCTTAGGTAGGCCAGACTTACGTATAAATGGGGTATTATATATTCTGATGTACTTTTTATGATCCGCAAACTTGCGGAATAGCTTCTTTGTCTCTCAAAGTATCAATTTATTGAAATATCTTTACTGTCTAGACCTAGAGACACCATTCTTCCCCTTCAACGAATAACAATCACACCAGGACATGTGAAACATAACCAAATATAACAAAGAATATCCTTGGTTGGTTGGTTCTTAAGTTTAGGGGCAGCGACAACGTGGTCATGTAGCCCCGTGTACTTTGGGTGTGTGTAGAATCTGTCTGATAACCGGTGTTAATTGTGATGACTGTATTAGTGTGTGTTATCTGTTTTTAGGTAGATTTCATTAGAAAGCTAACTATTGCAATGGGTCCCATGTTTCGACTTCCGGAAAATTTCGACATATCTTCGCGTTTCACATCCCCCAGACCCCAAAACCACCGTCAGTTCAAAAGTTTATATATATATATATATATATCAGTTTCTTGTGGACACGATAACTGCCGTAATTTTCCAGCAACCACTTTGAATTTTTTACATAATATGTATCCCTATAAAATCTCGGTCGAGTTCGTTAATGGGCAAAATCGGTCAAAGGGGGTGAAAATGGGGGGGCTTTTTTCGAAAATGTGAAATATCGCTATAACTCTCTTAATACAGGAAATATCGAATCCCTTCAAAGTTCATAATATGTGTCGGATAAATGCCAAAAATTTATGTCAAATAAGTTTTTTGATAGCACCAACCATTGACCAAAGGGGTGGGAAAAAGTGGGTTTTTCGGGAAACATTAATCATATCTCTGTTAATAGGCAGAATATCAAAACCGCACAAAATGGACAATATTCCTCCAATAATTACCTAAAACTTTTGTCTGAAAGAATTTTTGATATGACCCACCATTACGCCACGGGGTGAGCAAGATGATTTAAATTATAAGAAAATGCCAAGTGCCAAGAGTGGTTGCCATGACAACTTTACTTTTAATTGATAAGGGATGAGGCATCAGCAGTTGCTATGACAACGCCACTGCACGAGATCACATTCAGTTTTCATATGTCGGTGGGAAGCGACTTCGGTATCGGAACTGGTAGCATGCTGAACTTCTATGCCCAAGGTCGCGGGTTCAAACCCGGTTGAAGTCGTCGAATTTACTAAGAGCGCTAAAAAAAACTGAGTTTGCTTTCCTTCGGAGGGGAAGTTCCAACGTTCGTTGCGAGTTGATGGTTCCGGTGGCATCTAGTAGCCAAGTTCTCAGCTAGGAGTCGTTGATGGTAGTATTTTAGGTAGATTTCATTAGAAAGCTAACTATTGCAATGGGTACCATGTTTCGATTTCCGGAAAATTTCGACATATCTTCGCGTTTCACATCCCCCAGACCCCAAAACCACCGTCAGTTCAAAAGTATATATATAATTTATGTAATATATGTATATATGTATATCAGTTTCTTGTGGACACGATAACTGCCGTAATTTTGCACCAATCACTTTGAATTTTTTACCGAATATGTATACCCATAAAATCTCGGTCGAGTTCGTTACTGGGCTAAATCGGTCGAAGGGGGTGAAAATGGGGGACTTTTTTTTCGAAAAAATGAAATATTGCTATAACTCTCTTAATATGTGAAATATCGAATCCGTTCTAAGTTCATACTATGTGTCAAATAAAGCTCAAAAATTTATCAGCAATTCTTCTAGGTTTGTGCCGTGTCTTGTGTGGGGTTTCGCCTAGGACACCAAGCTAGGCTCATCGGCGGGCTCTTGGTGTCCCCGCCCGGACCCCCACAGGAGTGACGAACTGCGCGCCACCTCCCTTTATATAGGGTGCAACTGCACCACTTGACTACGAGAACTAAAAGTTCAAGCAGCCTTAACCTCCCTATGAAGGCTTCCAAAAAGATGGTATTTTGGCTTTCACGGCCGGTGAATTAAAACTCAGCAATTCTTCTAGGTTTGTGCCGTGTCTTGTGTGGGGTTTCGCCTAGGACACCAAGCTAGGCTCATCGGCGGGCTCTTGGTGTCCCCGCCCGTTTCTTGTGGACACGATAACTGCCGTAATTTTGCACCAATCACTTTGAAACCCCACACAAGACACGGCACAAACCTAGAAGAATTGCTGAGTTTTAATTCACCGGCCGTGAAAGCCAAAATACCATCTTTTTGGAAGCCTTCATAGGGAGGTTAAGGCTGCTTGAACTTTTAGTTCTCGTAGTCAAGTGGTGCAGTTGCACCCTATATAAAGGGAGGTGGCGCGCAGTTCGTCACTCCTGTGGGGGTCCGGGCGGGGACACCAAGAGCCCGCCGATGAGCCTAGCTTGGTGTCCTAGGCGAAACCCCACACAAGACACGGCACAAACCTAGAAGAATTGCTGAGTTTTAATTCACCGGCCGTGAAAGCCAAAATACCATCTTTTTGGAAGCCTTCATAGGGAGGTTAAGGCTGCTTGAACTTTTAGTTCTCGTAGTCAAGTGGTGCAGTTGCACCCTATATAAAGGGAGGTGGCGCGCAGTTCGTCACTCCTGTGGGGGTCCGGGCGGGGACACCAAGAGCCCGCCGATGAGCCTAGCTTGGTGTCCTAGGCGAAACCCCACACAAGACACGGCACAAACCTAGAAGAATTGCTGAGTTTTAATTCACCGGCCGTGAAAGCCAAAATACCATCTTTTTGGAAGCCTTCATAGGGAGGTTAAGGCTGCTTGAACTTTTAGTTCTCGTAGTCAAGTGGTGCAGTTGCACCCTATATAAAGGGAGGTGGCGCGCAGTTCGTCACTCCTGTGGGGGTCCGGGCGGGGACACCAAGAGCCCGCCGATGAGCCTAGCTTGGTGTCTTAGGCGAAACCCCACACAAGACACGGCACAAACCTAGAAGAATTGCTGAGTTTTAATTCACCGGCCGTGAAAGCCAAAATACCATCTTTTTGGAAGCCTTCATAGGGAGGTTAAGGCTGCTTGAACTTTTAGTTCTCGTAGTCAAGTGGTGCAGTTGCACCCTATATAAAGGGAGGTGGCGCGCAGTTCGTCACTCCTGTGGGGGTCCGGGCGGGGACACCAAGAGCCCGCCGATGAGCCTAGCTTGGTGTCCTAGGCGAAACCCCACACAAGACACGGCACAAACCTAGAAGAATTGCTGAGTTTTAATTCACCGGCCGTGAAAGCCAAAATACCATCTTTTTGGAAGCCTTCATAGGGAGGTTAAGGCTGCTTGAACTTTTAGTTCTCGTAGTCAAGTGGTGCAGTTGCACCCTATATAAAGGGAGGTGGCGCGCAGTTCGTCACTCCTGTGGGGGTCCGGGCGGGGACACCAAGAGCCCGCCGATGAGCCTAGCTTGGTGTCCTAGGCGAAACCCCACACAAGACACGGCACAAACCTAGAAGAATTGCTGAGTTTTAATTCACCGGCCGTGAAAGCCAAAATACCATCTTTTTGGAAGCCTTCATAGGGAGGTTAAGGCTGCTTGAACTTTTAGTTCTCGTAGTCAAGTGGTGCAGTTGCACCCTATATAAAGGGAGGTGGCGCGCAGTTCGTCACTCCTGTGGGGGTCCGGGCGGGGACACCAAGAGCCCGCCGATGAGCCTAGCTTGGTGTCCTAGGCGAAACCCCACACAAGACACGGCACAAACCTAGAAGAATTGCTGAGTTTTAATTCACCGGCCGTGAAAGCCAAAATACCATCTTTTTGGAAGCCTTCATAGGGAGGTTAAGGCTGCTTGAACTTTTAGTTCTCGTAGTCAAGTGGTGCAGTTGCACCCTATATAAAGGGAGGTGGCGCGCAGTTCGTCACTCCTGTGGGGGTCCGGGCGGGGACACCAAGAGCCCGCCGATGAGCCTAGCTTGGTGTCCTAGGCGAAACCCCACACAAGACACGGCACAAACCTAGAAGAATTGCTGAGTTTTAATTCACCGGCCGTGAAAGCCAAAATACCATCTTTTTGGAAGCCTTCATAGGGAGGTTAAGGCTGCTTGAACTTTTAGTTCTCGTAGTCAAGTGGTGCAGTTGCACCCTATATAAAGGGAGGTGGCGCGCAGTTCGTCACTCCTGTGGGGGTCCGGGCGGGGACACCAAGAGCCCGCCGATGAGCCTAGCTTGGTGTCCTAGGCGAAACCCCACACAAGACACGGCACAAACCTAGAAGAATTGCTGAGTTTTAATTCACCGGCCGTGAAAGCCAAAATACCATCTTTTTGGAAGCCTTCATAGGGAGGTTAAGGCTGCTTGAACTTTTAGTTCTCGTAGTCAAGTGGTGCAGTTGCACCCTATATAAAGGGAGGTGGCGCGCAGTTCGTCACTCCTGTGGGGGTCCGGGCGGGGACACCAAGAGCCCGCCGATGAGCCTAGCTTGGTGTCCTAGGCGAAACCCCACACAAGACACGGCACAAACCTAGAAGAATTGCTGAGTTTTAATTCACCGGCCGTGAAAGCCAAAATACCATCTTTTTCAAAAATTTATGTTTGAAACGTCTTTTGATAGCACCAACCATTGACCAAAGGGGTGGGAAAAAGTGTTTTTTTCGGGAAACATTAATCATATCTCTGTTAATAGGCACAATATCAAAACCGTACTAAACGGACAATATTCCCCTAATAATTACCTAAAACGTTTGTCTGAAAGAATTTTTGATATGAGCCACCATTGCGCCAAGGAATGAGAAAAATGATTTCGGAATTATAAGAAAATGCCAAGACCTATCAATGGTTGACATGGCAACACTACTAAATTGATGAGGGATGAGCCATCAGACGTTGCCATGACAACGCACTTGCGCGAGATCAGATTCAGATTTCCATCTGACTAAGTGTGAAGCGGCTTCGGTGACGTAACTGGTAGCATGCTGAACTTCTATGCCCAAGGTCGCGGGTTCAAAGCCGGCCAAAGTCGTCGGATTTTCTAAGAGCGCTAAAAATCCCTCAGTAAGCTTTCCTTTGGAGGGGAAGATCCAACGTTCGTTGCGAGTTGCTGATTGAGGTGGCATCTAGTAGCCAAGTTCACAGCTAGGTGGCGTTGACGGTAGTATCTGGTAGAAACATTAGGAACTAATGCTTGAAATTTAGCGTCTGCATTCCTTACCTGAATTACAGACTAATACAGCCATCACAATTCACACCGTTTATCAGACAGATTCTACACTCACCCAAAGTACACGGGGTTATATGACCGCGCTGTCGCAGCCCCTAAACTGAGGAACCAACCAACATCTCTGCGGGAGATACAATTTTGCGTGAAGAAGTAACAGACCGTTACATAGTTACACATCAGTGTCGAAACCTTGCATAAGGACAGTGTGACCACAAGTATAACAAGTAGTTCCGTGAAGAACTGTACAGCCTATTTTCATATATCCTGCTCATGTTAATTGCCTCTATCAACATACAAAATTTCAGTTTAATTGCTGTAACAGATTCGTAGATATTGAGAACCGTCTAAATATTTCAGATGGTCGCCAGGTTGGATTTTTATTTTTGTACTATTATATTAAGATTATTGTGTACGTGTGGTATTCAAATTTCAATCGCATGATTAGAACACAAGAAGTAAAAACGAGATTTTAAAATTACGCACAGCAGCCATCTTGTGATTATGCAAACAATTGAAATAAATTAGATGCCAGTGGATCAACATTTGTGTAAGCATTTAACATGTAACGTTTCACAGCACTCGGATAGTTAATTCGCGAGAAACGTCCATTAAAATATTTATACTTCGCGTCGCCGCCATGTTGGATTCGTACTCACCAGGTTACTGAAACTCCTATAGGTGAACATATGTTCATAGTCTCTATGAACATAAAAATTTCAGTTTGGTTGCTGTAAAAGATTCATAGATATTGAGAACCGTCTAAATATTACGGAAGCTTGCCATTTAGGATTGTTATATGTATAGGCCATAGAGTTATGTACCATTCAAGGACACTTATTGCCTAGATTCATTATTCAAACTTTCACTTCGATCGCATGATTACGACACAAGAAATAAAAACTTAATTTTAAAATTTCGCACAGCCGCCATCTTGAGGTTATGTAAACAAATGAATTAAATTAGATGGCAGTGCATTACAATCTGCAAAATCATTTACTGTACCACATTTCACTGCGCTCAGAGAGTTAACTCACGAGAAAAGTCTATTAAAATATTTCAAATTAGCTTGGCCGCCATGTTCGTTTTGTACTTTACAGGTTTATGAAATATACATAGGTAAACTTGTATCAGTACCCTTTATCACCGTACAAAATTGCAGGGTGATATCTGTAATAGTTTCGGGGATATAGAATGTCAGTGAAATATTTCGCACATCCGCCATTTTGAGGTTATGTAAACAATTGAACTAAATTAGACTCCAGTGCATTGCAATGTGTGTAAATATTTGCTGTACCAAGTTTCATTACGTTTGGATAGTTAAATCGCGAGAAAAGTCTATTTAAAAGTCTCCACTTCGCTTGGCCGCCATGTTGGTTTTGTACTAACCAGGTTTTTGAAAGTCTCATAGGTGAACTTCTAGTAGTACCCTTTATCACCGTACACAATTTCAGGGCGATATCCGTTATAGTTTCGGAGATATTGAATGCTAGTGAAATATTTCGCACAGCCGCCATGTTGGATTGGTGAGACGTAACAAAATTCGATGGGCACGGTCGAGGTCGCCGGGAATAGTGCTATGAACTTACCGAGTTTCACTGAAATCGCTCCAGCCGTTTAGATTTTATTAGGGACACACACACACACACACACACACGGACAAAAGGTGATCTCATAAGCCTATTTTTTTCAAAATTGAAAATAGGCTAAAAATGGACTCCAAATGACAAGAAGGTTACCGTCCCCATAAGACAATAAAATGTTTAAAATATGTTTAAAATGAAGAAAAACAAAGTTAATTAATCTCCAATTATAAAATACTTTCACGCGATAAATGAGGTCTGATCCTTCTACGAAAACCTGCATATTCTGCCTATTTTCGCCTATCTCCAAGTTTGTCCGGTGAAATCTACCTCCGCCTTCCGGCGTGCCGAGAGGACTTTTTTAATTCAAGTAAGGACTGCAGACTTTTGATTTTTTTTTTCAAATAGTTCCTACTTTTGCCGCCAAACGCCACCGTCAACGACTATTGGTGCAGAACTTACTTGTTAGCTACCAGACCCCACCGCAGTCGGCTCTTGGCAACGAACATAGCAACCTAAGAGCGTTGTTTACATTCTTTCTTGACCTACACAATTTAGCTTCATACAGGTGTAATTAGTGGAAGGTTCTTTAACATGCCATAAATCTATGACATGGGACCGCCGGCTTTACTTTCCCTCCGAAGGAAGGCATACTGAGGGATTTTTAACGCTCTTAAAAAATCCGACGACTTCGACCGGATTTGAACCCGTGATCTTGGGCATAGAAGCTCAGCATGCTACCGACTACGCCACCGAAGCCGCCAAAAGAATATCCTTCTACAAAAAACAATTATATGAGAAAAGAACTTGAACCAAAAGTTTGTGTCTAGCCAGTCACCCCCATCCAGATCACTGTAGGTTTTCAATCATCGTATTAGTTCGACAGTAGTCCGTGTCGCTACTTTATGAGCTAATACATCGTAGTAATACTAGCTTCGTAATGAGCCCAAGCCCATCATACAACAGCCTGGCTGGTATTTTGTACGCCCTAACTTGGCACTTTCCGATTGATTTACATAATATAAAACTATACATAATAATTAATGATGAGGAGAGTCTGTGCAGATCCAAGATCTGTCACAATCTCTCTCTATATAAAAATGAAAGTATGTCTGTTTTTTCTGAATTTCTACGGAAATTCGCGTTATTTACGCGTTTTAGACTGTTTTTAGACGGGTGCGCGCTAAAATAATTTTTTGTCTGTCTGTCTGTTTGTCTGTGGACAAAGTTGTTCCCTTATAACTCGAGAACGGCTGGGTGGATCAACGTAAAATTTTGTACAGATATCCTTCAGAGGCACAACACTAATCATTTATGTAACTCTTCTCAGTACCTCTCATATAAGGGAGCCTACCCCCTTAAGATATTTGCTGAAATAGGCATAGAGAGGGCGAGACAAAGCTCATTTTCAGCCCCTCAATGTGAGAAACGAAACTCGAGGGCCCCCGAAAACCACATTGTAAGGCCTTAAAACCAACAGTTTTTGAGATATTTCCAGAAAACAAATTTCATTTAATACAATAACGAAAGAATGCAAGCCGGTAACCATGGCAACGGAATCTCACAGGTCCATCTATAGCTGTTAGATGCAATACAATTCCATTTATTACATTACTGAGATAGTTTGCCAACGGCTATAAGGTTATAACGGAACCAAATTAAGCTGTGCAATTCATCAATGTCATATAATGCACTTAAGGGGGTCAAGGGGTACTCTAGATTTTTTAACGCGATTTACACGTGCGGGTGTGGTACGGAAGGTCTATTATATCCCTATCCCTATATTGTTATATTATTATAATAATTATTATTATTATACTACGGCCTACAACGACGAGACAAAGCTTATTTTCAGCCCCTTGGTGTCAGAAACAAAACTCGGTGCCCCTAAATAGCCGTAAAGGGTCCCCGAAAACTACATTTTAAGGCTCTAAAACCAACAGTTTCTGAGATATTCCCAGAAAACTAATTTCATTTAATAAACTAATGAATGAATGCAAGCCAGTAACCATGTCAACAGTATCTCAAAAGGTGACATCCAACTTTCCATCTATTTCTGCAAAAAGTAAAGCCACTCCATTTATTAAATTTCTGTGAATATTTGCAAATGGCTATAAGGTTATAACAGAATCATCTAAAACTGTAAATTTCATCAATGTGCTTAAGGGGGTCAAGGGGTACCCTAGATTTTTTCACACGACTTAAATGTGCGATATGCCATACAGAAGGTCTATTATATCTCCAAACAGAAACATTATTTTCAAAAATTCTTGAATTGAAATAGTTTTTTTTTTCTTTTAGGAATTTGGGCCATTGCAGGCTAAATAACCTGTATTTCCATGCACCACAAGCCTTTATAATTTATTTTAGAGGTCTCCCTCTGGATGGGGACTTGACACAACAGTGAAGGTCAGTTTTATTTGACGTGTATTGCGTTTCGTCTACGAGGTTTTCAATTTTATTTTCACGTCAGGAAGTACACGTTAGGTAAATTTAGTTTCAGAGCATATTTTAACTAATCATTTTTCTTTGTCGACAAACAGGTTTCAATCCTCTAACCATTGCAACAGTAGTTCAATTGATTACGTCTGGTTATTAATACCGAAGACCATTCGAAGAATGGGTACTTCTGCTAGTATATACATAAATTGTATATAAACTTTTAAACTTACGGTGGTTTTGGGGTCTAGGAGATGTGAAACACGAAGATATGTCGACATTTTCTGGAAGTCGAAACATGGTACCCATTGCAATAGTTAGCTTTCTAATGAAATCTACCTAAAATAGTGTTATAATGACCCTCATTATGATACAGTTTTCTGATATATAATATTTACATTTCGACTTCGTCGAACATAAAGAAAATACATGGCCATTGGCTGCATTAATTTAAAAAAAAACTACAAACATACTTCTTGTGTGTATTTCTCATTCATAATAGTAATATTAATAATAATAATGTAATTTCTTTTTTCGTCCCTTTTAACATCTGAGGCTTTTAGAGACGCCAGGGTGCCGGAATTTTGCCCCGAAGTTTTTTTTAACGTGCTAGTAATTCTACCGACACGGCTCCCTCACATTTGTGCACCCTGACTATGCCAGGATTCGATACTGCAACCTAGGGAACAGCAAACGAGAACGTTACCGCTGAGCCACGCAGTCAGCCATTTGTAATTCAGGTGAGGATTGGAAAGAAGGCGGCAGTGGCCTTAAGTTAGGAACCATTCCAGGGTACTACTTCCAGGGTATCTGAGGTGGAAATTGAACCTGTCCCTTCTCAGTTTTGCCCGAGGCTGACTGTACCCCGCTCCAGCCCTAAGACCAGAAGTAAATTTCTTGGCACAGCCGAGGATCGAATCCGAACCCCCGGGCCACGAGGTGGGCATATTTCTTAATAGAAACAACGCCATATTGAAAATATGCTCATAAACACAGGAATATGTGACAAACTACTCTTAGGAGATAAAAGGAAGGAAGGAAGATTGTAGTTTTATGTCTTTATGACCGTGAATCTTATGATTATGAGCCATGGGACCTCCTTTTTAAGTATAATCCGATCCACAGGGCATGGCATTTCACTTCGAAAATCTCACATGCATTGACCGGGTCTTAGGAGAGACCCGGTATATTAACGGACGACTGAATCTGGGGATGTTACTTTAAATATATAATAGGCCTAATACCCGTGTAATTTACTGCATGTACAAATCGAAATTATCAATTAGAAGAAAGTTCAATGATATATGCATGTTACTATCTTAAAAATGCATAAAATATTTACAGCCAAAGAATAAAGAACATTTTTCAGAAAAATATCATGTAGGCCTACATCTCCCCTTAAAAATTAAAAGACCCTTTTGAGATTTTAGAAAAACTTCCTCAAATTGTTAAGATGGGAATCGAGATTGACTTTCGACCTAGCAATTGTAACAAATATAAGTTGGCAACAGTGTATTCTAGAACAAAAGTTTCCTTCTGGTTGAAATTTACTTGTGTGGCCCTTTCCCAGATGTGTGCACGGCATTGCAAACATATAGTGCTGTATTTTTCATTGAAAAGATGTTCATAAACACGTAAACACTCCATGGATCTTTCCTGCGACTGGCTGCGTGGCTCAGCGGTAACGTTCTCATCTGCTGTGCCCAAGGTTGCAGGATCAAACGAATCCTGGCGCAGCCAGTTGGCATTTGAGGCTGCGCTAATGCCAGGGAGTCGTGTCAGTAGATTTACTGGCACGTTAAAGATCCCCTTCGGGGCAAAATTCCGGCACCACGGCGCGCGGCGTCTCTAAAAGCCGTAGTAGTTAAAAGAAACGTAAAACCAATAGCATTATTATTATATTATTATTAGATCTTTCCTTAAAGATGAATGACATCTCCTAACTCCTGAATATTTTAAAAATCTCCCTGAATTCAGACTAACTTTTCTTTTAATATAACTTGGACTTCCAAGAAACTTTATGCACACTAGGATTATAGACCATGAATTTAGTAGGATGGTCTTTCACTGGGTATAAAAGGCTTACTTTTGTGTACTTAGATTGTCTTGCTTCTTAACTCGAATTCTGAACCCTCGTCTTGCCTAATTCGAGAGTTTTTGGATGTGTTATTTTCAGGGAAATCGTATCCTATACCAAGTTTGAAATTCCTAAGATGTCTAAAAATGCCTTGTCTATTTATGACTATTTTTACCATAAACCTACCTGTATTGTGCATAGCCTCCCTTCAGTTTTTACCACCTAAATTACGCAAAAAGTGTCAGTGCCCCTTCTTGGGATTTGAAGCTAAGAATTAGCTTGCTGTTTTAATGAAAATATCAATCCCGTAAAAACTATAGCTCATCGTTTTGGAAAAGAAATTTCCACAGGGTGAATACTGGTAATTATTAAGTTAGTTATTGTTGTTGTTTTAAGTGGCGGAACAACGAGGTAATCTGCCCCATTAATGGTTAAGCTTGCGTCCTTTTTCTGTTTTCCTTCTAGACCCAAATTTGACGCTCCAGATCCTTTCCATCGGGTAGCATGGACATTTAAGGTTTTAATATGGATACGGGGGTATTAGATTCTATGGTACCAAGTTTCAAGTTTCTGGGGGCACCTGGAAGTGCTTCATCAGTTCCGGTGCCATTCCATATGGTACCATCATTGTTATCGCTATTCTTTTGATTTTAATAATAATTGTATTATTGCAGCCAATGGCCATGTAGCCTACTTTTCTTCTCAGGACGGGTCAGGGAATGGATATTGGAAGAAAATTGGCCGTGGACCTATTAAAAGGAACCGTCCTGGCATTTGCCTGGTGGTGAAAATGGGAAACCACGAAAACCATTTTCAGGACGGCTGAGGTGGGATTCCATCCCACGCTCTCCCGATGCTAGCGAGAACCTCCTACACATCACCGAGGTTGATATGAATTGTAGCAAACGTTGCACAACAAATAATCGCTTTAGAAAACAAAGGTTACCGATTGGTTGCGTACTTATGTGTTTCTGCCGAGCCCATATTTCAAGCCTCCTCCAGTTCGGCCCCTAACGAAATTTACTGAAATCTTTCTAGGAATTCTAGGGTCATCAGCTTTCCTGGTATTTACCTCCAAGCTTCTAGGATGCCAGGCCGTGTCTCACTGATTCATGTTTTATTCTTTTAAAATTTCTATCCTTATCATACACCATTACACCTAGACATCACCTCCTTAATATCTGAAAATTTTCCTCAACGCTTTTTCAAGGTTTGATGTAAAAAGTTAATTTGGACTTCCAGGAAACGTTCTGACGTTCAATGCCCTACAGTTCGGCTCACTCACCAAATTTTGGAAATTTTAGAATTTTATAGGGATTTTGAGAGGGTATCAGATTCCTAGGTAACACGCTTCAAGTTTCTCAAGTGCCGCATTAATTCATGTACATAATTATATCTACATATACACCCAACTGTCATTTGTTATTGCCAGATTAACACGTCGGGAACATTCTACGAGAAATTGTGGAATTGATATAATAAATAGTGACTCTAATGATGTAGGAATATGCAATTCATTTTCCACCTCTATACAACTAAAAATAGATCGAATATATTCCTTCTCATCGAGACATTAAACCAGGCGCGGATCTAGAGTTTGGCTTTGGGGGGGGGGGTCAGAGAATCGAAATTGTAAAAAAAAATGGTATCACTAAAAACGCAATCACAAAATAACCAAACGTACAAAACCAGACCAATTTTATTTGCAAGCTACATGGATAGAAATTTGATGCGTTTAGCGCACCAAAAATATTCGTACAAATTGCAACGGCGTGTTTTGCGACTTTTACATCGAGCTTCGAAAAAAGTATCAAGGTACGTTACAGTTTCGGCAAGTCGAGTTGGTATCGACAAAGGGAGAAAGTCACAGCTTAAATTGCCAACCAAGCTTGCAGTTTGGACGTCGGCAAAAATTTTTGGTGCGAAAAAAGTCCCAAATTCCTATCCGTGCATTGCTGCACATTCATCGTGACATCACTATAGGCATCGATTCGGTAATCACAAGGTTTGTTAAACATAATAGACGAGTTGATTTTGTTATATAAATAATCGGTTTTATATAACAGGTATGAAGTTGTAAATATGTATAGTTGTAACAGAACATAATAATTCCAATGAAGATATTTCAGTATTGAATAGAATAAAATTAAAATATTTTTCAGTTAAAATTCGTTAAATTTTATTTGTCTGGTTATTGTGTTTTCGTTTTTTGAGTTTGCAAAAAAAAAAATTGGTCTCCGTTTGGGGCGGGGGAGTCATGGACCCCCGTGACCCCCACCCCCTTGAATCTGCGCCAGCATTAAACTACACGAAGAATTATAGTCTCTCCTCTTCCAACCGTCACCTCCCGTGTGTACAGATGAACCTGTCTTGGTGAAATCTGGTGTAATGAACAGATACCAAGAGTTTAAAACTCGTGTAATTCTCAAGTTGGTACCATAGAATCGAATACCCCCATATCCATATTAAAATCTTAAATTACAAAATGTACGTGTACAATTCGTTAAAATAATCACGGAATGGTTCAATCTCACAGAAATCTAGCATAACTTTCAAGTGTAAATTTCGTAAATTTATAAATCTGAAAACTTTTCATGAGATACATGCTTTTATGAAGGCTACTTACTGTAAATTCAAAGAACTCAGATTATTTAAACAATTTACTAAAACCTACACCAAAATTGGTTATCTGTGCAGCCTGTAGACATTCCACAACTCAGATAAGTAGTCTATCAACTGCAGATCGGTTGGTTGGTTCTAAAGTTTAAGGGCTGCGACAACGCGGTCATGTAGCCCCGTGTATTTTGGGTGTGTGTAGAATCTGTCTGATAACCGGTGTTAATTGTGATGACTGTATTAGTGTGTGTTATCTGTTTTTTAATTCATTTAAGAACAGCAGACTTTTTAATTTTTCAAATAGTTCCTACTTTTGCTGCCAAACGCCACCGTCAACGACTACTAGTTCAGAATTTAGCTACCAGACGCCACCGCAGTCGGCTCTTGGCAACGAACGTAGGAACCTAAGAGCGTTGTTTACATTCTTAACCTATACAATTTAGCTTCACACAGGTGTAATTAGTGGAAGGTTCTTTAATATGCCATAAATCTATGACATGGGACCACCGGCTTTACTTCCCCTCCGAAGGAAGGCATACTGAGGGATTTTTAACGCTCTTAAAAATCCGACGACTTCGGCCGGATTTGAACCCGCGTTCTTGGGCATAGAAGCTCAGCATGCTACCAACTACGCAACAGCAGATCTTTGAACACATTAGTATTTTATGTTGTAGTTATAGCTTTTAATAATCAGAACAAGCGGCTTCGGTGGCGTAGTTGGTAGTAGGGCTCGGAATATTCGCATATTCGAATAGCGAATAGTGCGGATACAGCGAATATTTTTCGAATATTCTCAACCTCACGAATATTAAACAAGAAGTTCCGTGACGAACTAAAGAGCCTACTTTTCTTAAAATTATAGGTCCATGGCAATGATTAATCTATATGGATCTATCTAGAATAATGACGAAATTAAGTTGGTAATATCGAAATTTCGAATTAGTTCGAAATACTGTATACCTGGCATAATGCAGCCTAATAGAGAACTACAGTTGGCAGCCCTGGTGAATGAATATATTCTTAGTTCCATCTCTTAAGGTACAGAATACAAAATTTGGTTGACGTCCAATGGATAGCATGGACGTTACATGCAGTTAAACATTGGATCTAACAGCGCGCGTAAAATCATGTTGGCAACAATGACATTACATGTATTGGTCAGAAATAATCTGAAATAATATGATCTATTTTTGTGTCAATTTTGAATGAAATCCATTAGTTAGTATAGAAGTTACATGCATTTTAAAATTGGACCTATCAGCAGGCTTAGAATCATGTTGGCAGCACTGACGTTTATAAGTTACTCCAAATTAATCTAGAATGTCAGGTACTATACGTGTGCAAAGTTTAGAGCTGTTGGCTTGCATACTTTCTGATATATTGATATTAAGAAAAACGAATAGAGACAGCATTTAATAACAGTTGCCCGTGGCTCATGATCTCAAGATTAACGGTCACGTTAAACTACAAGCTTCCTTTTTTTTAAATAACAGTTGCCAGCCCTGGTTGCTCCTAAGAATGCGCATAGTAATATCTGTTATAGTACACATTGCACATAAGAAATTTGATTGAAATCCAATTGATAGTATAGAAGTTACATGTATTTAAATTCTGACCTCTCAGCAGGCTTAGAATCATGTTGGTAGCACTGATTAATATAAGTTACTCCAAATTAATATAGAATGTCAGGTACTATACGTGTGCATAGTTTAAAGCTGTCGGCTTGCATACTTTCTGACATATGGGTATTTGGATTTAAAAAAATTGAGACCATTTATTAACAGTTGGCAGCCCTGATGGCTCTTAAGAATACACTCAGTGATATCTGTTTATGTACGCATAGCACATACGAAATCTGGTTGAAATCCAATTGATAGTGTAGAAGTTATATGCATTTAAAATTTGGACCTATCAGCAGGCTTATAATCATTTTGGCAACACTGCCATGTTTTGGAAATTAAACTGCAATATTATTATCTATACGTGTGCCAATTTTGAAATAGCTCCCATTCATACCTTCCAAGATATTCAACTTGGAGCTCAAATTTCAATTGCGATTTTTCAGCAGTTGGTAGCACTGACATAATTTTCAAATATGGCCGTGAGATATTCAGGTATGGATCTTTACTCCTACCAAATTTTGTTTCGATATCTGCAGCCGTTTAGGAGTTGATAGGGGGGGGGGGGGGGCACACACACAGCTAGACAGACAGACAGACAGACAGACAGACACACATTTGCCCGATCTCATAAGTCTACTTTTTCCTCAATTTTGCAAAATGTGAAAAGTAGGCTAAAAAGGAAAAATGAGGATGACGACTCAGAGAAGAAGACATCAAAAACACTAAAATCGACAATTTCTGGGGCTCTTAAAAGACGATTTCACATTAGTGATGAAGAACCGACCACAGGTGTAACCCAATTAGCGTCTGCTGTGGATCCACGTTACAAAAGTCTTTTAAACGAAAATGCACAAGACACGGAAAAGATTTAGTTGGAAGTACAAGTGCAGATGCTTTCTTGCGATACCGGAGAAAATTCGGATGCTTCACAACCACAACAAGCAGCCAGGTTGTCGGGATCCTCACTCTCGTCCAGCTTTGGAATGGACCTCGACTTCATTCTCAAGCGGCCAAATACGTCCCCGCTCAGGAAAACTGTGGCTGAAGAGCTGGAAAACTTTAGGAACGCCCGCGAAACTGTAGATGATCCCTGAAATGGTGGAAGGCTAATGAAAAGGTATACCCCAGAATAAGTCAGTTGGCGAGAAAGTACTTATGCATTCCCGGCACCTCCGTTCAATCACAAATACATTTTTCCACGGGCGGCAATATTGTTAATTTCAAAACAACATGCGTTGACATAACAATGTTGACAAATTGATGTTTTTGTACTAAAATAAGAAATTTTTCGCGCGAAGTAATCTATGAGTCAAAAGCCTGTTGACACTGAAATTTCGGCAACCTTTTCTTATTTTTGTTTTTCTTTCAAGAACTCGTGTCGATAATGTTGATGGAAATGTGCATTTGCACGTCGTTAAGAGAAGACTTGAAGAGTTTCCTACCTTTCATATTTGGTTTTGTAAATAAGTTAGGCAATATATCGTCGTTTACCCAAATACGGGTTAGCTTGTATTCTGTTTTCTTACCTGAATTAAAGAATTAACATGTTATTGAAGGTTCCGTGGTTTTTCATTTATTACCATGGGTCAAATAATTCTTTACATGCTACTTTTGTCTCATTCGGCCGAACTAACTTTATTTGCTGAGTACAAAAGTTGTACTTGTCTACATATCTCCAAATAATAGTACGCGTTTCCTCTAAAAGATAACAGTACTGCTTTTCAAGCCTCAATTTAATTTCTTATCTTTGTTGATCAAAACTTTTAACTACGAAATTCACTCATATAAAAGCACTGTCGTACTAAGTAATTTGCAAATGCATAACCAGTTCAGCAATAACTTACAGCAAAAACCCAGTTCAGACGAGACAAAGTCGCATAATAACCGGAATAGCGTATTAACCGGGCGTGGCTGAAAAGCACTCGTGAAGGTTGAATTCATAGATACAGGAATTAGACAAATACCGTAATTCGAACGATACGAAAAGAATATTCGTACGAAACAGTCAATCCAAATAATGAAAAGCAATGGGCATATCTTTCAAATTATTCGAATACAATATATTCGAATGTGCACGAATACGTTATTATTCGAATACCAGAATAAAAATGGTATTCGAATAATATTGGAACATTATTCGCGTATTCGCGAATTATTCGTGCCTCTCGAATATTCGAATAGTGCCAAATTATTCGAATCACAGTCCGAGCCCTAGTTGGTAGCATGCTCAGCTTCTACGCCCAAGATAGCGGGTTCAAACCCGGCCAAAATCGTCGGATTTTTTTAAGAGCGTTAAAATACTTCAGTATGCCTTCCTTCGGAGGGGAAATAAAGCCGGTCCCATGTCATAGATTTATGGCATGTAAAATAACCTTCCACTAATTAAACTTGTGTGAAGCTAAAATTTGCAGGTTACATTTCGTTGAAATGCTATATCAAAGTTCTTACTGAACCCTTTATACGCTATCCGTATAAAAGATTCTAAGTTTTATTCTTCATTCTACGAAATTACTGCCAGCAACATGTAGAAGCCAGACAGAGATTGTGTAACTTTGGGGATTTGTTAGCGACAGTCAGAACGGACACGGCGAGCGAGAGGACAATGAGTTGAATTCTTAAGGTATTTATGACAGGATGACCAGCCCATGATGACGAAACGAAGGGAGGTGCAGGCTGAGACAAGGAAGCGTGGGGGTTGACTCATGTGAATAGTATTTTCATTGTCTGTTCGCGCCAAGAAAGAAAAGATCCTCGAATCTGGGAGGTGAACCGAGCAGTTAACCACTCCTACAGGGAGGTGCTAATCAGAAAAGCCCGCGACGTTAACAAGAAGATGAACCAATGAGACAGGGGACGCTCTTTTTCGGCGCGCAGGTGGCATCACATCTCTGACATATTAATTCGAGCGGGAATTAAATTATTGATTAACCCCATGATCGATTTCTAAAAGCTTTGGCCTAATCTTGACCTGCGTTTTTCTACGATTTGAATGATACCCGTTGCATGCCAGTACGACTATTATCTTGGGAATTCATTTCAAATTTCCCCTCCCATGTGATCTCTAGCCAAAATCATTTATGTTACGAACAGAAACGTCACTTCGTACTTATTCGGGAAAATGAAAATATATTTATTCACAAGAAAAATGCACACACATTACAAATAACACTCAAAAGACTCCATCTTGGATGCACTGTTCCTTGTCCTTCTTTTCTCACAAAAAACAAAAATAACTGTTGCCAACTGTCTGTCACATCCTCCCACCGTTGAGGAAAGACATCCTCAACAAGACATCCTCAACTACTCCACATATCTTGCAGGAACATTGACAGTTCTACCCGAACGTGTAGCCTTTGGGGTTGAACACCAGTTCCAGTCGGCTCTCCTAAAGCAGTAGCCGTTTTCTTAACCAAGCCAGTCCTTAAAGGTGTGCTGTCTTCATCAGGTACTTCTAGTGGGTAGAGAAGCTGTATCGGTCTCAAGAGTTCTCCTTTAGATGTAACAACCCTTGCAAGTCTTGTATTACCATCAGTTCCAGGGAACAAGTCTACAATTTTTCCAAGGGGCCAATCTATCCTCTTAGTGCCATCTGATCCAACTAGGACAATGTCACCTCTCTTGAACAAAAGAGTTGGTTTACAACTCGGTTTACCGAGTGCCAAAAGTCCCAGATATTCCTGCTGGAATCTTTTTTTCAATGCCATTCTTAGGTTCAGAAGATGACGATTTCTTTGATTCAGGGTTATAGCATCCAATACATCACATTCTGGAACTCCAGTTGTCTTAATTTCTTGTAGAAAGCAGGCAGGGGTGAGTGGACTTATATCTTCACATCCATCGGTCAGATATGTTAGCGGTCTTGCATTTATGGTGGCTTCTATACTGCAGAGAAGGGTAAGCATTTCTTGGTAAGTTAGACAGGCTTTACCCAAAACTCGTTTCAGAAGCTGTTTAATTAGACGTATTAACCTTTCCCAGAAGCCTCCCCACCAAGGAGCACTAGGGGGATTAAATCTCCAAGTAATACGTTCAACCGAATGGTGTTTGGAAATATTCTCCCAGTCAACACTTTGAAACGCGTTATCTGTACCCGTGAAATTTGTACCATTGTCTGAGTAAATCACAGAGGGGCGTCCTCTTCTTGCTACAAACCGCCAGAACGCTTGCACAAACGCCTCTGTGGAGAGAGAAGTAACCATTTCGAGATGAACAGCGCGATACACCGCACATGTGAAAACTACAATCCAAGCTTTACTTTCATCCCTCAGGAACACCGGACCTGCCAAGTCCACTCCTATCACTTCAAATACACAGGCTTCCCGTATGCGGTCCAGGGGCAGAGGGGCCTGAGCGATTTCGGTATGTTGTCCATCATGCCTCCGGCACTTGACACATTTTCTTATAATTTTTCTAACTGTCCTCCTCCTTCCACCGATGATCCAGAAGCGTTGTCTCAGATGATTAAGAAGTTGTACTCCAATGTGATTTTCTTTCACGTGCTCATCCATAATCAAGCGAGAGGTGATGACATGGTTCGCCGGGAGAATCATTGGGAACCTGAATTGCTTCAAATCTTCTCGCAGTAGTAGTCTCGTTTTAACCCTGAGAACACCATCTTCCAGGAATTGATGTAGTGAAGATAGACGTTTATCAACTAATCCGTGGAAGCTTTCTCGTTGAATTATAGAAATGAGTCTAATTTCAGCCCTTTCTAACTCTTCAACTTGCAGATTTTCTTGCGAGATCCTCTCACGTCTAAGACAATTCTTACAGAAACGAAGAATCCATGCGATTAGATGAACTATTCTGTGATAGCTGGAAAAATACCTGGCATACCAGAGGGGACCTTCATTGGTTACAGTCATAGAATTCACAGGGTTTTTCTTCATTTCCTTTGCGATACTCTCTTCGTCATACACCACTTTTGTTTGAGGCCAACAATCTGGAGATTCGTACAACCAGGCAGGTCCCTCCCACCATCGAGAGGCTACTAATTGCGAAGCAGAACAGCCACGTGACGGTAAATCAGCTGGATTCAATGAACCTGGAACATGTCGCCAGCAGTTTAAATTAGTCAAATTCCTGATCTCATTCACACGATTGCGGACAAACACCGACCAGTTCTCAGTCCTGCAGATCCATGCTAGAACTGTGGACGAGTCAGACCAGAGAAAAAACTCATGAACTTCCAGTGAAATAGATTCCAACACACATTTAAGCAACCGTGCACCAATTGTAGCAGCCAGCAATTCCAATCTGGGGATTGTCACTTCCTTGAGGGGGGCCACACGAGATCTTGCATCACATAACCGTACACTCACTTGATTGTTGGAATCGCATCTTATGAAGACTACTGCTGCGTATGCAAGTTGGCTGGCATCACAGAAGACATGAATTTGCACATGGTCACTTCTTCCAAACCATCGAGGAATCTTGATTTCTACCAGGTGAGGTAGATCCTTTACCCAGGCCAGAAACTCGTCTCTGGACTTCTCATCAACTGCACTATCCCATCTTATATGAGTCTTCCAGGTCCTTTGAATCAACAGTTTAACACAAAGGGTGACAGGACATGTCACACCAACTGGATCAAAAATTCGATGTGCGAGTAACAGAATTGTCCTTTTCGTCACTTCTCCCACCTGAAGGCTATTCAACCAATGCAAATTTAAAGTAAGTGTATCCTCCTGTCGATCCCATAACAGTCCCAAAACAGATGAAAGGGTAGCAGACTGGTCATCATCCTGAGAGAACTGCCATCCCCTCAAATTAAAACTGCCTTCTGATAATACCCTACTAGCTTGATTGATAAACTCGCCCACCTCCGATTCCCTGTCAAGGCTAGTGACAACGTTGTCCACGTAGAAGCTCTGTAGAAGTCTCTTGATGAATAGGGGATTGAATTGCGGGTTTTCCAAGTACTTCTTCAGGTGATACTCCAAGACAGCCACCAGGAGAAACGGACTACAAGTTAAGCCGAAAACCAGCCTGGCATGCTTGAAGATCTTGTAATTATTCCCAACGTCCTGCCACATCAGGAAGCAGATATAGTTTCGATCTTCTTTCCGTATGCTTATCTGAAGGAAGGCCTTCTCAATGTCTGCAATAATTCCTACTTTCCTCTCTCGGAATCTAAGAAGAATAGCAGGGATTAGCTCAATCAGGTTGGGGCCATCATACAAACAATCGTTCAAAGCAGGGGTTCCCGCTTCCTTCGCTGAGGCGTCAAATACAGGACGAACAGGTGTCGTTGAACTACTTTCCTTCACAACAGCTCGATGCGGTAGATAGTGTCTGAAGTTTTCATCCTCCTGAACCGGTTCAATAACACCACTCCTTTCCCACTCGGTGAAAATATTTTCATACGTCTCGCCTAGTCCAAAATTTTCCACTTTCTTCCTTGTGTTGACTAACCTCTTCTCAGCCATGACCCTGTTAGATACAAGAAATGATTTGTTTTCTTTCCATGGTAAATGGACTTCATACCTAAATTCTCCATTCATAGACACGGTTTTCTGAAAGTGCTCCATTGTTGCAAAGTTTTCTTCAGTTTTAGTTTTCTTTACGGCAGGATCGCTGATACCTAGCACGTCCAGTTCCCACAGATTTTCAACTGAAGCATCTCTGATAAAGAGAGAAGTGACGAGGTTGGTCTGCTTGATTGATCTCCGGAAACTACTTTACCCATCACAGTACACCCCAGCAGAGTCTCAATACATACAAGACCATTGCTTAGTGTACACGTTTGTCCAGTCATTAACTTTCCAGCGACATCAGCGCCTATTAATAGTTCAATGGGACCTTCAGTATCATAATTCTGTATCCCTTTTGCTCTTAGTTCTTGCAACCATGGGCCCTTTAACATAGTATTGTAACCTGCCCTAAGACTTCAAAATTGCAGGCATAAGGCTTTCCCAAACTCTCTATGTAGATCCTATAGCACATATGCTGGCTCTCTTCGGTGACTACCCCACCAAATAGTGAATGGCGTAGCATTTCTGTGCGATGACTACTGTAACCTAACTTCTGTGCCACTGATTCAAGCATATAAGATCTCTGACTGCCAGTATCCAGTAGAGCCCTTACCTCCATTGCAGAGGATTCTCCAATGACCTTCACCTTTAATGTTTGCAAAATAACACCTTGCACACCACTACGTTCTTCATTTGAAATCAAAGAATGAGACTGAAGTTTCTCATTGGTAGCTTCAGAGGAATGTGTTGGGCCTAGACATATTAGGCTGTTATGTTTCTTGCTACAGGAATCACATTTTAACTGACTTCTGCACATCTTTGAAACATGTCCTTTCTTCAGACAGAGAAAGCATGCTCTCTTATTCTTCACAATTGAGACTCTCTCCTTTAAAGCCATCTGCTTTGCCACGGAGCAGTTTGAACTAGCATGGGACCTATCACAAAATATACAGTTTAGTTTAAGATTACAATCCACAAGTGCAGCTGCGGTAGGTGGCGATTCACTGTAAATGTCAATTTTCTTCGTACCTTTTGACTTGTCAGGATTCACATTGATGTTACCTTTACTTGGGATGGCCAGTTTGATCCTTTCCACACTCTCTACTTCATTCTCCAGGAATTTCATCAAACCTTTAAGACGTTCACTAGGTTCACATTCCTTCCCACCGCCACTCCTCTGCCAGGCACGTAACACATCTATAGACAAGCATGATTCAATCATAGGAAATAACATTGCTGCATATTTCTCGGAAGTTACACCTAGGCTCTCCAAAGCACCAAGTTGAGTTTTGAGTCTGTCATATAATGATGAGATGTCAAGACTACTACAAGAATTCATCATTGTCAATAGTTCTCTAGTGTAGACTTCCACCAACAAAGAATCTTTGCCAAAACGTGATTTAAGTTTCTGTATTGCTTTAGGGTAATTTCCACTTGTGGCTGGAAAACTATCAATGATGTCGCGAGCTTTGGAGTTTGGCAATGTTGCTTGGATAAGATATTCGTATTTATCGGCATTATCTAACCCTTCATCTTCATCAATCTTTTGAAATTGATTCCAGAAACCTAACCAATCTCGTAGATTTCCACCAAATTTTCGGAATTCGATCTTTGGAAGGCGATATTTACTTTTGAGGTTATGAGTGTTACTGGTGCTTACTGTTGACTGGACTTCGTCTTCACGTTTTCTCTCCATTGCAAGAGCATCGGAAACAGCCGCTGTTAACGTATGAAACTTGCGTTTATAGTCATCTACTCCGTCTACTTCTGTGATCAGGTCTTCTTCTGACACCGCATCTTCCATGAGGTGTTGGAAGATCTCCTGGTCCAGATTACTTATGAGGTTAGCCTTCTCTTCCACTAAGGCGTAATCTCCTCGGATAGCGACTATGTCCTTTATTTCTTTCTCCAACAAAACTTGAAGTGAAGCTACAATTTTCGTGAACGATGCACGGTATACACCACGTTTTCTGATCAAACTTCGAATATCGCTCATTTTCCTTTCTATGTCCTGTCACGGTCGCCAGATGTTACGAACAGAAACGTCACTTCGTACTTATTCGGGAAAATGAAAATATATTTATTCACAAGAAAAATGCACACTCATTACAAATAACACTCAAAAGACTCCATCTTGGATGCACTGTTCCTTGTCCTTCTTTTCTCACAAAAAACAAAAATAAATGTTGCCAACTGTCTGTCACAATTTATATAGTGGCCCGAGTGGCCATGAACAGTGATTACTTGGTGTGTCCGAGGACACTGATATTCTTTTACTTTGCGTGTCGTGAAGACACTTGTCATATTCAACTTTGCGTGTCGTGAGGACACTTGTCATATTGTGAAGAAAACTGTATAAAAAGAGTTGTGTGCGCACAACGGAGTTTGCATATTATTAACTTCAGTGATTTAGGTAGTTTATCAAACTACAACTTAGGGAAAGTATCTTCGAACATTTTGCCACAATTCTATTTAGGGAAAGTAGTACCTAAACCGGCAAAATTAACTAGAAATATTTAGCGTGTGGAAAACTAATAAACATTTCTATTTAGCACCGAGATGGCAATACAGGACAAGGATGGAGCTTCGAACCAGCGTTTCTTCAGTCACGATATGGGTGACATGAGCTAGAGCCCATTCGAAGGAGGGATGGCCGGCGACGTTCTCTGATGCTGAATTCAGAAAGTAATGAGTACAAAATAATTCATTTTATTTAGACAAATCAATTATGGTTTCATGGGACTAAATTTTGTAAATATCTTGTTTTTGTGTGTGTAATTTTAGAATCTTTGTTTTTCTTGTTACTGGCACACAGTTTATTGAACGGGGCAGCGTAACGTTTTGTATTGTAAATATTAGTGTGATTTTATTGTTCAAGTATACGTGGCTATACGTACAATCGTGTACGTGTATGTTCCCGTAAATGCGATTAAGTAGCGCAATTCGGAAATCAACATCACAAGAGAAGTGGAACAAAGTTAATTTAGCATATACATAGTATTGGTGGGTAAATTATTACTGAGTGTAGATTTTATGGTTGATCAGGCTAATTGTTTGATAATTGCCTTGTCGCACTTCTTTATACGAGTAGCAATAAGGTCACTCGAGTGTTCATTTATTGATTTACATTCTTGGAGTCTTTAGACACGATATTAGGGATATCTGGTGCAGTGCCGACCTGAGTGGTATATTGTTGTGTCAGTCCAAGCCTTGTTGTGTCCATTGTGTGATTTACTGGCAGTTGCTTGCGGGAAAAAGTAGCATACTTCTCCAACTTGCGCACTCCCGATCCCATGTCCCAACCTTGCGAGGCGGATGTGTGGATTATATTTTGTTCTTGCAAATCCCAGAGAATTGGCGAGATATTGTTATGCTTGTACGCGATTCCAGGTGTGGAGATAACGGGACTAGCAGGTCACCGGGCGAGCCTGCGATCAGATAAGAACGACCTGTGGTCTTTAGCGAGGCAGGCTAGGTTCCCTGTACCTCTTAGTAATGTTTTGTTTTGAATTCAGAAAAGGCCTGATCAATTGTAAATGTATTTGATGATTAAATGGGTGATGTCCACGCCGCGAATGTTATTTCCCTTGCGTTAACTTTTCTTGCTTTTATGTTATGTGATTATCAGCCGTCAAGGCATATTGTTGTTGTTGCTTGATTTTGTGTGTTTATGTTCATGTTCGATGACCCCGAGTGGCCATCTTGTTGCACGTCACGCTGTTCTCATACTTGTCGTCTGAGCTCTTGGGCATTCAGGCACGCTCAATTTGTTTTGGTGTGCTCTGGCACAGTGGAATCTCGGTGGGAGATTCAAGTAATTTTAGATTGTATTTAGCTTGGCGTGTGTCAGTAGTTAATATTAATGTATGGTATTTCTTAAGTGCATGTCCCATGCCCAAAATGATGGTTTGCAGAATGGGGATTCGTGAGCAACTTGGCTGTTCCCAGTTGTGAACGAATCTTCATCTAAGTACTTATTTCTTTTCTAATTGTCAGTACACACGCGCATACATTTTAACCAGTTCAGTGGACCTTTAAATCCACGTGTTTATTGAGAGGAGTGGGTTAGTTATACCACTCATATTTTATTAATTTCATGTTTTGTGTGGGATTCAGAGTTCAGGGAGGACTTTTCTTTTGTTATTGATGTTATTTTTCTTATTTCAGTTATTAAATGATGTTTATTTTACCTGTTTTTCACTCATTTCTTATTTATAGTTTTTCTTATGATCCTTGAGTCCTATAAAGCAAGTTGTTTGATACTGAGCTTTCTTATGAAGTATACAGGACTGATCGCGACCCCGAAGACAGAATCTTGTTAAAACACTGCTTTATTCAAGGGTGCACTACGTTCACCACTAGGTGTCAGTGACATCTGGTAGCGAAAGTTGGAACTACTTGAAATTGAACGGAACTTGTAGCTCACCCCATGGGTGTACGCACTGAAGCAGCTACAGCCTCTGGCGGGCCGAACATGTCCTCGGACACTCCGGCACTAAAAGCCATACGCTAAATAATAAATAAATAAGTAAATTATCAGAACATAGTACTTGCAGTTCCGCATATTAGTTTACAATTCTACAGTAATTTAGGGCTTACTGCTTAAGTGTATCACAGCAATAGCATACATTAGTTGGGGGGAGAAAGACTGTTTTGTTGGTGGGATCGTACTTTCTCAGTTTTGCAACATTAAAATAAATAGTTCCCTTTTCGGTGCTTAATGTCTAAATATTAATAATTACCACACTACTAAGTTTTCTGACAGGTACTGAGCCCGCTGAGCTCATGTCCTGGTGATATTCTCCATGAAAGAATGTTCGAGTGTTTTGCTACAGCACGGAACGCACCCAGAAGCAAGAACGAGCTTTGTCTGAATATTAAATACTCTTTTGATTTTGGTAAGATTGTCACATTTCTTCGAATATTTTTTCTGAGCATTTATTACAACAGATTTTATTCCACAAGATTCAGCATTTACAACAACGTAATTCTGCATGAATTAAACACTTGGATATTTATAATAATTATTAAGTTAAGGTATTTACATCGCGGATATGCGAGTTGGATTTAAGTAGTCGCTCAACGACTAACGCACTTCTTTGAACCTGGACTGCCGTCCCAGCGTTCAACACACCTAGTTTTGTGTAGGTCTCAGTACCCGGTGTTACAATTCCGCTCCTGTTAGAGCGAGGAAACCGAATTGCTGTGCATCAGCGTTATATTAGCACCATCGTCGTGCCAAATTGTATCAAAACGCACAAGTGTGCGAGAACTATCCAGAGAAATTATTTATTTCGTCAAATTTCCAATATTTCGACATTTTTCACTCAGCACGTGGAACGCCACACATCATCCACGAGGCTGGAAAAATCGCCCGAGTCCACGAGGAAATAATCGTGAGTAATCTTCGAACACGGAAATACATTACTGTGAAACATTCTACTGCATTAACATTTATCTCCACGTGTAGAGCGAGAATTGTGAATATTACGATCGCCGAGATACTACGCGATTTGCCTAGTAATAGAATCTATGTGCAATACTGTACAAGTATTAAAGAATCAGTGTGCAGACCAGTGCAAGGCCAATTTATCTTTGTCTGCAATTGTTTAGACCCAGTGATCCATATTTATTGTACTCCATTTTACGAGTCTAGATTCTGTGAAACACGTGTAAATGTTCATTGTGAAATATGTGCAATTTCACCGTCCACGTGTTGTGCTACTCATCACCGTTATTCACGATGGTGAATATGGAGTAAACCACTGTTATTGAGAGAGATGTCCTGAAGGAAGAGCCACATCATGATTGGAAGCCTGCAAACGAGGAGGAACATGGCGATTATCATCTCCAAGCCATGGTAACATCCGTCAAAATGGGAAGGAAACGACTCGTTGGGAAGCCACGAGGTCGCAGGAAATGGTACGGAGAGGATGAGACCAAGGAATGGATGGTCTGTTATGGAATTAATCCCTTCTAATCCATAAGTTGCATACCCCTCAATTCCGTACCAGGAATGAGGTGACATGGTTCTGCGAGTCACTGTACTTCCTTTCTTTGTACTGGATTTGTTACCGTGAATGTAGATTTAATGTAGTTATGTAATCAACCGAACGTTTGACAACCAATTAGGTAGGGTTTTTAGTTAGCTTTTCATGCGTTCTTACTTTCAGTGCATTTTCTAAATGCTTGTTAGCCACCCTGTATTTGGATTAAGTTCCATTGGTGCACTTCTTATGGGCGTGTTATCGCGTCGGATCTGAAAGCTTACTAATCTTGACCACAGCTGCTGAGCTGTGCTTTTTTTCCTTCAGCTTAGACTGAGTTTAAATGGATGATTAGGACATCCTTGTATTTTAGGACACCCTGTCCTCTTATTTTTGTGGTTACGCCACTGTTTTGCTTAGCCTCGTATCATTTGAGGGTCAGCAGTAACTATCACTGTTTTTGATTGGATTTTTTATGTTGTGGATCTTAGACGCCAAATTTGTTCAAGTTAGAACTAAGTCAGGGTTTTATTTAAATACGCCAGCTTAGCGTCGAACCCTGCACTTTCATCGTATCAGTTTATACAACCCAGAGTGGAGTGGTTGTGTGTGTATTTTATTATATTTTGTGTCAAGGAGTAGACACCAGCATTATGAAAGGCAATATTGTAAATAACGGCAGAAGTGTTATAACTGTCAGAATACCAAAGCACTCATAGGAGGTGCTACATCTTGAGTTTTATTGTGTTTGACTTTACAAACATGTTATATCATCGTACTTCGTACGGTATTTTTCAGCAGTACCAGTTCATGTAAATAGTGTATTATAAGATGAGGACACGTACATTCACATATCTGAACTTTTTAAAGTGAATAAGTTAAAAAAGGAAGGAAGCTTGTAGTTTAACGTGACCGTTAATCTCGCGATCATAAGCCACGGGACCTTCATTTTACGTGGAACCACAGGACATGGCATTTCACATCGAAAATCTCACGTGCATTGACCGGGAATCGAACCTGGTCCGCCTTGGTGAGAGGCATACAGCTAGACCGCTTGTAGCAAGAAGCTTATAAGCGTGCGAACCAATGCACCTGTGTGTTAATGAAACGCTCCTTTGTGAGACAGACTTATTGATTACTTGTTGACGTATTTCTGACGCCACATAACTGTACTGGTTATGTATACTTGACCTTGTTTCAAGGCCAGTAACTAAATGTAGGACAGCACATGTTATGCTGTTATATAATATACAGTGACCGTCGCGTCACAGATGTTTTGAAATCGCCATTGAGTACGAGATATTTAAATTAATGTAATTTCATGGAACTTACGAAATTGATGATGGTTTAGCTCATATCTTTTGATCGTATACAGCAGTGTATGAGGATCGATAACGATGTTATCGTTGTGCCCTTGGAGCACTGTCGTGACATGGAATGAATATCTCCGACCTGTATGTTATTGTGTAACGGAAAGTACTGATGTGGATTCCAGACTTGTCCGAGGACTGTTGAGTAAGCTGTCCGCTGCCAACTGCTTATATTGTTCACCGAGTCTGTGTTAACTCGAGCTGTTATTCTGACTATTATGTCATTGTTGATTATTGTGAAGTACTCAGAGGAGACTCACAGTTATTTAGCCTGCGTGTCATGGATCATCAGTATTCGTCATAAACCTACGATAAACCTAAATCTACGATCATAAATCATGAAATCTCAATTACCTAAATTATTTAATTAATTAATGATTATGAATTGAAACTAAGATCTACATTTTGTTTACTCGCTGATGCCATGAGAAGGAATCATTTCCAACAGGAAGTGACCACTAGACTAGCTGACACATTTTGAGATGACGGAGTATTGTGACGAACCATTAGTTCGTAACGTGGTGTCCGCAATACTCATGTAACTTAAGTCGTGGTTTTTACTGCGATGTTGCCAACATAATTTCACACGCACTCAGATGACGATTGATTGCAAACAGCAATTCAATTTGTGGAGGAAGGCTTTATTAATGAGAAATGATTTGTATTCAGTGCCTTATTCATGTATTTGTACCCATTCGTTACCCATTTATTTTTACATTTGTGTTGTTATCAGACATTGTTGTTTATGGATAGTCATTGATTGTCAAATTTAGCTGTTGAATTCATTCTTTGTTTACGAACGCCTATCGTCGTAATTTTTCTTCATGACAGGACTTAGCTAACCTAATCTAACTTAAATGTAAATACGGAATTGGTATTGTACCGTTATTTATTGGTTCGAAATACGGTTACATGTTCGCTCAAGATGTCACTACTACAAAACCGCCCGTGACCCAGTTACGAGTACGTCACTGACAGCTGGGACACACATATGTACATCCGCCCGAGCAAGCCCGATTCTTCGTGACCGTCTCCGAGCTCTGTTTCAACTTTTGACGTGTGGAGCGTTCGGTGGATATTGAATTGTCATTCGAGCGGACAGCTTGAGATTTATATATCCTTATAAAATGGAAATAAGACATTAAATTTATGCTGTCCAGTATGCACAAGAATTCATGGTTATCTCCCCCTGTGGGTGGGGGGTTTAGAATACACCCACGGTATCCCCTGCCTGTCGTACGAGGCGACTAAAAGGGGCGACCTTGGCTATTCTTTTAGGTTTCCGGCTTGTCTTGCGAATTGGACCTCCCGTGGGTGGGAGGGATGGAATACACTCACAGGCAGGGCCGGTCTTACGGGTGTGCGACATGTGCGGTCGCACAGGGCGCCAACGGCTTGGAGGGCGCCGAAGGCGTCCCCCAAAGATAGGCAAATTTCGATTTATTTCATATTGCACAAATGACAAGATAGGTAAATGCAACATCGTCAAACAAATATGGGAATCAGTTTAAGAAAAAAGTTCAACCGGTGTTATCTCTCACGACTGAAAACCCTACGCGCACCTTAGACCGTGACGGACTGAAGTTAAACTCGGTGAAATAGTGATTAGCAAACACCATATCGTTCTCTCCCTTGCCTTGCCTTTTCACTATCGCGGAAACGCAACCCGGCTCGACACCCGGGACCAACCAAATCGCCAGTCGGCAGCGCTCGGGCATTTCCGTGATATTTTGGTTCGGTCCGCTGTTGTAGCAGAGCTGTAGCAAGGCTAAGGAGAGAGAAAGAAAGCGAGGATGGCTGGGAGAGAGGGGAGTAAGGTTGGAGAAAGGGATTCGGGTGTGGCACGAGCTGGATACAGAGTCAAAGAGAAAGAAATCATAACAAACGTCACGTGTGGCTGGGCGAAGTCGGCGTCGACCCACTCGTAGATGGTAGGACGTTTTAGCACAATACACGGGAGTGTTATGGCCCTTGCTAATTGTTGTTCATTCGAGCGCATGGTGCGGATGGTGTAAAGTCGGAACGAAGAACGAGAAACCCTACAACAATGGCCTCCTCCGGTAAAGCTAGTGAAGCTGCAAACAAAGAACGAAGGTTGCAGCATGCAGAAGAAGACAAGAAGGCAGCAGAAGTTTTTAAAAATCAGTCCGACCTTCAACATGAATAGACGGGAGATCTTCACAAACAAATCCTACTGATCAGTCCAATAATGTGCCGATCAGATTATTAATACTTTGACAGAAATGGGGTTAAAGCTAGAGGACCTTAGAGGACAAGGCTTTGACAACGGCGCGAATATGAAAGGTAAACATAAAGGAGTTCAAGCTCGCATTGTAAAACAGTTCCCATGCGCAAAATATGTTCCTTGTGGTAGCCAATCCTTAAACCTAGTTTTATCTGACTCAGCCGAATGCTGTCCTTACTGCGTTACTCTAATTGGCATTATTCAACGCATATATGTTTCATTTTCGTCCCCTGGCCGGTGGTCTATTTTGTTGGCTCACATTTGTAATTTGACTCAAAAAGATTTGAGCGACACTCGCTGGGAGTGTCGAATACATGCAGTGAGGCCTTTTAGATACGATACGAATGGGGTAGTGGCAGCTTTAAAGGCCATTGAGGAGAATCCTGCTTTTGATTCGGGGCTACGCCATGAAGCTGAATACTTGGCGAAAAAAATTGTGACATTCGAATTTGTCGTTGCTGTTGTAGTATGGCACGGCATTTTGTTTCAAGTAAACATAGTTAGCAAAGCCATGCAAGCAGAAGCAATTGATATTGGCAACTCAAACTAACACTTGGGGCGCTGCGGTCGTCTGGATAAGTAGGGTAAAAATACTCAATAACACGCGTTTGTTATGGAACACTTTTATATTTTTCGGTTATAATCAGTAAATGTGGTCCCTAAAATAATGACAGTGTTATTTTTGATTGTATATATGTATAACTGTGCGATACACGTGATCTAATTTGTGTGTTCCACGGGATTTTATGTGACAATTGCATATTATCAAGCATCGGTTGTCTGCTGGTATTTGTTTTTGAGCAGTTCGAGTCATGGCGCTGTTACGTTTAAAAGCTATATTTCAGTTTGCTCACTGTACCATAGACTGTAGAAATTATTTGCTGCTTGGTAGGGCGAGGGATGAGTTTAACTTGTATTAAAACTCGGGGGACACAGGAATTGCTTGATTTGGATGGTTAGCTGGTGGGTTTGGTGTTGGATATCGGACTGGTAGCAGGGTCTCGCAGAGTAGATATTTACCCAGCGAAGTCAAATTAGGCCTATATGACTCGTAGTGCAATGGCTCGGATATCGCAGAGTGAGGTGATGGCGGTTGGTAGGATAATTGGAAATGAACTAGGGAGGGGGAAAAGGATACCTGACTGATGAAGCTTGGCTGTACTTGGCTGTCTTGGAGTGGCTTGGCTCGGCGTAACAGTAAACAACCCGTCCTGTCGTCAGTGAGTGTAGTGGTGAGTGGTCCAACCCGCTCCTGTTGCCCGTATTTATTTGGTATCGTCACCTTTCGGCTATTGCTATTTACATCTTTTGGAAAGTGATGAAAACTTATATCCGCAGCCCTCTTATGCATCGACTTACAGCCGTAAACTGAGCAATATACTTTGCTTTTACTAATTTTACACTCCATCAACGAGTAAAACGTATTACTTATGTATAAAGACACGAAGAATTTACCTCGATCTGCTTACGAATACAAGAAACCATATACAAACAGTCACCACGTGACAAATGTACCCTACTTGGTAAGTTTCTCATTTTTACCGCTAGATGTCATATCAGATAGCTGGAGTTGCCAATTGGCAACTCAAACTAACACTTGGGGCGCTGCGGTCGGTCTGGATAAGTAGGGTTTAAAATACTCAATAACACGCGTTTGATATGGAACACTTTTTATTTTTCGGTTATAATCAGTAAATATGGTCTCTAAAGTAATGACAGTGTTACTTTTAATTGTATATATGTATAACTGTGCGATGCACGTGATCTAATTTGTGTGTTCCACTGGATTTTTGGGTGTCATTTGCATATTCTCAAGCATCAGTTTTTATGGGTGATGTAGATCAGCTGATTCAAATTTACACAGGGCTACACTTCGGACATAATTTTGGTACTATTATGCGCAATATAATGTAAATGTCGATCCTGAGTCAACGCCGAGGACATTCAAATAGAGAATACGGTACATAAACAAATAAATAACACACCGAAGCTGTGCTACTTTTATCATTCCGAGACTAGCATCCACGCAAACCAGACGCCACTGTTCCAAGCTCCGACTTATATCGTGAATTGATGTCAAACTGATGATCCGCCAGCCTTTCCGCCAAGCCTACACCTCGTAATCGCTAAGTTCTTCGATATTCGAGCTATTCCACTACGAGTCATATAGGCCTAATTTGCCTCCCCGTGGGCACTGTAGAATGAGTGATTCCGCTACCATTCAAATACTCAACACCAAACCCACCTTTTAACCATCCAAATCAAGCAATTCCTGTCGCCCCCCGAGTTTTAATACAAGTTAAACTCATCCCTTCTCCCTACCAAGCAGCCAATAATTAATTATTTAATTAATTATTCAAGTAACTTCAATCTTACCAGCGCGCCCATCGTAACAGCTGTTTTTAAACTGAATAACCTTCGCTGGCTTTACGTCGCAGGTCTTCTGTCTGTCTACCTCGACAAGTGTTAGATCCTTCCCGGGGTGGAAAGGTATTATTATTAGGTATCATCACATTTCGGCTATTGCTATTTGCATCTTTTGGAAAGTGATGAAAACGTATATCCGCAACCCTCTTATACATCGACTTACAGCCGTAAACTGAGCAATACACTTTGCTTTTACTCATTTTTCACTCTATCAACGAGTAAAACTTATTACTTATGTATAAAGACACGAACAATTTACAACGATCTGTTTACCAATACAAGAAACCATATACAAACAGTCACCACGTGACAAATGTACCCTACTTGGTAAGTTTCTCATTTTTACCGCTAGATGTCATATCAGATAGCTGGAGTTGCCAATAGGCCTACAAAAGGCGTCTTCTTTCGCGGAAGGTTGTATCGCGTACATTGAAAAATATTCCCAAGAAGGCTATGAAAGCGCTATAATTTCGGCTAAGGAAATCATTGCGTCTGTGTCTCTTGAGGTCGAATAAGGTAGACAGAAAAGGAAGACTAGACCCCCTAAACGGTTGATTGAGGAAGATGACTCGGACTCGGACCGAGTCATCGAGTCAGGCACTGAGAGTGACAGTTCTGAGTCAGAGTCGGAGCCGGAGCTGACGGAGGCTGAAGCTCAGGCTAACGTTAAGTGCAAACAAGTGAAGCCACAACGACTCTTCAAAAAAAGTTTCTTTGACAAACTCCTAACGGTAGCTTTAAAGTCTGTAAGAAAGAGATTCTTTTTCTTTAAAGAGCATTCCGATATATTATAAAAATATCCACGTTACAATACAATTTTTTAAAATAATATATCATTATCAATACGGGAAAATTTAGAATTATGACTGAAGTCATAGATATTCAGCATTCCGATACATGGGGATTTTTGTACGATCTAAAGGTACTGCCTGGGTCTATTAAAGATAGTAGTCCACTCATGGACCGTTGTTTGAACTTGCAAAAGCAGCTTTCCAGTGGAAATAATGAGTCTGACATAAGTGGGACGGATCTATGTTCTGAGCTGCAACATTTTAGCCCATGCCTACCACCAAACGCAAAAAACCCTCGCGCTGCGTTGCAGTTCATTTACTGCACGAATATGATTGACGTTTTTCCAAACGTCGATGTAGCTTTGCGAATTCTCTTAACCTTGCCGGTAACTGTCGCATAACAACTGAAACAATAGTTATTGTAATATGTATAGTTAGATAATAAAGTCCAGTATTTTTGCATCATGCGAGTGCACAGCCGATATTTTGTATGTTACCTTGACTATCCCCTTACTACAACGTAAGTAAAGCATGTTCAGGTAATATAGTAAATGGGTAAATGCACTGTAGGTTCATTTTATTTAATTTCACCCGATAACTCGGTGCCTGCATTTTCTACTTTATATTTTCATGACTCTTATTTATGATACCTCATAATTTTTGCCAGAGTTAGGTAACCCGCCTCGCGGGAGGGGCGCAAAATCGAATTTCACACAGGGCGCTGAAACCCGTAAGACCGGCCCTGCTCACAGGTATACCCTGCCAGTCGTAGAAGGCGACGAAAAGTGTTTCTTGGCCCAGGTCCCCTTTACGGGTTTGACAGCCAGCTCTAAACGCCCCACTTTGTGCGATATAACTCTCATTAGGTTATATCGCACGCCTTTTTCCGTTCATGATTTTGAGGTCTGGCACTCAAAATTATATGTGCGTGCTGTCAGGGGAAGGGCCACCTAAGTGTGCGATCACGCTCGAGAGCCTGTTCGGTCTGGCCACACTGACAGGTGGGTGCGCCATGTACCCTGCAGTAGTATCCGCCTGACAACACAGGTCCCCGCACAGCTGCATGCCTGTGCTGGAAAACTCTCTAGTATATGCCAAGGGGTACATGCCTGTATGGCATGTTAAACATCGGACACCCGGGCAATGACTTCCAATCTAGGCGGGCCTTGCCTTGGCTGGGTAGCGCCTACAGAGATAGCCCGTGATTGGAGTCGGTGGCATTCAGGGAGGATGAAATGGCCATGGGACAGAAAAGGAATATCTCCCACAAGGGTGGTCCGCCACCCAGGTCTTTAACTTTTGATTCCCTACGGGGATCAACCCCCTGGGAACAGTCTGTTCGTGCGAATCTGGGTGCTAACACTCCCAAGTTTCTGGTCGCAACCAGAACGGATGGGGGTGATTTCAAGATGGTAAAGTCTATTTTGTTTTCTCGCCACATAGAAGGGGTCTATGGTGAGCTTGAGAAGGTACAAAAGATGAGAAACGGTAGCTTGTTGCTCAAGACTAGGACTGGTGAGCAGGTTGAACAACTTCTGAAATGTGACCACTTTGGCGAGATCCCTGTCAAAGTGGAAAAACACACGTCTCTGAATCTGGTCCGAGGAGTTATTTTCCACCGGGACCTGATTCTGAACACCGACGAGGAGCTCAAGGAGGATATGCAGCACCGTCACGAGACTGATGTCCGGCGCATTACGCGCAAGGTCAATGGTCAAATCGTGGATACTGGTGCTTTCATTATTTCCTTTGAGCTTTCGGTGCTCCCGGAGAAAGTCAAGGTTACAAGTTACCGTTGTGACGTACGGCCTTATATCCCTCCACCAATGAGGTGTTATAAGTGCCAGAAGTTCGGGCATATGTTATCCCGATGCTCAAGCCCTCAAATCTGCGGCACATGCGGTAAGGTACCCCACGAAGCGGAAGAGTGCACCTTACCATATCAGTGAACTAATTGCCCTGGATTTAATTCTCCTCGGGACAGGAACTGCCCTGTCTTCCTGAGCGAGAAGAAAATTCAGGAGATCAAGACCCTGGATGGTCTCACCTACCAGGAGGCCCGCAAGAAGTACCATACCACGATTTCGCCTTCTCCAAAGATTGATTATAGAGCTATAATACCCAATTTGGTACCGGCTACCTCATCTTTTGTCTCAGCTGTGAAACCTTCTAATGTACCAACGCCATCTACATCTGTATCTACACCCCAGAATCGGAAAGAGAGCCCGAAGGTGACTTCAACCCCACCTTCGGCCCCAAAGAAGGCTGTGCGAGCGAAGGCTGCTCCGCCCGCACAGCAGGGGAGGAAGTTGAAGACTTACTCCCCACTCGACTTCCTCCCCACCCAAACGGTCGGCGAAACCGCGCCGAAGCCGGCGGAGGCGGCATCGTCGACCAGGGTCAGGAATTCGGCTCCTGACCCGTCTATATATCTTAAAGAGGCGGGGAAGAAGGGACCCCGCACTACGCATTCCCTTTCTCCAAAAAAAGGGGAAGCCATCCGCCCCACCACCTGCGGATGCTTCTGCGCCAGGGGACGTTTTGGTCCCCAGATCTGCGCGCTCCCCACGGAGATCCCCCCGCCGCCGAACTGCGTCTAGGAAATCTTCCACCGAGTCGATTCACTCCATGCCCTCGCCTGAGGACATGGAGATTATAGTCGACGTAGTGGCTGATGATCCTCCAGAGGATAAGTTGTAGCTTGCTGCTCCAACTTATCCCTAGTTTATAAGTTCCCACAATGGCACTGTTACAGTGGAATTGTAACAGTTATGACAGGCATTTGACAGAGCTCCATCAGCTTATTGCACAATACGCAGCGAGTATAGTCTGCCTACAAGAAACAAACCTCAGACCTGATCACAGGACTGTTCTGAGAGGTTTCCGACTATACTCTAAAGAGCGACAAGACGCCGCCCGGGCTTCCAGGGGCGTTTGTACCTTCGTTCGCTCTGACTGCTATAGTGAGGAGTTTCCACTCGCCACTCCTCTGGAAGCTATTGCAGTTCGCGTGTCCTTGCCTGCTATGACAACTGTTTGTAACGTGTACCTTCCACCGAACCAGCCCCTTGATATTAATGACGTCTTTGATCTTGTTGCTCAACTTCCAGTCCCTTTCCTACTCGTGGGTGATTTCAACTCTCATCACCCCCAATGGGGATCACCATCTTCCTGCCCCAGAGGATGGGACGTGGAGGGCTTAATTCAAGGGTTGGATTTAACTCTATTAAATACAGGGGAAGCTACACATTTTAGCTTAGCGCACGGCACGTACTCACACATTGACTTGAGTGTGTGTAGCCGTGTGCTGGTCCCCCTATTTGGTAGGTATGTACACGACGACCTCTGTGACAGTGACCATTTCCCGATCGTTCTTACACATCTGAACCAGACGCCCGTGGAGTTCCCCAGTCGTTGGGTGCTTAAGCGGGCAAATTGACCCTCGTTTCAAGAACGAGCTGTGTTCGTTGATCTTGGTTGCCGGAGCGTCGATGACGAGGTACAGCACATCACCGATGTGCTTCTTGCTGCCGCGGAAGAGTCCATTCCATCCTTTTCTGGGACTCCTCGTCGCAAACTCGTCCCTTGGTGGACAGAGGATATTGCAGCGGCAATAAGAGACCGTCGTCGAGCTCATAAGCTGTACCGTCGGCGTCCAACCATGGCCAATTTGGTGGCGTTTAAGAAATTTCGTGCCAAGGCACGGATTCTTATTCACCAGAGTAAGAAACAATCCTGGGAACGGTATGTGTCTTCTATTACGGCACATACCCCCTCCTCTCAAGTGTGGACTAAACTACGACGCATTTCGGGAATTCAGACATCTTCTACTGTACCGGGAATTTCCATTGATAATGAATTGGTTACAGATCCTTATCGCGTTGCAAACCATCTCGCCTCGTATTTTGCGGATATATCCGGTTCCGATAACTATGACCCTGCCTTCGTGGCCCTGAAGCGCGAAGCGGAACGTTTCCAGCTTAGTTTTGCTTCCCGCGCTTCGGAGGAGTACAACGTGCCCTTTAAGGAGTGGGAACTCCGCGGAGCGCTGGCGCTCTGCAGGGACACGTCTCCCGGCCCGGATAATATTCACAACCAGATGCTTAAGCACCTTAACGATGAGAGCATTCGTTATTGCTCAGGGTGTTTAACCGAATCTGGTTGGAAGATGTGTTTCCAGCGCAATGGCAGGATGGTATCATTATACCTATCCTGAAGCCCGATAAGGATCCCAATTTGACAGGGAGTTACAGACCTATTTGTCTCACTAACGGTCTGTGCAAGCTCTTTGAGAGGATGGTCAATCGGCGCCTGGTGTGGGTCCTGGAGAAACAGGGACTCCTGTCTGAATACCAGTGTGGTTTCAGGGTGTCTCGGTTTACCAACGACCATCTGGTACGCCTGGAGACCGCCATACAGGACCCTTTTCTCCGGAGACAGCACCTAGTCGCTGGTTTCTTTGACCTCGAGAAGGCCTATGACACCACTTGGCGTTACGGTATCCTCTCTACCCTGCATCAATGGAAATTCCGAGGTAACTTGCCGGTTTTTATTGCGAATTTTCTGTCCCTTCGCCTGTTCCGTGTCCGAATAGGGGGGACATATTCGCAATATCATATACAGGAAAACGGAGTCCCACAGGGATCGGTGCTTAGCGCAACATTATTTGCGATTGCCATAAACGGTATAGTCGTTGCTGCTGGTCCAGCAGTGGTACCGTCGCTATATGTAGACGACTTCGCTCTACATTATAGTGCGCAAAATATGGCGGTCGCTGAACGACAGCAACAACAAGCTATTCGGAGAGTGGAACGCTGGATACTAGAGCATGGCTTTCGATTCTCAACCGCTAAGTCCTCGGTTGTCCATTTCTGCCGAAAGCGCACTCTCCATCCTGAACCTGAGCTTTATCTGGGCAATGTAGCTTTGCCTGTTGTTGCTGCGTACCGGTTCCTTGGGCTCCTTTTCGATCAGAAATTGACGTGGGAGCCACACGTGCGGTGTTTGAAAACTGCCTGTGCTAAGAACCTCAACATGTTGCGGTATCTTAGTGGCACATCATGGGGGGCTGACCGCGCGGTGCTCCTACGCTTTTATAAGGCACTGATTTTATCTAGATTAGATTATGGCAGTGTAGCATAAGGTTCGGCCCGTAAGTCAGTGCTTGTTAAACTGGACAGTGTCCACCACGGAGGTGTGAGGCTGGCGACGGGTGCCTTTCGGACGAGCCCAGTCGTCAGCTTGCTCGCCGAGGCTGGTGTACCTCCTTTACACCTGAGGCACCAACAAGTACTGCTGACCTATGCTGCAACTATTCGACAGATGCCCCTTCATCCAAGCTATCCATGTTTGTTTTCCAATCCGAATCGCCGGCTGTATGATGCGCTCGCCCGAGCCACTCGGCCGGCGGGGATTCGCTTGGATGACTTATGCCGTCAGTTCCGTTTTCCTTCTGTCTCCTGTATCGTCCGAGTACCTAGCAAGGCCCCTCCGTGGATGGTCTCTCGCCCTGATATCATCCTGGATCTGCACACCGGCCCCAAGTCGGACACTGACTCCTCCGTCCATCGGAGGCTGTTCCAGTCCGTGGTGAGCCGGTATCCGGGATCAGGGCTTCTATTCACGGACGGTTCGAGGGTAAACGAGAAAGTAGGCTGTGCATTTGTGGTTGAGGATCGTCGGTTTCTCTTTTCACTTCCCGATGCCTGTGGCGTGTACACAGCGGAGCTCTATGCCATCCTAGAGGCTCTGCGGTACACGTTATCAGACGATCACCAGCACTTCCTTGTGTGTACTGACTCTCTGAGTGCGCTGCAAGCGATCGATGTGTGTTTCCCGAAGCACCCGTTGGTCCAGCGTGTGCACGACCTGCTCGTCAGTTCGCGTAACGCTGGGGCTGGGGTGTCCTTTGTGTGGCTTTCTAGCCACATGGGTATTGCGGGAAACGAGCTTGCTGATCAGGCGGCGAGAGAGGCAGCCGCACTGCCCTCGCTACCGTATAAGGTGCCTGCTAGTGATGAGCGCTCTCAGTTGTGGCATTCGATCTTGTCGCATTGGGAGGAAGCATGGCGTGCCACGCCTCCACCCAACAAACTGAGAGGCATCAAGGAGACAACGAAGGTGTGGAAATCTTCCTTCCGATCTCTCCGGAAGGAAGCTCTGGGACTCTGTCGACTCCGGATCGGCCATGGGATTGCTACGCTCTCCCACTTGCTAAAGAGAGAAGATCCCCCTGTGTGTCCTTGCGGCACCCACCTAACCGTGGCACACCTTCTCTTGGAGTGTGTGGATCTGGCCGATCTGCGCAGGACTCTTAAACTGCCTAATACCCTCTCCCTTATTCTCCGTGATGACGGGCCGTCAGCTGACCTCGTCATCCGGTTCATGAGGGAGAGTGGTTACTTTTTTAAGTTTTAATGTGTAGTTACGACTTTTAATTCAGATTAAATCTGTTTTATGTTTTTTATTGTGTTCATCTATTTTATTGTTCACTATGCCTTATTTGTTTTATCCTTTTTACCATCCGCCTTTTATTCTTTTTATTCAAATAAGGCATAATTTCTGGGGCTCACTGTCTGTTTTATAAACACCATTTTCGTTTCATCCATGGCAGTGAGTTGTTTTTATCTACATCCTTTCATTTTACGCCATTTCATTTCATTAGGGGCCGATAACCTCGATGTTAGGCCCCTTAAAACAACAATTATCATCATCATCATCATGGTTATCTAGCAGAAAGATAATACAAACTCTTTTCCGTGGAAATATCCTCTACAGTAGTAACGAAGTGTATAAATCTTATGTCTTCGTGTCAAAGATCGATCTATATCACGCCCAGGAGAGGGGGAAGTTATGTCTTCCTGTGATTCGCTGCAGTGCGGAGAGAATCAGATCTTGTAATAGCTTCGCCAAGCTAACACCAACACCGGGTTTAATCGACTGTATACGGGAGTGCCGTATTCGGTTAGAATACCGTGATATTCAGTCCAGTGACGAAGGGGACTTTGAAATATAAGCATGCCGAGCATCATATTCAGGCAATGCAGCGTGAAAGAACTCTGTCTCATTTCGATTTGTTGAAAACATATGTTTGAGCAGAAGTTAGCGCGCATTGATACATAAAAGAACTTTATTCTGAAGCCACTGCATTAAGACTTGGTGCTTTTGTTTTTACGTTCCCCAATAATACTGCAAGTATCTTATATTTACCGCAGTTCTGCAATACGAACTTTTTCAGTGGAAATTACTCAATATGAACGTCGTAATGAAAACCAAGGCGTTGGGAGGAATATTGAACATGAACATTGGCATTTTACCCATATCGGGCTAAGTATAAAACGTGGACATTGCTCGCCAAGCAATGCATGAACACTATAAGTAATCACAATGTCGTCTTCAGGTTGTAGTGTACACGCGACATGGTTTACCTGCATGTGGGGAATGATCTTTCGAAGCCATGCAACCGCAGTTGATATTAACACCAGCCGTGTTCTCACTCGGGTGTCGCGATATTGGGACTGCGAACATAAGTTCTTTCGGGCGTATTGGAGCTTTTCGGTGGAGCAGAGCGGCCATTTCCACTACGAGGGAGTGTTCCTTTTACCAGCTGTGGACCAAGGGAAGAAGAGATGGTCGTCCTGGGTCTGTGTGCTGGAGACTAGGAGGAACTATACTATCCTGCTGTTTGTAATTGAATTAGATGGTAGGGCATATCCATGCTCTAATTCGACTTCAAAATGCTTCAGAAGGGTACTTATGTAGTGTAGCAAAGTAACGACATTTCTGAGTGACCACAATTGCCATCGTTATGTTTTCTGTAGTTAGATTGAAATGAGGTTTAGGCTTGATATTTCTTTCATGTCTGATCTCATCTTCAATCGACTTTAGACTTAAATAACAAGTGCACTCATTTTCTAAATTTGGTAATTGATATTTTGATTTCAGCTTTTTTATAACTTAATTAAATTCAGTAACTTTTTATGATCTTCTTAATTGTAGAGAAGAGGACATTCTTAGGAAGAAGACTAACATTTTCCTTAGTGGAATTGAATTAATTTTGTGTAATAGATATTTTTGGCACTTATAAATACTTCGATAGGCTTAATCAAGCGTAGACTTGAGATTAACAGACACACTATATTTCTTGTTTGATAGTTGCGGCCTCAGAACATTGCAGATGCACTTATTTTGATAGTAATTTTGTAGGATTTATGGAATGTGAAGATTGATCATTCTATTGGAGTAGGGAATTTTTCTCTTGGGAAGGATCGTTAATCGTTCTGGTTCCTAATAAATCAATAGTCGCTAACTCGAGTCGTTACCTAGATTCATGGTGTAGGTCCAGTTCGGTCATCGTGATTTCACTTGAGGGGAATATTTCTATTTTTGACTGATAGATTTCGACTTCTAGTTTTGTTACCACGTGGACTTTGGTACATGTAGATCATTGTTAAATTTAATAAGGATTGATATCCTTGAATTTTGATTCAGTCTTATGAGGTTTTAAATGGAATATATTAACATGAGAATTTATTGAAGAACATTAACTCTTTTTGATACCGATCCCAGGGTTTAATTTTAAGTGGAGGCAGTACCTACGTGACTTCGAGTATAATTATGTGAGGCAAGAATTTTTGTAGTCCAGTGGAATATATTGACGATCCACATATGAATTGATTGTAATGCATTGAAGTTATACAACGAAATGTGTTTGATAAACACAACTGAATACAACTAGATAATAGTAAATGAATTTAATAATCACCATGAGGGTGATTTAGGGGTAATAAACGTCTGTGAACGTAAATAGAAGCATATACTGAAGTACTCAGAGAAGTACATGAGTTTTTGTTATGCCAATGTGAGCAAAATGTATAAAACAGGTAATAAGAAATATTCTTCGTGAAGTTGGTGGTATTAGCCACTGTTATTAAGCAATCGTCGATGTAATGTATGACTATAATATTATTACAGTATCTCAGTTGAATTATGCTAGATTAAAGATGTTCAGGGAAGTACATAGTTCTCAATGCATTCATTACTATTGATTAGTTGTAGAATTGGCAATTCCAGTCATGGATAAATATTAGTAAAGCCTCAAAATTTGCTTTTGTCTTCCCCATCTAATTATTCCTGCGATTGTGTCCAATTAAGAGCATTTAAACAAGTATAAGAAGTGATAATTAATTACACAGATATAATTCAGAATGATTATAAGAATAAAGGTAATACTGAGTATTTATTGAAATTATTGGAATATTGGTAAAACAATTATATGACTTCTCAGCACAATTGCTTGGTTGATGAACCAGATAATACTTGATTTGCTAAAGCAATAATGAATTATGACAAAGCACACATGGTGGGTGCAGAAATACTAAATCAGTGGCGTCTACACTTGCGAGTGTACTAATTTGTTGTAAATATGTATAAAAGAGTAACATTCATCTGCGTAATTATCATTTTAATCATGGAAGGACCATAATGGTGATCCTTTAGGGTTATACTTTTGTTGTTGTTGGATTATCAGTTGTAAATAATTAAATCTTGTTGTCAGAATAGGGTTTAATGCACTCCAGTCCATGGGGACTTATTGCTGCATTATGTTGCATATTTTTCAAATGCATTTCAATGAGGATATTTTTGTGTCCACTCACGGACGTCTTCGTCTGACTTCCAGTCAGATTATTTTCTGAATAAATTTGTTATTTTCTTTTAATCGTGTGGTGTGATGATTAATAGAGGTATTAAGAGGTCACATTAAGAGGGCCATAGCTAGGTATTTCTAGAGTTCCCCACACTCCTGTGATGATGATTTTTATGATTCTCGTGTTCTTTGAGCAGTTTCTTGTGATGCTTTGGTTTTGCTTAATGCTACCTCTGTTAGGATTTACAGGCACCCTAATACTCCCTTCACTTGTTGCTACAGGCCGGACGTTTGTTTTAGACGAGTGAAAAATCTTAATGGAAGCCTGGAGGCGAGTTACTACAGTACCTGAGTTGTTATCAGCTGCCCCAAGCAGTCCGATGATTGACAAAGCTGTTTCACACTACTGCTGAAGTAGTCATTTGGTAAATATAATGACGTTCTGTTTGTAACTACGTAACGTGTACTTCCGCGTCATATAACATCAGATCGGTGGTGACATGTGTGAAGCGATAGGGTGAGAGAGTGACTGTATACAGGCTCACCCGCAGGCTTCAAGGTCAAGGGCAATCGTCTAAAAACAAACGTCCGGCCTGTAGGATCTGGGGGGTTTTCTAGCCGGGGATTTTCAAGTTCTACGATCCACGGATTCCAACAGGTAAAGGGTAGGTATTTTCGGGTACAGTAACATCGTATCTTAGGCTTTGCTGTCATGTTAAATGTAAATTCAGATATTAGACCCATTTATAATTGCGTCGGGACTTACCTTACATGCCATATTCCAAGCTTTGTTGTTGTTGATTACATTTTCTATGTTTTAGAGGACTTTCGATCAATTTATTTTCTTTATTTATTAACTTTGCGGATTAGACGAAACAAACCCTCCGAAGTAGGATAGGGGTTTGTTTAATCGAATAAACAAGTTCACGAGATTTTACATAAGCCTGTTGTTCTAATTTCATTAGCTTTGTGTTTGAGGGTGTACGTCTTTGGCTGTCGTTGACTTTTACCTCCATGGACACCCAGATCTCTGGGACCACGATTCTCGTGCCGTGCTGGCCTAAAAGAAGTGCATCCGATCCTCTTAGGTTATGTGTTCGACAGGTGGGATTGTCTGGACTACCATTTAGGTTGTTGGTACTTCGGCAAACTCCTCTGACGGGCTCTGTAAAGTATTGTATTTTGTTTCCGAAGGGCAGAGACTGTCAGTGGGTGTCACTGTAGGTTTGGTAGTATTAAGTAGAGCTATTTGTCTTGCATATTTTGATCTGATGATGCTCGCTTGACGAGCGAAACATGTCATCCCTTATTTTTCTTCTTCTCCTTCTTCTTCAACAGTCCATAATATACCGTATATACATCTTAATGAAATGTAATTTATTTCAGGTTATTTTTCACATATTCCAGTAATTGGAATGATTTTTGTGTTGACCGACTGAAAGCTAAAATATTTATTATTATTATTAGGTAGTATTGAGTGTCCATTGTGTTCTATTCATGTACAGCTATGGAGAGGGACTGTTTTTCCTTTCAACTCCCAGTCTAGTCTACAAGCCTCCATGATCCCATATTAGCAGTTAGCACAGTGGCTTCCTCTACACTTTGAAACCGTTCAACACTGAACCTAACCATCGCCTCATAAGCCTACGTCTGCTTCTCTTCCTCTCTACAGCCACCTCTTTGGTAATCTCTCCTCTCCCATTCCCTTCACATGAGCCCACCATATAAATCCTCAACACTGAACCTAACCATCGCCTCATAGGCCTACGTCTGCTTCTTTTCCTCTCTACAGCCACCTCTTTGGTAATCTCTCCCATTCCCTTCACATGAGCCCACCATATAAATCCTCAACACTGAACCTAACCATCGCCTCATAAGCCTACGTCTTCTTCTCTTCTCCTCTACAGCCGCCTCTTTGGTAATCTCTCCTCTCCCATTCTCTCCACATGAGCCCGCCATCTAAATCCTCAACACTGAACCTAACCATCACCTCATAGACCTACGTCTGCTTCTTTTCCTCTCTACAGCCACCTCTTTGGTAATCTCTCCTCTCCCATTCTCTCCACATGAGCCCACCATCTAAATCCTCAACACTGAACCTAACCATCGCCTCATAAGCCTACGTCTTCTTCTCTTCTCCTCTACAGCCGCCTCTTTGGTAATCTCTCCTCCCCCATTCTCTTCACATGAGCCCATCATCTAAATCTTCAACACTGAACCTAACCATCGCCTCATAGCCCTCCGTCTGCTTCTCTTCCTCTCTAAGCCACCTCTTTGGTAATCTCTCCTCTGCCATTCTCTCCACATGAGCCCACCATCTAAATCCTCAACACTGAACCTAACCATCACCTCATAGACCTACGTCTGCTTCTCTTCCTCTCTAAGCCACCTCTTTGGTAAGCTCTCCTCTCCCATTCCCTTCACATGGGCCCACCATCTAAATCCTCAACACTGAACCTAACCATCACCTCATAGACCTACGTCGTCTGCTTCTCTTCTTCTCGAAGCCACCTCTTTGGTAAGCTCTCCTCTCCCATTCCCTTCACATGGGCCCACCATCTAAATCCTCAACACTGAACCTAACCATCACCTCATAGACCTACGTCTGATTCTCTTCCTCCCTAAGCCACCTCGTCGGTAATCTCTCCTCCCCCATTATCTTCACATGACCCCACCATCTAAATCCTCAACACTGAACCTAACCATTGCCTCATAAGCCTACGTCTTCTTCTCTTCTCCTCTACAGCCGCCGCTTTGGTAATCTCTCCTCTGCCATTCTCTCCACATGAACCCACCATGGAAATCGGCTCATGCGAACAACTTCATTTATAGCATGTTCATTTCTAACTTAGTGGTTATCTCTTCGTTACGAATACCTTCCTGTCATTATTCCTACTACCGGGTGAGTTAGCCGTGGTCATTACGGCGTGGCTGTAGGCAGTCGCGCACATCCGGGAGGTGAGGAGGTTCGAATCCCCCCGCCGGCAACCTTGAATATGGTCTTCTGTGGTTTCCCATCTTCCTTCCAGGCAAATGCCGGGGTTGGTCCCTAACTATAGGCCACAGCCGCTACCTTCCAATTCCTCGTCCTTACAATCACACTTTCCTCCCCAGACAACACTCCACACGCGACGGTACTTGTAGCTCACCCCATGGGTGTCCTACTTATGAGTACCAGAAATTATTCGTGCTACCCTCATATCAGTTACCTCTAGCTTATGCATCAGATACCCTGAATCTACGCACCTCTCACTTCCATACAGCAAGGTCGATCTAAATACTGAGCGATGTAGGAAGAGTTTCGTCGCAACACCAAGTTTTCTCTTGCAGAATATTATTGAACACAACTGCACCTCGTCTCTGTTTCTTTGCCCCGATTAAGAAAAAGGTCCATTTAGGAAACCTAAGATTACCATACTTACCTCTCAACTTCAACCGAGGATATGAGTACTTACCTGCGAGCTGACAACTCCACTAGTCCCCACCGTAGCCGGCTGGAGTCGAACTGCCATCCAACAGAACTTACCGTATTCCCAGGACACCAGTAGTAATGCGGGCCTGTTGTCATCTGATGGATGTAGTATTTTTGCATTAGTCTATAGGTACAGCCTAGAGTAAGATTCGGCTTTCCACCTACAGTAGGCCTATGTCAGAGCCTCATTCATGACTGTCATTAAGGATAAGCTACTGAGGTTTGGATGGTGCTGAGTTTTGTCTGAGCGCGAGGAGAAGTCAGTTGAGTTTGAACTGCAGACGTCTTCCCACGTACTGCATACCGCACATGGGGGGATGTAACCAACGAGGGGTCAAAATATCAAAATTTTGAAATGTTTTTTGTTGTTGTACGTATGACCTATTTTATACATTGTGTAAAAATTGCAAGCTCATCACTCAAATGGAGGTATTTTTAAAACAAATGTATATCTGATGCTGCTTGCCTAGAGACAACGTTACTTAAATGTGTGTAAAAGAACATATCCAACTTTCAAATGTTTTTTTTTCAATACCCATTCTTCCACCTCATAGGTACACGTTTCTCTGAAACCCTAAATGCTACAAAACTGAAATTTTCAGGGATCGTTTACTGAGTGATTATACACATAGTTATGTAGAATTAAGCTTCTATTTAACCATTTGTTGAATCTTCATGCATTTACATTCATATTTTCACTGAGATATATAAAATCCAAAATTCAAATGACCATAAATAAAACACTTTTCACGGTATTTGGATAATTCTACATATAGTTAGATATAGTGACTCATATTTAAAATAGTTGAAAGCTCTGGCCAGGATCCTTTTTAGTTATGTTGAAAAGTGTACCTAAACAAGAGGATGTAACAAACTTTTTGCAGTGACTGTACTGGTGCAATTTTGCCACCCAAGAGAGCTGTTGCTTGCCACGTAATAGATCAACTGTACCAAGTTTCAATGCTCTATGTTTTATATTGCGAACTCAGTGAACTTTAAAAGCCAGGTATGCATTTTCGGTTATATCCCCTCTTAATGCTGGATGAATAACAAGCACAATGTGGGAGGAAGCAGTAACTGACTGTCAATATATTTAGGTCTGGAATAGACAGACCGCGCACGCGTACAGCCGAATCCCCGCTCCCCGTCGCAGCGTGTCGAACTGACTTCAGCTGGCGCGCAGACATCAGGGCACAGCTGATGCATGAAAAAGTTGCTGCTACTGCTGCTGCACCGGGTCTGTGAGAAAGCGATGACAAACTACCTCATTCCTCAATTTGTCCAGTATGTCTCGTTATAGAGCTGCCTAGTGAGTTTCTACCAACATAACCTACAACGGTAGCCTACTTATCGATGAGATTGGAATATTCCGTGATGAATTTAAGTATTTTAAGTGAATTGTCGAGCAGCCTCCGTGGCTTAGGCGGCAGCACGCCGGCCTCTCACCGCTGAGTACGGGGTTCAAATCCCGGTCACTCCATGTGAGATCTGTGCTGGACAAAACGGAGGCAGACAGGTTTTTCTCCGGTTACTCCGGTTTTCCCTGTCCAAATTTCATTCCTGAAACACTCTCCACTATCATTTCATTTGTCATTCATTTATCATTGCCCCAGAGGAGTGCGTCAGACCTCGGCAGCCGGCACAGTTCATATCCTCGCCGCTAGATGGGGATCCTTTGTAATTATGCATGTCCTGATGAGCAATGACAACGAGTATACTCGATCTATTTTGGTTGTATGGAGACGCAAGAGGTTCCAATACGCCTCCATGCTGATAAACAGAGTAGTAGTAGTAGATTAGTAGTAATAAAATGTATCTGTCATTGGGATACCACCAAAGTCTGCGCAGAATACAGGACTGCATAAATGTTCCTAGAATTGAAGCTGTGATGTCTTGGTTTCATTTACTTCTTTGTTACTACAGTGAGAGCCTTCTTTATAGAACGGAACCTCGCCGGAGCTGTGAGACGGTTTCAGTGATAAAATAACTGCCAGATGACTAGCATCTACCAATTCCACAACAGCGGATCGGCAAGCACCGGATGCTGTCATAGTTGAATACATACGGAGCTGGCAAGATACCTTAGTTGAGATAATTAAGACTTTTGGTGAAGAACTGTAGCCTATCTCGTATCCCGTGAACATGGTTAGGTATACACTAGAATAAAACATCAAAAGTTCCTAGAGGAAACTTATCTTCTACGGAAGAAGTCTTCCAACAAATGTGATCGTTTCTTTCAGCGCCGTGCGATTTTTACTGGTGGGGGAATGTCAAACAAAATATATAGAAACAATCCGCGTACCGGCACTGTGAACTCTCGAGAATGAAATATCAGCGAGTGTACCAAAACTTCCTACGTTGGTGCAATGTGTGTTTAGAAAACGAAGGACAGTAACTACTCTGAAATATTCATGTAAGTAATGATTATTAAATACGTTAAAAGGTGTAGGCCTAAATGTGTTAAACTAGTCGAGCGCTACGCTGCTGCTAGCGGCTTGCTCTACAGGAGGCTAGCCAGAGTACCCCGGCTGTCACACGGCGCCTGCGAAGTTCCGTTCTTTAGAGAAGGCTCTCAGTGTAGATGTGTGGCGACAAGTTAACATTCGATTGCTATTTGCATTTCCCCGTGGAGTAGCAGTGTTCGTTAAGTCGTGCACCACGGCCGCGTGGGCAGCCGCAGTAAGTCCGGAGAACACAGGTTCGAATCCCGGCGCTGACAGCACTCCCTCCATGCCAGGGTAGTGCCTTATTATTCAAGTCCATGGGCGCCTACCCCATCCCTGTCTCTAATACAGTTCTACTACAGTCATCTCGGAAACACAGGTTATCAGACACGTTCAACACACACCCAACTACACGGGACTGATGACTACGATGTTCCAAGACCCACATGCGGCTTCGGTGGCGTAGTCGGTAGCATGCTGAGCTTCTATGCCCAAGATAGCGGGTTCAAACCCGGCCGAAGCCGTCGGATTTTTTAAGAGCGTTAAAAATCCCTCAGTATGCCTTCCTTCGGAGGGGAAGTAAAGCCGGCGGTCCCATGTCATAGATTTATGGCATGTTAAAGAACCTTCCACTAATACCACCTGTGTGAAGCTAAATTGGATAGGTTAAGAATGTAAACAACGCTCTTAGGTTTCTACGTTCGTTGCCAAGAGCCAACTCCGGTGGCGTCTAGTAGCTAAGTTCTGAACTTGGCCTAGTAGTCATTGACGGTGGCGCTTGGTGGCAAAAGTAGGAACTATTTTAAAAATTCTAAGTTGCAGTCTGTACTTAAATTTAAAAAACAGATAACACACACTAATACAGCCATCACAATTAACACCGGTTATCAGACAGATTCTACACACACCCAAAGTACACGGGGCTACATGACCACGTTGTCGCAGCCCCTAAACTTAAGAACCAACCAACCTCCAAGACCCACAAATTTATTGAAAACAACAACATCGTACTGGTTCAGCAATGATTAATATTAAGGCTGTTTCTCCCGAGAATGTTCTCAAGCAGAAGGAATTTTAGGGCAGTTCTTTTGTGAAGGCCAACTCATCCAAGGGAAACCGAAATGGAAATATAAATTACTTTGTTCTTATGAAATTGAAGGATATGCTGTATTTAAGATTCTAGTAATTACACGAGTGAGAGTTAGGGAGGTGGTGACGAGCCTTTTGCACTGGTGAGGTGCTGATATGAAAATGGCCTGAGATTAAGAGGGATATTGTGACAACCCTTTGAATTTATTTCTCTCCGTGCATATAACTAGGCCTATTTATTTCTCTTCACAATCGTAGTAGTGAACCACTAGGCCAGAAAAACTGTGGTTTGTGTGTTTTTAACTAATGGAGCAGCAGTCCGAATTAAATAATGAAGCACTTGTCTTATGGACTGCTAATTTAATTTACTTGCATCTTATTGGTGAAACGGTGAATTTAGGCCTATTTACACAAAATCTAAACGGGGGCCGGCCTTATGCAACACACATGTCTGACCCATCTACCTTGGGCTGATCCATTCTATAGACCAGTTGTGTTTCAAACTATGCCCTGATTTATACAAGGGAAATAAGCTACTTCCGTTTAGTTTTATTGGTTCTCTCGAAATTTAATGAATTGTTAAACCCGGAAGTTTTAAGATTAGTAACACGGTTCAACAGTTTTTATTGCATATGCAACATGATTCCTTGTGGTTGTTAATTTTATCTCATGGGCTTGGGACATCTTGGTCATCAGCCCTGTGTAGTTGGTTGTTTGTTGAAAACTCCATGCCAACGTTTGGCATAATTGAAGGGCTTGGTGAAAGAATCACGTAGCTTCACTTTTGGGGGGAAAATGAGTTAGTTAGTTTTACACATCGTTTTTGATGAAAGGAAAAAATAATCGTTTGTTTGGAGTAGGAACCAAATCCTAGCGTAGAAAAGCAACACGCAGTTGGAGAGTGAAATCTCCATGATTTTTGTCATGACTTTGGTGGAGGAATAATAATGAGAAGGTTCCTTCAGGAATTTGTGATGGTTCAGATTACTTACAATAAGATTTTAAACTTGCAGGACACTTCATAAACTTGTTAAAAAGGAATTTCCTAAACAAGCACAACAGAGGCTTCCTATTATCAGTAGGGGCAGGATCTAGCAGTTCCTCCCCTTCAAGCAACAATAAGGAACTGTCAGTGAAGTCTTCTTCGGTATTTTCTTTAATTAGGACATAAGTCTAATATGTAATAATCCAGGGTGGCCCAACACCAGAGATTCTGGCAATATATTCAATTTTTATACCTACAACATTGTGCGCTTGGTGAAAGAATCAGGTAGTTCCGACAACTACAATATTCCCGCACAAGGAATTTTAGTGTAAGAGACTATATTTTCACTTTCAATGCAGGAAAAGTTTATTCACTTCAGTTCTATCAATATTTCAAATTTAAGATTAACAGAATGACAATGGAATTTTCTATTTAGTTTTCTTTCACTGTCTCAAAATGAACTAGAATGGAACTGTCTAGTTCTTTCACCAACCCCTTCAATTTCCTTTGCACTTACAACAACGTCATCTTAATGCAATCGAGTTTGAGGAGGCGTGCTGCGTGTAGATAACACAACAGTAATACTTTTCTTTTATCTTAATGAGTCAAAATAAGGTTAATATTTTACTTCATTAATAAAATTAAGGGTTTTAAATTATATTTTGAATTACTAAACCCAAAAAACAGTAAGTTTACGTCAACATTAGTTGTCATGGAATAGGCTATACATATAGATCAAATAGACTAACTCAAGCTCACGACTTCAGACTGAACAAAAGATTACACCTGAATCTCAACTAATTTGCTGTAAAACTATCGCTTGAAACCAACAAAAATGTCAAATAATTGCATTTTAAATCAAATGAATCTCATTCTTGCATTGCATTAAGGCGACGAAAATTCTGTGCTGTACGTTCTAAGACTACCTTAAAATGCTCATGAAGGTTTGAAATATTAGGATAAGGAGATAAGGGGCATCACATGTATCGAAGTGGGAAGTTTGGGTGAAATTCAGTAAATAAATGCAGGCAATGGATGGTGTTTTTTATTTTTTTATTTTTCATTTCCTTCAGTTGTTAGTATCATTTTAAAACATTTTCAGTAACATAAGGTCAATTAAATTCTTTTCTTTGCTACTCACTTGTTAGTTCTTCTGATATCCCAGAAAGGAACACTAAAGAAAATACAATAACATGTGACCCACATTTCAGCACCAACCTGGAACATCAAGAAAATACGTTAAAGCAGATAAAATGAGTCTGTAAATAGTTTAAGAGATTCGAGTTGCGACGGAATTATCAATTTACAGTTAGGGACAACTTTTCTATAACTTGATTTATATAAACAGTGTACATGCAAAAGAAGCAGGTCCTTTCCCAGTTGCTACAAGGAACAAAGTTAGTTGTCTTAATAATAATAATAATAATAATAATAATGTTATTGGTTTTACGTCCCATTTAACTACTCTGGCTTTTAAAGACGTCAGGGTGCCGGAATTTTGCCCCAAAGGGGATCTTTAACGTGCCAGTAAATCTACTGACACGGCTCCATTGCATTTACGCACCCTCAATGCCAGCTGACTGCGCCAGAATACGAACCGTCAACCTTGGGTTCAGCAAGCAGAACATTACCGCTGAGCCACGCAGCCAGTCAGTTGTTTTAAGGGGTGGAACAGCGAGGTCATCTGCCCCTCTAAAATAATAATAATACCAAAAAACAAAACTAAAATTGTAACAATAAATAAAAATATACCAAAAATCAAAAATTCAGAATTTAAAATGAACAAAGTTCGAGTGTCATCTGCAAAATCAGCAAGATCGACACATTCGGTTAAAATATGGGCCACGGTGAAAACGGCTCCACATGTACAAAGTGGGTCTTCTCTTCTCATAAGGTACAATCCTTAGTCTACTCTACACGAAATGACGGACTCCCACCGTGACCGGAAAGAGCTCCGCCACACGCGAGTAGTTCCCTTTATCGCTCTTAGCTTACTATGCATTGGGTCAGCTAGCCACAGACTCTCTCAGAATACCAGTACTTGTTGGTGTAACTGAGAGCAAATACCTTTAGAGGGTACCTCCATTGGCCGAAGTGGTAGTGATACCGCCTCTATTGCAGCTTGATCCGCTAACTCTTTTCCCGAAATTTCCATGTGGAACAAATTACATCCATAGACAGCAAGCAGCGCCTTCAGTTATCATACTAAAACAAAACAAAAAGTATGTGAAATGTAGATATTAAGAAACTTAATTTGGCTTATATTACACACACACACACACACACACACACACTATATGAGTTCAAATTCACTAAAATATAATTCAAGCATTATTTTAATTATAGTGGAGTTCCTTTCTGTCTCTTCAAAGTTAGGTCATAAAAATAACGAAAGAAATTGGCTATGTTCAACATATCCACTAACTATGAATAACGAAACATTATTTTGTAAAAATTAACCCATTACAACAAATATTGCTTATTCTCCCAGCTGGATTTCACCCACGAACTCTGTGAGGGATCATTCCTCTACCGTCGGAAGGACGGTGTCTGGAAGCTGAACACACTTGGTGACCAAGTCTTGGTCAACAGATACAACTGAGGATGGTGAAAGCGACAGGTCGAACGCCCACGTGACCACTAACTAGGGTCTAAATTAAGGAAGAAAGTCGGCCGTGGACCTGTTAAAAGGAATCATCCCAGCATTTGCCTGAGTTCTCAATTTTTCTTCATGACATACCTATTGTTTTATTTCCTCGGGCATTAACTCTGTCCAAGAACTGAATAATGTGGCGTGTTGAATTAATGTCATACAGATACGGCAATAACATCTCCCACGAACCAACACAAACGCAGAAAGCCGGTACTAAATTCAAGATACCAGTTGTTACATTCAAAAACAATGACCAATTTAACCGTATATTGAAACCACGAAGGAAAATGCCCTCCCAAACATCCAACGGCACTCATGAGCATGGACATCGGCATATGGATAAGATGAGGTGTTCAATTTGTAATCTAAGACGAACTTGCACATATATACGCAATAATTGCTATGGAAGTTCAGACTACTGTATATTAAATACAAAGATTACTTTTTTCATTCATAAAATTAATCTGTTTAAATAATTAAACTTGTATCAATTCGTCTGCACTTGGGTATCAACTATGTGTCATTTTCTTTTTACCCATGAATTCCCCTCGCCCCTTCCGCCAACGCCAATGTTCATGAAAATGCCCCCACTTGCATTTTCCTTCTCTTATCTCCTTTCGACTGCTCATTAACGCACTGTACTGATACACATAAAGCTACTCTCCCTTATAAAAATAATATGGCAATGGTCCTAGGAAAACACAGGAAGGTTATAGACTGAGATCCAATGCAGAAATTTATAGTAAAATCGATAACCTTGAAGTGATGATCAGAAAACGGCGACTTCAGTTCTACGGACATATGGTCCGCATGGATTGCTCAAGGTTAAACAAACAAATTTTTGATAAAATCTGGAAATATAAAGGGCAAGGAGGCTATGTAAAACAAATGAAAGAAGAACTTCAAAAATTCAAAATTACTGAAGAAGATTGTCTAAATCGAATAGAGTACAGAAACAAAATTTTGGCCCCAAAATTCTTGTCGGGGAGAAGAAGAATCCCAACAGAGGAGAATGGACTGCTGAAAGAAGAGCTGCGCAGTCGACCAGGATGAAAGACTTCTGGAAGAGAAAGAAGGAAACTAGACCCATAAAGAATCGATATTTGCGTGGTCCTTGTTGGCCTGTCCACGGTGTATAATATATATATATATATTACATCCAAATAACATGCACCAATAAATATACTGAATTAGGGTTCACTCAAATTCGAAACAGTGCTAAAACTATATCGTCGTTCTTGCAGCAGCCATTAACTTTTATAACTTTGTCTTGTACAATCTCACCTACTAATTTGAACCACCTGCTAACTTGAATCATGGGACAGATGACCTCACTGTTCCACCCCTTAAAACTACAATAGCTAATTACAATAACTTGAATAACATAACACCTAATTAACCGCGAAATAAAGTTGAGTACAGAGAGTACGAACAGCACTTTTCACCCATTTAATTCTCAACGTTATAGGGGATGTAATACCGTATCATAAACAGCCCACCATAAACTTCATTTTTAAAAATAGCAACAAATCCTCTGAAGCAAATTGCACATTTTAATCCTTTAATTCTCAATTCTACCCAGGAATGTGTTGCATTACCAAGAATAGCATTCAATGCATTGTAGCCAACAGCACACTATAACTCTCTACTCTATAGGGGATGTGTTGCATTACCAAGAATAGTATTCAATGCATTATAGCTAACAGCGCACTTTAACTCTCTACTCTATAGGGGATGTGGTGCATTACCAAGAATAGTATTCAATGCATTATAGCTAACAGCACACTATAACTCTCTACTCTATAGGGAATGTGTTGCATTACCAAGAATAGTATTCAATGCATTGTAGCCAACAGCACACTATAACTCTCTACTCTATAGGGGATGTGTTGCATTACCAAGAATAGTATTCAATGCATTGTAGCCAACAGCACACTATAACTCTCTACTCTATATGGGATGTGTTGCATTACCAAGAATAGTATTCAATGCATTATAGCTAACAGCACACTATAACTCTCTACTCTATAGGGAATGTGTTGCATTATCAAGAATAGTATTCAATGCATTATAGCTAACAGCACACTATAACTCTCTACTCTATAGGGGATGTGTTGCATTACCAAGAATAGTATTGAATGCATTATAGCTAACAGCACACTATAACTCTCTACTCTATAGGGAATGTGTTGCATTACCAAGAATAGTATTCAATGCATTGTAGCCAACAGCACACTATAACTCTCTACTCTATAGGGGATGTGTTGCATTACCAAGAATAGTATTCAATGCATTGTAGCCAACAGCACACTATAACTCTCTACTCTATAGGGGATGTGTTGCATTACCAAGAATAGTATTCAATGCATTGTAGCCAACAGCACACTATAACTCTCTACTCTATAGGGGATGTGTTGCATTACCAAGAATAGTATTCAATGCATTGTAGCTAACAGCACACTATAACTCTCTACTCTATGGGGGATGTGTTGCATTACCAAGAATAGTATTCAATGCATTGTAGCCAACAGCACACTTTAACTCTCTACTCTATAGGGAATGTGTTGCATTACCAAGAATAGTATTCAATGCATTGTAGCCAACAGCACACTTTAACTCTCTACTCTATAGGGGATGTGTTGCATTATCAAGAATAGTATTCAATAGATTATAGCCAGCAGCACACTTAACACACTATAACTCGCTACTCTATAGGGGATGTGTTGCATTACCAAGAATAGTATTCAATGCATTGTAGCCAACAGCACACTATAACTCTCTACTCTATAGGGGATGTGTTGCATTACCAAGAATAGTAACCAATAGATTATAGCCAGCAGCACACTTTAACTCTCTACTCTATAGGGGATGTGTTGCATTACCAAGAACAGTAACCAATAGATTATAGCCAACAGCACACTTTAACTCTCTACTCTATAGGGGATGTGTTGCATTACCAAGAATAGTATTCAATGCATTGTAGCTAACAGCACACTTTAACTCTCTACTCTATAGGGGATGTGTTGCATTACCAAGAATAGTATTCAATGCATTGTAGCCAGCAGCACACTTTAACTCTCTACTCTATAGGGGATGTGTTGCATTACCAAGAATAGTATTCAATGCATTGTAGCTAACAGCACATTTTAACTCTCTACTCTATAGGGGATGTGTTGCATTACCAAGAACAGTAACCAATAGATTATAGCCAACAGCACACTATAACTCTCTACTCTATAGGGGATGTGTTGCATTACCAAGAATAGTATTCAATGCATTGTAGCCAGCAGCACACTTTAACTCTCTACTCTATAGGGGATGTGTTGCTTTACCAAGAACAGTAACCAATAGATTATAGCCAACAGCACACTATAACTCTCTACTCTATAGGGGATGTGTTGCATTACCAAGAATAGTATTCAATGCATTGTAGCTAACAGCACACTTTAACTCTCTACTCTATAGGGGATGTGTTGCATTACCAAGAATAGTATTCAATGCATTATAGCCAACTCCATTTTACAATACGTAGTGCACGAGTAGATTCAACAAATAATGAGTTACAGCTTGTGATTCGTTTAAACAAAGACCCATTAGCTTTCATATTCCATTCATCCGATTTCGTTGAAACGTTGGAGGGTTGTTGTATACACTCCAGCGAAGGTTTCTGACTTAGTAAATACATTTAAAACAAGATGTTCAGTAAAGAACATATAGCCTACTTTCTCCTAAATGCATGGGTATTGTTATAACTCTTTGTCCTTTTCAAGGAGTATGATTGAATGTTGGTTGTAGTAGCTTGTTGAAATACAACGTGCTATAGGGATATTAAACATGAATATGAGGTGCCCTTTGCTAGTGCTACCTCTGTACCAAATTTCGTTCAATTTGGTTTCACCGTGTTTGAATTGATAGGGGGAATCGATTTGCACACATACTTGGCCACCATCTGCAAACTATTGGGCTGATGTCCTTGCAGTTTGGTCAGAATATGTTTCCCACATAAAGATATGGTGTTGCAAAATTTGGTAGAGACTAGATTATTAGGTTGGTCGTAATTACATTTTAGCTTTTAACATTTGGGTGGCCGCGATTACGTTTCCGTCAAGATAGCGGTGATATAAAACATGACACTGAGGTGTCCTTTGCTAGTGCTACCTCTGTACCAAATTTCGTTCATTCGGTTCCACCGTGTTCGAATTAATAGGGGGAATCAATTTTGACATAAAGATGGCCGCCATCCGGAAACTATTAGGCTAATGACCTATTAGATTGGTCAAAGGATGCTCCCTCCATAAAGGTATGTTGTTGCAAAGTTTGGTAGAGATCGGATGGTTATGTTAGTCGTAATTTGATTTAAGCTTTAAACATTTGTGTGGCCGCCATTACGTTTCTGTCAATATGGCGGCGATATTAATCATGACACTGAGATGCCCATTGCTAGTGCTATCTCTGTACCAAATTTCGTTCCATTCGGTTTCACCGTGTTTGAATTAATAGGGGGAATCGATTCTGACACAAAGATCGCCGCCATCCGCAAACTATTAGGTGAATGACCTATTATATTGGTCAAAGGATGCTCCCTCCATAAAGGTATGTAGTTGCAAAATTTGGTAGAGATCGGATGATTAGGTTAATCGTAATTTGATTTAAGCTTTGAACATTCGTGTGGCCGCCATTACGTTTCAGTCAAGATGGCGGCGATATAAAACATGACACTGAGGTGCCCTTTGCTAGTGCTACCTCTGTACCAAATTTCGTTCCATTCGGTTCCACCGTGTTCGAAATAATAGGGGGAATCAATTTTGGCATAAAGATGGCCGCCATCAGCAAACTATTAGGCGAATGACCTATTAGATTGGTCAAAGGATGCTCCCTCCATAAAGGTATGTAGTTGCAAAATTTGGTAGAGATCGGATGATCAGGTTAATCGTAATTTGATATAAGCTTTGAACATTCGTGTGGCCGCAATTACGTTTCAGTCAAGATGGCGGCGATATAAAACATGACACCGAGGTGCCCTTTGCTAGTGCTACCTCTGTACCAAATTTCGTTCCATTCGGTTCCACCGTGTTCGAATTAATAGGGGGAATCAATTTTGATATAAATATGGCCGCCATCCGCAAACTATTAGGCTAATAACCTACTAGATTGGTCAAAGAATGCTCCCTCTATAAAGGTATGTTGTTGCAAAGTTTGGTAGAGATCGGATGGTTACGTTAGTCGTAATTTAACTTAAGCTTTGAACATTTGTGTGGCCGCCATTACGTTTCTGTTAATATGGCGGCGATATAAAACATGACACTGAGATGCCCTTTGCTAGTGCTACCTCTGTACCAAATTTTGTTCCATTCGATTTCACCGTGTTCGAATTAATAGGGGGAATCAATTTTGACATAAATATGGCCGCTATCCGCAAACTATTAGGCTAATAACCTATTAGATTGGTCAAAGGATGCTCCCTCTATAAAGGTATGTTGTTGCAAAGTTTGGTAGAGATCGGATGGTTATGTTAGTCGTAATTTGATTTAAGCTTTAAATATTTGTGTGGCCGCCATTACGTTTCCGTCAAGATGGCGGCGATATAAAACATGACACTGAGGTGCCTTTTGTTAGTACTACCTCTGTACCAAATTTCGTTCCATTCGGTTGCACCGTGTTCGAATTAATAGGGGGAATCGATTTTCACACAAAGATGGCCACCATCCGCAAACTATTACGCTGATGACCTATTAGTTTGTTCAAAGGATGCTCCCCCCATAAAGGTATGTTGTTGCAAAATTTGGTAGAGATCGGATGATTAGGTTAGTCGTAGTTTGATTTAAGCTATGAACATGTGTGGCCGCCATTACGTTTCTGTCAAGATGGCGGCGATATAAAACATGACACTGAGGTGCCTTTTGTTAGTACTACCTCTGTACCAAATTTCGTTCCATTCGGTTGCACCGTGTTCGAATTAATAGGGGGAATCGATTTTGACACAAAGATGGCCGCCATCCGCAAACTATTACGCTGATGACCTATTGGTTTCGTCAAAGGATGCTCCCCCCATAAAGGCATGTTTTTGCAAAATTTGGTAGAGATCGGATGATTAGGTTAGTCGTAATTTGATTTAAGCTTTGAACATTTGTGTGGCCGCCATTACGTTTCCGTCAAGATGGCGGCGATATAAAACATGACACTGAGGTGTCCTTTGCTAGTGCTATCTCTGTACCAAATTTCGTTCAATTCGCATTCACCGTGTTCGAATTGATAGGAGGGGGGGGGGGCAGACATCCAGAGTACACACACTCACACACACACACACACACACACACACAGACAGACACACAGACAGACACACACACACACACATACACACACACAGACAGACACACTTTTTTCGCCCTGTGTTGATCTCATAAGTCTACTTTCATTTTTTGCAAAAATCGAAAGTAGGCTAAAAAGGTAGCGCCCGGGTAGATTCTACAAATTAGTGACGGAGCATGATTCGTTTCAACTAAGTACCACATGAGTTCATATACCATTCATCCGATTGCGATCAAATTTTCGTGAGCTGTTGCGCACACTCCGGGGATGGTTATAGGTATAGTAAATCCAATTTACAATAAGCACGCGGGTATTTTCAACAAATGAGTGTTGGCGCGCGATTCGTTTTAACAAAGTCCCACGTGCGTTCATATACAATTCATCCCATTGCGATGATACTTTGATGAGTTGTTGTCTACACTCCCATGAAGGTTTTTGACTTTAAAAATCCATTTTACAGTTGGTAGCGCCCGAGTAGATTCGATAAATGAGAGACGGCGTGCGAATAGTTTCAACAAAATCTCATATGCGTTCGTATACCATTCAACCAATTGCGATGAAACTTTGGTGAGTTGTTGTGCACGCTCGCACAAATGTCTATGGATTAGTAAATCCATTTTACAAAAGTTTACAGGCAGTTAACAGAAAAATAAAATAAAATATTGTGTATCCAATGGCACTTCAACTTTAACAAAGATACAATGCCAACACTTTCTTTGATTGGGGTTGCAACGCATGCGGATACAGTTAGTGGTATTGTAAAAGTGACTACAAGTGAACCAGAATACTTGTATTGTGTAACAATGGAGGTGGCTTGTAGGATACACAATGGAGGCTGATCCCAAGGAACCCAGGCATCCACTATTAAGTAACCCTTATAAAAAATAGATATTTAGACGTGGCTAATTTGAAACAGAAATGATATGTTTGAAGAATGGCCCATAAGTCATTTCCGTCGCATTTAATTTTCCCTGTAGCTTTATCTGTAGCACACAAGGAAAACGTGAGGCATATTACGAAGAAAATGTGTTTGTAAACACATAATAAATGTACACACAGAATATTCTTCGAGACCAATTTTTTCAAAACTCACTTTTGGAATAAGAACTCATTTTCTATGTACACTCAACTATAACGGAACTTGCACTAGGAAGCTAATGATAATGATCATCATCATGATGAGGAGGATGATGATTGCTTTAATGGGTGGACTTTTGAGGTCACCCACCCCTTGCAACTAATCTAATACATAATTTCTGTAATTTTAAATAACTCGCAGAAGGCCTAACAAGCATTTCTTAGCCGATCTATGTCACGGATGTTACATCTTGACTCAAATTCTGTAGTAATCCCCTAAAATAAATTATTTGCTACCATATAATTATTTTATGTGAATAAATTGAAGTTTTTAATTCATTTATAAGTTCACATCGAACTATTAACTTGTTGAGAAGAAAATGCAAAGTTTACTAACAGGCTTTGAGAACGACCTCTCGCCTCTCTGAGTTGGTAGGCTATAACGAAGTCTGTTCCTCAAGATGGAGTGGAATATTTTCATACACTTTTAATGCTAGAGAAAGAATTAATTGTGCTCCTTAGAGTTAAAATAATCCTGATAAAATGGGTATTTTGGGACTTTATGTTTATTTGATGTTACATTTGATTTGTAACAGATGTTACAAGTAAACTGAGTTCGCAATTTTTGTTCATGACATCTTATTGTTTTATTTCCTCGGGCATTACCACTGTCCAAGATATGAATAACTGTGGCCCATTGAATTAATGTACGTAATATAGATACGACAATAACATCTCCACGAAGCAACGCACAAGCAGAAAGTTTTTAAAAAAAATATAGAAACCATTAATTAACCAATATATTCAAAAATAATAACCAAATTAATCGTATATTTAAAATAAAAGAGAAGGAAAATGCACTCCCAAACATCCAACGGCACCCATGAGCATGGACATCGGCATATGGATGAGGGGAGATGTTCAATTTGTAACCTAAGACGATCTTGCACATATTTACACATTAATTGCTATGGAAGTTCAAATTACTGTATATTAAATACTGTACAAAGATTACTTTCATCATTCATAAAATTAATTTGTTTACTTTATTAAACATGTATTAATTTTCTCTGCACTGAAGCATCACAACTGTGCGTCATTTTCGTTTTATCCATGTATTCCCTTCACCACTCCCGCCAACGCCTATGTTCATGAAAATGCCCCCACTTGAATTTTCCTTCTCTTATCTACTTTTCGACTGATTATCAACGCACTGTACTGATACACATAAAGCTATTCTCGCTAATATAAATAATACGCCAATATTGCATCCAAATAACATGCACCAACCAATAAACTGACTCAGTGTTCATTCAGATTCTAAACAGTGCTAAAACCATATCATCTAGTCTTGTGTAGTTCGCGAACGAACTAGTTCGGAAGAACGGGTCCCACAGACGAACTACCGAACTAGTTCCCAGATCCCTCGCTTGTTAGTTCGTTCGATCTTTTTCCGCTGACCGACTTGTAACAGCGCGAGAGCGCGGGTCCGCCGTAGCTCGTCACGTCACCACTCATTGCACAATCACATGCGCTTTGTTTCTTTCAGGCAGTTCAGTTGATTGAGTGTAGCTATTGTTAGTGGCAAGATTGTCAAGTTTTGGCGCGTCGAATGTTCAATGTTGGTTTATAATAATTAATAACAGTATAACGCACTACATGTGCTAACACGCTAATAGGTAATAACTCCTTATATTTGTAATGTAATACAGTGGCGGATCATAAACTGAGGTTACTGATAGTTAACCGATTTAGATGTGGGGATAATTCCACAGTTTTATTTAACTTAGGCATTTTGGATTATTTGAAAATATGTCCAATTATTTAGAAAATTGTCGAACTGGATTAACATTACCATTTTAATGAACTGTTTGATATTTATTTTTGTCGATATGTGGCGATACAACTACGTTTTACCTGTTTTTAAGAAATGAACATTATGATGATGATGATTCACAAAGAAAAGCGAACTTTTAGGGACACAAACTCTGAACTAAAAAAACCCTATTCCTCCCATTTATGACATAAAGATAATGTACCCAACGGTTTCAGAGCAACCAAATAATGAATATCGCGAAGCAAGTAAGAAATGAAACGAAAATTGCGAGGGGGGGGGGGGGGGTACGTCTTATCATCACCTAGTGACAAGTAGGAACGGATGGTGACGCGCCGATATACTCGAAAAATGATGATAATAATTGTTGTTTAAAGGGGCATAACATCTAGGTTATCGGCCCCACGCGAGAAAAAAAAAATAAAGAGAATATTAAGTGTATGCTTCTACGGATACATCGTCCATACTGTTTTTCTTTTAGGTATGGTACCGGTATTTCACTAATGATAAACAAATGACAACTTTCGGCTTTATAAACAACAGAAAGAGAAGTTTCCTCAGAAGGAAAGACATGGACCCTAATTAAAAGGATGGCCAACAATAGAGTGAGATGGAAGAAGTTTGTAGCCACCCTATGTTCTTACAGGGAATAAAAGGAAATAAGGAATTTCACTAATATTTTTGTCCTTTTTTAAAATCTTCGAATATCAAAATGTAAAGCACATTACTACACACGCAACATGTCAATATCTAATAATACACGAACTGCACGTGCAGCGAGCATAGTAACTGTTATACAGTAGCCTACAGTATTGCTTGAAACGAGAGCAATGTGAATGAGCAATCGCTGGTGACGAGTAATGAGTGGTGACAGACTGCTATAACAAACAAAGAGCGCGTTCAGTGGCAGCAGCAAGGCGAGCGAACGATCTGTCTTCGAGATGGGAGCTAACGAACTAAAAGAGCGAACTAGTTCGCTAAGGAGCTGCGAACTAAACTGATCGCTCCCAGCCGCAAACTATTTTGCGCAAGACTAATATCATCGTTCTTGCAGATGCAATTTTTTTTAAACTTGAATCAAGGGACCGATGACCTCACTGTTCCTCCCCTTAAAACAACAATAGCTAACTACAGTGACTTGAATAACGTAACACCTAAATAACCGTGAAATCAAGTCGAGTACAACGTTATAGGGGATGTACCGTAATACCGTATCATAAACTGCCCACCATTAACTCCATTTTCAAGAATAGCAACAAAGCCTTTAAAGAAAATTGCACATTTTAATCCTTTAATTCTCAATGCTACTTTGGAATGTGTTGCATTACCAAGAATAGTAACCAATAGATTATAGCCAACAGCAAACTTTACACACTTTAACTCTCTACTTTACAGAGGATGTGTTGAATTACCAAGAATAGTAACCAATAGATTATAGCCAACAGCACACTTAGCACACTAACTCTCTACACTATAGGGGATGTGTTGCATTACCAAGAATAGTAACCAATAGATTATAGCCAACAGCACACTAAACACACTAACTCTCTACACTGTAGGGTATGTGTTGCATTACCAAGAATAGTAATCAATAGATTATAGCCAACAGCACACTTTGACTCTCCACTCTATGGGGTATGTGTTGCATTACCACGAATAAGAATCCATACATTATTATTGAGCTAACATGATATATTATAGCCTCCACATGAAAAGTACTAACCACAAAAACGAAACTTACAGAAGTGTAATGGACTTAATTGGTACAAAAACAATTGGTTAAAAATCTAAAATCTTTAATAGCTTAATAATTTGTAAATAATGTTGAACACAAGTGTAATATACGTAACCACCTAACCTAACTTTAGCCTAAGTGAACAAGATTTGATAATGTCCACTTGACAAACGAAACTTGCCTTCCAATTAATAACCCCCCCCCCCCCACCCATTTGTGTGAGAAATATTTTATGAAGTGTATAAATATAATTCATGTATTTATTTCAGGCACTAGGTGATTAAATTATTCTGGTACACTCATGTTGACCGACTGAAAAGCGATTCAACGAATGTAAGTTACAATTCAATTGTTAATTAGGCAACACTAGTCTACATGGAAACTGGCCACGTGGACTACATGTAGATTGCTTAAAAGACAGTGCGTGGGCATGAAGTTACAGGTTGCGACACAGACAAAACACTGTAATTATAACTTAGGCTACTGCATTATTCAATGTGTAACAGGGAACAATACAGTTTACGGCAATAACTCCCTTATTCTACTTATTTAAAATCTGTTCTTTCAGCTATACCAAAATATAATACCGCACATATTAAGTTACTTCTGCCATTAACAATTATACAGAATCTGCAAATGACTGCGTTATTTGCTCCAAAAGGTAATATTGTAAATAAATCCCTTTGTCATCATCAGTTATACTGAATATGCAATAGTCTGCACTCATAGTAACAATAAGCATTTGTGAAGATATCCTTATGTCATTAACAATTATATTGAATATGCTGTAGACTACAGTCTTAGCAGCAACAAGCATTTGCGGAGAAATCCTCATTTCATCAACAATTATATTGAATAGTCAATAGACTGCGTACTTAACACAAAACATTTGATGAGAAATCATCCTGTCATGAACAATTATACTGAATATGCGATAGACGTCGCCCTTAACACTGATTTGTGGAGAAATCCTTATGTCATCAACAATATTATATTGAATATGCAATAGACTGCGCCCTTAACATTAAGCATTTGTGGAGAAATCATCCTGTTATTATCAATTATACTGAATATGCAATCGACTGCAGTCTTATAACAATAAGTATTTGTGGAGAAATCCTTATGTCATCAACAATTATTGAAGTCAATAGACTGCGCCCTAAACACTAAGCATTTGTGGAGAAATAATCCTTATGTCATCAACAGGTACATTGAATATGCAATAGTATGTATCATCCTGTCATCAAAAATTATACTGAATATGCAATGCAATGGACAGCGCCCTAAACATTAAGCATTTGTGAAGAAATAATACTTATGGCATCAACAGTTGTATTGAATATGCAATAGGCAGCGCCCGTAACACTAAGCATTAGTGGAGAATCATCCTGTCATCAAAAATTATACTGAATATGCAAGTCCTATAACAATAAGCATTTGTGGAGAAATCCTTGCCATCAAAAATTATACTGAATATGCAATAGAATGCAGTCTTAACAACAATAAGTATATCAGTACAATTAAACAGTACATTAAAAATAATAACCGAATTAATCGTATATTAAAAAAAGAGAAGGAAAATGCCCTCCCAAACATCCAACGGCACTCATGAGCATGGACATCGGCATATGGATGAGGGGAGGTGTTCAATTTGTAACCTAAGACGAACTTGTACATATATACGCAATAATTGCTATGGATGTTCAAACTACTGTATATTAACTACAAATATTACTTTCTTTATTCATAAAATTCATTCGTTTAAATGATTAAACTTGTATTAATTTTTTCTGCACTTAAGTATCAACTATGTGCCATTGTCTTTTATCCATGCATTCACCTCACCCCTTCCGCCAACGCCTATGTTCATGAAAACGCCCCCACTTGCATTTTCCTTCTCTTATCTCCTTTCGACTGCTTGTTAACGCACTGTACCGATACACATAAAGCTACTCTCGCTTATAAAAATAATATGCCAATATTATATCCAAATAACATGCGACAATCAATAGACTGAATTAGGGTTCACTCAAATTCTAAACAGTGCTAAAACTATATCGTCATTCTTGCAGAAGCAATTAACCTTTATAAATTTGCCTTGTACCATCTCACCTACTAATATGAATCACTTGCTAACTTGAATCATGGGGCAAATGACCTCAATGTTCCGCCCCTTTAAACAATAGCTAACTACAGTGACTTGAATAAGGTAACACCTAATTAACCGTGAAATCAAGTAGAGTACAACGTTATAGGGGTTATACCGTAATACCGTATCATCAACTGCCCACCATAAACTCCATTTTCAAGAATAGCAACAAAGCCTTTAAAGCAAATTGCACATTATAAACCTTTAATTCTCAATTGTACTTTGGAATGTGTTACATTACCAAGACTAGTAACCAATAGATTATAGCCAACAGCAAACTTTACACACTAATTCTCTACTCTATAGTGGATGTCTTGCATTACCAAGAATAGTAATCAATAGATTATAGCCAACAGCACACTTAACACACTAACTCTCTACTCTATAGAGGATGTGTTGCATTAACAAGAATAGTAATCAATAGATTATAGCCAACAGTACACTTAACACACTAACACTCTACACCACAAGGGATGTGTTGCATTACCAAGAATAGTAATCAATAGATTATAGCCAACAGCACACTTAACACTAACTCTCTACACCATAAGGGATGTGTTGCATTACCAAGATAAGTAATCAATAGATTATAGCCAACAGAACAGTTAACACACTAAATCTCTACGCCATAAGGGACGTGTTGCATTACCAAGAATAGTAATCAATAGATTACTAGACGACCCGTGCTGCTCCACAGCATTCATTTCAACAATCCTACAGCACTTCATTCCATGTGTCATTTGCTGTTCAAATGTCTTCATGCTAGTGACCTGAACAGACTTTTACGGTACCGTCGCTTTTGGGTAAATTATGAAGTAGACTTATGAGATGAGGCTCATTATAGTTCAAGTTTCATTATGATACGGCTTCTTCTTCAAGCGGGACTGTATCGTAGATAGTTTAGTGATAGTTAGAGAGGAACTACAACGTAGACTGCTTCATCCATAATCAAGACAGGATGTATCTTAGATAGTTTAGTGCTAGTCCGCGAGTGACTGCATCGTAAAAAGTTTAGTGCTAGTTCGACATGACCTGCATCATAGAAAGCTTAGTCCTAAATCAAAAGGGAGAGCAACGTAGATAATTTAGTGCTAGTTCGAGAGGGACTGCATTGTAGATAGTTTAGTTCTGGTTCGAGAGGGACTGCAACGTAGGTAGTTTAGGGCCAAATAGAGGCTACATCAAGAGGGACTGCATCGTAGGTAGTTTAGTGCTTAATCTTGACGAACCGCATCGTAGATAGTTTACTGCTAGTTCGAGAGGGACTGCATCGTAGGGTTTAGTGCTAGTTCGAGAGGATCTGCATCGCAGATAATTTAGTGCTTAATCTAGAGGGACTGCATCGTAGATAGATACTGTGTAACCTGGAGGAAATGAATCCTAGATACTTTAGTGCTAGTCCGAGAGAGGCTGCATCGTAGATAGATTAGTTTTTAACCTAGAGGGTCCGCATCGTAGATTGTTTACTGCTAGTCCGAGATGGAAGGCATCGTAGATAGTTAAGTGTTTAACATAGAGGGACTGCATCGTAGATACTTTATTGCTAGTCCGAGAAGGACCGCATCATAGATAAATTAGTGTAAAATCAAGAGGGACTGCATCGTAGAGAGTTTAGTGCTAAATCTAGAGGGGCTGCATCGTAGATAGTTAACTGCAAGTGCGAGAGGGACTGCATCGTAAATAGTTTAGTGTTTAACCTAGAGGGACTGAATCGTAGATAGTTAACTCTAGCCAAAGAGGGGCTGTATCGTAGATAGTTTAGTGCAAAATCAAGACTGAATGTATCGTAGATAGCTTAGTGCTAAATCGAAAGGGACTGCATCGTAGATAATTTAGTGCTAGTTCGAGAGGAACTGCATCGCAGATAGTTTAGTGCTAGCCTGAGAGAGACTGCACCGTAGATAGTTTTGTGCTAGTTCGAGAGGAACTGCATCGTAGATAGTGTACTGCTTAACCATGAGGGGCGATGCAGTCCCTCTCGGACTAGCAGTGTAGATAGTTTAGTGCAAGTCCGTGAGGGACTGTATCGTAGATAGTTTAGTGCTAGTCTGAGAGGGACTGCATCGTAGATAGTTTAGAGCAAAATCAAGATGGAATGTGTCGTAGATAGCTAAGTGCTAAATCAAAAGAGAGTGGATCGTAGATAACTAAGTGCTAGTTCGAGAAGGACTGCATCGTAGTTAGTATAGAGCTTAACCTTCAGGGACTTCATCGTAGTTAGTTAGTTAGTTATTGTTGTTTTAAGGGGCGGAACTACGAGGTCATCTGCATCGAAGATAGTTTACTGCTAGTCAGAGAGGGACTGCATCGTAGATAGTTTAGTGCTACTCCGTAAGGGACCGCATCGTTGATAGTTTAGTGCTAGTCCGAGTGGGACTGCATCGTTGATAATTTAGTGCTAGTACGAGTGGGACTGCATCGAAGATAGTTTAGTGCTAGTTCGAGAGGAACTGCATCTTAGACTGATAATACAAACTCAAGACGGAATGTATCGTAGATAGTTCATGTACGAGAGGGACTGCATCGTAGATAGTTGAGTGCAAAATCAAGAGGGACAGCATCGTAGATAGTTTAGTGCTAGTCCGAGAGGACCTGCATCGTAGATAGTTTAGTGCTAGACCAAGAGGAACTCTTCTACCCTCTCGATTAGAGTATAAAATGCAGCATAATATGATGTTTTGCACTTGGCCATACTGTAAATAAATAGAACAACTTTTTTTTTCTGTTTATTCTTTGTAATCTTTGCAATAGTGAATGCTTACAAAAAAAAAGTGGTCAATGCAAAGTGATTGCTTGCACCACGCGCACCTTGTAACACTTTCTTTTATACACATATTGCAATCATTTTGGATAACATCATCCTTGCTACAAAATTGAACGGGGTTCGCAAAGCAAGCGGCTTCTTTGTAGTACAATGTTGTACAAGTTGTACAATGACGTAGTGAAAACCGCACGGGCCACTTTCAGTTTTGAACGTCAAAAACCTTCCGGGCGGTTGCATGAGCGATGAGGTGGGGAGAGGTAAAGCTGACCTTCAATCCAAGCAGCACGCGATGGTTCCCGGCCAGCAGGCAGCGACCTGCCGTGCTGAGTTGCATTCCCCACCTTCCACCTTCCCCCTCATCCTGTCACTTCCTTATCAGTTCAGTAGGGCTATGCAAAACAAGAGCTGTGTTTCGGATGAACAGGTCCCAAATCGTTCCGTCATCAAGCCATGTAAGTATGACAATTTTATTGTGTTTGTGTTTAATTTTACTGGCACAGACATCAATTAATGTTAAATCCTTTACTTTACAGTCAGAATATTTACAAATGTCAGAAAGTGACGACGACGATGTTCAATTGGAACACCCTCCAAATTTTAATCCTTGGAATGTGGTAGTTTGTCTACAAAGCTGCTTTGCTGAAAGTGATCGCTGTGAAAGCCAAATAACACCTGGTGAAAGAGAATTGGGTTTTGAACTGCACCGTAAGTAAAAACTTTGTTTACATTTTCTCATGGCAAAGGCAGAAATGCACCAAGACTGATTCATGATCCTTGTTTCCAGGCCTTATTGGAGAAAGGGTAGGTGATGTGCAGGTCGCCATTGAACATGAGGATACGTTAGTTTTGCCTGACAATAACAATGTTATTCAAGACGATGAATTTGCAATATCCGACACTGACAGTGAAAAAGATGCTACCACAACACCTGCAATAAGTATCACATATAAAAAAGTTGGTTGATTATTGGCTGAACAAAGGATTAAAAAAAAAGGTCATTTAAAGTCATTCAGCACAAATTTAAAAAGCTATGGCACCCGTCGGACCTTTCTAGATGGAAGCTACAAGTTGAATCAGGCGGTACAAAGGATGAAAAACTGAAATTTATCACCAAAGAAACATTTGAAGATTTTAAAAAGGCGAGGCTGAATAACAACAAAAACGTCCATGACGTACATATTAGGAAATGGGCCCTGAAGAATGTTCGGCGTGTTCATGACGATACCTTCCGCGCCTCAACTTTCTGGGTTCGCAAGTTTAAAAATAAATGCAATATTGGTTCCCGAAAAGTTACGAAATTTGTAACCAAAAGTTACACAGCCGATCAGCTTGACCTTGCGACCAACGCAACAATTTTTGTAGGAGAGGTATCCGAATTAATAAACACTCACTCTCCAAAGTGTGTTTTAACACAGATCAAAGCGGGTTTAACGAAGAGTTCCATGCAGGACATACGCTACATGTAAAGGGAGACAAAAGAATTTTCGCAGAAGCGCAATCGTTGAACTCATTAACACACAGCTATACAATTCAGCCTGTAATATCTGCCGATGGAGAACTGTTACCTAAACTGTTAGTTGTGTTAAAAAGAAAAGGACGGTAAATTTGGCCCTATTGTTAAAAGAACTTTGTTTACAGCAGATAATTTATTTGTATTGCCGTCCCCATCCGGAAAGTTAGCTAAAAATATAGTTCAAAAGTGGTTAGAAGATGTTTATTTTCAAACTGTACCAGACGACAGTGTTTTATTCTTGGATTCGTGGACAACACAAAGTGAAGCAAATATATTAGCAGCAAAATCCGCCAACAAAACTATCATTGATGAAACTATTCCCCAGAGAACTACTGGAATGATTCAGCCGTTAGATGTGCTTGGTTTCCGGATATGGAAACAATTTGCTCATTATTTTTATGACCTAATTGTATTATACAATTTCGACATTAACATTCATTTGCGCAACAATATTTTAAAAACCCAATCATTGACCCACAACCAACTATCTTCTCCGCGGTTTCGTAACATGTAGAAGTATAGTTGGTACAAATCCGGTTATGTTGCAACACAGCCCGCTTGCTTTGCGAACCCCGTTCAATTTTGTAGCAAGGATGATGCTAACCAAAATGCTTGCGATATGTGTATAAAAGGAAGTGTTGCAATGTGCGCGTGGTGCAAGCAATCAATTTGCATTGACCACTTTTTTGTGAGCATTCACTATTGCAAAGATTACAAAGAATAAACAGAAAAAAAAGTTGTTTTATTTATTTACAGTATGGCCAAGTGCAAAACATCACATTATGCTGCATTTTATACTCTAATCGAGAGGGTAGAAGAGTGAGGGGGAACGTTTAAGGTGGGGAATGCATCGCAGCAAAGCAGGTACCTGCCTAGTAGCCGGGAGCCATCGCGTGCTGCTAGGATTGAAGGTCAGCTTTACCTCTTCTCACCAGGGCTGGCATGCGAAACGAAATGCATTATCAATTTAATTTAGCGTCGCGAAATGAAATTGTTCAATGGAATAACATTTCGCTCCTGGCGCGAAATGATATTTGTTACAGACTTTTAATTTCGCTCCTGGCGCGAAATTATATTCATTACGGACTTTTAATTTAGCTCCCGGCGCGAAATGAAATTCGTTACAGACTTTTAATTTCGCTCCTGGCACGGAATTAAATTCATTACGGACTTTTAATTTAGCTCCCGGCGCTAAATGAAATTTGTTACAGACTTTTAATTTCGCTCCTGGCGCGGAATTAAATTCATTACGGACTTTTAATTTAGCTCCCGGCGCGAAATGAAATTCGTTACAGACTTTTAATTTCGCTCCTGGCGCGAAATTAAATTCATTACAGACTTTTAATTTCGCTCCTGGCGCGAAATAAAATTTGTTAACGACCATCAATTTCGTTCCCGGCATATAGTCTCCCCCTCCGGCCTGAAATTAAAATGCATGGAACATTTCATTTTGTTTCTGAAATGAAATCTGTTTCTTTTCTTCCCCGAAAGCCTTATTTGTTCCCGCGTCCTACACCTAGCCACCATCTACATTCGTCCCTATCACCCCATCCCCAAAGACTGCATTACCCACGTGTCTGAAGTCTTCCCCCATTTAATTCTAATGGCCGAACTCAACCTTCATTCCCGTTCGGCCCTAGAACTTCATAGCCTAGACATCTACCTACGTCACATCGACGCCACCCTCGTCCCTCTCCCAGAATCTACCCGTCCTTCCTCCAATACCACCCCGACGCAGTCATTGCTCATAACTCCCTCGTCCATCTGTTTGACGTGTCTGTCCTGCCATTCAAAGGAGGTGATCATGCCCCCGTTTTACTCAACTTACCTCTTCCCCCACTACCACCTCCCAGGATGGTCCAGAATTTCTGCACAGCAAACTGGCAGGAATACCGCGCCTACGTCAACAATCACCTCCGTGCGGACCATCTCCCACTGGATAACCAGACGACGGTCGACGCATATACTGCACAAATAGATACTATTCTACGACAAGCCTCCCAGGTAGCCATCTCCATCATCCCAACGACCCCGTGCAGTACATTTGAGTCGTCCAGGTGCAAAAATCGTTTAATCCACTTGTTAATAAGGATCATGTCGTAAAATTATTTATTTAATTATTTTATTTATTTTACCTCATTTTATTTTGTTTTATTTTATTTTGCTTTATTTTGTTTTGTTTATTTTTTGTTTTACTTTATTTCGTTTTATTTTGTTTTAAATTGTCTTGTTTTATTTGTTTTATTTTGTTTTTTTATTTTGTTTTATTTTTATTTCCCAGAAAACAAATGCAAAACCAAAAAACACAAAACACGAAGTAAAATGCTAAATTCAAACACAAAAGCAAAAGCAGAATAAAAAAGAAACACAAACCAAAAAGCAAAATTCAAAAAAGCAAAAGCAGAAAACAAACACAAAACCAAAACAAAAAAGACGAAGCAGAAAGCAAAAGCAGAACAAAAAAAAAGCAAAATCAGAAAACAAGAAACATAAAGCAAAAAGCAAAATTCATAAAAGCAAAAGCAGAAAACAAACACAAAACAAAAACGAAAAAGATGAAGCAAAAAGCAAATTTCAAAAACAAAAGCAAAAGCTGAAAACAAAAAACAAATAACATAAAGCAAAATTCAAAAAAGCAAAAGCAGAGCACAAACATAAAACCAGGAAAGAAAAGCAATAAGTCAAATTCAAAAGCAAAAGCACAAAGCAAACACAAAAACACCAACCAAAAGTAGAAAACAACAAACACAAAAGATACGCGAGGCAAAGTCCAGAGAAACGTTTCTCATGAAAATGATCCTTATTCACAAGTCGATTAAACGAGTTTTGTAACTTGACGACTCATTTGCATTTGACTGTTGGCACGGGCTAGAGTAAAATGTGACTTTTCACCGATGTCTCAGTCTTACACATGGCTGTGATTATATGGAAGCTACTGAGGTATGGTTGGTGCTTAGTAATGAAATTCGGGGCAGTCAGTGCCTGTGGATGCTGTGAATGGTTCTACTCATAGGGTTAGTACTGCTGTTCTGACTCAGTGAGGAAAGCAATGCCAAACTACCTCACCCCCCATCTTGTCTAGTACGCCTCACTATAGCGCTGCCTTGAGTTTTTGTGGGTATCTACCCACATAACCTACCGGCGGTACTTTTTGAGGATCCAACCAGCCTTCGGGCTGACTACCTAACAGACAGACGTCAGGACTTTGAACATCGTACAGAACATTATTTAACTCTCGAAACGAATATACTGTATTTTATTTTCAACAACGAAATTAAATGTTTCATGCATTTTAAATACACGTCGGAGAGCGAAACTTAATGCCGTTTGGGAATTTTATTTCGCCTCGGGAGCGAAATTAAAAGTCTGTAACGAATTTTATTTCGCGCCGGGAGCGAAATTATAAGCCTGGAACTAAAAAAATTTCGCGCCGGGAGCGAAATTATAAGTCTGGAACGAAATTAATATCGCGCCTGGAGCAAAATTAAAAGTGTGGAACGAAATTAATTTCGCGCCGGGAGCGAAATTATAAGTCTGGAACGAAATTAATATCGCGCCTGGAGCGAAATTAAAAGTGTGGAACGAAATTAATTTCGCGCCGGGAGCGAAATTATAAGTCTGGAACTAAATTAATTTCGCGCCGGGAGCGAAATTAAAAGTCTGGGACGAAATTAATTTCGCTTCGAATTAAGTTTCGCTTTGATTTAATTACGCGCCGACAATCATTATCATTTCGCTCCCGAATATCGCGCTTACGGCGAAATTAAATTATTTTCGTCCCCACAGCCATGAATTTAATTTCGCATGCCAGCCCTGCTTCTCACCTCCCCGCTCTTGCCGTCGTCCGGCAGATTTCCGGCGTTCAATATTGGCGTTCAAAATTGAAATCGGCCCATGCGGTTTTCACTACGTCATTCTACAACTTTGTAGGATTATTGTGTACTAAATTTCAACCAGATCAGAATTTTACCCCGCGATCCGTTCCCTTGTAAGTGCTAAATCAAAAGGGACTGGATCGTAGATAAACTAGTGCTAGTCCGAGAGGGAGAGCATCGTAGATAGTTTACTGCTAGTTCAAGAGGGACTGCATCGTAGATAGTTTACTGCTAGCCCAAGAGGGACTGCATCGTAGATAGTTTACTGCTAGTTCAAGAGGGACTGCATCGTATTTTAGTGAAAATCAAGACGGAATGTATTGTAGATGTATTAAACGGGACTTCAACGCAAATAATTTAGTGCTAGTCCGAGAGGGAATGCATCGTTGGTAGTTTAGTGCACGTCCGAGAGGGACTGCATCGGAGATAATTTAGTGCTAGTCCGAGTGGGACTGCATCGTAGATAATTTAGTGCTAATCCGAGTGGGAATGCATCGTAGATAATTTAGTGCTAGTCCGAGTGGGACTGCATCGTAGATAATTTAGTGCTAGTCCGAGTGGGACTGGATCGTAGATAATTTAGTGCTAGTCCGAGTGGGACTGCATCGTAGATAATTTAGTGCAAGTCCTAGAGGAACTGCATCGTAGATAATATAGTGCTAGTTTGAGAGGAACTGTATCGTATATAGCTAAGTGCTCAATCAAAAGGGACTGGTCGTAGATAATTTAGTGCCATTCCGAGAGGGACAGCATCGTAGATTGTTTAGTGCTAGTTCAAGAGGGACTGCATCGTAGATAGAGTAGTGCTTAGCCTTGAGGGACTGCATCGTAGATAGATTACTGATGGCCCAAGAGAGACTGCATCGTAGATAGTTTAGTGCTAGTTCAAGAGGGACTGCATCATAGATAATTTAGTGCTAGTCCGAGAGAGAATGCATCGTAGATATTTTAGTGCAGGTAAGAGACAAGCCGCAACGTAGATAGCTAAGTGGTAAATCAAAAGGGACTATATCGTAAACCTTTAGTGCTACTCCGAGATAGACTGCATCGTAGATAGTTTTGAGCAAGCCCATGAAGGGCTGAATCGTAGATAGTTTACTGCTATTTCAAGAGGGACTGCATCGTAGTTTAGTGCAAAATCAAGACTGAATATATCGTAGATGTATCAAAAGGGACTTCATCGTAAATAATTTAGTGCTAGTCCGAGTGGGACTCCATCGTAGATAATTTAGTGCTAGTCCGAATGGGACTGGATCGTAGATAATGTAGTGCTAGTCCGAGAGGAATTGCATCGTAGATAATTTAGTGCTAGTTCGAGAGGAACTGCTTCGTATATAGCTAAGTGCTAAATCGAAAGGGACTGGTCGTAGATAACTTAGTGCTACTCCGAGATCGACAGCATCGTAGATAGTTTGGGGCTAATTAGATAGGAACTGCATCGTATATAGCTAAGTGTTAAATCAAAAGGGACTGGATCATAGATATATTATCGCTAGTTCGAGAGGGACTGCATCGTAAATAGAATAGTGCTTAGCCTTGAGGGACTGCATCTTAGATAGTTTACTGCTAGTCCAAGAGCGACGCATCGTAGATTAATTAGTGCTTAACCTAGAGGGACTGCATCGTATATAGTTTACTGCTGGCCCTAGAGGGACAGCGTGCTAGATAGTTTTAGTGTTTTACCTGGAGAGACTGCATCGTAGGTAGTTTACTGCTACTCCAAGAGGGACGGCATCGTAGCTTAGTGCAAATTCAAGGCGGAATGCATCCTAGATGTATCAAAAGGGGCGTCATCGTAAATAATTTAGTGCTCGTCTGAGAGGGACTGTATCGAAGATAGTTTAGTGCTACTCCATGAGGGACAGCATCGGAGATAGTTTAGTGCTAGTCCGCGAGGGACTACGTCACAGATAGTTTGGTGTTTAACATGGAGGGACTGCATCGTAGATAGTTTACTGCTAGTACAAGAGGGACGGCAACGTAGCTTAGTGCAAATTCAAGGCGGAATGCATCGTAGATGTATCAAAATGGACTTCATCGTAAATAATTCAGTGCTAGTCCAAGATGGACTGCATCGAAGATAGTTTAGTGCTAGTCCATGAGGGACTGCATCGTAGATAGTTAACTGCAAGTCCGAGAGGGACTGTATCGTAGATAGTATACTGCTAGCCCATGAGGGACTGCATCGTAGATAGTTTGGAGTAAAATCAAGAAGGAATGTGTCGTAGATGGCTTAGTGCTAAATCAAATGGGACTCCATCGAAGATAATTTAGTGTTAGTCCGAGTTGGACTGCATCGTAGGTAATTTAGTGCCAGTCCGAGAGGAACTGCAACGTCAATAATTTAGTGCCAGTTCGAGAGGAACTGCATCGTATATAGCTAAGTGCTAAATCAAAAGGGACTGGTCGTAGATTAGTTAGTGCTATTCCGAAAGGGACTGGATCGTAAATAAATTAGTGCTAGTTCGAGAGGTACTGCATTGTAGATAGAATAGCACTTAGCCTTGAGGGACTGCTTCGTAGAAAGTTTACTGCTAATCCGAGAGAGACTGCATCGTAGATAGTTTAGTGCAAGTTAGAGACAAACAGCAACGTAGATAGCTAAGTGGTAAATCAAAACGGACGTTACCGTAAAATTTTAGTGCTAGTCCGAGAGGAACGGCATCGTAGATAGTTGACTGCTAGTTCAAGAGGGACTGCATCGTAGTATAGTGCAAAATCAAGACGGAATGTACCGTAGAAGTATCAAAAGGGACTTCAACGTACATAGTTTAGTGCTAGTCCATGTGGGACTAAATCGTAGATAGTTTACTGCTAGCCCCAGAGGGACTGCATCGTCGATAGTTTTCCGCTAGCCAAAGAGGAACTGCATCGTAGATAGTTTAGAGCAAAATCAAGATGGAATGTGTCATAGATAGCTTAGTGCTAAATCAAATGGGACTGAATCGTAGATAATTTAGTGCCAATCCGAGTGGGACTGCATCGTACATAATTTAGTGCTAGTCCGAGTGGGACTGCATCGTACTTAATTTAGTGCCAGTCCGAGAGGAACTGCATCGTAATAATTTAGTGCTAGTTCGAGAGGAACTGCATCGTATATAGCTAAGTGCTAAATCAAAAGGGACTGGTCGTAGATAACTTAGAACTAGTTCGAGAGGTACTGCATCGTAGATAGATTAGTGCTTAGCCTTGAGGGACTGCATCGTAGATTGTTTTGTGCAAGTTAGCGTCAAACCACAACGTAGATAGCTAAGTGGTAAACCAAAAGGGACTTTATCGTAAAACGTTAGTGCTAGTCCGAGAGGGACGGCACCGTAGATAGTATACTGCTAGTTCAAGAGGGACTGCATAGTAGATAGTTTACTACTAGCCCAAGAGAGGCAGCATCGTAGATAGTTTACTGCTAGCCCAAGAGAGACAGCATCGTAGATAGTTTAGTGCTTGGCCGAGAGGGACTGCATCGTAGATAGATTAGTGCTAGTCCGAGAGGGACTGCATCGTAGATAGTTTAGGCTAGTCCGAGAGGGACTGCATCGTAGATAGTTTAGTGCTAGTCTGAGAGGGACTGCATCGTAGATAGTTTAGTGCTAGTCCGAGAGGGACTGCATCGTAAATAGTTAACTGCAAGTGCGAGAGGGCCTGAATCGTAGATAGTTTAGTGTTTAACCGAGAGGGATTGTATCTTAGATAGTTTACTGCTACTCCATAAGGGACTGCATCGTAGATAGTTTAGAGCAAAATCAAGACGGAAGGTGTCGTAGATAGCTTAGTGCTAAATCAAAAGGGACTGCATCATAGATAATCTAGTGCTAGTCGGAGTGGGACTGCATCGTAGATAATTTAGTGCTATTCCGAGAGGAACGGCATCGTTTATAGCTAAGTGTTAAATCAAAAGGGACTGGATCGTAGATAAATTATTGCTAGTTCGAGAGGGACTGCATCGTAGATAGTTAAATAGTTTACTGCTAGTTCAAGAGGGACTGCATCGTAGATAGTTTACTGCTAGCATAAGAGGGTCAATATCGTAGATAATTTACTGCTAGCCCAAGATGGACTGCATCGTAGATAGTTTACTGCTAGTTCAAGAGGGACTGCATCGTAGTATACTGCAAAATCAAGACGGAAAGTATCGTAGATGTATCAAAAGGGACTTAAACGTAAATAATTTAGTGCTCGTCCGAGAGGGACTGCATCGAAGATAGTTTAGTGCAAGTCCATGAGGGACTGCATCGTAGATAATTTAGTGCTAGTTCGAGTGGGACTGCATCGTAGATAATTTAGTGCCAGTCCGATAGGAACTGCATGGTATATAGCTAAGTGCTAAATCAAAAGGGACTGGTCGTAGATAACTTAGTTCAATTCCGAGAGGGACAGCATCGTGCCAGTTCGAGAGGAAATGCATCGTATATTGCTAAGTGCTAAATCAAAGGGGACTGGATCGTAGATAAATTAGTGCTAGTCCGAGAGGGACTGCATCGTAGATAGTTTACTGCTGGTCCGACAGAGAATGCATCGTAGATAGTTTAATGCAAGTTAGAGGCTAAGCGCAATGTAGATAGCTAAGTGGTAAATCAAAAGGGACTATATCTTAAAACTGTAGTGCTAGTCCGAGAGGGACTGCATCGTATGTAGTATAGTGCTAGTCCGAGAGGGTCTGTATCGTAAATAGTTAATTGAAAGTGCGAGTGGGACTGCATCGAAGATAGTTTAGTGCTAGTTCGAGAGGAACTGCCTCGTAGATAGATTAGTGCTTAATCTAGAGGGACTGAATAGTCATAGATAACTGCTAGTCCGAGAGGGACTGAACCGTAGATAGTTTAGTGCTAGCCCAAGGGGGACTCCTTCGTAGTTTAAGTGTAGAATAGAGACAGAATGAATCGTAGATACCTTAGTGCTAAATCGAAAGGGACTGCATTGTAGATATTTAGTGCTTGTTCGAAAGGGACTGTATCGCAGATAGCATAGTGCTTAAACTTGAGGGACTGATTCGTAGATAGTTTACTGCTAGTCAGAGAGAACCTGCAGCGTAAATAGTTTAGTGCAAGTTCGAGACAAACTGCATCGTAGATAGCTAACTGCTAAATCCAAAGGGACTATATCGTAGAACATTAGTGCTAAGTATTAAATCAAAAGGGACTATATATTAAAAGTGAAGTGTTAGTCCGACAGGGACTGCATCGTAGATAGTTATGACTGGGTCGTAGATAGTTTAGTGTGTAACCAGGAGGGATTGCATCGTAGATAGTTTGCTGTTAGTTCCAGAGGGACTGCATCGTAGTTTAGTAGAAAATTAAGACGGAATGTAACGTAGATGTATCAAAAGGGACTTCAACGTAAATATTTTAGTGCTAGTCCGGGAGGGACTGCATCGTAGATAGTTCAGTGTTTAACCTAGAGGGGCTGCATCGTGAATAGTTTACTGCTAGCCCAAGAGGGACTGCATCGTAGATAGGTTAGAGCAAAATCAAGATGGAATGTGTCGTAGATAGCTTTGAGCTACATCAAATGGAAGTACATCGTAGATAATTTAGTGCTAGTCAGGGTGCGACTGCATCGCAGATAATTTAGTGCTATTCCGAGAGGAAGTGTTAAATCAAAAGGGACTGGATCGTAGATAAATTATTGCTAGTTCGAGAGGGACTGCATCGTAGATAGTCAGTGCTTAACATTGGGGGACTGCATCGTAGATAGTTTAGTGCAAGTTCGAGACAAGCCGCTTCATAGATAGCTAAGTATGCAATCAAAAGGGACTATATCGTAAAACGTTAGTGCGAGACCGACATGGACTGCATCGTCGATATTTTACTGCTAGTCCGAGAATGACTGCGTCGTCGATAGCTTAGTGCTAAATCAAATGGGACTGCATCGTAGATAATTTAGTGCTAGTCCGAGTGGGAGTGCATCGTAGATAGTTAAGTGCTAGTCCGAGTGTGTCGGCATCGTAGATAATTAAGTGCTATTCCCAGAAAAACTGTATCGCATATAGCTAAGTGTTAAATCAAAAGGGACTAGATCGTAGATAAATTATTGCTAGTTCGAGGGGGACTGCATCGTAGATAGAATAGTGCTTAGCCTTGAGGGACTGGATCGTAGATAGTTTACTGCCAGTCCGAGAGAGACTGCATCGTAGATAGTTTACTGCAAGTAAGAGACAAGCCGCAAAGTAGATAGCTAAGTGGTAAATCATAAGGGACTATACCGTAAAACTCTAGTGCTAGTCCGAAAGGGACTGCATCGTAGATAGTTTACTGCTAGTTCAAGAGGGACTGCATCGTAGATAGTTAACTGCTAGCCCAAGAGGGACAGCATCGTAGATAGATTACTGCTAGCCCAAGATGGACTGCACCGTAGATATCTTACTGCTATTTTAAGAAGGACTGCATCGTAGTTCAGTGCAAAATCAAGGGGGAATGTATCGTAGATGGATCAAAAGAGTCTTCATGGTATATAATTTAGTGCTAGTCCGCGAGGGAATGTTTCGAAAATAGTTTAGTGCTAGTCCGTGAGGGACTGCATCGCAGATACTTCACTGCTAGCCCAAGAGGTTTGAGAGCAAAATCAAGATGGAATGTGTCGTAAATAGCTTAGTGCTAAATGAAAAGGGCCTGCATCGTAGATAATTTAGTGCTGGTTCGAGTGGGACTGCATCCTAGATAATTTAGTGCTATATCGAGAGGAACTGCATCGTATATTGCTAAGTGTTAATCAAAAGGGACTGGTCGTAGATAACTTCGTGCTAGTTCGAGAGGGACTTAATCGTAGATAGTTAATTGTATAACCTAGAGGGACTGCATCGTAGATAGTTTACTGCTAGTTCGAGAGGGACTGCGTCGTAGATAGTTTAGTGTATAACCTGGAGGGTCTGCATCGTAGATAGTTTAGAGCAAAATCATGACGGAATGTGTCGTAGATAGTTTAGTGCTAAATCAAAAGGGACTTCATCGTAGATAATCTATTGTTAGTCGGATTGGGACAGCATCGAAAATAGTTTAGTGCTAGTTCGAGAGGAACTGCATCGTAGATAGCTTAGTGCTTAATCTAGAGGGACTGCATCGTTAATAGATAACTGCTACTCCGAGAGGGACTGATAGTTTAGTGCTGGCCCAAGAGGGACTGCATCGTAGTTTAGTGTAAAATCGAGACGGAATGTATCGTAGATAGCTTAGACCTAAATAGAAAGGGACTGCAACGCAGATAATTTAGTGCTAGTTCGAGACAAACTGCATCGTAGATAGTTTAGTGCTAGCCTGAGAGGGACTGCATCGTAGTGAGTTTAGTGGTAGTTCGAGAGGAACTGCATTGTAGAAAGTTTAGCGCAGGTTCGAGATAAACCGCATCGTGGATAGCTAAGTGGTAAATCAAAAGGGACGATGTCGTAAAACTTCAGTGCTAGTCCGAGAATGACTGCGTCGTAGATAGATTAATGTTTAACCTGGAGGGACTGAATCGTAGATAGTTTACTACTAGTTCAAAAGAGACTGCATCGTCGTTTAGCCAAAAATCCAGACGGAATGCTTCGTAGATGTATCAAAAGGGACTCCATCGTAAATTACTTTGTGCTAGTCCGTGAGAAACTGCATCCAAGATAGGTTAATGCTAGTCCGTGAGGGACTGCATCGTAGTTGAGTGTAAAATCAAGACGGAATGTCTCGTAGATAGCTTAATGCTAAATCGAAAGGGACTGCATCGTAGATAATTTAGTGCTAGTTCGAGAGGATGTGCATCGTATATAGCTAAGTGTTTAATCAAAAGGGACTATATTGTAGAACATTAGTGCTAGTCCGAGAGCGACAGCATCGTAGATGGTTTCCTCCTAGTTCGAAAGGCACTACATCGTAGGTAGTTTACTTCTAGTCCGAGAGGGACTGCATCGTAGATAGTTTAGTGCCAGTCCGAGAGGGACTGTATCGTAGATAGTTTAGTGCTAGTCCGAGAGGGACTGCGTCGTAGATAGATTAGTGTTTAACCAGGAGGGACTGTATCGTAGATAGTTTACCGCTAGTCCAAGAGGGAATGCATCCTAGCTTAGTGCAAATTCATGACGGAATGCATCGTAGATATATCAAAAGGGACTTCATCTTAAATAATTTAGTGCTAGTCGGAGTGGGACTGCATCGTAGATAATTTAGTGCCTAGTCCGAGAGGGACTGCATCGTACATAATTAACTGCATGTGCCAGAGGAACTGCCTCGTAGATAGTTTAGTGTTTAACCTAGATGGACTGCATGGTAGATAATTTAGTGCTAGTCCGAGTGGGACTGGTCGTAGATAAATTAGTGCTATTTTAAGAGGGACTGCATCGTAGTTTAGTGCAAAATCAAGACAATATACCGTAGATGTATCAAAAGGTCTCTTCATCGTAAATAATTTAGTGTTAGTCCGAGTGGGATTGCATCGTAGATAATTTAGTGCTAGTCCGAGTTGGTCTGCATCGTAGATAATTTAGTGCTAGTTCGAGAGGAACTGCATCGTAGATAGAATAGTGCTTAGCCTTGAGGGACTGCATCGTAGAGAGTTTAATGCTAGTCCGAGAGAGAATGCATCGTAGATAGTTTAGTGCAGGTTAGAGACAAACCGCAACGTAGATAGCTAAGTGGTAAATCAAAAGGGACTATTATCGAAAACCTTTAGTGCTAGTCCGAGAGGGACTGCAACGTAGATAGTTTTGTGCAAGCCCAAGAGGGACTGCATCGTCGATATGTTTGTGCTAGTTCGAGAGGAACTGCATCGTATTTGTACAGTTTAGTTTCTTAATCTAGAGGGACTGCATCGTCGATAGTGTAGTGCGAGATCGAGAGGGACTGCATCTTAGATAGTTTAGTGCTTATTCTAGAGGGACTGCAACGCCGATAGTTAACTGCAGGTCCGACAGGGACTGTCCGGCAGGGACTGCATAGTAAATAGTTTAGTGCTAGTCCGAGAAAGGCAGCATCGTCGATAGTTTAGTGCTTAAACTAGATGGACTGCATCGTAGATAGTTTAATTCTAGTTCGAGAGGAACTCTATCGTTGACTTTAGTGCAAAATCAAGACGGAATGTATCGTAGATAGCTTAGTGCTGATCCAAATGGGACTGCATCGTAGATAATTTAGTGCTAGTTCCAGAGGGACTGCATCGTAGATAGTTTAGTGCTTAATCTAGAGGTGCTGCATTGTAGATTGTTAACTGCTAGTCCAGAAGGGACTGCATCGTAGATAGTATAGTGCTTAACCATGGGGGACTGCATCGTAAATAGTTTACTGCCAGCCCGAGAGGTTCTGCGTCGTAGATAGGTTAGGTCTTGTTCGAAAGGTACTGCATTGAAGATAGTTTAGGGCCAAATAGAGGAGGGGCTGTATCGTAGATAGTATAGTGGAAGTTTGAGAGGAACTCCATCGTAGATAAATTTGTGCTAGTAGGAGAGGAACTGCATTGTAGATAATTTAGTGCTAGTTCGAGAGGAAATGCATCGTATATAGTTAAATGCTAAATAAAAAGGACTGGTCGTAGATATCTTAGTGCTATTCCGAGATCGACAGCATCGTAGATACTTTGGTGCTGGTTCGAGAGGAACTGCATCGTATAAAGCAAAGTGTTAAATCAAAAGGGACTGGATCGTAGATAAATTAGTGCTAGTCCCAGAGATACTGCATCGTAGATAGCATAGTGCTTAGCCTTGAGGGACTGCAACGTAGATAGTTAACTGCTAATCCGAGAGAGATTGCATCGAAGATAGTTTAGTGCAAGTTAGAGACAAACCGCAACATAGATACTGTAGCTAAGTGGTAAATCAAAAGGGACTTTATCGTAAAACTTTAGTATTAGCCCAAGAGGGACTACATCGTAGAGAGTATACTGCTAGTTCAAGAGGGACTGCATCGTAGATAGTTTACTGCTAGCTCAAGAGGGACTGCATCGTAGAGAGTATACTGCTAGTTCAAGAGGGACTGCATCGTAGTTGAGTGCAAAATCAAGGCGGAATGTATCGTAGATGTATCAAATGGGACTTCATCGTAAATAACTTAGTATTAGCCCAAGAGGGACTGCATCGTAGATAGTTAACTGCAAGTGCGAGAGGGACATCATCGTAGATAGTTTAGTGTTAACCTAGAGGGATTGAATCGTAGATAGATTACTTCTACCCCAAGAGGGACTGCATCGTTGATAGCTTGGAGCAAAATCAAGATGGAATGTGTCGTAGATAGCTTAGTGCTAAATCAAAAAGGACTGCATCATAGATTATTTAGTGCTAGTCCGAGTGGGCCTGTATCGTAGATAATTTAGTGCAAGTCCGAGAGGAACTGCATCGTATATAGCTAATTGCTAAATCAAAAGGGACTGGTCGTAGATAAATTAGTGCTAGTTCGAAAGGGCTTCATCGTAGATAGAATAGTGCTTAGCCTTGAGGGACGGCATCGTAGATAGTTTAGTGCAAGACTAACCGCAACGTAGATATCTAGGTGGTAAATCAAAAGGACTATATCGTAAAACTGTAGTGCTCGTCCGAGAGGGACTGCATCGTAGATATTTTAGAGCAAAATCCATACGAAATGTGTCGTAGATAGCTTAGTGCTAAATTAAAAGGGACTGCATCGTAGAAAATCTAGTGCTAGTCGGAGTGGGACTGCGTCGTAGATAGTTTAGTGTTTAACCCGGAGGGGCTGCATCGTAGATAGTTTACTGCTAGTTCAAGATGATGATGATGATGATGATGATGATAATAATTGCTGTTTTAAGGGGCCTAACATCGAGGTTATCGGCCCAAACTGCTAGTTCAAGAGGAACAGCATCGTAGTTTAGTGCAAAATCAAGACGGAATGTATCGTAGATGTATCAAAAGAGAATTCAACGTAAATAATTTAGTGCTAGTCCGTGAGGAACTGCATCGTAGATCGTTTTCTGCTAGTTCAAGTGGGACTGCATTGTAGTTTAGTGCAAAATCAAGACTGAATGTATCGTAAATGTATCAAAAGGGACTTCAACGTAAATAAATTAGTGCTAGGCCGAGTGGGACTGCATCGTAGATAATTTAGTGCTAGGCCGAGTGGGACTGCATCGTAGATAATTTAGTGCTAGTCCGAGTGGGCTACATCGTATATAATTAAGTGATATTTCGAGAGGAACTGCAACGTATATAGCTAAGTGTTAAATCAAAAGGGACTGGGTCGTAGATAAATTATTGCTAGTTCGAGAGGGACTGCATCGTAGATAGAATAGTACTTAGCCTTGTGGGAAGCATCGTAGAATGTTTACTGCTAGCCCGAGAGAGACTGCATCGTAGATAGTTTACTGCAAGTTAGAGACAAACCGGAAAGTAGATAGCTAAGTGGTAAATCAAATGTGACTAAATCGTAAAACGTTAGTGCTAGTCCGAGAGGGACTGCATCGTAGATAGTTAACTGCTAGCCCAAGAGGGACAACATCGTAGATAGTTTACTGCTAGCCCATGATGGACTGCATCGTAGATAGTTTACTGCTAGTTCAAGGGGGACTGCATCGTAGTTTAGCGCAAAATCAAGACGGGATGTATCAAAAGGGACTTCAACGTAAATAATTAAGTGCTAGTCCGAGAGGGACTGCATTGAAAATAGTTTAGTGCTAGTCCATGAGGGACTGCATCGTAGATAGTCTACTGCTAGTCCTAGAATGACTGCGTCGTAGGTAGTTTACTCTTTAACCTGGAGAGACTGCATCGTAGATAGATTACAGCTAGTTCAAGAGGGACTGCATCGTAGATAGTTTACTGCTAGTTCAAGAGGGACTGCATCGTACTTTAGTGGAAAATCGAGACGGAATCTATCGTAGATGTATCAAAAGAGACTTCATCGTAAATAATTTAATGCTACTCCGAGAGGGACTGCATCTAAGATAGTTTAGTGCTAGTCCGTGAGGGACTGCATCGTAGATAATTTAGTGCTAGTCCGAGTGGGACGGATCGAAGATAAATTAGTGTTATTTCAAGAGGGAGTGCATCGTAGTTTAGTGCAAAAGCAAGACTGATTATATCGTAGATGTATCAAAAGGCACTTCATCGTAAATAATTTAGTGCTAGTCGGAAAGGGGTTGCATCGTAGATAATATAGTGCTAGTCCGAGTGGTTCCGCATCGTAGATAATTTAGTGCTAGTCTTAGGGTAACTGCATCGTAGAAAGTTTACTGCTAGTCCGAGAGAGAATGCATCGTATATAGTTTAGTACAGGTTAGAGACAAACCGCAACATAGATAGCTAAGTGGTAAATCAAAAGGGACTATTATCGTAAACCGTTAGTGCTAGTCCTAGAGGGACTGCAACGTAGATAGTTCTGGGCAAGCCCAAGAGGGACTGCATCGTAGATAGTTTGCTGCTATTTCAAGAGGGACTGCATGGTAGTTTTGTGCAAAATCAAGACTGAATATATCGTACACACATCAAAAAAAGTTTTGCATCACCTCGGTTCCCAGATCTCCGGCATATAGACGTTGACTGTGTATATTGTATCCAAGATACAGTCCCTTTGACTGTTCATAGATGTCACTAAAACTGCTCAAAGATGTAAACAACCATGCATGAGCAGGGCCTATTAGACGGAGGGGGTACGACAGCCGATCAGTTCCAGTCATTCCACCAGGACGAAGGTACGCTGCTCATGTTGTCTGTAGTTCTTCCATGCCTAGAAGGTCAATACCGCAGTTCGATCGCGTCCGCATTGTTACTTTGTGTCAAGAAGGGCTCTCAACAAGGGAAGTTTCCAGGCGTCTCAGAGTGAACCAAAGCGATGTTGTTCGGACATGGAGGAGGTACAGAGATACAGGAACTGTCGATGACAGGCCTCGCTCAGGCCGCCCAAGGGCTACTACTGTAGTGGATGACCGCTACTTACGGATTGCCGCTCGGAGGAACCCTGACAGCAATGCCACCATGTTGAATAATGCGTTTCGTTCAGCCACAGGACGTCGTGTTTCAACTCAAACTGTGCGCAATAGGCTGCATGATGCGCAACTTCACTCCCGACGTCCATGGCGAGGTCCAGCTTTGCAACCCCGACACCATGCAGCGCGGTACAGATGGGCCCAACAACATGCTGAATGGACCCCACGGAATTGGCATCACGTTCTCTTCACCGATGAGTGTCGCATATGCCTTCAACCAGACAATCGTCGGAGACGTGTTTGGAGGCACCCTGGTCAGGCTGAACGTCTTAGACACACTGTCCAGCGAGTGCAGCAAGGTGGTGGTTCCCTGATGTTTTGGGGTGGCATTATGTGGGGCCGACGTACGCCACTGGTGGTCATGGAAGGCTCCGAAACGGCTTTACGATACCTGAATGACATCCTCCGACCCATAGTGCAACCATATCGGCAGAATATTGGAGAGGCATTTGTCTTCATGGACGGCAATTCTCGACCTCATCGTGCACATCTTGTGAATGCGTTCCTTCAAGATAACGACATCGCTCGACTACAGTGGCCAGCATGTTCGCCAGACATGAACCCTATCGAACATGCCTGGGATATGTTGAAAAGGGCTGTTTATGGACGTCTTGACCCACCAACCACTCTGAGAGATTTACGCCGAATTGTCGTTGAGGAGTGGGACAATTTGGACCAACAGTGTCTTGATGAACTTGTGGTAGTATGCCACGACGAATACAGGCATGCATCAATGCAAGAGGACGTGCTACTGGGTATTAGAGGTAGTGGTGTGTACTGCAATCTGGACCACAAATGCTGAAAGTCTAGCTGTATGATGGTACAACATGCAATGTGTGGGTGTCATGAGCAATAAAACGAGCTGAAATGTTGTTTGTGTTGATCTCTATTCCCTTTGTATTTAAAGGTTCCGGAACTCTTGGAACCGAGGTGATGCAAAACTTTTTTTGATGTGTGTAGATGTATCAAAAGGGACTTCATCGTAAATAATTTAGTGGTAGTCCGAGTGGGAATGCATCGCAGATAATTTAGTGCTAATCCGAGTGGGACTGCATCGTAGATAATTTAGTGCTAGTCCGAGAGGAGCTGCATCATAGATAATTTAGTGCTAGTTCGAGAGGAACTGTTTCGTATATAGCTAAGTGCTAAATCAAAAGGGACTGGTCGTAGATAACTTAGTGCTATTCCGAGATCGACAGCATCGTAGATAGTTTGGTGCTAGTTAGAGAGGAACTGCATCGTATATTGCTAAGTGCTAAATCAAAAGGGACTGGTCGTAGGTGACTTAGTACTAGTTCGAGAGGGACTGCATCTTAGCTCAGTGCAAAAACAAGGCGGAATGTATCGTAGATGTATCAAAAGGGACTTCATCGTAAATAATTTAGTGCTAGTCCGAGAGGGCATCGAAGATATTTTAGTGCTAGCCCAAGAGGGACTGCATCGTAGATAGATTACTGCTAGATCAAGAGGGACTGCATCGTAGTTTAGTGCAAAATCAAGGCAGAATGTACCGTAGAAGTCCCGAAAGGGACTTCAACGTACATAGTTTAGTGCTAGTCCATGAGGGACTAAATCGTAGATAGTTTGCTGCTAGCCCAAGAGGGACTGCATCGTAGATAGTTTAGAGCAAAATCAAGATGGAATGTGTCGTAGATAGCTTAGTGCTAAATCAAATGGGACTGAACCGTAGATAATTTAGTGCCAGTCCGAGTGGGACAGCATCGTACATAATTTAGTGCTAGTCCGAGTGGAACTGCATCGTACTTAATTTAGTGCCAGTCCGAGAGGAACTGCAACGTAATAATTTAGTGCTAGTTCGAGAGGAACTGCATCGTATATAGCTAAGTGCTAAATCAAAAGGGACTGGTCGTAGATAACTTAGTACTACTTCGAGAGGTACTGCATCGTACATAATTTAGTGCTAGTCCGAGTGGAACTGCATCGTACTTAATTTAGTGCCAGTCCGAGAGGAACTGCAACGTAATAATTTAGTGCTAGTTCGAGAGGAACTGCATCGTATATAGCTAAGTGCTAAATCAAAAGGGACTGGTCGTAGATAACTTAGTACTACTTCGAGAGGTACTGCATCGTAGATAGTTTAGTGCTAGTCCGAGAGGGACTGCATCGTAGATAATTTAGTGCTATTCCGAGAGGAACTGCATCGTTTATAGCTAAGTGTTAAATCAAAAGGGACTGGATCGTAGATAAATTATTGCTAGTTCGAGAGGGACTGCATCGTAGATAGTTTACTAGTTTACTGCTAGTTCAAGAGGGACTGCATCGTAGATAGTTTACTGCTAGCCCAAGAGGGTCAACATCGTAGATAGTTTACTGCTAGCCCAAGATGGACTGCATCGTAGATAGTTTACTGCTAGTTCAAGAGGGACTGCATCGTAGTTTTGTGCAAAATCAAGACGGAAAGTATCGTAGATGTATCAAAAGGGACTTCAACGTATATAATTTAGTGCTCGTCCGGGAGGGACTGCATCGAAGATAGTTTAGAGCAAGTCCATGAGGGACTGCATCGTAGATAATTTAGTGCTAGTTCGAGTGGGACTGCATCGTATATAATTTAGTGCCAGTCCGATAGGAACTGCATCGTATATAGCCAAGTGCTAAATCTAAAGGGACTGGTCGTAGATAACTTAGTTCAATTCCGAGAGGGACAGCATCGTATATAGTTCAGTGCTAGTTCGAGAGGAAATGCATCGTATATTGCTAAGTGCTAAATCAAAGGGGACTGGATCGTAGATAAATTAGTGCTAGTCCGAGAGGGACTGCATCGTAGATAGTTTACTGCTGGTCCGACAGAGAATGCATCGTAGATAGTTTAATGCAAGTTAGGAAGGAAGGAAGATTGTAGTTTTACGTGACCGTGAATCTTGTGATTATGAGCCACGGGACCTCCTTTTTACGTGGAATCCGAACCACAGGACATGGCATTTCACTTCGAAAATCTCACATGCATTGACCAGGAATCGAACCCGGACCGCCTTGGTGAGAGGCATACAGCTAGACCGCTGAGCCACCACGCCCTCTAATGCAAGTTAGAGGCTAACCGCAATGTAGATAGCTAAGTGGTAAATCAAAAGGGACTATATCTTAAAACTGTAGTGCTAGTCCGAGAGGGACTGCATCGTAGATAGCATAGTGCTAGTCCGAGAGGGACTGTATCGTAAATAGTTAACTGCAAGTGCGAGAGGGCCTGCATCGTAGATATTTTAGTGTTTAACCGAGAGGGACTGCATCGTAGATAGTTCACTGCCACGCCAAGGGGGACTGCATCGTAGTTAGATTAGAGCAAAATCAAGACGGAATGTGTCTTAGATAGCTTAGTGCTAAATCAAAAGGACTGCATGGTAGATTATCTAGTGCTAGACGGAGTGGGACTGCATCGAAGATAGTTTACTGCTATTTCAAGAGGGACTGCATGGTAGTTTTGTGCAAAATCAAGACTGAATATATCGTAGATGTATCAAAAGGGACTTCATCGTAAATAATTTAGTGGTAGTCCGAGTGGGAATGCATCGCAGATAATTTAGTGCTAATCCGAGTGGGACTGCATCGTAGATAATTTAGTGCTAGTCCGAGAGGAGCTGCATCATAGATAATTTAGTGCTAGTTCGAGAGGAACTGTTTCGTATATAGCTAAGTGCTAAATCAAAAGGGACTGGTCGTAGATAACTTAGTGCTATTCCGAGATCGACAGCATCGTAGATAGTTTGGTGCTAGTTAGAGAGGAACTGCATCGTATATTGCTAAGTGCTAAATCAAAAGGGACTGGTCGTAGGTGACTTAGTACTAGTTCGAGAGGGACTGCATCTTAGCTCAGTGCAAAATCAAGGCGGAATGTATCGTAGATGTATCAAAAGGGACTTCATCGTAAATAATTTAGTGCTAGTCCGAGAGGGCATCGAAGATATTTTAGTGCTAGCCCAAGAGGGACTGCATCGTAGATAGTTTACTGTTATTTCAAGAGGGACTGCATCGTAGTTTAGTGCAAAATCAAGGCAGAATGTACCGTAGAAGTCCCGAAAGGGACTTCAACGTACATAGTTTAGTGCTAGTCCACGAGGGACTAAATCGTAGATAGTTTACTGCTAGCCCAAGAGGGACTGCATCGTAGATAGTTTAGAGCAAAATCAAGATGGAATGTGTCGTAGATAGCTTAGTGCTAAATCAAATGGGACTGAATCGTAGATAATTTAGTGCCAGTCCGAGTGGGACAGCATCGTACATAATTTAGTGCTAGTCCGAGTGGAACTGCATCGTACTTAATTTAGTGCCAGTCCGAGAGGAACTGCAACGTAATAATTTAGTGCTAGTTCGAGAGGAACTGCATCGTATATAGCTAAGTGCTAAATCAAAAGGGACTGGTCGTAGATAACTTAGTACTACTTCGAGAGGTACTGCATCGTAGATAGTTTAGTGCTAGTCCGAGAGGGACTGCAACGTAGATAGTTTAGTGCTAGTCCGAGAGGGACTGCATCGTAGATAGTTTACTGCTATTCAAGAGGGACTGCATCGTTGATAGCTTACTGCTGCCCAAGAGGGACTGCATCGTAGATAGTTTACTGCTAGCCCAAGAGAGACAGCATCGTAGATAGTTTAGTGCTTGGCCGAGAGGGACTGCATCGTAGATAATTTAGTGCTATTCCGAGAGGAACTGCATCGTTTATAGCTAAGTGTTAAATCAAAAGGGACTGGATCGTAGATAAATTATTGCTAGTTCGAGAGGGACTGCATCGTAGATAGTTTACTAGTTTACTGCTAGTTCAAGAGGAACTGCATCGTAGATAGTTTACTGATAGCCCAAGAGGGTCAACATCGTAGATAGTTTACTGCTAGCCCAAGATGGACTGCATCGTAGATAGTTTACTGCTAGTTCAAGAGGGACTGCATCGTAGTTTTGTGCAAAATCAAGACGGAAAGTATCGTAGATGTATCAAAAGGGACTTCAACGTATATAATTTAGTGCTCGTCCGGGAGGGACTGCATCGAAGATAGTTTAGTGCAAGTCCATGAGGGACTGCATCGTAGATAATTTAGTGCTAGTTCGAGTGGGACTGCATCGTATATAATTTAGTGCCAGTCCGATAGGAACTGCATCGTATATAGCTAAGTGCTAAATCAAAAGGGACTGGTCGTAGATAACTTAGTTCAATTCCGAGAGGGACAGCATCGTATATAGTTCAGTGCTAGTTCGAGAGGAAATGCATCGTATATTGCTAAGTGCTAAATCAAAGGGGACTGGATCGTAGATAAATTAGTGCTAGTCCGAGAGGGACTGCATCGTAGATAGTTTACTGCTGGTCCGACAGAGAATGCATCGTAGATAGTTTAATGCAAGTTAGAGGCTAACCGCAATGTAGATAGCTAAGTGGTAAATCAAAAGGGACTATATCTTAAAACTGTAGTGCTAGTCCGAGAGGGACTGCATCGTAGATAGCATAGTGCTAGTCCGAGAGGGACTGTATCGTAAATAGTTAACTGCAAGTGCGAGAGGGCCTGCATCGTAGATATTTTAGTGTTTAACCGAGAGGGACTGCATCGTAGATAGTTCACAGCTACGCCAAGGGGGACTGCATCGTAGTTAGATTAGAGCAAAATCAAGACGGAATGTGTCTTCGATAGCTTAGTGCTAAATCAAAAGGCCTGCATGGTAGATTATCTAGTGCTAGACGGAGTGGGACTGCATCGAAGATAGTTTAGTGCTAGTTCGAGAGGAACTGCATCGTAGATAGATTAGTGCTTAATCTAGAGGGACTGCATCGTCGATAGATAACTGCTAGTCCGAGAGGGACTGAACCGTAGATAGTTTAGTGCTAGCCCAAGGTGGACTCCATCGTAGTTTAAGTGTAGAATAGAGACAGAATGAATCGTAGATACCTTAGTGCTAAATCGAAAGGGACTGTATTGTAGATAATTTAGTGCTTGTTCGAGAGGGACAGTATCGCAGATAGTATTGTGCTTAAACTTGAGGGACTGATTCGTAGATAGTTTACTGCTAGTCAGAGAGAACCTGCATCGTAAATAGTTTAGTGCAAGTTCGAGACAAACTGCATCGTTGATAGCTAACTGCTAAATCAAAAGGGACTATATCGTAGAACATTATTGCTATGTATTAAATCAAAAGGGACTATTTATTAAAAGTGAAGTGTTAGTCCGACAGGCACTGCATCGTAGATAGTTATGACTGGGTCGTAGATAGTTTAGTGTGTAACCCGGAGGGATTGCATCGTAGATAGTTTACTATTAGTTCCAGAGGAACTGCATCGTAGTTTAGTAGAAAATTAAGACGGAATGTAACGTAGATGTATCAAAAGGGACTTCAACGTAAATATTTTAGTGCTAGTCCGAGAGGGACTGCATCGTAGATAGTTCAGTGTTTAACCTAGAGGGAGTGCATGGTGAAAAGTTTACTGCTAGCCCAAGAGGGACTGCATCGTAGATAGGTTAGAGCAAAATCAAGATGGAATGTGTCGTAAATAGCTTTGAGCTACATCAAATGGAACTGCATCGTAGATAATTTAGTGCTTGTCAGGGTGCGACTGCATCGTAGATAATTTAGTGCTAGTCCGAGTGGGACTGCATCGTAGATAATTTAGTGCTAGTTAGTTAGTTATTGTTGTTTTAAGGGGCGGAACTACGAGGTCATCTGCCCCTCTTAACACAGATTAAAGAATACAAATTTTGAATTGAATTTAAAATTTTGAGGTGGACATCTAAATTTAAAAAGACCAAAAATTAATAAAACAAAAACAAACAATTAAATAAATAAAAATATAAACATAAACAAAAATTACGGAAAAAACAATACATTATCATTCAAAAACGAACAAGTCGTTGAGTCAAAGTTCACTGGAAAATTTAGATTGCTGGCCCTAACCCACTCTCACTTATAAAGCGGATAACGCGATCAGCAGCCACCGCGTCATCGGCTAATATAAGTTTGAGTGTCGTCTGCAAACCAAGGTTTCTTCGTAAGTCAGCAAGATCCACACACTCGGTGAAAATGTGGGCCACGGTGAAAACGGCTCCACAGGTACAAAGTGGGGGGGTCTTCCCTTCTCATTAGGTACGAGTGGGTGGATCTTGTATGACCTATCCTTAGCCTACACAAAATGACGGACTCTCTCCGGGCCCGGAAGGAGCTCCGCCAAACGCGAGTAGTTCCCTTGATCGCTCTCAGTTTACTGGGCAGTGGGTCAGCTAGCCACTGACTCTCCCAAAAAGCCAGAACTTGTAGGCGTAACTGAGAGCGAATATCTCTAGCGGGTACCTCCATTGGTCGAGGTGGTAGTGATACCGCCTCTTTTGCAGCTTGATCCGCTAACTCATTTCCCGCAATTCCCATGTGGCTTGGAAGCCACAGAAAGGTGATTCGAGTGTCAGCGTGGCACAGCCCGGCTAGTAGGTCGTGGATTCGCTGCACTAGGGGGTGTTGCGGGAAACATGTAGCAATTGACTGCAACGAACTCAAAGAGTCGGTACACACGAGAAAGTGGATTCGTGCATCCTGTAGTGCAAACTGCAGAGCTTCATAGATGGCAACGAGCTCCGCAGTAAACACACTACAGGCCTCAGGCAAAGAGATCTTGGTATTTGCACCATCAATAACGTAAGCACAACCCACCTTCTCGTCCACCTTCGAACCATCCGTGTATAGAATGCCAGCGTCCGGAAATTGGTGAACTATGCTGTGGAACTGCCTCCGGTAAACGGAGGCATCCGTGTTCACCTTAGGACCTCGGTGCAGATCTAACCGAATTTCCGGACGCGGGACTTGCCACGGAGGCACCTCAAGTTAGTTAGTTAGTTAGTTATTGTTGTTTTAAGGGGCGGAACTACGAGGTCATCTGCCCCTCTTAACACAGATTAAAGAATACAAATTTTGAATTGAATTTAAAATTTTGAGGTGGACATCTAAATTTAAAAAGACCAAAAATTAACAAAACAAAAACAAACAATTAAATAAATTAAAAAAAAAAAAAAAAAAAAAAAAAATTATAAACATAAATAAAAATTACGGAAAAAACAAAAACATTATCATTCAAAAACGAACAAGTCGTTGAGTCAAAGTTCACTGGAAAATTTAGATTGCTGGCCCTAACCCACTCTCACTTATAAAGCGGATAACGCGATCAGCAGCCACCGCGTCATCGGCTAATATAAGTTTGAGTGTCGTCTGCAAACCAAGGTTTCTTCGTAAGTCAGCAAGATCCACACACTCGGTGAAAATGTGGGCCACGGTGAAAACGGCTCCACAGGTACAAAGTGGGGGGTCTTCCCTTCTCATTAGGTACGAGTGGGTGGATCTTGTATGACCTATCCTTAGCCTACACAAAATGACGGACTCTCTCCGGGCCCGGAAGGAGCTCCGCCAAACGCGAGTAGTTCCCTTGATCGCTCTCAGTTTACTGGGCAGTGGGTCAGCTAGCCACTGACTCTCCCAAAAAGCCAGAACTTGTAGGCGTAACTGAGAGCGAATATCTCTAGCGGGTACCTCCATTGGTCGAGGTGGTAGTGATACCGCCTCTTTTGCAGCTTGATCTGCTAACTCATTTCCCACAATTCCCATGTGGCTTGGAAGCCACAGAAAGGTGATTCGAGTGTCAGCGTGGCACAGCCCGGCTAGTAGGTCGTGGATTCGCTGCACTAGGGGGTGTTGCGGGAAACATGTAGCAATTGACTGCAACGAACTCAAAGAGTCGGTACACACGAGAAAGTGGATTCGAGCATCCTGTAGTGCAAACTGCAGAGCTTCATAGATGGCAACGAGCTCCGCAGTAAACACACTACAGGCCTCAGGCAAAGAGATCTTGGTATTTGCACCATCAATAACGTAAGCACAACCCACCTTCTCGTCCACCTTCGAACCATCCGTGAATAGAATGCCAGCGTCCGGAAATTGGTGAACTATGCTGTGGAACTGCCTCCGGTAAACGGAGGCATCCGTGTTCACCTTAGGACCTCGGTGCAGATCTAACCGAATTTCCGGACGCGGGACTTGCCACGGAGGCACCTCGCTAGATGTCCGGATCATACAGGGACCTACAGCCACTCCTATTTCGGTACACGAGCTATCAAGTCTAATACCAACCGGCCGAGTGGCACGAGGCCGGTTGGCGTACCCCTGGTGGTTTTGGGTACCGAAGAGAGCTTGATAGGTCGGGTGTTGCGGCATTTGACGCACATTGGCAGCATATGCTAACAGCATATGTTGGCGTCTATAATTTAAAGGTGGAACACCCGATTCGGCGAGTAGGCTGGGTATCGGGCTGGTCCGGAAGGCACCGGTAGCCAGCCTAACGCCACTATGGTGGATACTGTCCAGCATTTTCAAGGTTGCCGGTCTTGCTGAACCGTATGCCGCAGAACCATAGTCTAGCCGGGACAGGACGAGGGCTTGGTAGAACCGTAGCAGCACCGCACGGTCAGCCCCCCACGTAGTGCCACTAAGAAACCTGAGCATGTTCAGTTTCCTGAGACATGTCATTTTCAATTGCCGTATATGGTGCTGCCACGTTAACTTGCTGTCAAAATGGAGCCCCAGGAAGCGATAAGTGTCAACCACCGGCAACGCAGCATCCCTGAGATGTAGTTCAGGGTGTAAATGTAGCCTCCGTAGCCGACAAAAATGGACGACGGAGGTTTTCGCTGCTGAAAAACGAAAACCCCGGTCGTGAGCCCACCTGTCGACCCGGTTGATGGCTAGCTGCAATTGCCGTTCCACGACTGCCATACTTCCAGAGCTGTAATGCAGAGCTAAATCGTCTACATACAGCGATGGAACTACCGCGGACCCGGCGGCGGCAACAATGCCATTAATGGCAATCGCGAACAAGGTGACACTCAGCACTGAACCCTGAGGAACTCCATTTTCTTGGGTATAGTACTGCGATAATGTCCTACCGACCCTTACACGGAAGAGTCGGACGGACATGAAATTCGCAATGAAAGTCGGTAAGTTACCACGGAGTCCCCACTTGTGAAGGGTGGAAAGGATCCCGTAGCGCCATGTGGTGTCGTAGGCTTTCTCGAGGTCAAAGAAAACCGTGACTAGGTGCTGCTTCCGGAAAAAAGCCTCCTGTATGGCGCTCTCAAGTCGCACCAGATGGTCAGTGGTGGACCTATGAGAGCGAAATCCACATTGGTACTCAGACAGGAGACCTTTATCCTCCAAGAACCACACCAGTCGACGGTTCACCATCTTTTCGAGCAGCTTACATAGGCCATTTGTCAAACAAATGGGCCTATAGCTGCTTACAAACTTGGGATCCTTTCCAGCCTTAGGAATCGGTATCACGATCCCCTCTCGCCATTGAGATGGAAACTCCCCTTCAATCCATATACGATTGAAGAGGATCAACAGTTCTTTCATACTGGATTCGCACAGATGTTTTAACATTTGATTATGTATGTTATCCGGTCCAGGAGCCGTATCCCTGCACAGTGCAAGCGCACTTCGCAGTTCCCATTCAGAGAATGGTACATTATAGGACTCCGAAGCAGCAGTGGCAAAGGACAAGGGGTGAGTCTCTGCCCCCCGCTTCAGAGTCAGAAATGTAGGATCGTAACTCCCGGAGCAGGATACATCGGAGAAGTGCGAGCCAATGCTGTTGGCAATGGCGAGATGGTCCGTGATGATGTCCCCATTGATGGACACTCCGGGTATCGATAGTGATGTCGGGAGTCCGGAGATCCGACGAAGCTTAGTCCACACTTGAGATGAAGGAGTATGCGCCGTCATGGACGACACATACTTTTCCCACGTCGTTTTCTTACTCTCCCGAATCAGATATCGGGCTCTAGCACGCATCCTTCTGAAGGTGATAAGGTTGGCCATAGTGTTTTGCCTCCGATAGCATTTGAAAGCACGTCGACGATCTTTAATGGCTGCTGCAATCTCGGCTGTCCACCAAGGGACAAGCTTCCGGCGTGAGTTGCCGGATGAGGAAGGTATTGTTTCCTCAGCAGCAGTCAAAATACCATTCGTTATGTGAATGGTATGATCGTCGACACTCTCAAAGGTATCTTCGGCAAACACCGCACGTGCCGTGAAAGTTGGCCAATCAGCCCGACGGAGAAGCCATCGACTTGGTAACTCGATGGCTCTCTGGTTCGGAAGAGTAACGATAATTGGAAAATGGTCACTATTACAAAGGTCATCGTGTACACCCCACTGTAGCAGGGGAACCAGCGCACGACTGCACAGGGTAATATCGATACTTGAATAAGTACCGTGTGCAATAGAGAAGTGCGTAGGCTCCCCTGTGTTCAACAGACACAGGTCCAGCCGCCTGATCAGCCTCTCAAAATCTCTCCCTTTACCGCTAGTGGTAGCGGAGCCCCAGATGGTGTTGTGGGCATTAACATCTCCCAGAAGGAGAAAAGGAGGGGGGAGCTGAGAGACTAGATCCACCAGCTGGTCGTAATCCGGCTGAGAATCAGGTGGGATGTACACGTTACATACTGTTGCCATTACTGGCAACGAAGTACGAACTGCAACTGCCTCTAGCTGAGTACGCAACGGCACCTCTTCACTAAAGAGGCTAGAGTGGACGAGAGTGCAGACGCCACCAGCGGCCACAGCTCCGTCCATCCGGTCTTTAGAGAAGAGTTTGAAGTGACGCATTGTTGTCTCATGCCCAGGACGAAACCTGGATTCCTGAAGACAGACAATGGTTGCCGAAAACGAAGATGTTAATTGTCGTAACTCAGCGAGATGAACAGAATAGCTATTACAGTTCCATTGTAATAGTGCCATGGTGTGGACTTAAGTAGAAGTGGGTCTTCTACTTTTGCTTGACCGTTTGCCACCCTTCCCCATCTCTAGTTGGAGATGATGGGGCAGGAGAGCACACCTCAATCTCCACATCTCCGTCCGAAGACGAAGAAAATGGAGCGGGCGCTCTCTTGGGTTGCGCACGGTCGTCGTCGGACCTCACGGGTCTCGCCCTTGGGGAAGAGCGAGAGCGGTGTCGAGGGACTTTCTCCCGGTCCGAAGACTGGGTGTCTGTCCCCGACACGCCCCGAAGAGACTTCTTCTTGGATCGGCGCCGACGTGTGTTTGGGGAAGTAGATGGTCCCTTCCCCACAGACGCCGGGTCCTTATAAAACAAGGTCGCTCCTGCTGGCACCGCTCCACTGGTAGTGGTGGGAGCGGGATGGCTAGCAGATACGTGAGCAGCCCTGCCTTTAGGAGAGGAAGAGAAACGGCGCTGAACCGCTCCCCTCTCCTCCGCCGATCTATTTTCTTTTCTATAGGGGAGTTCCTCCATACGGACGGGCTTGGCTTCAGCAGGCTTCGCTCCCTTGGTGGTAGTGGGAGCGGAAAGGCCAGCAGAGACAGTAGCCACCCCGTCAGCAGGAGGGCGAGAGAGACGGCGACGAACCGTCTCCCTCTTCTCCACTATCTTTGTCTTATCAGATGGGCTGGATGACGATCCAGCCCCGGTCGCAGAAGTCTTCTTTGCCTCGTTGGCAGGGGAAGACTTCTTCTCCGACCGTTTCGGAGAGGAAGATGACTTCTTCTCCGATTGCGCCGGTTTAGATGGTATAACCGGCGCCTTTTTCACAATGGCCGAAGAAGGTTGTTTAACCTTCTTCGGGCTGACAGGTCTCGCTTGGACAGCGAGGGGAGACTTTACGATCTCAGAGAAGTTCGTCGTCGAGGGTACAGCACGGGGAACGAAAGTGGCAGGGGTGATAGGTGGCGTCACCTTAGCCGCGAAAGATACCGGAAATTCGGGTGCAGTCATATCACGGTATCTCTTTCGAGCGTCGTGATATGAAAGCCGATCCAATGTTCTGATTTCTTGGATCTTTGCTTCCTTGCAGAACTCAGGGCACTGCTTCGACCGCGGAGAGTGACTTCCTTGGCAGTTAGGACACGTCGGGGGAGGCGTACACCCCACACCGTCATGTGTCCCCTTGCCACACTCTCTACACACCGCCTTGGCAGTGCATCTGGCAGAAACATGACCGAATTTCTGGCAATTGTAGCAGCGCATAGGTGGAGGGATGTACGGTCTAACGTCGCAATGGTACGACGTGACCTTCACCTGCCTAGGCACTACATCACCCTCAAAATGAAGAATGAAAGCGCCAGTATCGACGCTATCATTTCCAATTTTCCGGGTGATGCGCCTAATCCTGGTGACGCCTCGCTTCCCCAGATCCCGCATCAATTCCGCGTCGCTGTTTAAAATGAGGTCGCGATGGAATATAACTCCACGGACCTCATTTAGCGTATCGTGCTTCTCAACCTTAACGGGAATTTCGCCGAAATGCGTGCATTCCAGCAACGCTTCGGTTTGCTGCCGGTCAACGGTATGCAGCAGGAGCTGCCCGTTCCGGAGCTTGGAAATCCCGTTAAGGTCGCGATATTTCCCCTCGATTTCCTCTGAAAATAGGATCGATTTTACCTGTTTAAAATCTCCCCCGTCTGTCCTGGTAGCTACCAGGTAGCGAGGAGACCTGTCAACAGGGAACTTCTTATTAAATGCCTCATCCCAAGGCGTATACACCTTGGGATTCGGTCTACACTCCAGAGACGGCTTTTTAAGGGTGCCACCCTGTACAGGTGTCCGTGATCGTTTACTACGCATCCCGGACGAAATCCTCCCCGAATACTGCCCACTCCGAACGGGGGCTATCACTGTGGGCGCCACCCAGCCAAGGCAATACCTACCTGGCATAGCAGATATTGCCCGGGGTCCCAGTGCCTCGAACAGGCACTTCCCCCTCGGCATGCACAGGATTTATTCAGCTCCAGTATTCGGCCATGCAGGGACCTTCGTTGTAAGGCGGATACTACTGTAGGGTACATGGCGCACCCACCTGACGGGATGGGGCATACCGTCTAGGCTTTCTGGCCAGATGGCCAAGCTGGTGGCCCTTCCCCTAACAGCATGCATGTTTGTTTCTATTGGTCAAACCAGAGCTGGGACCAGAAAACCAAAATCGACCTTTATAAGGCCCCCTCTAAGTCGCCTTTTACGACAGGCAGGGGATACCGTGGATGAATTCTGCCCTCCCCATCCACAGGGGATCTGAACAAATCAAAAACTGGCAAGTTATTCGGCCATGTCGACCCTATTAGTCGCCTCCTACGACAGGCAGGGCATACCGTGGGTGTATTCTATCCCGCACCCACACGGGGGGGAGGCACCTCGCTAGATGTCCGGATCATACAGGGACCTACAGCCACTCCTATTTCGGTACACGAGCTATCAAGTCTAATACCAACCGGCCGAGTGGCACGAGGCCGGTTGGCGTACCCCTGGTGGTTTTGGGTACCGAAGAGAGCTTGATAGGTCGGGTGTTGCGGCATTTGACGCACATTGGCAGCATATGCTAACAGCATATGTTGGCGTCTATAATTTAAAGGTGGAACACCCGATTCGACGAGTAGGCTGGGTATCGGGCTGGTCCGGAAGGCACCGGTAGCCAGTCTAACGCCACTATGGTGGATACTGTCCAGCATTTTCAAGGTTGCCGGCCTTGCTGAACCGTATGCCGCAGAACCATAGTCTAGCCGGGACAGGACGAGGGCTTGGTAGAACCGTAGCAGCACCGCACGGTCAGCCCCCCACGTAGTGCCACTAAGAAACCTGAGCATGTTCAGTTTCCTGAGACATGTCATTTTCAATTGCCGTATATGGTGCTGCCACGTTAACTTGCTGTCAAAATGGAGCCCCAGGAAGCGATAAGTGTCAACCACCGGCAACGCAGCATCCCTGAGATGTAGTTCAGGGTGTAAATGTAGCCTCCGTAGCCGACAAAAATGGACGACGGAGGTTTTCGCTGCTGAAAAACGAAAACCCCGGTCGTGAGCCCACCTGTCGACCCGGTTGATGGCTAGCTGCAATTGCCGTTCAACGACTGCCATACTTCCAGAGCTGTAATGCAGAGCTAAATCGTCTACATACAGCGATGGAACTACCGCGGACCCGGCGGCGGCAACAATGCCATTAATGGCAATCGCGAACAAGGTGACACTCAGCACTGAACCCTGAGGAACTCCATTTTCTTGGGTATAGTACTGCGATAATGTCCTACCGACCCTTACACGGAAGAGTCGGACGGACATGAAATTCGCAATGAAAGTCGGTAAGTTACCACGGAGTCCCCACTTGTGAAGGGTGGAAAGGATCCCGTAGCGCCATGTGGTGTCGTAGGCTTTCTCGAGGTCAAAGAAAACCGTGACTAGGTGCTGCTTCCGGAAAAAAGCCTCCTGTATGGCGCTCTCAAGTCGCACCAGATGGTCAGTGGTGGACCTATGAGAGCGAAATCCACATTGGTACTCAGACAGGAGACCTTTATCCTCCAAGAACCACACCAGTCGACGGTTCACCATCTTTTCGAGCAGCTTACATAGGCCATTTGTCAAACAAATGGGCCTATAGCTGCTTACAAACTTGGGATCCTTTCCAGCCTTAGGAATCGGTATCACGATCCCCTCTCGCCATTGAGATGGAAACTCCCCTTCAATCCATATACGATTGAAGAGGATCAACAGTTCTTTCATACTGGATTCGCACAGATGTTTTAACATTTGATTATGTATGTTATCCGGTCCAGGAGCCGTATCCCTGCACAGTGCAAGCGCACTGCGCAGTTCCCATTCAGAGAATGGTACATTATAGGACTCCGAAGCAGCAGTGGCAAAGGACAAGGGGTGAGTCTCTGCCTCCCGCTTCAGAGTCAGAAATGTAGGATCGTAACTCCCGGAGCAGGATACATCGGAGAAGTGCGAGCCAATGCTGTTGGCAATGGCGAGATGGTCCGTGATGATGTCCCCATTGATGGACACTCCGGGTATCGATAGTGATGTCGGGAGTCCGGAGATCCGACGAAGCTTAGTCCACACTTGAGATGAAGGAGTATGCGCCGTCATGGACGACACATACTTTTCCCACGTCGTTTTCTTACTCTCCCGAATCAGATATCGGGCTCTAGCACGCATCCTTCTGAAGGTGATAAGGTTGGCCATAGTGTTTTGCCTCCGATAGCATTTGAAAGCACGTCGACGATCTTTAATGGCTGCTGCAATCTCGGCTGTCCACCAAGGGACGAGCTTCCGGCGTGAGTTGCCGGATAAGGAAGGTATTGTTTCCTCAGCAGCAGTCAAAATACCATTCGTTATGTGAATGGTATGATCGTCGACACTCTCAAAGGTATCTTCGGCAAACACCGCACGTGCCGTGAAAGTTGGCCAATCAGCCCGACGGAGAAGCCATCGACTTGGTAACTCGATGGCTCTCTGGTTCGGAAGAGTAACGATAATTGGAAAATGGTCACTATTACAAAGGTCATCGTGTACACCCCACTGTAGCAGGGGAACCAGCGCACGACTGCACAGGGTAATATCGATACTTGAATAAGTACCGTGCGCAATAGAGAAGTGCGTAGGTTCCCCTGTGTTCAACAGACACAGGTCCAGCCGCCTGATCAGCCTCTCAAAATCTCTCCCTTTACCGCTAGTGGTAGCGGAGCCCCAGATGGTGTTGTGGGCATTAACATCTCCCAGAAGGAGAAAAGGAGGGGGGAGCTGAGAGACTAGATCCACCAGCTGGTCGTAATCCGGCTGAGAATCAGGCGGGAAGTACACGTTACATACTGTTGCCATTACTGGCAACGAAGTACGAACTGCAACTGCCTCTAGCTGAGTACGCAACGGCACCTCTTCACTAAAGAGGCTAGAGTGGACGAGAGTGCAGACGCCACCAGTGGCCACAGCTCCGTCCACCCGGTCTTTAGAGAAGAGTTTGAAGTGACGCATTGTTGTCTCATGTCCAGGACGAAACCTGGATTCCTGAAGACAGACAATGGTTGCCGAAAACGAAGATATTAATTGTCGTAACTCAGCGAGATGAACAGAATAGCTATTACAGTTCCATTGTAATAGTGCCATGGTGTGGACTTAAGTAGAAATGGGTCTTCTACTTATGCTTGACCGTTTGCCACCCTTCCCCAGCTCTAGTTGGAGATGATGGGGCAGGAGAGCACACCTCAATCTCCACATCTCCGTCCGAAGACGAAGAAAATGGAGCGGGCGCTCTCTTGGGTTGCGCGCGGTCGTCGTCGGACCTCACGAGTCTCGCTCTTGGGGAAGAGCGAGAGCGGTGTCGAGGGACTTTCTCCCGGTCGGAAGACTGGGTGTCTGTCCCCGACACGCCCCGAAGAGATTTCTTCTTGGATCGGCGCCGACGCGTGTTTGGGGAAGTAGATGGTCCCTTCCCCACAGACGCCGGGTCCTTATAAAACAAGGTCGCTCCTGCTGGCACCGCTCCACTGGTAGTGGTGGGAGCGGGATGGTCAGCAGATACGTGAGCAGCCCTGCCTTTAGGAGAGGAAGAGAAACGGCGCTGAACCGTTCCCCTCTCCTCCGCCGATCTATTTTCTTTACTATAGGGGAGTTCCTCCATACGTACGGGCTTGGCTTCAGCAGGCTTCGCTCCCTTGGTGGTAATGGGAGCGGAAAGGCCAGCAGAGACAGTAGCCACCCCGTCAGCAGGAGGGCGAGAGAGACGGCGGCGAACCGTCTCCCTCTTCTCCCCTATATTTTTCGTATTAGGTGGGCTGGAAGAAGGACCAGCCCCGGTCGGCAAAGTCTTCTTTCCCCCTTTAGCTGGGGAAGACTTGTTCGCCGACCGTTTCGGAGAAGAAGAGGACTTCTTCTCCGATTGCGCCGGTTTAGATGGTATAACCGGCGCCTTCTTTTGCTGGGCCGAAGAAGGTTGTTGTACCTCCTTCGGGCTGACATTTTTCGCTGGTACAGCGAGGGGTGATTTTAATACAGCTGATAATACGGGCGTCGAGGGTACTACACTCGGTAAAGATGCGGCAGGGGTGAATGAGGGCGTCGTTGCAGCTGCAAACGATACCCGAAATTCGGGGGCATTCATATCACGGTACCTCTTGCGAGCGTCGTGATATGAAAGCCTATCAAGAGTTCTTATTTCTTGAATTTTTGCTTCCTTACAGAACTCAGGGCACTGCTTCGATCGTGGAGAGTGGCTTCCTTGGCAGTTAGGACAAATCGGGGGAGGCGTACACCTCTCACCCTCATGTGTCCCCTTGCCACACTCTCTACACACGGCCTTGGCAGTGCACCTGGCGGAAACATGCCCGAATCTCTGGCATTGATAGCAGCGCATAGGTGGAGGGATGTACGGTCGAACATCGCAGTGGTACGATGTGACCTTCACCTGCTTAGGTACTACATCACCCTCAAAATGGAGAATAAAAGCGCCGGTATCGACACTGTTCTCCCCAATCTTTCGGGTGATGCGCCTAATCTTGGTGACGCCTCTCTTCCCCAGATCCCGCAACAATTCCGCATCGCTATTTAAAATGAGGTCACGATGGAAAATAACTCCTCGGACCTCATTCAGCGTTTCGTGTTTTGAGACCTTAACGGGAATTTCGCCGAATTGCGTGCATTCCAGCAACGCTTCGGTTTGCTTCCGATCAACGGTGTGCAGCAGCAGCTGACCGTTCCGGAGCTTGGAAATCCCGCTTAGGTCCCCAAATTTCCCCTCGATTTCCTCAGAAAAAATTATTGATTTTACTAGTTTAAAATCACCCCCGTCAGTCCTCGTAGCTACCAGGTAGCGAGGAGACCTATCAGCGGGGAATCTTCTATTAAAGGCTTCATCCCAAGGCGTATACACCTTGGGATTAGCTCGACACTCAAGAGACGGCTTTTTAAGGGTGCCACCCTGTACAGGTGTCCGTGATCGCTTTGATGGCATCCCGGACGAAATCCTCCCCGAATACTGCCCACTCCGAACGGGGGCTATCACTGTGGGCGCCACCCAGCCAAGGCAATACCTACCTGGCATAGCAGATATTGCCCGGGGTCCCAGTGCCTCAAACAGGCACTTCCCCCTCGGCATGCACAGGATTTATTCAGCTCCAGTATTCGGCCATGCAGGGACCTTCGTTGTAAGGCGGATACTACTGTAGGGTACATGGCGCACCCACCTGACGGGATGGGGCATACCGTCTAGGCTTTCTGGCCAGATGGCCAAGCTGGTGGCCCTTCCCCTAACAGCACGCATGTTTATTTCTATTGGTCAAACCAGAGCTGGGACCAGAAAACCAAAATTGACCTTTATAAGGCCCCCTCTAAGTCGCCTTTTACGACAGGCAGGGGATACCGTGGATGAATTCTGCCCTCCCCATCCACAGGGGGTCTGAACAAATCAAAACTGGCAAGTTATTCGGCCATGTCGGCCCTATTAGTCGCCTCCTACGACAGGCAGGGCATACCGTGGGTGTATTCTAACCCGCACCCACACGGGGGATAATTTAGTGCTATTCCGAGAGGAAGTGTTAAATCAAAAGGGACTGGATCGTAGATAAATTATTGCTAGTTCGAGAGGGACTGCATCGTAGATAGTCAGTGCTTAACATTGGGGGACTGCATCGTAGATAGTTTAGTGCAAGTTCGAGACAAGCCGCTTCTTAGATAGCTAAGTATGCAATCAAAAGGGACTATATCGTAAAACGTTAGTGCGAGACCGACATGGACAGCATCGTCGATATTTTACTGCTAGTCCGAGAATGACTGCGTCATAGATAGTTTAGTGTTTAATCTAGAGGGACTGCATCGAAGATAGTTTAAAGCAAAATCATGATAGAAAGAGTCGTAGATAGCTTAGTGCTAAATCAAATGGAACTGCATCGTAGATAATTTAGTGCTAGTCCGAGTGGGACTGCATCGTAGATAGTTAAGTGCTAGTCCGAGTGGGTCGGCATCGTAGATAATTAAGTGCTGTTCCGAGAAAAACTGCATCGCATATAGCTAAGTGTTAAATCAAAAGGGACTAGATCGTAGATAAATTATTGCTAGTTCGAGGGGGACTGCATCGTCGATAGAATAGTGCTTAGCCTTGAAGGACTGGATCGTTGATAGTTTACTGCTACTCCGAGAGAGACTGCATCGTGGATAGTTTACTGCAAGTAAGAGACAAACCGCAAAGTAGATAGCTAAGTGGTAAATCATAAGGGACAATACCGTAAAATTCTAGTGCCAGTCCGAGAGGGACTGCATCGTAGATAGTTTACTGCTAGTTCAAGAGGGACTGCATCGTAGATAGTTAACTGCTAGCCCAAGAGGGGCTGCATCGTAGATATCTTACTGCTACTTCAAGAAGGACTGCATCGTAGTTTAGTGCAATATCAAGGGGGAATGTATCGTAGATTGATCAAAAGAGTCTTCATGGTATTTAATTTAGTGCTAGTCCGCGAGGGAATGTTTCGAAAATAGTTTAGTGTTAGTCCGTGAGGGACTGCATCGCAGATAGTTCACTGCTAGCCAAAGAGGTTTGAGAGCAAAATCAAGATGGAATGTGTCGTAAATAGCTTAGTGCTAAATGAAAAGGACCTGCATCGTTGATAATTTAGTGCTAGTCCGAGTGGGACTGCATCGTAGATAATTTAGTGCTGGTCCGAATGGGACTGCATCCTAGATAATTTAGTGCTAGTTCGAGAGGAACTGCATCGTAGATAGCTTAGTGCTTAATCTAGAGGGACTGCATCGTCGATAGATAACTGCTACTCCGAGAGGGACTGATATTTTAGTGCTAACCCAAGAGGGACTGCATCGTAGATTAGTGTAAAATCGAGACGGAATGTATCGCAGATAGCTTAGTCCTAAATCGAAAGGGACTGCAACGCAGATAATTTAGTGCTAGTTCGAGACAAACTGCATCGTAGATAGTTTAGTGCTAGCCTGAGAGGGACTGCGTCGTAGTGAGTTTAGTGGTAGTTTGAGAGGAACTGCATCGTATATAATTCAGTGCTAGTTCGAGAGGAAATGCATCGTATATTGCTAAGTGCTAAATCAAAGGGGACTGGATCGTAGATAAATTAGTGCTAGTCCGAGAGGGACTGCATCGTAGATAGTTTACTGCTGGTCCGACAGAGAATGCATCGTAGATAGTTTAATGCAAGTTAGAGGCTAACCGCAATGTAGATAGCTAAGTGGTAAATCAAAAGGGACTATATCTTAAAACTGTAGTGCTAGTCCGAGAGGGACTGCATCGTAGATAGCATAGTGCTAGTCCGAGAGGGACTGTATCGTAAATAGTTAACTGCAAGTGCGAGAGGGCCTGCATCGTAGATATTTTAGTGTTTAACCGAGAGGGACTGCATCGTAGATAGTTCACTGCTACGCCAAGGGGGACTGCATCGTAGTTAGATTAGAGCAAAATCAAGACGGAATGTGTCTTAGATAGCTTAGTGCTAAATCAAAAGGACTGCATGGTAAATTATCTAGTGCTAGACGGAGTGGGACTGCATCGAAGATAGTTTAGTGCTAGTTCGAGAGGAACTGCATCGTAGATAGATTAGTGCTTAATCTAGAGGGACTGCATCGTCGATAGATAACTGCTAGTCCGAGAGGGACTGAACCGTAGATAGTTTAGTGCTAGCCCAAGGTGGACTCCATCGTAGTTTAAGTGTAGAATAGAGACAGAATGAATCGTAGATACCTTAGTGCTAAATCGAAAGGGACTGTATTGTAGATAATTTAGTGCTTGTTCGAGAGGGACAGTATCGCAGATAGTATTGTGCTTAAACTTGAGGGACTGATTCGTAGATAGTTTACTGCTAGTCAGAGAGAACCTGCATCGTAAATAGTTTAGTGCAAGTTCGAGACAAACTGCATCGTTGATAGCTAAATGCTAAATCAAAAGGGACTATATCGTAGAACATTAGTGCTAAGTATTAAATTAAAAGGGACTATTTATTAAAAGTGAAGTGTTAGTCCGACAGGCACTGCATCGTAGATAGTTATGACTGGGTCGTAGATAGTTTAGTGTGTAACCCGGAGGGATTGCATCGTAGATAGTTTACTATTAGTTCCAGAGGAACTGCATCGTAGTTTAGTAGAAAATTAAGACGGAATGTAACGTAGATGTATCAAAAGGGACTTCAACGTAAATATTTTAGTGCTAGTCCGAGAGGGACTGCATCGTAGATAGTTCAGTGTTTAACCTAGAGGGAGTGCATGGTGAAAAGTTTACTGCTAGCCCAAGAGGGACTGCATCGTAGATAGGTTAGAGCAAAATCAAGATGGAATGTGTCGTAAATAGCTTTGAGCTACATCAAATGGAACTGCATCGTAGATAATTTAGTGCTTGTCAGGGTGCGACTGCATCGTAGATAATTTAGTGCTAGTCCGAGTGGGACTGCATCGTAGATAATTTAGTGCTATTCTGAGAGGAAGTGTTAAATCAAAAGGGACTGGATCGTAGATAAATTATTGCTAGTTCGAGAGGGACTGCATCGTAGATAGTCAGTGCTTAACATTGGGGGACTGCATCGTAGATAGTTTAGTGCAAGTTCGAGACAAGCCGCTTCTTAGATAGCTAAGTATGCAATCAAAAGGGACTATATCGTAAAACGTTAGTGCGAGACCGACATGGACAGCATCGTCGATATTTTACTGCTAGTCCGAGAATGACTGCGTCATAGATAGTTTAGTGTTTAATCTAGAGGGACTGCATCGTAGATAGTTTAGAGCAAAATCATGATAGAAAGAGTCGTAGATAGCTTAGTGCTAAATCAAATGGGACTGCATCGTAGATAATTTAGTGCTAGTCCGAGTGGGACTGCATCGTAGATAGTTAAGTGCTAGTCCGAGTGGGTCGGCATCGTAGATAATTAAGTGCTGTTCCGAGAAAAACTGCATCGCATATAGCTAAGTGTTAAATCAAAAGGGACTAGATCGTAGATAAATTATTGCTAGTTCGAGGGGGACTGCATCGTCGATAGAATAGTGCTTAGCCTTGAAGGACTGGATCGTTGATAGTTTACTGCTACTCCGAGAGAGACTGCATCGTGGATAGTTTACTGCAAGTAAGAGACAAACCGCAAAGTAGATAGCTAAGTGGTAAATCATAAGGGACTATACCGTAAAATTCTAGTGCCAGTCCGAGAGGGACTGCATCGTAGATAGTTTACTGCTAGTTCAAGAGGGACTACATCGTAGATAGTTAACTGCTAGCCCAAGAGGGGCAGCATCGTAGATATCTTACTGCTACTTCAAGAAGGACTGCATCGTAGTTTAGTGCAATATCAAGGGGGAATGTATCGTAGATTGATCAAAAGAGTCTTCATGGTATTTAATTTAGTGCTAGTCCGCGAGGGAATGTTTCGAAAATAGTTTAGTGTTAGTCCGTGAGGGACTGCATCGCAGATAGTTCACTGCTAGCCCAAGAGGTTTGAGAGCAAAATCAAGATGGAATGTGTCGTAAATAGCTTAGTGCTAAATGAAAAGGGCCTGCATCGTTGATAATTTAGTGCTAGTCCGAGTGGGACTGCATCGTAGATAATTTAGTGCTAGCCTGAGAGGGACTGCATCGTAGTGAGTTTAGTGGTAGTTTGAGAGGAACTGCATCGTATATAGCTAACTGCTAAGTCAAAAGGGACTGGTCGTAGAACATTAGTGCCAGTTCGAAAGGGACTGCATCGTAGATAATTTAGGGCCAAATAGAGAAGGGACTGTATCGTAGATAGTTTAGTGCTAGTCCGAGAGGGACTGCATTGTAGAAAGTTTAGCGCAAGTTCGAGATAAACCGCATCGTGGATAGCTAAGTGGTAAATCAAAAGGGACGATATCGTAAAACTTCAGTGCTAGTCCGAGAATGACTGCGTCGTAGATAGATTAATGTTTAATCTGGAGGGACTGAATCGTAGATAGTTTTCTACTAGTTCAAAAGGGACTGCATCGTTGTTTAGCCTAAAATCAAGACGGAATGCATCGTAGATGTATCAAAAGGGACTCCATCGTAAATAATTTTGTGCTAGTCCGTGAGGGACTGCCTCCAAGATAGGTTAATGCTAGTCCGTGAGGGACTGCATCGTAGTTAAATGTAAAATCAAGACGGAATGTCTCGTAGATAGCTTAGTGCTAAATCGAAAGTGACTGCATCGTAGATAATTTAGTGCTAGTTCGAGAGGAACTGCATTGTATATAGCTAAGTGTTTAATCAAAAGGGACTATATCGTAGAACATTAGTGCTAGGCCGAGAATGACAGCATCGTAGATGGTTTCTTCCTAGTTCGAAAGGCACTGCATCGTAAGTAGTTTACTGCTAGTTCAAGAGGGACTGCATCGTTGATAGTTTACTCCTAGCCCAAGAGGGACTGCATCGTAGAGAGTATACTGCTAGTTCAAGAGGGACTGCTTCGCAGTTGAGTGCAAAATCAAGGCGGAATGTATCGTAGATGTATCAAAAGGGACTTCATCGTAAATAACTTAGTATTAGCCCAAGAGGGACTGCATCGTAGATAGTTAACTGCAAGTGCAAGAGGGACATCATCGTAGATAGTTTACTGCTAGTTCAAGATGATGATGATGATAATTGCTGTTTTAAGGGGCCTAACATCGAGGATATCGGCCTAAACTGCTAGTTCATGAGGGACAGCATCGTTGTTTAGTGCAAAATCAAGACGGAATGTATCGTAGATGTATCAAAAGGGAATACAACGTAAATAATTTAGTGCTAGTCCGTGAGGAACTGCACCGTGGATCGTTTTCTGCTAGTTCAAGTGGGACTGCATTGTAGTTTAGTGCAAAATCAAGACTGAATGTACCGTAGATGTATCAAAGGCACTTCAACGTAAATAAATTAGTGCTAGTCGGAGAGGGACTGCATCGTATATAGTTTAGTTTTTAACCTAGGGGGACTGCATCGTAGATAGTTTACTGCTAGCCCAAGAGGGACTGCATCGTAGATAGTTTAATGCAAAATCAAGATCGAATGTGTCGTAGATAGCTTAGTGCTAAATCAAATGGGACTGCATCGTAGATAATTTAGTGCTAGGTCGAGAGGGACTGCATCGTAGATAATTTAGTGCTAGTCCGAGTGGGTTACATCGTAGATAATTTAGTGATATTTCGAGAGGAACTGCAACGTATATAGCTAAGTGTTAAATCAAAAGGGACTGGATCGTAGAAAAATTATTGCTAGTTCGAGAGGGACTGCATCGTAGATAGAATAGTACTTAGCCTTGTGGGACGCATCGTAGAATGTTTACTGCTAGTCCGCGAGAGGCTGCATCGTAGATAGTTTACTGCAAATTAGAGACAAACCGGAAAGTAGATAGCTAAGTGGTAAATCAAATGTGACTATATCGTAAAACGTTAGTGCTAGTCCGAGAGGGACTGCATCGTAGATAGTTTACTGCTAGTTCAAGAGGGACTGCATCGTAGATAGTTTACTGCTAGCCCAAGAGGGACAACATCGTAGATAGTTTACTGCTAGCCCAAGATGGACTGCATCGTAGATAGTTTACTGTAGTTCAAGAGGGACTGCATCGTAGTTTAGTGAAAAATCAAGACGGGATGTATCAAAAGGGACTTCAACGTAAATAATTAAGTGCTAGTCCGAGAGGAACTGCATTGAAAATAGTTTAGTGCTTGTCCATGAGGGACTGCATCGTAGATAATCTACTGCTAGTCCTAGAATGACTGCGTCGTAGGTAGTTTACTGTTTAACCTGGAGAGACTGCATCGTAGATGGATTACATCTAGTTCAAGAGGGACTGCATCGTAGTTTAGTGCAAAATCAGGACGGAATGTATCGTAGATGTATCAAAAGGGAATTCATCGTAAATAACTTAGTGCTAGCCCGAGAGGGACTGCATCGATAATAGTTTAGTGATAGTGCGTGAGGGACTGCACCGTAGATAATTAACTGCAAGTGCGAGAGGGACTTCATCGTAGATAGTTCAGTGTTTAATCTAGAGGAACTGCATCGTAGATAGATTACTGCTAGCCCAAGAGGGACTGCATCGTTGATAGTTTAGAGCAAAATCAAGATGGAATGTGTGGTAGATAGCTTGGTGCAAAATCAAAAACGACTGCATCATAGATTATTGAGTGCTAGTCCGAGAGGGACTGCATCGTAGATAGTTTAGTGCAAGTTCGAGATAAACCGCATCGTATATAGCTAAGTGCAAAATCAAAAGGGACTGGTCGTAGATAATTTAGTGCTATTCCAAGAGGGACAGCATCGTAGATAGTTTGGTGCTAGTTCGAGAGGAACTGCATCGTATATACCAAAGTGATAAATCAAAAGGGACTGGATCGTAGATAAATTAGTGCTAGTTCGAGAGGTACTGCATCGTAGATAGAATAGTGGTTAGCCTTGTGGGACTGCATCGTAGATAGTTTAGTGCATGTTAGAGTCAAACAGCAACGTAAATAGCGAAGTGTTAAATCTAAAGTGACTTCATCGTAAAACTTTAGTGCTAGTCCGAGACGGACGGCATCGTAGATAGTATACTGCTAGTTCAAGAGGGACTGCATCGTTGATTGCTTACTGCTGCCCAAGAGGGACTGCATCGTAGATAGTTTACTGCTAGCCCAAGAGGGACAGCATCGTAGATAGTTTAGTGCAAGTGCGAGAGGGCCTGCATCGTAGATTGTTTAATGTTCAACCTAGAGGGGCTGCATCGTATATAGTTTACTGCTAGCCCAAGAGGGACAGCGAGCTTGATACTTTTAGTGTTCAACCTGGAGGGACTGCATCGTAGGTAGTTTGCTGCTGGTCCAAGAGGGACTGAATCGTAGCTTAGTGCAAAAACCAAGACGGAATGTATAGTAGATGCATCAAAAGGGCCGTCATCGAAAATAATTTAGTGGTAGTCCGAGTGGGAATGCATCGCAGATAATTTAGTGCTAATCCGAGTGGGACTGCATCGTAGATAATTTAGTGCAAGTCCGAGAGGAGCTGCATCATAGATAATTTAGTGCTAGTTCGAGAGGAACTGTTTCGTATATAGCTAAGTGCTAAATCAAAAGGGACTGGTCGTAGATAACTTAGTGCTATTCCGAGATCGACAGCATCGTAGATAGTTTGGTGCTAGTTAGAGAGGAACTGCATCGTATATTGCTAAGTGCTAAATCAAAAGGGACTGGTCGTAGGTGACTTAGTACTAGTTCGAGAGGGACTGCATCTTAGCTCAGTGCAAAAACAAGGCGGAATGTATCGTAGATGTATCAAAAGGGACTTCATCGTAAATAATTTAGTACTAGTCCGAGAGGGCATCGAAGATATTTTAGTGCTAGCCCAAGAGGGACTGCATCGTAGATAGTTTACTGCTAGATCAAGAGGGACTGCATCGTAGTTTAGTGCAAAATCAAGGCAGAATGTACCGTAGAAGTCCCGAAAGGGACTTCAACGTACATAGTTTAGTGCTAGTCCATGAGGGACTAAATCGTAGATAGTTTACTGCTAGCCCAAGAGGGACTGCATCGTAGATAGTTTAGAGCAAAATCAAGATGGAATGTGTCGTAGATAGCTTAGTGCTAAATCAAATGGGACTGAACCGTAGATAATTTAGTGCCAGTCCGAGTGGGACAGCATCGTACATAATTTAGTGCTAGTCCGAGTGGAACTGCATCGTACTTAATTTAGTGCCAGTCCGAGAGGAACTGCAACGTAATAATTTAGTGCTAGTTCGAGAGGAACTGCATCGTATATAGCTAAGTGCTAAATCAAAAGGGACTGGTCGTAGATAACTTAGTACTACTTCGAGAGGTACTGCATCGTACATAATTTAGTGCTAGTCCGAGTGGAACTGCATCGTACTTAATTTAGTGCCAGTCCTAGAGGAACTGCAACGTAATAATTTAGTGCTAGTTCGAGAGGAACTGCATCGTATATAGCTAAGTGCTAAATCAAAAGGGACTGGTCGTAGATAACTTAGTACTACTTCGAGAGGTACTGCATCGTAGATAGTTTAGTGCTAGTCCGAGAGGGACTGCATCGTAGATAATTTAGTGCTATTCCGAGAGGAACTGCATCGTTTATAGCTAAGTGTTAAATCAAAAGGGACTGGATCGTAGATAAATTATTGCTAGTTCGAGAGGGACTGCATCGTAGATAGTTTACTAGTTTACTGCTAGTTCAAGAGGGACTGCATCGTAGATAGTTTACTGCTAGCCCAAGAGGGTCAACATCGTAGATAGTTTACTGCTAGCCCAAGATGGACTGCATCGTAGATAGTTTACTGCTAGTTCAAGAGGGACTGCATCGTAGTTTTGTGCAAAATCAAGACGGAAAGTATCGTAGATGTATCAAAAGGGACTTCAACGTATATAATTTAGTGCTCGTCCGGGAGGGACTGCATCGAAGATAGTTTAGTGCAAGTCCATGAGGGACTGCATCGTAGATAATTTAGTGCTAGTTCGAGTGGGACTGCATCGTATATAATTTAGTGCCAGTCCGATAGGAACTGCATCGTACATAGCCAAGTGCTAAATCTAAAGGGACTGGTCGTAGATAACTTAGTTCAATTCCGAGAGGGACAGCATCGTATATAGTTCAGTGCTAGTTCGAGAGGAAATGCATCGTATATTGCTAAGTGCTAAATCAAAGGGGACTGGATCGTAGATAAATTAGTGCTAGTCCGAGAGGGACTGCATCGTAGATAGTTTACTGCTGGTCCGACAGAGAATGCATCGTAGATAGTTTAATGCAAGTTAGGAAGGAAGGAAGATTGTAGTTTTACGTGACCGTGAATCTTGTGATTATGAGCCACGGGACCTCCTTTTTACGTGGAATCCGAACCACAGGACATGGCATTTCACTTCGAAAATCTCACATGCATTGACCAGGAATCGAACCCGGACCGCCTTGGTGAGAGGCATACAGCTAGACCGCTGAGCCACCACGCCCCCTAATGCAAGTTAGAGGCTAACCGCAATGTAGATAGCTAAGTGGTAAATCAAAAGGGACTATATCTTAAAACTGTAGTGCTAGTCCGAGAGGGACTGCATCGTAGATAGCATAGTGCTAGTCCGAGAGGGACTGTATCGTAAATAGTTAACTGCAAGTGCGAGAGGGCCTGCATCGTAGATATTTTAGTGTTTAACCGAGAGGGACTGCATCGTAGATAGTTCACTGCTACGCCAAGGGGGACTGCATCGTAGTTAGATTAGAGCAAAATCAAGACGGAATGTGTCTTAGATAGCTTAGTGCTAAATCAAAAGGACTGCATGGTAGATTATCTAGTGCTAGACGGAGTGGGACTGCATCGAAGATAGTTTACTGCTATTTCAAGAGGGACTGCATGGTAGTTTTGTGCAAAATCAAGACTGAATATATCGTAGATGTATCAAAAGGGACTTCATCGTAAATAATTTAGTGGTAGTCCGAGTGGGAATGCATCGCAGATAATTTAGTGCTAATCCGAGTGGGACTGCATCGTAGATAATTTAGTGCTAGTCCGAGAGGAGCTGCATCATAGATAATTTAGTGCTAGTTCGAGAGGAACTGTTTCGTATATAGCTAAGTGCTAAATCAAAAGGGACTGGTCGTAGATAACTTAGTGCTATTCCGAGATCGACAGCATCGTAGATAGTTTGGTGCTAGTTAGAGAGGAACTGCATCGTATATTGCTAAGTGCTAAATCAAAAGGGACTGGTCGTAGGTGACTTAGTACTAGTTCGAGAGGGACTGCATCTTAGCTCAGTGCAAAATCAAGGCGGAATGTATCGTAGATGTATCAAAAGGGACTTCATCGTAAATAATTTAGTGCTAGTCCGAGAGGGCATCGAAGATATTTTAGTGCTAGCCCAAGAGGGACTGCATCGTAGATAGTTTACTGTTATTTCAAGAGGGACTGCATCGTAGTTTAGTGCAAAATCAAGACAGAATGTACCGTAGAAGTCCCGAAAGGGACTTCAACGTACATAGTTTAGTGCTAGTCCATGAGGGACTAAATCGTAGATAGTTTACTGCTAGCCCAAGAGGGACTGCATCGTAGATAGTTTAGAGCAAAATCAAGATGGAATGTGTCGTAGATAGCTTAGTGCTAAATCAAATGGGACTGAATCGTAGATAATTTAGTGCCAGTCCGAGTGGGACAGCATCGTACATAATTTAGTGCTAGTCCGAGTGGAACTGCATCGTACTTAATTTAGTGCCAGTCCGAGAGGAACTGCAACGTAATAATTTAGTGCTAGTTCGAGAGGAACTGCATCGTATATAGCTAAGTGCTAAATCAAAAGGGACTGGTCGTAGATAACTTAGTACTACTTCGAGAGGTACTGCATCGTAGATAGTTTAGTGCTAGTCCGAGAGGGACTGCAACGTAGATAGTTTAGTGCTAGTCCGAGAGGGACTGCATCGTAGATAGTTTACTGCTATTCAAGAGGGACTGCATCGTTGATAGCTTACTGCTGCCCAAGAGGGACTGCATCGTAGATAGTTTACTGCTAGCCCAAGAGAGACAGCATCGTAGATAGTTTAGTGCTTGGCCGAGAGGGACTGCATCGTAGATAATTTTGTGCTATTCCGAGAGGAACTGCATCGTTTATAGCTAAGTGTTAAATCAAAAGGGACTGGATCGTAGATAAATTATTGCTAGTTCGAGAGGGACTGCATCGTAGATAGTTTACTAGTTTACTGCTAGTTCAAGAGGAACTGCATCGTAGATAGTTTACTGATAGCCCAAGAGGGTCAACATCGTAGATAGTTTACTGCTAGCCCAAGATGGACTGCATCGTAGATAGTTTACTGCTAGTTCAAGAGGGACTGCATCGTAGTTTTGTGCAAAATCAAGACGGAAAGTATCGTAGATGTATCAAAAGGGACTTCAACGTATATAATTTAGTGCTCGTCCGGGAGGGACTGCATCGAAGATAGTTTAGTGCAAGTCCATGAGGGACTGCATCGTAGATAATTTAGTGCTAGTTCGAGTGGGACTGCATCGTATATAATTTAGTGCCAGTCCGATAGGAACTGCATCGTATATAGCTAAGTGCTAAATCAAAAGGGACTGGTCGTAGATAACTTAGTTCAATTCCGAGAGGGACAGCATCGTATATAGTTCAGTGCTAGTTCGAGAGGAAATGCATCGTATATTGCTAAGTGCTAAATCAAAGGGGACTGGATCGTAGATAAATTAGTGCTAGTCCGAGAGGGACTGCATCGTAGATAGTTTACCGCTGGTCCGACAGAGAATGCATCGTAGATAGTTTAATGCAAGTTAGAGGCTAACCGCAATGTAGATAGCTAAGTGGTAAATCAAAAGGGACTATATCTTAAAACTGTAGTGCTAGTCCGAGAGGGACTGCATCGTAGATAGCATAGTGCTAGTCCGAGAGGGACTGTATCGTAAATAGTTAACTGCAAGTGCGAGAGGGCCTGCATCGTAGATATTTTAGTGTTTAACCGAGAGGGACTGCATCGTAGATAGTTCACTGCTACGCCAAGGGGGACTGCATCGTAGTTAGATTAGAGCAAAATCAAGACGGAATGTGTCTTAGATAGCTTAGTGCTAAATCAAAAGGCCTGCATGGTAGATTATCTAGTGCTAGACGGAGTGGGACTGCATCGAAGATAGTTTAGTGCTAGTTCGAGAGGAACTGCATCGTAGATAGATTAGTGCTTAATCTAGAGGGACTGCATCGTCGATAGATAACTGCTAGTCCGAGAGGGACTGAACCGTAGATAGTTTAGTGCTAGCCCAAGGTGGACTCCATCGTAGTTTAAGTGTAGAATAGAGACAGAATGAATCGTAGATACCTTAGTGCTAAATCGAAAGGGACTGTATTGTAGATAATTTAGTGCTTGTTCGAGAGGGACAGTATCGCAGATAGTATTGTGCTTAAACTTGAGGGACTGATTCGTAGATAGTTTACTGCTAGTCAGAGAGAACCTGCATCGTAAATAGTTTAGTGCAAGTTCGAGACAAACTGCATCGTTGATAGCTAACTGCTAAATCAAAAGGGACTATATCGTAGAACATTAGTGCTATGTATTAAATCAAAAGGGACTATTTATTAAAAGTGAAGTGTTAGTCCGACAGGCACTGCATCGTAGATAGTTATGACTGGGTCGTAGATAGTTTAGTGTGTAACCCGGAGGGATTGCATCGTAGATAGTTTACTATTAGTTCCAGAGGAACTGCATCGTAGTTTAGTAGAAAATTAAGACGGAATGTAACGTAGATGTATCAAAAGGGACTTCAACGTAAATATTTTAGTGCTAGTCCGAGAGGGACTGCATCGTAGATAGTTCAGTGTTTAACCTAGAGGGAGTGCATGGTGAAAAGTTTACTGCTAGCCCAAGAGGGACTGCATCGTAGATAGGTTAGAGCAAAATCAAGATGGAATGTGTCGTAAATAGCTTTGAGCTACATCGAATGGAACTGCATCGTAGATAATTTAGTGCTTGTCAGGGTGCGACTGCATCGTAGATAATTTAGTGCTAGTCCGAGTGGGACTGCATCGTAGATAATTTAGTGCTATTCCGAGAGGAAGTGTTAAATCAAAAGGGACTGGATCGTAGATAAATTATTGCTAGTTCGAGAGGGACTGCATCGTAGATAGTTTACTAGTTTACTGCTAGTTCAAGAGGAACTGCATCGTAGATAGTTTACTGATAGCCCAAGAGGGTCAACATCGTAGATAGTTTACTGCTAGCCCAAGATGGACTGCATCGTAGATAGTTTACTGCTAGTTCAAGAGGGACTGCATCGTAGTTTTGTGCAAAATCAAGACGGAAAGTATCGTAGATGTATCAAAAGGGACTTCAACGTATATAATTTAGTGCTCGTCCGGGAGGGACTGATCGAAGATAGTTTAGTGCAAGTCCATGAGGGACTGCATCGTAGATAATTTAGTGCTAGTTCGAGTGGGACTGCATCGTATATAATTTAGTGCCAGTCCGATAGGAACTGCATCGTATATAGCTAAGTGCTAAATCAAAAGGGACTGGTCGTAGATAACTTAGTTCAATTCCGAGAGGGACAGCATCGTATATAGTTCAGTGCTAGTTCGAGAGGAAATGCATCGTATATTGCTAAGTGCTAAATCAAAGGGGACTGGATCGTAGATAAATTAGTGCTAGTCCGAGAGGGACTGCATCGTAGATAGTTTACTGCTGGTCCGACAGAGAATGCATCGTAGATAGTTTAATGCAAGTTAGAGGCTAACCGCAATGTAGATAGCTAAGTGGTAAATCAAAAGGGACTATATCTTAAAACTGTAGTGCTAGTCCGAGAGGGACTGCATCGTAGATAGCATAGTGCTAGTCCGAGAGGGACTGTATCGTAAATAGTTAACTGCAAGTGCGAGAGGGCCTGCATCGTAGATATTTTAGTGTTTAACCGAGAGGGACTGCATCGTAGATAGTTCACTGCTACGCCAAGGGGGACTGCATCGTAGTTAGATTAGAGCAAAATCAAGACGGAATGTGTCTTAGATAGCTTAGTGCTAAATCAAAAGGCCTGCATGGTAGGTTATCTAGTGCTAGACGGAGTGGGACTGCATCGAAGATAGTTTAGTGCTAGTTCGAGAGGAACTGCATCGTAGATAGATTAGTGCTTAATCTAGAGGGACTGCATCGTCGATAGATAACTGCTAGTCCGAGAGGGACTGAACCGTAGATAGTTTAGTGCTAGCCCAAGGTGGACTCCATCGTAGTTTAAGTGTAGAATAGAGACAGAATGAATCGTAGATACCTTAGTGCTAAATCGAAAGGGACTGTATTGTAGATAATTTAGTGCTTGTTCGAGAGGGACAGTATCGCAGATAGTATTGTGCTTAAACTTGAGGGACTGATTCGTAGATAGTTTACTGCTAGTCAGAGAGAACCTGCATCGTAAATAGTTTAGTGCAAGTTCGAGACAAACTGCATCGTTGATAGCTAACTGCTAAATCAAAAGGGACTATATCGTAGAACATTAGTGCTATGTATTAAATCAAAAGGGACTATTTATTAAAAGTGAAGTGTTAGTCCGACAGGCACTGCATCGTAGATAGTTATGACTGGGTCGTAGATAGTTTAGTGTGTAACCCGGAGGGATTGCATCGTAGATAGTTTACTATTAGTTCCAGAGGAACTGCATCGTAGTTTAGTAGAAAATTAAGACGGAATGTAACGTAGATGTATCAAAAGGGACTTCAACGTAAATATTTTAGTGCTAGTCCGAGAGGGACTGCATCGTAGATAGTTCAGTGTTTAACCTAGAGGGAGTGCATGGTGAAAAGTTTACTGCTAGCCCAAGAGGGACTGCATCGTAGATAGGTTAGAGCAAAATCAAGATGGAATGTGTCGTAAATAGCTTTGAGCTACATCAAATGGAACTGCATCGTAGATAATTTAGTGCTTGTCAGGGTGCGACTGCATCGTAGATAATTTAGTGCTAGTCCGAGTGGGACTGCATCGTAGATAATTTAGTGCTATTCCGAGAGGAAGTGTTAAATCAAAAGGGACTGGATCGTAGATAAATTATTGCTAGTTCGAGAGGGACTGCATCGTAGATAGTCAGTGCTTAACATTGGGGGACTGCATCGTAGATAGTTTAGTGCAAGTTCGAGACAAGCCGCTTCTTAGATAGCTAAGTATGCAATCAAAAGGGACTATATCGTAAAACGTTAGTGCGAGACCGACATGGACAGCATCGTCGATATTTTACTGCTAGTCCGAGAATGACTGCGTCATAGATAGTTGAGTGTTTAATCTAGAGGGACTGCATCGAAGATAGTTTAGAGCAAAATCATGATAGAAAGAGTCGTAGATAGCTTAGTGCTAAATCAAATGGGACTGCATCGTAGATAATTTAGTGCTAGTCCGAGTGGGACTGCATCGTAGATAGTTAAGTGCTAGTCCGAGTGGGTCGGCATCGTAGATAATTAAGTGCTGTTCCGAGAAAAACTGCATCGCATATAGCTAAGTGTTAAATCAAAAGGGACTAGATCGTAGATAAATTATTGCTAGTTCGAGGGGGACTGCATCGTCGATAGAATAGTGCTTAGCCTTGAAGGACTGGATCGTTGATAGTTTACTGCTACTCCGAGAGAGACTGCATCGTGGATAGTTTACTGCAAGTAAAAGACAAACCGCAAAGTAGATAGCTAAGTGGTAAATCATAAGGGACAATACCGTAAAATTCTAGTGCCAGTCCGAGAGGGACTGCATCGTAGATAGTTTACTGCTAGTTCAAGAGGGACTGCATCGTAGATAGTTAACTGCTAGCCCAAGAGGGGCTGCATCGTAGATATCTTACTGCTACTTCAAGAAGGACTGCATCGTAGTTTAGTGCAATATCAAGGGGGAATGTATCGTAGATTGATCAAAAGAGTCTTCATGGTATTTAATTTAGTGCTAGTCCGCGAGGGAATGTTTCGAAAATAGTTTAGTGTTAGTCCGTGAGGGACTGCATCGCAGATAGTTCACTGCTAGCCAAAGAGGTTTGAGAGCAAAATCAAGATGGAATGTGTCGTAAATAGCTTAGTGCTAAATGAAAAGGACCTGCATCGTTGATAATTTAGTGCTAGTCCGAGTGGGACTGCATCGTAGATAATTTAGTGCTGGTCCGAATGGGACTGCATCCTAGATAATTTAGTGCTAGTTCGAGAGGAACTGCATCGCAGATAGCTTAGTGCTTAATCTAGAGGGACTGCATCGTCGATAGATAACTGCTACTCCGAGAGGGACTGATATTTTAGTGCTAACCAAAGAGGGACTGCATCGTAGATTAGTGTAAAATCGAGACGGAATGTATCGCAGATAGCTTAGTCCTAAATCGAAAGGGACTGCAACGCAGATAATTTAGTGCTAGTTCGAGACAAACTGCATCGTAGATAGTTTAGTGCTAGCCTGAGAGGGACTGCGTCGTAGTGAGTTTAGTGGTAGTTTGAGAGGAACTGCATCGTATATAATTCAGTGCTAGTTCGAGAGGAAATGCATCGTATATTGCTAAGTGCTAAATCAAAGGGGACTGGATCGTAGATAAATTAGTGCTAGTCCGAGAGGGACTGCATCGTAGATAGTTTACTGCTGGTCCGACAGAGAATGCATCGTAGATAGTTTAATGCAAGTTAGAGGCTAACCGCAATGTAGATAGCTAAGTGGTAAATCAAAAGGGACTATATCTTAAAACTGTAGTGCTAGTCCGAGAGGGACTGCATCGTAGATAGCATAGTGCTAGTCCGAGAGGGACTGTATCGTAAATAGTTAACTGCAAGTGCGAGAGGGCCTGCATCGTAGATATTTTAGTGTTTAACCGAGAGGGACTGCATCGTAGATAGTTCACTGCTACGCCAAGGGGGACTGCATCGTAGTTAGATTAGAGCAAAATCAAGACGGAATGTGTCTTAGATAGCTTAGTGCTAAATCAAAAGGACTGCATGGTAGATTATCTAGTGCTAGACGGAGTGGGACTGCATCGAAGATAGTTTAGTGCTAGTTCGAGAGGAACTGCATCGTAGATAGATTAGTGCTTAATCTAGAGGGACTGCATCGTCGATAGATAACTGCTAGTCCGAGAGGGACTGAACCGTAGATAGTTTAGTGCTAGCCCAAGGTGGACTCCATCGTAGTTTAAGTGTAGAATAGAGACAGAATGAATCGTAGATACCTTAGTGCTAAATCGAAAGGGACTGTATTGTAGATAATTTAGTGCTTGTTCGAGAGGGACAGTATCGCAGATAGTATTGTGCTTAAACTTGAGGGACTGATTCGTAGATAGTTTACTGCTAGTCAGAGAGAACCTGCATCGTAAATAGTTTAGTGCAAGTTCGAGACAAACTGCATCGTTGATAGCTAACTGCTAAATCAAAAGGGACTATATCGTAGAACATTAGTGCTAAGTATTAAATCAAAAGGGACTATTTATTAAAAGTGAAGTGTTAGTCCGACAGGCACTGCATCGTAGATAGTTATGACTGGGTCGTAGATAGTTTAGTGTGTAACCCGGAGGGATTGCATCGTAGATAGTTTACTATTAGTTCCAGAGGAACTGCATCGTAGTTTAGTAGAAAATTAAGACGGAATGTAACGTAGATGTATCAAAAGGGACTTCAACGTAAATATTTTAGTGCTAGTCCGAGAGGGACTGCATCGTAGATAGTTCAGTGTTTAACCTAGAGGGAGTGCATGGTGAAAAGTTTACTGCTAGCCCAAGAGGGACTGCATCGTAGATAGGTTAGAGCAAAATCAAGATGGAATGTGTCGTAAATAGCTTTGAGCTACATCAAATGGAACTGCATCGTAGATAATTTAGTGCTTGTCAGGGTGCGACTGCATCGTAGATAATTTAGTGCTAGTCCGAGTGGGACTGCATCGTAGATAATTTAGTGCTATTCCGAGAGGAAGTGTTAAATCAAAAGGGACTGGATCGTAGATAAATTATTGCTAGTTCGTAGATAGTCAGTGCTTAACATTTGGGGACTGCATCGTAGATAGTTTAGTGCAAGTTCGAGACAAGCCGCTTCTTAGATAGCTAAGTATGCAATCAAAAGGGACTATATCGTAAAACGTTAGTGCGAGACCGACATGGACAGCATCGTCGATATTTTACTGCTAGTCCGAGAATGACTGCGTCATAGATAGTTTAGTGTTTAATCTAGAGGGACTGCATCGTAGATAGTTTAGAGCAAAATCATGATAGAAAGAGTCGTAGATAGCTTAGTGCTAAATCAAATGGGACTGCATCGTAGATAATTTAGTGCTAGTCCGAGTGGGACTGCATCGTAGATAGTTAAGTGCTAGTCCGAGTGGGTCGGCATCGTAGATAATTAAGTGCTGTTCCGAGAAAAACTGCATCGCATATAGCTAAGAGTTAAATCAAAAGGGACTAGATCGTAGATAAATTATTGCTAGTTCGAGGGGGACTGCATCGTCGATAGAATAGTGCTTAGCCTTGAAGGACTGGATCGTTGATAGTTTACTGCTACTCCGAGAGAGACTGCATCGTGGATAGTTTACTGCAAGTAAGAGACAAACCGCAAAGTAGATAGCTAAGTGGTAAATCATAAGGGACTATACCGTAAAATTCTAGTGCCAGTCCGAGAGGGACTGCATCGTAGATAGTTCACTGCTAGTTCAAGAGGGACTACATCGTAGATAGTTAACTGCTAGCCCAAGAGGGGCAGCATCGTAGATATCTTACTGCTACTTCAAGAAGGACTGCATCGTAGTTTAGTGCAATATCAAGGGGGAATGTATCGTAGATTGATCAAAAGAGTCTTCATGGTATTTAATTTAGTGCTAGTCCGCGAGGGAATGTTTCGAAAATAGTTTAGTGTTAGTCCGTGAGGGACTGCATCGCAGATAGTTCACTGCTAGCCCAAGAGGTTTGAGAGCAAAATCAAGATGGAATGTGTCGTAAATAGCTTAGTGCTAAATGAAAAGGGCCTGCATCGTTGATAATTTAGTGCTAGTCCGAGTGGGACTGCATCGTAGATAATTTAGTGCTAGCCTGAGAGGGACTGCATCGTAGTGAGTTTAGTGGTAGTTTGAGAGGAACTGCATCGTATATAGCTAACTGCTAAGTCAAAAGGGACTGGTCGTAGAACATTAGTGCCAGTTCGAAAGGGACTGCATCGTAGATAATTTAGGGCCAAATAGAGAAGGGACTGTATCGTAGATAGTTTAGTGCTAGTCCGAGAGGGACTGCATTGTAGAAAGTTTAGCGCAAGTTCGAGATAAACCGCATCGTGGATAGCTAAGTGGTAAATCAAAAGGGACGATATCGTAAAACTTCAGTGCTAGTCCGAGAATGACTGCGTCGTAGATAGATTAATGTTTAATCTGGAGGGACTGAATCGTAGATAGTTTTCTACTAGTTCAAAAGGGACTGCATCGTTGTTTAGCCTAAAATCAAGACGGAATGCATCGTAGATGTATCAAAAGGGACTCCATCGTAAATAATTTTGTGCTAGTCCGTGAGGGACTGCCTCCAAGATAGGTTAATGCTAGTCCGTGAGGGACTGCATCGTAGTTAAATGTAAAATCAAGACGGAATGTCTCGTAGATAGCTTAGTGCTAAATCGAAAGTGACTGCATCGTAGATAATTTAGTGCTAGTTCGAGAGGAACTGCATTGTATATAGCTAAGTGTTTAATCAAAAGGGACTATATCGTAGAACATTAGTGCTAGGCCGAGAGCGACAGCATCGTAGATGGTTTCTTCCTAGTTCGAAAGGCACTGCATCGTAAGTAGTTTACTGCTAGTTCAAGAGGGACTGCATCGTTGATAGTTTACTCCTAGCCCAAGAGGGACTGCATCGTAGAGAGTATACTGCTAGTTCAAGAAGGACTGCTTCGCAGTTGAGTGCAAAATCAAGGCGGAATGTATCGTAGATGTATCAAAAGGGACTTCATCGTAAATAACTTAGTATTAGCCCAAGAGGGACTGCATCGTAGATAGTTAACTGCAAGTGCAAGAGGGACATCATCGTAGATAGTTTACTGCTAGTTCAAGATGATGATGATGATGATGATAATTGCTGTTTTAAGGGGCCTAACATCGAGGATATCGGCCTAAACTGCTAGTTCATGAGGGACAGCATCGTTGTTTAGTGCAAAATCAAGACGGAATGTATCGTAGATGTATCAAAAGGGAATACAACGTAAATAATTTAGTGCTAGTCCGTGAGGAACTGCACCGTGGATCGTTTTCTGCTAGTTCAAGTGGGACTGCATTGTAGTTTAGTGCAAAATCAAGACTGAATGTACCGTAGATGTATCAAAGGCACTTCAACGTAAATAAATTAGTGCTAGTCGGAGAGGGACTGCATCGTATATAGTTTAGTTTTTAACCTAGGGGGACTGCATCGTAGATAGTTTACTGCTAGCCCAAGAGGGACTGCATCGTAGATAGTTTAATGCAAAATCAAGATCGAATGTGTCGTAGATAGCTTAGTGCTAAATCAAATGGGACTGCATCGTAGATAATTTAGTGCTAGGTCGAGAGGGACTGCATCGTAGATAATTTAGTGCTAGTCCGAGTGGGTTACATCGTAGATAATTTAGTGATATTTCGAGAGGAACTGCAACGTATATAGCTAAGTGTTAAATCAAAAGGGACTGGATCGTAGAAAAATTATTGCTAGTTCGAGAGGGACTGCATCGTAGATAGAATAGTACTTAGCCTTGTGGGACGCATCGTAGAATGTTTACTGCTAGTCCGCGAGAGGCTGCATCGTAGATAGTTTACTGCAAATTAGAGACAAACCGGAAAGTAGATAGCTAAGTGGTAAATCAAATGTGACTATATCGTAAAACGTTAGTGCTAGTCCGAGAGGGACTGCATCGTAGATAGTTTACTGCTAGTTCAAGAGGGACTGCATCGTAGATAGTTTACTGCTAGCCCAAGAGGGACAACATCGTAGATAGTTTACTGCTAGCCCAAGATGGACTGCATCGTAGATAGTTTACTGTAGTTCAAGAGGGACTGCATCGTAGTTTAGTGAAAAATCAAGACGGGATGTATCAAAAGGGACTTCAACGTAAATAATTAAGTGCTAGTCCGAGAGGAACTGCATTGAAAATAGTTTAGTGCTTGTCCATGAGGGACTGCATCGTAGATAATCTACTGCTAGTCCTAGAATGACTGCGTCGTAGGTAGTTTACTGTTTAACCTGGAGAGACTGCATCGTAGATGGATTACATCTAGTTCAAGAGGGACTGCATCGTAGTTTAGTGCAAAATCAGGACGGAATGTATCGTAGATGTATCAAAAGGGAATTCATCGTAAATAACTTAGTGCTAGCCCGAGAGGGACTGCATCGATAATAGTTTAGTGCTAGCCCGAGAGGGACTGCATCGATAATAGTTTAGTGCTAGTGCGTGAGGGACTGCACCGTAGATAATTAACTGCAAGTGCGAGAGGGACTTCATCGTAGATAGTTCAGTGTTTAATCTAGAGGAACTGCATCGTAGATAGATTACTGCTAGCCCAAGAGGGACTGCATCGTTGATAGTTTAGAGCAAAATCAAGATGGAATGTGTGGTAGATAGCTTGGTGCAAAATCAAAAACGACTGCATCATAGATTATTGAGTGCTAGTCCGAGAGGGACTGCATCGTAGATAGTTTAGTGCAAGTTCGAGATAAACCGCATCGTATATAGCTAAGTGCAAAATCAAAAGGGACTGGTCGTAGATAATTTAGTGCTATTCCAAGAGGGACAGCATCGTAGATAGTTTGGTGCTAGTTCGAGAGGAACTGCATCGTATATACCAAAGTGATAAATCAAAAGGGACTGGATCGTAGATAAATTAGTGCTAGTTCGAGAGGTACTGCATCGTAGATAGAATAGTGGTTAGCCTTGTGGGACTGCATCGTAGATAGTTTAGTGCATGTTAGAGTCAAACAGCAACGTAAATAGCGAAGTGTTAAATCTAAAGTGACTTCATCGTAAAACTTTAGTGCTAGTCCGAGACGGACGGCATCGTAGATAGTATACTGCTAGTTCAAGAGGGACTGCATCGTTGATTGCTTACTGCTGCCCAAGAGGGACTGCATCGTAGATAGTTTACTGCTAGCCCAAGAGGGACAGCATCGTAGATAGTTTAGTGCAAGTGCGAGAGGGCCTGCATCGTAGATTGTTTAATGTTCAACCTAGAGGGGCTGCATCGTATATAGTTTACTGCTAGCCCAAGAGGGACAGCGAGCTTGATACTTTTAGTGTTCAACCTGGAGGGACTGCATCGTAGGTAGTTTGCTGCTGGTCCAAGAGGGACTGAATCGTAGCTTAGTGCAAAAACCAAGACGGAATGTATAGTAGATGCATCAAAAGGGTCGTCATCGAAAATAATTTAGTGCTCGTCCGAGAGGGACTGCACCGAATATAGTTTAGTGCTAGTCCGAGAGGGACTGCATCGAAGATGGTTTACTGCTAGTCAGAGAGGGATTGTATCGTAGATAGTTTAGTGCTAGTCCGAGAGGGACTGTATCGTAGATAGTTTAGTGCTAGTCCGCGAGGGACTGCGTCATAGATAGTTCAGTTTGTAATCTGGAGGGAATGCAGCGTATAGTTTACTGCTAGTCCAAGAGGGACTGCAACGTCGATTAGTACAAATTCAATACGGAATGCATCGTAGATGTATTAAAAAGTACTTCATCGTAAATAATTTAGTGCTAGTCCAAGATGGAGTGCATCGAAGATAGTTTAGTGCTAGTCCATGAGGGACAGCATCGTAGATAGTTTAGTGCTAGTGCGAGCAGCGCTAGTCCAAGATGGACTGCAGCGAAGATAGTTAACTGCTAGTCTGAGAGGGACTGCATCGTAGATAGTTTGGTGCTAGTTCGAGAGGAACTGCATCGTATATAGCAAAGTATTATATAAAAAGGGACTGGATCGTAGATAAATTAGTGCTAGTTCAAGAGGTACCGTACTGCATTGTAGATAGAATAGCGCTTCCCCTTGAGGGACTGCTTCGTAAATAGTTTACTGCTAATCCGAGAGAGATTGCATCGTAGATAGTTTAGTGCAAGTTAGAGACAAACCGCAACGTAGATAGCTATGTGGTAAATCAAAAGGGACTTTACCGTAAAACTTTAGTGCTAGTCCGAGAGGAACGGCATCGTAGATAGGTTACTGCTAGTTCAAGAGGGACTGCATCGCAGTTTAGTGCAAAATCAAGACGGAATGCATCGTAGACGTATCAAAAGGGACTTCATCGTAAATAAATTAGTGCTAGACCGAGAGGGACTGCAACAATAATAGTTTATTGCTAGTCCGTGGGGGACTGCATCGTAGATAGTTTAGTGCTAGTCCGAGTGGGACTGGATCGTAGATAAATTATTGCTATTTCAAGAGGGACTGCATCGTAGTTTAGTGCAAAATCAGGACTGAATATATCGTAGATGTATCAAAAGGGACTTCATCGTAAATAATTTAGTGCTAGTCCGAACGGGACTGCGTCGTAGATAATTTAGTGCTAGTTCGAGAGGAACTGAATCGTATATAGCTAAGTGCTAAATCAAAAGAGACTGGTCTTAGATAACTTAGTGCTATTCCGAGGGGGACACCATCGTAGATAGTTTAGTGCTAGTTCGAGAGGAACTGCATCATATATAGCTAAGAGCTAAATCAAAAAGGACTGGTCGTAAGTAATTTAGTGCTATTCCGAGGGGGACAGCATCGTAGATAGTTCAGTGCTAGTTCGAGAGGAACTGCATCGTATATAGCTAAGTGCTAAATCAAAAGGGACTGATCGTAGATAAATTAATGCTAGTTCGAGAGGGACTGTATCGTGTATAGAATAGTGCTTAGTCTTGAGGGACTGCATCGTAGATAGATTACTGCCAGTCCGAGAGGGAGTGCAACGTAGATAGTTTTGTGCATGCCCAAGAGGGACTGCATCTTAGATAGTTTACTGCTATTTCAAGAGAGACTGCATGGTAGTTTAGTGCAAAATCAAGACTGAATATATCGTAGATGTATCAAAAGGGACTTCATCGTAAACAATTTAGTGCTAGTCCGAGTGGGACCGCATCGTAGATAATTTAGTGCTAGTCCGAATGGGACTGCATCGTAGATAATTTAGTGCTAGTCCAAGTGGGACTGCATCGTAGTTAATAAAGTGCTAGTGCGAGTGGGACTGCATCGTAGGTAATTTAGTGCCAGTCCGAGAGGAACTGCATCGTAGATAATTTAGTGCTAGTACGAGAGGAACTGCATCGTATATAGCTAAGTGCTAAATCTAAAGGGACTGGTCGTAGATAACATAGTGCTCTTCCGAGATGGACAGCATCGTAGATAGTTCGTTGCTAGTTCGAGAGGAACTGCTTCGTATATAGCAAAGTGTTAAGCCAAAAGGGACTTTACCGTAAAACTTTAGTGCTAGTGCGAGAGGAATGCCATCGTAGATAGTTTACTGCTAGATCAAGAGGTACCGCATCGTAGATATTTTAGTGCTAGTCCGAGAGGAAATGCATCGTATATTGCTAAGTGCTAAATCAAAAGGGACTGGATCGTAGATAAATTAATGCTAGTTCGAGAGGGACTGTATCGTGTATAGAATAGTGCTTAGTCTTGAGGGACTGCATCGTAGATAGATTACTGCCAGTCCGAGAGAGACTGCATCGTAGATAGTTTAGTGCTAGTTAGAGACAACCGCAACGTAGATAGCTGAGTGGTAAATCAAAAGGCACTATATCGTAAAACTTTAGTGCTAGTCCGAGAGCGACTGCTTCGAAGATGGTTTAGTGCATGTTAGAGTCAACCGTAACGTAGATAGCTAAGTGGTAAATCAAAAGGGACTATATCGTAAAACTGTAGTGCTAGTCCGAGAAGGACGGCATAGTAGATAGTTTAGTGCTACTCCGTGAGGGACTGCATCGTAGATGGTTTCCTTCTAGCTAGAACGGTACTGCATCGTAGATAGTTTAGGGCCAAATAGAGGAGGGACTGTATCGTAGATAGATTAGAGCTAGTCCGACAGGGACTGCATCGTAGATAGATTAGTGCAAGTTAGAGACTAACCGCAACGTAGATAGCTAAGTGCTAAATCAAAAGGGACTGGTCGTAGGTGACTTAGTGCTAGTTCGAGAGGGACTGCATCGTTGATAGTATAGTGCTTAACCTTGCGGGACTGCATCGTAGATACTGTAGTTTACTGCTAGTCCAAGAGGGACTGCATCTTAGCTCAGGGCAAAATCAAGACGGAATGTATCGTAGATGTATCCAAAGGGACTTCATCGTAAATAATTTAGTGCTAGACCGAGAGGGACTGCATCGAAGATAGATTAGTGCTAGTCCGAGAGGTTAGTTTGTTAGTTATTGTTGTTTTAAGGGGCGGAACTACGAGGTCATCTGCCCCTCATAACACAGATTAAAGAATACAAATTTGGAATTGAATTTAAAATTTTGAGTTGGACATCTAAATTTAAAAAGACAAAAAATTAATAAAACAAAAACAAAAACATTAAATAAAAAGTAAAAATTATAAAAATAAACGAAAATTACGGAAAAACAAAACATAATCATTCACAATCGAACAAGTCGTAGAGTCAATTTATACTGGAAATTTTAGATTGCTGGCCCTAGCCCACTCTCACTTATAAAGCGGATAACGAGATCAGCAGCCACCGCGTCATCGGCTAATATTAGTTTGAGTGTCCTTTGCAAACCAAGGTTTCTTCGTTAGTCAGCAAGATCCACACACTCGGTGAAAATGTGGGCCACGGTGAAAACGGCTCCACAGGTACAAAGTGAGGGGTCTTCCCTTCTCATCAGACACGAGTGGGTGGCTCTTGTATGACCTATCCTTAGCCTACTCAAAATGACGGAATCTCTCGAAGACCGGAAAGAGCTCCGCCACACGCGAGTAGTTCACTTGATCTCTCTCAGTTTACTGGGCAGTGTGTCAGATAGCCACTGACTCTCCCAAAAAGCCAGAACTTGTAGGTGTAACAAAGAGCGAATATCACTAGCAGGTACCTCCATTGGTCGTGGTAGTGATACCGCCTCTTTTGCAGCTTGATCAGCTAACTCATTTCCCGCAATTCCCATGTGGCTTGGAAGCCACAGAAAGGTGATTCGAGTGTCAGCTTGGCACAGCCCGGCTATATCGTAAAACTGTAGTGCTAGTCCGAGAGGAACTACATCGTAAATAGTTAACTGCAAGTGCGAGAGGGACTGCATCGTTCTGATAGTTCAAGAGGGGCTGCATCGTAGTTTAGTGCAAAATTAAGACGGAATGTATCGTAGAAGTATCAAAAGGGACTTCAACGTAAATAATTTTGTGCTGGTTCGAGAGGAACTGCATCGTATATACCAAAGTGTTAAATCAAAAGGGACTGGATCGTAGATAAATTAGTGCTAGATCGAGAGGTACCGCATCGTAGATAGAATATTGCTTAGCCTTGAGGGACTGCATCGTAGATAGTTTAATGCAAGTTAGAGTCGAACCGCAACGTAGATAGCTAACTGGTAAATCTAAAGGGACTTTATCGTAAAACTTATGTGCTAGTCCGAGAGGGACGGCATCGTAGATAGTATACAGCTAGTTCAAGAGGGACTGCATCGTTGATAGCTTACTGCTGCCCAAGAGGGACTGCATCGTAGATAGTTTAGTACTAGTCCAAGAGGGACTGCATCGAAGATAGTTTAGTGCTAGTCTGAGAGGGACTGCATCGAAGATAGTTTAGTGCTAGTCTGAGAGGGACTGCATCGTAAATAGTTAACTGCAAGTAGGAGAGGGTCTGAATCGTAGATAGTTTAGTGTTTAAACTAGAGGGACTGCATCGTAGATAGTTTACTGCTACCCCAAGAGGGACTGCATCGTAGATAGTTTAGTGAAAAATCAAGACGGAATGTTTCGTAGATAGCACAAATCAAAAGGGACTGCATCGTAGATAATCTAGTGCTAGTCGGAGTGGGACTGCATCGTAGATAATTTAGTGCTATTCCGAGAGGAACTGCATCGTTTATAGCTAAGTGTTAAATCAAAAGGGACTGGATCGTAGATAAATTATTGCTAATTCGAGAGAGACTGCATCGTTGATAGAATAGTGCTTAGCCTTCAGGGACTGCATAGTTGATAGTTTACTGATTGTCCGAGAGAGACAGCATCGTAGATAGTTTACTGCTAGCCCAAGAGGGACACCATCGTAGATAATTTACTATTTTACTGCTAGCTCAAGGTGGACTGCATCGTAGATAGTTTACTGCTAGTTCAAGAGTGCAAAATCAAGACGGAAAGTATCGTAGATGTATCAAAAGGGACTTCAACATAAATAATTTAATGCTCGTCCGAGAGGGACTGCATCGAAGATAGTTTAAAGCTAGTCCATGAAGGACTGCACGGTATATAATTTAGTGATAGAGTGGGTCTGCATCGTAGATAATTTAGTGCCAGTCCGATAGGAACTGCATCGTATATAGCTAAGTGCTAAATCAAAAGCGACTGGTCGTATTTAACTTAGTGCTAGTTCGAGAGGAACTGCATCGTAGATAGTTTACTGCTAGCGCGAGAGGGACTGCATCGTAGATAGTTTAGAGCAAGTTCGAGGGGAACTGCATCGCAGATAGTTTAGTGCTAGTTTGAGAGCAACTGCATCGTAGATAGTTTAGTGGTTAATCTAGAGGGGCTGCATAGTAGATCGTTAACTACTAGTCCGACAGGGACTGCATCGTACATAGTTTAGGGCCAAATAGAGGAGGGTCTGTATTGCCGATAGTTTAGTGCTAGTTCGAGAGGAACTGCATCATAGACTTAAGGGCAAAATCCAGACGGAATGTATCGTAGATAGCTTAGTGCTTATTCAAATGGGCCTGGATGGTAGATAATTTAGTTATAGTTCGATAGGGACTTATCGAAGATAGTTTAGTGCTAGTTCGAGGAACTGCATCGTAGACAGTTTACTGCTAGTCGGAGAGGGACTTCATCGTAGATAGTTTAGTGCAAAATCAAAACCGAATGTGTCAGTGTTAAATCAATAGGGACTGCATGGTAGTTAGTTAATTGCTAGTACGAGAGGGACTGCATCGAAGATAGTTTACTGCTAGTACGAGAGGGACCGAATCGAAGATAGTTTACTGCTAGTCCGAGAGGGACTGCATCGTAGATATTTTAGTGCTAGTTCGGGAGAGTATATAGCGAAGTGCTAAATCAAAAGGGACTGCATCGTAGATAGTTTAGTGCTAGTCGGAGAGGGACTGCTTCGTAGATAGTTAACTGCTAGTAGGAGAGGGACTGCATCGTAGATAATTTAGTGCTAGTCCAAGAGGGACTGCATCGAAGATTGTTTAATGCTAGTTCGAGAGGAACTGCATCGTAGATGGTTTACTGCTAGCGCGAGAGGGACTGCATCGTAGATAGTTTAGTGCAAGTTCTATAGAAACTGCATCGTAGACATAAGTGCAAAATCAAAACTAAATGTATCATAGATAGCTTATTGCTTATTCAAATTGGACTGCAACGTAGATAATTTAGTGCTAGTTCTAGAGGGACTGATTGAAGATAGTTTAGGGCTAGTTTTCGAGGGAACTGCATCGTAGATAGTTTACTGCTAGTCCGAGAGGGACTGCATCGTAGGTAGTTTAGTGCAAAATCGGGACGCAATGTATCGTAGATAGCTTAGTGCCAAATCAAAAGGGACTGCATCGTAGATAATTAAGTGCTTGTCCAAGAGTGACTGCATCAAAGGTTGCTTAGTGCTAGTTCGAGAGGAACTGCATCGTGAATAGTTTACTGCTAGCCCGAGAGGGATTGCATCGTAGATTGTTTAGTGCAAGTTCGATAGGAACTGCATCGTAGACTTAAGTGCTAAACCTAGACGGAATGTATCATAGATAGCTTATTGCTTATTAAAATGGGACTGCTTCGTAGATAATATAGTGCTAGTTCGAGAGCGACTGAGAGAAGATAGTTTAGGGCTAGTTTTAGAGGGAACTGCATCGTAGATAGTTTACTGCTAATCCCAGAGGGACTCCATCGTAGATAGTTTAGTGCAAGTTCGAGAGGAACTGCATCGCAGATAGTTTAGTGCAAGTTCGAGAGGAACTGCATCGCAGATAGTTTAGTGCTAGTTCGAGGAACTGCATCGTAGATAGCTTAGTGCTAAATCTAGAGGGGCTGCATCGTAGATTGTTAACTGCTAGTCCGAGAGGGACTGAGTCGTAGGTGGGTTGGGTCTAGTTCTAAAGATACTGCATCGTAGATAGCTTAGGGCCAAATAGAGGAAGGTCTGTATCGTAGATAACTTAGTGCAAGTTCGAGAGGAACTGTATCGTAGACAGTTTACTGCTAGTCGGAGAGGGACTGCATCGTAGATAGTTTAGTGCAAAATCCAAACGGAATGTGTCAGTGTTAAATCAAAAGGGACTGCTTAGTAGATAGTTTTAGCTTGGTTCTTAATCTATAGGGACTGCATCGTCGATAGGTTAATGCTTAATCTAGAGGGACTGCATCGTCGATAGGTAACTGCTAGTCCCACAGGGACTGCATCGTAAATAGTTTAATGCAAAATCGGGACGGAAAGTATCGTAGACAGCTTAGAACTAAATCAAAAGGGGCTTTATCGTAGATAATTTAGAGCTAGTCCAAGAGGGACTGCATCGAAGGTAGATTAGTGCTAGTTCGAGAGGAACTGCATGGTAGTTAGTTAACTGCTAGTACAAGAGGGACTGCATCGAAGATAGTTTACTGCTAGTCCGAGAGGGACTGCATCGTAGATAGTTTAGTGCAAGTTCGAGAGGAACTGCATCGCAGATAGTTTAGTGCTAGTTCGAGAGGAACTGCATCGTAGATAGCTTAGTGTTAAATCTAGAGTGGCAGCATCGTATATTGTTAACTGCTAGTACGAGAGGGACTGCATCGAAGACAGTTTACTGCTAGTCCGAGAGGGACTGCATCCTAGATAGCTTAGTGAAACTTCGAGAGGAACTGCATCGTAGACAGTTTACTGCTAGTCGGAGAGGGACTGCATCGTAGATAGTTTAGTGCAAAATCGGGACGGAATGTATCGTAGATAGGTTAGTGCTAAATCAAAAGGACTGCATCGTTGACAATTTAACGCTAGTCCAAGAGGGACTGCATCGAAGATTGTTTAGTGCTAGTTAGAGAGGCACTGCATCGTTGACAGTTTACTGCTAGTGGGAGAAGGACTGCATCGTAGTTAGTTTAGTGCAAAATCGGGACGGAATGTATCGTAGATAGTTTACTGTTAGTCGGAGAAGGACTGCATCGTAGATAGTTTAGTGCTAGCGCGAGAGGGACTGCATCGTAGATAACTTAGTGCTAGCGTGAGAGGGACTGCATCGTAGATAGTTTAGTGCATGTTCGATAGAAACTGCATCGTACACTTAAGTGAAAAAGCAAGACGGAATGTATCATAGATAGCTTATTGCTTATTTAAATGTGACTGCATCGTAGATACTTTAGTGCTAGTTCGAGAGGGACTGATTGAAGATAGTTTAGGGCTAGTTTTCGAGGGAACTGCATCGTAGATAATTTTCTGCTAGTCCGAGAGGGACTGCATCGTAGATAGTTTATTGCTAGCGCGAGAGGGACCGCATCGTAGATAGGTTAGTGAATGTTCGATAGAAACCGCTTCGTAGATAGTTTAGTGCAAGTTCTAGAGGAACTGCATCGCAGATAGTTTAATGCTAGTTCGAGAGGAACTGCCCCGTAGATAGTTTAGTGGTTAATCCAGAGGGGCTGCATCGTAGATCGTTAACTACTAGTCCGAGAGGGACGGCATTGTAGATAGTTTAGGGCCAAATAGAGGAGGGTCTGTATCGTCGATAGTTTAGTGCTAGTTCGAGAGGAGCTGCATCGTAGACTTAATTGCAAAATCAAGACGGAATGTATCGTAGAGAGCTTAGTGCTTATTCAAGTGGGACTGCCTGGTAGATAATTTAGTGCTAGTTCGGGAGGGACTGATCGAAGATTGTTTAGTGCTAGTTCGAGAACTGCATCGTAGATAGCTTAGTGCTAAATCTAGTGGGGCTGCATCGTAGATTGTTAACTGCTAGTCGGAGAAGGACTTCATCGTAGATAGTTTATTGCAAAATCAAAACGGAATGTGTCAGTGTTAAATCAAAAGAGACTGCATCGTAGATAGTTTAGTGCTTGATCGAGAGGAACTGCATCGTATATGAATAGCTTGGTTCTTAATCTAGAGGGACTGCATCGTCCATAGGTTAGTGCTTAATCAAGAGGGACTGCATCGTCATTAGATAACTGATAGTCCGACAGGGACTGCATCGTACATAGTTAAGTATTAGTCTGAGAGGGACTGCTTCGTAGATAATTTATTGCTAGTCCGAGAGGGACTGCATCGTAGATATATTAGCATTTTACCTAGAGGGACTGCACCGTAGATAGTTTAGTGCAAAATCGGGACGGAATGTATCGTAAATAGCTTAGTGCTAAATCAAAAGGAACTGCATCGTAGATAGTTTACTGCTAGCGCAAGAGAGACTGCAACGTAGATAGTTTAGTGGTTAATCTAGAGGGGCAGCATCGTAGATCGTTAACTACTAGTCCGAGAGCGACTGCATCGTGGATAGTTTAGGGCCACATAGAGGAGGGTCTGTATCGTCGATAGTTTAGTGCTAGTTCGAGAGGAACTGCATCGTAGACTTAAGTGCAAACCAAGAGTGAATGTATCGTAGATAGCTTAGTGCTTATACAAATGGGACTGCATGGTAGAAAATTTAGTGCTAGTTCGAGAGGGACTGATCGAAGATAGTTTAGTGCTAGTTCGAGGAACTGCATCGTAGATAGCTTAGTGCTAAATCTAGAGGGGCTTCATCGCAAGATTGTTATCTGCTAGTCCGAGAGGGACTGCTTCGTAGATGGGTTCGGTCTAGTTCTAAAGATACTGCATCGTAGATAGCTGAGGGCCAAATAGAGGAAGGTCTGTATCGTAGATAGCTTAGTGCTAAATCTAGAGGGGCTGCATCGTCGATAGTTAACTGCTAGTCCGACAGGGACTGCATCGTTAATAGTTTATTATTAGTCTGAGATGGACTGCTTCGTAGATAGTTTAGTGCTAGTTCGAGAGGGACTGCATCGTAGATATTTTAACATTTTACCTAGAGGGACTGCATCGTGGATAGTTTAGTGCAAAATCGGGACGGAAGGTATCGTAGACAGCTTAGTACTAAATCAAAATGGACTATATCGTAGATAATTTAGTGCTAGTTCAAGAGGGACTGCAGCGAAGATAGTTAGTTAGTTAGTTAGTTATTGTTGTTTTAAGGGGCGGAACTACGAGGTCATCTGCCCCTCTTAACACAGATTAAAGAATACAAATTTTGAATTGAATTTAAAATTTTGAGGTGGACATCTAAATTTAAAAAGACCAAAAATTAATAAAACAAAAACAAACAATTAAATAAATAAAAATATAAACATAAACAAAAATTACGGAAAAAACAATACATTATCATTCAAAAACGAACAAGTCGTTGAGTCAAAGTTCACTGGAAAATTTAGATTGCTGGCCCTAACCCACTCTCACTTATAAAGCGGATAACGCGATCAGCAGCCACCGCGTCATCGGCTAATATAAGTTTGAGTGTCGTCTGCAAACCAAGGTTTCTTCGTAAGTCAGCAAGATCCACACACTCGGTGAAAATGTGGGCCACGGTGAAAACGGCTCCACAGGTACAAAGTGGGGGGTCTTCCCTTCTCATTAGGTACGAGTGGGTGGATCTTGTATGACCTATCCTTAGCCTACACAAAATGACGGACTCTCTCCGGGCCCGGAAGGAGCTCCGCCAAACGCGAGTAGTTCCCTTGATCGCTCTCAGTTTACTGGGCAGTGGGTCAGCTAGCCACTGACTCTCCCAAAAAGCCAGAACTTGTAGGCGTAACTGAGAGCGAATATCTCTAGCGGGTACCTCCATTGGTCGAGGTGGTAGTGATACCGCCTCTTTTGCAGCTTGATCCGCTAACTCATTTCCCGCAATTCCCATGTGGCTTGGAAGCCACAGAAAGGTGATTCGAGTGTCAGCGTGGCACAGCCCGGCTAGTAGGTCGTGGATTCGCTGCACTAGGGGGTGTTGCGGGAAACATGTAGCAATTGACTGCAACGAACTCAAAGAGTCGGTACACACGAGAAAGTGGATTCGTGCATCCTGTAGTGCAAACTGCAGAGCTTCATAGATGGCAACGAGCTCCGCAGTAAACACACTACAGGCCTCAGGCAAAGAGATCTTGGTATTTGCACCATCAATAACGTAAGCACAACCCACCTTCTCGTCCACCTTCGAACCATCCGTGTATAGAATGCCAGCGTCCGGAAATTGGTGAACTATGCTGTGGAACTGCCTCCGGTAAACGGAGGCATCCGTGTTCACCTTAGGACCTCGGTGCAGATCTAACCGAATTTCCGGACGCGGGACTTGCCACGGAGGCACCTCGCTAGATGTCCGGATCATACAGGGACCTACAGCCACTCCTATTTCGGTACACGAGCTATCAAGTCTAATACCAACCGGCCGAGTGGCACGAGGCCGGTTGGCGTACCCCTGGTGGTTTTGGGTACCGAAGAGAGCTTGATAGGTCGGGTGTTGCGGCATTTGACGCACATTGGCAGCATATGCTAACAGCATATGTTGGCGTCTATAATTTAAAGGTGGAACACCCGATTCGACGAGTAGGCTGGGTATCGGGCTGGTCCGGAAGGCACCGGTAGCCAGTCTAACGCCACTATGGTGGATACTGTCCAGCATTTTCAAGGTTGCCGGCCTTGCTGAACCGTATGCCGCAGAACCATAGTCTAGCCGGGACAGGACGAGGGCTTGGTAGAACCGTAGCAGCACCGCACGGTCAGCCCCCCACGTAGTGCCACTAAGAAACCTGAGCATGTTCAGTTTCCTGAGACATGTCATTTTCAATTGCCGTATATGGTGCTGCCACGTTAACTTGCTGTCAAAATGGAGCCCCAGGAAGCGATAAGTGTCAACCAACGGCAACGCAGCATCCCTGAGATGTAGTTCAGGGTGTAAATGTAGCCTCCGTAGCCGACAAAAATGGACGACGGAGGTTTTCGCTGCTGAAAAACGAAAACCCCGGTCGTGAGCCCACCTGTCGACCCGGTTGATGGCTAGCTGCAATTGCCGTTCCACGACTGCCATACTTCCAGAGCTGTAATGCAGAGCTAAATCGTCTACATACAGCGATGGAACTACCGCGGACCCGGCGGCGGCAACAATGCCATTAATGGCAATCGCGAACAAGGTGACACTCAGCACTGAACCCTGAGGAACTCCATTTTCTTGGGTATAGTACTGCGATAATGTCCTACCGACCCTTACACGGAAGAGTCGGACGGACATGAAATTCGCAATGAAAGTCGGTAAGTTACCACGGAGTCCCCACTTGTGAAGGGTGGAAAGGATCCCGTAGCGCCATGTGGTGTCGTAGGCTTTCTCGAGGTCAAAGAAAACCGTGACTAGGTGCTGCTTCCGGAAAAAAGCCTCCTGTATGGCGCTCTCAAGTCGCACCAGATGGTCAGTGGTGGACCTATGAGAGCGAAATCCACATTGGTACTCAGACAGGAGACCTTTATCCTCCAAGAACCACACCAGTCGACGGTTCACCATCTTTTCGAGCAGCTTACATAGGCCATTTGTCAAACAAATGGGCCTATAGCTGCTTACAAACTTGGGATCCTTTCCAGCCTTAGGAATCGGTATCACGATCCCCTCTCGCCATTGAGATGGAAACTCCCCTTCAATCCATATACGATTGAAGAGGATCAACAGTTCTTTCATACTGGATTCGCACAGATGTTTTAACATTTGATTATGTATGTTATCCGGTCCAGGAGCCGTATCCCTGCACAGTGCAAGCGCACTGCGCAGTTCCCATTCAGAGAATGGTACATTATAGGACTCCGAAGCAGCAGTGGCAAAGGACAAGGGGTGAGTCTCTGCCTCCCGCTTCAGAGTCAGAAATGTAGGATCGTAACTCCCGGAGCAGGATACATCGGAGAAGTGCGAGCCAATGCTGTTGGCAATGGCGAGATGGTCCGTGATGATGTCCCCATTGATGGACACTCCGGGTATCGATAGTGATGTCGGGAGTCCGGAGATCCGACGAAGCTTAGTCCACACTTGAGATGAAGGAGTATGCGCCGTCATGGACGACACATACTTTTCCCACGTCGTTTTCTTACTCTCCCGAATCAGATATCGGGCTCTAGCACGCATCCTTCTGAAAGTGATAAGGTTGGCCATAGTGTTTTGCCTCCGATAGCATTTGAAAGCTCGTCGACGATCTTTAATGGCTGCTGCAATCTCGGCTGTCCACCAAGGGACGAGCTTCCGGCGTGAGTTGCCGGATGAGGAAGGTATTGTTTCCTCAGCAGCAGTCAAAATACCATTCGTTGCAGCGAAGATAGATTAGTGCTAGTAAGAGAGGAACTGCATCGTAGTTAGTTAACTGCTAGCGCGAGAGGGACTGCATCGTAGATTGTTTAGTGCTAAATCTAGAGGGGCTGCATCGTAGATTGTTAACTGCTAGTCCGAGAGGGACTGCGTCGTAGATGGGTTGGATCTAGTTCTAAAGATACTGCATCGTAGATAGCTTAGGGCCAAATAAGGTCTGTATCGTTGATAGCTTAGTGCAAATCAAGAGGAACTGCATCGTAGACAGATTACTGCTAGTCGGAGAGGGACTTCATCGCAGATAGTTTAGTGCAAAATCAAAACGGATGTAACAGTGTTAAATCAAAAAGGACTGCATCGTAGATAATTTAGTGCTAGTCCAAGAGGGACTGCATCGAAGATTGTTTATTGCTAGTTCGAGCGGAACTGCATGGTAGATAGTTTACTGCTAGCGCGAGAGGGACTGCATCGTAGATGGTTTACTGCTAGTCGGAGAGGGACTGCTACGTAGATAGTTTAGTGCTAGTTCGAAAGGAACTGCATCGTAGATATATTAGCATTTTACCTAGCGGGACTGCATCGTAGTTAGTTTAGTGCAAAATCGGGACGGAACGTATCGTAGACAGCTTAGTACTAAATCAAAGGGACTTTATCGTAGATAATTTAGTGCTAGTCCAAGAGGGACTGCATCGTAGATAGTTTAGTGCAAGTTCGAGAGGAACTGCAAAGCAGATAGTTTCGTTCTAGTCGGAGAGGGACTGCTCCGTAGATAGTTTACTGCTTGTCGGAGAGGGACCGCATCGAATATAGTTTAGTGCTAGTTCGAGAGGGACTGCATCGTAGACAGTTTACTGCTAGTCGGAGAGGGATTGCATCGTAGATAGTTTAGTGCAAAATCGGGACGGAATGTATCGTAGATAGCTTAGTGCTAAATCAATAGGACCTGCATCGTAGATAATTTAGTGCTAGTCCGAGAGGGACTGCACCGTAGATATTTTAATGCTAGTTCGGGAGAGTATATAGCGAAGTGCTAAATCAAAAGGGACTGCTTCGTAGATAATTTAGTTCTAGTCCAAGAGGGACTGCATCGAAAATTGTTTAGTGCTAGTTCGAGCGGAACTGCATCGTAGATAGTTTACTGCTAGCGCGAGAGGGACTGCATCGTAGATAGTTAAGTGCAAGTTCGATAGGAACTGCTTTGTAGACAATTTACTTCTACTCGGAGAGGGATTCATCGTAGATAGTTTAGTGCAAAATCAAAACGGAATGTGTCAGTGTTAAATCAAAAGGTACTGCATCGTAGATAGTCTAGTGCTAGTTCGAGAGGAACTGCATCGTATATGAATAGTTTGGTTCTTAATCTAGAAGGACTGCATCGTCGATAGGTTAGTGCTTAATCTAGAGGGACTGCATCGTCGATAGGTAACTGCTAGTCCGACAGGGACTGCATCGTAAATAGTTTAGTATTAGTCTGAGAGGGACTGCATCGTAGATAGTTTAGTGCTGGTCCGAGAGGGACTGCATCGTAGATATATTAGCATTTTACGTAGAGGGACGGCATCGTAGATAGTTTAGTGCAAAATCGGGACGGAAAGTATCGTAGACAGCTTAGTACTAAATCAAAAGGGACTTTACCGTAGATAATTTAGTGCTAGTCCAAGAGGAACTGCATGGAAGATAGAGTAGTGCTAGTTCGAGAGGAACTGCATCGTAGTTAGTTAACTCCTAGTACGAGAGGGACTGCATCGACGATAGTTTACTGCTAGTCCGAGAGGGAATGGATCGTAGATATTTTTATGCCATTTCCGGAGAGTATATAGCGAAGTGCTAAATCAAAAGGGACTGCATCGTAGATGGTTTAGAGCAAGTTCGAGAGGAAATACATCGCAGATAGTTTAGTGCTAGTCGGAGAGGGACTGCTTCGTAGATAGTTTACTGCTAGTCGGAGAGGGACTGCTTCGTAGATAGTATAGTGCTAGTTCGAGAGGATCTGCATCGTAGACAGTTTACTGCTAGTCGGAGAGGGACTGCATCGTAGATAGTTTAGTGCAAAATCGGGACGGAATGTATCGTAGATAGCTTAGTGCTAAATCAAAAGGACTGCATCGTAGATAGTTTAGTGCAAGTTCGATAGGAACTGCATCGCAGTTAGTTTAGTGCTAGTCGGAGAGGGACTGCTTCGTAGATAGTTTACTGCTAGTCCAAGAGGGACTGCATCGAAGATTGTTTAGTGCTAGTTCGAGAGGAACTGCATCGTAGACAGTTTACTGCTGGTCCGAGAGGGACTGCATCGTATTTATTTTAGTGCTACTTCGGGAGAGTATATAGCGAAGTGCTAAATCAAAAGGGACTGCATCGTAGATAGTTAAGTGCAAGTTCGAGAGGAACTGCATCGCAGATAGTTTAGTTCTAGTCGGAGTGGGGCTGCTTCGTAGATAGTTTACTGCTAGTCGGAGAGGGACTGAATCGTAATTAGTTTAGTGCAAAATCGGGACGGAATGTATCGAAGATTGCTTAGTGCTAAATCAAAAGGGAATGCATCGTAGATAGTTTAGTGCAAGTTCGAGAGGAACTGCATCGCAGATAGTTTAGTGTTAGTCGGAGAGGGACTGATTCGTAGATAGTTTACTGCTAGTTGGAGAGGGACTGCATCGAAGATTGTTTAGTGCTAGATAGAGAGGAACTGCATCGTAGATAGTTTACTGCTAGCGCGAGAGGGACTGCATCGTAGATAGTTTAGTGCAAGTTCGATAGAGTTAAGAGTTAAGTGCATAATCAAGACGAAATGTATCATAGATAGCTTATTGCTTATTAAAATGGGACTGCATGGTAGTTAATTTAGTGCTAGTTCGAGAGGGACTGATCGAAGATAGTTTAGTGCTAGTTCGAGGAACTGCATCGTAGATAGTTTAGTGCTAAATCAAGAGGTGCTGCCTCGTAGATTGTTAACTGCTATTCCGAGAGGGACTGCGTCGTAGATGAGTTCGGTCTAGTTCTAAAGATACTGCATCGTAGGTAGCTTCGGGCCAAATAGAGGAAGGTCTGTATCGTAGATAGCTTAGTGTAAGTTCGAGAGGAACTGTATCGTAGATAGTTTAATGCTAGTTCGAGAGGAACTACATCGTATATGAATAGTTTGGTTCTTAGTCTACAGGGACTGCTTCGTCGATAGTTAACTGCTAGTCCGACAGGGACTGCATCGTAAATAGTTTAGTATTAGTCAGAGAGGGACTGCATCATAGATAGATTAGTGCTAGTTCGAGAGGAACTGCGTCGAAGATAGTTTACTGCTAGTCCGAGAGGAACTGTATCGTAGATAGTTTACTGCCAGCGCGAGAGGGACTGCATCGTATATTGTTTCGTGTGAGTTCGATAGGAACTGCATCGTAGATAGTTTAGTGCAAGTTCGAGAGGAACTGCATCGCAGATAGTTTAGTTCTAGTCGGAGAGGGACTGCTTCGTAGATAGTTTACTGCTAGTCGGAGAGGAACTGCATCGTAGATAGTTTAGTGCTAGTTCGAGCGGGACTGCATCGTAGTTAGTTTAGTGCGAAATCGGGACGGAATGTATCGTAGATAGCTTAGTGCTAAATCAAAAGGGACTGCATCGTAGATAATTTAATCCTAGTCCAAGAGGGACTGCATTGAAGATTGTTTAGTGGTAGTTCGAGAGGAACTGCATCGTAGACAGTTTACTGCTAGTCGGAGTGGGACTTCATCGTAGATAGTTTAGTGCAAAATCAAAACGGAATGTGTCAGTGTTAAATCAAAAGGGACTGCATCGTAGATAGTCTAGTGCTAGTTCGAGAGGAACTACATCGTATATGAATAGTTTGGTTCTTAATCTAGAGGGACTGCATCGTCCATAGGTTAGTGCTCAATCTAGAGGGACTGCATCGTCGATAGTTAACTGCTAGTCCGACAGGGACTGCATGGTAAATAGTTTACTATTAGTCTGAGATGGACTGCATTGTAGATAGTTTAGTGCTAGTTCGAGAGGATCTGCATCATAGATAGCTTAGTGGTTAATCTAGAGGGGCTGCATCGTAGATCGTTAACTACTAGTCCGAGAGGGACTGCATCATTGATAGTTTGGGGCCAAATAGGGGAGGGTCTGTATCGTCGATGGTATAGTGCTAGTTCGAGAGGAACTGCATCGTAGACTTAAGTGCAAAATCAAGACGGAATGTATCGTAGATAGCTTAGTGCTTATTCAAATAGGGACTGCATGGTAGATAATTTAGTGCTAGTTCGAGAGGGACTGATCGATGATAGTTTAGTGCTAGTTCGAGGAACTGCATCGTAGAGAGCTTAGTGCTAAATTTAGAGGGGCTGCATCGTAGATTTTTAACTGCTAGTCCGAGAGGGACTGCGTCGAAGATGGGTTCGGTCTGGTTCTAAAGATAGTAGATAGCTGAGGGCCAAATAGAGGAAGGTCTGTATCGTAGATAGTATAGTGCAAGTTCGAGAGAAACTGCATCGTAGACAGTTTACTGCTAGTCGGAGAGGGACTTCATCGTAGATAGTTCAGTGCAAAATCAAAACGGCATGGGTCAGTTTTAAATCAAAAGGGACAGCATCGTACATAGTTTAGTGCTAGTTCGAGAGGAACTGCATCGTATATGAATAGCTTGGTTCTTATTCTAGAGGGACTGCATCGTCCATAGGTTAGTGCTTAATCTAGAGGGACTGCATCGTCGATAGTTAACTGCTAGTCCGACAGGGACTGCATCGTAAATAGTTTAGTATTAGTCTTAGAGGGACTGCATCGTAAATAGTTTAGTGCTAGTCCAAGAGGGACTACACCGTAGATATATTAGCAATTTACCTAGAGGGACTGCATCGTAGATAGTTTAGTGCAAAATCGGGACGGAAAGAATCGTAGACAGCTTAGTAATATATCAAAAGGGACTTTATCGTATATAATTTAGTGCTAGTCCGAGAGGGACTGCATCGAAGATAGATAAGTGCTAGTTCGAGAGGAACTGCATCGTAGTTAGTTAACTGCTAGTCCGAGAGGGACTGCATCGTAGATATTTTAGTGCTAGTTCGGGAGAGTATATAGCGAAGTGCTAAATCAAAAGGGACTGCATGGTAGATAGTGCAAGTTCGAGAGGAACTGCATCGCAGATAGTTCAGTGCTAGTCGGAGAGGGACTGCTTCGTATATAGATTACTGCTAGTCGGAGAGGGACTGCTTCGTAGATAGTTTAGTGCAAAATCGGGACGGAATGTATCGTTGATAGCTTAGTGCTAAATCAAAAGGGACTGCATCGTAGATAATTTAGGGCTAGTCCAAGAGCGACTGCATCGAAGATTGTTTAATGCTAGTTCGGGGGGAACTGCATCGTAGATAGTTTACTGCTAGCGCGACAGGGACTGCATCGTAGATAGTTTAGTGAAAGTCCGATAGGAACTGCATCGTAAACTTTAGTGCAAAATAAAGACGGAATGTATCATAAATATCTTATTGCTTATTTAAATGGGACTGCATCGTAGATAATTAAGTGCTAGTTCGAGAGGGACTGATTGAAGATAGTTTAGGGCTAGTTTTCGAGGGAACTGCAACGTAGATAGTTTACTGCTAGTCCGAGAGGGACTGCATCGTAGATAGTTTAGTGCAAGTTCGAGAGGAACTGCATCGCAGATAGTTTAGTGCTAGTTCGTGAGGAACTGCATCGTAGATAGTTTAGTGGTTAATCTTGAGGGGCTGGATCGTAGAACGTTAACTACTAGTCCGAGAGGGACTGCATCGTAGATAGTCTAGGGCCAAATAGAGGCTACATCAAGATGGACAGTACCGTAGATAGTTTAGTTCATGTCCTAGCGAGACTGCATCGTAGATAGTTTAGTGTATAACATAGAGGGACTGCATCGTAGATAGTTTACTTCGAGGCTGAGCGGGACTGCATCGCATAAAGTTTAGTGCTAGTTCGACAGGAAATGCATCGTATATACCTTTGTGCTAAAGCAAAGGGCTGTGCATCGTAGATAATTTAGTGCTAGTCGGAGAGGGACTGCTTCGTAGATAGTTTTGTGCTAATTCGAGAGGAACTGCATCGTAGAAAGTATACAGCTAGGCGGAGAGGGACTGCATCTTAGATAGTTTAGTGCAAAATCGGGACGGATTGTATCGTAGATAGCTTAGTGCTAAATCAAAAGGGACTGCATCGTAGATAATTTAGGGCTGGTCCAAGAGGGACTGCATCGAAGATTGTTTAATGCTAGTTCGAGAGGAACTGCATCGTAGATAGTTTACTGCTAGCGCGACATGGACTACTTCGTAGATAGTTTAGTGCAAGTTCGATAGGAACTGCATCGTAAACTTAAGTGCAAAATAAAGACGGAATGTATCATAAATAGCTTATTGCTTATTTAAATGGGACTGCATCGTAGATAATTTAGCGCTAGTTCGAGAGGGACAGATTGAAGATAGTTTAGGGCTAGTTTTCGAGGGAACTGCATCGTAGATAGATTAGTGGTTAATCTAGAGGGGCTGCATCGTAGGTCGTTGACTACTAGTCCGAGAGGGACTGCATCGTAGATAGTTTAGGGCCAAATAGAGGAGGGTCTGTATCGTCGATAGTTTAGTGGCAGTTCGAGAGGAACTGCATCGTAGACTTAGGTGCAAAATCAAGACGGAATGTATCATAAATGGCTTATTGCTTATTCAAATGCGACTGCATCGTACATAATTTAGTGCTACTTCGAGAGGGAAAGATTGAATATAGTTTATGGCTAGTTTTCGAGGGAGCTGCAACGTAGATTGTTTACTGCTAGTCCGAGAGGGACTGCATCGTAGATAGTTTAGTGCTAGTTCGAGAGGAACTGCATCGTAGATAGTTTAGTGGTTAATCTAGGGGGGCTGCATCGTAGATCGTTAACTATTAGTCCGAGAGGGACTGAATCGTAGATAGTTTTGGGCCAAATAGATGAGGGTCTGTATCGTCGATAGTTTAGTGCTAGTTCGACAGGAACTGCATCGTAAACTTAAGTACAAAATCAAGACGGAATGTATCGTAGATAGCTTAGTGCTTATTCAAATGGGACTTTATCGTAGATAATTTAGTGGTAGTCCAAGAGGGACTGCCTCGAAGATAGATTAGTGCTAGTTCGAAAGGAAATGCATCGTAGTTAGTTAACTGCTAGTACGAGAGGAACTGCAACGTAGATAGTTTAGTGGTTAATCTAGAGGGGCTGGATAGTAGATCGTTAACTACTAGTCCGAGAGGAACTGCATCGTAGATAGCTTAGTACTAAATGTAGAGGGGCTGCTCCGTAGATGGGTTCGTTCTAGTTCTAAAGATACTGCATCGTTGATAGCTTAGGTCCAAATAGAGGAAGGTCTGTATCGTAGATAGCTTAGTGCAAGTTCGAGAGGAACTGCATCGTAGATAGTTTAGTACAAGTTCGATAGGAACTGCATCGTAGAGAGTTTACTGCCAGTCGGAGAGGGACTTCAACGTAGATAGTTAAGTGCAAAATCGAAACGGAATGTGTCAGTGTTCAATCAAAAGGGACTGCATCGTAGATAGTCTAGTGCTGGTTCGAGAGGAACTGCATCGTATATGAATAGTTTGATTCTTAATCTAGAGGGACTGCATCGTCGAAATGTTAGTGCTCAACCTACAGGAACTACATTGTCGATTGGTAACTGCTAGTCCGACAGAGACTGCATCGTAAATAGTTTAGTATTAGTTGGAGAGGGACTGCAACGTAGATAGTTTAGTGCTAGTCCGAGAGGGACTGCATCGTAGATGTATTAGCATTTTACCTAGAGGGACTGCATCGTGGATAGTTTAGTGCAAAATCGGGACGGAAAGTATCGTAGACAGCTTAGTACTAAATCAAAAGGGACTTTATCGTAGATAATTCAGTGCTAGTCCAAGAGGGACTGCATCGAAGATAGATTAGTGGTAGTTCGAGAGGAACTGCATCGTAGTTAGTTAACTGCTAGTACGAGAGGGACTGCATCGAAGATAGTTTACTGCTAGTCCGAGACGGACCGCATCGTAGATATTTTAGTGCTAGCTCGGGAGAGTATATAGCGAAGTGCTAAATCAAAAGGGACTGCATCGTAGATGGTTTAGTGCAAGTTCGAGAGGAACTGCATCGCAGATAGTTTAGTGCTAGTCGGAGAGGGACTGCTTCGTAGATAGTTTAATGCTAGTCGGAAAGGAACTGCTTCGTAGATAGTTAAGTGCTAGTTCGAGAGGAACTGCATCGTAGACAGTTTACTGCTAGTCGGAGAGGGACTGCAACGTAGATATTTTAGTGCTAGTTCGGGAGAGTATATAGCGAAGTGCTAAATCAAAAGGGACTGCATCGTAAATAGCTTAGTGCAAGTTCGAGATTAACAGCATCGTAGACAGTTTACTGCTAGTCGGAGAGGGACTGCATCGTAGATAGTTTAGTGCAAAATCAAAACAGAATGTGTCAGTGTTAAATCAAAAGGTACTGCATCGTAGATAGTTTGTAGCTAGTTCGAGAGGAACTGCATCGTAAATGAATAGTTTGGTTCTTAATCTAGAGGGACTGCATCGTCAATAGGTTAGTGCTTAATCTAGAGGGACTGCATCGTCCATAGTTAACTGCTAGTCCAACAGGGACTGCATCGTAAATAATTTAGTATAAGCCTGAGAGGGACTGCATCGTAGATAGCTTAGCATTTTACATAGAAGGACTGCATCATAGATGAGTGCAAAATCGGGACGGAAAGTATCGTAGACAGCTTTGTAATAAATCAAAAGAGACTTTATCGTAGATAATTTAATGCTAGTCCTAGAGGGACTGAATCGAAGATTGATTAGTGCTAGTTCGAGAGGAACTGCATCGTAGTTAGTTAACTGCTAGTACGAGAGGGACTGCATCGTAGATATTTTAGTGCTAGTTCGGGAGAGTATATAGCGAAGTGCTAAATCAAAAGGGACTGCATGGTAGATAGTGCAAGTTCGAGAGGAACTGCATCGCAGGTAGTTCAGTGCTAGTCGGAGAGGGACTGCTTCGTATATAGATTACTGCTAGTCGGAGAGGGACTGCTTCGTAGATAGTTTAGTGCAAAATCGGGACGGAATGTATCGTTGATAGCTTAGTGCTAAATCAAAAGGGACTGCATCGTAGATAATTTAGGGCTAGTCTAAAAGCGACTGCATCGAAGATTGTTTAATGCTAGTTCGAGAGGAACTGCATCGTAGATAGTTTACTGCTAGCGCGACAGGGACTGCATCGTAGATATTTTAGTGAAAGTTCGATAGGAACTGCATCGTAAACTTTAGTGCAATATAAAGACGGAATGTATCATAAATATCTTATTGCTTCTTCAAATGGGACTGCATCGTAGATAATTAAGTGCTAGTTCGAGAGGGACTGATTGAAGATAGTCTAGGGCTAGTTTTCGAGGGAACTGCAACGTAGATAGTTTACTGCTAGTCCGAGAGGGACTGCATCGTAGATAGTTTAGTGCAAGTTCGAGAGGAACTGCATCGCAGATAGTTTAGTGCTAGTTCGAGAGGAACTGCATCGTAGATAGTTTAGTGGTTCATCTAGAGGGGCTGGATCGTAGAACGTTAACTACTAGTCCGAGAGGGACTGCATCGTAGATAGTTTAGGGCCAAATAGAGGCTACATCAAGATGGACAGTACCGTAGATAGTTTAGTTCATGTCCTAGCGGGACTGCATCGTAGATAGTTTAGTTTATAACATAGAGGGACTGCATCGTAGATAGTTTACTTCGAGGCTGAGCGGGACTGCATCGCATAAAGTTTAGTGCTAGTTCGACAGGAAATGCATCGTATATACCTTTGTACTAAAGCAAAGGGCTGTGCATCGTAGATAATTTAGTGCTAGTCGGAGAGGGACTGCTTCGTAGATAGTTTTGTGCTAATTCGAGAGGAACTGCATCGTAGAAAGTATACAGCTTGGCGGAGAGGGACTGCATCTTAGATAGTTTAGTGCAAAATCGGGACGGATTGTATCGTAGATAGCTTAGTGCTAAATCAAAAGGGACTGCATCGTAGATAATTTAGGGCTGGTCCAAGAGGGACTGCATCGAAGATTGTTTAATGCTAGTTCGAGAGGAACTGCATCGTAGATAGTTTACTGCTAGCGCGACATGGACTACTTCGTAGATAGTTTAGTGCAAGTTCGATAGGAACTGCATCGTAAACTTAAGTGCAAAATAAAGACGGAATGTATCATAAATAGCTTATTGCTTATTTAAATGGGACTGCATCGTAGATAATTTAGCGCTAGTTCGAGAGGGACAGATTGAAGATAGTTCAGGGCTAGTTTTCGAGGGAACTGCATCGTAGATAGATTAGTGGTTAATCTAGAGGGGCTGCATCGTAGGTCGTTGACTACTAGTCCGAGAGGGACTGCATCGTAGATAGTTTAGGGCCAAATAGAGGAGGGTCTGTATCGTCGATAGTTTAGTGGCAGTTCGAGAGGAACTCCATCGTAGACTTAGGTGCAAAATCAAGACGGAATGTATCATAAATGGCTTATTGCTTATTCAAATGCGACTGCATCGTACATAATTTAGTGCTACTTCGAGAGGGAAAGATTGAATATAGTTTATGGCTAGTTTTCGAGGGAGCTGCAACGTAGATTGTTTACTGCTAGTCCGAGAGGGACTGCATCGTAGATAGTTTAGTGCTAGTTCGAGAGGAACTGCATCGTAGATAGTTTAGTGGTTAATCTAGGGGGGCTGCATCGTAGATCGTTAACTATTAGTCCGAGAGGGACTGAATCGTAGATAGTTTTGGGCCAAATAGATGAGGGTCTGTATCGTCGATAGTTTAGTGCTAGTTCGACAGGAACTGCATCGTAAACTTAAGTACAAAATCAAGACGGAATGTATCGTAGATAGCTTAGTGCTTATTCAAATGGGACTTTATCGTAGATAATTTAGTGGTAGTCCAAGAGGGACTGCCTCGAAGATAGATTAGTGCTAGTTCGAAAGGAAATGCATCGTAGTTAGTTAACTGCTAGTACGAGAGGAACTGCAACGTAGATAGTTTAGTGGTTAATCTAGAGGGGCTGGATAGTAGATCGTTAACTGCTAGTCCGAGAGGAACTGCATCGTAGATAGCTTAGTACTAAATGTAGAGGGGCTGCTCCGTAGATGGGTTCGTTCTAGTTCTAAAGATACTGCATCGTTGATAGCTTAGGTCCAAATAGAGGAAGGTCTGTATCGTAGATAGCTTAGTGCAAGTTCGAGAGGAACTGCATCGTAGATAGTTTAGTACAAGTTCGATAGGAACTGCATCGTAGAGAGTTTACTGCCAGTCGGAGAGGGACTTCAACGTAGATAGTTAAGTGCAAAATCGAAACGGAATGTGTCAGTGTTCAATCAAAAGGGACTGCATCGTAGATAGTCTAGTGCTGGTTCGAGAGGAACTGCATCGTATATGAATAGTTTGATTCTTAATCTAGAGGGACTGCATCGTCGAAATGTTAGTGCTCAACCTACAGGAACTACATTGTCGATTGGTAACTGCTAGTCCGACAGAGACTGCATCGTAAATAGTTTAGTATTAGTTTGAGAGGGACTGCAACGTAGATAGTTTAGTGCTAGTCCGAGAGGGACTGCATCGTAGATGTATTAGCATTTTACCTAGAGGGACTGCATCGTGGATAGTTTAGTGCAAAATCGGGACGGAAAGTATCGTAGACAGCTTAGTACTAAATCAAAAGGGACTTTATCGTAGATAATTCAGTGCTAGTCCAAGAGGGACTGCATCGAAGATAGATTAGTGGTAGTTCGAGAGGAACTGCATCGTAGTTAGTTAACTGCTAGTACGAGAGGGACTGCATCGAAGATAGTTTACTGCTAGTCCGAGACGGACCGCATCGTAGATATTTTAGTGCTAGCTCGGGAGAGTATATAGCGAAGTGCTAAATCAAAAGGGACTGCATCGTAGATGGTTTAGTGCAAGTTCGAGAGGAACTGCATCGCAGATAGTTTAGAGAGGGACTGCTTCGTAGATAGTTTACTGCTAGTCGGAAAGGAACTGCTTCGTAGATAGTTAAGTGCTAGTTCGAGAGGAACTGCATCGTAGACAGTTTACTGCTAGTCGGAGAGGGACTGCAACGTAGATATTTTAGTGCTAGTTCGGGAGAGTATATAGCGAAGTGCTAAATCAAAAGGGACTGCATCGTAAATAGCTTAGTGCAAGTTCGAGAGGAACAGCATCGTAGACAGTTTACTGCTATTCGGAGAGGGACTGCATCGTAGATAGTTTAGTGCAAAATCAAAACAGAATGTGTCAGTGTTAAATCAAAAGGTACTGCATCGTAGATAGTTTATAGCTAGTTCGAGAGGAACTGCATCGTAAATGAATAGTTTGGTTCTTAATCTAGAGGGACTGCATCGTCAATAGGTTAGTGCTTAATCTAGAGGGACTGCATCGTCCATAGTTAACTGCTAGTCCAACAGGGACTGCATCGTAAATAATTTAGTATAAGCCTGAGAGGGACTGCATCGTAGATAGCTTAGCATTTTACATAGAAGGACTGCATCATAGATGAGTGCAAAATCGGGACGGAAAGTATCGTATACAGCTTTGTAATAAATCAAAAGAGACTTTATCGTAGATAATTTAATGCTAGTCCTAGAGGGACTGAATCGAAGATTGATTAGTGCTAGTTCGAGAGGAACTGCATCGTAGTTAGTTAACTGCTAGTACGAGAGGGACTGCATCGTAGATATTTTAGTGCTAGTTCGGGAGAGTATATAGCGAAGTGCTAAATCAAAAGGGACTGCATGGTAGATAGTGCAAGTTCGAGAGGAACTGCATCGCAGGTAGTTCAGTGCTAGTCGGAGAGGGACTGCTTCGTATATAGATTACTGCTAGTCGGAGAGGGACTGCTTCGTAGATAGTTTAGTGCAAAATCGGGACGGAATGTATCGTTGATAGCTTAGTGCTAAATCAAAAGGGACTGCATCGTAGATAATTTAGGGCTAGTCTAAAAGCGACTGCATCGAAGATTGTTTAATGCTAGTTCGAGAGGAACTGCATCGTAGATAGTTTACTGCTAGCGCGACAGGGACTGCATCGTAGATATTTTAGTGAAAGTTCGATAGGAACTGCATCGTAAACTTTAGTGCAATATAAAGACGGAATGTATCATAAATATCTTATTGCTTCTTCAAATGGGACTGCATCGTAGATAATTAAGTGCTAGTTCGAGAGGGACTGATTGAAGATAGTCTAGGGCTAGTTTTCGAGGGAACTGCAACGTAGATAGTTTACTGCTAGTCCGAGAGGGACTGCATCGTAGATAGTTTAGTGCAAGTTCGAGAGGAACTGCATCGCAGATAGTTTAGTGCTAGTTCGAGAGGAACTGCATCGTAGATAGTTTAGTGGTTCATCTAGAGGGGCTGGATCGTAGAACGTTAACTACTAGTCCGAGAGGGACTGCATCGTAGATAGTTTAGGGCCAAATAGAGGCTACATCAAGATGGACAGTACCGTAGATAGTTTAGTTCATGTCCTAGCGGGACTGCATCGTAGATAGTTTAGTTTATAACATAGAGGGACTGCATCGTAGATAGTTTACTTCGAGGCTGAGCGGGACTGCATCGCATAAAGTTTAGTGCTAGTTCGACAGGAAATGCATCGTATATACCTTTGTGCTAAAGCAAAGGGCTGTGCATCGTAGATAATTTAGTGCTAGTCGGAGAGGGACTGCTTCGTAGATAGTTTTGTGCTAATTCGAGAGGAACTGCATCGTAGAAAGTATACAGCTTGGCGGAGAGGGACTGCATCTTAGATAGTTTAGTGCAAAATCGGGACGGATTGTATCGTAGATAGCTTAGTGCTAAATCAAAAGGGACTGCATCGTAGATAATTTAGGGCTGGTCCAAGAGGGACTGCATCGAAGATTGTTTAATGCTAGTTCGAGAGGAACTGCATCGTAGATAGTTTACTGCTAGCGCGACATGGACTACTTCGTAGATAGTTTAGTGCAAGTTCGATAGGAACTGCATCGTAAACTTAAGTGCAAAATAAAGACGGAATGTATCATAAATAGCTTATTGCTTATTTAAATGGGACTGCATCGTAGATAATTTAGCGCTAGTTCGAGAGGGACAGATTGAAGATAGTTCAGGGCTAGTTTTCGAGGGAACTGCATCGTAGATAGATTAGTGGTTAATCTAGAGGGGCTGCATCGTAGGTCGTTGACTACTAGTCCGAGAGGGACTGCATCGTAGATAGTTTAGGGCCAAATAGAGGAGGGTCTGTATCGTCGATAGTTTAGTGGCAGTTCGAGAGGAACTCCATCGTAGACTTAGGTGCAAAATCAAGACGGAATGTATCATAAATGGCTTATTGCTTATTCAAATGCGACTGCATCGTACATAATTTAGTGCTACTTCGAGAGGGAAAGATTGAATATAGTTTATGGCTAGTTTTCGAGGGAGCTGCAACGTAGATTGTTTACTGCTAGTCCGAGAGGGACTGCATCGTAGATAGTTTAGTGCTAGTTCGAGAGGAACTGCATCGTAGATAGTTTAGTGGTTAATCTAGGGGGGCTGCATCGTAGATCGTTAACTATTAGTCCGAGAGGGACTGAATCGTAGATAGTTTTGGGCCAAATAGATGAGGGTCTGTATCGTCGATAGTTTAGTGCTAGTTCGACAGGAACTGCATCGTAAACTTAAGTACAAAATCAAGACGGAATGTATCGTAGATAGCTTAGTGCTTATTCAAATGGGACTTTATCGTAGATAATTTAGTGGTAGTCCAAGAGGGACTGCCTCGAAGATAGATTAGTGCTAGTTCGAAAGGAAATGCATCGTAGTTAGTTAACTGCTAGTACGAGAGGAACTGCAACGTAGATAGTTTAGTGGTTAATCTAGAGGGGCTGGATAGTAGATCGTTAACTGCTAGTCCGAGAGGAACTGCATCGTAGATAGCTTAGTACTAAATGTAGAGGGGCTGCTCCGTAGATGGGTTCGTTCTAGTTCTAAAGATACTGCATCGTTGATAGCTTAGGTCCAAATAGAGGAAGGTCTGTATCGTAGATAGCTTAGTGCAAGTTCGAGAGGAACTGCATCGTAGATAGTTTAGTACAAGTTCGATAGGAACTGCATCGTAGAGAGTTTACTGCCAGTCGGAGAGGGACTTCAACGTAGATAGTTAAGTGCAAAATCGAAACGGAATGTGTCAGTGTTCAATCAAAAGGGACTGCATCGTAGATAGTCTAGTGCTGGTTCGAGAGGAACTGCATCGTATATGAATAGTTTGATTCTTAATCTAGAGGGACTGCATCGTCGAAATGTTAGTGCTCAACCTACAGGAACTACATTGTCGATTGGTAACTGCTAGTCCGACAGAGACTGCATCGTAAATAGTTTAGTATTAGTTTGAGAGGGACTGCAACGTAGATAGTTTAGTGCTAGTCCGAGAGGGACTGCATCGTAGATGTATTAGCATTTTACCTAGAGGGACTGCATCGTGGATAGTTTAGTGCAAAATCGGGACGGAAAGTATCGTAGACAGCTTAGTACTAAATCAAAAGGGACTTTATCGTAGATAATTCAGTGCTAGTCCAAGAGGGACTGCATCGAAGATAGATTAGTGGTAGTTCGAGAGGAACTGCATCGTAGTTAGTTAACTGCTAGTACGAGAGGGACTGCATCGAAGATAGTTTACTGCTAGTCCGAGACGGACCGCATCGTAGATATTTTAGTGCTAGCTCGGGAGAGTATATAGCGAAGTGCTAAATCAAAAGGGACTGCATCGTAGATGGTTTAGTGCAAGTTCGAGAGGAACTGCATCGCAGATAGTTTAGTGCTAGTCGGAGAGGGACTGCTTCGTAGATAGTTTACTGCTAGTCGGAAAGGAACTGCTTCGTAGATAGTTAAGTGCTAGTTCGAGAGGAACTGCATCGTAGACAGTTTACTGCTAGTCGGAGAGGGACTGCAACGTAGATATTTTAGTGCTAGTTCGGGAGAGTATATAGCGAAGTGCTAAATCAAAAGGGACTGCATCGTAAATAGCTTAGTGCAAGTTCGAGAGGAACAGCATCGTAGACAGTTTACTGCTATTCGGAGAGGGACTGCATCGTAGATAGTTTAGTGCAAAATCAAAACAGAATGTGTCAGTGTTAAATCAAAAGGTACTGCATCGTAGATAGTTTATAGCTAGTTCGAGAGGAACTGCATCGTAAATGAATAGTTTGGTTCTTAATCTAGAGGGACTGCATCGTCAATAGGTTAGTGCTTAATCTAGAGGGACTGCATCGTCCATAGTTAACTGCTAGTCCAACAGGGACTGCATCGTAAATAATTTAGTATAAGCCTGAGAGGGACTGCATCGTAGATAGCTTAGCATTTTACATAGAAGGACTGCATCATAGATGAGTGCAAAATCGGGACGGAAAGTATCGTATACAGCTTTGTAATAAATCAAAAGAGACTTTATCGTAGATAATTTAATGCTAGTCCTAGAGGGACTGAATCGAAGATTGATTAGTGCTAGTTCGAGAGGAACTGCATCGTAGTTAGTTAACTGCTAGTACGAGAGGGACTGCATCGTAGATATTTTAGTGCTAGTTCGGGAGAGTATATAGCGAAGTGCTAAATCAAAAGGGACTGCATGGTAGATAGTGCAAGTTCGAGAGGAACTGCATCGCAGGTAGTTCAGTGCTAGTCGGAGAGGGACTGCTTCGTATATAGATTACTGCTAGTCGGAGAGGGACTGCTTCGTAGATAGTTTAGTGCAAAATCGGGACGGAATGTATCGTTGATAGCTTAGTGCTAAATCAAAAGGGACTGCATCGTAGATAATTTAGGGCTAGTCTAAAAGCGACTGCATCGAAGATTGTTTAATGCTAGTTCGAGAGGAACTGCATCGTAGATAGTTTACTGCTAGCGCGACAGGGACTGCATCGTAGATATTTTAGTGAAAGTTCGATAGGAACTGCATCGTAAACTTTAGTGCAATATAAAGACGGAATGTATCATAAATATCTTATTGCTTCTTCAAATGGGACTGCATCGTAGATAATTAAGTGCTAGTTCGAGAGGGACTGATTGAAGATAGTCTAGGGCTAGTTTTCGAGGGAACTGCAACGTAGATAGTTTACTGCTAGTCCGAGAGGGACTGCATCGTAGATAGTTTAGTGCAAGTTCGAGAGGAACTGCATCGCAGATAGTTTAGTGCTAGTTCGAGAGGAACTGCATCGTAGATAGTTTAGTGGTTCATCTAGAGGGGCTGGATCGTAGAACGTTAACTACTAGTCCGAGAGGGACTGCATCGTAGATAGTTTAGGGCCAAATAGAGGCTACATCAAGATGGACAGTACCGTAGATAGTTTAGTTCATGTCCTAGCGGGACTGCATCGTAGATAGTTTAGTTTATAACATAGAGGGACTGCATCGTAGATAGTTTACTTCGAGGCTGAGCGGGACTGCATCGCATAAAGTTTAGTGCTAGTTCGACAGGAAATGCATCGTATATACCTTTGTGCTAAAGCAAAGGGCTGTGCATCGTAGATAATTTAGTGCTAGTCGGAGAGGGACTGCTTCGTAGATAGTTTTGTGCTAGTTCGAGAGGAACTGCATCGTAGAAAGTATACAGCTAGGCGGAGAGGGACTGCATCTTAGATAGTTTAGTGCAAAATCGGGACGGATTGTATCGTAGATAGCTTAGTGCTAAATCAAAAGGGACTGCATCGTAGATAATTTAGGGCTGGTCCAAGAGGGACTGCATCGAAGATTGTTTAATGCTAGTTCGAGAGGAACTGCATCGTAGATAGTTTACTGCTAGCGCGACATGGACTACTACGTAGATAGTTTAGTGCAAGTTCGATAGGAACAGCATCGTAAACTTAAGTGCAAAATAAAGACGGAATGTATCATAAATAGCTTATTGCTTATTCAAATGGGACTGCATCGTAGATAATTTAGCGCTAGTTCGAGAGGGAAAGATTGAAGATAGTTTAGGGCTAGTTTTAGAGGGAGCTGCAACGTAGATTGTTTACTGCTAGTCCGAGAGGGACTGCATCGTAAATAGTTTAGTGCAAGTTCGAGAGGAACTGCATCGAAGATAGTTTAGTGCTAGTTCGAGAGGAACTGCATCGTAGATAGTTTAGTGGTTAATCTAGAGGGGCTGCATCGTAGATCGTTAACTATTAGTCCGAGAGGGACTGAATCGTAGATAGTTTTGGGCCAAATAGATGAGGGTCTGTATTGTCGATAGTTTAGTGCTAGTTCGACAGGAACTGCATCGTAGACTTAAGTGCAAAATCAAGACGGAATGTATCGTAGATAGCTTAGTGCTTATTCAAATGGGACTTTATCGTAGATAATTTAGTGGTAGTCCAAGAGGGACTGCCTCGAAGATAGATTAGTGCTAGTTCGAAAGGAAATGCATCGTAGTTAGTTAACTGCTAGTACGAGAGGAACTGCATCGTAGATAGTTTAGTGGTTAATCTAGAGGGGCTGCATAGTAGATCGTTAACTACTAGTCCGAGAGGAACTGCATCGTAGATAGCTTAGTACTAAATGTAGAGGGGCTGCTCCGTAGATTGTTAACTGCTAGTCCGAGAGGGACTGCGTCGTAGATGGGTTCGTTCTAGTACTAAAGATACTGCATCGTTGATAGCTTAGGTCCAAATAGAGGAAGGTCTGTATCGTAGATAGCTTTGTGCAAGTTCGAGAGGAACTGCATCGTAGATAGTTTAGTACAAGTTCGATAGGAACTGCATCGTAGAGAGTTTACTGCCAGTCGGAGAGGGACTTCAACGTAGATAGTTTAGTGCAAAATCAAAACGGAATGTGTCAGTGTTCAATCAAAAGGGACTGCATCGTAGATAGTCTAGTGCTGGTTCGAGAGGAAATGCATCGTATATGAATAGTTTGATTCTTAATCTAGAGGGACTGCATCGTTGAAATGTTAGTGCTCAACCTACAGGAACTACATCGTCGATAGGTAACTGCTAGTCCGACAGAGACTGCATCGTAAATAGTTTAGTATTAGTTTGAGAGGGACTGCAACGTAGATAGTTTAGTGCTAGTCCGAGAGGGACTGCATCGTAGATGTATTAGCATTTTACCTAGAGGGACTGCATCGTGGATAGTTTAGTGCAAAATCGGGACGGAAAGTATCGCAGACAGCTTAGTACTAAATCAAAAGGGACTTTATCGTAGATAATTCAGTGCTAGTCCAAGAGGGACTGCATCGAAGATAGATTAGTGGTAGTTCGAGAGGAACTGCATCGTAGATAGTTAACTGCTAGTACGAGAGGGACTGCATCGAAGATAGTTTACTGCTAGTCCGAGACGGACCGCATCGTAGATATTTTAGTGCTAGCTCGGGAGAGTATATAGCGAAGTGCTAAATCAAAAGGGACTGCATCGTAGATGGTTTAGTGCAAGTTCGAGAGGAACTGCATCGCAGATAGTTTAGTGCTAGTCGGAGAGGGACTGCTTCGTAGATAGTTTACTGCTAGTCGGAAAGGAACTGCTTCGTAGATAGTTAAGTGCTAGTTCGAGAGGAACTGCATCGTAGACAGTTTACTGCTAGTCGGAGAGGGACTGCAACGTCGATATTTTAGTGCTAGTTCGGGAGAGTATATAGCGAAGTGCTAAATCAAAAGGGACTGCATCGTAAATAGCTTAGTGCAAGTTCGAGAGGAACAGCATCGTAGACAGTTTACTGCTAGTCGGAGAGGGACTGCATCGTAGATAGTTTAGTGCAAAATCAAAACAGAATGTGTCAGTGTTAAATCAAAAGGTACTGCATCGTAGATAGTTTATAGCTAGTTCGAGAGGAACTGCATCGTATATGAATAGTTTGGTTCTTAATCTAGAGGGACTGCATCGTCGATAGGTTAGTGCTTAATCTAGAGGGACTGCATCGTCCATAGTTAACTGCTAGTCCAACAGGAACTGCATCGTAAATAATTTAGTATAAGCCTGAGAGGGACTGCATCGTAGATAGCTTAGCATTTTACATAGAAGGACTGCATCATAGATGAGTGCAAAATCGGGACGGAAAGTATCGTAGACAGCTTTGTAATAAATCAAAAGAGACTTTATCGTAGATAATTTAAAGCTAGTCCTAGAGGGACTGAATCGAAGATAGATTAGTGCTAGTTCCAGAGGAACTGCATCGTAGTTAGTTAACTGCTAGTACGATAGGGACTGCATCGAAGATAATTTACTGCTAGTCCGAGAGGGACTGCATCGTCGATATTTTAGTGCTAGTTCGGGAGAGTAAATAACGAAGTGCTAAATCAAAAGGGACTGCATCGTAGATAGTTTAGTGCAAGTTCGAGAGGAACTGCATCGCAGATAGTTTAGTGCTAGTCGAAGAGGGACTGTTTCGTAGATAGTTTACTGCTAGTCGGAGAGGGACTGCTTCGTAGATAGTTTAGTGCTAGTTCGAGAGGAACTGCATCGTAGACAGTTTACTGCTAGTCGGAGAGGGACTGCATCGTAGATAGTTTTGTACAAAATCGGGACGGAATGTATCGTAGATAGCTTAGTGCTAAATGAAAAGGGACTGCATCGTAGATAATTTAGTGCTAGTCCAAGAGGGACTGCATCGTAGATTGTTTAGTGCAAGTACGATAGGAACTGCATCGTAGATAGTTTAGTGCTAGTTCGAGGAACTGCATCGTAGATAGCTTAGTGCTAAATCTAGAGGGGATGCATCTTAGATTGCTAAGTGCTAGTTCAAGAGGAACTGCATCGTAGATAGTTTAGTGGTTAATTTAGAGGGGCTGCATAGTAGATCGTTAACTACTAGTCCGACAGGGACTGCATCGTACCTAGTTTAGGGCCAAATAGAGGAGGGTCTGTATCGTCGATAGTTTAGTGCTAGTTCGAGAGGAACTGCAGCATAGACTTAAGGGATAAATCAAGACGGAATGTATCGTAGATAGCTTAGTGCTTATTCAAATGGGACTGCATGGTAGATAATTTAGTGCTAGTTCGATAGGGACTTATCGAAGATAGTTTAGTGCTAGTTCGAGGAACTGCATCGTAGATAGCATAGTGCTAAATCTAGAGGGGCTGCACCGTAGATTGATAACTGCTAGTCCGAGAGGGACTTCGTCGTGGATGGGTTCGGTCTAGATCTAAAGATAATGCATCGTTGATAGCTTAGGTCCAAATAGAGGAAGGTCTGTATCGTAGATAGCTTAGAGCAAGTTCGAGAGGAACTGCATCGTAGACAGTTTACTGCTAGTCGGAGAGGGACTGAATCGTAGATAGTTTAGTGCAAAATCAAAACCGAATGTGTCAGTGTTAAATCAATAGGGACTGCATCGTAGATAGTTTATAGCTAGTTCAAGAGGAACTGCATCGTTTATGAATAGTTTGGTTCTCAATCTAGAGGGACTGCATCGTCGATAGGTAAGTGCTTAATCTAGAGGGACTGCATCGTCCATAGTTAACTGCTAGTCCAACAGGGACTGCATCGTAAATAATTTAGTATAAGTCTGAGAGGGACTGCATCGTAGATAGCTTAGCATTTTACATAAAAGGACTGCATCGTAGATGAGTGCAAAATCGGGACGGAATGCATCGTAGATAGCTTAGTGCTAAATGAAAAGGGACTGCATCGTAGATAATTGAGTGCTAGTCCAAGAGGGACTGCATCGAAGATTGCTTAGTGCCAGTTCGAGAGGAACTGCATCGTAGATAGTTTACTACTAGCGCGGGAGGGACTGCATCGTAGATAGTTTAGTACAAGTTCGATAGGAACTGCATTGTAGAGAGTTTACTGCCAGTCGGAGAGGGACTTCAACGTAGATAGTTTAGTGCAAAATCAAAACGGAATGTGTCAGTGTTCAATCAAAAGGGACTGCATCGTAGATAGTCTAGTGCTAGTTCGAGAGGAACTGCATCGTATATGAATAGTTTGATTCTTAATCTAGAGGGACTGCATCGTCGAAAGGTTAGTGCTCAATCTACAGGGACTACATCGTCGATTGGTAACTGCTAGTCCGACAGAGACTGCATCGTAAATAGTTTAGTATTAGTTTGAGAGGGACTGCAACGTAGATAGTTTAGTGCCAGCCCGAGAGGGACTGCATCGTAGATATATTAGCATTTTACCTAGAGGGACTGCATCGTGGATAGTTTATTGCAAAATCGGGACGGAAAGTATCGTAGACAGCTTAGTACTAAATCAAAAGGGACTTTATCGTAGATAATTCAGTGTTAGTCCAAGGGGGACTGCATCGAAGATAGATTAGTGGTAGTTCGAGAGGAACTGCATCGTAGTTAGTTAACTGCTAGTACGAGAGGGACTGCATCGAAGATAGTTTACTGCTAGTCCGAGACGGACTGCATCGTAGATATTTTAGTGCTAGCTCGGGAGAGTATATAGCGAAGTGCTAAATCAAAAGGGATTGCATCGTAGATGGTTTAGTGCAAGTTCGAGAGGAACTGCATCACAGATAGTTAACTGCTAGTCAGAGAGGAACTGCTTCGTAGATAGTTTACTGCTAGACGGAAAGGAACTGCTTCGTAGATAGTTAAGTGCTAGTTCGAGAGGAACTGCATCGTAGACAGTTTACTGCTAGTCGGAGAGAGACTGCATCGTAGATAGTTTAGTGCAAAATCGGGACGGAATGTATCGTAGATAGCTTAGAGCTAAATCAAAAGGACTGCATCGTTGATAATTTAATGCAAGTCCAAGAGGGTCTGCATCGAAGATTGTTTAGTGCTAGTTCGAGAGGAACTGCATCGTAGACAGTTTACTGCTAGTCCGAGAGGGACTGCAACGTAGATATTTTAGTGCTAGTTCGGGAGAGTATATAGCGAAGTGCTAAATCAAGAGGGACTGCATCGTAAATAGTTTAGTGCAAGTTCGATAGGAACTGCCTCGTAGATAGTTTAGTTCTAGTCGGAGAGGGACTGCTTCGTGGATAGTTTACTGCTAGTCGGAGAGGAACTGCATCGTAGATAGTTTAGTTTAGTGCTAGTTCGAGAGGAACTGCATCGTAGATAGTTTACTGCTAGTCGGAGTGGGACTTCATCGTAGATAGTTTAGTGCAAAATCAAAACGGAATGTGTCAGTGTTAAATCAAAAGGGACTGCATCGTAGATATTCTAGTGCTAGTTCGAGAGGAACTACATCGTATAAGAATAGTTTGGTTCTTAATCTAGAGGGACTGCATCGTCCATAGGTTAGTGCTCAATCTAGAGGGACTGCATCGTCGATAGTTAACTGCTAGTCCGACAGGGACTGCATGGTAAATAGTTTACTATTAGTCTGAGATGGACTGCATTGTAGATAGTTTAGTGCTAGTTCGAGAGGAACTGCATCATAGATAGTTGAGCGGTTAATCTAGAGGGGCTGCATCGTAGATCGTTAACTACTTGTCCGAGAGGGACTGCATCGTTGATAGTTTGGGGCCAAATAGGGGGAGTCTGTATTGTCGATAGTTTAGTGCTAGTTCGAGAGGAACTGCATCGTAGACTTAAGTGCAAAATCAAGACGGAATGTATCGTAGATAGCTTAGTGCTTATTCAAATAGGGACAGCATGGTAGATAATTTAGTGCTAGTTCGAGAGGGACTGATCGAAGATAGTTTAGTGCTAGTGCGAGGAACTGCATCGTAGAGAGCTTAGTGCTAAATTTAGAGGGGCTGCATCGCAGATTTTTAACTGCTAGTCCGAGAGGGACTGCGTCGAAGATGGGTTCGGTCTAGTTCTAAAGATAGTAGATAGCTGAGGGCCAAATAGAGGAAGGTCTGTATCGTAGATAGCATAGTGCAAGTTCGAGAGAAACAGCATCGTAGACAGTTTACTGCTAGTCGGAGTGGGACTTCATCGTAGATAGTTTAGTGCAAAATCAAAACGGCATGGGTCAGTTTTAAATCAAAAGGGACAGCATCGTACATAGTTTAGTGCTAGTTCGAGAGGAACTGCATCGTATATGAATAGCTTGGTTCTTAATATAGAGGGACTGCATCGTCCATAGGTTAGTGCTTAATCTAGAGGGACTGCATCGTCGATAGTTAACTGCTAGTCCGACAGGGACTGCATCGTAAATAGTTTAGTATTAGTCTTAGAGGGACTGCATCGTAAATAGTTTAGTGCTAGTCCAAGAGGGACTACATCGTAGATATATTAGCAATTTACCTAGAGGGACTGCATCGTAGATAGTTTAGTGCAAAATCGGGACGGAAAGTATCGTAGACAGCTTAGTAACATATCAAAAGGGACTTTATCGTAGATAATTTAGTGCTAGTCCAAGAGGGACTGCATCGAAGATAGATAAGTGCTAGTTCGAGAGGAACTGCATCGTAGTTAGTTTAGTGGATCATCTAGCGGGGCTTCATCGGAGATCGTTAGCTACTAGTCCGAGAGGGACTGCATCGTTGATAGTTTAGGGCCAAATAGAGAAGGGTCTGTATCGTCGATAGTTTAGTGCTAGTTCGAGAGGAACTGCATCGTAGACATATTAGCATTTTACCTAGGGGGACTGCACCGTAGATAGTTTAGTGCAAAATCGGGACGGAAAGTATCGTAGACAGCTTAGTACTAAATCAAAAGGGGCTTTATCGTAGATAATTTAGAGTTAGTCCAAGAGTGACTGCATCGAAGATAGATTAGTGCTAGTTCGAGAGGAACTGCGTCGTAGTTAGTTAACTGCTAGTACGAGAGGGACTGCATAGAAGATAGTTTACTGCTAGTCCGAGAGGGACTGCATCGTAAATAGTTTAGTGGTTAATCTAGAGGGGCTGCATAGTAGATCGTTAACTACTAGTCCGAGAGGAACTGCATCGTAGATAGCTTAGTACTAAATCTAGAGGGGCTGCACCGTACATTGTTAACTGCTAGTCCGAGAGGGACCGCGTCGTAGATGGGTTCGTTCTAGTTCTAAAGATACTGCATCGTTGATAGCTTAGGTCCAAATAGAGGAAGGTCTGTATCGTAGATAGCTTAGTGCAAGTTCGAGAGGAACCGCATCGTAGACAGTTTACTGCTAGTCGGAGAGGGACTGCATCGTAGATAGTTTAGTGCAAAATCAAAACGGAATGTGTCAGTGTTGAATCAAAATGTACTGCATCGTAGATAGTGTATAGCTCGTTCGAGAGGAACTGCATCGTATATGAATAGTTTGGTTCTTAATCTAGAGGGACTGCATCGTCGATAGGTAAGTGCTTAATCTAGAGGGACTGCATCGTCCATAGTTAACTGCTAGTCCAACAGGGACTGCATCGTAAATAATTTAGTATAAGTCTGAGAGGGACTGCATAGTAGATAGCTTAGCATTTTACATAGAAGGACAGCATCGTGGATGAGTGCAAAATCGGGACGGAAAGTATCGTAGACAGCTTTGTAATAAATCAAAAGAGACTTTATCGTAGATAATTTAATGCTAGTCCTAGAGGGACTGAATCGAAGATAGATTAGGGCTAGTTCGAGAGGAACTGCATCGTAGTTAGTTAACTGCTAGTACGATAGGGACTGCATCGAAGATAATTTACTGCTAGTCCGATAGGGACTGCATCGTACATAGTTTAGGGCCAAATAGAAGAGGGTCTGTATCGTCGATAGTTTAGTGCTAGTTCGAGAGGAACTGCATCATAGACTTATGGGAAAAATCAAGACGGAATGTATCGTAGATAGTTTAGTGCTTATTCAAATGGGATTGCATGGTAGATAATTTAGTGCTAGTTCGATAGGGACTTATCGAAGATAGTTTAGTGCTAGTTCGAGGAACTGCATCGTAGATAGCTTAGTGCTAAATCTAGAGGGGCTGCGCCGTAGATTGTTAACTGCTAGTCCGAGAGGGACTTCGTCGTGGATGGGTTCGGTCTAGATCTAAAGATAGTGCATCGTTGATAGCTTAGGTCCAAATAGAGGAAGGTCTGTATCGTAGATAGCTTAGAGCAAGTTCGAGAGGAACTGCATCGTAGACAGTTTACTGCTAGTCGGAGAGGGACTGCATCGTAGATAGTTTAGTGCAAAATCAAAACCGAATGTGTCAGTGTTAAATCAATAGGGACTGCATCGTAGTTAGTTAACTGCTAGTACGAGAGGGACAGCATCGAAGATATTTTAGTGCTAGTTCGGGAGAGTATATAGCGAAGTGCTAAATATAAAGGGACTGCATCGTAGATAGTTTAGTGCAACTTCGAGAGAAACTGCATCGCAGATAGTTTAGTGCTAGTCGGAGAGGGACTGCTTCGTAGATAGTTAACTGCTAGTAGGAGAGGGACTGCATCGTCGATAGGTTAGTGCTTAATCTAGAGGGACTGCAGCGTCGATAGGTAACTGCTAGTCCGACAGGGACTGCATCGTAAATAGTTTAGTATTAGTCTGAGAGGGACTGCATCGTAGATAGTTTAGTGCTAGTCCGAGAGGGACTGCAACGTAGATATATTAGCATTTAACTAGAGGGACTGCATCGTAGATAGTTTTGGTGCAAAATCGGGACGGAAAGTGTCGTAGACAGCTTAGTACTAAATCAAAAGGGACATTATCGTAGATAATTTAGTGCTAGTCCAAGAGGGACTGCATCGTAAATAGTTTATGCAAGTTTGAGAGGAACTGCATCGCAGACAGTTTACTGCTAGTCGGAGAGGGACTGGATCGTAGATAGTTTAGTGCTAGTTCGTGAGGGACTGCATCGTAGACAATTTACTGCTTGTCGGAGAGGGACTGCATCGTAGTTAGTTTAGTGCAAAATCGGGACGGAATGTATCGTAGACAGCTTAGTGCTTAATCATAAGGGACTGTATCGTAGATAATTTAGTGCTAGTCCGAGAGGGACTGCATCGTAGATATTTTAGTGCTAGTTCGGGAAAGTATATAGCGAAGTGCTAAATCAAAAGGGACTGCACTGAAGATAATTTAATGCTCGTCCAAGAGGAACTGCATCGTAGACAGTTTAGTGGTAGTTCGAGAGGAACTGCATAGTAGACATTTTACTGCTAGTCCGAGAGGGACTGCATCGTAGATAGTTTAGTGCAAAATCTAAGCGGAATGTGTCAGTGTTAAATCAAAAGGGACAGCATCGTAGATAGTTTAGTGCTTGTTCGAGAGGAACTGCATCGTATATGAATAGCTAGGTTCATAATCTAGAGGGACTGCATCGTCGATAAGTTAATGCTTAATCTAGAGGGACTGCATCGTAGATAGTTAACTGCTAGTCCGACAGGGACTGCATCGTAAATAGTTTAGTATTAGTCTGAGAGGGACTGCTTCGTAAATAGTTTAGTGCTAGTCCGAGAGGGACTGCATCGTAGATATATTAGCATTTTACCTAGAGGGATTGCACCGTAGATAGTTTAATGCAAAATCGGGACGGAAAGTATCGTAGACAGCTTAGAACTAAATCAAAAGGGGCCTTTATCGTGGATAATTTAGTGCTAGTCCAAGAGGGACTGCATCGAAGGTAGATTAGTGCTAGTTCGAGAGGAACTGCATCGTAGTTAGTTAACTGCTAGTACGAGAGGGACTGCATCGAAGATAGTTTAGTGCAAGTTCGAGAGGACTGCATCGCAGATAGTTTAGTGCTAGTTCGAGAGGAACTGCATCGTAGATAGCTTAGTGCTAAATCTCGAGTGGCAGCATCGTATATTGTTAACTGCTAGTCCGAGAGGGACTGTGTCGTAGTTGGGTTCGGTATAGTTCTGAAGATACTGCATCGTAGATAGCTTAGGGCCAAATAGAGGAAGGTCTGTATCGTAGATAGCTTAGGGCCAAATAGAGGAAGGTCTGTATCGTAGGTAGCTTAGTGCAAACTCGAGAGGAACTGCATCGTAGGCAGTTTACTGCTAGTCGGAGAGGGACTTCATCGTAGATAGTTTAGTGCAAAATCAAAACGGAATGTGGCAGTGTTAAATCAAAAGGGACTGCATCGTAGATAGTCTAGTGCTAGTTCAAGAGGAACTGCATCGTATATGAATAGTTTGGTTCTTCATCTAGAGGGACTGGAGGGTAGATAGTTTAGTGCTAATTCGAGAGGGACTGCAGCGTAGACAGTTTACTGCTAGTCGGAGAGGGACTGCATCGTAGTTAGTTTAGTGCAAAATCGGGACGGAACGTATCATAGATAGCATTGTGCTTAACCATAAGGGACTGTATCGTAGATAATTTGGTGCTAGTCCGGGAGGGACTGCGTCGTAGATATTTTAGTGCTAGTTCGGGAGAGTATATAGCGAAGTGCTAAATCAAAAGGGACTGCATCGAAGATAATTTAATGCTAGTCCAAGAGGAACTGCATCGTAGACAGTTTAGTGGTAGTTCGAGAGGAACTGCATCGTAGACATTTTACTGCTAGTCCGAGAGGGACTGCATCGTAGATATTTTAGTGCAAGTTCGATACGAACTGCATCGTAGACAGTTTACTGCTAGTCGGAGAGGGACTTCATCGTAGATAGTTTAGTGCAAAATCAAAACGGAATGTGTCAGTTTTAAATCAAAAGGGACTGCATCGTAGATAGCCTAGTGCTAGTTCGAGAGGAACTGCATCGTATATGAATAGTTTGGTTCTTAATCTAGAGGGACTGCATCGTCGATAGATTAGTGCTTAATCTCGAGGGACTGCATCGTCGATAGATAACTGCTAGTCCGACATGGACTGCATCGTAAATAGTTTAGTATTAGTCTGAGAAGGACTGCATCGTAGATAGTTTAGTGCTAGTCCCAGAGGGACTGCATCGTAGATATATTAGCATTTTACCTAGAGGGACTGCATCGTCGATAGTTTTTGCAAAGTCGGGACGGAATGTATCGTAGATAGCTTAGTGCTAAATCAAAAGTACTGCATCGTAGATAATTTGAAAGCTAGTCCAAGAGGGGCTGCATCGAAGATTGTTTAGTGCCAGTTCGAGAGGAACTGCATCGTAGACAGTTTACTGCTAGTCCGAGAGGGCTGCATCGTAGATATTTTAGTGCTAGTTCGGGAGAGTATATAGCGAAGTGCTAAATCAAAAGGGACTGCATCGTAGATAGTTTAGTGCAAGATCGAGAGGAACTGCATCGCAGATAGTTTAGTTCTAGTCGGACAGGGACTGTTCGTCGATAGTTTACTGCTAGTCGGAGAGGGACTGCATCGTAGATAGTTTAGTGCAAAATCGGCACGCAATGTATCGTAGATAGCTTAGTGCTAAATCAAAAGGGACTGCATCGTAGATAATTTAGTGCTAGTCCGAGAGGGACTGGATCGTAGATAATTTAGTGCTAGTTCGCGAGAGTATATAGCGAAGTGCTAAATCAAAAGGGACTGCATCGTAGATAGTTTAGTGCAAGTTCGAGAGGAACTGCATCGCAGATAGTTTAGTTCTAGTCGGAGAGGGACTGCTTCGTAGATAGTTTACTGCTAGTCGGAGAGGGACTGCATCGTAGATAGTTTAGTGCAAAATCGGGACGCAATGTATCGTAGATAGCTTAGTGCTAAATCAAAAGGGACTGCATCGTAGATAATTTAGTGCTAGTCCGAGAGGGACTGCATCGTAGATAATTTAGTGCTAGTTCGCGAGAGTATATAGCGAAGTGCTAAATCAAAAGGTACTGCATCGTAGATAGTTTAGTGCAAGTTCCAGAGGAACTGCATCGCAGATAGTTTAGTTCTAGTCGGAGAGGGACTGCTTCGTAGATAGTTTACTGCTAGTCGGAGAGGGACTGCATCGTAGAGTGTTAAGTGCTAGTCCGAGGGGGACCGCATCGTAGGTATATTAGCATTTTACCAAGAGGGACTGCATCGTAGATAGTTTAGAGCAAAATCGGGACGGAATGTATCGTAGATAGCTCAGTGCTAAATCAAAAGGGACTGCATCGTAGATAATTTAGTGCTAGTCCGAGAGGGACTGTATCGAAGATTGTTTAGTCCTAGTTCGAGAGGAACTACATAGTAGATAGTTTACTGATATCGCGAGAGGGACTGCATCGTAGATAGTTTGGTGCAAGTTCGATAGGAACTGCATCGTAGACATAAGTGCATAATCAAGACGGAATGTATCGTAGATAGCTTAGTGGTTATTCAAATGGGACTGCATGGTAGATAATTTATTGCTAGTTCTAGACGGACTGATCGAATATAGTTTAGTGCTAGTTCGAGGAACTGCATCGTGGATAGCTTAGTGCTAAATCTAGAGGAGCTGCATCGTAAATTGTTAACTGCTGGTCCGAGAGGGACTGCGTCGTAGATGGGTTCGGTCTAGTTCCAAAGATCGTAGATAGCTGAGGGCCAAATAGAGGAAGGTCTGTATCGTAGATAGCTTAGTGCAAGTTCGAGAGGAACTGCATCGTAGACAGTTTACTGCTAGTCGGAGAGGGACTTCATCGTAGATAGTTTAGTGCAAAATCTAAACGGAATGTGTCAGTGTGAAATCAAAAGGGACAGCATCGTAGATAGTTTAGTGCTTGTTCGAGAGGACCTGCATCGTATATGAATAGCTAGGTTCATAATCTATAGAGACACCATCGTCGATAAGTTATGCTTAATCTAGAGGGACTGCATCGTAGATAGTTAACAGCTAGTCCGGCAGGGACTGCATCGTAAATAGTTTAGTATTAGTCTGAGAGGGACTGCTTCGTAGATAGTTTAGTGTTAGTACTAGAGGGACTGCATCGTAGATATATTAGCATTTTACCTAGAGGACTGCACCGTAGATAGTTTAATGCAAAATCGGGACGGAAAGTATCGTAGACAGCTTAGCACTAAATCAAAAGGGGCTTTATCGTAGATAATTTAGTGCTAGTCCAAGAGGAACTGCATCGAGGGTAGATTAGTGCTAGTTCGAGAGGAACTGCATCGTAGTTAGTTCACTGCTAGTACGAGAAGGACTGCATCGAAGTTTACTGCTAGTCCGAGAGGGACTGCATCGTAGATAGTTTAGTGCAAGTTCGAGAGGAACTGCATCGCAGATAGTTTAGTGCTAGTTCGAGAGGAACTGCATCGTAGATAGCTTAGTGCTAAATCTCGAGTGGCAGCATCGTATATTGTTAACTGCTAGTCCGAGAGGGACTGTGTCGTAGTTGGGTTCGGTCTAGTTCTGAAGATACTGCATCGTAGATAGCTTAGGGCCAAATAGAGGAAGGTCTGTATTCGAGATAGCTTAGGGCCAAATAGAGGAAGGTCTGTATCGTAGATAGCTTAGTGCAAACTCGAGAGGAACTGCATCGTAGACAGTTTACTGCTAGTCGGAGAGGGACTTCATCGTAGATAGTTTAGTGCAAAATCAAAACGGAATGTGGCAGTGTTAAATCAAAAGGGACTGCATCGTAGATAGTCTAGTGCTAGTTCAAGAGGAACTGCATCGTATATAAATAGTTTGGTTCTTAATCTAGAGGGACTGGATCGTAGATAGTTTAGTGCTAATTCGAGAGGGACTGCAGCGTAGACAGTTTACTGCTAGTCGGAGAGGGACTGCATCGTAGTTAGTTTAGTGCAAAATCGGGACGGAATGTATCGTAGATAGCTTAGTGCTAAACCATAAGGGACTGTATCGTAGATAATTTGGTGCTAGTCCGGGAGGGACTGCGTCGTAGATATTTTAGTGCTTGTTCGGGAGAGTATATAGCGAAGTGCTAAATCAAAAGGGACTGCACTGAAGATAATTTAATGCTCGTCCAAGAGGAACTGCATCGTAGACAGTTTAGTGGTAGTTCGAGAGGAACTGCATAGTAGACATTTTACTGCTAGTCCGAGAGGGACTGCATCGTAGATATTTTAGTGCAAGTTCGATAGAAACTGCATCGTAGACTTATGTGCATAATCAAAGACGAAATGTATCATAGATAGCTTATGGCTTATTCAAATGGGACTGCATGGTGGAAAATTTAGTGCTAGTTCGAGAGGGACTGATCGAAGATAGTTTAGCGCTAGTTCGAGGAACTTCATCGTAGATAGCTTAGTGCTAAATCTAGAGGGGCTGCATCGTAGATTGTTAACTAGTAGTCCGAGAGGGACTTCATCGTAGATAGTTTAGGGCCAAATAGAGGAGGGTCTGTATCGTCGATAGATTAGTGCTAGTTCGAGAGGAACTGCATCGTAGACTTGAGTGCAAAATCAAGACGGAATGTATCGTAGATAGCTTAGTGCTTATTCAAATGGGACTGCATGGTAGATAATTAAGTGCTAGTTCGAGAGGGACTGATCGAAGATAGCTTAGTGCTAGTTCGAGGAACTGCATCGTAGATAGCTTAGTGCTAAATTTAGAGGGGCTGCATCGAAGATTGTTAACTTCTAGTCCGAGAGGGACTGCGTCGTAGATGGGTTCGGTCTAGTTCTAAAGATACTACATCGTAGATAGCTGAGAGCCAAATAGAGGAAGGTCTGTATCGTAGATAGCTTAGTGCAAGTTCGAGAGGAACTGCATCGTAGACAGTTTACTGCTAGTCGGGGAGGGACTTCATCGTAGATAGTTTAGTGCAAAATCAAAACGGAATGTGTCAGTGTTAAATCAAAAGGACTGCATCGTAGATAGCTTAGTGCTAGTTCGAGAGGAACTACATCGTATATGAATAGTTTGGTTCTTAATCTAGGGGGACTGCATCGTCCTTAGGTTAGTGCTCAATCTAGAGGGACTGCATCGTCGATAGTTAACTGCTATTCCGACAGGGACTGCATCGTAAATAGTTTAGTATTAGTCTGAGAGGGACTGCTTCGTCGATAGTTTAGTGCTAGTCCGAGGGGGACTGCTTCATAGATATATTAGCATTTTACCTAGAGGGACTGCACCGTAGATAGTTTACTGCAAAATCGGGACGGAAAGTATCGATGACACTTACTTTACTTACTTTATTCCTGCCGCTCCTTCCGGAGCATAGGGCCTTGGCGAAATTTCTCCAAGCAGTACGGTTCCTGGCCATTCTCTTCACTTGACTCCAGTTCTTGTCCACCTCTGCAATTTCATTTTCGATCGTCCTCTTCCAGGTCTTCTTAGGTCGACCTCGCTTCCTGGCGCCTTAAGGATTCCAGTCTAGGGCCGCCCTCTCAATAGCTCCGTCCGGCTTCCTTAGTGTGTGACCAATCCAGCGCCATTTCCTCTCCTTGATCTGGATGCTAATCGGTTGTTGATTGGTGATGGTCCAAAGATCTTCATTTGAGATTATGTCTGGCCACCTCACATTCATGATGCGACGCAGACATCTGTTAATGAACACCTGTAGCTAGTTGTTGATCGGTTTTGTGACTTTCCATGTTTCACAGCCGTAGAGAAGAATCGACTTTACGTTGCTATTGAAAAGGCGGAGCTTGGTCTTCCTGGAAATGTTTCTATTTCTCCTGATGGGGTAGAGCTGGACAAAGGCACCATTTGCCTTCCTGATACGGCTTCGAACATCTTCCTCTGCTCCCCCATCATTTGTGACTATACTACCAAGGTAGAGGAAGGACTCAACTCGCTCAATGTCCTTTCCGTTGACTGTCAAACTAGTCGTGATGTCAGAATTTATCCTCGTCTCTTTGGTCTTGTTGGTGTTGATCATCAGTCCTGCTTCTCTCTGCAACCTCCCCAGCTTATCTTCTATGTCTCGGTACCGTTGTGCCATAAGACAAATGTCGTCTGCGAAATCCACATCTTCAAGCCTGTCATTTATACCCCATTGAATACCCCTCTTCCGTCCTCCCATTACCTTCTTCATCACACTAGCCAGGACCATAAGGAACAGAGTTGGGGAAAGGACACACCCCTGTCTCACTCCGGAACTGACCTTTATCTTTTCTGTTAATTTGCCTTCGTGAAGAACCTGGCACTCATACCCTTCGTACATCTCTTCCATGATTCTGATGATCTTTGTAGGAATTTTATATTCCTCGAGGGTCTTCCACATGATTCTTTGATTTACGGAGTCGAAGGCTTTCTCGAAGTCAACAAATGTGAGGTAAAGGGTATTCCGCCACTCCACACTCTGCTCCAGGATGATTCGGAGGGTGTTGATGAGATCCACACAGCTGCGATGTTGTCGAAATCCAGCCTGTCCCTTCCGAAGCCTTTTTTCTACGCAGTCTTTTATACGATTCAGGATGACTCTCGCCAGCACTTTGCTTGGAATGGACAGCAAGGTGATACCCCTCCAGTTGTTACAGTTTGTGGTGTCCCCTTTCTTCGGCAACTTGACTATCAACCCCTTCTTCCAGTCGGTTGGTATTTTCTCCTCCTTCCAGATCTTCTTCAACAGCGGGTGCAGCAGATCGATCGTAATATCCAGGTCTGCTTTCAGTACTTCCGCTGGGATATTATCCAGACCTGGTGCCTTCCCGCATTTCATCTGCTTCAACGCTGTCCGTATTTCGCCCCGAGTTGGGGAGTCGAGGCTGATGCTTGGGTCACTTTCTGCTTCCTCTTCATCTTCTCCTCGCTGCTTACTTTCTGGTCCTCTATCTCTATTAAGAACCTCCGCAAAGTGTTCTCTCCATCTTGTCAGCTGCTGTTCACACGTCGTGAGGATCTCGCCCTCCTATGATCCTTCCGTACACTCCTATTTACCTCCCTGTTTGCTGTTGAATACTTTGCTTGTGTGAGAGCCATCTGCTGCCTAGTCTTGCAGGGGTTGAGCTTGGCCTTAATCTCCTTTCTATAATTTATCTTGTCCCAGGTCTGATCGGATATCCATTCTTTCCGCAGGTAGTTCTTGTACCCGAGCTGCATCTCACTGGTCTCCACAAAGATATTCTTTACCTCGCTCCACACAGTCTCCACGTCCTTCTCTGTCTCGGAGTGCAACACCTGGAATTTATTTCTGAGCTCCAGTTTAAATTGGTCCAATCTCTGCCGGTTCTTAAGCTTGACCAAATCAAACTTGTTGTGCCGAGTGTTAAACTTTCGGCGGACTGCGACGATCTTCATGCGGAAGTTGTCAACCACAAGATGATGGTCACTACCAACGTCCGCTCCTCTCTTGTTCGTTGACAGCTTAGTACTAAATCAAAAGGGGCTTTATCGTAGATAATTTAGTGCTAGTCCAAGAGGGACTGCATCGAAGATAAATTAGTGCTAGCTCGAGAGGAACTGCCTCGTAGTTAGTTAACTGCTAGTACGAGAGGGACTGCATCGTAGATATTTTAGTGCTAGTTCGGGAGAGTATATAGCGAAGTGCTAAATCAAATGGGACTGCATCGTAGATAGTTTAGTGCTAGTTCGAGAGGAACTACATCGTATATTAATAGTTTGGTTCTTAATATAGAGAGACTGCATCGTCGATAGGTTAGTGCTAAATCTAGAGGGGCTGCATCGTAGATAGTTTAGTGCAAAATCAAAACGGAATGTGTCAGTGTTAAACCAAAAGGGACTGCATCGTAGACAGTTTAGTGCTAGTTTGACAGGAACTACATCGTATATGAATAGTTTTGGTTCTTAATCGAGAGGGACTGCATCGTCGATAGGTTAGTGCTAGTCCGACAGTTACTGCATCGTAATTAGTTTAGTATTAGTCTGAGAGGGACTGCATCGTAGATAGATTAGTGCTAGTTCGAGAGGAACTGCATCGTAGTTAGTTAACAGCTAGTACGAGAGGGACTGCGTCGAAGATAGTTTACTGCTAGTACGAGAGGGACTGCATCGTAGATATTTTAGTGCTAGTTCGGGTGAGTATATAGCGAAGTGCTAAATCAAAAGGGACTGCATCGTAGATAATTTAGTGCTAGTCCAAGAGGGACAGCATCGAAGATTGATTAGTGCTAGTTCGAGAGGAACTGCATCGTAGATAGTTTACTGCTAGCGCTAGAGGGACTGCATCGTAGATAGTTTGGTGCAAGTTCGATAGGAACTGCATCGTAGATAGTTTAATGCTAAATCTAGAGGGGCTGCATCGTAGATTGTTAACTGCTAGTCCGAGAGGGACTGCGTCGTAAATGGGTTAGGTATAGTTCTAAAGATACTGCATCGTAGATAGCTGAGGGCCAAATAGAGGAAGGTCTGTATCGTAGATAGCTTAGTGCAAGTTCGAGAGGAACTGCATCGTAGACAGTTTACTGCTAGTCGGAGAGGGTCTGCTTCGTAGATAGTTTACTGCTAGTCGGAGAGGGCCTGCATCGAAGATTGTTTAGTGCTAGTTAGAGAGGAACTGCATCGTAGATAGTTGACTGCTAGCGCGAGAGGGACTGCATCGTAGATAGTTTAGTGCAAGTTCGACAGAAACTGCATCGTAGACTAAGTGCAAAATCAAGACGGAATGTATCGCAGATAGCTTAGTGCTTATTCAAATGGGACTGCATGGTAGATAATTTAGTGCTATTTCGAGAGGGACTGATCGAAGATAGTTCAGTGCTAGTTCAAGAGAAACTGCATCGTAGGTAGTTCAGTGCTTAATCTAGAGGTACTGCATCGTACATCGTTAACTACTAGTCCAAGAGGGACTGCATCGTAGATAGTATAGTGCTTAACATTGAGGACTACATCGTTTAGTCCGAGAGGGACTGCGTCGTAAATGGGTTCGTTCTAGTTCTAAAGATACTGCATCGTAGATACGTTTACGGCCAAATAGAGGAAGGTCTCTATCGTAGATAGGTTAGTGCAAGCTCGAGAGGAACTGCATCGTAGATAGTTTACTGTTAGTCCGAGAGGGACTGCATCGTAGTTTAGTCCAAATCAAGACGGACTGTATCGTAGATGTATCAAAACGGACTTTATCATATATAACCTAGTGCTATCGTAGATAGTTTAGTGCAAGTCCGAGAGGGACTGCATCGTAGATAGTTGAGTACTAGTCCGAGAGGGACTGCATCGAAGATAGTTCAGTGCATGTTCGAGAGGAACTGCATCGCAGATAGTTTAGTGCTAGTTCGAGAGGAACTCCATCGTAGATAGTATGGGGCTTAATCTATAAGGACTACAACGTAGATATTTTAATGCTTAATCTAGAGCATAGTACATAGTTTAGTGCATAATCTAGATGGACTGCATGGTAGATAGTTTAATTCCAGTTCGAGAGGAACTGCATCGTAGATTTAAGTACAAAATCAAGACGGAATGTATCGTAGATAGCTGAGTGCTTATTCAAATGGGACTGCATCGTAGATAATTTAGTGTTAGTTCGAGAGGGACTGATCGAAGATAGTTTGGTGCTAGTTCGAGGAACTGCATCTCAGATAGCTTAGTGCTAAATCTAGAGGGGCTGCATCGTAAATTGTTAACTGCTAGTCCGAGAGGGACTGCATCATAGATAGGATAGAGCTTAACCTTGGGGGACTGCATCGTAGACAGTTTACTGCTAGTCCGAAAGGGACTGCATCGTAGTTTAGTGCAAAATCGTAGATAGTTTAGTGCAAGTTCGAGAGGAACTGCATCGTAAGATAGTTTAGTGCTTAACTTTGAGGACTGCATCGCTTAGTCCGAGAGGGACTGCTTCCTAAATGGGTTCGGTCTAGTTGGAAAGGTACTGCATCGTAGATAGTTTAGGGCCAAATAGAGGAGGGTCTGTATCGTCGATAGTTTAGTGCTAGTTCGAGAGGGACTGCATCGTAGATAGTTTAGTGCAAGTTCGAGAGGAACTGCATCGCAGATAGTTTAGTGCTGGTTCGAGAGGAACTGCATCGTAGATAGCTTAGTGCTAAATCTAGAGTGGCAGCATCGTATATTTTTAACTGCTAGTCCGAGAGGGACTGTGTAGTAGATGGGTTCGGTCTAGTTCTAAAGATACTGCATCGTAGATAGCTTAGGGTCCAATAGAGGAAGGTCTGTATCGTAGATAGCTTAGTGCAATTTCGATAGGAACTGCATCGTAGACAGTTTACTGCTAGTCGGGGAGGGACTGCATCGTAGATAGTTTAGTGCAAAATCAAAACGGAATGTGTCAGTGTTAAATCAGAAGGGACTGCATCGTAGATAGTTTAGTGCTATTTAGAGAGGAACTGCATCGTAGATAGTTTACAGCTAGCGCGAAAGGGACTGCATCGTAGATAGTTTAGTGCAAGTTCGATAGAAACTGCATCGTAGACTTAAGTGAAAAATCGAGACGAAATGTATCATAGATAGCTTATTGCTTATTTAAATGTGACTGCATCGTAGATAATTTAGTGCTAGTTCGAGAGGGACTGATTGAAGATAGTTTAGGGCTAGTTTTCGAGGGAACTGCATCCTAGATAACTTTCTGCTAGTCCAAGAGGGACTGCATCGTAGATAGTTTAGTGCAAGTTCGAGAGGAACTGCATCGCAGATAGTTTAGTGCTAGTTCGAGAGGAACTGCACCTTAGATAGTTTAGTGGTTAATCTAGAGGGGCTGCATCGTTGATCGTTAACTACTAGTCCGAGAGGGACGGCATCGTAGATAATTTAGGGCCAAATAGAGGAGGGTCTGTATCGTCGATAGTTTAGTGTTAGATCGAGAGGAGCTGCATCGTAGACTTAATTGCAAAATCAAGACGGAATGTATCGTAGATAGCTTAGTCCTTATTCAAATGGGACTGCATGGTAGATAATTTAGTGCTAGTTCGCGAGGGACTGATCGAAGATAGTTTAGTGCTAGTTCGAGGAACTGCATCGTAGATAGCTTAGTGCTAAATCTAGAGGGGCTGCATCGTAGATTGTTAACTGCTAGTCAGAGAAGGACTTCATCGTAGATAGTTTAGTGCAAAATCAAAACGGAATGTGTCAGTGTTAAATTAAAAGGGACTGCATCGTAGATAGTTTAATGCTAGATCGAGAGGAAATCCATCGTATATGAATAGCTTGGTTCTTAATCTAGAGGGACTGCATCGTCGATAGATAACTGCTAGACAGACAGGGACTGCATCGTAAATAGTTAAGTATTAGTCTGAGAGGGACTGCATCGTAGACAGTTTACTGCTAGTCGGAGAGGGACTTCATCGTAGATAGTTTAGTGCAAAATCGGGACAGAATGTATCGTAGATAGCTAAGTGCTAAATCAAAAGGGACTGCATCTTAGATAATTTAGTGCTACTCCAAGAGGGACTGCATCGAAGATTGTTTAGTGCTAGTTCGAGAGGAACTGCATCGTAGATAGTTTACTGCTAGCGCGAGAGGGACTGCATCGTAGACTTAAGTGCCAAATCAAGAGTGAATATATCGTAGATAGCTTTGTGCTTATACAAATGGGACTGCATGATAGATAGTTTAGTGCTAGTTCGAGAGGGACTGATCGAAGATAGTTTAGTGCTAGTTCGAGAAACTCCATCGTAGATAGCTTAGTGCTAAATCTAGAGGGGCTGCATCGTAAGATTGTTATCTGCTACTCCAAGAGGGACTGCGTCGTACATGGGTTCGGTCTAGATCTAAACATACTGCATCGTAGATAGCAGATGGCCAAATAGAGGAAGGTCTGTATCGTAGTGCAAGTTCGAGAGGAACTGCATCGTAGACAGTTTACTGCTAGTCGGAGAGGGACTTCATCGTAGATAGTTTAGTGCAAAATCAAAACGGAATGTGTCAGTGTTAAATCAAAAGGGACTGCATCGTAGATAGTTTAGTGCTAGTTCGAGAGGAACTGCATCGTATATGAATAACTTGGTTCTTAATCTCGAGGGGCTGCATCGTCGAGAGGTTAGTGCTTAATCTAGAGGGGCTGCATCGTCGATAGTTAACTGCTAGTCCGACAGGGACTGCATCGTTAATAGTTTAGTATTAGTCTGAGAGGGACTGCTTCGTAGATAGTTTAGTGCTAGTCCGAGAGGGACTGCATCGTAGATATATTAGCATTTTACCTAGAGGGACTGCAGCGTGGATAGTTTAGTACAAAATCGGGACGGAATGTATCGTTGATAGCCTAGAGCTAATCAAAAGGACTGCATCGTAGATAATTTAGTGCTAGACCAAGAGGGACTGCATCGTAGATTGTTTAGTGCTAGTTCGAGAGGAACTCTTTCGTAGACAGTTTACTGCTAGTCCGAGAGGGACTGCATCGTAGATATTTTAGTGCAAGTTCGATAGAAACTGCATCGTAGACTTAAGTGCATAATCAAAGACGAAATGTATCATAGATAGCTTATTGCTTATTCAAATGGGACTGCATGGTGGACAATTTAGTGCTAGTTCGAGAGGGACTGATCGAAGATAGTTTAGCGCTAGTTCGAGGAACTTCATCGTAGATAGCTTAGTGCTAAATCTAGAGGGGCTGCATCGTAGATTGTTAACTGCTAGTCCGAGAGGGACTGCGTCGTAGATGGGTTCGGTCTAGTTCCAAAGATACTGCATCGTAGATAGCTTCGGGCCAAATAGAGGAAGGTCTGTATCGTAAATAGCTTAGTGCAAGTTCGAGAGGAACTGCATCGTACTGCTAGTCGGGGAGGGACTGCATCGTAGATAGTTTAGTGCAAAATCAAAACGGAATGTGTCAGTGTTAAATCAAAAGGGATTGCATCGTAGATAGTTTAGTGCTAGTTCGAGAGGAACTACATCGTATATGAATAGTTTGGTTCTTAATCTAGAGGGACTGCATCGTCGATAGGTTAGTGCTTAATCTACAGGGACTGCATCGTCGATAGTTAACTGCGAGTCCGACAGGGACTGCATCGTAAATAGTTTAGTATTAGTCTGAGAGGGACTGCATCGTAGATTGATTAGTGCTAGTTCGGGAGGAACTGCATCGTAGTAAGCTTACTGCTAGTCCGAGAGGAACTGCATCGTAGATAGTTTACTGCTAGCGCGAGAGGGACTGCATCGTAGATGGTTTAGTGCAAAATCAAAACGGAATTTAACAGAGTTAAATCAAAAAGGACTGCTTCGTAGATAGTTTAGTGCTAATTCGAGAGGAACTGCATCGTATATGAATAGTTTGTTTCTTAATCTAGAGGGACTGCATCGTAGATTGTTAACTGCTAGTCCGAGAGGGACTGCGTCGTAGATGGGTTGGGTCTAGTTCTAAAGATACTGCATCGTAGATAGCTTAGTGCCAAATAAGGTCTGTATCGAAGATAGCTTAGTGCAAGTTCAAGAGGAACTGCATCGTAGACAGATTACTGCTGGTCGGAGAGGGACTTCATCGTAGATGGTTTAGTGCAAAATCAAAACGGAATGTAACAGTGTTAAATCAAAAAGGACTGCATCGTAGGTAGTTTAGTGCTAATTCGAGAGGAACTGCATCGTATATGAATAGTTTGGTTCTTAATCTAGAGGGACTGCATCGTCGATATGTTAGTGCTTAATCTAGAGGGACTGCATTGTCGATAGTTAACTGCTAGTCCGACAGGAACTGCATCGTAAATAGTTTAGTATTAGTCTGAGAGGGACTGCATCGTAGATAGTTTAGTGCTAGTCCGCGAGGGACTGCATCGTAGATATATTAGCATTTTACCAACAGGGACTGCTTCGTAGATAGTTTAGTGCAAAATCGGGACGGAACGTATTGTCGACAGCTTAGTACTAAATCAAAAGGGACTTGATCGTAGATAATTTAGTGCTAGTCCAAGAGGGACTGCATCGTAGATAGTTTAGTGCAAGTTCGAGAGGAACTGCATCGCAGATAGTTTAGTTCTAGTCGGAGAGGGACTGCATCGTAGATACTTTAGTGCTAGTTCGAGAGGGACTGCATCGTAGACAGTTTACTGCTAGTCGGAGAGGGACTGCATCGTAGATAGTTTAGTGCAAAATCGGGACGGAATCTATCGTAGATAGCTTAGTGCTAAATCAATAGGGCCTGCATCGTAGATAATTTAGTGCTAGTCCGAGAGGGAAGGCATCGTAGATATTATAGTGCTAGTTCGGGAGAGTATATAGCGAAGTGCTAAATCAAAAGGGACTGCATCGTAGATAGTGCAAGTTCGAGAGGAACGGCATCGCAGATAGTTTAGTTCTAGGCGGGGAGGGACTGCTTCGTAGATATTTTACTGCTAGTCGGAGAGGAACTGCATCGTAGATAGTTTAGTTTAGTGCTAGTTCGAGCGGGACTGCATCGTAGACAGTTTACTGCTAGTCGGAGAGGGACTGCATCGTAGACAGTTTAGTGCAAAATCGGGACGGAATGTATCGTAGGTAGCTTAGTGCTAAATCAAAACGGACTGCATCGTAGATAATTTAGTGCTAGTCCGAGAGGGACTGCATCGAAAATTGTTTAGTGCTAGTTCGAGAGGAACTGCATCGTAGATAGTTTACTGCTATCGCAAGAGGCACTGCATAGTAGATAGTTAAGTGCAAGTTCGATAGGAAATGCGTTGTAGACAGTTTACTTCTAGTCGGAGAGGGACTTCATCGTAGATAGTTTAGTGCAAAGTGAAAACGGAATGTGTCAGTGTTAAATCAAAAGGGACTGCATCGTAGATAGTCTAGTGCTAGTTCGAGAGGAACTGCATCGTATATGAATAGTTTGGTTCTTAATCTGGAAGGACTGCATCGTCGATAGGTTAGTGCTTAATCTAGAGGGACTGCATCGTCGATAGGTAACTGCTAGTCCGACAGGGACTGCATCGTAAATAGTTTAGTATTAGTCTGAGAGGGACTGCATCGTAGATAGTTTAGTGCTAGTCCGAGAGGGACTTCATCGTAGATATATTAGCATTTTACCTAGAGGGACGGCATCGTAGATAGTTTAGTGCAAAATGGGGACGGAAAGTATCGTAGACAGCTTAGTACTAAATCAAAAGGGACTTTATCGTAGATAATTTAGTGCTAGTCCAAGAGGGACTGCATCGAATATAGGGTAGTGCTAGTTCGAGAGGAACTGCATCATTGATATTTTAGTGCTAGTTCAGGAGAGTATATAGCGAAGTGCTAAATCAAAAGGGACTGCATTGTAGATGGTTTAGTGCAAGTTCGAGAGGAACTGCATCGTAGACAGTTTAATGCTAGTCCGAGAGGGACTGCATCGTATATATTTTAGTGCTAGTTCGGGAGAGTATATAGCGAAGTGCTAAATCAAAAGGGATTAAATCGTAGAGAGTTTAGTGCAAGTTCGAGAGGGACTGCATCGCAGATAGTTTAGTGCTAGTCGGAGAGGGACTGCTTTGTAGATAGTTTATTGCTAGTCGGAGAGGGACTGCGTCGAAGATTGTTTAGTGCTAGATAGAGAGGAACTGCATCGTAGAGAGTTTACTGCTAGCGCGAGAGGGACTGCATCGTAGATAGTTTAGTGCAAGTTCGATAGAAACTGCATCGTAGAGTTAAGTGCTTAACCAAGACGAAATGTATCATAGATAGCTTATTGCTTATTCAAATGGGACTGCATGGTAGATAATTTAGTGCTAGTTCGATAGGGACTGATCGAAGATAGTTTAGTGCTAGTTCGAGGAACTGCATCGTAGATAGCTTAGTGCTAAATCTAGAGGGGCTGCATCGTAGATTGTTAACTGCTAGTCCGAGAGGGACTGCGTCGTAGATGGGTTCGGTCTAGTTCTAAAGATACTGCATCGTAGATAGCTTAGGGCTAAATAAGGTCTGTATAGTAGATAGCTTAGTGCAAGTTCAAGAGGAACTGCATCGTAGACAGATTACTGCTAGTCGGAGAGGGACTTCATCGTAGATAGTTTAGTGCAAAATCAAATCTGAATATGTCAGTGTTAAATCAAAAGGGACTGCATCGTAGATAGTCTAGTGCTAGTTCGAGAGAAACTGCATCGTATATGAATAGTTTGGTTCTCAATCTAGAGGGATTGCATCGTCGATAGGTAAAGACTAGTCCGAGAGGTACTGCATCGTAGATAGTTTAGTATTAGTCTGAGAGGGACTGCATCGTAGATAGTTTAGTGCTAGTCCGAGAGGGACTGCACCGTAGATATATTAGCATTTTACCTAGAGGGTCTGCATCGAAGATAGATTAGTGCTAGTGGGAGTGGGACTGCTTCGTAGATAGTTTACTGCTAGACGGAGAGGGACTGCTTCGTAGATAAGTAAGTGCTAGTTCGTGAGGAACTGCATCGTAGACAGTTTACTGCTAGTCGGTGAGGGACTGCATCGTAGATAGTTTAGTGCAAAATCGGGACGGAATGTATCGTAGATTGCTTAGTGCAAAATCAAAAGGACTGCATCGTAGATAATTTAATGCTAGTCCAAGAGGGACTGCATCGAAGATTGTTTAGTGCTAGTTCGAGAGGAACTGCATCGTAGGCAGTTTACTGCTAGTCCGCGAGTGACTGCAACGTAGATATCTTAGTGCTAGTTCGGGGGAGTATATAGTGAAGTGCTAAATCAAAAGGGACTGCATCGTAGATAGTTTAGTGCAAGTTCGAGAGGAACTGCATCGCAGATAGTTTAGTGCTAGTCGGAGAGGAACTGCTTCGTAGATAGTTTACTGCTAGCCCGAGAGGAACTGCATCGCAGATAGTTTAGTGCTAGTCGGAGAGGAACTCCTTCGTAGATAGTTTACTGCTAGCCCGAGAGGGACTGCATCGTAGATAGCTTAGTGCTAAATCTAGAGGGGCTGCGTCGTAGATTGTTAACTGCTAGTCCGAGAGGGACTGCGTCGTAGATGGGTTCGGTCTAGTTCCAAAGATACTGCATCGTAGTTAGCTTAGGGCTAAATAGAGGAAGGTATGTATCGTAGATAGCTTAGTGCAAGTTCGAGAGGAACTGCATCGTAGACAGTTTACTGCTAGTCGGGGAGGGACTGCATCGTAGATAGTTTAGTGCAAAATCAAAACGGAATGTGTCAGTGTTAAATCAGAAGGGACTGCATCGTAGATAGTTTAGTGCTAGTTCGAGAGGAACTGCATCGCAGATAGTTTAGTGCTAGTTCGAGAGGAACTGCATCGTAGATAGCTTAGTGCTAAATCTCGAGTGGCAGCATCGTATATTGTTAACTGCTAGTCCGAGAGGGACTGTGTCGTAGTTGGTTTCGGTCTAGTTCTGAAGATACTGCATCGTAGATAGCTTAGGGCCAAATAGAGGAAGGTCTGTATCGTAGATAGCTTAGGGCCAAATAGAGGAAGGTCTGTATCGTAGATAGCTTAGTGCAAACTCGAGAGGAACTGCATCGTAGACAGTTTACTGCTAGTCGGAGAGGGACTTCATCGTAGATAGTTTAGTGCAAAATCAAAACGGAATGTGGCAGTGTTAAATCAAAAGGGACTGCATCGTAGATAGTCTAGTGCTAGTTCAAGAGGAACTGCATCGTATATAAATAGTTTGGTTCTTAATCTAGAGGGACTGGATCGTAGATAGTTTAGTGCTAATTCGAGAGGGACTGCAGCGTAGACAGTTTACTGCTAGTCGGAGAGGGACTGCATCGTAGTTAGTTTAGTGCAAAATCGGGACGGAATGTATCGTAGATAGCTTAGTGCTAAACCATAAGGGACTGTATCGTAGATAATTTGGTGCTAGTCCGGGAGGGACTGCGTCGTAGATATTTTAGTGCTTGTTCGGGAGAGTATATAGCGAAGTGCTAAATCAAAAGGGACTGCACCGAAGATAATTTAATGCTCGTCCAAGAGGAACTGCATCGTAGACAGTTTAGTGGTAGTTCGAGAGGAACTGCATAGTAGACATTTTACTGCTAGTCCGAGAGGGACTGCATCGTAGATATTTTAGTGCAAGTTCGATAGAAACTGCATCGTAGACTTATGTGCATAATCAAAGACGAAATGTATCATAGATAGCTTATGGCTTATTCAAATGGGACTGCATGGTGGAAAATTTAGTGCTAGTTCGAGAGGGACTGATCGAAGATAGTTTAGCGCTAGTTCGAGGAACTTCATCGTAGATAGCTTAGTGCTAAATCTAGAGGGGCTGCATCGTAGATTGTTAACTAGTAGTCCGAGAGGGACTTCATCGTAGATAGTTTAGGGCCAAATAGAGGAGGGTCTGTATCGTCGATAGATTAGTGCTAGTTCGAGAGGAACTGCATCGTAGACTTGAGTGCAAAATCAAGACGGAATGTATCGTAGATAGCTTAGTGCTTATTCAAAAGGGACTGCATGGTAGATAATTAAGTGCTAGTTCGAGAGGGACTGATCGAAGATAGCTTAGTGCTAGTTCGAGGAACTGCATCGTAGATAGCTTAGTGCTAAATTAAGAGGGGCTGCATCGAAGATTGTTAACTTCTAGTCCGAGAGGGACTGCGTCGTAGATGGGTTCGGTCTAGTTCTAAAGATACTACATCGTAGATAGCTGAGAGCCAAATAGAGGAAGGTCTGTATCGTAGATAGCTTAGTGCAAGTTCGAGAGGAACTGCATCGTAGACAGTTTACTGCTAGTCGGGGAGGGACTTCATCGTAGATAGTTTAGTGCAAAATCAAAACGGAATGTGTCAGTGTTAAATCAAAAGGACTGCATCGTAGATAGCTTAGTGCTAGTTCGAGAGGAACTACATCGTATATGAATAGTTTGGTTCTTAATCTAGGGGGACTGCATCGTCCTTAGGTTAGTGCTCAATCTAGAGGGACTGCATCGTCGATAGTTAACTGCTATTCCGACAGGGACTGCATCGTAAATAGTTTAGTATTAGTCTGAGAGGGACTGCTTCGTCGATAGTTTAGTGCTAGTCCGAGGGGGACTGCTTCATAGATATATTAGCATTTTACCTAGAGGGACTGCACCGTAGATAGTTTACTGCAAAATCGGGACGGAAAGTATCGATGACACTTACTTTACTTACTTTATTCCTGCCGCTCCTTCCGGAGCATAGGGCCTTGGCGAAATTTCTCCAAGCAGTACGGTTCCTGGCCATTCTCTTCACTTGACTCCAGTTCTTGTCCACCTCTGCAATTTCATTTTCGATCGTCCTCTTCCAGGTCTTCTTAGGTCGACCTCGCTTCCTGGCGCCTTAAGGATTCCAGTCTAGGGCCGCCCTCTCAATAGCTCCGTCCGGCTTCCTTAGTGTGTGACCAATCCAGCGCCATTTCCTCTCCTTGATCTGGATGCTAATCGGTTGTTGATTGGTGATTAGGGCCGCCCTCTCAATAGCTCCGTCCGGCTTCCTTAGTGTGTGACCAATCCAGCGCCATTTCCTCTCCTTGATCTGGATGCTAATCGGTTGTTGATTGGTGGTGGTCCAAAGATCTTCATTTGAGATTATGTCTGGCCACCTCACATTCATGATGCGACGCAGACATCTGTTAATGAACACCTGTAGCTAGTTGTTGATCGGTTTTGTGACTTTCCATGTTTCACAGCCGTAGAGAAGAATCGACTTTACGTTGCTATTGAAAAGGCGGAGCTTGGTCTTCCTGGAAATGTTTCTATTTCTCCAGATGGGGTAGAGCTGGACAAAGGCACCATTTGCCTTCCTGATACGGCTTCGAACATCTTCCTCTGCTCCCCCATCATTTGTGACTATACTACCAAGGTAGAGGAAGGACTCAACTCGCTCAATGTCCTTTCCGTTGACTGTCAAACTAGTCGTGATGTCAGAATTTATCCTCATCTCTTTGGTCTTGTTGGTGTTGATCATCAGTCCTGCTTCTCTCTGCAACCTCCCCAGCTTATCTTCTATGTCTCGGTACCGTTGTGCCATAAGACAAATGTCGTCTGCGAAATCCACATCTTCAAGCCTGTCATTTATACCCCATTGAATACCCCTCTTCCGTCCTCCCATTACCTTCTTCATCACACTATCCAGGACCATAAGGAACAGAGTTGGGGAAAGGACACACCCCTGTCTCACTCCGGAACTGACCTTTATCCTTTTCTGTTAATTTGCCTTCGTGAAGAACCTGGCACTCATACCCTTCGTACATCTCTTCCATGATTCTGATGATCTTTGTAGGAATTTTATATTCCTCGAGGGTCTTCCACATGATTCTTTGATTTACGGAGTCGAAGGCTTTCTCGAAGTCAACAAATGTGAGGTAAAGGGTATTCCGCCACTCCACACTCTGCTCCAGGATGATTCGGAGGGTGTTGATGAGATCCACACAGCTGCGATGTTGTCGAAATCCAGCCTGTCCCTTCCGAAGCCTTTTTTCTACGCAGTCTTTTATACGATTCAGGATGACTCTCGCCAGCACTTTGCTTGGAATGGACAGCAAGGTGATACCCCTCCAGTTGTTACAGTTTGTGGTGTCCCCTTTCTTCGGCAACTTGACTATCAACCCCTTCTTCCAGTCGGTTGGTATTTTCTCCTCCTTCCAGATCTTCTTCAACAGCGGGTGCAGCAGATCGATCGTAATATCCAGGTCTGCTTTCAGTACTTCCGCTGGGATATTATCCAGACCTGGTGCCTTCCCGCATTTCATCTGCTTCAACGCTGTCCGTATTTCGCCCCGAGTTGGGGAGTCGAGGCTGATGCTTGGGTCACTTTCTGCTTCCTCTTCATCTTCTCCTCGCTGCTTACTTTCTGGTCCTCTATCTCTATTAAGAACCTCCGCAAAGTGTTCTCTCCATCTTGTCAGCTGCTGTTCACACGTCGTGAGGATCTCGCCCGTCTTGCTCTTCACAGGCCTAGTTTTATTAAAACCTTTCTTCGAAAGCATCTTTGTGATGCCATAGAGCTCCTTAACGTCCCCCCTTCTTGCCGCGTCTTCTGCTTTCTCCGCTTGCTCATCAATCCACCTCCTATGATCCTTCCGTACACTCCTATTTACCTCCCTGTTTGCTGTTGAATACTTTGCTTGTGTGAGAGCCATCTGCTGCCTAGTCTTGCAGGGGTTGAGCGTGGCCTTAATCTCCTTTCTATAATTTATCTTGTCCCAGGTCTGATCGGATATCCATTCTTTCCGCAGGTAGTTCTTGTACCCGAGCTGCATCTCACTGGTCTCCACAAAGATATTCTTTACCTCGCTCCACACAGTCTCCACGTCCTTCTCTGTCTCGGAGTGCAACACCTGGAATTTATTTCTGAGCTCCAGTTTAAATTGGTCCAATCTCTGCCGGTTCTTAAGCTTGACCAAATCAAACTTGTTGTGCCGAGTGTTAAACTTTCGGCGGACTGCGACGATCTTCATGCGGAAGTTGTCAACCACAAGATGATGGTCACTACCAACGTCCGCTCCTCTCTTGTTCGTTGACAGCTTAGTACTAAATCAAAAGGGGCTTTATCGTAGATAATTTAGTGCTAGTCCAAGAGGGACTGCATCGAAGATAGATTAGTGCTAGCTCGAGAGGAACTGCCTCGTAGTTAGTTAACTGCTAGTACGAGAGAGACTGCATCGAAGATAGTTTACTGCTAGTCCGAGAGGGACTGCATCGTAGATATTTTAGTGCTAGTTCGGGAGAGTATATAGCGAAGTGCTAAATCAAATGGGACTGCATCGTAGATAGTTTAGTGCTAGTTCGAGAGGAACTACATCGTATATTAATAGTTTGGTTCTTAATATAGAGAGACTGCATCGTCGATAGGTTAGTGCTAAATCTAGAGGGGCTGCATCGTAGATAGTTTAGTGCAAAATCAAAACGGAATGTGTCAGTGTTAAACCAAAAGAGACTGCATCGTAGAAAGTTTAGTGCTAGTTTGACAGGAACTACATCGTATATGAATAGTTTGGTTCTTAATCGAGAGGGACTGCATCGTCGATAGGTTAGTGCTTAATCTAGAGGGACTGCATCGTCGATAGTTAACTGCTAGTCCGACAGTTACTGCATCGTAATTAGTTTAGTATTAGTCTGAGAGGGACTGCATCGTAGATAGATTAGTGCTAGTTCGAGAGGAACTGCATCGTAGTTAGTTAACAGCTAGTACGAGAGGGACTGCGTCGAAGATAGTTTACTGCTAGTACGAGAGGGACTGCGTCGAAGATAGTTTACTGCTAGTACGAGAGGGACTGCATCGTAGATATTTTAGTGCTAGTTCGGGTGAGTATATAGCGAAGTGCTAAATCACAAGGGACTGCATCGTAGATAATTTAGTGCTAGTCCAAGAGGGACAGCATCGAAGATTGATTAGTGCTAGTTCGAGAGGAACTGCATCGTAGATAGTTTACTGCTAGCGCTAGAGGGACTGCATCGTAGATAGTTTGGTTCAAGTTCGATAGGAACTGCATCGTAGATAGTTTAATGCTAAATCTAGAGGGGCTGCATCGTAGATTGTTAACTGCTAGTCCGAGAGGGACTGCGTCGTAAATGGGTTAGGTATAGTTCTAAAGATACTGCATCGTAGATAGCTGAGGGCCAAATAGAGGAAGGTCTGTATCGTAGATAGCTTAGTGCAAGTTCGAGAGGAACTGCATCGTAGACAGTTTACTGCTAGTCGGAGAGGGACTGCTTCGTAGATATTTTACTGCTAGTCGGAGAGGGCCTGCATCGAAGATTGTTTAGTGCTAGTTAGAGAGGAACTGCATCGTAGATAGTTGACTGCTAGCGCGAGAGGGACTGCATCGTAGATAGTTTAGTGCAAGTTCGACAGAAACTGCATCGTAGACTAAGTGCAAAATCAAGACGGAATGTATCGCAGATAGCTTAGTGCTTATTCAAATGGGACTGCATGGTAGATAATTTAGTGCTATTTCGAGAGGGACTGATCGAAGATAGTTCAGTGCTAGTTCAAGAGAAACTGCATCATAGGTAGTTCAGTGCTTAATCTAGAGGTACTGCATCGTAGATCGTTAACTACTAGTCCAAGAGGGACTGCATCGTAGATAGTATAGTGCTTAACATTGAGGACTACATCGTTTAGTCCGAGAGGGACTGCGTCGTAAATGGGTTCGTTCTAGTTCTAAAGATACTGCATCGTAGATACGTTTACGGCCAAATAGAGGAAGGTCTCTATCGTAGATAGGTTAGTGCAAGCTCGAGAGGAACTGCATCGTAGATAGTTTACTGTTAGTCCGAGAGGGACTGCATCGTAATTTAGTCCAAATCAAGACGGACTGTATCGTAGATGTATCAAAACGGACTTTATCATATATAACCTAGTGCTATCGTAGATAGTTTAGTGCAAGTCCGAGAGGGACTGCATCGTAGATAGTTGAGTACTAGTCCGAGAGGGACTGCATCGAAGATAGTTCAGTGCATGTTCGAGAGGAACTGCATCGCAGATAGTTTAGTGCTAGTTCGAGAGGAACTCCATCGTAGATAGTATGGGGCTTAATCTATAAGGACTACAACGTAGATATTTTAATGCTTAATCTAGAGCATAGTACGTAGTTTAGTGCATAATCTAGATGGACTGCATCGTAGATAGTTTAATTCCAGTTCGAGAGGAACTGCATCGTAGATTTAAGTACAAAATCAAGACGGAATGTATCGTAGATAGCTTAGTGCTTATTCAAATGGGACTGCATCGTAGATAATTTAGTGTTAGTTCGAGAGGGACTGATCGAAGATAGTTTGGTGCTAGTTCGAGGAACTGCATCTCAGATAGCTTAGTGCTAAATCTAGAGGGGCTGCATCGTAAATTGTTAACTGCTAGTCCGAGAGGGACTGCATCATAGATAGTATAGAGCTTAACCTTGGGGGACTGCATCGTAGACAGTTTACTGCTAGTCCGAAAGGGACTGCATCGTAGTTTAGTGCAAAATCGTAGATAGTTTAGTGCAAGTTCGAGAGGAACTGCATCGTAAGATAGTTTAGTGCTTAACTTTGAGGACTGCATCGCTTAGTCCGAGAGGGACTGCTTCCTAAATGGGTTCGGTCTAGTTGGAAAGGTACTGCATCGTAGATAGTTTAGGGCCAAATAGAGGAGGGTCTGTATCGTCGATAGTTTAGTGCTAGTTCGAGAGGGACTGCATCGTAGACTGTTTAGTCCGTTATCAAGACGGAATGTATCGTAGATGGTTTAGTGCTAGTCCGAGGGGGACTGCATCGTAGATAGTGTAGTGCTTAACCTTGGGGGACTGCATCGTAGATAATTTACTGCTAGTCCGAGAGGGACTGCATCGTAGTTTAGTGCAAAATCAAGACGGAATGTATCGTAGATAGCTATGTGCTAAATCAAGGGACTATATCGTAGAAACTTAAGTTCTAGTTCGAAAGATGTATCAAAAGTGACTTCAACGTATATAATCTAGTGCTAGTGCGAGAGGGACTGCAACGAAGGTAGTTTAGTGCTAGTTCGAGAGGAACTGCATCGTAGATAGTTTAGTGCTAGTCCGAGAGGGACTGCATCGTAGATATTTTAGTGCTAGTTCGGGAGTAAGTGCATCGTATATAGCGAAGTGCTAAATCAAAAGGGACTCCAACGTAGATAGTTTAGCGCAAGTTCGAGTGGAACTGCATCGCAGAGAGTATAGTGCTAGTTCGAGAGGAATTGCATCGTTGATAGTTTACTGCTAGTCCGAGAGGGACTGCATCGTAGTTTAGTGCAGAATCAAGACGGAATGTATGGTAGATGTATCAAAAGGGACTTCGTCGTATATAATCTAGTGCTAGTGCGAGAGGGACTGCAACGAAGGTAGTTTAGTGCTGGTCCAAGATGGACTGCATCGTAGACAGTTTAGTGCAAGTTCGAGAGGAACTGCATCGTACATGTATAGTTTAGTTCTTAATCTAGAGCGACTGTATCGTCGATAGTTTAGTGCTAGTGCGAGAAGAACACCATCGTAGATAGTTTAGTGCTTAATCTAGAGGGACTGCATCGTCGATAGTTAACTGCTAGTCCGACAGGGACTGCATCGTTAATAGTTTAGTATTAGTCTGAGAGGGACTGACTCGTAGATAGTTTAGTGCTAGTCTGAGAGCGACTGCCTCGCAGATAGTTTCGTGCTAGTTCGAGAGGAACTGGACCGCAGATAGATTAGTGCTAGTTCGAGAGGAACTGCATCGTAGTTAACTGCTAGTCCGAGAGGGACTGCATCGTAGTTAAGTGCAAAATCAAGATGGAATGTATCGTAGATGTATCAGAAGGGATTTCATCGTATACAATCTAGTGCTAGTCCAAGAGGGACTGCATCGTAGATAGTTGAGTGCTGGTCCGAGAGGGAATGCATCGTAGATAGTTTAGTGCAAGTTGGAGAGGAACTGCATCGCAGATAGTTTAGTGCAAGTTCGAGAGGAACTGCATCGCAGATAGTTTAGTGCTAGTTCGAGAGGAACTGCATCGTAGATAGTTTAGTCCTTAATCTAGAGGGACTGCATCGTCGATAGTTAACTGCTAGTCCGACAGGGACTGCATCGTATATAGTTTAGTATTAGTCTGAGAGGGTCTGAATCGTGGGATAATTTAGTGCTAGTTCGAGAGGAACTGCATCGCAGATAATTTAGTGCTAGTCCGAGAGGGATTGCATCGAACATAGTTTAGTGCTAGTCCAAGAGGAACTGCATCGTAGATAGTTGAGTGCTGGTCCGAGAGGGACTGCATCGTAGATAGTTTAGTGCAAGTTCGAGAGGAACTGCATCGCAGATAGTTTAGTGCTGGTCCGAGAGGGACTGCTTCGTAGATAGTATAATGCTTAATCTATAAGGGCTACATCTTAGATATTTTAGTGCTTAATCTAGCGCAAAATCAAGAGCGACTGCATCGTAGATAGTTGAGTGCTTAATCTATATGGACTTCATCGTAATTCTAGTTCGAGAGGAACTGCATCGTGAACTTAAGTGCAAAATCAAGACGGAATGTATCGTAGATAGCTTAGTGCTTATTCAAATGGCACTGCATCGTAGATAATTTAGTGATAGTTCGAGAGGAACTGATCGAAGTTAATTTAGTGCTAGTTCGAGGAACTGCATCGTAGATAGTTTAGTGCTAAATCTAGAGGGGCTGCATCGTAGATTGTTAACTGCTAGTCCGAGAGGGACTGCATCGTAGATAGTATAGTGCTTAACCTTGGGGAACTGCATCGTAGATAATTTACTGCTAGTCCGAGAGGGACTGCGTCGTAGATGGGTTCGGTCTAGCCCGAAAGGTACTGCATCGCAGATAGTTTAGGGACAAATAGAGGAGGGTCTATATCGTAGATAGTTTAGTGCAAGTTCGTGAGAGACTGCATAGTGGACAGTTTAGTGCAAAATCAAGACGGAATGTATCGTAGATAGCTATGTGCTAAATCAAGGGACTATATCGTAGAAACTTAAGTTCTAGTTCGAAAGGGACTGCACCGTAGATAGTTTAGGATTAGTCTGGGAGGGACTGCATCGTAGATAGTTTAGTGCTAGTCCGAGAGGGACTTCATCGTAGATATATTAGCATTTTACCTAGAGGGACGGCATCGTAGATAGTTTAGTGCAAAATGGGGACGGAAAGTATCGTAGACAGCTTAGTACTAAATCAAAAGGGACTTTATCGTAGATAATTTAGTGCTAGTCCAAGAGGGACTGCATCGAATATAGGGTAGTGCTAGTTCGAGAGGAACTGCATCGTTGATATTTCAGTGCTAGTTCGGGAGAGTATATAGCGAAGTGCTAAATCAAAAGGGACTGCATTGTAGATGGTTTAGTGCAAGTTCGAGAAGAACTGCATCGCAGATAGTATAGTGCTAGTCGGAGAGGGACTGCTTCGTAGATAGTTTACTGCTAGTCCAAGAGGGACTGCATCGATGATTGTTTAGTGCTAGTTCGAGAGGAACTGCATCGTAGACAGTTTACTGCTAGTCCGAGAGGGACTGCATCGTATATATTTTAGTGCTAGTTCGGGAGAGTATATAGCGAAGTGCTAAATCAAAAGGGATTAAATCGTAGATAGTTTAGTGCAAGTTCGAGAGGGACTGCATCGCAGATAGTTTAGTGCTAGTCGGAGAGGGACTGCTTCGTAGATAGTTTATTGCTAGTCGGAGAGGGACTGCATCGAAGATTGTTTAGTGCTAGATAGAGAGGAACTGCATCGTAGAGAGTTTACTGCTAGCGCGAGAGGGACTGCATCGTAGATAGTTTAGTGCAAGTTCGATAGAAACTGCATCGTAGAGTTAAGTGCATAATCAAGACGAAATGTATCATAGATAGCTTATTGCTTATTCAAATGGGACTGCATGGTAGATAATTTATTGCTAGTTTGATAGGGACTGATCGAAGATAGTTTAGTGCTAGTTCGAGGAACTGCATCGTAGATAGCTTAGTGCTAAATCTAGAGGGGCTGCATCGTAGATTGTTAACTGCTAGTCCGAGAGGGACTGCGTCGTAGATGGGTTCGGTCTAGTTCTAAAGATACTGCATCTTAGATAGCTTAGGGCTAAATAAGGTCTGTATAGTAGATAGCTTAGTGCAAGTTCAAGAGGAACTGCATCGTAGACAGATTACTGCTAGTCGGAGAGGGACTTCATCGTAGATAGTTTAGTGCAAAATCAAAACGGAATGTAACAGTGTTAAATCAAAAATGACTGCATCGTAGACAGTTTACTGCTAGTCGGAACGGGACTGCATCGTAGTTAGTTTAGTGCAAAATCGAGACGGAATGTATCGTATATAGCTTAGTGCTAATTCAAAAGGGACTGCATCGTAGATAATTGAGTGCTAGTCCAAGAGCGACTGTATCGAAGATTGTTTAGTGCTAGTTCGAGGGGAACTGCATCGTAGATAGTTTAGTTCTAGTCGGAGAGGGGCTGCTTCGTAGATAGTTTACTGCTAGTCGGAGAGGGACTGCATCGTAGATAGTTTAGTGCTAGTTCGAGAGGGACTGCATCGTAGACAGTTCACTGCTAGTTGGAGAAGGACTGCATCGTAGATAGTTTAGTGCTAGTTCGAGAGGGACTGCATCGTAGACAGTTTACTGCTAGTCGGAGAGGGACTGCATCGTAGATAGTTTAGTGCAAAATCGGGACGGAATGTATCGTAGATAGCTTAGTGCTAAATCAAAAGGGACTGCATCACAGATAATTTAGTGCTAGTCCAAGAGGGACTGCATCGAAGATTGTTCAGTGCTAGTTCGAGGGGAACTGCATCGTAGATAATTTACTGCTAGCTCGAGAGGGACTGCATCGTAGATAGTTAAGTGCAAGTTCGATAGGAACTGCATTGTAGACAGTTTACTTCTAGTCGGAGAGGGACTTCATCGTAGATAGTTTAGTGCAAAATCAAAACGGAATGTGTCAGTGTTAAATCAAAAGGGACTGCATCGTAGATAGTCTAGTGCTAGTTCGAGAGGAACTGCATCGTATATGAATAGTTTGGTTCTTAATCTAGAAGGACTGCATCGTCGATACGTTAGTGCTTAATCTAGAGGGACTGCATCGTCGATAGGTAACTGCTAGTCCGACAGGGACTGCATCGTAAATAGTTTAGTATTAGTCTGAGAGGGACTGCATCGTAGATAGTTTAGTGCTAGTCCGAGAGGGACTGCATCGTAGATATATTAGCATTTTACCTAGAGGGACGGCATCGTAGATAGTTTAGTGCAAAATCGGGACGGAAAGTATCGTAGACAGCTTAGTACTAAATCAATAGGGACTTTATCGTAGATAATTTAGTGCTAGTCCAAGAGGGACTGCATCGAATATAGGGTAGTGCTAGTTCGAGAGGAACTGCGTCGTAGTTAGTTAACTGCTAGTACGCGAGGGACTGCATCGACGATAGTTTACTGCTAGTCCGAGAGGGACTGCATCGTAGATATTTTTGTGCTAGTTCGGGAGAGTATATAGCGAAGTGCTAAATCAAAAGGGACTGCATCGTGGATAGTTTTGTGCAAGTTCGAGAGGATTTGCATCGCATATAGTTTAGTGCTAGTCGGAGAGGGACTGCTTCGTAGATAGTTTACTGCTAGTCGGAGAGGAACTGAATCGTAGTTTAGTGCAAAATCGGGACGGAATGTATCGAATATAGCTTAGTGCTAAATCAAAAGGGACTGCATCGTAGATAGTTTAGTGCAAGTTCGAGAGGAACTGCATCGGAGAGTTAAGGGCATAATCGAGACGAAATGTATCATAGATAGCTTATTGCTTATTCAAATGGGACTGCATGGTAGATAATTTAGTGCTAGTTTGATAGGGACTGATCGAAGATAGCTTAGTGCTAGTTCGAGGAACTGCATCGTAGATAGCTTAGTGATAAATCTAGAGGGGCTGCATCGTAGATTGTTAACTGCTAGTCCGAGAGGGACTGCGTCGTAGATGGGTTCGGTCTAGTTCTAAGGATACTGCATCGTAGATAGCTTAGGGCTAAATAAGGTCTGTATAGTAGATAGCTTAGTGCAAGTTCAAGAGGAACTGCATCGTACACAGATTACTGCTAGTCGGAGAGGGACTTCATCGTAGATAGTTTAGTGATAAATCAAAACGGAATGTAACAGTGTTAAATCAAAAAGGACTGCATAGTAGACAGTTTACTGCTAGTCGGTGAGGGACTGCATCGTAGATAGTTTAGTGCAAAATCGGGACGGAATGTATCGTAGATTGCTTAGTGCTAAATCAAAAGGACTGCATCGTAGATAATTTAATGCTAGTCCAAGATGGACGGCGTCGAAGATTGTTTAGTGCTAGTTAGAGAGGAACTGCGTCGTAGATAGTTTACTGCTAGCGCTAGAGGGACTGCATCGTAGATAGTTTAGTGCAAGATCGATAGAAATTGCATCGTAGACTTAAGTGCAGGATCAAGACGAAATGTATCATAGACAGCTTATTGCTTATTCAAATGGGACTGCATGGTAGATAATTTAGTGCCAGTTCGAGAAGGACTGATCGAAGATAGTTTAGTGCTAGTTCAAGGAACTGCATCGAAGATAGCTAAGTGCTAAATCTAGAGGGGCTGCATCGTAGATTGTTAACTGCTAGTCCGAGAGGGACTGCGTCGTAGATGGGTTCAGTCTAGTTCTAAAGATACTGCATCGTAGATAGCTTAGGGCCAAATAGAGGAAGGTCTGTATCGTAGATAGCTTAGTGCAAGTTCGATAGGAACTGCATCGTAGACAGTTTACTGCTAGTCGGGGAGGGACTGAATCGTAGATAGTTTAGTGCAAAATCAAAACGGAATGTGTCAGTGTGTAATCAAAAGGACTGCATCGTAGATAGCTTAGTGCTAGTTCGAGAGGAACTACATCGTATATGAATAGTTTGGTTCTTAATCTAGGGGGACTGCATCGTCCTTAGGTTAGTACTCAATGAAGAGGGACTGCATCGTCGATAGTTAACTGCTATTCCGACAGGGACTGCATCGTAAATAGTTTAGTATTAGTCTGAGAGGGACTGCTACGTCGATAGTTTAGTGCTAGTCCGAGAGGGACTGCTTCATATATATATTAGCATTTTACCTAGAGGGACTGCACCGCAGATAATTTACTGCAAAATCGGGACGGAAAGTATCGATGACACTTACTTTACTTACTTTATTCCTGCCGCTCCTTCCGGAGCATAGGGCCTTGGCGAAATTTCTCCAAGCAGTACGGTTCCTGGCCATTCTCTTCACTTGACTCCAGTTCTTGTCCACCTCTGCAATTTCATTTTCGATCGTCCTCTTCCAGGTCTTCTTAGGTCGACCTCGCTTCCTGGCGCCTTAAGGATTCCAGTCTAGGGCCGCCCTCTCAATAGCTCCGTCCGGCTTCCTTAGTGTGTGACCAATCCAGCGCCATTTCCTCTCCTTGATCTGGATGCTAATCGGTTGTTGATTGGTGATGGTCCAAAGATCTTCATTTGAGATTATGTCTGGCCACCTCACATTCATGATGCGACGCAGACATCTGTTAATGAACACCTGTAGCTGGTTGTTGATCGGTTTTGTGACTTTCCATGTTTCACAGCCGTAGAGAAGAATCGACTTTACGTTGCTATTGAAAAGGCGGAGCTTGGTCTTCCTGGAAATGTTTCTATTTCTCCAGATGGGGTAGAGCTGGACAAAGGCACCATTTGCCTTCCTGATACGGCTTCGAACATCTTCCTCTGCTCCCCCATCATTTTTGACTATACTACCAAGGTAGAGGAAGGACTCAACTCGCTCAATGTCCTTTCCGTTGACTGTCAAACTAGTCGTGATGTCAGAATTTATCCTCATCTCTTTGGTCTTGTTGGTGTTGATCATCAGTCCTGCTTCTCTCTGCAACCTCCCCAGCTTATCTTCTATGTCTCGGTACCGTTGTGCCATAAGACAAATGTCGTCTGCGAAATCCACATCTTCAAGCCTGTCATTTATACCCCATTGAATACCCCTCTTCCGTCCTCCCATTACCTTCTTCATCACACTATCCAGGACCATAAGGAACAGAGTTGGGGAAAGGACACACCCCTGTCTCACTCCGGAACTGACCTTTATCTTTTCTGTTAATTTGCCTTCGTGAAGAACCTGGCACTCATTCCCTTCGTACATCTCTTCCATGATTCTGATGATCTTTGTAGGAATTTTATATTCCTCGAGGGTCTTCCACATGATTCTTTGATTTACGGAGTCGAAGGCTTTCTCGAAGTCAACAAATGTGAGGTAAAGGGTATTCCGCCACTCCACACTCTGCTCCAGGATGATTCGGAGGGTGTTGATGAGATCCACACAGCTGCGATGTTGTCGAAATCCAGCCTGTTCCTTCCGAAGCCTTTTTTCTACGCAGTCTTTTATACGATTCAGGGTGACTCTTGCCAGAACTTTGCTTGGAATGGACAGCAAGGTGATACCCCTCCAGTTGTTACAGTTTGTGGTGTCCCCTTTCTTCGGCAACTTGACTATCAACCCCTTCTTCCAGTCGGTTGGTATTTTCTCCTCCTTCCAGATCTTCTCCAACAGCGGGTGCAGCAGATCGATCGTAATATCCAGGTCTGCTTTCAGTACTTCCGCTGGGATATTATCCAGACCTGGTGCCTTCCCGCATTTCATCTGCTACAACGCTGTCCGTATTTCGCCCCGAGTTTGGGAGTCGAGGCTGATGCTTGGGTCACTTTCTGCTTCCTCTTCATCTTCTCCTCGCTGCTTACTTTCTGGTCCTCTATCTCTATTAAGAACCTCCGCAAAGTGTTCTCTCCATCTTGTCAGCTGCTGTTCACACGTCGTGAGGATCTCGCCCGTCTTGCTCTTCACAGGCCTAGTTTTATTAAAACCTTTCTTCGAAAGCATCTTTGTGATGCCATAGAGCTCCTTAACGTCCCCCCTTCTTGCCGCTTCTTCTGCTTTCTCCGCTTGCTCATCAATCCACCTCCTATGATCCTTCCGTACACTCCTATTTACCTCCCTGTTTGCTGTTGAATACTTTGCTTGTGTGAGAGCCATCTGCTGCCTAGTCTTGCAGGGGTTGAGCTTGGCCTTAATCTCCTTTCTATAATTTATCTTGTCCCAGGTCTGATCGGATATCCATTCTTTCCGCAGGTAGTTCTTGTACCCGAGCTGCATCTCACTGGTTTCCACGAAGATATTCTTTACCTCGCTCCACACAGTCCCCACGCCCTTCTCTGTCTCGGAGTGCAACACCTGGAATTTACTTCTGAGCTCCAGTTTAAATTGGTCCAATCTCAGCCGGTTCTTAAGCTTGACCACATCAAACTTGTTGTTCCGAGTGTTAAACTTTCGGCGGACTGCGACGATCTTCATGCGGAAGTTGGCAACCTCAAGATGATGGTCACTACCAACGTCCGCTCCTCTCTTGTTCGTTGACAGCTTAGTACTAAATCAAAAGGGGCTTTATCGTAGATAATTTAGTGCTAGTCCAAGAGGGACTGCATCGAAGATAGATTAGTGCTAGCTCGAGAGGAACTGCCTCGTAGTTAGTTAACTGCTAGTACGAGAGGGACTGCATCGAAGATAGTTTACTGCTAGTCGGAGAGGGACCGCATCTTAGATAGTTTAGTGCAAAATCGGGACGGAATGTATCGCAGATTGCTTAGTGCTAAATCAAAAGGACTGCATTGTAGATAATTTAATGCAAGTCCAAGAGGGACTGCATCGAAGATCGTTTAGTGCTAGTTCGAGAGGAACTACATCGTATATTAATAGTTTGGTTCTTAATATAGAGAGACTGCATCGTCGATAGGTTAGTGCTAAATCTAGAGGGGCTGCATCGTAGATAGTTTAGTGCAAAATCAAAACGGAATGTGTCAGTGTTAAATCAAAAGGGACTGCATCGTAGAAAGTTTAGTGCTAGTTTGACAGGAACTACATCGTATATGAATAGTTTGGTTCTTAATCGAGAGGGACTGCATCGTCGATAGGTTAGTGCTTAATCTAGAGGGACTGCATCGTCGATAGTTAACTGCTAGTCCGACAGTTACTGCATCGTAAATAGTTTAGTATTAGTCTGAGACGGACTGCATCGTAGATAGATTAGTGCTAGTTCGAGAGGAACTGCATCGTAGTTAGTTAACTGCTAGTACGAGAGGGACTGCGTCGAAGATAGTTTACTGCTAGTACGAGAGGGACTGCATCGTAGATATTTTAGTGCTAGTTCGGGTGAGTATATAGCGAAGTGCTAAATCACAAGGGACTGCATCGTAGATAATTTAGTGCTAGTCCAAGAGGGACAGCATCGAAGATTGATTAGTGCTAGTTCGAGAGGAACTGCATCGTAGATAGTTTACTGCTAGCGCGAGAGGGACTGCATCGTAGATAGTTTACTGCTAGTCGGAGAGGGCCTGCATCGAAGATTGTTTAGTGCTAGTTAGAGAGGAACTACATCGTAGATAGTTTAGTGCAAGTTCGACAGAAACTGCATCGTAGACTAAGTGCAAAATCAAGACGGAATATATCGCAGATAGCTTAGTGCTTATTCAAATGGGACTGCATGGTAGATAATTTAGTGCTAGTTCGAGAGGGCCTGATCGAAGATAGTTCAGTGCTAGTTCGAGAGAAACTGCATCGTAGGTAGTTCAGTGCTTAATCTAGAGGGACTGCATCGTAGATCGTTAACTACTAGTCCAAGAGGGACTGCATCGTAGATAGTATAGTGCTTAACATTGAGGACTACATCGTTTAGTCCGAGAGGGACTGCGTCGTAAATGGGTTCGATCTAGTTCTAAAGATACTGCATCGTAGATAAGTTTACGGCCAAATAGAGGAAGGTCTCTTTCGTAGATAGGTTAGTGCAAGCTCTAGAGGAACTGCATCGTAGATAGTTTACTGTTAGTCCGAGAGGGACTGCATCGTAGTTTAGTCCAAATCAAGACGGACTGTATCGTAGATGTATCAAAACGGACTTTATCATATATAACCTAGTGCTATCGTAGATAGTTTAGTGCAAGTCCGAGAGGGACTGCATCGTAGATAGTTGAGTACTAGTCCGAGAGGGACCGCATCGAAGATAGTTCAGTGCATGTTCGAGAGGAACTGCATCGCAGATAGTTTAGTGCTAGTTCGAGAGGAACTGCATCGTAGACTTAAGTACAAAATCAAGACGGAATGTATCGTAGATAGCTTAGTGCTTATTCAAATGGGACTGCATCGTAGATAATTTAGTGTTAGTTCGAGAGGGACTGATCGAAGATAGTTTGGTGCTAGTTCGAGGAACTGCATCTCAGATAGCTTAGTGCTAAATCTAGAGGGGCTGCATCGTAAATTGTTAACTGCTAGTCCGAGAGGGACTGCATCATATATAGTATAGAGCTTAACCTTGGGGGACTGCATCGTAGACAGTTTACTGCTAGTCCGAAAGGGACTGCATCGTAGTTTAGTGCAAAATCGTAGATAGTTTAGTGCTAGTTCGAGAGGAACTGCATCGTAAGATAGTTTAGTGCTTAACTTTGAGGACTGCATCGCTTAGTCCGAGAGGGACTGCTTCCTAAATGGGTACGGTCTAGTTGGAAAGGTACTGCATCGTAGATAGTTTAGGGCCAAATAGAGGAGGGTCTGTATCGTCGATAGTTTAGTGCTAGTTCGAGAGGAACTGCATCGTAGACTGTTTAGTCCGTTATCAAGACGGAATGTATCGTAGATGGTTTAGTGCTAGTCCGAGGGGGACTGCATCGTAGATAGTGTAGTGCTTAACCTTGGGGGACTGCATCGTAGATAGTTTACTGCTAGTCCGAGAGGGACTGCGTCGTAGATGGGTTCGGTCTAGTTCTAAAGATACTGCATCGTAGATAGTTTACGGCCAAATAGAGGAAGGTCCGTATCGTAGATAGCTTAGTGCATGTTCGAGAGGAACTGCATCGTGGATAGTTTACTGCTAGTCCGAGAGGGACTGCATCGTAGTTTAGTGCAAAATCAAGACGGAATGTATCGTAGATGTATCAAAAGTGACTTCAACGTACCGTATATGATCTAGTGCTAGTGCGAGAGGGACTGCAACGAAGGTAGTTTAGTGCTAGTTCGAGAGGAACTGCATCGTAGATAGTTTAGTGCTAGTCCGAGAGGGACTGCATCGTAGATAGTTTAGTGCTAGTCCGAGAGGGACTGCATCGTAGATATTTTAGTGCTAGTTCGGGAGTAAGTGCATCGTATATAGCGAAGTGCTAAATCAAAAGGGACTCCAACGTAGATAGTTTAGCGCAAATTCGAGCGGAACTGCATCGCAGATAGTATAATGCTAGTTCGAGAGGAATTGCATCGTAGATAGTTGAGTGCTAGTCCAAGAGGAACTGCATCGTAGATAGTTTACTGCTAGTCCGAGAGGGACTGCATCGTAGTTTAGTGCAGAATCAAGACGGAATGTATGGTAGATGTATCAAAAGGGACTTCGTCGTATATAATCTAGTGCTAGTGCTAGTGCGAGAGGGACTGCAACGAAGGTAGTTTAGTGCTGGTCCGAGAGGGACTGCATCGTAGACAGTTTAGTGCAAGTTCGAAAGGAACTGCATCGTACATGTATAGTTAAGTTCTTAATCTAGAGCGACTGTATCGTCGATAGTTTAGTGCTAGTGCGAGAAGAACACCATCGTAGATAGTTTAGTGCTTAATCTAGAGGGACTGCATCGTCGATAGTTAACTGCTAGTCCGACAGGGACTGCATCGTAAATAGTTTAGTATTAGTCTGAGAGGGACTGACTTGTAGATAGTTTAGTGCTAGTCTGAGAGCGACTGCCTCGCAGATAGTTTCGTGCTAGTTCGAGAGGAACTGGACCGCAGATAGATTAGTGCTAGTTCGAGAGGAACTGCATCGTAGTAAACTGCTAGTCCGAGAGGGACTGCATTGTAGTTAAATGCAAAATCAAGATGGAATGTATCGTAGATGTATCAGAAGGGACTTCATCGTATACAATCTAGTGCTAGTCCAAGAGGGACTGCATCGTAGATAGTTGAGTGCTGGTCCGAGAGGGACTGCATCGTAGATAGTTCAGTGCAAGTTGGAGAGGAACTGCATCGCAGATAGTTTAGTGCAAGTTCGAGAGGAACTGCATCGCAGATAGTTTAGTGCTAGTTCGAGAGGAACTGCATCGTAGATAGTTTAGTGCTTAATCTAGAGGGACTGCATCGTCGATAGTTAACTGCTAGTCCGACAGGGACTGCATCGTATATAGTTTAGTATTAGTCTGAGAGGGTCTGCATCGTGGGATAATTTAGTGCTAGTTCGAGAGGAACTGCATCGCAGATAATTTAGTGCTAGTCCGAGAGGGACTGCATCGAACATAGTTTAGTGCTAGTCCAAGAGGAACTGCATCGTAGATAGCTGAGTGCTGGTCCGAGAGGGACTGCATCGTAGATAGTTTAGTGCAAGTTCGAGAGGAACTGCATCGCAGATAGTTTAGTGCTAGTCCGAGAGGGACTGCATCGTAGATAGTATAATGCTTAATCTAGAAGGGCTACATCTTAGATATTTTAGTGCTTAATCTAGTGCATAATCAAGAGCGACTGCATCGTAGATAGTTGAGTGCTTAATCTAGATGGACTGCATCGTAATTCTAGTTCGAGAGGAACTGCATCGTAGACTTAAGTGCAAAATCAAGACGGAATGTATCGTAGATAGCTTAGTGCTTATTCAAATGGCACTGCATCGTAGATAATTTAGTGCTAGTTCGAGAGGGACTGATCGAAGATAGTTTAGTGCTAGTTCGAGGAACTGCAAGGTAGATAGTTTAGTGCTAAATCTAGAGGGGCTGCATCGTAGATTGTTAACTGCTAGTCCGAGAGGGACTGCATCGTAGATAGTACAGTGCTTAACCTTGGGGGACTGCATCGCAGATAGTTTACTGCTAGTCCGAGGGGGACTGCGTCGTAGATGGGTTCGGTCTAGTTCGAAAGGTACTGCATCGTAGATAGTTTAGGACCAAATAGAGGAGGGTTTGTATCGTAGATAGTTTAGGGCAAGTTCGAGAGGAACTGCATCGTTGATAGTTTAGTGCAAAATCGGGACGGAATGTATCGTAGATAGCTTAGTGCTTATTCAAATGGGACTGCATCGTAGGTAATTTAGTGCTAGTTCGAGAGGAACTGATCGAAGATAATTTAGTGCTAGTTCGAGGAACTGCATCGTAGATAGTTTAGTGCTAAATCTAGAGGGGCTGCATCGTAGATTGTTTACTGCTAGTCCGAGAGGGACTGCATCGTAGATAGTATAGTGCTTAACCTTGGGGAACTGCATCGTAGATAATTTACTGCTAGTCCGAGAGGGACTGCGTCGTAGATGGGTTCGGTCTAGCCCGAAAGGTACTGCATCGCAGATAGTTTAGGACCAAATAGAGGAGGGTCTATATGGTAGATAGTTTAGTGCAAGTTCGAGAGGGACTGCATCGTGGACAGTTTAGTGCAAAATCAAGACGGAATGTATCGTAGATAGCTATGTGCTAAATCAAGGGACTATATCGTAGAAACTTAAGTTCTAGTTCGAAAGGGACTGCACCGTAGATAGTTTAGGGCCAAATAGAGGCTGAATAGAGAGGGACTGCATCGTACATAGTTTAGTACTAGTCTGAGAGGACTGCAACATCGATAAAGGTTGGGAAGCCCTAAATTACATCGAAAATATAAGCCATTACCCATTCATCCACAATTCATCGACTCCTATTCTATTTTGTCATTATTTCATCAAGACTAAACAATCGTCGATTAAGCTTGGATCAGGAGAGACAATATTATAAAACTAGATGGGATATGCATTCGTGGCTCATCCAATTTCATTCAAGGTACTTGTTCGAGAGGGATTGCCTACCTGAATAACTTTATATTCAGATTGCTGTAGTTGATATTCACGTGGTATTGCATTGTTGACAGGTTTATCTATGTCCGAGAGGGACTGCGTTGCAGAAATATATTCATCTACCAACTACAGGTATATGGCAAGTCCGATAGGGGCTGCATCCTAGTTAGGAAGGGGCTAGTCCCAGGAGAACTGAATTACCTTAAATACACACGAGAAATTTATGGCTTATGACCATAATATCCCCAATACCTAGACTCTTACTCTAATTTACCATAAATGAATAAGTGATAACGTAGAGACTATGTTTTTATGTCGTCGATTTGGCCCTTTATCACGTGGGACTAAGTTATAACACCAGGAGGGACGTGTTTTTATAGCTCATAACATTTAGTTCCCAGTAACTAATTAGGATATTTTTATAGTTAAATTGGTGTGGTAATTTCATATTCTTCAGTGACTGCCTCGCAGATAGTTTATTGTAAGTCCGAGAGGGACCGAGTCCCCGAAATACGGGTTTAATATTGCAACTCGAGAGTGACTGCGTCGTTAGGGAACTACTGGTCCCAAGGGGACTGAATTATCTTTATTATACACAAGAAATGTATGCCTTTTGACCATATATCCCCAATATCTCGAGTCTTGTAATTTTCCACAAATTTATCTATGTTAACCATGCTAATCTGTCTTCGTTCTAGCTTTTGTCAAGAGGGATATGATGATGATGATAATTCTTGTCTTAAGGGTCCTAACATCTAAGTTATCGGCTCCAATGGAGGGATTAATTTATATAACACCAGGATGGAGATATTCGCTCGTTCGACTTCTTTGCTAGTAAATTATTTGTCCGAGACCCGGCATCGTTGGTCATTTTTATTAGGACTGCTTTGGTAAGTCATATGCATCAGTATATGCATCGCACAGGGACTGCACCGCCGATAACACGAAGTTCAGGTATGATATTGCAAGTCCAAGAGGGACCGCATCGTCGATGGGAAACCGCTAGTTCAAGAGGGACTGCATTATCTTAAATATACATCAGAAATTTAAGCCTTAGAACAATATATACACAATACCTAGTCTTCCTCTTATTTGCTAAAACTTAATCAAGACTATGTCACAGAACATTGGTTTTAGAGAGTCGTTTAAGCTTGTGTCTGCAGGGACAATATTGTAAAACTATAAGAACGTGCCTTCATAGCTTGTTAAATATTTTCAAAATCGATCCCTGTAGTATTTCATTTTCATGAGGGACTGCATCTTAGATAGTTTATACTAAGTCCGAGAGGGAAAGCATCGTAGAAAGGGAACTGCTAGTAGGAGAGGGATTCCATACACAATACCTAGAGTCTTACTCAAATTTGACCAAAATTAATCACGAGTATGATACAGACCGTCGTTTAAGTTGTGTCAGGAGGGAATTATAAACCCAGAAAGGACACGCTTTCGTAGCTAAATCAGTTTCGTTCGCAGTTAATATATTGTCCAAGAATGACCGACTCGTTAAATAAATTTGATCGCTGTAGTATTTCATTTTCATGAGGAACTGCATGGTAGATAAGATATTCCCAAGTCCGAGAGGGACTGCGTTCCAGAATATTTTTTTATGTACCATCCTCAGGTAAGATATTGCAAGTGCGAGAGGGACTGCAACATCGATAAAAACGTACCATTACGGCTAGCAAGCCCTAAATTACATCCGAAATTTAAGCCTTCACACACACATCCACTATTCATGGAGTCCTATTCTATTTTACCATTATTTCATCAAGACTAACGTACAGAGCTTTTAGATTTAGATCGTCGATTAAGCTATGGTCAGGAGGGACGAAGTTATATAATCAGATGGGATATGCATTCGTAGCTCGTCCAATTTAGTTCATAGTAATTTATTGCCCGAAGGGGACTGCCTGGTTAAATATTTATATAAGATTGCTGTAGTTCATTCATTTTCATGAGGGACTACATCCTAGATAAGTCCGAGAAGGACTGCATCACAGATATATTTCAATGTTCCAACTACAGGTATGATATGGCAAGTCCAAGGAGGACTGCATCGTTGTTAGGGAACTCAACGACCTTAATTACTCCATCAGAAATGTATGCCTTATGACCACATATCCCCAATATCCAGAGTCTTGTTCTAATTTTTCATAATTTAGCAATGCTAACTAAGCTATATACTATGGTCGTTTTGGCTTTTGTCAGGAGGGAATAAGTTATATAACACAGTCGGGAGACAATCGCTACTTAAATTTCGTTCCTAGAATATTTTTCCGAGAAACTGGTAATTTCATATTCCATCAGTAACTGCATCGCAGATAGGTTATTGCAAGTCAGAAAGTGAATGCAACGCCGATAATACCAGTTCACGTATATTGCAAGTCCGAGAGAGACCACATCGTCGATGGGAAACTGCCGATGGGAAACTGCTAGTCCAAGATGGACAGCATCATCTTAAATATACATCCGAAATTCCAGCCTTAGTACAATATATACACAATAGCTAGTCTTATTCAAATTTGCCAAAAATTAAGAAAGACTATGGTACAGAACATTGCATTAAGCTTGTTATCAGGAGGGGAAATATTATAAAACCATAAAGGACATGTTTTCGTAGCTCATACAGTATCGTTCGTAGTAACTTATTGAAGAGGGATAGCCTCGTTAAATATGTTTATAATTCGACCGCTGTAGCATTTCATTTTCATGAGGAACCTCATCGTGGATATGTTATCCATAGTCCGAGAGGGACTCTGTCGCTGAAATATTTGATGTACCGGTACCACCTTCAGTTAAGATATTGCTAGTCCGAGAGGGACTGCATCGTAAATAGGAAACTGCCAGTTCGAGAGAGACTGCAACATCGTTACAAATTTACCTTTTAGGTTGGGAGTCCCTAAAATACAACCGAAATTTTAAGCTTTCACCCATACATCCACAATTCATGGAGTCCTATTCTTTTTACCATTATTTCATCAACACTAACGTACAGAAATTTTGATTTAGATTCATAGCTAGTCCAATTTAGTTCACAGTAATTTATTGTCCGAAACTTTTGTATAATCAGATTGCTGTAATTAATTCATATGCATGAGGTGCTGCATTGTAGATGGGTTTATCCAAGTCAATGAGGGCCTAATACTTTAATATTCCAACTGCAGGTAAGATATGTTAAGTCCGAGAAGGATCCCATCATTGTTAGGGAACGCCAAGTCCCAGGGGAACTGCATTACCTTAAAATATCACCAGTAATTTATGCCTTATGATCACATGTCCCCAATACCTAGAGTCTTATTCTAATATTTCTGAAATTTATCAATGCTATCTATGCTATTTTATCTTTCGTCAGGAGTTGTTGGATATTCTTACAAATACTGTACATTCCTCTCGTAACTTCATTGCAGATATGATAGTGCAAGTCCAAGGGGGACTGCGTCGCCACAATACTGGGAAGTACCATGTTCAAGTCCACGAGGGACTGCATGGATGTTAGGGAAGGCTAATCCCAGGGGAACTGCATTACCTTAAATTAGCACCAGAAATTCATGCCTTTTGATCATTACCATGAATTAATAAACAGACTACGCTTGTTACATCGTCAATTTAGCCGTTATCAGCAGGGACTAAGTTAAAACACCAGGACAGACATGTTTTATAGCTCATTCATTGTCATTCCTAGTACGGTAATTTATTAGCCCGGGGAGGGACTGCATTGTTGGATACTCCTAATTACATTGCCCACGATAATTACATTGCTGTCCTAATTCCATATTCTCAGTAACTGCATTGCAGATAGGTTATTGCAAGCGCCTTATGACCATATATTCCCAACATCTAAGAGTCTTATCTTCTAATTTTCTATAAATTAATCAATGCTATCGTATCACTTTTTGTCACAAGGGACTATGCTATAAGACCAGGGACGCTCGCTCAATTTAGTTGCTATTTGTCCGTGAAGGACTGCATCGTTGGATATTTTTGTAATGTAATTGCTGTGGTAATTTCATATTCATCAGTTTAAGATAGGTTGTTGCAAGTCCGAAAGGGTCCGCGCCGCTGTTAATACCAAGTTCAGGTATGATATTGCAAATCGGAGAGGGACCGCATCGTTGACAGGGAACTGCTAGTCTGTGTGATGGTACCACTTACCAATACTTTCATCCAACGAGGATCTTCTGTGTCAAAAAAAAAAAGTAGCAAATTGAACCCCATACCAGCAGAAACTAAGATTCCATCAACATTAGGAGTAAAATACAGTGTAACAAAACCAAAAATTAGGCACTTCACACCATATTTCCTGAACTACTCAATTTTTAAGGCTGCAGCATCATCCTTTTAATCAGTAACCCTTTAAAGCAGCGATCTCCCAACTATGGCCCGCCAGCACCGACCATATTACATTTCGATATTGTAAGTAAATTATCTCTACTTAGTATAAAACTATCCCCAATTCTTGGATGTCACGGGAAATCGAGAACCCCTGGATGGATTTTGATGTGGTTTTCACTAATCTGTCAATGATATTGAGGAAAATTTCCATAGAAAATGATTATGCTAAAGGAAGCAAAGCAGTAACGATTTCAGTGAAAAAAGTTGAAAGAAAACCTGGCATCCGTGCGCTTTTAAGCTTATGTTGGGCAAACTGTTAATAAGTTTTAATTCCTTCCAACAATCTCCATTCATTGACTGAGGCCACAGTAAAAATTTTACGAGCTTTCGTGTCCACTGCTGGAGGGCAAACGACAAATGTATTATACAACGAAATCATAAGACCTCGGTTAAAAGCAGCGTATCACCCTGTATTCTTAACCGTTCCCGGACGAAGCCGGGACGGGTTGCTAGTACAAAATAATGAAATATTTTTATTTAACGACCAACTAAGATAAATTTAGAATTTTTTGCTTTTACGTCCCTTTTAATAACTGAGGCTTCTCCATACGCCAGAGCCGAAATTTTGCCCCAAAAGGGATCTTCAATGTGCCAGTATACAGTATGTAAAGACACTGCTCCCTCTCATTTGAGAACCTCAATTGGCAACTGACTACGCCAGGATTAGATCCTGCGACCTTGGGCACAAGAGGGTGAGAAAGTTACAGGTGAGAAAGTTACAGGTGAGCCACACAGCCAGCCAACTAACTAGGAAATGCAGTAACTGACATAATGAAATTGGACACTTTTACTATAGTTAATTACAGGATATTTATCGTAGGAACATGCGTAAGTGACAAGAGCATATACAGTACATAATTCACATAATAAAGATTCACTTTAACATTATGATTATAATTAATGAAGATTTATGTAGCTGTAACTTTCCACTGACAAATGTTAGCAGTTGTAGCTCAAGTTTAGACGAGGAAATTATCAGCTCATCTGTTAATTTGGATCCGTCAATATTTTCGTATGTTTCATTATGGAGAATTTTTTTCACACAGAAAAGTATTACCGAAAGCAGAAGGAAATCCACAAGCATAAGTATTGGATTCCACCCCCGCGCCCTGCGCCATAGAAATCTCGCTCACTCGCTGCCCAGTCCCGAAACTAATATTTGTGCGTAATTCAAAACTACAGTATGTTGCTATGATGATGCTATCATTACTCTTGGGGCTCAGTTAAAGAGACAGTGTGGCCCTTAGGCTAAAAGGTTTGGACACCCCTGCCCTAGAGAAATGTTACTATGGCCTACTTGAACCCGATCTGTTTTTCAGCTGAAAAGTAGCTGTGGCATATTTTATTAAACCATCAGACCATTTGAACCTACGAGAAATGCTACTATCCATTGTAAATATGGAAAAAATAAATCTAGTCTAGTAATTTAAAAAATGTAAGTAGATGGCCTAGCTTCAATACACAAAATGAAATGATCCATCTTCTAACACACAAATATAAAAGATTAAGATTTAATTAATTAGGTCCTTGTCCTTTTAATGTACAACTCGCACAGTTCACTGCCCATGTCAGTAGCTCTCTAGGCTAAACCTTCAAACCGAGAAGCATATCCATGTCCCGAAACATAAACACCCATTCATAGTGTACCAATTTTGCAAATCGGTACATGTTCATCTTATCTTCGAGACGCAGCAGGAGCTCCACGTCTGGCCGGATTATCATGAGAGCATACACCAGGCCTTCTTCTGAGAATTCCATTCACCAAGCTGGCGCCTGGCTACTGGTGAAATGGGATCGCCTGGCCCTTTCTGCCAGGATTTGTGCCCTTGTGTGTGCTGTCACCTAAAGGTTTATCGTAAATGGAAAAGAGGGATAAGTCAAGCTTTGATCCGTGAACTTTTGAAAGGTGAACATTTCCTGTCAGTTTCATTCGCCAAGCCTTTCTGCCAGGATTTGTGCCTTTGGGTGTCCTGTCACTTATAGGTTTATCGTTGATAGACACTTGTAAAGGGAGATAAATCGAGCTTTGTGTCTGCAATCATTGGAAAAGCGAACATTTACTGTCAGCTACATTCGCCAAGCCCTGTTCTGAGAACAATCTTACGAAGGACATTGTGTAACGCCTCGACTCCTAGAAGGTTTCTACGCAGTAACCTGTATGGGCTGATATTCAATAGTACCCGCTCAAAACCTTGGACTCTGGCCTTGAACTCTGGCTTTGTTTTGGCCGGTTGTGCCTCTAGTCGCAGTTGGCATTACTGGAGGGTTGTGGTGGGGGGTACGCTGATATACAAGGGTGCGATCTGTGACAGGGAAGACAGTACGAGAGGAAGTTTGCGGACAGAAAGACTCTTGGGCAGTTGCCTCCGGGGAAAACGAGGTGTTCAGTTTTCCCCGGAGGGTTCGAAGACACCAGGTGGTACTATCATGATTTAATTACTAAGGGGCATAACCAAGGACGATCAATACAAACTTTGACTGCTAAATTTTGTAATGTCATTTTAAGGCCGCGTGTCGGTGGTCCATAAGCTTTAGCACTTTAGTATGTAATCTTTTGGAGGGTCTAGCAATAATTTGGTGATACCTTTATATGTAGTTACTGCAGGGTGGATTATTATTGTCCTATTTCCCGTTAGCTGGATGGGAACCTCGTGGGTTTTAATTTTGGTCAGATAGGCTTTAAAAGACAGTCAATGCTGGACTCTGAAGCTTCTCAGACGCTTTCGTTCACTAAGGAACGCGTTTGTTGCTTTATGCAATTTGTTGGTGAAACGGCACCAGGCCTAAATTTCATGTTGTTTATTTTCCTTGTATCCTTGCGGATTAAACTACCCTCAATTCTGTAATTCTATTAATCGTATGATGGGGAAAAGTAATTTTGCCAACTGGGCAATGTCTGACTATTTTTTTCACAGTATTATCCGTAACTTGCATTACCTTTAAACATAAGCCTAAGTTAAGCGGTTTAGGGTTTTAGTTGTAATTTAATCATGATTTAATTGTATCTTTTGATTTTCATTATATTTTGTTATTGAGATGTTGTTTTTTATTGACGGCAGTCAGTAGGAAGATTGTTTCTCTTCCCTTCACCATGTGTGGCAAGATTAGAATTATCGGCCTTTCTGGGTACGCCCAGCTTTCCATTCAACAAGCTGGTCTTGACACATGTTTCGTCCCGCCCGATCTTTTTCCTAAATTAAATCAGGGTGTTCTTGAATACCAAGCAAATCGGAACATTCGCTCCTAGGTTGTTTTTTTTTGCTGTGAACTCAGCTGACCTAGCGAGTAATTAAATTAGGCCCTATGGGAGTATTATAAATTATAATTTTTTGGGGTATGGTAATTTCTTTTGATATGCTGATATTACTATTATTATCACGTATTGGGTTATCAGAAGGGAAGGGGGGGATGAGAGCTGTTACATTGGTAGCAGAGAGCATGGTTTGCTCTGTGATCTTGCCATTAGCAAATAATCTTTCCTGCTGACTGATTGCAGTAATTAATTAAAATTAAATTCAGTAACTTAATTAATGTAGATTGGGTCCTCCTCACTAATGTTTCTTTTCTCCACATAGGTAGGCTAGTTATTAGAGCAGAACCTAATACATGTTGTGATTTGATTTCATGTAAAATAACTTGCTGTGTACACCGAAGACCAAATGAACAATCCTGTCGTCAGCTGTTAGACGAGCAGGGGAGTGGCAGTCACATGCGCTGAACGAAATTCAGGACTGCTGAGATAAAAATGGCGTTGCTGCGTTGCCAGATTGACGAGTCGACCGGCCGAATGAATTTCACACGTGGTGAGTTTTGATATGCTGTTTGTATGGTTTTGGGGTGGTTGTAAATTCATTCTGTTTCTTGTAGGAAATAGTCCAGCTCAATTTTGCAGCGCCTGTGCTAAATGTACACCTCGGGAAGTGTTGTTTTGACAAATTGTGTCACGTGTTTGAAAAGAATAAAATGTTTGTCTGATTGGAAGTAGGTTTGGTAAAATTAAAATTATTGACGTTCTAAATTCTCTTGACAATAGGCTGAAATTGATAAACTTGTATTTCCAGTAAGAATAACTTAGTGTCTGTTTTGATGTGCGTTTAGTGCACGCCTGTTGAATCACGTAGTGATCTTGAACTATCATGGCGGCGACTGTGACGAGTTATTATTTTATACAAGTGATGTCAGTGAAAATGTGAATTGCGTGTGTGGATTTATCATCAGCAGGTTCCTTGGGGTAAATCTGTAGTTATTCTTAATAATTGTTAGTGATGTAAGGCTGAAATTCTGCAATTCGCTGTGCATAATACGTGTAAGGTATAATTGGTAGTTGTCAGCTGTTCATTAGGCCAAACATTTCAAGTTTTGTTATTTCTTTAGCTGGAGGTTAATTATTTCGCTGTTGGTAGTTCTGTCAAATTAAATTGGACCGTGGGAGTATTAAAATTTGGTGTTGTCAACATATTCTGTGTTAAATTAATTCCGGAAAATGGTCGAATTGCTATCTATATGTACGTTCGGTAATCGTGTTTTGAATGATGTTAAGTGTCGAATTGCGTGTGTCCTAATTAAGTATAAATGAATCAGGTGAGTGTTTATGTATGTTTGATTTATGTTTAAGTTTGCTGAGTAATTGGGGGGAGAGTAAATAGTCTTGTTGTGACATGGGGATTGTAAGGTTAGGTTGTCGTCTAAATTGGTCAAGTATTAAATGGCTTTAATATTCAGTATCTTAGTGTGTGTTCGTTGAGTGACTTACTAAGTGGGATATTTCTGGGAGGCATTCACCTTCACGTCGCATCTCATTTAGGGTGTAAATAAATATTTTCCCCCGATTCGTGTCTTCCGTTTTAGGACGTTTTTTTACGATGTAAGGAGAACTGTGATTTCAGGGCTACAACTTTGGGTTGTTTTATCAGGTCCTCACGTGAGTTGATACTCCGTTGACGTTATAGTGTCTTGACGATCCGAATACTAACATACTGGGGGAAATGGGGAATTTAGGATTATTCAGGGAAGGGAGCACGTATGTCTGGTGGAGGTATGAATGTATTTCTGTGGTTGATTGTGTTCAGGATGAAAGAATGTGTGTGGTACGATTTTAATTGCTGTCCTGACGGGGGATCGAACTGGTTTTCCTTGCTGTCAATTTTTTTTTCTTCTGTAGTCCTTCAAGTTTTTTTGGATCCTGTTGATCGAATGAATTAGTCATGTGTGAAAGAATTGATGTAAGTTTGCAATTTGAATTTGGGTGGGAGTAATTGAGGCCTAATTGCCAGTAAAGCAAGATGGATTATTATTTATATTAGTTGTATTAGTTGCATTTTGAAATGGGCCTGTTATGCAGATGTGCTTCGTGCGGGGATCTGCTGTCAGGAGTCCAGTTAATTTGGGGTGTGAGTACCATCTTGATTGGGCCCGGGCAGGGTGTATATAGTATTTGCCCGAGTCGAGTGACTGAAGGTATGGGACTTTGTTATCTCGGTGACAGGCAAAGGTTTTTTTTTGGGTATTAGAGGCCACTCGTCCAGTTTGTATGGAGAGTCGAGCCAAGATTGTTGAGCTGTCGGTAAGTGTTTCTATACCATAGGGTATTTTGTGTTCATGATATCTGTACGATTGCTAATTTGCATAATTGAAAGTAACGGGTTATTGTCGTGGGTGGTTAAATCTTATAATGAGATGTATGAGAAGGATGTGTGATGGATAAATGTTAGGAACTGGAGTCCTGAGTTCGAGTTCCAGTGATGAAGTTGCTAAGTCTGGGAATACTTGTTGATTTTGGGTATATATAAAAAGGATTATTTGGTAGTTCGGTGGGTGAAGGTTTTCCTTTAGGGAGATATCCTGCGGTGGCATGCTGAGCTGTCGTTGTATGTCAGCTGCTGTGTTCACTAGTCTGATTTTGAGATTTTTTGAGGTTGCAGTGTTTCGTTTGCGATGGCATTGAAATAGGCTGGTTCGTTAGTTATTCATAACTTGCAGTTTCTTGCTGTTAGGCGGCTAGGTTATTCTATTGTGGTCGCATTTCTGAAGGGTTGTAGGTTCGTGAGATTTCATGTAGACTCCCGTTGGCTTGGGTGTGTTCACTTCACAATCAGCTGTTGTAGGCGTTCATGCATATTTTAATATTTTGATTCTGGAGTTTTCGCTTGAGGGTGCTTCAGTGCATTAGTTGGTTAGTTATTTATAACTTGCAGCCTTGATCTGTTAGACCGCTAGCATTTCTGTTGTAGTTTAAACTCTGAAAGGTTCTGGGTTCGTTAAAATTTTGTGTAGCCGCGTGCACTTGGGTGTGTGAGTTAGGCTGTTGCCACCGGATGTTCTGATCGTTTGTGAGACTTAGTGACAGTCAGTGTCCTGGGTAGTTACTGGAGTAATCATCTTTTGTGGTAAATAAATTTAAATTCTCTGAGTAATAGTGTGTTGGTAGCTCGGCAATTTTTTTGGGGGGGTATGCGAGGTTCCAATGTGGTTAGGTGTGAGCTGGATTTATGGATTTATTTTGAAGATTTTAATTGCTTCGTGCCTTTGAGATGTAACATCTGTCATTTCTGTGACTTGTAATTCTGAATAAATTAGTTTTGATATTCTGGGAGAGATTTTATTGGCGATAGCATTTGGTGAGATACTGACACGTGTTGTTAGCCGAGGAGGTTGTGAATTTTGAGATTTTAAGTAGCTTCGTGGAGTAAATGTTTTGGGAACGTATGATGACAGTGGTGCGTTAAAGCATCATGGGTTCGATTTGGGTGTGGTCATAAAGTGTCACCCAGTCTTTGGATGATGAACATTAATAGTAGGTGACACACGTTAGTTAGAGATGTCTGTGGTCTGTGGTAACGCTATTTAGGGAAATTTTCGGGGTTTTGGTTGACTGTGTTGTGTGATTGGAAGGTGAGCCACGTGCACTAGGGTGTGTGTGTGACGCTTCGTGGGTCGAATGTGTATTTAAGTTTTGGTAATGTGTTGTACTGTCATCTTCTGAGGCGGCCATGCCTTTGTGGGGGAAGATGTTAATTACCCTCTGTGGGGTCGTGTGTTGATCCGGAGGGGGAGCTCAGGTACCGAGCTGATTTATGTCGTGATGGCCAGGGGTTGGTGGCGCAAGAGTGATGTTCCTCCCGGTGTTATAAGGGAGAGGACCTGTCGTATGAAGGACAGGGGGATATTTGTTTGTGTAGTGTGTGAATGACAGTGCATACTGTTTTAATAATTCACGTCAGGTTATGAACCACAGTCCTCGTGCTGTTTTCCTGGTTCGCAAGTTGTCCTATGGAATTTAGGGTTATTTATGTTTTGTGTTGTCGCCGGGAACAGAGCCCGTAGGCAGTTATGGAGTGGGAGACGTTGTGTGTCACCGGGAACAATGCCCGTTGGCAGTTATGGAGTGGGAGAAATATCGGGGTGACAGCCCGATGGAATTAAGGGTATTCTTATTATTAAAGTGTGAATGTGTGCGTGAATTATGTAGGTGACGTGGTTTATTTCCTTATTTTGTTTGTCTTGCTGCTAGTATGCTTGTGTGATAGGATGTTATGGTCTCTGTTCCTCCTGTCCTTGGAGGCCACTGAGGGCAGTGTGGGTCAGGAACATGTAAAATTGAGCAAGACATGTAATTTGTGTTTGTGTGCATATCAAAACGAGCTCTGTGTGATGCCTTCAGTGCGGTAGGTAATTTGTAATGTATTAACTGGAGCGATACCACGGGCGGTATAGTAAATGTAGTTCTGTTGGAATGCCCCGTGCGGCATGTTAATGTAATTGTCATTGTGAATTTTGGAAATAGTTACGTGCTGTCCTGATTTCGTGAAGTCGCAGAAAAATGGTCCTTCGGTTTTGTTAAAGTAAATTCATTTTGAAAAATTGTTTAAAATTTTTGGCGGGCAAGTTTGTAGGTGCCTTTGATTTGCGAATTCTAAAGAAAAATTCTGGGTTCTGTACACCTTAGTCAAATTTGGTTATTCTTGCTAAGTATTGTTGTGAACTTTCAATTAAGCTTGTTAACGTCAGTCATATCGTATAGTTGGCTGCCCCTTTCGTGTGTTTTTCATACTTCAGTGGACCTTTAATTATGCCCTGGACACTATCTCTTTGCGCAGAACCTTGTTTGAAGCATCAAGTATCCCTTGTGATTTGAAAGACTCTTAAGTGAACTTCGATGGCACACTAATGCTTCGTGTGATGTTTTTTTTTATCCTTCCTGGGATAACTTCAGCTGTTATGGGCTGGTTGGCTGGCCTGGAACGATTGTTCCCTCTAAGGGAACTGTATTTGGACCATACGCTGCTGTTCTGATGTGTGTTTCAGTGGTCACTATGTGGGACGTGTACTACCAATCTGGGCCCAGTTTGGAGGTAACATCTAGGTCCCATGGCATCATTCTACCCGAGGAGATCTACTTCAAGGTCCGCTGGCGGAGATTGGAGTAGCCTCTTCAGCTGCCAAGAGACCAGCTGGACACCATCACCCTGTTCATCATCTCCCCATCGTCTTCCTTTGGAGGAGGAGGATGTACCAATTTTGCAAATCGGTACATGTTCATCTTATCTTCGAGACGCAGCAGGAGCTCCACGTCTGGCCGGATTATCACGAGAGCATACACCAGGCCTTCTTCTGAGAATTCCATTCACCAAGCTGGCGTCTGGCTACTGGTGAAATGGGATCGCCTGGCCCTTTCTGCCAGGATTTGTGCCCTTGTGTGTGCTGTCACCTAAAGGTTTATCGTAAATGGAAAAGAGGGATAAGTCAAGCTTTGATCCGTGAACTTTTGAAAGGTGAACATTTCCTGTCAGTTTCATTCGCCAAGCCTTTCTGCCAGGATTTGTGCCTTTGGGTGTCCTGTCACTTATAGGTTTATCGTTGATAGACACTTGTAAAGGGAGATAAATCGAGCTTTGTGTCTGCAATCATTGGAAAAGCGAACATTTACTGTCAGCTACATTCGCCAAGCCCTGTTCTGAGAACAATCTTACAAAGGACATTGTGTAACGCCTCGACTCCTAGAAGGTTTCTACGCAGTAACCTGTATGGGCTGATATTCAATAGTACCCGCTCAAAACCTTGGACTCTGGCCTTGAACTCTGGCTTTGTTTTGGCCGGTTGTGCCTCTAGTCGCAGTTGGCATTACTGGAGGGTTGTGGTGGGGGGTACGCTGATATACAAGGGTGCGATCTGTGGCAGGGAAGACAGTACGAGAGGAAGTTTGCGGACAGAAAGACTCTTGGGCAGTTGCCTCCGGGGAAAACGAGGTGTGCAGTTTTCCCCGGAGGGTTCGAAGACACCAGGTGGTACTATCATGATTTAATTACTAAGGGGCATAACCAAGGACGATCAATACAAACTTTGACTGCTAAATTTTGTAATGTCATTTTAAGGCCGCGTGTCGGTGGTCCATAAGCTTTAGCACTTTAGTATGTAATCTTTTGGAGGGTCTAGCAATAATTTGGTGATACCTTTATATGTAGTTACTGCAGGGTGGATTATTATTGTCCTATTTCCCGTTAGCTGGATGGGAACCTCGTGGGTTTTAATTTTGGTCAGATAGGCTTTAAAAGACAGTCAATGCTGGACTCTGAAGCTTCTCAGACGCTTTCGTTCACTAAGGAACGCGTTTGTTGCTTTATGCAATTTGTTGGTGAAACGGCACCAGGCCTAAATTTCATGTTGTTTATTTTCCTTGTATCCTTGCGGATTAAACTACTCTCAATTCTGTAATTCTATTAATCGTATGATGGGGAAAAGTAATTTTGCCAACTGGGCAATGTCTGACTTTATTTTTTTCACAGTATTATCCGTAACTTGCATTACCTTTAAACATAAGCCTAAGTTAAGCGGTTTAGGGTTTTAGTTCTAATTTAATCATGATTTAATTGTATCTTTTGATTTTCATTATATTTTGTTATTGAGATGTTGTTTTTTATTGACGGCAGTCAGTAGGAAGATTGTTTCTCTTCCCTTCACCATGTGTGGCAAGATTAGAATTATCGGCCTTTCTGGGTACGCCCAGCTTTCCATTCAACAAGCTGGTCTTGACACATGTTTCGTCCCGCCCGATCTCTTTCCTAAATTAAATCAGGGTGTTCTTGAATACCAAGCAAATCGGAACATTCGCTCCTAGGTTGTTTTTTTTTTTGCTGTGAACTCAGCTGACCTAGCGAGTAATTAAATTAGGCCCTATGGGAGTATTATAAATTATAATTTTTTGGGGTATGGTAATAATAATAATAATATCGTATGGCCTCGGGTGCCTGGTGCAAGCTTTGCTATTTGACACCCAGAGGGTAGCTTGCATGTCGAATTTCGTAGTTCCTTGACTATGAAAGTCAAGGAGGTTAGATGTTAGATATCTAATCTCCTTGAACTCAATAGCGCTTTCTAGTAGAGAAATGAGGAACTTTGTGCTGGCGGAAACTCCCGAGATTAATTTTGCCATTATGAACTCGGCCTACTGAATTCAAATGGGTTCTTTGACATGCCAATATCGTATGACATGCGTATCGTATTTTTGCCGCCTTTCAAAAATCTCTTACCATGGTCAGGGGCGAACCTGCAATCTTGGGGTTAGTAGACCGACACGCTATCCACTCACCCACCGTGGTAATATCATGTTAATTAATTTGATATGCTGATATTACTATTATTATCACGTATTGGGTTATCAGAAGGGAAGGGGGGGATGAGAGCTGTTACACATAGCAATAGCAAGCTTTGTACAGAAATGTACTCTCGACCTTGCAAACGTAAATACACCAGGAGAGGAATTGACTCCCCACAAGCAAAAACTGCATTGCCCTTAAATATAACTTGCCATTCAAGTAAATAAATCAAACCTCCGCAAAGAATGTTTATCTCTGTACAATAATGATCACTACCCCAAGCCAAATATGCGAGAAAGGTTGGAATAAAAATGTAAGGACAAAACCCTCCCAGGCAGAAAGGGTTCTTAATACTGGCCGACTGAACTGGAGTCTGGTCAGTTTCCTTACTTTCAACGTCAGCTCCCAACTCGAGTCTTGCAGTGGCTTACAGACGAAGACGTCCGATACTAGGAAATTGCTCAGTAAACAAAGGCATTACATTACAATCAGCACAGCTAATAATGGCAAATTATGTGTAGCATTAATATAGATTTAATGAAGACTGAACCATGGTATAGAAACTACAGCAATTCCTAACAATTTCACAAGCTTGAACCCAAAATAATAAACATCGTATAATTTATGAAGTTGGATTAACCTCGGACTATAAATAAATGTTTGAACACCATTCAGGACTAAAATTTACTTTTCAGGGAAGGTGTGGAATGCAAGCAACAACACAATTTCGCAGTGTCTGCTGAGAAGTAAAGGATTCCCCAAGTTAAGATAAAATTAGTTACATCGACATGCATGATATAAGTAAACGGCATTGTGATTTAACATTTGCCTTCCAACATGTACTGAACTTGGTTACAGAAAACGCTTTGAACTCAAGTCGATTCCACTCTAGTACACGAATTGGGCTCAAACACGCAAGACGAACTTCTTCTAGTACAAACAAGAACTCTTGACCTGTTGGAATGACTTGTCACACCCTATTCTCACTGCCCTCTTCAAGTCATAGAATGCAATCCAACAAAATAATATTTTATCTATTTCAAAAGTTACCCATTATAGAGAACAAAACCATCAAATTTAATCCCAGGAAGTTAAATCATAAAAAATGGGCATGATTTAGATATATTTGAACTCCAATATTGGAAAGTATAAAATAGAAGACAATATTTTCCATCCAGTCATATATCTAAAAATATGTACCAGTAGTCATCCTCCTAATTTACAGACACCCTGCAGCAAATATAGCAAATGATATGAGTAGCGACGAGTTCGGAACATAGACACACTCGTGGGCAAACAAGCATGCACCCCCAGACCACGATATTAGCACCACCAAGGTAAGTGTGCAATGTGCACACACTTGAAAGAAAAAATTCTTTGGAAGGATAATATCATGCATTTAAATTCAACACAGCTATTTTTGGCTATATACGTAAGATTAATAGTTATTTTAATAAATGGAGCCACTGAAAGCCAAAACACTTAATTGTGGCATATGCATCACTCTTTGCACTGAGAACATATTAAGAAAAACCATTCATCAACCTATGTAATACATCAAGAGTCATACAGTCTTAGGTAGTTCTGCACCATAAGACAACAATCAAGAATCGCATCATACTTATATCACCTTGTAACACTGTTTCACATGCAGTTCACATTAATGATTACATAATCACAATGCAAGTTCCATCTTGCAATAGGAGTCCCTCTTTGCAATGATCATATCAAGAAATGATTTATCAATACATAGAATAAATTTTTCCAATCCTTGTTCTTAAAATATGACAACTATAACGTATCCTTTAACATTTCAAATCCATATCAGTTCTTCTTCTGCTTTTACGGCCTCATTGGACCACTTCAGTCAATCATTTCTTGGTCCTCTTCTTCAGTAAGTTTCCGAGTCACCCAGTAGCTCTTCATTCGCTCTGATCTTCTCAGGCGTTCCTCATCTGTAAATACCCTTTTTACTGTATTACGTTTGTCTATTTTAGCCTGAAATCTTATTTTTATATCTCTCAGTTTTTTTTAATTTTGTTTTGTTTAGTTTTGCAAGTCATCCAAGGTTATTTCCAATTCTTTCATATCTTCTCTAATTTCCTTAATCCATCCTACTTGTTTCATATTCCAAAGTTTCACTACAATTTTTCTAGATAACCTGGTTTCTGGTGTCCTCATGATGTGACCAAAGAAAGAAAGCCGTTTCTTCCGAATAGTATCAGTGATGGGCTCCAGTTCTCTGTATACCACTTCATTTGGTACTATCCGCCACTGTCATCTTTCTGATATTTTTTATTTATGCATGTTCTAGCTATTCTTCTTTCTACTTTTAAAATTTTGTCGATTCTGTTTTTCTGAGTAACTTTAAAAAGAGTTTCACTTCCATAGGTCACCTCTGATTGAACCACCGTCTTGTAATGTTTTAATTTTGTCGCCATTGATAGACATTTTCTTTTATATGTAGACCATGTTAATTTTTGGGCTTTTATCATTTTATTAGTTCTTTCTTGCCATGCAGGTTTCTCATCCAAGTTGTAAGTTATAATTTCTTCTTAGTATTTAAATTCCTTCACTATTTTAACTTTCTTGTTATTTACTATTATGTGATTGATTACAAGTGGATTTGCTACCATTATCTCTGTCTTTTCAAATGATATCTGAAGTCCAATTTTTTGTGCTATATTTTGTAGGCTTATTATTTGATTTCTGGCTTCTTGAATATTATTAGCCAGTAACGCTAAGTCATCTGCGAATCCCAAGCAATTTAAGTCTATTTGATCTTTCTTGGTTCCAATTCTTATGTTCCTAGGATTTTCCTTGTACCATTCCCTCATTACATATTCCAAAGCACAATTTCAATTATTGAAAAGTAGAGGCGATAAACCATCTCCTTGTCTTAATCCTGTTTTAATCGTAAACGGTTCAGATATTTTCCCCCTAATTTTACTTTAGATTTGGTGTTTGTTAGAGTTAGTTTTATAATTTTTATTAATTTGGGGTTAAGTCCGAAATTCCTTAGTATTTTCAGCAATGAAGATCTATGTATACAATCATAAGCTTTTTTGAAGTCTACGAAGGTTATGACTTGCTGTTTTTGTCTACGTTTGTAGTAGTCCATTACTAATTTTAAGGTGCAGGGCAGCTTCGCCATGGCCGAAATCCACCTTGATATTCTCCTATTTCCAGTTCTAATTGATCTTTAAGATTATATAGAATTCGTGACATGATCTTATAGGTGATATCCAAAAGGGAAATTCCTCGATAGTTGTCAGGATTTGATTTTTCTCCTTTCTTGTGTAATGGATGTATTATAGCAGTAGTCCAATGGTCTGGCAGTTCTTCTTTGATCCAAATGTTCACTATGCATTGGTGTAATGAAATCTTCACTGGTTCTGCTGCATATTTCCACAATTCTGCAAATGTTTGATCTTCTCCACTCGCTTTGTAGTTTTTGAGCTCTCAGCGCTTTGTACACTTCTTGGATTGTGGGTGGATTTATGTTTTCTGATGGTGTTTTAATAGTGGTGTCTGTATTTATTTGAAGCAGTTTTGGTGAATCTTCTCAATTTAGCAACTTGTTGAATGTTTCTGCTAAAATTTCTGTATTTCTTTGATTACTATGAGCTAACTCGCCATTTTTGTCTTTTAACATTAATGTTGGAGGTTCATATCTTTGTAGTTGTTTGCTAAAAATTTTGTAGTAATCTCTTGAGCTTGTTTTCGCGCTATTTGTTTCGATCATCAGAAGTATATCCTTTTGGTATAGCCATTTAACCCCTCGTATTATTTTTTGAGTTATCTTCCTTTGTTTTATGAGATCCAAGTGTGATTCATCTGTTTTTTGACTCGGATACCGTAACCAGGCTTGATGTCCATCTTCCACTGTATTATCACACTCATCGTTCCACCATTGGTGTTTCTTCCTTGGATTTATTGGGGCTACTTGTTCAGCTATTTGTTTCAATTCGAGAACTATTTCCTCTAGATCATCTGTTATTTTAATATATCTAGTTCGTTCTTTGTATCCCTTGTTATTTATTAGTTTATGAGGGTCGTATGTTCTCTTCTTTTTAGGTGCGTTTTTTTTTTCATTGTCAACGGGGTAGATTTAATTTTAATCTTTATCATGCAATGATCCGATCCAGTATCTGTTCCTCTCAGAACTTTCACATTGTAGAACTCCCTGTGATAGTTCTTATCCATACAAACATGACCTAGTTGCCATTCACCTTTTTTCCAATCTGGATGTTTCCAAGTTTTGAGTTTATTTGGTCTTCTCTTGAAGTAAGTTGATTTGGAGATCATATCATGGTTCCTGCAAAATTCCACCAGTCTTATGCCATTCCTGTTTGTTCTTCTCTGCGCTGGCCATTTTCCTATTATGTCTCTATATCTTTTTTCCTTTCCTAACTGGGCATTAAAGTCTCCAATTAAAATTTTGGTGTGACTTTTATTAATGTTTGTTGCTGTCTGATCCAAAAGGTCCCAAAATCCCTCCACATCATCTTTGTGTTCTTTCTTATTATTTTTATCATTAGTTGGGGCATGGGTATTTAGAATGGTATATGTTCTATTTGCAGCTTTTAGAGTTAAGTGTCAAAAGCCTCCGTGGCTTAGGCGGCAGCACGCCGGCCTCTCACCGCTGGGTCCGTGGTTCAAATCCCGGTCACTCCATGTGAGATCTTTGCTGGACAAAACGGAGGCAGACAGGTTTTTCTCCGGGTACTCCGGTTTTCCCTGTCAACAATTTCATTCCAGCAACACTCTCCACTATCATTTCATTTCATCTGTCATTCATTTAATCATTGCCCCAGAGGAGTGCGTCAGGCCTCAGCAGCCGGCACAGTTCATATCCTCGCCGCTAGATGGGGGCTTCATTCATTCCATTCCTGACCCGGTCGGAGACTGGAAGCAGGCTGTGGATTTTCATTTCATTCATAGAGTTAGTGTCGAGAGCCTAGGGGATAATGCTTTAAATTCTATGATGGATTCAATTATTTTGAGATTGACTACAAATCCTGTTCCGAATTGTGGACAATGCTTCATTACTCTTTTCCCTTGTAAATTCTATACCCTTGTGATTCTATTGGTTCCTGATCGGTGTTTCTCATTTCTTGAATCCCAGTTATTAGAATCCCTTTGCGATCCATTTCGTCTGTCAAAATTTTGAGTTTTCCTGGCTGTATGATGGAATTTATAGTGTGTGTTGCTATATAGTTTATCTGTCCTATCTTCAGTCTAAATTTGGGTTTTCTATCTGTCGGGGGTATTTTTAGATGCTCCGACTCATCTAGGGTATCTTTCAGGTGACTGCCCACCGTATCTGAATGCAGTCTAGGTGGATTATTCCTTAAAAGATCTCCTTCCATGTTTGACTTTCTAAGGTAGTCAACCTTGTATGGAGCAAGCTCCGAGTTACAACTGCGGTTGTTAACCGTAGAGGTTGTTGTGTGTTTGGTCCGCGAGAGCTATTTTATTTTGCTCAAGTCCGCCGGCAAGCCGGTGAGGACCCCCCTATCCGCCACCTGGGACCCGCCACGTCGGAGTATCACCTCTCCGCCTGCTACGACACCGTAGTAGGTTCGTCAGTTCATAAAAACATTCAAATGAATAATGTTCAATGAAAATGTGCAAACTCGAGTATGCACAATGAATACAAGAATTTTTATCAGAACACCAGTTAAACTTTCGGCATGGCCAGCAGCTTTATCCCCCAAAAATATGCAGAACTGATAGGACAGTATCAATAACCATAAGTGCTAATAATATGCAATTCCAAGGAGAGGGAATTTAAGATCTCATTCAAAACAGCACCGTGGAATACTGTACTTTTATTAACATGAAAATTATTACTTTACATCTCATAGAAGTATGTTTCAAGCATAGGTCAATTCATCCCCACATTGTAAGAAATAAGGTAAGCCTGTGTATTCTTATTCATTTAATAGTCCGACACCAATCTGCGGAGTTGTGCTATTCTTGGAGAGCTGAAGAAATGTGATTTGTTAATTGATGAAAGAATTAAGTTTCAAGCCCTTGATTTTCTTCAGAAAAATTAAGTTATTGGCACTTTGCAAGGAACCATTTTGTGTGTGAGAGCCAGTCACGCGTCAGTGCGGGGACCATAAACCCACGGCCATATGATCTCCCGTAAGTTTGAAGAGAATAAGGAATACATGAATGTCACAAATTCTATGCAAGTAAGCAATATAAAAAAGCAATATAAACTCTCCACACTATTATACCACGATGTGTGGGGGCATGATGGTGCAGCAGTTTAAGCTGCTTGCCTCTCACTGAGGCAGAGCACGGGCGTTTCCCTATCAATGTAAGCAAGATCGATTCTACATAAAAATGGAAGCCCCATGGCTCTGTATAGTATAAAACTACTATCTGCCTTTCCCTGTACCACAGTATAGTAACAGGAATATTTTCATGGATAAATAGGCATTGTATAATGAATTTTTAAAGAAACTTAGGCTAAATAGCTCTTCGCAGAACTTCCCTCATTTTGTCCTTGTTCACATTAAAAATGGAAAAAGCCTGGACAGTTTGGGAGAAAGTCACTTGCACATCATTGCTGGAACCATAAGCACACAGCCATAGAATCTACCCTCAAGTGCTTGTCTGGCTATGCAGTCACACCAACACTGCAGGGCTCGAACCAAGTTTGCCTTTTAATACCCGGTACAGCTCTTGCTGTACAAATGAAAACCATAACATTACGGAAAGAAAACTTATCAAAACCAAGAAAAAACAGAATAGTTACTTAACTATTTCAGCTGTGTATATTCAAAAGTAACTGAAGAAAAGAGCTCACAGTAAAACACATTTGTTCCATGCATTCAGTAAGCCTAACATGAATCGACATTCTCCTTAATCTGCTAATAATAATAATATCGTATGGCCTCGGGTGCCTGGTGCAAGCTTTGTAATTTGACACCCAGAGGGTAGCTTGCATGTCGAATTTCGTTGTTCCTTGAATCACTATGAAAGTCAAGGAGGTTAGATAATAGATATCTAAGCTCCTTGAACATTATAGCGCTTTCTAGTAGAGAAATGAGGAACTTTGAGTTGGCGGAAACTCCCGAGATTAATTTTGCCATTATGAACTCTGCCTACTGAATTCAAATGGGATCTTTGAAATGCCAACATCGAATGACATGCGTATCGTATTTTTGCCGCCTTTCAAAAATCACTTACCATGGCCAGGGGCGAACCTGCAATCTTGGGGTTAGTAGACCGACACTATCCACTCACCCACAGTGGCAAGCTCTGCTAAAAGCAAGACATCATTCTCATCTGACATTTAACTGCATAAACTCCCATTCTAATGTTTCAATGCAATCTCCACAACACCTGCGTCATCTACCGATCACCCGACTAGCAAAGCCTAGAATGCTTAAAAACTGTGCATACTTATAACCATCATTAAATAGGCCAGCAAAGTAAGTGCTAACAAATGTTCCAGCTTAATCGCATATGAAATATGTAATGACAAATACACCAAATCCATTTGCTTATTCCCCCCCCAAGCAAACAATAGCATAGTCCTCACCGGGTAGATTGCTTACAGATATCTGACAACTGTACAGTACCAAAGTCTGACCAATGGGAGAGGGATTTTTGTTGAACCAACTCCTAACACAATCTATAAACCAGTCGAACCACCTTCGAACACAATTTATAAACCAGTCTTGTATACACTAATGTAATAAAAGGATTAGATAGTAAGGAAAGCACTACACTATGCAATCCTACATCCCTGCCTTGAGGAACACTAGACAACTTCCCTATCCGAAATCTGTTCTTTGCAAACAATGTATACTACAATGTTACATTTAAAACCTAACCCCGTGGCACTACAGCCCTTGAAGTGCCTAGGCCTACCAAGGGACCACTGCCCAGCCAATTGGCCTGCAGATTTTGGGGTGAAGCGTGGTCAGCGCGTCGGGTCCCCTCGGCCGTTAATCTTGGTTTTTGTGACCGGGGCACTGTCTCACTGTCAGACAGCTACTCAATTGTCCTCACGAGGCAGAGTGCACCCCGTTCCAATCCTCACGTCAGTTTAAAAATCCCTGACGGAGCCGGGGATCGAACCCGGGGCCTCCGGGTGAGAGGCAGGCGCGCTACCCCTACACCACGGGGCCGGCCCACAATGTTACATGGATACAGTTAATTATTTTCAATCATGCTTGCAAACACAACTAACTTGATGAAAGCACCAATTTACTCCTAGTTAAAAAATATTCACTTAAAGTACAACATAATACTGTGCATAGCTACTACAATGGGAGCATGGCATATAATAGATATACTGTAAATTTGCCCAAAATGTAATTCATAAGCTGAAGATCAAGAATCATTACCATTAACTTTCATGGTGATTCATATATATATATATGCATGGAATAAGAAAATTTAGGGGTGGATGCCAAAATAATTAAGATTGCCAATTACAAAAAAAGAAAGATTCTTTATACGAATTATTCTAATACAAACAAAAATCAACAAAATAAACAAAACATTACACTACTAAAATCATAAATGAACAGAGACCTGCATCTTTTCCGAGGAATTGAAGGGTCTAGTCTAACGAGAACTAAAAGCCCTGTTAGCTTAGTCAAGGCTTATGTCCATAATGAATCATAATACTGATAATTTGCCGAACTTATTAATCAAAATTCCACCATAGACTCGCAAGAAGAATTGTCCCCCATTCCCTCACTCAACTCATAACCAAGCAAGCTCTGGTTGTCTTGACAACTATCTCACTTACAGCATGAAATGACCAAACTGCAAATTTTACTTCACAAAGTGCAGTTGCCTCAGAACAGCGCATTTTAGCCACGATACATCAACAATGCCTGTATCACAGATCCACGAAAAATTACAAGCATGTCATAACAAGAAGTTCCGTGACGAACTAAAGAGCCTACTTTTCATGCCAATGTTTATTCTTGAGTCTATGAACCTATGTAGAATAATGACGAAATTAAGTTGGTAACATCGACATTTCTAATTAGTTCGAAATACTGTATACCTGGCTTAATGTAGCCTAATAGAGAACTACAGTTGGCAGCCCTGGTGACAATATATTCATACTTCCATCTCTTTGTATAGAATACAAAATTTGGTTGAAGTCCAATGGATAGCATGGACGTTACATGCAGTTAAACATTGGATCTAACAGTGCTCGTAAAATCATGTTGGAACAATGACATACATGTATTGGTCAGATATAATCTGAAATAATATGATCTATTGTTGTGTCAATTTTGAATGTAATTCATTAGTTAGTATAGAAGTTACATGTATTTTAAAATTGGACCTATCAGCAGGCTTAGAAACATGTTGGCAGCACTGACATTAGTTACTCCAAATTAATCTAGAATGCCAGGTACTATACGTGTGCAAAGTTTAGAGCTATTGGCTTGCATACTTTCTGATATATTGATATTAGGGTAACAAAAAGAGACTATTTAACAGTTGGCAGCCCTGGTTACTCTTAAGTATCAGCATAGTCATATCTGTTATTGTACACATAGCATGCACGAAATTTGGTTGAAATCCAAATGATATATAGAAGTTACATGTATTTTAAGTTGGACCCCTCAGCAGGCTTAAAATCATGTTGGTAGCACTGACGTAATATAAGTTACTCCAAATATAGAATGTCAGGTACTATACGTGTGCATAGTTAAAAGCTGTCGGCTTGCATTCTTTCTGATATATGGGTATTTGGATAAAAGACATTGAGAGCATTTATTAACAGCTGGCAGCCCTGGTGGCTCTTAAGACTATGCTCAGTCAGACCTGCTTATGTACACATAGCACATACGAAATTTGGATGAAATTCAATCAGCAGCTTTATAATCATTTTGGCAACACTGCCATGTATGGCCTCATGGAAACTGCAACATTATCTATATGTGTGCCAATTTTGAAATAGCTCCCATTCATACCTTCCAAGATATCCAACATGGAGCTCAAATTTCAGTTGAGATTTTTCAGCAGTTGGTTGAGATATTCAGGTATAGATCTTTACTTCTACCAAATTTTGTTTCGATTGCTGCAGCCGTTTAGGAGTTGATAGGGGGGGGGACACACAGCCAGCCAGCCAGACAGACAGACACACATTTGCCCGATCTCATAAGTCTACTTTTTCCTCATTTTTGCAAAAAGTGAAAAGTAGGCTAAAAATCAAAACAGCACCCAGAGGGTTGAACTATACCAATTCTGGTGTTGGACGAGTATTCCTCAAATGCAAGTCTCTAGTATGGTATTTTTTAAGATTTGCACACGACCTGAGGATTACAAGAGTTTTAGTTATTTTGCCTCAAGAATATCCACCATTATCACTCAAATGATCATTCAGAAATCCTCAGTTAGAAAGCCCACCAACACGTTCAAAAAGACATTCTACATACCACTCTTATCAACCACACTGATGAGCCTCTGGGGGTTGTGTGATACCCCTGGCAGAATTCATTAGAAAGTTTTAGTCTCCCCATTTAACAATGACAACCTTCAGAATAGAACACACTGTGAAGATTCAAAGACGGGCAGTACATGACCAGCTGCACAAACCTATAATGTGAAACTAGCAATTTTTATCACTCAATATTGCTGTCATACAACGCCTTCTACCTACAAGTTATCGATAGACCCTTGGAACTTGCAACATCCAGATTTCTAGTGCCAAGAAATCCACTACTGGCAATTGCGAATGAACCTAATAACCAAGGAGGGACTCTCATAGAAACACTTTCAAAGAACGTAATATTACTTACCCCAACCTACCTTAACACTTCGGAAGTAACGAGGGTTTCACAGGAACTCTTTATGCATGGCAGTGTCAGAGATATAAAGGTAATACCATCAGAGGCCTTAGATAGCGACCACAGAATACTTGTAATGAACCTAGGAGTTGTTAAGGATAGCAAGAGGACAGAGTACCAGGAAAGGAGAATCAAAGTATGGAAACTCAAGGAAAAGGAAGTCAAGGAAGAATTCCAGAAGATAAGGGAAAGGATGCCAACAGACAATCCTACAACAGGAGAAGAGGAATGGAAGCAATTCAAGAACACAATGGCGGAAGCTGCAGTGGCAGTATGTGGAAGAACTAGCAACAGAAAGCGGTGTAAAGACACCCTGGTGGAATGAGAGTAAAAGAAGCTGTGGGAAGGAAGAACAAGGCTTTCAGAGTGTGGTTCCAGGAAAGAACTGATCTGGCAAGGGAAGATTATAAGATAAAGAAGAAATAAGCAAACAAGATTGTTGCAGAGGAGAGGAAGAAGTGGATGGTAAAGTGGACAGAGATGATGACAGCAGAGGAAATAAAGTACTTTATGGGATGGTCAAAAGTAAGAGAAGAGGTCTGCGAGAGGATGTGGTAATGATGGACAAAAACGGAAATGAGGTACACAACAAAGAAACACTCAAAAGACAGTGTGGAAAGAGTACTTTGAGGATTTGCTGAATCCAAATGGTCATAGGGAGAAAGACAATGTATTGGAAGATGGAGAAGACAACACAGGAATGGAAAAGGACCTGAATTGGAGAGAACTGGAGATGGCTATAGACAAGATGAAAGGAGGAAAGGCACCAGGTGTGGATGAAGTGAGTGTTGAAATGGTGAAGGCAGCAGGGGAGGTTGGGAAACAGTGGCTGTACCATGTGATGAGGGTAATATGGAAGGAGAAAAAGACCCCAGAAGATTGGAAGAAAGGATTAATTGTCCCAATATTTAAGAAAGGAAGCAGTGAAGTGAGTGTTGAAATGGTGAAGGCAGCAGGGGAGGTTGGGAAACAGTGGCTGTACCATGTGATGAGGGTAATATGGAAGGAGAAAAAGACCCCAGAAGATTGGAAGAAAGGATTAATTGTCCCAATATTTAAGAAAGGAAGCAGAAAGGAGTGCAGAAATTACAGGGGAGTCACACTCATACCTCACTGTGCCAAGATATATGAAAAGATATTAGAAAGTAAAATACGAGCCAAAGTGGAGAGGAAATTGAGAGAGAGGAGCATTATGGTTTCAGAACTGGGAGATCAACAGTGGATCTCATATTTTTAGTGAGACAGCTCCAGGAACACCACTACGAATTTGGAGAGGATCTGTTGATGGCCTTCCTGGACATCGAAAAGGCCTATGATAGTGTGTGTAGGGAGAAGGTTTGGAAAGCAATGGAAAACAAGGGAGTGGAAAAAGGGACTGTAGGCAGAGTGAAGGAGATGTATTGTGGAAGTGTGAGTTGTGTGAAAGTTGGAGGGGTAAGAACAGACTGGTTCAGACAAATGAGTGGCCTGAAACAGGGTAGTGCGCCGTCACCCCTTCTCTTTATTGTGATTATGGACGAGGTAATGACACGGATAGCAGGAAAGATAGGAGAAGATAAGATGAAAGCAATGGTGTTTGCAGATGTTCCCATGGTCTGGGGAAACAGGGAGGAGGAAATTCAGGAGCAACTGAAGGCTTGGGAAGAAACAGTGGGAGAGTACGGATGGAAGTTCAACATCAGTAAATGTGAGATCCTGTTAACGACCAGGAAAAAGGACACACCAATGAGTGGGATAACATTTGGAGGTGGACAGCTGAAGAAGGTGGAAAGTCTCAAGTACTTGGGAAGTATAGTGGAGGAAAATGGGAGGAATGACAAAGAGATTACGGAACGTGGCAGACAGGCAGAAGCATTAGGAGCTTAGTGTGGAATAAAGATGTCCCACAAAAAAGCAAGGAAGTGTTATACAGAAGCTACTATATCCCGATACTGACCTATGCTTCAGAAACGTGGACAATGAAGAAAAGAGACATAAGCAGAATACAGACAGGTGAAATGAAGTTCCTGCGAAGTAGGATCGGAGTAACAAGAAGAGACAGGGTGAGGAATGAAAAGGACAGGGAAATGGTGAAAGAGGAGCCCTTGCAAGGTAGGATTGAGACATCAAGACTGAGGTGGTATGGACACTTAAAGAGAATGGATGAGAAGAAGATTCCCAAGAGGATATATGAGATGCAGAAGAAACGACCAAGGGGAAGACCAAGAGATAGATGGCTGAAAGGAGTGAAGGAATGTGTCAAGACGAGAGGCGAGGACTGGACCCGAGTGACAGCGGAGAGGTGGTGGGAAGAAAGGACCAAGTGGCAAGGCTTATGTTCCAAACAGACCCAGCCTGGGGCAGGAAACTGTACAAGATGATGATATTTCCTACCTACATCACTGAGGTAAAATAAGAGCAAGTTTCATTTCGAAAATAAAATGTGATAGCTAAGCCTTTATGATTATTTTTTCTATAAAAGTATTAAGTGCAATCGAGTGTTCATAACTTACAAATTTAACGTAATATGTTATTGATTTTACGTCCACTTTAGGAGAGGGCAGGGTGCCAGAATTTTATCCCAAAGGGGATCTTCATGCTAGTAAATCTAGACATGGGTCCCTCACTTTTATGCACCCACAAATGCACACGATGTAGAAACCACTGTGCAATTACGGCAAGGACTAAACTTGTGTGAATCTTATGTTGTGCACCATTGTGCACTGCTGTACCAAAAGCCAGTCCAAATTAAAAAACAGTAGAAAAATATGAACCATCGCCACGCATAACTGCCAGAACGTTCCATAGCGTATCACTTTCGAAAATGAAACCTAGTAAATTTACATAAAATCTGCCAAACAAAAAGCATCCTGCATATGTAACATGTGATCATGAGAAAAGTCTGACTAAATAAGGAAGCCTTGTAAACTAGAAACATCACAACCTGCTTAATGAGACTACGGATCCTAGAACTGGAAAATTCTTAGGCTTCAAACCAATTTATGAATAATGTATAACAGCAATTAAAAAAAGTAGAGGTTTCCCAGAAATTTGCATCCCAACAGATTCACCGAGTACAGACCAAAACATCCATGATTAAATACAAGCTTCAGTATATTTACTAGTCAAGATTCAAGTCATTGCACAGGGCACTATGTATGCAAGATACTTCGTTGACCAATGTTGAGGTTCGATTCATAGGAGCACTACACAAAACAAAACCACAAATTCACTCCCAATTTGTTCAGCTCTACCTCAGATCAAAAGATTTAACAACATTTTCTTGAAATTCATAAAATGTCCCTCAGATAACAGGATTGGTAACAAATGATTTAGTTGAGAGCTATACAGTTGTAATGAAAATTATTTCCAGGAAAGAAAAACCAGGAATTAGTATGTCACTCCTGGAAATACATGTGGTTACATTGTGCAAACAGGATTTCAATTGATCCAAATAATAAGCAGCTATTAGTCTTAATTAAACTTCAAAGTAGCCAAAACCTTGTGGACAAAGTGTTCCTACATGAATAAAGGAATATTAAATAAAGAGTTAATCATTCGATCACAGTAGTACCATAATCGCATGCCGTACCTTTGTTGTTTATTTGAAGACAATTTTAGCTGCATAATTCTTCAGAAAAACACTTGCAAAAACAATTTCTTTAGTTATCGTATTTTATTTTTCTTTAGACTACAACTTTCTTTCCAACCACCAAAAAGGATTCACAGTTCATAAGTATTAAATTAGAAAAAAGCATCACTTAAAAATATTGAAAAAGAGGAAGTAGATTTAAGACATGGAGAGCATCGGCATAACCTGTAAGAATTCGCTTAGTTCACAATTATAGTTACCAGATGTGAAACACACATTAACATTACCAGAACAGTGAAACAAAAAAATAGAAGTGCAAAACGATTCATGCAAGAAATAAATAATACCCTGGGAAACTTATAGTGAGTCAAACATACTAATACCAGGTTTAAAATACGCTAGGCATATAAAAGATCTTTTGTGCATCAAGTATGCCAAGACTACTCAAACCCCATCCCTCTAAAATGCCTACCCTCCAGCATTAAGAGTAAACATTCATTATAGGAGTGCACCTACCAATCATGGTTTTGTTATCAACCTTCATCTCTAAATAAGATTTCCTAAGATAAATCTGCCTTCAGAAACACAATTGAATCTGTACTAAAGTTTCTTATAAATAAGATAGGAAATGTATCCTTGAAGGAAGCAGATACAGGTGGTAATACAAAACTGGGTATTCCAGGATTCTTCATTGTGCTGACTCCAGATATACAATACCTATTAGTGGTAAGATTATTTGACATCCCTTTACATCAAAGGAACCAATACCTTTCAAAATATACCATGATGGAATCTTGTCAAAATGATAAGCATAGTCAAAATTGCTAAAATGCATCAGAATGCAAGAGAAATAGAAAAGACTGTCTTTTAATGAAACTTCACTACATAAGAACCTAGTCTTTAGAGGGAATGTACAATTCCCATTAATCCATCACTAAAAATATTAGGATGGGAGAATCGGACAAAAAAAAAATCACACCTAATTTTTTTAATGCAAAATTAGCTTTCAAGCTTGGAGTCAAAATGAAACTAAATCATCAAAGACTGCAAATTCAGATTGAAGCTAACACCACAGATTATGAACTGATGGAAGTCCATTTATTTTTTCTGTAGGGTCAGCAAAGCTTCCCAATCTAAGGCTATCTCCGAACCAAGCATGGCTTAGAAGAAGCCTCATGTAGCAGTAATTGTGTGGGATCCAAGAAAAGGGATACAACTAAAGAAACATGCTTCAAACATGGTAGCACACTATTACCATTCCCAAAGCCGCAAGTTTATTTAATAATAACCAAGTACATGCCTAATATTTACAAAGTTGGCACAAGAAGAAACTTGCTGCAAGCACAAAACCAGCAAACTGCACCAATTAAAAAAAAACTATTCATACATGTCCCCAAATACCTATAGTACACAACTCGAAACAAACTGATGACATATACAGACTGCACTACCAGGAAGTCCAAGCAACCCGAATTGATCTGCAAGACAATTGCAATAATGCCATCTCCAAACTACTCGACATAATTTAAATGCCCATCATGACCCAACCAAGACGTTCATTTTATTATAGTCATGAAGTTGGCACTTTTACAATGCAGGTATGGTTCCACAGAATTTCAGGTAATGTACACAAAAAAGAAAAAAAATATCAGCAGTCAGCACATGAAAAATTAAGGATAATAGCCTAAATAAAATGACCTTGTGATCGCTCGCTCAACTGGTTTATTAGATCAACAAGGCATTTTCACAATCTTAAACGACGAACAGATCAACACCCTACCAGTTAGAAAAATATAATCGACCATATCCGGAGTATATAAATCTATAAACATAAGAGCAACCTTATCAAAAACCAGACAACTTTAAGAAATAAAGAGACGTACCACATTAATAGTCCATTTATAAGATTTCACAATCCTTTCACATTAAAATAAATGTACAAGCAAAGCTTTAATTACAACCCATTTCAGGTACTTGGTGGCTATAAGCCTGGCACTTATATTGGAGGCTAAAAGCCCTACTTAGATATTTTACAAAAATAACCCTTTTAAAGAAGTTATATGTTCGCAGGAATCTCAACTCAATTCCATGAAGAGAGACTGTGCATAACAAGTAGCTATGGGGGTTATCTTCAACTGCCCTTAACAGACCAACATTAATACGATTGTGCAAGAGCCATCTACCATTTCAACATCCGACTTCATCCAAATAGGTTACCATCAAACAATTCTGAATGCTTCAAAATTTGTTGAAATAATGAGGTAATCAACCAACTGGTTCAGTCTCAAGTACCATGTTAATTTTCATATCTAATTTTACATCAGAATTGATTTGGAAGTTTATAAGGAGCTCTCACAACTCCATTAAGCTATTCCAGGTCATTACATAACTCCTAGACTCCATTAATTATAAGATGTTAATGTCAAGTTCAACAATACCAGTATGCAAATAAGATTTTAAGCACTTAAATCCTAATGCATATAAACTAATTCCAAGAGTTACTGTAATATTACATAGAATAGGTTGTAAAAATCACAAATCTTAGCAAAATAAGATACGAAGTAAAAAACATACCTTAAGTTTCTTAAAAAAATGTCTACAGATAATTTTATGTCCGATGAGAAAGTTGAAATTGTTGTCAAGGCGAGTCATTTGGACTACTGGTACAGGGTCAATTCTCAATTAAATATACAACCGATAATATAGAAGTAGAGTACCTATAGCTACACAAGCCTACACAAAATGGAGAGTTTTCACTTTCTGCAATGCAAAGTCATCCACGCAGTAAAACCTCTCAGCTTGGACAACCCTCTTAGGTGTTATGTTACTCTGGTAAAGAATAATGTCAGTTCCAATAATTCCAGGAATGCAATTTTCAGCATGTATCAAATAAATAAAGCAACTTATCCAGAGGATATGCCACACTGCTGGAGAGGCTCGGCAGCACAAGTTTGGGTAGGTGGAATTTAGGAACCATGGAATGACAAAAGGATCAAATCCATGAGAATAATTCCCTGAATGGGGAAATATACTCCATTCATACGGACCTTTCAACAAATTGTTGGGGAAAATTGTAATTCCTTATTCAAGGTTAAATCGAAGTTAATTGGTTACACCAATGCCTCGCTTTTGAGGCGATGAGGCAGAACATCGTCAGGCAGAGATTTATTTTCATATTATGCCTCTGGTTTACTTTCATATTAACAACAAGGTTAACAACTAAACAATTCGTCCATACAAACAGAAAATAGGAGCATCCAAGACTAATTCAAAAACAGATTTACCAAATTGAATCAATACAATAATACGGGGTCCCCAAATCTCAAGGTTTTACCAAGTTTGGAAAAATAAACTATTGCATTGCAAAAACACAACAGTGCATATAGAACTAATATTAAAACCTAAGCTAACACATCAGCTTAAGCTGGAGAGAAAAACGTTCAGCAGGTCTGAAGTCCACCACTATATAGGTTAACATCCACAAAATGTGGCATCCAAAGGATTAACTTTCTTCCAAAGAGCAACAGTATGTTAATTATAATATGCAAACACATCACAGTCGCCATCCTTCACTCTTGAAAAGAATTTTCAAAATGTTGATACGCACAATAACCATCCTTCACGAACAGTTTGATCACCAGCATACTCATTACAACGAAGAAAGTACTTGGGAAGCCTACACTTCAAGATCATGATCTTCTTAGTGTGAACACCAACACGAACCATGGCCTATCTTGGTCACCAAGACAGACAACTATTCCTTTAAGACGCAAAACTGCTCAGCCAATACTACGGGCCGAGGAGGAGGCATCTCTGCTGATAAGGAAGTGGCATCCTGAAATACACGAGGGACCTGGAAAGACACGCTACTCGAATCTCCGATAATCCTGCGAAATGTAGAGAAAGCGTTATGCATCACAATTGCAAAACCTCAGACCTTGCAAATCTCTACAGTCTGAAATCTAATTTCTTGAAGTTAATTTTATCTGCAAATGAAGCTTCTTACTGAATGTATCGAGATCAAAATTAAGGAATCCAAGAATTTCTCTTTAATTTCTAGAAGACAAGAGACATGGAAAAGACTACCAGTCTTTCAGTGAAACTTACGATTTCAAAAAGCAAACTAGGCTGAATGGGAATTTAAATTTTAAGTTAAAAAGCCTAGATATGTATTAAGGAAATAATTTCAACAACTTAGCCATCTGTGATGCTTTGGCTTGGTTCAAATGCTGGTCATCGGTGATGCTTTGGATCGCTTCAAGGTTGTCTCCTAGTTCGGTGTTAGCTGCATTCACTGGTCGAATGTAAGCATCAGAAGATCGCTTCCTTGGAATTCTGGTTCCCATTTGACTGCTCAAAACTGTCAACCCTGGTTAGAATGCTCTCTCTGTCTGCCTGGTTAGAATTCTTAATCTGTATGAAGTGCCCTGATGAAAAGAATTCACATACACGACATACTGTGGCAGTAGCCAAACAAAAATTAAGAAGCCCAAACCCGATATTTAATTACAAAACATTTTACGTCCACTGCCTTCATGGTATATTCTTTCCTCCAGCCAAGTGATCTGACCCAGTCTATCAGGACAGCCGAGTACCACAGGAAGTAAACCCAGACCAGTTATATTTTTTCTTTTTTATCTTCCGTTTTCTGGGATGAACCGAACTGCAGTCCTGACGAGAAATTATACACAACACAAAATGCTCTTGTTACAAATGCAGAGAGCTCTAGAACTATGCTCAAATCTTGCAATAGGTAAATAATGAAATTGATGTAATAGATAATTAATGAAATTGATTCAAGCAAAATATTAATACTGAGAAATAATTTAAAATTACTGCACAGTGGCCTCCTCGATGCCATGTCCCTATCACTGGTTCAGGTGAAATCCTGGACCCTGAGTAGCAGTTTGACCAGCTTGATTTAAGATACAGTTTCTCAAATTTTAACATGTAAAACTCTCTAGTGATCGCGATAAAGATAATATTAGTCAAGACATTAAGATATTTAGGTAACGAATCAAGATTTACAAAGCTCCTCGCTTGGATAGGGCAGCATGGCAAGTTTCTTTCAACACCATAAACTATTTCAAGGAGAAACTGAACAGCAGTCCCGACAGAAGACAAAACTGGTGATTTATAAAGAATTGAGCTATGCTAGTATTGCAGTATTAGTTTACACAAACATCTTAGCTGAAATGGTCCTTTCTAACAGCCTCCGTGATGAAAAATTCACCCCATGGTACAGCTTTCTTCGTTTCGCACGCACAGCATGGGATCCACATAGTGGCAGCCTTCCAAATCGGCTACGATCGGGACTATCACTGTAGGTACACCACAATATCCACGCCGCCTCGGCAATTTTCTATTTCACCCGCTTTGCTTCGGCAGCATGGGAAACCAGCGACCTGGCAAATGACGAAGACGAGAGGGAAACTACCTGTGTAGGTAACCAATTCAAATTTCTCTCTGATAGTTGTGCAACCAATTAGCAAATTAAAATACAATTTTAATACTGTATAATCTAATCTCTACAACTTAATTGAATGTGTGACAGATTAAAAGGATATTACACTTCAGAAAGTTGAGCAGGAAGTTGCTTTTCACTAGAATCAATTATGGCTAGGTTGCTTCTACACCTCCTGCGCATTTTTGGTATGATTATAGTGGGTGATAAATTCTAATATAGGAAATTGACAAAACTATCGGAATTCAAATAAAATTGGATAAAATAAGAATTACTACTTAATCTCGCTAGGCAGCATCCAAGGTATCGCGGAAAGCAGACCAGAACAGATTCAAATTTCAGGATTTTCATTTGTTGAATAGAACGATAAAATACCCGTTCCCATATGTTGCCAGCTGACAAACCTGCCAAGAAATTGTAGGAGCACATACGAAACTAGGATTAACTTAAGCTAGCACTTCAATTTATGCCAAGAAAAGAACCAACAAAAAAATGTACAGCTTCAATTTATGCCAACATACAAAAAAACGTAGCACATCTCCAAGGATGAGAATTATTTTACCTCTTTGAAGCTGATCGAGCATGAAGGGCAGGCTGGTTGTGTCCTAGGGAACGACGCATGTGTAAGGCCATAAATGGATGGGTATTACTTCCAGCAGGGTTCTAGGATTTGCTTCTACAATCTTAGAGGAGCATCTATCCGGGCTTTCCCAATTCTCACATTCCAGTTCATGCAAGAACTGTTCAAATCTCCCTTACACCTTTCAAGATCCTAGGGAGAAACCCTGAGATAATTCACACAAAATGGCAAGGTGTACTGCACGAAGGCAAAGGTCAGCCAGTTACAGTATATTGATATAATTGAACAAAAACCATTAACAAAAGTCAATTCAGCCCCAATGCCATAAGTCGTCCAGTGCCATTACAAGATGGCCTCCAGCTGGAATCTGCATCCAGAAGTAGCACAGCACATCCAACGTATTACAGAAAGTCTGATGAATCATATTGAAATCCTGACAAGTAACAACAAAACTACAAGCAAACTTCCAGGTCACACGGGACAACAATAGCAAGATATTCAACATGGCAAGACAATTAGCACCATTTTAAATTAATTTCCAGTAAGTAAATTACACCAAACAGAAACTACTTAGCCTCTGGCAGCATTCCCCCGCAAGCAGAGCCCTTTCCAATCCAGGGTGCCGAGCTCATTCCATCTCTTCCAGAATTCCCCCGCATACACGAGCCACTTTTTAAAACAGGGTACCGAACTATATCAAAAGCCACAATGGCTCGGCTCTCCAATCATACTGAATCTTGAAAGAATAATCCCTCAAATGCTCTCAGCCCGTCATATTTGGGAAGAAATCCTGGGAAGAGAATCGAGATAACATTGTATTACGTACTAGCCTAGGGCTAATCCAATTCAGCCGTCTATATTATTTGCTTCAATTAAATTTTCAAATCTGTCTGGGCAACCACTAGGCTAATAACCATATGCTGACAAAATTAGTATTCCATAATTCAGAAAACAAAACTCTTTCTAAATTTTGAAAACTACTAGCAACAAAGTTTATGCAACTAAATTTTCTGTGGAATAAAATAAAAAAGGAGTAATAGTACTCAACGCCTTGTAATCTGAAAAAATCTGGGAACCGCCTTCTTGAGGGAAGTCACATTTGTCTTTGATTATTTGCTATTCATACTCTTTTGAAGTTAAATCCTGTGGGCAGGGCCACAAACATCCAAGTATGAAGATTAACATAGCTAAGCAACCAATGCCTGGAATTCCGAATTAGAGCCCGCCACTGGTAGATCTCGCAATTAGCAGGATTCAATTAAGCCATTGCAAATTCATTTCTGGTTGTAAAAACCTGCCAATAAGAACACACACCACATGAAGATTAGCCTAAATCTACACACCTCATATCCGAAATATGGAACCTATTAGGCAGTGTAGCTTTATCTACAGGAACATAAGGTTTACCTTCTGAAATGTAGTTGTGGCTTACACAGCATGAAGGGTTATCTTTGCTCAAGAACATAAATTGGTCATCTTCCAGCACTTCTTTATTGTACATTCTTTGTTCATTTCTTCAATCTCTTTGCCTACTTGCTCAAGGCTAAATATATTCCAGCAACAGCTTCTCGAAATTCTTTCCAATAATTTCATAATTGTATTTTAAATCTTGCGAAAAAAAACCTGACAAGAGAATCCATGAACGATAGCAACAAGGAGTAACAATAAAATAATCAAATCACACCTAAATGAAGACTGCAGTATGTTATTCAAAATCATAGAACCGTTAGCATCATCCATGTTAATTAGCCAATATCTCCACAAATTCTTCAGTCGAATAATAAAATAAGAAAAATTTTCTACTTTACTGTCTCCTTACTACACAGCATCCAAGGTATCGTGGAAGGCAGACCATTTCAGCTCCAAATTTCAGTGTTTTCATTCGATGAATAGATAATACCCATGTTCCCCATCATGTTGCCACATGACAAACCTGCCAAGAAATTGCAAGAGAGCGCACAAAACACATTAACCTAACCTAACACTCAAATTTATGCCATCAAGATGTAAAATATGTAACATAATTCTCAAGAATGAAAAGTTATCTTTACCTCGTTATGTATAAGGGGTAAGCTGGTTCCTGTCGAGTAGGTGTACGTATCGCAAGCTGGTTAGTTGTTGAATGGGTAAGGCCGTAAATAGATGGTCTTACTTGCAGAAGAGTACTGATTTGTTTACTTCTGTATCGATAGCCAGAGTATCTCTACTCGTACTTCCCCAGTTCTCACGTTCCAGTTTGCACGAACTGCACTTATCTCCCCAACACCTTTCTAGATCCTAGGGAGAAACCCGAGAGAATCCACACAAAAATAGCAAGGGTACTTCACTCTTGACAAAACGACTGCACTAAGGTAAAAGTTAGCTAGTTTCTCTAGTAAAAATGAATAACGATAAAATACCAGTCAATTCTGCCCCAATGCCATAGCATCCAGTCTGTTAAAACGAAAAGGAAATTGCCTCTCTTCAGCTGGATGACAGCAACCCTGTGTAGCGCAACACATCGAACACATTCAAGAATTCCGATGAACCAAAAAGAAACCCTGACAAGAGAAAAAAAAGACAAGCGAACCTCCAGATCATATGGAGATATAACCATACCGAGAAATTTTATGACAGCAAGATAAATTAGTAATTTTATAAATAATTTCCAGTACTCTGAGTAATTACGTTCAATAGGAGTAATTACGTTCAATAGAAACTACTTAGCCTCCGGCAGCATTCCTTCACATTCAGAGCCCTTTCCACTATCGGATGCAGAGCTTATTCCTTCACAACCACTCTGCTCACAGATATGCTGAATCTTGAAAACAATTCCGCTAATGCTCTCAGCTCAACATATTTGGCAAGAAAACCTGGTAAGAGAATCCAGATAACATGGTATTAAGTACTAGCCTAGGGCTAGTTCAATTCAACCTAACATAGGAATTCTATATTTTTTGATGCAATGACACTTCAACTTTGCCTAAGACAGGATCTTAACCATTAGGCTTATTACACATAATCAGCAAGGCTGATAAAAATATTTCTACTGTATAATAAATCCTTTTTTTCAAATTTTGAAGATAATAGCTAGCAAAAAAGCTTTTGCATGTAAAATAGCTGGAGTGGAATAAAAAAGGATGGATAATAGTACTCAACGCTTTGTAATATCCGAGGAAAACTGGCGTCTCCTTGAGGGAGTCCCATTTGTGCTGGAATATTTCCTATTCAGGAAGTTCATCTTGTGGGATCAGGGCCACGTAAATACCCAAATTGAAAGATAAACCACTAGGGAACCAATGCCTATGGAATTCCAAATTCAAGCCCACCGCTGGTTATCTCCCATTGCCAGGGTTCAAATGAAGCCATATAAAATTAGTCTTGGTAGTCGTGAAAACCTGGCAAGAATAATAAGAACACAACCACACAACTGTTAGCTTATATCTACACTGCACCTCAAACAAAATATAGAACCTACATTTAGGCATAGTAGCTTAATAATATTTAAGATTGGAATAACTTTTACCTTGAGGATGTAGCTTTTTTGGCAACGAGGGCTAGCAGGTTTCAGCTATCTTTGCAAGATCGAATTAATGATTTGTCAGTACTTAATTGTTTTTTCTCAGTTTGGTACTTTGAGTAAGTTCTTCCAATATCTCTATGTGCCAAAGCAATCAACAGCCCACTTGCTCAAGGCTAAATATATTGCAGTAGCAGCTTCTCGAAATTCCTTGTCTTTCACAATTTTTTTCCTAATTCTTGCGAAGAACAATAACAGAGAATCCATGAACGAAAGCAACAAGGCGTGACAACAAAATTAACAAATCACACCTAAATGAAGACTGCAGTAAGTTATTGAAAATCATAGCCACCATCAGCATCCATGATAATGTAAACTAATGCTTTCAGTTGAATCAGAAAATAAGATAAAGTTTTGCTACTTTACTGTCTCCTTAATACACAGCATTCTAGGTACCATCATGGAAGGCAGACCATTTCAGCTCCGAATTTCAGTGTTTTCATTTGTGGAAGGGAGCTGAACAATACCAGTGTTCCCCAATCATGTTGCCGCATGACAAACCTGCCAAGAAATTTTAAGAGCGCACACCAAACAGGTTAACTTGACCTAACACTCAAATTTACAAAAAAAAAAAAAACCTACGTTAAGGTCTAAAATATGTAAAACAATTCTCAAGAATGGATAGGTTTTTCTTTACCTGGTCTAGTGCGAAAGGGTAGCTGGTTCGTCGTATGGGTATTGCTTACAGCAGAACACTTAAGGTTTGGCAACTTCTACAGTATAATGTTAGCCCGAGGAACATCTATTCATACTTCCAACCCACCTTCCAGTTTGCAGGAACTGTTCAAATCGCCCCAACACCTTTCTAGACCCTAGGGAGAAACTCTGAGAGAATCCAAACATAATAGGAAATGCACTCTTGACAAATTGACTGTATCAAGGCAAGTTTGCCAGTTATACTAGTATAAATGAACAAAAGCAGTAAAATAACAGTTAACTTAGCCCCATGCCATTCGTTGTCCAGTGCGTTACACGAAAGGAAATGCTTCGTTTTAGCTGGAAGCTGCATCCACATGTAGCTCTGCACATCCAACGCTTTCGAGAAAGACTTGAACCGAATTCAAACCCAGACTAGAAAAAAAGACAAGCGAACCTCCAAGTCATACGGAGGGATAACCATAGGGAGAAATTTATCACAGCAAGATAAATTAGTGACAATTGATTTCCAGTATGTAATTACGTCCAACAGACACTACTTAGCCTCCGGCAACATTCCTTCGCAATCGGAGCCCTTTCCAATACAGGATGCCGCTCTGCTCACCGATAATACTGAATCTTAAAATTGCAATTCCTGGAACGCTCGCAGCTCAACATATTTGGGAAGAAATCCTGTTTAAAGAATCCAGACAACATGGTAAAAAGTACTAGCCCTGGGCTAGTTCAGTTCATCCCATTACAGGGATTCTTTTCTTTTTTTAGTCTTTCAATGTTTCTTTGAACTTTGCGTAATCACTAGGTCAATCACTACCTTTGAGTAGCAATGCTGACAAAACAAGAAAAAAAGGTGATTAATGGAAAATATTACCAGTCCGACAAATCCTTGCCAGTGGTAGATGAACTAGTTTTCACCAGTGTGATTGAATCTTTTCCCGAGATATCTGTATAGCCTGCACACTATATCATTCTGGTACAAGCTTCGCTTTTGGTATCTGGCAATTCTAATTACTTTGTAGTATGGGAATAGTTTTATACCAGTTCTACATTTAACACTAGAATAGTGGTCGAGCATTATCACGGTATTATAAACTTAGCACCCAGAGCAGAACAGCATGCCATCTCGTATCAACAACGCTTGATAAGGAGTACACATGCACTCTTTTGCCTCACTCTCTCCATTGCACGCCAACAGATTTAGACATTGGATGTGCACTGTTCAAAACCGCAAGGAGTTGTCAGACGAGTAATTACATCTAGAATCCCAATTTTACTTTTGAATGGAGCAAAAAGGATGGATAGTACTCAAAACCTTATGATCTTGGGAACCTCTTCTCGTCACATTTGTGCTGGAAAACTTTCTCCTCCTAGTGGGGCAGGACCGCGTAAATACCGAAGTTGGAAGATACACATAGCTATGCAACCAATTTAAAGGATTCCGAATTCAAGCCCCCCACAGGAAGATCGCCATTATCAGAATTCATGAAATTCAAATTAAGTCGACATCAAAACCTGGCAAGAATAATAAGAACACAAACCAAACAATGATTATCTTATATCTACGCCACACCTCATATTATAAAGTATAGAACCTTCATTTAGAAACGTTGCATCTTTCAGTACTTTTGAATTGTGCATACTCAGTTTGGTTCTTCAATATATCAACCAATTCATTAATAGCCTGCTTGCTCAAGGCTTTCATAATTCCTCAAATTCTTGCAAGAAATCCTGACAGAATCCATAAAATTATCAAATGATACCTTAATAAGGGCTGTTTTTTTAATTAAAAATCACAAAAATCATAATAAACTCAATGACTTAACCTCTACGTAATTTTCCATTCAAACACTTCTTTCAGCAGCAGACTATGACAATGCATTCAGTGGATCACATGATTTCTTTCTTCGAGCAATCGTGGTACGGATGTATGTAATAAAGTCCTGACCAAAAAAAAACAAGGAAGCAGTAACCAAAGTACAGTTATTTAGTACAGCCAACACTTTTTCCTACAATTTTGTTAAAAGCAGCAGGAGCATTCTCCATTAAGGATAGATGTCAAAACTCTGGTATCCACTTTCATCTACGGTGCGGAGCTCTCTTTAAGTACAGTTTATAAAGACTGCGTCTAACCTAGGCTGTCCAGGAATTGGGGAGAACATATAAATCATTAGACTAATGAATAATCAGACCAACCATTTCCTGCAGAATAATGAGAGTGAACTAGGGTGGTGTTTATACAAAGGTTTCAGTTTTCAAACCTTAAGTAGGCAAAGACCAAGTATCCAATAACCAACTTCATGCTGAATTATCTGCAAAGAACTAAGGACCTCACAAGTGGAAGCATGCCAACAGAAAAAAAGAACTATTGGAACTCCCCAATGTGCTAAAATGCTTGCAACTTCATACCATGGAATTGTGATCTTATCTTTTGGTTTCTTATTTATTACCTACTCTAGCAATTAGGGCAAATACACTGAAGCTACAATAGAACATAAATATCCAGGCAGCCAAAACTTCAGAACTTTCAAGACTGAGAGCTATTCAAACCAAGACATTAGCTTGCCCAAGAATGTTAATATAGATTACCATCTAATGAAAACAGTTTCCACAAAGTACTAGAAATTTCCCCTATATTAACAGGTTTAAGGCTACCAACCATGCAAGTGCACATACTGCCACACATCTTTACTGTACGAAAATCTTTCGGAACATTTCCACCAGTTTCGTAAGCCCATGGGGCATTTCACCACGTTCTGTAGGTATAGAACTGCTAATATGCTGAATCATGCCTCCATTACAAAGTTGTAAAGCCAAGCTGAAAGTCACATCTGTTCTATGGCCAAGATAGCCAAGGTTACCCAATTCTACCAAGAAATCTGTTCAATTCAATTCAAAAGAGCTATAAGCAATCTTGCATTACATACAACACTACAAGTTACTGGTTTAGAATAGTTAATTTCGTGATCAAATGGATAAAACTTTCTCTTTATTGAAAGTAAGAATTCACCAGGGCAGACTTCCTTCACCCATATGCCTCACACAAAATCCTTTCTAGCCAAAATGCTTGAAACTTCTAACCATGGAAATTGTGGGTTGTTTTTCTTAACCTACTCTAGCAATCTGGGCAAATACACACAAGCTACAGTAGAACCCATGTCTTAAGCAGAATTCTCCAGGCAGCCCAAATTTCAAAGTTGTCAAGACAAACAAGCAATATTCCATGCCTGCAAGACAGTGAGAGCTTTTCAAAGCAAGACACAGATTAGCTCTTCGAATAATTATGAATTACGATCTAAAGAAAACAATGTTTCCATAACGCAATGTTAATTTCCCTATTTTAACAGGTTTAAAAAGCCTACCAACCATGCAAGTGCACCTGCTGCCACACATCTCTACTGGATAAAATCTTCAGAACATTTCCACCAGTTTCTTAAGTCCAAGGGGCATTTCCCCATGTTCTGTAGGTATAGAACACATAATGGTAATATACTGAATCATTCCTCCATTTCAAAGTTATGCTGAATCATTCCTCAGTTCAAGTTGTAAAGCCAACCTGAAAGTCACATCTGTTCTATGGCCAAGATAGCCAAGGTTACCCAATTCTACCAAGAAATCTGTTCAATTCAATTCAAAAGAGCTATAAGCAATCTTGCATTACATACAACACTACAAGTTACTGGTTTAGAATAGTTAATTTCGTGATCAAATGGATAAAACTTTCTCTTTATTGAAAGTAAGAATTCACCAGGGCAGACTTCCTTCACCCATATGCCTCACACAAAATCCTTTCTAGCCAAAATGCTTGAAACTTCTAACCATGGAAATTGTGGGTTGTTTTTCTTAACCTACTCTAGCAATCTGGGCAAATACACACAAGCTACAGTAGAACCCATGTCTTAAGCAGAATTCTCCAGGCAGCCCAAATTTCAAAGTTGTCAAGACAAACAAGCAATATTCCATGCCTGCAAGACAGTGAGAGCTTTTCAAAGCAAGACACAGATTAGCTCTTCGAATAATTATGAATTACGATCTAAAGAAAACAATGTTTCCATAACGCAATGTTAATTTCCCTATTTTAACAGGTTTAAAAAGCCTACCAACCATGCAAGTGCACCTGCTGCCACACATCTCTACTGGATAAAATCTTCAGAACATTTCCACCAGTTTCTTAAGTCCAAGGGGCATTTCCCCATGTTCTGTAGGTATAGAACACATAATGGTAATATACTGAATCATTCCTCCATTTCAAAGTTATGCTGAATCATTCCTCAGTTAAAGTTGTAAAGCCAACCTGAAAATCACATCTGTTCTATGGCTAAGATAACCAAGATTACCCTATACTACCAAGGAATCAGTTCAATTAACTAAAAGCAATTGTGCATTACGTACCACACTATATACCACAGGTTTAGCATAGATAATTTCACCATCACAAAAGGGATAGAACTTCCTCTTAGTTAAAAGTAAGAATTCACCAGGGCAGACTTCCTTCACCCATATGCCTCGCACAAAAACCATTCTAGCCAAATACAAGGTTACTAGCAACTCTATGAAAGTAAAGGCCAATTAGTGCTACTGTATGTCTTTCCAGTCCTCAGTTCAAATTTTAAAAAAATGTACAGGAAACGTGCCCAGTGCTTCACATAACCCGTTTTACAAAAAGCATTATAATGAAATAGTTCCACAGTCTAATTGCCATTTAAGAATGGGAACATCTGAAAGATAGTGAGTCCTAGTTGATCCATGCAGTAAACCGATTCAAACTGAAAAAAATATATAAAAATTTAAAAAATACCTGTAAGCTCCGAAACACTAAGTGTCATTGCTACTCAGGAGACCTACAGGGTATGGAAATACGGCAAATATGGAACTACTGTACTGTACTGTGAATATTTTCGGAAGCCCATTGTTCTGGAAAATTCTTCAGCAAATCGCTCATGGAACAGAAAAAAAAGAAAACAATGGTGGCATTAAGCACAGTGCCTAACAGCACTGGCACACTGATCATTCAAAATTTTGAGTTTAATAATTTTTGCATTTCCCTTCTGTCACTCCATTTAGTTGAATGTGCACCTGCAGTTACAGCACAGCTGAGAGTGGGTACCAACACATAGCATTTATTAGAAATATTCTCAGGTAACCTCCGATGCCTCTTCAGACTTGGCAACCTTAACGAGTAATTCTAAGAAATATCCCTTCCAGCAAATGCATTATTCATGGCAGATATTTCACAGAAACTTAAAACAATTCAGTACATTGAGTTAAGTAACTTATCTGGGAAGTCCAATGTTGTCTGAACACACCCATCAGAAGTATAAACTATCCTCCATCCAATCCAAACTTCGAACATACTCTGTACTTCCAAAGTAGAATCTCGACAATTTAGTATCCCGAATACCATTCTTCTCAGAATTGAGACGGCAGGTCTTTTGGTACCCTAAGGAAGAAATTAGAAACACGGACACTGTTTGCAAGGCTTCACGTTCAGCAGCTAAATCAAGTGATCCGATGAATGATCACTGAGGTTTTATGCACCATTACTTGCTTTAAAATTCTTTCAATTTTGACCTCCACCAATTTAACAGCCATCCTATTCATGCTCCTAGCCAGTTTGTGAACCTAAAAGAAAAAAAAGCAATGGAGCAGGAGAGTTTTAGAGATACGCCTTCATCTGGAAGCAAATCCCAAAATATAAGTTGATACTCATTGAATCCTCCCGACAGGTTTGCAGCTCAAGAGGACAGTTTTTCTGGTAACCACAGTCCAGGCCAAGTTCAATTCACAATTCACCCTTGGATTGAAATGATCTGGAATCCAGCAGCAATAATTTCTTAACGCACATTAGTCCCGATTGTTGGCAGAGTTCTGTATGGGTCAAGCTGTCTTGGAAGATGCTGTAGTTCTTCTGTATATGATATGTCTTAGTGGACACTGCAACTGCTACATTTGATTACAGAAACTGGAAAAAACACAAGCATTTACGAAATGTGTTCCTTTAAGTAACTTAAGACTAAATCGAATGCAACTGATGAATATTAAATTCAGCAACTCAGCCATTCCGTGCATCGCTGAACTGGCTTTATCCGTGGGGCTGATCGCTTGGATCTTAACTTCAAAATATCCGGGTAATCTCAAACAAAAAGTGCCACCATAGCCTTAATAACTTCTGCTCTAGTGACAAGAAATTCAATCCAATCCTGCCACTGCAGACCACAAATATCGTCCAGAATATGTGAAAGTAAAAATTAACAAATTTCTAGAAATACTGTTTAGGACATTTGACACGTTTGAATTCTCTTCATTGACAATGAAATTACGTGTACCTCTTGCTGCTGGGTCATTTAGTAGCGTTGGAGTACTAGACCACAGTATAAATTCCTTCTGTATTCGAGGCTATGCTCGTTAGAGACAATCGCATGGTCACAATTATTCAGCAGAAACTTTCTGGAATTGAAGTAGTATGAGATTCATAGGGTACCATAGCAATTAGCTTGGTGCTCAAGTCATTCTTGAATGAATTTAACACTGTTCTTCCCTTTCTAGACACTTTGTAGATTTTGCCTCAGGTAAAAAAATATCCATCTTGATCAGCACTAAGATTTCTACACAGAAATAAAATTAGTACACTGATTATCCAACCATCCACTTGCAACAATTTCTTGCAGAATCTCATACTAGATAATAAAAAGACACCAAGGTAAGCCATAATAGCTTTCTCTATAACGAAGAGCTTCGTTAATTTTTATGCTACCGGTGCTTAACACCTACTGAAATAATTTTCCAAGGCTTTCAGCCAAACGTGCACAGCCCTAGTAATAACATGGAATTTCACGAAAGAAACAAACGAATGGTCGATTATATTTCACTTTTTCAACAACCCGAGGGTCCCAAAAGCATGGATTTTGTATGCAGGTGGAAAACATACTGTGCCATTAACAGTTGATCCACCCTATGGTGGTGGTGGGGGGCCGTTAAACCAAATGAAGTTGTAATTGCCAATAACGCTCGCCAGAGCAGAATACACTTAACATTTTAAGACCTTCAAATAGTTTAAATCAAGCCCTCACCCCGATTACGTAGGCATGATAGCACAAAGTAGCTATCTTTCCACATGCATGCAAACATATTCAGCGGGGAAAGTAGTAATAGAAGTAAGGAAGATCATTTTGAGCATGATCTTCCATTTAACTTATCCTGTCAAGGCGATCCACTCGCTTATACGTCTCTCAACCAATCGACGACAAGGCATGATTTGGGCAGTTGATCCACCCTATGGACAACGGACAACTGCATGAATATGGCCGAAGGCGAATGCAGCATGAATATGGCCAAAGGCGAATGTATTTCCTGCTATTCGTAGACGACTAAGTAGTAACAGGATGCTGAAGATAGATCTTCCTCTTCAGACTACTCCAGCTCCAATCGCCACCCCTCTGCGACAAATATTTCACAACATCCAGTAACACAAACCACATAATCGACGCTTAGTAAGAACATGGGGAGTTATCTGAAGTGGGATTCTGTCAAAATACTCAAATATACCTTACACTCTTCTACACCCATCGTACTCAAAACTCAGATTAGATCTCCAGTGTGTAAACTAAACTTCAATGGCTTTTTCAAGTCAAGAAACCTCAATCGAAACTCACCAATCAGGTAAGTATTTTTACCACGTCATAGGTGACGTCATTGAGATCACCAAAAGCTCACTAAACCCCGGGACTCGGGATATATACTACAACCAGCAGAAGTATTTGAAAATAAACCAAGCTAAGCCAAGTAAGAGATCAGGTTTCAGGGCTTGTACCGCCACATAGGGAAACTGGATATCAAGACTAGTATACCAGGGTTAGACGAATGCCATGAACAGAAACCCACTACAAACAAAGGTTATATGGTGAAATATAGGTCATAAGCACCTGTACTAATAAATATCTGTAAGTTTGAAATTTACATCACCAATAAACTTACTTAAAATATAAGTACCGGTACCAGTATATTAAAGATAGGCTCAACATCGGTGGTTCAGCAGATATAGGCTCATGAACTTCACTCAAAACATGAACTAACGGAATTCATCTCCCCATATTCAGTTTCAGCACAAATTGTATAATTGTGGGTCAGTAAATTAGCATGTACATACAAATTAGTGATGTCCAAACCTAGTGCCAAATTAGTACAGGAACATGACCAACTGGGAGAAATTAATCAGCACTTTTTAAAAGTAAAAAAAATATCTACCCGTCGTTGAGAAGTTCTCATACATTCTACAACCCAAGTTCACTCAAAATATTTGAAGATCTAGCCAAGTACTTCATCTTAATTCAATTGTAGCCCAAGTCTTATGGTCCAGTAAATCAGCATACATACATAGCTTTCCTAGTGGCTCATATTAATGATTTTTGTCCTAACATAGTGCCTAATACTGTACCTTGCCAACTTTAGAAATCAGACTATCAGAGCTTTCAGTATAAAGATAGTTTTTTTTTAACGTGCCTTTCAGTCGTGACGGTTGAAGTTTTTCCAACCTTTCTACTTCCCAGGTATTAACTTTAGATCGAAAAGGGTAGCGCTGCACACCGTGAGAATTTGTGTTTAAAAAAAATTAGTAATGAAATTAGCCAAAGTACCTGTAGTAATGGTATCTGGAGATGATAAATTAATAGATGTTGACTCGTCCGCTGTCATAGACCCACCCAGCCATCCCACATAGCGACACTACTTATATAGCTGAAAATGAAGTATCTGGTAGACATCTTGTCACTATGTCAGGAATGCCAACCCCGCGCGTTTGGTACTATCTCGCACCGTGTATAGAAAGAAACAAAAGAGCGTCGATAATGTAATTTATAATTGCGCCAAATCCAAATCGTCAGTCGTACTTTAACCATGGATTTTGTGGCATGTGAAATTACTTCATAAATTGTATCTTATTAATGTTTTACATACAAAACCAAACCTAACCTGGGGCTTAGGCCCCAGACCCCCTTGCTTTTGGTACTAGCAGTAATTTTCGGCCAGGCAGTACCTAACCTAGTAGCGGACATAAATTGTATCTTATTAATGTTTTACATACAAAACCAAACCTAACCTGGGGCTTAGGCCCCAGACCCCCTTGCTTGTGGTACTAGCAGTAATTTTCGGCCAGGCAGTACCTAACCTAGTAGCGGACATCGGAACATTTTCATTTTCAAACTTTAAATTTCCAACAATTTCAATTTCAAACTTTACGTCTGAGTCATTATTTACGTCTCAATAATATGTGTGTCAAAAACAATTTCTAACTTTACGTGTGAAATAGTGAATTTTGTGTGCGACATGTTGGTAACGTAGTCACATGGTGTCACACATGGTGTCACATGACGTGTCCAAGATGGCGTCCGTAGTGAAACGAACACGATAAGAATTCTTTATTTTCGTGAAATAATTATTATTGAGGTGCGGCACTTGTAGTTGAGATTGTGAAACGACTCCCAAGAACTCCGTAAAAGGTATGTAAATCATAAAACCTATATTTTCAATAATATACCTCGTAAAAGTTCGTCAAGTTACGAAAAGGCAAATTCTCACGGCGTGCAGAATTACCGACTGCAGTATCCTAACCAGGCCATTTTCTCGTATATTCCAGCGATGCTGTTGTACTGACCAGGGGCCATTGTTACAGTACAGTTGTATGGCAATGCAATGATCCGAAACTAGTCTTTACCACTTCTTTAAAATTAACCGTCCTTCTCAATTCACCAACCCTTCGACACCCACAAAAAATGGACCATAAATGGACTCGTGAAATTAATAGAAGGATTGGAAACGAAGGACCTCATGGTATCACTACTCATCACCTCAACTTCCCTGCACTCAAGTGCGAAACGGTAGGGCACGAGAGTCCACAATTACAAAGCATAAAACTTTTAAAGAAGGCTATTCTTACAGATTCAAACTGTCGTAAATTTCTTAGTGCAGTGGCGCAAATGATGATTTTTTTTTTTTTTTTTAAGCCACCTGCCTTATAAAACAATTTTATATTTAGTTAGTTATTGAGGTTTTAAGAGGCGGAACAGCGAGGTCATCTGCCCCCAAAAAATTATATTTCCTTTACCTTTGGGATCATACTCTCGTCGATCGTCATTTTGTCGCGACATAATTAAAATTATGCTCATGGTACGTTTTACAAAATCATGGCACTTGTTTAATCGGACGTCGAGTCACGTAGTACAAATCGATGAAAGCGTTATAACCAAAAGAAAAAGGCCGTGTTGTCAAAGAACGGTGGGTGCTATAGGTGCATACGACACCGTTTTAGAACGGGGCGTACCCGATCGAAGTGCGGAGACTCTTATCGAAAAAATTCAGAGGTACTTACTCCCAGGAACGGAAATATGGACCGACGAACGTCGTGACTATTTTCCTTTACGAAATGTAGGTGGAGCCTCCCAGTATATTTGGCCACCGTCAATCATTCTCGTTTTTTTTATTGTGGGGGGGGGGGTTAAACGGCGGTGCTGAAACTCAAAAATTGATTTCACCTATTCGGTACCCCCTAAATTAAATGAGTTAAAAGTACATTGAAAGAAGAAAAGAATACAGACTACACGGCAACGGAAGAATCCATAGAAGATCGATCAGTCTGTCAACAGTCAAGAAGAAAGCAACGTGAAAAATACTGGGCCTGGTCAGTACAATAGCATCGTTGGAAAATACGAGAAAATAGGCCTGGTCAGTACAACAGCATCGTTGTAGACGGGAATTTTTCATACCAGTCGGGACTGGAATTATGGCGAACAATATGGCGCCGGTCTGTATTTCAGAGAGTAAGTGAAATCTGTCGTTTTACATGCCGTTTCTGCGATATATTCATACATAAATCGACTGTATAGAGGTCAAAGCAATCTAACGCATTAAAAAATAACAAATCGGCAGTTTCTCGTGCAAATAAATAGTAGGCATTTTTGCAGTTATTAATACCGTACTGCAGTACAACGGTTACACTGCGGAACTACTAACCACACACATGGTTAATAATTCGTCATTCTAACCGAATGAAGGAAGGCCCACAACATTCAATACTATCCAAATGCAAAAAGAAATACAAGTTCAGGCTTCAGCCTTCCTACCTTACTGCTGACCCAGCACCGCCCAGGGCTTCGCATTTCTACCGGCGACTCCTCTCGAAGGCATATCTTGATGTCACAGCTGCCGAGCAAAGTGAGAGCTACGTCATTAGGCTCGTCCTGTTATAAACGCAGCCTTGCTGAAGCAGATCAATACTCGGGAACGCTCTGGAAAGTTCTGGGAGTTAGTGCGCAGTAGAAATTTCCACTCAAACTGCGCGGCAGCGCGGCGACTTGCCCAATCGCAGGCAAGTGATCACGCCCTACCGCTTCCCTGTAGTGGCGTGTTGTACAACGTATCCCATTTTCATCCTTACAAGAAATGACGCCATCAGACCGCCATATTAGCATCGAATGCTCCGAAGCTAGTTTCTCGTGATAAATTAAGAACCCAGCAATCCATTCTTGCAACTTATGGTCTTAAAAATGGCTGCAGAGCTCCCTTTCTTAATAACAATAGAATGCAGTTGAAATTATAAAAATCAGAGACGCGAAGTATCCTTGAGTCTACTGTATTTCTCCGTTTTGTTATAATGGTGCAAAAGATCGCAATATTCCACCTACAATTGCTATCACAAAAATTAAAGATATAGGCCTACGCTGAAACTATCCCGAAGCAAATTTAAATTTCTATTTCAGACAAATCCCATTGATGTACAACTGTTACGAGGGGCATTTGACCTCGCATTTCCGCACCTTAAAAAAAAAAAAACAATCGTCATCAAAATCCTACTGAGATCTGTTATCATTCAAACGAGCAAACGCAAGTGCTCAACGTCCACATCATTGAAGCATGACAATACCGATGATCAACATAGCCTACTTGCCTACAATTAATTCGTATCATTACATTATATTATGATATTTCTTTTATCCAGTTTTTCAACAACAACAACAACAACAACAACAAATGGATTTCTACAGAGATTAAAAATTGCGTACAATGCATATTTTCTGATTAGCCATCACAGCGCGCATTAAGCAAACGATAACTTAATGAAATAATGATTAGCCATCCAAAAGTTCCGCGTAATATTAGAATCGAATGATGCAAACTTTGCTCTTCCTGATAACGATTAAATGTAGCCTATGTAGTCATACTAGGCGGCTAGAAATAATAATCCAATATTTTGTTGCTTGTGCTTTTTCTTTCATCTTCAAATCCAACATTTCACAAATCAATACTGTACCGTAGTTCTACAGCTTCCTATCTTGCCTCAGTCAGCTCGATCTCAAACCAACATGGCTGTCGCGAGCCCCTCTTCAAGTCATCGTCAGTGAAAATAGGCTTACATTACCGGTAGGCTATTTTAAGGTACCGGTATTTGTGGTGAAGAATAGTTTCAAATGAATGAATTCCTATTTCTTCTGGAATTTCTTTCTTTCTTTCTTTCTTTCGTTATTTATTTATTTATTTATTTATTTATTTATTTATTTATTTATTTATATTACCGAAGTACAGTACGTCCTAATTCTTGGAACGCTATGCTTATTTCAGAACTCGAGGTAGCTATGGTATTTTGTAGTAAAATAACAACCAACATAATTATTTTATCAGTAGTGAGGCATACTGAAACTTTTAAGCGTAACTTATATGACTGGGCGTGATGGTTGGTTAGTTCCTCAGTTTAGGGGCTGCGACAACGCGGTCATATAGCCGCGTGTACTTTGGGTGTGTGTAGACTCTGTCTGATAACGGGTGTCAATTGTGATGGCTGTATTAATGTGTTATCTGTTTTTAATACAAGTAAGGGCTGCAGACATTCGATTTCAAGTAGTTCCAAATTTTGCTACCAAACGCCACCGACAACGACCAACTAGTTTTGAACTTTGTTACTAGATGCCACCGCAGTCGGCTCCTGGCGGCGAACGTTGGAACCCAGGAGGGTTAGTCAAATACACTGCCAGCTGGCAAACGTCAAATATAACCTGCGATTCTGTGGGGACCAGGCGTATTGAGAGAACCGTCTACCTTCGATTCATTGCAGTACATCCTTTAAGTACGGTAGTGTATATTTCGGCAATTGTATTCTGTTAAATTATATCACCTGTAATGCCTGTTACATGGACGCCACGCCCATGTAGGTTTGAAATAAAATGGCAGATCACTCCGGAATTAATAAACGCTATCGCTTTCACAGCGTATATCACAAATTCAACCTCTACCTAGTAATTAAAAGAAACTAATAAGGATGAAATCTGGAAGTACCGTATCTAAGCTAGTTTGCAGTTTTCAAGACCTGAAAAATGTATATAATAAGCCTAGTGTGAACAAGTTTCACAGAATATTTAATACAAATTCCAATCAAGTTTGCATTATAGGAAATCTTGCATCCCAAAAGGCCTTTATAACTGTCAAGGAATTATTTTTAAATTTCCCCCGCTAATGTTCAGGCAATTGCACTACCTTCATACTATCACGACATGCAAGCCCGATCATTTCAGTCTTAATCGGCTGGTGAGTAATTAAGTAAATTAGGCCTATAAAGATCGCACACGATCTTTCAGTAAGTTATCCTGTATGATACTCAGTTCACTCATGCGATCTCGACCGACCGACGACAAGACATAACAGGACAAGTAAGCCAACCAATGGGCAGTGACCAACGGCATCAATAATGGCTGAAGACGAATATATTCCCCGCTATACGTCGATGCAGAGGACTAAGTAGTTACAACGCGATGCAGAACATAGATCTTCCTCTTTAGACTCCTCCAGCACCAAACGCCACCCTCCTGCGACAAATATTGCACTACATCTAGTAACCAAATAATTTAAAAAGTCGATGCACAGTAAAAATCAAATATGGAATATTTTCCCTTTGTCAAGATATCAAGATCATTCCTTGCACTCTTTTACACCCGTCGTACTCAAGACTTGCATAAGAGAACATCTCCAGTATGCAGAATACATACGGTACCTTAAAAAAAAGTGGTTTTTTTTTTGGATAATGAAATATTTTAAGAAAGCATTTAACCATGTCACGCCATTCGTAAGGAACAGCATATAAGTCTAATCTACTTTTTACCCAACAGCACAGAGGAAACAGGAAATTATCCATGAGTACGCCTGAGGTTAGACGAATGCCTAGCAGCAGAAATCGACTGCTTTCGTAACATACAGAATACTATAAGGAAAATAATTATTTCTGATTCTGAAGTACAAATTCGATAAATTGAGTACCCAGGACCTTCACTCGTAGGATGAAAATGTGTAAATCGTTTACATAAACCCCTAAACCCAAGCGTGAATAGTGTCTCAAGAAGCTGAACTAAGTGCTATTTAACATAGGCGCCCACAATCAGGACTCAAACAACTATTGGGAATTGTGTGATATGATCCAGCAAACTTTCAGCATAGTTCATTTGAATAATTGTTTACTTTCTTGAGAATACTGGAAGCATTAAGTTTGCAAGTAGCGTTGCAAATTTCTGAATACCTCCCGTTGAAGGGAGTTCATGCTAAATTAGTTAATATTGTTTCTATCATATTACTTCTTCGTCCTAAATACAAACACCTGGAAAACTGCGCTATAAAACTAGCGACAGGTATCAAAACATGGCAGGATAGTTTGAGGTTTTAGAGATCTTTCTCAAAGCCTAACCAATAACGTGGCCAACCGATCGTTGTGAAATCAATAACAGTAGCCTACTGTCAATGTAAATAAGCAAACAGAAAACAATCCATAAGCCTGTATTCTAATTTACAGAGCATCTATAGAATACAGAAAAATAAGTCTTGACGTTCTCTAACAGGATCATACCAGGATAACCCCACTCTTTCAGGGCCTATAGAAAACTTATTTGCAATAGTGCGGGGTTCTAACCTCCTCCAGTAGTGACAATGGCTTTAGATGACGATGTCCTGATTCACATTCCATGACTAGAAACCCACTAATCCTGTTCTAGATTTAATTAAAAATAATGTAGCACACATCTTATTGTGTTAAATGTATGCCATACCTTATTTTGCTATTATTTCACCTGAAGTGAAAATAAAGATAAGCAATCCGGTAGAGTGCGTATTTGTAAAATCAGCAATACCATAGGTCTACTAGAGTAGGATTCATTGGAATAATCATGCCTGTGTGATGTGGAAAGGAATTAAGCAAGGTTGTGTAAAAAATGCCCAAATGTCTCAAATTCTTTTGCTTCTTCTGCTAGAGCAAAAATAGAAGTATTATCTACCTGTCATGATGCTACTGAATGTTTTTGTGCGGCACACAGTTTTTACTCAATCTCATTTGTTGTGGTGTTTGAAGCCATATTTTCAGTGTTGCCTAAGTAAACAAGAGTTAAGTGCTTTTCAGTCGGTCAACACAAATTCGTGTTGACCGACTGAAAAGCACTTAACTCTTGTTCTTCAATCTCATTTATCTAAAATTTCGTGCGCAATTATACTATTAATTTATCTAAAAATCTGCATCGATGTATTAAGTAAATTCCCATCTATAAACAATCACACACAACAAAATCGATAGAATATCCGCAGGGTTCAAGAAATCAAATACTCCACAGAATAAAGTGAATGCTTTAATCGTCCTACCTTACTGCATGCCCAGCACCACCCAGATCTTTGCCCTTCCTCGGAAGTCTTCTCATGACGACACATGTTGAGGCGGCTTCTTTGGGCGAGAGTGGACTGCATCTCCGAGCTCGGCCTTTTACACACATCAAAAAAAGTTTTGCATCACCTCGGTTCCCAGATCTCCGGCATATAGACGTTGACTGTGTATATTGTATCCAAGATACAGTCCCTTTGACTGTTCATAGATGTCACTAAAACTGCTCAAAGATGTAAACAACCATGCATGAGCAGGGCCTATTAGACGGAGGGGGTACGACAGCCGATCAGTTCCAGTCATTCCACCAGGACGAAGGTACGCTGCTCATGTTGTCTGTAGTTCTACCATGCCTAGAAGGTCAATACCGCAGTTCGATCGCGTCCGCATTGTTACTTTGTGTCAAGAAGGGCTCTCAACAAGGGAAGTTTCCAGGCGTCTCAGAGTGAACCAAAGCGATGTTGTTCGGACATGGAGGAGGTACAGAGATACAGGAACTGTCGATGACAGGCCTCGCTCAGGCCGCCCAAGGGCTACTACTGTAGTGGATGACCGCTACTTACGGATTGCCGCTCGGAGGAACCCTGACAGCAATGCCACCATGTTGAATAATGCGTTTCGTTCAGCCACAGGACGTCGTGTTTCAACTCAAACTGTGCGCAATAGGCTGCATGATGCGCAACTTCACTCCCGACGTCCATGGCGAGGTCCAGCTTTGCAACCCCGACACCATGCAGCGCGGTACAGATGGGCCCAACAACATGCTGAATGGACCCCACGGAATTGGCATCACGTTCTCTTCACCGATGAGTGTCGCATATGCCTTCAACCAGACAATCGTCGGAGACGTGTTTGGAGGCACCCTGGTCAGGCTGAACGTCTTAGACACACCGTCCAGCGAGTGCAGCAAGGTGATGGTTCCCTGATGTTTTGGGGTGGCATTATGTGGGGCCGACGTACGCCACTGGTGGTCATGGAAGGCTCCGAAACGGCTTTACGATACCTGAATGACATCCTCCGACCCATAGTGCAACCATATCGGCAGAATATTGGAGAGGCATTTGTCTTCATGGACGACAATTCTCGACCTCATCGTGCACATCTTGTGAATGCGTTCCTTCAAGATAACGACATCGCTCGACTACAGTGGCCAGCATGTTCGCCAGACATGAACCCTATCGAACATGCCTGGGATATGTTGAAAAGGGCTGTTTATGGACGTCTTGACCCACCAACCACTCTGAGAGATTTACGCCGAATTGTCGTTGAGGAGTGGGACAATTTGGACCAACAGTGTCTTGATGAACTTGTGGATAGTATGCCACGAGGAATACAGGCATGCATCAATGCAAGAGGACATGCTACTGGGTATTAGAGGTAGTGGTGTGTACTGCAATCTGGACCACAAATGCTGAAAGTCTAGCTGTATGATGGTACAACATGCAATGTGTGGGTCTCATGAGCAATAAAACGAGCTGAAATGTTGTTTGTGTTGATCTCTATTCCCTTTGTATTTAAAGGTTCCGGAACTCTTGGAACCGAGGTGATGCAAAACTTTTTTTGATGTGTGTATATACTGCAGCTTCAGTGGTGCGATCAATATGCTCCAGAATGTTCCTGGAGGTAAAACTTTTCACTACAACTGCGCTTTACCCAGTAGCACGCCCTATTGCAGCACCTCATTGACTGGCTTCGACGCCGTTACCCTTCTTTGTTCCGACCTGGAATTATGGCATATTGTGCACATTGATGCAATCTTCTTAGATGGTGAAGACGTAAGAACAAATTACTCTGCCGTACAAACACCAGTAAATTCTCTCTCGAAGCAACATATTGTAATTTTATACATTAATTACTAGAAACATTTGATTTTTAAACATTACTGTTGTTAACCCTAACCTTGTTCTGAAGAAAGACACCGTGCAACATATAGGTTCTGTACTTTATTTATCCACCGTAATCAAGACAACATAAAACAATACCCTCTACATGTTACCAATACCAAAATTATTAATTACCGTACCCCGACAGTCTGAAACAATGTTCACTATTACCAATCGAGGCGAACCCATAAATAAATAAAAAATAGAAATTACGAGCCCTACAGTAGTCGCATATGACGTGTAACATCTGACATAGAAGATACTTCACGTGAAATTGTTGATACACCGGTATTTTATACTATTATTGGCACAAATATTAATCTATTGTAAAAGGGAGTGATTTACAGATATTGTAGTTTATAATACGGAACTCATTTTATTAGATGATTTGTAGCTTCCACCAGCACTAGCCTAAATAAAGAATACGATATGGATCAACTAGATTAATAGACGCGACACCGCTCATAACCTTAAATTCCTTATAAACAGGTCCTCTTCATTCACAGACAAACACGTAATTTCATATGCATTCTGTTAAAATGAGTCATATTGATATGATAAATATCGTTTAAAATGATAATCTGGTAGCAAAAATATATATCCCGTCCGGTATTCGAACCCAAGATACTCTAGATTCACAGTCATAAGCACTAACCCCACGGCTATTTCGACTACGTAAACTTGGTGCACAAGATGGTGACTTATTTCCACGTTTCAATAATACTTCATTACGGAATTAAGTTTCATTTATATTTTGCTTGTTTCGATAATGTTCCTGCGTGAAATTGAGTTTAAAATGCCTTATGAATATGCCCTCTTGTGAGTAAAGAGAATGTATTCAGTAATAGTTCATGAAGGCTTGCTCAATTCTCGTATAACCACAACGATTATATTATTATATTGCTGACTGCATTACCGTTATGTGGGTTAATATTTGAATAGCCATTGTGCAGAAACATAATACCGGCAATGCCGACTACTTACAATGTTTGATATTAAGGCATTTTACCATTTAAATACTGATAGGAAGACTTCGAACATGTACCATGTCATTTGTTTCAATCACTTGACACCAGAGTTCGCATGAGCGTTTTCCGTTCAGTATGTCCACTGCCAGCTGGATCGTATCCCTCATAGCTGAGCTGGATCGCATCCCTCCTGGCTGATTTAGACTGCCTGCCCATTCAACGATTACAGCATTGGTTTATGCGTACAAACTCGTTTCCAAATATAGACGCTAAGAGCAGTACCAACCCACTGTGTTCGTCGCTTTTTCAAGTCACTGTTGCAGACATTTGCTTTGTATTGATGTTAATGGCGAAGTTGTGTTTTGGATTTTATAACGGTGTACTGCTGCGTGCCCTTTTGTAAATCAGAAATCTTCAACTAGGTTAAAACTAATTCCTATTCCGTCCCTTAAAACAACAATAACTAACTAAACTAATTACTGACTTACAACTAACTTATGTAGCCTACTAGAAGAAGAAAATTACAAAAATAAAAGAAAGAAACAAATACGGGAAATAAATGATGGAAAATAAATGTCCTCTATCTTCGGAGGACAGATAACCTTGCAGTTCAACCCTTAAAACAAGAATCAATCTTCGAAGAATGAGTATTGAGGTACTTGGAAACTACTAGAGCTATGAAAGGCAGATAAAAAAAAAGGAAAGAGGAGAGGGTCCACCCCAAAGTCGATGCAAAAAAGGGGAAAATGGATCCAGCTCAGGAACCCTTCATGGACGCCAACTTTCGAGCTCAAAACCTGAGCACTTGAAGGTGTAGCCCTATCCAGGGTGCACCATGTGTTGTGGAGCTACACACACCCTGCCCCCTTTAGGGTCTTGTGAAACTAAAAGAATAGGGCTCCTTCACAGAATGAGGGTATCAGGATAGATGATATGAGGGGCAGTTATGGCAGAAAGATGAAAGACTCCCTAGATTTCGGATGCCCTAATACAGTCGGGGTTGGAATAGAACAAGAGTTGACTAAGGGAGGTCAACAGGTAGATGACAGAGAGGGGAGGGACACAAGTAAGTGGAAATAATAACAGACTCAGCTGGGTTCCAGAGTGGTCTCCAAGTCCCTGGTGGTGGTGATACACCCTCAAGGGCTCTCATGGCTAGTGAGCTTGGGAATTGGAGCCCCTGATGGATTCCTGAGCTCGGTCTGGTTTTCTTCTTTTTTCCCGTGACTGGGGGCAAATCCCTCCCCCCCCCCCCCCCCCTCTCCCTTTTCCTATCTGCCTTTAATAGCTCTAATTCCTTTCCTCAATTCTTTCCTCGTTGTGTAGCGGCTAGGTTGCTTGGCTGTTTCCCTGGAGGTATGAGTTCGATTCCCGACCCTGCCAAGGGGGTTAGAACGAGGTACACTCAGCATCGTGAGGTAAAAACGAGAGGATGTGGGTTCAATTCCCACCTCAGCCATCTTCGAAGTGGTTTTCTGTGGTTTCCCCACTTCTACTCTAATCGAATGCGGATGGTTCCTAACTTAAAGCCGCGGTCATCTCCTTCCCAATCCTCACTTGACTTATAAATACACAAACTAACAAAGCCATCACAATAAGACGGGTTAACAAATTCAACTCACAGCCAAGTACACGGAGCTATATGACCACGATGTCGCAAAGCCCCTAAATTAATCAATATCCCATTTTTCGGGGGCCGGAGGCATTTATTTCCCCTGTCTTTTATTGCCTTGATTCTTTTCTTTTCATCTCGTCTAGTACAGTATGTAAGTTAGATTTAAGTCAGTTGGAAGTAGTTGTATTTTTATTATCATCCGTATAACTACGGGCAAATGAGCTAGATATTTCGCCCCTTAAAAACAATCACCTCCACCACCATGTATTTTTCGCTTTCCTTTATAAGTTATTGAAAATTTGCCCGTAAGTATGTGTCTGAATTAATATTGTATACTTTATGATGATTGAAAAGTCGCCTCCGTAGCGTAGCGGTCAGCATGGTTAGCTGCCGCCCCGGAGGTCCTGGGTTCGATTCCCGGCTCTGCCACGAACTTTGAAAACTGGTACGAGGACTGGAACGGGGTCTACTCAGCCTCGGGTGGCCCAAATGAGTAGAGGGGGTTCGATTCCCCCTCAGCCATTCTCGAAGTGGTTTTCCGTGGTTTCCCACTTCGTCTTCGGGCAAATGCCGGGATGGTCCCTTCTTCAAGGCCACGGCCGCCTCCTTACCTCTTCCTTGTCTATCCATCCTAACCATCCCTTACCTTCCCTCATGAGGCCCCTGTTCGCTTTGCAGGTGGGGCCGCCTGGGCGAGGTGCCAATCCACCTCACCAGTTGTATCCCTTCCGATTCGATGTTCCCAGCTCTAGGACACTGCCCGTAGAGGCGGTAGTGGTGAGTTCCCTCGCTGAGTCCGTGGGTTCCACCAACCTGGAGGGTAAACGACAAAAAATAAAAAATAAAAAAAAAGATGATTGAATGACAAAAGAACTAACTTAGTGTCATGTTTTCACGTCCGTCAATCTCGATATTAAGCCTCCAAACTTAACAATCCTTCGTTTCAGGTATCTTCCCCTATAAAAAGCCGCGGTGATCACAGTAGATTGCTGCTGCAAACTAGCGGTGAATTAATTAATATATATCTTTTACGCCTCGGAGTGTTGAATGGGCAGGCAATTTAAAGCAGCCAGGAGGACGCGATGAAGCTGGCAGTGAAAAAGCCGCTGTGATCACAGTGAGTTGGTGCTGCAAACTATCTTGTCCGCCTCTGAGTGTTGAATGGGCAGGCAGTCTAAAGCAGCCAGGAGGGATGCGATCCAGCAGGCAGTGGTATGTCATATACATTCCACATGGCCGAGAGTACGCCATGGAAGTCCACCACTGCCAGCTAGTACACTTACGTTCGATCGATCGAGCGGGCAGTACATACTTCCGTTTCCCACCACTGCCAGCTAGTACACTTTGATCGATCCACTTCCGTCCCCAATTTTCAAAATCACTCCCACAGTACAATCCAGCAACACATCAATAAAATCTCATATGTCGAGTTGTGGTCGGGAACGCATCAAATGTTACTGGTGTTTCTTGAATCATTTCAAATAATGTTGTTGTTGGCTATGTCACGATGAGTCAAGGAAAGTCCACAAACCAAACTATTCTAGCATTTATTTGTGTTCATTGACATCTAATACATATTTTTTTTAGTGGTTTACCCTCCAGGTTGGTGGAACCCACGGACTCAGCGAGGGAACTCACCACTACCGCCTCTACCGGCAGTGTCCTAGAGCTGGGAACATCGAATCGGAAGGGATACAACTGGTGAGGTGGGATTGGCACCTCGCCCAGGCGGCCTCACCTGCAAAGCGAACAGGGGCCTCATGAGGGAAGGTAAGGGATGGTTAGGATGGATAGGCAAGGAAGAGGGAAGGAGGCGGCCGTGCCTTGAAGAAGGTACTGCCCCCGCAATTGAATTATATAGAGACCACGGTGGCTATTTTGGAAATTATAATGAAAGTTATGGCTGTCATAGTTATGACGTGGGTAGTCATGACGTAAGCACGGATGACGCAAACGTTATGCCAGCAGGCTACTTGAGCTGAGATTCTCAGTGACGTCAGCATTTAGTCGAGAAAGATCCGAGATCTACGACGCAGTCGCAGGAAACGTGGAATTCTGCTGAGAAAGAAAGTATGCTATTGGAGGGGAGGCTTGAACCAATGAACGATAGTTTCAAGGAAGACGGAGATTGCTGAAACTATGGTATTTTTATTACTTTTGGAATGCAGAATTGTGGAAATCCATTTGCAGTAGAGGCATTGTTCTGGAATTTTGGTGAAATTTATTTTCAGTTTTTGAATTTTGAAAATCCGTCATGTATTGACGAAGTTGGAACTTCTAGCGATGACGTAGTATCACGCTATGGAAGGGATGGATACGCCCCTTAGGAAGTTAATAAAAGGCCTTGCGCAGAAGAGAGGAGTCTCATTCTCCGATCATTCTCAGATCTCATTCTCAGATCATCGAAGTTCTTTCTTATACAGTCATTTTGGTGAAACATATAGTGAAAAGTGTAGAAAGAGTCGTCTTTATAACGCGTGGTGAAGCCACTGCATTAAACGAGATTCAAGTCAAACTAGGTGAAGTTAAAACGCACCTTAGAACGCATCTACAAGATTAGCTTTGAACAGTTAGCGGTCGCCTATAAGCTAATTCTATTGTGCAGTGCTACATGAAGTAATATAGAAAAGCTGAACAATTTCGAGCAATTAGTTTGAAAGATATTGGCAGTTTTACACGACTGACAAAAGTGATTATCTCGCCACCTGAGAAGCACTATTGTATCGCCAGATTATACGCCACGGCTGACACGGCTAGTGAAATAGGGAGACTTCAGATTGCTTCTGTTACACAACGCTACAGTATAATGGAGCAATTTAATATGGCAGTTTGTTCTTCTATTACTATAACCGAAGAGAAGATGGAAGGCTAAAGGACTTAATGCGATTGGGACATATTTCAACGGAGTAAGATAGCAGCATGGAACTTCGCTAATTGCTATTCCACACAAGCGAACATGTGGTGAATACCATCTACACCCATGTTTCGGGCTTCAAAGCTGAATACTATCCAACAGCAATGGAATCTATTACATACTCATTGAATATGAATATTTCTTCGGAAATTATTACAAAGACTTCATGGCGATTGTCTACTGGAACTTCAGGGATTTTTCAAGAGAGGTCAGGGTTATCCCGACTCACAAAGAAGATTATTGCCGGAAGGATGTCATTCGTCTTCACGGAGCAGAGCAATTTCCGGAGAAGGAAGCAGGTCGATTCTCCGAGGGTGCTATTTCCTGTTTCGAGGATGGAGCTCATCTTCAAGCTGGTAAAATGGATCCATCAGCAGTCTTCTTTGGGGAATTTTCCTCTGGAACGTCAATCGGCAGATAAGGTAGTCGTGAACGTTTATTGTATTTGAGTTTCTTAGCAATGTTTGAGCAACAATTTTTCCCATATTTTTGTCCTCATGTATTTTGCCTTATTCTTGTTTGAGATTCCTATTCTCAGTACACCTTGTTGAGTTATGCCTTTTTCGACGATTTATTAAGACATTGTTATGTCATGGGCATAGTTAAACGATTTTGGATCAGTTGAAACTGATATTTAGATTTTTCAGTAATTTGCTTATTTATTTTTGTAGTCACGATTTGACTGTAAGTTAATGATTTTTATGGCAGATTTAAATTCAGACAGCGTGTCACTTTATTAAAGTAATTCTACCCCAGTTTAATTACTTTGACCAATTTTCTGTCATCATCAAGAAGGAAGAACATTTAAATGATTTTAGAGCGTTAAAATCCATTACGTTGTCGACGATCTTGGAAATACTAGTCGTTATTTGAATTGATTGCAACACAGACATTTATCGTCAGTTATGAACGATCATTGCATCATAGACATTTTTGTGAAAGATGAACTTTAATAATGAATTATTGAATGCATTAAATTCGAGAACTTGTGTTAGGAGTTTTTCTCAATTAGAGATTTATATAATGATGTTTGCATTCCCCAGTCTAATTGGATTCTATTCGACTATTTTACAGTTTAGTCGCACTTTATTTGATGATAGTATTTTTATACTACAATTCTTTGAAGATGTTAATCTTAAATTTTGATAGACCAGACAGGCGTATATAAGCGTATTCACTATTAAATTTGTTTGTGATTGGCAAATTTTGACTTCATTTCGATTCATGAATGAAATCCACGAAGGTTAAATGACAACAGTTTTGAAACAATTAATGATTATAAGAATTTTTAAGTGGAACTATGAATGTATAATCGCTAGTGCAGCGCACGTGTTGAAAGTCGCTGATGTATAATGCCCTTGAATATGAAGGAGGTTCCCACAGTAATTAATGATGTTAAAGAATTTATTAGTGGAGGTTTTTGTAAATTCTGTGGAAGATTTTGATGCCATATAGATTAATATATGATGAATTTTGGGCCTAATTTTAATGCAGTTTGTGCATTATTTTGTTAGCGAAGTATTTTCCGCTGGAGTGTATTGTCATAGTTCGTTGAAAATTAATCAAGTGAATTTACTGTTATAATTAACACGAGTTTTGAAAGAATTTGAGATAAGATTTTGAATGAAGATTACCGTCACAAATAATTATTAAAACCTTTATTAAACCAGATTGTGACATTAACATGTATAACTAACCTTCATTGGTCGATTATATTGACACGATTATAAAATTACCAACCGGATGAACATGTGGTTAATGTATTTCTTAAATTAATAATTTAAATAATTTAAATGTTAATATTGTAAATAAATGATGTAAATATCTTTGACAATAATGTGGAACGAAAGTGATGTTAAAGGCGTGTTTAAAATTTTTGTAATTATCTTCGTCAATATTATAAACAATTTCTAATTGTTATAAATAATTTATGTGATTTTGTTATAAACATTTAAGAGCTTATTAAACATTTGGATGAGAACTTAACAAGTTTAAGGATTGTCATAATAATCCAGTAGGATGTGAGTAAAGTATTTGAAAGACTTGCGTAAATATATATATGAGTTGTCTTGCGGACATTTAAAGCTTGAGAGAGAGCTGTATTCTTACGTAATGTGGCATGAGAAGGGGAGCCCATTTGACAAGTGTGCGACAGGTTGAAGGGTAGCTCGCAGCTGTCCCAACATCTGGTTATCAGCGGGTGAGGTCGTCCATACTCTGGCCTTGCGCCTATAAATACAAGTGTCATGTTTATTAAAGGAAACCAAATGCTCTATATATGTCTCGTCCTCACGTCCTTTTCCAATCCAATTGTGTTATGAATATTACGTTATTTGGAGCTCGTGGGAGCTAATATGTTCTATATCATGTTGTATGATAACTTTGCAAGTCCTAAAGGAGGACGTAGTCAGATTGACATGGGCTACTGATAGCCACGTTTATTTTGTTGTGTTGTTAAAATCATACCCTTTATTTGAAATAAAGCTTTTGTACAGTTCAAAGTTCTCGTCTTCGTTCTGGTTCATTTTTAAATGTCATGGTGGAGGTTATTGTGTGAACAGACTTTAGTGATCCTGTTGTCAACTCAATCCCCGAGATAATTTTTAAGAGGTAAGTGAAGGTAAGTATGAACCCCCGTCTATTTTGGTGTGTTCCACAATAATTTCCTGTTAACTTCTGTGCTCATACCTCGGTAGTATCTGTCAGTGCCATTTTCATTGATGTAGCTGAGCCGGTGCGATTGATTGTTGGCAATCCGATTGAGGGGGCGGATATCTGACAGCCTACTATCCGGGTAAACGGGGATAGTACCATCCCGGCATTTGCCCGAAGACGAAGTGGGAAACCACGGAAAACCACTTCGAGGATGGCTGAGAGGAAATCGAACCCCCTCTACTCATTTGGGCCACCTGAGGCTGAGTAGACCCCGTTCCAGTCCTCGTACCACTTTTCAAATTTCGTGGCAGAGCCGGGAATCGAACCCAGGACCTCCAGGGCGGCAGCTAACTATGCTGACCGCTACGCTACGGAGGCGCCTACATAATTTGTACCGCATAAATTACTGTAAGTGCCGTAGTTCATTCATTATATGCATGCAAATTCCGTCTTTGTAAGAGATAATAACGTAGATCTGTTATAATGATTGACAGAAATGTGTATTTTCATCAGTTTTATAGAGGCCTTCTAGGAATTGTAAAAAATAATTAAGAATACTGGGAACAAGAAGGACTAAATTAAAACTCGAAATAAAGTAAATGTTACAATGGTGGTAGAGAATAAAGGAATCCTAGGGTTGTGTGCTGAAGACAGCGAATTCTTCTCAACGTTGGTAGACCTTACCTTACCCACACCTTAGAAATAAAATACGGTAAATCAAAATTACACGCCACTTTTCTAAATCACTAATCACTACTGTATATTACTAAAGCCTAATGAAAATGTAATTTATGTTCAAGTTTACGAAATGATCAAAAGCGATCCAAATTTGACACTGATCCTATTTGAAAAACAAATGAAAATATAATTGTATGTTACAAAATTATTCAATATCCCTCGTATGGCTAATTTAAATCTGTTATAAAACAATTACACAGTGATGAAACTATATGAGTGTTCTCTAAGAGGCCTGCCTACACGTCAGCTTGTGCTAAAATTCTCTATGTCTTTGCTCAACGCCGAAAATTTGAAAGATTGTCAAAAGTGAACTCTTATTACTCATTTACTACACCTCCTCTTGTCTCCTTCCATCTTATGTACAGATTACCTCCTCTCCCGTCAGTAGCAGGTAATTAAGTTAGCAAGAACAATTATTGTTCCACTATCATGAAACTCGATGATACAGCAGGAGCAGCACAATCGCTTTGGATTCAATAGCCTACATCAGTTTCCAGTTTGCCATTATTATTATTATTATTATTATTTGAGTTTCTGTAAGGCAGGGATCTCCAATCATTTTAGCCTGATTGATTCCTCCACTAACTCCCAAGGGCCAAGACCTAGCTAGCTCATCGTACCAACATAACGGTACTGTAGTTTTGAATTACGCGGAAAGTTTCGGACTGGCCGGCGAGTGAGGTATCTGTGCCGCACTGCGTGGTGGGTAATTTACGGCGTAGCTATATTTTAAAAGAAATATACAGTTTTTAAATTCATCATTGCTGGAATTTAATAAGAGTCTTCCACTCACACAGTTTGATCAGTTGCGTAAATGTGCTATTCAGCTCTTGGCACTACTTACGTGTTTATTTCAAATGAAATAACATAGGCTATACAAAAATTATTTACAGATCCAGATTAACTGATGAACACTTGAAGCCGCTGCTGATAATTTCCAGCAGTAAACTTGATCCACAAATACAAACACTTGTCAGTTGAAAGTTACAGTTACTGTGCATAAATCGCATTAATCATAGTAATACTAACAAGTAGTTCCGTGAAGAACTATACAGCCTATTTTCATATATCCTACTTATGTTAATTGCCACTATCAACATACACAATTTCAGTTTGATTGCTGTAATAGATTCGTAGATATTGAGAACCGACTAAATATTTCGGATGGTCGCCATGTTGGATTTTATGTATGTAGGTCCTAGAGTTATGTACTGTTACATGCAGATTATTGTGAACGTGTAGTATTCAAACTTCAATCGCATAATTAGGACACAAGAAAAAACAAGGAGATTTTAAAATTTTTCACAGCTGCCTTCTTGAGGTTATGGAAACAATTGAAATAAATTAGATGCCAGTGGATTAACATTCGTATAAGGATTTACTGTACCAAGTTTCACTGCACGCGGATGGTTAAATTGCGAGAAACGTCCATGTGAATATTTATAATTCGCGTCACCGCCATGTTGGATTTGTGATCACCAGGTTATTTAATGTCCTATAGGTGAACTTAAGTTCATAGCCCCTATGAACATTAAAAAATGCAGTTTGATTGCTGAAATAGATTCGTAGATATTCAGTATCTTCTAAATATTTCGGATGGTCGCCATGTTGGATTGTTAAATGTATAGGCCACAGAGTCATGTACCATTAAAGGAAAATTATTGCGTAGGTTCATTATTCAAACTTTCACTTCGATCGCATGACTACATCACAATAAATAAAATCTAAATTTTAAAATTCGCACTGCCGCCATCTTGAGGTTATGTTAACAATTGAACTAAATTAGATACCAGTGGATTACAATGTGTATAAGTATTTCCTGTGCCAGGTTTCAGTGCGCTTGGAACATTAAATCGCGAGAAAGGTCTATTTAAAATTTTCAAATTCGCTTGGCCGCCATGTTCGTTTTGTAGTTAACCGGTTTTTGAAAGTCTTATTGATGGACTTCCAGTAGTGCCCTTTATCTCCGTACAAAATTTCAGGGTTTTACCGCTAATAGTTTCAGAGATATAGAATGCCGGTGAAATATTTCGCACATCCGCCATCTTGTGATTATGTAAACAATTGAACGAAGTTAGATGTCGGTGAATTACAATGTATATAAACATATACTGTACAAAGTTTCATTGCGTTTGGTTGGTCAAATCGTGAGAAACGTCTATTTAAAAGTCGCAAATTCGCTTGGCCGCCATGTTGGTTTTGTAGTTACCAGGTTTTCAAAAGTCACATAAGTGAACTTATAGTAGTTCCCTCTATCACCATAGAAAATGTCAGGGTATTATCGGTAATAGTTTCGGAGATATTGAATGCTGGTGAAATATTTCGCACAGCCGCCATGTTGGATTGGTGAGTCGTAACAAAATTTGAAGGGCACGGTCGAGGTCGCCGGGAATAGTGCTATGAACTTTCTGAGTTTCATTGAAATCGCTCCAGCCGTTTAGATTTTATTAGGGGGGGGGGGACACACACACGAATCACACACACACGCACACACACACACACACACACGCACACACACACGGACAAAAGGTGATCTCATAAGCCTATTTTTTCAAAATTGAAAATAGGCTAAAAATGAGCAACTTAATTATGTGAATTACACGTAATTAATGACATAATATTTACCCTTAAAACTTAATATATGTGTAATACAAGTTCAATTTCTCTAGATATGTCAGTTGTTGTGTTTCTTAATTGGTCGTTAAAGAAAAACATCTTATTATAATTTGTATGATTTACTTACAAAACTGATGACCAACTCACTGGAAGTACAAATCCTCATCAATGGCAAACCACTAGCGTACACACAAGAATACGTCTATCTTGGACAAAACCTGTCATTTGACTGCTCCCAGGAGAAGGAAATCAAGAGACGAGTTGCACAAGCATGGAAGAAGTTCTGGTCCTTAAAATTGATATTGATGGACAAATCCCAGAAAATAAGTCTAAAGTCAGAAGTGCGAGAAAAGTGTGTAATACCGGTACTGCTATACGGCTGTCAAACCTGGGCTTGAACAGAGAAGCAAAGGCAAACAATTCGGGTATGTCAACGCAAAATGGAACGGAAGATCCTTCAAGTTTCCTTGAGGGACAGATTACGAAACGAGGAGATAAGAAGAAGAACTGCCATGAAAGATGCTATGACAACAGCTGACAGGCTAAAATGGAAGTGGGGAGGCCACGTGGCCAGAATGAAAGACGATCGATGGACGCACAAACTAACGGTATGGGACCCCAGGACAGGAAGAAGGAACGTGGATAGACAGAGGACCCGCTGGGATGACTCAATCGTAAGGAAGACAGGCAAACACTGGACGAGGATAGCAAGGGAGAGACAAGAATGGAGACGTATGGAACTATAAGAAGGGAAGAGAAGGAGAACTTCAACAACGAAAATGCTGGTAGACAGCACACCTATGACATGAAAGATGCACTTCTGCAACCTGTTACAAGCCAAACAACGCACGTGAAGCGAAGTGAAATGTAGTGTTCGTGAAGTGAACTACAGTAAAGTGTAGCAAGTGGAGTAAAAAACTTTTACACAACTCCTTAGGACTTGCTCGCCTAACGAGTTTAAACCAGAGCACGTCCCTGTTCGCAGGACGCCTTTGCCCTTAAGGGATTATCTAGGCTATATTTATTTATATTTATTTATACTTACATTGTAAGTTTTTTCAATGTAATTAAAATAAGTTATGGCGGACCGGTGTTGGTCCGCGGGCCATCAACGTATCCAACCGCGATTCCCAGCATACCATTGCCATGGATACTGGAAAACAAAACGCTTTCCTCTTGCAACAGTTGACAATGAATATGTTATTGTTGTTTTAAAGGGCGGAAGAAAATACTGTAGGGCGGCTACGGTGGCGTAGTTGGTAGCATACTGAGCTTCTATACACAAGGTCACGGGTTCAAACCCGGCGAAAGAGCGGTAAAAATCCCTCGGTATGCCTTCCTTCGGAGAGGAAATAAGCCGGCGAGCCCGTGTCATAGATTTATGGCATGTAAAAGTACCTTCCACTAAGTAAACTTGTGTGAAGCAACATTTGCAGGTTTGGTTTGATTAATGCTCTTAAGTTCCAACGTTCGTCTCCAGGCACTGGTTGCGAAGGCATCTAGTAGTAACCAACTTCACAGCTAGGTGTCGTGAACTGTAGCCTTTGGTAGCGAAAGTAGGAACTACTTGAAATTATCGTCTACAGTCCTTACTTGAATTAAAAACGGATAACACACTCTAATACAGTCATCACAATTAACACCGGTTATCAGACAGATTCTACACACACCCAAGGTACACGGGACTACATGTCCTCGTTGTCGCAGTCCCTAAATTGAGGAACGAACCAACAGATCTCAAAGGGCAACAACTAAATACGGTAAGAGATTTGATTTTGTCAAGCACTCCGTTCTTGGCAAGTAATACAATTTAGTTCCAGCAGGCCTCGGCTGGATATTGTTACCTTAACTACGAGTTTATGACATTGATATTGGTCAGTTAGGTTAACTGTTTGATATTGTATTCAGCATTAGCACTTTAATTGATTGATCGTACCGGTAAACCCTGGGCAATAACAGTAGCTATAATACTCACCTCCTAGGGGACAATCGCTCATGTGGAAACATTTTCATATGATTGGATGATACAGAAGTATGTGCCTAATTTAGATACACTCTTCCACATTCAGTGAAATCATTTTAGGGAGAGGAATATTGACGCCCCGAACAAAGCTTAAACTTCGTCGTTATTGTAGTTGTTGCTGTTGTATCATTTAAGGACATGGGGAATCATGATTATCATCTTCGTGTACTTTCTTTATTTGTGTGTGTGATATACCTACCATTTGACAGACCTCATAAACCAATCGCAGCATTCGAATGAATCACACTCGGTAAGGTGAGGAGTGAGATAATTGGCCATTGCATTTGACACTGAGCCAAACGTGGCATTCCAGTACTAGAGAATCCACAGACGCTGGCTGTACCCCGAATGCCATTGCTCAGAACCTCAGACACTGAAGAGCCCTTATAAGACCATCTCATTCAATTAAGTTACTCTAAACCGGACTTAAAGCATAATTATTCTACATAAATTGTAGTAATGGAATATTATTTTCCACATACGAATCATGATTTTTAGATGAAGGAAGTCAAAATGTAAGCAGATAATTAACATAATTTAAAACAAATCGCGTGGAATACGATCAATTTGTCATAAATCGATATATTTTAAACCAATATATCGATTACTCATTTATAGCATATCTACTATATAAAGCTCAAATACCACTCACTCACTCACTGACTGATTCATTCATCACGAAATCTCAGAAACCACCGAACGGATAGGAATGAAATTTGGTACGGAGCTTCCTCAAGGGCCGCAAACGCCCACTAAGAAAGGATTTTTGGATATTCAGGTTCTAAAGGGGTGTTAAGGGGGTAGACCTGCATTTCATTGAATAGCAATATCTCCCGATTGGTTTCATTGGGGGATGTGATACTCGGCATATAAACTCATCATTAAAAATAAGAAGACATGTGTCTGAGGTTTTTTCGATGTGGTGTATATTATGAGGTGAAAGGGGTGAAAAGTGGGGGTTGAAGGATTCCTAACGGAGCGTGTATCCCTTAAACGACATAGGCCAGGAGTTTGGAACTCAGCGGGAAAAAATCAGCATAAAAAATAAGTAAATAGGTGTTGGACCGTTTTTTCATAAATCCAATTTAAGGGGCCCATGGGGAGGGGTGAAATTATGGGGGAGGGGGGAAACGTAATATGTCTGAGTGTAAAATTATACATGGCCTATGTTGTAGACAATAACACATTACATCTTTTTTGTCTCTTGCTATTTCATCATACGACGAATACTTACGGAGTTATTAATGATTTTGTATTTTTTGGCCGGAATTTTCTAAGTCCCAGGAATGATATAAAAATTGATTCGAATAAAATTTCAAAAAATAGTTTTTTTAATACTTTTATTATATTTTTCACGTCTTTTAGGGTCCGAAACCAACATGATATTTTGATGTTTTTTTTCGTCCCATGCATTTTTGGTTTCAGGTGATAGAATTATTTTCCACTAGGACCCATGCTTATCTATCTATATATCTAATGTTATAACGGGATTCCAAATGTTATTGCGGGCGAAGCCGCGGGTAACAGCTAGTATTTAAAATATTTCTGAAATTCAATCGATTATTTAACCTATGAGTTCATTAATCTGATAACCCTAGGACAACTTAAAGGAAATTGCATCAAACACATAACGTAAAAAACGAATACACGAAACGAGAAAGGATCCAAAAGGGCTCAATAAAGAATAAAATGTGCTGTGCCCAAGGTTGTAGGATCGAGTCCTAGCACAGTCAGTTGGCAAATGCGAGGACGCCGTGCCAGTAGATTAACTGACACGCTAAAGATCCTCTTCGGGACTAAATTCCGACACACCGGCGTCTCTAAAAAGCCGCAGTAGTTAAAAGGGACGTAAAACCAATAACATTATGAGAATAAAATCTCATTTTAATAATTAGGTACCGGTTGCTCTTTCCTTTCTTCAAATCCTTCCATCTTAATTCTTACGTCCATAAAGTCCGGAAGGGTTTACATGATGCACCGAGGGAGGAACTAACAAACTGGGACCCCAGGTTGCCCTCCAGGGCCCTGCTCAACATCACCCATATAGGGCATATCTCAGGAGGTTCCATACACTGCATTCATTGCCATAAATGAGGCATTGCGGAAAGCACAAAATCAAATGCAATTCTTCGTGAAGAAATAGGTTGTTGTTTTTGTTGATAGTTTTAGGGACTTTGCAGCATCGTGGTCATGTAGCCCCGTGTACTTGGGCGTGTGTGTAGAATTTGTCTGATATAACCTGTGTCACTGTGATGTATGTACTGTATTCGTACTTGCGGTAGGAATGGGATAGGAAGCGGCCGTGGCCTTAAGTTAAGTGCCTTCCCGGCATTTGCCTGGAGTAGAAGTGGAAACCACGGAAAACCTCTTCCAGGATGGCTGAGGTACGAATCGAACCCACCTCTACTCAATTTTGCCTCACGAGGCTGAGTGAACCACGTTCCAGCCCTCAGACCAGAATTAAATTTCTTGGCAGAGCCGGGAATCGAACCCGGGCCTCCACGGTACCAGCCAAGAATGCTAGCCACTATGAGGAAAAAGGTATGGAAGTATGCACCCTCTTCCCATGAGGTTACTGCTATATCATTCATCCCTGACTACTGGAAATCGCACGGAGGGGGGGGGGGGTCACACATTGAGCCTAACGTGGGAGAGTTTGTTTTGCACTCTACGCATGATCTTTTTCGAGGGAACAAAATTCCAATTACTTTTGTTAAAGCTTGGAATTCATCCGCAATATAGCGTCTCTGCAGATTAGCACTTCAGGTTAGAGTAGTTTGTTCATATAACGAAACCGGTATATTTTTATGTCGCAGTATTCAGGTAAGCTTCTTCCCCTTTTCCATTATTATACCGCACTATACCCTCCATTCGCCTTTGTCAAGCAGGTAAAGAAAAAAAAGACGTGTGCAATGGGGACAACCGTTACGACTACTTTTTTTTATTATCTCCTCTTGCACCAAATTTGGAAACATAGTCACACGCAAATAATACAAGTTGCAAGGATTTGTAAAGCAGTTTGTATCTGAAAAGATGAACCCTGAATTACGAGCTCGGGGAGTGTTCAGTCAGGACAGAGAAAAGATTCGAGTGTGAGAATGACCACGATCGTTCATCCCGAGTAGCGAAGAGTGGGCTCATTTACGAGGTGGGCCGAGAAAGAGGCGGATTTAAGTGAGGCGAAAGCCACTGCCACTCCCCTCCCCCTTGGTAAACATTTTTTTTTTAACTTTTGGAAATTAGTTTACAATTTTTTGGCAACTTGAATTAAAAACCGGAAAATAAATCATGCTATTTCTTAGTTTTTCTCTAAATTCGAAACTAGTTATTAATATTTACAGTTTTTGAACGTTTCGTTATTTTAAATTAACATTTATATTTACTCCAAGATATCACAAAAACAATCACCCAAATGACCTATAACTCACTAATTTGGGCCTACGTTTTGCAAAATTTTTCGGGGCAGGTCCCCCTTGATCCCGCCCTCTAATTTATTGGCTTAAATCCACCCCTGCGCTGAGATACAATGAAACTCGAAAGAATTACACTAGCCGACAAAAACAACTTTTAATTTGCATCTTTTATAAAAAAATACTAGTTTTTTACTACATTTGGAATTCGTTTATTAGCTCTAGTTTTTACACTACTTGTGATACATGTACTTCTGTAGTAAAAACTGCACCACAATTCGGAGGAAAGAAGTCCAGATGAGAATCGAGAAGATGAATTTTGAGCGATATATTGCAGCCTAATATACCGGTATTATACTTCTCTGGGTGGTTATTTACAATTTCAACATAGTTTTCACCTCCTATGTTTCCCAAAAAACCTTGTACAACACCTCTAAAGGCTTCCCAAACCGCTTTTTCATTACCATGGAGGGCTCGATCGAAATCTTCATCCTTAAGAAGGTCACAGATATGCGGACCAACAAAGATTCTTTCTTTCACTTTGGCTTCAGTGAGAAGTAGGAATTTTGGTCTCAGGTACTTGAAAGATTCTCCATTCCTATCCATCCCCTTTACAAAGTTCTTCATAAGCCCAAGTTTGATGTATAAAGGTGGCAAAAGAATTTTATTTCTGTCAGCCAGAGAACGTAATGTACGATTTTCCCCCCAGCAGTTTCCCTAGAAGGCCAGTCCATTCTGTTGTAATATGAAGACCTATCCCTGCTGTACCATAAGAAGACGAAAACAAAGGTTATTCACAAACAATAAACAAAATATGGCTGACAAAGACTCAGGATTGCCAACCTACAATTTATTTAAATGAAAAAATACCCATAATTTTTCGAAAATCCCTCAAATTCTCTAGCACTTAATGAAATATCGTTATATCTCAGAACATAGAGCTAACTCAGCATTTTAAATGCCATATTCGTATTTCCCATGCTCGAATAAACTAGAAGTGACTGTTTTTGTTTCAGAAGCATTTTCTCTGTTAGTTACTGTAGTGTTATTTATATTATGCTAGGTTTTGACTTGAAGAGCCTCAAGTTCGATTCCCAACCACGTATGTTACATCAATACCCCACCGCTCCAAAAATGGTTAATCTAATTGGTCGGATTCCGCTTGCGGTTCGCTTGATTGGTTGGCAGCCTTGCTTCCAAAAACAGTGACAAGTTTGAAAAGCAATTTCTTCGTCTTTAAGAATTAACCCTTTAATCGATAACACCGTTTGAGCAATGCTCGTTGTCCATTCAAGTATTTGTACCAGAATTCACGAATATAACCAATTTGGACCACCATAGTGGTGTAGCGGCTAGTATGATTGGCTGTCGCCCCGGAGGTCCGTGTTCGATTCCCGGTTCAGTCAAGAAATATAATTCTGGTCTGAGTGCTGGAGCAAGGTACCCTCGGCCTCGTGAGACAAAACTGAGAAGAGATGGGTTCGATTCCCACCTCAGCCATCTTGGAAGTGGTTTTCCACTTCTACTCAGCTAAGCTTGTTTCATTATAGGGGCTTGGACATTGTGTTCATTTCAGCGCCGTGTAGTTGTGTGATACATATATATTTAAAAATGTCTGATAACATGTGTCACTGTGGTGTTTGTAGAAGTAATAGTAGTAGTAGTAGTAGTAGTAGTAGTAGTTGTAGTGTGTGTTGGGGGGATTGGGATGGAAGCGACCTTGGCCTTACGTAAGGAACTATACCAGCATTTGCCCGGAGTTGACCAACGGAAAATCATTTCTAGGATGGCAGAGCTGGGAATCGAACCCAGGCCTAAGAGGCGACAGTCTAGAATGGTAGCCACTACACCACGATCAGGTCTTTTCGGAGATCATAACTACTTGGATGGGACAAAGGAAATAACAAAATCGGTTTCAAATTCTGAATTTATTGATGGATCATAAAAATTGGGAAAAATAGGATTACACATGTATGAACAACATTTTTCTTTGTTTTCTTCTAAATATTTGGTACTGCCCGGCATATTTTGTCTGTCGGGAATCCACGAAAAAACATTTCTAGGATGGCTATTTCTTGGCATAGCCAGAAACCGCACCCGGACCTCCGCGGTGACAGCCATGAACGCTAGCCACTACGCTACGAGGTGAACTATCTTATTTTCATTCGTGATATAATTTTACTCACATCTAAGTGTTGATTAAGACAATAGAGCTCGCCATTAACTGTATATTCGTAAATCTTGCTTTGTGTCGACATGTATTATGTTGTTTAAGAACGCTCAATGCTTTGAATAATCTTTGTGTGATATTTTAGGTGATGCATGTATAAGGGAACTGCCCTCTCTCAATGCTAGAAGAATAGCAGATTGGGACCTCTGGAACTGGCGCTGCCATGGTTTCGACTGGCGTCACAACGAGCGCGGATTGTTCTGAAATAACTTGGAAACAATTGGTTTGGCTACGGCGACCATCGTCCTTCAAAGCGTAGAGAATATGATGTTACTTTCCTGCTCCTTTTTGTATCGATTTCTTCTTACAAACATCAATCAGCTGATCGTTATTGTTTCAAAGGGGCTTAGACATCGTGGCAATTTAGCCCCGTGTACTTGGGCATGCGTAGAATTAGTCTGATAACCGGTGTTATTGTGATGTATACTGTATATCTGAGGTGGTGAGGTGGCGCAGCGGTCGAGCTGTCTCCTCTCACCACGATGGTCCAGGTTCGATTCCCGGTCAATGCATGCGAGATTTTCAAAGTGAAATACTATGTTCTGTGGTTCGGATTCACGTTAGAACGAGGTGCCGTAGCTCATGATCGCGAGATTAACGGTCACATAAAACTACTAACTTACTTCTTGTATGCATTTCTAATTCTTAATGATAATAATAATAATGTTATTTGTTTCACGTCCCTATTAACTACTGCGGGTTTTAGAGACGCCTGGGTGCCGGAATTTTGCCCAGAAGGGTATCTTTAACGTGCCAGTAAATCTACCGACACGGCTCCCTCATATGACGACGCCAGAATTCGATCCTGCAACCTTGGGAACAGCAAGCGAGAACGTTACCGCTGAATAACGCAGTCAGCCATTTGTAATTCAGGTGAGAATTGGGAACCATTAGGAACCATCCCGGCATTTGCCTGGTGCAGAAGTGGGAAACCATAGAAAACTACTTCCAGGGTAGCTGAGGTGGGAATCGAACCTATCTCTTCTCAGTTTTGCCTCCCGAGGCTGGCTGTACCCCGTTCCAGCCCTAAGACCAGAATTAAATTTCTTGGCACAGCCGAGAATCGAACCCGAACCTCCGGGCCACGAGGTGGGCATATATATCTAAATAGCACGTGGATTAAAAACCCAATATTGGAAATATGTTCATAAACACAGGAGTATGTGACAAACTACTCTTAGGAGATAAAAGGAAGGAAGATTGTAGTTTTATGTGACCATGAATCTTAGGATTATGAGCCAAGGGACCTCCTGTTTACGTGGAATCCGAACCACAGGACATGGCATTTCACTTTGAAAATCTCACATGCATTGACCGGGTCTTAGGAGATACCCGGTATATTAACGGACGACTGAATCTGGGGATGTTACTTTAGATATTGTTACAGCTGTGAGTTTGTGTCATCGCTCGCCGCATGAGTCACAACTGCCCCAGGGTTGGGCTGTTTGTGCTCTGCCTCAGTGTATTACATGCGCGTTACGCTACGGGCTGCGAAGTGAAAGGGATGGTCCAGAATATTCGTGACCCAGCCAGTGAAGGAAATGTCGAGAAGCCGTGAACCCTGGATGGGTCTAGAAGCATTTATTGAGTCACCGGCCTGCTATATAAGAGCGACCTGTCAAGCAGTGTTGTGTTGTGTGTTTTACGAGCTAGTGCGAGCGTTTATCCTGAGCGACAGAAGTGTGGTGACTTGCGAAACCCCTAGTGAAGCTGTTTCTCTTGACAGCGCGGAAGTGAGAAGCATACAGGGGACTGCCTGTGTTTTGAGTGAGTGTGGTTTCACTAAGCGTCAGAGATACTGTGGTGAAGTGCCGCGCGAGTTTCGAAACCCAGTGACATTGTTTCCCAGCTCGTGAAGAGCGAAGCAGCGTGTAGCAGGTTTTCGTTAGTAACTGTAATGTGTGTACATAGGGGAGAGTTGCATGTAGTTCTGTCAAGGCCACCAGACTCATTAGTGAGAAGATTAACTGTTGACAAGTGAAAGAGGGCAAGAGCTCTCCATAAGCAAGAGACTTGAGGAAACTGGAGTAAGATTCCAATTGCTTGTATTTGCCGATGAGTAGTGTATCTTTCTGGCCGCAATAAAATTAATTATTTCTTTAAAGAAACATCCTGTGTTGTGCTATCCACCCACCGTAATCCAGTTAACTAAAGTGTCACTAGGGGGTGGCACGTAACAACTGGTGTCAGAAGTGGGATTACGAACTCAAACACAAGCACAACACCTGGCGGTCCTGGTCTCAAAACCCGAGCAGGTCATTTTTCTCTAATTTTCCTGTGAGTGCATGCCCCTTACAAGACAAACATCTAATTTTTTATTTTATTTTATTTATTTTCATACAGAGGATGTCCTTGAGGGCAAGGCCCTATAGTAGGACTATACATTGTTATATAATAAGGAATATTAAATATTATTTAACATACAAAAACAAAGTTATAGAGTATTTTATAATGACAGTAAGTTACTATTCAAGGTTTTATTAATTTTATAAATTAGAAAGTATCAGAGTGTAGTTGTGAAGAATTGTTTGCAGGCTTTTTTGAATTTTAAGACAGGATTTATTGACTTTATATGTGCTGGGAGAGTATTATAATCCTTTATAGCCTGGTTAAATATGCTTTTGGTGCCGTATTTAGAGGTGTAGACCCTGGGAATTGCAAGGTTCTTGGAATTTCTGGTGTTATACTCATAGTTTTGTCCTTGTCGAGGAAACTTTATTGTGCCTTTATACGAGAGTTCTCCACTTTTATGTATGAACAGAGAAGCAGATACTTTTATACAGGTTTCTAGAAGGGGGATTCCTGAGATTCGAACTAAATCTGCTGTATGGGTAAGTAAGGGAAGGGAATAAACTGCCTTAATTGCCCTTTTCTGGAGAGTACTTACTTGATTTAATAATGTGGTAGTGCATCTTCCCCAAATACTGCACATATATGTTATATGGTTATGTACTAGAATATAATACAGTGTTTTTAATATATGAGATGGAAGAACATGTTGTAATTTGTATATTGCTCCTATAGCGGGAAGAATTTTTTGCTTAACTTTGTATATCTGTTCTTGCCAGCTCAGATGTTCATCAAAATTCAGGCCGAGATATTTTATTGATGAGACCCTTTCAATTACTGTATTATGTAGTGTTACAGGAATCATGGTTTCTTTGCTGTTGCTAGGTTTAGTGAAATATATATAGTTTGTCTTTTTTGTACTAGGCAGCAATCCATTTAATTTACACCAGTTGTCCAGGACTTTTAAATCATCATTTATTTTTGTTGCAAGTTCTTGTTTGGATTTTGCGCTATATATTCAACTGATATCATCAGCAAATAGTGTTAAGTGGCCCTGTAGCAAACAATTATTGATATCATTCACATAAATTATGAAAAGTAGAGGGCCTAAAACTGATCCTTGTGGTACACCACTGACGCTCTTAGTAAGAGCGCTTTTAACGTTGTTTATTTGTACATACTGATATCTGTTACTTAGGTAATTTTTGATCCAACTATGCACTACTCCTCGGATGCCTGCATCATGCAGCTTATACAATAATAAATTATGATCGACAGTGTCAAATGCCTTCTGTAGATCCACAAATAGACCTGCTGATATATTGCCTTCGTCTAGCGATTTCTCTAAATTTGTGACAATATCAAATAAAGCATCAAGTACACTTAGAGAGTCTTGGAACCCATACTGGTGTTTAAAGAAGTAGTTGCATTGAAAGAAAAATTTCACCAGCCTGCTTTTTATAATTTTTTCAAAGATTTTTGACAGATCAGGCAATATAGTTATAGGTCTATAGTTGTTTGGATCATCTTTAGATCCCTTCTTATGAACAGGAACTATTTTACCCATTTTCAAAGGATCTGGTAAGATGCCAGTTTCCAAAGACTTATTGATCAAATCTGAGATAGATTTGGCTAGTATCTGTTTGCACTTTTTTAGTACCATGCTGTTTATATCATCATTTGGGTTATTTTTGGATTTTAGAGAATCAATTATTTGTATTACTTCTTCCTTTGATGTGGGAGTAAAATTATACAGTCTACCTGCATTGTTTATCATAGATGTTTTGGGACTGTGTGGGTCTACTGGCCTTAGGTTGGATCCTATATTTGTAAAGAATTTGTTAAATTCATTAGCTATCGATTCTGATTCGATCATATCTTTGCCATCAATTGTTAATTTATTACATGATATAGACTCTGGTTTTGTTTTGTTATTTAGTGCTTCATTTATGACATGCCACGTTTTTCTTGGATTGTTATAATTATTTTTTAACTTATTGTTAAAGTAATCTCGTTTAAGTTCTCTTCGAAGTGTTGTTACTTTATTATTACATTTTTATACTCTTCTGTGGTGAGTGGATGACACCAAGGTTTTAGTGTCTTTGCATATAGGACACTTTTTCTGTGAGTTAAGTTAATGAATTCCTCTGTAGCCCAAGGTGGGAAATTACTTTTTTTTGGTTGTATGATAGTTTCTGTACATGACAATGCACAGGCATTTTTAACATAATCAGCTAATTCAGAGTACATCTCTACAGTATCATCCGCTAAAAACTGAAATGGATTTAATAACATTAAGTAATATACGTTATCATATGATATTCTTTTATAAGTAGTAGCAATATTATCCCTTCTTTTTTTAATGCTAGGTAATTCCAGATGTAATATTAAGATGTTGTGGTCACTAAAATCATTAACTATATTTGCCACCTTGGTGTTAGCATTGAAGTTCAGAAATAAATGATCAAGAAGAGACTTACTGCTAGGCCTAGTTGGTAGGTTGGGATTTATACATGTATAACCTTTGCTGAGTGTCATATCCAGGTACTGTACAGTATAATGATCTGTTTTGTTGAGTATATTGAAGTTAAAGTCACCAAACAAGATGACTTTGTTAGAGTTACATTTAGTAAGGGCAAGCTCCAGATCAGGGAGGAAGTTTGGTGCATTGGTGGTATGTGGATTATAAGCTAAGACAAAGTTTACGTGCATATTTTTTACTTTAAGACTTGAGACAAGAACACTGTGTGTGGTACTGTTAATGGTATGTATTAGTTTGGCACTATAATTTTTATGAGTGTAGAGGCAAATACCACCTCCCCTAATCTCATTCCTGGATATATGTAGTAGGTCATAATTGTTTAGCAGGTAGTACTTTACCTCTTCATTTGAAAACCAGCTTTCTGTAACTCCTATAACATCAGGGAAACACAATTGACTGATAATTAGCTTAAAATAATCAAATTTTCCTTCACTTCTTAAGCTGCGGGCATTCAAATATAAGATCCTGAACTGATCCTTATTAGCTTCATTATCAAGGTTATAGTTGGATATGGTGTTATAACCTATTTCCATAAATGGAATGGAAAAAACAAAAAGCTACAGCTGATTATTCGACAGAATGATTAGGATGAGGAGCACTGAACGACAATTGCACTAATGTCCTTCTCATCTTCAATTTTGGAAGTACGATGATTCTCACTGATTTTCACGAAGATGTTTCCATTTCGAATCCAGATGAATTTGACTCCCAAGGGTTTCAGCTGATCACGCGTTTTTTTGTGGAGTAGCTTCTTCTTGGGGGTTAAGTTCTCATTGACGTAGATACGTCGGGGGTTGGAGATTTGGCCTAGCAGTCCTGTAGAGAGGTTAGGATGTCCTCTTGCAGCTTTTGTAAATTCATCTTTCTTTGTGCGAGAGGTGAATCGCACAATGATAGGGCTTGGTTGTTCGCTTTTGTATGTAGGGATTCTGTGTGTAGCATCAATGTGATGATCTGGTAGATCCACTCCGATGGCAGTTGCTAGTTTTGATAATATGTTGAGAGGTGTTCCGAAGTCGTCGTCAGGGATACCGTGAAGCTCTAAGTTGTTCAATCTGGAGTATTAATGTAGGTTTTCCACTTCCATTTCCAGTTTCTGAAGTTGGGTTACCTTGGCTTCAAGTTGGTCAATTTTCCTCAGGGCTATTTCGTAGTCGTCGAATTTGGCTGAACAATAGTCCACCGACTTGATTAGGTCATTTTGTTTCTTGCTGAATTCGTCTAATCTGATGGTTAACACGATAATTTTGGAGTCATGTTCGTGGAGACGTTGGTTCAGTTCTTTCATTGATGCATCCATAGATTCGAACTTGGTGAGTATGTTTTCAGTCTTTTTCATTGTCGACGTTAAGTCCGTCTGTAGTTTTTTCTGAGCGTCTTGTATGGTTTTGAATTGTGAACTAAGTGTTTTTAGTTCAGCTAAGATTTCATGAGACGTGTGATTTTCATTTTCGGGTGATGAGGTTATGTTTACACTCGTCAATGTGTTACATTCGCGGCAAATAAACTTACCCTTGAGTTTCGCATATTCATTATTTTTGACGTTTAAACAGCGTTTGTGGGTCCATCCTAGGCACTTTACACACTGAATTGATGCTTCCTTACTATCTGTTATCGGGTGTTTGCAGGACTTACACTTGATAGCTTCCATCTTGTTTTTTTTCTTTTCAAAATGGAAGCGTAATTGGCAGAATTGCTAGAAAAGTTAAGTGGCATGGAAACCAAGATGGAAGACGGCCAGAAGAATTTAACCAAGGACCTAACTGCCAAAATGGAGGAAGGCCAGAAGAAGATGGAGGATGGCCAGAAGAAGTTAGCATAGGACCTGACTGACGGCCAGAATAAGTTAGCAGAGGACCTAACCGCCAAATTTCTGGATGGCCAGAAAAATCTGGAAGAGTGTCTGCTGACGAAATTAGAGGAGAGCCAAAGGAAATTAGAACAGGGCCTACGTGAGGAAGTCGCAGTAGTGGAAAAGAAGTTCGTCGCCTTACAAGTGGAAGTTGCCGAGCTGCGACAACGCCCGCTGATGGGGGTGGAGGAGAAATTCAACGCCTTACAAGTGGAAGTTGCCGAGCTGTGCCAACGCCCGCTGATGGGGGTGGAGGAGAAATTCAACGCCTTACAAAAGGAAGTTGCCGAGCTGCGCCAACGCCCACTGACGGGGGTGGAAGAGGAATTAAACGCTCTACGAGAGGAAGTTGCCGAGCTGCGCCAACGCCCGCTCACCGTTACACCGGGAATATCAGGAACGGGACATAGCAGAGTGACGCCCCCAACCTTCGACGGAAAGGTCCCGTGGAGTACCTACTTACGTCAGTCCGAGGCAGCCTGTTCCATAAATAACTGGAACAACACAGAAAAGGCTACAGCTCTCATTGTAGCGCTGAGAGGTGACGCCCTTAACGTCCTTCAGGCCATCCCGACTGGATCCCAGGACTACGCTTCACTGATCGCCCATATGGAGTCCCGATATGGAGATAGCCATCTTCAGCAGGCCTACCAGATGCAGCTCCGGACCCGGGTACAGAAGAACGCGGAAACCCTGCAGGAGTTCGAGATGGACATCGCACGCCTCGTAAGGCTCGCCTATCCAACAGCGCCGGCCGACTTTCTGGAACAGATTGCGACGCAGACCTTCACCGACGAGCTACGGGACTCGGACACTCAACAGGCGCCGCGACTCGCGCGCAATAAGACCCTGGCAGATGCGCTGAGCCACGCACTTGAGTTCGAGACGGCAAAACAGGCATCTAGAATGCACGCGCGGTTGCGTCAAGTGGACGTCGACGAACCAGTAAAAACCAACGAGACCAAGCCCCTGGCCGACGAATTGATGGAGGCACTAAGCCGTTTCTTCGATAGTCGCGGCACTACCAGCAACGACACAGCCGGAAGACAACCGGAGAGGCGTCCCGGAAGAGGACTACCGACCTGCTGGGCCTGCGGTAAGAAAGGCCAGCAAGGACTGCGGTGATCGCCGCCACCGAGGGTATCCGACGGGAAATCAGTCGTCTGAAAACCGCGCCGCCCAGGGGAACGAGTATTAGCCAGCCTTGGGGGGCAAAGGTTGGCTTGTGACAGTCGTCAAGCCCCGGCAGTCCGAGTTCGTGTGACGCAGTTACGGAGGGATAATAGCAGCCTGATGGTCGACGGAGTCGTCAACGGAGAGAGCTGGTCCATGCTAATCGACACGGGAGCATCGAGGACCATCGTCAGTCCCACCGTGATCCCGAAGTGGAGAGTGCAACCCACACAAAGGAACCTCCAGCTAATAACCGCGACCGGAGAGACCGCACCGGTACATGGCGAAGCATCACTGGAGTTCGTCATTGGTCGACGGGCGATAAAGCATCCAGTGCTTGTGGCTGACGTATCAAATGACGTGATCATCGGACTGGACTTCCTGGACCAGAAGAACATCATCTTGGATCTGAGTACCAACACTCTGCACTTCGGAAGTGAGGAACTTGCTTTGCAACCAGCACACGAGGCCGTCGCCGCACGAGGAGTAAGGCTGAGAGAGCACGTCATCGTTCCCGCCAGGACGGAAGTAAGCGCTGCCGTAATTGTCGACGGAACAGCTGAGGGAATGGCGGCTGTCATCGAGCCAAAATATGAGGACATCCAGACAAAAGGATTGCTAGTTGCCAAGACCCTCATCAACACGACGCCTCGGCCGTACGTCCGCCTGTCCAACCTGAACGACTACGACATTACGGTTCACCGGGACACCAACCTAGGAGTCTGCGAGCCCGTTACCTGGATTGCCCGCATCACAGATACGACGGACGGACACCTGCAGACGGACAACCGAAGAAGACGCGCACTGCCAGAAGAACTACAGAAGCTGTACCAAGGATCCCAGGACCATTTAGACGAGGAACAATCACGCCAACTTCAGGACCTTTCACGCGAATTCCAGGACGTCTTCTCCGTGGGGAGCAAAGACTTCGGCAGGACAAGCTTGGTCCAGCACAGAATCGACGTTGGGGACAGCGCACCGATTAGGGCCCCATTCCGACGTGTTCCGCTCGCCAAGCAAGCCGAAGTCGACCGGATGGTAGAAGAAATGAAGGAGCAAGGGGTGATCGAGCCATCACATAGTCCTTGGAGTTCTCCGGTCGTGCTTGTGAAGAAGAAGGACGGTTCCACCAGGTTCTGCGTGGACTACAGGCGGGTGAACAACGTCACGAAGAAAGACAGCTACCCTCTACCCCCGATCGACGACACGCTGGACACCATATCAGGATCAAGATGGTTCTCCACCTTGGATTTGAAGAGTGGCTACTTGCAGGTGGAGGTCCACCCTAAGGACCGCGAGAGAACGGCGTTCTCTGTGGGCAGCGGGCTCTGGCAGTTCACCGTCATGCCATTCGGTCTGTGCAACGCCCCTGCGACCTTCGAAAGGCTAATGGAGTCCATTCTGAGGGGACTACACTGGAAGACCTGCCTGGTATACCTAGACGACGTCATCGTTCTGGGAAAAAGCTTCGAGGAGCACTACAACAACCTGAAGGAGATCTTGATGAAGCTACGGGCTGCCCAGCTGAAGTTGAGCCCCAAGAAGTGTCAGCTCTTCCAGAAGCAGGTCCAGTACCTTGGGCATATTATCTCCGAGGAAGGGGTGCGCACCGACCCAGAAAAGACCGCAGTTGTGAGGGAGTGGCCAGTTCCGAAGGACAAGTCCCAACTAAGAAGCTTCCTGGGACTCTGCACTTATTACCGTCGCTTCGTGAGAGGATTCGCCGACATCGCCAAACCTTTACATCGACTGACTGAGAAGGACCAACTCTTCACGTGGACAGCAGAATGCCACAGTGCCTTCGAACAACTCAAGCAGGCTCTGAGCACCGCGCCTATTCCGGCCTACCCCAGACCTGGAACAAGGTTCATCGTCGATACCGATGCCAGCGACTTTGGCATAGGGGGGATCCTGTCGCAAGTAGTGGATGGCGAAGAGAGAGTAGTGGCCTACTTCAGCAAGGCCTTGTCAAAGCCAGAAAGGAACTACTGCGTCACCAGGAAGGAGCTGCTCGCCATCGTGAAGACCATTGAACACTTCCACAAGTACCTGTACGGGCAAGAATTTCTCATCAGGACTGACCATGCATCCCTGCGGTGGCTCCTGAACTTCAAGCAGCCCGAGGGTCAACTCGCGCGGTGGTTAGAGAGGCTTCAACAGTACAACTTTGAGATTCAGCACAGGAAAGGCCAACTGCATTCTAACGCCGACGCCCTGTCACGAAGGCCGTGCCCCGAAGACTGCACCTTCTGTGCCCGAAGGGAGGAGAACACCGGGATACAGTGCCGAAGGACTACCGTGGAACTTCAAGGGAGCTGGAGCCGCGAATCTTTCACGCGCGCACAAGCAGAAGATGATGACCTGGGACTGATAGCCGAATGGAAGAGGGCATGTGTCCCCAGAACCGGGTGGAACATTGTGAGTGACTGCAGCCCAAAGTTTAAGTCCTACTGGTCGCAGTGGGATTCGCTGGTTGTGAGGGATGGCCTCATATGCCGTACCTGGGAGAGCACCGATGGGAAGACATCTCGGGAACAAGTCGTCGTTCCAAAGGCTATGACGGAGGAAGTCCTGAAGGAAGTCCATGGAGGATCATCTGGTGGACACCTAGGGCTAAAGAAGACCCTGGAGAAGCTGAGAGAGCGGTTCTACTGGATCGGATGCCGAACTGACGTGGAGAACCACTGCGCGAGGTGCCACGATTGCGCAGCCAGCAAGGGCCCAGGACGAACACGACGGGGTCCACTGAAGACCTACAACGTGGGCGGCCCCATGGAGAGAGTGGCCATCGATGTTGCTGGGCCATTCCCGGTAAGCGAGGCAGGGAACCGCTACATATTGGTCGTCAGCGACTACTTCACCAAATGGCCGGAGGCGTATGCGCTCCCTAACCAAGAAGCCGCGACGATCGCAGAGACCCTGGTGAAGGAATTCGTCAGCCGGTACGGAGTACCCCTGGAGCTGCACTCCAACCAAGGGAGGAACTTCGAGTCGCAGGTGTTCCAGAACCTATGCCAGCTGCTGGGAATCCGGAAGACAAGGACGACGCCGCTACACCCTCAGTCCGACGGGATGGTAGAGCGATTCAATCGCACCATCGAGAACCATCTCCGAATAGTCGTCAGCGAGCATGAAGCCACCGGGTGCACACCAGCCCGGGCCATGTTTGGGGGGGAACTCCGTCTACCAGTCGATCTTGCCTTCGGCCGACCTGGGAATGGTCCGGTCCCGGTGAGCCAGTATTGTCAAGAACTGGTCGACCAACTGGAGGACGTGCACGCGTTCGCGAGGAGGAAACTGCGGATCGAGACCGACCGATTGAAGACCCGATACGACCAGCAGACGGATGCCGGCGGATTCCACGAGGACGACCTGGTCTGGCTCTTCAACCCATTACGGAAGAAAGGCCTGTCACCCAAACTGCAGGAGTCCTGGGAGGGCCCGTACCGAGTCGTGAAACGGATCAACGATGTCGTCTACAGGATCCAGCGGAGCCCGAGGGCGAAGATGAAGATCGTGCATCGAGATCGCCTGGCAGCCTACGGAGGGACACAGACGGACCAATGATTGATCGGGACGATCAGCCTTTTAGGAAGGGGGTGGTGTTACGGCTGTGAGTTTGTGTCATCGCTCGCCGCATGAGTCACAACTGCCCCAGGGTTGGGCTGTGTGTGCTCTGCCTCAGTGTATTACATGTGCGTTACGCAACGGGCTGCGAAGTGAAAGGGATGGTCCAGAATATTCGTGACCCAGCCGGTGAAGGAAATGTCGAGAATCCGTGAACCCTGGATGGGTCTAGAAGCATTTATTGAGTCACCGGCCTGCTATATAAGAGCGACCTGTCAAGCAGTGTTGTGTTGTGTGTTTTACGAGCTAGTGCGAGCGTTTATCCTGAGCGACAGAAGTGTGGTGACTTGCGAAACCCCTAGTGAAGCCGTTTCTCTTGACAGCGAGGAAGTGAGAAGCATACAGGGGACTGCCTGTGTTTTGAGTGAGTGTGGTTTCACTAAGCGTCAGAGATACTGTGGTGAAGTGCCGCGCGAGTTACGAAACCCAGTGACATTGTTTCCCAGCTCGTGAAGAGCGAAGCAGCGTGTAGCAGGTTTTCGTAAGTAACTGTAATGTGTGTACATAGGGGAGAGTTGCATGTAGTTCTGTCAAGGCCACCAGACTCATTAGCGAGAAGATTAACTGTTGACAAGTGAAAGAGGGTTCTGGCCGCAATAAAATTAATTATTTCTTTAAAGGAACATCCTGTGTTGTGCTTTCCACCCACCGTAATCCAGTTAACAAAAGTGCCACTAGGGGGTGGCACGTAACAATATATAGCCTAATAGGCCTAATACCCGTGCACTTTCCTGCACGTACAAATCGAAATTATCAATTAGAATAAATACACGCTACTATCTTAAAAATACGTAAACTATTTACAGACAGAGAAAAAAAAAACAGCTTTTAAGAAAAATGACATGTACCGTACATCTCCCCTTAAAATTATAAGACCCTTTAGAGAGTTAAAAAGAATATTTTCTCAAATTGATAGATGAGAATCGTGATCGACTTTCCACCTAGCAATTGTAACAAATATAGGTTGGCAACAGTGTATTCTAGAATAAAAGTTTACTTCTGGTTGAAATTTACTTGTGTGTCCCTTTCCCAGATGTGTGCACGGCATCGCAAACATGTAGTGCAGTATTCTTCGTTGAAAATATGTTCATAAACACATAAACACTCCATAGATATTTCCTGCGACTGGCTGCGTGACTCAGCGGTAACGTTCTTGTCTGCTGTGCCCAAGGCTGCAGGATGGAACGAATCCTGGCGCAGCTAGTTGGTATTTGAGGGTGCGCTAAAGCGAGGGAGCCGTATCAGTAGATATACTGGCACGTTAAAGATCCCCTTCGAGGCAAAATTCCGGCACTCCGGCGTAGCATTATTATTAGATATTTCCTTTTATAATAGATGAATTACGTCTCCTAACTCCTGAATATTTTAAAAATCCCCCTGATTTCAGACTAACTTTAAAAAATATATAACTTGGACTTCCAAGAAACTTTTAAGCATACGAGGATTATAGCCCATATTTCAATCTACCTCCAGTTTGGCCTCTTAGACCATTTAGGAGGAAGGTCTCTCGCTGGGTGTAAAAATGCTTACATTTGTGTATTTAGATTAAGTTATCTTGCTTCCTAACCCGAATTCTAAACCTCTATTTCGCCTTCCTCGGGGAGTTTCTGGATGTGTTATTTTCTGGGAATTCGTATCCTTTACCAAGTTTGAAATTTCTAAGATGTCTCAAAGTGCCTTGTCTATTTATGTCTATTTTGACCATAAACCTACCTGAATTGTGCATAGCTTCCCTTCATTTTTTACCACCTAAATTTCGCGAAAACTGTCCGTGCCCCTGCTTGGGATTTGAAGTTCAAAATTAGTTTGATGTTTTAATGAAAATGTCAATCCCGTAAAAACTATAGATCACAGTTTTGGAAAAGAAGTTTCTCACAGGGTGAATACTGGTAATGATTAAGTTAGTTATTGTTGTTTTAAGGGCCATCCTTTCTCTGGTTTTTTTTTCCTGGACCCTAATTTGACGCTCCAGATCCTTTCCATCCGGTAGCTTGGAAATTTAACTTTTTAATATGGTATTAGTATTAGATTCTATGGTGCCAAGTTTCAAGTTTCTAGGGCACCTGGAAGTGCCTATCAGTTCCGGTGCCATTTCATATTGTTATAGCTTTTGGGGCTATATCTGAGTTATAAGGGGGTGTAACCTGTTTTATGGTGTAATTAAGAGTGTGAAAGAGAATAATGGTCTGGACACTAATGGGGATCGTGCTCTTGCAGTACCTGACGATTCTAATGTTAATTGGGGGTTAAAGGTTCCTAACTACAATTTGCTAAACTGTATCGATTTCCTAAATAAGGCTAGCGACTAGTGAACTTGAGAATGCAGGTCGATTACGTGAATGAGTTCAAGGAAACGCTGAGTGCACGACTCCTCCTGCGCTTCTAGTGAGCCGTGCTTACAAAGTCAAGTGTGTCGGCAGTCATTAAATATACCCGACTTCAGCAGAATCAGACTGCCTAATCAACGAGCGGTGGAAGGAGGTAGGGTTTTAATAAAATGGTCGGAAAGCCAATTCTGATTAAATGTGGAATGTTTAATAATGCTAGTGCTGTGACTAGACTTAACTGATAATGCTCAATGCAATAAATTAAAATAAGTGGCGTGTGTGATAACAATGTTATTGGTGGTGGGGGTTGTAGGTGTCAGGAAATAACATGATGACCCTCGTACACACCCACCGGAGGCAGATGTAGACGTCGATGTGCAGCCCTAGATAGACACTCCCAGACAGACAAATAGGTATGGGCTAAGGTCTTATTTATATAAAATCTAGTGCTGAATCAGCTTGTTAGCACACCCGGTGCTCTACTTTAACACCTGCTGCCAGTGTTTGTGGAGTGTGGTGATGATTCCATAAGGGTTGCTACATGCTTGCAGCCTAACTTACTAGAGCTGTGGTCAGATGGTTGTTGGTGTTGCTTCCCTTCTCGGTGTAGAAAATGTAGAAGCGGTGGAAAAGGGGGAGGGGGGGGGGGGGTGATGAGTAGAGCTATGGGGCTGATATAAGGGTGGGTGTAGTGTAGTTAAAATATATACTTGGAGGACCTTATGGGGCCTCAGGGTGTATAACAATATGGTACCTTCTGTTATCGTTATCCTTTCGACTTTAACCTCCTACACATCACCGAGGTTGATAGGAAGAATTATTTTGGAACTTTAGCAAACGTTGCACTACGAATAATCGCTTTAGGAAACAAAGGTTACCGATTGGTTGCGTACTTACGTGTTTCTGCCGAGCCCATATTTCAAGCCTCCTCCAGTTCGGCCTCTAACAAAATTTACTGAAATCTTTCTATGAATTCTAGGGTCATAATTTCTATCCGTATCATACATCAATACGCCTAGACATCACTTCCTTAATATCTCAAAAGTTTTCATTTATGTAAAAAGTTAATTTGGACTTCCAGGAAACGTTCTGACGTTCAATCCCCTAGCCTACAGAATTATCTAGGGATCTCGTGAGGGTATCAGCTTCCCCGGTAACACGCTTCAAGTTTTTAGGGTGCCAGGAAGTGCCTCATTAATTCATGTACATATATCTACATATACGCCCACCTGTCATTTGTTATTGCTAGATTAACACGTCCGGAACATTAGACAAGAATTGGTGGAACTGACATAATAAATAGTAACTCTAATGATGTAGGAATATGCAATTCATTTTACACCTCCATACAACTAAAAATAGATCGAATATATTCCTTCTTATAACAGCTCATCGGGACATTGGTTGGTTGGTTGGTTCTTAAGTTTAGAGGCTGCGACAACGCGGTCATGTAGCCCCGTGTACTTTGGGTGTGTGTAGAATCTGTCTGATAACCGGTGTTAATTGTGATGACTGTATTAGTGTGTGTTATCGTTTTTTTTTTTAAATTTAAGTACAGACTGGAACTTAGAATTTTCAAATAGTTCCTACTTTTGCCGCTAAGCGCCACCGTCAACGACTACTAGGCCAAGTTAAGAACTTAGCTACTAGACGCCACCGCAGTCAGCTCTTGGCAACGAACGCAGAAACCTAAGAGCGTTGTTTAAATTCTTAACCTATCCAATTTAGCTTCACACAGGTGCAAATAGTGGAAGGTTCTTTAACATTCCATAAATCTGACATGGGACCGCTGGCTTTACTTCCCCTCCGAAGGAAGGCATACTGAGGGATTTTTAACGCTCTTAAAAAATCCGACGGCTTCGGCCGGGTTTGAACCCGCTAGCTTGGGCATAGAAGCTCAGCATGCTACCGACTACGCCACCGAAGCCGCCCATGGAGACATTAAACTACACTTCATGACCACGAAGAATTAGAGTCTGTCCTCTTAACAACCGTCACCTGTCGAGTGTACAGAATGATCCTGTCTTGGTGAAATCTGGTGTAATGAACAGTTTAAAACTCGTGTAGTTCTCAAGTTTGTACCATAGAATCGAATACCCCCATATCCATATTAAAATCTTAAATTACAAAAGGTACGTGCACAATTCGTTAAAATAACCACAGAATGGTTCAATCTCACAGATATCTGGCATAATGACCACAAATAATGTTCAAGTGTAATTTCGGAAATTTATAAATCTGAAAACTTTTCATGAGATACTTGCTTTTATGAACTCTGATTATTTAAACAATTAACTAAAACCTACACCAAAACTGGTTATCTAAACAGCCTGTAGACGTCCCACAACTTCAGATTAGTATCAACAGCAGATCCGTGAACACATTAGCAGTAGACGTACACTAGCTTGTAGTTATAGTACAAGCGGCTTCGGTGGCGTAGTTGGTAGCGTGCTCAGCTTCTATGCCCAAGATCGCGGGTTCAAAACCAAACGAAATCGTCGGATATTTTAAGGGCTTTAAAATCCTTCTGTAATCCTTCCTTCGGAGGGGAAGTAAAGACGGCGGTCCCATGTCATATAATTATGGCATGTTAAGAACCTTTCACTAATTAAACTTGAGTGAAGCAAACATTTGCAGGTTAGATTTCGTTGAAACTCTATAGCCAAGTTCCTACGTTCACCACTAGGTGTCCGTGACATCTGGTAGCGAAAGTTGGAACTACCTTAAATTGAATGGAACTTGTAGCTCACCCTATGGGTATCCGCTTGAAGCAGCTACAGCCTCTGGCGAGCCGAACATGTCCTCGGACACTCCCGGCACTAAAAGCCATTCGCTAAATTTATTTCTTATGCTTCCCCGACTTACAAGGCTGCTAATATACAAAGCTTAACAATCATAATGAGGTGAAAGAAGAAAAATTATTAGTTTAACAAAATACGACTAATGAACTATGAAATGTATGTCACACATATAAATTTAGAATAAAAGACCTGAAGAGTGGGCAAACCGCAACTAAAAATAATAATTAAAATAGCTATTCAGCCTTGAAATACACATAATTTACGAATATACCGGTAGGTGATTTCTCAAAATACGACTGGATCATTTACTGCTATGGTACTAATGGTGGCATTTGAGATACGAAATTTTTCACACGTTGCAGCAAAAAGAGAAGGTATTGTTCCCCGGGCCCCCACGGCCCCACTAATAACTTCTATTTCTTGAAGGCGGTATTTTTCCTTGTAGAAAGGGACTGTAGGCTCGTAAATATCCTTCTTTTCATTGTTTACATCATCTGGCTGCTCGGCATGGGTTTCAAAACGCACGGTTGGATCCAATATATAATCCTTCTTTTTATCCTCCTTGTAGGCTATGATGTAAATACGCCTGGTACTGCCTTGCGTGGCTAACCCTTAAACTTCTTCATGCACCACGAAGCAAACATCCCTCAGACTCTCCGCAAGGATGGATCCTACTGAGTGATGCCTTGTGATGCGTAGGTTTTCGAAGGGCAGAGACTGTCTGTGGGTGTCACTGTAGGTTTGGTAGTATTAAGTAGAGCTATTTGTCTTGCATATTCAGATCTGATGATGCTCGCTTGACGAGCGAAACATGTCATCCCTTAGTTTTCTTCTTCTCCTTCCTCTTCAACAGTCCGTATATAAATCTTAATGACATGTAATTTATTTCAAGTTATTTTTCACATATTCCAGTAATTGCTTTGTGTTGACCGAATGAAAGCTAAAATATTAATTATTATTATTATTATTAGGTAGTATTGAGTGTCAATTGTGAACTATTCACGGGGGGGTTCATGAGACTGTTTTTCCTTTCAACTCCCAGTCTAGTGTACAAGCCTCCATGATCCCCTATTAGCAGTTAGCACTTTGGCTTCCACTACACTTTGAAATTGTTCAACACTGAACCTAACCATCGCCTCATAGGCCTCCGTCTGCTTCTCTTCCCCTCTACAGCCGCCTCTTTGGTAATCTCTCCGCCCTTATTCTCTTCACATGAGCCCTCCATCTAAATCCTCAACACTGAACCTAACCATCGCCTCATAGGCCTGCGTCTGCTTCTCTTCCTCCCTACAGCCACCTCTTTGGTAATCTCTCCTCCCCAGTCTCTCCACATGACCCCACCATCTAAATCCTCAACACTGAACCTAACCATCGCCTCATAGGCCTGCGTCTGCTTCTCTTCCTCCCTACAGCCACCTCTTTGGTAATCTCTCCTCCCCAGTCTCTCCACATGACCCCACCATCTAAATCCTCAACACTGAACCTAACCATCGCCTCATAGGCCTGCGTCTGCTTCTCTTCCCCTCTACAGCCACCTCTTTGGTAATCTCTCCTCCCCAGTCTCTCCACATGAGGCCTCCATCTAAATCCTCAACACTGAACCTAACCATCGCCTCATAGGCCTGCGTCTGCTTCTCTTCCCCTCTACAGCCACCTCTTTGGTAATCTCTCCTCCCCAGTCTCTCCACATGAGGCCTCCATCTAAATCCTCAACACTGAACCTAACCATCGCCTCATAGGCCTGCGTCTGCTTCTCTTCCCCTCTACAGCCGCCTCTTTGGTAATCTCTCCTCCCCAGTCTCTCCACATGACCCCACCATCTAAATCCTCAACACTGAACCTAACCATCGCCTCATAGGCCTGCGTCTGCTTCTCTTCCCCTCTACAGCCGCCTCTTTGGTAATCTCTCCTCCCCAGTCTCTCCACATGACCCCACCATCTAAATCCTCAGCACTGAACCTAATCATCGCCTCATAGGCCTCCGTCTGCTTCTCTTCCCCTCTACAGCCGCCTCTTTGGTAATCTCTCCTCCCCATTCTCTTCACATGAGCCCTCCATCTAAATCAGGGGTGTCAAACTCAATTTTGCAGAGGGCCATATATTAAATTTAGAATGTGCAGGCGGGCCAGATTCAAATAAAAAAAATGTACTGAATTATTATAACATTTTATTTACTTAATTATATAGTAAAGCCTCCGTGGCTTAGGCGGAAGCACGCCGGCCTCTCACCGCTGGGTCCGTGGTTCAAATCCCGGTCACTCCATGTGAGATCTGTGCTGGACAAAACGGTGGCAGACAGGTTTTTCTCCGGGTACTCCGGTTTTCCCTGTCAAAATTTCATTCCAGCAACACTCTCCACTATCCTTTCATTTCATCTGTCATTCATTTAATAATTGCCCCAGAGGAGTGCGTCAGGCCTCGGCAGCCGGCACAGTTCATATCCTCGCCGCTAGATGGGGGCTTCATTCATTCCATTCCTGACCCGGTCGGAGACTGGACGCAGGCTGTGGATTTTCATTTTTCAATTATATAGTATATAATATACGGTTGTTTAAAATCATATCAAAGTTATAAAAGAGGGTAATTATTTTGAGCTCGAGGATCCAGATACCTGACTTCTCTTGTTTTTGACAAGCTCATTGATGTCAGGTATCATATTCATTGTAATTATTTTAGGACTTGACTGGAGATGTTCATTCGTAAGTCTTGTGCGATGTTTGTTCTTATTTATTTTCATGACGGAAAACATCTGCTCACATAAATAGGTGCTACAAAACATGCACAGAATGCGTGCTGCATGCTTTTTTAATTGCGGGTAGTTATCCAAACTCTTGAAATATTGTGTATAAAATGTAAGAGCGTTAACCTCTTTAAATTTTTCTTTCAAAATACTGTCTGTTTGAAGATCTATCAACTCCATTTGCAAATGAACTGGTGCCTGTGAAGCTTAAAAATTGAATGGATTGTTGAATATTGGGAATTCCATTTCATTCATTTTGTGGAAGTCTTCAAAACGATTGTTGAATTGCGTGATCAGATTTTGCAGAAGTTGAGAATATTGATCCAATTTATTTTGGTTCACCGTGCCAAATGATTTTAAATGAGGGAAATGATCCAAAGTTTGATTTTTTACCTGATTTTCCCACAGCCTCAACTTTGTTTCAAAGGCTTGAATACATGAATACATTTGAGTGACAATCAGATTTTTACCCTGTAACTTTACATTCAGATCAGTCAAGTGTTTACTCACATCTACTAAAAAGGCACAATCAACCCACCAGTCATTGTCATAATCAATTGGGTTGCCTTTTTCTAACATGAAAGCTTGAATAGCGTCACGTAATGCAAAAAATCTTTCTAAAACTACTCCTCGACTGAGCCAACAAACTTCGGTGAAATAAGGGACATCAGAAAACTTTTCGTCCAAACCTTGTAAAAACTGCCTGAACTGTCGGTGATTTAGTCCTCTGCTCCTTATAAAATTTACTATTTTAATTATAGGTTGCATGACATGGTCCAATTTTAAATGTTTGGATGCCAATGATTCCTGATGAATTATACAGTGAAATCCCACAAAATTCCCTGATGTTTTCTGTTTTAACTTAGTTACAACGCCCGAATGTTTGCCAGCCATGGCAGGAGCGCCATCCGTAGTTGTGCTGCTAAGTATATTCCAGTCGAGTTCATATTCTGCGATCAAATGCTCAATTGCAGAATGCCTATCACTGCTCTTGTAGTACCTGTCAATGGGACGCACTTTAATAGTTCTTCAGTTACTTCAAAGTTACTGTTAATACCTCGTATCAGTACTCTCGTCAACAGCCAGTGAAAAGTTTGTAAATTCCTTAATTTTCTCCTTCAGTTGAAGAACCAAATTTTGAGATAAATCATTTATTCTTGAAGCAACAGTGTTTCTTGACAGCGAAATATTTTTAATTATTGACTTTTGAAATGGAAATGAAACATCGGCCACTTTCAACATGCAGTCTTTAATAAACTCACCATCAGTGAAAGGTTTTGATCTCTTCGCGATTTCTAATGCAATAATAAAACTTGATTTCTGGGCATGTTCGCTCTCAGTATTAGCTTTAGTAAACATCGTTTGTTGACCTTGAAGTTTAGATTTTAAAGATGACTATGTGTCCATTCTTATTTTTTCAGTGTAACAATCGAATTTTGATTTATGATTCGTATGAAAGTGTCTCTTCAAGTTAAACTCCTTACAAACAGCAGCTGTTTGATTGCAAATCAAACACAGTGGTTTACCAAAAAGATGGTGTATTGGCTTTCACGGCCATTCCATGAAAAAATATGCAATTTCCCATTTAGACTGAAAAACTCTGAACTCGCTATCAACTTTACGTTTTTGTGACATTATGCCAAAATCGTAACAATTATGGAACTCGACACAACAATTATGGATATCGTATGCGCAAGACACAAACAAATGCACAATACCTTCACAATCACTATGTCGCAGTACAACTAAATTAACTAAAATCTTTCTCCGACCGTATCGCTTCGATTACTCGACTCAACTGACTAACGTCGTGCCGACGCACTCCTTTTATATCAATAAGGAAGGTTCTAGTCTAGATTCGAAGCGCGTGGAAGATTTTAGCCTACGTGGTATTTCCGCTTGTTGCTAAGTAGTATTTGTTTGTTGGTGAAACTTTAGTATTTTTTTCGTTAGTAGAATTTTGGTATTTAATTGTTAGTAGAATTGCTCTTTACTTATTCTGAAAGGGAGTAGCAGTCTTTCAGAATAAATCAATTCTTTACTAGTCTAATAAACGGTTAAGATATTGATAATATAAGCCAACTAATGGCTACACTGCGTTCTGCTGCACGGCTGAAAGCAACGGGAAACTACAGCCGTAATGCTATTCCCGAGGATATGCACCTCTCTATGCATAATTACATGTGATGATGGCCTCCTCCCCTGTAAAATTTCAATCCGGAGGTAAACTAGTCCCCCGTTCGGATCTCCGGGTGGGGACTACTCGAGAGGGGGTTAACATCACAGAAGTGACAAAGAGGAAATCTGACATTCTACGGATCGGAGATTGGTAGGAAAAGGGAGAGAAGGGAAGATAGTAGGAGATTTTGGATTAGGTGAAAGGAATGATCGAGGAAGCAGGCTGATGGAATTCTGCACCGAACATGAGTTGGTCATAGCTAACACCTTATTCAATAACCACAATAGAAGAATATACACATGGATGAGACCAGGAGATACAGGGCGTTACCAAATCGACTTCATTATGGTCAAGCAGAGGTTTCGAAACCAGATTTTGGATTGTAAAACATATCCTGGTGCTGACATAAACTCTGACCACAATCTGGTTGTAATGAAATGCAGATTAAAGTTGAAGAAACTGAAGAAAAGTCAAAAGCCAAAAAGGTGGGCAATAGACAGACTGAAAGTAAAGGATGTAAACGAAAGATTCAAGAAGAGTATAAAGGAAGGACTAATCAAAACCCCTAAACAAACTTCAATTGCAGACGAATGGGCACTTTTGAAGAATGAAATAACAAAATCCGCAGAAGAAAACATTGGTAGGAAAGAAAGAATAGGTAGAAAACCGTGGATCACTCAGGATATACTAGAATTGATGGATGAAAGGAGGAAACACAAGAATCTAAGAGATGAAAAGGGGAAAGCAGAATACAGACGTCTGAGAAATGAGGTTAACAAGAAGTGCAAGGAAGCGAAAGAAGAATGGTTGAAAGAAAAATGTGCAGGTATAGAAAATTGTCTGAAATTAGGAAAAGTAGACACAGCTTATCGAAGGATTAAGGATACTTTTGGGGAAAAGAAGACCAAGTGCTGTAATAGTAAGGACACAAATGGAAAGCCTCTGACAGATAGGGAAGAAAAGGTTGAGAGATGGAAAGCTTATATAGAGTGTTTGTATAAGGGAAAGGAGATTGAGAATCATGTAATGGAAAGGGAGGAGGAAATTGACGAGGATGCAAAAGGAGATTTAATATTGAGATCAGAATTTGACAGAGCATTAGAGGACTTAGGCAGGAACAAAGCACCAGGCATAGATGATATACCGATTGAGTTGCTACGCTGCATAGGAGATGAAGGTCTGATCAGGTTATTTCAATTGGTGTGTAGGATTTATGAGACAGGTGAGATACCGCCTGATTTCAAGAAGAATGTTTTTTTTTTTCGTGTAGCCTCCTGAGAGGCCGAGTGCAGGTCTTTCTAGTCGACGCCCGTGGGCGACCTGTGTTATCATCCCTATACCAAAGAAAGTGGGAGCTGACAGATGTGAAGATTACCGTACAATCAGCTTGATTACTCATGTTTCAAAGATCCTGTCTAGAATAATTTACAAGAGGATTGAAAGCCAGATCGAAACGGAGTTGGGTGAAGACCAGTTTGGTTTCAGGAGAAATGTAGGAACAAGGGAAGCTGTACTAAGTCTGATTTTGGAAGGTAGAATAAGGAAAGATAAGAGAACGTTCATGGCATTTGTAGACTTAGAAAAGGCTTTTGATAACGTTGATTGGACTAAATTGTTTGACATTTTGAAATCTATTGGAATAAAGTACAGGGATAGGAGGGTGATATACAATCTATACAGAAACCAGACAGCAGTCATTCGAGCTGAAGGACATGAGAGAGAAGCTGGTATTCAGAAAGGTGTAAGGCAAGGCTGCAACTTATCACCCATACTTTTCAATCTTTACATTGAACAAGCAATGAAGGAAATTGGAGAAAAATTTAAAGTGGGAGTGAAGATTCAAGGAGAAATAATTTCAACTGTGAGATTTGCTGATGACATCGTCATCTTGGCCAACAAGCCTGAGGATTTGAATGAGTTTTTGAATGGTATGGATTCCGTCTTACGGAAGGAATTCATGATGAAAATTAATAAATGTAAAACAAAAATACTGGAATGCAGCCGAAATAAATCAGAAACCTCTATGGAGATCAAATTGGTAGGTGAAAATCTGAAGGAAGTAGGAGACTTCTGTTATTTAGGAAGCAGAATAACCAGTGATGGACGAAGCAAAGAGGATATAAAAAGTAGGTTGGCTCAGGCAAGGAAAGCCTTTCTACAAAAAATGAATCTGTTGACATCGAATATAGATTTAGGTATTAGGAAGTCATTTTTGAAAGCCTTTGTCTGGAGCGTGGCACTCTATGGAAGTGAAACTTGGACTATTGGTGCAGCAGAAAAGAGAAGAATTGAAGCATTTGAAATGTGGTTTTACAGGAGAATGATGAAGATCATATGGGTAGATATGGTTACAAACGAAGAGGTATTAAGGCGAGTGGGAGAGGAGAGATGTTTCTGGCGACTGCTAATGAAGAGAAGAGATAGGTTGGTAGGACACATACTAAGACACCCAGGAATAGCAAGCTTAGTTGTGGAAGGAAGGGTCGAGGACAAGAACTGTAGGGGTAGACCAAGGTTAGAATATGTTAAACAGATTGCCTCGGATGTAGGGTGTGGTAGCTATGTAGAGATGAAACGATTAGCTCAGGACAGGGAGGCATGGAGGGCTGCATCAAACCAGTCAAAAGACTGAAGACTCAAACAACAACAGCTAAGAGATGGCGTTGCTGTCTACCTCTCTCGCTTGTCTAGGCACGCGCTGCCCTTGAAATTACTTATAAATGTTGTAGTGTGCGCATTTTAAAACTTCCATAAAGGAATCGAGTGAAGTCATTATTCTTTTGTCTGTCACACATTGCGATCGCGGGCCGTATCTTTGACATCCCTGATCTAAATCCTCAACAGTGAACCTAACCATCGCCTCATAAGCCTACGTCTGCTTCTCTTTCCCTCTAAGATGGCGAGCGGAGTGAACGGTCAAGAGCGATGTGCGGTTAGTGAGTCGAAAATTCATAGTTTATTGTGCAGGAAGTGTAAAAAAATCTACCCGAATGGTGTCATTTGCGGGAACTGTGATCTTCGAGTGAAGAATACCGGGCAAATTACGACAAGATCGTCCGCTAAGGTTGTCGAAGTGAATAACGTTCAGAACCTGGCAGCCATGCCTGGTGTTTTTAAGTGTGGTGAGTGCAAAGCATTGAATAAGGAAATCGAAAGTCGGGACGAGGTACTTAGGCTGTTCAAATTGGAGTTTGACAATGTAGTGGCAGAGTTAGAGCGTGTGAAACAGGAAAATAAATACATGAGTGAAGTAACTTAATAGCGAAATATGAATCGTCACATTTAAATTTAAGTTCAGTGCTTGACGTGCAGAGGGCAGCATCTGATGGGTGCTTTCAGGAAGGGTCCAACAAAATAGGTGAACGGCTACAAGCGCCGGAGAGTGTAGTTCATGTTCCTGTGGACAGGGGCGTTAACCATCTGACTGAGCAGGTAATCGGACGTACTCGGCAGGCAGAGAACATGAATGAACGGCGGCCGAAGAAGGTTCATGAAGCTGGTGCAAGACCGACTACAATATCTCAGACCGTAACATCAAAACCAAGATGGCGGAAATCGTAGGGGAACAGCTGTAGCAACTAGCGGGCATGGCGCCATCGAAATAGCGGCAAATTCGAAGACAAACATTCGCATATTTGATTAAATTCCGCCAGAAATTACAGGTTTTTATGTAATAAGGCACAAATTCAATATGAAACCCTGACGTATTTCGCTACAAGCAACGAGAACAGACAGTAGCTAAAAATACAGACATAAATAAAGCAGAGGTAAGACATTATGTTAAAAAATGCAAATATTTCTAAATGGAACTACAATAATAGTCAACCAACAACAAAGTCAACCCCTGACACTATACAGCCCATGAAGGGCCTAGGCAAATATAAAATGCAAATATAAATGGTTGTTGCTTATATTAGGGGCTACGACATCGTGGTCTTGTAGCCCCATGTATTTGTGTGTGGAATTTGTGTGATAACCTGTGTTATTGTTATGGCTGAACTAGTGTGTTTGTAAATTGGGTATTGTAGTGGGAAGGAAGCGGCCATGGCCTTAAGTTAGGAACCATCCTGGCATTCGCCTGGATTAGAAGTGGGGAAACCATGGAAAACCACTTCCAGGATGACTGAGGTGGGAATTGAACCCTCCTCTACTAAGTTGCTTCATGAGGCTGAGTGCACCCCATCCCAGCCCTCACATGAGAATTAAATTTCTTGGCAGAGCCGGAGAATCAAACCCGGACCTCCGGGACGACAGCCAAGAATGCTAGGCACTACACAACGAGGTGGTCTAAAACAGAATGGTACCACTGAACGAAAGTAGAACGAGCGATAATATTCTCTATAGTACATTAATTAGCCAAAATACCTTATCAAACAACGAGAAATAAATCAGGGAATGATGTTTTAAAAGATGCTTCCTCCTCCGCTGTATGTGACCCACCCAGCCATCCCAAATAGCATTGTGACTCACAATTTGGCTTTAGGAGAGAAAGATGCACAATCCAAGCAATTCGAAGTCTTCAAACTGAGATTGCGTCTACCCTGTCAGTACCGAAGGGAAAGTTACAATCCATATTCATTGACTACTCTAAAGTTTTGACTCGATTAGCAGGAAGAAAATATTGGAAAAACTAGACAGACTATTGAGAGGTAACAGCTACACTAAACATCTTGTCAAAAGTATTTTAGGCTCTAACAATATAGTCATTAACGATGGCATTACAACATCAAGCCCAATTGAGCAGACTACAGGCATGCTGCTACAAGGAGACCCATAAAGCCCTCGTAATATTTATCACTGCTATGGCAGATAATATCACAGATATATTATCAGAGCGGGTAATCTCATTTATATACGCAGATGACATGGTGCTCGCTTCAAGTTCACAGGTCGAATTGCAATCTGCTCTCGACCCCTTTGAATTATGGGTGTTACACAATGACCTTAGGTTAAACAGAAACAAGACTAAATCTATGACCTTTAGGAAAGGGGGAAAGCCAGCAATTTTCCACATTGCAGGAAAACCGCTTGAGGGTGTACCACATTACAAGTAGTCCTACTTAGGTCCTACATTAGTCAACTGACAATGTTTTCACACTGCAAATCAAGGATAGACCCAGCGTCACTACCAAAGCCTTCAACGACATAAAACATTTGACTAAGCTATCTATAAAAACAGCCTTAAAACTTTTGCGGTTAAATGTTACCCGTATTGTGACTTATGGACTGGAGAGCATTTGGACACATTTAAATATGAAGTATTTGGAACAATATGGAGAAACTGAAGGCGACTTACATAAAGAAGGCCTTGGGTTTATCAAAGTATACACCTTCAAGACCGGTGTAAGAGGTGACTCGCGAGGTTTATAATGTAGAAGAACTCAGACTTCAAATGCTGCTACCTTCTACTCCAGGATATGTAAAACTCATGGACACACTAGAGCCAAAGAACATTGGTAGGATTTTTGCGCCACGGACACTATGATTTTTGACGATTGGAAGAGTGGGGGGTGCGAGCTGAGACCATTGAACTGTCGGTACTATTGGAACAAGGTAACCCTCGCTGAAAACTGCTTCCTGGTGCACTGCCAGGCGTAACTAGTCGCACCAAAAACTGTCATACCATTTAACTCTAGGTTGCATGTCAGCTGATATGTCGTGATTCTTTTCATATATTTGAACGTACGTACCTCTGTGCAACGTTATATGTATGGTATTTTCCAATAATACGGTAGGTTTACGGTCTACTTTATTTCGAAGTAGCCTATTCTGCGTTTATGGATATGTCTTACATCAAATTTTGACATAGGCCTAAATAGCACGTATGACAAATACACGTAGGCCCTATTGTAGGTTATAAGTTATTAAGTTAGTCACAGAATTATAACCTACGTCTAGCTTATATTACAGATTTCCATGGAAACGCTCAGATGTAGGCCTATTAAAGAAATGGGTTATAGCTGTGAAAACTTTTATAAACATGCTACTTGTTTCATTCAAATAGAAACAAACCACTGCTTAAAGATGATGCGGTACCTCCAATTTGCAATTTCCCACAGCATCGGCTTCAGCCACACAAGAAAAGACCGAGAGTTATTGAACGACAAGTAGCCTAATATTTACTGTTACTTTCTTCATCAGCATAGGCATAAAATTTCACATTTTCCAGTATACTTTTATGATGTCAGTCTTGGAGACGATAAAAATAATTCGGCTTAAGGGATCTTCCCTGCAGGACCTGTTCGTTTGCTGTATGACTTATGTGAGGTCGAAGTTTCGACCTGCTTTGAAGAAAAAGAAGCTTGTAGTTTTTACGTGACCGTTAATCTTGTGATCATGAGCCAAGGGACCTCCATTTTACGTGGAATCCGAACCACAGGACATGGCATTTCACTTCCAAAATCTCACTTGCAATGACCGTGAATCAAACCTGGTCCACCTTGGTGAGAGGTGAATAGCTTGACCACTGCGCCACCATGCCCCATTGCTTTGAAGAATATTGAACATGTGGTTGTTTTGTATAAATAAAGCAGGCTATGTATTTTTGTTCACCAAGCATCTATTTAATTGTTTAGTTATAGGCTTATGCATATTCACACACATATGAATGTTGAATACCAATTAACATACTTTTCTTCTTTATTGTTAGTCATTACCAGCCTAACCTTATTTTTATTTTAATTTTAATCATATATCGGACGTACTATGTCCCTATCCTGACGTATGCCTCGGAGACCTGGGTTATGAAAGGAAGGGAGAAGAGCAAAATACAGGCCAATGAGATGAGGTTCTTGAGAAGCAGTATTGGAGCTACAAAGATGGACAGAATAAGAAATGAGAGGACCAGAGAATTAATGAAGGAGGAACCATTACAGGATGGTATAGAGAAATCTAGACTTAGATGGTATGGACATGTAAAACGAATGGAGGAGAAGAGGATACCCAGGAGAGTACATGAGACGAAGTGGGAAGGAAAGAGACCGAGGGGAAGACCGAGAGACAGGTGGCTGAAGGGGGTGGAAGAAAGCGTGAAGAAGAGAGGAGAAGACTGGACAAGGGTGGAGGCTGAGAGATGGTGGGAAGACAGAAGACGTTGGAGAGGCTTGTGTTCCAAACAGACCCGGCCAGTGGCTGGAAACTGTGCAAGATGATGATGACGACTTGTATTTTTTGCCAGTAGGCCTATAACTTAGTTATTGTGTATGCTGCCTTTGATCTAAGGATAAAATGATGAACAATCAGGCTGCAATATAATATTTAATGTTGGCATATATTCCTAGCCATTTTAAGTATCAAATTACTATGATATTTTGAAATATGTATTTCGGCGTAAGTTCAGTTTAGTTTACCATTCGCCTAAATGTTCAAAAGTACCTCTTTTACTTGTATCTCGTCGTACATATGTAGGCCTACATCATCCTTTTGTTCGTATACGTCAAACGTGAGATCACGGTGACGTCACTGATCTCCCTAAATATTCCCCAGATACCGGTGTATCGGAAGGTATAGTTCAACCGAAGATACCATGCTATATTCTGCACATTAAGACATGAATCTTTGATATTCCTAGGGAATAACAATTAGTTTACTGTATGATTTTAGATTTTATTCATTATATGCATGGGCATTGGCTGCAATAAACCCCTTATTATTATAGGCTATAGGTGAATTTCCAGCTGTGGATGCCATTATTCACATCAACCATCGTCAGAACAGTACTGCCAACCTCACCATTACGGTACTAGCCGCACCAACACTCGACCATTCTAACCTACGTTTTGTCCAATCCAAAGGTTACAGCCTAACACGTCCATATCAATGGTTTTGTATCAATCTGCCCCGATAGCTGCGCGCAATCAAAGCCGCAGCCTTCGATTTGTCCAATCCAATGGTTTTTTTACAATGGTTACAGCTTAACGCATCCAGAACAATGGTTTTTGACAATGGTTATAGCCTAACGCGTTCCGATGACTGCCTTTTTTTTAACAACAGTGATCTGCTAATAGATGTAGTCTCCTCCGTTGTCTATAACCCACCCACCATCCCAATTTATAACACGACTTAGGCCTATATAGTGAAATTTCAGTTGTGTCGGCCAGTGGGCGTGGCTTATTTGACAAATAAGATATTGCCAACCCTATGTATAAGTAAACACGGCCGTAGGTTGTTTGTTTTGAGCGTAGAGAGCTGTGAGATCGCACTCGCTTCTATCTGTATCGGGACATCCTGAACTAACTCCAACAGATGGCGCATAAGTACTCTCATTAGTACTTTATTTCAAATAGCATTTGCCAATAACACACAATTGATGTTACAAACTCTTTAAAATGAAAATTTACTGTATTATGAACTTGTCATTCTTCAAATTCGATGTGTATAGAATTCCAACGGACATACATTCTATCTTATTAATGTTTTTAATACAAAAACAAACCTAACCAGCAACTAACGCCCCAGTCGCCCTTGCTTGTGGTAGCCTACTAACAGTAATTTTCGGCCAGGCAGTAGGCCTACCTAACCTAGTAACAGACATAAATGTATATACAAAAACAAACCTAATTTGGGGATAACTCCCCAGGCCCCCTAGCTTGTGATAATAACAGGAGCATAATTCTATTTACATACCTGTTGCATTTAAAATCACTGCTTCCATCAGATTACAGTACCCACTTGAGTTTTTTCCACAAGCACACAAAGATTATTGATTCATGATTCTTATAGAATATATTTACACTTAAAGAACTTGACACTTTAGAAGACACTGACACTGCTGGTATGTCATTAAAACTACCATCATCTACTTTAACAAACAGGAGTTGTGTAGGACGGTTGATTTGGGAAAATTGTCGAAATGGTATCAGGGGTTAGTATGGCAATTTTCATAACCACAAATTTAGGTTCGAAATGTTAACAAATACAACTGTTTTAACTTCGAAAATGATCCCGGTGAATGTTTCTCACCCACTTCTCTTTCAAAGATTTGTCTTTAGGAAATTTAAAAGTTGAAGTATCTTCAGCAGTATTAAATTTACAGGCAGGTACACAGTAATGACAATAAACAGCCAATGCTTCTCACATTACGTATCTTCGGCATTTATAATTATTCACAGTGCACTTCACTACTTAAGGTACACTATTACAATATATAACAGCTCGAAATCACTTGAAATATGCGACATTTGAACGAAATTCTCGCAGCAGACCCACTTAAATGTTGGTTGACCAAATGTAAACAATCCCCTACGATTACCGCCATTTTCTAAGATTTCGATAGTGGCATTATGGTCTGATTTATTGTAGTCGGTCTTGGCTGGTGATGCGGTTGTATCAAACGACCATTGCGGGCGAACAGAAGAGGGACCTGTATCGATCATTGTTGGAGACTCGATAATCAGACGGCTTCGAGTAGAAAAAGCCGACGTATTTTGTTTCCCTGGAATACGTACGGGGCAGCTCAGAAAGCAAGTGGAATCCATGGACGGAGAACGTAATGTAGCATCGATGGTCATTCATGTAGGCACAAACGATGTTAGAAGCAGTAGTACGCCAGACACAATTGGAAATGACATGAAAAATTTGATCAGGACATGTAGGAGGAAATATCCTGAAACGTCCATTATTGTAAGCGGCATACTGCATAGAAGGGATGTAGATCCACGATATATTGATGGAGTGAATGGGGTACTTGACTGGGTGTGTGGAGAAGAGGGGGCGATATTTGTTAATTCAGGGGTATGGGTTCAAGACTGTGACTTGGGGTGGGATGGCCTACATTTAAATAGAAGGGGCTCTGTAAAATTAGGGCAACTCTTTGAACGAATAGTAAAGAGCTTGCAAAAAAACAGATAAGGTATGTAAGAGGTGAGCAATCTCATTTTTGTGAAGAATATGAAGGAGGATTGAGATGCCTTCTGGTAAACTGTCGTAGTGTAGTCAGAAAAGGCATAACATTTGGAACCATGGTGGAAATCTATGATCCAGATGTTATAATCGGGGTTGAGTCATGGCTAGTGGATAATGTTGTGGAAGGAGAGGTATTTCCTATGGGTTATAGGATATACCGGAGGGATAGGGGAAGCACGGGGGGTGGTTTTTTTATATTAGTTAAGGATATATTTAGGAGTCGCCTAGTTTTTACGGATGAGGAAAATGAGATTCTGGGGGTTAGGGTTGGTTTTAAAGATATGGTAGACATTTTGGGTGTATATAGAACAGGAAGGGGGGAAAGGGATGTCAATTTAGGAACAACTTTAGTAAATTATGCTATGGAGGCTGACAGGGCAGGAAGAAATATAATTGTAGGGGGTGATTTTAATATGCCAGGAGTGGACTGGGAGGGTAGGGCTGACTCTCAAGAACATTACCAATCGCTGGCCAACAAAATCATATGGGAGGGGGGCTTTGTTCAAGTTATTGAGGGATGCACTAGGGGGAACAGCTTATTGGATGCGTTTTTGATAAAGCCTGAGGATATTTGGGTCAAATCAGAGATAATTGAAGGGATATGTGACCACAAGGCTGTTTTAGTAGAGGTAAAGTTGAGCATTGAGAGGCAGGTCAAGAGGGAGACAAGATTGGTGAAACAGTACTACAAAGCTAATACGGAAATGATTGGTAGTTACTTAGCTGAAAATTTCAATCAGTGGATAGAGAGGGGACTAGATGTAGATAGACTGTGGGCTGGTTTGAAAACAATAATTCTGGATTGTGAAAAATTACATGTGCCATTTAAAAAAGTAGGGGCGACTACTGATCCACTTTATTACAATAAGGAGGTAAGAAGATTAAAGAAGAAATGTAGATTAGAAAGCAATAAGATTAGGAAGGGGATAGGCCACCGAATAGAATTAAATAGGTTGAGGAGGGAACTGGTTAGGGCTAAGATAGTAGCAAAGAAACATTTTATGGGTAGGCTAGTTGGCGGGGGGGGGGGGGGGGGGACGACTTTCAAGGAACAGTGGAGGAATATGTATGTCTATTTCAGGAGAGTAAGAGGGGTACAAGGCCGCATACCTGATATCGAGGGAGAAGATGGAACGCTGCTGGTGGAAGATGGGCAGAAGGCTGAGGCATTTAATAAGGTATATGGTAAGGTGGTGGGAATTACAGGGGAGGGAAATGTGGATCAGGGAGGAGAGCAGGGTATTGAGGAGGGTAAGAAATTAAGTTATGTAAATAAGGATATCTATAATGCAATACGGGGATTAGGGTCAAGAAAATCAGCCGGGGTAGATGGGATAAATGGGGAATTGTTAAAGGTTATGGGATGGAACATTGTGCCTTATTTAAGATTTCTGTTTGACTTTTGTCTAAATAATGGGGTAGTGCCTGAGGACTGGAAACAGGCTCTGGTAGTTCCGGTATATAAAGGGAGAGGGGGAAGGGGGGATAGTGATAGCTACAGACCTGTCAGTCTAACATGTATTATATGCAAAATTTTTGAGGGAATTATGAATGAATACATAAGGGAATGCTTAGGGAGTAGTAGGTGGTTGGGAAATAAACAGCATGGTTTCAGAGAGGGATTTTCGTGTGAATCGCAGCTAGCAGGCTTTCAGCAGGATATCAGTGAGGCCTTGGATAACAGAGGTCAAGTTGACTGCATTGCAGTTGACCTATCAAAGGCTTTTGATAGGGTCAATCATGGTATTCTGTTAAGGAAAATGGAGGCTATAGGATTGGACAGGAGAGTAGTTCAATGGGTGAGATCATTTTTGGAGGGGAGAAGTCAGAGGGTAAGGGTTGGCGGGTCAGTGTTAGAACAGTCTAGGGTGGGGAGGGGGGTACCTCAGGGGAGTAAATTGGGTCCTTTACTATTTCTCATTTACATAAACGACATAGGAGTTAAAATATCATCCCAGATAAGATTATTTGCTGATTATATAGTAGTATACAGGAGGATAAATCACCCGGATGACTGCGGCATATTGCAGAGGGACTTGACGGACATACAAAGCTGGGCGGATAAAAGTGATATGATGATAAATTCAAAGAAATGTCAGGCAGTGAGATTTGTTAACAAAAGGAATCATATTGTTATTGAATATTCAGTGGGGGAAAATAAAGTTGTATTTGGGGACGAATGTAGGTATTTAGGTGTAACTGTGGGGGGTGGGAATTTTCACTGGGGTAAGCACATAAGGGAAATAGTAAAGAAAGCATACAAGTCACTACATATGGTTATGCGAGTCTTTAAAGGCGCTGGCAGAGAGATTAGGGAAAGGGCATACTTGTCCCTAGTCCGTCCTCTGCTGGAATATGCTGGGGTAGTGTGGGATCCATACCAAATATATTTAATAAAGGAATTGGAAGGAGTGCAAAGGAAGGCCGCCAGGTATGTAATGGGGGACCACAGATCGACGAGTAGTGTGAGTAGGATGATACAGGATTTGGGATGGGAAAGTCTGGCTGATAGACGTTCAAGAGCAAGACTAGGGGGTATTTTCTTAGCTTACAAGGGGGAAATTGCATGGGAAGATATTCATGAGAGATTGGGAAAGGAAAGTTCATATATGGGCAGATACAGTCATTGTTGTAAATTGAAATTAAGTCAGTGGAAAAGTAACTGGGGCAAATATTCGTTCATTGGGAGGGGGGAAATAGAATGGAACAGTTTGCCAGGAGGCATTTTCAGCCCTTTGCCTTCTGATGTTGGTAAATTTAAGGAGTTGGTGAAAAAGCACCAGATTAAGAGGCAGTGATGAACGGTGCATAAGTTGAAGCAATGAAAGAAAGTGTAAATGTTTAGTATTTTATGTTTATTTCTGTTATTAGAATGATTATTTTTACGATTACCGGTTTCTTCTCTTAGCAACTATTACTTATTTTCTAATTAGTCCTAATTTTCTAATTTTTTTGTGGTTGTGAATTGTTTTGTGTATTTATTGTAATTTGCCACCATGGACAGTGTCCACATTTGCAAATAAACCATGTATGTATGTATGTAAGCCACCTCTTTGGTAATCTCTCCTCCCACATTCTCTTCACATGACCCCACCAGCTAAATCCTCAACACTGAACCTAACCATCGCCTCATAAACCTACGTCTGCTTCTCTTTCCCTCTAAGCCACCACTTTGGTAATCTCTCCTCTCCCATTCTCTTCACATGAGCCCACCATGTAAATCCTCAACACTGATCCTAACCACGCCTCATAAGCCTACGTCTGCTTCTCTTTCCCTCTAAGCCACCACTTTGGTAATCTCTCCTCTCCTATTCTCTTCACATGAGCCCTCCATCTAAATCTTCAACACTGAACCTAACCATCGCCTCATAAGCCTACGTCTGCTTCTCTTTCCCTCTAAGCCACCACTTTGGTAATCTCTCCTCTCCCATTCTCTTCACATGAGCCCACCATGTAAATCCTCAACACTGAACCTAACCATCGCCTCATAAGCCTACGTCTGCTTCTCTTTCCCTCTAAGTCACCACTTTGGTAATCTCTCCTCTCCCATTCTCTTCACATGACCCCACCATCTAAATCCTCAACAGTGAACCTAACCATCGCCTCATAAGCCTACGTCTGCTTCTCTTTCCCTCTAAGCCACCACTTTGGTAATTTCTCCTCTCCCATTCTCTTCGCATGACTCCACCATGTAAATGGGCTCAAGCGAACAGCTCCATTTATAGCATGTTCATTTCTAACTCAGTGCTTGCCACGGTGGGTGAGTGGCTATTGTGTCGGACTGCCAACCCCAAGCTTGCAGGTTCGCTCCTTTTTGAAAGGCGACAAAAACACGATACGCATGTCATATGATCTTGGCTTGTTAAAGAACCAATTTGAATTCAGTAGGCCGTGTTCATAATAGCAAAATTAATCTCGGGATTTTTCGCCAACACATAGTTCCTCATTCCTCTACTAGAAAGCGCTATAGTGTCAAGGAGCTTAGATATCTAACCTCCTTGAATTTCATAGCGCTACAAGGAGCGATAAAATTCGACATGCAAGTTGCTCTCTGGGCGTCAAGAAGCTTGCACTTGGCAACCGAACCCATACGATATTAGTATTCTAACTTAGTCGTTATCTCTTCGTTACGAATACCTTCCTGTCATTACTCCTTCCTATTGTCCCAGAAATCATTCGTGCTACCCTCGTATCAGTTACCTCTAGCTTATGTATCAAATATCCTGAATATACCCAGCTCTCACTTCCATAAAGCAAGGTCGATCTATATCCAAGGTACTTCACACTGCGCTAAGTCACACGGCTGCAACAGCTGTGAATGTACAGAGCAGAGTCGTGGTGCCTGGTCAGTAGACAACGGTGCGCGCGCATTATGGGAGGGACGAATCCAACAATGCTACTCGATCTGAAAGCATTAAATTTGAATGTTACGCACGTAATCTCAAAGACGTGAAAGAGCAATTCGTAAACAAATGTCAAGAACTTTCAGCGTTGTTTCCTGTGTCTCATTGTTTTGCACAGTCATTTTCTAATCAGTGAATAGCGCACGATCCAGCTAAACAGTTGGCATTAATTGATTTACAGTGCAATGTGCGGTTGAGGGACAAGTTCTTTGTTGCAAGAAACTTCACCGAATTCTACGAAAACTTTCCCCATAATAAATTTCCTCGCCTTCATCACGACACCGCAAAACTTATGAGTATGTTCGGTTCTACCTATGTATGTGAAAGATTTTTTTTTCCACATTAAAACGCAAACCTAGGTTCCGACCGGGCAATTCAGATGAGAATTTGAGAAGTTGTTTACGCTTGTCTGTAACACGTTCATTTGCACCTGATTGTAACAAGATTGTTAACGCACACAAACGAGGTGTACTGTAAATGAGAACAGCAATAAACATTATGTGTATCAGCCAACATGAACGGTACGAGATTTAATTGGTGTGTGGAATTAGTTGTACGTTTGCCATTGTAGAAACAGTATGCATTTTGTCTTTCAATAAAGCTGTTGTGTGATATTTGCCACAGCGGAAATATGTTGTCTTTATCCTTTTTGCATTGGTAGGGAGACATGTACATGAACGACTATACATTTTGTGCGTGAAACAGTCCTCAGTTAACGTGGACATAACATTGAAAGGAAACGTTTTGCCTCTCTTTCCCAGCTCCTCCCATCATATGACAAGCAATTTGATTAATGCAAAATAATATTTCATGAAGAATACGTTTGGTGTTCTTGCTACGTTGCCTCCAAAATACATCCATCGCCTGCTAATTGACCTCTACACGTTTCTTGAACGATGACACTCCCCCACCCGTGGGGTAGAGAGGAAGTAAGGACGTACGGTAAGGGAGGGGATGCACACCTGTTATTCTGAGACACACACCGTGCGCCTCGACCTTGGAAATACTGAGCGATGTAGGAAGAGTTTAATCGCAACACCAACTAAGGTAAAGGTACCTATAGATGACACCGTTAAGAGAAAATAATGGCAAAATGAGAACTGTGTTTATTTTATTGAACAAGAAACTTCCTTAATTGCTCTGGACTATCCCCTGCAGGAATATGGGTTCAGTTTCCCATTTTCTTCATTCAACTATTGATAATTAAATGTATCCTCATGTTCAGCATTAGTCCCTATAGGTGACACCCCTTAAGTCATGAGTTCCAATAGATGACATACTTCTTAGCCCAATAGATGACATATTTTAAAACACACAAAAACATTTAATCTAGATCAATTCTACAAGGAAGAACATTTCTAATTATGTTAGTCAAGGAAAACAAGTTGTTAGTACTGAAAAAAAAAAAACTAAAAAAAAATGAAATTAGACTTTAAAGTTAAAAAGGCGATTAAATTAGTCTTCATAGTTTTAAAAATTCTATCCACACGAACAATGAAATCACATTTCTCTCACTGGAACAGACTTTTCAAAAATATATCTAATTCGTTCTCCCTTGCTAGATATTTTAGGCAGATCTAGTCTTCCAAGCACCTGTTTGATTGAAATCGATGAAATGTCATTTTCATCCACTGTGAATTCCATCTTTCTTTCGTCCTGAGATTTTGGACCCATGACCTGGATCTCTGCCTCGTCTTTCTCTTGCACAATACAAAGGTACACAAATTTTGTTTGATTTCTCCTGCCACCTTTGAACTCACACAACACAAAGTCTCCTTCTTTGAGTCCCTCTAGTGTCACTGGCTGGCAAGACAAATCGTCACTATCCTCATGCCAGTCTGAATCATCCGTCTCTCTGAAACTAACTGAACTACAATTCGATGTGAAATCAGTCTCTTCATTTTCTTTCTGTTGTTTCTTCCGTTTCTCTTGGTCCTTGGCTTTCTTTTCGTCTGCCCTGGCTCTTTTCTTTTCCTCTAAAGCCTTCTTAGTTTCTTCCCTCTTTTTCTTTTTCTCGACTTGGCTGGTCGTATTTCTTCTGTTTTTCTTCTTCTTTCCTTTTATAATAAGCAATCATTTGGGGTGAAGTGAGGACAGCAGGGATTTTTTCCTTTTTCATTCGTTTAGGTGTCACTGCAGATTCACCTGGCCAAAATAAGGTTTTCTTGAATGGTGAAGGGATATGGCATTTACTTGTACCAGAAGTTACTTCTATTTCCATGGCTTTTTGAGGGGTTGATAACTCTAGACTCAAAACTAGCCGTTCAGGAACATTTTATGACGGATCTGGCTCTGCTGACACCATCACCTCTGGCTCATCAACAGATGTTGAAGGTCTTGGCTCTTGCTCATCAAGAGATGTTGAAGGTCTTAGCTCTACATGCAGCATCTCTTCTGGTTCATTAGCATCTGATGTTGAAGGTACTAGTTCCATTGATGGTTGTCGACTTGGGATTGGTGGTCTAGTATGCAGCCCTCTCTGTACCTCTATCTGAAAATTTAAAGTAAAATTCTTATCACACTAAGTTAATATACTTCATCATCATTCCAACTTTTAAAGAACTTCAATTGAAATGCATAGTTTACCTGCTGCTCTTCCAACTTGTCTTTGTTACTCTTCCATATGTTGTACAAGGACAAATCTTCTTTGTTTCCACTCCATTCTCCTTTATTATTCCTGAATATCAAGAGTTTCTGCTGCCCAATCTCATGCTCTAGATAAGATAAAAAATCCTTGACTCTCGCGGGGTTAGTTCTGGGCGTTGGAGGCATTGGCTGGTCAGGTTCTAAACACACAGCTTGAGGATTCCAGGGCATTAATCCACACTTTCTGAATCCATTTTCAAAGATGGATGGTGAAAGTTTGCCAATAACTTCTCGCAGTGGTGGAGGAAAGTCCTTTTTCTTCATTTCTTCACCCAAGTTCGACATCCTCCACTGCTGCACTTTTCTCCATTCTGCTTTTAAAGTGTGGAAAACTGCCACATCCATGGGCTGCAGAATGTGTGTTGCATTAGGATATAGAGCAACTAGCTCGATGCCATGCTCAACACAGAACTGGGACAGATGAAGAGATATATGCGAGGAGTGACCATCAAGGAAGAACACCACAGGCAATGCAATATTCTGTTTCTTCAGCCATGGGTAGAAGATATTTACTATATACTCATAGAAGAGTTCATGAGTCATCCATCCATTTTCTGATCTACCTATAGCCCATTCTTCTGGGAATGCCTCTGCAATGTGCATTGGTATCCTTTTGTACCTATAAACAACCATAGGTGGTGCTATCTGGCCAGCTGCATTTGCTGTCATGAGCACTGTGACATTCTCCTTTTCATCATTTGCCCCAGATAGGTACACTGTCCTGCTCCCTCTTTCAGCAAGTACTTTGCCCCCTCTCGGATTCAAGTAAAATGCAGACTCATCAGCATTAAAAACTCGTGATGCATCTTTCAATACATCCATCAGACCCTTCTCTTGCATACCATTTTATGAGCTTCTCCTTAGTGACGTTAGCCCTAGACCATGTAAGGGTTTGATAAATTCTGTCACTAATGGCAATATTCCTGCCTCTAAAAAGTTTGTACCATTTTTCTCCAGGAGGTTTCTCCAAGTCCAACTCCTTTGACAGCTTAGCAACACTAATCATGAACATATCCTTTGTAACAGGAAAACCAGCTTTTGCCATGGTTATCACCCACTCAGTCAAGATTTTTTCCTGTTCACCAGTGAAATGAGTAGCTGGGCCCATTTTCTTCCCCACAGGCAGTTTCCCATTGACTTTATACAATAATGTCACCCTAGGAACTCCAAATTTCTTGGCAGCTGCCATTACAGAACTCCCATTTCTCACTTCATCTATGGCAGCAGCCATGGTCTCTTGTGAATAATTTAAAATCTTTTTTGACATTTTGAATCTAGGGATAAAAAACGAGAAAAGAAATTGTAGAAAGAATCAATGAGCCAATGCCTCACACATTGGACACCAATGGCTGACACCCCCTGTCAACTAATGGTTCCCGAAGTCAAATCATAATGAAATTAACATAGTTTACCATCTATTTTAAAAACAACACTTTTAAAATTGCCAACTCCAATGTAGAACAAACTCCAATGCCTGACACCCCTGTCAGCCATTGGGCCAATAGCGTTCAGTAAGACCAATAGATGACACACATAATTACAAATACAATTTAAGATTAATCTTTTCAACCAAAGCAAATAAACAGAGCCTAGAACCCTGCAACCCTTGATATAGTAATAAACATCACCTTCCTACATAAAACGAGTTATAGAAGACAATAAACTTTCATCTTACCTCTTAAGGAATGTGTCTAGAAGAAGGGAAATATTGCTTCATACATTCACAAGTCTTACAAAGATCTGTTTCACATGAATACAAAGACACCACTGACCCTAGGCATGAGCTCAGGTAGTCAAGTAAGGGTTACTGATGTTGCCAGTTCTTGCACAACCCCCTGGGAATGTGGAAATTCCTTAGTATTGCAAAATTCAGACTGAGTGTCACCTATTGGTATTGCCAGGCAAGGGTGTCATCTATTGGTACATTTACCTTACCTTGTTGCAGAATATTGTTGAATTCAACTGAGAACTCGCTGCATTGGTTTCTCTGCACCTCGTCTCTATTTCTTTGCCCCTATGAAAAAAAGGCCCATTTAGGAAACCCAAGATTACCATACTTACCTCTCAACTTCAACCGAGGATATGAGTACTTACCTGCGAGCTGACAACTTCACTAATCCCCACCGTAGCCGGCTGGAGTCGAATTGCCATCCAACAGAACTTACCGTATTCCCAGGACACCAGTAGTAGTGCAGGCCTGCTGTCATCTGATGGATGCAGTATTTTTGCATTAGTCTATAGGTACAGGCTAGAGTAAGATTCGGCTTTCCACCTACATTAGGCCTATGTCAGAGCCTCATTCATGGCTGTCATTAAGGATAAGCTACTGAGGTTTGGGTGGTACTGAATTTTGTCTGCGCGCGAGAAGAAGTCAGTTGGGTTTGAACTGCAGACGTCTTCCTACACATTCAAGAAACATGGAGTCGGTCACTGTCAGTTTCACACGTCACGCCTTCTTCCCCCCCACCCCCCCCCCCCCCTTCTTTATTAGTACTCGGTGCTCTCGAAATGGGAGAAGTGGAAAGGGGCCTTGAGTGACAGACAACATACTTAAACCTGGATCAACAACAAGCACAATGTGGGAGGAAGCAGTAACTGACTGTCGATATATTTAGGTCAGGAATAGACAGACCGCGTACGCGTACAGCTCCCCGTCGCAGCGTGTCAAACTGACATCACCTGGCGCGCAGACATCAGGGCACAGCTCATGAATTAAAACGTGGCTACTGCTGCTGCACCGAAACTGTGAGAAAGCAATGACAAACTACCTCATTCCTCAAGTTGTCTGGTATACCTCGTTATAGAGCGGCCTAGGGTCTTAGTGAGTTTCTACCAACATAACTTACAACGGTAGCCTACTTTTCGATGAGATTGGAACATTCCGTGATGAATTTAAGTATTTTAAGGAATTGTCGGACGCAACACATGGTAGCTGCTCATTGCATCAGATTTCACCGAGATAGGATCATTCTGTATACTTTTACACTTGGAAGGTGAAGGTTGTTAGAGGAGAGATTAACATCCTTCGTAATCATGCATGTCCTGATGAGCAATGATAATGAGTAGGCTATACTCGCCAATACGTCTCCATGCTGATAAACAGAGTAGTAGTAGTAATAATGGAACTGTCATTGGGATGCCGCCAAAGTCTGCGCAGAATACAGAACTGTTTAAAAGTTCCTAGAATTGAAGTTGTGATGTCTTAGTTTCATTTAATCCATTGTTACTACAGTAAGAGCCTTGTCTATAGAACGGAACCTCGCCGGAGCCATGTGACGGATTGAGATAGATAATTGGGCGCTACGCTGCTGCCAGCGGCTTGCTCAGGAGGCTATCCAGTGCCCCGGCTGTCACACGGCGCCTGTCAAGTTCCGCTCTGTAGAGAATACCCTCACCTTGGATGTGTGGTGGCAAAGTTATCATTCGATTGCTATTTGCATTGCCCCGTGGTTGTAATGTCGTACACCATGGCTGCGTGGGCAGCCGCAGTAAGTCAAAGATCACAGGTTCGAATCCCGGCGCTGACAGCACTCCCTCCATGCCAGGGTAGTGCCTTATTATTCAAGTCCCGAGGCGCCTACTCCATCCCTGTCTCTAATACAGTTCTACTACAGTCAGCTCAGAAACTCAGGTTATCAGACACGTTTTGGGAGGAGCGGAGGAGACACACCTCCAAACGACATCATGTTATCAAGTTTAATCGGTCTCTTGTAGGGGAATTTTCGCTTAAATAAATATAAAGTAGCTTCAGGAATTTGTGGTGGTTCGGATTACTTAGAATAAGATATTAAACTTGCAGGACACTCCATAAACTGTTAAAAGGGAATCTCTTAAACAAGCACAACAGAGGCTTCCTATCTCTCAGTAGGGGCAGATGACCTCGCAGTTCCTCCCCTTAAAGCAACAACAACTGTCAGTGAGGTCTTCTTCAGTCTTTTCTTTAATTATACATAGTTTAATATGTAATAATACCGGGTGGCCCAACACCAGAGATTCTGGCAATACATGGTGTCTCAAAAAATGTACTAACACTTTGAATGACTATAAAATGATAATTTATGAACATAGAGACAAGTTTAAGGGCTTCCATTATAGAAGAGACATGCAATTAAAGACTCATGTTCGCAAATGCTCAAATTGATCACCGTCAGTGTCCAGGAGTTCGACAAACCGCCACCAACGCACCGGACCATTGCTCGCATCAGAGATAAATTTGAAGCAGATGGAACCGTTCACAACGTCGACAAGAAACGTTCTGGACGACCACGGACATCCACCAGTCCTAGAAAATGAGAACAGGTGCAGGAAGCCCTCATCGATCCCCACCGAAATCATTGCGACAAACGGCTTGAGAGGCACACATCTCAAAATATAGCGTCCATCGCATCATGAAGCGTCTGCGCTGGAAATCCTACATTCCAACACAAAATTAATTGAAAGACAATGTCCCGAAATTCCAAATGAACTTGGTCGTAACGTTTGCGAATCCATTGCTTCGCGTTATCAGCTTTGTCTGGACACTGCCGGTCATCAATTTGAACATTTGCGAACATGAGTCTAATTACATGTCTCATCTATAATTGAAGCCCTTAAACTTGTCTCTATGTTCATAAATAATAATTTTATAGTCATTCAAAGGGTTAGAACATTTTTTGAGACACCCTGTATTTACTGTACCATATTTTATACTACAGCATCAACATTATGCGTTTGGTGAAAGAATCAGGTAGTTCCAACAACTATAATATTCCCGCACATTGGCATTTAGTGTAATATATTTTTACTTTCAATGCAGGAAAGTTTATTCACTCCAGTTCTATCAATATTTCAAATTTAAGATTAACAGAATGACAATGGAATTCTATTTAGTTTTCTTTCCCTGTCGCCAAACCCTTCAATTTCCTTTGCACTTCCATCAACGTCATCTTAATGCAATCGAGTTTGAGGAGGCGTGCTGCGTGTAGATAACACAACAGTAATACTTTTCTTTTATCTTAATGAGTCAAAATACGGTAAATATTTTACTTCATTAATAAAATTAAAGTTTTTAAATTATATCTTGAATTACTAAACCCAAAGACAGTAATTTTACGTTAAAACTAGTGGTCTTGGAATAGGCTATATATAGATCAAATAGACTAACTAGTTCAAGCTCAAGACTTCAGACTGAACAAAAGATTACACCGAAATCTCAACTAATTTGCTTTAAAACTATTGCTTGAAAGCAACAAAAATGTCCAATAATTGCATTTTAAATCAAATGAATCTCATCATTGCATTGCATTAAGGCGACGAAAGTTCTGTGCTGTACGTTCTAAGACTACCTTAATATGCTCATGAAGGTTTGGAATATTAGGATAAGGAAATAAGGGGCATCACATGTATCGAAGTGGGAAGTTTGGGTGAAATTCAGTAAATAAATGCAGGCAATGGATGGCCTTTTTATTTTATTTTTTATTTCCTTCAGTTGTTAGTATCATTTTAAAACATTTTCAGTAACATAAGGTCAATTACATTCTTTTCTTTGCTACTCACTTGTAAGTTCTTCTGATGTCCAGAAAGGAACACTAAGGAAAATACAATAACATGTGACAAACATTTCAGCACCAACCTGGAACATCAAGAAAATACGTTAAAGCAGATAACATGAGTCTGTAAATAGTTTAAGAGATTCGAGTTGTGACGGAATTATCAATATTACAGTTAGGGACAACTTTTCTATAACTTGAATTATATAAACAGTGTACATGCAAAAGAAACAGGTCCTTTCCCAGTTGCTACAAGGAACAAAGTTAGTTAGTTGTTGTTTTAAAAGTAACAACAATAATAATGTGCTTGATTTAATGTCCCATTTAACTACTCTGGCTTTTCGAGACGCCAGGGTGCCGGCATTTTGTCCCAAAGGGGATCTTTAACGTGCCTGTAAATCTACTGACACGGCTCCATCGCATTTACGCACCCTCAATGCCAGCTGACTGCTCCAGAATACGAACCTGCAACCTTGGGTACAGCAAGCGAGAACATTACCGCTGAGCCACGCAGCCAGTCAGCTGTTTTAAGGGGTAGAACAGCGAGGTCATCTGCCCCTCTTAACAAAGATTAAATTATACAAATTTAGAATGCAATTTAATTTAGAGGCGGATGACTAGATATGAAAAACTCCTAAAAATAATAACACAAAAAACAGCTAATAATATTATAGCAATAAATAAAAATATACCGAAAAATAAAAATTCAGAATTCAAATAAAGGACAAAGTTCGAGTGTCATCTGCAAACCATCAGCAAGATCCACTCACTCGGTTAAAATGTGGGCCACGGTGAAAACGGTTCCACATGTACTAAGTGGGTCTCCTCTTCTCATTAGGTACAAGTGGTTGGATCTTGCATGACCTATCCTTAGTCTACACAAAATGATTGACTCCCACCGTGACCGGAAAGAGCTCCGCCACAGCAGTAGTTCCCTTTATCGCACTAATCTTACTAGGCATTGGTTCAGCTAGCCACTGACTCTCCCAGAATACCAGTATTTGTTGGTGTAACTGAGAGCAAATATCTTTAGAGGTTACCTCCATTGGCCGAGGTGGGAGTGATACCGCCTCTATTGCAGCTTGATCCGCTAACTCTTTTCCCGCAATTCCTTTGTGATACAAATTACATCCATAGACAGCAGCGCGTTCAGTTATCATACTAAAACACAAAAAGTATGTGAAATGTAGATATTAAGAAACTTAATCTGGCTTATATTACACACACAAACTATAGTCTATGAATTCAATATCACTAAAATATAATTCAAGCATTATTTTAATTATAGTGGAGTTCCTTTCTGTCTCTTCAAAGTTAGGTCATAAAAATAACGAAAGAAATTGGCTATGCCCAACACATCCATTAATTATTAATAACGAGACATTATTTTGAAAAATTAACCCATTACAATAAATATTGCTTATTCTCCCAGCTCGACTTCACCCACGAACTCTGTAAGGGATCATTCCTCTACCGTCGTGAGGACGGTGTCTGGAAGCTGAACACACTTGGTGACCAAGTCTTGGTCAGCAGATACAACTGAGGATGGTGAAAGCGACAGGTCGATCGCCCACGTGACCACTAACTAGGGTCTAAATTAAGGAAGAAAGTCGGCCGTGGACCTGTTAGAAGGAATCATCCCAGCATTTGCCTGAGTTCTCAATTTTTTGTTCATGACACACTTATTGTTTTATTTCCTCGGGCATTAACTCTGTCCAAGAATTGAATAATGTGGCGTGTTGAGTTAATGTAATACAGATGCGGCAATAACATCTCCCACGAAGCAACGCAAACGCAGAAAGCCGTTACTAAATTCAAGATACCAGTTGTTAAACAGTACATTCAAAAACAATGACCAATTTAACCGTATATTAAAACAGAGAAGGAAAATGCCCTCCCAAACATCCAACGGCACTCAAGAGCATGGACATCGGCACATGGATAAGGTGAGGTGTTCAATTTGTAACCTAAGACGAACTTGCACTTATTTACGCAATAATTGCTATGGAAGTTCAAACTACTGTATATTAAATACAAAGATTACTTTTTTCATTCATAAAATTAATCTGTTTAAATAATTAAACTTGTATCAATTCGTCTGCACTTGGGTATCAACTCTGTGTCATTTTCTTTTTATCCATGCATTCCCCTCACCACTTCCGCCAACGCCTATGTTCATGAAAATGCCCCCACTTGCATTTTCCTTCTCATTTCTCCTTTCGACTGCTTATTAACGCACTGTACCAATATACATAAAGCTACTCTCGCTTTAAAAGTAATATTTAATTATTACATCCAAATAATATGCACCAATCAATAAACTGATTTAGTGTTCACTCAAATTCTAAACAGTGCTAAAACTATAGCATCGTTCTTGCAGCAGCAATTCACGTTTATAAATTTATACTGAACCATAAAATTAATCCCGTGGCACTACAGCCCATGAAGGGCCTAGGCCTACCAAGGGACCGCTGCCCGCCCTCAGATATTGGGGTGACGCATGGTCAGCGCGTCGGGTCCCCTCGGCCGTTAATCTCGGTGTTCGTGATCAGGGCGCTGCCGCACTGCTAGACAGCTACTCAATTGTCCTCACGAGGCTGAGTGCACCCCGTTCCAGCCCTCACGTCAGTTTCTAAAATCCCTGACGGAGCCGGGGATCAAACCCGGGGCCTCCGGGTGAAAGGCAGACGCGCTACCCCAACACCACGGGGCCGGCAAACTGAACCATCACACCTACTAATTTGAACCACCTGCTAAGTTGAATCAAGGGACAGATGACCTCACTGTTCCACCCCTTAAAACAACAATAGCTAATCACAATAACTTGAATAACATAACACCTAATTAACCGCGAAATAGAGTACAGAGAGTACGAACAGCACTTTTCACACATTTAATTCTCAACGTTATAGGGGATGTAATACCGTATCATAAACAGCCCACCATAAACTCCATTTTTAAGAATAGCAACAAATCCTCTGAAGCAAATTGCACATTTTAATCCTTTAATTCTCAATTCTACCCAGGTATTGTGTTGCATTACCAAGAATAGTATTCAATGCATTGTAGCCAACAGCACACTTTAACTCCCTACTCTATAGGGGATGTGTTGCATTACCAAGAATAGTATTCAATGCATTGTAGCCAACATCACACTTTAACTCTCTACTCTATAGGGGATGTGTTGCATTACCAAGAATAGTATTCAATGCATTGTAGCCAACATCACACTTTAACTCTCTACTCTATAGGGGATGTGTTGCATTACCAAGAATAGTATTCAATGCATTATAGCCAACAGCACACTTTACACACTAACTCTCTACTCTATAGGGGATGTGTTGCATTACCAAGAATAGTATTCAATGCATTGTAGCCAACAGCACACTTTAACTCTCTACTCTATAGGGAATGTGTTGCATTACCAAGAATAGTAATCAATAGAATATACCCAACAAGACAGTTTACACACGTTAACTTTTTACTCTAAGAGGGATGTGTTGCATTACCAAGAATAGTATTCAATGCATTCAATTTTACAATACGTAGCGCACGAGTAGTTTCAACAAATAATTAGTTACAGCTTGTGATTCGTTTAAACAAAGACCCTTAAGCGTTCATATTCCATTCATCCGATTGCGTCGAAACTTTGGTGGGTTGTTGTGTAAACTCCAGCGAAGGTTTCTGACTTAGTAAATACATTTTACAAAAGGTAGCGCCCGGGTAGTTTCAACAAATTAGTGACGGGGCGCGATTCGTTTCAAAAAAGTCCCACATGCTGTGACTGTTCCGGTCACAATATTCCCAAACCCTTATTTGGTTGACTGCAAGAGAAGTCAGGTTAGGGTAATTTGTTCATACCATTTCTTTTCTTGTTCATCATCATCATTTAGGTTGTAGAATTTCATTTTCTTAGTGTATATATATCTTGTGTATCTCGGGGACTCAGTCAGGAATATTTCATTTAATTTGTATGGGAGATGTCAGTATACAAGACAGCGGATTGTGTAGGTAAGCTACAAGATGTTGCAACAGCAGGAAACTCTAGGCCAAATTTAGATTGGGCCGAGAATAACTTCCCTTGTCTTGAAGAAAGCTTTGTGTAAATTGTGTAAGGTTCTGACGTCAGAGAAGAGTTTCGCGCCACGAGTTGTAAGAAATATACATGGGTTCGAGATTATTGGTGTATTTTGTATGGGTTGGAGGGTATCATGACCCTGGCGGAGAAAGACGAAAACATGTGTTTACAAGATGAGCGGTGGGTTTTTCGTCAAGCGAGGCTTCACTTCTATTGTAGCGTCTGATTGGAAAGGTCGCGTTCTCGTAATTTGGCGTAGGCCTATTTGGAGAAACAGTTTTGTTGAAAGCATGGCTTGTGAATGTACTCGAAACGGCTACATATCACAACGATGTTATCTCTGTTAGCACAATTCAAGTTGGGTACGGAAGCACATTCATTTCTCTCGCAGAGATGTGGCTATGTAAACCAGTAAACATCTCTAACCTCAAACCACGTGTGGAAAATCTTAGAAATGCTGGGGAGAACTGATCTATCGAGCATGTTTCGTAGATTATCTGCTAGATCGTCGATGAGTGAGTAACAAACATCTTTATATTCCAACATTCATTTTGGGTCACATGTTTTCGTCATTGCCGAGGAGAGAAGATAGTAAACCATAGTCTGTTCGACGAGAGTCCCCGCCATATGTTTAAAGTTGATATTAATACACATATTTTGAAGGTTATAATTAGTTTTCTTTATAGGGAATTACACCTAATAGTTGAACGCCCAAATGATACCAGTTAGGTTGACCAAATGTGTGTCCAACACTCCACGACCCTGCCATTTCAATTGTGTGGTATATGATGAAGTACTTCCGATCAAAAATAGGAGGATGATTTTGGGAAGTTTTAAATCAGTCGCCCAAGAAGGGCTGGTAAAAAGTTACAATGCGTTCATATACCATTCATCCGATTGCGATAAAATTTTCGTGAGTTGTTGCGCACACTCCCGGGAAGGTTATAGGTATAGTAAATCCAATTTACAATAAGCACGCGGGTAGTTTCAACAAATGAGTGTAGGCGCGCGATTCGTTTTAACAATGTCCCACGTGCGTTCATATACAATTCATCCCATTGCGATGAAACTTTGATGAGTTGTTGTCTACATTCCCATTTTACAGTTGGTAGCGCCCGAGTAGATTCGATAAATGAGTGACGGCTCGCGAATAGTTTCAACAAAATCTCATAAGCGTTCGTATACCATTCAACCAATTGCGATGAAACTTTGGTGAGTTGTTGTGCACGCTCGCACAAATGTTTATGAATTAGTAAATCCATTTTACAAAAGTTTACAGGCAGTTAACAGAAAAAGAAAGAAAAAAATTGTGTATCCAATGGCACTTCAATATTCAACTAAGATACAACGCCAACACTTATTTTGATTGGCGTTGCAACGCATGCGGGTACAGCTAGTGGTATTATAAAAGTGACTACAAGTGAACCAGAATACTTGTATTGTGTAACAATGGAGGCGGCTTGTAGGATACACAATGGAGGCTGATCCCAAGGAACCCAGGCATCCACTATTAAGTAACCCTTATAAAAAATAGATATTTAGACGTGGCTAATTTCAAACAGAAATGATATGTTTGAAGAATGGCCCATAAGTCATTTCCGTCGCATTTAATTTTCCCTGTAGCTTTATCTGTAGCACACAAGGAAAACGTGAGGATTATTAGGAAGAAAATGTGTTTGTAAACACATAATAAATGTACACACAGAATATTCTTCGAGACCAATTTTCTCAAAACACACTTTTGGAATAAGAACTCATTTTCTATGTACACTCAACTATAACGGAACTTGCACTAGGAAGCTAATGATAATGATCATCATCATGATGAGGAGGATGATGATTGCTTTAATGGGTGGACTTTTGAGGTCACCCACCCCTTGCAACTAATCTAATACATAATTTCTGTAATTTTAAATAACTCGCAGAAGGCCTAACACGCATTTCTTAGCCGTTCTATCACAGATGTTACATCTTTACTCAAATTCTGTAGTAATCTCCCAAAATAAATTATATGCTACCATATAATTATTTTATGTGAATAAATTGAAGTTTTTAATTCATTTATAAGTTCACATCGAACTATTAACTTGGTGAGAAGAAAATGCAATGTTTACTAACAGGCTTTGAGAACGACCTCTCGCCTCTCTGAGTTGGTAGGCTATAACGAAGTCTGTTCCACATCATGGTGTGGAGGTTAGTTGGTTATTGTTGTTTTAAGGGGAGGAACTACGAGGTCATCTGTCCCTCTTAACACAGATTAAAGAATACAAATTTTGAATTGAATTTAAAATTTTGAAGTGGACATCTTAATTTAAAAAGATCAAAATTTAATCAAACAAAAACTTAAATAAAAATAAAACTTATAAAAATAAACAAAATTTACGGAAAAACAAAAGCATTATCATTCAAAAACGAACAAGTCGTTGAGTCAATGTTCACTGGAAAATTTAGATTGCTGGCCCTAACCCACTCTCACTTATAAAGCGGATAACGCGATCAGCAGCCACCGCGTCATTGGCTAATATAAGTTTGAGTGTCATCTGCACACCAAGGTTTCTTCGTAAGTCAGCAAGATCCACACGCTCGGTGAAAATGTGGACCACGGTGAAAACGGCTCCACAGGTACAAAATGGGGGGTCTTCCCTTCTCATTAGGTACGAGTGGGTGGATCTTGTATGACCTATCCTTAGCCTACACAAAATGATGGACTCTCTCCAGGCCCGGAAGGAGCTCCGCCACACGCGATTAGTTCCCTTGATCGCTCTCAGTTTACTGGGCAGTGGGTCAGCTAGCCACTGACTCTCCCAAAAAGCCAGAATTGTAGGCGTAACTGAGAGCGAATATCTCTAGCAAGTACCTCCATTGGTCGAGGTGGTAGCGATACCGCCTCTTTTGCAGCTTGATCCGCTAACTCATTTCCCGCAATTCCCATGTGGTGTGGAATATTGTGTGGAATATTTTCATACACTTTTAATGCTAGAGAAAGAATTAATTGTGCTCCTTAGAGTTAAAATAATCCTGATAAAATGAATATTTTGGGACTTATGTTTATTTGATGTTACATTTGATTTGTAACAGATGTTACAAGTAAACTGAGTTCGCAATTTTTGTTCATGACATCTTATTGTTTTATTTCCTCGGGCATTAACACTGTCCAAGATATGAATAAATGTGGCCTATTGAATTAATGTACGTAATATAGATAGGACAATAACCTCTCCCACGAAGCAACGCACAAGCAGAAAGTTTTTAAAAAAATATAGATACCATTAATTAACCAATATATTCAAAAATAATAACCAAATTAATCGGATATTTAAAATAAAAGAAGAGAAGGAAAATGCCCTCCCAAACATCCAACGGCACTCAAGAGCATGGACATCGGAATATGGATGAGGGGAGGTGTTCAATTTGTAACGTAAGATGAACTTGCACATATTCATGCATTAATTGCTATGGAAGTTCAAATTACAGTGTAGTAAATATGAAGATTACTTATTTCATTCATAAAATTAATTTGTTTACATTATTAAACATGTATTAATTTTTTCTGCACTGAAGTATCACAACTGTGTGTCATTTTCGTTTTATCCATGCATTCCCCTCACCCCTTCCGCCAACGCCTATGTTCATGAAAATGCCCCCACTTACATTTTCCTTCTCTTATCTACTTTTCGACTGCTTATTAACGCGCTGTACTGATACACATAACGCTACTCTCGCTAATATAAATAATATGCCAATATTGCATCCAAATAACATGCACCAATCAATAAACTGATTCAGTGTTCACTCAAATTCTAAACAGTGCTAAAACCATATCATCGTTCTTACAGATGCAATTCACCTTTACAAATTTATCTTGTACCAGCTCACCTACTAATTTGTACCACCTGGTAACTTGAATCATGGGGCAGATGACCTCACTGTTCCGCCCCTTAAAACAACAATAGCTAACTACATTGACTTGAATAACGTAACACCTAATTAACCGTGAAATCAAGTAGAGTACAACGTCATAGGGGTTGTACCGTAATACCGTATCATAAACTGCCCACCATAAACTCCATTCTCAAGAATAACAACAAATCCTTTAAAGCAGTGGTTCTGAACCCGTAGAAGTCTGCGGACCAGTCAGCGTGAAATTGAATCATGTACGGACCACCCTTCCCCCTCCCCCCAATACACCTTATCAGTCGTAACCCTTCCTCAATAACAATTATTTTAAAGATATTTCAATTCAAAACCTGATAGTCATCGCCGCGAATACATTCGGACGATTCTCGTTCAACTCACATCGTTTTTGAAATCCCCATTTATCGGCCACTTTGTATACGTGCTGGTGTACCCTTTTCTCTCGAGGAACACTCCCGAGGTACTCGCGGACCATCTGTGGTCCACGGACCACCGGTTAAGAAACACGGCTTTAAAGCAAATTGCAAATTTTAACCTTTAATTCTCAATTCTACCTAGGAATGTGTTGCATTACCAAGAATAGTATTCAATGCATTATAGCCAACAGCACACTTTAACTCTCTACTCTATAGGGGATGTGTTGCATTAACAAGAATAGTATTCAATGCATTATAGCCAACAGCACACGTTACACACTTTAACTCTCTACTCTATAGGGGATGTGTTGCATTACCAAGAATAGTATTCAATGCATTATAGCCAACAGCGCACTTTAACTCTCTACTCTATAGGGGATGTGTTGCATTATCAAGAATAGTATTCAATGCATTATAGCCAACAGCGCACTTTACACACTTTAACTCTCTACTTTACAGAGGATGTGTAGCATTACCAAGAATAGTAACCAATAGATTATAGCCAACATCACACTTAACGCACTAACTCTCTACTCTATAGAGGATGTGTTGCTTTACCAAGAATAGTAATCAATAGATTATAGCCAACAGCACACTTAACACACTAACTCTCTACTCTATAGCGGATGTGTTGCATTACCAAGAATAGTTATCAATAGATTATAGTCAACAGCACACTTAACACACTTTAACTCTCTACTGTAAAGGGGATGTGTAGCATTACCAAGAATAGTAACCAATAGATTATAGCCAACATCACACTTAACACACTAACTCTCTACTCTATGGAGGATGTGTTGCTTTACCAAGAATAGTAACCAATAGATTATAGCCAACAGCTCACTTAAGACACTAACTCACTACTCTATGGAGGATGTGTTTCATTACCAAGAATAGTTATCAATAGATTATAGTCAACAGCACACTTAACACACTTTAACTCTCTACTGTAAAGGGGATGTGTTGCATTACCAAGAATAGTAATCAATAGATTATAGCCAACAGCAAACTTTACACACTTTAACTCTCTACTTTACAGAGGACGTGTTGCATTACCAAGAATAGTAATCAATAGATTGTAGCCAACAGCACACTGAACACACTAACTCTCTACTCTATGGAGGATGTGTTGCATTACCAAGAATAGTAATCAATAGATTATAGTCAACAGCACACTTTACACACTTTTAACTCTCTACTTTACAGAGGATGTGTAGCATTACCAAGAATAGTAACCTACAGATTATAGCCAAGATCACACTGAACACACTAACTCTCTACTTTATGGAGGATGTGTTGCATTACCAAGAATAGTAACCAATAGATTATAGCCAACAGCACACTAATAGGGGATGTGTTGCATTACCACGAATAGGAATCCATATATTATTATTGAGTTAACATGATATATTATAGCCTACACATGAAAAGTACTAACCACAAAAACGAAACTTACAGAAGTGTAATGGACTAAATTGGAACAAAAACAATTGGTTAAGAAAAACTAAATTTTTTCATACCCTAGCTTAATAATTTGTAAATAACGTTGTACATACTGAAAGTGTTATAAACGTAACCACCGAACCATAATTTAGCCTAAGTGAACAAGATTTGATAATGTTCACTTGACCAACGGAACTAGTCTTCCAATTCAAAACTCCCCCCTCCCCATCTGTGCGGGAAGTGTATAAATATAATTCATATATTTATATCAGACACTATGTGATAAAATTAATTGGGTACACTCATGTTGACCGACTGAAAAGCGGTTCTCCGAATGAAAGTCACAATTCAATTGTTAATTAGGCAACACTAGTCTACATGAAAACTGGCCACGTGGACTACATGTAGATCACTTAAAAGTCAGTGCGTGGACATGAAGTTACAGGTTGCGACACAGACACATCACTGTAATTATAACTTAGGCTACTGCAATATTCAATGTGTAGGGGAAGGTACCCCAGTGTCGGACGGAACTCAATATCGGACAGTGTCAGTTTCTGATGTCCAGTACAATGTTGCGGAAACTTTTGTGATGGTAGTACTGACCCTTCACGAGGTACGTTGGAGGGTGACCATTGTGTGTCCATAAACAAAGAAGTAAGCACGTGGTGAGATGCTCTCTCTTTTGTGACTATTTTTTGCTGCACGAAGATAATATTGTGAACCTGTTCGGCGCCTTAATACTGATGAGTGAAATATTTTAAGGGTTGTTGATTGTTAACCATACGTTAATGAAGAAATGTGGATGATGGCGTAGCTTTTGTTTAATTGTGTTACGTATGATGACCCGTTCAAGTTTTACGTGTTGGACACCCATTATCGGACAAGCTTCCACACACAGTATCGGACAAACGTACCCGAAGTTTTCTTACCAATTCTTACAATACCTTCGTTTGTTTCAGACAAATATGGGAGTATAAAGGTGAATCTGGGTGATGGAAAACATAAAATTAGCAATTGATGAAGTAAGAGGGGCTAAAATGAGCATTAGGAAAGCAAGTGAGCAGTTCTGTGTCCCTAGAAGTACATTAGGTGACAGATTGAAATTAATTTCTCCAGCGAAAGAGAGAGAAATGAAAACTGCCATGGGTGCATTTAAAAGCACGTTTTCTGATGAGCAAGACGCTGATATAAACATGTTTAGACACATGTTTAGAACTGAATTTATGTCACAATTATGTAATAATTTAATTTCTATGTTAATTTTTGGAACGTTAGTTAGTTAGTTAGTTATTGTTGTTTTAAGGGGCGGAACTACGAGGTCATCTGCCCCTCTTAACACAGATTAAAGAATACAAATTTTGAATTGAATTTTGAGGTGGACATCTAAATTTAAAACGACCAGAAATTAATCAAACAAAAACAAACAATTAAATAAAAAATAAAAATTATAAAAGTAAACAAAAATTACGGGAAAAAAACACATTATCATTCAAAAACAAGTCGTTGAGTCAAAGTTCACTGGGAAATTTAGATTGCTGGCCCTAACCCACTCTCACTTATAAAGCGGATAACGCGATCAGCAGCCACCGCGTCATCGGCTAATATAAGTTTGAGTGTCGTCTGCAAACCAAGGTTTCTTCGTAAGTCAGCAAGATCCACACACTCGGTGAAAATGTGGGCCACGGTGAATACGGCTCCACAGGTACAAAGTGGGGGGTCTTCCCTTCTCATTAGGTACGAGTGGGTGGATCTTGTATGACCTATCCTTAGCCACACGCGAGTAGTTCCCTTGATCGCTCAGTTTACTGGGCAGTGGGTCAGCTATCCACTGACTCTCCCAAAAAGCCAGAACTTGTAGGTGTAACTGAGAGCGAATATCTCTAGCGGGTACCTCCATTGGTCGAGGTGGTAGTAATACCGCTCCTTTTGCAGCTTTTGCCGTGTGTATTTAGATTATAACCATACGTTTCGGAGAAACCTTGCCTCCTTTTTCCCCCGGGCCGTGAAAGACTTAATATACAAATTATACTGAATATCCAAAGGTATGTACCCTCAACAATAAACATTTTTGGAGAAATCATCCTGTCATCAAAAATTATACTAAATATGCAATAAAATGCTGTCCTATAACAATAAGCATTTGTGGAGAAATCCTTATGCCATCATTATACTGAATATGCAATTAGTCTGCAGTCTTAACAACAATAAGTATGCAAGTACGAGTATAATTAAACAGTAGGCCTACAATTAAAAATAGTAACCGAATTAATCGTATATTAAAGAAGAGTAGGAAAATGCCCTCCCAAACATCCAACGGCACTCATGAGCATGGACATCGGCATACGGATGAGGGGAGGTGTTAAATTTTTAACACAAGACGAACTTGTACATATATACGCAATAATTGCTATGGATGTTCAAATTACTGTATATTAACTACAAAGATTACTTTCTTCATTTATAAAATTAATTTGTTTAAATGATTAAACTTGTATTAATTTTTTCTGCACTTAAGTATCAACTATGCGTCATTTTCTTTTATCCATGCATTCCTCTTACCTCTTCCGCCAACGCCTATGCTCATGAAAATGCCCCCACTTGCATTTTCCTTCTCTTATCTCCTTTCGACTGCTTATTAACGCACTGTACTGATACACATAAAGCTACTCTCGCTAGTAAAATAATATGCCAATATTACATCCAAATAACATGCACCAATCAATAAACTGATTTAGTGTTCACTAAAATTTTAAACAGTACGAAAACTAGAGCATCGTTCTTGCAGCAGCAATTCACGTTTATAAATTTATATTTACCATCTCACCCGCTAATTTGAACCACCTGCTAACTTGTATCATGGGACAGATGACCTCTCTGTTCCGCCCGTTAAAACAATAGCCAACTACAGTGACTTGAATAACGTAACACCTAATTAACCATGAAATCAAGTCGAGTCCAACGTTATAGAGGATGTAATGTAGGTTTATGGGGTAGTAGGGGAGAATGTGGGAGAAGGAAGTTTTAAATATTGAAGACATGTACTTATTGTTGTTAAACGGCTTATGTACATGAGATGAACACAAAGAAATATGTATAACAGTGATTTGTACCTGTCACAGCACCTCTTTGTAGACAATATTCGATATTACAACGAATTCATCGGTTATTGTTTGCTCGGGAATTTCTTCTACAACAATTTTTATATTTGCAAAGGATTGAACCCTAGAGAAAACGACATATAATTGTACGTGTGAGAATACTGGATTTGGTAGGTAAATGCCTGCTTTATCTAGAGTTTGACCCTGGACCTTGTTTATTGTAATTCCGAAGGCAATCTTTACAGGGAACTGTATTCTACATAGTTTGAATGGCCTAGTTGGATCGCATGGCGTCAATTTAATTCGAGGAATTATAACTAATTCATTGGAACCTACTGGTTTTGCGATAATATTGTGATCATTCAACTGTGTGACGATTAGACGTAATAGGTTTACTAATCCGCGTTTGGAGTTGAGGTTTCTTACGAGCATAATTATGGTATTAATCTTAAGAGTCAATTTGTGTGGAGGCAGTTCTGAGTGGTCAATGCTGTTTAAGAACTCGGTCGGATATATTTGAACATCTGGTGGATCCTGTGTTTGAACTGAATCCAAGCTGACGTAGGTTTGCTTTCGGCGGTAACTAAGTTCTGAACGATCGGATCATAGATTTTTCCGCAATCTTCATTTTTAGCGCAGAGGATTTCTGTACGTAATAAGGTGTGGATGTTGTCCGCATTGATTTGGCTATGAGAAGTAAACATGCCAATGCAATGCAAGAAATGCAAAGCATAAATACAATCTGGAAATACAGAAAGACATATAAGTTAGGCATCTTGCCAATGCCACCGCGCTGCCCTGCGCTCTAGCGGCAGGTTCGCCTAGCAGTACGCCGCGGTACAATCAGTGCCAAGTCTTAGTTAAGCTATACTGGGTTGGCAGTGCTGTATGAGCAGTAGGGTAACTAACGGGATTTCATGTAAAGAGCCTCATTTTCTATACCGGTAGTGGAGAGTGCTAATCGCATCCAGTCAGCCGTGTCTTGTCAAGAGCTACTGTTGCCTGGAAACGACATGACTTGCCACTCCTTCATGAGTTTATTTTATGACTTTATGAGCCTTTTCTTGAGTGCAAAATGGTATTTATTTAATTGTGAGGCATTTAAGGAGTAAGTGAGTGTGTTTCGCGCACACATTGGGTTATGCTGAACCTGTAGGTACCCCATGTGTGTAGGTTGGTGTTAATAGGACCTTATTTTCGCTACAAAACTGGAATGGGACCTTAACAGAATAACAACAACAAACATTTGTGGATCAATGTGCAATGACCGCTACAATGAACATTTGCGTATATAATGTACAATGTCGTTGCATCAACAATTATTCAATATGCAATAGCCTACACACTTTGCGACAAACATTTGTGGCTAATTCCTTTTATCCACAATATACAATCAATACGCAATGGACTACACTAGATGCAGCAATGAATATTTCTAGATAGTTCGGTCATCAGCAATTAAATCCAACATGCAAAGGACTGTACTCTTTTTAACAATAAATATTTGTGGATACTTGTAATCAACAATTATTTCAATACGCAATTTGCAATAATAAGCTTTTGTGGATAAATATTGATCATCAACAATTAGGTACCGGTATTCAAATTGCAATAGACTGCACTCATTGCAACAAGAAATATTTGTTGATATTCTTTCTTGTTACCGACGGTATGTTCAATTAATTGACTGTACTCTTGGCAACAATAAGCAATTGTGGATAATTCCTTACGTTATCAACAATTATAAGCCCACCTTTTATCAGAAGTAATATTCAATGGGCTATACTCTTTACAACAATAAGAGATTATGGATAATTCTTTGTAATCAATTATATTCAATTCGCAATGGATTGCACTTCTTTGCAACAAAAAGCTATTGCGGATAATTCTTTCTGGCATCAACAATTATATTCAAATACCAATAGCCTGCACACTTCGAAAAAATAAGCGAGTATGTATAATTCATTATGTCATCAACAATCATATTGATAAGCAATGCAACAATAAACATGTCGGTATATCATTCTGTCATCCATCAATATATTCCATAAGAAATTGGAGAGCATTCAATTCTCATTAGCATTAGTCCTAGAGAGGCTGCACATAAGATAGCTTACTGCTAGTCCGAGACGGATATCAGAGAGTGCATCGTAGATAGTTTACTGCTAGTCGAGAGGGACTGCATCTTAGATATTATATAACTGCTAGTCTGAGAGGGACTGTATCATAGATAGTATTGAGGTAGTACGTGAGAGATTACATCGTAGATAGTTTAGTGCTAGTTAGAGAGGGACTGTATCGTACATAGTTAACTGCTAGTCCGACGGGGACTGGATCGTAGATAGTTTAGTGTTAGTTCGTGAGGGACTGCATCGCAGATAGTTAATTGCTAGTCCGAGGGTGACTGCTTTATAGATATTATACTGCTAGTCCGAGGGGGATTGCATCGTAGGTAGTTCATTGCTAGTCCAAGACGGACTCAATCGCAGATAGTTTAGTGCTAGTCCGAGAGGGTCTGCATCGTAGATAGTTTAGTGTTTAACCTAGAGGGACTGCATCGTAGATACTATAGGGCTAAATAAAGAGGGACAGTATCGTAGATAGCTCAGCGCTAATTCGAGAGGAACAGCATCGTAAGATAGTTTTGTGCTAAATCTAGAGGGACTGCATCGTAGATAGTTTAGTGCTACGTCTACAGGGACTGCATCGTAGATATTTTAGTTCTAGTTCGAGAGGGACTGCTTCGTAAATAGTTTACTGCTAGTCCGAGAGGGACTACATCGTTGATAGTTCACTGCTAGTCGAAGAGGGACTGCATCGTAGATAGTTTTGTACTAGTTCTTGAGGGACTGCATCGCAGATAGTTAATTGCTAGTCCGAGTGGGACTGAGTCTTAGACAGTTTAGTGCTAGTCCGAGAGGGACTGCATCGTAGATATTTTAGTGCAATTCCCAGAGGGACTGCTTCGTAGACAATTTAGTGTTAGTTCCAAAGGGACAGCATCGTAGATAATTTAGTGCCAGTTCGAGAGGGACCCCTTCGTAGACAGTTAAGTGCTAATACGAGGGGGACTGCATCTTAGATATAGTTTCGATCTAGTTTTAGAGGGATTGCAACGAAAGGTAGTTTAGTGCAAAATCAAGAATGACTGCATCGTAGATAGTTTAGTGCTTAATCAAAAGGGACTGCATCGTTGATAGTAAAGTGCTAAATCAAGACGGACTGTACCGTAGATAGTTTAGTGCTAGTCCGAGAGGGACTGCTTCGTAGATAGTTTTTGCTTGTTCGTGAGGGACTGCCTCACATTTTAGTTAATTGTTAGTCCAAGCGGGTTTGTTTCGTGGATATTTTATTGATAGTTCGAGATGGACTTCATCGAAGATAGTTCAGTGCCAGTCCGAGATGGACTGCATCGCAAATAATATAGGACTTAATCTAAAGGGACTGCATCGTAGACAGTTTACTACTAGTACGAGAGGGACTGCATCGTAGATAGCTTAGTGCAAAATCAAAAGGGACTGCATCGTAGATAATTTCGTGTTAGTCCGAGAGGGACTGCATCGTAGATAGTTTAGATCTTGTTCGAGAGGGACTCCATCGTATATAGTTTAGGGCTAAATAGAGGCTAAATCAAGAGGGACTGTATCGTTGATAGTTTAGTTTTAGTTCGAGAGGAACTGCATCGTAGATAGTTTAGTACAAAATCAAGACGGAATGTATCTTGGATAGTTTTTGTGCTAGTACGAGAGGGACTGCATGGTAGATAGTTGACTGCTAGTCCGGGAGGGACTGCATCATAGACACCTTACTGTTAGTCCGAGAGGGACTGGATCGTAAATAGTTTGTGCTAGTTCGTGAGGGACTACATCGTAGATATTTAGTTATTGTTGTTTTAAGGGGTGGAACTACGGGGTCATCTTCCCCTCTTAACACAGATTAAAGCAGAGCGGTAAACTTCCAAAATTTGGAACGAAAATACTCACAAAAGGAATAGATTGAAAAATAGGCACAAAACGTAGGTTAGATTCAAAATACGTACTAAATGCAATGTAGAATCGAAATACTTACAAAATGCAAATTAGATTGGAAATACGTACAAATTGCAATTGAGGTTCAAAATGCTTACAAAATGTACGGTACATTCAAACTACTCATTTGGAAGGACAATACTTACAAAATGCAATTTAGATTGAAAATACTCACAAAATGCAATAGAGAATCAAAATACTTGCAAAATGACCACCATACAAAATGCAATTTAGATTGAAAATACTTGCAAAAAGCTGTTTAGGTTGAAAATACAAATTGCAATTGAAATTCAAAATAGTAACAGAGCTTCGTCGGATTTCCAGCAATTTAGATTCAAGATACCCACAAAATGCAATAGAGAATCAAAATTTGCAAAATGCGTCACTATAAAATGCGGTTTAGGTCGAAAATACTTACAAATTGCAATTGAAATTCAAAAGAGTGACCATTTCCCAATTATCGTTACACAAATCCCCGGAATCCCAACATTATTGAAGGACTTAGACTAATAAAAAGCAATTCAGATTGTCAATTCTTACAAAATGCAATTGAAGTTGAAAACACTCGCAAAATGCAACTTAGATCGAAAAAACTTACAAAATGCAACGTAGATTGAAAATACCTACAAAATGGAGTGTAGGCTATATGCAAAAAAATCGCTAAAGGGAATTAGATACGCGAGGAGCAAAAAATAAATAAAAACATATATATATATATATATATATATATATACATAATGAAGAGAAAACAAGAGGTCTGACCCCTCGAAGAATAAGGGATCAGGAAAGATGAGAAAAGGGCCAACTAAGGCAGGAAAGTGAAAGACACCTTAGGACTAAGATACAATAATACCGTCGGGGTCGGAAAAGAACAAGGGAGGTCGACAGGAAAGAGGACAGAGAGCATCCCGCCTAGGGAAGTGGGCCGGGCAAATGCCCAGTGGGCAGGACATCTATAAATGGGCATTTGCCCAAAGCAGTTTTAAGCGCCTAAAATCTGGGCATTTAAAAAAACATTCTTTTTTACTTTTTACTACTTGGGATTGTTACTAGAGCTTCTAAAACATAATATAGACCATTAATCGAAGGTACATTTCATGGATATTCTAGTAATGCCCGAATATTGCTAATAATAATTTAATTATCCTGTGTCAATGTTGTTAATAACATCTAAATGGGAATTATGTATATCTGGTTTGAATAAAACATTGTATAACTGAGTTAAGGCCAGCAGGCCTACTTATTTATATTGATGAAAATTAGGTACGGTAGAAGTTTGATTATGGTGTAAATAGTGGCTTTTTATGGATAAACTAGCAGTAGTGCCCGGCTTCGCCCGGTGGATTTATTTGTTTTACAGAACTGGAGTGCTCAAGGATAAGGATCGGAATAAATGAAATTTAAATTTGAAAGCACTAACGCTTATTGCAGCTGATAAACTCAGTATACAGCACCAACACCATCACCCTTACACAGAGGCATACTATTGTCATGATGATTAATGTTTTAAGGGGCCTAAGAAATCTTTTTGCTCTAATTACTCCCCGTGACTGCAATTTATAAGCAGCTCGCAATTCTGCACCAGAACATTGGTAGGGGCGACGTGATGCGGCCCGCATTACATGGCAACAATGGACTTCGGTATTATTGAAGCCGTTCTGGAGCGCTTGTTCTTCCGACTTACTAAACAGAAATCAATCTTAAACGTTACCTGAGAGGTGTAGCCTAATGCTACATAGCCTAAACTATTCCTCTTGAATCAGGATATCATATACAAAAACATTTTTTCGAATCCGACTCGTAGTTCCAGAGATTAGCGTGTTTAAACACATTAACACACATACTCTTCAGCTTTATTATATTAGTATAGATACATAGAATACATATATGTAGATACATATATGGCTAAAACAATATTTATATACGCGTTGCATTATGGATATGTTTTTAAAACAGGTAAATGCCCAAAATGCCTGCGGATTTATGGGTTTTGGGCATTTGCCAGGGCATTTATCCTGGGCATTTGCCCCGACTTATAAATGCCTAGACATTTTACATCACTAAGCCCGCCACAAGTAAGTGGAAGCAATGCCAGACTCAGCTGAGGCCCCGTGGTCGCCAACCCACGTCGTGAGGGACTATAATCGTAAATAGTTTAGTGTTAAATCAAAACGGACTGTATCATAGATAGTTTAGTGGTAGTTCGATAAGAACTGCATCTTAGATAGTTTAGTGAAAACTCAAGACGGACTACATCGTAGATAATTTTGTGCTGGGCCGAGAGGAACTCCATCGTAGATAGTTTACTGCAAGTACAAGAGGGAATGCATCGTAGATGGTTTACTGCTAGTCCGACAGGGACTGCATTGTAGATAGATTAGTTCAAAATCAAGATGGAATGTGTGAGTGCTAAATCAAAAGGGACTGCGTCGTAGATAATTTAGTGCTATTTAGAAAAGAACTGCATCGTATACGTATTGCTTAGTGCTTAACCTAGAGGGACTGCATCGTCGATAGTTCAGTGCTAGTTCGAGAGGAACTGCATCGTAGATAGTTTGGTGCATAATCTAGAGGGACTGCATCGTAGTTAACTGCTAGTCCGAGAGGGACTGCATCGTATATAGTTTAGTGTTTAAATTAGAGGGACTTCATCGTAGATAGTTTACTGCTTATCCGAGAGGGACGGGATAGTAGATAACTTAGTGCTAGTCCGAAAGGGACTGCATCGTAGATAGTTACCTGCTAGTCAGAGAGGGACTGCATCGTAGATAGTTTAGTGCAAAATCAAGATGGGATGTATCGTAGATAGCTTATGGTTATTCAAATGGGCTTGCATCGTAAATAATTTAGTGCTAGTCCGATAGGGACTGCATTATAGAGTTTGGTGCTAGTTCGAGAGGAACTGCATCGCAGATACTTTAGTGCTTAATCTCGAAGGCCTGCATCGTTGATAGTTCACTGCTAGTCCGAGAGGACTGCATCGTAGATAGTTTAGGGCCAAATAGAGGAGGGTCTGTATCGTCGATAGTTTAGTGCTAGTTCGAGAGGAACTGCATCGTAGACTTAAGTGCAAAATCAAGACGGAATGTATCGTAGATAGCTTAGTGCTTATTCAAATGGGACTGCATGGTAGATAATTTAGTGCTAGTTCGAGAGGGACTGATCGATGATAGTTTAGTGCTAGTTCGAGGAACTGCATCGTAGATAACTTAGTGCTAAATCTAGAGGGGCCGCATCGTAGATTGTTAACAGCTAGTCCGAGATGGACTGCGTCGTAGATGGGTTCGGTCTAGTTCTAAATATACTGCATCCTAGATAGCTTAGGGCCAAATAGAGGAAGGTCTGTATCGTAGATAGCTTAGTGCAAGTTCGAGAGGAACTGCATCGTAGACAGTTTACTGCTAGTCGGAGAGGGACTGCTAAGTAGATAGTTTAGTGCTAGTTCGAGAGGGACTGCATCGTAGATATATTAGCATTTTACCTAGAGGGACTGCATCGTAACAGTTTAGTGCAAAATCGGGACGTAAAGTACCGGTATCGTAGACAGCTTAGTACTAAATCAAAAGGAACCTTATCGTAGATAATTTAGTGCTAGTCCAAGAGGGACTGCATCCAAGATAGATTAGTGCTAGTTCGAGAGGAACTGCATCGTAGTTAGTTAACTGCTACTAAGAGAGGGACTGCATCGAAGATAGTTTACTGCTAGTCCGAAAGGGACTGCATCGGAGATATTTTAGTGCTAGCTCGGGAGAGTATATAGCGAAGTGCTAAATCAAAAGGGACTGCATCGTAGATAGTTTAGTGCAAGTTCGAGTGGAACTGCATCCCAGATATTTTAGTGCTAGTCGGAGAGGGACTGCTTCGTAGATAGTTTACTGCTAGTCGGAGAGTTTACTGCTAGTCCGAAAGGGACTGCAACGGAGATATTTCAGTGCTAGCTCGGGAGAGTATATAGCGAAGTGCTAAATCAAAAGGGACTGCATCGTAGATAGTTTAGTGCAAGTTCGAGAGGATCTGCATCGCAGATATTTTAGTGCTAGTCGGAGAGGGACTGCTTCGTAGATAGTTTACTGCTAGTCGGAGAGGGACTGCATCGTAGATAGTTTAGTGCAAAATCAGGACGGAATGTATCGTAGATAGCTTAGTGCTAAATCAGGGACTGCATCGTAGATAATTTAGTGCTAGTCCAAGAGGGACTGCATCGAAGATTGTTTTGTGCTAGTTCGAGAGGAACTGCATCGTAGATAGTTTACTGCTACCGCGAGAGGGATTGCATCGTAGATAGTTTAGTGCAAGTTCCATAGGAACTGCATCGTAGACTTGAGTGCAAAATCAAGACGTAATGTATCATAGATAGCTTATTGCTTTTAAAATGGGACTGCATCGTAGACAATTTAGTGATAGTTCGAGAGGGACTTATCGAACATAGTTGAGTGCTGGTCCGAGAGGGACAGCATCGTGAGACAGTTTAATGCAAGTTCGAGAGGAACTGCATCGTAGATAGTTTTGTGCTAAAACTAGAGGGGCTGCATCGTAGATTGTTAACTGCTAGACCGAGAGGGACTGCATCGGAGATAGTATAGTGCTTTAACCTTGTGGACTGCATCGTAGATAGTCTACTGCTAGTCCGAGAGGGACTGCGTCGTAGATGGGTTCGGTCTAGTTCTAAAGATACTGCATCGTAGATAGTTTAGGGCCAAATAGAGGAAGGTGTGTATCGTAGATATTTTTGTGCCAGTTCGAGAGGAACTTCATCGTAGATAATTTAATGCTAGTCCGAGAGGGACTGCATCGTAGTTAAGTTCAAAATCAAGACGGAATGTATCGTAGATGTATCAAAAGGGACTTCATCGTATATAATCTAGTGCTAGTGCGAGAGGGACTGCATCGAAGATAGTTTAGTGCTAGTTCGAGAGGAACTGCATCGTAGATAATTTAGTGCTAGTCCGAGAGGGACTGCATCGTAGATAGTTGAGTGCTGGTCCGAGAGGGACTGCATAGTAGACAGTTTAGTGCATGTTCGAGAGGAACTGCATCGTATATGTATAGTTTAGTTCTTAATCTAGAGCGACTGCGTCGTCGATAATTTAGTACTAGTTCGAGAGGAACTGCATCGTAGATAGTTTAGTGCTTCATCTAGAGGGACTGCATCGTCGATATTTAACTGCTGGTACGAGAGGGACTGCATCGAAAATAGTTTACTGCTAGTCCGAGAGGGACTGCATCGTAGATATTTTAGTGCTAGTTCGGGAGAGTATATAGCGAAGTGCTAAATCAAAAGGGACTGTATCGTAGATAGTTTAGTGCACGTTCGAGGGGAACTGCATCTAAGATAGTTTAGTGCTAGTCGGAGAGGGACTGCTTCGTAGATAATTTACTGCTAGTCGGAGAGGGATTGTTTCGTAGATAGTTTAGTGCTAGTTCGAGGGGAACTGCATCGTAGACAGTTTACTGCTAGTCAGAGAGGGACTGCATCGTAGATAGTTTAGTGCAAATTCGGGACGGAATGTATCGTAGATAGCTTAGTGCTAAATCAAAAGGGACTGCATCGTAGATAATTTAGTGCTAGTCCGAGAGGGAATGCATCGAAGATTGTTTTGTGAATGTTCGATAGGAACTGCCTCGTAGACTTAAGTGCAAAATCAAGACGGAATGTATCGTAGATAGCTTAGTGCTTATTCAAATGGGACTGCATGGTAGACAATTTAGTGCTAGTTTGAGAGGGACTGATCGAAGATAGTTTAGTGCTAGATCGAGGAACTGCATCGTAGATAGATAGCTTAGTGCTAAATCTAGTGGGGCCGCATCGTAGATGGTTAACTGCTAGTCCGAGAGGGATTGCGTCGTAGATGGGTTCGGTCTAGTTATAACGATACTGCCCCGTAGATAGCTTAGGGCCAAATATAGGAAGGTCTGTATCGTAGATAGCTTAGTGCAAGTTCAAGAGTAACTGCATCGTAGCCAGTTTACTGCTAGTCGGAGAGGGACTGCTGCGTAGATAGTTTAGTGCTAGTCCGAGAGGGACTGCATCGTAGATATATTAGCACATTACCTAGAGGGACTGCATCGAAACAGTTTAGTGCAAAATCGGGACGTTAAGTATCGTAGACAGCTTAGTACTAAATCAAAAGGGACCTTATCGTTGATAATTTAGTGCTAGTCCAAGAGGGGCTGCATCCAAGATAAATTAGTGCTAGTCGAGAGGAACTGCATCGTAGTTAGTGAACTGCTAGTACGAGAGGGACTGCATCGAAGATAGTTTACTGCTTGTCCGAAAGGGACTGCATCGGAGATATTTTAGTGCTAGTTCAGGAGAGTATATAGCGAAGTGCTAAATCAAAAGGGACTGCATCGTAGATAGTTTAGTGCAAGTTCGAGAGGAACTGAATTGCAGATATTTTAGTGATAGTCGGAGAGGGACTGCTTCGTAGATAGTTCAGTGCTAGTCGGAGAGGGACTGCATCGTAGATAGTGTAGTGCAAAATCTGGACGGAATGTATTGTAGATAGCTTAGTGGTAAATCAGGGACAGCATCGTAGATAATCTAGTGCTAGTCCAAGAGGGACTGCACCGAAGATTGTTTAGTGCTAGTTCGAGAGGAACTGCATCGTAGATAATTTAGTGCTAAATCTAGAGGGCTGCATCGTAGATTGTTAACTGCTAGACCGAGAGGGACTGCATCGTAGATAGTATAGTGCTTAAACCTTGGGGGACTGCATCGTAGATGGTTTACTGCTAGTCCGAGAGGGACTGCGTCGTGGATGGGTTCGGTCTAGTTCTAAAGATACTGCATCGTAGATAGTTTAGGGCCAAAAAGAGGAAGGTCTGTATCGTAGATATTTTAGTGCAAGTTCGAGAGGAACTGCATCGTAGATAATTTACTGCTAGTCCGAGAGGTACTGCATCGTAGTTTAGTTCAAAATCAAGACGGAATGTATCGTAGATGTATCAAAAGGGACTTCATCGTATATTATCTAGTGCTAGTGCGAGAGGGACTGCATCGGAGATAGTTTAGTGCTAGTTCGAGAGGAACTGCATCCTAGATAATTTAGTGCTAGTCCGTGAGGGACTGCATCGTAGATAGTTGAGTGCTTAATCTACAGGGACTGCATCGTCGATAGTTAACTGGTAGTCCGACAGGGACTGCATCGTAAATAGATTTGTATTAGTCTGAGAGGGACTGCATCGTAGATAGTTTACTGCTAGTCCAAGAGGAACTGCAGCGTAGATAGTTTAGTGCAAGTTCGAGAGGGACTGCAGCGCAGATAGTTTAGTGCTAGTTCGAGGGGAACTGAATCGTAGACATTTTACTGCTAGTCGGAGAGGGACTGCATCGTAGATAGTTAAGTGCAAATTGGAGAGGAACTGCATCGCAGATAGTTTAGTGCTAGTTCGAGAGGAACTTCATCGTAGATAGTTTAGTGGATAATCTAGAGGGGCTGCATCGTAGATCGTTAACTACTAGTCCGTGAGGGACTGCATCGTAGATAGTTTAGGGCCAAATAGAGGAGGGTCTGTATTGTCGAAAGTATAGAGCTAGTTCGAGAGGAACTGCATCGTATATGAATAGTTTGGTTCTTAATCTAGAGGGACTGCATCGTCGATAGGTTAGTGCTTAATCTAGAGGGACTGCACCGTCGATAGTTAACTGCTAGTCCGACAGGGACTGCATCGTAAATAGTTTAGTATTAGTCTGAGAGGGACTGCATCGTAGATAGTTTAGTGCTAGTCCGAGAGGATTTGCATCGTAGATATATTAGCATTTTAATTAGAGGGACTGCATCGTAGACTTAAGTGCAAAATCAAGACGCAATGTATCGTAGATAGCTTAGTGCATATTCAAATGGGACTGCATGGTAGATAATTTAGTGCTAGTTCGAGAGGGACTGATCGAAGATAGTTTAGTGCTAGATCGAGGAACTGCATCGTAGATAGATAGCTTAGTGCTAAATCTAGAGGGGCCGCATCGTAGATTGTTAACTGCTAGTCCGACAGGGACTGCGTCGTAGATGGGTTCGGTCTTGTTCTAAAGATACTGCATCGTAGATAGTTTAGGGCCAAATAGAGGAAGGTCTGTCTCGTAGATATTTTAGTGCAAGTTCGAGAGGAAATGCATCGTAGACAGTTTACTGCAGGTCGGAGAGGGACTGCTACGTAGATAGTTTAGTGCTAGTCCGAGAGGGGCTGCATCGTAGATATATTAGCATTTTACCTAGGGGGACTGCATCGTAGATAGTTTAGTGCAAAATCAGGACGGAAAGTATCGTAGACACTTCAGTAATAAATCAAAAGGGACTTTATCGTAGATAATTTATTTATTTATTTGAATTTATTGTTTCTCTTATACAGGCCACTGAGGCTACAAAGCCTCTTTATGCAGCTCTCTTCATTCAGAGGGCGGTTAAATACAATAGAATAAATGAAGAAAGAAAAAAAAAACTTAACCTATACATACAGTTGACAATAGAAGTTCTTGTTAATACATCCGTTCACCTTGAACATGATAATTGTATAGCTGATAGATTACAATGAAGGGAGTGTTTTATCGCTCTGATAGAAAGTCCTGAATACTGGTGCAATTTATATTTATTCCAGAGAATACTAGCTGAAATACGGAATGAACCTTTGCATTTTTCGGTTCTGTGATGAGGTATCTGGAGAATTTGTGCAGTGTGTCTATTCGCACGGTTATGCACTGATTGCATGGGAGTTAGTGTGCAGTAAATATAAGACGGAATTTTGAATTTTAGAATTTTTATCACAGTCAGAGCCATGGCATACTGTCTTCGTTCCTTTAACTTAAGCCATCCAATCTGGACGTAAAATGGAGTTATATGCGACTCTCTTGGTACATTGAGAACAAACCGCAAGCAAGCATTTTGCATTCTTTGCAATTTTGTATTGAGGACCTCTCCCATATCATGGTAAATTATAGATCCATAGTCAAATATTGGTAATATCAAACTCTGTATCAGTATCTTTCGTACATTTTGAGGCAAATAGAAGCAAGTTCGCCTAATTTGATATAATGACGATGCAACCCTTTTCAGAATCATGTTTGTGTGATCCTGCCACGATAATCGAGAGTCAAAAATAACTCCCAGATTTCTTACTGCTGACTGGTACGGAACTGTTTGGGCTGCAAGCTGTAAAGGTGGTACTGGGTCAGGTAGGGAACTGAGTAATTTGGTATAACCGATGATGATCGGTTGCGTTTTTTCGAAGTTAAGTATTAGATTATGATCGAGTGCGTACTGAGATAGGCTTTGAATGTCACTGTTAATTAGAGCTACGTTCAAATGAATGGATTTCAGATCCGCGTGTAGATATAGCTGAAGGTCATCTGCGTACATATGATGTTGACAGAATTTAAGGACAGATGGAAGGTCATTTATATACACGGAGAACAGGAGTGGACCAAGGACCGAACCCTGCGGCACACCTGTTGTTACTTCACACCATTCTGAAACATTGTCATCTGCTAGGACTACTCTCTGGCATCTGCCTGTTAGGTAAGACCTAAACCAGTTCGTTACTGACTTTGAAAGGCCTAGATTTCTTAATTTAACTAGTAGGATCTCATGGTGAACTCTGTCAAAAGCTTTTCTGAAATCGAATAGAGATAATATAGTTATTTCCTTCCGGTCCATTGCTAGACGAATGTCGTCTGTGACTTTGATAAGGGCTGTCAGAGTACTATGTTTTGATTTATATCCAGATTGGTTAGTGCTAGTCCAAGAGGGACTGCATCGAAGATAGATTAGTGCTAGTCCGAGAGGAACTCCATCGTAGTTAGTTAACTGCTAGTTCAAGAGGGACTGCATCGAAGATAGTTTACTGCTAGTCCGAAAGGGACTGCATCGGAGATATTTTAGTGCTAGTTCGGGAGAGTATATAGCGAAGTGCTAAATCAAAAGGGACTGCATCGTAGATAGTTTAGTGCAAGTTCGAGAGGAACTGCATCGCAGATATTTTAGTGCCAGTCGGAGAGGGACTGCTTCGTAGATAGTTTACTGCTAGTCGTAGAGGGACTGCACCGTAGATAGTTTAGTGCAAAATCGGGACGGAATGTATCGTAGATAGCTTAGTGCTAAATCAAAAGGGACTGCATCGTAGATAATTTAGTGCTACTCCAAGAGGGACTGCATCGACGATTGTTTAGTGCTTGTTCGAGAGGAACTGCATCGTAGATAGTTTACTGCTAGCGCGAGAGGGACTGCATCGTAGATAGTTTAGTGCAAGTTCAAAAGGAACTGCATCGTAGACTTAAGTGCAAAATCAAGACGGAATGTATCATAGATAGCTTATTGCTTTTCAAATGGGACTGCATCGTAGATAATTTAGTGCTAGTTCGAGAGGGACTGATTGAAGATAGTTGAGTGCTGGTCCGAGAGGGACTGATCGAAGACAGTTTAGTGCAAGTTCGAGAGGAACTGCATCGTAGATAGTTTAGTGCTAAATCTAGAAGGGCTGCATCGTAGATTGTTAAGTGCTAGACCTAGAGGGACTGCATCGTAGATAGTATAGTGCTTAAACCTTGGGAGACTGCATCGTAGATAGTTTACTGCTAGTCCGACAGGGACTGCGTCGTAGATGGGTTCGGTCTTGTTCTAAAGATACTCTATCGTAGATAGTTTAGGGCCAAATAGAGGAAGGTCTGTCTCGTAGATATTTTTGTGCAAGTTCGAGAGGAACTGCATAGTAGATAATTTAATGCTAGTCCGAGAGGGACTGCATCGTAGTTAAGTTCAAAATCAAGACGGAATGTATCGTAGATGTTTCAAAAGGGACTTCATCGTATATAATCTAGTGCTAGTGCGAGAGGGACTGCATCGAAGATAGTTTAGTGCTAGTTCGAGAGGAACTGCATCGTAGATAATTTAGTGCTGGTCCGAGAGGGACTGCATCGTAGATAATTTTGTGCTGGGCCGAGAGGAACTCCATCGTAGATAGTTTACTGCAAGTACAAGAGGGAATTCATCGTAGATGGTTTACTGCTAGTCCGACAGGGACTGCATTGTAGATAGGTTAGTTCAAAATCAAGATGGAATGTGTGAGTGCTAAATCAAAAGGGACTGCGTCGTAGATAATTTATTGCTATTTAGAAAAGAACTGCATCGTATACGTATCGCTTAGTGCTTAACCTAGAGGGACTGCATCGTCGATAGTTCAGTGCTAGTTCGAGAGGAACTGCATCGTAGATAGTTTGGTGCATAATCTAGAGGGACTGCATCGTAGTTAACTGCTAGTCCGAGAGGGACTGCATCGTATATAGTTTAGTGTTTAAATTAGAGGAACTTCATCGTAGATAGTTTACTGCTTATCCGAGAGGGACGGGATAGTAGATAACTTAGTGCTAGTCCGAGAGGGACTGCATCGTAGATAGTTACCTGCTAGTCAGAGAGGGACTGCATCGTAGATAGTTTAGTGCAAAATCAAGATGGGATGTATCGTAGATAGCTTATGGTTATTCAAATGGGCTTGCATCGTAAATAATTTAGTGCTAGTCCGATAGGGACTGCATTATAGAGTTTGGTGCTAGTTCGAGAGGAACTGCATCGCAGATACTTTAGTGCTTAATCTCGAAGGCCTGCATCGTTGATAGTTCACTGCTAGTCCGAGAGGACTGCATCGTAGATAGTTTAGGGCCAAATAGAGGAGGGTCTGTATCGTCGATAGTTTAGTGCTAGTTCGAGAGGAACTGCATCGTAGACTTAAGTGCAAAATCAAGACGGAATGTATCGTAGATAGCTTAGTGCTTATTCAAATGGGACTGCATGGTAGATAATTTAGTGCTAGTTCGAGAGGGACTGATCGATGATAGTTTAGTGCTAGTTCGAGGAACTGCATCGTAGATAACTTAGTGCTAAATCTAGAGGGGCCGCATCGTAGATTGTTAACTGCTAGTCCGAGATGGACTGCGTCGTAGATGGGTTCGGTCTAGTTCTAAATATACTGCATCCTAGATAGCTTAGGGCCAAATAGAGGAAGGTCTGTATCGTAGATAGCTTAGTGCAAGTTCGAGAGGAACTGCATCGTAGACAGTTTACTGCTAGTCGGAGAGGGACTGCTAAGTAGATAGGTTAGTGCTAGTCCGAGAGGGACTGCATCGTAGATATATTAGCATTTTACCTAGAAGGACTGCATCGTAACAGTTTAGTGCAAATTCGGGACGTAAAGTATCGTAGACAGCTTAGTACTAAATCAAAAGGGACCTTATCGTAGATAATTTAGTGCTAGTCCAAGAGGGACTGCATCCAAGATAGATTAGTGCTAGTTCGAGAGGAACTGCATCGTAGTTAGTTAACTGCTACTAAGAGAGGGACTGCATCGAAGATAGTTTACTGCTAGTCCGAAAGGGACTGCATCGGAGATATTTTAGTGCTAGCTCGGGAGAGTATATAGCGAAGTGCTAAATCAAAAGGGACTGCATCGTAGATAGTTTAGTGCAAGTTCGAGAGGAATTGCATCGCAGATATTTTCGTGCTAGTCGGAGAGGGACTGCTTCGTAGATAGTTTACTGCTAGTCGGAGAGTTTACTGCTAGTCCGAAAGGGACTGCATCGGAGATATTTTAGTGCTAGCTTGGGAGAGTATTGTACCCGATACCAAGTTGAGGCTATCGGCTACGCCAGCAGACATTAAGCCGTAGTTGTGGTTTTTGGAAGAGTTAAGGAAAGATAGCGCTCAGATCGAGTCAAGAGGAATGTCAAGATGACGTAGAAGGTCTAGGGTTTAGAAGGCACTGACATCTGTAAGCAGATGGAATTATGGATGGAAATATGAAGCTTTTATTAAGATCTATATGGAACATGGTATTTAAACATCTTAGAAGAGGAGATATAACATGCATTATATGTGGTAATAATTTGAAGGAAGTCAGATAACCCTTAAGTTATTTTATAACTTAACAGCCGAGATGATGGGGGTTCGAGATTGTATTTGTGACGCAAGACCACGGTAGTGGGGAGGACGCCACGAGACCGCACCAAGCAGGTAAGGTTCAAGCCAGTGCAGAAACTGTCAGTGTAGCTCTGTGAGCCAAGCAAGGAAGTCGAGCTGAGCAGCACCGTAGAGCGCATGGTATAGATCGCGTCGCGAACAGAAACTGTCACGGAAAGTGAAGGGGACAGTTTCAGCTTCAACGCGTCACGAACAGAAACTGTCACGGAAAGTGCAGGGGACAGTTTCTGCTTCTCCGAGCGCCGAGCGACAAGTAGGTCGTTGAGCCGGGGGGAGACCCGCAGCAGGCAAGCATAGGAGGCCGGGGTTCCTTAAAACGGCATTGCGAGTAGTTGGAGAACTTTATTCCAAGCCGCTTTTCAACGCAGAACGGCATAGTAAAACGACATAGCGAGGCTAGCTTTATGCGGCATGATTATTACAGCATTGCAGTAGAACCATGCGGGTTAATTCCCATTAATATACGCAAACATTATAACCGAAGCTGAACTTCATTACTACATTGAGTTAGAACGTTTATTCAGCATTTGAATTATACAAGATAGTTACGTGATACTGCAACTTAGAACTTCGAATGAACATAGTTTTTCTTAATGACATTACAACTATGCATTTCATAACGCATTCCAAGTAACATTAACAATTTCTAAGCAAACGGAATGTTGTAAGCATATGCACTTAGGAACATTAGCTCGTGCATTAATGCAAGTCAGTCTTAAGAAGTGTTATGAATTACCGAGTATGAACACAGATACAGGGTGTGTCATAAACTCAGACACTCTGATAAAACAATTTTATTTTCTACAAGAAAAACTTAACCGCTGTGGAAATTGAACTTTCAACACTTAAACTGAACATTATATAGAACAGTGGCGTAACGTAGAAGAGGAATAGGGGGTCCGCTGTTTCTATGAACTTTTTCGTGAGGATTTGGACAATATCCGCTATGGATAACCAGAAGTTTATCATGTCGGAGTAAACGCAGATAGAGACGAGATGGCACCACGGAGCGATGGATTCGATTCCTGATGACGAGGAGGTCCACCAGCTGATTCACTTGGAATTCGAAGGCAATCGTCATTGCATGGATGGAATGATATTCACGCCGATCTTTCGAGAAGTTCATTACATAGGGAAAATCGACGATCTTTGAAATTTAATAACAGCTGATTATGAGAAGGTACTGTAAGAGTTATAACTTTCTGATACGATTATTTTCATGAATACTGGGCACACATGTATATTTTTCTAATAGGAGTGATACGATTGTTTAAGACATGGTTTTGACTTTATATGCTTCGAAATTTTTGCTAGAATATGGAGTGACCATATGATATGGCAGGCATCATTATACGAAATTCTCACCATTGGTTGGCTTTATTAAGCAGATGTTTGGTCTTTTAGACATTTTTCCAGCAGGGATATTTTTTTTTTCATGAATAGTTTTTTTGTGTAACGAGTATTTCGAACTCGTGATCTGCAATTGATTATCTATATTACTTCGTCAGTTCATTGCATACTAGCGAGTGTGTATTATTCATCAGTAGGGATTTTTTCCATTGGATTGTTTGGAGATATTAAGATGTTATTCACTTTAGTGAATGAATATCGCTTTTATATGACAACTAGAGACTTGTTGATTCCTATCTGGTACATTCACTCATATAGTCTTCGAGATGGGGTCTTTCGTATTTATACGATTGTATGGTGGCTACTCATCTTACCCATCGTTTAGGGCACTATCATGATTAGTCGACGGGGCGAGGTCTTTCGTATTTATACGATTGTACGGTGGTTACTCATCTTACTCGCCATTGAGGGACTCATTTTTGTCATCCGAGTGTACATGAGATCGTAAGTGAATCAAACAAGGAACTACTAGTCACATATCAGTCGAACTTTTGTTAAATAAAGTAACGATAAATGTCATCAGGTTACATTTGTAATTCTTGTTTGCCAATCCAATATTTTGTTGCTATACTCTTTTGAGAGTAATTTCAGTTTAACAGCTGTTATAGCTGATGCTTTTGATGATTTTTATAATTGTGTTCGATACCTTTGAGAAGGATTTAAAGTAATTGAATCTTGTAAGATGAATCATTAATGGTCAGATTTATTTTAAGGCAGATCAGTATTGCAGATTTTGATATGAGAGATTATAGCACATGGGTGTTTTTCTGTGAAGTGAATTATGAGAATTGTAAGAGAATTTATGCTATTTGAAAGCAAATCTTGAATTACTGAGGTAATATTTTTCCAATTGTTGAAGAAGTTTTCTAGATGTGATCAGATTAATTACAGTTATTGGAGATTGTGAGCGTTGATAATTTGAAGCCAGTTATATATTTTTTGTAGATCATGCAACATGGTTAAGTGAAGTTTGTGATAGACATTTTGTGGAAGTTGCCAAGTGATAGTTTCAATGTTGCTAATGCATTTTGAGGCAGACATGAGGTCGTCGAACCCAGTCTAGCGTAATTGTTGAGATTCATGCTGTATGTGCTGAATATTTATGGAGTTTTGTGGAATAATTGTTGTATTCAAATGTGATATTTGAAGATTTAAGGAGATATAATGTCGTTGTGGATAGTCAGATCCAACGTGATGTCGTGAAGGCAATAATATTTTTTGGCATGAAAATTAAATACGAGATATAACTTGGAAGTGATAAAACTGTAAGACAACGTTCTATAAACCATATTAAACAATTTGTTAGGAAATTAAACAAATAAATAAAGTTGATAATACAAGATTTTCTGAAAATAATAATTAATGAAATAATAATCTGAAATTTAAGCATATTAATGATCTGACCTAATGAAATAAAAATCAGAATGACTAGATGAAATAATAAAAATCTAAATAACCAGAAGAGTATAATTTAAATAAATTGATAAATTAAATTTTGGAATAAATCAATGAATTAAATAAGTGGATGAATTAAAGATTGGATAAATAAACTGATTTAAATAAATTAATAGATGATTGGATAGATGATGGATAACTGAATTAGAAGGTGATAATTAATTAAAGAAGCTGATGATTAACGAATTTATATGGAATTAAAATAAATTTAATTGAGATATAATTTGAGGAATTGCAACTTGAGTTGAGGAATTAAACAATTTGTATTGATGATTTAAGACGATTTAATCTGAAGTAGATGATAAAATAAGATTGTGTGTATAATTATAAAGCGTAATGAAGTGATGATAATAATTTTCATTGCAATGATTTAATGGTGATGAGTTAATGATTCTGACAGGAATATGTTGAATTTTGAAATAAGAATTAATGTGAGAAATAATTTAATTTTGATGATGATGATAATGATGACCAATGAGCCGTGAATTTTCTGTAATTCACAAACAAGTAATTATGAATGACAATGTAAATAGTGTAAATTAATTATTCGATGTTTAGGAGCATTTGACTAACATGTTCAACATTTAAATTATGCCATGAAAATGAAAAATTACGTGATGTTTAAAGTATGTAATTATAATATGTGTATGTTTAGACAGATTAATAACTTTTTCAAATCCACATTCATGATGTTAAAATTAAAGAGAAATTAGGTCTCAGGTTTCACAAATGTCAGTGACGAAAGACATAGTGCTACAGTGATCCTGAGAACCCAAGAGAACTTTAGAGATTTTTCTGTTTTATGTGGATGAAATATTTTTGATTAGAAAAGAGATGGTTCGATTTTTGGACAATGACAATTTAACGTTGGCATTCGACCATACTCTCAGGTAGGAGTTATATTTAAAATGTCTGTCTGACTATCAAAGTGAAATAAATTTGTTTTTATCTTAGTTGTGATCTGATGATGGTGTGATTTTCCTTTTTCTTTCCTTGTATTGAGTAAGGCTTAACCAGGAAAGGAGGAGGTTTGCTAGGAATTCAGTTGATGGCGCCCATTTATATTTGCATTTTTTTTTTATTAAACTTAAGCCCGTAACGACCCTAGAGATACTTTGTCTCGTGTTACCCAACTACTTTTTCGATAACTCAGCTGAATTTCCGACACATTCCTTATTTGACTAGAGGTTCATTTAACTCCGCTCTGTCCTGGAACTCCAGGAATGCGATGTAATAGCAGATGGGTCATCGCATCCCCAGGACGAACGGGTACAGTATATAGCGAAGTGCTAAATCAAAAGGGACTGCATCGTAGATAGTTTAGTGCAAGTTCGAGAGGAACTGCATCGCAGATATTTTAGTGCTAGTCGGAGAGGGACTGCTTCGTAGATAGTTTACTGCTAGTCGGAGAGGGACTGCATCGTAGATAGTTTAGTGCAAAATCGGGACGGAATGTATCGTAGATAGCTTAGTGCTAAATCAGGGACTGCATCGTAGATAATTTAGTGCTAGTCCAAGAGGGACTGCATCGAAGATTGTTTTGTGCTAGTTCCAGAGGAACTGCATCGTAGATAGTTTACTGCTACCGCGAGAGGGATTGCATCGTAGATAGATTAGTGCAAGTTCGATAGGAACTGCATCGTAGACTTGAGTGCAAAATCAAGACGGAATGTATCATAGATAGCTTATTGCTTTTCAAATGGGACTGCATCGTAGATAATTTAGTGCTAGTTCGAGAGGGACTTATCGAACATAGTTGAGTGCTGGTCCGAGAGGGACAGCATCGTCAGACAGTTTAGTGCAAGTTCGAGAGGAACTGCATCGTAGATAGTTTTGTGCTAAAACTAGAGGGGCTGCATCGTAGATTGTTAACTGCTAGACCGAGAGGGACTGCATCGGAGATAGTATAGTGCTTAAACCTTGTGGACTGCATCGTAGAGAGGGACTGCGTCGTAGATGGGTTCGGTCTAGTTCTAAAGATACTGCATCGTAGATAGTTTAGGGCCAAATAGAGGAAGGTGTGTATCGCAGATATTTTTGTGCAAGTTCGAGAGGAACTTCATCGTAGATAATTTAATGCTAGTCCGAGAGGGACTGCATCGTAGTTAAGTTCAAAATCAAGACGAAATGTATCGTAGATGTATCAAAAGGGACTTCATCGTATATAATCTAGTGCTAGTGCGAGAGGGACTGCATCGAAGATAGTTTAGTGCTAGTTCGAGAGGAACTGCATCGTAGATAATTTAGTGCTAGTCCGAGAGGGACTGCATCGTAGATAGTTGAGTGCTGGTCCGAGAGGGACTGCATAGTAGACAGTTTAGTGCATGTTCGAGAGGAACTGCATCGTATATGTATAGTTTAGTTCTTAATCTAGAGCGACTGCGTCGTCGATAATTTAGTACTAGTTCGAGAGGAACTGCATCGTAGATAGTTTAGTGCTTCATCTAGAGGGACTGCATCGTCGATATTTAACTGCTAGTACGAGAGGGACTGCATCGAAAATAGTTTACTGCTAGTTCGAGAGGGACTGCATCGTAGATATTTTAGTGCTAGTTCGGGAGAGTATATAGCGAAATGCTAAATCAAAAGGGACTGTATCGTAGATAGTTTAGTGGACGTTCGAGGGGAACTGCATCTAAGATAGTTTAGTGCTAGTCGGAGAGGGACTGCTTCGTAGATAATTTACTGCTAGTCGGAGAGGGATTATTTCGTAGATAGTTTAGTGCTAGTTCGAGGGGAACTGCATCGTAGACAGTTTACTGCTAGTCGGAGAGGGACTGCATCGTAGATAGTTTAGTGCAAATTCGGGACGGAATGTATCATAGATAGCTTGGTGCTAAATCAAAAGGGACTGCATCGTAGATCATTTAGTGCTAGTCCGAGAGGGAATACATCGAAGATTGTTTTGTGAATGTTCGATAGGAACTGCCTCGTAGACTTAAGTGCAAAATCAAGACGGAATGTATCGTAGATAGCTTAGTGCTTATTCATAATAATAATAATGTTATTGGTTTTACGTCCCTTTTAACTACACCGGCTTTTAGAGACGCCGGGGTGCCGGAATTTTGCCCCGAAGGGGATCTTTAACGTGCCAGTAAATCTACTGACACGGCTCCCTCGCATTTGCGCACCCTCAAATGCCAGCTGACTGCGCCAGGTTTCGAACCTGCAATAGTGCTTATTCAAATGGGACTGCATGGTAGATAATTTAGTGCTAGTTCGAGGGGGACTGATCGAAGATAGTTTAGTGCTAGATCGAGGAACTGCATCGTAGATAGATAGCTTAGTGCTAAATCTAGAGGGGCCGCATCGTAGATTGTTAACTGCTAGGCCGAGAGGGATTGCGTCGTAGATGGGTTCGGTCTAGTTATAAAGATACTGCACCGTAGATAGCTTAGGGCCAAATAGAGGAAGGTCTGTATCGTAGATAGCTTAGTGCAAGTTCGAGAGTAACTGCATCGTAGACAGTTTACTGCTAGTCGGAGAGGGACTGCTGCGTAGATAGTCTAGTGCTAGTCCGAGAGGGACTGCATCGTAGATATATTAGCATTTTACCTAGAGGGACTGCATCGTAACAGTTTAGTGCAAAATCGGGACGTAAAGTATCGTAGACAGCTTAGTACTAAATCAAAAGGGACCTTATCGTAGATAATTTAGTGCTAGTCCAAGAGGGACTGCAGCCAAGATAGATTAGTGCTAGTTCGAGAGGAACTGCATCGTAGTTAGTGAACTGCTAGCACGAGAGGGACTGCATCGAAGATAGTTTACTGCTAGTCCGAAAGGGACTGCATCGGATATTTTTAGTGCTAGTTCGGGAGAGTATATAGCGAAGTGCTAAATCAAAAGGGACTGCATCGTAGATGGTTTAGTGCTAGTTCGAGAGGAACTGCATTGCAGATATTTTAGTGATAGTCGGAGAGGGACTGCTTCGTAGATAGTTTACTGCTAGTCGGAGAGGGACTGCATCGTAGATAGTGTAGTGCAAAATCTGGACGGAATGTATCGTAGATAGCTTAGTGGTAAATCAGGGACTGCATCGTAGATGATTTAGTGCTAGTCCAAGAGGGACTGCATCGAAGATTGTTTAGTGGTGGTTCGAGAGGAACTGCATCGTAGATAGTTTACAGCTAGCGCGAGAGGGACTGCATCGTAGATAGATTAGTGCAAGTTCGAAAGGAACTGCATCGTAGACTTAAGTGCAAAATCAAGACGGAATGTATCATAGATAGCTTATTGCTTTTAAAATGGGACTGCATCGTAGATAATTTAGTGCTAGTTCGAGAGGGACTGATCGAAGATAGTTGAGTGCTGGTCCGAGAGGGACTACATCGTAAGACAGTTTAGTGCAAGTTCGAGAGGAACTATATCGTAGACATTTTAGTGCTAAATCTAGAGGGGCTGCATCGTAGATTGTTAAGTGCTAGACCTAGAGGGAATGCATCGTAGATAGTATAGTGCTTAACCTTGGGGGACTGCATCGTAGATAGTTTACTGCCAATCCGAGAGGGACTGCGTCGTAGATGGTTTCGGTCTTGTTCTAAGGATGTTGCGTCGTAGATAATTTAGGGCCAAATAGGGGAAGCTCTGTATCGTACATATTTTAGTGCAAGTTCGAGAGGAACTGCATCGTAGATAATTTACTGCTAGTCCGAGAGGGACTGCATCGTAGTTTAGTTCAAAATCAAGACGGAATGTATCGTAGATGTATCAAAAGGGACTTCATCGTATATAATCTAGTGCTAGTGCGAGAGGTACTGCATCGAAGATAGTTAAGTGCTTAATCTAGGGGGACTGCAACGGCGATAGTTAACTGCTAGTCCGACAGGGACTGCATTGTAAATAGATTTGTATTAGTCTGAGAGGGACTGCATGGTAGATAGTTTACTGCTAGTCCGAGAGGGACTGCATCGTAGATAGTTTAGTGGAAGCTCGAGAGGGACTGCGGCGCAGATAGTTTAGTGCTAGTTCGAGAGGAACTGCATCGTAGATAGTATACTGTTAGTCCGAGAGGGACTGCATCGTAGATATTTAATGCTAGTTCGGGAGGAAGTGCATCGTATAATGCGAAGTGCGAAATCAAAAAGGACTGCATCGTAGATAGTTTAGGGCCAAATAGAGGAGTGTCTGTATCGTCGACAGTTTAGTGCTAGTTCCAGAGGAACTGCATCGTATATGAATAGCTTGGTTCTTAATCTAGAGGGACTGCATCGTCGATATGTAAGTGCTTAATCTAGAGGGACTGAACCGTCGATAGTTAACTGCTAGTCCATCAGGGACTGCATCGTAAATAGTTTATTATTAGTCTGAGAGGGACTGCATAGTAGATAGTTTAGTGCAAAATCGGGACGGAAAATATTGTAGACAGCTTAGTACTAAATAAAAAGGGACTTTATCGTAGATAATTTAGTGCTAGTCCAAGAGGGACTGCATCGAAGATAGATTAGTGCTAGTTCGAGAGGAACTGCATCGTAGTTAGTTAACTGCTAGTACGAGAGGGACAGCATCGAAGATAGTTTACTGCTAGTCCGAGAGGGAATGCATCGTAGATATTTTAGTGCTAGTTCGCGAGAGTATATAGCGAAGTGCTAAATCAAAAGGGACTGCATCGTAGATAGCTTAGTGCAAGTTCGATAGGAACTGCATCGTAGTTAGTTAACTGCTAGTACGAGAGAGACTGCATCGAAGATAGTTTACTGCTAGTCCAGGAGGGACTGCATCGTAGATAGTTTACTGCTAGTCGGAGAGGGACGGAATGTATCGTAGATAGTTTAGTGCAAACTCGGGACGGAATGTATCGTAGGTAGCTTAGTGCTAAATCATGGACTGCATCGTAGATAATTTAGTGCTAGTCCAAGAGGGACTGCATCGAAGATTGTTTAGTGCTAGAGCGAGAGGGACTGCATCGTAGATAGTTTAGTGCAAGTTCGATAGAAACTGCATCGTAGACTTAAGTGCAAAATCAAGACGGAGTGTATCAGAGAAAGCTTATTGCTTTTCAAATGGGACTGCATCGTACATAATTTAGTGCTAGTTCGAGAGGGACATATCAAAGATAGTTGAGTGCTGGTCCGAGAAGGACTGCATCGTAAGACAGTTTAGTGCAAGTTCGAGAGGAACTGCATCGTAGATAGTTTAGTGCTAAATCTAGAGAGGCTGTGTCGTAGATTGTTTAGTGCTAGACCTAGAGGGACATCATCGTAGATAGTATAGTGCTTAAACCTTGGGGTACTGCATCGTAGATAGTTTATTGCTAGTCCGGGAGGGACTGCGTCGCAGATGGGTTCGGTCTTGTTCTAAAGATGCTGCATCGTAAATAGTTTAGGGCCAAATGGAGGAAGGTCTGTATCGTAGATATATTAGTGCAAGTTCGAGAGGAACTGCATCGTAGATAATTTACTGCTAGTCCGAGAGGGACTGCATCGTAGTTTAGTTCAAAATCAAGACGGAATGTATCGTAGATGTACCAAAAGGGACTTCATCGTATATAATCTAGTGCTAGTGCGAGAGGGACTGCATCGAAGATAGTTAAGTGCTTAATCTAGGGGGACTGCATCGTCGATAGTTAACTCCTAGTCCGACAGGGACTGCATTGTAAATAGATTTGTATTAGTCTGAGAGGGACAGCATCGTAGATAGTTTACTGCTAGTCCGAGAGGGACTTCATCGTAGATAGTTTAGTGGAAGTTCGAGGGGGACTCCGGCGCAGATAGTTTAGTGCTAGTTCGAGAGGAACTGCATCGTAGATAGTATACTGCTAGTCCGAGAGGGACTGCATCGTAGATATTTTAGTGCTAGTTCGGGAGGAAGTGCATCGTATATAGCGAAGTGCTAAATCAAAAAGGACTGCATCGTAGATAGTTTAGTGCAAGTTCGAGAGGAACTGCATCACAGATAGTTTAGTGCTAGTTCGAGAGGAACTGCATCGTAGACAGTTTACTGCTAGTCGGAGAGGGACTGCTACGTAGATAGATTAGTGCTAGTCCGAGAGGGACTGCATCGTTGATATATCACCATTTTACCTAGAGGGACTGCATCGTAAATAATTTAGTGCAAAATCGGGACGGAAAGTAACGTAGACAGCTTAGTACTAAATCAAAAGGGACTTTATCGTAGATAATTTAGTGCTAGTCCAAGAGGGACTGCATCGAAGATAGATGAGTGCTAGTCCGAGAGGTACTGCATCGTAGTTAGTTAACTGCTAGTACGAGAGGGACTGCATCGTAGATATCTTAGTGCTAGTTCGGGAGAGTATATAGCGAAGTGCTAAATCAAAAGGGACAGCATCGTATATAGTTTAGTGCAAGTTCGAGAGGAACTGAATCGCAGAGAGTTTAGTGCTAGTCGGAGAGGGACTGTTTCGTAGTTAGTTTACTGCTAGTAGGAGAGGTACTGCTTAGTAGAGAGTTTACTGCTAGTCGGAGAGGGACTGCTTCGTAGATAATTTAGTGCTAGACCGAGAGGAACTGCATCGAAGATTGTTTAGTGCTAGTTCGAGACGAACTGCATCGTAGATAGTTTAGTTCTAAATCTAGAGGGGCTGCATCGTCGATAGTTAACTGGTAGTCTGACAGGGACTGCATCGTAAATAGATTTGTATTAGTCTGAGAGGGACTGCATCGTAGATAGTTTACTGCTAGTCCGAGAGGGACTGCAGCGTAGACAGTTTAGTGCAAGTTCGAGAAGGACTGCAGCGCAGATAGTTAAGTGCTAGTTCGAGAGGAACTGTATCGTAGACAGTTTACTGCTAGTCGGACAGGGACTGCATCGTAGATAGTTTAGTGCAAATTGGAGAGGAACTGCATCGCAGATAGTTTAGTGCTAGTTCGAAAGGAATTGCATCGTTGACTTAAGTGCAAAATCAAGACGGAATGCATCATAGATAGCTTATTGCTTTTCGAATGGGACTGCATCGTAGATAGTTTAGTGGATAATCTAGAGGGGCTGCATCGTAGATCGTTAACTACTAGTCCGAGAGGGACTGCATCGTAGATAGTTTAGGGCCAAATGGAGGAGGGTCTGTATCGTCGAAAGTTTAGTGCTAATTCGAGAGGAACTGCATCGTATATGAATAGTTTGGTTCTTAATCTAGAGGGACTGCATCGTCGATAGGTTAGTGCTTAATCTAGAGGGACTGCACCGTCGATAGTTAACTGCTAGTCCGACAAGGACTGCATCGTAAATAGTTTAGTATTAGTCTGAGAGTGACTGCATCGTAGATAGTTTAGTGCTAGTCCGAGAGGGATTGCATCGTAGATATATTAGCATTTTACCTAGACGGACTGCATCATAGACTTAAGTGCAAAATCAAGACGGAATATATCGTAGATAGCTTAGTGCTTATTCAAATGGGACTGCATGGTAGATAATTTAGTGCTAGTTCGAGAGGGACTGATCGAAGATAGCTTAGTGCAAGTTCGAGAGGAACTGCATCGTAGACAGTTTACTGATAGCCGGAGAGGGACTGCTACGTAGATAGTTTAGTGCTAGTCCGAGAGGGGCTGCATCGTCGATATATTAGCATTTTACCTAGAGGGACTGCATCATAAAGAGTTTAGTGCAAAATCGGGACGAAAAGTATCGTAGACAGCTTAGTACTAAATCAAAAGTGACTTTATCGAGGATAATTTAGTGCTAGTCCAAGAGGGACTGCATCGAAGATAGTTTACTGCTAGTCCGAAAGGGACTGCATCGGAGATATTATAGTGCGAGTTGGGGAGAGTATATAGCGAAGTGCTAAATCAAAAGGGACTGCATCGTAGATAGTTTAGTGCAAGTTCGAGAGGAACTGCATCGCAGATATTTTAGTGCTAGTTGGAGAGGGACTGCATCGTAGATAGTTTACTGCTAGTCGGAGAGGGACTGCACCGTAGATAGTTTAGTGCAAAATCGGGACGGAATGTATCGTAGATAGCTTAGAGCTAAATCAAGAGGGACTGCATATTAGATAATTTAGTGCTAGTCCAAGAGGAACTGCATGAAGAATGTTTAGTGCTAGTTCGAGAGGAACTGCATCGAAGATAGTTTACTGCTAGCGCTAGAGGGACTGCATCGTAGATAGTTTAGTGCAAGTTCGAAAGGAATTGCATCGTAGACTTTAGTGCAGAATCAAGAGGGAATGTATCATAGATAGCTTATTGCTTTTCAAATGGGACTGCATCGTAGATAATTTAGTGCTAGTTCGAGAGGGACTGATCGAAGATAGTTGAGTGCTGGTCCTAGAAGGACTGCATCGTAAGACAGTTTAGTGCAAGTTCGAGAGGAACTGCATCGTAGATAGTTTAGTGCTAAACCTAGAGGGGCTGCATCGTAGATTGTTAAGTGCCAGACCTAGAGAGACTGCATGGTAGATAGTATAGTGCTTAAACCTTGGGAGACTGCATCGTCGATAGTTTAGTGCTAGTTCGAGAGGAACTGCATCGTAGATAGTTTAGTGCTTAATCTAGAGGGACTGCATCGTCGATAGTTAACTGCTAGTACGACAGGGACTGCATCGTAAATAGATTTGTATTAGTCTGAGAGAGACTGCATCGTAGATAGTTCACTGCTAGTCTGAGAGGGACTGCATCGTAGATAGTTTAGTGGAAGTTCGAGAGGGACTGCAGCGCCGATAGTTTAGTGCTAGGTCGAGAGGAACTGCATCGTAGATAGTTTACTGCTGGTCCGAGAGGGACTGCATCGTAGATATTTTATTGCTAGTTCGGGAGAGAATATAGGGAAGTGCTAAATCTAAAGGGACTGCATCGTAGATAGTTTAGTGCAAGTTCGAGAGGAACTGCATTGCAGATATTTTAGTGATAGTCGGAGAGGGACTGCTTCGTAGATAGTTTACTGCTAGTCGGAGAGGGACTGCATCGTAGATAGTTTAGTGCAAAATCGGGACGGAATGTATCGTAGATAGCTTAGTGCTAAATCAGGGACTGCATCGTAGATAATTTAGTGCTAGTCCAAGAGGGACTGCATCGAAGATTGTTTAGTGCTAGTTCGAGACGAACTGCATCGTAGATAGTTTAGTGCTAAATCTAGAGGGGCTGCATCGTAGATTGGTAACTGCTAGACCGAGAGGGACTGCATCGTAGATAGTATAGTGCTTAAACCTTGGGGGAATGCATCGTAGATAGTTTACTGCTAGTTGGAGAGTGACTGCGTCGTAGATGGGTTCGGTCTAGTTCTAAAGATACTGCATCGTAGATAGTTTAGGGCCAAATAGAGGAAGGTCTGTATCGTAGATATTTTAGTGCTAGTTCGAGAGGAACTGCATCGTAGATAATTTTGTGCTAGTCCGTGAGGGACTGCATCGTCGAGAGTTGAGTGCTGGTCCGAGAGGGACTGCATCGTAGACAGTTTAGTGCAAGTCCGAGAGGAACTGCGTCGTATATGTATAGTTTAGTTCTTAATCAAGAGCGACTGCATCGTCGATAGTTTAGTGCTAGTTCGAGAGGCACTGCATCGTAAATAGTTTAGTGCTTAATCTACAGGGACTGCATCGTCGATAGTTAACTGGAAGTCCGACAGGGACTGCATCGTAAATAGATTTGTATTAGTCTGAGAGGGACTGCATCGTAGATAGTTTACTGCTAGTCCGAGAGGGACTGCAGCGTAGATAGTTTAGTGCAAGTTCGAGAAGGACTGCAGCGCAGATAGTTTAGTGCTAGTTCGAGAGGGACTGCATCGTAGACAGTTCACTGCTAGTCGGATAGGGACTGCATCGTAGATAGTTTAGTGCAAATTGGAGAGGAACTTCATCGCACATAGTTTAGTGCTAGTTCGAAACGAACTGCATCGTAGACTTAAGTGCAAAATCAAGACGGAATGCATCATAGATAGCTTATTGCTTTTCGAATGGGACTGCATCGTAGATAGTTAAGTGGATAATCTAGAGGGGCTGCATCGTAGATAGTTTACTGCTAGTCCGAAAGGGACTGCATCGGCGATATTATAGTGCGAGTTCGGAAGAGTATATAGCGAAGTGCTAAATCAAAAGGGACTGCATCATAGATAGTTTAGTTCAAGTTCGAGAGGAACTGCATCGCAGATATTTTAGTGCTAGTCGGAGAGGGACTGCATCGTAGATAGTTTACTGCTAGTCGTAGAGGGACTGCACCGTAGATAGTTTAGTGCAAAATCGGGACGGAATGTATCGTAGATAGCTTAGAGCTAAATCAAGAGGGACTGCATCGTAGATGATTTAGTGCTAGTCCAAGAGGGACAGCATCGAATATTGTATAGTGCTAGTTCGAAAGGAACTGCATCGTAGATAGTTTACTGCTAGCGCGAGAGGGACTGCATCGTAGATAGTTAAGTGCAAGTTCGAAAGGAACTACTTCGTAGACTTAAGTGCAAAATCAAACGAAATGCATCAGAGATAGCTTATTGCTTTTCAAATGGGACTGCATCGTAGATAATTTAGTGCTAGATCGAGAGGGACTGATCGAAGATAAATGAGTGCTGGTCCGAGAGGGACTACTTCGTATGACAGTTTAGTGCAAGTTCGAGAGGAACTGCATCGTAGATAGTTTAGTGCTAAATCTAGAGAAGCTGCATCGTAGATTGTTAAGTGCTAGACTTAGAGGGACTGCATCGTAGATAGTATAGTTCTTAAAACTTTGGGGTCCGCATCGTAGATAGTTTACTGCCAGTCCGAGAGGGACTGCGTCGTAGATGGGTTCGGTCTTGTTCTAAAGATGCTGCATCGTAGATAGTTTAGGGCCAAATAGAGGAAGGTCTGTATACTAGATATTTAAGTTCAAGTTAGAGAGGAACTGCATCGTAGATAATTTACTGCTAGTCCGAGAGGGACTGCATCGTAGTTTAGTTCAAAATCAAGACGGAATGTATCGTAGATGTATCAAAAGGGACTTTATCGTATATAATCTAGTGCTAGTGCGAGAGGGACGGCATCGAAGATAGTTTAGTGCTTAATCAAGAGGGACTGCATCGTCGATAGTTAACTGCTAGTCCGACAGGGATTGCATCGTAAATAGATTGGTATTAGTATGTGAGGGACTGCATCGTAGATAGTTTACTGCTAGTCCGAGAGGGACTGCATCGTAGATATTTTAGTGCTAGTTCGAGAGGAAGTGCAACGTATATAGCGACGTGCTAAATCAAAAGGGACTGCATCGTAGATAGTTTAGTGCAAGGTCGAGAGGAACAGCATCACAGATAGTTTAGTGCTAGTTCAAGAGGAACAGCATCGTAGACAGTTTAGTGCTAGTCCAAGAGGGACTGAATCGTGGATAGTTGAGTGTTGATCCAAGAGGAACTGCATCGTGGATAGTTTAGTGTAAGTTCGAGAGGAACTGCACCGCAGATAGTTTAGTGCTAGTTCGAGAGGAACTGCATCGTAGATAGTTTAATGCTTAATCTAGAGGGACTGCTTCGTCGATAGTTAACTGCTAGTCCGACAGGGACTGCATCATAAATACTTTAGTATTAGTCTGAGAGGGTCTGCATCGTAGATAGTTTAATGCTTAATCTAGAGGGACTGCTTCGTCGATAGTTAACTGTTAGTCCGACAGAGACTGCATCATAAATACTTTAGTATTAGTCTGAGAGGGTCTGCATCGTAGATAGTTTAGTGCTATTCCGTGAAGGACTGCATCGTAGATATATTAGCATTTTATCTAGAGGGACTGCATCGTAGATAGTTTAGTGCAAAATGGGGACCGAAAGTATTGTAGACAGCTTAGTACTAAATAAAAAGGGACTTTATCGTAGATAATTTAGTGCTAGTCCAAGAGGGACTGCATCGAAGATAGATTAGTGCTAGTTCGAGAGGAACTGCATCGTAGTTAGTTAACTGCTAGTACGAGAGGGACTGCATCGAAGATAGTTTACTGCTAGTCCGAGAGGGAATGCATCGTAGATATTTTAGTGCTAGTTCTGGAGAGTATATAGCGAAGTGCTAAATCAAAAGGGACTGCATCGTAGATAGCTTAGTGCAACTTCGATAGGAACTGCATTGTAGACTTAAGTGCAAAATCAAGACGGAATGTATCATATATAGCTTATTGCTTATTCAAATGGGACTGCGTCGTAGATAATGAAGTGTTAGTTCGAGAGGGACTGATTGAAGATAGTTTAGGGCAAGTTTTCTAGGGAAATGCATTGTAGATAGTTTACTGCTAGTCCGAGAGTAACTGCATCGCAGATAGTTTAGTGCTAGTTCGAGAAGAACTGCATCGTGAATAGATTTGTATTAGTCTGAGAGGGACTGCATCGTAGATAGTTTACTGCTAGTCGGAGAGGGACTGCTTCGTAGATAGCTTAGTGCTAGTTCGAGAGATACTGCATCGTAGACAGTTTACTGCTAGTCGGAGAGGGACTGCATCGTAGAGAGTTTAGTGCAAAATGGGGACGGAATGTATCGTAGATAGCTTAGTGCTAAATCAAAAGGACTGCATCGCAGATAATTTAGTGCTAGTTCGAGAGGGACTGATTGAAGACAGTTTAGGGCTAGTTTTCGAAGGAACTGCAACGTAGATAGTTTACCGCTAGTCCGAGAGGAACTGCATCGTAGGTAGTTTAGTGGTTAATCTAGAGGTGTTGCATCATCGATAGTTAACTGCTAGTCCGACAGGGACTGCACCGTAAGTATATTTGTATTAGTCTGAGAGGGACTCCATCGTAGATAGTTTACTGCTAGTCGGAGAGGGACTGCTTCGTAGATAGTTTAGTGCTAGTTCGAGAGGACCTGCATCGTAGACAGTTTACAGCTAGTCGGAGAGGGACTCCATCGTAGATGGTTTAGTGCAAAATAGGGATGGAATGTATCGTAGATAGCTTAGTACTAAATCAAAAGGGACTTTATCGTAGATACTTTAGTGCTAGTCCAAGAGGGACTGCATCGAAGATAGAGTAGTGCTAGTTCGAGACGAACTGCATCGTAGTTAGTTAACTGCTAGTACGAGAGGGACTGCATCGAAGATAGTTTACTGCTAGTCCGAGAGGGACTGCATCGTAGATATTTTAGTGCTAGTTCGGGAGGAAGTGCAACGTATATAGCGAAGTGCTAAATCAAAAGGGACTGCATCGTAGATAGTTTAGTGCAAGTTCGAGAGGAACTGCATCACAGATAGTTTAGTGTAAGTTCGAGAGGAACTGCACCGCAGATCGTTTAGTGCTAGTTCGAGAGGAACTGCATCGTAGATAGTTTAATGCATAATCTAGAGGGACTGCTTCGTCGATAGTTAACTGCTAGTCCGACAGGGACTGCATCGTAAATAGTTTAGTATTAGTCTGAGAGGGACTGCATTGTGGATAGTTTAGTGCTAGTCCGAGAAGTACTGCATCGTAGATATATTAGCATTTTATCTAGAGGGACTGGATCGTAGATAGTTTAGTGCAAAATGGGGACGGAAAGTATTGTAGACAGCTTAGTACTAAATAAAAAGGGACTTTATCGTAGATAATTTAGTGCTAGTCCAAGAGGGACTGCATCAAAGATAGATTAGTGCTAGTGCGAGAGGAACTGCATCGTAGTTAGTTAACTGCTAGTACGAGAGGGACTGCATCGAAGATAGTTTACTGCTAGTCCGAGAGGGAATGCATCGTAGATACTTTAGTGCTAGTTCTGGAGAGTATATAGCGAAGTGCTAAATCAAAAGGGACTGCATCGTAGACAGCTTAGTGCAAGTTCGATAGGAACTGCATCGTAGACTTAAGTGCAAAATCAAGACGGAATGTATCATATATAGCTTATTGCTTATTCAAATGGGACTGCATCGTAGATAATTTAGTGCTAGTTCGAGAGGGAATGATTGAAGTTTGTTTAGGACTAGTTTTCGAGGGAACTGCATTGTAGATAGTTTACTGCTAGTCCGAGAGGGACTGCATTGTAGATAGTTTAGTGCTAGTTCGAGAAGAACTGCATCGTGAATAGATTTGTATTAATCTGAGAGGGACTGCATAGTAGATAGTTTACTGCTAGTCGGAGAGGGACTGCTTCGTAGATAGCTTAGTGCCAGTTCGAGAGATACTGCATCGTATACAGTTTACTGGTAGTCGGAGAGGGACTGCATCGTCGAGAGCTTAGTGAAAAATCGGGACGGAATGTATCGTAGATAGCTTAGTGCTAAATCAAAAGGACTGCATCGCAGATAATTTAGTGCTAGTCCGAGAGGGACTGATTGAAGATAGTTTAGGGCTAGTTTTCGAGGGACAGGATCGTAAACAGTTTACCGCTAGTCCGAGAGGAACTGCATCGTAGATAGTTTAGTGCAAGTTCGAGAGGAACTGCATCGCAGATAGTTTAGTGCTAGTTCGAGAGGAACTGCATCGTACATAGTTTAGTGGTTAATCTAGAGGGGCTGCATCGTCGATAGTTATAACTGCTAGTCCGACAGGGGCTGCATCGTAAATAGATTTGTATTAGTCTGAGAGGGACTGCATCGTAGATAGTTTACTGCTAGTCGGAGAGGGACTGCTTGGTAGCTAGTTTAGTGCTAGTTCGAGAGGAACTGCATCGTAGTTAGTTAACTGCTAGTACGAGAGGGACTGCATCGTAGATAGTTTAGTGCAAGTTCGAAAGGAACTGCATAGCAGATAGTTTAGTGCTAGTTCGAGAGGAACTGCATCGTAGATAGTTTAGTGGTTAATCTAGAAGTGTTGCATCGTCGATAGTTAACTGCTAGTCCGACAGGGACTGCACCGTAAATATATTTGTATTAGTCCGAGAGGGACTCCATCGTAGATAGTTTACTATTGGTCGGAGAGGGACTGCTTCGTAGATAGTTTAGTGTTAGTTCGAGAGGACCTGCTTCGTAGACAGTTTACAGCTGGTAGGGGAGGGACTGCATCGTAGATATTTTAGTGCTAGTTCGGGAGAGTATATAGCGAAGTGCTAAATCAAAAGGGACTGCATCGTAGATAGATTAGTGCATGTTCGAGAGGAACTGCATCGCAGATAGTTTAGTGCTAGACCGAGAGGGACTGCTTCGTAGATAGTTTACCGCTAGTCGGAGAGGGACTGCTTCGTAGATAGTTTAGTGCTAGTTCGAGAGGAACTGCATCGTAGACAGTTTACTGCTAGTCGGAGAGGGACTGCATCGTAGATATTTTTGTGCTAGTTCGACAGGAACTGCATCGTAAGCAGTATACTGCTAGTCGGAGAGGGACTGCATCGTAGAATGTTTAGAGCAAAATCGGGACGGATTGTATCGTAGACAGCTTAGTACTAAATTAAAAGGGACTTTTTCGTAGATAATTTAGTGCTAGTCCAAGAGGGACAGCATCGAAGATAGATAAGTGCTAGTTCGAGAGGAACTGCATCGTAGTTAGTTAACTGCTAGTACGAGAGGGACTGCATCGAAGATAGTTTACTGCTAGTCCGAGAGGGACTGCATCGTAGATATTTTAGTGCTAATTCGGGACAGTATATAGCGAAGTGCTAAATCAGAAGGGACTGCATCGTAGATAGTTTAGTGCAAGATCGAGAGGAACTGCATCGTAGACAGTTTACTGCTAGTCGGAGAGGGACAGCATCGTAGATAGTATAGTGCAAAATCGGGATGGAATTTATCGTAGATAGCTTAGTGCTAAATCAAAAGGGACTGCATCGTAGATAATTTAGTGCTAGTCCAAGAGGGACTGCATCGAAGATTGTTTAGTGCTAGTTCGAGAGGAACTGCATCGTAGATAGTTTACTGCTAGCGCGAGAGGGACTGCATCGTCGATAGTTTAGTGTAAGTTCGATGGGAACTGCATCGTAGACTGAAGTGCAAAATCAAGACGGAATGTATCATAGACAGCTTATTGCCTATTCAAATGGGACTGCATCGTAGATAATTTAGTGCAAGTTCGAGAGGGACTGCATGGCTGATAGTTAAGTGATAGTTCGAGAGGAACTACATCGTAGATAGTTTAGGGCCAAGTAGAGAAGGGTCTGTATCGGCCATAGTTTAGTGCTACTTCGAGAGGAACTGCATCGTAGACATAAGTTCAAAATCAAGACGAAATGTATTGTAGATAGCTTAGTGCTTATTCAAATGGGACTGCATGGTAGATAATTTAGGGCTAGTTCGAGAGGGACTGATCGAAGATAGTTTAGTGCTAGTTCGAGGAACTGCATCGTAGATAGCTTAGTGCTAAATCTAGAGGGGCTGCAGCGTAGATTGTTAACTGCTAGTCCGAGAGGGACTGCGTCGTAGATATTTTAGGGCAAGTTCGGGAGAGTATATAGCGAAGTGCTAAATCAAAAAGGACTGAATCATAGGTAGTTTAGTGCAAGTTCGAGAGGAACTGCATCGCAGATAGTTTAGTACTGGTCGGAGAGCGACTGCTTCGTAGATACTTTACTGCTAGTCGGAGAGGGTCTATTCGTAGATAGTTTAGTGCCAGTTCGAGAGGAACTGCATCGTAGACAGTTTACTGCTAGTCGGAGAGGAACTGCATCGTAGATAGTTTAGTGCAAGTTCGAGAGGAACTGCATCACAGATAGTTTAGTGTAAGTTCGAGAGGAACTGCACCGCAGATAGTTTAGTGCTAGTTCGAGAGGAAATGCATCGTGAATAGATTTGTATTAGTCTGAGAGGGACTGCATAGTAGATAGTTTACTGCTAGTCGGAGAGGGACTGCTTCGTAGATAGCTTAGTGCCAGTTCGAGAGATACTGCATCGTATACAGTTTACTGGTAGTCGGAGAGGGACTGCATCGTCGAGAGTTTAGTGAAAAATCGGGACGGAATGTATCGTAGATAGCTTAGTGCTAAATCAAAAGGACTGCATCGCAGATAATTTAGTGCTAGTTCGAGAGGGACTGATTGAAGATAGTTTAGGGCTAGTTTTCGAGGGAACTGCATCGTAAACAGTTTACCGCTAGTCCGAGAGGAACTGCATCGTAGATAGTTTAGTGCAAGTTCGAGAGGAACTGCATCGCAGATAGTTTAGTGCTAGTTCGAGAGGAACTGCATCGTACATAGTTTAGTGGTTAATCTAGAGGGGCTGCATCGTCGATAGTTATAACTGCTAGTCCGACAGGGACTGCATCGTAAATAGATTTGTATTAGTCAGAGAGGGACTGCATCGTAGATAGTTTACTGCTAGTCGGAGAGGGACTGCTTGGTAGCTAGTTTAGTGCTAGTTCGAGAGGAACTGCATCGTAGTTAGTTAACTGCTAGTACGAGAGGGACTGCATCGTAGATAGTTTAGTGCAAGTTCGAAAGGAACTGCATAGCAGATAGTTTAGTGCTAGTTCGAGAGGAACTGCATCGTAGATAGTTTAGTGGTTAATCTAGAAGTGTTGCATCGTCGATAGTTAACTGCTAGTCCGACAGGGACTGCACCGTAAATATATTTGTATTAGTCTGAGAGGGACTCCATCGTAGATAGTTTACTATTGGTCGGAGAGGGACTGCTTCGTAGATAGTTTAGTGCTAGTTCGAGAGGACCTGCATCGTAGACAGTTTACAGCTGGTCGGGGAGGGACTCCATCGTAGATAGTTTAGTGCAAAATCGGGATGGAATGTATCGTAGATAGCTTAGTACTAAATCAAAAGGGACTTTACCGTAGATAATTTAGTGCTAGTCCAAGAGGGACTGCATCGAAGATAGATTAGTGCCAGTTCGAGAGTAACGGCATCGTAGTTAGTTAACTGCTAGTACGAGAGGGACTGCATCGAATATAGTTTACTGCTAGTCCGAGAGGGATTGCATCGTAGATATTTTAGTGCTAGTTCGGGAGAGTATATAGCGAAGTGCTAAATCAAAAGGGACTGCATCGTAGATAGATTAGTGCAAGTTCGAGAGGAACTGCATCGCAGATAGTTTAGTGCTAGACCGAGAGGGACTGCTTCGTAGATAGTTTACCGCTAGTCGGAGAGGGACTGCTTCGTAGATAGTTTAGTGCTAGTTCGAAAGGAACTGCATCGTAGACAGTTTACTGCCAGTCGGAGAGGGACTGCATCGTAGATATTTTAGTGCTAGTTCGAGAGGAACTGCATCGTAAGCAGTATACTGCTAGTCGGAGAGGGACTGCATCGTAGAATGTTTAGAGCAAAATCGGGACGGATTGTATCGTAGACAGCTTAGTACTAAATTAAAAGGGACTTTTTCGTAGATAATTTAGTGCTAGTCCAAGAGGGACAGCTTCGAAGATAGATAAGTGCTAGTTCGAGAGGAACTGCATCGTAGTTAGTTAACTGCTAGTACGAGAGGGAATGCATCGAAGATAGTTTACTGCTAGTCCGAGAGGGACTGCATCGTAGATATTTTAGTGCTAATTCGGGACAGTATATAGCGAAGTGCTAAATCAGAGGGGACTGCATCGTAGATAGTTTAGTGCAAGATCGAGAGGAACTGCATCGTAGACAGTTTACTGCTAGTCGGAGAGGGACAGCATCGTAGATAGTATAGTGCAAAATCGGGACGGAATTTATCGTAGATAGCTTAGTGCTAAATCAAAAGGGACTGCATCGTAGATAATTTAGTGCTAGTCCAAGAGGGACTGCATCGAAGATTGTTTAGTGCTAGTTCGAGAGGAACTGCATCGTAGATAGTTTACTGCTAGCGCGAGAGGGACTGCATCGTCGATAGTTTAGTGTAAGTTCGATGGGAACTGCATCGTAGACTGAAGTGCAAAATCAAGACGGAATGTATCATAGACAGCTTATTGCCTATTCAAATGGGACTGCATCGTAGATAATTTAGTGCATGTTCGAGAGGGACTGCATGGCTGATAGTTAAGTGCTAGTTCGAGAGGAACTGCATCGTAGATAGTTTAGGGCCAAGTAGAGAAGGGTCTGTATCGGCCATAGTTTAGTGCTAGTTCGAGAGGAACTGCATCGTAGACATAAGTGCAAAATCAAGACGAAATGTATTGTAGATAGCTTAGTGCTTATTCAAATGGGACTGCATGGTAGATAATTTAGGGCTAGTTCGAGAGGGACTGATCGAAGATAGTTTAGTGCTAGTTCGAGGAACTGCATCGTAGATAGCTTAGTGCTAAATCTAGAGGGGCTGCAGCGTAGATTGTTAACTGCTAGTTCGAGAGGGCCTGCGTCGTAGATATTTTAGGGCTAGTTCGGGAGAGTATATAGCGAAGTGCTAAATCAAAAAGGACTGAATCATAGGTAGTTTAGTGCACGTTCGAGAGGAACTGCATCACAGATAGATTAGTGCTATATCGGAGAGGGACTGCTTCGTAGATAGTTTACTGCTAGTCGGAGAGGGACTGCTTCGTAGATAGTTTAGTGCTAGTTCGAGAGGAACTGCATCGTAGACAGTTTACTGCTAGTCGGAGAGGAACTGCATCGTAGATAGTTTAGTGCAAGTTCGAGAGGAACTGCATCGCAGATAGTTTAGTGGTTAATCTAGAGGGGCTGCATCGTCGATAGTTAACTGCTATTCCGACAGGGACTGCACCGTAAATAGATTTGTATTAGTCTGAGAGGGACTGCATCGTAGATAGTTTACTGCTAGACGGAGAGGGACTGCTTCGTAGATAGTTTAGTGCTAGTTCGAGAGGACCTGCATCGTAGACAGTTTACTGCTAGTACGAAAGGGACTGCATCGAAGATAGCTTACTGCTAGTCCGAGAGTGACGCCATCGTAGATATTATAGTGCTAGTTTGGGAGAGTATATATCGAAGTGCTAAATCAAAAGGGACTGCATCGTAGATAGTTTAGTGCAAGTTCGAGAGGAACTGCATCACAGATAGATTAGTGCTATATCGGAGAGGGACTGCTTCGTAGATAGTTTACTGCTAGTCGGAGAGGGACTGCTTCGTAGATAGTTTTGTGCTAGTTCGAGAGGAACATGAATCGTAGACAGTTTACTGCTAGTCAGAGAGGGACTGCATCGTTGATAGTTTAGTGAAAAATCGGGACGGAATGGATCGTAGATAGCTTAGTGCTAAATCAAAAGGGACTGCATCGTAGATAATTTAGTGCTAGTCCCAGAGGGACTGCATCGAAGATTGGTTAGTGCAAGTTCGATAGGAACTGCATCGTAGACTTAAGTGCAAAATCAAGACGGAATGTATCATAGATAGCTTATTGCTTATTCAAATGGGACTGCAGCGTAGATAATTTAGTGGTAGTTCGAGAGGGACTGATTTAAGATAGTGTAGGGCTAGTTTTCGAGGGAACCGCGTCGTAGATAGTTTACTGCTGGTCCGAAAGGGACTGCTTCGTAGATAGTTTACTGCCAGACTGGAGGAACTGCATCGAAGATAGTTTAGTGCTAGTCCGAGAGGGACTGCATCGTAGATAGTTTAGTGCAAAATCAGGACGAAATGTATCGTAGATAGCTTATTGCTAAATCATACGGGACTGCATCGTAGATATTTTAGTGCTAGTTCGGGAGAGTATATAGCAAGTGCTAAATCAAAAGGTACTGCATCGTAGATAGTTTACTGCTAGTCCGACAGGGACAGCATCGTAGATAGTTTAGTGCAAGTTCGAGAGGAACTGCATCGCAGATAGTTTAGTACTGGTCGGAGAGCGACTGCTTCGTAGATAGTTTACTGCTAGTCGGAGAGGGACTGCATCGTAGATAGTTTAGTGCAAAATCAGGACGGAATGTATCATAGATAGCTTATTGCTTATTCAAATGGGACTGCATTGTAGATAATTTAGTGCTTGTTCGAGTGGGACTGATTTAAGATAGTTTAGGGCTAGTTTTCGAGGGAACTGCATCGTAGATAGTTTACTGCTAGTCCGAGAGGAACTGCATCGTAGATAGTTTAGTGCAAGTTCGAGAGGAACTGCATCGCAGATAGTTTAGTACTGGTCGGAGAGCGACTGCTTCGTAGATAGTTTACTGCTAGTCGGAGAGGGTCTATTCGTAGATAGTTTAGTGCTAGTTCGAGAGGAACTGCATCGTAGACAGTTTACTGCTAGTCGGAGAGGAACTGCATCGTAGATAGTTTAGTGCAATTTCGAGAGGAACTGCATCGCAGATAGTTTAGTGGTTAATCTAGAGGGGCTGCATCGTCGATAGTTAACTGCTAGTCCGACAGGGACTGCACCGTAAATAGATTTGTATTAGTCTGAGAGGGACTGCATCGTAGATAGTTTACTGCTAGACGGAGAGGGACTGCTTCGTAGAAAGTTTAGTGCTAGTTCGAGAGGACCTGCATCGTAGACAGTTTACTGCTAGTACGAAAGGGACTGCATCGAAGATAGCTTACTGCTAGTCCGAGAGTGACGCCATCGTAGATATTATAGTGCTAGTTCGGGAGAGTATATATCGAAGTGCTAAATCAAAAGGGACTGCATCGTAGATAGTTTAGTGCAAGTTCGAGAGGAACAGCATCACAGATAGATTAGTGCTATATCGGAGAGGGACTGCTTCGTAGATAGTTTACTGCTAGTCGGAGAGGGACTGCTTCGTAGATAGTTTTGTGCTAGTTCGAGAGGAACATGAATCGTAGACAGTTTACTGCTAGTCAGAGAGGGACTGCATCGTTGATAGTTGAGTGAAAAATCGTGACGGAATGGATCGTAGATAGCTTAGTGCTAAATCAAAAGTGACTTTATCGAGGATAATTTAGTGCTAGTCCAAGAGGGACTGCATCGAAGATAGTTTACTGCTAGTCCGAAAGGGACTGCGTCGGAGATATTATAGTGCGAGTTGGGGAGAGTATATAGCGAAGTGCTAAATCAAAAGGGACTGCATCGTAGATAGTTTAGTGCAAGTTCGAGAGGAACTGCATCGCAGATATTTTAGTACTAGTCGGAGAGGGACTGCATCGTAGATAGTTTACTGCTAGTCGTAGAGGGACTGCACCGTAGATAGTTTAGTGCAAAATCTGGACGGAATGTATCGTAGATAGCTTAGAGCTAAATCAAGAGGGACTGCATCGTAGATGATTTAGTGCTAGTCCAAGAGGGACAGCATCGAATATTGTATAGTGCTAGTTCGAGAGGAACTGCATCGTAGATAGTTTACTGCTAGCGCGAGAGGGACTGCATCGTAGATAGTTAAGTGCAAGTTCGAAAAGAACTACTTCGTAGACTTAAGTGCAAAATCAAGCGAAATGCACCAGAGATAGCTTATTGCTTTTCAAATGGGACTGCATCGTAGATAATTTAGTGCTAGTTCGAGAGGGACTGATCGAAGATAAATGAGTGCTGGTCCGAGAGGGACTACTTCGTATGACAGTTTAGTGCAAGTTCGAGAGGAACTGCATCGTAGATAGTTTAGTGCTAAATCTAGAGGGGCTGCATCGTAGATTGTTAAGTGCTAGACCTAGAGGGACTGCATCGTAGATAGTATAGTTCTTAAAACTTGGGGGTCCGCATCGTAGATAGTTTACTGCCAGTCCGAGAGGGACTGCGTCGTAGATGGGTTCGGTCTTGTTCTAAAGATGCTGCATCGTAGATAGTTTAGGGCCAAATAGAGGAAGGTCTGTATACTAGATATTTTAGTTCAAGTTCGAGAGGAACTGCATCGTAGATAATTTAATGCTAGTCCGAGAGGGACTGCATCGTAGTTTAGTTCAAAATCAAGACGGAATGTATCGTAGATGTATCAAAAGGGACTTCATCGTATATAATCTAGTGCTAGTGCGAGAGGGACGGCATCGAAGATAGTTTAGTGCTTAATCAAGAGGGACTGCATCGTCGATAGTTAACTGCTAGTCCGACAGGGATTGCATCGTAAATAGATTGGTATTAGTATGTGAGGGACTGCATCGTAGATAGTTTACTGCTAGTCCGAGAGGGACTGCATCGTAGATAGTTTACTGCTAGTCCGAGAGGGACTGCATCGTAGATATTTTAGTGCTAGTTCGAGAGGAAGTGCAACGTATATAGCGACGTGCTAAATCAAAAGGGACTGCATCGTAGATAGTTTAGTGCAAGGTCGAGAGGAACAGCATCACAGATAGTTTAGTGCTAGTTCAAGAGGAACAGCATCGTAGACAGTTTAGTGCTAGTCCAAGAGGGACTGAATCGTGGATAGTTGAGTGTTGATCCAAGAGGAACTGCATCGTGGATAGTTTAGTGTAAGTTCGAGAGGAACTGCACCGCAGATAGTTTAGTGCTAGTTCGAGAGGAACTGCATCGTAGATAGTTTAATGCTTAATCTAGAGGGACTGCTTCGTCGATAGTTAACTGCTAGTCCGACAGGGACTGCATCATAAATACTTTAGTATTAGTCTGAGAGGGTCTGCATCGTAGATAGTTTAATGCTTAATCTAGAGGGACTGCTTCGTCGATAGTTAACTGCTAGTCCGACAGGGACTGCATCATAAATACTTTAGTATTAGTCTGAGAGGGTCTGCATCGTAGATAGTTTAGTGCTATTCCGTGAAGGACTGCATCGTAGATATATTAGCATTTTATCTAGAGGGACTGCATCGTAGATAGTTTAGTGCAAAATGGGGACCGAAAGTATTGTAGACAGCTTAGTACTAAATAAAAAGGGACTTTATCGTAGATAATTTAGTGCTAGTCCAAGAGGGACTGCATCGAAGATAGATTAGTGCTAGTTCGAGAGGAACTGCATCGTAGTTAGTTAACTGCTAGTACGAGAGGGACTGCATCGAAGATAGTTTACTGCTAGTCCGAGAGGGAATGCATCGTAGATATTTTAGTGCTAGTTCTGGAGAGTATATAGCGAAGTGCTAAATCAAAAGGGACTGCATCGTAGATAGCTTAGTGCAACTTCGATAGGAACTGCATTGTAGACTTAAGTGCAAAATCAAGACGGAATGTATCATATATAGCTTATTGCTTATTCAAATGGGACTGCGTCGTAGATAATGTAGTGTTAGTTCGAGAGGGACTGATTGAAGATAGTTTAGGGCAAGTTTTCTAGGGAAATGCATTGTAGATAGTTTACTGCTAGTCCGAGAGTAACTGCATCGCAGATAGTTTAGTGCTAGTTCGAGAAGAACTGCATCGTGAATAGATTTGTATTAGTCTGAGAGGGACTGCATCGTAGATAGTTTACTGCTAGTCGGAGAGGGACTGCTTCGTAGATAGCTTAGTGCTAGTTCGAGAGATACTGCATCGTAGACAGTTTACTGCTAGTCGGAGAGGGACTGCATCGTAGAGAGTTTAGTGCAAAATGGGGACGGAATGTATCGTAGATAGCTTAGTGCTAAATCAAAAGGACTGCATCGCAGATAATTTAGTGCTAGTTCGAGAGGGACTGATTGAAGACAGTTTAGGCCTAGTTTTCGAAGGAACTGCAACGTAGATAGTTTACCGCTAGTCCGAGAGGAACTGCATCGTAGGTAGTTTAGTGGTTAATCTAGAGGTGTTGCATCATCGATAGTTAACTGCTAGTCCGACAGGGACTGCACCGTAAGTATATTTGTATTAGTCTGAGAGGGACTCCATCGTAGATAGTTTACTGCTAGTCGGAGAGGGACTGCTTCGTAGATAGTTTAGTGCTAGTTCGAGAGGACCTGCATCGTAGACAGTTTACAGCTAGTCGGAGAGGGACTCCATCGTAGATGGTTTAGTGCAAAATAGGGATGGAATCTATCGTAGATAGCTTAGTACTAAATCAAAAGGGACTTTATCGTAGATACTTTAGTGCTAGTCCAAGAGGGACTGCATCGAAGATAGATTAGTGCTAGTTCGAGACGAACTGCATCGTAGTTAGTTAACTGCTAGTACGAGAGGGACTGCATCGAAGATAGTTTACTGCTAGTCCGAGAGGGACTGCATCGTAGATATTTTAGTGCTAGTTCGGGAGGAAGTGCAACGTATATAGCGAAGTGCTAAATCAAAAGGGACTGCATCGTAGATAGTTTAGTGCAAGTTCGAGAGGATCTGCATCACAGATAGTTTAGTGTAAGTTCGAGAGGAACTGCACCGCAGAACGTTTAGTGCTAGTTCGAGAGGAACTGCATCGTAGATAGTTTAATGCATAATCTAGAGGGACTGCTTCGTCGATAGTTAACTGCTAGTCCGACAGGGACTGCATCGTAAATAGTTTAGTATTAGTCTGAGAGGGACTGCATTGTGGATAGTTTAGTGCTAGTCCGAGAAGTACTGCATCGTAGATATATTAGCATTTTATCTAGAGGGACTGGATCGTAGATAGTTTAGTGCAAAATGGGGACGGAAAGTATTGTAGACAGCTTAGTACTAAATAAAAAGGGACTTTATCGTAGATAATTTAGTGCTAGTCCAAGAGGGACTGCATCAAAGATAGATTAGTGCTAGTGCGAGAGGAACTGCATCGTAGTTAGTTAACTGCTAGTACGAGAGGGACTGCATCGAAGATAGTTTACTGCTAGTCCGAGAGGGAATGCATCGTAGATAATTTAGTGCTAGTTCTGGAGAGTATATAGCGAAGTGCTAAATCAAAAGGGACTGCATCGTAGACAGCTTAGTGCAAGTTCGATAGGAACTGCATCGTAGACTTAAGTGCAAAATCAAGACGGAATGTATCATATATAGCTTATTGCTTATTCAAATGGGACTGCATCGTAGATAATTTAGTGCTAGTTCGAGAGGGAATGATTGAAGTTTGTTTAGGACTAGTTTTCGAGGGAACTGCATTGTAGATAGTTTACTGCTAGTCCGAGAGGGACTGCATTGTAGATAGTTTAGTGCTAGTTCGAGAAGAACTGCATCGTGAATAGATTTGTATTAATCTGAGAGGGACTGCATAGTAGATAGTTTACTGCTAGTCGGAGAGGGACTGCTTCGTAGATAGCTTAGTGCCAGTTCGAGAGATACTGCATCGTATACAGTTTACTGGTAGTCCGAGAGGGACTGCATCGTCGAGAGCTTAGTGAAAAATCGGGACGGAATGTATCGTAGATAGCTTAGTGCTAAATCAAAAGGACTGCATCGCAGATAATTTAGTGCTAGTCAGAGAGGGACTGATTGAAGATAGTTTAGGGCTAGTTTTCGAGGGAACTGCATCGTAAACAGTTTACCGCTAGTCCGAGAGGAACTGCATCGTAGATAGTTTAGTGCAAGTTCGAGAGGAACTGCATCGCAGATAGTTTAGTGCTAGTTCGAGAGGAACTGCATCGTACATAGTTTAGTGGTTAATCTAGAGGGGCTGCATCGTCGATAGTTATAACTGCTAGTCCGACAGGGGCTGCATCGTAAATAGATTTGTATTAGTCTGAGAGGGACTGCATCGTAGATAGTTTACTGCTAGTCGGAGAGGGACTGCTTGGTAGCTAGTTTAGTGCTAGTTCGAGAGGAACTGCATCGTAGTTAGTTAACTGCTAGTACGAGAGGGACTGCATCGTAGATAGTTTAGTGCAAGTTCGAAAGGAACTGCATAGCAGATAGTTTAGTGCTAGTTCGAGAGGAACTGCATCGTAGATAGTTTAGTGGTTAATCTAGAAGTGTTGCATCGTCGATAGTTAACTGCTAGTCCGACAGGGACTGCACCGTAAATATATTTGTATTAGTCCGAGAGGGACTCCATCGTAGATAGTTTACTATTGGTCGGAGAGGGACTGCTTCGTAGATAGTTTAGTGCTAGTTCGAGAGGACCTGCATCGTAGACAGTTTACAGCTGGTAGGGGAGGGACTGCATCGTAGATATTTTAGTGCTAGTTCGGGAGAGTATATAGCGAAGTGCTAAATCAAAAGGGACTGCATCGTAGATAGATTAGTGCATGTTCGAGAGGAACTGCATCGCAGATAGTTTAGTGCTAGACCGAGAGGGACTGCTTCGTAGATAGTTTACCGCTAGTCGGAGAGGGACTGCTTCGTAGATAGTTTAGTGCTAGTTCGAGAGGAACTGCATCGTAGACAGTTTACTGCTAGTCGGAGAGGGACTGCATCGTAGATATTTTAGTGCTAGTTCGACAGGAACTGCATCGTAAGCAGTATACTGCTAGTCGGAGAGGGACTGCATCGTAGAATGTTTAGAGCAAAATCGGGACGGATTGTATCGTAGACAGCTTAGTACTAAATTAAAAGGGACTTTTTCGTAGATAATTTAGTGCTAGTCCAAGAGGGACAGCATCGAAGATAGATAAGTGCTAGTTCGAGAGGAACTGCATCGTAGTTAGTTAACTGCTAGTACGAGAGGGACTGCATCGAAGATAGTTTACTGCTAGTCCGAGAGGGACTGCATCGTAGATATTTTAGTGCTAATTCGGAACAGTATATAGCGAAGTGCTAAATCAGAAGGGACTGCATCGTAGATAGTTTAGTGCAAGATCGAGAGGAACTGCATCGTAGACAGTTTACTGCTAGTCGGAGAGGAAAAGCATCGTAGATAGTATAGTGCAAAATCGGGACGGAATTTATCGTAGATAGCTTAGTGCTAAATCAAAAGGGACTGCATCGTAGATAATTTAGTGCTAGTCCAAGAGGGACTGCATCGAAGATTGTTTAGTGCTAGTTCGAGAGGAACTGCATCGTAGATAGTTTACTGCTAGCGCGAGAGGAACTGCATCGTCGATAGTTTAGTGTAAGTTCGATGGGAACTGCATCGTAGACTGAAGTGCAAAATCAAGACGGAATGTATCATAGACAGCTTATTGCCTATTCTAATGGGACTGCATCGTAGATAATTTAGTGCAAGTTCGAGAGGGACTGCATGGCTGATAGTTAAGTGATAGTTCGAGAGGAACTGCATCGTAGATAGTTTAGGGCCAAGTAGAGAAGGGTCTGTATCGGCCATAGTTTAGTGCTACTTCGAGAGGAACTGCATCGTAGACATAAGTTCAAAATCAAGACGAAATGTATTGTAGATAGCTTAGTGCTTATTCAAATGGGACTGCATGGTAGATAATTTAGGGCTAGTTCGAGAGGGACTGATCGAAGATAGTTTAGTGCTAGTTCGAGGAACTGCATCGTAGATAGCTTAGTGCTAAATCTAGAGGGGCTGCAGCGTAGATTGTTAACTGCTAGTCCGAGAGGGACTGCGTCGTAGATATTTTAGGGCAAGTTCGGGAGAGTATATAGCGAAGTGCTAAATCAAAAAGGACTGAATCATAGGTAGTTTAGTGCAAGTTCGAGAGGAACTGCATCGCAGATAGTTTAGTACTGGTCGGAGAGCGACTGCTTCGTAGATACTTTACTGCTAGTCGGAGAGGGTCTATTCGTAGATAGTTTAGTGCCAGTTCGAGAGGAACTGCATCGTAGACAGTTTACTGCTAGTCGGAGAGGAACTGCATCACAGATAGTTTAGTGTAAGTTCGAGAGGAACTGCACCGCAGATAGTTTAGTGCTAGTTCGAGAGGAAATGCATCGTGAATAGATTTGTATTAGTCTGAGAGGGACTGCATAGTAGATAGTTTACTGCTAGTCGGAGAGGGACTGCTTCGTAGATAGCTTAGTGCCAGTTCGAGAGATACTGCATCGTATACAGTTTACTGGTAGTCGGAGAGGGACTGCATCGTCGAGAGTTTAGTGAAAAATCGGGACGGAATGTATCGTAGATAGCTTAGTGCTAAATCAAAAGGACTGCATCGCAGATAATTTAGTGCTAGTTCGAGAGGGACTGATTGAAGATAGTTTAGGGCTAGTTTTCGAGGGAACTGCATCGTAAACAGTTTACCGCTAGTCCGAGAGGAACTGCATCGTAGATAGTTTAGTGCAAGTTCGAGAGGAACTGCATCGCAGATAGTTTAGTGCTAGTTCGAGAGGAACTGCATCGTACATAGTTTAGTGGTTAATCTAGAGGGGCTGCATCGTCGATAGTTATAACTGCTAGTCCGACAGGGACTGCTTCGTAAATAGATTTGTATTAGTCAGAGAGGGACTGCATCATAGATAGTTTACTGCTAGTCGGAGAGGGACTGCTTGGTAGCTAGTTTAGTGCTAGTTCGAGAGGAACTGCATCGTAGTTAGTTAACTGCTAGTACGAGAGGGACTGCATCGTAGATAGTTTAGTGCAAGTTCGAAAGGAACTGCATAGCAGATAGTTTAGTGCTAGTTCGAGAGGAACTGCATCGTAGATAGTTTAGTGGTTAATCTAGAAGTGTTGCATCGTCGATAGTTAACTGCTAGTCCGACAGGGACTGCACCGTAAATATATTTGTATTAGTCTGAGAGGGACTCCATCGTAGATAGTTTAGTGCAAAATCGGGATGGAATGTATCGTAGATAGCTTAGTACTAAATCAAAAGGGACTTTACCGTAGATAATTTAGTGCTAGTCCAAGAGGGACTGCATCGAAGATAGATTAGTGCCAGTTCGAGAGTAACGGCATCGTAGTTAGTTAACTGCTAGTACGAGAGGGACTGCATCGAATATAGTTTACTGCTAGTCCGAGAGGGATTGCATCGTAGATATTTTAGTGCTAGTTCGGGAGAGTATATAGCGAAGTGCTAAATCAAAAGGGACTGCATCGTAGATAGATTAGTGCAAGTTCGAGAGGAACTGCATCGCAGATAGTTTAGTGCTAGACCGAGAGGGACTGCTTCGTAGATAGTTTACCGCTAGTCGGAGAGGGACTGCTTCGTAGATAGTTTAGTGCTAGTTCGAAAGGAACTGCATCGTAGACAGTTTACTGCCAGTCGGAGAGGGACTGCATCGTAGATATTTTAGTGCTAGTTCGAGAGGAACTGCATCGTAAGCAGTATACTGCTAGTCGGAGAGGGACTGCATCGTAGAATGTTTAGAGCAAAATCGGGACGGATTGTATCGTAGACAGCTTAGTACTAAATTAAAAGGGACTTTTTCTTAGATAATTTAGTGCTAGTCCAAGAGGGACAGCTTCGAAGATAGATAAGTGCTAGTTCGAGAGGAACTGCATCGTAGTTAGTTAACTGCTAGTACGAGAGGGAATGCATCGAAGATAGTTTACTGCTAGTCCGAGAGGGACTGCATCGTAGATATTTTAGTGCTAATTCGGGACAGTATATAGCGAAGTGCTAAATCAGAGGGGACTGCATCGTAGATAGTTTAGTGCAAGATCGAGAGGAACTGCATCGTAGACAGTTTACTGCTAGTCGGAGAGGGACAGCATCGTAGATAGTATAGTGCAAAATTGGGACGGAATTTATCGTAGATAGCTTAGTGCTAAATCAAAAGGGACTGCATCGTAGATAATTTAGTGCTAGTCCAAGAGGGACTGCATCGAAGATTGTTTAGTGCTAGTTCGAGAGGAACTGCATCGTAGATAGTTTACTGCTAGCGCGAGAGGGACTGCATCGTCGATAGTTTAGTGTAAGTTCGATGGGAACTGCATCGTAGACTGAAGTGCAAAATCCAGACGGAATGTATCATAGACAGCTTATTGCCTATTCAAATGGGACTGCATCGTAGATAATTTAGTGCATGTTCGAGAGGGACTGCATGGCTGATAGTTAAGTGCTAGTTCGAGAGGAACTGCATCGTAGATAGTTTAGGGCCAAGTAGAGAAGGGTCTGTATCGGCCATAGTTTAGTGCTAGTTCGAGAGGAACTGCATCGTAGACATAAGTGCAAAATCAAGACGAAATGTATTGTAGATAGCTTAGTGCTTATTCAAATGGGACTGCATGGTAGATAATTTAGGGCTAGTTCGAGAGGGACTGATCGAAGATAGTTTAGTGCTAGTTCGAGGAACTGCATCGTAGATAGCTTAGTGCTAAATCTAGAGGGGCTGCAGCGTAGATTGTTAACTGCTAGTTCGAGAGGGCCTGCGTCGTAGATATTTTAGGGCTAGTTCGGGAGAGTATATAGCGAAGTGCTAAATCAAAAAGGACTGAATCATAGGTAGTTTAGTGCACGTTCGAGAGGAACTGCATCGCAGATAGTTTAGTACTGGTCGGAGAGCGACTGCTTCGTAGATAGTTTACTGCTAGTCGGAGAGGGTCTATTCGTAGATAGTTTAGTGCTAGTTCGAGAGGAACTGCATCGTAGACAGTTTACTGCTAGTCGGAGAGGAACTGCATCGTAGATAGTTTAGTGCAAGTTCGAGAGGAACTGCATCGCAGATAGTTTAGTGGTTAATCTAGAGGGGCTGCATCGTCGATAGTTAACTGCTAGTCCGACAGGGACTGCACCGTAAATAGATTTGTATTAGTCTGAGAGGGACTGCATCGTAGATAGTTTACTGCTAGACGGAGAGGGACTGCTTCGTAGATAGTTTAGTGCTAGTTCGAGAGGACCTGCATCGTAGACAGTTTACTGCTAGTACGAAAGGGACTGCATCGAAGATAGCTTACTGCTAGTCCGAGAGTGACGCCATCGTAGATATTATAGTGCTAGTTTGGGAGAGTATATATCGAAGTGCTAAATCAAAAGGGACTGCATCGTAGATAGTTTAGTGCAAGTTCGAGAGGAACTGCATCACAGATAGATTAGTGCTATATCGGAGAGGGACTGCTTCGTAGATAGTTTACTGCTAGTCGGAGAGGGACTGCTTCGTAGATAGTTTTGTGCTAGTTCGAGAGGAACATGAATCGTAGACAGTTTACTGCTAGTCAGAGAGGGACTGCATCGTTGATAGTTGAGTGAAAAATCGGGACGGAATGGATCGTAGATAGCTTAGTGCTAAATCAAAAGGGACTGCATCGTAGATAATTTAGTGCTAGTCCCAGAGGGACTGCATCGAAGATTGGTTAGTGCAAGTTCGATAGGAACTGCATCGTAGACTTAAGTGCAAAATCAAGACGGAATGTATCATAGATAGCTTATTGCTTATTCAAATGGGACTGCATCGTAGATAATTTAGTGCTAGTTCGAGAGGGACTGATTGAAGATAGTGTAGGGCTAGTTTTCGAGGGAACCGCATCGTAGATAGTTTACTGCTGGTCCGAAAGGGACTGCTTCGTAGATAGTTTACTGCCAGACTGGAGGAACTGCATCGAAGATAGTTTAGTGCTAGTCCGAGAGGGACTGCATCGTAGATAGTTTAGTGCAAAATCAGGACGAAATGTATCGTAGATAGCTTATTGCTAAATCATACGGGACTGCATCGTAGATATTTTAGTGCTAGTTCGGGAGAGTATATAGCAAGTGCTAAATCAAAAGGGACAGCATCGTAGATAGTTTACTGCTAGTCCGACAGGGACAGCATCGTAAATAGTTTAGTATTAGTCTGAGAGGGACTGCATCGTAGATAGTTTAGTGCTAGTTCGAGAGGAACTGAATCGTAGACAGTTTACTGCTAGTCGGAGAGGGACTGCATCGTAGATAGTTTAGTGCAAAATCAGGACGGAATGTATCATAGATAGCTTATTGCTTATTCAAATGGGACTGCATTGTAGATAATTTAGTGCTTGTTCGAGTGGGACTGATTTAAGATAGTTTAGGGCTAGTTTTCGAGGGAACTGCATCGTAGATAGTTTACTGCTAGTCCGAGAGGAACTGCATCGTAGATAGTTTAGTGCAAGTTCGAGAGGAACTGCATCGCAGATAGTTTAGTGCTAGTTCGAGAGGAACTGCATCGTACATAGTTTAGTGGTTAATCTAGAGGGGCTGCATCGTCGATAGTTATAACTTCTAGTCGAACAGGGACTGCATCGTAAATAGATTTATATTAGTCTGAGAGGGGCTGCATCGAAGATAGTTTACTGCATGTCGGAGAGGGACTGCTTGGTAGCTAGTTTAGTGCTAGTTCGAGAGGAACTGCATCGTTGTTAGTTAACAGCTAGTACGAGAGGGACTGCATCGTAGATAGTTTAGTGCAAGTTCGAGAGGAACTGCATCGCAGATAGTTTGGTGCTAGTTCGAGAGGAACTGCATCGTACATAGTTTAGTGGTTAATCTAGAGGGGCTGCATCGTCGATAGTTATAACTGCTAGTCCGACAGGGACTGCATCGTAAATAGTTTAGTATTAGTCTGAGAGGAACTGCATCGTAGATAGTTTAGTGCTAGTCCGAGAGGGTCTGCATTGTAGATATATTAGCATTTTAGCTAGAGGGTAGTTTAGTGCAAAATCGGGACGGAAAGTATGGTAGACAGCTTAGTACTAATTAAAAAGGGACTTTATCGTAGATAATTTAGTATTAGTCCAAGAGGTACTGCATCGAAGATAGTTTAGTGCTAGTTCGAGAGGAACTGCATCGTAGACAGTTTACTGCTAGTCGGGGAGGGACTGCATCGTAGATAGTTTAGTGTAAAATCGGTACAGATTGTATCGTAGATAGCTTAGTGCTAAATCAAAAGGGACTGCATCGTAGATAATTTAGTGCTAGTTCGAGAGGGACTGATCGAAGATAGTTTAGGGCTAGTTTTCAATTGAACTGCATTGTAGATAGTTTACTGCCAGTCCGAGAGGGACTGCATCGTACATAGTTTAGTGCAAGTTCGAGAGGAACTGCATCGCAGATAGTTTAGTGCTAGTCGGAGAGGGACTGCTTCGTAGATAGTTTACTGCTAGTCGGAGAGGGACTGCTTCGTAGATAGTTTAGTGCTAGTTCGAGAGGAACTGCATCGTAGACAGTTTACTGCTAGTCGGAGAGGGACTGCATCGTAGATAATTTAGTGCAAAATCAGGACGGAATGTATCGTAGATAGCTTAGTGCTAAATCAAAAGGGACTGCATCGTAGGTAATTTAGTGCTAGCCCAAGAGGGACTGCATCAAAGATTGTTTAGTGCAAGTTCGTTATGAGTGCTAGCCCAAGAGGGACTGCATCGAAGATTGTTTAGTGCAAGTTCGATAGGAACTACATCGTAGACTTAAGTGCAAAATCAAGGTGGAATGTATCATAGATTGCTTATTGCTTATTCAAATGGGACTGCATCGTAGATAATTTAGTGCTAGTTCGAGAGGGACTGATTGAAGATAGTGTAGGGCTAGTTTTCGAGGGAACTGCATCGTAGATAGTTTACTGCTAGTACGAGAGGGACTGCATCGTAGATAGTTTAGTGCATGTTCGAGAGGAACTGCATCGCAGATAGTTTAGTGGTAGTTCGAGAGGAACTGCATCGTAAATAGTTTAGTGGATAATCTAGAGGGGCTGCATCGTAGATCGTTAACTACTAGTCCGAGAGGGACAGCATTGTAGATAGTTTAAGGCCAAATAGAGGAGGGTCTGTATCGTCGATGTTTTAGTGCTAGTTCGAGAGGAACTGCATCGTATATGAATAGATTGGTTCTTAATCTAGAGGGACTGCATCGTCGATAGGTTAGTGCTTAATCTAGAGGGACTGCACCATCGATAGTTAACTGCTAGTCCGACAGGGACTGCATCTTTAATAGTTTAGTAATAGTCTGAGAGGGACTGCATCGTAGATAGTTTAGTGCTAGTCCGAGAGGGACTGCATCGTAGATATATTAGCATTTTACCTAGAGGGACTGCATGGTAGATAGTTTAGTGAAAAAATCGGGACGGAATGAACCGTAGATAGCTTAGTACTAAATCAAAAGGGACTGCATCGTAGATAGTTTAGTGGTAGTCCGAGAGGGACTGCATCGTATACAGTTTAGTGCAAGTTCGAGAGGAACTGCATCGCAGATAGTTTAGTGCTAGTTCGAGAAGAACTGCATCGTAAATAGATTTGTATTAGCCTGAGAGGGACTACATCGTACATAGTTTACTGCTAGTCGGAGAGGGACTGCATCGTAGATAGTTTAGTGCAAAACCGGGAGGGAATGTATCGTAGATAGGTTAGTGCTAAATCAAAAGGGACTGCATCGTAGATAATTAAGAGCTAGTTCGAGATGGACTGATTGAAGATAAATTAGGGCTAGTGTTCGAGGGAACTGCATCGTAGATAGTTTACTGCTAGTCCGAGAGGAACTGCATCGTAGATAGTTTAGTGCAAGTTCGAGAGGAACTGCATCGCAGATAGTTTAGTGGTTAATCTAGAGGGGCTGCATCGTCGATAGTTAACTGCTAGTCCGACAGGTACTGCACCGTAAATAGATTTGTATTAGTCTGAGAGGGACTGCATCGTAGATAGTTTACTGCTAGACGGAGAGGGACAGCTTCGTAGATAGTTTAGTGCTATTCGAGAGGACCTGCATCGTAGACAGTTTACTGCTAGTCGGAGAGGGACTGCATCGTAGATAGTTTAGTGCAAAATCGGTACGGAATGTATCGTAGATAGCTTAGTACTAAATCAAAAGGGACTTTATCGTAGATAATTTAGTGCCAGTCCAAGAGGGAATGCATCGAAGATAGATTAGTGCTAGTTCGAGAGGAACTGCATCCTAGGTAGTTAACTGCTAGTACGAAAGGGACTGCATCGAAGATAGCTTACTGCTAGTCCGAGAGTGACGCCATCGTAGATATTTTAGTGCTAGTTCGGGAGAGTTTATATCGAAGTGCTAAATCAAAAGGGACTGCATCGTAGATAGTTTAGTGCAAGTTCGAGAGGAACTGCATCACAGATAGATTAGTGCTATATCGGAGAGGGACTGCTTCGTAGATAGTTTACTGCTAGTCGGAGAGGGACTGCTTCGTAGATAGTTTTGTGCTAGTTCGAGAGGAACATGAATCGTAGACAGTTTACTGCTAGTCAGAGAGGGACTGCAACGTTGATAGTTTAGTGAAAAATCGGGACGGAATGGATCGTAGATAGCTTAGTGCTAAATCAAAAGGGACTGCATCGTAGATAATTTAGTGCTAGTTCCAGAGGGACTGAATCGAAGATTGGTTAGTGCAAGTTCGATAGGAACTGCATCGTAGACTTAAGTGCAAAATCAAGACGGAATGTATCATAGATAGCTTATTGCTTATTCAAATGGGACTGCATCGTAGATAATTTAGTGCTGGTTCGAGAGGGACTGATTGAAGATAGTGTAGGGATAGTTTTCGAGGGAACCGCATCGTAGATAGTTTACTGCTGGTCCGAAAGGGACTGCTTCGTAGATAGTTTACTGCCAGACTGGAGGAACTGCATCGAAGATAGTTTAGTGCTAGTCCGAGAGGGACTGCATCGTAGATAGTTTAGTGCAAAATCAGGACGAAATGTATCGTAGATAGCTTATTGCTAAATCATACGGGACTGCATCGTAGATATTTTAGTGCTAGTTCGGGAGAGTATATAGCAAGTGCTAAATCAAAAGGGACTGCATCGTAGATAGTTTACTGCTAGTCCGACAGGGACAGCATCGTAAATAGTTTAGTATTAGTCCAAGAGGTACTGCATCGAAGATAGTTTAGTGCTAGTTCGAGAGGAACTGAATCGTAGACAGTTTACTGCTAGTCGGAGAGGGACTGCATCGTAGATAGTTTAGTGCAAAATCAGGACGGAATGTATCATAGATAGCTTATTGCTTATTCAAATGGGACTGCATTGTAGATAATTTAGTGCTTGTTCGAGTGGGACTGATTTAAGGTAGTTTAGGGCTAGTTTTCGAGGGAACTGCATCGTAGATAGTTTACTGCTAGTCCGAGAGGAACTGCATCGTAGATAGTTTAGTGCAAGTTCGAGAGGAACTGCATCGCAGATAGTTTAGTGCTAGTTCGAGAGGAACTGCATCGTACATAGTTTAGTGGTTAATCTAGAGGGGCTGCATCGTCGATAGTTATAACTGCTAGGCGAACAGGGACTGCATCGTAAATAGATTTGTATTAGTCTGAGAGGGGCTGCATCGTAGATAGTTTACTGCTAGTCGGAGAGGGACTGCTTGGTAGCTAGTTTAGTGCTAGTTCGAGAGGAACTACATCGTTGTTAGTTAACAGCTAGTACGAGAGGGACTGCATCGTAGATAGTTTAGTGCTAGTTCGAGAGGAACTGCGTCGTATATGGATAGTTTGGTTCTTACTATAGGGGGACTGCATCGTCGATCGGTTAGTGCTTAATCTAGAGGGACAACACCGTCGATAGTTAACTGCTAGTCCGACAGGGACTGCATCGTAAATAGTTTAGTATTAGTCTGAGAGGAACTGCATCGTAGATAGTTTAGTGCTAGTCCGAGAGGGTCTGCATTGTAGATATATTAGCATTTTACCTAGAGGGTAGTTTAGTGCAAAATCGGGACGGAAAGTATGGTAGACAGCTTAGAACTAAATAAAAAGGGCCTTTATCGTAGATAATTTATTATTAGTCCAAGAGGTACTGCATCGAAGATAGTTTAGTGCTAGTTCGAGAGGAACTGCATCGTAGACAGTTTACTGCTAGTCGGGGAGGGACTGCATCGTAGATAGTTTAGTGCAAAATCGGTACGGATTGTATCGTAGATAGCTTAGTGCTAAATCAAAAGGGACTGCATCGTAGGTAATTTAGTGCTAGCCCAAGAGGGACTGCATCAGAGATTGTTTAGTGCAAGGTCGTTATGAGTGCTAGCCCAAGAGGGACTGCATCGTAGATAGTTAACTGCTAGTACGAGAGGGACTGCATCGAAGATAGCTTACTGCTAGTCTGAACGGGACTGCATCGCAGATATTATAGTGCTAGTCGGAGACGGATTGCTTCGTAGATAGTTTACTGCTAGTCTGAGAGGGACTGCATCGTAGAGAGTTTAGTGCAAAATCGGGACTGAATATATCGTAGATAACTTAGTGCTAAATCAGGGACTGCATCGTAGATAGTTTACTGCTAGTCCGAGAGGGGCTGCGTCGTAGATGGGTTCGGTTTAGTTATAAACTGCATCGTAGATAGCTTAGGGCCAAATAGAGGAAGGTCTGTATCGTAGATAGCTTAGTGGAAGATCGAGAGGAACTGCATCGTAGACAGTTTACTGCTAGTCGGAGAGGGACTGCTACGTAGATAGTTCAGTGCTAGTCCGAGAGGGGCTGCATCCTATATATATATGCATTTTACCTAGAGGGACTGCATCGTAGATAGATTAGTGAAAGTTCGAGAGGAACTGCATCGCAGATAGTTTAGTGCTAGTCGGAGAGGGACAGTTTCGTAGATAGTTAACTGCTAGTCGGAAAGGACTGCTTCGTAGATAATTTAGTGCTAGTCCAAGAGGGACTGCATCGAAGATTGTTAAGTGCAAGTTCGATAGGAACTGCATCGTAGACTTAAGTGCAAAATCAAAACGGAATGAATCATAGATAGTTATTGCTTATTCAAATGGGACTGTATCGAGGATAATTTAGTGCTAGTTCCAGGGGGACTGATTGAAAATAGAGTAGGGCTAGTTTTCGAGGGAACTGCACCGTAGATAGTCTACTGCTAGTCCGAAAGGGACTGCATCGTAGATAGTTTAGTGCTAGACCGAGAGGAACTGCATCGAAGATAGTTTAGTGCTAGTTCGAGAGGAACTGCATCGTAGTTAGTTTAGTGGTTAATCTAGAGGGGCTGCATCGTAGATCGTTAACTACTAGTCCGAGAGGGACTGCAACGTAGATAGTTTAGGGCCAAATAGAGGATGGTCTTTATCGTCGATAGTTTAGTGCTAGTCCGAGAGGGACTGCATCGTAGATAGTTTAGTGCAAAATCGGGACGGAAAGTATCGTAGACAGCTTAGTACTAAATCAAAAGGGACTATCGTTGATAATTTAGTGCTAGTCCAAGATGGACTCCATCGAAGATAGAATAGTGCTAGTTCGAGAGGAACTGCATCGTAGTTAGTTAACTGCTAGTACGAGAAGGAATGCATCGAAGATAGTTTACTGCTAGTCCGAGAGGGACTGCATCGTAGATATTTTAGTGCTAGTACGGGAGAGTATATAGCGAAGTGCTAAATTTAAAGGGACTGCATCGTAGATAGATCGCAGATATTTTAGTGCTAGTCGGAGAGGGACTGCTTCGTAGATAGTTTACTGCTAGTCGGAGAGGGACTGCATCGTAGATAGTTTAGTGCAAAATCGGGACGGAATGTATAGTAGATAGCTTAGTGCTAAAACATGGACCGCATCGTAGATAATTTAGTGCTAGTCCAGGAGGGACTGCATCGAAGATTGTATAGTGCTAGTTCGAGAGGAACTGCATCGTAGATAGTTTACTGCTAGCGCGAGAGGGACTGCATCGTAGATAGTTTAGTGCAAGTTCGATAGGAACTGCATCGTAGACTAAAGTGCAAAATCAAGACGGAGCGTATCAGAGATAGCTTATTGCTTTTCAAATGGGACTGCATCGTAGATAATTTAGTGCTACTTCGAGAGGGACATATCGAAGATAGTTGAGTGCTGGTCCGAGGGGGACTGCATCGTAAGACAGTTTAGTGCAAGTTCGAGAGGAACTGCATCGTAGATAGTTTAGTGCTAAATCTAGAGGGGCTGCATCGTAGATTGTTAAGTGCTAGACCTAGAGGGACTGCATCGTAGATAGTATAGTGCTTAAAGCTTGGGGTACTGCATCGTAGATAGTTTACTGCTAGTCCGGGAGGGACTGCGTCGCAGATGGGTTCGGTCTTGTTCAAAAGAAGCTGCATCGTAAATAGTTTAGGGCCAAATAGAGGAAGGTCTGTATCGTAGATATATTAGTGCAAGTTCGAGAGGAACTGCATCGTAGTTTAGTTCAAAATCAAGTCGGAATGTATCGTAGATGTATCAAAAGGGACTTCATCGTATATAATCTAGTGCTACTGGGAGAGGGACTGCATCGAAGATAGTTTAGTGCTAGTTCGAGAGGAACTGCATCGTAGATAATTTAGTGCTAGTCCGAGAGGGACTGCATCGTAGATATATTAGCATTTTACCTAGAGGGACTGCATGGTAGATAGTTTAGTGAAAAAATCGGGACGGAATGAATCGTAGATAGCTTAGTACTAAATCAAAAGGGACTGCATCGTAGATAGTTTAGTGGTAGTCCGAGAGGGACTGCATCGTATACAGTTTGGTGCAAGTTCGAGAGGAACTGCATCGCAGATAGTTTAGTGGTAGTCCGAGAGGGACTGCATCGTATACAGTTTAGTGCAAGTTCGAGAGGAACTGCATCGCAGATAGTTTAGTGCTAGTTCGAGAAGAACTGCATCGTAAATAGATTTGTATTAGCCTGAGAGGGACTACATCGTACATAGTTTACTGCTAGTCGGAGAGGGACTGCATCGTCGATAGTTTAGTGCAAAACCGGGAGGGAATGTATCGTAGATAGGTTAGTGCTAAATCAAAAGGGACTGCATCGTAGATAATTAAGAGCTAGTTCGAGATGGACTGATTGAAGATAAATTAGGGCTAGTGTTCGAGGGAACTGCATCGTAGATAGTTTACTGCTAGTCCGAGAGGAACTGCATCGTAGATAGTTTAGTGCAAGTTCGAGAGGAACTGCATCGCAGATAGTTTAGTGGTTAATCTAGAGGGGCTGCATCGTCGATAGTTAACTGCTAGTCCGACAGGGACTGCACCGTAAATAGATTTGTATTAGTCTGAGAGGGACTGCATCGTAGATAGTTTACTGCTAGACGGAGAGGGACAGCTTCGTAGATAGTTTAGTGCTATTCGAGAGGACCTGCATCGTAGACAGTTTACTGCTAGTCGGAGAGGGACTGCATCGTAGATAGTTTAGTGCAAAATCGGTACGGAATGTATCGTAGATAGCTTAGTACTAAATCAAAAGGGACTTGATCGTAGATAATTTAGTGCCAGTCCAAGAGGGAATGCATCGAAGATAGATTAGTGCTAGTTCGAGAGGAACTGCATCCTAGGTAGTTAACTGCTAGTACGAAAGGGACTGCATCGAAGATAGCTTACTGCTAGTCCGAGAGTGACGCCATCGTAGATATTTTAGTGCTAGTTCGGGAGAGTTTATATCGAAGTGCTAAATCAAAAGGGACTGCATCGTAGATAGTTTAGTGCAAGTTCGAGAGGAACTGCATCACAGATAGATTAGTGCTATATCGGAGAGGGACTGCTTCGTAGATAGTTTACTGCTAGTCGGAGAGGGACTGCTTCGTAGATAGTTTTGTGCTAGTTCGAGAGGAACATGAATCGTAGACAGTTTACTGCTGGTCAGAGAGGGACTGCAACGTTGATAGTTTAGTGAAAAATCGGGACGGAATGGATCGTAGATAGCTTAGTGCTAAATCAAAAGGGACTGCATCGTAGATAATTTAGTGCTAGTCCCAGAGGGACTGAATCGAAGATTGGTTAGTGCAAGTTCGATAGGAACTGCATCGTAGACTTAAGTGCAAAATCAAGACGGAATGTATCATAGATAGCTTATTGCTTATTCAAATGGGACTGCATCGTAGATAATTTAGTGCTAGTTCGAGAGGGACTGATTGAAAATAGTGTAGGGATAGTTTTCGAGGGAACCGCATCGTAGATAGTTTACTGCTGGTCCGAAAGGGACTGCTTCGTAGATAGTTTACTGCCAGACTGGAGGAACTGCATCGAAGATAGTTTAGTGCTAGTCCGAGAGGGACTGCATCGTAGATAGTTTAGTGCAAAATCAGGACGAAATGTATCGTAGATAGCTTATTGCTAAATCATACGGGACTGCATCGTAGATATTTTAGTGCTAGTTCGGGAGAGTATATAGCAAGTGCTAAATCAAAAGGGACTGCATCGTAGATAGTTTACTGCTAGTCCGACAGGGACAGCATCGTAAATAGTTTAGTATTAGTCTGAGAGGGACTGCATCGTAGATAGTTTAGTGCTAGTTCGAGAGGAACTGAATCGTAGACAGTTTACTGCTAGTCGGAGAGGGACTGCATCGTAGATAGTTTAGTGCAAAATCAGGACGGAATGTATCATAGATAGCTTATTGCTTATTCAAATGGGACTGCATTGTAGATAATTTAGTGCTTGTTCGAGTGGGACTGATTTAAGGTAGTTTAGGGCTAGTTTTCGAGGGAACTGCATCGTAGATAGTTTACTGCTAGTCCGAGAGGAACTGCATCGTAGATAGTTTAGTGCAAGTTCGAGAGGAACTGCATCGTAGATAGTTTAGTGCTAGTTCGAGAGGAACTGCATCGTACATAGTTTAGTGGTTAATCTAGAGGGGCTGCATCGTCGATAGTTATAACTGCTAGGCGAACAGGGACTGCATCGTAAATAGATTTGTATTAGTCTGAGAGGGGCTGCATCGTAGATAGTTTACTGCTAGTCGGAGAGGGACTGCTTGGTAGCTAGTTTAGTGCTAGTTCGAGAGGAACTACATCGTTGTTAGTTAACAGCTAGTACGAGAGGGACTGCATCGTAGATAGTTTAGTGCTAGTTCGAGAGGAACTGCGTCGTATATGGATAGTTTGTTTCTTACTATAGGGGGACTGCATCGTCGATCGGTTAGTGCTTAATCTAGAGGGACAACACCGTCGATAGTTAACTGCTAGTCCGACAGGGACTGCATCGTAAATAGTTTAGTATTAGTCTGAGAGGAACTGCATCGTAGATAGTTTAGTGCTAGTCCGAGAGGGTCTGCATTGTAGATATATTAGCATTTTACCTAGAGGGTAGTTTAGTGCAAAATCGGGACGGAAAGTATGGTAGACAGCTTAGTACTAAATAAAAAGGGACTTTATCGTAGATAATTTATTATTAGTCCAAGAGGTACTGCATCGAAGATAGTTTAGTGCTAGTTCGAGAGGAACTGCATCTTAGACAGTTTACTGCTAGTCGGGGAGGGACTGCATCGTAGATAGTTTAGTGCAAAATCGGTACGGATTGTATCGTAGATAGCTTAGTGCTAAATCAAAAGGGACTGCATCGTAGGTAATTTAGTGCTAGCCCAAGAGGGACTGCATCAGAGATTGTTTAGTGCAAGGTCGTTATGAGTGCTAGCCCAAGAGGGACTGCATCGTAGATAGTTAACTGCTAGTACGAGAGGGACTGCATCGAAGATAGCTTACTGCTAGTCTGAACGGGACTGCATCGCAGATATTATAGTGCTAGTCGGAGACGGATTGCTTCGTAGATAGTTTACTGCTAGTCTGAGAGGGACTGCATCGTAGAGAGTTTAGTGCAAAATCGGGACTGAATATATCGTAGATAACTTAGTGCTAAATCAGGGACTGCATCGTAGATAGTTTACTGCTAGTCCGAGAGGGGCTGCGTCGTAGATGGGTTCGGTTTAGTTATAAACTGCATCGTAGATAGCTTAGGGCCAAATAGAGGAAGGTCTGTATCGTAGATAGCTTAGTGCAAGATCGAGAGGAACTGCATCGTAGACAGTTTACTGCTAGTCGGAGAGGGACTGCTACGTAGATAGTTCAGTGCTAGTCCGAGAGGGGCTGCATCCTATATATATATGCATTTTACCTAGAGGGACTGCATCGTAGATAGTTTAGTGAAAGTTCGAGAGGAACTGCATCGCAGATAGTTTAGTGCTAGTCGGAGAGGGACAGTTTCGTAGATAGTTAACTGCTAGTCGGAAAGGACTGCTTCGTAGATAATTTAGTGCTAGTCCAAGAGGGACTGCATCGAAGATTGTTAAGTGCAAGTTCGATAGGAACTGCATCGTAGACTTAAGTGCAAAATCAAAACGGAATGAATCATAGATAGTTATTGCTTATTCAAATGGGACTGTATCGAGGATAATTTAGTGCTAGTTCCAGGGGGACTGATTGAAAATAGAGTAGGGCTAGTTTTCGAGGGAACTGCACCGTAGATAGTCTACTGCTAGTCCGAAAGGGACTGCATCGTAGATAGTTTAGTGCTAGACCGAGAGGAACTGCATCGAAGATAGTTTAGTGCTAGTTCGAGAGGAACTGCATCGTAGTTAGTTTAGTGGTTAATCTAGAGGGGCTGCATCGTAGATCGTTAACTACTAGTCCGAGAGGGACTGCAACGTAGATAGTTTAGGGCCAAATAGAGGATGGTCTTTATCGTCGATAGTTTAGTGCTAGTCCGAGAGGGACTGCATCGTAGATAGTTTAGTGCAAAATCGGGACGGAAAGTATCGTAGACAGCTTAGTACTAAATCAAAAGGGACTATCGTTGATAATTTAGTGCTAGTCCAAGATGGACTCCATCGAAGATAGAATAGTGCTAGTTCGAGAGGAACTGCATCGTAGTTAGTTAACTGCTAGTACGAGAAGGAATGCATCGAAGATAGTTTACTGCTAGTCCGAGAGGGACTGCATCGTAGATATTTTAGTGCTAGTACGGGAGAGTATATAGCGAAGTGCTAAATTTAAAGGAACTGCATCGTAGATAGATCGCAGATATTTTAGTGCTAGTCGGAGAGGGACTGCTTCGTAGATAGTTTACTGCTAGTCGGAGAGGGACTGCATCGTAGATAGTTTAGTGCAAAATTCGGGACGGAATGTATAGTAGATAGCTTAGTGCTAAAACATGGACCGCATCGTAGATAATTTAGTGCTAGTCCAGGAGGGACTGCATCGAAGATTGTATAGTGCTAGTTCGAGAGGAACTGCATCGTAGATAGTTTACTGCTAGCGCGAGAGGGACTGCATCGTAGATAGTTTAGTGCAAGTTCGATAGGAACTGCATCGTAGACTAAAGTGCAAAATCAAGACGGAGCGTATCAGAGATAGCTTATTGCTTTTCAAATGGGACTGCATCGTAGATAATTTAGTGCTAATTCGAGAGGGACATATCGAAGATAGTTGAGTGCTGGTCCGAGGGGGACTGCATCGTAAGACAGTTTAGTGCAAGTTCGAGAGGAACTGCATCGTAGATAGTTTAGTGCTAAATCTAGAGGGGCTGCATCGTAGATTGTTAAGTGCTAGACCTAGAGGGACTGCATCGTAGATAGTATAGTGCTTAAAGCTTGGGGTACTGCATCGTAGATAGTTTACTGCAAGTCCGGGAGGGACTGCGTCGCAGATGGGTTCGGTCTTGTTCAAAAGAAGCTGCATCGTAAATAGTTTAGGGCCAAATAGAGGAAGGTCTGTATCGTAGATATATTAGTGCAAGTTCGAGAGGAACTGCATCGTAGTTTAGTTCAAAATCAAGTCGGAATGTATCGTAGATGTATCAAAAGGGACTTCATCGTATATAATCTAGTGCTAGTGGGAGTGGGACTGCATCGAAGATAGTTTAGTGCTAGTTCGAGAGGAACTGCATCGTAGATAATTTAGTGCTAGTCCGAGAGGGACTGCATCGTAGATAGTTGAGTGCTGGTCCGAGAGGGACTGCAACGTAGACGGTTTAGTGCAAGTTAGAGAGGAACTGCATCGTAAATGTATAGTTTAGTTCTTAATCTAGAGCGACTGCGTCGTCGATAGATTAGTGCTAGTTCGAGAGGAACTGCATCGTAGATATTTTAGTGCTTAATATAGGGGGACTGCATCGTCGATAGTTAACTGCTAGTCCGACAGGGACTGCATCGTAAATAGATTTGTATTATTCTGAGAGGGACTGCATCGTAGATAGCTTACTGCCAGTCCGAGAGGGACTGCATCGTAGACAGTTTAGTGGAAGTTCGAGGGGGACTGCAGCGCAGATAGTTTAGTGCTAGTTCGAGAGGAACTGCATCGTAGATAGTATACTGCTAGTCCGAGAGGGACTGCATCGTAGATATTTTAGTGTTAGTTCGGGAGGAAGTGCATCGTATATAGCGAAGTGCTAAATCAAAAGGGACTGCATCGTAGATAGTTTAGTGCAAATTCGAGAGGAACTGCATCACAGATAGTTTAGTGCTAGTTCGAGAAGAACTGCATCGTAGACAGTTTACTGCTAGTCGGACAGGGACTGCTACGTAGATAGATTAGTGCTAGTCCGAGAGGGACTGCATCGTTGATATATTAGCATTTTACCTAGAGGGACTGCATCGTAGATAGTTTAGTGCAAAATCGGGACTGAAAGTATCGTAGACAGCTTGGAACTAAATCAAAAGGGACTTTATCGTAGATAATTTAGTGCTAGTCCAAGAGCGACTGCATCGAAGATAGATTAGTGCTAGGCCGAGAGGAACTGCATCGTAGTTAGTTAACTGCTAGTACGAGAGGGACTGCATCGAAGATAGATTAGTGCAAAATCAGGACGGAATGTATCGTAGATTGCTTAGTGCTAAATCAAAAGGGACTGCATAGTAGACAATTTAGTGCTAGTTCGAGAGGGACTGATTGAAGATAGCTTAGAGCTAGTTTTAGAGGGAACTGCTATCGTAGATAGTTTACTGCTAGTCCGAGAGGAACTGCATCGTAGATAGTTTAGTGCAAGTTCGAGAGGAACTGCATTGCAGATAATTTAGTGCTAGTTCGAGAGGAACTGCATCGTAGATAGTTTAGTGGATAATCTAGAGGGGCTGCATCGTAGATCGTTAACTACTAGTCCGAGAGGGACTGCATCGTACATAGTTCAGGGCCAAATAGAGGAGGGTCTGTATCGTCGACAGTTTAGTGCTAGTTCCAGAGGAACTGCATCGTATATGAATAGCTTGGTTCTTAATCTAGAGGGACTGAACCGTCGATAGTTAACTGCTAGTCCATCAGGGACTGCATCGTAAATAATTTAGTATTAGTCTGAGAGGGACTGCATAGTAGATAGTTTAGTGCGAGTCCGAGAGGGACTGCATCGTAGATATATTAGCATTTTACCTATAGGGACTGCATCGTAGATAGTTTAGTGCAAAATCGGGACGGAAAATATTATAGACAGCTTAGTACTAAATAAAAAGGGACTTCATCATAGATAATTTAGTGCTAGTCCAAGAGGGACTGCATCGAAGATAGATTAGTGCTAGTTCGAGAGGAACTGCATCGTAGTTAGTTAACTGCTAGTACGAGAGGGACTGCATCGAAGATAGTTTACTGCTTGTCCGAGAGGGAATGCATTGTAGATATCTTAGTGCTAGTTCGGGAGAGTATATAGCGAAGTGCTAAATCAAAAGGGACTGCATCGTAGATAGCTTAGTGCAAGTTCGATAGGAACTGCATCGTAGACTTCAGTGCAAAATCAAGACGGAATGTATCATATATAGCTTATTGCTTATTCAAATGGGACTGCGTCGTAGATAATGTAGTGTTAGTTCGAGAGGGACTGATTGAAGATAGTTTAGGGCAAGTTTTCTAGGGAAATGCATTGTAGATAGTTTACTGCTAGTCCGAGAGTAACTGCATCGCAGATAGTTTAGTGCTAGTTCGAGAAGAACTGCATCGTGAATAGATTTGTATTAGTCTGAGAGGGACTGCATCGTAGATAGTTTACTGCTAGTCGGAGAGGGACTGCTTCGTAGATAGCTTAGTGCTAGTTCGAGAGATACTGCATCGTAGACAGTTTACTGCTAGTCGGAGAGGGACTGCATCGTAGATAGTTTAGTGCAAAATCGGGACGGAACGTATCGTAGACAGCTTAGTACTAAATCAAAAGGGACTTTATAGGAGAAATTTAGTGCTTGAGAAATTTAGTGCTAGTCCAAGAGGGACTGCATCGAAAATAGATTAGTGCTAGTTCGAGAGGAACTGCATCGTAGTTAGTTAACTGCTAGTACGAGAGGGACTGCATCGAAGATAGTTTACTGCCAGTCGGAGAGGGACGGAATGTATCGTAGATAGTTTAGTGCAAAATCGGGACGGAAAGTATCGTAGATAGCTTAGTGCTAAATCATGGACTGCATCGTAGATAATTTAGTGCTAGTCCAAGAGGGACTGCATCGAAGATAGTTTAGTGCTAGTTCGAGAGGATCTGCATCGTAGATAATTTAGTGCTAGTCCGAGAGGGACTGCATCGCAGATAGTAGAGTGCTGGTCCGAGAGGGACTGCATCGTAGACGGTTTAGTGCAAGTTAACGAGGAACTGCATCGTAAATGTATAGCTTAGTTCTTAATCTAGAGACACTGCGTCGTCGATAGTTTAGTGCTAGTTCGAGAGGAACTGCATCGTAGATAGTTTAGTGCTTAATATAGGGGGACTGCATCGTCGATAGTTAACTGCTAGTCCGACAGGGACTGCATCGTAAATAGATTTGTATTAGTCTGAGAGGGACTGCATCGTAGATAGCTTACTGCCAGTCCGAGAGGGACTGCATCGGTGATAGTTTAGTGCAAGTTCGAGAGGAACTGCATCGTAGATAGTTTAGTGCTAAATCTAGAGGGGCTGCATCGTAGATTGTTAAGTGCTAGACCTAGAGGGACTGCATCGTAGATAATAGTGCTTAAACCTTGGGGTACTGCATCGTAGATAGTTTACTGCTAGTCCGGGAGGGACCGCGTCGCAGATGGGTTCGGTCTTGTTCAAAGGAAGCTGCATCGTAAATTTTTAGGGCCAAATAGAGGAAGGTCTGTATCGTAGATATATTAGAGCAAGTTCGAGAGGAACTGCATCGTAGATAATTTACTGCTAGTCCGAGAGGGACTGCATCGTAGATAGTTGAGTGCTGGTCCGAGAGGGACTGCAACGTAGACGGTTTAGTGCAAGTCAGAGAGGAACTGCATCGTAAATGTATAGTTTAGTTCTTAATCTAGAGCGACTGCGTCGTCGATAGTTTAGTGCTAGTCCGAGAGGGACTGCATCGTAAATAGATTTGTATTAGTCTGAGAGGGAATGCATCGTAGATGGCTTACTGCCAGTCCGAGAGGGACTGCATCGTAGACAGTTTAGTGGAAGTTCGAGAGGGACTGCAGCGCAGATAGTTTAGTGCTAGTTCGAGAGGAACTGCATCGTAGATAGTATACTGCTAGTCCGAGAGGGACTGCATCGTAGATATTTTAGTGCTAGTTCGGGAGGAAGTGCATCGTATATACCGAAGTGCTAAATCAAAAGGGACTGCATCGTAGATAGTTTAGTGCAAGTTCGAGAGGAACTGCATCACAGATAGTTTAGTGCTAGTTCGAGAAGAACTGCATCGTAGACAGTTTACTGCTAGTCGGACAGGGACTGCTACGTAGATAGATTAGTGCTAGTCCGAGAGGGACTGCATCGTTGATATATTAGCATTTTACCTAGAGGGACTGCATCGTAGATAGTTAAGTGCAAAATCGGGACTGAAAGTATCGTAGACAGCTTGGTACTAAATCAAAAGGGACTTTATCGTAGATAGTTAGTTAGTTAGTTATTGTTGTTTTAAGGGGCGGAACTACGAGGTCATCTGCCCCTCTTAACACAGATTAAAGAATACAAATTTTGAATTGAATTTAAAATTTTGAGGTGGACATCTAAATTTAAAAAGACCAAAAATTAATAAAACAAAAACAAACAATTAAATAAATAATAATATAAACATAAACAAAAATTACGGAAAAAACAATACATTATCATTCAAAAACGAACAAGTCGTTGAGTCAAAGTTCACTGGAAAATTTAGATTGCTGGCCCTAACCCACTCTCACTTATAAAGCGGATAACGCGATCAGCAGCCACCGCGTCATCGGCTAATATAAGTTTGAGTGTCGTCTGCAAACCAAGGTTTCTTCGTAAGTCAGCAAGATCCACACACTCGGTGAAAATGTGGGCCACGGTGAAAACGGCTCCACAGGTACAAAGTGGGGGGTCTTCCCTTCTCATTAGGTACGAGTGGGTGGATCTTGTATGACCTATCCTTAGCCTACACAAAATGACGGACTCTCTCCGGGCCCGGAAGGAGCTCCGCCAAACGCGAGTAGTTCCCTTGATCGCTCTCAGTTTACTGGGCAGTGGGTCAGCTAGCCACTGACTCTCCCAAAAAGCCAGAACTTGTAGGCGTAACTGAGAGCGAATATCTCTAGCGGGTACCTCCATTGGTCGAGGTGGTAGTGATACCGCCTCTTTTGCAGCTTGATCCGCTAACTCATTTCCCGCAATTCCCATGTGGCTTGGAAGCCACAGAAAGGTGATTCGAGTGTCAGCGTGGCACAGCCCGGCTAGTAGGTCGTGGATTCGCTGCACTAGGGGGTGTTGCGGGAAACATGTAGCAATTGACTGCAACGAACTCAAAGAGTCGGTACACACGAGAAAGTGGATTCGTGCATCCTGTAGTGCAAACTGCAGAGCTTCATAGATGGCAACGAGCTCCGCAGTAAACACACTACAGGCCTCAGGCAAAGAGATCTTGGTATTTGCACCATCAATAACGTAAGCACAACCCACCTTCTCGTCCACCTTCGAACCATCCGTGTATAGAATGCCAGCGTCCGGAAATTGGTGAACTATGCTGTGGAACTGCCTCCGGTAAACGGAGGCATCCGTGTTCACCTTAGGACCTCGGTGCAGATCTAACCGAATTTCCGGACGCGGGACTTGCCACGGAGGCACCTCGCTAGATGTCCGGATCATACAGGGACCTACAGCCACTCCTATTTCGGTACACGAGCTATCAAGTCTAATACCAACCGGCCGAGTGGCACGAGGCCGGTTGGCGTACCCCTGGTGGTTTTGGGTACCGAAGAGAGCTTGATAGGTCGGGTGTTGCGGCATTTGACGCACATTGGCAGCATATGCTAACAGCATATGTTGGCGTCTATAATTTAAAGGTGGAACACCCGATTCGACGAGTAGGCTGGGTATCGGGCTGGTCCGGAAGGCACCGGTAGCCAGTCTAACGCCACTATGGTGGATACTGTCCAGCATTTTCAAGGTTGCCGGCCTTGCTGAACCGTATGCCGCAGAACCATAGTCTAGCCGGGACAGGACGAGGGCTTGGTAGAACCGTAGCAGCACCGCACGGTCAGCCCCCCACGTAGTGCCACTAAGAAACCTGAGCATGTTCAGTTTCCTGAGACATGTCATTTTCAATTGCCGTATATGGTGCTGCCACGTTAACTTGCTGTCAAAATGGAGCCCCAGGAAGCGATAAGTGTCAAACACCGGCAACGCAGCATCCCTGAGATGTAGTTCAGGGTGTAAATGTAGCCTCCGTAGCCGACAAAAATGGACGACGGAGGTTTTCGCTGCTGAAAAACGAAAACCCCGGTCGTGAGCCCACCTGTCGACCCGGTTGATGGCTAGCTGCAATTGCCGTTCCACGACTGCCATACTTCCAGAGCTGTAATGCAGAGCTAAATCGTCTACATACAGCGATGGAACTACCGCGGACCCGGCGGCGGCATCAATGCCATTAATGGCAATCGCGAACAAGGTGACACTCAGCACTGAACCCTGAGGAACTCCATTTTCTTGGGTATAGTACTGCGATAATGTCCTACCGACCCTTACACGGAAGAGTCGGACGGACATGAAATTCGCAATGAAAGTCGGTAAGTTACCACGGAGTCCCCACTTGTGAAGGGTGGAAAGGATCCCGTAGCGCCATGTGGTGTCGTAGGCTTTCTCGAGGTCAAAGAAAACCGTGACTAGGTGCTGCTTCCGGAAAAAAGCCTCCTGTATGGCGCTCTCAAGTCGCACCAGATGGTCAGTGGTGGACCTATGAGAGCGAAATCCACATTGGTACTCAGACAGGAGACCTTTATCCTCCAAGAACCACACCAGTCGACGGTTCACCATCTTTTCGAGCAGCTTACATAGGCCATTTGTCAAACAAATGGGCCTATAGCTGCTTACAAACTTGGGATCCTTTCCAGCCTTAGGAATCGGTATCACGATCCCCTCTCGCCATTGAGATGGAAACTCCCCTTCAATCCATATACGATTGAAGAGGATCAACAGTTCTTTCATACTGGATTCGCACAGATGTTTTAACATTTGATTATGTATGTTATCCGGTCCAGGAGCCGTATCCCTGCACAGTGCAAGCGCACTGCGCAGTTCCCATTCAGAGAATGGTACATTATAGGACTCCGAAGCAGCAGTGGCAAAGGACAAGGGGTGAGTCTCTGCCTCCCGCTTCAGAGTCAGAAATGTAGGATCGTAACTCCCAGAGCAGGATACATCGGAGAAGTGCGAGCCAATGCTGTTGGCAATGGCGAGATGGTCCGTGATGATGTCCCCATTGATGGACACTCCGGGTATCGATAGTGATGTCGGGAGTCCGGAGATCCGACGAAGCTTAGTCCACACTTGAGATGAAGGAGTATGCGCCGTCATGGACGACACATACTTTTCCCACGTCGTTTTCTTACTCTCCCGAATCAGATATCGGGCTCTAGCACGCATCCTTCTGAAAGTGATAAGGTTGGCCATAGTGTTTTGCCTCCGATAGCATTTGAAAGCATGTCGACGATCTTTAATGGCTGCTGCAATCTCGGCTGTCCACCAAGGGACGAGCTTCCGGCGTGAGTTGCCGGATGAGGAAGGTATTGTTTCCTCAGCAGCAGTCAAAATACCATTCGTTATGTGAATGGTATGATCGTCGACACTCTCAAAGGTATCTTCGGCAAACACCGCACGTGCCGTGAAAGTTGGCCAATCAGCCCGACGGAGAAGCCATCGACTTGGTAACTCGATGGCTCTCTGGTTCGGAAGAGTAACGATAATTGGAAAATGGTCACTATTACAAAGGTCATCGTGTACACCCCACTGTAGCAGGGGAACCAGCGCACGACTGCACAGGGTAATATCGATACTTGAATAAGTACCGTGCGCAATAGAGAAGTGCGTAGGTTCCCCTGTGTTCAACAGACACAGGTCCAGCCGCCTGATCAGCCTCTCAAAATCTCTCCCTTTACCGCTAGTGGTAGCGGAGCCCCAGATGGTGTTGTGGGCATTAACATCTCCCAGAAGGAGAAAAGGAGGGGGGAGCTGAGAGACTAGATCCACCAGCTGGTCGTAATCCGGCTGAGAATCAGGCGGGAAGTACACGTTACATACTGTTGCCATTACTGGCAACGAAGTACGAACTGCAACTGCCTCTAGCTGAGTACGCAACGGCACCTCTTCACTAAAGAGGCTAGAGTGGACGAGAGTGCAGACGCCACCAGCGGCCACAGCTCCGTCCACCCGGTCTTTAGAGAAGAGTTTGAAGTGACGCATTGTTGTCTCATGTCCAGGACGAAACCTGGATTCCTGAAGACAGACAATGGTTGCCGAAAACGAAGATATTAATTGTCGTAACTCAGCGAGATGAACAGAATAGCTATTACAGTTCCATTGTAATAGTGCCATGGTGTGGACTTAAGTAGAAATGGGTCTTCTACTTATGCTTGACCGTTTGCCACCCTTCCCCAGCTCTAGTTGGAGATGATGGGGCAGGAGAGCACACCTCAATCTCCACATCTCCGTCCGAAGACGAAGAAAATGGAGCGGGCGCTCTCTTGGGTTGCGCGCGGTCGTCGTCGGACCTCACGAGTCTCGCTCTTGGGGAAGAGCGAGAGCGGTGTCGAGGGACTTTCTCCCGGTCCGAAGACTGGGTGTCTGTCCCCGACACGTCCCGAAGAGATTTCTTCTTGGATCGGCGCCGACGCGTGTTTGGGGAAGTAGATGGTCCCTTCCCCACAGACGCCGGGTCCTTATAAAACAAGGTCGCTCCTGCTGGCACCGCTCCACTGGTAGTGGTGGGAGCGGGATGGTCAGCAGATACGTGAGCAGCCCTGCCTTTAGGAGAGGAAGAGAAACGGCGCTGAACCGTTCCCCTCTCCTCCGCCGATCTATTTTCTTTACTATAGGGGAGTTCCTCCATACGTACGGGCTTGGCTTCAGCAGGCTTCGCTCCCTTGGTGGTAATGGGAGCGGAAAGGCCAGCAGAGACAGTAGCCACCCCGTCAGCAGGAGGGCGAGAGAGACGGCGGCGAACCGTCTCCCTCTTCTCCCCTATATTTTTCGTATTAGGTGGGCTGGAAGAAGGACCAGCCCCGGTCGGCAAAGTCTTCTTTCCCCCTTTAGCTGGGGAAGACTTGTTCGCCGACCGTTTCGGAGAAGAAGAGGACTTCTTCTCCGATTGCGCCGGTTTAGATGGTATAACCGGCGCCTTCTTTTGCTGGGCCGAAGAAGGTTGTTGTACCTCCTTCGGGCTGACATTTTTCGCTGGTACAGCGAGGGGTGATTTTAATACAGCTGATAATACGGGCGTCGAGGGTACTACACTCGGTAAAGATGCGGCAGGGGTGAATGAGGGCGTCGTTGCAGCTGCAAACGATACCCGAAATTCGGGGGCATTCATATCACGGTACCTCTTGCGAGCGTCGTGATATGAAAGCCTATCAAGAGTTCTTATTTCTTGAATTTTTGCTTCCTTACAGAACTCAGGGCACTGCTTCGATCGTGGAGAGTGGCTTCCTTGGCAGTTAGGACAAATCGGGGGAGGCGTACACCTCTCACCCTCATGTGTCCCCTTGCCACACTCTCTACACACGGCCTTGGCAGTGCACCTGGCGGAAACATGCCCGAATCTCTGGCATTGATAGCAGCGCATAGGTGGAGGGATGTACGGTCGAACATCGCAGTGGTACGATGTGACCTTCACCTGCTTAGGTACTACATCACCCTCAAAATGGAGAATAAAAGCGCCGGTATCGACACTGTTCTCCCCAATCTTTCGGGTGATGCGCCTAATCTTGGTGACGCCTCTCTTCCCCAGATCCCGCAACAATTCCGCATCGCTATTTAAAATGAGGTCACGATGGAAAATAACTCCTCGGACCTCATTCAGCGTTTCGTGTTTTGAGACCTTAACGGGAATTTCGCCGAATTGCGTGCATTCCAGCAACGCTTCGGTTTGCTTCCGATCAACGGTGTGCAGCAGCAGCTGACCGTTCCGGAGCTTGGAAATCCCGCTTAGGTCCCCAAATTTCCCCTCGATTTCCTCAGAAAAAATTATTGATTTTACTAGTTTAAAATCACCCCCGTCAGTCCTCGTAGCTACCAGGTAGCGAGGAGACCTATCAGCGGGGAATCTTCTATTAAAGGCTTCATCCCAAGGCGTATACACCTTGGGATTAGCTCGACACTCAAGAGACGGCTTTTTAAGGGTGCCACCCTGTACAGGTGTCCGTGATCGCTTTGATGGCATCCCGGACGAAATCCTCCCCGAATACTGCCCACTCCGAACGGGGGCTATCACTGTGGGCGCCACCCAGCCAAGGCAATACCTACCTGGCATAGCAGATATTGCCCGGGGTCCCAGTGCCTCAAACAGGCACTTCCCCCTCGGCATGCACAGGATTTATTCAGCTCCAGTATTCGGCCATGCAGGGACCTTCGTTGTAAGGCGGATACTACTGTAGGGTACATGGCGCACCCACCTGACGGGATGGGGCATACCGTCTAGGCTTTCTGGCCAGATGGCCAAGCTGGTGGCCCTTCCCCTAACAGCACGCATGTTTATTTCTATTGGTCAAACCAGAGCTGGAACCAGAAAACCAAAATTGACCTTTATAAGGCCCCCTCTAAGTCGCCTTTTACGACAGGCAGGGGATACCGTGGATGAATTCTGCCCTCCCCATCCACAGGGGGTCTGAACAAATCAAAACTGGCAAGTTATTCGGCCATGTCGGCCCTATTAGTCGCCTCCTACGACAGGCAGGGCATACCGTGGGTGTATTCTAACCCGCACCCACACGGGGGTATCGTAGATAATTTAGTGCTAGTCCAAGAGGGACTGCATCGAAGATAGATTAGTGCTAGTCCGAGAGGAACTGCATCGTAGTTAGTTAACTGCTAGTACGAGAGGGACTGCATCGAAGATAGTTTACTTCTTGTCTGAAAGGGACTGCATCGGAGATATTTTAGTGCTAGTTAGGGAGAGTATATAGCGAAGTGCTAAATGCAGTTTATTGAAAGTTCGAGAGGAACTGCATCGCAGATATTTTAGTGCTAGTCGGAGAGGGACTGCTTCGTAGATAGTTTACTGCTAGTCGGAGAGGGACTGCATCGTAGATAGTTTAGTGCAAAATCGGGACGTAATGTATCGTAGATAGCTTAGTGCTAAATCAGGGACTGCATCGTAGATAATTTAGTGCTATTCCGAGAGGGAATGCATCGAAGATTGCTTAGTGCTAGTTTGAGAGAAACTGCATCGTAGACTTAAGTGCAAAATCAAGACGGAATGTATCATAGATAGCTTATTGCTTTTAAAATGGGACTGCATTGTAGATAATTTAGTGCTAGTTCGAGCGGGACTGATCGATGATAGTTGAGTGCTGGTCCGAGAGGGACTACATCGTAAGACAGTTTAGTGCAAGTTCGAGAGGAACTACATCGTAGACATTTTAGTGCAAAATCTAGAGGGGCTGCATCGTAGATTGTTAAGTGCTAGACCTAGAGGGACTGCATCGTAGATAGTATAGTGCTTAAACCTTGGGGGACTGCATCGTAGATAGTTTACTGCCAATCCGAGATGGACTGCGTCGTAGATGGGTTCGGTCTTGTTCTAAGGATGCTGCATCGTAGATAATTTAGGGCCAAATAGGGGAAGGTCTGTATCGTACTTATTTTAGTGCAAGTTCGAGAGGAACTGCATCGTAGATAATTTAGTGCTAGTCCGAGAGGGACTGCATCGTACATGGTTGAGTGCTGTTCCGAGAGGGACTTCATCGTAGACCGTTCAGTGCAAGTTCGAGAGGAACTGCATCGTATATGTATAGTTTAGATTTTAATCTAGAGCGTCTGCGTCGTCGATAGTTTAGTGCTAGTTCGAGAGGAACTGCATCGTAGATAGTTTAGTGCTTAATCTAGAGGGACTGCATCGTCGATTGTTAACTGCTAGACCGACAGGGACTGCATCGTAAATAGATTTTTATTAGTCTGAGAGGGACTGCATCGTAGATAGTTTACTGCTAGTCCGAGAGGGACTGCATCAGAGATAGTTTAGGACTAGTTCGAGAAGAACTGCATCGTAGATAATTTAGTGCTAGTCCAAAAGGGACTGCATCGTAGATAGTTGAATGCTGGTCCGAGAGGAACCGCATCGTAGATAGTTTAGCGCTTGTTCGAGAGGAACTGCATCGTAGATAGTTTAGTGCTATTCGGAGAGGGACTGCTTCGTAGATAGTTTACTGCTAGCCGGAGAGGGTCTGCTGGGTAGATAGTTTAGTGCTAGTGCGAGAGGAACTGCATCGTAGGCAGTTTATTGCTAGTCGGAGAGGGACTGCATCGTAGATAGTTTAGTGCAAAATCAGGACGGAATGTTTCGTCGATTGCTTAGTGCTAAATCAAAAGGGACTGCATCGTAGACAATTTAGTGCTAGTTCGAGACGGACTGATTGAAGATAGCTTAGGGCTAGTTTCCGAGGGAACTGCTATGGTAGATAGTTTACTGCTAGTCCGAGAGGAACTGCATCGTAGATAGTTTAGTGCAAAATCGGGACGGAAAATATTGTAGACAGCTTAGTACTAAATAAAAAGGGACTTTATCATAGATAATTTAGTGCTGGTCCAAGAGGGACTGCATCGAAGATAGATTAGTGCTAGTTCGAGAGGAACTGCATCGTTGTTAGTTAACTGCTAGTACGAGAGGGACTGCATCGAAGATAGTTTACTGCTTGTCCGAGAGGGAATGCATTGTAGATATTTTAGTGCTAGTTCGGGAGAGTATATAGCGAAGTGCTAAATCAAAAGGGACTCTATCGTGGATAGCTTAGTGCAAGTTCGATAGGAACTGCATCGTAGTTAGTTAACTGCTAGTACGAGAGGGACTGCATCGAATATAGTTTACTGCTAGTCGGAGAGGGACGGAAGTAGTGGGATGAGGGGGGAGCTGCACCACTTCTTATTGAGCCACCCTCGTATTTGCCCCGAACTTGATATCTCGCTAACCAAACATGGGATTAGAACATACAGGGTGTCCTAGCACTGCTAGTAATGCCCCCTACTTTCCTATAGCCTCTTTATTTAATGAAAAGACCAAAACTAAAAGGTCATTCGCGAGTAGTGGGGTAGTGTTGGTTTCCTGAAGTCGCGCTCGTGCTTGAATATGTATGCCTATGTTGGGAAAGGGTTAGGTGGTGGGGGAGGAGTAGGGTCGAGTGAGGGGTCGTTTAGATGGTATTTTTTCCGCTCTAGATGATGGTGAGGTTATTTTTAAAAAATGGATGGAATTGGGAAACGCCATTTGGGGTAAACATGTTGTTTTTTGACATTTTGGCGATGAGTGTTTTTTTTATGCGTATGCGCACTTGAGGAGTTTTGTAAGAGGGCGGGCTTTTTAAATGATGATTTATCAATGAGTGTTTTTTTAATATGTATTGAAATAAACCATAAAAACTAATAGGTCATCGGCTTTTGACTATCTCGCTAACCAATAATCGGATTTAAACCTATGAGGTGTCGTAGGACTCGTGGTGAACTCTCCTTTTCTATCGAAGGGGTATATCCACTCCAAAATAAAAACTACCCTTACCCGGGGGATGAAATAGTAATTTATTTTTGTATACCTACGAACTTGGCGGTTTTTGTAAAAGAGCGGGCTTTTTAAATAATGATTTATCAATGAGTGTTTTTAATATGTATTGAAATAAACCAAAAAAACTAATAGGTCATCGGCTTTTTACTATCTCGCTAACCAATAATCGGATTTAAACCTATGAGGTGTCGTAGGACTCGTGGTGAAATCCCCTTTTCTATGGACGGGGTATATTCACTCTAAAATAAAAACTACCCTTACCCGGGGGATGAAATAGTAATTTATTTTTTGTACGCCTGCGCATTTGGTTTTTTTTGTAAAAGAGCGGGCTTTTTAAATAATGATTTATCAATGAGTGTTTTTAATATGTATTGAAATAAACCAAAAAAACTAATAGGTCATCGGCTTTTTACTATCTCGCTAACCAATAATCGGATTTAAACCTATGAGGTGTCGTAGGACTCGTGGTGAAATCCCCTTTTCTATGGACGGGGTATATTCACTCGAAAATAAAAACTACCCTTACCCGGGGGATGAAATAGTAATTTATTTTTTGTACGCCTGCGCATTTGGTTTTTTTTTGTAAAAGAGCGGGCTTTTTAAATGATGATTTATAAATGAGTGTTTTTTTTTAATACGTATTTAAATAAACCATAAAAACTAATAGGTCATCGGCTTTTGACTATCTCGCTAACCAATAATCGGATTTAAACGTATGAGGTGTCGTAGGACTCGTGGTGAACTCTCTTTTTCTATCGAAGGGGTATATCCACTCCAAAATAAAAACTACCCTTACCCGGGGGTTGAAATAGTAATATTTTTTGTATGTGTGCGCACGGACGGGTTTTGTCAAAAGGACCTAACTATACGTTAGTTAATATTTTCTGAACCCCTCATGGGATTTTGCCATAGGCAGTATTATAGCCCTGGGGGGTGACGCCCCGTTTTTGAGTGTATGATTCATTTTTGTCGAAAGGGCCTAACGACACTTTTGTTCATATCTCGCGAACCAATCATGCTAGGGACTTGTATGAGGGGTCCTAGCACTTGGGGCAACATTCCCTGTTTGGGGGTGAAACTACCCCCCAAAATTGAAAAATCCATATCTCGGAAACGAAGAATCCTAAAATTAGGTGTGATAGCTTAAAAAATAGGGGATGATATAGGTTTTTACCTCGATGGATCATTTCACCCCTAAAACAGTAAATAGTCATGTTATGGGGAAAAAACGTGTTAAACACCTAAAAATGATAAATGAACCTAAAATATTTTGTTTTTGATGAAAAATAGCAGGGGGGTGAAACTACCCCCCAAAATTGAAAAATCCATATCTCGGAAACGAAGAAGCCTAAAATTAGGTGTGATAGCTTAAAAAATAGGGGATGATATGGGCTTTTACCTCGATGGATCATTTCACCCCTAAAACAGTAAATAGTCATGTTATGGGGAAAAAACGTGTTAAACACCTAAAAATGATAAATGAACCTAAGATCTTTTGTTTTTGATGAAAAATAGCAGGGGGGTGAAACTACCCCCCAAAATTGAAAAATCCATATCTCGGAAACGAAGAAGCCTAAAATTACGTGTGATAGCTTAAAAAATAGGGGATGATATGGGCTTTTACCTCGATGGATCATTTCACCCCTAAAACAGTAAATAGTCATGTTATGGGGAAAAAACGTGTTAAACACCTAAAAATGATAAATGAACCTAAGATCTTTTGTTTTTGATGAAAAATAGCACGGGGGTGAAACTACCCCCCAAAATTGAAAAATCCATATCTCGGAAACGAAGAAGCCTAAAATTAGGTGTGATAGCTTAAAAAATAGGGGATGATATGGGCTTTTACCTCGATGGATCATTTCACCCCTAAAACAGTAAATAGTCATGTTATGGGGAAAAACGTGTTAAACACTTAAAAATGATAAATGAACCTAAGATCTTTTGTTTTTGATGAAAAATAGCAGGGGGGTGAAACTACCCCCCAAAATTGAAAAAACCCTATCTCGGAAACGAAGAAGCCTAAAATTACGTGTGATAGCTTAAAAAATAGGGGATGATATGGGCTTTTACCTCGATGGATCAATTCACCCCTAAAACAGTAAATAGTCATGCTATGGGGAAAAACGTGTTAAACGCCTAAAAATGATAAATGAACCTAAGATCTTTTGTTTTTGATGAAAAATAGCAGGGGGGTGAAACTACCCCCCAAAATTGAAAAAACCATATCTCGGAAACGAAGAAGCCTAAAATTACGTGTGATAGCTTAAAAAATAGGGGATGATATGGGCTTTTACCTCGATGGATCAATTCACCCCTAAAACAGTAAATAGTCATGCTATGGGGAAAAACGTGTTAAACACTTAAAAATGATAAATGAACCTAAGATCTTTTGTTTTTGATGAAAAATAGAAGGGGGGTGAAACTACCCCCCAAAATTGAAAAATCCATATCTCGGAAACGAAGAAGCCTAAAATTAGGTGTGATAGCTTAAAAAAATAGGGGATGATATGGGCTTTTACCTCGATGGATCATTTCACCCCTAAAACAGTAAATAGTCATGTTATGGGGAAAAAATGTGTTATACACCTAAAAGCATAAGCATCTTTGTGAAACCATGCATTAATGGACATGTGTATGGAGGATGGTTGTTATTATTATTATTATTAGGTAATTATGGATTAATGTGCGGATAGATAACTAACCTGTGGGGAGCGTGATGGCGCAGGTGCTTAGCAGCTCGTCTTTACCCGGACGGCTGGGGTTCAAATCCCGGTGACAGCGGGGGGTTGGAATTTTCACCTGAAAAAATCACGTGGCATTCGGCCTTAAATCCCAGGCCAAAACCAAAATGAGCCTGGTTGGCTCCGGCGACTCAAACTAATAGGGAAAAGCCGAAGAAAGAAAGGTAACTCACCAGTAATAGTAAACATTGGTTGGAGGTGTTGAAGAAGTCAGGATGGGCAACCCTTTGCCATGGTTCACGAATGCACCCCAAAAAGTTTTACCTGTCAAGACACAGTCTACCCTGTTGCAGCCTTTAGAAAAAAAATCGAACCGGGGCCTCTGTGGTGACAGTGGACTTATTTTCATGATGATTTTTAAACAAACCTAGGCTTGCCTACTACCGCTGTGTTGAATGTGCACAGAGACTCTGGCTTTGGTTTGCGTAGTGTGCCTTGCTGATAACAGCACAGCGACCTTGTCAGTAAGTTTCATATTACTCATTTGCTTGATAGCGGACATGCTATGCACATGACTAGATCGTTGTTAGGTTTGACAAAGGCTTAGTGAAGCTTATGGCAAGCTTGAAATGAATGTCATGGTATAGTCGGGGTTGGAAGCCAAGACCTTAGGGTTGACAACCAAGTAGGTTAACCACTACACGGTGATATGGTGAAATAATAATGTAACAGAACATATAGAAACGTTTTCTATAGTTTAACGAATTGGCATACCATGAGAGGTGTAGGTAATGGAAATTGAATCCTTAGCTGATGATTATACTACTTTCCATGCCCACGTATAAGCTATCATGTTAGAAAAAGAATGGTATGGCTTGTTTTAAACGGAGAATAATCATTGTGTTTACTGTGAAACACAAATCTGAATTTAAAATTAATTTAAAATAATTAATTTAAAATTAACTAATTTAAAATTAGTTTAGTACGCTGAAGTTAAAATGAATAATGATCGCGTTACAGACAGCCAGTTTCAAAGCCATGAGAACTAAGTGAACAAAGTATAAAATTCATGAGCCAGTGAGGAATTCAACATGCTGTCCTTTGGACAAGAGAGAAGCGTTCTACAGCGACCCTCAATGGTTTGGGTCATCGTAAAGATGAAAATTAAATCTAAGCTACTACACGCTTATATACTAGAAGAAGAAATGGAAAACAATTGGTCAAATAAAGGACAGACGGAATAAAAAATGGCCCTCAACCCTCAAGCATAAGGATTGAGGGAGTTGGAAGGAAGGAGAGCCATGAAAGGCAGATAAAAAGTATACTAGGAGTGGCTTTGCCCCAGAGGTAATGGAGGTAAACTGGACTCAGCTCAGAAATCCCTTGGGGTCACCAACTTCCAAACTGATCAGCCCTTGAGGGTGTAGCCATAGGCAGAGTGCACTGCAAGTAGTGGGGCTAAATACACCCTACCTTCTTGAGGGGGCTTGGGCAAAAGACAGGGAATAGCATGAAAATAAAAAAGCAAGGCTGCCTCCTCACACTAAAACCAGGGCCAATAAAGTTGCAAAAGGAAGAGACTCCCTAGGGCTCGGATACCCTAATCATGTTGGGGTCGGTAGAGAACAAGAGTTGAGCAAGTGTGGTCGACAGGAAATAAGACAGAGAGGAGCCTAGCACAAGTTAGTGGAAGCAATGACGGTCTCAGCTGGGACTCCGTGATCGTCAACCTACATGACACTAGATATGACGCCCAGGGGTGGAATTAAAGACCTCTTTTTGTTTTTTATCACTGGCTTTTAAGAACGCTAACACATGGCATGCCTTATAATGCAATACTGGTCCTAGGGTATGCAAAATTGTATTAGAAAACTCAGCTAATAATAGTGTGCTTGCCCATGATTTACCTTAAATTTTCCTAAAATCCACTACATTTTCCGCAAATTGACCAAATGACACAACATTCCAGCAAAATTCAACAAATGACTACCAGATTTATTGAAATTCCATTGATTTACCTAAGCATGGTTTAAACTACCTCAAATTCATATAAAATTAGACGAATATAGATGAAAATTCACTAAAATTTACCGAATTTAGGCCAAGTGGTGTACAAAACCATGAAATTTATTCCAATTTTTATTAAAATTGACTACATGTACTCGAAAATTCCATAATATTCCCTTTACATGTTTGCTTTTTGTTGTTGTTGTTGTTGTTGTTGTTGTTGTTGTTGTTTCGTTTACCACACTCCCCTGTAGACAATCACCTCAACATGACTTTCTCCTAGACTAGGAGCTTTACATTCGACATGATAGCTGAGTTTCATTTCCCATAAACTTGTCTCTGAGGTGGGTGTCAGGGAAAGGCATACAGCTGTAAAAACCACACTCTCACGTAGACTTTCATAACCTCTTACGTTGAGGTTCCTTACACTAACGACATTAAATGATTGAACGGTTTCCTTTTCACAATTCCTGTCTATACATTCCTCTTTAAGGTTGCAAGATGTTTGCAAGATTCCTAAAATGCAATTAAATGTAATAAATACCTTAAGATGGTTTCATTTGTTTAATGATATGGTGTTGATGATGGATATATACGTTAAGACTAATTTTTGTTAGGTCTTGACTGGCCTTGCAATTAGAAATTGACAAAACCAAAACATGGGTTATCTACCAGGGGAACACTTTGACCTCTATGTTGGTTATTGGACCAGTAAGTACAGTTCTAGTAATGAGACAGAAATCCAACACAAACAATGAGCGCGCAATGCGGCGGAGATTGGTACCACACGATGTACAGTCGGTTATGTAGCTATGTGGAATGCACATCACATATGGTTTACTTGAAGGTTTGGAGATTCCATTAAAGATATTTCTACAATAAACCACTTTCAAATGGTCATTCGTTGGTGTGAAAATATTTATTATATGGTATTTTATGAAAAACAATTATGATTTATAAAAAAAAAAATATATGTTTACTGTATTCTTATTTAATGTAAGCACTGGAGGCACTATCGACCAACATACAGCACTATCTGGAATGTATATTGCATACTTGAAGGTTTGGTGATCCCATTAAAGGTATTCCTACAATAAATGATTTTTTAAGTTGTCGTTCTACTGGCGTGAAAATATTTAATATACGATATTTGCTAAAAGGATTTACCAGTGGAATTATTTTACAAGTAGTTATTTTAATGACCAACAGAGTTCACTGTTAAGAAGGTAGAGCCCTATGTGGAATGTAGGATAACATGATATACATGATACGTGACAACTGTAAGGCTTGTGATTTTTAAGATGCCTTTATCCCTATATTAATCACCCAGTTTGCAATACTGATAACTGCAATGTTACTGAAAAAAAAAATTGAAACAAAACAAAAATCAGCATTGAAAAAACCAAAAAGTGGTTGAGCATATATATAGTGGGGAAAAGAAAAGTTTTGTAAACACTAATGTCCAACAATATTAATTAAATCAGTAACTGTCAGGGTGGCCGAGTGGTTAAGGCGTTTGACTTAAGATCAAATTTCCAAATATATAAGGAAGCAAGGGTTCGAATCCCTTCCCTGACATAACTATTGCTTGAGCATGCAAGAAAACAAGAAATGTACACAAACTATGTTTATCAATTTAATCATTTTTTTTTTTACAAGAGATAGACACACAGAATACAGGTCTTTTGGTTTTATCAGTTCTTTTAAACATAACACTTGTTGAAAATTATTTTTTAGGGGATGGGGGGTGTTGCTACGTTGACCCATTACACAATAATAGCAGCTTTACGAAGTTCATTTTCTATATTTAATAGCTCTTTCTCATAACCAATATGACCAAGCTGTTTACAGGCATGCAAGAGCTGTAGACGTTCGACTAATATATTAGGATCGTTCCATTTACTATTTTTTATGAATGGTTTCAGAATCTCGGGAAGCAGTTCATCATTATCACCATCATTATGATTATCATCCTCATTATTATAATCATTTTCATAATGATGATCATTATCATCGTTATCATTACCATCATAATTTCCACTTTTGTCCACAGACTGTTCAATGGATTGAGTTGCCTTTGATAGTGTTGAAAGCTTCTTTTTAGATGTGCTAGAATGCTTTAACATTGTTATGTTATTATTACCACTATTACCTTTCCCCACTAACTTCTTGATGGGGGTATATTGTCTCTGATAGGGTTGAGGGCTTTTGAGATGTGGGTGCATGTCTGAACATGGGTTTCACAGGAGGTGTCGAAGGTTTCTCATTAAACAACTCGCTAACAGTATGAGTGCGTTGTAGTGTATTAAACTTGAGGTTAATATTATCTTGAGCAGTACTATTTTTCTCTTGGACTTGGTTTCTTGCTTTGGTTTGGGTTTTCCTTACATTTAGACTAGCGTGATTATTAAGTTTACATTCATGATTGTTTGAAGAAAGTACGTCGAATTCTTTTGTTTTAAGCATTCCTCGACACTGTTTCGAATCGTTGCTTTGAACAGCGCCAAATAATAGTTCCATTTTTATTGCTTCGTTTCACAATATATGAATATTCCTTTATAGTATGCATAAGGCTTACCATACCTAGTCACTGATACTTCCATATCAACTGTCAAGCACAAACTAATCTCTAGTAAAGACAACTCGGTAATAACAACAATAGTTTAATGTGGGAGCATATATACATGCAAAAAGTGGGAGCAAAGGTGGGGGGGTAAAAAGTGGGAGCAAAAGTGGTAGCAAATGTGGGAGAAAAAAATAACTGTGAGCAAAAAGTGGGAGCAAATATGGGATCAAATGTGGGAGCAAAGCAAATATAAAAAGTGAGAGGCAAATATGCTAAGAAATATGTCAACAAATATACCAGCAAAAGTAAATACACAAGTCAAGATAGATTAAAGTGCAAAGAAAATATGGAAGCAAATATGAGAGCAAAAATTGTGTTTTTCTAAAACAACTAGACATAACAAACTTAGTCATAACCTAACCTAACCTAACCCAACCTAACCAAACCTAACCTCACCTAACCTAACCTAACCTCACCTAACCTCACCTAACCTAACCTCACCTCACCTAACCTCACCTCACCTAACCTAACCTAACCTAACTTTACCTAACCTAACTTGACTGAACTTTACCTAACCTAACCCATCATAACTTCACCTAACCTAACTTTACCTAATCTAACTTCACCTAACCTAACGTTCAACTCTCAGATCAAAATTAAATTCTAGGCATAGTTGAGTTGGAACCCAAGACTTCAGGGATAACACACAAGTATACTAGCCACTACACCGCAAAATGGGCAAATTATCATGCAACACAACATAAAGTAAAAGTTTCCTGTAGTGTAACTCATTGGCTGTCAACCATAGTTTGGGAATTCAAACCCAAGACCTCAAGACTTTTGTTTTGAACATTATCAGAAATATTATTCCATTTACATTTTGCTGCTGCTTATAGTTATAAGAGTTGGCATTAATATGGGAAGCAAAAAAAAAGTGGGAGCAAATGTGGGAGCCAATATGGGAGCAAATATAGGAGCCAAGATGGGGGCAAAAGTGGGAGCAAATGTGGGAGCCAATATGGGAGTCAATATGGAGGCAAATATGGGAGCAAATGTGTGAACTAATCATCTCACCTCGGATATCGCCAGTGAGTACTCATATCCACCGCAAGGTAGCGGAAACATACTTTGTGTGTTGTATGTATCTATCTTACAAAGTTTGACTGCATGCAAAACGTCCTTGTATAAGCTGTGCATATAATTTTCATATACAATTAAGACCAAGTGTTCAGTACTAACATGTATAGCCTTGTCTAGGGTATATAGAGGATCGTTAGCAAGAAAGACTGACTAACCCAGGAGTGTAAAGCCTTGCCATATGCAGTAAGCATCTGTTGGCAGAAATGGTTCCTAATAATAACGGACTTAATGAATATGAAACGTGTTTTGAGTGTCGTCTTAAATCCTATTTTATACGTTGTGATACGTGTAAGGATTTAAGACGACACAAACGTATTTTGGGTGTTGTCTTTTGTGTGTCGTCTTAAATCCTTACACGTATCACAACGTATAAAATAGGATTTAAGACGACACTCAAAACACGTTTCATATTCATTAAGTCCATTATTATTAGGAACCATTTCTGCCAACAGATGCTTACTGCATATGGCAAGGCTTTACACTCCTGGGTTAGTCAGTCTTTCTTGCTAACGATCCTCTATATACCCTAGACAAGGCTATACATGTTAGTACTGAACACTTGGTCTTAATTGTATATGAAAATTATATGCACAGCTTATACAAGGACGTTTTGCATGCAGTCAAACTTTGTAAGATAGATACATACAACACACAAAGTATGTTTCCGCTACCTTGCGGTGGATATGAGTACTCACTGGCGATATCCGAGGTGAGATGATTAGTTCACACATTTGCTCCCATATTTGCCTCCATATTGACTCCCATATTGGCTCCCACATTTGCTCCCACTTTTGCCCCCATCTTGGCTCCTATATTTGCTCCCATATTGGCTCCCACATTTGCTCCCACTTTTTTTTTGCTTCCCATATTAATGCCAACTCTTATAACTATAAGCAGCAGCAAAATGTAAATGGAATAATATTTCTGATAATGTTCAAAACAAAAGTCTTGAGGTCTTGGGTTTGAATTCCCAAACTATGGTTGACAGCCAATGAGTTACACTACAGGAAACTTTTACTTTATGTTGTGTTGCATGATAATTTGCCCATTTTGCGGTGTAGTGGCTAGTATACTTGTGTGTTATCCCTGAAGTCTTGGGTTCCAACTCAACTATGCCTAGAATTTAATTTTGATCTGAGAGTTGAACGTTAGGTTAGGTGAAGTTAGATTAGGTAAAGTTAGGTTAGGTGAAGTTATGATGGGTTAGGTTAGGTAAAGTTCAGTCAAGTTAGGTTAGGTAAAGTTAGGTTAGGTTAGGTTAGGTGAGGTGAGGTTAGGTGAGGTGAGGTTAGGTTAGGTGAGGTTAGGTGAGGTTAGGTTAGGTTAGGTGAGGTTAGGTTTGGTTAGGTTGGGTTAGGTTAGGTTAGGTTATGACTAAGTTTGTTATGTCTAGTTGTTTTAGAAAAACACAATTTTTGCTCTCATATTTGCTTCCATATTTTCTTTGCACTTTAATCTATCTTGACTTGTGTATTTACTTTTGCTGGTATATTTGTTGACATATTTCTTAGCATATTTGCTCTCACTTTTTATATTTGCTTTGCTCCCACATTTGATCCCATATTTGCTCCCACTTTTTGCTCACAGTTATTTTTTTCTCCCACATTTGCTACCACTTTTGCTCCCACTTTTTACCCCCCACCTTTGCTCCCACTTTTTGCATGTATATATGCTCCCACATTAAACTATTGTTGTTATTACCGAGTTGTCTTTACTAGAGATTAGTTTGTGCTTGACAGTTGATATGGAAGTATCAGTGACTAGGTATGGTAAGCCTTATGCATACTATAAAGGATATTCATATATTGTGAAACGAAGCAATAAAAATGGAACTATTATTTGGCGCTGTTCAAAGCAACGATCGAAACAGTGTCGAGGAATGCTTAAAACAAAAGAATTCGACGTACTTTCTTCAAACAATCATGAATGTAAACTTAATAATCACGCTAGTCTAAATGTAAGGAAAACCCAAACCAAAGCAAGAAACCAAGTCCAAGAGAAAAATAGTACTGCTCAAGATAATATTAACCTCAAGTTTAATACACTACAACGCACTCATACTGTTAGCGAGTTGTTTAATGAGAAACCTTCGACACCTCCTGTGAAACCCATGTTCAGACATGCACCCACATCTCAAAAGCCCTCAACCCTATCAGAGACAATATACCCCATCAAGAAGTTAGTGGGGAAAGGTAATAGTGGTAATAATAACATAACAATGTTAAAGCATTCTAGCACATCTAAAAAGAAGCTTTCAACACTATCAAAGGCAACTCAATCCATTGAACAGTCTGTGGACAAAAGTGGAAATTATGATGGTAATGATAACGATGATAATGATCATCATTATGAAAATGATTATAATAATGAGGATGATAATCATAATGATGGTGATAATGATGAACTGCTTCCCGAGATTCTGAAACCATTCATAAAAAATAGTAAATGGAACGATCCTAATATATTAGTCGAACGTCTACAGCTCTTGCATGCCTGTAAACAGCTTGGTCATATTGGTTATGAGAAAGAGCTATTAAATATAGAAAATGAACTTCGTAAAGCTGCTATTATTGTGTAATGGGTCAACGTAGCAACACCCCCCATCCCCTAAAAAATAATTTTCAACAAGTGTTATGTTTAAAAGAACTGATAAACCAAAAGACCTGTATTCTGTGTGTCTATCTCTTGTAAAAAAAAAATGATTAAATTGATAAACATAGTTTGTGTACATTTCTTGTTTTCTTGCATGCTCAAGCAATAGTTATGTCAGGGAAGGGATTCGAACCCTTGCTTCCTTATATATTTGGAAATTTGATCTTAAGTCAAACGCCTTAACCACTCGGCCACCCTGACAGTTACTGATTTAATTAATATTGTTGGACATTAGTGTTTACAAAACTTTTCTTTTCCCCACTATATATATGCTCAACCACTTTTTGGTTTTTCAATGCTGATTTTTGTTTTGTTTCAATTTTTTTTTCAGTAACATTGCAGTTATCAGTATTGCAAACTGGGTGATTAATATAGGGATAAAGGCATCTTAAAAATCACAAGCCTTACAGTTGTCACGTATCATGTATATCATGTTATCCTACATTCCACATAGGGCTCTACCTTCTTAACAGTGAACTCTGTTGGTCATTAAAATAACTACTTGTAAAATAATTCCACTGGTAAATCCTTTTAGCAAATATCGTATATTAAATATTTTCACGCCATAGAACGACAACTTAAAAATCATTTATTGTAGGAATACCTTTAATGGGATCACCAAACCTTCAAGTATGCAATATACATTCCAGATAGTGCTGTATGTTGGTCGATAGTGCCTCCAGTGCTTACATTAAATAAGAATACAGTAAACATATATTTTTTTTTTATAAATCATAATTGTTTTCATAAAATACCATATAATAAATATTTTCACACCAACGAATGACCATTTGAAAGTGGTTTATTGTAGAAATATCTTTAATGGAATCTCCAAACCTTCAAGTAAACCATATGTGATGTGCATTCCACATAGCTACATAACCGACTGTACATCGTGGTACCAATCTCCGCCGCATTGCGCGCTCATTGTTTGTGTTGGATTTCTGTCTCATTACTAGAACTGTACTTACTGGTCAATAACCAACATAGAGGTCAAAGTGTTCCCCTGGTAGATAACCCATGTTTGGTTTGTCAATTTCTAATTGCAAGGCCAGTCAAGACCTAACAAAAATTAGTCTTAACGTATATATCCATCATCAACACCATATCATTAAACAAATGAAACCATCTTAAGGTATTTATTACATTTAATTGCATTTTAGGAATCTTGCAAACATCTTGCAACCTTAAAGAGGAATGTATAGACAGGAATTGTGAAAAGGAAACCGTTCAATCATTTAATGTCGTTAGTGTAAGGAACCTCAACGTAAGAGGTTATGAAAGTCTACGTGAGAGTGTGGTTTTTACAGCTGTATGCCTTTCCCTGACACCCACCTCAGAGACAAGTTTATGGGAAATGAAACTCAGCTATCATGTCGAATGTAAAGCTCCTAGTCTAGGAGAAAGTCATGTTGAGGTGATTGTCTACAGGGAGTGTGGTAAACGAAACAACAACAACAACAACAACAACAACAACAACAACAAAAAGCAAACATGTAAAGGGAATATTATGGAATTTTCGAGTACATGTAGTCAATTTTAATAAAAATTGGATAAATTTCATGGTTTGTACACCACTTGGCTAAATTCGGTAAATTTTAGTGAATTTTCATCTATATTCGTCTAATTTTATATGAATTTGAGGTAGTTTAAACCATGCTTAGGTAAATCAATGGAATTTCAATAAATCTGGTAGTCATTTGTTGAATTTTGCTGGAATGTTGTGTCATTTGGTCAATTTGCGGAAAATGTAGTGGATTTTAGGAAAATTTAAGGTAAATCATGGGCAAGCACACTATTATTAGCTGAGTTTCTAATACAATTTTGCATACCCTAGGACCAGTATTGCATTATAAGGCATGCCATGTGTTAGCGTTCTTAAAAGCCAGTGATAAAAAACAAAAAGAGGTCTTTAATTCCACCCCTGGGCGTCATATCTAGTGTCATGTAGGTTGACGATCACGGAGTCCCAGCTGAGACCGTCATTGCTTCCACTAACTTGTGCTAGGCTCCTCTCTGTCTTATTTCCTGTCGACCACACTTGCTCAACTCTTGTTCTCTACCGACCCCAACATGATTAGGGTATCCGAGCCCTAGGGAGTCTCTTCCTTTTGCAACTTTATTGGCCCTGGTTTATTTATTTTTTCTGATATCCTACTAGTGTGAGGAGGCAGCCTTGCTTTTTTATTTTCATGCTATTCCCTGTCTTTTGCCCAAGCCCCCTCAAGAAGGTAGGGTGTATTTAGCCCCACTACTTGCAGTGCACTCTGCCTATGGCTACACCCTCAAGGGCTGATCAGTTTGGAAGTTGGTGACCCCAAGGGATTTCTGAGCTGAGTCCAGTTTACCTCCATTACCTCTGGGGCAAAGCCACTCCTAGTATACTTTTTATCTGCCTTTCATGGCTCTCCTTCCTTCCAACTCCCTCAATCCTTATGCTTGAGGGTTGAGGGCCATTTTTTATTCCGTCTGTCCTTTATTTGACCAATTGTTTTCCATTTCTTCTTCTAGTATATAAGCGTGTAGTAGCTTAGATTTAATTTTCATCTTTACGATGACCCAAACCATTGAGGGTCGCTGTAGAACGCTTCTCTCTTGTCCAAAGGACAGCATGTTGAATTCCTCACTGGCTCATGAATTTTATACTTTGTTCACTTAGTTCTCATGGCTTTGAAACTGGCTGTCTGTAACGCGATCATTATTCATTTTAACTTCAGCGTACTAAACTAATTTTAAATTAGTTAATTTTAAATTAATTATTTTAAATTAATTTTAAATTCAGATTTGTGTTTCACAGTAAACACAATGATTATTCTCCGTTTAAAACAAGCCATACCATTCTTTTTCTAACATGATAGCTTATACGTGGGCATGGAAAGTAGTATAATCATCAGCTAAGGATTCAATTTCCATTACCTACACCTCTCATGGTATGCCAATTCGTTAAACTATAGAAAACGTTTCTATATGTTCTGTTACATTATTATTTCACCATATCACCGTGTAGTGGTTAACCTACTTGGTTGTCAACCCTAAGGTCTTGGCTTCCAACCCCGACTATACCATGACATTCATTTCAAGCTTGCCATAAGCTTCACTAAGCCTTTGTCAAACCTAACAACGATCTAGTCATGTGCATAGCATGTCCGCTATCAAGCAAATGAGTAATATGAAACTTACTGACAAGGTCGCTGTGCTGTTATCAGCAAGGCACACTACGCAAACCAAAGCCAGAGTCTCTGTGCACATTCAACACAGCGGTAGTAGGCAAGCCTAGGTTTGTTTAAAAATCATCATGAAAATAAGTCCACTGTCACCACAGAGGCCCCGGTTCGATTTTTTTTCTAAAGGCTGCAACAGGGTAGACTGTGTCTTGACAGGTAAAACTTTTTGGGGTGCATTCGTGAACCATGGCAAAGGGTTGCCCATCCTGACTTCTTCAACACCTCCAACCAATGTTTACTATTACTGGTGAGTTACCTTTCTTTCTTCGGCTTTTCCCTATTAGTTTGAGTCGCCGGAGCCAACCAGGCTCATTTTGGTTTTGGCCTGGGATTTAAGGCCGAATGCCACGTGATTTTTTCAGGTGAAAATTCCAACCCCCCGCTGTCACCGGGATTTGAACCCCAGCCGTCCGGGTAAAGACGAGCTGCTAAGCACCTGCGCCATCACGCTCCCCACAGGTTAGTTATCTATCCGCACATTAATCCATAATTACCTAATAATAATAATAATAACAACCATCCTCCATACACATGTCCATTAATGCATGGTTTCACAAAGATGCTTATGCTTTTAGGTGTATAACACATTTTTTCCCCATAACATGACTATTTACTGTTTTAGGGGTGAAATGATCCATCGAGGTAAAAGCCCATATCATCCCCTATTTTTTTAAGCTATCACACCTAATTTTAGGCTTCTTCGTTTCCGAGATATGGATTTTTCAATTTTGGGGGGTAGTTTCACCCCCTTCTATTTTTCATCAAAAACAAAAGATCTTAGGTTCATTTATCATTTTTAAGTGTTTAACACGTTTTTCCCCATAGCATGACTATTTACTGTTTTAGGGGTGAATTGATCCATCGAGGTAAAAGCCCATATCATCCCCTATTTTTTAAGCTATCACACGTAATTTTAGGCTTCTTCGTTTCCGAGATATGGTTTTTTCAATTTTGGGGGGTAGTTTCACCCCCCTGCTATTTTTCATCAAAAACAAAAGATCTTAGGTTCATTTATCATTTTTAGGCGTTTAACACGTTTTTCCCCATAGCATGACTATTTACTGTTTTAGGGGTGAATTGATCCATCGAGGTAAAAGCCCATATCATCCCCTATTTTTTAAGCTATCACACGTAATTTTAGGCTTCTTCGTTTCCGAGATAGGGTTTTTTCAATTTTGGGGGGTAGTTTCACCCCCCTGCTATTTTTCATCAAAAACAAAAGATCTTAGGTTCATTTATCATTTTTAAGTGTTTAACACGTTTTTCCCCATAACATGACTATTTACTGTTTTAGGGGTGAAATGATCCATCGAGGTAAAAGCCCATATCATCCCCTATTTTTTAAGCTATCACACCTAATTTTAGGCTTCTTCGTTTCCGAGATATGGATTTTTCAATTTTGGGGGGTAGTTTCACCCCCGTGCTATTTTTCATCAAAAACAAAAGATCTTAGGTTCATTTATCATTTTTAGGTGTTTAACACGTTTTTTCCCCATAACATGACTATTTACTGTTTTAGGGGTGAAATGATCCATCGAGGTAAAAGCCCATATCATCCCCTATTTTTTAAGCTATCACACGTAATTTTAGGCTTCTTCGTTTCCGAGATATGGATTTTTCAATTTTGGGGGGTAGTTTCACCCCCCTGCTATTTTTCATCAAAAACAAAAGATCTTAGGTTCATTTATCATTTTTAGGTGTTTAACACGTTTTTTCCCCATAACATGACTATTTACTGTTTTAGGGGTGAAATGATCCATCGAGGTAAAAGCCCATATCATCCCCTATTTTTTAAGCTATCACACCTAATTTTAGGCTTCTTCGTTTCCGAGATATGGATTTTTCAATTTTGGGGGGTAGTTTCACCCCCCTGCTATTTTTCATCAAAAACAAAATATTTTAGGTTCATTTATCATTTTTAGGTGTTTAACACGTTTTTTCCCCATAACATGACTATTTACTGTTTTAGGGGTGAAATGATCCATCGAGGTAAAAACCTATATCATCCCCTATTTTTTAAGCTATCACACCTAATTTTAGGATTCTTCGTTTCCGAGATATGGATTTTTCAATTTTGGGGGGTAGTTTCACCCCCAAACAGGGAATGTTGCCCCAAGTGCTAGGACCCCTCATACAAGTCCCTAGCATGATTGGTTCGCGAGATATGAACAAAAGTGTCGTTAGGCCCTTTCGACAAAAATGAATCATACACTCAAAAACGGGGCGTCACCCCCCAGGGCTATAATACTGCCTATGGCAAAATCCCATGAGGGGTTCAGAAAATATTAACTAACGTATAGTTAGGTCCTTTTGACAAAACCCGTCCGTGCGCACACATACAAAAAATATTACTATTTCAACCCCCGGGTAAGGGTAGTTTTTATTTTGGAGTGGATATACCCCTTCGATAGAAAAAGAGAGTTCACCACGAGTCCTACGACACCTCATACGTTTAAATCCGATTATTGGTTAGCGAGATAGTCAAAAGCCGATGACCTATTAGTTTTTATGGTTTATTTAAATACGTATTAAAAAAAAACACTCATTTATAAATCATCATTTAAAAAGCCCGCTCTTTTACAAAAAAAACCAAATGCGCAGGCGTACAAAAAATAAATTACTATTTCATCCCCCGGGTAAGGGTAGTTTTTATTTTCGAGTGAATATACCCCGTCCATAGAAAAGGGGATTTCACCACGAGTCCTACGACACCTCATAGGTTTAAATCCGATTATTGGTTAGCGAGATAGTAAAAAGCCGATGACCTATTAGTTTTTTTGGTTTATTTCAATACATATTAAAAACACTCATTGATAAATCATTATTTAAAAAGCCCGCTCTTTTACAAAAAAAACCAAATGCGCAGGCGTACAAAAAATAAATTACTATTTCATCCCCCGGGTAAGGGTAGTTTTTATTTTAGAGTGAATATACCCCGTCCATAGAAAAGGGGATTTCACCACGAGTCCTACGACACCTCATAGGTTTAAATCCGATTATTGGTTAGCGAGATAGTAAAAAGCCGATGACCTATTAGTTTTTTTGGTTTATTTCAATACATATTAAAAACACTCATTGATAAATCATTATTTAAAAAGCCCGCTCTTTTACAAAAACCGCCAAGTTCGTAGGTATACAAAAATAAATTACTATTTCATCCCCCGGGTAAGGGTAGTTTTTATTTTGGAGTGGATATACCCCTTCGATAGAAAAGGAGAGTTCACCACGAGTCCTACGACACCTCATAGGTTTAAATCCGATTATTGGTTAGCGAGATAGTCAAAAGCCGATGACCTATTAGTTTTTATGGTTTATTTCAATACATATTAAAAAAACACTCATTGATAAATCATCATTTAAAAAGCCCGCCCTCTTACAAAACTCCTCAAGTGCGCATACGCATAAAAAAAACACTCATCGCCAAAATGTCAAAAAACAACATGTTTACCCCAAATGGCGTTTCCCAATTCCATCCATTTTTTAAAAATAACCTCACCATCATCTAGAGCGGAAAAAATACCATCTAAACGACCCCTCACTCGACCCTACTCCTCCCCCACCACCTAACCCTTTCCCAACATAGGCATACATATTCAAGCACGAGCGCGACTTCAGGAAACCAACACTACCCCACTACTCGCGAATGACCTTTTAGTTTTGGTCTTTTCATTAAATAAAGAGGCTATAGGAAAGTAGGGGGCATTACTAGCAGTGCTAGGACACCCTGTATGTTCTAATCCCATGTTTGGTTAGCGAGATATCAAGTTCGGGGCAAATACGAGGGTGGCTCAATAAGAAGTGGTGCAGCTGCCCCCTCATCCCACTACTGACGGAATGTATCGTAGATAGTTTAGTGCAAAATCGGGACGGAATGTATCGTAGATAGCTTAGTGCTAAATCATGGACTGCATCGTAGATAATTTAGTGCTAGTCCAAGAGGGACTGCATCGAAGATTGTTTAGTGCTAGTTCGAGAGGAACTGCATCGTAAATAATGTAGAGCTAGTCCGAGAGGGACTGCATCGTAGATAGTAGAGTGCTGGTCCGAGAGGGACTGCATCGTAGACGGTTTAGTGCAAGTTAACGAGGAACTGCATCGAAAATGTATAGTTTAGTTCTTAATCTAGAGAGACTGCGTCGTCGATAGTTTAGTGCTAGTTCGAGAGGAACTGCATCGTGGATAGTTTAGTGCTTAATATAGGGGGACTGCATCGTCGATAGTTAACTGCTAGTCCGACAGGGACTGCATCGTAAATAGATTTGTATTAGTCTGAGAGGGACTGCATCGTAGATAGCTTACTGCCAGTCCGAGAGGGACTGCATCGGTGATAGTTTAGTGGAAGTTCGAGAGGGACTGCAGCGCAGATAGTTTAGTGCTAGTTCGAGAGGAACTGCATCGTAGATATTATACTGCTAGTCCGAGAGGGACTGCATCGTAGATATTTTAGTGCTAGTTCGGGAGGAAGTGCATCGTATATAGCGAAGTGATAAATCAAAAGGGACTGCATCGTAGATAGTTTAGTGCAAGTTCGAGAGGAACGGCATCACAGATAGTTTAGTGCTAGTTCGAGAGGAACTGCATCGTAGATAATTTACTGCTAGTCCGAGAGGGACTGCATCGTAGTTTAGTTCAAAATCAAGACGGAATGTATCGTAGATGTATAAAAAGGGACTTCATCGTATATAATCTAGTGCTATTGGGAGAGGGACTGCATCGAAGATAGTTTAGTGCTAGTTCGAGAGGAACTGCATCGTAGATAATTTAGTGCTAGTCCGAGAGGGACTGCATCGTAGATAGTTGAGTGCTGGTCCGAGAGGGACTGCAACGTAGACGGTTTAGTGCAAGTTAGAGAGGAACTGCATCGTAAATGTATAGTTTAGTTCTTAATCTAGAGCGACTGCGTCATCGATAGTTTAGTGCTAGTTCGAGAGGAACTGCATCGTAGATATTTTAGTGCTTAATATAGGGGGACTGCATCGTAGATAGTTAAGTGCAAAATCGGGACGGAAAATATCGTAGACAGCTTAGTACTAAATCAAAAGGGACTTTATCGTAGATAATTTAGTGCTAGTCCAAGAGGGACTGCATCGTAGATAGTTTAGTGCAAGTTCGAGAGGAACTGCATCGCAGATATTTTAGTGCTAGTCGGAGAGGGACTGCTTCGTAGATAGTTTACTGCTAGTCGGAGAGGGACTGCATCGTTGATAGTTTAGTGCAAAATCGGGACGGAATGTATCGTAGATAGCTTAGGGCTAAATCAGGGACTGCATCGTAGATAATTTAGTGCTAGTCCAAGAGAGAATGCATCGAAGATTGTTTAGTGCTAGTTCGAGAGGAACTGCATCGTACATAGTTTAGTGCAAATTCGGGACGGAAAGTATCGCAGACAGCTTAGTACTAAATCAAAAGGGACTTTATCGTAGATAATTTAGTGCTAGTCCAAGAGGGACTGCATCGAAGATTGCTTAGTGCTAGTTTGAGAGGAACTGCATCGTTGACTTAAGTGCAAAATCAAGACGGAATGTATCATAGATAGCTTATTGCTTTTCAAATGGGACCGCATCGTAGATAATTTAGTGCTAGTTCGAGCGGGACTGATCGATGATAGTTGAGTGCTGGTCCGAGAGGGACTACATCGTAAGACAGTTTAGTGCAAGTTCGATATGAACTACATCGTAGACATTTTAGTGCTAAATCTAGAAGGGCTGCATCGTAGATTGTTAAGTACTAGACCTAGAGGGACTGCATCGTAGATAGTATAGTGCTTAAACCTTGGGGGACTGCATCGTAGATAGTTTACTGCCAATCCGAGATGGACTGCATCGTAGATGGGTTCGGACTTGTTCTAAGGATTCTGCATCGTAGATAATTTAGGGCCAAATAGGGGAAGGTCTGTATCGTACATATTTTATTGCAAGTTCGAGAGGAACTGCATCGTAGATAATTTACTGCTAGTCCGAGAGGGACTGCATCGTAGTTTAGTTCAAAATCAAGACGGAATGTATCGTAGATGTATCAAAAGGGACTTCATCGTATATAATCTAGTGCTAGTGCGAGAGGGACTGCATCGAAGATAGTTTAGTGCTAGTTCGAGAGGAACTGCATCGTAGATAATTTAGTGATAGTCCGAGAGGGACTGCATCGTAGATGGTTGAGTGCTGGTCCGAGAGGGACTGCATCGTAGACCGTTCAGTGCAAGTTCGAGAGGAACTGCATCGTATATGTATAGTTTAGATTTTAATTTAGAGCGTCTGCGTCGTCGATAGTTTAGTGTTAGTTCGAGGGGAACTGCATCGCAGATAGTTTAGAACTTAATCTAGAGGGACTGCATCGTCGATAGTTAACTGCTAGTCCGACAGGGACTGCATCGTAAATAGATTTTTATTAGTCTGAGAGGGACTGCATCGTAGATAGTTGAATGCTGGTCCGAGGGGAACCCCATCGTAGATAGTTTAGTGTAAGTTCGAGAGGAACTTCTCCGCAGATAGTTTAGTGCTTGTTCGAGAGGAACTGCATCGTAGATAGTTTAATGCTTAATCTAGAGGGACTGCATCGTCGATAGTTAACTGCTATTCCGACAGGGACTGCATCGTAAATAGTTTAATATTAGTCTGAGAGGGACTGCATCGTAGATAGTTTAGTGCTATTCGGAGAGGGACTGCTTCGTAGATAGTTTACTGCTAGCCGGAGAGGGTCTGCTGGGTAGATAGTTTACTGCTAGTCCGAGAGGAACTGCATCGTAGATAGTTTAGTGCAAGTTCGAGAGGAACTGCATTGCAGATAATTTAGTGCTAGTTCGAGAGGAACTGCATCGTAGATAGTTTAGTGCATAATCTAGAGGGGCTGCATCGTAGATCGTTAACTACTAGTCCGAGAGGGACTGCATCGTAGATAGTTTAGGGCCAAATAGAGGAGGGTCTGTATCGTCGACAGTTTAGTGCTAGTTCCAGAGGAACTGCATCGTATATGAATAGCTTGGTTCTTAATCTAGAGGGACTGCATCGTCGATAGGTAAGTGCTTAATCTAGAGGGACTGAACCGTCGATAGTTAACTGCTAGGGACTGCATCGTAAATAGTTTAGTATTAGTCTGAGAGGGACTGCATAGTAGATAGTTTAGTGCGAGTCCGAGAGGGACTGCATCGTAGATATATTAGCATTTTACCTAGAGGGACTGCATCGTAGATAGTTTAGTGCAAAATCGGGACGGAAAATATTGTAGACAGCTTAGTACTAAATAAAAAGGGACTTTATAGGAGAAATTTAGTGCTAGTCCAAGAGGGACTGCATCGAAAATAGATTAGTGCTAGTTCGAGAGGAATAGCATCGTAGTTAGTTAACTGCTAGTACGAGAGGGACTGCATCGTAGATAGTTTACTGCTAGTCGGAGAGGGACGGAATGTATCGTAGATAGTTTAGTGCAAAATCGGGACGGAATGTATCGTAGATAGCTTAGTGCTAAATCAGGGACTGCATCGTAGATAATTTAGTGCTAGTCCAAGAGGGAATGCATCGAAGTTTGTTTAGTGCTAGTTCGAGAGGAACTGCATCGTTCATAGTTTAAAGCAAAATCGGGACGGAAAGTATCGTAGACAGCTTAGTACTAAATCAAAAGGGACTTTATCGTAGATAATTTAGTGCTAGTCTCAGAGGGACTGCATCGAAGATTGTTTAGTGCTTGTTCGAGAGGAACTGCATCGTATATAGTTTACTGCTAGCGCGAGAGGGACTGCATTGTAGATAGTTTAGTGCAAGTTCGAAAGGAACTGCATAGTAGACTTAAGTGCAAAATCAAGACGGAATGTATCATAGATAGCTTATTGCTTTTCAAATGGGACTGCATCGTTGATAATTTAGTGCTAGTTCGAGAGGGACTGATCGAAGATAGTTGAGTGCTGGTCCGAGAGGGACTACATCGTAAGACAGTTTAGTGCAAGTTCGAGAGGAACTACATCGTAGACATTTTAGTGCTAAATCTAGAGGGGCTGCATCGTAGATTGTTAAGTGCTAGACCTAGAGGGACTGCATCGTAGATAGTATAGTGCTTAAACCTTGGGGGACTGCATCGTAGATTGTTTACTGCCAATCCGAGAGGGACTGCGTCGTAGATGGATTCGGTCTTGTTCTAAGGATGCTGCATCGTAGATAATTTAGGGCCAAATAGGGGAAGCTCTGTATCGTACATATTTTAGTGCAAGTTCGAGAGGAAGTGCATCGTAGATAATTTACTGCTAGTCCGAGAGGGACTGCATCGTAGTTTAGTTCAAAATCAAGACGGAATGTATCGTAGATGTATCAAAAGGGACTTCATCGTATATAATCTAGTGCTAGTGCGAGAGGGACTGCATCGAAGATAGTTTAGTGCTAGTTTGAGGAACTGCATCGTAGATATATAGCTGAGTGCTAAATATAGAGGGGCCGTATCGTAGATTGTTAACTTCTTGTCCGAGACGGACCGCGTCGTAGATGGGTTCGGTCTAGTTATAAAGATACTGCATCGTACATAGCTTAGGGCCAAACAGAGGAAGGTCTGTATCGTAGATAGCTTAGTGCAAGTTCGAGAGGAACTGCATCGTAAACAGTTTACTGCCAGTCGGAGAGGGACTGCTACGTAGATAGTTTAGTGCTATTCCGAGAGGGACTGCATCGTAGATATATTGGCATTTTACTTAGAGGGACTGCATCGTAGATAGTTTAGTGCAAAATCGGGATGGAAAGTATCGTAGACAGCTTAGTACTAAATCAAAAGGGACTTTATAGGAGGTAATTTAGTGCTAGTCCAAGAGGGACTGCATCGAAAATAGATTAGTGCTAGTTCGAGAGGAACCGCATCGTAGTTAGTTAACTGCTAGTGCGAGAGGGACTGCATCGAAGATAGTTTACTGCTAGTCCGAGAGGGACTGCATCGTAGATAGTTTACTGCTAGTCGGAGAGGGACGGAATGTATCGTAGATAGTTTAGTGCAAAATCGGGACGGAATGTATCGTAGATAGCTTAGTGCTAAATCATGGACTGCATCGTAGATAATTTAGTGCTAGTCCAAGAGGGACTGAATAGAAGATTGTTTAGTGCTAGTTCGAGAGGGACTGATCGAAGATAGTTTAGGGCTATTCCGAGAGGGACTGCATCGTAGATATATTAGAATTTTACCTAGAGGGACTGCATCGTAGATAGTTTAGTGCAAAATCGGGACTGAACGTATCGTAGACAGCTTAGTACTAAATCAAAAGGGACTTTATAGGAGAAATTTAGTGCTAGTCCAAGAGGGACTGCATCGAAGATTGTTTAGTGCTAGTTCGAGAGGAACTGCACCGTAGATAATTTAGTGCTAGTCCGAGAGGGACTGCATCGTAGATAGTAGAGTGCTGGTCCGAGAGGGACTGCATCGTAGACGGTTTAGTGCAAGTTAACGAGGAACTGCATCGTAAATGTATAGTTTAGTTCTTAATCTAGAGAGACTGCGTCGTCGATAGTTTAGTGCTAGTTCGAGAGGAACTGCATCGTAGACAGTTTACTGCTAGTCGGAGAGGAACTGCTACGTAGATAGATTAGTGCTAGTCCGAGAGGGACTGCATCGTTGATATATTAGCATTTTACCTAGAGGGACTGCATCGTAGATAGTTTAGTGCAAAATCGGGACTGAAAGTATCGTAGACAGCTTAGTACTAAATCAAAAGGGACTTTATCGTAGATAATTTAGTTCTAGTCCAAGAGGGACTGCATCGAAGATAGATTAGTGCTAGTCCGAGAGGAACTGCATCGTAGATAGTTTACTGCTAGTCCGAAATGGACTGCATCGGAGTTATTTTAGTGCTAGTTCGGGAGAGTATAAAGAGAAGTGCGAAATCAAAAGGGATTGCATCGTAGATAGTTTAGTGCAAGTTCGAGAGGAACTGCATCGCAGATATTTTAGTGCTAGTCGGAGAGGGACTGCTTCGTAGATAGTTTACTGCTAGTCGGAGAGGGACTGCATCGTAGATAGTTTAGTGCAAAATCGGGACGGAATGTATCTTAGATAGCTTAGTGCTAAATCAGGGACTGCATCGTAGATAATTTAGTGCTAGTCCAAGAGGGAATGCATCGAAGATTGTTTAGTGCTAGTTCGAGAGGAACTGCATCGTATATAGTTTACTGCTAGCGCGAGAGGGACTGCATCGTAGATAGTTTAGTGCAAGTTCGAAAGGAACTGCATCGTAGATATATAGCTGAGTGCTAAATATAGAGGGGCCGTATCGTAGATTGTTAACTTCTTGTCCGAGAGGGACCGCGTCGTAGATGGGTTCGGTCTAGTTATAAAGATACTGCATCGTACATAGCTTAGGGCCAAACAGAGGAAGGTCTGTATCGTAGATAGCTTAGTGCAAGTTCGAGAGGAACTGCATCGTAGACAGTTTACTGCTAGTCGGAGAGGGACTGCTACGTAGATAGTTTAGTGCTATTCCGAAAGGGACTGCATCGTAGATATATTAGCATTTTACTTAGAGGGACTGCATCGTAGATAGTTTAGTGCAAAATCGGGATGGAAAGTATCGTAGAGAGCTTAGTACTAAATCAAAAGGGACTTTATAGGAGATAATTTAGTGCTAGTCCAAGAGGGACTGCAGCGAAAATAGATTAGTGCTTGTTCGAGAGGAACTGCATCGTAGTTAGTTAACTGCTAGTGCGAGAGGGACTGCATCGTAGATAGTTTACTGGTAGTCGGAGAGGGCCGGAATGTATCGTAGATAGTTTAGTCCAAATCGGGACGGAATGTATCGTAGATAGCTTAGTGCTAAATCATGGACTGCATCGTAGACAATTTAGTAATAGTCCAAGAGGGACTGCATCGAAGATTGTTTAGTGCTAGTTCGAGAGGAACTTCATCGTTGTTTGTTTACTGCTAGCGCGAGAGGGACTGCATCGTTGATAGTTTAGTGCAAGTTCGATAGGAACTGCATCGTAGATTAAAGTGCAAAATCAAGACGGAGTGTATCAGAGATAGCTTATTGCTTTTGAAATGGGACTGCATCGTAGATAATTTAGTGCTAGTTCGAGAGGGACATATCGAAGATAGTTGAGTGCTGGTCCGAGAGGGACTGCATCGTAAGACAGTTTAGTGCAAGTTCGAGAGGAACTGCATCGTAGATAGTTTAGTGCTAAATCTAGAGGAGCTGCATCGTAGATTGTTAAGTGCTAGACCTAGAGGGACTGCATCGTAGATAGTATAGTGCTTAAACCTTGGGGTACTGCATCGTAGATAGTTTACTGCTAGTCCGGGAGGGACTGCGTAGCAGATGGGTTCGGTCTTGTTCAAATGAAGCAGCATCGTAAGTAGTTTAGGGCCAAATAGAGGAAGGTCTGTATCGTTGATATATCAGTGCAAGTTCGAGAGGAACTGCATCGTAGATAATTTACTGCTAGTCCGAGAGGGACTGCATCGTAGTTTAGTTCAAAATCAAGACGGAATGTATCGTAGATGTATCAAAAGGGACTTCATCGTGTATAATCTAGTGCTAGTGGGAGAGGGACTGCATCGAAGATAGTTTAGTGCTAGTTCGAGAGGAACTGCATCGTAGATAATTTAGTGCTAGTCCGAGAGGGACTGCATCGTAGATAGTAGAGTGCTGGTCCGAGAAGGACTGCATCGTAGACGGTTTAGTGCAAGTTAACGAGGAACTACATCGTAAATGTATAGTTTAGTTCTTAATCTAGAGAGACTGCGTCGTCGATAGTTTAGTGCTAGTTCGAGAGGAACTGCATCGTAGATAGTTTAGTGCTTAATATAGGGGGACTGCATCGTCGATAGTTAACTGCTAGTCCGACAGGGACTGCATCGTAAATAGATTTGTATTAGTCTGAGAGGGACTGCATCGTAGACAGCTTACTGCCAGTCCGAGAGGGACTGCATCGGTGATAGTTTAGTGGAAGTTCGAGAGGGACTGCAGCCCAGAGAGTTTAGTGCTAGTTCGAGAGGAACTGCATCGTAGATAGTATACTGCTTGTTCGAGAGGGACTGCATTGTAGATATTTTAGTGCTAGTTCGGGAGGAAGTGCATCGTATATAGCGAAGTGATAAATCAAAAGGGACTGCATCGTAGATAGTTTAGTGCAAGTTCGATAGGACCTGCATCGTAGACTAAAGTGCAAAATCAAGACGGAGTGTATCAGAGACAGCTTATTGCTTTTCAAATGGGACTGCATCGTAGATAATTTAGTGCTCGTTCGAGAGGGACATATCGAAGATAGTTGAGTGCTGGTCCGAGAGGGACTGCATCGTAAGACAGTTTTGTGCAAGTTCGAGAGGAACTGCATCGTAGACATTTTAGTGCTAAATCTAGAAGGGCTGCATCGTAGATTGTTAAGTAGTAGACCTAGAGGGACTGCATCGTAGATAGTATAGTGCTTAAACCTTGGGGGACTGCATCGTAGATAGTTTCCTGCCAATCCGAGATGGACTGCATCGTAGATGGGTTCGGACTTGTTCTAAGGATTCTGCATCGTAGATAATTTAGGGCCAAATAGGGGAAGGTCTGTATCGTACATATTTTATTGCAAGTTCGAGAGGAACTGCATCGTAGATAATTTACTGCTAGTCCGAGAGGGACTGCATCGTAGTTTAGTTCAAAATCAAGACGGAATGTATCGTAGATGTATCAAAAGGGACTTCATCGTATATAATCTAGTGCTAGTGCGAGAGGGACTGCATCGAAGATAGTTTAGTGCTAGTTCGAGAGGAACTGCATCGTAGATAATTTAGTGATAGTCCGAGAGGGACTGCATCGTAGATGGTTGAGTGCTGGTCCGAGAGGGACTGCATCGTAGACCGTTCAGTGCAAGTTCGAGAGGAACTGCATCGTATATGTATAGTTTAGATTTTAATCTAGAGCGTCTGCGTCGTCGATAGTTTAGTGTTAGTTCGAGGGGAACTGCATCGCAGATAGTTTAGAACTTAATCTAGAGGGACTGCATCGTCGATAGTTAACTGCTAGTCCGACAGGGACTGCATCGTAAATAGATTTTTATTAGTCTGAGAGGGACTGCATCGTAGATAGTTGAATGCTGGTCCGAGGGGAACCCCATCGTAGATAGTTTAGTGTAAGTTCGAGGGGAACTGCTCCGCAGATAGTTTAGTGCTTGTTCGAGAGGAACTGCATCGTAGATAGTTTAATGCTTAATCTAGAGGGACTGCATCGTCGATAGTTAACTGCTATTCCGACAGGGACTGCATCGTAAATAGTTTAATATTAGTCTGAGAGGGACTGCATCATAGATAGTTTAGTGCTATTCGGAGAGGGACTGCTTCGTAGATAGTTTACTGCTAGCCGGAGAGGGTCTGCTGGGTAGATAGTTTACTGCTAGTCCGAGAGGAACTGCATCGTAGATAGTTTAGTGCAAGTTCGAGAGGAACTGCATTGCAGATAATTTAGTGCTAGTTCGAGAGGAACTGCATCGTAGATAGTTTAGTGCATAATCTAGAGGGGCTGCATCGTAGATCGTTAACTACTAGTCCGAGAGGGACTGCATCGTAGATAGTTTAGGGCCAAATAGAGGAGGGTCTGTATCGTCGACAGTTTAGTGCTAGTTCCAGAGGAACTGCATCGTATATGAATAGCTTGGTTCTTACTCTAGAGGGACTGCATCGTCGATAGGTAAGTGCTTAATCTAGGGGGACTGAACCGTCGATAGTTAACTGCTAGGGACTGCATCGTAAATAGTTTAGTATTAGTCTGAGAGGGACTGCATAGTAGATAGTTTAGTGCGAGTCCGAGAGGGACTGCATCGTAGATATATTAGCATTTTACCTAGAGGGACTGCATCGTAGATAGTTTAGTGCAAAATGGGGACGGAAAGTATTGTAGACAGCTTAGTACTAAATAAAAAGGGACTTTATCGTAGATAATTTAGTGCTAGTCCAAGAGGGACTGCATCAAAGATAGATTAGTGCTAGTGCGAGAGGAACTGCATCGTAGTTAGTTAACTGCTAGTACGAGAGGGACTGCATCGAAGATAGTTTACTGCTAGTCCGAGAGGGAATGCATCGTAGATACTTTAGTGCTAGTTCTGGAGAGTATATAGCGAAGTGCTAAATCAAAAGGGACTGCATCGTAGACAGCTTAGTGCAAGTTCGATAGGAACTGCATCGTAGACTTAAGTGCAAAATCAAGACGGAATGTATCATATATAGCTTATTGCTTATTCAAATGGGACTGCATCGTAGATAATTTAGTGCTAGTTCGAGAGGGAATGATTGAAGTTTGTTTAGGACTAGTTTTCGAGGGAACTGCATTGTAGATAGTTTACTGCTAGTCCGAGAGGGACTGCATTGTAGATAGTTTAGTGCTAGTTCGAGAAGAACTGCATCGTGAATAGATTTGTATTAATCTGAGAGGGACTGCATAGTCGATAGTTTACTGCTAGTCGGAGAGGGACTGCTTCGTAGATAGCTTAGTGCCAGTTCGAGAGATACTGCATCGTATACAGTTTACTGGTAGTCGGAGAGGGACTGCATCGTCGAGAGCTTAGTGAAAAATCGGGACGGAATGTATCGTAGATAGCTTAGTGCTAAATCAAAAGGACTGCATCGCAGATAATTTAGTGCTAGTCCGAGAGGGACTGATTGAAGATAGTTTAGGGCTAGTTTTCGAGGGAACTGCATCGTAAACAGTTTACCGCTAGTCCGAGAGGAACTGCATCGTAGATAGTTTAGTGCAAGTTCGAGAGGAACTGCATCGCAGATAGTTTAGTGCTAGTTCGAGAGGAACTGCATCGTACATAGTTTAGTGGTTAATCTAGAGGGGCTGCATCGTCGATAGTTATAACTGCTAGTCCGACAGGGGCTGCATCGTAAATAGATTTGTATTAGTCTGAGAGGTTAGTTAGTTAGTTAGTTATTGTTGTTTTAAGGGGCGGAACTACGAGGTCATCTGCCCCTCTTAACACAGATTAAAGAATACATATTTTGAATTGAATTTAAAATTTTGAGGTGGACATCTAAATTTAAAAAGACCAAAAATTAATAAAACAAAAACAAACAATTAAATAAATAAAAATATAAACATAAACAAAAATTACGGAAAAAACAATACATTATCATTCAAAAACGAACAAGTCGTTGAGTCAAAGTTCACTGGAAAATTTAGATTGCTGGCCCTAACCCACTCTCACTTATAAAGCGGATAACGCGATCAGCAGCCACCGCGTCATCGGCTAATATAAGTTTGAGTGTCGTCTGCAAACCAAGGTTTCTTCGTAAGTCAGCAAGATCCACACACTCGGTGAAAATGTGGGCCACGGTGAAAACGGCTCCACAGGTACAAAGTGGGGGGTCTTCCCTTCTCATTAGGTACGAGTGGGTGGATCTTGTATGACCTATCCTTAGCCTACACAAAATGACGGACTCTCTCCGGGCCCGGAAGGAGCTCCGCCAAACGCGAGTAGTTCCCTTGATCGCTCTCAGTTTACTGGGCAGTGGGTCAGCTAGCCACTGACTCTCCCAAAAAGCCAGAACTTGTAGGCGTAACTGAGAGCGAATATCTCTAGCGGGTACCTCCATTGGTCGAGGTGGTAGTGATACCGCCTCTTTTGCAGCTTGATCCGCTAACTCATTTCCCGCAATTCCCATGTGGCTTGGAAGCCACAGAAAGGTGATTCGAGTGTCAGCGTGGCACAGCCCGGCTAGTAGGTCGTGGATTCGCTGCACTAGGGGGTGTTGCGGGAAACATGTAGCAATTGACTGCAACGAACTCAAAGAGTCGGTACACACGAGAAAGTGGATTCGTGCATCCTGTAGTGCAAACTGCAGAGCTTCATAGATGGCAACGAGCTCCGCAGTAAACACACTACAGGCCTCAGGCAAAGAGATCTTGGTATTTGCACCATCAATAACGTAAGCACAACCCACCTTCTCGTCCACCTTCGAACCATCCGTGTATAGAATGCCAGCGTCCGGAAATTGGTGAACTATGCTGTGGAACTGCCTCCGGTAAACGGAGGCATCCGTGTTCACCTTAGGACCTCGGTGCAGATCTAACCGAATTTCCGGACGCGGGACTTGCCACGGAGGCACCTCGCTAGATGTCCGGATCATACAGGGACCTACAGCCACTCCTATTTCGGTACACGAGCTATCAAGTCTAATACCAACCGGCCGAGTGGCACGAGGCCGGTTGGCGTACCCCTGGTGGTTTTGGGTACCGAAGAGAGCTTGATAGGTCGGGTGTTGCGGCATTTGACGCACATTGGCAGCATATGCTAACAGCATATGTTGGCGTCTATAATTTAAAGGTGGAACACCCGATTCGACGAGTAGGCTGGGTATCGGGCTGGTCCGGAAGGCACCGGTAGCCAGTCTAACGCCACTATGGTGGATACTGTCCAGCATTTTCAAGGTTGCCGGCCTTGCTGAACCGTATGCCGCAGAACCATAGTCTAGCCGGGACAGGACGAGGGCTTGGTAGAACCGTAGCAGCACCGCACGGTCAGCCCCCCACGTAGTGCCACTAAGAAACCTGAGCATGTTCAGTTTCCTGAGACATGTCATTTTCAATTGCCGTATATGGTGCTGCCACGTTAACTTGCTGTCAAAATGGAGCCCCAGGAAGCGATAAGTGTCAACCACCGGCAACGCAGCATCCCTGAGATGTAGTTCAGGGTGTAAATGTAGCCTCCGTAGCCGACAAAAATGGACGACGGAGGTTTTCGCTGCTGAAAAACGAAAACCCCGGTCGTGAGCCCACCTGTCGACCCGGTTGATGGCTAGCTGCAATTGCCGTTCCACGACTGCCATACTTCCAGAGCTGTAATGCAGAGCTAAATCGTCTACATACAGCGATGGAACTACCGCGGACCCGGCGGCGGCAACAATGCCATTAATGGCAATCGCGAACAAGGTGACACTCAGCACTGAACCCTGAGGAACTCCATTTTCTTGGGTATAGTACTGCGATAATGTCCTACCGACCCTTACACGGAAGAGTCGGACGGACATGAAATTCGCAATGAAAGTCGGTAAGTTACCACGGAGTCCCCACTTGTGAAGGGTGGAAAGGATCCCGTAGCGCCATGTGGTGTCGTAGGCTTTCTCGAGGTCAAAGAAAACCGTGACTAGGTGCTGCTTCCGGAAAAAAGCCTCCTGTATGGCGCTCTCAAGTCGCACCAGATGGTCAGTGGTGGACCTATGAGAGCGAAATCCACATTGGTACTCAGACAGGAGACCTTTATCCTCCAAGAACCACACCAGTCGACGGTTCACCATCTTTTCGAGCAGCTTACATAGGCCATTTGTCAAACAAATGGGCCTATAGCTGCTTACAAACTTGGGATCCTTTCCAGCCTTAGGAATCGGTATCACGATCCCCTCTCGCCATTGAGTTGGAAACTCCCCTTCAATCCATATACGATTGAAGAGGATCAACAGTTCTTTCATACTGGATTCGCACAGATGTTTTAACATTTGATTATGTATGTTATCCGGTCCAGGAGCCGTATCCCTGCACAGTGCAAGCGCACTGCGCAGTTCCCATTCAGAGAATGGTACATTATAGGACTCCGAAGCAGCAGTGGCAAAGGACAAGGGGTGAGTCTCTGCCTCCCGCTTCAGAGTCAGAAATGTAGGATCGTAACTCCCGGAGCAGGATACATCGGAGAAGTGCGAGCCAATGCTGTTGGCAATGGCGAGATGGTCCGTGATGATGTCCCCATTGATGGACACTCCGGGTATCGATAGTGATGTCGGGAGTCCGGAGATCCGACGAAGCTTAGTCCACACTTGAGATGAAGGAGTATGCGCCGTCATGGACGACACATACTTTTCCCACGTCGTTTTCTTACTCTCCCGAATCAGATATCGGGCTCTAGCACGCATCCTTCTGAAAGTGATAAGGTTGGCCATAGTGTTTTGCCTCCGATAGCATTTGAAAGCACGTCGACGATCTTTAATGGCTGCTGCAATCTCGGCTGTCCACCAAGGGACGAGCTTCCGGCGTGAGTTGCCGGATGAGGAAGGTATTGTTTCCTCAGCAGCAGTCAAAATACCATTCGTTATGTGAATGGTATGATCGTCGACACTCTCAAAGGTATCTTCGGCAAACACCGCACGTGCCGTGAAAGTTGGCCAATGAGCCCGACGGAGAAGCCATCGACTTGGTAACTCGATGGCTCTCTGGTTCGGAAGAGTAACGATAATTGGAAAATGGTCACTATTACAAAGGTCATCGTGTACACCCCACTGTAGCAGGGGAACCAGCGCACGACTGCACAGGGTAATATCGATACTTGAATAAGTACCGTGCGCAATAGAGAAGTGCGTAGGTTCCCCTGTGTTCAACAGACACAGGTCCAGCCGCCTGATCAGCCTCTCAAAATCTCTCCCTTTACCGCTAGTGGTAGCGGAGCCCCAGATGGTGTTGTGGGCATTAACATCTCCCAGAAGGAGAAAAGGAGGGGGGAGCTGAGAGACTAGATCCACCAGCTGGTCGTAATCCGGCTGAGAATCAGGCGGGAAGTACACGTTACATACTGTTGCCATTACTGGCAACGAAGTACGAACTGCAACTGCCTCTAGCTGAGTACGCAACGGCACCTCTTCACTAAAGAGGCTAGAGTGGACGAGAGTGCAGACGCCACCAGCGGCCACAGCTCCGTCCACCCGGTCTTTAGAGAAGAGTTTGAAGTGACGCATTGTTGTCTCATGTCCAGGACGAAACCTGGATTCCTGAAGACAGACAATGGTTGCCGAAAACGAAGATATTAATTGTCGTAACTCAGCGAGATGAACAGAATAGCTATTACAGTTCCATTGTAATAGTGCCATGGTGTGGACTTAAGTAGAAATGGGTCTTCTACTTATGCTTGACCGTTTGCCACCCTTCCCCAGCTCTAGTTGGAGATGATGGGGCAGGAGAGCACACCTCAATCTCCACATCTCCGTCCGAAGACGAAGAAAATGGAGCGGGCGCTCTCTTGGGTTGCGCGCGGTCGTCGTCGGACCTCACGAGTCTCGCTCTTGGGGAAGAGCGAGAGCGGTGTCGAGGGACTTTCTCCCGGTCGGAAGACTGGGTGTCTGTCCCCGACACGCCCCGAAGAGATTTCTTCTTGGATCGGCGCCGACGCGTGTTTGGGGAAGTAGATGGTCCCTTCCCCACAGACGCCGGGTCCTTATAAAACAAGGTCGCTCCTGCTGGCACCGCTCCACTGGTAGTGGTGGGAGCGGGATGGTCAGCAGATACGTGAGCAGCCCTGCCTTTAGGAGAGGAAGAGAAACGGCGCTGAACCGTTCCCCTCTCCTCCGCCGATCTATTTTCTTTACTATAGGGGAGTTCCTCCATACGTACGGGCTTGGCTTCAGCAGGCTTCGCTCCCTTGGTGGTAATGGGAGCGGAAAGGCCAGCAGAGACAGTAGCCACCCCGTCAGCAGGAGGGCGAGAGAGACGGCGGCGAACCGTCTCCCTCTTCTCCCCTATATTTTTCGTATTAGGTGGGCTGGAAGAAGGACCAGCCCCGGTCGGCAAAGTCTTCTTTCCCCCTTTAGCTGGGGAAGACTTGTTCGCCGACCGTTTCGGAGAAGAAGAGGACTTCTTCTCCGATTGCGCCGGTTTAGATGGTATAACCGGCGCCTTCTTTTGCTGGGCCGAAGAAGGTTGTTGTACCTCCTTCGGGCTGACATTTTTCGCTGGTACAGCGAGGGGTGATTTTAATACAGCTGATAATACGGGCGTCGAGGGTACTACACTCGGTAAAGATGCGGCAGGGGTGAATGAGGGCGTCGTTGCAGCTGCAAACGATACCCGAAATTCGGGGGCATTCATATCACGGTACCTCTTGCGAGCGTCGTGATATGAAAGCCTATCAAGAGTTCTTATTTCTTGAATTTTTGCTTCCTTACAGAACTCAGGGCACTGCTTCGATCGTGGAGAGTGGCTTCCTTGGCAGTTAGGACAAATCGGGGGAGGCGTACACCTCTCACCCTCATGTGTCCCCTTGCCACACTCTCTACACACGGCCTTGGCAGTGCACCTGGCGGAAACATGCCCGAATCTCTGGCATTGATAGCAGCGCATAGGTGGAGGGATGTACGGTCGAACATCGCAGTGGTACGATGTGACCTTCACCTGCTTAGGTACTACATCACCCTCAAAATGGAGAATAAAAGCGCCGGTATCGACACTGTTCTCCCCAATCTTTCGGGTGATGCGCCTAATCTTGGTGACGCCTCTCTTCCCCAGATCCCGCAACAATTCCGCATCGCTATTTAAAATGAGGTCACGATGGAAAATAACTCCTCGGACCTCATTCAGCGTTTCGTGTTTTGAGACCTTAACGGGAATTTCGCCGAATTGCGTGCATTCCAGCAACGCTTCGGTTTGCTTCCGATCAACGGTGTGCAGCAGCAGCTGACCGTTCCGGAGCTTGGAAATCCCGCTTAGGTCCCCAAATTTCCCCTCGATTTCCTCAGAAAAAATTATTGATTTTACTAGTTTAAAATCACCCCCGTCAGTCCTCGTAGCTACCAGGTAGCGAGGAGACCTATCAGCGGGGAATCTTCTATTAAAGGCTTCATCCCAAGGCGTATACACCTTGGGATTAGCTCGACACTCAAGAGACGGCTTTTTAAGGGTGCCACCCTGTACAGGTGTCCGTGATCGCTTTGATGGCATCCCGGACGAAATCCTCCCCGAATACTGCCCACTCCGAACGGGGGCTATCACTGTGGGCGCCACCCAGCCAAGGCAATACCTACCTGGCATAGCAGATATTGCCCGGGGTCCCAGTGCCTCAAACAGGCACTTCCCCCTCGGCATGCACAGGATTTATTCAGCTCCAGTATTCGGCCATGCAGGGACCTTCGTTGTAAGGCGGATACTACTGTAGGGTACATGGCGCACCCACCTGACGGGATGGGGCATACCGTCTAGGCTTTCTGGCCAGATGGCCAAGCTGGTGGCCCTTCCCCTAACAGCACGCATGTTTATTTCTATTGGTCAAACCAGAGCTGGGACCAGAAAACCAAAATTGACCTTTATAAGGCCCCCTCTAAGTCGCCTTTTACGACAGGCAGGGGATACCGTGGATGAATTCTGCCCTCCCCATCCACAGGGGGTCTGAACAAATCAAAACTGGCAAGTTATTCGGCCATGTCGGCCCTATTAGTCGCCTCCTACGACAGGCAGGGCATACCGTGGGTGTATTCTAACCCGCACCCACACGGGGAGTCTGAGAGGGACTGCATCGTAGATAGTTTACTGCTAGTCGGAGAGGGACTGCTTGGTAGCTAGTTTAGTGCTAGTTCGAGAGGAACTGCATCGTAGTTAGTTAACTGCTAGTACGAGAGGGACTGCATCGTAGATAGTTTAGTGCAAGTTCGAAAGGAACTGCATAGCAGATAGTTTAGTGCTAGTTCGAGAGGAACTGCATCGTAGATAGTTTAGTGGTTAATCTAGAAGTGTTGCATCGTCGATAGTTAACTGCTAGTCCGACAGGGACTGCACCGTAAATATATTTGTATTAGTCCGAGAGGGACTCCATCGTAGATAGTTTACTATTGGTCGGAGAGGGACTGCTTCGTAGATAGTTTAGTGCTAGTTCGAGAGGACCTGCATCGTAGACAGTTTACAGCTGGTAGGGGAGGGACTGCATCGTAGATATTTTAGTGCTAGTTCGGGAGAGTATATAGCGAAGTGCTAAATCAAAAGGGACTGCATCGTAGATAGATTAGTGCATGTTCGAGAGGAACTGCATCGCAGATAGTTTAGTGCTAGACCGAGAGGGACTGCTTCGTAGATAGTTTACCGCTAGTCGGAGAGGGACTGCTTCGTAGATAGTTTAGTGCTAGTTCGAGAGGAACTGCATCGTAGACAGTTTACTGCTAGTCGGAGAGGGACTGCATCGTAGATATTTTAGTGCTAGTTCGACAGGAACTGCATCGTAAGCAGTATACTGCTAGTCGGAGAGGGACTGCATCGTAGAATGTTTAGAGCAAAATCGGGACGGATTGTATCGTAGACAGCTTAGTACTAAATTAAAAGGGACTTTTTCGTAGATAATTTAGTGCTAGTCCAAGAGGGACAGCATCGAAGATAGATAAGTGCTAGTTCGAGAGGAACTGCATCGTAGTTAGTTAACTGCTAGTACGAGAGGGACTGCATCGAAGATAGTTTACTGCTAGTCCGAGAGGGACTGCATCGTAGATATTTTAGTGCTAATTCGGGACAGTATATAGCGAAGTGCTAAATCAGAAGGGACTGCATCGTAGATAGTTTAGTGCAAGATCGAGAGGAACTGCATCGTAGACAGTTTACTGCTAGTCGGAGAGGAAAAGCATCGTAGATAGTATAGTGCAAAATCGGGACGGAATTTATCGTAGATAGCTTAGTGCTAAATCAAAAGGGACTGCATCGTAGATAATTTAGTGCTAGTCCAAGAGGGACTGCATCGAAGATTGTTTAGTGCTAGTTCGAGAGGAACTGCATCGTAGATAGTTTACTGCTAGCGCGAGAGGGACTGCATCGTCGATAGTTTAGTGTAAGTTCGATGGGAACTGCATCGTAGACTGAAGTGCAAAATCAAGACGGAATGTATCATAGACAGCTTATTGCCTATTCAAATGGGACTGCATCGTAGATAATTTAGTGCAAGTTCGAGAGGGACTGCATGGCTGATAGTTAAGTGATAGTTCGAGAGGAACTGCATCGTAGATAGTTTAGGGCCAAGTAGAGAAGGGTCTGTATCGGCCATAGTTTAGTGCTACTTCGAGAGGAACTGCATCGTAGACATAAGTTCAAAATCAAGACGAAATGTATTGTAGATAGCTTAGTGCTTATTCAAATGGGACTGCATGGTAGATAATTTAGGGCTAGTTCGAGAGGGACTGATCGAAGATAGTTTAGTGCTAGTTCGAGGAACTGCATCGTAGATAGCTTAGTGCTAAATCTAGAGGGGCTGCAGCGTAGATTGTTAACTGCTAGTCCGAGAGGGACTGCGTCGTAGATATTTTAGGGCAAGTTCGGGAGAGTATATAGCGAAGTGCTAAATCAAAAAGGACTGAATCATAGGTAGTTTAGTGCAAGTTCGAGAGGAACTGCATCGCAGATAGTTTAGTACTGGTCGGAGAGCGACTGCTTCGTAGATACTTTACTGCTAGTCGGAGAGGGTCTATTCGTAGATAGTTTAGTGCCAGTTCGAGAGGAACTGCATCGTAGACAGTTTACTGCTAGTCGGAGAGGAACTGCATCACAGATAGTTTAGTGTAAGTTCGAGAGGAACTGCACCGCAGATAGTTTAGTGCTAGTTCGAGAGGAAATGCATCGTGAATAGATTTGTATTAGTCTGAGAGGGACTGCATAGTAGATAGTTTACTGCTAGTCGGAGAGGGACTGCTTCGTAGATAGCTTAGTGCCAGTTCGAGAGATACTGCATCGTATACAGTTTACTGGTAGTCGGAGAGGGACTGCATCGTCGAGAGTTTAGTGAAAAATCGGGACGGAATGTATCGTAGATAGCTTAGTGCTAAATCAAAAGGACTGCATCGCAGATAATTTAGTGCTAGTTCGAGAGGGACTGATTGAAGATAGTTTAGGGCTAGTTTTCGAGGGAACTGCATCGTAAACAGTTTACCGCTAGTCCGAGAGGAACTGCATCGTAGATAGTTTAGTGCAAGTTCGAGAGGAACTGCATCGCAGATAGTTTAGTGCTAGTTCGAGAGGAACTGCATCGTACATAGTTTAGTGGTTAATCTAGAGGGGCTGCATCGTCGATAGTTATAACTGCTAGTCCGACAGGGACTGCATCGTAAATAGATTTGTATTAGTCAGAGAGGGACTGCATCATAGATAGTTTACTGCTAGTCGGAGAGGGACTGCTTGGTAGCTAGTTTAGTGCTAGTTCGAGAGGAACTGCATCGTAGTTAGTTAACTGCTAGTACGAGAGGGACTGCATCGTAGATAGTTTAGTGCAAGTTCGAAAGGAACTGCATAGCAGATAGTTTAGTGCTAGTTCGAGAGGAACTGCATCGTAGATAGTTTAGTGGTTAATCTAGAAGTGTTGCATCGTCGATAGTTAACTGCTAGTCCGACAGGGACTGCACCGTAAATATATTTGTATTAGTCTGAGAGGGACTCCATCGTAGATAGTTTACTATTGGTCGGAGAGGGACTGCTTCGTAGATAGTTTAGTGCTAGTTCGAGAGGACCTGCATCGTAGACAGTTTACAGCTGGTCGGGGAGGGACTCCATCGTAGATAGTTTAGTGCAAAATCGGGATGGAATGTATCGTAGATAGCTTAGTACTAAATCAAAAGGGACTTTACCGTAGATAATTTAGTGCTAGTCCAAGAGGGACTGCATCGAAGATAGATTAGTGCCAGTTCGAGAGTAACGGCATCGTAGTTAGTTAACTGCTAGTACGAGAGGGACTGCATCGAATATAGTTTACTGCTAGTCCGAGAGGGATTGCATCGTAGATATTTTAGTGCTAGTTCGGGAGAGTATATAGCGAAGTGCTAAATCAAAAGGGACTGCATCGTAGATAGATTAGTGCAAGTTCGAGAGGAACTGCATCGCAGATAGTTTAGTGCTAGACCGAGAGGGACTGCTTCGTAGATAGTTTACCGCTAGTCGGAGAGGGACTGCTTCGTAGATAGTTTAGTGCTAGTTCGAAAGGAACTGCATCGTAGACAGTTTACTGCCAGTCGGAGAGGGACTGCATCGTAGATATTTTAGTGCTAGTTCGAGAGGAACTGCATCGTAAGCAGTATACTGCTAGTCGGAGAGGGACTGCATCGTAGAATGTTTAGAGCAAAATCGGGACGGATTGTATCGTAGACAGCTTAGTACTAAATTAAAAGGGACTTTTTCGTAGATAATTTAGTGCTAGTCCAAGAGGGACAGCTTCGAAGATAGATAAGTGCTAGTTCGAGAGGAACTGCATCGTAGTTAGTTAACTGCTAGTACGAGAGGGAATGCATCGAAGATAGTTTACTGCTAGTCCGAGAGGGACTGCATCGTAGATATTTTAGTGCTAATTCGGGACAGTATATAGCGAAGTGCTAAATCAGAGGGGACTGCATCGTAGATAGTTTAGTGCAAGATCGAGAGGAACTGCATCGTAGACAGTTTACTGCTAGTCGGAGAGGGACAGCATCGTAGATAGTATAGTGCAAAATTGGGACGGAATTTATCGTAGATAGCTTAGTGCTAAATCAAAAGGGACTGCATCGTAGATAATTTAGTGCTAGTCCAAGAGGGACTGCATCGAAGATTGTTTAGTGCTAGTTCGAGAGGAACTGCATCGTAGATAGTTTACTGCTAGCGCGAGAGGGACTGCATCGTCGATAGTTTAGTGTAAGTTCGATGGGAACTGCATCGTAGACTGAAGTGCAAAATCAAGACGGAATGTATCATAGACAGCTTATTGCCTATTCAAATGGGACTGCATCGTAGATAATTTAGTGCATGTTCGAGAGGGACTGCATGGCTGATAGTTAAGTGCTAGTTCGAGAGGAACTGCATCGTAGATAGTTTAGGGCCAAGTAGAGAAGGGTCTGTATCGGCCATAGTTTAGTGCTAGTTCGAGAGGAACTGCATCGTAGACATAAGTGCAAAATCAAGACGAAATGTATTGTAGATAGCTTAGTGCTTATTCAAATGGGACTGCATGGTAGATAATTTAGGGCTAGTTCGAGAGGGACTGATCGAAGATAGTTTAGTGCTAGTTCGAGGAACTGCATCGTAGATAGCTTAGTGCTAAATCTAGAGGGGCTGCAGCGTAGATTGTTAACTGCTAGTTCGAGAGGGCCTGCGTCGTAGATATTTTAGGGCTAGTTCGGGAGAGTATATAGGGAAGTGCTAAATCAAAAAGGACTGAATCATAGGTAGTTTAGTGCACGTTCGAGAGGAACTGCATCGCAGATAGTTTAGTACTGGTCGGAGAGCGACTGCTTCGTAGATAGTTTACTGCTAGTCGGAGAGAGTCTATTCGTAGATAGTTTAGTGCTAGTTCGAGAGGAACTGCATCGTAGACAGTTTACTGCTAGTCGGAGAGGAACTGCATCGTAGATAGTTTAGTGCAAGTTCGAGAGGAACTGCATCGCAGATAGTTTAGTGGTTAATCTAGAGGGGCTGCATCGTCGATAGTTAACTGCTAGTCCGACAGGGACTGCACCGTAAATAGATTTGTATTAGTCTGAGAGGGACTGCATCGTAGATAGTTTACTGCTAGACGGAGAGGGACTGCTTCGTAGATAGTTTAGTGCTAGTTAGAGAGGACCTGCATCGTAGACAGTTTACTGCTAGTACGAAAGGGACTGCATCGAAGATAGCTTACTGCTAGTCCGATAGTGACGCCATCGTAGATATTATAGTGCTAGTTTGGGAGAGTATATATCGAAGTGCTAAATCAAAAGGGACTGCATCGTAGATAGTTTAGTGCAAGTTCGAGAGGAACTGCATCACAGATAGATTAGTGCTATATCGGAGAGGGACTGCTTCGTAGATAGTTTACTGCTAGTCGGAGAGGGACTGCTTCGTAGATAGTTTTGTGCTAGTTCGAGAGGAACATGAATCGTAGACAGTTTACTGCTAGTCAGAGAGGGACTGCATCGTTGATAGTTTAGTGAAAAATCGGGACGGAATGGATCGTAGATAGCTTAGTGCTAAATCAAAAGGGACTGCATCGTAGATAATTTAGTGCTAGTCCCAGAGGGACTGCATCGAAGATTGGTTAGTGCAAGTTCGATAGGAACTGCATCGTAGACTTAAGTGCAAAATCAAGACGGAATGTATCATAGATAGCTTATTGCTTATTCAAATGGGACTGCATCGTAGATAATTAAGTGGTAGTTCGAGAGGGACTGATTGAAGATAGTGTAGGGCTAGTTTTCGAGGGAACCGCATCGTAGATAGTTTACTGCTGGTCCGAAAGGGACTGCTTCGTAGATAGTTTACTGCCAGACTGGAGGAACTGCATCGAAGATAGTTTAGTGCTAGTCCGAGAGGGACTGCATCGTAGATAGTTTAGTGCAAAATCAGGACGAAATGTATCGTAGATATCTTATTGCTAAATCATACGGGACTGCATCGTAGATATTTTAGTGCTAGTTCGGGAGAGTATATAGCAAGTGCTAAATCAAAAGGGACTGCATCGTAGATAGTTTACTGCTAGTCCGACAGGGACAGCATCGTAAATAGTTTAGTATTAGTCTGAGAGGGACTGCATCGTAGATAGTTTAGTGCTAGTTCGAGAGGAACTGAATCGTAGACAGTTTACTGCTAGTCGGAGAGGGACTGCATCGTAGATAGTTTAGTGCAAAATCAGGACCTAATGTATCATAGATAGCTTATTGCTTATTCAAATGGGACTGCATTGTAGATAATTTAGTGCTTGTTCGAGTGGGACTGATTTAAGATAGTTTAGGGCTAGTTTTTGAGGGAACTGCATCGTAGATAGTTTACTGCTAGTCCGAGAGGAACTGCATCGTAGATAGTTTAGTGCAAGTTCGAGAGGAACTGCATCGCAGATAGTTTAGTACTGGTCGGAGAGCGACTGCTTCGTAGATAGTTTACTGCTAGTCGGAGAGGGTCTATTCGTAGATAGTTTAGTGCTAGTTCGAGAGGAACTGCATCGTAGACAGTTTACTGCTAGTCGGAGAGGAACTGCATCGTTGATAGTTTAGTGCAAGTTCGAGAGGAACTGCATCGCAGATAGTTTAGTGGTTAATCTAGAGGGGCTGCATCGTCGATAGTTAACTGCTAGTCCGACAGGGACTGCACCGTAAATAGATTTGTATTAGTCTGAGAGGGACTGCATCGTAGATAGTTTACTGCTAGACGGAGAGGGACTGCTTCGTAGATAGTTTAGTGCTAGTTCGAGAGGACCTGCATCGTAGACAGTTTACTGCTAGTACGAAAGGGACTGCATCGAAGATAGCTTACTGCTAGTCCGAGAGTGACGCCATCGTAGATATTATAGTGCTAGTTCGGGAGAGTATATATCGAAGTGCTAAATCAAAAGGGACTGCATCGTAGATAGTTTAGTGCAAGTTCGAGAGGAACTGCATCACAGATAGATTAGTGCTATATCGGAGAGGGACTGCATCGTAGATAATTTAGTGCTAGTCCCAGAGGGACTGCATCGAAGATTGGTTAGTGCAAGTTCGATAGGAACTGCATCGTAGACTTAAGTGCAAAATCAAGACGGAATGTATCATAGATAGCTTATTGCTTATTCAAATGGGACTGCATCGTAGATAATTTAGTGCTAGTTCGAGAGGGACTGATTGAAGATAGTGTAGGGCTAGTTTTCGAGGGAACCGCATCGTAGATAGTTTACTGCTGGTCCGAAAGGGACTGCTTCGTAGATAGTTTACTGCCAGACTGGAGGAACTGCATCGAAGATAGTTTAGTGCTAGTCCGAGAGGGACTGCATCGTAGATAGTTTAGTGCAAAATCAGGACGAAATGTATCGTAGATAGCTTATTGCTAAATCATACGGGACTGCATCGTAGATATTTTAGTGCTAGTTCGGGAGAGTATATAGCAAGTGCTAAATCAAAAGGGACAGCATCGTAGATAGTTTACTGCTAGTCCGACAGGGACAGCATCGTAAATAGTTTAGTATTAGTCTGAGAGGGACTGCATCGTAGATAGTTTAGTGCTAGTTCGAGAGGAACTGAATCGTAGACAGTTTACTGCTAGTCGGAGAGGGACTGCATCGTAGATAGTTTAGTGCAAAATCAGGACGGAATGTATCATAGATAGCTTATTGCTTATTCAAATGGGACTGCATTGTAGATAATTTAGTGCTTGTTCGAGTGGGACTGATTTAAGATAGTTTAGGGCTAGTTTTCGAGGGAACTGCATCGTAGATAGTTTACTGCTAGTCCGAGAGGAACTGCATCGTAGATAGTTTAGTGCAAGTTCGAGAGGAACTGCATCGCAGATAGTTTAGTGCTAGTTCGAGAGGAACTGCATCGTACATAGTTTAGTGGTTAATCTAGAGGGGCTGCATCGTCGATAGTTATAACTTCTAGTCGAACAGGGACTGCATCGTAAATAGATTTATATTAGTCTGAGAGGGGCTGCATCGAAGATAGTTTACTGCATGTCGGAGAGGGACTGCTTGGTAGCTAGTTTAGTGCTAGTTCGAGAGGAACAGCATCGTTGTTAGTTAACAGCTAGTACGAGAGGGACTGCATCGTAGATAGTTTAGTGCAAGTTCGAGAGGAACTGCATCGCAGATAGTTTGGTGCTAGTTCGAGAGGAACTGCATCGTACATAGTTTAGTGGTTAATCTAGAGGGGCTGCATCGTCGATAGTTATAACTGCTAGTCCGACAGGGACTGCATCGTAAATAGATTTATATTAGTCTGAGAGGGGCTGCATCGTAGATAGTTTACTGCTAGTCGGAGAGGGACTGCTTGGTAGCTAGTTTAGTGCTAGTTCGAGAGGAACTGCATCGTTGTTAGTTAACAGCTAGTACGAGAGGGACTGCATCGTAGATAGTTTAGTGCCAGTTCGAGAGGAACTGCATCGCACATAGTTTAGTGCTAGTTCCAGAGGAACTGCATCGTATATGAATAGTTTGGTTCTTACTATAGAGGGACTGCATCGTCGATAGGTTAGTGCTTAATCTAGAGGGACAGCACTGTCGATAGTTAACTGCTAGTCCGACAGGGACTGCATCGTAAATAGTTTAGTATTAGTCTGAGAGGAACTGCATCGTAGATAGTTTAGTGCTAGTCCGAGAGGGTCTGCATTGTAGATATATTAGCATTTTACCTAGAGGGTAGTTTAGTGCAAAATCGGGACGGAAAGTATGGTAGACAACTTAGTACTAATTAAAAAGGGACTTTATCGTAGATAATTTAGTATTAGTCCAAGAGGTACTGCATCGAAGATAGTTTAGTGCTAGTTCGAGAGGAACTGCATCGTAGACAGTTTACTGCTAGTCGGGGAGGGACTGCATCGTAGATAGTTTAGTGTAAAATCGGTACGGATTGTATCGTAGATAGCTTAGTGCTAAATCAAAAGGGACTGCATCGTAGATAATTTAGTGCTAGTTCGAGAGGGACTGATCGAAGATAGTTTAGGGCTAGTTTTCAATTGAACTGCATTGTAGATAGTTTACTGCCAGTCCGAGAGGGACTGCATCGTACATAGTTTAGTGCAAGTTCGAGAGGAACTGCATCGCAGATAGTTTAGTGCTAGTCGGAGAGGGACTGCTTCGTAGATAGTTTACTGCTAGTCGGAGAGGGACTGCTTCGTAGATAGTTTAGTGCTAGTTCGAGAGGAACTGCATCGTAGACAGTTTACTGCTAGTCGGAGAGGGACTGCATCGTAGATAATTTAGTGCAAAATCAGGACGGAATGTATCGTAGATAGCTTAGTGCTAAATCAAAAGGGACTGCATCGTAGGTAATTTAGTGCTAGCCCAAGAGGGACTGCATCAAAGATTGTTTAGTGCAAGTTCGTTATGAGTGCTAGCCCAAGAGGGACTGCATCGAAGATTGTTTAGTGCAAGTTCGATAGGAACTACATCGTAGACTTAAGTGCAAAATCAAGGTGGAATGTATCATAGATTGCTTATTGCTTATTCAAATGGGACTGCATCGTAGATAATTTAGTGCTAGTTCGAGAGGGACTGATTGAAGATAGTGTAGGGCTAGTTTTCGAGGGAACTGCATCGTAGATAGTTTACTGCTAGTACGAGAGGGACTGCATCGTAGATAGTTTAGTGCATGTTCGAGAGGAACTGCATCGCAGATAGTTTAGTGCTAGTTCGAGAGGAACTGCATCGTAAATAGTTTAGTGGATAATCTAGAGGGGCTGCATCGTAGATCGTTAACTACTAGTCCGAGAGGGACAGCATTGTAGATAGTTTAAGGCCAAATAGAGGAGGGTCTGTATCGTCGATGTTTTAGTGCTAGTTCGAGAGGAACTGCATCGTATATGAATAGATTGGTTCTTAATCTAGAGGGACTGCATCGTCGATAGGTTAGTGCTTAATCTAGAGGGACAGCACCATCGATAGTTAACTGCTAGTCCGACAGGGACTGCATCTTTAATAGTTTAGTAATAGTCTGAGAGGGACTGCATCGTAGATAGTTTAGTGCTAGTCCGAGAGGGACTGCATCGTAGATATATTAGCATTTTACCTAGAGGGACTGCATGGTAGATAGTTTAGTGAAAAAATCGGGACGGAATGAATCGTAGATAGCTTAGTACTAAATCAAAAGGGACTGCATCGTAGATAGTTTAGTGGTAGTCCGAGAGGGACTGCATCGTATACAGTTTAGTGCAAGTTCGAGAGGAACTGCATCGCAGATAGTTTAGTGCTAGTTCGAGAAGAACTGCATCGTAAATAGATTTGTATTAGCCTGAGAGGGACTACATCGTACATAGTTTACTGCTAGTCGGAGAGGGACTGCATCGTAGATAGTTTAGTGCAAAACCGGGAGGGAATGTATCGTAGATAGGTTAGTGCTAAATCAAAAGGGACTGCATCGTAGATAATTAAGAGCTAGTTCGAGATGGACTGATTGAAGATAAATTAGGGCTAGTGTTCGAGGGAACTGCATCGTAGATAGTTTACTGCTAGTCCGAGAGGAACTGCATCGTAGATAGTTTAGTGCAAGTTCGAGAGGAACTGCATCGCAGATAGTTTAGTGGTTAATCTAGAGGGGCTGCATCGTCGATAGTTAACTGCTAGTCCGACAGGGACTGCACCGTAAATAGATTTGTATTAGTCTGAGAGGGACTGCATCGTAGATAGTTTACTGCTAGACGGAGAGGGACAGCTTCGTAGATAGTTTAGTGCTATTCGAGAGGACCTGCATCGTAGACAGTTTACTGCTAGTCGGAGAGGGACTGCATCGTAGATAGTTTAGTGCAAAATCGGTACGGAATGTATCGTAGATAGCTTAGTACTAAATCAAAAGGGACTTTATCGTAGATAATTTAGTGCCAGTCCAAGAGGGAATGCATCGAAGATAGATTAGTGCTAGTTCGAGAGGAACTGCATCCTAGGTAGTTAACTGCTAGTACGAAAGGGACTGCATCGAAGATAGCTTACTGCTAGTCCGAGAGTGACGCCATCGTAGATATTTTAGTGCTAGTTCGGGAGAGTTTATATCGAAGTGCTAAATCAAAAGGGACTGCATCGTAGATAGTTTAGTGCAAGTTCGAGAGGAACTGCATCACAGATAGATTAGTGCTATATCGGAGAGGGACTGCTTCGTAGATAGTTTACTGCTAGTCGGAGAGGGACTGCTTCGTAGATAGTTTTGTGCTAGTTCGAGAGGAACATGAATCGTAGACAGTTTACTGCTAGTCAGAGAGGGACTGCAACGTTGATAGTTTAGTGAAAAATCGGGACGGAATGGATCGTAGATAGCTTAGTGCTAAATCAAAAGGGACTGCATCGTAGATAATTTAGTGCTAGTCCCAGAGGGACTGAATCGAAGATTGGTTAGTGCAAGTTCGATAGGAACTGCATCGTAGACTTAAGTGCAAAATCAAGACGGAATGTATCATAGATAGCTTATTGCTTATTCAAATGGGACTGCATCGTAGATAATTTAGTGCTAGTTCGAGAGGGACTGATTGAAGATAGTGTAGGGATAGTTTTCGAGGGAACCGCATCGTAGATAGTTTACTGCTGGTCCGAAAGGGACTGCTTCGTAGATAGTTTACTGCCAGACTGGAGGAACTGCATCGAAGATAGTTTTGTGCTAGTCCGAGAGGGACTGCATCGTAGATAGTTTAGTGCAAAATCAGGACGAAATGTATCGTAGATAGCTTATTGCTAAATCATACGGGACTGCATCGTAGATATTTTAGTGCTAGTTCGGGAGAGTATATAGCAAGTGCTAAATCAAAAGGGACTGCATCGTAGATAGTTTACTGCTAGTCCGACAGGGACAGCATCGTAAATAGTTTAGTATTAGTCTGAGAGGGACTGCATCGTAGATAGTTTAGTGCTAGTTCGAGAGGAACTGAATCGTAGACAGTTTACTGCTAGTCGGAGAGGGACTGCATCGTAGATAGTTTAGTGCAAAATCAGGACGGAATGTATCATAGATAGCTTATTGCTTATTCAAATGGGACTGCATTGTAGATAATTTAGTGCTTGTTCGAGTGGGACTGATTTAAGGTAGTTTAGGGCTAGTTTTCGAGGGAACTGCATCGTAGATAGTTTACTGCTAGTCCGAGAGGAACTGCATCGTAGATAGTTTAGTGCAAGTTCGAGAGGAACTGCATCGCAGATAGTTTAGTGCTAGTTCGAGAGGAACTGCATCGTACATAGTTTAGTGGTTAATCTAGAGGGGCTGCATCGTCGATAGTTATAACTGCTAGGCGAACAGGGACTGCATCGTAAATAGATTTGTATTTGTCTGAGAGGGGCTGCATCGTAGATAGTTTACTGCTAGTCGGAGAGGGACTGCTTGGTAGCTAGTTTAGTGCTAGTTCGAGAGGAACTACATCGTTGTTAGTTAACAGCTAGTACGAGAGGGACTGCATCGTAGATAGTTTAGTGCTAGTTCGAGAGGAACTGCGTCGTATATGGATAGTTTGGTTCTTACTATAGGGGGACTGCATCGTCGATCGGTTAGTGCTTAATCTAGAGGGACAACACCGTCGATAGTTAACTGCTAGTCCGACAGGGACTGCATCGTAAATAGTTTAGTATTAGTCTGAGAGGAACTGCATCGTAGATAGTTTAGTGCTAGTCCGAGAGGGTCTGCATTGTAGATATATTAGCATTTTACCTAGAGGGTAGTTTAGTGCAAAATCGGGACGGAAAGTATGGTAGACAGCTTAGAACTAAATAAAAAGGGACTTTATCGTAGATAATTTATTATTAGTCCAAGAGGTACTGCATCGAAGATAGTTTAGTGCTAGTTCGAGAGGAACTGCATCGTAGACAGTTTACTGCTAGTCGGGGAGGGACTGCATCGTAGATAGTTTAGTGCAAAATCGGTACGGATTGTATCGTAGATAGCTTAGTGCTAAATCAAAAGGGACTGCATCGTAGGTAATTTAGTGCTAGCCCAAGAGGGACTGCATCAGAGATTGTTTAGTGCAAGGTCGTTATGAGTGCTAGCCCAAGAGGGACTGCATCGTAGATAGTTAACTGCTAGTACGAGAGGGACTGCATCGAAGATAGCTTACTGCTAGTCTGAACGGGACTGCATCGCAGATATTATAGTGCTAGTCGGAGACGGATTGCTTCGTAGATAGTTTACTGCTAGTCTGAGAGGGACTGCATCGTAGAGAGTTTAGTGCAAAATCGGGACTGAATATATCGTAGATAACTTAGTGCTAAATCAGGGACTGCATCGTAGATAGTTTACTGCTAGTCCGAGAGGGGCTGCGTCGTAGATGGGTTCGGTTTAGTTATAAACTGCATCGTAGATAGCTTAGGGCCAAATAGAGGAAGGTCTGTATCGTAGATAGCTTAGTGGAAGATCGAGAGGAACTGCATCGTAGACAGTTTACTGCTAGTCGGAGAGGGACTGCTACGTAGATAGTTCAGTGCTAGTCCGAGAGGGGCTGCATCCTATATATATATGCATTTTACCTAGAGGGACTGCATCGTAGATAGTTTAGTGAAAGTTCGAGAGGAACTGCTTCGCAGATAGTTTAGTGCTAGTCGGAGAGGGACAGTTTCGTAGATAGTTAACTGCTAGTCGGAAAGGACTGCTTCGTAGATAATTTAGTGCTAGTCCAAGAGGGACTGCATCGAAGATTGTTAAGTGCAAGTTCGATAGGAACTGCATCGTAGACTTAAGTGCAAAATCAAAACGGAATGAATCATAGATAGTTATTGCTTATTCAAATGGGACTGTATCGAGGATAATTTAGTGCTAGTTCCAGGGGGACTGATTGAAAATAGAGTAGGGCTAGTTTTCGAGGGAACTGCACCGTAGATAGTCTACTGCTAGTCCGAAAGGGACTGCATCGTAGATAGGTTAGTGCTAGACCGAGAGGAACTGCATCGAAGATAGTTTAGTGCTAGTTCGAGAGGAACTGCATCGTAGTTAGTTTAGTGGTTAATCTAGAGGGGCTGCATCGTAGATCGTTAACTACTAGTCCGAGAGGGACTGCAACGTAGATAGTTTAGGGCCAAATAGAGGATGGTCTTTATCGTCGATAGTTTAGTGCTAGTCCGAGAGGGACTGCATCGTAGATAGTTTAGTGCAAAATCGGGACGGAAAGTATCGTAGACAGCTTAGTACTAAATCAAAAGGGACTATCGTTGATAATTTAGTGCTAGTCCAAGATGGACTCCATCGAAGATAGAATAGTGCTAGTTCGAGAGGAACTGCATCGTAGTTAGTTAACTGCTAGTACGAGAAGGAATGCATCGAAGATAGTTTACTGCTAGTCCGAGAGGGACTGCATCGTAGATATTTTAGTGCTAGTACGGGAGAGTATATAGCGAAGTGCTAAATTTAAAGGGACTGCATCGTAGATAGATCGCAGATATTTTAGTGCTAGTCGGAGAGGGACTGCTTCGTAGATAGTTTACTGCTAGTCGGAGAGGGACTGCATCGTAGATAGTTTAGTGCAAAATCGGGACGGAATGTATAGTAGATAGCTTAGTGCTAAAACATGGACCGCATCGTAGATAATTTAGTGCTAGTCCAGGAGGGACTGCATCGAAGATTGTATAGTGCTAGTTCGAGAGGAACTGCATCGTAGATAGTTTACTGCTAGCGCGAGAGGGACTGCATCGTAGATAGTTTAGTGCAAGTTCGATAGGAACTGCATCGTAGACTAAAGTGCAAAATCAAGACGGAGCGTATCAGAGATAGCTTATTGCTTTTCAAATGGGACTGCATCGTAGATAATTTAGTGCTAATTCGAGAGGGACACATCGAAGATAGTTGAGTGCTGGTCCGAGGGGGACTGCATCGTAAGACAGTTTAGTGCAAGTTCGAGAGGAACTGCATCGTAGATAGTTTAGTGCTAAATCTAGAGGGGCTGCATCGTAGATTGTTAAGTGCTAGACCTAGAGGGACTGCATCGTAGATAGTATAGTGCTTAAAGCTTGGGGTACTGCATCGTAGATAGTTTACTGCAAGTCCGGGAGGGACTGCGTCGCAGATGGGTTCGGTCTTGTTCAAAAGAAGCTGCATCGTAAATAGTTTAGGGCCAAATAGAGGAAGGTCTGTATCGTAGATATATTAGTGCAAGTTCGAGAGGAACTGCATCGTAGTTTAGTTCAAAATCAAGTCGGAATGTATCGTAGATGTATCAAAAGGGACTTCATCGTATATAATCTAGTGCTAGTGGGAGTGGGACTGCATCGAAGATAGTTTAGTGCTAGTTCGAGAGGAACTGCATCGTAGATAATTTAGTGCTAGTCCGAGAGGGACTGCATCGTAGATAGTTGAGTGCTGGTCCGAGAGGGACTGCAACGTAGACGGTTTAGTGCAAGTTAGAGAGGAACTGCATCGTAAATGTATAGTTTAGTTCTTAATCTAGAGCGACTGCGTCGTCGATAGATTAGTGCTAGTTCGAGAGGAACTGCATCGTAGATATTTTAGTGCTTAATATAGGGGGACTGCATCGTCGATAGTTAACTGCTAGTCCGACAGGGACTGCTTCGTAAATAGATTTGTATTATTCTGAGAGGGACTGCATCGTAGATAGCTTACTGCCAGTCCGAGAGGGACTGCATCGTAGACAGTTTAGTGGAAGTTCGAGGGGGACTGCAGCGCAGATAGTTTAGTGCTAGTTCGAGAGGAACTGCATCGTAGATAGTATACTGCTAGTCCGAGAGGGACTGCATCGTAGATATTTTAGTGTTAGTTCGGGAGGAAGTGCATCGTATATAGCGAAGTGCTAAATCAAAAGGGACTGCATCGTAGATAGTTTAGTGCAAATTCGAGAGGAACTGCATCACAGATAGTTTAGTGCTAGTTCGAGAAGAACTGCATCGTAGACAGTTTACTGCTAGTCGGACAGGGACTGCTACGTAGATAGATTAGTGCTAGTCCGAGAGGGACTGCATCGTTGATATATTAGCATTTTACCTAGAGGGACTGCATCGTAGATAGTTTAGTGCAAAATCGGGACTGAAAGTATCGTAGACAGCTTGGAACTAAATCAAAAGGGACTTTATCGTAGATAATTTAGTGCTAGTCCAAGAGGGACTGCATCGAAGATAGATTAGTGCTAGTCCGAGAGGAACTGCATCGTAGTTAGTTAACTGCTAGTACGAGAGGGACTGCATCGTAGATAGCTTACTGCCAGTCCGAGAGGGACTGCATCGTAGACAGTTTAGTGGAAGTTCGAGGGGGACTGCAGCGCAGATAGTTTAGTGCTAGTTCGAGAGGAACTGCATCGTAGTTAGTTAACTGCTAGTACGAGAGGGACTGCATCGAAGATAGATTAGTGCAAAATCAGGACGGAATGTATCGTAGATTGCTTAGTGCTAAATCAAAAGGGACTGCATAGTAGACAATTTAGTGCTAGTTCGAGAGGGACTGATTGAAGATAGCTTAGAGCTAGTTTTAGAGGGAACTGCTATCGTAGATAGTTTACTGCTAGTCCGAGAGGAACTGCATCGTAGATAGTTTAGTGCAAGTTCGAGAGGAACTGCATTGCAGATAATTTAGTGCTAGTTCGAGAGGAACTGCATCGTAGATAGTTTAGTGGATAATCTAGAGGGGCTGCATCGTAGATCGTTAACTACTAGTCCGAGAGGGACTGCATCGTACATAGTTCAGGGCCAAATAGAGGAGGGTCTGTATCGTCGACAGTTTAGTGCTAGTTCCAGAGGAACTGCATTGTATATGAATAGCTTGGTTCTTAATCTAGAGGGACTGAACCGTCGATAGTTAACTGCTAGTCCATCAGGGACTGCAACGTAATTAGTTTAATATTAGTCTGAGAGGGACTGCATCGTAGATAGTTTAGTGCTATTCGGAGAGGGACTGCTTCGTAGATAGTTTACTGCTAGCCGGAGAGGGTCTGATGGGTAGATAGTTTAGTGCTAGTGCGAGAAGAACTGCATCGTAGGCAGTTTACTGCTAGTCGGAGAGGGACTGCATCGTAGATAGATTAGTGCAAAATCAGGACGGAATGTATCGTAGATTGCTTAGTGCTAAATCAAAAGGGACTGCATAGTAGACAATTTAGTGCTAGTTCGAGAGGGACTGATTGAAGATAGCTTAGAGCTAGTTTTAGAGGGAACTGCTATCGTAGATAGTTTACTGCTAGTCCGAGAGGAACTGCATCGTAGATAGTTTAGTGCAAGTTCGAGAGGAACTGCATTGCAGATAATTTAGTGCTAGTTCGAGAGGAACTGCATCGTAGATAGTTTAGTGGATAATCTAGAGGGGCTGCATCGTAGATCGTTAACTACTAGTCCGAGAGGGACTGCATCGTACATAGTTCAGGGCCAAATAGAGGAGGGTCTGTATCGTCGACAGTTTAGTGCTAGTTCCAGAGGAACTGCATCGTATATGAATAGCTTGGTTCTTAATCTAGAGGGACTGAACCGTCGATAGTTAACTGCTAGTCCATCAGGGACTGCATCGTAAATAATTTAGTATTAGTCTAAGAGGGACTGCATAGTAGATAGTTTAGTGCGAGTCCGAGAGGGACTGCATCGTAGATATATTAGCATTTTACCTATAGGGACTGCATCGTAGATAGTTTAGTGCAAAATCGGGACGGAAAATATTATAGACAGCTTAGTACTAAATAAAAAGGGACTTCATCATAGATAATTTAGTGCTAGTCCAAGAGGGACTGCATCGAAGATAGATTAGTGCTAGTTCGAGAGGAACTGCATCGTAGTTAGTTAACTGCTAGTACGAGAGGGACTGCATCGAAGATAGTTTACTGCTTGTCCGATAGGGAATGCATTGTAGATATCTTAGTGCTAGTTCGGGAGAGTATATAGCGAAGTGCTAAATCAAAAGGGACTGCATCGTAGATAGCTTAGTGCAAGTTCGATAGGAACTGCATCGTAGACTTCAGTGCAAAATCAAGACGGAATGTATCATATATAGCTTATTGCTTATTCAAATGGGACTGCCTCGTAGATAATTTAGTGCTAGTTCGAGAGGGACTGATCGAAGATAGTTTAGGGCTATTCCGAGAGGGACAGCATCGTAGATATATTAGCATTTTACCTAGAGGGACTGCATCGTAGATAGTTTAGTGCAAAATCGGGACGGAACGTATCGTAGACAGCTTAGTACTAAATCAAAAGGGACTTTATAGGAGAAATTTAGTGCTTGAGAAATTTAGTGCTAGTCCAAGAGGGACTGCATCGTAAATAGATTAGTGCTAGTTCGAGAGGAACTGCATCGTAGTTAGTTAACTGCTAGTACGAGAGGGACTGCATCGAAGATAGTTTACTGCCAGTCGGAGAGGGACGGAATGTATCGTAGATAGTTTAGTGCAAAATCGGGACGGAAAGTATCGTAGATAGCTTAGTGCTAAATCATGGACTGCATCGTAGATAATTTAGTGCTAGTCCAAGAGGGACTGCATCGAAGATAGTTTAGTGCTAGTTCGAGAAGAACTGCATCGTAGATAATTTAGTGCTAGTCCGAGAGGGACTGCATCGCAGATAGTAGAGTGCTGGTCCGAGAGGGACTGCATCGTAGACGGTTTAGTGCAAGTTAACGAGGAACTGCATCGTAAATGTATATCTTAGTTCTTAATCTAGAGACACTGCGTCGTCGATAGTTTAGTGCTAGTTCGAGAGGAACTGCATCGTAGATAGTTTAGTGCTTAATATAGGGGGACTGCATCGTCGATAGTTAACTGCTAGTCCGACAGGGACTGCATCGTAAATAGATTTGTATTAGTCTGAGAGGGACTGCATCGTAGATAGCTTACTGCCAGTCCGAGAGGGACTGCATCGGTGATAGTTTAGTGCAAGTTCGAGAGGAACTGCTTCGTAGATAGTTTAGTGCTAAATCTAGAGGGGCTGCATCGTAGATTGTTAAGTGCTAGACCTAGAGGGACTGCATCGTAGATAATAGTGCTTAAACCTTGGGGTACTGCATCGTAGATAGTTTACTGCTAGTCCGGGGGGGACCGCGTCGCAGATGGGTTCGGTCTTGTTCAAAGGAAGCTGCATCGTAAATTTTTAGGGCCAAATAGAGGAAGGTCTGTATCGTAGATATATTAGAGCAAGTTCGAGAGGAACTGCATCGTAGATAATTTACTGCTAGTCCGAGAGGGACTGCATCGTAGATAGTTGAGTGCTGGTCCGAGAGGGACTGCAACGTAGACGGTTTAGTGCAAGTCAGAGAGGAACTGCATCGTAAATGTATAGTTTAGTTCTTAATCTAGAGCGACTGCGTCGTCGATAGTTTAGTGCTAGTCCGAGAGGGACTGCATCGTAAATAGATTTGTATTAGTCTGAGAGGGAATGTATCGTAGATGGCTTACTGCCAGTCCGAGAGGGACTGCATCGTAGACAGTTTAGTGGAAGTTCGAGAGGGACTGCAGCGCAGATAGTTTAGTGCTAGTTCGAGAGGAACTGCATCGTAGATAGTATACTGCTAGTCCGAGAGGGACTGCATCGTAGATATTTTAGTGCTAGTTCGGGAGGAAGTGCATCGTATATACCGAAGTGCTAAATCAAAAGGGACTGCATCGTAGATAGTTTAGTGCAAGTTCGAGAGGAACTGCATCACAGATAGTTTAGTGCTAGTTCGAGAAGAACTGCATCGTAGACAGTTTACTGCTAGTCGGACAGGGACTGCTACGTAGATAGATTAGTGCTAGTCCGAGAGGGACTGCATCGTTGATATATTAGCATTTTACCTAGAGGGACTGCATCGTAGATAGTTAAGTGCAAAATCGGGACTGAAAGTATCGTAGACAGCTTGGTACTAAATCAAAAGGGACTTTATCGTAGATAATTTAGTGCTAGTCCAAGAGGGACTGCATCGAAGATAGATTAGTGCTAGTCCGAGAGGAACTGCATCGTAGTTAGTTAACTGCTAGTACGAGAGGGACTGCATCGAAGATAGTTTACTTCTTGTCTGAAAGGGACTGCATCGGAGATATTTTAGTGCTAGTTAGGGAGAGTATATAGCGAAGTGCTAAATGCAGTTTATTGAAAGTTCGAGAGGAACTGCATCGCAGATATTTTAGTGCTAGTCGGAGAGGGACTGCTTCGTAGATAGTTTACTGCTAGTCGGAGAGGGACTGCATCGTAGATAGTTTAGTGCAAAATCGGGACGTAATGTATCGTAGATAGCTTAGTGCTAAATCAGGGACTGCATCGTAGATAATTTAGTGCTATTCCGAGAGGGAATGCATCGAAGATTGCTTAGTGCTAGTTTGAGAGAAACTGCATCGTAGACTTAAGTGCAAAATCAAGACGGAATGTATCATAGATAGCTTATTGCTTTTAAAATGGGACTGCATTGTAGATAATTTAGTGCTAGTTCGAGCGGGACTGATCGATGATAGTTGAGTGCTGGTCCGAGAGGGACTACATCGTAAGACAGTTTAGTGCAAGTTCGAGAGGAACTACATCGTAGACATTTTAGTGCAAAATCTAAAGGGGCTGCATCGTAGATTGTTAAGTGCTAGACCTAGAGGGACTGCATCGTAGATAGTATAGTGCTTAAACCTTGGGGGACTGCATCGTAGATAGTTTACTGCCAATCCGAGATGGACTGCGTCGTAGATGGGTTCGGTCTTGTTCCAAGGATGCTGCATCGTAGATAATTTAGGGCCAAATAGGGGAAGGTCTGTATCGTACATATTTTAGTGCAAGTTCGAGAGGAACTGCATCGTAGATAATTTAGTGCTAGTCCGAGAGGGACTGCATCGTACATGGTTGAGTGCTGTTCCGAGAGGGACTTCATCGTAGACCGTTCAGTGCAAGTTCGAGAGGAACTGCATCGTATATGTATAGTTTAGATTTTAATCTAGAGCGTCTGCGTCGTCGATAGTTTAGTGCTAGTTCGAGAGGAACTGCATCCTAGATAGTTTAGTGCTTAATCTAGAGGGACTGCATCGTCGATTGTTAACTGCTAGACCGACAGGGACTGCATCGTAAATAGATTTTTATTAGTCTGAGAGGGACTGCATCGTAGATAGTTTACTGCTAGTCCGAGAGGGACTGCATCAGAGATAGTTTAGGACTAGTTCGAGAAGAACTGCATCGTAGATAATTTAGTGCTAGTCCAAAAGGGACTGCATCGTAGATAGTTGAATGCTGGTCCGAGAGGAACCGCATCGTAGATAGTTTAGCGCTTGTTCGAGAGGAACTGCATCGTAGATAGTTTAGTGCTATTCGGAGAGGGACTGCTTCGTAGATAGTTTACTGCTAGCCGGAGAGGGTCTGCTGGGTAGATAGTTTAGTGCTAGTGCGAGAGGAACTGCATCGTAGGCAGTTTATTGCTAGTCGGAGAGGGACTGCATCGTAGATAGTTTAGTGCAAAATCAGGACGGAATGTTTCGTCGATTGCTTAGTGCTAAATCAAAAGGGACTGCATCGTAGACAATTTAGTGCTAGTTCGAGACGGACTGATTGAAGATAGCTTAGGGCTAGTTTCCGAGGGAACTGCTATGGTAGATAGTTTACTGCTAGTCCGAGAGGAACTGCATCGTAGATAGTTTAGTGCAAAATCGGGACGGAAAATATTGTAGACAGCTTAGTACTAAATAAAAAGGGACTTTATCATAGATAATTTAGTGCTGGTCCAAGAGGGACTGCATCGAAGATAGATTAGTGCTAGTTCGAGAGGAACTGCATCGTTGTTAGTTAACTGCTAGTACGAGAGGGACTGCATCGAAGATAGTTTACTGCTTGTCCGAGAGGGAATGCATTGTAGATATTTTAGTGCTAGTTCGGGAGAGTATATAGCGAAGTGCTAAATCAAAAGGGACTCTATCGTGGATAGCTTAGTGCAAGTTCGATAGGAACTGCATCGTAGTTAGTTAACTGCTAGTACGAGAGGGACTGCATCGAATATAGTTTACTGCTAGTCGGAGAGGGACGGAATGTATCGTAGATAGTTTAGTGCAAAATCGGGACGGAATGTATCGTAGATAGCTTAGTGCTAAATCATGGACTGCATCGTAGATAATTTAGTGCTAGTCCAAGAGGGACTGCATCGAAGATTGTTTAGTGCTAGTTCGAGAGGAACTGCATCGTAAATAATGTAGTGCTAGTCCGAGAGGGACTGCATCGTAGATAGTAGAGTGCTGGTCCGAGAGGGACTGCATCGTAGACGGTTTAGTGCAAGTTAACGAGGAACTGCATCGAAAATGTATAGTTTAGTTCTTAATCTAGAGAGACTGCGTCGTCGATAGTTTAGTGCTAGTTCGAGAGGAACTGCATCGTGGATAGTTTAGTGCTTAATATAGGGGGACTGCATCGTCGATAGTTAACTGCTAGTCCGACAGGGACTGCATCGTAAATAGATTTGTATTAGTCTGAGAGGGACTGCATCGTAGATAGCTTACTGCCAGTCCGAGAGGGACTGCATCGGTGATAGTTTAGTGGAAGTTCGAGAGGGACTGCAGCGCAGATAGTTTAGTGCTAGTTCGAGAGGAACTGCATCGTAGATATTATACTGCTAGTCCGAGAGGGACTGCATCGTAGATATTTTAGTGCTAGTTCGGGAGGAAGTGCATCGTATATAGCGAAGTGATAAATCAAAAGGGACTGCATCGTAGATAGTTTAGTGCAAGTTCGAGAGGAACGGCATCACAGATAGTTTAGTGCTAGTTCGAGAGGAACTGCATCGTAGATAATTTACTGCTAGTCCGAGAGGGACTGCATCGTAGTTTAGTTCAAAATCAAGACGGAATGTATCGTAGATGTATAAAAAGGGACTTCATCCTATATAATCTAGTGCTATTGGGAGAGGGACTGCATCGAAGATAGTTTAGTGCTAGTTCGAGAGGAACTGCATCGTAGATAATTTAGTGCTAGTCCGAGAGGGACTGCATCGTAGATAGTTGAGTGCTGGTCCGAGAGGGACTGCAACGTAGACGGTTTAGTGCAAGTTAGAGAGGAACTGCATCGTAAATGTATAGTTTAGTTCTTAATCTAGAGCGACTGCGTCATCGATAGTTTAGTGCTAGTTCGAGAGGAACTGCATCGTAGATATTTTAGTGCTTAATATAGGGGGACTGCATCGTAGATAGTTAAGTGCAAAATCGGGACGGAAAGTATCGTAGACAGCTTAGTACTAAATCAAAAGGGACTTTATCGTAGATAATTTAGTGCTAGTCCAAGAGGGACTGCATCGTAGATAGTTTAGTGCAAGTTCGAGAGGAACTGCATCGCAGATATTTTAGTGCTAGTCGGAGAGGGACTGCTTCGTAGATAGTTTACTGCTAGTCGGAGAGGGACTGCATCGTTGATAGTTTAGTGCAAAATCGGGACGGAATGTATCGTAGATAGCTTAGGGCTAAATCAGGGACTGCATCGTAGATGATTTAGTGCTAGTCCAAGAGAGAATGCATCGAAGATTGTTTAGTGCTAGTTCGAGAGGAACTGCATCGTACATAGTTTAGTGCAAATTCGGGACGGAAAGTATCGCAGACAGCTTAGTACTAAATCAAAAGGGACTTTATCGTAGATAATTTAGTGCTAGTCCAAGAGGGACTGCATCGAAGATTGCTTAGTGCTAGTTTGCGAGGAACTGCATCGTTGACTTAAGTGCAAAATCAAGACGGAATGTATCATAGATAGCTTATTGCTTTTCAAATGCGACTGCATCGTAGATAATTTAGTGCTAGTTCGAGCGGGACTGATCGATGATAGTTGAGTGCTGGTCCGAGAGGGACTACATCGTAAGACAGTTTAGTGCAAGTTCGAGAGGAACTACATCGTAGACATTTTAGTGCTAAATCTAGAAGGGCTGCATCGTAGATTGTTAAGTACTAGACCTAGAGGGACTGCATCGTAGATAGTATAGTGCTTAAACCTTGGGGGACTGCATCGTAGATAGTTTACTGCCAATCCGAGATGGACTGCATCGTAGATGGGTTCGGACTTGTTCTAAGGATTCTGCATCGTAGATAATTTAGGGCCAAATAGGGGAAGGTCTGTATCGTACATATTTTATTGCAAGTTCGAGAGGAAGTGCATCGTAGATAATTTACTGCTAGTCCGAGAGGGACTGCATCGTAGTTTAGTTCAAAATCAAGACGGAATGTATCGTAGATGTATCAAAAGGGACTTCATCGTATATAATCTAGTGCTAGTGCGAGAGGGACTGCATCGAAGATAGTTTAGTGCTAGTTCGAGAGGAACTGCATCGTAGATAATTTAGTGATAGTCCGAGAGGGACTGCATCGTAGATGGTTGAGTGCTGGTCCGAGAGGGACTGCATCGTAGACCGTTCAGTGCAAGTTCGAGAGGAACTGCATCGTATATGTATAGTTTAGATTTTAATCTAGAGCGTCTGCGTCGTCGATAGTTTAGTGTTAGTTCGAGGGGAACTGCATCGCAGATAGTTTAGAACTTAATCTAGAGGGACTGCATCGTCGATAGTTAACTGCTAGTCCGACAGGGACTGCATCGTAAATAGATTTTTATTAGTCTGAGAGGGACTGCATCGTAGATAGTTGAATGCTGGTCCGAGGGGAACCCCATCGTAGATAGTTTAGTGTAAGTTCGAGAGGAACTTCTCCGCAGATAGTTTAGTGCTTGTTCGAGAGGAACTGCATCGTAGATAGTTTAATGCTTAATCTAGAGGGACTGCATCGTCGATAGTTAACTGCTATTCCGACAGGGACTGCATCGTAAATAGTTTAATATTAGTCTGAGAGGGACTGCATCGTAGATAGTTTAGTGCTATTCGGAGAGGGACTGCTTCGTAGATAGTTTACTGCTAGCCGGAGAGGGTCTGCTGGGTAGATAGTTTACTGCTAGTCCGAGAGGAACTGCATCGTAGATAGTTTAGTGCAAGTTCGAGAGGAACTGCATTGCAGATAATTTAGTGCTAGTTCGAGAGGAACTGCATCGTAGATAGTTTAGTGCATAATCTAGAGGGGCTGCATCGTAGATCGTTAACTACTAGTCCGAGAGGGACTGCATCGTAGATAGTTTAGGGCCAAATAGAGGAGGGTCTGTATCGTCGACAGTTTAGTGCTAGTTCCAGAGGAACTGCATCGTATATGAATAGCTTGGTTCTTAATCTAGAGGGACTGCATCGTCGATAGGTAAGTGCTTAATCTAGAGGGACTGAACCGTCGATAGTTAACTGCTAGGGACTGCATCGTAAATAGTTTAGTATTAGTTTGAGAGGGACTGCATAGTAGATAGTTTAGTGCGAGTCCGAGAGGGACTGCATCGTAGATATATTAGCATTTTACCTAGAGGGACTGCATCGTAGATAGTTTAGTGCAAAATCGGGACGGAAAATATTGTAGACAGCTTAGTACTAAATAAAAAGGGACTTTATAGGAGAAATTTAGTGCTAGTCCAAGAGGGACTGCATCGAAGATTGTTTAGTGCTTGTTCGAGAGGAACTGCATCGTATATAGTTTACTGCTAGCGCGAGAGGGACTGCATTGTAGATAGTTTAGTGCAAGTTCGAAAGGAACTGCATAGTAGACTTAAGTGCAAAATCAAGACGGAATGTATAGTTAGTTAGTTAGTTATTGTTGTTTTAAGGGGCGGAACTACGAGGTCATCTGCCCCTCTTAACACAGATTAAAGAATACAAATTTTGAATTGGATTTAAAATTTTGAGGTGGACATCTAAATTTAAAAAGACCAAAAATTAATAAAACAAAAACAAACAATTAAATAAAAAAATAAAAAATAAAAAATAAAAATTATAAACATAAACAAAAATTACGGAAAAAACAAAACATTATCATTCAAAAACGAACAAGTCGTTGAGTCAAAGTTCACTGGAAAATTTAGATTGCTGGCCCTAACCCACTCTCACTTATAAAGCGGATAACGCGATCAGCAGCCACCGCGTCATCGGCTAATATAAGTTTGAGTGTCGTCTGCAAACCAAGGTTTCTTCGTAAGTCAGCAAGATCCACACACTCGGTGAAAATGTGGGCCACGGTGAAAACGGCTCCACAGGTACAAAGTGGGGGGTCTTCCCTTCTCATTAGGTACGAGTGGGTGGATCTTGTATGACCTATCCTTAGCCTACACAAAATGACGGACTCTCTCCGGGCCCGGAAGGAGCTCCGCCAAACGCGAGTAGTTCCCTTGATCGCTCTCAGTTTACTGGGCAGTGGGTCAGCTAGCCACTGACTCTCCCAAAAAGCCAGAACTTGTAGGCGTAACTGAGAGCGAATATCTCTAGCGGGTACCTCCATTGGTCGAGGTGGTAGTGATACCGCCTCTTTTGCAGCTTGATCTGCTAACTCATTTCCCGCAATTCCCATGTGGCTTGGAAGCCACAGAAAGGTGATTCGAGTGTCAGCGTGGCACAGCCCGGCTAGTAGGTCGTGGATTCGCTGCACTAGGGGGTGTTGCGGGAAACATGTAGCAATTGACTGCAACGAACTCAAAGAGTCGGTACACACGAGAAAGTGGATTCGAGCATCCTGTAGTGCAAACTGCAGAGCTTCATAGATGGCAACGAGCTCCGCAGTAAACACACTACAGGCCTCAGGCAAAGAGATCTTGGTATTTGCACCATCAATAACGTAAGCACAACCCACCTTCTCGTCCACCTTCGAACCATCCGTGTATAGAATGCCAGCGTCCGGAAATTGGTGAACTATGCTGTGGAACTGCCTCCGGTAAACGGAGGCATCCGTGTTCACCTTAGGACCTCGGTGCAGATCTAACCGAATTTCCGGACGCGGGACTTGCCACGGAGGCACCTCGCTAGATGTCCGGATCATACAGGGACCTACAGCCACTCCTATTTCGGTACACGAGCTATCAAGTCTAATACCAACCGGCCGAGTGGCACGAGGCCGGTTGGCGTACCCCTGGTGGTTTTGGGTACCGAAGAGAGCTTGATAGGTCGGGTGTTGCGGCATTTGACGCACATTGGCAGCATATGCTAACAGCATATGTTGGCGTCTATAATTTAAAGGTGGAACACCCGATTCGGCGAGTAGGCTGGGTATCGGGCTGGTCCGGAAGGCACCGGTAGCCAGCCTAACGCCACTATGGTGGATACTGTCCAGCATTTTCAAGGTTGCCGGCCTTGCTGAACCGTATGCCGCAGAACCATAGTCTAGCCGGGACAGGACGAGGGCTTGGTAGAACCGTAGCAGCACCGCACGGTCAGCCCCCCACGTAGTGCCACTAAGAAACCTGAGCATGTTCAGTTTCCTGAGACATGTCATTTTCAATTGCCGTATATGGTGCTGCCACGTTAACTTGCTGTCAAAATGGAGCCCCAGGAAGCGATAAGTGTCAACCACCGGCAACGCAGCATCCCTGAGATGTAGTTCAGGGTGTAAATGTAGCCTCCGTAGGCGACAAAAATGGACGACGGAGGTTTTCGCTGCTGAAAAACGAAAACCCCGGTCGTGAGCCCACCTGTCGACCCGGTTGATGGCTAGCTGCAATTGCCGTTCCACGACTGCCATACTTCCAGAGCTGTAATGCAGAGCTAAATCATCTACATACAGCGATGGAACTACCGCGGACCCGGCGGCGGCAACAATGCCATTAATGGCAATCGCGAACAAGGTGACACTCAGCACTGAACCCTGAGGAACTCCATTTTCTTGGGTATAGTACTGCGATAATGTCCTACCGACCCTTACACGGAAGAGTCGGACGGACATGAAATTCGCAATGAAAGTCGGTAAGTTACCACGGAGTCCCCACTTGTGAAGGGTGGAAAGGATCCCGTAGCGCCATGTGGTGTCGTAGGCTTTCTCGAGGTCAAAGAAAACCGTGACTAGGTGCTGCTTCCGGAAAAAAGCCTCCTGTATGGCGCTCTCAAGTCGCACCAGATGGTCAGTGGTGGACCTATGAGAGCGAAATCCACATTGGTACTCAGACAGGAGACCTTTATCCTCCAAGAACCACACCAGTCGACGGTTCACCATCTTTTCGAGCAGCTTACATAGGCCATTTGTCAAACAAATGGGCCTATAGCTGCTTACAAACTTGGGATCCTTTCCAGCCTTAGGAATCGGTATCACGATCCCCTCTCGCCATTGAGATGGAAACTCCCCTTCAATCCATATACGATTGAAGAGGAGCAACAGTTTTTTTATACTGGAATCGCACAGATGTTTTAACATTTGATTATGTATGTTATCCGGTCCAGGAGCCGTATCCCTGCACAGTGCAAGCGCACTGCGCAGTTCCCATTCAGAGAATGGTACATTATAGGACTCCGAAGCAGCAGTGGCAAAGGACAAGGGGTGAGTCTCTGCCTCCCGCTTCAGAGTCAGAAACGTAGGATCGTAACTCCCGGAGCAGGATACATCGGAGAAGTGCGAGCCAATGCTGTTGGCAATGGCGAGATGGTCCGTGATGATGTCTCCATTGATGGACACTCCGGGTATCGACAGTGATGTCGGGAGTCCGGAGATCCGACGAAGCTTAGTCCACACTTGAGATGAAGGAGTATGCGCCGTCATGGACGACACATACTTTTCCCACGTCGTTTTCTTACTCTCCCGAATCAGATATCGGGCTCTAGCACGCATCCTTCTGAAGGTGATAAGGTTGGCCATAGTGTTTTGCCTCCGATAGCATTTGAAAGCACGTCGACGATCTTTAATGGCTGCTGCAATCTCGGCTGTCCACCAAGGGACAAGCTTCCGGCGTGAGTTGCCGGACGAGGAAGGTATTGTTTCCTCAGCAGCAGCCAAAATACCATTCGTTATGTGAATGGTATGATCGTCGACACTCTCAAAGGTATCTTCGGCAAACACCGCGCGTGCCGTGAAAGTTGGCCAATCAGCCCGACGGAGAAGCCATCGACTTGGTAACTCGATGGCTCTCTGGTTCGGAAGAGTAACGATAATTGGAAAATGGTCACTATTACAAAGGTCATCGTGTACACCCCACTGTAGCAGGGGAACCAGCGCACGACTGCACAGGGTAATATCGATACTTGAATAAGTACCGTGTGCAATAGAGAAGTGCGTAGGTTCCCCTGTGTTCAACAGGCACAGGTCCAGCCGCCTGATCAGCCTCTCAAAATCTCTCCCTTTACCGCTAGTGGTAGCGGAGCCCCAGATGGTGTTGTGGGCATTAACATCTCCCAGAAGGAGAAAAGGAGGGGGGAGCTGAGAGACTAGATCCACCAGCTGGTCGTAATCCGGCTGAGAATCAGGCGGGATGTACACGTTACATACTGTTGCCATTACTGGCAACGAAGTACGAACTGCAACTGCCTCTAGCTGAGTACGCAACGGCACCTCTTCACTAAAGAGGCTAGAGTGGACGAGAGTGCAGACGCCACCAGCGGCCACAGCTCCGTCCACCCGGTCTCTAGAGAAGAGTTTGAAGTGACGCATTGTTGTCTCATGTCCAGGACGAAACCTGGATTCCTGAAGACAGACAATGGTTGCCGAAAACGAAGATATTAATTGTCGTAACTCAGCGAGATGAACAGAATAGCTATTACAGTTCCATTGTAATAGTGCCATGGTGTGGACTTAAGTAGAAGTTGGTCTTCTACTTATGCTTGACCGTTTGCCACCCTTCCCCATCTCTAGTTGGAGATGATGGGGCAGGAGAGCACACCTCAATCTCCACATCTCCGTCCGAAGACGAAGAAAATGGAGCGGGCGCTCTCTTGGGTTGCGCGCGGTCGTCGTCGGACCTCACGAGTCTCGCTCTTGGGGAAGAGCGAGAGCGGTGTCGAGGGACTTTCTCCCGGTCCGAAGACTGGGTGTCTGTCCCCGACACGCCCCGAAGAGATTTCTTCTTGGATCGGCGCCGACGTGTGTTTGGGGAAGTAGATGGTCCCTTCCCCACAGACGCCGGGTCCTTATAAAACAAGGTCGCTCCTGCTGGCACCGCTCCACTGGTAGTGGTGGGAGCGGGATGGCCAGCAGATACGTGAGCAGCCCTGCCTTTAGGAGAGGAAGAGAAACGGCGCTGAACCGTTCCCCTCTCCTCCGCCGATCTATTTTCTTTTCTATAGGGGAGTTCCTCCATACGGACGGGCTTGGCTTCAGCAGGCTTCGCCCCCTTGGTGGTAGTGGGAGCAGAAAGGCCAGCAGAGACAGTAGCCACCCCGTCAGCAGGAGGACGAGAGAGACGGCGACGAACCATCTCCCTCTTCTCCCCTATATTTTTCGTATTAGGTGGGCTGGAAGAAGGACCAGCCCTGGTCGGCAAAGTCTTCTTTCCCCCTTTAGCTGGGGAAGACTTGTTCGCCGACCGTTTCGGAGAAGAAGAGGACTTCTTCTCCGAATTCGCCGGTTTAGGTGTTAAAACCGGCGCCTTCTTAACCGTGGCCGAAGAAGGTTTTGGGACCTCCTTCGGGCTGACAGTGCTCGCTGGTACAGCGAGGGGAGATTTCAAACTCGTACTAAAAGAGGACATCGAGGGTACTGCACTGGAAACTTTAACGGCAGGGGTGATTGAGGGCGTCGCTGCAGCTGCAAACGATACCCGAAATTCGGGGGCATTCATATCACGGTACCTCTTGCGAGCGTCGTGATATGAAAGCCTGTCAAGAGTCCTGATTTCCTGGATCTTGGCTTCCATAATGAATTCAGGGCACTGTTTTGACCGTGGCGAGTGACTTCCTTGGCAGTTGGGACATATCGGGGGAGGCGTACACCTCTCGTCACCCTCATGTGTCCCCTTGCCACACTCTCTGCATACGGCCTTCGCAGTACACCTGGCGGAAACATGCCCGAATCTCTGGCACTGGTAGCAGCGCATAGGTGGAGGGATGTACGGTCGCACATCGCAGTTGTACGATGTGACCTTCACCTGCTTAGGTACAACATCACCTTCAAAATGGAGAATAAAAGCGCCGGTATCGACGCTCCTTTCCCCAATCTTTCGGGTGATGCGCCTAATCTTTGTGACGCCTCTCTTCCCCAGATCCCGCAACAGTTCAGCATCGCTATTCAAAATGAGGTCACGATGGAAAATAACTCCACGGACCTCATTCAGCGTTTCGTGCTTTGTGATCTTAACGGGGATTTCGCCGAATTGCGTGCATTCCAGCAACGCTTCGGTTTGCTGCCGGCTAACGGTATGCAGCAAGAGCTGCCCGTTCCGGAGCTTGGAAATCCCGTTAAGATCACCAAATTTCCCCTCGATTTCCTCAGCGAAAATGATCGATTTTACGAGCTTGAAATCATCCCCGTCAGTCCTGGTAGCTACCAGGTAGCGAGGTGATCTGTCTGTCGCAAATCGATGGTTAAAGGCTTCATCCCAAGGCGTATACACCTTGGGATTAGCTCGACACTCCAGAGACGGCTTTTTAAGGGTGCCACCCTGTACAGGTGTCCGTGATCGCTTTGATGGCATCCCGGACGAAATCCTCCCCGAATACTGCCCACTCCGAACGGGGGCTATCACTGTGGGCGCCACCCAGCCAAGGCAATACCTACCTGGCATAGCAGATATTGCCCGGGGTCCCAGTGCCTCGAACAGGCACTTCCCCCTCGGCATGCACAGGATTTATTCAGCTCCAGTATTCGGCCATGCAGGGACTTTCGTTGTAAGGCGGATACTACTGTAGGGTACATGGCGCACCCACCTGACGGGATGGGGCATACCGTCTAGGCTTTCTGGCCAGATGGCCAAGCTGGTGGCCCTTCCCCTAACAGCATGCATGTTTGTTTCTATTGGTCAAACCAGAGCTGGGACCAGAAAACCAAAATCGACCTTTATAAGGCCCCCTCTAAGTCGCCTTTTACGACAGGCAGGGGATACCGTGGATGAATTCTGCCCTCCCCATCCACAGGGGGTCAGAACAAATCAAAACTGGCAAGTTATTCGGCCATGTCGGCCCTATTAGTCGCCTCCTACGACAGGCAGGGCATACCGTGGGTGTATTCTAACCCGCACCCACACGGGGTAACGGAATGTATCATAGATAGCTTATTGCTTTTCAAATGGGACTGCATCGTTGATAATTTAGTGCTAGTTCGAGAGGGACTGATCGAAGATAGTTGAGTGCTGGTCCGAGAGGGACTACATCGTAAGACAGTTTAGTGCAAGTTCGAGAGGAACTACATCGTAGACATTTTAGTGCTAAATCTAGAGGGGCTGCATCGTAGATTGTTAAGTGCTAGACCTAGAGGGACTGCATCGTAGATAGTATAGTGCTTAAACCTTGGGGGACTGCATCGTAGATTGTTTACTGCCAATCCGAGAGGGACTGCGTCGTAGATGGATTCGGTCTTGTTCTAAGGATGCTGCATCGTAGATAATTTAGGGCCAAATAGGGGAAGCTCTGTATCGTACATATTTTAGTGCAAGTTCGAGAGGAAGTGCATCGTAGATAATTTACTGCTAGTCCGAGAGGGACTGCATCGTAGTTTAGTTCAAAATCAAGACGGAATGTATCGTAGATGTATCAAAAGGGACTTCATCGTATATAATCTAGTGCTAGTGCGAGAGGGACTGCATCGAAGATAGTTTAGTGCTAGTTCGATAGAAACTGCATCGTAGACTTAAGTGCAAAATCAAGACGGAGTGTATCGTAGTTAGCTTAGTGCTTATTCAAATAGGACTGCATGGTAGATAACTTAGTACTAATTTGAGAGGGACTGATCGAAGATAGTTTAGTGCTAGTTTGAGGAACTGCATCGTAGATATATAGCTGAGTGCTAAATATAGAGGGGCCGTATCGTAGATTGTTAACTTCTTGTCCGAGAGGGACCGCGTCGTAGATGGGTTCGGTCTAGTTATAAAGATACTGCATCGTACATAGCTTAGGGCCAAACAGAGGAAGGTCTGTATCGTAGATAGCTTAGTGCAAGTTCGAGAGGAACTGCATCGTAAACAGTTTACTGCCAGTCGGAGAGGGACTGCTACGTAGATAGTTTAGTGCTATTCCGAGAGTGACTGCATCGTAGATATATTAGCATTTAACTTAGAGGGACTGCATCGTAGATAGTTTAGTGCAAAATCGGGATGGAAAGTATCGTAGACAGCTTAGTACTAAATCAAAAGGGACTTTATAGGAGATAATTTAGTGCTAGTCCAAGAGGGACTGCATCGAAAATAGATTAGTGCTAGTTCGAGAGGAACCGCATCGTAGTTAGTTAACTGCTAGTGCGAGAGGGACTGCATCGAAGATAGTTTACTGCTAGTCCGAGAGGGACTGCATCGTAGATAGTTTACTGCTAGTCGGAGAGGGACGGAATGTATCGTAGATAGTTTAGTGCAAAATCGGGACGGAATGTATCGTAGATAGCTTAGTGCTAAATCATGGACTGCATCGTAGATAATTTAGTGCTAGTCCAAGAGGGACTGAATAGAAGATTGTTTAGTGCTAGTTCGAGAGGGACTGATCGAAGATAGTTTAGGGCTATTCCGAGAGGGACTGCATCGTAGATATATTAGAATTTTACCTAGAGGGACTGCATCGTAGATAGTTTAGTGCAAAATCGGGACTGAACGTATCGTAGACAGCTTAGTACTAAATCAAAAGGGATTTTATAGGAGAAATTTAGTGCTAGTCCAAGAGGGACTGCATCGAAGATTGTTTAGTGCTAGTTCGAGAGGAACTGCACCGTAGATAATTTAGTGCTAGTCCGAGAGGGACTGCATCGTAGATAGTAGAGTGCTGGTCCGAGAGGGACTGCATCGTAGACGGTTTAGTGCAAGTTAACGAGGAACTGCATCGTAAATGTATAGTTTAGTTCTTAATCTAGAGAGACTGCGTCGTCGATAGTTTAGTGCTAGTTCGAGAGGAACTGCATCGTAGACAGTTTACTGCTAGTCGGAGAGGAACTGCTACGTAGATAGATTAGTGCTAGTCCGAGAGGGACTGCATCGTTGATATATTAGCATTTTACCTAGAGGGACTGCATCGTAGATAGTTTAGTGCAAAATCGGGACTGAAAGTATCGTAGACAGCTTAGTACTAAATCAAAAGGGACTTTATCGTAGATAATTTAGTTCTAGTCCAAGAGGGACTGCATCGAAGATAGATTAGTGCTAGTCCGAGAGGAACTGCATCGTAGTTAGTTTACTGCTAGTCCGAAATGGACTGCATCGGAGTTATTTTAGTGCTAGTTCGGGAGAGTATAAAGAGAAGTGCGAAATCAAAAGGGATTGCATCGTAGATAGTTTAGTGCAAGTTCGAGAGGAACTGCATCGCAGATATTTTAGTGCTAGTCGGAGAGGGACTGCTTCGTAGATAGTTTACTGCTAGTCGGAGAGGGACTGCATCGTAGATAGTTTAGTGCAAAATCGGGACGGAATGTATCGTAGATAGCTTAGTGCTAAATCAGGGACTGCATCGTAGATAATTCAGTGCTAGTCCAAGAGGGAATGCATCGAAGATTGTTTAGTGCTAGTTCGAGAGGAACTGCATCGTATATAGTTTACTGCTAGCGCGAGAGGGACTGCATCGTAGATAGTTTAGTGCAAGTTCGAAAGGAACTGCATCGTAGATATATAGCTGAGTGCTAAATATAGAGGGGCCGTATCGTAGATTGTTAACTTCTTGTCCGAGAGGGACCGCGTCGTAGATGGGTTCGGTCTAGTTATAAAGATACTGCATCGTACATAGCTTAGGGCCAAACAGAGGAAGGTCTGTATCGTAGATAGCTTAGTGCAAGTTCGAGAGGAACTGCATCGTAGACAGTTTACTGCTAGTCGGAGAGGGACTGCTACGTAGATAGTTTAGTGCTATTCCGAAAGGGACTGCATCGTAGATATATTAGCATTTTACTTAGAGGGACTGCATCGTAGATAGTTTAGTGCAAAATCGGGATGGAAAGTATCGTAGAGAGCTTAGTACTAAATCAAAAGGGACTTTATAGGAGATAATTTAGTGCTAGTCCAAGAGGGACTGCAGCGAAAATAGATTAGTGCTTGTTCGAGAGGAACTGCATCGTAGTTAGTTAACTGCTAGTGCGAGAGGGACTGCATCGTAGATAGTTTACTGGTAGTCGGAGAGGGCCGGAATGTATCGTAGATAGTTTAGTCCAAATCGGGACGGAATGTATCGTAGATAGCTTAGTGCTAAATCATGGACTGCATCGTAGACAATTTAGTAATAGTCCAAGAGGGACTGCATCGAAGATTGTTTAGTGCTAGTTCGAGAGGAACTTCATCGTTGATTGTTTACTGCTAGCGCGAGAGGGACTGCATCGTTGATAGTTTAGTGCAAGTTCGATAGGAACTGCATCGTAGATTAAAGTGCAAAATCAAGACGGAGTGTATCAGAGATAGCTTATTGCTTTTGAAATGGGACTGCATCGTAGATAATTTAGTGCTAGTTCGAGAGGGACATATCGAAGATAGTTGAGTGCTGGTCCGAGAGGGACTGCATCGTAAGACAGTTTAGTGCAAGTTCGAGAGGAACTGCATCGTAGATAGTTTAGTGCTAAATCTAGAGGAGCTGCATCGTAGATTGTTAAGTGCTAGACCTAGAGGGACTGCATCGTAGATAGTATAGTGCTTAAACCTTGGGGTACTGCATCGTAGATAGTTTATTGCTAGTCCGGGAGGGACTGCGTAGCAGATGGGTTCGGTCTTGTTCAAATGAAGCAGCATCGTAAGTAGTTTAGGGCCAAATAGAGGAAGGTCTGTATCGTTGAAATATCAGTGCAAGTTCGAGAGGAACTGCATCGTAGATAATTTACTGCTAGTCCAAGAGGGACTGCATCGTAGTTTAGTTCAAAATCAAGACGGAATGTATCGTAGATGTATCAAAAGGGACTTCATCGTGTATAATCTAGTGCTAGTGGGAGAGGGACTGCATCGAAGATAGTTTAGTGCTAGTTCGAGAGGAACTGCATCGTAGATAATTTAGTGCTAGTCCGAGAGGGAGTGCATCGTAGATAGTAGAGTGCTGGTCCGAGAAGGACTGCATCGTAGACGGTTTAGTGCAAGTTAACGAGGAACTACATCGTAAATGTATAGTTTAGTTCTTAATCTAGAGAGACTGCGTCGTCGATAGTTTAGTGCTAGTTCGAGAGGAACTGCATCGTAGATAGATTAGTGCTTAATATAGGGGACTGCATCGTCGATAGTTAACTGCTAGTCCGACAGGGACTGCATCGTAAATAGATTTGTATTAGTCTGAGAGGGACTGCATCGTAGACAGCTTACTGCCAGTCCGAGAGGGACTGCATCGGTGATAGTTTAGTGGAAGTTCGAGAGGGACTGCAGCCCAGAGAGTTTAGTGCTATTTCGAGAGGAACTGCATCGTAGATAGTATACTGCTTGTTCGAGAGGGACTGCATCGTAGATATTTTAGTGCTAGTTCGGGAGGAAGTGCATCGTATATAGCGAAGTGATAAATCAAAAGGGACTGCATCGTAGATAGTTTAGTGCAAGTTCGATAGGACCTGCATCGTAGACTAAAGTGCAAAATCAAGACGGAGTGTATCAGAGACAGCTTATTGCTTTTCAAATGGGACTGCATCGTAGATAATTTAGTGCTCGTTCGAGAGGGACATATCGAAGATAGTTGAGTGCTGGTCCGAGAGGGACTGCATCGTAAGACAGTTTTGTGCAAGTTCGAGAGGAACTGCATCGTAGACATTTTAGTGCTAAATCTAGAAGGGCTGCATCGTAGATTGTTAAGTAGTAGACCTAGAGGGACTGCATCGTAGATAGTATAGTGCTTAAACCTTGGGGGACTGCATCGTAGATAGTTTCCTGCCAATCCGAGATGGACTGCATCGTAGATGGGTTCGGACTTGTTCTAAGGATTCTGCATCGTAGATAATTTAGGGCCAAATAGGGGAAGGTCTGTATCGTACATATTTTATTGCAAGTTCGAGAGGAACTGCATCGTAGATAATTTACTGCTAGTCCGAGAGGGACTGCATCGTAGTTTAGTTCAAAATCAAGACGGAATGTATCGTAGATGTATCAAAAGGGACTTCATCGTATATAATCTAGTGCTAGTGCGAGAGGGACTGCATCGAAGATAGTTTAGTGCTAGTTCGAGAGGAACTGCATCGTAGATAATTTAGTGATAGTCAGAGAGGGACTGCATCGTAGATGGTTGAGTGCTGGTCCGAGAGGGACTGCATCGTAGACCGTTCAGTGCAAGTTCGAGAGGAACTGCATCGTATATGTATAGTTTAGATTTTAATCTAGAGCGTCTGCGTCGTCGATAGTTTAGTGTTAGTTCGAGGGGAACTGCATCGCAGATAGTTTAGAACTTAATCTAGAGGGACTGCATCGTCGATAGTTAACTGCTAGTCCGACAGGGACTGCATCGTAAATAGATTTTTATTAGTCTGAGAGGGACTGCATCGTAGATAGTTGAATGCTGGTCCGAGGGGAACCCCATCGTAGATAGTTTAGTGTAAGTTCGAGGGGAACTGCTCCGCAGATAGTTTAGTGCTTGTTCGAGAGGAACTGCATCGTAGATAGTTTAATGCTTAATCTAGAGGGACTGCATCGTCGATAGTTAACTGCTATTCCGACAGGGACTGCATCGTAAATAGTTTAATATTAGTCTGAGAGGGACTGCATCATAGATAGTTTAGTGCTATTCGGAGAGGGACTGCTTCGTAGATAGTTTACTGCTAGCCGGAGAGGGTCTGCTGGGTAGATAGTTTACTGCTAGTCCGAGAGGAACTGCATCGTAGATAGTTTAGTGCAAGTTCGAGAGGAACTGCATTGCAGATAATTTAGTGCTAGTTCGAGAGGAACTGCATCGTAGATAGTTTAGTGCATAATCTAGAGGGGCTGCATCGTAGATCGTTAACTACTAGTCCGAGAGGGACTGCATCGTAGATAGTTTAGGGCCAAATAGAGGAGGGTCTGTATCGTCGACAGTTTAGTGCTAGTTCCAGAGGAACTGCATCGTATATGAATAGCTTGGTTCTTAATCTAGAGGGACTGCATCGTCGATAGGTAAGTGCTTAATCTAGGGGGACTGAACCGTCGATAGTTAACTGCTAGGGACTGCATCGTAAATAGTTTAGTATTAGTCTGAGAGGGACTGCATAGTAGATAGTTTAGTGCGAGTCCGAGAGGGACTGCATCGTAGATATATTAGCATTTTACCTAGAGGGACTGCATCGTAGATAGTTTAGTGCAAAATCGGGACGGAAAATATTGTAGACAGCTTAGTACTAAATAAAAAGGGACTTTATAGGAGAAATTTAGTGCTAGTCCAAGAGGGACTGCATCGAAAATAGATTAGTGCTAGTTCGAGAGGAATAGCATCGTAGTTAGTTAACTGCTAGTACGAGAGGGACTGCATCGTAGATAGTTTACTGCTAGTCGGAGAGGGACGGAATGTATCGTAGATAGTTTAGTGCAAAATCGGGACGGAATGTATCGTAGATAGCTTAGTGCTAAATCAGGGACTGCATCGTAGATAATTTAGTGCTAGTCCAAGAGGGAATGCATCGAAGATTGTTTAGTGCTAGTTCGAGAGGAACTGCATCGTTCATAGTTTAAAGCAAAATCGGGACGGAAAGTATCGTAGACAGCTTAGTACTAAATCAAAAGGGACTTTATCGTAGATAATTTAGTGCTAGTCTCAGAGGGACTGCATCGAAGATTGTTTAGTGCTTGTTCGAGAGGAACTGCATCGTATATAGTTTACTGCTAGCGCGAGAGGGACTGCATTGTAGATAGTTTAGTGCAAGTTCGAAAGGAACTGCATAGTAGACTTAAGTGCAAAATCAAGACGGAATGTATCATAGATAGCTTATTGCTTTTCAAATGGGACTGCATCGTTGATAATTTAGTGCTAGTTCGAGAGGGACTGATCGAAGATAGTTGAGTGCTGGTCCGAGAGGGACTACATCGTAAGACAGTTTAGTGCAAGTTCGAGAGGAACTACATCGTAGACATTTTAGTGCTAAATCTAGAGGGGCTGCATCGTAGATTGTTAAGTGCTAGACCTAGAGGGACTGCATCGTAGATAGTATAGTGCTTAAACCTTGGGGGACTGCATCGTAGATTGTTTACTGCCAATCCGAGAGGGACTGCGTCGTAGATGGTTTCGGTCTTGTTCTAAGGATGCTGCATCGTAGATAATTTAGGGCCAAATAGGGGAAGCTCTGTATCGTACATATTTTAGTGCAAGTTCGAGAGGAAGTGCATCGTAGATAATTTACTGCTAGTCCGAGAGGGACTGCATCGTAGTTTAGTTCAAAATCAAGACGGAATGTATCGTAGATGTATCAAAAGGGACTTCATCGTATATAATCTAGTGCTAGTGCGAGAGGGACTGCATCGAAGATAGTTTAGTGCTAGTTCGATAGAAAGTGCATCGTAGACTTAAGTGCAAAATCAAGACGGAGTGTATCGTAGTTAGCTTAGTGCTTATTCAAATAGGACTGCATGGTAGATAACTTAGTACTAATTTGAGAGGGACTGATCGAAGATAGTTTAGTGCTAGTTTGAGGAACTGCATCGTAGATATATAGCTGAGTGCTAAATATAGAGGGGCCGTATCGTAGATTGTTAACTTCTTGTCCGAGAGGGACCGCGTCGTAGATGGGTTCGGTCTAGTTATAAAGATACTGAATCGTACATAGCTTAGGGCCAAACAGAGGAAGGTCTGTATCGTAGATAGCTTAGTGCAAGTTCGAGAGGAACTGCATCACAGATAGATTAGTGCTAGTTCGAGAGGAACTGCATCGTAGACAGTTTACTGCTAGTCGGAGAGGGACTACTACGTAGATAGATTACTGCTAGTCCGAGAGGGACTGCATCGTTGATATATTAGCATTTAACCTAGAGGGACTGCATCGTAGATAGTTTAGTGCAAAATCGGGACTGAAAGTATCGTAGACAGCTTAGTACTAAATCAAAAGGGACTTTATCGTAGATAATTTAGTGCTAGTCCAAGAGGGACTGCATCGAAGATAGGTTAGTGCTAGTCCGAGAGGAACTGCATCGTAGTTAGTTAACTGCTAGTACGAGAGGGACTGCATCGAAGATAGTTTACTGCTAGTCCGAAATGGACTGCATCGGAGATATTTTAGTGCTAGTTCGGGAGAGTATATAGCGAAGTGCTAAATTTAAAGGGACTGCATCGTAGATAGTTTAGTGCAAGTTCGAGAGGAACTGCATCGCAGATATTTTAGTGCTAGTCGGAGAGGGACTGCTTCGTAGATAGTTTACTGCTAGTCGGAGAGGGACTGCATCGTAGACAGTTTAGTGGAAAATCGGGACGGAATGTATCGTAGATAGCTTAGTGCTAAATCATGGACCGCATCGTAGATAATTTAAAGCTAGTCCAAGAGGGACTGCATCGAAGATTTTTTAGTGCTAGTTCAAGAGGAACTGCATCGTAGATAGTTTACTGCTAGCGCGAGTGGGACTGCATCGTAGATAGTTTAGTGCAAGTTCGATAGGAACTGCATCGTAGACTAAAGTGCAAAATCAAGAAGAGTGTATCAGCGATAGCTTATAGATTTTCAAATGGGACTGCATCGTAGATAATTTAGTGCTAGTTCGAGAGGGACATATCGAAGACAGTTGAGTGCTGGTGCCAGAGGGACTGCATCGTAAGACAGTTTAGTGCAAGTTCGAGAGGAACTGCATCACAGATAGTTTAGTGCTAGTTCGAGAGGAAGTGCATCGTATATAGCGAAGTGCTAAATCAAAAGGGACTGCATCGTAGATAATTTAGTGCAAGTTCGAGAGGAACTGCATCACAGATAGTTTAGTGCTAGTTCGAGAAGAACTGCATCGTAGACAGTTTACTGCTAGTCGGAGAGGGACTGCTACGTAGATAGATTAGTGCTAGTCCGAGAGGGACTGCATCGTTGATATATTAGCATTTTACCTAGAGGGACTGCATCGTAGATAGTTAAGTGCAAAATCGGGACTGAAAATATTGTAGACAGCTTAGTACGAAATCAAAAGGGACTTTATCGTAGATAATTTAGTGCTAGTCCAAGAGGGACTGCATCGAAGATAGATTAGTGCTAGTCCGAGAGGAACTGCATCGTAGTTAGTTAACAGCTAGTACGAGAGGGACTGCATCGAAGATAGTTTACTGCTAGTCTGAAAGGGACTGCATCGGAGATATTTTAGTGCTAGTTAGGGAGAGTATATAGCGAAGTGCTAAATCAAAAGGGACTGCATCGTAGTTAGTTTAGTGCAAGTTCGAGAGGAACTGCATCGCAGATATTTTAGTGCTAGTCGGAGGGGGACTGCTTCGTAGATAGTTTACTGCTAGTCGGAGAGGGACTGCATCGTAGATAGTTTAGTGCTAGTTAGAGAGGGACTGATCGATGATAGTTGAGTGCTGGTCCGAGAGGGACTGCATCGTAAGACAGTATAGTGAAAGTTCGAGAGGAACTACATCGTAGACATTTTAGTGCTAAATCTAGAGGGGCTGCATCGTAGATTGTTAAGTGCTAGACCTAGAGGGACTGCATCGTAGATAGTTTAGTGGAAGTTCGAGAGGGACTACATCGTATATATTTTAGTGCTAGTTCGAGAGGAACTGCATCACAGATAGTTTAGTGCTAGTTCGAGAGGAACTGCATCGTAGACAGTTTACTGCTAGCGCGAGAGGGACTGCATCATAGATAGTTTAGTGCAAAATCGGGACTGAAAGTATCGTAGACAGCTTAGTACTAAATCAAAAGGGACTTTATCGAAGATAATTTAGTGCTAGTCCAAGAGGGACTGCATCGAAGATAGATTAGTGCTAGTCCGAGAGGAACTGCATCGTAGTTAACTGCTAGTACGAGAGGGACTGCATCGAAGATAGTTTACTGCTAGTCCGAAATGGACTGCATCGGAGATATTTTAGTGCTAGTTCGGGAGAGTATATAGCGAAGTGCTAAATCAAAAGGGACTGCATCGTAGATAGTTTAGTGAAAGTTCGAGAGGATCTGCATCGCAGATATTTTAGTGCTAGTCGGAGCGGGACGGCTTCGTAGATAGTTTACTGCTAGTCGGAAAGGGACTGCATCGTAGATAGTTTAGTGCAAAATCGGGACGGAATGTATCGTAGATAGCTTAGTGCTAAATCAGGGACTGCATCGTAGATAATTTAGTGCTAGTCCAAGAGGGAATTCATCGAAGATTGTTTAGTGCTAGTTCGAGAGGAACTGCATCGTTCATAGTTTAGTGCAATATCGGGACGGAAAGTATCGTACACAGCTTAGTACTAAATCAAAAGGGACTTTATCGTAGATAATTTAGTGCTAGTCCAAGAGGGACTGCATCGAAGATTGTTTAGTGCTAGTTCGAGAGGAACTGCATCGTAGTTAGTTTACTGCTAGCGCGAGAGGGACTCCATCGTAGATAGTTTAGTGCAAGTTCGAAAGGATCTGCATCGTAGACTTAAGTGCAAAATCAAGACGGAATGTATCATAGATAGCTTATTGCTTTTACAATGGGACTGCATCGTAGATAATTTAGTGCTAGTTCGAGAGGGACTGATCGAAGATAGTTGAGTGCTGGTCCGAGAGGGACTGCATCGTAGTTAGTTAACTGCTAGTACGAGAGGGACTGCATCGAAGATAGTTTACTGCTAGTCCGAGAGGGAATGCATCGTAGATATTTTAGTGCTAGTTCGGGAGAGTATATAGCGAAGTGCTAAATCAAAAGGGACTGCATCGTAGATAGCTTAGTGCAAGTTCGAGAGAAACTGCATCGCAGATATTTTAGTGCTAGTCGGAGAGGGACTGCTTCGTAGATAGTTTACTGCTAGTCGGAGAGGGACTGCATCTTAGATAGTTTAGTGCAAAATCGGGACGGAATGTATCGTAGGCAGCTTAGTGCTAAATCATGGACCGCATCGTAGATAATTTAGTGCTAGTGCAGGAGGGACTGCATCGAAGATTGTTTAGTGCTAGTTCGAGAGGAACTGCATCGTAGATAGTTTAGTGCAAGTTCGATAGGACCTGCATCGTAGACTAAAGTGCAAAATCAAGACGGAGTGTATCAGAGACAGCTTATTGCTTTTCAAAAGGGACTGCATCGTAGATAATTTAGTGCTAGTTCGAGAGGGACATATCGAAGATAGTTGAGTGCTGGTCCGAGAGGGACTGCATCGTAAGACAGTTTTGTGCAAGTTCGAGAGGAACTGCATCGTAGATAGTTTAGTGCTAAATCTAGAGGGGCTGCATCGTAGATTATTAAGTGCTAGACCTAGAGGGACTGCATCGTAGATAATTTACTGCTAGTCCGAGTTTCTATACGCTTTGTTTAAACTTGCCAATTCTTCTTTCTCATCGTATCGCAATCTTTACTAGTGCTTTATTTCTCTCAGCTTCCAGCTATTTCGTGATTGAAAGTGTCGATAATTCTCGCCTTTTAACTCCGCTTTCCAATGACCCTGATAACCTCCTTCCACTTACACCTGGTCGCTTCTTTACACGCCCTTCTCTCTCTGCCCCTCCTCCCCTTCCCAATTCTTACAGGGATTCTAATCTACCTATCGCTTGGCGGAAACTTGAAGCCCTCCGTAATTCTTTTTGGAAAAGGTGGAACTTGGAATATCTAACTTCCTTGCAAGGGAGACAGAAGTGGTTTCTTTCCAGTCCCGACATTAAAGTGGGAGACTTGGTCTTAGTTAGGGATGTTTCACCCCCCCCTAGTCTGGCCCTTTGGAAAGGTGACCGAGTGTTACCCTGGAAGAGATAGGAGAGTCAGGGTATTCAGAGTCTTGACCAATAATGGTCAGATCACAAGACTACTCTTCGGCAATTGTTTATTACTGTACTTGTTTTTCTTGCTCGCTGTTGTTGTTTGTCCCCCCAGTATGGTGTATTCTTTGAATACACGGTACCTGAGATATAATGTCTACTGCTCCTTGCATGTTCATTTCCTTCTTCCTCTTTGCCAAACACCAACAGTGATCATTTGTTTTCTCCTTTATGTGCAAATCTCTTATATTTTGTATGAGTCTGTTCCAGATATATATTCTGTGACCCACCTAGCGTCATATAACAACGAATCTCTGAAGCTCTTCAACTCTTCCTCGCGCAAGAGGAATTCCATATCCATTTGGCTACCAGATACTGTTGTCAACTCTTTGAAGACCAGCTCAGCAAAAGAAGATTATTATTTTTTCTTTAAAGTTGGTTATGCTGATATGTATACCTTTTGTTTCCTACCCCCACTCTCTCCCCTTCCCAGGACCTTCCGTGCTCCGTTGAGCTGCTCTCACTTCTCCGTCTGCAGTTGACTCGTTCAGTCAAAGCTCCGCTCGAGCTTGCCTCCTCAAACCAAGAGGCTCACCCTCTTTTACGCCATGTTGGCTAAGTAATCATCAACGGAATCTTCGACTTCAACATGAAATCAAGATAAGTACCATTTTTAAAAAGTTTTAACCTCATCTTCATGGTTTTAACTTCCAAGTGCTTTTAATTATAATTTATAGGCAGTGTGAGATTATTTACTTTGGGGCAATAATCATTCTTCGTGGGATTTGCCATGTTGAGCTTTTGCTTGTAGAAGCCAACCTTACTAAAAAAGAGCTTTTCTTAAGCTATTCAAACGAGAAATCCTCTCGCTACGTGGGATATTATCTAATACCCGCTGTCTATAATTATAAAGCTATTTCCTCCGTTGGATTTTCTCAACCCCATTTTCTGCTAAGGTCGTTCTGGAACCTTCGAGATCTTGTTCTCTATCTGCGAGTCTTGCCGTCAAGTATTGTTCACGCACTTGTGAAAATGCTAGTTAAAATGAGGAATCTTCATTATAAATTTTTGCAATAGCTAACTTTCCTCCACCGCTGGAACCTCTAGAATATTCTATGGCGCATTTAATTGTAAATCACAACTTTTTCAAGAAATAGACTCTCACCTATATAGTGCAATCAGTTATTTCCATAATTGCAATAACTTTTTTTCTCATAAACTTCAGTGTTTCTATAGTGAACTTTGCATCCATCTTCATAGACTACAGTGATAAACAGTGCTTGCTCCACTTTTCTACCGCGTCGCGATCGTCCGGTTATATTAAATACGGCCATGAACATTGATCCTATATCCCAATGATCTTTCCTTAACCTTCTACTAACAACCATTATTTATAAAATTGTAACTTTTTATAAGGTGTTACTCACGAAGTGCCCTTCCAACTTTGCTAGTTTAACATTAATTAAATTCTGCATAATTGCTTGTGTGATACAAGTTTTAAATCACGTTGTCCCTTTCCTATACACAGGGAAAACAATTCTCTAAACTCTTGAGCGAGTCATGTTCAGGTTTCACGAAATGGAAACTGTCCCATTTGGCGAGTGATTCCTGCTCAAACTTGGGAAGTCCAGAACTTTCCCTTTCACTTTCTTCAGGTTTCACAGTAAGTGACCTGCCCTCTTTGTATAATTCTCATATATTCATTCTGTATAAATATAAGAAGTTGTAGGAACTTCTATCTTATTTTTCACGTTGTTATTATTGTTATTTTCAAAGTTGTCACTTTCTCTAGAACATTCTCTCCTGAATTTCTTAAGGTGCACTTTTTGTACTCCAATTCACGTTCAAGCTTTAATTATTTCATTGCTCATTTGTTTAAATCTTATAAAGATTTTAGAAACATGTAAGGTTTGAAACCTTGTAAATTGTCAATTGCCTGGAGCAACCGTTTAATGTTGTCGGAGGTCTGCGACCTCAAATTGCTAATAAGATTAAAAAATATTTATTTGTTAAAAAGATTAATTAATCCTGAATTGTTAAATAAATTAAATATTTGTTTTTGGATTCATCATTTCTCTGATAGTAAGCCTCCGTGGCTTAGGCGGCAGCACGCCGGCCTCTCACCACTGGGTCCGTGGTTCAAATCCCGGTCACTCCATGTGAGATCTGTGCTGGACAAAACGGAGGCAGACAGGTTTTTCTCCGGGTACTCCGGTTTTCCCTGTCAAAATGTCATTCCAGCAACACTCTCCACTATCATTTCATTTCATCTGTCATTCATTTAATCATTGCCCCAGAGGAGTGCATCAGGCCTCGGCAGCCGGCACAGTTCATATCCTCGCCGCTAGATAGGGGCTTCATTCATTCCATTCCTGACCCGGTCGGAGACTGGAAGCAGGATGTGGATTTTCATTTCATTTCTCTGATACTACAGTCAGGCAGGATCCTGGCTTTCCTAGCTCTTCCTAGGTTTATGCCCTCGTTCATATACAATAAATCGTTTGCTCTCAGTCTTGTCAGACCATCACCCTTCCCTATAGTACTTTCATTCGTGCTTGGGAGGAAATACACTACAGGCTCTCTCTGGCAAACTGCCCAAGTCTTAGCTGCGGTTCCCGTCAGCCTCGACCAAGCTCGTTCCTACTTTAGGTATCAAGGTGTTAATTTTCAGTGGCAACTGCCTCTAAAGGTATTTAAAGTTGAACTCATTAATTTTGTGGGACTCTCCTCCTATTTTTCTATCCTTTTTCTCCAATCCCAAATCTACTTCCTTCTCTTAATCATCTTCCCTTGGTGGGTGGGTTATTCCCTAGCCTATAATCTACCCAAAGATTGGTGCCGAAACCCGGGAGAGTCCATTTGCTATGTCCATTGTTTGTCAAGTGTCATTTGACAATACTTTGCAAATTTTTAATATCTCCTTTGGATCTTTCAGCTATATCTACGTCATGCAAAGCCTGTGAACGGGAAAGAGGCCGCTCCTGTCTCCTTTGGGGTGTCCTGTTCTTTCTACTCTCTCGCTGTTGCCAACCTGACAGCATCTCCAAGGTTCTACAGTTTCGTGAGTTGTATTTCAATTTATTCTTTTTGTCATGGCTCCTGCTGAAAAAGATGAAACTCTCATTGCTAGACGTTCTTCTTATAAAGGGCAACTCACTAGATTCCGAAATTTTATCAACAAGTTAAATCCCGCCGAGTGTGATTTAGATATCTTAACACATCGCCTTAAGTTGTACGAACGGTCTTATGATTATTATGACCAAATTCAAACCGAGATTGAATCCGCTTGTCCAGAACTGCAATCGGATCGGGACGAGGTCGAACCCTTGTACTTTGAAGGAATTGCAAAGGCCCACCAACTGATCCGCAATATCTCAGAACCGGACACTAGGGTCATCAATCCGGCCCAGTTCGCACCCGTTTCAGTTCACAAGAACAAACCGAAACCGTTACTTCCTAAGATAAGCCTATCGCACTTCTCAGGCAAGGAAGGTGAATGGTATTCCTTTTACGAACTTTACTGCTCCCTAATTCATGAAAATATCGAGATCCCAGACATACATAAATTTTACTTCCTCCGTACGTCTTTGGAATCTGAGGCCTTGGCCTTGGTGGAGTCACTGCCTTTAAGCGCAGACAACTACCACATCGCCTTTAATCTCCTTAAAGAGAGATATGGCAATTTACGTTTGAGTGTCGCTCGACACATCCGTTGTTTGTTTAACCTACCATCCGTCAAACCTAATGACGTCACATCTTTAAGAGACCTCTTAGATTCTATGCAGTTAAATGTCAGAGCGTTATACCAACTAAAACAGCCTGTCCAAACATGGGACACCATACTTATTCACCTAGCTACATCAAGATTCGATTTTTCGACACTGAAGGCCTGGGAGATCGAACTCGCCTGCAACAAGGAACATTCGTTCGAACACCTTATCTCGTTTCTCAACAGTCGATGTCAATTCCTTACAGCACTCGCATTTCAGTGCGAAAAAGTCGAAACGAATCCTCAGTGTCAAATTTTTGAAAAAAAAACTTGCTTCTTCAAAGGGTAATCAGCCCTCATTTGTCGAAAACAAACAAACCCGTTCTTCTTTCAATAATCCAAGAGAACATATCAGGCCGCTTAACAAATCATTAAAATGCACGCTCTGTAAAAAGCTTCACACATTGTATTTGTGCAAATCCTTTAAAGAATTGTCCGTCGAAGATCGAAGGAAGTTTGTCTTGAATAGCAAACATTGTTTCAACTGCTTGTCACCTAAGCATTCTTCTTCGAACTGTACGTCATCAAATCTCTGTTTCCATTGTAAAAAACCGCATCATTCTTTATTGCACGTTCACGATAAATCGAGGTCATCAGTACCTGCCTCTTCAAGCTCCATGCAGAGCAACTCCGATCAAACTAATGCTTCTTCCTGCATTTCCAACGCCGACACTTCTCATAGTGCGCAAACCCTGTTGACCACTGTACAATTTGAAATCCAAGATAAATTTGGAAATTGGTTGCGAACCCGTGGTCTTCTCGATTCCGCTTCAACGCACAACTTTGTTTCGCAATCGTTGATTAAAAAACTAGGTCTTTCGTCATCGTCTACTTCTATCAATGTGACCGGCATTGACAATTTGAAAACTCAAGTCTTGCAGTCTTCAAAATTGAAAATCAGAGACGTTTGCCAAAGAAACACCAATCTTAATTTAAACTGTCTCATTCTTACCAGTATTGGCAAGGACACTCCAAGTCACTCTATTAATACCTCCGGATTAAAGATTCCCTCGCACTTAAGGTTAGCCGATCCTCAGTTTAATGTTCAAAGTCCCATTGACATACTCTTTAGTGCCAATGTCTTTTGGAACTGCCTTCGGAAACAGGTTCGCAAGCTATCTTCAACCGTGGTCGCCAGAGACACCGATTTTGGTTGGGTTATTACTGGTGAAATCCAACAACCCAGCCTTCAAACCAAAGCGCAATGTCATTTCATTACAGCTGACATAAATCCGATTTCTGAAAAAGAGAAAGCTCATGTTTCAGATCTCAATATTTTTGAAAAACACTTGTCGAAACGATGTCTTATCGTGAACAACTGCGCTACCTCTGTAAGTTGTTTAAATGGTTTTTCCTTCTTCCCGCACAAGATGGCCATTCAAGTTCGCCTTGCTTTGTGTTATTTCGTCTATCTTCTTATGTCATTTTTTATAGCAGTTAATTGCTTAAACTTTTTTTCGAAAACTATCTTTCCCTTGTGTAAAACCATGGCTATCAGTCACCATCACTTTGCTGTACGCTATGTTTCACTTCTTTCGCTATGTAGAAGGATGGCCACGGCCGGCTCCTCCCTCCTTCCTCACAATTGGAAGTCGCTTTTGAAACCGCTTGAAAATCTGAATTCTATTGCATCTAGAATAACTATTCTTATGCATAACCTTCTTCTCAATGTCCCAGCTTGTCTTCTTTGCTCGGAAGAATTAAGCTTCTTTTTGTTGAAAATTGTCCGATTTCGTGATCCTCTCAATTATGCGAAATTGATTTCCTACTTTATTTCATATAGCTTTAAATTGCTTGTTCACGTCCAAGTTACGATTGACTGCATTCCGTTCAACCTGAATATCTGCTTTAAGTTACAGCTGATTCAACTAGTGTGTGTGCACTTTGAACTGCTTGTTTGTCAGACTTGTTTGTATACCAGTCTGAGGAAGGCCACGTTGTTGTTTATTTCCTGTACGCTTGACACAGTTCAAAACAAGTTTCTCTTATCTCAACTTTGGCTGATTGCCAAGCATTGTCTGGCGAGCCGCTACCGTAATCTCGGAAGCCGCTCACCCATTTCCCAAAATAAACTTGTTCCGCTTAAGGACTCTTTCAGATATTTATATTCATTATCTCGTTGTACTATGTGTGTCAAGGCCGTGCTTGTTTACGTCTCTCACTTACTTATGCTCGTATTCTATAACTGCGTCGATCCCTGTTTCAAAACTTCGTTGCGTATTTCTCACGCGCTCATGTATTTCACTTTGCTTGCATATTTTGCGATCTTAATGTTCATCGATGAACAAACTTGTTTTTTCTCGACGTCACATTCGATGTGTTTTTGTATTCATACTTGTCATGTCCCGTTTTTCGCTGACTTAAGTATTTTTCTGAGTAACCCCTTTGATACTCATTATAACCTGAGGTCATTGTTTATGGCTACTCGTTTGTTACCTATGGCGTTCTTGCTTTCTACTCGCATAGTTCCTTTGTTTATTTGGTATATTCTTGTCCTGAATAGATGTACTTGTTTCTATACGCTTTGTTTAAACTTGCCAATTCTTCTTTCTCATCGTATCGCAATCTTTACTAGTGCTTTATTTCTCTCAGCTTCCAGCTATTTCGTGATTGAAAGTGTCGATAATTCTCGCCTTTTAACTCCGCTTTCCAATGACCCTGATAACCTCCTTCCACTTACACCTGGTCGCTTCTTTACACGCCCTTCTCTCTCTGCCCCTCCTCCCCTTCCCAATTCTTACAGGGATTCTAATCTACCTATCGCTTGGCGGAAACTTGAAGCCCTCCGTAATTCTTTTTGGAAAAGGTGGAACTTGGAATATCTAACTTCCTTGCAAGGGAGACAGAAGTGGTTTCTTTCCAGTCCCGACATTAAAGTGGGAGACTTGGTCTTAGTTAGGGATGTTTCACCCCCCCCTAGTCTGGCCCTTTGGAAAGGTGACCGAGTGTTACCCTGGAAGAGATAGGAGAGTCAGGGTATTCAGAGTCTTGACCAATAATGGTCAGATCACAAGACTACTCTTCGGCAATTGTTTATTACTGTACTTGTTTTTCTTGCTCGCTGTTGTTGTTTGTCCCCCCAGTATGGTGTATTCTTTGAATACACGGTACCTGAGATATAATGTCTACTGCTCCTTGCATGTTCATTTCCTTCTTCCTCTTTGCCAAACACCAACAGTGATCATTTGTTTTCTCCTTTATGTGCAAATCTCTTATATTTTGTATGAGTCTGTTCCAGATATATATTCTGTGACCCACCTAGCGTCATATAACAACGAATCTCTGAAGCTCTTCAACTCTTCCTCGCGCAAGAGGAATTCCATATCCATTTGGCTACCAGATACTGTTGTCAACTCTTTGAAGACCAGCTCAGCAAAAGAAGATTATTATTTTTTCTTTAAAGTTGGTTATGCTGATATGTATACCTTTTGTTTCCTACCCCCACTCTCTCCCCTTCCCAGGACCTTCCGTGCTCCGTTGAGCTGCTCTCACTTCTCCGTCTGCAGTTGACTCGTTCAGTCAAAGCTCCGCTCGAGCTTGCCTCCTCAAACCAAGAGGCTCACCCTCTTTTACGCCATGTTGGCTAAGTAATCATCAACGGAATCTTCGACTTCAACATGAAATCAAGATAAGTACCATTTTTAAAAAGTTTTAACCTCATCTTCATGGTTTTAACTTCCAAGTGCTTTTAATTATAATTTATAGGCAGTGTGAGATTATTTACTTTGGGGCAATAATCATTCTTCGTGGGATTTGCCATGTTGAGCTTTTGCTTGTAGAAGCCAACCTTACTAAAAAAGAGCTTTTCTTAAGCTATTCAAACGAGAAATCCTCTCGCTACGTGGGATATTATCTAATACCCGCTGTCTATAATTATAAAGCTATTTCCTCCGTTGGATTTTCTCAACCCCATTTTCTGCTAAGGTCGTTCTGGAACCTTCGAGATCTTGTTCTCTATCTGCGAGTCTTGCCGTCAAGTATTGTTCACGCACTTGTGAAAATGCTAGTTAAAATGAGGAATCTTCATTATAAATTTTTGCAATAGCTAACTTTCCTCCACCGCTGGAACCTCTAGAATATTCTATGGCGCATTTAATTGTAAATCACAACTTTTTCAAGAAATAGACTCTCACCTATATAGTGCAATCAGTTATTTCCATAATTGCAATAACTTTTTTTCTCATAAACTTCAGTGTTTCTATAGTGAACTTTGCATCCATCTTCATAGACTACAGTGATAAACAGTGCTTGCTCCACTTTTCTACCGCGTCCCGATCGTCCGGTTATATTAAATACGGCCATGAACATTGATCCTATATCCCAATGATCTTTCCTTAACCTTCTACTAACAACCATTATTTATAAAATTGTAACTTTTTATAAGGTGTTACTCACGAAGTGCCCTTCCAACTTTGCTAGTTTAACATTAATTAAATTCTGCATAATTGCTTGTGTGATACAAGTTTTAAATCACGTTGTCCCTTTCCTATACACAGGGAAAACAATTCTCTAAACTCTTGAGCGAGTCATGTTCAGGTTTCACGAAATGGAAACTGTCCCATTTGGCGAGTGATTCCTGCTCAAACTTGGGAAGTCCAGAACTTTCCCTTTCACTTTCTTCAGGTTTCACAGTAAGTGACCTGCCCTCTTTGTATAATTCTCATATATTCATTCTGTATAAATATAAGAAGTTGTAGGAACTTCTATCTTATTTTTCACGTTGTTATTATTGTTATTTTCAAAGTTGTCACTTTCTCTAGAACATTCTCTCCTGAATTTCTTAAGGTGCACTTTTTGTACTCCAATTCACGTTCAAGCTTTAATTATTTCATTGCTCATTTGTTTAAATCTTATAAAGATTTTAGAAACATGTAAGGTTTGAAACCTTGTAAATTGTCAATTGCCTGGAGCAACCGTTTAATGTTGTCGGAGGTCTGCGACCTCAAATTGCTAATAAGATTAAAAAATATTTATTTGTTAAAAAGATTAATTAATCCTGAATTGTTAAATAAATTAAATATTTGTTTTTGGATTCATCATTTCTCTGATAGTAAGCCTCCGTGGCTTAGGCGGCAGCACGCCGGCCTCTCACCACTGGGTCCGTGGTTCAAATCCCGGTCACTCCATGTGAGATCTGTGCTGGACAAAACGGAGGCAGACAGGTTTTTCTCCGGGTACTCCGGTTTTCCCTGTCAAAATGTCATTCCAGCAACACTCTCCACTATCATTTCATTTCATCTGTCATTCATTTAATCATTGCCCCAGAGGAGTGCATCAGGCCTCGGCAGCCGGCACAGTTCATATCCTCGCCGCTAGATAGGGGCTTCATTCATTCCATTCCTGACCCGGTCGGAGACTGGAAGCAGGATGTGGATTTTCATTTCATTTCTCTGATACTACAGTTAGGCAGGATCCTGGCTTTCCTAGCTCTTCCTAGGTTTATGCCCTCGTTCATATACAATAAATCGTTTGCTCTCAGTCTTGTCAGACCATCACCCTTCCCTATAGTACTTTCATTCGTGCTTGGGAGGAAATACACTACAGGCTCTCTCTGGCAAACTGCCCAAGTCTTAGCTGCGGTTCCCGTCAGCCTCGACCAAGCTCGTTCCTACTTTAGGTGTCAAGGTGTTAATTTTCAGTGGCAACTGCCTCTAAAGGTATTTAAAGTTGAACTCATTAATTTTGTGGGACTCTCCTCCTATTTTTCTATCCTTTTTCTCCAATCCCAAATCTACTTCCTTCTCTTAATCATCTTCCCTTGGTGGGTGGGTTATTCCCTAGCCTATAATCTACCCAGTTAGAGAGGAACTGCATCGTAAATGTATAGTTTAGTTCTTAATCTAGAGCGACTGTGTCGTCGATAGTTTAGTACTAGTTCGAGAGGAACTGCATCGTAGATATTTTAGTGCTTCATATAGGGGGACTGCATCGTCGATAGTTAACTGCTAGTCCGAGAGGGACTGCATCGTAGACAGTTTAGTGGAAGTTCGAGAGGGACTGCAGCGCAGATAGTTTAGTGCTAGTTCGAGAGGAACTGCATCGTAGATAGTATATTGCTAGTCCGAGAGGGACTGCATCGTAGATATTTTAGTGCTAGTTCGGGAGGAAGTGCATCGTATATAGCGAAGTGCTAAATCAAAAGGGACTGCATCGTAGATAGTATAGTGCAAGTTCGAGAGGAACTGCATCGCAGATATTTTAGTGCTAGTCGGAGAGGGACTGCTTCGTAGATAGTTTACTGCTAGTCGGAGAGGGACTGCATCGTAGATAGTTTAGTGCAAAATCGGGACGGAATGTATCGTAGATAGCTTAGTGCTAAATCAGGGACTGCATCGTAGATAATTTAGTGCTAGTCCAAGAGGGAATGCATCGAAGATTGTTTAGTGCTAGTTCGAGAGGAACTGCATCGTACATAGTTTAGTGCAAATTCGGGACGGAAAGTATCGTAGACAGCTTAGTACTAAATCAAAAGGGACTTTATCGTAGATAATTTAGTGCTAGTCCAAGAGGGACTGCATCGAAGATTGCTTAGTGCAAGTTCGAGAGGAACTACATCGTAGACATTTTAGTGCTAAATCTAGAGGGGCTGCATCGTAGATTGTTAAGTGCTAGACCTAGAGGGACTGCATCGTAGATAGTATAGTGCTTAAACCTTGGGGGACTGCATCGTAGATAGTTTACTGCCAATCCGAGATGGACTGCGTCGTAGATGGGTTCGGTCTTGTTGTAAGGATGCTGCATCGTAGATAATTTAGGGCCAAATAGGGGAAGGTCTGTATCGTACATATTTTAGTGCAAGTTTGAGAGGAACTGCATCGTAGATAATTTAGTGCTAGTCCGAGAGGGACTGCATCGTAGATGGTTGAGTGCTGGTCCGAGAGGGACTGCATCGTAGACCGTTCAGTGCAAGTTCGAGAGGAACTGTATCGTATATGTATAGTTTAGATTTTAATCTAGAGCGTCTGCGTCGTCGATAGTTTAGTGCTAGTTCGAGAGGAACTGCATCGTAGATAGTTTAGTGCTTAATCTAGAGGGACTGCATCGTCGATTGTTAACTGCTAGTCCGACAGGGACTGCATCGTAAATAGATTTTTATTTGTCTGAGAGGGACTGCATCGTAGATAGTTTACTGCTAGTCCGAGAGGGACTGCATGACAGATAGTTTAGGGCTAGTTCGAGAAGAACTGCATCGTAGATAATTTAGTGCTAGTCCAAAAGGGACTGCATCGCAGATAGTTGAATGCTGGTCCGAGAGGAACCGCTTCGTAGATAGTTTAGTGTAAGTTCGAGAGGAACTGCACCGCAGATAGTTTGGTGCTTGTTCGGGAGGAACTGCATCGTAGATAGTTTAGTGGATAATCTAGAGGGGCTGCATCGTAGATCGTTAACTACTAGTCCGAGAGGGACTGCATCGTAGATAGTTTAGGGCCAAATAGAGGAGGGTCTGTATCGTCGACAGTCTAGTGCTAGTTCCAGAGGAACTGCATCGTATATGAATAGCTTGGTTCTTAATCTAGAGGGACTGCATCGTCGATACGTAAGTGCTTAATCTAGAGGGACTGAACCGTCGATAGTTAACTGCTAGTCCATCAGGGACTGCATCGTAAATAGTTTAGTATTAGTCTGAGGGGACTGCATAGTAGATATATTAGCATTTTACCTAGAGGGACTGCATTGTAGATAGTTGTGCAAAATCGGGACGGAAAATATTGTAGACAGCTTAGTACTAAATAATAAGGGACTTTATCATAGATAATTTAGTGCTAGTCCAAGAGGGACTGCATCGAAGATAGATTAGTGCTAGTTCGAGAGGAACTGCATCGTAGTTAGTTAACTGCTAGTACGAGAGGGACTGCATCGAAGATAGTTTACTGCTTGTCCGAGAGGGAATGCATTGTAGATATTTTAGTGCTAGTTCGGGAGGAAGTGCATCGTAGACTTAAGTGCAAAATCAAGACGGAATGTGTCATATATAGCTTATTGCTTATTCAAATGGGACTGCATCGTAGATAATTTAGTGCTAGTTCGAGAGGGACTGATCGAAGATAGTTTAGGGCTATTCCGAGAGGGACTGCATCGTAGATATATTAGCATTTTACCTAGAGGGACTGCATCGTCGATAGTTTAGTGCAAAATCGGGACGGAACGTATCGTAGATAGCTTAGTGCTAAATCATGGACTGCATCGTAGATAATTTAGTGCTAGTCCAAGAGGGACGGCATCGTAGATAGTCGAGTGCTGGTCCGAGAGGGACTGCATCGTAGACGGTTTAGTGCAAGTTAACGAGGAACTGCATCGTAAATGTATAGTTTAGTTCTTAATCTAGAGAGACTGCGTCGTCGATAGTTTAGTGCTAGTTCGAGAGGAACTGCATCGTAGATAGTTTAGTGCTTAATATAGGGGGACTGCACCGTCGATAGTTAACTGCTAGTCCGACAGGGACTGCATCGTAAATAGATTTGTATTAGTCTGAGAGGGACTGCATCGAAGATAGCTTACTGCCAGTCAGAAAGGGACTGCATCGTAGACAGTTTAGTGGAAGTTCTAGAGGGACTGCATCGAAGATAGATTAGTGCTAGTCCGAGAGGGACTGCATCGTAGATAGTTGAGTGCTGGTCCGAGAGGGACTGCAACGTAGACGGTTTAGTGCAAGTTAGAGAGGAACTGCATCGTAAATGTATAGTTTAGTTCTTAATCTATAGCGACTGCGTCGTCGATAGTTTAGTGCTAGTTCGAGAGGAACTGCATCGTAGATATTTTAGTGCTTAATATAGGGGGACTGCATCGTCGATAATTAACTGCTAGTCCGACATGGAATGCATCGTAAATAGATTTGTATTAGTCTGTGAGGGACTGCATCGAAGATAGCTTACTGCCAGTCAGAAAGGGACTGCATCGTAGACAATTTAGTGGAAGTTCTAGAGGGACTGCATCGAAGATAGATTAGTGCTAGTCCGAGAGGAACTGCATCGTAGTTAGTTAACTGCTAGTCTGAAAGGGACTGCATCGGAGATATTTTAGTGCTAGTTAGGGAGAGTATATAGCGAAGTGCTAAATCAAAAGGGACTGCATCGCAGATAGTTTAGTGCTAGTTCGAGAGGAACTGCATCGCAGATATTTTAGTGCTATTCGTAGAGGGACTGCTTCGTAGATAGTTTACTGCTAGTCGGAGAGGGACTGCATCGTAGATAGTTTAGTGCAAAATCGGGACGGAATATATCGTAGATAGCTTAGGGCTAAATCAGGGACTGCATCGTAGATAATTAGTGCAAGTCCAAGAAGGAATGCATCGAAGATTGTTTAGTGCTAGTTCGAGAGGAACTGCATCGTACATAGTTTAGTGCAAATTCGCGATGGAAAGTATCGTAGACAGCTTAGTACTAAATCAAAAGGGACTTTATCGTAGATAATTTAGTGCTAGTCCAAGAGGGACTGCATCGAAGATTACTTAGTGCTAGTTTGAGAAAAACTGCATCGTAGACTTAAGTGCAAAATCAAGACGGAATGTATCATAGATAGCGTATTGCTTTTCAAATGGGACTCCATCGTAGATAATTTAGTGCTGGTTCGAGCGGGACTGATCGATGATAGTTGAGTGCTGGTCCGAGAGCGACTACATCGCAGTTTAGTTCAAAATCTAGACGGAATGTATCGTAGATGTATCAAAAGGGACTTCATAGTATATAATCTAGTGCTAGTGCGAGGGGGACTGCATCGAAGATAGTTTAGTGCTAGTTCGAGAGGAACTGCATCGTAGATAATTTAGTGCTAGTCCGAGAGGGACTGCATCGTAGATGGTTGAGTGCTGGTCCGAGAGGGACTGCATCGTAGACCGTTCAGTGCAAGTTCGAGAGGAACTGCATCGTATATGTATAGTTTAGATTTTAATCTAGAGCGTCTGCGTCGTCGATAGTTTAGTGCTAGTTCGAGAGGAACTGCATCGCAGATAGTTTAGTGCTTAATCTAGAGGGACTGCATCGTCGATAGTTTAGTGCAAAATCAGGACGGAATGTATCGTACACAGCTTAGTACTACATCAAAGGGACTTTATAGGAGAAATTTAGTGCTAGTCCAAGAGGGACTGCATCGAAAATAGATTAGTGCTAGTTCGAGAGGAACTGCATCGTAGTTAACTGCTAGTACGAGAAGGACTGCATCGAAGATAGTTTACTGCTAGTCGGAGAAGGACGGAATGTATCGTAGATAGTTTAGTGCAAAATCGGGACGGAATGTATCGTAGATAGCTTAGTGCTAAATCATGGACTGCATCGTAGATAATTTAGTGCTAGTCCAAGAGGGACTGCATCGAAGATTGTTTAGTGCTAGTTCGAGAGGAACTGCATCGTAGATAATTTAGTGCTAGTCCGAGAGGGACTGCATCGTAGATAGTCGAGTGCTAGTCCGAGAGGGACTGCATCGTAGATAGTCGAGTGCTGGTCCGAGAGGGACTGCATCGTAGACGGTTTAGTGCAACTAACGAGGAACTGCATCGTAAATGTATAGTTTAGTTCTTAATCTAGAGAGACTGCGTCGACGATAGTTTAGTGCTAGTTCGAGAGGAACTGCATCGTAGATAGTTTAGTGCTTAATATAGGGGGACTGCATCGTCGATAGTTAACTGCTAGTCCGACAGGGACTGCATCGTAAATAGATTTGTATTAGTCTGAGAGGGACTGCATCGAAGATAGCTTACTGCCAGTCAGAAAGGGACTGCATCGTAGATAGTTTAGTGGAAGTTCGAGAGGGACTGCAGCGCAGATAGTTTAGTGCTAGTTCGGGAGGAAGTGCATCGTATATAGCGAAGTGATAAATCAAAAGGGACTGCATCGTAGATAGTTTAGTGCAAGTTCGAGAGGAACTGCATCGTAGACAGTTTACTGCTAGTTCGAGAGGAACCGCATCGTAGATAGTATACTGCTAGTCCGAGAGGGACTGCATCGTAGATATTTTAGTGCTAGTTCGGGAGGAAGTGCATCGTATATAGCGAAGTGATAAATCAAAAGGGACTGCATCGTAGATAGTTTAGTGCAAGTTCGAGAGGAACTGCATCGTAGACAGTTTACTGCTAGTCGGAGAGGGACTGCTACGTAGATAGATTAGTGCTAGTCCGAGAGGGACTGCATCGTTGATATATTAGCATTTTACCTAGAGGGACTGCATCGTAGATAGTTTAGAGCAAGTTCGATAGGAACTGCATCGTAGATTAAAGTGCAAAATCAAGACGGAGTGTATCAGAGATAGCTTACTGCTTTTGAAATGGGACTGCATCGTAGATAATTTAGTGCTAGTTCGAGAGGGACATATCGAAGATAGTTGAGTGCTGGTCCGAGAGGGACTGCATCGTAAGACAGTTTAGTGCAAGTTCGAGAGGAACTGCATCGTAGATAGTTTAGTGCTAAATCTAGAGAGGCTGCATCGTAGATTGTTAAGTGCTAGACCTAGAGGGACTGCATCGTAGATAGTATAGTGCTTAAACCTTGGGGTACTGCATCGTAGATAATTTACTGCTAGTCCGGGAGGGACTGCGTCGCAGATGGGTGCGGTCTAGTTCAAATGAAGCTGCATAGTAAATAGTTTAGGGCCAAATAGAGGAAGGTCTGTATCGTAGATATATTAGTGCAAGTTCGAGAGGAACTGCATCGTAGATAATTTACTGCTAGTCCGAGAGGGACTGCATCGTAGATAGTAGAGTGCTGGTCCGAGAGGGACTGCATCGTAGACGGTATAGTGCAAGTTAACGAGGAACTGCATGGTAAATGTATAGTTTAGATCTTAATCTAGAGCGACTGCGTCATCGATAGTGTAGTGCTAGTTCGAGAGGAACTGCATCGTAGATATTTTAGTGCTAGTCGGAGAGGGACTGCTTCGTTGATAGTTTACTGCTAGTCGGAGAGGGACTGCATCGTAGATAGTTTAGTGCAAAATCGGGACGGAATGTATCGTAGATAGCTTAGGGCTAAATCAGGGACTGCATCGTAGATAATTTAGTGCTAGTCCAAGATGGAATGCATCGAAGATTGTTTAGTGCTAGTTCGAGAGGAACTGCATCGTACATAGTTTAGTGCAAATTCGGGACGGAAAGTATCGTAGACAGCTTAGTACTAAATCAAAAGGGACTTTATCGTAGATAATTCAGTGCTAGTCCAAGAGGGACTGCATCGAAGATTGCTTAGTGCTAGTTTGAGAAAAACTGCATCTTAGACTTAAGTGCAAAATCAAGACGGAATGTATCATAGATAGCTTATTGCTTTTCAAATGGGACTGCATCGTAGATAATTTAGTGCTAGTTCGAGCGGGACTGATCGATGATAGTTGAGTGCTGGTCCGAGAGCGACTACATCGTAGTTTAGTTCAAAATCAAGACGGAATGTATCGTAGATGTATCAAAAGGGACTTCATCGTATATAATCTAGTGCTAGTGCGAGAGGGACTGCATCGAAGATAGTTTAGTGCTAGTTCGAGAGGAACTGCATCGTAGATAATTTAGTGCTAGTCCGAGAGGGACTGCATCGTAGATGGTTGAGTGCTGGTCCGAGAGGGACTGCATCGTAGACCGTTCAGTGCAAGTTCGAGAGGAACTGCATCGTATATGTATAGTTTAGATTTTAATCTAGAGCGTCTGCGTAGTCGATAGTTTAGTGCTAGTTCGAGAGGAACTGCATCGCAGATAGTTTAGGGCTAGTTCGAGAGGAACTGCATTGCAGATAATTTAGTGCTAGTTCGAGAGGAACTGCATCGTAGATAGTTTAGTGGATAATCTAGAGGGGCTGCATCGTAGATCGTTAACTACTAGTCCGAGAGGGACTGCATCGTAGATAGTTTAGTGGATAATCTAGAGGGGCTGCATCGTAGATCGTTAACTACTAGTCCGAGAGGGACTGCATCGTAGATAGTTTAGGGCCAAATAGAGGAGGGTCTGTATCGTCGACAGTTTAGTGCTAGTTCCAGAGGAACTGCATCGTATATGAATAGCTTGGTTCTTAATCTAGAGGGACTGCATCGTCGATAGGTAAGTGCTTAATCTAGAGGGACTGAACCGTCGATAGTTAACTGCTAGTCCATCAGGGACTGCATCGTAAATAGTTTAGTATTAGTCTGAGAGGGACTGCATAGTAGATAGTTTAGTGCGAGTCCGAGAGGGACTGCATCGTAGATATATTAGCATTTTACCTATAGGGACTGCATCGTAGATAGTTTAGTGCAAAATCGGGACGGAAAATATTGTAGACAGCTTAGTACTAAATAAAAAGGGACTTTATCATAGATAAATTAGTGCTAGTCCAAGAGGGACTGCATCGAAAAATGATTAGTGCTAGTTCGAGAGGAACTGCATCGTAGTTAGTTAACTGCTAGTACGAGAGGGACAGCATCGAAGATAGTTTACTGCTTGTCCGAGAGGGAATGCATTGTAGATATTTTAGTGCTAGTTCGCGAGAGTATATAGCGAAGTGCTAAATCAAAAGGGACTGCATCGTAGATAGCTTAGTGCAAGTTCGATAGGAACTGCATCGTAGACTTAAGTGCAAAATCAAGACGGAATGTATCATATGTAGCTTATTGCTTATTCAAATGGGACTGCATCGTAGATAATTTAGTGCTAGTTCGAGAGGGACTGATCGAAGATAGTTTAGGGCCATTCCGAGAGGGACTGCATCGTAGATATATTAGCATTTTACCTAGAGGTACTGCATCGTAGATAGTTTAGTGCAAAATCGGGACGGAACGTATCGTAGACAGCTTAGTACTAAATCAAAAGGGACTTTATAGGAGAAATTTAGTGCTAGTCCAAGAGGGACTGCATCGAAAATAGATTAGTGCTAGTTCGAGAGGAACTGCATCGTAGTTAGTTAACTGCTAGTACGAGAGGGACTGCATCGAAGATAGTTTACTGCTAGTCGGAGAAGGACGGAATGTATCGTAGATAGTTTAGTGCAAAATCGGGACGGAATGTATCGTAGATAGCTTAGTGCTAAATCATGGACTGCATCGTAGATAATTTAGTGCTAGTCCGAGAGGGACTGCATCGTAGATAGTCGAGTGCTGGTCCGAAAGGGACTGCATCGTAGACGGTTTAGTGCAAGTTAACGAGGAACTGCATCGTAAATGTATAGTTAAGTTCTTAATCTAGAGAGACTGCGTCGACGATAGTTTAGTGCTAGTTCGAGAGGAACTGCTTCGTAGATAGTTTAGTGCTTAATATAGGGGGACTGCATCGTCGATAGTTAACTGCTAATCCGACAGGGACTGCATCGTAAATAGATTTGTATTAGTCTGAGAGGGACTGCATCGTAGATAGCTTACTGCCAGTCCGAGAGGGACTGCATCGTAGATAGTTTAGTGGAAGTTCGAGAGGGACTGCATCGTAGATATTTTAGTGCTAGTTCGGGAGGAAGTGCATCGTATATAGCGATGTGATAAATCAAAAGGGACTGCATCGTAGATAGTTTAGTGCTAGTTCGGGAGGAACTGCATCACAGATAGTTTAGTGCTAGTTCGAGAGGAACTGCATCGTAGGCAGTTTACTGCTAATCGGAGAGGGACTGCTACGTAGATAGATTAGTGCTAGTCCGAGAGGGACTGCATCGTTGATATATAAGCATTTTACCTAGAGGGACTGCATCGTAGATAGTATAGTAATTAAACCTTGGGGTACTGCATCGTAGATAGTTTACTGCTAGTCCGGGAGGGACTGCGTCGCAGATGGGTGCGGTCTTGTTCAAATGAAGCTGCATCGTAAATAGTTTAGGGCCAAATAGAGGAAGGTCTGTATCGTAGATATATTAGTGCAAGTTCGAGAGGAACTGCATCGTAGATAATTTACTGTTAGTCCGAGAGGGACTGCATCGTAGTTTAGTTCAAAATCAAGACGGAATGTATCGTAGATGTATCAAAAGGGACTTCATCGTATATAATCTAGTGCTAGTGGGAGAGGGACTGCATCGAAGATAGTTTAGTGCTAGTTCGAGAGGAACTGCATCGTAGATAATTTAGTGCTAGTCCGAGAGGGACTACATCGTTGATATATTAGCATTTTACCTAGAGGGACTGCATCGTAGATAGTTAACTGCTAGTCTGAAAGGGACTGCATCGGAGATATTTTAGTGCTAGTTAGGGAGAGTATATAGCGAAGTGCTAAATCAAAAGGGACTGCATCGCAGATAGTTTAGTGCAAGTTCGAGAGGAACTGCATCGCATATATTTTAGTGCTAGTCGGAGAGGGACTGCTTCGTTGATAGTTTACTGCTAGTCGGAGAGGGACTGCATCGTAGATAGTTTAGTGCAAAATCGGGACGGAATGTATCGTAGATAGCTTAGGGCTAAATCAGGGACTGCATCGTAGATAATTTAGTGCTAGTCCAAGATGGAATGCATCGAAGATTGTTTAGTGCTAGTTCGAGAGGAACTGCATCGTACATAGTTTAGTGCAAATTCGGGACGGAAAGTATCGTAGACAGCTTAGTACTAAATCAAAAGGGACTTTATCGTAGATAATTCAGTGCTAGTCCAAGAGGGACTGCATCGAAGATTGCTTAGTGCTAGTTTGAGAAAAACTGCATCGTAGACTTAAGTGCAAAATCAAGACGGAATTTATCATAGATAGCTTATTGCTTATCAAATGGGACTGCATCGTAGATAATTTAGTGCTAGTTCGAGCGGGACTGATCGATGATAGTTGAGTGATGGTCCGAGAGGGACTACATCGTAGTTTAGTTCAAAATCAAGACGGAATGTATCGTAGATGTATCAAAAGGGACTTCATCGTATATAATCTAGTGCTAGTGCGAGAGGGACTGCATCGAAGATAGTTAAGTGCTAGTTCGAGAGGAACTGCATCGTAGATAATTTAGTGCTAGTCCGAGAGGGACTGCAACGTAGATGGTTGAGTGCTGGTCAGAGAGGGACTGCATCGTAGACCGTTCAGTGCAATTTCGAGAGGAACTGCATCGTACATGTATAGTTTAGATTTTAATCTAGAGCGTCTGCGTCGTCGATAGTTTAGTGCTAGTTCGAGAGGAACTGCATCGCAGATAGTTTAGGGCTAGTTCGAGAAGAACTGCATCGTAGATAATGTAGTGCTAGTCCAAAAGGGACTGCATCGTAGATAGTTGAATGCTGGTCCGAGAGGAACCGCATCGTAGATAGTTTAGTGTAAGTTCGAGAGGAACTGCACCGCAGATAGTTTAGTGCTTGTTCGAGAGGAACTGCATCGTAGATAGTTTAATGCTTAATCTAGAGGGACTGCATCGTAGATAGTTTAGTGCTATTCGGAGAGGGACTGCTTCGTAGATAGTTTACTGCTAGCCGGAGAGGGTCTGCTGGGTAGATAGTTTAGTGCTAGTGCGAGAGGAACTGCATCGTAGATAGTTTAGTGGATAATCTAGAGGGGCTGCATCGTAGATCGTTAACTACTAGACCGAGAGGGACTGCATCGTAGATAGTTTAGGGCCAAATAGAGGAGGGTCTGTATCGTCGACAGTTTAGTGCTAGTTCCAGAGGAAATGCATCGTAGTTAGTTTACTGCTAGTACGAGAGGGACTGCATCGGAGATAGTTTACTGCTTGTCCGAGAGGGAATGCATTGTAGATATTTTAGTGCTAGTTCGCGAGAGTATATAGCGAAGTGCTAAATCAAGAGGGACTGCATCGTAGATAGCTTAGTGCAAGTTCGATAGGAACTGCATCGTAGACTTAAGTGCAAAACAAGACGGAATGTATCATATATAGCTTATTGCTTATTCAAATGGGACTGCATCGTAGATAATTGAGTGCTAGTTCGAGAGGGACTGATCGAAGATAGTTTAGGGCTATTCCGAGAGGGACTGCATCGTAGATATATTAGCATTTTACCTAGAGGGACTGCATCGTAGATAGTTTAGTGCAAAATCGAGACGGAACGTATCGTAGACAGCTTAGTACTAAATCAAAAGGGACTTTATAGGAGAAATTTAGTGCTAGTCCAAGAGGGACTGCATCGAAAATAGATTAGTGCTAGTTCGAGAGGAACTGCATCGTAGTTAGTTAACTGCTAGTACGAGAGGGACTGCATCGAAGATATTTTAGTGCTAGTTCGGGAGGAAGTGCATCGTATATAGCGAAGTGATAAATCAAAAGGGACTGCATCGTAGATAGTTCAGTGCAAGTTCGAGAGGAACTGCATCACAGATAGTTTAGAGCTAGTTCGAGAGGAACTGCATCGTAGACAGTTTAGAGCTAGTTCGAGAGGAACTGCATCGTAGACAGTTTACTGCTAGTCGGAGAGGGACTGCTACGTAGATAGATTAGTGCTAGTCCGAGAGGGACTGCATCGTTGATATACACAAATCAAAAAAAGTTTTGCATCACCTCGGTTCCCAGATCTCCGGCATATAGACGTTGACTGTGTATATTGTATCCAAGATACAGTCCCTTTGACTGTTCATAGATGTCACTAAAACTGCTCAAAGATGTAAACAACCATGCATGAGCAGGGCCTATTAGACGGAGGGGGTACGACAGCCGATCAGTTCCAGTCATTCCACCAGGACGAAGGTACGCTGCTCATGTTGTCTGTAGTTCTACCATGCCTAGAAGGTCAATACCGCAGTTCGATCGCGTCCGCATTGTTACTTTGTGTCAAGAAGGGCTCTCAACAAGGGAAGTTTCCAGGCGTCTCAGAGTGAACCAAAGCGATGTTGTTCGGACATGGAGGAGGTACAGAGATACAGGAACTGTCGATGACAGGCCTCGCTCAGGCCGCCCAAGGGCTACTACTGTAGTGGATGACCGCTACTTACGGATTGCCGCTCGGAGGAGCCCTGACAGCAATGCCACCATGTTGAATAATGCGTTTCGTTCAGCCACAGGACGTCGTGTTTCAACTCAAACTGTGCGCAATAGGCTGCATGATGCGCAACTTCACTCCCGACGTCCATGGCGAGGTCCAGCTTTGCAACCCCGACACCATGCAGCGCGGTACAGATGGGCCCAACAACATGCTGAATGGACCCCACGGAATTGGCATCACGTTCTCTTCACCGATGAGTGTCGCATATGCCTTCAACCAGACAATCGTCGGAGACGTGTTTGGAGGCACCCTGGTCAGGCTGAACGTCTTAGACACACTGTCCAGCGAGTGCAGCAAGGTGGTGGTTCCCTGATGTTTAGGGGTGGCATTATGTGGGGCCGACGTACGCCACTGGTGGTCATGGAAGGCTCCGAAACGGCTTTACGATACCTGAATGACATCCTCCGACCCATAGTGCAACCATATCGGCAGAATATTGGAGAGGCATTTGTCTTCATGGACGACAATTCTCGACCTCATCGTGCACATCTTGTGAATGCGTTCCTTCAAGATAACGACATCGCTCGACTACAGTGGCCAGCATGTTCGCCAGACATGAACCCTATCGAACATGCCTGGGATATGTTGAAAAGGGCTGTTTATGGACGTCTTGACCCACCAACCACTCTGAGAGATTTACGCCGAATTGTCGTTGAGGAGTGGGACAATTTGGACCAACAGTGTCTTGATGAACTTGTGGATAGTATGCCACGACGAATACAGGCATGCATCAATGCAAGAGGACGTGCTACTGGGTATTAGAGGTAGTGGTGTGTACTGCAATCTGGACCACAAATGCTGAAAGTCTAGCTGTATGATGGTACAACATGCAATGTGTGGGTCTCATGAGCAATAAAACGAGCTGAAATGTTGTTTGTGTTGATCTCTATTCCCTTTGTATTTAAAGGTTCCGGAACTCTTGGAACCGAGGTGATGCAAAACTTTTTTTGATGTGTGTATTAGCATTTTACCTAGAGGGACTGCATCGTAGATAGTTTAGAGCAAGTTCGATAGGAACTGCATCGTAGATTAAAGTGCAAAATCAAGACGGAGTGTATCAGAGATAGCTTATTGCTTTTGAAATGGGACTGCATCGTAGATAATTTAGTGCTAGTTCGAGAGAGACATATCGAAGATAGTTGAGTGCTGGTCCGAGAGGGACTGCATCGTAAGACAGTTTAGTGCACGTTCGAGAGGAACTGCATCGTAGATAGTTAAGTGCTAAATCTAGAGGGGCTGCATCGTAGATTGTTAAGTGCTAGACCTAGAGGGACTGCATCGTAGATAGTATAGTGCTTAAACCTTGGGGTAGTGCATCGTAGATAGTTTAATGCTTGTCCGGGAGGGGCTGCGTCGCAGATGGGTGCGGTCTTGTTCAAATGAAGCTGCATCGTAAATAGTTTAGGTCCAAATAGAGGAAGGTCTGTATCGTAGATATATTAGTGCAAGTTCGAGAGGAACTGCATCGTAGATAATTTACTGCTAGTCCGAGAGGGACTGCATCGTAGATAGTAGAGTGCTGGTCCGAGAGGGACTGCATCGTAGACGGTTTAGTGCAAGTTAACGAGGAACTGCATCGTAAATGTATAGTTTAGTTCTTAATCTAGAGCGACTGCGTCGTCGATACTTTAGTGCTAGTTCGAGAGGAACTGCATCGTAGATATTTTAGTGCTTAATATAGGGGGACTGCATCGTCGATAATTAACTGCTAGTCCGACAGGGACTGCATCGTAAATAGATTTGTATTAGTCTGAGACGGACTGCATCGAAGATAGCATACTGCCAGTCAGAGAGGGGCTGCATCGTAGACAGTTTAGTGCTAGTTCGAGAGGAACTGCATCGTAGATAGTATACTGCTAGTCCGAGAGGGACTGCATCGTAGATATTTTAGTGCTAGTTCGGGAGGTAGTGCATCGTATATAGCGAAGTGCTAAATCAAAAGGGACTGCATCGTAGATAATTTACTGCTAGTCCAAGAGGGACTGCATCGAAGATAGATTAGTGCTAGTCCGAGAGGAACTGCATCGTAGTTAGTTAACTGCTAGTCTGAAAGGGACTGCATCGGAGATATTTTTTTGCTAGTTAGGGAGAGTATACAGCGAAGTGCTAAATCAAAAGGGACTGCATCGCAGATAGTTTATGCAAGTTCGAGAGGAACTGCATCGCAGATATTTTAGTGCTAGTCGGAGAGGGACTGCTTCGTTGATAGTTTACTGCTAGTCGGAGAGGGACAGCATCGTAGATAGTTTAGTGCAAAATCGGGACGGAATGTATCGTAGATAGCTTAGGGCTAAACCAGGGACTGCATCGTAGATAATTTAGTGCTAGTCCAAGATGGAATGCATCGAAGATTGTTTAGTGCTAGTTCGAGAGGAACTGCATCGTACATAGTTTAGTGCAAATTCGGGACGGAAAGTATCGTAGACAGCTTAGTACTAAATCAAAAGGGACTTTATCGTAGACAATTCAGTGCTAGTCCAAGAGGGACTGCATCGAAGATTGCTTAGTGCTAGTTTGAGAAAAACTGCATCGTAGACGTAAGTGCAAATTCAAGACGGAATGTATCATAGATAGCTTATTGCTTTTCAAATGGGACTGCATCGTAGATAATTTAGTGCTAGTTCGAGCGGGACTGATCGATGATAGTTGAGTGCTGGTCCGAGAGGGACTACATCGTAGACCGTTCAGTGCAAGTTCGAGAGGAACTGCATCGTATATGTATAGTTTAGATTTTAATCTAGAGCGTCTGCGTCGTCGATAGTTTAGTGCTAGTTCGAGAGGAACTGCATCGCAGATAGTTTAGTGCTTAATCAAGAGGGACTGCATCGTCGATAGTTAACTGCTAGTCCGACAGGGACTGCATCGTAAATAGATTTGTATTAGTCTGAGACGGACTGCATCGAAGATAGCATACTGCCAGTCAGAGAGGGGCTGCATCGTAGACAGTTTAGTGCTAGTTCGAGAGGAACTGCATCGTAGATAGTATACTGCTAGTCCGAGAGGGACTGCATCGTAGATATTTTAGTGCTAGTTCGGGAGGTAGTGCATCGTATATAGCGAAGTGCTAAATCAAAAGGGACTGCATCGTAGATAATTTACTGCTAGTCCAAGAGGGACTGCATCGAAGATAGATTAGTGCTAGTCCGAGAGGAACTGCATCGTAGTTAGTTAACTGCTAGTCTGAAAGGGACTGCATCGGAGATATTTTTTTGCTAGTTAGGGAGAGTATACAGCGAAGTGCTAAATCAAAAGGGACTGCATCGCAGATAGTTTATGCAAGTTCGAGAGGAACTGCATCGCAGATATTTTAGTGCTAGTCGGAGAGGGACTGCTTCGTTGATAGTTTACTGCTAGTCGGAGAGGGACAGCATCGTAGATAGTTTAGTGCAAAATCGGGACGGAATGTATCGTAGATAGCTTAGGGCTAAATCAGGGACTGCATCGTAGATAATTTAGTGCTAGTCCAAGATGGAATGCATCGAAGATTGTTTAGTGCTAGTTCGAGAGGAACTGCATCGTACATAGTTTAGTGCAAATTCGGGACGGAAAGTATCGTAGACAGCTTAGTACTAAATCAAAAGGGACTTTATCGTAGACAATTCAGTGCTAGTCCAAGAGGGACTGCATCGAAGATTGCTTAGTGCTAGTTTGAGAAAAACTGCATCGTAGACGTAAGTGCAAATTCAAGACGGAATGTATCATAGATAGCTTATTGCTTTTCAAATGGGACTGCATCGTAGATAATTTAGTGCTAGTTCGAGCGGGACTGATCGATGATAGTTGAGTGCTGGTCCGAGAGGGACTACATCGTAGACCGTTCAGTGCAAGTTCGAGAGGAACTGCATCGTATATGTATAGTTTAGATTTTAATCTAGAGCGTCTGCGTCGTCGATAGTTTAGTGCTAGTTCGAGAGGAACTGCATCGCAGATAGTTTAGTGCTTAATCAAGAGGGACTGCATCGTCGATAGTTAACTGCTAGTCCGACAGGGACTGCATCGTAAATAGATTTTTATTAGTCTGAGAGGGACTGCATCGTAGATAGTTTACTGCTAGTCCGAGAGGGACTGCATCACAGATAGTTTAGGGCTAGTTCGAGAAGAACTGCATCGTAGATAATGTAGTGCTAGTCCAAAAGGGACTGCATCGCAGATAGTTGAATGCTGGTCCGAGAGGAACCGCATCGTAGATAGTTTAATGCTTAATCTAGAGGGACTGCTTCGTCGATAGTTAACTGCTAGTCCTACAGGGACTGCATCGTAATTAGTTTAATATTAGTCTGAGAGGGACTGCATCGTAGATAGTTTAGTGCTATTCGGAGAGGGACTGCTTCGTAGATAGTTTACTGCTAGCCGGAGAGGGTCTGCTGGGTAGATAGTTTAGTGCTAGTGCGAGAGGAACTGCATCGTAGGCAGTTTACTGCTAGTCGGAGAGGGACTGCATCGTAGATAGTTTAGTGCAAAATCAGGACGGAATGTATCGTAGATTGCTTAGTGCTAAATCTAAAGGGACTGCATCGTAGACAATTTAGTGCTAGTTCGAGAGGGACTGATTGAAGATAGTTTAGGGCTAGTTTTCGAGGGAACTGCTATCGTAGATAGTTTACTTCTAGTCCGAGATGAACTGCATCGTAGATAGTTAAGTGGAAGTTCGAGAGGAACTGCATTGCAGATAATTTAGTGCTAGTTCGAGAGGGACTGATCGAAGATAGTTTAGGGCTATTCCGAGAGGGACTGCATCGTAGATATATTAGCATTTTACCTAGAGGGCCTGCATCGTAGATAGTTTAGTGCAAAATGGGGACGGAACGTATCGTAGACAGCTTAGTACTAAATCAAAAGGGACTTTATAGGAGAAATTTAGTGCTAGTCCAAGAGGGACTGCATCGAAAATAGATTAGTGCTAGTTCGAGAGGAACTGCATCGTAGTTAGTTAACTGCTAGTACGAGAGGGACTGCATCGAAGATAGTTTACTGCTAGTCCGAGAGGGACTGCATCGTAGATAGTTTACTGCTAGTCGGAGAGGGACGGAATGTATCGTAGATAGTTTAGTGCAAAATCGGGACGGAAAGTATCGTAGATAGCTTAGTGCTAAATCATGGACTGCATCGTAGATAATTTAGTGCTAGTCCAAGAGGGACTGCATCGAAGATTCTTTAGTGCTAGTTCGAGAGGAACTGCATCGTAGATAACTTAGTGCTAGTCCGAGAGGGACTGCATCGTAGATAGTAGAGTGCTGGTCCGAGAGGGACTGCATCGTAGACGGTTTAGTGCAAGTTAACGAGGAACTGCATCGTAAATGTATAGTTTAGTTCTTAATCTAGAGAGACTGCATCGTCGATAATTAACTGCTAGTCCGACAGGGACTACATCGTAAATAGATTTGTATTAGTCTGAGAGGGACTGCATCGTAGATAGCTTACTGCCAGTCCGAGAGGGACTGCACCGTAGATAGTTTAGTGGAAGTTCGAGAGGGACTGCAGCGCAGATAGTTTAGTGCTAGTTCGAGAGGAACTGCATCGTAGATAGTATACTGCTAGTCAAGAGAGGGACTGCATCGTAGATATTTTAGTGCTACTTCGGGAGGAAGTGCATCGTATATAGCGAAGTGATAAATCAAAAGGGACTGCATCGTAGATAGTTTAGTGCAAGTTCGAGAGGAACTGCATCACAGATAGTTTAGTGCTAGTTCGAGAGGAACTGCATCGTAGACAGTTTACTGCTAGTCGGAAAGGGACTGCTACGTAGATAGATTAGTCCTAGTCCGAGAGGGACTGCATCGTTGATATATTAGCATTTTACCTAGAGGGACTGCATCGTAGATAGTTAAGTGCAAAATCGGGACTGAAAGTATCGTAGACAGCTTAGTTCTAAATCAAAAGGGACTTTATCGTAGATAATTTAGTGCTAGCCCAAGAGGGACGGCATCGAAGATAGATTAGTGCTAGTCCGAGAGGAACTGCATCGTAGTTAGTTAACTGTTGGTCTGAAAGGGACTGCATCGGAGATATTTTTGTGCTAGTTAGGGAGAGTATATAGCGAAGTGCTAAATCAAAAGGGATTGCATCGCAGATAGTTTATGCAATTTCGAGAGGAACTGCATCGCAGATATTTTAGTGCTAGTCGGAGAGGGACTGCTTCGTTGATAGTTTACTGCTAGTCGGAGAGGGACTGCATCGTAGATAGTTTAGTGCAAAATCGGGACGGAATGTATCGTAGATAGCTTAGGGCTAAATCAGGGACTGCATCGTAGATAATTTAGTGCTAATCCAAGATGGAATGCATCGAAGATTGTTTAGTGCTAGTTCGAGAGGAACTGCATCGTACATAGTTTAGTGCAAATTCGGGACGGAAAGTATCGTAGACAGCTTAGTACTAAATCAAAAGGGACTTTATCGTAGACAATTCAGTGCTAGTCCAAGAGGGACTACATCGAAGATTGCTTAGTGCTAGTTTGAGAAAAACTGCATCGTAGACTTAAGTGCAAAATCAAGACGGAATGTATCATAGATAGCTTATTGCTTTTCAAATGGGACTGCATCGTAGATAATTTAGTGCTAGTTCGAGCGGGACTGATCGATGATAGTTGAGTGCTGGTCCGAGAGGGACTACATCGTAGTTTAGTTCAAAATCAAGACGGAATGTATCGTAGATGTATCAAAAGGGACTTCATCGTATATAATCTAGTGCTAGTGCGAGAGGGACTGCATCGAAGATAGTTTAGTGCTAGTTCGAGAGGAACTGCATCGTAGATAATTTAGTGCTAGTCCGAGAGGGACTGCATCGTAGATGGTTGAGTGCTGGTCCGAGAGGGACTGCATCGTAGACCGTTTAGTGCTAGTTCGAGAGGAACTGCATCACAGATAGTTTAGTGCTTAATCTAGAGGGACTGCATCGTCGATAGTTAACTGCTAGTCCGACAGGGACTGCATCGTAAATAGATGTTTATTAGTCTGAGAGGGACTGCATCGTAGATAGTTTACTGTTAGTCCGAGAGGGACTGCATCACAGATAGTTTAGGGCTAGTTCGAGAAGAACTGCATCGTAGATAATGTAGTGCTAGTCCAAAAGGGACTGCATCGTAGATAGTTGAATGCTGGTCCGAGAGGAACCGCATCGTAGATAGTTTAGTGTAAGTTCGAGAGGAACTGCACCGCAGATAGTTTAGTGCTTGTTCGAGAGGAACTGCATCGTAGATAGTTTAATGCTTAATCTAGAGGGACTGCATCGTAGATAGTTTAGTGCTATTCGGAGAGGGACTGCTTCGTAGATAGTTTACTGCTAGCCGGAGAGGATCTGCTGGGTGGATAGTTTAGTGCTAGTGCGAGAGGAACTGCATCGTAGGCAGTTTACTGCTAGTCGAAGAGGGACTGCATCGTAGATAGTTTAGTGCAAAATCAGGACGGAATGTATCGTAGATTGCTTAGTGCTAAATCAAAAGGGACTGCATCGTAGACAATTTAGTGCTAGTTCGGAGGGACTGATTGAAGATAGTTTAGGGCTAGTTTTCGAGGGAACTGCTATCGTAGATAGTTTACTGCTAGTCCGAGATGAACTGCATCGTAGATAGTTTAGTGGAAGTTCGAGAGGAACTGCATTGCAGATAATTTAGTGCTAGTCCGAGAGGGACTGCATCGTAGATAGTTTAGGGCCAAATAGAGGAGGGTCTGTATCGTCGACAGTTTAGTGCTAGTTCCAGGGGAACTGCATCGTATATGAATAGCTTGGTTTTTAATCTCTAGGGACTGCATCGTCGATAGGTAAGTGCTTAATCTAGAGGGACTGAACCGTCGATAGTAAACTGCTAGTCCATCAGGGACTGCATCGTAAGTAGTTCAGTATTAGTCTGAGAGGGACTGCATAGTAGATAATTTAGTGCTAGTCCAAGAGGGACTGCATCGAAGATATTTTAGTGCTAGTTCGGGAGAGTATATAGCAAAATGCTAAATCAAAATGGACTGCATCGTAGATAGCTTAGTGCAAGTTCGATACGAACTGCATCGTAGACTGAAGTGCAAAATCAAGACGGAATGTATCTTATATAGCTTATTGCTTATTCAAATGGGACTGCATCGCAGATAATTTAGTGCTAGTCCAAGAGGGACTGCATCGTAGATAGCTTACTGCAAGTCCGAGACGAACTGCATCGTAGATAGTTTAGTGGACGTTCGAGAGGGACTGCAGCGCAGATAGTTTAGTGGACGTTCGAGAGGGACTGCAGCGCAGATAGTTTAGTGCTAGTTCGAGAGGAACTGCATCGTAGATAGTATACTGCTAGTCCGAGAGGGACTGCATCGTAGATATTTTAGTGCTAGTTCGGGAGGAAGTGCATCGTATATAGCGAAGTGATAAATTAAAAGGGACTGCATCGTAGATAGTTTAGTGCAAGTTCGAGAGGAACTGCATCGTAGACAGTTTACTGCTAGTCGGAGAGGGACTGCTACGTAGATAGCTTAGTGCTAGTCCGAGAGGGACTGCATCGTTGATATATTAGCATTTTACCTAGAGGGACTGCATCGTAGATAGTTTAGTGCAAAATCGGGACTGAAAGTATCGTAGACAGCTTAATACTAAATCAAAAGGGACTTTATCGTAGATGATTTAGTGCTAGTCCAAGAGGGACTAAATCGAAGATAGTTAGTTAGTTAGTTATTGTTGTTTTAAGGGGCGGAACTACGAGGTCATCTGCCCCTCTTAACACAGATTAAAGAATACAAATTTTGAATTGAATTTAAAATTTTGAGGTGGACATCTAAATTTAAAAAGACCAAAAATTAATAAAACAAAAACAAACAATTAAATAAATAAAAATATAAACATAAACAAAAATTACGGAAAAAACAATACATTATCATTCAAAAACGAACAAGTCGTTGAGTCAAAGTTCACTGGAAAATTTAGATTGCTGGCCCTAACCCACTCTCACTTATAAAGCGGATAACGCGATCAGCAGCCACCGCGTCATCGGCTAATATAAGTTTGAGTGTCGTCTGCAAACCAAGGTTTCTTCGTAAGTCAGCAAGATCCACACACTCGGTGAAAATGTGGGCCACGGTGAAAACGGCTCCACAGGTACAAAGTGGGGGGTCTTCCCTTCTCATTAGGTACGAGTGGGTGGATCTTGTATGACCTATCCTTAGCCTACACAAAATGACGGACTCTCTCCGGGCCCGGAAGGAGCTCCGCCAAACGCGAGTAGTTCCCTTGATCGCTCTCAGTTTACTGGGCAGTGGGTCAGCTAGCCACTGACTCTCCCAAAAAGCCAGAACTTGTAGGCGTAACTGAGAGCGAATATCTCTAGCGGGTACCTCCATTGGTCGAGGTGGTAGTGATACCGCCTCTTTTGCAGCTTGATCCGCTAACTCATTTCCCGCAATTCCCATGTGGCTTGGAAGCCACAGAAAGGTGATTCGAGTGTCAGCGTGGCACAGCCCGGCTAGTAGGTCGTGGATTCGCTGCACTAGGGGGTGTTGCGGGAAACATGTAGCAATTGACTGCAACGAACTCAAAGAGTCGGTACACACGAGAAAGTGGATTCGTGCATCCTGTAGTGCAAACTGCAGAGCTTCGTAGATGGCAACGAGCTCCGCAGTAAACACACTACAGGCCTCAGGCAAAGAGATCTTGGTATTTGCACCATCAATAACGTAAGCACAACCCACCTTCTCGTCCACCTTCGAACCATCCGTGTATAGAATGCCAGCGTCCGGAAATTGGTGAACTATGCTGTGGAACTGCCTCCGGTAAACGGAGGCATCCGTGTTCACCTTAGGACCTCGGTGCAGATCTAACCGAATTTCCGGACGCGGGACTTGCCACGGAGGCACCTCGCTAGATGTCCGGATCATACAGGGACCTACAGCCACTCCTATTTCGGTACACGAGCTATCAAGTCTAATACCAACCGGCCGAGTGGCACGAGGCCGGTTGGCGTACCCCTGGTGGTTTTGGGTACCGAAGAGAGCTTGATAGGTCGGGTGTTGCGGCATTTGACGCACATTGGCAGCATATGCTAACAGCATATGTTGGCGTCTATAATTTAAAGGTGGAACACCCGATTCGACGAGTAGGCTGGGTATCGGGCTGGTCCGGAAGGCACCGGTAGCCAGTCTAACGCCACTATGGTGGATACTGTCCAGCATTTTCAAGGTTGCCGGCCTTGCTGAACCGTATGCCGCAGAACCATAGTCTAGCCGGGACAGGACGAGGGCTTGGTAGAACCGTAGCAGCACCGCACGGTCAGCCCCCCACGTAGTGCCACTAAGAAACCTGAGCATGTTCAGTTTCCTGAGACATGTCATTTTCAATTGCCGTATATGGTGCTGCCACGTTAACTTGCTGTCAAAATGGAGCCCCAGGAAGCGATAAGTGTCAACCACCGGCAACGCAGCATCCCTGAGATGTAGTTCAGGGTGTAAATGTAGCCTCCGTAGCCGACAAAAATGGACGACGGAGGTTTTCGCTGCTGAAAAACGAAAACCCCGGTCGTGAGCCCACCTGTCGACCCGGTTGATGGCTAGCTGCAATTGCCGTTCAACGACTGCCATACTTCCAGAGCTGTAATGCAGAGCTAAATCGTCTACATACAGCGATGGAACTACCGCGGACCCGGCGGCGGCAACAATGCCATTAATGGCAATCGCGAACAAGGTGACACTCAGCACTGAACCCTGAGGAACTCCATTTTCTTGGGTATAGTACTGCGATAATGTCCTACCGACCCTTACACGGAAGAGTCGGACGGACATGAAATTCGCAATGAAAGTCGGTAAGTTACCACGGAGTCCCCACTTGTGAAGGGTGGAAAGGATCCCGTAGCGCCATGTGGTGTCGTAGGCTTTCTCGAGGTCAAAGAAAACCGTGACTAGGTGCTGCTTCCGGAAAAAAGCCTCCTGTATGGCGCTCTCAAGTCGCACCAGATGGTCAGTGGTGGACCTATGAGAGCGAAATCCACATTGGTACTCAGACAGGAGACCTTTATCCTCCAAGAACCACACCAGTCGACGGTTCACCATCTTTTCAAGCAGCTTACATAGGCCATTTGTCAAACAAATGGGCCTATAGCTGCTTACAAACTTGGGATCCTTTCCAGCCTTAGGAATCGGTATCACGATCCCCTCTCGCCATTGAGATGGAAACTCCCCTTCAATCCATATACGATTGAAGAGGATCAACAGTTCTTTCATACTGGATTCGCACAGATGTTTTAACATTTGATTATGTATGTTATCCGGTCCAGGAGCCGTATCCCTGCACAGTGCAAGCGCACTGCGAAGTTCCCTTTCAGAGAATGGTACATTATAGGACTCCGAAGCAGCAGTGGCAAAGGACAAGGGGTGAGTCTCTGCCTCCCGCTTCAGAGTCAGAAATGTAGGATCGTAACTCCCGGAGCAGGATACATCGGAGAAGTGCGAGCCAATGCTGTTGGCAATGGCGAGATGGTCCGTGATGATGTCCCCATTGATGGACACTCCGGGTATCGATAGTGATGTCGGGAGTCCGGAGATCCGACGAAGCTTAGTCCACACTTGAGATGAAGGAGTATGCGCCGTCATGGACGACACATACTTTTCCCACGTCGTTTTCTTACTCTCCCGAATCAGATATCGGGCTCTAGCACGCATCCTTCTGAAGGTGATAAGGTTGGCCATAGTGTTTTGCCTCCGATAGCATTTGAAAGCACGTCGACGATCTTTAATGGCTGCTGCAATCTCGGCTGTCCACCAAGGGACGAGCTTCCGGCGTGAGTTGCCGGATGAGGAAGGTATTGTTTCCTCAGCAGCAGTCAAAATACCATTCGTTATGTGAATGGTATGATCGTCGACACTCTCAAAGGTATCTTCGGCAAACACCGCACGTGCCGTGAAAGTTGGCCAATCAGCCCGACGGAGAAGCCATCGACTTGGTAACTCGATGGCTCTCTGGTTCGGAAGAGTAACGATAATTGGAAAATGGTCACTATTACAAAGGTCATCGTGTACACCCCACTGTAGCAGGGGAACCAGCGCACGACTGCACAGGGTAATATCGATACTTGAATAAGTACCGTGCGCAATAGAGAAGTGCGTAGGTTCCCCTGTGTTCAACAGACACAGGTCCAGCCGCCTGATCAGCCTCTCAAAATCTCTCCCTTTACCGCTAGTGGTAGCGGAGCCCCAGATGGTGTTGTGGGCATTAACATCTCCCAGAAGGAGAAAAGGAGGGGGGAGCTGAGAGACTAGATCCACCAGCTGGTCGTAATCCGGCTGAGAATCAGGCGGGAAGTACACGTTACATACTGTTGCCATTACTGGCAACGAAGTACGAACTGCAACTGCCTCTAGCTGAGTACGCAACGGCACCTCTTCACTAAAGAGGCTAGAGTGGACGAGAGTGCAGACGCCACCAGCGGCCACAGCTCCGTCCACCCGGTCTTTAGAGAAGAGTTTGAAGTGACGCATTGTTGTCTCATGTCCAGGACGAAACCTGGATTCCTGAAGACAGACAATGGTTGCCGAAAACGAAGATATTAATTGTCGTAACTCAGCGAGATGAACAGAATAGCTATTACAGTTCCATTGTAATAGTGCCATGGTGTGGACTTAAGTAGAAATGGGTCTTCTACTTATGCTTGACCGTTTGCCACCCTTCCCCAGCTCTAGTTGGAGATGATGGGGCAGGAGAGCACACCTCAATCTCCACATCTCCGTCCGAAGACGAAGAAAATGGAGCGGGCGCTCTCTTGGGTTGCGCGCGGTCGTCGTCGGACCTCACGAGTCTCGCTCTTGGGGAAGAGCGAGAGCGGTGTCGAGGGACTTTCTCCCGGTCGGAAGACTGGGTGTCTGTCCCCGACACGCCCCGAAGAGATTTCTTCTTGGATCGGCGCCGACGCGTGTTTGGGGAAGTAGATGGTCCCTTCCCCACAGACGCCGGGTCCTTATAAAACAAGGTCGCTCCTGCTGGCACCGCTCCACTGGTAGTGGTGGGAGCGGGATGGTCAGCAGATACGTGAGCAGCCCTGCCTTTAGGAGAGGAAGAGAAACGGCGCTGAACCGTTCCCCTCTCCTCCGCCGATCTATTTTCTTTACTATAGGGGAGTTCCTCCATACGTACGGGCTTGGCTTCAGCAGGCTTCGCTCCCTTGGTGGTAATGGGAGCGGAAAGGCCAGCAGAGACAGTAGCCACCCCGTCAGCAGGAGGGCGAGAGAGACGGCGGCGAACCGTCTCCCTCTTCTCCCCTATATTTTTCGTATTAGGTGGGCTGGAAGAAGGACCAGCCCCGGTCGGCAAAGTCTTCTTTCCCCCTTTAGCTGGGGAAGACTTGTTCGCCGACCGTTTCGGAGAAGAAGAGGACTTCTTCTCCGATTGCGCCGGTTTAGATGGTATAACCGGCGCCTTCTTTTGCTGGGCCGAAGAAGGTTGTTGTACCTCCTTCGGGCTGACATTTTTCGCTGGTACAGCGAGGGGTGATTTTAATACAGCTGATAATACGGGCGTCGAGGGTACTACACTCGGTAAAGATGCGGCAGGGGTGAATGAGGGCGTCGTTGCAGCTGCAAACGATACCCGAAATTCGGGGGCACTCATATCACGGTACCTCTTGCGAGCGTCGTGATATGAAAGCCTATCAAGAGTTCTTATTTCTTGAATTTTTGCTTCCTTACAGAACTCAGGGCACTGCTTCGATCGTGGAGAGTGGCTTCCTTGGCAGTTAGGACAAATCGGGGGAGGCGTACACCTCTCACCCTCATGTGTCCCCTTGCCACACTCTCTACACACGGCCTTGGCAGTGCACCTGGCGGAAACATGCCCGAATCTCTGGCATTGATAGCAGCGCATAGGTGGAGGGATGTACGGTCGAACATCGCAGTGGTACGATGTGACCTTCACCTGCTTAGGTACTACATCACCCTCAAAATGGAGAATAAAAGCGCCGGTATCGACACTGTTCTCCCCAATCTTTCGGGTGATGCGCCTAATCTTGGTGACGCCTCTCTTCCCCAGATCCCGCAACAATTCCGCATCGCTATTTAAAATGAGGTCACGATGGAAAATAACTCCTCGGACCTCATTCAGCGTTTCGTGTTTTGAGACCTTAACGGGAATTTCGCCGAATTGCGTGCATTCCAGCAACGCTTCGGTTTGCTTCCGATCAACGGTGTGCAGCAGCAGCTGACCGTTCCGGAGCTTGGAAATCCCGCTTAGGTCCCCAAATTTCCCCTCGATTTCCTCAGAAAAAATTATTGATTTTACTAGTTTAAAATCACCCCCGTCAGTCCTCGTAGCTACCAGGTAGCGAGGAGACCTATCGGCGGGGAATCTTCTATTAAAGGCTTCATCCCAAGGCGTATACACCTTGGGATTAGCTCGACACTCAAGAGACGGCTTTTTAAGGGTGCCACCCTGTACAGGTGTCCGTGATCGCTTTGATGGCATCCCGGACGAAATCCTCCCCGAATACTGCCCACTCCGAACGGGGGCTATCACTGTGGGCGCCACCCAGCCAAGGCAATACCTACCTGGCATAGCAGATATTGCCCGGGGTCCCAGTGCCTCAAACAGGCACTTCCCCCTCGGCATGCACAGGATTTATTCAGCTCCAGTATTCGGCCATGCAGGGACCTTCGTTGTAAGGCGGATACTACTGTAGGGTACATGGCGCACCCACCTGACGGGATGGGGCATACCGTCTAGGCTTTCTGGCCAGATGGCCAAGCTGGTGGCCCTTCCCCTAACAGCACGCATGTTTATTTCTATTGGTCAAACCAGAGCTGGGACCAGAAAACCAAAATCGACCTTTATAAGGCCCCCTCTAAGTCGCCTTTTACGACAGGCAGGGGATACCGTGGATGAATTCTGCCCTCCCCATCCACAGGGGGTCAGAACAAATCAAAACTGGCAAGTTATTCGGCCATGTCGGCCCTATTAGTCGCCTCCTACGACAGGCAGGGCATACCGTGGGTGTATTCTATCCCGCACCCACACGGGGATAAATCGAAGATAGGTTAGTGCTAGTCCGAGAGGAACTGCATCGTAGTTAGTTAACTGCTAGTACGAGAGGGACTGCATCGAAGATAGTTTACTGCTAGTCCGAAATGGAACTGCATCGGAGATATTTTAGTGCTAGTTCGGGAGAGTATATAGCGAAATGCTAAATCAAAAGGGACTGCATCGTAGATAGTTTAGTGCAAGTTCGAGAGGAACTGCATCGCAGATATTTTAGTGCTAGTCGGAGAGGGACTGCTTCGTAGATAGTTTACTGCTAGTCGGAGAGGGACTGCATCGTAGATAGTTTAGTGCAAAATCGGGACGGAATGTATCGTAGATAGCTTAGTGCTAAATCAGGGACTGCATCGTAGATAATTTAGTGCTAGTCCAAGAGGGAATGCATCGAAGATTGTCTAGTGCTAGTTCGAGAGGAACTGCATCGTTCATAGCTTAGTGCAAAATCGGGACGGAAAGTATCGTAGACAGCTTAGTACTAAATCAAAAGGGACTTTATCGTAGATAATTTAGTGCTAGTCCAAGAGGGACTGCATCGAAGATTGTTTATTGCTAGTTCGAGAGGAACTGCATCGTTGATTGTTTACTGCTAGCGCGAGAGGGACTGCATCGTAGATAGTTTAGTGCAAGTTCGAAAGGAACTGCATCGTAGACATTTTAGTGCTAAATCTAGAGGGGCTGCATCGTAGATTGTTAAGTGCTAGACCTAGAGGGACTGCATCGTAGATAGTATAGTGCTTAAACCTTGGGGGACTGCATCGTAGATAGTTTACTGCCAATCCGAGAAGGACTGCGTCGTAGATGGATTCGGTCTTGTTCTAAAGATACTGCATCGTAGATAGCTTAGGGCCAAACAGAGGAAGGTCTGTATCGTAGATAGCTTAGTGCAAGTTCAAGAGGAACTGCATCGTAGACAGTTTACTGCTAGTCGGAGAGGGACGGAATGTATCGTAGATAGTTTAGTGCAAAATCGGGACGGAATGTATCGTAGATAGCTTAGTGCTAAATCATGGACTGCATCGTAGATAATTTGGTGCTAGTCCAAGAGGGGCTGCATCGAAGATTGTTTAGTGCTAGTTCGAGAGGAACTGCATCGTTGATTGTTTACTGCTAGCGCGAGAGGGACTGCATCGTAGATAGTTTAGTGCAAGTTCGATAGGAACTGCATCGTAGACTAAAGTGCAAATTCAAGACGGAGTGTATCAGAGATAGCTTATTGCTTTTGAAATGGGACTGCATCGTAGATAATTTAGTACTAGTTCGGGAGGGACATATCGAAGATAGTTGAGTGCTGGTCCGAGAGGGACTGCATCGTAAGACAGTTTAGTGCAAGTTCGAGAGGAACTGCATCGTAGATAGTTTAGTGCTAAATCTAGAGGGGCTGCATCGTAGATTGTTAAGTGCTAGACCTAGAGGGACTGCATCGTAGATAGTATAGTGCTTAAACCTTGGGGTACTGCATCGTAGATAGTTTACTGCTAGTCCGGAAGGGACTGCGTCGCAGATGGGTTCGGTCTTGTTCAAATGAAGCTGCATCGTAAATAGTTTAGGGCCAAATAGAGGAAGGTCTGTATCGTAGATATATTAGTGCAAGTTCGAGAGGAACTGCATCGTAGATAATTTACTGCTAGTCCGAGAGGGACTGCATCGTAGATAGTAGAGTGCTGGTCCGAGAGACGGTTTAGTGCAAGTTAGCGAGGAACTGCTTCGTAAATGTATAGTTTAGTTCTTAATCTAGAGAGACTGCGTCGTCGATAGTTTAGTGCTAGTTCGAGAGGAACTGCATCGTAGATTGTTTAGTGCTTAATATAGGGGGACTGCATCGTCGATAGTTAACTGCTAGTCCGTCAGGGACTGCATCGTAAATAGATTTGTATTAGTCTGAGAGGGACGGCATCGTAGATAGTTTAGTGGAAGTTCGAGAGGGACTGCAGCGCAGATAGTATACTGCTAGTCCGAGAGGGACTGCATCGTAGATATTTTAGTGCTAGTTCGGGAGGAAGTGCATCGTATATAGCGAAGTGATAAATCAAAAGGGACTGCATCGTAGATAGTTTAGTGCAAGTTCGAGAGGAACTGCATCACAGATAGTTTAGTGCTAGTTCGAGAGGGACTGCATCGTAGATAGTTTAGTGCAAAATCGGGACGGAATGTATCGTAGATAGCTTAGTGCTAAATCAGGGACTGCATCGTAGATAATTTAGTGCTAGTCTAAGAGGGAATGCATCGAAGATTGTTTAGTGCTAGTTCGAGAGGAACTGCATCGTTCATAGTTTAGTGCAAAATCGGGACGGAAAGTATCGTAGACAGCTTAGTACTAAATCAAAAGGGACTTAATCGTAGATTATTTAGTGCTAGTCCAAGAGGGACTGCATCGAAGATTGTTTAGTGCTAGTTCGAGAGGAACTGCATCGTAGATAGTTTTTATGCTAGCGCGAGAGGGACTGCATCGTAGATAGTTTAGTGCAAGTTCGAAAGGAACTGCATCGTAGACTTAAGTGCAAAATCAAGACGGAATGTATCATAGATAGCTTATTGCTTTTCAAAAGGGACTGCATCGTAGATAATTTAGTGCTAGTTCGAGAGGGACTGATCGAAGATAGTTGAGTGCTGGTCCGAGAGGGACTACATCGTAAGACAGTTTAGTGCAAGTTCGAGAGGAACTACATCGTAGACATTTTAGTGCTAAATCTAGAGGGGCTGCATCGTAGATAGTATAGTGCTTAAACCTTGGGGGACTGCATCGTAGATAGTTTACTGCCAATCCGAGAGGGACTGCGTCGTAGATGGATTCGGTCTTGTTCCAAGGATGCTGCATCGTAGATAATTTAGGGCCAAATAGGGGAAGCTCTGTATCGTACATATTTTAGTGCAAGTTCGAGAGGAACTGCATCGTAGATAATTTACTGCTAGTCCGAGAGAGACTGCATCGTAGATAGTTTAGTGCTTAATCTAGAGGGACTGCATCGTCGATAGTTAACTGCTAGTCCGACAGGGACTGCATCGTAAATAGATTTGTATTAGTCTGAGAGGGACTGCATCGTAGATAGTTTACTGCTAGTCCAAGAGGGACTGCATCACAGATAGTTTAGGGCTAGTTCGAGAAGAATTGCATCGTGGATAATTTAGTGCTAGTCCAAAAGGGACTGCATCGTAGATAGTTGAGTGCTGGTCCGAGAGGAACCGCATCGTAGATAGTATAATGTAAGTTCGAGGGGAACTGCACCGCAGATAGTTTAGTGCTAGTCCGACAGGGACTGCATCGTGAATAGTTTAATATTAGTCTGAGAGGGACTGCATCGTAGATAGTTTAGTGCTATTCGGAGAGGGACTGCTTCGTAGATAGTTTACTGCTAGCCGGAGAGGGTCTGCTTCGTAGATAGTTTAGTGCTAGTTCGAGAGGAACTGCATCGTAGGCAGTTTACTGCTAGTCTGAGAAGGACTGCATCGTAGATAGTTTAGTGCAAAATCGGGACGGAATGTATCGTAGATAGTTTAGTGCAAAATCGGGACGGAATGTATCGTAGATTGCTTAGTGCTAAATCAAAAGGGACTGCATCGTAGATAATTTAGTGCTAGTTCGAGAGGGACTGATTGAAGATAGTTTAGGGCTAGTTTTCGAGGGAACTGCATCGTAGATAGTTTACTGCTAGTCCGAGAGGAACTGCATCGTAGATAGTTTAGTCCAAGTTCGAGAGGAACTGCATTGCAGATAATTTAGTGCTAGTTCGACAGGAACTGCATCGTAGATAGTTTAGTGGATAATCTAGAGGGGCTGCATCATAGATCGTTAACTACTAGTCCGAGAGGGACTGCATCGTAGATAGTTTAGAGCCAAATAGAGAAGGGTCTGTATCGTCGATAGTTTAGTGCTAGTTCCAGAGGAACTGCATCGTATATGAATAGTTTGGTTCTTAATCTAGAGGGACTGATCCGTCGATAGTTACTTGCTAGTCCGTCAGGGACTGCATCATAAATAGTTGAGTGCAAAATCGGGACGGAAAGTATTGTAGACCGCTTAGTACTCTATAAAAAGGGACTTTAGCATAGATAATTTAGTGCTAGTCCAAGAGGGACTGCATCGAAGATAGATTAGTGCTAGTTCGAGAGGAACTGCATCGTAGTTAGTTAACTGCTAGTACGAGAGGGACTGCATCGAAGATAGTATACTGCTAGTCCGAGAGGGAATGCATCGTAGATATTTTAGTGCTAGTTCGGGAGAGTTTATAGCGAATTGCTAAATCAAAAGGGACTGCATCGTAGATAGCTTAGTGCAAGTTCGATAGGAACTGCATCATAGACTTAAGAGCAAAATCAAGGCGGAATGTATCATATATAGCTTATTGCTTATTCAAATGGGACCGCATCGTAGATAATTTAGTGCTAGTTCGCCAGGGACTGATCGAAGATAGTTTAGGGCTAGTTTTCGAGTGAACTGCATTGTAGATAGTTTACTGCTAGTCCGAGAGGGATATAATTGTAGATGGTTTAGTGCAAGTTCGAGAGGAACTGCATCGCAGATAGTTTAGTGCTAGTTCGAGAGGAACTGCATCGTAGATAGTTTAGTGGTTAATCTAGAGGGGCTGCATCGTCGATAGTAATAACTGCTAGTCCGACAAGGACTGCATCGTAAATAGATTTGTATTAGTCTGAGAGGGACTGCATCGTAGATAGTTTTCTGCTAGTCGGAGAGGGACTGCTTCGTAGATATTTTAGTGCCAGCTCTAGAGGAACTGCATCGTAGACAGTTTACTGCTAGTCGGAGAGGGACTGCATCGTAGATAGTTTAGTGCAAAATCGGGACGGAATATATCGTAGATTGCTTAGTGCTAAATCAAAAGGGACTGCATCGTAGATAATTTAGTGCTAGTCCAAGAGGGACTGCATCGAAGATTGTTAAGTGCTAGTTCGAGAGCAACTGCATCGGAGATTGTTTACTGCTAGCGCGAGAGGGACTGCATCGTAGATAGTTTAGTGCAAGTTCGATAGAAACTGCATCGTAGACTTAAGTGCAAAATCAAGACGGAGTGTATCAGAGATAGCTTATTGCTTTTCAAATGGGACTGCATGGTAGATTATTTAGGGCTAGTTCGAGAGGGACTGATCGAAGATAGTTTAGTGCTAGTTCGAGGAACTGCATCGTAGATAGCTTAGTGCTAAATCTAGAGGGGCTGCATCGTAGATTGTTAACTGCTAAGGGACTGCGTCGTAGATATTTTAGTGCTAGTTCGGGAGAGTATATAGCGAAGTGCTAAATCAAGAGGGACTGCATCGTAGATAATTTAGTGCTAGTCCAAGAGGGACTGCATCGTAGATAGTTTAGTGCAAGTTCGATAGGAACTGCATCGTAGACTTAAGTGCAAAATCAAGACAGAATGTATCATAGATAGCTTATTGCTTTTCAAATGGGACTGCATCGTAGATAATTTAGTGCTAGTTCGAGAGGGACTGATCGAAGATAGTTGAGTGCTGGTCCGAGAGGGACTGCATCGTAAGACAGTTTAGTGCAAGTTCGATAGGAACTGCATCGCAGATAGTTTAGTGCAAGTTCGATAGGAACTGCATCGCAGTAGTGCTAGTTCGAGAGGAACTGCATCGTAGATATATTAGTGCTAGTTCGGGAGAGTATATAGCGAAGTGCTCAATCATAAGGGACAGCATCGTAGATAGTATAGCGCTGGTCGGAGAGGGAGTGCATCATAGATAGTTTAGTGCCAAATCGGGACGGAATATATCGTAGATAGCTTAGTGCTAAATCAAAAGGGACTGCATCGTAGATAATTTAGTGCTAGTCCAAGAGGGACTGCATCGTAGATAGTTGAGTGCTAGTCCGATAGGGACTGCATCGTAGATAGTTGAGTGCTAGTCCGACAGGGACTGCATCGTAAATAATTTAGTATTGGTCTGAGAGAGACTGCATCGTCGATAGTTTAGTGCTAGTTCGATAGGAACTGGATCGTAGATAGTTTAGTGGTTAATCTAGAGGGGCTGCATCGTCGATAGTAATAACTGCTAGTCCGACAAGGACTGCATCGTAAATAGATTTGTATTAGTCTGAGAGGGACTGCATCGTAGATAGTTTTCTGCTAGTCGGAGAGGGACTGCTTCGTAGATATTTTAGTGCCAGCTCTAGAGGAACTGCATCGTAGACAGTTTACTGCTAGTCGGAGAGGGACTGCATCGTAGATAGTTTAGTGCAAAATCGGGACGGAATATATCGTAGATTGCTTAGTGCTAAATCAAAAGGGACTGCATCGTAGATAATTTAGTGCTAGTCCAAGAGGGACTGCATCGAAGATTGTTAAGTGCTAGTTCGAGAGCAACTGCATCGGAGATTGTTTACTGCTAGCGCGAGAGGGACTGCATCGTAGATAGTTTAGTGCAAGTTCGATAGAAACTGCATCGTAGACTTAAGTGCAAAATCAAGACGGAGTGTATCAGAGATAGCTTATTGCTTTTCAAATGGGACTGCATGGTAGATTATTTAGGGCTAGTTCGAGAGGGACTGATCGAAGATAGTTTAGTGCTAGTTCGAGGAACTGCATCGTAGATAGCTTAGTGCTAAATCTAGAGGGGCTGCATCGTAGATTGTTAACTGCTAAGGGACTGCGTCGTAGATATTTTAGTGCTAGTTCGGGAGAGTATATAGCGAAGTGCTAAATCAAGAGGGACTGCATCGTAGATAATTTAGTGCTAGTCCAAGAGGGACTGCATCGTAGATAGTTTAGTGCAAGTTCGATAGGAACTGCATCGTAGACTTAAGTGCAAAATCAAGACAGAATGTATCATAGATAGCTTATTGCTTTTCAAATGGGACTGCATCGTAGATAATTTAGTGCTAGTTCGAGAGGGACTGATCGAAGATAGTTGAGTGCTGGTCCGAGAGGGACTGCATCGTAAGACAGTTTAGTGCAAGTTCGATAGGAACTGCATCGCAGATAGTTTAGTGCAAGTTCGATAGGAACTGCATCGCAGTAGTGCTAGTTCGAGAGGAACTGCATCGTAGATATATTAGTGCTAGTTCGGGAGAGTATATAGCGAAGTGCTCAATCATAAGGGACAGCATCGTAGATAGTATAGCGCTGGTCGGAGAGGGAGTGCATCATAGATAGTTTAGTGCCAAATCGGGACGGAATATATCGTAGATAGCTTAGTGCTAAATCAAAAGGGACTGCATCGTAGATAATTTAGTGCTAGTCCAAGAGGGACTGCATCGTAGATAGTTGAGTGCTAGTCCGACAGGGACTGCATCGTAAATAATTTAGTATTGGTCTGAGAGAGACTGCATCGTCGATAGTTTAGTGCTAGTTCGATAGGAACTGGATCGTAGATAATTTACTGCTAGTCCGAGAGGGACTGCATCGTAGATAATTTACTGCTAGTCCGAGAGGGACTGCATCGTAGTTTAGTTCAAAATCAAGACGGAATGTATCGTAGATGTATCAAAATGGGCTTCATCGTATATTATCTAGTGCTAGTGCGAGAGGGACTGCATACTTTAGTGCTAGTCCGTGAGGGACTGCATCGTCGAGTGCTAGTTCGAGAGGAACTGCATCGTAGATAGTTTAGTGCTGGTCCGAGAGGGACTGCATCGTAGACAGTTTAGTCATTCATTTCCGTGTCCGATCATTTCCAGAATGTAGCAACTCCGATGGCCTTGTTGTTTGCCTCGATCAGGTCCTGGGTAGTGCAGGGTTGTTCTAGTAGTGGACAAATGAGCAGGTGGGCTGGGTCTTGTGTTGCTCCACACTCGCAGGACGTGTCTCCATCAGCTGGAAGGATACCCCATTTCTGCATGTTGGTCTTGCAACGAGGGACGCCCACCCTGAGACGATTAAGTGATTTCCAAACAGGGTAAGGCAGGTCATTTCCTGGGGCTAGCTCTTCCTTAACAGGGATATCCGGCGGCAGCTTGCTCTTCCACCTGGAGATGCGGTTAGATTCCGATGTTCCCTCCAGTGGTTGAGTCCTGGCGGTGAAACTCTTTCTTGATTTCAGTCGACGGACAACAGCCTGATGATTATGCAGTGGATGACGGGGATCATTAATCTGCTTCGCCCTCTCTGCATCAGCAGCAACAGCCCTTCTGATAGTTGGGGGAGCTATCCCAACAATCGGGTAAAGTTTGTCGACTGGAGTAGGCTTCATACATCCCGACAAGATTCGTATGGTCTCGTTGATGGCAATGTCAATCTGCTTGGTGTGACTGGATGCACTCCACACAGGTGAAGCGTACTCTGCAGCAGACATGCACAAAGCAAGAGCAGAAGTTCTTAGGACGTGAGGACTTGCCCCCCAGGTGGTGGCTGTGAGCTTCCTCAAAATATTGTTCCGTGAACTAACTTTCAGCCTGGTCTTATGGCAATGTTTCTTGAAGGACAGTGTTCGGTCAAGAGTAACACCTAGATACACGGGTGTTGGACAATGTTGGAGTTGTTTGCCTTGCCATGTAACATCCAGTTCCCGCCGAGCTTCTCTATTCCTTAAGTGAAATGCACATACTTGAGTCTTGTTGGGATTTGGCTTAAGATGATTGGCTTCATAGTAAGATCCAAGGGTATCTAGTGCAGAAGTCAACTTTCCCTCCACCTCTTCAAATGTTTTTCCTTGGGCAGCCACTGCAGTATCATCAGCATAGATGAAGAGCCTAGAATGTTCTGGTATGGGCTGATCGTTAGTGTAAATATTAAATAGCACAGGAGCGAGTACACTGCCTTGAGGTAAGCCGTTCTTTTGTATGCGCCATCTGCTCTTTTTACCATGGAGAAAGACTTGGAACCTTCTATTCTGCAGGAGAGTGCCAATAAGGGATGTTAGTTGGTAGTCGTTGGAGGTCTGGTACACTTTCCTCAGCAACTTTCTGTGGTTGATAGTGTCGTAAGCAGCTGTTAGATCGACAAAGGCAACTCCAGTTATCTCACCTTGTTCATACCCATCCTCGATGTGTTGAGTGAGGTTCAGTATCTGACTGCAACATGACTTTCCAGATCGAAACCCAGCTTGTTGGGGAATGAACTTATCTTCAAGGATGCCGCTAATTCGGTTGAGGATAAGGCGCTCGAAGATCTTGAAACAGTGACATAATAAGGATATTGGGCGAAAGTTTTTAGGATCGTTTGGCTCCTTACCAGGCTTAAGCAGTGCAACCACTCGGGCTTTCCTCCAGAGCCTGGGGATATAAAGCTTAGATACACACTCATTAATCATCGTAAGCAGCCATTGTAGGGTGGTCTGGCCGAACTTTTTGATCTGTTCTACTCTGATGTCATCGATGCCAGCAGCTTTATTCAATTTCAACGTGGAGATGGCAGATTCTAGTTCATTCAAGGTGAAAGGTTCTCGTAGGTTATGGTTCTCATGTCCTGAGGTTCGTTCCAGTTGCTCCCGTGAGCTCCGACCTTTAGTCTTCCCGTTCATGAGTAATTGGGTTGCAATCTGGTCTGCTGTTATTGTGGTGAAGTTTCTAGATGTCGTTGGGTCACCGCTGAGGTTTTTCAGGAGATTCCAGGCCCGCCTACTATTTAACTTCATGTCGAGATTCTCTACCAGTGAGGTCCACTTAGCTTTACAATGTGCTGAGATAGTTTGCAACAATTCCTCGCCAACATGGATAGTATCATCAGAAAATGGGTCTGCCTCAAAGAGATCTTTGTAGTGGTTCATCAGCTGTTTGCTGTTATCAGTCAGTCCTGGTATGTAGCTTGTTTAGTGCAAAATCGCGACGGAAAGTATCGTAGACAGCTTTGTACTAAATAAAAAGGAACTTTATAGTAGATAATTTAGTGCTAGTTCAAGATGAACTGCATCGTAGTTAGTTAACTGCTAGTACGAGAGGGACTGCATCGAAGATAGTTTACTGATAGTCCGACAGGGAGTGCATCGTAGATATTTTAGTGCTAGTTCGAGAGGAACTGCATCGTAGATAGTTTAGTGCTAGTCGGAGAGGGACTGCTTCGTAGATAGTATACTGCTAGTACGAGAGGGACTGCATCGTAGATATATTAGCATTTTACCTAGAGGGACTGCATCGTAGATAGTTTAGAGCAAAATCGGGACGGAAAGTATCGTAGACAGCTTAGTACTAAATCAAAAGGGACTTTTCTTAGATAATTTAGTGCTAGTCCAAGAGGGTCTGCATCGAAGATAGATTAGTGCTAGTTCGAGAGGAACTGCATCGTAGATAGTTTAGTGCTAGTCGGAGAGGGACTGCTTCGTAGATAGTTTAGTGCTAGTCCGAGAGGGGCTGCATCGTAGATATATTAGCATTTTACCTCGAGGGACTGCATCGTAGATAGTTTAGTGCTAGTCGGAGAAGGACTGCTTCGTAGATTGTTTACTGCTAGTCGCTGAAGGTCTGCTTCGTAGATAGTTTAGTGCTAGTTCGAGAGGAATTGCATCGTAGACAGTTTACTGCTAGTCGGAGAGGGACTGCATCGTAGATAGTTTAGTGCAAAATCGGGACGGAATGTATCGTAGATAGCTTAGAGCTAAATCAAAAGGGACTGCATCGTAGATAATATAGTGCAAGTTCGAGAGGGACTGATTGAAGATAGTTTAGGGTACTTTTCGAGGGAATTGCATCGTCGATAGTTTAGGGCCAAATAGAGGGGGTGTCTGTATCGTCGATAGTCGAGTGCCAGTTCGAGAGGAACTGCATCGTATATGAATAGTATGGTTCTTAATCTAGAGGGACTGCATCGTCGATAGGTTAGTGCTTAATCTAGAGGGACTGCACCGTCGATAGTTAACTGCTAGTCCGACAGGGACTGCATCGGAAATAGTTTAGTATTAGTCTGAGAGGGACTGCGTCGTAGATGGGTTCGGTCTTGTTCTAAAAATGCTGCATCGTAGATAGTTTAGGGCCGAATAGAGGAAGGTCTGTATCGTAGATATTTTAGTGCAAGTTCGAGAGGAGCTGCATCGTAGATAATTTACTGCTAGTCCGAGAGGGACTGCATCGTAGATTAGTTCAAAATCAAGACGGAATGTATCGTAGATGTATCAAAAGTGACTTCATCGTATATAATTTGGATCTAGTCCGAGGGGGACGGCTTCGAAGATAGTTGAGGGCTAGTTTTCGAGGGAACAGCATCGTAGATACTTTACTGCTAGTCCGAGAGGGACTGCATCGTAGATAGTTTAGTGCAAGTTCGAGAGGGACTGCATAGCAGATAGTATTGTGCTTAACTTTGAGGACTGAATCGTTTAGCCCGAGAGGGACTGCTTCGTAAATGGGTTCGGTCTAGTTGGAAAGGTACTGCATCGTAGTTTAGGGCCAAAGAGGCTACATCAAGAGGGACTGTATCGAAATTAGACGAGTGCTAGTTCGAGAGGAACTGCATCTTAGATCGTTATTTATAATCAGATTGCTGCAGTTAATTCATTTTCATGAGGGACTGCATCCTAGATAAGTCCGAGAAGGACTGCGTCACAGAAATATTTCTATGTTCCAACTACAGGTATGATATGCATCGTTGTTAAGGAACTGAACGACCTTAAATACTCCACCAGAAATGTATGCCTTATGACCACATATCCCCAATATCCAGAGTTTTGTTCTAATTTTTCATAATTTAGCAATGCTAACTAAGCTATATACTATGGTCATTTTGGCTTTCGTCAGGAGGGAATAAGTTATATAACACAGGCAGGAGACATTCGCTACTTAAATTTCGTTCCTAGAAAATTATTTTTCCGAGAAACTGGTAATTTCGTATTCATCAGTAACTGCATCGCAGATAGGTTATTGCAAGCCAGAAAGTGAATGCAACACCAATAATACCAGTTCACGTATATTGCAAGTCCGAGAGAGACCGCATCGTCGACGGGAAACTGCTAGTCCGAGATGGACTGCATTATCTTCAATATACATCAGAAATTCCAGCCTTAGTACAATATATACACAATAGCCGTCTTATTCAAATTTGCCAAAAATTAAGAAAGACTGTGGTACAGAACATTGCATTAACCTTGTTATCAGGAGGGAAAATATTATAAAACCATAAAGGACATGTTTTCGTAGCTCATACAGTATCGTTCGTAGTAACTTATTGAAGAGGGATAGCCTCGTTAAATATGTTTATAATTCGACCGCTGTAGCATTTCATTTTCATGAGGAACCACATCGTGGATATGTTATCCATAGTCCGAGAGGGACTGTGTCGCTGAAATATTTGATGTACCACCTTCAGTTAAGATATTGCTAGTCCGAGAGGGACTGCATCGTAAAAAGGAAATTGCCAGTTCGAGAGAGACTGCAACATCGTTACAAATTTACCTTTTAGGTTGGTATGCCCTAAAATACAACCAAAATTTTAAGCTTTCACCCATACATCCACAATCCATGGAGTCCTATTCTTTTTACCATTATTTCATCAACACTAACGTACAGAAATTTTGATTTAAATTCGTAGCTAGTCCAATTTGGTTCACAGTAATTTATTGTCCAAAACTTTTGTATAATCAGATTGCTGTAATTAATTCATATGCATGAGGTGCTGCATTGTAGATAGGTTTATTCAAGTCCATGAGGGGCTAATACTTTAATGTACCAACTGCAGGTAAGATATGTCAAGTCCGAGAAGGACCTCATCGTTGCTAGGGAACGCCAAGTCCCAGGGGAACTGCATTACCTTAAAATATCACCAGAAATTTATGCCTTATGACCACATGTCCCCAATACCTCGAGTCTTATTCAAATATTTCTGAAATTTATCAATGCTATGTTATTTTATCTTTGTCAGGAGTTGTTGGATATTGGATATTCTTACAAATACTGTACATTCCTCTCATAATTTCAATGCAGATATGATCTTGCAAGTCCAACGGGGACTGCGTCGCCACAATACTGTGAAGTACCATGTTCAAGCCCACGAGGGACTGCATCTTAAAACACCAGGACAGACATGTTTTATAGCTCATTCATTTTCATTCCTAGTACGGTAATTTATTAGCCCGGGGAGGGACTGCATTGTTGGATACTAATTACATTGCTGTCGATAATTACATTGCTGTCCTAATTCCATATTCTCAGTAACTGCATTGCAGATAGGTTATTGCAAGTGCCTTATGACCATAAATTCCCAACATCTAAGAATCTATCTTCTAATTTTCTATAAATTAATCAATGCTATCGTATCACTTTTTGTCACAAGGGACTATGCTATAAGACCAGGAGGGAGACATTCGCTCGCTCAATTTAGTTGCTATTTGTCCGTGAAGGACTGCATCGTTGGATATTATTGTAATGTAATTGCTGTGGTAATTTCATATTCATCAGTTTAAGATAGGTTGTTGCAAGTCAGAGAGGGACCGCGCCGCTGTTAATACCAAGTTCAGGTATGATATTGCAAATCTGAGAGGGACCGCATCGTTGATAGGGAACTGCTAGTCTGTGTGATGGTACCACTTAACAATACTTTCCTCCAACGAGGATCCTCTGTGTCAAAAAAAAAAAAAAAATGCAGCAAATTGAACCCCATACCAGCAGAAACTAAGATTCCATCAACATTAGGAGTAAAATACAGTGTAACAAAACCAAAAATTAGGCACTTCATACCATATTTCCTGAACTACTCAATTTTTAAGGCTGCAGCATCATCCTTTTAATCAGTAACCCTCTAAAGCAGGGATCTCCCAACTATGGCCCGTGAGCACCGACCATATTTCATTTCGATACTGTAAGTAAATTATCTCTACTTAGTATAAAACAGTCCCCGATTCTTGGATGTCACGGGAAATCGAGAACCCCTGGATGGATTTTGATGTGGTTTTCACCAATCTGTCAAGGATATTGAGGAAAGTTTCCATAGAAAATGATTTATTATGCTAAAGGAAGCAAAGCAGTAACGATTTCAGTGAAAAAAAGTTGAAAGAAAATCTGGCATCCGTGCACTTTTTAATCTTATATTGGGCAGACTGTTAATTCCTTCCAACAATCTCCATTCATTGACTGAGGCCGCAGTAAAAATTTTACGAGCTTTCGTGTCCACTGGTGGCGGGCAAACTACAAATGTATTATACAACGAAATCTAAAGACCTCTGTTAAAAGCAGCGTATCACCCTGTATTCTTAACCGTTCCCGGACGAAGCCGGGACGGGTTGCTAGTACAAAATAATGAAATATTTTTATCTAACGACCAACTAAGATAAATGTAGAATTTTTTGCTTTTACGTCCCTTTTAATAACTGAGGCTTCTCCATACGCCAGAGCCGAAATTTTGCCCCAAAGGGGAACTTCAATGTGCCAGTATACAGTATGTAATGACACTGCTCCCTCTCATTTGCGAACCTAAATTGGCAACTGACTACACCAGGATTAGATCCTGCGACCTTGGGCACAGAGGGTGAGAACGTTACAGGTGAGGCACACAACCGGCCAACCAACTAGGAAATGCAATAACTGACATAATGAAATTGGACACTTTTACTATAGTTAATTACATGATATTTATCGTAGAAACATGCGTAAGTGACAAGAGCATATACAGTACATAATTCACATAATAAAGATTCACTTTAACACGATTATAATTAATGAAGATTTATGTAGCTGTAACTTTCCACTGACAAATGTTAGCAGTTGTGGCTCAAGTTTAGACGAGGAAATTATCAGCTCATCTGTTAATTTGGATCTGTCAATATTTGCGTATGTTTCATTTTGGAGAAAATTTTTCAAACAAAAGTATTACCGAGAGCAGAAGGAAATTTTTCAAACAAAAGTATTACCGAAAGCAGAAGGAAATCCACAAGCATAAGTATTGGATTCCACCCCCGCACCCTGCGCCATAGAAATCTTGCTCACTCTCGGGCCAGTCCCTAAACTAATATTTGTGCGTAATTCAAAACTACAGTATGTTCCTATGATGATGCTATCATTGCTCTTGGGGCTCAGTTAAAGAGACAGTGTGGCCCTTAGGCTAAGAGGTTTGGACACCCCTGCCCTTGAGAAATGTTACTATGGGCCTACTTGAACCCGATCTGTTTTTCAGCTGAAAAGTAGCTGTGGCATATTTTACTAAACCATCAGACCATTTGAACCTACGAGAAATGCTACTTTCCATTGTAAAGATGGAAAAAATAAATCTAGTCAAGTAATTTAAAAAATGTAAGTAGATGGCCTAGCTTCACATCTTCCAACACACAAATATAAAAGATTAAGATTTAATTAATTAGGTCCTTGACCTTTTAATGTACAACTCACACAGTTCACTGCCCATGTCAGTAGCTCCGTAGGCTAGACCTTAAAAACCGAGAAGCATATCCATGTCCCGAAACCAACACCCATTCATAGCAATAGCAAGCTTATGTACTCTCAACCTTGCAAACGTAAATACACCAGGAGAGGAATTGACTCCCCACAAGCAAAAACTGCATTGCCCTTAAATATAACTTGCCATTCAAGTAAATAAATCAAACCTCCGCAAAGAATGTTTATCTCTGTACAATAATGATCACTACCCCCAGTCAAATATGCGAGAAAGGTTGGAATAAAAATGTAAGGACAAAACGAGGATGATAAGTTATCTCCGAGGCAGAAAGGGTTCTTAATACTGGCCGACTGAACTTGAGTCTGGTCAGTTTCCTTACTTTCAACGTCAGTTCCCAACTCGGGTCTTACAGTGGCTAACAGACGAAGACGTCCGATACTAGGAAATTGTTCAGTAAACAAAGGCATTACATTACTATCAGCACAGCTAATAATGGCAAATTATGTGTAGCATAGATTTAATGAAGACTGAACCATGGTATAGAAACTACAGCAATTCGTAACAATTTCACAAGCTTGAAAGGTGTGGAATGCAAGCAACAACACAATTTCGCTTTGTCTGCTGAGAAGTCAAGGATTCCCCAAGTTAAGATAAAATTAGTTACATCAACATGCATAACGGCATTGTGATTTAACATTTGCCTTCCAACATGTACTGAACTTGGTTACAGAAAACTCTTTGAACTCGAGTCTATTCCACTCTAGTACACAAATTGGGCTCAAACACGCAAGACGAACCTCATCTAGTACAAACAAGAACTCACGACCTGTTGGAATGACTTGTCACACCCTATTCTCACTGCCCTCTTCAAGTCATAGAATGCAATCCAACAAAATAATATTTTGTCTATTTCAAAAATTACCCATTATAGAGAACAAAACCATCAAATTTAATCCCAGGAAGTTAAATCATAAAAAATGGACATGATTTTGATATATTTGAACGCCAATATTGGAAAGTATAAAATAGAATAAGACAATATTTTCCATCCAGTCACATATATCTAAAAATATGCATTAGTAATTATCCTCCTAATTTACAGACACCCTGCAGCAAAAGCAAATGATATGAGTAGCGACGAGTTCGGAACACAAGACACAGTCATGGGCAAACAAGCATACACCCCCAGACCACGATATTAGCACCACCAAGGTAAATGTGCAATGTGGACACACTTAAAAGAAAAAATTCTTTGGAAGGATAATATCATGCATTTAAATTCAACACAGCTGTTTCTGGCTATATACGTAAGATTAAGATTTGTACTGAGAACATATTAAGAAAAACCATTCATCAACCTATGTAATACATCAAGAGTCATACAGTCTTAGTTCTGCTCCATAAGACAACAATCAAGAATCGCATCATACTTATATCACCTTGTAACACTGTTTCACATGCAGCTCACATTAATGATTATATAATCACAATGCAAGTTCCATCTTGCAATAACCCTTTTAAGAAGAACAATCACCGTACTAAACAACATGCACATGCAGTCTCTAATTAATAACAAAACGAGTCCCTCTTTGCAATGATCATATTAAGAAATGATTTATCAATACATTGAATACATTTTTCCAATGCTTGTTCTTAAAATATGACAACTATAACGTATCCTTTAACATTTCAAATCCATATCAGTTCATAAAAACATTCAAATTAATAATGTTCAACAAAAATGTGCAAACTCGAGTATGCACAATGAAGACAAGAATTTTGATCAGACCGCCAGTTAAACATTCGGCATGGCCAGGAAATCTGCAGCAGTCTATCCCCCAAAAATATGCACAACTGATAGGACAGTACCAATAACCATAAGTGCTAATAATATGCAATTCCGAGGAGAGGGAATTTAAGATCTCACTCAAAACAGCACCGTGGAATACTGTACTTTTAACATGAATATTATTACTTTACATCTCATACAAGTATGTTTCAAGCATAGGTCAATTCATCCCCACATTGTAAGAAATAAGGTAAGCCTGTGTATTCTTATTCATTTAATAGTCCGACACCAATCTGCGGAGTTGTGCTATTCTTGGAGATCGGAAGAAATGTGGTTTTGTTAATTGATGAAAGAATTAAGTTTCAAGCCCTTGATTTTCTTCAGAAAAATTAACTTATTGGCACTTTGCAAGGGACCATTTTGTCTAAGTTCACATTAAAAATTGCAACAGTCCAGAGTGTTAGTGCGAGAGCCAGTCACGCGTCAGTGCGGGGACCATAAACCCACGGCCATATGATCTCCCATAAGTTTGAAGAGAATATGGAATACATGTATGTCTCAAAATCTATGCAAGTAAGCAATATAAAAAAAGCAATATAAACTCTGCACACTATTATACCACAATGTGAGGGGGCACGATGGTGCAGCGCTTTAAGCTGCTTGCCTCTCACTGAGGCAGAGCATGGGTGTTTCCCTATCAATGCATGCAAGATCGATTCTACATAAAAATGGAAACCCCATGGCTCTATATAGTATAAAACTACTATCTGCCTTTCCCTGTACCACAGTATAGTAACAGGAATATTTTCATGGATAAATAGGCATTGCATTAGCTCTTCGCAGAACTTGATTCATTTTGTCAGTGTTCACATTAAAAATGGAAAAAGCCTGGACTTGGGAGAATGCCACTTGCACGTCATTGCTGGAACCATAAGCACCCAGCCATAGAATCTACCCTCAAGTGCTTTTCTGGCTATGCAGTCACACCAACACTGCAGGGCTCGAACCAAGTTCGCCTTTTAATACCCAGTACTTAAAAACAGCTCTTGCACATCCAGCATTGCAAATGAAAGCAGCTCCTTGCATAGCCAGCATTACAAGTGAAAACCTTAACATTACGGAAAGAAAATATATCAAAATCAAGAAAAAACGGAATGGTTACCTAACTATTTTAGCTGTGTATATTCAAAAGTAATTGAAAATAAAAGCTCACAGAAAAACGCATTTGTTCCATGCATTCAGTAAGCCTAACATGAATTGACATTCTCCTTAATCTGCTAAAAGCAAGACATCATTCTCATCTGACATTTAACTGCATAAACTCCCATTCTAATGTTTCAAAGCAATCCCCACAACACCTGCGTCACCTATGTTTCAATGCAATCCCCATAACACCTGCGTCACCTATGTTTCAATGCAATCTCCATAACACCTGCGTCACCTACCAATTACCCGACTAGCAAAGCCTAGAATGCTTAAAAACTGTTATATAACAGTGCATATTTCTAACCATCAATAAATAGACCAGCAAAGTAAGTGCTAACAAACGTTCCCAGCTCAATCGCATATGAAATATGTAATGACAAATACACCAAATATATTTGCTTATTCCCCCCCCAAAGCAAACAATAGCATAGTCCTCACCGGGTAAGATTGTTTACAGAAATCTGACAACTGTACAGTACCAATGTCTGACCAACGGGAGAGGGATTTTTGTTGAGCCAACTCATAACACAATCTATAAACCAGTCAAACCACCTTCGAACACAATTTATAAACCAGTCTTGTATACACTAATGTAATAAAAGGATTAGATAGCAAGGAAAGCACTACACTATGCAATCCTACATCCCTGCCTTGAGGAACACTAGACAACTTCCCTATCCGAAAGCTGTTCTTTGCAAACAATGTATACTACAATGTTACATGGATACAGTTAATTATTTTCAATCATGCTTGCAAACACAACTAACTTGATGAAAGCACCAATTTACTCTAGTTAAAAAAATATTCACTTTAAGTACAACATAATACTGTGCATTGCTACTACAATGGGAGCATCGCATATAATAGATATACTGTAAATTTGCCCAAAATGTAATTCATAAGCTGAAGATCAAGAATCATTACCATTAACTTTCATGGCGATTATATATATATATATATCTGGAATAAGAAAATTTAGGGGTGGATGCCTAAATAATTAAGATTGCCAATTACAAAAAGAAAAGATTCTTTATATGAATTACTGTATTATAATACTAACAAAAATCTACAAAATAAACAAAACATTCCAGTACAAAAATCATAAATGAAATCTTCTCCGAGGAATTGAAGTGCCTAGTCTAATTAGAACTAAATACTGTTAGCTTAGTCAAGGCTTATGTCCATAATGAATCATAATACTGATAATTTGCCTAACTTATTAATCAAAATTCCACCATAGACTCCCAAGAAAAATTATCCCCCATTACCTCACTCTTCTTAAACTAAACTCATAACCAAGCAAGCTCAGGTTGTCTTGAAAACTATGAAATGACCAAATTGCAAATTTTACCAATTCTGGTATTGGACGAGTATTCCTCAAATGCAAGTCTCTAGTATGCTATTTTTTAAGATTTGCACCCGACCTGAGGATTACAAGAGTTTTAGTTATTTTGCCTCAAGAATATCCACCATTATCATTCAAATGATCATTCAGAAATCCTCTTGTTAGAAAGCCCACCAAAACGTTCAAAAAGACATTCTTCATACCACTCTTATCAACCACACTGATGTGCCCTTGGGGGTTGTGTGATGCCCCTGGCAGAATTCATTAGAACGTTTTAGTCTCCCCATTTGACAATGACAACCTTCAGAATAGAACACATTGTGAAGATTCAAAGACGGGGCAGTACATGACCAGCTGCACAAACCTATAATGTGAAATACCTAACAACTAGTATGTCTCAATTAGTGGATCACATCTTAAAACTCTGTACCAAAATTACTATCGGAAAATAATTCTCCGTATTGCCCGTACGATCGAGAATAAGAACTAATGAGAATTTCAACAATCTATACATTGATAACAGTTAATTACCAAATTTTCTTACTGATTATTTCTTATGCATGGTAAATAATTTGGACAGACTTTTGCCATCATCAGTCCAGTTCGAACATCCAGACATATGCACGGAAAAATCACTTCGAGTTCCTAACCTACCGCCAGTTTCATATCAAAACAATGTGGTACAATGTAATACATACTTCATCACGTAAAACAAGAACCCCTGAAATGTTAATTCCCTTGGAAAATAACCAGTGTCCGACAGCTAAAGTCTTAAAGAAAAAGCAATTTTTATCACTCAATATTGCCGTCATACAACGCCTTCTACCTACTACACGTTATCGATAGACCCTTGGAACTTGCAACACCCAGATTTCTAGTGCCAAGAAATCCACTATAGGCAATTGCGAATGAACCTAATAACCAAGGAGGGACTTTCATAGAAACACTTTCAAAGAACGTAATATTACTTACCCCAACCTACCTTACCACTTCGGAAGTAACGAGGGTTTCACAGGAACTCTATGCATGGCATGTTTCCTACCTACATCACTGAGGTAAAATAAGACCAAGTTTCATTTCGAAAATAAAATGTGATTAAGCCATGGTTCAATTCAGAGTTCTGAACTTTATCCCTAGGAATGCAAACAAGTCCACAAATAGCTGAACTACAATATTTTTTTTAAACGGTGAGGACAGTCCTCAAATACATCAATTCCTAGGAAGGCATTCTCTAAGCCTTTATCATAAGCCACAATGATTATTTTTTCTATAAAAGTATTAAGTGCAATCGAGTGTTCATAACGTACAAATTTAACGTAATGCTATTGATTTTACGTCCACTTTAGGAGAGGGCAGGGTGCCAGAATTTTATCCCAAAGCAGATCTTCATGCCAGTAAATCTAGACATGGGTCCCTCACTTTCATGCACCCACAAATGCACACTATGTAGAAACCACTGTGCAATTATGGCAAGGACTAAACTAGTGTGAATCTTATGTTGTGCACAATGGTGCACTTTTCAGTTAATAATATGCCAACCAACTGCCAGGATTTGATCCTGCAACCTTGGATACAGAGAACGTTACTGCTGTACCAACAGCCAGTCCAAATTAAAAAACAGTAGAAAAAAATGAACCATCGCCATGCATAACAGCCAGAATGTTCCATAGCGTATCACTTTCGAAAATGAAACCTAGAAAATTTACATAAAATCTGCCAAACAAAAAGCATCCTGCATCTGTAACATGTGATCATGAGAAAAGTCTGACTAAATAAGGAAGCCTTGTAAACTAGAAACATCATAACCTGCTTAATGAGACTACGGATCCTAGAACTGGGAAATTCCTAGGCTTCCAACAAATTTATGAATAATGTATAACAGCAATTAAAAAAAGTAGAGGTTTCCCAGAAATTTGCATCCCAACAGATTCACCAAGTAGAGACCAAAACATCCATGATTAAATACAAGCTTCAGTATATTTACTACTCAAGACTGAAGTCATTGCACAGGGCACTATGTATGCAGGATACTTCGTTGACCAACGTTGAGGTTCGATTCATAGGAGCACTACACAAAACAAAACCACAAATTCACTCCCAATTTGTTCAGCTCTACCTCAGATAAAAGATTTAACGACATCAGGGAGATTAGCTTTAAAAAACATTTACTTCAAATTCATAAAATGTCCCTCAGATAACAGGATTGGTAACAAATGATTTAGTTGAGAGCTCTACAGTTGTAATGAAAATTATTTCCAGGAAAGAAAAACCAGGAATTAGTATGTCACTCCTGGAAATATATGTGGTTTCATTGTGCAAACAGGATTTCAATTAATCCGAATAATAAGCAGCTATTAGTCTTAATTAAACTTCAAAGTAGCCAAAACCTTGTAACAAAGTGTTCCTACATGAATAAAGGAGTATTAAATAAAGAGTTAATCATTCGATCACAGTAGTACCATAATTGCACGCTGTACCTTTGTTGTTTATTTGAAGACAATTTTAGCTGCATAATTCTTCAGAAAAACACTTGAAAAACAATTTCTTTAGTTATCATATTTTATTTTTCTTTAGACTACAACTTTCTTTCCAACCACCAAAAAGGATTCACAGTTATAACAGCGGCATAAGTATTAAATTAGAAAAAAGCATCACTTAAAAATATTGAAAAGGAGGAAGTAGATTTAAGACATGCAGAGCATCGGCATAACCTGTAAGAATTCCCTAAGTTCACAATTATAGTTACCAGATGGAAAAACAATTAAAGTTACCAGAACAGTGAAACAAAAAAATAGGAAGTGTAAAACGACTCATGCAGGAAATAAATAATACCCTGGAAAACTTATAGTGAGTAAACTTACTAATACCAGGTTTAAAATATGCTAGGCATATAAAAGATCTTTTGTGCATCAAGTATGCCAAGATAACTCAAACCCCACCCCTCTAAAATGCCTACCCTCCAGCATTAAGAGTAAACATTCATTATAGGAGTGCACCTACCAATCATGATTTTGTTATCAACCTTTATCTCTAAATAAGATTACCTAAGATAAATCAGCCTTCAGAAACAGAACAATCTGTACTAAAGTTTCTTATAAATAAGATAGGAAATGTATCCATGAAGGAAGCAGATACAGGCAGTAATACAAAACTGGGTATTCCAGGATTTTTCATTGTGCTGACTCCAGATATACAATACCTAATAGTGGCAAGATTATTTGACATCCCTTAACATCAAAGGAACTAATACCTTTCAAAATATACCATGATGGAACCTTGTCAAAACGATAAGCACAGTCAAAATTGCTAAAATGCATCAGAATGCAAGAGAAATAGAAAAGACTGTCTTTTAATGAAACTTCACTACTTAAGAACCTAGTCTTTAGAGGGTATGTACAATTCCCATTAATCCATCACTAAAAATATTAGGATGGGAGAATCAGACAAAAAAACACACCTATATTTTTTAATGCAATTTGGCTTTCAAGCATGGAGTCAAAATTAAACTATCATCAAAGACTGCAAATGCAGATTGAAGCTAACACCACAGATTATGAACTGATGAAGTCCATTTAGGGTCAGCAAAGCTTCCCAATGTAAGGCTATCTCTCAACCAAGCATGGCTTAGGAGAAGCCATAGCAGTAATTGTGTGGGATCCAAGAAAAGGGATACAACTAAAGAAACACGCCTCAAACATGGTAGCACACTATTACCATTCCCCAAGCTGCAAGTTTATTTAATAATAACCAAGTACATGCCTAATATTTACAAAGTTGGCACAAGAAGAAACTTGCTGCAAGCACAAAGCCAGCAAACTGCACCAATTTAAAAAAAAAAAACTATTCATACATGTCCCCAAATACCTACAGTACACAACTCGCAACAAACAGATGAAACATACAGACTGCACTACCTAGGCCAGGAAGTGCAAGCAATCCGAATTGATCTGCAAGACAATTGCAATAATGCCATTTCCAAACTACCCGACATAATTTAAATGCCCATCATGACCCAACCAAGACTCATTTTAATATAGTCTTGAAGTTGGCACTTTTACAATGCAGGTATGGTTCCACAGAATTTAAGGTAATGTACACAGAAAAGAAAAAAATATCAGCAGTCAGCACATGAAAAATTAAGGATAATAGCCTAAATAAAATGCCGTTGTGATCGCTCACTCAACTGGTTTATTGGATCAACAAGGAATTTTCACAACCTTAAACGACGAACAGATAAAACACCCTACCAGTTAGGAATATATAATCAACCATATCCGGAGTAAATAAATTTATAAACATAAGAGCAACCTTATCAAAAACCAGACAACTTTAAGAAATAAAGAGACTTACCACATTCAGTCTAGCAATAGTCCATTTATATGATTTCACAATCCTTTCACATTAAAATAAATGTACAAGCAAAGCTTCAATTACAACCCATTTCAGGTACTTTAATGGTGGCTATAAACCTGGCACTTATATTGGAGGCTACAAGCCCTAAAGATATTTTACAAAAATGACCCTTTTAAAGAACTGACAGTAGTGGCTACGCGGGCTTAAGCGCTGCGTTAGGTCAAGGGGCCAAGCTCTCTGCTGACTCGGTAGATATGTGCGTTCGAGCCCCACCGTCAGCTGTCCTTGAAATGGTTTTCCATGGTTTCCCATTTTCAACACCAGGCAAATGCTGGAATGGTACCTTCAGACAGGCCACGGCCGATTCCTTCCACATCCTTGTCCAGTTTCATTCACCATCATTCATTTCATCTCTCATTAACTCCTTTCATGAGGTTGGCGTCAGGAAGGGCATCCGGCCGTAAAAACCATCGCATCTCGACCCCGACCCCATTGGAAAAACGGGAATAATAAGGGGTAGATATACATACAACCCTTTTAAAGAAGTTATATATTCGCAGGAATCTCAACTCAATTCCATGAAGAGAGACTGTGCATAACAAGTAGCTATGGGGGTTATCTTCAACTGCCCTTAACAGACCAACATTAATAAGATTGCGCAAAAGCCATCTACCATTTCAACATCGACTTCCAAATAGGTTACCATCAAACAATTCTGAATGCTTAAAAGACTATGAAAATCAAATCCAAAATTTGTTGAAATAATGAGGTAATCAACCAACTGGTTCAGTCTCAAGTACCATGTTAATTTTCATATCTAATTTTACATCGGAATTGATTTGGAAGTTTATAAGGAGCTCTCACAACTCCATTAAGCTATTCCAGGTGATTACATAACTCCTAGACTCAGAAGTCTTAAGAAATTCCATTAATTATAAGATGTTGATGAAAAGTTCAACAATACCAGTATAAAAATAAGATTTTAAGGACTTAAACCCTAATGGACATAAACTAAATCCACGAGTTCCTGTAATATTATTACATAGAATAGGTTGTAAAAATCACAAATCTTAGCAAAATAAGATACGAAGTAAAAAACATACCATAAGTTTCTTAAAAAAATGTCTACAGATAATTTTATGTCCTATGAGCAAGTTGAAATTGTTCTCAAGGCGAGTCATTTGGACTACTGGTACAGGGTCAATTCTCAATGAAATATACAACCGATAATATAGAAGTAGGAGTACCTATAGCTTCACAAGCCTACACAAAATGGAGAGTTTTCACTTTCTGCAATGCAAAGTCATCCACGCAGTAAAACCTCTCAGCTTGGACAACCCCCCGCCCTCTTAGGTGTTATGTTACTCAGGTATAGAATAATGTCAGTTCAAATATTTCCAGGAATGCAATTTTCAGCATGGATCAAATAAATAAAGCAACTTATCCAGAGGATATGCCACACTGCTGGAGAGGCTCGGCAGCACAAGTTTGGGTAGGTGGAATTTAGGAACCATGGAATGAGAATAATACCCTGAATGGGGAAATACACACCATTCATACGGACCTTTCAACAAATTGTCTTGGGGAAAATTGTAATTCCTTATTCAAGGTTAAATCGAAGTTCATTGGTTACACCAAAGCCTCGCTTTTGCGGCGATGAGGCAGAACATAGTCAGGCAGAGATTTATTTTCATATTATGCCTCTGGTTTACTTTCATATTAACAGCAAGGTTAACAACTAAACAATTCGTTCATACAAACAGAAATTGGGAGCATCCAAGACTAATTCAAAAACAGATTTACCAAATTGAATTAATACAATAATACGGGGTCCCCAAATTTCAAGGTTTTACCAAGTTTGGAAAATTAAACTATTGCATTGCAAAATCGCAACATGTGCATATAGAACACCAATATTAAAACCTAAGCTAACACATATCAGCTTAAGCTGGAGAGAAAAACATTCAGCAGGTCTGAAGTCCACCACTATATAGGTTAACATCTGCAAAATGTGGCATCCAAAGGATTAACTTTCTTCCAAAGAGCAACAGTATGTTAATTATAATATGCAACACATCACAGTCGCCATCCTTCACTCTTAAAAAGAATTTTCAAAATTTTGATACGCACAATAACCATCCTTCACGAACAGTTTCATCACCAGCATACTCATTACAACGAAGAAAGTACTTGGGAGGCCTACACTTCAAGATCATGATCTTCTTAGTGTGAACACCAACACGAACCATGGCCTATCTTGGGTCACCAGGACAGACAACCATTCCCTTAAGAAGCAAAACTGCTCAGCCAATACAACGGGCCGAGGAGGAGGCATCTCTGCTGATAAGGAAGTGGCATCCTGAAATACACGAGGGACCTGGAAAGACACGCTACTCGAATCTCCGATAATCCTGCGAAATGTAGAGAAAGCGTTATGCATCACAATTGCAAAACCTCAGACCTTGCAAATCTCTACAGTCTGTAATCTAATTTCTTGAAGTTAATTTTATCTGCAAATGAAGCTTCTTACTGAATGTATCGAGATCAAAATTAAGGAATCCAAGAATTTCTCTTTAATTTCTAGAAGACATAGAGACATGGAAAAGACTATCAGTCTTTCAGTGAAACTTACGATTTCAAAAAGCAAACTAGGCTGAATGGGAATTTAAATTTTAAGTTAAAAAGGCTAGATATGTATTAAGGAAATAATTTCAAAAACTTAGCCATCTGTGATGCTTTCACTTGGTTCAAATGCTGGTCATCAGTGTTACTTTGGATCGCTTCAAGGTAGTCTCCTAGTTCGGTGTTAGCTGCATTCACTGGTCGAATGTGAGCATCAGAAGTACGCTTCCTTGGAATTCTGGTTCCCATTTGACTGCTCAAAACTGTCAACCCTGGTTAGAATGCTTTCTCTGTCTGCCTGGTTAGAATTCTTAATCTGTATGAAGTGCCCTGATGAAAAGAATTCACATACACGACATACTGTGGCAGTAGCCAAACAAAAATTAAGAAGCCCAAACCCGATATTTAATTACAAAACATTTTACGCCCACTGCCTTCATGGTATATTCTTTCCTCCAGCCAAATGATCTGACCCAGTCAATCAGGACAGCCAAGTACCACAGGAAGTAAACCCAGTCCAGTCAATTTTTCTATCTTATCTTCCGTTTTCTGGGATGAACCGAACTGCAGTCCTGACGAGAAATTATACACAACACAAAATGCTCTTGTTACAAATGCAGAGAGCTCTAGAACTATGCTCCTCAAATCTTGCAATAGATAAATAATGAAATTGATGTAATAGATCATTAATGAAATTGATTCAAGCAAAATATTAATACTGAGAAATAATTTAAAATAACTGCACAGTGGCCTCCTCGATGCCATGTCCCTATCACTGATTCAGGTGAAATCCTGGACCCTGAGTAGCAGTTTGACCAGCTTGATTTTAGATACAGTTTCTCAAATTTAACATGTAAAACTGTCTAGTGATCACGATCAAGATAATATTAGTCAAGACATTAAAATATTTAGATAACGAATCAAGATGTACAAAGCTCCTCGCTTGGATAGGGCAGCATGGCAAGTTTCTTTCAACACCATAAACTATTTCAAGGAGAAACTGAACAGCAGTCCCGACAGAAGACAAAAGGTGATTTATAAAGAATTGAGCTATGCTAGTATTGCAGTATTAGTTTACACAAACATCTTAGCTGAAATGGTCCTTTCTAACAGCCTCCGTGATGAAAAATTCACCCCATGGTACAGCCTTCTTCGTTTCGCAGGCACAGCATGGGATCCACATAGTGGCAGCCTTCCAAATGGGCTACAATCGGGACTATCACTGTAGGTACACCACAATATCCACGCCGCCTCGGCAATTTTCTATTTCACCCGCTTTGCTTCTGCAGCATGGGAAACCAGCGACCTGGCAAATGACGAAGACGAAAGGGAAACTACTTTGTGTAGGTAACCAATTCAAATTTTTCTCTAATAGTTGTGCAACCAATTAGCAAATTAAAATATAATTTCAATACTGTATTATCTAATCTCTACAACTTAATTGAATGTGTGACAGATTTAAAAGGATACTACACTTCAGAAAGTTGAGCAGGAAGTTGCTGCTTTCCACTAGAATCAATTATGGCTAGGTTGCTTCTACACCTACTCCTGCACATTTTTGGTATGATTATAGTGGGTGATAAATTCTAATATGGGAAATTGACAAAACTAGCAGAATTCAAATAAAATTGGACAAAATAAGAATTACTACTTAATCTCGCTATGCAGCATCCAAGGTATTGTGGAAGGCAGACCAGAACAGCTTCAAATTTCAGGATTTGCATTTGTTGAATAGAACGATAAAATACCCTGTTCCCATCATGTTGCCAGCTGACAAACCTGCCAAGAAATTGTAGGAGCACATACGAAACTAGGATTAACTTAAGCTAGCACTTCAATTTATGCCAAGAAAAGAACCGACAAAAAAAATTGTACGGCTTCAATTTATGCCAACAGACAAAAAAAAAAACTTAGCAAATCTCCAAGGATGAGAATTATTTTACCTGTTTGAAGCTGATCGAGCATGAAGGGCAAGCTGGATGCGTCCCAGGGAACGACGCATGTGTAAGGCCGTAAATGGATGGGTATTACTTCCAGCAGGGTTCTAGGATTTGCTTCTACAACCTTAGAGGAGCATCTATCCGGGCTTTCCCAATTCTCACATTCCAGTTCATGCAAGAACTGTTCAAATCTCTCAAACCCTTTCAAGATCCTAGGGAGAAACCCCGAGAGAATTCACACAAAATGGCAAGGTATACTGCACGAAGGCAAAGGTTAGCCAGTTATATTGGTATAATTGAACAAAAACCATTAACAAATATCAACTCGGCCCCAATGCCATAAGTCGCCCAGTGTCATTACAAGATGGCCTCCAGCTGGAAACTGCATCCAGAAGTAGCACAGCACATCCAACCAATTACAGAGAGTCTGATGAATCGTATTGAAATTCTGACAACAAAACTACAAGCAAACTTCCAGGTAACACGGGACAACCATAGCAAGATATTCAACATGGCAAGATAATTAGCACCAGTTTCAATTAATTTCCAGTATGTAATTAAATCAAACAGAAACTACTTAGCCTCTGGCAGCATTCCCTCGCATACACGAGCCTCTTTTTAAAACAGGGTATATCAAAAGCCACAATGGCTCTGCTCTCCAATCATACTGAATCTTGAAAGAATAATGCCTCAAATGCTCTCAGCCCATCATATTTGGGAAGAAATCCTGGGAAGGGAATCGAGATAACATTTTATTACGTACTAGCCTAGGGCTAATCCAATCCAGCCTTTCTATATTATTTCCTTCAATTAAATTTTCAAATCTGTCTGGGCTACCACTAGGCTAATAACCATAATTAGATATGCTGACAAAATTAGTATTCCATAATTCAGAAAACAAAACTCTTTCTAAATTTTGAAAACTACTAGCAACAAAGTTTTTGCAACTAAATTATCTGTGGAATAAAATAAAAAAGGAATAATAGTACTCAATGACTTGTAATCTGAAAAAATCTGGGAACCGCCTTCTTGAGGGAAGTCACATTTGTGTAGGATTATTTGCTATTCATACTCTTTTGAAGTTAAATCCTGTGGGCAGGGCCACAAACTTCCAAGTATGAATATTAACATAGCTAAGCAACCAATGCCTGGAATTCCGAATTAGAGCCCGCCACTGGTAGATCTCCCAATTAGCAGGATTCAATGAAGCCATTGCAAATTCATTTCTGGTTGTAAAAACCTGCCTATAAGAACACATACCACATGAAGATTAGCCTAAATCTACACACCTCATATCCGAAATATGGAACCTATTAGGCAGTGTAGCTTTATCTACAGGAACATAAAAAGGTTTACCTTCTGAAATGTAGTTGTGGCTTACACAGCATGAAGGGTTATCTTTGCTGAAGATCATAAATTGGTCATCTTCCAGCACTTCTTTATTGTGCATTCTTTGTTCATTTCTTCAATCTCTTTGCCTACTTGCTCAAGGCTAAATATATTCCAGCAACAGCTTCTCGAAATTCTATCCAATAATTTCATGATTGTATTTTAAATCTTGCGAAAAACCCGACAAGAGAATCCATGAACGATAGCAACAAGGAGTGGCAATAAAATTATCAAATCACACCTAAATGAAGACTGCAGTATGTTATTCCAAATCATAAGAACCGTTAGCATCATCATGTTAATTAGCCAATCTCTCCACAAATTCTTCAGTCGAATAATAATAAAATAAGAAAAATCTCCTACTTTACTGTCTCCTTACTACACAGCATCCAAGGTATCGTGGAAGGCAGACCATTTCAGCTCCAAATTTCAGTGTTTTCATTCGATGAAAGGAAATACCCATGTTCCCCATCATGTTGCCACCTGACAAACCTGCCAAGAAATTGCAAGAGCGCACACAAAACACATTAACCTAACCTAACACTCAAATTTATGCCATTAATATGTAAAATATGTAACATAATTCTCAAGAATGAAAAGTTATCTTTACCTCGTTGAGTATAAAGGGGAAGCTGGTTCCTGTCGAGTAGGTGTACGTATCGCAAGCTGGTTAGTTGTTGAATGGGTATGGCCGTAAATAGATGGTCTTACTTGCAGCAGAGTACTGATTTGTTTACTTCTATATTGATAGCCAGAGTATCTCTACTCGTACTTCCCCAGTTCTCACATTCCAGTTTGCAGGAACTGCACCTATCTCCCCAACACCTTTCTAGATCCTAGGGAGAAACCCGAGAGAATCCACACAAAAATAGCAAGGGTACTTCACTCTCGACAAAACGACTGCAATAAGGTAAAAGTTAGCTAGTTTCTCTAGTAAAAATGAATAACGATAAAATACCAGTCAACTCTGCCCCAATGCCATAGCATCCAGTCTGTTAAAACGAAAAGGAAATGGCCTCTCTTCAGTTAGAGGACTGCAACCCTGTGTAGCGCAGCACATCGAACGCATTCAAGAAGTCCGATGAACCAAAAAGAAATCCTGACGAGAGAAAAAAAAGACAAGCGAACCTCCAGATCATATGGAGATATAACCATACCGAGAAATTTTTTCACAGCAAGATAAATTAGTAATTTTATAAATAATTTCCAGTACTGTGAGTAATTACGTTCAATAGAAACTACTTAGCCTCCGGCAGCATTCCTTCACATTCAGAGTCCTTTCCACTATCGGATGCAGAGCTTATTCCTTCACAACCGCTCGATACCGTATCTTGAAAACAATTCCGCTAACGCTCTCAGCTCAACACATTTGGCAAGAAATCCTGGTAAGAGAATCCAGATAACATGGTATTAAGTACTAGCCTTGGGCTAGTTCAATTCAACCTAACATAGGAATTCTACATTTTTTGATGCAATGACACTTCAACTTTGCCTAAGACAGGATCTTAACCATTAGGCTTATTACACATAATTAGCAAGGCTGATAAAAATATTTCTACTGTATAATAAACCCTTTTTTCAAATTTTGAAGATAATAGCTAGCAAAAAAGCTTTTGCATGTAAAATAGCTGGAGTGGAATAAAAAAAGGATGGATAATAGTACTCAACGCTTTGTAATATCCGAGGAAATCTGGCATCTCCTTGAGGGAGTCCCATTTGTGCTGATATATTTCCTATTCAGGAAGTTTATCTTGTGGGGTCAGGGCCACGTAAATACCCAAATTGGAAGATAACCCACTAGGGAACCAATGCCTACGGAATTCCAAATTCAAGCCCATCGCTGGTTATCTCCCATTGCCAGGGTTCAAATGAAGCCATATAAAATTAGTCTTGGTAGTCGTGAAAACCTGGCAAGAATAATAAGAACACAACCACACAACTATTAGCTTATATCTACACTGCACTTCAAACAAAATATAGAACCTACATTCAGGCATTGTAGCTTAATAATATTTAAGATCGGAATAACTTTTACCTTGAGGATGTAGCTTTTACGGCGACGAGGGCTAGCAGGTTTCAGCTATCTTTGCAAGATCGAATAATGATTTTTCAGTACTTAATTGTTTTTTCTCAGTTTGGTACTTTGAGTAAGTTCATCCAATATCTCTATGTGCCAAAGCAATCAACAGCCCACTTGCTCCAAGGCTAAATATATTCCAGTAGCAGCTTCTCTAAATTCCTTGTCTTTCACAATTTTTTTCTAATTCTTGCGAGGAACCCTAACAGAGAATCCATGAACGAAAGCAATAAGGCGTGACAACAAAATTAACAAATCACACCTAAATGAAGACTGCATTAAGTTATTGAAAATCATAGCCACCATCAGCATCAATGATAATATTACAGATGTAAACTAATGCTATCAGTTGAATCAGAAAATAAGATCAAGTTTTGCTAATTTACTGTCTCCTTACTACACAGCATTCTAGGTACCATCGTGGAAGGCAGACCATTTCAGCTCCGAATTTCAGCGTTTTCATTTGTGGAAGGGAGCCGAACAAAACCCGTGTTCCCCATCATGTTGCCGCATGACAAACCTGCCAAGAAATTTTAAGAGCGCACACCAAACTGGTTAACTTAACCTAACACTCAAATTTACACACAAAAAAAACTACGTTAAGGTCTAAAATATGTAAAACAATTCTCAAGACTATGCTTTTTCTTTACCTCGTCTAGTACGAAAGGGTAGCCGGTTTGTCGTATGGGTATTGCTTGCATCAGAACACTTAAGGTTTGGCAACTTCTACAGTATAATGTTAGCCAGAGGAGCATCTATTCATACTTCCAACCCACATTCCAGTTTGCAGGAACTGTTCAAATCACCAACACCTTTCTAGACCCTAGGGAGAAACCCTGAGAGAATCCAAACATAATAGGAAATTCATTCTTGACAAATTGACTGTACCAAGGCAAGTTTGCCAGTTATACTAGTATAAAGAACAATAGCAGTAAAATAACTGTAAACTTAGCCCCATGCCATACGTTGTCCAGTGCGTCACACGAAAGGAAATGCCTCGTTTTACATTGTCCAGTGCCGTTACACGAAAGGAAATGCCTCGTTTTAGCTGGAAGCAGCATCCACATGTAGCACTGCACATCCAACGCTTTCGAGAAAGACTTGAACCGAATTCAAACCCAGACTAGAAAAAAAAAAGACACAAGCGAACCTCCCAAGTCATAGCGAGGGATAACCATAGGGAGAAATTTTTCACCAAGATAAATTAGCAGATTAATTTATTTCCAGTATGTAATTACGTCCAACAGAAACTACTTAGCCTCCGGCAGCATTCCTTCGCAATCGGAACCCTTTCCAATACAGGATGCTTAGGTTATTCCTCCTCCACAACCGCTCTGCTCACCGATAATACTGATTCTTGAAATTGCAATTCCTGGAAAGCTCTCAGTTCAACATATTTGGGAAGAAATCCTGTTTAAAGAATCCAGACAACATGGTATTAAGTACTAGCCCTGGGCTAGTTCAGTTCATCCCATTACAGGGATTCTTTTCATTTTTAATCTTTCAATGTTTCTTTGAACTTTGCATAATCACTAGGTCAGTCACTACCTATGAGTAGCAACGCTGACAAAACATGAAAAACAGGTGATTATTGGAAAATATTACTAGCCTGACAAATCCTTGCCAGTGGTAGATGAACTAGTTTTCACAGGTGTGATTGAATCTTTTCCAGAGACCAGGAGCAGAACAGCATGCCATCTCGTATCAATAACGCTTGATAAGGAGTACACATGCACTCTTTTGCCTCACACTCTCCATTGCACGCCAATAGATTTAGACATTGGCCGCGCACTGTTCAAAACCGCAAGGACTTGTCAAGACGTGTAATTACATCTAGAATCCCAATTTTACTTTTGAATGGAGAAAAAAGGATGGAAAGTACTCTCAACCTGATGATCTTGGGAACCTCTTCTCGTCACATTTGTGCTGGAAAACTTTCTCCTCCTAGTGGGGCAGGACCACGTAAATACTGAAGTTGGAAGATACACATAGCTATGCAACCAATTTATAGAATTCAGAATTCAAACCCGCCACTGGAAGAACGCCATTACCAGGATTCATGAAGCAAATTCAAATTAAGTCGACATCAAAACCTGGCAAGAATAATAAGAACACAAACCACAAACAATGATTATCTTAAATGTACGCCACACCTCATATTTTAAAGCATAGAACCTTCATTTAGAAACGTTTCATCTTTCAGTACTTTTGAATTGTGCATACTCAGTTTGGTTCTTCTTCAATATATCAACCAATTCATTAATAGCCTGCTTGAAATTCCTACAATGCTTTCATAATTTCTCAAATTCTTGCAAGAAATCCTGACAGAATCCATAAAATTATCAAAATGACAACTTAATAAGGGCTGATTTTTTAAATTAAAAATCACAAAAATCATGATAATCTCAATGACTTAACCTCTATGTAATTTTCCATTCAAACGCTCCCTTCAGCAGCAGACTGCGACAATGCATTCAGTGGATCACATGATTTCTTTCATCGAGTAATCGTGATACGGTTTTGTAATGAAATCCTGACAAAAAAAACAACAAGGAAGCAGTAACCAAAGTACAGTTAGTACAGCAAACCCTATTTTTCCTACAATTTAGTTAGAAGCAGCAGGAGCATTCTCCATTAAGGATAGTTGTCAAAACTCTGGTGCAGAGCTCTCCTTAAGTACAGTTAATTAAGACTGCATCTAACCGAGGAAATGGGGAGAAAATATAAAGACTAATGAATGATCAGACCAACCATTTCCTGCAGAATAATGAGAGGGAACTAGGGTGGTGTTTATACAAAGGTTTCAGTTTCCAAACCTTAAGTAGGCAAAGACCAAGCATCCAATAACAAACTTCATGCTGAATTATCTGCAAAGAACTAAGGACCTCATAAGTGGAAGCATGCCAACAGAAAAAAAGAACTATTGGAACTCCCCAATGTGCTAAAATGCTTGCAACTTCATACCATGGAATTGTGATCTTATCTTTTGGTTTCTTATTACCTACTCGAGCAATTAGGGCAAATACACTCAAGTTACACTAGAACATAAATCTCCAGGCAGCCAAAACTTCAGAACTCTCAAGACAGTGAGAGCTATTCAAACCAAGACATTAGGTTGCCCAAGAATGTTAATATGGATTACCATCTAATGAAAACAGTTTCCAAAAAGTACTAGAAATTTCCCCTATATTAACAGGTTTAAGGCTACCAACCATGCAAGTGCACATACTGCCACGCATCTCTTTTGGACGAAAATCTTTCGGTACATTTCCACCAGTTTCGTTAGCCCAAGGGGCATTTCCCCACATTCTGTAGGAATAGAACCTAGTGTTAATATGCTGAATCATTCCTCCATTACAAAGTTATGCTGAATCATTCCTCAATTACGAAGTTGTAAAAGCCAAGCTGTAAGTCACATCTGTTCTATGGCCAAGATAGCCAAGGTTACCCAATACTACCAAGAAATCTGTTCAATTCAATTCAATTCAAAAGAGCTATAAGCAATCTTGCATTACATACAACACTACAAGTTACTGGTTTAGAATAGTTAATTTCGCAATCAAATGGATAAAACTTGCTCTTTATTGAAAGTAAGAATTCATCAGGGCAGACTTCCTTCACCCATATGCCTCAAACAAAATCCATTCTAGCCAAAATGCTTGAAACTTCTAACCATGGAAATTGTGGGTTGTTTTTCTTAACCTACTCTAGCAATCTGGGCAAATACACACAAGCTACAGTAGAACCCATGTCTTAAAAAATTCTCCAGGCAGCCCAAATTTCAGAGTTGTCAAGACAAACAAGCAATATTCCATGCCTGCAAGATTAGCTCTTCCAATAATTATGAATTACCATCTAAAGAAAACATGTTTCCATAATGCAATGTTTATTTCCCTATTTTAACAGGTTCAAAGCCTACCAACCATGCAAGTGCATCTACTGTCACACATCTACTGGACGAAATCTTTCAGAACATTTCCACCAGTTTCATAAGTCCAAGGGGCATTTCCCCATGTTCTGTAGGTATAGAACACATAATGGTAATATACTGAATCATTCCTCCATTTCAAGGTTATGCTGAATCATTCCTCGAAGTTTTAAAGCCAACCTGAAAATCACATCTGTTCTATGGCTAAGATAACCAAGATTACCCTATACTACCAAGGAATCAGTTCAATTCAACCAACTAAAAGCAATTGTGCATTATGTACCACACTATATGCCACAGGTTTAGCATAGTTCAATTTCACCATCACAAAAGGGATAGAACTTCCTCTTTGTTAAAAGTAAGAATTCACCAGGGCAGACCTTCACCCCATATGCCTCGCACAAAAACCATTCTAGCCAAATACAAGGTTACTAGCAACTCTATGAAAGTCAAGGCCAATTAGTGCTACTGTATGTTTTCCCAGTCCTCTGTTCATATTTTAAAAAAAAAATGTACAGGAAACATGCCCAGTGCTTCACATAACCCGTTTTACAAAAAGCATTATAATGAAATAGTTCCACAGTATAATTGCCATTTAAGAATGGGAACATCTGAAAGATAGCGAGTCGTAGTTGATCCATGCAGTAAACCGATTCAAACTGAAAAAAATATGATAAAAATGTAAAAAATACCTGTAAGCTCCGAAACACTAAGTGTCATCGTTATTCAGGAGACCTACAGGATATGGAAATACGGTAAATATGGAACTACTGTACTGTGAATAGTATCGGAAGCCCATTGTTCTGGAAAATTCTTCAGCAAATCGCTCATGGAACAAAAAAAACAATGGTGGCATTAAGCATAGTGCCTAACAGCACTGGCACACTGATCATTCAAAATTTTGAGTTTAATATTTTCAAGTTTTCCTTCTGTCACTCCATTTAGTTGAATGTGCACTTGCAGTTACATCACAGCTGAGAGTGGGTACAAACACATAGCATTTATTAGAAATATTCTCAGGTAACCTCCGATGCCTCTTCAGACTTGGCAACCTAAACGAGTAATTCTAAGAAATATCCCTTCCAGCAAATGCATTATTCATGGCATAAATTTCATAGAAACTTAATTCAGTACAGTGAGTTAAGTAACTTATCTGGGGAGTCCCATGTTGTCGGAACATGCCCATCAGAAGTATAACAATCCTAGAACCAATCCAAACTTCAAACATGCTGTGTACTTCCAAAGTAGAATCTAGATAATTTAGTATTCCGAACACCATTCTTCAGTCTCAGAATTGAGACGGCCGGTCTTTTGGTACCCTAAGGAAGAAATTAAGACACACGGACACTGCTTGCAAGTCTCCACATTCAGCAGCTAATTCAAGCAATTCGGTGAATGTCTATTGAGGTTTTATGCTCCATCAATTGCTTGAGAATTCTTTCAATTTTCACCTCCACCAATTTAACAGCCATCCTATTCATTGGAGCTCCTAGCCAGTTTGTGAACCTAAAAGAAAAGAAAGCAATGGAACAGGCGAATTTTAGAGATACGCCTTCATCTGGAAGCAAATCCAAAAATATAAGTTGATACTCATTGAATCCTCAGACAGGTTTGCAGCTCCAGAGGACAGTTTTTCTGGTAACCACAGTCCAGGCCAAGTTCAATTCACAATTCCCTTCGATTGAAATAATCTGGAATCCAGCAGCAATAATTTCTTAATGCACATTAGTCCCGATTGTTGGCCAAGTTCTACTGTATAGGTCAAGCTCTCAAGAGGATGCTGTAATTCTTCTGTATATATTATATGTCTTGGTGGATACTGCAACTGCTACATTTGAATACAGAAACTGGAAAAAACGCAAGCATTTAAGAAATGTGTTCCCATAAGTAACTGAAGATTTCGAATGTAACTGATGGTGGTGAATATTAAATTCAGCAACTCAGCCATTCCATGCACCGCTGAACTGGCTGTATCCGTGGGGCTGATCACTTTATCGTAACTTCAAAATATCCAGGTAATCTCAAACCAAAATTGCCTTCTGCTCTAGTGACAAGAAATTCAATCCAATCCAGCCACTGCAGACCACAATTGTCTTTAAGAACCTGTGTAAGTAAAAAATTAACAAAATTCTAGAAATACTGCTTAGGATATTTGACATGTTTGAATTCTCTTCCTAGACTATGAAATTACTTGCTGGGTCATTTAGTAGCATTGGTTCCAAGTACTAGACCACAGGATGAATTCCTACTGTAGGCTACTCGAGGCTATGCTTGTCAGCGACAATCTCATGATAATTATTCCGCAGAAACTTTCTGGAATTGAAGTGGTATAAAGTGCATAGGGTGCCATAGCAGTTAGCTTAGTGCCTAAGTCATTCTTGAATGGATATAACAATACTCTTCCCTTCTAGACACTTGGTAGATTTTGCCTCAGGTAAAAAAAATATCCATCTTGATCAGCACTATAATCTCTACATGGAAATTAAATCAGTACACTGGATATCCAACCATCCACTTGCAACAATTTCTTGCAAAATCTCCATACTACATAAAAAGGACACCAGGTAAGCTATTGGTTTCTCTACAACTAAGAGCTTTGTTAATTTTTATGCTACCCGTGCTTAACACCTACTGAAATAATTTTCAAAAACTAATGGTCGATTATATTTCACTTTTTCAAAATCAAGAGGGACCCAAAAGGATGGATTTTGTATGCAGGTGGAAAACATACTGTGCCAATAACAGTTGATCCACCCTATGGCGGGTGTGGTGGTAGAGGGGTTAATCCAAGTGAGGTAATTGCCAAATAACGCTCCCCGGAGCAGAAGACTCATTAGCATTTTAAGACCTTCGAATAGTTTAAATTAAGCCCTCGTCCCCATTACGTAGGCATGATAGCACAAAGTAGCTATCTTTCCACATCCATGCAACTTATTCAGCGGGGAAAGTAGTAATAGAAATGAGAAAGATCATTCAGAGCATGATCTTCCATTTAACTTATCCTGTCAAGGCGATCCACTCGCCTATGCGTATCTCAACCAATCGACGACGAGCCATGATCGGTCAGTTGATCCACCCTACGGACAATGACCAACGGCATGAAAATGGCCAAAGGTGAATGCATTTCCTGCCATTCGTAGATGGCTAAGTAGTAACAACAGGATGCTGAAGATAGATCTTCCTCTTCAGACTTGTCCAGCACCAAACGCCACCCCTCTGCGACAAATATTTCACAACATCCAGTAACCAAACCACAAAATCGACGCTTAGTAAGAACATGGGAATTAAACAAAGTGGAATTCTGTCAAAATACTCAAATATCCCTTACAGTCTTCTACACCCGTCGTACTCAAAGCTCAGATTAGATCTCATCTCCAGTGTGTAAACTAAACTTCCATGGCTTTTTCAAGTCCGAAACCTCAACCTAGGGTCACTAATCGCAACAATTATATTACATTTAATATAAAAAGGAAAAATAGTGTAATACACTTTCCTCTTTGTGGTAGCCCTCCAACAAGGGCAGAAGTATTTGAAAATAAACTAAACTAAGCGAGGTATGAGATCTGGTTCCAGGGCTTGTACCGCCACATAGGGAAACTTGAGATCAAGAAGAGTACACCAGGGTTAGACGAATGCCATAGACAGAAACCCACTACAAACAACAGAAACCCACTACAAACAAAGGTTATACGCTGAAATATAGGTCATTATCAGATGTACTAGTATCTAAGTTTGAAATTTATATCACCAACAAACTTATTTAAAATTTAACTACCGGTATATTCAAGATAGGCTCAACAGCAGTGATTTAGCAAATATAGCCTCAATGTGAACTCTGAAAATTAAAAACTATTGCTTATGAACTTCACTCAAAACATGAACAGAATTAGTCTACCCAAATTCAGTTTCAGCACAAATTGTATAATTGTGGGTCAGTAAATTAGCATGTGCATACAAATTAGTGATGTCCAAACCTAGTGCCAAATTAGTACAGTAACATGACCAACTTCAGAAATTAATCAACACTTTTATTAAGAGTAAAAAAAAAGATCTTCCCATCGTTGAAGTTTCTCATACATAATCCCATTTCAGTCCAACTTTTTGTGGGCCAGTAAATTAGCATACACACATACAGAGCTTTCCTAGTGGCTCACATTTAATGATTTTTGAGCAAACATAGTGCCTAATTTAGTACAGAACTGTACCTTGCCCACTTTAGAAATCAGACATCAGAGCATTCCTTATAAAGAAAGAATTTAAATAAAAAACGGAGGTTAGACTGCCGAATTACTAACCATGAGTGGTCAGTATTTTCGCAGTGTAGCTGTTAGATTGCAGCATTACTAACCAGGCCTATTTTCCAACGATGCTGTTGTACTGACCAGGGGCCATTGCTGCAGTGCTGTTCTATGGCAATGCAATGCTGTTCTATGGCAATGCAATGATCGGAAACTTAGTTTTTCACACTTCTTTAAAATTAATCGTTCCGTCTCAATTCACCAACCTTTCGACACCCACCAAAAATGGACACGATAACATTGTTGAACTCTTGAAATTAATAGAAGGATTGCTAACGAAGGACCTCATGGTACTACTCATACAAGAGAAACTGTTGGCATCACCTCAAATTCCCTGGACTCCAGTGCGAAACGGTAGGCCATGTGGTGGAGCTTAGCCTCCAATAATAAAAAGCCTGCCCAATGGCCTTTGGGAGCTGTCCGCCCTGCAGATGCTGCGTTTGTCACTAGAGACTCTGCATACCGCCCCCACTCCCCCACACATGATCAGTTCAGTTGGCGGTATTTATACTCATTTTTGTACGCACGAATCAAGTTATATTACTGAAATAAGGCCATTGTATTACGATGGTATACTGTCAATGCTCACAGTGGTATACTGTTGCGTACGGTTTTGTTAACTAGAAATAATGTTCCTGGAACTAGTTTTCATGATTTCCTATCCAGAGCCAACTAGGAAATTATGGATTAAAACGATAAGATAAGGTATGCAGCCTACGTTGACCATGCAACTGAAAATTAGGTGATCTTTTATTACTGCTACAGTTCCGATGATACTTGACCTAGTCGTGTAGCGACTAGCATTCTTGGTTGTCGCCCGTAGAGATCCATGTTAGAATCCAGGCTCTGACAAGAAATTTAATTCTGGTCTGGGGGCTGAAATGGGGTACACTCCACTTCATAAGGTAAAACTGAGAAGAGCTGGGTCAGATTCCCATCTCATCCTTCCTGGACAGGTTTTCCGTAGTTTCTCACTTCTACTCCAGGCAAATGATGGGATGGTTCCTAACTTAACATGGTGTCCACAGAATTTACAATGTCAATTTTCCTGACTTTACCTGACCATTTTTCAACAAATTTCCTGACTCGCGAAAGCGTAACTTCGGAAAGAGGGATTATTGTGCAAATATGCATATGTATATCTTTTTTCATTTGCAGAATTTGCCCAATGCTCTCCTCTTTAATTCATTTAAAATAGAAAATAAAGTAAATTATAAGAAATAAGTCCCCACAAGTCCAACCCCTCCTCCACGTGGTGGGAGACGGGCAACGGCATGAAGTAGGGGATTGCCTGTAGGGGTGAAGTACAGTGGGGACTTTGTGTGCCCCGGGACCGCTACGGTAGCTGTGAGGGCTCTATGGGAACCCTGAAAAGTGACGGCTGACGGGGGTGATGGAGAGAAGAAAACTGGATATACTGGGCTTGGCAGAAACAAGATGGAAAGGAGAAGGTCGCAGAGAACTGAGGAAAGGGTACCGGTTGTACTGGATTGGGAACAGTGAAGGAAGGAGCAGCGGAGTAGTAGTTGTGAGAGATGGAATGAAGGAAGAGGTAAAGGGAATAAGTGACAGGATCATGAAGATCAGAGTAACTGTAAAGGGAAGAAGCCTGGAGATAGCCCAGGTATATGCTCCTCAAGTTGGATGTACAGCTCAAGAGAAGGAAGACTTTGAGGAGGAGCTACAACAGCAGTTGAATGGTCAGAGCATCATTGTCATGGGAGATTTGAATGCACATGTAGGAAGTGAAAGGCAAGCATATGAAAATGTATTGGGAGCAGAAGGATGGGGTAGCAGGAATGAAGAAGGGAGAAAGTTGCTGGATTTTTGCAAGAGAAACGGTTTAGTGGTAGGCAACTCCTGGTTCCGGAAGAAAGAAAGCCACAAGGTAACGTGGTACAGCAGTGATTTAACAAAGAAATCTTTGGTAGATTACATGCTGTATGACTGGGAAATGAAGAGAAGTGTCAGAGATATAAAGGTAATACCATCAGAGGCCTTAGATAGCGACCACAGAATACTTGTAATGAACCTGGGAGTTGTTAAGGATAGCAAGAGGACAGAGTACCAGGAAAGGAGAATCAAAGTATGGAAACACAAGGAAAAGGAAGTCAAGGAAGAATTCCAGAAGATAATAAGGGAAAGGATGCCAACAGACAATCCTAAAACAGGGGAAGAGGAATGGAAGCAATTCAAGAACACAATGGTGGAAGCTGCAGTGGCAGTATGTGGAAGAATTAGGAACAGAAAGCGGTGAAGAGACACCATGGTGGAATGAGAGAGTAAAAGAAGCTGTGGGAAGGAAGAACAAGGCTTTCAGAGTGTGGTTCCAGGAAAGAACTGATCTGGCAAGGGAAGATTATAAGATAAAGAAGCAAACAAGATCGCAGAGGAGAGGAAGAAGTGGATGGTTAAGTGGACAGAGATGATGGAGGAAGACAGCAGAGGAAATAAGAAAGTACTTTATGGGATGGTCAAAAGTAAGAGAAGAGGTCTGCGAGAGGATGTGGTAATGATGGACAAAAACGGAAATGAGGTACTCAACAAAGAAACACTCAAGACAGTGTGGAAAGAGTACTTTAGGATTTGCTGAATCCAAATGGTCATAGGGAGGAAGACAATGTATTGGAAGATGGAGAAGACAACACAGGAATGGAAAAGGACCTGAATTGGAGAGAACTGGAGATGGCTATAGACAAGTTGAAAGGAGGAAGGGCACCGGGTGTGGATGAAGTGAGTGTTGAAATGGTGAAGGCAGCAGGGGAGGTTGGGAAACAGTGGCTGTACCGTGTGATGAGGGTGATATGGAAGGAGAAAAAGACCCCAGAAGATTGGAAGAAAGGATTAATTGTCCCAATATTTAAGAAAGGAAGCAGAAAGGAGTGCAGAAATTACAGGGCAGTCACACTCATACCTCACTGTGCCAAGATATATGAAAGATATTAGAAAGTAGAATATGAGCCAAAGTGGAGAGAAAATTGAGAGAGGAGCAGTATGGTTTCAGACCTGGGAGATCAACAGTGGATCTCATATTTTCAGCGAGACAGCTCCAGGAACACCACTACGAATTTGGAGAGGATCTGTTGATGGCCTTCCTGGACATCGAAAAGGCCTATGATAGTGTGTGTAGGGAGAAGGTTTGGAAAGCAATGGAAAACATGGGAGTGGAAAAAGGGACTGTAGGCAGAGTGAAGGAGATGTATTGTGGAAGTGTGAGTTGTGTGAAAGTTGGGAGGGGAAAGAACAGACTGGTTCAGACAAATGAGTGGCCTGAAACAGGGTAGTGCGCTGTCACCCCTTTTCTTTATTGTGGTTATGGACGAGGTAATGACACGGATAGCAGGAAAGATAGGAGAAGATAAGATGAAAGCAATGGTGTTTGCAGATGATCTCATGGTCTGGGGAAACAGGGAGGAGGAAATTCAGGAGCAACTGAAGGCTTGGGAAGAAACAGTGGGAGAGTACGGATGAAGTTCAACATCAGTAAATGTGAGATCCTGTTAACGACCAGGAAAAATGACAGACCAATGAGTGGGATAACACTTGGAGGTGGACAGCTGAAGAAGGTGGAAAGTCTCAAGTACTTGGGAAGTATAGTGGAGGAAAATGGGAGAAATGACAAAGAGATTACGGAACGTGGCAGACAGGCAGAAGCATTTCTGAGAAGCATTAGGAGCTTAGTGTGGAATAAAGATGTCCCCCAAAAAAGCAAGGAAGTGTTATACAGTAGCTACTATATCCCGATACTGAATTATGCTTCAGAAACGTGGACAATGAAGAAAAGAGACATAAGCAGAATACAGGCAGGTGAAATGAAGTTCCTGCGAAGTAGGATCGGAGTAACAAGAGACAGGGTGAGGAATGAAAAGGTCAGGGAAATGGTGAAAGAGGAGCCCTTGCAAGGTAGGATTGAGACATCAAGACTGAGGTGGTATGGACACTTAAAGAGAATGGATGAGAGGAAGATTCCCAAAAGGATACATGAGATGCAGATGCAGAAGATACGACCAAGGGGAAGACCAAGAGATAGATGGCTGAAAGGAGTGGAGGAATGTGTCAAGAAGAGAGGCGAGGACTGGACCAGAGTGACAGCGGAGAGGTGGTGGGAAGAAAGGACTAAGTGGCGAGGCTTATGTTCCAAACAGACCCAGCCTGGGGCTGGAAACTGTACAAGATGATGATGATAAGGAATAATACATAAATCAAAGCACTTAATGAGGGGCAGATGACCTCGTAGTCCCCCCCCCCCTTAAAACAACAATAACTAACATAAATAAAGTACTTAATAACCTAAACTATAGTGATGGGGTCGCCACATCCCTACGCCAACGCCAAAAATGTGTACAAAAAATAGGTAAAAGAGGTTTTTACTATGATGTACTGTAAAATTGGAAACGTACTGTACCATAATATCCAGTGAGATATTGCTTTTTTATCTTTAGAGATTAGTAGAACTTGTAACATCAAAATATGGCTGTAAAAAACAAAATAGTACTGTATAATTAATAAAAAATTCCCGACTTTCTAATACTTTTTTTCCTGACTCACGCCATTTTGCACACTTTTTCCTGACCAAAAACAAAATTCCTGACTTTTCCTGCCTTGGACACCATGCTTAAGGTCACCGTCCAAATCATCACCGGAATTACAAATGCACACGCCACAATAATACAGGGTAGCAGACACTGAGCTAAATGACCAAATTTCTACAACGAGAGCTGCAATGGCCTATTTTGGAGGGTATTTGGTACGAGCTACGGAATGCATGGGGTTGCCATTATGGACTCCTTCAGAAACATTCACAAAGGTGGACGGCAGAGTAGCAATTTCAGCTATATAAGACATGCTCCTATTGGGGGGGGACGGTGGGTCTACGGCAGTGGACGAGCGAATGTCTATTACTATATCATCTCCAGATACCATTACTAGAGTTATTTTGGCCAATTTCATTAGTTACAATTTTTTAAACACATGTTCTCCTGTTCTGTAGCGCCACCGAAACGACAACAATAACAACGGGCTGAAGACCATAGCCTACCTATACCATGTCAAGAGTGCTTGATAAAATTAGCAGTATCCAGAGTTTGTTATTGTTTTAAGGGACGGAACAGCGAGGTCAACTGCCCCTCGGTATCAAGAGTCCATCTCCAGTGATGTCACTAATAAGACAGAGGGAGAGGTGGACTCCGGTATCTTAAGCCAAGTTTTGTTTCGCTGGAGAAGTAACTGACGAAATTATATCAATTACGCTGTGCAGTCCAGGAATGGCATGAACATTAACTAGAATACTGTTGCCACATGTTGCTACAGTGTGGAGTAAGTGATCATCCTGAGGAACTGAGCAGGATAAAATTGCAAATGTTTGTGCGCCCATCTGTCACTAACTACACCCATGGCACGAGACTACGTCTTGAGAAGAAAAACAAATTATGAAGAGAAAGAATCACAAAAATTAAGAAAAGTCGTTCCTTCTCGCTGAAACTATGGTACACTGGTAAAATATCCAGTGCAACCATCTACTGACAGTACCATACCTCACTCTTGTACACACCAGACAGTTGTGCGTGCTATCTAATAAGGGAAATCAGCAGTTGAAACGAACTCCTAGCAGTAAAAGATAACGTGTGATATTTTACTTCATTCTACTCAACAATGTGTATTCATGTTCTGTATATAGTGTTTAGGTATACTTTTGCTGGTTATAGCTTGCGATAGCAATGTACTGTAAATGTCGTTGCCTACGCTATATACAAGGCCGGGAAATGCAAGCTGTTTTGAGCTAAAAATGAATCACCATGAAGTTCCGCCAGTGACCGCTAGGATCGCTTTGTACCACCCTAGTTCCAGCATTCGCGCCAGTTTAACTCAAAAGTGGCATTGCAAATAGTGGTTGTTTACACGAGTATTTTTTAAATGGTTCACTGCTGTGTTCCGTTTTGTACTTCCCGGCAGGGAATGTGCAAATCAGTTTCATTTCACTAGTTTCCTATCAATCAGGAATTAAGAAATAAGGGGATTATAGCTGTTTCTCGACGAGGTGTGTGTGTGGACTACTTCTAAACAGGGCCGTATTTCTATTATCCATTTAAGATTAGATTGCCGCTGAGCATGGCTGCGCCACCGTTTGTTGATTATTGTAGCAGGAGCCTCGCGGGGCAAAGAGGTGGGCACAGTGATGACAGAGTGCAGTCTGCACACAAGTCAAGCAGCATTGCGTGCGCTACTTGTCTTAAAAGCGCAGATAAGTGTCACAGGAGCTCATGTCACCACGGACAGGTACTGGAGCTGAATCATATCCTACTCGCGCAACTGTACCTGTCAACGAAGCAGAGTGACGTGTGACAAAAGTTAACAGAGAATAGTTCCCATCTCGACCGCCGGCAATCAATTCGTGAAAGGGTAATAAATAGGCTGCAGCCTAGAGCGGCAAATTTTCAGGGGCGGCAGTTTGGTAATCTATTCAAAAGCTAAAATTAATTATTTCAGCGTTAATAATATTTTCCGTACAAATTTAAGAATACATGTTACTTAAAAATATGTTTTAGTCCTTCTACATAGCCTACTTTCTAAAACTATAACATAATACAAATTCAGAAATGCAACAAAAACACTTTCATATCAGTACATTATTAACGAGTTTGCCAAGAAATCTATGTAAATTTGTAAATCAAGATTACGTGGGGCGAGTTGTTTTAGAGAAGTTTGTATATTTTTCAACAAATAAACCAATAATTAACTACATTTTGTGTAATTTCATTTCACCGTGTAGGACAACTTAATTACCATTGAAGACAGTTCAATTACGAAAAAGATAGTCATTAGTATTAAAATATAAAAATATGTGTAAAATAGTGATCACGAATCTCCAAGCACAAATTAATTAATGAAGTTTCAAACCCATTTCATTTTTTAACGAATCTTAAAAGAAGTAAAAAGAAGTAGTTACGGTAACTAATTTCATTATATAATTAATTATGTAAAGCGTTAACATTGTAGTTTTATATAAACTAAATGAACTTCATGTATAAGAAAAGTTGAAAACGCCAATAAACTATCCCTTTGTTAGTTAGTTAGTTATTGTTGTTTTAAGGGGCGGAACTACGAGGTCATCTGCCCCTATCCCTTTGTTGTATAAAACAAATGTGTTAAGCAAATATCAACTATAGAGGGGGAGGCAAATTGACTAGCCCATAGGTGGAATAATCTTAAAACCGGCACTGCTTCTAAAAGGTCAGCAGTTTGTAGTAGGAATTTCAAAGAAGACAATTACAGTGTGAGCACAACTAGAAGATTTCTTCTACCTAAATCCGTACCGTCAGTATTTATAGACTTCCCTCCGCACAAACAAGTGACAACTACAGCTAGGAAACCACCAAAACGACGACAGCGTCAAACTGACGACACTTTCATCTAGGGAATTCTTTGTAAATGGCAACAATGTGACAAGTGATCATTTGAAGATCCGTTATATTCTTTAGAAAACTCTGGTGATAAAACCTGTCAGGAAACTCTCTAGGAAGGTGGTTTATCCTAGTAATTTGGAAAAGATGAATGTTTCCAGGGCCAAAGTTGTGTTTTCGCCCTAGTTGTCGCAGGCTTAAAAAGTATGGAAGTCGTATGCTCAGGGAAAATTAATGACAAAGGCAGTTTACTTGAGACTATTAATTTTATGGAACATTTTCAGAAATGGTTTGACATCCACAATGTCTGTAACACATCCCATGGCACCCACTCCAGAAATGACAATAAGATGATTTTTTGTGAGATGGACGATGGAAGACTGCACTGGTTAACGGACGTATTTCTGCCATACATCGAGGACATTCAGCAACATCCCGAAAAGTTCACGCTCTGGAGTTGACAACTCTCTTCAGTGGCATGCATATGATTTTTAATAAGCATCAATTTCCACTATGTCCTAACGAGGAATTTATCGAGTGACGATGTCGAGCTCTTTTTCAGTCATATCAGAGGGGGGGGTGTCGATAATATGGTGGATATGAGAACTTTTATCCATCCTATTTAATCTACCCTTCACACTGGAATTATCGCAGCTTCAAGCCATGGACACGTCGAACTAAGGAATGAAGACTTAGTATCCAGCGTAAGGTCCTGGTTCTTTTCTAGGAACCAACTTCAAGAAGCAGGTGAAGGACATGTCACGGATTCTGCTAAATTCATATAGTGCGTTCATATTGGCGGCGTTAGAATGCGATCCTAGCGGCAGAATGCTGAACTCAGTTGTCCCCCAGTCGCGGGGCAGCATCTCCCAGCCTTGTATTATAACGTAGGCAACGGTAAATGTAATGTGGGTACTCAGCGCTGCATTGGTCAATACGTGCACTGCTAGGATGACAGTTTTGATGCAGAGAACGCAACGATCGAGTAGGCATTTTATTATTGGAGGCTAAGGGTGGAGAGTCCACAATTACAAAGCATGAAACTTTTAAATAAGGCTATGCGTACCTTACAGATGCAAACTATCTCGTAAATTTCAGATGCACGTAATCCCAGGAACGGAAATATGGACAGACGAATAGCGTGGCTTTTTCCTCTTCGAAATTTAGGTGGAGTCTCCCATTTATATTTGGCGCACTGTCAATCAATCTCTTCTTTTTTCTTTTTTTTTTTTTAGACCCCCTAAAGAACGTATGCACAATCCAAGTCTAAGGCTAAGGCTATTGAAGTAGGCTAAAACGATGGGCCCGGAAAACAAATGTTTTGGCCAGTCCATTAATATCGTCCCACATAGATGCGTTTTGTTTTTTTCGTGTGGGTGGTATCCTGAGAGGCCGAATGAAGATCTTTCTAGTAGACGCCCGTGGGCGACCTGCGCGTCGGGATGAGAGATGGAATGGATGAAGATGAATGAAATTAGGCAAGGATGTGGAGAGAAGCGGCCGTGGCCTATCGGAAGGTACCGTCCCAGCATTTGCCTGGTGTTGAAAATGGGAAACCACGGAAAACCATTTTAAGGACGGCCGACGGTGGGGCTCGAATCCACGCGTCTACCGAGTCAGCAGAGAGCTTGGCCCCATGACCTAATGCTGCGCTTTAGCCAGCGTAGCCACTGTTGTCGGTACATAGATGCGTAATGTGGCGTGAAATGTACGGATTAAACGGCGGCGCTGAAATGTTCAAAAATGTTATTTCACACATAAAACGTCGGTATCCCCAAAATTAAACGAGTTAGGCTAAAAGTAAATTGAAGAGAAGGAAAGAATATATGGCAACGGAAGAATCTATAGATCAGTCGGTAAACGGTCAAGAAGGAAGCAACGTCAAAAATACTGGGCCTGGTCAGTAAAATAGCATCGTTGGAAAATACGAGGAAATAGGCCTGGTCAGGACAACAGCATCGTTGTAGCTGAAGCTACCGGGATTTTTCATACCTGTCGGTTCTGAAATTATGGCCAACAATATCGCGCCCGTCTGTATTTCAGAGAGTAAGTGAAATTTGTCGTTTTCCAATTCGGCAGTCTAACAAAAACTGACCTTCCAGTCGTGACGGTTGAAGGTTTTCCAACCTTTTCAATCATTCTACTCCCCAGGTACGGTATTAGCTTTAGATTGAAAAGTTTATAACAAAATGCACATTACCTTCCCAATCATATTATAAAATCTTTGAGAAACAAACAATGAATGAAGGCCCACAACATTCAATACTATCTAAAGAAAAAAAAAGTTCAGGCTTCAGCCTTCCTACCTTACGGCAGACCCAGCACCGCCCAAGGTTTCGCACTTCTTCCGGCGTTTTCTCTTGATAGCACCTCTTGATGTCACAGCAGCCGAGGAGAAAGTGAGCTACGTCATTTGACTCGCCGTGTTATAAACGCTGCCTTGATGAAGCGGATCAATACTCTGGAAAGTTCTGGGAGTTTGTGCGTATAGTAGAAATTTCCACTCAAACTGCGCATTAGTGCGGCAACTTGCCCAATCGCAGCGCAGGCAAGAGTACACGCCCTACGGCCTCCCTGTAGTGGTGTGTTGTACAACGTTCCCAATTTCATCCTAAGAAGAAATGACGCCATCAGACCGCCATATTAGCATCGAATGCTGCAACTTTGTTTTTGTAATGAATAAATTAACGAAACTTAGAAGTAACCCATCCAAGAACCCAGCAATCCATACTTACAAATTATGACCTTAAAAATGACTGCAAAGCTCCCTTTCTTAATAACAATAGAATGCAGTTGAGATAACTTAAGTTATAAAATCAGTGACGCCAAGTAGGCCTACTGTATAAATGAGTCTACTGTATTTCTCCGTTTGTAATAGTGCAAAACATCGCAATATTCCACCTACATTTGCTATCACCAAAAAAAAATTAGGGGCAGATGACCTCGTAGTTCAGCCCCTTAAAACAACTACCGTATAACTATCACAAAAATTAAAGATATACGCTCAATCTATCCCGAATCAATTTAAATAACGTACCAAATTACTAGTTCAGAAAAATCCCATTGATGTACAACTGTTACGGGGGGCAGTTGACCTCGCTGTTCCGCACCTTAAAAAACAATCATCATCAAAATCCCACTGACGTGAGTTCTTAATTACCGGTACCGGTATTCAACGCAAGTGTATACTCAACGTCCCCATCATTGAAGCAGGACAATACCGATGATCAGCATAGCCTACTTGACCTACAATTAATTCGTATCATTACATTTATGATATTTCTTTTATCCAATTTTACAACAAAAATGGATTTCTACACATTAAAAATTGCATACAATGCTTATTTTCTGATTATCCATCACAGCGCATGAAAACTTAATGAAATAATGAATAACCGCGGAATATTACAATCGACTGCTGCAAACTTTTCACAACATTTCACAAATCAATATCGTAGTTCTACAGCCAGTGCTGGATTACCCATTAGGCCCGACTAGGGCCCCCTATTATCTGGGTCCCCAAAAAAGTAAAAAACAGTATGATTTGTTAAATTGTTCATCAAATCATCTGAAATGTTTTCAAATAACGATAGTTTCAATTGAAATGCCCATATACAGTATGATTTAATAAAAAGTGTATTATTCATCTTGAGAAAGAAACTCTTGTATCCTACTTTATTAAATGTACAGGTGCTAAAAATAAAAATTATTTGAAAAAAATAAAGGGGCCCCAAAAATCTGAGGGACTTGGGCCTCATTTTACCTTAATCCGGCACTGTCCACTGCTCGAGTCTTAGCTGCGTGGACCTGAGAGGAATGTGCATCGCAGACTATGAGTAGTGGTGGTGACGAGTGATGAGGTTTCTCGGTCCTTGCGTAGCAACAGTAACGAATACATTAGTCGGTGACTCACTCACTCATTCCCAACGCCACACTGGTTTCAGAAAAGACCCTATGTTAGCAGTATTGGAATAGACGAGCATGTCAGGTAACACGGCGGGCTGTCGATAGGCTTCTCAATTCTCGCCTGCTCCTACCCCGCCTCTGCCCTTCATCCCGCACGTTCACAGAGCTTGGAACCGAGTAGTACAGCTTCCTAAGTTAACTTGCCTCAGTCCGTCAGCTCGATCTCAAACCAACATGGCTGTCGCAAGCCCCGCCTCAAACAATCGCCAGTGAAAATAGGTTTAAATGAAATTGTTTCAAATGAATAATTATTTTATCAGAAGCGTAACTTGTGCGAGTGGGAGTGAAAGATAACTTTAAAATATCCAAAGCTATCGTACAAAAAATTCCTCTCGGGACGCCGGGAGTCGGAGGTAGATTTCACCGGGCAAACTTAGGGATAGGCGAAAATAGGCAGAATATGCAGGTTTTCGAAGAAGGATCAGAACTCATTTATTGCTAGAAAGTATTTTATAACTGGAGCTTAATTAACTTTGCATTTCGTCTCTTTATGCATATTTTAAACATTTTATTGTCTTATGCGGACGGAAACCTTATCGTCATTTGGGGTCCATTTTTATACTTGTGGTCACACTGTCCTTATGCAAGGTTTCGACACTGATGTGTAACTATCTAACGGTCTGTTACTTCTTCACGCAACATTTCTTCTCCCGCAGAGATTTAGGTTGGTTCCTCAGTTTAGGGGCTGCGACAACGCGGTCATTTAGCCCCGTGTACTTTGGGTGTGTGTAGAATCTGTCTGATAAACGGTGTTTAGGGATGTAGCCTGAGAAAGTTCACGCCAGATAGCGCTCGTGTAGTACTGGGTAAGCGCAAGGCGATCGTCCTATGTTACCCCCAGTCAGCTGCGAGGAATGTATAGATTGTGACCGAGTTTTCTAAGCTAAAGTAAATTATATCTTCTCTAATTTTACTCCAAGACTATATTAATTAATTCTATAGGTATATCCTCTAATATATTATGAACGATTCTCAGCGTTTAAGCGTTAAACAGCTGCAAAATGAGCTACGGACCAGAGGTGCTAAAACTAGCGGGAGGATGGAAGAATTAATAGGCTACAGCGATAATGTTACGAACAGAAACGTCACTTCGTACTTATTCGGGAAAATGAAAAGATATTTATTCACAAGAAAAAATGCACACACATTACAAATAACACTCAAAAGACTCCATCTTGGATGCACTGTTCCTTGTCCTTCTTTTCTCACAAAAGACAAAAATAACTGTTGCCAACTGTCTGTCACATCCTCCCACCGTTGAGGAAAGACATCCTCAACAAGACATCCTCAACTACTCCACATATCTTGCAGGAACATTGACAGTTCTACCCGAACGTGTAGTCTTTGGGGGTTGAACACCAGTTCCAGTCGGCTCTCCTAAAGCAGTAGCCGTTTTCTTATTCAAGCCAGTCCTTAAAGGTGTGCTGTCTTCATCAGGTACTTCTAGTGGGTAGAGTCGCTGTATCGGTCTCAAGAGTTCTCCTTTAGATGTAACAACCCTTGCAAGTCTTGTATTACCATCAGTTCCAGGGAACAAGTCCACAATTTTTTCCAAGGGGCCAATCTATCCTCTTAGTGCCATCTGATCCAACTAGGACAATGTCACCTCTCTTGAACAAAAGAGTTGGTTTACAACTCGGTTTACCGAGTGCCAAAAGTCCCAGATATTCCTGCTGGAATCTTTTTTTCAATGCCATTCTTAGGTTCAGAAGATGACGATTTCTTTGATTCAGGGTTATAGCATCCAATGCATCACATTCTGGAACTCCAGTTGTCTTAATTTCTTGTAGAAAGCAGGCAGGGGTGAGTGGACTTATATCTTCACATCCATCGGTCAGATATGTTAGCGGTCTTGCATTTATGGTGGCTTCTATACTGCAGAGAAGGGTAAGCATTTCTTGGTAAGTTAGACAGGCTTTACCCAAAACTCGTTTCAGAAGCTGTTTAATTAGACGTATTAACCTTTCCCAGAAGCCTCCCCACCAACGAGCACTAGGGGGATTAAATCTCCAAGTAATACGTTCAACCGAATGGTGTTTGGAAATATTCTCCCAGTCAACACTTTGAAACGCGTTATCTGTACCCGTGAAATTTGTACCATTGTCTGAGTAAATCACAGAGGGGCGTCCTCTTCTTGCTACAAACCGCCGGAACGCTTGCACAAACGCCTCTGTGGAGAGAGAAGTAACCATTTCGAGATGAACAGCGCGATACACCGCACATGTGAAAACTACAATCCAAGCTTTACTTTCATCCCTCAGGAACACCGGACCTGCCAAGTCCACTCCTATCACTTCAAATACACAGGCTTCCCGTATGCGGTCCAGGGGCAGAGGGGCCTGAGTGATTTCGGTATGTTGTCCATCATGCCTCCGGCACTTGACACATTTTCTTATAATTTTTCTAACTGTCCTCCTTCCACCGATGATCCAGAAGCGTTGTCTCAGATGATTAAGAAGAAGTTGTACTCCAATGTGATTTTCTTTCACGTGCTCATCCATAATCAAGCGAGAGGTGATGACATGGTTCACCGGGAGAATCATTGGGAACCTGAATTGCTTCAAATCTTCTCGCAGTAGTAGTCTCGTTTTAACCCTGAGAACACCATCTTCCAGGAATGGATGTAGTGAAGATAGACGTTTATCAACTAATCCGTGGAAGCTTTCTCGTTGAATTATAGAAATGAGTCTAATTTCAGCCCTTTCTAACTCTTCAACTTGCAGATTTTCTTGCGAGATCCTCTCACGTCTAAGACAATTCTTACAGAAACGAAGAATCCATGCGATTAGATGAACTATTCTGTGATAGCTGGAAAAATACCTGGCATACCAGAGGGGACCTTCATTGGTTGCAGTCATAGAATTCACAGGGTTTTTCTTCATTTCCTTTGCGATACTCTCTTCGTCATACACCACTTTTGTTTGAGGCCAACAATCTGGAGATTCGTACAACCAGGCAGGTCCCTCCCACCATCGAGAGGCTACTAATTGCGAAGCAGAACAGCCACGTGACGGTAAATCAGCTGGATTCAATGAACCTGGAACATGTCGCCAGCAGTTTAAATTGGTCAAATTCCTGATCTCATTCACACGATTGCGGACAAACACCGACCAGTTCTCAGTCCTGCAGATCCATGCTAGAACTGTGGACGAGTCAGACCAGAGAAAAAACTCATGAACTTCCAGTGAAATAGATTCCAACACACATTTAAGCAACCGTGCACCAATTGTAGCTGCCAGCAATTCCAATCTGGGGATTGTCACTTCCTTGAGGGGGGCCACACGAGATCTTGCATCACATAACTGTACACTCACTTGATTGTTGGAATCGCATCTTATGAAGACTACTGCTGCGTATGCAAGTTGGCTGGCATCACAGAAGACATGAATTTGCACATGGTCACTTCTTCCAAACCATCGAGGAATCTTGATTTCTACCAGGTGAGGTAGATCCTTTACCCAGGCCAGAAACTCGTCTCTGGACTTCTCATCAACTGCACTATCCCATCTTATATGAGTCTTCCAGGTTCTTTGAATCAACAGTTTAACACAAAGGGTGACAGGACATGTCACACCAACTGGATCAAAAATTCGATGTGCGAGTGACAGAATTGTCCTTTTTGTCACTTCTCCCACCTGAAGGCTATTCAACCAATGCAAATTTAAAGTAAGTGTATCCTCCTGTCGATCCCATAACAGTCCCAAAACAGATGAAAGGGTAGCAGACTGGTCATCATCCTGAGAGAACTGCCATCCCCTCAAATTAAAACTGCCTTCTGATAATACCCTACTAGCTTGATTGATAAACTCGCCCACCTCCGATTCCCTGTCAAGGCTAGTGACAACGTTGTCCACGTAGAAGCTCTGTAGAAGTCTCTCGATGAATAGGGGATTGAATTGCGGGTTTTCCAAGTACTTCTTCAGGTGATACTCCAAGACCGCCACCAGGAGAAACGGACTACAAGTTAAGCCGAAAACCAGCCTGGCATGCTTGAAGATCTTGTAATTATTCCCAACGTCCTGCCACATCAGGAAGCAGATATAGTTTCGATCTTCTTTCCGTATGCTTATCTGAAGGAAGGCCTTCTCAATGTCTGCAATAATTCCTACTTTCCTCTCTCGGAATCCAAGCAGGGGTTCCCGCTTCCTTCGCTGAGGCGTCAAATACAGGACGAACAGGTGTCGTTGAACTACTTTCCTTCACAACAGCTCGATGCGGTAGATAGTGTCTGAAGTTTTCATCCTCCTGAACCGGTTCAATAACACCACTCCTTTCCCACTCGTTGAAAATATTTTCATACGTCTCGCCTAGTCCAAAATTTTCCACTTTCTTCCTTGTGTTGACTAACCTCTTCTCAGCCATGACCCTGTTAGATACAAGAAATGATTTGTTTTCTTTGCAGGGTAAATGGACTTCATACCTAAATTCTCCATTAATAGACACGGTTTTCTGAAAGTGCTCCATTGTTGCAAAGTTTTCTTCAGTTTTAGTTTTCTTTACGGCAGGATCGCTGATACCTAGCACGTCCAGTTCCCACAGATTTTCAACTGAAGCATCTCTGATAAAGAGAGAAGTGACGAGGTTGGTCATGCTTGATTGATCTCCGGAAACTACTTTACCCATCACAGTCCACCCCAGCAGAGTCTCAATACATACAAGACCATTGCTTAGTGTACACGTTTGTCCAGTCATTAACTTTCCAGCGACATCAGCGCCTATTAATAGTTCAATGGGACCTTCAGTATCATAATTCTGTATCCCTTTTGCTCTTAGTTCTTGCAACCATGGGCCCTTTAACATAGTATTGTACCCTGTAATTACTTGTTGCCCTAAGACTTCAAAATTGCAGGCATAAGGCTTTCCTAAACTCTCTATGTAGATCCTATAGCACATATGCTGTCTCTCTTCGGTGACTACCCCACCAAATAGTGAATGGCGTAGCATTTCTGTGCGATGACTACTGTAACCTAACTTCTGTGCCACTGATTCAAGCATATAAGATCTCTGACTGCCAGTATCCAGTAGAGCCCTTACCTCCATTGCAGAGGATTCTCCAATGACCTTCACCTTTAATGTTTGCAAAATAACACCTTGCACACCACTACGTTCTTCATTTGAAATCAAAGAGTGAGACTGAAGTTTCTCATTGGTAGCTTCAGAGGAATGTGTTGGGCCTAGACATATTAGGCTGTTATGTTTTTTGCTACAGGAATCACATTTTAACTGACTTCTGCACATCTTTGAAACATGTCCTTTCTTCAGACAGAGAAAACATGCTCTCTTATTCTTCACAATTGAGACTCTCTCCTTTAAAGCCATCTGCTTTGCCACGGAGCAGTTTGAACTAGCATGGGACCTATCACAAAATATACAGTTTAGTTTAAGATTACAATCCACAAGTGCAGCTGCGGTAGGTGGCGATTCACTGTAAATGTCAATTTTCTTCGTACCTTTTGACTTGTCAGGATTCACATTGATGTTACCTTTACTTGGGATGGCCAGTTTGATCCTTTCCTCACTCTCTACTTCATTCTCCAGGAATTTCATCAAACCTTTAAGACGTTCACTAGGTTCACATTCCTTCCCACCGCCACTCCTCTGCCAGGCACGTAACACATCTATAGACAAGCATGATTCAATCATAGGAAATAACATTGCTGCATATTTCTCGGAAGTTACACCTAGGCTCTCCAAAGCACCAAGTTGAGTTTCGAGTCTGTCATATAATGATGAGATGTCAAGACTACTACAAGAATTCATCATTGTCAATAGTTCTCTAGTGTAGACTTCCACCAACAAAGAATCTTTGCCAAAACGTGATTTAAGTTTCTGTATTGCTTTAGGGTAATTTCCACTTGTGGCTGGAAAACTATCAACGATGTCGCGAGCTTTGGAGTTTGGCAATGTTGCTTGGATAAGATATTCGTATTTATCGGCATTATCTAACCCTTCATCTTCATCAATCTTTTGAAATTGATTCCAGAAACCTAACCAATCTCGTAGATTTCCACCAAATTTTCGGAATTCGATCTTTGGAAGGCGATATTTACTTTTTAGGTTATGAGTGTTACTGGTGCTTACTGTTGACTGGACTTCGTCTTCACGTTTTCTCTCCATTGCAAGAGCATCGGAAACAGCCGCTGCTAACATATGAAACTTGCGTTTATAGTCATCTACTCCGTCTACTTCTGTGATCAGGTCTTCTTCTGACACCGCATCTTCCATGAGGTGTTGGAAGATCTCCTGGTCCAGATTACTTATGAGGTTAGCCTTCTCTTCCACTAAGGCGTAATCTCCTCGGATAGCGACTATGTCCTTTATTTCTTTCTCCAACAAAACTTGAAGTGAAGCTACAATTTTCGTGAACGATGCACGGTATACACCACGTTTTCTGATCAAACTTCGAGTATCGCTCATTTTCCTTTCTATGTCCTGTCACGGTCGCCAGATGTTACGAACAGAAACGTCACTTCGTACTTATTCGGGAAAATGAAAAGATATTTATTCACAAGAAAAAATGCACACACATTACAAATAACACTCAAAAGACTCCATCTTGGATGCACTGTTCCTTGTCCTTCTTTTCTCACAAAAGACAAAAATAACTGTTGCCAACTGTCTGTCACAGATAATAACAAAATTCTAACACGCTTTATTATTCAAATAATGAATAGGAGTCAGAATGCTTGAGTATTGTAGGCCTATATTGATAAATATTTTTCCATAAGACTTAAATCATAAATAGAGATTTCCCGGTCAATGCATGTGAGATTTTCAAAGTGAAATGGCATGTCCTGTGGTTCGGATTCCACGTAAAGGGGAGGTCCCTTGGCTCATGATCTCTAGATTAACGATCACGTAAAACTACAATCTTCCTTTTATAAATAGAGATTTAAATATTCACTTGCTCCTCTTGCTTATAGACTTCGATTCATGTCTGTTTTTGGTTGATAGCTTACATGAAACTGTCATGTATTAAGGTAAACATAATCAAAGAAAGTTGATACCGATATTGTGTACCTCAAAATGCACCGCAACGTTCGGTTCTTATGTAATTTTGTCAATTTCTTAATACGAATCGTTTCCGTACCCCTTGGAAACGTTATAGGGGTACAGTATTTAAAAAGTTTGAGAATCCCTGCTTTAGGGCCATGAACTGTTTTCATTCATTATGTCTCAAGAATGTAGAAGGCAGTCGCTACCGGTACCACATTCTCCGTCGGGAAGATGGAAGTTGACGATTAATTCTGATTTCAAGAAACCAACCATAATACGTTTTTGACTGTTAATGTTGTGACATTTATTCTTGAAGTATATGCCCGAGTATTGATGCCTTTGAAAGTAATCACAAATGTTACATTCACTTCTTCCTGTATATTGAAGCTTTCTTTCCGTACCGTACTTCAATGGAGATAATTTATGCAGACTCCGATATTGTAGGCTTATCGTGGCAAACCGGCAATTTTCTTGTGTATGGCGTCTTCGTTATTTTGGTTGTGTTCGTGGTCCACGGAAAAAGCGATGGAACAGTGCCCGGTTTTAATCTTGCTCTCTCACCTTCAAATACAAACGCATAAATTCAGTGGTTATCGAAATGTCTAATCAGTTTATAGGTAGGAATTATTTCCCTTTGTAAACCACACTTGCCCAACACAGTTTTCGTGAAGTCATCGAGTTGAAAATGATTGGAACACACTTAAATATTTTCGGTCAGATTTTCTCCACCGAAATGTTTCCTTCTAACAGCATGTAACCATTTCTTCCTCATTTCTTTATTTTGTGAAAATTGGTGACACGAAAACGGGCCTCCCTGCTTTTTGCAAAGAGGAACACAGCAATAGCTCAGCATAGTCACGAAAATAGCAATTTAAACAACTTAAATTCGTGGATATTACCGGCATGAGAACACAGGAGACAAATTAAGAACACCTTGCGCTTACCCAATACAACATCAGTAGGCTCTATCGGTGCTAGTTCTATACATCCCTATTGTGATAGCTGTATTTGTCTGTAATTCAGGTAAGGACTGCAGAGGTCAATTTCAAGTAGTAGTTCCTAATTTTGCTACCAAATACTACCGCCAACGATTCCTAGCTGGGAATTTGGCTACTAGATGCCACCGCAACAACCTACTCGCAACGAACATTGGAACTTCCCCTCCGAAGGAAAGCATACTGAGTTTTTTTAGCACTCATAGAAAATCCGACAACTTCGGCCGGCTTTGAACCCGCGACCTTGGGCATGGAAGTTCAGCATGCTACCAGTTACGTCACCGAAGCCGCTTCCCACAAAGTCAGATGGAAAACTGAATGTGATCTTGTGCAATGGCGTTGTCATGGCAACGTATGATGGCTCATCCCTCATCAATTTAGTAGGTCATGGCAACCTCTGATGGCTCTTGGCATTTTCTTCTAATTCCGAAATCATTTTGCTCATCCCATGGCGTAATGGTGGGTCATATCAAAAATCCTTTCAGACACATGTTTTAGGTAATTATTAGGGGAATATTGTCCATTTTGTACGGTTTTGATATTGTGCCTATTAAGAGAGATTTGATTAATGTTTCCCGAAAAAACACTTTTTCCCACTTTGGTGCTAACATAAAACTTTTCAAGCACAAATTTTTGGGCCTTATCCGACACATAGTATGAACTTTGAATGGATTCGATATTTCACATATTAAGAGAGTTATAGCGATATTTCACCCCCTTAGACCGATTGTGCCCATTAAGGTTAAATGTCCCGTTTTTTAGTTTGTAAATTTGACACCACGTAGCAGCACCAAAATGAGACAATTTCTTTTTTCAGTTTTCTCTTGAATGAAAGCTCGTATTTGCGATCTGAAAACCACTATGTATACTAGACTGCAATTGAATTGATATTAATTCGATGCATTTTCCAAAATGTGAAAAACAAAAAAGTTACTAACAGTTTTTATATCTCTGCTTAAAATATGAAAAAAAAACTGGTAATAGGAAAATGGAGATTTATTTCCTGTTTCCAATGCATTTTTCAGAATTAAAATCGGGTGAGTGGAATCGACAGCATTAGTTTGGGAATTGTTTGGAAAGGGTGGTAGGCAGCGCGGCTCCACAAGATCTCTTGCACAAGGAAAATGATGAACACGCTGACAGGGAGGAGGGAGAAGGGAACCCATTTGACGACAGGAAGGATTTGCCTTCCTCTTGTCACAAATATTATAGTTCGACGAGTTACGTGTACAAGTGCCTAGGCGTGGATCATTATCTGAGCAATAAAATTATACTGTAGTAGTGTCACAATATGTAACGTTGACACAATGTGTTCGTACAGATACTTTTCTTACTTCCTCTAACATTCTTGTTGATAATAATACATTGTAGGGGCTTGGGACATCTTGGTCATCAGTCCCTTTGGCTGGCTGCGTGGCTCAGCGGTAACGTTCTCGCTTGCTGTGCTGAAGGTTGCAGGATCGAATCTTGGAGCAGCCAGTTGGCATTTGAGGATGCGCGAATGCGAGGGAGTCGTGTCATTAGATTTACTGGCACGTTAAAGATCCCCTTGGGGGCAAAATTCCGGCATCCCGGCGTCTCTAAAAGCCGCAGTAGTTAATAGGGACGTAAAAACAATAACGTTATTATTATTATTATTATTATTATTATTAACATTTTTATTATTATCATCATAAGTCCCGTGTAGTTGATTATGTCTGTAACTGTATTAGAGTCAGGGATGGGGCGGGTGCCCTGAAACTTCACGTGCGGTACTATCTCGGCATTTACCTGGAGGGAATGTGGAAAAACGGTGAAAAGACACTCAGGATAGTTGCTGATAGCACTGGATTCCCTTCTAGGTAACTGCTTTAGAGTTATTTGAGGATAAACTCCCGAACAAAAACATATTGTTCCGACATTAGTAATACTTTGTAGGGCATAATTCTTACCGCACAGAGCAGCGACTGGTTTCACTTGATGCGAAACTGAATACTGTATAGAAAGATAGGACTGGTTTATAGTTAGCACGTTCTTGATATTTTAGAAAAAAGATGGACAAGATATGTTCTTGTTCAGGTTTATTGGGAATATCTATTCTAAAAACCAACTCTAGTTGGTTTTTTTTTTTTTCTAAACTGATGTCATTGTTTTATAGTGCCAGAATGGCCCAAACTGAAAGACCAGCTCAGCAGCTTTGGTTCTATGAGTGAAGGAACCTCGTTTCCCTCGATTGATCTGCTTACCTCCGCTGAATTTTGCAATTTTCGGCAGCATTGCTGGTGGTGTTTGATAATAGCTGGGAACATTTTGTAATTAGGGGCTGCAAGCAATAACGCATAAGTTTGGTTGCAGTTAGCTGTTTGTCATCACCTTGCCCGCTGGTAGTTCAAAAGTACTGTTTTCATGGATCCCAATCCAGTATTTCCGGAAACCAATTTTCCATTTTCACATTCGCTACGCCTTTATTTTTCCACACAACGCATTGTTTCCATTGGAAGTTGAACTTGCTTCTCTGAAAAAAGTTGACACTGAATAGTTAGTGATTTTGTACTCCTACACTTAGGTCTATGTATTAGAAGTAAAAAAAAAAAAATACACCCGTGGCGCGACAGCACATGAAGGGCCTAGGCCTAACAAGCAACCGCTGCGCTGTTCAGCCATGTAGCCTGCAGATTTCGGGGTGACTTTTAGTTATCCAACTTGTAGGCTATAGGGAAAATATAAGTGAAATCATAACTGCTCACTGCATTACAGATTCTCTAATGCAAGCGTAAAGAATTATAAAATTTCGAATATAAACTAGGAAAAAAAACTTTGGGTGTGAAGAGGTGTTTTTATTTTGTTTTGTTTTAGGTCCTTTTCTTGGTGCTTAGTCGCAATCTCCCCTGGGATTTAGTGGAACGTCCTTGAATCGGTTTTGGCGGTGACTCCATTTTTCAACAACAAACGAAAAAATAACTCCACGTGATGACCGTAATGCTCTCCACCAGTCTTAGCCTACCTATATGTACATGTATCTATTCTACCTCCGTAGAGTAGCGGTCAGCATGGTTCGCTGTCCTCCCCCCCCCCCCCCCCCCCGGAGGTCCTGGGTTCGATTCCCGGCTCTGCCAGGAAATTTGAAAAGTGGTATTAGGACTGGAACTGTGTCTACTCAGCCTCGGGTAGTCCAAATGAGTAGAGGGGGTTCGATTCCCACCTCAGCCATCCTCGGAATGGTTTTTCCGTGGTTTCCCACTTCGTCTTCGGACAAATGCTGGGATGGTACTGCCCCCGTAATTGAATTATATAGAGACCACGGTGGCTATATTGGGAATTTTAATGAAAGTTATGGCTGTCATGGTTATGACGTGGGTAGTCATGACGTAAGCACGGATGACGTAAATGTTATGCCAGCAGGTTACTTGAGCTGAGATTCTCAGTGACGTCAGCAGTTAGTCGAGAATGTTCCAAGATTTACGACGCAGTCGCAGGAAACGAGGAATTCTGCTGAGGAAGAAACTATGCTATTGGAGGGGAGGCTTGAACCAATCAACGATAGTTTAAAGGAAGACGGAGATTGCTGAAACTATGGTATTTTTATTACTTTTGGAATGCAGAATTGTGGAAATCCATTTGCAGTAAAGGCATTGATTTGGAATTTTGGTGAAATTTATTTTCAGTTTTTGAATTTTGAAAATCCGTCATGTATTAACGAAGTTGGAACTTTTAGCGATGACGCAGTATCACGCTCTGGAAGGGATGGAAACGCCCCTCGTGAAGTTCATAAAAGGGCTTGCGCAGAAGAGAGGAGTCTCTTTCATTCTCCGATCATTCTCAGATCTCATTCTCAGATCATCGAAGTATAATTGTGAAAGTTCTTTTCTTATACATTCATTTTAGTGAGACGTCGAAGTGAACAGTAGTGAAAAGAATCGTCTTTATAACGCGTGGGGAAGCCACTATATTAACGAGATCCATGTCAAACTAGGTGAAGTTGAGACGGACCTTAGAACGCTTCTACAAGTTTAGCTTCGAACAGTTAGCGGTCGCCGATAAGCTAATTGTATTGTGCAGTGCTACATAAAGTAATAGAGAAAGGCTGAACAATTTCGACCGATTATTTTGAAGGATATTAGCAGTTTTATACGACTGACAAAAGTGATTATCTCGCCACAAGAGAAGCACTATTGTATAGCCAGAATCAACGCCACGGCTTACGCTGCGAGTGGAATAGAAAGACTTCAGATTGCTTTGTTACACAACGCTACAGTATAATGGAGCAATTTAATACGGCAGTTTGTTCTTCTATGACTACAACCGAAGAGCAGATGGAAGGCTAAAGGACTTAATGCAATTGGGACATATTTCAACGGAGTAAGATAGCAACATGGAACTTCGCTAATTGCTATTCCACACAAGCGAACATGCGGTGAATACCATCTACACCCATGTTTCGTGATTAAAGGCTGAATACCATCGAACAGCCATGAAAATGATTTCATACTCTTTGAATATGAATAATTTCTTCGGAAATTTCTACAAAACTTCATGGCGATTGTCTACTGGAACTTCAGGGAATTTTTCAAGAGAGGTCAGGGATATCCCGACTCACAAAGAAGATTATTGCCGGAAGGATGTCTATTCGTCTTCGAGGAGCAGAGCGATTTCCGGAGAAGGAAGCAGTTCGATTCTCCGAGGGTGCTATTTCCTATTTCGAGGATGGAGCTCAGCTTTAACTTGGTGAAATGGATCCATCAGCAGTCTTCTTTGGGGAATTTTCCTCTGGAACGTCAATCGGCAGATAAGGTAGTCGTGAACGTTTATTGTATTTGAGTTTATTAATAATGTTTGAGCAACCATTTTTCCCATATTTTTATACTCATGTTTTTGCCCTTTTTTTCTTGTTGAGATTCTTATTCTCAGTACACCTTGTTGAGTTATGCCTTTTTCGACGATTTATTAAGACATGGTTATGTCATGGGCATAGTTAATGATTTTGGATCAGTTGAGACTGATATTTAGATTTTTCAGTAATTAATATTTTTGTAGTCACGATTTGACTGTAAGTTAATGATTTTTATGGCAGATTTAAATTCAGACAGCGTGTCACTTTATTAAAGTAATTCTACCCCAGTTTAATTACTTTGACCAATTTTCTGTCATCATCAAGAAGGAAGAACATTTAAATGATTTTAGAGCGTTAAAATCCATTACGTTGTCGACGATCTTGGAAATACTAGTCGTTATTTGAATTGATTGCAACACAGACATTTATCGTCAGTTATGAATGAACATTGCATCATAGACACTTTTGTGAAAGAGTAACTTTAATAATGAATTATTGAATGCATTAAAGTCAAGAACTTTTGTTAGGAGTTTTTCTCAATTAGAGATTTATAGAACGATGTTTGCATTCCCCAGTCTAATTGGATTCTATTCGATTACTTTGCATTTTAGTCGCACTTTATTTGATGATAGTATTTTTATACTACAATTCTTTTAAGATGTTAATCTTAAATTTTGATAGACCAGACAGGCGTATATAAGCGTATTCACTATTAAATTTGTTTGTGATTGGCAAGTTTTGACTTCATTTCGGTTCATGAATGAAATCCACGAAGGTTAAATAAAAACAGTTTTGAAACAATTGAAAAAGAAAATCCACAGCCTGCTTCCAGTCTCCGACCGGGTCAGGAATGGAATGAATGAAGCCCCTATCTAGCGGCGAGGATATGAACTGTGCCGGCTGCCGAGGCCTGACGCACTCCTCTGGGGCAATGATTAAAAGAATGACAGATGAAATGAAATGATAGTGGAGTGTGTTGCTGGAATGAAATGTTGACAGGGAAAACCGGAGTACCCGGAGAAAAACCTGTCTGCCTCCGTTCTGTCCAGCACAGATCTCACATGGAGTGACCGGGATTTGAACCACGGACTCAGCGGTGAGAGGCCGACGTGCTGCCGCCTGAGCCACGGAGGCTTAGTTTTGAAACAATTAATGATTATAAAAAAATTTAAGTGGAACTATGAATGTATAATCGCTAGTGCAGCGCGTGTTGAAAGTCGCTGATGTATAATGCCCTTGAATATGAAGGAGGTTCCCACAGGAATTAATGTTAAAGAATTATTTGTGGAAGTTTTTGTAAGTTATGTGGAAGTTTTTAATGCCATATAGATTAATATATGATGAATTTTGGGCCTAATTTTAATGCAGTTTGTGCATTAACTTGTTAGCGAAGTATTTTCCGCTGGAGTAAGATTGTCATAGTTCGTTAAAAATTAATCAAGTGAATTGACTGTTATAATTAACACGAGTTTTGAAAGAATTTGAGATAAGATTTTGAATGAAGATTACCGTCACAAATCATTATTAAAACCTTTATTAAACCAGATTGTGACATTAACATGTATAACTAACCTTCATTGGTCGATTATATTAAACACGATTATGAAAATTACCAACCGGATGAACATGTGGTTAATGTATTTCTTAAATTAATAATTTAAACAATTTAAATGTTAATATTGTAAATAATTGCTGTAAATATTTTTGGAAATAATGTGGAACGAGAGTGATGTTAAAGGCGTGCTTATAATATTTGTATTGTCTTTGACAAATATTATAAACAATTTCTAATTGTTATAAATAATTTATGTGATTTTGTAATAAACATTTAAGAGCTAATTAAACATTTGGATTGAACTTAACAAGTTTAAGGAATTAACATAACGATCCAATAGGATGTGAGCAAAGTACTTGAAAGATTTGCGTAAATAATGTGAGTTGTCTTGTAGACATTTAAAAGCTTGAGAGAGCAAGCTGTATTCTTACGTAACGTAACATGTGAGAAGGGAATCCATTTGACCAGTATGCAACAGGTTGGAGGGTAGCTTGCAGCTGTGCCAACATCTGGTTATCAGCGGGCTAGGTCGTCCACACTCTGGCCTTGCGTCTATAAATACCATTCTCATGTTTATTAAAAGGAAACCAAATGCTCTATATATGTCACACCCTGACGTCCTTTTCCAATCCAATAGTGTTATGAATATTACGTTATTTGGAGCTCGTGGGAGCTAATATGTTCTATATCATGTTGTATGATAATTTTTGCAAGTCCTACAGGAGGACGTAGTCAGATTGACATGGGCTACTGATAGCCACGTTTATTTTGTTGTGTTATTAAAATCATACCCTTTATTTGAAATAAAGCTTTTGTACAGTTCAAAGTTCTCGTCTTCGTTCTGGTTCATTTTTAAATGTCATGGTGGAGGTTATTGTGTGAACAGACTTTTAGTGATCCTGTTGTCAACTCAATCCCCGAGATAATTAAGAGGTAAGTAACGGTAAGTATGAACCCCCGTCTATTTTGGTGTGTTCCACAATGATTTCCTGTGAACTTCTGTGCTCTTATCTCGATAGTATCTGTCAGTGCCATTTTCATTGATGTAGCTGAGCCGGTGCGTTTGATTGTTGGCAATCCGATTGAGGGGGCGGATATCTGACAGCCTACTATCCAGGTAAACGGGGACAGAAAGATTGGCGACCCTAACACGTGGGGCCTGTTCGACAAAACTGGATTACCAGGTTGAACGCCAGTAAGAGTGGCAAACCTAAAACGTGAGGTTCGATTAGACTCAAATAAAGAGGTTGATTCTTTGTTAGATGTCTAGGCCAATTGTAGTATTTAAGAGTGTGATTATATAGGAATTAAATGTTGTATTGTATTAGGAAAATTACACTCAGAAAAGATCAGATCTTATACAACTTGGGAAAGGTTAAATAGGCTGGAAACTTAGGAAAATCGCCTATAATCTGGAATCTTATTTTATTTGACCGGCTTATGACATTTTAGTCATATTAAAGATAAATTTAAATTATTTGGATTGTAAATGTAAATTATTTGTGTTAGGATATTTTAAAATGAGCCAAAGAAATTTGAACACGTGCTTGAGTTTGTTTCAACATGAAGTATCTTCGAAAGTTAACTATAAGGTAGTTATAAGTTAGATTTAAGACAGAAAATTGATCAAAATTATATATGGTGAAAAGTGTTGCTCAAATGTTGTTATTTTGCTCTATTGATGTATGTCCCTACAGCAGTCTATTTTTGAATAATATTGTAATGGCAGATGAAAGTTTGAAGATGATGTTAGAGGAGATGTCTGCTAACATGAAGCAGATGATGAAGGAGAATAATAGTCGAATGGAGGAGAATGTTAGTAATTTGAAAGCTAGCATGGATGAAAGTTTGAAGGGTATCCAAACTAGTGCTGCTAATTTGGAGGATAATATGTCGCGTTTACAGATTAATACCCTAGGAATTGAGAATACTGTAACGGACATGCGCACAGACGTGTCTAATGTCCATAAAGATGTGTCTATTGTGCATAAAAGTGTTGATGATGTTAAATTTGATGTGTCTAAGGTACAGAAAGACCTTACAATGTTAAATCTAGATGTAGTTAATGTCCGAGGGGATATTTCTTGTGCTAGAGCCGAAGTAGTTGTTGTCAAAAATGATGTTGCGACTGTCCAAGACAAGGTCGAGGAAGTCCAAAAAGAAATTCAAAAAGCTAGAACTGATGTATCCAATGTTCAGGTAGACATTAATAACATTCATTCGGATATAACTGAGGTGCAAAGTGACATAACTAAGATTCAGGTAGAGGTCAACACAGTTTTCGTAGATATTACTAAAGTCCAAACTGATGTAAATAAAGTCAGGGAAGAAATCGAAAACTCAAAAACTCTTTGTACGCGTAATATAACTGCATTAGCGACTAGACTAGTTGATGAATCAGTTAGAACAACAACGTCTTTAGCAGAGTTGATGTATGATGTAGAGGTCATGAGAACCCAGGTATTAGACCATAATAGATTATTAAAAGAGGATATCGAAGTAGACATAGCAGAAATGTTAACAGCAAACGTAGCGGTATGGAAAGACGAGTGGAATAAGTCAAGTGGGGAACATGTAACCCAAATTCAGGAAAGGATTGAAAGAAAACTTGCCAGTACTCAGATAGAAATTAACAATGAAGTAGTACAGATTAGGAAAGATTTAAGCGTCAGGATAAATTCGCTATCCGAAAAACAAGTTGACGATAGAACACAACTAGATCAGGATATGCAAACATTAAAGGATCAGATTCATAAAGTTGTCTCGGATGTAAATGAAACGACGAGTAAACTGCAAAATTTGAAGTTAGGAGAGGCTAGTTTAATGGAGAACTACAAAGAAGAGATAATCAAGAAAGTCTTAACAGAAATCACTGACAAGGATACAGAAGGCTTAGCTTGCGAATTGAATAGGAATTATACCAGAAGATATAACCTAGATCCAGAAGAGAGAGACGTGACTACTGAAGAACGTGTATCCAGATTCAGAGAGGAGGATGACGAGAGGAATATGGAACCTGAGTGGAACTACCGAAATAGTGGGAAAAACTATCCGGATTCATATCCGAGGAACGTGACGGTCATCAGGAATTTCGAAGATAAACCGCAAAAATTCAGTAACACTGATAGTTTGACACCTATAGAGTATGTAAGGAATCTCAAAGATTATTTCATCGAAGCTCACATTCCCAGAGAGAGAGAGAGATGAAGATAGTAGAAAGATATCTGATTGGAGGACCCCTCGAATGGTTTCGCGCATTTAGATACACATTCAGTAACTTTGACGAGTTTGCAGAGGCATTAATCAAACGATTTTGGTCCATAGAAGCGCAGAATTCGTTAAGAGCGGAGGTGTATTCAAGAAAATACTCAGGTACTCTTCCAACACGGTACGCTGATTTCTTTACGAGTCAATTGTCCCGCTTGAGATTCTTACAACCCCTATTGTCCACGGAGCAACTAATTGATGCGATTTCTCGTATGCTGCCAGTTGAGGCGAGAAGACTAATAATTTCGTCCAACATCAGGGATTTATCCAGCATGGATGAATTACTGAGAAGGTTAGACTACACAAGTCCAATGCCTAACGTAGTACAGAAAGGTCAAAGGCAGGAGTTTAAAGAAATCAATACGGTATACATGGACCAAGTCCAACAAACTGACAAGCCAGAGGAGGAGAAAACTGACAATGTAGGTCCTCACAGGAATAATCAGTTTAGAAATAACAGATCACAAGGTTACCGACCGTATCAACAGAGAAGAGGTTGGAACTACAACCGAGGAAACTACAATGGAAGAGGCAGATATTACAACAATAATGGGTATAACCGAAACTATAATAGGAATAACCAAAACCAAAATAGAAACCAGAATACTCAAGGTCAGGTTATGACACCCGATCAGTATCAGCAAAGAGAGAAGGAAAGCCAGCAATACTTAAAAGAATTAAGGGATAAAGAAGCCGACAATCAAAAGAAAAGGCAGGATGTTGTAATCGATCCTGGGCCTTCTACGAGCCAACAGAATTTTGAGGTCGGTAACACCAAAAAAAAAAAAAACGCCGATTTCTCAACGTCAGTGAGAACCTGTAAATACATTGCCACACCACACCTGATTACGATTAATGAGATATACGAAGTTACCGATGAAGATTTACTAGAAGAGAGGGGTATTGTTAAGGAGGAAAGACCATGTGCATTACCTATTATTGCTGTACGGATAGATGGACAGCAGTACAAAGCCCTGATGGATACTGGTGCTATTATTTCCATCATTTCAGAGGAATGTTATCAAAGCCTGCTAAGAGGAGAGAACAAGACAGTTCTACCTGTTTCTACCGTCAAAGTGAGAGGGATATTCCAAGATAAGGCAGTGAAGTGCAAGATTCAAGTGTTATTGAACTTTGATATCAATGGAAGGAATTATGAACAGATCTTCATTGTGGTGAGCAAGATCAATTTTGATATGGTGCTTGGAATCGATTTTATATCGAAGGTCGGAGCTATTATTGACATGAAGAACAGAAGTATTAGCTTTAATGATGGGTACATAATCACAGAAGAGATAGAAGAACAGGACGTGAAAAACAGTCTGGAAATAGACCTTAGGGAATAAATTTTGAATACCATAATTAATGAAGTGGAAAATTTAGAAGAAATACCCAGTAGAAAAACTGAAGGATTTGAAGAAATTCAGGGGGAATTTGAGGATCTGATAAAGGAATTCCAAGATATTTTCGATGAAAAGCCTGGATTGATTAAGGATTATAAGTACAAGATAAGGCTGACAGATGAAACCCCTTACCAGAAAAGAATATACCCCATTCCTGAGAAATACTATCAAGAAGTACGAGGGTTAATCAGAAAAATGGAGGTAGACGGGATTATTAGAAAACAGGCGTCGTCTTATATAAACCCCATCACAGTAGTGAAGAAAAGTAATGGTCAGATACGTCTTTGTCTCGATGCCAGGACCATCAACTTGAAGATTCTTCCAGAAAACGACAGACCACCCAAGATTAGAGATCTGCTTCGAAAATTCAAAGGAAGAGCTTGTTTCAGCGTTCTTGACTTGACGTCTTCATTTTATCAAGTTCAACTAGAAGAGTATAGTATGCAGTACACTAGATTCCTATTTGACCAGACGTCATGGGTCTTTGCCAGAATGCCTTTTGGAATGGTTAACAGTGGACCAGCACTTATTCGAGCACTTGATAGTAAGCTCACTGACGAAGTGAAAGAAAATGTAATCTGCTACATTGACGATTTAATCGTATCTTCACCCAGCGCCGCAGAACATTTAGTGCACTTGAGAAAGTTGTTCGAGAATTTAAGGGAGGCCAACATCAAGGTGAATTTTGGAAAATGTCAATTCTTGAAGAAGGAGATAAATTATTTGGGGCATACTATTGATAAAGATGGATATCATCCAAACATGAAAAAAGTAGATGCGATCACGAGATTTCCAAAGCCAACTAAGGTGAAACAAGTCAGAGAATTTGTAGGTGCATGCCAATTTATTAGCAGCCACTGTCCAAGATACTCGGAAATTATGGCTCCTCTGTATGACTTACTCAAGAAGAACAACAGATGGAAATGGAGTACCGCTGCAGACGAGGCTTTTGAGAAAGCAAAAGAGATGCTCAGAAATAATGTGAAACTGGAGTACCCAGACTTTGAGAAGGTGTTCTATATTGAGTCTGATGCATCAAGAATAGGCATTAGTGCAGTCTTATACCAGAAAGACGAGGCAGGCAACAAGCACTACATTGCGTTCACTAGTCGGAAGTTGAAAAAGCACGAGGAAAACTACTTCACGACAGAGCTTGAAGCGTTAGCTTTTGTGACAGCTTTACAAGCCTGGAAGAAAATCCTGCTGGGACATAAGGTCATCATTATTACTGACCATAAAGCACTTCAGTTTATGTTGCAAACTGACATGTCGAGTGATAGATTGACACGTTGGGCTTTGTTCACCCAACAGTTTAACGCCACTATCGTCCACCAGCCTGGGAAAGATAACTTACTGGCTGATGCTCTATCACGTAACCCTATTAAAAATGTGCAGATACACCATGTACAATTGGAGCAAGAAGATCAAGAAACCGTTAGGAGGTTAGCCCGAATCGGTGTGTCACAGAAGAGACACGCTCCAATAAGGAAAATGTACAGGTTCCTCAAGGGTTACATGGACAATACGGATGTTGACTATGAAGCTACACGGAGAAATTCACGACACTTTGTCTTGAGTGGAGACATCGTATGCAAGTATGCTGACTCTGCGCATACAAAACTCCGAATAGTCGTGCCATCTAAACTTGTTGTCAATTTAGTGTGGGTAGCTCATCACGCAACTGGACATGCCGGTTTAGATAAGACTCTTAATACTCTTAAAGAGAGATTTATCTGGACTAACATGCGTTCCAGCATTGCCAAGGTCATTCGATCATGTGACAAATGTCAAAGAGCAAAGTATGCTTCTGCTTTACTAAAGGGAAAACCGAAGGCGATGATTCCTTCTAAGCCAAACGAACTAATGGCGACGGATATATTTGGCCCCTGTCCGAAGGGATACCAGGGTAACCAATACTTGTTGGTGACCGTGGATGTTTTCTCAAAATTTGTTACAATGAGTCCCATGCAGAAAGCTAACACGAGGAACGTAGTAAGCAGACTGGAAAATGCTGTATTTCCTAAAGCTGGTATACCGGAATATCTACTGTCAGATCATGGAACGCAGTTTACGTCCGTGGAATTTGCAGCGGATATGGAAAGGCTTGGCATTAAGCACTTATTTTCAAGCGTGCGTTACCCTGAATCGAATTCCTCAGAAAGATATATGGCTGAATTTTCGAAATTCTGTCGAATTTTCTGCCCAAATGATCATTCTGGTTGGGTGAGATTTGTACCCCTTATTGAGGAATGTCTGAACTCTACAGTGCAGGAGAGCACAGGAGAAGTGCCAATGCGACTTCATCTAGGAAGAAACCCAGAAAGGCCGTGGGATAATCTTTTCAACCACATACCTAGAGATCCCGACATAGGAAGGCAGCAGAGGATTGACAAGGCAAAGGAACAACTCCAGAAAGCAGCAGAGAAACGATTGAAAAGAGTAGCTGGAAAACGTTTTGGTACACCCTTACAAGTTGGAAATCTTGTATTATTACGCAGACCTGTCAAGGCTGATATGACCAAGAAAATATACCCCAAATTTGGATTAGTGTTCCTGGGGCCGTTTAGGATTACGAACGCTTATGGAAACAACTGTTATGAACTCTATGATGATGAGAATAACGTCGTTTACGGCAAGTTCAATGCTGGAAATTTAAAAAGATACTATCCTAGAGTAAGCCAGTAATAATTCAATTTCGTGTTCAAGAGAGTTGAGATACTTGTAACACTGGGTTTAAAAACAATTTGCAACTGTTTTTAAAACGTGGTGAGAGGAGAATGCCCCCGTAATTGAATTATATAGAGACCACGGTGGCTATATTGGGAATTTTAATGAATGTTATGGCTGTCATGGTTATGACGTGGGTAGTCATGACGTAAGCACGGATGACGTAAATGTTATGCCAGCAGGTTACTTGAGCTGAGATTCTCAGTGACGTCAGCAGTTAGTCGAGAATGTTCCAAGATTTACGACGCAGTCGCAGGAAACGAGGAATTCTGCTGAGGAAGAAACTATGCTATTGGAGGGGAGGCTTGAACCAATCAACGATAGTTTAAAGGAAGACGGAGATTGCTGAAACTATGGTATTTTTATTACTTTTGGAATGCAGAATTGTGGAAATCCATTTGCAGTAAAGGCATTGATTTGGAATTTTGGTGAAATTTATTTTCAGTTTTTGAATTTTGAAAATCCGTCATGTATTAACGAAGTTGGAACTTTTAGCGATGACGCAGTATCACGCTCTGGAAGGGATGGAAACGCCCCTCGTGAAGTTCATAAAAGGGCTTGCGCAGAAGAGAGGAGTCTCTTTCATTCTCCGATCATTCTCAGATCTCATTCTCAGATCATCGAAGTATAATTGTGAAAGTTCTTTTCTTATACATTCATTTTAGTGAGACGTCGAAGTGAACAGTAGTGAAAAGAATCGTCTTTATAACGCGTGGGGAAGCCACTATATTAACGAGATCCATGTCAAACTAGGTGAAGTTGAGACGGACCTTAGAACGCTTCTACAAGTTTAGCTTCGAACAGTTAGCGGTCGCCGATAAGCTAATTGTATTGTGCAGTGCTACATAAAGTAATAGAGAAAGGCTGAACAATTTCGACCGATTATTTTGAAGGATATTAGCAGTTTTATACGACTGACAAAAGTGATTATCTCGCCACAAGAGAAGCACTATTGTATAGCCAGAATCAACGCCACGGCTTACGCTGCGAGTGGAATAGAAAGACTTCAGATTGCTTTGTTACACAACGCTACAGTATAATGGAGCAATTTAATACGGCAGTTTGTTCTTCTATGACTACAACCGAAGAGCAGATGGAAGGCTAAAGGACTTAATGCAATTGGGACATATTTCAACGGAGTAAGATAGCAACATGGAACTTCGCTAATTGCTATTCCACACAAGCGAACATGCGGTGAATACCATCTACACCCATGTTTCGTGATTAAAGGCTGAATACCATCGAACAGCCATGAAAATGATTTCATACTCTTTGAATATGAATAATTTCTTCGGAAATTTCTACAAAACTTCATGGCGATTGTCTACTGGAACTTCAGGGAATTTTTCAAGAGAGGTCAGGGATATCCCGACTCACAAAGAAGATTATTGCCGGAAGGATGTCTATTCGTCTTCGAGGAGCAGAGCGATTTCCGGAGAAGGAAGCAGTTCGATTCTCCGAGGGTGCTATTTCCTATTTCGAGGATGGAGCTCAGCTTTAACTTGGTGAAATGGATCCATCAGCAGTCTTCTTTGGGGAATTTTCCTCTGGAACGTCAATCGGCAGATAAGGTAGTCGTGAACGTTTATTGTATTTGAGTTTATTAATAATGTTTGAGCAACCATTTTTCCCATATTTTTATACTCATGTTTTTGCCCTTTTTTCTTGTTGAGATTCTTATTCTCAGTACACCTTGTTGAGTTATGCCTTTTTCGACGATTTATTAAGACATGGTTATGTCATGGGCATAGTTAATGATTTTGGATCAGTTGAGACTGATATTTAGATTTTTCAGTAATTAATATTTTTGTAGTCACGATTTGACTGTAAGTTAATGATTTTTATGGCAGATTTAAATTCAGACAGCGTGTCACTTTATTAAAGTAATTCTACCCCAGTTTAATTACTTTGACCAATTTTCTGTCATCATCAAGAAGGAAGAACATTTAAATGATTTTAGAGCGTTAAAATCCATTACGTTGTCGACGATCTTGGAAATACTAGTCGTTATTTGAATTGATTGCAACACAGACATTTATCGTCAGTTATGAATGAACATTGCATCATAGACACTTTTGTGAAAGAGTAACTTTAATAATGAATTATTGAATGCATTAAAGTCAAGAACTTTTGTTAGGAGTTTTTCTCAATTAGAGATTTATAGAACGATGTTTGCATTCCCCAGTCTAATTGGATTCTATTCGATTACTTTGCATTTTAGTCGCACTTTATTTGATGATAGTATTTTTATACTACAATTCTTTTAAGATGTTAATCTTAAATTTTGATAGACCAGACAGGCGTATATAAGCGTATTCACTATTAAATTTGTTTGTGATTGGCAAGTTTTGACTTCATTTCGGTTCATGAATTAAATCCACGAAGGTTAAATAAAAACAGTTTTGAAACAATTAATGATTATAAAAATTTTTAAGTGGAACTATGAATGTATAATCGCTAGTGCAGCGCGTGTTGAAAGTCGCTGATGTATAATGCCCTTGAATATGAAGGAGGTTCCCACAGGAATTAATGTTAAAGAATTATTTGTGGAAGTTTTTGTAAGTTATGTGGAAGTTTTTAATGCCATATAGATTAATATATGATGAATTTTGGGCCTAATTTTAATGCAGTTTGTGCATTAACTTGTTAGCGAAGTATTTTCCGCTGGAGTAAGATTGTCATAGTTCGTTGAAAATTAATCAAGTGAATTGACTGTTATAATTAACACGAGTTTTGAAAGAATTTGAGATAAGATTTTGAATGAAGATTACCGTCACAAATCATTATTAAAACCTTTATTAAATCAGATTGTGACATTAACATGTATAACTAACCTTCATTGGTCGATTATATTAAACACGATTATGAAAATTACCAACCGGATGAACATGTGGTTAATGTATTTCTTAAATTAATAATTTAAACAATTTAAATGTTAATATTGTAAATAATTGCTGTAAATATTTTTGGAAATAATGTGGAACGAGAGTGATGTTAAAGGCGTGCTTATAATATTTTTATTGTCTTTGACAAATATTATAAACAATTTCTAATTGTTATAAATAATTTATGTGATTTTGTTATAAACATTTAAGAGCTAATTAAACATTTGGATTGAACTTAACAAGTATAAGGAATTAACATAACGATCCAATAGGATGTGAGCAAAGTACTTGAAAGATTTGCGTAAATAATGTGAGTTGACTTGTAGACATTTAAAAGCTTGAGAGAGCAAGCTGTATTCTTACGTAACGTAACATGTGAGAAGGGAATCCATTTGACCAGTATGCAACAGGTTGGAGGGTAGCTTGCAGCTGTGCCAACATCTGGTTATCAGCGGGCTAGGTCGTCCACACTCTGGCCTTGCGTCTATAAATACCATTCTCATGTTTATTAAAAGGAAACCAAATGCTCTATATATGTCACACCCTGACGTCCTTTTCCAATCCAATAGTGTTATGAATATTACGTTATTTGGAGCTCGTGGGAGCTAATATGTTCTATATCATGTTGTATGATAATTTTTGCAAGTCCTACAGGAGGACGTAGTCAGATTGACATGGGCTACTGATAGCCACGTTTATTTTGTTGTGTTATTAAAATCATACCCTTTATTTGAAATAAAGCTTTTGTACAGTTCAAAGTTCTCGTCTTCGTTCTGGTTCATTTTTAAATGTCATGGTGGAGGTTATTGTGTGAACAGACTTTTAGTGATCCTGTTGTCAACTCAATCCCCGAGATAATTAAGAGGTAAGTAACGGTAAGTATGAACCCCCGTCTATTTTGGTGTGTTCCACAATGATTTCCTGTGAACTTCTGTGCTCTTATCTCGATAGTATCTGTCAGTGCCATTTTCATTGATGTAGCTGAGCCGGTGCGTTTGATTGTTGGCAATCCGATTGAGGGGGCGGATATCTGACAGCCTACTATCCAGGTAAACGGGGACAGAAAGATTGGCGACCCTAACACGTGGGGCCTGTTCGACAAAACTGGATTACCAGGTTGAACGCCAGTAAGAGTGGCAAACCTAAAACGTGAGGTTCGATTAGACTCAAATAAAGAGGTTGATTCTTTGTTAGATGTCTAGGCCAATTGTAGTATTTAAGAGTGTGATTATATAGGAATTAAATGTTGTATTGTATTAGGAAAATTACACTCAGAAAAGATCAGATCTTATACAACTTGGGAAAGGTTAAATAGGCTGGAAACTTAGGAAAATCGCCTATAATCTGGAATCTTATTTTATTTGACCGGCTTATGACATTTTAGTCATATTAAAGATAAATTTAAATTATTTGGATTGTAAATGTAAATTATTTGTGTTAGGATATTTTAAAATGAGCCAAAGAAATTTGAACATGTGCTTGAGTTTGTTTCAACATGAAGTATCTTCGAAAGTTAACTATAAGGTAGTTATAAGTTAGATTTAAGACAGAAAATTGATCAAAATTATATATGGTGAAAAGTGTTGCTCAAATGTTGTTATTTTGCTCTATTGATGTATGTCCCTACAGCAGTCTATTTTTGAATAATATTGTAATGGCAGATGAAAGTTTGAAGATGATGTTAGAGGAGATGTCTGCTAACATGAAGCAGATGATGAAGGAGAATAATAGTCGAATGGAGGAGAATGTTAGTAATTTGAAAGCTAGCATGGATGAAAGTTTGAAGGGTATCCAAACTAGTGCTGCTAATTTGGAGGATAATATGTCGCGTTTACAGATTAATACCCTAGGAATTGAGAATACTGTAACGGACATGCGCACAGACGTGTCTAATGTCCATAAAGATGTGTCTATTGTGCATAAAAGTGTTGATGATGTTAAATTTGATGTGTCTAAGGTACAGAAAGACCTTACAATGTTAAATCTAGATGTAGTTAATGTCCGAGGGGATATTTCTTGTGCTAGAGCCGAAGTAGTTGTTGTCAAAAATGATGTTGCGACTGTCCAAGACAAGGTCGAGGAAGTCCAAAAAGAAATTCAAAAAGCTAGAACTGATGTATCCAATGTTCAGGTAGACATTAATAACATTCATTCGGATATAACTGAGGTGCAAAGTGACATAACTAAGATTCAGGTAGAGGTCAACACAGTTTTCGTAGATATTACTAAAGTCCAAACTGATGTAAATAAAGTCAGGGAAGAAATCGAAAACTCAAAAACTCTTTGTACGCGTAATATAACTGCATTAGCGACTAGACTAGTTGATGAATCAGTTAGAACAACAACGTCTTTAGCAGAGTTGATGTATGATGTAGAGGTCATGAGAACCCAGGTATTAGACCATAATAGATTATTAAAAGAGGATATCGAAGTAGACATAGCAGAAATGTTAACAGCAAACGTAGCGGTATGGAAAGACGAGTGGAATAAGTCAAGTGGGGAACATGTAACCCAAATTCAGGAAAGGATTGAAAGAAAACTTGCCAGTACTCAGATAGAAATTAACAATGAAGTAGTACAGATTAGGAAAGATTTAAGCGTCAGGATAAATTCGCTATCCGAAAAACAAGTTGACGATAGAACACAACTAGATCAGGATATGCAAACATTAAAGGATCAGATTCATAAAGTTGTCTCGGATGTAAATGAAACGACGAGTAAACTGCAAAATTTGAAGTTAGGAGAGGCTAGTTTAATGGAGAACTACAAAGAAGAGATAATCAAGAAAGTCTTAACAGAAATCACTGACAAGGATACAGAAGGCTTAGCTTGCGAATTGAATAGGAATTATACCAGAAGATATAACCTAGATCCAGAAGAGAGAGACGTGACTACTGAAGAACGTGTATCCAGATTCAGAGAGGAGGATGACGAGAGGAATATGGAACCTGAGTGGAACTACCGAAATAGTGGGAAAAACTATCCGGATTCATATCCGAGGAACGTGACGGTCATCAGGAATTTCGAAGATAAACCGCAAAAATTCAGTAACACTGATAGTTTGACACCTATAGAGTATGTAAGGAATCTCAAAGATTATTTCATCGAAGCTCACATTCCCAGAGAGAGAGAGAGATGAAGATAGTAGAAAGATATCTGATTGGAGGACCCCTCGAATGGTTTCGCGCATTTAGATACACATTCAGTAACTTTGACGAGTTTGCAGAGGCATTAATCAAACGATTTTGGTCCATAGAAGCGCAGAATTCGTTAAGAGCGGAGGTGTATTCAAGAAAATACTCAGGTACTCTTCCAACACGGTACGCTGATTTCTTTACGAGTCAATTGTCCCGCTTGAGATTCTTACAACCCCTATTGTCCACGGAGCAACTAATTGATGCGATTTCTCGTATGCTGCCAGTTGAGGCGAGAAGACTAATAATTTCGTCCAACATCAGGGATTTATCCAGCATGGATGAATTACTGAGAAGGTTAGACTACACAAGTCCAATGCCTAACGTAGTACAGAAAGGTCAAAGGCAGGAGTTTAAAGAAATCAATACGGTATACATGGACCAAGTCCAACAAACTGACAAGCCAGAGGAGGAGAAAACTGACAATGTAGGTCCTCACAGGAATAATCAGTTTAGAAATAACAGATCACAAGGTTACCGACCGTATCAACAGAGAAGAGGTTGGAACTACAACCGAGGAAACTACAATGGAAGAGGCAGATATTACAACAATAATGGGTATAACCGAAACTATAATAGGAATAACCAAAACCAAAATAGAAACCAGAATACTCAAGGTCAGGTTATGACACCCGATCAGTATCAGCAAAGAGAGAAGGAAAGCCAGCAATACTTAAAAGAATTAAGGGATAAAGAAGCCGACAATCAAAAGAAAAGGCAGGATGTTGTAATCGATCCTGGGCCTTCTACGAGCCAACAGAATTTTGAGGTCGGTAACACCAAAAAAAAAAACGCCGATTTCTCAACGTCAGTGAGAACCTGTAAATACATTGCCACACCACACCTGATTACGATTAATGAGATATACGAAGTTACCGATGAAGATTTACTAGAAGAGAGGGGTATTGTTAAGGAGGAAAGACCATGTGCATTACCTATTATTGCTGTACGGATAGATGGACAGCAGTACAAAGCCCTGATGGATACTGGTGCTATTATTTCCATCATTTCAGAGGAATGTTATCAAAGCCTGCTAAGAGGAGAGAACAAGACAGTTCTACCTGTTTCTACCGTCAAAGTGAGAGGGATATTCCAAGATAAGGCAGTGAAGTGCAAGATTCAAGTGTTATTGAACTTTGATATCAATGGAAGGAATTATGAACAGATCTTCATTGTGGTGAGCAAGATCAATTTTGATATGGTGCTTGGAATCGATTTTATATCGAAGGTCGGAGCTATTATTGACATGAAGAACAGAAGTATTAGCTTTAATGATGGGTACATAATCACAGAAGAGATAGAAGAACAGGACGTGAAAAACAGTCTGGAAACAGACCTTAGGGAATAAATTTTGAATACCATAATTAATGAAGTGGAAAATTTAGAAGAAATACCCAGTAGAAAAACTGAAGGATTTGAAGAAATTCAGGGGGAATTTGAGGATCTGATAAAGGAATTCCAAGATATTTTCGATGAAAAGCCTGGATTGATTAAGGATTATAAGTACAAGATAAGGCTGACAGATGAAACCCCTTACCAGAAAAGAATATACCCCATTCCTGAGAAATACTATCAAGAAGTACGAGGGTTAATCAGAAAAATGGAGGTAGACGGGATTATTAGAAAACAGGCGTCGTCTTATATAAACCCCATCACAGTAGTGAAGAAAAGTAATGGTCAGATACGTCTTTGTCTCGATGCCAGGACCATCAACTTGAAGATTCTTCCAGAAAACGACAGACCACCCAAGATTAGAGATCTGCTTCGAAAATTCAAAGGAAGAGCTTGTTTCAGCGTTCTTGACTTGACGTCTTCATTTTATCAAGTTCAACTAGAAGAGTATAGTATGCAGTACACTAGATTCCTATTTGACCAGACGTCATGGGTCTTTGCCAGAATGCCTTTTGGAATGGTTAACAGTGGACCAGCACTTATTCGAGCACTTGATAGTAAGCTCACTGACGAAGTGAAAGAAAATGTAATCTGCTACATTGACGATTTAATCGTATCTTCACCCAGCGCCGCAGAACATTTAGTGCACTTGAGAAAGTTGTTCGAGAATTTAAGGGAGGCCAACATCAAGGTGAATTTTGGAAAATGTCAATTCTTGAAGAAGGAGATAAATTATTTGGGGCATACTATTGATAAAGATGGATATCATCCAAACATGAAAAAAGTAGATGCGATCACGAGATTTCCAAAGCCAACTAAGGTGAAACAAGTCAGAGAATTTGTAGGTGCATGCCAATTTATTAGCAGCCACTGTCCAAGATACTCGGAAATTATGGCTCCTCTGTATGACTTACTCAAGAAGAACAACAGATGGAAATGGAGTACCGCTGCAGACGAGGCTTTTGAGAAAGCAAAAGAGATGCTCAGAAATAATGTGAAACTGGAGTACCCAGACTTTGAGAAGGTGTTCTATATTGAGTCTGATGCATCAAGAATAGGCATTAGTGCAGTCTTATACCAGAAAGACGAGGCAGGCAACAAGCACTACATTGCGTTCACTAGTCGGAAGTTGAAAAAGCACGAGGAAAACTACTTCACGACAGAGCTTGAAGCGTTAGCTTTTGTGACAGCTTTACAAGCCTGGAAGAAAATCCTGCTGGGACATAAGGTCATCATTATTACTGACCATAAAGCACTTCAGTTTATGTTGCAAACTGACATGTCGAGTGATAGATTGACACGTTGGGCTTTGTTCACCCAACAGTTTAACGCCACTATCGTCCACCAGCCTGGGAAAGATAACTTACTGGCTGATGCTCTATCACGTAACCCTATTAAAAATGTGCAGATACACCATGTACAATTGGAGCAAGAAGATCAAGAAACCGTTAGGAGGTTAGCCCGAATCGGTGTGTCACAGAAGAGACACGCTCCAATAAGGAAAATGTACAGGTTCCTCAAGGGTTACATGGACAATACGGATGTTGACTATGAAGCTACACGGAGAAATTCACGACACTTTGTCTTGAGTGGAGACATCGTATGCAAGTATGCTGACTCTGCGCATACAAAACTCCGAATAGTCGTGCCACCTAAACTTGTTGTCAATTTAGTGTGGGTAGCTCATCACGCAACTGGACATGCCGGTTTAGATAAGACTCTTAATACTCTTAAAGAGAGATTTATCTGGACTAACATGCGTTCCAGCATTGCCAAGGTCATTCGATCATGTGACAAATGTCAAAGAGCAAAGTATGCTTCTGCTTTACTAAAGGGAAAACCGAAGGCGATGATTCCTTCTAAGCCAAACGAACTAATGGCGACGGATATATTTGGCCCCTGTCCGAAGGGATACCAGGGTAACCAATACTTGTTGGTGACCGTGGATGTTTTCTCAAAATTTGTTACAATGAGTCCCATGCAGAAAGCTAACACGAGGAACGTAGTAAGCAGACTGGAAAATGCTGTATTTCCTAAAGCTGGTATACCGGAATATCTACTGTCAGATCATGGAACGCAGTTTACGTCCGTGGAATTTGCAGCGGATATGGAAAGGCTTGGCATTAAGCACTTATTTTCAAGCGTGCGTTACCCTGAATCGAATTCCTCAGAAAGATATATGGCTGAATTTTCGAAATTCTGTCGAATTTTCTGCCCAAATGATCATTCTGGTTGGGTGAGATTTGTACCCCTTATTGAGGAATGTCTGAACTCTACAGTGCAGGAGAGCACAGGAGAAGTGCCAATGCGACTTCATCTAGGAAGAAACCCAGAAAGGCCGTGGGATAATCTTTTCAACCACATACCTAGAGATCCCGACATAGGAAGGCAGCAGAGGATTGACAAGGCAAAGGAACAACTCCAGAAAGCAGCAGAGAAACGATTGAAAAGAGTAGCTGGAAAACGTTTTGGTACACCCTTACAAGTTGGAAATCTTGTATTATTACGCAGACCTGTCAAGGCTGATATGACCAAGAAAATATACCCCAAATTTGGATTAGTGTTCCTGGGGCCGTTTAGGATTACGAACGCTTATGGAAACAACTGTTATGAACTCTATGATGATGAGAATAACGTCGTTTACGGCAAGTTCAATGCTGGAAATTTAAAAAGATACTATCCTAGAGTAAGCCAGTAATAATTCAATTTCGTGTTCAAGAGAGTTGAGATACTTGTAACACTGGGTTTAAAAACAATTTGCAACTGTTTTTAAAACGTGGTGAGAGGAGAATGCCCCCGTAATTGAATTATATAGAGACCACGGTGGCTATATTGGGAATTTTAATGAATGTTATGGCTGTCATGGTTATGACGTGGGTAGTCATGACGTAAGCACGGATGACGTAAATGTTATGCCAGCAGGTTACTTGAGCTGAGATTCTCAGTGACGTCAGCAGTTAGTCGAGAATGTTCCAAGATTTACGACGCAGTCGCAGGAAACGAGGAATTCTGCTGAGGAAGAAACTATGCTATTGGAGGGGAGGCTTGAACCAATCAACGATAGTTTAAAGGAAGACGGAGATTGCTGAAACTATGGTATTTTTATTACTTTTGGAATGCAGAATTGTGGAAATCCATTTGCAGTAAAGGCATTGATTTGGAATTTTGGTGAAATTTATTTTCAGTTTTTGAATTTTGAAAATCCGTCATGTATTAACGAAGTTGGAACTTTTAGCGATGACGCAGTATCACGCTCTGGAAGGGATGGAAACGCCCCTCGTGAAGTTCATAAAAGGGCTTGCGCAGAAGAGAGGAGTCTCTTTCATTCTCCGATCATTCTCAGATCTCATTCTCAGATCATCGAAGTATAATTGTGAAAGTTCTTTTCTTATACATTCATTTTAGTGAGACGTCGAAGTGAACAGTAGTGAAAAGAATCGTCTTTATAACGCGTGGGGAAGCCACTATATTAACGAGATCCATGTCAAACTAGGTGAAGTTGAGACGGACCTTAGAACGCTTCTACAAGTTTAGCTTCGAACAGTTAGCGGTCGCCGATAAGCTAATTGTATTGTGCAGTGCTACATAAAGTAATAGAGAAAGGCTGAACAATTTCGACCGATTAGTTTGAAGGATATTAGCAGTTTTATACGACTGACAAAAGTGATTATCTCGCCACAAGAGAAGCACTATTGTATAGCCAGAATCAACGCCACGGCTTACGCTGCGAGTGGAATAGAAAGACTTCAGATTGCTTTGTTACACAACGCTACAGTATAATGGAGCAATTTAATACGGCAGTTTGTTCTTCTATGACTACAACCGAAGAGCAGATGGAAGGCTAAAGGACTTAATGCAATTGGGACATATTTCAACGGAGTAAGATAGCAACATGGAACTTCGCTAATTGCTATTCCACACAAGCGAACATGCGGTGAATACCATCTACACCCATGTTTCGTGATTAAAGGCTGAATACCATCGAACAGCCATGAAAATGATTTCATACTCTTTGAATATGAATAATTTCTTCGGAAATTTCTACAAAACTTCATGGCGATTGTCTACTGGAACTTCAGGGAATTTTTCAAGAGAGGTCAGGGATATCCCGACTCACAAAGAAGATTATTGCCGGAAGGATGTCTATTCGTCTTCGAGGAGCAGAGCGATTTCCGGAGAAGGAAGCAGTTCGATTCTCCGAGGGTGCTATTTCCTATTTCGAGGATGGAGCTCAGCTTTAACTTGGTGAAATGGATCCATCAGCAGTCTTCTTTGGGGAATTTTCCTCTGGAACGTCAATCGGCAGATAAGGTAGTCGTGAACGTTTATTGTATTTGAGTTTATTAATAATGTTTGAGCAACCATTTTTCCCATATTTTTATACTCATGTTTTTGCCCTTTTTTCTTGTTGAGATTCTTATTCTCAGTACACCTTGTTGAGTTATGCCTTTTTCGACGATTTATTAAGACATGGTTATGTCATGGGCATAGTTAATGATTTTGGATCAGTTGAGACTGATATTTAGATTTTTCAGTAATTAATATTTTTGTAGTCACGATTTGACTGTAAGTTAATGATTTTTATGGCAGATTTAAATTCAGACAGCGTGTCACTTTATTAAAGTAATTCTACCCCAGTTTAATTACTTTGACCAATTTTCTGTCATCATCAAGAAGGAAGAACATTTAAATGATTTTAGAGCGTTAAAATCCATTACGTTGTCGACGATCTTGGAAATACTAGTCGTTATTTGAATTGATTGCAACACAGACATTTATCGTCAGTTATGAATGAACATTGCATCATAGACACTTTTGTGAAAGAGTAACTTTAATAATGAATTATTGAATGCATTAAAGTCAAGAACTTTTGTTAGGAGTTTTTCTCAATTAGAGATTTATAGAACGATGTTTGCATTCCCCAGTCTAATTGGATTCTATTCGATTACTTTGCATTTTAGTCGCACTTTATTTGATGATAGTATTTTTATACTACAATTCTTTTAAGATGTTAATCTTAAATTTTGATAGACCAGACAGGCGTATATAAGCGTATTCACTATTAAATTTGTTTGTGATTGGCAAGTTTTGACTTCATTTCGGTTCATGAATGAAATCCACGAAGGTTAAATAAAAACAGTTTTGAAACAATTAATGATTATAAAAATTTTTAAGTGGAACTATGAATGTATAATCGCTAGTGCAGCGCGTGTTGAAAGTCGCTGATGTATAATGCCCTTGAATATGAAGGAGGTTCCCACAGGAATTAATGTTAAAGAATTATTTGTGGAAGTTTTTGTAAGTTATGTGGAAGTTTTTAATGCCATATAGATTAATATATGATGAATTTTGGGCCTAATTTTAATGCAGTTTGTGCATTAACTTGTTAGCGAAGTATTTTCCGCTGGAGTAAGATTGTCATAGTTCGTTGAAAATTAATCAAGTGAATTGACTGTTATAATTAACACGAGTTTTGAAAGAATTTGAGATAAGATTTTGAATGAAGATTACCGTCACAAATCATTATTAAAACCTTTATTAAATCAGATTGTGACATTAACATGTATAACTAACCTTCATTGGTCGATTATATTAAACACGATTATGAAAATTACCAACCGGATGAACATGTGGTTAATGTATTTCTTAAATTAATAATTTAAACAATTTAAATGTTAATATTGTAAATAATTGCTGTAAATATTTTTGGAAATAATGTGGAACGAGAGTGATGTTAAAGGCGTGCTTATAATATTTTTATTGTCTTTGACAAATATTATAAACAATTTCTAATTGTTATAAATAATTTATGTGATTTTGTTATAAACATTTAAGAGCTAATTAAACATTTGGATTGAACTTAACAAGTTTAAGGAATTAACATAACGATCCAATAGGATGTGAGCAAAGTACTTGAAAGATTTGCGTAAATAATGTGAGTTGACTTGTAGACATTTAAAAGCTTGAGAGAGCAAGCTGTATTCTTACGTAACGTAACATGTGAGAAGGGAATCCATTTGACCAGTATGCAACAGGTTGGAGGGTAGCTTGCAGCTGTGCCAACATCTGGTTATCAGCGGGCTAGGTCGTCCACACTCTGGCCTTGCGTCTATAAATACCATTCTCATGTTTATTAAAAGGAAACCAAATGCTCTATATATGTCACACCCTGACGTCCTTTTCCAATCCAATAGTGTTATGAATATTACGTTATTTGGAGCTCGTGGGAGCTAATATGTTCTATATCATGTTGTATGATAATTTTTGCAAGTCCTACAGGAGGACGTAGTCAGATTGACATGGGCTACTGATAGCCACGTTTATTTTGTTGTGTTATTAAAATCATACCCTTTATTTGAAATAAAGCTTTTGTACAGTTCAAAGTTCTCGTCTTCGTTCTGGTTCATTTTTAAATGTCATGGTGGAGGTTATTGTGTGAACAGACTTTTAGTGATCCTGTTGTCAACTCAATCCCCGAGATAATTAAGAGGTAAGTAACGGTAAGTATGAACCCCCGTCTATTTTGGTGTGTTCCACAATGATTTCCTGTGAACTTCTGTGCTCTTATCTCGATAGTATCTGTCAGTGCCATTTTCATTGATGTAGCTGAGCCGGTGCGTTTGATTGTTGGCAATCCGATTGAGGGGGCGGATATCTGACAGCCTACTACCCAGGTAAACGGGGACAGTACCTACTGTAAGGCCACGGCCGCCTCCTTCCCTCTTCTTTGCCTAGCCATCCCAATCTCCCTTTCCGTTCCGATCCCTCATGAGGCCCCTGTTCGCTTTGCTGGTGAGGCCGCCTGGACGAAGTGCTGATCACATCTCCCCAGTTGTCTCCAATCCGTCCAAGTGTTCTCAGCTCTAGGACACTGCCTGGAAATGCGGTAGTGGCGAGTTCCCTCGCAGAGTCCGTGGGAACCACCAACTTGGAGGGTAATTGACTTTAAAAAATCTATTCTACCAGAAATACTGTCCAAAAATAAAGTGCCGAAAATAGAACACCTAACGGGCATTAAAAATAATACTGTTGCAGGTAAAATAAATTCAATAAAAAGTAATTAATGAGATCGATGAACTAAAAACAAGAAGTCGTAACTTGAAACTGGTAAAATATCAAAGGATCACTCAGAAATATCCAGACCTTGACAATAATTCAGAACTAACCAGCACAGTCAAGATGCTCGGGAATTCCATACCGTCTGGCAAGGGCGCTCTCTCAAATAACTCTAGCTCCACCAGCAACCCGCTCCCCATGACCTTGTTCTACTGCCGTGCCTCGTTGCAAATACAGTAACACTTTTATTCATAAACTTCCCAAAGTGATCCCGACGGTTCTATTCAACCGACTTAGGTTTTCGATGCGACTTTGGAATCAGTAAGTAAAACTCAACTTTCGTATTACCCGTTTTCTTTCGAATTTTAATCAGATATTTGAAAAACAAACAGCAACTTTTCTGTTTTTGAAATTAAAAAGTAAGCAATGAATTAATGTCAATTCTGCTACTAGACAGAGTACATAGCAGTTTTCAGATCGCAGATCGGAGCTCCCCTTCGATACAAAAAAAAAAAAAAAAAACATAAATAAATTCAGCTTCGCTTGTGCTGCCATCTGTTGAAATATATTCTTACCAAAGTGTCGGGACATTTAGCCTTAACGAACTCAACCGAGATTTTATAGGGATACATATTATGTAAAAAATGCAAAGTGATTGGTGCGAAATTGCGGTAGTTATCGTGTCCACAAGAAAGTGATATACCGGTATGTGCATATTTACAGGGTGTCCCACCTATCTCGGCGACCTCAAATATTATCGAAATGAAACAAGATGTGAAAAATCTACTTGCGCAGGAATGTAGCCACGCCAGGGGGTCATACAATGGGAGGATATGCACAATCCAGGAAATTATAACAATATCACTTTCAACGCTAGTTAGCTTTTATTAAATGGAACATATATGTTTTTTTCTAGCAAAATCAAAAATAATCATACAATTATTGATAACAGAATTGGTTTCACTTCTCTAAACCTTCTGAAATAACTAACGTTGTAGAGGATAGCAATGTTTGTCACGTTTAACACAAGTGTAGAACTGTACACATTAGTACAAAAGGTACGATTACCGATTTCCTAAACAAACTTAAAGAAATTTAAAGAAACGTCATGTTTTTAAATTACATTCAGTAGCCGACGGAAAATGCATTCACAAGTAAGCAGTAACTGATGATCGTGTGGCCTTCTGAGAGGCCGAGTGCAGGTCTTTCTAGTTGACGCCCGTGGGCGACCTGCGCGTCGTAACGAGAATAAAGTGATGATGAAGACGTCACGTACACCCTGTCCCCGGGCCACGGGAATTAATTCCAGGGGATTAAAATCCCTGATGACCCGGCCGGGAATCGAACCCGGGGTTTTTCGGGCCAAAGCCTACCACGCTAACCATTTAGCCACGGAGCCGGACATCTTAACTGATGAAACTGTGTCACATACATTATATATAAACTTTTGAACTGACGGTTGTTTTGGGGTATAGGGGAAGTGAAACGCGAAGATATGTCGAAATATTCCGGAAGTCGAAACATGGTACCCATTGCAATAGTTAGCTTTCTAATTAAATCTACCTAATTAAGGGCCTTGTATGTATTTATTTATTTCTTTACGTCTATTACTGAAGTACAGTACGTCCGAATTCTTGGAACGCTATGCTTATTTCAGAACTCGAGGAAGCTATGGTATTTTGGAGAAAAATTAATAACAACCAACATAATTATTTTATCAGTAGTGAGGCATACTGAAACTTTTAAGCGTAACTTATGCGAGTGGGAGTGAAAGAGACCTTTAAAATATCCAATGCTACAGTAAAATTAAGGGCCGAATGGGTGGTATGTGGCCCTGTGGGTGCACTTCTGCTAGTGGAAGTAGGCTAACAAAACATAGGAAACGTCATATACTCCTTCCTACAGTCCGATGCATTCACGTTGACGCCATGGCTCCTGGGTAGCGGGTACACGGATAAGGAATTTTAGGGCAAAAAAAAGCGAGTTCCTGACGCTTTAAAATTGGGACCCATCAGCTAAGGGGGTTGGCGTTTAGCTGAAAAACAAAATCAATCTAAAGAAGAAATAACCGCCTGACCTCTTTACAAGTCGACAACCTGGCAAAAGATCCTTTAGGACAGGCGTTCTCAACCTTTTTTGAGACAGTGAGCACCGCCCTCATGCCATACCATGTACCCAAGCATAATTGAATCGAAAATTAAAATACGGTAGTAATAACAACAATAATAATAACAACTAGCAACCCACCCCGACTTCGCCCGGGAACAGTAATGAATGCAAGTTGATGGGCTACTTTTAACTGAGGTCTTATAAGATTTCCTGTTGTTGTTTGAGTCTTCAGTCCTTTGAACGGTTTGAGGCAGCGCTCCATGCCTCCCTGTCCTGAGCTAATCGTTTCATCTCTACATACCTACCACACCCTACATCCTAGGCAATCTATTTAACATATTCTAACCTTGGTCTACTCCTAAAGTTCTTGTCCTCGAAGCGGGGGCGAAGTGGCGCAGCGGTCAAGCTGTCGGCCTCTCACCAAGGTGGACCAGGTTCGATTCCCGGTCAAAGCATGTGAGATTTTCGAAGTGAATTGCCATGTCCTGTGGTTCGGATTCCACGTAAAAAGGAGGTCCCGTGGCTCATGATTGCATGATTAACGATCACGTTAAACTACAAGCTTCCTTCATTTTTCTTGTCCTTGACCCTTCCTTCCATAACTAAGTTTGCTATTCCTGGGTGTCTTAGTATGTGTCCTACCAACCTATATCTTCTCTTCATTAGCTGTCGCCAGAAACATCTCTCCTCTCCCACTCGTCTTAATACCTCTTCGTTTATAACCCTATCTACCCATCTGATCTTCATCATTCTCCTGAAACACTACATTTCAAACCCTTCAATTCTCCTCTTTTCTGCTGCACCAATAGTCCAAGATTCACTTCTATAGAGCGCCACGCTCCAGACAAAGGCTTTCAAAAATGACTTCCTAATACCTAAATCTATATTCGATGTAAACAGATTCCTTTTTTGTAGAAATGCTTTCCTTGTCTGAGAGCCAACCTACTTTCTATATCCACTTTGCTTCGTCCATCACTGGTTGTTTTGCTTCCTAAGTAACAGAAGTCTCCTACTTTCTTCAGATTTCCACTTGCCAATTTGATGTCCATAGAGGTTTCTGATTTTTTCGCCTGCATTTCAATATTTTTGTTTTACATTTATTAATTTTCATCATGAATTCTTTCCTCAAGACGGAGTCCATACCATTCAAGAACTCAAATCCTCAGGCGTGTCAGCCAAGATGACGATGTCATCGGCAAATCTCAGAGTAGAAATTATTTCTCCTTGAATCTTCACTCCCACTTTAAATTAAAATGGGTGATAAGTTGCAGCCTTGCCTAACACCTTTCTGAATACCAGCTTCTCTCTATGTCCTTCAGCTCAAATGACTGCTGTCTGGTTTCTGTATAGATTGTAGAACACCCTCCTATCACTGTACTTTATTCCAATCGTTTCCAAAATGTCAAACAATTTAGTCCTATCAACGTTATCAAAAGCCTTTTTAAGTCTACAAATGCCATGAACGTTCTCCTATCTTTCCTTATTCTACCTTCCAAAATCAGCCTAAGACTTAGTGCAGCTTCCCTTGTTTCTAAATGTCTCCTGAAACCAAACTGGCCTTCAGCCAACACCATTTCTATCTGGCTTTCCATCCTCTTGTAAATTATTCTAGACAGGATCTTTGAAGATTTCCTTGTGTACGACATTAGTCGTTTTCTCTCCAGCAGTGAACACGAAAGCTAGCTCGTAACCTGTAGCCTCAGTAAATGAATGTAGATTGTTGGAAGAAATGAAAACGTAAAAAACTTATAGTGGGCGATGTATTAAAGATAGAAATAGTCTCTCGCGGACGTATTTGTGGAACTTTCATGCTGAACAATTCTTACGGTTTGCCCAGCGTAAGCTTAAAAAGCGCACGGACGCCAGATTTTTTTCGACTTTTTCAATGAAATCGTTACTGCTTGGCTTCCTTTGATCATAAATAAATTATTTTCTACAGAAACCTTCCTCGAGATATCCCTTACAGAATGGTGAAAATTGCATCAAAATCCATGTTGTGGTTCTCGAGATTACCCGTGACATCCAAGAATCGGGGTCTCAGTTTTATACTAAGTAGAGAAGAGATAAAGCAACAAACATGCTCCTCTCTTTCCTTTTCCTATATCTCTTTCCCTCAGAAGTGTCGAAATAGCTAGGGATTAACCGATCACCAGGAAATTCCAACTGCTTGCATGCCTCATGTAGATAAGATACACTTCCATATGGGTCCGCCCTTTAAAACCTCAAAAACTACAATAACTAACTCGTTGCATATTGACCAGCACTCTTAACTGTCATCGCGGAGGCCCGGGTTCTATTTCCGGCTCTGCCAAGAAATTTAATTCAGGTCTTAGGGCTGGAACAGGGTATTCTCAGCCTCGTAAGGCAAATGTGAGAAGAGGGTTCGATTACCATCTCAGCCATGTTGGAGGTAATATTCCGTGGTTTTCTACTCCAGGATGGTTCCTAACTTATTAAGGTGCCTCCTTCCTAATAGTCATCTGAATTACAAATACACACACCCAGGTTATCAGACACAGAGCTACATGACCAGTTTCGGGGTGTTACATGACCATGATGTCGCAAAGCCCCTAAATTAATCATCAACATTATTTCCATATGAACAGACGAGTTGACTGTGTTACTCATAAAACAAGGATGTATTAGGTAGATTTTATTAGAAAGCTAACTATTGCAATGGGTACATGTTTCGACTTCAGGCAAATTTCGAGATGTCTTCGCGTTTCTCATTGCCTAGACCCCAAAACCACCGTTAGTTCAAAAGTTTATTATAATTTATGTGAAAACGGGGGTCTTTTTGGAAAAAGTGAAATATCGCTATAACTCTCTTAATACCGATATTTGAAATGTCGAATCCATTCAAAGTTCATACTATGTGTCGGATAAGGCCCCAAAAATTATGTTTGAAACGTTTCTTGATAGCAACTACCATTGACCAAAGAGGTGGGAAAACGTGGGGTTTTCGGGGAACATTAATCATATCTCTCTTAATAGGCACAATATCAAAACCGTACAGAATGGATAATATTCCCCTAATAATTACCTACAACTTTTCGCTGAAATAATTTTTGATATGACCCACCATTGCGCCAAGGGATGAGCAAAATAATTTCGGAATTAGAAGAAAATGCCAAGAGCCTTCAGAGGTTACCATGACAACCCTACTAAATTGATGAGGGATGAGCCATCAGACGTTGCCATGACAACGTCATTGCACGAGATCACATTCAGTTTTCCATCTGACTCTGTGGGAAGCGGCTTCGGTGACGTAACTGTTAGCATGCTGAACGTCTATGCCCAGGGTCGCAGGTTCAAAGCCGGCCGAAGTCGTCGGATTTTCTAAGAGCGCTAAAAATCCCTCAGTATGCATTCCTTTGGAGGGGAAGTTCCAACGTTCGTTGCGAGTAGCTGGTTGCGGTGGCATTTAGCAGCAAAATTCACAGCTAGGTGTCGTTGACTGTAGTATTTGGTAGCAAAATTAGGAACTACTACTTGAAATTGTCCGTCTGCATTCTGTACCTGAATTACAGACTAATACAGCCATCACAATTACACCGTTCATCAGACAGATTCTACACACACCAAAAGTACACGGGGCTACATGACCGCGTTGTCGCAGCCCCTAAACTGAGGAAGTAACAGACCGTTAGTTAAGTTACACATCAGTGTCGAAACCTTGCACAAGGACGGTGTGGCCACAAGTATAAAAATGGACCCCAAATGACGAGAAGGTTACCGTCCCCATAAGACAATAAAATGTTTAAAATATGCATAAAATGACGAAAACCCAAGTTAATTAAGCTCCAATTATAAAATAATTTCTCTCAATAAATGAAGTCTGATCCTTCTACGAAAACCCGCATATTCTGCCTATTTTCGCCTATCCCCAAGTGAAATCTACCTCCACCTTCCGGCGTGCCGACAGGAATTTTTTTACTGTAGATTACAAATACTAATTTACAATATGATACAACTTCTCACTGTCAAAACTTGTGATGAAAACATTATTATTCTGGTTCGTGCAACAGAATTTGAATTGAAGAATGGATCTCACGGGAGCTGGTGCTCGCGAGCACATTTTGGCTCGTATGATGAAAGCACCAAATTTAATTTAAAGAGCACCTGGTTGAGAACGCCAGTTTTGGGAGGAGCTCGGCACTTTTTTTCGTATGGCCTCGGGTGCCGGGTGCAAGCTTTGTAATTTGACACTCAGAGGGTAGCTTGCATGTCGAATTTCGTTGTTCCATGAATCACTATGAAAGTCAAGGAGGTTAGATATCTAAGCTCCTTGAACACTATAGCGCTTTCTAGTAGTGAAATGAGGAACTTTGTGTTGGCGGAAACTCCCGAGATTAATTTTGCCATTATGAACACGGCCTATTGAATTCAAATGGGTTCTTTGACATGCCAACATCGTATGGCACGCGTGTCGTATTTTTGACGCTTTTCAAAAATCACTTACCACAGCCAGGAGCGAACCGGCAATCTTGGGGTTAGTAGACCGACACGCTATCCACTCACCCACCGTGGCAAGCTAGCTCGGCACTAAACAGGGAAGAATGAAATAAACTTATTCCGAAGACATCTTAATTAATCCCCGATGAGGAGTATAATAATGAAATATACACTCACTTGCACTTTTCTTTCTCTGTTTGATATAGCAAAAGAAAAGGCACAATAAAGGAAATCTAACACAATTTAGACCCTCAGCATAAACGCTCTTTCCCAGTAGGATAGACGCTGTTTTAAGGTGATCTTTTAAAAATCTCAAATCTCAGTGTAAAAACTTAAAGAGATTTCAGCGTTATGTTGCAATAAGTATACGGTAGGTTTCATGAATCCAGATAACACACACAAATACAGCCATCGCAAAATTAACACCGGTCATCATACAGATTCTACACACACCCAAAGTACACGGCACTACATGACCGCGTTTATAGTAGTCTATCTATTTCACTACTAATGGATCACGTACCGGTACTATAACAATTGGGCATTGAGGTGTTAGGTAGTTATTGTTGTTTTAAGGGGCGGAACTAAGCATTGAATTTGCAAGATATCACCTATGCAAGTCGATTCTTCAATTTCATTAAAAATCCAAATAAGAAAGACGTGGGATATTTTCTTACGAATGACTGGATAGGGCGTGTCGAGTAGCGCATGGAACAATTAAATGCCACCGCAGTGCCAATTAAAGGAGGTGTTGAGGACTTTAAAAATGTTGGCATTTAAAAAATAAAAACATAGGCCTCTTTTGATAGAGGACATATCCGGGTATTTTTAGCGGTGCTATAAACCCAACTTCGATATTTTCCACAAAATTCATGGAATTTCAGTGTCCCCTTAAGGTACAGAATGCACATACAAAATTTGGTTGAAGTCCAATGGATTGTATGGACGTTACATGCAGTTGAACATTGGATCTATCAGCATGCGTAAAATCATGTTGGCAGCAATGTTACGTATGTATTGCTCAGAATTAATCTACAATATTAAGATCTATTATTGTGCCAATTTTGGAAGAACTCCATGCTAGTATAGAAGTTACATGCATTTAAAAATTGAACCTATCAGCAGGCTTAGAATCGTGTTGGCAGCACTGACGAATATAAGTCACTCCAAATTAATCTACAATGTCAGGTACTATACTTGTGCAAAGTTTAGAGCTGTTGGCTTGTATACTTTCTGATATATTGATATTAGGGTAAGAAAATAGAGAGAGAGCATTTATTAACAGTTGCCAGCCTTGATTGCTCTTAAGAATACCCATAGTCATATCAGTTATGGTAAACAGAGCACATATGAAATTTAGTTGAAATCCAATTGATATTATGGAAGTTACATGCATATAACAATATGACCTATTAGCAGCCGTAGAAAATTATGTTGGCAACACTGTCATGAATGGCCTTACGGAAATTAAACTGAAATATTATTGTCTATACGTGTGCCAATTTTGGAGTAACTTCCATGCATACCTTCCGAGATATCCCACATAGAGTTCAAATTTCAATAGCGATTTTTCAGCGGTTGGTATAAATGACAACTTTTTCAAATATGGCCGAGAGATATTCAGATATAGATCTTTACTCATACCAAATTTGGTTTCGATAGCTGCAGCCGTTTAGGACAGTCAGACACACACACATTTCCCGGATTGATCTCATAAGTAGGGACCGGATTTTTTGAAAATGCATATGCGGATATTATTATTAAGGAAAATGTGCATTACATTAACTATTTACAACATTCTGTAACCGATGATAACCTTCTAGTACACACGAGAGCGTGGTAAGTATCGCATGACTATTGACACAATTTACAAATGCACTGCGGTGTGGGAACACCTCAGTCTCACAAATCCTGTGTGAAAACCGTGCACCGCGAATGGGGTCACTGTGTGTCTCAAATCATAGGCAGTGCCCTTCCATTCTGTTGACGTCATGGCCGTCGTGGAGTAGAAACCAATCTTCTTCTTTTTGGCAATTAGTTCTTGTAGCAAATCGTTGTACCGGTATTGTCTCGTGGATGGTAGTTGGTGAACCGGTCGGAGTTCTTTTATAAAGAAATGTTCCCCCGCTAGTTCATACGCCAGCCTCGATGGGGTATATTTTGACAAACAAAGCGGTCTTTTTAAGAATAAGGCTTTCACTTTCACTAAGTCTTTCAGACTATTTTTGCTTAAATTAGCCCATATTATATCCAATCCATACGTTGCAATTGGTGTTTTTTGCTTTAAAGAGTTTCAGTGCCGATTGCAAAGCCATATCCCTGAGATGATTAATGTCGGTCATTGATCTGACAGCACAGATCATTTTATCTTTGCATATTTTGTGGGTTTAAACCAAGAGTCTTAATTAAATTTTCTTTTAAGAAACTCAAAGTAAAATGATTTATTAGAATTTTCTCTAACAGAGGAAGCCTTGTTAATGCAAAATGCCACGCGTTCCGTTTTGATTACTTCGCTCCACTTTTCGTTTGAATTAAGGGCTGAGGGCTTTAGAGTCATTTTACTGATGATCCGCTCTTGAACTATTCTAAGATTCATTAACGATGGATTGAAATCACCAGACTTATTAGAGGGTATATTCCAAAGCCAATGACAAAATAGAAAACGGCCAAGCTCAGGTATCTCTCGGAATACCCAATTCTGAAAGTTTCCAGACACAATTCCTTATGGTTGTTGTTTGAGTCTTCAGTCTTTTGACTGGTTTGATGCAGCTCTCCATGCCTCCCTGTCCTGAGCTAATCGTTTCATCTCTACATAGCTACCACACCCTACATCTGAGGCAATCTGTTTAACATATTCTAACCTTGGCCTACCCCTACAGTTCTTGTCCTCGACCCTTCCTTCCATAACTAAGCTTGCTATTCCTGGGTGTCTTAGTATGTGTCCTACCAACCTATCTCTTCTCTTCATTAGCAGTCGCCAGAAACATCTCTCCTCTCCCACTCGTCTTAATACCTCTTTGTTTGTAACCCTATCTACCCATCTGATCTTCATCATTCTCCTGTAACACCACATTTCAAATGCTTCAATTCTCCTCTTTTCTGCTGCACCAATAGTCCAAGATTCACTTCCATAGAGTGCCACGCTCCAGACAAAGGATTTCAAAAATGACTTCCTAATACCTAAATCTATATTCGACGTCAGCAGATTCCTTTTTTGTAGAAACGCTTTCTTTGCCTGAGCCAACCTACTTTTTATATCCTCTTTGCTTCGTACATCACTGGTTATTCTGCTTCCTAAGTAACAGAAGTCTCCTACTTCCTTCAGCTTTTCACCTGTCAATTTGATCTCCATAGAGGTTTCTGATTTATTTCGGCTGCATTCCAGTATTTTTGTTTTACATTTATTAATTTTCATCATGAATTCTTTCCGTAAGACGGAGTCCATACCATTCAAAAACTCTTTCAAATCCTCAGGCTTGTCGGCCAAGATGACGATGTCATCAGCAAATCTCAGAGTTGAAATTATTTCTCCTTGAATCTTCACTCCCACTTTAAATTTTTCTCTAATTTCCTTCATTGCTTGTTCAATGTAAAGATTGAAAAGTATGGGTGATAAGTTGCAGCCTTGCCTTACACCTTTCTGAATACCAGCTTCTCTCTCATGTCCTTCAACTCGAATGACTGCTGTCTGGTTTCTGTATAGATTGTATATCACCCTCCTATCCCTGTACTTTATTCCAATCGATTTCAAAATGTCAAACAATTTAGTCCAATCAACGTTATCAAAAGCCTTTTCTAAGTCTACAAAAGCCATGAACGTTCTCTTATCTTTCCTTATTCTACCTTCCAAAATCAGCCTAAGACTTAGTACAGCTTCCCTTGTTCCTACATTTCTCCTGAAACCAAACTGGTCTTCACCCAACTCCGTTTCTATCTGGCTTTCAATCCTCTTGTAAATTATTCTAGACAGGATCTTTGAAGCATGAGTAATCAAGCTGATTGTACGGTAATCTTCACATCTGTCAGCTCCCACTTTCTTTGGTATAGGGATGATTACATTCTTCTTGAAATCAGGGGGTACCTCACCTGTCTCATAAATCCTACACACCAAGTGAAATAACCTGATCAGACCTTCATCTCCTATGCAGCGTAGCAACTCAATCGGTATATCATCTATGCCTGGTGTTTTGTTCCTGCTTAAGTCTTCCAAAGCTCTATCAAATTCTGATCTCAATATTAAATCTCCTTTCGCATCCTCATCAATTTCCTCCTCCCTTTCCATTACATGATTCTCAATCTCCTTTCCCTTATACAAACTCTCTATATAAGCTTTCCATCTCTCAACCTTTTCTTCCCTATCTGTTAGAGGCTTTCCATTTGTGTCCTTAATATTACAGCACTTAGTCTTCTTTTCCCCAAAAGTATCCTTAATCCTTCGATAAGCTGTGTCTACTTTTCCTAATTTCAGACAATTTTCTATACCTGCACATTTCTCTTTCAACCATTCTTCTTTCGCTACCTTGCACTTCTTGTTAACCTCATTTTTCAGACGTCTGTATTCTGCTTTCCCCTTTTCATCTCTTACATTCTTGTGTTTCCGCCTTTCATCCATCAATTCTAGTATATCCTGAGTGATCCACGGTTTTCTACCTATTCTTTCTTTCCTACCAATGTTTTCTTCTGCGGATTTTGTTATTTCATTCTTCAAAAGTGCCCATTCGTCTGCAATTGAAGTTTGTTTAGGGTTTTTCATTAGTCCTTCCTTTATACTCTTCTTGAATCTTTCGTTTACATCCTTCTCTTTCAGTCTGTCTATTGCCCACCTTTTTGGCTTTTGACTTTTCTTCAGTTTCTTCAACTTTAATCTGCATTTCATTACAACCAGATTGTGGTCAGAGTTTATGTCAGCACCAGGATATGTTTTACAATCCAAAATCTGGTTTCGAAACCTCTGCTTGACCATAATGAAGTCGATTTGGTAACGCCCTGTATCTCCTGGTCTCATCCATGTGTATATTCTTCTATTGTGGTTATTGAATAAGGTGTTAGCTATGACCAACTCATGCTCGGTGCAGAATTCTACCAGCCTGCTTCCTCGATCATTCCTTTCACCTAATCCGAAATCTCCCACTATCTTCCCTTCTCTCCCTTTTCCTACCACAGCATTCCAATCTCCCATTACTATAACATTTTCATCACCCTTGATATACCTCAGAATTTCGTCTATTTCTTCGTAGACCTTTTCAACATCCTCATCATCAGCTTGACTGGTAGGCATATAGACTTGTACCACTGTGGTGCAGGTAGGTTTAGTATTGATTTTTGCTACAATAATCCGTTCACTATATTGTTCATAATATTCCACCCGCTGTCCAAGTTTCCTACTCAATATGAGGCCAACCCCTGCTTGGCCATTGTTTGATTTAGTGCTAATGACCCTATAGTCTCCTGACCAAAAGTCCTGTTCTTCCTTATGGAAAAAGGTGTAAGTCGACAAGAGGGAAAACATTATTAAGTAGGGTTACAAAAGATGCCAGCAGATGGTCAATAATATGATTTTGAATACAAAATTGTGACTGATTCCTCCAGCACCAAACGCCCTCTGCGACAAATATTGCACAACATCTAGTAACCAAATAATTAAAAAAATCGATGTACATTAAAAATCAAATATGGAATATTTTCCCCTGCACTCTTATACACCCGTTGTACTAAAGACTTGGGTAAGAGAACATCTCCTGTATGCAGCCAACATACTTGAAAAAAAATCAATCGTTTTGTTGGACAATGAAATATTTCAGGAAAGCATTTAAACATGTAAGGAACAGCACATCAGTCTAATCTACTTTTTTCCCCAAAGCACAAAGGAAACAGGAAATTATCCATGGGTACGCCTTGGGTTAGACGAATGCCTAGCAGCAGAAACTTTCGTACTATTGGGAAAATAATTATTCCTGATTCTGAAGTACAAATTCGATAACTTGAGTATCCAGGACCTTCACTCGTAGGATGGAAATGTGTAAATCGTTTACATAATCCCCTAAAGCCAAGTATGAATAGAAGCTCAAGAAGCTGAACTAAGTGCTATTTAACATCGGCACGCACAATAAGGACTCGAGCAACTATTGGGAATTGTGTGATCCGATCCATCAAACTTTCAGCTTACTTCATATGAATAATTGTTTACTTTCTTAAGAATACTGGAAGCATCAAGTTTGCAAGTAGCGTTGCCTAATTTCTGAATGCCTCCCGTTGCAGGGAGTTCATGCCTAAATTAGTTACTGCAAGCGGACCCATACGAAAACTCTCGCATAATGGGTTGTGTGCGCCCCATGTGTACAGACTTTCGCGTGGCTCTAGTGCTATGCGGGCTATACGCTCAACAGTTCTGCCAGGGACTATCGTCTTGTTTATTTGTTTCAAAGCACTTTATAAACAAATATATTTCCGTTGACTTTTCGAGAAATGTAAGATTTTTCCTGTACTATTGAGACGATTTGGAAGATTTTGGTACAAACCACACCTTCTAACTCCCTCTGGTTTAGGAGCTTGAGTTTTGTGAAACATACACCTTAGCGTGGTATATAATAAGATTGTTTCTATCATTTTACTTCTTCGTTCTGAAAAATTGCGCTATAAAACTAGCGACAGTTATCAAAACATGTCATGAGAGTTTGAGGTTTTAGAGATCTCTCTCAAAGCCTAACCAATAACGTGGCCAACTGCCCGTTGTGAAATCAATAACAGTACTGTCAATGTTAATAAGCAAACAGAAAACAATCCATAAGCCTGTACCACACTCTTTCAGAACCTATAGACAACTTATTTGCAAGTCATATCACCACCACGACAATACTGCGGAGTTCTAATCTCCTCCAGTAGTGACAATGGCTTTAAATGACGATGTCCTGATACACATTCCATGACTAGAAACCCACTAATCCTGTTCTAGATTTAATGAAAAATAATGCAGCACACATCATATTGTGCTAAATGTACATACCGTATTTTGCTATTAATTCATCTGAAGTGAAAATAAAGATAAGCAAACTGTTAGTGTGCGTATTTGTAATAGCAGCAATACCATGAGGTCTACTAGAGCAGGATTCATTGGAATAATCATGCATGTGTGATATGGAAAGGAATTAAGTAAGGTTATGTAAAAAAATGCCCTAATGTCTCAAATCCTACTGCTTCTGCTAGAGCAAAAATAGAAGTATTATCTACCTGTCATGATGTTACTGAATGTTTTTGTGCGGCACACAGTTTTTACTCATTCTCATTTATCTAAAAATCTGCATCGATGTATGAAGTAAATTCCCATCTATAAACAATCACACACAACAAAATTCGATAGAAGATCCACAGGATTCAAGAAATCAAATACTCCACAGAATAAAGTGAATGATTTCATCGTCCTACCTTACTGCAGGCCCAGCGCCGCCCAAAGCTTCGCCTTTCCTCGGAAGTCTTCTCTTGACGACACATGTTGAGGCAGCTTCTTTGGGCGAGAGTGGACTGCGTCTCCGAGCTCGGCCTTTTATATACTGCAGCTTCAGTGGTGCGATCAATAAGCTCCAGAACGTTCCCGGAGGTAAAACTTTCCACTACAACTGCGCATAACCTGTGCGACTAGCCCAGTAGCACGCCCTATTGCAGCACTGCATTGACTGGCTTCTACGCCGTTACCCTTCTTTGTTCCGACCTGAAATTATGGCATATTGTGCACATTGATGCAATCTTCTTACATGATGAAGACGTAAGAACAAATTACTCTACCGTACAAACGCCAGTAAATTATCTCTCGAAGCAACATATTCTGATTTTATACATTAATTACTAGAAAAATTTGATTTTTAAACATTAACTTACTGTTGTTAACTCTAACCTTGTTCTGAACAAAGACACCGTGCAGACATATAATAGGTTCTGTACTTTATTTATCCACCGTAACCAAGACAACATAAAACATAAACATAAAACTCGACATAAACTTAAACAAAACCGTATCCATGATCTTCCGCAAAGGAGGTAGAATAGCAGCAGGAGAGTCCCTATATCTAGAGCACAAGGCGTTACGTATTGTAAATCAATTTAAGTACTTAGGACTAATTTTTCAGACACATGGGGATACTTTCACCGAACATATAAAGGACATAACAATACATGCCATAAAAGCATCTTAATAAACTATCTTTAGAGACAGCTATGAATGCCCTGCCTGTCGTAGGAGGCGACTAATAGGGCCGACATGGCCGAATAACTTGCCAGTTTTGATTTGTTCAGACCCCCTGTGGATGGGGAGGGCAGAATTCATCCACGGTATCCCCTGCCTGTCGTAAAAGGCGACTTAGAGGGGGCCTTATAAAGGCCGATTTTGGTTTTCTGGTCCCAGCTCTGGTTTGACCAATAGAAACAAACATGCATGCTGTTAGGGGAAGGGCCACCAGCTTGGCCATCTGGCCAGAAAGCCTAGACGGTATGCCCCATCCCGTCAGGTGGGTGCGCCATGTACCCTACAGTAGTATCCGCCTTACAACGAAGGTCCCTGAATGGCCGAATACTGGAGCTGCATAAATCCTGTGCATGCCGAGGGGGAAGTGCCTGTTCGAGGCACTGGGACCCCGGGCAATATCTGCTATGCCAGGTAGGTATTGCCTTGGCTGGGTGGCGCCCACAGTGATAGCCCCCGTTCGGAGTGGGCAGTATTCGGGGAGGATTTCGTCCGGGATGCCTAGTAAGCGATCACGGACACCTGTACAGGGTGGCACCCTTAAAAAGCCGTCTCTGGAGTGTCGCACTAATCCCAAGGTGTATACGCCTTGGGATGAAGCCTTTAATAAACGATTTGCGACAGACAGATCACCTCGCTACCTGGTAGCTACCAGGACAGACGGGGATGATTTCAAGCTCGTAAAATCGATCATTTTTGCTGAGGAAATCGAGGGGAAATTTGGTGATCTTAACGGGATTTCCAAGCTCCGGAACGGGCAGCTCTTGCTGCATACCGTTAGCCGGCAGCAAACCGAAGCGTTGCTGGAATGCACGCAATTCGGCGAAATCCCCGTTAAGATCACAAAGCACGAAACGCTGAATGAGGTCCGTGGAGTTATTTTCCATCGTGACCTCATTTTAAATAGCGATGCTGAACTGTTGCGGGATCTGGGGAAGAGAGGCGTCACAAAGATTAGGCGCATCACCCGAAAGATTGGGGAAAGGAGCGTCGATACCGGCGCTTTTATTCTCCATTTTGAAGGTGATGTTGTACCTAAGCAGGTGAAGGTCACATCATACAACTGCGATGTGCGACCGTACATCCCTCCACCAATGCGCTGCTACCAGTGCCAGAGATTCGGGCATGTTTCCGCCAGGTGTACTGCGAAGGCCGTATGTAGAGAGTGTGGCAAGGGGACACATGAGGGTGACGAGAGGTGTACGCCTCCCCCGATATGTCCCAACTGCCAAGGAAGTCACTCTCCACGGTCAAAACAGTGCCCTGAATTCATTATGGAAGCCAGGATCCAGGAAATCAGGACTCTTGACAGGCTTTCATATCACGACGCTCGCAAGAGGTACCGTGATATGAATGCCCCCGAATTTCGGGTATCGTTTGCAGCTGCAGCGACGCCCTCAATCACCCCTGCCGTTAAAGTTTCCAGTGCAGTACCCTCGATGTCCTCTTTTAGCACGAGCTTGAAATCTCCCCTCGCTGTACCAGCGAGCACTGTCAGCCCGAAGGAGGTCCCAAATCCTTCTTCGGCCACGGTTAAGAAGGCGCCGGTTTTAACACCTAAACCGGCGAATTCGGAGAAGAAGTCCTCTTCTTCTCCGAAACGGTCGGCGAACAAGTCTTCCCCAGCTAAAGGGGGAAAGAAGACTTTGCCGACCAGGGCTGGTCCTTCTTCCAGCCCACCTAATACGAAAAATATAGGGGAGAAGAGGGAGACGGTTCGTCGCCGTCTCTCTCGCCCTCCTGCTGACGGGGTGGCTAATGTCTCTGCTAGCCAATCCGCTCCCACTACCACCAAGGGAGCGAAGCCTGCTGAAGGCAAGCCCGTCCGTATGGAGGAACTCCCCTATAGAAAAGAAAATAGATCGGCGGAGGAGAGGGGAACGGTTCAGCGCCGTTTCTCTTCCTCTCCTAAAGGCAGGGCTGCTCACGTATCTGCTGGCCATCCCGCTCCCACCACTACCAGTGGAGCGGTGCCAGCAGGAGCGACCTTGTTTTATAAGGACCCGGCGTCTGTGGGGAAGGGACCATCAACTTCCCCAAACACACGTCGGCGCCGATCCAAGAAGAAATCTCTTCGGGGCGTGTCGGGGACAGACACCCAGTCTTCGGACCGGGAGAAAGTCCCTCGACACCGCTCTCGCTCTTCCCCAAGAGCGAGACTCGTGAGGTCCGACGACGACCGCGCGCAACCCAGGAGAGCGCCCGCTCCATTTTCTTCGTCTTCGGACGGAGATGTGGAGATTGAGGTGTGCTCTCCTGCCCCATCATCTCCAACTAGAGATGGGGAAGGGTGGCAAACGGTCAAGCATAAGTAGAAGACCCACTTCTACTTAAGTCCACACCATGGCACTATTACAATGGAACTGTAATAGCTATTCTGTTCATCTCGCTGAGTTACGACAATTAATATCTTCGTTTTCGGCTACCATTGTCTGTCTTCAGGAATCCAGGTTTCGTCCTGGACATGAGACAACAATGCGTCACTTCAAACTCTTCTCTAAAGACCGGATGGACGGAGCTGTGGCCGCTGGTGGCGTCTGCACTCTCGTCCACTCTAGCCTCTTTAGTGAAGAGGTGCCGTTGCGTACTCAGCTAGAGGCAGTTGCAGTTCGTACTTCGTTGCCACTAATGGCAACAGTATGTAACGTGTATATCCCGCCTGATTCTCAGCCGGATTACGACCAGCTGGTGGATCTAGTCTCTCAGCTCCCCCCTCCTTTTCTCCTTCTGGGAGATGTTAATGCCCACAACACCATCTGGGGCTCCGCTACCACTAGTGGTAAAGGGAGAGATTTTGAGAGGCTGATCAGGCGGCTGGACCTGTGTCTGTTGAACACAGGGGAGCCTACGCACTTCTCTATTGCACACGGTACTTATTCAAGTATCGATATTACCCTGTGCGATCGTGCGCTGGTTCCCCTGCTACAGTGGGGTGTACACGATGACCTTTGTAATAGTGACCATTTTCCAATTATCGTTACTCTTCCGAACCAGAGAGCCATCGAGTTACCAAGTCGATGGCTTCTCCGTCGGGCTGATTGGCCAACTTTCACGGCACGTGCGGTGTTTGCCGAAGATACCTTTGAGAGTGTCGACGATCATACCATTCACATAACGAATGGTATTTTGACTGCTGCTGAGGAAACAATACCTTCCTCATCCGGCAACTCACGCCGGAAGCTTGTCCCTTGGTGGACAGCCGAGATTGCAGCAGCCATTAAAGATCGTCGACGTGCTTTCAAATGCTATCGGAGGCAAAACACTATGGCCAACCTTATCACCTTCAGAAGGATGCGTGCTAGAGCCCGATATCTGATTCGGGAGAGTAAGAAAACGACATGGGAAAAGTATGTGTCGTCCATGACGGCGCATACTCCTTCATCTCAAGTGTGGACTAAGCTTCGTCGGATCTCCGGACACCCGACATCACTATCGATACCCGGAGTGTCCATCAATGGAGACATCATCACGGACCATCTCGCCATTGCCAACAGCATTGGCTCGCACTTCTCCGATGTATCCTCCTCCGGGAGTTACGATCCTACATTTCTGACTCTGAAGCGGGAGGCAGAGACTCACCCCTTGTCCTTTGCCACTGCTGCTTCGGAGTCCTATAATGTACCATTCTCTGAATGGGAACTGCGCAGTGCGCTTGCACTGTGCAGGGATACGGCTCCTGGACCGGATAACATACATAATCAAATGTTAAAACATCTGTGCGAATCCAGTATTAAAAAACTGTTGATCCTCTTCAATCGTATATGGATTGAAGGGGAGTTTCCATCTCAATGGCGAGAGGGGATCGTGATACCGATTCCCAAGGCTGGAAAGGATCCCAAGTTTGTAAGCAGCTATAGGCCCATTTGTTTGACAAATGGCCTATGTAAGCTGCTCGTAAAGATGGTGAACCGTCGACTGGTGTGGTTCTTGGAGGATAAAGGTCTCCTGTCTGAGTACCAATGTGGATTTCGCTCTCATAGGTCCACCACTGACCATCTGGTGCGACTTGAGAGCGCCATACAGGAGGCTTTTTTCCGAAAGCAGCACCTAGTCACGGTTTTCTTTGACCTCGAGAAAGCCTACGACACCACATGGCGCTACGGGATCCTTTCCACCCTTCACAAGTGGGGACTCCGTGGTAACTTACCGACTTTCATTGCGAATTTCATGTCCGTCCGACTCTTCCGTGTAAGGATCGGTAGGACATTATCGCAGTACTATACCCAAGCAAATGGAGTTCCTCAGGGTTCAGTGCTGAGTGTCACCTTGTTCGCGATTGCCATTAATGGCATTGTTGCCGCCGCCGGGTCCGCGGTAGTTCCATCGCTGTATGTAGACGATTTAGCTCTGCATTACAGCTCTGGAAGTATGGCAGTCGTGGAACGACAATTGCAGCTAGCCATCAACCGGGTCGACAGGTGGGCTCACGACCGGGGTTTTCGTTTTTCAGCAGCGAAAACCTCCATCGTCCATTTTTGTCGGCTACGGAGGCTACATTTACACCCTGAACTACATCTCAGGGATGCTGCGTTGCCGTTGGTTGACACTTATCGCTTCCTGGGGCTCCATTTTGACAGCATGTTAACGTGGCAGCACCATATACGGCAATTGAAAATGACATGTCTCAGGAAACTGAACATGCTCAGGTTTCTTAGTGGCACTACGTGGGGGGCTGACCGTGCGGTGCTGCTACGGTTCTACCAAGCCCTCGTCCTGTCCCGGCTAGACTATGGTTCTGCGGCATACGGTTCAGCAAGGCCGGCAACCTTGAAAATGCTGGACAGTATCCACCATAGTGGCGTTAGGCTGGCTACCGGTGCCTTCCGGACCAGCCCGATACCCAGCCTACTCGCCGAATCGGGAGTTCCACCTTTAAATTATAGACGCCAACATATGCTGTTAGCATATGCTGCCAATGTGCGTCAAATGCCGCAACACCCGACCTATCAAGCTCTCTTCGGTACCCAAAACCACCAGGGGTACGCCAACCGGCCTCGTGCCACTCGGCCGGTTGGTATTAGACTTGATAGCTCGTGTACCGAAATAGGAGTGGCTGTAGGTCCCTGTATGATCCGGACATCTAGCGAGGTGCCTCCGTGGCAAGTCCCGCGTCCGGAAATTCGGTTAGATCTGCATCGAGGTCCTAAGGTGAACACGGATGCCTCCGTTTACCGGAGGCAGTTCCACAGCATAGTTCACCAATTTCCGGACGCTGGCATTCTATACACGGATGGTTCGAAGGTGGACGAGAGGGTGGGTTGTGCTTACGTTATTGATGGTGCAAATACCAAGATCTCTTTGCCTGAGGCCTGTAGTGTGTTTACTGCGGAGCTCGTTGCCATCTATGAAGCTCTGCAGTTTGCACTACGGGATGCTCGAATCCACTTTCTCGTGTGTACCGACTCTTTGAGTTCGTTGCAGTCAATTGCTACATGTTTCCCGCAACACCCCCTAGTGCAGCGAATCCACGACCTACTAGCCGGGCTGTGCCACGCTGACACTCGAATCACCTTTCTGTGGCTTCCAAGCCACATGGGAATTGCGGGAAATGAGTTAGCAGATCAAGCTGCAAAAGAGGCGGTATCACTACCACCTCGACCAATGGAGGTACCCGCTAGAGATATTCGCTCTCAGTTACGCCTACAAGTTCTGGCTTTTTGGGAGAGTCAGTGGCTAGCTGACCCACTGCCCAGTAAACTGAGAGCGATCAAGGGAACTACTCGCGTTTGGCGGAGCTCCTTCCGGGCCCGGAGAGAGTCCGTCATTTTGTGTAGGCTAAGGATAGGTCATACAAGATCCACCCACTCGTACCTAATGAGAAGGGAAGACCCCCCACTTTGTACCTGTGGAGCCGTATTCACCGTGGCCCACATTTTCACCCAGTGTGTGGATCTTGCTGACTTACGAAGAAACCTTGGTTTGCAGACGACACTCAAACTTATATTAGCCGATGACACGGTGGCTGCTGATCGCGTTATCCGCTTTATAAGTGAGAGTGGGTTAGGGCCAGCAATCTAAATTTTCCAGTGAACTTTGACTCAACGACTTGTTCGTTTTTGAATGATAATGTTTTGTTTTTTCCGTAATTTTTGTTTATTTTTATATATTTTTTTAAATTTTATTTAATTGTTTGTTTTTGTTTTATTAATTTTTGGTCTTTTTAAATTTAGATGTCCACCTCAAAATTTTAAATTCAATTCAAAATTTGTATTCTTTAATCTGTGTTAAGAGGGGCAGATGACCTCGTAGTTCCGCCCCTTAAAACAACAATAACTAACTAACTAACGAGACAGCTATGACATTATTTAGAGTAAAAATCAGCCCAATAATAAGCTACGGTCTGAACATTATATGGGAGAATCTCACGAAAAACAACATGAAGTGCATAGAGTCAAGGCAACTTTCATGAAAAAAGTCCTGTGTATCTCAAAGTATACCCCATCGCGACTGTGTGATGAAATGGCAAGAGAGACCTTCTACATCGACGATTTAAGGTGTCAACTATTGCTCCCATCTACCGCCCAGTGCGAGGACCTTCTAAAAGAGCTCAAAACGAAGAGGATGCAAATATGGAGTGACTTTTATTTAACAGCCGCAATGACGTACGATGAGTGGAAGGGTCCATGTTACGACCTGAGACATACAATCACTCGTTTTGCAATACATGGATTCCATTTCAAGTTATGCAAAATGGAAGGGTATCATGAGCCTAGTATGGAATGCATTTGCAAATTGTGTGGAAGTGTCTGTGAAAGGTATCATGCCATGACACGCGAGCGGAGGGTTGAGTCACTTAATAGCTTTTGTTGTCAATGACAGTTGAATGTGATCTTGAATATTTTGGGTTTTTATTATTATTTTTATATTGCCTCATGGCCATTGGCTGCAATAAATACCTTATTATAAAACATGTTACCAATACCAAAATTATTAATTACCGTACCCCGACAATCTAAAACATTGTTCACTATTACCAATCGAGGCGAACCCATAAATTTTTTAAAAAATCTCATATGTCGAGGTGTGGTCGGGAACGCATCAAATGTTACTGGTGTTTCTTGAATCGTTTCAAGACTTCAAAATATATTGTTGTTGGCTATGTCACAGTATAGATATCATTACAGTATGGACACTTAACCGACAGCAGTGGCTCAGCTGGCTAAAGCGCAGCGTTAGGTCATGGGACCGAGCTCTCTGCTGACTCGGTAGACGCATGGGTTCGAGCCCCACCGTCGGCCGTCCTTGAAATGGTTTTCCGTGGTTTCCCATTTTCAACACCAGGCAAATGCTGGGACGGTACCTTCTGATAGGCCACGGCCGCTTCCTTCCACATCCTTGCCCAGTTTCATCCATCTTCATCCATTCCATCTCTCATCCCGACGCGCAGGTCGCCCACGGGCGTCGAATAGAAAGACCTGCACTCGGCCTCTGAGGAGGTCACACGAAGAGAAAAAAAAAAAGAAAAAAAATGGACACTTAGGCAAAACCGGAAGAACGGATTTAAAAAAATGATTAGGAGCAGCACCAATTCGCCTTTAGCCTAAGCCGCTTGCCACTTATGGACAAACACATGATAAACAGCTGGGTGCTGAATGAATATTTTATGTAATTTATTTAACTCGATTTCAACACACTAGCTATTTTTATAATCAGATACTAGTACATTATGAAACGAGCCTATAATGGCAATAATTAAGACATGAGTATGTTTATAAAACGAGCGTATGCGAGTTTTAGAATTTCCAGGCGATTTGCATACGACTGATTATGTTCGACGATAACAATTTTATGTTCGAACATAAAATGAAAATCCACAGCCTGCTTCCAGTCTCTGACCGGGTCAGGAATGGAATGAATGAAGCCCCCATCTAGCGGCGAGGATATGAACTGTGCCGGCTGCCGAGGCCTGACGCACTCCTCTGGGGCAATGATTATATGAATGACAGATGAAATGAAATGATAGTGGAGAGTTGCTGGAATGAAATTTTGACAGGGAAAACCGGAGTACCCGGAGAAAAACCCGTCTGCCTCCGTTTTGTCCAGCACAGATCTCACATGGAGTGACCGGGATTTGAACCACGGACCCAGCGGTGAGAGGCTGGCGTGCTGCTGCCTAAGCCACGGAGGCTTATGTTCGAACATAAATATTCATAATTAATCTGTCGAGATTTCGCCAGTTTTATGTACTGAACAGAGCGCATGAGGCGCAGAGAATGCCTTGTATTTAACCAGGGGCGTATATAGGGGGGGAGCAGCCCCCCCCCCCAATTTTTTTGTCACATAATATTAAAAACCAATATAATCATGTATTATTGTTACTAAGTCACGTATGGCAACGTTACAAACCAAAGCGAAGGTAGAGCCTTGTTAACAGTGTGACAATCAGTTTGCTCTGATGTTATGTGTAACAACATAACCTCTTATTACTCCTCAATTCCTTCGCTCTTATGAACATACCAAGAACAGCAACAAGTGCCCTTGAAGCGTGTGACAAAAGTTTTTTCCCTAAATTTATACCCTTAACAAACTTTTGGCAAATTTGCCTCTCTCTGTATCTACTGGTACTGCCGAACGGAGTTAGAGTTGGTTCAAAACATACTTAAGAAATTCTACTTCTGAAAACAGACTCAAAGGTCTAGTATTGTCATCTATTCGCAGAGATATACATCTCACTGACGATGAAGTTATGAACCGATTTGGCAATGCTTCAAGAAACCTTGACTTTATATTATAGTGTGAGTTGTAAATCAAAACAGTAACATTAATTCTTTCCATGTAAACACTATCAAGTGAGCAAGATGATTGTATTAATAAAAAGTATCATAAAATGGCCTTAGTTGTGTTTGACATTAACCAAACATAAAACATCACAACAAATTGGTTGATAAAGTGATGCCAGATAGCCTTAAAACTCATCATTTTGCACCAAATTATACAAAAGTTTCCCGGGGAGAACCCCCGGTTGGGCAACCCCCGAAATAAATTTCTATATACGCCCCTGTATTTGACCATGGCCTCCTCGATTACCCTACTACGAAACTAGGCCAGGCAGTGAAATTTAAATTAGAAGGCCGTGGAACTCAGCGCATCTAATTATCTAATTGGTCAAACAACTGTTTCTTGAGCTCTGATTGGTGGGAGAAACTGTTTCATAATGAAAAATAGTGTTATAATGAGCCTCATTATAGTACAGTTTTCTGACACATAATATTCAGGGTCGAACATAAAGTATTTTAAGAAAATAAATAGCTAGAAAAATAGAAATTGTTAATATTACTGGGTTTTAATTCTAAGAAGTGTGTAATTTAATGTTTAAATCCACATTCCTTCAGTCCTGTGGTGTCGCATTGTGATTGCATCGTAACGATCAAAGGTTATATGTTTTAAATGATTAAAATAACACTATATATTTAAAAGTGTGGGGGAAATGTGGTTTATGTTTCTTAAACTTTTGTGGTCAGAGATAATGCAATTCAAGTTTTCTACAGTGCGGTAACTATAAATAAGTGTTCATAATGTTCTCAACTTCCTAACGTAAATAACCGGGCATTTGTATTTACCGTTCCAATGCCCGAGTAAACCGGAATGCTGGTATGTCCGGTGTGATAAGAACTGCGCAAAAAAATACCGCACAGATGTTGGTTTTCCACATTTCTGCTATTGGTTAAATTGCAAAATTATATTTCTGAGTTGTTTTAAATAATTACAAGCGATGTTTTCTTCAGACAAAATCGACAGACCGCACTCCATAATGAATATGGGTAGACTGCTCTCTCGCGGACACATGGTGAACCGTCGCCGTCGTGGTCGTGCGTGCGGTGCTTCCGGTGACGGTCGTTTCAAAACCACGACGAAAAAATTACATGGTAAAGGCCTGATGTGTCCATACTGTGTTATTATGATTACTATACTGTGGCTATGTCACGAATAATGATTAACAGAAATGTGCATTTTCATCAGTTTTATACAGGCCTCATCATCTTCTTTGCATTTTCCCACTTATGTGGGGTCTGCCTTCCTGCAATGTTTCCTCCACTTCAATCGATCCATAGCGTCTCGGGGGCGGAGTTTAGTGAGCCGCATGTCATCTCTCACCCTATCCAACCAGCGTGTTTGAGGTCGCCCTCGAGGTCGACGACCCTCCACATTTAGTTGAAGGGCAGTCTTAGCAACTGAGGTTTCACTGCTACGGAGCACATGTCCATACCACCGCAGACGTGATTCACGCATTTTCTCTGTGATTGGGGCAACCTTGAAATCCTTCCGCACGGCATCATTCCTAATATGGTCCAGTCGAGTCATACCATTGGACCACCGCAACATCTTCATTTCCATTACATGAAGTGCCTGTTCGTGCTTCGATGTTGTAGGCCAGCATTCCGATCCATAAAGGGCCACCGGTCTAATCACTGTGCGATATACTTTAGATTTTAGATGCAATGGAATTTTCTTATCGCATAGGACTCCAGTAACTTGGCGCCATTTCATCCATGCGGCAGTGACTCTTGTTTTGACATCAGGAATCGTGCTGCAGTCTGAGGTGATGCATGACCCAAGGTATTTGAATTGGGTCACTTTATTAAGTTGAACCTCACCAACAGTGATCGTGCCATCAGTTTGGTCACCGCATTCCAGATATTCCGTCTTCTTCAGATTCAATTTCATCCCGAATTCTTCAAGACGCATCTTTATACAGGCCTATTAGGAATTATATAAAATAATTATGAATACTGGGAACCAGAAGGACTAAATTAAAATTCGAAATAAAGTAAATGTTACAATGGTGGTAGGGAATAAAGGAATCCTAGGGTTGTGTGCTGAAGACAGCGAATTCTCAACGTTGGTAGACCTTGCCTTACCCACACCTTAAAAAATGAAATAATATATGGTAAATCAAAATTACACGCCACTTCTCTAAATCACTACAGTATATTACTAAAGCCTAATGAAAATGTAATTTATGTTCGATTTTAGGAAATGATCAAAAGCGATCCAAATTTGACACTGATCCTATTTGAAAAACAAATTAAAATATAATTGTATGTTACAAAATTATTCAATATCCCTCGTAGGGCTAATTTAAATCTCAGCAATTCTTCTAGGTTTGTGTCGTGTCTTGTGTAGGCTCATCGGCGGGCTCTTGGTGTCCCCGCCCAGACCCCCACAGGAGTAACGAACTGCACGCTACCTCCCTCTATATAGAGTGCAACTGCACTACCTGACTGCGAGAACTAAAAGCTCAAGCAGCCTTAACCTCCCTATAAAAGGCTTCCAAAGAGATGGTATATTGGCTTTCACGGCCGGTGAATTAAAACTCAGCAATTCTACTAGGTTTGTGCCACGCAGTTAGTTAATCCTGTGGGGGTACGGGCGGGGACACCAAGAGTCCGCCGATGAGCCAGCTTGGTGTCCTAGGAGAAACCCCACACAAACCGTTGGGTGTCAAATAACAAAGCTTGCACCCGGCATCCGAGGCCATACGAAAGAATAAAATTTGCTGTCGCCAAGTTTGCAGGATCGAGTCCTAGCACAGTCAGTTGGCATTTAAGGGTGCGCAAATGCGAGGACGCCGTGTCAGTAGATTAACTGGCACGCTAAAGATCCTCTTCGGGACTAAATTCCGACACCCCGGCGTCTCTAAAAAGCCGCAGTAATTAAAAGGGACGTAAAACCAATGAACTTATAAGAATAAAATCTCATTTTAATAATTAGGTACCGGTTGCTCTTTCCTTTCTTCAAATTCTTCCATCTTAATTCTTACGTCCATAAAGTCCGGAAAGGTTTACATGATGCACCGAGGGAGGAACTAACAAACTGGGACTCCAGGTTGCCCTCCAGGGCCCTGCTCAACATCACCCATATAGGGCATATCTCAGGAGGTTCCATACACTGCATTCATTGCCATAAATGAGGCATTGCGGAAAGCACAAAGGTCATGTAGCCCCGTGTACTTGGGCGTGTGTGTAGAATTTGTCTGATATAACCTGTGTCACTCTGATGTATGTACTGTATTCGTAATTGAGGTAGGATTGGGATAGGAAGCGGCCGTGGCCTTAAGTTAAGTGCCTTCCCGGCATTTGCCTGGAGTAGAAGTGGAAACCACGGAAAACCTCTTCCAGGATGGCTGAGGTAGGAATCGAACCCATCTCTACTCAGTTTTGCCTCACAAGGCTGAGTGAACCCTGTTCGAGTCCTCAGACCAGAATAAAATTTCTTGGCAGAGCCGGGAATCGAACACGGGCCTCCACGGTACCAGCCAAGAATGCTAGCCACTATGATGAAATAGGTATGGAAGTATGCACCCTCTTCTCATGAGGTTACTGCTATATACTGTAATTCATCCCTGACTACTGGAATTCGCACGGAGGGGGGGAGGGGGGGGGGGGGGGTCGCACATTGAGCCTAGCGTGGGAGAGTTTGTTTTGCACTCTACGCATGATCCTTTTCGAGAGAACAAAATTCCTATTACTTCTGTTAAAGCTTGGAATTCATCCGCAAAATAGCGTCTCTGCAGGTTAGCACTTCAGGTTAGAGTAGTTTGTTCACATAGAAACGGTATATTTTTATGTCGTGGTATTCAGGTAAGCTTTTTCCCCTTTTCCATTATTATACTGCACTATACCCTCCATTCGCCTTTGTCAAGAAGGTTAAAAAGAACACGTGTGCAATGGGAACAACCGTTACGACTACGGTTTTTATTATATCCTCTTGCACCAGATTTGGAAACATAGTCACACGCAAATAATACAATTTGCAAGGATTTGTAAAGCTGTTTGTATCTGAAAAGATGAACCCTGATTTACTAGCTCGGGGAGTGTTCAGTCGGGACAGAGAAAAGATTCGATTGTGAGAATGACCACGATCGTTCCTCCCGAGCAGCGAAGAGTAGGCTCATTTGCGAGGTGGGCCGAGATAGGGACGGATTTAAGTGAGGCGAGAGCAACTGCCACTCCCCTCCCCCTTGGACAACATTTTCTTTCTAAACTTTTGGAAATTAGTTTAACATTTTTTGGCAACTTGAATTAAAAACCGGAAAATAAATCATGCAATTCCTTAGTTTATCACTAATTTCGAAACTAGTTATTAATATTAGCAGTCTTTGAACGTTTCATTATTTTAAATTAACATTTATATATACTCCAATATATCACAAAAACTATCACCCAAATGACCTATAACTCACTAATTTGGGCCTAAGTTTTGCAAAATTTTACGGGGTAGTACCCCCTTAACTCCGCCCTCTAATTTCTTGGCTTAAATCCACCCCTGCGTTGAGATACAATGAAACTCGAAAGAATTACACTAGCCGACAAAAAATAACTTTTAATTTTTATTTATTTATTTATTTACTAAATTTGGGTCAGGAAAACCGAATATGACATTAGGATTTGTTTATTAGCTCTAGTTTTTTACACGACTTGTGATACATATAGCCTACTTCTGTAGTAAAAACTGCACCACAATTCGGAGGAAGGAAGTCCAGATGAGAATCAAGACGATGAATTTTGAGTGACATATTGCAGCCTAATGTACCGGTATTATACTTCTCTAGGAGGTCATTTACAATTTCGACATAGTTTTCATCTCGTCTGTTTCCCTAAAAAACCTTGTACAACACCTCTAAAGGCTTCCCAAGCAGCTTTTTCATTACCATGGAGGGCTCGATCGAAATCTTCATCCTTAAGAAGGTCACGGATATGCGGACCTACAAACATCCCTTCTTTCACTTTCTCAGGTACTTGAAAGCTTATCCATTCCTATCCATCCCCTTTACAAAGTTCTTCAAAAGCCCAAGTTTGATGTATAAAGGGGGCAAAAGAATTTTGTTTCTGTCAACCAGAGAACTGTGATGTACGGGTTTTCCCTCAGAAGTTTGCCTAGAAGGCCAGACCATTCTGTTGTAATATGAAGACCTATCCCTGCTGTCCCATAAGAAGACGAAAACAAAGGTTATTCACAAACAATATGGCTAACAATGACTCAGGATACCTGTACTAAGGTTTGCCAACCTACAATTTATTTAAATAAAAATCCCTAGTATTTTTCGAAAATCCCTCTAATTCTCTAGCACTTAATGAAATATCGTTATATCTCAGAACATAGAGCTAACTCAGCATTTTAAATGCCATATTCGTAATTCCCATGCTCGAATAAACTAGAAGTGACTGTTTTTGTTTCAGAAGCATTTTCATCGGCCTACGTCTGCTTCTCTTCCCCTCTACAGCCGCCTCTTTGGTAATCTCACCTCCCCCATTCTCTTCACATGAGCCCACCATGTAAATCGGCTCAAGCGAACAGCTTCATGTAGCCTATCGCATGTTCATTTCTAATTCAGTGCTTGTCACGTAGGGTGAGTGGTTATCGTGTCGGACTGCCAACCCCAAGCTTGCAGGTTCGCTCCTTTTTGATAGGCGACAAAAATCACGATACGCATGTCATATGATGTTGGCATGTTAAAGAACCCATTGAATTCAGTAGGCCGTGTTCATAATAGCAAAATTGATCTCGGGACTTTCCGCCAACACAAAGTTCCTCATTCCTCTACTAGAAAGCGCAATAGTGTCAAGGAACTTAGATATCTAACCTCCTCGACTTTAATAGCGCTTCAAGGAGCGATAAAACTCGACATGCAAGCTGCCCTCTGGGCGTCAAAAACTTGCATCCGACACCCGAGCCCATACGATATTATTATTCTAACTTAGTCGTTATCTCTGCGTTACGAATACCTTCCTGTCATTACTCCTTCCTATTTTCCCAGAGATAATTCGTTCTACCCTCATATCAGTTACCTCTAGCTTATGTATCAAATATCCTGAATCTACCCTGCTCTCACTTCCATACAGCAAGGTCGATCCAAAGTACTTCACACTGCGCAAAGTCACACAGCCGAAACACCTGTGAATGTACAGTGTTGAACACAACTGAGAACTCACTGCATTGGTTTTTCTGCACCTCGTCTCTATTTCTTTGCCCCGATTAAGAAAAGGGCCATTTAGGAAACCCAAGATTACCATACTTACCTATGAGTAGGCCTACTTACCTGCGAGCTGACAACTCCACTAATCCCCAACGTAGCCGGCTGGAGTCGAACTGCCATCCAACAGAACTTACCGTACGTATTCCCAGGACACCAGTAGTAGTGCAGGCCTGTTGTCATCTGATGGATGCAGTATTTTTGCATTAGTCTATAGGTACAGGCTAGAGTAAGATACGGCTTTCCACCTACAGTATATCAGAGCCACACTTATGGCTGTCATTAAGGATAAGGTACTGAGGTTTGGGTGGTACTGAGTTTTGTCTGCGCGCGAGGAGAAGTCAGTTGGGTTTGAACTGCAGACGTCTTCCCACGCACTGCATACCGCACATTCAAGAAACACGGAGTCGGTCACTGTCAGCTTCACTCATTCACACCTTCTTATTTCCTCTTTATTAGTGATCTGCAAATGGGAAAAGTGGAAAGGGGCCTTCAGTGACAGACAACATACTTAAAGCTGGATCAACAACAAGCACAATGTGGGAGGAAGCAGTAACAGACTGTCGATATATTTAGGTCAGGAATAGACAGACCGCGCATGCGTACAGCCGAATCCCCGCTCCCCGTCGCAGCGTGTCGAACTGACTTCACCTGGCGCGCAGACTTCAGGGCACAGCTGATGAATGGAAAAGTTGCTACTGCTGCTGCACCGAGTCTGTGAGAAAGCGATGACAAACTAACCCATTCCTCAATTTGTCCAGTATGCCTCGTTATAGAGCGGCCTATGGTCTTAGTGAGTTTCTACCAACATAACTCACAACGGTAGCCTACTTTTCGATGAGATTGGAACATTCCGTGATGAATTTAAGTATTTTAAGGAATTGTCGGACGCAACACATGGTAGCTGCTCATTGCATCAGATCTCACCGAGATAGGATCATTCCGCATACTTTTACACTTGGAAAGGAAGGTTGTTAGAGGAGAGATTAAGATCCTTCGTAATCATGCATGTCCTGATGAGCAATGATAAAGAGTATACTCGCCAATACGTCTCCATGCTGATAAACATAGTAGTAGAAATAAAATGGAACTGTCATTGGGATGCCACCAAAGTCTGCGCAGAATACCGAACTGTTTAAAAGTTCCTAGAATTGAAGCTGTGATGTCTTAGTTTCATTTACTCCATTGTTACTACAGTGAGAGCCTCCTCTATAGAATGGAACCTCGCCGAAGCCGTGTGACGGTTGGAGAGTGATAAATGGGCGCTACGCTGCTGCCAGCGGCTTGCTCAGGAGGCTATCCAGTGCCCCGGCTGTCACACGGCGCCTGCGAAGTTCCGCTCTGTAGACAAGGCTCTCACTGTAGATGTGTGGTGGCAAAGTTATCATTCGATTGCTATTTGCATTGCCCCGTGGTTGTAATGTCGTGCACCAGGGCCGCGCGGGCAGCCGCAGTAAGTCCGGAGATCACAGGTTCGAATCCCGGCGCTGACAGCACTCCCTCCTTGCCAGGGAAGTTTCTTATTATTCAAGTCCCGGGGCGCCTACTCCATCCCTGTCTCTAATACAGTTCTACTACAATCAGCTCAGAAACTCATGTTATCAGACACGTTTTGGGAGGAGCGGAGGAGATACACCTCCACCCGACATCATGTTATCAAGTTTAATCGCTCTCCAGTAGGGGAATTTTCGCTAAAATAAATATGTAGCTTCAGGATTTTGTGGTGGTTCAGATTACTTAGTATAAGATATTAAACTTGCAGTTCCATAAACTGTTAAAAGGGAATCTCTTAAACAAGCCCAACAGAGGCTTCCTATCCCTCAGTAGGGGCAGATGACCTCGCAGTTCCTCCCCTTAAAGCAACAATAACTGTTAGTGAGGTCTTCTTCAGGCTTTTCTTTAATTAAGACATAGTTTAATATGTAATAATCCCGGGTGGCCCAACACCAGAGATTCTGGCAATACATGGTGTCTCAAAAAAATGTACTAACACTTTGAATGACTATAAAATGATAATTTATGAACATAAGAGACACGTTTAAGGGCTTCAATTATAGAAGAGACATGTAATTAAAGACTCATGTTCGCAAATGTTCAAAATGATCACCGTCAGTGTCCAGGAGTTCGACAAACCGCCACCAACGCACCGGACCATTGCTCGCATCAGAGATAAATTTGAAGCAGATGGAACCGTTCACAACGTCGACAAGAAACGTTCTGGACGACCACGGACATCCACCAGTCCTAGAAAATGAGAACAGGTGCAGGAAGCCCTCATCGATCCCCACCGAAATCATTGCGACAAACGGCTTGAGAGACACACATCTCAAAATATAGCGTCCATCGCACCATGAAGCGTTTGCGCTGGAAATCCTACATTCCAACACGAAATTAATTGAAAGACAATGCCCCGAAATTCCAAATGAACTTTGTCGTAATGTTTGCGAATCCATTGCTTCGCGTTATCAGCTTTGTCTGGGCACTGACGGTCATCAATTTGAACATTTGCGAACATGAGTCTTAATTACATGTCTCCTCTATAATTGAAGCCCTAAAACTTGTCTCTATGTTCATAAATAATAATTTTATAGTCATTCAAAGGGTTAGTAAATTTTTTGCGACACTCTGTATATACTGTACCATATTTTATACTACAGCATCAACATTATGCGTTTGGTGAAAGAATCAGGTAGTTCTAACAATTATAATATTCCCGCACATTGACATTTAGTGTAATATATTTTTACTTTCAATGCAGGAAAGTGTATTCATTCCAGTTCTATCAATATTTCAAATTTAAGATTAACAGAATGACAATGGAATTTTCTATTTAGTTTTCTTTCCCTGTCTCAAAATGAACTAGAATGGAAATGTCTAGTTCTTTCACCAAACCCTTCAATTTCCTTTGCACTTCCATCAACGTCATCTTAATGGAATCGAGTTTGAGGAGGCGTGTTGCGTGTAGACAACACAACAGTAATACTTTTCTTTTATCTTAATGAGTCAAAACACGGTAAATATTTTACTTCATTAATAAAATTAAGGTTTTTAAATTATATTTTGAATTATTAAACCAAAAAAAGTAAGTTTACGTCATAACTAGTTATCTTGGAATAGGATATACATAGATCAAATAGACAAACTAGTTCAAGCTCAAGACTTCAGACTGAACAAAAGATTACACCGAAATCTCAACTAATTTGCTTTAAAACTATTGCTTGAAAGCAACAAAAATGTCCAATAATTGCATTTTAAATCAAATGAATCTCATCATTGCATTGCATTAAGGCGACGAAAGTTCTGTGCTGTACGTTCTAAGACTACCTTAATATGCTCATGAAGGTTTGGAATATTAGGATAAGGAAATAAGGGGCATCACATGTATCGAAGTGGGAAGTTTGGGTGAAATTCAGTAAATAAATGCAGGCAATGGATGGCCTTTTTTATTTTATTTTTTATTTCCTTCAGTTGTTAGTATCATTTTAAAACATTTTCAGCCACTTAAGGTCAATTACATTCTTGTCTTTGCTACTCACTTGTTAGTTCTTCTGATGTCCAGAAAGGAACACTAAATAAAATACAATAATATGTGACACACATTTCAGCACCAACCTGGAACATCAGGAAAATACGTTAAAGCAGATAAAATGAGTCTGTAAATAGTTTAAGAGCTTCGAGTTGTGACGGAATTATCAATATTACAGTTAGGACAACTTTTCTATAACCTGAATTATATAAACAGTGTACATGCAAAATAAGCAGGTCCTCTCCCAGTTGCTACAAGGAACAAAGTTAGTTAGTCGTTGTTTTAAAAGTAACAACAATAATACGTCCCATAAACTACTCTGGCTTTTAGAGACGCCGGGGTGCCGGCATTTTGCCCCAAATGGGATCTTTAACGTGCCAGTATATCTACTGACACGACTCCATCGCATTTACGCACCCTCAATGCCAGCTGGCTGCGCCAGAATACGAACCTGCACCCTTGGGTCCAGCAAGCGAGAACATTACCGCTGAGCCACGCAGCCAGTCAGTTGTTTTACGGGGTGGAACAGCAAGGTCATCTGCCCCTCTTAACAAAGATTAAATTATACAAATTGAGAATGCAATTTAATTTAGAGGCGGATGACTAGATATGAAAAACGTCTAAAAATAATAACACAAAAAAGAAGGAAAAAGCAACTAATAATATTATAACAATAAATAAAAATATACCGAAAAATAAACATTCAGAATTCAAATAAAGGACAAAGTTCGAGTGTCATCTGCAAACCAAGGTTTTTTCGTAAATAAGCAAGATCCACACACTTGGTTAAAATGTGGGCCACGGTGAAAACGGTTCCACATGTACTAAGTGGGCCTTCTCTTCTCACGAGGTACAAGTGGTTGGATCTTGCATGACCTATCCTTAGTCTACACAAAATGACTGACTCCCACCGTGACCGGAAAGAGCTCCGCCACACGCGAGTAGTTCCCTTTATCGCTCTTAAGCTTACTAGCCACTGACTCACCCAGAATACCAGTACTTATTGGTGCAACTGAAAGCAAATATCTTTAGAGGTTACCTCCATTGGCCGAGGTGGGAGTGATACCGCCTCTATCGTAGTTTGATCCGCTAACTCTTTTCCCGAAGTGAAATGCCATGTCCTGTGGTTCGGATTCCACGTAAAAAGGAGGTCCCGTGGCTCATGATCTCGTGATTAACGGTCACGTTAAACTACAAGCTTCCTTCCTTCCTTCCTTAACTCTTTTCCCGCAATTCCTTTGTGATACAAATTACATCCATAGACAGCAGCGCCTTCAGTTATCATACTAAAACACAAAAAGTATGTGAAATGTAGATATTATGAAACTTAACCTGGCTTATATTACACACACAAACTATAGTCTATGAATTCAAATTCACTAAAATATAATTCAAGCATTATTTTAATTATAGTGGAGTTCCTTTCTGTCTTTTCAAAGTTAGGTCATAAAAATAACGAAAGAAATTGGCTATGCCCAACATATCCACTAACTATGAATAACGAAACATTATTTTGCAAAAAATAACCCATTACAACAAATATTGCTAATTTTCCCAGCTTGACTTCACCCACAAACTCTGTAAGGGATCATTCCTCTACCGTCGTAAGGACGGTGTCTGGAAGCTGAACACACTTGGTGACCAAGTCTTCGTCAGCAGATACAACTGAGGATGGCGAAAGTGACAGGTCGATCGCCCACGTGACCGCTAACTAGGGTCTAAATTAAGGAAGAAAGTCGGCCGTGGACCTGTTAAAAGGAATCATCCCAGCATTTGCCCGAGTTCTCAATTTTTGTTCATGACACACTTATTGTTCTATTTCCTCGGGCATTAACTCTGTCCAAGAATTGAATAATGTGGCGTGTTGAATTAATGTAATGCGGATACGGCAATATCATATCCCACGAAGCAACGCAAACGCAGAAAGCCGTTACTAAATTCAAGATATCAGTTGTTAAACAGTATAGGTACATTCAAAAATAATGACCAATTTAACCGTATATTAAAAAGAGAAGGAAAATGCCCTCCCAAACATCCAACGGCACTCATGAGCATGGACATCGGCATATGGATAAGGTGAGGTGTTCAATTTGTAACCTAAGACGAACTTGCACATATTTACGCAATAATTGCTATGGAAGTTCCAACTACTGTGTATTAAAGACAAAGATTACCTTTTTCATTCATAAAATTAATCTGTTTATATAATTAAACTTGTATCAATTCGTCTGCACTTGGGTATCAACTATGTGTCATTTTCTTTTTATCCATGCATTCCCCTCGCCCCTTCCGCCAACGCCTATGTTCATGAAAATGCCCCCACTTGCATTTTCCTTCTCTTATCTCCTTTCGACTGCTTATTAACGCACTGTACCGATATACATAAAGCTACTCTCGCTTTAAAAGGAATATTTAAATATTACATCCAAATAACACGCCCCAATCAATAAACTGATTTAGGGTTCACTCAAATTCTAAACAGTGCTAAAACTATGTCATTGTTCTTGCAGCAGCAATTCACGTTTATAAATTTATCTTGCACCATCTCACCTAATAATTTGAACCACCTGCTAACTTGAATCATGGGACGTATGACCTCTCTGTTCCGCCCCTTAAAGAACAATAGCTTAAGTACAATAATTGAATAACGTAACACCTAATTAACCGCGAAATAAAGTAGAATACAGTGAGTACGAACAGCACTTTTCACACATTTAATTCTCAACGTTATAGGGTATGTAATACCGTATCATAAACAGCCCACCCATAAACTCCATTTTTAAAAATAGCAACAAACTCTCTGAAACAAATTGCACATTTTAATCCTTTAATTCTCAATTCTACCCAGGAATGTGTTGCATTACCAAGAATAGTATTCTATGCATTATAGCCAACTCAATTTTACAATACGTAGCGCACGAGTAGATTCAACAAATAAAGAGTTACAGCTTGTGATTCGTTTAAACAAAGACCCATAAGCGTTCATATGCCATTCATCCGATTGCGTTGAAGCTTTGGTGGGTTGTTGTGTACACTTCAGCGAAGGTTTCTGACTTAGTAAATACATTTTACAGAAGGTAGCGCCCGAGTAGATTCAACAAATAAGTGGCGGCACGCGATTCGTTTCAAAAAAGTCCCACATGCGTTCATATACCATTGATCCGATTTCGATAAAAATCTTCGTGAGTTGTTGCGCATACTCCCGGGATGGTTATAGGCATAGTAAATCCAATATACAATAAGCACGCGGGTAGTTTCAACAAATGAGTGTTGGCACGTGATTCGTTTTAACGAAGTCACACGTGCGTTCATATACAATTCATCCCATTGCGATGAAACTTTGACGAGTTGTTGTCTACACTCCCATGAACGTTTCTGGCTTTAAAAAAAATCTATTTTACAGTTGGTAGCGCCCGAGTAGATTCGATAAATGAGTGAGGTACTCCTTCCACCCCGTCAACATCCACGCGTACCAACCACCGTTTATTTACCGTGGGCTCTCCCCATCCAGTTACCGCAGGCTTCTGGAGAACCTTTGGCTCAACCTCAAAGACAGTTATGTTCGGTCTTCGAGAGTTAAGAGCTTAGCGTAGTAATAGCGTAATAGTAATAGTAATAGTCCCACATGCATTCATATACGTTTTGCCGCTCTTTCCCAGCTCCTCCCTTCATATGACAAGCAATTTGATTAATGCAAAATAATATTTCATGAACAATACGTTCAGTGGTATTGCTACGTTCCCTGCAAAATACATTCGTCGCCTGCTAATTGACCTCTACACGTTTCTTGAACGATGGCACTCCCTCACCACGTGGGATGGAGAGGAAGTAAGGACGTACGGTAAGGGAGGGGATGCACACACTGCCTGCAACTTTGCGGTTCAACTTTGGACTGTGCTGATCTAAATACTGAGCTATGTAGGAAGAGTTTCATCGCAACACCAACTTCCTTCTTGCAGAATATTGTTGAACACAACTGAGAACTCACTGCATTGGTTTTTCTGCAACTCGTCTCTATGTCTTTGCCGCGATTAAGAAAAAGGCTCATTTAGGAAATCTAAGATTACCATACTTACCTCTCAACTTCAAGCGAGGATATGAGTACTTACCTGCGAGCTGACAACTCCACTAGTCCCCACCGTAGCCGGCTGGAGTCGAACCGCCATCCAACAGAACTTACCGTATTCCCAGGACACCAGTAGTAGTGCGGGCCTGTTGCCATCTGTAGTATTTTCGCATTAGTCTCTATAGGTACAGGCTAGAGTAAGGTTCGGCTTTCCACCTACAGTATATCAGAGCCACACTTATGGCTGTCATTAAGGATAAGCTACTGAGGTTTGGGTGGTGGTGAGTTTTGTCTGCGCGCGAGGAGAAGTCAGTTGGGTCTGAATGGCAGACGCCTTCCCGCGTACTGCATACCACACGGTCACTGTCACTCAGTCCGCCTTCTCCCCTTCCCCTCCTCTGTGCTCGCGAAATGGGAAAAGTGGAAAGGGGCCTTCAGTGACAGCCAACATACTTAAAGCAGGATGAACAACAAGCAGAATGTGGGAGGCAGTAACTGACTGTCGATATATTTAGGTCAGGAATAGACCGACCGCGCATGCGTACAGCTCCCCGTAGCAGCGTGTCGAACCGACTTCACCTGGCGCGCAGACATCAGGGCAAAAGTTGCAACTGCTGCTGCACCGAGTCTGTGAGAAAGCAATGACAAACTACCTCATTCCTCAAGTTGTCCAGTATGCCTTGTTATAGAGCGGCCTAAGGTCTTAGTGAGTTTCTACCAACATAACCTACAACGGTAGCCTACTTTTCGATTAGATTGGAACATTCCGTGATGAATTTAAGTATTTTAAGGAATTATCGGACGCAAGACATGGTAGCTGCTCATTGCATCCGATCTCACCGAGATAGGATCATTCCGCATACTTTTACACTTGGAAGGTGAAGGTTGTTAGAGGAGAGATTAACATCCTTCGTAATCATGCATGTCCTGATGAGCAATGGTAATGAGTACACTCGCCAATACGCCTCCATGCTGATAAACAGAGTAGTAGTAGTAGTAATAAACCCAAAGACAGTAAGTTTACGTCAAAACTAGTGGGCTTGGAATAGGCTATATATTGATCAAATAGACTAACTAGTTCAAGCTCAAGACTTCAGACTGAACAAAAGATTACACCGAAATCTCAACTAATTTGCTTTAAAACTATTGCTTGAAAGCAACAAAAATGTCCAATAATTGCATTTTAAATCAAATGAATCTCATCCTTGCATTGCATTAAGGCGACGAAAGTTCTGTGCTGTACGTTCTAAGACTACCTTAATATGCTCATGAAGGTTTGAAATATTAGGATAAGGAAATAAGGGGCATCACATGTATTGAAGTGGGAAGTTTGGGTGCAATTCAGTAAATAAATGCAGGCAATGGATGGCCTTTTTATTTTATTTTTTATTTCCTTCAGTTGTTAGTATAATTTTAAAACATTTTCAGTAACATAAGGTCAATTACATTCTTTTCCTTGCTACTCACGTTTTAGTTCTTCTGATGTCCAGAAAGGAACACTAAAGAAAATACAACAACATGTGACAAACATTTCAGCACCAACCTGGAACATCAAGAAAATACGTTAAAGCAGATAAAATGAGTCTGTAAATAGTTTAAGAGATTCGAGTTGTGACGGAATGATCAATATTACAGTTAGGGACAACTTTTCTATAACTTGAATTATATAAACAGTGTACATGCAAAAGAAGCAGGTCCTTTCCCAGTTACTACAAGGAACAATATTAATAAGTTGTTTTAAAAATAACAACAATAATAATGTGATTGGTTTAATGTCCCATTCAACTACTCTGGCTTTTAGAGACGCCAGGGTGCCAGCATTTTGCCCCAAAGGGGATCTTTAACGTGCCTGTAAATCTACTGACACGGCTCCATCGCATTTACGCACCCTCAATGCCAGCTGACTGCGCCAGAATACGAACCTGCAACCTTGGGTCCAGCAAGCGAGAACATTACCGCTGAGCCATGCAGCCAACCAGTTGTTTTAAGGGGTGGAACAGCGAGGTCATCTGCCTAAATATGAAAAACTCCTAAAAATAATAACACAAAAAAGAAAGAAAAAGCAACTAATAATATTAAAACAATAAATAAAAATATACCGAAAAATAAACATTCAGAATTCAAATAAAGGACAAAGTACGAGTGTCATCTGCAAACCATCAGCAAGATCCACACACTCGGTTAAAATGTGGGCCACGGTGCAAATGGTTCCACATGTACTAAGTGGGTCTCCTCTTCTCATGAGGTACAAGTGGTTGGATCTTGCATGACCTATCCCTAGTCTACACAAAATGACTGACTCCCACCGTGACCGGAAAGAGCCCCACCACAGCAGTAGTTCCCTTTATCGCTCTAAGCTTACTAGCCACTGACTCTCCCAGAATACCAGTACTTGTTGGTGTAACTGAGAGCAAATATCTTTAGAGGGTACCTCCATTGGCCGAGGTGGTACTGATAACCGCCTCTATTGCAGCTTGATCCGCTAACTCTTTTCCCGAAATTTCCATGTGGAACAAATTACATCCTTAGACAGCAAGCAGCGCCTTCAGTTATCATACTAAAACAAAAAAAAGTATGTGAAATGTAGATATTAAGAAACTTAATCTGGCTTATATTACACACACACACACACCATATGAATTCAATATCACTAAAATTTGAATCAAGCATTATTTTAATTATAATGGAATTCCTTTCTGTCTCTTCAAAGTTAGGTCATAAAAATAACGAAAGAAATTGGCTATGTTCAACATATCCACTAACTATGAATAACGAAACATTATTTTGTAAAAATGAACCCATTACAACAAATATTGCTTATTCTCCCAGCTCGACTTCACCCACGAACTCTGTAAGGGATCATTCCTCTACCGTCGTAAGGACGGTGTTTGGAAGCTGAACACACATGGTGACCAAGTCTTGGTCAGCAGATACAACTGAGGATGGTGAAAGTGACAGGTCGATCGCCCACGTGACCACTAACTAGGGTCTAAATTATTAAGGAAGAAAGTCAAGTCGACCGTGGACCTGCTAAAATGAATCATCCCAGCATTTGCCTGAGTTCTCCATTTTTGTTCATGACATACTTATTGTTTTATTTCCTCGGGCATTAACTCTGTCCAAGAATTGAATAATGTGGCGTGTTGAATTAATGTAATGCGGATACGGCAATAACATATCCCACGAAGCAACGCAAACGCAGAAAGCCGTTACTAAATTCAAGATATCAGTTGTTAAACAGTATAGGTACATTCAAAAATAATGACCAATTTAACCGTATATTAAAAAGAGAAGGAAAATGCCCTCCCAAACATCCAACGGCACTCATGAGCATGGACATCGGCATATGGATGAGGTGAGGTGTTCAATTTTTAATCTAAGACGAACTTGCACATATATACGCAATAATTGCTATGGAAGTTCAAACTACTGTATATTAAATACAAAGATTACTTTTTTCATTCATAAAATTAATCTGTTTAAATAATTAAACTTGTATCAATTCGTCTGCACATGGGTATCAACTCTGTGTCATTTTCCTTTTATCCATGCATTCCCCTCACCTCTTCCGCCAACGCCTATGTTCATGAAAATGCCCCCACTTGCATTTTCCTTCTCTTATCTCCTTTCGACTGCTCATTAACGCACTGTACTGATACACATAATACTACTCTCGCTTATAAAAATAATATGCAAATATTGCATCCAAATAGCATGCACCAATCAATAGACGGAATTAGGGTTCACTCAAATTCTAAACAGTATTAAAACTATATCATCGTTCTCGCAGCAGCAATTCACGTTTATAAATGTATATTGTACCATCTCACCTACTAATTTGAACCATCTGCTAACTCAGGGTGTCGAGCGATGGCCTTTTTTCAAATTCCCGTATAATTCCCGTATTTCCCGTACAAAAATCCACCAAATTCCCGTATATTTTAGAACCCTCTAAGACTAGAGTTCGCATACCGAATGGCTGAAATATGAATCTTAAAGCGCGAATCAAGATTTTCTGGCGTAAGTGTAACTGCATTTTTGGAGACACTTCCGCAGCTCACGGGTGATGGCGATATTTAGGCCTAACCCGTAGCGTGAGCAAAGCGCGCGCCCGTGCGCGCGAGTGAACTCTCTCGCAGGTGGGATGGGATGCTACGAACACAAATAAAATACCGTTTACCTGAGGAGAACTGATATAAATGACTGTTTTACTGAGGAGTAGTGATGTGCGCGAGTGACGCTTGGACTCGCGAGAATCGAGTCTAGCAGTTCCGAGTCTGAACGAGTAACCCGTGCGAAGGACTCGAGTCTCCACGGTGACGTCACGATCCGTACTTACGATATAGGACAAAATGCGGCCAAATTCCCAACACTCGCTAAACTTGCAAACGACTTTTCTACTAGTAATTTACAAGAGAAATCGTTTGCAAAATGCACACTATACTTCATTTTATAATGACTAGGCAATGATATAGAAAGAAATGTAATTTAAAAAATCAAGTTAAAAAAACCTCCTCGCCGGGAATCGAACCCCAGCACGCTGCGAGAAAGTTAGCACCGTGAACCACTCAACCAGAGATATCGATAAGACTACTGGCGTTATCAACAGCGATATATACTACTGCTTAGCAAATTATCACGTTGAAGGAAATTTCTCTTTACTGTATTGCGTTCTTTCTTTCTGTCATCAGTCCACTTCTTGCCGGTTTCCAATTTTGAATATTCTATTGTATCACTGTGCATTGATGGGAATCGAATACAATACTTGGCCAAGGCGTACCGACATTACTATATATCGTGTAGTTTCCATATATGGCTCACGGATAACGCTGACAACGTCCTCGGCCTCGATTCCAGACTAGAGTATCTCGAGTTTTACGGTTCCAGACTCGAGTATCTCGAGTTTTACGGTTCCAGACTCGATTCTTCGCGAGTCCACTCGCAGCCCATCACTACTGAGGAGGGTTGAGAGAGTAGAGAATAGGAGTGTCACATCTTCATATATATTATTTCAGTAGTATGCATCCCACCTGCGGCGCTCACAAGCTACCGATCGTGACAAATGAGCATTCAAATGAAAGTTCATAAATATCTATAATTTCTTTAAAAAAGGACTTTAAAAAAGTTGTACGAAGTGTGCGATTTGCAATCACCGTTGATGTAGGATAATACGCTCCGTACTTGCTGTCCACGGGCCACTGAGACGCATGTTTCATGTCATATTAACATTCTGAGGTTGTTCCTTTATCCTGAAATGTTAATAGTGTTCTATAATCATTTGGTTGAAATAAAAAACATAACCTTTCTCCTTAAGTGTCTCATTATAAACCTATTGGAGACAGTGTGGTTTATGAACATGCGAGATTTCTCGCACGGGTCCGCTAGTAATAAATACACACATCAAAAAAAGTTTTGCATCACCTCGGTTCCAAGAGTTCCGGAACCTTTAAATACAAAGGGAATAGAGATCAACACAAACAACATTTCAGCTCGTTTTATTGCTCATGAGACCCACACATTGCATGTTGTACCATCATACAGCTAGACTTTCAGCATTTGTGGTCCAGATTGCAGTACACACCACTACCTCTAATACCCAGTAGCACGTCCTCTTGCATTGATGCATGCCTGTATTCGTCGTGGCATACTATCCACAAGTTCATCAAGACACTGTTGGTCCAAATTGTCCCACTCCTCAACGACAATTCGGCGTAAATCTCTCAGAGTGGTTGGTGGGTCAAGACGTCCATAAACAGCCCTTTTCAACATATCCCAGGCATGTTCGATAGGGTTCATGTCTGGCGAACATGCTGGCCACTGTAGTCGAGCGATGTCGTTATCTTGAAGGAACGCATTCACAAGATGTGCACGATGAGGTCGAGAATTGTCGTCCATGAAGACAAATGCCTCTCCAATATTCTGCCGATATGGTTGCACTATGGGTCGGAGGATGTCATTCAGGTATCGTAAAGCCGTTTCGGAGCCTTCCATGACCACCAGTGGCGTACGTCGGCCCCACATAATGCCACCCCAAAACATCAGGGAACCACCACCTTGCTGCACTCGCTGGACAGTGTGTCTAAGACGTTCAGCCTGACCAGGGTGCCTCCAAACACGTCTCCGACGATTGTCTGGTTGAAGGCATATGCGACACTCATCGGTGAAGAGAACGTGATGCCAATTCCGTGGGGTCCATTCAGCATGTTGTTGGGCCCATCTGTACCGCGCTGCATGGTGTCGGGGTTGCAAAGCTGGACCTCGCCATGGACGTCGGGAGTGAAGTTGCGCATCATGCAGCCTATTGCGCACAGTTTGAGTTGAAACACGACGTCCTGTGGCTGAACGAAACGCATTATTCAACATGGTGGCATTGCTGTCAGGGTTCCTCCGAGCGGCAATCCGTAAGTAGCGGTCATCCACTACAGTAGTAGCCCTTGGGCGGCCTGAGCGAGGCCTGTCATCGACAGTTCCTGTATCTCTGTACCTCCTCCATGTCCGAACAACATCGCTTTGGTTCACTCTGAGACGCCTGGAAACTTCCCTTGTTGAGAGCCCTTCTTGACACAAAGTAACAATGCGGACGCGATCGAACTGCGGTATTGACCTTCTAGGCATGGTAGAACTACAGACAACATGAGCAGCGTACCTTCGTCCTGGTGGAATGACTGGAACTGATCGGCTGTCGTACCCCCTCCGTCTAATAGGCCCTGCTCATGCATGGTTGTTTACATCTTTGAGCAGTTTTAGTGACATCTATGAACAGTCAAAGGGACTGTATCTTGGATACAATATACACAGTCAACGTCTATATGCCGGAGATCTGGGAACCGAGGTGATGCAAAACTTTTTCTGATGTGTGTATTTACTGGAAGTGATTGAATTGTATGGTACCGTAACCTTATAGAGCTTCCACGAGTTAAAATGGCATCGAAGCTTATGCTTAACGAACTTTTGTTCCGCGAATCTCCATTTGATTTTCATTGGCAGTGAAACGTTCGTTCGTGATTATCTTCGTTATTATTTCGGATTGTGGTTTTGTTTTTAGGCGTTCAACTTATGAAATAATAACTAGAGGGTTGGCCTTTCATGAATATTCCAAAGACAAGTGTCTCCAAAAAGAGTAATTAGTAGAACTTCGCATCAGAGACGACCATAACAAACAGCTTGCCTACAAAGTGTGCGATTTGCACATTTCAAACGGCATTGGTCTAACATATCATAGACTACAATAATTAAGTTGGTGCAAATTATATATGTTATATGTGAGAATATTACTATAATTTGCTATCCGGTTGTTATATTGGCCAGTGGCGCCGAATCTTTTTTTTTTTTTCAGGTCTAGCAGACACCCACCCCTCTCGTTCTGTGGGACCCCCCCCCCCCCTTGTTAAACCGGACCCCTACCCCAATAATTACGTTTTTACAGCTTATTTCGCACAGTTCTCCCCTTCTCTTCTCTTCTCTCTCCCTTCTTTCCTTTCCTCTTTTCCTTCTACTTCCCTTTCCTCCTCTATCCGTAACCCCCCCAACGGAACCCAGGACCGGGAGACCCACCCCCTCGTCAGGTCTAGCGGTCGCTAGACCTCGACCATGGATTCGGCGCCCCTGATATTGGCATACTATGCATTAACGTGACCCGTTTAAATGCTAAATTGTGACATAAGCTACGGGTTGTAGGCTATTCGCCGTACCGGTAGGCCTAATATTTACTAACAACGCATCGTTTCTTCTTTAATATTTATTTAATCATTATAATTATAATAGCCTATCTATTAACACTTATTTGATAGCACATGCGGCTCTACCTTAAAATCCAACCATGCCCAGTTTTCATTACCTATGGATGATATTACCGCAAGTTAATAAACCAAACAACTGGCAACATTTTTTTAATGCTCATTTACATCTTCACCCTAGTCTACGTAAAGTACCATACGGTAATCACTGAAAGGGTAGGGATGTTATGACCCCAATTTCACAAACGAAGGACCTCATTTTGCATGAATTATGGAACTCGAATCCCAATGGAGGTATGGATTGTCTGCATTTAGAAATATGTTAGTCAATAATTTAAAACAAGATGCCAGAAAACTAAATACAAAAAGCTGCGTGCCTACTACGGTGTTAAGTTGCTCCGTGAAAAAAATACACTTCGCCAAGATTATACGATGTGCATACAGTTAAATACAATCATCCAATTGGAGGAACACTTTCTTTGTCACGATCTTATAAGCAATTAAAACATAAACTGCTGCAATTTACGGGAAAATGTGCAACATTTAGAGACTACGTGTGTAGTATGTGGCACAACGTTAGCTGACATTTCGCATCATTAATACATAAGGAATGAACACATGCAGAGCCTTCTCACTGCACACAGCTGAAGATCATATCATTCTTGGTGCATTTTACGTTCTCTTAACAACAATAAGTTGCTTAGTTACATGCAAGGAAAATTGTAATACATACTTCCCATTGCTTCCATTACTTGACTACTAAACCAGAAGCTGGTAATGCATAACCATACGCCGGTGGCGCGTCCAATGGCAAATGAAAGATCGAAAGAAAATGTAAGCTCTATAGGAGCCCGGAACAAGGCGATACAATCTTCTACAGTACTGAAAATAGTCAAAATACCCTTTGTAATAATGAATAATAATTTTGGGGGTCATGTAGCAATAAATGTTACCCACCCACTATCCCTTTTTAGATCACGACTTTTATAGTAAAATTGGAGGTGTGTCCGCTATTACACGCGTAAATTATGAGACAAATACAGTATTGCTAACCCCGCGCATTCGGTACTGACAGCCTTCCTATCACTTTGCCCCGCTTTTCCTCTCCGCAACCCACGGTCGCCACATAACAAGACCCTACGTCCAACCGCCACACGGCAAGAATTCTGAGCATGCTTCTCACCTACACCCTGTATTTCGAAGGAAACAACGCGAAGGATATGCCGGGAGCTTGGAACAGCTGAGCTGTGTTGCCAAGTTTTTCGAGTTGTTGTAAATCAACTGATTTGAATAATACACAGCGCCATATACTTCAGACATTATTTCTGTACAATTATACGTAATATATTAAAAAAAACGGTCCTGCGTCAACGCCGAGGACATTCAAACAGAGAAATACGATACTTTTAGATGAATAAATGAATTACACACCGAAGCTATGAGACCTTTATCATCGGTATTCAATTCAATAAATACGACAAAGAGGGCAAATACTCTACAGCTAATGAATATAAAAACATTCACCATGCAATGATTATCCTTTAACATGAAACAAGAGTCTGAGTGGAGGTCGTTCACAGCTTACTGCAATAGTTGACAGATTACACCATGCACACCCACTTAATCGCGACTCTCTACGTTTAATAAGTCATTAGCTTTCGTGATAATTCAAAAGTAAAGTTAAGGTAAAGACATATTTAGCACTGAGCACTCAACAAGCCCCTCTGTGGCGATATTATTGCCATGGTTTTATATTTTCGAGTTGTAGGCTATTGAATGACGGACGATATTTTGAACACTATGAAGGGAAACAATAGCCTGTGGTCTATTATCGATTGACGCAAGCGAACTGACACCAATACATAAATTATCCTCAGTCAGTTGGCAAGGGGTTCTTTGACACCCTCCATTCCTTCACTGTCCCTATCATCATCACCACCATCATTGTCTTTGTCAGAGCTTGATGAATTGCCAAGGTTAATAATCATTTTATCCACCGCGATATCCAGACCACCTTCAGTATTTCTTTCTGTTCATGCTGTACGGGATGTGTCCAGTCCTCGGGTCGAACTTCGGCGAAGTAAAAGTAACGAAACAATGACAATGAAAGGAAATCCGACACAGACAGTGGTTAACAAGCGACTGAAACAATGCCTGCCCATACGAGAAGAATTCTGTCGCTCGTGTGGTGTATTTTGTAGCCACATGTTGGTAACGGGTGTTTGATAGTAAAATGTCGAGAGCTGTGAGATATTGTTTGTAGTTTTTGAAATGTATGCATGTGTAACGCATTTGCATTGAGTGTTTGCAAGGACTTAAATAAGTCACTTTGACAAATACAAGATTGTTACTAGGAACTTCACAAATACTTGTGACAGTACTTTTTTTTTCCTTCCTGGAGACCTTCCATGGCTTTTCTTTCGACTGCCACCTTAGTCGTCGCTTCGCACCTGTTTTGTTTCCTTGAAGACGGCGTAGAGTTTCATGCAGTATGGACTCTTGCTCACGGTTATCTTTTCTACTGCACCAGCTGCCATCACAGCGTCCTGAACAGTAGGCTATGCATGCCAATCAGACTTGCTTCTTTGAGATTGACGATCATGCACTCCTTGTTCAGGGAGAAACCTCTGTCTAGAGCTGCATTGTTGTGATACAAAATCAGTATCATTTTAACGAAGCTCGTTTCTGGCAGGAACTGAGGAAGGTGCTGAAGCCACTAATTCAGACCACAGCACGTCGACCCGTGGCTCTTTTCCGTCGAACTGCTTCAAACGCGCAGTAACAGAGAGCAGTCTCAGAAGTGCGGAGTAGCTGCTCTTGATGCGGTCAGCCATTGCGCCAGAAAGCAAATTCTTCTGATTACAAAGAATTTCCAGGGCAATGACGATCGTAACTTCTTCCAACTTAGGAGTCTCAGCGACCCCTATAGTGTCTAGGCAGGAAATAGCACGGGTCTCTCGTAAGCAAGAGTTGACCACTCTTTGATTTTTTCAGCCATAGGATACGAATGTACAATTTCCGGCAGTTGGTGCGAAATTGCAGCACATCCGCGTCTGGAATTTTCTGATATTTTGATCTGTTAGCTTCATTAAGGGCTGCTCTTGTCGAAAAACCCAGGTCTCCTCTGTGAATAACAATGCGGACTGATTCCTGTATGTCATTGTCAGCAACGAGCGCGGCGCGCGTAGCCCCACGCGGAGATGGTACCGCCGGCGGCCGGCTAGGCAAAGCATGCATTCGACGTTGGCTGGGTTCTCATCCCGCTTAGCGCTCTATCGGTGGCGCAAATTGCGGGTGGCATCGCGGTCTGCCGGCGAAATAGAAGATTGAGCGGGAGGACCCTACCGAGCGTTCGGGGGCTAAGAAGTTGGGCATTATGAGACTTTTCAAGATTTCCCGTATCAAGTGCGAATTTCCCGTATAATTCCCGTATTTTTCCCGGGTCACTAAAATTCCCGTATAATTCCCGTATCTCCCGTATTTCCCGTATCGCTCGACACCCTGTAACTTGTATCATGGGGCAAATTACCTCACTGTTCCACCCTTTAACACAACAATAGCTAATTACAATAACGTGAATAACATAACACCTAATTAACCGCGAAATAAAGTAGAATACAGTGAGTACGAACAGCACTTTTCACATTTAATTCTCAACGTTATAGGGTATGTAATACCGTATCATAAACAGCCCACCATAAACTCAATTTTTAAGAATAGCAACAAACTCTCTGAAACAAATTGCACATTTTAATCCTTTAATTCTCAATTCTACCCAGGAATGTGTTGCATTACCAAGAATAGTAATCTATGCATTCAATTTTACAATACGTAGCGCACGAGTAGATTCAACAAATAATGAGTTACAGCTTGTGATTCGTTTTAACAAAGACCCATACGCGTTCATATGCCATTCATCCGATTGCGTTGAAACTTTGGTGGGTTGTTGTGTACACTCCAGCGAAGGTTTCTGACTTAGTAAATACATTTTACAATAGGTAGCGCCCGGGTAGATTCAACAAATTAGTGACGGCGCGCAATTCGTTTCAAAGAAGTCCCACATGCGTTCATATACCATTCATCCGATTGCGATAAAATTTTCGTGGGCACACTCCCGGGATGGTTATAGGCATAGTAAATCCAATTTACAATAAGCATGCGGGTAGTTTCAACAAATGTGTGTTGGCGCGCGATTCGTTTTAACAAAGTCCCACGTGCGTTCATATACAATTCATCCCATTGCGATGAAACTTTGATGAGTTGTAGTCTATACTCCCATTTTCAGTTGGTAGCGCCCGAGTAAATTCGATAAATGAGTGACTGCTCGCGAATAGTTTCAACAAAATCTCATAAGCGTTCGTATACCATTCAACCAATTGCGATGAAACTTTGGTGAGTTGTTGACACGCTCGCAAAAATGTTTATGAATTAGTAAATCCATTTCTCAAACGTTTACAGGCAGTTAACAGTAAAAGAAAGAAAAAATTGTGTATCCAATGGCACTTCAACTTCAACAAAGATACAACGCCAACACTTTTTTTTGATTGGCGTTGCAACGCATGCGGGTACAGCTAGTGGTATTATAAAAGTGACTACAAGTGAACCAGAATACTTGTATTGTGTAACAATGGAGGCGGCTTGTAGGATACGCAATGGAGGCTGATCCCAAGGAACCCAGGCATCCACTATTAAGTAACCCTTATAAAAAATAGATATTTAGACGTGGCTAATTTTAAACAAATGATATGTTTGAAGAATGGCCCATAAGTAGAGGTGTTAGTTTTTGTTAATTCGCGATAAAACGAAAAGTCGTATTTAGAGGTTAGGATGTTTTATTTTCACGTATTTATATGTTTCATGCCGCCCAGGAGTGAAATTAAATCGCGAAATAACGCGAATTTTGTGAATAACACCACAAATACCGCAATCTGCGAAATAAAAACAAATTTTCATATTTTTTCCCCACACCAATCCGAACATTTTTGTCCACAAGCCGATAATCGAATTTGGTTGGTGTTCAATTCGAGAGAATGATCGATTGTATAGTTTCGCGAGGGGTAATACTACGATATGTCATATTACGATATACTGTCGATATTCTCGTTACTCGTTGGATTTTAGCGCTGTGGTAAACAGCTGTTATATCGCGGCTTGAATAGTTTGGCCGACTACCTCCAAAAGGTTATGTGATAGTTGTTCATAATGTAAACTACGTTTGCCTCCTGTTACATCGGTAGCGAGTGTAAATTATAGTAGAGAATTCTATATAATTTAATAAAAAGTGCGCAAATTGTGCGTTATTATCGAAGCTAGTGTGTTATTTGCGTGAATCAGTTGGCGACCACGTGTTCGTCGTATTAGTTCCGAACTTAGCGAGGTTGTCTCTGAATCGTTAGAGGAAGGACACCTTGCCAGTGGCAGCAGCAGACCAGCAAAGTTGTGCTAACAGCTCACCAGGATGGAGACTACGAGCAGCGGGACCATCGAGTGGAGGAAGCAGCTGAGGACCGGCGAGCCAGCCAGGGGCCAGGGCAAGCGCAACCGCGCCCGGAGAGGTAGAGGGCCACGATCGGGAGGCTCCTTGGTGGGGAGTTAACCTCCACAGGGCCCTCTCCTCCGGTCACGAGGGCGCGCCAGCAGGCCCTTGGTGAGAAGACGCCAGCGGCGCAGAAGCCGCCAGCCGTTGAAGAGGTAGGGGTGCCTCACAGCCCGGCTGGCGCACTCAACGCTGGAGTAGCTCCCGGCCCGGGGAGCACAGGTAGCCCGGACATAACGCAGGTGTCCCTGCGGTCCGAGTCAACCGACGCCTCCCCTGGGCCTTCTGAGCTAGCCGAGTCCGAGAAGAGTCGGACGCCAGGACCGGCCAGCTCCCCGCGACAGGAAAGCAGCAGCAGCCCGGACGCCAGGTTCAGCTGGGCGAGCGATGTGAGCTCGGACACAGTGCATGGGCACCCTGGGGCCACTTCCCCAGGCTCCGAGCTAGCATGTGGCTAAGACCCCAGCTCCTGGGCTTTGTTTGTATATTACAGGCCAGGCTACAACCAGGAAGATGAGCGGAGAGTCATCGCGTCGTGGGTGGACAAGACCCACGACTACCTGACGGGAGGAGCGGCTCGACAACAGGAGGACATCGAGGCCTACTTACCGACTGGAGTCATGGTAAGGCCATACCTGCCGGGGTCCGCCAACCAACACCTCGATGCCCTGTCCCAGGCATGGCAGGTCGCGCCGATATCGGGCTTCCGACCGGGGGCCTCTTTTCGGATCCTGGAGTGCGCCACTCGTGGCGGTGAGGCTGAGGCCTCAACCCAGACGGACGTCGCAACGCAGGTGGAAGTTGGAACCCAGGCGGGCTCCCTGACCTTCTCCAAGAGGACTCAGGCACCACAACCAGCACCTCAGGCGGTGCCTTTAGCGGGGCAACTCGCGCCCGCCAACCAGGAGGAGGAGCGACTACCAGAGCCCCAGGTGGGGCGTTTAGCGGGGCAACTCGCGCCCGCCGCCACCGCCAGGAAGGGGACACCAGAGACGGCCGGGGCGACCAGGACGGCCCCAAAGCAGCGGAAGGTCAACCGCAGCAGCCCAGAGGACCGTCGCACGCAGCGCCCCCAGGAGGGGGAGCCAGGACGCCGCGAGGCCACCAGCCGCAGCCAGGGACAGCCGCTACAGTCAGGAAGTATGAAGCCCCGCTCAGCTCAGCTTTTACAGTGTTTTCGCTGTCTGAGATGGGGCCACTCCCAGGGATCCTGCGGCTCTCCAGTCCGTTGTAGCCGGTGCTCAGGTGGCCACCACCACACCGGCTGCACGGTGCCGCGGGACGCGCCGGTGTGCGCCAACTGCATGGGTGACCATCCGTCATCCCATCGCAGCTGCCCTGTCTACAGGTCCATGGCAAGAGCAGAGAGGAAGGTGGCTCGTTCCCATGGACCGCCCACTCGGCCCCTGCTTCGGCAGGCGAGGCCCCCCCCTCCACTCTCCGGTGACGGAGGCTCGGTACCAGGGACCCCATGGAGATCGGGTAGTGGCGCAGGTTCTCCGGATACTTGCACCATTGCTCGGTAGCCGGAAAGGCCCGCGCTGATCCCAGCAGTGCCGAGTTCTAACGGATTCCCCGGAGACGAACTGGCGAGAGGACGGACATGGATCTGGTGCATGATACCTTCTCCCAACTAACATACCTACTCATTTCCATACCCACATTATCCTTGCATGTGGCAATAACCAAGCCGCCAGGTTTTACGTGTAGGCAATCTTTCCTTTCTGCCTATGCGGTTTTCCCTGGCCCTACAATCTTACCCTTATATATGAAAATCCACAGCCTGCTTCCAGTCTCCGACCGGGTCAGGAATGGAATGACTGAAGCCCCCATCTAGCGGCGAGGATATGAAGTGTGCCGGCTGCCGAAGCCTGTCGCACTCCTCTGGTTACCCTTATATATGAGAACATATTTATATGTGCTCATATATAAAATATACCTATGTTAATATCTACTAATTATGCCTGGTAGATCGCGACCGCGATGGGACAGGCACTAAGTCCTAAAAGACATTCCTTTTATCCAATCCCCTATGCTTCCTCTTCTACTATCGTAGACTAATTGCATGTCGGAGGCACCAGTAGTAAGGTCGGGTGCCACGCGGGGGGTGCGGGTACTCTTCCCCCCCCCCCCCGAAGAAAAAACCTAACTTAGCAGTACAGGAAGATGAGACGCGACGTAATTTAAATATTATGACACGAATTCAGAAATAAATTTTGCGTGTGGTTACGAATTTATACTGGCGTGTGACTACAGTCAACCGTCTGATAACAGTGTTTGTTACTGGGCATCGCTCAGTTGAGTTTAAAAATGCCGAAGGTAGCTGTTTCTGCCACAGACAGACTTAAAGAATATAAGAATGAAGGATTTATAATTTCTTGTGGCATTCTTATGTGCAAATATTGTGATTGTCGGTTAGATTATCGCAGGAAAGATGCATTAGACAAACATTGCAAATCGGAGAAGCATTCAAAACGCCGAGAAAATTCGCGTCTTGAAGTTAGTGTTCCTAGAGTGGCCACATGAAAGAAACATTATCAAATGCTAGTCGTGTGAAGGATATGAAAGAAGAGTTTATTTTGGACACTACTACTGCGTTTGTGAAAGCTAATATACCAGTAGAGAAACTAGACAATCCTGCTATCCGTACTTGGTTTAATAAGTACGTTCGCGGAAGTGGAGATTTACCATCAGCAAATCAGATTCGTCAGAAATACATCCCCATGATTGGCGAAAGAAGGAGGGAAGAAATTAGGGAAGATATAAAAAACAAAGACGTGTTTCTGCTATGTGACGAAACAACTGACAAGAATGGTAGGTGTGTTTTCAACATTCTTTTTCGTCCATCAGTACCATCAACTGAAATGAACACCCATCTGGCTGCCTCTGTTGTTCTAGATTCTGCCAATAGCGTAAATTGCTCCAATGCGATATTAGACACCTTGAATTCCTATGAAATTGAACGGGAGCATGTAGTGGCAGTAGTTACGGACTCAGCACGCTACATGACAAAATGTGTAACTACTCTTCAAGGATTGATTGAAGAATTAAGTCATGTCCAGTGCTGGGCTCATAAAGTCAATCTTATCGGCTGCGTATTTGAAAACGAGCTGGACGAATTGAACATGTCTATAGTAAAGACAAAGAATGCCTTTTTAAATACGCGAAAAAGAAAAAGCAATTACGTTGCATTTCTAAGGGAGAAATATGAAAACACAGAAAAAGAGAATGAAATTCTAGCTTTCCCAATGCCTGTATGTACAAGATGGAAGTCATGGTTTAAGGCTGCAATGTATATGGCCACGCGTGTGGAAGATCTGGTAGAATTTTTCAAAACATTGGAAGATTCAAATTCTGGGGTCAAATTTTTCCAACAAGCATCGACTTCAACAATACAATTTATACAATTACAAGCATTGTATGTTTCTGTTGTTGGTGCCTCTCTTATGGACTTGCTTAATTTCTTGGAGGGATCTAAGTACCCAACAATTCACTTACTGGCTGGGAAGCTAGATGACCTTGAGGTAAAACTCAAGCTATTAGGCGATGGTGGAATGTTCAATCATACGATCCTCCAGAACTTGGAACAGCATCCTCAAAAGATGCAGATAAAGGTTAAGTCCAATCTTACGTGTGTTGCCCAGTCAGCTCTAGTGAAAGTCAGGAATTTAAGGACCACGGTTCCAGCCAGGAAGACTGTAGAAGCCATCGGGTCATTGTTTGATCTTCAGCATGCACCTAAGAACGTATCTCCCACAGAACTGCTCCAATTTAAGAAGAATGCCCCATTTCTTACGAAGATGGAGTCTCAACAGTTTTTAGAGGCTCACAGCATTTACCTGACTGCAATCAAGAACCAACTGCGTCATGAAGATAATGTGAATGTTTCAGAGATCCTCATGGGATTAAGGCCTGCTCACCGAGACTATGCAACAGCTGCATTAAAGTGTGTGTGGTATCCTTGTTCAAATGTGGATTTTGAAAGGTCATTTTCGAAATACAGTCTCATAGTAAGTGAGAGGAGGCGAAAATTGACAGCTGCAAATGCTGAGACTTTAACCATGATCTACTTCCAGTGATTTCACCGCAGTATTTGGATAAAACTGAAAAAGGTATTCACTGAAATGTGTTTCGAGATGGTGAATGTAAAATAAAAATGTGACTTCCATATAAGTATTATCTCATTCTTCCATAGCCATGTTTAACGTTTTACCCTGCTGTTTTGTTTCTTTACTTTGTTTTATTAATTGTTTATATTTTTAAATGCACTTATTGTACAAACCTTATCGCTTTCCAAATTTTAACATGTCATCCCCCGAAAAAATAATAAAAACACAAAACACCACCTTTTGAATTTTAAATCAACAAATCTTCAAAAAAATAACAACACTTTCTAACACCTCTACCCATAAGTCATTTCCGTCGCATTTAAATTTCCCTATAGCTTTATCTGTAGCACACAAGGAAAACGTGAGGATTATTAGGAAGAAAATGTGTTTGTAAACACATAATAAATGTACACACAGAATATTCTTCGAGACCAATTTTCTCAAAACACACTTTTGGAATAAGAACTCATTTTCTACGTACACTCAACTATAACGGAACTTGCACTAGGAAGCTAATGATAATGATCATCATCATGATGAGGAGGATGATGATTGCTTTAATGGGTGGACTTTTGAGGTCACCCACCCCTTGCAACTAATCTAATACATAATTTCTGTAATTTTAAATAACTCGCAAAAGGCCTAACAAGCATTTCTTAGCCGTTCTATCACAGATGTTACATCTTTACTCAAATTCTGTAGTAATCTCCTAAAATAAATTATATGCTACCATATAATTATTTTATGTGAATAAATTGAAGTTTTTAATTCATTTATAAGTTCACATCGAACTATTAACTTGGTGAGAAGAAAATGCAATGTTTACTAACAGGCTTTGAGAACGACCTCTTGCCTCTCGGAGTTGGTAGGCTATAACGAAGTCTGTTCCTCATCATGGTGTGGAAGTTAGTTAGTTAGTTAGTTAGTTATTGTTGTTTTAAGGGGCGGAACTACGAGGTCATCTGCCCCTCTTAACACAGATTAAAGAATACAAATTTTGAATTGAATTTAAAATTTTGAAGTGGACATCTAAATTTAAAAAGACCAAAATTTAATAAAACAAAAACAAAAACTTAATAAAAATAAAACTTATAAAAATAAACAAAATTTACGGAAAAACAAAAACATTATCATTCAAAAACGAACAAGTCGTTGAGTCAATGTTCACTGGAAAATTTAGATTGCTGGCCCTAACCCACTCTCACTTATAAAGCGGATAACGCGATCAGCAGCCAACGCGTCATCGGCTAATATAAGTTTGAGTGTCATCTGCAAACCAAGGTTTCTTCGTAAGTCAGCAAGATCCACACACTCGGTGAAAATGTGGGCCACGGTGAAAACGGCTCCACAGGTACAAAGTGGGGGGTCTTCCCTTCTCATTATGTACGAGTGGGTGGATCTTGTATAACCTATCTTTAGCCTACACAAAATGACAAACTCTCTCCGGGCCCGGAAGGAGCTCCGCCACACGCGAGTAGTTCCCTTGATCGCTCTCAGTTTACTGGGCAGTGGGTCAGCTAGCCACTGACTCTCCCAAAAAGCCAGAACTTGTAGGCGTAACTGAGAGCGAATATCTCTAGCGGGTACCTCCATTAGTCGAGGTGGTAGTGATACCGCCTCTTTTGCAGCTTGATCCGCTAACTCATTTCCCGCAATTCCCATGTGGTGTGGAATATTGTGTGGAATATTTTCATACACTTTTAATGCTAGAGAAAGAATTAATTGTGCTCCTTAGAGTTAAAATAATCCTGATAAAATGGGTATTTTGGGACTTATGTTTATTTGATGTTACATTTGATTTGTAACAGATGTTATAAGTAAACTGAGTTCGCAATTTTTGTTCATGACATGACATCTTATTGTTTTATTTTCTCGGGCATTAGCACTGTCAAGATATGAATAAATGTGGCCTATTGAATTAATGTACGTAATATAGATAGGACAATAACCTCTCCCACGAAGCAACGCACAAGCAGAAAGTTTTAAAAAATATATAGATACCATTAATTAACCAATATATTAAAAAATAATAACCAAATTAATCGTATATTTAAAATAAAAAAAAGAGAAGGAAAATGCCCTCCCAAACATCCAACGGCACTCATGAGCATGGACATCGGAATATGGATGAGGGGAGGTGTTCAATTCGTAACGTAAGATGAACTTGCACATATTCATGCATTAATTGCTATGGAAGTTCAAATTACTGTGTAGTAAATATGAAGATTACTTATTTCATTCATAAAATTAATTTGTTTACATTATTAAACATGTATTGAAGCCTCCGTGGCTTAGGCGGCAGCACGCCGGCCTCTCACCGCTGGATCCGTGGTTCAAATCCCAGTCACTCCATGTGAGATCTGTGCTGGACAAAACGGAGGCAGACAGGTTTTTCTCCGGGTACTCCGGTTTTCCCTGTCAAAATTTCATTCCAGCAACACTCTCCACTATCATTTCATTTCATCTGTCGTTCATTTAATCATTGCCCCAGAGGAGTGCGTCAGGCCTCGGCAGCCGGCACAGTTAATATCCTCGCCGCTAGATGGGGGCTTCATTCATTCCATTCCTGACCCGGTCGGAGACTGGAAGCAGGCTGTGGATTTTCATTCATTAAACATGTATTAATTTTTTTCTGCACTGAAGTATCACAACATTGTGTCATTTTCGTTTTATCCATGCATTCCCCTCACCCCTTCCGCCAACGCCTATGTTCATGAAAATGCCCCCACTTGCATTTTCCTTCTCTTATCTACTTTTCGACTGCTTATTAACGCGCTGTACTGATACACATAACGCTACTCTCGCTAATATAAATAATATGCCAATATTGCATCCAAATAACATGCACCAATCAATAAACTGATTCAGTGTTCACTCAAATTCTAAACAGTGCTAAAACCATATCATCGTTCTTACAGATGCAATTCACGTTTACAAATTTATCTTGTACCAGCTCACCTACTAATTTGTACCACCTGGTAACTTGAATCATGGGGCAGATGACCTCACTGTTCCACCCTTAAAACAACAATAGCTAACTACAGTGACTTGAATAACGTAACACCTAATTAACCGTGAAATCAAGTAGAGTACAACGTTATAGGGGTTGTACCGTAATACCGTATCATAAACTGCCCACCATAAACTCCATTCTCAAGAATAACAACAAAGCCTTTAAAGCAGTGGTTCTGAACCCGTAGAAGTCTGCGGACCAGTCAGCCTGAAATTGAATCATGTACGGACCACCCTTCCCCCTCCCCCCCAATACACCTTATCAGTCGTAACCCTTCCTCAATAACAATTATCTTAAAGATATTACAATTCAAAACCTGATAGTCATCGCCGCGAATACATTCGGAGATCCTCGTTCAACTCACCTAGTTTTTGAAATCCCCATTTATCGGCCACTTTGTATACGTGCTGGTGTACCCTTTTCTCTCGAGGAACACTCCCGAGGTACTCCCGGACCACCTGTGGTCCACGGACCACCGGTTAAGAAACACGGCTTTAAAGCAAATTGCACATTTTAATCCTTTAATTCTCAATTCTACCCAGGAATGTGTTGCATTACCAAGAATAGTATTCAATGCATTATAGCCAACATCACACTTAACACACTAACTCTCTACACTATAGGGGATGTGTTGCATTACCAAGAATAGTATTCAATGCGTTATAGCCAACATCACACTTAACACACTAACTCTCTACTCTATGGAGGATGTGTTGCATTACCAAGAATAGTATTCAATGCATTATAGCCAACATCACACTTAACACACTAACTCTCTACTCTATAGGGAATGTGTTGCATTACCAAGAATAGTATTCAATGCATTATAGCCAACATCACACTTAACACACAACTCTCTACTCTATAGGGAATGTGTTGCATTACCAAGAATAGTATTCAATGCATTATAGCCAACATCACACTTAACACACTAACTCTCTACTCTATAGGGAATGTGTTGCATTACCAAGAATAGTATTCAATGCATTATAGCCAACATCACACTTAACACACTAACTCTCTACACTATAGGAAATGTGTTGCATTACCAAGAATAGTATTCAATGCATTATAGCCAACATCACACTTAACACACTAACTCTCTACTCTATAGGGGATGTGTTGCATTACCAAGAATAGTATTCAATGCATTATAGCCAACATCACACTTAACACACTAACTCTCTACTCTATAGGGAATGTGTTGCATTACCAAGAATAGTATTCAATGCATTATAGCCAACAGCACACTTTAACTCTCTACTCTATAGGGAATGTGTTGCATTACCAAGAATAGTATTCAATGCATTATAGCCAACATCACACTTAACACACTAACTCTCTACACTATAGGGGATGTGTTGCATTACCAAGAATAGTATTCAATGCATTATAGCCAACATCACACTTAACACACTAACTCTCTACTCTATGGAGGATGTGTTGCATTACCAAGAATAGTATTCAATGCATTATAGCCAACATCACACTTAACACACTAACTCTCTACTCTATGGAGGATGTGTTGCATTACCAAGAATAGAATTCAATGCATTATAGCCAACATCACACTTAACACACTAACTCTCTACTCTATGAAGGTTGTGTTGCATTACCAAGAATAGTAAGCAATGCATTATAGCCAACATCACACTTAACACACTAACTCTCTACTCTATGGAGGATGTGTTGCATTACCAAGAATAGTAACCAATAGATTATAGCCAACAGCTCACTTAACACACTAACTCTCTACTCTATGGAGGATGTGTTGCATTACCAAGAATAGTATTCAATGCATTATAGCCAACATCACACTTAACACACTAACTCTCTACTCTATAGGGAATGTGTTGCATTACCAAGAATAGTATTCAATGCATTATAGCCAACATCACACTTAACACACTAACTCTCTACTCTATAGGGAATGTGTTGCATTACCAAGAATAGTATTCAATGCATTATAGCCAACATCACACTTAACACACAACTCTCTACTCTATAGGGAATGTGTTGCATTACCAAGAATAGTATTCAATGCATTATAGCCAACATCACACTTAACACACTAACTCTCTACTCTATAGGGAATGTGTTGCATTACCAAGAATAGTATTCAATGCATTATAGCCAACATCACACTTAACACACTAACTCTCTACACTATAGGAAATGTGTTGCATTACCAAGAATAGTATTCAATGCATTATAGCCAACATCACACTTAACACACTAACTCTCTACTCTATAGGGGATGTGTTGCATTACCAAGAATAGTATTCAATGCATTATAGCCAACATCACACTTAGCACACTAACTCTCTACTCTATAGGGAATGTGTTGCATTACCAAGAATAGTATTCAATGCATTATAGCCAACAGCACACTTTAACTCTCTACTCTATAGGGAATGTGTTGCATTACCAAGAATAGTATTCAATGCATTATAGCCAACATCACACTTAACACACTAACTCTCTACACTATAGGGGATGTGTTGCATTACCAAGAATAGTATTCAATGCATTATAGCCAACATCACACTTAACACACTAACTCTCTACACTATAGGAAATGTGTTGCATTACCAAGAATAGTATTCAATGCATTATAGCCAACATCACACTTAACACACTAACTCTCTACTCTATGGAGGATGTGTTGCATTACCAAGAATAGAATTCAATGCATTATAGCCAACATCACACTTAACACACTAACTCTCTACTCTATGGAGGTTGTGTTGCATTACCAAGAATAGTAAGCAATGCATTATAGCCAACATCACACTTAACACACTAACTCTCTACTCTATGGAGGATGTGTTGCATTACCAAGAATAGTAACCAATAGATTATAGCCAACAGCTCACTTAACACACTAACTCTCTACTCTATGGAGGATGTGTTGCATTACCAAGAATAGTAACCAATAGATTATAGCCAACAGCTCACTTAACACACTAACTCTCTACACTATAGGGGATGTGTTGCATTACCAAGAATAGTATTCAATGCATTATAGCCAACAGCACACTTTAACTCTCTACTCTATAGGGAATGTGTTGCATTACCAAGAATAGTATTCAATGCATTATAGCCAACATCACACTTAACACACTAACTCTCTACACTATAGGGGATGTGTTGCATTACCAAGAATAGTATTCAATGCATTATAGCCAACATCACACTTAACACACTAACTCTCTACTCTATGGAGGATGTGTTGCATTACCAAGAATAGTATTCAATGCATTATAGCCAACATCACACTTAACACACTAACTCTCTACTCTATGGGAAATGTGTTGCATTACCAAGAATAGTAATCAATAGATTATAGTCAACAGCACACTTTACACACTTTAACTCTCTACTGTAAAGGGGATGTGTTGCTTTACCAAGAATAGTAACCAATAGATTTTAGCCAACAGCACACTGAACACACTAACTCTCTACTCTAAGGAGGATGTGCTGCATTACCAAGAATAGTAATCAATAGATTATAGTCAACAGCACACTTAACACTTTAACTCTCTACTGTAAAGCGGATGTGTTGCATTACCAAGAATAGTAAGCAATGCATTATAGCCAACATCACACTTAACACACTAACTCTCTACTCTAAGGAGGATGTGTTGCATTACCTAGAATAGTAATCAATAGATTATAGCCAACATCACACTGAACACACTAACTCTCTACTCTAAGGAGAATGTGTGTATTACCGAGAATAGTAACCTACAGATTATAGCCAACATCACACTGAACACACTAACTCTCTACTCTATGGAGGATGTGTTGCATTACCAAGAATAGTAACCAATAGATTATAGCCAACAGCACACTAACTCTCTACTCTATGGAGGATGTGTTGCATTACCACGAATAGGAATCCATACATTATTATTGAGTTAACATGATATATTATAGCCTACACATGAAAAGTACTAACCACAAAAACGAAACTTACAGAAGTGTAATGGACTAAATTGGAACAAAAACAATTGGTTCAGAAAAACTAAATTTTTTAATACCCTAACTTAATAATTTGTAAATAACGTTGTACATACTGTAAGTGTTATAAACGTAACCACCGAACCATAATTTAGCCTAAGTGAACAAGATTTGATAATGTTCACTTGACCAACGGAACTAGTCTTCCAATTCATAACTCCCCCCTCCCCATCTGTGCGAGGAGTGTATAAATATAATTCATATATTTATATCAGACACTAGGTGATAAAATTAATTGGGTACACTCATGTTGACCGACTGAAAAGCGGTTCTCCGAATGAAATGTTACAATTCAATTGTTAATTAGGCAACACTAGTCTACATGAAAACTGGCCACGTGGACTACATGTAGATCACTTAAAAGACAGTGCGTGGACATGAAGTTACAGGTTGCGACACAGACACATCACTGTAATTATAACTTGGGCTACTGCAATATTCAATGTGTAGGGGAAGGTACTCCAGTGTCGGACGGAACTCAATATCGGACAGTGTCAGTTTCTGATGTCCAGTACAATATTGCGGAAACTTTTGTGATGGTAGTACTGACCCTTCACGAGTTACGTTGGAGGGTGACCATTGTGTGTCCATAAACAAAGAAGTAAGCACGTGGTCAGATGCCCTCTCCTTTGTGACTATTTTTTGCTGCACGAAGATAATATTGTGAACCTGTTCGGCGCCTTAATACTGATGAGTGAAATATTTTAAGGGTTGTTGATTGTTAACCATACGTTAATGAAGAAATGTGGATGATGGCGTAGCTTTTGTTTAAATGTGTTACGTATGATGACCCGTTCAAGTTTTACGTGTTGGACACCCAATATCGGATAAGCTTCCGGCACACAGTATCGGACAAACGTACCCGAAGTTTTCTTACCAATTCTTACAATACCTTCGTTTGTTTCAGACAAATATGGGAGTATAAAGGTGAATCTGGGTGATGGAAAACATAAAATTAGCAATTGATGAAGTAAGAGGGGCTAAAATGAGCATTAGGAAAGCAAGTGAGCAGTTCTGTGTCCCTAGAAGTACATTAGGTGACAGCTTGAAATTAATTTCTCCAGCGAAAGAGAGAAATGAAAACTGCCATGGGTGCATTTAAAAGCACGTTTTCTGATGAGCAAGACGCTGATATACACATGTTTAGAACTGAATTTATGTCACAATTATGTAATAATTTAATTTCTATGTTAATTTTGGGAAATCCTTTCCCTAAATTTATTATTATATTATATACAAAGCATAATGTGAACTCAAGGCGTGATGACCTGAATTTACAATATTTGGCGTAATTGGGGGGAAAAAGCAAGGAAGACACTGAATGTTGATTGCGAAACAACCCACTGCATAATTTGTGGTGAGAATTTCAGTGAGGACTGGATCCAGTGCAACACATGCAAAGGTTTCCTTGAAGGGACACTTCGTTATTATCAATGTGACATGTGTGCTAAAAAGTAATATGGATATACTGTACATACATGAGCATAATAATAGAATAATCTTACAATATTGAGACTGTCCGATACTGTGTGCCTCGTTTTTGAATTGTGAAAAATGTGAGATTTATAAATGTTTTAAATTCTTTTATATCAGTATATAATGTAGAAAGATGATTTGCTACAATGAAAGAGAATCAAATCAAGTTTTCAAAAATAACTTTTAATTTTAATTTGACCCTTTCCTTGAGTTATTATACAAAAAGAACCTTAAGTGTCCGATAGTGGGGGGGACAGTACAGTTTACAGCAATAACTCCTTTAGTCTACTTATTTAATATCTGTTCATTCTTTAATACAAATATAATACCGCGCATATTAAGTTACTTCTGCCATCAGCAATTATACTGAATATGCAATGGACTGCGTTCTTTGATCCAAAAGGCAAATATTGTGAAGAAATAATGTTGGCATCAACAATTATACTGAATAAATTATTCATGCTTCTTGGGTTAATGCCGTGTGTATTTAGATTATAACCATACGTTTCGGAGAAACCTTGCCTCCTTTTTTCCCCGGGCCGTGAAAGCCTTAATATACAAATTATACTGAATATCCAAAGGTATGTGCCCTCAACAATAAACATTTTTGGAGAAATCATCCTGTCATCAAAAATTTTTACTAAATATGCAATAAAATGCTGTCCTATAACAATAAGCATTTGTGGAGAAATCCTTATGTCATCATTATACTGAATATGCAATTAGTCTGCAGTCTTGACAACAATAAGTATGTAAGTACGAGTATAATTAAACAGTACAATTAAAAATAGTAACCGAATTAATCGTATATTAAAAAAAGAGTAGGAAAATGCCCTCCCAAACATCCAACGGCACTCATGAGCATGGACATCGGCATACGGATGAGGGGAGGTGTTAAATTTTTAACACAAGACTAACTTGTACATATATACGCAATAATTGCTATGGATGTTCAAATTACTGTATATTAACTACAAAGATTACTTTCTTCATTTATAAAATTAATTTGTTTAAATGATTAAACTTGTATTAATTTTTTCTGCACTTAAGTATCAACTATGCGTCATTTTCTTTTATCCATGCATTCCTCTTACCTCTTCCGCCAACGCCCATGCTCATGAAAATGCCCCCACTTGCATTTTCCTTCTCTTATCTCCTTTCGACTGCTTATTAACGCACTGTACTGATACACATAAAGCTACTCTCGCTAATAAAATAATATGCCAATATTACATCCAAATAACATGCACCAATCAATAAACTGATTTAGTGTTCACTAAAATTTTAAACAGTACGCAAACTATAGCATCGTTCTTGCAGCAGCAATTCACGTTTATAAATTTATATTTACCATCTCACCCGCTAATTTGAACCACCTGCTAACTTGTATCATGGGACAGATGACCTCTCTCTTCCGTCCGTTAAAACAATAGCCAACTACAGCGACTTGAATAACGTAACACCTAATTAACCATGAAATCAAGTCGAGTCCAACGTTATAGAGGATGTAATGTAGGTTTATGGGGTAGTAGGGGAGAATGTGGGAGAAGGAAGTTTTAAATATTGAATAAATATACTTATTGTTGTAAAACGGCTTATGTACATGAGAAGAACGCAAAGAAATATGTATAACAGTGTTTTGTACCTGTCACAGCACCTCTTTGTAGACAATATTCGATATTACAACGAATTAATCGGTTATTGTTTGCTCGGGAATTTCTTCTACAACAATTTTTATATTTGCAAAGGATTGAACCCTAGAGAAAACGACATATAATTGTACGTGTGAGAATACTGGATTTGGTAGGTAAATGTCTGCTTTATCTCGAGTTTGACCCTGGACCTTGTTTATTGTCATTGCGAAGGCAATCTTTACAGGGAACTGTTTTCTACATAGTTTGAATGGTCTAGTTGGATCGCATGGCGTCAATTTAATTCGAGGAATTATAACTAATTCATTGGAACCTACTGGTTTTGCGATAATATTGTGATCATTCAACTGTGTGACGATTAGACGTAATCGGTTTACTAATCCGCATTTGGAGTTGAGGTTTCTTATGAGCATAATTATGGTATTAATCTTAAGAGTCAATTTGTGTAGAGGCAGTCCTGAGTGGTCAATGCTGTTTAAGAACTCGGTCGGATATATTTGAACATCTGGTGGATCCTGTGTTTGAACTGAATCCAAGCTGAGGTAGGTTTGCTTTCGGCGGTAACTAAGTTCTGAACGATCGGATCATAGATTTTTCCGCAATCTTCATTTTTAGCGCAGAGGATTTCTGTACGTAATAAGGTGTGGATGTTGTCCGCATTGATTTGGCTATGAGAAGTAAACATGCCAATGCAATGCAATGCAAGAAATGCAAACCATAAATACAGTCTGGAAATGTTCACATAAGTACAGGCAAAAGTAAACATGCCAATGCAATGCAAGAAATGCAAAGCATAAATACAATCTGGAAATACAGAAAGACATATAAGTTAGGCATCTTGCCAATGCCACCGCCCTGCCCTGCGCTCTAGCGGCAGGTTCGCCTAGCAGTACGCCGCGGTACAATTAGTGCCAAGTCTTAGTTAAGCTATACTGGGTTGGCAGTGCTGTATGAGCAGTAGGGTAACTAACGGGATTTCATGTAAAGAGCCTCATTTTCTATACCGGTAGTGGAGAGTGCTACTCGCATCCAGTCAGCCGTGTCTAGTCAAGAGCTACTGTTGCCTGGAAACGACATGACTTGTCACTCCTTCATGAGTTTATTTTATGACTTTATGAGCCTTTTCTTGAGTGCAAAATGGTATTTATTTAATTGTGAGGCATTTAAGGAGTAAGTGAGTGTGTTTCGCGCACACATTGGGTTATGCTGAACCTGTAGGTACCCCATGTGTGTAGGTTGGTGTTAATAGGACCTTATTTTCGCTACAAAACTGGAATGGGACCTTAACAGAATAACAAAAAGAAACATTTGTGGATCAATGTGCAATGACCGCAATATTTTCTACAATGAACATTTGCGTATATAATGTACAATGTCGTTGCATCAACAATTATTGAATATGCAATAGCACACTCTTTGCGACAAACATTTGTGGATAATTCCTTTTATCCACAATATACTGTACAATCAATACGCAATGGACTACACTATATGCAACAATGAATATTTCTAGATAGTTCGGTCATCAGCAATTAAATCCAACATGCAAAGGACTGTACTCCTTGTAACAATAAATATTTGTGGATACTTGTAATCAACAATTATTTCAATACGCAATTTGCAATAATAAACTTTTGTGGATAAATATTGATCATCAACAATTAGGTACCGGTATTCAAATTGCAATAGACTGCACTCATTGCAACAAGAAATATTTGTTGATATTCTTTCTTGTTATCGATGGTATGTTCAATTAATTGACTGTACTCTTGGCAACAATAAGCAATTGTGGATAATTCCTTACGTTATCAACAATTATACCCCACCTTTTATCAGAAGTAATATTCAATGGGCTATACTCTTTACAACAATAAGAGATTATGGATAATTCCTTGTAATCAATTATATTCAATTTGCAATGGATTGCACTTCTTTGCAACAAAAAACTATTGCGGATAATTATTTCTGGCATCAACAATTTTATTATATTCAAATACCAATGGCCTGCACACTTCGAAACAAGAAGTTACGTGACGAACTAAAGAGCCTACTTTTCTTAAAATTTAAATATCGAAATTTCTAATTAGTTCGAAATACTGTATACCTGATATAATATAGCCTAATAGAGAACTACAGTTGGCAGCCCTGGTGACTGAATATATTCTTAGTTCCATCTCTTAATGTACAGAATACGAAATTTGGTTGAAGTCCAATGGATAGCATGGACGTTACATGCAGTTACACATTGGAGCTAACAGCGCGCGTAAAATCATGTTGGCAACAATGACATACATGTATTGGTCAGAAATAATCTGAAATAATATGATCTATTGTTGTGCCAATTTTCAATGAAATCCATTAGTTAGTATAGTAGTTACATTCATTTTAAAATTGGATCTATCAGCATGCTTAGAATAAAGTTGGCAGCACTGACGTATATTAGTTACTCCAAATTAATCTAGAATACCAGGTACTATACGTGTGCATAGTTTAAAGCTGTCGGCTTGCATACTTTCTGATATATTGGTATTTGGATAAAAATAATTGAGAGCATTTATTAACAGTTGGCAGCCCTGGTGACACTTAAAATACGCTCAGTCATATCTGCTTATGTACACATAGCACATACAAAATTTGGTTGAAATCCAATTGATATTGTAGAAGTTATATGCATTTAAAATTTGGACCTATCAGCAGGCTTATAATCATTTTGGCAACTCTGCCATGTATGGCCTCCTGGGCATTAATCTGCAGTATTATAATCTATACGTGTGCCAATTTTGAAATAGCTCTCATTCATACCTTCCAAGATATCCAACATGGAGCTCAAATTTCAATTGCGATTTTTCAGCAGTTGGTAGCACTGACATAATTTTCAAATATGGCCGTGAGATATTCAGGTATAGAGCTTTACTCCTACCAAATTTTGTTTCGATTGCTGCAGCCGTTTAGGAGTTGATAGGGGGGGGGGGGACCCACACACAGCCAGCCAGACAGACATACTTTTTCCTCATTTTTGCAAAATGTGAAAAGTAGGCTAAAAATAAGCGAGTATGTATAATTCATTATGTCATCAACAATCATATTGATAAGCAATGCAACAATAAACATGTCGGTATATAAATCTGTCATCCATCAATATATTCCATAAGCAATTGGACAGCATTCAATTCTAATTAGTATTAGTCCTAGAGAGGCTGCATATAAGATAGCTTACTGCTAGTCCGAGACGGATATCAGAGAGTGCATCGTAGATAGTTTACTGCTAGTCGAGAGGGACTGCATCTTAGATATTATATAACTGCTAGTCTAGATAGTATTGAGGTAGTACGTGAGAGATTACATCGTAGATAGTTTAGTGCTAGTTAGAGAGGGACTGTATCGTACATAGTTAACTGCTAGTCCGAGGGGGACTGGATCGTAGATAGTTTAGTGTTAGTTCGTGAGGGACTGCATCGCAGATAGTTAATTGCTAGTCCGAGGGTGACTGCTTTATAGATATTATACTGCTAGTCCGAGGGGGATTGCATCGTAGGTAGTTCATTGCTAGTCCAAGACGGACTCAAATCGCAGATAGTTTAGTGCTAGTCCGAGAGGGTCTGCATCGTAGATAGTTTAGTGTTTAACCTAGAGGGACTGCATCGTAGATACTATAGGGCTAAATAAAGAGGGACAGTATCGTAGATAGCTTAGCGCTACTTCGAGAGGAACTGCATCGTAAGATAGTTTTGTGCTAAATCTAGAGGGACTGCATCGTAGATAGTTTAGTGCTACGTCTACAGGGACTGCATCGTAGATAGTTTAGTTCTAGTTCGAGAGGAACTGCTTCGTAAATGGTTTACTGCTAGTCCGAGAGGGACTACATCGTTGATAGTTCACTGCTAGTCGAAGAGGGACTGCATCGTAGATAGTTTTGTACTAGTTTTTGAGGGACTGCATCGCAGATAGTTTAATTGCTAGTCCGAGCGGGACTGCTTCGTAGTTATTTAGACTGCTAGGCCGAGAGGGACTGCATCGTAGATAGTTGTGCTAGTCCGAGAGGGACTGAGTCTTAGACAGTTCAGTGATCGTTGGAGAGGAACTGCATCGTAGATATTAGAGTCAAATTCCCAGAGGGACTGCTTCGTAGACAATTTAGTGATAGTTCGAAAGGGACAGCATCGTAGATAATTTAGTGCCAGTTCGAGAGGGACCCCATTCGTAGACAGTTAAGTGCTAATACGAGAGGGACTGCATGCTAGATATAGTTTCGATCTAGTTTGAGAGGGACTGAAACGAAAGATAGTTTAGTGCAAAATCAAGATGGACTGCATCGTAGATAGTTTAGTGCTTAATCAAAAGGGACTGCATCGTTGATAGTAAAGTGCTAAATCACATTTTAGTTAATTGTTAGTCCAAGCGGGTTTGCTTCGTGGATATTTTATTGATAGTTCGAGAGGGACTTCATCGAAGATAGTTCAGTGCCAGTCCGAGATGAACTGCATCACAAATAATATAGGGCTTAATCTAAAGGGACTACTAGTACGAGAGCGACTGCATCGTAGATAGCTCAGTGCAAAATGGACTGCATCGTAGATAATTTCGTGTTAGTCCGTTTAGATCTTGTTCGAGAGGGACTCCATCGTATATAGTTTAGGGCTAAATAGAGGCTAAATCAAGAGGGACTGTATCGTAGATAGTTTAGTTTTAGTTCGAGAGGAACTGCATCGTAGATAGTTTAGTACAAAATCAAGACGGAATGTATCGTGGATAGTTCTTGTGCTAGTACGAGAGGGACTGCATGGTAGATAGTTTACTACTAGTCCGGGAGGGACTGCATCATAGACACCTTACTGTTAGTCCGAGAGGGACTGGATCGTAAATAGTTTGTGCTACATCGTAGATAGTTATTGTTGTTCTAAGGGGTGGAACTACAGGGTCATCTGCCCCTCTTAACAACGATTAAAGCAGAGCGGTAAACTTCCAAAATTTAGAACGAAAATACTCACAAAAGGAATAGATTGAAAAATAGGCACAAAACGTAGGTTAGGTTCAAAATATGTACTATCGAAATACTTACAAAATGCAACTGACATTCAAAATACTACAAAATGCAAATGAGATTGGAAATACGTACAAATTGCAATTGAGGTTCAAAATGCTTACAAAATGTACGGTACATTCAAACTACTCATTTGGAAGGACAATACTTACAAAATGCAATTTAGATTGAAAATACTCACAAAATGCAATAGAGAATCAAAATACTTGCAAAATGCCCACCATACAAAATGCAATTTAGATTGAAAATACTTGCAAAAGCTGTTTAGGTTGAAAATACAAATTGCAATTGAAATTCAAAATAGTAACAGAGCGTCGTCGGATTTCCAGCAATTTAGATTGGAAATACTTACAAAATGTAATTTAGATTCAAGATACCCACAAAATGCAATAGAGAATCAAAATACTTGCAAAATGCGTCACTATAAAATGCAGTTTAGGTCGAAAATACTTACAAATTGCAATTGAAATTGAAATTCAAAAGAGTGACCATTTCCCAATTATCGTTACACAAATCCCCGGAATCCCAACATTATTGAAGGACTTAGACTAATAAAAAGCAATTCAGATTGTCAATTCTTACAAAATGCAATTGAAGTTGAAAACACTCGCAAAATGCATCTTAGATCGAAAAAACTTACTAAATGCAACGTAGGTTGAAAATACCTACAAAATGGAGTGTAGGCTATATGCAAAAAAATCGCTAAAGGGAATTAGATACGCGAGAGCAGAAAATAAATAAAAACATTTATATATACATAATGAAGAGAAAAGAGGTCTGACCCCTCGAAGAATGAGGGATCAGGAAAGATGAGAAAAGGGCCAACTAAGGCAGGAAAGTGAAAGACACCTTAGGCCTAAGACACCCTAATACCATCGGGGTCGGAAAAGAACAAGGGAGGTCGACAGAAAAGAAGACAGAGAGCAGCCCGGCACAAATAAGTGGAAGCAATGCGGTCGCCAAACCACGTCCCACCGGATGTGAGGGACTACAATCGTAAATAGTTTAGTGTTAAATCAAAACGGACTGCATCGTAGATCGTTTAGTGCCAGTTCGAGAAGAACTGCGTCCTAGATAGTTTAGTGATAAATAAAGACAGACTACATCGTAGATAGTTTTGTGCTAGGCCGAGAGGAACTGCATCGTAGATAGTTTACTGCAAGTTCAAGAGGGACTCCATCGTAGATGGTTTACTGCTAGTCCGAGAGGGACTGCATCGTAGATAGTTTTGTGCTAGTTCGAAAAGCACTACTTCGTAGATAGTTTAGTGCTAACTCTAGAGGGACGGAATCGTAGATAGTTTAGAGCTAGTTCGAGAGGGGCTGTATCGTAAATAAATCAGTGCCAGTTCGAGAGGGACAATATCGTAGATAGTTTAGAAATAATTCGAGATGGATTGTATCGTAGATAGTTAACCGCTAGTCATAGAGAGACTGCATCGTAGTTAATTAAGTGTTTAACATAGAGAGATCGCATCGTAGATAGTTTAGTGCTAGTTCGAGAGGAAATGCATCGTAGATAATTTAGTGCATAAGCTAGAGGGACTGCATTGCAAAGTGCTTTCAGCTAGTCCGAGAGGGACTACATCGTAGATAGTTTAGAGGGCAACTGCATCGCAGCCTGTTTAGTCCATAAACAAGACGGAATGAATCGTAGAAAGTTAAGTACTGGTCCGAGAGGAACTGCATCGCAGATAGATTAGTTCTCTATCTAGCGGGACTGCATTGTCGATAGTTAACTGCTAGTCCAAGAGGGACTGCATCCCTAATAGTTTAGTGTTTAACTTAGAGGGACTGCATCGTAGATAGTTTACTAATTGTCCGAGAGGGACTGCATTGTAGATAGTTTAGTGCTAGTTCTAGACGAAATTCATCGTAGAATTTTTAGTCCATAATCAAGACGGAAAGTATCGTAGGTAGTTAGTTAGTTAGTTATTGTTGTTTTAAGGGGCGGAACTACGAGGTCATCTGCCCCTCTTAACACAGATTAAAGAATACAAATTTTGAATTGAATTTAAAATTTTGAGGTGGACATCTAAATTTAAAAAGACCAAAAATTAATAAAACAAAAACAAACAATTAAGTAAAAAATAAAAATTATAAAAATAAACAAAAATTACGGAAAAACAAAACATTATCATTCAAAAACGAACAAGTCGTTGAGTCAAAGTTCACTGGAAAATTTAGATTGCTGGCCCTAACCCACTCTCACTTATAAAGCGGATAACGCGATCAGCAGCCACCGCGTCATCGGCTAATATAAGTTTGAGTGTCGTCTGCAAACCAAGGTTTCTTCGTAAGTCAGCAAGATCCACACACTCGGTGAAAATGTGGGCCACGGTGAAAACGGCTCCACAGGTACAAAGTGGGGGGTCTTCCCTTCTCATTAGGTACGAGTGGGTGGATCTTGTATGACCTATCCTTAGCCTACACAAAATGACGGACTCTCTCCGGGCCCGGAAGGAGCTCCGCCAAACGCGAGTAGTTCCCTTGATCGCTCTCAGTTTACTGGGCAGTGGGTCAGCTAGCCACTGACTCTCCCAAAAAGCCAGAACTTGTAGGCGTAACTGAGAGCGAATATCTCTAGCGGGTACCTCCATTGGTCGAGGTGGTAGTGATACCGCCTCTTTTGCAGCTTGATCTGCTAACTCATTTCCCGCAATTCCCATGTGGCTTGGAAGCCACAGAAAGGTGATTCGAGTGTCAGCGTGGCACAGCCCGGCTAGTAGGTCGTGGATTCGCTGCACTAGGGGGTGTTGCGGGAAACATGTAGCAATTGACTGCAACGAACTCAAAGAGTCGGTACACACGAGAAAGTGGATTCGAGCATCCTGTAGTGCAAACTGCAGAGCTTCATAGATGGCAACGAGCTCCGCAGTAAACACACTACAGGCCTCAGGCAAAGAGATCTTGGTATTTGCACCATCAATAACGTAAGCACAACCCACCTTCTCGTCCACCTTCGAACCATCCGTGTATAGAATGCCAGCGTCCGGAAATTGGTGAACTATGCTGTGGAACTGCCTCCGGTAAACGGAGGCATCCGTGTTCACCTTAGGACCTCGGTGCAGATCTAACCGAATTTCCGGACGCGGGACTTGCCACGGAGGCACCTCGCTAGATGTCCGGATCATACAGGGACCTACAGCCACTCCTATTTCGGTACACGAGCTATCAAGTCTAATACCAACCGGCCGAGTGGCACGAGGCCGGTTGGCGTACCCCTGGTGGTTTTGGGTACCGAAGAGAGCTTGATAGGTCGGGTGTTGCGGCATTTGACGCACATTGGCAGCATATGCTAACAGCATATGTTCGCGTCTATAATTTAAAGGTGGAACACCCGATTCGGCGAGTAGGCTGGGTATCGGGCTGGTCCGGAAGGCACCGGTAGCCAGCCTAACGCCACTATGGTGGATACTGTCCAGCATTTTCAAGGTTGCCGGCCTTGCTGAACCGTATGCCGCAGAACCATAGTCTAGCCGGGACAGGACGAGGGCTTGGTAGAACCGTAGCAGCACCGCACGGTCAGCCCCCCACGTAGTGCCACTAAGAAACCTGAGCATGTTCAGTTTCCTGAGACATGTCATTTTCAATTGCCGTATATGGTGCTGCCACGTTAACTTGCTGTCAAAATGGAGCCCCAGGAAGCGATAAGTGTCAACCACCGGCAACGCAGCATCCCTGAGATGTAGTTCAGGGTGTAAATGTAGCCTCCGTAGCCGACAAAAATGGACGACGGAGGTTTTCGCTGCTGAAAAACGAAAACCCCGGTCGTGAGCCCACCTGTCGACCCGGTTGATGGCTAGCTGCAATTGCCGTTCCACGACTGCCATACTTCCAGAGCTGTAATGCAGGGCTAAATCGTCTACATACAGCGATGGAACTACCGCGGACCCGGCGGCGGCAACAATGCCATTAATGGCAATCGCGAACAAGGTGACACTCAGCACTGAACCCTGAGGAACTCCATTTTCTTGGCTATAGTACTGCGATAATGTCCTACCGACCCTTACACGGAAGAGTCGGACGGACATGAAATTCGCAATGAAAGTCGGTAAGTTACCACGGAGTCCCCACTTGTGAAGGGTGGAAAGGATCCCGTAGCGCCATGTGGTGTCGTAGGCTTTCTCCAGGTCAAAGAAAACCGTGACTAGGTGCTGCTTCCGGAAAAAAGCCTCCTGTATGGCGCTCTCAAGTCGCACCAGATGGTCAGTGGTGGACCTATGAGAGCGAAATCCACATTGGTACTCAGACAGGAGACCTTTATCCTCCAAGAACCACACCAGTCGACGGTTCACCATCTTTTCGAGCAGCTTACATAGGCCATTTGTCAAACAAATGGGCCTATAGCTGCTTACAAACTTGGGATCCTTTCCAGCCTTAGGAATCGGTATCACGATCCCCTCTCGCCATTGAGATGGAAACTCCCCTTCAATCCATATACGATTGAAGAGGATCAACAGTTCTTTCATACTGGATTCGCACAGATGTTTTAACATTTGATTATGTATGTTATCCGGTCCAGGAGCCGTATCCCTGCACAGTGCAAGCGCACTTCGCAGTTCCCATTCAGAGAATGGTACATTATAGGACTCCGAAGCAGCAGTGGCAAAGGACAAGGGGTGAGTCTCTGCCTCCCGCTTCAGAGTCAGAAATGTAGGATCGTAACTCCCGGAGCAGGATACATCGGAGAAGTGCGAGCCAATGCTGTTGGCAATGGCGAGATGGTCCGTGATGATGTCCCCATTGATGGACACTCCGGGTATCGATAGTGATGTCGGGAGTCCGGAGATCCGACGAAGCTTAGTCCACACTTGAGATGAAGGAGTATGCGCCGTCATGGACGACACATACTTTTCCCACGTCGTTTTCTTACTCTCCCGAATCAGATATCGGGCTCTGGCACGCATCCTTCTAAAGGTGATGAGGTTGGCCATAGTGTTTTGCCTCCGATAGCATTTGAAAGCACGTCGACGATCTTTAATGGCTGCTGCAATCTCGGCTGTCCACCAAGGGACAAGCTTCCGGCGTGAGTTTCCGGATGAGGAAGGTATTGTTTCCTCTGCATCGTAGATAGTTTAGTGCTAGTTCGTGAGTACCGGTAACTGCATCGTATATAGTTAAGTGCTAGTTCGATAGGAACTGAACCGTATACTGTGTAGTTCATAATCAAAACGGAATGTATCGTAGATAGTTAAGTGCAGGTCCGAGATGGACTGCATCGTAGATAGTTTAGTGCGAGTTCGAGAGGAACAGCATCGCAGATAGTTAAGTGCATAATCAAGACGGAATGTATCATAGATAGCTTATTGCTTATTCAAATGGGACTGCATCGTAGATAATTTAGTGCCAGTTCGAGAGGGACTGATGGAAGATAGTTTAGGGCTAGTTTTCGAGGGAACTGCATCGTAGATAGTTTACTGCTAGTGCAAGGGGCACTGCATCGTAGATAGTTTAGTGCAAGTTCGAGAGGAACTGCATCGCAGATAGTTTAGTGCAAGTTCGAGACGAACTGCATCGTAGACTTAAGTGCAAAATCAAGACGGAATGTATCGTAGATAGCTTAGTGCTTATTCAAATGGGACTGCATGGTAGATAATTCAGTGCTAGTTCGAGAGGGACTGATCTAAGATAGTTTAGTGCTAGTTCTGGGAACTGCATTGTAGATAGTTTAGTGCTAAATCTAGAGGGGCTGCATCGTAGATTGTTAACTGCTAGTCCGAGAGGGACTGAGTCGTAGATTGGTTCGGTCTAGTTCTAAAGATACTGCATCGTAGAGAGCGTAGGGCCAAATAGAGGAAGGTGTGTATCGTAGATAGCTTAGTGCAAGTTCGAGAGGAACTGCATCGTAGGCAGTTTACTGCTAGTCGGAGAGGGAATGCATCGTAGATAGTTTAGTGCAAAATCGAGACGGAAAGTATCGTAGACGGCTTAGTACTATATCAAAAGGGACTTTATCGTAGATAATTTAGTGTTATTCCAAGAGGGACTGCATCGAAGGTAGGTTAGTGCTAGTTCGAGAGGAACTGCATCATATTTTATTAACTGCTAGTAAGAGAGGGACTGCATCGAAGATAGTTTACTGCTAGTCCGAGAGGGACTGCATGGTAGATTTTTTAGTGCTAGTTCGGGAAGGTATATAGCGAAGTGCTAAATCAGAAGGGACTGCATCGTAGATAGTTTAGTGCAAGTTCGAGAGGAACTGCATCGCAGATAGATTAGTGCTACTCCAAGAGGGACTGCTTCGTAGATAGTTTAGTGCTAGCTCGAGAGGTACTGCATCGCAGATAGTTTAGTGCTAGTTCGAGAGGAACTGCATCGTAGATAGTTTAGTGGTTAATCTAGAGGGGCAGCATCGTAGATCGTTAACTACTAGTCCGAGAGGGACTGCATCGTAGATAGTTTAGGGCCAAGTAGAGGAGGGTCTGTATCGTTGATAGTTTAGTGCTAGTTCAAGAGGAAATGCATCGTAGACTTAAGTGCATAATCAAGCTTAGTGCTTATTCAAATGGGACTGCATGGTAGATAATTTAGTGCTAGATCGAGAGGGACTGATCGATGATAGTTTACTGCTAGTCGGAGAGGGACTGTTTCGTAGATAGTTTAGTGCTAGTTCGAGAAGTACTGCATCGTAGACAGTTTACTGCTAGCCATGGGGGGACAGCTTCGTAGATAGTTTAGTGCAATATCTAGAGGGACTGCTTCGTAGATAGTTAACTGTGAGTCCGAGAGGGACTGTATCGTAGATAGTTTAGTTCTAAATCGAATGGAACTGCATCGTGGATAGTATAGGGCCAATCAGAGGCTAAATGAAGAGGGACTGTATCGTAGATAATTTAGTGCTAGTTCGAGAGGAACTGCAACGTAGACTGTTCAGTCCATAATCAAGACGGAAAGAAACGTAGATAGTTTAGTGCTAGTCCGAGAGGAACTGGATCGTGGATTGTTTACTGCTAGTTCGAGAGCAACTTCATCGTAGATAGCTTAGTACTTAATCTAGAGGGACTGTATCGTAGATAGTTTAGTTCGAGATCGAATGGAACTGCATCGTGGATAGCATAGGGCCAATCCGAGGCTAAATCAAGAGGGACTGTATCGTAGATAATTTAGTGCTAGTTCGAGAGGAACTGCAACGTAGACTGTTTAGTCCATAATCAAGACGGAATGAATCGTAGAAAGTTTAGTGCTAGTCCGAGAGGAACGTCATCGCAGATAGTTAAGTTCTATATCAAGAGGGACTGAATTGTCGATAGTTAACTGCTAGTCCGAGAGGGACTGCATCGTAAATAGTTTAGTGCTATACTGTGAGGGACGCATCGAAGATGGTTTAGTGCTAGTCCGGGACGGCCTGCATCGTAGTTCGTTTACTGCTAGTTCGAGAGCAACTGCATCGTAGATAGCTTAGTACTTAATCTAGAGGGACTGCATCGTAGATAGTTAACTAGCAGTCCGAAAGCTTAGGGCCAATTAGAGGCTAAATCAATAGGGACAGTATCGTTGATAATTTAGTGCGAGTTCGAGAGTGACTGCATCGTAGATAATTTAGTTCTAGTTCGAGAGGGACTCAATTGTAGATAGATTTGGGCTAAAGGGAGGCTAAATCAAGAGGGACAGTATCCTAGATATATTAGTGCTAGTTCGAGAGGAACTGCATCGTAGATAGATAAGTACAAAATCAGGACGGAATGTATCGTAGATAGCTCAGTGCTAGTCCGAGAGGGACTGCATCGTAGATAGTTAAGTGCTAGTTCGAGAGGGACAACATCGTAGATAGTTTGGAAATTAAAAAAATGGATTGTATCCCAGATAGTTTACTCCTAGTCCGAGAGGGACTGCATCGTAGATAGTTTAGTTCTAGTTCGAGAGGGACTCCATCGTAGATAGCTTAGCGCTAAATAGAGAATACATAAAGAGGGACTGTACCGTAGATACTTAAGTGCTGGTTCGCGAGGAACTGCATCATAGATAATTTAGTGCTAGTTCGCGAGGGACTGCATCGTAGATAGTTTATTGCCAGTCCGAGAGGGACTGCATCGTGCATCGTAGATAGTTTAGTTATAGTTCAAGAGGGGCTCAATCATAGATCAAGAGGGACTGTAGAGTAGATAGTTTAGTGCTAGTTCGCGAGGAACTGCATCATAGATAGATTAGTAAAAAATCAACACGGAATGTATCGTAGATAGTTTAGTGCTAGTCCATGAGGGACTGAATCGTAGATAGTTTAGTGCTAGTTGAATAGGAACTTGATCGTAGATAGTTTACTGCCAGTCCGAGCGGGACTGCATCGTAAATTGTTTAGTGCTGAACTGAGGGGGACTGCATCGTAGATAGTTTAGTGCCAGACCAAGAAGGACTGAATCGTAGATAGTTTATTGCTAGTTCGAGAGGAACTGCATCGTAGATAGTTTAATGTTAAATCTAGAGGGACTGCATCGTAGATAGTTTAGTTTTTAACCTAGAGGGACTGCATCGTAGAAAGTTTACTGCTAGCTCAAGAGGGACTGCATCGTAGATCATTTAGTACAAAATCAAGACGGAATGTATCGTAGATAGCATAGTGCAAAATAAGAGGGCTACATCGTATATACTTTAGTGCTAGTCCGAGAGGGATAGCATTGTAGAGTTTAGCGCTAGTTCGAGAGGAACTGAATCGTAGACTGTTTAGTTCATAATCAAGACGGAATATATCGTAGATAGCTTAGAGCTAGTCCAAGAGGACTGCATCGTATACAGTTTAGTGCTAGTTCGAGAGAAACTGCATCGTACATAGCTAATTGCTAAATCAATAGGGAATGGATCGTAGATAGTTTAGTGATAATCCGTGAGGGACTGCATCGTAGATAGTTTAGTTTTTACATAGCGGGACTGTATCGTAGATAGTTTACTGCGAGTCCGAGAGGGACTGCATCGTAGATAGTTTAATGCTAGTCCGTGAGGGACTGCATTGTAGATAGTATAGTTTTTAACCCAGAGGGACTGCATCGTAGATAGTTTACTGCGAATCCGAGAGCAAATGCATCGTAGAAGGTTTAGTGCTAGTTCGAGAAGAACTGCATCGTACATAGCTAAGTGCTAAATCAAAAGGGAATGGATCGTAGATAGTTTAGTGATAATCCGTGAGGGACTGCATCGTAGATAGTTTAGTGTTTAACCTAGAGGTACTGCATCGTACATAGTTTACTGCGAGTCCGAGAGGGACTGCATCGTAGATAGTTTAATTCTAGTTCGAGGGGGAATTCATCGTAGATAGTTTAGGGCCAAAGAGGCTGCCTCAAGTGGCACGGTATCTGACATAGTTTAGTGCTAGTTCGAGAGGAACTGCATCGTGACTTTACTGCAAACTCAAGACGGAATGTATCGTAGATAGCATAGTGCTTATACAAATGGGACTGCATCGGAGATAATTTAGTGCTAGTTCGAGAGGGACTGCATCGTAGATAGTTTACTGATAGTCCGAGAGGGACTGCATCGTAGATAGGTTAATTCTAGTTCGAGAGGGATTTCATCGGAGATAGTTTAGTGCTTAATATAGAGGGAATGCATCGTAGATCTTTTATTGCAAGTTCGAGATGTACTGTATCGTAGATAGTTTAGTGCTTAATCTAGAGGGACTGCATCGTAGTTAGTTAACTGCCAGTCCGAGAGGAACTGCATCGTAGATAGTTTTGTGTTTAACCTAGAGGGACTGCATAGTAGATAGTTAAGTGCTAGTCTGGGAGGGACTGCTTCGTGCATCGTAGATAGTTTAGTTCTAGTTCGAGAGGGACTCAATCATAGATAGCCTAGGGCTCAAAAAAGGGTAAATCAAAAGGGACTGTATAGTAGATAGTTTGGTGCTAGTTTGCGAGGAACTGCATCGTACACAGTTTAGTGCTGGTCCGAGAGGAACTGTATCGTAGATAGCTTAGTGCAAAATAAGAGGGCTACATCGTAGATACCTTAGTGCTAGTCCGAGAGGGAGTGCATTGTAGATAGTTTCGGGCCAAATAGAGGCGACATCAAGAGGTATTGCATCGTAGGTAGTTTATTGCTTAATCATGAGGAACCGCATCGTAGATAGTTTACTGCTAGTCCGAGAGGGACTGCATCGTAGATAGTTTAGTGCTAGTTCAATAGGAACTGCAACGTAGACTGTTTAGTTTATAATCAAGACGGAATGTATCGTAGATAGCTTCGAGTTAGTCCGAGAGGACTGCAACGTATATAGTTTAGTGCTAGTTCGAGAGGAACTGCATCGTAGACTTTAGTGCAAACTCAAGACGGAATGTATCGTAGATAGCTTAGTGCTTATACAAATAGGACTGCATCGTAGATAAATTAGTGCTAGTCCGAGAGGGACTGCATCGTAAATAGCTAAGCGCTAAATCAAAAGGGACTGGATGGTAGATAACTTAGTGCTAGTTCGGGAGGGACTGCATCGTAGATATAAGTGCTTAATCTTGAAGGACAGCATCGTAGATAGTTTCCTGCTAGTCCGAGAGGCACTGCATCGTAGATAGTTTAGTGCTAGTTCGTGAGTAACTGCATCGTATATAGTTAAGTGCTAGTTCGATAGGAACTGCATCGTACACTGTGTAGTTCATAATCAAAACGGAATGTATCGTAGATAGTTAAGTGCTAGTCCGAGATGGACTGCATCGTAGATAGTATAGTGCTTGTCCGAGAGGGACGACATCGAAGATAGTTTAGTGCTAGTTCTAGAGATAACTGCATCGTAGATAGTTAACTGCTAGTCCGAGAGAGACTTCATCGTAGATAGTTTAGTGCTTGTCCGAGAGGGTATGCATCGTAAATAGTTAAGTGCTAGTTCGAGAGGAACTGCATCGTAGACTGTTTAGTTCATAATCAAGACGGAATGTATCGTAGATAGTTTAGGGCTAAATAGAGGCTAAATCAAGGGGGACTGTATCGTAGATAGTTTAGTTCAAATCCGAGAGGGACTGCATCGTCGATAGTTTACAGTTTAACCTAGAGGGACTGCATCGTACAGTAGATAGATTACTGCGAGCCCCTGAGGGTCTGCATCGTAGAAGGTTTAGTGCTAGGTCGAGAGGAACATTATCGTAGATCCCTTAGTGCTAAATGAAAAGGCTGTGCATCGTCGATAATTTAGTGCTCGTCCGAGAGGGACTGAATCGTAGATAGTTTAGTGCTTGTCCGAGAGGGTATGCATCGTAAATAGTTAAGTGCTAGTTCGAGAGGAACTGCATCGTAGACTGTTTAGTTCATAATCAAGACGGAATGTATCGTAGATAGTTTAGTGCTAGACCGAGAGGACTGCATCGCAGATAGTTTAGGGCCAAATAGAGGCTAAATCAAGGGGGACTGTATCGTAGATAGTTTAGTTCAAATCCGAGAGGGACTGCATCGTCGATAGTTTACAGTTTAACCTAGAGGGACTGCATCGTACAGTAGATAGATTACTGCGAGCCCCTGAGGGTCTGCATCGTAGAAGGTTTAGTGCTAGGTCGAGAGGAACATTATCGTAGATCCCTTAGATCCCTTAGTGCTAAATGAAAAGGCTGTGCATCGTCGGTAATTTAGTGCTCGTCCGAGAGGGACTGAATCGTAGATAGTATAGTGCTTAGCCTTGAGGGACAGCATCGTAGATAGTTTCCTGCTAGTCCGAGAGGCACTGCATCGTAGATAGTTTAGTGCTAGTTCGTGAGTAACTGCATCGTATATAGTTAAGTGCTAGTTCGATAGGAACTGCATCGTATACTGTTAATAATCAAGACTGAATGTATCGTACATAGTTTAGTTCTAGTCCGAGAGGACGGCATCGTAGATAGTACAATGCTTGTCCGAGAGGGACGAAATCGAAGATTGTTTAGTGCTAGTTTTAGAGGGAACTGCATCGTAGATAGTTTACTGCTAGTCCGAGAGGGACTGCGTCGTAGTTAGATTAGTGCTTGTCCGAGAGGGACAGCATCGTAGATAGTAAAGTGCATCGTTGACTCTTTAGGTCATAATCAAGACGGAATGTATCGTATATAGTTTAGTGCTAGTCCGAGAGGACTGCATCGTAGATAGTTTAGTGCTAGTCCGAGAGGGACTACTTCGTAGATATATTAGCATTTTACCTAGAGTGCAAAATCGGGACGGAAAGTATCGTAGACAGCTTAGTACTAAATCAAAAGGGACTTTCTCGTAGATAATTTAGTGCTAGTCCAAGAGGGACTGCATCGAAGATAGATTAGTGCTAGTTCGAGAGGAACTGCATCGTAGTTAGTTTGCTAGTACGAGACGGACTGCATCGAAGATAGTTTACTGCTAGTCCGCGAGGTACTGCATCGGAGATATTTTAGTGTTAGTTCGGGAGAGTATATAGCGAAGTGCTAAATCAAAATGGACTGCATCGTAGATAGTTTAGTGCAAGTTCGAGAGGAAATGCTTCGCAGATAGTTTAGTGCTAGTCGGAGAGGGACTGCTTCGTAGATAGTTTACTGCTAGTCGGAGAGGGACTGCTTCGTAGATAGTTTAGTGCTAGGTCGAGAGGAACTGCATCGTAGACAGTTTACTGCTGGTCGGAGAGGGACTGCATCGTAGATAGTTTAGTGCAAAATCGGGACAGAATGTATGGTAGATAACTTAGTGCTAAATCAAAAGGGACTGCATCGTAGATAATTTAGTGCTAGTCCAAGAGGGACTGCATCGAAGATTATTTAGAGCTAGTTCGAGAGGACCTGCATCGTAGATAGTTTACTGCTAGTGCAAGGGGCACAGCATCGTAGATAATTTAGTGCAAGTTCGAGAGGAACTGCATCGCAGATAGTTTAGTGCAAGTTCGAGAGGAACTGCATCGTAGACTTAAGTGCAAAATCAAGACGGAATGTATCGTAGATAGCTTAGTGCTTATTCAAATGGGACTGCATGGTAGATAATTTAGTGCTAGTTCGAGAGGGACTGATACAAGATAGTTTAGTGCTAGTTCTGGGAACTGCATTGTAGATAGCTTAGTGCTAAATCTAGAGGTGCTGAATCGTAGATTGTTAACTGCTAGTCCGAGAGGGACTGAGTCGTAGTTCGGTTCGGTCTAGTTCCAAAGATACTGCATCGTAGATAGCGTAGGGCCAAATAGAGGTAGGTGTGTATCGTAGATAACTTAGTGCAAGTTCGAGAGGAACTGCATCGTGGTGAGTTTACTGCTAGTCGGAGAGGGACTGCATCGTAGAGTGTGTAGTGCAAAATCAAAACGGGATGTGTCAGTGTTAAATCAAAAGGGACTGCATCGTAGATGGTTTAGTGCTAGTTCGAGAGGAACTGCATCGTATATGAGTAGTTTGGTTCTTAATCTAGAGGGACTGCATCGTAGATAGATTAGTGCAAAATCGAGAGGAACTGCATCGCAGCTAGATTAGTGCTACTCCAAGAGGGACTGCTTCGTAGATAGTTTAGTGCTAGCTCGAGAGGAACTGCATCGCAGATAGTTTAGTGCTAGTTCGAGAGGAACTGCATCGTAGATAGTTTAGTGGTTAATCTAGAGGGGCTGTATCGTAGATCGTTAACTACTAGTCCGAGAGGGACTGCATCGTAGATAGTTTAGGGCCAAGTAGAGGAGGGTCTGTATCGTTGATAGCTTAGTGCTAGTTCAAGAGGAACTGCATCGTAGACTTAAGTGCATAATCAAGCATAGTGCTTATTCAAATGGGACTGCATGGTAGATAATTTAGTGCTAGATCGAGAGGGACTGATCGATGATAGTTTACTGCTAGTCGTAGAGGGACTGCTTCGTAGATAGTTTAGTGCTAGTTCGAGAAGTACTGCATCGTAGATAGTTTAGTGGTTAATCTAGAGGGGCTGCATCGTAGACAGTTTACTGCTAGTCGGAGAGGGACTGCATCGTAGATAGTTTAGTGCAAATCCAAAACGGGATGTGTCAGTGTTAAATAAAAAGGGACTGCATCGTAAATAGTTTAGTGCTAGTTCGAGAGGAACTGCATCCTATATGAGTAGTTTGGTTCTTAATCAAGAGGGACTGCATTTTCGATAGGTTAGTGCTTAATCTAGAGGGACTGCATCGTCGATAGTTATCTGCTAGTCCGACAGGGACTGCATCGTAAATAGTTTAGTATTAGTCTGAGAGGGACTGCATCGTAGATAGTTTTGTGCTAGTCCGAGAGGGACTGCATCGTAGATATATTAGCATTTTACCTAGAGGGACTGCATCGTAGATAGTTTAGTGCAAAATCGGGACGGAAAGTATCGTAGAGAGCTTAGTACAATATCAAAAGGGACTTTATCGTAGATAATTTAGTGTTAGTCCAAGAGGGACTGCATCGAAGATAGATTAGTGCTACTCCAAGAGGGACTGCTTCGTAGATAGTTTAGTGCTAGTTCGAGAGGAACTGCATCGCAGATAATTTAGTGCTAGTTCGAGAGGAACTGCATCGTAGATAGTTTAGTGGTTAATCTAGAGGGGCTGCATCATAGATCGTCAACTACTAGTCCGAGAGGGACTGCTTCGTAGATAGTTTAGGGCCAAGTAGAGGAGGGTCTGTATCGTCGATAGTTTAGTGCTAGTTCAAGAGGAACTGCATCGTGGACTTAGGTGCAGAATCAAGCTTAGTGCTTATTCAAATGGGACTACAATGTAGATAATTTAGTGCTAGATCGAGAGGGACTGATCGATGATAGTTTACTGCTAGTCGGAGAGGGACTGCTTCGTAGATAATTTAGTGCTAGTTCGAGAAGTACTGCATCGTAGACAGTTAACTCCTAGTCGGAGAGGGACTGCATCGTAGATAATTTAGTGCTAGTCCAAGAGGGACTGCAAAGTAGGAACTGCATCGTAGACTTAAGTGCAAAATCAAGACGGAATGTATCATACTTAACCTATTGCTTATTCAAATGGGACTGCATCGTAGATAATTTAGTGCTAGTTCGAGAGGGGTTGCATCGAAGATTGTTTAGTGCTAGTTCGAGAGGAACTGCATCGTAGATAGTTTACTGCTAGCGCGAGAGGGACTGCATCGATGATAGTTTAGTGCAAGTTCGAGAGGAACTGCATCGCAGATAGTTTAGTGCTAGTCGGAGAGGGACTGTTTCGTAGATAGTTTGCTGCTAGTCGGAGAGGGACTGCATCGTAGGAACTGCATCGTAGACTTAAGTGCAAAATAAAGACGGAATGTATCATACATAACCTATTGCTTATTCAAATGGGACTGCATCGTAGATAATTTAGTGAAAGTTCGAGAGGGACTGATTGAAGATTGTTTAGGGCTAGTTTTCCAGGGAACTGCATCGTAGATAGTTTAGTGGTAGTTCGAGAGGAACTGCATCGTAGACAGTTTATTGCTAGTCGGAGAGGGACTGCATCGTAGATAGTTTAGAGCAAAATCGGGACGGAATGTATCGTAGATAGCTTAGTGCTAAATCAAAAGGGACTGCATCGTAGATAATTTAGCGCTAGTCCAAGAGGGATTGCATCGAAGATTGTTTAGTGCTAGTTCGAGAGGAACTGCATCGTAGATAGTTTACTGCTAGCGCGAGAGAGACTGCATCGATGATAGTTTAGTGCAAGTTCGATAGGAACTGCATCGAAGACTTAAGTGCAAAATCAAGACGGTAGGTATCATAGATAACTTATTGCTTATTCAAATGGGACTGTATCGTAGATAATTTAGTGCAAGTTCGAGAGGGACTGCTTCTCAGATAGTTTAGTGCTAGTTCGAGAGGAACTGATCGATGATAGTTTAGTGCTAGTTCGAGGAACTGCATCGTAGATAGCTTAGTGCTAAATCTAGAGGGGCTGCATCGTAGATTGGTAACTGCTAGTCCCAGAGGGACTGCGTCGTAGATGGAGTTAACTGCTATTCCGATAGGGACTGCATCGTAAATAGGTTAGTATTAGTCTGAAAGGGACTGCATCGTAGATAGTTTAGTGCTAGTCCGAGAGGGACTGCACCGTAGATATATTAGCATTTCACCTAGAGAGACTGCATCGTAGATAGTTTAGTGCAAAATCGGGACGGAAAGTATCGTAGACAGCTTAATACTAAATCAAAAGGGACTTTATCGTAGATAATTTAGTGCTAGTCCAAGAGTGACTGCATCGAAGATAGATTAGCACCTCTACAGAACTCATAAAATGTATAACATCTGCATGTAACAACGCAGCAATACCAAGAAGTAAGAAGGGACGGCGCGATAAGCTAAAAGACAGTACCAAACGCCTAATCGAGGTAAGGGAAATATTGAAAGCACAAGCTGTAGATAACAACCAGAAAAAGTTAGAGTACCGGCAGCTTAATAAGCGCACAAAAAGGGAAATTAGAAAGGACATTAGAGACCACAACACAGAAATCATCAGAAAGTACGCAGAAGAATCAAAATCAATCAGAAAGATGAGAAAAGAACTAGCACCAGACAAACAATGGATGCTTGGAGTGAAAGACAAAAGAGGTAAAAGACAAGCAACAAGGGAGGAAATAACGAAACAGGCCACAGACTTCTACAGAGAGCTGTACTCCAATACACACCAGAGAAGAGACTCAGACCAAAGTGATAAGGGGCTGGAGGCACTACACGACGAAGAAATTCCTCCCATCATGACCAGTGAAGTCAGAGCAGCAATAAAGGAGGCGAAAAATGAGAAATGCCCCGGAGAGGATGCCATCTACAACGAATATCTGAAAATGGGTGGTGAGGATCTCATAGAAGTGATAACAAGGCTATTCAACATGATACTTGAAACAGAAGAAATTCCAACAGAATGGAAACAGAGCGTTATTGTTCTGCTTCACAAGAAAGGCGCTAAAGATGACATTAATAACTACAGACCAATCAGTTTAATGGCCAGTCTCTACAAACTTTTCACGAAAATCATGACTAGAAGGATGTCTAAACTACTAGATGAAAACCAAGCAGTGGAACAAGCCGGTTTCAGGACAGGCTTTAGCACAATTGACCACCTGCAAGCAATGAACCAGCTCTTGGAAAAAACGCAGGAATTTAATCTCGAACTATACATTGCATTCGTAGACTATAACAAAGCCTTCGATTCTGTGGAACATAGTTGTATTTTAGAGGCATTGAGAAGCCAAGGCATACAAAAGAGATATGTCAGACTACTCGAAAAGCTCTACGAAGGCTGCCAAGCGAGGGTAAGAACGGAGAGGGAGGGTGCGAACATCAACTTAGAGAGAGGCGTGAAACAAGGCGACCCCCTCTCACCAAAGTTGTTCACATGCCTACTGGAGAACCAATTTAGGAAGTTGGAATGGGACAACAAATACGGCATCGAAATAAACGGGGAAAGGCTGACACACTTACGGTTCGCAGACGATATTGCACTGCTAGCAAAATCGGCAACAGACTTGGAACAAATGCTAGCGGACCTGGACACTGTCAGTAAAGAAGTAGGTCTATCTATGAACCCCCTAAAAACAAAACTGATGACCAACTCACCGGAAGTACAAATCCTCATCAATGGCAAACCACTAGCGTACACACAGGAATACGTCTACCTTGGACAAAACCTGTCATTTGATTGCTCCCAGGTGAAGGAAATCAAGAGACGAGTTGGACAAGCATGGAAGAAGTTCTGGTCCTTAAAATTTATATTGATGGACAAATCCCAGAAAATAAGTCTAAAGTCAGAAGTGCTAGAAAAGTGTGTAATGCCGGTACTGCTATACGGCTGTCAAACCTGGGCGTTAACAGAGAAGCAAAGGCAAACAATCCGGGTATGTCAACGCAAAATGGAACGGAAGATCCTTCAAGTTTCCTTGAGGGACAGATTACGAAACGAGGAGATAAGAAGAAGAACTGCCATGAAAGATGCCGTGACAACAGCTGACAGGCTAAAATGGAAGTGGGGAGGCCACGTGGCCAGAATGAAAGACGATCGATGGACGCACAAACTAACGGTATGGGACCCCAGGACAGGAAGAAGGAACGTGGGTAGACAGAGGACCCGCTGGGATGACTCAATCGTAAGGAAGACAGGCAAACACTGGACGAGGATAGCACGGGAGAGAGAAGAATGGAGACGTATGGAACTATAAGAAGGGAAGAGAAGGAGAGCTTCAACAATGAAAGATCCTGGTAGACAGCACACCTATGACATGAAAGATACACTTCTGCAACCTGTAACAAGCCAAACAACGCACGTAAAGCGAAGTGAAATGTAGTGTTTGTGAAGTGAACTACAGTGAAGTGTAGCAAGTGGAGTAAAAACTTGCAAACAACTCCTTAGGACTTGCTCGCCTAACGAGTTTAAACCAGAGCACGTCCCTGTTCGCAGGAGGCCTTTGCCCTTATGGGATTATCTAGGCTATATTTATTATATTTTATTATTATATAACTGCTAGTACAGTAGGGACTGCATCGAAGATAGCTTACTTCTAGTCCGGGAGGGACGGCATCGTAGATATTTTAGTGCTAGTACGGGAGAGTATATAGCGAAGTGCTAAATCAAAAGGGACTGCATCGTAGATAGTCTAGTGCATGTTCGAGAGGAACTGCATCGCAGATAGTTTAGTGCTAGTCGGAGAGGGACTGCTTCGTAGTTAGTTTACTGCTAGTTGGAGGGGGACTGCATCGTAGATAGTTTAGTGCAAAATCGGGACGGAATGTATCGTAGATAGCTTAGTGCTAAATCAAAAGGGACTGCATCGTAGATAATTTAGTGCTAGTCCAAGAGGGACTGCATCGTAGAAAGTTTAGTGCAAGTTCGATAGCCACTGCATCGTAGACTTACGTACAAAATCAAGACGGAATGTATCATAGATAGCTTTTTGCTTATTCAAATGGGACTGCATCGTAGATAATTTAGAGCTAGTTCTAGAGGGACTGATTGAAGATAGTTTCGGTCTAATTTTCGAGGGAACTGCATCGTAGATAGTTTACTGCTTGTCCGAGAGGGACTGCATCGTAGATAGTTTAGTGCAAGTTCGAGAGGAACTGCATCGCAGACAGTTTAGTGCTAGTTCGAGAGGAACTGCATCGTAGATAGTTTAGTGGTTAATCTAGAGGGGCTGCATCGTAGATCGTTAACTACTAGTCCGAGAGGGACTGCATCGTAGATAGTTTAGGGCCATGTAGAGGAACGTCTGTATCGTCGATAATTTAGTGCTAGTTCGAGAGGAACTGCATCGTATTAGTGCTAGTTAGTGAGGGACTGATCGAAGATAGTTTAGTGCTAGTTCGAGGAACTGCATCGTAGATAGCTTAGTGCTAAATCTAGAGGGGCTTCATCGTAGATTGTTAACTGCTAGTCCTAGAGGGACTGCGTCGTAGATGGATTGGGTCTAGTTCTAAAGATACTACATCGTAGATAGCTTAGGGCCAAATAGAGGAAGGTCTGTATCGTAGATATTTTAGTGCATGTTCAGGAGGAACTGCATCGTAGATAGTTTAGTGCAAAATCAAAACGGAATGTGTCAATGTTAAATCATAAGGGACTGCATCGTAGATAGTTTAGTGCTAGTTCGAGAGGAACTGCATAGTATATGAATAGTTTGGCTCTTAATCTAGATCTAGAGGGGCTGCATCGTCGATAGTTAACTGCTAGTCCGACAGGGACTGCTTGGTAAATAGTTTAGTATTGGTCTGAGAAGGACTGCATCGTAGATAGTATAGTGCTAGTCCGAGAGGGACTGCATCGAAGATAGATTAGTGCTAGTTCGAGAGGAACTGCATTGTAGTTAGTTAACTGCTAGTACGAGAGGGACTGCATCGTAGATATTTTAGTGCTAGTTCGGGAGAGTATATAGGGAAGTGCTAAATCAAAAGGGACTGCATCGTAGATAGTTTAGTGCAAGTTCGAGAGGAACTGCATCGCAGATAGTTAAGTGCTAGTCGGAGAGGGACTGTTTCGTAGATAGTTTACTGCTAGTCAGAGAGGGACTTCTTCGTAGATAGTTTAGTGCTAGTTCGAGAGGAACTGCATCGCTGACAGTTTACTGCAAGTCGGAGAGGGACTGCATCGTAGATAGTTTAGTGCAAAATCGGGACGGAATGTATCGTAGATACCTTAGTGCTAAATCAAAAGGGACTGCATCGTAGATAGTTTAGTGCTAGTCCAAGAGGGATTGCATCGAAGATTGTTTAGTGCTAGTTCGAGAGGAACTGCATCATAGAGAGTTTACTGCTAGCGCGAGAGGGACTGCACCGACGACAGTTTAGTGCAAGTCCGATAGGGACTGCATCGTAGATATTTTAGTACTAATCGGAGTGGGACTGCTTCGTGGATAGTTTACTGCTAGTCGGAAAGGGACTGCTTCATAGATAGTTTAGTGCTAGTTTGAGAGGAACTGAATCGTAGACAGTTTACTGCTAGTCGGAGAGGGACTGCATCGTAGATAGTTTAGTGCAAAATCGGGACGGAATGTATCGTAGATAGCTTAGTGCTAAATCAAAATTGACTGCATCGTATATAATTTAGTGCTAGTCCAAGAGGGATTGCATCGAAGATTGTTTAGTGCTAGTTCGAGAGGAACTGCATCGGAGAGAGTTTACTGCTAGCGCGAGAGGGACTGCACCGACGACAGTTTAGTGCAAGTCCGATAGGGACTGCATCGTAGACTTAAGTGCAAAATCAAGACGGTATGTATCATAGATAGCTTATTGCTTAATCAACTGGGACTGCATCGTAGATAATTTAGTGCTAGCTCGAGAGGGACTGATTGAAGATAGTTTAGGGCTAGTTTTCGAGGGAACTGCATCGTAGATAGTTTACTGCTATTCCGAGAGGGACTGCATCGTAGATAGTTTAGTGCAAGTTCGGGAGGAACTGCATCGTAGATTGTTAACTGCTAGTCTGAGCGGGACTGCGTCGTAGATGGGTTCGGTTTAGATCTAAAGATACTGCATCGTAGATAGCTCAGGGCCAAATAGAGGAATGTCTGTATCGTAGATAGCTTAGTGCAAGTTCGAGAGGAACTGCATCCTAGACAGATTACTGCTAGTCAGAGAGGGACTGCATCGTAGATAGTTTAGAGCAAAATCAAAACGCAATGTCTCAGTGTTAAATCGAAAGGGACTGCATCGTAAATAGTTTAGTGCCAGTTCGGGAGAGTATATAGCGAAGTGCTAAATCAAAAGGGACTGCATCGTAGATACTTTAGAGCAAGTTCGAGAGGAACTGCATCGCAGATAGTTTAGTGCTAGTCGGAGAAGGACTGCTTCGTAGATAGTTTACTGCTGGTCGGAGAGGGAATGCTTCGTAGTTAGTTTAGTGCTAGTTCGAGAGGAACTGCCTCGTAGACAGTTTAGTGCTAGTTCGAGAGGAACTGCATCGTAGATAGTTTAGTGGTTAATCTAGAGGTGCTGCATCGTAGATTGTTAACTTCTAGTCCGAGAGGGACTGCATCGTAGATAGTTTAGGGCCAAGTAGAGGAGGGTCTGTATCGTCGATAGTTTAGTGCTAGTTCGAGAGGAACTGCATCGTAAACTTAAGTGCAAAATCAAGACGAAATGTATCGTAGATAGCTTTGTGCTTATTCAAATGGGACAGCATGATAGATAATTTAGTGCTAGTTCGAGAGGGACTGATCAAGATAGTTTAGTGCTAGTTCGAGGAACTGTATCGTATATAGCTTAGTGCAAATTCGAGAGGAACTGCATCGTAGATAGTTTAGTGCAAACTCAAAACGGAATGTGTCACTGTTAAATCGTAGAAAGTTTAGTGCTAGGTCGAGAGGAACTCCATCGTAGACTTAAGAGCAAAATCAAGACGAAATGTATCGTAGATACACTGACGAAAATGGAAATTACAACACCATGAAGGCATCGGTCGTTTGTGTTGATTTTCAAGATATGGAACGATGCCATGTAAGTAAGTAAACGATCAAAGTTTCAGACTCATTGGAGTGTTGCTACTGGTCTCCCCACGTGATTGGTCTCGGAGGAATCAACTCTAGTATACGGACTGTGGTGTAGCGTAGGTGACTTGCAGTCTGTGCAGTGAAGTGTTCCCCGTCAAACATGCCTCGACGACATAGAAGAGCACGCTATCAACAACTGTCGGCGTTTAACAGGGCTCGGATAATTGGGCTGTGTGAGGCAGGATTATCGCTAAGGACTGTCGTTGCACATGTTGGCCGGCAGGCATCTACGGTACAACGTGTATGGCAGCAGTGTTCAAATGAAGGAAACTACACTCCTAGACCTGGCACAGGCCCAGCGCGGCAGACAACTGTGAGAGAGTATCGCCGCATCATTCGGATGGCCCGGATGGAACCCCATGCAACAGCAGCGCAAATCCGAGCAGCTGTGGCACTCCACATTACACAACAAACAGTTGGTAATCGCCTGCGTGCAGCTGGCTTACGATCCCGTGTCGATGCAGAAGGTGTTCCATTGATCCCACAACAGCGACGTGTAAGGGTGGCCTGGTGTCGAGAATGATCGACGTGGGTCGACGAATGGCATAGGGTCGTCTTTAGTGATGACTCGCGCTTCTGTCTTGCCCGCAGTGATCGCCGGAATCGTGTGCGCCGACGTAGCGGGGAGAGGGGCCGCCCAGACCTTATTGTCGAGAGGCACACAGGGCCAACACCAAGCATTATGGTCTGGGGAGCTATTGGCTTTAATGTGACATCACAATTAGTGCATGTTGAGGGCACCATGACTGCTCGACAGTACGTTCATAGGGTACTCAATCCAGTGGTTGTCCCTATGATGGCGAACATTGCTAATGGGATGTTTCAGCAGGACAATGCCCGAGTTCACATTGCACGCACCTCCAGAGAAGCTCTCCACGACATCACAACCTTAGAATGGCCCGACAGATCCCCGGACCTCAGTCCTATTGAGCATGTGTGGGACATGATTGGTCGAAAACTGGCCAACCATCCTCAGCCACCAACAACTCTGGAACATCTGACCCGTGCAGTGCAGCAAGCATGGGCCACAATTCTTCAGGAAGCGATCCAGGGCCTTATTGTCTCCATGCCTCGCCATATTCATCAATGTATTGCAGCTCGTGGTGGGCACATCCTGTATTGATTGTTGTACAAACTTGCGGTCAGTGGGACCTGAAGGTGTAATCATCGAATAACAACCGAACACTCGTCCTGCATGTTCATTTGCAGCAATGTAGCACAACTCCTTCTGGGTGTTGCAGTTTCCATTTACTTCAGTGTAGCTTTGTGCTTATTCAAATGGGACAGCATGGTAGATAATTTAGTGCTAGCTCGAGAGGGTCTGATCGAAGATAGTTTAGTGCTAGTTCGAGGAACTGCATCGTAGATAGCTTAGTGCTAAATCTAGAGGGGCTGCATCGTAGATTGTTAACTGCTAGTCCGAGAGGGACTGCGTCGTAGATGGATTCGGTCTAATTCTAAACATACTACATCTTAGATAGCTTAGGGCCAAATAGAGGAAGATCTGTATCGTATATAGCTTAGTGCAAGTTCGAGAGGAACTGTATCGTAGATAGTTTAGTGCAAAATCAAAACGGAATGTGTCACTGTTAAATCAAAAGGGACAGCATCGTAGATAGTTTAGTAAAGTTCGAGAGGAACTGCATCGCAGATAGTTTAGTGCTTGTCGCAGAGGGACTGCTTCGTAAATAGTTTACTGCCAGTCGGAGAGGGACGGCTTCGTAGATAGTTTAGTGCTAGTTCGAGAGACACTGCATCGTCGACAGTTTACTGCTAGTCGGAGAGGGACTGCATCGTAGATAGTTTAGTGCAAAATCGGGACGGAATGTATCGTAGATAGCTTAGTGCTAAATCAAAAGGGACTGCAGCGTAGATAGTTTAGTGCAAGTTCGATAGGAACTGCATCGTAGACTGAAGTGCAAAATCAAGACGGAATGTATCATTGATAACTTATGGCTTATTCAAATGGGAATGCATCGTAGATAAATTAGTGCTAGTTCGAGAGGGACTGATTGAAATTAGTTTAGGGCTAGTTTTCGAGGGAACTGCATCGTAGATAGTTTACTGCTAGTCCAAGGGGCACTGCATCGTAGATAGTTTAGTGCAAGTTCGAGAGGAAATGCATCGCAGATAGTTTAGTGCTAGTTCGAGAGGAACTGCATCGTAGATAGTTTAGTGGATAATCCAGAGGGGCTGCATCGTAGATCGTTAACTACTAGTCCGAGAGGGACTGCATCGTAGATAGTTTAGGGCCAAGTAGACGAGGATCTGTATCGTCGATAGTTTAGTGCTAGTTCAAGAGGAACTGCATCGTAGTCTTAAGTGCAGAATCAAGCTTAGTGCTTATTCAAATGGGACTACATGGTAGATAATTTAGTGCTAGTTCGAGTAGGACTGATCGATGATAGGTTACTACTAGTCGGAGAGGGACTGCTTCGTAGATAGTTTAGTGCTAGTTCGAGAAGAACTGCATCGTAGACAGTTTACTGCTAGTCGGAGACGGACTGCATCGTAGATAGCTTAGTGCTAAATCAAAAGGGACTGCATCGTAGATAATTTAGTGCTAGACGAAGAGGGACTGCATCGATGATTGTTTAGTGTTAGTTCGAGAGGAACTGCATCGTAGATAGTTTAGTTTTTAACCTAGAGGGACTGCATCGTAGAAAGTTTACTGCTGACTGATTGAAGATAGATTAGGGCTGGTTTTCGAGGGAACTGGATTTACTGCTAGTCCGAGAGGGACTGCATCGTAGATAGTTTAGTGCAAGTTCGAGAGGAACTGCATTGCACATAGTTTAGTGCTAGTTCGAGAGGAACTGCATCGTAGATAGTTTAGTGAATAATCTAGAGGGGCTACATCGTAGATCGTTAACTACTAGTCCGAGAGGGACTGTATCGTAGATAGTTTAGTGCAAAATAAAAACGGAATGTGTCAGTGTTAAATCAAAAGGGACTGTATCGTAGATAGTTTAGTGCTAGTTCGAGAGGAACTGCATCGTAGATTTCAGTGCAAAATCAAGACGGAATGTACCGTAGATGGCTTAGTGCTTATTCAAGTGGGACTGCATGGTAGATTATTTAGTGCTAGTTAAAGAGGGACTGATCGAAGATAGTTTAGTACTTCTTCGACGAACTGCATCGTAGATAGCTTAGTGCTAAATCTAGAGGTGATGCATCGGAGAGTGTTAACTGCTAGTCCGAGAGGGACTGCGTCTTAGATGGATTCGGTCTAATTCTAAAGATACTACATCTTAGATAGCTTAGGGCCAAATAGAGGAAGATCTGTATCGTATATAGCTTAGTGCAAGTTCGAGAGGAACTGTATCGTAGATAGTTTAGTGCAAAATCAAAACGGAATGTGTCACTGTTAAATCAAAAGGGACAGCATCGTAGATAGTTTAGTAAAGTTCGAGAGGAACTGCATCGCAGATAGTTTAGTGCTTGTCGCAGAGGGACTGCTTCGTAGATAGTTTACTGTCAGTCGGAGAGGGACGGCTTCGTAGATAGTTTAGTGCTAGTTCGAGAGACACTGCATCGTCGACAGTTTACTGCTAGTCGGAGCGGGACTGCTTCGTAGTTAGTTTAGTGCTAGTTCGAGAGGAACTGCATCGTAGACAGTTTACTGCTAGTCGGAGAGAGATTGCATCGTAGATAGTTTAGAGCAAAATTAAAACGCAATGTGTCAGTGTTAAATCAAAAGGGACTGCATCGTAGATAGCTCAGGGCCAAATAGAGGAACGTCTGTATCGTAGATAGCTTAGTGCAAGTTCGAGAGGAACTGCATCGTTGACAGTTTACTGCTAGTCGGAGAGGGTATGCATCGTAGATAGTTTAGTGCAAAATCAAAACGGAATGTGTCAGTGTTAAATCAAAAGGGACTGTATCGTAGATACATGACGAATGAAAGAGAAAGTGAGAAAACTCATCAAGTTCAAGCGCGCCCCGCCAGGCAGCGTTGGAGGGGGCAAGTTCCACGCTGCCGGTGTCAGCTCAGCTGGTCTTAGGGATGCTGCTAAGGGAAACGAATGACTTTGTAACTAATACTCTTTTAAAAAGTAATTAGTGATTACAATTAAAATAGCACGGCAAGGCACAATGGAAAATATAATTCACGGAAATAAGAACTACGGTATTCAGTACATGTTACGAAAAGCACTGATTCCTGGAGTATACAGACACAGATTTAAAAAAGAACATAATCCCCAGCATATTAAAACAAGCACTCATAAACTATTTAAAGTAACACTCTACTTACCAATTCATTTTGTCGGCTACTGGACATTCGAAAGCTTGCGTGAAGACTTGGCGGATGTTCGAGATTGCAAATCTCGGCGGATTTCCTTCGTTCTGAAGAAAAATCGGCACTTTAAATAATGATAAACAAGTCTGGGGTTAACATCCATGACATGCTGAAGACAACAGCCAGCTCCTGAAGGATCAACTGAAATTGTTTCTATGGAATCGATGCAATCAAAAAATATTTCGCTCCACATCGATTTTGAGTTTAATTTTCCGGTAATTACTTTCTCGGCCTGGAAAAGAATGTCACATACACTTCTCGAAGGACGTGTTAGAAACACTTCATTGTTCATTGAGCCGTAGTCCTTTAATTCGGTAAGAACTGAAAATTTATTTAGATTATTGTCACGTAGAGAATGAGCACAAGGCGAACACTTAATAAATTTAGAAGAGTGCTTAACAACATAGCCAGCCAAATGGTACAATAAACACTTATCAATCGAAGAGTTTCGAACTGCGCTGTCAAATTCAGGTACAGAGCTTTCCCAGTCTTCGATATTTACTGCATCTCGAACCACAATTTTTTCCTTAATGGAAGTTTCCACTGATTCCTTCACTGTCTTGTTATGCACTTCCACATTCCGGGCTAATATACGCATCTGATTAACATACGAGGTCAAGATCTGCTCCCGTTTAGGTTCACAATTTCCACCAACATTTAAAGCCTGTTTTATAGGGACGTATATACATTGAAGTAGATGCAAATGAAGGAAATCTATTGTCGATGGATGATCATCTGAACTGAAAGACCGCATAATTCCGAAGTGCCGTTCCAAGGGATCTTGGGTGAGCTTTCCTGTCAACACATACTTATAACCTTTCTCCCAAAGCCATTCACACATCTCCAAAGTACTCTGTAGGGTTACTACTAGTGATTCCAAGGTTCTATTGGAAGCAAAGGTGTTATTGGTAGATCTCACGGTCTGAAGAAAATTAACAATAGCTGTATGAGAAGGTGAACCTTTACGAAGAGCCTGAGACGGAATGAATGCATTCAGTGCATCAGCAACAACATTTATATCACTGGTAAATGTCTCAGTGTCCTCACTACCTTGCAATCCTGCCAGTCCCATTTCTCGATAAAATTTAATACCTTTGGCAACACTGTCACTGAAAAGTTGGAATGCAAGCCTAGCGTTCATTCTCTGGAAAGATGATGGGTCTAAATGAGCAACTGTCAGCTTGGGACATGCTCTAAGCCCAGCATACCCTGAGAGATCTTCTTTGAACAGTTCCCTATAAAAATTGAAATTAATAATTTTGTCATTATAGAGAAGTTCTACTTTATCATGAAAGTGGTTTCTTATGCATTTCAATACATGAACGAAGTCGGAGAAAGACCAGATCTTTCTCGTAACATCTGCAGGATTAAGGATGTGAGGTTGTAGAGAGCTTGTCTTGCCACTAACTCCTAACGATCTCCAGGCCTTTTTATTTGTCTGACTACCATCACAAGTAAAGCCAACCACCCTCGCCCCAGCCTCTTCTAACTGCAAAATCACCTGTATTAAAATTTTTGCGAGAATGTCCCCTGGAGTAGCATTTCTGCTTGCATAAACAGCAACTGGCTGCACCCAATTATGCATGAATGGTACGAACATAAACACTAGAGCGTGATTTGCAAGTACGTTCTTCTGGAGGTCAGGTGTGTGTTCACCGAAATCAACTAATCCATCTACTTTATGAGAAAAACTATTAAACTGGATTTCTTCTCGTAGCTTCACTTCATCGAAAATTACAACACCGTAACGTGAATTATCATTCTTTTCTTCCTTAAAATAGTCTGAAATAGCATTTATACTATGCGTATTAACTCCATAAGGGCACTTAAGTCCTTTACAAAGTTTTCTCAAGTAACTTTCTGAGGGCAGAGGCAAGAGATTATGTCGCCAACAATGACGAAATCCTTTCGGTGATTTTATTCTCAACAATAAACTCTCTAAAATGAATTCATTGCTGTACCTCATACCATTGGGAGATTTTACCTGGCATTTCTTGAGCATAGTGTCTATTATCATCTTTTCCTTCTTGCTAAGGTGTTTGTTATCTTTGTAATTAAATGCCTGTGAATGTCGAACCTGCTTCTCCAGCAAATTAATTCTCGATTTTGCTGAGTTGAGGCAGGATCTAACGCGAATTAAATTACGGTTAGCATTCTTTAGGCGCCTTTTGAGCAATATTATAGTCTTTTCAGCATCGGTAAGTGCACTAGAATGACCCAAATTCTTATCAACATTAGACTGACCTTTTAATGCCTCATTCGTTGCTTCACTCCCATCTTTAATCTTCTTTCTTCTCTTCCTGGTGGTATCGAGATTCTTTTTCCTGTTAGGAGCTTTACGGGACTTATTCTCACTTGACAGGTACTTCGGTAAATTAGGGAAAATATGAGGCACTGCTCCAGGACGTAACTTCCACCTCGTACGAGAGATTTTCACTTCTTCACCATTAACTATAAAATTATCTGATTTTACTATCAAATCATCCGAGAAATGAATTTGACAAATTCTACTACTACGCGTTAACTTCGTATCCTTTCGTGGAATAGCTCTGGCCCATTTTTCAAATTGATTTGTATCCTTCGGTGGTGAAAAAAATCGTATATCGTCAACTACTCGACCATACCCTGACTTGCAGCCAGGTACAAAACAATAAGGCATGTTGAACTATTAAATGAACCAAGCCACATAAGAAATATGTTTGAAGTACACAAAACACAAAACGCTGATGTACACAAGACACAATGAACTGAATTTAAGAACTAAAAGCAAAGAAAATTCAATTTAATTCACACAAATATCTCACACAGTAACTTCTCGCGCACTTTCTATACCCCGGCTCGCCGGAAACACAGCACGTGTTGGACATAATCGCTTGCAGTGCTTGTAGCGGTGGGACCAGAAACTACCGTGCTAAATTGGCGGAGTCCTCACACTAGGTCCTTCTATTAGTCATGGTAGATAGTTTGGTGCTAGTTCGGGACGAACTGCATCGGATATGTATAGTTTGGTTCTTAATCTAGAGGGACTGCATCGTCGATAGGTTAGTGCTTAATCTAGAGGGACTGCATCGTCGATAGTTAACTGCTAGTCCGACAGGGACTGCATCGTAAATAGTTTAGTATTAGTCTGAGACGGACTGCATCATAGATAGTTTTGTGCTAGTCCGAGAGGGACTGCATCGTATATATATTAGCATTTCACCTAGAGAGACTGCATCGTAGATAGTTTAGTGCAAAAACGGGACGGAAAGTATGGTAGACAGCTTAATACTAAATCAAAAGGGACTTTATCGTAGATAATTTCGTACTAGTCCAAGAGGGACTGCATCGAAGATAGATTAGTGCTAGTTCGAGAGGAACTGCATCGTAGTTAGGTTACTGCTAGTACGAGAGGGACTGCATCGAAGATAGCTTACTGCTAGTCCAAGAGGGACGGCTTCGTAGATATTTTAGTGCTAGTTCGGGAGAGTATATAGCGAAGTGCTAAATCAAAAGGGACTGCACCGTAGATAGTTTAGTGCAAGTTCGAGAGGAACTGCATCGCATATAGTTTAGTGATAGTCGGAGAGGGACTGCTTCGTAGATAGTTTAGTGGTTAATCTAGAGGGGCTGCATCGTAGATCGTTAACTACTAGTCCGAGAGGGACTGCATCGTAGATAGTTTAGGGCCAAGTATAGAAGGGTCTGTATCGTCGACAGTTTAGTGCTAGTTCAAGAGGAACTGCATCGTAGACTTAAGTGCAAAATCAAGACGAAATGTATCGTAGATAGCTTTGTGCTTATTCAAATGGGACAGCATGGTAGGTAATTTAGTGCTAGTTCGAGAGGGACTGATCGAAGATAGTTTAGTGCTAGTTCGAGCAACTGCATCGTAGATAACTTAGTGCTAAATCTAGAGGGGCTGCATCGTAGATTGTTAACTGCTAGTCCGAGAGGGACTGCGTCGGAAATGGATTCGGTCTAATTCTAAAGATACTACATCGTAGATAGTTGAGGGCCAAATAGAGTAAGGTGTGTATCGTAGATAGCTTAGTGCAAGTTCGAGAGGAACTGCATCGTGGTGAGTTTACTGCTAGTCGGAGAGGGACTGCATCGTAGATAGTTTAATGCAAAATCAAAACGGGATGTGTCAGTGTTAAATCAAAAGGGACTGCATCGTAGATAATTTAGTGCTAGTTCGAGAGGAACTGCATCGTATAAGAGTAGTTTGGTTCTTAATCTAGAGGGACTGCATCGTAGATAGTTTAGTGCTAGCTCGAGAGGAACTGCATCGCAGATAGTTTAGTGCTAGTTCGAGAGGAACTGCATCGTAGATAGTTTAGTGGTTAATCTAGAGGGGCTGCATCGTAGATCGTTAACTACTAGTCCGAGAGGGACTGCATCGTAGATAGTTTAGGGCCAAGTAGAGGAGGGACTGTATCGTCGATAGTTTAGTGCTAGTTCAAGCGGAACTGCATCGTAGACTTAAGTGCATAATCAAGCTTAGTGCTTATTCAAATGGGACTGCATGGTAGATAATTTAGTGCTAGATCGAGAGGGACTGATCGATGATAGTTAACTGCTAGTCGGAGAGGGACTGCTTCGTAGATAGTTTAGTGCTAGTGCGAGAAGTACTGCATCGTAGACAGTTTACTGCTAGCCAAGGGGGGACAGCTTCGAAGATAGTTTAGTGCAATATCTAGAGGGACTGTATCGTAGATAGTTTAGTTCGAGATCGAATGGAACTGCATCGTGGATAGTATAGGGCCAATCAGAGGCTAAATCAAGAGGGACTGTATCGTAGATAATTTAGTGCTAGTTCGAGAGGAACTGCAACGTAGACTGTTCAGTCCATAATCAAGACGGAAAGAAACGTAGATAGTTTAGTGCTAGTCCGAGAAGAACTGCATCGTAGATTGTTTACTGCTAGTTTGAGAGGGACTCCATCGTAGATAGTTTAGTGCTAGTTTGAGAGGAACAGTAACGTAGACTGTTTAGTCCATAATCAAGACGGAATGAATCGTAGAAAGTTTAGTGCTAGTCCGAGAGGAACGTCATCGCAGATAGTTAAGTTCTCTATCTAGAGGGACTGCATTGTCGATAGTTAACTGCTAGTCCGAGAGGGACTGCATCGTAAATAGATTAGTGCTATACTGTGAGGGACGCATCGAAGATGGTTTAGTGCTAGTCCGGGACGGCCTGCATCGTAGATCGTTTACTGCTAGTTCGAGAGCAACTGCATCGTAGATTGCTTAGTACTTAATCTAGAGGGACTGCATCGTAGATAGTTAACTATCAGTCCGAAAGCTTAGGGCCAATTAGAGGCTAAATCAATAGGGACAGTATCGTTGATAATTTAGTGCGAGTTCGAGAGTGACTGCATCGTAGATAATTTAGTTCTAGTTCGAGAGGGACTCAATTGTAGATAGATTTGGTCTAAAGGGAGGCTAAATCAAGAGGGACAGTATCCTAGATATATTAGTGCTAGTTCGAGAGGAACTGCATCGTAGATAGATAAGTACAAATTCAGGACGGATTGTATCGTAGATAGCTCAGTGCTAGTCCGAGAGGGACTGCATCGTAGATAGTTAAGTGCTAGTTCGAGAGGGACAACATCGTAGATAGTTTGGAAATTTAAAAAATGGATTGTATCCTAGATAGTTTACTCCTAGTCCGAGAGGGACTGCATCGTAGATAGTTTAGTTCTAGTTCGAGAGGGACTCCATCGTAGATAGCTTAGCGCTAAATACAGAATAAATAAAGAGGGACTGTACCGTAGATACTTAAGTGCTGGTTCGCGAGGAACTGCATCATAGATAATTTAGTGCTAGTTCGCGAGGGACTGCATCGTAGATAGTTTATTGCCAGTCCGAGAGAGACTGCATCGTGCATCGTAGATAGTTTAGTTATAGTTCGAGAGGGGCTCAATCATAGATCAAGAGGGACTGTAGAGTAGATAGATTAGTGCTAGTTCGCGAGGAACTGCATCGTAGATAGATTAGTAAAAAATCAATACGGAATGTATCGTACATAGTTTAGTGCTAGTCCATGAGGGAATGAATCGTAGATAGTTTAGTGCTAGTTGAATAGGAACTTGATCGTAGATAGTTTACTGCCAGTCCGAGAGGGACTGCATCGTAAATTGTTTAGTGCTGAACTGAGGGGGACTGCATCGTAGATAGTTTAGTGCCAGGCCAAGAGGGACTGAATCGTAGATAGTTTATTGCTAGTTCGAGAGGAACTGCATCGTAGATAGTTTAATGTTAAATCTAGAGGGACTGCATCGTAGATAGTTTAGTTTTTAACCTAGAGGGACTGCATCGTAGAAAGTTTACTGCTAGCCCAAGAGGGACTGCATCGTAGATTATTTAGTACAAAATCAAGACGGAATGTATCGTAGATAGCATAGTGCAAAATAAGAGGGCTACATCGTATATACTTTAGTGCTAGACCGAGAGGGATAGCATTGTAGAGTTTAGCGCTAGTTCGAGAGGAACTGAATCGTAGACTGTTTAGTTCATAATCAAGACGGAATATATCGTAGATAGCTTAGAGCTAGTCCAAGAGGACTGCATCGTATACAGTTTAGTGCTAGTTCGAGAGAAACTGCATCGTACATAGCTAATTGCTAAATCAATAGGGAATGGATCGTAGATAGTTTAGTGATAATCCGTGAGGGACTGCATCGTAGATAGTTTAGTTTTTACATAGCGGGACTGTATCGTAGATAGTTTACTGCGAGTCCGAGAGGTACTGCATAGTAGATAGTTTAATGCTAGTCCGTGAGAGTCTGCATTGTAGATAGAATAGTGTTTAACCCAGAGGGACTGCATCGTAGATAGTTTACTGCGAATCCGAGAGCAAATGCATCGTAGAAGGTTTTGTGTTAGTTCGAGAAGAACTGCATCGTACATAGCTAAGTGCTAAATCAAAAGGGAATGGATCGTAGATAGTTTAGTGATAAACCGTGAGGGACTGCATCGTAGATAGTTTAGTGTTTAACCTAGAGGGACTGCATCGTACATAGTTTACTGCGAGTCCGAGAGGGACTGCATCGTAGATAGTTTAATGCTACTTCGAGAGGAACTGCATCGTAGAATGTTTAGTTCATATCCAAGACGGAATGTATCGTAGATAGTTTAGTGCTAGTCCGAGAGCACTGCATCATAGATAGATTAGTGCTAAATCAAAGGGCTGTGCATCGTAGATAATTTAGTGCTAGTCCGAGAGGGACTGCATCGTAGATAGTTTAATTCTAGTTCGAGAGGGAATTCATCGTAGGTAGTTTAGAGCCAAAGAGGCTGCCTCAAGTGGGACGGTATCTGACATAGTTTAGTGCTAGTTCGAGAGGAACTGCATCGTAGACTTTACTGCAAACTCAAGACGGAATGTATCGTAGATAGCATAGTGCTTATACAAATGGGACTGCATCGTAGATAATTTAGTGCTAGTTCGAGAGGGACTGCATCGTAGATAGTTTACTGCTAGTCCGAGAGGGACTGCATCGTAGATAGTTTACTGCTAGTCCGAGAGGGACTGCATCGTAGATAGTTTAATTCTAGTTCGAGAGGGACTTCATCGTAGATAGTTAACTGCCAGTCCGAGAGGGACTGCATCGTAGATAGTTTTTAACCTAGAGGGACTGCATAGTAGATAGTTGAGTGCTAGTCTGGGAGGGACTGCATCGTACATCGTAGATAATTTAGTTCTAGTTCGAGAGGGACTCAATCATAGATAGCCTAGGGCTTAAAACAGGGTAAATATAGAGGGACTGTATAGTAGATAGTTTAGTGCTAGTTTGCGAGGAACTGCATCGTACACAGTTTAGTGCTAGTCTGAGAGGAACTGTATCGTAGATAGCTTAATGCAAAATAAGAGGGCTACATCGTAGATACCTTAGTGCTAGTCCGAGAGGGAGTGCATCGTAGATAGTTTAGTGCTAGTTCGAGAGAAACAGCATCGCAGATAGTTTAGTGCTAGTTCGAGAGGAACTGCATCGTAGACTGTTTAGGCCATAATCAAGAGGGAATGTATCGTAAACAGTTTAGTTCTAGTCCGAGAGGACTGCATCGTAGATAGTAAAGTGCTTGTCCGAGAGGGACGACATCGAAGATAGTTTAGTGCTAGTTGTAGAGATAACTGCATCGTAGATAGTTAACTGCTAGTTCGAGAGGAACTGCATCGTAGACTGTTTAGTTCATAATCAAGACGGAATGTATCGTAGATAGTTTAGTGCTAGTCCGAGAGGACTGCATCGTAGATAGTTTAGGGCCAAATAGAGGCTAAATCAAGGGGGACTGTATCGTAGATAGTTTAGTTCAAATCCGAGAGGGACTGCATCGTCGATAGTTTACTTAACCTAGAGGGACTGCATCGTACAGTAGATAGATTACTGCGAGCCCCTGAGGGACTGCATCGTAGAAGGTTTAGTACTAGGTCGAGAGGAACATTATCGTAGATCCCTTAGTGCTAAATCAAAAGGCTGTGCATCGTCGATAATTTAGTGCTAGTCCGAGAGGGACTGAATCGTAGATAGTATAGTGCTTAGCCTTGAGGGACAGCATCGTAGATAGTTTCCTGCTAGTCCGAGAGGGACTGCATCGTAGGTAGTTTAGTGCTTGTCCGAGAGGGACTGCATCGTAGCTAGTAAAGTGCTAGTGCGAGAGGAACTGCATTGTTGACTCTTTAGGTCATAATCAAGACGGAATGTATCGTATATACTTTAGTGCTAGTCCGAGAGGACTGCATCGCAGATAGTTTAGTGCTAGTCCGAGAGGGACTGCATCGTAGATAGTTTAGGGCCAAATAGAGGAGGGTCTGTATCGTAGATAGTTAAGTGCTAGTTCGTGAGTAACTGCATCGTATATAGTTAAGTGCTAGTTCGATAGGAACTGCATCGTATACTGTGTAGTTCATAATCAAGACGGAATGTATCGTACATAGTTTAGTTCTAGTCCGAGAGGACAGCATCGTAGATAGTACAATGCTTGTCCGAGAGGGACGAAATCGAAGATTGTTTGGTGCTAGTTTTAGAGGGAACTGCATCGTAGATAGTTGACTGCTAGTCCGAGAGGGACTGCATCGTAGTTAGTTTAGTGCTTGTCCGAGAGGGACTGCATCGTAGCTAGTAAAGTGCTAGTTCGAGAGGAACTGCATCGTTGACTCTTTAGGTCATAATCAAGACGGAATGTATCGTATATAGTTTAGTGCTAGTCCGAGAGGACTGCATCGTAGATAGTTTAGTGCTAGTCCGAGAGGGACTGCATCGTAGATAGTTTAGGGCCAAATAGAGGAGGGTCTGTATCGTCGATAGTTAAGTGCTAGTTCGAGAGGAACTGCATCGTATATGAATAGTTTGGTTCTTAATCTAGAAGGACTCCATCGTCGATAGGGTTAGTGCTTAATCTAGAGGGACTGCATCGTCGATAGTTAACTGCTAGTCCGACAGGGACTGCATCGTAAATAGTTTAGTAATAGTCTAAGATGGACTGCATCGTAGATAGTTTAGTGTTAGTCCGAGAGGGACTGCTTCGTAGATATATTAGCATTTTACCAAGAGGGACTGCATCGTAGATAGTTTAGTGCAAAATCGGGACGGAATGTATCGTAGATAGCTTAGTGCTAAATCAAAATTGACTGCATCGTATATAATTTAGTGCTCGTTCGAGAGGGACTGACTGAAGATAGTTTAGGGCTAATTTTCGAGGGAACTGCATCGTAGATAGTTTACTGCTAGTCCGAGAGGGACTGCATCGTAGATAGTTTAGTGCAAGTTTGAGAGGAACTGCATCGCAGATAGTTTAGTGCTAGTTCGAGAGGAACTGCATCGTAGATAGTTTAGTGGTTAATCTAGAGGGCCTGCATCGTAGATCGTTAACTACCAGTCCGAGAGGGACTGCATCGTAGATAGTTTAGGGCCAAATAGAGAAGGATCTGTATCGTCGATAGTTTAGTGCTAGTTCGAGAGGAACTGCATCGTAGACTTAAGTGCAAAATCAAGACGAAATGTATCATAGATAGCATATTGCTTATTCAAATGGGACTGCATCGTAGATAATTTAGTGCTCGTTCGAGAGGGACTGATTGAAGATAGTTTAGGGCTAATTTTCGAGGGAACTGCATCGTAGATAGTTTACTGCTAGTCCGAGAGGGACTGCATCGTAGATAGTTTAGTGCAAGTTTGAGAGGAACTGCATCGCAGATAGTTTAGTGCTAGTTCGAGAGGAACTGCATCGTAGATAGTTTAGTGGTTAATCTAGAGGGCCTGCATCGTAGATCGTTAACTACCAGTCCGAGAGGGACTGCATCGTAGATAGTTTAGGGCCAAATAGAGAAGGATCTGTATCGTCGATAGTTTAGTGCTAGTTCGAGAGGAACTGCATCGTAGACTTAAGTGCAAAATCAAGACGAAATGTATCATAGATAGCATTTTGCTTATTCAAATGGGACTGCATCGTAGATAATTTAGTGCTCGTTCGAGAGGGACTGATTGAAGATAGTTTAGGGCTAATTTTCGAGGGAACTGCATCGTAGATAGTTTACTGCTAGTCCGAGAGGGACTGCATCGTAGATAGTTTAGTGCAAAATTGAGAGGAACTGCATCGCAGATAGTTTAGTGCTAGTTCGAGAGGAACTGCATCGTAGATAGTTCAGTGGTTAATCTAGAGGGCCTGCATCGTAGATCGTTAACTACCAGTCCGAGAGGGACTGCATCGTAGATAGTTTAGGGCCAAATAGAGAAGGATCTGTATCGTCGATAGTTTAGTGCTAGTTCGAGAGGAACTGCATCGTAGACTTAAGTGCAAAATCAAGACGTAACGTACCGTAGATGGCTTAGTGCAATTTCAAATGGGATTGCATGGTAGATTATTTAGTGCTAGTTCGAGAGGGACTGACCGAAGATAGTTTAGTACTAGTTCGAGGAACAATATCGTAGATAGCTTAGTGCTAAATCTAGAGGGGCTGCATCGTAGATTGTTAACTGCTAGTCCGAGAGGGACTGCCTCGTAGATGGGTTCGGATTAGTTCTAAAGATACTGCATCGTAGATAGCTTAGGGCCAAATAGAGGAACGTCTGTATCGTAGATAGCTTAGTGCAAGTTCGAGAGGAACTGAATCGTAGACAGTTTACTGCTAGTCGGAGAGGGACTGCATCGTAGATAGTTTAGTGCAAAATCAAAACGGAATGTGTCAGTGTTAAATCAAAAGGGACTGTATCGTAGATAGTTTAGTGCTAGTTCGAGAGGAACTGCATCGTATATGAATAGTTTGGTTCTTAATCTAGAGGGACTGCATCGTCGATAGGTTAGTGCTTAATCTTGAGGGACTACAAAGTCGATAGTTAACTGCTAGTCCGACAGGGACTGCATCGTAAATAGTTTAGTATTAGTCTGAGAGGGACTGCATCGTAGATAATTTTGTGCTAGTCCGAGAGGGACTGCATCGTAGATATATTAGCATTTCACCTAGAGAGACTGCATCGTAGATAGTTTAGTGCAAAATCGGGACGGAATGTATCGTAGATAGCTTAGTGCTAAATCAAAAGGGACTGCATCGTAGATAATTTAGTGCTAGTCCAAGAGGGACTGCATCGTAGATAGTTTAGTGCAAGTTCGAGAGGAACTGCATCGCAGACAGTTTAGTGCTAGTTCGAGAGGAACTGCATCGTAGATAGTTTAGTGGTTAATCTAGAGGGGCTGCATCGTAGATCGTTAACTACTAGTCCGAGAGGGACTGCATCGTAGATAGTTTAGGGCCATGTAGAGGAGGGTCTGTATCGTCGATAATTTAGTGCTAGTTCGAGAGGAACTGCATCGTAGACTTAAGTGCAAAATCAAGACTAAATGTATCGTAGATAGCTTTGTGCTTATTCAAATGGGACTGCATAGAAGATAAATTAGTGCTAGTTAGTGAGGGACTGATCGAAGATAGTTTAGTGCTAGTTCGAGGAACTGCATCGTAGATAGCTTAGTGCTAAATCTAGAGGGGCTGCATCGTAGATTGTTAACTGCTAGTCCGAGAGGGACTGCGTCGTTGATGGATTCGGTCTAGTTCTAAAGATACTACATCGTAGATAGCTTAGGGCCAAATAGAGGAAGGTCTGTATCGTAGATAGCTTAGTGCAAGTTCGAGAGGGACTGATTGAAGATAGGTTAGGGCTAGTTTTGGTGGGAACTGCATCGTAGATAGTTTACTGCTAAGCCGAGAGGGACTGCATCGTAGATAGTTTAGTGCATGTTCGAGAGGAACTGCATCGCAGATAGTTTAGTGCCTGTTCGAGAGGAACTGCATCGTAGATAGTTTAGTGGTTAATTTAGAGGGGCTGCATCGTAGATCGTTATATACTAGTCCGAGAGGGACTGCATCGTAGATAGTTTAGGGCCAAGTAGAGGAGGGTCTGTTTCGTCGATAGGTTAGTGCTAGTTTGAGAGGAACTGCATCGTAGACTTGAGTGCAAAATCAAGACGAAATTTATCGTAGATAGCTTAGTGCTTATTCAAATGGGACTGCATTGTAGATAATTTTGTGCTAGTTCGAGAGGGACTGATCGAAGATAGTTTAGTGCTAGTTCGAGGAACTGCATCGTAGGTAGCTTAGTGCTAAATCTAGAGGGGCTGCATCGTAGTTAGTTAGTTAGTTATTGTTGTTTTAAGGGGCGGAACTACGAGGTCATCTGCCCCTCTTAACACAGATTAAAGAATACAAATTTTGAATTGAATTTAAAATTTTGAGGTGGACATCTAAATTTAAAAAGACCAAAAATTAATAAAACAAAAACAAACAATTAAATAAATAAAAATATAAACATAAACAAAAATTACGGAAAAAACAATACATTATCATTCAAAAACGAACAATTCGTTGAGTCAAAGTTCACTGGAAAATTTAGATTGCTGGCCCTAACCCACTCTCACTTATAAAGCGGATAACGCGATCAGCAGCCACCGCGTCATCGGCTAATATAAGTTTGAGTGTCGTCTGCAAACCAAGGTTTCTTCGTAAGTCAGCAAGATCCACACACTCGGTGAAAATGTGGGCCACGGTGAAAACGGCTCCACAGGTACAAAGTGGGGGGTCTTCCCTTCTCATTAGGTACGAGTGGGTGGATCTTGTATGACCTATCCTTAGCCTACACAAAATGACGGACTCTCTCCGGGCCCGGAAGGAGCTCCGCCAAACGCGAGTAGTTCCCTTGATCGCTCTCAGTTTACTGGGCAGTGGGTCAGCTAGCCACTGACTCTCCCAAAAAGCCAGAACTTGTAGGCGTAACTGAGAGCGAATATCTCTAGCGGGTACCTCCATTGGTCGAGGTGGTAGTGATACCGCCTCTTTTGCAGCTTGATCTGCTAACTCATTTCCCGCAATTCCCATGTGGCTTGGAAGCCACAGAAAGGTGATTCGAGTGTCAGCGTGGCACAGCCCGGCTAGTAGGTCGTGGATTCGCTGCACTAGGGGGTGTTGCGGGAAACATGTAGCAATTGACTGCAACGAACTCAAAGAGTCGGTACACACGAGAAAGTGGATTCGAGCATCCTGTAGTGCAAACTGCAGAGCTTCATAGATGGCAACGAGCTCCGCAGTAAACACACTACAGGCCTCAGGCAAAGAGATCTTGGTATTTGAACCATCAATAACGTAAGCACAACCCACCTTCTCGTCCACCTTCGAACCATCCGTGTATAGAATGCCAGCGTCCGGAAATTGGTGAACTATGCTGTGGAACTGCCTCCGGTAAACGGAGGCATCCGTGTTCACCTTAGGACCTCGGTGCAGATCTAACCGAATTTCCGGACGCGGGACTTGCCACGGAGGCACCTCGCTAGATGTCCGGATCATACAGGGACCTACAGCCACTCCTATTTCGGTACACGAGCTATCAAGTCTAATACCAACCGGCCGAGTGGCACGAGGCCGGTTGGCGTACCCCTGGTGGTTTTGGGTACCGAAGAGAGCTTGATAGGTCGGGTGTTGCGGCATTTGACGCACATTGGCAGCATATGCTAACAGCATATGTTGGCGTCTATAATTTAAAGGTTGAACACCCGATTCGACGAGTAGGCTGGGTATCGGGCTGGTCCGGAAGGCACCGGTAGCCAGTCTAACGCCACTATGGTGGATACTGTCCAGCATTTTCAAGGTTGCCGGCCTTGCTGAACCGTATGCCGCAGAACCATAGTCTAGCCGGGACAGGACGAGGGCTTGGTAGAACCGTAGCAGCACCGCACGGTCAGCCCCCCACGTAGTGCCACTAAGAAACCTGAGCATGTTCAGTTTCCTGAGACATGTCATTTTCAATTGCCGTATATGGTGCTGCCACGTTAACTTGCTGTCAAAATGGAGCCCCAGGAAGCGATAAGTGTCAACCACCGGCAACGCAGCATCCCTGAGATGTAGTTCAGGGTGTAAATGTAGCCTCCGTAGCCGACAAAAATGGACGACGGAGGCTTTCGCTGCTGAAAAACGAAAACCCCGGTCGTGAGCCCACCTGTCGACCCGGTTGATGGCTAGCTGCAATTGCCGTTCCACGACTGCCATACTTCCAGAGCTGTAATGCAGAGCTAAATCGTCTACATACAGCGATGGAACTACCGCGGACCCGGCGGCGGCAACAATGCCATTAATGGCAATCGCGAACAAGGTGACACTCAGCACTGAACCCTGAGGAACTCCATTTTCTTGGGTATAGTACTGCGATAATGTCCTACCGACCCTTACACGGAAGAGTCGGACGGACATGAAATTCGCAATGAAAGTCGGTAAGTTACCACTGAGTCCCCACTTGTGAAGGGTGGAAAGGATCCCGTAGCGCCATGTGGTGTCGTAGGCTTTCTCGAGGTCAAAGAAAACCGTGACTAGGTGCTGCTTCCGGAAAAAAGCCTCCTGTATGGCGCTCTCAAGTCGCACCAGATGGTCAGTGGTGGACCTATGAGAGCGAAATCCACATTGGTACTCAGACAGGAGACCTTTATCCTCCAAGAACCACACCAGTCGACGGTTCACCATCTTTTCGAGCAGCTTACATAGGCCATTTGTCAAACAAATGGGCCTATAGCTGCTTACAAACTTGGGATCCTTTCCAGCCTTAGGAATCGGTATCACGATCCCCTCTCGCCATTGAGATGGAAACTCCCCTTCAATCCATATACGATTGAAGAGGATCAACAGTTCTTTCATACTGGATTCGCACAGATGTTTTAACATTTGATTATGTATGTTATCCGGTCCAGGAGCCGTATCCCTGCACAGTGCAAGCGCACTGCGCAGTTCCCATTCAGAGAATGGTACATTATAGGACTCCGAAGCAGCAGTGGCAAAGGACAAGGGGTGAGTCTCTGCCTCCCGCTTCAGAGTCAGAAATGTAGGATCGTAACTCCCGGAGCAGGATACATCGGAGAAGTGCGAGCCAATGCTGTTGGCAATGGCGAGATGGTCCGTGATGATGTCCCCATTGATGGACACTCCGGGTATCGATAGTGATGTCGGGAGTCCGGAGATCCGACGAAGCTTAGTCCACACTTGAGATGAAGGAGTATGCGCCGTCATGGACGACACATACTTTTCCCACGTCGTTTTCTTACTCTCCCGAATCAGATATCGGGCTCTAGCACGCATCCTTCTGAAGGTGATAAGGTTGGCCATAGTGTTTTGCCTCCGATAGCATTTGAAAGCACGTCGACGATCTTTAATGGCTGCTGCAATCTCGGCTGTCCACCAAGGGACGAGCTTCCGGCGTGAGTTGCCGGATGAGGAAGGTATTGTTTCCTCAGCAGCAGTCAAAATACCATTCGTTATGTGAATGGTATGATCGTCGACACTCTCAAAGGTATCTTCGGCAAACACCGCACGTGCCGTGAAAGTTGGCCAATCAGCCCGACGGAGAAGCCATCGACTTGGTAACTCGATGGCTCTCTGGTTCGGAAGAGTAACGATAATTGGAAAATGGTCACTATTACAAAGGTCATCGTGTACACCCCACTGTAGCAGGGGAACCAGCGCACGACTGCACAGGGTAATATCGATACTTGAATAAGTACCGTGCGCAATAGAGAAGTGCGTAGGTTCCCCTGTGTTCAACAGACACAGGTCCAGCCGCCTGATCAGCCTCTCAAAATCTCTCCCTTTACCGCTAGTGGTAGCGGAGCCCCAGATGGTGTTGTGGGCATTAACATCTCCCAGAAGGAGAAAAGGAGGGGGGAGCTGAGAGACTAGATCCACCAGCTGGTCGTAATCCGGCTGAGAATCAGGCGGGAAGTACACGTTACATACTGTTGCCATTACTGGCAACGAAGTACGAACTACAACTGCCTCTAGCTGAGTACGCAACGGCACCTCTTCACTAAAGAGGCTAGAGTGGACAAGAGTGCAGACGCCACCAGCGGCCACAGCTCCGTCCACCCGGTCTTTAGAGAAGAGTTTGAAGTGACGCATTGTTGTCTCATGTCCAGGACGAAACCTGGATTCCTGAAGACAGACAATGGTTGCCGAAAACGAAGATATTAATTGTCGTAACTCAGCGAGATGAACAGAATAGCTATTACAGTTCCATTGTAATAGTGCCATGGTGTGGACTTAAGTAGAAATGGGTCTTCTACTTATGCTTGACCGTTTGCCACCCTTCCCCAGCTCTAGTTGGAGATGATGGGGCAGGAGAGCACACCTCAATCTCCACATCTCCGTCCGAAGACGAAGAAAATGGAGCGGGCGCTCTCTTGGGTTGCGCGCGGTCGTCGTCGGACCTCACGAGTCTCGCTCTTGGGGAAGAGCGAGAGCGGTGTCGAGGGACTTTCTCCCGGTCGGAAGACTGGGTGTCTGTCCCCGACACGCCCCGAAGAGATTTCTTCTTGGATCGGCGCCGACGCGTGTTTGGGGAAGTAGATGGTCCCTTCCCCACAGACGCCGGGTCCTTATAAAACAAGGTCGCTCCTGCTGGCACCGCTCCACTGGTAGTGGTGGGAGCGGGATGGTCAGCAGATACGTGAGCAGCCCTGCCTTTAGGAGAGGAAGAGAAACGGCGCTGAACCGTTCCCCTCTCCTCCGCCGATCTATTTTCTTTACTATAGGGGAGTTCCTCCATACGTACGGGCTTGGCTTCAGCAGGCTTCGCTCCCTTGGTGGTAATGGGAGCGGAAAGGCCAGCAGAGACAGTAGCCACCCCGTCAGCAGGAGGGCGAGAGAGACGGCGGCGAACCGTCTCCCTCTTCTCCCCTATATTTTTCGTATTAGGTGGGCTGGAAGAAGGACCAGCCCCGGTCGGCAAAGTCTTCTTTCCCCATTTAGCTGGGGAAGACTTGTTCGCCGACCGTTTCGGAGAAGAAGAGGACTTCTTCTCCGATTGCGCCGGTTTAGATGGTATAACCGGCGCCTTCTTTTGCTGGGCCGAAGAAGGTTGTTGTACCTCCTTCGGGCTGACATTTTTCGCTGGTACAGCGAGGGGTGATTTTAATACAGCTGATAATACGGGCGTCGAGGGTACTACACTCGGTAAAGATGCGGCAGGGGTGAATGAGGGCGTCGTTGCAGCTGCAAACGATACCCGAAATTCGGGGGCATTCATATCACGGTACCTCTTGCGAGCGTCGTGATATGAAAGCCTATCAAGAGTTCTTATTTCTTGAATTTTTGCTTCCTTACAGAACTCAGGGCACTGCTTCGATCGTGGAGAGTGGCTTCCTTGGCAGTTAGGACAAATCGGGGGAGGCGTACACCTCTCACCCTCATGTGTCCCCTTGCCACACTCTCTACACACGGCCTTGGCAGTACACCTGGCGGAAACATGCCCGAATCTCTGGCATTGATAGCAGCGCATAGGTGGAGGGATGTACGGTCGAACATCGCAGTGGTACGATGTGACCTTCACCTGCTTAGGTACTACATCACCCTCAAAATGGAGAATAAAAGCGCCGGTATCGACACTGTTCTCCCCAATCTTTCGGGTGATGCGCCTAATCTTGGTGACGCCTCTCTTCCCCAGATCCCGCAACAATTCCGCATCGCTATTTAAAATGAGGTCACGATGGAAAATAACTCCTCGGACCTCATTCAGCGTTTCGTGTTTTGAGACCTTAACGGGAATTTCGCCGAATTGCGTGCATTCCAGCAACGCTTCGGTTTGCTTCCGATCAACGGTGTGCAGCAGCAGCTGACCGTTCCGGAGCTTGGAAATCCCGCTTAGGTCCCCAAATTTCCCCTCGATTTCCTCAGAAAAAATTATTGATTTTACTAGTTTAAAATCACCCCCGTCAGTCCTCGTAGCTACCAGGTAGCGAGGAGACCTATCAGCGGGGAATCTTCTATTAAAGGCTTCATCCCAAGGCGTATACACCTTGGGATTAGCTCGACACTCAAGAGACGGCTTTTTAAGGGTGCCACCCTGTACAGGTGTCCGTGATCGCTTTGATGGCATCCCGGACGAAATCCTCCCCGAATACTGCCCACTCCGAACGGGGGCTATCACTGTGGGCGCCACCCAGCCAAGGCAATACCTACCTGGCATAGCAGATATTGCCCGGGGTCCCAGTGCCTCGAACAGGTACTTCCCCCTCGGCATGCACAGGATTTATTCAGCTCCAGTATTCGGCCATGCAGGGACCTTCGTTGTAAGGCGGATACTACTGAAGGGTACATGGCGCACCCACCTGACGGGATGGGGCATACCGTCTAGGCTTTCTGGCCAGATGGCCAAGCTGGTGGCCCTTCCCCTAACAGCACGCATGTTTATTTCTATTGGTCAAACCAGAGCTGGGACCAGAAAACCAAAATTGACCTTTATAAGGCCTCCTCTAAGTCGCCTTTTACGACAGGCAGGGGATACCGTGGATGCATTCTGCCCTCCCCATCCACAGGGGGTCTGATCAAATCAAAACTGGCAAGTTATTCGGCCATGTCGGCCCTATTAGTCGCCTCCTACGACAGGCAGGGCATACCGTGGGTGTATTCTAACCCGCACCCACACGGGGTGGGCTGCATCGTAGATTGTTAACTGCTAGTCCGGAAGGGAATGTGTCGTAGATGGATTCGGTCTAGTTCTAAAGATACTGCATCGTAGATAGATTAGGGCCTAATAGAAGAAGGTCTGTATCGTAGATAGCTTAGTGCATGTTCAGGAGGAACTGCATCGTAGATAGTTTAGTGCAAAATCAAAACGGAATGTGTCAATGTTAAATCATAAGGGACTGCATCGTAGATAGTTTAGTGCAAAATCAAAACGGAATGTGTCAATGTTAAATCATAAGGGACTGCATCGTAGATAGTTTAGTGCTAGTTCGAGAGGAACTGCATAGTATATGAATAGTTTGGTTCTTAATCTAGATCTAGAGGGGCTGCATCGTCGATAGTTAACTGCTAGTCCGACAGGGACTGCATGGTAAATAGTTTAGTATTAGTCTGAGAGGGACTGCATCGTAGATAGTATAGTGCTAGTCCGAGAGGGACTGCATCGAAGATAGATTAGTGCTAGTTCGAGAGGAACTGCATCGTAGTTAGTTTACTGCTAGTACGAGAGGGACTGCATCGAAGACAGTTTACTGCTAGTCCGAGAGGGACTGCATCGTAGATATTTTAGTGCTAGTTCGAGAGAGTATATAGGGTGGTGCTAAATCAAAAGGGCATGCATCGTAGATAGTTTAGTGCAAGTTCGAGAGGAACTGCATCGCAAATAGTTAAGTGCTAGTCGGAGAGGGACTGCTTCATAGATAGTTTACTGCTAGTCGGAGAGGGACTGCTTCGTAGATAGTTTAGTGCTAGTTCGAGAGGAACTGCATTGTAGACAGTTTACTGCTAGTCGGAGAGGGACTATATCGTAGATAGTTTAGTGCGAAATCGGGACGGAATGTATCGTAGATAGCTTAGTGCTAAATCAAAATTGACTGCATCGTATATAATTTAGTGCTAGTCCAGGAGGGATTGCATCGAAGATAGTTTAGTGCAAGTTCGAGAGGAACTGCATCGTAGATTGTTAACTGCTAGTCCGAGAGGGACTGCGTCGTAGATGGGTTCGGTTTAGATCTAAAGATACTGCATCGTAGATAGCTCAGGGCCAAATAGAGGAACGTCTGTATGGTAGATAGCTTAGTGCAAGTTCGAGAGGAACTGCATTGTAGACAGTTTACTGCTAGTCAGAGAGGGACTGCATCGTAGATAGTTTAGAGCAAAATCAAAACGCAATGTCTCAGTGTTAAATCGAAAGGGACTGCATCGTAAATAGTTTAGTGCTAGTTCGGGAGAGTATATAGCGAAGTGCTAAATCAAAAGGGACTGCATCGTAGATAGTTTAGTGCAAGTTCGAGAGGAACTGCATCGCAGATAGTTTAGTGCTAGTCGGAGAGGGACTGCTTCGTAGATAGTTTACTGCTAGTCGGAGAGGGAATGCTTCGTAGTTAGTTTGGTGCAAAATCAAAACGGAATGTGTCACTGTTAAATCAAAAGGGGCAGCATCGTAGATAGTTTAGTGCTAGTTCGAGAGGAACTCCACCGTAGACTTAAGAGCAAAATCAATACGAAATGTATCGTAGATACACTGACGAAAATGGAAATTACAACACCATGAAGGCATCGGTCGTTTGTGTTGATTTTCAAGATATGGAACGATGCCATGTAAGTAAGTAAACGATCAAAGTTTCAGACCCATTGGAGTGTTGCTACTGGTCTCCCCACGTGATTGGTCTCGGAGGAATCAACTCTAGTATACGGACTGTGGTGTAGCGTAGGTGACTTGCAGTCTGTGCAGTGAAGTGTTCCCCGTCAAACATGCCTCGACGACATAGAAGAGCACGCTATCAACAACTGTCGGCGTTTAACAGGGCTCGGATAATTGGGCTGTGTGAGGCAGGATTATCGCTAAGGACTGTCGTTGCACATGTTGGCCGGCAGGCATCTACGGTACAACGTGTATGGCAGCAGTGTTCAAATGAAGGAACCTACACTCCTAGACCTGGCACAGGCCCAGCGCGGCAGACTACTGTGAGAGAGTATCGCCGCATCATTCGGATGGCCCGGATGGAACCCCATGCAACAGCAGCGCAAATCCGAGCAGCTGTGGCACTCCACATTACACAACAAACAGTTGGTAATCGCCTGCGTGCAGCTGGCTTACGATCCCGTGTCGATGCAGAAGGTGTTCCATTGATCCCACAACAGCGACGTGTAAGGGTGGCCTGGTGTCGAGAATGATCGACGTGGGTCGACGAATGGCATAGGGTCGTATTTAGTGATGAATCGCGCTTCTGTCTTGCCCGCAGTGATCGCCGGAATCGTGAGCGCCGACGTAGTGGGGAGAGGGGCCGCCCAGACCTTATTGTCGAGAGGCACACAGGGCCAACACCAAGCATTATGGTCTGGGAAGCTATTGGCTTCAATGTGAAATCACAATTAGTGCATGTTGAGGGCACCATGACTGCTCGACAGTACGTTGATAGGGTACTCAATCCAGTGGTTGTCCCTAAGATGGCGAACATTGCTAATGGGATGTTTCAGCAGGACAATGCCCGAGTTCACATTGCACGCACCTCCAGAGAAGCTCTCCACGACATCACAACCTTAGAATGGCCCGACAGATCCCCGGACCTCAGTCCTATTGAGCATGTGTGGGACATGATGGGTCGACAACTGGCCAACCGTCCTCAGCCACCCACAACTCTGGAACAACTGACCCGTGCAGTGCAGCAAGCATGGGCCACAATTCTTCAGGAAGCGATCCAGGGCCTTATTGTCTCCATGCCTCGCCATATTCATCAATGTATTGCAGCTCGTGGTGGGCACATCCTGTATTGATTGTTGTCCAAACTTGCGGTCAGTGGGACCTGAAGGTGTAATCATCGAATAACAACCGAACACTCGTCCTGCATGTTCATTTGCAGCAATGTAGCACAACTCCTTCTGGGTGTTGCAGTTTCCATTTACTTCAGTGTAGCTTTGTGCTTATTCAAATGGGACAGCATGGTAGATAATTTAGTGCTAGTTCGAGAGGGTCTGATCGAAGATAGTTTAGTGCTAGTTCGAGGAACTGCATCGTAGATAGCTTAGTGCTAAATCTAGAGGGGATGCATCGTAGATTGTTAACTGCTAGTCCGAGAGGGACTGCGTCGTAGATGGATTCGGTCTAATTCTAAAGATACTACATATTTGATAGCTTAGGGCCAAATAGAGGAAGATCTGTATCGTATATAGCTTAGTGCAAGTTCGAGAGGAACTGCATCGTAGATAGTTTAGTGCAAAATCAAAACGGAATGTGTCACTGTTAAATCAAAAGGGACAGCATCGTAGATAGTTTAGTAAAGTTCGAGAGGAACTGCATCGCAGATAGTTTAGTGCTTGTCGGAGAGGGACTGCTTCGTAGATAGTTTACTGCCAGTCGGAGAGGGACGGCTTCGTAGATAGTTTAGTGCTAGTTCGAGAGACACTGCATCGTCGACAGTTTACTGCTAGTCGGAGAGGGACTGCATCGTAGATAGTTTAGTGCAAAATCGGGACGGAATGTATCGTAGATAGCTTAGTGCTAAATCAAAAGGGACTGCATCGTAGATAGTTTAGTGCAAGTTCGATAGGAACTGCATCGTAGACTTAAGTGCAAAATCAAGACGGAATGTATCATTGATAACTTATGGCTTATTCAAATGGGACTGCATCGTAGATAATTTAGTGCTAGTTCGAGAGGGACTGATTGAAATTAGTTTAGGGCTAGTTTTCGAGGGAACTGCATCGTAGATAGTTTACTGCTAGTCCAAGGGGCACTGCATCGTAGATAGTTTATTGCAAGTTCGAGAGGAAATGCATCGCAGATAGTTTAGTGCTAGTTCGAGAGGAACTGCATCGTATATGAATAGTTTGGTTCTTAATCTAGAGGGACTGCATCGTCGATAGGTTAGTGCTTAATCTAGAGGGTCTGCCTCGTCGATAGTTAACTGCTAGTCCGACAAAGACTGCATCGTAAATAGTTTAGTATTCGTCTGAGAAGGACTGCATCGTAGATAGTTCAGTGCTAGTCCGAGAGGGACTGCATAGTAGATATATGAGCATTTTACATAGAGGGACTGCATCGTAGATAGTTTAGTGCAAAATCGGGACGGAAAGTATCGTAGATAGCTTAGTACTAAATCAAAAGGGACTTTATCGTAGATAATTTAGTGCTAGTCCAAGAGAGACTGCATCGAAGATAGATTAGTGCTAGTTCGAGATGAACAGCATCGTAGTTAGTTAACCTGCTAGTACGAGAGGGACTGCATCGACGATAATTTACTGCTAGTCCGAGAGGGACTGCATCGTAGATATTTTAGTGCTAGTTCGGGAGAGTATATAGCGAAGTGCTAAATCAAAAGGGACTGCATCGTAGATAGTTTAGTACAAGTTCGAGAGGAACTGCATCGCATATAGTTTAGTGCTAGTCGGAAAGGGACTGCTTCGTAGATAGTTTACTGCTGGTCGGAGAGGGACTGCTTCGTAGATAGTTTAGTGCTAGTTCGAGAGGAACTGCATCGTAGGCAGTTTACTGCTAGTCGGAGAGGGAATGCATCGTAGATAGTTTAGTGCAAAATCGGGACGGAATGTATCGTAGATAGCTTAGTGCTAAATCAAAAGCGACTGCATCGAAGATAGTTTAGTGCTAGTTCAAGAGGAACTACATCGTAGATAGTTTACTGCCAGCGCGAGAGGGACTGCATCGTAGATAGTTTAGTGCAAGTTCGAGAGGAACTGCATCGTAGACATAAGTGCAAAATCAAGACGGAATGTATCATACATAGCTTATTGCTTATTCAACTGGGACTGCATCGTAGATAATTTAGTGCTAGTCAAAGAGGGACTGCATCGAAGATTGTTTAGTGTTAGTTCGAGAGGAACTGCATCGTAGATAGTATACTGCTAGCGCGAGAGGGACTGCATCGTAGATAGTTTAGTGCAAGTTCGAGAGGAACTGCATCGTAGACATAAGTGCAAAATCAAGACGGAATGTATCATAGATAGCTTATTGCTTATTCAACTGGGACTGCATCGTAGATAATTTAGTGCTAGTTCGAGAGGGACTGATTGAAGATAGTTTAGGGCTAGTTTTCGAGGGATTTGCATCGTAGATAGTTTACTGCTAGACCGAGAGGGACTGCATCGTAGATAGTTTAGTGCAAATTCGGGAGGAACTGCATCGCAGATAGTTTAGAGCTAGTTCGAGAGGAACTGCATCGTAGATAGTTTAGTGGTTAATCTAGAGGGGCTGCATAGTAGATCGTTAACTACTAGTCCGAGAGGGACTGCATCGTAGATACTTTAGGGCCAAATAGAGAAAAGTCTGTATCGTCGATAGTTTACTGCTAGTTTGAGCGGAACTGCATCGTAGACTTAAGAGCAAAATTAAGACGGAATGTACCGTAGATGGCTTAGTGCTTATTCAAATGGGACTGCATGGTAGATTATTTAGTGCTTGTTCGAGAGGGACTGATCGAAGATAGTTTAGTGCTAGTTCGAGGAACTGCATCGTAGAGCTTAGTGCTAAATCTAGAGGGGCTGCATCGTAGATTGTTAACTGCTAGTCCGAGAGGGACTGCGTCGTAGATGGGTTCGGATTAGTTCTAAAGATACTGCATCGTAGATAGCTTAGGGCCAAATAGAGGAATGTCTGTATCGTAGATAGCTTAGTGCAAGTTCGAGAGGAACTGCATCGTAGACAGTTTACTGCTAGTCGGAAAGGGACTGCATCGTAGATAGTTTAGTGCAAAATCAAAACGGAATGTGTCAGTTTCAAATCAAAAGGGACTGTATCGGAGGTAGTTCAGTGCTAGTTCGAGAGGAACTGCATCGTATATGAATAGTTTGGTTCTTAATCTAGAGGGACTGCATCATCGATAGGTTAGTACTTAATCTAGTGGGGCCTGCATCGTCGATAGTTAATTGCTAGTCCGACAGGGACTGCATCGTAAATAGTTTAGTATTAGTCTGAGAGGGACTGAATCGTAGATAGTTTTGTGCTAGTCCGAGAGGGACTGCATCGTAGATATATTAACATTTCACCTAGAGGGACTGCATTGTAGATAGTTTAGTGCAAAATCGGGACGGAAAGTATCGTCGACAGCTTAATACTAAATCAAAAGGGACTTTATCGTAGATAATTTAGTGCTATAGTGCGGGACAAACCATTGGAAGCCTGAAGGTCACGGGTAGTCAGTGCGGTGTTGTCATGTACGATCTCGCATCCAGCACTCTACAGAAGGCATCGTGGAATAGCATGGCAAGACCGCCAGGTGAGGGGTGGAGAGCGGAGCGGAGAGCCGCTTGACCTTCAGGCTTCCAATTGTTTGTCGCGCACTATAGTCCAAGAGGGACTGCATCGAAGATAGATTAGTTCTAGTTCGAGAGGAACTGCATCGTAGTTAGTTAACTGCTAGTACGAGAGGGACTGCATCGATGATAGCTTACTGCTAGTCCGAGAGGTACGGCATCGTAGACATTTTAGTGCTAGTTCGGGAGAGTATATAGCGAAGTGCTAAATCAAAAGGGACTGCATCGCAGATAGTTTACTGCTAGTCGGAGAGGTACTGCTTCGTAGATAGTTTACTGCTATTCGGGGAGGGACTGCTTCGTAGATAGTTTAGTGCTAGTCGAAGAGGGACTGCTTCGTAGATAGCTTACTGCTAGTCGGAGAGGGACTGCTTCGTAGATAGTTTAGTGCAAAATCGCGACGGAAAGTATCGTAGAAAGCTTAGCACTAAATAAAAAGGGACTTTATCGTAGATAATTTAGTGCTAGTCCAAGAGGGACTGCATCGAAGATAGATTAAATCTAGTTCGAGAGGAACTGCATCGCAGATAGTTTAGGTTCAAATTGAGAAGGGTCTGTATCGTCGATAGTTTAGTGCTAGTTCGAGGGGAACTGCATCGTAGATAGCTTAGTGCTGGTCAGAGAGGGACTGCATCGTATATGAATAGTTTGGTTCTTAATCTAGAGGGACTGCATAGTGGACAGGTTAGTGCTTAATCTAGAGGGACTGCGTCGTCGATAGTTAACTGCTAGTCCGACAGGGACTGCATCGTAAATAGTTTAGTATTTATCTGGGAGGGACTGCATCGTAGATAGTTTTGTGCTAGTCCGAGAAGGACTGCATCGTAGATATATTAGCATTTTACCTAGAGGGACTGCATCGTAGATAGTTTAGTGCAAAATCAGGACGGAAAGTATCGTAGACAGCTTAGTACTAAATCAAAAGGGACCTTATCGTACATAATTTAGTGCTAGTCCGAGAGGGACTGCATCGAAGATAGATTAGTGCTAGTTGGAGAGGAACTGCATCGTAGTTAGTTAATTGCTAGTACGAGAGGGACTGCATCGAAGATAGTTTACTGTTAGTCCGAGAGGGACAGCATCATAGATATTTTAGTGCTAGTTCGGGAGAGTATATAGCGAAGTGCTAAATCAAAAGGGACTGCATCGTAGAATGTTCAGTGCAAGTTCGAGAGGAACTGCATCACAGACAGTTTAGTGCTAGTTCGAGAGGAACTGCATCGTAGATAGCTTACTGCTAGCGCGAGAAGGACTGCATCATAGATATTTTAGTGCTGGTTCGGGAGAATATATATCGAAGTGCTAAATCAAAAGGGACTGCATCGTAGATAGTTTAGTGCAAGTTCGAGAGGAACTGCGTCGCAGATAGTTTAGTGCTAGCCGGAGAGGGACTGCTTCGTAGATAGTTTACTGCTAGTCGGAGAGGGACTGCCTCGTAGATTGTTTACTGCTAGTTCGAGAGGAACTGCATCGTAGACAGTTTACTGCTAGTCGGAGAGGGACTGCAACGTAGATAGTTTAGTGCAAAATCGGGACGGAATATATCGTAGATAGCTTAGTGCTAAATCAAAAGGGACTGCATCGTAGATAGTTTAGTGCAAGTTTGAGAGGAACTGCGTCGCAGATATTTTAGTACAAGTCGGAGTGGGACTGCTTCGTAGATAGTTTACTGCTAGTCGGAGAGGGACTGCTTCGTAGATAGTTTAGCGCTAGTTCGAGAGGAACTGCATCGTATATGAATAATTTGGTTCTTAATCTAGAGGGACTGCATCGTCGATAGTTAACTGCTAGTCCGACAGGGACTGCATCGTAAATAGTTTAGTATTAGTCTAAGAGGGACTGCATCGTAGATAGTTTTGTGCTAGTCCGAGAGGGACTGCATCGTAGATATATTAGCATTTTACCTAGAGAGACTGCATCGTAGATAGTTTAGTTCAAAATCGGGACGGAAAATATCGTAGACAGCTTAGTAATAAATCAATGGGACTTTATCATAGATAATTTAGTGCTAGTCCAAGGACAGCATCGAAGATAGATTAGTGCTAGTTCGAGAGGAACTGCATCGTAGTTAGTTAACTGCTAGTACGAGAGGGACTGCATCGAAGATAGTTTACTGCTAGTCTGAGAGGGACGGCATCGTAGCCAGTTTACTGCTAGTGGGTGAGGGTCTGCATCGTAGACAGTTTAATGCAATATCGCGACGGAATGTATCGTAGATAGCTTAGTGCTACATCAAAACGGACTGAATCGTAGATAGTTTAGTGCAAGTTCGAGAGGAATTGCATCGCAGATATTTTGGTACTTGTCGGAGTGTGACACCTTCGTAGATAGTTTTCTGCTTGTCGGAGAGGGACTGCTTCGTAGATAGTTTAGTGCAAGTTCGAGAGGAACTGCATCGTAGATAGTGTAGTGCAAAATCAAAACGGAATGTGTCAGTGTTAAATCAAAAAAGACTTCATCGCAGATAGTTTAGTGCTAGTTCGAGAGGAACTGCATAGTATATGAATAGTTTGGTTCTCAAATCTAGATCTAGAGGAACTGCATCGTCGATAGTTAACTGCTAGTCCGACAGGGACTGCATGGTAAATAGTTTAGTATTAGTCTGAGAGGGACTGCATCGAAGATAGTTTAGTGCTAGTCCGAGAGGGACTGCAACATAGATATTTTATTGCTAGTTCGGGAGAGTATATAGCGAAGTCCTAAATCAAAAGGGACTGCATTGTAGATAGTTTAGTGCAAGTTCGAGAGGATCTCCATCGCAGATAGTTTAGTGTTAGTTGGAGAGGGACTGCTTCGTAGATAGTTTACTGCTAGTCGGAGGGGGACTGCTTCGTAGATAGTTTAATGCTAGTTCGAGAGGAACTGCATCGTAGACAGTTTACTGCTAGTCGGAGAGGGACTGCATCGTAGATAGTTTAGTGCAAAATCGGGACGGAATGTATCGTAGATAGCTTAGTGCTAAATCAAAAGGGACTGCATCGTAGATAGTTTAGTGCTAGTTCAAGAGGAACTGCATCGTAGACAGTTTACTGCTAGCGCGAGAGGGACTGCATCGATGATAGTGCAAGTTCGATATGAAACTGCATCGTAGACTTAAGTGCAAAATCAAGACGGTATGTATCATAGATAGCTTATTGCTTAATCAAATGGGACTGCATCGTAGATAATTTAGTGCTAGTTCGAGAGGGACTGATTGAAGATAATTTAGGGCTAGTTTTCGAGGGAACTGCATCGTCGATAGTTTAGTGCTAGTTCGAGAGGAACTGCATCGTAGATAGCTTACTGCTAGCGCGAGAGGGACTGCATCATAGATATTTTAGTGCTAGTTCGGGAGAATATATAGCGAAGTGCTAAATCAAAAGGGACTGCATCGTAGTTAGTTTAGTGCGAGTTCGAGAGGAACTGCATCGCAGATAGTTTAGTGCTAGTCGGAGAGGGACTGCTTCGTAGATAGTTTACTGCTAGTCGGAGAGGAACTGCTTCGTAGATAGTTTACTGCTAGTCGGAGAGGGACTGCTTCGTAGATAGTTTACTGCTAGTCGGACAGGGACTGCTTCGTAGATAGTTTAGTGCTAGTTCGAGAGGAACTGCATCGCAGATAATTTGGTACTAGTCGGAGTGGGACTGCTTCGTAGATAGTTTTCTGCTTGTCGGAGAGGGACTGCTTCGTAGATAGTTTAGTGCAAGTTCGAGAGGAACTGCATCGTAGATAGTTTAGTGGTTAATCTAGAGGGGCTGCATCGTAGATTGTTAACTGCTAGTCCGAGAGGGACTGCGTCGTAAATGGTTTCGATCTAGTTCTAACGTTACTGCATCGTAGATAGCTTAGGGCCAAATAGAGGAAGGTCTGTATCGTAGATAGCTTAGTGCAAGATCTAGAGGAACTGCATCGTAGATAGTTTAGTGCAAAATCAAATCGGAATGTGTCAGTGTTAAATCAAAAAGGACTGCATCGCAGATAGTTTATTGCTAGTTCGAGAGGAACTGCATAGTATATGAATAGTTTGGTTCTTAAATCTAGGTCTACAGGGACTGCATCGTCGATAGTTAACTGCTAGCCCGACAGGGACTGCATGGTAAATAGTTTAGTATTAGTCTGAGAGGGACTGCATCGAAGATAGTTTAGTGCTAGTCCGAGAGGGACTGCAACGTAGATATTTTAGTCCTAGTTCGGGACAGTATATAGCGAAGTGCTAAATCAAATGGGACTGCATCGTAGATAGTTTAGTGCTAGTTCGAGAGGAACTCCATCGCAGATAGTTTAGTGCTAGTCGGAGAGGGACTGCTTCGTAGATAGTTTACTGCTAGTCGGAGAGGGACTGCTTCGTAGATAGTTTAGTGCTAGTTCGAGAGGAACTGCATCGTAGACAGTTTACTGCTAGTCGGAGAGGGACTGCATCGTAGATAGTTTAGTGCGAAATCGGGACGGAATGTATCGTAGATAGCTTAGTGCTAAATCAAAAGGGACTGCATCGTAGATACTTTAGTGCAAGTTCGAGAGGAACTGCGTCCCAGATATTTTAGTACTAGTCGGAGTGAGACTGCTTCAGAGATAGTTTACTACTAGTCGGAGAGGGACTGCTTCGTAGATAGTTTAGTGCTAGTTCGAGAGGAACTGCATCGTAGACAGTTTACTGCTAGTCGGAGAGGGACTGCATCGTAGATAGTTTAGTGCGAAATCGGGACGGAATGTATCGTAGATAGGTTAGTGCTAAATCAAAAGGGACTGCATCGTAGATAATTTAGTGCTAGTCCACGAGGGATTGCATCGAAGATAGTTTAGTGCTAGTTCGAGAGGAACTGCAGCGTAGATAGCTTACTGCTAGCGCGAGATGGACTGCATCGACGATAGTTTAGTGCAAGTTCGATAGGATCTGCATCGTAGACGTAAGTGCAAAATCAAGACGCTATGTATCATAGATAGCTTATTGTTTAATCAAATGGGACTGCATCGTAGATAATTTAGTGCTAGTTCGAGAGGAACTGCATCGTAGATAGTTTAGTGGTTAATCTAGTGGGGCTTCATCGTACATCGTTAACGACTAGTCCGAGAGGAACTGCATCGTAGATAGTTTAGGTCCAAATTGAGAAGGGTCTGTATCGTCGATAGTTTAGTGCTAGTTCGAGGGGAACTGCATCGTATATAGCTTAGTGCTGGTCAGAGAGGGACTGCATCGTATATGAATAGTTTGGTTCTTAATCTAGAGGAACTGCATCGTGGATAGGTTAGTGCTTAATCTAGAGGGACTGCATCGTCGATGGTTAACTGCTAGTCCGACAGGGACTGCATCGTAAATAGTTTAGTAATAGTCTAAGATGGACTGTATCGTAGATAGTTTAGTGCTAGTCCGAGACGGACTGCTTCGTAGATATATTAGCATTTTACCTAGAGGGACTGCATCGTAGATAGTTTAGTGCAAAATCGGGACGGAATGTATCGTAGATAGCTTAGTGCTAAATCAAAATTGACTGCATCGTATATAATTTAGTGCTCGTTCGAGAGGGACTGCATCGAAGATAGATTAGTGCTAGTTCGACTGGAACTGCATCGTAGTTAGTTAACTGCTAGTATGAGAGGGACTGCATCGAAGATAGTTTAGTGCTAGTCCGAGAGGGACGGCATTCGTAGATATTTTAGTGCTAGTTCGGGAGAGTGTATAGCAAAGTGCTAAATCAAAAGAGACTGCATCGTAAATAGTTTAGTGCAAGTTCGAGATGAACTGCATCGCAGATAGTTTAGTGCTAGTCGGAGAGGGACTGCTTCGTAGATAGTTTACTGCTAGTCGGAGAGGGACTGCTACGTAGTTAGTTTAGTGCTAGTTCGAGAGGAACTGCATCGTAGAAGTTTACTGCTAGTCGGAGAGGGACTGCTTCGTAGATAGTTTAGTGCTAGTTCGAGAGCAACTGCATCGTAGATAGTTTAGTGGTTAATCTAGAGGGGCTGCATCGTAGATTGTTAACTGCTAGTCCGAGAGGGACTGCGTCGTAGATTGAATCGGTCTAGTTCTAACGTTACTGCATCGTAGATAGCTTAGGGCCAAATAAAGGAAGGTCTGTATCGTAGATAGCTTAGTGCAAGTTCGAGAGGAACTGCATCGTAGATAGTTTAGTGCAAAATCAAAACGGAATGTGACAGTGTTAAATCAAAAAGGACTGTATCGTAAATAGTTCAGTGCTAGTTAGCATTTTACCTAGAGGGACTGCATCGTAGATAGTTTAGTGCAAAATCGGGACGGAACGTATCGTAGACAGCTTAGTACTAAATCATTAGAGACTTTATCGTAGATAATTTAGTGCTAGTCCAAGAGGGACTGCATCGAAGATAGATTAGTGCTAGTTCGAGAGGAACTGCATCGTAGTTAGTTAACTGCTAGTACGAGAGGGACTGCATCGAAGATAGTTTACTGCTAGTCCGAGAGGGACGGCATCGTAGATATTCTATTGCTAGTTCGGGAGAGTATATAGCGAAATGCTAAATCAAAAGGGACTGCATCGTAGATAGTTTAGTGCAAGTTCGAGAGGAACGGCATCGCAGGTAGCATAGTGCTAGTCGGAGAGGGACTGCTTCGTAGATAGTTTACTGCTAGTCGGAGAGGGACTGCTACGTAGTTAGTTTAGTGCTAGTTCGAGAGGAACTGCATCGTAGAAGTTTACTGCTAGTCGGAGAGGGACTGCTTCGTAGATAGTTTACTGCTAGTCGGAGAGGGACTGCTACCTAGTTAGTTTAGTGCTAGTTCGAGAGGAACTGCATCGTAGACAGTTTACAGCTAGTCCGAGAGGGACTGCATCGTAGATAGTTTAGGTCCAAAAGTGTCTGTATCGTCGATAGTTTAGTGCTAGATCGAGAGGAACTGCATCGTAGATAGCTTAGTGCTAAATCTAGAGGGGCTGCATCGTAGATTGTTAACTGCTAGTCCGAGAAGGACTTCGTCGTAGATGGGTTCCGTTGAGTTCTAAAGATAGTGCATCGTAGATAGCTCAGGGCCAAATAGATGAACGTCTGTATCGTAGATAGCTTAGTGCAAGTTCGAGTGGAACTGCATCGTAGACAGTTTACTGTTAGTCAGGGAGAGACTGCATCGTATATAGTTTAGAGCAAAATCGAAACGCAATGTGTCAGTGTTAAATAAAAAGGGACTGCACCGTAGATAGTTTAGTGCTAGTTCGAGAGGAACTGCATCGTATATGAATAGTTTGGTCCTTAATCTAGAGGGACTGCATCGTCGATAGGTCAGTGCTTAATCTAGCGGGACTGCATCGTCGATAGTTAACCGCTAGTCCGACAGGGACTGCATCGTAAATAGTTTAGTATTAGTCTGAGAGGGACTGCTTCGTAGATAGTTTAGTGCTAGTTCGAGAGGAACTGCATCGTATATGCATAGTTTGGTCCTTAATCTAGAGGGACTGCATCGTCGATAGGTTAGTGCTTAATCTAGAGGGACTGCATCGTCGATAGTTAACCGCTAGTCCGACAGGGACTGCATCGTAAATAGTTTAGTATTAGTCTGAGAGGGACTGCTTCGTAGATAGTTTAGTGCTAGTTCGAGAGCAACTGCATCGTAGATAGTTAAGTGGTTAATCTAGAGGGGCTGCATTGTAGATTGTTAACTGCTAGTCCGAGAGGGACTGCGTCGTACATGGGTTCGGTTGAGTTCTAAAGATACTGAATCGTAGATAGCTCAGGGCCTAATGGAGGAACGTCTGTATCGTAGATAGCTTAGTGCAAGTTCGAGAGGAACTGCATCGTAGATAGTTTAGTGCAAAATCAAAACAGAATGTGACAGTGTTAAATCAAAAAGGACTGCATCGTAAATAGTTTAGTGCTAGTTAGCATTTTACCTAGAGGGACTGCATCGTAGATAGTTTAGTGCAAAATCGGGACGGAATGTATCGTAGACAGCTTAGTACTAAATCATTAGGGACTTTATCGTTGATAATTTAGTGCTAGTCCAAGAGGGACTGCATCGAAGATAGATTAGTGCTAGTTCGAGAGGAACTGCATCGTAGTTAGTTAACTGCTAGTACGAGAGGGACTGCATCGAAGATAGTTTACTGCTAGTCCGAGAGGGACGGCATCGTAGATATTTTATTGCTAGTTCGGGAGAGTATATAGCGAAATGCTAAATCAAAAGGGATTGCATCGTAGATAGTTTAGTGCAAGTTCGAGAGGAACGGCATCGCAGATAGCATAGTGCTAGTCGGAGAGGGACTGCTTCGTAGATAGTTTACTGGTAGTCGGAGAGGGACTGCATCGTAGATAGTTTAGTGCAAAATTGGGACGGAATGTATCGTAGATAGCTTAGTGCGAAATCAAAAGGGACTTCATCGTAGATAATTTAGTGCTAGTCCAAGAGGGACTGCATCGAAGATTGTTTAGTGCTAGTTCGAGAGGAACTGCATCGTAGATAGCTTCCTGCTAGCTCGAGAGGGACTACATCGTAGATAGTTTAGTTCAAGTTCGATAGGAACTGCATCGTAGACATAAGTGCAAAATCAAGACGGAATGTATCATAGATAGCTTATTGCTTATTCAAATTGGACTGCATCGTAGATAATTTAGTGCTAGTCAAGAGGGACTGCATCGTAGATAGTTGAGTGCAAGTTCGAGAGGAACTGCATCGCAGACAGTGTAGTGCTAGTTCGAGAGGAACTGCATCGTAGATAGTTTACTGGTTAATCTAGAGGGGCTGGGTCGTAGATTGTTAACTACTAGTCCGAGAGGGACTGCATCGTAGATAGTTTAGTGCTAGTTCGAGAGGAACTGCATCGTATACGAATAGTTTGGTTCTTAATCTAGAGGGACTGCATTGTCGATAGATTAGTGCTTAATCTAGAGGGACTGCATCGTCGATAGTTAACTCCTAGTCCGACAGGAAGTGCCTCGTAAATAGTTTTCGTATTAGTCTGAGAGGAACTGCATCGTAGATAGTTTTGTGCTAGTCCGAGAGGGACTGCATCGTAGATATATTAGCATTTTACTTAGAGGGTCTGCATAGTATATAGTTTAGTGCAAAATCGGGACGGAAAGTATCGTAGACAGCTTAGTACTAAATCAAAAGGGACTTTATCTTAGATAATTTAGTGCTAGTCCAAGAGGGACTGCTTCGAAGATAGATTAGTGGTAGTTCGAGAGAACTGCTTCGTAGTTAGTTAACTGCTAGTACGAGAGGAACTGCATCGAAGATAGTTTACTGCTAGTCCGAGAGGGACGGCATCGTAGATATTTTAGTGCTAGTTCGGGAGAGTATATAGCGAAGTGCTAAATCAAAAGGGACTGCATCGTAGATAGTTTAGTGCAAGTTCGAGAGGAACTGCATCGCAGATAGTTTAGTGCTAGTCGCGGAGGGACTGCTTCGTAGATAGTTAACTGCTAGTCGGAGAGGGACAGCTTCGTAGTTGGTTTAGTGTTAGTTCGAGAGGAACTGCTTCGTAGACAGTTTACTGCTAGCCGGAGAGGGACTGCATCGTAGATAGTTTACTGCTAGTCAGAGCGAGACTGCATCGTAGATAGTTTAGAGCAAAATCAAAACGCAATGTGTCAGTGTTAAATAAAAAGGGACTGCATCGTAGATAGTTTAGTGCTAGTCCGAGAGGAACTGCATCGTATATGAATAGTTTTTTTCTTAATCTAGAGGGACTGCATCGTCGATAGGTTAGTGCTTTATCTAGAGGGACTGCATCGTCGATAGTTAACTGCTAGTCCGACAGGGACTGCATCGTAAATAGTTTAGTATTAGTCGGAGAGGGACTGCTTCGTAGATAGATTACTGCTAGTCGAAGTGGGACTGCTTCGTAGTTAGTTTAGTGCTAGTTCGAGAAGAACTGCATGGTAGACAGTTTAGTGCTAGTCGGAGAGGGACTGCATCGTAGATAGTTTAGTGCGAAATTGGGACGGAATGTATCGTAGATAGCTGAGTGCTAAATCAAAAGGGACTTCATCGTAGATAATTTAGTGCTAGTCCAAGAGGGACTGCATCGAAGATTGTTTAGTATTAGTTCGAGAGGAACTGCATCGTAGATAGTTTACTGCTAGCGCGAGAGGGACTGCATCGTAGATAGGATAGTGCAAGTTCGATAGGAACTGCATCGTAGACATAAGTGCAAAATCAAGACGGAATGTATCATAGATAGCTTATTGCTTATTCAAATGGGACTGCATCGTAGATAATTTAGTGCTAGTTCGAGAGGGACAGATTGGAGATAGTTTAAGGCTAGTTTTCGAGGGAAATGCATCGTAGATAGTTTATTGCTAGTCCGAGAGGGACTGCATCGTAGATAGTTTAGTGCAAGTTCGTGAGGAACTGCATCGCAGACAGTTTAGTGGTAGTTCGAAAGGAACTGCATCGTAGGTAGTTTAGTGGTTAATCTCGAGGGGCTGCATCGTAGATCGTAAACTACTAGTCCGAGAGGGACTGCATCGTAGATAGGTCCAAATAGAGAAGGGTCTGTATCGTCGATAGTTTAGTGCTAGTTCGATAGGAACTGCATCGTAGATAGCTTAGTGCTAAATCTAGAGGGGCTGCATTGTAGATTGTTAACTGCTAGTCCGAGAGGGACTGCGTCGTACATGGGTTCGGTTGAGTTCTAAAGATACTGAATCGTAGATAGCTCAGGGCCTAATAGAGGAACGTCTGTATCGTAGATAGGTTAGTGCAAGTTCGAGAGGAACTGCATCGCAGATAGTTTAGTACTAGTCGGAGAGGGACTGCTTCGTAGATAGTTTACTGCTAGTCGGAGAGGAACTGCTTCGTAGTTAGTTTAGTGCTAGTTCGAGAGGAACTGCATCGTATATGAATAGTTTGGTTCTTAATCTAGAGGGACTGCATCGTCGATAGGTTAGTGCTTAATCTAGAGGGACTGCATCGTAAATAGTTTAGTATTAGTCTGAGAGGGACTGCATCGTACATAGTTTTGTGCTAGTCCGAGAGGGACTGCATCGTAGATATATTAGCATTTTACCTAGAGGGACTGCAACGTAGATAGTTTAGTGCAAATCGGGACGGAAAGTATCGTAGACAGCTTAGTACTAAATCAAAAGGGACTTTATCGTAGATAATTTAGTGCTAGTCCAAGAGGGACTGCATCGAAGATAGATTAGTGCTAGTTCGAGAGGAACTGCATCGTAGTTAGTTAACTGCTAGTACAAGAGGGACTGCATCAAAGATAGTTTACTGCTAGTCCGAGAGGGACGGCATCGTAGGTATTTTAGTGCTAGTTGGGGAGAGTATATAGCGAAGTGCTAAATCAAAAGGGACTGCATCGTATAGGTAGATTAGTGCAAGTTCGAGAGGAACTGCATCGCAGATAGTTTAGTGCTAGTCGGAGAGGGACTGCAACATAGATATTTTAGTGCTAGTTCGGGAGAGTATATAGCGAAGTGCTAAATCAAAAGGGACTGCATTGTAGATAGTTTAGTGCAAGTTCGAGAGGATCTACATCGCAGATAGTTTAGTGCTAGTCGGAGAGGGACTGCTTCGTAGATAGTTTACTGCTAGTCGGAGCGGGACTGTTTCGTAGTTAGTTTAGTGCTAGTTCGAAAGGAACTGCATCGTAGACAGTTTACTGCTAGTCGGAGAGGGACTGCATCGTAGATAGTTGAGTGCAAAATTGGGACGGAATGTATCGTAGATAGCTTAGTGCTAAATCAAAAGGGACTTCATCGTAGATAATTTAGTGCTAGTCCAAGAGGGACTGCATCGAAGATAGTTTAGTGCTAGTTCGAGAGGAACTGCATCGTAGACAGGTTACTGCTAGCGCGAGAGGGACTGCATCGATGATAGTGCAAGTTCGATAGGAACTGCATCGTAGACTTAAGTGCAAAATCAAGACGGTATGTATCATAGATAGCTTATTACTTATTCAAATGGGACTGCATCGTAGATAATTTAGTGCTAGTCCGAGAGGGACTGCATCGTAAATAGTTTAGGTCAAAAATAGAGAAGGGTCTGTATCATCGATGGTTTAGTGCAAGTTTGAGAGGAACTGATTCGTAGATAGCTTAGTGCTAAATCTAGAGGGGCTGCATCGTAGATTGTTAACTAATAGTCCGAGAGGGACTGCGTCGTAGATGGGTTCGGTTGAGTTCTAAAGATACTGCATCGTAGATAGCTCAGGGCCAAATAGAGGAACGTCTGTATCGGAGATAGCTTAGTGCAAGTTCGAGAGGAACTGCATCGTAGACAGTTTACTGCTAGTCAGAGGGAGACTGCATCGTAAATAGTTTAGAGCAAAATCAAAACGCAATGTGTCAGTGTTAAATCAAAAGGGACTGCATCGTAGATAGTTTAGTGCTAGTTCTAGAGGAACTGCATCGTATATGAATAGTTTGGTCCGTAACCTAGAGGGACTGCATCGTCGATAGGTTAGCGCATAATCTAGAGGGACTGCATCGTCGATAGTTAACTGCTAGTCCGACATGGACTGTTTAGTTAGTTAGTTAGTTATTGTTGTTTTAAGGGGCGGAACTACGAGGTCATCTGCCCCTCTTAACACAGATTAAAGAATACAAATTTTGAATTGAATTTAAAATTTTGAGGTGGACATCTAAATTTAAAAAGACCAAAAATTAATAAAACAAAAACAAACAATTAAATAAATAAAAATATAAACATAAACAAAAATTACGGAAAAAACAATACATTATCATTCAAAAACGAACAAGTCGTTGAGTCAAAGTTCACTGGAAAATTTAGATTGCTGGCCCTAACCCACTCTCACTTATAAAGCGGATAACGCGATCAGCAGCCACCGCGTCATCGGCTAATATAAGTTTGAGTGTCGTCTGCAAACCAAGGTTTCTTCGTAAGTCAGCAAGATCCACACACTCGGTGAAAATGTGGGCCACGGTGAAAACGGCTCCACAGGTACAAAGTGGGGGGTCTTCCCTTCTCATTAGGTACGAGTGGGTGGATCTTGTATGACCTATCCTTAGCCTACACAAAATGACGGACTCTCTCCGGGCCCGGAAGGAGCTCCGCCAAACGCGAGTAGTTCCCTTGATCGCTCTCAGTTTACTAGGCAGTGGGTCAGCTAGCCACTGACTCTCCCAAAAAGCCAGAACTTGTAGGCGTAACTGAGAGCGAATATCTCTAGCGGGTACCTCCATTGGTCGAGGTGGTAGTGATACCGCCTCTTTTGCAGCTTGATCTGCTAACTCATTTCCCGCAATTCCCATGTGGCTTGGAAGCCACAGAAAGGTGATTCGAGTGTCAGCGTGGCACAGCCCGGCTAGTAGGTCGTGGATTCGCTGCACTAGGGGGTGTTGCGGGAAACATGTAGCAATTGACTGCAACGAACTCAAAGAGTCGGTACACACGAGAAAGTGGATTCGAGCATCCTGTAGTGCAAACTGCAGAGCTTCATAGATGGCAACGAGCTCCGCAGTAAACACACTACAGGCCTCAGGCAAAGAGATCTTGGTATTTGCACCATCAATAACGTAAGCACAACCCACCTTCTCGTCCACCTTCGAACCATCCGTGTATAGAATGCCAGCGTCCGGAAATTGGTGAACTATGCTGTGGAACTGCCTCCGGTAAACGGAGGCATCCGTGTTCACCTTAGGACCTCGGTGCAGATCTAACCGAATTTCCGGACGCGGGACTTGCCACGGAGGCACCTCGCTAGATGTCCGGATCATACAGGGACCTACAGCCACTCCTATTTCGGTACACGAGCTATCAAGTCTAATACCAACCGGCCGAGTGGCACGAGGCCGGTTGGCGTACCCCTGGTGGTTTTGGGTACCGAAGAGAGCTTGATAGGTCGGGTGTTGCGGCATTTGACGCACATTGGCAGCATATGCTAACAGCATATGTTCGCGTCTATAATTTAAAGGTGGAACACCCGATTCGGCGAGTAGGCTGGGTATCGGGCTGGTCCGGAAGGCACCGGTAGCCAGCCTAACGCCACTATGGTGGATACTGTCCAGCATTTTCAAGGTTGCCGGCCTTGCTGAACCGTATGCCGCAGAACCATAGTCTAGCCGGGACAGGACGAGGGCTTGGTAGAACCGTAGCAGCACCGCACGGTCAGCCCCCCACGTAGTGCCACTAAGAAACCTGAGCATGTTCAGTTTCCTGAGACATGTCATTTTCAATTGCCGTATATGGTGCTGCCACGTTAACTTGCTGTCAAAATGGAGCCCCAGGAAGCGATAAGTGTCAACCACCGGCAACGCAGCATCCCTGAGATGTAGTTCAGGGTGTAAATGTAGCCTCCGTAGCCGACAAAAATGGACGACGGAGGTTTTCGCTGCTGAAAAACGAAAACCCCGGTCGTGAGCCCACCTGTCGACCCGGTTGATGGCTAGCTGCAATTGCCGTTCCACGACTGCCATACTTCCAGAGCTGTAATGCAGGGCTAAATCGTCTACATACAGCGATGGAACTACCGCGGACCCGGCGGCGGCAACAATGCCATTAATGGCAATCGCGAACAAGGTGACACTCAGCACTGAACCCTGAGGAACTCCATTTTCTTGGGTATAGTACTGCGATAATGTCCTACCGACCCTTACACGGAAGAGTCGGACGGACATGAAATTCGCAATGAAAGTCGGTAAGTTACCACGGAGTCCCCACTTGTGAAGGGTGGAAAGGATCCCGTAGCGCCATGTGGTGTCGTAGGCTTTCTCGAGGTCAAAGAAAACCGTGACTAGGTGCTGCTTCCGGAAAAAAGCCTCCTGTATGGCGCTCTCAAGTCGCACCAGATGGTCAGTGGTGGACCTATGAGAGCGAAATCCACATTGGTACTCAGACAGGAGACCTTTATCCTCCAAGAACCACACCAGTCGACGGTTCACCATCTTTTCGAGCAGCTTACATAGGCCATTTGTCAAACAAATGGGCCTATAGCTGCTTACAAACTTGGGATCCTTTCCAGCCTTAGGAATCGGTATCACGATCCCCTCTCGCCATTGAGATGGAAACTCCCCTTCAATCCATATACGATTGAAGAGGATCAACAGTTCTTTCATACTGGATTCGCACAGATGTTTTAACATTTGATTATGTATGTTATCCGGTCCAGGAGCCGTATCCCTGCACAGTGCAAGCGCACTTCGCAGTTCCCATTCAGAGAATGGTACATTATAGGACTCCGAAGCAGCAGTGGCAAAGGACAAGGGGTGAGTCTCTGCCTCCCGCTTCAGAGTCAGAAATGTAGGATCGTAACTCCCGGAGCAGGATACATCGGAGAAGTGCGAGCCAATGCTGTTGGCAATGGCGAGATGGTCCGTGATGATGTCCCCATTGATGGACACTCCGGGTATCGATAGTGATGTCGGGAGTCCGGAGATCCGACGAAGCTTAGTCCACACTTGAGATGAAGGAGTATGCGCCGTCATGGACGACACATACTTTTCCCACGTCGTTTTCTTACTCTCCCGAATCAGATATCGGGCTCTAGCACGCATCCTTCTGAAGGTGATAAGGTTGGCCATAGTGTTTTGCCTCCGATAGCATTTGAAAGCACGTCGACGATCTTTAATGGCTGCTGCAATCTCGGCTGTCCACCAAGGGACAAGCTTCCGGCGTGAGTTGCCGGATGAGGAAGGTATTGTTTCCTCAGCAGCAGTCAAAATACCATTCGTTATGTGAATGGTATGATCGTCGACACTCTCAAAGGTATCTTCGGCAAACACCGCACGTGCCGTGAAAGTTGGCCAATCAGCCCGACGGAGAAGCCATCGACTTGGTAACTCGATGGCTCTCTGGTTCGGAAGAGTAACGATAATTGGAAAATGGTCACTATTACAAAGGTCATCGTGTACACCCCACTGTAGCAGGGGAACCAGCGCACGACTGCACAGGGTAATATCGATACTTGAATAAGTACCGTGTGCAATAGAGAAGTGCGTAGGCTCCCCTGTGTTCAACAGACACAGGTCCAGCCGCCTGATCAGCCTCTCAAAATCTCTCCCTTTACCGCTAGTGGTAGCGGAGCCCCAGATGGTGTTGTGGGCATTAACATCTCCCAGAAGGAGAAAAGGAGGGGGGAGCTGAGAGACTAGATCCACCAGCTGGTCGTAATCCGGCCGAGAATCAGGTGGGATGTACACGTTACATACTGTTGCCATTACTGGCAACGAAGTACGAACTGCAACTGCCTCTAGCTGAGTACGCAACGGCACCTCTTCACTAAAGAGGCTAGAGTGGACGAGAGTGCAGACGCCACCAGCGGCCACAGCTCCGTCCATCCGGTCTTTAGAGAAGAGTTTGAAGTGACGCATTGTTGTCTCATGTCCAGGACGAAACCTGGATTCCTGAAGACAGACAATGGTTGCCGAAAACGAAGATATTAATTGTCGTAACTCAGCGAGATGAACAGAATAGCTATTACAGTTCCATTGTAATAGTGCCATGGTGTGGACTTAAGTAGAAGTGGGTCTTCTACTTATGCTTGACCGTTTGCCACCCTTCCCCATCTCTAGTTGGAGATGATGGGGCAGGAGAGCACACCTCAATCTCCACATCTCCGTCCGAAGACGAAGAAAATGGAGCGGGCGCTCTCTTGGGTTGCGCACGGTCGTCGTCGGACCTCACGGGTCTCGCCCTTGGGGAAGAGCGAGAGCGGTGTCGAGGGACTTTCTCCCGGTCCGAAGACTGGGTGTCTGTCCCCGACACGCCCCGAAGAGACTTCTTCTTGGATCGGCGCCGACGTGTGTTTGGGGAAGTAGATGGTCCCTTCCCCACAGACGCCGGGTCCTTATAAAACAAGGTCGCTCCTGCTGGCACCGCTCCACTGGTAGTGGTGGGAGCGGGATGGCTAGCAGATACATGAGCAGCCCTGCCTTTAGGAGAGGAAGAGAAACGGCGCTGAACCGCTCCCCTCTCCTCCGCCGATCTATTTTCTTTTCTATAGGGGAGTTCCTCCATACGGACGGGCTTGGCTTCAGCAGGCTTCGCTCCCTTGGTGGTAGTGGGAGCGGAAAGGCCAGCAGAGACAGTAGCCACCCCGTCAGCAGGAGGGCGAGAGAGACGGCGACGAACCGTCTCCCTCTTCTCCACTATCTTTGTCTTATCAGATGGGCTGGATGACGATCCAGCCCCGGTCGCAGAAGTCTTCTTTGCCTCGTTGGCAGGGGAAGACTTCTTCTCCGACCGTTTCGGAGAGGAAGATGACTTCTCCTCCGATTGCGCCGGTTTAGATGGTATAACCGGCGCCTTTTTCACAATGGCCGAAGAAGGTTGTTTAACCTTCTTCGGGCTGACAGGTCTCGCTTGGACAGCGAGGGGAGACTTTACGATCTCAGAGAAGTTCGTCGTCGAGGGTACAGCACGGGGAACGAAAGTGGCAGGGGTGATAGGTTGCGTCACCTTAGCCGCGAAAGATACCGGAAATTCGGGTGCAGTCATATCACGGTATCTCTTTCGAGCGTCGTGATATGAAAGCCGATCCAATGTTCTGATTTCTTGGATCTTGGCTTCCTTGCAGAACTCAGGGCACTGCTTCGACCGCGGAGAGTGACTTCCTTGGCAGTTAGGACACGTCGGGGGAGGCGTACACCCCACACCGTCATGTGTCCCCTTGCCACACTCTCTACACACCGCCTTGGCAGTGCACCTGGCAGAAACATGACCGAATTTCTGGCAATTGTAGCAGCGCATAGGTGGAGGGATGTACGGTCTAACGTCGCAATGGTACGACGTGACCTTCACCTGCTTAGGCACTACATCACCCTCAAAATGAAGAATGAAAGCGCCAGTATCGACGCTATCATTTCCAATTTTCCGGGTGATGCGCCTAATCCTGGTGACGCCTCGCTTCCCCAGATCCCGCATCAATTCCGCGTCGCTGTTTAAAATGAGGTCGCGATGGAATATAACTCCACGGACCTCATTTAGCGTATTGTGCTTCTCAACCTTAACGGGAATTTCGCCGAAATGCGTGCATTCCAGCAACGCTTCGGTTTGCTGCCGGTCAACGGTATGCAGCAGGAGCTGCCCGTTCCGGAGCTTGGAAATCCCGTTAAGGTCGCGATATTTCCCCTCGATTTCCTCTGAAAATAGGATCGATTTTACCTGTTTAAAATCTCCCCCGTCAGTCCTGGTAGCTACCAGGTAGCGAGGAGACCTGTCAACAGGGAACTTCTTATTAAATGCCTCATCCCAAGGCGTATACACCTTGGGATTCGGTCTACACTCCAGAGACGGCTTTTTAAGGGTGCCACCCTGTACAGGTGTCCGTGATCGTTTACTACGCATCCCGGACGAAATCCTCCCCGAATACTGCCCACTCCGAACGGGGGCTATCACTGTGGGCGCCACCCAGCCAAGGCAATACCTACCTGGCATAGCAGATATTGCCCGGGGTCCCAGTGCCTCGAACAGGCACTTCCCCCTCGGCATGCACAGGATTTATTCAGCTCCAGTATTCAGCCATGCAAGGACCTTCGTTGTAAGGCGGATACTACTGTAGGGTACATGGCGCACCCACCTGACGGGATGGGGCATACCGTCTAGGCTTTCTGGCCAGATGGCCAAGCTGGTGGCCCTTCCCCTAACAGCACGCATGTTTATTTCTATTGGTCAAACCAGAGCTGGGACCAGAAAACCAAAATTGACCTTTATAAGGCCCCCTCTAAGTCGCCTTTTACGACAGGCAGGGGATACCGTGGATGAATTCTGCCCTCCCCATCCACAGGGGGTCTGAACAAATCAAAACTGGCAAGTTATTCGGCCATGTCGGCCCTATTAGTCGCCTCCTACGACAGGCAGGGCATACCGTGGGTGTATTCTAACCCGCACCCACACGGGGGGACATGGACTGTATCGTAAATAGCTAAGTATTAGTCTGAGAGTGACTACATCGTTGATAGTTTTGTGCTAGTCCGAGAGGGACTGCATAGTAGATAGTTTAGTGCAAAATTGGGATGGAGTGTATCGTAGATAGCTTAGTGCTAAATCAAAAGGGACTTCATCATAGATAATTTAGTGCTAGTCCAAGAGGGACTGCATCGAAGATTGTTTAGTGCTAGTTCGAGAGGAACTGCATCGTAGATAGCTTCCTGCTAGCGCGAGAGGGACTACATCGTAGATAGTTTAGTGCAAGTTCGATAGGAACTGCATCGTAGACATAAGTGCAAAATCAAGACGGAATGTATCATAGATAGCTTATTGCTTATTCAAATTGGACTGCATCGTAGATAATTTAGTGCTAGTCAAGAAGGACTGCATCGTAGATAGTTGAGTGCAAGTTCGAGAGGAACTGCATCGCAGACAGTGTAGTGCTAGTTCGAGAGGAACTGCATCGTAGATAGTTTACTGGTTAATCTAGAGGGGCTGGGTCGTAGATTGTTAACTACTAGTCCGAGAGGGACTGCATCGTAGATAGTTTAGTGCTAGTTCGAGAGGAACTGCATCGTATATGAATAGTTTGGTTCTTAATCTAGAGGGACTGCATTGTCGATAGATTAGTGCTTAATCTAGAGGGACTGCATCGTCGATAGTTAACTCCTAGTCCGACAGGAACTGCCTCGTAAATAGTTTTCGTATTAGTCTGAGAGGAGCTGCATCGTAGATAGTTTTGTGCTAGTCCGAGAGGGACTGCATCGTAGATATATTAGCATTTTACCTAGAGGGTCTGCATAGTATATAGTTTAGTGCGAAATCGGGACGGAAAGTATCGTAGACAGCTTAGTACTAAATCAAAAAGGACTTTATCTTAGATAATTTAGTGCTAGTCCAAGAGGGACTGCTTCGAAGATAGATTAGTGGTAGTTCGAGAGAACTGCATCGTAGTTAGTTAACTGCTAGTACGAGAGGGACTGCATCGAAGATAGTTTACTGCTAGTCCGAGAGGGACGGCATCGTAGATATTTTAGTGCTAGTTCGGGAGAGTATATAGCGAAGTGCTAAATCAAAAGGGACTGCATCGTAGATAGTTTAGTGCAAGTTCGAAAGGAACTGCATCGCAGATAGTTTAGTGCTAGTCGCGGAGGGACTGCTTCGTAGATAGTTAACTGCTAGTCGGAGAGGGACAGCTTCGTAGTTGGTTTAGTGTTAGTTCGAGAGGAACTGCTTCGTAGACAGTTTACTGCTAGCCGGAGAGGGACTGCATCGTAGATAGTTTACTGCTAGTCAGAGCGAGACTGCATCGTAGATAGTTTAGAGCAAAATCAAAACGCAATGTGTCAGTGTTAAATAAAAAGGGACTGCATCGTAGATAGTTTAGTGCTAGTTCGAGAGGAACTGCATCGTATATGAATAGTTTTTTTCTTAATCTAGAGGGACTGCATCGTCGATAGGTTAGTGCTTTATCTAGAGGGACTGCATCGTCGATAGTTAACTGCTAGACCGACAGGGACTGCATCGTAAATAGTTTAGTATTAGTCGGAGAGGGACTGCTTCGTAGATAGATTACTGCTAGTCGGAGTGGGACTGCTTCGTAGTTAGTTTAGTGCTAGTTCGAAAAGAACTGCATGGTAGACAGTTAAGTGCTAGTCGGAGAGGGACTGCATCGTAGATAGTTTAGTGCGAAATTGGGACGGAATGTATCGTAGATAGCTGAGTGCTAAATCAATAGGGACTTCATCGTAGTTAATTTAGTGCTAGTCCAAGAGGGACTGCATCGAAGATTGTTTAGTGCTAGTTCGACAGGAACTGCATCGTAGATAGTTTACTGCTAGCGCGAGAGGGTCTGCATCGTAGATAAGATAGTGCAAGTTCGATAGGAACTGCATCGTAGACATAAGTGCAAAATCAAGACGGAATGTATCATAGATAGCTTATTGCTTATTCAAATGGGACTGCATCGTAGATAATTTAGTGCTAGTTCGAGAGGGACAGATTGGAGATAGTTTAAGGCTAGTTTTCGAGGGAAATGCATCGTAGATAGTATATTGCTAGTCCGAGAGGGACTGCATCGTAGATAGTTTAGTGCAAGTTCGTGAGGAACTGCATCCCAGACAGTTTAGTGGTAGTTCGAAAGGAACTGCATCGTAGGTAGTTTAGTGGTTAATCTCGAGGGGCTGCATCGTAGAGCGTAAACTACTAGTCCGAGAGGGACTGCATCGTAGATAGGTCCAAATAGAGAAGGGTCTGTATCGTCGATAGTTTAGTGCTAGTTCGATAGGAACTGCATCGTAGATAGCTTAGTGCTAAATCTAGAGGGGCTGCATTGTAGATTGTTAACTGCTAGTCCGAGAGAGACTGCGTCGTACATGGGTTCGGTTGAGTTCTAAAGATACTGCATCGTAGATAGCTCAGGGCCTAATAGAGGAACGTCTGTATCGTAGATAGCTTAGTGCAAGTTCGAGAGGAACTGCATCGCAGATAGTTTAGTACTAGTCGGAGAGGGACTGCTTCGTAGATAGTTTACTGCTAGTCGGAGAGGGACTGCTTCGTAGTTAGTATAGTGCTAGTTCGAGAGGAACTGCATCGTATATGAATAGTTTGGTTCTTAATCTAGAGGGACTGCATCGTCGATAGGTAAGTGCTTAATCTAGAGGGACTGCATCGTAAATAGTTTAGTATTAGTCTGAGAGGGACTGCATCGTACATAGTTTTGTGCTAGTCCGAGAGGGACTGCATCGTAGATATATTAGCATTTTACCTAGAGGGACTGCAACGTAGATATTTTAGTGCAAATCGGGACGGAAAGTATCGTAGACAGCTTAGTACTAAATCAAAAGGGACTTTATCGTAGATAATTTAGTGCTAGTCCAAGAGGGACTGCATCGAAGATAGATTAGTGCAAGTTCGATAGGAACTGCATCGTAGACATAAGTGCATAATCAAGACGGAATGTATCATAGATAGCTTATTGCTTATTCAAATTGGACTGCATCGTAGATAATTTAGTGCTAGTCAAGAGGGACTGCATCGTAGATAGATGAGTGCAAGTTCGAGAGGAACTGCATCGCAGACAGCGTAGTGCTAGTTCGAGAGGAACTGCATCGTAGATAGTTTACTGGTTAATCTAGAGGGGCTGGGTCGTAGATTGTTAACTACTAGTCCGAGAGGGACTGCATCGTAGATAGTTTAGTGCTAGTTCGAGAGGAACTGCATCGTATATGAATAGTTTGGTTCTTAATCTAGAGGGACTGCATTGTCGATAGATTAGTGCTTAATCTAGAGGGACTGCATCGTCGATAGTTAACTCCTAGTCCGACAGGAACTGCCTCGTAGATAGTTTTCGTATAAGTCTGAGAGGAACTGCATCGTAGATAGTTTTGTGCTAGACCGAGAAGGACTGCATCGTAGATATATTAGCATTTTACCTAGAGGGTCTGCATAGTATATAGTTTAGTGCAAAATCGGGACGGAAAGTATCGTAGACAGCTTAGTACTAAATCAAAAAGGACTTTATCTTAGATAATTTAGTGCTAGTCCAAGAGGGACTGCTTCGAAGATAGATTAGTGGTAGTTCGAGAGAACTGCATCGTAGTTAGATAACTGCTAGTACGAGAGGGACTGCATCGAAGATATTTTAGTGCTAGTTCGGGAGAGTATATAGCGAAGTGCTAAATCAAAAGGGACTGCATCGTAGATAGTTTAGTGCAAGTTCGAGAGGAACTGCATCGCAGATAGTTTAGTGCTAGTCGCGGAGGGACTGCTTCGTAGATAGTTAACTGCTAGTCGGAGAGGGACAGCTTCGTAGTTGGTTTAGTGTTAGTTCGAGAGGAACTGCTTCGTAGACAGTTTACTGCTAGACGGAGAGGGACTGCATCGTAGATAGTTTACTGCTAGTCAGAGCGACACTGCATCGTAGATAGTTTAGAGCAAAATCAAAACGCAATGTGTCAGTGTTAAATAAAAAGGGACTGCATCGTAGGTAGTTTAGTGCTAGTTCGAGAAGTACTGCATCGTATATGAATAGTTTTTTTCTTAATCTAGAGGGACTGCATCGTCGATAGGTTAGTGCTTTATCTAGAGGGACTGCATCGTCGATAGTTAACTGCTAGACCGACAGGGACTGCATCGTAAATAGTTTAGTATTAGTCGGAGAGGGACAGCTTCGTAGATAGATTACTGCTAGTCGGAGTGGGACTGCTTCGTAGTTAGTTTAGTGCTAGTTCGAAAAGAACTGCATGGTAGACAGTTAAGTGCTAGTCGGAGAGGGACTATATCGTAGATAGTTTAGTGCAAAATCGGGACGGAATGTATCGTAGATAGCTTAGTGCTAAATCATGGACTGCATCGTAGATAGTTTATTGCTAGTCCGAGAGGGACTGCATCGTAGATAGTTTAGTGCAAGTTCTTGAGGAACTGCATCGCAGACAGTTTAGTGGCAGTTCGAAAGGAACTGCATCGTAGGTAGTTTAGTGGTTAATCTCGAGGGGCTGCATCGTAGAGCGTAAACTACTAGTCCGAGAGGGACTGCATCGTAGATAGGTCCAAAGAGAAGAACTGTATCGTCGATAGTTTAGTGCTACTTCGATAGGAACTGCATCGTAGATAGCTTAGTGCTAAATCTAGAGGGGCTGCATTGTAGATTGTTAACTGCTAGTCCGAGAGGGACTGCGTCGTACATGGGTTCGGTTGAGTTCTAAAGATACTGCATCGTAGATAGCTCATGGCCTAATAGAGGAACGTCTGTATCGTAGATAGCTTAGTGCAAGTTCGAGAGGAACTGCATCGCAGATAGTTTAGTACTAGTCGGAGAGGGACTGCTTCGTAGATAGTTTACTGCTAGTCGGAGAGGGACTGCTTCGTAGTTAGTATAGTGCTAGATCGAGAGGAACTGCATCGTATATGAATAGTTTGGTTCTTAATCTAGAGGGACTGCATCGTCGATAGGTTAGTGCTTAATCTAGAGGGACTGCATCGTAAATAGTTTAGTATTAGTCTGAGAGGGACTGCATCGTACATAGTTTTGTGCTAGTCCGAGAGGGACTGCATCGTAGATATATTAGCATTTTACCTAGAGGGACTGCAACGTAGATAGTTTAGTGCAAATCGGGACGGAAAGTATCGTAGACAGCTTAGTACTAAATCAAAAGGGACTTTATCGTAGATAATTTAGTGCTAGTCCAAGAGGGACTGCATCGAAGATAGATTAGTGCAAGTTCGATAGGAACTGCATCGTAGACGAAAGTGCATAATCAAGACGGAATGTATCATAGATAGCTTATTGCTTATTCAAATTGGACTGCATCGTAGATAATTTAGTGCTAGTCAAGAGGGACTGCATCGTAGATAGTTGAGTGCAAGTTCGAGAGGAACTGCATCGCAGACAGCGTAGTGCTAGTTCGAGAGGAACTGCATCGTAGATAGTTTACTGGTTAATCTAGAGGGGCTGGGTCGTAGATTGTTAACTACTAGTCCGAGAGGGACTGCATCGTAGATAGTTTAGTGCTAGTTCGAGAGGAACTGCATCGTATATGAATAGTTTTTTTCTTAATCTAGAGGGACTGCATCGTCGATAGGTTAGTGCTTTATCTAGAGGGACTGCATCGTCGATAGTTAACTGCTAGACCGACAGGGACTGCATCGCAAATAGTTTAGTATTAGTCGGAGAGGGACTGCTTCGTAGATAGATTACTGCTAGTCGGAGTGGGACTGCTTCGTAGTTAGTTTAGTGCTAGTTCGAGAAGAACTGCATGGTAGACAGTTTAGTGCTAGTCGGAGAGGGACTGCATCGTAGATAGTTTAGTGCGAAATTGGGACGGAATGTATCGTAGATAGCTGAGTGCTAAATCAAAAGGGACTTCATCGTAGATAATTTAGTGCTAGTCCAAGAGGGACTGCATCGAAGATTGTTTAGTGCTAGTTCGAGAGGAACTGCATCGTAGATAGTTTACTGCTAGCGCGAGAGGGACTGCATCGTAGATAGGATAGTGCAAGTTCGTGAGGAACTGCATCGCAGACAGTTTAGTGGTAGTTCGAAAGGAACTGCATCGTAGGTAGTTTAGTGGTTAATCTCGAGGGGCTGCATCGTAGATCGTAAACTACTAGTCCGAGAGGGACTGCATCGTAGATAGGTCCAAATAGAGAAGGGTCTGTATCGTCGATAGTTTAGTGCTAGTTCGATAGGAACTGCATTGTAGACATAAGTGCAAAATCAAGACGGAATGTATCATAGATAGCTTATTGCTTATTCAAATGGGACTGCATCGTAGATAATTTAGTGCTAGTTCGAGAGGGACAGATTGGAGATAGTTTAAGGCTAGTGTTCGAGGGAAATGCATCGTAGATAGTTTATTGCTAGTCCGAGAGGGACTGCATCGTAGATAGTTTAGTGCAAGTTCGTGAGGAACTGCATCGCAGACAGTTTAGTGGTAGTTCGAAAGGAACTGCATCGTAGGTAGTTTAGTGGTTAATCTCGAGGGGCTGCATCGTAGATCGTAAACTACTAGTCCGAGAGGGACTGCATCGTAGATAGGTCCAAATAGAGAAGGGTCTGTATCGTCGATAGTTTAGTGCTAGTTCGATAGGAACTGCATCGTTGATAGCTTAGTGCTAAATCTAGAGGGGCTACATTGTAGATTGTTAACTGCTAGTCCGAGAGGGAATGCGTCGTACATGGGTTCGGTTGAGTTCTAAAGATACTGCATCGTAGATAGCTCAGGGCCTAATAGAGGAACGACTGTATCGTAGATAGCTTAGTGCAAGTTCGAGAGGAACTGCATCGCAGATAGTTTAGTACTAGTCGGAGAGGGACTGCTTCGTAGATAGTTTACTGCTAGACGGAGAGGGACTGCTTCGTAGTTAGTTTAGTGCTAGTTCGAGAGGAACTGCATCGTATATGAATAGTTTGGTTCTTAATCAAGAGGGACTGCATCGTCGATAGGTTAGTGCTTAATCTAGAGGGACTGCATCGTAAATAGTTTAGTATTAGTCTGAGAGGGACTGCATCGTACATAGTTTTGTGCTAGTCCGAGAGGGACTGCATCGTAGATATATTAGCATTTTACCTAGAGGGACTGCAACGTAGATAGTTTAGTGCAAATCGGGACGGAAAGTATCGTAGACAGCTTAGTACTAATTCAAAAGGGACTTTATCGTAGATAATTTAGTGCTAGTCCAAGAGGGACTGCATCGAAGATAGATTACTGCTAGTTCGAGAGGAACTGCATCGTAGTTAGTTAACTGCCAGTACATGAGGGACTGCATCGAAGATAGTTTACTGCTAGTCCGAGAGGGACGGCATCGTAGGTATTTTAGTGCTAGTTGGGGAGAGTATATAGCGAAGTGCTAAATCAAAAGGGACTGCATCGTATAGGTAGATTAGTGCAAGTTCGAGAGGAACTGCATCGCAGATAGTTTAGTGCTAGTCGGAGAGGGACTGCAACATAGATATTTTAGTGCTAGTTCGGGAGAGTATATAGCGAAGTGCTAAATCAAAAGGGACTGCATTGTAGATAGTTTAGTGCAAGTTCGAGAGGATCTCCATCGCAGATAGTTTAGTGCTAGTCGGAGAGGGACTGCTTCGTAGATAGTTTACTGCTAGTCGGAGCGGGACTGTTTCGTAGTTAGTTTAGTGCTAGTTCGAGAGGAACTGCATCGTAGACAGTTTACTGCTAGTCGGAGAGGGACTGCATCGTAGATAGTTGAGTGCAAAATTGGGACGGAGTGTATCGTAGATAGCTTAGTGCTAAATCAAAAGGGACTTCATCGTAGATAATTTAGTGCTAGTCCAAGAGGGACTGCATCGAAGATAGTTTAGTGCTAGTTCGAGAGGAACTGCATCGTAGACAGGTTACTGCTAGCGCGAGAGGGACTGCATCGATGATAGTGCAAGTTCGATAGGAACTGCATCGTAGACTTAAGTGCAAAATCAAGACGGTATGTATCATAGATAGCTTATTACTTATTAAAATGGGACTGCATCGTAGATAATTTAGTGCTAGTCCGAGAGGGACTGCATCGTAAATAGTTTAGGTCAAAAATAGAGAAGGGTCTGTATCATCGATGGTTTAGTGCAAGTTTGAGAGGAACTGATTCGTAGATAGCTTAGTGCTAAATCTAGAGGGGCTGCATCGTAGATTGTTAACTAATAGTCCGAGAGGGACTGCGTCGTAGATGGGTTCGGTTGAGTTCTAAAGATACTGCATCGTAGATAGCTCAGGGCCAAATAGAGGAACGTCTGTATCGTAGATAGCTTAGTGCAAGTTCGAGAGGATCTGCATCGTAGACAGTTTACTGCTAGTCAGAGGGAGACTGCATCGTAAATAGTTTAGAGCAAAATCAAAACGCAATGTGTCAGTGTTAAATCAAAAGGGACTGCATCATAGATAGTTTAGTGCTAGTTCGAGAGGAACTGCAGCGTATATGAATAGTTTGGTTCTTAACCTAGAGGGACTGCATCGTCGATAGGTTAGTGCTTAATCTAGAGGGACTGCATCGTCGATAGTTAACTGCTAGTCCGACAGGGACTGTATCGTAAATAGCTAAGTATTAGTCTGAGAGTGACTGCATCGTAGATAGTTTTGTGCTAGTCCGAGAGGGACTGCATAGTAGATATATTAGCATTTTACCTAGAGGGACTGCTTCGTATATAGTTTACTGCTAGTCGGAGCGGGACTGCTTCGTAGTTAGTTTAGTGCTAGCTCGAGAGGAACTGCATCGCGACAGTTAAATGCTAGTCGGAGAGGGACTGCATCGTAGATAGTTGAGTGCAAAATTGGGATGGAGTGTATCGTAGATAGCTTAGTGCTAAATCAAAAGGGACTTCATTGTAGATAATTTAGTGCTAGTCCAAGAGGGACTGCATCGAAGATTGTGTAGTGCTAGTTCCAGAGGAACTGCATCGTAGATAGTTTACTGCTAGCGCGAGAGGGACTGCATCGTAGATAGGATAGTGCAAGTTCGATAGGAACTGCATCGTAGACATAAGTGCAAAATCAGGACGGAATGTATCATAGATAGCTTATTGCTTATTCAAATGGGACTGCATCGTAGATAATTTAGTGCTAGTTCGAGAGGGACAGATTGGAGATAGTTTAAGGCTAGTTTTCGAGGGAACTGCATCGTAGATAGTTTACTGCTAGTCCGAGAGGGACTGCATCGTAGATAGTTTAGTGCAAGTTCGAGAGGAACTGCATCGCAGACAGTTTAGTGCTAGTTTGAGAGGAACTGCATCGTAGATAGTTTAGTGGTTAATCTAGAGAGGCTGCATCGTAGATCGTAAATTACTAGTCCGAGAGGGACTGCATCGTAGATAGGTCCAAATAGAGAAGGGTCTGTATCGTCGATAGTTTAGTGCTAGTTCGATGGAAACTGCATCGTAGATAGCTTAGTGCTAAATCTAGAGGGGCTGCATCGTAGATTGTTAACTGCTAGTCCGAGAGGGACTGCTCGTACATGGGTTCGGTTGAGTTCTAAAGATACTGCATCGTAGATAGCTCAGGGCCTAATAGAGGAACGTCTGTATCGTAGATAGCTTAGTGCAAGTTCGAGGGGAAGTGCATCGTTGACAGTTTACTGCTAGTCAGAGAGAGACTGCATCGTAGATAGTTTAGAGCAAAATCAAAACGCAATGTGTCAGTGTTAAATCAAGAGGGACTGCATCGTAGATAGTTTAGTGCTAGTTCGAGAGGAACTGCATCGTATATGAATAGTTTGGTTCTTAATCTAGAGGGACTGCATTGTCGATAGGTTAGGGACTGCATAGTAGATATATTAGCATTTTACCTAGAGGGACTGCTTCGTAGATAGTTTACTGCTAGTTCGAGAGGAACTGCATCGGGACAGTTTACTGCTAGTCGGAGAGGGACTGCATCGTAGATAGTTGAGTGCAAAATTGGGATGGAGTGTATCGTAGATAGCTCAGTGCTAAATCAAAAGGGACTTCATCGTAGATAATTTAGTGCTAGTCAAAGAGGGACTGCATCGATGATAGATTAGTGCTAGTTCGAGAGGAACTGCATCGTAGTTAGTTAACTGTTAGTACGAGAGGGACTGCAGGGACGGCATCGTAGATATTTTAGTGCTAGTTCGGGAGAGTATATAACGAAGTGCTAAATCAAAAGGGACTGCATCGTAGATAGTTTAGTGCAAGTTCGATAGGAACTGCATCGTAGACATAAGTGCAAAATCAAGACGGAATGTATCATAGATATCTTATTGCTTATTCAAAAGGGACTGCATCGTAGATAATTTAGTGATAGTCTGAGAGGGACTGCATCGTAGATAGTTTAGTGCAAGTTCGAGAGGAACTGCATCGCGGACAGTTTAGTGCTAGTTCGAGAGGAACTGCATCGTAGATAGTTTAGTGGTTATTCTAGAGGGGCTGCATCGTAGATTGTTAACTACTAGTCCGAGAGGGACTGCATCGTAGATAGTTTAGTGGTTAATCTAGAGGGGCTGCATCGTAGATCGTTAACTACTAGTCCGAGAGGGACTGCATCGTAGATAGTTTAGGTCCAAATAGAGAAGGGTCTGTATCATCGATAGTTTAGTGCTAGTTCGAGAGGAACTGCATCGTAGACAGTTTACTGCTAGTCAGAGAGAGATTGAATCGTAGATAGTTTAGAGCAAAATCAAAACGCAATGTGTCAGTGTTAAATCAATAGGGACTGCATCGTAGGTAAATTAGTGCTAGTTCGAGAGGAACTGCATGGTATATGAATAGTTTGGTTCTTAACCTAGAGGGACTGCATCGTCGATAGGTTAGTGCTTAATCTAGAGGGACTGCGTCGTCGATAGTTAACTGCTAGTCCGACAGGGACTGCATCGTAAATAGTTTAGTATTAGTCTGAGAGGGACTGCATCGTAGATAGTTTTGTGCTAGTCCGAGAGAGACTGCTTCGTAGATATATTAGCATTTTACCTAGAGGGACTGCTTCGTAGATAATTTACTGCTAGTCGGAGAGGGACTGCATCGTATATAGTTGAGTGCAAAATTTGGACGGAGTGTATCGTAGATAGCTTAGAGCTAAATCAAAAGGGACTGCATCGTAGATAATTTAGAGCAAGTCCAAGAGGGACTGCATCGAAGATTGTTTAGTGCTAGTTCGAGAGGAATTGCATCGTAGATAGCTTACTGCTAGCGCGAGAGGGACTGCATCGTAGATAGTTTAGTGCAAGTTCGAGAGGAACTGCATCGCAGACAGTTTAGTGCTAGTTCGAGAGGAACTGCATCGTAGATAGCTTAGTGGTTAATCTAGAGGAGCTTCATCGTAGATCGTTAACTACTAGTCCGAGAGGGACTGCATCGTAGATAGTTTAGGTCCAAATAAAGAAGGGTCTGTATCGTCGATAGTTTAGTGCTAGTTCGATAGGAACTGCATCGTAGATAGTTTAGTGGTTAATCTAGAGGGGCTGCATCGTAGATTGTTAACTACTAGTCCGAGAGGGACTGCATCGTAGATGGGTTCGGTTAGGTCTAAAGATACTGCATCGTAGATAGCTCAGGGCCGAATAGAGGAACGTCAGTATCGTAGATAGCTTAGTGCAAGTTCGAGAGGAACTGTACCGTAGACAGTTTACTGCTAGTCAGAGAGGGACTGCATCGTAGATAGTTTAGAGCAAAATCAAAACGCAATGTGTCAGTGTTAAATCAAAAGGGACTGCATCGTAGATAGTTTAGTGCTAGTTCGCGAGGACCTGCATCGTATATGAATAGTTTGGTTCTTAATCTAGAGGGACTGCATCGTCGATAGGTTAGTGCTTAATCTAGGGGAAATGCATCATCGATAGTTAACTGCTAGTCCGACAGGGACTGCATCGTAAATAATTTAGTATAAATCTGTGGGGGACTGCATCGTAGATAGTTTTGTGCGAGTCCGAGAGGGACTGCATCGTAGATATATTAGCATTTTACCTAGAGGGACTGCACCGTAGATAGTTTAGTGCAAAATCGGGACGGAAAGTATCGTCGACAGCTTAGTACTAAATCAAAAGGGACTTTATCGTAGATAATTTAGTGCTAGTCCAAGAGGGACTGCATCGAAGATAGATTAGTGCTAGTTCGAGAGGAACTGCATCGTAGATAGTTTAGTGGTTAATCTAGAGGGGCTGCATCGTAGATTGTTAACTACTAGTCCGAGAAGGACTGCATCGTATATAGTTTAGTGGTTAATCTAGAGGGGCTTCATCGTAGATCGTTAACTACTAGTCCGAGAGGGTCAGCATCGTAGATAGTTTAGGTCCAAATAGAGACGGGTCTGTATCGTCGATAGTGTAGTGCTAGTTCGAGAGGAACTGCATCGTAGATAGCTTAGTGCTAAATCTAGAGGGGCTGCATCGTAGATTGTTAACTACTAGTCCGAGAGGGACTGCATCGTAGATAGTTTAGAGCAAAATCCAAACGCAATGTGTCAGTGTTAAATCAAAAGGGCCTGCATCGTAGATATTTTAGTGCTAGTTCGATAGGAACTGCATCGTAGATAATTTAGTGGTTAATCTAGGGGGGCTTCATCGTAGATCGTTAACTACTAGTCCGAGAGGGACTGTATCGTAGATAGTTTAGTGCAAGTTCGAGAGGAACTGCATCGTAGACAGTTTACTGCTAGGCGAAGAGGGACTGCATCGTAGATAGTTTAGTGCAAAATTGGGACGGAATGTATCGTTGATAGCTTAGTGCTAAATAAAAAGGACTTCATCGTAGATAATTTAGTGCTAGTTCGAGAAGGACTGATTGAAGATAGTTTAGGCTAGTTTTCGAGGGAACTGCATCGTAGATAGTTTACTGCTAGTCGGAGCGAGACTGCTTCGTAGTTAGTTTAGTGCTAGTTCGAGAGGAACTGCATCGTAGACAGTTTACTGCTAGTCAGAGAGAGACTGCATCGTAGATAGTTTAGAGCAAAATCAAAACGCAATGTGTCAGTGTTAAATCAAAAGGGACTGCATCGTAGATAGTTTAGTGCTAGTTCGAGAGGAACTGCATCGTATATGAATACTTTGGTTCTTAATCTAGAGGGACTGCATCGTAAATAGTTTAGTATTAGTCTGAGAGGGACTGCATCGTAGATAGTTTTGTGCTAGTCCGTGAGGGACTGCATCGTAAATATATTAGCATTTTACCTAGAGGGACTGCATCGTAGATAGTTTAGTGCACAATCGGGACGGAGAGTATCGTAGACAGCTTAGTACTAAATCAAAAGGGACTTTATCGTAGATAATTTAGTGCTAGTGCAAGAGGGACTGCATCGAAGATAGTTTACTGCTAGTCCGAGAGGGACGGCATCGTAGATATTTTGGTGCTAGTTCCGGAGAGTATATAGCGAAGTGCTAAATCAAAAGGGACTGCATCGTAGATAGTTTAGTGCAAGTTCGAGAGGAACAGCATCGCAGATAGTTTAGTGCTAGTCGGAGAGGGACTGCTTCGTAGATAGTTTACTGCTAGTCGGAGCGGGACTGCTTCGTAGTTAGTTTAGTGCTAGTTCGAGAGGAACTGCATCGTAGATAGCTTACTGCTAGCACGAGAGGGAGTGAATCGTAGATAGTTTAGTGAAAGTTCGTTAGGAACTGCATCGTAGACTTAAGTGCAAAATCAAGACGGAATGTATCATAGATAGCTTATTGCTTATTCAAATGGGACATCATCGTAGATAATTTAGTGCTAGTCCGAGAGGGACTGCATCGTAGATAGTTTAGTGCAAGTTCGAGAGGAACTGCATCGCAGACAGTTTAGTGCTAGTTCGGAGGAACAGCATCGTAGATAGTTTAATAGTTAATCTAGAGGGGCTGCATCGTAGGTTGTTAACTGCTAGTCCGAGAGGGACTGCGTCGTAGATGGGTTCGGTTGAGTTCTAAAGATACTGCATCGTAGATAGCTCAGGGCCAAATAGAGGAACGTCTGTATCGTAGATAGCTTAGTGCAAGTTCGAGAGGAACTGCATCGTAGACAGTTTACTGCTAGTCAGAGAGAGATTGCATCGTAGATAGTTTAGAGCAAAATCAAAACGCAATGTGTCAGTGTTAAATCAAAAGGGACTGCACCGTAGATAGTTTAGTGCTAGTTCGAGAGGAACTGCATCGTATATGAATAGTTTGGTTCTTAACCTAGAGGGACTGCATCGTCGATACGTTAGTGCTTAATCTAGAGGGACTGCATCGTCGATAGTTAACTGCTAGTCCGACAGGGACTGCATCGTAAATAGTTTAGTATTAGTCTGAGAGGGACTGCATCGTAGATAGTTTTGTGCTAGTCCGAGAGGGACTGCATCGTAGATATGTTAGCATTTTACCTAGAGGGACTGCTTCGTAGATAATTTACTGCTAGTCGGAGCGGGACTGCTTCGTAGTTAGTTTAGTGCTAGTTCGAGAGGAACTGCATCGTAGACAGTTTACTGCTAGTCGGAGAGGGACTGCATCTTATATAGTTGAGTGCAAAATTTGGACGGAGTGTATCGTAGATTAGAGGTGGGACTATCGACTACTTTTAACCATCGACTGACTAGTCATTCATTGGAAGAAACTATCGACTAGATAGTCGACTACTTTCAGTCGAATGGTTACCTGAATTCGCATTGCTCCTAAGCGTGTTGTTCCATGTATTCGACTGAAGGTAGTCGCTCCTAGGCAGCGTACTTGCAGCGTACAAAGCACGGCAAGCCGTTACCCGCTGAGTTGAGGCGTACCACCATATGAAAATCAAACTTCTCCTTAACCCACCTATTTTTGCAGACGTTAGTTTGGACTACTCGACGCTCGGCAACATGCAATTGCTCAAAGTTATTTATTTATGTTTACTGTGCTTCGAAATGGTGGTTTACGTCGTGTAGAGTGCAGCCATTATTTGCAATGTTGCACATTTCATTTAATGCAAAATGTGTGAGAAAATGTTCCCCTATACCGGTATTGATACAGGGCACATTACCTGTATGTACTGTGGATAAGTGAAGCAATAGACCAATACTTAATTAACCTAAGAGTAAATTAAATCACTATTACTGAGAGGGAGTTCTTAAGTACCGGGAACAATTCCATAGCCAACATTGAAATAATCACACTTCATATTTTAATGCCAAAAATAGTAAATGTAAAATATGTCCATAGAGTCATAAACAAGTTAGGCTATGTGTTCACTAATTTAATCCTCTCTGAAGTACTAAGAACGTAGAGCTGAAATACGACTTGAACAAGAAAATTACGGCCTATAGTAAATACACACGAAAATAGAACACTTTAGAACAGCAACGAGGGCGAACTTTCAGTGGAGACGTTGGCAACAATGTAAATACTAAGTTTTTTTTAATGCGCGCGCTATCCATGTGCTGAAACAATTGACGACCAGAACGTAAAACTATCCGAGCGCGTTCTACATGTTAAAAGTTAAAACACAATTGGGATATGTCGTTTGCAAACGACTTGTTTATGTTACGGTGAGTAGTCGTTGAATTCACTCGACTGTTTTTTAAAAGCAGTCAAACAAGTCGATGGATTTAACATTTTTCAGTCGACTGCTGCGGTGCTGCCCATCTCCGAACAATTGACGACCAGAATCGATTTGTGCGTACGGTCAAGTACCCGCTGCAATAGATATAGAGATTCACATCACCACTCTATCTTATGATGGATTTCAGTACATAAAATCAGCCACAAGGCAACGGCAGTTTAACCACAGACAACGCTACAACTCTTCCATCCCTGCTCTCATGTCTTTGCCACTAACACCTTCCCCCCTCCCACACAGCACGCCACTGCTCTGACACAGTTGATAGGCCTGCTACAACAACTCTCAGCCATAACCCTGTAAACTACAGCTAAACCAAACCCAGAACCCCCTAATACACTTCATTTGCAGAGCAATAAAATCCATAAAACAACTCCGCAACAAGCTTCACAAAAACCTAAATTATAAACGAAAAGACTTCTCCACAAACACCAAAATCTGTAAACATCCCTCATTTCAGGCACACTACACCTTAAACAGACATAGAAGGCATAGTCATGACCCCTTCATGGAGTAGGCTATTGTCTAAACACGATCATGTCTCCTTCAACTTTACTGAAGACTTCATTAAATTCTATTAAAAAAATTAAACTCATTCCACAAATCTTAAAATCAGTATACATCCCTCATTTCAGTTACTTTATTCATTAAACAAACATAGAAGGTGTAGCCATGACCCCTTCATGGAGTAGGCTATTGTCTAAATCTGACCACGCATAGGCTACTACAACCTTAATCTAATTCAAAATTACGGCTAAATGAACCATCTGACTGGGAGGCAAAGGTATTTACCGGCTTGCCTGGGATGATGTGCCACAAAACCGGTATCTGGAGTTCAAACATAACCTAAATATTGAATGACAATATTGAATTGCCCAATAACTTGGACAATTGGATTTAGGCTATTTCATTGAAAGAATCAACGAACTGTATAGAACTATAGGCACCTACAGGTATACTTAACTTATTAATTAAAGCTCTACAATAAACATACAGCACAATGAATTGTAGCATGAAGTTATCCTGAAGAAGTCGTTTGATTAGAACAACTACTTAAATTCGAATGATTCCATTCGCTTGGAATTAGTCGTTTGCCAACGACTTGTTTCATTCGAATGATTTCCAACGATAGTTTTGGGATCAGTCGTTTGCAAACGACTTGTTTATGGTACGGTGAGTAGTCGTTGAATTCATTCGACTGTTTTTAAAAAGCAGTCGAATAAGTCGATTGTTTTAACTATCGACTTATTCGACTGTTTTCAGTCGACTGCTGCCCATCTCTATCGTAGATAGCTTAGAGCTAAATCAAAAGGGACTTCATCGTTGATAATTTAGTGCTAGTCCAAGAGGGACTGCTTCGAAGATTGTTTAGTGCTAGTTCGAGAGGAACTGCATCGTAGATAGCTTACTGCTAGCGCGAGAGGGACTGCATCGTAGATAGTTTAGTGCAAGTTCGAGAGGAACTGCATCGCAGACAGTTTAGTGCTAGTTCGAGAGGAACTGCATCGTAGATAGTTTAGTGTTTAATCTAGAGGGGCTGCATCGTAGATTGTTAACTACTAGTCCCAGAGGGACTGCATCGTAGATAGTTTAGTGGTTAATCTAGAGGGGCTTCATCGTAGATCGTTAACTACTAGTCCGAGAGGGACTGCATCGTAGATAGTTTAGGTCCAAATAGAGAAGGGTCTGTATCGTCGATAGTTAAGTGCTAGTTCGAGAGGAACTGCATCGTAGATAGCTTAGTGCTAAATCTAGAGGGGCTGCATCGTAGAATGTTAACTGCTAGTCCGAGAGGGACTGCGTCGTAGATGGGTTCGGTTTAGTTCTAAAGATACTGCATCGTAGATAGCTCAGCGCCAAATAAAGGAACGTTTGTATCGTATATAGCTTAGTGCAAGTTCGAGAGGAACTGCATCGTAGACAGTTTACTGCTAGTCAGAGAGGGACTGCATCGTAGATAGTTTAGAGCAAAATCAAAACGCAATGTGTCAGTGTTAAATCAAAAGGGACTGCATCGTAGATAGTTTAGTGCTAGTTCGAGAGGAACTGCATCGTATATGAATAGTTTGGTTCTTAATCTAGAGGGACTGCATCGTCGATAGGTTAGTGCTTAATCTAGAGGGACTGCTTCGTAAATAGTTTAGTATTAGTCTGAGAGGGACTGCATCGTAGATAATTTTGTGCTAGTCCGAGAGGGACTGCATCGTAGATATGTTAGCATTTTACCTAGAGGGACTGCATCGTAGATAGTTTAGTGCAAGTTCGAGAGGAACTACATCGCAGATAGTTTAGTGCTAGTCGGAGAGGGACTGCTTCGTAGATAGTTTACTGCTAGTCTGAGCGGGACTGCTTCGTAGTTAGTTTAGTGCTAGTTCGAGAGGAACTGCATCGTAGACAGTTTACTGCTAGCCGGAGAGAGATTGCATCGTAGATAGTTTAGAGCAAAATTAAAACGCAATGTGTCAGTGTTAAATCAAAAGGGACTGCATCGTAGATAGCTCAGGGCCAAATAGAGGAACGTCTGTATCGTAGATAGCTTAGTGCAAGTTCGAGAGGAACTGCATCGTAGACAGTTTACTGCTAGTCAGAGAGAGACTGCATCGTAGATAGTTTAGAGCAAAATCAAAACGCAATGTGTCAGTGTTAAATCAAAAGGGACTGCATCGTAGATAGTTTAGTGCTAGTTCGAGAGGAACTGCATCGTATATGAATAGTTTGGTTCTTAATCTAGAGGGACTGCATCGTAAATAGTTTAGGTATTAGTCTGAGAGGGACTGCATCGTAGATAGTTTTGTGCAAGTCCGAGAGGGACTGCATTGTAGATATATTAGCATTTTACCTAGAGGGACTGCATCGTAGATAGTTTAGTGCACAATCGGGACGGAGAGTATCGTAGACAGCTTAGTACAAAATCAAAAGGGACTTTATCGTAGATAATTTAGTGCTAGTCCTAGAGGGACTGCATCGAAGATAGTTTACTGCTAGTCCGAGAGGGACGGCATCGTAGATATTTTAGTGCTAGTTCGGGAGAGTATATAGCGAAGTGCTAAATCAAAAGGGACTGCATCATAGATAGTTTAGTGCAAGTTCGAGAGGAACAGCATCGCAGATAGTTTAGTGCTAGTCCGAGAGGGACTGCTTCGTAGATAGTTTACTGCTAGTCGGAGCGGGACTGCTTCGTAGTTAGTTTAGTGCTAGTTCGAGAGGAACTGCATCGTAGATAGCTTACTACTAGCGCGAGAGGGAGTGAATCGTAGATAGTTTAGTGAAAGTTCGATAGGAACTGCATCGTAGACTTAAGTGCAAAATCAAGACGGAATGTATCATAGATAGCTTATTGCTTATTCAAATGGGACTGCATCGTAGATAATTTAGTGCTAGTCCGAGAGGGACTGCATCGTAGATAGTTTAGTGCAAGTTCGAAAGGAACTGCATCGCAGACAGTTTAGTGCTAGTTCGGAGGAACTGCATCGTAGATAGTTTAGTTGTTAATCTAGAGGGGCTGCATCGTAGATTGTTAACTACTAGTCCGAGAGGGACTGCATCGTAGATAGTTTAGTGGTTAATCTAGAGGGGCTTCATCGTAGATCGTTAACTACTAGTCCGAGAGGGACTGCATCGTAAATAGTTTAGGTCAAAAATAGAGAAGGGTCTGTATCGTCGATAGTTTAGTGCTAGTTCGAGAGGAACTGCATCGTAGATAGCTTAGTGCTAAATCTAGAGGGGCTGCATCGTAGGTTGTTAGCTGCTAGTCCGAGAGGGACTGCGTCGTAGATGGGTTAGGTTGAGTTCTAAAGATACTGCATCGTAGATAGCTCAGGGCCAAATAGAGGAACGTCTGTATCGTAGATAGCTTAGTGCAAGTTCGAGAGGAACTGCATCGTAGACAGTTTACTGCTAGTCAGAGAGAGATTGCATCGTAGATAGTTTAGAGCAAAATCAAAACGCAATGTGTCAGTGTTAAATCAAAAGAGACTGCATCGTAGATAGTTTAGTGCTAGTTCGAGAGGAACTGCATCGTATATGAATAGTTTGGTTCTTAACCTAGAGGGACTGCATCGTCGATACGTTAGTGCTTAATCTAGAGGGACTGCATCGTCGATAGTTAACTGCTAGTCCGACAGGGACTGCATCGTAAATAGTTTAGTATTAGTCTGAGAGATACTGCATCGTAGATAGTTTTGTGCCAGTCCGAGAGGGACTGCATCGTAGATATGTTAGCATTTTACCTAGAGGGACTGCTTCGTAGATAATTTACTGCTAGTAGGAGCGGGACTGCTTCGTAGTTAGTTTAGAGCTAGTTCGAGAGGAACTGCATCGTAGATAGCTTACTGCTAGCGCGAGAGGGAGTGAATCGTAGATAGTTTAGTGCAAGTTCGAGAGGAACTGCATCGTAGACAGTTTACTGCTAGTCGGAGAGGGACTGCATCGTATATAGTTGAGTGCAAAATTTGGACGGAGTGTAACGTAGATAGCTTAGAGCTAAATCAAAAGGGACTTCATCGTTGATAATTTAGTGCTAGTCCAAGAGGGACTGCATCGAAGATTGTTTAGTGCTAGTTCGAGAGGAACTGCATCGTAGATAGCTTACTGCTAGCGCGAGAGGGACTGCATCGTAGATAGTTTAGTGCAAGTTCGAGAGGAACTGCATCGCAGACAGCTTAGTGCTAGTTCGAGAGGAACTGCATCGTAGATAGTTTAGTGCTACTTCGAGAGGAACTGCATCGTATATGAATAGTTTGGTTCTTAATCTAGAGGGACTGCATCGTCGATAGGTGAGTGCTTAATCTAGAGGGACTGCTTTGTAAATAGTTTATTATTAGTCTGAGAGGGACTGCATCGTAGATAGTTTTGTGCTAGTCCGAGAGGGACTGCATCGTAGATATGTTAGCATTTTACCTCGAGGGACTGCATCGTAGATAGTTTAGTGCAAGTTCGAGAGGAACTGCATCGCAGATAGTTTAGTGCTAGTCGGAGAGGGACTGCTTCGTAGATAGTTTACTGCTAGTCGGAGCGGGACTGCTTCGTAGTTAGTTTAGTGCTAGTTCGAGAGGAACTGCATCGTAGACAGTTTACTGCTAGTCGGAGAGAGATTGCATCGTAGATAGTTTAGAGCAAAATTAAAACGCAATGTGTCAGTGTTAAATCAAAAGGGACTGCATCGTAGATAGCTCAGGGCCAAATAGAGGAACGTCTGTATCGTAGATAGCTTAGTGCAAGTTCGAGAGGAACTGCATCGTAGACAGTTTACTGCTAGTCAGAGAGAGACTGCATCGTAGATATATTAGCATTTTACCTAGAGGGACTGCATCGTAGATAGTTTAGTGCACAATCGGGACGGAGAGTATCGTAGACAGCTTAGTACTAAATCAAAAGGGACTTTATCGTAGATAATTTAGTGCTAGTCCAAGAGGGACTGCATCGAAGATAGTTTACTGCTAGTCCGAGAGGGACGGCATCGTAGATATTTTAGTGCTAATTCGGGAGAGTATATAGCGAAGTGCTAAACCAAAAGGGACTGCATCGTAGATAGTTTAGTGCAAGTTCGAGAGGAACAGCATCGTAGATAGCTTACTGCTAGCGCGAGAGGGAGTGAATCGTAGATAGTTTAGTGAAAGTTCGATAGGAACTGCATCGTAGACTTAAGTGCAAAATCAAGACGGAATGTATCATAGATAGCTTATTGCTTATTCAAATGGGACTGCATCGTAGACAATTTAGTGCTAGTCCGAGAGGGACTGCATCGTAGATAGTTTAGTGCAAGTTCGAGAGGAACTGCATCGCAGACAGTTTAGTGCTACTTCGGAGGAACTGCATCGTAGATAGTTTAGTGGCTAATCTAGAGGGGCTGCATCGTAGATTGTTAACTACTAGTCCGAGAGGGACTGCATCGTAGATAGTTTAGTGGTTAATCTAGAGGGGCTTCATCGTAGATCGTTAACTACTAATCCGAGAGGGACTGCATCGTAGATAATTTAGGGCCAAATAGAGAAGGGTCTGTATCGTCGATAGTTTAGTGCTAGTTCGAGAGTAACTGCATCATAGATAGCTTAGTGCTAAATCTAGAGGGGCTGCATCGTAGGTTGTTAACTGCCAGTCCGAGAGGGACTGCGTCGTAGATGGGTTCGGTTGATTTCTAAAGATACTGCATCGTAGATAGCTCAGGGCCAAATAGAGGAACGTCTGTATCGTAGATAACTTAGTGCAAGTTCGAGAGGAACTGCATCGTAGACAGTTTACTGCTAGTCAGAGAGAGATTGCATCGTAGATAGTTTAGAGCAAAATCAAAACGCAATGTGTCAGTGTTAAATCAAAAGGGACTGCATCGTAGATATTTTAGTGCTAGATCGAGAGGAACTGCATCGTATATGAATAGTTTGGTTCTTAACCTAGAGGGACTGCATCGTCGATACGTTAGTGCTTAATCTAGAGGGACTGCATCGCCGATAGTTAACTGCTAGTCCGACAGGGACTGCATCGCAAATAGTTTAGTATTAGTCTGAGAGGGACTGCATCGTAGATAGTTTTGTGCTAGTCCGAGAGGGACTGCATCGTAGATATGTTAGCATTTTACCTAGAGGGACTGCTTCGTAGATAATTTACTGTTAGTCGGAGCGGGACTGCTTCGTAGTTAGTTAAGTGCTAGTTCGAGAGGAACTGCATCGTAGACAGTTTACTGCTAGTCGGAGAGGGACTGCATCGTATATAGTTGAGTGCAAAATTTGGACGGAGTGTATCGTAGATAGCTTAGAGCTAATCAAAAGGGACTTCATCGTTGATAATTTAGTGCTAGTCCAAGAGGGACTGCATCGAAGATAGATTAGTGTTTAATCTAGAGGGGCTGCATCGTAGATTGTTAACTACTAGTCCGAGAGGGACTGCATCGTAGATAGTTTAGTGGTTAATCTAGAGGGGCATCATCGTAGATCGTTAACTACTAGTCCGAGAGGGACTGCATCGTAGATAGTTTAGGTCCAAATAGAGAAGGGTCTGTATCGTCGATAGTTAAGTGCTAGTTCGAGAGGAACTGCATCGTAGATAGCTTAGTGCTAAATCTAGAGGGGCTGCATCGTAGAATGTTAACTGCTAGTCCGAGAGGGACTGCGTCGTAGATGGGTTCGGTTTAGTTCTAAAGATACTGCATCGTAGATAGCTCAGCGCCAAATAAAGGAACGTTTGTATCGTAGATAGCTTAGTGCAAGTTCGAGAGGAACTGCATCGTAGACAGTTTACTGCTAGTCAGAGAGGGAATGCATCGTAGATAGTTTAGAGCAAAATCAAAACGCAATGTGTCAGTGTTAAATCAAAAGGGGCGGCATCGTAGATAGTTTAGTGCTAGTTCGAGAGGAACTGCATCGTATATGAATAGTTTGGTTCTTAATCTAGAGGGACTGCTTCGTCGATAGGTTAGTGCTTAATCTAGAGGGACTGCTTCGTAAATAGTTTAGTATTAGTCTGAGAAGGACTGCATCGTAGATAGTTTTGTGCTAGTCCGAGAGGGACTGCATCGTAGATATGTTAGCATTTTACCTAGAGGGACTGCATCGTAGATAGTTTAGTGCAAGTTTTGGGAGGAACTGCATCGCAGATAGTTTAGTGCTAGTCGGAGAGGGACTGCTTCGTAGATAGTTTACTGCTAGTCGGAGCGGGACTGCTTCGTAGTTAGTTTAGTGCTAGTTCGAGAGGAACTGCATCGTAGACAGTTTACTGCTAGTCGGAGAGAGATTGCATCGTAGATAGTTTAGAGCAAAATTAAAACGCAATGTGTCAGTGTTAAATCAAAAGGGACTGCATCGTAGATAGCTCAGGGCCAAATAGAGGAACGTCTGTATCGTAGATAGCTTAGTGCAAGTTCGAGAGGAACTGCATCGTAGACAGTTTACTGCTAGTCAGAGAGAGACTGCATCGTAGATAGTTTAGAGCAAAATCAAAACGCAATGTGTCAGTGTTAAATCAAAAGGGACTGCATCGTAGATAGTTTAGTGCTAGTTCGAGAGGAACTGCATCGTATATGAATAGATTGGTTCTTAATCTAGAGGGACTGCTTCATAAATAGTTTAGTATTAGTCTGAGAGGGACTGCATCGTAGATAGTTTTGTGCTAGTCCGAGAGGGACTACATCGTAGATATGTTAGCATTTTACCTAGAGGGACTGCATCGTACATAGTTTAGTGCAAGTTCGAGAGGAACAGCATCGCAGATAGTTTAGTGCTAGTCGGAGAGGGACTGCTTCGTAGATAGTTTACTGCTAGTCGGAGCGGGACTGCTTCGTAGTTAGTTTAGTGCTAGTTCGAGAGGAATTGCATCGTAGATAGCTTACTGCTAGAGCGAGAGGGAGTGAATCGTAGATAGTTTAGTGAAAGTTCGATAGGAACTGCATCGTAGACTTAAGTGCAAAATCAAGACGGAATGTATCATAGATAGCTTATTGCTTATTCAAATGAGACTGCATCGTAGATAATTTAGTGCTAGTCCGAGAGGGACTGCATCGTAGATAGTTTAGTGCAAGTTCGAGAGGAACTGCATCGTAGAAAGTTTAGTGGTTAATCTAGAGGGGCTTCATCGTAGATCGTTAACTACTAGTCCGAGAGGGACTGCATCGTAGATAGTTTAGGTCCAAGTAGAGAAGGGTCTGTATCGTCGATAGTTTAGTGCTAGTTCGAGAGGAACTGCATCGTAGATAGCTTAGTGCTAAATCTAGAGGGGCTGCATCGTAGGTTCTTAACTGCTAGTCCGAGAGGGACTGCGTCGTAGATGGGTTCGGTTGAGTTCTAAAGATACTGCATCGTAGATAGCTCAGGGCCAAATAGAGGAACGTCTGTATCGTAGATAGCTTAGTGCAAGTTCGAGAGGAACTGCATCGTAGACAGTTTACAGCTAGTCAGAGAGAGATTGCATCGTAGATAGTTTAGAGCAAAATCAAAACGCAATGTGTCAGTGTTAAATCAAAAGGGACTGCATCGTCGATAGTTAACTGCTAGTCCGACAGGGACTGCATCGTAAATAGTTAGTATTAGTCTGAGAGGGACTGCATCGTAGATAGTTTTGTGCTAGTCCGAGAGGGACTGCATCGTAGATATGTTAGCATTTTACCTAGAGGGACTGCTTCGTAGATAATTTACTGCTAGTCGGAGCGGGACTGCTTCGTAGTTGGTTTAGTGCTAGTTCGAGGGGAACTGCATCGTAGACAGTTTACTGCTAGTCGGAGAGGGACTGCATCGTATATAGTTGAGTGCAAAATTTGGACGGAGTGTATCGTAGATAGCTTAGAGCTAAATCAAAAGGGACTTCATCTTTGATAATTTAGTGCTAGTCCAAGAGGGACTACATCGACGATTGTTTAGTGCTAGTTCGAGAGGAACTGCATCGTAGATAGCTTACTGCCAGCGCGAGAGGGACTGCATCGTAGATAGTTTAGTGCAAGTTCGAGAGCAACTGCATCGCAGACAGTTTAGTGCTAGTTCGAGAGGAACTGCATCGTAGATAGTATAGTGATTAATCTAGAGGGGCTGCATCGTAGATTGTTAACTACTAGTCCGAGAGGGACTGCATCGTAGATAGTTTAGTGGTTAATCTAGAGGGGCTTCATCGTAGATCGTTAACTACTAGTCCGTGAGGGACTGCATCGTAGATAGTTTAGGTCCAGATAAAGAAGGGTCTGTATCGTCGATAGTTTAGTGCTAGATCGATAGGAACTGCATCGTAGATAGTTTAGTGGTTAATCTAGAGGGGCTGCATCGTAGATTGTTAACTACTAGTCCGAGAGGGACTGCGTCGTAGATGGGTTCGGTTAGGTCTAAAGATACTGCATCGTATATAGCTCAGGGCCGAATAGCGGAACGTCTGTATCGTAGATAGCTTAGTGCAAGTTCGAGAGGAACTGTATCGTAGACAGTTTACTGCTAGTCAGAGAGGGACTGCATCGTAGATAGTTTAGAGCAAAATCAAAACGCAATGTGTCAGTGTTAAATCAAAAGGGACTGCATCGTAGATAGTTTTGTGCTAGTTCGCGAGGACCTGCATCGTATATGAATAGTTTGGTTCTTAATCTAGAGGGACTGCATCGTCGATAGGTTAGTGCTTAATCTAGGGGAAATGCATCATCGATAGTTAACTGCTAGTCCGACAGGGACTGCATCGTAAATAATTTAGTATAAGTCTGTGGGGGACTGCATCGTAGATAGTTTTGTGCTAGTCCGAGAGGGACTGCATCGTAGATATATTAGCATTTTACCTAGAGGGACTGCACCGTAGATAGTTAAGTGCAGAATCGGGACGGAAAGTATCGTAGACAGCTTAGTACTAAATCAAAAGGGACTTTATCGTAGATAATTTAGTGCTAGTCCAAGAGCGACTGCATCGAAGATAGATTAGTGCTAGTTCGAGAGGAACTGCATCGTAGATAGTTTAGTGGTTAATCTAGAGGGGCTGCATCGTAGATTTTTAACTACCAGTCCGAGAAGGACTGCATCGTAGATAGTTTAGTGGTTAATCTAGAGGGGCTTCATCGTAGATCGTTAACTACTAGTCCGAGAGAGACTGCATCGTAGATAGTTTAGGTCCAAGTAGAGAAGGGTCTGTATCGTCGATAGTTTAGTGCTAGTTCGAGAGGAACTGCATCGTAGATAGCTTAGTGCTAAATCTAGAGGGGCTTCATCGTAGATTGTTAACTGCTAGTCCGAGAGAGACTGCGTCGTAGATGGGTTCGGTTGAGTTCTAAAGATACTGCATCGTAGATAGCTCAGGGCCAAATAGAGGAACGTCTGTATCGTAGATAGCTTAGTGCAAGTTCGAGAGGAACTGCATCGTAGACAGTTTACTGCTAGTCAGAGAGAGACTGCATCGTAGATAGTTTAGAGCAAAATCAAAACGCAATGTGTCAGTATTAAATCAAAAGGGACTGCATCGTAGATAGTTTAGTGCTAGTTCGAGAGGAACTGCATCGTAGTTAGTTAACTGCTAGTACGAGAGGGACTGAATCGAAGATAGTTTACTGCTAGTACGAGAGGGACTGTATCGAAGATAGTTTACTGCTAGTCCGAGAGGGACGGCATCGTAGATATTTTAGTGCTAGTTCGGGAGAGTATATAGCGAAGTGCTAAATCAAAAGGGACTGCATCGTAGATAGTTTAGTGCAAGTTCGAGAGGAACAGCATCGTAGACAGTTTATTGCTAGTCGGAGAGGGACTGCTTCGTAGATAGTTTACGGCTAGTCGGAGCGGGACTGCTTCGTAGTTAGTTTAGTGCTAGTTCGAGAGGAACTGCATCGTAGATAGCTTACTGCCAGAGCGAGAGGGAGTGAATCGTAGATAGTTTAGTGAAAGTTCGATAGGAACTGCATCGTAGACTTAAGTGCAAAATCAAGACGGAATGTATCATAGATAGCTTATTGCTTATTCAAATGGGACTGCATCGTAGATAATTTAGTGCTAGTCCGAGAGGGACTGCATCGTAGATAGTTTAGTGCAAGTTCGAGAGGAACTGCATCGTAGATAGTTTAGTGGTTAATCTAGAGGGGCTTCATCGTAGATTGTTAACTACTAGTCCGAGAGGGACTGCATCGTAAATAGTTTAGGTCAAAAATAGAGAAGGGTCTGTATCGTCGATAGCTTAGTGCAAGTTCGAGAGGAACTGCATCGTAGATAGCTTAGTGCTAAATCTAGAGGGGCCTCATCGTAGGTTCTTAACTGCTAGTCCGAGAGGGACTGCGTCGTAGATGGGTTCGGTTGAGTTCTAAAGATACTGCATCGTAGATAGCTCAGGGCCAAATAGAGGAACGTCTGTATCGTAGATAGCTTAGTGCAAGTTCGAGAGGAACTGCATCGTAGACAGTTTACTGCTAGTCAGAGAGAGATTGCATCGTAGATAGTTTAGAGCAAGATCAAAACGCAATGTGTCAGTGTTAAATCAAAAGGGACTGCATCGTAGATAGTTTAGTGCTAGTTCGAGAGGAACTGCATCGTAGTTAGTTAACTGCTAGTACGAGAGGGACTGTATCGAAGATAGTTTACTGCTAGTACGAGAGGGACTGTATCGAAGATGGTTTACTGCTAGTCCGAGAGGGACGGCATCGTAGATATTTTAGTGCTACTTCGGGAGAGTATATAGCGAAGTGCTAAATCAAAAGGGACTGCATCGTAGATAGTTTAGTGCAAGTTGGAGAGGAACTGTATCGCAGATAGTTTAGTGCTAGTCGGAGAGGGACTGCTTCGTAGATAGTTTACTGCTAGTCGGAGAGGGACTGCTTCGTAGTTAGTTTAGTGCTAGTTCGAGAGGAACTGCATCGTAGACAGTTTACTGCTAGTCGGAGAGGAACTGCATCGTAGATAGTTTAGTGTAAAATTGGGACGGAATGTATCGTTGATAGCTTAGTGTTAAATCATAAGGGACTTCATCGTAGATAATTTAGTGCTAGTTCGAGAAGGACTGATTGAAGATAGTTTAGGGCTAGTTTTCGAGGGAACTGCATCGTAGATAGTTTACTGCTAGTCCGAGATGGACTGCATCGTAGATAGTTTAGTGCAAGTTCGAGAGGAACTGCATCGCAGATAGTTTAGTGCTAGTCGGAGAGGGACTGCTTCGTAGATAGTTTACTGCTAGTCGGAGATGGACTGCTTCGTAGATTGTTTAGTGCTAGTTCGAGAGGAACTGCATCGTAGACAGTATACTGCTAGTCGGAGAGGGACTGCAACGTAGATAGTTTAGTGCAAGTTCGAGAGGAACTGCATCGCAGATAGTTTAGTGCTAGTTCGATAGGAACTGCATCGTAGATAATTTAGTGGTTAATCTAGAGGGGCTTCATCGTAGATCGTTAACTACTAGTCCGCGAGGGACTGCATCGTAGATAGTTTAGTGCAAGTTCGAGAGGAACTGCATCATAGACAGTTTAATGCTAGTCCGAGAGGGACTGCATCGTAGATAGTTTAGTGCAAAATAGGGACGGAATGTATCGTAGATAGCTTAGTGCTAAATCAAAAAGGACTTCATCGTAGATAATTTAGTGCAAGTCCAAGAGGGACAGCATCGAAGATTGCTTAGTGCTAGTTCGAGAGGAACTGCATCGTAGATAGCTTACTGCTAGCGCGAGAGGGACTGCTTCGTAGTTAGTTTAGTGCTAGTTCGACAGGAACTGCATCGTAGACAGTTTACTGCTAGTCGGACAGGGACTGCATCGTAGATAGTTTAGTGCAAGTTCGAGAGGAACTGCATCACAGACAGTTTAGTGCTAGTTCGAGAGGAACTGCATCGTAGATAGTTTAGTGGTTAATCTAGAGGGGCTGTATCGTAGATTGTTAACTACTAGTCCGAGAGGGACTGCATCGTAGATAGTTTACGTCCAAATAGAGAAGGGTCTGTATCGTCGATAGTTAAGTGCTAGTTCGAGAGGAACTGCATCGTAGATAGCTTAGTGCTAAATCTAGAGGGGCTGCATCGTAGAATGTTAACTGCTAGTCCGAGAGGGACTGCGTCGTAGATGGGTTCGGTTTAGTTCTAAAGATACTGCATCGTAGATAGCTCAGCGCCAAATAAAGGAACGTTTGTATCGTAGATAGCTTGGTGCAAGTTCGAGAGGACCTGCAACGTAGATAGTTTAGTGTAAAATTGGGACGGAATGTATCGTTGATAGCTTAGTGTTAAATTATAAGGGACTTCATCGTAGATAATTTAGAGCTAGTTCGAGAAGGACTGATTGAAGATAGTTTAGGGCTAGTTTTCGAGGGAACTGCATCGTAGATAGTTTACTGCTAGTCCGAGAGGGACTGCATCGTAGATAGTTTAGTGCAAGTTCGAGAGGAACTGCATCGCAGATAGTTTAGTGCTAGTCGGAGAGGGACTGCTTCGTAGATAGTTTACTGCTAGTCGGAGAGGGACTGCTTCGTAGATTGTTTAGTGCTAGTTCGAGAGGAACTGCATCTTAGACAGTATACTGCTAGTCGGAGAGGGACTGCAACGTAGATAGTTTAGTGCAAGTTCGAGAGGAACAGCATCGCAGATAGTTTAGTGCTAGTTCGATAGGAACTGCATCGTAGATAATTTAGTGGTTAATCTAGAGGGGCTTCATCGTAGATCGTTAACTACTAGTCCGCGAGGGACTGCATCGTAGATAGTTTAGTGCAAGTTCGAGAGGAACTGCATCATAGACAGTTTAATGCTAGTCCGAGAGGGACTGCATCGTAGATAGTTTAGTGCAAAATAGGGACGGAATGTATCGTAGATAGCTTAGTGCTAAATCAAAAGGGACTTCATCGTAGATAATTTAGTGCAAGTCCAAGAGGGACTGCATCGAAGATTGCTTAGTGCTAGTTCGAGAGGAACTGCATCGTAGATAGCTTACTGCTAGCGCGAGAGGGACTGCTTCGTAGTTAGTTTAGTGCTAGTTCGAGAGGAACTGCATCGTAGACAGTTTACTGCTAGTCGGACAGGGACTGCATCGTAGATAGTTTAGTGCAAGTTCGAAAGGAACTGCATCGCAGACAGTTTAGTGCTAGTTCGAGAGGAACTGCATCGTAGATAGTTTAGTGGTTAATCTAGAGGGGCTGTATCGTAGATTGTTAACTACTAGTCCGAGAGGGACTGCATCGTAGATAGTTTAGTTGTTAACCTAGAGGGGCATCATCGTATATCGTTAAATACTAGTCCGAGAGGGACTGCATCGTAGATAGTTTAGGTCCAAATAGAGAAGGGTCTCTATCGTCGATAGTTAAGTGCTAGTTCGAGAGGAACTGCATCGTAGATAGCTTAGTGCTAAATCTAGAGGGGGCTGCATCGTAGAATGTTAACTGCTAGTCCGAGAGGGACTGCGTCGTAGATGGGTCCGGTTTAGTTCTAAAGATACTGCATCGTAGATAGCTCAGCGCCAAATAAAGGAACGTTTGTATCGTAGATAGCTCAGTGCAAGTTCGAGAGGAACTGCATCGTAGACAGTTTACTGCTAGTCAGAGAGGGACTGCATCGTAGATAGTTTAGAGCAAAATAAAAACTCAATGTGTCAGTGTTAAATCAAAAGGGACTGCATCGTAGAAAATTTAGTGCTAGTTCGAGAGGAACTGCATCGTATATGAATAGTTTGGTTCTTAATCTAGAGGGACTGCATCGTCGATAGGTTAGTGCTTAATCTAGAGGGACTGCTTCGTAAATAGTTCAGTATTAGTCTGAGAGGGACTGCATTGTAGATAGTTTTGTGCTAGTCCGAGAGGGACTGCATCGTAGATATGTTAGCATTTTACCAAGAGGGACTGCATCGTAGATAGTTTAGTGCAAGTTCGAGAGGAACTGCATCGCAGATAGTTTAGTGCTAGTCGGAGAGGGACTGCTTCGTAGATAGTTTACTGCTAGTCGGAGCGGGACTGCTTCGGAGTTAGTTTAGTGCTAGTTCGAGAGGAACTGCATCGTAGATAGTTTAGTGTTTAATCTAGAGGGGCTGCATCGTAGATTGTTAACTACTAGTCCGAGAGGGACTGCATCGTAGATAGTTTAGTGGTTAATCTAGAGGGGCTTCATCGTAGATCGTTAACTACTAGTCCGAGATGGACTGCATCGTAGATAGTTTAGGTCCAAATAGAGAAGGGTCTGTATCGTCGATAGTTAAGTGCTAGTTCGAGAGGAACTGCATCGTAGATAGCTTAGTGCTAAATCTAGAGGGGCTGCATCGTAGAATGTTAACTGCTAGTCCGAGAGGGACTGCGTCGTAGATGGGTTCGGTTTAGTTCTAAAGATACTGCATCGTAGATTGCTCAGCGCCAAATAAAGGAACGTTTGTATCGTAGATAGCTTAGTGCAAGTTCGAGAGGAACTGCATCGTAGACAGTTTACTGCTAGTCAGAGAGGGACTGCATCGTAGATAGTTTAGAGCAAAATCAAAACGCAATGTGTCTGTGTTAAATCAAAAGGGACTGCATCGTAGATAGTTTAGTGCTAGTTCGAGAGGAACTGCATCGTATATGAATAGTTTGGTTCTTAATCTAGAGGGACTGCATCGTCGATAGGTTAGTGCTTAATCTAGAGGGACTGCTTCGTAAATAGTTTAGTATTAGTCTGAGAGGGACTGCATCGTAGATAGTTTTGTGCTACTCCGAGAGGGACTGCATCGTAGATATGTTAGCATTTTACCTAGAGGGACTGCTTCGTAGATAATTTACTGCTAGTCGGAGCGGGACTGCTTCGTAGTTAGTTTAGTGCTAGTTCGAGAGGAACTGCATCGTAGACAGTTTACTGCTAGTCGGAGAGGGACTGCATCGTATATATTTGAGTGCAAAATTTGGACGGAGTGTATCGTAGATAGCGTAGAGCTAAATCAAAAGGGACTTCATCGTTGATAATTTAGTGCTAGTCCAAGAGGGACTGCATCGAAGATTGTTTAGTGCTAGTTCGAGAGGAACTGCATCGTAGATAGCTTACTGCTAGCGCGAGAGGGACTGCATCGTAGATAGTTTAGTGCAAGTTCGAGAGGAACTGCATCGCAGACAGTTTAGTGCTAGTTCAAGAGGAACTGCATCGAAGATAGTTTAGTGTTTAATCTAGAGGGGCTGCATCGTACATTGTTAACTACTAGTCCGAGAGGGACTGCATCGTAGATAGTTTAGTGGTTAATCTAGAGGGGACTTATCGTAGATCGTTAACTACTAGTCCGAGAGGGACTGCATCGTAGATAGTTTAGGTCCAAATAGAGAAGTGTCTGTATCGTCGATAGTTAAGTGCCAGTTCGAGAGGAACTGCATCGTAGATAGCTTAGTGCTAAATCTAGAGGGGCTGCATCGTAGAATGTTAACTGCTAGTCCGAGAGGGACTGCGTCGTAGATGGGTTCGGTTTAGTTCTAAAGATACTGCATCGTAGATAGCTCAGCGCCAAATAAAGGAACGTTTGTATTGTAGATAGCTTAGTGCAAGTTCGAGAGGAACTGCATCGTAGACAGTTTACTGCTAGTCAGAGAGGGACTGCATCGTAGATAGTTTAGAGCAAAATCAAAACTCAATGTGTCAGTGTTAAATCAAAAGGGACTGCATCGTAGATAGTTTAGTGCTAGTTCGAGAGGAACTGCATCGTATATGAATAGTTTGGTTCTTAATCTAGAGGGACTGCATCGTCGATAGGTTAGTGCTTAATCTAGACGGACTGCTTCGTAAATAGTTTAGTATTAGTCTGAGAGGGACTGCATCGTAGATAGTTTTTTGCTAGTCCGAGAGGGACTGCATCGTCGATATGTTAGCATTTTACCTAGAGGGACTGCTTCGTAGATAATTTACTGCTAGTCGGAGCGGGACTGCTTCGTAGTTAGTTTAGTGCTAGTTCGAGAGGAACTGCATCGTAGACAGTTTACTGCTAGTCGGAGAGGGACTGCATCGTATATAGTTGAGTGCAAAATTTGGACGGAGTGTATCGTAGATAGCTTAGAGCTAAATCAAAAGGGACTTCATCGTTGATAATTTAGTGCTAGTCCAAGAGGGACTGCATCAAAGATTGTTTAGTGCTAGTTCGAGAGGAACTGCATCGTAGGTAGCTTACTGCTAGCGCGAGAGGGACTGCATCGTAGATAGTTTAGTGCAAGTTCGAGAGGAACTGCATCGCAGACAGTTTAGTGCTAGTTCAAGAGGAACTGCATCGTAGATAGTTTAGTGTTTAATCTAGAGGGGCTGCATCGTAGATTGTTAACTACTAGTCAGAGAGGGACTGCATCGTAGATAGTTTAGTGGTTAATCTAGAGGGGCTTCATCGTAGATCGTTAACTACTAGTCCGAGAGGGACTGCATCGTAGATAGTTTAGTGCAAGTTCGAGAGGAACTGCATGGCAGATAGTTTAGTGCTAGTTCGATAGGAACTGCATCGTAGATAATTTAGTGGTTAATCTAGAGGGGCTTCATCGTAGATCGTTAACTACTAGTCCGCGAGGGACTGCATCGTAGTGATAGTTTAGTGCAAGTTCGAGAGGAACTGCATCGTAGACAGTTTAATGCTAGTCGGAGAGGGACTGCATCGTAGATAGTTTAGTGCAAAATCAAAAGGGACTTCATCGTAGATAATTTAGTGCAAGTCCAAGAGGGACTGCATCGAAGATTGCCTAGTGCTAGTTCGAGAGGAACTGCATCGTAGATAGCTTACTGCTAGCGCGAGAGGGACTGCTTCTTAGTTAGTTTAGTGCTAGTTCGAGAGGAACTGCATCGTAGACAGTTTACTGCTAGTCGGACAGGGACTGCATCGTTGATAGTTTAGTGCAAGTTCGAGAGGAACTGCATCGCAGACAGTTTAGTGCTAGTTCGAGAGGAACTGCATCGTAGATAGTTTAGTGGTTAATCTAGAGGGGCTGTATCGTAGATTGTTAACTACTAGTCCGAGAGGGACTGCATCGTAGATAGTTTAGTTGTTAACCTAGAGGGGCATCATCGTATATCGTTAACTACTAGTCCGAGAGGGACTGCATCGTAGATAGTTTAGGTCCAAATAGAGAAGGGTCTGTATCGTCGATAGTTAAGTGCTAGTTCGAGAGGAACTGCATCGTACATAGCATACTGCTAAATCTAGAGGGGCTGCATCGTAGAATGTTAACTGCTAGTCCAAGAGGGACTGCGTCGTAGATGGGTTCGGTTTAGTTCTAAAGATACTGCATCGTAGATAGCTCAGCGCCAAATAAAGGAACGTTTGTATCGTAGATAGCTTAGTGCAAGTTCGAGAGGAACTGCATCGTAGACAGTTTACTGCTAGTCAGAGAGGGACTGCATCGTAGATAGTTTAGAGCAAAATCAAAACGCAATGTGTCAGTGTAAAATCAAAAGGGACTGCATCGTAGATAGTTTAGTGCTAGTTCGAGAGGAACTGCATCGTATTATGAATAGTTTGGTTCTTAATCTAGCGGGACTGCATCGTCGATAGGTTAGTGCTTAATCTAGAGGGACTGCTTCGTAAATAGTTTAGTATTAGTCTGAGAGGGACTGCATCGCAGATAGTTTAGTGCTAGTCGGAGAGGGACTGCTTCGTAGATAGTTTATTGCTAGTCGGAGCGGGACTGCTTCGTAGTTAGTTTAGTGCTAGTTCGAGAGGAACTGCATCGTAGATAGTTTAGTGTTTAATCTAGAGGGGCTGCATCGTAGATTGTTAACTACTAGTCCGAGAGGGACTGCATCGTAGATAGTTTAGTGGTTAATCTAGAGGGGCTTCATCGTAGATCGTTAACTACTAGTCCGAGATGGACTGCATCGTAGATAGTTTAGGTCCAAATAGAGAAGAGTCTGTATCGTCGATAGTTAAGTGCTAGTTCGAGAGGAACTGCATCGTAGATAGCTTAGTGCTAAATCTAGAGGGGCTGCATCGTAGAATGTTAACTGCTAGTCCGAGAGGGACTGCGTCGTAGATGGGTTCGGTTTAGTTCTAAAGATACTGCATCGTAGATAGCTCAGCGCCAAATAAAGGAACGTTTGTATCGTAGATAGCTTAGTGCAAGTTCGAGAGGAACTGCATCGTAGACAGTTTACTGCTAGTCAGAGAGGGACTGCATCGTAGATAGTTTAGAGCAAAATCAAAACGCAATGTGTCTGTGTTAAATCAAAAGGGACTGCATCGTAGATAGGTTAGTGCTAGTTCGAGAGGAACTGCATCGTATATGAATAGTTTGGTTCTTAACCTAGAGGGACTGCATCGTCGATACGTTAGTGCTTAATCTAGGGGAAATTCATCATCGATAGTTAACTGCTAGTCCGACAGGGACTGCATCGTAAATAATTTAGTATAAGTCTGTGGGGGACTGCATCGTAGATAGTTTTGTGCTAGTCCGAGAGGGACTGCATCGTAGATATATTAGCATTTTACCTAGAGGGACTGCACCGTAGATAGTTAAGTGCAAAATCGGGACGGAAAGTAACGTAGACAGCTTAGTACTAAATCAAAAGGGACTTTATCATAGATAATTTAGAGCTAGTCCAAGAGGGACTGCATCGAAGATAGATTAGTGCTAGTTCGAGAGGAACTGCATCGTAGATAGCTTAGTGGTTAATCTAGAGGGGCTGCATCGTAGATTGTTAACTACCAGTCCGAGAAGGACTGCATCGTAGATAGTTTAGTGGTTAATCTAGAGGGGCTTCTTCGTAGATCGTTAACTACTAGTCCGAGAGAGACTGCATCGTAGATAGTTTAGGTCCAAGTAGAGAAGGGTCTGTATCGTCGATAGTTTAGTGCTAGTTCGAGAGGAACTGCATCGTATATAGCTTAGTGCTAAATCTAGAGGGGCTTCATCGTAGATTGTTAACTGCTAGTCCGAGAGGGACTGCGTCGTAGATGGGTTCGGTTGAGTTCTAAAGATACTGCATCGTAGATTGCTCAGGGCCAAATAGAGGAACGTCTGTATCGTAGATAGCTTATTGCAAGTTCGAGAGGAACTGCATCGTAGACTGTTTACTGCTAGTCAGAGAGAGACTGCATCGTAGATAGTTTAGAGCAAAATCAAAACGCAATGTGTCAGTGTTAAATCAAAAGGGACTGCATCGTAGATAGTTTAGTGCTAGTTCGAGAGGAACTGCATCGTAGTTAGTTAACTGCTAGTACGAGAGGGACTGTATCGAAGATAGTTCACTGGTAGTACGAGAGGGACTGTATCGAAGATAGTTTACTGCTAGTCCGAGAGGGACGGCATCGTAGATATTTTAGTGCTAGTTCAGGAGAGTGTATAGCGAAGTGCTAAATCAAAAGGGACTGCATCGTAGATAATTTAGTGCAAGTTGGAGGGGAACTGTATCGCAGATAGTTTAGTGCTAGTCGGAGAGGGACTGCTTCGTAGATAGTTTACTGCTAGTCGGAGAGGGACTGCTTCGTAGTTAGTTTAGTGCTAGTTCGAGAGGAACTGCATCGTAGATAGTTTAGTGTAAAATTGGGACGGAATGTATCGTTGATAGCTTAGTGTTAAATCATAAGGGACTTCATCGTAGATAATTTAGTGCTAGTTCGAGAAGGACTGATTGAAGATAGTTTGGGGCTAGTTTTCGACGGAACTGCATCGTAGATAGTTTACTGCTAGTCCGAGAGGGACTGCATCGTAGATAGTTTAGTGCAAGTTCGAGAGGAACTGCATCGCAGATAGTTTAGTGCTAGTCGGAGAGGGACTGCTTCGTAGATAGTTTACTGCTAGTCGGAGAGGGACTGCTTCGTAGATTGTTTAGTGCTAGTTCGAGAGGAACTGCATCGTAGACAGTATACTGCTAGTCGGAGAGGGACTGCAACGTAGATAGTTTAGTGCAAGTTCGAGAGGAACTGCATCGCAGATAGTTTAGTGCTAGTTCGATAGGAACTGCATCGTAGATAATTTAGTGGTTAATCTAGAGGGCCTTCATCGTAGATCGTTAACTACTAGTCCGCGAAGGACTGCATCGTAGTGATAGTTTCGTGCAAGTTCGAGAGGAACTGCATCGTAGACAGTTTAATGCTAGTCGGAGAGGGACTGCATCGTAGATAGTTTAGTGCAAAATAGGGACGGAATGTATCGCAGATAGCTTAGTGCTAAATCAAAAGGGACTTCATCGTAGATAATTTAGTGCAAGTCCAAGAGGGACTGCATCGAAGATTGCTTAGTGCTAGTTCGAGAGGAACGGCATCGTAGATAGCTTACTGCTAGCGCGAGAGGGACTGCTTCTTAGTTAGTTTAGTGCTAGTTCGAGAGGAACTGCATCGTAGACAGTTTACTGCTAGTCGGACAGGGACTGCATCGTTGATAGTTTAGTGCAAGTTCGAGAGGAACTGCATCGCAGACAGTTTAGTGCTAGTTCGAGAGGAACTGCATCGTAGATAGTTTAGTGGTCAATCTAGAGGGGCTGTATCGTAGATTGTTAACTACTAGTCCGAGAGGGACTGCATCGTAGATAGTTTAGTTGTTAACCTAGAGGGGCATCATCGTATATCGTTAACTACTAGTCCGAGAGGGACTGCATCGTAGATAGTTTAGGTCCAAATAGAGAAGGGTCTGTATCGTCGATAGTTAAGTGCTAGTGCGAGAGGAACTGCATCGTAGATAGCATACTGCTAAATCTAGAGGGGCTGCATCGTAGAATGTTAACTGCTAGTCCGAGAGGGACTGCGTCGTAGATGGGTTTGGTTTAGTTCTAAAGATACTGCATCGTAGATAGCTCAGCGCCAAATAAAGGAACGTTTGTATCGTAGATAGCTTAGTGCAAGTTCGAGAGGAACTGCATCGTAGACAGTTTACTGCTAGTCAGAGAGGGACTGCATCGTAGATAGTTTAGAGCAAAATCAAAACGCAATGTGTCAGTATAAAATCAAAAGGGACTGCATCGTAGATAGTTTAGTGCTAGTTCGAGAGGAACTGCATCGTATTATGAATAGTTTGGTTCTTAATCTAGAGGGACTGCATCGTCGATAGGTTAGTGCTTAATCTACAGGGACTGCTTCGTAAATAGTTTAGTATTAGTCTGAGAGGGACTGCATCGTAGATAGTTTTGTGCTAGTCCGAGAGGGACTGCATCGTAGATATGTTAGCATTTTACCTAGAGGGACTGCATCGTAGATAGTTTAGTGCAAGTTCGAGAGGAACTGCATCGCAGATAGTTTAGTGCTAGTCGGAGAGGGACTGCTTCGTAGATAGTTTACTGCTAGTCGGAGCGGGACTGCTTCGTAGTTAGTTTAATGCTAGTTAGTTAGTTAGTTAGTTATTGTTGTTTTAAGGGGCGGAACTACGAGGTCATCTGCCCCTCTTAACACAGATTAAAGAATACAAATTTTGAATTGAATTTAAAATTTTGAGGTGGACATCTAAATTTAAAAAGACCAAAAATTAATAAAACAAAAACAAACAATTAAGTAAAAAATAAAAATTATAAAAATAAACAAAAATTACGGAAAAACAAAACATTATCATTCAAAAACGAACAAGTCGTTGAGTCAAAGTTCACTGGAAAATTTAGATTGCTGGCCCTAACCCACTCTCACTTATAAAGCGGATAACGCGATCAGCAGCCACCGCGTCATCGGCTAATATAAGTTTGAGTGTCGTCTGCAAACCAAGGTTTCTTCGTAAGTCAGCAAGATCCACACACTCGGTGAAAATGTGGGCCACGGTGAAAACGGCTCCACAGGTACAAAGTGGGGGGTCTTCCCTTCTCATTAGGTACGAGTGGGTGGATCTTGTATGACCTATCCTTAGCCTACACAAAATGACGGACTCTCTCCGGGCCCGGAAGGAGCTCCGCCAAACGCGAGTAGTTCCCTTGATCGCTCTCAGTTTACTGGGCAGTGGGTCAGCTAGCCACTGACTCTCCCAAAAAGCCAGAACTTGTAGGCGTAACTGAGAGCGAATATCTCTAGCGGGTACCTCCATTGGTCGAGGTGGTAGTGATACCGCCTCTTTTGCAGCTTGATCTGCTAACTCATTTCCCGCAATTCCCATGTGGCTTGGAAGCCACAGAAAGGTGATTCGAGTGTCAGCGTGGCACAGCCCGGCTAGTAGGTCGTGGATTCGCTGCACTAGGGGGTGTTGCGGGAAACATGTAGCAATTGACTGCAACGAACTCAAAGAGTCGGTACACACGAGAAAGTGGATTCGAGCATCCTGTAGTGCAAACTGCAGAGCTTCATAGATGGCAACGAGCTCCGCAGTAAACACACTACAGGCCTCAGGCAAAGAGATCTTGGTATTTGCACCATCAATAACGTAAGCACAACCCACCTTCTCGTCCACCTTCGAACCATCCGTGTATAGAATGCCAGCGTCCGGAAATTGGTGAACTATGCTGTGGAACTGCCTCCGGTAAACGGAGGCATCCGTGTTCACCTTAGGACCTCGGTGCAGATCTAACCGAATTTCCGGACGCGGGACTTGCCACGGAGGCACCTCGCTAGATGTCCGGATCATACAGGGACCTACAGCCACTCCTATTTCGGTACACGAGCTATCAAGTCTAATACCAACCGGCCGAGTGGCACGAGGCCGGTTGGCGTACCCCTGGTGGTTTTGGGTACCGAAGAGAGCTTGATAGGTCGGGTGTTGCGGCATTTGACGCACATTGGCAGCATATGCTAACAGCATATGTTCGCGTCTATAATTTAAAGGTGGAACACCCGATTCGGCGAGTAGGCTGGGTATCGGGCTGGTCCGGAAGGCACCGGTAGCCAGCCTAACGCCACTATGGTGGATACTGTCCAGCATTTTCAAGGTTGCCGGCCTTGCTGAACCGTATGCCGCAGAACCATAGTCTAGCCGGGACAGGACGAGGGCTTGGTAGAACCGTAGCAGCACCGCACGGTCAGCCCCCCACGTAGTGCCACTAAGAAACCTGAGCATGTTCAGTTTCCTGAGACATGTCATTTTCAATTGCCGTATATGGTGCTGCCACGTTAACTTGCTGTCAAAATGGAGCCCCAGGAAGCGATAAGTGTCAACCACCGGCAACGCAGCATCCCTGAGATGTAGTTCAGGGTGTAAATGTAGCCTCCGTAGCCGACAAAAATGGACGACGGAAGTTTTCGCTGCTGAAAAACGAAAACCCCGGTCGTGAGCCCACCTGTCGACCCGGTTGATGGCTAGCTGCAATTGCCGTTCCACGACTGCCATACTTCCAGAGCTGTAATGCAGGGCTAAATCGTCTACATACAGCGATGGAACTACCGCGGACCCGGCGGCGGCAACAATGCCATTAATGGCAATCGCGAACAAGGTGACACTCAGCACTGAACCCTGAGGAACTCCATTTTCTTGGGTATAGTACTGCGATAATGTCCTACCGACCCTTACACGGAAGAGTCGGACGGACATGAAATTCGCAATGAAAGTCGGTAAGTTACCACGGAGTCCCCACTTGTGAAGGGTGGAAAGGATCCCGTAGCGCCATGTGGTGTCGTAGGCTTTCTCCAGGTCAAAGAAAACCGTGACTAGGTGCTGCTTCCGGAAAAAAGCCTCCTGTATGGCGCTCTCAAGTCGCACCAGATGGTCAGTGGTGGACCTATGAGAGCGAAATCCACATTGGTACTCAGACAGGAGACCTTTATCCTCCAAGAACCACACCAGTCGACGGTTCACCATCTTTTCGAGCAGCTTACATAGGCCATTTGTCAAACAAATGGGCCTATAGCTGCTTACAAACTTGGGATCCTTTCCAGCCTTAGGAATCGGTATCACGATCCCCTCTCGCCATTGAGATGGAAACTCCCCTTCAATCCATATACGATTGAAGAGGTAATGCTAGTTCGAGAGGAACTGCATCGTAGATAGTTTAGTATTTAATCTAGAGGGGCTGCATCGTAGATTGTTAACTACTAGTCCGAGAGGGACTGCATCGTAGATAGTTTAGTGGTTAATCTAGAGGGGCTTCATCGTAGATCGTTAACTACTAGTCCGAGATGGACTGCATCGTAGATAGTTTAGGTCCAAAGAGAGAAGGGTCTGTATCGTCGATAGCTAAGTGCTAGTTCGAGAGGAACTGCATCGTAGATAGCTTAGTGCTAAATCTAGAGGGGCTGCATCGTAGAATGTTAACTGCTAGTCCGAGAGGGACTGCGTCGTAGATGGGTTCGGTTTAGTTCTAAAGATACTGCATCGTAGATAGCTCAGCGCCAAATAAAGGAACGTTTGTATTGTAGATAGCTTAGTGCAAGTTCGAGAGGGACTGCATCGTAGAAAGTTTAGTGCTAGTTCGAGAGGAACTGCATCGTATATGAATAGTTTGGTTCTTAATCTAGAGGGACTGCATCGTAAATAGTTTAGTATTAGTCTGAGAGGGACTGCATCGTAGATAGTTTTGTGCTAGTCCGAGAGGGACTGCATCGTAGATATATTAGCATTTTACCTAGAGGGACTGCATCGTAGATAGTTTAGTGCAAAATCGGGACGGAGAGTATCGTAGACAGCTTAGTACTAAATCAAGAGGGACTTTATCGTAGATAATTTAGTGCTAGTCCGAGAGGGGCTGCATCGAAGATAGTTTACTGCTAGTCCGAGATGGACGGCATCGTAGATATTTTAGTGCTAGTTCGGGAGAGTATATAGCGAAGTGCTAAATCAAAAGGGACTGCATCGTAGATAGTTTAGTGCAAGTTCGAGAGGAACAGCATCGTAGATAGTTTAGTGCTAGTCGGATAGGGACTGCATCGTAGATAGTTTACTGCTAGTCGGAGCGGGACTGCTTCGTAGTTAGTTTAGTGCTAGTTCGAGAGGAACTGCATCGTAGATAGCTTACTGCTAGAGCGAGAGGGAGTGAATCGTAGATAGTTAATGAAAGTTCGATAGGAACTGCATCGTAGACTTAAGTGCAAAATCAAGACGGAATGTATCATAGATAGCCTATTGCTTATTCAAATGGGACTGCATCGTAGATAATTTAGTGCTAGTCCGAGAGGGACTGCATCGTAGATAGTTTAGTGCAAGTTCGAGAGGAACTGCATCGTAGATAGTTTAGTGGTTAATCTAGAGGGGCTTCATCGTAGATTGTTAACTACTAGTCCGAGAGGGACTGCATCGTAAATAGTTTAGGTCAAAAATAGAGAAGGGTCTGTATCGTCGATAGTTTAGTGCTAGTTCGAGAGGAACTGCATCGTAGATAACTTAGTGCTAAATCTAGAGGGGCTGCATCGTAGGTTCTTAACTGCTAGCCCGAGAGGGACTGCGTCGTAGATGGGTTCGGTTGAGTTCTAAAGATACTGCATCGTAGATAGCTCAGGGCCTAATAGAGGAACGTCTGTATCGTAGATAGCTTAGTGCAAGTTCGAGAGGAACTGCATCGTAGACAGTTTACTGCTAGTCACAAGGAGATTGCATCGTAGATAGTTTAGAGCAAAATCAAAACGCAATGTGTCAGTGTTAAATCAAAAGGGACTGCATCGTAGATAGTTTACTACTAGTTCGAGAGGAACTGCATCGTATATGAATAGTTTGGTTCTTAACCTAGAGGGACTGCATCGTCGATACGTTAGTGCTTAATCTAGGGGAAATGCATCATCGATAGTTAACTGCTAGTCCGACAGGGACTGCATCGTAAATAATTTAGTATAAGTCTGTGGGGGACTGCATCGTAGATAGTTTTGTGCTAGTCCGAGAGGGACTGCGTCGTAGATATATTAGCATTTTACCTAGAGGGACTGCACCGTAGATAGTTAAAGTGCAAAATCGGGACGGAAAGTATCGTAGACAGCTTAGTACTAAATCAAAAGGGACTTTATCGTAGATAATTTAGTGCTAGTCCAAGAGGGACTGCATCGAAGATAGATTAGTGCTAGTTCGAGAGGAACTGCATCGTAGATAGTTTAGTGCTAAATCTAGAGGGGCTTCATCGTAGATTGTTAACTGCTAGTCCGAGAGGGACTGCGTCGTAGATGGGTTCGGTTGAGTTCTAAAGATACTGCATCGTAGATAGCTCAGGGCCAAATAGAGGAACGTCTGTATCGTAGATAGCTTAGTGCAAGTTCGAGAGGAACTGCATCGTAGACAGTTTACTGCTAGTCAGAGAGAGACTGCATCGTAGATAGTTTAGAGCAAAATCAAAACGCAATGTGTCAGTGTTAAATCAAAAGGGACTGCATCGTAGATAGTTTAGTGCTAGTTCGAGAGGAACTGCATCGTAGTTAGTTAACTGCTAGTACGAGAGGGACTGTATCGAAGATAGTTTACTGCTAGTACGAGAGGGACTGTATCGAAGATAGTTTACTGCTAGTCCGAGAGGGACTGCATCGTAGATAGTTTAGTGCAAGTTGGAGGGGAACTGTATCGCAGATAGTTTAGTGCTAGTCGGAGAGGGACTGCATCGTAGATAGTTTACTGCTAGTCGGAGCGGGACTGCTTCGTAGTTAGTTTAGTGCTAGTTCGAGAGGAACTGCATCGTAGATAGCTTACTGCTAGAGCGAGAGGGAGTGAATCGTAGATAGTATAGTGAAAGTTCGATAGGAACTGCATCGTAGACTTAAGTGCAAAATCAAGACGGAATGTATCATAGATAGCTTATTGCTTATTCAAATGGGACTGCATCGTAGATAATTTAGTGCTAGTCCGAGAGGGACAGCATCGTAGATAGTTTAGTGCAAGTTCGAGACGAACTGCATCGTAGATAGTTTAGTGGTTAATCTAGAGGGTCTTCATCGTAGATTGTTAACTACTAGTCCGAGAGGGACTGCATCGTAAATAGTTTAAGTCAAAAAGAGAGAAGGGTCTGTATCGTCGATAGTTTAATGCTAGTTCGAGAGGAACTGCATCGTAGATAGCTTAGTGCTAAATCTAGAGGGGCCTCATCGTAGGTTCTTAACTGCTAGTCCGAGAGGGACTGCGTCGTAGATGGGTTCGGTTGAGTTCTAAAGATACTGCATCGTAGATAGCTCAGGGGCAAATAGAGGAACGTCTGTATCGTAGATAGCTTAGTGCAAGTTCGAGAGGAACTGCATCGTAGACAGTTTACTGCTAGTCAGAGAGAGATTGCATCGTAGATAGTTTAGAGCAAAATCAAAACGCAATGTGTCAGTGTTAAATCAAAAGGGACTGCATCGTAGATAGTTTAGTGCTAGTTCGAGAAGAACTGCATCGTAGTTAGTTAACTGCTAGTACGAGAGGGACTGTATCGAAGATAGTTTACTGCTAGTACGAGAGGGACTGTATCGAAGATAGTTTACTGCTAGTCCGAGAGGGACGGCATCGTAGATATTTTAGTGCTAGTTCGGGAGAGTATATAGCGAAGTGCTAAATCAAAAGGGACTGCATCGTAGATAGTTTAGTGCAAGTTGGAGAGGAACTGTATCGCAGATAGTTTAGTGCTAGTCGGAGAGGGACTGCTTCGTAGATAGTTTACTGCTAGTCGGAGAGGGACTGCTACGTAGTTAGTTTAGTGCTAGTTCGAGAGGAACTGCATCGTAGACAGTTTACTGCTAGTCGGAGATGAACTGCATCGTAGATAGTTTAGTGTAAAATTGGGACGGAATGTATCGTTGATAGCTTAGTGTTAAATCATAAGGGACTTCATCGTAGATAATTTAGTGCTAGTTCGAGAAGGACTGATTGAAGATAGTTTAGGGCTAGTTTTCGAGGGAACTGCATCGTAGATAGTTTACTGCTAGTCCGAGATGGACTGCATCGTAGATAGTTTAGTGCAAGTTCGAGAGGAACTGCATCGCAGATAGTTTAGTGCTAGTCGGAGAGGGACTGCTTCGTAGATAGTTTACTGCTAGTCGGAGAGGGACTGCTTCGTAGATTGATTAGTGCTAGTTCGAGAGGAACTGCATCGTAGACAGTATACTGCTAGTCGGAGAGGGACTGCAACGTAGATAGTTTAGTGCAAGTTCGAGAGGAACTGCATCGCAGATAGTTTAGTGCTAGTTCGATAGGAACTGCATCGTAGATAATTTAGTGGTTAATCTAGAGGGGCTTCATCGTAGATCGTTAACTACTAGTCCGCGAGGGACTGCATCGTAGATAGTTTAGTGCAAGTTTGAGAGGAACTGCATCATAGACAGTTTAATGCTAGTCCGAGAGGGACTGCATCGTAGATAGTTTAGTGCAAAATAGGGACGGAATGTATCGTAGATAGCTTAGTGCTAAATCAAAAGGGACTTCATCGTAGATAATTTCGTGCAAGTCCAAGAGGGACTGCATCGAAGATTGCTTAGTGCTAGTTCGAGAGGAACTGCATCGTAGACAGCTTACTGCTAGCGCGAGAGGGACTGCTTCGTAGTTAGTTTAGTGCTAGTTCGAGAGGAACTACATCGTAGACAGTTTACTGCTAGTCGGACAGGGACTGCATCGTAGATAGTTTAGTGCAAGTTCGAGAGGAACTGCATCGCAGACAGTTTAGTGCTAGTTCGAGAGGAACTGCATCGTAGATAGTTTAGTGGTTAATCTAGAGGGGCTGTATCGTAGATTGTTAACTACTAGTCCGAGAGGGACTGCATCGTAGATAGTTTAGTTGTTAACCTAGAGGGGCATCATCGTATATCGTTAACTACTAGTCCGAGAGGGACTGCATCGTAGATAGTTTAGGTCCAAATAGAGAAGGGTCTGTATCGTCGATAGTTAAGTGCTAGTTCGAGAGGAACTGCATCGTAGATAGCATACTGCTAAATCTAGAGGGGCTGCATCGTAGAATGTTAACTGCTAGTCCGAGAGGGACTGCGTCGTAGATGGGTTCGGATTAGTTCTAAAGATACTGCATCGTAGATAGCTCAGCGCCAAATAAAGGAACGTTTGTATCGTAGATAGCTTAGTGCAAGTTCGAGAGGAACTGCATCGTAGACAGTTTACTGCTAGTCAGAGAGGGACTGCATCGTAGATAGTTTAGAGCAAAATCAAAACGCAATGTGTCAGTGTAAAATCAAAAGGGACTGCATCGTAGATAGTTTAGTGCTAGTTCGAGAGGAACTGCATCGTATATGAATAGTTTGGTTCTTAATCTAGAGGGACTGCATCGTAAATAGTTTAGTATTAGTCTGAGAGGGACTGCATCGTAGATAGTTTTGTGCTAGTCCGAGAGGGATTGCATCGTAGATATATTAGCATTTTACCTAGAGGGACTGCATCGTAGATAGTTTAGTGCACAATCGTGACGGAGAGTATCGTAGACAGCTTAGCACTAAATCAAAAGGGACTTTAGCGTAGATAATTTAGTGCTAGACCAATAGGGACTGCATCGAAGATAGTTTACTGCTAGTCCGAGAGGGACGGCATCGTAGATAGCTTACTGCGAGCGCGAGAGGGACTGCATCGAAGATTGTTTAGTGCTAGTTCGAGAGGAACTGCATCGTAGATAGCTTACTGCTAGCGCGAGAGGGACTGCATCGTAGATAGTTTAGTGCAAGTTCGAGAGGAACTGCATCGCAGTGTGTTTAGTGCTAGTTCGAGAGGAACTGCATCGTAGATAGTTTAGTGTTTAATCTAGAGGGGCTGCATCGTAGATTGTTAACTACTAGTCCGAGAGGGACTGCATCGTAGATAGTTTAGTGGTTAATCTAGAGGGGCTTCATCGTAGATCGTTAACTACTAGTCCGAGAGGGACTGCATCGTAGATAGTTTAGGTTCAAATAGAGAAGTGTCTGTATCGTCGATAGTTTAGTGCTAGTTCAAGAGGAACTGCATCGTAGATAGTTTAGTGCTAAATCTAGAGGGGCTTCATCGTAGATTGTTAACTGCTAGTCCGAGAGGGACTGCGTCGTAGATGGGTTCGGTTGAGTTCTAAAGATACTGCATCGTAGATAGCTCGGGGCCAAATAGAGGAACGTCTGTATCGTAGATAGCTTAGTGCAAGTTCGAGAGGAACTGCATCGTAGACAGTTTACTGCTAGTCAGAGAGAGATTGCATCGTAGATAGTTTAGAGCAAAATCAAAACGCAATGTGTCAGTGTTAAATCAAAAGGGACTGCATCGTAGATAGTTTACTGCTAGTCCGAGAGGGACGGCATCGTAGATATTTTAGTGCTAGTTCGGGAGAGTATATAGCGAAGTGCTAAATCAAAAGGGACTGCATCGTAGATAGTTTAGTGCAAGTTGGAGAGGAACTGTATCGCATATAGTTTAGTGCTAGTCGGAGAGGGACTGCTTCGTAGATAGTTTACTGCTAGTCGGAGAGGGACTGCTTCGTAGTTAGTTTAGTGCTAGTTCGAGAGGAACTGCATCGTAGACAGTTTACTGCTAGTCGGAGAGGAACTGCATCGTAGATAGTTTAGTGTAAAATTGGGACGGAATGTATCGTTGATAGCTTAGTGTTAAATCATAAGGGACTTCATCGTAGATAATTTAGTGCTAGTTCGAGAAGGACTGATTGAAGATAGTTTAGGGCTAGTTTTCGAGGGAACTGCATCGTAGATAGGTTACTGCTAGTCCGAGATGGACTGCATCGTAGATAGTTTAGTGCAAGTTCGAGAAGAACTGCATCGCAGATAGTTTAGTGCTAGTCGGAGAGGGACTGCTTCGTAGATAGTTTACTGCTAGTCGGAGAGGGACTGCTTCGTAGATTGTTTAGTGCTAGTTCGAGAGGAACTGCATCGTAAACAGTATACTGCTAGTCGGAGAGGGACTGCAACGTAGATAGTTTAGTGCAAGTTCGAGAGGAACTGCATCGCAGATAGTTTAGTGCTAGTTCGATAGGAACTGCATCGTAGATAATTTAGTGGTTAATCTAGAGGGGCTTCATCGTAGATCGTTAACTACTAGTCCGCGAGGGACTGCATCGTAGATAGTTTAGTGCAAGTTCGAGAGGAACTGCATCATAGACAGTTTAATGCTAGTCCGAGAGGGACTGCATCGTAGATAGTTTAGTGCAAAATAGGGACGGAATGTATCGTAGATAGCCTAGTGCTAAATCAAAGGGACTTCATCGTAGATAATTTAGTGCAAGTCCAAGAGGGACTGCATCGAAGATTGCTTAGTGCTAGTTCGAGAGGAAGTGCATCGTAGATAGCTTACTGCTAGCGCGAGAGGGACTGCTTCGTAGTTAGTTTAGTGCTAGTTCGAGAGGAACTGCATCGTAGACAGTTTACTGCTAGTCGGACAGGGACTGCATCGTAGATAGTTTAGTGCAAGTTCGAGAGGAACTGCATCGCAGACAGTTTAGTGCTAGTTGAGAGGAACTGTATCGTAGATAGTTTAGTGGTTAATCTAGAGGGGCTGTATCGTAGATTGTTAACTACTAGTCCGAGAGGGACTGCATCGTAGATAGTTTAGGTCCAAATAGAGAAGGGTCTGTATCGTCGATAGTTAAGTGCTAGTTCGAGAGGAACTGCATCGTAGATAGCTTAGTGCTAAATCTAGAGGGGCTGCATCGTAGAATGTTAACTGCTAGTCCGAGAGGGACTGCGTCGTAGATGGGTTCGGTTTAGTTCTAAAGATACTGCATCGTAGATAGCTCAGCGCCAAATAAAGGAACGTTTGTATCGTAGATAGCTTAGTGCAAGTTCGAGAGGAACTGCATCGTAGACAGTTTACTGCTAGTCGGAGAGGGACTGCATCGTATATAGTTGAGTGCAAAATTTGGACGGAGTGTATCGTAGATAGCTTAGAGCTAAATCAAAAGGGACTTCATCGTTGATAATTTAGTGCTAGTCCAAGAGGGACTGCATCGAAGATTGTTTAGTGCAAGTTCGAGAGGAACTGCATCGTAGATAGCTTACTGCTAGCGCGAGAGGGACTGCATCGTAGATAGTTTAGTGCAAGTTCGAGAGGAACTGCATCGCAGACAGTTTAGTGCTAGTTCAAGAGGAACTGCATCGTAGATAGTTTAGTGTTTAATCTAGAGGGGCTGCTTCGTAGATTGTTAACTACTAGTCCGAGAGGGACTGCATCGTAGATAGTTTAGTGGTTAATCTAGAGGGGCTTCATCGTAGATCGTTAACTACTAGTCCGAGAGGGACTGCATCGTAGATAGTTTAGGTCCAAATAGAGAAGTGTATGTATCGTCGATAGTTAAGTGCTAGTTCGAGAGGAACTGCATCGTAGATAGCTTAGTGCTAAATCTAGAGGGGCTGCATCGTAGAATGTTAACTGCTAGTCCGAGAGGGACTGCGTCGTAGATGGGTTCGGTTTAGTTCTAAAGATACTGCATCGTAGATAGCTCAGCGCCAAATAAAGGAACGTTTGTATTGTAGATAGCTTAGTGCAAGTTCGAGAGGAACTGCATCGTAGACAGTTTACTGCTAGTCAGAGAGGGACTGCATCGTAGATAGTTTAGAGCAAAATCAAAACGCAATGTGTCAGTGTTAAATCAAAAGAGACTGCATCGTAGATAGTTTAGTGCTAGTTCGAGAGGAACTGCATCGTATATGAATAGTTTGGTTCTTAATCTAGAGGGACTGCATCGTAAATAGTTTAGTATTAGTCTGAGAGGGACTGCATCGTAGATAGTTTTGTGCTAGTCCGAGAGGGACTGCATCGTAGATATATTAGCATTTTACCTAGAGGGACTGCATCGTAGATAGTTTAGTGCACAATTGGGACGGAAAGTATCGTAGACAGCTTAGTACTAAATCAAAAGGGACTTCATCGTAGTTAGTTTAGTGCTAGTCCGAGAGGGGCTGCATCGAAGATAGTTTACTGCTAGTCCGAGATGGACGGCATCGTAGATATTTTAGTGCTAGTTCGGGAGAGTATATAGCGAAGTGCTAAATCAAAAGGGACTGCATCGTAGATAGTTTAGTGCAAGTTCGAGAGGAACAGCATCGTAGATAGTTTAGTTCTAGTCGGATAGGGACTGCTTCGTAGATAGTTTACTGCTAGTCGGAGCGGGACTGCTTCGTAGTTAGTTTAGTGCTAGTTCCAGAGGAACTGCATCGTAGATAGCTTACTGCTAGAGCGAGAGGGAGTGAATCGTAGATAGTTAATGAAATTTCGATAGGAACTGCATCGTAGACTTAAGTGCAAAATCAAGACGGAATGTATCATAGATAGCTTATTGCTTATTCAAATGGGACTGCATCGTAGATAATTTAGTGCTAGTCCGAGAGGGACTGCATCGTAAATAGTTTAGGTCAAAAATAGAGAAGGGTCTGTATCGTCGATAGTTTAGTGCTAGTTCGAGAGGAACTGCATCGTAGATAACTTAGTGCTAAATCTAGAGGGGCTGCATCGTAGGTTCTGAACTGCTAGTCCGAGAGGGCTGCGTCGTAGATGGGTTCGGTTGAGTTCTAAAGATACTGCATCGTAGATAGCTCAGGGCCAAATAGAGGAACGTCTGTATCGTAGATAGCTTAGTGCAAGTTCGAGAGGAACTGCATCGTAGACAGTTTACTGCTAGTCAGAGAGAGATTGCATCGTAGATAGTTTAGAGCAAAATCAAAACGCAATGTGTCAGTGTTAAATCAAAAGGGACTGCATCGTAGATAGTTTAGTGCTAGTTCGAGAGGAACTGCATCGTATATGAATAGTTTGGTTCTTATCCTAGAGGGACTGCATCGTCGATACGTTAGTGCTTAATCTAGGGGAAATTCATCATCGATATTTAACTGCTAGTCCGACAGGGACTGCATCGTAAATAATTTAGTATAAGTCTGTGGGGGACTGCATCGTAGATATATTAGCATTTTACCTAGAGGGACTGCACCGTAGATAGTTAAGTGCAAAATCGGGACGGAAAGTATCGTAGACAGCTTAGTACTAAATCAAAAGGGACTTTATCATAGATAATTTAGAGCTAGTCCAAGAGGGACTGCATCGAAGATAGATTAGTGCTAGTTCGAGAGGAACTGCATCGTAGATAGTTTAGTGGTTAATCTAGAGGGGCTGCATCGTAGATTGTTAACTACCAGTCCGAGAAGGACTGCATCGTAGATAGTTTAGTGGTTAATCTAGAGGGGCTTCATCGTAGATCGTTAACTACTAGTCCGAGAGAGACTGCATCGTAGATAGTTTAGGTCCAAGTAGAGAAGGGTCTGTATCGTCGATAGTTTAGTGCTAGTTCGAGAGGAACTGCATCGTAGATAGCTTAGTGCTAAATCTAGATGGGCTTCATCGTAGATTGTTAACTGCTAGTCCGAGAGGGACTGCGTCGTAGATGGGTTCGGTTGAGTTCTAAAGATACTGCATCGTAGATAGCTCAGGGCCAAATAGAGGAACGTCTGTATCGTAGATAGCTTAGTGCAAGTTCGAGAGGAACTGCATCGTAGACTGTTTACTGCTAGTCAGAGAGAGACTGCATCGTAGATAGTTTAGAGCAAAATCAAAACGCAATGTGTCAGTGTTAAATCAAAAGGGACTGCATCGTAGATAGTTTAGTGCTAGTTCGAGAAGGACTGATTGAAGATAGTTTGGGGCTAGTTTTCGACGGAACTGCATCGTAGATAGTTTACTGCTAGTCCGAGAGGGACTGCATCGTAGATAGTTTAGTGCAAGTTCGAGAGGAACTGCATCGCAGATAGTTTAGTGCTAGTCGGAGAGGGACTGCTTCGTAGATAGTTTACTGCTAGTCGGAGAGGGACTGCTTCGTAGATTGTTTAGTGCTAGTTCGAGAGGAACTGCATCGTAGACAGTATACTGCTAGTCGGAGAGGGACTGCAACGTAGATAGTTTAGTGCAAGTTCGAGAGGAACTGCATCGTAGACAGTTTAATGCTAGTCGGAGAGGGACTGCATCGTAGATAGTTTAGTGCAAAATAGGGACGGAATGTATCGTAGATAGCTTAGTGCTAAATCAAAAGGGACTTCATCGTAGATAATTTAGTGCAAGTCCAAGAGGGACTGCATCGAAGATTGCTTAGTGCTAGTTCGAGAGGAACTGCATCGTAGATAGCTTACTGCTAGCGCGAGAGGGACTACTTCTTAGTTAGTTTAGTGCTAGTTCGAGAGGAACTGCATCGTAGACAGTTTACTGCTAGTCGGACAGGGACTGCATCGTTGATAGTTTAGTGCAAGTTCGAGAGGAACTGCATCGCAGACAGTTTAGTGCTAGTTCGAGAGGAACTGCATCGTAGATAGTTTAGTGGTCAATCTAGAGGGGCTGTATCGTAGATTGTTAACTACTAGTCCGAGAGGGACTGCATCGTAGATAGTTTAGTTGTTAACCTAGAGGGGCATCATCGTATATCGTTAACTACTAGTCCGAGAGGGACTGCATCGTAGATAGTTTAGGTCCAAATAGAGAAGGGTCTGTATCGTCGATAGTTAAGTGCTAGTTCGAGAGGAACTGCATCGTAGATAGCATACTGCTAAATCTAGAGGGGCTGCATCGTAGAATGTTAACTGCTAGTCCGAGAGGGACTGCGTCGTAGATGGGTTCGGTTTAGTTCTAAAGATACTGCATCGTAGATAGCTCAGCGCCAAATAAAGGAACGTTTGTATCGTAGATAGCTTAGTGCAAGTTCGAGAGGAACTGCATCGTAGACAGTTTACTGCTAGTCAGAGAGGGACTGCATCGTAGATAGTTTAGAGCAAAATCAAAACGCAATGTGTCAGTATAAAATCAAAAGGGACTGCATCGTAGATAGTTTAGTGCTAGTTCGAGAGGAACTGCATCGTATTATGAATAGTTTGGTTCTTAATCTAGAGGGACTGCATCGTCGATAGGTTAGTGCTTAATCTAGAGGGGCTGCTTCGTAGATTGTTAACTACTAGTCCGAGAGGGACTGCATCGTAGATAGTTTAGTGGTTAATCTAGAGGGGCTTCATCGTAGATCGTTAACTACTAGTCCGAGAGGGACTGCATCGTAGATAGTTTAGGTCCAAATAGAGAAGTGTATGTATCGTCGATAGTTAAGTGCTAGTTCGAGAGGAACTGCATCGTAGATAGCTTAGTGCTAAATCTAGAGGGGCTGCATCGTAGAATGTTAACTGCTAGTCCGAGAGGGACTGCGTCGTAGATGGGTTCGGTTTAGTTCTAAAGATACTGCATCGTAGATAGCTCAGCGCCAAATAAAGGAACGTTTGTATTGTAGATAGCTTAGTGCAAGTTCGAGAGGAACTGCATCGTAGACAGTTTACTGCTAGTCAGAGAGGGACTGCATCGTAGATAGTTTAGAGCAAAATCAAAACGCAATGTGTCAGTGTTAAATCAAAAGAGACTGCATCGTAGATAGTTTAGTGCTAGTTCGAGAGGAACTGCATCGTATATGAATAGTTTGGTTCTTAATCTAGAGGGACTGCATCGTAAATAGTTTAGTATTAGTCTGAGAGGGACTGCATCGTAGATAGTTTTGTGCTAGTCCGAGAGGGACTGCATCGTAGATATATTAGCATTTTACCTAGAGGGACTGCATCGTAGATAGTTTAGTGCACAATTGGGACGGAAAGTATCGTAGACAGCTTAGTACTAAATCAAAAGGGACTTCATCGTAGTTAGTTTAGTGCTAGTCCGAGAGGGGCTGCATCGAAGATAGTTTACTGCTAGTCCGAGATGGACGGCATCGTAGATATTTTAGTGCTAGTTCGGGAGAGTATATAGCGAAGTGCTAAATCAAAAGGGACTGCATCGTAGATAGTTTAGTGCAAGTTCGAGAGGAACAGCATCGTAGATAGTTTAGTGCTAGTCGGATAGGGACTGCTTCGTAGATAGTTTACTGCTAGTCGGAGCGGGACTGCTTCGTAGTTAGTTTAGTGCTAGTTCCAGAGGAACTGCATCGTAGATAGCTTACTGCTAGAGCGAGAGGGAGTGAATCGTAGATAGTTAATGAAATTTCGATAGGAACTGCATCGTAGACTTAAGTGCAAAATCAAGACGGAATGTATCATAGATAGCTTATTGCTTATTCAAATGGGACTGCATCGTAGATAATTTAGTGCTAGTCCGAGAGGGACTGCATCGTAAATAGTTTAGGTCAAAAATAGAGAAGGGTCTGTATCGTCGATAGTTTAGTGCTAGTTCGAGAGGAACTGCATCGTAGATAACTTAGTGCTAAATCTAGAGGGGCTGCATCGTAGGTTCTGAACTGCTAGTCCGAGAGGGCTGCGTCGTAGATGGGTTCGGTTGAGTTCTAAAGATACTGCATCGTAGATAGCTCAGGGCCAAATAGAGGAACGTCTGTATCGTAGATAGCTTAGTGCAAGTTCGAGAGGAACTGCATCGTAGACAGTTTACTGCTAGTCAGAGAGAGATTGCATCGTAGATAGTTTAGAGCAAAATCAAAACGCAATGTGTCAGTGTTAAATCAAAAGGGACTGCATCGTAGATAGTTTAGTGCTAGTTCGAGAGGAACTGCATCGTATATGAATAGTTTGGTTCTTATCCTAGAGGGACTGCATCGTCGATACGTTAGTGCTTAATCTAGGGGAAATTCATCATCGATATTTAACTGCTAGTCCGACAGGGACTGCATCGTAAATAATTTAGTATAAGTCTGTGGGGGACTGCATCGTAGATATATTAGCATTTTACCTAGAGGGACTGCACCGTAGATAGTTAAGTGCAAAATCGGGACGGAAAGTATCGTAGACAGCTTAGTACTAAATCAAAAGGGACTTTATCATAGATAATTTAGAGCTAGTCCAAGAGGGACTGCATCGAAGATAGATTAGTGCTAGTTCGAGAGGAACTGCATCGTAGATAGTTTAGTGGTTAATCTAGAGGGGCTGCATCGTAGATTGTTAACTACCAGTCCGAGAAGGACTGCATCGTAGATAGTTTAGTGGTTAATCTAGAGGGGCTTCATCGTAGATCGTTAACTACTAGTCCGAGAGAGACTGCATCGTAGATAGTTTAGGTCCAAGTAGAGAAGGGTCTGTATCGTCGATAGTTTAGTGCTAGTTCGAGAGGAACTGCATCGTAGATAGCTTAGTGCTAAATCTAGATGGGCTTCATCGTAGATTGTTAACTGCTAGTCCGAGAGGGACTGCGTCGTAGATGGGTTCGGTTGAGTTCTAAAGATACTGCATCGTAGATAGCTCAGGGCCAAATAGAGGAACGTCTGTATCGTAGATAGCTTAGTGCAAGTTCGAGAGGAACTGCATCGTAGACTGTTTACTGCTAGTCAGAGAGAGACTGCATCGTAGATAGTTTAGAGCAAAATCAAAACGCAATGTGTCAGTGTTAAATCAAAAGGGACTGCATCGTAGATAGTTTAGTGCTAGTTCGAGAAGGACTGATTGAAGATAGTTTGGGGCTAGTTTTCGACGGAACTGCATCGTAGATAGTTTACTGCTAGTCCGAGAGGGACTGCATCGTAGATAGTTTAGTGCAAGTTCGAGAGGAACTGCATCGCAGATAGTTTAGTGCTAGTCGGAGAGGGACTGCTTCGTAGATAGTTTACTGCTAGTCGGAGAGGGACTGCTTCGTAGATTGTTTAGTGCTAGTTCGAGAGGAACTGCATCGTAGACAGTATACTGCTAGTCGGAGAGGGACTGCAACGTAGATAGTTTAGTGCAAGTTCGAGAGGAACTGCATCGTAGACAGTTTAATGCTAGTCGGAGAGGGACTGCATCGTAGATAGTTTAGTGCAAAATAGGGACGGAATGTATCGTAGATAGCTTAGTGCTAAATCAAAAGGGACTTCATCGTAGATAATTTAGTGCAAGTCCAAGAGGGACTGCATCGAAGATTGCTTAGTGCTAGTTCGAGAGGAACTGCATCGTAGATAGCTTACTGCTAGCGCGAGAGGGACTACTTCTTAGTTAGTTTAGTGCTAGTTCGAGAGGAACTGCATCGTAGACAGTTTACTGCTAGTCGGACAGGGACTGCATCGTTGATAGTTTAGTGCAAGTTCGAGAGGAACTGCATCGCAGACAGTTTAGTGCTAGTTCGAGAGGAACTGCATCGTAGATAGTTTAGTGGTCAATCTAGAGGGGCTGTATCGTAGATTGTTAACTACTAGTCCGAGAGGGACTGCATCGTAGATAGTTTAGTTGTTAACCTAGAGGGGCATCATCGTATATCGTTAACTACTAGTCCGAGAGGGACTGCATCGTAGATAGTTTAGGTCCAAATAGAGAAGGGTCTGTATCGTCGATAGTTAAGTGCTAGTTCGAGAGGAACTGCATCGTAGATAGCATACTGCTAAATCTAGAGGGGCTGCATCGTAGAATGTTAACTGCTAGTCCGAGAGGGACTGCGTCGTAGATGGGTTCGGTTTAGTTCTAAAGATACTGCATCGTAGATAGCTCAGCGCCAAATAAAGGAACGTTTGTATCGTAGATAGCTTAGTGCAAGTTCGAGAGGAACTGCATCGTAGACAGTTTACTGCTAGTCAGAGAGGGACTGCATCGTAGATAGTTTAGAGCAAAATCAAAACGCAATGTGTCAGTATAAAATCAAAAGGGACTGCATCGTAGATAGTTTAGTGCTAGTTCGAGAGGAACTGCATCGTATTATGAATAGTTTGGTTCTTAATCTAGAGGGACTGCATCGTCGATAGGTTAGTGCTTAATCTAGAGGGACTGCTTCGTAAATAGTTTAGTATTAGTCTGAGAGGGACTGCATCGTAGATAGTTTTGTGATAGTCCGAGAGGGACTGCATCGTAGATATGTTAGCATTTTACCTAGAGGGACTGCATCGTAGATAGTTTAGTGCAAGTTCGAGAGGAACTGCATCGCAGATAGTTTAGTGCTAGTCAGAGAGGGACTGCTTCGTAGATAGTTTACTGCTAGTCGGAGCGGGACTGCTTCGTAGTTAGTTTAATGCTAGTTCGAGAGGAACTTCATCGTAGATAGTTTAGTGTTTAATCTAGAGGGGCTGCATCGTAGATTGTTAACTACTAGTCCGAGAGGGACTGCATCGTAGATAGTTTAGTGGTTAATCTAGAGGGGCTTCATCGTAGATCGTTAACTACTAGTCCGAGATGGACTGCATCGTAGATAGTTTAGGTCCAAAGAGAGAAGGGTCTGTATCGTCGATAGTTTTGTGCTAGTCCGAGAGGGACTGCATCGTAGATATGTTAGCATTTTACCTAGAGGGACTGCTTCGTAGATAATTTACTGCTAGTCGGAGCGGGACTGCTTCGTAGTTAGTTTAGTGCTAGTTCGAGAGGAACTGCATCGTAGACAGTTTACTGCTAGTCGGAGAGGGACTGCATCGTATATATTTGAGTGCAAAATTTGGACGGAGTGTATCGTAGATAGCTTAGAGCTAAATCAAAAGGGACTTCATCGTTGATAATTTAGTGCTAGTCCAAGAGGGACTGCATCGAAGATTGTTTAGACTAGTTCGAGAGGAACTGCATCGTAGATAGCTTACTGCTAGCGCGAGAGGGACTGCATCGTAGATAGTTTAGTGCAAGTTCGAGAGGAACTGCATCGCAGACAGTCTAGTGCTAGTTCAAGAGGAACTGCATCGTAGATAGTTTAGTGTTTAATCTAGAAGGGCTGCATCGTAGATTGTTAACTACTAGTCCGAGAGGGACTGCATCGTAGATAGTTTAGGTCCAAATAGAGAAGTGTCTGTATCGTCGATAGTTAAGTGCTAGTTCGAGAGGAACTGCATCGTAGATAGCTTAGTGCTAAATCTAGAGGGGCTGCATCGTAGAATGTTAACTGCTAGTCCGAGAGGGACTGCGTCGTAGATGGGTTCGGTTTAGTTCTAAAGATACTGCATCGTAGATAGCTCAGCGCCAAATAAAGGAACGTTTCTATTGTAGATAGCTTAGTGCAAGTTCGAGATGAAATGCATCGTAGACAGTTTACTGCTAGTCAGAGAGGGACTGCATCGTAGATAGTTTAGAGCAAAATCAAAACTTAATGTGTCAGTGTTAAATCAAAAGGGACTGCATCGTAGATAGTTTAGTGCTAGTTCGAGAGGAACTGCATCGTATATGAATAGTTTGGTTCTTAATCTAGAGGGACTGCATCGTCGATAGGTTAGTGCTTAATCTAGAGGGACTGCTTCGTAAATAGTTTAGTATTAGTCTGAGAGGGACTGCATCGTAGATAGTTTTGTGCTAGTCCGAGAGGGACTGCATCGTAGATATGTTAGCATTTTACCTAGAGGGACTGCTTCGTAGATAATTTACTGCTAGTCGGAGCGGGACTGCTTCGTAGTTAGTTTAGTGCTAGTTCGAGAGGAACTGCATCGTAGACAGTTTACTGCTAGTCGGAGAGGGACTGCATCGTATATAGTTGAGTGCAAAATGTGGACGGAGTGTATCGTAGATAGCTTAGAGCTGAATCAAAAGGGACTTCATCGTTGATAATTTAGTGCTAGTCCAAGAGGGACTGCATCGAAGATTGTTTAGTGCTAGTTCGAGAGGAACTGCATCGTAGATAGCTTACTGCTAGCGCGAGAGGGACTGCATCGTAGATAGTTTAGTGCAAGTTCGAGAGGAACTGCATCGCAGACAGTTTAGTGCTAGTTCAAGAGGAACTGCATCGTAGATAGTTTAGTGTTTAATCTAGAGGGGCTGCATCGTAGATTGTTAACTACTAGTCCGAGAGGGACTGCATCGTAGATAGTTTAGTGGTTAATCTAGAGGGGCTTCATCGTAGATCGTTAACTACTAGTCCGAGAGGGACTGCATCGTAGATAGTTGAGGTCCAAATAGAGAAGTGTCTGTATCGTCGATAGTTAAGTGCTAGTTCGAGAGGAACTGCATCGTAGATAGCTTAGTGCTAAATCTAGAGGGGCTGCATCGTAGAATGTTAACTGCTAGTCCGAGAGGGACTGCGTCGTAGATGGGTTCGGTTTAGTTCTAAAGATACTGCATCGTAGATAGCTCAGCGCCAAATAAAGGAACGTTTGTATTGTAGATAGCTTAGTGCAAGTTCGAGAGGAACTGCATCGTAGACAGTTTACTGCTAGTCAGAGAGGGACTGCATCGTAGATAGTTTAGAGCAAAATCAAAACGCAATGTGTCAGTGTTAAATCAAAAGGGACTGCATCGTAGATAGTTTAGTGCTAGTTCGAGAGGAACTGCATCGTATTATGAATAGTTTGGTTCTTAATCTAGAGGGACTGCATCGTCGATAGGTTAGTGCTTAATCTAGAGGGACTGCTTCGTAAATAGTTTAGTATTAGTCTGAGAGGGACTGCATCGTAGATAGTTTTGTGATAGTCCGAGAGGGACTGCATCGTAGATATGTTAGCATTTTACCTAGAGGGACTGCATCGTAGATAGTTTAGTGCAAGTTCGAGAGGAACTGCATCGCAGATAGTTTAGTGCTAGTCAGAGAGGGACTGCTTCGTAGATAGTTTACTGCTAGTCGGAGCGGGACTGCTTCGTAGTTAGTTTAATGCTAGTTCGAGAGGAACTGCATCGTAGATAGTTTAGTGTTTAATCTAGAGGGGCTGCATCGTAGATTGTTAACTACTAGTCCGAGAGGGACTGCATCGTAGATAGTTTAGTGGTTAATCTAGAGGGGCTTCATCGTAGATCGTTAACTACTAGTCCGAGATGGACTGCATCGTAGATAGTTTAGGTCCAAAGAGAGAAGGGTCTGTATCGTCGATAGTTAAGTGCTAGTTCGAGAGGAACTGCATCGTAGATAGCTTAGTGCTAAATCTAGAGGGGCTGCATCGTAGAATGTTAACTGCTAGTCCGAGAGTGACTGCGTTGTAGATGGGTTCGGTTTAGTTCTAAAGATACTGCATCGTAGATAGCTCAGCGCCAAATAAAGGAACGTTTGTATCGTAGATAGCTTAGTGCAAGTTCGAGAGGAACTGCATCGTAGACAGTTTACTGCTAGTCAGAGAGGGACTGCATCGTAGATAGTTTAGAGCAAAATCAAAACGCAATGTGTCTGTGTTAAATCAAAAGGGACTGCATCGTAGATAGTTTAGTGCTAGTTCGAGAGGAACTGCATCGTATATGAATAGTTTGGTTCTTAATCTAGAGGGACTGCATCGTCGATAGGTTAGTGCTTAATCTAGAGGGACTGCTTCGTAAATAGTTTAGTATTAGTCTGAGAGGGACTGCATCGTAGATAGTTTTGTGCTAGTCCGAGAGGGACTGCATCGTAGATATGTTAGCATTTTACCTAGAGGGACTGCTTCGTAGATAATTTACTGCTAGTCGGAGCGGGACTGCTTCGTAGTTAGTTTAGTGCTAGTTCGAGAGGAACTGTATCGTAGACAGTTTACTGCTAGTCGGAGAGGGACTGCATCGTATATATTTGAGTGCAAAATTTGGACGGAGTGTATCGTAGATAGCTTAGAGCTAAATCAAAAGGGACTTCATCGTTGATAATTTAGTGCTAGTCCAAGAGGGACTGCATCGAAGATTGTTTAGACTAGTTCGAGAGGAACTGCATCGTAGATAGCTTACTGCTAGCGCGAGAGGGACTGCATCGTAGATAGTTTAGTGCAAGTTCGAGAGGAACTGCATCGCAGACAGTCTAGTGCTAGTTCAAGAGGAACTGCATCGTAGATAGTTTAGTGTTTAATCTAGAGGGGCTGCATCGTAGATTGTTAACTACTAGTCCGAGAGGGACTGCATCGTAGATAGTTTAGGTCCAAATAGAGAAGTGTCTGTATCGTCGATAGTTAAGTGCTAGTTCGAGAGGAACTGCATCGTAGATAGCTTAGTGCTAAATCTAGAGGGGCTGCATCGTAGAATGTTAACTGCTAGTCCGAGAGGGACTGCGTCGTAGATGGGTTCGGTTTAGTTCTAAAGATACTGCATCGTAGATAGCTCAGCGCCAAATAAAGGAACGTTTGTATTGTAGATAGCTTAGTGCAAGTTCGAGATGAAATGCATCGTAGACAGTTTACTGCTAGTCAGAGAGGGACTGCATCGTAGATAGTTTAGAGCAAAATCAAAACTCAATGTGTCAGTGTTAAATCAAAAGGGACTGCATCGTAGATAGTTTAGTGCTAGTTCGAGAGGAACTGCATCGTATATGAATAGTTTGGTTCTTAATCTAGAGGGACTGCATCGTCGATAGGTTAGTGCTTAATCTAGAGGGACTGCTTCGTAAATAGTTTAGTATTAGTCTGAGAGGGACTGCATCGTAGATAGTTTTGTGCTAGTCCGAGAGGGACTGCATCGTAGATATGTTAGCATTTTACCTAGAGGGACTGCTTCGTAGATAATTTACTGCTAGTCGGAGCGGGACTGCTTCGTAGTTAGTTTAGTGCTAGTTCGAGAGGAACTGCATCGTAGACAGTTTACTGCTAGTCGGAGAGGGACTGCATCGTATATAGTTGAGTGCAAAATTTGGACGGAGTGTATCGTAGATAGCTTAGAGCTAAATCAAAAGGGACTTCATCGTTGATAATTTAGTGCTAGTCCAAGAGGGACTGCATCGAAGATTGTTTAGTGCTAGTTCGAGAGGAACTGCATCGTAGATAGCTTACTGCTAGCGCGAGAGGGACTGCATCGTAGATAGTTTAGTGCAAGTTCGAGAGGAACTGCATCGCAGACAGTTTAGTGCTAGTTCAAGAGGAACTGCATCGTAGATAGTTTAGTGTTTAATCTAGAGGGGCTGCATCGTAGATTGTTAACTACTAGTCCGAGAGGGACTGCATCGTAGATAGTTTAGTGGTTAATCTAGAGGGGCTTCATCGTAGATCGTTAACTACTAGTCCGAGAGGGACTGCATCGTAGATAGTTTAGGTCCAAATAGAGAAGTGTCTGTATCGTCGATAGTTAAGTGCTAGTTCGAGAGGAACTGCATCGTAGATAGCTTAGTGCTAAATCTAGAGGGGCTGCATCGTAGAATGTTAACTGCTAGTCCGAGAGGGACTGCGTCGTAGATGGGTTCGGTTTAGTTCTAAAGATACTGCATCGTAGATAGCTCAGCGCCAAATAAAGGAACGTTTGTATTGTAGATAGCTTAGTGCAAGTTCGAGAGGAACTGCATCGTAGACAGTTTACTGCTAGTCAGAGAGGGACTGCATCGTACATAGTTTAGAGCAAAATCAAAACGCAATGTGTCAGTGTTAAATAAAAAGGGACTGCATCGTAGATAGTTTAGTGCTAGTTCGGGAGGAACTGCATCGTATATGAATAGTTTGGTTCTTAACCAAGAGGGACTGCATCGTCAATACGTTAGTGCTTAATCTAGGGGAAATGCATCATCAATAGTTAACTGCTAGTCCGACAGGGACTGCATCGTAAATAATTTAATATAAGTCTGTGGGGGACTGCATCGTAGATAGTTTTGTGCTAGTCCGAGAGGGACTGCATCGTAGATATATTAGCATTTTACCTAGAGGGACTGCACCGTATATAGTAAAGTGCAAAATCGGGACGGAAAGAATCGTAGACAGCTTAGTACTAAATCAAAAGGGACTTTATCGTAGATAATTTAGTGCTAGTCCAAGAGGGACTGCATCGAAGATAGATTAGTGCTAGTTCGAGAGGAACTGCATCGTAGATAGTTTAGTGGTTAATCTAGAGGGGCTGCATCGTAGATTGTTAACTACCAGTCCGAGAAGGACTGCATCGTAGATAGTTTAGTGGTTCATCTAGAGGGGCTTCATCGTAGATCGTTAACTACTAGTCCGAGAGAGACTGCATCGTAGATAGTTTAGGTCCAAGTAGAGAAGGGTCTGTATCGTCGATAGTTTAGTGCTAGTTCGAGAGGAACTGCATCGTAGATAGCTTAGTGCTAAATCTAGAGGGGCTTCATCGTAGATTGTTAACTGCTAGTCCGAGAGGGGCTGCGTCGTAGATGGGTTCGGTTGAGTTCTAAAGATACTGCATCGTAGATAGCTCAGGGCCAAATAGAGGAACGTCTGTATCGTAGATAGCTTAGTGCAAGTTCGAGAGGAACTGCATCGTAGACAGTTTACTGCTAGTCAGAGAGAGACTGCATCGTAGATAGTTTAGAGCAAAATCAAAACGCAATGTGTCAGTGTTAAATCAAAAGGGACTGCATCGTAGATAGTTTAGTGCTAGTTCGAGAGGAACTGCATCGTAGTTAGTTAACTGCTAGTACGAGAGGGACTGTATCGAAGATAGTTTACTGCTAGTACGAGAGGGACTGTATCGAAGATAGTTTACTGCTAGTGCGAGAGGGACGGCATCGTACATATTTTAGTGCTAGTTCGGGAGAGTATATAGCGATATGCTAAATCAAAAGGGACTGCATCGTAGATAGTTTAGTGCAAGTTGGAGGGGAACTGTATCGCAGATAGTTTAGTGCTAGTCGGAGAGGGACTGCTTCGTAGATAGTTTACTGCTAGTCGGAGCGGGACTGCTTCGTAGTTAGTTTAGTGCTAGTTCGAGAGGAACTGCATCGTAAATAGCTTACTGCTAGAGCGAGAGGGAGTGAATCGTAGATAGTTTAGTGAAAGTCCGATAGGAACTGCATCGTAGACTTAAGTGCAAAATCAAGACGGAATGTATCATAGATAGCTTATTGCTTATTCAAATGGGACTGCATCGTAGATAATTTAGTGCTAGTCCGAGAGGGACTGCATCGTAGATAGTTTAGTGCAAGTTCGAGAGGAACTGCATCGTAGATAGTTTAGTGGTTAATCTAGAGAGGCTTCATCGAAGATTGTTAACTACTAGTCCGAGAGGGACTGCATCGTAAATAGTTTAGGTCAAAAATAGAGAAGGGTCTGTATCGTCGATAGTTTAGTGCTAGTTCGAGAGGAACTGCATCGTAGATAGCTTAGTGCTAAATCTAGAGGGGCCTCATCGTAGGTTCTTAACTGCTAGTCCGAGAGGGACTGCGTCGTAGATGGGTTCGGTTGAGTTCTAAAGATACTGCATCGTAGATTGCTCAGGGCCAAATAGAGGAACGTCTGTATCGTAGATAGCTTAGTGCAAGTTCCAGAGGAACTGCATCGTAGACAGTTTACTGCTAGTCAGAGAGGGACTGCATCGTAGATAGTTTAGAGCAAAATCAAAACGCAATTTGTCAGTGTTAAATCAAAAGGGACTGCATCGTAGACAATTTAGTGCTAGTTCAAGAGGAACTGCATCGTAGTTAGTTAACTGCTAGTACGAGAGGGACTGTATCGAAGATAGTTTACTGCTAGTCCGAGAGGGACGGCATCGTAGATATTTTAGTGCTAGTTCGGGAGAGTATATAGCGAAGTGCTAAATCAAAAGGGACTGCATCGTAGATAGTTTAGTGCAACTTGGAGAGGAACTGTATCGCAGATAGTTTAGTGCTAGTCGGAGAGGGACTGCTTCGTAGATAGTTTACTGCTAGTCGGAGAGGGACTGCTTCGTAGTTAGTTTAGTGCTAGTTCGAGAGGAACTGCATCGTAGACAGTTTACTGCAAGTCGGAGAGGGACTGCATCGTAGATAGTTTAGTGCAAGTTCGAGAGGAACTGCATCGCAGATAGTTTAGTGCTAGTCGGAGAGGGACTGCTTCGTAGATAGTTTACTGCTAGTCGGAGAGGGACTGCTTCGTAGATAGTTTAGTGCAAGTTCGAGAGGAACTGCATCGCAGATAGTTTAGTGCTAGTCGGAGAGGGACTGCATCGTAGATATGTTAGTATTTTACCTAGAGGGACTGCATCGTAGATAGTTTAGTGCAAGTTCGAGAGGAACTGCATCGCAGATAGTTTAGTGCTAGTCGGAGAGGAACTGCTTCGTAGATAGTTTACTGCTAGTCGGAGCGGGACTGCTTCGTAGTTAGTTTAGTGCTAGTTCGAGAGGAACTGCATCGTAGACAGTTTACTGCTAGTCGGAGAGGGGCTGCATCGTAGATAGTTGAGTGCAAAATTGGGACGGAGTGTATCGTAGATAGCTTAGTGCTAAATCAAAAGGGACTTCATCGTTGATAATTTAGTGCAAGTCCAAGAGGGACTGCATCGAAGATTGCTTAGTGCTAGTTCGAGAGGAACTGCATCGTAGATAGCTTACTGCTAGCGCGAGAGGGACTGCATCGTAGAAAGTTTAGTGCAAGTTCGAGAGGAACTGCATCGCAGTGTGTTTAGTGCTAGTTCGAGAGGAACTGCATCGTAGATAGTTTAGTGTTTAATCTAGAGGGGCTGCATCGTAGATTGTTAACTACTAGTCCGAGAGGGACTGCATCGTAGATAGTTTAGGTCCAAATAGAGAAGGGTCTGTATCGTCGATAGTTAAGTGCTAGTTCGAGAGGAACTGCATCGTAGATAGCTTAGTGCTAAATCTAGAGGGGCTGCATCGTAGATTGTTAACTGCTAGTCCGAGAGGGACTGCGTCGTAGATGGGTTCGGTTGAGTTCTAAAGATACTGCATCGTAGATTGCTCAGGGCCAAATAGAGGAACGTCTGTATCGTAGATAGCTTATTGCAAGTTCGAGAGGAACTGCATCGTAGACTGTTTACTGCTAGTCAGAGAGAGACTGCATCGTAGATAGTTTAGAGCAAAATCAAAACGCAATGTGTCAGTGTTAAATCAAAAGGGACTGCATCGTAGATAGTTTAGTGCAAGTTCGAGAGGAACTGCATCGCAGACAGTTTAGTGCTAGTTCGAGAAGAACTGCATCGTAGATAGTTTAGTGGTTAATCTAAAGGGGCTGTATCGTAGATTGTTAACTACTAGACCGAGAGGGACTGCATCGTAGATAGTTTAGTTGTTAACCTAGAGGGGCATCATCATATATCGTTAACTACTAGTCCGAGAGGGACTGCATCGTAGATAGTTTAGGTCCAAATAGAGAAGGGTCTGTATCGTCGATAGTTAAGTGCTAGTTCGAGAGGAACTGCATCGTACATAGCTTAGTGCTAAATCTAGAGGGGCTGCATCGTAGAATGTGAACTGCTAGTCCGAGAGGGACTGCGTCGTAGATGGGTTCGGTTTAGTTCTAAAGATACTGCATCGTAGATAGCTCAGCGCCAAATAAAGGAACGTTTGTATCGTAGATAGCTTAGTGCAAGTTCGAGAGGAACTGCATCGTAGACAGTTTACTGCTAGTCAGAGAGGGATTGCATCGTAGATAGTTTAGAGCAAAATCAAAACGCAATGTGTCAGTGTAAAATCAAAAGGGACTGCATCGTAGATAGTTTAGTGCTAGTTCTAGAGGAACTGCATCGTATATGAATAGTTTGGTTCTTAATCTAGAGGGACTGCATCGTCGATAGGTTAGTGCTTAATCTAGAGGGACTGCTTCGTAAATAGTTTAGTATTAGTCTGAGAGGGACTGCATCGTAGATAGTTTTGTGCTAGTCCGAGAGGGACTGCATCGTAGATATGTTAGCATTTTACCTAGAGGGACGGCATCGTAGATAGTTTAGTGCAAGTTCGAGAGGAACTGCATCGCAGATAGTTTAGTGCTAGTCGGAGAGGGACTGCTTCGTAGATAGTTTACTGCTAGTCGGAGCGGGACTGCTTCGTAGTTAGTTTAGTGCTAGTTCGAGAGGAACTGCATCGTAGACAGTTTACTGCTAGTCGGAGAGGGGCTGCATCGTAGATAGTTGAGTGCAAAATTGGGACGGAGTGTATCGTAGATAGCTTAGTGCTAAATCAAAAGGGACTTCATCGTTGATAATTTAGTGCAAGTCCAAGAGGGACTGCATCGAAGATTGCTTAGTGCTAGTTCGAGAGGAACTGCATCGTAGATAGCTTACTGCTAGCGCGAGAGGGACTGCATCGTAGATAGTTAGTGCAAGTTCGAGAGGAACTGCATCGCAGTGTGTTTAGTGCTAGTTCGAGAGGAACTGCATCGTAGATAGTTTCGTGTTTAATCTAGAGGGGCTGCATCGTAGATTGTTAACTACTAGTCCGAGAGGGACTGCATCGTAGATAATTTAGTGGTTAATCTAGAGGGGCTTCATCGTAGATCGTTAACTACTAGTCCGAGAGGGACTGCATCGTAGATAGTTTAGGTCCAAGTAGAGAAGGGTCTGTATCGTCGATAGTTAAGTGCTAGTTCGAGAGGAACTGCATCGTAGATAACTTAGTGCTAAATCTAGAGGGGCTTCATCGTAGATTGTTAACTGCTAGTCCGAGAGGGACTGCGTCGTAGATGGGTTCGGTTGAGTTCTAAAGATACTGCATCGTAGATTGCTCAGGGCCAAATAGAGGAACGTCTGTATCGTAGATAGCTTATTGCAAGTTCGAGAGGAACTGCATCGTAGACTGTTTACTGCTAGTCAGAGAGAGACTGCATCGTAGATAGTTTAGAGCAAAATCAAAACGCAATGTGTCAGTGTTAAATCAAAAGGGACTGCATCGTAGATAGTTTAGTGCTAGTTCGAGAGGAACTGCATCGTAGTTAACTGCTAGTGCGAGAGGGACTGTATCGAAGATAGTTTACTGCTATTCCGAGAGGGACGGCATCGTAGATATTTTAGTGCTAGTTCGGGAGAGTATATAGCGAAGTGCTAAATCAAAAGGGACTGCATCGTAGATAGTTTAGTGCAAGTTGGAGAAGAACTGGATCGCAGATAGTTTAGTGCTAGTAGGAGAGGGACTGCTTCGTAGATAGTTTAGTGTAACATTGGGACGGAATGTATCGTTGATAGCTTAGTGTTAACACATAAGGGACTTCATCGTAGATAATTTAGTGCTAGTTCGAGAAGGACTGATTGAAGATAGTTTAGGGCTAGTTTTCGAGGGAACTGCATCGTAGATAGTTTACTGCTGGTCCGAGAGGGGCTGCATCGTAGATAGTTTAGTGCAAGTTCGAGAGGAACTGCATCGCAGATAGTTTAGTGCTGGTCGGAGAGGGACTGCTTCGTAGATAGTTTACTGCTAGTCGGAGAGGGACTGCTTCGTAGATTGTTTAGTGCTAGTTCGAGAGGAACTGCATCGTAGACAGTATACTGCTAGTCGGAGAGGGACTGCAACGTAGATAGTTTAGTGCAAGTTCAAGAGGAACTGCATCGCAGATAGTTTTGTGCTAGTCCGAGAGGGACTGCATCGTAGATATGTTAGCATTTTACCTAGAGGGACTGCTTCGTAGATAGTTTAGTGCAAGTTCGAGAGGAACTGCATCGCAGATAGTTTAGTGCTAGTCGGAGAGGGACTGCTTCGTAGATAGTTTACTGCTAGTCGGAGCGGGACTGCTTCGTAGTTAGTTTAGTGCTAGTTCGAGAGGAACTGCATCGTAGACAGTTTACTGCTAGTCGGAGAGGGGCTGCATCGTAGATAGTTGAGTGCAAAATTGGGACGGAGTGTATCGTAGATAGCTTAGTGCTAAATCAAAAGGGACTTCATCGTTGATAATTTAGTGCAAGTCCAAGAGGGACTGCATCGAAGATTGCTTAGTGCTAGTTCGAGAGGAACTGCATCGTAGATAGCTTACTGCTAGCGCGAGAGGGACTGCATCGAAGATTGTTTAATGCTAGTTCGAGAGGAACTGCATCGTAGACAGTTTACTGCTAGTCGGACAGGGACTGCATCGTAGATAGTTTAGTGCAAGTTCGAGAGGAACTGCATCGCAGACAGTTTAGTGCTAGTTCGAGAGGAACAGCATCGTAGATAGTTTAGTGGTTAATCTAGAGGGGCTGCATCGTAGATTGTTAACTACTAGTCCGAGAGGGACTGCATCGTAGATAATTTTGTGGTTAATCTAGAGGGGCTTCATCGTAGATCGTTAACTACTAGTCCGAGAGGGCCTGCATCGTAGATAGTTTAGGTCCAAATAGAGAAGGGTCTGTATCGTCGATAGTTAAGTGCTAGTTCGAGAGGAACTGCATCGTAGATAGCTTAGTGCTAAATCTAGAGGGGCTGCATCGTAGAATGTTAACTGCTAGTCCGAGAGGGACTGCGTCGTAGATGGGTTCGGTTTAGTTCTAAAGATACTGCATCGTAGTTAGCTCAGCGCCAAATAAAGGAACGTTTGTATCGTAGATAGCTTAGTGCAAGTTCGAGAGGAACTGCATCGTAGACAGTTTACTGCTAGTTCGAGAGGAACTGCATCGTATATGAATAGTTTGGTTCTTAATCTAGAGGGACTGCATCGTCGATAGGTTAGTGCTTAATCTAGAGGGACTGCTTCGTAAATAGTTTAGTATTAATCAGAGAGGGACTGCATCGTAGATAGTTTTGTGCTAGTCCGAGAGGGACTGCATCGTAGATATTTTAGCATTTTACCTAGAGGGACTGCATCGTAGATAGTTTAGTGCAAGTTCGAGAGGAACTGCATCGCAGATAGTTTAGTGCTAGTCGGAGAGGGACTGCTTCGTAGATAGTTTACTGCTAGTCGGAGCGGGACTGCTTCGTAGTTAGTTTAGTGCTAGTTCGAGAGGAACTGCATCGTAGACAGTTCACTGCTAGTCGGAGAGGGGCTGCATCGTAGATAGTTGAGTGCAAAATTGGGACGGAGTGTATCGTAGATAGCTTAGTGCTAAATCAAAAGGGACTTCATCGTTGATAATTTAGTGCAAGTCCAAGAGGGACTGCATCGAAGATTGCTTAGTGCTAGTTCGAGAGGAACTGCATCGTAGATAGCTTAATACTAGCGCGAGAGGGACTGCATCGAAGATTGTTTAGTGCTAGTTCGAGAGGAACTGCATCGTAGATAGCTTACTGCTAGCGCGAGAGGGACTGCATCGTAGATAGTTTAGTGCAAGTTCGAGAGGAACTGCATCGCAGTGTGTTTAGTGCTAGTTCGAGAGGAACTGCATCGTAGATAGTTTAGTGTTTAATCTAGAGGGGCTGCATCGTAGATTGTTAACTGCTAGTCCGAGAGGGACTGCGTCGTAGATGGTTTAGGTCCAAATAGAGAAGGGTCTGTATCGTCGATAGTGAAGTGCTAGTTCGAGAGGAACTGCATCGTAGATAGCTTAGTGCTAAATCTAGAGGGGCTGCATCGTAGATTGTTAACTGCTAGTCCGAGAGGGACTGCGTCGTAGATGGGTTCGGTTGAGTTCTAAAGATACTGCATCGTAGATTGCTCAGGGCCAAATAGAGGAACGTCTGTATCGTAGATAGCTTATTGCAAGTTCGAGAGGAACTGCATAGTAGACTGTTTACTGCTAGTCAGAGAGAGACTGCATCGTAGATAGTTTAGAGCAAAATCAAAACGCAATGTGTCAGTGTTAATTCAAAAGGGACTGCATCGTAGATAGTTTAGTGCTAGTTCGAGAGGAACTGCATCGTAGTTAGTTAACTGCTAGTGCGAGAGGGACTGTATCGAAGATAGTTTACTGCTAGTCCGAGAGGGACGGCATCGTAGATATTTTAGTGCTAGTTCGGGAGAGTATATAGCGAAGTGCTAAATCAAAAGGGACTTCATCGTAGATATTTTGTGCAAGCTGGAGAGGAACTGTATCGCAGATAGTTTAGTGCTAGTCGGAGAGGGACGGCTTCGTAGATAGTATAGTGTAAAATTGGGACGGAATGTATCGTTGATAGCTTAGTGTTAACACATAAGGGACTTCATCGTAGATAATTTAGTGCTAGTTCGAGAAGGACTGATTGAAGATAGTTTAGGGCTAGTTTTCGAGGGAACTGCATGGTAGATAGTTTACTATTAGTCCGAGAGGGACTGCATCGTAGATAGTTTAGTGCAAATTCGAGAGGAACTGCATCGCAGATAGTTTAGTGCTAGTCGGAGAGGGACTGCTTCGTAGATAGTTTACTGCTAGTCGGAGAGGGACTGCTTCGTAGATTGTTTAGTGCTAGTTCGAGAGGAACTGCATCGTAGACAGTATTCTGCTAGTCGGAGAGGGACTGCAACGTAGATAGTTTAGTGCAAGTTCAAGAGGAACTTTATCGCAGATAGTTTAGTGCTAGTTCGATAGGAACTGCATCGTAGATAATTTAGTAGTTAATCTAGAGGGGCTTCATCGTAGATCGTTAACTACTAGTCCGCGAGGGACTGCATCGTAGATAGTTTAGTGCAAGTTCGAGAGGAACTGCATCGTAGACAGTTTACTGCTAGTCCGAGAGGGACTGCATCGTAGATAGTTTAGTGCAAAATAGGGACGGAATGTATCGTAGATAGCTTAGTGCTAAATCAAAAGGGACTTCATCGTAGATAATTTAGTGCAAGTCCAAGAGGGACTGCATCGAAGATTGCTTAGTGGTAGTTCGAGAGGAACTGCATCGTAGATAGCTTCCTACTAGCGCGAGAGGGACTGCTTCGTAGTTAGTTTAGTGCTAGTTCGAGAAGAACTGCATCGTAGACAGTTTACTGCTAGTCGGACAGGGACTGCATCGTAGATAGTTTAGTGCAAGTTCGAGAGGAACTGCATCGCAGACAGTTTAGTGCTAGTTCGAGAGGAACTGCATCGTAGATAGTTTAGTGGTTAATCTAGAGGGGCTGTATCGTAGATTGGTAACTACTAGTCCGAGAGGGACTGCATCGTAGATAGTTTAGTTGTTAACCTAGAGGGGCATCATCGTATATCGTTAAGTACTAGTCCGAGAGGGACTGCATCGTAGATAGTTTAGGTCCAAATAGAGAAGGGTCTGTATCGTCGATAGTTAAGTGCTAGTTCGAGAGGAACTGCATCGTAGATAGCTTAGTGCTAAACCTAGAGGGGCTGCATCGTAGAATGTGAACTGCTAGTCCGAGAGGGACTGCGTCGTAGATGGGTTCGGATTAGTTCTAAAGATACTGCATCGTAGATAGCTCAGCGCCAAATAAAGGAACGTTTGTATCGTAGATAGCTTAGTGCAAGTTCGAGAGGAACTGCATCGTAGACAGTTTACTGCTAGTCAGAGAGGGACTGCATCGTAGATAGTTTAGAGCAAAATCAAAACGCAATGTGTCAGTGTAAAATCAAAAGGGACAGCATCGTAGATAGTTTAGTGCTAGTTCTAGAGGAACTGCATCGTATATGAATAGTTTGGTTCTTAATCTAGAGGGACTGCATCGTCGATAGGTTAGTGCTTAATCTAGAGGGACTGCTTCGTAAATAGTTTAGTATTAGTCTGAGAGGGACTGCATCGTAGATAGTTTTGTGCTAGTCCGAGAGGGACTGCATCGTAGATATGTTAGCATTTTACCTAGAGGGACTGCATCGTAGATAGTTTTGTGCTAGTTCGAGAGGAACTGCATCGTAGATAGCTTACTGCTAGCGCGAGAGGGACTGCTTCGTAGTTAGTTTAGTGCTAATTCGAGAGGAACTGCATCGTAGACAGTTTACTGCTAGTCGGACAGGGACTGCATCGTAGATAGATTAGTGCAAGTTCGAGAGGAACTGCATCGCAGACAGTTTAGTGCTAGTTCGAGAGGAACTGCATCGTAGATAGTTTAGTGGTTAATCTAGAGGGGCTGTATCGTAGATTGTTAACTACTAGACCGAGAGGGACTGCATCGTAGATAGTTTAGTTGTTAACCTAGAGGGGCATTATCGTATATCGTTAACTACTAGTCCGAGAGGGACTGCATCGTAGATAGTTTAGGTCCAAATAGAGAAGGGTCTGTATCGTCGATAGTTAAGTGCTAGTTCGAGAGGAACTGCATCGTAGATAGCTTAGTGCTAAATCTAGAGGGGCTGCATCGTAGAATGTGAACTGCTAGTCCGAGAGGGACTGCGTCGTAGATGGGTTCGGTTTAGTTCTAAAGATACTGCATCGTAGATAGCTCAGCGCCAAATAAAGGAACGTTTGTATGGTAGATAGCTTAGTGCAAGTTCGAGAGGAACTGCATCGTAGATATGTTAGCATTTTACCTAGAGGGACTGCATCGTAGATAGTTTAGTGCAAGTTCGAGAGGAACTGCATCGCAGATAGTTTAGTGCTAGTCGGAGAGGGACTGCTTCGTAGATAGTTTACTGCTAGTCGGAGCGGGACTGCTTCGTAGTTAGTTTAGTGCTAGTTCGAGAGGAACTGCATCGTAGACAGTTTACTGCTAGTCGGAGAGGGGCTGCATCGTAGATAGTTGAGTGCAAAATTGGGACGGAGTGTATCGTAGATAGCTTAGTGCTAAATCAAAAGGGACTTCATCGTTGATAATTTAGTGCAAGTCCAAGAGGGACTGCATCGAAGATTGCTTAGTGCTAGTTCGAGAGGAACTGCATCGTAGATAGCTTACTGCTAGCGCGAGAGGGACTGCATCGAAGATTGTTTGGTGCTAGTTCGAGAGGAACTGCATCGTAGACAGTTTACTGCTAGTCGGACAGGGACTGCATCGTAGATAGTTTAGTGCAAGTTCGAGAGGAACTGCATCGCAGACAGTTTAGTGCTAGTTCGAGAGGAACTGCATCGTAGATAGTTTAGTGGTTAATCTAGAGGGGCTGCATCGTAGATTGTTAACTACTAGTCCGAGAGGGACTGCATCGTAGATAATTTTGTGGTTAATCTAGAGGGGCTTCATCGTAGATCGTTAACTACTAGTCCGAGAGGGACTGCATCGTAGATAGTTTAGGTCCACATAGAGAAGGGTCTGTATCGTCGATAGTTAAGTGCTAGTTCGAGAGGAACTGCATCGTAGATAGCTTAGTGCTAAATCTAGAGGGGCTGCATCGTAGAATGTTAACTGCTAGTCCGAGAGGGACTGCGTCGTAGATGGGTTCGGTTTAGTTCTAAAGATACTGCATCGTAGTTAGCTCAGCGCCAAATAAAGGAACGTTTGTATCGTAGATAGCTTAGTGCAAGTTCGAGAGGAACTGCATCGTAGACAGCTTACTGCTAGTTCGAGAGGAACTGCATCGTATATGAATAGTTTGGTTCTTAATCTAGAGGGACTGCATCGTCGATAGGTTAGTGCTTAATCTAGAGGGACTGCTTCGTAAATAGTTTAGTATTAATCTGAGAGGGACTGCATCGTAGATAGTTTTGTGCTAGTCCGAGAGGGACTGCATCGTAGATATTTTAGCATTTTACCTAGAGGGACTGCATCGTAGATAGTTTAGTGCAAGTTCGAGAGGAACTGCATCGCAGATAGTTTAGTGCTAGTCGGAGAGGGACTGCTTCGTAGATAGTTTACTGCTAGTCGGAGCGGGACTGCTTCGTAGTTAGTTTAGTGCTAGTTCGAGAGGAACTGCATCGTAGACAGTTTACTGCTAGTCGGAGAGGGGCTGCATCGTAGATAGTTGAGTGCAAAATGGGGACGGACTGTATCGTAGATAGCTTAGTGCTAAATCAAAAGGGACTTCATCGTTGATAATTTAGTGCAAGTCCAAGAGGGACTGCATCGAAGATTGCTTAGTGCTAGTTCGAGAGGAACTGCATCGTAGATAGCTTAACACTAGCGCGAGAGGGACTGCATCGAAGATTGTTTAGTGCTAGTTCGAGAGGAACTGCATCGTAGATAGCTTACTGCTAGCGCGAGAGGGACTGCATCGTAGATAGTTTAGTGCAAGTTCGAGAGGAACTGCATCGCAGTGTGTTTAGTGCTAGTTCGAGAGGAACTGCATCGTAGATAGTTTAGTGTTTAATCTAGAGGGGCTGCATCGTAGATTGTTAACTGCTAGTCCGAGAGGGACTGCGTCGTAGATGGTTTAGGTCCAAATAGAGAAGGGTCTGTATCGTCGATAGTGAAGTGCTAGTTCGAGAGGAACTGCATCGTAGATAGCTTAGTGCTAAATCTAGAGGGGCTGCATCGTAGATTGTTAACTGCTAGTCCGAGAGGGACTGCGTCGTAGATGGGTTCGGTTGAGTTCTAAAGATACTGCATCGTAGATTGCTCAGGGCCAAATAGAGGAATGTCTGTATCGTAGATAGCTTATTGCAAGTTCGAGAGGAACTGCATCGTAGACTGTTCACTGCTAGTCAGAGAGAGACTGCATCGTAGATAGTTTAGAGCAAAATCAAAACGCAATGTGTCAGTGTTAATTCAAAAGGGACTGTATCGTAGATAGTTTAGTGCTAGTTCGAGAGGAACTGCATCGTAGTTAGTTAACTGCTAGTGCGAGAGGGACTTTATCGAAGATAGTTTACTGCTAGTCCGAGAGGGACGGCATAGTAGATATTTTAGTGCTGGTTCGGGAGAGTATATAGCGAAGTGCTAAATCAAAAGGGACTGCATCGTAGATAGTTTAGTGCAAGCTGGAGAGGAACTGTATCGCAGATAGTTTAGTGCTAGTCGGAGAGGGACGGCTTCGTAGATAGTTTAGTGTAAAATTGGGACGGAATGTATCGTTGATAGCTTAGTGTTAACACATAAGGGACTTCATCGTAGATAATTTAGTGCTAGTTCGAGAAGGACTGATTGAAGATAGTTTAGGGCTAGTTTTCGAGGGAACTGCATGGTAGATAGTTTACTATTAGTCCGAGAGGGACTGCATCGTAGATAGTTTAGTGCAAGTTCGAGAGGAACTGCATCGCAGATAGTTTAGTGCTAGTCGGAGATGGACTGCTTCGTAGATTGTTTAGTGCTAGTCGGAGAGGGACTGCTTCGTAGATTGTTTAGTGCTAGTTCGAGAGGAACTGCTTCGTAGACAGTATTCTGCTAGTCGGAGAGGGACTGCAACGTAGATAGTTTAGTGCAAGTTCAAGAGGAACTGCATCGCAGATAGTTTAGTGCTAGTTCGATAGGAACTGCATCGTAGATAATTTAGTAGTTAATCTAGAGGGGCTTCATCGTAGATCGTTAACTACTTGTCCGCGAGGGACTGCATCGTAGATAGTTTAGTGCAAGTTCGAGAGGAACTGCATCGTAGACAGTTTAATGCTAGTCGGACAGGGACTGCATCGTAGATAGTTTAGTGCAAGTTCGAGAGGAACTGCATCGCAGACAGTTTAGTGCTAGTTCGAGAGGAACTGCATCGTAGATAATTTAGTGGTTAATCTAGAGGGGCTTCATCGTATATCGTTAACTACTAGTCCGAGAGGGACTGCATCGTAGATAGTTTAGGTCCAAATAGAGAAGGGTCTGTATCGTCGATAGTTAAGTGCTAGTTCGAGAGGAACTGCATCGTAGATAGCTTAGTGCTAAACCTAGAGGGGCTGCATCGTAGAATGTGAACTGCTAGTCCGAGAGGGACTGCGTCGTAGATGGGTTCGGTTTAGTTCTAAAGATACTGCATCGTAGATAGCTCAGCGCCAAATAAAGGAACGTTTGTATCGTACATAGCTTACTGCAAGTTCGAGAGGAACTGCATCGTAGACAGTTTACTGCTAGTCAGAGAGGGACTGCATCGTAGATAGTTTAGAGCAAAATCAAAACGCAATGTGTCAGTGTAAAATCAAAAGGGACTGCATCGTAGATAGTTTAGTGCTAGTTCGAGAGGAACTGCATCGTAGTTAGTTAACTGCTAGTGCGAGAGGGACTGTATCGAAGATAGTTTACTGCTAGTCCGAGAGGGACGGCATAGTAGATATTTTAGTGCTAGTTCGGGCGAGTATATAGCGAAGTGCTAAATCAAAAGGGACTGCATCGTAGATAGTTTAGTGCAAGCTGGAGAGGAACTGTATCGCAGATAGTTTAGTGCTAGTCGGAGAGGGACGGCTTCGTAGATAGTTTAGTGTAAAATTGGGACGGAATGTATCGTTGATAGCTTAGTGTTAACCCATAAGGGACTTCATCGTAGATAATTTAGTGCTAGTTCGAGAAGGACTGATTGAAGATAGTTTAGGGCTAGTTTTCGAGGGAACTGCATGGTAGATAGTTTACTATTAGTCCGAGAGGGACTGCATCGTAGATAGTTTAGTGCAAGTTCGAGAGGAACTGCATCGCAGATAGTTTAGTGCTAGTCGGAGAGGGACTGCTTCGTAGATTGTTTAGTGCTAGTCTGAGAGGGACTGCTTCGTAGATTGTTCAGTGCTAGTTCGAGAGGAACTGCATCGTAGACAGTATTCTGCTAGTCGGAGAGGGACTGCAACGTAGATAGTTTAGTGCAAGTTCAAGAGGAACTGCATCGCAGATAGTTTAGTGCTAGTTCGATAGGAACTGCATCGTAGATAATTTAGTAGTTAATCTAGAGGGGCTTCATCGTAGATCGTTAACTACTAGTCCGCGAGGGACTGCATCGTAGATAGTTTAGTGCAAGTTCGAGAGGAACTGCATCGTAGACAGTTTAATGCTAGTCCGAGAGGGACTGCATCGTAGATAGTTTAGTGCAAAATAGGGACGGAATGTATCGTAGATAGCTTAGTGCTAAATCAAAAGGGACTTCATCGTAGATAATTTAGTGCAAGTCCAAGAGGGACTGCATCGAAGATTGCTTAGTGCTAGTTCGAGAGGAACTGCATCGTAGATAGCTTCCTACTAGCGCGAGAGGGACTGCTTCGTAGTTAGTTTAGTGCTAGTTCGAGAAGAACTGCATCGTAGACAGTTTACTGCTAGTCGGACAGGGACTGCATCGTAGATAGTTTAGTGCAAGTTCGAGAGGAACTGCATCGCAGACAGTTTAGTGCTAGTTCGAGAGGAACTGCATCGTAGATAGTTTAGTGGTTAATCTAGAGGGGCTGTATCGTAGATTGGTAACTACTAGTCCGAGAGGGACTGCATCGTAGATAGTTTAGTTGTTAACCTAGAGGGGCATCATCGTATATCGTTAACTACTAGTCCGAGAGGGACTGCATCGTAGATAGTTTAGGTCCAAATAGAGAAGGGTCTGTATCGTCGATAGTTAAGTGCTAGTTCGAGAGGAACTGCATCGTAGATAGCTTAGTGCTAAACCTAGAGGGGCTGCATCGTAGAATGTGAACTGCTAGTCCGAGAGGGAATGCGTCGTAGATGGGTTCGGTTTAGTTCTAAAGATACTGCATCGTAGATAGCTCAGCGCCAAATAAAGGAACGTTTGTATCGTAGATAGCTTAGTGCAAGTTCGAGAGGAACTGCATCGTAGACAGTTTACTGCTAGTCAGAGAGGGACTGCATCGTAGATAGTTTAGAGCAAAATCAAAACGCAATGTGTCAGTGTAAAATCAAAAGGGACTGCATCGTAGATAGTTTAGTGCTAGTTCGAGAGGAACTGCATCGTATATGAATAGTTTGGTTCTTAATCTAGAGGGACTGCATCGTCGATAGGTTAGTGCTTAATCTAGAGGGACAGCTTCGTAAATAGTTTAGTATTAGTCTGAGAGGGACTGCATCGTAGATAGTTTTGTGCTAGTCCGAGAGGGACTGCATCGTAGATATGTTAGCATTTTACCTAGAGGGACTGCATCGTAGATAGTTTAGTGCAAGTTCGAGAGAAACTGCATCGCAGATAGTTTAGTGCTAGTCGGAGAGGGACTGCTTCGTAGATAGTTTACTGCTAGTCGGAGCGGGACTGCTTCGTAGTTAGTTTAGTGCTAGTTCGAGAGGAACTGCATCGTAGACAGTTTACTGCTAGTCGGAGAGGGGCTGCATCGTAGATAGTTTAGTGCAAAATAGGGACGGAATGTATCGTAGATAGCTTAGTGCTAAATCAAAAGGGACTTCATCGTTGATAATTTAGTGCAAGTCCAAGAGGGACTGCATCGAAGATTGCTTAGTGCTAGTTCGAGAGGAACTGCATCGTAGATAGCTTACTGCTAGCGCGAGAGGGACTGCATCGTAGATAGTTAGTGCAAGTTCGAGAGGAACTGCATCGCAGTGTGTTTAGTGCTAGTTCGAGAGGAACTGCATCGTAGATAGTTTCGTGTTTAATCTAGAGGGGCTGCATCGTAGAATGTTAACTACTAGTCCGAGAGGGACTGCATCGTAGATAATTTAGTGGTTAATCTAGAGGGGCTTCATCGTAGATCGTTAACTACTAGTCCGAGAGGGACTGCATCGTAGATAGTTTAGGTCCAAATAGAGAAGGGTCTGTATCGTCGATAGTTAAGTGCTAGTTCGAGAGGAACTGCATCGTAGATAACTTAGTGCTAAATCTAGAGGGGCTTCATCGTAGATTGTTAACTGCTAGTCCGAGAGGGACTGCGTCGTAGATGGGTTCGGTTGAGTTCTAAAGATACTGCATCGTAGATTGCTCAGGGCCAAATAGAGGAACGTCTGTATCGTAGATAGCTTATTGCAAGTTCGAGAGGAACTGCATCGTAGACTGTTTACTGCTAGTCAGAGAGAGACTGCATCGTAGATAGTTTAGAGCAAAATCAAAACGCAATGTGTCAGTGTTAAATCAAAAGGGACTGCATCGTAGATAGTTTAGTGCTAGTTCGAGAGGAACTGCATCGTAGTTAACTGCTAGTGCGAGAGGGACTGTATCGAAGATAGTTTACTGCTAGTCCGAGAGGGACGGCATCGTAGATATTTTAGTGCTAGTTCGGGAGAGTATATAGCGAAGTGCTAAATCAAAAGGGACTGCATCGTAGATAGTTTAGTGCAAGTTGGAGAAGAACTGTATCGCAGATAGTTTAGTGCTAGTCGGAGAGGGACTGCTTCGTAGATAGTTTAGTGTAAAATTGGGACGGAATGTATCGTTGATAGCTTAGTGTTAACACATAAGGGACTTCATCGTAGATAATTTAGTGCTAGTTCGAGAAGGACTGATTGAAGATAGTTTAGGGCTAGTTTTCGAGGGAACTGCATCGTAGATAGTTTACTGCTAGTCCGAGAGGGACTGCATCGTAGATAGTTTAGTGCAAGTTCGAGAGGAACTGCATCGCAGATAGTTTAGTGCTAGTCGGAGAGGGACTGCTTCGTAGATAGTTTACTGCTAGTCGGAGCGGGACTGCTTCGTAGTTAGTTTAGTGCTAGTTCGAGAGGAACTGCATCGTAGACAGTTTACTGCTAGTCGGAGAGGGGCTGCATCGTAGATAGTTGAGTGCATAATTGGGACGGAGTGTATCGTAGATAGCTTAGTGCTAAATCAAAAGGGACTTCATCGTTGATAATTTAGTGCAAGTCCAAGAGGGACTGCATCGAAGATTGCTTAGTGCTAGTTCGAGAGGAACTGTATCGTAGATAGCTTACTGCTAGCGCGAGAGGGACTGCATCGAAGATTGTTTAGTGCTAGTTCGAGAGGAACTGCATCGTAGACAGTTTACTGCTAGTCGGACAGGGACTGCATCGTAGATAGTTTAGTGCAAGTTCGAGAGGAACTGCATCGCCGACAGTTTAGTGCTAGTTCGAGAGGAACTGCATCGTAGATAGTTTAGTGGTTAATCTAGAGGGGCTGCATCGTAGATTGTTAACTACTAGTTCGAGAGGGACTGCATCGTAGATAATTTTGTGGTTAATCTAGAGGGGCTTCATCGTAGATAGTTAACTACTAGTCCGAGAGGGACTGCATCGTAGATAGTTTAGGTCCAAATAGAGAAGGGTCTGTATCGTCGATAGTTAAGTGCTAGTTCGAGAGGAACTGCATCGTAGATAGCTTAGTGCTAAATCTAGAGGGGCTGCATCGTAGAATGTTAACTGCTAGTCCGAGAGGGACTGCGTCGTAGATGGGTTCGGTTTAGTTCTAAAGATACTGCATCGTAGTTAGCTCAGCGCCAAATAAAGGAACGTTTGTATCGTAGATAGCTTAGTGCAAGTTCGAAAGGAACTGCATCGTAGACAGTTTACTGCTAGTTCGAGAGGAACTGCATCGTATATGAATAGTTTGGTTCTTAATCTAGAGGGACTGCATCGTCGATAGGTTAGTGCTTAATCTAGAGGGACTGCTTCGTAAATAGTTTAGTATTAATCTGAGAGGGACTGCATCGTAGATAGTTTTGTGCTAGTCCGAGAGGGACTGCATCGTAGATATTTTAGCATTTTACCTAGAGGGACTGCATCGTAGATAGTTTAGTGCAAGTTCGAGAGGAACTGCATCGCAGATAGTTTAGTGCTAGTCGGAGAGGGACTGCTTCGTAGATAGTTTACTGCTAGTCGGAGCGGGACTGCTTCGTAGTTAGTTTAGTGCTAGTTCGAGAGGAACTGCATCGTAGACAGTTTACTGCTAGTCGGAGAGGGGCTGCATCGTAGATAGTTGAGTGCAAAATTGGGACGGAGTGTATCGTAGATAGCTTAGTGCTAAATCAAAAGGGACTTCATCGTTGATAATTTAGTGCAAGTCCAAGAGGGACTGCATCGAAGATTGCTTAGTGCTAGTTCGAGAGGAACTGCATCGTAGATAGCTTAATACTAGCGCGAGAGGGACTGCATCGAAGATTGTTTAGTGCTAGTTCGAGAGGAACTGCATCGTAGATAGCTAACTGCTAGCGCGAGAGGGACTGCATCGTAGATAGTTTAGTGCAAGTTCGAGAGGAACTGCATCGCAGTGTGTTTAGTGCTAGTTCGAGAGGAACTGCATCGTAGATAGTTTAGTGTTTAATCTAGAGGGGCTGCATCGTAGATTTTTAACTGCTAGTCCGAGAGGGACTGCGTCGTAGATGGTTTAGGTCCAAATAGAGAAGGGTCTGTATCGTCGATAGTGAAGTGCTAGTTCGAGAGGAACTGCATCGTAGATAGCTTAGTGCTAAATCTAGAGGGGCTGCATCGTAGATTGTTAACTGCTAGTCCGAGAGGGACTGCGTCGTAGATGGGTTCGGTTGAGTTCTAAAGATACTGCATCGTAGATTGCTCAGGGCCAAATAGAGGAACGTCTGTATCGTAGATAGCTTATTGCAAGTTCGAGAGGAACTGCATCGTAGACTGTTTACTGCCAGTCAGAGAGAGACTGCATCGTAGATAGTTTAGAGCAAAATCAAAACGCAATGTGTCAGTGTTAATTCAAAAGGGACTGCATCGTAGATAGTTTAGTGCTAGTTCGAGAGGAACTGCATCGTAGTTAGTTAACTGCTAGTGCGAGAGGGACTGTATCGAAGATAGTTTACTGCTAGTCCGAGAGGGACGGCATCGTAGATATTTTAGTGCTAGTTCGGGAGAGTATATAGCGAAGTGCTAAATCAAAAGGGACTGCATCGTAGATAGTTTAGTGCAAGCTGGAGAGGAACTGTATCGCAGATAGTTTAGTGCTAGTCGGAGAGGGACGGCTTCGTAGATAGTTTAGTGTAAAATTGGGACGGAATGTATCGTTGATAGCTTAGTGTTAACACATAAGGGACTTCATCGTAGATAATTTAGTGCTAGTTCGAGAAGGACTGATTGAAGATAGTTTAGGGCTAGTTTTCGAGGGAACTGCATGGTAGATAGTTTACTATTAGTCCGAGAGGGACTGCATCGTAGATAGTTTAGTGCAAGTTCGAGAGGAACTGCATCGCAGATAGTTTAGTGCTAGTCGGAGAGGGACTGCTTCGTAGATAGTTTACTGCTAGTCGGAGAGGGACTGCTTCGTAGATTGTTTAGTGCTAGTTCGAGAGGAACTGCATCGTCGACAGTATTCTGCTAGTCGGAGAGGGACTGCAACGTAGATAGTTTAGTGCAAGTTCAAGAGGAACTGCATCGCAGATAGTTTATTGCTAGTTCGATAGGAACTGCATCGTAGATAATTTAGTAGTTAATCTAGAGGGGCTTCATCGTAGATCGTTAACTACTAGTCCGCGAGGGACTGCATCGTAGATAGTTTAGTGCAAGTTCGAGAGGAACTGCATCGTAGACAGTTTAATGCTAGTCCGAGAGGGACTGCATCGTAGATAGTTTAGTGCAAAATAGGGACGGAATGTATCGTAGATAGCTTAGTGCTAAATCAAAAGGGACTTCATCGTAGATAATTTAGTGCAAGTCCAAGAGGGACTGCATCGAAGATTGCTTAGTGGTAGTTCGAGAGGAACTGCATCGTAGATAGCTTCCTACTAGCGCGAGAGGGACTGCTTCGTAGTTAGTTTAGTGCTAGTTCGAGAAGAACTGCATCGTAGACAGTTTACTGCTAGTCGGACAGGGACTGCATCGTAGATAGTTTAGTGCAAGTTCGAGAGGAACTGCATCGCAGACAGTTTAGTGCTAGTTCGAGAGGAACTGCATCGTAGATAGTTTAGTGGTTAATCTAGAGGGGCTGTATCGTAGATTGGTAACTACTAGTCCGAGAGGGACTGCATCGTAGATAGTTTAGTTGTTAACCTAGAGGGGCATCATCGTATATCGTTAACTACTAGTCCGAGAGGGACTGCATCGTAGATAGTTTAGGTCCAAATAGAGAAGGGTCTGTATCGTCGATAGTTAAGTGCTAGTTCGAGAGGAACTGCATCGTAGATAGCTTAGTGCTAAACCTAGAGGGGTTGCATCGTAGAATGTGAACTGCTAGTCCGAGAGGGACTGCGTCGTAGATGGGTTCGGTTTAGTTCTAAAGATACTGCATCGTAGATAGCTCAGCGCCAAATAAAGGAACGTTTGTATCGTAGATAGCTTAGTGCAAGTTCGAGAGGAACTGCATCGTAGACAGTTTACTGCTAGTCAGAGAGGGACTGCATCGTAGATAGTTTAGAGCAAAATCAAAACGCAATGTGTCAGTGTAAAATCAAAAGGGACTGCATCGTAGATAGTTTAGTGCTAGTTCTAGAGGAACTGCATCGTATATGAATAGTTTGGTTCTTAATCTAGAGGGACTGCATCGTCGATAGGTTAGTGCTTAATCTAGAGGGACTGCTTCGTAAATAGTTTAGTATTAGTCTGAGAGGGACTGCATCGTAGATAGTTTTGTGCTAGTCCGAGAGGGACTGCATCGTAGATATGTTAGCATTTTACCTAGAGGGACTGCATCGTAGATAGTTTAGTGCAAGTTCGAGAGGAACTGCATCGCAGATAGTTTAGTGCTAGTCGGAGAGGGACTGCTTCGTAGATAGTTTACTGCTAGTCGGAGCGGGACTGCTTCGTAGTTAGTTTAGTGCTAGTTCGAGAGGAACTGCATCGTAGACAGTTTACTGCTAGTCGGAGAGGGGCTGCATCGTAGATAGTTGAGTGCAAAATTGGGACGGAGTGTATCGTAGATAGCTTAGTGCTAAATCAAAAGGGACTTCATCGTTGATAATTTAGTGCAAGTCCAAGAGGGACTGCATCGAAGATTGCTTAGTGCTAGTTCGAGAGGAACTGCATCGTAGATAGCTTACTGCTAGCGTGAGAGGGACTGCATCGTAGATAGTTAGTGCAAGTTCGAGAGGAACTGCATCGCAGTGTGTTTAGTGCTAGTTCGAGAGGAACTGCATCGTAGATAGTTTCGTGTTTAATCTAGAGGGGCTGCATCGTAGATTGTTAACTACTAGTCCGAGAGGGACTGCATCGTAGATAATTTAGTGGTTAATCTAGAGGGGCTTCATCGTAGATCGTTAACTACTAGTCCGAGAGGGACTGCATCGTAGATAGTTTAGGTCCAAATAGAGAAGGGTCTGTATCGTCGATAGTTAAGTGCTAGTTCGAGAGGAACTGCATCGTAGATAACTTAGTGCTAAATCTAGAGGGGCTTCATCGTAGATTGTTAACTGCTAGTCCGAGAGGGACTGCGTCGTAGATGGGTTCGGTTGAGTTCTAAAGATACTGCATCGTAGATTGCTCAGGGCCAAATAGAGGAACGTCTGTATCGTAGATAGCTTATTGCAAGTTCGAGAGGAACTGCATCGTAGACTGTTTACTGCTAGTCAGAGAGAGACTGCATCGTAGATAGTTTAGAGCAAAATCAAAACGCAATGTGTCAGTGTTAAATCAAAAGGGACTGCATCGTAGATAGTTTAGTGCTAGTTCGAGAGGAACTGCATCGTAGTTAACTGCTAGTGCGAGAGGGACTGTATCGAAGATAGTTTACTGCTAGTCCGAGAGGGACGGCATCGTAGATATTTTAGTGCTAGTTCGGGAGAGTATATAGCGAAGTGCTAAATCAAAAGGGACTGCATCGTAGATAGTTTAGTGCAAGTTGGAGAAGAACTGTATCGCAGATAGTTTAGTGCTAGTCGGAGAGGGACTGCTTCGTAGATAGTTTAGTGTAAAATTGGGACGGAATTTATCGTTGATAGCTTAGTGTTAACACATAAGGGACTTCATCGTAGATAATTTAGTGCTAGTTCGAGAAGGACTGATTGAAGATAGTTTAGGGCTAGTTTTCGAGGGAACTGCATCGTAGATAATTTACTGCTAGTCCGAGAGGGACTGCATCGTAGATAGTTTAGTGCAATTTCGAGAGGAACTGCATCGCAGATAGTTTAGTGCTAGTCGGAGAGGGACTGCTTCGTAGATAGTTTACTGCTAGTCGGAGAGGGACTGCTTCGTAGATTGTTTAGTGCTAGTTCGAGAGGAACTGCATCGTAGACAGTATACTGCTAGTCGGAGAGGGACTGCAACGTAGATAGTTTAGTGCAAGTTCAAGAGGAACTGCATCGCAGATAGTTTGGTGCTAGTTCGATAGGAACTGCATCGTAGATAATTTAGTGGTTAATCTAGAGGGGCTTCATCGTAGATCGTTAACTACTAGTCCGCGAGGGACTGCATCGTAGATAGTTAGTGCAAGTTCGAGAGGAACTGCATCGTAGACAGTTTAATGCTAGTCCGAGAGGGACTGCATCGTAGATAGTTTAGTGCAAAATAGGGACGGAATGTATCGTAGATAGCTTAGTGCTAAATCAAAAGGGACATCATCGTAGATAATTTAGTGCAAGTCCAAGAGGGACTGCATCGAAGATTGCTTAGTGCTAGTTCGAGAGGAACTGCATCGTAGATAGCTTACTGCTAGCGCGAGAGGGACTGCTTCGTAGTTAGTTTATTGCTAGTTCGAGAGGAACTGCATCGTAGACAGTTTACTGCTAGTCGGAGAGGGGCTGCATCGTAGATAGTTGAGTGCAAAATTGGGACGGAGTGTATCGTAGATAGCTTAGTGCTAAATCAAAAGGGACTTCATCGTTGATAATTTAGTGCAAGTCCAACAGGGACTGCATCGAAGATTGCTTAGTGCTAGTTCGAGAGGAACTGCATCGTAGATAGCTTACTGCTAGCGCGAGAGGGACTGCATCGTAGATAGTTAGTGGAAGTTCGAGAGGAACTGCATCGCAGTGTGTTTAGTGATAGTTCGAGAGGAACTGCATCGTAGATAGTTTCGTGTTTAATCTAGAGGGGCTGCATCGTAGATTGTTAACTACTAGTCCGAGAGGGACTGCATCGTAGATAATTTAGTGGTTAATCTAGAGGGGCTTCATCGTAGATCGTTAACTACTAGTCCGAGAGGGACTGCATCGTAGATAGTTTAGGTCCAAATAGGGAAGGGTCTGTATCGTCGATAGTTAAGTGCTAGTTCGAGAGGAACTGCATCTTAGATAACTTAGTGCTAAATCTAGAGGGGCTTCATCGTAGATTGTTAACTGCTAGTCCGAGAGGGACTGCGTCGTAGATGGGTTCGGTTGAGTTCTAAAGATACTGCATCGTAGATTGCTCAGGGCCAAATAGAGGAACGTCTGTATCGTAGATAGCTTATTGCAAGTTCGAGAGGAACTGCATCGTAGACTGTTTACTGCTAGTCAGAGAGAGACTGCATCGTAGATAGTTTAGAGCAAAATCAAAACGCAATGTGTCAGTGTTAAATCAAAAGGGACTGCATCGTAGATAGTTTAGTGCTAGTTCGAGAGGAACTGCATCGTAGTTAACTGCTAGTGCGAGAGGGACTGTATCGAAGATAGTTTACTGCTAGTCCGAGAGGGACGGCATCGTAGATATTTTAGTGCTAGTTCGGGAGAGTATATAGCGAAGTGCTAAATCAAAAGGGACTGCATCGTAGATAGTTTAGTGCAAGTTGGAGAAGAACTGTATCGCAGATAGTTTAGTGCTAGTCGGAGAGGGACTGCTTCGTAGATAGTTTAGTGTAAAATTGGGACGGAATTTATCGTTGATAGCTTAGTGTTAACACATAAGGGACTTCATCGTAGATAATTTAGTGCTAGTTCGAGAAGGACTGATTGAAGATAGTTTAGGGCTAGTTTTCGAGGGAACTGCATCGTAGATAGTTTACTGCTAGTCCGAGAGGGACTGCATCGTAGATAGTTCAGTGCAAGTTCGAGAGGAACTGCATCGCAGATAGTTTAGTGCTAGTCGGAGAGGGACTGCTTCGTAGATAGTTTACTGCTAGTCGGAGAGGGACTGCTTCGTAGATTGTTTAGTGCTAGTTCGAGAGGAACTGCATCGTAGACAGTATACTGCTAGTCGGAGAGGGACTGCAACGTAGATAGTTTAGTGCAAGTTCAGGAGGAACTGCATCGCAGATAGTTTGGTGCTAGTTCGATAGGAACTGCATCGTAGATAATTTAGTGGTTAATCTAGAGGGGCTTCATCGTAGATCGTTAACTACTAGTCCGCGAGGGACTGCATCGTAGATAATTAGTGCAAGTTCGAGAGGAACTGCATCGTAGACAGTTTAATGCTAGTCCGAGAGGGACTGCATCGTAGATAGTTTAGTGCAAAATAGGGACGGAATGTATCGTAGATAGCTTAGTGCTAAATCAAAAGGGACTTCATCGTAGATAATTTAGTGCAAGTCCAAGAGGGACTGCATCGAAGATTGCTTAGTGCAAGTTCGAGAGGAACTGCATCGTAGATAGCTTACTGCTAGTGCGAGAGGGACTGCTTCGTAGTTAGTTTAGTGCTAATTCGAGAGGAACTGCATCGTAGACAGTTTACTGCTAGTCGGACAGGGACTGCATCGTAGATAGATTAGTGCAAGTTCGAGAGGAACTGCATCGCAGACAGTTTAGTGCTAGTTCGAGAGGAACTGCATCGTAGATAGTTTAGTGGTTAATCTAGAGGGGCTGTATCGTAGATTGTTAACTACTAGACCGAGAGGGACTGCATCGTAGATAGTTTAGTTGTTAACCTAGAGGGGCATTATCGTATATCGTTAACTACTTGTCCGAGAGGGACTGCATCGTAGATAGTTTAGGTCCAAATAGAGAAGGGTCTGTATCGTCGATAGTTAAGTGCTAGTTCGAGAGGAACTGCATCGTAGATAGCTTAGTGCTAAATCTAGAGGGGCTGCATCGTAGAATGTGAACTGCTAGTCCGAGAGGGACTGCGTCGTAGATGGGTTCGGTTTAGTTCTAAAGATACTGCATCGTAGATAGCTCAGCGCCAAATAAAGGAACGTTTGTATCGTAGATAGCTTAGTGCAAGTTCGAGAGGAACTGCATCGTAGACAGTTTACTGCTAGTCAGAGAGGGACTGCATCGTAGATAGTTTAGAGCAAAATCAAAACGCAATGTGTCAGTGTAAAATCAAAAGGGACTGCATCGTAGATAGTTTAGTGCTAGTTCGAGAGGAACTGCATCGTATATGAATAGTTTGGTTCTTAATCTAGAGGGACTGCATCGTCGATAGGTTAGTGCTTAATCTAGAGGGACTGCTTCGTAAATAGTTTAGTATTAGTCTGAGAGGGACTGCATCGTAGATAGTTTTGTGCTAGTCCGAGAGGGACTGCATCGTAGATATGTTAGCATTTTACCTTGAGGGACTGCATCGTAGATAGTTTAGTGCAAGTTCGAGAGGAACTGCATCGCAGATAGTTTAGTGCTAGTCGGAGAGGGACTGCTTCGTAGATAGTTTACTGCTAGTCGGAGCGGGACTGCTTCGTAGTTAGTTTAGTGCTAGTTCGAGAGGAACTGCATCGTAGACAGTTTACTGCTAGTCGGAGAGGGGCTGCATCGTAGATAGTTGAGTGCAAAATTGGGACGGAGTGTATCGTAGATAGCTTAGTGCTAAATCAAAAGGGACTTCATCGTTGATAATTTAGTGCAAGTCCAAGAGGGACTGCATCGAAGATTGCTTAGTGCTAGTTCGAGAGGAACTGCATCGTAGATAGCTTACTGCTAGCGCGAGAGGGACTGCATCGAAGATTGTTTAGTGCTAGTTCGAGAGGAACTGCATCGTAGACAGTTTACTGCTAGTCGGACAGGGACTGCATCGTAGATAGTTTAGTGCAAGTTCGAGAGGAACTGCATCGCAGACAGTTTAGTGCTAGTTCGAGAGGAACTGCATCGTAGATAGTTTAGTGGTTAATCTAGAGGGGCTGCATCGTAGATTGTTAACTACTAGTCCGAGAGGGACTGCATCGTAGATAATTTTGTGGTTAATCTAGAGGGGCTTCATCGTAGATCGTTAACTACTAGTCCGAGAGGGACTGCATCGTAGATAGTTTAGGTCCAAATAGAGAAGGGTCTGTATCGTCGATAGTTAAGTGCTAGTTCGAGAGGAACTGCATCGTAGATAGCTTAGTGCTAAATCTAGAGGGGCTGCATCGTAGAATGTTAACTGCTAGTCCGAGAGGGACTGCGTCGTAGATGGGTTCGGTTTAGTTCTAAAGATACTGCATCGTAGTTAGCTCAGCGCCAAATAAAGGAACGTTTGTATCGTAGATAGCTTAGTGCAAGTTCGAGAGGAACTGCATCGTAGACAGTTTACTGCTAGTTCGAGAGGAACTGCATCGTATATGAATAGTTTGGTTCTTAATCTAGAGGGACTGCATCGTCGATAGGTTAGTGCTTAATCTAGAGGGACTGCTTCGTAAATAGTTTAGTATTAATCTGAGAGGGACTGCATCGTAGATAGTTTTGTGCTAGTCCGAGAGGGACTGCATCGTAGATATTTTAGCATTTTACCTAGAGGGACTGCATCGTAGATAGTTTAGTGCAAGTTCGAGAGGAACTGCATCGCAGATAGTTTAGTGCTAGTCGGAGAGGGACTGCTTCGTAGATAGTTTACTGCTAGTCGGAGCGGGACTGCTTCGTAGTTAGTTTAGTGCTAGTTCGAGAGGAACTGCATCGTAGACAGTTTACTGCTAGTCGGAGAGGGGCTGCATCGTAGATAGTTGAGTGCAAAATTGGGACGGAGTGTATCGTAGATAGCTTAGTGCTAAATCAAAAGGGACTTCATCGTTGATAATTTAGTGCAAGTCCAAGAGGGACTGCATCGAAGATTGCTTAGTGCTAGTTCGAGAGGAACTGCATCGTAGATAGCTTAATACTAGCGCGAGAGGGACTGCATCGAAGATTGTTTAGTGCTAGTTCGAGAGGAACTGCATCGTAGATAGCTTACTGCTAGCGCGAGAGGGACTGCATCGTAGATAGTTTAGTGCAAGTTCGAGAGGAACTGCATCGCAGTGTGTTTAGTGCTAGTTCGAGAGGAACTGCATCGTAGATAGTTTAGTGTTTAATCTAGAGGGGCTGCATCGTAGATTGTTAACTGCTAGTCCGAGAGGGACTGCGTCGTAGATGGTTTAGGTCCAAATAGAGAAGGGTCTGTATCGTCGATAGTGAAGTGCTAGTTCGAGAGGAACTGCATCGTAGATAGCTTAGTGCTAAATCTAGAGGGGCTGCATCGTAGATTGTTAACTGCTAGTCCGAGAGGGACTGCGTCGTAGATGGGTTCGGTTGAGTTCTAAAGATACTGCATCGTAGATTGCTCAGGGCCAAATAGAGGAACGTCTGTATCGTAGATAGCTTAGTGCAAGTTCGAGAGGAACTGCATCGTAGACTGTTTACTGCTAGTCAGAGAGAGACTGCATCGTAGATAGTTTAGAGCAAAATCAAAACGCAATGTGTCAGTGTTAATTCAAAAGGAACTGCATCGTAGATAGTTTAGTGCTAGTTCGAGAGGAACTGCATCGTAGTTAGTTAACTGCTAGTGCGAGAGGGACTGTATCGAAGATAGTTTACTGCTAGTCCGAGAGGGACGGCATAGTAGATATTTTAGTGCTAGTTCGGGAGAGTATATAGCGAAGTGCTAAATCAAAAGGGACTGCATCGTAGATAGTGCAAGCTGGAGAGGAACTGTATCGCAGATAGTTTAGTGCTAGTCGGAGAGGGACGGCTTCGTAGATAGTTTAGTGTAAAATTGGGACGGAATGTATCGTTGATAGCTTAGTGTTAACACATAAGGGACTTCATCGTAGATAATTTAGTGCTAGTTCGAGAAGGACTGATTGAAGATAGTTTAGGGCTAGTTTTCGAGGGAACTGCATGGTAGATAGTTTACTATTAGTCCGAGAGGGACTGCATCGTAGATAGTTTAGTGCAAGTTCGAGAGGAACTGCATCGCAGATAGTTTAGTGCTAGTCGGAGATGGACTGCTTCGTAGATTGTTTAGTGCTAGTCGGAGAGGGACTGCTTCGTAGATTGTTTAGTGCTAGTTCGAGAGGAACTGCATCGTAGACAGTATTCTGCTAGTCGGAGAGGGACTGCAACGTAGATAGTTTAGTGCAAGTTCAAGAGGAACTGCATCGCAGATAGTTTAGTGCTAGTTCGATAGGAACTGCATCGTAGATAATTTAGTAGTTAATCTAGAGGGGCTTCATCGTAGATCGTTAACTACTTGTCCGCGAGGGACTGCATCGTAGATAGTTTAGTGCAAGTTCGAGAGGAACTGCATCGTAGACAGTTTAATGCTAGTCGGACAGGGACTGCATCGTAGATAGTTTAGTGCAAGTTCGAGAGGAACTGCATCGCAGACAGTTTAGTGCTAGTTCGAGAGGAACTGCATCGTAGATAATTTAGTGGTTAATCTAGAGGGGCTTCATCGTATATCGTTAACTACTAGTCCGAGAGGGACTGCATCGTAGATAGTTTAGGTCCAAATAGAGAAGGGTCTGTATCGTCGATAGTTAAGTGCTAGTTCGAGAGGAACTGCATCGTAGATAGCTTAGTGCTAAACCTAGAGGGGCTGCATCGTAGAATGTGAACTGCTAGTCCGAGAGGGACTGCGTCGTAGATGGGTTCGGTTTAGTTCTAAAGATACTGCATCGTAGATAGCTCAGCGCCAAATAAAGGAACGTTTGTATCGTACATAGCTTAGTGCAAGTTCGAGAGGAACTGCATCGTAGACAGTTTACTGCTAGTCAGAGAGGGACTGCATCGTAGATAGTTTAGAGCAAAATCAAAACGCAATGTGTCAGTGTAAAATCAAAAGGGACTGCATCGTAGATAGTTTAGTGCTAGTTCGAGAGGAACTGCATCGTAGTTAGTTAACTGCTAGTGCGAGAGGGACTGTATCGAAGATAGTTTACTGCTAGTCCGAGAGGGACGGCATAGTAGATATTTTAGTGCTAGTTCGGGCGAGTATATAGCGAAGTGCTAAATCAAAAGGGACTGCATCGTAGATAGTTTAGTGCAAGCTGGAGAGGAACTGTATCGCAGATAGTTTAGTGCTAGTCGGAGAGGGACGGCTTCGTAGATAGTTTAGTGTAAAATTGGGACGGAATGTATCGTTGATAGCTTAGTGTTAACCCATAAGGGACTTCATCGTAGATAATTTAGTGCTAGTTCGAGAAGGACTGATTGAAGATAGTTTAGGGCTAGTTTTCGAGGGAACTGCATGGTAGATAGTTTACTATTAGTCCGAGAGGGACTGCATCGTAGATAGTTTAGTGCAAGTTCGAGAGGAACTGCATCGCAGATAGTTTAGTGCTAGTCGGAGAGGGACTGCTTCGTAGATTGTTTAGTGCTAGTCTGAGAGGGACTGCTTCGTAGATTGTTCAGTGCTAGTTCGAGAGGAACTGCATCGTAGACAGTATTCTGCTAGTCGGAGAGGGACTGCAACGTAGATAGTTTAGTGCAAGTTCAAGAGGAACTGCATCGCAGATAGTTTAGTGCTAGTTCGATAGGAACTGCATCGTAGATAATTTAGTAGTTAATCTAGAGGGGCTTCATCGTAGATCGTTAACTACTAGTCCGCGAGGGACTGCATCGTAGATAGTTTAGTGCAAGTTCGAGAGGAACTGCATCGTAGACAGTTTAATGCTAGTCCGAGAGGGACTGCATCGTAGATAGTTTAGTGCAAAATAGGGACGGAATGTATCGTAGATAGCTTAGTGCTAAATCAAAAGGGACTTCATCGTAGATAATTTAGTGCAAGTCCAAGAGGGACTGCATCGAAGATTGCTTAGTGCTAGTTCGAGAGGAACTGCATCGTAGATAGCTTCCTACTAGCGCGAGAGGGACTGCTTCGTAGTTAGTTTAGTGCTAGTTCGAGAAGAACTGCATCGTAGACAGTTTACTGCTAGTCGGACAGGGACTGCATCGTAGATAGTTTAGTGCAAGTTCGAGAGGAACTGCATCGCAGACAGTTTAGTGCTAGTTCGAGAGGAACTGCATCGTAGATAGTTTAGTGGTTAATCTAGAGGGGCTGTATCGTAGATTGGTAACTACTAGTCCGAGAGGGACTGCATCGTAGATAGTTTAGTTGTTAACCTAGAGGGGCATCATCGTATATCGTTAACTACTAGTCCGAGAGGGACTGCATCGTAGATAGTTTAGGTCCAAATAGAGAAGGGTCTGTATCGTCGATAGTTAAGTGCTAGTTCGAGAGGAACTGCATCGTAGATAGCTTAGTGCTAAACCTAGAGGGGCTGCATCGTAGAATGTGAACTGCTAGTCCGAGAGGGACTGCGTCGTAGATGGGTTCGGTTTAGTTCTAAAGATACTGCATCGTAGATAGCTCAGCGCCAAATAAAGGAACGTTTGTATCGTAGATAGCTTAGTGCAAGTTCGAGAGGAACTGCATCGTAGACAGTTTACTGCTAGTCAGAGAGGGACTGCATCGTAGATAGTTTAGAGCAAAATCAAAACGCAATGTGTCAGTGTAAAATCAAAAGGGACTGCATCGTAGATAGTTTAGTGCTAGTTCGAGAGGAACTGCATCGTATATGAATAGTTTGGTTCTTAATCTAGAGGGACTGCATCGTCGATAGGTTAGTGCTTAATCTAGAGGGACAGCTTCGTAAATAGTTTAGTATTAGTCTGAGAGGGACTGCATCGTAGATAGTTTTGTGCTAGTCCGAGAGGGACTGCATCGTAGATATGTTAGCATTTTACCTAGAGGGACTGCATCGTAGATAGTTTAGTGCAAGTTCGAGAGGAACTGCATCGCAGATAGTTTAGTGCTAGTCGGAGAGGGACTGCTTCGTAGATAGTTTACTGCTAGTCTGATCGGGACTGCTTCGTAGTTAGTTTAGTGCTAGTTCGAGAGGAACTGCATCGTAGACAGTTTACTGCTAGTCGGAGAGGGGCTGCATCGTAGATAGTTTAGTGCAAAATAGGGACGGAATGTATCGTAGATAGCTTAGTGCTAAATCAAAAGGGACTTCATCGTTGATAATTTAGTGCAAGTCCAAGAGGGACTGCATCGAAGATTGCTTAGTGCTAGTTCGAGAGGAACTGCATCGTAGATAGCTTACTGCTAGCGCGAGAGGGTCTGCATCGTAGATAGTTAGTGCAAGTTCGAGAGGAACTGCATCGCAGTGTGTTTAGTGCTAGTTCGAGAGGAACTGCATCGTAGATAGTTTCGTGTTTAATCTAGAGGGGCTGCATCGTAGAATGTTAACTACTAGTCCGAGAGGGACTGCATCGTAGATAATTTAGTGGTTAATCTAGAGGGGCTTCATCGTAGATCGTTAACTACTAGTCCGAGAGGGACTGCATCGTAGATAGTTTAGGTCCAAATAGAGAAGGGTCTGTATCGTCGATAGTTAAGTGCTAGTTCGAGAGGAACTGCATCGTAGATAACTTAGTGCTAAATCTAGAGGGGCTTCATCGTAGATTGTTAACTGCTAGTCCGAGAGGGACTGCGTCGTAGATGGGTTCGGTTGAGTTCTAAAGATACTGCATCGTAGATTGCTCAGGGCCAAATAGAGGAACGTCTGTATCGTAGATAGCTTATTGCAAGTTCGAGAGGAACTGCATCGTAGACTGTTTACTGCTAGTCAGAGAGAGACTGCATCGTAGATAGTTTAGAGCAAAATCAAAACGCAATGTGTCAGTGTTAAATCAAAAGGGACTGCATCGTAGATAGTTTAGTGCTAGTTCGAGAGGAACTGCATCGTAGTTAACTGCTAGTGCGAGAGGGACTGTATCGAAGATAGTTTACTGCTAGTCCGAGAGGGACGGCATCGTAGATATTTTAGTGCTAGTTCGGGAGAGTATATAGCGAAGTGCTAAATCAAAAGGGACTGCATCGTAGATAGTTTAGTGCAAGTTGGAGAAGAACTGTATCGCAGATAGTTTAGTGCTAGTCGGAGAGGGACTGCTTCGTAGATAGTTTAGTGTAAAATTGGGACGGAATGTATCGTTGATAGCTTAGTGTTAACACATAAGGGACTTCATCGTAGATAATTTAGTGCTAGTTCGAGAAGGACTGATTGAAGATAGTTTAGGGCTAGTTTTCGAGGGAACTGCATCGTAGATAGTTTACTGCTAGTCCGAGAGGGACTGCATCGTAGATAGTTTAGTGCAAGTTCGAGAGGAACTGCATCGCAGATAGTTTAGTGCTAGTCGGAGAGGGACTGCTTCGTAGATAGTTTACTGCTAGTCGGAGCGGGACTGCTTCGTAGTTAGTTTAGTGCTAGTTCGAGAGGAACTGCATCGTAGACAGTTTACTGCTAGTCGGAGAGGGGCTGCATCGTAGATAGTTGAGTGCATAATTGGGACGGAGTGTATCGTAGATAGCTTAGTGCTAAATCAAAAGGGACTTCATCGTTGATAATTTAGTGCAAGTCCAAGAGGGACTGCATCGAAGATTGCTTAGTGTTAGTTCGAGAGGAACTGTATCGTAGATAGCTTACTGCTAGCGCGAGAGGGACTGCATCGAAGATTGTTTAGTGCTAGTTCGAGAGGAACTGCATCGTAGACAGTTTACTGCTAGTCGGACAGGGACTGCATCGTAGATAGTTTAGTGCAAGTTCGAGAGGAACTGCATCGCAGACAGTTTAGTGCTAGTTCGAGAGGAACTGCATCGTAGATAGTTTAGTGGTTAATCTAGAGGGGCTGCATCGTAGATTGTTAACTACTAGTTCGAGAGGGACTGCATCGTAGATAATTTTGTGGTTAATCTAGAGGGGCTTCATCGTAGATCGTTAACTACTAGTCCGAGAGGGACTGCATCGTAGATAGTTTAGGTCCAAATAGAGAAGGGTCTGTATCGTCGATAGTTAAGTGCTAGTTCGAGAGGAACTGCATCGTAGATAGCTTAGTGCTAAATCTAGAGGGGCTGCATCGTAGAATGTTAACTGCTAGTCCGAGAGGGACTGCGTCGTAGATGGGTTCGGTTTAGTTCTAAAGATACTGCATCGTAGTTAGCTCAGCGCCAAATAAAGGAACGTTTGTATCGTAGATAGCTTAGTGCAAGTTCGAGAGGAACTGCATCGTAGACAGTTTACTGCTAGTTCGAGAGGAACTGCATCGTATATGAATAGTTTGGTTCTTAATCTAGAGGGACTGCATCGTCGATAGGTTAGTGCTTAATCTAGAGGGACTGCTTCGTAAATAGTTTAGTATTAATCTGAGAGGGACTGCATCGTAGATAGTTTTGTGCTAGTCCGAGAGGGACTGCATCGTAGATATTTTAGCATTTTACCTAGAGGGACTGCATCGTAGATAGTTTAGTGCAAGTTCGAGAGGAACTGCATCGTAGATAGTTTCGTGTTTAATCTAGAGGGGCTGCATCGTAGATTGTTAACTACTAGTCCGAGAGGGACTGCATCGTAGATAATTTAGTGGTTAATCTAGAGGGGCTTCATCGTAGATCGTTAACTACTAGTCCGAGAGGGACTGCATCGTAGATAGTTTAGGTCCAAATAGAGAAGGGTCTGTATCGTCGATAGTTAAGTGCTAGTTCGAGAGGAACTGCATCGTAGATAACTTAGTGCTAAATCTAGAGGGGCTTCATCGTAGATTGTTAACTGCTAGTCCGAGAGGGACTGCGTCGTAGATGGGTTCGGTTGAGTTCTAAAGATACTGCATCGTAGATTGCTCAGGGCCAAATAGAGGAACGTCTGTATCGTAGATAGCTTATTGCAAGTTCGAGAGGAACTGCATCGTAGACTGTTTACTGCTAGTCAGAGAGAGACTGCATCGTAGATAGTTTAGAGCAAAATCAAAACGCAATGTGTCAGTGTTAAATCAAAAGGGACTGCATCGTAGATAGTTTAGTGCTAGTTCGAGAGGAACTGCATCGTAGTTAACTGCTAGTGCGAGAGGGACTGTATCGAAGATAGTTTACTGCTAGTCCGAGAGGGACGGCATCGTAGATATTTTAGAGCTAGTTCGGGAGAGTATATAGCGAAGTGCTAAATCAAAAGGGACTGCATCGTAGATAGTTTAGTGCAAGTTGGAGAAGAACTGTATCGCAGATAGTTTAGTGCTAGTCGGAGAGGGACTGCTTCGTAGATAGTTTAGTGTAAAATTGGGACGGAATTTATCGTTGATAGCTTAGTGTTAACACATAAGGGACTTCATCGTAGATAATTTAGTGCTAGTTCGAGAAGGACTGATTGAAGATAGTTTAGGGCTAGTTTTCGAGGGAACTGCATCGTAGATAGTTTACTGCTAGTCCGAGAGGGACTGCATCGTAGATAGTTTAGTGCAAGTTCGAGAGGAACTGCATCGCAGATAGTTTAGTGCTAGTCGGAGAGGGACTGCTTCGTAGATAGTTTACTGCTAGTCGGAGAGGGACTGCTTCGTAGATTGTTTAGTGCTAGTTCGAGAGGAACTGCATCGTAGACAGTATACTGCTAGTCGGAGAGGGACTGCAACGTAGATAGTTTAGTGCAAGATCAAGAGGAACTGCATCGCAGATAGTTTGGTGCTAGTTCGATAGGAACTGCATCGTAGATAATTTAGTGGTTAATCTAGAGGGGCTTCATCGTAGATCGTTAACTACTAGTCCGCGAGGGACTGCATCGTAGATAGTTAGTGCAAGTTCGAGAGGAACTGCATCGTAGACAGTTTAATGCTAGTCCGAGAGGGACTGCATCGTAGATAGTTTAGTGCAAAATAGGGACGGAATGTATCGTAGATAGCTTAGTGCTAAATCAAAAGGGACATCATCGTAGATAATTTAGTGCAAGTCCAAGAGGGACTGCATCGAAGATTGCTTAGTGCTAGTTCGAGAGGAACTGCATCGTAGATAGCTTACTGCTAGCGCGAGAGGGACTGCTTCGTAGTTAGTTTATTGCTAGTTCGAGAGGAACTGCATCGTAGACAGTTTACTGCTAGTCGGAGAGGGGCTGCATCGTAGATAGTTGAGTGCAAAATTGGGACGGAGTGTATCGTAGATAGCTTAGTGCTAAATCAAAAGGGACTTCATCGTTGATAATTTAGTGCAAGTCCAAGAGGGACTGCATCGAAGATTGCTTAGTGCTAGTTCGAGAGGAACTGCATCGTAGATAGCTTACTGCTAGCGCGAGAGGGACTGCATCGTAGATAGTTAGTGCAAGTTCGAGAGGAACTGCATCGCAGTGTGTTTAGTGATAGTTCGAGAGGAACTGCATCGTAGATAGTTTCGTGTTTAATCTAGAGGGGCTGCATCGTAGATTGTTAACTACTAGTCCGAGAGGGACTGCATCGTAGATAATTTAGTGGTTAATCTAGAGGGGCTTCATCGTAGATCGTTAACTACTAGTCCGAGAGGGACTGCATCGTAGATAGTTTAGGTCCAAATAGGGAAGGGTCTGTATCGTCGATAGTTAAGTGCTAGTTCGAGAGGAACTGCATCGTAGATAACTTAGTGCTAAATCTAGAGGGCCTTCATCGTAGATTGTTAACTGCTAGTCCGAGAGGGACTGCGTCGTAGATGGGTTCGGTTGAGTTCTAAAGATACTGCATCGTAGATTGCTCAGGGCCAAATAGAGGAACGTCTGTATCGTAGATAGCTTATTGCAAGTTCGAGAGGAACTGCATCGTAGACTGTTTACTGCTAGTCAGAGAGAGACTGCATCGTAGATAGTTTAGAGCAAAATCAAAACGCAATGTGTCAGTGTTAAATCAAAAGGGACTGCATCGTAGATAGTTTAGTGCTAGTTCGAGAGGAACTGCATCGTAGTTAACTGCTAGTGCGAGAGGGACTGTATCGAAGATAGTTTACTGCTAGTCCGAGAGGGACGGCATCGTAGATATTTTAGTGCTAGTTCGGGAGAGTATATAGCGAAGTGCTAAATCAAAAGGGACTGCATCGTAGATAGTTTAGTGCAAGTTGGAGAAGAACTGTATCGCAGATAGTTTAGTGCTAGTCGGAGAGGGACTGCTTCGTAGATAGTTTAGTGTAAAATAGGGACGGAATGTATCGTTGATAGCTTAGTGTTAACACATAAGGGACTTCATCGTAGATAATTTAGTGCTAGTTCGAGAAGGACTGATTGAAGATAGTTTAGGGCTAGTTTTCGAGGGAACTGCATCGTAGATAGTTTACTGCTAGTCCGAGAGGGACTGCATCGTAGATAGTTTAGTGCAAGTTCGAGAGGAACTGCATCGCAGATAGTTTAGTGCTAGTCGGAGAGGGACTGCTTCGTAGATAGTTTACTGCTAGTCGGAGAGGGACTGCTTCGTAGATTGTTTAGTGCTAGTTCGAGAGGAACTGCATCGTAGACAGTATACTGCTAGTCGGAGAGGGACTGCAACGTAGATAGTTTAGTGCAAGTTCAGGAGGAACTGCATCGCAGATAGTTTGGTGCTAGTTCGATAGGAACTGCATCGTAGATAATTTAGTGGTTAATCTAGAGGGGCTTCATCGTAGATCGTTAACTACTAGTCCGCGAGGGACTGCATCGTAGATAATTAGTGCAAGTTCGAGAGGAACTGCATCGTAGACAGTTTAATGCTAGTCCGAGAGGGACTGCATCGTAGATAGTTTAGTGCAAAATAGGGACGGAATGTATCGTAGATAGCTTAGTGCTAAATCAAAAGGGACTTCATCGTAGATAATTTAGTGCAAGTCCAAGAGGGACTGCATCGAAGATTGCTTAGTGCAAGTTCGAGAGGAACTGCATCGTAGATAGCTTACTGCTAGTGCGAGAGGGACTGCTTCGTAGTTAGTTTAGTGCTAATTCGAGAGGAACTGCATCGTAGACAGTTTACTGCTAGTCGGACAGGGACTGCATCGTAGATAGATTAGTGCAAGTTCGAGAGGAACTGCATCGCAGACAGTTTAGTGCTAGTTCGAGAGGAACTGCATCGTAGATAGTTTAGTGGTTAATCTAGAGGGGCTGTATCGTAGATTGTTAACTACTAGACCGAGAGGGACTGCATCGTAGATAGTTTAGTTGTTAACCTAGAGGGGCATTATCGTATATCGTTAACTACTAGTCCGAGAGGGACTGCATCGTAGATAGTTTAGGTCCAAATAGAGAAGGGTCTGTATCGTCGATAGTTAAGTGCTAGTTCGAGAGGAACTGCATCGTAGATAGCTTAGTGCTAAATCTAGAGGGGCTGCATCGTAGAATGTGAACTGCTAGTCCGAGAGGGACAGCGTCGTAGATGGGTTCGGTTTAGTTCTAAAGATACTGCATCGTAGATAGCTCAGCGCCAAATAAAGGAACGTTTGTATCGTAGATAGCTTAGTGCAAGTTCGAGAGGAACTGCATCGTAGACAGTTTACTGCTAGTCAGAGAGGGACTGCATCGTAGATAGTTTAGAGCAAAATCAAAACGCAATGTGTCAGTGTAAAATCAAAAGGGACTGCATCGTAGATAGTTTAGTGCTAGTTCGAGAGGAACTGCATCGTATATGAATAGTTTGGTTCTTAATTTAGAGGGACTGCATCGTCGATAGGTTAGTGCTTAATCTAGAGGGACTGCTTCGTAAATAGTTTAGTATTAGTCTGAGAGGGACTGCATCGTAGATAGTTTTGTGCTAGTCCGAGAGGGACTGCATCGTAGATATGTTAGCATTTTACCTTGAGGGACTGCATCGTAGATAGTTTAGTGCAAGTTCGAGAGGAACTGCATCGCAGATAGTTTAGTGCTAGTCGGAGAGGGACTGCTTCGTAGATAGTTTACTGCTAGTCGGAGCGGGACTGCTTCGTAGTTAGTTTAGTGCTAGTTCGAGAGGAACTGCATCGTAGACAGTTTACTGCTAGTCGGAGAGGGGCTGCATCGTAGATAGTTGAGTGCAAAATTGGGACGGAGTGTATCGTAGATAGCTTAGTGCTAAATCAAAAGGGACCTCATCGTTGATAATTTAGTGCAAGTCCAAGAGGGACTGCATCGAAGATTGCTTAGTGCTAGTTCGAGAGGAACTGCATCGTAGATAGCTTACTGCTAGCGCGAGAGGGACTGCATCGAAGATTGTTTAGTGCTAGTTCGAGAGGAACTGCATCGTAGACAGTTTACTGCTAGTCGGACAGGGACTGCATCGTAGATAGTTTAGTGCAAGTTCGAGAGGAACTGCATCGCAGACAGTTTAGTGCTAGTTCGAGAGGAACTGCATCGTAGATAGTTTAGTGGTTAATCTAGAGGGGCTGCATCGTAGATTGTTAACTACTAGTCCGAGAGGGACTGCATCGTAGATAATTTTGTGGTTAATCTAGAGGGGCTTCATCGTAGATCGTTAACTACTAGTCCGAGAGGGACTGCATCGTAGATAGTTTAGGTCCAAATAGAGAAGGGTCTGTATCGTCGATAGTTAAGTGCTAGTTCGAGAGGAACTGCATCGTAGATAGCTTAGTGCTAAATCTAGAGGGGCTGCATCGTAGAATGTTAACTGCTAGTCCGAGAGGGACTGCGTCGTAGATGGGTTCGGTTTAGTTCTAAAGATACTGCATCGTAGTTAGCTCAGCGCCAAATAAAGGAACGTTTGTATCGTAGATAGCTTAGTGCAAGTTCGAGAGGAACTGCATCGTAGACAGTTTACTGCTAGTTCGAGAGGAACTGCATCGTATATGAATAGTTTGGTTCTTAATCTAGAGGGACTGCATCGTCGATAGGTTAGTGCTTAATCTAGAGGGACTGCTTCGTAAATAGTTTAGTATTAATCTGAGAGGGACTGCATCGTAGATAGTTTTGTGCTAGTCCGAGAGGGACTGCATCGTAGATATTTTAGCATTTTACCTAGAGGGACTGCATCGTAGATAGTTTAGTGCAAGTTCGAGAGGAACTGCATCGCAGATAGTTTAGTGCTAGTCGGAGAGGGACTGCTTCGTAGATAGTTTACTGCTAGTCGGAGCGGGACTGCTTCGTAGATAGTTGAGTGCAAAATTGGGACGGAGTGTATCGTAGATAGCTTAGTGCTAAATCAAAAGGGACTTCATCGTTGATAATTTAGTGCAAGTCCAAGAGGGACTGCATCGAAGATTGCTTAGTGCTAGTTCGAGAGGAACTGCATCGTAGATAGCTTAATACTAGCGCGAGAGGGACTGCATCGAAGATTGTTTAGTGCTAGTTCGAGAGGAACTGCATCGTAGATAGCTTACTGCTAGCGCGAGAGGGACTGCATCGTAGATAGTTTAGTGCAAGTTCGAGAGGAACTGCATCGCAGTGTGTTTAGTGCTAGTTCGAGAGGAACTGCATCGTAGATAGTTTAGTGTTTAATCTAGAGGGGCTGCATCGTAGATTGTTAACTGCTAGTCCGAGAGGGACTGCGTCGTAGATGGTTTAGGTCCAAATAGAGAAGGGTCTGTATCGTCGATAGTGAAGTGCTAGTTCGAGAGGAACTGCATCGTAGATAGCTTAGTGCTAAATCTAGAGGGGCTGCATCGTAGATTGTTAACTGCTAGTCCGAGAGGGACTGCGTCGTAGATGGGTTCGGTTGAGTTCTAAAGATACTGCATCGTAGATTGCTCAGGGCCAAATAGAGGAACGTCTGTATCGTAGATAGCTTAGTGCAAGTTCGAGAGGAACTGCATCGTAGACTGTTTACTGCTAGTCAGAGAGAGACTGCATCGTAGATAGTTTAGAGCAAAATCAAAACGCAATGTGCCAGTGTTAATTCCAAAGGAACTGCATCGTAGATAGTTTAGTGCTAGTTCGAGAGGAACTGCATCGTAGTTAGTTAACTGCTAGTGCGAGAGGGACTGTATCGAAGATAGTTTACTGCTAGTCCGAGAGGGACGGCATAGTAGATATTTTAGTGCTAGTTCGGGAGAGTATATAGCGAAGTGCTAAATCAAAAGGGACTGCATCGTAGATAGTGCAAGCTGGAGAGGAACTGTATCGCAGATAGTTTAGTGCTAGTCGGAGAGGGACGGCTTCGTAGATAGTTTAGTGTAAAATTGGGACGGAATGTATCGTTGATAGCTTAGTGTTAACACATAAGGGACTTCATCGTAGATAATTTAGTGCTAGTTCGAGAAGGACTGATTGAAGATAGTTTAGGGCTAGTTTTCGAGGGAACTGCATGGTAGATAGTTTACTATTAGTCCGAGAGGGACTGCATCGTAGATAGTTTAGTGCAAGTTCGAGAGGAACTGCATCGCAGATAGTTTAGTGCTAGTCGGAGATGGACTGCTTCGTAGATTGTTTAGTGCTAGTCGGAGAGGGACTGCTTGGTAGATTGTTTAGTGCTAGTTCGAGAGGAACTGCATCGTCGACAGTATTCTGCTAGTCGGAGAGGGACTGCAACGTAGATAGTTTAGTGCAAGTTCAAGAGGAACTGCATCGCAGATAGTTTATTGCTAGTTCGATAGGAACTGCATCGTAGATAATTTAGTAGTTAATCTAGAGGGGCTTCATCGTAGATCGTTAACTACTAGTCCGCGAGGGACTGCATCGTAGATAGTTTAGTGCAAGTTCGAGAGGAACTGCATCGTAGACAGTTTAATGCTAGTCCGAGAGGGACTGCATCGTAGATAGTTTAGTGCAAAATAGGGACGGAATGTATCGTAGATAGCTTAGTGCTAAATCAAAAGGGACTTCATCGTAGATAATTTAGTGCAAGTCCAAGAGGGACTGCATCGAAGATTGCTTAGTGGTAGTTCGAGAGGAACTGCATCGTAGATAGCTTCCTACTAGCGCGAGAGGGACTGCTTCGTAGTTAGTTTAGTGCTAGTTCGAGAAGAACTGCATCGTAGACAGTTTACTGCTAGTCGGACAGGGACTGCATCGTAGATAGTTTAGTGCAAGTTCGAGAGGAACTGCATCGCAGACAGTTTAGTGCTAGTTCGAGAGGAACTGCATCGTAGATAGTTTAGTGGTTAATCTAGAGGGGCTGTATCGTAGATTGGTAACTACTAGTCCGAGAGGGACTGCATCGTAGATAGTTTAGTTGTTAACCTAGAGGGGCATTATCGTATATCGTTAACTACTAGTCCGAGAGGGACTGCATCGTAGATAGTTTAGGTCCAAATAGAGAAGGGTCTGTATCGTCGATAGTTAAGTGCTAGTTCGAGAGGAACTGCATCGTAGATAGCTTAGTGCTAAACCTAGAGGGGTTGCATCGTAGAATGTGAACTGCTAGTCCGAGAGGGACTGCGTCGTAGATGGGTTCGGTTTAGTTCTAAAGATACTGCATCGTAGATAGCTCAGCGCCAAATAAAGGAACGTTTGTATCGTAGATAGCTTAGTGCAAGTTCGAGAGGAACTGCATCGTAGACAGTTTACTGCTAGTCAGAGAGGGACTGCATCGTAGATAGTTTAGAGCAAAATCAAAACGCAATGTGTCAGTGTAAAATCAAAAGGGACTGCATCGTAGATAGTTTAGTGCTAGTTCTAGAGAAACTGCATCGTATATGAATAGTTTGGTTCTTAATCTAGAGGGACTGCATCGTCGATAGGTTAGTGCTTAATCTAGAGGGACTGCTTCGTAAATAGTTTAGTATTAGTCTGAGAGGGACTGCATCGTAGATAGTTTTGTGCTAGTCCGAGAGGGACTGCATCGTAGATATGTTAGCATTTTACCTAGAGGGACTGCATCGTAGATAGTTTAGTGCAAGTTCGAGAGGAACTGCATCGCAGATAGTTTAGTGCTAGTCGGAGAGGGACTGCTTCGTAGATAGTTTACTGCTAGTCGGAGCGGGACTGCTTCGTAGTTAGTTTAGTGCTAGTTCGAGAGGAACTGCATCGTAGACAGTTTACTGCTAGTCGGAGAGGGGCTGCATCGTAGATAGTTGAGTGCAAAATTGGGACGGAGTGTATCGTAGATAGCTTAGTGCTAAATCAAAAGGGACTTCATCGTTGATAATTTAGTGCAAGTCCAAGAGGGACTGCATCGAAGATTGCTTAGTGCTAGTTCGAGAGGAACTGCATCGTAGATAGCTTACTGCTAGCGTGAGAGGGACTGCATCGTAGATAGTTAGTGCAAGTTCGAGAGGAACTGCATCGCAGTGTGTTTAGTGCTAGTTCGAGAGGAACTGCATCGTAGATAGTTTCGTGTTTAATCTAGAGGGGCTGCATCGTAGATTGTTAACTACTAGTCCGAGAGGGACTGCATCGTAGATAATTTAGTGGTTAATCTAGAGGGGCTTCATCGTAGATCGTTAACTACTAGTCCGAGAGGGACTGCATCGTAGATAGTTTAGGTCCAAATAGAGAAGGGTCTGTATCGTCGATAGTTAAGTGCTAGTTCGAGAGGAACTGCATCGTAGATAACTTAGTGCTAAATCTAGAGGGGCTTCATCGTAGATTGTTAACTGCTAGTCCGAGAGGGACTGCGTCGTAGATGGGTTCGGTTGAGTTCTAAAGATACTGCATCGTAGATTGCTCAGGGCCAAATAGAGGAACGTCTGTATCGTAGATAGCTTATTGCAAGTTCGAGAGGAACTGCATCGTAGACTGTTTACTGCTAGTCAGAGAGAGACTGCATCGTAGATAGTTTAGAGCAAAATCAAAACGCAATGTGTCAGTGTTAAATCAAAAGGGACTGCATCGTAGATAGTTTAGTGCTAGTTCGAGAGGAACGCATCGTAGTTAACTGCTAGTGCGAGAGGGACTGTATCGAAGATAGTTTACTGCTAGTCCGAGAGGGACGGCATCGTAGATATTTTAGTGCTAGTTCGGGAGAGTATATAGCGAAGTGCTAAATCAAAAGGGACTGCATCGTAGATAGTTTAGTGCAAGTTGGAGAAGAACTGTATCGCAGATAGTTTAGTGCTAGTCGGAGAGGGACTGCTTCGTAGATAGTTTAGTGTAAAATTGGGACGGAATTTATCGTTGATAGCTTAGTGTTAACACATAAGGGACTTCATCGTAGATAATTTAGTGCTAGTTCGAGAAGGACTGATTGAAGATAGTTTAGGGCTAGTTTTCGAGGGAACTGCATCGTAGATAGTTTACTGCTAGTCCGAGAGGGACTGCATCGTAGATAGTTTAGTGCAAGTTCGAGAGGAACTGCATCGCAGATAGTTTAGTGCTAGTCGGAGAGGGACTGCTTCGTAGATAGTTTACTGCTAGTCGGAGAGGGACTGCTTCGTAGATTGTTTAGTGCTAGTTCGAGAGGAACTGCATCGTAGACAGTATACTGCTAGTCGGAGAGGGACTGCAACGTAGATAGTTTAGTGCAAGTTCAAGAGGAACTGCATCGCAGATAGTTTGGTGCTAGTTCGATAGGAACTGCATCGTAGATAATTTAGTGGTTAATCTAGAGGGGCTTCATCGTAGATCGTTAACTACTAGTCCGCGAGGGACTGCATCGTAGATAGTTAGTGCAAGCTCGAGAGGAACTGCATCGTAGACAGTTTAATGCTAGTCCGAGAGGGACTGCATCGTAGATAGTTTAGTGCAAAATAGGGACGGAATGTATCGTAGATAGCTTAGTGCTAAATCAAAAGGGACATCATCGTAGATAATTTAGTGCAAGTCCAAGAGGGACTGCATCGAAGATTGCTTAGTGCTAGTTCGAGAGGAACTGCATCGTAGATAGCTTACTGCTAGCGCGAGAGGGACTGCTTCGTAGTTAGTTTATTGCTAGTTCGAGAGGAACTGCATCGTAGACAGTTTACTGCTAGTCGGAGAGGGGCTGCATCGTAGATAGTTGAGTGCAAAATTGGGACGGAGTGTATCGTAGATAGCTTAGTGCTAAATCAAAAGGGACTTCATCGTTGATAATTTAGTGCAAGTCCAAGAGGGACTGCATCGAAGATTGCTTAGTGCTAGTTCGAGAGGAACTGCATCGTAGATAGCTTACTGCTAGCGCGAGAGGGACTGCATCGTAGATAGTTAGTGCAAGTTCGCGAGGAACTGCATCGCAGTGTGTTTAGTGCTAGTTCGAGAGGAACTGCATCGTAGATAGTTTCGTGTTTAATCTAGAGGGGCTGCATCGTAGAATGTTAACTACTAGTCCGAGAGGGACTGCATCGTAGATAATTTAGTGGTTAATCTAGAGGGGCTTCATCGTAGATCGTTAACTACTAGTCCGAGAGGGACTGCATCGTAGATAGTTTAGGTCCAAATAGAGAAGGGTCTGTATCGTCGATAGTTAAGTGCTAGTTCGAGAGGAACTGCATCGTAGATAACTTAGTGCTAAATCTAGAGGGGCTTCATCGTAGATTGTTAACTGCTAGTCCGAGAGGGACTGCGTCGTAGATGGGTTCGGTTGAGTTCTAAAGATACTGCATCGTAGATTGCTCAGGGCCAAATAGAGGAACGTCTGTATCGTAGATAGCTTATTGCAAGTTCGAGAGGAACTGCATCGTAGACTGTTTACTGCTAGTCAGAGAGAGACTGCATCGTAGATAGTTTAGAGCAAAATCAAAACGCAATGTGTCAGTGTTAAATCAAAAGGGACTGCATCTTAGATAGTTTAGTGCTAGTTCGAGAGGAACTGCATCGTAGTTAACTGCTAGTGCGAGAGGGACTGTATCGAAGATAGTTTACTGCTAGTCCGAGAGGGACGGCATCGTAGATATTTTAGTGCTAGTTCGGGAGAGTATATAGCGAAGTGCTAAATCAAAAGGGACTGCATCGTAGATAGTTTAGTGCAAGTTGGAGAAGAACTGTATCGCAGATAGTTTAGTGCTAGTCGGAGAGGGACTGCTTCGTAGATAGTTTAGTGTAAAATTGGGACGGAATGTATCGTTGATAGCTTAGTGTTAACACATAAGGGACTTCATCGTAGATAATTTAGTGCTAGTTCGAGAAGGACTGATTGAAGATAGTTTAGGGCTAGTTTTCGAGGGAACTGCATCGTAGATAGTTTACTGCTAGTCCGAGAGGGACTGCATCGTAGATAGTTTAGTGCAAGTTCGAGAGGAACTGCATCGCAGATAGTTTAGTGCTAGTCGGAGAGGGACTGCTTCGTAGATAGTTTACTGCTAGTCGGAGCGGGACTGCTTCGTAGTTAGTTTAGTGCTAGTTCGAGAGGAACTGCATCGTAGACAGTTTACTGCTAGTCGGAGAGGGGCTGCATCGTAGATAGTTGAGTGCATAATTGGGACGGAGTGTATCGTAGATAGCTTAGTGCTAAATCAAAAGGGACTTCATCGTTGATAATTTAGTGCAAGTCCAAGAGGGACTGCATCGAAGATTGCTTAGTGCTAGTTCGAGAGGAACTGTATCGTAGATAGCTTACTGCTAGCGCGAGAGGGACTGCATCGAAGATTGTTTAGTGCTAGTTCGAGAGGAACTGCATCGTAGACAGTTTACTGCTAGTCGGACAGGGACTGCATCGTAGATAGTTTAGTGCAAGTTCGAGAGGAACTGCATCGCAGACAGTTTAGTGCTAGTTCGAGAGGAACTGCATCGTAGATAGTTTAGTGGTTAATCTAGAGGGGCTGCATCGTAGATTGTTAACTACTAGTTCGAGAGGGACTGCATCGTAGATAATTTTGTGGTTAATCTAGAGGGGCTTCATCGTAGATCGTTAACTACTAGTCCGAGAGGGACTGCATCGTAGATAGTTTAGGTCCAAATAGAGAAGGGTCTGTATCGTCGATAGTTAAGTGCTAGTTCGAGAGGAACTGCATCGTTGATAGCTTAGTGCTAAATCTAGAGGGGCTGCATCGTAGAATGTTAACTGCTAGTCCGAGAGGGACTGCGTCGTAGATGGGTTCGGTTTAGTTCTAAAGATACTGCATCGTAGTTAGCTCAGCGCCAAATAAAGGAACGTTTGTATCGTAGATAGCTTAGTGCAAGTTCGAGAGGAACTGCATCGTAGACAGTTTACTGCTAGTTCGAGAGGAACTGCATCGTATATGAATAGTTTGGTTCTTAATCTAGAGGGACTGCATCGTCGATAGGTTAGTGCTTAATCTAGAGGGACTGCTTCGTAAATAGTTTAGTATTAATCTGAGAGGGACTGCATCGTAGATAGTTTTGTGCTAGTCCGAGAGGGACTGCATCGTAGATATTTTAGCATTTTACCTAGAGGGACTGCATCGTAGATAGTTTAGTGCAAGTTCGAGAGGAACTGCATCGCAGATAGTTTAGTGCTAGTCGGAGAGGGACTGCTTCGTAGATAGTTTACTGCTAGTCGGAGCGGGACTGCTTCGTAGTTAGTTTAGTGCTAGTTCGAGAGGAACTGCATCGTAGACAGTTTACTGCTAGTCGGAGAGGGGCTGCATCGTAGATAGTTGAGTGCAAAATTGGGACGGAGTGTATCGTAGATAGCTTAGTGCTAAATCAAAAGGGACTTCATCGTTGATAATTTAGTGCAAGTCCAAGAGGGACTGCATCGAAGATTGCTTAGTGCTAGTTCGAGAGGAACTGCATCGTAGATAGCTTAATACTAGCGCGAGAGGGACTGCATCGAAGATTGTTTAGTGCTAGTTCGAGAGGAACTGCATCGTAGATAGCTAACTGCTAGCGCGAGAGGGACTGCATCGTAGATAGTTTAGTGCAAGTTCGAGAGGAACTGCATCGCAGTGTGTTTAGTGCTAGTTCGAGAGGAACTGCATCGTAGATAGTTTAGTGTTTAATCTAGAGGGGCTGCATCGTAGATTTTTAACTGCTAGTCCGAGAGGGACTGCGTCGTAGATGGTTTAGGTCCAAATAGAGAAGGGTCTGTATCGTCGATAGTGAAGTGCTAGTTCGAGAGGAACTGCATCGTAGATAGCTTAGTGCTAAATCTAGAGGGGCTGCATCGTAGATTGTTAACTGCTAGTCCGAGAGGGACTGCGTCGTAGATGGGTTCGGTTGAGTTCTAAAGATACTGCATCGTAGATTGCTCAGGGCCAAATAGAGGAACGTCTGTATCGTAGATAGCTTATTGCAAGTTCGAGAGGAACTGCATCGTAGACTGTTTACTGCCAGTCAGAGAGAGACTGCATCGTAGATAGTTTAGAGCAAAATCAAAACGCAATGTGTCAGTGTTAATTCAAAAGGGACTGCATCGTAGATAGTTTAGTGCTAGTTCGAGAGGAACTGCATCGTAGTTAGTTAACTGCTAGTGCGAGAGGGACTGTATCGAAGATAGTTTACTGCTAGTCCGAGAGGGACGGCATCGTATATATTTTAGTGCTAGTTCGGGAGAGTATATAGCGAAGTGCTAAATCAAAAGGGACTGCATCGTAGATAGTTTAGTGCAAGCTGGAGAGGAACTGTATCGCAGATAGTTTAGTGCTAGTCGGAGAGGGACGGCTTCGTAGATAGTTTAGTGTAAAATTGGGACGGAATGTATCGTTGATAGCTTAGTGTTAACACATAAGGGACTTCATCGTAGATAATTTAGTGCTAGTTCGAGAAGGACTGATTGAAGATAGTTTAGGGCTAGTTTTCGAGGGAACTGCATGGTAGATAGTTTACTATTAGTCCGAGAGGGACTGCATCGTAGATAGTTTAGTGCAAGTTCGAGAGGAACTGCATCGCAGATAGTTTAGTGCTAGTCGGAGAGGGACTGCTTCGTAGATAGTTTACTGCTAGTCGGAGAGGGACTGCTTCGTAGATTGTTTAGTGCTAGTTCGAGAGGAACTGCATCGTCGACAGTATTCTGCTAGTCGGAGAGGGACTGCAACGTAGATAGTTTAGTGCAAGTTCAAGAGGAACTGCATCGCAGATAGTTTATTGCTAGTTCGATAGGAACTGCATCGTAGATAATTTAGTAGTTAATCTAGAGGGGCTTCATCGTAGATCGTTAACTACTAGTCCGCGAGGGACTGCATCGTAGATAGTTTAGTGCAAGTTCGAGAGGAACTGCATCGTAGACAGTTTAATGCTAGTCCGAGAGGGACTGCATCGTAGATAGTTTAGTGCAAAATAGGGACGGAATGTATCGTAGATAGCTTAGTGCTAAATCAAAAGGGACTTCATCGTAGATAATTTAGTGCAAGTCCAAGAGGGACTGCATCGAAGATTGCTTAGTGGTAGTTCGAGAGGAACTGCATCGTAGATAGCTTCCTACTAGCGCGAGAGGGACTGCTTCGTAGTTAGTTTAGTGCTAGTTCGAGAAGAACTGCATCGTAGACAGTTTACTGCTAGTCGGACAGGGACTGCATCGTAGATAGTTTAGTGCAAGTTCGAGAGGAACTGCATCGCAGACAGTTTAGTGCTAGTTCGAGAGGAACTGCATCGTAGATAGTTTAGTGGTTAATCTAGAGGGGCTGTATCGTAGATTGGTAACTACTAGTCCGAGAGGGACTGCATCGTAGATAGTTTAGTTGTTAACCTAGAGGGGCATCATCGTATATCGTTAACTACTAGTCCGAGAGGGACTGCATCGTAGATAGTTTAGGTCCAAATAGAGAAGGGTCTGTATCGTCGATAGTTAAGTGCTAGTTCGAGAGGAACTGCATCGTAGATAGCTTAGTGCTAAACCTAGAGGGGCTGCATCGTAGAATGTGAACTGCTAGTCCGAGAGGGACTGCGTCGTAGATGGGTTCGGTTTAGTTCTAAAGATACTGCATCGTAGATAGCTCAGCGCCAAATAAAGGAACGTTTGTATCGTAGATAGCTTAGTGCAAGTTCGAGAGGAACTGCATCGTAGACAGTTTACTGCTAGTCAGAGAGGGACTGCATCGTAGATAGTTTAGAGCAAAATCAAAACGCAATGTGCCAGTGTTAATTCCAAAGGAACTGCATCGTAGATAGTTTAGTGCTAGTTCGAGAGGAACTGCATCGTAGTTAGTTAACTGCTAGTGCGAGAGGGACTGTATCGAAGATAGTTTACTGCTAGTCCGAGAGGGACGGCATAGTAGATATTTTAGTGCTAGTTCGGGAGAGTATATAGCGAAGTGCTAAATCAAAAGGGACTGCATCGTAGATAGTGCAAGCTGGAGAGGAACTGTATCGCAGATAGTTTAGTGCTAGTCGGAGAGGGACGGCTTCGTAGATAGTTTAGTGTAAAATTGGGACGGAATGTATCGTTGATAGCTTAGTGTTAACACATAAGGGACTTCATCGTAGATAATTTAGTGCTAGTTCGAGAAGGACTGATTGAAGATAGTTTAGGGCTAGTTTTCGAGGGAACTGCATGGTAGATAGTTTACTATTAGTCCGAGAGGGACTGCATCGTAGATAGTTTAGTGCAAGTTCGAGAGGAACTGCATCGCAGATAGTTTAGTGCTAGTCGGAGATGGACTGCTTCGTAGATTGTTTAGTGCTAGTCGGAGAGGGACTGCTTCGTAGATTGTTTAGTGCTAGTTCGAGAGGAACTGCATCGTCGACAGTATTCTGCTAGTCGGAGAGGGACTGCAACGTAGATAGTTTAGTGCAAGTTCAAGAGGAACTGCATCGCAGATAGTTTATTGCTAGTTCGATAGGAACTGCATCGTAGATAATTTAGTAGTTAATCTAGAGGGGCTTCATCGTAGATCGTTAACTACTAGTCCGCGAGGGACTGCATCGTAGATAGTTTAGTGCAAGTTCGAGAGGAACTGCATCGTAGACAGTTTAATGCTAGTCCGAGAGGGACTGCATCGTAGATAGTTTAGTGCAAAATAGGGACGGAATGTATCGTAGATAGCTTAGTGCTAAATCAAAAGGGACTTCATCGTAGATAATTTAGTGCAAGTCCAAGAGGGACTGCATCGAAGATTGCTTAGTGGTAGTTCGAGAGGAACTGCATCGTAGATAGCTTCCTACTAGCGCGAGAGGGACTGCTTCGTAGTTAGTTTAGTGCTAGTTCGAGAAGAACTGCATCGTAGACAGTTTACTGCTAGTCGGACAGGGACTGCATCGTAGATAGTTTAGTGCAAGTTCGAGAGGAACTGCATCGCAGACAGTTTAGTGCTAGTTCGAGAGGAACTGCATCGTAGATAGTTTAGTGGTTAATCTAGAGGGGCTGTATCGTAGATTGGTAACTACTAGTCCGAGAGGGACTGCATCGTAGATAGTTTAGTTGTTAACCTAGAGGGGCATTATCGTATATCGTTAACTACTAGTCCGAGAGGGACTGCATCGTAGATAGTTTAGGTCCAAATAGAGAAGGGTCTGTATCGTCGATAGTTAAGTGCTAGTTCGAGAGGAACTGCATCGTAGATAGCTTAGTGCTAAACCTAGAGGGGTTGCATCGTAGAATGTGAACTGCTAGTCCGAGAGGGACTGCGTCGTAGATGGGTTCGGTTTAGTTCTAAAGATACTGCATCGTAGATAGCTCAGCGCCAAATAAAGGAACGTTTGTATCGTAGATAGCTTAGTGCAAGTTCGAGAGGAACTGCATCGTAGACAGTTTACTGCTAGTCAGAGAGGGACTGCATCGTAGATAGTTTAGAGCAAAATCAAAACGCAATGTGTCAGTGTAAAATCAAAAGGGACTGCATCGTAGATAGTTTAGTGCTAGTTCTAGAGAAACTGCATCGTATATGAATAGTTTGGTTCTTAATCTAGAGGGACTGCATCGTCGATAGGTTAGTGCTTAATCTAGAGGGACTGCTTCGTAAATAGTTTAGTATTAGTCTGAGAGGGACTGCATCGTAGATAGTTTTGTGCTAGTCCGAGAGGGACTGCATCGTAGATATGTTAGCATTTTACCTAGAGGGACTGCATCGTAGATAGTTTAGTGCAAGTTCGAGAGGAACTGCATCGCAGATAGTTTAGTGCTAGTCGGAGAGGGACTGCTTCGTAGATAGTTTACTGCTAGTCGGAGCGGGACTGCTTCGTAGTTAGTTTAGTGCTAGTTCGAGAGGAACTGCATCGTAGACAGTTTACTGCTAGTCGGAGAGGGGCTGCATCGTAGATAGTTGAGTGCAAAATTGGGACGGAGTGTATCGTAGATAGCTTAGTGCTAAATCAAAAGGGACTTCATCGTTGATAATTTAGTGCAAGTCCAAGAGGGACTGCATCGAAGATTGCTTAGTGCTAGTTCGAGAGGAACTGCATCGTAGATAGCTTACTGCTAGCGTGAGAGGGACTGCATCGTAGATAGTTAGTGCAAGTTCGAGAGGAACTGCATCGCAGTGTGTTTAGTGCTAGTTCGAGAGGAACTGCATCGTAGATAGTTTCGTGTTTAATCTAGAGGGGCTGCATCGTAGATTGTTAACTACTAGTCCGAGAGGGACTGCATCGTAGATAATTTAGTGGTTAATCTAGAGGGGCTTCATCGTAGATCGTTAACTACTAGTCCGAGAGGGACTGCATCGTAGATAGTTTAGGTCCAAATAGAGAAGGGTCTGTATCGTCGATAGTTAAGTGCTAGTTCGAGAGGAACTGCATCGTAGATAACTTAGTGCTAAATCTAGAGGGGCTTCATCGTAGATTGTTAACTGCTAGTCCGAGAGGGACTGCGTCGTAGATGGGTTCGGTTGAGTTCTAAAGATACTGCATCGTAGATTGCTCAGGGCCAAATAGAGGAACGTCTGTATCGTAGATAGCTTATTGCAAGTTCGAGAGGAACTGCATCGTAGACTGTTTACTGCTAGTCAGAGAGAGACTGCATCGTAGATAGTTTAGAGCAAAATCAAAACGCAATGTGTCAGTGTTAAATCAAAAGGGACTGCATCGTAGATAGTTTAGTGCTAGTTCGAGAGGAACGCATCGTAGTTAACTGCTAGTGCGAGAGGGACTGTATCGAAGATAGTTTACTGCTAGTCCGAGAGGGACGGCATCGTAGATATTTTAGTGCTAGTTCGGGAGAGTATATAGCGAAGTGCTAAATCAAAAGGGACTGCATCGTAGATAGTTTAGTGCAAGTTGGAGAAGAACTGTATCGCAGATAGTTTAGTGCTAGTCGGAGAGGGACTGCTTCGTAGATAGTTTAGTGTAAAATTGGGACGGAATTTATCGTTGATAGCTTAGTGTTAACACATAAGGGACTTCATCGTAGATAATTTAGTGCTAGTTCGAGAAGGACTGATTGAAGATAGTTTAGGGCTAGTTTTCGAGGGAACTGCATCGTAGATAGTTTACTGCTAGTCCGAGAGGGACTGCATCGTAGATAGTTTAGTGCAAGTTCGAGAGGAACTGCATCGCAGATAGTTTAGTGCTAGTCGGAGAGGGACTGCTTCGTAGATAGTTTACTGCTAGTCGGAGAGGGACTGCTTCGTAGATTGTTTAGTGCTAGTTCGAGAGGAACTGCATCGTAGACAGTATACTGCTAGTCGGAGAGGGACTGCAACGTAGATAGTTTAGTGCAAGTTCAAGAGGAACTGCATCGCAGATAGTTTGGTGCTAGTTCGATAGGAACTGCATCGTAGATAATTTAGTGGTTAATCTAGAGGGGCTTCATCGTAGATCGTTAACTACTAGTCCGCGAGGGACTGCATCGTAGATAGTTAGTGCAAGCTCGAGAGGAACTGCATCGTAGACAGTTTAATGCTAGTCCGAGAGGGACTGCATCGTAGATAGTTTAGTGCAAAATAGGGACGGAATGTATCGTAGATAGCTTAGTGCTAAATCAAAAGGGACATCATCGTAGATAATTTAGTGCAAGTCCAAGAGGGACTGCATCGAAGATTGCTTAGTGCTAGTTCGAGAGGAACTGCATCGTAGATAGCTTACTGCTAGCGCGAGAGGGACTGCTTCGTAGTTAGTTTATTGCTAGTTCGAGAGGAACTGCATCGTAGACAGTTTACTGCTAGTCGGAGAGGGGCTGCATCGTAGATAGTTGAGTGCAAAATTGGGACGGAGTGTATCGTAGATAGCTTAGTGCTAAATCAAAAGGGACTTCATCGTTGATAATTTAGTGCAAGTCCAAGAGGGACTGCATCGAAGATTGCTTAGTGCTAGTTCGAGAGGAACTGCATCGTAGATAGCTTACTGCTAGCGCGAGAGGGACTGCATCGTAGATAGTTAGTGCAAGTTCGCGAGGAACTGCATCGCAGTGTGTTTAGTGCTAGTTCGAGAGGAACTGCATCGTAGATAGTTTCGTGTTTAATCTAGAGGGGCTGCATCGTAGAATGTTAACTACTAGTCCGAGAGGGACTGCATCGTAGATAATTTAGTGGTTAATCTAGAGGGGCTTCATCGTAGATCGTTAACTACTAGTCCGAGAGGGACTGCATCGTAGATAGTTTAGGTCCAAATAGAGAAGGGTCTGTATCGTCGATAGTTAAGTGCTAGTTCGAGAGGAACTGCATCGTAGATAACTTAGTGCTAAATCTAGAGGGGCTTCATCGTAGATTGTTAACTGCTAGTCCGAGAGGGACTGCGTCGTAGATGGGTTCGGTTGAGTTCTAAAGATACTGCATCGTAGATTGCTCAGGGCCAAATAGAGGAACGTCTGTATCGTAGATAGCTTATTGCAAGTTCGAGAGGAACTGCATCGTAGACTGTTTACTGCTAGTCAGAGAGAGACTGCATCGTAGATAGTTTAGAGCAAAATCAAAACGCAATGTGTCAGTGTTAAATCAAAAGGGACTGCATCTTAGATAGTTTAGTGCTAGTTCGAGAGGAACTGCATCGTAGTTAACTGCTAGTGCGAGAGGGACTGTATCGAAGATAGTTTACTGCTAGTCCGAGAGGGACGGCATCGTAGATATTTTAGTGCTAGTTCGGGAGAGTATATAGCGAAGTGCTAAATCAAAAGGGACTGCATCGTAGATAGTTTAGTGCAAGTTGGAGAAGAACTGTATCGCAGATAGTTTAGTGCTAGTCGGAGAGGGACTGCTTCGTAGATAGTTTAGTGTAAAATTGGGACGGAATGTATCGTTGATAGCTTAGTGTTAACACATAAGGGACTTCATCGTAGATAATTTAGTGCTAGTTCGAGAAGGACTGATTGAAGATAGTTTAGGGCTAGTTTTCGAGGGAACTGCATCGTAGATAGTTTACTGCTAGTCCGAGAGGGACTGCATCGTAGATAGTTTAGTGCAAGTTCGAGAGGAACTGCATCGCAGATAGTTTAGTGCTAGTCGGAGAGGGACTGCTTCGTAGATAGTTTACTGCTAGTCGGAGCGGGACTGCTTCGTAGTTAGTTTAGTGCTAGTTCGAGAGGAACTGCATCGTAGACAGTTTACTGCTAGTCGGAGAGGGGCTGCATCGTAGATAGTTGAGTGCATAATTGGGACGGAGTGTATCGTAGATAGCTTAGTGCTAAATCAAAAGGGACTTCATCGTTGATAATTTAGTGCAAGTCCAAGAGGGACTGCATCGAAGATTGCTTAGTGCTAGTTCGAGAGGAACTGTATCGTAGATAGCTTACTGCTAGCGCGAGAGGGACTGCATCGAAGATTGTTTAGTGCTAGTTCGAGAGGAACTGCATCGTAGACAGTTTACTGCTAGTCGGACAGGGACTGCATCGTAGATAGTTTAGTGCAAGTTCGAGAGGAACTGCATCGCAGACAGTTTAGTGCTAGTTCGAGAGGAACTGCATCGTAGATAGTTTAGTGGTTAATCTAGAGGGGCTGCATCGTAGATTGTTAACTACTAGTTCGAGAGGGACTGCATCGTAGATAATTTTGTGGTTAATCTAGAGGGGCTTCATCGTAGATCGTTAACTACTAGTCCGAGAGGGACTGCATCGTAGATAGTTTAGGTCCAAATAGAGAAGGGTCTGTATCGTCGATAGTTAAGTGCTAGTTCGAGAGGAACTGCATCGTTGATAGCTTAGTGCTAAATCTAGAGGGGCTGCATCGTAGAATGTTAACTGCTAGTCCGAGAGGGACTGCGTCGTAGATGGGTTCGGTTTAGTTCTAAAGATACTGCATCGTAGTTAGCTCAGCGCCAAATAAAGGAACGTTTGTATCGTAGATAGCTTAGTGCAAGTTCGAGAGGAACTGCATCGTAGACAGTTTACTGCTAGTTCGAGAGGAACTGCATCGTATATGAATAGTTTGGTTCTTAATCTAGAGGGACTGCATCGTCGATAGGTTAGTGCTTAATCTAGAGGGACTGCTTCGTAAATAGTTTAGTATTAATCTGAGAGGGACTGCATCGTAGATAGTTTTGTGCTAGTCCGAGAGGGACTGCATCGTAGATATTTTAGCATTTTACCTAGAGGGACTGCATCGTAGATAGTTTAGTGCAAGTTCGAGAGGAACTGCATCGCAGATAGTTTAGTGCTAGTCGGAGAGGGACTGCTTCGTAGATAGTTTACTGCTAGTCGGAGCGGGACTGCTTCGTAGTTAGTTTAGTGCTAGTTCGAGAGGAACTGCATCGTAGACAGTTTACTGCTAGTCGGAGAGGGGCTGCATCGTAGATAGTTGAGTGCAAAATTGGGACGGAGTGTATCGTAGATAGCTTAGTGCTAAATCAAAAGGGACTTCATCGTTGATAATTTAGTGCAAGTCCAAGAGGGACTGCATCGAAGATTGCTTAGTGCTAGTTCGAGAGGAACTGCATCGTAGATAGCTTAATACTAGCGCGAGAGGGACTGCATCGAAGATTGTTTAGTGCTAGTTCGAGAGGAACTGCATCGTAGATAGCTAACTGCTAGCGCGAGAGGGACTGCATCGTAGATAGTTTAGTGCAAGTTCGAGAGGAACTGCATCGCAGTGTGTTTAGTGCTAGTTCGAGAGGAACTGCATCGTAGATAGTTTAGTGTTTAATCTAGAGGGGCTGCATCGTAGATTTTTAACTGCTAGTCCGAGAGGGACTGCGTCGTAGATGGTTTAGGTCCAAATAGAGAAGGGTCTGTATCGTCGATAGTGAAGTGCTAGTTCGAGAGGAACTGCATCGTAGATAGCTTAGTGCTAAATCTAGAGGGGCTGCATCGTAGATTGTTAACTGCTAGTCCGAGAGGGACTGCGTCGTAGATGGGTTCGGTTGAGTTCTAAAGATACTGCATCGTAGATTGCTCAGGGCCAAATAGAGGAACGTCTGTATCGTAGATAGCTTATTGCAAGTTCGAGAGGAACTGCATCGTAGACTGTTTACTGCCAGTCAGAGAGAGACTGCATCGTAGATAGTTTAGAGCAAAATCAAAACGCAATGTGTCAGTGTTAATTCAAAAGGGACTGCATCGTAGATAGTTTAGTGCTAGTTCGAGAGGAACTGCATCGTAGTTAGTTAACTGCTAGTGCGAGAGGGACTGTATCGAAGATAGTTTACTGCTAGTCCGAGAGGGACGGCATCGTATATATTTTAGTGCTAGTTCGGGAGAGTATATAGCGAAGTGCTAAATCAAAAGGGACTGCATCGTAGATAGTTTAGTGCAAGCTGGAGAGGAACTGTATCGCAGATAGTTTAGTGCTAGTCGGAGAGGGACGGCTTCGTAGATAGTTTAGTGTAAAATTGGGACGGAATGTATCGTTGATAGCTTAGTGTTAACACATAAGGGACTTCATCGTAGATAATTTAGTGCTAGTTCGAGAAGGACTGATTGAAGATAGTTTAGGGCTAGTTTTCGAGGGAACTGCATGGTAGATAGTTTACTATTAGTCCGAGAGGGACTGCATCGTAGATAGTTTAGTGCAAGTTCGAGAGGAACTGCATCGCAGATAGTTTAGTGCTAGTCGGAGAGGGACTGCTTCGTAGATAGTTTACTGCTAGTCGGAGAGGGACTGCTTCGTAGATTGTTTAGTGCTAGTTCGAGAGGAACTGCATCGTCGACAGTATTCTGCTAGTCGGAGAGGGACTGCAACGTAGATAGTTTAGTGCAAGTTCAAGAGGAACTGCATCGCAGATAGTTTATTGCTAGTTCGATAGGAACTGCATCGTAGATAATTTAGTAGTTAATCTAGAGGGGCTTCATCGTAGATCGTTAACTACTAGTCCGCGAGGGACTGCATCGTAGATAGTTTAGTGCAAGTTCGAGAGGAACTGCATCGTAGACAGTTTAATGCTAGTCCGAGAGGGACTGCATCGTAGATAGTTTAGTGCAAAATAGGGACGGAATGTATCGTAGATAGCTTAGTGCTAAATCAAAAGGGACTTCATCGTAGATAATTTAGTGCAAGTCCAAGAGGGACTGCATCGAAGATTGCTTAGTGGTAGTTCGAGAGGAACTGCATCGTAGATAGCTTCCTACTAGCGCGAGAGGGACTGCTTCGTAGTTAGTTTAGTGCTAGTTCGAGAAGAACTGCATCGTAGACAGTTTACTGCTAGTCGGACAGGGACTGCATCGTAGATAGTTTAGTGCAAGTTCGAGAGGAACTGCATCGCAGACAGTTTAGTGCTAGTTCGAGAGGAACTGCATCGTAGATAGTTTAGTGGTTAATCTAGAGGGGCTGTATCGTAGATTGGTAACTACTAGTCCGAGAGGGACTGCATCGTAGATAGTTTAGTTGTTAACCTAGAGGGGCATCATCGTATATCGTTAACTACTAGTCCGAGAGGGACTGCATCGTAGATAGTTTAGGTCCAAATAGAGAAGGGTCTGTATCGTCGATAGTTAAGTGCTAGTTCGAGAGGAACTGCATCGTAGATAGCTTAGTGCTAAACCTAGAGGGGCTGCATCGTAGAATGTGAACTGCTAGTCCGAGAGGGACTGCGTCGTAGATGGGTTCGGTTTAGTTCTAAAGATACTGCATCGTAGATAGCTCAGCGCCAAATAAAGGAACGTTTGTATCGTAGATAGCTTAGTGCAAGTTCGAGAGGAACTGCATCGTAGACAGTTTACTGCTAGTCAGAGAGGGACTGCATCGTAGATAGTTTAGAGCAAAATCAAAACGCAATGTGTCAGTGTAAAATCAAAAGGGACTGCATCGTAGATAGTTTAGTGCTAGTTCTAGAGGAACTGCATCGTATATGAATAGTTTGGTTCTTAATCTAGAGGGACTGCATCGTCGATAGGTTAGTGCTTAATCTAGAGGGACTGCTTCGTAAATAGTTTAGTATTAGTCTGAGAGGGACTGCATCGTAGATAGTTTTGTGCTAGTCCGAGAGGGACTGCATCGTAGATATGTTAGCATTTTACCTAGAGGGACTGCATCGTAGATAGTTTAGTGCAAGTTCGAGAGGAACTGCATCGCAGATAGTTTAGTGCTAGTCGGAGAGGGACTGCTTCGTAGATAGTTTACTGCTAGTCGGAGCGGGACTGCTTCGTAGTTAGTTTAGTGCTAGTTCGAGAGGAACTGCATCGTAGACAGTTTACTGCTAGTCGGAGAGGGGCTGCATCGTAGATAGTTGAGTGCAAAATTGGGACGGAGTGTATCGTAGATAGCTTAGTGCTAAATCAAAAGGGACTTCATCGTTGATAATTTAGTGCAAGTCCAAGAGGGACTGCATCGAAGATTGCTTAGTGCTAGTTCGAGAGGAACTGCATCGTAGATAGCTTACTGCTAGCGTGAGAGGGACTGCATCGTAGATAGTTAGTGCAAGTTCGAGAGGAACTGCATCGCAGTGTGTTTAGTGCTAGTTCGAGAGGAACTGCATCGTAGATAGTTTCGTGTTTAATCTAGAGGGGCTGCATCGTAGATTGTTAACTACTAGTCCGAGAGGGACTGCATCGTAGATAATTTAGTGGTTAATCTAGAGGGGCTTCATCGTAGATCGTTAACTACTAGTCCGAGAGGGACTGCATCGTAGATAGTTTAGGTCCAAATAGAGAAGGGTCTGTATCGTCGATAGTTAAGTGCTAGTTCGAGAGGAACTGCATCGTAGATAACTTAGTGCTAAATCTAGAGGGGCTTCATCGTAGATTGTTAACTGCTAGTCCGAGAGGGACTGCGTCGTAGATGGGTTCGGTTGAGTTCTAAAGATACTGCATCGTAGATTGCTCAGGGCCAAATAGAGGAACGTCTGTATCGTAGATAGCTTATTGCAAGTTCGAGAGGAACTGCATCGTAGACTGTTTACTGCTAGTCAGAGAGTGACTGCATCGTAGATAGTTTAGAGCAAAATCAAAACGCAATGTGTCAGTGTTAAATCAAAAGGGACTGCATCGTAGATAGTTTAGTGCTAGTTCGAGAGGAACTGCATCGTAGTTAACTGCTAGTGCGAGAGGGACTGTATCGAAGATAGTTTACTGCTAGTCCGAGAGGGACGGCATCGTAGATATTTTAGTGCTAGTTCGGGAGAGTATATAGCGAAGTGCTAAATCAAAAGGGACTGCATCGTAGATAGTTTAGTGCAAGTTGGAGAAGAACTGTATCGCAGATAGTTTAGTGCTAGTCGGAGAGGGACTGCTTCGTAGATAGTTTAGTGTAAAATTGGGACGGAATTTATCGTTGATAGCTTAGTGTTAACACATAAGGGACTTCATCGTAGATAATTTAGTGCTAGTTCGAGAAGGACTGATTGAAGATAGTTTAGGGCTAGTTTTCGAGGGAACTGCATCGTAGATAGTTTACTGCTAGTCCGAGAGGGACTGCATCGTAGATAGTTTAGTGCAAGTTCGAGAGGAACTGCATCGCAGATAGTTTAGTGCTAGTCGGAGAGGGACTGCTTCGTAGATAGTTTACTGCTAGTCGGAGAGGGACTGCTTCGTAGATTGTTTAGTGCTAGTTCGAGAGGAACTGCATCGTAGACAGTATACTGCTAGTCGGAGAGGGACTGCAACGTAGATAGTTTAGTGCAAGTTCAAGAGGAACTGCATCGCAGATAGTTTGGTGCTAGTTCGATAGGAACTGCATCGTAGATAATTTAGTGGTTAATCTAGAGGGGCTTCATCGTAGATCGTTAACTACTAGTCCGCGAGGGACTGCATCGTAGATAGTTAGTGCAAGCTCGAGAGGAACTGCATCGTAGACAGTTTAATGCTAGTCCGAGAGGGACTGCATCGTAGATAGTTTAGTGCAAAATAGGGACGGAATGTATCGTAGATAGCTTAGTGCTAAATCAAAAGGGACATCATCGTAGATAATTTAGTGCAAGTCCAAGAGGGACTGCATCGAAGATTGCTTAGTGCTAGTTCGAGAGGAACTGCATCGTAGATAGCTTACTGCTAGCGCGAGAGGGACTGCTTCGTAGTTAGTTTATTGCTAGTTCGAGAGGAACTGCATCGTAGACAGTTTACTGCTAGTCGGAGAGGGGCTGCATCGTAGATAGTTGAGTGCAAAATTGGGACGGAGTGTATCGTAGATAGCTTAGTGCTAAATCAAAAGGGACTTCATCGTTGATAATTTAGTGCAAGTCCAAGAGGGACTGCATCGAAGATTGCTTAGTGCTAGTTCGAGAGGAACTGCATCGTAGATAGCTTACTGCTAGCGCGAGAGGGACTGCATCGTAGATAGTTAGTGCAAGTTCGAGAGGAACTGCATCGCAGTGTGTTTAGTGATAGTTCGAGAGGAACTGCATCGTAGATAGTTTCGTGTTTAATCTAGAGGGGCTGCATCGTAGATTGTTAACTACTAGTCCGAGAGGGACTGCATCGTAGATAATTTAGTGGTTAATCTAGAGGGGCTTCATCGTAGATCGTTAACTACTAGTCCGAGAGGGACTGCATCGTAGATAGTTTAGGTCCAAATAGGGAAGGGGCTGTATCGTCGATAGTTAAGTGCTAGTTCGAGAGGAACTGCATCGTAGATAACTTAGTGCTAAATCTAGAGGGGCTTCATCGTAGATTGTTAACTGCTAGTCCGAGAGGGACTGCGTCGTAGATGGGTTCGGTTGAGTTCTAAAGATACTGCATCGTAGATTGCTCAGGGCCAAATAGAGGAACGTCTGTATCGTAGATAGCTTATTGCAAGTTCGAGAGGAACTGCATCGTAGACTGTTTACTGCTAGTCAGAGAGAGACTGCATCGTAGATAGTTTAGAGCAAAATCAAAACGCAATGTGTCAGTGTTAAATCAAAAGGGACTGCATCGTAGATAGTTTAGTGCTAGTTCGAGAGGAACTGCATCGTAGTTAACTGCTAGTGCGAGAGGGACTGTATCGAAGATAGTTTACTGCTAGTCCGAGAGGGACGGCATCGTAGATATTTTAGTGCTAGTTCGGGAGAGTATATAGCGAAGTGCTAAATCAAAAGGGACTGCATCGTAGATAGTTTAGTGCAAGTTGGAGAAGAACTGTATCGCAGATAGTTTAGTGCTAGTCGGAGAGGGACTGCTTCGTAGATAGTTTAGTGTAAAATAGGGACGGAATGTATCGTTGATAGCTTAGTGTTAACACATAAGGGACTTCATCGTAGATAATTTAGTGCTAGTTCGAGAAGGACTGATTGAAGATAGTTTAGGGCTAGTTTTCGAGGGAACTGCATCGTAGATAGTTTACTGCTAGTCCGAGAGGGACTGCATCGTAGATAGTCTAGTGCAAGTTCGAGAGGAACTGCATCGCAGATAGTTTAGTGCTAGTCGGAGAGGGACTGCTTCGTAGATAGTTTACTGCTAGTCGGAGAGGGACTGCTTCGTAGATTGTTTAGTGCTAGTTCGAGAGGAACTGCATCGTAGACAGTATACTGCTAGTCGGAAAGGGACTGCAACGTAGATAGTTTAGTGCAAGTTCAGGAGGAACTGCATCGCAGATAGTTGGTGCTAGTTCGATAGGAACTGCATCGTAGATAATTTAGTGGTTAATCTAGAGGGGCTTCATCGTAGATCGTTAACTACTAGTCCGCGAGGGACTGCATCGTAGATAATTAGTGCAAGTTCGAGAGGAACTGCATCGTAGACAGTTTAATGCTAGTCCGAGAGGGACTGCATCGTAGATAGTTTAGTGCAAAATAGGGACGGAATGTATCGTAGATAGCTTAGTGCTAAATCAAAAGGGACTTCATCGTAGATAATTTAGTGCAAGTCCAAGAGGGACTGCATCGAAGATTGCTTAGTGCAAGTTCGAGAGGAACTGCATCGTAGATAGCTTACTGCTAGTGCGAGAGGGACTGCTTCGTAGTTAGTTTAGTGCTAATTCGAGAGGAACTGCATCGTAGACAGTTTACTGCTAGTCGGACAGGGACTGCATCGTAGATAGATTAGTGCAAGTTCGAGAGGAACTGCATCGCAGACAGTTTAGTGCTAGTTCGAGAGGAACTGCATCGTAGATAGTTTAGTGGTTAATCTAGAGGGGCTGTATCGTAGATTGTTAACTACTAGACCGAGAGGGACTGCATCGTAGATAGTTTAGTTGTTAACCTAGAGGGGCATTATCGTATATCGTTAACTACTAGTCCGAGAGGGACTGCATCGTAGATAGTTTAGGTCCAAATAGAGAAGGGTCTGTATCGTCGATAGTTAAGTGCTAGTTCGAGAGGAACTGCATCGTAGATAGCTTAGTGCTAAATCTAGAGGGGCTGCATCGTAGAATGTGAACTGCTAGTCCGAGAGGGACTGCGTCGTAGATGGGTTCGGTTTAGTTCTAAAGATACTGCATCGTAGATAGCTCAGCGCCAAATAAAGGAACGTTTGTATCGTAGATAGCTTAGTGCAAGTTCGAGAGGAACTGCATCGTAGACAGTTTACTGCTAGTCAGAGAGGGACTGCATCGTAGATAGTTTAGAGCAAAATCAAAACGCAATGTGTCAGTGTAAAATCAAAAGGGACTGCATCGTAGATAGTTTAGTGCTAGTTCGAGAGGAACTCCATCGTATATGAATAGTTTGGTTCTTAATCTAGAGGGACTGCATCGTCGATAGGTTAGTGCTTAATCTAGAGGGACTGCTTCGTAAATAGTTTAGTATTAGTCTGAGAGGGACAGCATCGTAGATAGTTTTGTGCTAGTCCGAGAGGGACTGCATCGTAGATATGTTAGCATTTTACCTTGAGGGACTGCATCGTAGATAGTTTAGTGCAAGTTCGAGAGGAACTGCATCGCAGATAGTTTAGTGCTAGTCGGAGAGGGACTGCTTCGTAGATAGTTTACTGCTAGTCGGAGCGGGACTGCTTCGTAGTTAGTTTAGTGCTAGTTCGAGAGGAACTGCATCGTAGACAGTTTACTGCTAGTCGGAGAGGGGCTGCATCGTAGATAGTTGAGTGCAAAATTGGGACGGAGTGTATCGTAGATAGCTTAGTGCTAAATCAAAAGGGACTTCATCGTTGATAATTTAGTGCAAGTCCAAGAGGGACTGCATCGAAGATTGCTTAGTGCTAGTTCGAGAGGAACTGCATCGTAGATAGCTTACTGCTAGCGCGAGAGGGACTGCATCGAAGATTGTTTAGTGCTAGTTCGAGAGGAACTGCATCGTAGACAGTTTACTGCTAGTCGGACAGGGACTGCATCGTAGATAGTTTAGTGCAAGTTCGAGAGGAACTGCATCGCAGACAGTTTAGTGCTAGTTCGAGAGGAACTGCATCGTAGATAGTTTAGTGGTTAATCTAGAGGGGCTGCATCGTAAATTGTTAACTACTAGTCCGAGAGGGACTGCATCGTAGATAATTTTGTGGTTAATCTAGAGGGGCTTCATCGTAGATCGTTAACTACTAGTCCGAGAGGGACTGCATCGTAGATAGTTTAGGTCCAAATAGAGAAGGGTCTGTATCGTCGATAGTTAAGTGCTAGTTCGAGAGGAACTGCATCGTAGATAGCTTAGTGCTAAATCTAGAGGGGCTGCATCGTAGAATGTTAACTGCTAGTCCGAGAGGGACTGCGTCGTAGATGGGTTCGGTTTAGTTCTAAAGATACTGCATCGTAGTTAGCTCAGCGCCAAATAAAGGAACGTTTGTATCGTAGATAGCTTAGTGCAAGTTCGAGAGGAACTGCATCGGAGACAGTTTACTGCTAGTTCGAGAGGAACTGCATCGTATATGAATAGTTTGGTTCTTAATCTAGAGGGACTGCATCGTCGATAGGTTAGTGCTTAATCTAGAGGGACTGCTTCGTAAATAGTTTAGTATTAATCTGAGAGGGACTGCATCGTAGATAGTTTTGTGCTAGTCCGAGAGGGACTGCATCGTAGATATTTTAGCATTTTACCTAGAGGGACTGCATCGTAGATAGTTTAGTGCAAGTTCGAGAGGAACTGCATCGCAGATAGTTTAGTGCTAGTCGGAGAGGGACTGCTTCGTAGATAGTTTACTGCTAGTCGGAGCGGGACTGCTTCGTAGTTAGTTTAGTGCTAGTTCGAGAGGAACTGCATCGTAGACAGTTTACTGCTAGTCGGAGAGGGGCTGCATCGTAGATAGTTGAGTGCAAAATTGGGACGGAGTGTATCGTAGATAGCTTAGTGCTAAATCAAAAGGGACTTCATCGTTGATAATTTAGTGCAAGTCCAAGAGGGACTGCATCGAAGATTGCTTAGTGCTAGTTCGAGAGGAACTGCATCGTAGATAGCTTAATACTAGCGCGAGAGGGACTGCATCGAAGATTGTTTAGTGCTAGTTCGAGAGGAACTGCATCGTAGATAGCTTACTGCTAGCGCGAGAGGGACTGCATCGTAGATAGTTTAGTGCAAGTTCGAGAGGAACTGCATCGCAGTGTGTTTAGTGCTAGTTCGAGAGGAACTGCATCGTAGATAGTTTAGTGTTTAATCTAGAGGGGCTGCATCGTAGATTGTTAACTGCTAGTCCGAGAGGGACTGCGTCGTAGATGGTTTAGGTCCAAATAGAGAAGGGTCTGTATCGTCGATAGTGAAGTGCTAGTTCGAGAGGAACTGCATCGTAGATAGCTTAGTGCTAAATCTAGAGGGGCTGCATCGTAGATTGTTAACTGCTAGTCCGAGAGGGACTGCGTCGTAGATGGGTTCGGTTGAGTTCTAAAGATACTGCATCGTAGATTGCTCAGGGCCAAATAGAGGAACGTCTGTATCGTAGATAGCTTATTGCAAGTTCGAGAGGAACTGCATCGTAGACTGTTTACTGCTAGTCAGAGAGAGACTGCATCGTAGATAGTTTAGAGCAAAATCAAAACGCAATGTGTCAGTGTTAATTCAAAAGGGACTGCATCGTAGATAGTTTAGTGCTAGTTCGAGAGGAACAGCATCGTAGTTAGTTAACTGCTAGTGCGAGAGGGACTGTATCGAAGATAGTTTACTGCTAGTCCGAGAGGGACGGCATAGTAGATATTTTAGTGCTAGTTCGGGAGAGTATATAGCGAAGTGCTAAATCAAAAGGGACTGCATCGTAGATAGTTTAGTGCAAGCTGGAGAGGAACTGTATCGCAGATAGTTTAGTGCTAGTCGGAGAGGGACGGCTTCGTAGATAGTTTAGTGTAAAATTGGGACGGAATGTATCGTTGATAGCTTAGTGTTAACACATAAGGGACTTCATCGTAGATAATTTAGTGCTAGTTCGAGAAGGACTGATTGAAGATAGTTTAGGGCTAGTTTTCGAGGGAACTGCATGGTAGATAGTTTACTGTTAGTCCGAGAGGGACTGCATCGTAGATAGTTTAGTGCAAGTTCGAGAGGAACTGCATCGCAGATAGTTTAGTGCTAGTCGGAGAGGGACTGCTTCGTAGATTGTTTAGTGCTAGTCGGAGAGGGACTGCTTCGTAGATTGTTTAGTGCTAGTTCGAGAGGAACTGCATCGTAGACAGTATTCTGCTAGTCGGAGAGGGACTGCAACGTAGATAGTTTAGTGCAAGTTCAAGAGGAACTGCATCGCAGATAGTTTAGTGCTATTACGATAGGAACTGCATCGTAGATGATTTAGTAGTTAATCTAGAGGGGCTTCATCGTAGATCGTTAACTACTAGTCCGCGAGGGACTGCATCGTAGATAGTTTAGTGCAAGTTCGAGAGGAACTGCATCGTAGACAGTTTAATGCTAGTCCGAGAGGGACTGCATCGTAGATAGTTTAGTGCAAAATAGGGACGGAATGTATCGTAGATAGCTTAGTGCTAAATCAAAAGGGACTTCATCGTAGATAGTTTAGTGCAAGTCCAAGAGGGACTGCGTCGAAGATTGCTTAGTGGTAGTTCGAGAGGAACTGCATCGTAGATAGCTTCCTACTAGCGCGAGAGGGACTGCTTCGTAGTTAGTTTAGTGCTAGTTCGAGAAGAACTGCTTCGTAGACAGTTTACTGCTAGTCGGACAGGGACTGCATCGTAGATAGTTTAGTGCAAGTTCGAGAGGAACTGCATCGCAGACAGTTTAGTGCTAGTTCGAGAGGAACTGCATCGTAGATAGTTTAGTTGTTAACCTAGAGGGGCATCATCGTATATCGTTAACTACTAGTCCGAGAGGGACTGCATCGTAGATAGTTTAGGTCCAAATAGAGAAGGGTCTGTATCGTCGATAGTTAAGTGCTAGTTCGAGAGGAACTGCATCGTAGATAGCTTAGTGCTAAACCTGGAGGGGCTGCATCGTAGAATGTGAACTGCTAGTCCGAGAGGGACTGCGTCGTAGATGGGTTCGGCTTAGTTCTAAAGATACTGCATCGTAGATAGCTCAGCGCCAAATAAAGGAACGTTTGTATCGTAGATAGCTTAGTGCAAGTTCGAGAGGAACTGCATCGTAGACAGTTTACTGCTAGTCAGAGAGGGACTGCATCGTAGATAGTTTAGAGCAAAATCAAAACGCAATGTGTCAGTGTAAAATCAAAAGGGACTGCATCGTAGATAGTTTAGTGCTAGTTCGAGAGGAACTGCATCGTATATGAATAGTTTGGTTCTTTATCTAGAGGGACTGCATCGTCGATAGGTTAGTGCTTAATCTAGAGGGACTGCTTCGTAAATAGTTTAGTATTAGTCTGAGAGGGACTGCATCGTAGATAGTTTTGTGCTAGTCCGAGAGGGACTGCATCGTAGATATGTTAGCATTTTACCTAGAGGGACTGCATCGTAGATAGTTTAGTGCAAGTTCGAGAGGAACTGCATCGCAGATAGTTTAGTGCTAGTCGGAGAGGGACTGCTTCGTAGATAGTCTACTGCTAGTCGGAGCGGGACTGCTTCGTAGTTAGTTTAGTGCTAGTTCGAGAGGAACTGCATCGTAGATAGCTTACTGCTAGCGCGAGAGGGACTGCATCGAAGATTGTTTAGTGCTAGTTCGAGAGGAACTGCATCGTAGATAGCTTACTGCTAGCGCGAGAGGGACTGCATCGTAGATAGTTAGTGCAAGTTCGAGAGGAACTGCATCGCAGTGTGTTTAGTGCTAGTTCGAGAGGAACTGCATCGTAGATAGTTTCGTGTTTAATCTAGAGGGGCTGCATCGTAGATTGTTAACTACTAGTCCGAGAGGGACTGCATCGTAGATAATTTAGTGGTTAATCTAGAGGGGCTTCATCGTAGATCGTTAACTACTAGTCCGAGAGGGACTGCATCGTAGATAGTTTAGTTGTTAACCTAGAGGGGCATCATCGTATATCGTTAACTACTAGTCCGAGAGGGACTGCATCGTAGATAGTTTAGGTCCAAATAGAGAAGGGTCTGTATCGTCGATAGTTAAGTGCTAGTTCGAGAGGAACTGCATCGTAGATAGCTTAGTGCTAAACCTAGAGGGGCTGCATCATAGAATGTGAACTGCTAGTCCGAGAGGGACTGCGTCGTAGATGGGTTCGGTTTAGTTCTAAAGATACTGCATCGTAGATAGCTCAGCGCCAAATAAAGGAACGTTTGTATCGTACATAGCTTAGTGCAAGTTCGAGACGAACTGCATCGTAGACAGTTTACTGCTAGTCAGAGAGGGACTGCATCGTAGATAGTTTAGAGCAAAATCAAAACGCAATGTGTCAGTGTAAAATCAAAAGGGACTGCATCGTAGATAGTTTAGTGCTAGTTCTAGAGGAACTGCATCGTATATGAATAGTTTGGTTCTTAATCTAGAGGGACTGCATCGTCGATAGGTTAGTGCTTAATCTAGAGGGACTGCTTCGTAAATAGTTTAGTATTAGTCTGAGAGGGACTGCATCGTAGATAGTTTTGTGCTAGTCCGAGAGGGACTGCATCGTAGATATGTTAGCATTTTACCTAGAGGGACTGCATCGTAGATAGTTTAGTGCAAGTTCGAGAGGAACTGCATCGCAGATAGTTTAGTGCTAGTCGGAGAGGGACTGCTTCGTAGATAGTTTACTGCTAGTCTGAGCGGGACTGCTTCGTAGTTAGTTTAGTGCTAGTTCGAGAGGAACTGCATCGTAGACAGTTTACTGCTAGTCGGAGAGGGGCTGCATCGTAGATAGTTGAGTGCATAATTGGGACGGAGTGTATCGTAGATAGCTTAGTACTAAATCAAAAGGGACTTCATAATTGATAATTTAGTGCAAGTCCAAGAGGGACTGCATCGAAGATTGCTTAGTGCTAGTTCGAGAGGAACTGCATCGTGGATAGCTTACTGCTAGCGCGAGAGGGACTGCATCGTAGATAGTTTCGTGTTTAATCTAGAGGGGCTGCATCGTAGATTGTTAACTACTAGTCCGAGAGGGACTGCATCGTAGATAATTTAGTGGTTAATCTAGAGGGGCTTCATCGTAGATCGTTAACTACTAGTCCGAGAGGGACTGCATCGTAGATAGTTTAGGTCCAAATAGAGAAGGGTCTGTATCGTCGATAGTTAAGTGCTAGTTCGAGAGGAACTGCATCGTAGATAACTTAGTGCTAAATCTAGAGGGGCTTCATCGTAGATTGTTAACTGCTAGTCCGAGAGGGACTGCGTCGTAGATGGGTTCGGTTGAGTTCTAAAGATACTGCATCGTAGATTGCTCAGGGCCAAATAGAGGAACGTCTGTATCGTAGATAGCTTATTGCAAGTTCGAGAGGAACTGCATCGTAGACTGTTTACTGCTAGTCAGAGAGAGACTGCATCGTAGATAGTTTAGAGCAAAATCAAAACGCAATGTGTCAGTGTTAAATCAAAAGGGACTGCATCGTAGATAGTTTAGTGCTAGTTCGAGAGGAACTGCATCGTAGTTAACTGCTAGTGCGAGAGGGACTGTATCGAAGATAGAGTACTGCTAGTCCGAGAGGAACGGCATCGTAGATATTTTAGTGCTAGTTCGGGAGAGTATATAGCGAAGTGCTAAATCAAAAGGGACTGCATCGTAGATAGTTTAGTGCAAGTTGGAGAAGAACTGTATCGCAGATAGTTTAGTGCTAGTCGGAGAGGGACTGCTTCGTAGATAGTTTAGTGTAAAATTGGGACGGAATGTATCGTTGATAGCTTAGTGTTAACACATAAGGGACTTCATCGTAGATAATTTAGTGCTAGTTCGAGAAGGACTGATTGAAGATAGTTTAGGGCTAGTTTTCGAGGGAACTGCATGGTAGATAGTTTACTGTTAGTCCGAGAGGGACTGCATCGTAGATAGTTTAGTGCAAGTTCGAGAGGAACTGCATCGCAGATAGTTTAGTGCTAGTCGGAGAGGGACTGCTTCGTAGATTGTTTAGTGCTAGTCGGAGAGGGACTGCTTCGTAGATTGTTTAGTGCTAGTTCGAGAGGAACTGCATCGTAGACAGTATTCTGCTAGTCGGAGAGGGACTGCAACGTAGATAGTTTAGTGCAAGTTCAAGAGGAACTGCATCGCAGATAGTTTAGTGCTATTACGATAGGAACTGCATCGTAGATGATTTAGTAGTTAATCTAGAGGGGCTTCATCGTAGATCGTTAACTACTAGTCCGCGAGGGACTGCATCGTAGATAGTTTAGTGCAAGTTCGAGAGGAACTGCATCGTAGACAGTTTAATGCTAGTCCGAGAGGGACTGCATCGTAGATAGTTTAGTGCAAAATAGGGACGGAATGTATCGTAGATAGCTTAGTGCTAAATCAAAAGGGACTTCATCGTAGATAGTTTAGTGCAAGTCCAAGAGGGACTGCGTCGAAGATTGCTTAGTGGTAGTTCGAGAGGAACTGCATCGTAGATAGCTTCCTACTAGCGCGAGAGGGACTGCTTCGTAGTTAGTTTAGTGCTAGTTCGAGAAGAACTGCTTCGTAGACAGTTTACTGCTAGTCGGACAGGGACTGCATCGTAGATAGTTTAGTGCAAGTTCGAGAGGAACTGCATCGCAGACAGTTTAGTGCTAGTTCGAGAGGAACTGCATCGTAGATAGTTTAGTTGTTAACCTAGAGGGGCATCATCGTATATCGTTAACTACTAGTCCGAGAGGGACTGCATCGTAGATAGTTTAGGTCCAAATAGAGAAGGGTCTGTATCGTCGATAGTTAAGTGCTAGTTCGAGAGGAACTGCATCGTAGATAGCTTAGTGCTAAACCTGGAGGGGCTGCATCGTAGAATGTGAACTGCTAGTCCGAGAGGGACTGCGTCGTAGATGGGTTCGGCTTAGTTCTAAAGATACTGCATCGTAGATAGCTCAGCGCCAAATAAAGGAACGTTTGTATCGTAGATAGCTTAGTGCAAGTTCGAGAGGAACTGCATCGTAGACAGTTTACTGCTAGTCAGAGAGGGACTGCATCGTAGATAGTTTAGAGCAAAATCAAAACGCAATGTGTCAGTGTAAAATCAAAAGGGACTGCATCGTAGATAGTTTAGTGCTAGTTCGAGAGGAACTGCATCGTATATGAATAGTTTGGTTCTTTATCTAGAGGGACTGCATCGTCGATAGGTTAGTGCTTAATCTAGAGGGACTGCTTAGTAAATAGTTTAGTATTAGTCTGAGAGGGACTGCATCGTAGATAGTTTTGTGCTAGTCCGAGAGGGACTGCATCGTAGATATGTTAGCATTTTACCTAGAGGGACTGCATCGTAGATAGTTTAGTGCAAGTTCGAGAGGAACTGCATCGCAGATAGTTTAGTGCTAGTCGGAGAGGGACTGCTTCGTAGATAGTCTACTGCTAGTCGGAGCGGGACTGCTTCGTAGTTAGTTTAGTGCTAGTTCGAGAGGAACTGCATCGTAGATAGCTTACTGCTAGCTCGAGAGGGACTGCATCGAAGATTGTTTAGTGCTAGTTCGAGAGGAACTGCATCGTAGATAGCTTACTGCTAGCGCGAGAGGGACTGCATCGTAGATAGTTAGTGCAAGTTCGAGAGGAACTGCATCGCAGTGTGTTTAGTGCTAGTTCGAGAGGAACTGCATCGTAGATAGTTTCGTGTTTAATCTAGAGGGGCTGCATCGTAGATTGTTAACTACTAGTCCGAGAGGGACTGCATCGTAGATAATTTAGTGGTTAATCTAGAGGGGCTTCATCGTAGATCGTTAACTACTAGTCCGAGAGGGACTGCATCGTAGATAGTTTAGTTGTTAACCTAGAGGGGCATCATCGTATATCGTTAACTACTAGTCCGAGAGGGACTGCATCGTAGATAGTTTAGGTCCAAATAGAGAAGGGTCTGTATCGTCGATAGTTAAGTGCTAGTTCGAGAGGAACTGCATCGTAGATAGCTTAGTGCTAAACCTAGAGGGGCTGCATCGTAGAATGTGAACTGCTAGTCCGAGAGGGACTGCGTCGTAGATGGGTTCGGTTTAGTTCTAAAGATACTGCATCGTAGATAGCTCAGCGCCAAATAAAGGAACGTTTGTATCGTACATAGCTTAGTGCAAGTTCGAGAGGAACTGCATCGTAGACAGTTTACTGCTAGTCAGAGAGGGACTGCATCGTAGATAGTTTAGAGCAAAATCAAAACGCAATGTGTCAGTGTAAAATCAAAAGGGACTGCATCGTAGATAGTTTAGTGCTAGTTCTAGAGGAACTGCATCGTATATGAATAGTTTGGTTCTTAATCTAGAGGGACTGCATCGTCGATAGGTTAGTGCTTAATCTAGAGGGACTGCTTCGTAAATAGTTTAGTATTAGTCTGAGAGGGACTGCATCGTAGATAGTTTTGTGCTAGTCCGAGAGGGACTGCATCGTAGATATGTTAGCATTTTACCTAGAGGGACTGCATCGTAGATAGTTTAGTGCAAGTTCGAGAGGAACTGCATCGCAGATAGTTTAGTGCTAGTCGGAGAGGGACTGCTTCGTAGATAGTTTACTGCTAGTCTGAGCGGGACTGCTTCGTAGTTAGTTTAGTGCTAGTTCGAGAGGAACTGCATCGTAGACAGTTTACTGCTAGTCGGAGAGGGGCTGCATCGTAGATAGTTGAGTGCATAATTGGGACGGAGTGTATCGTAGATAGCTTAGTACTAAATCAAAAGGGACTTCATAATTGATAATTTAGTGCAAGTCCAAGAGGGACTGCATCGAAGATTGCTTAGTGCTAGTTCGAGAGGAACTGCATCGTGGATAGCTTACTGCTAGCGCGAGAGGGACTGCATCGTAGATAGTTTCGTGTTTAATCTAGAGGGGCTGCATCGTAGATTGTTAACTACTAGTCCGAGAGGGACTGCATCGTAGATAATTTAGTGGTTAATCTAGAGGGGCTTCATCGTAGATCGTTAACTACTAGTCCGAGAGGGACTGCATCGTAGATAGTTTAGGTCCAAATAGAGAAGGGTCTGTATCGTCGATAGTTAAGTGCTAGTTCGAGAGGAACTGCATCGTAGATAACTTAGTGCTAAATCTAGAGGGGCTTCATCGTAGATTGTTAACTGCTAGTCCGAGAGGGACTGCGTCGTAGATGGGTTCGGTTGAGTTCTAAAGATACTGCATCGTAGATTGCTCAGGGCCAAATAGAGGAACGTCTGTATCGTAGATAGCTTATTGCAAGTTCGAGAGGAACTGCATCGTAGACTGTTTACTGCTAGTCAGAGAGAGACTGCATCGTAGATAGTTTAGAGCAAAATCAAAACGCAATGTGTCAGTGTTAAATCAAAAGGGACTGCATCGTAGATAGTTTAGTGCTAGTTCGAGAGGAACTGCATCGTAGTTAACTGCTAGTGCGAGAGGGACTGTATCGAAGATAGAGTACTGCTAGTCCGAGAGGGACGGCATCGTAGATATTTTAGTGCTAGTTCGGGAGAGTATATAGCGAAGTGCTAAATCAAAAGGGACTGCATCGTAGATAGTTTAGTGCAAGTTGGAGAAGAACTGTATCGCAGATAGTTTAGTGCTAGTCGGAGAGGGACTGCTTCGTAGATAGTTTAGTGTAAAATTGGGACGGAATGTATCGTTGATAGCTTAGTGTTAACACATAAGGGACTTCATCGTAGATAATTTAGTGCTAGTTCGAGAAGGACTGATTGAAGATAGTTTAGGGCTAGTTTTCGAGGGAACTGCATGGTAGATAGTTTACTGTTAGTCCGAGAGGGACTGCATCGTAGATAGTTTAGTGCAAGTTCGAGAGGAACTGCATCGCAGATAGTTTAGTGCTAGTCGGAGAGGGACTGCTTCGTAGATTGTTTAGTGCTAGTCGGAGAGGGACTGCTTCGTAGATTGTTTAGTGCTAGTTCGAGAGGAACTGCATCGTAGACAGTATTCTGCTAGTCGGAGAGGGACTGCAACGTAGATAGTTTAGTGCAAGTTCAAGAGGAACTGCATCGCAGATAGTTTAGTGCTATTACGATAGGAACTGCATCGTAGATGATTTAGTAGTTAATCTAGAGGGGCTTCATCGTAGATCGTTAACTACTAGTCCGCGAGGGACTGCATCGTAGATAGTTTAGTGCAAGTTCGAGAGGAACTGCATCGTAGACAGTTTAATGCTAGTCCGAGAGGGACTGCATCGTAGATAGTTTAGTGCAAAATAGGGACGGAATGTATCGTAGATAGCTTAGTGCTAAATCAAAAGGGACTTCATCGTAGATAGTTTAGTGCAAGTCCAAGAGGGACTGCGTCGAAGATTGCTTAGTGGTAGTTCGAGAGGAACTGCATCGTAGATAGCTTCCTACTAGCGCGAGAGGGACTGCTTCGTAGTTAGTTTAGTGCTAGTTCGAGAAGAACTGCTTCGTAGACAGTTTACTGCTAGTCGGACAGGGACTGCATCGTAGATAGTTTAGTGCAAGTTCGAGAGGAACTGCATCGCAGACAGTTTAGTGCTAGTTCGAGAGGAACTGCATCGTAGATAGTTTAGTTGTTAACCTAGAGGGGCATCATCGTATATCGTTAACTACTAGTCCGAGAGGGACTGCATCGTAGATAGTTTAGGTCCAAATAGAGAAGGGTCTGTATCGTCGATAGTTAAGTGCTAGTTCGAGAGGAACTGCATCGTAGATAGCTTAGTGCTAAACCTGGAGGGGCTGCATCGTAGAATGTGAACTGCTAGTCCGAGAGGGACTGCGTCGTAGATGGGTTCGGCTTAGTTCTAAAGATACTGCATCGTAGATAGCTCAGCGCCAAATAAAGGAACGTTTGTATCGTAGATAGCTTAGTGCAAGTTCGAGAGGAACTGCATCGTAGACAGTTTACTGCTAGTCAGAGAGGGACTGCATCGTAGATAGTTTAGAGCAAAATCAAAACGCAATGTGTCAGTGTAAAATCAAAAGGGACTGCATCGTAGATAGTTTAGTGCTAGTTCGAGAGGAACTGCATCGTATATGAATAGTTTGGTTCTTTATCTAGAGGGACTGCATCGTCGATAGGTTAGTGCTTAATCTAGAGGGACTGCTTCGTAAATAGTTTAGTATTAGTCTGAGAGGGACTGCATCGTAGATAGTTTTGTGCTAGTCCGAGAGGGACTGCATCGTAGATATGTTAGCATTTTACCTAGAGGGACTGCATCGTAGATAGTTTAGTGCAAGTTCGAGAGGAACTGCATCGCAGATAGTTTAGTGCTAGTCGGAGAGGGACTGCTTCGTAGATAGTCTACTGCTAGTCGGAGCGGGACTGCTTCGTAGTTAGTTTAGTGCTAGTTCGAGAGGAACTGCATCGTAGATAGCTTACTGCTAGCGCGAGAGGGACTGCATCGAAGATTGTTTAGTGCTAGTTCGAGAGGAACTGCATCGTAGATAGCTTACTGCTAGCGCGAGAGGGACTGCATCGTAGATAGTTAGTGCAAGTTCGAGAGGAACTGCATCGCAGTGTGTTTAGTGCTAGTTCGAGAGGAACTGCATCGTAGATAGTTTCGTGTTTAATCTAGAGGGGCTGCATCGTAGATTGTTAACTACTAGTCCGAGAGGGACTGCATCGTAGATAATTTAGTGGTTAATCTAGAGGGGCTTCATCGTAGATCGTTAACTACTAGTCCGAGAGGGACTGCATCGTAGATAGTTTAGTTGTTAACCTAGAGGGGCATCATCGTATATCGTTAACTACTAGTCCGAGAGGGACTGCATCGTAGATAGTTTAGGTCCAAATAGAGAAGGGTCTGTATCGTCGATAGTTAAGTGCTAGTTCGAGAGGAACTGCATCGTAGATAGCTTAGTGCTAAACCTAGAGGGGCTGCATCGTAGAATGTGAACTGCTAGTCCGAGAGGGACTGCGTCGTAGATGGGTTCGGTTTAGTTCTAAAGATACTGCATCGTAGATAGCTCAGCGCCAAATAAAGGAACGTTTGTATCGTACATAGCTTAGTGCAAGTTCGAGAGGAACTGCATCGTAGACAGTTTACTGCTAGTCAGAGAGGGACTGCATCGTAGATAGTTTAGAGCAAAATCAAAACGCAATGTGTCAGTGTAAAATCAAAAGGGACTGCATCGTAGATAGTTTAGTGCTAGTTCTAGAGGAACTGCATCGTATATGAATAGTTTGGTTCTTAATCTAGAGGGACTGCATCGTCGATAGGTTAGTGCTTAATCTAGAGGGACTGCTTCGTAAATAGTTTAGTATTAGTCTGAGAGGGACTGCATCGTAGATAGTTTTGTGCTAGTCCGAGAGGGACTGCATCGTAGATATGTTAGCATTTTACCTAGAGGGACTGCATCGTAGATAGTTTAGTGCAAGTTCGAGAGGAACTGCATCGCAGATAGTTTAGTGCTAGTCGGAGAGGGACTGCTTCGTAGATAGTTTACTGCTAGTCTGAGCGGGACTGCTTCGTAGTTAGTTTAGTGCTAGTTCGAGAGGAACTGCATCGTAGACAGTTTACTGCTAGTCGGAGAGGGGCTGCATCGTAGATAGTTGAGTGCATAATTGGGACGGAGTGTATCGTAGATAGCTTAGTACTAAATCAAAAGGGACTTCATAATTGATAATTTAGTGCAAGTCCAAGAGGGACTGCATCGAAGATTGCTTAGTGCTAGTTCGAGAGGAACTGCATCGTGGATAGCTTACTGCTAGCGCGAGAGGGACTGCATCGTAGATAGTTTCGTGTTTAATCTAGAGGGGCTGCATCGTAGATTGTTAACTACTAGTCCGAGAGGGACTGCATCGTAGATAATTTAGTGGTTAATCTAGAGGGGCTTCATCGTAGATCGTTAACTACTAGTCCGAGAGGGACTGCATCGTAGATAGTTTAGGTCCAAATAGAGAAGGGTCTGTATCGTCGATAGTTAAGTGCTAGTTCGAGAGGAACTGCATCGTAGATAACTTAGTGCTAAATCTAGAGGGGCTTCATCGTAGATTGTTAACTGCTAGTCCGAGAGGGACTGCGTCGTAGATGGGTTCGGTTGAGTTCTAAAGATACTGCATCGTAGATTGCTCAGGGCCAAATAGAGGAACGTCTGTATCGTAGATAGCTTATTGCAAGTTCGAGAGGAACTGCATCGTAGACTGTTTACTGCTAGTCAGAGAGAGACTGCATCGTAGATAGTTTAGAGCAAAATCAAAACGCAATGTGTCAGTGTTAAATCAAAAGGGACTGCATCGTAGATAGTTTAGTGCTAGTTCGAGAGGAACTGCATCGTAGTTAACTGCTAGTGCGAGAGGGACTGTATCGAAGATAGAGTACTGCTAGTCCGAGAGGGACGGCATCGTAGATATTTTAGTGCTAGTTCGGGAGAGTATATAGCGAAGTGCTAAATCAAAAGGGACTGCATCGTAGATAGTTTAGTGCAAGTTGGAGAAGAACTGTATCGCAGATAGTTTAGTGCTAGTCGGAGAGGGACTGCTTCGTAGATAGTTTAGTGTAAAATTGGGACGGAATGTATCGTTGATAGCTTAGTGTTAACACATAAGGGACTTCATCGTAGATAATTTAGTGCTAGTTCGAGAAGGACTGATTGAAGATAGTTTAGGGCTAGTTTTCGAGGGAACTGCATCGTAGATAGTTTACTGCTAGTCCGAGAGGGACTGCATCGTAGATAGTTTAGTGCAAGTTCGAGAGGAACTGCATCGCAGATAGTTTAGTGCTAGTCGGAGAGGGACTGCTTCGTAGATAGTTTACTGCTAGTCGGAGAGGGACTGCTTCGTAGATTGTTTAGTGCTAGTTCGAGAGGAACTGCATCGTAGACAGTATACTGCTAGTCGGAGAGGGACTGCAACGTAGATAGTTTAGTACAAGTTCAAGAGGAACTGCATCCCAGATAGTTTGGTGCTAGTTCGATAGGAACTGCATCGTAGATAATTTAGTGGTTAATCTAGAGGGGCTTCATCGTAGATCGTTAACTACTAGTCCGCGAGGGACTGCATCGTAGATAGTTAGTGCAAGTTCGAGAGGAACTGCATCGTAGACAGTTTAATGCTAGTCCGAGAGGGACTGCATCGTAGATAGTTTAGTGCAAAATAGGGACGGAATGTATCGTAGATAGCTTAGTGCTAAATCAAAAGGGACTTCATCGTAGATAATTTAGTGCAAGTCCAAGAGGGACTGCATCGAAGATTGCTTAGTGCTAGTTCGAGAGGAACTGCATCGTAGATAGCTTACTGCTAGCGCGAGAGGGACTGCTTCGTAGTTAGTTTAGTGCTAATTCGAGAGGAACTGCATCGTAGACAGTTTACTGCTAGTCGGACAGGGACTGCATCGTAGATAGATTAGTGCAAAATCTAGAGGGGCTGCATCGTAGAATGTGAACTGCTAGTCCGAGAGGGACTGCGTCGTAGATGGGTTCGGTTTAGTTCTAAAGATACTGCATCGTAGATAGCTCAGCGCCAAATAAAGGAACGTTTGTATCGTAGATAGCTTAGTGCAAGTTCGAGAGGAACTGCATCGTAGACAGTTTACTGCTAGTCAGAGAGGGACTGCATCGTAGATAGTTTAGAGCAAAATCAAAACGCAATGTGTCAGTGTAAAATCAAAAGGGACTGCATCTTAGATAGTTTAGTGCTAGTTCGAGAGGAACTGCATCGTATATGAATAGTTTGGTTCTTAATCTAGAGGGACTGCATCGTCGATAGGTTAGTGCTTAATCTAGAGGGACTGCTTCGTAAATAGTTTAGTATTAGTCTGAGAGGGACTGCATCGTAGATAGTTTTGTGCTAGTCCGAGAGGGACTGCATCGTAGATATGTTAGCATTTTACCTAGAGGGACTGCATTGTAGATAGTTTAGTGCAAGTTCGAGAGGAACTGCATCGCAGATAGTTTAGTGCTAGTCGGAGAGGGACTGCTTCGTAGATAGTTTACTGCTAGTCGGAGCGGGACTGCTTCGTAGTTAGTTTAGTGCTAGTTCGAGAGGAACTGCATCGTAGACAGTTTACTGCTAGTCGGAGAGGGGCTGCATCGTAGATAGTTGAGTGCAAAATTGGGACGGAGTGTATCGTAGATAGCTTAGTGCTAAATCAAAAGGGACTTCATCGTTGATAATTTAGTGCAAGTCCAAGAGGGACTGCATCGAAGATTGCTTAGTGCTAGTTCGAGAGGAACTGCATCGTAGATAGCTTACTGCTAGCGCGAGAGGGACTGCATCGAAGATTGTTTAGTGCTAGTTCGCGAGGAACTGCATCGTAGACAGTTTACTGCTAGTCGGACAGGGACTGCATCGTAGATATTTTAGTGCAAGTGCGAGAGGAACTGCATCGCAGACAGTTTAGTGCTAGTTCGAGAGGAACTGCATCGTAGATAGTTTAGTGGTTAATCTAGAGGGGCTGCATCGTAGATTGTTAACTACTAGTCCGAGAGGGACTGCATCGTAGATAATTTTGTGGTTAATCTCGAGGGGCTTCATCGTAGATCGTTAACTACTAGTCCGAGAGGGACTGCATCGTAGATAGTTTAGGTCCAAATAGAGAAGGGTCTGTATCGTCGATAGTTAAGTGCTAGTCCGAGAGGAACTGCATCGTAGATAGCTTAGTGCTAAATCTAGAGGGGCTGCATCGTAGAATGTTAACTGCTAGTCCGAGAGGGACTGCGTCGTAGATGGGTTCGGTTTAGTTCTAAAGATACTGCATCGTAGTTAGCTCAGCGCCAAATAAAGGAACGTTTGTATCGTAGATAGCTTAGTGCAAGTTCGAGAGGAACTGCATCGTAGACAGTTTACTGCTAGTTCGAGAGGAACTGCATCGTATATGAATAGTTTGGTTCTTAATCTAGAGGGACTGCATCGTCGATAGGTTAGTGCTTAATCTAGAGGGACTGCTTCGTAAATAGTTTAGTATTAATCTGAGAGGGACTGCATCGTAGATAGTTTTGTGCTAGTCCGAGAGGGACTGCATCGTAGATATTTTAGCATTTTACCTAGAGGGACTGCATCGTAGATAGTTTAGTGCAAGTTCGAGAGGAATTGCATCGCAGATAGTTTAGTGCTAGTCGGAGAGGGACTGCTTCGTAGATAGTTTACTGCTAGTCGGAGCGGGACTGCTTCGTAGTTAGTTTAGTGCTAGTTCGAGAGGAACTGCATCGTAGACAGTTTACTGCTAGTCGGAGAGGGGCTGCATCGTAGATAGTTGAGTGCAAAATTGGGACGGAGTGTATCGTAGATAGCTTAGTGCTAAATCAAAAGGGACTTCATCGTTGATAATTTAGTGCAAGTCCAAGAGGGACTGCATCGAAGATTGCTTAGTGCTAGTTCGAGAGGAACTGCATCGTAGATAGCTTAATACTAGCGCGAGAGGGACTGCATCGAAGATTGTTTAGTGCTAGTTCGAGAGGAACTGCATCGTAGATAGCTTACTGCTAGCGCGAGAGGGACTGCATCGTAGATAGTTTAGTGCAAGTTCGAGAGGAACTGCATCGCAGTGTGTTTAGTGCTAGTTCGAGAGGAACTGCATCGTAGATAGTTTAGTGTTTAATCTAGAGGGGCTGCATCGTAGATTGTTAACTGCTAGTCCGAGAGGGACTGCGTCGTAGATGGTTTAGGTCCAAATAGAGAAGGGTCTGTATCGTCGATAGTGAAGTGCTAGTTCGAGAGGAACTGCATCGTAGATAGCTTAGTGCTAAATCTAGAGGGGCTGCATCGTAGATTGTTAACTGCTAATCCGAGAGGGACTGCGTCGTAGATGGGTTCGGTTGAGTTCTAAAGATACTGCATCGTAGATAGCTCAGGGCCAAATAGAGGAACGTCTGTATCGTAGATAGCTTAGTGCAAGTTCGAGAGGAACTGCATCGTAGACTGTTTACTGCTAGTCAGAGAGAGACTGCATCGTAGATAGTTTAGAGCAAAATCAAAACGCAATGTGTCAGTGTTAATTCAAAAGGGACTGCAACGTAGATAGTTTAGTGCTAGTTCGAGAGGAACTGCATCGTAGTTAGTTAACTGCTAGTGCGAGAGGGACTGTATCGAAGATAGTTTACTGCTAGTCCGAGAGGGACGGCATAGTAGATATTTTAGTGCTAGTTCGGGAGAGTATATAGCGAAGTGCTAAATCAAAAGGGACTGCATCGTAGATAGTTTAGTGCAAGCTGGAGAGGAACTGTATCGCAGATAGTTTAGTGCTAGTCGGAGAGGGACGGCTTCGTAGATAGTTTAGTGTAAAATTGGGACGGAATGTATCGTTGATAGCTTAGTGTTAACACATAAGGGACTTCATCGTAGATAATTTAGTGCTAGTTCGAGAAGGACTGATTGAAGATAGTTTAGGGCTAGTTTTCGAGGGAACTGCATGGTAGATAGTTTACTATTAGTCCGAGAGGGACTGCATCGTAGATAGTTTAGTGCAAGTTCGAGAGGAACTGCATCGCAGATAGTTTAGTGCTAGTCGGAGAGGGACTGCTTCGTAGATTGTTTAGTGCTAGTCTGAGAGGGACTGCTTCGTAGATTGTTTAGTGCTAGTTCGAGAGGAACTGCATCGTAGACAGTATTCTGCTAGTCGGAGAGGGACTGCAACGTAGATAGTTTAGTGCAAGTTCAAGAGGAACTGCATCGCAGATAGTTTAGTGCTAGTTCGATAGGAACTGCATCGTAGATAATTTAGTAGTTAATCTAGAGGGGCTTCATCGTAGATCGTTAACTACTAGTCCGCGAGGGACTGCATCGTAGATAGTTTAGTGCAAGTTCGAGAGGAACTGCATCGTAGACAGTTTAATGCTAGTCCGAGAGGGACTGCATCGTAGATAGTTTAGTGCAAAATAGGGACGGAATGTATCGTAGATAGCTTAGTGCTAAATCAAAAGGGACTTCATCGTAGATAATTTAGTGCAAGTCCAAGAGGGACTGCATCGAAGATTGCTTAGTGGTAGTTCGAGAGGAACTGCATCGTAGATAGCTTCCTACTAGCGCGAGAGGGACTGCTTCGTAGTTAGTTTAGTGCTAGTTCGAGAAGAACTGCTTCGTAGACAGTTTACTGCTAGTCGGACAGGGACTGCATCGTAGATAGTTTAGTGCAAGTTCGAGAGGAACTGCATCGCAGACAGTTTAGTGCTAGTTCGAGAGGAACTGCATCGTAGATAGTTTAGTGGTTAATCTAGAGGGGCTGTATCGTAGATTGGTAACTACTAGTCCGAGAGGGACTGCATCCTAGATAGTTTAGTTGTTAACCTAGAGGGGCATCATCGTATATCGTTAACTACTAGTCCGAGGGGGACTGCATCGTAGATAGTTTAGGTCCAAATAGAGAAGGGTCTGTATCGTCGATAGTTAAGTGCTAGTTCGAGAGGAACTGCATCGTAGATAGCTTAGTGCTAAACCTAGAGGGGCTGCATCGTAGAATGTGAACTGCTAGTCCGAGAGGGACTGCGTCGTAGATGGGTTCGGTTTAGTTCTAAAGATACTGCATCGTAGATAGCTCAGCGCCAAATGAAGGAACGTTTGTATCGTAGATAGCTTAGTGCAAGTTCGAGAGGAACTGCATCGTAGACAGTTTACTGCTAGTCAGAGAGGGACTGCATCGTAGATAGTTTAGAGCAAAATCAAAACGCAATGTGTCAGTGTAAAATCAAAAGGGACTGCATCGTAGATAGTTTAGTGCTAGTTCGAGAGGAACTGCATCGTATATGAATAGTTTGGTTCTTAATCTAGAGGGACTGCATCGTCGATAGGTTAGTGCTTAATCTAGAGGGACTGCTTCGTAAATAGTTTAGTATTAGTCTGAGAGGGACTGCATCGTAGATAGTTTTGTGCTAGTCCGAGAGGGACTGCATCGTAGATATCTTAGCATTTTACCTAGAGGGACTGCATCGTAGATAGTTTAGTGCAAGTTCGAGAGGAACTGCATCGCAGATAGTTTAGTGCTAGTCGGAGAGGGACTGCTTCGTAGATAGTTTACTGCTAGTCGGAGCGGGACTGCTTCGTAGTTAGTTTAGTGCTAGTTCGAGAGGAACTGCATCGTAGACAGTTTACTGCTAGTCGGAGAGGGGCTGCATCGTAGATAGTTTAGTGCAAAATAGGGACGGAATGTATCGTAGATAGCTTAGTGCTAAATCAAAAGGGACTTCATCGTTGATAATTTAGTGCAAGTCCAAGAGGGACTGCATCGAAGATTGCTTAGTGCTAGTTCGAGAGGAACTGCATCGTAGATAGCTTACTGCTAGCGCGAGAGGGACTGCATCGTAGATAGTTAGTGCAAGTTCGAGAGGAACTGCATCGCAGTGTGTTTAGTGCTAGTTCGAGAGGAACTGCATCGTAGATAGTTTCGTGTTTAATCTAGAGGGGCTGCATCGTAGATTGTTAACTACTAGTCCGAGAGGGACTGCATCGTAGATAATTTAGTGGTTAATCTAGAGGGGCTTCATCGTAGATCGTTAACTACTAGTCCGAGAGGGACTGCATCGTAGATAGTTTAGGTCCAAATAGAGAAGGGTCTGTATCGTCGATAGTTAAGTGCTAGTTCGAGAGGAACTGCATCGTAGATAACTTAGTGCTAAATCTAGAGGGGCTTCATCGTAGATTGTTAACTGCTAGTCCGAGAGGGACTGCGTCGTAGATGGGTTCGGTTGAGTTCTAAAGATACTGCATCGTAGATTGCTCAGGGCCAAATAGAGGAACGTCTGTATCGTAGATAGCTTATTGCAAGTTCGAGAGGAACTGCATCGTAGACTGTTTACTGCTAGTCAGAGAGAGACTGCATCGTAGATAGTTTAGAGCAAAATCAAAACGCAATGTGTCAGTGTTAAATCAAAAGGGACTGCATCGTAGATAGTTTAGTGCTAGTTCGAGAGGAACTGCATCGTAGTTAACTGCTAGTGCGAGAGGGACTGTATCGAAGATAGTTTACTGCTAGTCCGAGAGGGACGGCATCGTAGATATTTTAGTGCTAGTTCGGGAGAGTATATAGCGAAGTGCTAAATCAAAAGGGACTGCATCGTAGATAGTTTAGTGCAAGTTGGAGAAGAACTGTATCGCAGATAGTTTAGTGCTAGTCGGAGAGGGACTGCTTCGTAGATAGTTTAGTGTAAAATTGGGACGGAATGTATCGTTGATAGCTTAGTGTTAACACATAAGGGACTTCATCGTAGATAATTTAGTGCTAGTTCGAGAAGGACTGATTGAAGATAGTTTAGGGCTAGTTTTCGAGGGAACTGCATCGTAGATAGTTTACTGCTAGTCCGAGAGGGACTGCATCGTAGATAGTTTAGTGCAAGTTCGAGAGGAACTGCATCGCAGATAGTTTAGTGCTAGTCGGAGAGGGACTGCTTCGTAGATAGTTTACTGCTAGTCGGAGCGGGACTGCTTCGTAGTTAGTTTAGTGCTAGTTCGAGACGAACTGCATCGTAGACAGTTTACTGCTAGTCGGAGAGGGGCTGCATCGTAGATAGTTGAGTGCAAAATTGGGACGGAGTGTATCGTAGATAGCTTAGTGCTAAATCAAAAGGGACTTCATCGTTGATAATTTAGTGCAAGTCCAAGAGGGACTGCATCGAAGATTGCTTAGTGCTAGTTCGAGAGGAACTGCATCGTAGATAGCTTACTGCTAGCGCGAGAGGGACTGCATCGAAGATTGTTTAGTGCTAGTTCGAGAGGAACTGCATCGTAGACAGTTTACTGCTAGTCGGACAGGGACTGCATCGTAGATAGTTTAGTGCAAGTTCGAGAGGAACTGCATCGCAGACAGTTTAGTGCTAGTTCGAGAGGAACTGCATCGTAGATAGTTTAGTGGTTAGTCTATAGGGGCTGCATCGTAGATTGTTAACTACTAGTCCGAGAGGGACTGCATCGTAGATAATTTTGTGGTTAATCTAGAGGGGCTTCATCGTAGATCGTTAACTACTAGTCCGAGAGGGACTGCATCGTAGATAGTTTAGGTCCAAATAGAGAAGGGTCTGTATCGTCGATAGTTAAGTGCTAGTTCGAGAGGAACTGCATCGTAGATAGCTTAGTGCTAAATCTAGAGGGGCTGCATCGTAGAATGTTAACTGCTAGTCCGAGAGGGACTGCGTCGTAGATGGGTTCGGTTTAGTTCTAAAGATACTGCATCGTAGTTAGCTCAGCGCCAAATAAAGGAACGTTTGTATCGTAGATAGCTTAGTGCAAGTTCGAGAGGGACTGCATCGTAGATAGTTTTGTGCTAGTCCGAGAGGGACTGCATCGTAGATATTTTAGCATTTTACCTAGAGGGACTGCATCGTAGATAGTTTAGTGCAAGTTCGAGAGGAACTGCATCGCAGATAGTTTAGTGCTAGTCGGAGAGGGACTGCTTCGTAGATAGTTTACTGCTAGTCTTAGCGGGACTGCTTCGTAGTTAGTTTAGTGCTAGTTCGAGAGGAACTGCATCGTAGACAGTTTACTGCTAGTCGGAGAGGGGCTGCATCGTAGATAGTTGAGTGCAAAATTGGGACGGAGTGTATCGTAGATAGCTTAGTGCTAAATCAAAAGGGACTTCATCGTTGATAATTTAGTGCAAGTCCAAGAGGGACTGCATCGAAGATTGCTTAGGGCTAGTTCGAGAGGAACTGCATCGTAGATAGCTTAATACTAGCGCGAGAGGGACTGCATCGAAGATTGTTTAGTGCTAGTTCGAGAGGAACTGCATCGTAGATAGCTTACTGCTAGCGCGAGAGGGACTGCATCGTAGATAGTTTAGTGCAAGTTCGAGAGGAACTGCATCGCAGTGTGTTTAGTGCTAGTTCGAGAGGAACTGCATCGTAGATAGTTTAGTGTTTAATCTAGAGGGGCTGCATCGTAGATTTTTAACTGCTAGTCCGAGAGGGACTGCGTCGTAGATGGTTTAGGTCCAAATAGAGAAGGGTCTGTATCGTCGATAGTGAAGTGCTAGTTCGAGAGGAACTGCATCGTAGATAGCTTAGTGCTAAATCTAGAGGGGCTGCATCGTAGATTGTTAACTGCTAGTCCGAGAGGGACTGCGTCGTAGATGGGTTCGGTTGAGTTCTAAAGATACTGCATCGTAGATTGCTCAGGGCCAAATAGAGGAACGTCTGTATCGTAGATAGCTTATTGCAAGTTCGAGAGGAACTGCATCGTAGACTGTTTACTGCTAGTCAGAGAGAGACTGCATCGTAGATAGTTTAGAGCAAAATCAAAACCCAATGTGTCAGTGTTAATTCAAAAGGGACTGCAACGTAGATAGTTTAGTGCTAGTTCGAGAGGAACTGCATCGTAGTTAGTTAACTGCTAGTGCGAGAGGGACTGTATCGAAGATAGTTTACTGCTAGTCCGAGAGGGACGGCATAGTAGATATTTTAGTGCTAGTTCGGGAGAGTATATAGCGAAGTGCTAAATCAAAAGGGACTGCATCGTAGATAGTTTAGTGCAAGCTGGAGAGGAACTGTATCGCAGATAGTTTAGTGCTAGTCGGAGAGGGACGGCTTCGTAGATAGTTTAGTGTAAAATTGGGACGGAATGTATCGTTGATAGCTTAGTGTTAACACATAAGGGACTTCATCGTAGATAATTTAGTGCTAGTTCGAGAAGGACTGATTGAAGATAGTTTAGGACTAGTTTTCGAGGGAACTGCATGGTAGATAGTTTACTATTAGTCCGAGAGGGACTGCATCGTAGATAGTTTAGTGCAAGTTCGAGAGGAACTGCATCGCAGATAGTTTAGTGCTAGTCGGAGAGGGACTGCTTCGTAGATATTTAGTGCTAGTCTGAGAGGGACTGCTTCGTAGATTGTTTAGTGCTAGTTCGAGAGGAACTGCATCGTAGACAGTATTCTGCTAGTCGGAGAGGGACTGCAACGTAGATAGTTTAGTGCAAGTTCAAGAGGAACTGCATCGCAGATAGTTTAGTGCTAGTTCGATAGGAACTGCATCGTAGATAATTTAGTAGTTAATCTAGAGGGGCTTCATCGTAGATCGTTAACTACTAGTCCGCGAGGGACTGCATCGTAGATAGTTTAGTGCAAGTTCGAGAGGAACTGCATCGTAGACAGTTTAATGCTAGTCCGAGAGGGACTGCATCGTAGATAGTTTAGTGCAAAATAGGGACGGAATGTATCGTAGATAGCTTAGTGCTAAATCAAAAGGGACTTCATCGTAGATAATTTAGTGCAAGTCCAAGAGGGACTGCATCGAAGATTGCTTAGTGGTAGTTCGAGAGGAACTGCATCGTAGATAGCTTCCTACTAGCGCGAGAGGGACTGCTTCGTAGTTAGTTTAGTGCTAGTTCGAGAAGAACTGCATCGTAGACAGTTTACTGCTAGTCGGACAGGGACTGCATCGTAGATAGTTTAGTGCAAGTTCGAGAGGAACTGCATCGCAGACAGTTTAGTGCTAGTTCGAGAGGAACTGCATCGTAGATAGTTTAGTGGTTAATCTAGAGGGGCTGTATCGTAGATTGGTAACTACTAGTCCGAGAGGGACTGCATCCTAGATAGTTTAGTTGTTAACCTAGAGGGGCATCATCGTATATCGTTAACTACTAGTCCGAGGGGGACTTCACCGTAGATAGTTTAGGTCCAAATAGAGAAGGGTCTGTATCGTCGATAGTTAAGTGCTAGTTCGAGAGGAACTGCATCGTAGATAGCTTAGTGCTAAACCTAGAGGGGCTGCATCGTAGAATGTGAACTGCTAGTCCGAGAGGGACTCCGTCGTAGATGGGTTCGGTTTAGTTCTAAAGATACTGCATCGTAGATAGCTCAGCGCCAAATAAAGGAACGTTTGTATCGTAGATAGCTTAGTGCAAGTTCGAGAGGAACTGCATCGTAGACAGTTTACTGCTAGTCAGAGAGGGACTGCATCGTAGATAGTTTAGAGCAAAATCAAAACGCAATGTGTCAGTGTAAAATCAAAAGGGACTGCATCGTAGATAGTTTAGTGCTAGTTCGAGAGGAACTGCATCGTATATGAATAGTTTGGTTCTTAATCTAGAGGGACTGCATCGTCGATAGGTTAGTGCTTAATCTAGAGGGACTGCTTCGTAAATAGTTTAGTATTAGTCTGAGAGGGACTGCATCGTAGATAGTTTTGTGCTAGTCCGAGAGGGACTGCATCGTAGATATCTTAGCATTTTACCTAGAGGGACTGCATCGTAGATAGTTTAGTGCAAGTTCGAGAGGAACTGCATCGCAGATAGTTTAGTGCTAGTCGGAGAGGGACTGCTTCGTAGATAGTTTACTGCTAGTCGGAGCGGGACTGCTTCGTAGTTAGTTTAGTGCTAGTTCGAGAGGAACTGCATCGTAGACAGTTTACTGCTAGTCGGAGAGGGGCTGCATCGTAGATAGTTTAGTGCAAAATAGGGACGGAATGTATCGTAGATAGCTTAGTGCTAAATCAAAAGGGACTTCATCGTTGATAATTTAGTGCAAGTCCAAGAGGGACAGCATCGAAGATTGCTTAGTGCTAGTTCGAGAGGAACTGCATCGTAGATAGCTTACTGCTAGCGCGAGAGGGACTGCATCGTAGATAGTTAGTGCAAGTTCGAGAGGAACTGCATCGCAGTGTGTTTAGTGCTAGTTCGAGAGGAACTGCATCGTAGATAGTTTCGTGTTTAATCTAGAGGGGCTGCATCGTAGATTGTTAACTACTAGTCCGAGAGGGACTGCATCGTAGATAATTTTGTGGTTAATCTAGAGGGGCTTCATCGTAGATCGTTAACTACTAGTCCGAGAGGGACTGCATCGTAGATAGTTTAGGTCCAAATAGAGAAGGGTCTGTATCGTCGATAGTTAAGTGCTAGTTCGAGAGGAACTGCATCGTAGATAACTTAGTGCTAAATCTAGAGGGGCTTCATCGTAGATTGTTAACTGCTAGTCCGAGAGGGACTGCGTCGTAGATGGGTTCGGTTGAGTTCTAAAGATACTGCATCGTAGATTGCTCAGGGCCAAATAGAGGAACGTCTGTATCGTAGATAGCTTATTGCAAGTTCGAGAGGAACTGCATCGTAGTTAACTGCTAGTGCGAGAGGGACTGTATCGAAGATAGTTTACTGCTAGTCCGAGAGGGACGGCATCGTAGATATTTTAGTGCTAGTTCGGGAGAGTATATAGCGAAGTGCTAAATCAAAAGGGACTGCATCGTAGATAGTTTAGTGCAAGTTGGAGAAGAACTGTATCGCAGATAGTTTAGTGCTAGTCGGAGAGGGACTGCTTCGTAGATAGTTTAGTGTAAAATTGGGACGGAATGTATCGTTGATAGCTTAGTGTTAACACATAAGGGACTTCATCGTAGATAATTTAGTGCTAGTTCGAGAAGGACTGATTGAAGATAGTTTAGGGCTAGTTTTCGAGGGAACTGCATCGTAGATAGTTTACTGCTAGTCCGAGAGGGACTGCATCGTAGATAGTTTAGTGCAAGTTCGAGAGGAACTGCATCGCAGATAGTTTAGTGCTAGTCGGAGAGGGACTGCTTCGTAGATAGTTTACTGCTAGTCGGAGCGGGACTGCTTCGTAGTTAGTTTAGTGCTAGTTCGAGAGGAACTGCATCGTAGACAGTTTACTGCTAGTCGGAGAGGGGCTGCATCGTAGATAGTTGAGTGCAAAATTGGGACGGAGTGTATCGTAGATAGCTTAGTGCTAAATCAAAAGGGACTTCATCGTTGATAATTTAGTGCAAGTCCAAGAGGGACTGCATCGAAGATTGCTTAGTGCTAGTTCGAGAGGAACTGCATCGTAGATAGCTTACTGCTAGCGCGAGAGGGACTGCATCGAAGATTGTTTAGTGCTAGTTCGAGAGGAACTGCATCGTAGACAGTTTACTGCTAGTCGGACAGGGACTGCATCGTAGATAGTTTAGTGAAAGTTCGAGAGGAACTGCATCGCAGACAGTTTAGTGCTAGTTCGAGAGGAACTGCATCGTAGATAGTTTAGTGGTTAATCTATAGGGGCTGCATCGTAGATTGTTAACTACTAGTCCGAGAGGGACTGCATCGTAGATAATTTTGTGGTTAATCTAGAGGGGCTTCATCGTAGATCGTTAACTACTAGTCCGAAAGGGACTGCATCGTAGATAGTTTAGGTCCAAATAGAGAAGGGTCTGTATCGTCGATAGTTAAGTGCTAGTTCGAGAGGAACTGCATCGTAGATAGCTTAGTGCTAAATCTAGAGGGGCTGCATCGTAGAATGTTAACTGCTAGTCCGAGAGGGACTGCGTCGTAGATGGGTTCGGTTTAGTTCTAAAGATACTGCATCGTAGTTAGCTCAGCGCCAAATAAAGGAACGTTTGTATCGTAGATAGCTTAGTGCAAGTTCGAGAGGGACTGCATCGTAGATAGTTTTGTGCTAGTCCGAGAGGGACTGCATCGTAGATATTTTAGCATTTTACCTAGAGGGACTGCATCGTAGATAGTTTAGTGCAAGTTCGAGAGGAACTGCATCGCAGATAGTTTAGTGCTAGTCGGAGAGGGACTGCTTCGTAGATAGTTTACTGCTAGTCGGAGCGGGACTGCTTCGTAGTTAGTTTAGTGCTAGTTCGAGAGGAACTGCATCGTAGACAGTTTACTGCTAGTCGGAGAGGGGCTGCATCGTAGATAGTTGAGTGCAAAATTGGGACGGAGTGTATCGTAGATAGCTTAGTGCTAAATCAAAAGGGACTTCATCGTTGTTAATTTAGTGCAAGTCCAAGAGGGACTGCATCGAAGATTGCTTAGTGCTAGTTCGAGAGGAACTGCATCGTAGGTAGCTTAATACTAGCGCGAGAGGGACTGCATCGAAGATTGTTTAGTGCTAGTTCGAGAGGAACTGCATCGTAGATAGCTTACTGCTAGCGCGAGAGGGACTGCATCGTAGATAGTTTAGTGCAAGTTCGAGAGGAACTGCATCGCAGTGTGTTTAGTGCTAGTTCGAGAGGAACTGCATCGTAGATAGTTTAGTGTTTAATCTAGAGGGGCTGCATCGTAGATTTTTAACTGCTAGTCCGAGAGGGACTGCGTCGTAGATGGTTTAGGTCCAAATAGAGAAGGGTCTGTATCGTCGATAGTGAAGTGCTAGTTCGAGAGGAACTGCATCGTAGATAGCTTAGTGCTAAATCTAGAGGGGCTGCATCGTAGATTGTTAACTGCTAGTCCGAGAGGGACTGCGTCGTAGATGGGTTCGGTTGAGTTCTAAACATACTGCATCGTAGATTGCTCAGGGCCAAATAGAGGAACGTCTGTATCGTAGATAGCTTATTGCAAGTTCGAGAGGAACTGCATCGTAGACTGTTTACTGCTAGTCAGAGAGAGACTGCATCGTAGATAGTTTAGAGGAAAATCAAAACGCAATGTGTCAGTGTTAAATCAAAAGGGACTGCATCGTAGATAGTTTAGTGCTAGTTCGAGAGGAACTGCATCGTAGTTAACTGCTAGTGCGAGAGGGACTGTATCGAAGATAGAGTACTGCTAGTCCGAGAGGGACGGCATCGTAGAGAGTTTAGTGCTAGTCGGAGAGGGACTGCTTCGTAGATAGTTTACTGCTAGTCGGAGCGGGACTGCTTCGTAGTTAGTTTAGTGCTAGTTCGAGAGGAACTGCATCGTAGTTAACTGCTAGTGCGAGAGGGACTGTATCGAAGATAGTTTACTGCTAGTCCGAGAGGGACGGCATCATAGATATTTTAGTGCTAGTTCGGGAGAGTATATAGCGAAGTGCTAAATCAAAAGGGACTGCATCGTAGATAGTTTAGTGCAAGTTGGAGAAGAACTGTATAGCAGATAGTTTAGTGCTAGTCGGAGAGGGACTGCTTCGTAGATAGTATGGTGTAAAATTGGGACGGAATGTATCGTTGATAGCTTAGTGTTAACACATAAGGGACTTCATCGTAGATAATTTAGTGCTAGTTCGAGAAGGACTGATTGAAGATAGTTTAGGGCTAGTTTTCGAGGGAACTGCATCGTAGATAGTTTACTGCTAGTCCGAGAGGGACTGCATCGTAGATAGTATAGTGCAAGTTCGAGAGGAACTGCATCGCAGATAGTTTAGTGCTAGTCGGAGAGGGACTGCTTCGTAGATAGTTTACTGCTAGTCGGAGAGGGACTGCTTCGTAGATTGTTTAGTGCTAGTTCGAGAGGAACTGCATCGTAGACAGTATACTGCTAGTCGGAGAGGGACTGCAACGTAGATAGTTTAGTGCAAGTTCAAGAGGAACTGCATCGCAGATAGTTTGGTGCTAGTTCGATAGGAACTGCATCGTAGATAATTTAGTGGTTAATCTAGAGGGGCTTCATCGTAGATCGTTAACTACTAGTCCGCGAGGGACTGCATCGTAGATAGTTAGTGCAAGTTCGAGAGGAACTGCATCGTAGACAGTTTAATGCTAGTCCGAGAGGGACTGCATCGTAGATAGTTTAGTGCAAAATAGGGACGGAATGTATCGTAGATAGCTTAGTGCTAAATCAAAAGGGACATCATCGTAGATAATTTAGTGCAAGTCCAAGAGGGACTGCATCGAAGATTGCTTAGTGCTAGTTCGAGAGGAACTGCATCGTAGATAGCTTACTGCTAGCGCGAGAGGGACTGCTTCGTAGTTAGTTTAGTGCTAATTCGAGAGGAACTGCATCGTAGACAGTTTACTGCTAGTCGGACAGGGACTGCATCGTAGATAGATTAGTGCTAGTTCGAGAGGAACTGCATCGTAGATAGTTTAGTGGTTAATCTAGAGGGGCTGCATCGTAGATTGTTAACTACTAGTCCGAGAGGGACTGCATCGTAGATAATTTTGTGGTTAATCTAGAGGGGCTTCATCGTAGATCGTTAACTACTAGTCCGAGAGGGACTGCATCGTAGATAGTTTAGGTCCAAATAGAGAAGGGTCTGTATCGTCGATAGTTAAGTGCTAGTTCGAGAGGAACTGCATCGTAGATAGCTTAGTGCTAAATCTAGAGGGGCTGCATCGTAGAATGTTAACTGCTAGTCCGAGAGGGACTGCGTCGTAGATGGGTTCGGTTTAGTTCTAAAGATACTGCATCGTAGTTAGCTCAGCGCCAAATAAAGGAACGTTTGTATCGTAGATAGCTTAGTGCAAGTACGAGAGGAACTGCATCGTAGACAGTTTACTGCTAGTTCGAGAGGAACTGCATAGTATATGAATAGTTTGGTTCTTAATCTAGAGGGACTGCATCGTCGATAGGTTAGTGCTTAATCTAGAGGGACTGCTTCGTAAATAGTTTAGTATTAATCTGAGAGGGACTGCATCGTAGATAGTTTTGTGCTAGTCCGAGAGGGACTGCATCGTAGATATTTTAGCATTTTACCTAGAGGGACTGCATCGTAGATAGTTTAGTGCAAGTTCGAGAGGAACTGCATCGCAGATAGTTTAGTGCTAGTCGGAGAGGGACTGCTTCGTAGATAGTTTACTGCTAGTCGGAGCGGGACTGCTTCGTAGTTAGTTTAGTGCTAGTTCGAGAGGAACTGCATCGTAGACAGTTTACTGCTAGTCGGAGAGGGGCTGCATCGTAGATAGTTGAGTGCAAAATTGGGACGGAGTGTATCGTAGATAGCTTAGTGCTAAATCAAAAGGGACTTCATCGTTGATAATTTAGTGCAAGTCCAAGAGGGACTGCATCGAAGATTGCTTAGTGCTAGTTCGAGAGGAACTGCATCGTAGATAGCTTAATACTAGCGCGAGAGGGACTGCATCGAAGATGGTTTAGTGCTAGTTCGAGAGGAACTGCATCGTAGATAGCTTACTGCTAGCGCGAGAGGGACTGCATCGTAGATAGTTTAGTGCAAGTTCGAGAGGAACTGCATCGCAGTGTGTTTAGTGCTAGTTCGAGAGGAACTGCATCGTAGATAGTTTAAGTGTTTAATCTAGAGGGGCTGCATCGTAGATTGTTAACTGCTAGTCAGAGAGGGACTGCGTCGTAGATGGTTTAGGTCCAAATAGAGAAGGGTCTGTATCGTCGATAGTGAAGTGCTAGTTCGAGAGGAACTGCATCGTAGATAGCTTAGTGCTAAATCTAGAGGGGCTGCATCGTAGATTGTTAACTGCTAGTCCGAGAGGGACTGCGTCGTAGATGGGTTCGGTTGAGTTCTAAAGATACTGCATCGTAGATTGCTCAGGGCCAAATAGAGGAACGTCTGTATCGTAGATAGCTTATTGCAAGTTCGAGAGGAACTGCATCGTAGACTGTTTACTGCTAGTCAGAGGGAGACTGCATCGTAGATAGTTTAGAGCAAAATCAAAACGCAATGTGTCAGTGTTAATTCAAAAGGGACTGCATCGTAGATAGTTTAGTGCTAGTTCGAGAGGAACTGCATCGTAGTTAGTTAACTGCTAGTGCGAGAGGGACTGTATCGAAGATAGTTTACTGCTAGTCCGAGAGGGACGGCATAGTAGATATTTTAGTGCTAGTTCGGGAGAGTATATAGCGAAGTGCTAAATCAAAAGGGACTGCATCGTAGATAGTTTAGTGCAAGTTCGAGAGGAACTGCATCGCAGATAGTTTAGTGCTAGTCGGAGAGGGACTGCTTCGTAGATTGTTTAGTGCTAGTCGGAGAGGGACTGCTTCGTAGATTGTTTAGTGCTAGTTCGAGAGGAACTGCATCGTAGACAGTATTCTGCTAGTCGGAGAGGGACTGCAACGTAGATAGTTTAGTGCAAATTCAAGAGGAACTGCATCGCAGATAGTTTAGTGCTAGTTCGATAGGAACTGCATCGTAGATAATTAAGTAGTTAATCTAGAGGGGCTTCATCGTAGATCGTTAACTACTAGTCCGCGAGGGACTGCATCGTAGATAGTTTAGTGCAAGTTCGAGAGGAACTGCATCGTAGACAGTTTAATGCTAGTCCGAGAGGGACTGCATCGTAGATAGTTTAGGTCCAAATAGAGAAGGGTCTGTATCGTCGATAGTTAAGTGCTAGTTCGAGAGGAACTGCATCGTAGATAGCTTAGTGCTAAACCTAGAGGGGCTGCATCGTAGAATGTGAACTGCAAGTCCGAGAGGGACTGCGTCGTAGATGGGTTCGGTTTAGTTCTAAAGATACTGCATCGTAGATAGCTCAGCGCCAAATAAAGGAACGTTTGTATCGTAGATAGCTTAGTGCAAGTTCGAGAGGAACTGCATCGTAGACAGTTTACTGCTAGTCAGAGAGGGACTGCATCGTAGATAGTTTAGAGCAAAATCAAAACGCAATGTGTCAGTGTAAAATCAAAAGGGACTGCATCGTAGATAGTTTAGTGCTAGTTCGAGAGGAACTGCATCGTATATGAATAGTTTGGTTCTTAATCTAGAGGGACTGCATCGTCGATAGGTTAGTGCTTAATCTAGAGGGACTGCTTCGTAAATAGTTTAGTATTAGTCTGAGAGGGACTGCATCGTAGATAGTTTTGTGCTAGTCCGAGAGGGACTGCATCGTAGATATGTTAGCATTTTACCTAGAGGGACTGCATCGTAGATAGTTTAGTGCAAGTTCGAGAGGAACTGCATCGCAGATAGTTTAGTGCTAGTCGGAGAGGGACTGCTTCGTAGATAGTTTACTGCTAGTCGGAGCGGGACTGCTTCGTAGTTAGTTTAGTGCTAGTTCGAGAGGAACTGCATCGTAGACAGTTTACTGCTAGTCGGAGAGGGGCTGCATCGTAGATAGTTAAGTGCAAAATTGGGACGGAGTGTATCGTAGATAGCTTAGTACTAAATCAAAAGGGATTTCATCGTTGATAATTCAGTGCAAGTCCAAGAGGGACTGCATCGAAGATTGCTTAGTGCTAGTTCGAGAGGAACTGCATCGTAGATAGCTTACTGCTAGCGCGAGAGGGACTGCATCGTAGATAGTTAGTGCAAGTTCGAGAGGAACTGCATCGCAGTGTGTTTAGTGCTAGTTCGAGAGGAACTGCATCGTAGATAGTTTCGTGTTTAATCTAGAGGGGCTGCATCGTAGATTGTTAACTACTAGTCCGAGAGGGACTGCATCGTAGATAGTTTAGTGCAAGTTCGAGAGGAACTGCATCGCAGATAGTTTAGTGCTAGTCGGAGATGGACTGCTTCGTAGATTGTTTAGTGCTAGTCGGAGAGGGACTGCTTCGTAGATTGTTTAGTGCTAGTTCGAGAGGAACTGCATCGTAGACAGTATTCTGCTAGTCGGAGAGGGACTGCAACGTAGATAGTTTAGTGCAAGTTCAAGAGGAACTGCATCGCAGATAGTTTAGTGCTAGTTCGATAGGAACTGCATCGTAGATAATTTAGTAGTTAATCTAGAGGGGCTTCATCGTAGATCGTTAACTACTTGTCCGCGAGGGACTGCATCGTAGATAGTTTAGTGCAAGTTCGAGAGGAACTGCATCGTAGACAGTTTAATGCTAGTCGGACAGGGACTGCATCGTAGATAGTTTAGTGCAAGTTCGAGAGGAACTGCATCGCAGACAGTTTAGTGCTAGTTCGAGAGGAACTGCATCGTAGATAATTTAGTGGTTAATCTAGAGGGGCTTCATCGTATATCGTTAACTACTAGTCCGAGAGGGACTGCATCGTAGATAGTTTAGGTCCAAATAGAGAAGGGTCTGTATCGTCGATAGTTAAGTGCTAGTTCGAGAGGAACTGCATCGTAGATAACTTAGTGCTAAATCTAGAGGGGCTTCATCGTAGATTGTTAACTGCTAGTCCGAGAGGGACTGCGTCGTAGATGGGTTCGGTTGAGTTCTAAAGATACTGCATCGTAGATTGCTCAGGGCCAAATAGAGGAACGTCTGTATCGTAGATAGCTTATTGCAAGTTCGAGAGGAACTGCATCGTAGACTGTTTACTGCTAGTCAGAGAGAGACTGCATCGTAGATAGTTTAGAGCAAAATCAAAACGCAATGTGTCAGTGTTAAATCAAAAGGGACTGCATCGTAGATAGTTTAGTGCTAGTTCGAGAGGAACTGCATCGTAGTTAACTGCTAGTGCGAGAGGGACTGTATCGAAGATAGAGTACTGCTAGTCCGAGAGGGACGGCATCGTAGATATTTTAGTGCTAGTTCGGGAGAGTATATAGCGAAGTGCTAAATCAAAAGGGACTGCATCGTAGATAGTTTAGTGCAAGTTGGAGAAGAACTGTATCGCAGATAGTTTAGTGCTAGTCGGAGAGGGACTGCTTCGTAGATAGTTTAGTGTAAAATTGGGACGGAATGTATCGTTGATAGCTTAGTGTTAACACATAAGGGACTTCATCGTAGATAATTTAGTGCTAGTTCGAGAAGGACTGATTGAAGATAGTTTAGGGCTAGTTTTCGAGGGAACTGCATCGTAGATAGTTTACTGCTAGTCCGAGAGGGACTGCATCGTAGATAGTTTAGTGCAAGTTCGAGAGGAACTGCATCGCAGATAGTTTAGTGCTAGTCGGAGAGGGACTGCTTCGTAGATAGTTTACTGCTAGTCGGAGAGGGACTGCTTCGTAGATTGTTTAGTGCTAGTTCGAGAGGAACTGCATCGTAGACAGTATACTGCTAGTCGGAGAGGGACTGCAACGTAGATAGTTTAGTGCAAGTTCAAGAGGAACTGCATCGCAGATAGTTTGGTGCTAGTTCGATAGGAACTGCATCGTAGATAATTTAGTGGTTAATCTAGAGGGGCTTCATCGTAGATCGTTAACTACTAGTCCGCGAGGGACTGCATCGTAGATAGTTAGTGCAAGTTCGAGAGGAACTGCATCGTAGACAGTTTAATGCTAGTCCGAGAGGGACTGCATCGTAGATAGTTTAGTGCAAAATAGGGACGGAATGTATCGTAGATAGCTTAGTGCTAAATCAAAAGGGACTTCATCGTAGATAATTTAGTGCAAGTCCAAGAGGGACTGCATCGAAGATTGCTTAGTGCTAGTTCGAGAGGAACTGCATCGTAGATAGCTTACTGCTAGCGCGAGAGGGACTGCTTCGTAGTTAGTTTAGTGCTAATTCGAGAGGAACTGCATCGTAGACAGTTTACTGCTAGTCGGACAGGGACTGCATCGTAGATAGATTAGTGCAAGTTCGAGAGGAACTGCATCGCAGACAGTTTAGTGCTAGTTCGAGAGGAACTGCATCGTAGATAATTTAGTAGTTAATCTAGAGGGGCATCATCGTATATCGTTAACTACTAGTCCGAGAGGGACTGCATCGTAGATAGTTTAGGTCCAAATAGAGAAGGGTCTGTATCGTCGATAGTTAAGTGCTAGTTCGAGAGGAACTGCATCGTAGATAGCTTAGTGCTAAACCTAGAGGGGCTGCATCGTAGAATGTGAACTGCTAGTCCGAGAGGGACTGCGTCGTAGATGGGTTCGGTTTAGTTCTAAAGATACTGCATCGTAGATAGCTCAGCGCCAAATAAAGGAACGTTTGTATCGTAGATAGCTTAGTGCAAGTTCGAGAGGAACTGCATCGTAGACAGTTTACTGCTAGTCAGAGAGGGACTGCATCGTAGATAGTTTAGAGCAAAATCAAAACGCAATGTGTCAGTGTAAAATCAAAAGGGACTGCATCGTAGATAGTTTAGTGCTAGTTCGAGAGGAACTGCATCGTATATGAATAGTTTGGTTCTTAATCTAGAGGGACTGCATCGTCGATAGGTTAGTGCTTAATCTAGAGGGACTGCTTCGTAAATAGTTTAGTATTAGTCTGAGAGGGACTGCATCGTAGATAGTTTTGTGCTAGTCCGAGAGGGACTGCATCGTAGATATGTTAGCATTTTACCTAGAGGGACTGCATCGTAGATAGTTTAGTGCAAGTTCGAGAGGAACTGCATCGCAGATAGTTTAGTGCTAGTCGGAGAGGGACTGCTTCGTAGATAGTTTACTGCTAGTCGGAGCGGGACTGCTTCGTAGTTAGTTTAGTGCTAGTTCGAGAGGAACTGCATCGTAGACAGTTTACTGCTAGTCGGAGAGGGGCTGCATCGTAGATAGTTTAGTGCAAAATAGGGACGGAATGTATCGTAGATAGCTTAGTGCTAAATCAAAAGGGACTTCATCGTTGATAATTTAGTGCAAGTCCAAGAGGGACTGCATCGAAGATTGCTTAGTGCTAGTTCGAGAGGAACTGCATCGTAGATAGCTTACTGCTAGCGCGAGAGGGACTGCATCGAAGATTGTTTAGTGCTAGTTCGAGAGGAACTGCATCGTAGATAGCTTACTGCTAGCGCGAGAGGGACTGCATCGTAGATAATTAGTGCAAGTTCGAGAGGAACTGCATCGCAGTGTGTTTAGTGCTAGTTCGAGAGGAACTGCATCGTAGATAGTTTCGTGGTTAATCTAGAGGGGCTGCATCGTAGATTGTTAACTACTAGTCCGAGAGGGACTGCATCGTAGATAATTTAGTGGTTAATCTAGAGGGGCTTCATCGTAGATCGTTAACTACTAGTCCGAGAGGGACTGCATCGTAGATAGTTTAGGTCCAAATAGAGAAGGGTCTGTATCGTCGATAGTTAAGTGCTAGTTCGAGAGGAACTGCATCGTAGATAACTTAGTGCTAAATCTAGAGGGGCTGCATCGTAGAATGTTAACTGCTAGTCCGAGAGGGACTGCGTCGTAGATGGGTTCGGTTTAGTTCTAAAGATACTGCATCGTAGTTAGCTCAGTGCCAAATAAAGGAACGTTTGTATCGTAGATAGCTTAGTGCAAGTTCGAGAGGAACTGCATCGTAGACAGTTTACTGCTAGTCAGAGAGGGACTGCATCGTAGATAGTTTAGAGCAAAATCAAAACGCATTGTGTCAGTGTTAAATCAAAAGGGACTGCATCGTAGATAGTTTAGTGCTAGTTCGAGAGGAACTGCATCGTATATGAATAGTTTGGATCTTAATCCAGAGGGACTGCATCGTCGATAGGTTAGTGCTTAATCTAGAGAGACTGCTTCGTAAATAGTTTAGTATTAGTCTGAGAGGGACTGCATCGTAGATAGTTTTGTGCTAGTCCGAGAGGGACTGCATCGTAGATATGTTAGCATTTTACCTAGAGGGACTGCATCGTAGATAGTTTAGTGCAAGTTCGAGAGGAACTGCATCGCAGACAGTTTACTGCTAGTAGGAGAGAGATTGCATCGTAGATAGTTTAGAGCAAAATTAAAACGCAATGTGTCAGTGTTAAATCAAAAGGGACTGCATCGTAGATAGCTCAGGGCCAAATAGAGGAACGTCTGTGTCGTAGATAGCTTAGTGCAAGTTCGAGAGGAACTGCATCGTATATGAATAGTTTGGTTCTTAATCTGGAGGGACTGCATCGTCGATAGGTTAGTGCTTAATATAGAGGGACTGCATCGTCGATAGTTAACATCTAGTCCGACAGGGACTGCATCGTAAATAGTTTAGTATTAGTCTGAGAGGGACTGCACCGTAGATAGTTTAGTACAAGTTCGAGAGGAACTGCATGGCAGACAGTTTAGTGCTAGTTCGAGAGGAACTGCATCGTAGATAGCTTAGTGCTAGTCGGAGAGGGACTGCATCGTAGATAGTTTACTGCTAGTCAGTGAGAGACTGAATCGTAGATAGTTTAGAGCAAACACAAAACGCAATGTGTCAGTGTTAAATCAAAAGGGACTGCATCGTAGATAGTTAGTGCTAGTTCGAGAGGAACTGCATCGTAGATAATTTAGTGGTTAATCTAGAGGGGCTTCATCATAGATAGTTAACTACTAGTCCGAGAGGGACTGCATCGTAGATAGTTTAGGTCCAAATAGAGAAGGGTCTATATCGTCGATAGTTTAGTGCTAGTCCGAGAGGGACTGCGTCGTAGATGGGTTCGGTTGAGTTCTAAAGATACTGCATCGTAGATAGCTCAGGGCCAAATCGAGGAACGTCTGTATCGTAGATAGCTTAGTGCAAGTTCGATAGGAAATGCATCGTAGACTTAAGTGCAAAATCAAGACGGAATGTATAATAGATAGCTTATTGCTTATTCAAATGGGACTGTATGGTAGATAATTTAGTGCTAGTTCGTGAGGGACTGATCGAAGATAGTTAAGTGCTAGTTCGAGGAACTGCATTGTAGATAGCTCAGTGCTAAATCTAGAGGGGCTGCATCGTAGATTGTTAGCTGCTAGTCCGAGAGGGACTGCGTCGTAGATGGATTCGGTCTAATTCCAAAGATACTCCATCGTAGATAGCTTAGGGCCAAATAGAGAAGGGTCTGTATCACTGATAGTTTAGTGCTAGCTCGAGAGGAACTGCATCGTAGATAGCTCAGTGTTAAATCTAGAGGGGCTGGATCGTAGATTGTTAACTGCTAGTCCGACAGAGACTGCATCGTAAATAGTTTAGTATTAGTCCGAGAGGGACTGCATCGTAGATGGTTTTGTGCTAGTCCGAAAGGGACTGCATCGTAGATATATTAGCATTTTACCTAGATATTAGCATTTTACCTAGAGGGACTGCATCGTAGATAGTTTAGTGCAAAATCGGGACGGAAAGTATCGTAGACAGCTTAGTACTAAATCAAAAGGGACTTTATCGTAGATAATTTAGTGCTAGTCCAAGAGGGACTGCATCGAAGATAGTTTAGTTGTTAATCTAGAGGGGCATCATCGTAGTTCGTTAACTACTAGTCCGAGAGGGACTGCATCGTAGATAGCTTACTGCTAGCGCGAGAGGGACTGCTTCGTAGTTTAGTGCTAGTTCGAGAGGAACTGCATCGCAGACTGTTTAGAGCTAGTTCGAGAGGAACTGTATCGTAGATAGTTTAGTGGTTAATCTAGAGGGGCTGTATCATAGATTAACTACTAGTCCGAGGGGGACTGCATCGTAGATAGTTTAGTTGTTAATCTAGAGAGGCATCATCGTAGTTCGTTAACTACTAGTCCGAGAGGGACCGCATCGTAGATAGTTTAGGTCCAAATAGAGAAGGGTCTGTATCGTCGATAGTTTAGTGCTAGTTCGAGAAGAACTGCATCGTAGATAGCTTAGTGCTAAATCTAGAGGCGCTGCATCGTAGATTGTTATCTGCTAGTCCGAGAGGGACTGCGTCGTAGATGGGTTCGGTTTAGTTCTAAAGATACTGAATCGTAGATAGCTCAGCGCCGAATAGAGGAACGTTTGTATCGTAGATAGCTTAGTGCAAGTTCGAGAGAAACTGCATCGTAGACAGTTTACTGCTAGTCAGAGAGGGACTGCATCGTCGATAGTTTAGAGCAAAATCAAAACGCAATGTGTCAGTGTTAAATCAAAAGGGACTGCATCGTAGATAGTTTAGTGCTAGTTCGAGAGGAACTGCATCGTATATGTATAGTTTGGTTCTTATTCTAGAGGGACTGCATGGTCGATAGGTTGGTGCTTAATCTAGAGGGACTGCATCGCCGATAGTTAACTGCTAGTCCGACAGGTACTGCATCGTAAATAGTTTAGTATTAGTCCGAGAGGGACTGCATCGCCGATTGTTTAGTGCTAGTCGGAGAGGGACTGCTTCGTAGATAGTTGAGTGCTAGTTGGAAAGGAACTGCATCGTAGACAGTTTACTGCTAGTCGGAGAGGGACTGCATCGTAGATAGTTTAGTGCAAAATTGGGACGGAATGTATCGTAGATAGCTTAGTGCTAAATCAAAAGGTACTTCATCGTAGACAATTTAGTGCTAGTCCAAGAGGAACTGCATCGTAGATAGTTTAGTGGTTAATCTAGAGGGGCTGCATCGTAGATCGTTAACTACTAGTCCGAGAGGGACTGCATCGTAGATAGTTGAGTGGTTAATCTAGAGGGGCTTCATCGTAGATCGTTAACTACTAGTCCGAGAGGGACTGCATCGAAGATTGTTTAGTGCTAGTCCGAGAGGAACTGCATCGTAGATAGCTTACTGCTAGCGCGAGAGGGACCGCATCGTAGATAGTTTAGTGCAAGTTCGATAGGAACTGCATCGTAGACTTAAGTGCAAAATCAAGACGGAATGTATCATAGATAGCTTATTGCTTATTCAAATGGGACTGCATCGTAGATAATTTAGTGCTAGTTCGAGAGGAACTGCATCGTATATAGCTAAGTGCTAAATCAAGGGGCTATGTCGTAGAAACTTTAGTTCTAGTTCGAAAGGGACTGCATCGTACATAGTTTAGTGCTAGTCTGAGAGGACTGCAACATCGATGAAGGTTGGGGAGCCCTAAAGCACATCGGAAATTCATCAACTCCTATTTTATTTTGCGATTATTTCATCATCGATTAAGCTTGGATCAGGAGAGACAATATTATAAAACCAGATGGAATATGCATTCGTGGCTCATCCAATTTCATTCAAAATACTTCTTGTTCGAGAGGGATTGCCGACCCGAATAACATTATATTCAGATTTCTGTAGTTGATATTCACGTGGTATTGCATTGTTGACAGGTTTATCTATTCACGTGGTATTGCATTGTTGACAGGTTTATCGATGTCCGAGAGGGACTGCGCTGCAGAAATATATTCATCTACCAACTACAGGTATAAAGTCCGATAGGGACTGCATCCTAGTTAGGAAGGGGCTAGACCCAGGAGAACTGAATTACCACCAGAAATTTATGGCTTATGACCATAATATGCCAATACCTAGACTCTTACTCTAATTTACCATAAATGAATAAGTGATAACGTAGCGACTGTTTTTTATGTCGTCGATTTGGCCCTTTATCAAGTGGGACTAAGTTATAACACCAGGAGTGACGTGTTTTTATAGCTCAGAACATTTAGTTCCCAGTAACTTATCCGAGAGGGACTGCATCGTTGGATATTTTTAGTTAAATTGGTGTGGTAATTTCATATTCTTCAGCGACTGCCTCGCAGATAGTTTATTGTAAGTCCGAGAGGGACAGAGTGCCCGAAATACGGGTTTAATATTGCTAGTCGAGAGTGACTGCGTCGTTAGGGAACTACTGGTCCCAAGAGGACGGAATTATCTTTATTATACACAAGAAATGTATGCCTTTTGACCATATATCCCCAATATCTCGAGTCTTGTAATTTTCCACAAATTTATCTATGTTAACCATGCTAATCTGTCTTCGTTCTAGCTTTCGTCACGAGGGATATGAGGATGATGATAATTGTTGTATAAAGGGTCCTAACATCCAAGTTATCGGCTCCAATGGAGGGATTAATTTATATAACACCAGGATGGAGATAATCGCTCGTTCAACTTCTTTGCTAGTAAATTATTTGTCCGAGACCCGGCATCGTTGGTCATTTTTATTATTATGACTGCTTTGGTAAGTCATATGCATCAGTATATGCATCGCACATAGGTTATTGCAAATCCTAAAGGGACTGCACCGCCGATAATACGAAGTTCAGGTATGATATTGCAAGTCCAAGAGGGACCGCATCGTCGATGGGAAACCGCTAGTTCGAGACGGACTGCATTATCTTACATATACATCAGAAACTTAAGCCTTAGAACAATACATACAGGATAACTGGTCTTCCTCTTATTTGCTAAAACTTAATCATGACTATGTCACAGAACTTTGGTTTTAGACTGTCATTTAAGCTTGTGTCTGGAGGGACAATATTATAAAACTATTAGAACGTGCCTTCATAGCTTGTTAAATATTTTCAAATTCGATCTCTGTAGTATTGAGGGACTGCATCTTAGATAGTTATAGCAAGTCCGAGAGGTAAAGCATCGTAGAAAGGGAACTGCTAGTCGGAGAGGGACTCCATTATCTTAAAATATACATCTGAAATTTAAACCATAGAATATATACACAATACCTAGAGTCTTACTCAAATTTGACAAAAATTAATCACGAGTATGGTACAGCCGTCATTTAAGTTGTGTCGGGAGGGAATTATAAACCCAGAAAGGACATGCTTTCGTAGCTAAATCAGTTTCGTTCGCAGTTAATATATTGTCCAAGAATGACAGACTCGTTAAATAAATTTGATCGCTGTAGTATTTCATTTTCATGAGGAACTGCATGGTAGATAAGATATTCCAAGTCCGAGAGGGACTGCGTTCCAGAAATATTTTATGTACCATCCTCAGGTAAGATATTGCAAGTGCGAGAGGGACTGCAACATCGATAAAAATGTACCATTATGGTTGGCAAGCCCTAAATTACATCCGAAATTTAAGCATTCACCCATACATCCACTATTCATGGAGTCCTATTCTATTTTACCATTATTTCATCAAGACTAACGTACAGAACTTTTAGATTTAGATCGTCGATTAAGCTATGGTCAGGAGGGACAACGTTATATAATCAGAAGGAATATGCATTCAGCTATGGTCAGGAGGGACAAAGTTATATAATCAGAAGGGATATGCATTCGTAGCTCGTCCAATTTAGTTCATAGTAATTTATTGCCAGAAAGGGACTGCCTGGTTAAATATTTATTTATAATCAGATTGCTGTAGTTAATTCATTTTCATGAGGGACTGCATCCTAGATAAGTCCGAGAAGGACTGCGTCACAGAAATATTTCAATGTTCCAACTACAGGTATGCTATGGCAAGTCCAAGGAGGACTGCATCGTTGTTAGGGAACTGAATGACCTTAAATACTCCACCAGAAATGTATGCCATGTGACCACATATCCCCAATAGCCAGAGTCTTGTTGTAATTTATCATAATTTAGCAATGCTATCTAAGCTATATACTATGGTCGTTTTGGCTTTTGTCAGGAGGGAATAAGTTATATAACACAGGCGGGAGACATTCGCTACTTAAATTTCGTTCCTAGAAAATTATTTTTCCGAGAAACTGGTAATTTCATATTCATCAGTAACTGCATCGCAGATAGGTTATTGCAAGTAAGAAAGTGAATGCAACACCGATAATAACAGTCCACGTGTATTGCAAGTCGATGGGAAACTGCTAGTCCGAGGGGGAAAGCATCGTAAAAAGGAAACTGCCAGTTCGAGAGAGACTGCAACATCCTTACAAATTTACCTTTTAGGTTGGGATGCCCTAAAATACAACCGAAATTTTAAGCTTTCACCCATACATCCACAATCCAGAGTCTTATTCTTTTTACCATTATTTCATCAACGCTAACGTACAGAAATTTTGATTTAAATTCGTAGCTAGTCCAATTTGGTTCACAGTAATTTATTGTCCAAAACTTTTGTATAATCAGATTGCTGTAATTAATTCATATGCATGAGGTGCTGCATTGTAGATAGGTTTATCCAAGTCCATGAGGGGCTAATACTTTAATGTACCAACTGCAGGTAAGATATGTCAAGTCCGAGAAGGACCTCATCGTTGTTAGGGAACGCCAAGTCCCAGGGGAACTGCATTACCTTAAAATATCACCAGAAATTTATGCCTTATGACCACTTGTCCCCAATACCTAGAGTCTTATTCTAATATTTCTGAAATTTATCAATGCTATCTATGCTATTTTAGTTGGATATTCTTACAAATACTGTACATTCCTCTCGTAATTTCATTGCAGATATGATCTTGCAAGTCCAAGGGGGACTGCGTCGCCACAATACTTTGAAGTAGCATGTTTAAGTCCACGAGGGACTGCATGGATGTTAGGGAAGGCTGATCCCAGGGGAACTGCATTACCTTAAATTAGCACCAGAAATTCGTACTACGCTTGTTATATCATCGGCGATTTAGCCGTTATCAGCAGGGACTAAGTTAAAACACCAGGACAGACATGTTTTATAGCTCATTCATTTTCATTCCTAGTACGGTAATTTATTAGCCCGGGGAGGGACTGCATTGTTGGATACTCCTAATTACATTGCTGTCCTAATTCCATATTCTCAGTAACTGCATTGCAGATAGGTTATTGCAAGTGCCTTATGACCATATATTCCCAACATCTAAGAGTCTATCTTCTAATTTTCTATAAATTAATCAATGCTATCGTATCACTTTTTGTCACGAGGGACTATGCTATAAGACCAGGAGGGAGATATTCGCTTGCTCAATTTAGTTGCTATTCGTCCGTGAAGGACTGCATCGTTGGATATTTTTGTAATGCAATTGCTGTGGTAATTTCACATTCATCAGTTCAAGACAGGTTGTTGCAAGTCCGAGAGGGACTGCGCCGCTGATAATACCAAGTTCAGGTATGATATTGCAAATCTGAGAGGGACCGCATCGTTTATAGGGAAGTGCTAGTCTGTGTGATGGTACCATTTAACAATACTTTCGACCAAGGAGGATCCTCTGTGTCAAAAAAAATGTAGCAAATTGAACCCCATACCAGCAGAAACTAAGATTCCATCAACATTAGGAGTAAAATACAGGAGTAAAATACAGTGTAACAAAACCAAAAATTAGACACGTCACACCATACTTCCTGAACTACTGAATTTTTAAGGCTGCAACATCATCCTTTTAATCAGTAACCCTCTAAAGCAGGGATCTCCCAACTATGGCCCGCCAGCACCGACCATATTTCATTTCGATATTGTAAGTAAATTATCTCTACTTAGTATCAAATAGCCCTGGATTCTTGGATGTCACGGGAATCGAGAACCCCTGGATGGATTTTGATGTGGTTTTCACCAATCTGTCAAGGATATTGAGGAAAGTTTCCATAGAAAATGATTTATTATGCTAAAGGAAGCAAAGCAGTAACGATTTCAGTGAAAAAAGTTGAAAGGAGTGAAAAAGTTGAAAGAAAACCTGGCATCCCTACGCTTTTTAAGCTTATGTTGGGCAAACTGTTAAAATTAAGTTTTAATTCCAACAATCTCCATTCATTGACTGAAGCCACGGTAAAAATTTTACGAGCTTTCGTGTCCACTGGTGGAGGGCAAACGACAAATTTATTATACAACGAAATCTAAAGACCTCGGTTAAAGCAGCGTATCACCTCTTATTGTTAACCGTTCCCGGACAAAGCCGGGACAGGTTGCTAGTACAAAATAATGAAATATTTTTATTTAAAAACCATCCCTTTTAATAACTGAGGCTTCTCTATACGCCAGAGCCGAAATTTTGCCAAAAAGGGGATCTTCAATGTGCCAGTATACAGTATGTAATGACACTGCTCCCTCTCATTTGCGAACCTCAATTGGCAACCGACTATGCCAGGATTAGATCCTGCCACCTTGGTCACAGAGGGTGAGAATGTTACAGGCGAGGCACATAACCCGCCAACCAACTAGGATATGCAATAACTGACATAATGAAATTGGACACTTTTACTATAGTTAATTACATGATATTTATCGTAAGTGACAAGAGCATATACAATACATAATTCACATAATAAAGATTTATGTAGCTGTAACTTTCCACAGACAAATGTTAGTTGTGGCTCAAGTTTAGACGAGGAAATTATCAGCTCATCTGTTAATTTGGATCTGTCAATATTTGCGTATGTTTCATTTTGGAGAAGATTTTTCACACAGAAAAGTATTACCGAAAGCAGAAGGAAATCCACAAGCATAAGTATTGGATTCAACCCCCGCACCCTGCGCCATAGAAATCTCGCTCACTCTCGGGCCAGTCCCGAAACTAATATTTGTGCGTAATTCAAAACTACAGTATGTTCCTATGATGATGCTATCATTGCTCGTGTGGCTAAGTTAAAGAGACAGTGTGGCCCTTAGGCTAAAAGGTTTGGACACCCCTGCCCTAGAGAAATGTTACTATGGGCCTACTTGAACCCGATCTGTTTTTCAGCTGAGAAGTAGCTGTGGCATATTTTATTAAACCATCAGACCATTTGAACCTACGAGAAATGCTACTATCCATTGTAAATATGGCAAAAATAAATCTAGTCAAGTAATTAAAAAAATTTAAGTAGCTGGCCTAGCTTCAATACACAAAATTAAATGATCCATCTGCCAACACACAAATATAAAAGATTAAGATTTAATTAATTAGGTCCTTGACCTTTTAATGTACAACTCGCTCCGTAGGCTAGACCTTAAAAACCGAGAAGCATATCCATGTCCCGAAACATAAACACCCATTCATAGCAATAGCAAGCTCATGTACTCTCAACCTTGAAAACGTAGATACACCAGGAGTGGAATTGACTCCCCACAAGCAAAAACTGCATTGCCCTTAAATATAACTTGCCAATCAAGTAAATAAATCAAACCTCCGCAAAGAATGTTTATCTCTGTACAATAATGATCACTACCCCCAGTCAAATATGCGAGAAAGGTTGGAATAAAAATGTAAGGACAAAACGAGGATAACATATCTCCGAGGCAGAAAGGGTTCTTATTAATGGCCGACTGAACTGGAGTCTGGTCAGTTTCCTTACTTTCAAGGTCAGTTCCCAACTCTGATCTTACAGTGGCTAACAGACGACGACGTCGTCTGATACTAGGAAATTGTTCAGTAAACAAAGGCATTACATTACTATCAGCACAGCTAATAATGGAAAATTATGTGTAGCATAGATTTAATGAAGACTGAACCATTGTATAGAAACTACAGCAATTCGTAACAATTTCACAAGCTTGAAACCCAAATAATCTTTATAATTTATGCAGTTGGATTAACCTCTGACTATAAAAGTTTGAACACCATTCAGGACTAAAATTTATTGATCAGGGAAGGTGTGGAATGCAAGCAACACCACAATTTCGCCGTGTCTGCTTAGAAGTAAAGGATTCCCCAAGTTAAGATAAAATTAGGTACATCAACATGCATGATATAAGGAAACGGCATCGTGATTTAACATTTGCCTTCCAACATGTACTGAACTTGGTTACAGAAAACTCTTTGAACTCAAGTCTATTCCACTCTAGTACACAAATTGGGCTCAAACACGCAAGACGAACCTCATCTAGTACAAACAAGAACTCTCGACCTGTTGGAATGACTTGTCACACCCTATTCTCACTGCCCTCTTCAAGTCATAGAATGCAATCCAACAAAATAATATTTTATCTATTTCAAAAGTTACCCATTATAGAGAACAAAACCATCAAATTTAATCCCAGGAAGTTAAATTAAAAAATGGACATGATTTAGATATATTTGAACGCCAATATTGGAAAGTATAAAATAGAAAAGACAATATTTCCATCCAGTCATATATATCTAAAAATATGCACCAGTAATTATCCTCCTAATTTACTGACAAGACACCCTGCAGCAAAAGCAAAGGATATGAGTAGCGGCGAGTTCGGAACATAAGACACAGTCATGGGCAACCAAGCATGCACCCCCAGACCACGATATTAGCACCACCAAGGTAAATGTGCAATGTAGACACACTTAATGCCTATATACGTAAGATTAAGATTTGCAAAGAAAAACCATCCATCAACCTATGTAATACATCAAGAGTCAAACAGTCTTAGATAGTTCTGCACCATAAGACAACAATCAAGAATCGCATCATACTTATATATCACCTTGTAACACTGTTTCACATGCAGTTCACATTATTACATAATCACAAAGCAAGTTCCATCTTGCAATAACTCTTTTAAGAAGACAAATCACCCTACTAAACAACAACATGCACATGCAGTCTAATTAATAACAAAACGAGTCCCTCTTTGCAATGATCATATCATGAAATGATTTATTAATACATTGAATAAATGTTTCCAATCCTTGTTCTTAAAATATGACTATAACATATCCTTTAACATTTCAAATCCATATCAGTTCATAAAAACATTCAAATGAATAATGTTCAATGAAAATGTGCAAACTCTAGTATGCACAATGAATACAAGAATTTTGATCCGACCGCCAGTTAAAGCATTCTGCATTGCCAGGAAATCTGCAGCAGCTTTATCCCCCAAAAATATGCAGAACTGATGGCGGACAGTATCAATAACCATAAGTGCTAATAATTTGCAATTCCAAGGAGAGGGAATCAACAGCACCGTGGAATACTGTACTTTTATTAACGTGAATATTATTACTTTACATCTCAGAAGTATGTTTCAAGCATAGGTCAATTCATCCCCACATTGTAAGAAATAAGGTAAGCCTGTGTATTCTTATTCATTTAATAGTAGACACCAATCGGCTGAGTTGTGCTATTCTTGGAGATCTGAAGAAATGTGGTTTTGTTAATTGATGAAAGAATTATGTTTCAAGCCCTTTATTTTCTTCAGAGATATTAAGTTATTGGCACTTTGCAAGGAACCATTTTGCCTAAGTTCACATTAAAAATTGCAACAGTCCAGAGAGTTAGTGCGAGAGCCAGTCACGCGTCAGTGCGAGGACCATAAACCCACGGCCATATGATCTCCCGTAAGTTTGAAGAGAATAAGGAATAACTGAATGTCTCCAATTCTATGCAAGTAAGCAATATAAACTCTGCACACTATTATACCACTATGTGTGGGGGCATGATGGTGCAGCGGTTTAAGCAGCTTGCAGAGCACGGGCGTTTCCCTATCAATGCATGCAAGATCGATTCTACATAAAAATGGAAACCCCATGGCTCTATATAGTATAAAACTACTATCTGCCTTTCCCTGTACCTCAGTATAGTAACAGGAATATTTTCATGGATAAATAGGCATTGCATTAGCTCTTCGTAGAACTAGACTCCTTTTGTCCTTGTTCACATTAAAAATGGAAAAAGCCTGGACAGTTGGGGAGAAAGTCACTTGCACATCATTGCTGGAACCATAAGCACACAGCCATAGAATGTACCCTCAAGTGCTTGTCTGGCTATGCAAGTCGCACCAACACTGCAGGGCTCGAACCAATTTCGCCTTTTAATACCCGGTACAGCTCTTGCACAGCCTGCATTACAAATGAAAGCCATAACATTACGGAAAGAAAACTTATCAAAATCAAGAAAAAACAGAAATGAAAATCCACAGCCTGCTTCCAGTCTCCGACCGGGTCAGGAATGGAATGAATGAATGAATGAATGAAGAAAAAACAGACTGGTTACTTAAATATTTCAGCTGTGTATATTCAGAAGTAATTGAAAATAAAAGCTCACAGTAAAACACATTTGTTCCATGCATTCAGTAAGCCTAACATGAATTGACATTCTCCTTAATCTGCTAAAAGCAAGAAATCATTCTCATCGAACATTTAACTGCATAAACTCCCATTCTAATGTTTCAATGCAATCTCCATAACACCTGCGTCACCTATGTTTCAATGCAATCTCCATAACACCTGCGTCATCTACCGATTACCCGACTCGCAAAGCCTAGAATGCACAAAAATTGTTATATAATAGTGCATATTTATAACCATCAATAAATAGGCCAGCAAAGTAAGTGCTAACAAATGTTCCCAGCTCAATCGCATATGAAATATGTAATGACAAATACACCAAATACATTTGCTTATTCCCCCGCAAAGCAAACAATAGCATAGTCCTCATGGGGTAAGATTGCTTACAGAAATCTGACAACTGTACAGTACCAACGTCGGACCAACGGGAGAGGGATTTTTGTTGAACCAACTCCTAACAATCTATAAACCAGTCGAACTACCTTCAAACACAATTTATCAACAGGTCTTGTATACACTAATGTAATAAAAGGATTAGATAGTAAGGAAAGCACTACACTATGCAATCCTACATCCCTGCCTTGAGGAACACTAGACAACTTCCCTATCCAAAAGCTGTCCTTTGCAAACAATGTATACTTCAATGGTACGTGGATCCAGTTCATGCTTGCAAACACAACTAACTTGATGAAAGCACCAATTTACTCTAGTTAAAAAAATATTCACTTTAAGTACAACATAATACTGTGCATTGCTACTACAATGGGAGCATGGCATATAATAGATATACTGGAAATTTGCCCAAAATGTAATTCATAAGCTGAAGATCAAGAATCATTACCATTAACTTTCCTGGCGATTTTATATATATATATCTGGAATAAGAAAATTTAGGGGTGGATGCCTAAATAATTAAGATTGCCAATTACAAAAAGAAAAGATTCTTTATATGACATACAAAAATATACAAAATAAACAAAACATTACACTACAAAAATCAAAAATATGATAAGACCTGCAATTTCTCAGAGGAATTCAAGTGTCTAGTCTAATTAGGACTAAATACTGTTAGCTTCTCAAGGCTTATGTCCATAATGAATCAATACTGATACATTTGCCAAACTTATTAATCAAAATTCCACCATAGACTCGCAAGAAGAATTATCCCCCATTCCCTCACTCTTCTTAAACAAAACTCATAACCAACCAAGCTCTGATTGTCTCATTCACAGCATGAAATGACCAAATTGCAAATTTTACTTCACAAAGTGCAGCTGCCTCAGAACAGAGCATTTTAGCCACGATACATCAACAATGCCTTATCACAGATCCACGAAAAAGTACAAAGTCATAAAAATCAAAACAGCGCCCAGAGGGTCGAACTATACCAATCCTGGTATTCGATGAGTATTCCTCAAATGCAAGTCTCTAGTATGGTATTTTTTAAGACTTGCACCCGACCCGAGGATTACAAGAGTTATAGTTATTTTGCCTCAAGGATATCCACCATCATAATTCAGAAATCCTCGGTTAGAAAGCCCAACACATTCAAAAAGACATTCTTCATACCACTCTTTATCAACCACACTGATGTGCCTCTGGGGGTTGTGTGATGCCCCTGGCAGAATTCATTAGAACATCTTAGTCTCCCCATTTGACAATGACAACCTTCTGAATAGAACACATTGTTAAGATTCCAAGACTGGCAGTACATGACCAGCTGCACAAACCTATTATGTGAAATACCCAACAACTAGTATATCTCAATTAGTGGATCACATCTTAACACACTCTACCAAAATTACTATCGGAACAATTCTCCGTATTGCCCGTAGGATAGAGAATGAGAACTAATGAGAATTTCAAGAATCTATACATTGAAAACAGTTAATTACCAAATTTACTTACAGATTATTTCTTATGCATGGTAAATAATTTGGACAGACTTTTACCATTATCAGGCCAGTTCGAACATCCAGACATATGCATGGAAAAATCACTTCCCTGAGTTCCTTACCTACTGCCAGTTTCATATCAAAACAATGTGGTACAATGTAAATTATAAAATAAAATGCATACTTCATCAAGTAAAATAAGAACCCTTGGAACTTGCAACACCCAGATTTCTAGTGCCAAGAAACCCACTACCGGCAATTGCGAATGAACCTAATAACCAAGGAGGGACTCTCACTAGAAAAACTTTCAAAGAGCGTAATATTACTTACCCCAACCTACCTTAACACTTCGGAAGTAACGAGGGTTTCACAGGAACTCTTTATGCATGGCATGTTTCCTACCTACATCACTGAGGTAAAATAAGAGCAAGTTTCATTTCGAAAATAAAATGTGATAGCTATGGTTCAATTCAGAGTTCTGAACTTTATCCCTAGGAATGCAGACAAGTCCACAAAGCCCTGAACTATATTTTTTTTTTTTACGTGAGGACAGTCCTCAAATACATCAATTCCTAGGAAGGCATTCTCTAAGCCTTTATCATAAGCCACAATGATTATTTTTTCTATAAAAGAATCCAGTGCAATCGAGTGATCATAACTTACAAATTTAACGTAATGTTCTTGATTTTACATCCACTTTAGGAGAGGGCAGGGTGCCAGAATTTTATCCCAAAGGGGATCTTCATGCCAGTAAATCTAGACATGGGTCCCTCACTTTTATGCACCCACAAATGCACACGATGTAGAAACCACTGTGAAATTATGGCAAGGACTAAACTAGTGTGAATCTTATGTTGTGCACAATGGTGCACCTTTCTGTTAATAGTATGCCAACCAACTGCCAGGATTTTATCCTGCAACCAGGGATACAGAGAAGTTACTGCTGTACCACAAGCCAGTCCAAATTAAAAACAGTAGAAAAATATGAACCATCGCCATGCATAACAGCCAGAACGTTCCATAGCTTATCACTTTCGAAAATGAAACCTAGAAAATGTACATAAAATCTGCCCAACAAAAAGCATCCTGCATCTGTAACATGTGATCATGAGAAAAGCCTGACTACATAAGGAAGCCTTGTAAACTAAAACATCATAACCTGCTTAATGAGACTAGGGATCCTAGAACTGGGCAAATCCTAGGCTTCCAACCAATTTATGAATATTGTATAATAGCAATTAAAAATAAGTATCCCAGAAATTTGCATCCCAACAGATTCACCGAGTCGAGACCAAAACATCCATGATTAAATAAAAGCTTTAGTATATTTACCAGTCACGATTCAAGTCATTGCACAGGGCACTATGTATGCAGGATACTTCGTTGACCAATGTTAAGGTTCGATTCATAGGAGCACTACACAAAACAAAACCACAAATTCACTCCCAATTTGTTCAGCTCTACCTCAGATCAAAAAGGAGATTAGCTTTAAAAAACATTTACTTGAAATTCATAAAATCTCCCTCAGATAACAGGATTGGGAACATGATTTAGTAGAGAGCTATACAGTTGTAATGAAAATTATTTCCAGGAAAGAAAAACCAGGAATTAGTATGTCACTCCTGGAAATACATGTGGTTTTATTGTGCAAACAGGATTTCAATTGATCCGAATAATAAGCAGCTATTAGTCTTAATTAAACTTCAAAGTAGCCAAAACCTTGCAGACAAAGTGTTCCTATATGAATAAGGAATATTAAATAAAGAGTTAATCATTCGATCACACCAGTACCATAATCGCATTCTGTACCTTTGTTGTTTATTTGAAGACAAATTTTAGCTGCATAATTCTTCAGAAAAACACTTGCAAAAACAATTTCTCTAGTTATCGTATTTTATTTTTCTTTAGACTACAACTTTCTTTCCAACCACCAAAAAGGATTCACAGTTATAACAGCGGCATTACATTAAATTAGAAAAAAAGCATCACTTAAAAATATTGAAAAAGAGGAAGTAGATTTAAGACATGGAGAGCATCGGCATAACCTGTAAGAATTCGCTAAGTTCACAATTATAGTTACCAGATGGAAACAATTAACATTACCAGAACAGTGAAACAAAAAAATAGGAAGTGTAAAACGATTCATGCAAGAAATTGGGAAACTTATAGAGTGTCAAACTTACTAATACCAGGTTTAAAATATGCTAGGCATATAAAAGATCTTTTGTGCATCATGTATGCCAAGATTACTCAAACCCCACCCCTCTAAAATGCCTACCCTCCAGCATTAAGAGTAAACATTCATTATAGGAGTGCACCTACCAATCAAGGTTTTGTTATCAACCTTCATCTCTAAATAAGATTACCTAAGATAAATCAGCCTTCAGAAACAGAACAATCTGCACTAAAGTTTCTCATAAGATAGGAAATGTATCCATGAAGGAAGCAGATACGGGCAGTATTAAAAAACTGGGTATTCCAGGATTATTCATTGTGCTGACTCCAGATATACAATACCTAATAGTGGTAAGATTATTTGACATCCCTTAACATCAAAGGAACCAATACCTTTCAAAATATACCATGATGGAACCTTGTCAAAATGATAAGCATAGTCAAAATTGCTAAAATGCATCAGAATGCAAGAGAAATAAAAACTTCACTACTCAAGAACCTAGTCTTTAAAGGGTATGTACAATTCCCATTAATCATCACTAAAAATATTAGGATGGGAGAATCGGACAAGAAACCACATGCTAATTTTTTTTAAAGCAAAATTTGCTTTCAAGTGAGTCAAAATAAAATCATCCAAGACTGCAAATGCAGATTGAAGCTAACACCACAGATTATGAACTGATGAAGTCCATTTACTTAATCTGTAGGGTCAGCCAAGCTTCCCAATGCAAGGCTATCTCCGAACCAAGCATGGCTTAGAAGAAGCCTCTGTAGCAGTAATTGTGTGGGATCCAAGAAAAGGGATACAACTAAAGAAACTTCTCAAACATGGTAGCACACTATTACCATTCCCCAAGCCCCAAGTTTATTTAATAATAACCAAGTACATGCCTAATATTTACAAAGTTGGCACAAGAAGAAACTTGCTGCAAGCACAAAGCCAGCAAACTGCACCAATTAAATAAGAACTATTCATACATGTCCCCAAATACCTACAGTACACAACTCGAAACAAACAGATGAAACATACAGACTGCACTACCTAGGCCAGGAAGTGCAAGCAACCCGAATTGATCTGCAAGACAATTGCAATAATGCCATTTCCAAACTACCCGACATAATTTAAATGCCCATCATGACCCAACCAAGACTTTCATTTTATTATAGTCATAAGTCGGCACTTTTACAATGCAGGTATGGTTCCACAGAATTTCAGGTAATGTACACAGAAAAAAAAAAAATATCAGCAGTCAGCACATGAAAATTTAAGGATAATAGTCTAAATAAAATGCCCTTGTGATCACTCACTCAACTGGTTTATTAGATCAACAAGGCATTTTCACAATCTTTAACGACGAACAGATAGAAAAATAGAAAAATATAATCGACCATATCGGGAGTAAATAAACATAAGAGCAACCTTATCAAAAACCAGACAACTTAAAATAAAGACACATACCACATTCAGTCTAGCAATAGTCCATTTATAAGATTTCACAATCCTTTCACATTAAAATAAATGTACAAACAAAGCTTCAATTACAACCCATTTCAGGTACTTTAATGGTGGCTATAAGCCTGGCACTTATATTGGAGGCTACAAGTGCTACATTAGATATTTTACAAAAATAACCCTTTTAAAGAAGTTATATATTCGCAGGTATCTCAACTCAATTCCATGAAGAGAGAATCTGTGCATAACAAGTAGCTATGGGGGTTATCTTCAACTGCCCTTAACAGACCAACATTAATACGATTGCGCAAAAGCCATCTACCATTTCAACATCCGACTTCATCCTAATAGGTTACCATCAAACAATTCCGAATGCTTAAAAGACTATGAAAATCAAATCCAAAATTTGTTGAAATAATCAGGTAATCAATCAATCAACCAACTGGTTCAGTCTCAAGTACCATGTTAATTTTCATATCTAATTTTAGATCAGGATTGATTTGGATGTTTATAAGGAGCTCTCACAACTCCATTAAGCTATTCCAGGTCATAACATAACTCCTCGACTCAGAAGTCTTAAGAAATTCCATTAATTATAAGATGTTGATGACAAGTTCCAATACCAGTATACAAATAAGATTTTAAGGACTTAAACCCTAATGCATATTAACTAAATCCACGAGTTACTGTAATATTATTACATAGAATAGGTTGTAAAAAATTACCAAGTAAATAACATACCGTAAGTTTCTTTAAAAAAGTCTACAGATAATTTTGTCCTATGAGCAAGTTGAAATTGTGCTCAAGGCGAGTCATTTGGACTACTAGTACAGGGTCAATTCTCAATGAAATATACAACCGATAATATAGAAGTAGGAGTACCTATAGCTTCAGAAGCCTACACAAAATTGAGAGTTTTCAGTTTCTGCAATGCAAAGTCATCCACGCAGTAAAACCTCTCAGCTTGGACAACCCCCCCGCCATCTTAGGTGTTATGTTACTCTGGTATAGAATAATGTCAGTTCAAATATTTTCAGAAATGTAATTTTCAGCATGGATCAAATAAATAAAGCAACTTATCCAGAGGATATACCACACTGCTGGAGAGACTCTGCAGCATAAATTTGGGTAGGTGAAATTTAGGAACCATGGAATGACTGAAGGATCAAATCCATGAGAACAATACCCTGAATGGGGAAATATACTCCATTCATACAGACCTTTAACAAAAATGAATTGTGTTGGGGAAAATTGTAATTCCTTATTCAATGTTAAATCGAAGTTCATTGGTTACACCAATGCCTCGCTTTTGCGGCGATTAGGCAGAACATAGTCAGGCACAGATTTATTTTCATATTATGCCTCTGGTTTACTTCCATATTAACAAAAAAATCCAAATTGAATTAATACAATAATACGGGGTCCCCAAATTTCAAGGTTTTACCAAGTTTGGAAAAAATAAACTATTGCATTGCAAAAATACAACATGTGCATACAGAACACTAATATTAAAACCTAAGCTAACACATTTCAGCTTAAGCTGGAGAGAAAAACGTTCAGCAGGTCTGAAGTCCACCACTATATAGGTTAACATCAGCAAAATGTGGCATCCAAAGGATTAACTTTCTTCCAAAGAGCAACAGTATGTAAATTATAATGTGCAACACGTCACAGTCGCCATCCTTCACTCTTAAAAAGGATTTTCAAAATGTTGATACGCACAATAACCATCCTTCACGAACAGTTTCATCACCAGTATACTCATTACAACGAAGAAAGTACTTGGGAAGCCTACACTTCAAGATCATGATCTTCTTAGTGTGAACACCAACACGAACCATGGCCTATCTTGGGTCACCAGGACAGACAACCATTCCCTTAAGACGCAAAACTGCTCAGCCAATACTACGGGCCGAGGAGGAGGCATCTCTGCTGATAAGTGGCATCCTGAAATACACGAGGGACCTGGAAAGACACGCTACTCGAATCTCCGATAATCCTGCGAAATGTAGAGAAAGCGTTATGCATCACAATTGCAAAACCTCAGACCTTGCAAATCTCTAGTCTGTAATCCAATTTCTTGAAGTTAATTTTATCTGCAAATGAAGCTTCTTACTGAATGTATCGAGATCAAAATTAAGGAAACCAAGAATTTCTCTTCAATTTCTAGAAGACAAGAGACATGGAAAAGACTATCAGTCTTTCAGTGAAACTTTCGATTTCAAAAAGCAAACTAGGCTGAATGGGAATTTAAATTTTAAGTTAAAAAGGCTAGATATGTATTAAGGAAATAATGTCAACAACTTAGCCATCTGTGATGCTTTGGCTTGGTTCCAATGCTGGTCATCAGTGATGACTTGGATCGCTTCAAGGTAGTCTCCTAGTTCGGTGTTATCTGCATTCACTGGTCGAATGTAAGCATCATAATATCGCTTCCTTGGAATTCTGGTTCCCATTTGACTGCTCAAAACTTGTCAACCCTGGTTGAATGCTTTCTCTGTCTGCCTGGTTAGAATTCTTAATCTGTATGAAGTGCCCTGATGAAAAGAATTCACATACACGACATACTGTGGCAGTAGCCAAACAAAAATTAAGAAGCCCAAACCCGATATTTAATTACTAAAACATTTTACGCCCACTGCCTTCATGGTATATTCTTTCCTCCAGCCAAGTGATCTGACCCAGTCAATCAGGACAGCCGAGTACCACAGGAAGTAAACCCAGTCCAGTCATTTTTTTTTCTTATCTTCCGTTTTCTGGGATGAACCGAACTGCAGTCCTGACGAGAAATTATACACAACACAAAATGCTCTTGTTACAAATGCAGAGCGCTCAATCTTGCAACAGATAAATAATGAAATTGATGTAATAGATCATTAAGGAAATTGATTCAAGCGAAATATTAATACTGAGAAATAATTTAAAATTACTGCACAGTGGCCTCCTCGATGCCATGTCCCTATCACTGGTTCAGGTGAAATCCTGGACCCTGAGTAGCAGTTTGACCAGCTTGATTTAAGATACAGTTTCTCAAATTTAACATGTAAAACTGGCTAGTGATCATGATAAAGATAATATTAGTCTAAGACATTAAAATATTTAGCTAACTAATCATCAAGATTCACAAAGCTCCTCGCTTGGATAGGGCAGCATGGCAAGTTTCTTTAAACACCATAAACTATTTCAAGGAGCAACTGAACAGCAGTCCTGACAGAAGACCAAACTGGTGATTTATAACGAATTGAGCTATGCTAGTATTGCAGTATTAGTTTACACAAACATCTTAGCTGAAATGGTCCTTCCCAACAGCCTCCATGATGAAAGATTCACCCCATGGTACAGCTTCTTCAGTTTTGCACGCACGGCATGGGATCCACATAGTGGCAGCCTTCCTTCCAAATGGGTTACGATCGGGACTATCACTGTAGGTACACCACAATATCCACGCCGCCTCGGTAATTTTCTATTTCATCCGCTTTGCTTTTGCAGCATGGGAAACCAGCGACCTGGCAAATGACGAAGACGAAAGGGAAACTACCTTGTGTAGGTAACCAATTCAAATTTTTATCTAATAGTTGCGCAACCAATTAGCAAATTAAAATATAATTTTAATACTGTACTATCTAATCTCTATAACTTAATTGAATGTGTGACAGATTTAAAAGGATATTACACTTCAGAAAGTGGAGCAGTAAGTTGCTGCTTTTCACTAGAATCATTTATGGCTAGGTTGCTTCTACACCTCCTGCACATTTTTGGTATGATTATAGTGGGTGACAAATTCTATTATGAGAAATTGACAAAACTAGCAGAATTCAAATAAAATTGGATAAAATAAGACTTACTACATAATCTAGCTATGCAGCATCCAAGCTATCTTGGAAGGCAGACCAGAACAGCTTCAAATTTCAGGATTGTAATTTGTTGAATAGAAAAAATACCCTGTTCCCATCACGTTGCCAGCTGACAAACCTGCCAAGAAATTGTACGAGCACATACGAAACTAGGATTAACTTAAGCTAGCACTTCAATTTATGCCAAGAAAAGAACCGACAAAAAATGTACAGCTTCAATTTATGCAAACAGACAAAAAAACGTAGCACTTCTCCAAGGATGAGAACATATTTTACCTCTTTGAAGCTGATCAAGCATGAAGGGCAAGCTGGTTGCGTCCTAGGGAACGACGTATGTGTAAGAACCGTAAATGGATGGGTATTACTTCCAGCAGGGTTCTAGGATTTGCTTCTACAATCTTAGAGGAGCATCTATCCGGGCTTTCCCAATTCTCACATTCCAGTTCATACAAGAACTGTTCAAATCTCCCAAACACCTTTCAAGATCCTAGGGAGAAACCCTGAGAGAATTCACACAAAATGGCAAGGTGTACTGCACGAAGGCAAAGGTTGGCCTTTTATATTAATATAATTGAACAAAAACCATTAATGTCAACTCGGCCCCAATGCCATAAGTCGTCCAGTGCCATTACAAGATGGCCTCCAGCTGGAAACTGCATCCAGAAGTAGCACAGCACATCCAACGTATTACAGAAAGTATACGAATCGTATTGAAATCCTGACAAGTAACAACAAAACTACAAGCAAACTTCCAGGTCACACGCGACAACCATAGCAAGATATTCAACCGGGCAAGATAATTAGCACCATTTTCAATTAATTTCCAGTAAGTAATTACATCAAACAGAAACTACTTAGCCTCTGGCAGGATTCCCTCGCATGCAGAGCCCTTTCCAATACAGGGTGCAGAGCTCATTAGATCTCTTCCAGCATTCCCCCGCATACACGAGCCGCTTTTTAGGGTACAGAGCTATATCAAAAGCCGCAATGGCTCTGCTCTCCAATCATACCGATTCTTGAAAGAATAATCCCTCATATGCTCTCAGCCCATCATATTTGGGAAGAAATCCTGGGAAGAGAATCTAGATAACATTGTATTACGTACCAGTCTAGGGCTAATCCAATCCAGCCTGTCTATATTATTTGCTTCAATTAAATTTTCAAATCTGTCTGGGCAACCACTAGGCTAATAACCATGGTTAGATATGCTGACAAAATTAGTATTCCATAATTCAGAAAACAGAACTCTTTCTAAATTTTGAAAACTACTAGCAACGAAGATTTTGCAACTAAATTATCTGTGGAATAAAATAAAAAAGGAATAATAGTGCTCAACGCCTTGTAATCTGAAAAAATCTCGGAACCACATTCTTGAGGGAAGTCGCATGTGTTGGATTATTTGCTATTCATACTCTTTTGAAGTTAAATCCTGTGGGCAGGACCACAAACATCCAAGTATGAAGATAACTAAGCAACCAATGCCTGGAATTCTGAATTAGAGCCCGCCACTGGCAGATCTCTCAATTAGCAGGAATCAATGAAGCCATTGCAAATTCATTTCTGGTTGCTGTAAAAACCTGCCAATAAGAACACATACCACATGAAGATTAGCCTACATCTACACACCTCGTATCCTAAATATGGAACCTATTAGGCAGGGTAGCTTTATCTCCAGGAACATAAAAGGTTTACCTTCTGAAATGTAGTTGTAGCTTACACAGCATGAAGGATTATCTTTGCTCAAGAACATAAATTGGTCATCTTCCAGCACTTCTTTTCTGTGCATTCTTTATTCATTTCTTCAATCTCTTTGCCTACTTAAGGCTAAATATATTCCAGCAACAGCCTCTCGAAATTCTTTCCAATAATTTCATAATTGTATTTTAAATCTTGCGAAAAAACCTGACAACAGAATCCATGAACGATAGCAACAAGGAGTGGCAATGAAATTATCAAATCACACCTAAATGAAGACTGCAGTATGTTATTCAAAATCATAAGAACCGTTAGCATCATGGTGATTAGCCAATCTCTCCACAAATTCTTCAGTCGAATAATAAAATAAGAAAAATGTTCTACTTTACTGTCTCTTTACTACACAGCATCCAAGGTATCGTGGAAGGCAGACCATTTCAGCTCCAAATTTCAGTGTGTTCATTCGATGAATAGATAATACCCATGTTCCCCATCATGTTGCCACCTGACAAACCTGCCAAGAAATTGCAAGAGCGCACACAAAACACATTAACCTAACCTAACACTCAAATGTATGCCATTAAGACGTAAAATATGTAACATATTTCTCAAGAATGAAAAGTTATCTTTACCTCACTTGAGTATAAAGGGGAAGCTGGTTCCTGTCGAGTAGGTGTACGTATCGCAAGCTGGTTAGTTGTTGAATGGGTATGGCCGTAAATAGATGGTCTTACTTGCAGCAGAGTACTGATTTGTTTACTTCTATATTGATAGCCAGAGTATCTACTCGTACTTCCCCAGTTCTCACATTCCAGTTTGCAGGAACTGCACATATCTCCCCAACACCTTTCTAGATCCTAGGGAGAAACCCGAGAGAATCCACACAAAAATAGCAAGGGTACTTCACTCGACACAACGACTGCACTAAGGTATAAGTTAGCTAGTTTCTATAGTAAAAATTAATAACAATAAAATACCAGTCAACTCTGCCCCAATGCCATAGCATCCAGTCTTTAAAAACGAAAAGGAAATGGCCTCTCTTCAGCTAGATGACAGCATCCCTGTGTAGTGCAGCACATCGAACGCATTCAAGAAGTCCGATGAACCAAAAAGAAACCCTGACGAGATAAAAAAAAAAAGACAAGGGAACCTCCAGATCATATGGAGATATAACCATACCGAGAAATTGTATCACAGCAAGATAAATTAGTAATTTTATAAATAATTTCCAGTACTGTAATTACTTTCAATAGAAACTACTTAGCCTCCGGCAGCATTCCTTCACATTCAGAGCTCTTTCCACTATCGGATGCAGAGCTTATTCCTTCACAACCGCTCTGCTCACAGATAATACCGAATCTTGAAAACCATTCCGCTAACGCTCTCAGCTCAACATATTTGTCAAGAAATCCTGGTAAGAGAATCCAGATAACATGGTATTAAGTACTAGCCTAGGGCTAGTTCATTTCAACCTAACATAGGAATTTTATATTTTTTGAAGCAATGACACTTCAACTTTGCCTAAGACAGGATCTTAACCATTAGGCTTATTACACATAATTAGCAAGGCAGATAAAAATATTTCTACTGTATAATAAACCCTTTTTTCAAATTTTGAAGATAATAGCTAGCAAAAAAGCTTTTGCATGTAAAATAGCTGGAGTGGAATAAAAAAAGGATGGATAATAGTACTCAACGCTTTGTAATATCCGAGGAAATCTGGCATCTCCTTGAGGGAGTCCCATTTGTGCTGGAATATTTCCTATTCAGGAAGTTGATCTTGTAGGGTCAGGGCCACGTAAATACCCAAATTGCAAGATAAACCACTAGGGAACCAATGCCTATGGAATTCCAAATTCAAGCCCACCGCTGGTTATCTCCCATTGCCAGGGTTCAAATGAAGCCATATAAAATTTGTCTTGGTAGTCATGAAAACCTGGCAAGAATAATAAGAACACAACCACACAACTATTAGCTTATATCTACAGTGCACCTCAAACAAAATATAGAACCTACATTTAAGCATGGTAGCTTAATAATATTTAGGATCGGAATAACTTTTACCTTGAGGATGTAGCTTTTACGGCAACGAGGGCTAGCAGGTTTCAGCTATCTTTACAAGATCGAATTTATGATTTTTCAGTACTTAAATGTTTTTTCTCAGTTTGGTACTTGACTGGTTCTTCCAATATCTCTATGTGCCAAAGCAATCAACAGCCCACTTGCTCAAGGCTAAATATATTCCAGTAGCAGCTTCTCCTCGTCTTTCACAATTTTTTTCTAATTCTTGCGAGGAACCCTGACAGAGAATCCATGAACGAAAGCAATAAGGCGTGACAACAAAATTAACAAATCACACCCAAATGAAGACTGCAGTAAGTTATTGAAAATCATAGCCACCATCAGCATCAATGATAATTACATATGTAAACTAATGCTTTCAGTTGAATCAGAAAATAAGATCAAGTTTTGCTACTTTACTGTCTCCTTACTACACAGCATTCTAGGTACCATCGTGGAAGGCAGACCATTTCAGCTCCGAATTTCAGCGTTTTCAATTGTGGAAGGGAGCCGAACAATACCCGTGTTCCCCATCATGTTGCCGCATGACAAACCTGCCAAGAAATTTAAAGAGCGCACACCAAACGGGTTAACTTAACCTAACACTCAAATTTACAACAAAAAAAACTACGTTAAGGTCTAAAATATGTAAAACAATTCTCAAGAATGGATAGCTTTTTCTTTACCTCGTCTAGTACGAAAGGGTAGCTGGTTCGACATATGGGTATTGCTTGCAGCAAAACACAAGGTTTGGCAACTTCTACAGTATAATGTTAGCCAGCGGAGCATCTATTCATACTTCCAACCCTCATTCCAGTTTGCAGGAACTGTTCAAATCATCAACACCTTTCGAAACCCTAGGGAGAAACCCTGAGAGAATCCAAACATAATAGGAAATTCACTCTTGACAAATTGACTGTACCAAGGCAAGTTTGCCAGTTATACTAGTATAAATGCACAAAAGCAGTAAAATAGCAAGTTAACTTAGCCCCATGCCATACGTTGTCCAGTGCGTTACAGGGAAGGAAATGCCTCGTTTTAAGTTGTCCAGTGCCGTTACACGAAAGGAAATGCCTCGCTTTAGCTGGAAGCTGCATCCACATGTAGCTCTGCACATCCAACGCTTTCGAGAAAGACTTGAACCGAATTCAAACCCAGACTAGAAAAAAAGACACAAGCGAACCTCCAAGTCATACTGAGGGATAACCATAGGGGGAAATTTATTACAGCAAGATAAATTAGTAGTCAATCGATTTCCAGTATGTAATTACGTCCAACAGAAACTACTTAGCCTCCGGCAGCATTCCTTCGCAATCGGAGCCCTTTCCAATACCGGATGCTTAGGTTATTCCTCCTCCACAACCGCTCTGCTCACCGATAATACTGATTCTTGAAATTGCAATTCCTGGAACGCTCTCAGCTCAACATATTTGGGAAGAAATCCTGTTTAAAGAATCCAGACAACATGGTATTAAGTACTAGCCCTGGGCTAGTTCAGTTCATCCCATTACAGGGATTCTTTTCTCTTTTAATCTTACAATGTTTCTTTGAACTTGCGTAATCACTAGGTCAGTCACTACCTATGAGTAGCAATGCTGACAAAACATGAAAAAAGGTGATTATTGGAAAATATTACCAGTCTGACAAATCCTTGCCAGTGGTAGATGAACTAGTTTTCACAAGTGTGATTGAATCTTTTCTCTCACAGGTGCGATTGAATCTTTTCCCGAGATATCTGTATAGCCTGCACACTATATCATTCTGGTACAAGCTTCGCTTTTGGTATCTGGCAATTCTAATTACTTTGTAGTATGGGAATAGTTTTATACCAGTCCTACATATAACACCAGAATAGTGGTCGAGTATTATCACGGTGGTAGTATACACTTAGCACCAGGAGCAGAACAGCATGCCATCTCATATCAATAACGCTTGATAAGGAGTACACATGCTCTCTTTTGCCTCGCACTCTCCATTGCACGCCAATATTTTTAGACATTGGCCGCGCACTCAGTTCAAAACCGCAAGGACTTGTCAGACGTGTAATTACATCTAGAATCCCAATTTTACTTTCGAATGGAAAAACAAGGATGGATAGTACTCAAAACCTTATGATCTTGGGAACCTCTTCTCTTCACATTTGTGCTGGAAAACTTTCTCCTCCTAGTGGGGCAGGACCGCGTAAATACCGAAGTTTGAAGATACACATAGCTATGCAACCAATTTATAGAATTCCGAATTGAAGCCTGCCACTGGAAGATCGCCATTACCAGGATTCATGAAGCAAATTCAAATTAAGTCGACATCAAAACCTGGCAAGAATAATAAGAACACAAACCAAATAATGATTATCTTAAATCTACACCACACCTCATACTATAAAGTATAGAACCTTCATTTAGAAAAGTTTCATCTTTCAGTACTATTGAATTGTGCATACTCAGTTTGGTACTTCAATATATCAATAGCCTGCTTGCTCAAGGCTCTAATATGTTCCAGTAGCCTACTTGAAATTCCTACAATGCTTTCATAATCTCTTAAAATTCTTTCAAGAAATCCTGACAATCCATAAAATTATCAAAATGACACCTTAATAAGGGCTGATTTTTTTAAATTAAAAATCATAATAATCTCAATGACTTAACCTCGATGTAATTTTCCATTCAAACGCTTCCTTTAGCAGCAGACAGCGACAATGCATTCAGTGGATCACACAATTTCTTTCATCGAGCAAGATTTCTTTCATCGAGCAATCGTGATACGGATGTATTTAATGAAATCCTGACAAAAAAACAAACAAGGAAATAGTAACCAAAGTACAGTTAGTACAGCCAACCCTATTTTGTTAAAAGCAGCAGAAGCATAAACTCTGGTATCCACTCTCATCTATGGTGGAAAGCTCTCTTTAAGTACAGTTACTAAAGACTGCGTCTAACCGAGGCAGCTCAGGAAATGGGGAGAAAAAATATAAATCATTAGATTGAATGATCAGACCAACCATTACCTGCAGAATAATGAGAGGGAATTAGGGTGGTGTTTACAAAGGTTTCAGTTTCCAAACCTTAAGTAGGCCAAGACCAAGCATCCAATAACCAACTTCATGCTGAATTATCTGCAAAGAACTAAGGACCTCACAAATGGAGGCATGCCAACAGAAAAAAGGAACTATTGGAACTCCCCAACGTGCTAAAATGCTTGCAACTTCATACCATGGAATAGTGATCTTATCGTTTGGTTTCTTATTACCTACTCTAGCAATTAGGGCAAATACACTCGAGCTACAATAGAACAAATCTCCAGGCAGCCAAAACTTCAGAACTTTCAAACCAAGAATGTTATTACCATCTAATGAAAACAGTTACCATAAAGCACTAGAAATTTCCTCTATATTAACAGGTTTAAGGCCACCAACCATGCAAGTACACATACTGCCACACATCTCTACTGGACGAAAATGTTTCGGTAAATTTCCACCAGTTTCGTTAGCCCAAGGGGCATTTCCCCACGTTCTGTAGGTTGAATCATTCCTCCATGCTGAATCATTCCTCAATTACAAAGTTATGATGAATCATTCCTCAATTACAAAGTTGTAAAAGCCAAGCTGCAAGCTCTATGACTTAATATAGCCAGTTTACCCAATACTACCAAGAAATCCGTTCAATTCAATTCAATTCAGAAGAGCTATAAGCAATCTTGCATTACATACAACACTATACGCCACTGGTTTAGAATAGTTAATTTCACCATCATAATAAGGATAGAACAACTTGAAAGTAAGAATCACCAGGGCAGACTTTCTTCACCCATATGCCTTGTACAACATCCATTCTAGCCAAAATGCTTGCAACTTCGTACCATGGAAGTAGTGATTTGTTATTTTTTACCTACTCTTAACAATCTGGGCAAATACACGCAAGCTACAATAGAGCCCGGAGAGAATTCTCCAAGCAGCCCAAATTTCAGAGCTATCAAGACAAACGAGCAATAATGTTTCATGCCTGCAAGACAGTGAAAGCTTTTCAAACGAATACACAAATTAGCTTGTCCAAGAAAAAGTTACCATCTAAAGAAAAGAAAAGTTCCCACAAAGCACTAGAAATTTCCCCTACTTGAAAGCCTACCAATCATGCAAGTGCACATACTGCCACACATCTCGACTGAACGAAAATCTTTCGGAACAATTCCACCCGTTTCTGTAGGTATAGAACTGTTAATATGCTGAATTATTCCTCCATTACAAAGCTGTAAAGCCAAGCTAAAAGTCACATCTGTTCTATGGCCAAGATAGCCAAGGTTACCCAATACTACCAAGAAATCTGTTAAATTCAATTCATAAGAGCTATAAGCAATCTTGCATTACATACAACACTACACGTTACTGGTTTAGAATAGTTAATTTCGCGATCAAATTGATAAAACTTCCTCTTTATTGTAAGTAAGAATTCACCAGGGCAGACTTCCTTCACCCATATGCCTTACACAAAATCCATTCTAACCAAAATGCTTGAAACTTCCAACCATGCAAAGTGGTTTTTTGAACCTACTTTAGCAATCTCGGCAAATACACACAAGCTACATTAGAACCCACGTCTTAAACAGAATTCTCCAGGCAGCCCAAATTTCAGAGTTATCAAGACAAACAAGCAATATTCCATGCCTGCAAGACAGTGAGAGCTTTTCAAAGCAAGACGTAGATTAGCTCTTTCCAATAATTATGAATTACGATCGAAAGAAAACGATGTTTCCATAATGCTATGTTAATTTCCCTAATTTAACAGGTTCAAAGCCTACCAACCATGCAAGTGCACCTATAAGTCCAAGGGGCATTTCCCCATGTTCTGTAGGTATAGAACACAATGGTAATATACTGAATCATTCCTCCATTTCTAAGTTGTAAAGCCAACCTGAAAATCACATCTGTTCTATGGCTAAGATAACCAAGATTATCCTATACTACCAAGGAATCAGTTCAATTCAATTAACTAAAAGCAATTGTGCATTATGTTCCACACTATATGCCACAGGTTTAGCATAGTTTAATTTCACCATCACAAAAGGGATAGAACTTCCTCTTTGTTAAAAGTAAGAATTCACCAGGGCAGACTTTATTCACCCATATGCCTTGCACAAAAACCATTCTAGCCAAATACAAGGTTACTAGCAACTTTATGAAAGTCAAGGCCAATTAGTGCTACTGTATGTCTTTCCAGTCCTCTGTTCGAATTCAAAGAAAAGTACATAAAACATGCCCAGTGCTTCACATAACCCGTTTTACAAAAAGCATTATAATGAAATAGTTCCACAGTCTAATTGCCATTTAAGAATGGGAACATCTGAAAGATAGTGAGTCATAGTTGAACCATGCAGTAAACGGATTCAAACTGAAAAAAATATGATAAAAATGAAAAAAATACCTGTAAGCTCATCGTTATTCGGGAGACCTACAGGGTATGGAAATACGGTAAATATGGAACTACTGTACTGTGAATAGTATCGGAAGCCCATTGTTCTGGAAAATTCTTCAGCAAATCGCTCATGGAACAGATAAAAAAGAAAACAATGGTGGCATTAAGCACAGTGCCTAACAGCACTGGCACACTGATCATTCAAAATTTTGAGCTTATATTTTTATGTTTTCCTTCTGTCACTCCATTTAGTTGAATGTGCACTTGCAGTTACAGCACAGCTGAGAGTGGGTACCAACACATAGCATTTATTAAGACATATTCTCAGGTAACGTCCGACGCCTCTTCAGACTTGGCAACCTGAACGAGTAATTCTAAGAAATATCCCTTCCAGCAAATGCATTATTCATGGCATAAATTTCATAGAAATTTAACAATTCAGTACAGTGAGTTAGTAACTTATCTGGGGAGTCCCATGTTGTCGGAACATGCCCATCAGAAGTATAACAAACCTCCAACCAATCCAAACATGCTGTGTACTTCCAAAGTAGAATCTAGATAATTTAGTATCCCGAACACCATTCTCCTCAGAATTGAGACGGCCGGTCTTTTGGTACCCTAAGGAAGAAATTAAGAAACACGGACACTGCTTGCTAGTCTTCAAGTTCAGCAGCTAATTCAAGCGATCCGGTGAATTATTGACGTTTTATGCACCATTACTTGCTTTAGAATTCTTTCAATTTTCACCTCCACTAATTTAAGAGCCACGCTATTCATTGGAGCTCCCAGCCAGTTTGTGAACCTAAAAGAAAAGAAAGCAATGGAACAGGCGAATTTTAGAGATACGTCTTCATCTGGAAGCAAATCCAAAAATATAAGTTGATACTCATTGAATCCTCAGACAGGTTTGCAGCTCAAGTGGGCAGTTTTTCTGGTAACCACAGGCCAGGCCATGTTCAATTCACAATTCCTTTGAAATAATCTGGAATCGAGCAGCAATAATTTCTTAACGCACACTAGTCCCGATTGTTGGCAGAGTTCTACTGTATAGGTAAGCTCTCAAGAGGATGCTGTAGTTCTTCTGTATATGTCATATGTCTTTGAGGACACTGCAACTGTCCTACATTTGAATACAGAAACTGGAAAAAACGCAAGCATTTACGAAATTTGTTCCTGTAAGTAACTTAAGACTAAATCGAATGTAACTGATCAATATTAAATTCAGCAACTCAGCCATTCCGTGCACCGCTGAACTGGCTTTATCCGTGGAGTTGAACACTATCGTAACTTCAAAATATCCGGGTAATCTCAAACCAAAATTGCCTTCTGCTCTAGTGACAAGAAATTCAATCCAATCCTGCCACTGCACACCACAAATGTCTTCCAGAATCTGTGAAAGTAAAAAATTAACAAAATTCTAGAAATACTGCTTAGGACATTTGACATGATTAAATTCTCTTCCTAGACTACGAAATTACTTGTACCTCTTGCTGCTGGGTCATTTAGTAGTGTTTCGGAGTACTAGACCACAGTATAAATCACATGCTCACAAATATTCCGTAAAAACTTTCTGGAATTGAAGTGGTATAAAGTTCATATGGTAACATAGCAGTTAACTTAGACCAAAGTCATCTTTGAATGGATTTAACAAGGTTCTTCCCTTTCTCGACACTTAGTAGATTTTGCCTTGGGTAAAAAACAAAATCCATCTTGATCAGCACTACGATTCCTACACGGAAATAAAATTAGTACACGGGATATCCAACCATCCACTTGCAACAATTTCTTGCAGAATCTCAAACTATATAGTAAAAAGACACCAAGGTAAGCTATAATAGGTTTCTCTACAACTAAGAGCTTCGTTGATTTTTATGCTACCGATGCTTAACACCTACCGAAATAATTTTCCAAGACTTTCAGCCAAACGCGCACAGTGCTAGTAATAACGCGGAATTTCACGAAAGAAACAAAGGAATGGTCGATTATATTTCACTTTTTCAACAACTAGAGTGACCCAAAAACATGGATTTTGTATGCAGGTGGAAAACACTGTGCAATTAACAGTCGATACACCCTATGGTTGTGGTGGGGGGCGGTTAATCCAAGTTGTAATTGCCAATAACGCTCGCCAGAGCAGAATACACTTAGCATTATAAGACATTCCAATAGTTTAAATCAAGCCCTAATCCCGATTACGTAGGCATGATAGCACAAAGTAGCTATCTTTCCACATGCAACATATTCAGCGGGGATAGTAGTAATAGAAATGAGGAAGATCATTCTGAGCATGATCTTCCATTTAACTTATCCTGTCAAGGCGATCCACTCGCTTATACGTCTCTCAACCAATCGACGACAAGGCATGATTGGGCAGTTGATCCACCCCATGTACAACGGCCAACTGCATGAATAAGGCCGTAGGCGAATGCAGCATGAATATGGCCGAAGGCGAATGAATTTCCTGCTATTCGTAGACGACTAAGTAGTAACAGGATGCTGAAGATAGATCTTCCTCTTCAGACTTCTCCAGCTCCAATCGCCACCCCTCTGCGACAAATATTTCACAACATCCAGTAACCAAACCACAAAATCGACGCTTAGTAAGAACATGGGGAGTTATCCGAAGTGGGATTCTGTCAAAATACTCAAATATACCTAACACTCTTCTACACCCATCGTACTCAAAGCTCAGATTAGATCTCATCTCCAGTGTGTAAACTAAACTTCAATGGCTTTTTCAAGTCAAGAAACCTCAATCCAAAGTTATTCGCAACAATTCTAATACAAAAAAGGAGAAAATACTGTGTAATACACTTCCATCCTTGGGGTAGCCCTCCAATAAGGGCTTAAGTATTGAAAAATGAAGAAGCTAAGCCATAAGGAAAAAAATACCATCTAATACACTTTTGTCCTTGTGGTAGCCCTCCAGTTAAGGGCAGATGTATTTGAAAATAAACCGAGGTAAGCCAAGTATGAGATCTGCTTCCAGGGCTTGTACAGTCACTTGGGGAAACGTGAGATCAAAATGAGTACACCAGGGTTAGACGAATGCCATGAACAGAAACCCACTACAAACACAAGTTGTATGTGAAATATAAGTCATAAGCACCTGTACTAATAAATATCTGTAAGTTTGAAATTTACATCACCAACAAACTTATTTAAAATATAATTACCGGTATATTAAAGATAGGCTCAACATCGGTGGTTAGGGACAGATGACCTCGTAGTTCCGCCCCTTAAGACAATAACTAACTTCGGTGGTTCAGCAAATATAGGCTCAATGTGAACTCGGAAAATTTGCTTATGAACTTCACTCAAAACATGAACTAACAGAATTCATCTGCCCTAACTCAGTTTCAGCACAAATTTTATAATTGTGGCCCAGTAAATTAGCATGTACATACAAATTAGTGATGTCCAAACCTAGTGCCAAATTAGTACAGGAACATGACCAACTATAGAATTTAATCAGCACTTCCATTAAAAATATAAAAATAAAGTAAAAATCTTCCCGTCGTTGAGAAGTTTCCCATACAGTCACAACCCAAGTTCACTCAAACATTTGAAGATCTAGCCAAGTAGGCCTACTTAACCTTAATTCAATTTCAACCCAACTTTTATGGGCCAGACAATTGGCATACGTACATACATACAGAGCTTTCCTAGTGGCTCATTAAATGATTTGTCCTAACATAGGGCCTAATTAGTACAGAACTGTACCTTACCAACTTTTAGAAATAAAGACTTATCAGTACAAAGAAAGGCGTTCTTTAAAAAAAAAACTTCCAGTTGTGACGGTTGAAGTTTTTCCAACCTTTTTACTCCCTAGGTATTAGCTTTAGATCGAAAAGTTTATAACAAAATGCAAATTACCTTCCAAATCATATAAAATCTTTGAGAAACAAAATGAAGGAAGGCCCACAACATTCAACACTATCCAAAGCAAAAAGAAGTTCAGGCTTCAGCCTTCCTACCTTACTGCAGACCCAGCACCGCCCAGGGCTTCTTACTTCTTCCGGAGACTCCTCTTGAAGGCACATCTTGATGTCACAGGCGTCGAGCAAAGAGTGAGCTACGTCATTTGGATCGCCCTTTTATAAACGCAGCCTTGCTGAAGCGGATCAATACGTTCTGGAAAGTTCTGGGAGTTTTGCGTAGTGGAAATTTCCACTAAACTGCGCATGACCCTGGCGACTTACCCAATCGCAGGCAAGAGATCACGCCCTACCGCTCCCCTGTAGTGGCACGTTGTACAGCGTTGCCATGTTCATCCTGGTTAGAAATGACGCCATCAGACCGCCATATTAGCATCGAATGCTGCAAACTTTTATTTTGTGTTAAATTAACGAAACTTAGAAGAAACCCATCCAAGAACCCAGTAATCCATACTTGAAAATTATGGCCTTAAAAATGACTGAAAAGCTCCCTTTGTTAATAACAATAGGATGCAGTTGAAATTATAAAAATCAGTGACGCGAAGTATCCTTGAGTCTACTGTATGACTCCTCTTTGTAGTGCAAAAGATCGCAATATTCCACCTACATTTGCTATCACAAGTTAAAGATATACGCTCAATCTATCCCGAAGCGAATTAAAATAACGTAGCAAATTACTAGTTCAGAAAAATCCCATTGATGTACAACTGTTCGAGGGGCAGTTGACCTCGCTGATCCGCACCTTAAAAGATCAACACTCATCATCCAAATCCCACTGAGATCAATCATTATTTAACCGAGCAAACGCAAGTGTATACTCAACGTCACCATCATTGAAGCAGGACTATACCGATGATCAACATAATTGGCCTTCAATTAATTCGTATCATTACATCATATTATGATATTTCTTTTATCTAATTTTATAACAACAAAAATGGATTCTTACAGAGATTAAAAATTGCGTACAATGCATATTTTCCGATCAGCCATCACAGCGTGCATTAAGCAAGCAATGGCTTAATTAAATAATGATTAACCATTCTAACATTCCGCGGAATGTTAGAATCGAATGCTGCAAACCTTGCTTTTCGTGATAAATTAACGATTGCGGCCATTATTAAATGTATGTATTCAAATTAGGTGGCTAGGAATAATAATCCAATGTTTTCTTGCTTGTGCTTTTACTTTCATCTTCAAACCCAACATTTCACAAATCAATACCGTAGTTCTACGGCTTCTTATCTTGCCTCAGTCAGCTGGATCTCAAACCAACATGGCTGTCGCAAGCCCCGCCTCAAACAATCGCCAGTGAAAATAGGCTTGCATTGCCGGTCTTTGTCATTTTAAGAAATTGGTGGTGAAAAATTGTTTCAAAGGGATAAATTCATATTCCTCTTGGATTATCTTTCTTTCTTTCTTTCTATTACCGAAGTACAGTACATCTGAATTCTTGGAACGCTATGCTTATTTCAGAACTCGAGGTAGCTATGGTATTTTGTAGTAAAATAACAACCAACATAATTATTTTATCAGTAGTGGGGCATACTGAAACTTATAAATAAGCGTAACTTATGCGAGTGGGAGTGAAAGGGACCTTTAAAATAATCAAAGCTATAGTAAAATTAAGGGCCGAATGGGTGGTATGCGGCCCTGTGGGTGAACTTCTGCTGGTGGAAGTGGGCTAATAAAACACAGGAAATGTCATTCACTCCTACCAATTCCAATGCATGCACTTGGACGCCATGGCTCCTGGGCAGCGGGTACACGGATAAGGAATGTAAGTTAAGGGCAAATAGCGAGTTCCTGACGCTTTAAAAAAGGGACCCATCAGCTAAAGGGGTTGGCGATGGGCTGACAACCAAAATCAATCTGAAGAAGAATTAACCGGCCTTACCTCTTTACAAGTCGACAACCTGGCAAAAGATCCTTTAAGGACAGGCGTTCTCAACCTTTTTGAGACAGTGAGCACCACCCTCATGCCATACCAAGTACCCAAGCATCATTAAATGGAAATTTTAATAGTAATAACGACAACAATAGTAATAAAAATAATAATAACGCAACAAACATGCTCCACTCTTTACTTTGCTTATAGCTCTCTCCCTCAGAAATGTCGAAATAGCTAGGGATTAACCGCTCACCAGGCATGCTCCAACTGCTTCCATGACTCCTGTAGGTAAGATACATTTCCATATGGATCCACCTCGTTGCGTAGTGGCTAGCACTCTTGGCTGTCACCGCGGAGGCCCGGGTTCGATTCCCGGCTCTGCCAAGAAATATAATTCTGGTCAGAGGGTTGGAACGGGGTATACTCAGCCTCGTGAGGCAAATGTGACAAGAGGGTTCGATTCCCATCTCAGCCATTTTGGATGTGATTTCCCGTGGTTTTCTATTCCAGGATGGTTCTGAACAGGTGCCTCCTTCCTAATGCTCATCTGAATTACGAATACACACTCTAATACAGCCATCACAATAACACAGGTTATCAGACACGGAGCTACATGACCAGTCTCAGGGTGTTACATGACCATGATGTCGCAAAGCCCCTAAATGAATCATCAACATTATTTCCATATGGACAGTCGAGTTGAATCAGCATCTTTTGTGTTACCGGTACTCATAAAACAAGGATGTATTTTTACTGTAGATTACAATTAGGCCTACTATTTTACAATATGATACAACTTCTGACTGTCAAAACTTTTATTCTATTATTCTGGTTCGTGCAACAGAATTTGAAATGAAGAAGAGATCTCACGGGAGCTGGTGCTCGCGAGCACATTTTGGCTCGTATGAAGAGAGCACCAAATTTAATTTAAAGAGCACCAGGTTGAGAATGCCAGCTTTATTAGGAGGAGGTTGGTTGGTTCCTTAGTTTAGGGGCTGCGACAACGCGGTCATGTACCCCTGTGTATTTTGGGTGTGTGTAGAATCTGTCTGATAACCCGTGTTAATTGTGATGGATGAGATGAGTTTCTTCAGTTAAAGTGATACTTTAGTCTGCAAATCCTTTGCTCAAAATGCTTAAAGAGAAGAGCAGCAGAAAGTATTTATTAAATCAGTGGGTGTCAGGTACAGTAGTAGCGATTATTCAACTGATGGCGTTGTCGTCTATTGTCAAATATGCTCGAAGGAAGTGAAATTTGAAAAGAAATTTTAACTTGAACGACATGCCAAAACGACTGCACATATTACGGGAAAGGAGAGTAAATAAGATTGGCTTTTGTGAAATGCATAATACTCTATTTTTAGTGTATAATTTCTACATTTTTAGTGCATCATTTCCTCATTTTTACAAAATGTGAAAAGTAGACTAAAGTGTTGAATGAACTGTCGCCGGGCTGTCGGCATAGTCACACGCGTACAATTGCTCCGGGGTGCTGTATTAAGTCCGGAGATCGTAGGCTCGAATCCCGATGTTGATAGCGGCTATCCTGAGCGTGATTTTCTCCCCGAGTTTTTCCACACTCCCTCCAGGCAAATGCCGCGATAACTTAGTTCCTTATATCGAGACCCAGGGTACCTACCCTATCCCCGATACTAATAATTACAGCTACACACACTACTACAGTCACCACAGAAACACAGGTTATCAGACAAATTGAGCACGTGCCCAAGTATATGAGGCTGAAGACCAAAGATGTTCCAAGCTTGTTATACTGTATGAATTAACAACACTGGTGAACTTAGCAAATATGGTTTGACCAGCATCGATGAAATTTTGCAATTTTTACTCCTTTGAATTAGATACTGATTCATCGTCATCCTCATCATCATCGTCATCAATTCCCCTTGTCCAGCTCCTGCCAGGCCGGGGTATTAATAGTTGCCTCTTCTTTCACCAGTCCTCTTCAGTAATGTATTCCAGTCATCTTCTATTCCTTATACTGTTGTAGACAGAGTCTAACCATCTTGCTCTGGACCTTCTCCTTGTCCTCTTTCCCTCAATATTAGCCCTTAACACTTGTCAATTTATTCTTCTCCTTCGAATCATTCAATTTTTCTACCCTTATTTGTTTTCCAACCTCATCATTTCTTACTCTGTATCTCCTTGTCTCCCCCCCAGATACTCCTCAGGAACTTGATTAAACTGCCCTGAATTTTACTTTCTTCTCTTTTGGTCAATGTTCAGGTCTCTGATGCATAATAATGCTAATTTAGGGGTATAGTACATATTGTACATTATCTCTTTCCATTTCATGGGGACTTCACTGTTCCTCAGAAGGTTTCTTACACTCTGCTACTGTACATGAAGCCTATGTCATCACAGCTATCTCACCTTCACATCTTATCACCGTGATTTGCTGACAGATATTCTGAATAAGTTAGTTATTGTAGTTTTAAGGGGAGGAACAGTGAGGTAATCTGCCCCTCTTAACACAGAGTTAAGTATTCAAATTTAGAACTGAATTAACATTTAGAGTGGAAGCCTAAATATGGAAAAGACTAGCTGCGTGGCTCAGCGGTAACGTTCTCGCCTGCTGTTTCCAAGGTTGCAGGATCGAATCCTGGCGCAATCAGCTGGCATTTGAGGGTGCATAAATGCGAGGGGGCCGTGTCAGTAGATTAACTGGCACGTTCAAGATCCCCTTCTGGGCAAAATTCCGTCAAAATTCTCTAAAAGCCAGAGTAGTTAAAAGGGACGTAAAACCAATAACATTATTCATTAAATATGAAAAAGACCTAAAAAATAACAGAACAGAAAATTAAATAAAACTAATAATTGTAATAATAAACAAAAATTACGGAAAACCGAAAATCAGAATTTCAAATAAGAACGAGTTCTTTGAGTAAATATTCACTTGTAAATTTAGATTGCTGACCCTAACCCACTCTCACTTATAAAGTGGATGACGAGATCAGCAGCCACCACGTCATCGGCTAATATAAAATCGAGTGTCATCTGTAAACCAAGGTTTCTTCGTAAATCAGCAGTTCCATACATTTGATTAATATGTGGGCCACAGTGAATACGGGGGTCATCCCTTCGCTTTACGTGTGGGTGGATCTTGCGTAACCTATACTTATAGTCTACACAAATTAACGGACTCCCTCCGTGACCAGAAAGAGCTCCGCCACACGCGAGTAGTTCCCTAAGTAAACAAGCCCTTGTCATCATAGGAAAGAAGGAATGCCAATTGTCTTCCTCCCCAACCGTTTTCAAAACTAAAGACCCCACACCTCTCGGCATCATTCAAATGTATAGCCTGGATGTTTCCCTGGTATTCCATTCATTCCGGTAGGGAGAGATGACCTTGATGTTTCGCCCCTAGATAGGATGTTCCGATTTAACTTCAGAAGGCATAACAAGTAATTTTTTGACTCTATGGACACTGAAAAATTTTCGTTGGTTGTTGGTGTTCTTTGGATATACAGCATTATGTTGTGTTCATTTTGTCTTGACGTAGTGAAATAATTGGAATAATAAGTGTTAAGTCGGAAATAAATTCACTCTTCTTCTTAAACATCAACAATCACCATCATCAAACATCACTATGGTTGGGGCACTTGACCCCACTGTTTCACCCATTAAAACAACACAATCATTCATCCATCACTACTGTAGTTTATGTCATTGGCATTACGTCCCTTTGAACTACTGCGATTTTTACAGACCCCGGGGTGCCGGAATTTTGCCACAAAGGGGATTTTACTGCGTCAGTAAATCTACCGGCACGGCTCCCTCGCATTTGCGCACCCTCAAATGCCAACTGGCTGCGCCACGATTCGATCCTGGGACGTTGTGTATATTAGGCGAGAACGTTACCACTAGGGGTAGATGACCTCGTAGTTCCGCCCCTTAAAACATCAATAACTAATTAACGTTACCGCTGAGCCACGCAGCCAGTCTACGCTAGTTTAGACGTCAACCTATTACATACAAAATGTAAAAAGAGGTTATATTTCATCATTACCCTACACACCTCATCTGGATCGGCTTCGGTGGCGTAGTCGGTAGCATGCTGAACTGCTATGCCCAAGATCCCGGGTTCAAACCCGGCCGAAGTCGTCGGATTTTTTAAGAGCGTTAAAATCCTTCAGCATACCTTCATTCGGAGGGGAAGTAAAGCCGGCGGGCCCATGTCATAGATTTATGGTATGAAAAAGAACTATAATTGGGAGTGTGTAGCTAAATTTTTAGGTTACAGTATTTGGTGAGAAACGCTCTATCAAGTTCCAACGTTCGCCGCTGGGTGACAGTGTCGTCTGGTAGTCAAAGTTGGAACTACCTGAAATGAACTTTCTTCGTTCATTTCATTTCTCATTAACTCCTGTGAGATTGGCGTCAGGGACGGCATCCAGCCTTAGGAACCACCAGCCACTTGGAATTTCATCGCTACTCATCTCTGACCTCGTTGGAAACGGGATTAATAAACTTACGCATTACCTCGTGCTCGCTGGCATCGGGAGGACGTGGGTTCGAATCCCATCTCGGCCGTCCTGAAAATGGTTTTCGTTACTGTATTTCCTATTTTCACCACCAGGCAAATGCCGGGACGGTTACTTTCAATAGGTCCACGGACGATTTCCTTCCCTTCCCTGACCCGTCCTGAAGAGAAAATACATGGCCATTGCCTGCATTAATAAAAATAAAAAAACTATAAATGGAGTGTCTGCATGGCGCAGCGGTAACTTTCTCGCCTGCTGTTCCCATGGTTGCAGGATACTGAAAGCACTGCTGATACCGTACATACTGTAGCAGCAAAGAATAACACGGATCCAAATTGTTAAAGAAGACATAACAATAAGAAATTGACCGATGCTATATAGACTAATAGTTTCCTCCCACTATTAGTGAAGAAAATTGACACCGAGCTTCTTCAAAATCTGATGGATTCTACTTAACCATCTGCTACACAATGCTTCATTCAAAACCTCAGTAAGCCCACAGACATAACGCACAGAGGTTGTGCATTTCAAAGTTTTGTATATTTTCATTATTTTGGTTGCTGCCATTTCAAACTGAGGTGTAATGAATAATTGGATGGAAATTTGATAAGCCATTTTTCAGTGTTGCCTTCGTAATAGGCCTAGGCTATGGTAGCCTGCTTTGGCACGTTAACGGGTTGACCGACTTAAAATCAATTTTAAATAATCAACAATACGAATGCCAAAAGAAAAAAACAGTTCACATTTGCTTTTTTTCTCTTCAGGAGGATTTATTGTCCTCTCGCTCTGCAGGTAATTGTCCAGGAGTGGTGAACCTGGATTCTACACTTGCACTTGGATAATATGATTGTGGTGAGTACCATTCTCCCTCTCCAGCTGGAGTAAGTGTTCACCAGATCTCCACAAAGTATCCCTCGTAATATACAGTAAAGTGTTAGTTGCTATAGAAGTAGTCTGCCGTAATGTTTCTTTGGTGGTAAAATGAAATGTCAATCGAAGGCCATTCATCTACAACAGAATGTGTTGATGGACTCTAGCTATCAATATAGCCTACTCTTACTGGATAGGCCTAACCACAGAACAATATAGGCCTAACTGTTTCTTAACACACAACGAAAATGTACGAAGTTCGAAGACGAGAGTATAGCCTCTGCTCATCATCTCAGTCAAGTATACAGCCTACTTTCTTCAAAGATCAATCCAAGGCATTAGGAATTTAGTGTACGTTAGTATCGCGCCTCGTAGTTCCAACCCTTAAAACAACAATAACTAACCATAACTACAATATGACAACAGCACTGAAAAGTAGGTCTACACAATATTAAGGAATTACATAGGGGCGTCATGGGAAGGGCTTGACAGGAGTAACTGCGCCTCTGAGCAGGTTGGGGGAGAGGGCCCATGGAGGGGACAATGAAACAATAATCAAAATCATTTATCATCATCATCTTGCACAGTTTCCAGCCACTGGCCGGGTCTGTTTGGAACACAAGCCTCTCCAACGGTCTTCTGTCTTCCCACCATCTCTCAGCCTCCACCCTTGTCCCTTGTCCAGTCTTCTCCTCTCTTCTTCACGCTTTCTTCCACCCCCTTCAGCCACCTGTCTCTCGTCTTCCTCTCGGTCTCTTTCCTTCCCACTTCGTCTCGTGTACTCTCCTGGGTATCCTCTTCTCCTCCATTCGTTTTACATGTCCATACCATCTAAGTCTAGATTTCTCTATACCATCTTGTAATGGTTCCTCCTTTATTAATTATCTGGTCCTCTCATTTCTTATTCTGTCCATCTTCGTAGCTCCAATACTGCTTCTCAAGAACCTCATCTCACTGGCCTGTATTTTGCTCTTCTCCCTTCCTTTCATAACCCAGGTCTCCAAGGCATACGTCAGGATAGGGACATAGTAAGTTCGATATATGATCTTTTTGCTGTTCTGAGGGACATCCTTGCTCCATAACATGCTTCTTACACTCCTCCGAAAAGCTTCTGCCTGCCTCTCCCGCTCATTTATTTCTCTATCGTTTCTTCCATTATCTTGTATCAGGCTTCCCAGATATTTGAAACTCTCCACTTTCTTCAGCTGTTCCCCACCAATTGTTATTCCCGTTGTGGTTATTTCCTTCTTCCTTGTTGTGATCACCATCTCACTCTTATGTATGCTAAATTTCATCCCATATCCTTGTATTATTCCTTCCCACACGTCCAACTGTTCCTGTACCTCCTCCTCCTTGTTTCCCCAAATCATCAAATCATCTGCAAACACCATTGCTTTCATCTTTCCTTCCCCAATTACTTGTGCCACTCGGGTCATTATGTCATCCATCACCACGTGTTCAATTTTAAAACGGAACTCGTGTAGTATCCGTTGCCCGCCGCCATTGATATCCGAAAAATTTTCTATAGAAATGGCCAATGTTACTAATATACAGGTGTTGAATATTTTATCGCTAGAGGGTGTTACTGAATTCTCTCAGAGTGCCAACATTATTGTTTCCAGACCAATATTTTTTTCCAGACCAATGGTTTTCGCCTACCCTAGACCAATAAAGGTTAGGTAGCGCGGCCCAGGGCCGCGTTAGGCTAATATAAACACCCCTGGTTTTTGTCACGCTCAGTGGGGGTAGTCACGCATCAATAATTTTTATCCAGGCCAATGGTTTTGCATAGTAGTACAATCAGTAAGTTGGCAGCAAACATGGCGGCGTGCTTTTTGATAAGTTTATTACTTGAAAGTTAACGTTGACAATTTCCTTGTTTTGGAAGTGTTTACGCGGTGTTTGTTAATGGCAAATGGCTTGAATAACGTGGCAGAGTAATTACAAACCATTTTCAGAGCGCTACTAAGTAAAATAACGCACTTTCGAAACGGGCAACGTATACTACAAGATAGACATTACTCATTAATTAAAAATAATAAATGAAATACATGGTCTTTTTATTTTGGTCGCTCCGCAGCACCACGAGCAATGACACTCCGTCCCTAGCCGTATAATGCGCGCTTGCTTATCGCTACAGTACTGCATTAGGTCATCTTAGCCGTCATGACGGGATATGTCTCTCGGCAATTGAGTCACCCGGCCGCAAGGCTTATAAACTACAGAGGTTGCCTCAATTTTCACTCACCAATCAGCGCCCACAAGGCGGATGACGTCACAAGATACCAAACGCGCCATGTGGGGAACGTAACGAAACTGTCAACATCAGCTGTTGAGTACGCAAAGAACAGTTTATTCTCATGAAATTATTGGTAAATGGGTGATAAAATAACTGAATGTAGCCTACTTGCATTTTTTGTTGTGATCTTCTTGAATTTCGTGGAAATTCGCCTAGACTCGGTAGCAGTATCGTGGGTGTTAGTGACTTCCAATAACCACTTCTTTTGCAAGATAGAATTGGAATGTTTCATTCTGATGAAGAAAATTGTTATCACAGCTGCCTCAACACCACCAGACGGTACGTCAGGAACTTCTCTCTACACAAAATCTTTCGTTCTTCTTAGAACGTTCTTGCCTCATAGAAATCCGTATTTTCCGTGAAATGTGACGAATTTTGCTGAAATGTGCCGGAACTGGTTTAGCCAAGTTTATGAGGGATCGGTCATACCACCGTATGACAAGTGTTAAATCGAGGTTGGCAATGCATAATCGTGTTGAGTTTGCATTCCATAGGTTAAGTTCCCAAGTTGTGGAAATGTATCTTGGAACTTGAGGGCTACATAACCTGCAACATAAGCCTTGCCATCTTCTTCACTTTGTTCCATGATATTGACAATGAAGGACTCTGGTTGCACATTGCTCCCTAAGGTTCGTTCTGGAAGCACGTTACTTGATTCAGACACTATGCCAGCTTTGTTTAGTGCTTTAACAACTGCATATTCATCTGAATCTGGATCAGCAGCGTTTGTTTGCTTTTGAACAACTTCTGGATTTTTCCTAAAATAATCATCCTCAGTCTGTAAATGCAGTTAAGGGAAGAAGGATGATCGTGTAAGCCACCACGGGTTCGCAATTGTGAAAGGAGAGTTTCCAGGGAGTACATCTTGATTTAGCCTATGTGTGAGAATGTACTTTGTATTATGCCTACGGGCCATATCTTGGTACAGAAGTTGAAGGGATTTTATTGAAATGATGACTGCTTTCTGCAATATTTGCAAAGAAATTTTACCAATGTAAAGAGAATTAATCATGAAATTTTCCATCTAGTCCAAAAACAAAATACCATGCATGGGCGTATATAAGGGGGAAGGGGGGGGGGGCTGAGGGCGCTCCAGATCCCCCCACCGAGAAAAGCCAACTTGGGTACAACATACAATGTATTTCACAGTAGTCTACTTTTAAGAAATAATTATAAATTTGTAAAAGAAATGAGTGTTTACGTTTCTGCTTTATAAATTGACAAGTAACCCATTTAGATATTTTCCATTCATACTCCATAGGCTATAATAGAAAATTCATTAAGTACTCACAATTTTCCACGATAGTCAACCCCCCCCCCCCCCTCGAAAAAAATTGTATATATGCCCCTGATAACATGTACGAAATATGAAAAAAATATTAACAGCTTTAAAATCAACCTAGCAGATCATCAAAACTTAAACGTAGGCCAGCTAGGCTCACTTACCGCTTGGTTTTAGATTCATTGGGAATCTTAGCTTTATATTAAGCAATTCGGCCCTGTAGTCTAATTCGAAGTCTTCACTCTTAATGTGGAGGGAACATAATTATCCTACTTGTTTGAGGGTTGCAATGATATTTTCGCTTACATGCAGCAATCCACTGATTGCGAATGCATGCGTCTTTAGGCATCGTGAAAAATGACAACTTTATAATAACTGTGACAAACTGCTACAGCATATCTTTGACCTGGCATGATTATAAACAAAAGGGCTTAAAACACGTGTTTAAACCACTGCAATCCATAGAATATAATGAGTGGGAAAGCTGACTTTCCTTGCATATCTCGTGCCTCGCGCGCTACGAGGAAACTTGTGACGTCACGTCCTTTTCCTTCCCTCCGCGATCCCCTCGCCAAAGAGCTCCATATTGAGGCAACCTCTGTAGTTTACTAGCCTTGACCCGGCCGGGCTATCGCCTTCCGTGCATGTTCCCCTGATACCCGGAGCGACCTAAAAAAAAAGACCCTGTATGTTCCCCTCAAAAAAAGTAAATACCGGTAAGTTGCCATAATTATATAACTTAATAGCCAATTAACCTTATCAAAATATTAGGCTATCAGCACACTCCTCTGTTTAATAGCAAAATCAATTCATTAATCAGGAAAAGGAAGAAAATTACACCGGTGCCTGGCATCCAAAACAGTATTTGCGGCTACCTTATAATCGATTTCCTACAATACATTTAAAATTTAGAACAGTGAGCACAAAGCGGTCGACTTCACCGTTCAAATCAGTTGCGCTGTTGGCTTTGTCGCCACTCAACACAGCGACTAAAATTGTAAGTAATGAAATTGGCCAAAATAACTGTAGTAATGGTATCTGGAGACGATGATATAGTGATAGATGTTCACTCGTCCGCTGCCATAGACCCGCCATCCCGCCCTAATAGGAGCAAGACTTATATAGCTGAAATTGCTACTCTGCCGTCCATCTTTGTGGATGTTTGTGAAGGAGTCCACGACTAGACCATTATTTTCGTCCAGACCAATGGAGGTTTGATAGCGCGGCCCTAAGGGCCACGTTAGCTAATAGATAACACCCCTGGTTTTTGTCACGCAGTGGGGAAAGTCACGCATCAATAATCTTTGTACAGGCCAATGGTTTTGCCTTTTATTTCATTATTCATGTTGACAACGTGTCACGTGGGTATGACGTAGTGTACTGTATGATTTTCAATGGCTGACCTTGTTCTAATGAACACGACCAATAATGCTTTATTTACGTTAAAAAGCAATTGAGAATGTGAAACGACTCCCAACAACTCCCAACATCTCCGAGAAAGGTTTGTCAATCATAAATACTATATTTTCAGTAATATACCTTGTTGAAAGTTACCAAGGCTTGGTGTCCTGTTCTGTAGTTTTAACGGGGATGTTTTAAGTATGGATCATACTGTTGGTCAATAAACACACACACACAAGCATAATTATATCAAAAAGGAACTTTTCTCACTGGAATTAAATTATACAATAAACTACCCCAGTATATAAAACTGGCCCCAAAAATAAAAAAACCTTTGATAGAATGTTGAAAGCTTATCTGCAGTGCCATTGTTTTTACTCTGTAGTTGAATATCTTAGCGTATAGGAGCGATGAAATCGATAATTATATTTTACTTTTCTATTTTCATTGTAATACCTAGCTGTATGTTGTTGTATTTATAGATTTAAGTTTTCATATTATGATAATAGAGTGAGGTGTAAATAGTTGTGCAATAAGATTGTATCTATTAAAATCTGTTATTATAATAAGTTATAAATAGTTATAATATTAGTAATATATACCTGTTAGTTCTTTTATTTTATAAATGTAAATTCTGACGTGTCCTATATCAAAAATGTATTGAATACATTTATTTGATCAAATGGAATTAATAAAAATCTATCTATCTATCTATTTGAAACAACAAATAGCCTATCGGAGATTTAATAGCGTTTAATCTATTCTTTCTAAACTATTTTCACTAATAAGCCAACATGGTTGCACAAGGTTTTAGAAATACTGTAGGCAACGATATGTTGATCTCAAAATCTACCATTTCAATCTATGCTCCATTAAGACGTAACCCTCATCCCCTCAAATGAGCGATGCGTGTGTCTTTTATGTGGGAAGCTATGTCATCGATATCACGTAGGCTACTGAGTTTGAGTAGGAAGGACTAACTTTAAGTTAACTAGTTTCTGCACAGAATCATTGTGAAATAATCTTGCACATTGTGCATTATAAAATAAATAATCACAGTAAACAAATAAAATCTACCGTAAAGAGACTTACCCGAGACATCACCATCGCAAGATTCACCAGTATTCATTCCAGGTAAGCCTCCATTCCTTATTTTGAGAGTAATTCTGTTCACCAACACTGTGCAAAGCAAATTGTGCTTGATGCGTCTAAAAAACGAACGTTCCCGCATTCTTTGAGAGTTTTATTCTCTTATCTTTTTTTTTGCAGCAGAATCCACAGATACAGCACAACACCTAAACAACGGACCCGAACAATTACCAGTATCGTAACAGAAACGAATCAGACTATTATTGTGAGGTTGGTCTCTGATTGGCTATCGATGGACTAATACCAAAGATACTCTGTTAAGATAAGTCCGACTCAATGCGTCGTGTGCCTATAATATAATTTATTGTAGTTTCTAAACATACAATTGAAAGGATCACCCGAATGGGTATTTTATTCTTTACTATAATCGGAAATTGATTTTGTTCTCTTGTGACACTCTGTGATATGACAATGTGTGCATCTCTGCCCGCACAATTCACATACATAATGTCTTATTGTTGCATATTGTATAATTATTTATTTGACAGCATGAATGTGCGTACATAATAGTTTAATATATAAACTTATACATTCCTTACCATATTCCGAGATTTGATTCTGTTCACAAATGGGTTAAAATGATATCGTTCACATATTTTATAATGGAAGCCGTGTATGGCTAATCTTGTAACGGTATGCCTCTGCTCCTGATTCTCTTTGGTCCAACTGCGGCCAATCACGGCAGTTGTCCCGTAAAAGTCGATGTCTATCTCCGCTCTCTTCAACCGTCTCCGTTCTAGTAGTTTATTGCTGGCTCTGGCAGATGGAAAACTGAGGCATAAATCTTCTATGTAAAAAGTTTCCTTGGCCAGCTCATATGCTAGTCTTGATGGCGCGTACTTTCCCACCCCGAGTGCATACCGGTATTTTATAAACCGTGCCTTCACTTTCTCAATGGCTATAGGAATATCTTATGCACAACTTTTCCGCCAGATGTCATGACTGTTCTATGTGGTACTCCATTGATTTTCCTTCCCTTGGCAGTCTATACGCATCGAATTTTAATAATAAAAAGTTAATAATATGATAAATCTTCGTTCTAAAGCGTGTGTTGCAGCCTATTGTGTGTTATTTGAGCTAAATAATATAATGATCCCATATAGTACCTGTGCGCTATCTGTTGCTGCTAGTTCAGGATATCCCTATTGGCAACTCAAGTTACGTATAAATAGAGGCGCGGTGGTCGCCCAAAATGGCCGTTACGCGTTTTTGCGCTCCCATTGGTGTACTTTGATTAATACAAGCAAGCTTTGATTATTACCGGCTTAGATCATAAATCCAATAGATGGCTGATGACGTCACGTTGTTGAAACCCACGGCCAACGAGAAATACTGGCCCTGGTGCGCTTTCGTGACGTCAGCAATGTAGTGCTGTTGCACCACTTCCGGTAGGGTTATGTATGACGGGAACATAAACCGTATTGTCTACAAGATGCTGAAATCACAGAATTAGAACATCGTACTTAACCCATATCATATCAGAAAACACGCTGTAAAAAGCATTGACCCAACACAAGCATGGCTTCTGGCAAAACATACATGGTAATTGCAACTCAAGTCTTACACTGATCAATCTTATGAAGTCCAATACTTAGCCACAATTTACTTATGTAATTTGTAATTTTGCACAACTTGTGCGCAATAAAACGTTATTATTAATTTACTTATGTAGTCATTACTCTAAGTAGAACTTATCTTTAATCGTTGTAGTTGAACAAAAGGTAATACTTTTCAGGAGTACGGTAAGTTATGTTATCTTTCCCTGGCGGTTGCTTGTTAATTATGTGGAATTACTTGACGGTTACAAAGGGGTCAGGAAGGTTATGAAAAGCTAAGAATAATGCCGGACAATGTAAGCATGTTTTCTTATAGTTGAGCTATATGCATAAATGTATCAAACGTTTTTGTAATAGAAAGATATTCACGAACATAATATTCTATGGCCTTAGTCTTACTGCCGGTGTGGTAGTCATCTTGACTTCATCACTGAATCTGTATAAATTCTGGTATTCATTTACCACTTGTCTTCATAGAAGGTATTAATGAGTCGTTAGTCGGTGGCGAGTGTATTCCGTAGATCTCTTCTATAAACGTATTGATTTCTGTTCCGCCCCTTAAAACAACAATAACTAAGTAATACTCTCACTGCAAGTTTCTTTGATCTAATTATACTCATGTCACTGCTCATGTCCACATAAGTTACTCACAACGAAGGTCACAGGTTCTACAACTCAACTTACTGTACTCGTTGCAGCTATTAAAGACACAACAAATCCTTGAATCCTAGTTTGCGTGGATTTTTGTTACGAGTAACTTCAACATGAAACTAGGCTATCTATAGCTGGTGTAGTTTTGTAAACCTATACAGTATAATTTATCGTGCTTGAAAACACACGGAACATCTAAACTGGGTCCATTTCAAGAAGATTGATATAAAATATCGCATTTCTGCTGCTCATGAATTGCTCTCGACTTAAACTCACTAGCACCATCAAGCACTACATTGCCTATGTCACAAAAGGATTAGGTTTACGCGCCATGGTCTGTCTTTCTCGTTGGCCGTGGTTGAAACCAACATCTCGATCAGCTGACTAAAGGGAACTGCGGTAGTTTGGAGCACTGAAATACTGCACGTGATGATAGAATTGGGTTATTTAAAGTGAGTTCTATTCATTACTAAGTCAGAATGGTGTATTACTGTGTCGCGTATGGATGTAAGGAGGCGTTTAAAAAAGGATCGGGTATTTCTTTCCATACGTTAGTTAATTCATTGCTAAATAACCCTAAAATTCTTGACTTAATTACTTGCATTTCTTTAGCCTACGTTTCCTCTTAACTCCGAAACATGAAAGAAAAATAATTAAACATGGAAATGCTGGAATTTATTATAAATTATTATAATTTTCCCTATCCCTTACTCCACTGAACAGGCCTGTATTTATGCTCGAAGGTATCAAGTATTTACATATGCATAGGCTAGACGTTTTTCTCGGTGTTTTGTTGAGACTGCTAGTAAATGCATCTCTGAACATAAAAATGCTTTATGTCCCTATGATGGATTAAATGTAGTGTGGACTACACAATGCAGTCGTCAATCATGTTCAGTGTCAAATTGCAGGTTATGCTACAGATGTGACGGTGTAGTCTTCGATAAAATAATATTAAACATAAGTTATGGACAGTGCATTTGCTTGAGGGAATTTTGAGATTCTTCTAGGATATGCTACATTGCATCCCTAAATTAGTCAATTCTTCGTAGAATTTCAGAATTCTGGGTTATTTTTGCGAAGGTTTCTATGATTCATGGAAAATGGAATTTAAAAGGAAACAGTTCATTGATTAAAATATTTCCTATGTATCAAATGTAATGTATAGTTGTTAAAAACCAACGCTTACTAAATCTATAAACTACCTTATTTCCATTTGCCCATGTTGTTTTGTTCACTTTCATAAAATACTGAAGTGGAAAGGTAACGCTGAATGAGAGCTCATCGTACGATAAAATGTTCTTACGTGCCGGTACTGAAATTAGCCAAAATACATTTTCTAATGATGGAAAATAATTTGGGAAATGATGTAGTAAGTTAATAGATTGAACTAATTTTTGAAGCTTTCGGGCGTAAAATAAAAAATGACCACCTAGACAAACACAATTCTGTTCAAAAATCAGTAGGCCTAATTAAGAGTTGGATTTGCTATGATGTATTTACAAGGGGGAATCCTGGATGTATGAGTATTGCGGAACATGACAGCCACTTTTTATACAAACACAATTCTGTTCAAAAATCAGTAGGCCTAATTCAGAGTTGGATTTGTTATTAAGTATTTACAAGAGGGGGTCCTGGATGTATGAGTATTACGGAACACGACAGCCACTTTTTATACAAATACAATTCTGTTCAAAAATCAGTAGGCCTAATTCAGAGTTGGATTTGTTATTAATTATTTACAAGATCGGATCCTGGATGTATGAGTATTACGGAACACGACAGCCACTTTTAACACCAATATGTTACATTCTTAAGCTTTGCTACCTTCCGGTACGTAAAGAAACATGCGATGCTTTTCCCAATGCCGTATAAATTACGAAAATGTGTGTTTAAACCCTCATTAAAAATCATTTCCTCACATACTCCTATCACCTTCCATTACGAGGTCCTCTGTTTACCCTTTAATCAGCTGAACGAGATGTTGGTTTCACGTCACAGTACAGGCGCAGTGTGGCAATGCGCACTCTATTGTATTTATGCTCGAAGATTACCGGCAACGCGACGGTCTGTTTATAACCAGATTCTTGAAATTACTAACGCTGGGTTACCAAGTTTTAACTAGAAATTGGAAGCTCAAATCATAATTAGAGGCGTTGCGGTCGTCTAAAATGGCCGTGAAGGAAGGAAGCGTGAGCGATCATCAGCCACGGGACCTCTTTATTATGTGGAATCCGAACCACAGGACATGGCATTTCACTTAGAAAATCTCACATGCATTGACCGGGAATCAAACCCGGTCCACCTTGGTGAGAATCCACTTGATCAGCTTGACCACCACGCCCCTCGATAATTTCCACTGTTAAACTTGCTCCACAACTGCAAGCAATTGTCACTGGAAAGTTACAGCTGCATAAATCTCATTAATCATAGTAGTCTAATAATGAATTATTTAATTACCTGTATGTGTATTAGGGCCTACCTATGTATTTCACACAATGTTAAGTTTTTAGGATAAATCCCATGTCAATAATTACAGTTAAAATGTTCAATTTCATTATGTATGCCAGTTATCATGTTGTGTTTCTTAATTGGTCGTTAAATAAAAACTTTTGATTATAATTTGTATGATTTATCTAATCAAAATAAGCTATGGAGGGCCAGATTGATGGTGTTTGCGGGCCAGTGTTGGCCCATAGACCAAAGAACACTGGCCTCATGCGTACCTCATTCAGCTGGTTTAACGGAAAGTTATGAAAACTTTGACCAGGTTTTCCTACTTGTTCGACAAGATTTATCGAGTCTGGTACCGTATAATAATTATGCTATATTAATTAGAGAATTTCGATAAACCTAACCATTGTTTTATTGTGTGTATTTTTTATTTTTTTATTTCTTTCATACCCATTTGTCAACGCAAAGTCTGGTACGCCTGAACTTATCCTAAAATAGAAGATAAATTATCGCAGAGAAAACGGCCTGGGAGTTCTGGTAGAGAAAGTTAGGAAGTTTGCAGTCAATGACCTCTTTTCAGAATGGTAAAGTGTTCTTCACTTCAGTCAATGGACATTTATGTAACATAACTGTGCAACTTGAGAAGCCAAACGGAGTGCATTGCGTGTTCAGAATCAAGCGAAAATTCTGGATGGGCCAACTATCAGCTCGGGATCAGGCTATGTCCTTCCATTTCTAATGTGGTGTTGTGAAGCTAGCCAACAAAATCAACCATAGATTCTCAATGTTCAGCCCCTCTCCCTTCGTTCAATAAGAAAGAAAACTGAAACTATTTATCAGAAATCCCACTAAAGCTAATCATTTTTGTTAGTGTGTTAAGGGTGGGGGGAGGCGGTACAACCTAACACCTTCAAAAGTTAACAATCTTAAACAATTTTTTATCTCCGATTCTACCATATACTATGTATAAACGAATTAAACTTTCTACATGAAAACTACCTCATGTGTAGAGTAAATGTGTAATTTTTATAACTGTCATCAGCACAGTTTAACAATTAAAAATAAATCAAAATGGTGACTGTTAAGTTGTTGGGTTTTTCGCTGATGAGTGAAACATTTATTAACCTACAGTAACTCAGGCCTATGTTTGCTATGTTTGTTGAAGGTTGCTTTGTGAGATACCAGCTACAATACTGACCACTTTCAGAACTCCTTTACTAAATTTAGTATTTTTAATCATGTGATAAATTAACTTAACATAAATTTGCATATTCTTTTCGTGGAAATTTTATTTTTAAATCATCCATCCAACCAGTTTTGTAGACCCTATTACTAAGAACACATGAGAGAAAAATGCATTGTATATAATACACCTTATAGTGTACTGTACTTGAGGAGTTACAAAGGAAACGGATTTGAAAATACAGTTTTATCTAAATGAACAACAAAGTTATCTGTCCAATGCCTAGCTTTTATAATCATAACTCCTAAATGAATTCAGATATTTATTAAATTAATTCACCAAAATTAACTAGATAATGTTATTAATGCAGCCAATGACCATGTACTTTTCTTTTCAGGACGGGTCAGGGAAGAGATATTGGAAGAAAATCGGCCGTGGACCTATTGAAAGGAACCGCCTGTGACCTACCGTTCCGGCATCTGCCTCGAGCTGAAAATGGGATATCACGGATAACCATTTCAAGAACGATCAATTTATACTTTTCAGCCTGCCAACACGCTTTTGCCTAATAACACATTTTCCCGAAAATAATTACATTCATTAAGGGGGGGGGGGGGGGATTTAAGATTATTAGGATAATAATAATAATAATAATATCGTATGGCCTCGGGTGCCGGGTCCAAGCTTTGTAATTTCACACCCAGAGGGTAGCTTGCATGTCGAATTTCGTTGTTCCTTCAATCACTATGAAAGTCAAGGAGGTTAGATATCTAAGCTCCTTGAACACTATAGCGCTTTCTAGTAGAGAAATGAGGAACTTTGTGTTGGCGGAAACTCCCGAGATAAATTTTGCCATTATGAACACGGCCTACTGAATTCAAATGGGTTCTTTGACATGCCAACATCGTATGACATGCGTGTCGTATTTTTGCTGCCTTTCAAAAATCACTTACCACGGCCAGGAGCGAACCTGCAATCTTGGGGTTGGTAGACCGACACGCTATCCACTCACCCACCGTGGCAAGCTTATTAGGATAATACACGGCACCAGCGAGGTTCCGTTCTATAGAGAAGCCTTCTCACTGTATTAATACATTTAAACATTTTTTCAGGAAAGTGTGTTACATAATTATAATTACCCCCACCTAATCCAATAAGGCAAAGGCGTGTTGACCGACTGAAAAGTTTTAATTGATAGTTTGTACAGGCAACGCTGAAACAATGGCTTCAAAACTTTACATTATTCATAATCGGTCGGCGGTGGGATTGAAACCCAGGTCTACCAAGTCCGGATGGCCTAAACTTTGTGCCTTAGCGCACAAAGCTACTACAGTAGTTATAATAATGATCATTCAGCAATAATAATATAGCCTACTGTACTGTAATGTTTGGGAATCAGATTACTGTATCTCACAATCCACCTTCAAAGAGGTAGCCTATAGATAGCCTACTTTTAGTTCATAAAATTTGAAGATTAGAAAGAATGATCGTCCGGCAAGGATACAAATTGAATTATACTGTATTTAGATGTGTTGTATAGAATTAAAGTGATGTGATATGTTGAAAAACTAAATAAAAAGGATTGTCGGCAGAAAAAACACCTAATGAATAAAACTACTTGAATCAAACAAATGAGTCAGCTATAAACTGGCTGGCGAAAGAAACGTGCCCAAAACAAAGTAAGCTAAATCGATATCGCTCATTTAACATAGCACTCATCACTGACGTTCAACAAGTGCAGGAAATACATGGCACGTGACCACACACATACTGCGCCATGCATGTCTGCCTGCTCGACGATCCGAAATGTCGGTTAGACTGCTGCGTTGCCAAACACCTTCCAGGCCTCAACGTTCGTTACTGCAGCTGTTCTCTGCTACATAACACAACCGACCTTCTTGAAATTCGTTTACGTTTCCTTCCTCTGTTCAAACACAATTGCTATTAAAACGTACATGTTTGGGAATTCAATAAAGACATTAACTTACAAGGGTAGGATATTTCCTTTCCAGCACTTTTTTCTTTTGTATTTTACACTTCTCAAGGTGAGTAGGCAAATTTGTTGAGAATTGAGGTGTCTAATTGTATTTACAGTATATACTAGGCATTCAACATTTAAATAACATCCGTTGCTACGTAGCTTATTTATGACCTCTAACAGCGAAAATAATCGCATGACAGGAAGTCGTAAAGATTGACCTCGTACTTACAAGGATGATTTGTTTTCCTTCAAATCTCACAAAGGTCCTACAGCTTTATCGCCAGAAGGGCTTCGAGGTAACCATTTACTCGATGCCGACCAACAGATGTTGCGTATACATTTCAAACCCTTCAGCCGCCTCTCAACTCTTGCACCACAAACCCCATTATCGAAGGGTGCAGGTGGACGAAAAATATATTTCTTCAAGCTGAACTCACTGTTCTCCTCGTCCATTCTCTTCACACCCCCTTGTTAGCCTTTATCTCTTGTCATTGTCCCAGCAATCATTGATGCTACCCTCATATCAGCAGAGCCCTGCGTTATCCGCATTCGCCCCGCATCTGCACGACTGTTATCCGCATCCGCACAACTGTTATCTGCATTCGCAAGTTTGTTATCCGAATCTACTGGCAATACAATAATAATGTTAACTAGATAAAGCATAAATTACTAAAGCAACATATTTAGACCTATGAGGAAAAAGTCGTTCCCTTAGGCTTAGTATGCTATTGTGCTTATGTGCTTAAATGAATGTTATACTGATAGAATCAGGGCCGGATTTACCATAAGGCAAAATAGGCACGTGCCTAGGGGCGCCGCAGTCCAAGGGGCGCCACAAGGCGCCCCTTCGGTTAGGCAACCGGCAATGATCTGTACTGGAGGCGCCCCGAAGGGCACCGCCGTCAGGCGCCCTCTTTGCTAGGGCTTTAAATGTGCTAAGTTAGGATTATAGCAGTATACATGCTAAAATAAATATTGAAAAATGAGCAGAGACATTTAGAAATAATATCTTGTCTTTGTCGCATGCCCTTCCACTTCGCTCTTCGTTATGCCGCTCGACGCCCTTTCGTGTCCCGACAAGTGTGAGAGGGTAGGCGTAGCTGTGCTGCGCGCGCTGTTGTTGCGGTAGCTGGGTTTGCTTGCATTGTAGTAGCATCGAAGTGTCCCGCTCCCCACCCCCCTTGCCTGTCCTATGTGCGAGTTCGAGCTTGCGTTGTGTTGTTTTGTTGTGATCTGCAAGTAAATGTTTTAAACTATGGGCAGTTAAAGGTTGTCTGGTTACCAAAACCGTGTCCGCAAAGTTGAAAAGGATAAGAAAGCCGAGGTTACACAATCAAAATGTCGCAAAATAAATGAAATGTTTAGTGCACGTGTGAATCCTACACCTCCAGCGACAAATTCGGATAACAATAACAATTCTTGCTCTGCGGTTCACGACATTGACTGCGATGGTGTTCAGCAACTTGAGGTAAGCTACCGTACACGAATTACTTTACGCAAAGTAGGCCTTTCCCAATAGGCGATTCCTTGATACACTGTTGCACAAAGTGACATACGTAAAAACTCAGACTGGTTTCGAGGCCTGTGATCGAAATTTTAAAGAACTTTATTGCGTGCGTACTAAAAAGCCTGTCAGTGACTCGTTGGTCGGCACGATACGACGCCTGTCCAGCTCTGAGGGAAGGCTGGTGTGGCATCGTGGCAGTTCTTGAGAGTATAGCCTACACGAAGACAAAAATCAAAAGGCAAACACTCGTAGTGAAGCCAAAGGCATCTTAAGCAATATCCTGCAATTAGAAACTGCTTTCCTAGTTGTTTTATGGAGTACCATTATAAAAAGATTTAATACTGTCAGCCAGAAGCTCCAAAAAGTTAGCACTAATTTGAGCACTGTGGTAGAATGTTACGCTTCGTTAGCGGAATTTGTTCATCGTTTAGGAGATAATTTCGATGTCTATGAGAAAGAAGCCAAACAATTAAGCGGTATTGCTCAATATGTTGTTGTTTAGGTCTTCAGTCTTTTGACTGGTTTGATGCAGCCCCCCATATCTCCCTGTCCTGAGCTAATCATTTCATCTCTACATAGCTACCACACACTACATCCGAGTCAATCTGTTTAACAAACTCTAACCTTGGTCTACCCCTACAGTTCTTGTCCTCGACCCTTCCTTCCATAACTAAGCTTGCTATTCCTGGGTGTCTTAGTATGTGTCCTACCAACTATCTCTTCTCTTCATTAGCAGTCGCCAGAAACATCTCTCCTCTACCACTCGTCTTAATACCTCTTCGTTTGTAACCCTATCTACCCATCTGATCTTCATCATTCTCCTGTAACACCACATTTCAAACGCTTCAATTCTCCTCTTTTCTGCTGCACCAATAGTCCTCCAAGTTTCACTTCCATAGAGTGCGACTCTCCAGACTAAGGTTTTCAAAAATGTCTTCCTAATACCTAAATCTATATTCGATGTCAACAGATTCCTTTTCTGTAGAAATGCTTTCCTTGCCTGAGCCAACCTACTTTTTATATCCTCTTTGCTTCGTCCATCCCTGGTTATTTTGCTTCCTATGTAACAGAAGTCTCCTACTTCTTTTAGTTTTTCCCCTGCAAATTTGATGTCCATAGAGATTTCTGATTTATTGCGGCTGCATTCCAATATTTTTGTTTTACATTTATTAATTTTCATCATGAATTCTTTCCTCAAGGCGGAGTCCATACCATTCAAAAACTCATTCAAATCCTCAGGCGTGTCGGGCAAGATAACGATGACATCAGCAAATCTCAGAGTTGAAATTATTTCTTCTTGAATCTTCACTCCCACTTTAAATTTCTCTCTAATTTCCTTCATTGCTTGTTCAATGTAAAGACTGAAAAGTATGGGTGATAATATTCCTACGATCTAAAGAGAAGACCGGAACGAAAGACTAGGAATTATGAGACAAAGCAAGGAGAATATGTACCGTCAGAGGGCTCAGAAAATGTTCGCGTCAATGTATTTTATGTAATTCTGGATGTACTAAGTGCTGAGCTGAAGAGGCGAAGTTACGCTTACAAAGTCCTCCATAAGAGATTTTATTTTCTAGAAAACCTGTTAGACCTAAATGGACCAATGATTAAAAAAATCGCTGACGATCTCGCAGAAATGTATGTGGATGACTTAGAAAGTGCACTGGCTGACGAGTGCTTGCATTTAAAGGAGCATTTAAAAATTGCAGATTTTAAAGGTAAGTCAGCCTCTGAGCTCAGCACTTTCCTTCATGAAAAAGATTTACACGATATGTACCCGAACGTAAACACTGCATTACGGATACTTCTCACCATTCCAGTGACCAATTGTTCTGGAGAAAGATCGTTTTCGGCACTGAATCGCGTCAAGAACTATTTGCGGTCAGTCTCTAAAGAAGAAAGGTTAAATTCTATTGCACTCCTAGCGATTGAAAAAGATATGACGAAAAACTTGAACTGCGATGCCATAATTAATGAATTTGCCGAAAAGAAGGCAAGAAGGAAACTTTTGAAGTAGTTCTCGTTGTGCTTGAGGCAGGCCCCGTTATGTCTTCATTCATGTTTTTAATCTGCACTTTAATTTCTCTAAAAGATATTGCAGGAAGATATGCAGTTGGCCTTATTTGTATTTTAGAGGCGCTTTGTTCAATTTAAAATGTCGTTCGTACCACTGCTCTTAATGCGTTTTAAAATTAGTGTGTGTTCTACTATTTTTTTACTATATTTCGTGCTACCGCAGTTCATTCAGTTACAGCAGTAAATAATGTTTTTATTTTTGAGGCTAGTCTTCACTTTTGTTGTATGAATTAAGGCTAGACATTATTTTTGGAAAGGGTATTCATAAAGTGTTTTGGTTGCATAAAAGTTAAACTGTTCATGTTGTTATACTCCAAGCTGTTATTTTTATTAAATTGACTATATTTTCCCTGCGTAAAAATTCAAGCATAAACTTATGCTGTCAGCCATAATATATCTGTTTATTCTTTTTTCCGAACCTTACCTCATGCGAGTGGCTATGCCTTGTCATAAAACTCGGGGGGGGGGGGGGGGGGCTCAAGTGAGGAGGGGCGCTCAATGGAAAGGTGCCTATAGCGTAACTTTGGGTAAATCCGGCCCTGGATAGAATTGCAACCCTCTCCTGTTCGGAGTGTTAATTATGCTCAATAACATAATTTGAATGAGATTACCTTAAATCATCATCTTACATTTGTCATGAAAAAAAGAAACATAACGGAAAAATATGTCATAATTCATAAACATCCGGATTCTAGTAATTATATTATAAACAAGTGGATGGTCAATGGCGTCTATTACCAAATGAAGTGGTTTATAAAGAAACTGAGTCTATAGTCGATACTATGCGAAAAAGGCGAATTGCTTTTTTTTTGTCATCTCTCACGCCTGCCGGATACCAGACAATTAAAAGTATTATTTAATTATTTTTTCAAAAGTAAAACAAAGAACTCTTGGTTTATGGAAATTCAAAATGATCTGGATGAACTCGGCTTGACAATGTCCCAAATTGCTAACAAAGATGAGAAGAATATCTTGAAAAACAAGAACATCCGACTTCCCTTAAAAACCTTTACCCGCAAAACTTACACCATAAGCGATGCAGAGAGAGCGGCAAGGTCGACTAGAATGAAAATGTTTTGGGAAAAGAAGAAAAATAAGAAGCTGAATCATTAATATTGTTTTTTGAGATATGTATATACTTGTTTTGGTTAAGTGCTCCAATGAGGGCGTAACATATGTAAATAAATAAATAAACAAGTTAGGATTGTATTCTAAAAACTAATCGCAAATTTTCTCCAAACGTTATCCGCAGCTTATCCGCACAGCCATTCAAACTATCTCCGCATGGCGAAAAATTTTGCGGATATCTGCATCCGCACAGAACTTTACATATCAGTTACATACTCGTATAGCTTATGTATCAAATATCCTGAATCTACCCAGCTCTCACTTCCACACAGCAAGGTCGGCCTAAATACTGATCGATGTAGGGAGAGATTCTTCGCTACACTGACGTCAGAAAGGACTCAGTGCATTGGCTTTTCTGCACCTCGACTCAATTTCATTTCCCATACTACTATCCTGAGAATATAAGCTTCGCTTGCTCCAAATTAGTTCTTCTTACCTGGCATTATACATTTCTTGGGTTACTTCCCTACCGACATCATCTTCGTTTTTGAAATACTGATTTTCATGACTGGTGGAACAAGCCAGAGATTTAAAAGATTTAAGCTGGTAGTTTTACATGACCATAAACCTTACTTTCGTCTCGAAAATCCCACATACAGTACATTAACAGGGAATCGAACACGCTCTGTTCACACTAAGTTAAATATCACACCAAGCTTAGTTAGGAAATCATAAAAATTGTCAGGAATGGTTTTCCCAAAAATTGCATTTGGAGAATGTTTTCAAAAAATCTGAAAACATTTTATCTTAGAAACAATTTTTAAAAATTCTAAACCAGATTGGGAAATGTATTCATTGTACCGTAAACTTAATCCTTTTTTCCTATGTGCATTTCTTTATTTTTAATGTGATTCTTCATAATCTCTCTACTTTTCTATGAACTTTGGATTTGTATTATCAGTCTGTATTATATTGTTCCACATTTCCAAGCATTTCAATAAATAGGGGCGTGGTGGCTCAGCGGTCTAGCTGTATGCCTCTCACCAAGGCGGTATGGGTTCGATTCCCGGTCAATGCATGTGAGATTTTCGAAGTGAAATGCCATGTCCTGTGGTTCGGATTCCACGTAAAAAGGAGGTCCCGTGGCTCATGATCTCAAGATTGACGGTCACGTTAAACTACAAGCTTGCTTCCTTCCTTCATTTCAATCTATATATATATAAATCAATCTTACGTGATAGTTTGTCTGTGGGTGTGTATGTCTCCTATGCATTCATATACCACTCAACCGATTGCGATGAAACTTGGGTGAGATGTTGAGTACACTCCAAGGATGGTTTCTGACTTAGTAAATCCATTTTACAATAGGTAGCGCACGCGTAGATTCAACAAATGAGCGACGATGCGCGAAGCATTTCAACAAAGTCCCGTATGTGTTCATATACCATTCGTCCGATAGCGATGAAACTTGGGTGAGATGTTGAGTACACTCCAAGGAAGGTTTCTGACTTAGTAAATCCATTTTACAATAGGTAGCGCACGCGTAGATTCAACAAATGAGCGACGATGCGCGAAGCATTTCAACAAAGTCCCGTATGTGTTCATATACCATTCGTCCGATAGCGATGAAACTTGGGTGAGATGTTGAGTACACTCCAAGGAAGGTTTCTGACTTAGTAAATCCATTTTACAATAGGTAGCGCACGCGTAGATTCAACAAATGAGCGACGATGCGCGAAGCATTTCAACAAAGTCCCGTATGTGTTCATATACCATTCGTCCGATAGCGATGAAACTTGGGTGAGATGTTGAGTACACTCCAAGGAAGGTTTCTGACTTAGTAAATCCATTTTACAATAGGTAGCGCACACGTAGATTCAACAAATGAGCGACGATGCGCGAAGCATTTCAACAAAGTCCCGTATGTGTTCATATACCATTCGTCCGATTGCGATGAAACTTGGGTGAGATGTTGAGTACACTCCAAGGATGGTTTCTGACTTAGTAAATCCATTTTACAATAGGTATCGCACGCATAGATTCAACAAATGAGCGACGATGCGCGAAGCATTTCAACAAAGTCCCGTATGTGTTCATATACCATTCGTCCGATAGCGATGAAACTTGGGTGAGATGTTGAGTACACTCCAAGGAAGGTTTCTGACTTAGTAAATCCATTTTACAATAGGTAGCGCACGCGTAGATTCAACAAATGAGCGACGATGCGCGAAGCATTTCCACAAAGTCCCGTATGTGTTCATATACCATTCGTCCGATTGCGATGAAACTTGGGTGAGATGTTGAGTACACTCCAAGGATGGTTTCTGACTTAGTAAATCCATTTTACAATAGGTAGCGCACGCGTAGATTCAACAAATGAGCGACGATGCGCGAAGCATTTCAACAAAGTCCCGTATGTGTTCATATACCATTCGTCCGATAGCGATGAAACTTGGGTGAGATGTTGAGTACACTCCAAAGAAGGTTTCTGACTTAGTAAATCCATTTTACAATAGGTAGCCCACGCGTAGATTCTACAAATGAGCGACGATGCGCGAAGCATTTCAACAAAGTCCCGAATGCATTCATATACCATTCGTCCGATAGCTATGAAACTTGCGTAAAATGTTGTGTGCACTGCAGGGAAATTTTCTGGCTTAGTACATCCACTTTACAATAGGCAGCGCACGATTAGATTCAACAAATGAGCTACGACGCGCGAAGCATTTCAACAAAGTCACGTTTGCGTTCATATACCATTCGTCCGATAGCGATGAAACTGGGCTGAGATTTTGTGTGCACTCCAGGGAAGGTTTCTAGCTTAGTAAATCCCTTTAAAAATAGGTAGAGCACGAGTAGAATCAACAAATGAGCAACGGCGCGCGAAGCGTTTCAACAAAGTCCCATTTAATTTCATATACCATTCATCCGATAGCGATGAAACTTGGGTGAGATGCTGTGTACACTCCAGGGAAGGTTTCTGGCTTAGTACATACATTTTACAATAGGTAGCGCACCAGTAGATTCAACAAATGAGCGATGACACGCGAAGCGTTTCAACGAAGTCCCGTATAAAGTCATATACCATTCGTCTGATAGTGATAAATGTTTGGTGAATTGTTGTGTACACTCCAGGAAAGGTTTCTGGCTAAGTAAATCCATTTTACAATACGAAGCGCACGTTTATGTTCAACAAATGAGTGACTACGCGCGAAGCGTTTCGACAACGTCCCGTATACGTTCACATACCATTCATCCGATTGCGATGAAACTTGGGTGAGATGTTGTGTACACTCCAGGGAAGGTTTCTGGCTGAGTACATCCATATTACAATATGTAGCGCAAGAGTAGAATCAACAAATGAGCGACGACACGCGAAGCGTTTCAACCAAGTCCCGTATGCATACATGTACCATTCGTCCGTACCTATGAAACTTGGGTGAGATGTTGTGTACACGTCATGGAAAATTTCTGGCTTAGTAAATCCCCTATACAATATGCAGCGCACAAGTTGATTCAACAAATGAGGGACGACGCGCGAAGCGTTTCAACAAAGTCCCGTATAAGGTCATATACCATTCTGCCGTTAGCGGTGAAACTTGGGTGAAATATGGTTGACACTCCAAGGAAGGTTTCTGGCTTACTAAATACATTTCACAGTAGGTAGCACACGAGTAGATTCGACAAATGAACGACGATAGCGATGAAACTTGGGTGAGATGTTGTGGACACTTACGTGACGGTTTCTAACTTAGTAAATACATTTTACAGTAGGTAGCGCACGAGTAGATTCAACAAATGAGTGACGGAGTGCGAATCGTTTAAACAAAATCAGGTATGCGTTCATATACTATTCATCCGATTGCGATGAAACATTGATCAGTTATTTTGTACCCGCCAGGGAAGGGGACTTAGTAAATCCATTTCACAATAAGTAGCGCAAGAGTAGATGCAACAAATGGGTGACGACGCGCGAAGCGTTTCAACAAAATTCCCTATTGCGTTCATATAACATTCTTCGATTGCGATGAAACCTTGATGAGTTATTGTGTACACGCCAGGGAAGGGCTTCGACTTAGTAATACATTTCTCAATAGGTAGCGCACGAGTAGATTCAACAAATGAGTGACAGCGCACGAATCGTTTAAACAAAACCCCGTATACGTGCATATACCATTCATCCGATTGCGATGAATCATTGATGAGTTATTGTGTACACGCCAGGGAAGGGTTTCGACTTAGTAAATCCATTTCACAAAAGGTAGCGCACGAGTATATGCAACAAATGGGTGACGACGCGCGAAGCGTTTTAACAAAATCCCCTATGCGTTCAAATAACCTCCTTCGATTGTGATGAAACCTTGATGAGTTATTGTGTACACGCCAGGGTAGGGTTTCGACTTAATAAATCAATTTCTCAATAGGTAGCGTACGAGTAGATTCAACAAATGAGTGACAGCGCACGAATCGTTCAAACAAAATCCCGTATACGTTCATATGCCATTCATCCGATTGCGATGAAACTTTTGAAAGTTGTTGTGCACGCTCCCACGAATGGTTCTAAATTAGAAAATCCATTTTACGATATCTTAGAGGCAGTTAACGGAAATTGAAAAACATGTTGTGTATCCAAAAGCACTTCAAGAAACAGAATTTCAACGCCAACACTTGCTTTGATTGGCATTGCAACGCATGCCGGGTACAGCTTGTAAATAATAAAAATGCCGTAACTGTAATGTTATACTACAGTATTTCATTTGTTTTCTTTCTTTCCCTATTTTTAGAAATACTTATTCTGTATTCCAAGTAACCTGAAATAAGTTTCCTGTATAACTAACTTTTAAAACATTACATTGCAAGTGCATTAAGGCAAAATTACATAACTGAAATTTATGTTCGACCCTGGAAAAATGTAAATATTATTGAACATAGTTGCAGTGGCGGCTGGTGTAGATAATTAGTTGTGTGCTGTAGTTCTAACCCTCCCTTCCAAAAAAGTTATATAAACATATAGAAACACTCACTCAGTGACCAAAAATGAAGTCCATACGTCGCCCCTTCTTGCTGTAGAACTTGTCAATCACCCTGGCATTGAACCCCTCCATACTGGAGACCGTCTTCTTCTCAATGGAGAGCATAGCGAAGGCACTTAGTCTCTCTTGTGCCATGGTGTTCCGCAGCGATGAGAAACACCTCTTAGGCTCTGAAGTAGTCATGGGTGTTGTTACTAATATCCTCAGAAGCTTGCTTGTTTGGCAGAACGTACCTTGCAGATTACTGGATATTATGAAATGCAGAAGAGGGACTGCCCCACCAATATTCCTAAAATGTGGCCTACAGTACAGAACCGACAGTTCTGTTCTGAGCCTTTCCTTTTCCAGCATGCTATAGGCCTGAACCAATACACCTAGTTCTTTATCTGGAAACGTTTTGGAAAATCGTTCAAAGTTTGTGGAATCTAACAGTTTTGCTGCTTCCAGGTGATCCAAGGTTTGGAAGCGATCGCGGGCTTCTCGTGTTATTCTATCACATACTTCCTTGGCATCAGTACGCCGACATGATACTTTCTGCGCTTGTTTTCTGAAGCACACGTTTCTTCAAAAGTACCGGTACTAGCAATGTTTTCTACTGATTCCCTGATGTTGTTGATCACTTGAATGAAGTGTGACACAGCGGATGTTATCTTCACGGCATCAGCAGTAGGGGGGTGATGAGAGTTCCAACTCACTCCAGAACCCCCCTTGCTCCACTACTAGCCTCAGCCATGTTAAATATCTCTCGAACGCGTGGTCCGATTTTGACAAATGAGGTGTCGTTGGACTCGGGCTGACGTCCTCTTTGCTATGGACCACTCGTTATATTTTTCAAATTTTTTTTGAAAATTTTTGTTTTCGAAACTAGGTGATAGTTTGAAAACCAAAGATGATAGAACGTTGTGCCATGGCTCAAACGAATGGTCTTTATGCCCTTTATTTTCTATAATGAAACTTTTTTACTTTTTATGTTTTTTTGAAAACACTCGAATTTTGAAAATCCTCTATTTTGGAAACTAGGAACTCTACAAAAGCGTTTATTTGACATAAATGAAAGGTCCCTATGCCCTCTACCCCCAAAATAAATGTCAAGTCTCTAGGATGAAAACCTGTAGTAGTGGGACGCTTGAAGGTGAAATAATCTGACCATTGTGCTGGCAGGGAAGTGCGAAAGGCATGCACACACATTTGTGAAACCACAGGCACGCTAAACCAGTGACATCCTGTCTTGCTTCGTACGTGACAAAATGCAAGTTCAGGTGAAATTTGATCCGGCACAGGTGTTCGCTTGGGTGTTATCTGTCCACGTGCACGATAAGAGAATGTTCAAAGCGTGGGAATCGCTGAATCAGTAAAAAGTATGATGCAACTTGTGGGAATGATGTCACAACCAATAGATAGGCAAGAGCTGCAAACAGCAGTGGTGGGAGGTGAAGGGAGGGAGAGGGGAGGGGTAATGTATGAGAGAACACAGGAGGAAAGGGAAAGACAAACATGTATGAATATGCACGAAGCGCGGAGCGCTGTACACATAGAGCTATAGGTGGTGTACAACATGGGTGAATAAATAAAAAGTACACAGGTTCACACAACATGTAATTTATTGATCCAGGAATTAAACGTAGAGTTAAACCCTAACCATTTGACGTAGAGTTTATTTCCTTTTTGTTTCAACACTTTTTCCACAAGATAATGCTGAGGAAATGATGTTTTCTGAAGTTCATGGAGATAAAATCTACCTTTTATGGGTTGACGGTTGAGGTCCTCGAGTAAATAGGTGACTGGACTGTCCAAGTAGACTCGACGAATTCGAAATAGTTCAGTCCCCCACTGAGGCGTGTAGCCCTTATTGAAGGCAGACTTAAATTTGCTCACACGAACAAAATCCCCAATGTTCAGTCGGTGACGTTTAGGATCGGCTGTTTTTATGGGGTTAAACAGTTTATCCAATCGCTGAATATTTTTAGTCACGAGACGTGGCTTGGTCCCAATCGTTCTATGTTTGGTGTCATTGTAACGTGACACTAGCTCAGGTAACATGTCCAACCAGCGATAACTGCCCTGAGCGGTAAACGCTTTCCACATATGGGTTTTCAATGTTCGGTTGAACCGCTCGACCACACTGGCTTTCAGATTGCTGTACGTGGTGTAATGGTGAATATCCTTAGATTTGATAAAACTGGAGAAATCCTTGTTGAAAAATTCTTTCCCCTGGTCGGTTTGTAGCAACTGAGGTTGACGTTTGGAGTGTTGAATAATATGTTGAAAGGCCTTGGTAACTAGTGGGCCAGACTTGCGACGCACAGATTCAACAAAGGCCATTTTGGAATAGACATCAATGACGGTCAACATATAGCGTACACCGTTGTTAACGCTAGCATAGGGTATCATTTCAACCAAGTCAGCCTGCCAAAGTTCATCCACACCTCGTGAAATCACCTTGAGTCGCGGATAGTGACGCCTAGCTGGGCGATGCAACTCGTGAGCAATACCCATTTTAATGGGTGAGGGCTTAAACAATAATTTTGGCATTTCGAAGTTCTTGTTCAATTTCTTGAATTTCCCAATCGTGACCGGTATGGCCAGCTTGACGTGAAGCATGCAACAACTGTAGCCGCTGGACGAGCTTATTGGGATTGTGCCAGTAGGTAACATCCACAAGGGGTTTTAATGGTTTAAATGTCACTCCCGAAGCGGACACTTTACGACGAGTACTTTGACTAGTGGGAAACATTTTTGCAATGATGGTTTTATATTTTTGAGATATATTGGCATTCACTTGTTGCGTGGGATCATACTGTCTTTTGTGAGCATGGGTATCCAATAAAATGGATTTATATTTGTCAAGGTCCTCTGATGTATAATCATGGGAAGAGGGGGTCCGAGAAAAGAGCAGCTTTAACAGTCCTGGCGTTAATTTATAGTTGATGTTTTTAATGACAGCTTTAGTACGAGCAAATTTAATGGAAGAATCGCCAATTTTAAAACTATCATCCTCATAGCGAACACCATACGTGGTATCTGTGTTTCCAATAAATAGATCGGTGAAATAGGGTTCCAATGTTGATCCATAATATTTTATTAAAATGGTTTTCAGTTGAGCTTTATGTTGAGGGGTGGCCAAGAGTTGTGAAAACGGAGACGCTCTGGAAGGGCAAGGTGTTTCGACCATGGCCATGGATTTCTTTTTTCTCAAAAACTCTGCAAGGGGTGCGGCCTTTTTTTGAGGCGTAAACACTTGTTCCTCCTCATCCTCAACTTCACTAACACTAGTCAAATCTTCCTGTTCCTCTTCCTCTTCCTCAGGGTCCTCGTGCAGCGTCTGCGTGGCTTGTGAAACGGTGGGAAGCGTTTCAGATGGCTTGAAAGAGGGTTTCAACATGGCTTTTAGTGGAGGTGCTAAATGTTGCTGAATAAACAAAGCATGATTTGCACGTGATTGTTTCAATTGACGAAACTTTTGGCGAATAGTATTTTTTGCTCTAATAATATGCTTTTTCAAATGACTCTCTGCTAACGCCATGGTGTCTTGACAAATGACTTGATGGGGAATGAGACAGGGCCTTAAATAGCAATAAAATGATCAAACCCTAAGCGATACCGTCCTTGGTTGAGTTCACTTTGTTTGTCAATCACTAAACAGGCATGACGTTGACTGTTCCAGCACTTGGTACACAATTCTGTAAACATTTGAAAGGTCATATCCGGATTCACATGTTCATTATAAATGTGACGACTGTTCCTCTCGTCCTGACGAAATAAAACAATGACATTGGCATTGTCACGAATCAACTGTTTGGACATTTTTGAATACGTTTGTCCAAGATAGAAGCAATCGATATGTTTGTGACGACCCATGCTGAAATAGCTTTGAATGATGCCTTGACGTTCAGTGGATACATCATCGAAAATCATGAGTGAATCAGGCTTTACCTCATCCGGTGAAATCACATTTTCTTGCATGGAATATGTAAAATAACCCCTATTCTCTTTTTGTAATCCAGACATGACTTGATCCAGAAACACGTAGAGGGGTTGGTAGAGAGATTTTGCAAAAATATAAATATTTTGAAAACGCAGACCATTGGGCGCTGTAATGAGCGTTAGCAAAAGATTAGTCTTTCCACAGCCGGAAGGCCCCACAATGATGCAGCGAATGGAAGATGGAAACAGTGAACCATGGCGTTGTTCACGTGATGTGGGACAGAGATGGGAAACCATGTCCCCCACGGGGAATGACTCTTGCTGCTTAATAATCTTCATGTCAACTAAGGCTTAGACAGGCTAGCAGGCTGTCTATATACAGGACACCGAGCCTTGTCATAGAAACAGTAGACTGGTACTACAGGTTGACGATGAATGTCTTTGGACGTGCGTTGATGGCCAAAGGTAGGCCTGTCCCCATACATGATCCTAAACAGGAAACAGATCCTGCTAATAAACACTATGTGGATAGGTCAGTAGTGCCACGCACAAAACAGGGAGATTATGACTTTAAGGGAAAGCGGTTAACCCATGTAAAACATCCTCAAGTGTCTACAGACGTTACTACGAAAAAGTATGTGGATAACAAAGTGTATGAGTTTTATGACAAAGTGCCACAGCTTATGGTGAATGGCTATAGCGCTAATCACCATCGGATTATTCACGTGGAAGACCCACAAGACGAAGACGATGTCTGTACCAAGCGTTACGTGACCCATGAAATGAAAAGGCTTTATAAATTTATCCCATGTGTATTTTTAGTGTATCTGACAAATGATAAACCTGTGAATGACAGAAACCATTTACCGCTAGTCCATGATCAGCACTCGACCTATGTGCTTGCTTCGGGTTTAAGCCACTATCGATTACACTATGATGGAACCATTCACATCAAATATGCCATACCTGATGAGAACCATTTACAAATAAAGATAAATGGTCATAGGATGTTGATCCATAACCATGAAATGGTCAATGCAAGGGACGAATTATCCTTTCACCTCATGTTGACATGGGATGAAAAGCAAGCGGGAAAAACCATAAACGACTTTCCACTTTATGTGGAATTGGAATATACAGCCATGAAATAACCATCTGACGTTAGTTGTGATTTAAACTTTCTTGTGAAAGGTTGTTGGTCATTATCATCATGGTGAAACAAAGGTATGTGGTGAGAAAGACTAAAAAAAGGGACATTGTCCTTGGCAAAGCCAGGGTTTTCAACATTCGAGGACAAGCCCTTGCGAAAGAAAAAAAGAAAAAATAATGTATTGACCATAAGGAAAGCCCTTCGAGCAGCACAGAGACAGGTTATTCCAAAACGTCGGCGACAGGTTTCAAACCAAGGGCGAGTGATTCCCGTCCCCAAACGAGCGGGATTTTTACCTGCATTATTTGCCGGGTTGGCTGCTCTGGGCTCACTTTTGGGCGGTGCCAGTGCAGTGGCGAAAACCATTAAAGCCGCGCAGCAGGGCAAGCAACAACTCAAAGAAAGTCAGCGACACAATGAAACGATGGAAGCGATTGCCATGGGGGCTAGAAATGCCAATTTAAAGCCAGCCTTTTATCAACAAGGATTTGGGATTTCACCATTTCAAAATATTAAAAAAAAAAAAATTAACCTCTGCCATAGCGAGACATGCCCTGACGCATCAACAAGTGGAAAGCTATGCTAAACTACTAAAGCTTTCTCATTTTCGAGGTGTGTTTATGCGAAACCAATTACCCCCACGACCTTGGAAACAGGAATGTGCTGTTGTCAATTTGGATGATCACCGAGGACCAGGAACGCATTATGTAGCTTATGTCAAAGAGGGATCCACGGTATGGTACTTTGACAGTTTTGGGAATTTGCCCCCGCCCATGGAACTAGTGACCTATTTTGGAAACAGGATCAAGATATATTATAATGTGAAACGAGAGCAAACGTTTAACAGCCAACAGTGTGGACGTTTGTGTTTAATTTTTTTATATAAGACGCAGCATAAGCAAAAACGCCACCAGTATGTCGGCAGAAAGTAAAACGTTTACAGTGCATGGACGTGGACCTGAAGTCAGCCTAGACTTCTACCCGCCTATCGAATTGAGTGAAAAACCCTATGGTTTAGGACTTGTTTCTCTTGAAACGTACAATCGAATATACAACATACGTGAAAATGTGAACAACAAGTTTTACTATGATGATTCTGTGCTCACCTTGAACTCTGGTGGATACACGATCGATGATATTTATGAACACATTTATGTGGTGTTGATCAATCAATATGGTTTAAAGTCATTTCTCGACGGAACGCACAAGTTTGAACTTGTAGGAAATACCAACACTCATCGCTGCAGTATTTTCTCCTCATTCAACATTGACTTTAAAACACACCCCGATTCCATTGGTCCATTACTAGGATTTAAACCACGTGTGTTGGAGCCCAACAAAAAACATGAATCAGACCATGAAGTGAAATTCATTGAGGACCATCATGTGTCGGTGACGTGTAATATTATTAGCCAAGTGTACACCAATCAAGAACCATCGCATTCACTTTATGACTTTATTGTGACATCGCCCAATGGCTATATTATTCGTGAAAACCCTCCAGTGGTGCTTTTTCATGCTGTGGCTGTTGATAGTATTAGTAATATAACATTAAGACTGATCAATAGAGATCAACAACTCATTGATCTAGATTCTACCACACCAGTGACTTACAAGTTGGTGCTAAAGCCACTATGAAGTTTGTGTATAAAGCAACAACACCGTCTAGGAATGGTGTTAGTTGTTTGCCACGTGAATACACGTTAACATCTCAGAACAAGCAGATTTTACAGCATTTGGGTTACCACGTCAACCCTCATGATGAATTCTATCCTAGAGATAGCGAACCACATCGAGGAGCAACCAGGAGTGGTAAGAATTGATCTCCATTCCTATCAAGCTCAAACACCTGGACTCAATAACAATGATGAAATTCAATTTGTTATCAACAACCAAGATATTTACACCCTACCGCATGAAAGTGTCATTCAGATTGAAGGTCGGCTCACCAAAGCCGATGGCTCTACACCTACCACATCCAAGTTGGCCAACCATGGTTTAGCCTTTCTGTTTTCTGAAGTACGTTATGTCATTAACGATATCGTGGTGGATAGCACTCGAAATGTGGGCATTTCCAGTGTCATGAAACTATACCCCTCTTATAGTGAGGAAGAAGGTAAAACACTTTGCATGGCAGGTTGGTGTCCTGACTCGACCAATGACTGGATGGTACACACCGATGGGACCTTTACTGGATATTTACCTCTTAAACTGATTCTAGGCTTTGCTGAAGATCACCAACGCATTGTGGTCAACGCAAGGCAAGTGCTTTATCTGGTGTGAGACAGGAGTGATAATAATGCACTCAAGGGAGCCGACAATGCCCCCATCGATTCAAAAGTTCAACTACAACGCTTGCTATGGAAAGTGCCTCATGTGACCCTTAACGATAGCAAAAAACTGGACATACTCAAAATGGTAAAGAGAGATATGCCTCTACCCATGGAATTTAGAAGCTGGGCACTCCATGAGTATCCGCTATTGCCCACTACCAACACACACAGTTGGTCTGTAAAAACAGCTCGCTATACAGAGAGACCTCTCTACCTGATCGTGGGTTTTCAAACGAATCGCAAGTATCAACAAACCAAAGATGCCTCGCAATTTGATCACCTGCAATTGAGAAATGCACGTCTTTTCCTCAACGGAGCTGTGTTTCCCTATGAAGGACTGGATTTGGATTTTTCAAAAAATAAGTTTGGGCCCCTGTACGACTTGTTTTCTAAATTTCGATGGTCGTATTATCAAAAAGAGAACGGCCCCATGCTACTACCCCAAGCGTTTAAGGCAAGAGCACCACTGATTGTCTTTGACTGTTCTTACCTGGAAGAGTCTGTCAAGCCATCCAATATCGACATTCGACTAGATTTTGAAACGCATGACAATGTACCAGCCAATACGACGGCCTACTGTCTGATTATTCATCACAAACAAGTCAACTATTATCCACTGTCCAACCAAGTGACGAGTGTATAAATAACAGGTCATCCCACGTCAAGCCGCTCAGTCATGTCTTGCTTTAAAGCCTCAAGAGACGTTACATCCATGAATTTAAACTCTGAGGAACAACGTTTCAAGACTTTTGCCACATGGCCAGTGCCTTTCATAAACCCTCAAGCCTTGGCAGCCGCTGGATTCTACTATTTAAAAACAAGAGATGAAGTGAAATGTGCCTTTTGTCCCATCATCATAGACCAATGGCAGGAGGGCGATGAACCCATGCAGGAACATCAGCGCTGGTCACCCACCTGCCCCTGCCTGTGCAGAATGAAAGTGGGAAATATACCCTGTCATTCAAGCTATCCCTCGCTTGTGTCTTTGGGTGATGAAAAAAAAAACCAAGTTACGATACGTGTGGACCGTATGGTATCCATGGTGCTTCGGTGAGCAGCTCACCATCAAAAACGCCTAGTTTAGAGACATTGGGACATCATCGGTGTTATGGACGTTACAAACACAAGAGACTATATTGTTGTATCAGTTGCTATCGTCCTTATCCTAAAATGACAAAAGCCTGTAAGACGTGTTATGATAATAAAATGATGTAATTCTTAAATTCTTATTTTGCATGCCCCCACTGTCCTACCCTAACCTCAATTTTGAAACTAGCATGGCAGGTAAGTCTATGTCATGATCACACCTGATCGTCAGTCAGTCGTCAGTTGACCTTGGTCCAGGCAAGCGTCAACATGTTGCGCACACTCATTGTGGATTGCCAAGGGTTTAAAATTGGTGACAACAAATTTATATTTAAACAAGTGGCCATGATCGATTGTACCACGTTTTGGATATCGCAAGCCACGCATTTGCTATTTAAACCACCCCATGCTTTTGATTTGTTGTGTGAAAAAGACCGTAAACAAACCCAGTGGATTGAAAATCATAGGCAACTAGACTGGAATCAGGGAACCATTTCCTATAAATATTTGGACGTGGTCATGAAAGCACACTTGTCCTCGGCCAATGTGGTATTTGTGAAAGGTAATGAAAAACGTCAATGCTTGCAACCATTTTTGGCGTCTTACTGCCAATGTATCGACCTCATGGAGTTGGGCTGCCCCTCCCTGCAAACGCTCATGGATACTTGTTCCTGTGGCAACATTACCCATACAGCCCTATCACATGCGTGGCATCTCTTTCATTGGTTAACCACCCATGCCTGCTGGGAGTTGTTGAACAAAATTATAACTCAAGATTTACCTGTGAATGACGCCAGTGAGATTTCTACAAGCGACGTGTAAACATCTACAGCACGTGATACCATGGAGAAAGGCAATGCTACGGACAAAGCCATCGGCAAGTTCTTTGTGTGCAAAAAGAAACTAGAGAGTTTTACCAAAGAGGAACTCTTGGCGCTGCCCAAGTCGTTCATTTATTATGTGGCTGCCAACGCGGTCAAAGAAATCTGGCAACATGTACCAAAATCATGGACTCAAGACCCTGTGTTGAGTGAATTGCAACCCTGTACGGATTACGATCACCATAAGCAAGTGGCCATGGCAAAAATACCGTCTATGCGTCAGTGTGCGACTTGCCAGCTAGTGAAACTGTATCACGGTCATAAAAGTCCATGTAAAGACTTTGTTGAATCATTCCACGAGTGTCATGGCGAGAAAAAGCAACAACAACAACAAACACAAACATCGTCCACAGAGGAGGAGGAAGACCAAACCTTTTTACCATCGATGGAAAAGGATATGCCAGACTTGTACTGGCAATGGCGTCATTGACAAAGTGATTCAATACCTACCTTTCGAAATCCATCTTCCAGGTTATCGTTTTTGCGGCCCTGGAACTCGTCTCGAAAAACGTTTACAACGTGGTGATGTACCCATTAATCTTTTGGATCAAGCATGCAAGGAACATGACCTTTCTTATCGTCATCCTGGTTTAAGACATGTGGCAGATAAATTGTTATTGAAGAAAGCTAAACAACGTTTCACATCCAGTGATGCCTCAGTGGGTGAAAGAATGGCAGCCCTAATTGTCATGAGTGCTATGAAAGGAAAGTTGATGATGCATGGACATAAACATTGAGGAGTGAGGAATTGGGATTTGTTTGTCTTCTATTTTTCTTTTGTCAATTCACTATGAAATAAAAACAAAGGTTTGCCAGAGCACAATGTTTTGTGTTTTTATTATTTATAAAAAACCATGATGTTGATGGCTGATTTCTCATTTTCACATTTCACACATTGCCATTTTGCTAATTTGCAATTTACAGTTTTTGAAAACGTTCGTTTTGATGATATGGATTTTTCCATTTTGCTGATGACACTTTTTAAAGAATGACTGTTTGAAGTTTTTGAATTTTCATATTTCACATATGGCCATTTCCAGTTTTTTTTAATGTCCGTTTTAAGTTTTGTGTTTTTGGTGATATGGAAACACGGATTTTCCATTTTGCTGTTTTCACATTTTTCCATTTAGTGTATGTCGAAAATTGAGATTTGACAATGATGTTGATGCGAGTGCTTGACCTTGATAATACCGCAATGTGCTGATGCGTGTTTGGAGAAACGTCGAGGTCTACGACTACTGCAGGTAAGACTGTTTTTACAAAAATAATGTCTATTGTCTGCCACATTTCAATGAAGAAACGAAACTATTTAAAACAAAATGAGTATATAAGTGACCATTTACCCCCTCCCCACCCACCCACCCTACCTCATCGTGTTTGCTCTGGTCAATCATACACACCAGTTTTCTCTCTTCACTCATACATTCACACCTGTCTTTGGGAACAAACACAACCACTTTATTTATTCCCAAAAGCACATTCTCGACATGCTCACTCATCCCAAGAGAACTTTTTAGTTTATCATTTACATTACGAAAAATAATTAAATACTAGTTATTAAAGTTACTAAAAATCTTACTTATTTCATATTTACAAAAAAAAACTCAACTTTGTACAGCGTTAAAAGAATCACACTATTTACCAATCAAAAAATTTAAAAAAAATAAGGTTGCATAGAACTTTTAAAGAGCAAAAGGTCCAAGTGGGTTGTCACTATTTACAAAATCTACTATTTACAATGACAGAAACCAATATTTACAAAATTCTAAATCTACAAGTTACAAAAAGCCATGTCCCATAAACGATTAAACAGTGAAATCACACCTCCTCCTCGTTGCGATCATAACCCCAGGGCAGGCTAGTGAGCAGGTCATCAGCCCACACACGCTTGTTATCCATGGAGGCGAGGGTGCGTTTTCTCTGTTCCACAAGATACAAATGATGGTTGCTGGATTGTATCCTGCACTGTGTATGAGACATAGCTTTGCCAGTGCGTAATACCGCTAGGTAATCGTCTACACGTAGCGATTTTACCACTGCTCTACCTACACCTTTTGCTCTTTTGGCTTCCTTACAATCGAGTGTGCGGTAAGCATACATTTTCGAAGCCAAACCTACGAATTCCGTCATAATGGAATCACCGCATTCATCTTTTAAAACGCCCATTTTCTTATTGTTCTTTATGGGCAGCTGAAACACGTTGTCAGCACTATAGCAAGAGGTGTCGAACCAGTCACTATGTTGCCTCATGACGTCATAGGGGTTGCAGTGGCGAATGTGGTAAATGAATGAGTCCGTGTCCATATACAAAAGAGAGACGTCCTCAAAATGGCGTTTCGCAAACTCATAGTGGAATCGATACATGACCGATTTAGAAAAGTCTAAAATGACTTGACCCAAGTAAATGGGTTTATCCATGGTCACGCTGGTCTTACTCATTTCAATAGTAGCCAAATCCTCATCGATAATTTTGATCGATTTGAAATTTGGCTTGGCAATGTACCGCCGGGCACCCTACTGCCCCTCCCAGACATTCACCAATTTAATGTCACGGTATTTGCGGACATTCTCCATAGACTTGCCATAGATGCAGTTGTTCATTAATTTAAAAAAAATAATTTCAAACTGCTGTGTTGCCATTTGTCGGTGCTCCGTGTTGAGTCGCATGTATGGCTCAAGCCATGCTTTTTGAGCAAAAGAAATACCCCTGTGGATTTTCTTTAACACCGAGCCTTGGGCGAGGCATTGCACCAACATTTGGATATGTAGCACATACCGATTTTTGTTGTACAGTGTGCCCATGAGTTTTTCAATTTTCACTTTACTGTCAGGGGGAACCATTTGCTCAAGACAGAATGGGAAATCGGCATGTTCATCATACAAGGATGAGGGATATTCAATATCCACTTCTAGCACATATCCACGGCCTGTTTCTTGGCTAGCCTTGATCACATCAAATTCTGACACTTGTTTGTCTGTCAGCCAAGCAAACTTCCCATAGGGCAAAGGCTGACTCATGGCGTAACCGTACAAATTATTCACGTCATAGTACATTAAGTACGATTCTGGTTTGTCTAGTGAATAATCAGGCATGTAGACATTGTTCGCTTCAGCATGGCGTTGGTTAAGCGACACAAAGCCGCCACGAATGCCCTTTTCAAAAAATAGAACCATGTCTACATCAGTGAGTAAATCCAATTCCACTTGAGTGTATTTCAAAGCGGCATCGAACGAGAGCCCAGGACTCGTATAATAGTGAGCCGGGTCAAGACCGTAAATGTGTTGACACAACTCACGGAATTTTTCAAACACATCAGTGAGCAGCAATACATCCAGTTTTAGGTAATGCAAAGCATATTCACTTAGCGTGTTCATGCCAAACACTCGCCAAACTTGACATGCATGTGCATAGTCTTCATCGGAAACGGTACTGCGTGTTAGTTTCGAGTAAAATTTCTCTTGTGGTGGGAGTTTTCTTTGCTTTAACACGTCCCAGCTATTGCAGAAATCATACGGGAATATACCTTTCCGAATGCACAATTGAAATTGCTCAGAATCATTAAAATGCATTCTAGTATTTTTTAATTCCTCCTCATTCAAGCCATTCACAAGGCTGTCTAGCGAGGACGCCATAAACTTAAAGGAATCCAAAAATCGAATGCTAAAGTTGCTCAACCTCCATGTCAGGGCTGTAAAACGCTCATGGTTTTGGGGGATAATGGTAAACGAGCCCTTGTTGACATGACCCAATTCACGAATCAAAAACTGAATGTCATAATTCGCCAGATTGTGGAAAAAGACACCGATGAAACGAGGAGCTGGAAAGTTCAAGTTGCATTTACTATGCGCAGCTCCACGAAACTCCCCCGTAAAGTGCGAGTGATCACGAACGGTGTCTTCAGCATTGATCAGTGGCTTTTCGCAAATATGACATGTCGTGGCATGCTCATACTGCTGCTGTTGTTCTGGAGATAGGCTCATGGGTACTGGGTGGTCCAGTAATTCCTGTACATGGTCGGCCAACTTGACAAGTTCATCCAAGAACCATTTGGCACAATCTGGCCCCTCACGATATTTGTAAACGGATTGTGTGGGGTCATGGGCACACACCACATTAAATCCTATGGCAAAGGGTTCATGTTTTTGAATGGGTGTGGTTGAGCTGATGGTGGGATCTGGTTCACATCCCGCCATGGGTGTAGTGAGAGCTTCGAAATCTGCATATACCACATAGGGAACAGTGTCACGCTTGTGAATGTCCTTAAACTTTAACACAGTCTTGTCCCCTTGTGGGAATATCAATCTCACCGCTTCCTGAGTAACACAATCTACCCTATGACGTTCTAAGAGCGTAGGGTTTGTAAAATATTGCAAGCAACGGTCGCAAATGTACTTCTTACCATTATGCTTGGACACTTGACTGCTTAGCAATCTACTTAAGCTTTTAATCAGGCAATAGTGATTCACTTCTCCTACAGATAAATATAAAAGATGAATGTGATGTCGTTTCGGTTCTTTTGTGGCATAAAGAGGACCCACAATCACATTACCATCAAGGCCATACACCATGAACGAAAAGTCCTGGTTATCTTGTTCAAACCTATGGATCTCGGTTAAGTCCATAGGGAACGTCACTCGAGTTAAATTTAAAGTATGTTTCAATTCAACAAACTTGGCCTTGTACATTCCTGGTCGACAACCATTATGTTGTGCTGGCTGCAAATACGCAGCCACAGACCACAGAAAGCTATCATTGTCACGATTCTTTATATTGACCACAGCATTTTTCGAAGCTATAGCTGGTGGTGTTTTAATATAGCTAGACCCAGCATTCAATGGGTTGAATTGACAAATGTTGATTTGCAAATGATGAATTTTGTCTAAGGCTAGACCACTCGGTCCTTGTTGCAGTTTATCAAATTTTGATAGCAAGGCATTCACCACGTGGGTTTCATACCACTGTTCCAAATTATGGGCTATGAATAGCTCTTGCATTTTACTACAAATATAAAATGTGTCTTTATGCTCTACATCCTTCTTTTTATATACGAAATCGCACACCAGTTCTGTATTCACCTTTAAAGCCGTATGCAACCTTTGCGCTGTGCAAATTTCAATTTTAAAAATTTCAAAACAAGATTGTAAAAATTCTTTGGGAATCAAACTTTTTCTAACATTGACCACGCGGCCAGAGCACACACGTGATTTGAAACAAGACTCAAGGGGCTCCCAAGTTAACGTATCCGCAGCAGTAAAAGACATTATTTTAGAAAGAACACTCTCACCTGAGTTTTCAGCTGTAGACTGCTTGACAATGGTCCCAAACACACACGTTCCTGGTTATTAACAGAGGTCAAGCGTTTTCCAACACCCTAAAAAGAAATAAAATAATCCACCATAAGTATATCCATTCCATATAGTTTATGCATTTCATAAACAAAACAAAACCAAACAGGTTATATATTAAAAAAAAACAAATCTCACCTTGACGTGTAATGCTTTGCTATATTCCCGTCTCGTGGGCTAGTGTGGAAATGATTTCCTTTTCTAGTTGTCCGTTTTTCTCTCTTTCATTAATATCGTTCACACACACACACGACAAGTAGGCTATACCGGTTATCTGCAAACAAATAAATAAATAAAATCATTAATTACCTAATCAATAAATAATTGCATGTATTTATATAAAATCAATAAATATATAAATGAATAAATATATACCTACCCCACAACAAGGTTAAGTATTTTCCACCAACACCAAAACTGTTAAACAAGGCCAAGTGTTTCACACAACGCTGTAGCGTGTTCAAAAGTAGTCACATAAGTGCGAGTGGAAATGTCAGCGATGTGTCTTTATATATCACATTGCATGTATAATCTTTTTTTCCCACGCTTTGAACATTCTCTTATCGTGCACGTGGACAGATAACACCCAAGCGAACACCTGTGCCGGATCAAATTTCACCTGAACTTGCATTTTGTCACGTACGAAGCAAAACAGGATGTGACTTGTTAACAGTTATCATGCACGTGGACAGATAACGTCCAAGGTGAACACCTGCGGTAAATCAAATTTCACATGGACTTGCATTTTGTCACGTACGAAGCAAGACAGGATGTCACTGGTTTAGCGTGCCTGTGGTTTCACAAATGTGTGTGCATGCCTTTCGCACTTCCCTGCCAGCACAATGGTCAGATTATTTCACCTTCAAGCGTCTTGGTCATTTTTTCCATTGCACCTGTTGTCAAGTCAGATCGGAGCCTTCCAATAAGCTCAAATGACCTTCACCTCCTGTAAGTTTGTTTTCTGTACTCGCTTCGACCACCATAGAACCAAGTTTTCATCACCGTTTACACGTCAAAGGTAAAATATCAGGAAAACGCACGCTCGACCCGTCGAAATATCAATTGATCTATTGAACACGGCCACCGTGGTCAGCGACAGGTTCGTTGAAACACACACACCCAGCCGTATCGTCTCTCTCAACCACCACGCTTCATAAACATTATAAACAGGTAACGGTAAAGAATTTTTTTCTCAACATGTATGGCGTTAGGCCCTTTGTGAATTATTTTGTGGAAAAAAAATATCTACCACATTTGAAAGGGGGCGTTAGCCTGAGTCCTAGGACACCTCGTACACATCTCTAGCGTTATTGGTTCGTGAAATATCGGCAAAAAACACAAAAAACACGTGTTTACCCCAAAATCGCGTTTCCAAAATTTTAAAAAATTACAACGAGTGGTCTATAGCAAAGAGGACGTCTGCCCGAATCCTTGGACCCATCGTACATGCCTCTAGCGTTATTGCTTCGTGAGATATCGGCAAAATCACAAAAACACGTGTTTACCCCAAATTCGAGTTTCCAATTTTATTAAAAATTATAACGAGTGGTCCATAGCAGAAAGGACGTCACCCCGAGTCCTTGGACCTGTCGAACATGCCTCTAGCATGATTGGTTCGTGAGATATCGGCAAAATCGCAAAAAACAGGTGTTTACCCCAAAATCGAGTTTCCAATTTTATTAAAAATTATAACGAGTGGTCTATAGCAAAGAGGACGTCAGCCCGAATCCTTGGACCCATCGTACATGCCTCTAGCGTTATTGCTTCGTGAGATATCGGCAAAATCACAAAAACACGTGTTTACCCCAAATTCGAGTTTCCAATTTTATTAAAAATTATAACGAGTGGTCCATAGCAGAAAGGACGTCACCCCGAGTCCTTGGACCTGTCGAACATGCCTCTAGCATGATTGGTTCGTGAGATATCGGCAAAATCGCAAAAAACAGGTGTTTACCCCAAAATCGAGTTTCCAATTTTATTAAAAATTATAACGAGTGGTCTATAGCAAAGAGGACGTCAGCCCAAGTCTTTGGACCTGTCGAACACACCTCTAGCATGATTGGTTCGCGAGATATTAAAAGCACATGACCTTTTAGTTTTGGTCTTTTATTCAAATAAAGAGGCTATAGGAAAGTAGGGGGCATCACTACGAGTGCTAGGACACCCTGTATGTTCAAATCCGACCATTGGTTAGCGAGATATCAGCTTCGGGGCAAATACGAGGGTGGCTAAATAAGAAGTGGTGCAGCCCTCTCATCATCCCACTACTACAGGTTTTCATCCTAGAGACTTGACATTTATTTTGGGGGTAGAGGGCATAGGGACCTTTCATTTATGTCAAATAAACGTTTTTGTAGAGTTCCTAGTTTCCAAAATAGAGGATTTTCAAAATTCGAGTGTTTTCAAAAAAACGTAAAAAGTAAAAAAGTTTCATTATAGAAAATAAAGGGCATAAAGACCATTCGTTTGAGCCATGGCACAACGTTCTATCATCTTTGGTTTTCAAACTATCACCTAGTTTCGAAAACAAAAATTTTCAAAAAAAAATTGAAAAATATAACGAGTGGTCCATAGCAAAGAGGACGTCAGCCCGAGTCCAACGACACCTCATTTGTCAAAATCGGACCACGCGTTCGAGAGATATTTAACATGGCTGAGGCTTAGTAGTGGAGCAAGGGGGGTTCTGGAGTGAGTTGGAACTCTCATCACCCCCCTACTATCAGCCGTTCTTGACTGCAACTGATGGTACATTATGTCCACATGTCGCATCAATTTATGAAAGAAATGTAGCCAAAATATGAATTCCTCGTCTTCTAAGCTGCGACGAAGCCCATTTGCCTGAAGGCAAGTTTTATAGGATGGGGTTTTCTCCAGCATTAATTAACACTCCCTTTGCTCGTACACCACATTTACGGTGCGCGACCTGAAATTCCATCTAGTCGCTGGTCCAGTTGAAATTCTTCGAGCTGCCACTGCTTCTAAAGCAGACGTCCGTTGCGCGACCTTGATAAGAAAGCAGGGAACGCTGAAAGGTGAGCGAAGAACCTCCTAGCCGACTGATTCTGCGAAGCTGCATGTTCCATTGTTAAATTCATTTGGTGCACTCCATTTTTACCACCACTCATTACTGATGCCCCGTCGTAGGTCTGCACAATAACTTTGTGTGGTGTAGCGTTAAACATGTTGTCCATTACACTTAAAATACATGATGCAAGGGAATCCGCATTCTGACCTTGCGGTTTAAAGAAGCCCCAAAATTGTACGTATGGAATACCATCTTTCTCATACCGAAATACCAACACTAGCTGTGTCTGCTCTGAAACATCGGTAGTTTCATGGGCCATCACACTAACAAAATATGCTTGCTGTATTCCTTCTGCTATCACTTCTCTGCAGGTTTCTAGCATGCAGTCCAACAGCTCGTTCTGGATGGTGTTTGAGGTCCCTTTGAAAACTCTATTAGATTCAATGTGCTCCTTTACTGCACTGTCTATACTGGAAATTAAATCTACTAGGCCCAAGAAAACGCCAGGATTGTCTGAATTATCACTTTCGTCGTGCCCTCTTAAAGCTAATTCAAACGCACCACAAAACTTAATGAAAATGAATATCCACAGCCTGCTTCCAGTCTCCGACCGGGTCAGGAACGGAATGAATGAAGCCCCCATCTAGCGGCGAGGATATGAACTGTGTCGGCTGCCGAGGCCTGACGCACTCCTCACCACAAAACTTAATGCAGTCTATAATTCTGGATAGCACATACCTGTTCTTCTTCACTTGTTGATTGTTCCTTTCTTTTTCTTCATGATAAGCACGGCTTAATAGTGTTGCAATATTAACTGTTCCTAAAGCACTTAAATTTAAAGAATTATTGATGTGTTTCTCGCTGTCATTATGCTTCCTCATTAAAGCGTTTAAATGCCCACCAAGATCTCTAACACCCACTGTTCCCCAATAATCACTATTGCCAAAACACAAACAAGGAAAACAGAAAAGGGCATTTCTAATCTCACACCCGCACACCCAATCGTTTTCATACTTTTCTATTACATTTTCTAGTGTATGCAGATTTGTTAGAAGTGGCTTTCTGAGCAATATCTAAGTCCGGGGTAGGTCTACCTAACTTCTTTACCTTAGTTTTTTCTTCACGAGTTCTGGTTGAAAATGGGGTTTTCAAGAGGCTCTCCACTGAGTTTTCCATATTGCACAAACACGCAAACAAACTCAACACATATACTCATTCCTCATACAAAATTAATTAGCCTAAGTACAGCACACAATAACACCTGCAATTACAAAATATTCACGAATTCGGAAACACTTGGTCTGACCGCGCATAAACAGTACTACTCAGTGTTACCAAAAGCATTAAAATGAAACCAGCAACGCCGTAATGCAAAATCACATGTTATTTTGCTATAGTGAAATTTATGAACTAGGCATCACAATAAACATGTCCTTATTTTGACGACATAAACATTATAAATTTTATAGTACATCGATTTAAAAAATGTGGCTATAGAATAAGTAGGTTGCGAGTATTGAAAAAGACCTTCTGGCGGGAACAGCTGATGGCTTCCTCTGCTTTGTTAACCCCATTTTCTTTGAGCGATTCTCTCTTAAATGCTATTGCTGAGTCCAGAAAGTGCCACTGGTCACGTTCACATTCCGTGTGACCAGTGCTGCCTCTGTGTGGTCGAACAAAGAATCGCTGTGATGACTGGTCTTTGGTCTTAGCTGTTGTCCCAACAGCACATCCAGAACACAAGGGAAAAGTTGGGCGCGCATGCGCAGAAGACAAAATTCACGCTTCCTGCCAATGAACTTGGAAATCCTCGCTGGGCTGTGATCAGCACAGCTAACGCCGTGCACAAAGTGGAGCGCACGCCTAGATACCTCGAACCGTACATGTTCTGTACCTCGTAGTGAGGGGAGTAGAAATATTTCCTATTCTTTGCTTGACGTCTTTTTTAAAGCGTTGTATTTGTAGATAATAGGCCTATTATTAAAATAATTTATTTTCAAATAAAGCAATGTGCTGCAGCACTTCAGCACATAAGGAGCGGCCGTCCCCTGCATAGTTGTGTATCTGTGCAAAATGTTAAGTCAACATCTGTGGAAGGTTCTGAGAAAAAGGCACATGAATATGAAAAATAAGATTGTAGTTTTAAGTGACTATGAATCTTGTGATCATGAGCCACGGGACCTCCTTTTTACGTGGGATTCTAACCACAGGACATGATATTTCACTTCGAAAATCTCACATGCATTCACCAGGAATCGAACCCAGTCCACCTTGGTAAGAAGCCAACAGCTTGACCGCTGTGCCACCAGGCCCCCATATAAATATGAAACACCCATGTTCTAGAAAAATGTGTTAGAAGATGGACTCATTTCACACTTGGGTTTCTTCATTAATCGTTGATTAAAATTCACCACAAGCATATTTCGTGTCTTTCTGCACGGCATTCACATCCTGTATGTTGTTCTCGATTGCCATACCATAATAACACTGAACACCACTTATTCTTTTATTGGCAGTGAGTCTATTTTTACCACTAAGTCGATCTGTGGGCGTGGCAGAAGCGCACGTTCCTGATTTTTTTATTATTTTAAGGGACTTAGGTAATTTTTTTTACCATGAAACTTCGGAAATATGTTCATTTTCATTAGACTCTAAGCTCTCATAATATGCAATTTAAAAAAATGCATTTTCGAGTCAGTCGCCTCCGTAGCGTAGCGGTCAGCGTGGTTAGCTGCCGCCCTGGAGGTCCTGGGTTCGATTCCCGGCTCTGCCACGAAATTTGAAAAGTGGTATGAGGACTGGAACGGGGTGTACTCAGCCTCGGGGGTTCGATTCCCACCTCAGCCATCCTCTAAGTGGCTTTCCTTGGTTTCCCACTTCGTCTTCGGGCAAATGCCGGAATGGTGCCTACTGTAAGGACACAGCCGCCTCCTTCCCTCTTCCTTGCCTATCCATCCTACCCTTCCAATCCCTTCCCTCATGAGGCCCCTGTTCGCTTTGCAGGTGAGGCCACCTGGGCGAGGTGCTGATCACACCTCACCAGTTGTATCCAATCCGACCAGATGTTCCCAGTTCTAGGACACTGCCTGGAAAGGCAATAGAGGTGAGTTCCCTCGCTGAGTCCGTGGAAGCCACCAACCTGGAGGGTAAAATTGACTTTAAAAAAAAAAGGGTCACCTTTTGCCTACATCTCCCCTTAACTTATGCACTCTCATACATGGTGTCCACAGAATTTTCAATGTCAATTTTACTGACTTTTCCTGACCATTTTTCAACAAAATTCCTGACTCGCGAAGTCATCATAACATCGGAAAAAAGGTTTATTGAGCAAATATATATATATATTTTTATCTGCAACCTCCACCATCCCCATAGCTGCCCCAATGCTCGCCTCTTTATTCATTTAAAATACATAATAAAGTAAATTATAATGCAATAATACATAAATCGAAGTAATTAGCCTAATGAGCTAAACTATAGTGATGGGGTCACCACATCCCTACGCCGACGCCAAAAAAGCGTTAAAAAATAAGTAAAAGAGTTTTTTTTACTACGATGCACTGTAAAAATGGAAACTTACCATAGTCCAGTGAGTTATTGCTTTTTATCTTCAGAGATTAGTTGAACTAGTAACATCAAAGTATGACTGTAAAACGCAAAATACTGTATGGTTAATTTAAAATTCCCGACTTTCTAATACTTTTCGCCATTTTTTCCTGACTCACGCCATTTTTTCACACTTTTTCCTGACTTTTCCTGACTAAAAACAAAATTCCTGACTTTTCCTGACTATTCCAGACTTTTCCTGCCTGTGGACACCATGTCATATGGGTTACCTGGAACATTCTTTAAAATATCTCTTCAGAAGTTGTGAGAAGATGTTGTTTGACAAGTATAGGTCATTCTCATTACAATAGGTGTGAATTAAATCAAAACTGAAAAGTGTTTCCATTGGCGAAGGAGATGTACAGTATAGCTATCCCAACGACCTAACACTGCTATGGCACGCGACCTCGGTTCGATAGGGAGGTTCCTCACGGTATAATGTCTTAATTTGGTATTTCTAATGAAACATTAAATAAGGTTAAATAACCTAACCTCGCCAACGTCCTGGCCATGTTGAAACACCGGATCCCATGAGAACTCCGCAGTTAAGCAGCATTGGGCGTGGTTGAATCTTGGATGGAATGCCGGTTCACTGGAACCATACGTTGTTGGCGGGGAAATGAGGAGCGGAAAGGCCCTGACCACCCTACCGCACGTAAACTACGGCTGAGGATAGCCTCTACAGAGGCATGGACTTGCCTTCGGGCAAAATATCAATAATAACTTCACCTCACCTAACGTAACCTCATCTAACCTAGGGTCGGCGGTAAACCACAAAGCAATATTTTGGACGTGGGTCCAACTCAACATTACCCTTTTATTTAAGGAAACCTATACTAGTAGTAGGAACCAATCAACAACGGGTATTGAAAGCTAAGTCTGGACTGAAGTAGAGATTAGGCCCTTCAGTATAATGATAATAATATACTGCTATCGTCACTCTTCAAGCATTTATCGCAGATGAAGTTTATACCCACATCCACGATCACGGGTAAACAACGTGACAAACAAACGTCAGCAATTTAAACTCGCCCACTCTGTAGAGGAGGCTATGACTATCCAAGTCAAGAGTATCTGCCCTCGTAGGAGAGACTGTCAATGACGTAGACATTGTGCGTGGTCGAAGTTATCGGACATGCTCCTTTTAAGGGTGCATGTACTTTTGTCAACTGCTTTCTTTGGTCTGTATTGAGACTCCAGAGATCCTGAGCATTATTATAATATGAACATAAATTGTACTGTAGACTTATTGGGAAAATATAACGGCTCTGACAAGAAAATTTACTACTGGTCTTGAAGTGGGTACACACAGCCTCGTGGCCCTCGTGATATAAAACTGAGAAGAGATAGGTTCGATTCCCGCCTCAGCCTGGAAGTGGTTTTCCGTGGTTTCCCACTTCTACGCCAGGCAAATGCCGGAATGTTTTCTAACTGAAGGCCATGGTCACCTCCCTCCCGATCATCATCTGATCTGAAAATACACACACTACTACTGACACCACAATGACAGGTTATCAGACAAATTCTACACACACGGGCCGAAGTGACTACGATGTCCAAGCTTCTCAAATGAAACAACAAATATGGTGGTATTTTATAACTTTTCAAGCTTTTCCGTTTCAAAAAACAAATCTTTTCTTAATAATGGACCATGAGATAGGAATAAGTAACAACATAGAATAAAATTACGTTAAATAGCTATATTTTATTGCCAAAATTCATCGAGCTACTATAAATTAAGTAAGCCTAGGCCTATCCTTGTCTATCGCATAGATATTACTACTAGTCCAACATGAGATGATCGAAATTTAATTAATTTAACTAGGAAAATTCAGCTGTGAAAATGATCCGGGACTGGAGTACAGGAGGGAGCAGTGCTGAAATTGAGCTCTGCAAGTGATGGAACTTTTTATCTAGAATTGACTTGCATTAGCATGAAATGGAAGTCCACTCATTTTAAAAGAGGAGTTATACCACTAAAATAAGACCTTAAAATTATAGCCAGTCTGATTGTTCGTAAATTCCTACCAATTAGTTGAAAAAAGTAATTCTTTCGTTTGGTTTGGCATGTTCTCTTCTTGTGTTTAGCCATTATTTCGGAGTGGTTATTCACTGGTAAATTAAATACGATACTAACGTTAGTTTGATGTTTTTCTTATGGCTGGCTACGTGGCTCAGCGGCAACGTTCTCGCTTGCTGTTCCCAAGGCGCAGTCAGCTGGTATTTGAGGGTGCGCAAATGCGAGGGAGCCGTGTCAGCAGCGTTACTTCGGGACAAAATTCCGGCAACCCGGCGTCTCTAAAAGCCGCAGTAGTTATATAAAAGGGACATAAAACAAATAATGTTATTATTATGTTTTTTTTATAAAACTCTGCATGTAATGTATTATGTGCCATTGTGTAGTTTACCCACCATTTGGATAGTAATAATAACTGATGTTGATATAGACATACACTGAAAACTCAGTTCTCTATGAATTTTAAATTGCCCATAGTCTACGGTAAAATAGCCTATATTATAAGTTGCAGGATCGTCCCGAGAATAGAAATTCCGTATATAAACACTGTGTAGGGCCTATATGCATTTCAAATAGAGTGGGATCTTGACAACAAGATATTTATTTTCTTCTTTCTTTTTCTACCCTAAGCTAGCCCAAGCTAGCCTGCTTGAATGCATGAGAAACCTTTCATTGCCCTTGGCTTGGCGTCGTGCTCTACAAAAATAGCCTTCAATGGCTTGGGTCGCCTGCCTGGCAACCTTGTAGGGGCTCCTTGTGGGTTAACCGCTGTGGTGACGCTGCAGCAGTCACGTACACCATGGGCGTGGAACACTCATACAGCATATGGACAATATTCTGTTGGGTCACACTAATGTTCTATACAAGTTTCATGAGCAGTTACCAGAGGCGTAACTACGGGGCCTGATCAGGGGGCAAGTAATTTTTCCTCCTGATGAGAACCGCATTGATGCGCTGCTTTGTTCACTTAATTGGCGATCAATCTTTGAGAGTTTACACTCTTGTCCGATGTCACTGCAAGCGACAGTTTTGTATGAGAACAAGTCTCAGATTTACCCAAAGGCACCGAACTCCTCAGGTCACAAGTAATGAAAACATGAGATTTGATGAAGTTTCTAATTTGGCATTACTTACAACTAATCTCCGGATTGATAACAAATTATTGGATAGTGTTTGAATGCCCTATCTTTCCAAAATTACAGTATAGGCCTACCACTTGTCAGTTAGTATCCGAGAGTGCCATTTTGAAAGGTGAATAATGGTGTTTAGCCTACTCTTGTATTGATGTTTACGGTTAAACTTTAGTAGGGAAATAGAGTTTATTAATACTGTATTTATACACTAGAGGGGAATAAAAAGGTCCAGATGATTTCGCAAAGACTTGATAATTAATTATCTACAAAATTGTTATGTTTCGAGAATTTGCACATTGATAAGTGCAAATATAACGTATCAAATGCTAATGAAATAAAAACGTAAATCATGTAAATAGGAGGTTTTGAAACTTCGGGAACGTATATTACCTTTCATCTGTTATGTCCCCCTATTTAACTTTGACTTGGCTCATCCCCCTCCAGAAGCAAACCTTACTTATACCACTGAATAATAATAAAATAATTTTAATTTTAATGTGTAGGCCTAGGGGTTACGCAGGAGTTTTCCCCTAAGATTTTCTTTCTTGGAGGAAATAAAAGCCTGTATTTCTTAAGGCAACATTATATTGTTACCATACTGTTAATCTTTTGAGAAGCTTGGGGCATCTTGGTTATCAGCCCCATGTAATTCCGTGCGTGATAACCTGCGTTCCTATTTTGACTGTAATAAGTTAGTTGGATAACTAATTACGTTAAGGGATTAGGTTGGTGTCCCAGGATTTGAAACAAGGTAGCCTACTATCCCGACTCTTATAAGGGGTGTGGACAAAATTGTAAAAAACACACACACATTCAGAATGACCGCTGTCAGCACCCGTTTCGATCCGCTGATCTCCGTACTTGCTGCAGTTCCACCGTTGCATTTAATAAAAAGAGTTGTTTCGTTTGATGTGCCTGAACATCGTGCTCAATTAGCCCCGTGTACTTGTGTGTACTGTATAGAACTCATACTTTATTATTTTTTTTTAATTCATTTTTCTGATTACCTGTGTTATTTTGGCGTCTGTAGTTGTGGTAGAAGTGTGTGAATATGTTTGTAATTCAGGTGAGGATTGGGAAGGAGACGGCTGTGTATTCTGATTTTAGGAACCATCCCGGTGGGAATGCACGGAAATCCACTTCCAGGATGGCTTAGCTGGGAATCGAACCCGCCTCTTCTCATTTTTGCCTCACCAGACTGAGTGTACCTCGTTCCAGTTCTCAGAATTAGATTTCTTGGCAGAAATAGGGAATCCACACAGCGGACCCTGCCATCAAGCAGGACAAACGCTAAAGAAGAGAACATTGTTTTTTGCATACCTAAATAAAGAGAAGGAAGAAATGTTACACATTTTAATCATGCCAATAATGTTATGATGATGGATATCTAAACACTGTTCTTTTCTTCTACACAATTAATACAAATGCAGTAAGTTATCCCCTTCTGAGGGCAGATGACCTTGCTGTTCCTCCCCTGAAAAGAACAGTAACTAACCAACCAATATCTACTTTCATGTCCTTATTTTTAAATCGGTTTCTTGCATTACCATAAATACCAGTATATTATAGAGTTTGTGGTTTTTAGCATCTAAAACCCCTAACTTTTGTATTTTTAATTCCAAATTGAGTGTTTTGTAGCATCTATAATTTTCAGATTTACCATTTTGTAGAAAATCTGTTACAAAGGAGGATTTTGTGCAATATTACATATTGAGTGTGTTATTACGTTACAGTTACCGTTACTTAGAGTTACTTTCTTGGGCAGACCAAAAATAATTGTGAGGTTAACGGTAATGTTACTGTGAGTGAAAAGTAACTGAGATGCCAAGATGAATGATTGGCAATGTGTAAATCATCTCTAGGCTACATAGTGCAGTAATGGGTAATCTCGAGGACCACTGGATGGATTTTGATGCGGTTTTCACCATTCTGTAAAGGATTTCTTGATGAAGTTTCTGTTGAAAAACATTTATTTATGGCCAAAGGAAGCCGAGAAGTAACGATTTCAAGGAATCGAGTCGAAGAAAAACGTACTGTCCGTGTGCCTTTTAATCTTACGGTGGGTAAATCGTTAAAAATATCTATATACTATGAGTGTGAGAATTGTTCAGCAAGAAGAGTTCTACAAAAGAGTCTGCGACAGCATATCTCTATCTTTGTTACATAACCCATGATAGCCTAAGTGTTTTCACGTTTCCATTTCTTCCAACAATCTCCATTCAGTGGAAATTTAAATTTCCAGCTCTGTGCGAACCTATCTCCCCATCTTCGGCCAGCTTCAAACTTTCGAGTCGTGTATTGTGTTTGCAGTTTCACTGTTCACCTCGGCTTTTCTGAATTGCGTCTGAGACCTACTTAAGCTGGGAAAAACGTTATTAAAGATACCGTGCAAAGCCGGGGCGGGTTGCTAGGAATTAATAAATGCTCATTGTTACCAACTCATCTGTAGATTTACGACTCGTAGATGAAATCTTTAGGGACAATTTGTTTTACCCTAACTTTTCCGCTGACCAAAGAACACTTCTTTTTCAAATCCTTGTCTAAACTATTCCTAATGAAAACTGGTTAGAGGTCACCTGAATCCAGGCGCATTAGTATTTATCTGATACAGAATCACTAGTTCGCCCCAAGATACTGCCAGTTAACCGGGTAAGATGAGTTATTCTTTCTGGAATCCAAGGTAATGGCTAAACTTGCATGAACGGATATTTTAAAGTATTTATTTTACGGTTTTCTTCTTCTAAAAAAAAGCTAGTATGTTTCTATAAAAATTACAATTTTAATTCAAAATTAATGTGCATAATATTCAAAATACAATGAGAAAGACCTGTGACATTGATTGTTTCATCTTGAAAAAGTAACGACCATTTTCGTTAATGTTAAAAGTAGCGGCATTAAAGTTACTGAATTAAATTAGTAATGTCGTTACCATAAAAGTAAGGCGTTTCTCCCCAACCCTTAAACTAATATACTTAACATATGAGTATACATATAAAAAAGATGCTAATTTGCAAAGTAATGGTACACACAAACATCCAGATGAGTAAATATTTTGCAGTTTGATCGTTGGCCGTGAAAGAAATCCCTTCCGTTGAAAATTTTCAAACTATCCACCCAAAAGGATGTTAATTTTAGCAAATGAATAAATATTTCAAGAATATTTAGTGTTCTTTTGAAGATATAGGCTACACCACTATGTTATTTAAAAAGTTTGTATTTTGAGCCAATTTTCGCGTTTCATCGCTATTTAAATACCGGTAAGTTACCGTTACTGCTAAAATCCACTCGCAGGGAACATTACAAGACACGGCATAAACCTAGAAAAATTGCTGAGTTTTAATTCACTGGCCGTGAATGTGAGGCACGGACACCTAGAGCCCGCTGATGAGCCAGCTTGCTGTTCCTAGGCGAAAACCTACACAAGACACGACACAAACCTAGAAAATTGCTGAGTTTTAGTTCACTGGCCGAGAAAGCCAATCTGCCATCTATGCGTAATGAGTTCTAAACAAATTTCACTAAAACTGTAAACCACATAAACTTCTCTACCTATACATAATATGGTCTCAAATGTATTTCAACTCATTTAGGTCAGACGATGTAGGCCTATTTCATGTAGGGGCCACAATTTCATGGTCTGCTTAGGGCACCAATGGGCTTCAGTACGGCTCTGGATTCCTTACGGGCGTTTATATTAATAGAACTCCAACAAATAATATCATATCCCTCCCTATATTATTCTGCTAATGTCCCATTCCAGTTTTGTACCGAAAATAAGGTCCCATTAACACCAACCTACACAATGGGGTACCTACAGGTTCAGCATAACCTAATGCGTAAGCGAAACGCACTCACTTACTCTTTAAATGCCTCACAATTAAATAAATACTTTAAAACATGTATATTTACAATGAAATAATGAAAGAATGCAGTAACCATGGTAACAGAATCTCACAGGTCCATCTATTTCTGTAAGATGCAATGCAATTCCAATTATTACATTTCTGTGAAAGTTTCCAGACGGTTATAAGGTTATCACTGAACCAAATTAAGCTGTAAAATTCATCCTTTTTCACACGACTATAAAGGGTCTCCGAAAACCACATTTAAAGACCCTTAAATTAACAGTGTCTGTGATATTCCCAGAAAACTAACTTCGCTCTGATAAATCTATGGAGGAATGACAAACCCCTAACCACTGCACCAGTAGCTGAATTGATCAAGACTGATTATTCATACCAAGGATAAATCAGTCATAGCATTCATGATTGAGATTTTGCTAAGTGTACTCTATACAACTAGAATATTCGCGGGCGAAGCCACGACGGGTAATGCTAGTAATAAATACAGGCCGTGTGTCCTAAAATCTATCCTGCTTAACACTAATGGCTAAACAGTTTGGTAGATTTTAAACCTCCCTATCTAGTAAATGAAATAGAAGATCATGAACTTGCTATAGAAAGTCGTTTGTGATCGTTTCCCGCCTTCTGTGACAATAGCCAAGTATACAAGAGGGAATAATAATAATAATAATAATATCGGCGTGGAGTTTGTAAATTCAGAACTAGCGGGTTTATTAGAAATAGAGCTAACAGAACCAGACTGAACGCAAAGAAGGCTCTTGAAATAGGCTACGTTGTTATCCATCCCATCCATGGCGCATTATTTTCTGTCCATTGCCCAGACAGACAGTGTTGCCAAATTTAAGCTGCATGTTGCATCGAATTTGATGATAAATTTAGCGACCTTACTCATTTGGTATTTTACTGAGAAATTCACTGGGCAATAGTTTGCGAAAGAGATTGGCGGTAGCCAATACGGATACATACTAAATTAGCGGTAATATCGTCAATCACATGCCATAATTTTTCTTTTGAATGAGTAAATGTGGAGAAAAGTCGCGCAATTGCTACAATTCGCAAATATTGGGAAGGCTTCAAATAATCGCGATATATTTTTTTGTCCATTTTTATCAATATGTTACAAAGTCTTAAGTTATTAACTCACTATTATCATATATATTATTTCAGTGGTATGCATCCCTCCTGCGGCGCTCACAAGCGACCGATCATGACAAATGAGCATTCAAATGAAAAAGAATAGACATTAGCAGTGACTTATTGCACTATAATTTCATAAATATCTATAATTTCTTAAAAAAAATGACTTTAAAAAATTGTACGAAGTGTGCGATTTGCAAACACCGTTGATGTAGGAAAATACGCTCCATAATTGCTGTTCACGGGCCGCTGTGACACCTGTTTCATGTCATATTAACATTCTGAGGTATTTCCTTTATCCTGAAATGTAAATAGTGTTGAATAATTATTTGGTTGAAGTAAAAACATAACCTTTCTCCTTAAGTGTCTCATTGTAAACCTATTGGGGAAAGTGTGGTTTATGAACATGCGAGATTTCTCGCACGGGTCCGCTAGTAAATAAATAATTGATAAAGTCCCTCGACTCGACAATTTCCGGATTATCCCGATTATTCCTTTGTTAATTCAGTTTAGAGGATTTGAGACATTTTGGTAATTGTGTGTGTGATGACCTGTGTTCCTATTTTGACTGTAAAAAGTTAGTTGGATAACTAATTACGTTAAGGGATTAGTTAGGTGTCCCAGGATTTGAAATAAAGTACTATCCCGACTCTTGTAAGGGTTGTGGAAAAAATCGTAAAAAACACATACACATTCAGAATGATCGCTGTCAGTAGCCTACCTGTTCCGATCCGCTGATCTCCTGACTTTCTGCAGTTCCACCATGGCTTAAAAAAAAGAGTTGTTTCATTTGAGGTGCTTGAACATCGCGGTCAATTAGCCCCGTGTACTTGTGTGTATATATACTTTATTATCTTTTTAAAGGTCAATTTTCTGATAACCTGTGTTATTGTGGTGTCTAAAGTAGTAGTTGTGTGTATTTGTTTGTAATTCAGGTGAGGTTTGGGAAGGAGACGGCAGTGTATCTGATTTTAGGAACCATCCTGATATTTGTCTGGAGTAGAAATAGGAATACACGGAAATCCACTACCATGATGGCTTAGGTGGGAATCGAACCCGCCTCTTCTCATTTTTGCCTCACCAGACTGAGTGTACTTCGTTCCAGTTCTCAGAATTAGATTTCTTGGCAGAAATAGCGAATCCATACAGCGGACCCTGCCATCAAGCAGGACAAACGCTAAAGAAGATGAACGTTTTTTTTTTCATAAATAAAGAGAAGGAAGACATGATAAACATTTTAATCATGCCAATAATGTTATGATGATGGATATCTAAACACTGTTCTTTTCTTCTACACAATTAATAAAAATGCAGTAAGTTATCTCTTTCAGAGGGCAGATGACCTTGCTGTTCCTCCCCTTAAAGGAACAGTTACTAACCAACCAATATCTACTTTCATATCCTTTTTTTTAATCGGTTTCTTGTATTACCATAAATACCAGTATATTATAGAGTTTGTGGTTTTTAGCACTTAAAACCCCTGACTTTCGTATTTTTAATTACAAATTGAGTGTTTTGTAGCATCTATAATTTCCAGACTTACCATTTTGTAGAAAATCTGTTACAAAGGAGGATTTTGTTCAATATTACATATTGAGTACCGTATGTTATTACGTTAGAGTTACTTACCAAAAGTAATTGCGAAGTTAACGGTAACGGTACTGTGAGATACAGTTACTAAGATTAAATTGGTAATGTGTAAATCGTAATTAATAAATGCTCATTGTGACCAACTCATCTATAGATTTACGACTCGTAGGTGAATTCCTATCAGGGACAAATTATTTTACCCTAACATTCCTGATGACCAACGAACACTTCTTTTTCAAATCCTTGTCTAACTTTATCCTAATGAAAACCGGTAGGTCACCTGGGTCCAGACACTGATAGCCTATTTCTCTGTTACAGAATCACAAGTTCGCCCCGAGATACTGCCAGTCAAAGGGGTAAGATGAGTTATGGATAAACGGAAATGTTTAAAAGTATAAATTTTACTGTTGTTTTCTAGGAAAGAAAAAAGCTTTTAGGCCTATATTTCTATAAAAATACAATCTTAATAAAAATAAATTTGCATAATGTTCAAAATGAAATGAGAAACACATGGCATGTCACATTGTGACATTGATTGCTTCATCTTGAAAAAGTAACGACCATTTTCGTTAATGTTAAAAGTAGCGGCGTTAAAGTTACTGAATTAAATTAGTAATGTCGTTACCGTAAAAGTAACGGGTTTCTCCCCAACCCTTAAAATAATATAGTTAACATTATGAATATACATATAAAAAGATGCTAATTTGCAAAGTAATGGTACACACAAACATCCAGATAAGTAAATATTTTGCAGTTTGGTCGTTGGCCATGAAAGAAATCCCTTCCGTTGAAAATTTTTTAACTATCGACCCAAAAGGATGCTAATTTTAGCAAATGAATAAATATTTCAAGAATTTTTAGTGTTCTTTTGAAGATATTAATTAAAAAGTTTGCATTTTGAGCCAATTTTCGCGTTTCATCGCTATTTAAATACCGGTAAGTTACCGTTACTGCTAAAATCCACTCGCAGGGAACATTACAAGACATGGCATAAACCTAGAAAAATTGCTGAGTTTTAATTCACTGGCCGTGAATGTGAGGCACGGACACCTAGAGCCCGCTGATGAGCCAGCTTGCTGTTCCTAGGCGTAACCCTACACAAGACACGACACAAACCTAGAAAATTGCTGAGTTTTAATTCACTGGCCGTGAAACCCAATATGCCATCTATGCGTAATGAGTTCTAAACAAAAAAATCACAAAAGCTGTAAACCACATAAACTTCTCTACCTATACTTAATATGGACTCAAATGTATTTCAAGTTTCAACTCATTTAGGTCAGAGGATGTAGGCCTATTTCATGTAGGGCCACAATTTCATGGTCTACTTAGGGCACCAATGGGCTTCGGTACGGCTCTGGATTCCTTACGGGCGTTTATATTAATATAACTCCAACAAATAATATCTTATAAAAAATACAGGCCGTGTGTCCTAAAATCTATCATGCTTAACACTAATGGCTCACCAGTTCGGTAGATTTTAAACCTCCCTATCTAGTAAATGAAATAGAAGATCATGAATTTGCTATAGAATGTCGTTTGTGATCGTTTCCCGCCTTCTGTAACAATAGCCAAGTATACAAGAGGGAATAATAATAATATCGGCGTGGAGTTTGTAAATTCAGAACTTGCGGGTTTATTAGAAATAGAGCTAACAGAACCAGACTGAACGAAAAGAAGGCTCTTGAAATAGGCTACGTTGTTATCCATCCCATCCATGGCGATTTATTTCCTGTCTACTCCTCAGACTGACAGTGTTGCCATCGTTAAGCGCCATGTCGCATCGAATTTGATGATAAATTTAGCGACCTTACTCATTTGGTGTTTTACTGAGAAATTCACTGAGCAATAGTTTGCGAAATAGATTGGTGGTAGCCAATACGGATACATACTAAATTAGAGGTAATATCGTCAATCACATGCCATAATTCTTCTTTTGAATGAATAAAGGTGGAGAAAAGTCGCGCAATTGCTACAATTCACAAATATTGGGAAGGCTTCAAAAATTAGCAAGTACAGAGAGCTTAGTTTGTATGTAACGGAGACCCTCGCTTGCCCAGTCGCCCGCCCGCCCGCGGCGCGAGCCAGTCTCCCGCCACGCACTTGGCCGTAATCCGCTTCTTGGCGCCACAAGTTTCCCTCCTTTGCAGTCTGCTGTGAGCTTTAACAGTGTGAGGTTCAGTTTAGGCAATTGTTCACGTGTTTAGTGCTCAGTGTGCTGTTCCAATGCGATTTTCATTACGTGAACGTGTGTATATGTTTTATACCTTCATAAAGTACAGGAAATCTTGTGCGAAAACACGACGAAAATTCCGTCTGAAATTTCCAAACAGACCCGTGCCTAGCGTCAAAACAATAAAAGATCTAGCAAAAAAGTTCAAACAGACAGGTTCAATAAATGATCGTAAAAGACGTAGAAGGAGACATGTTCTTACAGAAGAAAAATTAGATGAGATTGGAGAGAGACTAGAGCACACACCGCAAACATGTCTTAGACTTTTGGCACAGGAAACTGGAGTGAGTAGGAGTTCCGCTAATATAGCAGTAAAATTACTTAAATTAAAGCCATCAGAATTCCGACAGTACAAGAGTTTAGGGAATATGACCCCAATAAGAGGTTAGATTTTTGTAATTGGATTTTGGAGAAAGTTAATGCTGGGGAGATCGATCCAAAATTGATTTTTTTTACCGATGAAGCGTGGTTTCATCTACACGGGCACGTATGTTCTCAGAATAATGGGTATTACAGTCAGGAGAAACCAGATATTGTACTCGAAACTCCTTTGCAAAGTGAAAAAATTGGCGTCTGGTGTGCACTTTTAATAGACACAGAATTATCGGGCCTATTTTTTATGAGGGCACAATTAACAGTGAGCGTTACGTGAATGTGATCCTTGACCAATTTTTTGACCAACTGACTTACGGAGTGCGATTGTCAAATTACTTTCAACAAGATTCTGCCACTGCTCACACTGCCGAAGCGTCCATGACAGAATTGCGTCGCATTTTCGGTACGAGGATTATAAGTCGGAACGTGTGGCCCCCGCGAAGCCCAGACTTATCACCATGTGACTTTTATTTGTGGGGGGCGCTTAAAAATAAAGTGTATGCAAGAAACCCTCACACTATAAATGAACTTAAAGACTATATTACAGCTGAAATACAGTCAATCAGTGCTGAGGAACTTCAGAGAGTAAATGTCAGCTTCATAAAAAGGTGCCAGCGATGTGTAGCAGTGAATGACGAACATTTTCAGCACCAGCTGTGAACTAGGTAAGTACAAATTCCTCTACTCGATGACTCAGTGCAGCGCGGGCGCCGCATAACGGCAAAGTGCGTGGCGGGAGACAGGCTCGCGCTATGGGCGAGCGGGCAAGCGAGGGTCTCCGTTACATACAAACTAAACTCTCTGTAATTTTTTTCGTCCATTCTGATCAATATGTCACAAAGACTTAAGTTACTAACTCACAATTATAAATAAATAATTGAAAAAAGTCCCTCGACACGACAATTTCCGGATTATCCCGATTATTCCTTTGTTAATTCAGTTTAGAGGATTTGAGACATTTTGGTAATTGCGTGTATGATGTCCTGTGTTCCTATTTTGACTGTAATAAGTTAGTTGGATAATTAATTACGTTAAGGGATTAGGTAGGTGTCCCAGGATTTGAAATAAAGTACTATCCCGACTCTTGTAAGGGTTGTGGAAAAAATCGTAAAACACACATACACATTCAGAATGATCGCTGTCAGTAGCCTACCTGTTTCGATCCGCTGATCTCCGGACTTGCTGCAGTTCCACCATGGCATTAAAAAAAAAGAGTTGTTTCATTTGAGGTGCTTGAACATCGTGGTCAGTTAGCCCCATGTACTTGTGTGTATATATACTTTATTATCTTTTTAAAGGTCAATTTTCTGATAACCTGTGTTATTGTGGTGTCTGTTGTTGTTGTAGTAGTAGTAGTAGTAGTAGTACTTGTTTGTAATTCAGGTGAGGTTTGGGAAGGAGACGGCAGTGTATTTGATTTTAGGAACCATCCTGGTATTTGTCTGGAGTAGAAGTAGGAATACATGGAAATCCACTTCCATGATGGCTTAGGTGGGAATCGAACCCGCCACTTCTCAGTTTTGCCTTACGAGGCTGAGTGTACCTCGTTCCAGTTCTCAGAATTAGATTTCTTGGCAGAAATAGCGAATCCATACAGCGGACCCTGCCATCAAGCAGGACAAACGCTAAAGAAGATAAACGTTTTTATTTTTGCATAAATAAAGAGAAGGAAGACATGATAAACATTTTAATCATGCCAATAATGTTATGATGATGGATATCTAAACACTGTTCTTTTCTTCTACACAATTAATAAAAATGCAGTTAGTATCCCTTTCAGAAGGCAGATGACCTTGGCACCTTGCTGTTCCCCCCTAAAAGAACAGTAACTAACGAACCAATATCTACTTTCATATATATATATTTTAAATCGGTTTCTTGCATTACCATAAATACCAGTATATTATAGAGTTTGTGGTTTTTAGCATTTAAAACCCCTGACTTTTGTATTTTTAATTACAAATTGATTGTTTTGTAGCATCTATAATTTTCAGATTAACCATTTTGTAGAAAATCTGTTACAGAAGGATTTTGTGCAATATTACATATTATATGAACATGAGTGTGCCTGGTGACAGACTGTTTTAGTGGTAGTATTTTCTTGTTGGTAGAACTTGAGTATTTTTTCGTTAGTAGAATTTTGGTATTTAATTGTTAGTAGAACGTTAGTATTTTTGTTAGTAGAAATGCTCTATTACTTATTCTGAAAGGGAGTAGCAGCCTTTCAGAATAAATAAATTCTTTACTTGTCTTATAGACGGCTAAGGTATTGATAATATAAGCCAACTAATGGCTACACTGCGAACTGCTGCACGGCTGAAAGCAACGGGAAACTACAGCCGTAACGCTATTCCCGAGGATATGCACCTCTCTATGCATAATTACATGTGATGATGGCCTCCTCCCTTGTAAAATTCCAATCCGGAGGTAAACTAGTCCCACGTTCGGATCTACGGGTGGGGACTACTCGAGAGGGGGTTAACATCACCGAAGTGACAAGAAGAAATCTGACATTCTACGGATCGGAGCGTGGAATGTTAGAAGTCTGCTGGGAAGTGGAAGGATAGAAAACTTAGAAAGGGAAATGGATAGGTTGAGGTTGGATTTGGTTGGGATTAGTGGCATGCGCTGGCAGGAAGAGCAGGACTTTTGGTCAGGAGACTATAGGGTCATTAGCACTAAATCAAACAATGGCCAAACAGGGGTTGGTCTCATATTGAGTAGGAAACTTGGACAGCGGGTGGAATACTATGAGAAATATAGTGAACGAATTATTCTAGCAAAAATCAATACAAAACCTACGTGCACCACAGTGGTACAAGTCTATATGCCTACCAGTCAAGCTGATGATGAAGATGTTGAAAAGGTCTACGAAGAAATAGATGGCATTCTGAGGTATGTCAAGGGTGATGGAAATGTTATAGTAATGGGAGATTGGAATGCTGTGGTAGGAAAAGGAAGAGAAGGGAAGATGGTAGGAGATTTCGGATTAGGTGAAAGGAATGATCGAGGAAGCAGGCTGATGGAATTCTGCTTCGAGCATGAGTTGGTCATAGCCAACACCTTATTCAATAACCACAATATAAGAATATACACATGAATGAGACCAGGAGATACAGGGTGTTACCAAATCGACTTCATTATGATCAAGCTGAGGTTTCGAAACCAGATTTTGGATTGTAAAACATATCCCGGTGCTGACATAAACTCTGACCACAATCTAGTTGTTATGAAATGCAGATGAAAGTTGAAGAAACTGAAGAAAAGCCAAAAGCCAAAAATTGGGCAATAGACAGACTGAAAGAGAAGGATGTAAACTAAAAATTCAAGAAGAGTATAATGGAAGGACTAATGAAAAACCCTAAACAAACTTCAATTGCAGACGAATGGACACTTTTGAAGAATGAAATAACAAAATTCGCAGAAGAAAACATTGATAGGAAAGAAAGAATAGGCAGAAAACCATGGATCACTCAGGATATACTAGAATTGATGGATGAAAGGCGGAAACACAAGAATGTAAGAGATGAAAAGGGGAAAGCAGAATACAGACGTCTGAGCAATGAGGTTAACAAGAAGTGCAAGATAGCGAAAGAAGAATGGTTAAAAGAGAAATGTGCAGGTATAGAAAATTGTCTGAAATTAGGAAAAGTAGACACAGCTTATCGAAGGATTAAGAATTCATTTGGGGAAAATAAGACTAAGTGCTGTAATATTAAGGATACAAATTGATGAGGATGCAAAAGGAGATTTAATATTGAGATCAGAATTTGACAGAGCATTGGAAGACTTAAGCAGGAACAAAGCACCAGGTATAGATGAAATACCGATTGAGTTGCTACGCTGCATAAGAGATGAAGGTCTGATCAGGTAATTTCACTTGGTGTGTAGGATTTATGAGACAGGTGAGGTACCCTCTGATTTCAAGAAGAATGTTATCAGAGGCGTAGCGCTATAATACGCCGATACGCCGGGCGTTCCCTGATTTAAAAATTAGAATGTGTATTCATCAAAGAGTAAAATATAACATCGTTTTTATTTTATATAAATGCGGCGTTAGCATATTACATGGCGCTTAGTTATTTTATTTCCGCACCCACCAGCCCAGCCGCGGTCCACTGGTGTGCTTTGTTTTCTTGTACGCCAGAACTTCTTGGCGTCAAGAGCGATGTACCACCCTGGCCAGGCCATGTTGCAGCGCATGCGCGAGTTCATTCTTACTTCTCGGAAGGGAAGTGCTTCCGTACGCTGGCGTTTGGCTGGCGTAAACTTTGTATGATCAGATGATCACTGTTCTATTTACTCAATAACCCAATCGCTGCGCTAGTGCTATAGTTCGAACTGTAAAAGTGTAGTTAATTTCAATTGTGCGTGAGTGTGTTTAATGCTGCCAATATGACTGAAGTAAGTTCACCTGACTCTAATGTTATTAATTTTCTAGAGGCAACTCCTTTGAGCACTTTATCATATGAACAGCGATGTGAATTAAAAACAAAAAGACCAAAGCCAAATTTATCAATTAAAGAAGCTGGTAAAAATCGCACACGGAGTTTTCAGTTTTCTTGGTTTGACAGGTTTTCCTGGCCAACTGGGTGTGTTGAAATAAACAAAATGTTTTGTTACGTTTGCCTTATGTTTGGGCCGAAAGATACTGAATGGTGCACAGAAGGAATTTCAGACCAGAATAATTCAATTAACAAAGCTGTAAAACACCAGTCTTCAAAACACCATTTGTTACATTGAGAAGCATATCATGTGCTAGGTAAAACTCGCATTGAGCATTTATTTTCTGAAGCTGCTCGACTACAAGCAGTAAAACATAATGAGATCGTGTCTTCAAACAGGCAGTATGCGCGACGACTCATTCAATCTGTAGTATTTCTCAGTACACAAGAACTAGCCTTCCGTGGGCATACAGAAGATGAAAGTTTTATTAACAAGGGTAATTATTTGCAATTGTTGAATCTGCTCGCTCAAAATGAATAGATAGTTAGAGACCATTTACAGTCATCATCATTATTAAAAGTAACATCTCCAGACATTCAAAATGACTTGATAGAAGTTAAAACAATTGCATTAAATGAAAAAATCAAATCAGAAATAAATGAAGCCCCCTTTCTATCCATACAAGCGGATGAGACATTAGACGTGTCATGTAAGAGCCAGGTGAGCATACTATTTAGACATTGTGTGGATGATAGAATAGAGGAGAGATTCGTCGTATTTTATGACGTTTCCAAGAATAAAACAGCTGCGGGATTGTCAGAAGTCGTGCACAAAGTTTTACCAATTAAATTTGGTACTTCTGTATGGCTCACAAACAATAAAACAGGTTCGTTTGTTTGTCTATACCTTGACTGCTTTTCACCGTTTTTTCAGCAAATCTTCTAAAAGGACAGTTTTGTTGACCAAAAGAGGATTTAAGCTTCCACGAGCAAGCAATACGAGATGGAATTTTCATTCGAGGGCAGTTTTCACCATTATTAAACATTTCCAAGAATTGTAATATATTTTTGATGAAATTATTGATGATGAAAAATAATGAATGGGACGACGATTCTGTGAACTGTGCCATTGGTCTCAAAAGACATATGGATGACCCAACTTTTGTATATTTGCTATGTGTATTCGAAGCTTGTTTCATTTACACTGATCATATTTTCAAATTGTTACAGTCATCGACAGTGAGTATTGTAACTTGCCATAATGAGATAGAGGCTGTCGTCAAAAGCATAGAAAACTTATGAAATGAAGATCTCACTGACATATGCGTTCAAAAATACATCCAGTTGAATGAAAACGTAATGTATGATGGCAATCAAAAGATCACGTTGAGAGGGCTGTCATTTGAAATAGTAGATTCACTAATAGCTCAAATGAAAAGTAGATTTGAAGAGTACTCATCTAAATTTCATAGAGTTAGTACAAGAAAATGAAGTTTAAAGAATACACCGAAACATTCCCCTAGAGCAAATTACATTTTTTGGTAAAACAGTTCCCAATCTTTAATGTTAACTAATTAGTAAATGAACTTCACATTGTTTATGCAGATCAGACAAAGAATTTAGCTCTAAAAGATCTTTTAAAATATTTTGTTACGAACGGTCTTGACTCCATCTATCAGGAAGTAATTAAACTACTACGCTGTGTACTGAATATTCCAACTACTACAGCTAGTAGTGAACGTAGCATGAGCACGCTGAAAAGAATTAAAACCTACCTTAGAAATTCTATGAGCAATAGTCGCTATTCGTGTTTAAATTCATTGGCAATTGAAAAAAAATATTAGGTGAGCTTTCATCAGACCCCGCATTTCTTGAACACATCATAGACATTTTCGCAGAAAATAAGAAAAGACGAATGGAGCTGATGTACAAGACTGTGTGAGGTATGTGACAGTGTCTTTCATATTAGCTTTATGATTTGTTCCTTAGTTTAACTGTCGTTTAGAACTTTGGCGTCCCCAGCTCAAAAGTTCACGCTACCCCACTGAATGTTATCATCTCTATACCGAAGAAAGTAGGAGCTGACAGATGTGAGGATTACCGTACAATCAGCTTGATTACTCATGCTTCAAAGATCCTGTCTAGAATAATTTACGAGAGGATGGAAAGCCAGATAGAAGCGGAATTGGGTGAAGACCAGTTTGGTTTCAGGAGAAATGTAGGAACAAGGGAAGCTGTACTAAGTCTTAGGCTGATTTTGGAAGGTAGAATAAGAAGATAAGAGAACGTTCATGGCATTTGTAGACTTAGAAAGGGCTTTTGATAACGTTCATTGGACTAAATTGTTTGACATTTTGAAAATGAGTGGAATAAATTATAGGGATAGGAGGGTGATATACAATCTATACAGAAACCAGACAGCAATCATTCGAGCTGATGGACATGAGAGAGAAGCTGGTATTCAGAATGGTGTGAGGCAAGGTTGCAACTTATCACCTATACTTTTCAATCTTTACATTGAACAAGCAATGAAGGAAATTAGAGAGAAATTTAGAGTGGGAGTGAGGATTCAAGGAGAAATAATTTCAACTCTGAGATTTGCTGATGACATCGTCATCTTGGCCGACACGCCTGACGATTTGAATGAGTTTTTGAATGGTATGGACTCCGTCTTGAGGAATTCATGATGAAAGTTAATAAATATAAAACAAAAATATTGGAATGCAGTCGCAATAAATCAGAAACCTCTATGGACATCAAATTGGCAGGGGAAAAACTAAAGGAAGTAGGAGACTTCTGTTATTTAGGAAGCAAAATAACCAGTGATGGACAAAGCAAAGAGGATATAAACAGTAGATTGGCTCAGGCAAGAAAAGCATTTCTACAGAAAAGGAATCTGTTGACATCGAATATAGATTTAGGTATTAGGAAGACATTTTTGAAAACCTTTGTCTGGAGCGTTGCACTCTATGGAAGTGAAACTTGGACTATTGGTGCAGCAGAGAAGAGGAGAATTGAAGCGTTTGAAATGTGGTGTTACAGGAGAATGATGAAGATCAGATGGGTAGATAGGGTTACAAACGAAGAGGTATTAAGACGAGTGGGAGAGGAGAGATATTTCTGGCGACTGCTAATGAAGAGAAGGGATAGGTTGGTAGGACACATACTAAGACACCCAGGAATAGCAAGCTTAGTTATGGAAGGAAGGGTCGAGGACAAGAACTGTAGGGGTAGACCAAGGTTAGAGTTTGTTAAACAGATTGCCTCGGATGTAGGGTGTGGTAGCTATGTAGAGATGAAACGATTACCTCAGGACAGGGAGGCTTGGAGGGCTGCATCAAACCAGTCAAAAGACTGAAGACTCAAACAACAACGAGTACCTATGTTATTACGTTACAGTTACTTACCAAAATAATTGCGAAGTTAACGGTAACGGTACTGTGAGTGAAAAAGTGACAGTCGGTCTGAAAGGCTAGCCTTTGTATCATTTTAAATGCTACGAATGCTGAAATATGCTAGAAAGGCTGGAGGCTTCTCGCTTCGCTCGAAGCCAAAAACTCTTAACATGTTAGAAAATTATCTGCATATTACTTACCTTGTTTCAAATTACTCGCGAACGGCAAGTGCGAACCAAGGGCAAAGCAAGGTCAAGCACGCGGGATGCCGTCACTTTCACCAGAGAGCGCGGGGACGTGCACCTTCCATCCAGTCTAAAAACACTTATAGTGGGCGATGTATTGAAGATAGAGATATGCTCTCGCGGACTTTTTTTTGTAGAACTTTTCATGCTGACCAATTCTTACGCTCATAGTATATTGATATTTTTAACGGTTTGCCCAGCGAAAGATTAATAAGCGCACGGACGCCAAGTTTGTTTTCGACTTTTTCACTGAAATAGTTACTGCTTGGCTTCCTTTAAGCATACATAAATTATTTTCTACAGAATATTTCCTCGAGATATACTTTACAGAATGGTGAAAACCGCATCAAAATCCATCCAGTGGTTCTCGAGATTACCCGTGACATCCAAGAATCGGGGATTTTTGTCTTATACTAACGAAGTAGAGATTGTCGGGGAGCACATGCACCAAGCAGTACTATGACGTCGTACACCTCAGTACATCTGGGTACATTTCGTCCCGTCACCGTAACATAACGCCAGACCCCAGCGTAACGACGAAGTCGACAAGATCATTTAAAATGATAAAAGTAACTGAGGTACAGTTACTAAGATGAATTGGTAATGTGTAAATCGTAATTAATAAATGATCATTGTAACCAACTCATCTATAGATATACGACTCGTAGGTGAATTCCTATTAGAGACAAATTATTTTACCCTAACTTTTCCGCTGAGCAACGATCACTTCTTTTTCAAATCCTTGTCTAACTTTATCCTAATGAAATCCGGTAGGAGGTCACCTGGGTCCAGACACTGATAGCCTAATTTTCTGTTACAGAATCACAAGTTCGCCCCGAGATACTGCCAGTTAAAGGGGTAAGATGAGTTATGGATGAACGGAAATTTTTAAAAGTATTAATTTTACTGTTGTCTTCTAGGGAAAAAAAAAACAACTTTTAGGCCTATATTTCTATAAAAATACAATTTTAATCCAAATAATGTGCATAATGTTCAAAATGAAATGAGAAACACATGACATGTCACATTGTGACATTGATTGCTTCATCTTGAAAAAGTAACGACCATTTTCGTTAATGTTAAAAGTAGCGGCGTTAAAGTTACTGAATTAAATTAGTAATGTCGTTACCGTAAAAGTAACGCGTTTCTTCCCAGCCCTGAAAATAATATAGTTAACATACGAATATACATGTATACAAGAAGTTTTGTGACGAACTAAAGAGCCTACTTTTCTTAAAATTTAAGATCTATGCCAATGATTAATCTATATGGATCTATCTAGAATAATGCCGAAATTAAGTTGGTAATATCGAAATTTCTAATTAGTTCGAAATACTGTATACCTGGCATAATGTTGCCTAACAGAGAACTACAGTTGGCAGCCCTGGTGACTGAATATATTTTTAGTTCCATCTCTTAAGATACAGAATACACAATTCGGTTGAAGTCCAATGGATAGCATGGACGTTACATGCAGTTAAACATTGGATCTCACAGCGCGCGTAAAATCATGTTGGCAACAATGACATACATGTATTGGTCAGAACTAATCTGAAATAATATGATCTATTGTTGTGTCAATTTTTAATGAAATCCATTAGCTAGTATAGAAGTTACATGCATTTTAAAATTGGATCTATCAGCAGGCTTAGAATCATGTTGGCAGCACTGACGTATATTCGTTACTCCAAATTAATCTAGAATGCCAGGTACTATACGTGTGCAAAGTTTAGAGCTATTGGCTTGCATACATTCTGATAAATTGATATTAGGGGAACAAAAATAGAGACAGTATTTATTAAGAGTTGGCAGCCCTGGTTACTCTTAAGAATCGGCATATACATATCTGTTAAGGTACATATAGCACACACGAAATTTGGTTGAAATCCAAATGATAGTATAGAAGTTACATGTATTTAAATTTGGACCTGTCAGCAGGCTTAGAATCATGTTGGTAGCACTGACGTATATAAGTTACTCCAAATTAATATAGAATGCCAGGTAAGTTACTAAACGTGTGCATACTTTAAAGCTGTCGGCTTGCATACTTTCTGATATATTGGTATTTGGATAAGATAAATTGAGAGCATTTATTAACAGGTGGCAGCCCTGGTGGATCTTAAGAATACGTTCTGTCATGTCTGTTTATGTACACTTAACACATACGAAATTTGGTTGAAATCCAATTGATAGTGTAGAAGTTATATGCATTTAAAATTTGGACCTATCAGCAGGCGTATATTCATTTTGGCAACACTGCGATGTACGGCCTCCTGGAAATTAAACTGCAATATTATTATCTATACGTGTGCCAATTTTGAAATAGCTCGCATTCATAACTTCCAAGATATCCAACATGGAGCTCAAATTTCAATTGCGATTTTCAGCAGTTGGTAGCACTGACATCATTTTCAAATATGGGCGTGAGATATTCAGGTATAGATCTTTACTCCTACCAAATTTTGTTTCGATTGCTGCAGCCGTTTAGGAGTTGATAGGGGCGGGGGGGGGGACACACACACACAGCCAGATAGACAGACAGACAGACAGAAGAACAGACAGACAGACAGACAGACAGAAGGACAGACAGACAGACAGACATTTGCCCGATCTCATAAGTCTACTTTTTCCTCATTTTTGCAAAATGTGAAAAGTAGGCTAAAAATATGCCAATTTGCGTAGTAATGGTACACAAAAAACATCCAGATTAGTAAATATTTTGCAGTTTGGTCGTTGGCCTTGAAAGAAATCCCTTCCGTTGAAAATTTTCAAACTGTCCATCCAAAATAAAGCTAATTTTAGAAAACGAATAAATATTTAAAGAACTTTTAGTGTTATTAATTAAGAAGTCTTTGCATTTTGAGCCAAATTTCGCATTTCATCGGTATTGCTAAAATGCATTGGCAGGGAACATTGCGTGATGAATACTGAACAAATTTCACTAAGGCTGTAAACCAAATAGGCTAGTCTACCTATACAAGTTTATTTCAACTCATTTAGGTATCTAAGAAATATAGGTAGGCTTGCCATACGTCCCGGTTTGACCAGGACAGTCCTGGAATTTTGCTCTTGTCCCGGTGTCCCGCCCAGTTTTATCAATGTTCCGGAAAATGGCTGTAAGATGTAAAAAGTAAGGAATTTATGTGTTTAAGAATTTTTAAGAATCGGTTACTTTTCAACAATCAACATCGTTTTGTTTTGGTAATTGTTTTTGTTGTTAGACAAAAAGTTGTAATTATTAAAAAAAAAAGACTTAGTAAATTGTTGAATTAAACAATTTTATGAAGTACGTATTTTAAATTGTATATTATTAAAATTATCATTACGAAGGAAAACAAATGTAGCAAAAATTCCTCTTTTTATTTTTAAGAGGTGTGTAGAACTAACAATTTAGGGTGCCAGACCCCCCCTCGCGTCACAGGCTTAAAATAAGGCTTAAAATTCACCATTTTACTTCTATTTTTTTTTAAAACATCCCGCTCAATACCCCCCAGACCCCCCGGTAAGGCCATCCCATATTAATGTGTCCCGGTTTCACTCACCAAAAATATGGCAAGCCTAAATATAGGCCCATTTTATGTAGGGGCCACACTTTCATGGTTTTCTTAGGGCACCAATGGGCTTCGGTACGGCTCTGGATCCTTACGGACGGTATTACTAAAACTCCAATAAATAATAATAATACAGACCATGTGTTCTAAAATTTGTCATTCTTAGCACTTGCTCAGTTCGGAAGATTTAACCTCCCTATCTAGTAAATGAAATAGAAGATCATGAACTTGCAATAGAATGTCGTTTGTGATCGTTTCCCACCTTCTGTGACAATAGGTAAGTATACAAGAGAAAATAATAATAATTATAATAATACTAATAATAATAATAATAATAATATCTGTGTGGAGTTTGTAAATTGGGAACTATAGCGGCTTTATTAGAAATAGAAATAGAGCTAACAGAACCAGACTGAACACAAAGAAGGCTTACCCCCACTCTTAAAATAGGCTGCGTTGTTATTCATCCATGGCGCATCATTTCCTGTGCACTCTCCAGACAGACAGTGTTGCCAAAGTTAAGCGTCATGTCCATCATTTGATGATACATTTAGCGACCTTATTCATTTGCTGTTTTACTGAAAAATTCACTCGGTAATAGTTTGCGAAAGAGATTGTCCGTAGCCAGTGGCGCCAATAGCATTTCTCTGAGGTCTAGCGAAACAGTTTAGACACCCACCCCTTCCAACCCCCCCCCCCCCCCCTCCCCCTCTCATACGAGTTATGCACACATATTGTTTACCAGTGCCGACAACTATCCCGTTTCCGAAATCTAATCAGACTTCTCAATATTCTTAGAAACTTTTAGCGATAAGTCGAGTTGAAAAAACAAAAACAAAAAAGCAACACTCTCATCGAGTACCGGTAAGCGTTTAATTCAATTAGGAGGAAAACCAGTATTTTTTACAGAATTATGATATTCTCAAAATTTGAATGGTAAAAAGTGTCCAACATCAAAATACTGCTCACTTAATTTTTGATAAAGATAAATAAGGGAAGTCTGAAAACAAACATTACTCCTCGGCAGACAGTTTTCATTTCGCTTAATGCGTTGTCTTCAAACGGCAATGCTTTGGGCTTAAGGTGGTTGGAGCGCGGCAGTCACATCAAAAAGTATCGATTTTTCAAAGTGCTCAAATAGGGCCAAAAAGAGTCTAGAAGTGTTGTGGAAGGTCCAAATTGCAATACCAATACTAACTCCTTTGGAAAACTGCTAACTGAAAGCAGCCTTAGGGCTTTGAAAATGGCAGAAACATTGGTTTTAGTGTTTTTATTGGCGGAAAACGGCCTTTTGACCTTCGTGTTCTCTGTTAGATGTCCGGTGACCCCGGTATTTCTTAACGTTTTCTTTTTTATCGCGTTGAAATCGTTATTTTTGGAGTTTTTGGCAGGAATCTATTCACTAGAACACACTTAAAAACGAACAAAATATTAAAATTCGCCCTAAAATGGCCGTTTTAAGCTAATTATACTTTTGACCTTCCACCACACTCCTAAACTCTTTTTGGCCCTATTAGAGCACTTTGAAAAATCGATACTTTTGGACATGACTGTCACGTTCCAACCACTTTGAGAATATCTTCGGCCGAACAAAAGACTACCGTATATAAAAATATTTCATTACATCACCTTATTTCTTTGTACAGTAACTGTTTCAAAAGAATTTTCTCCTAAATTGAAAAGAGAATGATGCGATGATGATGCGAACTTTAATATGACATTATCGTATTCAATATTTACGTCGTTTTCACAAGAAATTATCATGAGGTCTTCCAATCGCTCACCACCCATAGTCGTACGTAGGCTGTTTTTGATTATGCGTAACTACGAAAATTTTTTCTCGGGTGTGGCGCTTAATACCGGGATTGTCACTGCAATCTTCAGTGCGGTGTACAAAGTGGGGAACACACTTTTCAAGCCTGCTGAGTTCATAATTTGAAATACAGTCATTAAGCTTCCAGTATTACCGGGTTCCGCTCGATCTGGGTTAACATCCCTGTCTTCAACCTCTTCTAGAGAGCTTCCTTCTTCAGTTTTTGATTCCTCCTCGCCTTTGTCGGTCTTCGCGAAATCGTCGTCAGCAGAGTATTCATCGGCAAAAATGCCTTGCTTGTGCAGTTTCTCGGGCAATGAAGCTGCCTTCTTGATTTGGGGGTAGACTTTCGGAAAAGCAGTATACTCTTCTAAGAGTTGAATTTTGTCCGTGAATTTTCCATACAGTTGACAGAAGTGATCGAATGCATCATCAGGAAGAACGTTTCTACGACCGTTCACCCCAAGTAGACGACGATGAGAGAAGAGTGCCAAATCGCGGTATAACCCAACAGTTGTGTTGCCGAATTTATCTTCAAGGTGAGAAATTATGACGTCCAGGCAAACGTTGTAGGTCTCGACTCAAAATTTCTTGATTGACTCATCAATTGGCTCATCTGCAGCATCCTCGCCATCCATCATCTTCTTGCGCCGCTTCAAGGGATCGGCCAGTTTTTGGAATTAAAAGACGGGAAATCCTCTGAGAAAATCTTCTTTTTCTTCAAGAATACATTCATAGGCTCTCTCGTTTCGAAGGTGCTCCATTTCTATGAACGTATGCTGGATTGCACTTACAGCTGCCAATAAATCGATATCAACACCTTGCAAAACTTTGCTCACAGATCCCACCTTTTTGAAGACTCTCGTAAAGACGAGTGCTGTGAGAACAAAGCGTTCTGATAGCAAGTATCTTAAGGCCTTGCGCTTCTGAGGCAGCTGATTTTTCGGCTGGTGTAACTTTGTTGGGTGGGTCTTCACGGTCAAGGATTTGCAGTGGTGTCTGAATTACATGAAGCAGTGTGTCGATTAGAGCAGCAAATCTTGACAGAGCGACAGTAATGAATAAGCGTGAGTCATCCAGCGTGTCGTGCTGACTCGTTTTAGTCGACGAACTCGCTCTTTCGGATACAGTTTTGTTTGGTAATTTTCGAAAAGTTTGACTCGTTCTTTTGACGAACAGGTGAATGCAAAGTTTAAAAAAAAATGAAAACAGATCTTTTGTGTTTAAACATGCCATTACCGTATCAACCCCTACCAAATACATTCCGTGCGCAAAACACCAAACGTAATCAGGCGCAGGGTTTTCGTTTTGAACTTGAGCCTTGAGACCATTAAAATCACCGTCATAGAATTGTCCGACAAGCAAGTTTTTCCAGTCTAGATTAAGTTCTCTGCATATGTCCTCGAGCATCTTGAATAGGTTCTTGCTCTTCGTCGTCGCACATGCCCTTAACGCAACAAGCCGTTCATGCACTTTCCCTGTCTCTTCATCGACGTACCGGATAACGAAAGACAGTTGTACTTTTCTCGATAAATCAAAAGTAGTATCCATTGACATGCTAAAGAACCTCCCTTCAAACAGTTGTTTGTGAATCTCATTTTTAATAACTCGAGAGATGGCATGAATCATTTGATTCTGTCTATTCCAGGAAAGAAAGTTTTGTTTCTTGCGCTTAGGGTTAGCCTCCAAAGAAGCTAAATACGCAGCCATTGGTGGGGAGTACTTTGCCAACAGCACAACTAAGTCTTTAAAGTTCCCTTTTAGTTCTTCAGTCATTTTTTTTCGGTGTCCGCGCAGAGCTCGATTCCGCCTACCTAAATAAAGAATCACGTCTGTTAATTCTTTGACAATTTCCCTGTTTTCGGTTATTTTTAATTTTCTTCCTTCTTCGAAAGAAGGGACTAACGGTACGGATAAATCTTCTAGTTTAGCTTTTAGTGACGCCTCAATATGTTGTACACTAGTCTCGTGTAGGAGAATAGAGCTTGTACCAATTGACCAAGTACGGAATCCGTGGCGTGTCCACTCTTTCTTTACCTTCGACTGATTACCGAAGAGCATACAGTGAAGTCAATAAAGCCTATCTTTGACTACGAGTACGAAAACCACTCGCGCTGGACCGTGCCACCATCCGGAAACATTTTGCGGTACCAAGCTGCATGGCATGATCTTCCCTCTTTGTCCTTGGGGAAGCCCCCTACAAGCTCTCGGTTTGGTTGGGAAGGACCTTTTGCTCAAATGTACTTAACCATTGCCGGAGTCATATGTTCCAGATTACAAAACGTTGCCGGATCGGAAGTTATCTCCAAATCGCCGCACCTTGTCGCTACTCGGATGCCAGTTACATTCGAACTAGGACTTTAAGGGGATGATTGTAAGGATAAGCGGGAAGCGAGTCCTAGTTATCAGTCAAGTGAGAGTTGGAAGAGCCGGGGGTGCAGGTACCGCTACCACCGCAACTTGAAGCAAAGTTAACGGAATCGAACAACAAACAACAGCACACGACGCACGACACAGCGACATCAACACAAACCCAACTCCCTCCTCTTCACCGCACAGCCCCGCTTCCCCCTTCGCTGATTGACTACTGAGACGGGCTCGTGCAGGCTCAAGCGGGCTCGGGCGTTTCTCGCGCCACTTCTATAACCACGGCGCGCATTTCAAACAGAGAAGTCCGGAGCTTTTACACATTCACAAAACGATAAGCGATACTTTGAACGAGCTTGCTTAGGAAGACTCGGCAAAGGCATTAATGTTACGTTCCTGTGAAGCGCTAGGTTGGGTAGAAATATTCGATTCATACGTTAGGTTACAGCAGTGTTCCCAACCTTTGCCAGCTGACGCCCCCCTTTTCAGATACGGGTGGTCATCGCGCCCCCCACCCCTCCACTCCTCGCTTCTATAACCTCTTCGATAAATTGACGCTGAGGATATAGACCTAACCTAATAACACCACATAATGGAATAATTATTTCTGAAAAAATAATATGAAGTACGCGCTTAATATCTATTACATACTAACTTCATTTTAGCACAATACATTAGATGGTGATAATTGTTATTTTAAGGGGCCCCTAATGGTCTGGGTGATAGCGAAAATGACAATGAAATGAAAACCATAACGAAAATTAAGTGAGACCGAAAATACGTAGAAAATGGAACTCAGAATGAAACGACTTACAAAATGGAGAGAGGAAATACTTACAAAACGTAATTTAGAAGGAAGATACTCACAAAAGGAATAGATTGAAAAACATACTCAAAATGTAGGTTAGGTCAAAATACGTACAAAATTCAATTTAGAGTCGAAATACTTACAAAATGCAAATGAGATTGAAAATACGTTCAAAATGCAATTAAGGTCCAAAATACTTAAAAAAGGCAATTGAAATTGAAAATACACAATGCAATTTAGATTTAAAAAGCCCATTTCAGATTCAAAATACTCACAAAGTGCAATTGATATTCAAAATACTTACAAAATGCAATTTAAATTGAAAATGCTAACTAAATGTATGGTAGAATCAAACTACTTAGTTGGAGTGACAATACTGACAAAAATCAATTTAGATTGAAAATACGTACAAAATGTAATTTAGATCCAAAATACCCACAAAATACAATTGAAAATCAAAATACTTACAAAATGCCCACAATGCAAAATGCATTGTAGATTGAAAATACTTGCAAAATGTGGTTTAGGTTGAAAATACTTACAAAATGCAATTGAAAGTCAAAATATTGAAAGATGTACAAAAAAGCAATTTAGATGGTCAATTCTTACAAAATGAAATTGAGGTTGAAAATACTCGCAAAATGAAATTTAGATCGAAAAGACTTACAAAATGCAACTTAGATTGAAAATACCTTCAAAATGTAGTGTAGATTTAAAGAAATTGGTTAAGGTAATTTGGATATAGGGGGAGCCAATTAACAAGAACAGTGCGGGAATCTTAAAGAGAAAAGGAAATGTAATAAAAAGAAAGCAAGTCTGACCCCTCGAAGAATGCGGGATAAGGAAAGATGAGACGGGCCACGGATACCCTAATACCGTCGGGGTCGGAAAAGAACAAGAGTTGACAGGAAAGAAGACGGAGAGGAGCCCGCACAAGTAACTGGAAGCAATGCCGGACTCAGCTGGGGTCCCGTGGTCACCAACTCACGTCCCACTAGATGTGAGCCCTTGGGGGGGGGGGAGCGGGAGCACAATACAAAGAACACACTTTTACAATAAATCCTTAAATTAGTCAACAAATGCCAGTGAGAGGGTTGACACTGTTTTCTCTTGGTAAGATTCGGTATGCGGCTATTTCAGAATACACTGCAAGACAGTTTACCCATTTTTTTTGTGACCTCCTGAGAGGCCGAGTGCAGGTCTTTCTAGTCGACGCCCGTGGGCGACCTGCGCGTCAGGATGATGGATGGAATGGATGAAGATGAATGAAACTGGGCAAGGATGCGGAAGGAATCGGCCGTGGCCTGTCAGAAGGTACCGTCCCAGCATTTGCCTGGTGTTGAAAATGGGGAAACCACGGAAAACCATTTCAAGGACGGCCGACGGTGGGGCTCGAACCCACGCGTCTACCGAGTCAGCAGAGAGCTTGGCCCCATGACCTAACGCTGCGCTTTTAGCGAGCATAGCCACTGCTGTCGGTAGTTTACCCATAAGTCACCCAATCCTTATATTTTGGAATCATCTTTTAGCTTTGAATCACACTTCAAATCTATGGCTTCTTCATGAAGTTGTGCTGGCAGTGCTTCAATGTCAATGGCAAACGGATTTCTTGTTAACATCCACGACCATTCATCCGACGAGGTATCAGGTAGAAGTTGAATTCTTGCGCCAGGGAATCCAAATGTGACTGAATTCGCACCTTTAGTTTTTTACAATCACGTTCATTTTTCGGCAAAATTTCGTTAAGGCGGTGAAAGGATGAAAAGTTGTTCAACTGAAGCCTGCGTTTCCATAACTGCATTTTTTCCGGGAAAGCTCTAATGGCATCATAAGCAGGCATAATACTGGAGTTTTTGCCTTGGAAGCTTTAAGTTCAAACTGTTCAAAACTTCAAAGAAATCACAAAGATATGCCAATGAGACGATAAAATTGGCATTGATTTTGCTCCTTACAACACAGCAAATACCTTATTTCACATCCAACCTCGTGGGTCCGCAGAGATTTGTGCCGATATTTGGCAATTACCAGTGTTTTGAACGATTGACTTGACACGACAATCACTAAGAGATTCGAAAAATGTTTATTATACAAAATTATATTATTCGAGTTTAAAAAAAAACTTAATTCGGAAATCACCTCACGCCCCCCTTGATAAAGCCCCCACGTCCCCCAGGTTGGGAACCCCTGGGTTAGAGGATTTGATGTCTCGCTTATTTGTTTGTATGTAAATCCCAATTAACCATCATGAACATTCAGCTCACGCTGAATAATGATAAAACTTTTATTTTATGTTTAAACGAACGAACAATACAGTAACTCAGTAACAATATTTTGTGGCCGGTACTGACCGTTCGTGCCAGGACCTTACGATCTATTTAGTCATTTAGTTCTATTCTCCGTCTTTCATTCTTTCTCTTTCTTTCTTTCTTTCTTTCTTTCCCCGACCCAAACCCACCCACCCACTTTGCGGTCTAGCGGCCGCTAGACTTCAACCATACAGTTGGCGCCACTGTCCGTAGCCCTATCGTCAATCATAGGCCACAATATTTCTTTTGAATGAGTAAATGTGGAGAATAGTCGCGCAATTGCTACAATTCGCAAATATTGGGTAGGCTATGTTCCGAAAATTCACGAGTATATTTTTCGTCCATATTTATCAATTGAAAAAAGGCCCCTCGACACGACACTTTCCGGAGTATTCCGATTGTTCATTTGTTCATTCATTTTAGAGGTTATGAGACATCTTGGTCATCAGCCCCATGTGCGTGCGTGTTTCTGTGGTGACTAGTAGTGTTTGTAGCTGGAAGTTATTAGGGACAGGAATGGGGTAGGTGCCCCGGGACTTGAAATAAGTTAGGCTACTATCTTGGCATTTGCCTGGAGGGAGTGTGGAAATACCAATGGGAATACCGCATTCAGGATCGCCACTGTCAGTGCCGGGATTCGAACCTCCGATCTCTCGACTGCCTGTTGCTCTCCGTCGCGATCAGTCATTCCGTGCGTAGTAGTGTTCCTTCACTAACTCATGCTATTGGTTCTTTTGGCACGTCGTCGGAATTGCTTTATACTCCTGTTACATTCTTTCGGTGTCCTACATTCATTCGGAATAAATACATTGACTAAAATAATATAAACAGCAGGTAGGCCTATTTTGAAAATATAAGCGATGGAAGAAGAACGTAATTTCATAAATGAACTCAAAGATGCATAATAAAAGTATATTGAAAAATCAAACGTGAAAAAATGGTCACCTGAATTCAGAAATAAACCTATGAGAAAAGCACGGCGCAATTGTCTTTTAGTAAAGCCCCCTACTGGAGCCTCCTGAATGAGGTCGCAAGTATAGAAGTCGTTGGCCAAGCTCCCAGCGGGAGCCCCACCCGAACGATGCCAAGCCGCCTGCGCATCGACAGAGAGCCTCGTATTGACTTTTCGTTGGGTAACCGACCTTCGTGGCAGCCATCTTGGTAACGGGCTACGTCAGAGAAAACATTCCACTATAGTAGCATTATCTGCGTCTGAGTCACGCTGATAATGAAGTCATGGCCCTAGCAAATACTTGCACAATATTTCACAATTTATACAAGTATCTTATTAACCTAGCAGCATGACGTGAAACATCCTGAATCCGCATTTCTTTCATGTCGGAATGACTGATTCACTTCTATATAAAATCATCATAAATATAATAATCGAACGCGCTGATGCCACATCTACTGTGCGTACTGTGCAAGGCAAGGCACATATTGTGACTAAACTCTTATACAGGCGTGTTTGTAATGAAATACCACGAAATTTCCGATTGAGGCCTAATTGTTTGTTATTTATCTTGTCCTACAGATCGAAGGACTTGCTCAATTTTTAGGTAGGCTATGATACGTCACAAGTTCAGAGTGCTATTTAAACGCACACATTACCGTGAAGCGGGATAACTTTGTGACTGCAGTATTACTTTGTGACAGAGGGGGCATCAACTCATATATTTTAATTTCATACGTTGGTATCATGTCCTGGGGCCAATTTTCTCCACGATTTCTCAAATACAATATATTCTGCCACCTATTAGCGACTTTCCCAACTTCGTAATAACCTTAACTCTAAATAGAGATATAATCTCTGTGAGTCTTGAAATCCCGAGTTTCTTGTTTGTTGTGAAAATTTGTGTTGTAGTGGATTATTGGTTCGATATATTGCATTACTAGTTATTATAACTTGTTTTACTACTAATTGGCTCTCTTATGTGTAAATTTGAAGCGCGTGCGAAATTTGTAAATAGTGAAATCAACAGTTTTTTTTTCCGGAACCGGCACGTGCTGGGGTAACTTTATGACACACCAGAAAAATGTTTCAAAGTGATCCCGATGAGTTCATAGCACAGAATTCAAAGAGTATTATATATAAAACAGAGCAGTAAATATAAAAGGAAGCTTGTAGTTTAACGTGACCGTTAATCTCGCGATCATAAGCCACGGGACCTACGTTTTACGTGGAATCCGAACCACAGGACATGCCATTTCACATAGAAAATCTCACATGCATAGACCGGGAATCGAACCTGGTCCGCCTTAGTGAGAGGCATACAGCTTGACCGCTGCGCCACCACGCCCCCTATAGCAGTAAATATGCATAGTGTCAAATCCAAAGATATTTCACAGATAACAGATATCAATGGTAAATAATTCACCTTCAGGGCTGAAGATGCCGCGGAAATATGACCGCCGAGTTGGTGCCCACAATTATTGGAACTACACTGATGAAACACTGGAGGAAGTTTTAGATCAGATAAAAGAAAAGAATATTTGACTGCGTACCGGTAGTGCTGCAGAAAAATACCATTATTCACAGGAACTCTCTGTGGATGAAATTAAAAGAAAAACATACGATGTCGCATGGGGACAAAAAATCTTTAGTGATGATTTAAAAAATGTATTTGCGCTCGCTATGGCCACATTTGGATTTCCCGTCACAACGTATGACTTGCGATGTGTGGTGAAATCATATTTAGACCGCAGAGGACGAAGGATCAATTGTTTTAAGAATAATTTGCCTGGGCCGGACTGGATAAAATCTTTGATATAATTTGATAATATTGGGCAATAATAACCTTTTCATAACTTTTTAAAAACATTATCTCAGGACCTCCAATATCTATTCGTCCAGTAAGGTCTTACTTTATGACATGGAGGCTGTATCTCATTGTTTTCCTAGAAAAATTGAAGTGTCACAAAGTTACCCTGAACCATGGGGTAACTTTGTGACATTTTATTTTGAAAATATTTCATGATGCATGCGAGAAAATGCAACCATATTTTCCTTGATTAAAGAGAAAGGTTCCAGTTTCGATTGGGTGTCACCGAAAGAGTGCAATGACAAATAGTTAAGCTTTTATTTAAATAAAACCCTCAAAACTGTCACAAAGTTACCCCACTTTACGGTATAATAAATTATAATTTTTAATTTTATACAATACTAGCAGCTACCCGCGGCTTCGCACGCGATGAAGACAATAGGGATGACGCATTATTGCTGATAATAAATTGGTATATTCTATTACAGCAATCACTGCTGGGTGGGTCTATTTCAATTCGGAAAATTATGATGCCAATGAGCCGCAAAATGGGAATTCCATAGAGTTGAGAAAGTGTACAGGTTTAGGGGCAGATGACTTCGTAGTTCCGCCCCTTAAATCAACAATAACTGACTAAAGTCTACAGGGTACGATGTTACCCTATGTGAACACATTTTAAAATTATGTTTTTGGTTTTGGCATATTTTGTTGAGACATAACGATTTTGTTGTCTGGATATTCGTGAGCACGCCACATACAGTAGCCTGCAGCTGCCCATGGGAAAAAATGGTTTTGTCTAAATGTACACCTGCTGTTGTTGAGGTGAGAAACACCTGTCTTGGGTTGAAACATAAAATAAAAAGATAGTTGTTTATTGTTTTTGAATAACTACTATGTGGAAATGTAAAAAGTCTTAAAAATGTGCATGTTATGACACTTTGTGTAATCATGTTACTCTTTGAAAATACATGCCCACTTTTACCTGGGCTCATTCGTTGGCGCATAATTTCTGAACTACTGGAGATAAATTTTTGAATGTACTACCATTCCACTTAGTAAGATCAATTTTCAATTTGGTAGCCGTGAAACAGCACTGTAAATATAAATAAAAATATTCACCGTATTGTATTCCAGCTCAATTTTTAACATTTGTCCCAGCAGCTTTTCCCTTTCCTATACATCTCATGGCATACACGTACCTGATATTGACTTCATAACCATGATCAGTAGACTACGATGTAATAAAGTTCATCGAAGAAAATAGCACACTTGCGCTCGGATGGTTAAATTGCGAGAAACGTCCATTTAAATATTTAATATTAAAATTTTGCGTCTCCACCATGTTGGATTTGTGCAGACCAGAATTAGTGTTTGAAGACATGACTGAAGGGAAGTACAATGAAGATGAATCTTAAAAGCGCTAAGGAGGATGAAAATAATCCCGATTATGGCGCAGGAAAGTTCTGAGAATCTTCACAGGTAAGAAATTACACTGAAAATCTTTAGCTTCAATTGTATATTTTTTTGTACTTTGGTACCATTTTTGAGAAAAGTTCTTATACTAGGCCAGTGAAACTTTTTCTGTGGTTTAATAAGTCCTCTGCGAATGGTAATAGGAAGGGATTTTTCATTATGTTACCTACGAATAAAGTTATTAATTTTTTTAAGAAACTTTTTGGAGAAAAAAATGTATTTTTAAAACTTCATTCTGAAAAGACTATCCAATTTCCGTAAATAATCCTTCCTATTATTACAGAGAAAGATGCATATAACACTCTCTGAAAATCTCATTGTAATAACCCAATTAGGTTTCGAGTAATCTGTACAAAAAAATTGAAAATTTAACATGGGCATGATAGGGAGGTGGTTCTCACCTTAAGTGTGTGTCATTGCGCTTTGTTAACCCTCCGCTAGATACATGACTTTTACTTTCAACTTGAGTGACTTCAGACCACTAGACCGGCCTTAAATAATTCCATACTTTTCATTATTTTAGAGTATATTTATACGGAAGGGTGTAATACATAAGTTTTTTTTATCATCTTAACGTTTATTTAAAATACACTTAAGTAATCTATAAGCAATATAAGGAGAAATTATAAGTGAGTTATGACACGTGAAATTAGTGAAATATCCAATGATAAACGTTGTTGAAAAGGAAACAAACAATCACGATTGAGATCTTAAGTTTGTAAATTTACATCAGTACACAATTAACCTTCAAGACAGTCATGGCATACAACATTTGCATGTTCAAGGCACAAATACTTATTTGCATATTTTTTTCCTGAATAGTACACATTGAAAGAAGCCTTTCGGTGGTATTTTCACCTCACAGGGACCAACAGAATTGAAATTTATCAAGCATATAAACTTAAATGCATAAAACCGCGGTTTTCAGAATAGAAGCATATAAATGCATATTATTTTGGTTTTCGTCTAAATAGTTTGTTCTTCTTCGAATCCCCCCCCCCCGAATTCGGGCCCTGACCATTCCTAAGGTTCGAAAACAGAAATAATGATTGAAAATCCTATCTGGTGCGAATAATAGAACCGCAGGTTTTTAACCTTTAGTGAGGTCGTTCTCGTCATTGAAACTTTTATTGATTGATTTAAGAAAATCATTCAAAACTAAGCTGAAGCCTCCGTGGCTTAGGCGGCAGCACGCCGGCCTCTCACCGCTGGATCCGTGGTTCAAATCTCGGTCACTCCATGTGAGATCTGTGCTGGACAAAACGGAGGCAGACAGGTTTTTCTCCGAGTACTCCGGTTTTCCCTGTCAAAATTCCATTCCAGCAACACTCTCCAAGCATATAACACATGGTTTTCGAGCATATCTGGAGATTTTATCGAGCATATCGATCCGAGCCCTACTTATGACACTTCTTACAGAAGTACTTTGTCTTCCAGTTCTGCTTAGACCTTCCCACTTCCTTTGATGGTTCCAATCTAGGTTGGATATCTTCCCTGATGTATATTTCCTTTAGCCTCTCTCTCGTTAGTCTGGGAATATTGGAAATAGAAGCTCCTCGAACGGCATGGTTCTTCATTAGGTCAATAGCCAATCCAGTCAGGAATTTACGCCAGACAAGTTTGCCAGATGGGCAGTTATGACTAAATACCACCTGAGTATTTATGCCTGACATATTAACTATTCCAAAGAAAATCACAATGGGCCAGCGAGCACTATTCCTAGCGCAATTATAATTAGCACTCTGTTAATCGACTACGTCCAACACCGATCTTAGTCTTGTTATATGACTAGATAATTTCGGCTTTTGCTGTTGTGTCATCGATGCTGTCATCGTCATGGAACTGATGAGTAGAACATTTTTCCCCTTCGCAGGAATAATTGAGAAACTAGCGTGCAATCTTTGGGTTACCCAAACATTGTTGAACGTCAACATGCCGCTATTAATAAAAGTCAACTCCATACAGGCCATGGAGGCCCTGGGAGTAGTGGAAGGTAGAGGCTTCCACTTTTTGTGACATCGGCGCTAGATGGGATGGAGTTGTCGATCTATGGTAAAATATCTCTCACCTTGGCTGTTGATGTACATTATGCAGCCTCTTCCAGTGTTACATCCCAGGGATTGAAATTCTCCAAACACCCATTTGCCTCAAATGCCTCTCTAAATATTGAAAATTCCTGATTATTGTACTTTTAAAGATCTCTGGAAGAGGTTTCCCTCACACATGGTTAGATGCATTGTCAAAGGAAAACATTCCATGTTACGAAAATGGGCCGTGTAACCTGTACAGAAAGCTTCTGCAGATTCAACACCAGGCCAATTCTGAACAACAGTTCCTTGAACTCACATTTGCCAAATTTCATTGTATCGTTCCATGTGTGATATCTCTACAGGGTAAGTAAGAAAAATGTCGTTCTGATTGGTGAAACGGTGTACATTTGTGTCAAAGGGCCTAAATGTAGGGAATGCAGCGGGCTGTCCGAAATTTCAAGTGGACAGTGTTACTCATCGGGTTCCAAAATATAAGTACCGTACGTACATTTTAGTTCAGATCGGTGAAACGGTGTAGATTTGTGCCAATGGGCCTAAATGCAGGGAATGGAGGGGGCTCTTGTCGGGTTTCAGAGGGTAAGTATGTAAAATTTGGTCCAGATTGGTGAAACGGTGTAGATTTGTGCAAAAGGGCCTAACTGCGAGCATTGGGCTTTATACAGTATAAATGGATGAAAGGCAGCCTATGTTAATCCAGGGTATAAGCTATCTCCATTTCAAATTTCATCCAAATCCATCCAGCCGTTTTAGTGTGAAGAGGTAACAAACACACACACTCACACACTCACAAACTATCACAATTATAATACATGTATAGCCTATATAGGGATATAGGGATCATTTAAGTGTATGGAAAGAATTAAATTAACCATATCTGAAGCTTGCCACGGTGGGTGAGTGGTTAACGTGTCGGTCTACTAACTCCAAGCTTGCAGGTTCGCTCTTGGCCATGGTAGGCCTAAGTGATTTTTGAAAGGCGACAAAAATACGACACGCATGTCATACGATGTTGGCATGTCAAAGAACCCATTTGAATTCAGTAGGCCGTGTTCATAATGGCAAAATCAATCTCGGAAGTTTCCGCCAACACAAAGTTCCTCATTTCTCTACTAGAAAGTGCGATAGTATTCAAGGAGCTTAGATATCTAACCTCCTTGACTTTCATAGTGCTTCAAGAACAACGAAAATCGACATGCAAAAATCTTGCACCCGGCACCCGTGGCCAACGATATTATTATTATTACCATATATGAAATAAATTGGTCCTTATTGACAACATTTAATTACAATGGTGTATTATGTGAAATTTTCACAAATATCATAATAAGTTATAATATTATATTTTTCACGAATGTAATAATATTAGGAAATCACATAGGCTATCTTAAGGCGAAAGCAATGTGCAAATTTATGAATACTATCTGATAACGAGCTCGTTTTTTAAAAACCTAGCTCACTTCGTAATTTTCACGACGAAGAATTTCTCGAGCAGTTGTTTTGTGTGAATGGTGCGATTAATGATAACTCTATACATTCTCACGGCATTTAAAAGAAGGCGTCGTCATATTGGCAAACGGTTGTTAATAGTGCAGCTGAACTTGGCTAAATATAGGCTATTTTGTATTTAAACTTTTAGTGTTGATTTTTGTTTGTTTTGTTTTAACATTTGCGCTTAACTTATTTTATTTAACCATTTGGCATTTTGGTTTGTTTGTCGTATTAGCAAACCAGCTTGGGTTGATTTTAGCGTGCTGTTTTGTAATAAGATTAGGTTCTCATAAAGTTAAAACATTTTCATGTAATATTTTCCGTGTATAAAGTTAGCTATAATTATGTCATAATAGTCATATCATGTCATATCATATCATATCATGATGTAACTTCGTATTTTTATTGATGGGATATTTATGTCTTTATAGGAATTAAAAATATCTAAAATTAATTCAAATATTAGTTGCTATGATGAAAATATTCCAATTCTAAGTTGGATTAGTTAAATTTTCACAGGGTGAGTAATATTGCGTGTTGACAAAGGGGTTAAAACTATTTGAGATATTTATGAACATTTCTTCTTACTTAGTCACCAACGTACAGTCAATAACAGAAGGTTTCTCCCAAATAACTCCTCTCTTTTACGGTACCATCCGAGAATGTTCAAGTAGCATTTAATTTTAAAAAAAGATACGTGCATTACAGTAGTCGAATAATGATGTGTAACATCTGACATGTTATCCTACCTTGAAGTTGTTACCGCTTTTACTATCCTTGACATTCATCGGCACACAAAGAAAGATACGAGCCTTACAGTAGTCGCATATGATGTGTAACATCGGACATGTTATCCTACTCGTATACTACACAGCTTGGACATTCTTAAAATGTTAATTTACACTCCATTTTCATACTGGTACTATGATGAATGTATAGATTGAATTGGAGATATGCTACTGTGACATTTGTGGCGCAGCGGTCAAGCTGTTAGTCTCTCACCAAGGTAGACCGGGTTTGATTCCCGGTCAATACATGTGAGATTTTCGAATTGAAATGCCATGTCCTGTGGTTCGCATTCCACGTAAAAGGGAGGTACCGTGGATCATGATTGTGAGATTAACGGACACGCAAAACTACAAGCTTCCTTCCTTCCTTTTACATTAATAATTCATAATAACAAAATGACACACAACGTCGACAGTACTCTCAAACACTGTGAGCACATTCCTCAGTAACTATAACATTCATTATTCTCAAGGCTCTCATACAGTTCGTCGTAAACAATCAAAACATGGCTTCCTACAATCATGAAATGACCTAGTCTCACATATGATGAAAATACAGCTTTTATTCCACTCATATAACAACATTCTGTTATGCATTTAATATTTGACTACTCACCCACAGCTTGACAATAATGCCGCTTACTTAAATGTCATTTGTCGTCTTTGTCCTACCCCATGCGATATTCAACCTTGAACGTGAAGCTTCATAAACTGCTCAATGACAAATGAAAGCCGGTGAATCATTTGCCACTGTGCTCGTCAAACCAGTGCCTGCTAAATGCACTGCCTACTGTATTGCCATAACATTCTCGTGCTACAGAGCACACACTGCCTTGTTTCCAATACACACATTTTCAATTGTACATCCAGCTGGCAGTGCGTCTTCACTTCCGTCCGATCCACTTCCGTTCGATCCACTTTCGCCCGATTCACTTTCGTCCCATTTTTCTGGCAGTGCGTCTTCACTTCCGTCCGATCCACTTCCGCCCGATTCACTTCTGTCCCCAATTTTCAAAATCACTCCCACAAAACTATCCAGCAACCGAGCGGAAAGATGTTACACATCAAAAATCTTTTTTATTTTTTACACTCTCATAATTATATAACAATTCCAAGACTCTCTTATTTTTCTTCACTGCCTACTTGATATTTCTACTCTCGCATTGCCTTCTTGATACTCTGCTGTTACATCACTTTCCTGCCAGTAACGAAGTTACGTTAACAGAGACTGACCTTTTTTTCTTCACTGCTTACTTGATATTTCTACTCTCGCACTGCCTTCTTGATACTCTGCTGTTACAAAGTAATCCGTATTTGATAAACATTCCACATGGTACCACTGCCACCCGGTTCACATCCCTTCTGGATCCAACTGGCAGTGCGTCTTACACACTTCCCTCCGATCCACTTCCGTCCCATTTTTCAAAATCACTCCCACAAAAATATCCAGCAACCGAATGGGAAGATGTTACACATCAAAAAATATAAGTTTCTTAATATTTGAAATTTATTGCGTATGAAAAAGGAGTTACTTCTATATCAACATCAGACGATCAAATAATAATATTAGTTATATGTTTTGATCACTGATTTCTTATCTCTCGCGAGATAATTGGATTCTTGCCAAAATAACGTACGGTAATAATATTGTTAAAATTGGACCTTTTCCTAACTATGACTTAAAATTTTGCATCAAAAAGAGCGGAAAAGTCTTTCTAAAACCACGCAATCATTTCATTAGATCTTTCATTTTGGGAAAACTGGCAACATCGTCCGGATAGAGAAGGACGAGGCTAATTGCTGGACATAGGCTGCGAGTGCGAGAGAGAAACAAATACTACATCAGTATTGTTACGGCTGTGAGTTTGTTTCGTCACCTCGCTGCGTGAGTCACAGCTGCCCCAGGCTGTGCTCTGCCTCAGTGTATTACCTGCGCCTTACGCAACGGGCTGCAAGGACGAAGGGATGGTCCAGAATATTCGTGACCCAGCCAGTGATTGAAATCTCGAGAAGCCGTGAATCCTGGACGGGTCTAGAAGCATTCATTGATTCACCAGCCTGCTATATAAGAGCGACCTGGCCAGCGAGGTGGACAGTGTGTTTGAGCTAGTGCGTGCTTTTACCTGAGCGACAGTTGTTGGTGACGTGACTTGCGAAACGCTAGTTAAGCTGATTCTCTTGACAAGGAAGGAGTGTGAAGCCTGCGGAGGGACTGTATTTGAAGAGTGTGTGTTTACCTAGTGCGACAGAGATATTGTGGTGAATTGCGAAAACATAGGGGGCTGTTTCCCTAGCCAGCGGATAGCGAAGCAGTGTGTAGTGGTGAGTGACTGGCTGTCGTAAATAACTGTAGCTTGTGTATTCAAGGAAGTGTTGCAGGTATTTCTACCGAGGCCACCGGTCTCATTAGCGAGGATTAACTTCTGTGGCTTATTGACAAGTGCAAGGGAAGTGTTCCCAACAAGAGGAAACTAGAGTGAGATACTAATTGCTTGTATTTGCTATTGTGTGGTGTATCTTTCTGGCCCGCAATAATGCTAATACGTTTCTTTAAAGGAACAATTTGTGTTGTGCTTCTACCCACCGTAATCCAATTAACGGAAGTGCCACTAGGGGCTGGCACGTAACAGTATGATTCCAAAACTCTCTCAGTACATATTTGCGTTGTTCTTCAATGAGAGGCTTCACTATAGAACGGAGCCTCACTAGGCCATGTGACGGCTGGAGAGCGTTGAGTCAGCACCAGTTGACTAGCATCTACCGCTACATAACAGTGGGTCGAGAAGCTCCGGATGCGGTCATAGCTTGATTACAGTCCTACCTGGCAAGATACCTTAGTTGAGAGCGTTAAGACTTGTGGTGAAGTACTGTTGCATTTCTCGTATCTCGTGAACATGGTTAGGTATAGAACAAAACATCGAATTTTCCCAGTGGAAACGTATCTTCTCAAGAAGAAGTCTTCCAGTAAATGTGTTCGTAAGTTTCAGCGTTGTTTTATTTTTTCTTGTGGGGGAACCTGAAACAAAAGGTACACAGAAAAAAGCCGCGTACTCTGGAGGCTGACGAGAACGAAATAACTGCACTGGCACAACATATCAGTGAGGATGAATTACAGTGAGTGTACCTTTAGAAAATGAAGGACAGCATTTCCAGCAACTACTTCATATAAGTAATGATGAATATTAAATACGTTACAAAGTGTAAATGAATCAAACTAGTTGGGCACTACGCTGCTGCTTGCGCCAGTGCCTCGCTCGACACGCTGCTACACACAGTAGCCCAACCTCTACGCGGCCCCTGCGAGGTTCCGGTCTATAGAGAATGACCTCACTGTAGAACTCTGACATATTTAGAAATTTCCGCCCTATAAAGGTTTGGCAACTTTGGAATGTTGGCTATTTCTTTGACTAAGAAGATATAAACAAGATAATTATTTACAGAAAACAATTTTTTCTCTCCCTAATAGGCCTATATTGTGTTAAGTTACTAGATTCAGATACATTTCAATATAGACCATAATATTTGTATGGAAATTAAATTTGTCTACTCTGGTTCCCCTCCCCCCCCCCCCCCCCCATTTCCTTGCCCCCTCCCGCCAGGTTTGCGTTAGCTAGATAACAACGCATAACAGCTCTACTTAGTATAAAACGAAGTTGGATGTTACGGGTAAACTCGAGAACCACCGCGGATAGATTTTGATGCGGTTTTCACCATTCTGTAAAGGATTTCTCGAGGAAGGTTGCAGTAAAAAATAATTTATTTATGACCAAAGGAAGCCGAGCAGTAACGATTTCAGTGAATCAAGTCGGAAAAAAGAATCTACCGTCCGTGCGCCTTTTAAGCGTACGCTGGGTACACTGTTAAGAACAGCTCACGACCATGTTAAATATGGAATTGCTACTTACATTAGGAATAACATTTGCAACTACAGTCCCTTACCAGCAAGCGATCATCCAACTTGACATTTATTTCTCCTCCTCAGTACAAATACACCCTGGGCACAAAGTCCCGTTACCCCTATACATTTCAGGAAATACATTGATTTTTTTAACATTCTCTGTTTCAGATATAATCAATGGCTGATACTAGTGACTATAGCATTGAAGAACGCATTGTCACAAGCACTTGGGATCATGAGAAACCAAGAACAGGGAAAACGTTGGAACAGATGCGTACTGACTTTGAGCAGCGATTCGGACGACAGCCTCCTCAAAAGACAACACTTTTACGTTGAAAAAAAAAAAAAAAAAAAAAAAACTGTTCGCTACAGGCAGCGTGAAGGACAAACCAAGAAGTGGTCGACCATCAACAAGAGAGGAACAATGCCAAGAAGTCGTGGAGTCAGTGGAAAGATCACCAACGAAGTCAACTCGTAAACGATCTGGGTATACCCCGGTCAACTCTGCGCAAACACATGAAACATGACTTAAAGTTGCACCCATATCGACCAAAGAGTTGTCTTTTGAGGAGGCTCAAAGTCAGTACGCATCTGTTCCAACGTTTTCCCTGTTCTTGGTCTCTCATGAACCCAAGTGCTTGTGACAATGCGTTCTTCAATGCTATAGTCACTAGTATCAGCCATTGATTATATCTGAAACAGAAAATGTTAAAAAGATCAATGTATTTCCAGAAATGTATAGGTGTAACGGGACTTTGTGCCCACCCTGTAGAAGATATTGTGGTAACGAATATTTACGAGCCACCTACTGAAACATGGCCTGATCCCATTCCCATAATACCCTCACAAAATAACATCGTCCTTGGAGATTTCAACAGCCACCACACATCTTGGGGCTATACACAAGACGATGATAATGGAACTAAGGTCACTGAATGGGCTGAAGCAAACAACCTTGCACTAATATATGACCCTAAAGACATTGGAACTTTTCACTCTGGCCGTTGGAAATGCGACTACACTCCAGACCTTTGTTTTGTCTCGCACAGTTTTATGTCACCATCTTGCCTTGTTATGAGACAAGTGCTCAATAACTTCCCTCACAGCCAGCATAGACCCATAATTTACCAAATAGGAATTCAGATCCTAGTTATACAATCTACACCCAAACCACGCTGGAACTTTCAGAAAGCAGACTGGGATGCTTATGCCAAGTCTACTGATGCCAACATCAGATGGATTAAACCTGTCCCAGAGAACTACATGAGGTTTGTGGGCTTAATAAAATCAGCAGCAAAATCATGTATTCCTAGAGGGTTTCGTAAAGACTATATACCGGGTTGGAGTGAAGAGTCCAGCAGACTGAGTAAGGAATTCGAGGAAAATAGCAGCCACAGATTTACTACAGTCACTTGATCTTGCTAAAAAAGAGAAGTGGGTGAAAACTGTACAAGACATGAATTTGACCCATTCTAGCAGAAAAGCATGGTCACTTATTCGGAAATTAGATTCCACATCCATACCCCCAAAGCAACATTCTCCAATCAAGGTAGAAGCAATAGCAAATCACCTCGTTTCTATCTCTAAAACAACAAGGAATAAACTGACCATGAAAGGGGTTAAAACTGAGCTTAAACAGGCAAAACGAGAAACCCAACCGCACGCCACCTATTCACAACCTTTCACATCGCAAGAGATCGACGAGGGATTAAAATCACTCCGAAATGGCAAAGCTGCAGGACTAGATGGAATCTACCCAGAACTCCTAAAAAGCTGTGGTCCAGCTACAAAATGATGGCTCGTTGCATTCTTCAGCTCCATACTTCAGTCAGGAAGACTCCCCCCAATCTTCAGGAAGTCAAAAAATTATCGCACTTCTGAAACCAGGAAAGGATCCAACTCTCCCACAAAGCTATCGACCTATTGCTCTACTCTGCGTCACCTACAAGTTATTAGAAAGACTGATACTGAACCGAATAGCACCGGCCATCGAAGCAATCCTTCCAGTTGAGCAGGCAGGATTCCGACCTGGCCGTGACTGCAGTGACCAAGTACTGTCCTTGTCCACGTATTTGGAGGTTGGTTTTGAGAAGAAATTGAAAAACGTCTCTGCCTTCTTAGATCTTACAGCTGCATATGACACAGTTTGGAGGGAAGGTCTTATGCTTAAACTGATTAAAGCTGTTCCTTGCATAAAAATTGCAACACTAATTGACAGAATGTTAAATAACCGGCTATTTCAAGTTCACTCAGAACACATCAGAAGCAAATTCCACAAAGTCAAAAATGGTCTGCCACAAGGGCGGTTCTATCTCCTGCTCTTTTCAACTTATATATCCACGACCTGCCTGAAACAGTGTCCCGAAAGTTCATATATGCGGATGATATTTGCCTTACAATTCAGCGACCCAACTTCGCAGAAGCTGAAATAGTTCTTAATCGAGACCTCGAACTGTTGGGTGACTATTTTCAAAGATGGTATCTACATCATAACCCACAGAAAACAGTGACATCTACATTTCATCTAAACAACGCAGAAGCGAACTACCATCCAAGGCTATTCCTCAAGGGTCATGAACTACAATATTGTGCCAATCCCAGTTATTTAGGAGTAACATTGGATAGGTCTCTTACGTACAAACATCATCTGCAGAAAACCGCCAACAAACTAAAAAGTCTTAATAACATTCTCCAACGACTGGCTGGAACTTCTTGGGGGAGCGGATGGAAACACTTTACGGACAACATCTTTGGCCTTGGTCTATTCTGCAGCAGAATACTGCTCTGGTATCTGGCTTAATAGTGCTCACACATAGCTAATAGATTCACAACTTCGCCAAACCATGCGGATCATAACTGGTACACTTCGTGCTACACCGATCAAATGGTTACCGGTACTCAGCAATATAGTATTGGGGAACAAGTTAGATCTGAACCTTCCGATGCGCATGTGCGTCCAGTTGCATTACGTCATCCCCCTGCCTGGATTCTTTGTCAACCAGTGAGCACATACTTCATCACGCGCTGGTTAGATGTTGCCAAGTAGTCATTATTCCCAACACCTTGGCACGGTACAGATGCTGTCAAGGCAAGCGAAGCACGACTGAGCAGCTTTGTTCTTTGACAAGCACGGCAACAAGCTTGCTGTCAGGAGTGTGTGAAGTGGGCGCGCTCTCAGTTCATTACCACCAATACCAATGCTATGTCACTGAGAATGCTCCTATTCGATACTTTAGGCTTGCATAATATAACCACGACGAGCAGCGAGCATTCCCAAACAGTTGTTGCACCAAAGAGGTGAAATCGCATTTGCGCCTAGTGATCCCACTACTTCCCCTCCTAGACGAGACTCCGCCATGACAGGCCAGATCTAACTTGCCACGCTATACCTCCACATATCAGGAGACAGAAGGCCCCTTTTCAGCTGTGGACAAGAATGTTGAAGAATGAACATCTACCTGTTCATGAGGATATCAGACAGAAATGCACTCGCCTTAAGTCTCGTCAGCCTGCTTGGAAGACGGCTGTGAAGTTAACATCCAGCTCCTTCAACTCCACTTCTAAGTGGCCAACAGAGTGGTCTTTATCCCCACCTCGTGCAATAGTGGACAATAATAATCCATCTACAAAACTGGCAGGCTTAGATCTGCCATGCTGCTCCTGGAGTGGACTAACTCGCATGAGATGTAGAGTAGGTAGAACAGGATCTACTTCACACACATGGGGCTGGTCAGTTTCCCCCCATTGTGACTGTGGGGAGGTTCGCCAAACAATGAAACATGTAGTGCAGGAATGCCCACTCCGTGCTTTCTCTGGCACCACGGAAGACCTCAACTCAGCAACATCGGAAGCAGTAAAGTGGGTAGCGGAATTGGACATTCACATTTAGTGAGACGTACATCACTCACACTCAATGTTTACAATTGAACTGTCGAAGTTGTTAGGTAGATAGTTTTTTTTTTTAGTCGTTTACCCTCCAGGTTGGTGGAACCCACGGACTCAGCGAGGGAACTCACCACTACCGCCTCTACGGGCAGTGTCCTAGAGCTGGGAACATCGAATCGGAAGGGATACAACTGGTGAGGTGGGATTGGCACCTCGCCCAGGCGGCCTCACCTGCAAAGCGAACAGGGGCCTCATGAGGGAAGGTAAGGGATGTTTAGGATGGATAGACAAGGAAGAGGGAAGGAGGCGGCCGTGGCCTTGAAGAAGGTACCATCCCGGCATTTGCCCGAAGACGAAGTGGGAAACCACGGAAAACCACTACGAGGATGGCTGAGGGGGAATCGAACCCCCTCTACTCATTTGGGCCACCCGAGGCTGAGTAGACCCCGTTCCAGTCCTCGTACCACTTTTCAAATTTCGTGGCAGAGCCGGGAATCGAACCCAGGACCTCCGGGGCGGCAGCTAACCATGCTGACCGCTACGCTACGGAGGCGACCAGGTAGATAGTGATGTATAAATATATTGTTTTATTCCTGTTATTTTTTTCCTCAAGCTTCGTAAATTGCTTTGTATATGTCATCCGTCATTTCATGAAGATCCTAGGTACTTCATGAAAAGCCGGCATATGGTGTAAAAAGGGATAGTTACACCATCTGACGCGTTTCTTCATGAAGTGACGGACCGATTTAGGCAGATAGTGTAAAAAATTATTTTACATTATCTGCCGAGGCACTTCATGAAGATCAGGTGTTTGTTGATTCGGCACTTCATGAAATGAATGACGCAATGAAGCTGTACATTAATTCTTTTAATTTATTGTTCTATTCCAAGAAATATATTATTGCTTGTTTATTATGATTTTCGAAATTAATTTTTCACATTACAACCTAAATCTAATCATGGAATACCAGATACTCTATACTCTCTATCTCTCTCTTTTTAAGTTTTTTTTGTAGAAGTTTGTATTTATATTATTACATTTCTTAATTGCACAATACTTTATTTCTATTCTGTAATGCATACTATTTCTTTTGTAGTTTTTTGTTGTTCTTCAATTGTGTATTCTTTTTTCTCTCCTTCCACTATAGATGCAATTTGTATTTTTGAACTTGATATTTAAAGAATGGCAACAGCTCATTTCTTTGTCTCTAGGAGAGGAGGGGGGGGGGGGGGGGGGGGGGCGTTATCAAGCTAGTATACGCTGTCACGCAAGAAAATTTGAACAACCTGCAGGGTGACGTGGCTTGAGGCTGCACTGTATTATTTAGAACTTCCCCAAATTAAATAATTAGTAAGATCTTTGGATTATAGCCAGTGGCGGCTCGCACATATCGCAGTTGGTGGGGCTGCATGCACAAGCATGAACTTACCTTATGTGTAGATCAGTTCCAGGCGTCGAGTCTTGAACGCGACGAATTTTTCGATGACGAGGTTATTGAAATTCGGTATGCTGTTAATCAGACCATTCTCAATAGACAGCATTCCAAGTGCAGTAAGTCTTTCTTGTCCTATGGCTAGAGCCCTGCGCGGATAAAGAAAACGTTATCCACATCCGCCTCGCATCCGCACGACTGTTATCCGCACGTTTGTTATTCGAATCTACTGGCATTACAATAATATTTTTATTTTTTATTAAAGAAACACATCCATCTGGCCGTAAAAACCATCCGCCACAAAGACTTACATCGCATCTCATCCTCGACCCCTTTGGAGAACGGGAATAATAAGGGGTAGACATACAATAAAGCAACACATTTAGACATTTGAGGAGAAAGTCGTTCCCTTAGACTATGTATGTCTTGTGCTATGTTTAAAATGAATGTTATACAGCCAGAATTTCAACCCTTTTCAGATCGGAGTGTTAATTGTGCTTAATGACATAATTTGAATGAGATAAGCTTAATCACCATTTTACATTTGTCATAAAAAACATAACAATAAACATCCGGGTCCTGGTAATTATATTCAACAAGTTCGGATTGTACTGTATTCTAAAAACTATCCGCAAATTTACTCCAAACTTTACCGGTATCCGCTATCCGCACATCCATGCAAACTATATCCGTATGACGATAAATGTTGCGGATATCCGCGCAGGGCTTTACCCATGGCAGTCCTGAGGTACACTTTGATCCTCTTGAGGCACGAAAAGCAGCGTTCGGGTTCAGCGGTAGCCATAGGCAGGGTGATAGAGATACGTAACAGTTTAACGGCCTCTGTAGATGACGGGCCTAAGAACCAGTGAGAAGGAAACTCGAAGGTTTTACAGCTCCACGGATATTTCGAAATTCTTCTCTTCGATATAAACATTTTCTTGTGATAGTATTTAGCCTGTTTGCCATCTCTTGATGAATGCAGTACATTTGCATTTGTCTGTTGGCACAGGCTAGAGTAAAATGTGGCTTTTCACCGATGTTTCAGTCTCACTCATGGCTGTGATTATATGGAAGCTACTGAGGTATGGGTGGTGCTTTGTAATAACAATCAGGGCACAGTCAGTGCCTGTGAATGTTGTGAAAGGTTCTACTCATAGGGTTAGTACTGCTGTTCTGACTCAGTGAGGAAAGGCATGGCAAACTACCTCACACCTCTTCTTGCCTATTACGCCTCAATATAGCACTGCCTTTGGTTTTTGTGGGTATCTACCCACATAACCTAACGGCGGTACTTTTTGGGGATCCAACCAGCCTTCGGACTGACTACCTAACAGACAGTCATAGTATTATGATTCTATTTATATATTTCCTTGTTTCTAGTTACTTCATTGTTATGACGCTCAACCGATTGTTGATACGCCGAACATAAGCGTAACACTGCAAAATTTTTCATGTTATTTAAATGAATTCCGGAAGATGCGTGCTTCTGAATTTCTTCGCTCAGTTTTCTAAGATCTGTCACTCTCTTTTGAGTTCAGCTAAATTCTCCACCAACTATACTGTGAAATAATATACAAGTATTTGTTAATATCACGCAAGCATACTACATTAGAATATTGATCTATAATTCGCATTTTGGCAAGACTGATCGTACAAGTGTTTGAAGAAAATGCACAAATCATGGTGATGGTGGAATGCTTCCCTTTCATTGGCTAAGGGTTGATAATGGACATGGTTCTTCTAGTACCCACTAGATGCCGTGAGCGCCTACTTGAGTTCTATCCTTCTTCTGCTCATGATTCTCATTGCCATTCAGTGCTACAAACATATCCATGTTGCACCAAAAGTTTTTCCCATTTAAACATTGTCTTGCGATATTTTTATGATTATATTTATAATTTAGTGCATTAGAATATAAGTCGTAAATTTTCTGAATACGAATTAGGGCCTGTTAGCCGCTGCCAGTATAATATTTGAGCTGTTTGCAAACTGTATACTCTATTGTTTCCAAAGATGAGTTGGCACTCTGTGGCGAAGCTGCAAGGATTGCAGCACCCAAAGAGGCTTTCATAGGACAACTTGGCAATGGGGGAAGTGGATTCAGGAAGTGCAATGTTAAGTTCCTTAGGTGCTGCGGAGAATGCAGCAGCCGTGGGGGAAGCGGATTTACGAGCCAGCCCGGCCTTTACTTGTGAAAAATTTAAAGAGATCTATTTAATTACACCGTTACCCCATTACTTTCAAAGTGTAAATTGATATTGTCTAATACCCTGGGGGGGGGGGGGGCTGCAGCTCTGCAGCTCCCCTTGTCGAGCCGCCGCTGATTATAGCTCTGGAATCTCAATCAACCAAAGAGGAAATAGTTGTGGCCTAAAGGCTGTATACATATCGGCTAATATTTATTGTGGGAGACAAGTGAAGGAGAGTTTGCATGTTATGGTAATACAGTAATACAATAGTAATTATGTGTGTTTGTCAGCATTCGTCACCAACAGCGGTAGCATCACTCACTAACGTGAAGCTCTAGGCGAGGCGTTCTAAACCTGGTGCTCAGGAGCTCCACAGTGCTCTTTAAATGATATTTGGTGATCCCGTCATACGAGCAAAAAAGTGCTCGCGAGCACAACCTCCCCGAAGATTCATTCTTTAATTCAAATTCTGTTGCATGCATGAGAATAATAGGGTTTTCACTAGATGGTTTGGCAGTGAAACATTTTATCTTGTAAAATAGTATTTTTTAATCATCAGTAATCATAATTGGACATCCCTGCTTAATGAGCAACGCGAAAGATGGTGATTCGACTCGACTGTCCACACATAAATGATATTTTCTGCATGAGTCACGCAAGCAGTTGCAGCATACCTGGTGAGCAGTGAATCACTAGATATTTCAGCACTTCAAAGGGAGGGAGAGACGGGAAAAGGAAAGAGAAGCGCATGCTTGTTGCATTATTATTATTATTATTATTATTATTATTATTATTATTATTATTATTATTATAGTTTTATTATTTTTATTTAATGGTGCTCTGGTAATTGGTATGACATGGTGGTGGTCACAGTCTCAAAAAGGTTGAGAACGCCGCTCTAGTCTATGAAACGAAGCTATATACGGACTTGTCGAGTGGTTCAAACCCCACTTACAGCGGTCAATAAAAATTATGTTTCCCAATTTAAACACTATGGGGAATGTTGGAACGGTACCTTCTAATAGGCCACAGACCTCTTCCTTCCATCTCTTGGTCCAGTTTCAATCAATCTCTCATTAACTTTTCATTAGTTTGGCATCAGGAAGGGCATTTGGACTTGAAACCACCTGCCACATAGAAATTGATTGAACATCAACCCCAAGCTCGTTGAAACTGGAATGAGTCCCGAGACGTAGCCTTGCTCGTACAAATCTTGCACCCCGGCCACGAAGGCAGCTGCAGCAAATTGGGAGATTGTAGGTGCAAAACCCGGCTATGACAGCGGCTATCTAGATTGTGGTTTCTCCCCGTGGCGTTTCCACACTCCCTTCACCCAAATGTCGGGATAGTACCTTACTTCAAGTCCCGGGGCGCCTACCCCAACCCTGTCCCTAATACAGTTCCACCCACCTCTACAGTCATCACATAAACATATGTTCAATTTACACCCAATCACACGGGACTGATGATTGAGGTGTCCCAAGTCTCCCAAGTGAATTAACAACAAAACTGGAACGATAACAGACAAGATAAACACAATGAAGAAGAAGGCAGAATCATTCTTTCAAATATTTCTATCTATAATAAATAGGCTGAAATTCAAGATTTTCTCGAAGGTAAACCCTCCACTAAATGAACCAAATGTAAAGCTTTTGCGTATGCCCCTCTTACTTCTTACGAAAGTGTCGCGCTGAAAGACGAAGTATGACGCTGTTGTTTGATTTAAGGTACTTCGACATCGTGGTCATTCAGCCCTGTGTACTTGGGAGTGTGTAGAATCTGTCTGATAATCTGTGGTATTTGTAGTACACCTAGTGTGTGCAATTGTAGTTCAGGTTAATATTGGGAAGGAAGCGGCCGTGGCTTGCGTTAGGAACCAACCCGATATTTGCTTGGAGGAGAAGGGGGAAACCACGGTAAACCACTTCCAGGATGGCTAAGGTAGGAATGGAATCCGACTCTTCTCAGGTTTGCCTCCAAGGGTGAGTGTACCCCGATTCAACCCTCAGGCCATAATGAAGTTCCTATCCCTAGTAACCATAGTTGATTCCATGTCTACTTAACGAGTATTGTATATGCTGTTCGAATCCCGTCGCTGTGGCGTTTTTCCCCCAGGACTTTCCACACACCCTCTCGGCAAATGCCGGGATGGTACTTCATTTCAAGTCTCGGGACACCTTCCCAAATTCGTTACCCATTACAGCTATACACACTACTTCAGTCATCATGCAAACACAGGTTATCAGAAAACATCCACCCAAATACATTGGCCTGATGCCCAAGATGTCCCTAGCCCTTAAAATAAATATACATGAAAACAACTACTATAAAACAAGGCAACATATGAACTACAGGTATATTAAAACGTGCAGATTGAACAGAAAAATACTGGAGTAGTTATTTGGCAGTAGGGATCGAACTCACCACGCAGTGATCCGAAAGCTAACACCATAACCCGAGACCACAACTTCACTCAAACAATTGGCTGCTAAGTGATGTACAAGGTCTGTCTATTGCGCGCCAGTATATGAGTTATAGTGTTTTAAAGGGTGGAACAGCGAAACCAAGTCATATTATACTATCGGTTATCTATCTCTCACAAAATGGATCTAAACGACTTCTTCTTCCATTCACAGTACGGCAGCATACAGCATAGCCTACTACTGTATTCCTTCTAGGTGCCAGGCCAAGATGCTGGGGAGGGAATTAATAAATTAGGTCTAGACCATTAGATAATTATATTATATGTACCATTTGTACCATATGTCATGTGTTCACTTTCGGAGTAAATAACAGCCCTTTAGTGTCCACTTTTTTATCCGATTAATTCTTGGAAATCACACTTCCCTCTCTCGTGATCACCGCTGCCGCTACTTCATGAAGTGACGGCTGGATTTCACGTCAGATGATGTACAAAATGAATTACACTATGTGACGGCGAAATTTAGTCATTTCATGAAACCACGCGTCAGATAGTACCACTGTACCTTTTTACATCATATGCCGGCTCTTCATGAAGTGCCTAGGATTTTCATAAAATGACGGATTACGCTATCTGTCTACGACATATATACATGATAATTTGTATTTACTCTCTGCTTATCTTCCACGGGATATGTAAATAGTTTATAGGTTGTTTTCATCATACGCCAAATAATCAATAACTGTTAAGAATATCTATATACTATGAGCGTAAGAATTGTTCAGTATGAAAATGTCTACAAAAAAAAAGTTCGCGGCAGCATCTCTCTATATTTAATACATCACCCACTGTAAGTGTTTATATGTTTTCATTTCTTCCAACAATCTCCATTCAATTACTAGCTTCGGAGACAGTTTACGAGCTAGCTAGCGAGAGAGCCTATCACCCCAGTTTCAGCCTTCGTTCCGCGGAAAACACAGTCAAGTTTAGATTTGACGGAAGGGGGATTTGTGTTTCATGCCCCTCGCCATTCTTAAATTACATCTGGCAAGATTCGTTGCACATGCTATCTCCATGGTAATATAATTAATAGTCCAGTCACTGATTTTAGCCCACCATGCCGAGACGGAAAACGAATATAGATCTTAGTTCATTGAAATCGTAAAACAAAACCAACAAAAAACAACTTTTAAGCTTACGCTGAGTAAACCGTTAAATATACCGGGCGAAGACGGGGCGGGTTGCTAGTAACTTATAATGCAATCCCTAGGCCTATTGAGGAACACTGATGCATTTTCACTTCATTACGGTTATGTAACAGCATTCTGATTTTACGACGGTTACGAGAGTAAATATCGATGTTATCAGCACTGCCTCGACCGACGACTTTATGCAAACAATAAATATCTTGCTTCTTAGTGGTTAAAGTGCAGTGAGGGTTCTATCTATAAAATGGAGCCTCGCAGAGGCCATGCGGCGGTCCGTGTAACATGTACCGATTACAACAGCGGGTCGTGAAGCCCTGGATGCTGCCATGGCATTCATTACACGGTGTCCGGACATTTTTCGAGGACATAACGTACCACGGACAAAACGTACCACTTGATTTTCGAGGACATAACGTACCACGTAGGTCGTTATCTACCTAAGAACGGTTTTCCCGTAATCCCCAAATATTTACGCTAGGACAAAACGTACCACTTGATGTCAGACGGGCATTCCAGTTGCAGGTTCATTGCCACATAAACATTAGTGGCGATCACACTGTGTGGCTTTCAACATTTTGGTATTGTAACATTGAGTTGTGTACAACGAATAAGGGCGGTTTATGTGCGTACTTCGACGGATGAAGTACGAATTGTACATTGAAAGTTCAAAGATAAAGAAGAAATATGTCAAGTATGATGAACGGCTTGACAGAATAATGAAGCGGTATGAAGAGAATGGAAACTTGAAATCTTTCTTGAGAGCTCTCTCATATTCGCAGAACATGGAATGAAACTTTACATGGCGAACTTACTATTCAATTAGAATGAAACATCCCATGACGAACTTTCTATTCGCTAGAATATACGCGTACAACCCACAAAAAACAATTACAAAATTAAAAAAAAGAAACAAAGAAAAGAAAACGAAAATTGACCAGAGCTTAACCACTGCTGATTGTAAACACGCCAAAATGTTTATAAACATTTTGCCAGTCCAAAGCCTGGGAATCCAAAAACTTATCATATTTTATATTAGTTTATGTTATGTTATTGCCCACGTATTTATTACCAGGATTAATTGATCAATACCAAGAAAAGTGGCCGTGCGGCTAGGGTTTCATGCACCCTAAATACTTCCCACTCTTTGAAGTGGTGCGTTATGTCCTCTCCCAAATATTTGAAGGTCATTAGCTGACTCTTCGCAGGTAATCAGCCGGCCAAGTGGTACGTTATGTCCATGGTACTTTATGTCCTATAACCTCATTACACACCCAGCTGGCAAGATACCTTAGTTGAAATAATTAAGACTTGTAGTTAAGTACTGGAGCCCATCCCGTATGCCGTGAACGTGGTTAGATTTTTTAATTTTTTTATTTAGTCAATTTACCCTCTAGGTTGGTGGTTCCCACGGACTCAGCGAGGGAACTCACCACTACCGCCTTTCCAGGCAGTGTCCTGGAGCTTGGAACATTTGGTCGGGGTGGATACAACTGGGCAGGTGTGATCAGCACTTCGCCCAGGCAGCCTCACCTGCAAAGCGAACAGGGGCCTCATGAGGGATGGGAAGGGAGGGGAAGATTGGGATGGAGAGGCAAGGAAGAAGGAAGGAGTCGGCCGTGGCCTTACAGGTGGTTCCATCCCGGCATTTGCCCGAAGACGAAGTGGGAAACCACTGAAAAGCACTTCAAGGATGGCTGAGGTGGGAATCGAACCTCCTCTACTCATTTGGACCACCCGAGGCTGAGTAGACCCCGTTCCAGTCCTCATATCACTTTTCAAATTTCGTGGCAGAGCCGGGAATCGAACCCAGGACCTCCGGGGCGGCAGCTAACCGTGCTGACCGCTACGCTACGGAGGCGACTACGTGGTTAGATATAGAACAAACTATCGAATTTTACTAGTGGAAACTTATCTTCTCAAGATGAAGTCTTACAGTAAATGTGTTCGTAAATTTCAGCGCCGTGCGATTTTTACTTGTGGCGTAACCTCAAACAAAAGGTATACAGAAACTTTCCTCGTACTCTGGAGGCTCTCGAGAACGAAATAACTGCACTGATTCGAAATATCAATGAGGATGAATTACAGCGAGTGAGATACGTGGGTGCGACGTATGTCTAGAAGATGAGGGACTGCATTTCCAGCAACTACTCTAAAATTCATATAAGTTATTACGATTATTAAATACGTTAAAAAGTGTGAATGTGTTAAACGTGTTGGGTGCTACGCTGCTGCTAGCACCAGTGCCTTTCTTGACACAGCTCCCCGACCACCACACGGCGCCTGCCAGGTCTCGTTCTTTAGGGAAGGCCCACTTTAATATGGCCCGACTTTCCATAGTTGACCATCCACGCGCTAAGGCTGTGCGGCCTGGCTGCTTGGAACTCGGAGGGAAGCCGGCCGCGATGGCCGAGAGCACTAACGCGCTACCTTGTGCCTCTCTGGCATCGGGAGAGCGTGGGTTCGAATCCCACCTCAGCTGTCCTGAAAATGGTTTTCGTGGTTTCCCATTTTCACCACCAGGCAAATGCCGGGATGGTTCCACGGCCGATTTCCTTCCAATATCCCTTCCCTGACCCGTCCTGAATAGAAAAGTACATGACCATTGGCTGCATTAATAAAAATATATATACATGAGGGATCGAATTTCACCGTCAGTCGTCGTTGAAATGGCTTTCCAAGAGTTTCTCATTTTCATCTCCAGGCAAATGCTTGGATGGTACAGTACATTCTTATAGGTCACAGTCACTTCCAACAAACTCCTTGCTCAGTTACATTCATCTTCGTTTCATCTCTCATCAACTCCTCACATGGGGTGGATGTAAGGAAAGGTATCCGGCCCTGAGAATTAGGAGCAAGGCCTGCCGGCATATATCACTATATCAGGGACGTTCAATATTAGCCCTCTTGATGGTCGCATTCAACTCGAGAAAGCTTTGTGAGATCGCATGCCAAATATCTAAGGATTTTTACTATTCATAATAACAATTACAATTCTGCGTATTAACACTTAAAAATGATAATTTAAATAATAATAATAATAATAATAATTGAAATTTGGTAACTCCGCCTGCAGTAGCTACTGGGTGGATTGAGTAGCGTGGTAGTTGCTATTGCCGGTCCCAAGCACGGGTTAAGGAGGAGGGTTGGCATTCGACCATAAAATTAAGTCCTCAACAACATCAATGGCGGAGATGATATTTGTTGGTACGGCATAGATGGCGGAAGAGGCGGCCCAATTTTCGGGATTAATAGAGCAAAAGGTATCTGTTCCCAGGCAGATATCAGCTGATAAGACCTCAACGGTATCAACAGCGGAGAAGGTGTATTTCAGTACGGTGGAGATGGCGGAAGAGGCAGCTCTACGATCGGAGATTAATATGTGTATAACACAAGGGGGCCAACGGCTTAGGACGGATGAGCCTCTTTTGGTGGGCCGATGGTCCCTCAGTGGAGAAAATGCCACTGGATTCCATCTAGCAGCGTCTGTACTCCATATTAGGGGCGGCTGTAGAGGGCGTCTGTTCTCCATGACACCCAGCCTTATTTCCTCCTGGCAGTAGCTCTAAAATGCTTGGCGACAGACTATGTGACAAGCCGGATGTAAAACCTTTTGTCACATGCTTATGGAAAGTTGTCTTATGAATCTGATATGAAGGCTAGGGGTCCCCCTTAGGCGACGCGCTTTGACAAGGCCCGATCAGCGTGAGGATTACCGTCGCATAGGCGGCGACGACTAAACAAGCTAGCCCTCAATTCACTTCCCGTCTCGCAACATTTAATGTCGGTACAATGACTGGACAATACAATGAACTGGCTAAGTCTCTTGAAAACCGATGCATTGATATTTGTGCTGTACAAGAAACATGCTACGCTGCATAGGAGATGAAGGTCTGGTCAGCTTATTTCACTTGGTCTGTAGGATTTATGAGACAGGTGAGGTACCCTCTGATTTCAAGGAGAATGTTATCACCCCTATACTGAAGAAAGTGGGAGCTGACAGATGTGAAGATTACAGTACAATCAGCTTAATTACTCATGCTTCAAAGATCCTGTCTAGAATAATTTACAAGAGGATGGAAAGCCAGATAGAAGCGGAATTGGGTGAAGACCAGTTTGGTTTCAGGAGAAATGTAGGAACAAGGAAAGCTGTACTAAGTCTTAAGGCTGATTTTGGAAGGTAGAATAAGGAAAGATAAGAGAACGTTCATGGCATTTGTAGACTTAGAAAAGGCTTTTGATAACGTTCATTGGACTACATTGTTTGACATTTTGAAAATGAGTGGAATAAAGTATAGGGATAGGAGGGTGATCTACAATCTGTACAGAAACCAGACAGCAGTCATTCGAGCTTATGGACATAAGAGAGAAGCTGATATTCAGAAAGGTGTGAGGCAAGGCTGCAACTCACCGCCCATACTTTTCAATCTCTACATTGAACAAGCAATGAAGGAAATTAGAGAGAAAGTTAAAGTGGGAGTGAAGATTCAAGGAGAAATAATTTCAACTCTGAGATTTGCTGATGACATAGTCATCTTGGCCGACACGCCTCAGGATTTGAATGAGTTTTTGAATGGTATGGACTCCATCTTGAGGAAAGAATTCATGATGAAAATTAATAAATGTAAAACAAAAATATTGGAATGCAGCCGCAATAAATCAGAAACCTCCATGGACATCAAATTGGTAGGGGAGAAACTAAAGGAAGTAGGAGACTTCTGTTACTTAGGAAGTAAAATAACCAGTGATGAAGCAAAGAGGATATAAAAAGTAGGTTGGCTCAGGCAAGGAAAGCATTTCTAAAGAAAAGGAATCTTGTTGACATCGAATATAGATTTAGGTATTAGGAAGACATTTTTGAAAACCTTTGTCTGGAGTGTCGCACTCTATGGAAGTGAAAATTGGACTATTGGTGCAGCTGAAAAGAGGAGAATTGAAGCGTTTGAAATGTGGTGTTACAGGAGAATGATGAAGATCAGATGGGTAGATAGGGTTACAAACGAAGAGGTATTAAGACGAATGGGAGAGGAGAGATGTTTCTGGCGACTGCTAATGAAGAGAAGAGATAGGTTGGTAGGACACATACTAAGACACCCAGGAATAGCAAGCTTAGTTATGGAAGGAAGGGTCGAGGACAAGAACTGTAGGGGTAGACCAAGGTTAGAATATGTTTAACAGATTGCCTCGGATGTAGGGTGTGGTAGCTATGTAGAGATGAAACGATTAGCTCAGGACAGGGAGCCATGGAGGGCTGCATCAAACCATTCAAAAGACTGAAGACTCAAACACAACAAGAAACACAATGGAGCGGAAATAAGTCGTACATCATTGGATGTGCATATAAATTAATGTATACTGACACCCGTGGAACAACTGGCGGGGTTGTCATTATACTATCTGCAAAGTTCGACGGCAGAGTCCCAGAAGTGCAAAGATACGACGATGGCCTAATGAGGATTTTCTACATTGCTGATGGAAGAAAAATCGACTTCTTCAGCGCCTACGCCCCACAGATTGGCCACGTAACTCCCATCAAGGATGCCTTTTGTAGGATGCTTGATAAGAATATTATCTCATTGTCACTGGTGATCGGAATGGACATTTCGGTTGCCGAAAAGATCATGCTGCTCACGGTGGTCAAGGATTTGGAGTCAAGAACGAGGATGGTCAGCGTATTCTCGATTTCTCAGAAGCTAATGACCAAGTAATCACGAATATCTGGTTCAAAGAGCGTGATTCACACCTAATCACATACCGGTACTACTGTATTGTGGCACAAATACCACCCAGATTGACTACATCCTTGTGAGACGTCATGATCTCAGAGACGTGCTCGATGCTAAAGTTGTGCCATATATGAGACAGTTGCACCACAACACCGACCATTGATCTGCACGCTGCGCATCACGATGCCGACAAACAAGCATGTGGATCGCACAGGACCAGCGAGAATCAAGTGGTGGCGCTTCAAAGAGAAAGAGGCAAATGTCGTTGCTCGAATCACTCTACCATCAATTACCACCGTAGAAGAAAGCTGGACAAAACTAAAACAGACGGCTCATGAGGCTGCACATGCCATTCTTGGAGCAACGGAGCCAGGACCACGGAGGATCGATAGGGATGCGTGGCTTTGAAATGACAACGTTAAGGATGCAGTGCGCAAAAAGAAACAAATATTTCACGAGTTTCTTGATGACAAAAAATCAGACCGTTGGAATGCCAAATCAAAAAACAGAGGACATCCCCCGATTCTACGGAATCAATGATGAGACTGGCAACCCGTTGGTAGATTGGAACAAGGCGAGAGGATGGTGGCGCAGCTACTACCTGAGGATCTCAACTGAAGAGTTCCTCCACCTCCCAATCCCGTCCACCAGTGCTGTCGAAGGACCTGAAAGAGAAATAGAAGCCGAAGAGGTCAAAACTGCTTTGAAGAGAATGAAACCAGGAAAGGCCACTGGCCCAAATGATCTCCCAGCCGAACTCTGGTATCACCGTTGTTGGGAGGCAGCAGGACGGTTAACACAATTTTCAACAGAGTCATCGAGGTAAGACGAACACCAATCGATTGCCAACAAAGTATCACTGTACCATGGGCGCCCGCAGGGAGGGGCAAGGTGGGGCCGTGGCCCCCCCTGAAATTCCGAGAATGTTGATAATATTCGATTGGTCATTGTCACCGGTTTATTTTATAAATTGAAGTTTCTGATAATCAGCTGACAAATGTTACAATAGAAAACTTCTTTAATGTTGCTGACGTAATATGTATTTATATTCAAAAAAAAAAAATGGTTCTAATGATGTCATGCACTAGACCACCAATGGAACATAGCTCCATTTTAGCCTACTTTTCATATTTTGCAAAAATGAGGAAAAAGTAGTTTTATGAGATCGGGCAAATGTGTGTCTGTCTGTCTGTCCTTCTGTCTGTCTGGCTGTGTGTGTGTCCCCCCCCCCTATCAACTCCTAAATGGCTGCAGCAATCAAAACCAAATTTAGTATGAGTAAAGATGTGCACCGGAATATCTCACGTCCATATTTGAAAATGATGTCAGTGCTACCAACTGCTGAAAAAACGCACTAGAAATTTGAGCTCCATGTTGGATATTTTGCAAGGTATACATGGGAGCTATTCCAAAATTGGCACACATGTAGATAATACTATTTCAGTTTAATTTTGAGGAGGCCAACCATGACAGTGTTACCAAAATAATTTTAAGCCTCCTGATAGGTCCAATGTTTAAATGCATATAACTTCTACACTATCAATTGGATTTCAACCAAATTTTGTATGTAATATCTGTACATAAACGGATATGATTAGGCGTATTCTTACGAGCCACCAGGGCTGCCAACTGTTAATAATTGCTCTCTCTATTTTTTTTATCCAAATACCAATATATCAGAAAGTATGCAAGCCAACAGCTTTAAACTATGCACACGTATATTCTGACATTTTAGATTAATTTGGAGTATCTTATATACGTCAGTCCTACCAACATGATTATATGCCTGCTGATAGTACCAATCCTTAAATACATGTAACTTCTGTACTATCAGTTGGATTTCAACCAAATTTCGTATGTGCTATGTGTACCACAACAGATATGACTGTAAGTATTGTTAAGAGCAATCAGGGCTGCCAAATGTTAATAAATGCTGTCTATATTTCTTTTACCCTAATATCAATATATCAGAAAGTATGCAAGCCAACAGCTCTATACTTTGCACACGTATAGCACCTGACATTCTAGATTAATTTGGAGTAATTAATACAAGGCAGTGCTGCCAACATTATTCTATGCCTGCTGATATGTCCAATTTTAAAATACATGTAACTTCTATACTAACAAATGGATTTCATCCAAAATTGGCACAACAAGATATAATATTTCAGATTATTTCTGACCAGCACACGTATGGTATTGTTGGCAACATGCTTTTACGCGTGCTGATAGATCCAGTGTCTAACTGCATGTAACGTCCATTGGACTTCAACCAAATTTTGTATTCTGTACCTAAAGAGATGGAACAAAGAATATATTCAGTCACCAGGGCTGCCAACTGTAGTGCTCTATTAGGCTACATCATACCAGGTATATTTTGAACTAATTAGATATTTCGATATTACCAACTTAATTTCGTCATTATTCTAGATAGGTTCATATACGGTAGAATAATCATTGGCATGAAAAGTAGGCTGTATAGTTCTTCACGGAACTTCTTGTTCAATTTGGTTATGCCTAGTGTAAATACCGTATGTTCACCCAACAATATCAAAAGTGGTTAGGCTGGCTTCTACTTTCGCCACCTCACTTTGGCAGTGACGATATGAAAGCACGTTCTGGAGATATTTTTATACATTGCAACATCGATAGAAAATTTCAACCCCTAAAATGAAGTTTTCTTTGATGACTAGTAAAACACTGGTCCCTTAAGGTCGCGCTTACAATATTGGGTCATTTACTGTATTCACGCCCGTTATTACGGGGGAACAAACAGGGCGGCAGGTTTTAGGGGCGGCAAAAGTATGGAAAACTGTACAAAACCGCTTGGGCATTAAACGCCAAGTTATTTAAGTTTAACCCCCTCCACACACACACACACACACACACACACACACAAGATAGAATAATTCACTGTCGCACATTTGCAATGTTGATTATTTAAGGACACACAAAACCGGGTTGTGTTAGTCATCTTGGTGTTCTTGCTTTTGAATCTGACTTGAAAGTGAAATTGGACTAATGAAATCCTAATCTTGTTTGCAAATGACAAGGCAGGAAGGAATCCCCTTGTTATTTAAAACGTAATTGATGTTTTTGATTTTTTCTTTTTTCACGTATGGCTTTTAGTGCGGGGAGTGTCCGAGGACATGTTCGGCTCGCCAGAGTTTGTAGCTGCTTCTGTGCGGACACCCATGGGGTGAGCTACAAGTACCGTCACGTGTTGAGTATTGTCTGGGAAGGAAAGTGTGGATGTAAGGACGAGGAATTGGAAGGTAGTGGCTGTGGCCTAGGCCTACAGTTAGGGACCAACCCTGGCGTTCGCCTGGAAGTGAGATGGGAAACCACAGAAAACCATCTTCAAGTTTGCCGGCGGGGGGATTCAAAACGCCTCGCCTCCAGGATGTGAGCGACTGCCTGCAGCCACGCCGTAACGACCACGGCTAACTCACCCGGTTTTTTGCCATTGGTTGTGTAGGATATATTTTAAAATTTAAATCCTTTGTGTTAGACTAAGTTTCCTTTTCAATTTGTAATTTTAGTAAACACATATTTACAGTGTTCGCCACTCATAGTTAAATACACGCTCAGTAAAGATACAGCCCCATATGTTAAGGAAACTTTAATAAATCTACATATTTCAAAGATTTTTTTATTTTTATTTCTTTTTCCCCAGAGGCTTCAGGAGCCCTAAATACGGGTTGTACACTCGTCTAATTTTGCGTCATTCTGCCTTACTGCGATCGTTATTTGTGCTGCGAAATGCTGTATATTCAAGGTGTGACATAGTACGGTGGTCCATTTCTTGAGAACAGAGCAATTATTGCTACAAATAAACAGCTATCTACCATTGTAGTGTTAAATCTTGTACGATCGAAGCAATTTACAGGCTAATAGTTAAATAGTTCTGCGGTGTTTTTGTGCCATTATCAAAGCGACTGAGATTCGCACTCTCAATCGAATGTAGACGGTAGATCAGTTGAGACAAAATGGTGAATACAATGTTGTAGGCTACATGATTCCAATGCAATCTTCTTGCAATGCAATTTTCGATGCGCTACATGTAGCCTACTTATATGAGCGGAGAAGCTAATTTAATCCTAATTTAATTGGTCACATAGTCGTATTGACCGAATGAAAGTTACAATTCAATATAGATCAATTAGGTGATAAAGCCAAAGTTCAAGGGGGGATTGATAATGATGTGCTTCTGAAAGAATAACATTACAGAACAGACATTGGCAGGCTCTTAACGCAAGAAACATTTTTGGGACATTCTTAAGTACGAATGTATAATAGTTAAATCATCCTGCGATGTTTGTCGTTATCAAAGCGACTAAGTAAGAAGTACATGATTTATTAGTGAGTTTTATATATTTTACTTAACGGTCAGCATAATCAAATGAAAAATTTATTTCTAAAACAAAGATGTGCTAAAACCATGGGCGTCAAAGTAGTCAACGAGTAACGTACAATACGAATTTATCACTTCGCACAAAATTCATTATGCTAAGAAAAGCGATGCGATGTATTCCTGATAGCTTGTTAATAAGAGAAAAAAACGTGATGGGTCCGGTGAAATGGCCAGTACAAGCTAGATATTTATTATTTTATTAATGTAGCCAATGGCCAGGTAATTTTCGTTTTATGATGGGTCAGGGAAAGAATATTTAAAGGAAATCGGCCGTGGACCTATTGAAAATAACCGTCCCGGCATTTGCCTGGTGATCAAAATGGGAAACGACGAAAACCATTTTCAGGACGGCCGAGGTGAGATTTGAACCCACGCTCTCCCGATGCCAGCGAGGCACGAGGTAGCGCGCTAGCACTCTCAGCCACCGCGGCCGGTCAAACTAGATACTGTATTTGGAAACAGTGATATTTGAATTATTAGGCAGATTTAGATGTAGGGATATTTCCACAGTTTAATTTAACTCAGTAATTTGGAAATATATGAAAATATGTCCTCCAGTTACCGTATTTAGAAAATAGGTGAACTGAGTTTACATTAGCATTTTAATGAACTTCTTGATTTTTATATTATTGCCGATACATAGTGATACCACTATTTTTTTAACTTTTTTAAAGAACTGAACAGTAATAATAATAATAATAATAATAATAATAATAATAATAATAATAATAATAATAATAATAATAATAATAATAATTGCCGGGTGCAAGCTTTGTAATTTGACACCCAGAAGGTAGTTTGCATGTCGAATTTCGTTGTTCCTTCAATCACTATGAAAGTCAAGGAGGTTAGATATCTAATCTCCTTGAACACTATAGCACTTTCTAGTAGAGAAATGAGGAACTTTGTGTTGGCGGAAACTCCCGAGATTAATTTTGCCATTATGAACACGGCCTACTGAATTCAAATGGGTTCTTTGACATGCCAACATCGTATGACATGTGTGTCGTATTTTTGCCGCCTTTCAAAAATCACTTACCACGGCCAGGAGCGAACCTGCAATCTTGGGGTTAGTAGACCGACACGCTATCCACTCACCCACCGTGGCAAGCAGTAATAATAATAATAATAATAATAATATCGTATGGCCTCGGATGCCGGGTGCTGGCTTTGTAATTTGACACCCAGAGGGTAGCTTGCATGTCGAATTTCGTTGTTCCTTGAATCACTATGAATGTCAAGGAGGTTAGAGGTTAGGTGTCTAACCTCCTTGAACACTATAGCGCTTTCTAGTAGAGAAATGAGGAACTTTGTGTTGGCGGAAACTCCCGAGATTAATTTTGCTATAATGAACTCGGCCTACTGAATTCAAATGTTTTTTTTTTGACATGCCAACATCCTATGACATGCGTATCGTATTTTTGCCGCCTTTCAAAAATCACTGAACAGTGAATCACAAAAGAAGAAACGCGAACTCCCTTGGACAAAAACTGTGAACTAAAACCTAAACATTCCTCCCAATCTTGTCATAAAGCATCCAACGGTTTCAGAGCAGTCAATGAATTTCACGAATCATGTAAGAAATGAAATTGGGGAGGGGGTAATGAAATGAAAATAATAACTTGCCCCCCCCCCCCCCCTCTGTCAAAAATCCTGCGGGCGCCAATGCACTGTACCCATCTTCAAAAAGAACGGAAGTCCCGCAGATTGTTCCAACTATCGTACAATTCGACTATTGTGTCACGCTCTAAAAATCTTCCAGCGTGTTCTGGACCAAAGGATCTGAGAGATCATCAAGCTTACCAGAAAACAAGCATGATTTGTTAAGAATTGTAGTACAACCGATGCAATTCATGCTGCAAGACTCTTAGTTGAGAAGCACCGAGAGAAAGACAATCCGTTGCATATTGCTTGAAAAGGTATTTGACCGGGTGCCACACTGTCTCATCTGGCTAGCGCTTCGAGAACACGGTGTGCGCGAATACCTTGTATAGTGGGTTCAACTGCTTGCTATATGCACAACCAAGGAGTAACGTCCAAACCACCGCAGGAACGATCAAAAGATTTCCCAATAACAGTCGGCGTCCACCAGGTTCTGCCATATCACCACTATTGTGGACACAGTAACAGATTACCTGCACCGGTCATTACCGTGGTCCCTTCTTTATGCTGATGACGACATGTTGGCTGCAGAAAACAAGTTCGATCTGCAAAACCAAGCCCAACAATGGAGTGAATACCTGGCGCAACACGGCCTGTGCCTTAATGTGCAGAAAGCAGTGTCTATGACGTCAGATGCCCTTGAAAAAGGAACCAAGTGGACGGTGCAAATCTGCTGCGAGTGAGCAAATTTAAATATCTTGGTTCCAATTTCTGACGACGGGTTACGTGTGGAAGAGGTCAATTCAAGAACTAATGCTGCGTGACTGAAATGGCGAACAACAAGGCGAGTTTTGTGCGACCGCAGGATGAAAGATCAATTAAAATCAAAAATCTATCGTACTGTCATCCGTCCAGTAGCATTCTACGACTCCTAATGTTGGCCGACTACAGCGAAAACACAACGTCGTTTATGTGTTATGGAGACTAAGATGCTAAGGTGGACAGCAGGCCTTACTAAGTTAGATCGTGTTTTCAATGACAGCACCAGGAAACGGTTTGGTGTTGGACCAATCCGAAACAAAATGCGCGAGAGCCGTCTGCGCTGGTTTGGACATGTTTTACGGGCAGGAGGTGAAACGATTTCCAAGGCGGGATACTCACGTGAAGTCGTCGGCAGAAAACCAAAAGGACGACCTCTGCAATGTTGGTGTGACATGCTACATAAAGACCTAAGAAGCGTTAATCTCTATCCAGATGCGGCCTCACACAAAGCAAAATAGAGGCAACGGATCCATGTAGCAGACCTCGCAGCCACGCGGGACAAACGCTGAAGAAGAAGAAGAAGAAGAAGAAGAAGAAGAAGAAGAAGAAGAAGAAGAAGAAGAAGAAGAAGAATTGAATTTAGGAAATAAGTTCGTGGGGCAAAATTAGCAGGTCAGCTAGGATAGTGATGCGCGAACCATTCTATGGTGATTGCTTGATCATTACAACGGTCATAAAAAAGCATTTCTGAGTAACGAAGCACTAATAAATGACAAATCTAATAAATCAATGTTCTTGCAAATATTAAAAAACCGGTGTATTTTTCAAAATAATATGTTACAGATGTTTTGACCTAAAATTATACCAGAAATAAACAATGCACTTAAATGTTGCTATGCATGACAAGGGATGCATGCTATTGTTAGTTTCGATTTCGATTTTCACATGGTTTTCTCCATGACATTGATGACTTAGCCATCAGCGTTTTCTGCAGTGATTTTTCCTGTCCTAAGTTCCTCTTTGTAGCCAACTAGTACGTGATCTCCCACGGTAAGTTTTTCCGAGTTTGGAGTTGTGGACAGCTGGACACTGTCGGTGTTCACCCCTTCAAGGTCAGAAAACGTTTCCGAGCTATCGCCGTCATCGTGCACCGAATATGTGTCGCTCTCTGTTTCGGACTCTTCACTTTCATCAATCTTCTTTTCCTCAGACCGGCCTTTCTTGCCCACTGATTCCTGCTTTTTGGAGTTTCCATCCTTTGGCTTAGGGCCTCTCTTTTTCTTGGAAGAACCCGATTGCTCGTTGTCTTCCGTGGCGTTCTTCTCAGCGTCTTGGAAATCAGCTGTTCCGATGCTTTTGCCGGCTGGAACAAAGTGTCACAAAGTCGCCCCGATTATCACTGAATTTTTAAATAAGTGCAAATAACTTCCACAAAACACATCGTACGAAATCGGTATTGCATTAACGTGTACACAAAATATAAGTGTTTAATATTAATTACGGTACCTGTCAAACTGCAACTATGCATACAACTGCATCCACAATCGAAAGTTTCCGGAAAACTTATTAATACTGTAATGAAATTGCCGCATGCAACAAAACAAGTCACTACCGGTCAGCGCAGCGAAAGCTTTTCTCTGTAGCCACTAGTGGACGCCCAACACTCCACCTCACCACGCCGGCCGCTGCACGTGTCTATCTCTCTTGGTTACGGCGCCAATTTCAAAAAAAAAAAATCACGTCGCTTGTCACAATGACTCCTCGATCGTCACCAAGTAGCCCCGGTTTACGTTATAGTTACTATTTGAAAACCGCCAGCTAGGTATGTTGGTAATCAGAACTACACCGTTTCTGGCCGGTCTGTCCCGGTTGTGCAGTCGTACAGAGGACAGTCGACGAGCCTCAGGCATGTGAGTTGTCAGTAACTGTAGTGGCCGTAAAAACGCATCCGACAGACTTATATGGAAGGAAACCAAATAATACTGATAATATCGCCGACCCTGGCTTTTTCTCCCGTACACCGACAACAACAATACTTGCCATAAGCATAATAGCGGCTTTGTCGAGCCTTCATTAGGATGAAGCAAACGTAGCCGGCCGGCTGACCGCTATCTCGTCCGAGCTTTCGATAACCTCTCAACACTGTCAACTAGAGCTAGTCGTGTGTGTGCACTTGGACTGATAAGACGAGTTGAGATGGGGATGCGATACACGATACAGCAACGAATGTGTCTTCTTGAGACGTATATCGTGAAGAAATGGTCGTATGAGAATTATTTACGCAAATTTCACCGCCGTTACCCAGAGGCCACTTGGCCTTCGAAAACCACAGTAATCCAGTTATTTAAGAAATGGCGAGAAAAAGGCTCAGTTTTAGATAAGAAAAAGTACATTGTGAAACGAGCTCTGACCGAAGAAACGCTTCAAGATATCCGAGTGAAGAGAGAAATGAATCCAGAAATATCAACAAGACGACTCGCCCGAGAGCTCGGCATTTCTCAACGTTCGGTCATCAGAGGCATTCACACAATTCAGACATGCTCTCGAGAAAATTCTATTAAAAATGACGGAAATTTGCAGTTTATAAGTGACGTCAGAGAATGTGGTCCCTCAAGTTCCGCAGAGTAAGTGTGCATGTTTTATCCACGGCCGCTTGTTTGTTGAGTGCAGCATTTCAAACGTGATTTAGTTCGGTGAGAAACATTTCACCCAATTTTGTTTTTATTTGAATTCAAAGCGGCGGATCAGGACGAAGTAGACAGATTCTATGAGGCACTGAGTGATGTGGTAGTGTTAACAACAAGGATAGTGTAGTATTGACGGCGGATTTCAATGCTAGGCTAGGAAATAGGATTGAGGGGTATAGGAAGGTAATGGGTAAGTGGGGTAAGGATAGGGAATCGAACACCAAAGGGAAATGTTTACTGGACGTCTGTGCTAACATGGGGTTATCTGTTGAAAACTCATTCTCGAAGGATAAGGAGATTCACACCCATGGAAAGGTAGAGGAACCAGGTCAATAATAGACTATATCATTACTGACTTTTAATTTAGAAAATTGATAACGAATTGGAATGTATTCAGAGGCTTTTTTTTATGAAACAGACCACAAACTGATCTGTTGTGAATTAAGCATAGTTAGACCTTAAGTGCACAAAGTAAGAGCTGTTTGCAGACGGACTAGGGTTGAAAATCTCCTGGATATGGGACTTCGGCAGAAATACATGGAAATGTGGAAATGATTGATGAGAAATTGCAAAGAGTAGATTGGAAAGAAATGCAGGAAATAGAAACAGAGTGGGCAGGATACAGGGATGCAGTACTGTATATGGATATAGTCCGCGCGTTCTTAAATAGGTTAATAACAATGTAACATTGCCATTTGTTCCCCACCATAACATGTGGTGATTTATAGTGGAATTTCTTGTTGTGTGGTTGAATCAGGGTTGTATTAACTTTCATCACTCATGCATCATAGCCACCATCTTTGTTGACCACTTACAAACACTGAAAATGCTTTTTATGATGTAAGATGTAACATAACATAAACTGGTCTAGTTTGACGCCATTCAGGGTTAGCCAGATGACAACGCATAACATAACCATTAATTTAACGCCTATTGGAGGATAATCGTTAACGGTAATTCGACAGTTGAGGGCCTAACTTATCTTCTCAAGAAGAAGACTTCCAGTAAATGTGTTCGTAAGTTTCAGCGCCATGCAATTTCTACTTGTGGGGGAATCTCGAACAAAATGTATACAGATACAATCCGCGTGCTCTGGAGGTTCGCGAGAACGAATTAACTGCACCGATACGAAATATCAGTGAGGATACATTACAACGAGTACCATACCAAAACTTCCTACGTTGGTGCAATGAAATTAAAGTGAAGGACAGCATTTCCAGCAACTATTTAGAAATTCATGTAAGTATTTAATGATGATTATTAAATACATTATGGTGTTTGAAGCCATTTTCAGTGCTTTTAGTAAACAAAAGTTTGATGCTTTTCAGTCGGTCAACACAATTGTATCTAAAATGAGATGGGTTATTCCCTAATCCTAAAAAAAAACATGAGATTAATAAATACACTTGGATGACCAGTTTCGATCGTCAAGCGAGCATCATCAGACCCATTACACCTAGGCTATAAAATCTATGTCTGAAAGTATGGGTGAAAATATTTACAATATATAGGCTTACACTTATTTAGTTGCAGCATTAGTTACGATATTTGGAGTGAATATGTGGTTGTTGTAAATAGTCCATTCAGATTGTATTGTACAGGCTACTTATCTGGTTGAGTCTTGTGCGGTCCTGGCGGGAGCAGTTAACTTGGTCACTGTCTGCACTCGACTGACGGAAAATTCCTGTGTGTGAGGGTCCCTTATCTCGTTGGGATATTCCCCCTCTCGCATTTCTAAGTGCCTTGTGTTCGTTGTAGTAATGTAACTGTAACTTGCCAAGTCTAGTCTCTCTAATGAGGTGTATGTTACTGTATTCAAGATAATCTTCAACTCTTAAAAACCTGGTTTCGAACTCGCCACGCATAAGCTAGAAAGTCCTCTTTAAGTGCAAACGGACTAATGAGAATATCCCGGCACCTTTAATACTGCCGTTAATAACGGCCTAGGTTTATTGAAGGAAAAGATACATCGTACATCCTTTCTTCTTTATTCGTATCGGAGGTATCAATATGAATATTGAACAGCCTATTGAAAACAGAATATCTACATTTCCACCATACATATATACAGGTCTATTAAACAAAACAAATCAAATATTGAAGCAACAAATTTGAGCTAGATGATTTTTGCCCAGTATTGGGCAACGTCAATAGCGCTGGAGGAGGCTGCAATCAAATCTTGCATAGTGCACTTTTGAAACGGTCTCGCTTTGCTCCACGTTGAGCGTACAAATGAAACGTTTTTGACTGGTGCTTCCTTGCACTTTGAAATATTTGCTCTGCCTAAGATATGTTGTTTTAATGGGCGCCAAGACCTCAACGCAATGTTGAAATCTAAATTTGTATTTAACAACACCTAGCTCTGGTAGAACACCTCCAAGAATCTTTACTCTCAGATCGTGGTATGATTGGATCATTAACCCAACAAACAATTGTATCAGGAGAAGGAATTGGTCTATATCTAATGCTACCTACTGAAAGCAAAGATTGCATGGTTGAAAGAAATGAATTTATTATATAAAACAAGTTTTGCAAAATAAATAATAATAATAATAAGTTTAAAATTGAAATTGGAGCTTTGCGATTTGAATATTACTGCTAGAAAATTACGTGAAAACGGAATGGATAAATTACTGATTTCACTCTTAATCCCAAGCTATGAAGTTACTGAATACTGAATATAAAACAAAGAGAAACGAGAGATTGAGTAGTTCTGCGTCATTCGCGTTTACCACTGGAAATTGCCGAAGCATTTCCCTCGTACTGGATGATGAAGAGAGCTTCCCACTGTTTCCTGGACGTCGTCATCTCCTTCGTTAGTAGATGATATACTTGTAGATTTGGTGACTTTATGGTCCGAACATCGGAGCCATACACTCGTACATCCACACTGGTTAAGTTTTACAAAGATAGTCCCTCACTCCACTGAACATCGGAGCCACTCGCACGCGCAACCATACTGGTCATGTCTTATACAAAAAAGTCGCTAACTTATGGTCCGATCATCGGAACCCACCACACGTGCAACCACATCGGTCACGTTTTACAAAGATTGTCCTCTACTCCACGGCGCGCCAAACGATATATGCACTCGTCGGCCCCCACTCCGGTGCCGACTTCCACCTTACGTGGTCTCCACTGATTGGCTGTGCCACCCCGCTACTCCCCTCCTTAGGCTCAATACACACGGCGCGCGGATGATGTCGTTTGCCGTTCCAGACTATTTCGCCTTATCTTGACGCTGCAACTCTGGCTTGCGACATACTTCTTGACAATACTAAGCCTGTATCTGAATTCCCAATGAGTCATCTCTCTCATAATACCCTAACTGACAAAACTCCGTAAAATTCCGTAATCATATAATTTTCTATGATAATGTTGTTCGTAATAATTTGCTTGATAGTGTTTTCTATGACATAGAAAACCTATCAGTATGTTTATAATTTTATAAAAATGCTCCAAAAAATACTTTAATAATAATAATAATAATAATAATAATAATAATAAGTTAATAATAATAATAATAAATTAACATGAAAAATTCTCTTGGCTGAACAATTTGCCGCGTAAATAAATATAGAATGGCTTCCTACTGACATGCCAGTGGCATAAAAATCCCTCGAAAAACACGTTACATATTCGCCTCGGATCAACGGATGATTTACCGTGACGACGGTCCATTATCCGATTATCCCAGACACGTTAATAATCCTCATCCAAAATACATATTACATAAATGAAAACACCCTAAATTACATATATATACACTCATAATTTTCTTTACGCACTTTGCGTCAAAGTCTGTTGTCACTATGGATTGCTCTTTGCAACCAGTCCAATGTTTTCATATAGAATAATGTTCCACGGATATTTCCGCCTCTCAAATTTCTCTATGTTGGTAAAATTGACATAATTACTGTGTGAGCACTATGTATATAAGATGTCACATCACACGCATCAAGGTGTTCTGATATATGTATATCACCATAGAACTTCCTAATTTCACTGAAGGTTCCTTCCTTATGGTGAAATTTAATCTCACTTATCACTGACCACACGATCACACTATTGTGGCAGCGCATCGTGACCATAATACTTAATCTCTCTTTATAAAAGACGAAATTAATATTGACTTCTGAAAAAAAAAACAGTAAGTGCGCATTACATATAACACCAAATATTTCTGTGCCGTAATCGCCCTGTCTTCTTAAGTTCCCGTAGACGATATTCTACTTACTACTAGTTCTCAACACAGACCAGTTCTCCTCACACAAATAATACCATTGTACAAATTACCTTAAATTACACACTTACAAATCTTACATGGCGAGGCCGTAAACAGAAATCACGTGTGCTGTTATGTATGAGTTTCATGGAGGGCTGTCTCGCCTTCTGATGGCCCATCTTTTATCTCGTGGACGCCTTAAGCTAACAAGCCCTATACATGCGCTCCCCCATCTCTTGGAGATAAATGGGAACCCATCAGCGCTGCCAAAATGGCCTTGGTGCATCGAGACAATTTAGTGCTCAACAGCATCCACCACTCCCTTCATCTTTCCCTGTACCTTAAAAACTCTCAATTACTTACATACTACCCCCCTGTGTGACTTCTGATACGCCTGCCTGGAAGACCATATCCTCCCACGCACCAAATACCACACTTACTCATTTGATAGCCTGGCTCGCCAGCTAAACACACTTACTTTATGACACATACTTTCGTAGACTATGTATATTATACTTCACGTATAACCTGTTTCCCTTACTATCTTCCAGCACATATACTGTTTTGCCAATACGTTTGGAAACTATAAATGTTACTGCGTCACCTGCTTCCAACCTTGCAAGTGGCTCCCTTAAATGAACGTCATCACGTTTCTCTACCTACCTATTTCTCAGTGTCTGTAACGATGCCCTGTTGCTACTGTCCACACATGCTAACCCTACTTTCCTCTGGTGTCACACCTCTACTCGACAATCTATGACCTAAAAATGTCACTTCTGACTGACAGAATGACGACTTAGACAGCTGCAAAGTGAACCCTGCCTTATCTAACTTCTGAAAAACTATATCTAAATGACGTAGATGCTCCTCAAAACTGCGTGAACTAATTACCATATCATCAATGTAAATGGTTACAAACTCTCCCGTGTCATCCCCTAATGCGATGTTTAAAGCCCTAATTAAAGCTGCTGAACTACTCTTTAACCCATAAGGTGTTCTACAAAATTGATAAAGGTTATAATTATGACTAAAAGCTGTAAATGGTCTATCTTCGTACATGAGTGGCACTTGCCAAAAACTGGAACTCAAATCTACACAAGTGAAATACTTCTTCCCCTCAAATGTTTGCATTAATTCCTCTATTGACATAGATTTCAGCTGGTCTGAACTAATTCTACTGTTAACCAAACGAGCGTCTAAACAAATACGAACTGTGCCGTCGGCCTTGGGTACCGTGATCACAGAATTAACATAAGGACTGTTAGAGTGCTCAATAATCCCAACTTCAAGCATCTGGTTAATTTGTGCCTCAACTGCACTCTGATAAGCGAAAGGTACAGGATATCTATGTCCTGTGAATACTGACCAATCAATAACTTTCAATGAATGTGTATAGCAATTGGCCATACCAATGCGATCCTCAAAAACTCTCCTATTACACAATAATACATCATAGAGCCGAACACATTGTTCCACCTCTATATTTCCCTGAAATGCAGCATCACGTAACGAGTCCTCTAGACTACCGTTCGTAATCACACTGCCCACAAAACATGGAGAACCCCGCTCTACGGCTGGCTATATCTCATTTAAAGTACAAATCACACCTACAATACTACTTCTCTGAATTTGGTCATTGAACGCTACTTCTACTTCAGAATCTCCCCATTTAAATTTCAAACTCCCTACATCATAACATAAGTTACCAGACACTTTACTTAGCCACTCTCAACCCAAGATAACACTGAATACTAAATTTGGAATTACAAGTCAAATCTGCTTCTCTACATGATGATTAATTTTAATGTCTACTAAAACTTGCTTAGAAATTACTTTAGACCTCTTCCCAACAGCTGTGATAACAAAAGTGCTTTTAATAGGCATCTCCTCAAAATTTACTCCAGTTCCTTTCATTTTATCATAAAATGCACTACTTATGCAACTCTTCATACAACCACTATCAATTAAAACATCTGTGTACGCCTCGGACACGTTAAATTTAACTATGGGGCTCTTACTAACCACTTCCCGAATAATACCTTCATCATTTAGTTCATGTAATAATTCATTTCTTACATTAGGTCATAGGGTTCCTGTATAATTGTATGGACAGGGCATGCTACAGACTGAGATTCTGACCTTACTTCGCAGCCTGGATCGCGTTTAAAGAACCGCTACAGATGGCTGTAGTACTACTAACTACTGCACTGGTCTGGTTGTTCTGGGCTGTGTTGTCATTGTTTGGCTGTATATTACTACCACTAGGCTGTCCTCTTCCTTGACCCCTATTCTGGTTGTAATTATTGTCATTATAATTTCTCCCTTGATTTCCCCTGTAATCATTGTTTCTCCCTTGATTTCCCCTGAAATCATTGTTCCTCCCTTGATACTGATTACCATAGCCATTTCCTCTGTTCTGATTTAGCTGATTATTATTATTATTACTTCTATTTTGAGCGTTGGCCCCTTCGCCACCGTTCCCTTGAACTTCCTGATGCCTGGCTTCATTAGGCCTATTGCTATTATTACCCTGGTTCCGATTGAAATTGTCCTCATAACCCCCTCTCCCTAGTGCATCAAATGTGCTTAACAAATTTTCTACTTGTGATATTGTCTTGACATTCTGGATACAAGCAGCCTCCTTGATCCTATAGGGAAAGTGCCTAAGTAGCAACCTCACCACATCACTTTCCTCCTTCAAGCCGTCCAGATATTTACACACTAATACCTGCCGTAAAAAGTATTCGGTCATGGTGGAGCTTCCTTTAGGGTTATATTTACCACACACTACTCCCTCACGATGCTGCGACTGAATAACCTCATTCCAGAACTTTTCACAGAATTTCATTTTAAAATCATTAGTATCAGTAAACCTGTCTCTGTAGAGAGCAAACCAATTCCTCGTTTCCCCCACAAACACTTGTTCTAAAATGTCAACTACCTGGCACCACTCAATACTACCATTTTCCAACCTCTCCCCGAATTCATTTTCTATAGTATTCATGAACTCCATTGGGCACCCCTGTCGATTGCTGAACTTACCCAGTTCTACCTCCCTGTGTGTGCTATTCACAAAAACTGGCCTATTCTGACTATTTTCTTGCCTGATCCTAGCTTTTTATTTCAATTCTAATTCTGCGATTTTCTCCTCAGCCTTCCTCTCAATACTGTTTACTGTTAATTTAATGTTTCCTTCTGATTCTTCTACTTTATCATATAGCTTTGCTTGTTTCTCCTCAATCTTGCTAATGCTCTCTCTATTACTCTCTCTTAAATCATTTACTTCTGCTACTATTTGCGAGTGGACTTTCTCAATTCTTCCCCCCAGCTGTTCTTTAACCTCTTTAGTTGCTACCTGAATTTTGTCAATTTCTCCCCCCAATTGCTTTTTGACCTGCTGTGTTTCCAGTTGCACCAGTTCTTTTAAATTTTCAGCCTGTTTACTGACTCTAATTTCTACTCCTCCTGTACTTTTCCTAATTTTCTGTCTACATCTGCAATAATCTCTTTAGCCTTCTCTTCCATCACCCCCTTGATCTCACCTCTAATCAGTTCGAATTTATCACTAATTTCCCTACTGTTTTGTTCTAATTTAGCATTTAAAGTTTCAGTACTCTCTCTATTTTCCCTACTATTTTGTTCTAATTTAGCAGTTAATGTTTCATTACTCTCTCTATTTTCCCTACTATTTTGTTCTAATTTGTCGTTTAAGGCATCTGTACTTTCTTTATTTTCCCTACTGTTTTGTTCAAGTTTAGCATTTAAACTATCGCTCAATTCCCTATTACTCTCTTTATTTTCCCTACTATTTTGTTCGAGTTTCGCATTATTTTGTTCCAGTTTAGCATTTAAAGCATCACTACTAACTTTGGTCTGATACATAAACTCGAGAAGTAAAGGTTTTAATTCTGGTTGGCCGCCTACACTCCCTGTTTCAGTATCGGGATTTACCTCCGCTACCCCGGTACTACCATCACTCGACATACTGCTCGTATCATCACTCTCCAGTTGATGACCACTACGTAACCTCATCTGTCTTTCTTTCTCATCCCCCATAATGATATACACTGATACAGACAAATAACCCCCAAAATACAGGCACAGAAATATATACCCTTCTCCTTCCACAAATGTTATTAGGTTTTCAGCCCCAAGTTGTCGGCGACAAATGAAACGGTTTGTCTGTTCCTTAATGTTGGGTGACAAATGTAACTGTGTAACAGTTTGACTGGTGCTTCCTTGCACTTTGAAATATTTGCTCTGCCTAAGATATGTTGTTTTAATGGGCGCCAAGACCTCAACGCAATGTTGAAATCTAAATTTGTATTTAACAACACCTAGCTCTGGTAGAACACCTCCAAGAATCTTTACTCTCAGATCGTGGTATGATTGGATCATTAACCCAACAAACAATTGTATCAGGAGAAGGAATTGGTCTATATCTAATGCTACCTACTGAAAGCAAAGATTGCATGGTTGAAAGAAATGAATTTATTATATAAAACAAGTTTTGCAAAATAAATAATAATAATAATAAGTTTAAAATTGAAATTGGAGATTTGCGATTTGAATATTACCGCTAGAAAATTACGTGAAAACGGAATGGATAAATTACTGATTTCACTCTTAATCCCAAGCTATGAAGTTACTGAATACTGAATATAAAATAAAGAGAAACGAGAGATTGAGTAGTTCTGCGTCATTCGCGCTTACCACTGGAAATTGCCGAAGCATTTCCCTCGTACTGGATGATGAAGAGAGCTTCCCACTGTTTCCTGGACGTCGTCATCTCCTTCGTTAGTAGATGATATACTTGTAGATTTGGTGACTTTATGGTCCGAACATCGGAGCCATACACTCGTACATCCACACTGGTTAAGTTTTACAAAGATAGTCCCTCACTCCACTGAACATCGGAGCCACTCGCACGCGCAACCATACTGGTCATGTCTTATACAAAAAAGTCGCTAACTTATGGTCCGATCATCGGAACCCACCACACGTGCAACCACATCGGTCACGTTTTACAAAAATTGTCCTCTATTCCACGGCGCGCCAAACGATATATGCACTCGTCGGCCCCCACTCCGGTGCCGACTTCCACCTTACGTGGTCTCCACTGATTGGCTGTGCCACCCCGCTACTCCCCTCCTTAGGCTCAATACACACGGCGCGCGGATGATGTCGTTTGCCGTTCCAGACTATTTCGCCTTTTCTTGACGCTGCAACCCAGGCTCGCGACATACTTCTTGACAAGACTAAGCCTGTATCTGAATTCCCAATGAGTCATCTCTCTCATAATACCCTAACTGACAAAGCTCCGTAAAATTCCGTAATCATATAATTTTCTATGATAATGTTGTTCGTAATAATTTGCTTGATAGTGTTTTCTATGACATAGAAAACCTATCAGTATGTTTATAATTTTATAAAAATGCTCCAAAAATACCTTAATAATAATAATAATAATAATAATAATAAGTTAATAATAATAATAATAATAATAAATTAACATGAAAAATTCTCTTGGCTGAACAATTTGCAGCGTAAATAAATATAGAATGGCTTCCTACTGACTTATGCCAGTGGCATAATAACCCCTCGAAAAACACGTTACACTTTGAAGGACATACGTCACACTGATATAAATGTTGGATTGTCTGCAGCTCTCCGCAGTCACAGAGTGATGAGTCGCTTGAGAAACCCCACTTCCGCAGATATACTCTTGTTCTGCCGACTCCTGTACGGAGTCTGTTAAGGTCGTTCCAAGTTGTCCACTTCTCCTGGTGTTCACATGGAAGACTTTCCTTCGGCTCCATCCAGTTGGAAAGGTGGTTAGTTCTTTCTTTCCACATCTCTGCTTTCCCTTGAAGCTTAACTATTGTGGGAAAAAAAAACACTTTCTAGATTTCAGCCTCCGTGTGGAGGATGGTATCCATAGAGGGGATGTGCTTCTGAAGTAGATGGTTGGAGCTTCTCTTTGTTAGATGCTACCTCCCTATGAATCTCACCAGGACCAATACCAGCTAGAAGTTGGATCTTCTCAATAGGTGTTGGTTTTAAGCATCCTGTAATGATCCTGCAACTTTCGTTGAGAGCGTTGTCGATATGCTTAGCATGGGCTGATCTGTACGAAACCGGGGAGGCATATTCGCCTGGAGAGTAGCATAAAGCTAGAGCTGATGTTCTGATTGTTTGAGGTTGTGTTCCCCAACTGGTTCCTGAATTTGCGTAGAATGTTTTTGTCTAGCAGCTATCTTATGTTTTAAGTTTTGGCAATGTTTCTTGTATGTTAATGTGCGATCCAGCATATCTCCCAAGTACTTTGGTGTAAAGCAATGTGCCAGTCAACTCCCTTTCCAGAATACATTGAGCTTCTGAGAGGCCTGTACGTACCGTAGATGGAAGGCGCAAATTTGGGTCTTAGCTGGATTTGGTTTCAAGTGATTTTTCTGATTATAAATACCTAGCTCTTCTAATGCTACAGTTAAAGAAATCTCAGCTTCATCAAAGGTATCAGTCTGTGTAGTAAGTGCAAGGTCATCGGCATAGATAAAACTTTTAGTGCCTTCTGGTAATGGCTGGTCATTTGTGTAGATGTTGAAAAGAATAGGAGCCAATACACTGCCTTGAGGGAGACCATTCCTTTGATTTCTCCATCTGCTTCGGCGTCCTTGAAATTCAACAAAAAAGGCGACGATTTTCCATGAGAGTAGCTATCATCTTGGTTACCTTGATGTCTTTAATTATTCTATAGAACTTGTGTAATAATATTCTATGATTAACCGTATCGTAAGCAGCGGATAAATCCACATGCTGATCCAATGACATGTTTCCCTTATTAATCCCACATCTAGCTTGGCTATATCGTTATGTTGTGTCTTGTTTCCGACGGGATGCGTTTTCTAGTAAAGTGAAGAGCGGTGATCTTTCCATGAAAGTGTGTTCGCTTAAATTATTGGGGTTGTTTCATTTAGCTAAGTGTATCTTGATTGCTGCATTTATGTTAAGAGCTCTGCCTTTCGGTTTGTGATGAATTATTTTTAAGTCGGTTTCAATGTTTGTGAAACTGTGTCCTGCGTCGCACATGTGTTCGCGGGTGATACCGAGCTCCGCTAATGAGTTCTCTCCACGGGGTTCAATTAGGAAAATCCTAACAGGGGAAGTTGCCTGAGGCGTGTTTCACTGACCCCCACTCCAAACTGGGCGTGGCAGTAAATATTGTCGGAATTTGTCAACCTGCGCTGATCCTCACTATCTACTCTCGTTATCTCAAACACGTATTTCATAGCCGACCACTCATTAGAAATTTTAGGAGTTATTCCAGATTTGCCTTCAAAACTCAAGTGCAATAATTTTCTTTGTGTTTCAGAGTTACTATACATATCAATATGCACATTAATCGTGGTACATTGTTCGTGATTGTTAGACCCACATAACAGAAAGTTATGTAAATAAATTGGCAGAACATTCCTTGTTTGAACACCTCCACTTTTGGCACCGTTTTGACAACTCACACTTATGAAATTTATAGTTTCCTATAATTCTCAATCCTCCACCTCTTTGACTGTGCATGGATAACATGTTAGCTTCACTGATTATATCTACGGAACGTCCAGGGGTTCCAGATGTACGTAGCTGTCAGTTAACTCATGGCTTCACCAACATTTCAGGGGAGGTTGCTTACCCCCACTCTCTTCCCAAACCCATTAGCGTGAACTGACAGGACTGTTTGGGTTTAACCTAATTAGCGGAGTTCGACCATCCCGGTGTTCGCATAAGGCCGAGTGCGTCCCGTATTTTGTCGCATTTCTATGCTCATTGTATCGTGTATCCATTCTTCTCCCACTCTGCCCGATGTAATTTGCTTCACACCATGTATCTTGGCACGTAATGGAATATACCCCAGACTTTGAATACGGGTCTTGGTTATTTAGATTACTATTGTGCAGATGCTCTCCGATTGTGTTATTCGTTGTAAATGATATTTTAGGTAGATTTCATTAGAAAGCTATTGCAATGGGTACCATGTTTCGACTTCCGGAAAATTTCGACATATCTTCGCGTTTCACATCCCCCAGACCCCCAAACCACCGTCAGTTCAAAAGTTTATATATAATTTATGTATATATATGTATATATGTATATCAGTTTCTTGTGGACACGATAACTGCCGTAATTTTGCACCAATCACTTTGAATATTTTACCGAATATGTATACCTATAAAATCTCGGTCGAGTTCGTTACTGGGCTAAATTGGTCGAAGGGGGTGAAAATGGGGGGCTTTTTTCGAAAAAGTGAAATATTGCTATAACTCTCTTAATGTGTGAAATATCGAATCTGTTCAAAGTTCATGCTAAGTATCGGATAAAGCCCAAAATTTATGTTTGAAGAGTTTTTTTATAGCACCAACCATTGACCAAAGGGGAGGGAAAAAGTGGGTTTTTCGGGAAACATTAATCATATCTCTCTTAATAGGCACAATATCAAAACCGTACAAAATGGACAATATTCCCCTAATAATTACCTAAAACTTTTGACTGAAAGAATTTTTGATATGACCCACCATTACGCCAAGGGATGAGAAAAATGATTTCGGAATTATAAGACAATGCCAAGAGCTATCAGAGGTTGCCATGGCAACACTACTAAATTGATGAGGGATGAGCCATCAGACGTTGCCATGACAACGCACTTGCACGAGATCAGATTCAGATTTCCATCTGACTAAGTGTTGGTTGGTTCTTAAGTTTAGGGGCTGCAACAACGCGGTCATGTAGCCCCGTGTACTTTGGGTGTGTGTAGAATCTGTCTGATAACCGGTGTTAATTGTGATGACTGTATTAGTGTGGGTTATCTGTTTTTTTAATTTAAGTACTGCAAGTTAGAATTTTTCAAATAGTTCCTACTTTTGCCGCCAAGCGCCACCGTCAACGACTACTAGGCCAAGTTCAGAACTTAGCTTCTAGACCCCACCGCAGTCGGCTCTTGGCAACGAACGTAGAAACCTAAGAGCGTTGTTTGCATTTCTAACCTATCCAATTTAGCTTCACACAGGTGCAATTAATGGACGGTTCTTTAACATGCCATAAATCTATGACATTGGACCGCCGGCTTTACTTCCCTCCGAAGGAAGGCATACTGAGGGATTTTTAACGCTCTTAAAAATCCGACGGCTTCGGCCGGGATTGAACCAGCTATCTTGGGCATAGAAGCTCAGCATGCTACCGACTACGCCACCGAAGCCGCTTTGACTAAGTGTGAAGCGGCTTCGGTGACGTAACTGGTAGCATGCTGAACTTCTATCCCCAAGGTCGCGGGTTCAAAGCCGGCCGAAGTCGTCGGATTTTCTAAGAGCGCTAAAAATCCCTCAGTATGCCTTCCTTTGGAGGGGAAGTTCCAACTTTCGTTGCGAGTTGCTGGTTGCGGTGGCATTTAGCAGCCAATTTCACAGCTAGATATCGTTAACGGTAGTATCTGGTAGCAACATTAGGAACTACTGCTTGAAATTGACCGTCTGCAGTCCTTACCTGAATTACAAACTAATACAGCCATCACAATTCACACCGTTTATCAGACAGATTCTACACTCACCCAAAGTGCACGGGGTTACATGACCGCGTTGTCGCAGCCCCTAAACTGAGGAACCAACCAAAATCTCTGCGGGAGATATAATTTTGCCTGAAGAAGTAACAGACCATTACATAGTTACACATCAGTGTCGAAACCTTGCATAAGGACAGTGTGGCCACAAGTATAAAAATGGACCCCAAATGACATGAAGGTTACCGTCCCCATAAGACAATAAAATGTTTAAAATATGCATAAAATGACGAAAAACAAAGTTAATTAAGCTCCAATTATAAAATACTTTCTCGCAATAAATGAGGTCTGATCCTTCTACGAAAACCTGCATATTCTGCCTATTTTCGCCTATCCCCAAGTTTAATCGGTGAAATCTACCTCCGCCTTCCGGCGTGCCGAGAGGTCTTTTTCATTTTAAATGATCTTGTCGACTTCGTCGTTACGCTGAGGTCTGACATTACGTTACGGCGACGGGACGAAATGTACCGAGAATGCACTGAGGTGTGTGACGTCATAGTACCGCTTGAGCTGCCTCCTTTCCCCGCGCGCTCCGGTGAGCGTGACATCATGCAGCCAGCTACCTCCTTTGACCTTGGTTTGCACTTGCTAATGACTTTGAGTTTACGCAGTTCGCTGCATGACCATGAGGCTTTCACCCAGCATTTTTCAGCATTTGGAGCATTTAAAATGATATAAAGTCTAGTCTTTCAGACTGACTATCACTGTTTTTATGCCTTGTTTTTTGAACAGATTAGTGATTTTATAAATATTTGCGTTCACATGATTGAAACGCGCGAATTTTTTCTCATTATTGTCCGGCTTTTGAATCGTTTTATTTTTATGTCTGGCTACACTTTGATCTATTTTGCTGGACGGAAAATTGTTTTCCTTTTCTATTTGCTTGATTATTCTGAATTTCTTATTGTAATTGTCTTTTCACATGAAAATGTGAACTAGTTGGGCACTACACTGCTGCTAGCGCCAGTGCCTTGTTCAACGGTTGGCTAGGCAGAGTGACCCGGCCGTCACGCGGCGCATGTGAGGCTCCGTTCTATAGGGAGAGCTCTCACTGTAGTTGTGGGGAAAATGTTAATAAGCAACAATGTTTTTGTACAACAGCGATGAATATATATATTTATGTAAATAAATAAATGAAAAATGAAAATCCACAGCCTGTTTCCAGTCTCCGACCGGGTCAGGAATGGAATGAATGAAGCCCCCATCTAGCGGCGAGGATATGGACTGTGCCGGCTGCCGAGGCCTGACGCACTCCTCTGGGGCAATGATTAAATGAATGACAGATGAAATGAAATGATAGTGGAGAGTGTTGCTGGAATGAAATTTTGACAGGGAAAACCGGAGTACCCGGAGAAAAACCTGTCTGCCTCCGTTCTGTCCAGCACAGATCTCACATGTAGTGACCGGGATTTGAACCACGGACCCAGCGGTGAGAGGCCAACGTGCTGCCGCCTAAGCCACGGAGGCTTAAATAAATAAATAAATAAATAAATTGATGAAGAGTAGGCTTTCAAACACAAGATTACGGGTTCGATCCAGGCTTAGTTCAACGGCATATAAGGGTACGTAAAAGTGACAATCTCTTGTCTGTAGATTTAGATACAACCACTCCAGTGTGAAATTCCGGCACCCTGGTATCACTAATGCCGCAGAAAATCAAAGTGATTTTATAGCTATATTAGTCTATTATCATCATCATGAACGGAAGTTCAATTGCCAATCCTAATTCCCAATTTTACGCACGTTCAGTATACCACAATAGCATAGTATATTAATCAAATTACTCACACAATCAAGTGCACGATTCTAATGCCCAAGATATCTCTCCCCCCAAAATAATAATAATCCTTCTCTAAGTCTCATGTCGACATTAGTGCCTCCTGAGTTAGAACCGCTTGTCAACTTCCTCATTTCCATCGTCGTCCCCAATATTGAAGACAAAGTTACGCCCATGCGAATATCTTACAAGGTTTCTTCTGCTAAAGCAGTCGTTGTTGGATGGTTGTTTTTCTTGTCAGCAACCTTCCCGGCTTTTCATCATACTTGAAATAAATTAATGGCACGTTTTTGTTGAGTCTGGAAAATGGCGCTGAAACTTACGAACACATTTACTGTAATTCTTGAGAAGATAAATTTCCACCAAAAAAACACGTTGTGTTATTCTATACGTAGCCATACTCATGGGATACGAGATGCCACAAGCCTTAACTCTCTCAACTAAGGCATCTTGCTAGCTGCGTATGTAATCAATAGTAACGGTATGACAGGTTCCGTGGCTTCCTAGCCCACTCGGCTCATGCTAGTAATCTGGCCGTGAGTGATCGCGTTCCGCCCGCCGCGCAGCGCCTGCTAGGCTCCCTCCTTTACAGATAATTCTCACTCCTCTCCTTAGTGTCAGCTAGTGGCTAGTCGAGTGCATGTACCCGAGCTGATGGGACGTGTTAACACGGGGATGCAATACCGGTACACAATTCAGCAACGAGTGTGTCTTCTTGGGACTTATATCGTGAAGAAAAGGTATTGGGAATGCTTACGGGTGTTTCACTGCTGTTATCCAGACGCCACACGGCCGTCCAAAGCCATGGTGACTCAGTTGTTTAAGAAATGGCGAGAAACAGGCTCAGTTTTAGATAGGAAAAAGAAACGTCCTAAATGGGTTCTGACAGAAGGAACGCTTCAATATATTCGAGAGCAAAGAGAAATGTATCCAGAAGTATCAACTCGATGTCTGGCACAAGAGCTCGGCATTTCTCAGGGTACGGTCATTAGAGGCATTCATATTATCAAGTTACGTTTGCGTGAAGATTCTATTCCAAATGACGAAAATTCGCAGTGTAGGAGTGATGTCAGAGAATGTGGTCCCACTAGTTCCACAGAGTAGATGTGTAGGCTTGTTTATTGATGGACATGGGTGGAGTTATCCAGCAGTTCAAGGGCTATCAAATGGGATTTTCTTCGGTGAGTTACATTTCAACAAATTTTGTTTTTCTTTCTTTCTCCGTTACGGTCTTCTAAGGACCACGAGCCAATTTCAATGTTTAGTCCTTTGGTGTTCTTTCTTCTTCCTCCAGGACTCCTTCATCTTCACACGATGCATCTTCTTTCTCTCTTCGGACCATTTTGAGTCTCTTTTTTTTTCTTTCCTTCCTTCCTTCCTTCCTTGGAACCCTTCTATTCCCAACACTTTTTTCCTAAACATTTTTCTCTCTATTGCATCTTCTTCTCTTATATTGTTTCTTTCCAAATCCTTTTTAACTTCATGAATCCAAGTTGTTGTTAATTTCTTGTTCCAAAGATATTTGAATATCTGTTTGGTTAACCTGTTGTCATTCATTCTATATAAATGTCCAAAAAATAGCAATCGCCTCTTTTTTATTGTGTCTGTTATGTTTTCAATGTTGCGGTATATTTCATCATTACTTCTTAATTTCCAGAATGCTGTAATTCCTAATGGACCTAATATTTTCCGTACAATTCCTCTTTCTAATACTTCCAATTTATCTAACTTATAATTCAGTGCTAGACATTGGCTTGTGTATAGGCATTCTGGTTTGATTACTGTTCTGTAGTGCTGTATTTTCAAGTTTCTAGATAAACATTTTTTGTTGTAGGTGTTCCCAGTTATACCATATGCTCTTTCCATCTTGTGTATTCTTTCTTCTACAGCAGATTTTTCTAAACCATTTTCCTGAATGATTTCTCCCAAATATTTGAATTTCTTTACCCTCTTAATTTTACCAATTTCTGTGACTAGGATTTCTGGAGCATTTTTTATATTTTTTTTTATTTTAATTCTAAGGAAGCTTCACAATATAAGGTCACAAGAATTCGCACGGAGAAAGTTTATTTTACAGCCAGATACAGGGAGAGTCATCTGCATACTAGCGAGACTCCCAAGAGCCCCTTGGCGGGCGGCCCGCCAGGTGCGACGGCCAAGCGAGCAAGGCATTGCCGCTAGCACCAATGTAGGCCTAACTACAGAACTGCTTCATTCTGCTATGAGAGTTTTGTTCGGAATCCATCGTACAACAGTGTCACGTATTTTTACCACCACTGCGATGCTTCTAGCTTCGGCAATGTCACATTTCGTGTTCTGGCCCAACTGCATACAGTAGTTGAGTTATTTTAGTTTTAGTAAAAGGTATAATTTCATTAATTCTCCAGAGTAGGAGAACCTCCCTTTTTGTAACTTTTAACAAGGTAGATTATTGAAAATATAGTATTTATGATGTACATACCTTTCTCGGAGTCGGAGTTGTAGGGAGTCGTTTCACAATTTCAATTGCCACTGCTGCACCGGAAATAATTACTTTTAACGTAAATAAAGCATTATTGGCCGTGTTCATTTGTATAAGGTCGGCCATTTTACATTGACATCGGACACCACGTCATACCCCAGGTGACACGTTGCCAACATGAATAATGAAATAAAAGCCAAAACCATTGGCCTGGATGAAGGTTATTGGTGCGTGACTTCCCCACTGTGCGTGACAAAAACCAGGGGTGTTATATATTAGCTAACGCAGGGCCGCGCTATCAAACCACCATTGGTCTGGACAAAAATATTGGTTTAGGCAAATACCATTGGTCTGCCGGATGCGATATAGTACCGAATGCGTGGGGTTGGCATTGTTGACTTCTTCACAAACATTCACAAAGATGGCTGACAGAGCAGCAATTTCTAATTTCTTCCCAACTATATTAATATACTGGGTATTCAGCTAAGAGAGCCACCTCAAGTATCTACGGAACCGTTGAATATATTGACATCTTGTTTTCAAATTCTTAAATAGTATTAAGGGGCTCATAAAACACGGTCCATTTCATCCTCCCAACACTGCTACTGTCCAAATCGTCTAGATCCATCCAGTACACTAGGCCACATTCCAGTCAGTTATGATGTTGAATGACATTGAGTTGAGCATAATCACGGATTGAAATGTTCCTTTCACTGCGCTCTCACAGAAGCAAAACAGACATTTAATTAATTAAAATATATTGTATCATATATTCTTAAATATTGTACCTTCTTTGTGAAAACTGGGCTAATACTAAGTAAAACAAAAATGTCCCTGCCCTAAATTGTAAACATTTAACAAGAATTCAAAATGTTTGCTGAATATTCTTCGTTTCCTTTTTTTTTTTCGAAATCTTTCCAAAATTGATTGGTAAGGCATTTCTAATCATCATTAATTACTTATGTCACCTCCGTAGCGTATCGGTTCGATTCGATTCGATTCCCGGCCCTGCCACGAAATTTGAAAAGTGGTATGAGGACTGGAACGGGGTCTAGCCTACTCAGCCTCGGGTGGTCCAAATGAGTAGAGGGGCTTCGATTCCCACCCCAGCCATCCTCGGAAGTGTTTTTCCGTGGTTTCCCACTTCGTCTTCGGGCAAATATCGGGATGGTCCCTACTGTAAGGCCACGGCCGCCTCCTTCCCTCTTCCTTGCCTATCCATCCTAACCTTCCAATCCCTTCCCTCATGTGGCCCCTGTTTGCTTTGCAGGTGAGGTCGCCTGGGCGAGGTGTTGATCACACCTCACCAGTTGTATCCACTCCGACCAGATGTTCCCAGCTCTAGGACACTGCCTTAAAAAGGCGGTAGGGGTGATTTCCCTCACTGAGTCCGTGGGAGCCACCACCCTTGAGGGTAAAATCGATTTTAAAAAATAAAAAAAATATTTCTGTTCCAGAGTAGTTGCTGGAAATGCTGTCCTACCTCTTCTAGATACATGTTGCACCGACGAAAGAAGTTTGGTACACTCGCTGTACAATATGGTTCACTTATGGGGAGACTACACTGGATAATTTCAACCAAAGTTAGAAATTCAAATTATCATGTAAACTTATAGCAATCCTAAGTCTTGAAGCCCAGAGCTTAATTGGTTTTTAATTGTTTACTGTTTACAATTTCTTTTTAACCTACTATTGGTACTTAGGTATTAATTTTTACATTCCACATTTTTAAATGCATTCACAAGACATAATGCAACAGTTCTATTTCTTCATTTTATGAGAAACCTTAATCGTTTACCTTCAGTCGTTTTTTCTTTCTTTCAAATGTCAGACTTATACGGTACTTTCTTTCAATTATCTGTACATACATTTCTACATAGTAGGCCTATAAGACATAGTCCCCAATTCTTGGATGAAACGGGTAATCTCGAGAACTACTGGCTGGATTTTGATGCGGTTTTCAGAATTCTGTAAAGGATTTCTCGAAGAAGGTTTCTGTACAATACATTCATTTATGACCAAAGGAAGACAAGCAGTAACGATTTCAGTAAATCGAGTCGAAGAAAAACCTGCGGCTTTTAAGCTTACGCTGGGTAAACTGTTGAAGATATATACAGTATACAGGTGAGGCATTTAAAACTGTTTTTAGAAAAATACAAATCGGATTACAAAACAGTTGGAATAAAAGTTGTTCACTTCGAAGGTGGCATCCACTAACATAAAGCTGGAGCTCGGGGCTGCTGTCTCATAAAAACACGTGGTTCTGTAGCCACAGAAGTGTTCTCATGTCTGGCGTTTGCATAAATCATTGCAGTAGAATCATTATTGTTGTAAATGCACCTCTAAAAGATCTGAGAAGGGAGCATCACGAACGTAAATGTTTCAATCTCGTTGAAGAGTTGCATATATGTTTGTCAGATCGTGAGGGTGAAATCGGTGATGGTATTTTGTCCTCAAATTAATTTCGGTCATTTCTCGAGAGGACGAACTTGTACGCATCACGCGAGAGTTGGAGCAGCCCAGGGGGATGTTGGGCTTGCCGAGTTCTCATATCCTCTCCAACCTTTTGCTTCCAAGGCTTGGATTCCAAGCCTCACGGTCACATTTGAGTGCGTAGAATTTAACCCTTTGTAGAGATCGTTTGAGTGACTTCGATCATAAAATACGCTACCATCACAGATGATTTTCTTGCAATTTTACCAACATTTGCGCTACATTTCAGCGAGATTCACATTCGCGATAGTCCCTTGTGAGTCCAATGAGCTCTGATGAGAGGTTCTTGGAAAACATGACCTAAATTTCACTGAGTTCTTCCAGTTCAGCCTTGCCAAATACATTAGCTAACTCGATTTTCAGGCTGGCCTGTCTCCTGGAAGAAAAACGTATAAACGTTGCAGCGTAGCTCATAAAAAGGTGGTCGATATCGTCTGGTTGACGTTTTAAGTTTTTTTTTCACATCTAGATATGTTATTAGTTGATTGATATCATCGCTTAGTTCTTTAGAATGTATCATTCCCTTTGGTGGTGGCATCTCTGAGGAAGGTGATTTGTGTACTTGAGTCGCAAGAACACTATTTAGTGTGTTAGAATCTGTCTTCTTTCTTTTTGGTGGTGGCATCTCTGAAGAAGGTAATTGGTGTTCTTGACTCACATGAATACTGTTCGAAGCAGAAACTTCCATAGCTTTGGTTTCTACTTTTAGGATTTGGGATGGTACTTTGGATTTTGTTGAAGGCGATGCCAATGACTCATCCAGAAACTGCATGTGGTTTCTCCACGGCCAGTGTCTGTATTTATGAAGCGAGCTCTCATCGCACCTTTTGTACTTCATGTAGCACTCTCGCAGATTTTTCCACTTGGATTTAAGGTGTTCAACTGAAACAATGCAAAAGAGGATGGAATTAACATAGAAATTAGCAGAAGTTTCGTACATAATATTCTAAATAATTATGTAAATAATGCATATTTCTTTGTAAAACATGTAAATATTGCAAAACCATAATTATGTAGGTGAAAATTGTGCCAGTGAAACATGTAATATATACACATTACATATTGCCGTTTTTCACTGCTTGATTTATGGAAAATAAATAATAATGCGCTAAAGTAAAAGGCAATGGAATCTAGGAGAAAAAAAAGTTGAATTGGTCTTCCAATTTACGAAGGACACTTATAACAAGAAGTCTCTCTCCTGGAATACCAAGATAAAACATTATAACACGGTAATTAAACCAGAAGCCTTATATGCAGCCGAAACATTGTGTCTCACCACCCAGGGACCGCTTGAAAGGCTGGAGGTCAAGGAAAGAAAGATAATACGCAAAATCTTAGGCCCCAAATTTCATAACAACAAATTAATCCATGTCAGGAACGAAACTCTTTACCAAAAAACTGAAAAACTCTCGGACACAATAAGAAAACGGAGAATTGATTTTTATGGGCACATCCTCCGGATGAATTCAAATAGATTAACCAAAAAGATCTTCGACCACTTCCGTAATAAACGAACAAAACCTCTTTGGTTTAAGGAAACCGAGAAAGACCTCGTGGAACTCCAAATTACAGACACCATGCTCATGGACAAAACAGCCAAAACCGTCACCAAGGATAAGAAGCACAGGTTCCAAGTTAAACTCAAACAAAAGCGTACGATCCACATCGCTGCCGAAGAAAGGGAAGCAAGATCTCAAAGGATGAGGCAATACTGGGCCAAAAGGAAAGCTCAAAACAATAAAAAGTGATTGATTTCATGTTCCCCAAAGTTGGGTGAAACAAATAAAGAAGAATAACCAAATTCGGCACACTATCTCAATTGTCTAAATTCAAATATATTGTTACGTGCCACCCTCTAGTGGCACTTCCGTTAACTGGATTACGGTGGGTGAAAGCACAAACACAATTGTCCCTTTAAAGAAACGTATTAGCTTTATTGCGGGCCAGAAAGATACACCACACAAATAGCAAATACAAGCAATTAGTATCCCACTCTAGTTTCCTCTTATAGGGAACACTTGCCTTTCACTTGTCAATAAGCCACAGATATTAATTCATCCTAATGAGATCGGTGGCCTCGATAGAACTACCTGCAACACTTCCTAGAATACGCAAGCGACAGTTATTTACGATAGCCGATCACTCACCACTACACTCTGCTTCGCTGTCCACTGGCTAGGGGAATAGCCCCCGGCGCTTTCGCAATTCACCACACTAACCTCTGCTGCACTGGAAAACACACTCGTTCAAGACACAGTTCCTCTGTAGGATTCACACTCCTTCGCTGTCAAGAGAATCAGCTTCACTAGGGTTTCGCAAGTCACGTCGCCAACAACTGTCGCTCAAGGTAAACGCTCGCACTAGCTCGAAAAACACTCACCACCCCGCTTGCCAGGTCGCTCTTATATTGCAGGCCGATGACTAAATAAATGCTTCTAGACCCATCCAGGATTCACGGCTTCTCGAAGTTTCCATCACTGGCTGGGTCACGAATATTCTGGACCATCCCTTTGTCCTAGTAGCCCTGTTGCGTAAGGCGCACGTAATACACTGAGGCAGAGCCCAGCCCGCGGCAGCTGTGACTCAACCGGCGAGGCGATAAAACAACTCACAGCCGTAACAATATACCTGGGAGAAGTCATCCAACCTTCCGGGCTGAATCGTGAAGCAAACAAAGAAATGATCTCTAAACTGAAAAAAGCTTACAGGCTCACTTGGAACAGATATAATAAAACATCAATATCAAAAAATGCAAAATTACGGCATTACAACACTGTAATCAATCCTGAAGCACTATATGCTTCTGAAACGCTGATTATTGGGGGGCAGATCATTAATTAAAGATGTGGAAAAGCAAGAAAGGAAAAACTTAAGATTTTTTTTTGACCAGTCTATACAGGGGGAATCTGGATGAAAAGAAAATCCCAAGACTTATACCAACACTCAGAGAAAATCTCAGACACATTTAGGAAAAGACGATTGAAATTTTATGGGCATATCCTCAGGATAGGCAATCAGAGACTGACCAAAAGGATTCTTAACCTGGCCCTGTCAATGAAAGTTAAAAACACCTGGCTGCTTGAAGTTGGAAAAGATCATCAGAAAATAGGCATCACAGATGACATTGTACTAAAGTTCAGAGAATTGGTCGATAATCACCGCTTCGCAGACCATCCAAGCACTATCACCAACAAAACCTGGTCAGAAGATCGCAAGAGAAGCCACAGCGAGAAGATGAAGAGATTTTGGGAGATGAGATAGGCAATGCCATCAGCTATGTAAGTTCAATCGCGCTTCTTAGTGGGGCATGACGAAGAAAGAAGAATAACTAATCCGTCTATTTTCACACACTGGTGTAATAGACAACAGTCCTATCTTAGAAACCCTTGATCAAAAACTATGTTTTCAATTCGATATGCAGGAACAAAACCCATTAATAATCAGAAATAAGCATGTTCGGGATAATTGATGTTTGAAATTCACCGTAAGAACTAGACCTAAATACTGCATGACTACGTTTTGAAAAAAAAAAATCTGTGTCAAAAGATAAAAAATTTGGTAGTATACGGTATAATTACACAAAATTTCACTGTGATTTGTTGAATGTAAAACACGATATTTTTGGAAAAAATGTACACATGCCATGTATAATAATTCCTGACAAAAATATTAAAATATTAAAAACGTAGGTCTACTGGTGTATTTGATCTACGTTCGTCCCGAAAGGTCAGTAGATAAAGAAAATGTTTATTTATACTATAGCATATAAGCAAGTACTTCATCTGTATAACTTTCAAGACCAACTCGTAGTGTAGTGACTAGCATTCTTGGTTGTCTCCCCGGAGGTCCGAGTATGATTCCTGGCTCTGCCAAGAAATTTAATTCTGGTCTGAGGGCTGGAACGGGGTGGTCTCCACTCAGCCTCGTGGGGCAAAACTGGGAAGTGGTGGGTAGGATTCCTACCTCAGTCATCCTGGAAGTGGTTTTCAGTGGTATCCCACTTCTACTCCAGAAAACTGCCGGCGTGGTTCCTAACTTAAGGCTCCTCCTTCCCAATCCTCACCTTAATTACAAATTGACTCTACTACAAGGGCTTTGCGACATCGTGGTCATGTAGCCCCGTGTACTTGGGTGTGTGTAGAATTTGTCTGATAACCGGTGTCACTGTGATGTCTCTAATAGTGTGTGTGTGTATGTAGGAAGTGGGTAGGAAGAGGCCGCAGTCTTAAGTTAGGTACCATCCCGGCATTGGCCTGGAGTAGAAGTGGGAAACGACGGAAAACCCCTTCCAGGACTGCTGAGGTAGGAATAGAACCCGCCTCTTCTCAGTTTTACCTCACGAGGCTGAGTGTACCCCGTTCCAGCCCTCAGACCAGAATTAAATTTCTTGGCAGAGCCTGGAATCAAACACGGGACTCCGCGATGACAGCCAAGAATGGTAGCCACTATGCAACAAAATGGTAGCCACTATGCAACAAAATGGACTTCACTATACTACAGATACCGCAATAATACAGGTTATCAGACAAACCTGTCCACTTCTACACACACCCAAGTAACACTGGGCTAAACGGCCACTATGTCCAAGCCCCACAAATGAAACAACCACCACCTTAATTTCATATGATGAAAATAGACTTAACGTTACGGTATAGTTTCATTTTGCCGGCCCCGTGGTGTTGGGGTAGCGCGCCTGCCTCTCACCCGGAAGCCTCGGGTTCGATTCCCGGCTCCATCAGGGATTTTAGAAACTGACGTCAGGGTTGGAACGTCGTGCACTCAGCCTCGTGAGGACAATTGAGTAGCTGTCTGACAGTGAGGCAGCGCTTGGTCACGAAAACCAAGATTAACGACCGAGGGGACCCGATGCGCTGACCACGCGTCACCCCAGTATCTGCAGGTCAAATGGCTGGGCAGCAGTTTCTTGGTAGGCCTAGGCCCTTCATGGGCTGATGCCTGGGGTTATTATTATTATTATTATAGTTTCATTTAGCGTCACATTTGTCGAATGTTATGTGCATTAATAAATTAACAAACGTTGTGTTTATTTATTTATCTATCGTATGGCTTTTAGTGCCGGGAGTGTTATGTGTTATGTGCGATACTGACATTTTTGTTTGTTCCAGGTATTTGGCTACCGGCGATTTCCACCAGAATGCAGTAAGGTACTGAGTTTCCTTTTCAGAGCTGGGAGCTCAAGCATTTCAAACCACGGAAAGGAAGTCTGCCGAAAGAATATGGAATGTTCCGAAGCCCTTATACTGTACCTGCCTACGCTAACTGGCGAAGCGTTAAAATCTGAGGTGGGATTTCCAGAAATGTGGAACTTTTCCGATTGTGTATGGAGCATCGACGGGAAACGTGTAAAAACAGTATGTTCACCCAACAGGGGTTCAAATAACTATAAACGATTCTTTTCCCGCAGGTCTTCTGGGATGACCCCTTTACGAGTTTCTAGCCGTGGGCATTGACAGCTATGGGAGGTTCGGTGGCGTAGTTGGTAGCATGCTGAGCTTCTATGCCCAAGATAGCGGGTTCAAATCCGGCCAAAGTCGTCGGATTTTTTAAGTGCGTTAAAAACCCTCAGTATGCCTTCATTCGGAGGGGAAGTAAAGCCGGCGGTCACATGTCATCGATTTATGGCATGTTAAAGACCCTTCCACTAATTACACCTGTGTGAAGCTAATTTGTATAGGTTAAGAATGTAAACAACGCTCTTAGGTTCGTACGTTCGTTGCCAAGAGCTGACAGCGGTGGCGTCTGGTAGCTAAGTTCTGAACTAGTAGTCGTTGACGGTGGCGTTTGGCAGCAAAAGTAGGAACTATTTGAAAAAATCAAAAGTCTGCAGTCCTTACTTGAATTAAAGAACAGATAACACACATTAATACAGTCATCACAATTAACACCGGTTATCAGACAGATTCTACACACACCCAAAGTACACGGGGCTACATGACCGCGTTGTCGCAGCCCCTAAACTTAAGAACCAAACAGCTATGGGAGGTTCAGTGACCGCAGTAATTTTGAAAATTCCTCCTTATACCGTGAAGGGGAAAACATATGTCTGCTATGGGGGCCGTCTACACATTACGTACCGGTAATCACTTTATCTTCGAATTTTGACCCCCTCCACCATGTAATCATAAATCAACACATACTATTTCTGATTTTGTCACTATTTATCCATATAAATAAATTAAATAAGAAACACAACGTCAGAGGCTCAGGGACATTTATTACGGTAAAAAATATAACCCTGTACTTAAATGAGGGGCTTAGTGGGCAAACAGCACAAGAAAAGTACGAACAGTTTACGAAATTCTTACGTTATTGTTCATCAAAAACCTCTTTATGATCTGAATAGAAGTATTCTTTGAACAAGGCAAGGAATCTACCAATTTTATAAGTAAAACAAAAATTACCATTTCTTTAGGGGAAAGGTTGCAACTATCCTTCCGATGGCTTCGCTCGCGCCTTCCGTCAGCAGGACTGGAAGCAGCGTAGAGCGTAAAATGAGTTGATTTTTGTTCTTTATTAACTACAGTTCAGCCGCTGAGTTTCTGGCTCTGACGATTGTCGATGGTGGGAGAAGAGGGGTTGAGAGAACAATATAGCCAACCTATGGCAGTGAGAAGAAGTTAATAGAACCTTGAAACTTGCCATCATTGTAATTCTTCTCTAGCGTCTTCACTATGTAACGTGGAAGTCCCACACCCTATTTGCAATGTTATGCATCATTTTTGTTATTCCGACATTATGCGGTTACAAGACCTAAATTCTACGATCGCAGTGGAATTCCGCCTATGTTGGCGAAGTCGCTTACTGTCCATGGAGGAAAGAATAAGAGGAGATGCCCTGAGCTCGTATGAGTGAAGCCAAGCGCTGCAACCAAAGTGGGCGTTACCTTAACACGTATTCGGTGTTCTGTGACTTGCATGGGACATTGTGCATGGCTAAACCTTATTTTGGCCCTGGTTTTTATCGCGCTCTGGTTATGCAACTTTGGAAACGTAATAACAGTAGTGATAAGTTATTTAAAAAATCTTCAATTCTAATCTCAGCATGTGTAGGCCTACCCTATATACCAAAAAAAATAAAAATCATTCCCCTGGAAATCCCAAATTATCAAACGGTTGTCGGTCAATAATTACGGTAGGCCTACGTAATTAATCAATTCGAGGCTAATCGTCAACTTTCTACCCCCCACAAAGAAAATACCGTACGGTACCGAAACTTATAGGCTATACCGTATTTTTGTGCAAACATGCGTCCTTTTTTAATTGTTCTGTTTATTAATTTTGAGGTTCGTATACTTGAATATCAAAATGTGTACGACCATTGAGTGAAAGTGGCTGTGCTCGAAATTAGGCCTAAAAACTGATGAATGCCTCAACACCAATAAGAACATACAACTCAATTTGGTGTAAATAGCCTACCGTAATTAGTTCGGCATCATTGATTCCCAAGATGTTCCTTCTTAGGTATAACTCGCATCTTCAGACACCTGAATTCAATTTAATCAGTGTTTCAGCATATTATTACGTTTTGCCGCGTCTTCTTTACAAAACTAGCCTCGCAAAGGTGCTCTCATATTTATATTTAAATTGGCTTTTAAAACGATAACGCAGCTTATTTGTGCCAAGTACCGTATTGTACAGAGTGTATTCTGCCTATTCAAGAAAAAATCTTGACCTGTCATTGCAGTTTTATGTCACTAAAATCCATTACTAGTTGGAGTGGTTTACGGCTTTAAGCATAGGGACAGCCATTTTCTTGCAACCAAAGTGGGCGAGCCACTTGGCTTCAGGAGCTTGCGCTAGGCGGCGCAGCGAAGGCATCTCCTTTTTTTCTTTCCACCATGTTACTGTCATGAAGAATGATGTCACCTGTACCTATCAGCGGTTTTCCCGGTAAACCGGTCTTTAAATTTATCTCGATGTTGCCAAGGCTCTCCTGTTGTGTATTAGTGCAGGTATATGTTTTATTGTCTTGTGTGTGCACACTTATCGGTTAACTCTGTGTAAGCATATTCAAAATTCATTTAAAAACATGTGAAATATTTTATGTAGTCCACGTTGTTTTATGTTTCGCGGTACAGAACCGGCAACGTTGTCTCCCTCCCGCATGAGAAATGTCAGAGCCGGACACTTGGCGGCTAGACTGTAATTACATTATCGTTTCGTTTACCTCCTCCCCCTCATCGCACGTCATCAACGTAATCATAAGATTCGAAACCCCCTCTCTCTTTGTGATAACGTAATATGTGGGCAGCATCCTTCACGCGTTAGTTGGTAATGAAGGGTTTGGATTGTACACATTTTGAATATACCCCTTTCCCAAAACCGTTGGTCACAATCACCCACATAGGCCTGTTCCTTGTGACTTGGCGCCCAATCAAAACAAATGAGCTAGGGCACGCCTGAGGTTCGCCTGCAGTGACTAGTCCATTTCACGTGGTACAAGCCGGATGTTTGTTTTAGACGATTGCCCTTGACCTTGAAGCTACTTAGAGGAAGTAAAGTACTGCTCGTGTCCAAGTTCTATGAACTTGCGGGGTGAGGGGAAAGAGCAGGGAAGGGTCGGGCGAGAAGAGAAGAAGCTGTCGACAGCCCACCGTGATATCTGGTATTCCTTTCTATTCCGATACTGCTTACATTGGGCCGTTGTTCAAACTACTGTGGTGTTAGGAATGAGTGAGTGAGTCACCGACCAATGTATTTAATTCTGTACTATGCACGGACCGAGAATCCTCATCACTCGTCAAAACCACTACTCACAGTCCACGATGCACATTCCTCTCAGGTTCACGCAGCTTAGACCCGAGCAGTACACATTCAGTCTCTCGCCCTCTCGCTTCAGAGTTGTCACAACCGGTCTGATGTAATGGAATTCTAGACTTGAGCACGTGACAACGCCACCGTGCAGAGCAGTACAGTCCACGTCGAAGTATTGAGTGACGCGGAAGTACACGTTTTCATAGTTACAAACAGAACGCCATTATATTTGCCAATGGCTACTTCAGCAGTAGTGTGAGATAGTTTTGTCCATCATCTGACCGCATGGGGCAGGCGACAAGAACACAAGTACTGTAGTAACTCGCATCCAGGCTTCCATTAAGATTTTTCACTCGTCTAAAACATAATAATGTTATTGGTTTTACGTCCCTTTTAACTACACTGGCTTTTAGAGACGCCGGGGTGCCGGAATTTTGCCCCGAAGGGGATCTTTAACGTGCCAGTAAATCTACTGACACGGCTCCCTCGCATTTGCGCACCCTCAAATGCCAGCTGACTGCGCCAGGTTTCGAACCTGCTCGTCTAAAACAAACGTCCGGCCTTTAATCATGTGATTTCCTGTGAACTGACCAATTACAATGCGTCTTTTTGCAGATATTTACTATTTCAATGTCTTGGTAGGTCGTCAAATTATTTGGAATAAAGCTATTAGAAGAAACTATACCGGTGTGGTGTCTCGCAAAGAGTGCGACGAGTTGTGGAAAAAGTGTTGGGAAATGTTGTAAATCTAGAGTGTGACGTTGACACACTGTTGTTCATTGTCCAACGCTGTAACTGTCTACTTTATTGTAAATAAATTAGGCCTACATTGTTACAGATAACAAATGCGACGTAACCGCTGATGTAGAAGAGGAAGCTACAAAATATGAACAACCACGTACTGCTCGGGTCCAAGGTCCGTGAACCTGAGGGGAATGTGGATCGTGGACTATGAGGAGTGATGAGGGCCTCGGTCCGTGGGTAGTGAAAATGAAAATCCACAGCCTGTTCCAGTCATGCAACCGGGTCAGGGATGGAATGAATGAAACCCCCCATGAACTGTCCCGGCTGCCGAAACCTGTCGCACTCCTCAGGGGTAACGATGAAATGAATGACAGATGAAATGAAATGATAGTGGAGAGTGTCGCTGGAATGAAAGTTTTGACAGGGAAGACCGGAGTACCCGGAGAAAACCCCGTCTGTCCCCGCTTAGTCCAGCACAAATCTAACATGGAGCGACCGGGATTTGAACCATGGACCCAGCGGTGAGAGGTCAGTGACTGACTCACTCATTCGCTACACCACAGTGGTTTGAGCAACGGCCCTATGTTAGCAGTATTGGAATAGACATGCATTCCAGATGACACAGATGGCTGTTGACAGGCCTGCCACTCCACCTCACCCCGCAAATTCACAGAGCTTGGACCCGAGCAGTGCTTTACTTACTCTAAGTAATCGCTGAGCACTGGAAGTACACCAATACTTTGTAAACTATTTTATTAATCATTGTAAACCAGCTCAACAAAGCAAATTACACAGGGTCATTGAAAAATAATGCGAACATTTCAAAAAATTATAGCACCGAAACTCTTTATGTTAAACGTGTAATTCTTTCACTGAACGCCAGCTGGTTAAAGTAAGTTTTGTTTAGGACGGGACGTGACCTTGCTATGCGCACACTAGATGCGCAGTAGCCAAAGTCGGCCGGGAGCACGCGCGCCAATGAAGTCCCGACCTCACCTCTTTGGATTTTTTTTCTGGGGGTACATCAAAAACATTGTGTATGAAGAAAAAATTCGGGATTTGGAGCACCTACGGGAGCGAATTTCTGCCACCATCTTGACAGTTACTTCTGAAATGATTGCACGTACCATTCCAGCCATTGGGAAAGCGTGCGTTCAATGCTGATGTTGGTGGTCGGCCTGGCCTAGATTTTTTTCTATACAGTCCCTGTTTCCTTTAACTGATTAAACCATTGAATGACAGCTTTGTAATCAGGTGCAGTTTGTCGGGCGGTGCAGTCATTGGTGCATACGCCCCCGGCCAACCTTGGCTACTGCGCATCTAGTGTGCGCATAGCAAGGTCACGTCCCCTCCAAAACAAAACTTACTTTAACCAGCTGGCGTTCAGTGAAAGAATTACACGTTTAACATAAAGGGTTTCGGTGCTATAATTGTTTAAAATGTTGGCATTATTTTTCGATGACCCTGTACTAGTTGTGAAATTCGACAAAGAAAAAAAGGAAGATTCATAGTAGGTAAATTTACTGCGTCTGCCAAAGCCTAGCGCTCGAACCATTTAGCCACGGAGCCGAACGCTGTACAGTGATGCATGCGATTGGAGCAGCTGAGTGACGCACGCACGGACATGGTGAAGGGTGGGTGCAAACGCACCTGAGGAAGTGCGATCGAGTGAAGAGACGATCGATGATTCGCCCATTACTCACACCGAGGCAACGAAGATTTATTATTACAGTACGCGACGAATCCAATTTGACAACAACCTTTCGACGCTCCGAAAAATGGGAACTTTTATAAGAAAATGATCAAAAATGGATGATAATTTTCCAAAAGCGAACTGGAAGAAATTTGTAAGGCAATGGGTTTTGCATTTCATGTTACTTGTTTAGTAAATAAAGTATAATTTTCAGATAAAGGTATGTGTGTTTGAATTCTGTATTTTTTAGTTATCCATGCGATTGCAAGTTCGCATTAGCACGGATAATAAAGGATACATTTTAATAAACTACAGTGAGGGCCCTCCCTATAGAACAGAGCCTCGCAGAGGCCGTGCCGCGGCCAGGTCGCAATGACTCACTGCCAGATTCATAGCATGTACCGATTACCAGAGGATTTGAATGAGTTTTTAAATGGTACCATAAGAACCTACTTTGTGACTGTAGAGGTTACTTCGTGACAGTCATAATTTTTTTGTATTTTGAATCTCTTGAGGCCAGGGAAGCTAAAATATCAGACAAAATGCTGGCGCAAATTTTAGCTTCCCTGGCCTCAAGGTCTAAGCGTGAGATTCAAAATACAACATTATCACTCTGTCACAAAGTAACCCCTTCTTACGGTATGGATTCTGTCTTGAGGAAATAATTCATGATGAAAATTAATCAAATGTAAAACAAAAATATTAGAATACAGTCGACAGAAATAAGAAACCTCTATGGATGTATAATTGGCAGGTGAAAAGCTCAAGGAAGTAGGTGACTTCTCTTAGTTAGGAAGAAAAATAACCAGTGATGGACGAAGCAAAGATGATATAAAAAGTAAGTTAGCACAGGCAAGGAAAGCATGTCTACAGAAACGGAATCTGTTGACATCGAATATAAATTTAGGTATTAGGATGTCATTTTTGATAGCCTTTGTCTGGAGCGTGGCACTCTATGGAAGTGAAACTTGGACTGTTGGAGCAGCAGAAAAGGGGAGAATTGAAGCGTTTGAAATGTGGTGTTACAGGAGAATGATGAAGATCAGATGGGTAGATAGGGTTACGAATTAAGACGAGTGGAGGAGGAAAGATGTTTCTGGCGACTGCTAATGAAGAGAAGAGATAGGTTGGTAGGACACTTACTAAGACACCCGGGAATATCAAACTTAGTTACAGAAAGAAGGGTCGAGGATAAGAACTGTAGGGGTAGACCAAGGTTAGAATATGTTAAACTGATTGCCTCGGATGTAGGGTGTGGTAGCTATCTAGAGATGGAGCGATTAGCTCAGGACAGGGAAGCATGGAGGGCTGCATCAAACCTGTCGAAAGACTGGAGACTCAAACAACAAATCGATTATGACTGCGGGTCAGGAGGCCAGCTGGCAAGATACCTTAATTTATTGTGGTAAGTAAGACTTGTGAGTAGTAGTGTAGCCAACCTTGTATCCCGCGAACATGGTTCTTTTTAAGAAGAAGTTTGTAGTAAATTTGTTCGTAAGTTCCAGCGCCGTGCGATTGTTACTTGTGGGGGGAACCTCAAACAAAAGGTAGGCCTATACAGGAACAATCCGCGTACTCTGGAGGCTGACGAGAACCAAATAACTGCACTGATACCAAATAGCAGTGAGTATGAATTACAGCGAGTGTACCAACACTTCCAACGTCAGTGGAAAGTGTGTTTAGAAATTGAAGGACAGCATTTCCAGCAACTACTCTGAAATTCATACAGGCCTAATGATGATTATTAAATGTTAAAAAGTGTAAACGTGTTGAACTAGTTGGGTGCTACGCTGCTGCTGCTAGCACCAATGCCTTACTCGACACGCTGTACCGACCGCCACACGGCCTCGGAGAGGCTCCGTTCTATAGAGTGGGCTCTCACTTACCATTGGAGCACAACTCCCGGTTTACTCTCTGCATCAGATTACGTAGGCCTACTGTACTGAATTATCCATACCTATTTTACTGCACTACATTGTTTCTATTGCTGAGCTTCTATGCCCAAGGTCGCGGGTTCAAACCCGACCGAAGTCGTCGGATTTTTATGAGCGTTAAAAATCCCTCAGTATGCCTTCCTTTGGAAGGGAAGTCAAGCCGGCGGTCCCATGTCATAGATTTAGGCATGTAAAATAATCTAATTAGACTTGTGAGAAGCTAAATTATAGGTTAGATTTGACTAACGCTCTTAGGTTCCAAAGTTCGTCGCCAGGAGCCGACTGCGGTGGCATCTAGTAACCAATTTCAGAACTAGTTGTCGTTGACTTTGGCGTTTGGTATCAACAGTAGGAACTACTTGAAAATTGAATGTCTGCAGTCCTTACTTGGATTAAAAGCAGATAAAACACACTAATATAGCCATCACAATTAACACCGGTTAGCAGACAGATTTTGCACACACCCAATTTACACGGGGGCTACATGACCGCGTTGTCGCAGCCCCTAAACTGAGGAACCAACCAGAGTTCAGTTCTCTTTTTAGAAGTAAACGCGCACGGTATCATAACAATGTCTTCTAACCGGAAACAATTTTCTTTAAACGATAAACTGAAATTGATTGAGAAAATTGAAAGTGGGAAGTCACGCAAAAAAGTGTGCAAAGACGTAGGTGTATGTGAATCAACTCTCAGCAAAATGTTGAAGTATAAAGATGGGATAGAAGCAAAAATGTATCGGCGGATGCTGTAAAGTGAAATGAGCCCGTACAGCCGAATTTCCTGAACTTGAACGATGCTTAGTGCAGTGGATCAAGCAATTCTGGTGAGTGGTGGAATGATTAAAGAAAAAAGGTCAATGTTTTGATAAAAATTTAAACATTACAACATTTACTGGTACCAATGGGTGATTGGATGGGTTTAAAAGAATAAATGATTTGACTTTCAAATAGATTTGTGGGGAAAGCAAAGCCGTTGTTGATGCTCTGTGCAACCAGTGGATTGGTCATCTAGCGTCTCTCTTGCATACTGTATACTGCACTGTATTAAAAACCATTATTTTTACTTGCAATATTCAGAAAGTGGTTTGGATAAACTTGGGTATAACGATAACCTCAACGAAAATTACCTCAATATAAGAAAGAATAACACTTTCCCCGTCAACTTTCTTGTAACCAGGTTCGAATGTATCATAATATGTTATGTTTGCCAGATGGATGCAGTATTTTTTGTATTTGTCTGTTGGCACAGGCTAGAGTAAAATGTGGCTTTCCACCGATGTCTGTCTCATACAAGGGCTGTGATTATGAAAGCTACTGAGGTATGAGTAGGGTTACGAACTGAAAATATCCAAATGCAGGACATTGCTCAACAAGAAGCAGGACATTTAAGAAAAATGCCTGACAAGTTCAATTGATAACAAAATGATAGGCTATCGGTATATTACACATAGGCCTAACTTTTTACGAAAGGAAGTAGGCTACCTTACTTAATGATCAGTCCTTGCTGCAGTTCTTTTCCTAAGGGGCGTGGTGGCGCAGCGGTCAAGCTTTTGGCCTCTCACCACGGTGGACCGGGTTCAATTCCTGGTCAGTGCATGTGAGATTTTATATGTAATATGCCATGTCCTGTGGTTCGGATTCCGCGTAAAAAAAAGGCGGTCCCGTAGCTAATGATAACGAGATTAACGGTCACGTAAAACTACAAACTTCCTTTAGTTATTTTCTTTGAAGCTGTATTTAACAACTGAACCTACTTTTGAAAGAAGACTCTAATTATTTTCTCGAAGCACATATTTATACAATTCTTCACACAACATGTCTTTGAAATTGAACTTCACAAGTAACATTCCTTTCACTGATTTTACCAACAAACGGTTCCTTTCTTTAGTCCATTCAGCATTTACGATTGAAAACACACGTTCAGTGGAGGCATTGCTGCCTAATATGGCAAAGAAAAGCTAGCAAATGTTCAAAAGTACAGATAATACCGTACCTCAATGTTCTGGCACTTATTAAAGAAAACAGACCATTGTTGGTCTATATAGTGTTCTGTCTTTATAAAAAGTTGAACTTTTAGAATAAGCCCTTTGTGTCCATACGTTGAAGAACTGGTTGAACAATTTTGAATCATCTATTTTTACACCCTTTGACTGTAAATATTGAATACAAGGTACAATATCCTCATAGCTGAGGTCCTTAATGTTTTGAAATCTTAATCATGAATTCCTGCATTAGATGCATCCAATTATTTTATCCAATTACAGTACTCAAGATACATTTCCCATAAACATATTATATTCTTTATACAAACTATCTTCTGAAATTGTATTTAACATCTCTCTGACTGAAAGGGGAAAACCTAAATGAACAATCTTGTAACAAAACAAGTAGTTCCGTGAAGAACTATACAGCCTGTTTTCATATATCCTACTTATGTTAACTGCCACTATCAACATACACAATTTCAGTTTGATTGCTGTAATAGATTCGTAGATATTGAGAACCGACTAAATATTTCGGATGGTCGCCATGTTGGATTTTATATATGTAGGTCCTAGAGTTATGTACTGTTACATGCAGATTATTGTGAACGTGTAGTATTCAAACTTCAATCGCATAATTAGGACACAAGAAAAAACAAGGTGATTTTAAAATTTTGCACAGCTGCCATCTTGAGGTTATGGAAACAATGAAATAAATTAGATGCCAGTGGATTAACATTCGTATAAGGATTTACTGTACCAAGTTTCACTGCACGCGGATGATTAAATTGCGAGAAACGTCCATGTGAATATTTATAATTCGCGTCACCGCCATGTTGGATTTGTGATCACCAGGTTATTTAAAGTCCTATAGGTGAACTTAAGTTCTTAGCCCCTATGAACATTAAAAAATGCAGTTTGATTGCTAAAATAGATTCGTAGATATTCAGTATCATCTAAATATTTCGGATGGTCGCCATGTTGGATTGTTAAATGTATAGACCATAGAGTCATGTACCATTAAAGGAAAATTATTGCGTAGGTTCATTATTCAAACTTTCACTTCGATCGCATGACTACATCACAAGAAATAAAAACATAATTTTAAAATTCGCACTGCCGCCATATTGAGGTTATGTAAACAATTGAACTAAATTAGATACCAGTGGATTACAATGTGTAAAAATATTTCCTGTACCAGGTTTCAGTGCGCTTGGAACATTAAATCGCGAGAAAGGTCTATTTAAAATTTTCAAATTCGCTTGGCCGCCATGTTCGTTTTGTAGTTAATCGGTTTTAGAAAGTCTTATAGATGGACTTCCAGTAGTGCCCTTTATCTCCGTACAAAATTTTAGGGAGATACCGCTAATAGTTTCAGAGATATAGAATGCCAGTGAAATATTTCGCACATCCGCCATCTTGTGATTATGTGAACAATTGAACGAAGTTAGATGTCGGTGCTTTACAATGTATATAAACATATACTGTACCATGTTTCATTGCGTTTGTTTGGTCAAATCGCGAGAAACGTCTATTTAAAAGTCGCATATTCGCTTGGCCTCCATGTTGGTTTTGTAGTTACCAGGTTTCCAAAAGTCACATAAGTGAACTTATAGTGGTTCCCTCTATCACATTAGAAAATGTCAGGGTAATATCCGCAATAGTTTCGGAGATATTGAATGCTGGTGAAATATTTCGCACAGCCGCCATGTTGGATTGGTGAGTCGTAACAAAATTTGAAGGGCACGGTCGAGGTCGCCGGGAATAGTGCTATGAACTTTCCGAGTTTCATTGAAATCGCTCCTGCCGTTTAGATTTTATTAGGGGGGGACACACACACCAATCACACACACACACGCACACACACACGGACAAAAGGTGATTTCATAAGCCTATTTTTTCAAAATTGAAAATAGGCTAAAAATGGCGGACGTTTTCGATAAATTAGAAATGCCGGCCGGACATAACCAAAATGAATGAAAAGCAGGACATGTCCGGCAAAAGCCGCAGGGTTGGTAATCCGAGGTATGAGCGGTTCTGAGTAACGGCCTCAGGGCACAACTAGTGTCTGTGTGTACTGTGAGAGGTTCTACTGATAGGGTCAGTGCTATTGTTCTGACTCTGTGAGGAAAGTAATGGCAAACTATCTCACTCCTCAACTTGCCTAATATGCCTTATTATAGTGCTGCTTTGTGGTTTTGTGGATTTTACCAACCTAACCTATAGCAGTGATTTTTGAGGATCCAGCCAGCCTCTGAGCTGACTACCTAACAGGCAGACAGTTATGTTAAACCAGCGGTTCCCAACCTGGGGGGCGTGGGGCTTTATCAAGGGGGGCGTGAAGTGATTTCCATTTTTTTTAAGACTCGAATATTACAATTTTGTATAACAAACATTTTTCGAATCTCTCCAAGTGATTGTCGCGCCAAGTCAATCGTTCAAAAGCACTGGTATTTGCCAACTGTCGGCACAAACCTCTGCGGAGCCGCGAGCTTGGAGGTGAAATAAGGAATTTGCTGTGTTGTAAGGAGCAAAATCAGTGCCAATTTTATCGTCTCATTGGCATATCTTTGTGATTTCTTTGAAGCTTTGAACAGTTTGAACTTAAAGCTCCAAGGCAAAAACTCCAATATTATACGTGCTTATGATGCCATCAGAGCTTTCCTGAAAAAAAAAAAAAAAACAGTTATGGAAACGCCGGCTTCAGTTGAACAACTACTCATCCTTTCACCGCCTTAATGATTTTTTCACGGAAAATGAACGTGATCGTAATAAGTCACATTTGGATTCCCTGGCACAAGAATTCAACTTCTACTTTCCTGATATCTCGTCGGATGATTGGTCCTTGACCTTGATGTTAACAAGAAATCCGTTTGCCATTGACGTTGAGCACTGCCAGCACAACTTCAAGAAAAAGCCATAGATTTGAAGTGTGATTCAGAGCTAAAAGATGATTCCGAAATATTAGGACTGGGTGACTTTTGGGTAAACCGTCTTGAAGTGTATTCTGAAATAGCCAAAGTTGCATTGCGTGTCATTGTCCCATTTTCTTCGACATATTTATGCGATTCAGAATGTTCAACCCTGAGGGTTAGAAAAACAAAGCAGCGCTGTCGGCTTGATGTTGCAAGTGATCTCCGCAGGGCTCTGCCTAATATCAAACCAAACATACCGAATCTTACCAAGAGAAAACAGTGTCAACCCTCTCACTGACATTTGTTGACTAATTTAAGGATTTATTGTTAAAGTGTGTTCTTTGTACTGTGCTAAAATTAAGTTAGTATGTAATAGATATAAAGTCTGTACTTCACATTATTTTTCACAAATAATTATTCCATTATGTAGTGTTATTATGTAATTAGGTCTATATCCTCCGCGTCAGTTTATGGATGAGATTATAGAAGCGACGAGTGGAGAGAGGGGGCGCGATGACCACCCGTATCTGAAAAGGGGGGCGTCAGCTGGCAAAGGTTGGGAACCACTGTGTTAAACAGATCTCACTCGAAAGAAGAAACCTGTAGACGCTATCGAGAAGTTGGGTGGGGTCTGTTGTGTTTGGAGCTTTTGACGGCGTTCAGGTTCGGGCAGAATAAACTTCCCCCTACTCTTGCTTCTTTATTCTTTCCAGTGGTCCCGTTGCTTGTATACCTGCCTACCAGGCGTGGAATGCGGACAGATGTCACACTCCAAGTGATGCGCTAAACTAGAAAGCAAGCAGAAACAGTCGCACGCAAATATAATGATGGGAATGAAGGTGTAGCAAGTGGAACAGCAACTTTCTAAAGCTGAGTTACTAGCTCGGCAGTTAAGGTCTATTGAGGGATGAGAACTTGTTTTGCTGACAGAATTCCCTTGCGAAATGTAAAATGGCAACATTCATTCCGAGCAATTAATGGGGGAATAAGCTTGGCAGTTAAGTAAGGTCTCTTGAGGGTTGAGAACTTGATGTGTTGAGAGAATTCCCTTGCAAAATTTAGAATGGCAACGTTCATTCCAAACAAATAATATGGGAATAAGCTTGGGTTGGCAGTTAAGGTCTGTTGAGGGATGAGAACTTGTGTTGACAGAATTCCCTTGCGAAATTTAGAATGGCAACGTTCATTCCGAGCAAATACTGTGGGAACAAGCTTGGCAGTTAAGGTCTCTTGAGGGATGAGAACTTGTGTTGACAGAATTCCCTTGCGAAATTTAGAATGGCAACATTCATTCCGAGCAAATGATGTGGGAATATAAAGCTTGGCAGTTAAGGTCTTTTGAGGGATGAGAACTTGTGTTGACAGAATTCCCTTGCGAAATTTAGAATGGCAACATTCATTCCGAGCAAATGATGTGGGAATATAAAGCTCGGCAGTTAAGGTCTTTTGAGGGATGAGAACTTGTGTTGACAGAATTCCCTTGCGAAATTTAGAATGGCAACGTTCATTTCGAACAAATAATGCGGGAATAAGCTTGGCAGTTAAAAGGTCTCTTGAGGGATGAGAATTTGAGTTGACAGAATTCCCTTACGAAATTCAGAATGGCAACGTTCATTCCGAACAAATACTGTGGGAATAAGCTTTGCGAAATTTAGAATGGCAACATTCATTCCGAGCAAATGATGTGGGAATATAAAGCTCGGCAGTTAAGGTCTTTTGAGGGATGAGAACTTGTGTTGACAGAATTCCCTTGCGAAAATTGGAATGGCAACGTTCATTCCAACAAGGGACTGGTTGGTTGGTTGGTTCTTAAGTTTAGGGGCTGCGACAACGCGGTCATGTAGCCCCGTGTACTTTGGGTGTGTGTAGAATCTGTCTGATAACCGGTGTTAATTGTGATGACTGTAATAGTGTGTGTTATCTGTCTTTTTTTTTTAAATTTAAGTACTGCAACTTAGATTTTTTCAAATAGTTCCTACTTTTGCCGCCAAGCGCCACCGTCAACGACTACTAGGCCAAGTTCAGAACTTAGCAACTAGACCCACCACCATCGGCTCTTGGCAACGAACGTAGAAACCTAAGAGCGTTGTTTACATTCTTAACCTATCCAATTTAGCTTCACACAGGTTCAATTAGTGGAAGGTTCGTTAACATGCCATAAATCTATGACATGGGACCGCCGGCTTTACTTCCCCTCCGAAGGAAGGCATACTGAGGGATTTTTAACACAACACGGGACTAATGAGGGGTAGACACGGGGCCGTAGAGAGCGATCACGGGCCCTAGGTTGAGGGCGTCCGGGCCCCTCCATTTTTGATGTGTAACATCTTTCCATTCGGTTGCTGGATATTTTTGTGGGACTGATTTTGAAAAATGGGACGGAAGTGGATCGGACGGAAGGGTGTAGGACGCACTGCCAGCTGGATCGTATCCCTCCTGGACATTCATCAACACAAAAATCCTTTTTTTACACACTAATAATACATAACAATTCCAAGACTCTCTTTTCTTTCTTCACTGCCTACTTGATATTTCTACTCTCGCACTGCCTTCTTGATACTCTGCTGCTAATCATATCAATATGACTCATTTTAACAGAATCCATATGAAATTACGTGTTGGTCTGTGAATCAAGAGGTCCGGGAACTGGGTAAGCCTTTCATGATGATCTACTGCTGTGCACATTGCATTTACTCGCAAGTTGGCCTATTTATAAGGAATTTAAGGTTATGAGCGGTGTCGCGTCTATTAATCTAGTTGATCCATATCGTATTCTTTATTTAGGCTAGTGCTTGTGGAAGCTACTAATCATCTAATAAAATGAGTTCCGTATTATAAACTACAATATCTGTAAAACACTCCCCTTTACAATAGATTAATATCTGTGCCAATAATATTATTAAATACCGGTGTATCAACAATTTCACGTGAGGTTACACATCATATGCGACTACTGTAAGGCTCGTAAAGTTCTTTTTTTTTTCCCTCAACCTGTGCCATTATTCTGGAAGTAACGGTGTTAAGCTCGATTTGCTCAAGCCATAAAAAAAACTCCGTGGAATTTAGCGTGTCCATATTGAACGCCAGTTTACTTGGTTTTCAGTTCTTCAGCCATTCTTCTTTTTGTCTCTCATTGCTTGTTGTTTTACTTCCAAGATTTTAATCACTGTGCACTAATAATTTCATTTTCGTTATCTCACGAAAATAAGCCGAATTTCTTCCAGAAATGTATCAATTATAAAACAGTGATTGAATTAGAAACTTATGAAGATAATATTCAACTTCCGTATGCTATAAATTTAAAAAACAACTGAGAAGCTGAGAAGCAAAAACACAACGGATATTCATAAAATGCATTATAGTTTCCCTTGTAGTGTTTTGGATACTATTCATTGGTTGCACTTACATTGAACTTCGTCGTATAAAGAAATTCAAAATGGTTTAGAAATGAATTTGAGGGACGTTGTCAATTGTAAGCCATCACGGGCCCCTTTAGCAAAGCCGGGCCCCGTGGCTGCAGCCACGATTGTCCCCCCTCTCTCGTCGGGCCCTGGGTAGTCATATTGTTATTATTATTATCACTGTGTGACGTCCATTATGGCGCAGTATGCTGATAACTCCATAATTTACAGAACCATGACAAATGGTGATGATGCCAAGAAACTGCAGGCAGATCTGGACAGTGTGGCAGGATGATGTGATGTAAATAAAATGACGCTGGCTGTACTAGCGTAGCCTATATCAGATTAATAATAATTAACCCCTGGCACTACAGCCCATGAGGGCCTAGGCCGATCAAGCGACCGCTGCCCAGCCATTTGGCCTGCAGATATTGGGGTGACGCGTGATCAGCGCATCGGATCCCCTAGGCCGTTAATCTTGGTTTTCGTGATCGGGGCGCTGCCTCACTGTCAGACAGCTACTCAATTGTCCTCACGAGGCTAAGTGCACCCCGTTCCAGCCCTCTCGTCAGTTTCTAATATCCCTGACGGAGCCGGGAATCGAGCCCGGGGCCTCCGGGTGAGAGGCAGGTGCGCTACCCCAACACCACGGGGCCGGCATATCAGATTAAGTATGGCCATTAAAACCTTCTTCTACACAGCCTTTTACTACGCAGCATAATCCTTCGTATGTAGCTTATGAATTCGCAACGAATGCTAGGAATACACATTTTCACCAATTTGAATACACGTCGCGGAAACCAAGTGCATAGCTTTTAGGATTCTTGGAAGCGCCCACCGTTAGGGTGACCAACCGTCCGGCATTTGCCGGACATGTCCTCCTTTTTCCATGCTTGTCCTCTGTCCGGCAGGCATTTATTATTTGCTATTAAATGTCCGGCTTTTTGCATATTGTATTCTTAGTCATTCAGTTTGCTATTGTTTTCTCCGTTGCAAAGCTATTTTTGTTGCACTTCCTCTATCACAGTCTATCATCTGGGTACCCCTATCAGACTACGTCATTTACTCACTTAATTATAAATCATATCTTAAGTTAGAGCTGTCTGAAGGGCCTGTCACCGAAGTGGTGACACCGCCCGACGTGATATGAACGTGCTCGGTCGGAGCCGGGGATTTCTCGGCGGGGATTCAATAGTCAAGTAATGCTGGCTGCGGTATTGCGTAGTTTTGTTTTTGTGCTAGTTGGATACGGACCTTCTGAGTGATTGGAGTAATTGCTTGAATAATATCAGTATGTCATCACTCAAAAGTGGCGAGGCACAAAAGAGGAAATGTAAGTTCTCGGAGATGTTGAAACAGAAGTACGGTACCCATGTTTTAGAGAGGGACGTAACGAAAGTGAGGCGAAATGTTATATTTGTGACTGTTATGTAACTGTTGGAAATAAAGGTGCAGGTGATCTCGAGAGACATATTACTAGTGAAAATCATAGAAAAACAATTAGAAGCAGTTCTTCTAGAAGTAATATTGATTCATTTTTCCCGATTAAACATTCCCCTCTAGACAGGACAGTTCGGGCAACAGAGGCAACATTGGCATATAACACTGTTTCTCACCATCAGTCATATAGGTCTATGGACTGCACATCGAAGTTGGATAAAGTGCTGTTTGCAGATTCTGAGATTGCTAACAAAATATCATGCACTAGAACCAAAACTGAAGCTATCATAAATAACGTTATCGCACCTCATTCCATTTACATTATCACTATAACATTGAACAATAGTATTCCTTTGTTCGGAGTGGGTACTGATGCTAGCAACCATGGGGCTTTGAAACCTTTTCGTATTGTTATACAATATTTCGACTAAAAAGAAAATGGTATTCAAACTGAAGTCTTAGAACTACAAACATGTCCTAATGAAACTTCAGAGACAATATCCAATTTTGTTTCCGAGACGTTTAAGAAGCATAATATTTCTACTAAATGCGTTGCTTTTAGTGGAGATAATGCGAATGTAAATTTTGGAGGAGTTAATCGTAGAGAAGGCAAAAACGTATTTTCAGCACTTAAAAGTAAATTAAATGAACATATAATCGGGGTTGGATGCCCAACACATATACTGCATAATTGTTTGCAACAAAGTGCTGATGTACTGCCAGTTGATGTAGAAAGTATGTATGTATGTCTACCCCTTATTATTCCCGTTTTCCAACGGGGTCGGGGATGAGATGCGATGGAAGTCTTTGTGGCGATGGTTTTTACGGCCGGATGCCCTTCCTGACGCCAACCTCATGAGAGGAGTTAATGAGAGATGAAATGAATGATGGTGAATGAAACTGGGCAAGGATGTGGAAGGAAGCGGCCATGGCCTGTCAGAAGGTACCGTCCCAACATTTGCCTGGTGTTGAAAATGGGGAAACCACGGAAAACCATTTCAAGGACAGCCGACGGGGGGGCTCGAACCCACGCGTCTATCGAGTCAGCAGAGAGCTTGGCCCCATGGCCTAATGCTGTGCTTTAGGCAGCGTAGCCACTACTGTCGGTTAATTGATGTAGAAAGTATAATTTTAAAAGTCTTCAATTATTTACATATCTATACAATTCGCACTGAACAACTCAAAGAATTCTGCGAGTTTGTTGAAATATATTATGAACAGCTTTTGTGTCACACCAAAATAAGGAGGTTAGGTTTGTTTCCTGCAGTAGAAAGAATGCTAAAACTGTTTGCAGCTCTAAAGTCGTACACTCTTTCTCAGCCTTCAAATTCTGATCCTGCTATAATTAGGTCCTTTTTTGAAAACGAGTTTTCTAAGCTTTACCTGTGGTTTGTTCATTCCACTATGCACATTTTTCACAAGAAAATTTCATACATTGGAAAAGAAACGCTCTCTATAGCAGAAGTTTGTGATATATTAGGTTCAGCTCGGCCACACTGAATGATAGGATGGAAAATAAATTCATACCTCTTAAAGTCAAAAAGTCTTTGAAATCCCTCACTGAAAATGGCTTCGAAAGTGAATGCATTGCATTTGTAGAACATGTTGTTTTTTATGAAAAGTGCATTCAATACCTGTTAAAGTGGTGTAAACCTATGATGGAAGAATTTAAATGTTTCCAATGGATGAAGCTTCATGGTATGAAAGAAATTAAGTTTGAAGATGTTCTTCCTTGTCTCGAGTATTTGCAATCTAAAGGTGTGGAGACAGACGATTCTAAACTTTTTGACCAATTTTACAATGTTCAGAATTATACTAGGAGTTCCGAAATTGATAATCATACAACATTAGATAAGCAGTGGTGTGAGGTTTTCAAATATAGCCCTGACATTGAAACATTTAGTGAGCTGCTTAAAATGTGTCAGTTTTATTTCACTATTCCAGGTTGCAATGCCACCGTTGAAAGATAATTTTCCCTGATTAATACACAGTGGTCAGAAGAAAGAAACCGTTTGCTGACCGAGTCGGTTAAGGGTATTATAATAGTGAAGTACAACATTAAGAACATGTCATGTGGAGAGTTTTACAATTATTTATTACAAGAAAATAATTCATCTTTGCTGTCGAAAATGGGTGCAGTCGATAAGTATCAGCATAAAATAGCTGCAACTTTTGCATCTTCATCAACATAACAGTTATAAGGTATGTAATACTAAATTTTGCATGTAAATATTAAAATTCCATTTGTCCTCCATTTTTAGGACATTTTTATGAAAAGTCCTCCTTTTATTAAGAGTCTGTCCTCCATTTGAAAATTTAGAGTTGGTCACCCTACCCACTGTAGTCTTCTTGGGTCAAAGAGCCATGCCATCCGAGCTATGTTTCAGTGACATTCCACTGCGGAAGAAAACATGAGTCAGATTAGCGGAGTTCCAAGTCTAGTCGTAGCCGAGCACGAGCAACTAATTTTCAAGTAAGGAAAACAAGTTGCAACAAAACCATTGCCATATACATTGTTCTTTGAGTCTTCAGTCTTTTGACTCGTTTGATGCAGCTATCCATACATCCCTGTCCTGAGCTAATCACATCATCTCTACATAGCTACCACACCCTACATCCGAGGCAATCTGTTTAACATTCTAACCTTGGTCTACCCCTACAGTTCTTGTCCTCGACCTTTCCTTCCTTAACTAAGCTTGCTATTTTTGGGTGTCTTAGTATGTGTCCTACCAACCTATCTCTTCTCTCCATTTGCAGTCGCCAGAAACATCTCTCCTCTCCCACTCGTCTTAATACCTCTCCGTTTGTAACCCTATCTACCCATCTGATCTTCATCATTCTCCTGTAACACCACATTTCAAACGCTTCAATTCTCTTCTTTTCTGCTGCACCAATAGTCCAAGTTTCACTTCCATAGAGCGCCACGCTCCAGACAAAGACTTTCAAAAATGACTTCCTATTACCTAAATCTATATTCGATGTCAAGAGATTCCTTTTCTATAGAAATGCTTTACTTGCCTGAGCCAACCTACTTTTTATATCCTCTTTGCTTCGTCCATCACTGGTTATTTTGCTTCCTACATTAAACACGTACATATACAAATGGATTTTATTTAATCTTTTGCCGAAAATCTCTGACTGGCACTGGCCCTTAGTGTGTCAGTTGCCCTTTTTATTTTCACAAGGGAATTATACTCAAAACAAAAGTTTAGTGCTTTTCAGTCGGTCAACACGAATCTACCCAAAAGAGCTGGGTTATGTCCTAATCCTGAAATAAATTACATCAGATTAATAGATACACTAGGATGACCAGTTTCGATCGTCAAGCGATCATCATCAGATCCATTACACTTAGGCTATAAAATCTATGTTTGAAAATACCGGTGAAAATATTTACAATATGTACAATTATTTAGTTGCAGTATTGGTAATGCAACTGTCGGTGTATGCTAATTGTAGTATACTGTATATGATGTTAGGTGAAATGCTAACATGGTGATAGAAATCCGAAGTTTGTATATTTGGAGTGACTATATGGTTGTAAAAAGTCAACTATAATATTACAGGCTATCTGGTGTCTTCTTCGCTGGAATTATACTCTCCACAAGCTAGTAATTCCATTATGACCATTGGCAACACGACTGTGAACAGGGATATTCTGCCGGCTCTTGATCTGGACATGCTGATCCCAAGATAGCGGGATCGAATCCCGGCGCAGTCAGTTGGCATTTGAGGGTGCTTAAATGTGGGGCAGTCGTGTCAGCAGATTTACTGGCACGTTAAAGAACCCTTCGATGCAAAATTCCGGCACCCTGACGTCTCTTAAAGCCAAGTAGTTAAATGGGACGTAAAACCCTGGTATTCACATGTTTTCTTATTGTATTTGTTTCAATTTTATTTTATTTTACCCCATTGGTAGGTTGGTTCCTTAGTTTAGGGACTGCTGCCCCGTGTACTTTGGGTGTGTGTAGAATCTGTCTGATAACCGGTGTTAATTGTGATGGTTTTATTAGTGTATGTTATCTGTTTCTAATTCAAGTAAGGACTGCAGACGATAATTTCAAGTAGTTCCTACTTTTGCTACCAAGTGTTACCGTCCACGACACCTAGCTTGAGGACTTGGCTACTAAATACTATCGCAGTCAGCACCTGGCGGCGTACGTTGGAACTAATAGAGCATGATCAATTATAATCTTCAAATTTTGGCTTCACACCAGGGTAGTTAGTTAAAGGTTCTTTATCACGCCATAAATCTATAACATGGGCCCACCGGCTTTACTTCCCCTCAGAAGGAAGGCATACTGAGGGATTTTTAACGCTCTTAAAAAATCCGACGACTTCGGCCGGGTTTGAACCCGCGACCTTGGGCATAGAAGCTGAGCATACTACCAACTACGCCACCGAAGCCGCCTACCCCATTGGTACATTGTTACAGTATTAGTACAAGCCTCAAGGCTCTCAAAGTGGTAGTTTGATATTTCACAATAATAATAATATAATAATAATAGTAATAATAATAATATAATCATATTGACAGCAGTAGCTATGCTTGCTAAACGCGCAGCGCTAGGCTATAGGACCAAGCTATCTCCAGACTCGGTAGATATGTGTCCATAAACAATGCGCAAATCCCAGATGACTGGAAAAGAGCTACAGTAGTCCCAATATTTAAGGGAGGGAGCAGACTTGAATTGGGAAACTACAGGCCGGTTAGCCTTACGTCCATCGTTTGTAAACAGATGGAGCATCTCATTTGCGACTACTTGAGGGAACAGTGGGAAACAGTAATTATCACGGTTTAATGATAGGCAACATGGATTTCGGAAAGGTAACTCATGTGAGAGTCAGATGCTATCACTTTTTCAGGTATTAGCGAATCGTTAGACCATGGTGTTTCAGTCGACGCCGTAGTTATAGGCCTAGATTTTGCGAAGGCATTTGATGTCGTGCCGCATGACATGCTACTCCATAAACTAGCTTCGACGAAGTTTGATAGAAGAGTAATTTTATGGATTCAAGAATTTTTGACGGGTCGTTCCCAGAAAGTGAAAGTCGAAGGCCGATTCTCGGATGAAATTACCGTAACGTTGGGTATCCCTCAGGGCAGTGTAATCGGAACTTTGTTATTTTTTGCTTTTATAAATGACTTACCAAAATGGGATTCGCAGTGACTGTCTATAAGTGGGCGATTGAAAATAAAATGAAAATAAACACAAGAAAATATAGTCTCATAAAAATAGGGAAAGTGCGAAGGCAAGATTTTCAATATAACATTGGCTCGGAAATACTTGTAGAAGAAGTTTCTTGCAAATATTTGGGCGTTCACGTAAGGAATAATATAAAATGGAGTAGTCATGTAGCATGTGTAGTTTCTCAAGCTTACAAATCCCTGCACTTTGTAATGAGGGTATTAAAAGGAAGTAGTACCTCTGCTAAAGAATTAGGATAGTTGTCACTTGTAAGACCTATTCTGGAATACGCCTCGGCGGTTTGGTATCCATATCAAGTAGGGCTCATAAATGAGTTGGAAATGGTACAAAGAAAGGCGCTAGATTTGTGCTCAGTGACTTGAATCCCAGGAGCTGTGTGAGCCGTATGTTAAAGAAACTTGGGTGGGAATCACTTGAGGCTAGGAGGATGAAATCTAGACTCTGCGCTATGTACAACACCTATACAAATCAACCAGCATGGGGTGAGCTTAGCAAACGTATGAGAAAGCCCACTTGCATGGGTAGGAGCGATCATCCTTTCAAAGTTAAGGGCCGACAACAGCGAACAAATTATGGTAAATATTCTTTTGTAAACCGTGCCATTGATATAACTGGAACTCTCTACCTGCCGCAGTCTTAGAGCCTTTTCCCAAACATATAGGTGTAAATACTCCAGTTTAATTGTTAATGGTTATTAAATTGTTATGTATAATTATTTATTTGTTGTGTATATCCAATTTGCCACCGGGGTACACACCCCCAATTTCAAATGAATGAATGAATGAATGAATGAATATGAGTTCGAATCCCACCATCGGTCTTCCTTGAAATGGTTTACTGTGGTTTACCATTTTCAACTCGAGGCAAATGCTGGGACGGTACCATCTAATAGGCCACGGCTGCTCCCTTCCGTCTCCTTGCACAGTCCCATTCACCATAATTCATTTTATCTATCTAATTTCTCTCATGAGGTTGGCGGCAGAAGGGCATCCAGTCGTAAAAACCATCCGTCACGTAGGCTATCATGGCATCTCATCTCCGACTCCATTGTAAACGGGAATAATAAGGCGTGAATATACTGTGAGGGCCCTCCCTATAGAAAGGAGCCTTCAAAAGGTCGTGCCGTGGACAGGTCGCAATGACTCACAGACACATTTGTGCCGATAACAGAGGGCCGTGAAGCCCTGGATGCTGTCATAGCATGTATTACATACGCAGCTGATAAGAAACCTTCGTTTTGGACTTGCTGTGAAGTACTGTAGCCTGCCTCATATTCCATGGAAATGTTAGTTAGTTATTGAGGTTTCAAGGGGCGGAACTACGAAGTCATCTGCCACTTCCCATCAACATGGTTAGGTATAGAACAAAACATTGAATTTTCCTAGCAGAAACTTATCTCCTCAAGAAGAAGTTTGCAGTAGATTTGTTCGTAAGTTTCAGGGGGAATTTGGGGAATTTTGGAAAAATCAAGAGGAATATTGGGGACATCTGGTGGAATTGGTGGAATTTCACATTCCTCCATTGGCACCCCTGACGGGAAACCTCCCACAACCTCAAGGAACCCTCTCCTAAAACACACACTCACCCCCCTCCCCATCTGGGGGAATTTATAACTCCTCAGTAGGCAGCCGTAAAGGCCTCCTATCATCCCTTACTCAGCCATCTGGAGTGAATTTATCACCCCCCGGTTTGCATCCCTGGCTGAACATTCATGAGTCACGTTCCCATGACCTTTGATAAGCCCTCCGCCATCTTGATGTCACCTCTAGCCCTGACGCCATCTTGATGACGTAATCATGGCCCCTATGTCTATGCTAGGGGTGGGTTATGTTTTAGGGTTATATGACCACTCCTCTTCAACGGCGGTGTGGCCACCTCTCTTGTGAGCTGTCAAGCTTATTTTTCCGATTCTTTGTTTAGGAGATATCACCAAGTGAGCCTATGTGCCCCCACTACCCTACTAAGTACCGAGTCCGGTGATCACTTGCCCTATGGCGCTGCACGTTAGCCATCGTACAGTAGCTACCGCTGTCCAGTGGTTTGGAATCCACCAAAAAGAAAAAAGGGAGGTGCTGTGGCTTATGATCTCGAAATTAATTGTCTCTGCTTTCTTGGTGAAATTTAATTATATAGAACGTTACTTGGCAGGTTTAATTCACACCAGATTTTGCTTTGGTGGAGCAGTGCAATTGCGCAACTCCGATCTTGCATCACAATAGACAACATAGCGTGTTGAACAGAACGGCTAGCTATGCTATATTATACAGTCAGGGGCAGCCCTAGGGCGCTTTTATATGGGGCGGAGGGGAGCACAGAAATGCTACGCTAGTTTGACAGCGCAAAAGATTTAAACTCAATCACCTTATTAGCATACTACATAACCCTACCCGCAGTGCTTAAAAAAAAAATAATAATAATAAGGGGTAGCCTACTCTCAGTTGTAGTCAACAAAACATCACGATCTTGCAATTTTCGGCAATTAGCAAAGTCCGGTCATTGATTGTGTTCGAATCATTAACTTTCAGCTTTATCGATGCCTGGGTGGATGTTAAATAGTTCGTTATTTTCTTTATCCTTCAAAACTATCCACAGGCAGAAAATAACAACCCACTCCGCCTCCAAACAATAGCCTGCTTGCTCATAAGAACGGAGTGCGAGCTGCCGACCAAAATAAATTGAATCGATAGAACGATTAAAATCGAGGATTACTCGAAATCTTCTCCAGCTATATATTGTGAACAGCGCGTTGGCGCCAGCTGATCGAAGAACTTTCAAGTCGGACTAGATGCAACTGTACCAATATTTTTTCTTAAACAGTTTTCAAATGTTTAAGGGTACGGATACCCCCGCGTTCCCCCTGAAAAAAAAAAGTGACAGTCAGCCTGAAAGACTAGACTTTGTATCATTTTAAATGCTATAAATGCTGAAAAATGCTAGAAAGGCTGGAGACTTCTCGCTTCGCTCGAAGCCAAAGACTCTTGACATGTTAGAAAATTATCTGCATAATAGGCTACTTATCTTGCTTCAAATTACTCGCGAACGGCTCGTGAAAACCAAGGGCAAAGCAAGGTCAAGCACGGGGGATGCCGTCACGCTCACCAGAGCGCGCGGGGACGTGCCCCTTCCATCCAGTCTAAAAACACTTATAGTGGGCGATGTATTGAAGATAGAGATATGCTCTCGCGGACTTTTTTGTAGAACTTTTCTTGCTGACCAATTCTTACGCTCATAGTATATTGATATGTTTAATGGTTTGCCCAGCGTAAGCTTAAGAAGCACACGGACGCCAAGTTTGTTTTCGACTTTTTCACTGAAATCGTTACTGCTTGGCTTCCTTTGATCATACATAAATTATTTTCTACAGAATCTTTCCTCGAGATATCCTTTACAGAATGGTGAAAACCGCATCAAAATCCATCCAGTGGTTCTCGAGATTACCCGTGACATCCAAGAACCGGGGATTTTTGTCTTATACTAACGAAGTAGAGATTGTCGGGGAACACATGCACCAAGCGGTACTATGACGTCACACACCTCAGTGCCGTGGCCAACGAAAGATATTGGCCCCACTGCGAGCAGCCATCTTGTCTGTGACGTAGGCGATGTAGTGACCCTGGTTGAGTCGACTTGTGAATTTCTTGTGAATAGCAGTGTGAGAATAGTTAGTGTTTTATAAAGTGTAACGTCCAACTTTGCATCCAACTTGTGTTGTGGTGCATCATGTAGCTGCAATAATTAAGTAGCCTACAGGGTAAGTGTTAACACCTGCGATTCTTTATTTCTTATTAATGCTACAGATTAATCAAACGCACGTGTGGTGTAGGTTATGTACGAATTTACGTTAGCCTAATATTGCGGATGTTGAGGAATATTGTAATGCATGCTAAGTTAATTACCTGAGTTAAAGTTAGAAATTTAATGAATGTATCCCTTTACAGGAAATAAAAATGTGGAGATGCTGTGATGTGGCTGGCTGTAAGAGCAATTACAGATCTCAGTATGAAAATGTTTCTACATTTTCTCTCCCAAAGGACGAAAAATTAAGAAATATATGGCCTAGAAAAATTCCCACTGACTTCTCTAAAGTGAGCAAGCCTATAATTTGTATTAAACATTTTCCTGATAGCTCTGTTATCAGGACAGAGCAAGTTGATGGGGAAATAAAGACATTTGCTGGGTGTTATCTGAAGTTGAAACCTGATGCAGTACGGTATCTTCAATATTTCCGAATTTGTCAGGATATCTATCCACTCCCGGACCTTCTTCTAGAAGACTGTGTGATGCAGAGGTAGAAAATCTCTGATAAAGCCATAGAAGCGAGCTTGGAAGACTTCAGACACTACGAAGAAGAGAATTCTGTGCACAGTCTATCGGATATATCTGAACACTTCTCCTCCAACAGGAATAAATTTAAGCAGGAATGGACATACATCAAGACAGAAGACAAGTTGGTGAAGTGCTTGAAGAATGTGAGTGATGCAGTGCCCATAATTACAGGTTCTGTGTGTATTCTAAATAACCTCAGCATTGAGCTGGCTGTCAGTGAGTTGCAGATTCCCAAACGTAAGTGCCACAAAACTTTCTTTGCATTACTAACAAAAATTCATTTGATGAACTACTTCAGTTCATTGAAAATTCTGAGTGCGATGAAAATGGAAGAAAGTTGTCAGCAGTGAATGTTCCTGTGAACATCCTACAGAGAAGTTTATCGAGTGATGATTACACACCATTATAGTAGTCTTTAATAGAGCAAATTAATTTTTTAGATGTTAGGCAAACAATCGTAGGTACAGTGGAGATACGTTACTCTTGGCAGCTTCCATATAATATGTTCACTTGTCATCAGCGTACAAAAATTTACATTGGAGTGGTCATATTTATCTGCCTCATCCATCAAATCTTCAAAAGTTGCTTGGTAAGTTTGATTTGAGTACTTTTGACATTATTGGGAGTATTGAGTAGCCTATCTCAGTCTAAAGAAGAAGTACCATATTTGAAAGATCATGAATGTTCATAAATTACTTTTAGTTCATTTTAATGGAGAAGTTGAACTGTACTCTTCTAAAGTCATGGCGAGACAAAGCCATTGCTCGCTACTTGGTTAGGCGACTATCTGGACGAAAATTATTGTTAGTAGTGCAAGCAAGGAGGTCTGGGGTTAGCTTTGTGTTTGTATGTAAAGAATAATCTGTATTACCAATAATGAGCGCTGACAGCTGTCAAAGCTAACACGTGGGGTAATGCTGCATTGCCACTGAGGCAGATCATGACTCATAACATTCCAAGAGGCTTCCAGGAAGACACAAATACTGGGATCTGTGGTGTGTCAGCCGTATTTGTGTGAAGGGTCAATTAAACATTGCGATGCATGCGAGTTTAGGAGAATTTTTAGTTACCTAATCGCTCTAGCTGCTACTAATTTAATTATGGGTATATTCCTTTCATAGCCCCCTCTTCGTCACTTGTGTCTGAATTGGATCCGGAATTGCTTTCCAGGGAAACGATGAACCGATCTACCGCATCATCGAGTATACATTCACGTTTCGTAGCCTCATCCAGTTCTCGTTGCACTACAGTATTAACACAACACGCTTCCAGTTTTATCAAGTCACTTCCCTAATAGCCTAAACGGTAAGCTTCTCAACCTCACGGAGTGTGAAATTTTTATTATGCCATGCTACATAACCCTTCACTTGACCCCATATCATTTCTATAGGATTGAAGTGGCTATGATATGGGGCAGCGTGATGATCTCATGGCCATGCTTTCTCGCCAGTTCATCCACGTGGTAGCCTACATGGGTTTAGGCTTGCGCTGCTGTATAAGGATGAGAAGGATATTAATTCTGAATGAAAGTGGAACGTGGCTTATACACTTGCAGCAGACATGAATGTGCCTTTACATACCTTGTGTCCTTGTTTCATCTTCTGGGCGATATTACTTATTGAAATTAAGAACCCTAATTACTACTGAACCTCATATATGTGCTAAAGTACGTAAATATGTGTTTTTATTTTTTGCTATTTTAAAAACAGCTGCCATGCTTCGGCAGCACTTGCATCTCGTTCAACTGTCATCGAGGCTCACTCTAGCAGCACGCACCGAGGCACACACATTGCTGCCAACATGTGAGATACAAAATCACTGTTGATAAAAAGAAGTGGGATGTAAAATCACTGTTGATAAAAAAAAAGAATCATCGGGACGCGTTAGGCAGTCAGTAACCATTGTCAAAACCCATTGGATTGGACAAAATGAAGGTAAGAATGGTCGGGTGCGGCGCAGTCCTATTCGGCCAGTTAATTACACTGTTAAAATCGGACAGACTTTTCTGGCCACCATGATCTGCCCCTTTGATAATTGATAGTCCAATTCGGCCAGCGATAGCTCATTAGCAACCTCCCCTACCTTCCCCCACTCTGCAGCCAACACATACCATACTGTTCACATTTTCCAACATTTTGTCATTAAACTGTTGGAGGAGAGGTGACTCTCAGTTTGACGGTCCCAGGGGTGTCAATTACTATAAATTCACATATGTATGACCTAGCTTTCTGGATATGGTGACAACTACTGACTGTGGAGGAGCTTTATACAAAGAATACCATATGTCCTCAATAGTTTCACCAATATGGACATCCATGAGATTGTGTTCGATAAACTGACAGCGTTAATATAACCTGCTGTAAGTGCAAGCTCTAACATTTTACCCGATCTTCTTTGTATACACTAATAAATGAACAAAATTAAATTTTAATAAACCAAGTGAACAATTTTCATTGAATACCCTAACCTATTAGATGAAATTAAAACATACTTAATACCAGTACCATAATTAATAGTTGGAGATTCATTTTAGGGGTGGGGTAGCTTGGCAATCAGCCCGGTGAACTGAATTTTTAATTGGTGTAAATTATATTTATATACTAACCAAGGGTCACAATATTATTTAGCAATTATATTTCGACCATGCAGCCAGCCTGAAATGGTTTTCCGTTTTTTTCTATTTTCAACTCTATACAAATCCAGGAACTGTCCCTTCGAATAGGCCACGGCTGCTTCCTTCTTTAGTTCATTAATTCGAATGACATTTTAACTGCCATTTCCTTGTTAAGTTCAAGTATATTTTAATGAAAGTTAGTAGTTTTTTTTCTTTATTGTCTATCCGGGAAGTTTGTTTTATTGAGATTTTAATTAATATGGTTCAAAAAACACTAAGATTAAGAATAACATTTTAACTGCCATTTCCTTGTTAAATTCAAGTATATTTTAATGAGAGTAGGTAATTGTGTAGTGAATAAAACAGGATTCCTTCTATGAATCCTCTGTAAAACTGTCGCCATATTTCAGTTTGATGGAATAGTGTTTTAAAAGTCATTTTCATTCATTTTAGTAGTTTTTTTAGATGACATTTCATTGAGCATTATATGTCCGCCTCGTTACGTAGTGGCTATCACCGCGGAGGCCCGGGTTCGATTACCGGCTCTGCCAAGAAATTTAATTCTGATTTGAGGGCTGGATCGTGTTACACTCAGCCTCGTGAGGTAAAACTGAGAGGAGGAGGAGGGTTCGTCCCACCTCCGCCATCCTGGAAGTAGTTTTCCGTGGTTTCCCACTTCTACTCCAGGCAAATGCCGGATTGAGTCCTGATTGAAGGCCACGGCTGCCTCCTTCCCAATCCTCACCTTAATTACAACTACACGCAATAATACAGCCATCACAATAAGACAAGTTATCAGACAAATTCCACACACACAACCAAGTACACGGGGTTACATGACGACGATGTCGCAAAGCCCCTCAATGAATCAAACCCGTGGTTTGGAGCACCCAAACATCAAGCCGACTGCAACCCAGTTCATAGGCTACAAATTGTGGGGCACGAATAACCTGCGCGACGACACCCTTAGCCACATCACTTTGATTTTAGATCATGTACCACTATTCCTCATATCAAGCAGGTACTTAATTGTCCTCACGAGGCTTTCCTTCTCCTGATGCAGAATTGAGAATAGGTGGGTTTGATTCCTACCTCAGAGATGCTGGAAGTGGTTTTTCATGGTTTCTCATTTGTATTCCAGGCGGATGCCTAGATTGTACCTAAATTAAGGTCATGGCGCCCTTCTAACCATATCCTAGCCAAATTACAAGTACAAAATAGTACGCTACAGCAGTTACAATTACACAGATTATCCGACAGATTCCACACACACCAAAGTACACAGCACTACATGATCGCCAAGCCTTCAAAATGAATAAACGACAATTGTTTCCAGCCCTCAAATCAGATGTTAAGTATGACTGGCTGCGTTGCTCAGCGGTAACGTTCTTGCCTACTGAGCCCAAGGCTGCAGGATTTAATCCTGGCGCAGTCGCTTGGCATTTGTGGGTGCATAATTGCGATGGAGCTGTGTCAGTAGGTTTACTGGCACGTTAAAGATCTTCGGGACAAAATTCCGGCACCCCGGCCACAGTAGTTAATAGGGACGTAAAACCAATAACATTATATAGATCTTAAGTTTCTGGCTGTAATCTAATCCAGAGCCTCCTCGGTAAGAGAAAAGCGTGGTAACCATACACCACGAGGGACAATAATAATAATAATAATGCAAGGGGTTTAAGGTACCTTTTAACTGTTTTAGCCTTTTAAAAGAATAAAGGCATAATGTTTGTTTCACTGAAATTGTGTTAGATCCAATTTTGTATAACCCTACGTGGAAGTGTGTTTACGGGAAATTCCAGAGCCAGTGGGTCATTCTGCAAGATCAAGTAAGTTATCTTACCTTTGGGTTTTCACAAGGGTAGTGGTGGGGGACCGAAGGGAGAAGGGTTTCAGCAGAAGAACCAGAACTTGGCCTGGGGCAATTGGCCAGAAAGGACAGTGCGATGGAATGACAAGATAAGAAAGATCCACTCAGAAGATTAGCTGGCTCAATTCGCCAACACCCGTCGGGTGTAGGTGCGGCCTTGGCCGCGCGCAGCTAGCGGGGCATTGTTGACACAAAACCATTGATCTGGGCGCGTTAGGCTGTAACCTTTGTCAAAACCACAGTTGTGCGGAAAAAAATACACATACTTATTACAGGAGAGCGATATACTGCATAGTAATTACAGAGCAGATAACAAAAAACACTCATTTCAGTCGTACAGAGATGCGAAATATTGCGCTCACTAGCATAATTAGAGTCGTGAACTGAGTGCTGCGCACGAATGATGCCCACTAGAGACTGAATTGGGCACTTTTTTGTTTCACATAGTACCGTAAGGGCGAGGTTGGCAGTACTGTTATGATACTTTTTTGAAGATTGATTTGAACAATGGCTCTCACCGCTGTAATTTTCGCATATTTGAAATGGCTGGGTGGGTCACAGACGGTGGAGGAGGAAACATATATTAAAACATTGCTTCCTGATTTATTTCTCATCCTTTCATAAGGTATTTTGGCTAATTCATGTCTTATATAGAATGTTATCGCTCGTTCTATGTTCATTCAGCGCTACCGAGAAAGATTCCTTTGTCAGAGAGCTGTCGCATGGTCTACACTATGGTGGTCGAGCCATTCCAACATTCGCTGCTTCATACTTGATGTTGTTGGAGCTTATTCTATCTGTACTGTGTGGTACGAAGCATTGTCCATTACAATAACACTGTGTTCAGGGATGTTGGGTAACAATTGTTCCTGGAACCATTTTAAAAACTCGTTGTAGTCCATGTCTTCTTGGTAATCACCAGTTCTTTTCGACCTAAAGAGCAAAAGTGTATTATTAACAAAGCCGTGTGATAGCCCGGCGTGTAGAATAATAAATCGACCCCCTCTGCCTGACGGCCCTTTCATTGTCCTCTGAACTCAGTTGTCACTCCAACCCTTAGACACTGTGTGACCAGTATTGACCCACGTTTCATCTAACCACACAATATCCATAACATTTTTGCTGTATTAAGTTTTGAATTTTCCAGTATTTTCACCCAATTTCCACCAAATTTTGTAGGTTCTTTAAAGTGAGCATAATTAAGGGAATTCTAAACTTTGAAGCTATTTGGTTCAATCATTTAGAAATTATAACATTTTATTAATAAATATGCAAATTTTGAAAATGTCCCAGGCACAACAACTTTAAAGTTATCAATCTAAAACGTCTATGGAATGATCATCAATGGTATACAAATAAATATTGGTATTACTTTTAAAATCAGTGCAAATGGTTTATTATTAAAATATTTTTTTCTTAGAATGACCTGTTGTTCAGTTAAAATATGTCATTTTTTTTTCAAATTTGAACCTAAATATTTCTGAAAGTTATTAATATTTTTCAAAATGGATTTGAAGGTAATGGGATCAAAACTCATGCAACTGGAACATTTAAAATGCTGAAAAATATAGTATTGAGAAAAAGCTAACTTTATTTAAAAAAAAACAGTATTTTAGTGGAATTTCCATCATCAAGACTTCCCTGAGTTTACAAATCACTTTTCCCACACTTCAGAGGTTACTTATTACTAAACCCATCTTTCTCCCTGATGTTTACACGAAGATTTAATGCCACAATCACCACACAGGTCTGTAAACAAACTTTGGAGGGCACCCATGTTGAATGAAGATGTGCTCATCATTAACACTAGGCCTAACAGTATTCTCCTCGCTAAAATAGGCCTATTCCAGTTTTCTGACACTGGCAGAAGAAGTAGTTGCAGCTATTGAACTGGCATTACTTAATTTCACATGTAATATTACCCCACTGTTTGTCAACATTCAAAATAGCACTATTCCTTTTCTTTGTTTCACGGACTTTCGGTTTACGCCATCGACTAGATACAGAATACATCTAATAAACTGCACACAGATCTCTAAAATACCATTAAATTACACAAGTTCCACCACTCACAGTAAACCAATAAAAATATAATTCTTGCGAATAAACATCATTAAAGCCACTGACCATCGACATGAACAAAGACGCATGGTTCCACCATTTATCCAAAATAGCCTATACTTTACTACCAAAACCAAAACACTTCTGTTCGATGTTAAATATGTGCTTGTGTATAGTAATGATATTCTTTTAGTGAATGCCATACAGCTAAAAATTATATGGGATAAGAAAATAACATCTACGGTAAGAAAAGTTTCACACTTGGCAAACATTGCCTAGGCTACTCATAACTGATAAATTTACCAACAGATGGCAGCATAAGCTTGTATTCAGATGATTGGCATGATAATCTTGGCGAAGAGTACGAAATTACGCCTACTATCAATCACGTCTACTATCAATTGCGTCTACTATTAATCGCGCCTACTATCAATTGCGTCTACTATAAATCGCGCCTACTAGGACATGACGTTTCATTAAACCAGAACATTTCCTTTTTTGTAAGCCTCTCACCCCTCCCATCAATCTATGACGTCATAATCAGTCTTAAAGCAAGTCTAAACTTGTAGAACATGTCACGTGACAAAGTTAGGTTAGGTAAAGTTAGGTTATATTAAGTGAGCTGAGGTTATGTCTTAAAATACCCTCTACCTTGTACTTTGTATAAACATTGACACTGTAACTTTATGATATCAAAAATGATCTGAGTCGCGCCCATGTCAAATTGCGCCTACTATCAATCGCGTCTACTATCAATCACGCCTACTATCAATCGCGCCTACTATCATTTGCGTCTACTATAAATCGCGCTTACTACAAATCACGCCTACTATCAATCACGCCTAGTATCAATTGCGTCTACTATTAATCACGTCTAGTATCGATTACACCTACTATCAATTACGTCTACTATCAATTGCGTCTACTATAAATCACGCCTACTAGGACATGACGTTTCATTAAACTAAAACATTTCCTCTTTTGCCAGCCTCTCACCCCTCCCATCCGCAAAACGTGCTTGTATGAGCTGTGTATTTAAATTCAATATATACAATTAACCACTAAGTGTTCAGAACTAACATGTCTAGGGTATATATGGGATCCTTAGCAACAAACAAAAAATACGGTCTAACCTACGAGTGTACGGTCTTGTCATACGCAGTAAGTACCTGTTAACCTTGACTAGGGTATAAGAATATTGTCAGTTGACTACTGCCTGTTACAGTGTTCACATCGTGAAAGACCGTCTCACCTACCAGTCTCCAGCCTTGTCATACGCAGTAAGCAGCTGTTGGCGGAAAACAACATCCATAAATCTTGACATTTAGGAAAGTGTGTGTGTGTAAATCACTTGTAATCTAAATATTGTTCATGTGACTTTACTAAAATTTAATTCATATGTATTAGTTGATATGGAAGTCTCAACAACCAGTCATGGCAAGCCATGTGTCTTCTATAAAGGATATACATATATTGTAAAAACAACCAATAAAGATGGAACTGTTATTTGGCGATGTTCAAAACAACGATCCAAAAAGTGTCGAGGAATGATTAAAACAAAAGACTCCAACGTACTTACTTCAAAAGAACATCATTGTGAATCTCAAATTAATACACATTTAAATACGGAAAATACTCTAACCCAGGTAAAAAAGCAAGTCCAAGAAAAATATATTGCTGCTCAAGATAGTGCATTGTTTGTTAAAAAGCATTCATCATCACCTCAAAAAGACATGTTAGGACAAATACCATCGTTCAAAAAACCCTTAACACTATCAAAAGCAACGCAGACTCTACAAGAGGTCCCTGTGGAAAACAAACAAGAGGAATTGGATAGTTCTAGTGATGTTGAGAATGATGATGATGATGATGATAATGATGGTGACAATGACTATAATAATTTTGATGATAATATTCATAATGATGATGATAATAATGATAATTATGAAAAAGAAGAGGATGAGGGTTTTATGTTTATAAAACCATTGCGGCTTCCCCAGTTTTTAAGAGCAAGAGTACCTGGAGAAAGTTGTAAAAGGATCTACAACAAGCGTTGTGTTTAAAAATCTATATAGAACAATGGTAAAGGGATAGAGTTGAATTCAGTGTGTAACTATTATAAAATGAATTTAATAAAAATATTGTATGGGTATTGTCTGTTTTTCTTAATTACTATCCCCATGTCCCACTATTAATACAATTGTTAACCATCAACAGTCTCTGACTATGTTCAGAAAGAGAGTGGCCTTAAACAATACACTATATCTATGGTTTGTGTACCGAGTGTCATAATAATGCAGTGTGGCCAAGCCATGTCAAGGCAATAGTTATGTCAGGTAAGGGATTCGAACCCTTGCTTCCTTATACAGAAAATTTGATCTTAAGTCAAACACCTTAACCACTCGGTCAACCTGACAGTTACTAATTTAATTAGTCTTGAGGACTTGAGTGTTTACAAAACTTTTCCAGTATACATTGACTAAACCACTTGCTTGTTTTGAAATATAGATTTTGTTTTGTTTTACCATAACATTGCAGTTATGAGTCTTGTGAACTGGGTGTTCAATATTGGGTTAAAGGCATTTTAAAATCAATTTAGAAAAGCTCTTAGGTATCGTGTCATGGGTTTTAGTAATGCATTACTGTTCGTTGACTAACATATACCGTTACACAACATTATTTTAGTGAACTTACATGTTGTTGTTTGAGTCTTTAGTCCTTTGACTGGTTTGATGCAGATCTCAGCGCCTATCTGTCCCGAGCTAATCGTTTCATCTCTATATAGCTACCACACCCTACATTCAAGGCTATCTGTTTAACATATTCTAAACTTGGTCTACCCCTACAGTTCTCGTCCTCGAACCTTTCTTCCTTAACTAAGTTTGCTATTCTTGGGTGTCTTAGTACGTGTTCTACCAACCTATCTCTTTACTTCATTAACAGTCGCCAGATACATCTCTTCTCCCCCACTCGTCTTAATACCTCTTTGTTAGTAACCCTATTTACCCATCTAATCTTCATCATTCTCCTGTAACACCACATTTCAAACACTTCAATTCTCCACTTTTCTGCTACACCAATTGTCTAAGTTTTACTTTCATAGAGTGCCACGCTCCAGACAACGGCCTTCAAAATGACTTCCTAATACCTAAATCTATATTCAATGTCAACAGATTCTGTAGAAATTCTTTCCTTGTCTGAGCTACATAAGAATCCTAATCGTGTCTGGTATAATGTCTTGTTTAGCAAACATAGTCACTCAAAAGGTCTAAGCATTTTTTGTATATAACCCAAAATAGCAAACAGTTTTTCTAAAACCCTACTCATTGATCAATAACAAGCAGAGTCGCCAAAGTGTTTCGTTGGTAGTTAACTCATGTCTAGTTAATCAATTCCTTTCGTATCGTTATCCAATTGTAGTAGTAAGGACTGGTGAACAACGTCAGTTCAACACACTGCTTTACACACAAATGTAGTTAGGCCCTTTGACATAATTTGGATAAATTTCATGGGCCGGTCCATAGGGACCAGTCCAAAGGGGCCAGTCTAAAGGGACCCTTCCACAGGGACCCATCAACAGGGACTTGTCAGCAAGGACCCATCAACAATGACCCGTCAACAATGACCTGTCATCAATGACCTGTCAACAATGACCTGTCAATAGGGACCCGTCAACAATGACCCGTCCACAGGGACTCATCAACAAGGACCCGTCAGCAATGACTCGTCAACAGGGACCCGTCGAAAAGCACCTGTCAAAAAGGATCCATCAAAAATGACCCCCTGTCAAAAAGGGCCCGTCCAAAAGGGGCTAGTCTACAGAGACCAGTCCAAAGGGACAAATCAACAGAGATCAATCAACAGGGATCAATCAAAAGGGGCTATCACCTCAAGGCCTGACATATCCCTCTTTGATTATTGGTTTGCCAATCGACAAGCGTCACTTAAAATACTTTTTGATCACCACTCGTGGGTTGGGTTAGGTTAGGTTACACTACAGCCACCATCTTTTAAAAAAAGCCTGCCCTCTTACAAAAGCTATGAGTGGGCATGCGTAAAAAACAAAACAAAAACAAGCATGTTAATTCATAGTGGCTATCCACCAAGCACATATCTCTTGTGTGGAACAACGTTTTATTCCATATCGGCATTCAAACTCTCACATGTTGCAATTGGAAAGAGAGATTCTCTAAAAAAAAAAATTACATTTTCACCCCCTAGTAGGGGTAGGTTTTATTTTGGGGTGGAAATATGTTGTTCATTGGAAAGGGGGTATCAGCCCGAGTTCAATGACACCTCATTCGTCAAAATCCGACCACGGGTTCGAACTCACATTTTCTCACGTATGAAGCAAAACAGGATGTGACTTGTTTCACAAGGAGGACGGTAATAAGGTCATTTCACACGTGTTCACATGCATTTCGTCACTTTCCTTTCATATCGTTATTCCATTATAGTAGTGGTGAACAATGTCAATTCAACACACACAAATGTAGTTAGGCCCTTTGACATAATTTAAATAAATTCATGGACTAGTCCGTAGGAACCAGGCCAAAAGGACCCGTCCAAAGGGATCAGTCCAAAGGGACAAGGACTCGTCCACAAGGACTTGTCCACAAGGACTCGTCCACACAGACTCGTCCACAATGACCTGTCAACAATGACCTGTCCACAAGGACCTGTCAACAAGGACTTGTCCACAAGGACTCGTCCACAATGACCCGCCAACAATGACCCCCGCCAACAATGACCCGTCAACAATAACCCATCCATAGGGATCCACTCCCCCACCCTCTTACAAAAGCCATGAGTGGGCATGCGTAAAAACAGAAAACAAGCATGTTAATTCATAGTGGCTATCCACCGCACATATGCACTTTATGTAGAACGACGTTTCATTCCATATCGACATTCAAACTCTCACATGTTGCAATTGAAAAGAGAGATTCTCTAAAAAAATACAATTTCACCCCCTAGTAGGGGTAGGTTTTATTTTGGGGTTGAAATATGTCGTCCATTGGAAAGGGAGTGTCAGCCCGAGTTCAATGACACATCATTCGTCAAAATCTGACCATGCGTTCGAGAGATATCGCCATTTTAGTATTCCAGCGGTGGAGCGGTGGCGGTGGCTGCGGAACCGATCAAAACACACTACTCATTCCCAAGGTTTCCCAAATAAGAAAAATCCACTGAGTTTTTAGGGAGGTTTCACAACAGAAGGAATACTTGTACTATTATATTGAATCTAGGTTTGTTGTTGTTTGAGTCTTCAGTCTTTTGACTGGTTTGATGCAGCCCTCCATGCGTCCCTGTCCTGAGCTAATCGTTTCATCTCTACATAGCTACCACACCCTACATCCGAGGCAATCTGTTTAACATATTCTAACCTTGGTCTACCCCTACAGTTCTTGTCCTCGACCCTTCCTTCCATAACTAAGCTTGCTATTCCTGGGTGTCTTAGTATGTGTCCTACCAACCTATCTCTTCTCTTCATTAGCAGTCGCCAGAAACATCTCTCCTCTCCCACTCGCCTTAATACCTCTTCGTTTGTAACCCTATCTACCCATCTGATCTTCATCATTCTCCTGTAACACCACATTTCAAATGCCTCAATTCTCCTCTTTTCTGCTGCACCAATAGTCCAAGTTTCACTTCCATAGAGCGCCACGCTCCAGACAAAGGCTTTCAAAAATGACTTCCTAATACCTAAATCTATATTCGATGTCAACAGATTCCTTTTTTGTAGAAAGGCTTTCCTTGCCTGAGCCAACCTACTTTTTATATCCTCTTTGCTTCGTCCATCACTGGTTATTCTGCTTCCTAAGTAACAGAAGTCTCCTACTTCCTTCAGCTTTTCACCTGCCAATTTGATCTCCATAGAGGTTTCTGATTTATTTCGGCTGCATTCCAGTATTTTTGTTTTACATTTATTAATTTTCATCATGAAGTCCTTCCGTAAGACGGAATCCATACCATTCAAAAACTCATTCAAATCCTCAGGCTTGTCGGCCAAGATGACGATGTCATCAGCAAATCTCAGAGTTGAAATTATTTCTCCTTGAATCTTCACTCCCACTTTAAATTTTTCTCCAATTTCCTTCATTGCTTGTTCAATGTAAAGATTGAAAAGTATGGGTGATAAGTTGCAGCCTTGCCTTACACCTTTCTGAATACCAGCTTCTCTCTCATATCCTTCAGCTCGAATGACTGCTGTCTGGTTTCTGTATAGATTGTAAATCACCCTCCTATCCCTGTACTTTATTCCAATAGATTTCAAAATGTCAAACAATTTAGTCCAATCAACGTTATCAAAAGCCTTTTCTAAGTCTACAAATGCCATGAAAGTTCTCTTATCTTTCCTTATTCTACCTTCCAAAATCAGTCTAAGACTTAGTACAGCTTCCCTTGTTCCTACATTTCTCCTGAAACCAAACTGGTCTTCACCCAACTCCGTTTCGATCTGGCTTTCAATCCTCTTGTAAATTATTCTAGACAGGATCTTTGAAGCATGAGTAATCAAGCTGATTGTACGGTAATCTTCACATCTGTCAGCTCCCACTTTCTTTGGTATAGGGATGATAACATTCTTCTTGAAATCAGGGGGTACCTCACCTGTCTCATAAATCCTACACACCAAGTGAAATAACCTGATCAGACCTTCATCTCCTATGCAGCGTAGCAACTCAATCGGTATATCATCTATGCCTGGTGCTTTGTTCCTGCCCAAGTCCTCTAATGCTCTGTCAAATTCTGATCTTAATATTAAATCTCCTTTTGCATCCTCATCAATTTCCTCCTCCCTTTCCATTACATGATTCTCAATCTCCTTTCCCTTATACAAGCACTCTATGTAAGCTTTCCATCTCTCAAGCTTTTCTTCCCTATCTGTTAGAGGCTTTCCATTTGTGTCCCTAATATTACAGCACTTAGTCTTCTTTTCCCCAAAAGTATTCTTAATCCTTCGATAAGCTGTGTCTACTTTTCCTAATTTCAGACACTTTTCTATACCTGCACATTTCTCTTTCAACCATTCTTCTTTCGCTTCCTTGCACTTCTTGTTAACCTCATTTCTCAGACGTCTGTATTCTGCTTTCCCCTCTTCATCTCTTAGATTCTTGTGTTTCCGCCTTTCATCCATCAATTCTAGTATATCCTGAGTGATCCACGGTTTTCTACCTATTCTTTCTTTCCTACCAAGCTATCAGTAAAATTGAAACTTTACTTACTAGAAACCCCTATAAACATCAAATTGGCAGGTGAAAAACTAAAGTAAGTAGGAGACTTCTGTTACTTGGGAAGCAAAATAACCAGTGATGGACGAAACAAAAAGGATATAAAAAGTAGGTTAGCTCAGGCAAGGAAAGCATTTCTACAGAAAAAGTATCTGTTGACATCGAATATAGAACAAGAGTTTAGTGCTTTTCAGTCGGTCATGACGAATGTACCCAAAAGAGCTGGGTTAAGCCCTAATCCTGAAATAAATTACATGATATTAATAAATATTTCAGGATTAGGGCAGAAACCAGCTCTTTTGGGTACATTCGTGTTGACCGACTGAAAAGCACTCTTGTTTACTAAGGCAACACTGAAAAAAATGGCTTCAAACCCCACAATCGAATATAGATTTAGGTATTAGGAAGTCATTTTTGAAGGCCTTTGTCTGGAGCGTGGCGCTCTATGGAAGTGAAACTTGGACTGTTGGTGCAGCAGAAAAGAGGAGAATTGAAGCGTTTGAAATGTGGTGTTACAGGAGAATGCTGAAGATCAGATGGTTGGATAGGGTTACGAGCGAAGAGGTATTAAGACTAGTGGGAGAGGAGAGATGTTTCTGGCGACTGCTAATGAAGAGAAGAGACAGGTTGGTGGGACACAAATTAAGACACCCATGAATAGTAAGCTCAGTGAAAGAAGGAAGGGTCAAGGACAAGAACTGTAGGGGTAGACCAAGGTTGGAATATGTTAAACAGATTGCCTCGGATGTAGGGTGTGGTAGCTATGTAGAGATGAAACGATTAGCTCAGGACAGGGAGGCATGGATAATTGCATTAAACCAGACAAAAGACTGAAGACTCAAACAACAACAACAACTTACTGTTAGAACTTTACTACTACCTATACTGAAGTGTTATTATGTAAAATAAGGTATTAGTAACATCATAATAAACATTTTTTCTTTTGTGTAGATAATAATCATGCCGAGCCTGGTCTGTTGTTGTTTGAGTATTCAGTCTTTTGACTGGTTTGATGCAGCTGTCCATGCCTCCCTGTCCTGAGCTAATCGTTTCATCTCTACATAGCTCCGACACCCTACATCGGAGGCAATCTGTTTAACATATTCTAACCTTGGTCAACCCCTACAGTTTTTGTCCTCGACCCTTCCTTCCATAACTAAGCTTGTTATTCCTGGGTGTCTTAGTATGTGTCCTACCAACCTATCTCTTCTCTTCATTAGCAGTCGCCAGAAACATCTCTCCTCTCCCACTCGTCTTAATACCTCTTTGTTTGTAACCCTATCTACCCATCTGATCTTCATAATTCTCCTGTAACACCACATTTCAAATGCTTCAATTCTCCTCTTTTCTGCTGCACCAATAGTCCAAGTTTCACTTCCATAGAGCGCCACGCTCCAGACAAAGGCTTTCAAAAATGACTTCCTAATACCTAAATCTATATTCGATGTCAGCAGATTCCTTTTTTGTAGAAATGCTTTCTTTGCCTGAGCCAACCTACTTTTAATATCCTCTTTGCTTCGTCCATCACTGGTTATTCTGCTTCCTAAGTAACAGAAGTCTCCTACTTCCTTGAGCTTTTCACCTGCCAATTTGATCTCCATAGAGGTTTCTGATTTATTTCGGCTGCATTCCAGTATTTTTGTTTTACATTTATTTACTTTCATCATGAATTCTTTCCGTAAGACGGAGTCCATACCATTCAAAAACTCATTCAAATCCTCAGGCTTGTCGGCCAAGATGACGATGTCATCAGCAAATCTCAGAGTTGAAATTATTTCTCCTTGAATCTTCTCCTGGTCTAAGCGAACAATATTGTTTAATATTAAATAATATTTTAGGAGCGTTCTAGGAATATTATTTTAATATTAAAATAATAGTTATTCTCACAGGGGAGGGGCGCTACAATGAGATCTCGCACCATCTGAAAATATTGCTAGTGCTGCCTCTGTATACAGAATTTTTTTATTACATGTCTGCGGAATTCGAAGTGGAAATGTTTATACGAAACATAACAGCTTTCTTGAATTCAATAGAGCCAGAATGTGTGCATTCAAACGTGTACGTGTATGGTGGCCTTTAGATAAAATGTCCTAAAGCATATCCTAGGATAGCACATTAGGCACCTACCCCATTCCCGATCCTAATAGTAGCAGTTGCATACACTACTATAGTCATCACAGAAACACAGGTTATCAGACCACTAGAACCTACACCCTAGTAACACGGGGCTAATGACCAAGATGTCGCAAGGTACTATAAACAGCCATTTAAAGCAAGGTAATCATTCAAGCATTTCAGAATTTGTTTTAGTGTCATGAGTGCAGAAATATTCAGCCGTGGTAGGCATAACATCACATTTCTCGCACTTACATCAGTCAGAATTTCCTAGTCTTTCCTCATCCTCACAAACTGTAGGTTCAAATTGGGAGGGCTTAATTTTATCGGGCATGATTCAACTACTGTACTGCAAATTGAAACACCGTATTTATACGTTGACAGGGCCTTTAATTACGTATTTTCACCACTTTCTCTTCTCTTGAAGGAACGCACAAACATTTGGGAGACTTGACAACACCGTTAGGAGCAACGAACGCGTTCTGCGGAGCGTCCGCACTCCTGCTGGTATGTTATCTGCTATGGCGGGGGCCAGTAAGGGAGCGGCGAGGAGACAGTGAGGCTTGACGTGCGTTCTCCTAGCACTGACGCTCCATCGCTTTGACTCTCTCCCACAGTATCTCCCTCCTTCTAAGCCTTATTCAGCTGGCCAGTTCTCTCTCTCGCAAAGTATCGGGCGCCTTCTCTGCGGTATCAGCTGTATACAGTGCTGCATTTTGTTCACAATATCATACCTGGAGGTCGAGTGGAAATGTCGTGAAACAGCACGTTCTAGCGTGCAGCTTCAGAACTACGCTTATGTTCCTTGTCCGCTAGGAAACAGTCAAATGGTGATTGAACATTTTAAGCTGACGTTGTAAATATTTTGGTGACAATATGGAGGATCATATGTGCATTATAGATGATCTGTTCATTAAACCCTTCCCATTTAGAAATTTTCAAGAAAAAGTAGACATAGTGACAAAAGGAAGACCATGTCCTGAAATGCCTAATTTAACATGTAAATTCGTAAGTAAGAAAGAAGCATACAACCGACGTTTTTCAGTGGGACGATACACTTCAATTCTTTGGTTGGCTGGTTGCAGCCGACGAAATAAACTATTCTGTTGGCCATGCATGCTCTTCTCTAATAGAAATACAGTTTGGACCAAATCTGGGTTTTCTGATCTTGGTCATTTAAGTGGAGCACAATCACGACACGAAAGATCAAAAGAACATACGGAGTCATTTCTTAAATGTAAACTTTTTGAAAAGCAGACAATTGACAATTCGCACAGCAGAGCTGATGATGATCGCCATAATGAGGAAGTGAAGCAGAACAGAGATGTGCTCAGAAGATTAATTGATGCTGTTTGCTTCTCGACTCTGTCAAAACTTGATGAATCAGACGACTCTTTTAACAAAGGAAATTATCTGGAATTTCTAGAGGCGCTTAGAGCATATGATCCTGTTCTCGATCTTCATCTTAAAACTGCTAATGCTCATCGATGGACGTCTCCGTCCATTCAGAATGGGATTATAGATGCAATACGAGATGTCATTATGGACGATATCAAGAAAGATGTTGAATCGGCAACTTTTGTATCCTTAATGTTAGACGAATCGTCTGATGTCACGTTCGAATCTGAACTTTCAACTGTACTACGGTTTGTAAAAAATGGCGAGGTTTGTGAGCGCTTTGTGGGATTCACGGACGTTAGTTCCGACAGGACCTCTGATGGATTGTTTGCCTATGTACAACGTGTTGTGGAGGAATTTAAAATTAGAAACAAATTGGTTGGTCAGACTTACGACGGGGCTGCTGTTTCGAACAGTCATTTAAACGAACTTCAAAAGAAAGTTTTAGCAGCTTACCCTAATGCATTATTAACTCATTGCCACGCCCATGTTCTGAACTTGGTTCTCCAACAGAGCTTGTCAACTATGAAAGAGTGCAAAATATTCTTTCAGGCGCTCAATGGACTTGCTACATATTTTTCAGAATCCCCAAGAAGAAAAGTTGCTTTGGAAGAATTTGCACAACTGAAACTGTCACTAGTGATGCAGACAGTAAACGAATTTAGAGATCATTTAATTGAGTTTCTTGAGGACATTGTGGAAAGTTCAGATGAGTGGGATGTTGACACAGCTGTGAAATCAAGGGGTTTTCTCTCATTTTTGAGCGAATTCAATACAATATTTTTTCTTGAAATATTTTCAGAACTTTTTTCATATACAGATGACTTGAACAATGTACTTCAGAGTACCACGGTAGACGTCATGTCCTGTCAGCAGAAAGTCAATGACACTATCACACTGTTGCAAAGTGCCAGGCAAAATGGTTTTGACAAACACTGGGATGCAGTTTCTAGTGAGAAAGAGAGAACTGGGGGAGAACCTTTTTCTAAAAGAGCTCGGCATGATACAGATCGTGTCTTCTATCACCGATTATTCTGTGAGATCATCGACAACATGGTGCAACAAATACACACACGATACAGCAAAATTTCAAATTTACACTACTTTGAGCTTTTATCTCATGAAAAGTTTCATGATTACAACGAAGCTTTCCCACATGAGCTTATAGATTGTTCAGTATCTGATTATGGGTCAATATTTGACACTATACGGCTAAAAAATGAGCTAACGGTCATCTATTCAAATGAAGTATTCCGCAGTTTACCAGTCAATGACACGTTGCGGTTCATTAGGAACAATGACTTAACTTCCGTGTTTAAGGAAGTGTACAAGTTAGCCGATCTGATTTTAACTATACCCAGTGCAACCAGTTCTGTTGGTCTGCCATGTCCTGCCCTGAGAAGAATACAAACCTACCGGAAGAGCGCAACTGATCAGGATCGACTTAGTAAATTAAGTGTCATAGCAATTGAAAGAGATGTGCTTCAAGAACTGAGACTCAAAGATTCATTCTATGATATGGTTACAGAAAAGTTCGTGTGTAAAGAGAGAAGTCTTGAACTAAGTTACAAATAACGTTGTAACCCCACGTCTCATTTGTGCTGCAACTTTCATGTAAACAATTCCGAATCTCATCTCGAATGTATGCTGAGCTTACAGTTTCAATTAATTACGTACATTAAATTGTTCAGAACAATGGCCCTGAGGGTAAATGAAAGATCGTACTTAAAATGTAAATCAGGTTGTATTATTATTATCATTATCAATTAACATCATCCTAACACCACGACTGATTTAACTGTGTACCACCGATAGCCCTTGTTCTTCATGAATTTCACATCCGTCATACAGCAATGAAATTGTACTTAAATATCAGATCACTTCAGTTGGTATGTGCGAAAATCCTCTGAGCCCATGATGTTCAAAAACTTCTGCAGCTTTTATTCTCCGATGTGCTCAGTAAATGTTACTTTCGAGTGTAGTGAAGATTTTAATAAACACAGTAACTCCACAAAGTGCATGAAGAACAAACTCGTGTGGGCATGAGGTCGGATTCAACTAATACTGTACGGTATTGTACATATCATCATGGAATTGGGTATCCTGGCTGAAATCTTCAAGCAAGGTAAGTCACTGAATATACAGTACTGCATAGTTTTAGTAATAATTGCCTCTTGCCATCTCTTGATAAATGCAGTATTTCTAGATTTGTCTGTTGGCTGACGCTAGATCAGTATGTGTTTTTTTTAATGTTTATAGCCTACTAGCCGTACCCGGCATGCTTTGCAATGCCAATCAAAGAAAGTGTTCGCGTTGTAACTTTGTTTGTTGATGTGCTTTTGGATACACAATTTTGATTTCTTTTTCCGTTAACTGCCTCTAAACTTTTGTAAAATGGATTTACTAATTCAGAAACATTCGTGGGAGCGTGCACTACAACTCACCAAAGTTTCATCGCAATCGGATGAATGGTATTTGAACACATACGGGACTTTGTTGAAACGATTCGCGCGCTGTCACTCATTTGTTGAATCTACTCGTGCGCTACCGATTGTATATGGTTTTACTAAGTCAGAAACATTTGCAGGAATGTACACAACAACTCACCAAAATGTCATCGCAATTGGATGAATGGTATCTGAACGCATGTGTGATTTTGTTGAAACGATTCGCGCGTCATCGCTCTTTTGTTGAATCTACTCGTGCGACACCTATGGCAAAATGGATTTACTAATTCATAAACCTTCCCAGGAGTGTACACAACTCACTAAAGTTTCATCGCAATCGGATAAATCGATATGGACGCATACGGGTCTTTGTTGAAACGATTCGCGCGCTGTCACTAATTTGTTGAATATACCAGTGCGCTACCACATTATTGTAAAATGGATTTATTAAGTCAGACACCTTCAGGGAGTATACACAACAACATACCAAAGTTTCATCGCAATCGGATGAATGGTAGATGAACGCGTACGGGATTTTGTTTAAACGATTCGCACACCGTCACTGTTTTGTTGAATCTACTCGTGCGCCTCCTATTGAAAAATGGATTTACTAATTCATAAACCGTCGCAGGAGTGTACTTCTCGGGTCCAAGCTCTGTGACCTTGCGGGGAGAGGGGAAGGGTCAGAGAAGGGGCTGGCGAGAAGAGAAGGATCTGTCAATAGCCCACCGTGATATCTGGTGTTCCTGTCTATTCCAATACTGCTAACATAGGGCCGTTGTTCAAACCACTGTGGTGTTGCGAATGAGTGAGTGACTCACCGACCAAAGTATTTGGTTCTGTTACTACGCACGGACCGAGAACCCAGCACGTCTGTTATCATAATCGTCATCGTCCACGATCCATATTCCTCTCAGGTTCACCGAGCTTGCACTCGAGCAGTTCCTTAGTTTAGGGGCTGCGACAACGCGGTCATGTAGGCCCGTGTACTTTGGTTGTGTGTAGAATCTGTCTGATAACCGGTGTTAATTGGGATGGCTGTATTAGTGTGTGTTATCTGTGGTTCAGGTAGAAGGACTGCAGGTGGTCAATTTTTCAAGTAGTTCCTACTTTTGTTACCAAATGCTACCTTCCACGACACCGAGCTGTGGACTTGGCTAATAGATTCCATCGCAGCCAGCACCTGGCGACGAACATTGGAACTAATATAGCGTTATCAAACTAACATACACATTTTAGCCTCCACATGTGTAGTTAGTGGAAGGTTCTTTTTCATGCCATAAATCTATGACTTGAGACCGCCGGTGGTAGGTTAATACTGAGTGTCAACACTACCTGTGGGAAGATGATGAGAAAGAAAAGGAGGTAGGTTTAGGAGTGGAAACAATTTTAGGCAGAGAGGAAGAGAATCCAACACAAAGCCATAAAAAATAGTGATAGAAAGAGGAATTTTACTGCACAAAGCCTATGAAGTACCTACAATGAGCGGGGACTTGCGTAAGGCTAACGGAGAGCGCAGCGTGAGCTGAGGTCGCCGGCAAGCTATCGCCAAGTGCTCTTTCCCTCCCGAGCGTGATTACTGGTATATTGTAGGGACGTAGTGCACTGGCCAACCAAGGTATGCCAAATAGCAATGAATTATGTACTTTCCCTTCAAAAGGGTGAGATTTTAGAAAGCATTCTGAAATGCCAGAAAGATTTAAATTAGATGGAATAACTTTATTATCAAACACTGTCGGATCCCCAACAGGAAAGCCGAGCACTTCCAGGGTGGGCAGAGATGAAACAACGATAGTGCTTTTTTGCAATATTTTTTAGTAATATTAGTGAGAATCTTTAAAGAATACCAATTGTTGCACTTAAAGCAGGCTAAACTCTTACCCAGCAGAGTGCCGACTAAAAGTTTAGAACGGAGAAAAACCTCAAACCTTACTTGAACAAAACCAAAATTTTAAACAGTGAACCATCAGTCAGAGTGAAAATCTCTACATGTAGGCAGCTGGCAGAGCGAGCTATACTTGCCTCAATGATTTACTAGAATTAGCTGTGATAGCTAAGAGAAACATTGCAAATGTTATTGGAAGTTTTGTTTTAAACGCAACAGTGATAGAGTTTTTAATAAACTTTCTTTCAGGAATTTGCCTTTTTCTTTGAACGTAGAATAATTTCAGGAGAAAGATTAGGGAAGAGAAGGTCCTGCCTTACGGTTTTTCTATCAAGAGAGATAGAAACCGAATAATAAAGAATTTATTTAACAAAGTAGCAATAGATCTCAGATCTAGTTCAAGTTAAGAACAAAATTGTTTGTTTTATAAACATTAAAGGTCTCAGACCTGTAATAAAAGGAGTTTACAATAAACAATAAGGTTAAATCACTTCAAGGTTTCAGACTTGTTACAAGCACTAAAACCGTATAAGGTTTTTGAAATGTGCATGCAATTAAGAAGTTTAAAGCGTATAATGATAATAGTAAAGGAATTACAATTTTATTTAATAGTTCACTAAATTAATTAGGTAGAATATTAAATTTTCCAAAATGAGGCTTTTAGAATGCCTTAGTAGTGAGGAGGTGAGTTAGGCGAGGTCGTTACGACATGGCTGCTGGCAGCCACTCACATCCGGGAGGCGAGGAGGTTCGAATCCCCCCGCCGGCAACCTTGAAGATGGTCTTCTGTAGTTTCACATCTTCCAGGCAAATGCCGGGGTCGGTCCCTAACTATAGGCCACAGCCGCTACCTTCCAACTCCTCGTCCTTACATTCAAACTTCCCTCCCCAGACAACACTCCACACGTGACGGTACTTATAGCTTACCCCATGGGTGTCCGCCTAGAAGCAGCTACAAACTGGCGAGCCGAACATGTCCTCGGACACTCCCGGCATTAAATCCATACGCAAAAAAAAAAGTAGTGAGGAAAGAATTATGCATTTCTGGGATCAGCAGGATAAGAAAAAAAGAGACTAATAAGTGGTTCCTATAACCACTGTTATATTGACACAGAAATTAAGATATGATACATACAAATTGGGCAGGTCGTATTAACGAAACCTTGATTAGATAAGTTAGGTAATTTAACAATTTGAAGATTAGAACTTTCTGGTTAAAACAGGAAAAAATATGTCGTAAGATGTGGATTAGGCTATAACCACGGTTATTTTTACAGAATGAATAAGTTTTAAGTAGACCAAAGTGGAAGGGCTCCAAATTTTTGGGGAGGCCTCGTAGAACAAAGTAATCAGTTTAATTTTACTTTAAATTGTTAGTAAAAAGGGATTGGGAGTGTAGGAGTTATAGGATAGAGTTCTGGCCAATTTTATTAATACGAATCGCGACGCGGTAGATTGTTGAACGGAAACTGTTTTTGTAGCACTGAAGTTTGTTAAACATGGAAAAGTTATTGCAGTTTATGTAAAGACACTGAGTTGAACTTGAACATATTTTAGACGTTATTGAGCTTTGGGTTGCAATTAATAGTTCTATTTCACTGAAGTTTTGACGGTAATCTTGAGGTGTTGAGTGTAATTTCACAGATTGCAGCTTATTTCGAATGAAAAGTTCTAGAGCTGTAGTAACGGTTAGAAGGGGTAAGAAATCCCTCGAAGGCAAGTAATTTAAGCTTGGACAGATATCAATTTGATATTAATCCCTCGTTGCGGGAAGGTATTCCCTTATTTAGTATAGGAAATGCGAGATTTCATGACTATTAGAGAGCCTAGTTGGATAAAAATGACAGTTCCCACGGGGGGCAGATAATGAGCAATATTGCGAAATCAAATTACTGCCTCTAAAATCCATGAAGCTTTCTTGAATGAGATTAAAACCCTAAGACATGGTTAAAATCATTTAAAAGTTGTACTTAACTTTTGGGAGCCTCCGTGGCTTAGGCGGCAGCACGTCGGCCTCTCACCGCTGGGTCCGTGGTTCAAATCCCGGTCACTCCATGTGAGATCTGTGCTGGACAAAACGGAGGCAGACAGGTTTTTCTCCGGGTACTCCGGTTTTCCCTGTCAAAATTTCATTCCAGCAACACTCTCCCTTATCATCTCATTTCATCTGTCATTCATTTAGTCATTGCCCCAGAGGAGTGCGTCAGGCCTCGGCAGCCGGCACAGTTCATATCCTCGCCGCTAGATGGGGGCTTCATTCATTCCATTCCTGACCCGGTCGGAGACTGGAAGCAGGCTGTGGATTTTCATTTCACTTAACTTTTGATGATGTTTACTGCAGCCGTTAGATCCAATTCCACAACATGGCGGCGATTTGAATTTTACCTCAGTTGAGAGGAGGTTATCCTCTGAGAAAGGCTGAACTCTAAACGTTGGTTGGTTGGTTCTTAAGTTTAGGGGCTGCGACAACGCGGTCATGTAGCCCCGTGTACTTTGGATGTCTGTATAATCTGTCGGATAACCGGTGTTAATTGTGATGACTGTAATAGTGTGTGTTATCTGTTTTTTAATTTAAGTACTGCAACTTAGAATTTTTCAAATAGTTCCTACTTTTGCCGCCAAGCGCCACCGTCAACGACTACTAGGCCAAGTTCAGAACTTAACTACTAGACGCCACCGCAGTCGGCTCTTGGTAACGAACTTAGAAACCTAAGAGCGTTGTTTACATTCTTAACCTATCCAATTTAGCTTCACACACGTGGTATTAGTGGAAGGTTCTTTAACATGCCATAAATCTATGACATGGGACCGCCGGCTTTACTTCCCCTCCGAAGGAAGGCATACTGAGGGATTTTTAACGTAACAGTAAACGTTGACGACTATAAGATAAGAAGATAAGAAGTGAGTGAGAGACTCCAACACACGAGCGATCACGAAAGATGACGGGGTGGGGGAAGGAATCATAGGAGTCCAAGCAGTGTAGGAAACATAGGAAAAGTAAATTTTCAACATTATGAAAATGCGATATATCAATTATCTCCATGGAGATGGTAGATGGCGACAGCAGCAACGACGCTTGCTGGAATGGTGTGTAAGTCCTCTTGAACTCGATGAATCCCAAAAACTCCGGCAGGTTTCCGCGTGGTGCGCCGTTACTTTGCAAGAAATTCATAACTGAAACAAACTTAATTACATTTTAGAGCATGTTCAAAGAAAAAGAGAATACCAAGGGGGTCCCTGTTGGTGTCTGCGAGGGAAAATAACAGAAACTAATGAAAATGAAAAGCTACTAACCGTGTATTCCAAAGAACACACCAGCCGCTTTACTTCTCCTCCGAAGGAAGGCATGCTGAGGGATTTTTAACGCTCTTAACCCTCAAGGACACGCGTCAAATTGTAGGACGCAGGCATACGTGCGGGGTGTTTTCCAACCTACAAGTTATTTTATTGTAATTTATAAACTACCGTATTAATTCACGATTTTGAGTGAAATTATGCAATATTGACTTTTTCTCTATTACTTAGGGGCACATTTTCTTTGAAATCCTTCCTCTTGTTGTATTTATTAACTGGATCATTCTTATGTTTTTATGTTGTATAGTTTCCAAGTTTTTAATAATATCTTCGAAATCATATTCAATTATTAATAAACGTACCTTGGAGCTTACATGCGATGAAAGGAATAGTAAATAAAATAGAATTAAGCAATTTAGGTAGGCCTATACATTTATTTAAAAATAGTGATATATGGGAGGCTGAGCTTTCGCTAAAAATACTTCTTAAAATATGAAAAAAATATTCCTCGCTATATAAACACACCAAAAATTAATATACGGTAAATCAAATATTTGATCTAAACTTGGCAATAATAACATAACATGAATTGTATAGTTTAAAAATACCGGTAAGTCCTGTAGGCCCTATATCCTGCACAGGATATGTGTTGGGGACGGGGGAGAGTTGTGGTGATAGAGCTTTCACTCAGGAGTGCACTCTTCACAGTAAACGATTCTGTGTTCCATGCAGACGAGTTTGTTGGAACTGCTTCACGATGTTTGAGTTTTCCTGTTCTTTCTTTGAGGGCAAACATCACAGTGATCGGAAGTCATCTTTTTTTTGGTGGGGAGGAGGAGGTTCATCCTTATTACCACTGATGTGCTTCATTACTGCCCTTATATAAATGGTAAGGGCTGGATAGTATCCCGATAATGCTACGTGTGCTTTTGTGAGTTTTGAGCTGTCAAACCAACTATTTGAGACATTTCTGGACACTGGCAAATTTATACATTCTGTACAGGCTCAAAAATATTGTTCATCACTGAAAATAAAATGGAAATAGAATAAAAGTTCCACTGTACAAAAGAAAACGTCTGAGAAGAAAACCAAATATTTACTTGCAGTAGCAAAGATAAACACGGGAATGAAATTACCGTGTTGCTTGCAATTCACATTGGTGTTACGTACACAAACACACGCGCTAGTTATTTCGACGTGCACTGTCTGACTGTCTCACAATAAATGGTTGACCTTGAGTGAACGCGCGAAGAAGACCTGACCAGAAAGGTGCATGGACGGATAATAACTGAAAAATTATTTACACATTTCATAAGGAAATAAAACGGCTGTGTTTGAGGGTTAAAAAATCCGACGACTTCGGCCGGGCATAGAAGCTCAGCATGCTACCAACTACGCCATCAAAGCCGCCTCACCAAAGTTTCATCGCAATGGGATGAATGGTACAAGCCGACGTGTGTTTTAGACGATTGCCCATGACATTGGCAATGACTGTACTTCAGCAGTACCGGAGATAGTTTTGTCCATCATCTGACCGCATGGGGCAGGTGATTAGAACACAGGTACTGTAGTAACTCGCCTCCAGGCTTCCATTATGATTCTTCACTCGTCTAAAACAAACGTCCGGCCTGTATAGGTGGGACGTTGGTTTTTGGACACTGGCGGTCACCTGCGCGGTAGACTATAGCTGTTCGGCGGACATATGCAAGCAGCGCATGCGCATAGCAGTTCCACTGCCAGTAGAGATGTGTCTGCCACCTTATGAGCTTCGTTGTTCGCGGTGTGATAACTCTCCTTGAGACTCTTGCGTGTATTTCTTGTTCTACCGGGAATTTATAAAAGTAGGCTACGCAGCGCTAGTGCTACAATCTAAAAGTTAATTGCATTGACTAAAGCTCAGCATAAACATTGCACAACTGCAATGCCGCCTATTCTATCGAAGCTTTCTTCAAAAACACTACACAGCAAAACGCGGGATGTGCTGTATAATAGTAACACATTCATGAAAAGTGAGGCAGTGGATGGTACTGTGTCCATACCTTTAAAAAATGTACAAGCGAGTGGCAAGAGAGAGAGGTACTGTATATCGAAACCGACTGTTACGAGAATCACCAAAGAAGGTTCTCGGTACGTTGAAGAAGGTAAAGATAAACAATCATAAAATGTCACATCTCTTGAGGCATGAAAAATGATAAGTGTCACTTCGGCTACTGTTCGGTGGATATGTACTGCAACATGGTCAGTCCGTAATTCTCTCGCTATCGGCCAGCTCCTTGTCCCGCTCTCACTCGCACCGTTTCGTGCTAAGACATGATTCACTCACAATGACGTGTGTGGCGCTGTAGCGTAGTAGGTTAGCTGTCAGGTTGTAAAGTCGTCCATCTCCGTGCAACCACAGTTCGAGTCACGCCGTGAATATATATATATACTTTGTGAAGTAACACATCATGATGATGTCAAGCTACGAAAATAAGCGAGTTTGGCAAAGCTAACGTTGATGATAATGCAACATTACATTCTGCCATCCAGAGAGCAAGTTCTGGCTCTCGTCAAACACGGCAATTACAGTGTGCGTGAGGCTGCAATCCGTTGTGGTGTTCTACCTAGATCTGCTCAAAGATGGATACAGCTGTGGCGGGTGTCAGGGAGGATTGGTCGTCTACCGGGCACTGGTTTACAGCGGGTTTCTACTGTAGGGGAAGACCGCCATTTAGTTACAACTTCGCAGGAAAATCCGTTGTTAAACTCGGTAGAGCTCATGCAGACGACCAATTTTCCTCGATGTCCATACTCGGCCCGTAAACGATCACGGGAAACAGGAATTGCTTGCAGGAAACCTGCAATCAAAGAATGCCTCTCCGACCAACATATAGGAGTGTTCAGGTCTGGTTTTCTGAGCAGGACTGCATTGAATTGCTCAACTGGGTCTCTCGAACTCCAGACTTGAACCCCATTGAGCATGTGTGGGCAAAGTGGAAACGCCATATCAGGAAAAACTGGCCTCCCCCTCCCCCTCGTTCGCAGGATGCATTTTGGGAGATTATGTTGGAAGCATGGGAAGAGATTGCCCTTGATGAACAGTACTTCAGAAATCTAGTTCAGTCAATGCCACGTCGGCTACAGCAAGTTGTCGAAGGCGGTAGATACTGGACGTGATATTGAAGAAGTGTCTACAACAGGCCTTTTCAGGACTAACAATAAGCAAATTCAGGAAGCCAGATTTCCCTTTGTATAGAAACACACGTATTTTGTTCATGAAATATTTGACATGTTTAAAAAATATACACCGCGAGTACGATTCGAACCCCGGTTCTATGTCATTTCACGCAACGCCTCTTCCCCTGAGCTAACTGGCAGTCTGCAGAGTGCTCATAATATTGTAATGATATTTCCAACATCCCATGCCCGTCTATAACAGCTATCATGGACCCAGTGGTAATTAACTACTGGTTTATTGCAATATTTCGTTATAAAACTTAAAAGGCGGCCAGTATCGCGCAGTTCCACAATGGTATAACAGAGGCCACCACAACAAAAAGAATTGCCGAGACCAATATTTGAATCACGGTATCCCGGGTTACCAACTTCACACCTTTCCTCTACGCGAACACAGCTGCTCTGTTGAGCGCTTCTCAGCTATCGCCACTTGGGACGTGTTCCTCACTTCACGCATTTGGGCGGTTTCTCATTAATTGCATATCTGATATCTGCACAGTGGCACTGTGTACTCATAGTTGCATTTTGTCACGAACATGTCGTTGAACAAATATCGAAGTGCATCAAAATTTGTTGTAACTGTACAGCCACGTCCAAGCACGATGATACCCGAACAGGACTTTGATATTTTCCATGCGACAATTTATGATTGTCTATCTGTACCTCCTTTAGCACACCTGTTTCCTAAACCCGTGACAGGCATAGATGACTTTGACAGGTGTGTTATTCGGTGGACTGTGTATGATTTTTACATTAAGTAAAAGACAGTACCCTACAATTTATAAACTATTGCCGAAACTTTGGGAAAGTATTAACTTCAAGGGGGGAGCACCAGTCTTAAATATTGAAGAATATGGGTTTTAGGTGGAAGAAAACCCGAAACAGCTGAGCCACTTGAATAGAGAGGGAAAATATTAGATCACAGCGTATTTGCTTGCAGTTAAGAAATACAGGGAGGAAGGGCGATCTATAATTTACGAAGATGAGACTTACATTCACAGCACTCATACTAGACCAAAGAACTGGGTTGATGATTCCACAGCAGGTTACACAGCGCTGATTTCGAAGGGTCAGAGACTAATTTATTACTTTTCATGCAGGAGGTCGAGTTGGTTTTGTTCCTGGAGCATTGCTAGTGTTCAAATCCCAACTTAAAACAGGAGGCTACCACGGAGAGATGAACGCCAATAACTACCAAAACTGGCTAACTGCAAGACTCATTCCAAATCTGCCTCCCAATTCAGTCCTGGTGATAGACAATGGCGCATATCACAATGTTCACTTGAATCAAGTGCCAACCAGCAACAGAACCAAGACTGTGATCAAAGAGTGGCTGGTGGGAAATAACATTCCCTTTCGCGATGAAATGCTCAAAATCCAACTTTATGATTTAATTAAAATAAAACCACACTGAATGAATGTTATAATTGACAATATCATGGCAACACATGGCCATACTGTATTGCGCCTTCCTCCATACCATCCTGATTTAAATCCAATAGAACTTATCTGGGGAGATATTAAACGGCGGGTTGCTGGAAACAATACGATATTTGAGTTTAACTTCTATATTTTCAAATTTGAACATAAATATGTGTCTGAAAAGTGTATTATTTTCCGATCGTTCATAACATTAGACTATTATTGGCATGCATTCCAAACAAGATCAAAAGAAGCCTAGTAAGTACATATTAGTAATTGGTCATTAAACATTTGTAACAAATTTAACTACCACAAATAAAATATTTCGTGCATTGAAGTGTTATGTGGAATAGTTCCCATAACACAGGTTGCATTTCCCTTTTGAATTGCTATGCTGATTCTCTGTTGTACGAGAATCACCAGAGACTCCACCTATTCTCTGTACCTAGCTTGTTGATTAGATTTATTGCATCCTCACTCCACAGCTAAGGCCACAAAAATATGATCTTCTTATATTTGACGTTAAACGATTGTTGGAAGAGAGAGTAAGTGCGATTGGTGTTAAAGAATGGGAGAAAGTTTGCGATCACGCCGAAATAATTGAAAGAGAATACTTCCAGAAGGAGGGAATCATAGAAGATGCTCTGGATGAATTTATAATACGTGTGTCAGAAGATAGTGATGATGCCACAAGTGAAAATGATATTGATTCCGAATCTGTAGGTGATCTGTCTGGAATCGAACCGCTGTCGGAATAACACGTAGACTAGATGGAACAGTGACTGTGTGCTTTTGTATATTTTATTTTTATTTTCGTTAAACGTTGTAATAAATTTAACTACCACAAATAAAATATTTCGTGCATTGAAGTGGTATGTGGAATAGTTCCCATAACACATGGCAAAGAGGAAATCTGACATTCTACGGATAGGAGCGTGGAATGTTAGAAGTCTGCTGGGAAGTGGAAGGTTAGAAAACTTAGAACGGGAAATGGATAGGTTGTGGTTGGATTTGGTTGGGACTAGAGAAATGCGCGGGCAGGAAGAACAGGATTTTTGGTCATTAGCACTAAATCAAACAATGGCCAAGCAGGGGTTGGTCTCATATTGAGTAGGAAACTTGGACAGCGGGTGGAATACTATGAGCAAGTGAACGGATTATTGTAGCAAAAATCAATACAAAACCTACGTGCACCACAGTAGTACAAGTCGATATGCCTACCAGTCAAGCTGATGATGAAGATGTTGAAAAGGTCTACGAAGAGATAGATGAAATTCTGAGGTATGTCAAGGGTGATGAAAATGTTATAGTAATGGGAGATTGGAATGATGTGGCAGGAAAAGGAAGAGAAGGGAAGATAGTAGGATATTTTGGATTAGGTGAAAGGTATGATCGAGGAAACAGACTGATAGAATTCTGTACAGAGCATGAGTTGGTCATAGCGAACACCTTATTCAATAACCACAATAGAAGAATATACACATGGATGAGACCAGGAGATAAAGGGCGTTACCAAATCGACTTCATTATGGTCAAGCAGAGGTTTCGAAACCAGATTTTGGATTGTAAAACATATCCCGGTGCTGACATAAACTCTGACCACAATTTGGTTGTTATGAAATGCAGATTAAAGTTGAAGAAACTGAAGAAAAGTCGAAAGCCAAAAAGATGGGCAATAGACAGACTGAAAGAGAAGGATGTAAACGAAAGATTCAAGAAGAGTATAAAGCAAGGACTAATGAAATACCTTAAACAAACCTCAATTCCGGACGAATGGGCACTTTTGAAGAATGAAATAACAAACTCCGCAGAAGAAAACATTGGTAGCAAAGAAAGAATAGGTAGAAAACCGTGGATCACACAGGATATACTAGAATTGATGGATGAAAGGCGGAAATACAAGAATGTAAGAGATGAAAAGGGGAAAGCAGAATACAGACGTCTGAGAAATGAGGTGAACAAGAAGTGCAAGGAAGCGAAAGAAGAATGGTTAAAAGAGAAATATGCAGGTACAGAAATTTGTCTGAAATTAGGAAAAGTAGACACAGCTTATCGACTGATTAAAAATACTTTTGCGGAAAAGAAGACTATGTGCTGTAATATTAAGGATACAAATGGAAAGCTTCTAACATATAGGCCTAGGGAAAAAAAGGTTGAGAGATGGAAAGCTTACATAGAGTGTTTGTATAAGAGAAAGGAGATTGAGAATCATGTAATGGAAAGGGAGGAGGAAATTGATGAGGATGCGAAAGGAGATTTAATATTGAGATCAGAATTTGACAGAGCATTGGAAGACTTATGCAGGAACAAAGCACCAGGCATAGATGATATATCAATTGAGTTGCTACGCTACATAGGAGATGAAGGACTGATCAGGTTATAGCCTATCACTTGATGTGTAGGATTTATGAGCCAGGTGAGGTACCCTTTGATTTCAAGAAGAATGTTATCATCCCTATACCGAAGAAAGTGGGAGGTGACAGATATGAAGATTACCATACAATCAGCTAGATTACTGGCCTTTGATTGGACTAAATTGTTTGACATTTTGAAATCGATTGGAATAAAGTACAGGGATAGGAGGGTGATATACAATCTATACAGAAACCAGACAGCAGTCATTCGAGCTGAAGGACATGAGAGAGAAGCTGGTATTCAGAAAGGTGTAAGGCAAGGCTGCAACTTATCACCCATACTTTTCAATCTTTACATTGAACAAGCAATGAAGGAAATTGGAGAAAAATGTAAAGTGGGAGTGAAGATTCAAGGAGAAATAATTTCAACTCTGAGATTTACCTATGACATTGTCATCTTGGCCGACACGCCTGAGGATTTGAATGAGTTTTTGAATGGTATGGACTCCGTCTTGAGGAATTCATGATGAAAATTAATAAATGTAAAACAAAAATATTGGAATGCAGCCGAAATAAATCAGAAACCTCTATTGACATCGAATTGGCAGGTGAAAAGCTAAAGGAAGTAGAATAATTCTGTTACTTAGGAAGCAAAATAACCAGTGATGGACGAAGCAAAGAGGATATAAAAAGTAGGTTAGCTCAGGCAAGGAAAGCATTTCTAAAGAAAAGGAATCTGTTGACATCGAAAATAGATTTAGGTATTAAAAAGTCATTTTTGAAGGCCTTTGTCTGGAGCGTGGCACTCTATGGAAGTGAAACTTGGACTATTTGTGCAGCAGAAAAGAGGAGAATTGAAGCATTTGAAATGTGGTGTTACAGGAGAATGATGAAGATCAGATGGGTGGATAGGGTTACAAACGAAGAGGTATTGAGACTAGTGGGAGAGGAGAGATGTTTCTGGCAACTGCTAATGAAGAGAAGATATAGGTTGGTAGGACACATACTAAGACACCCAGGAATAGCAAGCTTAGTTATGGAAGGAAGGGTCGAGGACAAGAACTGTAGGGGTAGACCAAGGTTAGAATATGTTAAACAGATTGCCTCGGATGTAGGGTGTGGTTGCTATGTAGAGATGAAACGATTAGCTCAGGACAGGGAGGCATGAGGCACTGCACCAAACCAGTCAAAAGACTGAAGACTCAAACAACTAACGTTGTAGGTTATTAAGTGACAAGCAAGTTTGATTACACAAGAAGAGCTATCGCTTATCGGCCTACTTCTTTGTACTGTAGGTGCTGACACTGAGTGATTTTTTTTGAATGTCTGACGAAGTAAGCAGTTCATTACATTCATTTATTGCTTGCCGGTAATGTAGTTGTTGATTACTTAGGGGCTTTGCTGCATCGTGCTCATGTAGCCCCGTGTACTTGGATGTATATAGAAGCTGTCTGATAACCTGTGTCACTATGATATTATCTGTACTAGTGTGTGTATTTATAATCGAGGTAGGAAACGGAAGGGACTTGGACAACGTGGTCATTCAGCCCCGCGTACTTGGACGTGTGTATTTGTAATTCAGGTGAGGATTGGGAAGGAGACGGCCGTGGCCTTGAGTTAGGTACCATCCCGGCATTTACTTGGAGTAAAAGTGGGAAACCACGGAAAACCACTTCATTTACCATCTAAGTGAAACTGTTAAAGTCAGGAGTCTGTCTCATGCACTGGTAATGCATTAAATTTCTTGCCAGACCTGGGAATCGAACCCGGGCCTCCGAAGCGGCAGCCAAGAATGCTAGCCACTACGCAACGAGGCGGACGCCAGTAATGTCATGCATAATTCTCAACATATTTTAAATTTAAAAATTAATGTACATACGGTAGTTCCATTTGTAATAACTTGTGATATTTTTAAAATTTATTTATAGCCTATTTTAAGATACATTATTATAAACCATCTCAGGAAGAAAAGAAAACACATTGATTGTAGTTACTAAGCTTCACCTCCCTAAACTGGTGTTTCATAACCTGTTTAATTCTGTAGTAGTAGTGATATAATTATTTGGGATTTCATAATTGGAGAAGTGGGTATTTTACTGTGTCTTCTTGACGTTTCCGCGGAACGCTATAGGAGGCTGGATAGTAGTGATATGTATTAAATGCACAGAATTATAACAGCTCGTTCGCATGCGCGGCCTGACACGGTCAGTAACCGAGTAATCCCGTCAGGCCTGTACATGGTCATTATCTCTGTGCGCCTCGGTAATCGCGGCAAACTATGGCGTCATTTGGCCGGCCAGGTGCGGAGTGAGTGGACCTCGCAATACAACGTTCCGCTGACTCATATCGTTAGTTCAGTCGTGATTTGTCATTCATATGGACGTGTATCTGCAGAGCTTAGACCAAAGAGGATATAATAGGCGTTAGTGTTGCACGTTTAGTGAGTACTGTGATTACTGTGATTGTTGGTCATGCCTAGACACCAATTTACACTGCGCGAACGTGTGTGTATCGTATATTCTTATATAAAAACCAGAAAGTCTTGTTCTGAAACAAGACGAAACTTTAGAATCAAGTTTCCAGGAAGACCTGTGCCTAATGCCAGTACAATTAGGAGGCTCGCTAAACGATTCAAGAAAACAGGATCCGTAAATAATAAAAAAGTTAACAGACAACGTTGTGTTCTTACAGAACAAAAATTAGATGAGATTGGCGAAAGATTGGAACAAACCCCTAAAAAATCTTTAAAACGTTTAGCAGAAGAAACGGGCGTATCCGCGTCTTCCGCAAGAAATGCAACTATATTATTGAATTTGAAGCCATATAAACTTCCAGTTGTGCACTCGCCAAATGAACCAGTTCACAATAAGAGGTTGTGATTTTGTAACTAGGTGTTAGAAAAGGTAAACTCAGGGTAATTTGATCCTGTTTTTTTTCTTTTGTGATGAAGCGTGGTTTTATTTACATGGCCGTGTTAGCTCACAAAATTACCGTTCCTACAGTGACCAGAAGCCAGACATTGTCCTTGAAATACCCTTACATGATAAGAGGATTGGGGTGTGGTGTGCGATTAATGGACACCGCATTATTGGGCCATTTTTCCACAAGGGTACGATAAACAGTGAGCGATAAATTCGTAACACCTTCTGCGACGAACTTACTTATGCTGAACGTCTGACCAATTATTTTCAGCAGGATTCCGCCACTCCTCATACAGCCGAAATGTCAATGTCGGAATTGCGGCCTATTTTTGGTGGTCCTGAACGTATCATAAGTAAGAATTTGTGGCCTCCACAAAGCCCGGATTTGACAATCTGTGACTTTTATTTGTGGGAAACACTAAAAGGTAGGGTGTATAGAAAAAATCCACATTCGATTGATGAACTTAAACATAACATAAGAGATGAAATCGAAGCCATCACTGCTGTGGAACTTAAGAATGTTGTGCATTCTTTCATCAGAAGATGTCAGGTGTGTCTTACAAGAGAGGGAGGACATTTTCAGCATCGACTATGAGCAATGTAAGTACACATTATTGAACATGATTGGTAAAAGTGTGAAAGTGCGCGCCAACCACCGACCAAACCGGGTACGCGCGCCCGCCACAGCCGGCTTATCTTGCCGTGTTTATCGGGGAGCACATAGATAATACCCTGTAGCTTACAGTACTTCACAGCAAGTCTTAATTATCACAACTAAGGTATCTTGCCAGCTGCGTATGTAATACATGCTATGACAGCATCCAGGGCTTCACGACCCGCTGTTGCAATCGGTACTGCTCGAGTCCAAGCTCTATGAACTTGCGGGGTGAGGAGAAAGAGCAAGTAAGGGTCGGGCGTGCAGAGAAGGATCTGTCAACAGCCCACCGTGATAGATGGTATTCCTTTCTATTCCAGTATAGCTAACATTCGGCCGTTGGTCAAACCAATGTGGTGTTAGGAATGACTGAGTGAGTCACGGACCAATGTATTTGGTTCTGTACTATGCACGGACCGAGAAACCTCAACACTCGTCAATACCACTACTGATAATCCGCGATGCACATTCCTCTCAGGTTCACCGTTTCACGCAGCTTAGACTCGAGCAGTACATGGTATAGTATAAATCTCGCGGTGAGTCATTGAGAGTTCTCCGCGGCACGGCCACTGTCAGGCTCCTTTCTATAGGGAGGGCCCTCACTGTAATATGCAGTCATCATAGACATTAACTGCATTCACATTGTTATTGCAATATCCGTGTTATCGTTTATCGAAATCCGAATTCTTTTTTGTCAGTGGCGTCAATATTCATGCGCTCTTCACTTTAGACTCCCAACAAGCGTGTGGAGTGGTGTAGAAGTCACCCAACGCTAATGTCAGTTCTTCATTCATTTGGATGGTTGGTTCTTAAGTTTAGGGGCTGCGACAACGCGGTCATGTAGCCCCGTGTACTTTGGGTGTGTGTAGAATCTGTCTGATAACCGGTGATAATTGTGATGACTGCATTAGTGTGTGTTACCTGTTATAGGTAGATTTCATTAGAAAGCTAACTATTGCAATGGGTACCATGTTTCGACTTCCGGAAAATTTCGACATATCTTCGCGTTTCACATCCCCCAGACCCCAAAACCACCGTCAGTTCAAAAGTTTATATATAATTTATGTATGTATGTATATATATGTATATCAGTTTCTTGTGGACACGATAACTGCCGTAATTTTGCACCAATCACTTTGAATTTTTTACCGAATATGTATACCTATAAAATCTCGGTCAAGTTCGTTACCGGGCTAAATCGGTCGAAGGGGGTGAAAATGGGGGGCTTCTTTTTTTCGAAAAAGTGAAATATTGCTATAACTCTCTTAATATGTGAAATATCGAATCCGTTCAAAGTTCATACTATGTGTCGGATAAAGCCCAACAATTTATGTTTGAAGAGTTTTTTATAGCACCAACCATTGACCAAAGGGGTGGGAAAAAGTGTTTTTTTCGGGAAACATTAATCATATCTCTCTTAATAGGAACAATATCAAAACCGTACAAAATGGACAATATTCCCCTAATAATTACCTAAAACTTTCGTCTGAAATAATTTTTGATATGACCCACCATTACGCCAAGGGATAAGAAAAATGATTTCGGAATTATAAGAAAATGCCAAGAGCTATCAGTGGTTGCCATGGCAACACTACTAAATTGATGAGGGATGAGCCATCAGACGTTGCCATGACAAGGCACTTGCACGAGATCAGATTCAGATTTCCATCTGACTAAGTGTGAAGCGGCTTCGGTGACGTAACTGGTAGCATGCTGAACTTCTATGCCCAAGGTCGCGGGTTCAAAGCCGGCCAAAGTCGTCGGATTTTCTAAGAGCGCTAAAAATCCTTCAGTATGCTTTCCTTTGGAGGGGAAGTTCCAACGTTCGTTGCGAGTTACTGGTTGCGGTGGCATCTAGTAGCCAAGTTCACAGCTAGGTGTCGTTGACGGTAGTATCTGATAGCATCATTAGGAACTACGGCTTGAAATTGACCGTCTGCAGTCCTTACCTGAATTACAGACTAATACAGCCATCACAATTCACACCGTTTATCAGACAGATTCTACACTCACCCAAAGTACACGGGGTTACATGACCGCGTTGTCGCAGCCCCTAAACTGAGGAACCAACCAAAATCTCTGCGGGAGATATAATTTTGCGTGAAGAAGTAACAGACCGTTACATAGTTACACATTAGTTCCAATCATTGCATAAGGACAGTGTGATCACAAGTATAACTAGTAGTTCCGTGAAGAACTATACAGCCTATTTTCATATATCCTACTTATGTTAACTGCCACTATGAACATACAAAATTTCAGTTTGATTGCTGTAATAGATTCGTAGATATTGAGAACCGACTAAATATTTCGGATGGTCGCCATGTTGGATTTTATATAATTATGTAGGTCCTAGAGTTATGTACTGTTACATGATGCTTATTGTGTACGTGTAGCATTCAAATTTCAATCGCATGATTAGAAGTAATAAGGAGTTTTTAAAATTTCGCACAGCTGCCATCTTGTGGTTATGGAAACAATTGAAATAAATTAGATGCAAGTGGATTAACATTCGTATAAGGATATACTGTACCAAGTTTCACTGCACTAGGATGGTTAAATTGCGAGTAACGTCCATGTGAATATTTATAGTTGGCGTCGCCGCCATGTTAAATTTGTGATCACCAGGTTATTTAAAGTCCTATAGGTGAACTTATGTGCATAGCCCCTATGAACATAAAGAAATTCAGTTTGATTGCTATAATAGATTCGTAGATATTCAGAGCCGTCTAAATATTTCGGATGGTCGCCATGTAGGATTGTTAAATGTATAGGCCATAGAGTCATTAAAGGAAAATTATTGCGTAGGTTCATTATTCAAACTTTCACTTCTATCGCATGATTACGACACAAGAAATAAAAACTTAATGTTAAAATTCGCACAGCCGCCATCTTGAGGTTATGTAAACAATTGACCTAAATTAGATACCAGTGCGTTACAATGTGTATAGACATTTCCTGTACCAGATTTCATTGCGTTTGGAACATTACATCGCGAGAAAGGTCTATTAAAATTTTTATTTCGCTTGGCCGCCATGTTCGTTTTTTTTAGTTAACCGGTCTTTGAAAGTCTTATAGATGAACTTTCAGTAGTGCCCTTTATCTCCGTACAAAATTTCAGGGTGATACCGCTAATAGTTTCAGAGATATAGAATGCCGGTGAAATATTTCACACATCCGCCATCTTGTGGTTATGTAAACACTTGAACGAAGTTTGATGTCGGTGCATTACAATGTGTATAAACATATACTGCACCAAGTTTTATTGCGTTTGGTAGGTTAAATCGCGAGAAACGTCTATTTAAATGTCGCGAATTCGCGTGGCCGCCATGTTGGTTTTGTAGTTACCAGTTTTTCAATAGTCACATAGGTGAACTTCTAGTAGTTCCCTTTATAACCGTAAAACATTCCAGGGTGATATCGGGAAGAGTTTCGGAGATATTGAATGCTGGTGATATATTTCGCACCGCCACCATGTTGGATTAGTGAGACGTAACAAAATTTGAAGGGCACGGTCGGGGTCGCCCGGAGCAGTACTATGAACTTACCGAGTTTCATTGAAATCGCTCCAGCCGTATAAAAGTTATTAGGGGGGGGGGCACACACACACAAACACACGGACAAAAGGTGATCTCATAAACCTATTTTTTCAAAATTGAAAATAGGCTAAATATGAACCCCAAATGACACGAAGGTTACCATCCCCATAAGACAATAAAATGTTTAAAATATGCATAAAATGACGAAAAAACAAGTTAATTAATCTCCAATTATAAAATACTTTCTCTCAATAAATGAGGTGTGATCCTTCTACGAAAACCTGCATATTCTGCCTATTTTCGCCTATCCCCAAGTTTGTCCGGTGAAATCTACCTCCGCCTTCCGGCGTGCCGAGAGGACTTTTTTAAAATTCAAGTAAGGACTGAAGACTTTTTGAATTTTTCAAATAGTTCCTACTTTTGCTGCCAAACGCCACCGTCAACGACTACTAGGTCAGAACTTAGCTACCAGACGCCACCGCAGTCGGCTCTTGGCAACGAACGTAGGAACCTAAGAGCGTTGTTCACATTCTTAACCTATACAGTTTAGCTTCACACAGGTGTAATTAGTGGAAGGTTCTTTAACATGCCATGAATCTATGACATGGGACCGTCGGCTTTACTTCCCCTCCGAAGGAAGGCATACTGAGGGATTTTTTTAACGCTCCTAAAAAATCCGACGACTTCGGCCTCATTTATTTGGGACCACCTTGTGGTATAACGGTTAGCATTCTTGGTTTTCAGCCCGTAGAAATTAGATTCTGGTCTATAAGGGTTGGAACGGGGTATACTCAGCCGCGTGAGGCAAAACTGAAAAGAGGAGGGTTAGATTCCCATGTTCTAACCGAAGGTCACGGCTACCTCCTTCACCTGAATTACGCCAGAGTAGCCTGCGCGGAGCTGAATGACCACGATGTCCAAGCCTATGGAATAAAACAACAACACAGCCTAACATACTAAGTCTAATCAAGTACACCTAGTGGCGCAGTGGCTAGCATTATTGGTTACCATCCATTAGGTCCGGGTTCGATTCATGGTTCCGACATAAAATTTAATTCTAGTCTGGGTCTTGTGAGGATGAACTGAGAAGAGATATTACGTTCGATTCCCACCTCAGTCATCTTAGAAGTGTTTTTCCGTGTTTTCCCCATTCTAAATGGACTCCTTCACAATCCTAGACTCTTGTTACGAATACACACACTACTACGGCCATGACACAGGTTATCAGGCAGATTCCACATACATACCCAACTACACGGGTGCTACACGATCACGATGCCGCAAATCCCCTAATGAACATTTAAGTCCAATTAAGCCTAAATACCGTACTAAAATTGAGATGGCAATTAAATGTTCGACATGTTGTAATAATAATAATAATAATAATATAACTAACTTAACTAACCTTTGTAAAATTTACATTTATGATCAAGCATCCTTAAAATTCAGATGTGCTACAAATTAGCTGTATACCCCCAGTTCCAAGGGATCAGAGAATTTAGGAGAAATCTGAATCTTTTGATCTATTCAAAACGGTCGTTCTTTTAGAAGATGCAGGCCGACCGAAGAAGATTCATCAAACATTGAATTTCTATGTGTTCTCAAATTTTCTTTGATAAACGCATCCTGAGATAAATAAATCAAAGAAATAGAGAAATAAAGAAATGTTTATCCTGAAAGAGACCCGGTGTGATCACAAGTCATCTTCAGTCTAATAAGTATGTAACATGTAGTTCCGTGTAGAACTAAATTGCCTATTCATATATCCTATTTATGTTAATTACCTCTATCAACATACAAAATTTCAGTCTCAATGCTGTACAGTAATCGATTCGTAGATATTGAGAACCGTCTAAATATTTCGGATGGTCACCAGTTTGGATTTTTATGTAGGCCGTAGAGTTATGTACTGTTAGATGAAGATTATTGCGTAGGTTTATTAATCAAACTTCAATCACATGATTAGGACACAAGAAATTTAAAAAAACGAGATTTTAAAATTTCGCACAGCCGCCATCTTGAGGAAATGTAAACAATTGAACTAAATTAGATGTCAGTGCATTACAATGTGTATAAACATTTGCTGGACCAAGTTTCACTGCGCTCGGATGGTTAAATCGCGAGAAACGTCTATTTAAATGTTTCAACTCCGCTTGGCCACCATGTTCGTTTTGTACTTAATAGGTTTATAGTAGTGCCATTTACCATCGTACAAAAGTTCAGGGTGATAGCAGTAGTAGTTTCGGAGATATAGAATGCCGGTGAAATATTTCGCACAGCCACCATGTTGGATTGGTGAGACGTATTAAAACTTGATGGGCCGGTCGGGGTCGGACACAATAGCAGGCTACTATGTCCTTACAGAGTTTTATTGAAATCGCTCGTGCCGTTTCGATTTTATTAGGGGGACACACACACACGGACAAGAGCCTATTTCTTTCAGAAATGAAAATAGGCTAAAAATACCGTACAGGATTTAAGTATATATTATAGGATCCTTTAAAAGTCAAGTCTTATTTATGTCTTTCATCCCACAAGCGACATTCAGCATAATAAAATAATTGTGGGCTCAAACATACAAAGACAAGAGTCAGATACCAAAGAACGATAACAAAAACATTATGCATGTATTATGTGTATGTTTGTGTATAGGCCTATGTTGTGACGTATAATTCTTTAAACTATTTTGTAAATTCCCGTAGTCTATAAGATAAACGAAGTTATGCAATAAAACTAAATACTTTGATGCCTATGGTTACACTGTTACAAAATGCAAAGCTCTTACAGTAGTATCGTATGTAAAGCGTAAACGCAATAAAACACACGTTTTAAAATAATTATGGCCCCGGCGAGGTTACGTTTATAGACAAGGCTCTCTCTGTACAAATTGATATAGCCTACCAGTAGCCTACAATAACGTAAACCACGTGGACTATTCTAAGCATTATGTAGCCGTGATTTAAATACGGCGTCAGATAAAGAAAAAAACATTCTGACAATGCATAGCCCATGTTTTGTACTGCGTAGAAGCGCCTCTGGTAATCAATTCCTCCCTGCGTCATTCTGGAAATTTCCATAGAACCGACAACGTCGCATGACCCGGGAGAGGATGCTGACGCGATCAATACTCCTCTGTGCCTGTGGCGGGGAGTGGAAGGGGAAAGAGAAGAGAAAGGGGACCAGAGGCAGGAAGAAGGTTCTAGACCGGAAAGGAAGCCATCTTTTATCTCAAACTACGCCTTATGTTTTATAGTGTTCAAATTCTATCAGGAACATGGTTATATTTTTAAAGAAAATCTGAACACACATTAGAAACGTTGCTTATCGATAAGCGCCTTCGTGTTGTTATTATAGGGAAATACTATTTTTCAACAGTTGTGAAATAACTTAATTACATGCATCAGCCTATTACAAGTTTTCACGAATTTCGAGTATTCGCGAAACCAGGCGATTTCTCCGACTTGTAACGAAATTTGCGTACTAAAATGGTATTTCATGTTTATTTTGTGTTTGGGGGCGTGATGCAGTGGTCAAGCTGCTTGCCTCTCACAAAATCGGACCCGGTTCGATTCCCGGTCAGTGAATGATAAATTTTCGAAGTGAAACTACAAACGTCCTTCCTTTTTATTGTTTGCGTTAATTATGTTGAGTGAAAATCAGTTGGTTTTGTTTCTGGTATTATTTTCCAATTAAACGAGAAAATGCCCATATAGGCCTATTCTGAGTAGGCTGTACAGCAGAATGCACACAGCCTTAGGAGGCAGAACTTAGAAGTGGGTTCGATTTCCACCTCAGTCATCTTAGAAGTGGCTTTTCATTGTTTGCCACTTCTACTCCAGGCAAATTCCAGGGTGGTTCATAACTTAACCTTCATGCGTCCGGGCCAACTTGAGTCGCAGGGGCGTTCGCGCGGGCTATCAGTTGACCGCCCACGGTTTTTCACGATTATCATGTTTTTTGTACTTTTTATGAATGATCGATTGCAATGAAAACAAAGGAAATCAGATTCAACTCGGCAAACACCTTTTTGATCAAAACTAGAGGGCGTGGTGGCGCAGCCGTCCAGCTGTTGGTCTCTCACCACGGCGGACCGGGTTTGATTCCCGGTCAATGCATGTGGGATTTTCAAAGTGAAATGCCATGTCCTGTGATTCGGATTCCACGTAAAAATGATGTCCCGTGGCTCATGATCGCGTGATTAACTGTCACGTAAAACTTCAAACTTTTTTAAAATCAAAATTCTTTATTTAACAATAAGTTATATAGTTAGCCATCATAACAATATAGATTTTAGCTTAAAAAATCCTCAACCTTTTTCTCACAAAATTATTATTTTCCAATTAAACGAGAAAATGCCCATTTATAATGCACATGAAGAAGTACCTCGGGCACTTGAAGAAGTCAAGTTATAGCATTAGCTTCATGAAAGCCCACTTGAAAAAAATGTACATAACTACAATATTATCAACTTACGAGTAGGTAGCGAAAATAACACAAACAAAAATGGAACTGTTGACAGAAAGTTAGCATTTGACATACAGAATAGCCTACAAAGTAGGTAACGTGGCAGAAAAATATGCAACGAAAGGAAAAAATCATAGGTTGGTGCCACTTTAGTCCTGCATGACAATTCAGTCTCTTTCCATATCCTCGTTCTCAGAGACTTGGATATTATTGCACCTTACTGTAGTGTTTAGTGCGTAGCCTCCGTGGCTTAGGCGGCAGCACGCCGGCCTCTCACCGCTGGGTCCGTGGTTCAAATCCCGGTCACTTCATGTGAGATCTGTGCTGGACAAAACGGAGGCAGACAGGTTTTTCTCCGGGTACTCCGGTTTATCTGTCAAAATTTCATTCCAGCAACACTCTCCACTATCATTTCATTTCATCTGTCATTCATATAATCATTGCCCCAGAGGAGTGCGTCAGGCCTCGGCAGCCGGCACAGTTCATATCCTCGCCGCTGGATGGGGGCTTCATTCATTCCATTCCTGACCCGGTCGGAGACTGGAAGCAGGCTGTGGATTTTCATTTTCACTGTAGTGTTTAGTGCCTTCGGCATAGGGCCTACGTTCTTTCTATACAGCCTCCACATTCCCGTCTAGTTTTTATGTTTTTCTTCGTTACACACAAATAGCAGATTCCTCTCTTGGTTGCGAGTGAAGGCTGACTAGGATCTGCTTCCTCTTCTCTGTACTGTTCTGAAAACAATTTATATCTTTCGGGAGAAATTTAAGATTTGGTCGCTCTTTCAAGTTTTCAAATCCAAAGGTATTATTGTAAGTACTGTATGTTCTTCTCGAAATGTTTCCACCGGTGTTGAATTGAAAAATTCTCAATGCATTTATACCTGTGAGGTCAAGTGGTCGGAAAAATACAGTTACTGGCCATCTTTGTGTTCTTATTGAGGTAGAAATCCTCAAACACATGAGATCGACAGTGTCAACCCCAACCGTGTAGAAATTATAGTCCATGATCTGACATGTTTTTTTTTTCAGTGGTTTCATCATTTTCGTTTGACGAAATAAATTCTCCCCTCGGCATTCGCAGGAGTCTCACCAGACCGCCCGACCTTACGTCTCCTAGTGTGTAACTGTACTGAGTGATATGAGGGGGGGAGTTAATCAAACATGTGCCGGAACAGGCGGTCAAGAGTATAACTAATAAAATAACACACAAAAATGTATTCATATTGGACAATTCATTTTTGACAGTCTAAAACCGAGTATTGAAATGCAATACTTCTCCTTTTCAGGTACTTTACAGGAGATGGCATGAATCATATAGTTCAGTGTATAGGCTACCCACAAATCGATGGTCCTCAAGAAAAGTGACGCAAGTCAAAATACATACTTTTTCAGGAGAGCCATTTAAAGATTTGTCATTCTTTTGAGAGCGAGTTTCTTTTGCTCTTTCGTAAGATTGGTTATTCCTATGATCGAGAAAGACTTAATATAATATAAGGTTTAGGAAACCATGGATAGTTGAACGTCAGTGTTATTCAACCCTTGTATATATCAATAAAATATACCCTTCTTCGACATATGACACTTTTCTGGAAAATAATACTAAGACAATATGATAATTTTATCTTGAGACATTAGTAATGAAGTGCATAAATACTTCGTTTCCTAATATTTTGGAATTTTATTGTGCAATATACATCAAAAGTTTACAATAAATACTAAAATAAGATCTAAATTGGTAATCTAGGAACACAACATAATACTGTAATAATGTTAATACAGACTGACGTCAGCTGTCGTTTCGTACGTAAATCATTATAGAGGAACTATAACAGCGTAATTGCATAGGTACATAATTGCGTCAATCACCAAATCTTTAACTACAAACTATTATAATACGAATAAGATTTAGGAATTACATTTTTCGACATTAATTTTAACAAGCCCTGTTTTTTAGTTCCTTTGATGATCAGTTTGTTATTATACACTGCCTTCAGCTGGATGTTTCCAGTAGAACCTGATCGTGTCTTCCTTACTGCAATAGCACAAAACTCCGTATCTGCGTAAGAAGTTTTGAAAATAATTCTTCCCTTCAAATCGAATTGCTGAGATGCGACTAATGGTCACATGTTCAATTTTCATTTTCAGTTTTTAGAACATTTAGACCTATTTTACATGTCAAGTCCTTCAAGTCATAGGACATTTCGTGGTTCATTTCTGTGACTAGGTAAGGCTTCCCCGTCTTCTTGGCTGTACGAATTAGTGTGACATATTGCTGTGGAACATAAATGGATCCAGATTTTAGAGATTTTGTTACCTCACGTTCAATGGTTGAATGTGCACTATCGCCTTCATTCTGGCTATGTCCTTTGACCAAAAATTTGTGTGTAATGGAGTTTATAAATGGATAGTTATTCACAGCAAACAAATACATTGAAAAGATGAAGCGATTTTTTTGCTGGCCGCAACAGTTATCTGAATAGAATATTACATCCAGTTTTTTGCTCTCTGTGTTCTTAGCTCTCTCTCCTAAACCTTCAAGATATCTCAAGACACAAGTTCCGATTTCATTAGCACCCCGGTTCCCTTCGGTCTCATCCCATACGAAACATTGGACTGTATTACATTGAAGCTCAAATATCGTAAAATTGAAAACATTGCTTTTTGAAGTGTAGGCCAGTTCAATGTATTTGAACTGGAGGCATCACCCCTGGGACAATGAAGTACTGCCTGTAAATCATATACAGCGACAATTAAATTGCTGCTCACACTTTTCTTATCATTATCTTTTTCCGTGCGTGACAGGTCCTTTTCTAGTTAAGTGTCTGTGGTATTTTTCCTTCTGTTTCTGTTTTTCTTCTTCCGAAGCATTTATGAACATCAGGCAGTCTTCACACATATCCTTTTACGGTTTAAAAAAGAAATATTAAAATCATTTGTAAAAATCCTGGAGTACATTAAGTAATTTGCAAATGACAGATTCGTCTTCTTGCATTGATCAACATAATCTCTGTGCAGGTCCGCTATTGCTCTACTACCGTCAATGTATTCTCTCTTCGAATCTTTTCGGCAGTAATGACTTTCTATCCTAGGAATTGAAATAATGTGGTGACGTTCTCCTTCTTTTACATCATCACTCATCAGCAATGTGGTGATGCTTACTGTGTTTGCCTCTGAGGTCTGAATCAAGTATTCCACCTGTTGCACAAATCTTCTTGTGTAAAACTGTTCTTATTGGCCTGTCTGTTATGTCCAGTGTGCTTTTAAAATATGTTTTACAAACTGTGATCCTTTTTTCCGCAACAGTAAAATAAAATGTGTTATTATTTGAGCGATGACTACCTTCTCTGATGTATCTGTACTTAGGAGAAATACTCTCTATATTGAACAGAAGGAACTCACGTTGCCTTTGTAAGTCTCCCAAATTCCAATATTCATCAAATGTCTTCTGACGGTCTTCTTCTTTAATTTTTGTACTGCATTTCAACCTGCATTTGTCCTTACAACTTCCTCCCATTATCTTCTTCTTAACGACTTTTCCACTCTTGGAACTGGATACATACTCTTTCCCAGAGTTCCTGCACTGCTTTGCTAATGTTTTTTTCCATTCCAGTGGTCTCGCCCGTCTTTTCCTTCCTTTTCTTTTTTCTACGTCAGCATTATCCTCCACAGCAGGGCCTTCTTCAGATTCCGCACCTGCGGACGAAGAGGATGAACTAGTTTGTCCCTTGTAGGTAGGATCTTGAATGTCATCATCAGATGAAATGTCCGATTCTGATTCTGATGTGTGAGAATTAGCAAATGAGCTGCAACTACTTTGTTTGTTCACATCTGAAATAAAACAAAAGGATATTTTCAACCATTGAAGATTATTTACGTACATTGAGATTTATTTTCTACAGATCGCAGCATGATTGATTTATCAGGAAGAATATCTAAACAAGGTAAATGTTCTAACCTTGTTCCGGTGATAGCAAAGCCACTTTGTCTTCGGATGCGACTGAAGTAGTTCCATTGGCATCTGAAACGAGGTTTAAAATCTAATCTGAAATGTTAGCCGGGAACCATGCTTTGTAATATTAATCTAATTCACATTGTATATTTATAAGGAAACACCAGATAAAATAACAATACAGATTATGAATATTTTAAACTATATACTAACCTGCTTGATGAAATGCTGATGTAACTCTTGGATCTACTGATGTCAAAGTTGTCCACTCACAGTTCTTATCAGTTGACTCACCATTGCCTTCCAAATGATCATATTTCATTTTTGCCAGCTTCTAGATAACTCTTGTGTGCTGGGATGCCATTGCTCATAATATCTGATGGCTTATAACACAAAATGAAAGAAAGCACGAGCAACTTGAAATATACATACCAACATCGCGGGATTTCATATTAAGAACTATGAGGAAATGTGTCACAAGTTCAAAGTTTACTGCGGAATTTTCCCACAGCAATGCTGTTTATATGGAAAAGTGACACAATTCAAAATATGTCGCAGAAGGATTTCATTCTATTGGAGAAAAATGTCTTAACTAAAAATAATTTACGACGATGAAAAAAAGATGTGTTGTGTTAGGCTTGCCTTATCATGAAAAACGGCTTAACTCGAAATATGACACTTTTCTTGATAATAAACTATAATAATATTGTCACAACTTGAGATATGACTTTCTTCTCGACACAGCTGCGATGTTCCCGCTTCCGCTCCCAGACCTCAAATGAGATGTGACGTTATTCAAGATAACAGCCAGTCGTGATTCTTCTGGCGGAAAAACGACATTACTCCCCTCTGGCGGCCAATTTTATAGATAGAGTTATGACGATTTTCTATATAAAAATATGCAGTGAGAGCAACATGTTCCACTTCTTAACTCAAAATTGCTCATTTTTGACTTGTGTCACTTTTCTTGTGTACCATCGAAATATTCAGCAAATATAACTTCATGTTGTTTAATTACTATTGTTTTGATAATATAGCAAGACAAGAGCTTCCATTATAAATCACTATGAACCTATACTACAGTTGAAAATTAATCCAAATTCAGCATTTAAATTCTGTAAAATATCATCAGTATTAAGCCACTCTAAACCATTGTCATACACAAATGTACGAGTATTATTAATTAATGTAAAATGCACAAATACCATTGCATTGTGGATCATTTTCATTTTCCGAAGGCCTTCAATGACTCCACCCATCCGCCCATCTGGTTCTTGGTCGACCACCTCTTCTCTGGCCCCTAGGATTTCCATGTACAGTACTTTAATACTCTTTTAGGTAAATCTAAATAGGCTACTTCCGTATCACTCATCCGTGCTACGTGCCCAGCCCACCTCAAGCTGACTGATTTCACTAAGAGGTGGACCTTTATAATTGGTGGGCCGATAACCTAGATGTTAGGCCCCTTAAAACAACAATTATCATTATTTATTATTATTATTATTATTATTTATAATTTGTACCCTGTAACGTAGCCGTGCGCGCTAAATCACTCACCACAACGGCGACGGGGAGCAGCAGCAAGTCCGGAGATCGGAGGTTCAAATCCCGGCGTGTACAGCGGCTATCCGGAGTACAGTTTTCCCCGGGTTTTTCCACACTCCCTCCAGGTAGAGCCTATCTTACTACCATACTGCTAGTCCCAGGGCACCTACCCCATCCCCGACCTCAATAAATACAGTTACACACACTACTACAGTAACCACACAAACACAGGTTATCAGACACTTAACACACACCCAAGTACACGGGGCTGATGACCAAAGATGTTCCAAACCCCTAATACGAATTAACAACAACATATTTTATAAATGGTGAACAACTCATGATTTTAATTTTGAACCTTAGAGTCTGTAATTCAGAAAGTATGCGGGCCAACAGATCTAAATTTTGCAAATTTAAAGAACATAATAATCCAGATTAATTTTGAGAAACCCAGACAAGACAGGGTTGGCAACATGATTCTATGCGTGCTGATAGGTTCAATGTTGAACGGCATGAAATTTCCACGTTCAACTGCACGCACAGTGAGAGCCTTCCTTACAGCTCAGAGCCTTGCTTGGGCCATGTGAGGCGCGGAGAGCGTTGAGTCAGCGACACTTGACTAGCTCCTACCGTTACACAAGAGTGGGACGGGAATCACCACATGTGGCCATAGCATTGATTACATTCGCAGCTGGCAAGATAAAGTAACTTAGTTCAGAGAGTTAAGACTTGTGAAGTACTGTATCCCGTGAACATGGTTAGGTGTTGAACAAAACATAGAATTTTCCTAGTGAAAACTTATGTTCTCAAGAAGAAGTCTTCCAGTAAATGTGTTCGTAAGGTTCAGCGCCTTGCGATTGTTACTTGTGGAGGAATCTGAAACAAAAGGAATACAGAAACAATCCACGTACTCTGGAGGCTCTCGAGAACGAAATAACTTCACTGTTACGAAATGTCAGTTAGTATGAATTACAGCGAGTGTACCAACACTTCCTACGTTGCGTTGGTGCAAAGTGTGTTTAGAAATTGAAGGACAGCATTTCCAGCAACTACTCTGTAATTCATGTAAGTAGAGTTTATTATTAAATATGTTAAAAAGTACAAAAAAAAGTGTTAAACTAGTGAGCGATACGCTGCTGCTCCACACGCTGCAATACTCAGTGGCCCTGCCGCCACACGGCCTCTGCGAGGTTCTTTTCTATAGAGAGGGCCCTCACTGTAGTTTCCATACTAAAAAGTGGATCTCAACCGAATTGCGTATGTAAAGTAATGTACTGTATGTCTCAAGAGATATAACTCGGCATATTTTTGGAGTAATCAGGGCTACCAACTGATGATAAAATATGCTCTACATTATTTTGAATCCTAGTCTCAATATATGCTGGCAAACTGTTCAAAATTTGGAACATGTGTACGAGTATAGACGATAATTTTGCAGATTCATTTCGAGCAACTTATAGCCTACGTGAGAATGTTGACAACATAATAAATTGTTCGCGTGCTGATAGGTTCAATGGTAACTGCATGTAACATCCATATAACATTTAATGGATACGATGGTATATTGGCTTTCACGGCCAGTGAATTAAAACTCTGCAATTCTTCTAGGTTTGTGCCGTGTCTTGTGTGGGGTTTGGCCTAGGACACCAAGCTGGCTCATCAGCGCGATCTAGGTGTCCCCGCTCGGACCCCCACAGGAGTAGCGAACTGCGTGCTACCTCTCTTTTTATGAAGAGCACCTGCACTTGTGCGCATGTGCTCCTCTGTCCAGCATTTGTGGAGCAGCTGGATGACGTCGAACTGACAGAAGGTGCAACGTGCCATACGTCTAATAACGTTTCCATGCAACTTGTAACCAGTTTCTTGGGTGACCGAATAATCTCAAAAAAGAAAAAAATTGTGTCCCTCCCCCGATCACCTGACCTAACCTCGGTTGGTTCCTCAGTTTAGGGGCTGCGACAACGTGGTCATGTAGCTCCGTGTACTTTGTGTGTGTGTATTTATTATTTAGCGTATGACATCACAAAAAATGCAAAGAAACACAATCACAAATTAAATATACACTATGTACAGTCAGTGGCGTCGGAAGGGGGGGGGGGGGGTGCCAGGGTGCGGCCGCCCCCTCAATATTTATTTTGGGGGTGCGGCGCACCCCCAATATCTTTTGAAAATGCAAAACTTTGATATTGAAAATTGAAAAAGAATGACCTTTTGGAGATACATGGCGCAAATTTGAAATGCGAACTCGCGAGCAGCTAAATGTGAATGCTGATTGTGAATGCATGCCAATCGTCTCTGCTGAGGTTCGAAACATTGGCTCCAAATTAGTTTGGTAACGCTGTCGGTGAGTGCGAAGAGCAGCTTCAAGCCGATTTATTCTTGAGTTATGTAAAAGAACATTAATTATACTTTTCACGACATTACACTTTAATAGAGTAATAGAACGTTTCTTATATGTATCTCCTTAAAAAACACGATATACGCGTGTGTACGCGTTGAAGGGGAATCCCCGTAACGAAAGAAGGTGTGGATTGGGGCAGGCATCCTGGGAATGGCGTACTCATTTTGGTGCACTGGAAACTTTCCACTCATATTATTTTATTCTTTGCTTTCCACTGGACACAAGCAATCGGCGAGCAGTTGCGTGTTGGTCGCTTGCACATTCTTTGGTCGCTTGCCCGCGCAACCAAGGCGCTATTTCCACTGACAACTCGCACTATCAGACCCCCGGACTCTTATTTTATGAGTGCCCTTTTGTCCTAGTTCTTGTACTGAGGCTTGGATTTATCTCCTGGGAGGATACAGTAACTTGAAGGTAAGTGTCCATTAATATTACGGTATTGTACCAGTGTTTTTTGAGGCGTTCATATGGGCGACTCCCCATCCGAGAGGTAGCAGCCTTCGGTACATCACTTCCCCCCGGCGGCCAGGCTTGGACAAGGCAAGGCCTCAGGCACGGTGTAGGCAAAAACCTCGCGATGGGGCGCATCAGCTGGGCCGGCCTGCCGGGCCATCGTCATCTGTTCGAAGACTGGCTGGCGGATGGCCGGCCGGACGGCTGCCGCACGTGTTTGTTCAATATCTGGAGGAGACAATAACAAGTACATTGGGGGTGCGGGGTGCGGCAGGCAGGGGTGGATAGCTACATAGCCTTTGGGATCCACGTGACCATCCCGCCAGCTGCAGGGGGCACGGCGGCAAGGAGCCAAAATCAGAGCAAGGAGGGGTTTGATGGTCCAGCGTGATGGGGGACCTGCAGTGGTGAGGTGAGGAGAGAAGAGGAAGGGAAGAAACGGCGACTTTCCCGGGGGGGGGGGGGGGGGGGGGGGACACTCAATCATTCCATTCCACTTGCTTCACAGGAACAAGAAAGAGGTGGTGAAAGTTTTCGCTGCGGGTGGTAGTTAATGAGAGGAGAGAGGAATTAGGAAGTGCGCTTGTGATGAGTGATAGTGATAAAATATAATGATAGTGAAGTGATTTAAAATAGTGATTATAAAAAGTGGGTTTTAGATTTTTAAAGATTAATTCGGTGACAGGACTGGAGACTTGAATAGTCGTTTAATTTTGATTTTTTAAATGTTTTGAATGAATGAAAGGCAGTCGAATGGTTGGTATCACAGGTAGAAGTTGGTTCTCCAAAGTGGAGAGAACATTTTATATCAACGGTTTCCAAAATTCGAGAAAGGCGGGTGAAAAATTCAATTCACATAAAAACAGTGACTTTCACCGGAGAAATTGTGAACTAATCATTAATAGAGAAAATAGCCAGCCTGTAACTGCGAAGATTGACAAGGGAATGTTGAAACAAATGAGCGTTGCTCGCAAATGTTTTCTTGTTGTTATTAGTTGTCTTCATTGAACTCGAGGTAATACTGGAATGCTGTATGAGAGCAAAGTGCGGTTTTGGTGCGACTAGTTACGCCTGGTAGTACACCAGGAAGCAGTTTTCAGCGAGGGTTACCATGGGAGGAGTCGTTCCAGTAGTACCTACAGTTCAATGGTTGTCTTAGATATTTAATGCTTACTGGTAGCGCTGTTCGCAGCCACGACTCTGATCAAGGCAACCTCATGGAGCTTTTACAGGAGAGAAAAGACGATGTACCCAAACTTACTTGGTGGATGTCACGTCGTAACAATTTCCTCAGCCCTGACGTGCAGAATGAGGTGATTGAAATAATGGCCCTCTCTGTCCTTCGAGACATAGCAAAACAGGTACACGAATCACCGTTTTTGGTATTATTGCTGATGTCACCACCGATATTGCGGGCTTAGAGCAGTTCTCTGTATGTGTTAGGTTGGTTCACCCTAAAACCTTTCAAGTAACTGAACTTTTTCTCGGGTTGTACAACCCACAAGATGCAACCGCTAAAACGTTGGTTGGTGCAGTAAAAGATGTTCTCTTAAGGCTACATTTTCTATTTTCAAAATTGCGGGGTCATTGTTTTGATGGCGCTTCTAACATGTCTGGGCACATTAAGGGAGTTCAAAAACTTCTATCTTATGAGCAGCCAAAATCCCCTTACTGTATGTTCACTGTTCAAACCATTCCTTAGGCTTAGCTCTTCAAGAAATCTCGCGGAAAATTGCAGTTCTTTGTGATTTGCTTGTTGTTGTGAAAAATTCAAGTCATATCATGCTCGATTCTTCGAAGAGACAGAACACCTTTAAAGATGTCGTCCTGGCACCCTGTGATGGCGATGATAATGCCGTCGCCAATGGACTGTCATCAAAGCTCATCGCACTTTGTCCAACGAGATGGACCGTGAGATGCCGGTCTCTTAAAAGGTACAAGAACTACAAAAGGGTCATACTGACTCTCCAAGCTATCCTCGATGACCCCACGGGTGCATCTCCGGAAGTCAAGTCGGCAACTCGTGGGTACTTAAAGAAGCTGAAGTCATTCGATTCCGTTTTAATTTCTTCACGTCAGTGTCGAAATTTGTGGTCCATGTGAAGAACTTGCAAAGGCCCTTCAGAGCCCATGTTATACCGTACTGCCACAGGAGCAAAGAAAGCTGCTCTGATTTTAATGTCAGCAATGAAGGCTCTTCGAACGACAGAGGAGTTTGATCGGATCTACAAGGAAAGCTACATCTATGCTACGGAGATAGTGGAACTTGACTGTTCTTCTTTACCAAACCCTAACCAACAAGTTTCCGAAAACCAAGCCACATCTGAACCCGACGATGAGGAGGAAGAAGCCAAGTAAGAGCAAAAAAAAAAAAAGAAGCAGAAGCAGGGCAAGAAGCCCAAGCCTGAACAAAAACTTCCCAAAAAACGGCAGAGGAAAATTCCGAAGCGTTTAGAACAAACCAGCAATCCAGCTCCTCCAGAAAAGCTCACAGATCAAGAGGAGCTTAGAAAAGATTACTGGACCTCATTTTGAATGAAGTAGAAGAATGATTTAACCAGAAAGGTTTTGACACTTTGGCGAGTATTGAAAATATTCTGATTCAGGCATACCAGGGCATCGTTCCATCTGAGCAGGTTCTGAAGCTAACGCTGGGTCCACATCAGGATGATTTTGATCTCGATCATCTTCGTACACAGCTAAAATTGTTGAAAAGTCTGCCAGGGAAGCCACCGAAGTGCCTTGCAGATGTAGTTAAGCAGATTAATGAGTTGGCTACATCCACTAAAGATCTTTTCAACGAATTAGTTTTGCTTGTTATGGTACTCATGACCGTTCCAGCATCTGCTGCTTCTTCAGGAAGATCTTTCAGTGCACTTCGGAGGTTAAAAAATTATTTGCGCAGTACCATGACACAACAGCGCCTGACTCACGCTTTGCTTCTGCATGTGCATAAGGACTATGCAAGAGCCATATATCTGCAGGGTATCTTGCGCGAGTTTGTTTCGCGTAAGACAGAACGAAGGCAAATGTTTGGGAAGGTTTAGCGTTAGCTAGCCACTATGCAAACTTATGTAAATATTATCCTTAATTTGTGCGGTGTGTTTTAAGTTAAATTTTTATGACGTTGTTGTTGTTGGTCGTTACGTTACAAATTCGCTTGTTCAGGCCATGTTCAATTTTGTTTTTATTCAAGGGAGGTCTATTAGTCTTGAGTCAACTTGAGTTGTAGGGTATAAAAGTGTTTGTATTTATTTTTTTATTTTTTATTTTTTGCCATTTGCCGAACGGCCAATGCGTCATACGTCTTGAGTTCTATTCATGACAACTTTTAGTGAATTAGTTCATACCCAAAATACTTACGAAATAAAAATAGTTATTTCGTTATAATTTTTTCAAACCATTTGTCGACACCAACTTCGCTAAAAAAACAAGTAGTTCCGTGAAGAAATATACAGCCTATATTCAAATTTCCTACATATGTTAATTGACTCTTATCTACATACAAAATTCCAGTTTGATTGCTGTAATAGATTCATAGATATTGAGAACCGACTAAATATTTCGGATAGTCCCCATGTTGGATTTTATATATGTAGGTCCTAGAGTTATGTACTGTTACATGAAGATTATTGTGTACATGCAGCATTCAAACTTCAATCGCAAGATTAGGACACAAGAAGTAACAAGGAGATTTTAAAACTTCGCACAGCTGCCATCTTGTGGTTATGGAAACAATTGAAATAAATTAGATGCCAGTGGATTAACTTACGTATAAGGATTTACTGTACCAAGTTTCACTGATTCGCTTGGCCGCCATGTTCGTTTTGTAGTTAACCGGTTTTTGAAAGTCTTATAGATGAAATTCCAGTAGTGCCCTTTATCTCCGTACAAAATTTCAGGGTGATACCGCTAATAGTTTCAGATATATAGAATGCCGGTGAAATATTTCGCACATCCACCATACTGTGGTTATGTAAACAATTGAACCAAGTTAGATGTCGGTGCATTACAATATGTATAAACATATACTGTACCAAGTTTTATTGCGTTTGGTTGGTTAAATTGCGAAGAAACGTCTATTTAAAAGTCGCAAATTCGCGTGGCCGCCATGTTGGTTTTGTAGTTACCAGTTTCTCAAAAGTCACATAGGTGAACTTCTAGTAGTTTCCTTTATCACCGTAAAAAATCCCAGGAATAATCTGGAATAATTTCGGAGATATTGAATGCTGGTGAAATATTTCGCACAGCCGCCATGTTGGATTGGTGAGACGTAACAAAATTTGAAGGGCACGGTCGGTGTCGTCCGGAATAGTGCTATGAACTTGCCGAGTTTCATTGAAATCGCTCCAGCCGTTTTGAAGTTATTCGGGGGGACCCACACACTCCTCACACACACACACACACACGGACAAAAGGTGATCTCATAAGCCTATTTTTTTCAAAATTGAAAATAGGCTAAGAAGAAAACAAACAAACAAAAAAAAAAGACTGGCTTTTGCTGGCTTATAGCTCGCGTATTATCAACTTTTCTCCTTTCGTGGATTACAAAATAATGCGAAGTCGCATATAGGAAATGAAGCTGCGCCTCCGAAGTTAGGTCACCCGTTAAGGAAGAGTAAACCTTGCACCCCCAAAATCAAATCCGCTCCGACGCCACTGTGTACAGTAGGTTACAGTCTTAACTTCAAGCTCTCAATATAGTCTATGCAAGGCGGATTCAGATTTTGGCAGTCTTTTGAATTGCCCTGATATGCACTCAGGGGGCACTGTTCCACAATGTGATGGACTGTTTGTTTTGGGGCACCACAGCTACATTCCGGGGAGGAAAGTTTGCCCCATTTGTGGAGGGAGTCAGCGCACTTGCCATGGCCTGTCCTGATGCGATTGCGAGTTGTCCAGGTACTGCGGGGTAGATGAAATCCTGTTGGTGTTCTTGTGATGCAGGGAAAGTTCCGATACTCAGGTGGAGCTGTGGATGTCCATTCTTGCATCCAGTCCTGCTGTAGGTTGAAATTATCAACCAGGTTTCTGGCGGTCCTAACTGGTGGATTTCTGGAACGGAGCCTGCTGATCATGGCGTTGGGGATGTCTCCATGGATTGGCAGATTAGCATTTCTAGACAACTTCTGGTACTCTTGCAACAGGGCATTCTTTCTCCGTAAGTGTGGTGGAGGAATATGGCTAAGAACTGGCAGCCAAGAAGTGGGGGTAGATTTTATGGTTCCTGATACAATGCGCAAAGTATGGTTTAGCTGCGAGTCAACCAGTTTTGTATGACAGCTGTTCAGCCAGACTGGAGAGCAATATTCTGCAGCTGAGAAGACAAGGGCAAGAGCTGAAGTTCTTAAGGTTGAAGCTGAAGAACCCCAGGCAGGGGCGGTTCGAGTGGGGGGGGTGTCCCACCCCCCTCAGGTATTTTCTCAGTCGGCAAATACGACATCAGTCGGCAGTCGGCAAATCCTGAAGAAGTCGTAACATTTCCCAAAACAGCATTTTAAAAAGCAAAACGGGGCATGGCCATATACGATTTGGTCCAATTTCTTAAAAATAATATTTATTATACTGACAGTCGGCATTTTTACCGACAGTCGACACAAACGGACGCAGCAATAATTTCGTGCAGCCAAGCAATAGTCCAGTGCGGCAAGAGGAAGAGTCGGCAAAATAACCATTTTAAAAGTTTCACTTCCAGTCCTTGGTGCACCGGCTGTCACTTGCCATTTCGTTTCTGTATATGGAAACTGAAGAAAGAATGGCAGATGAGCAATATGGGACCAAGGACAAGGAATGAACTCATCGGCACGTTCCTGGGTGGGAGTAATATCCCGCGTTCATTGTGCAGAGCGACTCAGCTTCACAGCGAAGCGAGCCCAGCATCTGTGCCATGTGGCTAGACAAACGGTGTTGGTGAGCGCATTGATAACTTCAGGTCAAGCCAACTCATTGTGATGTTGTCGGAGGAATATTATGATCTGCTACCGCTTGTCTCGGCGTGTCCTCACAAATCCGCGCTATTGTGACAAAATTGACAGATTTATGGTTCCTAGGTTCCTCAAGGGGTGGAGCGCTCACTATGATCAGTGCAGTGGTCACTGAGAATGAGCGAAAGCAGTCGTTCCTGAACCAGCAACTTTTACAGTGATAACTAGGTGCAAATACAGTGGCAGTGGGACGTGAGTTTTCGCCGGCACGGAGCATCGCGTACCCATGAAACGTACGTAATAATAATACAATAAATACATGCATATTTTCAGCCATGTTTATGTTTAATGGTGTTATCAAGAAAAAAATGCCCGATAAATCCATAAAAGTCTACCTTTGTGGGGGGAGTTCTATTTTAAACCATCATTTTTTATTTGAATAAAACTTACAGAGTGTTTTAAGGGCCGGGTTCACCAACGCTGCGTTAACAGACCGTCAGTAAATGCGTTGTTAACTTTAACATCGGCATTAAGCTCGTTGGCGTTTCACCAGCACATTCGCCGATTGGCATTAGCAAACGAAGTGTTGTGTTTAAGGGCTGTACAAAACTCATTGAAAGATGATGATTCTGGCGGTATTTGTTTATTCTTTGGTGTAATCGAGCAGACTGTTAACTGAAAAGGCTTAAAAGTTACATGCTCCTTGGTTAAAAACAAACATGGCTGATGAGGAAAAGAGCAAGAAGGGCCGGGGACTGTGAAATATTCGTTAAATGAAAGAAACATAATTATTATCCACCCTTATCTACTCGGTGGATGAGCATCGTGAAATCGTTGAAAATAAGAGGACTGATGCTGTAACGTTTAGGTAGTCTTTTATTAAATTAAATTAACTAGGATGTTTTATAACGTAATTCATTACACGTAAAAATAAATAAGAGTACTGATGTTGAGACGTGAGCCTCCGTGGCTTAGGCGGCAGCACGCCAGCCTCTCACCGCTGGGTCCGTGGTTCAAACCCCGGTCACTCCATGTGAGATCTGTGCTGGACAAAACGGAGGCAGACAGGTTTTTCTCCGGGTACTCTTGTTTTTCCTGTCACAATTTCATTCCAGCAACACTCTCCACTATCATTTCATTTCATCTGTCATTCATTTAATCATTGCCTCAGAGGAGTGCGACAGGCTTCGGCAGCCGGCACACTTCATATCCTCGCCGCTAGATGGGGGCTTCATTCATTCCATTCCTGACCCGGTCGGAGACTGGAAGCAGGCTGTGGATTTTCATTTTTTCATGTTGAGACGTCTAGGTAGTCTTTTATTAAATTAACTACATGTGCTACGCCGTAATGCATCACACGATATTAGACATAAATAAAGAATGGTACATAGGCCTAAGCTATCTTACTTATCAGATGGGAATTCCAGGTTAGGTTCTGTCATCTGTAGAACATTCATCAACACAGAAGGTTTTGACAACCGAAATCTCATAATAAATTCTATGTCGTCGCATTCATTGAAGTAATTCCTTCGTTAATTATGTTAGTGGTCGAAGAAAATCTAGCATGTCTTCAAAAACATCGTCATCGTTGAGAATAAAGTGTAATGCACGACTATTCCAGCTTTCGCCGCACGCCATTTTGGATTTGATTGCTACGTAAATCGACCGTCAAGTCGTTAATTCCATGTTGACAGAGCAATTAGTTTTGACGGCTGGTTAGGGAAGCTAATGGATTGTTAAAGTTTGGTGAACCACTACATTTCGGTAATCGTCCGTCAACGGCCTTAATTGGTTTGTTAACATTTTAACGAACCATGGTGAACCCGGCCCTAAAACCCAGTGACAAAAAGACCGGGGCGGGGTGGAGGAGACAAGTCTAAGTAAGTTTGTCGATGGAACGAATATCCGGAAAAGCACCCCTGCGACGCTCGACGTCTTCAAAGGGATGAACTTAATGCCCATCGGGTAGCTAAGGTACAATTAAATTCAAAATCTACCGTTGAGCCATCGTCTACCGTTGAGCCATCACATACCGTTAAGCCATCGTCCATCGTTGAGCCATCGTCCACCGTTGCGCCCTTTACCACCGTTGGGCCATCGCCCATTGTTAGCCATCATCTACCGTTGAGCCATCGTGTACCGTTGAGCCATTGACCACCGTTGCTCATCGCGAACCGTTGAACCACCACTATTCCCCAACACTTCTGAAGTTCGCAAGTTACGAGCAGCTGGAACTTCATCCGATGCCGGTTGTAGTGGTGACGGTCCTACACTGCGTAGTAGCGAATTTTCGTGGATCGTGCTTTCTGGCCAAGTTTCTTAACGCATTTCAAAAGAGTTGAAGGTATTTTGAAAATAATAAAAGAAGACGCTATTCCGAACACAACTTTTTATGGTAGAAATGATAAGACTGCTTATTCAGAATCCATGATGAAAGCGGTCAGTTGCTTCAACGAGCATGAGAGGACGAAAATAAAATGCGTGCAGACGCAGTACCCATTCAAGCGGGCGATTTACCTGTTAATCGCGATCCTGCAAAACGGAAAAGAATTATCACGGCAAACGAACGACTGTACCTGACTTCACTTGGGGCCTTCCAGCCAAAACTTAGTGTATTTCCAGCAAATCCAGACATACCAGAAAATAAGCAGCATCGATTTAATCTGGCCTGGTATACGGATTTTCCCATGTTGAAGTACAGCATTGAAAAAGACGCGGTGTTTTGTTTTGCCTGTGGCTTATTTCCAAACGGACGAGGAAGGGCGACCACAAGTGAAGAATGGTCGGACGCCGGAGTACGTCAGTGGCACAAATTGAAAAGTCGCGGAAAGAAGATAAAGGGAAAATTACAAGAACACTTCACTTCAGAAGCTCATCAAGCAGTTATGACAGATTTGTGCCACTTTATCAATGCAAAAGGCCACGTAGACGTTCTCCTTGATAAACATTTATGGACGATCGGAATTGAGGAAGAACAAGAAAAGGAGTTCCACAAAAGCGTTATCCAGATACTTATTGACACTGCAAGAACCCTTTGTCGGCAAGGTTTGGCTTTCCGAGGTCACGAGGATGGAATCACTCAAGATAATGGAAACTTCACGCAAATTGTGAAGTTACTTTCACGGCATATTCCGGTCATGAATAGGTGGTTGGAAGAAGTGAATACGCGGAAGCACAAGGTTTCGTATATGAGCAAGGACTCTCAAAATGAATTCATCCGTCTACTTGGAGGGAAAACTCGTGAAATAATTGCAGAAGAGATCAAGAACGCCGGTATGTTCTCCGTTATAGCAGATACTACTCCCGATATGTCACATAAAGACCTCCTCGCGTTGAATATCCGATACGTCGTCGAAGAAGATGAAGAGCTCGTTCCTATGCAGCGTCTTTTAAAAATAGACGCTGTTTTAACCCAAAAAACAAAACAAAAAAGGACTGGAGAGGAGTTGGCTGAAAAATTATTTTCAATTTTAAATTCAGAAGGACTTTTACTTCCACTCGATAAACTAGCGTTTCAATCGTACGACTTTGCTAGTAACATGTCTGGCATATACAACGGCACTCAGAAAAAGCTATCAGAGAAGTGCAAAATATATATTCCGTACGTTCCCTGCCAAGCTCACAGGTTAAACATTTTCGTAGAGACAGCTTGTAATGCTAGCGCACTTATCCGAGAGTTTTTTGACACTCTTGAAGCATTGCAGGTTTTTTTTTTCGGGTAGCACGAAACGACATTCAAGCTTGCAGAAAGAGCTGGATGAAATTGAAAATTCACTTCGACTTAAGAATTTATAAAAACAAGGTGGACTGCGCGCGCCGAATCGGTGAGAGCTGTTTCTACGTCTTATGAAGAGGTAGTCACAGCATTGGAAACAATGACAACCTAATTCGATTCTGAATTTGACAGTAAAACCCGAACCTTTGCGTCAGGCTCGCACAAAAAGCTTCTACATTGATTTTATCTGCGGCATGTACTTTACCAAAAACATCCTGTTTAAAATTAAGAACGTAACTGAGCTTTTAGAAGCGGAGGAGCTGAATGTAGTAGACGCGATGCAGCTGATTCAGAGCGCTTTGAAGTCTTTTGAAGATATCAACGACGAAGGCAAGATGAACGCATCGTCATTTGCGAAAAGTATGTAAGTAAATGCGGAGGAAGACTTCTTAAAGTATCACAGGACCCGGAGACTTGCAAAGAAGTATGACGCGCATGCTGAAACGACAGCAGAAATTTCTTTTCTTACATTCTACAGAAAGGATGACTTACTACAAGCGTGCAAGACAATCTCGCAAAACTAATTTCTTTGCTAGACCCATTCCACATAATTTTCAAGATACCCGCTGATAGAAAAAACTGCACCATCGAGAGCGTCCGATCTATAAAGCAATCACACTCGAAAATAATCCTTCACGATGAAGAGCTTGTGCTGGCAGAGCTTGAAATCCTGCTCGATGCCAGTAAACAGTGCTCATCTCTTAAGGAAATCGCAAAAGTTGCTGTTAAATTAAAGAGGATTATCCAGTGTGGTTAACAAGTAGTTCGACTGATTTTAACATCCCCAGTGTCTTCTGCTTCTTTCGAACGGTCCTTCAGCAAGTTGAAGCTCATTTACAATCATTTGCGGACATCGATGGGTGACGACCGCTTAGACTCTCTCATGATGTTGTTTTCAACGAAATATAAGGTCGACGACATTAAAATTACGGAGATAGTGGAGAAGAAAAACATCGTAGAGTAGGGTTTTAGAAAGAATAACTTAAAAAAAAAAAATCTTGTAATATTTAAACACATATTTTCTTCATTTATCAAATTTTCCTGCGATTCAAAATTCAGGAACTAATAAAATACATTTTAAATGAAAGCCATTGATTAAGTATACTTGTCTTGTGTATCGTTTGCCGCCCCCCCCCCCCCCCCCCCCGCCCCTCTCTCTCTCTCTCCCTTTCCCTCCCGTTGCTCAGTTTTTAAACGCATAGTCGGCAATGTTAAACAGCCAGTCGGCGTTTTTTTAATTCTCACCCCACCTAGATGTACAAGGTCGAACCGCCCCTGACCCCAGGTGGCACCACACAGTTTATGGAGGATGTTGTTCCGTGTCTGGAGTTTGGCTGTTGTCCTCTTCAGGTGTTCCTTGAAGGACTGAGTTCTGTCAAGGGTTACCCCGAGGTATTTTGGGTATCTGTTGTGGTGAAGTCTAGTGTCCTGGAATTTAACATTAAGTTCACGGTGGGCCAGTTTGTTGTTGAGGTGGAAACATGTGACTTCAGTTTTACTCAAACTTGGCCCAAGTCTCCATTTATGAAAATACTGATCTAAGATGTTGAGGTCAGCTGTCAACGTATCTTCGGTATTCTCCATAAATTTGTCCTGCACTGCAAATGCCCAGTCGTCTGCGTACCCAAATGGTGTGGAGGATGTTTTCGGCAAATCTGATATATATAAGTTGAACAGCAGAGGTGCTAGTACCGATCCTTGAGGAAGACCGTTATTAAGAGTCCTTTCCTAACTGGTCTTGTTTCCCATAATTACACGGAACCTTCTGTCTGTAAGCATGTTCTCAATGAGCTTGGCAATTTTCTTGCAGGGTATTATTCGAAGTAGTTTGCAGATGTGTGTGTGTAGAATCTGTCTGATAACCGGTGTTAATTGTGATGGCTGTATTAGTGTGTGTTATCTGTGATTCAGGTAAGGACTGCAGACGACCAATTTCAAGTAGTGTCTACTTTTGCTACCGTCAACGACACCTAGCTGTGGACTTGGTTACTAGATGCTACCGCAACTGGCACCTAGCGACGAACGTTGGAACTTATAGAGCGTTAATCAAATCTAACCTACACATTTTAGCTTCACATAAGTGTAGTTAGTGGTAGTTTCTTTTACATGCCATAAATCTATGACATGGGCCCGCCGGCTTTACTTCCCCTCCAAAGGAAGGCATTTCTAACGCTCTTAAAAATTCCGACGACTTCGGCTGGTTTTGAACCCGCGATCTTGGGCATAGAAGCTCAACATGCTACCAACTACGCCACCGAAGCCGCTTGACCTAACCTCGCCGGACCTTTCCTCTATGGGGGTATCTTAAAGGCAGTGTGTACAAAAATAGACCTCGGACAACTGCTGAGCTCCGTGATATCATTAGACAGGAAATAAGCAACATTGGTGAAGATACACTTCACAGAACGTCATGGAGGATGGTTTATGGTGAAACGAGTCGAGTTGTGTTTGGATGCTGGTGGAGGGCGCTACCAACATTTACTGTGAGAAATATCCCAACAAGTTATTGTAACCAGTTTCTTTGGTGGCAGAATAATCTCAAACAATAAGTAACCCTCCCCGATCACCTGATCTAAGCTCTCCGGACTTTTTCTTATGTATGCAATCTCTGAATTGTGTATTATCTCCCAAAGTTGTACATGTGTCCCATTATTTGTTCACATGTTATGACTAGGGACCGGATTGTTTGAAAAGGCATTTGTAAATGCATATTTTGAGGGGTTATTGTTTTTTTTTTGTATAGGCCTATTCCGAACATAACCGCACATTTTAGCATAACTTAATACAGTTGAAATTAAGTATACTTTTCAACATGTTGAACAAAATTGGTTTCGTCTGCGTGTTGAACATCCCCTGCAAGCAACTTTCTGAGAGACAGATAACGAGATGAGTCAGATGACAGTCAGTGGCGGATTCAGGTCTTGAGGGGCCCTGGGCAATATGATAAGTTGGGGCTCACAACAATAGGAAATAAAAGAATATCAAATCAAATGGAAATTAGTTTGGTAATAACAATAAAATAAAGAATAGTTACAATATTTTGAATACACTACAGTACATGTTTTATAATATGAAAGAAACCTTTAAGTCCCCTTCAAGAAGATTATGTAGACTATGAAATATTAAACTATTACTTTGATACTTTTTCCCCGGCTGAAGTCTGTATTATTTCAGTGAAATCTAAACTTGCTAAATGGTTACGGGAGTTCATAGCTGCACTGAAAAAAAAAAAAAAAAAAAAAATTATAAATTAGTTTGAAAAGTATAAATTAATTAATGAAATTAAACAAAAATCATGGCCCCCCCCCCCCGGACCGCGGGGCCCTGGGCGGTCGCCCTTCCCTAGATCCGCCCCTGATGACAGTACAGTATACTTGACGCAATGCTGCCTGGCTATTTGGGGTGATCCCTTCACCATCTCCACAGCCAGTAACCCGGGGTTAGTTTTGTGAGGAGTTTCTTCAGTTAATGTGCACTTTATTCTTAGCCTGCATATCCTTAACTCAAAATGCCCAAAGAGAAGAGCAGCAGAAAGTATTTATTAAAACATTGGGTGTCAGGTAACAGTGAGTATTCAACTGATGGCTGGGGCCGGACATTTATGCACTGAAAACGATTAAAATAGACGTAATTTCTCCTGAAAACATTGAAAAACTTGCAATTATCTATTGTGATGCTTCTTTCTCCAGTGAATGATACATATATAAAGTGAGTGAATAAAATTGGCTTATTGCTAAGTGCATATTTTTCATTTTTAAAATGCATGTTTTCTACATATTTTAATCGTTTTCAGTGCATACATGTTCGGTCCCTAGTTATAACTCATTTAAGTGGTTCAGTGGATACAGCAACCAGAAAGTTTGTCAATTATTTTATAATCCAAACACATTTCGTGGAATTTAAGTTATTTTGATTGTTTCCCGGAAATTTCCGGGGTTGGGGAGCACTCAACTCGTGAAGTTGAACGCATTTGGTGTGCCGCATATCACATGTTGGGTGGGCCTATTTGTAAGAAGTTGCGATTCGCTGAGCTGAAGCACGCTAAGTTGCAGCTGCTGAGTTGGCAACGTTGCGAATGTTTTCCCACAGTCGTGTTTCGTGTCTGGTGACCGCTCGAAAGTCTGTTGACTACGACGCTTGTATAGGAGAGAGAGAGAGAGAGAGAGAGAGAGAGCGCACTCGATACCCGGCAACTGTTCCGCTGACAGTGACTCGCAACCACCGCTGAACTTCACTATGGCAAGTACACTGTGGATTAGTTCAGTACTATAACCACCCGCCCGGTTTGACTGTTATGCGGGTTTCTATATGTGTATTTGTTTCAAACGCACTTTTTAAACATATTGTCGATATTTACGCAATTCGTCACTGCTGCGGTTAACCCCTAAATGGTTTGGCAGGGTGTCCAGACAAGCTAGAGAGTGGCTGTTAAAATTTCTGTGTTCTTGTGTTCTCCAGTTGTGGGGTGTGATACCGTAAACGTTTCCTGAGTTTCTGTTTGTCGCACAATAGTTTCTATTGTTTGCTGCAAATAAATTTTCGAAGGGTTATAGTTTATTATCGTTTATCATGGTTGGGAGGTCTTGAATAAATCAAGATGAAGTTCACTCATCTAACTTCGGTTTTACCAGTCCAACTTTAGTTTCCTATGTGCCTAAGGAGTACGAAGCAGTGGTGTTATTATCTTCAATGTATCACACTGCTTCAGTATGTTCAAATAGAACTGCATTCAGTGACTTCTATAACATCACTAAATTCAGAGTAGGTGCACTAGACCAAAAGACTACGAGCTATAGAAGAGGACGGCGAACCAAACGATGGCTTCGAAGATTTTGGTTCAGAATAATGGATTTTGCCACTGTCAATTCTCACGTAATATTTGGCTCCCTCCCTCAAAATTCCATCAAACTGTCACTCAGGGAATTCATAATTGCCTTAGAAAGGGATCTTATAAAGGGGCACATGTTTCGTCGAGGTGGGATGGTCAATATTCCCAAGGAACTAGGTGCCATCATTGAGAAACAACTGGGACATCAACGAACACAACTATCCTATTTTCTTCTATTTTCTATTTGCGTTTATTGATTGATTGATTGATTGAACATGTGGTTGAATGAATGGTTGATTGATTTTTTTGATTGAATATACGAGCGACTGAAGTAATGTATTTTTTGTTTGCTGTTATCTAGATCCTCAAATGTCACTTTTGTATTACTTTTTTCCCAGTTGCTGAAGTTTTTTTTCTTCTTATCTTTTATTTTATGTTTTTGCCTTTTTCCGTTTACTGTAGATAGTTTTGTTTTTTCGGTGATAATTATTTCAATTTTTCTTTTACAGAGGGATTGTATGAATGAATGAATGCTTGAGATAGGATGTTTGAGTGCATGTCTGTATGGTTGTGGTTATTGATTTATAATAGACTAGTGTATTTCTATTTTTTGTTCGTGTTTGCTTTTTTTGTTTTGTTTATACTTGTAAATTTTATTGTTAATTATTATATTGTCACTAGTGGATTCTATCTGTCTGACAATAAAGAATACATACTGTACATACATACATACATACATACATACTTCAGGAGGACCAGCGAAAACAAAAAGGTGTCACAAATGACCCTACAACCTATCAACATACTCTCTGGTATGTTCACAGTGTGGAAATGGTGTGTGTAAGAACAACTCAGATAACCTAATGCATGTAATTGAAACTGAGTGAGAGTTTTGACAACTGGCTCAGTCCTTTTAGACTCCCTTGTCAGATTCGTCAGTAATTGGTGATTTGAGATATAATCATTGAATTTTATGCATCTAACAGTTGCTTGATTGTCACCAGTAACTAATTGGGACTTTACAAGAGCAAAGTTGAGGGGTTGAAAAAAAAAAACATTATGCAATTTTATTTGACTGTTAATCTGAATACAATGGGGCATACTCAAATTAATTCAATGTGTTTATATAATTAAAATTAAAAACAAAGTCTTCTTGAAATAATTCTCTTAACTATGATCCTACACTAACTAGAAATATTAGTTAGGGGTTTGAAACCATAGGGGTTTTACCATTTAGAGGTTAATTCAGTTTGAATATTCTATTAAATGCACAATGGGTTGTGTGTGCCCCATGTGTAAAGACTGCCCGCCTGGCTCAAGTGTTATGCGGGCTGGACGCGACACAGTTCTGCCATTTGTTTAAACACACTTTATAAACAAATAAGTTAAATGTATTTCTGTTGACTTTTCAAGAAATGCAAGATTGTTCCTGGACTGTTGAGACGATTTGAAAGTTCATCCGACAAAAAAAAAACTCAAGCTCCTGAACCAGAAGGAGTTAGAAGGTGCGTTTTGTGCTAATGCCGGCCCCGTGGTGTAGGGGTAGCGCGCCTGCTTCTCACCCGGAGGCCCCGGGTTCGATCCCCGGCTCCGTCAGGGATTTTAAAACTGACGTGAGGGTTGGAACGGGGTGCACTCAGCCTCGTGAGGACAATTGAGTAGCTGTCTGACAGTGAGACAGCGCCCCGATCACGAATACCAAGATTAACGGCCGAGGGGACCCGACGCGCTGATCACGCGTCACCCCAATATCTGCAGGCCAAATGGCTGGGCAGCGGTCGCTTGGTCGGCCTTAGCCCGTCATGGGCTGGATAGTGCCAGGGGTTGACTTTTGTTTTGTGCTAATATCTTCCAAATTGTCTCAATAGTAGGCCTACAGGAAAAATATTGCATTTCTTGAAAAGTCAACAGAAATATATGTATTTCTTTATAAAGTGTGTTTAAACAAATCTACAAGACGTCAGTCCCTGGCAGAACTGTGTCGCGTCCAGCCTGCATTACAACAGAGCTGTGTACACATGGGGCGCACACAATTCATTGTGAATTGAAAAGAATATTCATACAGAATTACCCGCAGCAGTGACGAATTGCACTCTGATTTCATAAATAAAACATATTTATAGAAGCCCGCATAACAGTAAAGCCGGGCGGGTGGGAAACGAGCATGCAAGATTTCTCGCACAGGTCCCCCTAAGTTAGTTGTCAATTTATTTTAGAGGCTCAGGGCATCTTGGCCAATAATCCCGTGTACTTGGGTGTGTGTTGAATTTGACTGATAACTTGTGTTTCTGTAGTGACTGTAGCAGTGTAACTGGAATTATTAGGGTTGGGGATAAGGTAGGTGCCCCGGGAGAAGACTAAGGTTCTATCCCGGCATTTATTTGAAGGGAGTATGGAAAAACGTGGGGAAAATAACAACACACTCAGGATACCCGCTGTCAGCGTCGGGATAAAAACCTGAGATATCCGGACTTGCTGCAGCTCCCCATCCAACTATCTCGTGGTGTAGTGGCTAGTATTCATGGCTATTTCTCTTGAGGTCCAAGCACGATTCCCGGCTCTGCCTAAACATTACTTTTGGCCTAAGGGTAAGAACGGGGTACACTCAGCCTCGTTAGGCAGAACTTAGAAGAAGTGGGTTCGATTCCATGGTTTCTCACTTTTACTCCAGACAAATGCCGGGATGGTACCGAACTTAACCCTAGAACGGTAGTGCTAATCGCAACGTTGTTATCGGTAGTGCTTCCCTTTGACGATTACGATTCTAGAAACTGATAATTAATACCACTTACGTCAACTTTTATTTCACTCTCTAGGCTAGCAGAATGGAGATTGTGTTTGAATAATTTTGTGTGATTTTTATTCATTTCTATTTTTCGGAGAATAATTTATTTTATTGATTATTTTGGGATTTTTGAGCTGGTTTTCATTAATTTTGACTGATAGTGCTTGTTTTATTTTTGTATTTTGACAATTTTTTTTTGTGTTTTTATGAGCTCTTTGATTAATGTTGATTTTTAGTGTTTTTTAGATTAAAAGTATATTCAAGAAAGGAGACAGGAAGGTGTGTGGTAACTACCGAGGAATCACCATCATCTCACATGTTGCCAAAGTAATGGAAAGAATCCTAGAGAAAAGAATTAGAGTAAAGGTAGAAAGCCAAATAGAGGAGGAGCAGTTTGGATTTAGAGGGGGCAGATCAACAGTGGAACCCATTTTCATTCTGAGACAGAACATTGAAAAGAGTTGGGAATATGGTAAGAATATGGTAATGACTTTTATTGATCTAGAAAAGGCCTATGTTAGCATCCCTAGAACAAACGTTTGGGAAAGCTTAACAAATAGGGGGATAGGCACGGAACTGAGGGACATGATAAAAGGAATGTGCATGGAGTGCTACTGTAGTGTGAAGACTAGAGTCGGGACATAGGAATGGTTTAAAATTGACACTGGACTAAAGCAAGGGAGTGTGTTGTCACCATTATTGTTCGTAATGGTGATGGATGACATCATGAAGGCAGCAATGAAAGAATATAGTAGGGCAAATATGAAGGTAATGTTGTTTGCAGACGACGACGTGATCTGGGGCGAGGACGAGATGGAGGTACAAGAACAGTTAGACGTAATAAATGAAAAGATTGAGCAATGGGGATTGAAGATAAATGTGGAGAAGAGTAAAACAGTGGTGATGGGTAGAGATAAGAAAGAAGGAAAAGGAGTAATCAAAGTAGGAGATAAGGAATTGGAAGTAGTGAAACACTTCAAATACTTGGGAAGTGAACTGACTGAAGATGGAAGACTAGATTTGGAAATAAGCAGAAGAATACAACTCGGGAGTGCTTTCTACCAACAGGTACGGGGACTAGTATGGAACAAGGATATACCAATTAAGGCTAAAGAAGTTATGTACTAAGCATATTATGTTCCTATAATGACATATGCAGTAGAAACTTGGACAATGAGTAAGAGCGATGAGAGCAGAGTACAAGCAGCTGAGATGAGATTCCTGAGAAGTATGGTCCAGAAAACGAGGAGAGACAGAGTGAGAAATGAAGATATACGGAAAGAACTGGGCGTACAGAAATTAAATGATAAACTGGAGCAAAACCGATTGAGATGGTTTGGACATGTCAAACGGTTGAATGAAGTAAGGCTACCAAGACGAGCACTGGAACGACGGATGACAGGGAAGAGAGGACGAGGAAGACCAAGAATGCGTTGGATGGACTCGGTATTAGAAAACGGAACCTGGATTGTAACACTGTGTCGGAAGAGGTATGGTGGAACGACAGAACAAAGTGGAGAGGAACCATATTTCCCCCAAACCCAGAGTCAACTGGAAAATGGGAAATGAAGATGATGATGATTTTGGTTTGTATTTTGACTAAATTTGACTTTTAGTTTTTTTAGATTAGGCCTATAAGTATTTTTTCGTTCTTTTTTACTTTTTGAGTTTTTTGTTTGACAAAATTTGATTGTTTTTTGGGATTTATGGATTTTGACTGATTTTGATTTTTTTGGAGGGGATTTTGACTAATTTGCTTTGTATTTTATGACTGCCAAACACTGGTGGGGAGAAGTGGGGGAAGCAAAAGTGTATCCCGTTTTCGTCGCGGAGATGAACGCTACCATTCTAGTGTTAAGGCCACGACTGCCTCCTTCCCTATCCTAGTTTCAGTTACAAATACTACAATAACACAGGTTATCAAACAGATGTTTCTTTCCCCTCTCTTTGTACATCCACCCAAGTACACGCCCACGAGGCTTAATGACTACGATGTCACAAGCCCTAAAATGAATCAACAACAACATCGCGATTGTGGTGAGCGATTTAACACTCACGGCTACTGCTTAAGTAACTGCAATCCTTTTCTTTAATCTGACAACTTTCTTTGTCTTTCGAGGTTTCTCAAATAACTGGTTCAAATGCAATTTAGATGACTTAAGGCGCTTTGAAAATGGAACTAATGGACATTTAACATTCCCAATAGGACTGCGGTATAAGGCCAGCCAGGAAATGGAGTATTGAGGATACGTGCTGTCTAATTGAATTGTACAAAGGGATGACCATTCTTTGGAATCCGAGCCACGAGCATTATAAAAACAGATATAAAAGACTAGAGGCAATTAAGCAGATAAGTGATAAATTTGGAGGCGTGTCCCTGCTGGATGTGGAGAGAAAAATCAAGAACGTTAACACTCAGTATTGCCGCGAAAGACGCAAGCACAATGCACTGAAGAAGAATCGACAACCATTCCATTCCACGTGGTTTGGGTACAATCTCATGACCTTCATGAACGAGAGGGAGAAGACACGTAGGAACCAAAACGATGAGGTAAGTCATTCTATATTCACACTTTCAATCGAATGTACAAGCCGGACGTTTGTTTTAGACGATTGCCCTTGACTTTGAATCCTGCGGGTGAGCCTATATACAGTCACTCTCTAGTCCTATCGCTTCACATTTGTCACCACCGGTCTGATTTAATGGAATTCCAGACTTGAGCACGTGACGACATCAGTGTGCAGACAGTACAGTTCACGTCTAAGTATTGTGTGACGCAGAAGTACACGTTACATAGTTACGAACAGCACGCCATTATATTTGCCAATGACTGTATTTAACAGTAGTGCGAGATAGCTATGTCAATCATCTGACCGCATGGGACAGGTGACAGCAACACAGGTAATGTAGTAACTCGCCTCCAGGCTTCCATTAAGATTTTTCACTTGTCTAAAACAAACGTCCGGCCTGTAGATGGCAGGTCAGTCGTGACAAAATGGTGGATACGAAGGGGATAAACTACGCATTGTGATTGCATTGAAAAGGAAGGGATTATTGGATACTTATGAACGGAGTAGACTCACACAATAAAGACTAGGCCTATGCCCAACGTGATGCCTTATCCTAACAATCAGCAATTTGGAAGGGGTATGGTACTTCAGTAAATTCAAAAAGAAACTGGTCATCAGTTGACATAAAAACCATACTGCTTAGCCTGAAAACACAGGAAAATATATATGATATACCATACTTCTGTCTCGGGACAGTCGGATGAGGAGCCGCAAAGATGCGCGCGCACCCGGCAGCGAGGAGCATTTGAATATCGCCGACTTGAAATGCTCCTCACTGCCTCATTGTGTGATTGTTACCTACAAGAATTATCCCACCTGCGTACTTGTCTTTCATTCCTGTATGATTCTGTTCATCCTCGTCGAACACCAGCTTTTATGACTAAAGTGTATCACGCGCTAGCATTTCGTGCGCCAAGTTGTAAAAAATAAAACATGGAGGGCGGTTGTCGTTTCGGGGTAACATTTACAGTGGATTTGCATTATTAACGCAAAGCGGTCGTGAAACTTGCTTTAAGTACATTTCAAAATATGCCTGGTACAGAATGAATGCATTCCAATCAATATTTAACTGTATTGTATGTCTACCCCTTATTATTCCCGTTTTCCAACGGGGTCGGGGATGAGATGCGATGGGAGTCTTTGTGGCGATGATTTTTACGGCCGGATGCCCTTCCTGACGCCAAACTCATGAGAGGAGTTAATGAGAGATGAAATGAATGATGGTGAATGAAATTGGGCAAGGATGTGGAAGGAAGCGGTCGTTGCCTGTCAGAAGGTACCGTCCCAGCATTTGTCTGGTGTTGAAAATGGGAAACCACGGAAAACCATTTCAAGGACGGCCGACGGTGGGGCTCGAACCCACGCGTCTACCGAGTCAGCAGAGAGCTTGGCCCCATGACCTAATGCTGAGCTTTAGCCAGCGTAGCCACTGCTGTCGGTTAAGATCTAACTGTAATAATTGGATATTGAACCATACGCACTATTAAGGAACGTAACAAAATGCGATAATGTCTGTTGGAAAAGTGTGCAAGACGTATCGCGCTCGCTTGTTGTTTTGAAGATCCCGGGTTCAAGGCTATCCAAGGGCGAACATTTTTACTTCTTTTTAATTATTTTACTATATCCTCCTCACGTCGTACAACAATATTGCAACTTAGTTTTGTCTACATGATCTACGAGGACGATAGTAAACATGTTTCTCTCATTTAAAATTCTTTTTCCCTAAATACTGTTTAAGACCATGGACGGATACTATTTAAATAGTTCAAAATTTATCCCAGAATAATAATATTAGCCTATGACACGTTCTGTATTTGGTTGGTTGGTTCCTCAGTTTAGGGGCTGCGACAACGCGGTTATGTAGCTCCGTGTACTTTGAGTGTGTGTAGAATCTGTCTGATAACCGGTGATAATTGTGATGGCTGTATTAATGTGTGTATCTGTTTTTTAACTCAAGTAAGGACTGCAACTTTGAATTTTTCAAATAGTTCCTACTTTTGCCGCCAAACGCCACCATCAACGACTACTAGGCCTAGTTCAGAACTTAGCTACTAGACGCCACCAAAGTCGGCTCTTGGCAACGAACGTAGAAACCTAAGAGCGTTGTTTACATTCCTAACCTATACAATTTAGCTTCACACAGGTGTAATTAGTGGAAGGTTCTTCAAGGGGACACTATAGGCTACCCCCCAAAAAAAATTTTGCTCCCAGTGATCCAAACTGCACCAAATTTTATTTCCATACGACCAACATCTTTCATAAAGCAAAAGGTGAAAAATTATTCCTTTCAGTTGATCAGTATGGGCAGAAATTACTAAAAGATAGTATTTTCCTTTAAAAAAATGATACCAACTATTTACCACTAAAAATTAGTGAAACTTTACAATCTTTTTACACTATGTACACATTGCACAGACTAATAATTCTGTGCATGGGTTTGGAAAAATATGAAATAGTTCCTGAAATAAAAAATTGTTTCACAAAATTAATTTTTATTTCCAAAAATTAAAGTTAAAAATTATTTAAAAATAAACGATAACTATTTTAACTAATATGGATGCACAGAATTATGGGAGATAGATATCTTCACATGCTACAAAAATATTATTGAGATTGGTTAATATTTGCTACTGAATAGTTGGTGTAAAGTCCAAAAAATGAATTGTGCAGCAAAACAATTTTAAAACATTATAAGGTTTTTCTTCTTCACCCACTGTCTAAAAGTCCCCAACCATATGTTTCCCTTCCTTTTCTCTTATGGCGTCATCTTCACCCAATTTCATCTCCTTGGACTGTTTTCTCATGAATTTCATTTGCTCCAGGCTGCGTCTAACACTCGGATTCGCCGTTGATCCCGTCCTTTGCAGAAATGTTGCTATGTGGATATATTACAAGGAATGGGAATCTTAAAAATCAGCAATTTTTCTAGGTTTATGCGGTGTCTTGTGTGGGATTTTGCCTAGGAACACCAAGCTGGCTCATCCGTGCTTGGACCCCGACCGAGTTATCTACTTCAATAAGTTGTGTGGAAATGATAACGACGAATGTATCAATTTTTTATCGCTAAATAGTTTGTTGAGTTTTTTTTTTGTGTTCACTTTTTTCACTGTCGTTGATTTGTTGTTTTCGTTGTTGTAGGTAACAATCACACAGACAGCGAGGAGCATTTCAAGTCGGCGCTATTCAAATGCTCTTCGCTGCCGGGTGCGCGCGCATCGTTGCGGCTCCTCAACCGACTGTCCCGAGACAGAAGTATATACCATCAACGGTGGCCGAGAGCGCTGACGCGCTAGTTCGTGCCTTGCTGGCATCGCGAGAGCGTGGCGTGGGTCGAATCCCACCTCGGCCGTCCTGTAAATGGTTTTCGTGGTTTCCCAATTTCACCACCGGGCGAATGCCGGGACGGTTCCTTCCAAAATCCCTTCTTTGAGCCTCCCTTATTAATTGGAACCAAGTTAGCGGTCACCTGGGCGATCGACCTGTCACCATCCCCAGTTGTATCACGGGAAAAGTGTGTTCAGCTCCCAGACACTGACTGCCCTTGTGACGGTAGAGGAATGATCCCTCGCAGAGTCTGTGGGTGAAACCGAGCTGGGATGATATTAAAATATGTGACACATAAATACAGGGTCTTTTTTTAGGTCGCTCCGAGTATTACCCGATTAACATTTTATTGCCGCTGAGCCTGGCTGCGCCAGTGTTTGTTGTTGATTGTAGCAGCTGCCCCGCGGGACGAAGCGGGGAACACAGCGATGACAAGAGTTCGTTCTGCACATAAGAAAAGCAGCATTGCGCGTCACAGCAGCTCATGTCACCACGGACAGTCAAACGATAACTGAGACTATTGGAGCTGAGTCATATCCTACTCACGCAACTGTACCTGTCAACGAAGCAGACTGACGTGTGACACAAGTAAACAAGGAATAATTCCCATCTCGACCGCCGCAATCAATTCGTGAAAGGGTAATATCAGGGGATCATGCACGGAAGGCGATAGCCCGGCCGGCTGACTCATTTGCTGAGAGACATATCCCGTCATGACGGCTAAGATGACCTAATGCGATAAGCAAGCGCGCATTAAACGGCTAGGGACGGAGTGTCATTGCGCCAGCCGTTCTCGAGGTGCTGCGGAGCGACCTAAAAAAAGACCCTGTAAATAAGGGTGTAAAAATGAAAGTATGTTTCAAGTCATACGGCGTAGGCCACTACGGTTTTCTTTTCCTTTCCAGGTACCTATAAAATATCTGGAAGATCTGAACACCATATATCCATAATTTTTGTCAAAATATCTCCTAAATAGATACTGTAGAATTGTGGGAAATGCTGGCTGGAGATATTAGAAATTCTGCTTCCTGGAATGAAGGGATTGGGCTTAGAATTAACTTTGCGCAGGAGTTGGTCTGTTGTTCTGTTTAAATAAAGAAAACTCAAAACACTTTAAAGTAAATACAAGGTCGTTTTTAGGTCGCTCCGCAGCACCACTCAGAGCACGGCACGGCTGGCCAATAAACCAGGAACTTGAATTACGATTTTTGACACAAGAAGATATGTACAGTACGTACATAGCAAATATATTCTATAGAGTGACCAGGTTGAAAAGAATGTTGCAACGCGCAAGCGCACCAAAGTAGGGGAGAGTGTTTCCAGCTCCCTTGCCACTCAATTGCTAGTCTTTCTTCTGCGCATGTGCGTCAGGTAGGGGAATTGTCTCTCTCTCTTTCTCGGTGCTACTTGCTTCGTTGTCCTAGTCTCTGGACCTTCCGAAATCGTGTATGGAGGGGGAAGCTCTTCAGTAGCAACGTAATGCGAGCCCTGCCTCCAACAGTCTTTTCTACCTGGTAACTCTATAAATATTTTGTTTCTTGAACAGTCTTTCAGGGTCGGAGCTAATGATGTTAGATGTACTGCTTGGGTCCAAACTCTATGAACTGGCGGAGTGAGGTGACGTGGCAGACAGGAAGAGAAAGGCCTGTCAACAGCCCGCTGTGTTATCTGGAACTCCTGTCTATTCCAATAGTGATAACATAGGGCCGTCGTTCCGAGTGAGTGACTCACCGACGAATGTATTTGGTTCTGTTACTACGCTCGGACCGAGAACCCAGCACGTCTGTCATCACTAGGGCTCGGATTCGAGCATATTTGCATATTTTTTTCCTGAATAGTACACATTGAAAGAAGCCTTTCGGTGCTATTTTCACCTCTCTGGGACCAACAGAATTGAAATTTATCGAGCATATAAATGCATAAAACCGCGGTTTTCAAAATAGAAGCATATAAATACATATTCTTGTGGTTTTCGTCTAAATAGTTTGTTTTCCTCCGAATTCCCCCATCCCCCGTCACGAATTCGGGCCCTGACCATCCTCAAGGTTCGAAAACAGAAATAATTATTGAAAAGCCTATCTGGTGAGAATAATAAAACCGCAGGTTTTTAACCTTTAGTGAGGTCGTTCTCGTCATTGAAACTTTTATTGACTGATTTAAGAAAATCATTCAAAACTAAAAACATAGACTAAAATTCTAGTTGTACAGACCAATGTAGATCTACTTCATTGACTCGCCTAATGTTGCACATTTTGTAAATTAACTTTTAAACTGTAACTTTTATAAGAAAACTTCTCTTATATGAAACTTGAATGCGAGTATATCGCAGTGTATCATACATACAATTAGAAAATAAAGCCCATATATAAAGATATGTTATTGTTTTTTTCATTTCACTTTCCTTTCTATAGTTTTTAACAGTGTTTTTTGAGCATATTCTGCATATTTAACCGCATATAATGTTTTTTTTCGAGCATAGCTATCGAGCATATAATGGGTTTTTCGAGCATATCTATTGAGCATAAAACTCATGGGTTTCGAGCATATCTGGAGATCTTATCGAGCATATCGATCCGAGCCCTAGCCATCACACTGTATATCGTCATAGTACTGCTCGGGTCTAAGCTGCGTGAACCTGAGAGGGATGTGCATTGCGGACTATGAGAAGTGGTGTTGACGAGTGATGACGTGATGGGGTTTCTCGGTCCGTGCATAGTACATACCAAATGCATTGGTCGGTGACTCTCTCACTCATTCGTAACACCACAGTGGTTTGAGCAACGGCCCTATGTTAGCAGTACCGTATTGGAATAGAAAGGAATACCAGATATCACGGCGGGCAGTTGACAGATCCTTCTCTTCTCGCCTGACCCTTCCCTTCTCTTTCCCCTCACCCCGCAAGTTCACAGAGCTTGGACCCGAGCAGTATAGCTTGCACTCTTTTTCGTGCGTTCTCTTGCCAAGCAAAGCACTACTTTCGCTTTCTTTGCATTAGCAGCTTCCGGTTTAGTAGTCAGGTATTGAAAGCAATGGGAGTTGTGTAGGCTACTACAACTTTCCTTGCCTGTAACTGAGCAATTTGTTGTTGCTGGGAAAAGTAGACGTTGTGAAGTGCGCTAAGAATGATATGATCTTAAGTTGTGTGCAATTAGAAAGCTCTACGTTATGTGGTAATGATGCGAAATGTCAGCTAACGTAACTTAGTACGACACCCATCTCCGGCGAGAATCCGTTCTATAGACAAGGCTCTAGGTAAATCCCGACATTTCCTTGAAGATAGTAGTCTTGCGCATAATAGTTCGCGGCTGGCAGCGATCAGTTTAGTTCGCAGCTCCTTAGCGAACTAGTTCGCTCTTCTAGTTCGTTAGCTCCCATCTCGAAGAAGGATCGTTCGCTCGCCTTGCTGCTGCCACTGCACGCGCTCTTTGTTATAGCAGTCTGTCACCACTCATTGCTCATTCACATTGCTCTCGTTTCAAGCAATACTGTAGGCTACTGCTAACGTTACTATGCTCGCTGCACGTGCAGTTCGTGTATTAGATATTGACATGTTGCGTGTGTAGTAATGTGTTTTACATTTTGATATTCGAAGATTAAAAAAATACAAAAATATGAGTATTGAAACATTAGTGAAATTCCTTATTTCCTTTTATTCCTTGTAAAAACATAGGGTAGCTACAAACTTCTTCCATCTCACTCTATTGTTGGCCATCCTTTTTACTAGGGTCCATGTCTTTCCTTCTGAGAAAACTTCTCTTTCTATTGTTTATAAAGCCAAAAGCCGTCATTTGTTTATCATTAGTGAACTACCGGTACCATACCTAAAAGAAAACATAATGGACGATGTGTTCATACACTTATTAGTCTCTTTTTTTTCTCGTGTGGAGCCGATAACCTAGATGTTAGGCCCCTTAAAACAACAATTTGTATCATCATTTTTCGCGTATATCGGCGCGTCACCATCCGATTCCATTTCCGACTTGTCACTAGGTGATGATAAGACGTACCCCCTCCACAATTTTCGTTTCATTTCTTACTTGCTTCGTGATATTCATTATTTGGCTGCTCTGAAACCGTTGGGTACGTTATCTTTATGGCATAAATGGCAGGAATAGGTTTTTTAGCCTATTTTCAATTTTGAAAAAATAGGCTTATGAGATCACCTTTTGTCCGTGTGTGTGTGCGTGTGTGTGATTCGTGTGTGTGTCCCCCCCTAATAAAATCTAAACGGCACTTGCGATTTCAATGAAACTCGGAAAGTTCATAGCACTATTCCCGGCGACCTCGACCGTGCCCTTCAAATTTTGTTACGACTCACCAATCCAACATGGCGGCAGTGCGAAATATTTCACCGGCATTCAATATCTCCGAAACTATTACCGATATTACCCTGACATTTTCTATGGTGATAGAGGGAACTACTATAAGTTCACTTATGTGACTTTTGAAAACCTGGTAACTACAAAACCAACATGGAGGCCAAGCGAATTTGCGACTTTTAAATAGACGTTTCTCGTGATTTGACCAACCAAACGCAATGAAACTTGGTACAGTATATGTCTATATGCATTGTAATGCACCGACATCTAACTTCGTTCAATTGTTTACATAATCACAAGATGGCGGATGTGCGAAATATTTCACCGGCATTCTATATCTCTGAAACTATTAGCGGTATCTCCCTAAAATTTTGTACGGAGATAAAGGGCACTACTGGAAGTCCATCAGGACCTTCTATACTACCGGACCTGACACTGCAATCCAAGATGGCCGCCGTAGTTGGTGGTCGGACATCAAACGCATGACGTGTGTCAGAATCCAACACAACACAAAATAACATCATGACGCGATTTTGTCTGGGCTTCGGACATCTTGGTCATCAGCCCCGTGCAGTTGGGTGTGGGTTGAATTCCTCCGATTACGTGATGACTGTAGTAGTGTGTGTAGCTGTGTAAGGGGCAGGCATGGGGAGGTGCTCCGGGAGTTAAAATAAGGTACTACCCTACCGGAGTTCCATCGGGAAAGGAATAAAATAACATAATGTTGAGGCCCACAGGAGAGATCTGCAGAATATCTTAGCTGAGTGAACAGGGAAAGTTGTAAATGTTCCTGTAGGAATTTCAATCTTTTTTTAGTAAGTTACATATTATTCGGGGCCTGTTTTCCATCTTTTGATGAATGCAGTACATTTGCAATATTCTGCTACACAGGCTAGAGTAAAATGAGGCTTTTCACCGACGTCTCAGTCTCACTCATGGCTGTGATTATATGGAAGCTACTGAGGTATGGGTGGTGCTTTGTAATGACATTCAGGGCAGAGTAAGTGCCTGTGGATGCTGTGAAAGGCTCTACTCATAGGGCTAGTACTGCTCTACTGACTCAGTGAGGAAAGCAATGACAAACTCCCTCACTCCTCTTCTTGCCTAGTACACCTCAATATAGCGCTGCCATGGGTTTTGTGGGTATCTACCCACATAACCTAACGGCAGTGCCTTTTGAGGATCCAACCAGCCTTCGGGCTGACTACCTAACAGACAGACATATTATTCTTAAAAATAAATGTGACCAACCAGGTAGTGTAGTTCTTGGTTGTCACTTCTGGGGGTCCAAGTTTTATTCCTGACTGTCAAGAAATCTTAATTCTAGTCTGAGGGTAAGAACGGGGTACTACAGCCTAGTGAGGTAAACCGGGAAATGTTTGGTTCGATTCTTCGCTTAGCTACCCAGCAAGTGGAAATGTTGGGTTCGATTCTTCGCTTAGCTACCCAGCAAGTGGTACCATGGGTTCCCACTCATACTGAATATAAATGCCTAGATAATTCCTATCATAAGGTCACGACTGTCTCCTGTAAATCCGTCAACAAGTACGGTATACTATGAATTACCAATAATGATCGCTGACAGCTGTCAAAGCTAGCACGTGGGGAAATGCTGCGTTGCCACTGAGGTAGATCATGACTCATAACATTCCAAGAGGCTTGCAGGAAGACACAATTACTAGGGAAGTTAGCCCCCCTGCCTGGCGGTCTAATGACCGTGACGAGTGAAGACACACTGAGTCAAACCATGTGCTTACTGCTGTGTCGGCATACATTGCAACATTGCTTGCGTTTGCTATGGAGACCGTTACCCCTCTCGTCTCCACTCCTCACCTCACCCTTCAAGCGGATGACAGCTTTCACCGAGCATCTTTTGTAAATCAGACTATAGTCGTATTCATTCATTCCTATTAATGAGATTAAATGGCACTCTGTCAAACGCATTACGGTTTATCCGTAAAATTTACGGAAATTGCAGCATTTTACGGTTTTACGGATGAACGGTGTCATTTTACGATTTCGCGGACAAAAATTTGAAACGATAATTAACATTCGATAATCCCTCCTACTTCCGTACAATCGATTGTTTGCGTGGGTCGAAGGCAAGTCCACGATAGTCGATAACTCGTTCTTTGAGTTGATTCGTACTTTTAACCGTGTCATGTTTGTGTCGTCATTGTAATTGAATTTGAAGCCGGGATAACCGTTCTTCCATGTGAATCTTAGGTGTCGACACGCTCTGCTTCGCAAATTCTTTGTTCCCCTACGTTCGCTCGTTGCGATTTAAACGATATTCTTTGACCACGTGAGTTGTTTATTTTTCGCGAAGTTGGCGTTCTTTGAATGTTTTCGTATTTTAAGGTTATGGCATATATTAATGAAGTGTTCGAGTTTTTGTGCTATATCTTCGTGCTTCGCAGTTTCCTGTATTCCTTGGACTAATTACATTCGTTCCACGTGTGTGTTTTTTTCTCTCTACCATGTGCATATTCTTTCTTTACGAGGTTGGCGTCGTGTTCATTTGACTTGTGTGCTTTGACTTGTTTTAATGAAGTGTGGGCTGTGTTTTATGCGATTTATGTTATAATTTTATGTGACGTTTAGTGATCCAGGTTCCTTTCGATGTTTTAGTAGATATCGAGAATGAACAAATACAACAAGAAACAGTACTTCCAGACATTTAAAGAATCATACTCGGTTGATTTTCCGTGCATACTAAAATCAAGAAAGGGAGAAAAATTTGCCTTTTGCACGGTATGTGCGTGTGATATTAATATTGCTCATGGTGGAAAAAACGATTTAAGTAATCATGTGAAGTGCGGTAAACACATAAGTTATGTTAAATCGAAGGAAGATAGCAAGAAAATCAACACCTTTTTTGCCAAGGCTGGTAACGTTGACAGTGACGTAATTAGGGCCGAGTGTCTGTTTACTTCCTTTTTGGTGGAACACAATGTGCCCTTAAGTGCGGCTGATCATGCTGGCGCTTTATTTAAGAAGATTTTTCCCACATCAGAAGTTGCAAAGAAATATAGTTGTGGTCGCACGAAAACGACGTGCATTGTAAATAAAATGGCAAAAAATGCATCATCTGAAGTTGTTAAGTGCCTCCAGAACGGACCATTTTCTTTGGCAAAGGATGGAAGCAATGATACGAATGCCAAGTTGTATCCTATTGTTGTTACATTCTATGATGTTCGGCAGGAAAAAGTAGTGAGCACTGTGCTATCCATACCAGCGTTGGACGGGGACTCAACAGGGCGAAACATAGGTAACCTGATGTTATCACAGCTGAGTTCTCATAATATACCAATTGAAAACTGTGTGGCTTTCTGCTCCAACAATGCTCCTGTTATGATAGGACACAAAAATGGGGTTTCAGCAGTTCTGAAGGAAGTTCAACCAGGTATTGCCATCATAGGGTGCATTTGCCACCTGATTAATCTAGCAGCTGAAAAAGGTGCTGGAAGATTACCAGTTAAAGTGGATGAGATCCTTGTAGATATATTTTATTTCTTAGAGAAGAGTGTAAAGAGAAAAGAACGCCTTCAGAAATTTCAGAACTTGCACAATAAGGAAGCAAAGAAAATTCTGAAGCATGTATGTACTAGGTGGTTATCTTTAGGCAGATGTTTGGATAGACTACTGGACCAGTGGGATCCTCTTCTTTCTTTCTTCAAGGAGGAAGTAATATTATGTACCCAAAACATTTCCACAAGCTTGACATCTTTCAGAATACCTAAAGTTGAACAAAGTGGATCCAAAGAGTATCAGAAGAAGAGAATTCTTGATTCTGCTACTACACATGCCCCTAAAAGAATAGCATATTCTTCCAAATGTGACAAACCCATCCTAAAAAATAAGACTTCTGCTACAACTCGTGAGGAAAAATTGTTTATGTTCCTGTCCTCAAACTTGAACGAGGCCTTTTGCACTTTTCTTCATGTGACTATTCCTGTATTTGACAAATTGAATGTTGCCCTTCAGACTTCTTCCCCACAAGTTCACTTGTTATTAGAACTTCTAATGGATTTGCTAAAGCAGCTGTTCACCAAGTTTGTTAAGCCCAAAATTGTCAAAAGCTCCTCATTGCTTGAAGTTGAGTACAACTTGATTCAAAATCAAAGAAGTGATGATGAGTTAGTTATTGGCATTCAAACTTCGAACATAGTGAATGATCTCCAGGATACAGATAAATCCCTTTTCTTTTCATCAGTGAGAAACTACTTTTGTACTGCCTGTGACTACATCATCAACAAGTTTCCACTCAAGGATGACGTGCTAAAGAATGCTCAAGTTGCTAGGTTAGACAAAATTGAAGATGCACAGTTTTCTTCCGTTCGTTTTTTCTTGGAAAAGTTTCCTATCATGTTATGCAAGGAAGAGAATGAAACTACCGATGAGGTGGTGAATGAGCTTCAGAGGCAGTTTACAGCTCTTCAGGTAGATGACACTTTGGCTGCACATCAAGATGCTGCAAGTGATTCCAGTTGGGCACAAATATCAAGAATTCGTGGAGCCGATGGACTTCTTAAGTATAACCGAATTTCTAGAGTAATGCTCTCTATTCTCACCATACCCCATAGCAATGCAGAATGTGAACGTGTTTTCAGCCTTGTGAAGAAAAATAGAACACAGTTCAGGTCATCCATGTCCAATGAATCTCTGGAGTCTATTTCTATTTTGAAGACCAGGAGTTCTGGTCCCTGTTATGACAAAGCATTTTCTCAAGACTTTTTGCTGGAAGCTAAAAAGGCCACAACCATGACTTTAAAGTCGAACTAGCATGTGATTTGCAGTGTGTATTATATTATTTCTTGCCTGTGTTACGTTAAACAAGTTTTATTGTGTAAAACCTTTTTCAAATATCGTATATCGGCTTAATTTATCAAGGAAGTCCTGTTATGTATGCTCCAAACCAATATTCACCACGCCTGCTGCTGATTAACATGGATTTCTTCTTGATTGTTATGTTCATCTACAAATCATGTAAGTAGATATGATTTCATTGAAATATCCTGTTTAAAGCATGAATTATTGTATTTTGCAGCCCAGAAGTATTATTATTTTCGTCAAGCCGGGGTATGTCGAAAATCGTTAAATTTTTTGTCGCGCGTGAGTTTTACTGATAGCCCTTTTCAAAAGTTGGCAGGTATGGGTGTGGATTGAATTCCCCTGATGGGAAATTAGAAAATAGGCACCAATGGCTTATCTTTATAATAATTGGATTTGCATACAGTCACACAACAGTTTCAAGGCATATCACCACAATTTTAGCATAGCCTAGCGCATCATTAATAATGCAACGGAAAGCCCTACCACCTCTAGAGAGAGAGCCGTCTACAGGTTCACAAAGCTCCCATTTGGTCTGACGTGCAGTCCGTTTCTACTATCGGCTACAATCAGAGAACTAGCAGCTATTCACCAAGCTCAGTTTCCTATCGCCGCATCGCTCATAGATCAAAACACCTTCATGGATGATTTCGCTTCAGGTGCAGATGACGACAACGACGTATTTGCGCTGTACTACGAGCTCGCATCCCTCATGAGGCAAATCCAGCTTCCACTTGCTAAATGGGCAACAAATTCATTTCAGCTAACGGGCATATGGAAGGCAGAAGGACGAAAGATCTCACACAATGCTCATGTATTGGGAATTTCCTGGCACACAGATACTGACACGTTTTCTCTCGCCCAACAGGAAGTTACAAGCAAATTGGAAACAGCGGTAGCCACTAAACGGACTCTGTTACAGGCCACTGCTAGTATCTACGACCCCTTAGGTTTGATTTCACCGGTATCTGTAGTGGGAAAAATTCTCTTCCAAGATACCTGGACACGCGGAGTTGCATGGGATGACATCTTGCCTCGCGACCTGGCAACTCGCTGGCGAGACTGGTTGTCCACACTACCTGACTTGCAACGCATCACCATACCAAGGTGGATAGGAACATCAAATAAAGTTAAATCACAAGGCTTCTGTGACGCGTCGGAGAGATCGTACGGCGCCGTTATGTACATGAGAAACGCCCATCACAAGCACGCTCAAGTCCATCTGATCTGCAGTAAGAGCCGACTTGCGCCAGTAAAGAAGGTCACACTCCCTCGACTTGAGCTTCTGGGTGCGTTAATGGGGGCAAGACTTCTCCGTTACTACTGCAAGGCAACACATTTCAATATCTGGGAGGTTGTTCTTTGGAGCGACTTATCAGTTACACTAGGATGGATAAGGAATGACCCAAATCGTTGGAAAACGTTTGTCTGCAACCGAGTGACTGAGATTCAGGCCTCTACCACTCCATCACAGTGGAGACACTGCCCTGCAAGGATAACCCAGCCGACCATTTGACAAGACGAGTAAGAGCAGATAACCTGAACAAACTAACTGAACGGTGTAGCTAAACTTACTGCGAACCAACTCCTACTAGTAGTTTATTAAAACGGGATCCACACCAAGTACGTGATAAGATTGATATCCTTGAACTAACAGGCGTATAATTGGAAGAGAGAACACTGCAGACAATTTAAAAAGTAGGTTATGTTCCTACGTATGGTAATCAATTTTCAGATCTTCTTAGACCTTAAATTGGAATACGTTAGTTATTACTATGCTTGCTCATAATAAATTACCATTACTAATAATTTATAAACCCTAAACAGAATAATAAATAGACCAAACTTACCCACTGATTGGCAGTAGTATTGATGGTATCACGAGCGTAACAGAAGTCACCGATATCTCGTATTTATGAAGCACTAATGCACACATTTACTTACACGAACGTGTAATATCATTAAGCAATAATCAATAAGCACAGATAATCAAGGGAGACGATTGCTAACCGAAATCCACACCTCTATCACATCGTAAACAAAACGACTCAACTTATAAACAAAGCATGTAATAACCAACAGCGACGGCCATCTTTTCTCTGTTCCGCCGTTAGTGTCAGGTCCGGTATTATAGAAGGTCCTGAGTCCATCTATAAGACTTTCAAAAACCGGTTGTCTACAAAACGAACATGGCGGCCAAGCGAATTTGAAAATTTTAAATAGACCTTTCTCGCGATTTAATGTTCCAAGCGCACTGAAACCTGGTACAGGAAATATTTATACACATTGTAATCCACTGGTATCTAATTTAGTTCAATTGTTTACATAACCTCAAGATGGCGGCAGTGCGAATTTTAAAATTAAGTTTTTATTTCTGGTGATGTAGTCATGCGATCGAAGTGAAAGTTTGAATAATGAACCTACGCAATAATTTTCCTTTAATGGTACATGACTCTATGGCCTATACATTTAACAATCCAACATGGTGACCATCCGAAATATTTAGACGATACTGAATATCTACGAATCTATTTTAGCAATCAAACTGCATTTTTTAATGTTCATAGGGGCTATGAACTTAAGTTCACCTATAGGACTTTAAATAACCTGGTGATCACAAATCCAACATGGCGGTGACGCGAATTATAAATATTCACATGGACGTTTCTCGCAATTTAACCATCCGAGTGCAGTGAATCTTGGTACAGTAAATCCTTATACGAATGTTAATCCACTGGCATCTAATTTATTTCAATTGTTTCCATAACCTCAAAATGGCAGCTGTGAAAAATTTTAAAATCTCCTTGTTTTTTCTTGTGTCCTAATTATGCGATTGAAGTTTGAATACTACACGTTCACAATAATCTGCATGTAACAGTACATAACTCTAGGACCTACATATATAAAATCCAACATGGCGACCATCCGAAATATTTAGTCGGTTCTTAATATCTACGAATCTATTACAGCAATCAAACAGAAATTGTGTATGTTGATAGTGGCAATTAACATAAGTAGGATATATGAAAATAGGCTGTATAGTTCTTCACGGAACTTCTTGTTTAGTTCAGAGTTTTTTTTTCCATAGAAGATCGCTTTTCTTTGTGAATCATCACCATAATGGTCATTTCTTCAAAACAGGTAAAAGTAGTTTTATCACCACGTATCGACAAAAATAAATATCAACCAGTACATTAAAATGGTAATGTTAAACCAGTTCGCCGATTTTCTAAATAATTGGACATATTTTCAAATAATCTAAAATGACTAAGTTAAATAAAACTGTGGAATTATCCCCTCATCTAAATCAGTTAACTATCAGTAATTTCAATTTATGAACCGCCACTGTATTACATTACAAATATAAGGTAGTTATTACCTATTAGCGTGTTAGCACTAGTAGTGTGTTATACTGTTATTATTATAAACCAACATTGAACATTCGCCGAGCCAAAACTTGACAATCTTGCCACTAATAATAGATACAGTCAATCAACTGAACTGACTGAACGAAACTAAGCGCATGTGGTTGTGCAATAAGTGGTGACGTGACGAGCTGACGAGCTACAGCGGACCCGCGCTCTTACAAGTCGGTCAGCGGGAAAAGATCGAACGAACTAACAAGCGAGGGATCTGGGAACTACTATCGGATTTTTTATTATGGATACTCGAGTTTAGGCCTTAATTACAACCAAACCAACAGACCTATTGAAAAGCGACGTATACCAATAATTTCCTTGTTTAATTCTGCGTTAGACTATATAAGCCAATTATTTTAAAGTTTATTAATTATTTATTTATTTGTGGTTGTATGAAAAATTGTCCGTGTTTTTGACGTCTTTTCTAGGAACCGCTCACTTAAAACTATATACATGGAAAACTACTTGGCTGAGGGTAATGCAATTTTTATATGTGATAGGCACAAGTATTGGTAGTGCAAATCTCAAGTTTCAATTTTTTTCAACTACCCAATAAAAAGTTCTTATACTTTTTCTGACGTAACGTTTTCTCAGCCCAGGATAAACGTACAGCAGGAAACTTGGTCTCATTTTGGAGCTCTCATTCGTGATTATCGGAAACTACGACCACTGTAAACGTACAGTGTGATGACGAATTTATGAAGAGTAATATTAATGGGAGGTTTTGTGCGTTGTAGCCCGAGCGAGTAAAAGCAAGCGGGCTTGTGAAATCCGATGCAGCGTTGCCGCGTTAAGTGCAGTGTCGCGGCTGGCAACAAGCGAACACTGCTTTAAGTTTACTTTCAACCTTTGATTTTGTTTCCTCGTACACATTTCAATTTCCATCACCTTTTTCACATAAGGGCTTTGGACCTTCAATGGCAGGTTTAAAAATGGTTTGCTTCCTAATTTGAAAATGTCATACTAGGCCTACACAATTTGTACATGGGTTATTTACATTATTTACATATCTATACAATATTAAATTCAATCAGTATTCTTCGTCTGAAGAATCACTCTGTTCCGATGAATCAGAACAGCTGTCATTCATGTTAATTATGACTGGCTCGAAATGAGGGACATTTTCAGACAGCCCATCTTTCTCCCAGTAGTGTTCTTCAATTCTTTAGCGTGTTTAATACATTGTTTCCAGAGTTCGGGAGTAACGGTACGCAAGGCTTCTCGGCATAAAACATTCATTGCTTCCATACTTCTACCATTTTGTAATATGTTAGCCATATTTGTTTTTGCTATTTTTCCTTTAACGTAAGCCCAAATAACTTCAATTGGATTGAGCTCGTAATGAGCCACCGGTAACCAAACAAGCTTTACATCCGGTCGAAGTCGTTTCATCAGTTGTTCCAGCTTCTTCACTGGAGTTTGAAAATAAGGCCTGGCAAGGACAATTAGCTCTGATTTAGTCAGCTTGTTGTAATTGACAACTCAAAGTGGTAGCGATATATTCTTTGATATTATCCAGGTTATAATGTCAGGTTTCAGCCAGGACATGTTCGGGTTTTTAGTTGCAGGATCGACCATCGTATGACATGAGGCTTGATTTATAATAACTGCCGACCTTTGAGGCAATAAACTCAGCACTTTCGTGAACCATTCTTCGTAATGAGTCGAGTTCATTTCGTTGTGGTAATCACCGCTCCCTTTCTTGCCGATAAAACAAAGTTCTGCACCGTCAAGAAATCCTTCTTCACTTCCTATATGTAAAATTATGATGCGTTTCCCAGCTCCAGACGGTGTCTTGAAACCTCCACGCCATCCATAAATTTCCTGAATATACCCTCTGTATTGATCATAATTATCGAAGTTCTTTTCCAAAGCATCAACCACGTTTTCTTGCCACCCATATTTCATAGTGTGGTTCTGTCTGCACCAGGTCTCGTCTGTAAAGAAGATCTTGTAGCCCTGTGCTCGAAGTTCTCTCATTCTTCTCAGGAATGTATGTCGGGATGCAGCAACCGTCACGGATTCCATTAGCACTGGTTTCCTGTTCAGTTTTTTGAATCGGAATCTCAAGCCTTTGACTACTTTCAAAAGCGTAGAAATTGACATATCAGGAAAATCGTTTATATTTTCGGACAGATTCTCGCGGAGGTTTTTAATTGTGGGAAATACCTTATTCATGTAAAAATCATGTATAGTTCTTCTTATTGTGCCCAAAGTAAAATCGAGTTGGATTTTCGGACGACCTGGCCCGGGCCTCACACACTGCTTCTTTCTTGACCTGGATGACATATTTTCATCATTCTCCCTTGAAGTGGCTCCTATTCTCTTCACTGATGACACTGATAATCCAAGAAAATCTGCCACTTTCCGATACACAGGAAACCTCTTGTCCCCTAATTTTCCCCCCTCATTTCGAAAGAAACAAATAGCATTGAGAACTAGCGCAAGTTCGCCCTCAGACAATGGTGGTCTCGGAGGCATCTGCAAGTTATGTGGCCAATATTCAGTAAACAGGAAGACTGAAATAGCATGAGGACATAGCCAGCCAGGTCACTCGCATTCCATTCACAACTGCCCGGGGCGAGGGTAGCCGGCAACGCTGCACTCGAATTCACCACCTCGCCCGCTTATAATCGCACGGGATACAACGCACAAAACCTCCCGTTAATATTACTCTTCATAAATTCGTCATCACACTGTACGTTTACAGTGGTCGTAGTTTCCGATAATCACGAATGAGAGCTTCAATATGAGACCAAGTTTCCTGCTGTACGTTTATCCTGGGCTGAGAAAACGTTACGTCAGAAAAAGTATAAGAACTTTTTATCGGGTAGTTGAAAAAAATTGAAACTTGAGATTTGCATTACCCTCAGCCAAGTAGTTTTCCATGTATATAGTTTTAAGTGAGCGGTTCCTAGAAAAGACGTCAAAAACACGGACAATTTCTCATACAACCACAAATAAATAAATAATTAATAAACTTTAAAATAATTGGCTTATATAGTCTAACGCAGAATTAAACAAGGAAAATATTGGTATAACTCGTTTTTCAATAGGTCTGTTGGTTTGGTTGTAATTAAGGCCTAAACTCGAGTATCCATAATAAAAAATCTGATAGTAGTTCGGTAGTTCGTCTGTGGGACCCGCTCTTCCGAACTAGTTCGTTCGCGAACTACACAAGACTAGAAGATAGTGTGGAAACTCCACTCACGATAGCCGCTGTAAGCGCCGGGATTCGAACCTTGGATCTCCGGATTTTCTGCTGTCCCTATCGCAGCCGTGGCCAGTGATTTAACGTGCACGGCTACACCACGGGGTTGTTTTAAAATTGGGGTAAACCCGAATCAGTAGATTTGAAGGCATGATAAAGAATACCTGTAGGGCTTTTGGGGTAGATGACCTCGCTCAAAACAAACATAATTAAACTAACATGCAACACCAAGAAATGAATACAAACCCCGTGGCACAAATGCCCAGCCATTTGGCCTACAGACTGCGTGGTCAGTTTTTAGAGAACTAAAAGGAAAAAAGACCGAGGGGAAGACCCAGAAAATGATGGATTGAGACCGTGAGATCAGAAGTGGAGAAAAAAAGGCTGAAATAGGAAGAAGTTGTAGAACAAAAGTTGTACAATGACAGAAAGCAGTAACGAGCGCTTGTCTACCGCACCCAGAAATCTGGAGACGGAAAAGGATGATGATGATTGCGTGGTCAGCGTGTCGGGTCCCCTAGGCTGTTAATCTTTGTTTTCCTGACCAGGCCGCTGACTCACTGTCAGTTACTCAATTTAATTGGACTCATGAGGATGGGTGCATCCTGTTCTAGCCCTTACGTTAGCTTCTAAAATCCTTGACAGGGTCGGGAATCTAACCTGGGGCCTCCGGGTGAGAGGCAGGCTCGCTACCCTAACACCCCGGTGTCTCTGAAATCACAACATTTATATTGGATTATTATTATTTATCATCATCCCATAAAAGTTAGTAACACATACAGTTTGTGCCCCCTCCTGCGCGCATGATACAAGAGCAATTATAGTTTTAAAGTATCCTAAAATACAACGTATGTTTGGAATACATAGGCCTAAGTTAATTATCGTGGCGAATAAAAAAAAGTAAAAAGATACGAGCCTTACAGTAGTCGCATATGATGTGTAACATCTGACATGTTATCCTACTCGTATACTACTGCTCGAGTCTAAGCTGCGTGAACCTGAGAGGAATGTGCACCGCGGACTATGAGAAATGGAGTTGACGAGTGATGAGGTTTCTCGGTCTGTGCATAGTACCGAACCAAATACATTGGTCGGTGACTCACTGACTTATTCGTAACACCATACTGGTTTCAGAAAAGACCCGATAGTAGCATGCTACTGTCACATTTGTGGCGCAGCGGTCAAGCTGTTAGTCTCTCGCCAAGGTAGACCGGGTTTGATTCCCGGTCAATACATGTGAGATTTTCGAATTGAAATGCCTTGTCCTGTGGTTCGCATTCCACGTAAAAGGGAGGTACCGTGGATCATGATCGTGAGATTAACGGACACGCAAAACTACAAGCTTCCTTCCTTCCTTTTACATTATTAATTCATAATAACAACGTGATACACAACGTCGACAGTACTCTCAAACACTGTGAGCACATTCCTCAGTAACTATAACATTCATTATTCTCAAGGCTCCCATACAGTTCGTCGTAAACAATCAAAACATGGCTTCCTACAATCATGAAATGACCTAGTCTCATATATGATGAAAATGCAGCTTTTATTCCACTCATATAACAACATTCTGTTATGCATTTAATATTTGACTACTCACCCACAGCTTGACAATAATGCCGCTTACTTAAATGTCATTTGTCGTCTTTGTCCTACCCCATGTGATATTCAACCTTGAACGTGAAGCTTCATAAACTGCTCAATGACAAATGAAAGTCGGTGAAACATTTGCCACTGTGCTCGTCAAACCAGTGCCTGCTAAATGCACTGCCTACTGTATTGCCATAACATTCTCGCGCTACAGAGCACACACTGCCTTGTTTCCAACACACACATTTTCAATTGTACATCCAGCTGGCAGTGCGTCTTCACTTCCCTCCGATCCACTTCCGTTCGATCCACTTCCGCCCGATTCACTTCCGTCCCATTTTTCTGGCAGTGCATCTTCACTTCCCTCCGATCCACTTCCGTTCGATCCACTTCCACCCGATTCACTTCCGTCCCCAGTTTTCAAAATCACTCCCACAAAACTATCCAGCAACCGAGCGGAAATATGTTACACATCAAAAATAATCTATTACAATGTCGAAGTTCACGCTTGATAAATAAACCATTGCACTACAGCCCATGAAGGGCCTAGGCCTACCAAGCAACCGCTGACAAGCCATTTGGCTGCAGATATTGGAGTGACGCGTGGTCAGCGCATCGGGTCCCCTCGGCCGTTAATATTAGTTTTCGTGACCGGGGCGCTGCCTCACTGTCAGACGGCTACTCAATTGTACTCACGGGGCTGAATGCACCCCGTTCCATCCCTCGCGTCAGTTTCTAAAATCCCTGACGGAGCCGGGAATCGAACCCAGGACCTCCGGGTGAGAGACAAGCGCGCTAACTCAACACCACGAGTCACGCTTGAACAAAGAGTTTTTATGTACGAAACGTATGTAAAAACCGTATCATTTAGAGAGGTGTGTAGACAGTTTCAGGTGGAATTCCCCGGTGCTCCAATTCCAGGAAGAGAAACTGTTCAGAAATTAAGAACAACGGGATTGCTAAACGCTAAAATTCCTAAACGGAAACGAGGTGTTTTGACTGAGGAAAAAAATGACGAAATTGGTGCATCCTTTGCACGTTCTCCATAAAAATCTCTCCGATGCATTGCTCAGAAAGTGGGTGTTTCAAACGCCTCGGTCTATACGGCTATTAAACTTCATAAGAAAATTCAGTCACTTTCATCAAATGATGTCCAGCAGGGGCGGATCTAGGGGAGGGCGAGGAGGGCGACCACCCAGGACCCCACGGTCCGGCGATGGATTTTTTAAAATTTAATTAATTAATTAATTAATTTATTATACTTTTCAAACTAATTTATAATAATTTCATATTCTTTTTCAGTGCAGCTATGACATTCCGTGACCGTTGAGCAAGTTTAGATTTCAGTGAATTAATAGAAGACTTCAGCCGGGAAAAAGTCGCAAAGTAATATTTTAATATTTCATAGTTTACATGATCTTCTTCAAGGGGACTTAAAGGTGTCTTTCATATTATGAAAAAAAAATACTGTAGTGTATTCAAAATATTGTAACTATTCTTAATTTTATTATTATTATTATTATTATTATTATTACAAAACTATTCTCCATTTGATTTGATATTTTTAGCCTACTTCTTACATTTTGCAAAAATGAGGAAAACGTAGACTTATGAGATCGATCCGGGTAAATGTGTGTCTGTCTGTCCTGCCTGTCTGTCTGTCTGTGTGTCCCCCCCCCCCCTATCAACTCCTAAACGGCTGAAGCAATCATATATATTATTTCAGTAGTATAGATCCCTCCTGCGGCGCTCACAAGCGACTGATCATGAAAATGAGCATTCAAATGAAAGAGAATAGACATTAGCAGTGACGAATTGCACTATAATATCATAAATATCTATAATTTCTTTACAAAATGACTTTTAAAAACATAAAGTGTGAGATTTGCAAATGCTGTTACTGTAGGAAAATACGCTCCATAATTGCTGTCCACTTCACATCTTGGCCGCTGTGATGCCTGTTTCATGTCATTTTAACATTCTGAGGTCTTTCCTTTATCATTTTGCTTGGATTTCAGAAACAGTAAATCAAAGGAATGAGTAAGCTTACTCGTATCGTATAATTTCATAAATATCGATTAACCGGTGAGTGTTATGATGATCCAATTTTCTGTCATTGCCTTCTTAAGTTAGGGAACGTAGAACTTAAGTCTCTCATTATAAACCTATTGGGAAAAGTGTGCTTTAGGAACATGAGAGTCGAAACAAAATTTGGCAGGAGTAAAAATCTATACCTGAATATCTCAATGCCGTATTTGAAAATGATGTCAGTGCTACCAACTGCTGAAAAACCGCAATTGAAATTTGAGTTCCATGTTGGATATCTTGGAAGGTATGAATGAGAGCTATTTCAAAATTGGCACACGTATAGATAAAAACATTTCAGTTAAATTTCCAGGAGGCCATACATGGCAGTGTTGCCAAAATGATTATAAGCCTGCTGATAGGTCCAATTTTTTAATGCATATAACTTCTACACTATCAACCAAATTTCGTATGTGCTTTGTGTACATAAACAGATATGACTGAGAGTATTATTAAGAGCCACCAGGGCTGTCAACTGTTAATAAATGCTCTCAATTACATTTATCCAAATACCAATATATCATAAAGTATGCAAGCCGACCGCTTTAAACTATGCACACGTATAGTACCTGACATTCTATATTAATTTGGAGTAACTTATATACGTCAGTGTTACCAACATGATTCTAAGCTTGCTGAGAGGTTCAACTTTCAATACATGTAATTCCTATACTATCATTTGGATTTCAACCAAATTTCTTATGTGCTATGTGTACCATAACAGATATTACTATGCATATTCTTAAGAGCAACCAGAGCGGCCAACTGTTAATAAATGCTGTCTCTATTTTTGTTACCCTAATATCAATATATCAGAAAGTATGCAAGCCAATAGCTCTGAACACGGATAACACCTGGCATTCTAGATTAATTTGGAGTAACTAATATACGACAGTGCTGCCAACATGATTCTAAGCCTGCTGATAAGTCCAATTTTAAAATGCATGTAACTTCTATACTGGCTAATGGATTTCATTCAAAATTGGCACAACAATAGATCAGATTATTTCTGACCAATACATGCATCATGACATTGTTGCCAACATGATTTTACGCACGCTGTTAAATCCAATGTTTAACTGCATGTAACGTCCATACTATCCATTGGACTTCAACCAAATTTTGTATTCTGTACCTTAAGAGATGAAACTAAGAATATATTCAGTCACCAGGGCCGCCAACTGTAATGCTCTATTAGGCTACATTATGCCAGGTATACAGTATTTCGAACTAATTAGAAATTTCGATATTACCAACTCAATTTCGTCATTATTCTATATAGATCCATATAGATTAATCATTGGCATGAATCTTAAATTTTAAGAAAAGTAGGCTCTTTAGTTCGTCACGGAACTTCTTGTTTTTACTTCCTAATGTTGTGGGCCCCGCCTTATCATATCGCCACTGATGTCCAGAATGTGTGAATGCAGGTGGACATAACTTTTATCATCACCTATAGCAAGGTTAGTAGCTACACAGAAACTGATCACTGCACGCTATCAGTTGATTGAACGAGATGTTACAGATCAAAAGTCTCCGCTAGTGACACGCCATCACGGGCATCGCATTCTTGCGTTATTCAGGCTCATGGCCGTATTAATGTAATAAAACTCACAAGGGAAAGCTTCAAGACAGAAACATATTATTATTTACTTTAATCATTCATTCTCATAGGAAAGTATTCCTAGACATTTTTTTCCACATCGTTCAGCAGAGAAAAGTTAAAAAAAAATAGTATTTCACAAAACTCAGTACACGATATTTACTCCAACTTTTGGTTTAGATAGACAAATATTGTCTGATTTATAGGAATGGGTCTCCTGGAAATGTCATTCGAAACTTTTGTCTTGTTCTAGAGCACGATTTCCTGCATTTTATGTACGTATTGTGCAAATATAGCTTACTCGTTCACTTAACGAATATTTCACATAAGTCATTACAGCACTATACACAATCACAATAAAACACTACACAATAAGATATACAGTACCGTTACACAGTAACTTTATAAAACACTGAAAGACTGAAACACCAAATTAGCTCGGAGATCACACGTCTACAGAAGAGTGAGTGAATACCCGGGCAATACGGCTAGAGACCATGCACCGGGGACCGGCGGCCAAGGTCGAGCAAAGGTCTACACAATACCTGCCATAACGTGCGCTAGAACAAGACAAAAGTTTCGAATAACATATCCAGGGAGACCCATTCCTATAAATCGGACAATAAATCAATTGGCTAAGAGATTCAAACGTACAGGTTCAGTAAACGATTAAAATAGACGTAAAGGTCGTTATTTCCTTACTGAAGCTAAATTAACCGGAGTAACCGGAAACTTCATAAGGAGATGCCGATTATGTTTGGCAGCGGATGGGGAACATTTTCAGCATCTACTGTAAACATGGTGAGTACAAATGCATGATACTGATTTTAAGCGCGGTATTCCGTCGTACATACGCGTGCGCGGTCGCCGGGAACTGAGCTGTCACTGGCGGAGCGCCTGAGCGAGAATGTTTTTGCCAAGCAAATATAAAGACCCTGTATATGAATTAAAACATTAAAAACCAGTATACTTATCATGTATTATTGTTACACAGCGACATGTGGCAACGTTGCAAAGCGAGGCGATGGTAGCGGGAAGTAAACAGTGACAATCAGATCTTAGGTGTAACACACTCTCCAGACTTCTGAAAATACATTCAACGGTCTAGCATTGTTATCTATTCAGAAAGCTTGCCACGGTGGGTGAGTGGATATCGTGTCGGTCTACTAACCCCAAGATTGCAGGTTCGCTCCTGGCCGTGGTAAGTGATTTTTGAAAGGCGGCAAAAATACGATACGCATGTCATGCGATATTGGCATGTCAAAGAACCCATTTGAATTCAGTAGGCCGAGTTAATAATGGCAAAATTAATCTCGGGAGTTTCCGCCAACACCAAGTTCCTTATTTCTCTACTAGAAAGCGCTATAGTGTTCAAGGAGCTTAGATATCTAACATATAACCTCCTTGACTTTCATAGTCAAGGAACAACGAAATTCGACATGCAAGCTACCCTCTGGGTGTCAAATAACAAAGCTTGCTCCAGGCACCCGAGGCCATACGATATTATTATTATAATTATTATTAATATCTATTCAGAGACATACAGTCTAGCATTGTTATCTATTCATGGAGACATACAAATCACTGACGATGAAGTTATAAACCGATTTGGTAAGCTTCAAGAAACCTTGACTTTACATTATAGTGTAAGTTGTAAATCAAAACAGTTACCGGTACCGGTATGTTAATTATTTCCATCTAAAGTGAGCAAGATGATTGTATTAATAAAAAGTAACATAAAAATGGTCTTAGTTGTGTTTGACATTAACCAAACATAAAACATCACAGAAAATTGGTTGAAAACCTGATGCCAGATTGCCTTAAATTTCGTAATTCTGTACCAAATTATACAAAACTTTCCTTGAGAGGAACCGCGGACGCCCTTTTCTTTGGGGGATATTCCATGCCCCCCCTCCACACACACACGAAAAGAAACTCTATACTCGCCCCTGACTACAGCTATTGCTGTTTTTAAAGGTACGGTGCTTGAAATCATGGCACTGCTACTGAAGCGTTAATTTCCCGGCCAAGAGTGCGCGTCACTGGTGTGATGGCTTCAGCGTGCTTGAGCCTTGAGATAGCTCGCGGCTCCCGCCGGTAACCATGCCAACCGTCTTTCTTTTTGCTTTTTTGTTCCAATCGCTGACGCGTTAGTTCTTGCCGAATAGCCCGCGCGTCAGGCACGGGGCACGGCCTCCTACCAAGGAGAACATGTGTGTTGTGGTTTCATTTTCTAGTGTATTACGTCTTTATTTTAACTGTGTTGTGTTGTGCTTGTATTTGTAACTCGTGACCATGAATCCTGTTAACGATGTTATAATGAACATATTGGAAACTCCATTTTCACAATGGAAAGAGGAAGATAAGAGGGATCTGCTTGCCCATGATAGACCTTTGCCAATGCTATCTCTAGTCAAGGCCTGTGGAGGTAAACAAAACCCCCAATCGAAAATGTTTATGAGGAAATTTAAAACTTCGTGGTATGAAATGTTTAAGTGGCTGTGTGGCAGTAGTTATTTACAGAAGTTATTTTGCTGGCCTTGCTTATTGATGGCAGTTCCCAGGAGAATTTGGAATAGATGTGGAGTGGGTGAGCTAAATAACATATCACGCGCTTTTAAACAGCACGATTCATCTACGGAACATTTAAAGAGTATGATCGCATTTAAACAAATGGAGATTAATATGAAAGGGAATTGTGATGACAAAAAAGAAAGTTTAAGGATGCACCTCATTAGTTACAATGAGAACGTCAGGCTTAACAGACGACTCATGGAATACCCAGTAAGAGCTGCTTTGTTTTTAAGCAAACGAGGAATTTCATTCCGCGGATACGACGAAAGTGAAGACATAGTAAATCACATCAACTTCAAAGAACTATTGGATTCTTTCATTACAGGCAGTCCACCAGAGATTCAAAACCACTATTCAGAAATGAGAGAGGATTTAGTTGGTCGTTCCAGTACAATTCATAATGAGATAACTGATTGTATTTCTGACTATATACTGTTTCACATTCATGAAGAAATTAATGATGCTCAGAATTTCTCAGTCCAGTTAGACGACACAAGTATTGCGAAAAACTCTCAGTGTTCTTTAATTTTGAAGTTTGTGGATTCTGAAGGTTTTGTGGTAGAACGTTTTCTGGGGTTTCGTAATCTCAACCCGGATAGAACCGCAGGCACCCTATTTGATTTTCTTGAGACTGCTCTGTCTACGTTCTCTTATAGGAAGAAACTAATCTGCCTCAGTTTAGATGGAGGTGTAATCCTGCCTGGACACTTGAATCAGCTCCAAAGCAAGATAAAAGAGGTCGCTCCCCAAGTGGTGTTTATTCAATCAGTGGCACATCGCCTGAATTCAATTTTGAGTCAGAGTTTCGAGAGAATGCCACAATTTCGTTTATACTTCGCATGTTTGAAGGGGATATATAAATTCTTTAACAACGTAAGTGCCCAGACGTTGAGTTCCGAGGAGGAGAGGCTTATTCCTTCAGTGACAGACAAGAGATGGCTGTCCATATCAAAAATGCTGCAGATGATTCTGGATGAATGGGATGCAATGAAGCTTGTGTTTGAACAAGCATTGATAAATGGAGATCAAGAACTCATCTGTCAAGCTAAAGTATATTTTGACCAATTTAATAATTTTCAGTTTGCATTCTTAACTGTGACATTTCAAGAAATATTTGAGGTAACACATTATTTGTGTGAAGCACCTCAAAATAAAGCCTGTGATGTCACATTTTACCTCGATGTGCTACATAGCATACAAAGTTCCCTTAGTAACATGAAAACTGATGACACTTTTATGAAAATATTTACAGCGGCTCTTCAGAAAACCGTGGCCCCTTCAAGTGAGGTAGAGTCCCAAGAGTATTCATTGAAGTTGAAGGAATTATTCTTAGAAATCGTGGATGTTGTTATTTTGCAAATTAATGAACGGTTCGGTGATTTGCATAAATTAAGGATTTCGAATCTTGTCGATTCGTCAAAATTTTCGGAATACTCGAGAACATTTCCAGTAAAAAGTGTGGAGTTACTCAAAGAGTCGTTTCCATCGACTTTCTTGGACACCACAAGACTAAGAAACGAACTGATGTTAATGTACCAAAGTGATGAACACTGTAGCGTCCGCAGTGAGGCAGTGCTGAGGTCGTTGAAGGAAAGTGGTTTGGATGCTGTGTTCAGTGAAGCATATAGGTTGTTCAGCTTTGTTCACACCCTGCCTTCGACTAGCTGTTCAGAAAACACTCTTACTTGCTTGAAGAAGATCCAAAATTATTTTCGACATAGAGTACTCGATGAAAGATTATCGTCTGTCGCAGTTATTTCGATTCACGAGGAACTTCTCACCAAGTTGATGAAGACTCATCCTTTCTATGATGATATAATCGACGTGTTTGCTTCTATCAAGGACAGGGGACTCAACTTGACTTACAAACATTGAGGTAAGTCTCTGATAAACTTCCATACATAGCAAAGGTTGGAAGGGTTGTGGTCGGTTCGGTAGTAATGGTCAGGCGTGTTTAACCTACATGGACATTTCGAGAAAGAAAACACTCCCTATATTTAATATTTTCTCCTTATGCAACGTATATATAGGCCTGCATACCTGTATATATACCCTGTATACTAGCAACCCGGCCCGGCTTCGTCCGGGAACAGTTGTGAATGCATTACGTTATAAGTGCTTCTTTACGATGTCAATGAACTACGTTCTCTATCCGTTTTACGTCTCGGCATGATGGGTTAAAATCACTGACTGGACTAATAACTATATTATCATGAAGATGCATGTGCAACAAACTCTTGTCAGACGTAATTTAAGAATGGCGACGTGCATGAAACACAAATCCCCCTTCCGTCCAATCTAAAAACACTTATAGTGGACGATATATTGAAAATAGAGATGTGCTCTCACGTACGTTTTTGTAGAACTTTTCATGCTGAACAATTCTTACACTCATTGTTTACTGATATTTTTAACGGTTTGCTCAGCGTAAGCTTAAAAAGCGTCCGGACGCCAGTTTTTTTCGATTTTTTTTTCTCTGAAATCGTTTCTGATTGGCTTTCTTTGATCATAAATAAATTATTTTCTACAGAAACCTTCCTCGAGGTATCCTTTACAGAATGGTGAAAACCGCATCAAAATCCATGCAGTGGTTCTCGAGATTACCGGTGATATCCAAGAATCAAGGACTTTGTTTTGTACTACAGTAAGTAGAGATTATACGCCAATCAGTATAATTTAATATGCCGGTAATATAATCCCCCTCCCCCTTCCGTCTAGTCTTAAATTGACTGTGAATTTTGCGGAACGAAAAGTTCACAGGCGAAATGAGAGTTGCACTTCCGGGGAATGGCGAGGTGAATGAAACTCAAATCCCCCTTCCGTCCAATCTTAACTTAACTGTGTTTCACAGGCGAAATGAAGAAACCCCGAGTTGCACTTCCAGGGAAACTGCAAACACAAACACCCTTTTCAGAAGTCTTAACTCAACACGACTCGACGGTTTGCTGCTGGCTGTATCTGGGGCAATAGGTTCGCCCACTAGCTAAGCTGTAACAGGGATGATAGACTCGCCCTTAGCTAGCCCGTAAACTGTCGCCTCAGTAGTTGAATGGACATGGGTGGAAGAAATTTAAACGTAAAAACACTTATAGTGGGCGATGTATTGAAGATAGACATATGCTCTCGCGGACGTTTTTGTAGAACTTTTCATGCTGAACAATTCTTACACTCATAGTATTTAGATATTTTTAACGGTTTGCCCGGCGTAAGCTTACAAAGCGTTCGGACGCCAGTTGTTTTTTCGACTTTTCCACTGAAATCGTTACTGCTCGGCTTCCTTTGATCATAAATAAATTATATTCTACATAAATAATCCTCGAGATATCCTTTACAGAATGGTGACAACCGCATCAAAATCCATCCAGTGGTTCTCGAGTTTGCCCGTAACTTCCAGGAATCGGGGACTTTGTTTTATACTAAGTAGAGATATACACAGTGAGGGCCCTCCCTTTAGAACGGAGCCTCGCATAGACCGTGCCGCAGACAGGTCGCAGAGACGCACCGCCAGATTTATAGTATGTACCGACTACAACAGCGGGTCGGGAAGCCCTGGATGCTGCCATAGCATGTATTACATACGCAGCTGGAGATACCTTAGTTGTGATAATTAAGACTTGCTGTGAACCACTGTTGCTTATTCCGTATAACGTGATGATGGTTAGGTATAGAACAAAAATCAAATTTTTCTAGTGGAAACTTATCTTCTCAAGAAGAAGTTTGCAGTAAATTTGTTCGTAAGATTCAGCACCGTGCGATTTTTGCGACCAATGGTTTCGTCCAGACAGTCGTCTAACTTACTAGCGGGCAATGGTTTCGTCCAGACAGTCGTCTACCCTAGTATAGGCTAATGGTTTCGTCCAGACAGTCGTCTAACCTAACAGTGGCCAATGGTTTCGTCCAGACAGTCGTCTAACCTAGTAGCGGGCAATGGTTTCGTCCAGACAGTCGTCTAACCTAGTAGCGGGCAATAGTTTCGTCCAGACAGTCGTCTAACCTAGTATAGGACAATGGTTTCCTCCAGATAGTCGTCTAACCTAGTAGCGGGCAATGGTTTCGTCCAGACAGTCGTCTAACCTAGTAGCGGGCAATAGTTTCATCCAGACAGTCGTCTAACCTAGTAGCGGGCAATGGTTTCGTCCAGACAGTCGTCTAACCTAGTAGCGGGCAATGGTTTCATGCTGACAGTCGTCTAACCTTGTATAGGCCAATGGTTTCGTCCAGACAGTCGTTTAACCTAGTAGCGGGCAATAGTTTCGTCCAGACAGTCGTCTAACCTAGTAACGGGCAATAGTTTCGTCCAGACAGTCGTCTAACCTAGTAGCGGGCAATGGTGTCATCCAGACAGTCGTCTAACCTAGTAGCGGACAATGGTTTCGTCCAGACAGTCGTCTAACCTAGTAGCGGGCAATAGTTTCATCCAGACAGTCGTCTAACCTAGTAGCGGGCAATGGTTTCATCCAGACAGTCGTCTAACCTAGTATAGGCCAATGGTTTCGTCCAGACAGTCGTCTAACCTAGTAGCGGGCAATAGTTTCATCCAGACAGTCGTCTAACCTAGTAGCGGCCAATGGTTTCGTCCAGACAGTCGTCTAACCTAGTAGCGGGCAATGGTTTCATGCTGACAGTCGTCTAACCTTGTATAGGCCAATGGTTTCGTCCAGACAGTCGTTTAACCTAGTAGCGGGCAATAGTTTCGTCCAGACAGTCGTCTAACCTAGTAACGGACAATAGTTTCGTCCAGACAGTCGTCTAACCTAGTAGCGGGCAATGGTGTCATCCAGACAGTCGTCTAACCTAGTAGCGGACAATGGTTTCGTCCAGACAGTCGTCTAACCTAGTAGCGGGCAATAGTTTCATCCAGACAGTCGTCTAACCTAGTAGCGGGCAATGGTTTCATCCAGACAGTCGTCTAACCTAGTATAGGCCAATGGTTTCGTCCAGACAGTCGTCTAACCTAGTAGCGGGCAATAGTTTCATCCAGACAGTCGTCTAACCTAGTAGCGGCCAATGGTTTCGTCCAGACAGTCGTCTAACCTAGTAGCGGGCAATGGTTTCGTCCAGATAGTCGTCTAACCTAGTAGCGGGCAATAGTTTCGTCCAGACAGTCGTCTAACCTAGTATAGGTCAATGGTTTCGTCCAGACAGTCGTTTAACCTAGTAGCGGGCAATGGTTTCGTCCAGACAGTCGTTTAACCTAGTAGCGGGCAATGGTTTCGTCCAGACAGTCGTCTAACCTAGTATAGGCCAATGGTTTCGTCCAGACAGTCGTCTAACCTTGTAGTGGGCAAGAGTTTCGTCCAGACAGTCGTCTAACCTAGTAGCTGGCAATGGTTTCGTCCAGACAGTCGTCTAACCTAGTATAGGACAATTGTTTCGTCCAGACAGTCGTTTAACCTAGTAGCGGCCAATGGTTTCGTCCAGACAGTCGTCTAACCTAGTATAGGCCAATGGTTTCGTCCAGACAGTCGTCTAACCTAGTAGCGGGCAATGGTTTCATCCAGACAGTCGTCTAACCTAGTAGCGGGCAATGGTTTCATCCAGACAGTCGTCTAACCTAGTAGCGGCCAATGGTTTCGCCCAGACAGTCGTCTAACCTAGTTGCGGGCAATGGTTTCGTCCAGACAGTCGTCTAACTTAGTAGTGGCCAATGGTTTCGTCAAGACAGTCGTATAACCTAGTAGCGAACAATGGTTTCGACCAGACAGTCGTCTACCTAGTAGCGGCCAATAGTTTCGTCCAGACAGTTGTCTACTTAGTAGCGGCCAATATTTTCTTCCAGACAGTCGTCTACTTAGTAGCGGCCAATAGTTTCGTCCAGACAGTCGTCTACTTAGTAGCGGCCAATAGATTCGTCTAGACAGTCGTCTACTTAGTAGCGGGCCATAATATCGTCCAGACAGTCGTATAACCTAGTAGCGGCCAATGGTTTCGCCCAAACCGCCGTCCAACCTAGACCGTCGTCATCCAAGTACTGCTCGGGTCCAAGCTCTGTGAACTTGCGGGTTGAAGCGAAGAGCAGGGAAGGGTCAGGCGAGAAGAGAAGGGTCTGTCAACAGCCCGCCTTGTTATCTGGTATTTCTTTTAATTCCAATACTGCTAAAATAGGGCCGTTGCTCAAACCACTGTGGTGTTGCGAATGGGTGAGTGAGTCACAGACTATGTATTTGCTTCTGTTACTATACACGGACCGGGAAACCTCATCACTCGTCACCATCACTTCTTACAGTCTGCGATCCATATTCCTCTCAGGTTCACGTAGCTTGGACCCGAACAGTAGCAACAAATGGCTTAGCCTCACCATGGCTTTGGAAGAGTACAGTGCAACTTTTCAATTAAATTGAACAATTATAAGTAATTTATGAACATTCGTAGCTCACCACCAAACCTCGCTCTTGAACAAATGTGACTGCATCCACATGTAGCCACGCACTGTTTGAAACCTCACACAGCTGAATAATATGGCGGCAATTCTTGTCACAATATCAAACAAACGAACATCAACGTTCGCACGTCATCGACCACACTAAAAAGTATCCTAGCCACGTACGTATCGCAGTATATACTTGAACCTCGCCGGTAATGAATGTAATTGTTTCCACTGAGAGTTTACTGCAGCATGAATTACCATGTATACAGTAGGCCTACTGCAATTAATATCTGATGATGCAAACCTGCACGAACCCATGAGTGAAGAGGGGACGGAGGAGAATGAAAGTAGTGGAAGGGGTAACCCCTGCTGAGCTCCTGGCAGACACACTAACGTGTATTTTGACGTTACGTTGCTCCTAGAGGCAGTGCCTTGCTCAACACGACGTTACACTCAGTTGTATGTTGCCACGCGGCCTCTGCGAGGTTCCTTCATTTACAGAAGGACTTCACTGCTTATAATTGCCCCTTATTTATGTTTTTGTTAATTCTTTAGGGGCTTTGCAATATCGTGATCGTGTGGCCCCGTGTACTTGTGTGTGTGTAGAATTTGTCTGTTAACCTGTGGCAGTATGATGTCTGTACTATTTATGTGAATAATAAGTAATACATACTTAGATTAGATTTTTGTATTTATCTATTTGATCAATTTACATGTATACAATACATTTTTATACGGTATAGGACACGTCAAAAATTACATCTATAAACTAAAAGAACTTACAGGTATATAACTTAAGTTATTACAAATAATAACAATTTATAACATATTATAATAATAGATCTTAATCGTATTGGACAACTATTTACATCTTACTCTATTTTCACAATATTTAAACTCAATTCTATACATACAACAACTTACAGCTAGGTATTACAATTAAAATAGAAAAGTAAAATATAATTATAGATTTCATCGCTCCTTATATGCTAAGATATTCAACTACAGAGTAAAAACAATGGCACTGCATATAAGCTTTCAACATTCTTTCAAAGGTTTTTATTTTTGGGACCAATTTCTTCAGGTCTTATGTTATCTGTATCCAATCATATCAGGCAAATCGCGTGTTGACCGACTTAAAAGTACGTTTTTATAGCATCACATAATAATGGCTTCAAAACTTCACATAGCCAATATTTCATCTTTTCCTCGAGCCAAAATGATTCATCACTTTGAGAACTTCCTCATTTATTTGATGGTAAAACCTGTTGTTAGGATTTGACAGATTTCCATACAATCTGCTTGATCACTCATGCCAGGGGCGTATATACAATTCTTTTTCGGGTGGGGGGATGACTATCCTGGAAAATTGTGAGTATTCTCAGGGGATTATCACCACAAAATACTCAGAAATATCAACCAATATCTTAGAGCAACTTTGTCTAATTATTTTAGATAAGAGTTAATTGTAAAATTCTAAGATTATAACTTATAGTCTACATTTACTGGCAATAAAAAAAAGTTGTAAAGTACAACACAACACAAAATAAAATTTTATACTCAATGAATTTTCTATTATGATCTATGGAGTATGAATGGCAAATACCTAAATATTTGTCAATTTACTAAGCAGAAAGGTAAACAGTTTCTTTTTCTTTTTTTTTTACAAATTAATAATTATTTCTCAAAAGTACCGTACTGTGGAATTCTCAATTTTGCCTCACAAGGCTGAGTGTACCCCGTTCCAACCCTCAGACCAGAATTCAAATTTCTTGGCAGAGCCGGGAATCAAATTTGGACCTCCGGGGCGGCAGTCAAGAATGCTAGCCACTACACCACGAGGAAGTCTAATTTCAATCTTAATATTATTTATAACTTAGCCAATAAGTTAAGCTTATGGTACAACCACATTTACAATTATTTTATGCCTTTACCAAAACAACACTTTCTTAATTTTTATTGTTTTATTTTCGGGGGGGGGGGGGGGGGCTGGAGCCCCCACAGCTCCCCCACCCTTATATATGCCCCTGACTAATGCTTCAAAGATCCTCACTAGAATAATTTACAAGAGGATGGAAAGACAGATAGAAATCGAGTTGGGTGAAGACCAATTTGGCTTCAGGAAAAACGTAGGATCAAGGGAAGTTGTTATCAATGGGCTCATACATCAGCATCTAACATACTGCTTTTATTTAACATAAGAAAGTGGTGGGATCCAACACCGTGCCAAATCTCTCCTAGTCTGAGCGAGTAACTTAATAAAAGTTGTAAAAAATCCTTGTCCTATTAAAATTGCTTAAAATTCTAAAAATATTTTGTAAAGACTAATTGTTAGTTATTAGTTAGTTGTTGTTGTTGTTTTAAGGGGCGGAACTACGAGGTCATCTGCCCCCCCCCCCCAAAAAAAAAGACTATTTGAATTAATTAGAATTTCAATGATATTGTCAATCGAACCACTATGGACATTAGTAATGAAAAATGAAAATCCACAGCCTGCTTCCAGTCTCCGACCGGGTCAGGAATGGAATGAATGAAGCCCCCACCTAGCGGCGAGGATATGGACTGTGCCGGCTGCCGAGGCCTGACGCACTCCTCTGGGGAAATGAGTAAATGAATGACAGATGAAATGAAATGAAATGCCAGTGGAGAGTGTTGCTAGAATGAAATTTTGACAGGGAAAACCGGAGTACCCGGAGAAAAACTTGTCTGCCTCCGTTTTGTCCAGCACAGATCTCACATGGAGTAACCGGGATTTGAACCACGGACCCAGTGGTGAGAGGCCGGCGTGCTGCCGCCTAAGCCACGGAGGCTTACTATGGACATTAGTAATAATATTCCTAATTTGTAGACTAAAAAACACCTTTATGATAACATTGATTGGAGTAAGTTGTTTGGCATATTGAAAAGGATAGGAATAATAATAATAATAATAATAATATCGTATGGCCTCGGCTGCCGGGTGCAAGCTTTGTTATTTGACACCCAAAGGGCAGCTTGCATGTCGAATTTCATTGTTCCTTGAAGCACTATGAAAGTCAATGAGGTTAGATATCTAAGCTCCTTGAACACTATAGCGCTTTCTAGTAGAGAAATGGGGAACTTTGTGCTGGCGGAAACTCCCGAGATTAATTTTGCCATTGTGAGCACGGCCTACTGAATTCAAATGGGTTCTCTAACATGCCTACATCGTATGACATGGCGTCGTTATTTTTGCCGCCTCTCAAAAAAAAAATCACTTACCGCGGCCAGGAGCGAACCTGCAAGCTTGGGGTTAGTAGACCGACACGTTGACCACTCACCCACCGTGGCAAGCTAAGGATTGGAATAAAGTACAGGGATAGGAGGGTGCTCTACAATCTACAGTACACATAAACCAGGCAGCAGTTATTCTAGCCGAAGGACATGAGAGAGAAACTGGTATTCAGAAAGGTGCAAGGCAAGGCTATAACTTAGCACCCATACTTTTCAATCTTTACATTGAACAAGCAATGAAGGAAATTAGAGAAAAAATTGATGTAGGAGTAAAGATTGAAGGGGAAGTCATTATGCTGATGACATCGTCATCGTAGCTGAGTTACCTGAGGATATGTGTGCGTTTTTAAATGGCATGGACTCTGCCTTAAGGAAAGAATTCATGTTGAAAATCAATAAATGTAAAACAAAAATATTTGAATGCAGCCGAAAGAAATCAGAAACCCCTACTGACGTCAATATGGCACGTGAAAACATAAAGGAAGTAGGAGACTTCTGTTACTTAGGAAACAAAATAACCAGTGATGGACGAAGCAAAGAGGTTATAAAAAGTAGGTTGGCTCAGGTAAGGAAAATATTTGTATAGAAACAAAATTTGTTGACATGATATATAGATTTAGGTATTACCCCTATTAGGAAGTAATTTTTGAAAGCCTTTGTCTGGAGTGTGGCACTCTATGGAAACTAAACTTGAACTGTTGGCACAGCAGAAAGGAGCAGAATAGAAGCGTTTGAAATGTGGTGTTACAGGAGAATGATGAAGATCAGATGGGTAGATAGAGTAACACATGAAGAGGTATTACGACGAGTGGGCGAGGAGAGATGTTTCTGACGACTGCTAATGAAGAGAAGGGATAGGTTGGTAGGACACTTACTAAGACACCCAGGAATAGCAAGCTTAGTTATGGAAGGAAGTGTCGAGGATATGAACTGAAGTGGTAGACCAAGGTTAGAATATGTACAGTATTCGCACTATATCTCTGCTGGTGAGGACTGTTGTATTTCTGAGAATTCGAGCCGTCAACTCCTCTACTCTTATTCATAAGACTTTACCCCACAGTGCACAGTGGGTCAAATCCAAATCTAGGGGGACAAATTTATTTTTACGTTTTAATCATGAATTTAGAGTGAAATCAACGTATATAATTTGTTTACTTCATAATAAACATCAGTTAGGACCTTTTTAAAGCTACGTCTACACATGCAAGAAATTGTCTATGACTAGGAGTAGGATCGAGCATTCAGTTATCTCTTCAGAACAATTTTCTACACCTAATTTACATTTAACAAAGTCACAAAGTTCCACTTGTGACATAATCGTTGAACCCAGTGCTTCAAACTGTTATAAACGTGTGAGAACTGATAGCGCGGCATTTTCTGAAACGTAAAATAACTAAGTAAGTTTCAGAAAGATGCAAAATATCTTATAACAGGCGTAAACTACAAGACTTTATCTACATTTTAACATTAAGTAGAAAGTGACGCAGAGTGACGCGACATACTAAGAATCTAAGTGGAAATATAATTTTAAAAGTAATAGGTAAATATTATATAATGCAAATATAGCTAAAATTACGTAACAATCACGCCCATTGATAACTGAAACACGTTACAAAGATCATACCTTCAGCTGCATGTTCCATCTTAAAGCATCACACTAACCACAAAGACAACCAAACCACAGCCACTTACATTCACCCTCCAATTCAGACAGCTCGAACAGTGGTGACAGATTTACGCTAAGATGCGTTTATGTCCCAGAATAGTGAGCGGCAATTATATGAGAATGCTGTAGAAGTAATAAATTTTGATTTTTTAATTATGAAAATAAATAATTTTGTCCTTCTCGATTTCGATTTTGACCCATTGTGCAGTGTGGGGCTCGGGAGTTCTGGCGGCCGACTTAGCATAATGCACTCGGCACACTCATTAGTGCTTGCCACAGTATTGTTCGTGTGCCAATTTGAGAAATGTCTTTGGTGAGGCTATTGCAGTCGGTATGCCTTTCCTGGAAGTAATGACGTAGCTCACCGACAGAGATATAACGTGGGCACACTAAAACAGAATGCTGAGAATGCATGGGCGCCCGCCGGAGGGAGACTAGGAGGGGCCGTGGCCAACCCCTGGAATCCCTAGAATACTTCGATTGTTCATTGTCACACCAGTTTATTTCACACATTGAAGTTACTGATAGTTAACTGATTTCGATGTGGGGATAATTCCACAGTTTTATTTAACTTAGTAATTTGGGATTAAAACAATAGTTTGGTGCTTTTCAGTCGGTCAACACGAATGTACCCAAAAAGAGCAGAGTTATGCCCTAATCCTGAAATAGATTACATGAGATTAATAAATACACTAGGATGACCAGTTTCGATCGTCAAGCGATCATCATCAGATCCATTACACTTAGGCTATAACATCTATGTTTGAGAACACAGGTGAAAAATATTTACAATATGCATAATTATTTAGTTGCATTTAACATACACCGACAGTTGCAATACCAATACTGCAACTAAATAATTATGCATATTGTAAATATTTTTCACCTGTATTCTCAAACATAGATGTTATAGGCTAAGTGTAATGGATCTGATGATGATCGCTTGACGATTGAAACTGGTCATCCCAGTGTATTTATTAATCTCATGTAATTTATTTCAGGATTAGGGCATAACCCAGCTCTTTTTGGGTACATTCGTGTTGACCGACTGAAAAGCACCAAACTTTTGTTTACTTAGGCAACACTGAAAAATGACTTCAAACCCCACAATTTGGGATTATTTGAAAATATCTCCTGCCATTTAGAAAATCGGCGAACGGGATTAACATTACTATTTTAATGAACTGCTTGATATTTATTTTTGTCGATACCATGGTGATACAACTAATTTTTACCTGTTTTTAAGAAATGAACATTATGGTGATGATTTACACAGAAAAGCGAACTTCTATGGACAAAAACTCTGAACTAAAAGAAACTATTCCTGTGATTCATGCCATGAAGATTTTATACCCAACGGTTTCAGAGCAGCCAAATAATGAATATCACAAAGCAAGTAATAAATGAAAGGAAAATTGCGGGGGGTGGGTACGTCTCATCATCACCTAGTGACAGGTAAAGAAATGGAAAATATTACTTGGTCCTCCCCCTGGAAAAATTCTGCGGGCACCCATGCTCGATTGTAAGGTGTGGTAGCTATGTAGAGATGAAATGATTAGCTCAGGACAAGGAGATGTGGAAGCTGCATCAAACCAGTCAAAAGTCTGAAGAGTGAAACACAACAACACAGGATCTGATATTAAGATAACGTCCCATCCACTGACTTAGTATATTAACATTTATTTACATCTTGTGGTATTCATTGGACCACTTTAGTCAATTGTATACAATTTTTTCAATCCCAGTAACTTAGTTTTTAATTCCGATGGAAATCAAATATATTAAACTATCAGGTAGAATGTATTTCCTTATTATCGTTCTGCTGGATCACAGTCTTCTTTCTTCGTCTGAAATCACCCTTCCTATGGTTTATTTGTTTACCTTAGTTTGTAGTGTACAGTATCGTGTTGGAAGCCAACAAAATTAATGCTTTTGAATCGGTCAACACGATTCTACCCAATTGTAACGGGTGTTGACTTAAACCTGTACATATTGCAAATACCATCATAATCCACATACTGTATGTGTAGACATAGAGGTAATTATGCAATAACCCCTGGCACTACAGCCCTTGAAGGGCCTAGGCCTACCAAGCGACCGCTGCCCAGCCATTTGTCCTGCAGATATTGGAGTGACGCATGGTCAGCCGTTAATCTTGGCCTTCACGACTGGGGCGCTGCCTCACGGTCAGACAGCTGCTCAATTGTCCTCACGAGGCATGCCGTTCCAGCCCTCACGTCAGTTTGTAAAGTCCATGACGGTGCCGGAAATCGAACCTGGGGCCTCCAGGTGAGAGGCAGGCACGCTACCCCAACACCACGGAGCCAGGATACATAGAAGTAAGGAGGGGATAAAGGAGAGGGTGAAAAGGATGAGAATATTACATGGTGACCAGAGACGTATACAATAAAAGAAATATATCTATGGAAGCAAAAATCCGACACTACAAAGCAACAGTAAGGATGCTGTTTTTAGTGATATAATTTTTCTACACAGTTTTGTTTCTCTGACCCCTTTTCCAAAGCCGAACTCTAGATCCGCGTCTGCTTTCCATCCTCTTGTAAATTATTCTAGTCAGAATCTTTGAAGCATGAGTGATCAAGGTGATGGTATGGTAATCGTCACATCTGTCAGCTCCTGTTTTCTTTGGTATAGGGATGATAACATTCTTCTTGAAATCAGAGGGTACCTCACCTGTCTCATAAATCCTACACACCAAGTGAAATAACCTGATCAGACCTTCATCTACTATACAGCGTAGCTACTCAATCTCAATAGGTATTTATTTGTTTATTAATCTAATGTTAATTTGTTTTCAGGTTTAGGGAAACACCTATTTGAATTGGGTATAACCTTGTTGACTGACTGAAAATCATTAATTTTGTTCTGTAGTGGGAGTGCTTTGTTTATCTCGGAATTTCTTAATTTTGTATAAAATTTATTTTGACCCTATTCATGCATTTGTCTTCCAGGATTCCTGTGATGCAACATCAGAGGAAGGAAATGATGACCCGTTATTGGTTAGCCCACATGAAGAGAATAGCCAGTTTCCAAGTGACTACTTTGATACATCTATACAGGAAACTAAATATGAAATTCCGTTGAGGAAACCAGAAACTGAACCAGAGCCGTCAGGTAGCAGTATTCCTAATGGTGCATCTTCTAGGAGGTTCATTGACGTTTCAGGTTACCCCTCACCTCCAGTGCTGAGGGGGTTGCGAAGGGCAGACTATGAAGAGGAAGAACCCTATCCAGCTACTAAACAAGTACCCAGTGTTAAGCCGAACAGAGACAACTTTGACATTTTTGGAGAACTTGTTGCTTATAAACTTCGACATCTCAATACCGACTATGCCAAAAATACCGTGGAACATTTAATATCAAGTTTATTATATGAAGCAAATATGGGGAAATATGATCATCCTGAAGTTGGTAATGTATCGTATTTACCCTCGCAATCAGCATCGTCTGTCTGATGTACAGCTGTGTGGACATCAGGCGCACACCCAAGGAGGGGATTTAGGGCATATATATGAGGGGCATTCCATATTGTTTTACACTTCATTTTTTTTCCCACCCATATGAAGTACATTACACATCAGTTGTTATGTCCACCTTCTCAACATAATCTCCTTGTAACTTTATGCACTTTTACCATCGATGTGTCAGTCTCTCCAGACCTTCCTGAAACCATTCTATCGGAGTGCTGCGTACCCATGCCTTGACAGCTGTGTCCAGTGGTTTCTTCTTGTTCCCGAACAGGTGATAATCACTTGGTGACAAGTCGGGAGAGTATGGTGGGTGTGGCAGCATTATGAATCCCATTTGATCAATGGCAGTGGTGGTCTCTCGACTAGTGTGGGGGCGGGCATTGTCATGTTGCAGAAGACACCTTTAGCCCATTCTCCTGGCCACTTAGTTTGAATGGCACGACATAAGCGCTTAAGGGTTGCCAAATATGATGCACTGTTAATTGTGGCCCCCAGTTCTAGCCAGTCAATGAGGATGATGCCCTTTGTGTCCCAGAACACTGTCGCTATCCGCTGGTGGCACTCTTCTATATTTCTTTGGCGGTGGACTGCCCCTATGCTTCCATTGCATGGTCGCCGTTTTGCAGAACTGGATACAGCTGTCAAGGCATGGGTATGCAGCACTCTGAAAGAATGGTTTCAGGAAGGTCTGGAGAGACTGACGCATCGATGGCAAAAGTGCATAAAACTACAAGCAGATTATATTGAGAAGGTGGATGTAACAACTGATGTGTAATGTACTTCATTTGGGTAGACAAAAATAAAGTGTAAAAAAATATAGTATGCCCTTCGTAAAAACACCCCCAAGAAACGAGTTTGGTTTTCCTCTCCTATATGGGCGTTCCTGAAACCAATCGCTACATAAGGTAGTATATTTTTACATTCTCGTTCATCCACCATTCTCCGCAAAATTATTTTTTGGGTATGTTCCTGGAGGACAAATATTGTTTGACCTACATTGAGAGCCTTCCCTATGGAACGGAGCTTTGCCGGGCCGTGTGCCGGACAGAGAGTGATTAGTCACCGCTAGTGACGGGAAGCCCCGAATGCTGGCATTGCATTTATTACATACGGTGCTGGCAAGATACCTTAGCACAATAATTGTGACTTGTGGTGATGTACTGTAGCCTACCTCATATCCCGTGAACATGGTTAGGTATGGAACAAAACATTGAATTTTCCTACTGGAAACTTATCTTCTCAAGAAGAAGTCTTCCAGTAAATGTGTTCGTAAGTTTCAGCACCATGCAATTTTTACTTGTGGGGGAACCTCGAACTAAAGGCTATCTAAGATTACTTTATATACAACTTCTCTCCCGCTAAGAAAAGAAAGAAAGCAGATTTAAAATTATCTGGCACTAGGCTCAGTTTGAAAAAAGTTAGATTTGGCAACTCTGTGAGGATGGAATAATGCGTTGTCATTAAGATGTGTGTAGCCTCAATGTGGGGCTGGGCCGAAAGGCAGCCGGCGTGGCACGGTAATGAAGCAGACAAAAATCACAAACATACCGATTTCCCACAAAGCATGAGTTATACAGTGAGGAGCCTCCCTACCCCAGAAGTCCCCGTACCCCTAGTTTCATATTATTATTTTGTCTTATATTATTGAGTTTGCGTAATTGGGGAATTAAATAGTTGTTTTATTGGTATCCCTGCTTTGATGCTCTCAAAAGCGTTGTTGTTAGTCTCATTTCAGTTGTGAAGCGATGGCTGACGTTAGCGGACACAGCTACACTGTTGAGGAGCGATTAGTAGCGTGTGTGTGGGTGCACGAACGAGCACATACGGACAAACAATGACAGTGATAATGAGTGCGTTTAGAGATTGCTTTGGCAAGTCCCCACCTCGTAAAGCTACTCTGCTTGATTGGGAGAAACGTGCGTTTGTTTCAGGCAGTGTCAAAGACATGCCACGTAGTGGACGTTAGAAAACGCGGGAAGAAACGTGAGCCGCCGTCTCTCAATCAATTGAGCAGTCTCTAATTAAATCCATTCACAAAAGAGTAGCTGTACTTCAAGTACCGTGGTCGACAATGCATGACCACATTAAAAGAGATATGAAAATGAAAAGATTTAGACCGATTCATGCGAATGAATTATCTGACAATGACATGGAGCAACAAGTTGCAGCCTGCCGTGCTTTGTTGGCACAATTTCCAAATCCTCATTACGTGCCGGGATGCCATCACGTCACTTGTGCGGACCGTATTTTTTTAATGGGTACGTGAATGGAAAATCTTATTTGCATATGTTACAATCTTGGTTAATACCTCAGCTTCAAGACAAGGGAATCATGTGTGGTTACAGCAGGATGGGGCTCCAGCACATTTTGCTATTCAGGTGCGCGAGTTCCTTGATGAACAATTTCAAGACCGCTCACCAACATCTCCAGCCCGATTGAAATGGCCACCACGAAGCCCGGACTTACAACGCCAGACAACTCATTATGGGGAATAATCAAGTCCCATGTGGCTCAACGTCGGTACACGACTAATGAAGAATTGCGCCAAAGTGTGGAGGAAGCCTTTCGTACCATAACTCCTGTGATGCTCTGCAAGATGTCAATGAGGACGTGGAGATGGATAGAACTCTGTGTAAGGCATACAGATCCTCAGGATACATAGTTTTTATTAAGTATTCCACTATGCAGTATAATGTTTCGGCGAATGGGTACGGGGTCTCCTCGGACACCCTGTAGAACCGAGACTAGCTGAGGCCGCGTGGTGGCAATGTGACTATCTGTAGTGTAGTACATAGCTAGTTTAACATATTTACACGTTTTAACGCATATTCCTTCTTCTTCAATTCCCTTATGCCTTCAAGCGTCGGGGTAGCCTCGTTTGAGCCATTTCTGCCATCGTCTTTTATATCCGTCCAAACTGAGGCTACTTGTAGTTCTCTGAATCACTTTACCTCCACATGGTTGATTAGCCCAACGTAGAGTGGTTTGTTGGGTTACCTTCCCATCCTCCATATTTATCCCCTGGAGACAGGGTGCCCCAGATGGTCAGAGTTTGGGCAGGCATTTCCTCCTTACCCACTAGGTAAGTTATGGTTTTCCCGCCAATACTCGGGTGGCTGATTGCAGTGGTTTCCCACTGGGCGATGGGGCCGCCACATCCCTACGCCGGATAATGTATATTTAATAATCATAATTACTTTCATGAGTTTCACAGTCATCATCATCATCTTCATTTCCTCTTTTCCATTTGACATTGGGTGAGGGCAAATATGGTTCCTCTCCACTTTGTTCTGTCGTTCCACCATTCCTCTTCCGACACAGTGTTCCAATCCAGGTTCCGTTTTCTAATACTATTCTCCACCGAGTCCATCCAACGCATTCTTGGTCTTCCTCGTCCTCTCTTCCCTGTCATCCGTCGTTCCAGTGCTCGTCTTGGTAGCCTTACTTCATTCATCCGTTTGACATGTCCAAACCAGTAGTTGCTGAAAATGCGGTCTTTTACTTTCTAAACGCACACTGAACCAACGCAGGAAGTTTTGGTAAAACATGCTGTAATTCATCCTCACTGATATTTTGTGTCTGTGGAGTTATTTCATTCTCGAGAGCCTCTAGATTACGTGGATTGTTTCTTTATACATTTTGTTTGAGATTCGCCCACAAGTAAAAATCACACGGCGCTGAAACTTACGAACTAATTTACTGTAAGACTTCTTCTTGAGAAGATAAGTTTCCACTAGGTAAATTCTATGTTCACAGGATATGAGATAGCCTACAGTACTTCACCACTAATCGTAATTATCTCAACTAAGGTATCTTGCCAGCTCCGTATGTAATAAATGCAATTCCATCAATTGGGGTGTCCCGACGTGCTGTTGTGTAACGGTAGATGTTAGTCAAGTGGCGCTGGCTCAACGTGCCTCGCCTGTCCCATGGCAGAGGAGAAGCTCCGTTCTATAGGGAAGGCTCTCACTGTACAATCATCTGCAAGTGTCGTTATTTAATTTAAGAAATGTTCATTTAGCATATTAGTTATTAGCAAACTTTTTTGGGGGTAAAAGTTCCTTAAGAGGGGATGGGGTTTCGAACCCCCCAGTAACACCCCCCTTGCTATGCCACTGTATTTGCATGTTATGTTCTTTGGGATTTCTATAATATTATGTAAGAAGAGTAATTTTATATTATTGAACACTATCAATATTTTAGTCCCAATAGCTACATAATTATAACGAGGGCTCGGATGGTCCGAATATGCGAGCAAATATGACCTTAAAAATGACAAAATGTGACCAGAAAAAGACATTTAAATATGGCCATTTTTTAAAATTATAAATCCAAGCGACAATTCCTTCGAGATTAAATTGTTAACCAAGTTCTTTATTCCAATTTTCATTCGAATTTTCTGAATATACAAGTTTAAGAGGCAGAAGCATTCCGGAGGAGTGTGAGAAGCATGTTATGGAGCAAGGATGTATGCCTCGGAGACCTGGCTTATGAAAGGAAGGGAGAAGAGCAAAATACAGGCCAGTGAGATGAGGTTCTTGAGAAGCAGTATTGGAGCTACAAAGATGGACAGAATAAGAAATGAGAGGACCAGAGAATTAATGAAGGAGGAACCATTACAGGATGGTATAGAGAAATCTAGACTTAGATGGTATGGACATGTAAAACGAATGGAGGAGAAGAGGATACCCAGGAGGATACACGAGATGAAGTGGGAAGGAAAGAGACCGAGAGGAAGACCGAGAGACAGGTGGCTGAAGGGGGTGGAAGAAAGCGTGAAGAAGAGAGGAGAAGACTGGACAAGGGTGGAGGCTGAGAGATGGTGGGAAGACAGAAGACGTTGGAGAGGCTTGTGTTCCAAACAGACCCGGACAGTGGCTGGAAACTGTGCAAGATGATGATGATGACATGTTTAAGTGGTTATTTACAGTGTATTTCTGTAAACACTAGCTCCCGTTCGGTAAGTTGAGGATGATTGCACACCTACAGCTGCCGTCAAACTACCGAAATATGACGTTCTTACCAAAAAATGCTCAAAATATGATGTACTGTTTTTTTTTTCTTTCAAAATATGCATTTATATGACGAATAAAAACCACTGTATTGTGACGATAATCACTTGATTTGCATCAGAGGCAAATAAGAAAAATATGATTTTTCGTAAACATCCGAGCCCTAATTCTTATACTCACTCACTCTCACTTAGAAGGTTTCTACGACACAAAAATCCCGCGCCAATCTACAAAATGCCTCCAATGAACTCTGTTTTGGGCGAGTTCTTGCCAGTGTCCACATTCAGATGTCTACAAAGTTTGAGATTTCATTTTTCCAGGAACTTCCTAGTCTTCCTACTGGCCTTTTTCTTCTTGGTTCTTCTTTAAAGAGTTGTAAGACCATCCTATCATCTCCCAGCCCATCAGGTGCGGATCTAGAGTTTGGCTTTGGGGTGGTCACAGAATCGAAATTGTTAAGAAAAATGGTATCACTAACAACACAATCACAAGATAACCAAACGTACAAAACCAGACCAATTTTTTTGCAAGCTACATGGATAGAAATTTGATGCGTTTACTGCAAATTGCAACGGCGTGTTTTGCGACTTTTACATCGAGCTTCGAGAAAAGTATCAAGGTACGGTACGTTACAGTTTCGGCAAGTCGAGTTGGTACCGACAAAGGGAGAAAGTCACAGCTTAACATTGCCATCCAAGGTTGCAGTTTGGACGTCGGCAAAATTTTTTGTTGCGAAAAAAGCCCCAAATTTCTATCCGTGCAATGCTGCACATTTATCGTGACATCACTATAGACATCTACTCGGTAATCACAAGGTTTGCTAAACAAAATAGATGAGTTGATTTTGTTATATAAATAATCGTTTTTATGTAACAGGTATGAAGTTGTAAATATGTACACTTGTAACAGAACATAATAATTGCAATAAAGATGTTGAATAAAATGGAAAAAAAAAACCTGTTTTTCACCCCCCCCCCTGAATCCGCGCCTGCAGCCCATTGAAGTCTTCTGGAGTATTGGTGCTTGCTGTGTTACTGAATTTATGTCTCGATTGGATCATCTTTTGCAGCTTTGAGATGCGGGACCAAAATTATAATATAATTTCAATATTGCACAAAATCCTCATTTGCAACAAATTTGCTACAAAGTGCTCAACTCAAAATGCAAACTTTGGATTTGTATGGGAACTTGGTAGTGTGGATTAACCAACAATACAACAACTGCCTAATTAAAGATTCTATGGTAACCAAGACACCTAGAAACTTCAAATCTTCACTGTTTGTCAATAACATTCCTGGTAGCCCATGTATAATAAACATTTATGATATATTTCAATAATTATCAAAATAAATCTCAATGCTTATAATTTTCTAAGTTATGTACCTTTTTCTCTGGTATTGTGTGCCCAATCAAGTTGATATTTTGCACTCTTTTAGGTGCTTATTAGTTAGAAACTGTGAAGTAAAATGAAAGTAACCTGAGTTAAGATAAAATAATCCTAAATTAAAAATGTATCTGAAATAATGACTCAATGAGTTGACGAATTCAAATATTCATAAACTCTAAACCAAATGTACATCAACAATAAGTTTACTTTACAAGTTAAAACTCAGCAATTCTTCTAGGTTTGTGCCGTGTCTTGTGTGGGGTTTCGCCTAGGACACCAAGCTAGGCTCATCGGCGGGCTGAGTTTTAATTCACCGGCCGTGAAAGCCAATATACCATCTTTTTGGAAGCCTTCATAGGGAGGTTAAGGCTGCTTGAGCTTTTAGTTCTCGTAGTCAAGTGGTGCAGTTGCACCTTATATAAAGGGAGGTGGCGCGCAGTTCGTCACTCCTGTGGGGGTCCGGGCGGGGACACCAAGAGCCCGGCGATGAGCCTAGCTTGGTGTCCTAGGCGAAACCCCACACAAGACACGGCACAAACCTAGAAGAATTGCTGAGTTTTAATTCACCGGCCGTGAAAGCCAATATACCATCTTACTTTACAAGCTTTAACATTTTCAGTAGATTACAAATTACTGCTTTCATCCAATCTATTATAAATGGCGCCCGGGAATTTTCTCCGCAGTGGCTACGTGCAACTGCCTCCGAGTGGTTGCGTCATCAGTTTAGTTGGCAGCACAGTGTCCTTGATAGGGTGAAGGCCACATGTGTGGGCTGTGGGCTGTCGAATTCGTCAGTGTGTATTGCAATAAGCCAGCATGTGTGTCATCAGTAGGGCTCAGATTTTTAGGTGCTAAAAATCGGGAAAATTTTTTTTTTTATGTATTTAAAATACCTGAAATATGTGACAAAAAAGTAAAAATATTTAATTATAATTTGGTTTATTAAAGTGAATATAAACAATATGCAGTACTCACGAATGCTATGCCTCACCGACTGCTGAAGCATTACAATACACAACGAGATACATCATCAGGTAGTCCATCACAAATGACCGACGATTATTGCAAAACACTTCTTCTGAAGGCGCGAAACTGTGGCAATGTCTTTCTTGCCCTTGAGGTGTTGTGTAACTTGAGATCGCTGTTCAGCCTTGATTGCTTTCCCACATGATTGGCAGAACAGAACACCCCCATCAGAAGTAAAATTATCTTTAAATTCTGCAACATAATGCTGCAGACGATAACTTGTAGTTGCTTTTACTTTAGGCATTCTAGAACTGCCTTCACAGTGCTAGAAATGAACTGCAAAATCCCCGGCTTCCACAGTGAGTGGCACGGGGCGACGAGTGAAGATAACACAGTTGCAAGCTGACATACGCTCTGCATGAAGATGAGATAGCTCACAGGTTCTTCCCCTTTGAAGTAACACAGAACAAAAATGTAATAAACTGAAAGATCTACTGATACTGATTTTAAAAGAATGTACATATTATGTCTTTTTATGTGCTATTAAGTAAAAAGGAGGAATTTATGTATTTATAGAAAAAATGCTTAAAATATGTATTTACATATAAAAATATTTATTTACCTAAAAATCCAAGCCCTAGTCATCAGCACTTCTATGATCAGTTATGAATGGCTATGGTAAGTATAAAGTTTATTGTTTGTTTGTTATGATATAAGCGACAGCCGTGCTGCCAACGTAACTGGTGACGTAATCTCTCGCAGCAGCTTGTAGGCACTGTGGAGAACATTCCCGGGCGCACTGTATATCTATGTTCATAAACCATTCATCCGATTGTGATTAAATTTTGGTGAGTTGTTGTGCACACTGCCGGGATGGTTATGGGCATAGTGAATCCTATTTACAATAGATAGCGCACGAGTAGTTTTAACAAATGAGTGTTTGCGTGCGATTCGTTTCAACAAAATCCCGTATGCGTTCATATACCATTCATCCAATTGCGATGAAACTTTGGTGGCTTGTTGTGCACACTCCTGCAAAGATTTCTTACTTAGTAAATCCATTTTACAATAGGTAGCTCATGAGTGTGTGGTTGAGTCTTCAGTCTTTCGACTGGTTTGATGCAGCCCTCCATGCTTCTCTTTCCTGAGCTAATCGTTTCATCTCTACATAGCTACCACACCCTACATCCGAGGCAATCAGTTTAACATATTCTTAACTTCGTCTACCCCTACAGTTCTTATCCTCGACCCTTCCTTCTATAACTAAGTTTGCTATTTCTGGCTGTCTTAGCAACTTATCTCTTCTCTTCATTAGCAGTTGCCAGATACATCTCTCCTTTCCCACTCGTCTTGATACCTCTTCATTCGTAACCCTATCTACCCATTTGATCTTCATCATTCTCCTGTAACACCACATTTCAAATGCCTCAATTATCTTTTCTGCTGCTCCAACAGCCCAAATTTCATTTCCATAGAGTGACACGCTCCAGACACAAAAATGACTTCCTAATACTTAAATCTATATTCGATGTCAACAGATTCCTTTTCTGTAGAAATGCTTTCCTTGCCGGTGCTAACCTACTTTTTTATAACCTCTTTGCTTCGTCCATCACTGGTTATATAGCTTCCTAAGTAACAGAAGTCATCCATAGGGGTTTCTGATTTCTTTTCAATGCATTCCAATATTTTTGTTTTATATTTATTAATTTTCATCATGAATTCTTTCCTCAAGGCAGAATCCATACCATTTAAAAACTCATTCAAATCCTGTGATGTGTCGGCTAAGATGACGATGTCATCTGTGAATCTCAGATTTGAAATTATCTCTTCCTGAATCTTTACTCCTACTTTGATATTTTCTCCAATTTCCTTCATTGCTTGCTCAATGTATAGATTGAAAAGTATGGGTGATAAATTGCAGCCTTGCCTTACACCTTTCTGAATACCAGCGTCTCTCTCATGTCCGTCAGCTCGCATGCCTGCAGTCTGGTTTCTGTATAGATTGTAGATCACCCTCCTACCCCAGTACTCAATTACAATCGTTTTTAAAATATCAAACAACTTACTCCAATCAACGTTATCAAAAGACTTTCTAAGTCTACAGATGCCATGAAAGTTATCTTATCCTTCCCTATTCTAGCTTCCAAAATCAGCCTAAGACTTAGTACAATTTCCCTTGTTCCTATGTTTCTACTGAAGCCAAACTAGTCTTCACCCAACTCTCTTTCTATCTGTCTTTCCATCCTCTTGTAAGTTATTCTAGTCAGGATCTTTGAAGCATGAGTGATCAAGCTGATTGTACGGTAATCTTCACATCTGTCAGCTCCTGTTTTCTTCGGTATAGGGATGATAACAGTCTTCTTGAAACCGGAGGGCACCTCACTTGTCTCATAAATCCTACACACCAAGTCAAATAACCTGATCAGACCTTCATCACCTATGCAGCTTGGCAACTCAATCGGTATACCATCTATCGGTACACCAAAATCAGCCTAAGACTTAGTACAGTTTCCCTTGTTCCTACGTTTCTCCTGAAGCCAAACTACTCTACTCCTTTGTAGATTCAACAAATGAGTGACTGCTCGCGAATCGTTTCAACAAAATCCTGTATGCGTTACGTATACCATAAATCGCATTGCGTTGAAATTTTGGTAAATTGTTGTTCCTACTCCCGAGAAGTTTCTTAACTTAGTAAATCCATTTTACAATAGGTAGGGCGCGAGAATATTCAACAAATGAGTGACGGCATATGAATCGTTTAAACAAAATCCCGTATGCGTTCATATGCCATTCATACGATTGCAATGAAACTTTGATGAGTTGTTGTATACACTCCCGTGAAGGTTTCTGGCTTAGTAAATACCTTTTACAAAAGTTTAGAGGTAGTTAGCGGAAAAAGAAAAAAAATATTGTGTATCCAAAAGCTCTTCAACAAACTTAAGTTACAACGCCAACACTTTCATTGCTTGGCATTGCAACGCATCTATAAAAATATCGGAGCAAAAAGGTACGTAACATTCTAAAATTTTCGGAATAATTTTAATTTGTTCAAATTTCCATAATTATTGAACTAAGTTATATTATACATTTCTACTATATTTTAGTAACACACAGCTGTAAATACTATTGATAAACTGTTAAAATTTGAAGTTTCTAGTTGTTATGGTTACCTAATAATGAAGCTTTTGGTAAGCAGTTACATTTTTGGCTAATCTACACTACCAGGTTGCTAGTTAGTTATTGTTGTTTTAAGGGGAAGAACTATGAGGTCATCTGCCCCTACCAGGTTGCTAAAAATCACAAAGTCTAGCCAGACAGACCTACTCCTTTTATTCACAATACCTGTGTGGGTTTTGAAGTACAGCCGAATTCAACAATATGCTTATCATTGCAATAAAATAACAAGTACAGCAACTTAACATTATGTGAATGTATTGAACATGTTCTGTTGTGCAGGGTCTTTATATTTGCTTGGCTAGGACATTCTCGCTCACGCTCTCCGCCAGTGATGGCTCAGTTGCCGGCTGAGGCGCGCGCGTATGTACCGCAGAATCCGGTGCTTAAAATCAGTATCATGCATTTTTACTCACTATGTTTACAGTAGATGCTGAAAATGTTCCCCATCCACTGCCAAGCATAATCGGCGAAGATTCTGGTTAATCTGGTTAATTTAGCTTCAGTAAAGAAATAAGGACCTTAACGTCTATTTTTATTGTTTACTGAACCTGTACATTTATATGATGTGTTGGTGCAAAGCAAATTTGGGTAGATTTGAGACCATAAATCCAACAAATGTATTTAAAAATAAGAACATTGCACTTCATGACATGTCTCAAATTGTTGATATGAGTCCATTCCTAATAACAGCTTTGAATGGGCAAATTTTTGCAAACCACGATGCTATTTATCGTGCTGACACAGAAAGGGGCCTTTATAAACTGTCACATTTCAAGCTTCTACAACGCTCTTTGTTGATAATGACAACTAAAACATGTATAATATGATATCACACTTTAATGAATGTTTTTTTATCAATAACTGGACATAATTTGTTTTAAAATTATAGACTAATATTTTATGCACCCAGAGCCGGATTAAGACTCTCAGTGGCCCTAGGCAATTGTTAATTTGAGGGCCCTTTTCCCCCTTTTTTTTCAACCCCCCTCCCCCTTTCCCTTCATAAAAAAGTCAATCATAACTTTTAAAGAGATTTTATTTACAAATTTACAATGAATGATGAATACAGTACATATGTACATTTTCAGAAAAACTTTTTTCTGCATTTTGTTTCGCAGAAAGTTTCAATAACATCATCGAAGATGATTTTCCTTAAAATGTCTGATTCTGAGTCAGATTCTGATAGAAGTCAAAATTGAATCCCTCAAAATTAACATGAACCCGAATTCGAATTTCTGCATTCTGTCTGCGATGCGCCCCGCTTCCTGCCGAGTGTCATTATTTTCCGACTCGTCATCTTCAATGCTTTCTAAAGCCTCGACAATATTATGAAACGAATCATAAACCGCGTTCGTTGCATTAGCATGTGCTTCCCAGCGCGTATCTGACAATGATTTCAAAGTTTTAGAGTTTTTTATACAATTTTTCAACACGTACCAAATGTGAGGGTTTGCATTATCGAAAAAAAATCAACTGCATAAAAACAGCTTTTAACAGCAGATTGTCCAACTAAATCGAGAGAATGTGTACCTCAAGGAACATAAATCGCATATTTATTCAGTTCTAATATTTTGGCTTGCAGATCCTGATACTTCCCAGACATGTTTGGTGCGTTGTCATAGGACTGTCCTCTGCAGTCTTGAATTTCCAAACCGCAATCTTCAGTGACAAAGTTCACAGTTTGAGTTCTCAAACTTTCACCAGTATGACCTTCTGTTTCAAGAATTTGTTTGACTCCCCCCCCCCCCCCCCCCCCCCCAATCCAAAAAAGGTGTTTCTTTTTCATTCTTAGGTGTAAATTTTTCATTTTTTGGGGCCCTTTTGAGCCGGGGGCTCCAGGCAATTGTCTCTTGTGCCTTATGGTTAATCCAGCACTGTATGCACCCCTCAGTTAAATGAGTGTATGTTTCAATGTGTGGCATAAGACACAAAGAACACTAGAATGGGACATTTAATACCGGTATGTCTTAAAAGGATTTTTAAATGATTGTGTTAAATGAATCTATACCTTCATAGATGTACATTTGTAAATGACATACATTTTTTAAATGCTTTTAAATTTTACAATATTTTTTTCTGTCATATCATCATTTTGTACAGTTTCCAGCTCCAGGCTGGGTCTGTTTGGAACATAAGCCTCGCCACTTAGTCCTTTCTTCCCACCACCTCTCCGCTGTCACTCTGGTCCAGTCCTTGCCTCTCTTCTTGACACATTCCTCCACTCCTTTCAGCCATCTATCTCTTGGTCTTCCCCTTGGTCGTTTCTTCTGCATCTGCATCTCATGTATCCTCTTCTCATCCATTCTCTTTAAGTGTACATACCACCTCAGTCTTGATGTCTCAATCCTACCTTGAAAGGGCTCCTCTTTCACCATTTCCCTGACCTTTTCATTCCTCAACCTGTCTCTTCTTGTTACCCCCGATCCTACTTCGCAGGAACTTCATTTCACCTGCCTGTATTCTGCTTATGTCTCTTTTCTTCATTGTCCACGTTTCTGAAGCATAGGTCAGTATCGGGATATAGTAGCTTCTGTATAACACTTCCTTGCTTTTTTTGTGGGACATCTTTATTCCACACTAAGCTCCTAATGCTTCTCAGAAATGCTTCTGCCTGTCTGCCACGTTCCTTAATCTCTTTGTCATTTCTCCCATTTTCCTCCACTATACTTCCCAAGTACTTGAGACTTTCCACCTTCTTCAGCTGTCCACCTCCAAGTGTTATCCCACTAATTGGTCTGTCCTTTTTCCTGGTCATTAACAGGATCTCACATTCACTGATGTTGAACTTCCATCCGTACTCTCCCACTGTTTCTTCCCAAGCCTTCAGTTGCTCCTGAATTTCCTCCTCCTTGTTTCCCCAGACCATGAGATCATCTGCAAACACCATTGCTTTCATCTTATCTTCTCCTATCTTTCCTGCTATCCGTGTCATTACCTCGTCCATAACCACAATAAAGAGAAGGGGTGACAGCGCACTACCCTGTTTCAGGCCACTCATTTGTCTGAACCAGTCTGTACTTTCCCCTCCAACTTTCACACAACTCACACTTCCACAATACATCTCCTTCACTCTGCCTACAGTCCCTTTCCACTCCCATGTTTTCCATTGCTTTCCAAACCTTCTCCCTACACACACTATCATAGGCCTTTTCGATGTCCAGGAAGGCCATCAACAGATCCTCTCCAAATTCGTAGTGGTGTTCCTGGAGCTGTCTCACTGAAAATATGAGATCCACTGTTGATCTCCCAGGTCTAAATCCATACTGCTCCTCTCTCAATTTTCTCTCCACTTTGGCTCGTATTCTACTTTCTAATATCTTTTCATATATCTTGGCACAGTGAGATATGAGTGTGACTCCCCTGTAATTTCTGCACTCCTTTCTGCTTCCTTTCTTAAATATTGGGACAATTAATCCTTTCTTCCAATCTTCTGGGGTCTTTTTCTCCTTCCATATCACCCTCATCACACTGTACAGCCACTGTTTCCCAACCTCCCCTGCTGCCTTCACCATTTCAACACTCACTTCACCCACACCCGGTGCCCTTCTTCCTTTCATCTTGACTATAGCCATCTCCAGTTCTCTCCAAGTCAGGTCCTTTTCCATTCCTGTGTTGTCTTCTCCATCTTCCAATGCATTGTCTTCCTCCCTATGACCATTTGGATTCAGCAAATCCTCGAAGTACTCTTTCCACACTGTCTTGAGTGTTTCTTTGTTGTGTACCTCATTTCCGTTTTTGTCCATCATTACCACATCCTCTCGCAGACCTCTTCTCTTACTTTTGACCATCCCATAAAGTACTTTCTTATTTCCTCTGCTGTCTTCCTCCATCATCTCTGTCCACTTTACCATCCACTTCTTCCTCTCCTCTGCGACAATCTTGTTTGCTTCTTTCTTCTTTATCTTATAATCTTCCCTTGCCAGATCAGTTATTTCCTGGAACCACACTCTGAAAGCCTTGTTCTTCCTTCCCACAGCTTCTTTTACTCTCTCATTCCACCATGGTGTCTCTTTACACCGCTTTCTGTTGCTTGTTCTTCCACATACTGCCACTGCAGCTTCCACCATTGTGTTTTTGAATTGCTTCCATTCCTCTTCCCCTGTTTTAGGATTGTCTGTTGGCATCCTTTCCCTTATTATCTTCTGGAATTCTTCCTTGAGTTTCCATACTTTGATTCTCCTTTCCTGGTACTCTGTCCTCTTGCTATCCTTAACAACTCCCAGGTTCATTACAAGTATTCTGTGGTCGCTATCTAAGGCCTCTGATGGTATTACCTTTATATCTCTGACACTTCTCTTCATTTCCCAGTCGTACAGCATGTAATCTACCAAAGATTTCTTTGTTAAATCACTGCTGAACCACGTTACCTTGTGGCTTTCTTTCTTCCGGAACTAGGAGTTGCCTACCACTAAACCGTTTTTCTTGCAAAAAATCCAGCAACTTTCTCCCTTCTTCATTCCTGCTACCCCATCCTTCTGCTCCCAATACATTTTCATATCCTTGCCTTTCACTTCCTACATGTGCATTCAAATCTCCCATGACAATGATGCTCTGACCATTCAACTGCTGTTGTAGCTCCTCCTCAAAGTCTTCCTTCACTTGAGCTGTACATCCAACTTGAGGGGCATATACCTGGGCTATCTCCAGGCTTCTTCCCTTTACAGTTACTCTGATCTTCATGATCCTGTCACTTATTCCCTTTACCTCTTCCTTCATTCCATCTCTCACAACTACTCCTACGCCGCTGCTCCTTCCTTCACTGTTCCCACTCCAGTACAACCGGTACCCTTTCCTCAGTTCTCTGCGACCTTGTCCTTTCCATCTTGTTTCTGCCAAGCCCAGTACATCCAGTTTTCTCAGCCATCACTTTTCAAAGTTCCCATAGAGCCTTCACAGCTACCGCAGCGGTCCCGGGGCACACAAAGTCCCCACTGTACTTCACCCCTACAGGCAATCCCCTACTTGATGCCGTTGCCCATCTCCCACCACGTGGAGGAGGGGTTGGACTTGTGGGAGACATTTTTTTCAGTAATGTGTTTATTTGCTGAACGATATGTGTGGAATGCTTCCACGTACAGTTGTATATATTATTTGTTTTTATATTGTATGGTGCTATAATGGTAAGAACAGGCTGAAGAAGAGAGAATAATTAACTTCCAAAACATGTACCTGTAGATGTGTATATTGATATGTATTGAAAGGGCGGATCAACTATAATTTGCATAATTAACTGTCAATACAGACCAATAAAATGGATTTGATTATTCCTCGAGTTCATAGTGTATGACAAAAGTGCTGATCTTGGTTATATCTAGGGGGTGGTAATTTAATTGATTTTCTTATATGTTCATTCGGCCGCAGTAGTGGCTGAAGCTTATTCCCGAAAATATTGTTCTTCTTAATATGGTCCTTCCCAATCTTATCCGAGTTCATGAATATGTTCCAGGTTACTTCGTGTTGCCAAATTGTTTCTGGACACCGCTGTATTTCAGCCTTGAATTAAGTGCCCTTATATTTTTAAACAAGTTTCATTTTAAGTACTGTACACCAGAAGTAGGCTATGGTAGACAAATGCCATTAGTTCGAAATTTGAGGGTTGTAGTACTAATATTTCATGAGTTATGAACATCCAAAAGAAAGTGTGTTTTTCAAGAATTAAAATAAATATTTAAAAAAAATTGATTGTTAGGTAATTGTTAGGAGAAAACAACAGCTTTAAACTGACTATAAATGTTATTTTTCATTTTGTCAGTGGTTACATAGAATATCATTTCTCACCTAAAATAGCAAACTTTGAACTCTCTAACTCTTGCTTATTGTAAGGTTGTTGTCGGTAGTGCTTCGTCGGGGCGAGTCTTTCACTTGCAGGCTTTTCATGCATTTTCCATTGTCGATAAAAGAAAGTTTAAATAATGCAGTGACGTTTTTCTCTAACTGATGGAACCATGCAAGGACCATGTGGCGGGTGGGACGTAGCAGCCTGTAGGGCAAGGCACTGCTGCTAGCCGAACATGTCCTCAGACACTCCCGGCATAAAAGCCATACGCTAAAAAAACTGTAGCTCAACACATGTACACTTTTTAACGTGTTTGATAATCATTACTTACGTGAATATCCGAGTTGTTGCTGGAAATGCTGTCCTTCATTTTCTGAACATACATTGCACTGGCGTAGGGAGTTTAGGTACACTCGCTGTAATATTTGGTATCAGTGCAGTTATTTCGTTCTTGAGAGCCTCCAGAGTATGCGGATTGTCTCTGTATAACTTTTGTTTGAGGTTCCCCCACAAGTAAAAATCACATGGCACTGAAACTTACGAACACATTTACTGTAAGACTTCTTTTTGAGGAGAAACATTTCCAGTAGGAAAATTTGTTGTTTTGTTCTATACCAGAAACAGTACTTTATCGCAAGTCTTAATTATCACTAAGGTATCTTGCCAGCTGCGTATGTAATAAGTGCTATGACAGCATCCGGAGCTTCCAGCCCCGCGGTTGTGTAATTGGTACATGCTAGATATCTGCCCGCAACTCATCACGACCCACTGCGAGTTTCCATAGTTTAGAGAAGGACCTCACTGTACTTAGGCAACACTGCAAAATGGCTTCTATTATTTCAATGAGAAACGGATGATGTTACTTCTGCATATAATTTATTTCTGTAAAAATGTACCATACATTAAAAAATTTCACAAACTTAAAGTGATCATTTAAATTCCCTGAGAGTACTTGTGGTCTACTACCAAAGTTCCCGAGAAAACCCAAGATCTAGGACCTAAACATATTGTTGTTCTTGAATATGTAATTGTTCTCTCTCCTTGTTCTAACCCGGCTGTGTGAGATAACTCACAAGCTATGCATGTAAGGTCATTTATACATTTGTCACAATTAATACTGGTTTCATAATACAGTATATTTTTAACTATTGATCTTTTCATAGTAGCGGTATTCACCCAAAACAATTAGGCCATCATATGAAATCAAAGAAAAACTTTTAGAGGCTACATATTATCTTAAATTGCACTGTTGGTTAACATCCCCATTGTACAAACTATAGGATATTTCAGTTCCTGCCTAGGAGTGCTCACTGTTTTTTTTTTTTTTAAGCAGGCCTTTTTTTCTTTAAGCCTGACATTTTAAATTGTTATGCCGTCATTAATGTTCAGTCTTTGGTTTTGCTGCAATTATTTTCTTTGAATCAGTAATTTTTCAACATAACCTACAGTTCTTTAGTAAGAAGAGGTGAATTGTTTTCTTGCAATGTTATGTTTGTAATTTATTCTTATAACAAACTCTTTAAATTTTACCACTAGTTGACTCAAAGAATGGTTCATTTCTTTTGTCCATTGAATAATAATAGAGTGTGGCCTCCCGGGAGACCTGTGCAGATCTGACGGCAGCCTGCGTCCAATCCCTGAACCAGGGAAATTAAGTATGCAAATTAAAAATCCCACGACCTGGCTCGAACCTGAGGCCCCTTGGGCGAGAACTAGCGTGCTATTCACAGCCATGAAGTAGACTTTTGTCCACTCAACACTTATGAAAGATGAGGTAGTATATGGCTGTTCAGTACTTAAATGTTTTGTAAAAGTTTCAATATTCTGGCATTTTTTTAAGAAAAAAAAAACTGTTGTAAATCAAATATGCTTCTTTATCGAGAGTTGAACTTTTAACATACGGTAATTCTCGGTTATACTTGGAATACTTGATAACCAACATAATAAAACTAAAATTAACTTTCAGACTATCTAAAACTATAAGATTCCATGACTGTTTAAATCTATCGCATGTCCCCCCTCCACTCTTCCCTATTTGTAAACAAATTTTAGTACCGGTATTAATTGAAACCAAAGTTGAAATAAGGAAATATTTGTTATGGTAATACAATAGATCGATAGAAAATGAAACAATGTCTCAGTTCATAAACTAATAATTGTATCAACTTGGAACTTTCTTTAAAATAAAGATTCAAGGCGTAATGAGAGAAGACATTCAAAAGTTTAAATATACAACAGTGCGAGATATGATGAAGATGCATTTCAACAAGGCATCATTCAGCAAGCCTCATCAATGATAGCTTGTTTTATATTGTTTCTAATTTGGTAGCTTTTGTATGGAGTTGAAGTGTCTCATGTGCGGTATCAAGCTCATGAAAAAGTAGTTATCATCTGAGTCATTCCCCTTAACCTGCACTATCACTTGATCTTCCGGTGTGGCAATGGGATCCAGTCGAATATGCTTCGCAGGATGAGAATCTGACAGGTTGAAGGGTGTGTCCTCATCAAATTGCCCATCTGTAGAGTCGTCAGCCTGGTTCACTGAAGATAACGTTGTCTCACTGAAAGCAAGCTCTTCTTTAATGTTGCATTCTTCGCCTGAAGCTGGTCTGTGGATGGTGTTCTCTCGTGACTTTTTAACAACTTCGTCTTTAAGGAAGTACAGCAAGTCAAAGAACAACCATGAAATGGTCGAGCCTTGGCACCACTTGCTATAATTTTATCCCACTTTTTTAACTGCTTCCGGTAGTGGTCCTTAAGGTTCTTCCATTTTGTACGCAGTATGTGTCCTGAAAGGGAATGTTTAGGATTAGTTGCATCATAATAACATGAACATACCTGCCAACTCGCATGATTTAGGCGGGAGACTCCCGATTTTACACCACTTCTCCCGCCCTCCCGCTTAACATATTAAATCTCCCGATTTTTCATAAATCCCACGCGTAATTTCGGACTAAAAATGCGAGATGACAAACTCAATTCATCCATCGAACAGATCGATTTTACGTGTAGTGTGTTTAGATACCACTGTTTCGCCTTGTATCGATCATTTATAGATAATTCGCCATAACTACTCATACCGCTTAGTTGGATTTGAATATCTCTTTGTTTGTAATAGCCGATGGTTCATTCAGCGTGTGATCCAAGAAGTTTTCATAATAGCCTGAGGGTGAGAGGAATATTGTATCTGTTTAACACGTGAAATTATTTGTGTGTAACTTAGATGTTGTTGGCATTAATATACCGATAGGCTATTGTAAATTTTTGATCTTAGTGATTTTGTCGGTTCCTCGGTAATATGGCGAAGAAATATCTTTAGACATCGGTCGTCTTCAAAATCTCCCGAATTTTCAGTTTGAGAAGTTGGCAGGTATGCATGAATATTGCAAGAGAAACGCTGTAGGAAGTTGTACTAAACCTGAGAAATTTAACAAACAATGATGAGTGAAGCAAATTACATAAAAAAGACCTTGATTGTTGTTTGAACGGGCCAAACATCTAGTTTATCGGTCCCTAAATAGAAGAATAGCCTAAAAGGTAAAAAAATACAAAATAAAAAGAAAGCAAGAAAAAAAAGAGTGAAAAGAAATGCCCTCAACCCTCGAGGAATGAGGACTGGGGGTCTTGAAGAGAAATACAGCCATGAAAGGCAGATAGGAAATGGAAAGAGAGCGTTAACCCCAATGGCAATGGAAGGAGGGGAAAACAGACCCAGCTCAGGAATCCCTCGGGGTCGCCACTTCCCGAGCTCACCTGCCGTGAGTCCTGGAGGGTGTAGCACTATCCAGGGTGGGGCTACATACACCCTGCATCCTACAGGGCCTTGTGCAGACGGCAGGAGATACCATGAAAAAAATAGGTCTGATCCCTCGAAGACCGAGAGTATCAGAAAAGATTAAGTGAAGTTACTGTACGTTGATAGTAATATTCTAAATGCTCTATGATTTACAGTCGATAAAATGAGGTACTGCCTCTGAAATTTAACAGCAGACACGAACTGGATATATCTTCTCCCAATCTTTATTTTACATGTGATTACTATCATAATTGATCTGTCTTCCTTTCTTAAGTTTAGAGGCTGTGAAATGTGAAGTTTCCCTCCGAATATTCCCCCCAGATAAATCTCTATGGATGACGATATTTCACCATTGTGAAAATCCACAGTCTGATTCCAGTCGACTGACCGGGTCAGGGGTGGAATGAATGAAGCCTCCATCTAGCGGCGAGGATATGAACTGTGCCCGCTGCCGAAGCCTGTCGCACTCCTTTGAGGCAATGATAGAGTGTTGCTGGATTGAAAGTTTTGACAGGGAAAACCTGTCTGCCTCCGTTTTGTCCAACACAGATCTCACATGAAGTGACCGGGATTTGAACCACGGACCTAGCAGTGAGAGGCCGGCGTGTTGCCGCCTAAGCCACGGAGGCTCATTACACCATTAAATAACTTAATTTACTGTCTTACTCCGTTCTCCAGCACGAACCATCACGCACGGCAGTTTCGTTATTTCCATTGTTGAAGCGACTCATAGGAGACGGGAAGGTGTCTTTCGAAATTCCATGCCCAACTGTCCACAGGTACATCAGTTTTGTTCAAGTGGTAAGGCGAAACGTGTTATTTTTTTTTAAATTTGTGGTTACAATGGGTAATGTGAAGTTGCAGCACACAACTAATGGGATAGTGTAAATCTATATGTTTTCAAGCAGCCTTTTAGTGGGAAATACAGGGAATGTCTCATAATAAGTATTGTTTTTTAACGAAAATTATATTTGGAAAGTTTTCTGACAAGAACTTAAACTATTCTTCAAAGTACATACGAACAGATTCTATGGTCTTAAGGGAATTCACCACTGAAAAATACTTTTTTTTGAAATACACAATAAAAATGGCTTAACTATTTTTTGTGTGTGTAGTAGGCTAACAAAAAATACAAAAATATGAAATGGCCAAAAATTTGTCACATACAGGCTACAGCGAATAAAAACTGTTTTTTTTCCCCATGTTTTTCAGACCATATTTCAATGTGATATATCTAAGAAACTATCCAACATATTGCACTGCTCATGGTCTCATTTTGAAGATAATGATCTAATCTAAATATTTAGGCAGATTTATCATGGTAGCATTAGTGGGTTTCAAAACATCATAGAGTAAAATTTAGACTTTTTTTCAAAAACCATGCATAAGTTATAAGAGTTTAGTGCTTTTTAGTCGGTCAACACGGCCCGGCTGTAAAAACACCATGATTCATTTCCCTCCGGGCACTTTTGGTGATTCGGTTTATCGTCAGTAGAGGAGCAATGGGACAGAGTTGCAAGGACATTCGTGTTGACCGACTGAAAAGCACTAAACTCTTGTTTACTAAGGCAACACTAAAAATATGGCTTTAAACACCACAATGCATAAGTTATATATAAAATTATGTTTCTAAGCAACATATTCACCTAAAAATCTAATTCTACCTAAATATTTAGTAAAAGATCTACTGAATATGTGGTGAAAATATGAACTCTCTATCTCAATTGGTTCTCAAGATATATCGATTTTTGTCTGAAAATTTGTCGAAATTCAAACTTTCGGAAAACTGCGTTTGAAAGTAAACGTAGGCCTATGTTCAACACTAATATTTCAAGTGAGTTATATTTTTTAGTTTATGGTTGTGAAATAAATTTACACAATATATTAGGTCAAAAGCTGGTATTATACATCAATATTAGGTCAAATTATCATATCAGTGTTCATTAAAAAATATATATAGCCTATGCATCGTAAAATAAAACAGAGTTCGGTCGTTGACGTTCAAAATTCACCGGCACCATATGTTTTCCCCTCCGCTTCTACTTTCCTGTTTTCTTCCTCAAGCTGTGCATGTCTCAACTTCCTTCTGTACTCTGTGAACTTCATCTTTTTACGTTTCTGTGCCAGTGCTAGTCTTTTATTGTCGAAGCGCTTGGCAATCTTGGCAGCGTTTTTTCCAGGGCTAAGACCAATTGACATTTGAAGATCAGATATTGCTTGCCTATAGCCAATATTATACTGGCATACTGCTTCGCACAACTGCATCTCTAGTTTTCTTCGAGATGAGAAGGTATTTTTGGGACATTTTGTCCAAATCACGCCATGCAAAGCCTCGTTGGCGTTTTGTGTTTTTCCGGAGACGCATCTGGCGAGTAACGCGTCATTAGCAAGACGCTGGTATAGTGGTAGAATTTTGGCAACCACTCTCTCAGTCAACGGGGTTTTCACGTTATCCTTGTGAAGGCCAGGTATTTCACCTTTGGTAATGGCCCGGTTGTAAAAACACCTTGATTCATTTCCCTCCGGGCACTTTTGGTGATTCGGTTTATCGTCAGTAGAGGAGCAAGGGGACAGAGTTACAAGGACAGCATTTTTTTTTTTTTTTTTTTACAATTATTGAATATGTGTAGGCCTATACAAGATCTAAATATGTGGTTTACATATTTATAATGAAAATATATTTCATTTGTCCAAATCACGCCATGCAAAGCCTCGTTGGCGTTTTGTGTTTTTTTTTTAAATTTCATGATTTTTCACTATTTTCAGTGGTGAATCCCCTTAAGCCATCTTTCAGCGAGGTTAATGTTCGTTTGTTTGACGTGGCTTGAATTGCCGCCATATTACTCAGTTGTATAAGGTTTCAAACATTGCGGCGTTTCATGCGGATGCAGTCACATGTGTTAAAGTGCTAAGTTTCGTGGTGAGTTAGGAATGTTCATAAATTACTTTTTTTACTTTTCAATGTAATTGAAAAGCTGCACTGCACTCTTCTAAAGCCTTCTACTTCTCCTCGTCTCACACAAATCCATTGGTCGCCACTAGGATAGACGACTGTATGGACGAAAATTATTGCTTGTACTAGAAGCAAGGGTGGAGGTTAGGTTTGTGTTTGTATGTAAAGCCTTATTAACAAGTAGTTCTCTCTGCACAGCTGTGCATACTCCATTTTGCATATTAGACAATTGCGAGACATTGTGAGACAACGTGTTTGTGTTCGTGTTATGAAAATCCACAGTCTGCTTCCAGTCGACAGACCGGGTCAGGGAATGTAATGAATGAAGCCCCCATCTAGCGGCAAGTATATGAACTGTGCCGGCTGCCGAAGCCTGTCGCACTCCCCTGGGGGAAATGATTAAATGAATGACACATGCAATGACTGTGGAGTGTGTTGCTGGAATGACATTTGTGACAAGGAAAACCGGAGTACCCGCAGAAAAGCCTGTCTGCCTCCGCTTTGTCCAACACATGGAGTGACTGGGATTTGAACCACGGACCCAGCGGTGAGAGGCCGGCGTGCTGCCGCCTAAGCCACGGAGGTCTCGTCTTCGTGTTATAGGGCCGTTATGATGGCGAACAGTGAGTTTACTTGAATTTAAGGTCTGTGAATATTCCACTCAGCCGGCAAGCAGCACGTTGTTGGCCGCGAAGCGGCTTCGCAGTAAGTCGGCCGGGGGCCGGCCACCACTTGAAACAAAGACACTGTAGAATTTAACATGTATGCTTCGTTTAAACCTATATTGTCTTCCATGACGTCATTGATGCCGCCATTTTGTGTCTAGGGGAATGTTGTAGAGTTAGGTGCCGCGATCTATACTACTCCTCCTTAATGCGCAATGGTGTCTCCGATCACAGCGATCCTTCACACGTTTGTGACCCGTGCAAATGAAGTTCGCAATGTCTGCACAGCGTATGCGTATATTGAGTTGTCAGCGTCTGGACCGCGAGGACAATGAAGTAATGTGTGACCAACGAGGTGCTGGATGAGGGGCAATGGGACATCACGAATGGCTGGTCCAAAGTGTATAGCTCAGTCCGTGCAGCCTAACAATTTAGAAAAGGATTCACTCCCTAACGGACATTAATGGAGATACAGTACTGACTACTGTATATTGTTAATTCATTTAGGGACTTTGCGCTATCGTGGTCATTTAGCCCCGTGTACTTGGGTGTGTGTAGAATTTGTAGTGTCTGAGGTGTGTGTATTTGGTATGCAGGTGAGGACTGAGCAGGAGGCGGTCGAGTCCTTAAGTTAGGAGGGAAGATTGTAATTTTACGTACCGTTAATTTCGAGATCATGAACCACGGGACCTCCTTTTTATGTGAAATCCGAACCACAGGACATGGCATTTCACTTTGAAAATCTCACATGCATTGACCGGGAATCAAACCCGGTCAGCCGTGGTGAGAGGCCAACAGCTTGACCGCTGCGCCTGCGCCACCATGCCCCTCCTTAAGTTTGGCATTTGCCTGGAGTGGACGTGGTAAGCCACAGAAAAACCACTTCCTGGATGGCTGAGGTAGGAATCGAAACCACCTCTTTTAACATCTGCCTCATGAAACTGATTCAACATCGTTCTAACCCTCAGACATTTCTCGGCAGAGCCGGGCCGTATTCGAACCCGGACCTGCACGGTGACGGGCATGAATGCTAGTCACTACACCACGAGATGGACTTTTTTTTTTATACAATAGAGGGTGGTCGCTGGCTACGTTCCTGGTGATGAACAAGATGTCAAGAACTCTTAAAATTATTAAACAACAACAACAACAACAAACTGTTGTTTTGGTCCGACATTTAAAAACCAAGACCAAAATGTTAATTTGTCAATGTATTCTACGATTAAATGATTTTAATTTATTTAAATATATTTATTTTTGTGACCCAATGTAAAGAACACCCTGTATTTATGCTACGCACTGCTGTAATTGAAGCAGTATTTTGCGCAGAATCAGAAAGAGAAGCTTTATCGACCTTTGTAGCATCCTGTCAGATCACCATGACGCCGAGGCGAGGAGAGGCGAGGTTGCCAACTTGTGCCACATCCCATCGCACAGAGGCACTCCACCCCACCATGCAGCAAGGTCAAATATGTCACTCCAGTTCTCTTCTTTCTGCCTACTTTATTATAGAATTTAATAACATATCAGATAGAGGGAAATATAAACATAATTATTAGTACTCTTGTTTTTCCAAAATTTGAATCCTCTGATAGGCCTGTATACCCCCGGTAGGGTTACCAACTGAAAATTTCCAAATGCAGGACATTGTTCAGCAAAAAGCAGGACATTTAAGAAAAATGCCTGACAAGTTCAATCGATAACAAAATGATTCATACACATAACTTTTTACAAAAGGAAATAAATACCTTACTTGATGATCTGTGCTTGCTGCAGTTATTTTTCCTTGAAGCTGTATTTAACAACAGAACCTGCTTTGGAAAGAAGACACGAATTATTTTCTTGAAGCACATATTTATAAAATTCTTTGAAATTGAACTTCACAAGTAACATTCCTTTCACTAATTCTTTTTCTTTCTGATTACTTATTTCCAGGGGTGCCGAGAGGATTTAAGGGCCCCTATGCAATGTTTAGCACCCCCCCCCCCCTTGACATACTTGTAATTAATACTATCCACTACTAGCTATTCTGGAAAGACTGTCATTCTGAGAAAAGCATCTGATGCGCAGTCATCATTTTAAAAACATGCACATCTTTTTTCATAGAAAACATCTTAGTATTAACCTATTTTATGAAATATATTTTGCAAAGTGAACAAAAACGATTTTGAGTAATTTTAATACAGTTAACATGCATAGGGAAATATGTAGCAATTATGTAAGTCTTCACTTTAATTACCAGTACGTAATGTAAAATGAGAAGCATTTTAAAAGTCCGCATTAGTTTGATAGCCGATTCAACACAAATAGAACATTATTCCTAAGGAGATTAATGACAACAAATTCATTTCTTTGACTTCATTGATGCGAAGTGATCGATTAAATACCGTACATCATAATTTAAAGATCTAGCAAGATCACTCTCCAAGGAAGGCAGGCCAAGGTTACTCAGTCCTTCCTGGCACGTTATTGACCTGAATACTTTTTTATGCCTTTCATTTTGCTGAAGGATCTTTCAACATCAGCAACTGTCACAGGAATTGTGCGGAACATTCGAATCGCTATACACCGTATTAGGAAATAAACTGTCCAATTTTAATTCTCTAAGATCGTTTAATAGTTTCAGAGGTTTCGCAAGAAAACGTAAAGAATCACTAACTAACGGGCCCTTATCGCTTACGGGTCCCTATGCATTTGCCCCCCTCGACCCCCCCTCCCCCCTTCTCGGCGGCCCTGCTTATTTCCACCCTCGGACTTAGCGCCCTGATCACAAGGAGTTGATGTACGATACAATAACATGCTGTGTTCAGCCTAAAACCTAAATGAGCAATCTTGCAACGAAAAATGCCGGACAATTCCCATAAATTAGAAATGCCGACCGGACATAACCAAAATTAATGATAAGCCGGACGATTGGTAACCCTACCCCCGGAGGAAAGTGTCTGGATTCGACATACTCACGGTGTGTAATTTTGCCATTTTAGGTGGTCAAAATTCAAACTTAAATGAATTTCACAGTAGTTGCTGTAAATGCTGTCCTTCATTTTCTAAAACACATTGCACCAACGTAGTAAGTTTTGGTACACTCACTGTAATTCATCCTCACTGATATTTCGTATCAGTGCAGTTATTTCGTTGTCGAGAGTCTCCAGAGTACGCGATTGTTTCTGTATACCTTTTGTTTGAGGTTCCTCCACATGGTGCTGAAACTTACGAACAAATTTACTTCTTCTTGAGAAGATAAGTTTCCACTAGGAAAATTCGAAGTTTTGTTCTATACCTAACCATGTTCACGGGATACGGGGCAAGCTACAGTGCTTCACAGGAAGGCTTAATTTTCACAACTAAGTAATCTTGCCAGCTGCGTATGTAATAAATGATATGGCAATATCCAGGGCTTCACGATCCGCTGTTGTAATCGGTACATGCGGTTATTATTATCAAGCTTCTGACAAAGTACACAAAATGTACATAAAATCATTACAAACAACGCACTATAAAACAATCAACTTGGTAGCTGATACAATTAGAGTTATAAATCCAAATTGTCCAGCCACTCTATACCCTTTATAGAGGCTTTTGCAATGTCTTCCAGCCATCCCAAGTATGCCCTGGTACAACACTGTAACAATGTGACGGATGGTTTGTCTTGGCGCACCATAGTCACAGTTAGGCGACGTTTTCATGCCCCACTTATAGAGCAAAGAGCCACACCGCCCATGGTTGGTTCGTACCCTGTTAAGGGCAACCCACGTTTTACGTGGTAGATCAAATCCTGTTGGCTTTTCTTTTCTTTCTTTTTGATGTGTAACATCTTTCCACTCGGTTGCTGGTTATTTTTGTGGGAGTGATTTTGAAAAATGGGACGGAAGTGGATCGGAACGATCCAGCTGGCAGTGGTGGATCGAACGGAAGTGTAAGAGGAAACAATGAGCGCGCGGTGTCGGTAATTGATACCATGACGTAGGCTACTCTCGGCCATGTGGAATGTATATGACATACTGAACGATAAACGCTCATGCGAACTCTGGTGTCAAGTGTTTGAAACACATAGAGACCCGTTTATTATGGAGGTGAATGATCCAGATCCAGCCTTTGCTTCCTTGATTTTGAGGAAATATCGCTGACCCAATTGTAGATTCTTGTATTTATATCAGTGTCATTCGGTACTGTCTTTGACCGTCTTAGTAGAGCAAACGTGTATATCAGCGCCGGAATATCCCAGGTATTAAAAGCTTTCATAGTATTCCTACAGAACTGTTTTGATATCAGTATTTTTTGGTAAGTTCCCATTACATTCTCCTTTATACTTTTTCTGTGGAATGCTTCGAGCATACAATAGGATAGAGAGTGCGCACGCTATGCTTCTACCGACCGACCGTGGGGCCGAAATAAAATCAGCTGATGTTGAGCAAAACAAAGTTGTCTCCCATAAGAATAGCATTATGAAGTGACTACTGTATCATTTTAAACGATATTTATCATATCAATATGACTCTTTTTAACAGAATCCATATGAAATTACGTGTTGGTCTGTGAATCAAGAGGTCCGGGAACTGGGCAAGCCTTTCATGATCTACTGCTGTGCACATTGCATTTACTCGCAAGTTGGCCTATTTATAAGGAATTTAAGGTTATGAGCGATGTCGCGTCTATTAATCTAGTTGATCCATATCGTATTCTTTATTTAGGCTAGTGCTGGTGGAAGCTACAAATCATCTAATAAAATGAGTTCCGTATTATAAACTACAATATCTGTAAAACACTCCCTTTTACAATAGATTAATATTTGTGCCAATAATAGTATAAAATATCGGTGTATCAACAATTTCACGTGAGGTTTCTTCTATGTCAGATGTTACACATCATATGCGACTAGCCTACTGTAAGGCTAGTATTTTATTTTATTTTTTATTTTTTCGTGTGGCTTCCTGAGAGGCCGAGCATGGGCGCCCATACGCCCATAAAACGATATGAAAATCAGACTGAGAACATACTTTTTTTTTGCAAAAGTGCTTACAGTTTCTAATTAATTTGTACTAAATATAAATACTTCAGATATTTAACATTCCGACAGGCCAAACATTAAATACTGTATAATGGCAGTGGAAGCATTAAGCCTGTCTGGCACACGTCAGAAATCTGAATTTTTAAAAATTACAATATTTGCTGAAGAATAGGTTTGCTTCAATTAGTGAAACACTCATTCGTTCTCTACATAGTCTATTACGTAATGGTGCTCGATCAGGCGCAATCTGCCTCGCATATCACTTTTGCAACAACAGCAAATGTGTAGAAGGGTCATTGACAAACTGGCCGATATGGACTTGAATGTCATGTGGAAATACTTAAGAGCCGGCCGGAGTGGGAACGGATTTCGCCTTTCATTTCAAAAGCTCGCCACTAGGTTCGCTGTTGCTGTCGACTGCAGCTAGCTCCACTGGTAGTTTCATCGAGGGTGCCTAGAGGGCAGTGAGGGAGGCTCAAGGCCGTTCGATTCGATCCTATCCTCTCCTCCAGTCATGACGAATAGAAATATTATTTCTATTATTCTTCATGCTCCAGTGTCTGTGTCACGCCAAAGTACCTTCAGAACATTGCGACCAGAATGTACCAAGTGGAAGTCTGTATACAATCAACTGAACGGTCAAGGTATCCCCGGATTCAGTGAGCGAGTGGGTTCGAACCCCTCTGTCGGTCGTCTTTCAAAAGGTTTTGAGTGATTTCCTATTTTCAACCCCATTATTATGCATTATATATATTACCTTCAAAGAACGATAGTGCGTAAAGTATTGTTCATAGTAGTTTTAAATGACGACTGGGAGAAGAAATGAGGATATCATATTAATATAAACACAACTTATAGCCACAAATTGTTTATTTATTTTAAATAGACACTGAATTAGTAATCAGATCTACATACATACATACATACATACATACATACATACATACATACATACATACATTTTCCTAAGCTGGTAAGCTGAATTTAGTCTAACTTATAGTCATCGACAGGCTGTGTGTACGCGGGTAAATGTGATGAAACGATATATAAAACTCATTTTGACATTTTTGAAAGACTTAAAAACATCAATTTTCGTAATTGGGGAACCCCGAAATCATCTCCCCGGTCCAAATTAGCCGTGCCTGGTTTCCGAACTATTTCTCATGATTTGGGCTAGGATTTTTATGTAAATACATATTGTTTCCCTTTCCTTATACACAACTAAAAATGATAAATGTCCATGAATTAGAACCTTAGCTATCATATAATTATATGTTGTTATATATTTTACATATTTGATCATTTTCTTTTTTGTCGTGTGGCCTGAGGAGCGGCCGAGTGCAGGTCTTTCCAGTCGACGCCCGTGGGTGACCTGCGTGTCGGAATGAAAGATGAGATGAATGGATGAAAGTGGGCAAGGATGTGGAAGGAAGCGGCCATGGCCTGTAGAAAGTACCGTCCCAGCATTTGTGGAGTTGAAAATGGGGAACCACGGAAAACCATTCAAGTACGGCCGACGGTGGGGCTCGAACCCACGTCTACGAAGTCAGCAGAGAGCTTGGCCCCACAGCCTAACGCTGCGCTTTAGCGAGCGTAGCCGTGGTGGCTATATACGTGTTGGTATATTTTATCATAATAGCATTTTTTACTTTTTATGTAAAATTACATATACCGTCTCTTACTGTGATTGAAAAAAAAAAGGTATTTTTTGGCAAATGAAATAAACGGTAATTCAAAACAGTTAGGTATAACAATATTTGTCCACTAGAAACACAGGTACATGAAACGGATTTTCCAAGCTATTCATAACCTGCTGAGAAAGGGCAAGGGAAGAATTCCAAGTAAGATATTAGTGAAGATAAGGGGATGGGAATTCGCATCACACATTGCCGGAGACTCATCGGCGGGACTTGGTTCATTTCAATTGTCCCGTGAATGCCTGAGACTCAACTTTTCAACGTTGATCATAAAGGCTACTAGCCTATATTTCCTCCCACCTCGCAAACAAAAAGTGACTCTGACAATACTTATTGTGGAGTTCGAACGCATTTTCTCATACATATTCATGGAATTTATTTAAATTTGCTGTAATATGAACATGCTAATTAATTAATTAATTAATTCGTGTACCACCCTTTATTTTGCAAAAAAAAAAAAATGAATCTACAAGCAATATCATGTGCAATGTATATGATTTATATAAAAATTAAATCAATATTACATACCGGTATTTCAAATTTTTAATGTAATATTACATAGAAGAAATGGAAGGAACGCAGATGCCCCACCTGTCATCACTGCGGCAAATTGTGTGCCTCCCGCATTGGGCTGTATAGTCACCTCCGAACTCACCAATGAGAGACATTCCGGATTGAAATGCCAATCTACTCGATACGAATATTTGCTATAATGATGATAGATATTACATTAAAATCCTAGCCTTACTCATCAGTATATTGACAAAATGGATCCAACTATGACATTTTAACGCATGATAACCTAGAAAGTCATCTCGAAATTGACATCTTATTTATTATGAGGTAACCCGTAGTGACATTCTCACTTCGATACTTACGATGAATATATGGGACACAAGAGGGTAGCAGATCCTGACGTTATTTTTCCATATTTGACAAAAAGATCCGGAAAAAAATAGCTTATCCTCTTGATATTAAATTTAATTTATCGATCAAGTCTTCGATATTTTCAGAGAAATGGAAACTTACTAAAGTCAGTCATATTCACAAGTCGGGTAAGATCTCACTAATTCTTAACTATCGAACAGTACCGGTAGTTACTATGTTTTCCCCAAACAAACTTTACGAGCAAACACTTCATGAACACATACCGGTAATTATTCAGGCATACATGACATTTTATTCACGATTCATAACACGGATTCATCCCTCGATGATCAACAATAACCAATTTTCACGAATCAGGAGTCATCTGGTTTAGATTAAAGGATAACGAGCCGATGTAATATATACAGATTATTGGCAGAGTTAACCATCACGTAGCCTACAACTTACGAAAATGTCATATTACGGATCATACTTACAGTATGTAAGAGGCAACACTTTGTATCATAGAGAAAAGCTCCATTCACCCTTTGGTGATACCCTGGCATCGAATCTTGTGCCTCTGTAATTTTTATCTTAATTAACCATCTCCGGGATGCCAATATATTATTATTTGCAATTGACGTGTAATCGTTTAAATACATTTATTCGTTATGGGATTGTATGCTGCTCCAAAAGATGAAGAAAAAATAAATTATTATTATTATTATTATTATTATTATTATTTATTTACCAAAAATTGTGCCTACAATTTATGGACGGCAGATAGAGAAAGGGCAAGCCCCACATACACATCAGTGGAACAAAACAAATTGTTTAGATTTATAAGTGTCATCCGATTGCATTTAAACGAAAACACACAAATTTTGATAGAAAACACCACCATTTCCTATGTAGTTCCCATCTCAAGTCATCAAGGTTTATGGTAGGTTATACTTTGATAAAAAAAAAAGTTATCCTTTTCTCACCGTATTGATAAAATTTTTGAGATATATTCAAAATGCTGGGATATATAAGAAGATGCACATTTTATTTTAGGAACCTGTACATTGCTAAATAATATACACACATCAAAAAAAGTTTTGCATCACCTCGGTTCCAAGAGTTCCGGAACCTTTAAATACAAAGGGAATAGAGATCAACACAAACAACATTTCAGCTCGTTTTATTGCTCATGAGACCCACACATTGCATGTTGTACCATCATACAGCTAGACTTTCAGCATTTGTGGTCCAGATTGCAGTACACACCACTACCTCTAATACCCAGTAGCACGTCCTCTTGCATTGATGCATGCCTGTATTCGTCGTGGCATACTATCCACAAGTTCATCAAGACACTGTTGGTCCAAATTGTCCCACTCCTCAACGACAATTCGGCGTAAATCTCTCAGAGTGGTTGGTGGGTCAAGACGTCCATAAACAGCCCTTTTCAACATATCCCAGGCATGTTCGATAGGGTTCATGTCTGGCGAACATGCTGGCCACTGTAGTCGAGCGATGTCGTTATCTTGAAGGAACGCATTCACAAGATGTGCACGATGAGGTCGAGAATTGTCGTCCATGAAGACAAATGCCTCTCCAATATTCTGCCGATATGGTTGCACTATGGGTCGGAGGATGTCATTCAGGTATCGTAAAGCCGTTTCGGAGCCTTCCATGACCACCAGTGGCGTACGTCGGCCCCACATAATGCCACCCCAAAACATCAGGGAACCACCACCTTGCTGCACTCGCTGGACAGTGTGTCTAAGACGTTCAGCCTGACCAGGGTGCCTTCAAACACGTCTCCGACGATTGTCTGGTTGAAGGCATATGCGACACTCATCGGTGAAGAGAACGTGATGCCAATTCCGTGGGGTCCATTCAGCATGTTGTTGGGCCCATCTGTACCGCGCTGCATGGTGTCGGGGTTGCAAAGCTGGACCTCGCCATGGACGTCGGGAGTGAATTTGCGCATCATGCAGCCTATTGCGCACAGTTTGAGTTGAAACACGACGTCCTGTGGCTGAACGAAACGCATTATTCAACATGGTGGCATTGCTGTCAGGGTTCCTCCGAGCGGCAATCCGTAAGTAGCGGTCATCCACTACAGTAGTAGCCCTTGGGCGGCCTGAGCGAGGCCTGTCATCGACAGTTCCTGTATCTCTGTACCTCCTCCATGTCCGAACAACATCGCTTTGGTTCACTCTGAGACGCCTGGAAACTTCCCTTGTTGAGAGCCCTTCTTGACACAAAGTAACAATGCGGACGCGATCGAACTGCGGTATTGACCTTCTAGGCATGGTAGAACTACAGACAACATGAGCAGCGTACCTTCGTCCTGGTGGAATGACTGGAACTGATCGGCTGTCGTACCCCCTCCGTCTAATTGGCCCTGCTCATGCATGGTTGTTTACATCTTTGAGCAGTTTTAGTGACATCTATGAACAGTCAAAGGGACTGTATCTTGGATACAATATACACAGTCAACGTCTATATGCTGGAGATCTGGGAACCGAGGTGATGCAAAACTTTTTTTGATGTGTGTATAATGCATTCGTATGAAGTAGACTTGAATTTGGCTCAATAGTTTGGAACCCAAGATGTGCGAATGCTAACGATAGAGTTGAATCGATAAAAAATAAATTCCCTATATTCTTGGAATACAAAAGGACAAATGCATATCCTAAATATGCTAAGCGGGAATGTGGTGGCCCAGTGGTGTGGCCAAGCTGTTGGCCTCTCACCACAGCGGACCGGGTTCGGTTCCCGGTCAATGCATGTGAGATTTTCAAAGTGAAACGCCATGTCTAGTGGTTCGGATTCCACGTAAAAAGGAGGTCCCGTGGCTATTGATCGCGAGATTGATGGTAACATAAACTACACATTTCTTTTAAATATGCTAAGCATAATTTCCTACTGGAACTTTTTCTTTAAAGACTTTAGAGAAAAGTAGGCAGGTTATTACATTTAAATAATTTGTTAACATCTTTGATAGACCTTATTTGTCATCTGAATTTGAACTATATGTTCCTTCGCGATCAATAAGACCGAAACGTATAACATCCCACTGTCCAAGAACCAATACAGAGTAACATAAACATTCGCCTGTATCGAACACATTCAATATCTTAAAAAAACAAAACAAAAAAAAAACACATGCACACATTTCAATATATCAGACAGCACCTTTTGTTCATTTGTATTGTAGAGAAATCACTCAATATCATACACTCCTTATCAGTGACTTGTAATATAATTTCAAGTACGATACTAGAATAATATTTAGCCACACCTCATTTTATATTTGTGTAAGAAAAATATTAAAAATATTAAGTGTAATTCATATTGTTATTTCTCATAATTAGGTTGTAAACTGTTAGAAGAACTATAAATAAACAAATAATTATAAATAAATAAATTAGTTTAATGAAATTCAGGCCCACTTTAGTGATGATTACTAACTAGTGATTGCTTGCTACTCATATAATAATTACTGTAACTTCAAAAGGCCAGTAGTCGCTACATCATATTTAGACTGACAAAGCAACATTTTATTTACAATCCACCTCGTGGCGTAGTGGCTAGTTTTCTTAGCTGTCAACGCAGAGGTCCAGGTTTGGGAGCTGAGGGCTGGAATGGGATACACTGAGGCTTGTGAGGCAGAACTGGGAAGAGAAGGGTTACATTCTTACTTCAGCCATCCTGGAAGTTGTTTCATCACTTATGCTTCAGGAAAATGCTGGGATGGTATCTAACTTAAGGCCACGGCCGCCGCATATACAAAACCCGTCCCAAATACAAATACACACCCTAATACAACCATCACAATAACACAGGTTATTAGACACATTATACACACACCCAAGTGCACGCGGCTACATGACCACCATGTCCCAAAGCTCCTAAACGAATCACCACCTCCAACAACAACAACAACTCTATTTACAGTACAACAATGGCATAATCTTGAAAGTAGCCTATACTATATTACAGACATGTTAGAAAGAACTAAAAAGCTCATAATAAACACTGGAACTGCAAAAGACCTGTAGGCCACACACCATAATATGATGATCTAGAAAGCAGCCGATTGTAATCGGGGGTGGATCTAGGGGAGGGCGACCGCCCAGGGCCCCGCGGTCCAGGGGGGTCATGGATTGTTTTAAATTTAATTGATTAATTATTTATTTATTCGTTAATTCCCCATAAGGAGAGCGTTATAACACAATCAATTTTCATGTTTAATTCTGGCCCTTCTTTTTTTCCCCAAAAACCTCTCATACACACACACTATGCTTCCTCTGTCTCTCCTCCCTCCACTTCTTTCCCGGTTGTCTCTCTTTGGGAGTCTGCTCAAACATCTGTTGTCTAAGTCTAATTGATTAATTAATTATACTTTTCAAACTAATTTATAATTCATATTCTTTTTTCAGTGCAGCTATGACCTCCCGTGACCGTTTAGCAAGTATAGATTTCAGTGAAATGATGGAAGACTTCATCCGAGAAAAAGAGTCGCAAAGTAATATTTTAATATTTCATAGTTTACATAATCTTCTTCAAGGGGACTTAAAGGTTTCTTTCATATTATTAAAAGAATGTACCGTAGTGTATTCAAAATATTGTAACTATTCTTTATTTTATTATTATTACAAAACTATTTTCCATTTGATTTGATATTTTTTATATTTTCTATTGTTGAGGGCCCGACCGTATCATATCGCCCAGGGCACCGCAAAGCCTGGATCCGGCACTGATTGTAATGAAGCGACTGACAGCACCTGGACATGAGCTGATTTCATCACTTCCTGGCATGAGATTACCATCTCTCAGAAGCCGGCTCTGTCTTCCTTCACCCTGTTTCAAGGACATGACTTTGCGACGATGCGGTATCTGACGGTAACTGCCTGAACTACCAGCACCTCGACACGGCTAGCATTAGCAACTCAATATGCTGACATTTTCTAAAATCACGATTAAACATATACAGAGTTCTTAATTTGAAAATATGTTTCAGTAGCACAATAGAGAAAACTATAAGCTGTCTTGCAGTGGAGTTTGTTTCTGTTTTCAACATCATCTGAAGGCATTGAAGAGGTTAGGAAAATTGCAGTTCAGAACTCTATTTTATATGGAGAATTGTGATTTTAACTACACTTTTTATAACTATCTTTGTATTCCTGTTCGATATGCTTTTGCACCGATGAAAAGTGTATAAAATACTACAGCGGGCTATAGAAACAAAATAATTTTACCTTGTCCCGTTTCTTTATAAAACGTTTCACAAACTTTTCACCCATGTTACAACAAGTGCTGGGCTGGCGGTCGGCCGTTCCCACTCCGGCCGGCTCTTAACTACTGAAAGGTAGTTGACGAATATGGGATAAGATCAGTAGCACCCACCGGAAGGTTAAAATCATCCTACATATTACGTCAGTTATGCAATAGTTCTGGTGCGCTTTCGCTTTAAATTAGACACTTGAGTAATATTACAAAGGAATATTGTAATTTATATGCGCGTAGCCTACATTCCATTCGTGTGTATTGTGTTCACTATGAACGGCCGCCTAGACTGTGTCTGTGTGCTGACAGTAGTATTTATTAATTTTGTGTGCTTCGTCTACGAATGGATTTATATTTCATTTAAAGGTAAGTAATGCAATCTTATCTTATTATATATAATCCAAAAAGGAGGTACTCACTCGTTAATCATCGTATCTTTGTAACCACAAGGGCTATGAAACTGAAATTGTGCATGTTGATTACTCTCAGTTTGTGGGTGCTCATTAAGAATTGTTCTTAGAATATTCAAGCTTTAAGTGGGTCTGTTCGGCCATTTGGTACTCATGCATGGGTTAATATCGTGGACGCCCTTAAGGGGACTGGATTTCGGAGAATGTTGAAATAAGATTGTTCATTGTCACACCAGTTTATTTCTTAAATGGAAGTTGCAAATAGTCAACTGACAACTGTTACAACAACAAAATTCTGTAATGTTGCTGATGTAATATGTATTTACAATTTTTAAATAAAAATATGGTTCTAATGATGCCATGCACTCTTGTCACCAATGGATGATGATGATGATGATAATTGATGTTTAAAGGGGCCTAACATCTAGGTAAGGTCCAAATTTCAATACGGTTATGCCTTGAGTTAAATACCGTGTGTTTCCCCATCACTATCTTGAGTGGCTACTACTTTTGCCACCTCACTACGGCAGTGTCGATATGAAAAGCACGTTCTGGAGATATTTTTAGACATTGCAACATCGCTAGCGTTTCTTAACCCCTAAAATAAGCTTTTCTATGCTGACTAGTACAACACTGGTCCTGTAAGGTCGTGCTTACAATAGCTTACAATATTGGATACTTTACTGTATTCAGACCCGTATTGACTGGGGGACAAACTTGCAACTGCCAAGTGACGGAAAAATTTCTGGAAAACTGTACAAAACTGCTTGGTCATTAAACGTCAAGTTGATTTAATTTAAAGCCATCCACAAGAGAATATACAGTACTTTGGCATTGTTGATTATTTAAAGACATAAATAAAAGGATCGTCTTAGTCACCTTGGTGTTCTTGCTGTTGATCTGACTTGAATGTGAAATTGTACCAATGAGGAAATTCCAATGTTAAAATTTAATGTACATTCTTTGTATTATTATTTAAATTTGTAATTTTAGCAAACGCATATTTATAGTGTATGCCACTTATAGTTAAATACACACTCAGGCGAAGAAACAGCCTCATATGTTATGGAAACTTTGTAACTGCTCGGCTTCACGGGTTGCGTGAGGGTTAAACACCTGTACGGTATGAGCAACAGCAATAAACATTCACTCTTAACTACACTGGTTACCTCATACATAAAAGCACTATAGATTTGGTAAAATTTACAATATATTCTGATACCAGGCATGAAATACACTTCGCAGGATCCTCCGTACAGATTATCTAAAACTCACTATCATATTCACACAGGCACACTTATGACATATTGATGGGGTGACTGGTACGTACAGGCGTTGACTTCAGCTGTGACGACTTAACTCGACTGATTCGGGGGTTAGTTGCTCCCAGAGAATCACTCCTACTTACTCGCAGCACAATTACTATATATTTCACACGCAAGCCTCTCAACTATGAATATTATGTACATTATTACTTTGATGGTCAGCATCCAACGATTTATCTAGTTTCATGGATCTGATTATACAAAGATGCTTTAAATCCGTGTGTTGGATTATCGCATCTAGTCCGCTCCTGAGTTTACTAATACATAGCATATTTAACTAGTATTTGTCGTATAACAATTTACCGCTATGGTCTCAGAATTTCGGTATACAGACGTTAGTTTACAATACTTCATGCGATTCGAGACAAACAATCTAGACTATTTGTTTGAAACTAGGCTCATAATTCCCTTGAGAATGTATAGCCAGCAACTCAGTAATTGCACATCGAACACCAACTTGTGATCGTCTGAAATACCTTCCTTCTCCACCAAAAACACACAAGTCCAAAATACAAGTTCCACTCCCTCACGGAGTCTTACCAAGAGTACGAACCATTCCACACGGAGTCGAAAGGATGAGTACACCTCCCTACACGCGGTCCAAAGAATGAGTACTACTCCCCACGGAGTCCTAAGAATGAGTCGCCCTCACAGCTTCGTCAAGTCTAATAACATTCATCTCCCCTCCACAAGTCACTGGCCTACCTGGCTTCCCTCACGGGTCCAGCCAATCAAAAAAAATCATTACCATATAAGGAGTTCCTTCTTGGTCTTCAAAATACCCTAGACACACCCCTATCACAGGGTTGCCAAGCCTCCAACCTGTATGAGTGATCATGCACTTGAGCTTGCGAGAGAAAAACCCAGGCGACAACAAGCCTACTTCCTGGTTCTTGCACACAATTCCAGACTCTCTGACTGAAGATTATTCCAATGTTAAAATATTCACATATAACTAGACTCAGATCCTGCCAATTACAATCCCTTAAAACCTAAACAAATTAATCGGAAATAAATCACATGATATTATACACTTCATTACATAATTATAAAATATAATAAGGCATCAAATAAAAATGTGAGGACGATTATGAAAATCGTACGTCCCGAAAGTAAGGGTTCGATCCCTTGTGACCGGGGAAGGTTACAACTTTAATAAATCTGCATATTCCAAGTCGGGGGCAGCAACGTAAATCCATCGTGGCATGCATTGTAAGAAAGGACAGAATGTAGTAATTTGATCTTTAAGCCCATCTGTGTAGTTGAGTACCTCAATTTAAGCTCCACGATGACGACTGGTTACCTAAATATTCGAAATTTGATTGCCGACGCTGACAGCAGCCATCCCTAGTAGACCTACGATATTTTCAACACTACCTTCAGGGAAATACCACTTACGTATCATGTTTCATGTTCCGGGGCACTCATCTCAAAACTACGCTATCGGTACTCTGAAATAACATTACTTATACACACTCGCCTAATGACACATTATTACATAACCCGGAATTTCGCTCAGAGTCAAGTACAAGGGGTGAGGTTTAAACCTGTTTACATTTACAACAATGCCAATTATTGAATATAAAAAGGTGTGTGTGTGTGGGGGGGGGGGGGGGGGGAGGGGGGAATGGGGGAGGGGAGGGGGGGGGGGTGACAGGTAGGTAATGAAACGAAAATATTTACTTGGCCCCCCTCTGGAAATAATCCTATGGGCGCCCATGAGGCCGAGTGCAGGTCTTTCTAATCTATGCCCGTATGCGACCTGCGCGACGGGATGAGAGATGGAATGGATGAAGATGAACGAAACTGGGCAAGGATCTGGAAGGAAGAGGCCGTGGCCTGTCAGAAGGTACCGTCCTAGCATTTTCCTGGTGTTGAAAATGTGAAACCACGGAAAACCATTTCAAAGGCCGACGGTGGGGCTCCAACCCACGCGTCTACCGAGTCAGCAGAGAGCTGGCCGCATGACCTAACGCTGCGTAGCCGCCAGTGTCGGTATCCTGCTTGTGGGTGTTGGGTACAAAGTAGTGACTGTCATTCCTTCGGAGCTGCGTTGTTCCACTGCTGTTGCCATTCTGATGAAATGTTAACCCTCTCCTAACCAACTCTTGGGCTTTTGATATAGATGGAGAACGTGATTTTAATCGACCACATTTATGAAGTATGTCTTCATGGATTGTGAGGGTTACGTTCACGGCTACTTTTGTGAACTCACGGATTAGATGATTATATCGCCTTAGCCTGGATGGTTCGATATGGCTCAGCACATGCAACTAGAGAAGAAGAGTAGATTTTGCTGTGCCACTGATGATGCGCATTGTCTGATTCACAACAGTGTCGATCGTCGTAACATGTGTGCTATTCAACCATACTGAAGAACAGTACTCTGCTGTTGGATATACCAGTCACATCGCAGATAATCGAAGAACGATTGCAGAAGCTCCCCATGTAGAGCCGGCCAGTTTCATGATGATGTTCTTCCTTGTCCTCAGTTTAGCAGCACTTTTAATCAAGTGTGTCTTGAAGGATAATGTCCGATCCAGAGTAACTCTAATTGTAAGCTACTTGGGGTAGTAGTACAGTACAGCTGGAATGGTTTTGTTCCAAAAACTGTGCTATGGTTGGCTTTTTGTAAATCATTAGAAAAGCACAAAAGAAAGCTCAACTCTAAATTTTAAAATAATTTGCAGGATCATTTTGTCGAAAAACTAAAAAAAAAACCATTGAAAAGCGTTTTTCTCTGAATCGACGTATTTTAAAGAACAGTTTTTTGAACAAAAATTGTAGAAGACACTGTCACCTACAATTCGTCTCATTGAGGTCATGTCATACGTTTTGAAATGCAGAACCAAGGCGGCGCCAAAGTAAAAAAAAAAGTGTTTTTTCACTTTTTGTCCTAGAAAAAATAGTTTTTTCACAAAAGAGTGAATCGGAAATTTGTTCCTCTCAAAACTGTCTGCAACATTTATTTAAACGTTTGTTTCCTCTGACTTACCGTTCCAAAGTTATAGCGCAGCAAATGCAACGCTGCGTAGTCAAGGCTACTATTGTTACTGCGGAGAGAGCGGTGGGCATAATTTAGACAGGGACCGGTGTCGGACAGCTGCCTAAGGCTCGGTCAAACAGGACGCGGGCTGTGTTTGGTAATTAGCTCAAACAATCATATCTATTACAATCGCAACGTATCAATCATAACTGTACACATATTAACCTTTGTGACATCTGAATAGTACAATTTTCACACTTCGGCAGACTATAACTCAGACAGATAATTGAAAAGACGTGGGAATTTGATAAGAAGGTATACTGCCTATTTATTGACTTCAAAAAGGCCTATGATAGTGTCAACAGAGAAAGCATCTGGAGGATAATGGAAGAATCGGGAATACCTTCGAAACTGATCGGGCTGACAAGAATGTGCACTGAGAAAACGGAATGTAAAGTGAGAGTTGAAAGCAGGGAATCTGAATGTTTTACTGTGGAGACGGGTGTCAAACAGGGAGATTACATATCGCCCAGCCTGTTTAACTTGGTTTTGGAAAAAGCACTAAAAAGAGCATCTTCGATTGGAAGAGGTACGATTGTAGGTGGTGAAGTGAAACTCTTAGCGTTTGCCGATGACATTGTGGTTTTAGCGGAGGAGGAAGAGGAACTAAAAATAACAGCTGAAGTTCTAATAGAAGAAGCACAAAGAGTGGGTCTGAGGATCAATCAAGATAAGACAGAGTATATGATTGTAACCAGAAACAATGAAGAGGAAACAAAGGGAGTACTGGCAATAGAAGAAATGGAATTTAGGAAGACTAGGTCTTTCAAATACCTAGGGAGTACAGTCAATGCCAACAACAACATGGAGGAGGAAGTAATGAACCGGCTAAAATCTGCAGAGAGGTGTCTCTTTTCAATGAATAAACTATTCACCAGCAGGCTATTAACGAAAACAAGGAAACTCCGCATTTACAAGACAATCGTGCGACCAGTATTAATGTATGGGGCGGAAACATGGACACTGAGCAAGAAAATGGAGAGAAAAATTATAACTTTTGAAAACAAGGTATTAAGAAAAGTTTTTGGGCCAGTATCTGAAAATGGAATCTTTAGAAGAAGAAAAAATATTGAAATACACACGCTGTTTAATGAACCCGATGTGACAGCTGTAATAAAGAGCAGAAGAATTGAATGGCTGGGACATGTCCTAAGAAGAGAAGGGAAAATGGTAAAGACAGTGCTAGAAGGGAAGCCACAAGGTACGAGATCCCTGGGTAGACCAAAACTGAGGTGGATGGATGGAGTCAAGAAAGACCTGGAGACACTGGGAGCCAAAGAGAACATGGCTAGCAACAGAGACCAATGGAAGAGGCTAAAGAGTGAGGCAATGAACCGACTTCGGTTCGTGTGGCCAACGAAGTAAGTAAGTAAGTAAGTAAGTAAGATTCTCGTCATTGAAACTTTTATTGACTGATTTAAGAAAATCATTCAAAACTGAAAACATAGAAAAAAAATTGTTGTACTGACCAATGCAGATCTACTTCATTGACTCGCCTAATTCTGAACATTTTGTAAATGAACTTATAAACTGTAACTTTTATAAGAAAACTTCTCTTATATATACTTGAAAAACTTGAATGCGAGTATATTGCAGTGTATCATACATACAATTAGAAAACAAAGCTCGTAGGCTATATAACGGTATATTATTGTTTTTCATCGTTTCACTTTCCTTTCTATAGTATTTAACGGTGTTTTTTTCGAGCATATTCTGCATATTTAACCGCATATAATGGGTTTTTCGAGCATATCTAGCGAGCATATAATGTTTTTTTCGAGCATATCGATCGAGCATAAAACACATGGTTTTCGAGCATATCTGGAGATTTTATCGAGCATATCGATCCGAGCCCTACTTATGACCTTGCTATCGTTACTCAACAATCCACTGTGACTAAGGTATAAGAAAGCTTAAATGCAGACTTTGATATTCTGTGTGGGCACTTCGAAAAGTGGTGTCCGATTCCAAGCGTTAGCAAAACAGAAACCTGCTTTTTCCACCTCAACAACAGGCAGACAAATTTACCTTGGATGTCTCGCTCAATGGTAGGGCTCTATCCCACAACCCCTATAGTACAGGACAGCTGCACAGAAAAAAACTTTTGTTCCAAAAAGCGTTTTTCTCTGAATCGACATATTTTAAAGAAAATTGGTCTGTTGTCATGCCTTTCCGGAAACCGGCCTGGTGTTCTTCAAGATTTTCCTCTATGTATGGTAGTAGCCTATGTAAGAGAATGCGCGCAAGAATCTTGTATGCGCTACATAATAATGATATGCCCCTGTAATTCTCACACTTGGTTCTTTTTCCTTTCTTATATATTGGGCATATTACTGCTTGTTGCCATTCATTGGGCATCTTTTCATTTCTCCATACTTGCAGTATCGATCGATACAGTGCTTTTCTGCATGCTTTTCCACCTTGTTTTAACAGTTCTATTGCCATGCCGTCGGTTCCTGGAGCTTTGCTGTTCTTCATTTGCATTAGAGCTTCATCCATTTCCTTCATTGTAGGCTCCTCCACATTTGGTTGGGGTCCATCATATGCCTTTGTTTCCTCAGTCACTTCTTTTCCCTCAGGGACATTCAACAATTCTTCAAAATAGTCCTTCCATAACTTCAAGCCCTCTTCTTGACCAGCCACCAAATCACCTTCATTGTTTTCCATTGCTACGATTCTTGGTCTGTACCCCGTCTTGAAATACCTTGCATACCTATAGAATTCCCTTACATTGTTCTTGTTTCTGTCTTATTCAGCTTTTTCCAGTTGCTTGTTGATGAACTGCCTCTTTTCTTTACGTATTACTTTCCTTGTTTCCCTCGTTGCATCCACGTATTCTTCTCTGGATTGTGGGGTGTCGTTATCTAGCATCCTCTGTTTGTACTTCTTTCTCTTTCTAATCGCCTCTTTGCACTCCTCACTGAACCATATCTTGGCCTGTCCTTTATTTTCTTTACTCTTTAGGTGTTCCTTTGCAGTCTCAGTCACATTGGATTTGAATATTTCCCAGCTGCTATCTTCTCCTTCTCCTTCTTCTAGCTCCTCCAGAACTTGAAAACGATTTTGTAGCTTTAGCCGGTACTCACTTCGTATTTCCTCGTTTTCCAGTAGGCTTACATCTATTTTGCCTTTTAGTGTGCCTGCTTTCGTCATCTTCTCTCGTGATATTCTTTGTTTCACTTTAATTAATACCAGATTGTGATCACTTCCCACTTCTGCTCCTCGTACTGCTCTGACATCCTCGATTCCACTTGCATGTCTTGAATCCACCAAAACGTGGTCAATCTGGTTGGTATATCGCCCTCCTGGAGCGTTCCACGTTCCTAGGTGAATCTTCTTGTGTGGGAACATTGTGCTGGCGATCTTCATGTCCTTTGCAGTTGCAAATGTTACCAGCCTTAATCCATTATCATTAGACTCTTTGTGAAGGGTGTGCGCACCTCTATTTGCAGTTTCAACACCAACTTTTGCGTTTGCGTCCCTTATCACCATTTTCATGTCGTATTGCGGCATCCCGTCGTATACTTGTTCAACCATTTCATAAAAGCAGTCCTTTTCCTCGTCGTCCTTTTCTTCTGTAGGGGCATGTACTGCGAGGATGGACATGCTCTGAAACCTTCCCTTCATTCTCACGTAGCATAGCCTTTCGCTGATTGCTTCATATTTAACCACAGCGTGCACTATTTTATTGTTGACTGCTATTCCTGTTCCAAGTTGCCCTTTTGTTCCTCCAGTCCCACTGTGAAATATAGTGTAGTTCTCTCCCTTCTGTATGCCTTCCTCTTTCCCCCATGACCTCACTAAAGGTTAAAAACCTGCTGTTCTATTATTATTTCTGTTTTCGAACCTTAAGGATGGTCAAGGCCCGAATTCAGGGGGGAATTCGAAGAAAAACGAACTATTTAAAAAACTATTTAAAAGAAAACCACAAGAATATGCATTTATATGCTTCTATTCTGAAAATCGTGGTTTTATGCATTTATATGCTCGATAAATTTCAATTCTGTTGGTCCCAGAGAGGTGAAAATACCACCGAAAGGCTTCTATCAATGTGTACTATTCAGGGAAAAAATATGCAAATATGCTCGAATCCGAGCCTAGTCATAAGCGTAAGCAAATTGCCGGGAGGTAGTAGAAGGAATATCTGCAATATGCAGGTTGAACAGTAAAGTGAACAGCACCGATCCTTGAGGTAGACCAGTCCATTTTATCGTCCTATGCTTACTATCCATCTCTACCTTGATCACCCTGTTCGACAGTGTGTTATTAATGAGCGCTAACATTACTTTACATTCCGTAAGTTTCCTGAACTTGCACATTAAACCTTCTCTCCACACCATATCATATGCAGCTGTGAAGTCTATAAACACTGCGCCACTCCTCAATTTTCCATCAAAATCTGGGTTGTTAAAGCGAGAACCTGGTCTTCATAACTACGCTACCGGGTGAGTTAGCCGTGGTCGTTACGGCATGACACCTGGCAGTCGCTCACATCCGGGAGGCGAGAAGGTTCGAATCCCCCCGCCGGCAACCTTGAAGATGGTCTTGTGTGGTTTCCCATCTTCCTTCCAGGCAAATGCCGGGGTTGGTCCCTAACTATAGGCCACAGCCGCTACCTTCCAACTCCTTGTCCTTGCATTCAAACTTTCCTCCCCTGACAACACTCCACACGTGACGGTACGTGTAGCTCACCCATTGGGTGTCCGCCTCGAAGCAGCTACAAAACTGGCGAGCCGAACATGTCCTCGGACACTCCCGGCACTAAAAGCCATACGCTAAAACAAATTAAAAAAACAAAACAAAAAAATATGCTTGGATCTGAAACCTGCCTGTTCAACTGGAAGGATGCATAAAATTTGAGGGCTAATCGTGTTGTAGATAAGCCTTTCCAGGAGTCCATAGCATGCATTCATCAAAGCAATTTTCCGATACTTTTCATTGCAACCTGCCAGATTCCCTGGTTTATGATTTATGATCTTAGTTCGTTTGAACCCGAAGGAAGATTTCCGGTGCGCAGAATATTTGTAAAAAGCTGTAGCAGCCATTTCCTTACATTCTTCCCACAGTGTGTAAGGAATTCAGTATGTATGCCATTGAAACCTGGAGATTTTCTATTCTTCATTTCTGTCAGGGCTGCCATCAGCTCCTCTTCAATTAAAGGGTCTGAGATATTTGATGTAGCATCACATTGCCTTTTTACATGGGTTAGTTGTGCTTTTACTAACGTTTCGACATCTTTGTCAGGTGTAACTTTTGACATGCTAGCAATGCGGCCGGCAACTTGATTGGGTGTTACAGTCGATTTAGTTTGAGGAGTATGAGTCACCCTTCCCAACTTCTTGAATAAGCTCCAAGCCTTTCTACTGGAATGCTTGAACTTAACAGTCTGTATGGTTTCTAACCACTTACAACATCTAGCTTCATTTAAGTTGTGGAGAAGTTCATCAGCAACGTCAGTTTCTCCTGAATGTCATTGTAAAGTTCTTCACATGCTTTGTTCCATCCTGGTGTGTACCCTTTTCTCATTCCTCTGGGGATGTGTTTCTTTGCAGTACAATACAGCTTTAACAAATCTATAATAGATATTTCCATCGGGTGGAAACCATCTTATGTTACAAGATCAGCTGAAGTCTATCCCAATTGGCTTTATCAAAATTCCAACGTGGTAGTGGGGAAGATCTAATTGTGGGAATCTGAAGATCTACTGTAAACCTCCGTGGCTTAGGCGGCAGCACGCCGGTCTCTCACCGCTGCGTCCGTGGTTCAAATCCCGGTCACTCCATGTGAGATCTGTGCTGGACAAAACGGAGGCAGACAGGTTTTTCTCCGGGTACTCCGGGTTTTCCTGTCAAAATGTCATTCCAGCAACACTCTTCACTATCATTTCATTTCATCTGTCATTCATTTAAGCATTGCCCCAGAGGAGTGCGTCAGGTCCCGGCAGCCGGCACAGTCCATATCCTCGCCGCTAGATGGGGCTTCATTCATTCCATTCCTGACCCGGTCGGAGAGCGGTGGATTTTCATTTTGAAGGCCTACTTCCAGGCCTACTACTACAGGATGGTGTTGACTATGTGGAAAGTTTGTGAGCAATTTACGGATTGTCGGTAAGCTGTGTCCCAGATGGTCATGTGAAACAAAACATAAGGCAGGATTGGAGTCTGAGTTCCATCTTGCTGACCGGAATATACCGTACATCGTTCTTTTGCGTCAAAGATTAGATGAATATCATGTGCGTCAGATCAATCTACCAGCTTCTCCCCACACAGATCATCGCTCGAATAACCCCACTGAGTATGATGGCTGTTAGTCACCCACATAAACAACGGGATGTGCAAAAGAACGTTATCAGGCCAAAGAACAGCTGCAGCTCACAAAAAAAAAAAAAAAAATCACAACTTTGGAATGAACTAGTGTACACACATGCTATTTCACATCCATGGTAGTCTGCAGGGTTGTTTGCAGGCGCGGATTAAAGGGGGGGGGGGGGGGTCACGGGGGTCATGACCCCCCAAACTGAGACCAAATTTTTTTGCAAACTCAAACAGAGGGCATATTAATGGAATTGCCATGGGTCGAAAATGTCGGCAGCATTTATCTAAGGAGTGCGACATGCCACCAAATACAGGTAATAATAATAACTACTTACGAATAAATTCACCATAATATGTATTTATTTATAAAAACGGCAAATATATGTAAATAAATAGAAAATATTTAGTAAAATTAAATATATATAAACACATAACTATCCGGGCCTTACTCATCAGGTTAGCTTGGAGTCGCGAGGCTTCATGCGAAGCGGCCCCGCAATACGCATCAGATTAACGTGGAGTAGCGAGGCTTCATGCGAACCGAGACCGGTGTTTGGAGTCGATCGAGTCGACACTCTCGATTCCGGGCTTCAGTCGCGCCCATCCCTACGATTTACACATTTTCATCCTACGAGTGAAGGTCCTGGGTACTCAATTTATCGAAGGGCGTGATCACTTGCCTGCGATTGGGCAAGTCGCCGCGCTGCCGCGCAGTTTGAGTGGAAATTTCTACTGCGCACTAACACTTGACGTTACAGACAGTTAGGAACGGGCCTCCGAGTGAAAGCCGAAGTTAAACGATTGACTTTGCGTCACCACATGGTAGCTTTACGATTGGTTACAAAGTGAGAAGCTTATTATCCTCTCTGTTTCAAAATAAATCATGTGATTGTGCCAGAACTTATCTATATTTACGACACTTTACTAAATGTAAAATACTGTAGTGTAATATTCAACATATCATATTCTCAGAATACATTACATTGAAGTACCTCCATTTTCTGCACAATGCACATCGCACTGTTAGTCTAGGGGTATGATTCCTGCTTTGAGTGCGAGAGGTCCCGGCTTCAAATCCCGGAAGAGCCCAGCATTTTTACTATTGTTTTATCTCTTGAAAATATTCAAAAAGTATATAAAAGATCCTTACGAACTTTTTTTTTCGTGCGAGACTTGTACTTACTGTGTGCCAGGAATATAAATACATAGTTTGAGGTCAAACGCAATTTTTAGCCTATTTTCAATTTTGAAAAAAAAAAAAAAAAATAGGCTTATGAGATCACCTTTTGTCCGTGTGTGTTCGCGCGCGTGTGTGTGTGTGTGATTCGTGTGTGTGTCCCCCCCTAATAAAATCGAAACGGCTGGAGCGATTTCAATGAAACTCGGGAAGTTCATAGCACTATTCCCGGCGACCTCGACCGTGCCCTTCAAATTTTGTTACGTCTCTCCAATCCAATATGGCGGCTGTGCGAAATATTTCACTAGCATTCAATATCTCCGAAACTATTACCGATATCGCCCTGAAATTGTGTTCGGTGATAAAGGGCACTACTAGAAGTTCACCTATGAGACTTTCAAAAACCTGGTGACTACAAAACCAACATGGCGGCCAAGCGAAGTTGAGATATTTAAATAGAATTTTCTCGCGATTTAACTATCTACATGTAATGAAACTTGGTACAGCAAATGGTTATACACATTGTAATGCACTGGAGTCTAATTTAGTTCAATTGTTTACATAACCTCAAAATGGCGGCTGTGCGAAATATTTCACTGACATTCTATATCTCCGAAACTATTTCAGATATCACCCTGCAATTTTGTACGGTGATAAAGGGTGCTGATACAGGTATACCTATGTATATTTCATAAACCTGTAAAGTACGAAACGAACATGGCGACCAAGCGAATTTAAAATATTTTAATAGACTTTTCTCGTGATTTAACTCTCTGAGCGCAGTGAAATGTGGTACAGTAATTGATTTTGCAGATTGTAATGCACTGCCATCTAATTTAATTCAATTGCTTACATAACCTCAAGATGGCGGCTGTGCGAAATTTTAAAATTAAGTTTTAATTTCTTGTGTCGTAATCATGCGATCGAAGTGAAAGTTTGAATAATGAACCTAGGCAATAATTGTCCTTGAATGGTACATAACTCTATGGCCTATACACATAACACTCCTAAATGGTGAGCTCCCGAAATATTTAGACGGTTCTCAATATCTATGAATCTTTTACAACCACCAAACTGAATTTTTTAATGTTCATAGAGACTATGAACATATGTTCACCTATAGGACTTTCAGGAACCTGGTGAGCACAAATCCAACATGGCGGCGACGCGAAGTATAAATATTTAAATGGACGTTTCTCGCGAATTAACTATCCGAGTGCCGTGAAACGTTGCACGTTAAATGCTTATACAAATGTTGATCCACTGGCATCTAATTTATTTCAATGGTTTGCATTATCACAAGATGGCTGCTGTGCGTAATTTTAAAATCTCGTTTTTACTTCTTGTTGTCTAATCATGCGATTGAAGTTTGAATACCACACGTACACAATAATCTTAATGTAATAGTACAAAAATAAAAATCCAACCTGGCGACCATCTGAAATATTTAGACGGTTCTCAATATCTACGAATCTGTTACAGCAATTAAACTGAAATTTTGTATGTTGATTGTGGCAGTTAACATAAGTATGATATATGAAAATAGGCTGTATAGTTCTTCACGGAACTACTTGTTTATTTTAGTCGCTTTACCCTACAGGTTGGCTTTTCCCTCGGATTCTGCGGGGATCCCACCATTACTGCCACCAGGGCGGTGTCCTGGAGCTTGAAACACCTGGACGAAGGATAAAACACGGCATAAGCCCAAAATTCAACATTATGAATAATAACACGGGCCGTGAAAGTCTAAATGACAATATTAGAAACCTCTATGGGGAGGATATTTTCCGACTGATGTCTAGATTCAGTAGGTTACGACGCAAGAAGGTGTGTCTAATCTCTTCACTCGCTTTTCTCCTAAGATGCCGGGATCATGATATTCTACCGAATTTTGTTATGTTGAAGCATTCCTTCAGAACACCTAAGGCAACGAGAATCTATCGTCGTGCAAGCAAGGCGTTATTGATAGAGAGGTTACAGCATACTCGTAAGCAGTTGGATCTTATTTCGAGGGAGTTACTACAGCTACATCTACGCCTCTCAAACTTCGTAAGTGAGGAATTATGGAATATCTTTGATCGTATTTCTTCAGTGCAAGCTAACAGCGTTCTAGATCAGGTGAGGGACAGACATATTTCCAAATATGATAGGTTATGTCAGTTGCAGAAATCTCAAGCCATTAGACTTGATGCTAACAAGGTTGTCGTAAATTTGTCCAGCAAGCCCCTAAGTGATACCCAACAGGCAGTTCTCGCTAAAGGTCTCAATTTTGCTGTAGCGCCTAGAAGAATTCCTATTGAAGAACTTATTACATCCGTAGAATCCTCAGTACATCACCTCACACCTGAAGAGGCCGAGGAAGCCAGGCAAGAATGTTCCCGAGTTCTCAAGACAGCTAAGCCACCTAACACCAACTTAAAACAAGGCGAAAGCCGGGCACTTAAAGATCTAAGGGACAATTCTGATATTATCGTTCTCCCCGCTGACAAGGGTAACGCGACAGTGGTATTGGATAAGGTTGATTATGATTCCAAGATCTCGTCTTTGTTATCAGATCCTGTATATAGGATTAATAGTCGTGATCCTACTACTCGCTACTCAAATGTCACCGTCAAATTGATCAAGCAATCATCTATTCCAGCGGATGCAGCGAAGACTCTCCTTCCAGGGGATGCTATTCCTCCGAGACTCTATGGTCTTCCTAAAATACATAAGGAAGATGTTCCTCTTAGACCTATTGTTAGTACGATTGGTTCTCCTACATATGCCCTTTCCAAATACTTAGGTAGACTACTTCAGCCGCTTCTGGGTAACACGCCTTCGTACATTAAGGATTCCACACACTTCGTGGACAAGTTAAAATCTATAACACTTCAGCCGGGTGATATTCTAGTGAGTCTCGACGTGGTGTCTCTGTTTACGAGAGTACCTATTGATGGTGTTATGTCTCTCATTAATGGCTTTTTTCCTGAAGACATCACAAGACTTTTTTATCACTGCATGACCTCCTCCTACTTTCTATGGAATGGGAATTTTTATGAGCAGACTGATGGTGTGGCCATGGGTAGTCCTCTCTCTCCCGTTGTGGCTAATTTCTTCATGGAGAACTTTGAAGAGAAAGCTTTGTCATCGGCTCCTTTCAAACCGAAGATCTGGTGGCGTTATGTGGATGACACGTTCGTTGTTTGGACGGAAGGTGAGGAAAATCTTAGCCATTTCCTGGATCACCTTAATCTCCAGCACCCTTCTATTTGTTTCACCATGGAAAAGGAATCTGACGGCAAAATACCTTTTTTAGATGTTCTCGTCACCAAGAAAGAGGATGGATCTTTAGGACACAGCGTTTTTCGTAAGCCAACACACACCAATAGATATCTCCACGCAAGTTCTCACCATCACCCTGCCCAGAAACATGGTATCCTTACAACTCTAACTACCAGGGCTAGGAGGATTTGTGAAGTGTCTTCTTTACAAGAAGAAATTAACACCCTGCGAACCACCTTTGAGAGCAACGGTTATAGCAAGGCTTTGATTTCTACGGTTCTGAAACCAACAAATAATAATAGGACGTCAGTTGAGAAAAGAGATGTAAGAGGAACTGCTTACCTTCCGTACATACATAACACAACGGATCGTATTGCTAAAATCCTACGTCGATACAACATACGGACTGTATTTGGAACTTCTGTTAAGATTAGGCAACTCCTGCGACCAACTAAGGACAGTTTGCCTAAATTGCAACAACCGGGTATCTACAGAGTTCCCTGTACTTGTGGCAAGGTTTACATCGGGCAGACTTCGAGAACAATATGCACTCGCATTAAGGAACATAATAGATGTATCAGGCTCATTCAACCTGATAAATCAGCTGTTGCCGATCATGCTTTAACACCTGGCCATGATGTCATGTTCCAAGGGGTGGATGTTCTTGCCCGTATAAAGCAATATCGTCCCAGAATCATCAGGGAGGCGGTTGAAATACGTAAACACCCAGATAATTTCAACCGCGACACCGGCTACAATCTCAGTGAATCCTGGCTACCTATTATCAGAACCCTGAGAAAGTAATTCACTGCTGCTTTCCGTTGTCCCTAACATGGGGCTATAATGGCGTCCATCTTTGGGCACCTTCTATATGTTCTTCGTTGCTTTCTCTTAGCAACATTGTCGTATTCCAGATTATTCCTGACGATGAAAGACATGGTTTCTTTCGAAACGCGTCGAATTGCAATATAATAAAACACGGCATAAGCCCAAAATTCAACATTATGAATACTATAAAAATGAGTTTAATAAAATTACAAATTGAAAACAAAACTTAATACAAAGAATTTACATTTATTAAATTTTAAAAGATATCATACACAACCAATGGCAAAAAAAAAGGGGGGGGGGGGGGAGTTAGCCGTGTTCGTTACCGCGTGGCTGCAGGCAGTCGCTCACATCCGGGAGGTGAGCGTGTCGTCTCAAAACTAAGGAGTCTCAAAATTCACGAATTTCCAGATGAGGGTTAGTAAAAGTAGGTTCTAGCCGGTTTCTGTACCTGGGCCAGTCTCAAAACTCACGAGCCAATTTCTTCTTTGAAAACACAAAATAACGACCTCCGTGATTCCAATGAAGTTTTATAGGCCTGCTTGATGTCACCAAGCAGAATGGCTGAGTTATACTTGGAGAATTTGGAATGTGGTAGGTTGATAATTCCTGGTAAAAAAAAAAAAAAAATCTTCTCGGCACGCCGGAAGGCAGAGGTAGATTTCACCGGGCAAACTAGGGGATAGGCTATAATAGGCAAAATATGCAGGGTTTCGTAGAAGGATCAGTCCTCATTTATTGCCAGAAAGTATTTTACAATTGGAGCTTAATTAACTTTGTTTTCGTCTTTCTATGCATATTTTTAACATTTTATTGTCTTATGGGGACGGCAACCTTCTTGTAATTTGGGATCCATTTTTATACTTGTGGTCACACTGCCCTTATGCAAGGTTACGACACTGATGTGTAACGTTCTAACAGTCTAACTTCTTCACGCAAAATTTTATCTCTCGCAAAGATGTTGGTTGGTTCCTCAGTTTAGGGGCTGCGACAACGCGGCCATGTAACCGCGTGTACTTTGGGTGTGTGTAGATAAACGGTGTTAATTGTGATGGCTGTATTAGTCTGTAATTCAGGTAAGGACTGCGGACGATCAATTTCAAGTAGTAGTTCCCAATTTTGGTACCAAATACTACCGTCAACGACACCTAGCTGTGAACTTGGCAACTTGATGCCACCACAACCATCAACTCGCAACGAACGTTGGAACTTCCCCTACTAAGGAAAGCATACTGAGGGATTCTTAGCGCCCTTAGAAAATCCGACGACTTCGGCTGGCTTTGAACCCGCGAACTTGGGCATAGAAGTTCAGTACTGCTCGAGTCTAAGCTGCGTGAACCTGACAGGAATGTGCATTGCGGACTATTAGTAGTGGTGGGGGGCGTGGTGGCTCAGCGGTCTAGCTGTATGCCTCTCACCAAGGCGGTCCGGGTTCGATTCCCGGTCAATGCATGTGAGATTTTCGAAGTGAAATGCCATGTCCTGTGGTTCGGATTCCACGTAAAAAGGAGGTCCCGTGGCTCATAATCACAAGATTCACGGTCACGTAAAACTACAATCTTCCTTTATTAGTAGTGGTGTTGACGAGTGATGAGGTTTCTCGGTCCGTGCATAGTACAGAACCAAATACATTGGTCGGTGACTCACTCAGTCATTCCTAACACCACAGTGGTTTGAGCAACGGCCGAATGTTAGCAGTATTGGAATAGAAAGGAATACCATATATCACGGTGGGCTGTTGACAGATCCTTCTCTTCACGCCCGACCCTTCCCTGCTCTTTCTCATCACCCCGCAAGTTCATAGAGCTTGGACTCGAGCAGTAGGCTATGCTACCGGTTACGTCACCGAAGCCGCTTGCCACAGAGTCAGATAGAAAACTGAATGTGATCTCGTGCAGTGGCGTTGTCATGCCAACCTCTGATAGCTCATCCCTCATCAATTTAGAAGCGTTGTCATGGTAACCTCTGATGGCTCTTTGCATTTTCTTCTAATTCCGAAATCATTTTGTTCATCCCTTGGCGTAATGGTGGGTCAAATCAAAAATTCTTTCAGACAAAAGTTTTAGGTAATTATTAAGGGAATATTGTCCATTTTGTACGGTTTTGATATTGTGCCTATTAAGAGAGATATGATTAATGTTTCCCGAAAAACCCACTTTTTCCTACCCCTTTGGTCAATGGTTGGTGCTATCAAAAAACTTTTCAAACATCAATTTTTGGTCCTTATCCGATACATAGTATGGACTTTGAATGGATTCGATATTTCAAATATTAACAGAGTTATAGAAATCCCAGGCAGTGGGAGTCACCGTACAGCTCATACACACTGCGGTCATTGCAGGCACGTGCCCTCCGGAGTCGTGAATTTTGAGACTTTTTGTTACTATTTTTAGCTCGTGAGTTTTGAGACTCGTGAGTCATGAGACGTAACCGAGGTGAGGAGGTTCTAATCCCCCCACCGGCAACCTTGAAGATGGTCTTCTGTGGTTTCCCATCTTCCTTCCAGGCAAATGCCGCGGTTGGTCTCTAACTATAGGCCACAGCCGCTACCTTCCAATTCCTCGTCCTTACATTTACACTTTCCTCCCCAGATAACACTCCACACGCGACGGTACTTGTAGCTCACCCCATGGGTGTCCACATACGACCAGCTACAAACTCTGGCGAACATGTCCTCGGACACTCCCGGCACTAAAAGCCATGCGTAAAAAACACCAATTATTTAAATAATATGGGGATTCCTTCCTGCCTTGTCATTTGCAAACAGGATTAGGATTTCATTAGTCCAATTTCACTTTCAAGTCAGATTCAAAAGCAAGAACACCAAGACGACTAACACAATCCCGTCCTTAAATAATCAACATTGCAAATATGCGACAGTGAATAATTCTCTTGCGCGCGCGCGCGTGTGTGTGTGTGTGTGTGTGTGTGTGTGTGTGTGTGTGTGTGTGTGTGTAGGGGGTTAATCTTTTATAACTTTAATAACTTGACGTTTAATGCCCAAGCGGTTTTGTACAGTTTTCCAGATTTTCTTCCGCCCCTAAAACCAGCCGCCCTGGTCAGCTGCCCTGTTTGTTCCCCCGTAATTACGGGCCTGCATACAGTAAATGACCCTATATTGTAAGCGCGACCTTAAGGGACTAGTGTTTTACTAGTCAGCAAAGAAAACCTCGCTTTAGGGGCTGAAATCAACTATCGGTGTTGCAATGTATAAAAATATCTCCAGAACGTGCTTTCATATCGTCACTGCCAAAGTGAGGTGTGGGTAGATTATTGGCTGAGGAATAACCTAACCACCAAGGGAAGATGATAAATAAAAGGAGGTGGGTTTCGGACTGGAGAAGAAGGATAGAAAAATAGGATGAGAGTCCCACAAAAGTTATACATTTAACCTTAAATGCACTTAGAGGCGGTTGCCACTGCAAATCCGTTCTCTGATACCTAAAGTGGGTAAGGGCTTGGTCCAAGCTGACGGGAAACACAGCTAAGACTTGGGCGGTTTGCCAGAGAAAGGCTTTGGTGTATTTCCTCCCAAGCATGCATAAGACTACTATGGGGAAGGGTGATGGTCTGACAAGACAAATAGTAGCAGATTTGTTCTGTATTAACGATGGCATGAACTGAGGAAGAGTTAAGAAAGACAGGATCTTGCCTAACTGTAATATTTGCGAAATGATAAATCCAAAAACAAATATTTAATTTATTTAACAATTCAAAAGAAGTTAATAACTTTAACAAATATATATTTTCAATTTGGTTAACAATTTTTGGGTCACAGACCGCAGAAAACATTAAACGTTTGCTCCAGGCAATTGACAATTTATGAGGTTTCGAACCTTATATATGTTCTAAAATCTTTATAAGATTTAAAGAAGACAAATGAAATAATTAAAGTTTAAACATTAAATTGAGTGCAAGGAGTGTACTTTAAGAAATTTCTGAGAGAATATTCTAGAGAGAGTGACAACTTTGAAAATCACAATAAGACAAACATGAAGAACAAGATGGAAGTTCCTATAACTTCTTATATTTGTGCAGAATTACTTTATGACAATTATACAAAAGAGAGCAGGCCACTTACGGTGAAACCTGAAGAGAAAGTCAAAAGGAAGGTTCTAGACTTCCTATGTTGAAGTAGGAATCACGAGCCAAATGGGGCAGTTTCCATTTCGTGAGACCTAGAAATAACTCACTCAAGAGTTAAAAGAATTGTTTTCCCTGATTGTAAGGAAGAAACAATGTAAGTTTGAACCGTGTATAAAACACGTAGTTATACAGAAATTAATTAATGATAAACCAGCAAAATGGAAGGGCACTTCGTGAGTGACACCTTATAGAAAAGTTACAATTTTATTAATATGGTTTCTTAGTAGAAGGTTTAGGAAAGATCGATTGGGATTGAGGATAAATGTTTATGGCCTTATTTAATATAAACGGACGATCGCGACGCGGTAGAAAAGTGGAACAAGCACTAGTTTTCACTATAGTCTGTAAAATGGATGCAAAGTTCACTGTAGAAACACGGAAGTTTATGGGAAAGAAAGTTATTGCAATGATGAAAATAACTGATTGCACTAGGTAGGCGAGAGTCTATTTCTTGAGAAAGTTGTGAATTACAATTAAATGTACCATAGAACATTCCATCGGTGGAAGAAATTTCGCTATTGAGCATTAATTCAGAAGTAAGATTCTTCAATTATAAATAGTATTCTCACAAGTGAGTGAAAATACATGACGGCAAGACTTGTAGATAAAGTACAGGATCTGGAAGGTTCCAGAACGATCTTTATAGAAGAATGGGGTCAAAATTAATCCAGCGGAGGAACTAGCTTGGTAATTTATAGACAGCGGGTATTAGATAATATCCCACGTGGTGAGAAGATTTCTCATTTAATTAGCTTAAGAAAAGCTACTTTCTCTTAAGGTTGGCTTAGACAAACAAAAGCTCAACATGGCAAATCCCACGAAGAATGATTTTTTCCCAAAAATAAGTAATCTCACGCTGTCTATAAAATATCGTTAAAAGTATGTAGAAATTAAAATCATGAAGATGAGGTTAAAACTTGAAGTTTGTACTTAACTTTGCTGCATGGCGAAAGTGAGGTTCCCTTAACAGATACTTAAAGTGCCAACATGGCGTAGAACGTAGAGAGTGTCTCTTGGTTTGAGGAGACTGGCTCGAGTTGAGCCTTGACTGACCGAGTCAACTGCCGACTTAGAAGTGAGACCTACTCAGCGAAGCGCGGAGGGACCAGGACGGGAAAAGAGTGGGGGTAGGAAACAAAAGGTATACATATCAGCATAACCAACATAAGAAATTAAATTCTCTTGAGGAGATGGTCTTCAAAGAGTTGATAGCAGGCGATACTAGCACAGCATGGTGAGTGAAAAAGTAGACGAAGTTCTCTTGCTTATGGAGATAATAGCTGGCGATGGCAACGAGAACTGGTGGCCAGATGGAAAAGGAAGTCCTCTTGCACCAGGAAAAATTGAGGAGCTTCAGAGATTCGCTGCTAGATGACGCTAGGAGGGTCATGGAAGATATATATCTAGAACAGACTCACAAAAGATATAAGCGACATGATCATCAAAGAGAAAATAGAAGATCACTGTTGGTGTTTGATGAAGAAGAAGGAATGAACATGCAAAAGCATTAAACTTTATTTTCTCTCGTACCGTGTATTCCAAGAATACACCAAGGTGGCGAAAGTAGTAGCCAGCCCAGCCACTCTTGGGTATACATAGGCCACGGTATTTAACACTAGGCATATCCATATTTAAAAAGTGGAACTATGGTTCCATTGGTGGTCTAGTGTATGACATCATTAGAACCATATACAGTGAAACCTCTATTAAGAGACCGGTGACGGTTCCATGGAAAACTGGTCTTTTAGAGGGGTGGTCTCATAATAGGGGTAGGCTAGGCATTAAAAATAATGTTATACTGCATTATTAATAAAGTACAATTGGAACACATACTTGATTACAATTTATCTGCATTGGTTCACATTTAGTACAAATTAATTACAATTAGTTATTATCTGAGCTCTGTCATTCAAGGAAGTTACGAATTGATCTCTGTTTCAGATTAGCGCATCTTTTTTTTTTAACAATTTCACTTTCTAGAATATCTCTGAGTGAGTTCTATAGTCCATTAATTTGTTCTGGGTTCGAACAATCTTCTAGGAGACCATTTTTTATACGTTACATAACAGTTTTTCTAATGACATTGTATGCTGATGCAGTTCTGTGCCAACAGAACCATTGTTTACATCAGGGGTGTCAAACTCAATTTTGCAGAGGGCCATATATTAAATTTAGAATGTGTAGGCGGGCCAGATTCAAATAAAAAAATACTGAATTATTATAACATTTTATTTACTTAATTATATAGTATATACAGTAATATACGGTTGTTAAAAATCATATCAAAGTTATAAAAGAGGGTAATTATTTTGAGCTCGAGGATCCAGATACCTGACTTATCTTGTTTTTGACAAGCTCATTGATGTCAGGTAACATATTCGTTGTAATTATTTTAAGAATTGATTGGAGATGTTCATTCGTAAGTCTTGTGCGATGTTTGTTCTTATTTATTTTCATGACGGAAAACATCTGCTCACATAAATAGGTGCTACCAAACATGCACAGAATGCGTGCTGCATGCTTTTTTAATTGCGGGTAGTTATCCAAACTCTTGAAATATTGTGTATAAAATGTAAGAGCGTTAACCTCTTTAAATTTTTCTTTCAAAATACTGTCAGATTGAAGATCTATCAACTCCATTTGCAAATGAACTGGTGCCTGTGATGCTTCAAAATTGAATGGATTGTTGAAAATTGTGAAGTCCATTTCATTCATTTTGTGGAAGTCTTCAAAACGATTGTTGAATTCCGTGATCAGATTTTGCAGAAGTTGAGAATATTGATCCAATTTATTTTGGTTCACCGTGCCAAATGATTTTAAATGAGGGAAATGATCCAAAGTTTGATTTTTTACCTGATTTTCCCACAGCCTCAACTTTGTTTCAAAGGCTTGAATACATGAATACATTTGAGTGACAATCAGATTTTTACCCTGTAACTTTACATTCAGATCAGTCAAGTGTTTATTCACATCTACTAAAAAGGCACAATCAACCCACCAGTCATTGTCATAATCAATTGGGTTGCCTTTTTCTAACATGAAAGCTTGAATAGGGTCACGAAATGCAAAAAAATCTTTCTAAAACTACTCCTCGACTGAGCCAACGAACTTCGGTGAAATAAGGGACATCAGAAAACTTTTCGTCCAAATCTAGTAAAAACTGCCCGAACTGTCGGTGATTTAGTCCTCTGCTCCTTATAAAATTTACTATTTTAATTATAGGTTGCATGACATGGTTCATTTTTAAATGTTTGATTGCCAATGATTCCTGATGAATTATACAGAGAAATCCCACAAAATTCCCTGATGTTTTCTGTTTTAACTTAGTTACAACGCCCGAATGTTTGCTAGCCATGGCAGGAGCGCCATCCGTAGTTGTGCTGCTAAGTATATTCCAGTCGAGTTCATATTCTGCTATCAAATGCTCAATTGCAGAATAAATATCATTTGCTCTTGTAGTACCTGTCAATGGGACGCACTTTAATAGTTCTTCAGTTATTTCAAAGTTACTGTTAATACCTCGTATAAAAACATCAAGTTGAGCTGTATCCTCAGTATCAGTGCCCTCGTCAACAGCCAGTGAAAAGTTTGTAAATTCCTTAATTTTCTCCTTCAGTTGAAGAACCAAATTTTGAGATAAATCATTTATTCTTGAAGCAACAGTGTTTCTTGACAGCGAAATATTTTTAATTACTGACTTTTGAAATGGGAATGAAACATCGGCCACTTTCAACATGCAGTCTTTAATAAACTCACCATCAGTGAAAGTTTTTGATCTCTTCGCGATTTCTAATGCAATAATAAAACTTGATTTCTGGGCATGTTCGCTCTCAGTATTAGCTTTAGTAAACATCGATTGTTGACCTTGAAGTTTAGATTTTAAAGATGACAATGTGTCCATTCTTATTTTTTCAGTGTAACAATCGAATTTTGATTTATGATTCGTATCATAGTGTCTCTTCAAGTTAAACTCCTTACAAACAGCAACTGTTTGATTGCAAATCAAACACAGTGGTTTACCTTTCCATTCTATGAAAAAATATGCAATTTCCCATTTAGACTGAAAAACTCTGCACTCACTACCAACTTTACGTTTTTGTGACATTATGCCAAAATCGTAACAATTATGGAACTCGACACAACAATTATGGATATCGCATGCGCACGACACAAACAAATGCACAATACCTTCACAATCACTGGACTTCACAATCACTATGTCGCAGTACAACTAAATTAACTAAAATCTTTCTCCGACCGTATCGCTTCGATTACTCGACTCAACTGGCTAACGTCGTGCCGACGCACTCCTTTTATATCAATAAGGAAGGTTCTAGTCTAGACTCGAAGCGCGTGGAAGATTCTAGCCTTCGTGGTATTTCCGCTTGTTGCTAAGAGATGGCGTTACTGTCTACCTCTCTCGATTGTCTAGGCACGCGCTGCCCTTGAAATCTAATATATAAAAGTGAAAGTCTGTATGTGGGTATGTATGTGGGTGGGTCTGTTCCGTATACAAATCTACACCGTTCCACCAATCTCAACCAAATTTTGCATACACATAGTTTAGGACCCGGAAGGAACCGCTGGCTACATGAATTTTCGATAGTCTTTCTCATTCTTTTGATTTAGGCCCTTTTGGACTCAAGCACAGGCTAATCAAATCATAAAATATACTCATGAAGGAATGGCAAGGCAGATAGTTTCCATGGCAACATAGCTCAAGTCGAGACACGGCCGTCTGGATGACAGTTGCGCTCTGCAGTACTGGTATAGAAAATGAGCATCTTTACTTGAAATCCCGTTAGTTATTCACCTACTCACACAGCACTGTCAACCGAGTTTAGCATAACAAAGACTTGACACTATCTTCTACTATATATTTGTCAAATACCACTCACTCACTCATTCATTCATCACGAAATCTCAGAAACCACCGAACGGATTGGAATGAAATTTGGTATGCAGCTTCCCCAAGGACCGCAAATGCCCACTAAGAAAGGATTTTTGTATATTCAGGTTCTAAAGGGGTGTTAAGGGGGTAGACCTGCATTTCATTGACTAGCAATATCTCCCGATTGGTTTCATTGGGGGATGTGATACTCGGCACATAAACTCATCATTAAAAATAAGAAGACCCGAGTCTCAGGGTTTTTCGATGTGGTGTATATTATGAGGTGAAAGGGGTGAAAAGTGGGGATTGAAATATTCCTAAATGAGCGTGTATCTCTTAAACGACAAAGGCGAGGAGTTTGAAACTCAGCGAAAAAAAATCAGCATAAAAAATAAATAAATATTTGTTTGACCGTTTTTTTATAAATCCAATTTAAGGGGCCCATGGGGAAGGGTGAAATTCTGGTGGGGGGGACAGGAAAGAAAGTGTCCTAACTGATTGACTGACTGACTCACTCATCAAACTCAGGGGGAAAAACTGCTTTAAAGTAAGTAAATAGCTGTTCGACAGGTTTTTTTTCATAAATCAAATTTAAGGGGTTCATGGGGAGGGGTGAAATTCTGAAAAAAGAAAATTGAAAGAAAATGTCCTGACTCACTCACTCACTCATCATCATCGCCCTGCCAAAATTATTGAAGTTAGAAACATGACAGTTTGGGGATATGTTCATTGTATGTCAAAACAGTCTACTAAGGGAGGATTTTCGGATATTCAGGTTCTAAAGGGGTCTTAAGGGGGTTAAACCTGCATTTCATTGAATAACAATATCTCTCGAATGGTTTCATTGGGGGATGTGATTCACGGCATATAAACTCATCATTAAAAAGTAAGAAGACACGTGCCTGATGGTTTTTCGATGTGGTGTATACTATGAGGTGAAAGGGGTGAAAAGTAGGGATTGAAAGATTCCTAACGGAGCGTGTATCTCTAAAAAGACATAGGCGAGGAGTTTGAAACTCAGCGGAAAGAAATCAGCATACAAAATAAGTAAATATTTGTTTGACCGTTTTTTCATAAATCCAATTTAAGGAGCCCATGGGGAGGGGTGAAATTCAGGGGGGGGGGGGAAATGGAAAGAAAGTGTCCTAACCGATTGACTGACTGACTCACTCATCAAACTCAGGGGGAAAAACTGCTTTAAAGTAAGTAAATAGCTGTTCGACAGTTTTTTTTGGATCAATCAAATTGAAGGGGTTCATCGGGAGGGGTGAAATTCTGAAGAAAAACAAATGAAAGAAAATGTCCTGACTCATTCACTCACTCATCATCGCCCAGCCAAAAATATTGAAGTTGGAAACATGGCATTTTGGAGATATGTTCGTTGTATGTCAAAACCGTACACTAAGGGAGGATTTTTGGATATTCAGGCTCTAAAGGGGTCTTAAGGGGGTTAAACCTGCATTTCATTGAATAACAATATCTCAAGAGTGGTTTCATTTGTGGATGTGATACTCGCCATATAAACTAATCATTAAAAATAAGCAGACAGGTGTCTAAGGGTTTTTCGATATGGTGTATTATTATGAGGTGCAAGGGGTGAAAAGTGGGGGTTGAAGGATTCCTAACGGAGCGTGAAGGCCTATCTCTTAAACGACATAGGTGAGAAATTTGAAACTCAGAGAAAGAAAATCAGCTAAATAAATAAGTAAATCGGTGTTCGACCGGTTTTTTTCATAAATTAATTTAAGGGGCCAATGGGGTGGGGTGAAATTCTGGGGGAAAAAGGAGAGAAATTGTCCTAACTGACTGACTGACTCACTCACTCATTAAACTCAGGGGAAAAAGACAGCTTAAAAAATAAGTTAATAGGTGTTCAAGAGTTTCTTCATCAATCCAATTTAAGGGGTCCATGGGAAAGGGTGAAATTCTGGTAAAAATAATTGAAAGAAAATGTCCTGTCTGACTCACTCACTCATCACGCCCAGCGAAAACTATTAATGTTGGAAACATGAAATTTTGGGAATATGTTCGTTGTATGTCGAAAACGTCAACTAAGGAATGATTTGTGTTTATTCGGGATTTAAAGAGGTGTTAAGGGGGTAAAGATGCATTTCATTGAATAACGATATCACATGATTTGTTTCTTTGGGGATGTGATATTCGGTATAGAAACTAATCATTAAAAATAATCAGACATATGTCTAAGGGTTTGTCGATGTGATGTATATTATGAGGTGAAAGGGGTGAAAATTGGGGGTTGAGGGATTCTTGACGGAGCGTGTATCTCTTAAACGACATTGGCGGGAAGTTTGAAATTCGGCGGGAAAAAACAGCTTAAAATACAAGTAAATATGTGTTCGACCGTTCTTTTTCATGAATCCAATTTAAGGGGCCCTTGGAGAGGCGTGAAATTCTGGGGGGAAAAAAAAAACAGGAAAGAAAGTGTCCTAACTGATTGACTCACTTACTCACTCATCAAACTCAGGGGGAAAACAGCTTTAAATAAGTAAATAGGTGTTCGACCGTTTGTTTCATAAATCAAATTTAAGGGGTTCATGGGGAGGGGTGAAATTATCAAATATAAATGAAAGAAAATGTCCTGACTGACTCACTCACTCATCATCGCCCATCCAAAATTATTGAAGTTGGAAACATGACATTTTGGGGATATGTTCGTTTTATGTCGAAAACGTCCACTAAGGAAAGAGTTTTGAATATTCAGGTTCTAAATAGGTGTTAAGGGGGTAAACGTGCATTTCATTGAATAACAATATCTCACGAGTGGTTTCATTTGGGGATGTGATACTTGGCATATATACCAATCATTAAAAATAAGCTGACACATGTCTAATGGTTTTTCGATGTAGTGTATATTATGAGGTGAAAGGGATGAAAAGTGGGGGTTGAAAGATTCTTAACGGAGCGTGTATCTCTTAAACGACATAGGCGAGGAGTTTGAAACTCGGTGGAAATCAATCAGCTTAAAATAGATAAATAAATGAAATGAAATGAAAATCCACAGCCTGCTTCCAGTCTCCGACCGGGTCAGGAATGGAATGAATGAAGCCCCTATCTAGCGGCGAGGATATGAACTGTGCCGGCTGCCGAGGCCTGACGCACTCCTCTGGAGCAATGATTAAATGAATGACAGATGAAATGAAATGATAGTGGAGAGTGTTGCTGGAATGAAATTTTGACAGGGAAAACCGGAGTACCCGGAGAAAAACCTGTCTGCCTCCGTGCTGTCCAGCACAGATCTCACATGGAGTGACCGGGATTTGAACCACGGACTCAGCGGTGAGAGGCCGGCATGCTGCCGCCTAAGCCACGGAGGCTCGCAAATAAATAAATAAATAAATAAATAAATAAATAAAATAAAATAAAATAAATAGGTGTTCGACCATTTTTTCATAAATCCAATTTAAGGGGCCTATGGTGAGGGGTGAAATTCTGGAAGAAAAACGTCCACTAAGGAAGGATTTTTGGATGTTCACTCTCATCGACCAACCAAAACTATTAATGTTAGAAGAATGATATTTTGGGGATATGTTTGTTGTGTGTCGAAAACATCTACTAAGGAGGGATTTTTGGATATTCAGGTTCTAAAGGGGTGTTAACGGGGTTAAACCTGCATTTCATTGAATAACAATATGACACGACTATGATGCGAGCGTAGCGAGACTAAAAATGAGATGGTGTGTGTCTGTGTATTACTCAATCACGCAAGTACCACTGGTCCGATTTACATGAATTTTACATGGAAGTAGCAGATTTACCTGGTTAACATACAGGTTACTTTTGATTTCAATACTTTGCAATATTCAAAGATGGCGACCATTTTAGTGACGTCACTCCACCCTTTGGTTTTAAACTTTCATATTTCCATTTCAAATAAAAAGAGAACTTTAAGAAATAGCAAACTTTTGATGGCATATACGAGGTTAAAAAATGCATTTTCCATCCGAAATGTATCTCCAACCGTTAGCGAGTAAAACCTAAATGTGTGCTATAAAACACGGTCAAGGCAGAGCGGTGTAGTTGGACAAAATGTTCCATCCTTAATCTCCCTCTGCGCAGCACCTCGCCTATCCCCTGTTTTAACTGTCACCTTCACATTTTAATTCATTTACGACCCGTAGGGAAGCACGGGTACTTCAGCTAGTTACTTATACATGTTGTAGTGTGCGCATTTTAAAACTTCCGTAGAGGAATCGAGTGAAGACATGATTCTTCTGTCTGTCACACATTGCGATCGCAATCCCTGCTTTACATCATCACCCTCGTCTACATCTCCAATGGGAAGGCAGACGAGAAGTGGTCTTTTGAAAGAGGTCTGACTGTGAAAATGCCTGGTCTTTGGTCGGGGAGAGGGGTGGTCCTTAAATAGAGGTAACAAATACATTGACCTTATGAGGTTTTAAATCGGCTCCAAGAAAAATAGGTCTTTAAGAGGGGTGGTCTTTTAATAGGTGAGGTCTTTTAGAGAGGTTTCACTGTATTTTTGAATTTTTTTGAATATAAAATAGTCTGCATATTATGTCAGCAACATTAAATAAGTTTTATATTGTGACATTTATCAGTTGATTATCAGAAACTTCAATGTATGAAGTAACTGGTTTCAATCAGATAATGACCAATCGAATATCAACTTGCCCCTCCCTGCGGGAGCCCATGTACGGTAGGCCTATTGTTTTTAAATCAATACGGACAAAAATGACTTATGCCATAGATAGACTCGTACAAATACTCCAATCCTAGACCCGTATTTATAATTTTACACACTACTACAGATATCACTGAAACACGAGTTTTCACCCTTTAGACAACATCTGAAAATAACCTCCCGAAAAAAAATCTCTGAAAGAAACCAACTGCCAAGCCGAACGCAGATTGAGCTAGCTCCGAGCGCCGCTATTGTATGTGCTGTTTCGAACGAAGCGAAGGCCAACGCTCAGTCGATAGCTTAGAAATGCACTGTGCGCCTGCGTGAAACATCACTTGTGATTCTCTGCAAGTGCTGCAACGGACAAAGCACAGTGCGAAGCAAACCTTTGCTTGTGGTGATTGAACTGGTTTATTAGTATTCGTGTGCGTGTTTGAGTTATGCGAAAATATGCTTAATTCGGTTGACAGCCTCTTAAAGATACCTTTTTCAACTAGAACATTTGAAGAATAGGTGAACATAAAACAGTTAGGTAGGCCCATTCCTGATCTAGATATATCACAAAAAGCTATAGAGGGTAATAAAGTCCCTTATACCAGAAAAATTAATAGAAAAGTGTATGATATTAGTTGGATTTGTGGCTGTGAGGATAGGAATGCTCTATTTTGTTTCCCATGTTTACTTCATGGGAATAACGATGCATGGAGTACTGTTGGCGTTAAAGATCTTGGACATCTCAATATGCTAATTAAGAAACATTCGGAAAATGTAAAACATCTCAATAATGTTTTGGACCTCAGTGATTTGGGTAATGTCAATATTGCAACTTTATTAAGCCGTGGGCATCACGATGAAAAGTTAAAACACAACCGACAGGTAGAAGAGAACAGGTATACACTGTCTAGAATAATCGATTGCATCACATTTTGTGGAGCCTTCGAGCTAGCTATGAGAGGATACGAGGAAAATCCAGGCTTAGTGGATATTGTATCTAGTATAGACCGCGCAATGAGAGAACATGTGGAATCTAACCAAGTTTTGAGGAGGGACTCTGAATCTATTCAAAACGATCTGTTGAATTGTATGCTAGAAACTTGCCAGGAAATGATTGTGGAAGAAATGAAACAAGTTGAATTCGCAGCTATAATGGTTGATATAACAGATGATTTTGAATCGGCACAGTTAGTTCTTGTGTTCCGGTATGAGAAAAATGGTATTCCAATCGAGAGATTTTGGGGTTTCTTGAATCCAGAGAGACAAAGTGCAGATGCAATTGCCACATGTATTTTAAATATAACAGATACAATATTCAAAGACACGCCACAGAAAATTGTTGCACAGACTAACAACCTAATGCGTGGAGAAACAAGTGAAGTTCAGGCGAAGATTGAAGCTCGATATCCTGGTGCTCATTGCATTCATTGTTACGCTCACCCATTAGATTTAACAACAGATGATTCTTCCTCAATTTATCGGCGTTTCCTGCTTTCTTTTCTGCATCACCGCAACGAATGACGGCGGTAGAGGCTGTAGTGGAACGTAGGTTTCCTGGCGGATTAGGAATTGGACAGGATTGGATGTTGAGGACTATTATTGTGGTGTATGAATTCAAGAGCTGCCTAGCTGAGTGCTTATTAGACTTGGAGAATTCACCATCTAACAAGACTTGCCTTGAAGCACACGAACTCCGCCGCACTTTACAAGACGAAGAATTTGTGTTTTGGTTGTCGTTATTTCACAACTTGATGCCGCATGTAGGTGAATTGTCAGCGAGACTGGTGGATACTGTACACGTAGAGAGTGCTGTGTCACATTTTATAAGCATCATTAATAACAAAAGACGCTCGTTGGATGATCCTGCAGGTACTTCAGCATATGCAGCAACAGAGTCTAAACGCAGAAAACTAGAATGTCGAATTAACGATGCTAAGCAAGTGTGTGACAAAATGATACACGACGCTCGTGATCGATGGAAGTTTTCGGGCCATCTAGCAGCTACAAAGCTGTTCAGTTCTGACAAATTTGAACAGTTTTCAAGAACTTTTCCAGAGATCGAACTTCGTGCTACCGCCCAGGCCTACCCCTCATTGCAGAAGAAGCGGTTGAAGGTAGAACTTTCAGTCCTGTATCGAAAACAATACTTCAGACATTCTGAGGGAACTGTTCCATTGCTACAATTCATCATAGCAAGTAATCTTCAAGATATATTCACTGAAATAACTCAACTGCTGAAAATATTGATTACTAGGCCAATGATGACTTCCGAACCAGAAAGATGCGTCTCGACTCCCAAAAGGATACAAATATTTCTACGCAATATCAGGGCTGAAGAGAAGATTAGTGCACTTGCAATGCTCTCAATCGAGAGGTATATGGTATCCAATATCGAGGGGTTCAACACCAAAGTGATAGACAAATTCTGTGACAGATATCAGCATAGCATGGACTTTATTCCTCGGCAATGAGAGAGTACCGTTTTATTTATTTGTTTACGTTTATTTATTTAATCATGTATCAGGCGTTGCCCGGTTGGCGTCTCAATGTGTTGAGGAAGTGTGTGTGTGTTCTTATTATAGGTTGTATGTCCCTTTTAACAACTGTGGCTTTGAAAGACGCCAGGGAGCCGGAATTTTTCCCTCTTTAACGGCTCCCTCGCATTTGCGCAACCTCAAATGCCAACTAACTGCGATCCTGCAATCTTGGGAACAACAGGCGAGAACGTCACTCACTTTGCTAGCAACTGCCTTTAGTCTGGCTCCCATTTACTCTGATGCTGGTCAGTTATTTAATTTATTGATTGAATTTGAGAGCGTAGTACTCTAATTCAAGTCTGTCGACAAAGTTCAAGTCATCTGCATGTCCGTTGAGTGAAGTCTTTTGGGTGCAATTTGAGTTGGTTTGCTTGCCACGGTGGGTGAGTGGATAGCGTGTCGGTTTACTAACCCCCAAGATTGCAGGTTCGCTCCTGGCCGTGGTAAGTGATTTTTGAAAGGCTGCAAAAATACGACACGCATGTCATTCGATGTTGGCATGTCAAAGAACCCATTTGAATTCAATAGGCCGTGTTCATAATGGCAAAATTAATCTCGGGAGTTTCCGCCAACAAAAAGTTCCTAATTTCTCTACTAGAAAGCGCTATAGTGTAGGAGCTTAGTTATCTAACCTCCTTGACTTCCATAGTGCTTCAAGGAACAACGAAATTCGACATGCAAGCTACCCTCTGGGTGTCAAATTACAAAGCTTGCACTCGGCACCCGAGGCCATACGATATTATTATTATTATTATTATGAGTTCCTTTTTTCCTTCATATCTATTTAACTTCAGAACTTTCGTCGTAGTGGTGAAAATGGCCGTTTGAAGGCTTCGAAACTTAACCGAGACAACATATTAATATTACATTGCTGTGACCACTGCCAGCTGGATCGCATCCCTCCTGGCTGCCAGCTGGCAGTGGCCGTGACTAATAAATATCCCAGACCAGGGACGACAACCAACTTTGCACGCATGCGTCTTTCAAGCGCTCACTCACTTTCCCCTCTACCTAGGGATGTAGCCTGAGAAAGTTCGCGCCAGATAGCTCTCGTGTAGTACTGGGTAAGCGCAAGGCGATCGTCCTATGTTTCCCAAGTCAGCTGCGAGGAATGTGTAGATTGTGACCGAGTTTTCTAAGCTAAAGTAAATTATAGCTTCTCTAATTTTACTCCAAGACTATATTAATTAATTCTATAGGTATATCCTCTAATATATTATGGACGATTTTCAGCGTTTAAGCCTTAAACAGCTGCAAAATGAGCTACGGACTAGATGTGCTAAAACTAGTGGGAAGAAGGAAGAGTTAATAGGCTACAGCGGTATAACGGAACAAGTTAGATCTGAACCTTCCGATGCGCATGTGCATCCAGTTGCATTACGTCAGCCCCCCCGCCTGGATTCTTTGTCAACCAGTGAGAACATACTTCATCACGCGCTAGTTAGATGTTGCCAAGTAGTCATTATTCCCAACACCTTGGCAGGGTACAGATGCTGTCGAGGCATGCGAAGCAAGACTGAGTGGCTCTGTACTTTGACAAGCACGGCAACAAGCTTCCTGTCAGGAGTGTGTGAAGTGGGCGCGCTCTCAGTTCTTTACCACCAATACCAATGCTATGTCACTGAGAATGCTCCTATTCGATACTTTATGCTTGCATAATGTAACCACGACGAGCAGCGAGCAGCCCCAAACAGTTGTTGCACCAAAGAGGGGAAATCGCATTTGCGTCTAGTGATCCCACTACTTCCCCTCCTAGACGAGACTCCGCCATGACAGGCCAGGTCTAACTTGCCACGCTATAATAACAAAATTCTAACACGCTTTATTATTCAAATAATGAATAGGAGTCAGAATGCTTGAGTATTGTAGGCCTATATTGATAAATATTTCTCTATAAGACTTAAATCATAAATAGAGATTTTCCGGTCAATGCATGGGAGATTTTCAAAGTGAAATGCCATGCCCCGTGGTTCGGATTCCACGTAAAAAGGAGGTCCCGTGGCTCATGATCTCTAGATTAACGGTCACGTAAAACTACAATCTTCCTTTTATAAATAGAGATTTAAATATTCACTTGCTCCCCTTGCTTATAGACTTCGATTTATGTATTTTCTTGGTTGATAGCTTACATGAAACTGTCATGTTTTAAGGTAAACATAATAAAAGAAAGTTGATACCGGTATTGTATACCTCAAAATGCATCGCAACGTTTGGTTCTTATGTAATTTTGTCAATTTCTTAATACGAATCGTTCCCGTACCCCTTGGAAACAACTTAGGGAAACAGTATTTAAAAAGTTTGAGAATCCCTGCTTTAGGGCCACGAACTGTTTCCATTCATCTGACTAACTTACTGTATTGTCTCAAGAATGTAACTTACAGTAGAAGTCAGTCGCTACCGGTACCACATTCTCCGTCGGGAAGATGGAAGTTGACAATTAATTCTGATTTCAAGAAACCAACCATAATACGTTTGTGACTGTTAATGTTGTGACATTTATTCTTGAAGTACTTGTCCGAGTATTGAAGCCTTTGAAAATGGGAATCACAAATGTTACATTCACTTCTCCCTGTATATTGACGATTTCTTCCCGTACCGCACTTCAATGGAGAGAATTTATGCAGATTCCGATATTGTAGGCTTATCGTGGTAATCCGGAAATTTTCTTGTGTATGGCCTCTTCCTTATTTTTGTTGTTTTCGTGGCCCACGGAACATGCGATGGAACAGTGCCCGGTTTTAATCTTGCTCTCTCACCTTCAAATACAAACGAATAAATTCAGTGGTTGTTATCGAAATGTCTAATCAGTTTATAGGAAGGAATTATTTCCCTTTGTAAATCACACTTGCCCAACACAGTTTTCGTGAAGTCATCGAGTTGAAAATGATGGGAACACACTAATATTTTCGGTCAGATTTTCTTCACCGAAATGTTTCCTTCTAATAGCATGTAACCATTTCTTCCTTATTTCTTTATTTTGTGCAAATTGGTGAAACGAAAACGGGCTTCCCTGATTTTTGCAAAGAGGAACACTGCAACAGCTCGGCATAGTCACGAAAATAGCAATTTAAACAACTTAAATTCGTGGATATTAGCGGCATGAGAACACGGGAGACAAATGAAGAGCGCCTTGCGCTTACCCAGTACAACAGCAGTGCGCTCTATCGGTGCTAGTTCTATACATCCCTATCGCTGTTACACGAACGTCTCTAAGCCCGGAATAAATATTCCCAATAATAATAACTAGGGAACCTGTGTGAGAAATCTCGCATGTTCATTAACCCGGGATGGTCGAACTCCGCTAATTAAGCCTAGTCCACACCTTCAGATTTGTTTGCAGACTGTACAAGTCTGCATACAGTATGCAGACTGTATTGAAACATTGTATCCGATACAAGTATGTTACTTGTTTTGCGTCCACACCAGAATTAGACCTTTAGTCCACATTTATACCTTTACCACAGGGTGATTTCTTATAAAGTCTGCGAATGTGTAAATAGGGGGATCAAAGTGAAACGATCATGGTGGGAGGGTAATTGTGTTTAAATGTACCTCTTGTATTAGTTGAATAATTAACCAAAATTCTCATTCTACTAATATTTCATATAACAACCGCTATTTTCTTTTTGTGGGGAGGGGGTGAAATTTGACACCCCGCCAGTAGCCCCACTAAACTACATTTTGTGGCAATATAATAAGACCACTGTGTGGTCATTGGTGGGATATGTTTCAAGGCCTAATTAGGTTTGTCCCTTCATCAGCCGATATGAGTTAATAAATGTCAAAGACACACGAAATGTATAGCGTAACAACAAAAAGTCCCTTGCTATTAAACCTTATATGGTGCACCATAAAAAAGGATGGGCAATTGAAACTAAATCAACACAATATGATGTGGAAAAACTTGGCTAGCTGGATGCGTCGGTGGTTTGTATCCAGTCTACAGTTTCAAACCACGTCCACACAGGAAGACTTGAGACAAAATACTTGTGTCTTGTATGCGTGTTTTCCATTTCGTTGGAAAACAGAAAACATTGTATCTTGTCTCTTGAAACACGAGATTTGTTTGTCATTTGTATGCAAACTGTATGCAGACTGTTTCCAAACATCACTCGAGTCTCCCGATTGTATGTAGAATGTTTTCAAAACGTCTGCAAACATCCCGCATACAAATGAGAAACATAATTATGGGAAACAGTCTGCATACAATGTTTCTGGAAATAAATCTACCGGTGTGGACGAGGCTTTAGGTTAAACCCAAACAGTCCTGTCAGCTCACGCTAATGGGTTGATTACATGACAGTTCCCCACACTGACACTTCCACACACTGCCCAAAATACTGACACTTCCACACAGCCCTTGGTCGCGGCTACCTGTTTAATGACTCGCAAATAATCTCAACTGACAGTTCCACACACATCCCTCCTCCCCTAAGGCTATAGGCTTCAGCGATCAGCGTTACAGCCGCACCTGTGACAATGCACCTTAACATAATACTCATTTGGAGTGAAGAAACGCGCTCGGTCTATGTACTTCATTACTAACACGGTCTCGAAAATATCATTGTGATGCAGTGTAATTTCCATCAAAATAAAATAAATGCAGAGTCTGATTTCCATCACACTTTATCCAGGCTGGTTGGTTTGAGTCTTCAGTTTTTTTTACTGGTTTGATGCAGCTCTCCATGCCTCCCTGTCCTGAGCTAATCGTTTCATCTCTACATAGCTACCACACCCTACATCCGAGGCAATCTGTTTAACATATTCTAACCTTTGTCTACCCCTACAGTTCTTGTCCTCGACCCTTCCTTCCATAACTAAGCTTGCTATTCCTGGATGTCTTAGTATGTGTCCTACCAACCTATCTCTTCTCTTCATTAGCAGTCGCCAGAAACATCTCTCTTCTCCCACTCGTCTTAATACCTCTTTGTTTGTAACCCTATCTACCCATCTGATCTTCATCATTCTCCTGTAACACCACATTTCAAATGCTTCAATTCTCCTCTTTTCTGCTACACCAATAGTCCAAGTTTCACTTCCATAGAGCGCCACGCTCCAGACAAAGGCTTTCAAAAATGACTTCCTAATACCTAAATCTATATTCGATGTCAGCAGATTCCTTTTTTGTAGAAATGCTTTCTTTGCCTGAGCCAACCTACTTTTTATATCCTCTTTGCTTCGTCCATCACTGGTTATTCTGCTTCCTAAGTAACAGAAGTCTCCTACTTCCTTCAGCTTTTCACCTGCCAATTTGATCTCCATAGAGGTTTCTGATTTGTTTCGGCTGCATTCCAGTATTTTTGTTTTACATTTATTAATTTTCATCATGAATTCTTTCCGTAAGACGGAGTCCATACCATTCAAAAACTCATTCAAATCCTCAGGCTTGTCAGCCAAGATGACAATGTCATCAGCAAATCTCAGAGTTGAAATTATTTCTCCTTGAATCTTCACTCCCACTTTACATCTTTCTCTAATTTCCTTCATTGCTTGTTCAATGTAAAGATTGAAAAGTATGGGTGATAAGTTGCAGCCTTGCCTTACACCTTTCTGAATACCAGCTTCTCTCTCATGTCCTTCAACTCGAATGACTGCTGTCTGGTTTCTGTATAGATTGTATATCACCCTCCTATCCCTGTACTTTATTCCAATCGATTTCAAAATGACAAACAATTTAGTCCAATCAACGTTATCAAAAGCCTTTTCTAAGTCTATAAAAGCCATGAACGTTCTCTTATCTTTCCTTATTCTACCTTCCAAAATCAGCCTAAGACTTAGTACAGCTTCCCTTGTTCCTGCATTTCTCCTGAAACCAAACTGGTCTTCACCCAACTCCGTTTCTATCCGGCTTTCAATCCTCTTGTAAATTGTTCTAGACAAGATCTTTGAAGCATGAGTAATCAAGCTGATTGTACGGTAATCTTCACATCTTTCAGCTCCCACTTTCTTTGGTATAGGGATGATTACATTCTTCTTGAAATCAGGGGGTACCTCACCTGTCTCATAAATCCAACACACCAAGTGAAATAACCTGATCTGACCTTCATCTCCTATGCAGCGTAGCAACTCAATCGGTATATCATCTATGCCTGGTGCATTGTTCCTGCTTAAGTCTTCCAAAGCTCTATCAAATTCTGATCTCAATATTAAATCTCCTTTCGCATCCTCATCAATTTCCTCCTCCCTTTCCATTACATGATTCTCAATCTCCTTTCCCTTATACAAACTCTCTATGTAAGCTTTCCACCTCTCAACCATTTCTTCCCTATCTGTTAGAGGCGTTCCATTTGTGTCCTTAATATTACGGCACTTAGTCTTCTTTTCCCCAAAAGTATTCTTAATCCTTCGATAAGCTGTGTCTACTTTTCCTAATTTCAGACAATTTTCTATACCTGCACATTTCTCTTTCAACCATTCTTCTTTCGCTTCCTTGCACTTCTTGTTAACCTCATTTCTCAGACGTCGGTATTCTGCTTTCCCCTTTTCATCTCTTACATTCTTGTGTTTCCGCCTTTCATCCATCAATTCTAGTATATCCTGAGTGATCCACGGTTTTCTACCTATTCGTTCTTTCCTACCAATGTTTTCTTCTGCGGATTTTGTTATTTCATTCTTCAAAAGTGCCCATTCGTCTGCAATTGAAGTTTGTTTAGAGTTTTTCATTAGTCCTTCCGTTATACTCTTCTTGAATCTTTCGTTTACATCCTTCTCTTTCAGTCTGTCTATTGCCCACCTTTTTGGCTTTTGACTTTTCTTCAGTTTCTTCAACTTTAATCTGCATTTCATTACAACCAGATTGTGGTCAGAGTTTATGTTAGCACCAGGATATGTTTTACAATCCAAAATCTGGTTTCGAAACCTCTGCTTGACCAAAATGAAGTCGATTTGGTAACGCCCTGTATCTCCTGGTCTCATCCATGTGTATATTCTTCTATTGTGGTTATTGAATAAGGTGTTAGCTATGACCAACTCATGCTCGGTGCAGAATTCTACCAGCCTGCTTCCTCGATCATTCCTTTCACCTAATCCGAAATCTCCAACTATCTTCCCTTCTCTCCCTTTTCCTACCACAGCATTCCAATCTCCCATTACTATAACATTTTCATCACCCTTGATATACCTCAGAATTTCATCTATTTCTTCGTAGACCTTTTCAACATCTTCATCATCAGCTTGACTGGTAGGCATATAGACTTGTACCACTGTGGTGCAGGTAGGTTTAGTATTGATTTTTGCTACAATAATCCGTTCACTTTATTGCTCATAATATTCCACCCGCTGTCCAAGTTTCCTACTCAATATGAGGCCAACCCCTGCTTGGCCATTGTTTGATTTAGTGCTAATGACCCTATAGTCTCCTGACCAAAAGTCCTGTTCTTCCTGCCAGCGCATTTCACTAATCCCAACCTCAACCTATCCATTTCCCTTTCTAAGTTTTCTAACTTTCCACTTCCTAGCAGACTTCTAACATTCCACGCTCCGATCCGTAGAATGTCAGATTTCCTCTTTGTCACTTCTGTGATGTTAACCCCCTCTCGAGTAGTCCCCACCCGGAGATCCGAACGGGGGACTAGTTTACCTCCGGATTGAAATTTTACAAGGGAGGAGGTCATCATCACATGTAATTATGCATAGAGAGGTGCATATCCTCGGGAATAGCATACGGCTGTAGTTTCCCGTTGCTTTCAGCCGTGCAGCAGGACGCAGTGTAGCCATTATTTGGCTTAAATTATCAATATCTTAACCGTCTATAAGACTAGTAAAGAATTGATTTATTCTGAAAGGCTGCTACTCCCTTTCAGAATAAGTAAAGAGCAATTCTTCTAACAAAAATACTAACCTTCTACCGTACTAACAATTAAATACCAAAATTCTACTAACGAAAAATACTCAAGTTCCATCAACAGCAAATACTACCACTAAAACAGTCTGTCACCAGGCACACTCACATGCACCCTCACACATCACAGTCTACTGAAACAATGAACTAGAACTAATAAACAATGCAACTGCTACCAGACACACTCACACACCACAGTCTAATAGAACAATGACATATCTAATAGACAAACTAACGACCTACTTACAACTAAAACTAACTACATACTTACTGCACTGTTATTTGAATTGACAATATTTACTGGCAAAATAATAACCAAACCGATCATTTTGGTGTAGTTATCATTTTGGAGTTTTTAAAATCAGCTTTCTAGGCTTCGTCAGTTGTTTTGTATTTTTTATTTATTTTTGTTTGTTTTTGTTTTTTGTTTTTGTTTTTGCCGTATTTGTTCAACAATAATATTAACCTACCCCATTTTCTGTAAATAGGCAACTGCCTTCAGAAAACATTTCATTTTTTTGGGGTCATTTTCGAACTTTTTCTGAATGTTCTCAATCCGTCCGTCCAGTTTGACATATTTTCGTCTTCTTTTTTACCTTCCATGTTGAGCTCGGCCTTTATAAATGTGCAGTTTTTCTTCTCAGCTTCCGTCTTCAACACTCTGACTACCTCTTTTAATTTGGGGTGAGGTCTCCCGTAAGATTGTTGAGTCGGTTGTTCCAGCCCTCAAGAGCATTCGTTGTCCTGTGTCGATCTAGCCAATTGTCAACGAAGTAGTAAAAAAACTGGCTAAGTTTGGGACTTTCTGGAGATTGAGAGTGTATTTCCACCCATCCATCGAGCACATCTTCAGGCTTTAAAAACGCAAGTGCTGTGCACATACGGACATGAGGCTGATTTCGTTATTCTCTCGGTACTCCACTGATAATCCGAGATCCTGTACTTTTCTCCATAAGCATTTTGTCATGTGAAAGTGACAGCCATGTATTTTTGTTGTTGGAAATACGTATTTCAGAGAAGAAATTACAGCAGCTTCAAAATCCACATTTACGTCTTCTGGTCTCCACTCCGGAACAGCCTGGAGGAGGAGTCTGAACAGTCTCGTATACGTTTGCTTCTTCTTGTTTGGTAGAAGTGCGAATGCGATAGGAAATATATTTGTCTCATCATTGCTACTCCCAAAATCGGCATAAATGGTATATATTTGACAAAACTGCTTGCTAGAGCTCTTGAAAGTACCATCCATAAAAAATGGCTAAAACATTTCAAGCTCTCTTTTCCTTTGCTGCCGCAAAAAACAATAATTCTTTCTTAATTTCCGTCGTCGGCCAAAAGGAGAGACGAACCGTCAATCATAGTCAACGTATTGATATCAAAAACGATATTTTCTCTGTGTTCCGGCTCCTTTGTGCTTCCCAGGGCACTGCTTCTGTGTCGATAAAGTGACCTCTTCATAGACTCTGTCCTAGGCATTTTGGAAACGAAGTCATAACCTGAAAACAAACCATCTATCCTATACTCTAAAACAAACAATGTATGTATATGAGAAAACGAAAACTGGCCTAACAATTTTAATGAAATCTCGGAATAAAGTATTTTTTTAATTACAAATAAAAACTTTTTATAAATACTTTAAAACATTTTTGCCTCAAACTTTATACAGTAGTTCAGTAGTTAAAGAATTTAATATGAGATTCCAGAGATATTAAAAGTGCTAAACATCAGTAGGCCAAATTTCAACTTGATCTTTTTCATAGCCTTGGGGGAGAGGGGAGATGTGTGTGGAAATGTCAGTCGAGATTATTTCTGAGTCATTAAACAGGTAGCCACGTCCAAGAGCTGTGTGGAAGTGTCAGTATTTTGGGCAGTGTGTGGAAATGTCAGTGTGGGGAACTGTCCGGACACCAATGGGTTTGGGAAGAGAGTGGGGGTTGGTTGAGCCATGAGTTGACTGACAGCTACTTACATCTTCACCCCCTGGAGTTTCCGTAGATATAATCAGTGCAGCTAACATGTTATCCATGAACAGTCAAAGAGGTGGAGAATTGAGAATATAGGAAACCATACATTTCAAAAATGTGAGTTGTCAAAACGGGGTTAAAAGTGGAGGTGTTCAAACAAGGAATGTTCTGCCCATTTATATACAAATGGTGGTAACTTTCTGTTATGTGGGTCTCACAATCACGAACCATGTACCACGATTAATCGAGAATTTATTTCGAACAGTGTAAAAAGGAAGGTACGTGACGAGATATGTGAACGGCCATCGAAGTTGATGAGATGATGAGAAAGGGCATACTTGCTGCCCCTAAGCACTTGTTTATTTACTATCAAATGGCATAGAGAGGATTACAAAAAAAAAAAAAAAAACATTGCGGCCGAGAAACGAAGAAACTTACCTCCTCTGCCTCAAAATAAGCAAGAAGATGCTCTAGCCAATATGGACATACGGGGTCGAACTTAGAAGAAAATATGCTTCTGGTAAATGACAGAGAGAATAACATTATTATGTTTACTACTGCATCAAATTCGAAATACTTGTGTAAAAGAGAAGCTATTTTTATGGACGGAACATTCAGTATTGTTGTCAAGTGTTGTACATACTTTTATCAACTCTTCATGCTTTTCAGAAGAAAATGGCAACTACGTTCCTCTTGCGTTCTTTTTGCTGAAGGATAAGAAAGAAAGCACTGATTTAAGCGCATTCCGACATATATCTGGGAAATGTCGGGAACTTGGGGAATACTTCAGCCCCCAAGAAGTAGTGGCAGATTTTGAAATGTATTTCCACAAAGCAGTTGAGTTTATGTGGCCTTCTTCCAGGTTGACTGGTAAGTCTACGTGTTTATTTATTTATGTATTTATTAAAATATGTATCTATTTAATTTTTATTTATTTATTTATTTATTCTTCTTTTATTCTGAAAGATCAATATAGTTTTTAAGTTAACGTTTACTGCTAATATTGTTTACAGTAACTGCTCTACCACCAAATATAGGAAATATGTACAGGGTCATTATCTGTGTCCGCCTCGATAAACACGGCTAGCTAAGACGGCTGTGCTGGCGCAGATCGTGGGCGCGCGTACACGGTTCAGCAGGTGCTCCGTTGACTCATATCGTTAGTTCACACGTGTTTTGTCATTGATAAGGACGTGTATCTGCAAAGCTTAGACGTTAGTGTTGCACATTTAGTGAGTATTGTGATTACTGTGATTCTTGGTCATGCCTAGACACCAATTCACATTGCGCGAACGTGATTATGTCCATAATTCGTATATGAAAAGCAGAAAATTTTGATCTGAAACGAGACGAAAATTTCGAATCAAGTTTCCAGGAAGACCTGTACCTAATGCCAGTACAACTAGGAGGCTCGCTAAACGATTCAAGGAAACAGGCTCCGTAAATAATAAAAGAGTTGATAGACATTCTTTCGTCAGAAGATGTCAGGAGTGTGTTACAAGAGAGCGAGGACATTTTCGGCATAGCCGATGAGCACTGTAAGTACACATTATTGAACATGTTTGATAGAATCTGTGTGAGAAGCGCACAGCGAATAAAGCGCACATACAGGTATTTGCGAAGAAAGCGCACAAGGGCCAATGTGACAGTTTAGGGTAGGGGTTACGTTACCAGGAAATGAATACTTGGAGCTGGTTGGAGGTGAGTCATCACGCAATACAATAGCTCATGTTCATTCCTCCCGAGCAGCCGCCCCACCTCACCGACCCCTTCTTTGTCATTCCTGTTCTGATGGTCCTTCAAGTCACTTCGTAAGCAGCAATAATCTGTTTTAGTGTTTTAAACTTACTTGTGTTAAAGTTATTTTACTAGTATACCTAGTGTTTTGAACGTTTTCTTTCTTTTTAGTATTTATACATGGTTTAGTTATATTATGGAAGTCTTAACTACTAACAAGGGTAAGCCTGCAGCACATTATAACGGATACGCATATAGGGAGTTTAGGAAGAATATAGATGGGTTAATAGTTTGGCGATGTCAGAAGGAAAGGTCAAGTAGGTGCCGTGGAATGTTAAAAAGTAAAAATGGCGAAGTTTTAGAAGTTACTGATCACTCATGTGCAGCACCGGACACAGCCAGATTGGAAGTTATGAAGAGCATCAACGTTGCAAAGAAGAGAGCCCGTGAAGAAGACACGTCCATTTCAAAGATCTACAGAGAAGAACTGGGAGAACTCCACAACAAGGGCTACAATTTTGTAACAGAAATGCCGCAACAACTCACCACAAAAAGAAGTATGTACATACAGAGAAACAGTGCGCGTGGAACCCAAAAGGAGCCTAAGACTAGAGAAGAAGTAATTTTAGACGAAGAATTGCTTCAGATGAACGACGGATCAAAATTTATGTTAGTGGACGAAGGCTCAGAGGAACGGATGATCATTTTTTGTTCAGAAAAAGGAAAAGAGTGCTTGAGGAACCTACAAGGCTTTTTCATGGATGGAACGTTTAAAAGTTGTAGTAAACAGTTCGGTCAAATTTACACCATCCATGCTGATTATGGAAGCTCCGACACAGAAACTAACGTTTATCCAGTTGTGTTTGGCCTACTTCCAAACAAGAAGAAAACTACATACGTTCGTTTTTTTCGTCATGTACTGCAAGCAGTCCCAGAATGGAATCCAAGACACATCCACGTTGATTTTGAGGCGAGTGCAATAGCTGCAATTAGAGAAGTTCTGCCATCAGTTGAAATCCATGGGTGCTACTTTCATTTGAAAAAATGTCTGTGGAGAAAAATACAAGAAATTGGACTGACATGTGAATATAGAGAAAATGAAGAAATCCGACTGTCCACTCAAATGTGTGCTGCATTAGCCTTCTTGAAAACTGAAGATGTCCAAGATGGCTGGGTCGAAATTCACTCACAGGCTCTTGAAAACCCGAAATTAACTCGCTTCTTCGACTACTTCGTCGAACAGTGGCTGCATAATGACGAAATTCCTATTGAATTGTGGAATTGCTATGCTAGGCGACACAGGACTACGAACGCGGTGGAAGGTTGGCACAACAAAATCAACAATCTTCTTGGACGACCCAACCCCAAAATCAGAGATGTCATACTTTGTTTCAAGAGTGAAGCGGAGGAATCTTCTTGTATGTACATGAGGATAGAACTGAATTTAGCTGGGAAAAAGAGGAAGAAAACTTACATCGAGTTGGATAAGAAACTGGAAAGAACTGTGAAGAAGTATGAAGAAAATGGTGACATCACAGCGTGATTAAAGACAGTTTCATATCTACAAAAACTTGGCTAGACCTTCTTTCTAGAAGAAAAGCAAGACCCGAAAAGAATGTAAATAGTAAACAGTTAATATTGACGAAGCTACATTCATGCTGATTTAAAGCAAGCCTAAGTATACTTTAAAACTGTAAATATATTTAAAAAGTTAACATTGACGAAGCTATACTCAAGCTGATTTTAAACACGCCTAAATGATTAAAAATATTTAGTAATTAATCATTTAGCCAGTCCACAGCCTGGATAAAGTGTGATGGGAATCAGAAACTAATTAATTCAACTTTTATTTTCTGTGTAACACTCCTTATTTCTAAGAAGATAGGGGCGGGATTCCTTCTGTAACTCCAAAAGGGTTGACTGTGCACTTTCTTCGCAGTGCGCTTTTCTCGCAGTGCGCTTTTTTCGCGACACCGTTTGATAAAAGAGTGGAAATGCGCCCCACACCGGCTGAACCGGGTACGCGCACTTGTGATCTTCGCCAGTCACAGCCGGCTTAGCTTGCAGTGTTTGTCGGGGCGCACATATGTAATGACCTTGTACTTATGAATAAATACGCCAGAATATGTATTTATTTATAAAAATGGGAAAAATATGTAAATAAATCAAAGATATTTAGTTAAATAAAACATAGTTAAATACACAACTATCCGGGCCTTATTAATGAAAAAAGGTTCTCTTAATACTGTATCTGGCAAGGCTGGGATGTATGCACACCTCGACCAGCGCTTCACAATACGCCCGCCCGCAGAAGATTTGTATTGCGCCGAAGTGAGGCATTATCCTTGGTCAAGCCCTCCGCTACGTGCGGGGGATATTTATAGCCAAGGCCGCACAGCTGCAGAAGTAGAAGCCGGGCGAATCAGTCTCTATTTAAACACGTTACAGACGGTTCGCTTTGATTTGTGTTTGGTTTGTTCGTTGTTTTATCAGTGAACTATCAAAATGGCCAGAATTAGGTATACACTTAAACAACGAATTTTCATTTATGTCACTTATGTTAAGAAGAAGTCGACTACGTCTTGTAGGAGAAAATTTCGTAGAAAATATCCTGGTGTCACTGTGCCCGCCTCTTCAACAATTTTAAGATTAATTAAAAAATTTAGACAAACAGGTTCTTTTGGAGATAAAAAGTATCATAGGGAAAAATCTGTACTAACGGAAGAAAAACTTGATGACATTGGGTTCTGTCTTGAAAATTCTCCTCGTAAATCCCTTAAAATTCTGTCACAGCAAGTTCAAATTTCTCAAACGTCCGCCTGGAGAGCAACGAAGTTCATGTTACGTTTGCTACCTAATAAGGGGGACACTTTGAACATCATCTGTGATGGTGAGTACTGGAAAACATATTTAATGCTCATTGTTTGTTGTTCAGATAGATTGAACTGTATCATGTTGGCTTTACCTTCCAGTTCTCCCGAATTTCCACAGTTTTCCCCGCCTCTTGATTATTCCATTATTTCTCCCGATTGCGATTGGTGTACTTGTACTTCAAAATGCTAGACTCTTGACATGTTAGAAAATTATCTGCATAATACTTATCTTGCTTATCTTGTTTCAAATTACTCGCGAACGGCAAGTGCAAACCAAGGGCAAAGCAAGGTCAAGCGCGCGGGATGCCGCACGCTTACCAGAGCGCGCGAGGACGTGCCCCTTCCATCCAGTCTAAAAACACTTATAGTGGGCGATGTATTGAAGATAGAGATATGCTCTCGCGGACTTTTTTGTAGAACTTTTAATGCTGACCAATTCTTACGCTCATAGTATATTGATAATGTTAACGGTTTGCCCAGCATAAGCTTAAGAAGCGCACGGACGCCAAGTTTGTTTTCGACTTTTTCACTGCTTGGCTTCCTTTGATCATACATAAATTATTTTCTACAGAATCTTTCCTCGAGATATCCTTTACAGAATGGTGAAAACCGCATCACAATCCATCCAGTGGTTCTCGTGATTACCCGTGACATCCAAGAATCTGGGATTTTTGTCTTTTACTAACGAAGTAGAGATTGTCGGGAAGCACATGCACCAAGCAGTACTATGACGTCACACACCTCAGTGCATCTGAGTACATTTCGTCCCGTCACCGTAACGTAACGCCAGACCCCAGCGTAACGACGAAGTCAACAAGATCATTTAAAATGATAAAAATCTCTCTTCGTATAAGCATTGGAGGGGAAAATGCTGAGTATTAATTTCACAAGGACTAAGACATTCCTCAATTTTGTTGCCCCTTATAAATCTATAACATGTACCCGTCTGACACAGACATAGAAATCATTTTCTCTTTCAAACTTGCACCTGTATCACCAGAAAACAAGCTAGATATTACAATCAATTCTGAAGCGGGACATTTGAAAATTGGTGTGATATTGAATATATTATCAGATTATCAAAAGAAAAAGGAATATTTGGCGTTTCGTTAAAGATTAAAAGATACAGTCAGTCTGAGAGACTAGACTTTATATAATTTCAAATGACGCATGCTACAAATGCTACACATGTTAGAAAGGCTCAGGAGGGCTTCTCGCTTCGCTCGAAGCCCCAGGACTCTTTCAACAGACTCCATTACCCATTAACTTAGGCTTCCCGCGCGGGGAACGGAGAGCAGGAGGTGCACTCTGATGCATGCCGTCACGCACTCGCCGTCTCCGTATCGCATAACGCCAGACCCCAGCAGTAAACTCAGACTCAGTGCATATGCACTGAACAACATGATGACGTCATACACGCCGTAACTCTAACGCATAACGTTAGACCTAAGCATAACGATGAAGTCGACAAGATCATTTGAAATGATAAAACGGAACGCGGAACAAAAGAAAAAATGGAATTGTTCCGGATAAAACGGTACGTCTGGCAACCCTAATCGCTAGTTATTGTGCTTCCTAAGTAACAGAAGTCTCCTACTTCCTTTAGCTTTTCACCTGCTAATTTGACGTCAGTATGGGTTTCAGATTAATTTCGGCTGCATTCCATTATTTTTGTTTTACATTTTTTGATTTTCATCATGAATTTTTGCCTCAAGACGGAGTCCATATCATTTATAAACTCGTTCAAATTCTCTGGTGAATCGGCTGAGATGACAATGTCATTAGCATAATTATCTCTGTGTTGATATTATTTCTCCATGAATATTTAACTTACTCCTACTTTAAATTTTTCTCTAATTTCGTTCATTATTTGTTCAATGCACAGATTGAAAAGATGGGCGATAAGTTGCAGCCTTGCCTTACACCTTTATGAATACCACATTCTCTCACACGTCCGATATTTCGGCTCGAATAATTGCTGTCTAATTTTTGTACCGATTGTAGAGCACCTTCCTATCCCAGTACAGTACTTGATTCCAATCCTTTTCAAAATGTCAAACATCATACTCCAATCAATGTTATCAAAAGCTCTTTGTAAGTCTACAAATGCCATGAACGTTCTCTTATCTTTCCTTATTTTTTCCTTCCAAGATCAGCCTGAGACTTACCTAGTCTACTAATGACTTTCTAACTTTATATTTGAGGCGCCTAGAATCAAAACCCGCCAAATCCATATTTTATGAAAATTGAGATAAGCATTGTTTCATATGAGGCGCCTAGAATCAAAACCCGCCAAATCCATATTTTATGAAAATTGAGATAAGCATTGTTTCATATAGCTTTTGCTGCGCTGAATTCATTAAAACTATTATTTTGTTACAAAACCCGCTACATCCTACTGTAGTTGAGGCTTAGTTGCAATATCCGCCAAGTCCAACGACAGTTTCGCCATTTTTGGTCACAAAACCCGCCACATCCACATCAGCCAATAGGAGCACCCAGTTCCGCCATGCTCCTTCCATGATGCTTTGCGAAGTGTGTACTCTTTACCTACGTGCATTAGTCAGAGAATGTACCTCTGCCTGACGTGATTAGAATGGTTTATGCTGTTGTACTTTCTGATAATAATTTGTTTTGGATTATTTTGACCAAGAACAAGAAGAACAATAACATTTTGGTCTGGGTGATGTTTTCCACAGAACTGACATTTGCGAACACAAACGTGTCACGAAACCTGATTTTGATATGACTCACGTAAAGCCAGAAGCCATAAACAGAGGGATTGTCCTTCAGGCACAAGAAGTGAAAGATGTTTCGAGACTGCTTTCGAAGCATTTTGGAGAAAGATGGAGGGAAAATGTAGAGCTGCAGTTTCATTGCAATCTGCAAAGTCGTGGCGAACATGAAGAGAATGATGTTTAAGGCCTGGACCATAGTAATTGAATATTAATTTAATTTGACGATTTTCCTTAGTATTATTATTGTTCAGTACTGTAGGCTACAGTATTGCTGGCCCCGTGGCGTCGGGGTAGCGCGCCTGCCTCTCACCTGGAGGCCCCGAGTTCGATTCCCGGCTCCGTCAGGGATTTTTAAACTGACGTGAGGGCTGGAACGGGGTGCACTCAGCCTCGTGAGGACAATTGAGCAACTGATAGTGAGGCAGCGCCCCGATCACGAAAACCAAGATTAACGGCCGAGGGGACCCGATGCGCTGGTCATGCGGCACCCCAATATCTGCAGGCCAAATGGCTGGGGATTAGGCCCTTCACGGGCTGTAGTGCCAGGGGTTATTTACTGTACAGTATTATTACCCTTTCAGGAATTGATTGCCGGCGGTGGAGATGGGAACTACTCTTTATGTAATTGTATCACACGTCAGCTTGCTTCGTTGACAGGTACAGTTGCGCGTGTAGGATATGACTCAGCTCCGGTACCCCCAGTCATCATTTAACTGTCCATGGTGACATGAGCTCCTGTGACGCTTATCTGACGCAATGCAGCGTGACCTATGTGCAGATTGCACTCTGTCATCGCTGTGTCCTCCGCTTCGCCCCCGCAGAGCTCATGCTACAATAAACATAAACGCTGGCACAGCCACACTCAGCGGCAATCAAATCTTGAATGGGTAATATGAGTTTTATTCTTTTTCTGTTTATTCTAAGAAAACACAAAATCCGCCCCCTTAAAACAACAACAAAACACAAAATTATAAGATTTTTTTTATTTTATAACCTATATTTAGTTAACTTTCATTCAAATATTAATTTCTGAATAAAGCTTACGCAGTTTCTACAATCACTTCGCAACTTCAAATGTATTAGGACTCTTTGGTATCAAAACCAGCCAAATCCAAATCTTAGTAACAAACCCCGACAAATCCGAATTATTGCTTAAAATTTCTCTACATACATTTTTAACTATATCGGGGATCAGCTTCGTACTTCGTCACTGTTTTTAAAAATAATTAATTCATTTGTTAGTGAAAAAAGTATTTCTCTTTGGGTATTGGTTCGTTTGTGACAGTTTTTGCCACTTTGCCGAAAAAGTGAAGGAATGGATTTGGCGGGTTTTGATTCTAGGCACCTCATTTGATGTCAACAGATTTATTTTCTGTAGAAATGCTTTCTTTGCCTGAGCCAACTTAATTTTTATATTTAAATATAACAATAATATTAATAAAATAATAATAATTCCTAAGTAGCAGACTAACTTCCTTTAGCTTTTCATCTGTCAACCTTGAACATCCCCCAGGGGCTCACATCTAGTGGGACGTGGGTTAGCGACCACGAGACCCCCAGCTGAGTCCGGCATTGCTTCCACTTACTCATGCCGGGCTCCTCTCCGTCTTCTTTCCTGTCGACCTCCCTTGGTCAACTCTTCTTCTTTTCCGACCCCGACGGTATTAGGGTATCCGAGGCCTAGGTTGTCTTTCACTTTCCCGCCTTGGTTGGCCCTTTTCTCATCTTTCCTGATCCCTCATTCTTCGAGGGGTCAGACCTCTTGTTTTCTTTCCATTATATTTCCTTTTCTCCCCTTTTATTTTTATTTTTATTGGCTCCTCGTGTATCTTAATTCCCTTTAGCGTTTTTTTTTTGCATCTACACTCCTTTTTGTAAGTATTTTCAATCTACGTTGCATTTTGTAAGTGTTTTTTTTTCTCTTTCTTTTTCGATCTAAGTTGCATTTTGCGAGTGTTTTCAACCTCAATTGCATTTTGTAAGGATTGACAATTTAAATTGCTTTTTAGTAGTCTAAGTCCTTCAATAATGTCGGGAGTCCGGGGATTTGTGTAACGATAATCGGGAAATGGTGACTCTTTTGCATTTCATTTGCAATTTGTAAGTATTTTCAACCTAAACAGCTTTTTGCAAGTATTTTCAATCTAAATTGCATTTTGTATGGTGAGCATTTTGCAAGTATTTTGATTCTCAATTGCATTTTGTGGGTATCTTGAATCTAAATTACATTTTGTAAGTATTTTCAATCTAAATTGCATTTTGTAAGCATTTTGAATTTCAATTGCACTTTGTCAGTATTTTGGATCTGAAAAGGGAGTTTTTTCAATCTGAATTGCATTGTGTATTTTCAATTTCAATTACATTTTGTAAGTATTTTGAACCTCAATTGCATTTTGTACGTATTTCCAATCTCATTTGCATTTTGTAAGTATTTTGAATATCAGTTGCATTTTGTAAGTATTTTGACTCTACATTGCATTTTGTACGTAGTTTGAACCTAACCTATATTTTGTGCGTATTTTTCAATCTATTCCTTATGTGAGTACAGTACAACCTGTCACATCCGGACCTGTGATATCCGAACCCTCCCATATCCGGACACATCTCAGAATGAATTTTTAAGTCGTAGTTGAGAGCGAGGATACATTAGTGTGCTAGCCAGGGAGGACGAGTGAAAGTTGCAGCGCTGGAAGGCTGTGTGCTTGCTTGACCGCGAGGGGTTGTGGCCTGACTCGGTCAACGACATCTTCCCGGAAACTCAACTCTTTGTATGAATAAGCGATATTCCATTCACGGCTTCTGCCTGCCTGCCACCAACGTCAACACGAGGCTGCCTCTCCTTCTACCCTTCAGTCTGTGCGTGAGTCTTGAAGCGACAGTTTGTTTTGCGACTGTGTTTCTGTTGTTACTGTTATTGTTTACCGTTATCGTTATTGTTATCTTTTAACCTTGTTTTTTTGTGTGCTAAAATGTCCGAAAAAAGGAAAAAAAACTGTTGTTACGATGGAAGAAAAGCTCCGTGCTCTAAAACGGTTAGATGCTGGTGAAACAGCCAAGAAGATTGCCGCGGATATGGGAGTAGGAACAAGCACTGTGATTGACTGGAAAAAGGCTCGGAGTGATATTGAAAAGTGGTGCTCGTCACAAGCGTCAACAAGTGGTGTTAAAAAACTTAGAATGATGAAAAAGGCAGCTAACAACCAAGTTCATGAGGCATTGTTTCTTTGGTTTACCCAAAGAAGAGAGCAAGGGTTACCTATCTCAGGTCCTTTACTAAAAGAAAAGGCACTACACTTTAATAAGGAAATTGGAGGGGATGAACAGTTTAAAGCAAGTGAAGGGTGGTTGGAAAGCTGGAAAAATCGTCATGGTGTGCGGAAACTACAGATCAGTGGTGTAAAGCTATCGGCTAACCAAGAAGACGTTGAAAAATTTTAAATATTTTTACACAGTCTAATTGATCAACATGGGATTACTGGAGAGCAGCTCTATAATTGCGACGAGACTGGGCTCTACTATAAAATGCTTCCACCTACACTTTGGCTTCCAAGAAAGAAGACAGTGCACCGGGGTATAAGAAGAAAAAGGAGAGGGTCACCATTTTAGCCTGCAGCAACGCTACAGGAGATCACAAGCTTCCATTAGGATTCATTGGAAAATCCAAAATGCCAAGGGCTTTCAAGAACTGTAAAGACTTGTCTGGCCTACCAGTTTGGTACAGAAACCAGCGCAGCGCATGGATGAACTGCGAAATATTTAGTGATTGGTTTCACAAGCAGTTTGTGCCACAAGTGAAAAAAACATTTGTTGAAAAATAACTTGCCAAGAAAAGCAGTGCTCCTACTTGACAATGCACCCTCACATCCAAGTGAAGACGAACTTAAAGATGGAGATATAAAGGGTGTGTTCTTACCACCAAACGTGACATCACTTTGTCAACCTATGGATCACGGCGTGCTTGAGTCACTAAAGCGAACCTATCGCCGTAGGTTACTTTCTGTGTTGATTGCTGGAAAGGACGAAAAAGAAAGTGTTACCGAGACGTTAAAGAAGGTGGACATGTTAGACGTGATAATGTGGGTATCCCAGGCATGGGATGAAATAAAACCGTTGACGCTGGTAAGGTCATGGAGGAAGCTCTTAGATCACAAAGCTATTGATAAATGGACGGGGGAGAAAACATAAGACGTCAATGAAACTTATGCCTGCAATGAAGAAAATCGTCAGATTGCTGAGCTTGTGCAATGCCTGCCTGGTTGTGAAAAAATCAACGAGGAAGCCATAAATTGGTTAGTAAATGAAGACGAAGTCAACGAAATTACAGACAGTGACATTATAGAAATGGTGTGCAATGATGAGGAAAAAATCTTTGAACCCGAAGAAGAGGACAACGCCCCTATAATGAGTCACTCTGAGGCATTCAAGACCATAGAATCTTTATAATCACTTATGTAGAAAATCAAGATGAAACGAGTGTGACTGAAGTGATGCTTTTAAGAAGATTGAGGGACATGGCATCCAAAAAGCGTGTACAGGACGTGAAGCAACAGAAAATCACGAACTTTTTAAAAAACTAATGTAGAAACAGTAGGCCTAAGTGAAGTGCGTGAAGCAACAGAAAATGACAAACATTTTCAAAAAATTATGTAGAAGCAGAATGTACAGTGTCCGAGGGGACCCGACGCGCTGATCACGCGTCACCCCAATATCTGCAGGCCAAATGGCTGGGCAGCGGTCGCTTGGTCGGCCTTAGCCCGTCATGGGCTGGATAGTGCCAGGGGAAAAAAAAAGAATGTACAGTGTATTTATGTAAGTACATGTACTGTAACGCATATTATTATAATGTAATTACTGTATTTTAATTTAGTTTAAAGCAATTCTATTTCTTAGCCTATGTACAGTTAACAAAATGATACTAAACCGTTAAAAACATTAAAATTAATCAACAACAAACTCGTGAATTATTTCTGGTCACCTAGCTATTTGTAAAAATAGCCTTGTGATATCCGGATTTTTCCATATCCGGATCGGCCGGTCGCCACATTAGTCTGGATATGACAGGTTATACTGTAATTTTGTTCTAAATTTTGTAAGTATTACCGATCAATGACCTCGTAGTTCCGCCTCTTAAAACAACAATAACTAACTAACTAACAACCTTGAACAGTGGGTGTCTTCCATAATCCCACAGCAAAGTCTATACGCTATGCATGCACTATCCGCGTTGCCATGAGATTTATGTCCGCCAGGCATACTGCTCGAGTCCAAGCTCTATGAACTTGCGGGGTGAGGAGAAAGAGCAGGGAAGGGTCGGGTGTGAAGAGAAGGATCTGTCAACAGCCCACCGTGATATATGGTATTCCTTTCTATTCCAATACTGCTAACATTCGGCCGTTGCTCAAACCACTGTGGTGTTAGGAATGACTGAGTGAGTCACCGACCGATGTATTTGGTTCTGTACTATGCACGGACCGAGAAACCTCATCACTCGTCAACACCATTACTCATAGTCCGCAATGCACATTCCTCTCAGGTTCATGCAGCTTAGACTCGAGCAGTACTGTAGAATTTGTGAATAACCACATACAGTATCAACATCCGCGCAGGGCTCTAGTTACCAGACAGATTCCACCCAAGTACACGGATCTGATGACCACGATGTTTTAAGTCCCTCAATATATCACAACAATAATAAAGCTATGAATGGTAACAAGGAGTGTCTCCAGATCCCCAGATATAACGTAACTTTCTTATACAGTAGTAGCCCTATCGTAGTTTACATTACCCGTCTATTACAGTATTGTGACCTAGAGAATTTCTCATAAACTGCCGTGAAGTCCTATGGCAGACCTACAAGTCAACAAGAGATCGGAAAAACATAGAACAAATGGCATTAAATTATAGATACAGTACCATAACTTATTTTACTGCCAAAAATTCGTAAAGCTATTACATAAATTAGACCAAGTCTAGCCTCTTCATTTTCTAGCCTCGTCTAATGCTCAGATTAAATTGCTGCATTGACTATAAAGCAATTGTTCTTTTAGAACTCTCAAATATAATATATTGTATTATATACAGTACAGTATGCTAACAAATGTTTGTCCTATGAATACTGCATAATGTTAAATACTAGTCCAGCCTAAGATGATCGAGATTAAACTACTCGAGTAGCACATCGGACCGCTTCAGCGGAAATTCCCTATCTCCACAATAAGTTCATTTTATATACGCACTAGCAGAAGTACCCGTTCTTCGAACGGTCTTCGGTATTAATAACCAGACGTAATCAATTGAGCTACTGCTGCAATGGAACCTGTTTGTCGACAAAGAAAAATGATTAGTTAAAATATGCTCTGAAACTAAATTTACCTAACGTGTACTTTCTGACGTGAAAATAAAATTGAAAATCTCGTAGACGAAACGCAATACACGTCAAATAAAACAGACCTTCACTGTTGTGTCAAGTCCCCATCCAGAGGAAGGCCCCTTTAATAAATTATAAAGGCTTGTGGTGCATGAAAATTCAGGTGTTTAGCCTCCAGTGGCACAAATTCCTAAACGAAAAAAAAAAAAAAAACTATTTCAATTCAGGAATTTTTGAAAATAATGTTTCTGTTTGGAGACATAACGCACATTTAAGTCGTGTAAAAAATCTAGGGTACCCCTGTGATGGTCCCAATTTGAGACCAGAACGAAATAATTATATATATTATTATTATTATTATTATTATTATTATTATTATTATTATTATTATTATTATTATTATCAATATTTTTTAAGTTTACATTTTACCTTTTATTAGTTATTATGTTAACTAATATATTTATATCTATTATTATGCGGTAATGTAGAATATTATGGCAATTGAAAGGATTTGGAGCGGTACACATTATATTTGAAATTAGTTTGACGCTTGACTGAATATGATTTCTGAAGAAAATTCGAACAAGAGAAAAAGAGGGTGTCCATAGAAGGCGGCTTCTTGGAAATGACATAAATAGACACTTATGTCTGTCACATCAAGTATTATACCAATATACAAATAATACTAAGAAAAGATTCTAAGAAGACTTACCACTAACAATGCTGGGCCGATGAATGAATCCTTTGCAACTATATACAGAGGGTGGGCTAGACCTCCCGAGAAATACTACAAAGAAGTATTGTCATTGTTGATATATGAAAGGCGGGCTTATATCGCCTAGCGACTTCTGAAGAGGGGTCATACACGTGCTTTACCTGGGAACGTTATATATATGACGGCTGCCCAAATGGGATTATTATTATTGAATTGCTGGAGGAGAAGGAAGGATGCTGAGTGGAGCAGAGAAACTGGTATCGAGATGGAGTATATAACGCAGTTCTAAACTAGACAGTTGACTATTAAGTATGTGAATTTGATAAGACATTCTGTCTCGTCAAACTGTGACATGGTTGTGTACGAGGCTATTGTCACAGGGATGATTTTTGGAATTTATTCCGTCATCCACATATATTTTAATTACTTTGAGGATGTTCAGGGCCATCTGGAACTCTCTACGCAACAATCCAACTACAAAGATCTTCAATGCGGTGAGCGATGTAAACAGTTATACTCCAGTCAAATCAGAAGGCTATCATGCTTATTAAATTCAATATATTCTATTCAATTAACTCAGTATACTCCAATTTCTAACCAAGAACCATAATATAAGTAAATTCAGTAGATTCTTTAATTTAAATTTATTATTATTATTTTTATCTTTAGTATTTTTTTTTTTTTTTTGCACTTATTGTTTTTATATATTAAATTCATTTTAAATTCAAATGCTTGACTGGTTTCCTTTAGTAGCTAGAAATTACTATAAGGCAACACCATACTCCTGAACTAATTATCGTAAGGTTAGATTACGTAAGTTTCACTACGGCTGGAGATAGGAATTTCGATGCTCTACCTCTGTGTAACCGAGGTTTAATATATTATTTTGATCATGATATATATAAATGATCTGGCGCCCTGGCAACACATATATTACACATTATGTACTTTTTTAGTGAAGCTGACAACAATACAGATACACTATTAGATTAATACACAATTAAATGTTTCATTTTGATAACCCAAATGTGGGCGATTATTTAAATAATGAGCTTTGCATATTAACTTTTATAATTAACTTTATTCTTATTAACAGTAATCAAGTTTAAATATCTCCCAAACCATTACAAATAACGCCCAACTAGCGGAGCGCTTTTCTTATTATTAATAGAACCCCATTAAGCTCCCCCAACCCATTACAAATGACGCCCAACAGTGGAGCTTTCTTATTAATAGTCAATTAAAATATGAACAAAAAACCATTACAAATGGCACCCAACTGTGCGGCACGAAAACCTAACGATATTTACGGAAGGAGTGAGTGTAAATTCAGTGCAAATTGTCAGTGATTTTGGGGGATAGTGAAGTGAATTTGTGTATTATTAGTGATTGATTTTGGGGGAAAGTGAGGTGAATTTGTGTATTATTAGTGATTGATTTTGGGGGAAAGTGAGGTGAATTTTGGAACGGTAAACTTTATACGGTGTACTTCGAGATGGCGGATGAGGAACAAAGGAAATTGAGGAGTAGGGGTAAAGGCGAGAAAGCTAATTATACGAAAGTTGATAGTGATACTGAGGCTGAGAGCGTAGAGGATTATACCAAGATGTCGGAGGTAAATCTTGAGAGTATTCCTGAGGATAATCCCGAGGTTAACCCTGAGACGAATATAGAGGTACATCCTGAAATAAATCCTGAGACTAGTGGAGGGAAGGAGAAACAAAAGCCTTTGGATATTTCGGAAAATAAATTTGATGCGATCAAAGGAATGTTTCTGGAGATGAGTAGGCAAAATCAGGAGATGAATAGGCAAAGTAGGGAGATATGTAAGGCGATATACAAGAAGCTAGAAGATAGCAATAAGGAACATCAGGAGTGGATGGAGAACTCAGTTAGAGAACGTCAGAAGCGGATGAGGGAGAGAAGAGGTGAAAGTAGCTTAAATGGGGAAGAGCAGTTAGCGAAGATAGTAGGAGAAAGCATAGTAGAGTTGGTAGAGACGGTAGAGGATTGTGAAGTAGATGTGCAGTATTTAGAGACGAGTGTAGGTGAAAGTATGACAGGCATAGGTGAAAATAGCTTAGATGAGGAAGAGCAGTTAGCGAAGATAGTAGGAGAAAGCTTAGTAGAGTTGGTAGAGACGGTAGAGGATTGTGAAGTAGATGTGCAGTACTTAGAGACGAGTGTAGGTGAAAGTATGCCAGACATAGGTGAAAGTAGCTTAGATGAGGAAGAGCAGTTAGCGAAGATAGTAGGAGAAAGCACAGTAGAGTTGATAGAGACGGTAGAGGATTGTGAAGTAGATGTGCAGTATTTAGAGACGAGTGTAGGTGAAAGTATGCCAGACATAGGTGAAAGTAGCTTAAATGGGGAAGAGCAGTTAGCGAAGATAGTAGGAGAAAGCATAGTAGAGTTGGTAGAGACGGTAGAGGATTGTGAAGTAGATGTGCAGTATATAGAGACGAGTGTAGGTGAAAGTATGACAGACATAGGTGAAAGTAGCTTAGGTGAGGAACAGCAGTCAGCTGAGGTAGCGGAGATGATAGATGAAAGCTGGATACCTGTAGAAGAGATTATAGAACGTAGTAAGAAGGACGAGAAAAAGAAGATATTAAGATATGGATTAATAGAAAAAGAGAATAATTTGAAAGAAAGAGCGGAAGTATGTAAAACAAATAAAGTACTAAGCGCTCAAGAAATAGAAATGCAGAAAATCATATATGAAGTGATTAGGCAGACCAGGGAAGAATTCAAAGCCTGTATAGAGGAAGTTAATATGAAATTAACAGAGATAAAGAAGCGTGCGTTAAGTCATAGTCAGAAAGACATAAGTATTGAACAAGAAAAGCAGAAGACTGAGATAAGGAATTTCAAGAATGGGAAGAAAAAGCACAAGCAAAGCACGATGTTAGAGGAAATGATGGAGAGCGATAGTGGAGAAATGAAGGGAAGGTATGCAGGAAGAACTTTTAGAAGTAAAATGAAAGAGAAAAGGATTAAGGTGATAGAGGAAAGGGAAAATGGGATGGAAGAGAGAGAGAAAGATTATGAAGTGCAGTGGCGTGCCATAGAAGATAGAATAGGGGAAGTAATAGGGGCAAAGGCGAAATACAGTGTTAATATTGATAAATATAATACGGGGGAGGAAGAAACTATTGTAATGAGGAGAGAAGAGAGCGTAACTATAAATAAATATAGAAGCAAAGAAGAAGGTGATAAGAACTTAAAAATGCCAGATATAGTAGTTATGTAAGTCGGTATTACTATTTTGAGCGAACCGTATGACCTAAATATCCGTAATGATTTATTAAGTGAATTTATGGATGTATCTAAAGAATCTACCGTTATTAATTTTAACTCAGTGTTAAAATTACAAGTGTTAGGGGCGTGTATCGATACACTTTTTGACAGTGGCTGTCAGGTTTCTTGCATCTGTGCAGCATTTTATAATAATAGGAAGGAATATGGTATTAAAATTGAGGAAATTCCAATTAGAACTACTTTTGTGTTAACGGGGGCGGAAAGAAATCTCACATAATTTCTAAACAAGTGGTTGCAGAAATTTTAAAAGAAAGTAAGATTGGAACACAAGTATGTTTTTTTGATTCCAAATCTGATATATTCACTAATTATGGGTTCGGACAGGATGTCGCAACATTCTGCACAGCTATATTATAAGGAGGGTAGTGTTAAATTCAGATGAATGGGTGGAGATATGATCATGTCATTTAATAATTGAAGTAAGTTTTATGGTGGTTCTAAGAATAGATGTACGCTTGAGGAGGTATTAATGACTAAAGGAGTCGATATTTGTAGTGAGGTGGTGAGTGGTGAGATTGTTAGGGTATCTCGTGAGAGGGAACCTTGTTTTTTTTTACATTTTTAGTCAGTATGATGACGAAGGATTATCTAGAGGATTCCTTGCGTGAGGCTGCATTACAGAGTGCGTTAGAGTGTGATCGTGTGATCGATTGTTGATCGTGTGGATCGAGTGTTGAAGGTGTTGTAAGAGAATTAGTATATATTTGAGAACCGTATTGGATTAGCTAATTGCTACGAACATTCATTATATGTACATGATCATAGTATTTTTGTAGGTCATCGCTACCCCGTGCCTTACAAATTTCAGGAAGCTGAGAGAAGGCAGATTGAAAGCATGTTGCAGAATAAAATTATAGAACCCTATATTAATTAACCCATATATTAATTCGTTAATGGTAGTTCCCAAATCAGAAAGGAAAGTAAAGCTATATTGTGATGCCCGTAATTTAAGTTGGCAGATAGAAAGCATACTGCAAGATACAATTATAGAACCCTCTATTAGCCCATATATTAATTCATTAATTGTTATTCCCAAGTCTGACGGAAAAGTAAGACTTTGTTTAGATGCACGAAATTTGAACAACCATATATCTATGGATCAGCTTAGATCTCAATCAATTGAGGAATTAGTTCAGGGATTTCCAGGTAAACAATGGTTTACATGTGTTGACTTAAGTTCAAGTTTTTGGCAAGTTTCGTTAAAAAAGGAAGATAGGCCTTTAACGGCTTTTTCCTTTCAAAATCATCTGTATCAATTCTGTCGAGTAGCTTTTGGCCTGAAGAGTAGTTCTGCAGCACTGATTAGAGCTCTAGGGATCGCTTTAGGAAGCGATATGGACAAATTTGTAACTATATATATAGACGATTTGGTGATTAGTTCAGAAACATTCAGTGAGCACTTAATGCACCTGGATCGGGTTTTTAAGAAATTAGCGAGAGCTGGTTTCACTCTCAAACTCAGTAAGTCATTTTTTTGTCGTAAGGAAATTACTTTTCTTGGTCATACGGTGTCTGCGGAAGGTGTGAAGCCTGAGGAAAGCAGGGTAGGTAAGATTTTAGATGCTAAATCACCTAGGAATGTAAAAGAACTGAAAACATATCTGGGCATGTGCAATTATTTTCGTCGATGTATTATGAGGTATGCCTGTATGGTGGAACCATTCCGTGAGTTATTAAAATCAGGTAATAAATGGTGTTGGACAGAAATGCACGAGGGAGCATTTAAGGCTCTCAAAATTGGATTTGAGAAGGCCGTAGTGTTAAAGTACCCTTTAAAGGACAGACCATATGTGCTGATGACTGATGCATCCCACATTGGCATTTCCGGTGTACTATGCCAGAAAGATGAGGAGGGCAATTTGAGAATTGTGTCCCTGGCCTCACGTGGTCTTTCTGCCGCTGAAAAGCGCTACAATATAACGGAGTTGGAATTACTAGGCATTGTGTACAGCCTAAGTAAATTCAGAATGTATGTCCTTGGCGGGAAATTTGAAATCTTCACAGATCACCACGCCCTAGCATTTATTAACACATGTAAACTGAGTAGTAACCGCGTTAGCAGATGGATTCTTGCACTGCAGGAATATGATTTCGACATACATCATATTAAAGGTAAGGATAACATTTTGGCAGACATGTTATCTAGAGACGTCAATTTAAATCACAGTGAGTCAGTTGTTAAGGCGAACCAAGGGGTGTTGATATGCGCGTGCTTGGATCCTACCAATGAAGAATCTTTAAAGGTGTTAAGAAATCTCTTGGTAAGTCAGAGAGAAGATAAGATATTAAAAGAACCTTTATCATTGTTAGAAGGAAGTGATTTAGAGTGTGTGGAATCTGGGAGATTCATATACAAAATGTTGGACGGATTTCTAGCACGGAAATGTGGGGAAGAAAAATGGGCTATTTGTGTGCCTAAATCTTTAACGGAGGAACTTACTTGGTTTATCCATAAGGAACTAGGGCATTTTGGAGCTAATAAAGTGCTCTATGAACTCCAACAAAACTTCATTTGGTGTAGAATGGGGAGAGAAATTAGGACTATTCTTGCAAAGTGTGACCTCTGTCAGAAATCTAAATTTCCAAATAGATATTTAACGGGCGAAATGCAGGCCGTTCTCACAAGTAAACCCGGAGAGTTACTATGTGCGGACCTATTTGGGCCTATAGTGAAAGGTCAATTTGGCTATGAATACATTTTTGTAATAGTTGACTCATTCAGTAAATATGTCAAACTATATGCTTTAAGGAAGGCCACTGGGAAAGCTTGTAGCAAATTGATCATAGAGAAATATATACCTGAGTTCGGTCTTCCACTCAAAATATTAACTGATAGCGGCCCGCAATTCACATCTAAACACTGGAAAACCAAGATGCGTGAAGCCGGGATATCACATGTCCATTCATCAGTTCGCTATCCACAAGGGAATATTTGTGAAAGAAATATGAAGGAACTTGGTCGCTTGTTACGAGCTCTCGTGTATGACAAACACTCTTCTTGGGTATCGCAACTTAGCAGAGTTGAAACTTGGTTGAATGCTGTCCAACACGAAAGCACGAAAATGACGCCGCATGAAGTGCATTTTGGCAGTAAGCCACAAAATGAGTTAGCAAGAATATTGGGATTAACAGTGGGAAAAGAACCAGGATTGGATGTCATTATCCAGATGGCAAAAAAAAAAAGAATTTAGGTAAAGCAGCTGAACGCAGAATTCGCCAACAAAAAGGTAAAAAGCTGGATCAATTCGAGGTCGGTGACAAAGTCTTGTTGCGTGTTCCAAGGCAATCCAGTATTCTTCAGAAAGTTATAATGAAGTTCTTCCTTATTTTTGAAGGCCCCTATACTGTGCAGAAGAGGATAGGTAAATCCGCATATGTACTAGAAGACGCAGGAAAACGATTATATGGCACTTACAATGTGAGATCCTTAAGGAAATATGTGTCATGAGTAATAGAAGTGAAGTTGATGGTAAGTAAGGAAAGTCGCTGAATAATAAGTGAATGATTGTGGTCTGAACGAGCAGGTAATGGCGAGGGTTTGCATCAACCTATGATATTGTGTGTCTTGAAGAACACAGAGGAAATATAAAGCGTATTTTGTCGGCTATAGGCTTGTGTATTTGAGTGTGATATATATACATATGTGGGGTAATTTAGCGCACTGCATTTGCACTGAACGATGTTGCCTCAGATAATACAAGCTAATAAAGTTTCATTTTTTCTATAATATGCCTGTGTTACTAGATACATATAATTCCTGAGAGACTGGAGTAGATCTGGTGACTCGCATCACATACCAAGTGTTGTGAAGTGATAAAGTGAATTAATCAGTTGGCAGTCCCACCAACTAGCCATAGTGTATTCAGTTCGACACCAGGCTGAAAATTGAATTCTACGTCCTCAAGATATAAAGCAAAGGTGTATGCCACCCAAATATACATAAGTGCAACGATGACTTATGTCCAAAACAAGAATATAAAAGTGAAGGGTATTTTGATGTACATTGTTTACAGGTCGCTTTAATTATGTAAAGAAGAAAGAAAAAGACATTATGAACAGTGAATGACTGAAATGATGAGATTTAAAAATATATATACATAATACATAAAGGGTATAATTTTTTTGATGTTGGTAATTGCTTTGAAGGGTATAATAATGTCGATGTTTGTAATTTCTTTGTAGAGTATAATATTTTATATTTGTACAAGTGTTGAAGAGAAGTATGGTGATATGATTGTTGACATATACCATAATTCTCTGGGGCGAATATGTGATGGTCCCAATTTGAGACCAGAACGAAATAATTATATATATTATTATTATTATTATTATTATTATTATTATTATTATTATCAATATTTTTTAAGTTTACATTTTACCTTTTATTAGTTATTATGTTAACTAATATATTTATATCTATTATTATGCGGTAATGTAGAATATTATGGCAATTGAAAGGATTTGGAGCGGTACACATTATATTTGAAATTAGTTTGACGCTTGACTGAATATGATTTCTGAAGAAAATTCGAACAAGAGAAAAAAGAGGGTGTCCATAGAAGGCGGCTTCTTGGAAATGACATAAATAGACACTTATGTCTGTCACATCAAGTATTCTACCAATATACAAATAATACTAAGAAAAGATTCTAAGAAGACTTACCACTAACAATGCTGGGCCGATGAATGAATCCTTTGCAACTATATACAGAGGGTGGGCTAGACCTCCCGAGAAATACTACAAAGAAGTATTGTCATTGTTGATATATGAAAGGCGGGCTTATATCGCCTAGCGACTTCTGAAGAGGGGTCATACACGTGCTTTACCTGGGAACGTTATATATATGACGGCTGCCCAAATGGGATTATTATTATTGAATTGCTGGAGGAGAAGGAAGGATGCTGAGTGGAGCAGAGAAACTGGTATCGAGATGGAGTATATAACGCAGTTCTAAACTAGACAGTTGACTATTAAGTATGTGAATTTGATAAGACATTCTGTCTCGTCAAACTGTGACATGGTTGTGTACGAGGCTATTGTCACAGGGATGATTTTTGGAATTTATTCCGTCATCCACATATATTTTAATTACTTTGAGGATGTTCAGGGCCATCTGGAACTCTCTACGCAACAATCCAACTACAAAGATCTTCAATGCGGTGAGCGATGTAAACAGTTATACTCCAGTCAAATCAGAAGGCTATCATGCTTATTAAATTCAATATATTCTATTCAATTAACTCAGTATACTCCAATTTCTAACCAAGAACCATAATATAAGTAAATTCAGTAGATTCTTTAATTTAAATTTATTATTATTATTTTTATCTTTAGTATTTTTTTTTTTTTTTTGCACTTATTGTTTTTATATATTAAATTCATTTTAAATTCAAATGCTTGACTGGTTTCCTTTAGTAGCTAGAAATTACTATAAGGCAACACCATACTCCTGAACTAATTATCGTAAGGTTAGATTACGTAAGTTTCACTACGGCTGGAGATAGGAATTTCGATGCTCTACCTCTGTGTAACCGAGGTTTAATATATTATTTTGATCATGATATATATAAATGATCTGGCGCCCTGGCAACACATATATTACACATTATGTACTTTTTTAGTGAAGCTGACAACAATACAGATACACTATTAGATTAATACACAATTAAATGTTTCATTTTGATAACCCAAATGTGGGCGATTATTTAAATAATGAGCTTTGCATATTAACTTTTATAATTAACTTTATTCTTATTAACAGTAATCAAGTTTAAATATCTCCCAAACCATTACAAATAACGCCCAACTAGCGGAGCGCTTTTCTTATTATTAATAGAACCCCATTAAGCTCCCCCAACCCATTACAAATGACGCCCAACAATGGAGCTTTCTTATTAATAGTCAATTAAAATATGAACAAAAAACCATTACACCCCTTGACACCCAGCGTATTGATGAATTTTACAGTTTTAGTTTATTCCGTAATAGCCATTGCAAACATTCACAGAAATTTAATAAATGGAGTGGCTTTACTTCTTGCAAAAATAGATGGAAAGTTGGATGTCACTTCTTGAGATACTGTTGTCATGGTTACTGGCTTGCATTCCTTCTTCAGTTTATTAAATGAAATTAGTTTTCTGGGAATATCTCAGAAACTGTTGGTTTTAGAGCCTTAAAATGTAGTTTTCGGGGACCCTTTACAGCTATTTAGGGGCACCGAGTTTTGTTTCTGACACCAAGGGGCTGAAAATAAGCTTTGTCTCGTCGTTGTAGGCCGTAGTATAATAATAATGATGGTAATAATAATAATATAACAATATAGGGATAAGGATATAATAGACCTTCCGTACCACACCCGCACGTGTAAATCGCGTGAAAAAATCTAGAGTACCCCTTGACCCCCTTAAGTGCATTATATGGCATTCATGAATTTTACAGCTTAATTTGTTTCCGTTATAACCTTATAGCCATTTGGAATCTATCTCAGTGATGTAAAAATGAAAATCCACAGCCTGCTTCCAGTCTCTGACCGGGTCAGGAATGGAATGAATGAAGCCCCCAGCTAGCGGCGAGGATATGGACTGTGCCGGCTGCCGAGGCCTGACGCACTCCTCTGGGACAATGATTAAATGAATGACAGATGAAATGAAATGATAGTGGAGAGTGTTGCTGGAATGAAATGTTGACAGGGAAAACCGGAGTACCCGGAGAAAAACCTGTCTGCCTCCGTATTGTCCAGCACAGATCTCACATGGAGTGACCGGGATTTGAACCACGGATCCAGCGGTGAGAGACCGGCGTGCTGCCGCCTAAGCCACGGAGGCTATCTCAGTGATGTAATAAATGTAATTGTATTGCGTCTTACAGCAATAGAAAGACCTGTGAGATTCCGTTGCCATGGTTACCGGCTTGCATTATTTCGTTATTGTATTAAATCAAATTAGTTTTCTGGAAATATATATCTCAAAAACGGTTGGTTTTAGGGCCTTAAAATGTGGTTTTCGGGGTCCCTTAAGGGCCCGAGTCTCGTTTCTCACATTGAGGAGCTGAAAATAAGCTTTGTCTCGCCCTTCTACGCCTATTTCAGCAAGTATTTTAAGGGGAAGGCCACCTTTTATGAGAGGAACAGAGAAGAGTTACATCAATGATTAGTGCCGTGCCTCTGAAGGATGAAAATGAAAAATCCACAGCCTGCTTCCAGTCTCCGACCGGGTCAGGTATGGAATGAATGAAGCCCCCATCTAGCGGCGAGGATATGAACTGTGCCGGCTGCCGAGGCCTGACGCACTCCTCTGGGGCAATGATTAAATGAATGACAGATGAAATGAAATGATAGTGGAGAGTGTTGCTGGGAGGACATTTTGACAGGGAAAACCGGAGTACCCGGAGAAAAACCTGTCTGCCCCCGTTTTGTCCAGCACAGATCTCACATGGAGTGACCGGGATTTGAACCACGGAACCAGCGGTGAGAGGCCGGCGTGCTGCCGCCTAAGCCACGGAGGCTTCCTCTGAAGGATATATGTACCAAATTTTTCGTTGATCCACCCAGCCGTTCTCTAGTTACAACGGAACAACCACTTTGTCCACAGACAGACAAACAGACAAAAAATTATTTTCGCGCGCATCCGTCATAAAACAAGTCTGAAACGCGTAAATAGCGCAAATTTCCGTAGAAATTCAGAAAAAACAGACAAACTTTCATTTTTATATAGAGAGAGATTTACACCGGGATTCAGGTCGACTATAACCATTAACTTGGCAACCTCGGAGCTTGTGTTTCTCTCCCCCAAGATATAACGGCTGGCCTTGACTAAACGCTCTTCTTTGTATTGTGACACAGTGTAAACAGCTGCCACATTCATTTCACGCATTTGTGGTGGTTAGAACTTCCCTTGCCAGAGTGCCAACAAACAAAGAAAGCATACGAAGTACTCGGACCAGGCTTGGGTGACCATCTTTAGGAAGTGAACCCTTGGTCGTTAACCCCCCCTCCCCCCAACTGCTATAACAGCTTAGGCTGTGGTAAGTGGAGTGTAATCAAAGTTTCTAATCTTGAATCATGTATTTTCGTCACAATAATTCTTTATAACACACTGAAATAATCTGTAGATTAGGTATTCAAATGTTCTCCGATCCCAAAGAAAAGAGAAAATAATTAACTTTAAAAATAATCAGGATGGTAACATTTTATTGACAAACTAGGGTAGCACATTTGGATCGCTGTGTTATTCCACCCGTTGTGGCAATCTTGGGCACTCGGGGAAAAATAGCCTCTCACACAGCCTAATCACGTATCAGTGGTGTTCTTGCTGCTTTTAGGGGCTTTGTGACATCGTGGTCATGTAGCCCCGTTTACTTGAGTGTGTGTAATTTGTCTGATAACCTGTGTTATTGTTATGGCTATGCTAGTGTGTGTATTTGCAAATGGGGGGATAGGACTGGGAAGGAGGCGGTCGTGGCGTTAAGTTACAAACCATCCCGGCATTTTCCTGGAGGAGAAGTGGGAAACCACGGAAAATCACTTCCAGAATGCCTGAGGAGGGAATCTTTTATTTATTTATTTATTTATTTATTTAAACCAAGTCTACTTGTTAATTGTCACTTTAACTCAGAGAGTCATATCGTGACCTACAGACAATAAACACATAGATAACATAAATTTACAGGAAAAATCTACAGACAGCAATATGTACAGATAGGCTCTCCTAGGCTTTAACAAGATTTATAGCTTAGGAAGCCATCTCCTGTACTTGAATGCTTAATTTACATGCATCTTTGTTCTGAATCTCATCCGACGCTTTCTTATTCCACATTGCCCTGATGGTATTAAAATATTTTGCTAATTGACCTGCTTTCCCCCATTCCCTTTTTAGTAATTTAATTAAAGTGTGATACTCATTTTCATTTTCTATTCTGTTTATATCTGCTTTGTCTACAAACCTTGCTCTTATCATTTTAACTTCCTTGCATTCCCTGATCAGGTGCGCCGCACCCATAACCTTCCCACAAAACAGGCAAATGTCCTCTTTTCCTACTTCTCTCAACGCTTTGTTCTTATACACCCCCATTAACCACCAAATTATCCCTCTCATTTCTCTTTTCATTAGGCATTGAGGTTTTATGCTCATAAAGTTCCTTATTTCGCAGAACTCCGTTAAGGTTCTCCTACTGGCGCACTCTTCCCTTAGCACCTGCAACTCTACGTCATTAACCCTTCTGCACACTTTTTTACACACCCTACCTTCCTCTCTTTGTAAGTCCCTATCCCATAGATAGCCCATTCCTAATCTTTCCAGTACACTTCTTACCCCGTCCACCCAGTAGCCCTCTTGCTGATGCTTCATTTGGTGCAGGTAGGCTACCTTAAGCATTTCCCCCCCTCCACCCGCTTTTAAACGAATCCAAGACTTTATGACCCTTTTTATGATATGTTGTCTAATGCTTACATCCTCACACAACATTCTCGCTCCGCAATTCGCCGTGCAACTAGGTAGCCCCAAAATTATCTTGGCAAACCTACTTACAATACTGTCCAGGGTTTTCGTTCCTTCCTCTAAACCCCATACTTCCACTCCATATAGTGCTCTTGAAACGATGAGTGCGTTGAACACATTCTTATACACTTTGTAGTCAAGATTCGGTAACCTACGCTCTAACACTTTAACATTCGCCAATGCCGCTAGCCCTTTCGATTTTGCCCTTTTAATTTGTTCGGTCCATTTACCATTACTCGCCATTATCATCCCTAGATACTCAAGTTTTTTCACCGTCTCTAACTGAGACCCATACATGACCCACTTTTCATTCTTAGCCAGTTTAACTCCCTTTTTGCAGACCATAACTTTGGTCTTACTCGGGTTAATTTTTAAGTTCCAGTCCTCACAGTATCTCACAATCTCGTCAATACTATATTGCATATTATAGGGTGTTAGAGCAAGCAGAAGGATGTCATCAGCGAAAGCTAGGCCCGGGATATCATAATTGTCCAAGCAAGGGTTGGACCGTTGCTCAAAGCCCTTTGACTCGAAAATATCGTTGATAAATAGCAAAAAAAGCACCGGGGATAATTTGCATCCCTGTTTTAGACCTATATTAGACGTTATCTCTCCTACAATTACATCATCTTTAGTTTTAATTGCACATTTCACTTCGGAATACACATTCTCAATTGCTCGTATCATTTTATGTGACACCCCGATTTTTCCCAGTTTAGCCATGACAGCTCTCCTGCTCACTGAATCAAACGCCTTCTCCAAATCAATAGCTGTGATATACAGCTTACCTCTTTTCCTTCTTATGTACTTGTCCATCACCGTTTTAACCACCATTATATTGTCACTGGTCCTCATTCCTTTTCTGAATCCTGTCTGGAGTCTCGAGAACACCGAACAGCCCTCTGCCCATGCTATTAAACGCTTGGATAAGACCCCGGTGTACATTTTGCTCAAATTATCAAGCAAAGTTATGCCTCTATAGTTGCCTGGGTCTAGTTTGTCCCCACGCCTCTTATATATTGGACAAATTATCCCCTCCTGCCACGCCCTTGGAAATCTACCTCCGTCAAAGATTTTGTTAAAGATTTTTACCAAGCTGTCCATCATGAACCTATTGCTACTCAACTCTTGCCAAAATTCATTTGTTATCCCCGAAATAGCACCTGACTTCCCTCCTTTACTTTTTGTCATTACTTCCTTAATTTCCTCTATCGATATGACTTGGTCCAGCATAGGCAGAGTGACCCCCAGCCCCCTCGGGACGCCAAACTCATCCCTCTTCCTCCAATTATCTTCAGCATTTAACAGGTTCTCATAATATGCAATCCATATTTCATCGCTTATAGAGCTCCCCCCACCACTTCTGCTCCCCCTACAGTAAGACTTTATCCTGCTCCACACTTTGCTACAGTCGTTAGCTTTAGAATCCTTATTTAGTGCTGTTGCTTCTTTACCCTGCCATTCATCTTTCATTTTACTGAGCAGTTCCCTATATTCTTTCCTTAGACGACAAAATTCTACTCTCATCGTATCATCCCCTCCTCTCTTGTATAACTTCAGTGCCCTAATAACTTCGGTTTTCTTCCTTCTACAAGATTCATCGTACCATCCTTTAATACTCCCTAATTTTCCCCTAGCCTTCACGAGCATTTTCCGCCCTGCCATCATAATTGCATTCTCAATCATACGTATTACCCCTTCAATTTCATCATTACTGATCATTAAACTTATTCCTACCTTTATCAGCTCAAAATTTTCTCCCTGGAAGTAGTTCTGGAACTCTCTGCAGTTTTCCTCCCTCCATCTGAATCTATTCACTTTTCTCTCTATAGCTTTAACTTGTGGGTTCCCTTTTGATTTTGTCACCGCTCCCTGCATGTTGACGACAATTGGTAGGTGATGTGATTCCCCCCATTCTTCAACAGTGAACCTCTTAATTAGGGCTAGTGCTCCTCTAGAGCATATTGCTAAATCTATTACACTTCCTCCAATCTCTGTTATATACGTCAGGTTACCTTCTTCATCCCCCACACAGACACCATTTAATATATATAGCTCTTCTGCACCACATAGTTCCAAAATCTTTTCTCCGTTCTTGTTACATTCCTTGTCTTTGCTGTGCCTATCACCACATACGGCCTCGGCAACCCCCTTGCTGTAAAGGGGCTTTCTGTCTGCAACCCTCGCATTGAAGTCCCCTAACAGCACAATCTCTGCCTCTTCATATATATTTTGAATTCTGTTTATTTCAATAGCTAACTCATCGAAAAAGCTTTCTCTTGCATACGGGGAATTCTCCGGAGGGTTGTAGACAAAGCCGAAACATACCGTTCCTTTCCCCCTCCCCCTAATATCAGCTTTTACCCATACTACTTCTTCCAGTTCTGAACTAATAAATTCTGATAATTCCCTCACCTCTTCTTTAATTAAAACAACAATACCCCCTGGGAACCTACCGGTGCGAGCTTTCCTAATCTTAGGTTTTGTATATATACTGAAGCCATCTAATTTAACCTCGCAACCTACAGGGAGCCAACTCTCAACAAATCCTACAATCTGCATATCTTCTATTAGGGTCAAAACTACATCGTTGCCTCTCTTATTTAAAAAACCCTCTATATTTACGCTAGCAATATTCCAGTTTAGTTATTTTTTACTCCTACCCTCCTCGCTGGCGGTAGCTTTACTTCTAGTAACTCTAGCTTTCTCTAACTCTAGTATACTACCACCTGGAGAAGAAATGACCTCCTTCTCCACATTAAACTGCTCTGCCAAGGTTTTCTTGCCCCAAAGTTCTTTTAGACTAGTAACTCGTTGTTTGCCAGTCTCACCTTTCTGCAAACCACGCACTTGTCCGGTGATCCTGGCGCTGACGTTAGTCGTTCCTGCTCGCGCCACTTCCGTGTTGGACTTGGAGGTCGCTGCTCTCTGTTGACTCATCACCGCACTTTCCTCTGACCCGACAACTGCTTCCACCTGGTTGCTAGGTCTAACTGTCTCCTGTTGTTGTTGCTTCTCCATATCCTGGAGTTGTGCCACTGTCCAAATCCGATCCCAGTTGTTGCCGCTAACCGCCAGTCTATTACCTTTTACATAAGCCTTGAGACCAGAGCTCCTTGCCTTCCTTAAATGAAACTGCAAGGTCCGTTGCTCGCTTGCCTCTTCTTTACTCATTTCTCTCCTTATCCATATCCTCTCCCCTTTCAAGTTCCTTGTGTTCGCCAGAATTCTGTGAGCCATCAGCGAAGAAACTAATGACACTTTCACGGGCCTCGTGCCCCTTCCTCGCCCTATCCTGGTCACATTGTCAATCTCTGAGACTCCAATGTTTATCCGCATGCCTTCACTAATCACTCGGAGCACCTTGGATGTTAGATCCTCGGTGCTTTCCTTGGCATCTTCCTTTATTGAGGAGGGAATCGAACCCTCCTATTCTTAATTTTGCCTCCCAAGGCTGAATGTACCACAACCCTCTAACGGCAAAGCCGGGAATCTAACCCGGACCTTCGGAGCGACAGTCAAGAATGCTAGCCTCTACAGCACGAAGTGGCCAGTTCTTAGTGTAATTACAGTATACTGTATTATTACATGATTATCAACTACATTCAACCTTTCCTCATTCTGTCTCCCATAGCTGGGATACTGTACTGTAAAGAACTGGTTTTTTTTTCGTCTTTTGTGCATATTGTATTACTCAGAAACTTCGGGATCAAAATGCATGAAACTTTTCTTGTGTAATAATATCTCATTGAGAAATGGAAACACTTGTAGAGTTGTTAATACATTTGGTCATCAGCCCCGTGTAGTTGGGAGTGTGTTGAAGCTGTCCGGCAACCTGTATTGCTGTGATGATTGTAGTTGTGTGTAAATGTATCTGGGACAGGAATGTGGAAGACACTCCGAGACTTGAAATAAGGACTACCCCTGCAATTTCCTGTAGGGAGTGTGGCAAAACCCGGGGGAAAACCACACTCAGGATAACCACTGTTAGCACCGGGATTCGAACCTACAATATCCGTACTTAACGCAGCTGGCCTCGCGACCATGGTGCACGTTTGACGAGCGTGGCTACGCCGCGGGACGAAATGCTTTAACTATAACCCACCCCATTGGTCGATCCTGGCTACGCTACTTCCCATAGCCCCCGTTTTATGAAAGGTATCGTGAAGATTATATAAATAAATGGTACCTGGCCTGCGATGGACACCCAATCAAATTTTACATTGATCGACCTAGCCGCCCTCGAGTTATAATCGTGCAAACAAACAGACAAACAAACGGACATTCTTCAGAAGAGAAAGAAACTATATACGCGACTTAGTAATCCAAAAATTCGTTCTGAAGAATATTCACCAGCCGTGAAAGCCTATACAAGTCAAACAAACAAAATGCGCGCATTACTGTTCTGCAGCAGGCTGTTCCAAATCCATGAGTTTGAGTACGCGTACACGCGAGTACTCAGCAGTAATGCTCGGAGCACGGTTGGAGAGGGACTAGGGGTGATAGCCAATACGTCACTGGGTGAAGGTTATAGCACAAGACCATGCGCTTGCTGCCAGTCATGATGTATCCACCGCGAAGTGACGGCAGCCCCCCACAGCAGAGCTGTATTGCATGTTGCAGGTTTACTCACGTAAGGCGGCGATTACTCCGCTGCTCACGGGCGAGTTGCTCGGCTGGAACAGCCTGGAGCCTACCTTGAGGGCCCTCCCTATTGAACGGAGCCTCGCAGAGGCCGTGTGGTGGCCTGGCCCTGTGTATTTCAGAGTGTCGACCAACGCATTGGCACTAGCAGCAGCGTAGCGCCCAACTAGTTTAACACATTTACACCTTTTTAACGTATTTAATAATCATTATTACTTACATGAATTTCAGAGCAGTTGCTGGAAATGCTGTCCTTCATTTTCTAAACACACGTTACACTGACGTTGGAAGTTTTGGTACACTCGGTGTAATTCATCCTCACTGATATTTCGTAACAGTGGAGTTATTTTGTTCTCGAGCGCCTCCAGAGTACGCGGATTGTTTCTGTATACATTTAGTTTGAGATTACCCCACAAGTAGAAATCGCTACTGAAACTTACGAACAAATTTACTGCAAACTTTTTCTTGAGAAGATAAGTTTCCACTAGGACAATTCGATGTTTTGTTCTATACGTAACCATGATCACGGGATACAAGGCAGGCTACAGTACTTCACAGCAAGTCTAAATTATCACAACTAAGGTATCTTGCCAGCACCGTATGTAATAAATGATATTACAGAATCCAGGGCTTTACGACCCGCTGTTGTAATCAGCACATGCTATAAATCTGGCGGTGAGTCATTGCGACCAGACCGCTGCACGGCCACTGCAAAGCTCCGTTCTATAGGGAGAGCCCTCACTGTATATAGAGATGCTCATTTTATGAACACCTTGCCAAGCTTGTTATTGTTTCATTGGGGGAGGGCTTGGACATTGTGGTCATTTAGCCCCGTGTACTTGGTTAAGTATGGAATTTGTGTCTGATAAGCTGTGTTATTGTCTGTATCGGTGTATTTATAATTAAGGTAAGGATTAGGAAGGATGCAGCCGAGGCCTTCAGTTAGGAACCATCCCGGCATTCACCTGGTTTTGTGAGAAACCACGGAAAACCACTTCCAGGATGGCTGAACCCGCCTCTTCTCAGTTTTGCTTCACGAAGCTGAATCATGTCAAGCTTATGCTGGCGTCACATTTTGTGCTGTACCTCTTGCAAAGAGAATTAACTTGTCTGCTCCATTGTACTGTACAGTATTCGCACTATATCTCTGCTGGTGAGGCCCGGGAGTTCTGACGGCCGACTTAGCATAATGCACTCGGTAAACTCATTAGTGCTTGTTGGTGTGCCAATTTGAGAAATGTCTTTGGTGAGGTTAGTACAGTCGGTATACCTTTCCTGGAAGTAATGACGTAGTTCACCGACAGGGATATAACGTGGGGCTGCTGTATTAATGGCCAGAGCAGGGGCGTATATAGAGTTTTATTTCGGGGGTTGGAGGGCATGGTATAGGCTCAAAGAATAGGGGGTCCGGGGTTCTCCCCGGAAAAATGTTGTATAATTTGGTGCAAAATGATGAGTTTTAAGGCTGTCTAGCATCGCTTTTTCAACTAATTTGTTGTGATGTTTTATGGTTGGTTAATGTCAAACACAACTAAGACCATTTTATGATACTTTTTATTAATACAATCTTCTTGCTCACTTGATAGTGTTTACATGGAAAGAATTAATATTAACTGTTTTGATTTACAACTCACACTATAATATAAAGTCAAGGTTTCTTGAAGCATTGCCAAATCGGTTCATAACTTCAGCGTCAGTGAGATGTATGTCTCTGTGAATAGATGACAATACTAGACCGTTGAGTCTGTTTTCAGAAGTAGAATTTCTTAAGTATGTTTTCAACCAACTCAAACTAGTTCGGCAGTACCAGTAGCTACAGAGAGAGGCAAATTTGCCAGAAGTTTGATAAGGGTATAAAAGTTAGGGAAAACACTTTTGTCACACGCTTCAAGGGCACTTGTTCTTGGTAGGTTGTTAAGAGCGAAGGCACTGGAGAGTAATAAGAGGTTATGTTGTTACCGGTACTCATAAGATCAGAGCAAACTGATTGTCACACTGTTTACATCGCTCTACCTTCGCCTTGCTTTGCAACGTTGCCATACGTCGCTTAGTAACAATAGTAGCCTACATGATTATATTAGTTTTTAATGTTTTAATTCATAAACAAATAATATATGTGACAAAATTTCGGGGAGGGGGCTCCCCCCTTATATACATGCCCCTGGGTCAGAGCAAAGGCATACAAAGCCAGGGGTTGCAGGTTCAAGTCGCATATTGGTCAAACTAATGAAAACTTTTTAGAATCCATTTTCCCAGTGTTGTCAGCATTATCTAATAAATGAATTTCTTTAACTCATTAATGTGCCGAATTAAGTTGGTCCCTGCTGATCTGAAAAAAAAACTACAGGGATTATCATAGACTTCTCGAAAGAGGGTTGATTGGCTGACAAGTTTCGTTCGCCATGTGAATATCTCGTTAATTCTCTGTCTTCCTTTTAAATTGCTTGTACAGTGAGGACCATCCCTATAGATAGAGCCCTGCGCGGATAAACAAAACGTTATACGCCCCGCATTCTCACGACTGTTATCCTCATCTGCACCGCATCGCATCCGCACAACGGTTATCCTCATCTGCACCGCATCGCATCCGCACGACCAGTGGCGGCTGGTGTAGATAATTAGTTGTGTGCTGTAGTTCTAACCCTCCCTTCCAAAAAAGTTATATAAACATATAGAAACACTCACTCAGTGACCAAAAATGAAGTCCATACGTCGCCCCTTCTTGCTGTAGAACTTGTCAATCACCCTGGCATTGAACCCCTCCATACTGGAGACCGTCTTCTTCTCAATGGAGAGCATAGCGAAGGCACTTAGTCTCTCTTGTGCCATGGTGTTCCGCAGCGATGAGAAACACCTCTTAGGCTCTGAAGTAGTCATGGGTGTTGTTACTAATATCCTCAGAAGCTTGCTTGTTTGGCAGAACGTACCTTGCAGATTACTGGATATTATGAAATGCAGAAGAGGGACTGCCCCACCAATATTCCTAAAATGTGGCCTACAGTACAGAACCGACAGTTCTGTTCTGAGCCTTTCCTTTTCCAGCATGCTATAGGCCTGAACCAATACACCTAGTTCTTTATCTGGAAACGTTTTGGAAAATCGTTCAAAGTTTGTGGAATCTAACAGTTTTGCTGCTTCCAGGTGATCCAAGGTTTGGAAGCGATCGCGGGCTTCTCGTGTTATTCTATCACATACTTCCTTGGCATCAGTACGCCGACATGATACTTTCTGCGCTTGTTTTCTGAAGCACACGTTTCTTCAAAAGTACCGGTACTAGCAATGTTTTCTACTGATTCCCTGATGTTGTTGATCACTTGAATGAAGTGTGACACAGCGGATGTTATCTTCACGGCATCAGCCGTTCTTGACTGCAACTGATGGTACATTATGTCCACATGTCGCATCAATTTATGAAAGAAATGTAGCCAAAATATGAATTCCTCGTCTTCTAAGCTGCGACGAAGCCCATTTGCCTGAAGGCAAGTTTTATAGGATGGGGTTTTCTCCAGCATTAATTAACACTCCCTTTGCTCGTACACCACATTTACGGTGCGCGACCTGAAATTCCATCTAGTCGCTGGTCCAGTTGAAATTCTTCGAGCTGCCACTGCTTCTAAAGCAGACGTCCGTTGCGCGACCTTGATAAGAAAGCAGGGAACGCTGAAAGGTGAGCGAAGAACCTCCTAGCCGACTGATTCTGCGAAGCTGCATGTTCCATTGTTAAATTCATTTGGTGCACTCCATTTTTACCACCACTCATTACTGATGCCCCGTCGTAGGTCTGCACAATAACTTTGTGTGGTGTAGCGTTAAACATGTTGTCCATTACACTTAAAATACATGATGCAAGGGAATCCGCATTCTGACCTTGCGGTTTAAAGAAGCCCCAAAATTGTACGTATGGAATACCATCTTTCTCATACCGAAATACCAACACTAGCTGTGTCTGCTCTGAAACATCGGTAGTTTCATGGGCCATCACACTAACAAAATATGCTTGCTGTATTCCTTCTGCTATCACTTCTCTGCAGGTTTCTAGCATGCAGTCCAACAGCTCGTTCTGGATGGTGTTTGAGGTCCCTTTGAAAACTCTATTAGATTCAATGTGCTCCTTTACTGCACTGTCTATACTGGAAATTAAATCTACTAGGCCCAAGAAAACGCCAGGATTGTCTGAATTATCACTTTCGTCGTGCCCTCTTAAAGCTAATTCAAACGCACCACAAAACTTAATGAAAATGAATATCCACAGCCTGCTTCCAGTCTCCGACCGGGTCAGGAACGGAATGAATGAAGCCCCCATCTAGCGGCGAGGATATGAACTGTGTCGGCTGCCGAGGCCTGACGCACTCCTCACCACAAAACTTAATGCAGTCTATAATTCTGGATAGCACATACCTGTTCTTCTTCACTTGTTGATTGTTCCTTTCTTTTTCTTCATGATAAGCACGGCTTAATAGTGTTGCAATATTAACTGTTCCTAAAGCACTTAAATTTAAAGAATTATTGATGTGTTTCTCGCTGTCATTATGCTTCCTCATTAAAGCGTTTAAATGCCCACCAAGATCTCTAACACCCACTGTTCCCCAATAATCACTATTGCCAAAACACAAACAAGGAAAACAGAAAAGGGCATTTCTAATCTCACACCCGCACACCCAATCGTTTTCATACTTTTCTATTACATTTTCTAGTGTATGCAGATTTGTTAGAAGTGGCTTTCTGAGCAATATCTAAGTCCGGGGTAGGTCTACCTAACTTCTTTACCTTAGTTTTTTCTTCACGAGTTCTGGTTGAAAATGGGGTTTTCAAGAGGCTCTCCACTGAGTTTTCCATATTGCACAAACACGCAAACAAACTCAACACATATACTCATTCCTCATACAAAATTAATTAGCCTAAGTACAGCACACAATGAAATGAAAATCCACAGCCTGCTTCCAGTCTCCGACCGGGTCAGGAATGGAATGAATGAAGCCCCCATCTAGCGGCGAGGACATGAACTGTGCCGGCTGCCGAGGCCTGACGCACTCCCCTGGGGCTATGAATAAATGAATGACAGATGAAATGAAATGATAGTGGAGAGTGTTGCTGGAATGAAATGTTGACAGGGAAAACCGGAGTACCCGGAGAAAAACCTGTCTGCCTCCGTTTTGTCCAGCACAGATCTCACATGGGGTGACCGGGATTTGAACCACGGACCCAGCGGTGAGAGGCCGGCGTGCTGCCGCCTAAGCCACGGAGGCTTTACAGCACACAATAACACCTGCAATTACAAAATATTCACGAATTCGGAAACACTTGGTCTGACCGCGCATAAACAGTACTACTCAGTGTTACCAAAAGCATTAAAATGAAACCAGCAACGCCGTAATGCAAAATCACATGTTATTTTGCTATAGTGAAATTTATGAACTAGGCATCACAATAAACATGTCCTTATTTTGACGACATAAACATTATAAATTTTATAGTACATCGATTTAAAAAATGTGGCTATAGAATAAGTAGGTTGCGAGTATTGAAAAAGACCTTCTGGCGGGAACAGCTGATGGCTTCCTCTGCTTTGTTAACCCCATTTTCTTTGAGCGATTCTCTCTTAAATGCTATTGCTGAGTCCAGAAAGTGCCACTGGTCACGTTCACATTCCGTGTGACCAGTGCTGCCTCTGTGTGGTCGAACAAAGAATCGCTGTGATGACTGGTCTTTGGTCTTAGCTGTTGTCCCAACAGCACATCCAGAACACAAGGGAAAAGTTGGGCGCGCATGCGCAGAAGACAAAACTCACGCTTCCTGCCAATAAACTTGGAAATCCTCGCTGGGCTGTGATCAGCACAGCTAACGCCGTGCACAAAGTGGAGCGCACGCCTAGATACCTCGAACCGTACATGTTCTGTACCTCGTAGTGAGGGGAGTAGAAATATTTCCTATTCTTTGCTTGACGTCTTTTTTAAAGCGTTGTATTTGTAGATAATAGGCCTATTATTAAAATAATTTATTTTCAAATAAAGTAATGTGCTGCAGCACTTCAGCACATAAGGAGCGGCCGCCCCTGCGCACGACTGTTATCCTCATCTGCCCCGCATCCGGACGACTTTTTCCGCATTCCCACGTTTGTTGTCCGAATCTACTGGCATTACAATAATATTTATAATTATTAGATAAAGCATAAATTACTAAAGCAACATATTTAGACATTTGAGGGAAAAGTCTTTCCCTTAGGCTTTGTATGTCATGTGCTATGTTTAAAATGAATGTTATACAGCCAGAATTGCAATACTTTTCAGTTCATGTTTGTGTTAATTGTGCTTAATGACAAAAATTTGAATGAGATTAACTTAAATCGTCATCTTACATTTGTCATGGAAAAAGTATAAGGGAACAATTATCATATGTCGTAAACATCCCGGCCCCAATAATATTAAACAAGTTCGGATTGTATTCTTAAAACAATCCGCGAATTTCCTCCAAACATTATCCGCAGCTTATCCGCACCGCACAGGGCTTTACCTATAGAACGGAGCTTCGGATGCGCCACGCGACGGCTGGGCCACTGTGTGTAGCCGCCTGTCGAACAAGGCAATGGCGCTAGCTGCAGCGTAGCGCCCAACTAGTTCAACACATTTACACCTTTTTGCGTATTTAATAATCATCATTACTTACATGCATTTCACAGTAGTTGCTGGAAATGCTGTCTTTCTTTTTCTAGACACAGGTTGCACAAACGTAGGAAATTTTGGTACACTCGCTGTAATTCATCCTCACTGATATTTCGTATCAATGCAGTTATTTCGTTGTCGAGAGCCTCCAGAGTACGCGGATTGTTTCGATTACCTTTTGTTCGAGGATCTCCACGAGTGAAAATCGCACACATACAAATCCGGGACCGGGCAGGCCATAGTCCTCGCCTTATTATTTTGTCATCAAAGATGTTACGAAGAGCCGTCACGGGATACCCCACACCCTACAGTACTTCACCACAAGTCTCAACTCTCTCAACTAAGGCATTTTGTCTGCTGCGTGTGTAATAAATGCAATGCCAGCATTGGGGACTTCCCATCCTGCTCTTGTGTTATCGCTAAATGCTAGTCAAGTGGCGGTGACTAATCACTCTCCGCCCACCCCGCACGCAAGCAAAGCTCCGTTCTTGAGGGAAGACCCTCACTGTACTGTTTGTACAATGCACGACCTGATATCTGAATGGAGTGCAGTGTTGAATTTGAAATTCCCATGGCTTTAAAATATGCTGTGACTTCCCTTTGTAGGTGTCTTATTCCTTTCATACGATCTGAGTAACTTCGTTACAACAGTCGCAGTGATTCTTCCTGGGTTTTATCTCAAAGGGAATGGGGATGATCCAAAGTCCGGCAGGGGGGGGGGGGGGGGGGACATTATAATCTTGTGACCTCAGCAATAATTAGCTGATATTAGCACTAATGATTTGTATTGCTCAGTGAAATGTTCCAATCTGCGGCTGGACAAGGCACTGGAATGCTATTTCATACATATAGTTTCAAACATGGATAGTAGATCATAACATCCACTTGGCATGCGGGATTGCCAAATTTAAGGTACGGTATTTGTTTGGCCAAACCAGCGGCGCTTTATTACTCTGATGTTTCTAATACAACTGTCGCCTAATTTGATACACCAAAGGGCACCATTTACCCCTTGTTTATAATACCGCTAATGACAATAGTAATTTTTAAAAAGCCCACACGCAATTGATCGATATTTTGCTGTAATGGATACACACAACATGCAACATGTGTACAGCCGAGCAAATTAACAAATCCAGTGAGTTGGCAGAAGACCACTGTTGTACTACCTGTTTTCTCTGCAACAGGTATTGTACCGACGCGACGTCTCAGAAGAGAAACCTGCAGGGATTAAATCGGTCATTCTTAACACGTGCTCGACAGTTCGAAAGCTTTTAAAACTTTCCCACCACATATAGTAAATAGAAGATTGCACTAAAATGCAGTTAGTGACCGTTTTCCACCTTCTGTAACAATAGGACTGCATATAATAACAATAATAATAATGTAGGCTAATATTATGATCCTGCTACATTATGCAGGGTTTATTTATATTTTCCTCCTCACCCGAAGGATATCTGGAAGAAACCCTGACAATACTTTCACGCATAATAATAATAATAATAATAATAATAATAATAATAATAATAATAATAATAATAATAATAATGTACAGTTTATCTGTGCCCCTCGTCAGAACGTTTAATCTGCAGAATATGTGAGCTTCAGTTCTCGTCGCTGGTGAATTACGTAGCGCCTGGGCGTGGTCAGGAGTGGATGCCAGTTGCCACGCAACACCCCAGGACTTCGTTGGAGCGACAGCTAGCTTCAGTCTCCGCCCATGTGCCGGAGTGCAGAGATGACGCGCGCGCTTCGCTGTGTTGCTAGCTAGCCGAGTGACATTCGTTAGTGCGTACGGCATGTGATTTTAGTGAATCGTTATAGTGATTACAACATGTTTGACATTGTTCAAGAACTAGTTGAAAAGATACCGTTCTTATCATTGTCTCACGAAGAAAAAGTCAGAATCGTTAAAAATGGAAGACCTCAGCCAAATCTTCCCGACCTTAAAAGCGAACACAAAGAAAAAAATCGAACTTACACGAGGTGTTTCCATGAGGCAAATTACGAGAAATTCCCTTGGCTGACTGGTTCTGTCTATTTGAATAGACTGTACTGTTGGCCGTGTCTGCTCTTTTCACCTGAATCGTCCACTTGGACAACAACCGGCTTCGTTAGTTTAAATTACTTCGTGACAGCTTGTGAAAAGCATCAGAAATCCGGTTGCCATTTGAGGGCATTTGCTAATCATCAACTCTTTGAGTGTACTGAAGACGAGCAATCCGTACGTTTTATTAAGAAAAACGAATATGCTTTGCACAATGAAAAAGTAAAAGAAAGCAGATTCATCCTGAAAAGACTGATTGATATTGTGATACTTTTTAGTAAACAGCTTTCTGCTCTAGGGAACCAAGCAGAGTTTAGTAGCTCAGGAAGAACGGACGTATGTGTACAACTATTGGAGTTTTTGGCTTTGTATGATCCCATTTTAGCAAATCATTTAAAAACAAGTACCGTATTGAACGGTACTATGCCTGCAATTCAGCGCGGAATCATTGATGCCATAACTAGCGTCATTTCTGACAAAACCATAGCAGAAATAAAGCAAACTAATTTTATTGCCATTCTACTCGATGAAACCTCTAATGTTCGTAACAAGAGTCAATTGTCAACAGTGATAAGATTCGTTGATGACGAAGGAAAATGCCGGGAACGTTTTTTATATTTCGAAGATATTAGATCAAACAGAACCGTGGAAGGATTATGTCGTCATGTAACAAAAGTTGTCACTGATTTAAACTGTTCCCAAAAATTCGTGGCCCTGACGTTCGATGGAGCAGTTTTAGACACAAATGATGTTTTTGGTCTTCAGTGGGCTCTGAAAGAGAAGTATCCGTTTGCAACGTTCATGAATTCTCATGGCCAGAGGCTCAACGTTGTTGTTTCACAATCCACCAGTTCCATCAAAGAATGCAGACAGTTCTTCACTGGTCTCTCAGGTATATCTGGTTTCTTTTCTGGCTCTTCAGATCGCATGGATGCGTTAAGGAAGTTCATGGCGAAAGACCCTTTAGTAACCACACCAACAAAGTGGAATTTTTCATCAAGGCTAGTAAATACAGTCAGAACGAATAAGCGGTATCTGATACAATTTTTCACGTCAATTGAAGACGAACCCGGTGATTGGTCACCTGAGGTAGTGATAGCTGCTTCAGGATTTATTTGCTTTCTGTCTAAATTTAACACACTATTTCTTTTAACACTTTTCCACAGGATATTTTTACTAGTTGATGCACTGTATCATGTATTGCAGGATAAGTGGATAGACATGCTTTACTGTCATAAAAAGGTTTCCGATGTTCTTGAAAGTGTTATAAAAATTCGCGATGAGTGTTTCGGTCAAATATGGGCTGATACACACAGTGATAGTCACGAAGGTACTGAGCCAAACCCAAAACAGCGGAAGTTTGACACAAACTCTTACAAAAGAATGTTTCGTGAAATTCTGGACATTATAATGAAACAAATTAAAATAAGATATGGTTATCAGGAACATTTTGAATTCGTGTCTTTGCTGGATTCATACAAATTTGAGTCGTATGCTATAACTTTTCCTGAAAAAGTTATGCGTAATCTTATGACAGAATATTCCACGTATTTTGATTACACTCGTCTTAAAAACGAGTTGAAGGTTTTTTATTCATTGGATATATCCAGAAGCGCGTCAATAGGCGACATTCCTCCTTTTTTGCGGTCTAAGAAACTGCATGTTGTATTTAGTGAAGTGTATAAACTAGCGGAACTTATCCTAACTTTCCCATCAGTGAACTTCAATACGCCAGGTAGCTCTTGTGCCGCAAAAAGAATTGGCGCCTACCTCAGAGCAACGCAAGGGCAAACTTGTTTAAGTGACTTCAGTATTCTATCGATAGAAAAAGATATTCTTGTGGACCTTCGTCACTCGGATGTAACGTTTTATGAGAGTGTAATTCGGAAGTTCACCGAGAAGGATCAGAGGGCAGACTTCATGTACAAATAGTACATCCAGAGGTAAGTCATCACTTATAACCCTGCAGCACTGGTGCTCCAGTCTCATATTTCTTAAAATATAATTCTCAGTTATAAGCAACACACAGTTTGAATTATTTTAATACTCTAAAATGGTTTATGAACAACACCTGTGCGAGATTCTAATTACTGTAAAAGTCCGTAATGTTAGTGTACAACAAAATACTGACGCGTGGCATTTGCAATTATTTGATGTACAGCATTCTATATTACAGCATTTCCTTAAAAACGATCACCCTTGGTTTGAAATTACAGTTTATCATTAAATTCAAGGTTCATTAATTATTTGGGCATTGGACACCCCTGGCAAGAACATTCAGCATGACTTAAAAACGTTTTACAACTTGCGGAATAGTACTTAGGGTGGAATTCAGAGACATTTCTTGAGGACACCTTGAGGAGACCTTGGGCTTGAGGAAGCCTTAAGGAAGCCATTTGCATTCAGAGAGCTTCCTTGAGGCTTCCTTGAGGAAGCCATTTGAAGGCTCCCTTGAGGGTTCCTTAAGGAGACCTCAAGCATTTCTTAAGGAGACCTCAAGGCTTACTTGAGCAGAAATACTATTCAGAGACATTTCTTGAGGAAGCCTTGGGCTCAAGGACTCCTTCGCGTCTGCGCACGACTTGTCGTGTGCTAAGGTAGGGGACAAGCTACCTTAAGGAATCCTTATCACAAGAAAAATGGACGTAGGCTTGGCGGACGATAAATTTCTTTATTATATTGAAGCGGTATTTGAAGAAGATGACGTGCCAAGACGATATGTAAGAGATTTTGAAAACCCATTGGAAATATTTTCGGAGACGATACCGTTTTTTCAAAGGATATTGTGACAAACGACATTTTGCCGTTGGTTCAAGTTGAAAGACGGCGAAACAGACGAGGACTTCCAATATCTCCAATGCTTCAAACTTTAATAAGTCTACGATTTTATGCCACCGGAAATTTTCAGGTACCGGTAGGCCTATGTGGAGCGTTCAGAATAAAATCCAATAGCGATACGGAAAGTACGGTAGACTACCGTACCCGAATTAGGCTAAGGTATGGTTCTTTTGTTGGTTAGGTACGGTACGGTAAGTTACTGCAGTGTAGACTATAATTTGCAAATGTATTACCGGTATTTGTTTATTTAAAAAGATATTTTGACGGTATTGTAGACAGATTGTTGACGGACTGATAACTGTATTTTCCACAGGATAAGAGCCGTACGGTAATGTTGCATGGTGTGAATAAAGTTCTTTGTCGAGTGCAATTATTACAATTCATTCGGGAATATAAAATAACGTTTGTTGTAAGCCTGCCGGTAAGTTGACTGCTTGGAGACTATACCAGTAGGCTACCGTACTAGGTTCATGTGTGCGTCTTAAACGTAAGTTACACAATTAGCCTGTTAACCTATTTTGATGCAAGACTTTCATACCGTACTTCCAGTAAGTCTACCGATACACGGCACCAAATAACCTACAATACTGGTACGGTAATGTAAAGTAATAGCCCATATAGGCCTTACGATCACGCAGTGGATGATTTCTCATAATAATCCTGTTTACTGGCCTCATTATTGGGTTAAAAATGGCTAGATGCAAACATGCACATTACTGATAGGTCTATAATACGCAATCTACTACAGTACGCATAGAAATACAAGTCACCTGACATTCAACTACGCGGGTCTGATTGCCAAGATGTCCCAAGACCCTAAAATGAACGATCATCACGCAAAAATAGTGAATTTCTGTAGGGTAAACCATTTTGCTCTTGACTGCACTAATCGGAGACACACCCCAGATATTAATGGAAATTAATGTGTGCCCTTAACTTACTGTAACTTACAAATTGAACTGAGATATGCTAGTCAGTTAGGCCTAATGAATTCTAATAAATGGTATTTCTAGGATAGGCCTATATTTTGGCTTCGGGATAGTGCCTCAAGGCATCTTTGAATTTCCTATAAAAAAATTAGTACAGGTACCAACTTATTAATAATCTATGAAACAGCCTCTTGCTGTTTCACTGGACTTAGGGCATCATGGTCATCAAGCCCATGTAGGCCTACTTGAGTACGGTACTGGTATGTGTAGGCTATAATCTGTCTGATCTCATGTTTTTTTTTTTTTTTTTTTTTTAGCGTATGGCTTTTAGTGCCGGGAGTGTCCGACGACATGTTCGGCTCGCCAGTTTTGTAGCTGCTTCGAGACGGACACCCAATGGGTGAGCTACAAGTACCGTTGGGGGGGGAAGTTGGAATGTAAGGACGAGGAGTTGGAAGGTAGCGGCTGTGGCCTATAGTTAGGGACCAACCCCGGCATTTGCCTGGAAGGAAGATGGGAAAACACAGAAGACCATCTTCAAGGTTGCCGGCGGGGCGATTCGAACCACCTCGCCTCCCGGATGTGAGCGACTGCCAGCAGTCATGCCGTAACGACCTCGGCTAACTCACCCGGTTCTCATGGGTTATTTTGTGTCTGTAATAAATTGATGCTAAGGTTAAGAGGGTGGCTTATAAGAGCCATCCTGGTATTTCTGTGGAATTGAATTGGAGAATCGTGGAAAACCACTTCCATGATGGCTTACATAGGGATCGAACCCACCTCCTTTCAGTTTTTCCTTACAAGGCGAGAGTACCTTGTTCCAACCTGCAGGCGAGAATTAGCCTTAGGAACTGGATTCTGATCATGTACATACCCCAAGAACAGAAGGTGGCCAAGAACTGGCTGTTCCAATTGATCTGCACATAAAAAACATAACAGATGTAGTAGGCTAATCCAAAGGCCATATAACGTAGGTCAATGCATCAATAACGGATGTTAAAGCATGCCCTGTAGTTAGTAATCCCCCTACATCAATAGGATATCCATCTGGGGCAGATGACTTCAGTGTTCCACAAGAAAAAGTAGCCTATGTTACAGACTAGTTGCATAAATCTTCCAGTTGATAATACATATATCTGAGAAAATGAATGTGGATTTACCTTCCTCATCAGAAAAATATAACAGCTTTCTGATTGACAACAAAATGAAATTTTATTGACCATGTGTAGGCTTTGCCTCACCAAAATGAAATAGTGTCGTTAATTCTGAATCATACAAAAACAATTTTAACATTCTGTAACTAGGCTGTCTCATCTATTTTCTTAAAACAACACTAACTTTTTTTCAGACTGTATGTGGTGATCTTCGGGGAGTAAGCCAGTCCACTGCATGCAGGACTGTCTTACATACATCCGAGCATTTGGCACAAAAACTTCCAACATACGTAAGATTCCCGAACTCACAGGAAGAATTTGCTAGGAGGCGAAGGAAATTTTTTCAAATGGCTAATTTCCCTAATGTCAGTGGGTGCATCGACTGTACCAAGATGCCCATCAAAAACCCTGGTGGACCAACGGCAGAGGTGTATAGGAATAGCAAAGGATATTTCTCTTTCAATGTTTAGTGTGTTGCAGGTCCAGATCTTGAAATCTGTGACATCGTTATTCGATGGCCTGAATCCGCTCACGATTCAACATATGCCATATGGAAGCGAGGCAACCATTTATAGAGAGGCATTTCATTGGCTAGGAATAGAATATTGAACTAGCCACTCACATGCCAAAGTTATTTACATAAAAGTTAAAGCTTTATAGTTCGTCATCATCATCCGTGTCCAACCCCTGTAACCCGGGTGTTGTAAGCTAGCCTCTACCACTCCTGTCTATTATTCCACTCCTCCTGCTCCATTACTTCTGCCACATCCAGTTCAATGTCACATGTCTAGTGGGATTTGGTCCATCCATCTCTTCTTTGGTCTTCCAAACAATCTAATAGTTATTTTTGGCAATTTGAGACTGCATAATTCACTGGGAACAACATGCACCATATGGAAGTGAGGCAAACATTTATAGAGAGGCATTTCGTTGGCTAAGACTCACATGCTAAAGTTATTTACATAACAGCTGAAGCTTTATAGTTATTCTTGGTAATTTGTTACTGCATAGTTTGCTGGGAACACCGAACAACATGTGCCATATGGAAGTGAGGCAACCATTTATAGAGAGGCATTTCATTGGCTAAGATTAGAATATTGAACTATCTACTCACATGCCATAGTTATTTACATAAAGGTTGTGGGAAACTTGTCATCCTGGGGCCAATATCTGGCAAGCCAGATTCTGCCTGTCACAAGCCAGGACAAAGGGTGAGTATTAGAGGAGTAACACCTCTTTAAAAAACCTTGGTCCAGCTGGCCCAGCTGGTAGTACCTTGTAAGGGTCCCTTGCCTGGGTTACAGGTGAAGATGGTCAAAGGTTTTGAAAGCAGAAGAGGACTCCATGTCCCAACGGTGGATAAAGCGGACAAACTGTCATCAAGCTCTGGGGCTTACAACCTCAGTTCTATTTCCGGGAAGAAGCGTCCCAAACCATTCTAAACAATCAAGCATTATTGCATGTCGTCATAAAGACGTCGCTACGCCAGGTGGCAACTGTTCGCCGGAATAAAGCATTTATGCTTGAACATGAAGAAAGCAGAAGGGGAATCAACGTGCACATAGGCCTTTGGATTCTGGGGAGCCTACTGATATTAGATGCTTAAGAGAACTGAAACCTATTAGGAATTTTATGATTAAACATACAAAACTCTTACATTCAAAATTTCACAGCGTAAGAAATATGTTATATCAGCAGAAGAACGAGCTGCAAGATCTTCCAGAATGAAGAAGTGTTGGGAAAGGAAAAAATTATCAAGAATTAAGAACTGAACTTATTACTTGAAATAATGGAAGACTTTGTATGTAAGGTTTGATTTTGGTGCTCCAATGTGGGCGTAAACCGTGTAAATAAATAAATACAAAACTCTTGATGAAGCAAACTTTGTTCAAGCATTTCCATAAAATATTCTGAAACATGTACTGTTGAAAATGAAATAAACATGAGTATTGACTAGGCAGATGAATTTCCTTTGAATGTTATCTAGTAGAAACTTGTCCACAAGAGTGCCTCATCAGGTACTCACTAGTAATATGGTTATAAATGGCATACGTACCTGAATTCCTTATTATTACAGCAGCAAGGGGTAACTGTAGTGTGTAACTTGGACCATACTTATACAGCGATACCATATGAAACCTATACTCAAACTCCAACAAATATTTGTTTTTAGTCTTGTCTATTGTGGAGATTGATATTGCAACTTTTCAGTTGGTCAACACAATGATATCCCAATTAATGGGATATGTGGAGGCTTTTCAACATATGGAATGATTGCGGCCACATTGTGCTAACCAACTGAAAAGTTGTAATATCAATAAGGCAACACTGAAGAAATGGCTTCAAAGCTCTGTCGTGAGGTTTCACTTAGGTGTGGCAAGTTAGACTTTTGGCACAACTTGCACTACATACCAACTCACAATTTAAAAAAAAAAAAAAAAGAAGATTAGAGAGATCTGCCTTGACCGATCACAATGCAGGAAACAGCAACAATAGCATTTTTTTTTCTTTTTGGAATTATACCGGCTAAGCTACCGGTACATCAACAGTAGGCCACAATTTCAGCAGCTGTTTGCAATGTTCTATAGTTTACTTTTTATTATGAAGACATAATGCAAGGGTTCATTTTCATAGGTATTTATTTACATACTATATACTGGTACAATTAATAAATTCATTTCATTTGGGACAGGAAGTCTGCTATTTCAGAATTAATTCCTGCTCCTTGAACTTGATATTAATTTCCCTTACTTGCTTAAAATGTAATTTTTTTTTGTCTTGCGCCAACAGGGTTTGTATCCGAAGACACCTTTCTTGTATGCTAGTTTTTTCTTCAGAGCCACTGCACGAGGCTCTCAACTTTTCTTCATTGGAAATTGCTCTGAAACACATAAAACCTACATGTAACTTATATTATGAACAAGGTTTGGAATTCCTTTGATAGTTCATGTAAACTAAAATTATATTAAATGGGCATTGTTATAAGGAAAACATTTTACTGTGATATAAGTATAATTAATTTCATGGAAATGTGGTGAAATCTTCATAGGAATGTGGTGTGATGAGAGTCCTTACTGTTGAAAGAGTTTGACTTCTCCACCGCCCTTTACAAAAGTTATTTAAAGGTTGCACTCTATTTAAGTTTCTGGTAAGTACAATTTATAAGAATACTTTCAAGAAGTTCATTTAATAGAATTTTTTGAAATTTCTCAGTGCTCTAAAATACAAATCAGATAATATTATGCAAAAGTTGCACAACACAGACTGCTCTGTGTGTAATTAAGCCATGAAAGGTAAAATTATAATTGCTTAATTTACAGGTAGAACTCAAATCGATTTCACTGGACAGGGAGTGGCAGTGGCCTATCAGGAAGAATGGAAGCTTGTTGTTTTACGAGTCCACTAATTTTGTGATCATAAGCCACGTAACGTCCTTGTTATGTGGAATCCAAGCCAACACATTTCACCTCATCAGCCCCTAATGGTGAGGATGGTAACTTCCCTTACCACTACCAACTACAGGGTGATTCATGTAAAATGATTTTATTTGCATAGGAATACACCGAAATGTTTCATTTACCTATCCCCGGTACTGACAACCTTCAACGGCACAGTCAACTGCCAGATATTTCGGACATTTAAGAGGCTAAAGCACGTTACTGGCAACCTTCATGTCAAAATAAACATGATCCCTCAGTATGCCTTCCTTCGGAGGGTAAGAAAAGCCTGCGGTCCCATGTCATAGATTTATGGATTGAAAAAGAACCTTCCACTAACTACACTGGAGGGGGATGTGTGGTGCAGTCGGTAGAGGCACTGAGCTTCTAACTGAAAGGGAGTGGGTTCGATCCCCACCCAGGTAGTGGATTTTAGAAACAAAACTACCACTTTCGGAAACGCAAATAGCTCTGGGGTTCACTCAGCCAACACCAGAAATGAGTACCAGATTAATTCCTGGGAGCAAAGACGGCCAGGCATGGAGCTGACAACTCCATCCCATATAGTACCGATGTCACAAAGAGTGGAAGCCTACTCCCAGGGCTTCCATGGCCTGCACGGAGATGGCTTTACTAACTACACTTGTGGAAGCTAAAACGTGTAGGTTAGGTTGATAACACTTTATTAGTTCCAACATTCGCCGCCAGGTGGTGACTGCAATGGCATTTAGTAGCCACGTCCGTAGCTAGGTGTCGTGGATGGTAGCATTTGGTAGCAAAAGTAGAAACTACTTGATAAAATTAATCGTGTGCAGTCCTTCTACCTGAATCACAGATAACACACACTAATACAGCCATCACAATTAACACCGGTTATCAGACAGATTCTACACACACCCAAAGTACACGGGGCTACATGACCACGTTGTCGCAGCCCCAAAACTAAGGAACCAACCAAATAAAATAAACATGAAATGAAAATCATGTGTTTAATATGAATCACCCTGTACTTACAAATAATTTACATACTACAAGAAAAAAATGGAAAATAATAAAGAAAGAGGGAAAATAGAAAAGGAAATGCCCTCAACACTTCAAGAACGATGATGGATGGCCTTTGGAAGGAAAGGGAATATGCAGAAAATCCATCCCAAAGCCACTGGGAAACAGATCAAGCTTAGTATCTCCTCAGAGTTGCCAATTCACAGGCTCACTAGCCATGAGCATGTTAAGCAGGTCATACCCTGGTAAATGTCTCGACTCCCTAGTATCCAAATTATGCACATTTTGAAAATGGTCCTTGCGTTAAACTAATAGATGTAGCTCATTTTCATGACTTTCGCACATAGATCATTAGTATAAAAGCAAATCTTGTGGTTGATTTTAAGTTCAAATTAATATTTGTCGAGATATAAATTATCACAATTTACTATATTTGTTATCCCTTTAATTACCTATTATTATAAAATTAAAAAATATTTACTGGCAAAACTAAGAATACTCCAGTAAAACTAAACCCTGATCTTATGGATGCATATATATATATATAATGTGTATAAAAAATTGCAACATTGTAGCTGCAAATCCGATACGCAAAGAGCAAATGTTGTCTAAAAATGGGAAAGTGAGATAAATGCACTTTTATAAAAGACATGCATAGTCTTCTGGTCGTCAGCTTTCAATTTTCTGTAATTATTATTGGATATTGTTCTAATTTTACACACAGCCCCCCAATACTAATAAACACTATACTACTGAATTATGCTTTTCTACCTCCAAAAGTTTAGGAGATATAATAATTTTTAAATGAAATTTATAAAAAATTTGAAAATGATCCTTGTGCCCAACTAATGGAGGTAGCTTATTTTCATGACTTTCACACATAGATCATTAGTATAAAAGTAAACCTTGTGGTTGATTTTAAGTTCAAATGAATATTTGTTGAGATATAAATTAACACAATTTACAATGTTTGTAATGTCTCCCATAAGTCCAACCCCTCGTCCACGTCGTGGGAGACGGGCAACGGCACAAAGTAGGGGATTGCCTGTAGGGGCGAAGTACAGTGGGGACTTCGTGTGCCCCGGGACCGTTACGGTAGCTGTGAAGGTCCTACAGGAACCCTGAAAAGTGACGGCTAACGGGGCTCTGGTGAAGCTACGATAGGCCCAGCAAGCCAGTAGTGGATAAAACCAAATGCTTTCAAAAATGGAACGAGCCTCGGACAGGATGGATTTAATAGACGACGACACGGCTGTACACACGGACTAAGATTTGGAACTTTAAACCTAAGAACGCTGACGGGGAAGGTGGAGGAGATAGTGGATATGATGGAAAGAAGGAAGTTGGATTTATTGGGATTGGCAGAAACAAAGTGGAAAGGGGAAGGAAGGAGAGTACTGAGAAAAGGCTATAGACTGTACTGGAGTGGGAACGAAGAGGGAAAGAGGAATGGAGTGGGAGTAGTAGTACGAGATGGTTTAAAAGAAGAAGTGAGGAGAATAAGTGATAGGATGATGAAAGTGAAAGTAGCACTGAGGGGAGAGACCGTAGAAATAGTGCAAGTGTATGCTCCACAAGTAGGCTGCGCTTCTGAAGAGAAGGAGGAGTTTGAAGAGGAATTGCAGAAGCAGCTGGTAGGAAGAAATATGATTGTTATGGGGGACCTCAATGCCCATGTAGGAAGAGAAAGACAAGGTTATGAGAGTGTTCTAGGACCAGAGGGTTGGGGTGGAAGAAATGAGGAAGGAAAGAGACTGTTGGACTTCTGCCAGAGGAACAGCCTGCTAGTTGGGAACTCCTGGTTTAAGAAAAGAGAGAGCCACACAATCACATGGTACAGTGATGACTTGACCAGGAAGTCGGTGGTCGACTATATACTGTATGAGAAAGAACTAAATAAGAACATCACGGACATCAAGGTTATACCATCGGAGAACCTGGATAGCGACCATCGATTACTGGTAATGAACCTGAGAGGGAGTAAGGAGAAGAAAGGGACTGAGAACCAGGAAAGACGTATAAGGATATGGAAACTGAAAGAAGGGGATAGAAGGGTCGAGTACCTCAAAATGGTAAAGGAAGGAATTCCAACAGATGAAGAAAGAGGGGTGGAAGAGGAATGGGCTAGATTTAAGAAGACACTAGTGGGTGCAGCAGAAGCAGTATGTGGGAGGACAAGTAGTAAGAAGAGGTGGAAGGAAACACCATGGTGGAATGAGAAGACAAAAGATATAGTAAGGGAAAAGAATAGAGCCTTTAGGAGGTGGTATCAAAATAGGACGGTAGAGACAAGGGAAGAGTACCAGGAAAGAAAGAAGGAGGCGAAGAGAGTGGTGGCTGAGGAGAGAAGGAAGTGGATGGAAGAGTGGACAAAGATGATGGAGGAGGATAGTGAAGGTACGAAAAAGGTCCTGTATGGGATGGTAAAAAATAAGAGGCGGAAAGATCCTATGGATTATGTTAGAATGATGAACAAAAGGGGACAAGAGATAGAAAATAGGGAAGAACTGAAGAAAATGTGGAAAGAATATTTTGAAGAACTTCTGAACCCAAATGGAAAAGATGGTGAGGAGGAAGAAATCGGGGAAGAGGAAGATGAACTGCAAACTGAAAAGGACTTAACATGGAAAGAAGTGGAAGATGCAGTGAGGAAGATGAAAGGAGGGAAGGCACCGGGTGTGGATGAGTTGAGTGTGGAGATGGTGAGAGCAGCAGGAGAGGTGGGGATACAGTGGCTGTACCGAGTGATGAGGACAGCATGGAAGGAAAGGAAGACCCCAGAGGACTGGAAAAAAGGAATCATTGTCCCGATCTTCAAGAAAGGTAGTAGAACAGATTGCAGAAACTATCGGGGAATAACACTGATGAGCCATTGTGCAAAGATCTTCGAGAAAGTTTTGGAAAAGAGAATTAGGACAAGGATAGAAGGAGGGATGAGGGAAGAACAACATGGCTTCAGAGCAGGAAGGTCCGCAGTGGATTTGATTTTTGCTGTAAGGCAGTTACAAGAACAGCACTATGAGTATGGAACAGATCTACTGATGGCCTTCCTGGACATTGAGAAAGCATATGACAGTGTATGCAGAAACAAAGTATGGAAGTCCCTGGAGGATAGAGGAGTAGAGAAATGGACTATAAAGAGGATAAAGGAGATGTACAAGGGAAGCGTGAGCTGTGTGAAAGTGGGAGGAGAGAGATCTGACTGGTTGGAACAAAGAAACGGCCTGAAACAAGGAAGTGCACTGTCACCGTTACTTTTCATTGTGGTGATGGATGACATAATGACCCGAGTGGCACAAGTAATTGGGGACGGAAAGATGAAAGCAATGGTGTTTGCAGATGATTTGATGATTTGGGGAAACAAGGAGGAGGAGGTACAGGAACAGTTGGACGTGTGGGAAGGAATAATACAAGGATATGGGATGAAATTTAGCATAAATAAGAGTGAGATGGTGATCACAACAAGGAAGAAGGAAAGAACCACAACGGGAATAACAATTGGTGGGGAACAGCTGAAGAAAGTGGAGAGTTTTAAGTATCTGGGAAGCCTGATACAAGATAATGGAAGAAACGATAGAGAAATAAATGAGCGGGGGAGGCAGGCAGAAGCATTTCGGAGGAGTGTGAGAAGCATGTTATGGAGCAAGGATGTCCCTCAGAACAGCAAAAAGATCATATATCGGACGTACTATGTCCCTATCCTGACGTATGCCTCGGAGACCTGGGTAATGAAAGGAAGGGAGAAGAGCAAAATACAGGCCAGTGAGATGAGGTTGTTGAGAAACAGTATTGGAGCTACAAAGATGGACAGAATAAGAAATGAGAGGACCAGAGAATTAATGAAGGAGGAACCATTACAGGATGGTATAGAGAAATCTAGACTTAGATGGTATGGACATGTAAAACGAATGGAGGAGAAGAGGATACCCAGGAGAGTACATGAGACGAAGTGGGAAGGAAAGAGACCGAGGGGAAGACCGAGAGACAGGTGGCTGAAGGGGGTGGAAGAAAGCGTGAAGAAGAGAAGAAGCTTGTAGTTTAACGTGACCGCCAATCTAGAGATCATGAGCCACGGGACCTCCTTTTTACATGGAATCCGAACCACAGGACATGGCATTTCACTTCGAAAATCTCACATGCATTGAGTGAAGAAGAGAGGAGAAGACTGGACAAGGGTGGAGGCTGAGAGATGGTGGGAAGACAGAAGACGTTGGAGAGGCTTGTGTTCCAAACAGACCCGGCCAGTGGCTGGAAACTGTGCAAGATGATGATGATGACAATGTTTGTAATCCCATTAATTGTAGCCTATTGTTATAAAATTAAAATATATTTAATAGAAAAACTCAGAATGCTACAGTAAAACTATTCACTGAACTTATGGAAGCATTCATATAGAACGAGTATAAAAATTTGCAACATTAAAGCTGCAAATCTGATAGGCAAGTTGCAAATTTTGTTTCAAAAAATGGGAAACTGAGGTACGGTACAAGTTTTCATGTACAAGGTGATTGAAAGAAAGTTTTCTAGAGTCACCATCTGACAAAATTGTAGTGTAACACATCTGCCCATAAAACATGTGCCGCAAATATTTCCATGGCTACAAAACTATCTTCATAATTCATGTCACATTCTCCACTAGATTAATGTCATTCATGGGCTACTACTGGGGACTGGTCCCCAAATAGTACACAGAGGTGTAATTATATCAAAAAATTAAAAAAATTATATTATTGAGATTGCTGACCAAAACTCAGTCATAGTACAAAGTCAAGGTTGAAAACATAAAAGAAAATTCTTTATTTCATGGCAAAAATGTACCCTGGAGAAGTCACTGAGCACTGGACGCATTGTAGCACTGCATTTACTATCCCCCGGCTCTTGTCCGGACACACTTCCCCCTGATACACCCTCCCTCTGAGCCTTGATTGCAGGTGAAAGTTACCGTACACATGAAAAGTAGCATTTTGACAGCCATGGCTAGTAGCGATGGTTGGTCCAAACTTCACCTGCATTCACATGTGAGTGTCCAGATACCTCTGTTCACATAATGTATAACCTACATGGCCCTTTGTTTTACAAATCCCAGACACCATAGAAATGGGAATAATATCGGGTAGGAGAACATTGTTCTGCAAACAATCTTAAAACTATCTCTTTGACAAACCTGTTGGGCTTTCATGATTTGATGTACTGGTGCCAGCCTTATCTGTTTCTACGACCAGCTTGTTGATAGGCTCTCCTTATATATGATGCTGCCCCTTCAACCTGCCTATCTTGTGTGAACATATCACTGTCCAGGGCAAACAGTATTTCGATATCCACCTGCCCCAAGAGAGCTGGGTCATGTTATAGAGCAATCTTTTTTCGTCACACAATTGCTTTTCTCGTTGTCCCAATTTTTTGTTTATTTGTTCAACCATTTTCTGAAAAGAAAATTCATTATGTTAAGGTAACACTAAAAAAAAACACCAATTAAAAATATCAGAAAGAAAGGATAAATTATAGCCATTAACATTACACTAGTAAAAGTACCGTAGCCCACAGAGTCATGTTTATGGCACTGCTTTCAAAAAGCAGTAATGTCATTACAAGAAACTGGCATGGTTCTATTTTTAATCAGAATTAGAAGTCCATTACAACTTTATTTACAATAGTTCCCTCTCCTTTAATGTTCATTATAATAAATAACTACGGTATCGTTATTATTCTTTGAATGTTATAGTTATGTAAATATTTTTTTTGTGCAGTTCATGAGCTTAGAAGCTATAAAGTCTGCTGCAATTTGTACAGTCTCATCACAATATTATGTGCATCTAGCAAATTTTAGGAGTAAGCACCCTTGGTTTTCCGATGTGTGACAGTGTGCCTACCATCATATGTAGCCTACACTTATGCAGTACAATCTGCAATCTAACCGAGAAGGAAACATTTTCTCCACAGTGATCCCCAATAATTTCCTCTGAAATGTACTCCTGTGTTGGCTAGCCCATAGTGGCAATTAAGTTGTTCTTTACTGCCACTGTCCTTCTATGCCATAAATAGTCCATAGAATACCATGTTATACAATTGGGAGGCTCTCGATATGCCAGCATTCCTATCTCGGTACACTTATTACACACCTAATAAGACTGACAATATCCAATGGAACATCGAACAATATGCTGGCACCATTATGATATAGGCAGGGAGGAACATAGGAGTCACTGTGACAGTAATTTTCAGTGGATCTTCAGTCCTCACCTAACCTGTCACTTATCAGTAATTTTTGGATAATAGTTGTTTTGGCACCAATTTCAAATGTATGGGGGTAATAGTAAGCTTAACTATCATGTTATGGTTTTAGTATCCACCAGACCTAACCAATCAACATTATTTAAACATTCTAAAACAATTTTTATTCCATAGGCCTAAACATGTAAAACACCTGATCTACCGGTACAGTACAAGACGACATCAGACCCATATAAACAAATCCAGCATGTTGTCTATCACAGTATTTCGAGAGGGTCTGTTTGGATGTCAATACCAAAGTCTTCCCCCATACAACTGTGACCTCATTTATGCCATGTGGCACCATATGAATCACTGATGTAATTTTTTTCATAAGTAACATTTACTATTTTTCACGACGACTCAAAATCTTTAAATGCTTCTCCTGAAAAAAAGAAAAAAAAAGGTACAATTCATTATCTCTCTCCTTATGAGCTTTGCAAACTGCATCTGCAGCCTCATTAAAGAACCACCAACAAGTTTAGTAATTATCGTAAGGCCTTTCCTGGAGTAAATAGGCCTATAGGTCACAGTACAAGAACATTTGCACAAAGCTTGACAATAACCGTCACCTGTGGCACTAAAATGGTTTATTCACATGCTATGTTAGTTGTACTCTGGGAACTTGAGGTTTTCATGCTGCATCTTTTAAAATTAAGAGTATGCTGCAAAAAGTGGGAACTTGCCTGGCATGTCTTTGAACTACCGCAGCTTTCAAGCTGAGAAGATACCACGTTCTTGAATGGAGAATATCATACAATGAAACAAAATTTTAATAAAAAGTAACGTACTTTCAAAGTCTGTGTGCATTTCGTTATACGATTTAAAACTTTGTGCACACATCCGGATTTTGGTTGCTTATTGCGTGTAGGCCGTAATAGGTTATGGTAGCTACTACTTTACGTTTTTGCTACTGTTTCATCTATGTTTCTTTTAGTCAGTAGGCCTATTGGACGTATTGGTGCTTCAAAATAATCAACAGGTGCGTCTTACTACAGAAATAATACGAAAATTGAGGAAATCTTACCTTGTGCTCAGGCACGCAATTGAACGCCTCCGTTATATTTTGACATGTTCTCTTCTTTTTTCCACGGTAACTTCGTCCGTCTTCTTATTTTCAAGTATATTTTTATACTGGAGGATGATTTGCACAACAAAATGTTTATCCTCTACACACAACAATTTCTTATTACTCCACTCTATACTCCATGTGGACATATTTGCGTTTGAAATACCGGTGCGCGAAGATTGCTTCATAGCTTCCCTGGAAACAAATGCTACACTGACCGTTGCCAAAAGTCTCAAAAACTAATATTGAAATAAGTACGCGCTAATCAAACATGTATCATACGTGACTAGCTGACAATCAATTATAATGTTTAACAAATCAACGTTAATATAATGCAACATCAGATTATATTGTAAGACACGTCAGCTTTAATTCTTATTCGAATAACACTAGTGAAACTTTTCGTATGTGATTGGTACCCGTGAATCTTACTTTCGAGGAAGCCTTGAGGAAGCCTTGAGGATCCCTTTAGTAAGGATACCTTAAGGAAATGACTCTGACGGCAAAATCAATCTCAAGGAGACCTTCAGATTGGAGGAAGTCTCAAGGCCTCCTTAGTCAAGGTCTCCTCAAGGTGTGCTCAAGAAATGTCTCTGAATTCCACCCTTAGTCTTACCATCTTTTTGCACATGGGTCCTTTTACCCTCAGGGCCTCAGGGAATTCATCAGCTGTTGCGGGTTGGGCGATCGATAATGCCATCTGCTTCTCTGGAGGAAGATTTGTTGGCCGAGGCGTTGTCCGCTGTTAGTGGCAATGCTACAGTAGTTGTTTCAAATAAAATCATACGGATTTTGTTGTTTGGGAGTTAAGAATCTAATGCGGTTAGACGCAATTTTGCACTTATACCCTGTATTTTGAAAGAAAGAATCTGGAGCATTTGGCGGGAGTGACATAAAATGGCCGCCGACGGGCTCCTATTGGCTGGAGTTTGACAACTAGCACAACCCATTGCCAGCGCGTGTTCATTCATTCTGATGACGATGATGATAGGAACTGTGAAAGAATGGAAGGTGTCGAACTATTGCCAAGTGACTGAGGATTATGAATTTATTGGTGTCACTTCGCTTGTGGCAACCGATAATATTGTAATACCAGGGTCTTTATATTTGCTAGGCTAGGACATTTTCGCTCACGCGCTCCGCCAGTGATGGCTCAGTTGCCGGTGCCGCGCGCGAGTATGTACGGAAGAATACGCTGCTTAAAATCAGTATCATGCATTTTTACTCACCATGCTTACAGTAGATGCTGAAAATGTTCCCCATCCGCTGCCAAACATAACCGGCATCTCCTTATGAAGTTTCCGGGTAATTTAGCTTCAGTAAGGAAATAACGACCTTAACGTCTATTTTTATTGTTTACTGAACCTGCACACTCAGTCGTGTTTGCTCTGTTAGAGTGTGCGGAGTGTAGCCTCGTGGTGAACGTGACAACATAATGGCTCAACGACGCCATTTTGAATTTGCCACATAAGTTAGTGTTCATTTCCATATTTTGGAGACGATTTTGAGACACAGGAGATGTTAGTCGTAGGCCAGTACCAGGTCGACCAAGAGTAACCACCCCACAGCAGGACTGATATCCTGGCCTTTACCGCCCAACGAAATCCGAGCGCACCTGCAAGACAATATTGTCGGCGGAGCTTGCAGCCGTCTCAGGGGTTGCCGTTTCCCGGCAAACTGTGTACCGGAAGCTCAGAACAGCAGGGCTGTTTGCCAGACGTCCAGCGGTGTGCGTCCCGCTCACTCCAGCACAGAGACGGGCCCGTTTACTGTGGAACCGTCAACGTCGAAACTGGACCATGAATGAATGGAGGCATGTGCTCTTCACAGATCAATCCCGCTTCAGTTTGCAGAACGATTCCCGTCGCACATTAATCTGGAGAGAACCGGGTAGCCGATACAACCACACGAACATCGTGCAACGGGACCAGTATGGTGGTGGTGGCGTGGCCGTTGAATGGCCGTACGGACCTGAAAATCTTCATGCGTGGTCCGAGGAACACTGTGAACGCTCGAAGATACAGGGATGAGGTACTGAGACCACATATTCGACTCTTCAGAGGTGCGGTTGGTCCAGGCTTCCTCTTAATGGTGCTCTGGTGGATGAATTTCTGTCTGGAGAAGACATTCATCGCATGGACTGGCCAGCGAGGTCTGTGGACCTGAATCCTATATAACATGCCTGGGTTTGCATTGGGGAGGCGAATTACATCCCGTCAGCCTCCACCAAGGAACCTCCAACTCTTCACATTGCCCTTTCGGAGGAATGGGATTGACTGCCACAAGAGCTCTTGGACAATCTGATAGAGAGCATGGCACGTCGCTGCGAAGCATCTGTGGCCGCTAGGGGTAACCATGCACTTTATTAACAGCACATTTTGTTGTGGAAGACATTGCCAACTGTTGTTAGTTGTTGTCAAAGATGTACCTTAGCTAACCTTTCTGACACTGATCTTTTGGAGAAGTTGTGTGACATATGGGGTGTGATTCAGCTTCCGTTTGTTCAGCAATCCGTCTGACATTCCTATCAGGAAGTATGGCCTCGGTTAGTGATTATACTTAACTTTTGGACACTAGTGTATTTGTTTGTTACGGCCAACTATGGACCACGTTTGAAAGTTTTACATTACTTGTTGTCTTCACTCTCTGCCAATATCCCTTCATCCTCTGTCCCACTTCCTTCTTCTGTTCCTCACTGACAACTTCACTGCCTCCTGGAAACATGTAAACTCCTTAACTAGTCGTCTAAACCGCTCTCTGTCCATTATGTCTTCTTCTTTCACCCCCATCCGATCCAAGTCCAATCTCACTTCCTGAAACCATTTCGACTCCGACTTTCTCTTCCTGAAGAATTCTAAAATCCTCTTCGTCAATCTGGCACTGTGCATCCTCACCAAGCGTCCATAAAACTGTATTCTCATTCTTCTCATTAGGGCTACGACTCCTTCTGTCTTTAGGTACATTCTTTGTTAGGTTTGACTCTCCTCTCTCCATCCGTAACTTGTGTATTAACTTAAAGATGTGTAATTACCACTTCACTGTAAATTAATCAAACTTAAGACTGATCTCTTGTTAGGATGAGAATTGCAAGCACTGAACATGACCCTCAATGTTACTCTGACTCAACACATTCAATGCAGATCTTTCTTGTACACTCCAAGCACACTGGTTTTTCACATCTGTAGCACTTGTAAAATGTTTTCCTCTTTTTCGCTGGTGGGCACAGACGACAAGTTGTCCGCTTTTCGAGTTTCTCCTCGCCACTGGTGATACGCTCCTCAGTGATCCTCATAATTTTAGAGATAGCGCCCCGTATGTTCCTAGGGATCTTGGGGTTTGATAATCTTCTTATCAAGTTTGGCCTGGTGAGTTGAGCAGCAAGTTCTTAAAAAAAAAGTTTGCCTGGTCATCTGGGGGCTCTCACGATAGGACTGGTGCAAGATATTTCCATTCATAGCTGCAATATCGACGATTTGGAAGAAGACTGCAATCGGCCACCTTGTACTTCTTCCTGTGCAGTCGTTGGCTGACATCTGATCCAAAGTATCCACTCCAGACTTCATAGAATTATAAAACTGAATCATCTCTTCCTTCCCCGTGTCCTTATCAGTTGCTTTCCCATGGTGCATGGAGGATACGAGCAAAACAGCCTTGTTCTTTTTCAGAACGTGTGAAAGAAGAGTCATGCCTTTTGTGAAGCCATATACGGAGGAACTGACCGTTCTCTGCTTAGAAGGCGAGCAGTTAGTTGGAATTTCCTTTTTGTTCTTCTTTACGGTCTCAACATATGTAAGTTTCCTTTTCTTGAGCTCCTGAACAAGCTCCATTGAGGTGAACCAATTGTCAGCGGTTATATTCTCATTTGTGCCCTGTATCGGTTCCGATAAACGAAGAACTGCCTGAGTTGGCTTGGAAAGTTTCCTTTCTTCCCTCGAAAGACCTATTCCATCAGTGTCCTTTCCTGCATAAATACAGTATATGCATCTAAATAACTATTTCTCGAATCGGTTAGGCACATCAGTTTCAGTACCGACAGTAGTGGCTGCGCGGGCTAAAGCGCTGCGTTAGGTCAAGGGGCCAAGCTCTCTGCTGACTCGGTAGACGCGTGGGTTCGAGCCCCACCGTCGGCTGTCCTTGAAATGGTTTTCCGTGGTTTCCCATTTTCAACACCAGGCAAATGCTGGGACAGTACCTTCTGACAGGCCACGGCCGCTTCCTTCCACATCCTTGCCCAGTTTCATTCATCTTCATCAATTCAATCTCTCATCCCGACGCGCAGGTCGCCCACGGGCGTCGAATAGAAAGACCTGCACTCGGCCTCTCAGGAGGCTACACGACAAAAAAAAAAAAAAAAAAAAATCAGTTTCAGTCTGTATTTCACAGGCTTGTTCGGAATACACATTCAGAACTTACACCGACCTCTGAAACATATTAGCATCTCGTCTACTGTTGCATTTGTGGCAATGTAGTAACATCTTTGAGAGTTCTGAATCAACATGTTCAGAAGCTCCGATATGGGTGCACTCTGTCTTCAGGGTTGTTAAAACGCAGGATGCACAGAAGAATGGAAAACCTCGTTCCTGGCATCGCATCACGAAATATTTCTCGTACCGTACCGTCAGCTGCGAAGACTGGAGTAATGTCCTTTTTGATTTAAAAACTGCCGAATGAATAGGAAGCCTAGGAAAGCTTTCATTTCAACCGTGTCAACAATTTGTAGTTTGGTCAGGTAGACCTTATGTAACTACAGTACAGTACTTGTCGTACAGTAAAACTGAGTTTCACATTTTGTCCATCGCACTAATAAGCTCACCATTTCTTTACTAAAGATTAGTGTTCATGCCGTTACAGGATCCACACTGCCTCCAATTCCAGCTGAAGGTCGCAAACCGGGAAGGTGAATCACAATATTGTGACGGGGGATACGCACATTCTGTGGAGGTTTCCAATACGACCATTTGTTCCTATTTTTACCATAGAAACTTGAATTATCAGGCTATAGCACAGATCTTTCATCTTCGATCTCAGTATCGATGTAGTGGTCAGTACTGATCATAGGTAACTTATATAATTTGTAGAGATAAATATACAATTTCACATGAAGCTTTAGTCTTGCCTTGCGAGCATGTTGTTGATAACCTTGCAGTGGAACCAGAAGCATGTCGGGGTGGGCGCTAAATTCAAATGCACATCAAGTTTAAATACATTTCAAGTGTTCACAAATATTACAATATGTTTTAAATTTCACGTGAACACGTGTTTTGATTATTTAAATCATGTATGAAACAATATAACTGACAATATTACCCAACTGATGAGCCAGTTTGGTCATTGGATTGTGAAATGATTTTAAATGACATTATCGAAAGGCTACATCTATAATAATTAAATCATAATAGTACTAATAATAACTAGCAGACCCGTGCGAGAACTCTCGCATAATGGGTTGTGTGCGCCCCATGTGTAGAGACTACCCACCCGGCTCTATTGCTATGCGGTCTGTACGCGATACAGTTCTGGCAGGGGCTTGTTTATTTGTTTAAAAGCACCTTATAAACAAATAAGTATATTTCCGTTGACTTTTCAAGAAATGCATGATTTTTTCTATTCTATTGAGACAATTTGGAAGATTTTGGTACAAACCACACCTTGTAACTCCCTCTGGTTTAGGAGCTCGAGTTTTGTGAAACATACACCTTAGTGTATTATATAATAAGATAATACCGTTTTATTATGCCTAACTGCTCAATATGTATATAACCTACCAAAAAATTGTCAGACCCAAAAATATTTAAAAACTAGATGTCCTAATAGTTTCTCAATTCTTTGAATTTAGATGCCGAGAAGCTACACTGACGAAGACCTGGCGAGGGCAGTTAGCGCTGTGCGGGAAGGAGGTCTTTCAATAAGGTAGGCTCAGAGGGGGTATTCGGTGTCATTCAACACGACTCGGAAGCGAGTGAATGGTTCTGTTGATGTGGATTGCAAGAGACCAGGACCACACCTTTCTTGGGTACAGAATGTGAAAAAACAAATTATGAAGCAGTAGTACAGTTGCAAAAAATAGGCCACGGTTTGAGCAGGAAGGAAATATTAAAACTTGCAAGTGATATAGTTGGCAGAAGAGAGGTGAAAGATTTCAAAAATGCATTACCATCGAAACGATGGTATAAGAGCTTTATGGTGCGTCATAAATTAACCCTCAGGCAGCCAGAAAACCTTTCCGCCACTCCCAGCTCGATGGCTACGGAAAAGACAAAAGAAGAGTTCTTTGAAAAGCTCACAGAAACCATGCAGGAGCTTAAAATTAAAGGTTTTGACGTCTATAATGTAGATAAAACGGGGTTAACGATGGTGAACAAAGGTGGCAAAATTGTTGCCCCAAAGGAAGTAAAGCAGTGGCCATGAGGAAAAGTGGAGAGAGAAGCGAGAACATAACAGTTGTAGTCGCTCGCAATGCGACTGCAAGCATCATTCTTCCACCAATGGTTATCTATAAAGGGACAAGGCTGAATGGGAACTCATGAAAGGGGACGTAGATGATACCATTTTCGCTTCGTCACCAAAAGGATATATCGACTCAGATTTATTTTACACATGGTTTGTAAAGTTCATTGCCGCATTACTTCCCAGACGTCCTGTACTTCTCCTTCTCGACGGGCATGCTTCTCATTTGTCTAGAGAAACTTTAATTCTAGCTAGAGAAAATCACATCCATTTTCTAGTATTCCCTCCTCATACTACGCACATATTCCAGCCGTTGGATGTTGGTGTTTTTGGACCACTCAAGAAGTCTTTTTCAGAAGAATGCAGCGCAAAAACAAGAGAAAATACCTGAATAGGTATGATTTCTGCAAGGTGCTAACTCCAGCATGGTAGAAAGCAATTACTCCAGCCAACATATTGGGTGGATTTCGAGGAAGTAGTGTCGGGCCTTTGGATCCTTCTGCAGTTCATGCTCATCGTTTGATGGACTGTTTCTGCTAGGCAAGACGATGAATCACAACCCGGATGCTCAACTAATGATAGACAAAACTCTCCTGTCTCGCCAGTCATTCAGGAGATAAAAGAACTTTTGACACCAGAAGAACACAATGTCACACGTTCAAGAAGAATAACGAACTCCAGATGTGTAACTTCACTTGAGTTCCTGAGGGAAATGGAGGAAAAAGAAATGAACAAATCAGCAAAAATAAGAAAAGTTGAAAGCTATGAAAGTGATGACGATGAGAATGATGACACTACCTTTGGTAAATGTGGTGGGGCATTTCAAGATGATTTTAGAGGAGAAAGTTGGATACAATGTAGTAAGTGCAAATTGTGGTACCATCAAACATGCCAAAATTTGACAAATTAAGCTCAGCCAAAAGAGTTTCTATGTACCATATGCACCAAATGTAAACAGTAGGCTATTGAACAATGAACTGCAGGGTTTAAAGTGACTCTAATTAAAGAACTTCTTGTTTATAACATGTACTTTTGATTTTTACAAGTACAAATTAAGTTTTTATTAATCTTTTAAACATGGAAAATCATATAGCCTAAGTGATTTCGTGAATGTTGATCCTTTTATTAGTCCCTGTCGCTATTTGTGGATCGCATTGCTTATCTTTTCTGTGTGGTGTTATAATCTCATCCGCAATGTATTTATATGATTGTTGTGTTGTTTAGAATATAAATGTTTTACGTTTACTGATCCTCAACAAGCTCCTGGGGTCTAATTGTGGAGCAAATGCCACTTTTTAATTTTCTAAAAAACTATTTACTGAATGGACGTTGTTGTAAATGTAAGTGGCCTTAAATTATTGTAGAGAGGTCAATAAATGAATTTTAAGTGACACTTGGTTCTCAACTTAATTTCAATCTCTGCAGTCAGCATATATTTAGGTAGCCCCAGAACTAGTGACCTTACTCTAATTATGTCAACTAAGTTATCTTGCCAGCTCTGTATGTGGGCCATTTTTAGCCTACTTTTCACATTTTGCAAAAATGAGGAAAAAGTGGACTTATGAGATCGATCCGGGCAAATGTGTGTCTGTCTGTCTGGCTGGCTGTGTGTGTGTGTCCCCCTATCAACTCCTAAATGGCTACAGCAATCGAAACAAAATTTGGTAGGAGTAAAGATCTATACCTGAATATCTCAATGCCGTATTTGAAAATGTTGTCAGTGCTACCAATTGCTGAAAAATCGCAACTGAAATTTGAGCTCCATGTTGGATATCTTGGAAGATATGAATGGGAGCTATCTCAAAATTGGCACACGTATAGATAATAATATTTCAGTTTAATTTCCAGGAGGCTATACATGTCAGTGTTGCCAAAATGATTATAAGCCTGCCGATAGGTCCAAATTTTAAATGCATATAACTTCTACACTATCAGTTTGAATTCATCCAAATTTCGCATGTGCTATGTGTACTGTAACATATATGGCTATGGGTATTCTTAAGAGCAACCAGGGCTGCCAACTGTTAATAAATGCTGTCTCGTTTTTTGTTACCCTAATATGAATATATCAGAAAGTATGCAAGCCTAGAGCTCTAAACTTTGTACACGTATAGTACCTGGTATTCTAGATTAATTTGGAGTAACTAATATACGCCAGTGCTGCCAACATGATTTTAAGCCTGTTGATAGGTCCAATTTTAAAATGCATGTAACTTCTATACTAACTAATGGATTTCATTCAAAATTGGCACAACAGTAGATCATATTATTTCAGATTATTTCTGACCTATACATGCATGACATTGTTGCCAACATGATTTTCCGCGCGCTGTTAGATCCAATGTTTAACTGCATGCAACGTCCATGCTATCCATTGGACTTCAACCAAATTTTGTATTCTGTACCTTAAGAAATGGAACTGCGAATATATTCAGTCACCAGGGCTGCCAACTGTAGTACTCTATTAGGCTACATTATGCCAGGTATACAGTATTTCGAACTAATTAGAAATGTCGATATTACCAACTTAATTTCATCATTATTCTAGATAGATCCATATAGATTAATCATTGGCATGCTGGGTAGATTATTGGCTGAGGAATAACCTAACCACCAAGGGAAGATGATAAAGAAAAGGAGGTGGGTTTCGGACTGGAGAAAAAGGATAGAAAAATAGCAGGAGAGTCCCACAAAAGTTATGAATTTAACTTTAAATGCACTTAGAGGCGGTTGCCACTGCAAATCCGTTCTCTGATACCTAAAGTGGGTAAGGACCTGGTCGAAGCTGACGGGAAACGCAGCTAGGACTTGGGCGGTTTGCAAGAGAATGGCTTTAGTATATTCCCTCTCAAGCATGCATCTGCCTACTATGGGGAAGGGTGATGGTCTGGCAAGACAAAGAGTAACAGATTTATTGTATGTCTGTTCAAAGAAATTCGTTTTTGCAAAAGTAATTCGGAGAATGCCAATAATTTGAATCAGGTTTGATATTTCCAGTTTTCGAAGTTGTCGAGTTCCTGAAAAAGCGACCAAGTGCTTCCAAGAAGGATAGTGATAAAAGAATTATACCGTGGGGAATAATTTGGGTAAGTGAACCAATAGTTGCATTTAAAAATGGCTAAGCTTTTACCCAGCAAAGAGCCGACTAAAAGTTTAGGCAAAGAGAAAAACTTATCTTTTAGAAAACCAACCATAAGATTTTGGAGAGGATCTCCACAAGCAGGAAGCTGGCGTAGCGAGCTGTACTTGCCTTACTGGCCAGTTAGAATTAGCTATTAAAGCTGAGAGAAACTTTGACGAGATATCCACTAAGAGTTCTTGCTCAAATGCAACGAGTGGTGAAAGCCCTATCAATAGATTTAATGGCATTGAGTAGGAAGAGCCAAGGAAGACAGGATCTTGCCTAACTGTTGTACTAGAAAAATGAAAAAGTGAAAAGAAACGCTTAATTTATTTAACAATTCAAAAGAAGTTGATAACTTTAAAAAATATATATTTTCAATTTGGTTAACAATTTTGGGGTCACAGACCTCAGAAAACATTTGACGTTTGCTCCAGGCAATTAACAATTCTTTAGGTTTCAAACCTTTATATGTACTAAAATCTTTGTAAGATTTAAAAAAGACAAATGAAGTGATTAAAGTTTAGACATTAAATCGAGTACAAGGTGTGTACTTTCAAAAATTTCCAAGTACCTATCTTAAAGAAAGTTACAACTTCGAAAATAACAAAAAAGAAAGCAGGTAGAATGAAAGAGAAGTTCCTATAACTTCTTGTATTGAAGCAGCATTACTTTTAGTAGTTACACAAATAGGGCAGGTCACTTACTGTGAAACCTGAAGAGAAAGTCAAAAAGAAGGTTCTAGACCTCCTATGTTTAAATAGGAATCACGAGACAAAAGGGGCAAGTTTCCCTTTCGTGAAACCTAGAAATAACTCACTTATAAGTTGAAAGAATTGTATCCCCTAAATTAGAAGGGAGAAACAAGATAATTTGAACCGTGTACAAGACACGTAGTTATGCAGAAGTTAATTAATTACACATAAGAAAAAATGGGAGGGCACATCTTTAGATTGACACCTCATTGAAAAAGACCTAAATTAACAATTTATTATGGGTTGTTAGTAAGAGGTTTAGGAAAGAGCAATTGGGATGAAAGGTAAATGTTCATGGCCGTGTTTATAATAATCGGACGAGCGCGACGCGGAAGAAATACTGAAAGAACACTGTTTATCACTATAGTTCGTTGAAATGGATGAAAAGTTCACTGTAGTAGCGCAAACGTTTATGACAAAAAAAGTTATTGCAATCGTGGAAAATGGCTGGTTGCACTAGATAGGCGAAAGTTTGTTGCTTAAGAAAGTTATGGATTATCATTAAATGCGCCAGAAAAAATCCCAACGGTGGAAGAAAATTTAGCTATTGAACATTAATTTATAAGGAAGATTCCTTAGTTTGAAATGGCATTCCCACAAGTGAGTGAAAGATACATGATGGCGTGACTTGTAGATAAAGTGCAGATTCTGGAAGATTCCAGTGATCCTAATGGAAGAATAGGGCCAAAGTTACTCCAGCGGTGGAACAAGCTTAATATTTATAGACAGTGGGTATTCTATAATATCCCCCGTTGTGAGAAGCTCTCTCATTTAATAAGGATAAGAAATGCTGCTTTTCACAAAGATTGGCTTAATTGGACAGAAGCCCAACATGGAAAATCCCACGAAGGATGATTATTGCCACAAATAAATATCTCACACTGCCTATAAAATAGTCGTTGAAAGCATGAAGATAGTAAAACCGATGAAGATGAGGTTAAAACCTGAAGTATGTACTTATCTTTGTTGCATGGCGAAGGTGAAGTTCCCTTTGACGTATTAACTTAATGTGCCAACATGGCGTAGAATGTAGAGAGTGTCTCTTGGTTTGAGGAGACTGGCTCTAGTTGAGCCTTGACTGACTGAGTCAACTGCCGACGTGCAAGTGAGACCCACTCAGCGAAGCGCGGAGGGACCAAGGGAGGAAAAGAGTGGGGGTAGGAGACAAAAGGAATACATATCAGAATAGACAACTTATCAAAAATAAATGTTCTTCTTGATGAATGGTCTTCAAAGAGTTGATAGTAGGCGATGATGACGAGATCTGGTGGCGAGATGGAAAAGGCAGTCCTCTTGTACAGGGAAGAATTGAGGAACTTCACAGATTCGCTGCTAGATGACGCTAGGTGAGTCATGGAAGATATATATCTAGAACAGACTCACAATGACATAAGAGACATGACCACCAAAGAAAAACTAGGAGATCACTGTTGGTGTTTGAGAAAAAGGATGAAATGAACAAGCAAAGAGTATTAAAAATATACTCTATCATACCGTGTATTCCAAGAATACACCACATGCATCTTAAATTTTAGGAAAAGTAGGCTCTTTAGTTCGTCACGGAACTTCTTCTTATATATTTGTCCGATTCCATGTCACAAGGTTTCTAAACTATATTTTACCTAGAAGAAATGCATTGTTTTGGGTATCAATTTTTCCTGGCAGTCAGGTTGTTGTAGAGCATTTTACACTCTTCAGAAGTTATTTTGCTCGAAAAATTAATCTTTTTGCGGTTTTTCAAAGTTGGTAGAACTTAATGAGAAACACGGTCCCCACCGATATGTTCAACATTTAAACAACTATATTTTTATTACTATGGTTAAAAAATATAAATCTAAACCCCGCCTTTGATTGAGCACAATGTCTAGATTGTGCTGTGCCTTTGCTAGATTTTTAAACAATTTTGTTAAAGGGTTTTTGCTCAAAATGAATTTGTCCCCCAGTTTTCACTAAAATCATCCTCAAGAGTGGCATTGTGTTCAAGTAGTAGCACTGCAGTCATTTGTTTCGGGGTGTTCAACATTGTGAGTCATTGGAGGGGGAGCTTTTCTTTTCAGTGTTTTCTGCCATTGTGAAACGATATGACAATGCTGTGTGGGCCTCGTTCTTCCAAACATGGTAGGCTACGTGTTTTCTAAGGTTCTCATGAGTGACATGCATATTTTAAACAATATCAATTTATTTCTAAACTAGCAACCTTCCCCGGCTTCGCCTGGGAACAGTTATGAATGCATTACGTGATAAGCGATTTCTTTTCCGATTTATTTATTTATCGTATGGCTCTTAATGCCGGGAGTGTCCGAGGACATGTTCGGCTCGCCTTAGTCTGTAGCTGCTTCCAGCGGACACCCTAAAGGGTGAGCTACAAGTTCAATTCAATTTCAAGTAGTTCCAACTTTCGCCACCAGATGTCAATGCGTTATACGTCTCGGCATGATGGGTTAAAATCACTGACTGGACTATTAATTATATTATCATGGAGATGCACGAGCAACGATTTCATGTCAGACGTAATTTAAGAACGGCAAGGTGCATGAAACACATATCCCCTTCCGACCAATCTTAACTTGACTGTGTATTTCGCGGAACGAAAAGTTCACAGGCGAAATTAAGAAAAGCCGAGTTGCACTTCCAGGGAAACTCCAATCACAACCACTCTTCTCTGAAGTCTTAACTCAACACGACTCGACAGTTTGCTGCTGGCTGTACCTGGGGTAATAGGCTCGCCCGGTAGATAGGCTGTAACTTGGGGTGATAGGCTCGCTCCTAGCTAGCTCGTAAACTGTCTCCTCAGTAATTGAATGGAGATTGTTGGAAGAAATGAAAACGTAAAACACTTATAGTGGGCGATGTATTGAAGATAGACATATGCTCTCGTGGACTCTTTTGTAGAACTTTTCATCCTGAACAATTCTTTCACTCATAGTAGGCTATATTGATATTTTTAACGGTTTGCCCAGCGTAAGCCTAAAAAGCGCACGGACGTCAGGTTTTTTTTCGACCTTTTCACTGAAATCGTTACTGTATGGCTTTGTTTGATTATAAATAAAATATTTTCTACAGAAACCTTCCTCGAGATATCCTTTACAAAATGGTGAAAACCACATCAAAATCCATCCAGTGGTTCTCCAGATTACCCGTGACATCCAAGAATCGGGGACTTCGTTTTATACTAACGTACTGATATCGCGTCAGGAGATGGCAGTCCAACACGCTTTGACGGGGTGCGGGGGGTCTTGCAGTACGCATGCGCGGCCCGCATATTCCTAACTTAATATATCAGCTTCGCGCATGCCAATCGCTGTTATTGCAGCACACGACACGCAGCCAGTGAAAGAAGGAATGTGCTGAGTGAGTGAAACAAGTAGTGACTAACTTAATGTTTTTGGAATGCGCGATAAGCAGTGAGCGGGAAGACATCTGCAGTTCAAATCCAACTGCCAACTCCTGGCGCGATATCAGTAGAGATACCTTATGCCAGGCGAATCAACTACACCTAATAATATAGTTTTATGCAGCCCTGCTAATAACGCGTGTAGTCAGGAAGGTCGATATTTCTGTGCTTGCATCCCGTATGGTTCTAATGCACTGCAAGCATATCCTGCAAACGATACTGAACACTATTCTTTTTCCCTCGTAGCAGTCTGTGCTCACATCGAGGTAATAGTGTTCAGTATCGTTTGCAGGATATGCTTGCAGTGCATTAGTATCATACGGGATGCAAGCAGAGAAATATCGACCTTCCTGATAACAACGCTAGTTGGGCTGCATATTAGGGTCAGCTCATTCACCTGGTATATCATATTTTGTACCCTTACTAAGTATCTTTATATAGCCTACTTTACACTGGCATTAAACGCTATCCAGTAGGCTAAATGTAGGCTTACTTTTAGTAACACTTTCAAGGAAAATTCCGGACATGGCACCCGTGTGCTACTGTGTCACAAATGAGTCTATTTAAAAAATAAAATAATAAAACAACTGCTCGTTACATTGTTTTTCATGCTTTAGGCCTTGTCCTTAGCAGAGAGATGTAAAAAGGACAGGAAGAAAAGAAGACTTACAACGGAAAAGAGAATACAAACTAAAGCATTTTCGAAGGTAGCTACACCTACCAAAACACCTATTGTATACAGTAGTTTCATTAGCATATGTACATTCTTATTCTGTCTTATTTTATTTTCTATTTTCTTCAATTTTTAGAAGTTCCCAACGACGAAAAATCTCAGACGAGAGTCCAATGGAACAAACAAAAGTACGGAGAAATGTAGAGTGTGGGATAACAATAAGAGGAACAAAACACACCCAGCACCTTCCCTATTCCACCGACTTCTCAGGATTTGAGACGGCCCTGCACTGTAGGTCCAGCGACGGTAATCACTAATCAGGCACGATGTCGGCCAACAATCACATAATTTACCAGGGATGCAACGATCAGACCTATCGGAGATGACCAGTAAAATAGATCTTCAGTCAGCAGCAGCAGTCCAACGACTCCTGTTTTGATTGTCATACTGAAATACCAGGCAACAACAATGCTGTCAACGTGTTTATACCAACCACAAGTGCCCCCCCTGATAAAAAAAAAGGAGCAAACTGAAGCAAGAAAGAAAGAAAGAACAGAAAGAGAACAAAGTTGGAAATTGGCGCACTTAAAAAAAGAAGAAGAAAGGAAAAAGAAGATTCTGCTCGGGTCTAAGCTGCGTGAACCTGAGAGGAATGTGTATCGCGGACTGTGAGAAGTGGTGGTGACGAGTGATGAGGTTTCTCGGTCCTTGCGTAGTAACATAAGCAAATACATTAGTCGGTGACTCACCCACTCATTCGCAACGCCACACTGGTTTCAGAAAAGACCATATATTAGCAGTATTGGAATAGACGAGAATGTCAGGTTACACGACGGTCTGTCGACAGGCTTCTCAATTCTCGCCTGCTCCGTCCCTGCCTCTGCCCTTCATCCCGCAAGTTCACAGAGCTTAGACCCGAGCAGTACAAGTAACTTACTTTTGAAAGAAAACCAAGCTATAAGACGACATCATTGGAAGTTTAAAAAAAAACTAATTTCAGAGGGGGAAAAAATCTAATACCGGCACATGTGAATTGTCTAATAAAAGACTATCGATCAAGAGAACTATAGAATTTTTCTAAAAATAATTTTATTCTGGTTTCTTTTCTGACTGCTGAAAGTTACCGATTTGGACTAGAAATTGTTGAAGTCTGATAAGCTGAGTGACCTTTTAGTGTACCAAAAGATGTTATGATGTTCCTATGTCGATAAATTCCTTTATTCTTTCGATGCTCCCGTTTTATGTATTCTACTTAAGATTATCAATTTATTCAAAGTATTCTTAGTTACCGTACATTTGCTGTTATGTTCATATTGGAGTTTATTGATTCAGTGAAAGAACAGAAGTGGTTTTAAAAGTTAATTTACTTAGGCGTTAGTATTGAATAATTTCAAGACTGTACATTGTGCAACCTAAATTTGTTGAAACTGCAATCATAAAAAGAAGTACAGTATGTTACATTTTATAAAAATATAATAACAACTTGGTTTGAAAAATACAATTCTTTGTCTCCCTACCTAAACCTCATGAGTGACACTGTTAGAAAAGCCATTTTTTGGTACAATTTAAATCTCAAAACTAACACCGAGTGGTATATTTGGAAATGGTGAAGCATGAGCAACATCCTCCATTAAAAACAACTTTAGTTGTACGTATCATGTCACTCATGAGAAACAATATAAAAAATGATCGGTTCAAATGTTTTTGGTGACACAGCATGAAAACTCAAGTTTAAAAGGTTGCAGTTGTTAATTATTAACATGAATGACTGAAAAATTGCTTTAAACTTGAGGAAAATAAAAATAATTATTATTGTGTCACTCATGAGTTTTAATACATGTTACTGCATTACATTATTCAAAATGTATTTTCCTGTCTGACTATCAACGTTTTGATGTGCAGAAGGATATTACAAAAATGTTGAGCCCCCTTCCAAGCAAATACGACAAAATTTCATTTTTGACAACTTTGTTAATGTTGGGAGATGAAATCGGACAAAAATATGAAAATGGCCCATGTAATAAATGCAATGCCAGCATTCGGGGCTTCCCGTCCTGCTCTTGTGTTATCGGCAAATGCTAGTCAACTGGCGGTGACTAATCACTCTCCGCTCGCCTAACGGCTCGGCAAAGCTCCGTTTGATGGGGAAGGCTCTCACTATGTTGTTGTTTGAGTCTTCAGTCTTTTGACTGGTTTGGTGCAGGACTCCATGCCTCCCTGTCCTGAGCTAATCGTTTCATCTCTACATACTGTAGCTACTACACTCTACATCCGAGGCAATGTGTTTAACATATTCTAACCTTGGTCTACCCCTACAGTTCTTGTCATCGACCCTTCCTTCCATAACTAAGCTTGCTATTCCTGGGTGTCTTAGTATGTGTCCTACCAACCTATCTCTTCTCATCATTAGTAGTCGCCAGAAACATCTCTCCTCTCCCACTCGTCTTAATACCTTTTCATTTGTTACCCTATCTACCCATCTGATCTTCATCATTCTCCCGTAACACCACATCTCAAACGCTTCAATTCTCCTCTTTTCTGCTGCACCAATAGTCCAAGTTTCACTTCCATAGACAAAGGTTCTCAAAAATGACTTCCTAATACCTAACTTAAATCTATATTCGATGTCAACAGATTCCTTTTCTGTAGAAATGCTTTCCTTGCCTGAGCCAACCTACTTTGCTTCGTCCATCACTGGTTATTTTGCTTCCTAAGTAAAGGAAGTCTCCTACTTCCTTTATGTTTTCACCTGTCAATTTGATGTCCATAGAGGTTTCTGATTTATTTCGGCTGCTTGCCTGAAAAAATGTATTATTGATGTGTAACATCTTTCCGCTCGGTTGCTGGATAGTTTTGTGGGAGTGATTTTGGAAATTGGGGACGGAAGTGGATCGGAACGATCGAACTGGCAGTGGTGGATCGAACGGAAGTATGCACTGCCCACTCGATAGATCAAACGGAAGTGTACTAGCTGGCAGTGGTGGACAACGGAAGTATGCACTGCCCGCTCCATCGATCAATTGGAAGTGTGCCCCAGCTGGCAGTGGTGGATCGAACGGAAGTATAAGACGCACTGCCAACTCGATCGATCGATCCAGCTGGCACTGGTAAGAAAAACAATCAGCGCGCGGTGTCGAAAATTGATACCATGACGCACTCTCAGCCATGTGGAATGTATATGACATACTGAACGGAAAACGCTCATGCGAACTCTGGTGTCAAGTGATTTAAACAAATGACATGGTACATGTTCGAAGTCTTCGTATCAGTATTTTTAAATGGTAAAATGCCTTAATATCAAACATTGTAAGTAGTCGGCATTGCATTGGCATAAGGCATTTTAAACTCAATGTCACTCAGGAACATTATCGAAACAAGCAAAATATAAATGAAACGTAATTCCGTAATGCAGTATTATTGGAACGTGGAAATAAGTGCACAATATTTGCGTAGTCCAAATAGCCGTGGGGTTATTGCGTATGACTGTGAATCTAGAGATCTTGGGTTCGAATCCTGGGCGGGGTAGATATTTTTGGTACCAGATTATCATTTTAAACGATATTTATCATATCAATATGACTCATTTTAACAGAACCATATGAAATTACGTGTTGGTCTGTGAATCAAGAGGACCTGTTTATAAGGAATTTAAGGTTATGAGCGGTGTCGCGTCTATTAATCTAGTTGATCCATATCGTATTCTTTATTTAGGCTAGTGCTGGTGGAAGCTACAAATCATCTAATAAAATGAGTTCCGTATTATAAACTACAATACAGTATCTGTAAAACACTCTCTTTTACAATAGATTAATATTTGTGCCAATACTACTATAAAATACCGGTGTATCAACAATTTCACGTGAGGTTTCTTCTATGTCAGATGTTACACATCATATGCGACTACTGTAAGGCTCGTTTTATATATATAATTAGCAGGGCTATCCTTTGTAGTGAGGAAAATAAAATAAAAATAAAGTACATTGTTACCATGCTTTACTCACAACTAATCTGTGCATATTTCTCCTGATCAAGGAGAGAGTGGGCTGAGAATGATTAAAGAAGATTATCTCTATTTTTACTATGAATCCTGGATGTGGCAGAGAGGAACTGGAATTGGACAATTTTATTAATGTCGCTCTGTGCGACACGCCTCTGAGTGAATGTGACAACACTGCTTTTGGGTGGTTGCAGCAGTATGGCGCCCCAAGTTAACTCCAGTCTCTGCTCAGACCCTCCCACTTCTACTCCGCAGCAATTCTCAACGCCCTGCGGTGCGCAGTCTGCTCATGCTCCATACTTGCAAGGGGAAGCTGCAAGCCTAGAGATGGAAGTTTTGATCCCCGGTATCGACAGCGGCCATTCTGGGCGTTGTTTTCTCAGATTATTTTTTCTCTCTATCTCTCTTTCTTCCTCCAGGTGAATGCCGGGACAGTACCTTATTTTACGTATCGGGACACTTGCACTTTTCCTAGACCCAAATACACTCGATATTATACAGTCATTACAGAAACACAGGTTATCAGACAAATTCAACTCCTAGCACACGGATCTGATGACTAAGTCGCCCCAAGACCTTCAAATTCATTAACATCGTCCTCAACATCCATACAAATAAGTTTGAATGGAAGAAGAAGTTTTTTTCTGCCCGTAGGCTGGTTGTCACCTCCCAAGAGGCTAGCCCGAGCTGGAGCTTACTTGCGGTAGCGTTCTTGGCTATCACCCCCGATGATCCCGGCTCTGCCAAGAAATTTAACGGAGGCCCACCGCAACCATCCTGGAAGTGGTTTATCCTGGTTTCCCACTTCTACTCCAGACAAATGCTGGGATGGTTCCTAACATAAGGTCATGGCTGCCCAATCCTATTCCCAATTTACAAAAGCACACAATAGTACAGCCATCACAATAACAAATATTCCACACACACAAATACACGCAGGTCCTAAAATAAGCAACAACAGCGAAGTGGTTCGTAGAGCCCTGCGCGGATAAAGAAAACCTTATCCGCCCCGCATCCGCACGACTGTTATCCGCATCTGCACGTTTGTTATTCGAATCTACTGGCACTGCAATACCGTACTATTTTTAATTAGATAAAGTATTAAAGTATGGACATCAAATTGGCAGGTGAAAAACTAAAGGAAGTAGGAGACTTCTGTTATTTAGGAAGCAAAATAACCAGTGATGGACGAAGCAAAGAGGATTTAAAAAGTAGGTTAGCTCAGGGAAGGAAAGCATTTCTACAGAAAAGGTATCTGTTGACATCGAATACAGATTTAGGTATTAGGAAGTCATTTTTTAAGGCCTTTTTCTGGAGTGTCGCACTCGATGGAAGTGAAACTTGGACTATTGGTGCAGCAGAAAAGAGGAGAATTGAAGCGTTTGAAATGTGGTGTCACAGGAGAATGATGAAGATCAGAAGGGTAGATAGGGTTACAAACGAAGAGGTATTGAGACGAGTGGGAGAGGAGAGATGTTTCTGGCGACTGCTAATTAAGAGAAGAGATAGGTTGGTAGGACACATACTAAGACACCCAGGAATAGCAAGCTTAGTTATGGAAGGAAGGGTCGAGGGTAAGAACTGTAGAAGTAGACCAAGGTTAGAATATGTTAAACAGATTGCCTCAGATGTAGTGTGTGGTAGCTATGTAGAGATGAAACGATTAGCTCAGGACAGGGAGGCATGGAGAGCAGCATCAAACCAGTCAAAAGACTGAAGACTCAAACAGCAACAAAGTATTGAACAACACATATTTCATCCGGCCGTAAAATCCATCCGCCACAAAGACTTAACCTCAACTCATCCCCGACCCCGTTGGAGAACGGGAATAATAAGGAGTGGACCTACATTACACATTTGAGCCTATGTAGGCTATGTCATGTGCTATGTTTAAAATGAATGTTATACAGCCAGAATTGCAACCCTATACAGTTCGGAGTGTTAATTATGCTTAATAATGAATGATCGTGTGACCTCCGGAGAGGCCGAGTGCAGGTCTTTCTAGTTGACGCCCGTGGGCGACCAGCGCGTCGTAATGAGAATGAAGTGATGATGAAGACGTCACATTCACCCAGTCCCCGAGCCACGGGAATTAACCCCAGGAGATTAAAATCCCTGATGACTCGGCCGGGAATGGAACCCGGGGCACTTTGAGACAAAGCCTAGTGCGCTAACCATTTAGCCACGGAGCTGGACATTATGGTTAATGACATAATTTGAATGAGATAAGCTTAAATCATCATCTTACATTTGTCATGGAAAAGAAACATAACCGTATAATAATAATAATAATAATAATAATAATAATAATAATAATAATAATATCGTATGGCCTCGGGTGTCGGGTGCAAGCTTTGTTAATTGACACCCAGAGGGCAGCTTGCATGTCGAATTTCGTCGTTTGAACGCTATGAAAGTCAAGGAGGTTAGATATCTAAGCTCCTCGATACTACAGCGCTTTCTAGTAGAGAATGGAGGAACTTTGTGTTGGCGGAAAATCCCGAGATTAATTTTGCCATTGAACACGGCCTACTGAATTCAAATGGGTTCTTTAATATGCCAACAACGTATGACATCCATGTCGTGATTTTTGTTGCCTTTCAAAAATCACTTACCACGGCCAGAGGCGAACCTGCAAGCTTGGGGTTGGTAATCCGACACGTTAACCACTGACCCACCGTGGCAAGCAACATAACAATAAACATCCGGGTCTTAGTCAAGGTCGGATTGTATTCTAAAAACTATCCGCAAATTTAGTCCAAACATTATCCGCAGCTTATCCGCTATCCGCGCAGCCAAGCAAACTATATAAATATTGCGGATATCAGCATCTGCGCAGGGCTTTATGGACTACTGCTTCGCAATCAGGAAATTATCTTAAAAAAGATTTTTAGAAGTGTGTTCGGCTTTGTGATTCGGAAATAGGAAAGCTTCTCCCCTTTCAGAAAGGGTTTATACATAGAATCAACCAAATCTCTCCTGGGACTTCATGAAGATATGACGGTCCCGGGTCCGTGGCGTAAAATACATCCTTACCTCGAGACAGAGTGTCGCCTCTGTAGCGTAGCGGTCAGCACGGTTAGCTGCCGCCCCGGAGGTCCTGAGTTCGATTCCCGGCTCTGCCACGAAATTTGAAAAGTGGTATGAGGACTGGAACGGGGTCTACTCCAAATGAGTAGAGGGGGTTCGATTCCCACCTCAGCCATCCTCGAAGTGGTTTTCCGTGGTTTCCCACTTCGTCTTCGGGCAAATGCCGGGATGGTACCTACTGTAAGGCCACGGCCGCCTCCTTCCCTCTTCCTAGCCTATCCATCCCTATCTTCCATCCCTTCCCCTCCCTCATGAGGCCCCTGTTCGCTTTGCAGGTGAGGCCGCCTGGGCGAAGTGCTGATCACACCTCCCCAGTTGTATCCATCCCGATCAGATGTTCCAAGCTCCAGGACACTGCCCATAGAAGCGGTAGTGGTGAGTTCCCTCGCTGAGTCCGTGGGAACCACCAACCTAGAGGGTAAATTGACTAAATAAAAAAAAACTCGAGACAGAATCAATATTATTTGGAGAATTTGTTTTTTAGTGCCGGTCAGTTAAGAAATCGTTAGGTTCTTCAGAACAAATCAGTGTTCCGCAAGAAGCACAAGCCTGGATATCCAAATTTCCAAAGGAGGACTAAGTAACGAAGTAACTTTTTGCAGTTTTCATGGATTGATGAAAATACCAAAATGTAAAGGCGTCACTACAATCGACAGCGGTAGCTACGCTCGCTAACGCGCAGCGCTAGGCCACGGGGCCGTGGGTTCGATCCCCACCGTAGGTCGTCCTTGAAATGGTTTTCCGTTTTTCCATTTTCAACTCCATACTAATGCTGGGACGATACCATCAATAATATTTCAAATCCGAGTGGCTTCGGTGTTGTAGTTGGTAGCATGCTGAACTGCTGTGCCGAAGATCGTGGGTTCAAACCCGGCCAAGGTCGTCGGATTTTTTAAGAGCGTTAAAATCCTTCAGTATGCCTTCCTTCGGAGGGGAAGTAAAGCCGGCGGACCCATTTCATAGATTTATGGCATATAAAAGATTATTCCACTAACTAAACTTGTGTGAAGCTAAATTTCTAGGTTAGATTTCGTTGAAACGCTCTGTCAAAGTTCCAACGTTCACCACTAGATGTCTGTGACATCTGGTAGCGAAAGTTGGAACTACTTGAAATTAATAATAATAATAATAATAATAATATCGTATGGCCTCGGGTGCCGGATGCAAGCTTTGTAATTTGACACCCAGAGGGTAGCTTGCTTGTCGAATTTCGTTGTTCCTTGAATCACTATGAAAGTCAAGGAGGTTAGATATCTAAGCTCCTTGAACACTATAGCGCTTCTAGTAGCGAAATTAGGAACTTTGTGTTGTCGGAAACTCCCGAGATTAATTTTGCCATTATGAACTCGGCCTACTGAATTCAAATAGCTTCTTTGACATGCCAACATCGTATGATATGAGTGTCGTATTTTTGCCGCCTTTAAAAAATCACTTACCACGGCCAGGGGCGAACCTGCAGTCTTGGGGTTAGTAGACTGTCACGCTATCCACTCACCCACCGTGGCAAGCTACTTGAAGTTGAACGGAACTTGTAGCTCATCCTATGGGTCTCCGCTTGAATCAGCTACAGCCTCTGGCGACCGAACATGTCCTCGGACACTCCCGGCACAAAAAGCCATACGCTAAATTAGTACATAATTTCAAATACCCACTACTGCTTCATTTAAAAGCATTGATCCCTTTCCAGAGAATACAGGAATATGATTGGTTAAGCTACGGGCGTTTTTCTCACTATATTGAGGTCAACACGACCATGAAATAATCTTATTTCAGACGTAGCTCTTAGAAACCAACAACTCTTTTTCTATAATCTGTCGCCACCGCCAGTAGTGGCTGCGCTGGCTAAAGCGCAGCGTTAGGCTGTGGGGCCAAGCTCTCTGCTGACTCGGTAGACGCGTGGGTTCGAGCCCCACCGTCGGCCGTCCTTCAAATGGTTTTCCGTGGTGTCCCATATTGAACCCAAGGAAAATGCTAAAACGGTACCTTCTACAGTGAGAGCCTTGCCTCTAGAACGGGGTCGCGCAGTCACCGTGTGATCGCCGGGTCACTGTGTGTAGCATTGCTCGAGCAAGGCATTAGTGTTAGCAGCAGCGTAGTGTCCAACTAGTTTAACACAATCACACCTTTTAAACGTATTTAATAATTTTATTTATTTACATGAATGTTCAGAGTAGTTGCTGGAAATGCTGTCCTTCATTTTCTAAACACACATTGCACCAACAAAGGAAGTTTTGGTAAACTCGCTGTAGTTCATCCTCACTGATATTTGGTATCAGTGCGGTTATTTCGTTCTCGAGAGCGTCCAGAGTACGTGGATTGTTTCTGTATAGGCCTACAAATAAAAATTGCATGACGCTGAAACGTACAAACACATTAACTACAAGACTTCTTCTTGAGAAGAGTTTTCAATAGGAAAATACGATTTTTTTTGTTCAATACCTAACCATGTTGACGGGATACAGCACTTCACCACAAGTCTTAACTCTCTGAACTAAGGTATCTTGCCAGCTCGGATTGTGATCAATGTTGTGTAATAGTAGATGCTAGTCAACTGGCGGTGACTAATCACCCACCACACGGCCCGGCAAAGCTCCGTTCTATAGGAGTAGTAGGGTCAGACGGATTCTGGATCAATTTCAAGGTCATCCATGGGTTCTCGTGGTCACGTGTGCCCCAGACGTCCCTGGGGGCTTGGGGGAGGGTGGGGGAGGGGGGGGGGGGTGGAGAGGGTATGGCCTGAGGTGGAGAAGGCTGAGGTGTTCCGGCCGGCATAATGCTGTGGTGTTTTTTTCGGGGGGGGGGGGGGGGAGGCGAAAAGAGTACCCGCAACCCCCGCGTGGCACCCGACCTTACTACTGGTGCCTCCGACATGCAGTTAAACTACGATAGTAGAAGAGAAAGCATAGGGGATTGGATAGGGAATTACATTTAGGACTTAGTGCCTGTCCGATCGCGGTCGCGATTTACCAGGCATAATGAGTATTCATTAACATTGGTATATATTATATATGTGCACATATCAATATGTACACAATATAAGGGTTGGATAGTAAGGCCAGGGATTAATATTAATCGTATGGCAATTACACATCACTTTTTGGAACACAAACCGCATAGACAGAAAGGAAAGATTGTCTACACGTAAAACCTGGCGGCTTGGTTATTGCTACATGCAAGGATAATGTGGGTATGGAAATGAGTAGGTATGTTAGTTGGGAGAAGGTATCATGCTCCAGATCCATGTCCGTCTTCTCGCCAGTTCGTCTCCGGGAAATCTGTTAGAACTCGGCACTGCTGGGATCAGCGCGAGCCTTGCCGGCTACCAAACAGTGGTACAAGTATCCGGAGAACCTGCGCCACTGCCTGATCTACATGGGGTCCCTGGTACCGAGCCTCCGTCACCGGAGAGTGGAGGGGGGCTCGCCTGCCGGAGCAGTGGCCTAGCGGGCGGTCCACGGGAACGAGCCACCTTCCTCTCTGCTCTTGCCATAGACCGGTAGACTGGGCAACTGCGATGCGATGACGGATGGTCACCCATGCAGTTGGCGCACACCGGCGCGTCTCGTGGCACCGTGCAGCTGGTGTGGTGATGGGCACCTGAACACCGGTTACAGCGGACTGGAGAGCCGCAAGATCCCTGGGAGTGGCCCCATCTCAGACAGCGAAAACAGTGTAAAAGCTGTCCTGAGCGGGGCTTCATACGACCTGATTGTAGCGGATGTTCTTGGCTGCGGCTGGTGGCCTCGCGGCGTCCTGGCTCCCCTTCCTGGGAACGCTGCGGGCGACGGTCCTCTGGGCTGCTGCGTTTCTTCTTCTGCTGCTTCCGTGGGGCCGGCCTGGTGGCCCCATCCGTCACTGGTGTCCCCTCCATGGTGGTGGTGGCGGGCGCGGGTTGCCCCGCTAAGGCCACACCTGGGGCTCTGGTAGTTGCTCCTCCCGGATGGCGGGCGCGAGTTGCCCCGCTAAAGGCCACACCTGGAGCTCTGGTTGGTGCTCCTCCTGGTTGGCGGGCGCGAGTTTCCTCGCTAATGGCCCCACCTGAGGGCCCGTCTGGGTTGTGGCCTGTGCTTCCTGGTTCCCAGCACGGCTTTCGAGGATCTGATGAGGGCGCCCCGGCCATAGGCCCGCTATGGGCGCGACTTGCCACGCCTGGGCCAGTGCAACTAGGTACTGGTCAGTGGACCCCGGCAGGTATGGCCTGACCAAGACTCCAGTCGGGAGGCAGGCCTCGATGTCCTCACGTTGACGTTCAGCTCCTCTCGTCAGGTAGTCGTGAGTCTTGTCCACCCACGACTCAATGAGTCGCCGCTCGTCTTACTGGTTGCAGTTTGGCCTTAACAAACAAAGCCCAGAAGCTGGGGTCGTAGCTATATGCTTGCTCGGAGCCTGGGGAAGTGGCCCCAGGGTGCCCTTTCACGGTGTCCGAGCTCACATCGCTCGCCCAGCTGAACCTGGCGTCAGGGCTACTGCTGATGTCCGGTCGCGGGGAGCTAGCCGGTCCTGGCGTCCGATTCTTTTCGGACTCGGCTAGCTCAGAGGGGGCGTCGGTTGACTCGGACCGCAGGGAGACCTGCGGTATGTCCGGCCTACCTATGCTCCCCGGGCCGGGTGCTGCTCCAGCGTTGAGTGCGCCAGCCGGGCTGTGAGGCACCCCTACCTCTTCAACGGCTGGCGGCTTCTGCGCCGCTGGCGTATTCTCGCTAAGGGCCTGCTGGCGGGCCCGCGTGACCGGAGGAGAGGGCTTAGTTCCGTGTAACTCCGTACACCAGGAGCCTGCCGATCGCGGCCCTCTGCCTCTCCGGGCGCGGTTGCGCCTGCCTCGACCCCTAGCTGGCTCGCCGGTCCTCTGCTTTCTCCACTCGATGGTCCCGCGGCTCGTATTTTCCATCCTGGTGAGCTGTTAGAACAACTTAGGCTGGTCTGCTGCTGCTGCTACTGACAAGGTGTCCTTCCTCTTACGAGTCTGAGACGGCTGTGGACCTGCTATGGCTATGGGAGGTGGAGAGTGGGGGAACCGGTTGGAGGTCGGGTGGCCGGCGAGCGAAGCCGAGAGTAGCCGAGCTGCTCGGGGAGGGGTACTGGTTGGGAGGCGGGAGTCGGTTGGTCGGGTGGCAGGCAAGCTAAGCCGAGAGTAGCCGAGCTGCTCGGGGAGGGGTACTTGTTAGGAGGCGTTGGTCGGGTGGCAGGCAAGCTAAGCCGAGAGTAACCGAGCAGCGCGAGGGCACTTTTTGGGAGAGGGGACTGCGGAGCTTTTTGTGTTCCCGAGCTGAGACGAACCGAGCAAGCCACCATAGCATGGCATGCTAATACCAAATATCCACTAGAGATAGTTCCAACATTTGTCACTAGAATGCGCAGGTTTAAAATGTAGTCAAATGAGCTTGCATTATATGTTTGGAAGTGTATCTCAGCGGATGAATGTCTTCTTAAAGTCCTGGGTTCAAATCCCAGCACTTCCAGCGCCATGTTGCTTTTATGTATCTTAAAGTTGAGCTTGAGGCTTGTTTTGGGTGCTGTTCTTGTCGAGCCGTTATATTTATTGTGTGTCAGATTTACCACGTACCTTCCAAACTCAAATTGCAATAGCTTTTTCTCTAAAATGGAATTTCGTTCCAGTGCAAACAGCAACCACGTGGGAGATGATATAGAAGAAGAGGTATTAACAACTCCTACGCTTGCCACTAGTTTAGTTCCAGTGAGAAGTCCAACTCATCAAGACACCATCCACATCACAACACCATCCACATTGCAACACCATCCACGTCGCAATAACTTAAAAACTTATATAGCTTTATGATTACTATGAGTTGTTTTTTTAATAAAAAAATAGACTTTTGAGTTTTTGATTTAACTATTGGTTACATGCATGATACCTCAAGTATTAGTTAGAAAAACAAACAGACATTTTAGTTCATTTTTTCCTGTCATATTTTGCTCATAAACATGTTACTTTGTACCACTTGTTTAACATAAGGTAAGAATATTGTAGAGTTTATTTTTGCTTTGATCTTGTTCCTTTCACATGTTTTGTTTGTTAACGTCCACCACTCAACACGACCTTCCCCTTCATAGCTCCTGCTACCACAAGGGCTGCCCTTTTTTCTCCAACAGATGCGGAAGGGGACGTCATACGTTCCATAGTCTTTCTCAAAAGTATCTGGTCGGCGGCACGTCTTAGTTTAGAGATGTCGTTCTCACGCTTCGATGTTCTGTACGCTAGATCATGTTGCTTGCAGGCTGCGTCTAAGGTATTAATTCCAGGATCACCACGTGCCAGTCGAACGTCTAACTTTGTACCAGGGCCACAGTATTGATAACCAGGTAAGTGCAACTCAAAGGGTAAATGATCTATGTCTTTGTCAATGAGACCATGACCAGTACAGATCCGGCATATTATTTTCAGTTGGTGACGCACACTTTTGTTCTTTTTCCGCTGCTGCGGAGGTTGCTTGTTTCTTACCATCACACCCGTGGAATGAAGACACATAGTCGTTGCTTGAGGTTTTATGTCCATGATACAGTTTAATTAACTGACACGTTCTACAATTTTGAACCGATGGCATTTTGGAAATGTACACTTGTTGATGATGTTCATAATCGGTGCACGGTTGAAGTTCACACAACACAGGATCCCGTGTCCAATCACTCGGCACACTATGCCAAATCTCCTTTAACGCATTTGACGCAACATAAAACAAAATCGCTCTGGGTAAAGCATTTAATTCTTCTTGGGTAAAATTGTGCAGTTTTTTCTTACAAGCGAAAAACTTAACAATAGCCCGTTCAATAGGGTTAGATTTTAAGCCTTCGATGGTAGCCATTATACACAGACACGTCTGTACTAGACATAAGTCTCTGTCTCACTGTTTCTGATCTGCATTCATGTACAAGGTTTTACACTCATCTTCCATGTACCGACATGCATTGCGACTTAGCCAATCAAAGAGTTTCGATACGTGTAGGAGTGTCTTCTTTTGTATACGTTCAGCAGGCTCACACGAGGTGTGTAGTGCAGGACATTCCATCTCGTGTAGATCGATGAGTTGCCAATTTGGAGAAACATACTGACGTAACCATTCCTTTTTTTTCACCTCCTTTTACAAAAATAGGGTTTGCACCGAACAAATAGACTTTTAAAACAATCGGCAGATAATCATAAGGTATGTTTCCTTGATTCCAGTTCAATCCTAAATGACGTTGCAGCCACTCGGTTTGTCTTCTATCCTCGTCCGATTGCATGCACAATGGAAACGGTGGTTCAAAAGTGAAAGCATTTACTGTGGGCGCCCACATGGTTGTGCAATCTATAATTGCAACGTCTTTGAAAACAAACTTGTTTCCATTGACTTTGAAGCCTTGCATATCGACAATCAATGTACTAGGCATGGTTACTGCTCGCGGATACACACTCCTTTCTTCACCAGTGCTTTCTGCCAACTAATCAATATCTACCTATAGTCCTACTAGTTAAGGGGCTGGAAAAGGAACTGGATTTGCTAAAAGGATAAAAAACACAGAAATGGATTATACTACTTTATTCAAAAAAAGATCAGAACATTGTTTACAGTCTTTTATCATAGGATTTGGTCCATCCCAATCGGTGCGAGATTCTCCTCGATGCATGAAATGTCTACGACAGGCGTGGCAGGCTGCGACATCCGCTGACATACGGAGATGTAATTGTAGCTTATCCCAGTTGAGACCAATGTCGTGAGCACCGTACGTGGACAGAAATCCAGCTGGTAAATAGGGGATCAGATGCTGTGGCATTTCACGAAGAAATTCTGCTTTATTGTAAGCTTGAATAGCTACACTCACCATGGTGCGATAAATCTCAAATACCGCATCGGCATCTCGACTCGTTGAGCAACGATCACATTTGCAGTTTAGGGGATCTGCCCACTCCCCAACATGACGGCATGAGGTTTTGGTGACGTTGTAACGTTTCGTGGCTAGTGCACAGCTTGCCCCATGCTTGGGTGACATGTTGTACGTTTCATAGCTCGTGATAGAAAATGAGTGCAGTAAATAGCTCGGTTAATAGGGCGCCAATCTCCAACAGACGGTTGTGAGATAAATTTATATTTATTAAATTGAGATTCATTACTTTCGGGGAAGGGGCAACAGAGGCTAGCTGCAAAACACCTTATTCTATTTATTTTGACCTCTGGGAAGTCTAGCATGGGGTAACTATTGACTGAAAGTCATAGAATTTAAAAATAATTTATTAACAAACAGGATGAGATGAATGACGTCTTGCGACCTTTCAAACAGATAAAATAAAAAGGGGAAGTTATTTCTTTAAATTATTGAAGTTAATAGTATTTACGTCCGACTTGCAATTGACAAATATGCATGAGCTCACCGGGTTGTAGATCTTCATGGGCGATGTTGGCGGAGGTATCTCGTTCCTGAAGTAGACATCTCGCGTGGTCTTCCATGGTTCCAAGTACCAATCCTCCCTGATAAAGCTATCTGCTCACTAATTGCACAGATGCTGTCGCCTAGCTGAGTGAATGGAATGGTTTCACTCGTCTTCGATATTCAGCGCAATGCTGGAAATATCCTAGCTAGATCTCCACTGAGTTTACTAGTTTAACTTTATGAAATTTTGTATTTGAATCTCAACAAGTGAGGTCCAAGTTTAGAATTTGAAGTGCTTTCAAGTGAAAACATAATAATATTCTTCCTCTCCATACAGCTCTGTCCCGGCTTATATATGGCAATTATATCTCCCACCAGCAGTAGGGGATCTGCCAATTGCAATATCAAAGTATTGTCTACAGAAAGTGGCGCTCCTTCCTTATTGGTTGAAGTAAGTTCTTTATCACGCACCAAGTGGCTATATTGGGGTGAAGGTCTCTCCCCCAGTGACACACTTCTATATTGGTGTCATGTAGCGGTATCTTCCTTAAAAATCACAAGGTTGCAGTTTTCTCGTCGTAAAACAATTTATTCTAAAAAGCTGTAGGGTACATTGTTCTGACATCTTTTAGAATTAGCCTGCTGGCTACCGAGGGTCTTGGTTGGGACTCCCTTTCCACTCTTCCTGCATCTTCATAAGCGGTTTATGACGGTTCGGGCGGTATCTATTGTCAGTTGTTAGTTCCGCAAGTGAGCTCAAGAAATATATTTATTGGGGGAGGGGTTGTAAATTTACGGTTTGAAATCTCGGGTCGACGTCTAATTACAAGAATGGATGAAAATGAACATATGATTTTATATTACCCTTACACAATAAATATATACATGCACTATCGTTGCAATTGCACATCAATATAGTACTCTTAGTTCAATTGTTTTGGGTGTGGTGTACACACACCACAACGTTATCCTCGTTTTTCTTTTGATTGTAGGACTGCTTGTATGCCCTGTCATAATAGCCGAACGTAGATACGAATCCATCCGGTAGATAGGAAACCAGATGCGGTGATATTCCTTGTACCGAGCGAGCCTTGGAATAGGCGGCAATAGATTCACTCACCAAGGAACGATAGATGATAAACCTCGAATCCTCATCTGTACTGTGCGACCAACGTTCACATTTACAGTCTGTGGGCTGCCTCCCAGCGGAGGTGTTGACTTCGTCGTAATTTTCCATGACTGAACAGGGCTCTGTAGGCAGACCTTCTGTTTATACTCTGGTCACCATGTTGGACAGCGGATGATAATACACCCGTATCTCGTGAACGATAAGGCAATAGGCAGTGTTTTTTTCTGGAATAACTGCAGATGTTTCAAATTCTAGTCGGATATCGATAGTTGTTTCCTTCATCGACTCCTCCAAATACGAACAGTCCATTACCACCAGAGGTGCTTTGGTCCTAAAGTCTTGCGGTAATAATAATAATAATAATAATAATATCGTATGGCCTCGGGTGCTGGATGCAAGCTTTGTTATTTGGCACCCAGAGGGTAGCTTGCATGTCGAATTTCTTTGTTCATTGACTATGAAAGTCAAGGAGGTTAGATGTTAGATATCTAAGTCCCTTGAACACTATAGCGCTTTCTAGTAGAGAAATGAGGAACTTTGTGTTGGCGGAAACTCCCGAGATTAATTTTGTCATTATGAACTCGGCCTACTGAATTCAAATGGTCTCTTTGACATGCCAACATCGTATGACATGCGTATCGTATTTTTGCCGCCTTTCAAATATCACTTACCACGGCCAGGAGCGAACCTGTTGATATTTTTCTATCTGTTTGAAATCCAACCATGACGTAGGGAGGCCGCTATGTGTACCGTGAGGTTTTTATAGACCAAGTATGTGTATCAGTGACTGGTAATACCGGGTATTCATGCAGCTCCCAGCTTCTAAATTGAATGGGGAAAGCTGTTCCTTCTCCACAATCTTGAACAGACTCATTTTTTTCTGGTCAGATAGAGTAACGTGCGGTACTTTCCATAGAATTCTTTGCAATAAAATTTTTGAGTCTATTGCAGCTCCATCAGCACCCTTCTGCGCATTACTATCGCTCGTATCTCGGACAAGAATCTGATCCTGTCTTGCGTTCACAACGATGCGCTTATGGTCCTCTGCAAAGCCTAATATTAATTTTAGGGGTAAATGGCCGGTAAATGAACCATCAGTATTAATCATCCAGTCGTTCGTCAAGTCGGGACATCAACCGGCCATACGAAATGCTTTACTCTCCTTACTTCCATACAAGGGATAAAGTGTCATAGCGCTTGTTATACCGACATTTCCAGTCGTATCCACTTCGATTCCGTTGATGACGTAGCGAACCTCGGAAAACAAAAAGGCCAGAGCATTGTTAGCCAACTTTGACGTTGTCGGAATGGTACCATCTGATTTGGTGAGTTGGCCTTCAATCTGGATGTAACTTTCATGGGGTAGGGTGTAGATATCTTGTTGATTAATGGTAATATGAATTTCGTCATTTTTATTTAGTCCCTGAGTATACGGTTGGTAGGAATGGTGTTCAATTCTTACGATACCCTCCTGTACTTCGACCGGGTTGGTTACGTCGAGGATCGAATTCATGACGTTGGGTGTAACCCAGTTGATGTAAGATCTGCTTGTTGACACGTGTTAACCTGTACACGCGTTGAGAACAACTAACACTCACCCTCAACGGTGTTGTTGCTTTATACACTTGTTTCATGCTGGCTTCAGATACAATTTGTACGTCACAGGTGTATGGGGGTCTAATTGGATGAGACGTTGGTTTCTATTCACCAGTCTCAAGGTAATATTCCTGATGTTGGTCACACTTACAGGGTGATAGAGCACCACCGACGGATTTTCGCGGATGATATAGCCACCGGGTGAAGTGACAATGAAATCATAGAGCGAATGCGATGGTTCGTGATTGGTGTAAATGTCGGTGATGATGTTACACGTGACAGATACGTGATGGTCTTCAATAATTTTCTCTGGTTGGTCAGACTTGTGCAACACGTTTGGTTCTAACACTAGTGCTGAAAAGCCTAGTAATGGACCAATTTAGTCTGGTTGTGATTTAAAATCAATCCTAAAGGAATAAAGAATACTGCAACGATGTGTCACATTGTTGGCTATGAGTTCGAACTTGTATGTCCCGTCAAGAAATGCTTTTAGAGTAAATTCTCTGATGAGAGTTCTGTAGATATGATCGTGCATATCATCTACAGTGTAGCTGCCAGACGGTAGAGTTAACTCATCGTCATCGTAGTAGAACTTATCGTTGACACCTTCGTGTACTTTGTAGCTTCTATTATAACCTTCAAACGAAACAAGTCCCAGCACGTAGGGTCGTTGTCCCAATTCAATAGGAGGATAAAAGTCAACGGTTCCTTCAGCTCATTGTCCGTGCACTGTAAACGCTCTACTTTCTGCCATAATACTACTCACGTTACCACCTGCGCTGAATCTTATATAGAAAGGTCAGACAGAGGCGACCACATTGTAGAGTGTTAACATTTTGTACTCGTTTCACATTATAGTTTATTGTTGCACTGCTTCCGAAATAGCGAACAAGCTCTGTCGGAGGAGGAAGGTTTCCAAAACTGTCAAAGTACCACACGGTGCGACCATGCTTGACGTAGGCCACGTAATGTGTTTCTGGTCCATGACTGTCATCCAAATTAATAACTGCACTCTCACGCTTCCAAGGTTGAGGAGGTAATCGATTGCGCATAAATACACCTCGAAAGTGTGCAATCTTCAGCTGATTTGCATATTTTATTACTTCTTCATGTGTCATGGCTCGCCGTGGCAATGCATCGATTAAGCGTTTTTTGGCGACATGTAAATGCCGAGTCCTTTTTTATAGGGTGCTAGCTTCATGTTCACACCCTTGCCACGCAGTGCTATTGCTTCCATAGTTTTATTGTGCCTCTCACTTTCCTTCAACTGTTGCTTCGTCTCCTCGACAGCTTTCACCGTTCGCGCTACCGCACTTGCTCCACCAAGAAGTGAACCCAGAGCTGCCAGTCCAGCAAACAGCGCGGGTAAAAATCCTCCTCGTTTCGGTACAGGAATAACTCGGGCACGTTTTTTAAAACTTAACTAAATTTACTTTTGGAATTCGCATGCAATCGTGCTGCTCGGAGTGCTTTCTTAAAGGCCAACTCGCTATTTGTTTCTCCGCGCGAAGCCTGACGTGCCGCATGGATAATAGCTTTAAAGCCTCCCTTTCTTGACAACTTCTTCCTCTTTTTCACCACATATCTCTGTTTCACCATCGCGACCAAGGAAGAAGACAACCTCACACTCTATAGTATAGAACACAACTAACGCTCCTCGGGAAGAGAACCTGCAATTATTTAATCGAGGGTGGCGGTATATTCGAGTTCTATATACAGCGGGAAATCGTTTATTTTTTTCCCGCCTCATTTTCTTCAGACGACAGTTTCAGTTGAAAGGATAATTTGTCCTCGGCTTTCACCGCAAGTTCGATGAGTGATGATGATATAATACTACCGTTTAATAGTAGCTCTAAATGTTTGAAATCTGGTGCATACTCGATAACAAGAATGGCACCATCATACAGTAAACGGTAATTGCTATACCCCGAACGTAGTATGTAGGTGAGGTTATTGGGATCTTCAACCGCTTGTCGGTTTACAATGTGAACCAAAAATATGCTTGGCATCGTTTTAATGAAAAGCTATAATCGTTGTTCTAAAAATCGTTTAGTCGTCACGTCTTGAGGATGTACAGGAGCGGCAACATCGGCTATTCGTTTTCGCTTCATCTGTAGAGCGTTCTCTCTGATTTACCACACCTTCTCTATTTCAGAGGACAAATATAGTTTTGTACAAGCATCTTGATCATCCTCGGGATCGGCCACGTGTACAAGGCGTGTATTATTCGCTGTATAACCATTTACCGTTAGGGTTGGTACACTACGGTGTAGCTCTTTCAGCTTGTTATCTACATAGTCCTTTCTAGCAGCGTCCGTATCGTTCGTTGGAAGAGCAAGCTGAGTTATTCGACGTTGGTGTACATCATAGTCTTCCTCTTTCGTTAACACCACAGCATTTGTTAACATATAGGATTTGGTGCACACATCTTGATTGTTCTCGGGGTCTGCAACGCCCATGATACGTCTATTCTGTGCCTCATAGTCCCCCTTGATACGCCGCAAGCGATAATAATCTACATACTTTTTTGTACATGCGTCCGAAGCTAATTGAGGTTCTGTTATATTGGTTAATCGCTTTCCATTAAAGTCGTAATGAACATCCGTTGTGCGCGGCAGTGCATTGGCATCGACATATCGTTTATTAGCCGGATCTGTAACATGTTTTGGATCGTTTGTCGAAGCAGATGGCTCATCTCCTTTCTTTGTTTTATGTGTTCTCCCAAAGGCATCCATGGTTACACTAGATCTGAAACAGCCACATGCTTCGTGTATATAGAGACCACCTCTTCCCGTTTCACATTCAGTTGATATGCAGATTATTAAGCAACAACATTCACTTCCGGTGGGAGATTTGGTTTCTTGCCTCTTCTCGACAAGGTCCGAACGCCGCCACGGTTCACTCTTCCCGTCTTCCATTCGCTGTCTCATCGCCGGACCATCGGAATGTCAAAAAACCAATCTTCTGCTTACCTTAATCACCTCCTTAAACGGAGTGCGATTTCAAAATAACTACATTTTTGCCAAGTCGCTCTATCAACCTCTTTATATGATCTTGGAACAGGTCATGTCGGGTCTTCGCAACAATAACATGGGTTACTTCACATTCCCCGCGCACGAAGATGTCGTATCACCGGATAATGTTCGCCCGAATTCGCTCATGATTTTTGATGATGTGTCCACGGAACGACAGGCTATCATTCAGACCTATTTTAGCATGGAACGTCATAAATATATAGACTGTTTTTTATCTCGCTCAAACCTATTCCCGAATACCCAAACAGCTCATTCGCGACAATGCCAACGTGATTGTTCTCTTCCGGCAGGATGAACGCAACATGCGTCTACGATGATCACGTGAACCCAGACATGACTTTCCAAGCCTTTACACAGTTGTGTGCTACGTGTTGGAACGCTCATCACCACGGTTGTCTTGTTATCGATAAGCAGAGTGACATCAACAACGGACGCTACCGTATGGGGTTTGATCATTGTATACGTATTTAAGGCACTGCATGGCTTTTACAAACGTTATTTGTTTAGCTATCATGGCAACAGCAGGAAGCCAATTAAAGAAGCAGATTATCCGTGCGCGAAATAGTATTCGGCACAAGTTCCGCGAGCTGAAACGCACGCATGCCGATAGTGAGCTGTTTGTCGAAAAACATTTCAAATCACCCCTGGTAGCCATGCTGAAGGAAAAATCACAGTCCAATAAGCCCAATACATTATCGAAAGGAACGCAAACGATCGAAGAAGAGGAAGAAGATGACAAAGAAAAGAAGAAGATGACGATGTTTTTTCTCCGTCGATTCCGTCTTCTAGCTCCAAAGGATCACCGCTGCCCCAGTTTCTGAAAACATCAGTAATTGTTGAAACACCCTCTATCTCTAGAAGGAAACCTACTCTGTCAGAAATCTTTGCTATACCAGAAAAATATGTGCAGCTGAAAGGCATTCTGTTAGAGCATTTTGGACCGTTGGTAACTCCCTACCTCGAAGACCTATTTACTAGAAAAACTTATACGACCTACGGTGTTCGGTATGACAAAAAAGGTTTCGAATTGGTGACTCAGAGATTAAACTAAAAGGTAATGCCATGATTGTTAAATCAGTTCGATACACATTGACGCCAGGTCTTTTAATCGTACGCCTTCTAAAGACGACTATGACGATGACGATCTTCGAACGTACAAGAATATCTTATGGACTACAAATGGTTTTAGACGTAATTATAAATATTCTGAAGCAATGAATGCTAATAAATGTTTCAAATATAAAAACATCATATCAAAATTGTTTCCTTCCTATGAGAGTGTTCGCCGCGGACATTCAGCTTCCGGCGTCCCGTTTAAAACGTTAAAACCTTTCGTTGATTTCGCCTATTGGAACGATCCTATTAAGTTGGTTAAACGCCTATAGCTCCTTTACGCATCCCAACAGGCTGTCCATACCGGTCATGAATGTGAAATTGTAGAAATAGAAGAGGAGCTTCGTCATGCTGGCATTATTTTGTGATGGGTCCACGTGACAATACCCCTTCGCCTATTGAAACTGCAATTGCTCACGAGTAGCATAAACCAGCTCGCCGTATCTCTCCACGTCGTCATGTTGTCTCGCCTATTTGCAATAACTCGGCGTTCATCATTATGCCACTTATAGCAATTTGAAAGCGAGTGTGGTTGAACTTTTCAACCGAACGTTAAAAACACACATGTGGCGGGAATTTACAGCCAGAGGGTCCTATCACTGGCTTAATCTACTGCAGACTCTAGTGTCGCGTTACAACGATACCAAACATAGTACTATTGGGTTAAAGCCACGTTTGGTAATAAAAAACACTCCACGGTTGAATCGCATTCATCATGGCATCAAAACAGCTGACCCACAACGCCATCGTTTTCGTGTGGGTGACTATGTACGCATCAGTAAACATAAATCACTCTTCTCAAAAGATACACACCCAACTGGAGTACAGAAATATTCAGCATTCGCCAAGTAAAACGTACCCATCCAGTTACTTATCTACTCCAGGACCATAAGAACCAGCCCATCGAAGGAGGATTCTACATCGAAGAACTTCAAAAAACGCAGTACCGGTATCCCAAGCATTATCTTGTTGAAAAAGTGATTAAAAGACATGGTAATAAACTTTATGTTAAATGGTTTGGTTTTAATTCCTCGCTTAGTTCTTGGATTAATAAATCTGATATTGTATAATGATTCTTGTTTTTATGTCATCCTCTTATCCTTTCTTTGTCGGATTGGCCGAGCGGTCTAAGGCGTTCGACTTAAGTTCGAATTTCCTAAACAGGAAGCGAGGGTTCGAATCCCTCACCCGACAGCTCATCATGGGTTGGCAACAGTCCACCCCCCCCCCTCATTTTTACAATACATAGATCACTCCTCTCTTTTCATTCAGCATGCCTCAGCTCGACAAGAACAGCTCCCAAAACAAGCCTCAACCTCAACATTAAGATACATAAAAGCAACATGGCGCTGGAAGTGCTGGGATTTGAACCCAGGACTTTAAAGCTCCGCAGTCCCCTCTCCCAACCAAGTGCCCTCACGCGTGTCGGCTACTCTCGGCTAGCTTGCCTGCCACCCGCCCCCCCCCCATCAGTACCCCTCCCCGAGCAGCTCGGCTTCGCTCGCCGACCACCCGACCTCCAACCGGTTCCCCCACTCTCCACCTCCCATAGCCTCCGCACTATAAAGCAGGTCTACAGCAGCTACCACAGGGAAGAAATGGAGGAGGCCACACAAAACATTAATAGTTTTGATAAGTTTCAATATTTAAATTTCCATCTACATAAAAGTAGCAAACTTGACTTGATTAATAATATTCTAATGGACATCCTGTTTCCGCCCGAGGGACAGACCCTCAGAGAAATGGTCATCGCACTTTTAAGTATGCCCAACTATGCCCGGTAAACCACCACTCAGGAAAGTAAATAGAGATATGAAAATTGTGTATTGGAATGCCGACAGAATAATGTAAAAAATAAACGAACTGAATCTATTAATATCAGACTTTGAACCTGATATTATTCTTATCAATGAAACCAAATTTGATCCTACCCAAACCCTCAAAATAAAGGGGTATAAAACCTATAGGCACGATCGTGATATAGACGGTGGTGGCACCGCAATTATGATCAAAATAAAATCCCGCATAATGAATATTTATTGCCAAGGCTCGTCCACCTGGAGGCTACTGCCGTGCAAATACAACATTCTAAAGGAAACCTGCTCTTGGTCGTGGCGTATAAGTCCCCAAAAAGACCTTTACGAAAGAGGACTACGACGCACTGTTCAATACTGGACAAGCTATTATCGTCGCTGGAGATATAAATACTAAGAATCCAAGCTGGAATTCAAGAACTAGTAATCCATATGGCAATAAATTACTCGACTATGCTGTGACTAACAACATCTCAGTTATCGGCCCAGTCGAATATACTTATGTACCCTACAATCCCAAATTAGAAGGGGACGTTATAGACCTGGTAATCTGTAAAAAGGTCCCAATGTCAATCGAAGTATACCCTCTTATCCGCACCAGCTCCAACCATAACCCAGTGTTGTTGAAGCTAGGTGGAAACATCTCTAATAAAACAGGAAATAAAATAAGACCTAACAAAATTGACTGGGACATTTATTCCCAATTCTCCGAACAAATCTTTGCAGATAACCCTCCTAACATCAAATCAAATGAAGAGATCGATGAATGTGCGTCAGATATCACAAAACGTATATGCACAATCGCCAAAGCTTCGTATAATAAGACTAAGAGTACCCATTTGGATAAAACTAAGTTCACGGATTTATTAACACCGGAACTAAAAACCGACATCAAAATAACACATCGGTTACGCAAAAGGTGGCAAAGAACTAGAGACCCAGTGGTCAAGAAAGAATTTAATAGAATCAAGAGACAAATCAATAGATCAATAAATCAAATAAAGAATAAAACTGGAACGATAAGCTGTTATCAATTTCATTCAAGGATAACAGCTTATGGCAACTTACTAATACATTTAAAAAACAATCCAGAAGCATTCCACCCTTGAGGGCAACAAACGGCTTCGCCCAAACAAACAAGGCGAATGGCCGAAGTGTTAGCAGATACACTCGAGGGAAGTTTCAACCCGCACCCGGACCCACAGGACCCAGACTTTGTTGCTGATACGAATTTAATGGTGGAGAATCAACGGGAGGCGACAGAGGCCCGCACAAGAGAAAACAACAACAACAATAGTGCTAGTGATTGTGAAAGTGGTAGTGAATCGGTTTTTTCCAAATTGAGTGAGAACCAAATTAAATTGGTTACTATAAGTGAAATCAAAAACTTAATAATACAGTTACCTGCCAAAATGGCACCTGGACCAGATGGCATTGTAGATATACTGCTAAAGCATCTAACAGTCAATGCCTTGAAACATATAGTAAATCTATTTAATTTTATGCTCGACCTTGGGTACATGCCACTTAAATGTGGTTATGTTCCCCAAGCAGGGGAAGGATCCACATAATTACAGGCCCATCAGCCTCCTTGATCTGCTGGCCAAAATCTATGAAAAAATAATTCTAAGTAGAATACTGAAAGACACATCGGTCCAGGCTGCGCTGCCGGATGAGCAGTTTGGGTTTAGACCCGAGCACTCTGCTGTGCACCAGTTGGTCAAAATTGCCAATAAGATTATAAAGGGATTCAACTTTCGCAGGGGAACCAGCGCTGTCTTTCTCGACGTGGCCCAGGCTTTCGATCGAGTCTGGCACGCGGGGCTCCTGCGGAAGTTGAAGAATATGGGCCTTAACCCGCTTTTGTGGAAAATTATTGATAATTACCTCTCTGAAAGGAAATTCTACGTAACGTATGAAGATTAGAAATCCGAAATCAAACCAATCAGGGCTGGTGTACCGCAGGGTTCAATCCTTGGGCCGGTACTCTACAACCTTTACACTCACGACTTTCCCAGGACTGCAGGTACTGACACAGCCTTCTATGCTGACGATACGGCAGTCCTGGCGGAGTCGTGGAAGCCGGAGCTGGTCGTTGGCAGACTAAATGCGGCGCTCAAGGACATAGAAGAATGGTGCAAAAAATGGCGCATCAAAATCAATGCTACTAAGACACAAGCCATTTTCTTTACTAGGAGGACTAGCAGATCGACTAACGATGAGCCTGTATTATATGGACAGAGGTACCATGGTCTAATCAAGTCAAATACTTAGGTGTCGTACTAGACAATAAACTCACCTTTAAGTATCATATCAATCAAACATTAGAAAAGGCCACAAAAGCGTTATCCAGCCTACATCATCTATTAAATAGGAGATCAAAGCTAAACATCGAGAACAAAAGCATCATTTACAAGGCCATGGTGTCCTCAATAATACCATACGCGGCTCCAGCTTGGGGAGCGACTTACAAAACGTATATAGAAAAATTGCAGATCTTCCAAAATAAGGCATTAAAAATGGTAGCCAATATGCCTAGTTTTACAAGAAATTCAACTACACATAACATGTGTAAAGTTAAAACCATTAAAGAAGCAATTATTTCCACAGCTGCCAGTTTCCATAGCAGAGTATTGAACTCTAAAACAAACTCATTTTAAATGACATTGGGAGTATCGATGGACAGCAAGTCCATAAATACAAGCACCTTAAAAATATTTTACTCAATAATAATAATAATAATAATAATATCGCATGGCCTCGGGTGCCTGGTGCAAGCTTTGTTAATTGACACCCAGAGGGTAGCTTGCATGTCGAATTTCGTCGTTCCTTTGAACGCTATGAAAGTCAAAGAGGTTAGATATCTAAACTCCTTGACACTACAGCGCTTTCAAGTAGAGAATGGAGGAACTTTGTGTTGGCGGAAAATCCCGAGATTAATTTTGCCATTGAACACGGCCTACTGAATTCAAATGGGTTCTTTAACATGCCAACAACGTATGACATGAGTATCGTGATTTTAAGCCACTGAATTTTAGTGTATTTGACTTAGCCTCCTTAGGCGCTCAGTTACGTTTTAATATGTAAATTCAATTTTTCAATCTTTTTATGTAATTTAGTTCATAACGGAAATGTTATATGCTAGGGTCCCGCATTTCTTTTAATTTATTTTTAAAATGACTCGTGCCTATGGCTTTTAAAGTTCTCACGCGCACCTTTTTATATTTAAGTGTATTAGTGGCTTAATTATTTCTTGCTGGTACTTTTGTCTTTCTTGTGTATTTTATTTCTTAAATGTTTTGTATATTTTCGAATTTTTATCTTCTTGTTCGATAACTTCCCACACAGATTATGTTTATATCCAGTGTGGGACAAGGGGCGTGGTGGCTCAGCGGTCTAGCTGTATGCCTCTCACCAAGGCGGTCCGGGTTCGATTCCCGGTCAATGCATGTGAGATTTTCGAAGTGAAATACCATGTCCTGTGGTTCGGAATCCACGTAAAAAGGAGGTCCCGTGGCTCATAATCACAAGATTCACGGTCACGTAAAACTACAATCTTCCTTCCAGTGTGGGACAAACAACTTGACAAACCTATTTGAATGGCTCCCGAGACCTACTAGGTCGGTAGACGCCAATTAATATCTCGTATCACCTCGGTGATACGAATTGATTCAGTGGATCGCAGTGGACCACAGCTTTATGCCGGCCGGAATAGGCCGGAACACCTCGGCCTTCTCCACTTCAGGCCATACCCCCCTCTCCACCCCCACCCTCCCCCAGCCCCCAGGGACGCCTGGGGGCACACGTGACCATGAGAAACCATGGATGACCTTGAAATTGATCCAGAATCCGTCTAGCCCTACTACTTATAGGGAGGGCTTTCACTGTAATAGGCTACAGCCGATTCCTTCCATTTCCCAGCCGAGCTTCATTCATTTCATCTCTGATTAACTCCTGTATTGAGGATGGGGAATTGGTCGTATTAACTACATGCTACATAGAAAATCATCTTTACCTCATACCGACCGCATAGAAATGAGTATTATTATTATTGCCTTATTATTAACATCTACTTGAGAAGCACATCCCCTCTATGCCACATCCTACCACACGGAGGCTGAAATCTAGAAATTGTTTCCTCCGCACATTAGTTAAGCTTCAAGGGAAAGCAGAGAACGCTAGGATCAAGATGTGGGAAGCAAGAACTAACCACCTTTCCAACTGGATGGAGCCGAAGGAAAGTCTTCCATGTGGACACCAGGCGATGTGGACAACCTGGAAATCCCGTAACAGACTCCGTATAGGAGTCGGCAGAACAAAAGTAAATCTGCGGAAGTGGGGTTTCTCAAACGACTCATCATTTTGTGACTGTGGAAAGCAGCAGACAATCCAACATTTATGTCAGTGTGACTTATGTCCTTCAAAGTACACTATGAACGATTTGATTGCAGCCTCCTCCAGCACTATTGACGTCGCCCAATCATCATCATCTTGTACAGTTTCCAGCCCCAGGCTGGGTCTGTTTGGAACATAAGCCTCGCCACTTAGTTCTTTCTTCCCACCACCTCTCCGCTGTCACTCTGGTCCAGTCCTCACCTCTCTTCTTGACACACTCCTCCACTCCTTTCAGCCATCTATCTCTTGGTCTTCCCTTTGGTCGTTTCTTCTGCATCTGCCTCTCATGTATCCTCTTGGGAATCTTCTTCTCATCCATTCTCTTTAAGTGTCCATACCACCTCAGTCTTGATGTCTCAATCCTACCCTGCAAGGGCTCCTCTTTCACCATTTCCCTGACCCTTTCATTCCTCACCCTGTCTCTTCTTGTTACTCCAATCCTACTTCGTAGGAACTTCATTTCACCTGCCTGTATTCTGCTTATGTCTCTTTTCTTCATTGTCCACGTTTCTGAAGCATAGGTCAGTATCGGGATATAGTAGCTTCTGTATAACACTTCCTTGCTTTTTTGTGGGACATCCTTATTCCACACTAAGCTCCTAATGCTTCTCAGAAATGCTTCTGCCTGTCTGCCACGTTCCGTAATCTCTTTGTCATTTCTTGCATTTTCCTCCACTATACTTCCCAAGTACTTGAGACTTTCCACCTTCTTCAGCTGTCCACCTCCAAGTGTTATCCCACTTATTGGTCTGTCCTTTTTCCTGGTTGTTAACAGGATCTCACATTTACTGATGTTGAACTTCCATCCGTACTCTCCCACTGTTTCTTCCCAAGCCTTCAGTTGCTCCTGAATTTCCTCCAATACTGGGCAAAAATCATCTAGCTCTCAAATTTGTGGCTCAATATGTGATATGTTTTAGATCTGTATATAGGCTACACTCACCGGCAATAAAGGCGAAACACTACGAATTTCAGACTAAACTCAATGTTTGACGATTCGAAACCTTGTATTAATCAAATACTATGACATTACAACAATATGGCAATGTATCATAAGTTAATTACCTTAATTAGTACAATAATTGAAACACATTATTGATCAAGACAATCACAACAGTGCACAAACACGAATTTGGAAATATCGAAACCTGGAATCCATCGTACTGTAACACTGTATGATTACGAATGTTGTAGACAAACCGTAATGTCCACAAAAATACACGGCACGAGAATTCACAGCAATAACCCGAAAGACAGCCGTTTGTGGTTATTCTTGTCCAAAGGCGGGAAACTGTATCATTAGTGTTGTGATTGTCACGATCAACGATGTTTATCCATAGGCTTGCCATATTTTTGGTGAGTGAAACCGGGACACATTAATATGGGATGGCCTTCCCGCGGGGGGGGGGGGGGGTCTAGAATACCCCCCAGTAGAGCGGGGGGTCCGGAGGTCCTCCAACGGGAAATTTTAAAAAAATAGAAGCAAAATGGTGAGTTTCAGACATTTTTAAGCCTCGCAAGTGACGGGAGGGGGGAATCAATAGACTCGCTCAACCAGAGAGTTGAGGGGGCTGGCAGCGCTGGGCAAGTAGTTCCAGCGTTTGCTCACAGATTACACTACCCTCGCAACGCGCTGAATTAGCAGTTGGACTATTGTTTTGTGTCATTCGTTTGAATACTTCTGGCCTCTTTGACGCTGTGCGCGATAGTCAACGATGTTGATTGTTGAAAAGTAACCGATCCATAAAAGATTCTTAAAAACATAAATTCATTACTTTTTACATCTTACAGCCGTTTTCCGGGACATTGATAAAACCGGGCAGGACACCGGGACAAGAGCAAAATACCGGGACTGTCCCGGTCAAACCGGGACGTATGGCAAGCCTATTTATCCATATTATTGCGCTGAAACTCCTCAAATGAGCTAATTAACTCATGATTAACTCACGACAAATTGCCATGTCGCTGCAAAGTTACAACATTCAATTTACGAGTATAACAGATATGAAACGGACAAACATTGCGTTTTGTCTGAGATTCGTAGTGTTTCGCCTTTTATGCCGGTAAGTGTATGTATGGTAGAAATGTAGATATCCTGTATTTATAATCTTTTTTAAATATTGATACTTCTGACACGAATAAAGAAAGAAGACCTGGCTAGTTCATGCAAATTCCTTTTTAGATAAGATTTAATGAAACATCTACCTATTGCAATGGGTAGGCATACTATGCTGCGACTTTTGGAAAATTTCGACAATCGTCGCGTTTCATATACCCCAGATCCCAAAACCACCGTCAGTTCAAAAGTTTATAGCCTACTGTCGACCAAAATATTATGTGTACTCGAGTTTGAAGGTTGTTCGTGAAGTAACCAATAGACCTACATAAAATCCAATAACATCATTATTTTCGTCGTTCTATTTTACGTTAGTTCATGTAGGTTTGGAAATTTTAAAATATATTTTAATATTTTTTATCGCAGTTGGAACACAAAAAGTGCCCGTTTTTAAGCGTGTTTCAACCATGCGTCACATTTAAGAATATTATCTCACAAACCCGTCATGAGATCGAATCCAAATTTTAACACAATATACATTGGAACGTTGTATAACTAGTTTATTAATTTTAAAATTTTGTTTGTCCAAGAAACAAAGTTGTTATCATTTTTGTAAGGTAACTTTTTCTCGGCTCGGGATGGTTTGAAAATTTAGTTCTTGGTCGCGTTCTAATCCTTAGTGTATACATCAAAAATGTATGCTGTATGATTGTGAAATACGTAAATTAATTCACTTATTCTATATCGGTTTGTATTTGTATGGGGAATCAAGACATGGTTCACCAGTTAGCCGCTCCGGTGAAAGCTGTACAGCGTTGCCAAGATGGGCTCTATCACGCGTCATGGCGCGCCTCGCTCGGAAGTGATGGGCTCCGTATCAGCAACGCTGTACAGCATTTCCCGGAGCGGCTAGCTGGTGTTCCATGTCTTAATTCCCCGTACAAATACAAACCGATATAAAATAAGTGAATTAATTTACGTATTTCACAGTCATACAGCATAACTTTTTGATGTATAAGGATTACAATGCAACCAAGAACTACATTTTCCAACGACCCTGAGCCGAGAAAAAGTTAACTTACAAAAATGATAACAACTTTCGTTCTTGAACACACAAAATTTTGAAATTAATAAACCAGTTATACAACATTCCAATGTATATTGTGTTAAAATTTGGATTCGATCTGATGACGGGTTTGTGAGATAATAATTCTTAAATGTGATGCATCGTTGAAACACGCTTAAAAACGGGCACTTTTTGTGTTTCAACTGCGATAAAAATATTAAAATATAAACTAAAAATTCCAAACCTACATGAACTAACGTAAAATAGAACGACACAATTGATGATGTTATTGGATTTTATGTAGGTCTATTCTATTGGTTATTTCACCAACAACCTTCAAACTCGAGTGCACATAATATTTTGGTCGACAGTAGACTATATCACTTTCTTATGGACACGATAACTACCGTAAATTTGCTCCAATCACTTTCAAATTAATACTTTAAATATAGCCGTCGGCCCCGTGGTGTTGGGGTAGCGAGCCTGCCTCTCACCCGAAGGCCCCGGGTTCGCTTCCCGGCTCCGTCTGGGATTTTAATGATAGAACGTACAAGGCACTGCCTGCAGGACGTTAGGTCCTCATTTGAGTACGTAATTCAATTGCTTATATGAGGACGAAGCGTCCTGCTGGCAAGACCGTTCGTTTTTCCATTATAAAGAGGGAAATGTAACGAATCAGCGCATGCAAGTCTGAAGTTGGTAGCTCTGACCGTTCAGTAATGGCGGCAAGGGTGACCGTGTTTATGTTTTTGCTACCTATTTCGATGCTTCAAACAGTGGAAATGCATGGAGACGCTCGTTATTTGCTAGTAATTATGATACCACTAAATACATTTGGCGTTCCACCATAAACAAGACCTGTAGAAGCTTTGTTGGCCGATGAAGTGAATTTACCTGTAGATGTAACCTCACACGTCCTTGTGAATCTTTCTAAAGAAGTCCAGCGGCTGCGCGTTCAGAGAAAATGTCTGATTTGCTCGAGAGTGCATAGAAAACAAATGAAGCAAGCTACTTTTGCAAGAAATGCGTACCTACAGCTGTTATGTGTAGCCCACAAACAGGCAGAGATTGTTTTGAATACCACATAAGAAGCGGTATACCCTTACGTCGTACCCTTACGTAGATGTGTACTGAAATGACTACCGTCGAGAAGCAAGATATCGAACATTTTTTTCATTTATATATTTTAGATGTTAATTTTAGATATCTTAGATATTACTTCTTTGAAATGACTAAAGTTGTAGGGAAATAAATCCCATTTTTGCAAAAAATGAAAGTAGACTTATGAGATCAACACAGGGCGGCCACACAAATGTTCAAAGCTTAAATCAAATTACGATTAACCTAATCATCCGATCTCTACCAAATTTTGCAACAACATACCTTTATAGAGGAAGCATCCTTTGACCAAATAACTAGGTCATTAGCCTAATAGATTGCGGATGGCGGCCATCTTTGTGTGAAAATCAATTCCCCCTATTAATTCAAACACGGTGAAACCAAATGGAACGAAATTTGGTACAGAGGTAGCACTAGCAAAGGGCACCTCAGCGTCATGTTTTATATCGCCGCCATCTTGACAGAAACGTAATGGCGGCCACACGAATGTTCAAAGCTTAAATCAAATTACGATTAACCTAATCATCCGATCTCTACCAAATTTTGCAACTACATACCTTTATGGAGGGAGCATCCTTTGACCAATCTAATAGGTTATTAGCCTAATAGTTTGCGGGTGGCGGCCATCTTTATGTCAAAATTGATTCCCCCTATTAATTCGAACACGGTGGAACCGAATGGAACGAAATTTGGTACAGAGGTAGCACTAGCAAAGGGCACCTCAGTGTCATGTTTTATATCGCCACCATCTTGACTGAAACGTAATGGCGGCCACACGAATGTTCAAAGCTTAAATCAAATTACGATTAACCTAATCATCCGATCTCTACCAAATTTTGCAACTACATACCTTTATGGAGGGAGCATCCTTTGACCAATCTAATAGGTCATTCGCCTAATAGTTTGCGGATGGCGGCCATCTTTGTGTCAAAATAGATTCTCCCTATTAATTCAAACACGGTGAAACCGAATGGAACGAAATTTGGTACAGAGATAGCACTAGCAAAGGGCATCTCAGTGTCATGATTTATATCGCCGCCATATTGACAGAAACGCAATGGCGGCCACACAAATGTTCAAAGCTTAAATCAAATTACGATTAGCCTAATCATCCGATCTCTAGCAAATTTAGCAACAACATACCTTTATGGAGGGAGCATCCTTTGACCAAACTAATAGGTCATCAGCCTAATATTTTGCGGATGGCGGCCATCTTTGTGTGAAAATCGATTCCCCTTATCAATTCGAACACGGTGAAACCGAATGGAACGAAATTTGGTACAGAGGTAGCACTAGCAAAGGGCACCTCAGTGTCATGTTTTATATCACCGCTATCTTGACGGAAACGTAATCGCGGCCACCCAAATGTTAAAAGCTAAAATGTAATTACGACCAACCTAATAATCTAGTCTCTACCAAATTTTGCAACACCATATCTTTATGTGGGAAACATATTCAGACCAAACTGCAAGAACATCAATCCAATAGTTTGCAGATGGTGGCCAAGTATGTGTGCAAATCGATTCCCCCTATCAATTCAAACACGGTGAAACCGAATTGAACGAAATTTGGTACAGAGGTAGCACTAGCAAAGGGCACCTCATATTCATGTTTAATATCCCTATAGCACGTTGTATTTCAACAAGCTACTACAACCAACATTCGATCATACTCCTTGAAAAGGACAAAGAGTTATAACAATACCCATGCATTTAGGAGAAAGTAGGCTATATGTTCTTTACTGAACATCTTGTTATTACATGTATTTGCGACAGACGTGTTAACAGTTAATTATCTTGTTGTGGAGTAAACTTTAGGAGGTTAATCACGACTGTCTAATATCGTTCATTACAATTGGAAGTTTCGTTTGAAGAACTTAAGCATGTATAATTGTAGTCCAGTAATCATGTGTAATGATACTGAGGGTCATGCCATTATTTGAGAGAAGTTCCTACATAAGATATGTTAATAACAATTAATCCTTTTTGGTTATTGTTTAACACAGTAGAGGATAATTGTTTATGCCATATATACTGTTATATGAGGATTTGTAGAGCTATGAAGAGTGCTCATTCGGGAGAGTTCCGCATTTTAAGGGAAGTCAAAGTATTGTTGTTCTTTGATAAGAAGGCATGGATCATGATAAGAGCCGTTGTATACAAGTAGTCCAGTTCTTGTGAATTAAAGATTTAGCTGTGTTAATAGGAGGGTTTCAGCGGAAATACAACTTGAGAAAGATTGTCTACTCATGTCTATAATACTTTTATTATATTTTATTAAACCCGATGTTATGTAATTACGTACAGTTAACTTTAATTAGTCGACTGTATTATACCGACAATGTAATGAAACCTATATAAGACGATGTGTAAGCAGTATATCAAAACTACGGAACGTTAGAGAAGGCTTATGTGAAAAACCAGTGTATATAGTTGGTTGAGAATTGTACAGTAACCGAGAAGCCAGAATCTCGAAAGTGTCGCGTTAGCAGCACTAAATAATGTATATTATTATGAACATATTACATGTAAATAATTTTTGAAAATGATTTAATTAGTTAAATAATTCAGTAGGATTTAATAATCAATTGTTTTGGAATAGCGTGTGTAATATGAGCGGATGTTTTTGGTATGAATGATTGTTCACTGTTAAGAGTAAATGTGGAACCGAATTGGTCATGAACAATTACGGGGTTCGAATGAAAGAATGTATAAAAAAATTAGAATGATTGTTTAAGAAACAGAGGAGTTATGTGAACTTTTGTAAGATCTAAATGTTAATTTTTACGTGTTTTCATAAACGCACACTCAAGCAGTCTCTATGTGGGCTAGCAAGAATGATTCACCGTTATGTTGGAGAGCGATGACATAATATGAACAGGTGTACGCTCACCGCCTTGTATATAAATTGTAAAACAGTTTCGAGTGTGGCGTTTTGCTGAGGTTTCATTGATGAAACAAGACCAGCGCACGTGCGTTCTACAAACGTAGGCTTGTGAATGAAATCAAGTGTCTGGAATGCCACTAAGAGCCTTCATTAAACGGTTTTATTTTACGCAGTGTAGGCCTAGAACAAGCCAAGATTTTATACTCATAATTTTAATACAGCATTGTAGTAAGATGTAGAGTTGAAAGGAGATGTGAATGATTGCGTGTTTTTATTTTAATTTCTATTGTTAAATTCGTTTATTGTTATTTTGTTTATACTAGATTAGTTTACACCATTGTTAATAAATTGTATTCAATTTGTTTTCCATTGTTGTTGGAGTGTGATTCATTTTAAATATAAGGTGAAGAGTATTGTGGATGTATTGTAGGCGAAGCTGAATTCCCAGTCCCCGAGAGAGGTAAGTAAAGGTGAGTGCCCCGTGTAGTTGGTTGTTGATCCACAATATTCTTGTAACTGCTGTCTGTAAATCCCTAAAGGCCATGTTGGAAGCGATTTCTAATGTAGTATTTGCCGGAGCTGTTAGAAATAGGCAATCCAGCGGGAGGAATGGATATTCCAACAGGATCCTTTCCGGATTATCGGGTACAATACTAACTTTATTTTAGCACAATACAAAGAACACACTTTTACAACAAACCCTTAAATTAGTCAACAAATGTCAGTGAGAGGGTTGACACTGTTTTCTCTTGGTAAGATTCGGTATGTTTGGTTTGATATTTGACAGAGCGCAGCGAAGATCACTTGCAGAAACATCAAGCCGACAGCGCTGCTTTGTTTCTAAGACACTCAGCGTTGAAAATCCTGACTCGCATAAATACAGTATGTCTTTGAAAATGGGACAAGGACACGCTATGCAAATTTGGCTGTTACAGGATACATTGCAAGACAATTTACCCAAAAGTCACCCAGTCCTAATATTTTAGAATCATCTTTTAGCTTTGATTCACACATCAAATCTATGGCTTCTTCTTGAAGCTGTGCTGGCAGTGCTTCAATGGCAATGGCATTCGAATTTCTTGTTACCATCCAGGACCATTCTTCCCACTAGATATCAGGAAAGTAGAAGTTAAATTCTTGTGCCAGGGAATCCATGTGTGACTGAATTTGCACCTAAGTTTATTACGATCACGTTCATTTTCCGGCAAAATGTCATTAAGGCGGTGAAAGGATGAGAAGTTGTTCAACTGAAGCCGGCATTTCCATAACTGTATTTTTTCCAGGAATGCATAGACTAATATTGGAGTTTTTGCCTTGGAGCTTAAACTGTACAAAGCTTCAAAGAAATCACAAAGATATGCCAACGAGACGATAAAATTGGCATGATTTTGCTCCTTACAACACAGCAAATTCCTTATTTCACCTTCAACCTCGCGGGTCCACAGAGGTTTGTGCCGACAGTTGGCAATTACCAGTGCTTTTGAACGATTGACTTGGTGCGACAATCACTTGGAGAGATTCGAAAAATGTTTATTTTACACAATTGTAATATTCGAGTTTAAAAAAAACTTAATTCGGAAATCACTTCACGCTACCCTAGATAAAGCCCCACGCCCCCCAGGTTGGGAACCCCTGCTCTAAACATTACTTAAAACTCTTGTCTGAAATAATTTTTGATATGACCCAACGTTACGCCAAGGGGCGACCGATATGTTTTCGGAATCATAAATGGGTCTTCTCGTATGTTAAGCATGTGGATGTTTTGTAGGTTTACAATTATAAATTGGCAAATTTAGAGATTTTGAAATAATTTTTACTGCCCGGTGAAATCTACCTCCACCTTCCGGCGTGCCGAAAGGTATTTTTAATTATTATTTAATGGACATAGACATCTATACGGTTCATGTTTTTCTATCCAGGAAACAGGAGTAGGCTATATTTGGTCTATAGATAAAGCCATGCGCGGATGCAGATATCGCAACATGTTTCGCCGTGCGGATATAGTTTGTATGACTGTGCGGAGAGCGGATAAGCTGCGAATAATGTTTAGAGTAAATTTTCTCATAGATTTTAGAATACAATGTTCAACTGGATTTTTTTTTAAATAATTTTATTTTTTGCTAAGATCTGCTGCATCTTTCACGTTTCTTGTTATTTCCCTATTTGCTTTCGCTTGGATTGTATGAGCATAACAGAGATGTGAGAGAAGCCAGTCATGGAAATAGCCTCAATCAGTACCTGACTTTTGCAGAAAAAAAGTCCTTTATAGTTGCGCTCTTGCCTGCATGGGTATATCCAACGACTAAGTGCTATAGTTAGCCACCCGCTGTTGAACATGCCATTACTCAGAGGGACAAAACTCAGTCAACATTGTCTTGCGCGTCATACAAAGCCTAGGGGAAGGAATTTCTTCTCAAATTTCTAAATGTGTTGCTTTTATACTTAACCTAATAATTTAAAAATATAAGGTGCGTTCAAAAAGTAACGAGCTGGAGGCTGTAATGCGCAAACCGGTGACGACATCGGCTAATCGTGGCGTGTGTAACGAGGTGTGATTCCGACCAGAGCGTGGAAGGTCACAGCCCGTCGCTAGAGGGCACTCGTGCACGTCACGTGACGATACAAAGCAAGCAGCAGCATGCATCAATCGTCCAACGCTGCCTATCGCATTGCAAACAGTGACATGGAGGCGTCAAACGAAGAGCAAAGAGGTGTTGTTCGGTTTCTGACAGCGAAAGGAGTAGGGGGAACGGACATTCATCGCCGAATGTCACAAGTGTACGGCGAACACTGCATGTCCCTTGCAAGGGTCAAGGCGTGGCACAAGCGCTTCAGGGAAGGACGGGTGTCCTTAGCCAATGATGCCCGGTCTGGGGCACCCCCCTGCATTACCGATAACAACGTCTAGCTGGTTGATGCACTCATTACCCAGGACCGCCGAGTGATAGTGAACGCCATAGCCGCCGTGGTCGGATTGAGCGTCGGAAGTGTGCACACCATCATGAAGGAACGACTGCACTTGCGGAAAGTGTGTGCCCAATGGGTGCCCCACAGCCTTCAACCACACCAGGAATCATGTCGAATGGCCTACTGTCTTGGTCTTGGTTGGACGATTGATGCATGCTGCTGCTTGCTTTGTATCGTCACGTGACGTGCACGCGTGCCCTCTAGCGACGGGCTGTGACCTTCCACGCTCTGGTCGGAATCACACCTCGTTACACACGCCACGATTAGCCGATGTCGTCACCGGTTTGCGCATTACAGCCTCCGGCTCGTTACTTTTTGAACGCCCCTTATATTATTGTAATGTCAGTGGACTTGGATAACAAACGTGCGGATGCGGATAACGTTTTGTTTATCCGCGCTAGTCTCTATAGTACCGTACTATATGACCACACTTATTTGTTAACTTATTTTACGAATAAGTACATGTTATTTACTCGACGTTTTCAAATACGTTGAACTCTGTCGTCTTTACTTCTGTTTGCTGGGCTACATAGACTTTTGCCACCAGTGCTCATACCAAGCTTGTTGATATTCATCTCAACCAAACTATGCGCATCATCTCGGGAACAATTAGATGTACTCCGACATATTGGCTGCCAATGCTAAGTCACATTCCACCTCCAAGTATGAGACAAGAACATGGACTTATGAAGGTGTACAGCGCCATCTGCAAAAATCCTCATCTTCCCGTGCACCATGATATTAGTAGGAATAGACTTCGCTCACGCCACCCTCCTCTGACTACTGCACAAAGGCTCGTTGAAAGTGAGTTCAATGTGACTGGCCGTTGGAAGCAGTTCTGGTCGATCTCAGCCTCACCAGAACAACAAACTATGCCATGCATCACAACAAGCCTCCAGGTTTTGAGCTTCCTAGAAGAATTTGGTCCACCCTAAATAGGATAAGAACAAATTGTGGCAGATGCGCGGACTCTCTTCACAGGTGGGGGAAAATTACGGTACATCTCCGAAATGTACCTGCGGTGCTGATAGACAAACTATTCAGCATATCACACAAGATTGTCCACCAACTGCCTATTCTGGGGCTTCAGTTGAGTTCCTGATGGCTACACAAAAATGCATTGACTACATAAAGGATGTAAATCTGACATTGTGACCCTTATCTGAGTTCAGCCTTGTATATAGTTAATTTATCATTTCAAATTATTTTGTCGACTTCATCGTTATGCTTTGGTCTACGTTACGGTACGGCATGTATGACGTCATGTTGTTCAGTGCATATGCACCGAGTCTGAGTTTACTCCTGGGTCTGGTGTTTTTTTTAAATTTATTTTTTATTTATTAATGCAGCCAATGGCCATGTACTTTTCTTTTCAGGACTGGTCAGGGAAGGGGAATTGGAAGGAAATCGGCCGTGGACCTATTGAAAGGAACCGTCCTGGCATTTGCCTGGTGGTGAAAATGGGAAACCACGAAAACCATTCTCAGGACCACCGAGGTGGGATTCGAACCCACGCTCTCCCGATGCCAGCGAGGCACGAGGTAGCGCGTTAGCGCTCTCGGCCACCACGGCCGGTGGTCTGGCGTTATGCGATACGGAGACGGCGAGTGCGTGACGTCATGCAGCATAGTGTACCTCCCGCTCTCCGTTCCCCGCGCGGGAAGCCTAAGTTAAAGGGTAATGGAGTCTGTTGATTCTGAGTTTACTCCTGGGGTCTGGCGTTATGCGATTCGGAGACGGCGAGTGCGTGACGTCATGCAGCAGAGTGCACCTCCCGCTCTCCGTTCCCCGCACGGGAAGCCTAAGTTAATGGGTATTGGGTAATGGAGTCTGTTGAAAGAGTCCTGGGGCTTCGAGCGAAGCGAGAAGCCCTCCTGAGCCTTTCTAACATGTGTAGCATTTGTAGCATGCGTCATTTGAAATGATATAAAGTATAGTCACTCAGACTGACTGTATCTTTTTCTTTCTGTTTCATGCTGTTTTAATTATCTTTATATTATAATATGTATTGTGGTGTGTTTTGTACCATACGCTAAATAAATAACCAGTATCATGTAGGGCTAATGAAAATAATTCATGGCATCGCCCAACATAAGGTATTGTCAGGTAATGCCTGATAGCAAGTGCGATCTACTGTTCAGAAGCCGCAGGCTCATCCATATATCATGTCTCTGCAGCTAAGGCGGGGTTCCGGTTGGCCGATAAGCTATCGCTTCCAGCCAGGCGGAGCAGCCTTCGCGCGGGGGAAGGGAGAGGTCTGCTGCGATGACTGGTTTATTCAAGGTGCAGCAAGGCAGTTTGTATCGCGTTTCAGTTGGAGCAACTCGTGAAGTGAGGGTAATGGCAAACAATGCCCCAAATTATTCTATTCCTCATCGAGCATATATTTATCAATCGTATGTTCGTACAGAATCCGCTCGTGTTGTCACGAGATTGTTTGAAGAGAATTTCCCAGGCGTTCGAGTCCCAAGTCGTCGAACGGTTCATAGAATAGTTAATAAATTTCGTGAAACGGGAAGTGTTCTTGATAAGCAGCGAAATAGGCGACGTACAGTGCTCACAAAAGAAACTCTTGATGACATTGGGCAACGCTTGGAGAAAGACCCTAAGACATCTCTTAGCTGTCTTGCTCAGCAAACAGGAATTTCTTACGGTTCTCTACAAAGAGCTACGAAGTTACTTAAGTGCAAGGGTATGTGTAAAACATGTGTGTTTGTGTAGAATGATAGTACACAGTAAATGTGTTAAAAAAGTAAGTACAAACGTACAAGGATAGCACATGTTATCAAACCGATTCCACACCACCAAAGTACAAGGGGAGTCTACAGAAAAGTTGAGCAGGTAATACCTGTTGCTGTTGCTGCTTCATTTAGAGTCAATGGTCATCCTGATCATTAGACCCATGTACTTAAGTGCATATTGAATCTCTATACTGTTCTTGTTGTTTGAGTCTTCAGTCTTTTGACTGGTTTGATGCAGCAATCCATGTCTCCCTGTCCTGATTTAATCGTTTCATTTCTACACAGCTACCACATCCTACATCCGAGGCAATCTCTTTATCATATTCTAACCTTGGTCTACCCTTACAGTTCTTGTCCTCTACCCTTCCTTCCATAACTAAGCGTGCTATTCCTGGGTGCCTTAGTAAGCCTATTTGTCCTACCAACTTATATCTTCTCTTCATTAGCAGTCGCCTGATACATATCTCCTCTCCCACTCGTCTTAATACCTCTTCATGTGTTACCCTATCTGCCCATCTGATCTTCATCATTCTCCTGTAACACCACATTTCAATTGCTTCAATTCTCCTCTTTTCTGCTGCACCAATAGTCCAAGTTTCACTTCCATTTAGTGCCACGCTCCAGACAAAGGCTTTCAAAAATGACTTCCTAATACCTAAATCTATAGGTTATTCGTTGTCAACAGATTCCGTTTCTGTAGAAATGCTTTCCTTGCCTGCACCAACCTACATTTTATATTCTCTTTGCTTCGTCCATCACTAGTTATTTTGCTTCCTAAGTAAAGGAATTATCCTGCTTCCTGTAGCTTTTCACCTGCCAATTTGATGTCCATAGAGGTTTCTGATTTATTTCGGCTGCATTCCAATATTTTGTTTTACATTTATTAATTTTTATCATGAATTATTTCCTCAAGATGGAGTCCATACTATTAGAAAACTCATTCAAATCCTCAGGCTTGTCGGCCAAGATGACAATGTCATCAGCAAATCTCAGAGTTGAAATTATTTCTCCTTGAATCTTCATTCCCACTTTAAATTTTTCTCCAATTTCCTTCATTGCTTGTTCAATGTAAAGATTGAAAAGTATGGGTGTTAAATTGCAGCCTTACCTTACACCTTTCTGAATACCAGCGTCTACCTCATGTCCTTCAGCTCGAATGACTGCTGTCTGGTTTCTGTATAGATTGTAGAGCACCATCCTAACCCTGTACTTTATTCCAATCGTTTTCAAAATGTCAAACAATTTAGCCCAATCTCTATACTAGCCTGTGTTATTGTGATGATGTATTAGTGTTGGTATTATAATTGGAGCTAGCATTGTCAATGAGGAACTCATGGGGTACCCGGAAGTTCTCTACCTGGTGCTCTTTAAATTAAATTTGATCCTCTCGCCATACGAACCAAAAATGTCTCGCAAGCAGAAGCTCCCCTGAGACCCATTCTTCAATAAATGAAATTCTGTTGCATGAGCCAGAATAATAGTGGTTTTTTTTTTCATTACAAGTTTTGACAGAGAGATTTGTTTTTTTAATTATTGAAATAGTACCGTATTTTTAATCTACAGTAAAAATATTGAATAATCCTGTTTTTTGAGTTACACGAAATATGGTGATTCGAATCGACTGTCCACACTTAAATGTATCTTATTTGCATGTGTCATACAAGACGTTGCAGCATGTCCGGTGAGTGGTGAATCCCTACCTATTTTAGCATTTCAGAGGGAGAGAGAGATAGGATTATGAAAGAGAGGCTCATGTTCGTTTAATGGTACTGTTTTTTTTTTGTCGTGTGGCCTCCTGAGAAGCCGAGTGCAGGTCATTTTAGTCGACGTCCGTAGGCGACCTGCGGCCGGCATGAAATCTTCACTCCCACTTTAAATTTTTCTCGAATTTCCTTCATTGCTTGCTCAATGTAAAGATTGAAAAGTATGGGTGGCATGAGATGGAATAATGAAGATGAATGAAACTGGGCAAGGATGTGGAAGGAAGCGGCCGTGGCCTGTCAGAAGGTACCGTCCCAGCATTTGCCTAGTGATGAAAATGGGAAACCCCGGAAAACCATTTCAAGGACGGCCGACAGTGGGGCTCGAACCCACGCGTCTACCGAGTCAGCAGAGAGCTTGGTCCCATGACCTAACTCTGCACTTAAGCGAGCGTAGCCACTGCTGTCGGTGAGTATGGGTAGCGCTCACGTCTCAAAAAGACAGGTTTTTCTCTGGGTGCTCCGGTTTTCCCGGTCACAATTTCATTGCAGCAACACTCTCCACTATCATTTCATTTGTCATTCATTTAATCATTGCTCTAGGGGAGTGCAACAGGTTTCGGCACCCGGCACAGATCATATCCTCGCCGCTAGATGGGGGGCTTCATTCATTCCATTCCCTGACTCGGGCGGTCGACTGGAAGCAGGCTGTGGATTTTTATTTCATTTAAAGTGTATTACAGTTTCCTCTGAATAATAATAATAAACAAGAATGAGGTCCACAGCGATCGTTTGGCTTACCTTAAAACAGCGCTGTTTAACTTAGACTAACAATAATAGACCTAAAAGTGTTGCAACATACCTTCTTTATGGGTGTATTCTATGTTCTGCAACTATTGATGACATAATTCTTTATCGTGCATTCTACCTGTTATTTACTCCTGATGGCTTCTTGGGGCGGGGGGACAGGGCAGATTTATTCAATTGACTAAAATCATTTTTGGTAAATAAACTATTTAAAAGACACCAAGTCATAGTAGGCTACGGTATTAATGTAAAGAACATTTTGAACTGAAACGTGTGAATTTGCCATAATAGCAGTATTCTGATAACTGATAATTGAAAATCTGAGCGACAGAGACAAATGTAAATACTGATACAGCTGTGAGCTACTTCAAAACAGAAAGCAACCAAGGGTGGAATTCAGACAGTCATGAACAGACTGAAGAGTTTTGCCTAAGCTAAAAATGAACCCTAAAGAACTTCGTAACAATCGCAATTGAGACACGTGTTCCTTCAACTTTGTCATACCACGCCGCCGAGAGACATGGCCAGATTAGAATGTTGCCAATGCCGACAACAATGATGTCGCCTTGCTTCAATTGCTTTTGCAACGACAGCAGCTTTTACTTGTTCTTTGTGCCCGCTTCGGGTTAAACATCTCGGTATTAGCGGTTTCTGCCCCCCCCCCCCCCCCCCCCCCCCCTGTCTTACCAACATTCCTCAACTTCTTTAGGCGCGCCCCACAGGCTCAGCGCCCTGGCACTAGACCCCTTTTTCCCCCTCACTCTAGTTGCGACCCTGCTTAAACTGTAGGTGGTGTTGGGGTAGCGCGGCTCTCTCTCACCCTGAGGCTCTGGGTTCTATTCCCGGCTCCATCTGGGATTTTAGGAACTGACGTGAGGATTGGAAGGGGTTCACTCAGCCTCGTGAGGGCAATTGAGTAGCTGCCTGATCAAAAAGGCAGCGGCCAGGTGACGAAAACCAAGATTAACGGCTGAGGGATCAGACGCGCAGACCCCGTTGCCCCATAATCTGCAAGGCAAATGGCTGAGCAGCGGCCGCTTGGTAGGCTTAGGCCCTATAGGGCTGTAGTGCCACGGGTTATTTTTTATTTTTATTTTCTTTAACTGGAGGTTTTATGACTTATGGTCACAAGATCGGCAATCACTTTAAACACCAAGTTTGCTTCCTCGCTTTTTTTTTTTGTAATTTTGAACCAAAATCACATAGTTTATACTACAATACTGTAGTTCCAAGATTACACTAACAGTTCACTCTTGCATTGATTTAACTTATAATCAGAAAAATATATGAACTTCTGCAGTAATAGATGAGGACCTAATGCCCCCCCCCCCCCCCCCAAACTAAAATCCTGGCTACGCTACTGAGTTGAAGTGATCGTTTTAGCGGCCTTTTTAGTAGGAGTGGCACAAATAAACTGGAATAAAGTCTAATGCAAGCCTTAAAATCCTCGTAGTTATTATTGGAGAATAGGAACTTTATTAATTCTCGCTTTTATGTACCTGGCAGCTAAGTGATTCACATACCTTCTTGGGGTCATTAGGAATTAAAATTACTGTCAGTTTATCACTACTGGCCAACCATACCTTCAATTCTCGAAAAAAGTGCTGGTTTGGACTAACTGGCGGAAGTTCGAAAACTTCCCAATTCAATTCTTTGGGAAAGCCTATCGTAACGTTGGCACAGTGCGGCAACGCCTCGCCAAAAAGAAACAAGAAGTTCCGTGACGAACTAAAGAGCCTACTTTTCTTAAAATTAAGATTCATGCCAATGATTAATCTACAGTATATGAACCTATCTAGAATAATGACGAAATTAAGTTGGTAATATCGAAATGTCTAATTAGTTCGAAATATTCCTGGTATAATGTAGCCTAATAGAGCATACAGTTGGCAGCCCTGGTGACTGAATATATTCTTAGTTCCATCTCTTAAGGTACAGAATACAAAATTTGGTTGAAGTCCAATTGACGTTACATTCCGTTAGACATTGGATCTATCAGCACGCGTAAAAGCATGTTGGCAACAATGTCATGCGTGCAGGGCCGGATTTACCCAAAGTTACGCTATAGGCACCTCTCCATTGAGCGCCCCTCCTCACTTGAGCGCCCCTCCCCGATTTTTATGATAAGGCATAGCCACTCGCATGAGGTAAGGTTCGGAAAAAAGGAATACACAGATATATGGCTGACAGCAAAAGTTTATGCTTGCATTTTTACGCAGGGAAAACATAGTCAATTCAATAAAAAAAACAGCTTGGAGTAAAACTACATGAAACAGTTTAACTTTTATGCAACCAAAACACTTTATGAATACCCTTTCCAAAAATAATGTCTAGCCTTAATTGAAGCAACAAAAAAGAAGAGTAGCTTAAAAAATAAAGCATTATTTACTGCTGTAACTGAATGAACTGCGGTAGCAGGAAATATAGTAAAGACAATAGTAGAACAGACACTAATTTTAAAACTCATGAAGAGCAGTGGTACGAACGACATTTCAAATTGAACAAAGCGCCTCTAAAATAAAAATAAGGCCAACTGCATATCTTCCTGCAATATCTTTTAGAGAAATTAAAGTGCAGATTAAAAACATGAATGAAGACATAATGGGGCCTGCCTCAAGCACAACGAGAACTACTTCAAAAGTTTCCCTCTTGCCTTCATTTCGGCAAATTCATTAATTACGGTATGGCATCGCACTTCAAAAGTTTCCTTCTTGCCTTCTTTTCGGCAAATTCATTAATTACGGTATGGCATCGCACTTCAAAAGTTTCCTTCTTGCCTTCTTTTCAGCAAATTCATTAATTACGGTATGGCATCGCAGTTCAAGTTTATCGTCATCTATTTCAATCGCTAGCAGTGCAATAGAGTTTAACCTTTCTTCTTTAGTGACTGACCGCAAAAAGTTCTTGACGTGATTCAGTACCGAAAATGATCTTTCTCCAGAACAATTGGTCACTGGAATGGTGAGAAGTATCCGTAAAGCAACGTTTACGTTGGGGTACATATCGTGTAAATCTTTTCCATGAAGGAAAGTGATGAGCTCAGAGCCTGGCTTAACTTTAAAATCTGCAATTTTTAAATGTTCTTTAAATGCTCCTTTAAATGCAAGCACTCGTCAGCCAGTGTACTTTCTAAGTCATCCATATACATCTCTGAGAGATCGTCAGCGATTTTTTTTTATCATTGGTCCATCTAGGTCTAACAGGTTTTCTAGAAAATAAAATCTCTTATGGAGGGCTTTGTAAGCCTCACTTCGCTTCTTAAGCTCAGCACTTAGTACATCCAGAATTTCATAAAATACATTGACGCGAAAATTTTCTGAGCCCTCTGACGGTACATATTCTCCTTGCTTTGTATCATCATTCTTAGTCTTTCGTTCCAGTCTTCTCTTTAGGTCGTAAGAATATTGAGCAATACCACTTAATTCTTTGGCTTCTTTCTCATAGACATCGAAATTATCTCTTAAACTTTGCACAAATTCCGCTAACGAAGCCTAACATTCTACACAGTGCTCAAATTAGTGCTAACTTTTTGGAGCTTCTGGCTGACAGTATTAAAACATTTTAGAATGGTTCTCCAAAAACAACTAGGAAAGCAGTTTATAATTGTAGGATATTGCTTAAGATGCTTTTGGCTTCACTACGAGCGTTTGCCTTTTGATTTCTGTCTTCGTGAATACTCTCAAGAGCTGCCACGATGCCACACCAACCTTCCCTCAGAGCTTGACAAGAGTCATATCGTGCCGACCACCGAGTCACTGACAGGCTTTTCAGTACGCGCGCAATAAAGTTCTTTAAAATTTCCCATCGGTAGGTCGAAGCAGTAAAAAAGTTGTACAGTTATTGAGCTGTTAAAAAATACCTTACAGATTCTGAACAAGATTCAGCGGCATGAGCTCCAGCCAAATTTAGTGAATGGGGTGAGCATGGTGCATAGAGAGCTAATGGATTCAAGGCCGCTATTCGAGCTTGCAACCCGGAATATTCACAGGACATACCGTACTACTTGCGTTATCGTAAGATTGGCCTCGAATATCCTCCGCTTTCAAATCCAGATCTTCCAACTTAGCCTTTACTGCATCAAAAAGCTGCTCTGACTTGTGCCCGATGCTCGCCATGAAACCTAGAAAACTTTCTTTTGGTTCACGATTGGCCGTAACATATCTAATGATAAATGTCAACTGATCGGTGTGGGAGAAATCGGGCATCGAGTCAACACTTATTCCAAAATACTTAGCCTGCTTTATTTCTCCAACAATAGCCTTTTGAATTTTGGCCCCCATGACTGTGATAATTTCTTCAAACGTTGTTTTCGACAAGTAAGAGGTACTTCCACTCCCCTTCTCACTATACTTTTCCATGTGTGCGGCTAAAAACGGATCAAACTTTGCCAACAGTTCAAGTGTAGTTAAAACATTGCCATTGGAATCGCTGCCAAAATGTTCGTCGTCCCCTCTTATTGCCAATGATTTGATAACCTCACAGATACGACGTAAGACCTCCCTCCAATAGAAAGTTTCAGACTCGAGCTGTCTAACTAATGCCATATCTACACGACTCGACGCGCTTTTCCTGTTCTTAAAACTTGCAACGCAGTCCTTATATGAGACTGAATTTTCATGAGCCTCTAAGCGACAGTTAGCATTTTTCCAATCATTAAATCCTCGAGTTAATGATGACTCCTTCGACGAGGAATATAGTAAGCAAGCCACGCGAAACACACTGCCTGTACTTTGTGACTAAACAAGCCACCACCGATCTTGAGTCTCTCCATTTTTCATTGTACGAACAAACATGTTTTTTGTCAGATACCTAGTTTTGTCGCTAAAAACTCTCTTAGAAGCACCAAAACCATTGTTGATGTTCTGCTGAACTCCGTGAGTTGCTACATGATAACGCATCTCTTCACTGATCGTCCACGTCGCAGGATCGGTTGAGTGCAAGTGCACAACGAGACCGTCAGCTGATGTTTTGTTGGGCGACACTGGTCGTATCTCAGATATTGGACACTGCAACAAAACAACACAACGCAAGCTCGAACTCGCACACAGCACAGGCAAGGGTGGGAAGGGAGGGGGGGGGGGCACTTCGATGCTACTACAATGCAAGCAAACCCAGCTACCGCAACAACAGCGCGCGCAGCACAGCTCCGCTCGCCCACCTCCCCCCCCCCCCCCCCCTCTCACACTTGTCGAGACGAAAGGGCGTCGAGCGGCATGACGAAGAGCGAAGTGGAAGGGCATGGGCGGGCATGCGACAAAGACACGATATTATTTCTAAATGTCTCTGCTCATTTCTCAATAAATATTTTAGCATGTATACTGCTATAATCCTAACCTTGCACATTTAAAGCCCTAGCAAAGAGGGCGCCTGACGGCGGTGCCCTTCGGGGCACCTCCAGTACAGATCATTGCTGGTTGCCTAACGGAAGGGGCGCCGCGGCGCCCCTTGGATTGCAGCGCCCCTAGGCACGTGCCTATTTTGCCTTACGGTAAATCCGGCCCTGCATGCGTGTGCTGGTTAGTAATAATCTGAAATATTATGATATCTTGTTGTGCCAATTTTGGATGAAATCCATTTGTTAGTATAGAAGTTACATGCATTGTGCTATACGTGTGCAAAGTATAGAGCTGTTGGCTTGCATACTACTTTCTGATATATTGCTATTAGGGTAAAAAATATAGACTGGATTTATTAACAGCTGGCAGCCCTGATTGCTCTTAAGAATTCTTATAGTCATATAAGCACATACGAAATTTGGCTGAAATCCAACTGATAGTATAGAAGTTACATGCATTTAAAAATTGGTCCTATTAGCAGGATTAGAATCATGTTGGTAGAACTGAAGTATATAAGTTACTCCAAATTAATATAAAATGTCAGTTTCTATACGTGTGCATAGTTTAAAGCTGTCGGATTGCATACTTTCAGATATATTGGTATTTGGATAAAAAATAGAGAGAGCAATTATTAACAGTTGGCAGCCCTGGTGACTCTTAAGAATACGCTCAGTCATATCTGTTTAGGTACACGTATTACAGACAAAATTTGGTTGAAATCCAATAGATAGTGTAGAAGTTATATGCATTTAAAATTTGGACTTATCACAAGGCTTAAAATTATTTTGGCAACATTGTCATGTATGGCCTCCTGGAAATTAAACTGAAATAGTATTATCTACATGTGTTGCCAATTTTGGAATAGGTTCCATGCATACCTTCCAAGATATCCAACATGGAGCTCAAATTTCTAGTGCGTTTTTTCAGCAGTTGGTAGCACTGACATCATTTTCAAATATGGGCTTGAGATATTCCTGTACACATCTTTACTCATACTAAATTTGGTTTCGATTGCTGCAGCCGTTCAGGAGTTGATACGGGGGGACACACACACAGCCAGACAGACAGACAGACAGAAGGACAGACAGACGCACATTTTCCCGGATCGATCTCATAGGGCGGGCATCAATTCCACTCGGGTACCTGAGTCAGGTAGCCAGGGTAGTAGAATTGTTTAACTTTTTGTTGTTACTTAGTCTACTCCTCATTTAACAATTTCTTATCACTTGTAAACTGATAAGAACAGACGAGATGAATGCATAGAAAAAGTGGTGTGCAGACGATATCTTAAAAATCCGAATTGCTGTTACGGTAAACAAGCCTAGCTTTAATTTTATAATGTATGACTAGGTTCAAAAACATACAAACATTTTATTATGCACATGTTAAAAAACAATGCATAAAATTTGTAGAAAAAAAAATAGAAAACTTGGCAGACTTATTTAAAAGAATATTATGATTAATTTTAAATCACTTGTATTTTCTGCCATATAAGTTATAATGTGCCGGCCCTTGGTATGCGAGCAGGAGGGTTATGACATTTGTTTACGTCATTGGGGATAATCCCTTTGCCGACCCCTTGCCAAAGCCTGAACGGAGTTGAGGAACTCATTTTTGGGTCCCTTGGGGGACCGAGTGGAATTAAGGAAAATCGAGGGGAATTGATGTTCTACCATCTCATAAGTCTACTTTTTCTTCATTTTTGCAAAATGTGAAAAGTAGGCTAAAAATTTCAGGAGACTCTCCAGACGTACCCTCCTCAGTGGCTGCAGAATTCTTTGCAGTGGGCATTGGAAAGCTGGTGTAACGATACGACAAATGTTTTAACCGTTTAGGCGACTATGTTGAAACATAAGTACAAAACAAGCAAACATCTAGTAATATAAGCAGTCAATCTGTTATTTTTATACAGCCCGTCGGACGTTGAAAGAAAAACGGCCCTCGTATCGAAGAATATATCCATACCCATAATTTTTAAACAAATTATTTGTGAGGATATCCATTTTATTTCTATATTTTTTTCATTTAAGAACTGGATTATAACATTAAGAGAATTATTATGTTAATTTAAGTCTATTTGGAATAGGGTTTTCGGTTAAGATGCTCTGAAGATGGCAGGTCTGTTCCGTTGCTTAGTGGCTAACATTTTTGGCTGTCAACACGAAGGCCCGGGTTAAATTCCCGGTTCTGAAAAAACATTTAGGACTGGAACGGGGTACACTCAGCCTCGTGAGGCAAAACTGAGAAGAGACGGGTTCTATTTCTACCTCAGCCATCATGGAAGTGGTTTTCCTTGGTTACTTCACACCCAAATCCTACCTCAATTACAAATACACACACTATACAGACATCGCAGTGACACAGGTAATCATACAAATTCTACACACACCCAAGTACACGGGGCTACATGACCACGATCTCGCAGAGCCCCTAAGGGTCGATTGTATAAAGCATTTGATCTCAGTTCACCGGGGTCAGCTAATTTTTGCGCGTACTGAACTCAGAATTTCCGTTGGTTTGGGTCATAATTTTAAATCTCCCCTGTACGTACCGCTAGTTCGGTAAAAGCGACCTTGGCAGGCGCAGCCTTATCTCCCCAATGAACACGCGGGCAGAGGCCGGCAATGTTGCAATAAGCTGCTGTCAGTATCTCCGGTGACGTAAGGTTGTGAAGTGCTAGTTGAGCCAGCGAGCGGGCGTCAGTGCGAGAGCTTGCCGAGCCTCAATTGCTATCGGAGGGGAGACTTAAATTAATGACCCGGTATATTGCCTTAAAGTGATGTTTCCTTTACAACAGCGTGTAATCATTGAGCTTTGTTATACGAAGTGATGTTATCTATACAACAACGACTATTCATTGTGCTTTGTTATGCGAAGTATTCATCTGTTAGAGAGTGCCGTTTTCGATTCATTCAGAAATTTCCTGGTATCCGTCCTCCACATAGGCGCACGATACGCGATATTGTAAACAAGTTCCGCTCCACCGGGTCCGTTCACAACAAGAAGAGATGTAGGAGACGGACTGTTCTAACAGAAGAAAAGCTTGATGAAATAGGGGTTATCTTGGAAAGAAACCCGTTGAAATCATTATCACGGATCGCTGCACAGACTAATGTGTCGTTTTCTTCTGCTCGTAATGCAACCCAGTTGTTGAAAGCCAAACCAGGTAAGCTTGTAGATAATGATTTTCACTAGAAATTCCTATTAAACGAATGTATGTTGACGCGAAGTAGCAGAGAGAAGTCGCGCACTTTTTACCGGCCAGCGAGCGGGTGTCAGTGCGGGATCTTGCCGAGCCTTGATTCATATCGGAGGGGAGAGTTAAATTGAAGTTTTGCTTTAAATAAACCTTTGGATACCATACTGTACCATTACCTAGCAATAGCTTGCCACGGTGGGTGAGTGGTTATCGTGTCGGACTGCCAACCCCAAGCTTGCAGGTTTGTTCCCGACCGCGATAAGAGATTTTTGAAAGGCGACAAAAATCACGATACGCATGTCAAACGATGTTGGCATGTTAAAGAACCCATTTGAATTCAGTAGGCCGTGTTCATAATGGCAAAATTAACCTCGGGATTTTCCGTCAACATAAAGTTCTTCATTTCTCTACTAGAAAGCGCTATAGTGTCAAGGAGCTTAGATATCTAACCTCCTTGACTTTCACAGTGCTTCAAGGAGCGATAAAATTTGACATGCAAGCTGCCCAATGGGCGTCAATTAACAAAGCTTGCACCCAGACCCCAGGCCATACGATATTATTATTACCTAGCAATGCATTCATATAGGCTATGTTATTTCTTGATTGATTGATTATTTTGAGATTTAGGGGCCTTGGTTGTCAATGAAAAGGTCCATTGTGATACAATGATAAGAGTTTCAAGCAAGGCTACACAAATTAACTAAGCAATCAATAGATTACAATATCTAGGCTACTGATTCAATGTTCACTACCAGCAGCCTACTTACCTTGAGAAATGAACTAACCTACTTGTCTTAGCATATATTTTATAACAACAGTGTAATTGATGTAAAATTATATATATGGAGACTTTCAGGGTTCTAATATCAGGTATCAAAATGATCTTTCTCTACATATTGAAATTCACTTCATTAATGCATAAAACTGGCACATGGACCAAATTCAGCTTCTTCTTGTTTCGAATAGGCCATCTACGGACCACGACGTTCGACTGTTACATTTGGAGAGGGCTTTGATGTTTGCCCAGTAGTTACGCATCCTCTGGCTGTGTTGTTCCCTCCTCTCCTGGGTCCAGAGGGCACCTGTTTTCTTTCAGCTATTGCAGATTATTTTCAGGTTAGGTAGATAAGTGGGGTAGAGAGATGCCCTACCATACGACGTAACTTCGAAAGAGTGAAATATCACTATAACTTTCTTAATATATGGAAAATCGAATCCATTCTTCGGATAAGGACCAAAAACTTATCTCAGTAAAGTTTTTTGATAGCACCCCCATTGACCAAAGGGGTAGAAACTGTGAGTTTTTTTTTAGAAAAAGAATATACTGTACCTCCCTTAATACGCACAATATCTACACCGTTCAATGGCCAATAGTCCTCTAAACATTTCCCAAAACTTTTATGTGAAATATGTTTTGATATGACCCACCCTTCCGCCAAGGGGTGAGCAAAATATTCTAGATGAAGATGTCAAGTTGATGAGGGAAGAGCTAAGCCGAATATAGGTAGGCCTATCACAAATTTATTGCTAACTGTACTAGGATGTCATCAAAGCAATATTGATGTTTTGAGAGCCGTGTCCTTCTACAGACACAAAGATAGCGTTATCTCCAACTCCTGGTCGGCAGTTGTGCTTGTGCCAGATAAATAGCAGTAGGCTCTAATATAATTATAAGATGGGGCTCCTCGTATGCTTGTAGACCATTAATTTATAAGTAGGCTATACAACAATTGGGGAATTTAGTGAATTCGAAATATTTTCTTTGCCCGGTGCCCTCCGCCTTCCGGCGTGCCGAAAGGGATTTTCTTTATAGAACCGCGATCAAAGTCAAATGTTCTCATCATCTATAGGCCTTTGTTCCCCGATGGTTTCGGCTTCCACATAGGCATTTACATGCATCCGTGCCTACTCATTTCGAAACTTTCTCTAGCATCACAGGATTTACTCAAACTGAAGTGGCAACGTCGCGGCTGGCATATCGACCGCCACTTTGGCGTCACGCCATCACAGGCATGGTCCCAGGCACGTAGCTTATGACGTCAGCGCTAGCCTCCAACCAACAGCAGTATTTAAAAGGACATAGAGCGATTGGAAGTGAAGCTTTTACACCTTTATTTTATTAGCATTCATTTAAAAAGGTTACTATATTTTGTTTTCTCATTTAACTTTGGCCAAACCAATTTTACAAAATAAATAAAGGAACTCATAATAACAACTTAATTATATTGTTGTTTATTGTTGATTGATTTAGGGGTTTGCAACATCGTGGACATGTAGCCCCGTGCGTGGAATTTGTCTGATACCCTGTGTTATTATGTTGGCTGTATTAGCGTGTGTATTTGTAATTCAGATGAGTATTAGGAAGGAGACAACCGTGGCCTTGAGTTAGGAACCATCCCGGCATTTTCCTGGAGTTGAATTGGGGAAACGACGGAAAACCACTTCCAAGATGGCTGAGATGGAATTCGAACCATCCTATTCACAGTTTTGTTTCACGAGGCTGAGTTCCAGCCCCCAGACCAGAATTAAGATTTCTTGGCAGAGTCGGGAATCGAACTTCCGGGGCGTCAGCCAAGAATGCTAGTACAACTCATACACCTTCAGGTAGTTTCTTAATTCATTTTAACAATAGGGCAATGTTTACAGTCAATACGTCGTAGGATATTACGTTTTTAGCATTTTTGACATCTCATACATAGCTTGGCACAGATGCTAGGCTTACTAACATTTCATAATACACTTGAGCGTCGAAAATCCGAACTAATTGGGAGGAGAAATTCCTGGTTACACTAAAATTGTTAAGATAACCCTTTATTGGATAGTGGTCTCTGTCATAAGGACAGTTTATGATTTCTAAGATGCTGATAGTTGAATCTTTAAGCCAAATTTTGGAGAATTTTCATGCCGAAGTGCTAGTATTTCTAAAAACCAAATATTATATAGGCACGTATCTACTTGACGTAATGTGTTGGTAAAGTAAAATAAAAACTAAAATTATTATCAATTAAAGTATAAAAATAAAATGTTAATAATAAAAGAAATATAAAAATAAAAGTAATAAACACAACTATAAAAATATGAAAATTATTGTAAGAATCAATTCGAAATTAGTTAATTAATTAATTCAATAAAAATATCAAAATTAAATCTATAAGAACACAAATTGAAAATTAAAAATAAATATATAAACATTAAAATTAGAGAAACAAAAAAAATATTAATAATTATAATAATTAAATTAAAATGTAAAAACACATAAAAATAATAAAAATAGTTTTGCCCAATAAAGGGTTCAAGTCACTTTTCGTTTAAGTACAGTAAAGAGCCTTTCCACAGATCAAAGGTCTTGATACGGGTTCCCCTAAACTTCGCCTCTGAGAAAACCATAAAAACACAGCATCTTCTAGTGAACTGTCGTTTGTGGTTCTTATTGTTTTTCTGACTTTATAGCCCAGTAAAATTATACAAATAGAGGCCAATCGAAGGTAAAAAATCCCGGAGTTTTGAAAATTGGTACAATTGTTCCTTGGTATCTAAGTTTCAATAAAATAAAAAGTCCTTATGAGTGGGGGGGCGAGCTCAAGGGAGGGGGCCCTTTATAGGGGCCCTATTTTCGTTTTTCACTTGTATCTCTGTAACTATCACTCGCAAGGAAAAATCGTTCGAATGAAACTTAAAGATAATAAAATTTACTACAGAAATGGTCCTTTGCTTGGTTTACGTAGGACTAATACTTTCGAGTTATGGGGCCGAGAAAGTACATACATTTCAAAAAATCTTGATTTATTCATATTCTCATTGTTATACGCCTTGCTTATGAGTATTTCAGATATAATATTAAGGCTGCCTGTCACCAACGATTGTTAGAAATTAACTGGTGGTTAATTTCGTTTACTGAGCAAAACTAAATATTGTCGTCATGGCAATAACAACCAGTTTGTTTTAACAAAGGATGGTAACAGGCAGCATATTATTAACATTAAACAATGCATGGATTTCTCTGTTTGTTTGTTTGTTTGTTTCGGAAACAAGTAAAGAAGTACAAGAGTGAAGACCATTCATTGTCCGTGTAATTCCACTCGCGCCTCATTATAATGGCAGAGAGGTGTTTGATTTGTGATGAAACTGTTGAGAATGAGTGTTGTTGCTGAAAGGGGAATGCATGGGCTACTGAGGGCCAGCGTTGCAAGACACGATGGGAAGAAAGACCGATTCAAAAACGAAACCGACGGAGTTGTTCACACTTCCTGCCGAAAAAATTATACCAGACCAAACACCATTGCTGTTTCTTCGAGAAACGAGCCATCGACCTCACAAGCAAGATCTCCGCGCTCCAGTGCACTTGAATTTGATTTCAAAGCCAAGTGTTTCTTTTGCTGTGAACCGATTGATGATGAGTTTCATCAGAAACAGAAGAAAAAACCTGTGGACCAACGTCAGCAAGTACGCAGTCTAGAGATCAAGCAAAACGTTTTGGATGCTGCCACTCAAAGGGAGGACGAATGGGGACAACACGTATCAAGACGGATCAGTATTGTCCGTGATTTGGTTGTAGCTGATGCTATTTACCATGACAACTCCTGCAAAAAGTTATTTTCAAGAAAACGTTCAACCGGACGTCCAAATAAAACGTTCAACCGGACGTCCAGTCAATGATTATGTGGCAAGTGCAATGGAAGAGATATACAATTTTCTCAATGGCAAAGATGACTGTCAGTATTCCCTGGATGAGGTGATGGACGCAATAACTGGGGAAAAGCCATCGATGAGAACAGTCAAAGAGAAGCTGAAGGAGACATATGGTGATCGTTTAATAATCACCCACCTGCACTCCCAGCACAAGACAGTGCTTTGCTTTCGGGAAGTGGGTCACAAAATTTTGAACGCATCGTGGTATGATACCAGTTCGAGGGGTAGAACTGGAGAAGAAGAACTCTTGAGAGTTGTTCGAACTGCAGCTGCTATAATGAAAAGAGACATGCAGAGTCAAGCTTACGACACTAGTTGTTACACCGCAAGTGATGGTTTCCTTGATGAGGCTGATCAGATGGTCCCTTCTACTCTCCCTGTTTTCTTGGAAGCACTTTTTAAGTTCAAAGACTCAGGATCCAGTGAGAGCGAAGAAAAGAGAAGTGTCTCTTTCCCATGCCATCATAAGCGCTCTACGCCCTCGTTCTTTTGTTTCCCCTATCATGCATGGTATTGCCTTCTGTATACATAGGAAATTTGGTGCTAAGAGCTTGGTAAACTTGCTAGCAAATCTTGGGTTCAGTGCCTCATATAATGATGCTAAAATGTTGGAGGTATCTGCCATTCACAATCCTCAACAACTCGAGCACCAGGTGTTTTCGTCCATTATGTGTTTGGCAATGCTGAGTATAACGTTGCCACATTAGACGGATTTAAAACATTCCACAGCATGGGCGGTATAAAGTGCCTCACCCCAGCACGAATACTTCCTCCTGCTCTGCCGATAGAGAGGATGAGAACAGCCCCCTCTGTTCAAGACGTTGGCACATTAGGGATCATTTCGCTGGAGTTGTACGAAAACATTGGTGAAAATGGGCTAAAGGCAATTGTTTTTGAGGACGTGAGCGATCGTTACCCTGCTCCAGACTTTCCTTTTCCCAACCTGCCATATCTCTTATGGATTGCTGGGAAGTGGCTCAAGGTTGAGGACATCCCTGAGTGGAAGGGTCACATGCGAGGATTGTATGAAGGAGAGTCTCCAGAAAAGAGCGCTGTACTGCCACTACCATTCATAAATTCACCTCCTAGTGACTACAACCCAATAAAATTTACACAGCCCTAAAATATGCAGCCAAACAGTGCCTACAGCAGGGAATGAATACATGCTACGTGACTTTTGACCAGCCACTTTACGTTAAAGCCCGTGAAATTGTAGCGTCATGCCAAGACGACCCCGTAATGAAATCAGTTGTAAGATTGGGTGGCTTTCACCTATTGATGTCGTATTTGGGAAGCATTGGCCAGATAATGGCTGGAAGCGGTCTGAAAGAAGCTGTGTGTACTGTTTTGCTGCAAATTCAGTAGACAAAATGCTGACTGGACATGCCTTTAACAGGGAAGTACGAGGACACCTGCTTGTACGGACTGTCTTGGCTGCAATTATTCTGAATACTCTACTAGAGGTATCAGTTGAACAGAAGAGAGAAATCACCGAATTGTTGACAAAACCTAAAGATGACACATTCACTCAAGATATGATGAAGCATAATGCTCAATTGAACAAATGAAAACTGCACTTTTATCCTTGAAGGGACATGGACCCACTGCAGTCCTGTTGACTCAATATTTTCACACGGTATCCCTTACGAAACAGTTCATCGAAGCAGAACGTTCTGGGAACTGGGAAATGCATTTGTGCTCTGTCCAGCAAATGATACCATTCTTTCATGCAAGTGGCCACATGCAGTATGCCAAATGTGCTCATTTATATCTACAAGATGACGCAAGCATGGACGGAGATGAGATTGACGACCCTGACAAGATGACTGCTTGATTGATAAACAACCCTGACACTTTATTGTTTCATTATAATAAATAAATCCCGATTTTTTGAAATGTTTGTACTTTATCGGCCCCATAACGCCGAAAGTATTAGTCCTACGAAAAAACAGCATAGGACCATTTGTGTAGTAAATTTTATTAACTTTAAGTTTTATTCGAACAACTTGTAATAGTTACTGAGATACAAACGAAAAACTAAAATAGGGCCCCCACAAAGGGCCCCCCTTCCTCGAGCTCACCCCCCTCCCATAAGGACTTTTAATTTTCTTGAAATTCGGATACCAAGGAACAACTGTACACATTTTCAAAACTCCGGAATTTTTTTCCTTCGATTTGTCTAATTTTACCGGGCTATTAGACCCATCATCTGAATCTAACTTAGAAGCAAAAGTCAGAATGCTACCTTTTTTTCTTTTTAATGTCCGACTAGCTTTATCCACTCCATAATGTTTTGACAAAGACGAGCCACTTTCACCTCTTTCAAGTCTATTTAATATTTCGAGTTTGGTTTCTATAGTTAGAAATTTATGTTTCCTCTTCAGTGGCCCTGATGACGCCATAATACGACACTGTACAAGGTACACACACAGTACTGTAATTAAAATACAAATTATGTACGCACTACGAACCACAACATGCAACTACACAAGGATCATATAACTATAAGAGAATCGTCACTCTTGGTTATAGAATTTCCGAGAGAGAGCAATTCCTGAGGCTATGTACTGCTCCGGCAAGTCTGGCAACATAAAACGTAAAAAGCCATATGAATGAAGCCTTTATTACACGTAAGTGAACAGTATGTTCTGCGATGAGTTATTGATTATTGATGAAAATGACACAAACATAACTGCGCCTTTCACTAGGCGCTGAAATATACGTCCAGATAGGAAAATAATATATGTTGATATATATAAATGTTGGCAATAGATTTGTCACGAAGGACACAGTTATGCCGTTCTAGAGCTTAATTCACCTTTAGGCTAATTGAACATTGCTCTCCTACTCGACAGAATTGTTGGGATATTCGATGAATATATAGAAAACTGTCCAAATGCACACACTATATTGCTATAACCTCACTTTTTGCCTAGCATGCCGGCTGCCACCCACCCCTCTCCGTAGCCCTATAAAACACAAATTTTATTGCAATGCAAAGGAGAATGGGTAAGAAAACAAACAAGAGATGAAATGCACACATTTATTATCTATATATTTTTATTCGAGAGTAGTCCATATTGCCCACTATTTTTACACATGGTCAACACCAGGAAGATGAAAATTGCCGTATTGTTCTTACTATCATTATAATTCCTACATCCCGGTGCTTGGCAATTTTTCCTCCCTTGCAGTGGTATGATTGACTCTCAATTAAATTCAAATGAAAATCCACAGCCTGCTTCCAGTCTCCGATCGGGTCAGGAATGGAATGAATGAAGCCCCCGTCTAGCGGCGAGGATATGAACTGTGCCGGCTGCCGAGGCCTGACGCACTCCTCTGGGGCAATGATTAAATGAATGACAGATGAAATGAAATGATAGTGGAGAGTGTTGCTGGAATGAAATTTTGACAGGGAAAACCGGAGTACCCGGAGAAAAACCTGTCTGCCTCCGTTTTGTCCAGCACAGATCTCACATGGAGTGACCGGGATTTGAACCACGGACCCAGCGGTGAGAGGCCGGCGTGCTACCGCCTAAGCCACGGAGGCTTTCTCAATTCAATTCAAATAAATAATCAAAATACCGAACAAATGAAAACAACCAACAACACCACGAGGAAAATTTATCAAAACAGACTATTCCCGCTTCCGCCTGTCGGTTTGATGTGAGCGTTCATGAGTGCCGACTACGGAACCTCAGTGCTAAAATTAATTCTTCATTGGTTGGCAGAACATCCAGAGCAGAGCTTTACCGTGACCCACGCGCTCCCTATGGTCTGTCATCCCCCTGCAACTACAATTACTACACTACTGAACAAGTGAAGCAACTGAAATAAGGGGTTAAAAATAGAGTGGCTCGCTGGGGGAAGGGGAGTGGATGGTTCAAAACAAACACTCCCAAGGTCATTGTTCTCTCACAGCGCTGTGCAAAATACAGTTCACGTGTTTAAAGAGGGCGTTTCGGATTATTGACGCTCTACTGTGTACTGAAGCTATTTCGTTCCATTCTTTGTGCAAAGGTTTTTTTCATGTATTTATCTCAAATCTTGCATTTTCTTAAGTATACTACCGGGCAATGTCCTGGGTTTTCCATCGCGTTTGGCTGTGGAGAGGTCTCCAGCACTTTTGGACAACTGTAATATTATTATGGTTTCCGTAATGTTTTCATTAAAATGGAGGACATTCGTTAAATTCTATGACAAAACCGGGATGGAACAAATCAAAACGTATCAGAGGCATGCGTTGACAGGAGGCATGGGAGGCCCAGCTTCCTTAATTTCCATGAATACTTTTTTAGCCTATTTTCATTTACGGAAAAATAGGCTTATGAGATCACCTTTTGTCCGTGTGTAACTTATGCCCCCCCCCTAATAACTTATAAACGCCTGGAGCGATTTCAATGAAACTCGGCAAGGTCATAGTACTATTTCGGCCCAGTGTCCTTCAAATTTTATTACGTCTCACCAATCTAACATGGCGGCTGTGCGAAATATTTCACTGGCATTCTATATCTCCGAAACTATTACTCATATCACCCTGAAATTTTGTACGGTGATAAAGGGCACTACTAGACGTTCACCCATGAGACTCTACAAAACGAACATGGCGGCCAAGTAAAATTGAAACATTTAAATAGACTTCTGGCGATTTAACCATCCGAACGAAGTGAAACTTGGTACAGCAAATGACCATACGAATTGCAATGCAATGACATGTAATTTAGCTCAATTGTTTACATAAACTCAAGATGGCGGCTGTGCGAAATTTAGAATTAAGTTTTTATTGCTTATGTCCTAATCATGCGATCGAAGTCAACGTTTGAGTAATGAACCTACACAATAATCCTCATATAATAGTAGGCTACATAACTCTGTGGCATACATATATTAAAATCCAACTTGGCGGCCATCCGAAGTATTTAGACGGTTCTTAATATCTATTAATCTATGACAGCATTCAAACTGAAATTTTGCATGTTGGTAGAGGCTATAAACATAAGTTCACGTATGGTACATTCAATAACCTGGCGAGCACACATCCAACATGGCGGTGACGCGAAATTTAAATATTCAAATGGACGTTTCTCGCGATTTAACCATCCGAGTGCAGTGGAACTTCGTATACGGTATATGCTTATATGAATTGTAATCCGCTGGCATCTAATTCATTTAAATTATTTTCATAAACACAAGATGGCGGCTGCGCGAAATTTTATAATCTCGATTTATTTCTTGTGTCGTAAACATGCGATTGAAGTTTGAATAATACATATACACACTAATCTTCATGTAATAGCAGGCTGGCTGCGTGGCTCAGGGGTAACGTTCTCGCTTGCTGAGCCCGAGGTTGCAGGTTCGTATCCTGGCGCAGTCAGCTGGCATTTGAGGGTGCGCAAATGCGAGGGAGCCGTGTCCGTAGATTTACTGGCACGTTCAAGATCCCCTTCGGGGCAAAATTCCGGCACCCCGGCGTCTCTAAAAGCCAGTGTAGTTAAAAAGGGACGTAAAACCAATAACATTATTATTATTATCATGTAATAGTACATAACTCTAAGACCTATACCGGTATATAAAAATCCAACTTGGTGACCATCCGAAATATTTAGACGGTTCTCAATATCTACGAATCTATTACCGGCAGTGATCGAACTGAAAAATTTGTATGTTGATAGATGCATATGAAGTAGGATATATGAAAATAGGCTGTATAGTTCTTCACGGAACTACTTGTTTTATTGTCATTATTGCTAATACTATATAGCCTTCTTCTACTAACTACTCTTGTAGTAGTACCGGTAATGCTTTATTCTCTACCGCCTTTGCCTTTGCTGTTGTCACAAAAACCGCTGGTGTGAACATTGTACGTATTCTGAGATCGTTCTTCTTTGCCACTCAGCAAGTTTCACTTGGAGGCCAGGTTTAGGTAGGGCCGCCTTCCAGGCTTCGGTTGCCATAGTAACTGTGACGTCAGCCTAGCATGCAGCGTGAGGTGACGAAGAGGGTTGAATGTTGAAGGCACTGGCCGGAGGCCAGACAGTTTGAGTGCCGCTCACGCGTAGTGCTGTGGGTGTGGCCATGCTCAAAGCGGAAGACGTAACTAGTGCTAATTTAACGTGTGCTGATCAGGATGTAATTAGTTCCTTACTTGAAATTCCCTTTTCAAGAAGGAGTGAGGTTGATAGGAATTATATTCTTAATAAAGGACGCCCAACTGCGAAAATACATCTTCTGAAGAAAGACAAGTTAAAGACACGTGCTTTTCAGAGTTTATGGTATGAACAGCATAAATGGCTATGCGGTAGCTCTTCAAAAGATAAGTTGTTTTGTTGGCCATGTTTACTTTTCAGCACAAAGAAGACAGTTTGGTCCTGTGAAGGTTTCGATGACCTTAAAAACTTACCAAGAGGTTTACTAAGACACGCTTCTTCAAAAGATCATTTGAGTTGTTTTATTTCATACAAAGAACTTTCCAAACAGGCCTTCAGTGAGTCGGAGCTGCTCAATGAACATAACAAACTAATGAAAATTATGTATAATAATGAAGTCAGGATGAACCGGAAAATAATGAAATTATTAATTGATATAACTTGCACATTGTGTAAGCAGGAACTTGCCTTCAGAGGACTCGACGAAACGGGGAAATCATTGAATCCAGGAAATTTCAAGGCTGTTTTTGAACTTGTGCTACGTAGAAGTGACGAGTTGAATGACCATTGGAAAAAAATGGAATATTTTCGTGGAATCTCAAACACTGTACAGTATGAACTTATTGAGTGCATAGGGGAAGAAATTTCTGACTATATTAGCGCAAGTGTGAATGGAGCCTCTTTCTTTGCATGCCTTGTTGATGAAGCAACGGACATTTCGGAAAAGTCACAGTGCTCTATTATTGTCAGGCTGGTGGATTTGAATGGTGACATTCAGGAACATCTTCTTGGCATTTATGATGTAAGTGAAGATAGGAATGCCGCTGATATGTTTAATGTGCTGAATGGTGCGCTTGGAGTGTATGATGTAAAAAATAAACTGGTGGCTCAAACGTATGATGGCACTAGTGTTCTTGCAGAAGAGTTAGATGGCCTGCTAGCTAAAGTTCGTGAAATCGCTCCTCAGGCTCTTTTCACTCATTGCTTTGCACATAGCTTAAATTTAGTGTTGCAGCGAAGCTGTTCCCGCATAAAAACCGTGAACATATTTTTCTCTACTCTTCAGGGCATTCCAGCTTTCTTTCATCGTTCTCCAAAAGGTGCTGCAGCTCTGGACCGTTTTCTTGGAGAACGTATTTCTACACACAGTGAAACCAGATGGGATTGCAACGCCAGAACAATATCTGCTATTCTGACTAACCGTGTGGAACTAATTGAAGTCCTGAATTACATAATCGATTCTGTAGACTCCAGTGCTTTATCTGTAAGAGAAGCTCATTGCTTGAAGAGCAGTCTTTTAGATTTCAATTTTGTGTTTCTTCTGACAGTTTTTCAGAATATATTTCATAAAACCGAGTTGCTTTTCAACGTTCTTCAGCAGAAAAGTAATGATACACAGTCTTGCATCAATGCCGTCACAGAATGTATTTCATTTATGAGAAATGCTCGAAGTGAAGAAAACTTTCTTGAATTATTGAACTCTGTTGAAAACTCAACCAAATCTCACCTTATCACCACGGATGAAAACATTGACAAACCATTAACATCCCAAAATAAACAAATCTATTATGAGGTACTGGACACTATTGTAACACAATTAGAAGTGCGATTTTCACATTGTGAGAAACTGAAATTTCTCAAGTTAGGTGACAGTTTTCAGTTCGTAAACTACACTCAGCATTTCCCTGAGGATGCACTGGACTCGTTAATGGAATCATATGGTAATTTTTTCAACCGTGCTCAGTTGCAACTAGAACTGGAAACAGTCTTTTCTCCTCAACACAAAGAAATCTTCCATGATCTGAATTTGCAAAGTCTGATTAAGAAAATGACAGAGAATGAAACAAACCAAATTCTCACCGAAGCTTTCAAATTGTTTTGCCACATTGCAACTCTCCCTGCATCTAGTGCTTTAGTCGAGAGGAGTTTCTCTTGCTCCAAATGCATAAAACCTCCTTTGAGGAACAGTGTGGGCCAAGATCGCTTGTCTACTCTTGCTTGTGTGTCAAATGAAAAGGGAGTTCTGAGTAAACTTGAAAACCGTGACGCATGGTACGACGATGTCATCGAGCGATTTGGGAAGAAGGAGCGTGGAATAGATTTGTTTTACAAGTAGTCCTGTGCTATACATACAGTACAAAATGCAACCTAGTTTTGTGGGCAATGGTGAGTACCATTCCTTTATTATTATTATTATTATTATTATTATTATTATTATTATTATTATTATTATTATTATTATTTATAAAATGCTTGCACGGTTTAGGGATGAGTTCTTTCCTAAGTGTTGACTATCTTTCCTCCTCAGTATTTGAGGTATTGGTATTCAATAAAAAAAACTGTCGTTGTCACATGGATGTTTTAACATAACTAATATCCAGCCCCGGGATAAGTGGTTAACGTGCTGAGCTGGAGGCATAGTTGGTACTTGGTAGCATACTGAGCTACTGTCGACCAAAGCACAGTCATACAGCATAACTTGTTGATGTATACGGATTACAACGCGACCAAGAACTACATTTTCCAACCACCCCGAGTCGAGAAAAAGTTACCTTACAAAAATGATAACAACTTTGTTTCTTGGACACACACAGTTTTGAAATTAATAAACCAGTTATACAATATTCCAATGTATATTGTGTTAAAATTTGGATTCGATCTGATGACGGGTGTTCGAGATACTAATTCTTAAATGTGATGCATGGTTGAAACACGCTTAAAAACGGGCACTTTTTGTGTTCCAACTGCGATAAAAAAAATATTAAAATATAAATTAAAAATTCTAAACCTACATGAACTAACATAAAATACGACGAAAATGATGATGTTATTGGATTTTATGTAGGTCTATCGGTTACTTCACAAACAACCTTCAAACTCGAGTGCACATAATACTTTGGTCGACAGTGAGCCCAAGGTCATGGGTTCAAACCCGGCCAAAGTCGTCGGATTTTTTAGAGCGTTAAAAATACCTCAGTATGCCTTCCTTCGGAGGGGAAGTACTGTAAAGCGGGCAGGCTCATGTCATAGATATATGGCATGAACAAGCCGGACGTGTGTTTTAGACGATTGCCCTTGACCTTGAGGCTTGCGGGTGAAACTGTACACAGTATCTCTCTCGCCCTATCGCAGTCAGTTGTCACCACCGGTCTGATGTAATGGAATTCGAGACTTGAGCACGTGACGACACCACCGTCCAGAACAGTACAGTCCACGTCGAAGTATTGTATGAAGCGGAAGTACACGTTACATAGTTACAAACAGAACGCCATTATATTTGTCAATGAATGTACTTCAGCAGTAGCGTGAGATAGTTTTGTCCATCATCATACCGCATGGGGCAGGTGACAACAGCACAGGTACTGTAGTAACTCGCCTCCAGGCTTCCATTATGATTTTTCACTCTTCTAAAACAAATGTCCTGCTTGTAAAAGAACCTTTCACTAACTTCAATTGTGTGAAGCAAAATTTGTAGCTTAGATTTGATTAATGCTCTTAGGTTCCAACGTTCGTTGCCAGGTGCTGTTTGCGATGGCATCTGGTAGCCAAGTTCACAGCTAGGTGTCGTGGACGATAGCATTTGGTAGGAAAAGTAGGAACTACTTGAAATTATCGTCTGCAGTCCTTACCTGAATTAAAAACAACAGATATCACACACGAATACAGTCATCACAATTAACACCGGTTATCAGACAGATTTTACACACACCCAAAGTGCACGGTGCTACAGGCCGGACATTTATTTTTGACGAGTGAAAAATCTTAATGGAAGCCTGGAGGCGAGTTACTACAGTAACTGTGTTGTTGTCAGCTGCCCCATGCGGTCAGATGATTGAGAAAGTTGTCTCACACTACTGCTGAAGTACAGTCATTGGCAAATATAATGGCGTTCTGTTCGTAACTATGAAACATGTACTTCCGCGTCACAAAATACTTCGACGTAGACTGTACTGTCTGCAGGGCGGTGTCGTCACGTGCTCAAGTCTGGAATTCCATTACATCAAAGAGGTAGTGACAAATGTGAAGCGACAGGGCTAGAGGGTGACTGTGTACAGGCTCACCCGCTAGCTTCAAGGTCAAGAGCAATCGTCTAAAACAAACGTCTGGCTTGTACATGACAGCGTTGTCGCAGCCCCAAACTAAGGAACCAACCAACGTGCTGAGCTCCATTCCCGGCCGACCCTTGGTGATTTTAATATACAGTGGGGACTGGGAGTTTGTGACATCACCGCCCTTCATTTCATCTTCAGCAGGACGCACAGGTCACCCATGGGCGTCACCAGGCCTCTCGAAGGCCACACGCCAGTATTAACACTTACACAAAACTTACATCACCTCCCACCATGATGTTGAATCTGAATGTGAAAGGCACCCTTAGATCTTAGCCCTTTTCCTGTTTCTACATCGAAGTGGTACTCACCCAACAAAAAGAAAAGCCTGAGATGGCGTTCAAATCAATTGTCATATAAAGACCAATGTGATGTGAAATACTGTTAATGTTAAGTATGAACCTCACTGCTCAATGTTAGTAGTACAGGGACTTTGTTTTATATGTGACGGGGTTTTTCGCTCGCCCGCTCGCCTGCGCTGCGAGCCGGTCTCCCGCCAGGCACTTTGCCGTAATGCGCCCTCCTTTGCAGTCTGCTGAGAGCTTTAACAGTTTAGTGCTCTAATTGCTGTTTCATTACCTGAACGTGTATATATATAGTACCTTCATAAAGTACAGAAACTCTTGTTCGAAAACACGACGAAAATTCCGCCTAGCGTCAATACAATAAAAAATCTAGCCAAAAAATTCAAACAGACAGATTCAATAAATGATCGTAAACGATGTAGAAGGAGACATGTTCTTACTGAAGAGAAATTTCTTTCAGCACCAGCTGTGAACTAGGTAAGTGTAAATTCCTATACCAATGAATCGGTGTCGGGCGACCACATTACGGCAAAGTGCTTGGTGGGAGACAGGCTCGCAACGTGGGCGAGCGAAAATCCCCGTCACATATAAAACTAAGTATCTCCACCATGATAGGCGAAAATTTTGACATTTGGGTGTCCCAAATTAAATCAGTTTCCTATATGATATTGATAACTGATTATCCCTGGATAATCAGAACGGATGGAAACTCTAAATCGTATAGCAACCACATCCTCACTTTATGAGCTATGTGCTGGCAATCCGTACTTCGGTCAATAGGCTATACATAAAGCCCTGCGCGGTTGCGGATATCCGCAGCATTTTTCGCCACGCGGATATAGTTTGCATGGCTGTGCGGATAGCGGATACGCTGCGGATAATGTTTGGAGTAAATTTGCGGATAGTTTTTAGAATACGATGTGGAACTTTAGATAATATTACATATTTGATATGCCACGAGAAGATTATTTTACTCATATGGTTTCAACTACATTTTATTAAGTACCGTATCGTATGTTTGTAGTAGGTCTTGACATCTCATCATCAATTACTCACTGCCATTATCCACGAGATATAATGCTGTCAATAAGTTTGTTAGTTCATCGTGGTGACATCATTAACATTTCTCAAGTCAGCTACTTCGCTATCTAAGCTATCCTGGAAGATCTGATACCAGGTTTATCTGTAGATTTATTTCCATCTTGGCACTGAAACGCGTGGGCTGTGATATTGCAATGGAGACAGTTATGACATCAACTATGCGAACATCGATGGGTCAAGAGGCAGAAGTATGATGACTGACAAGGAAGTTCCGGCCAAATGTCAATCCATCATTTAACCAACATTGATAAAATATCTATTAAAACAAAACAAGGTGTATATTCAATAGTGCGTGAAACAAAGCTCAAGTCAAGGATAAGGCAGATACTATATTTGGTTACGTTTTCAATGGAACCAAAGAGATGAACGATATAGTAGGATGTTTTACCTGTAAAAAAGTGTATTCGTACTCAGGACACAAATCAGGCACACCAAACTTACTGAGGCACAAGTGCGAAAGTAGCCAAAGAAGTATAGCCAGTTTTTTGTCTAAAGCGGAGGTCAGGAAACCAGAATTGAAATATCAGCGGATTTTTATACAAGTCTTGCGGATGCGGGGCGGATGCGGATAACAGTCGTGCGGATGCGGGGCGGATGCGGATAACAGTCGTGCGGATGCGGGGCGGATGCGGATAACGTTTTGTTTATCCGCGCAGGGCTCTAGCTATACAGCAATTTAGAGTGATGGTCGGTAATGCTTTTCAGTACATTTCAGCAACAATTTGATCCATTCTCCCATCAAGAAGGCTCTGGTCCAATATCTGCAATGTAACCCTAAATGTGATATATACTGTATATATCTTATACTATCTTAACCACCATGGCTACCGAGAGGATTTCGGGGCCCCTGTGCATTTTTTCTCGGGCCCGTCTTGAAATACTTTTAATTATTATCCGCTACTAGCTATTCCAGAAAAACATTGCCATGTTGAGAAAAGCATCTGATGCACTCATAATTTTTTTTAAAGTAGATCTTATTTCAAAGAAAACATTTTAATATTTTGACGTGGCAACGTCAAATAATTTGTTGGAATACAGTGACGTCCGTGAATAAGTGTTACAGTGAAAGGTGATGATATCGTTTTATCTCTCTTCTGCTGCAACGCTCTCTCTCTCTCTCTTCTGTTGCTACGCTCAAGTGTCGCTACTGTCGTATTTGTATGTCACGGGTGAACTCTGGATGGAAGTTGATGCGGTTTTCACCATTCTGTAAAGGATATCTTGATGAAGATTTCTGTTGAAAACAATTTATTTATGATCAAAGGAAGCCGAGCGGTAACGATTTCAGTGAAAAAGTCAGTTGTTACGTGCCACCCCCTAGTGGCACTTTTGTTAACTGGATTACGGTGGGTCGAAAGCACAACCCAGGATGTTCCTTTAAAGAAATAATTAATTTTATTGCGGCCAGAAAGATACACTCTCATCAGCAAATACAAGCAATTGGAACCTTACTCCAATTTCCTCAAGTCTCTTGCTTATGGAGAGCTCTTGCCCCCTTTTCATTTGTCAACAGTTAATCCTCTCGCTAATGAGTCTGGTGGCCTTGACAGAACTACATGCAACTCTTCCTTTTGTACACAAATTACAGTTACTTACGATAACCTTCTACACGCTGCTTCGCTGTTCACGAGCTGGGAAACAATGTCACTGGATTTCGTAACTCGCACGGCACTTCACCACAATATCTCTGACGCTCAGTGAAATCCCACTCACTCAAAACACAGGCAGTCCCCTGTATGCTTCCCACTTCCTCGCTGTCAAGAGAAACGGCTTCACTAGGGGTTTCGCAAGTCACCACACTTCTGTCGCTCAGGATAAATTCTTACACTCATAGTATATATATATATATTGTTACGGCTGTGAGTTTGTTTCATCGCTCGCCGCATGAGTCACAACTGCCCCAGGGCTGGGCTGCTCTGCCTCAGTAAAACAGCTCGTAAAACACAACCACAACTGCTTGACAGGTCGCTCTTATATAGCAGGCCGGTGACTCAATAAATGCTTCTAGACCCATCCAGGGTTCACGGCTTCTCGAGGTTTCCTTCACTGGCTCAGTCACGAATATTCTGGACCACCCCTTTGTCCTAGTAGTCCTGTTGCATAAGGCGCACGCAATACACTGAGGCAGAGCAGCCCAGCCCTGGGGCAGTTGTGACTCATGCGGCGAGCGATGAAACAAACTCACAGCCGTAACAATATATATATATATACTATGAGTGTAAGAATTGTTCAGCATGAAAATTTCTACAAAAAAGTCCGTGAGAGCATATCTCTATCTCCAATACATCGCCAACTATAAGTGTTTTTACGTTTTCATTTAATTTCTTCCAACAATCTCAATTCAATTACCGCGGCGACAGTTTACGAGCTTGCTATGGGCGAGGCTATCACCCCATTTACAGCCTAGCTAGCGGGCGAACATATTACCCCAGATACAGCCAGCAACGAACTGTCGAGTCGTGTTGAGCTAAAACTTCAGAGAAGAGCGGTTATGTTTGGAGTTTGCCTGGAAGTGCAACTCTGCTTTTCTTCATTTCACCTGTGAACTTTCCGTTCCGCAAAATACATAATTAAAATATATACGAAGCTGACATTTCACAGTAGCGACATTTTAAAGAAATCAGTCCGAGAAGACGTTGTCGCGCTCAAATATCATCGCATCGTAGTTGCACACACCCAATAATTTATTTTTAATGGAATATATTTTGCAATTCTGTAAGTCTTCACCTTAATTACCAGTACGTAATGAAAATAGAGCATTTTAAAACTCTGCATTAGTTTGATAGATTCAACACTAAATAATGTAGTAGATAATTCCTAAACAGTTATAACTCTTAACTCAGTCATACATTATAATATTCTTCTGGGGTAGAATAAGGTACCGGTAGATTAAAACTTTTTTATTTAAATTTTCAGAATCGATGAACTTCTTTTACCAAATGAATGGTTTCTGCCAATACTTTCATACTGTGATACAAGCCTCTGAAGTGTTTTTCTGCCTCATTTATCTTGACAGTAAGAGATGGTAACATAAGATATCTTCTGCAGGGCTGTAGACAAATCGATATCCTTATTCTGAAATCCTTGGACAGGTTGTAAGTTATAGACGGCGTTTTACATACCATACCGTAATATTAATGTAGCACCAATAAACTGAAACTCTGTGCACCATTAATGGGCCCTCATTGCTTACGGTTCCCTATGCATTTGCCCCCCCCCCCCCCCCCCGCTCCCCTCTCGGCAGCCCAGTGAACCTCACTTCTCCAGATTGTACGCATCCTATCTGAAATCATTTGCCAAAATAAGCCTTACCACAATCAAATCCTTCTGTGTTTGACAAAGTTCAAATCCCTTATGCACTAAAGCATGCTCATAAAAGATATTCAATTCAAATCATTTCTCATTAGTCTTCCTAGCAGTTGGCTTGTTCTAGCCAATATTCCATATTGGTTATATTTTCTTTGCATACATGTAATACCGTAGTTTTTGGATGAGCTTTCTAATCTGTATTTTTCCAAGCCTCAAAAGAAGTTTTCAAGCTCTACATGGGAATGTGGGGGTAAGAGGCTGGTATTACACTATCAAAGAAATTTGTCAAATATCTTTTATAAAAGATATGACTGTATAATGGGGAAATATTTTATAAAAGGTGGTTTTCTAAAATTTATTTTATAAAAGATATGAGCATCATGCTATCTTTGAAAAACGATTGAAACCAAAATGGCGGATCATAACAGCTGGAATATTACTACAAAGATGCTCATACTGTCAACTGAATGTTTAGGTTAAGTATATTTTTCTTTCTTCTGAATGAAGAGAGCTGCATAAAGAGGCCTTATAGTCTCAGTGGCCTGTATAAGGGAAATAAAAAAAAATCGAATCAGATTGTGAAATGCATGAAATGCATAAATGGTATAAAGTATGTAAAAACATAAATAGAGGATAGAAAGTGTAGGTAAAAATATCAGAGGCTATAAGCGCTGTACATAAAAGACGCACATTTTAGGATATAAAGAAGAATTACATTTAAGTTATTTATTTATTGTATGGCTTTTAGAGCCGGGAGTGTCCGAGGACATGTTCGTCTCGCCTGAGTCTGTAGCTGCTTCCAGCGGATACCCTTAGGGTGAGTTACAAGTTCCGTTCAATTTCAAGTTGTTTCAACTTTCGCTACCAGATATCAATGATACCTAGTGGTGAACGTTGGCACTTTGACACAGCGTTCCGACGAAATCTAACCTAACAATTTAGCTTCACACAAGTTTAGTCTGTGGAAGGATCTTTTACATGCCATAAATCTATGACATGGGACCGCCGGCTTTACTTCCCCTCCGAAGGAAGGCATACTGAAGGATTTTTAACGCTCTTAAAAAATCCGAAAATTGTGTTGACCGACTGAAAGGCATCAAAGAATTAAATAGCTAAATAGGTTGAAAAAAAAATCCTCTCGGCACGCCGGAAGGCGGAGGTAGATTTCACCGGGGATAGGCTAAAATAGGCAAAATATGCAGGGTTTCGTAGAAGGATCAGTCCTCATTTATTGCCAGAAAGTATTTTACAATTGGAGCTTAATTAACTTTGTTTTCGTCTTTCTATGCATATTTTTAACATTTTATTGTCTTATGGGGACTGTAAACTTCTTGTCATTTGGGATTCATTTTTATACTTGTGGTCACACTGTCCTTATGCAAGGTTACGACACTGATGTGTAACGTTCTAACAGTCTAACGTCTTCACGCAAAATTTTATCTCCCGCAGAGATGTTGGTTGGTTCCTCAGTTTAGGGGCTGCGACAACGCGGCCATGTAACCCCGTGTACATTGGGTGTCTGTAGAATCTGTCTGATAAATGGTGTTAATTGTGATGGCTGTATTAGTCTGTAATTCAGGTAAGGACTGCAGACGGTCAATTTCAAGTAGTATTTCCCAATTTTGGTACCAAATACTACCGTCAACGACACCTAGCTGTGAACTTGGCAACTAGATGCCACCACAACCATCAACTCGCAACGAACGTTGGAACTTCCCCTCCTAAGGAAAGCACCCTGAGGGATTCTTAGCGCTCTTAGAAAATCCGACGACTTCGGCTGGCTTTGAACCCGCGAACTTGGGCGTAGAAGTTCAGTATGCTACCGGTTACGTCACCGAAGCCGCTTCCCACATAGTCAGATAGAAAACTGAATGTGATCTCGTGCAGTGGCGTTGTCATGCCAACCTCTGATAGCTCATCCCTAATCAATTTAGAAGCGTTGTCATGGTAACCTCTGATGGCTCTTGGCATTTTCTTCTAATTCCGAAATCATTTTGTTCATCCCTTGGCGTAATGGTGGGTCATATCAAAAATTCTTTCAGACAAAAGTTTTAGGTAATCATTAAGGTAATATTATCTATTTTGTACGGTTTTGATATTGTGCCTATTAAGAGAGATATGATTAATGTTTCCCGAAAAACCCACTTTTTCCCACCCCTTTAGTCAATGGTTGGTGCCATCAAAAAACTTTTCATACATAATTTTTTGGTTCTTATCCGACACATAGTATGAACTTTGAATGGATTCGATATTTCACTTTTTCGAATAAAGCCCCCCATTTTCACCCCCTTCGTCCGATTGTGCCCATTAACGAACTCGACCGACATTTTATAGTGATACATATTATGTAAAAAATTCAAAGTGATTGGTGCAAAATTGCGGTAGTTATCGTGTCCACAAGAAAGTGATATATGTATAGATATGTACATAAATTATATATAAACTTTTGAACTGATTGTGGTTTTGGGGTCTAGGGGATGTGAAACGCGAAGATATGTCGAAATTTTCCGGAAGTCGAAACATGATACCCATTGCAATAGTTACCTTTCTAATGAAATCTACCTAAAAAGACGTGAATGTTTAGTGTATTTTATAAAATGCGTAGACAGTAACCATTATGAAGATGGTATAGCTATTATCCGTGTTGAATGAATATTTAATCTACGATCTTAATTATATTGTAGGTTGGTGTATTTTATGTTCGACGATGTCGAAATTTAAATATTATATGTCAGAAAACTGTACTTTAAGGGGTGAGATTAATGTACTACTTTTTATTATCATACATTTTCTCCAATCAGAGCTCAAGATTTTCATACATTGACCAATTACTGTAGGTAAGGATAGCTTCGCACATGCACTCAAAATCCAACATGTCGGACATGAATTACATGATTTGAAAGTTGACTACGTGAAGGATATCCGATCAACCATTGTAGTTACAATGCAAAAGACAAAATCAGCATGAACCTTTACGGTAACAGGAAATTACTATGAAATATACAAGAAATGAGTGAATGCGGTTGTTGACATAAACACACCAGAACGTCATGGAGGAATCAGTCGTATGACATTAGACCCACGGAAATCAATCAATATCCCAGCTCTATTCAGTAAAGGGATTTCTTATGCCAGATGTAATGACTGTTTAATTTGGGACTCCATTGAATTGCCTTCCGTTCACATTCTATACGGAAGGAATTTGAAGAATAACTAGGCCTAGTTGCTAATTTTAAAGCGCTTGTAACAAAATGATCCCGACTAGTAGCTGTGTGCTATCTGTTGGTGCTAGTTCAGGATAAACAATGTTTCAAAGCTTTCGCATTTGTTATTGGGTAGAGAGCAAAAACTTTGGAAAGACTTTGATCCTTAGTGGGAGTCCAGCGCATGCGCTCGTCACCTAAGTCAGCTGACAGGATCTCGACAGTTATTTATGAATTTTTATGTTAGGACATAAATTATCGTCGAACATAAACAGTCGTATGCAACTCGACCAAAGACATTCGTACCGAAATTATAAAACTCGCTTCGCTCGTTTCATAAACATACTCATGTCTTAAGTATTGTCAATATAGACTCATTGCATAATGTACTATTATGTTATAATACTTATAATAGTCGAATTATTCTTCAATTTCACTTATAGTATAACAAGCGAGTGTAAATAAGCACTTTATCTTTACCGATGTAACGCAGGAATTAGTGTCTAGTTGGCGGAATGAGTAGGACTCTCAACTCTGGTACGAGAGAACCAGGGATCGAAACCTGGGCAGTTTTTTTTTTACTTTTTCTTTGCTCGGGTAGTGGTTGTTTGAAACGTCATCATCATGCATTTCATCATAATTATGAATAATCCAATATTAATGAAATCTTTCAAGTCCTCGTAAGTTACTGCAGCTCATTCACCGAGATTTTACTTGTATCTATCTTGTCACGTGAGCGACCCATGGTTTAACCCATAAACGTTTACTTTATCTTTCCGTTTCTTTTACGTACGGTATCGGTATTGCCACTAGAGAAGTTCAACTACTGTAATATAGTTAAGTGAACAAGGAACTGTCCCTCATCCGTTTGGCTGAAGTATGATATTTTTAGCCTATTTTCATTTTATGAAAAAAAAAAAAAAAAAAAAAAAAGGCTTATGAGATCACCTTTTGTTCGTGTGTCTGTCTGTGTGTGTGTGTGTCCCCCTAATAACTTCTAAACGGCTGGAGCGATTCAATGAAACTTGGTCATAGCACCATTCTGGCCGACCCCGACCGTGCCCTTCAAATTTTATTCTGTCGCACCAATCCAACATGGCGGCTGTGCGAAATATTTCACCAGCATTCAGTATCTCCGAAACTATTGCCGATATTCTCCTGAAATTTTTTACGGTAATAAAAGGCACTACTAGAAGTTGACCAATGTGCCGTTCAAAAACCTGGTAACTACAAAACCAACATGGCGTTCAAGCGAAGTTGAGACTTTTAAATAGACTTTTATCACGATTTAACCATCCAAACGTAATGAAACTTGGTACAGCAAATGTTTATACACATTGTAATGCATTGGCGTCTAATTTAGTTCAATTGTTTACATAACCTCAAAATCGCGGCTGTGCGAAATATTTCAATGTCATTCTATATCTCCGAAACTATTACATATATCACCCTAAAAATTTGTACGGTGATAAAGGGCACTGCTACAAGTTTATCTATGTAACTTTCAAAAACCTGTAAAGTACTAAACGAACATGGCGGCCAAGCGAAGTTGAAACATTTTAATATACTTTTCTCTTGATTTAAAACCATCTGAACGCAGTGAAATGTGGTGCAGTAAATGATTATACATATTGTAATGCAATGACATCTAATTGTGTTCAATTGTTTACAAACCTCAAGATGGCGGCTGTGGGAAATTTTAAAATTACGTTTTTATTTCTTGTATTGTAATCATGCGATCGAAGTGAAAGTTTGAATAATGAAGCTACGCAATAATTTTCCTTTAATGGTACATAACTCTATGGGCTATACCACTGCCATCGTAATGTACAGACCATCATGCAGCGACTCTTAACGATTGATCAGCTGATCGGTGGGGGTAGAGATGGCGACCATTTTGCTTTGTGCTGTGTTGTTTATATCTTTTATGAATGAGTATCCGCGTGAAAAGTGATACTTGAGAACGCTTCTACTTACGTCATCTAGAATGAGGATTATTAATTTTCTGGAACAAATGTTCATTTTGTAGGTAGGTTATTGTTTCTGCGCTAATTTTGCGTTGTATGTTTGTCATCTCACAGAAGGTTATGTTATGTTAGGACCTCTATATCACTTATTATTTCGACTCATACAAGGTTTTTTGGATGGTAATAAAATGTTGTTAGTTCAGGAAACCTCCTTCCCAGGTCGCAGGTATGTCAAAAGTTTGTTTATAGCAACTACCGGTATTATGAAAGAAATGATAATGTGGCTTGCTTCTCCTTCCCCAACACGACAATTTAAGAAAGCAATGTATACACAACATTCCTAGAAATTATTGGTAGGAACATTACGGGGAATACAAGAGTGTGTGTTAACATTTCCCTGAAAGTAAGATACCATTCTTCGGGAGAGAAGAGCTAATCGCCTTGATGGTAGGTTGTTGATTAATACGGTTTCAATTATTGTAAGAAATTCCCAAACCTCAGCCTATGCTAGGACTGGAAAAATTTCTAATATGATAATGCTGAGGTTAAGTTACTTACAGTATGTATATCAGAGAAGCGATATCCAGTATTCAGTATCTACTGAAGTCAGTCCAAGTTACATTATTTGCGAGAATGGTCTCTCGATCAAGCTCAAGTGAATATGGTAATGTTTTCGTGGCAGCATTTGTGTAGGCTACTGTATTTACATTAATGGGATTGTTAGCACCTGGCTTATGTACTGTAGGTTATTGATACCAGATTTCTAAATTACAACCCAATGTAAATTCCTGATGCAAGAAACAAGTTAGATTGGGTCAGAGAAAATAAGTGTTGTTAGGATAGGCCCTGTTTAAGTCACCTTGAGGGTGGCATGTGCATTGATTACAGTTAAAGATAGGTTACATCGTGCTTTGTCATCCACGAGCAGTTTAGGACGTGATCTGTTGAATAGCCAAGAGTGATGTGGGAATTTCTCAGGCATCTACCATAAACCGTTTCAAAGGGGTGAACAACGAGAAAATGGCCAAGAATAGATCTTATTCTCGACGTCAAAATACTGCAATTTAGCCCTGTTTGTGTGTTTCAACGTCCTAGTAAATATACCGGCAATGTACCATTTTGTTCACTCTTAAAATGCCAGCTACATAGACCGGATTCGAACAAGCGGAGCGATAATCAGGCGTATGTAGTGGTAACGGATGGAAGTGCCAATCAGCCCTAAATAGCATTGCTATTTTTCTACGTCTTGAAGCGGGAGCGTAATTTATATTAGGTTTGAAGAGACTGCGTGTGAAGACTGCTGCTGCGACTATAACGACACTAGGCGTGACGTCACAGTAGGAGCCTTACGGCCTGTACATTACGATGGCAGTGGCTATACATATAGCAATCCAAAATGGCGAGCATCCGAAATATTTGGACGGTTCTCAATATCTACGAATCTTTTACAGCAATCAAACTGATCTTTTTAATGTTCATAGAGCCTATTGATCATAAGTTCACTTATAGGTCTTTCAGTAACCTGGTGAGCACAAATCCAACATGGTGGCGACGCGAAGTATTAATATTTAAATGGGCGTTTCTCGCGATTTAACCATCCGAGTGCAGTGAAACTTTGCACGTTAAATGCTTATACAAATGCTTATACAAATGTTAATCCACTGGCATCTAATTTATTTCAATTGTTTTCATAAGCACAAGATGGCAGCTGTGCGAAATTTTAAAATCTCTTTTTTACTTCTTGTGTCCTAATCATGCGATTGAAGTTTGAATACCACACGTACACAATAATCTTCATGTAATAGTACATAATTAAAACTCCAATCCAACGACCATCTGAAATATTTATACGGTTCTCAACATCTACGAATCTATCACAACAATCAAACTGAAATTTTGTATGTTGATCGAGGCAATTAATATGAGTAGGATATATGAAAATAGGCTGTATAGGCTGTAATGGTGCGATGATTGCTTTGTCTAACTTTTGTAAAAGTTCAGTGTTATAAAATACTAACAATCCGCCCGGTATCTTTAACGATTTACCCATCGTAAGCTAAAAAATCTCACGGACGGCAGGGTTTTCTTCAACTCGATTCACTGAAATCGTTACTGTTCAGCTTCCTTTGGTCATAAATGAATGTTTTTCTATAGAAAACTTTCTAGAGAAATCCTTCTTTTACAGAATGGTGAAAACCGTATCAAAATCCATTCAGTGGTTCTCGAGATTACCCGTTACATCCAAGAATAGGGGACTATGTTTTATACTATATAGAGATTTGATAAAATGGCGTTGATATATTTCTTTGATAGAGTAATACCGGCCAAGGAATGAAGGCAGCAGCAGGTATCTCCCCATCTCTCGGACCTTTAAATAATACACGTCACGGCACAAGTGGCTTGCGCATGGATAATAGCCTGTTCAGTAGCTCGAACCTCGAACTAATGGTACATACAACACTGTTTTGATCTTCATTATTCGCTATGTAAAATGCTGTTCAATCGGTCACATGTGCATTTTACATAGATTCTAAACGACAACAGTGAAGGAATGACTCTTAAAGTTTCCTATATGTAGTTATAAAGGGAGTATAATTTAAGACTTCGCACGTATAGCAGTTTACCGTGGGTATTCCCGAGCGAGCTCCACATGGCTTGTGTCAAGCTTGGCGTGATAAAAGCGTTGACAGCTGACGCAGCTGGTGCAGGCAGCGGATGGTTTATAGTTCTCTCGCTGTTTGCTATCAACTGTTGGACTAGTGAGGTGTGTTATTGTCGCGATGGTTATGTACAGGTACACTACTAGCGAGTTGTGTTGTAAGGTTTATTGTCGCGATGGTTACGTACACTACGGCACAGAGACTATTTTTGGTCGATTTTTACGTGCGCAAAAAGAAGAAACCAGTTAAAAGGTGCCTTCAAAAATTCCGTTAACTGTTTCCTGGTTCGACAGTACCATCAAAACGTTATGTGCAACTACTCATTCACAAGTGGCGTAGTTGTGGTTCCGTGAACAATAGGAAGAAACAGCGAAGGAGGACAACTCTCACACAGGAGAGATTAGACTATATACAAGCGAGACTGCAAAACAGTTCACAAAATTCGCTTCGGAAAGTAGCTCAGGAGACTGGCATTTCACGTTCGTCAGTTCGTACTGCAAAAATATTGCTAGATACAAGACCTGCAACAGGTGCGTTAAGTTTCATTTACCTATTTATTTGTTCGGAGCATATCTATAGATGGTGAGTTCAGTTTTATTTAGTTTCTGTTGTTATCATGCCGCCACGCCACGTTGAAACAATGACATCGTTCTCACCGCTTCCTTGTCCCTTGGGCGCATGGTACTCCGCGATGAACTCTTAAATTGTACGCCTCTCAATGTTATGCATTATGTAGCCTGGGTTTGAGTACCTTCTATTTCATGTTCAGAAATTCTGTCGAGGCAGGGGTGGGGGTCAAATTATCAAACGGGATTGGCGTACAAATAGCATTTTGTGAATTCTTAAGTTATATTATATTTATTAGAAACTATTGGGCGGAAATTCGAGGCAAATGGGTCAGTTAATTAATTTGGCACACTGACGTATTATAAGATACGAGAATGATTCGCCCGTTTAGACCTCTAGAGGTGATTCCTACCTCGGCCATCCTAAATGTGGTTTTCAGTGGTTTCCCATTTCTACTCCAGGCAAATGCCGGGATTGTGCTTACCTTAAGGCCACGACCGCCTCCATCCCAATCCTCGCCTCAGTTACAGATACATACACTGAATACAGGTACCACAATAACGCACATTATCCAACAAATCCTAAAGCACAGCCAACTAAATGGGGATGATATGACCATGAGGTCGAAGTCTCCGTGGCTTAGGCGGCAGCACGTCGGCCTCTCACCGCTGGGTCCGTGGTTCAAATCCCGGTCTCTCCATGTGAGATCTGTGCTGGACAAAACGGAGGCAGACAGGTTTTTCTCCGGGTACTCCGGTTTTCCCTGTCAATATGTCATTCCAGCAACACTCTCCACTATCATTTCATTTCATCTGTCATTCATTTAATCATTGCCCCAGAGGAGTGCGTCAGGCCTCGGCAGCCGGCACAGTTCAAATCCTCGCCGCTAGATGGGGGCTTCATTCATTCCATTCCTGACCCGGTCGGAGAATGGAAGCAGGCTGTGGATTTTCATTTTCAGGGTGGGACATGTACACTCGCATCAAGCTGTTATTGGCACTACGTAACACAAATTCTACTGTAATCCACCACCCTTCCATTAAGCGTATGTATGCCTTATAACTATTCCTACAGCACAAATTCACAGTGCTAAAAAAAAAAAAAAAAGGTTTGTAGGCTATATTGCGATGTAGTGACTTGCTTATTTTGCTGTATGGATGTAATCACATTATTTACAATATAGGGTACATTTCTTTCTTCTTTTTCTTAGTCGTTTTACCCTCTAGGGTTGGCCTTTTCCTCAGACTCAGCGAAGGATCCCACCGTTACCGCCTCCAGGGTAGTGTCCTGGAGCTTGAAACTTCGGGTGTGGGGATACAACTGGGGAGGTGGACAAGCACCTCGCCAAGCGAACAGTGGCCTTATGAGGGATGAGAAGATTGCGAGGGATAGGCAAGGAAGAGGGAAGGAGACGGCCGTGGCCTTACGTTAGGTGCCATCCCAGCATTTGCCTGGAGACGAAGTGGGAAACCACGAAAAACCACTTCGAGGATGGCTGAGGTGGGAAGCGAGCCTCCTCGACTCATTTGGACTACCCGAGGCTGAGTAGACCCCGTTCCAGTCCTCACACCACTTTTCAAATTTCGTGGCAAAGCCGGCAATCGACCCTGGGGGTGGCAGCTAAGAACGCTGACCACTTCACCACGGAGGCGAGGGTATATACGAAGAAAAACAACAAACAATCTACTCTGCAAAAGAGACAGGAACACACAACTAATAACAAAAGTGATAATGTGGGACTCTGCGAGGGATCATTCCTCTACCGTCGCAATGACTGTGTCTGATCACCCTTTATCAACATATATAACTGAGGATGGTGACAGGCCCAGGTGACCGTTAACTGGGGTCTGGGTTTTGGCCAGTTGAAAGGAACCATCCCAGCATTTTCCCGGTGGTGCAAGTGGGAAACCACGAAAACTATTTCCAGGATGGATTCGAACCCCATGCTCTCCCGATCAGCGAGGCACGAGGCGGGCGCTTTCGGCCACCGTGGCCGGTAATAATAATAATAATAATAAATAAATAATATCGTATGGCCTCGGGTGCCGGGTGCAAGCTTTGTAATTTGACACCCAGAGGGTAGCTGGCATGTCGAATTTCGTTGTTCCTTGAATCACTATGAAAGTTAAGGAGGTTAGATATCTAAGCTCCTTGAACACTATAGTGCTTTCTAGTAGAGATATGAGAAACTTTGTGTTGGCGGAAACTCACGAGATTAATTTTGCCATTATGGACACGGCCTACTGAATTCAAATGGGTTCTTTGACATGCCAACATCGTATGACATGCGTGTCGTATTTTTTTCCGCCTTTCAAAAATCACTTACCACGGCCAGGAGCAAACCTGCAATCTTGGGGTTAGTAGACCGACACGCTACCCACCCACCCACCCACCCACCGTGGCAAGCTAATAATAATAATATAACCCCTGCTGCCTGTAAGGTGATATTTTGAGTTGGAGCCATCTAGGTGATGTACTGTACTACCAAATTTTGACGTTATGGTTACATGACCGTACCGTGCGGCAGCGAAACCGGAACTCTATTATTAGATGACCTGTGGTTGCAATCACCAATAGTGAGTCAACATGGTATGGCTCGGAGTGTAGAGAATCGCACCCACGATCTTGGGGTCATGGAACGGTTACTTGCCGAGGAATCACATGCAGACACCGTAAAAGGGAGATAATGAGTCGAAATAAATGCATAGGGTACACACACACATATTGCAGTCACAAACTGTACGCTTAGCCCCTAAATGAAACAACAATTTAATTTGCATCATAGAATAACTTTTGACCCTGTCAGCATCTTGAGACCATCGATGCCGTCTACGTCCCCATTGAATCAACTTTTTGAACAGCTTACACAGTGTATGCGTTGGTGCTGCCTTCAGCCGGGAATGCGAGTGGACAGCCACCTGTTAGCACACTGTGGAACTTGATCTGCAAGCGGCGATATCGTATTGGCTCCTGTTGCCAGTCACTGCCAGCTGACTTGAGCGCGCCACTAGTGCCAGCAAGTTGTCGAGTGTAAGCGTTTGTTCTACTGATTCTCCTCGTGTGTATTGTGCGGTTTTTGTTCTTGTTTGTCGAGACCTAGTAAGTCTTATCCGTGGCAGTTTTTTAAGTGTTTTAAATAGTTATTTAACGTTCTGTTTGTGCTTTATTGAGGGACTTGTACTTTTGTTTACATTGTTTGGCCGAATGGAGAAAAGCTCTGCTGCCAATCATCGAATAGAATGTAACTGTACCATTGAACGGTTACTCTCGGGAGGACCTTTTAAAAGCCTGAGCCGCGAGGAACAAAGAACTATAGTCGGAACGGGCAGGCCTACTCCTAATCGTGTTCTCCTCAAGTATAAGACATCGAATTATCAACGTTATTTCCGAGAAATTTGGTATACTACTACCACATGGCTATGTGGCTGTGCTAAGACTCAGAGGATGTACTGTTGGCCATGCATTCTTTTTTCAAACGACAGTGCATGGACTAGAAGTGGAGTCAGTGATGCAAATAATTTTCTCAAACTGAGAAATCGACATGACAGTTCCAGAGCTCACATCCAGGCTGTTGTGGCATTAGTAAGATTTGGAAAGTCAGAGAGTGATGCCATTCCGAATAATAGTGGTGATGGACTATCGGTATGTATCGAGAGATATAATAATCAAGTAAAGCAAAATCGGCATGTTATGAGATATTTAATTGATGCTGCTTCTTTCTTAGTTGTGCAAAATCTTTCGTTTAATGAATTGGATGACTTTGGAGCTGCCCGTTGTGAGGGGAACTATGTTGAGATATTGCATATGCTAGGAAATCGGGATGTAGCAGTATTAAATACATTAGAAGGAGATACTTTTCACGAAGAATTAATTAATATTCAAAATGGCATAATTGGTTCCTTAGCAGAATTGGTCTCTGCAGCAATTTCGAAAGAAGTGGAAAATGCTGTATTTGTTGCCGTAATAGTTGATGGAAATTTCGACAGTGCCAACGCATTCCATTATTTGACTGTTTTCCGTTACTTATTACCAGATGGACAAGTCTGCGAAAGATTTATGAAATTCAGCAACAGTTTGAATAGCAGAGCAGCTGCTGATTTGGCAAAGCATTTGTTTGACTCTGTTACTCAGTTTCAGTGTGGTGAGAAGATTATTGCACACTCATACAATGGAGCTGCTATTAGGACTGATCAGCATAATGATTTCCTCAGTCAAGTGCAGGAACATTTTCCAGCAATTTGTGTACCCTATCATGTTAACAAAATGGCTCTGGTTTTACAAGAGTCAGTTGAGCACATTAAAGAATGTAAATTTTTCTTCCAAACTGTGTCGAGTATTGCAGAATTTTTCTCCAAATCTCCCAAAAGGGCCAGTGCTTTGAACAAAATTATTAAAAGGCCCTTCCTTCCAGCGGAACGTAAATGGTTTGACAATACCTGCCAAATGATTGAGTTCATCTCGGCCACTAAATCAGAGCTTCAAGAACTGTTCAGGTTTATGATTGACGGTGAAGAATGGGATGGTGAAACTCGAGCATGTGTGAAAGGGTTTTATTACGAACTCAAAGAATTCAATTTCAGTTTCTTGTTGAATATATTTTCTAAAATTCTCCCTAAAGCTGCAGCACTGTGCCAAGTATTGCAGACGAACTTATTGAATGTAATACATTGCTCAACGAAAATTCGAAAATTTCAGGACGAGCTTGATGAAATGGCTGATGACTTTGAAGCTACTTGGTCTGAAATGGAAGTTATTCTAGCGGGAACGGAGTGTGACGAAGTACCCAACAAGCGGCTACGGATGGATGTGAACGATATGAAATCCCGTTTCTGCAGCTTATTTTGTGATATTCATGACATTGTTGCTACTCTGATTCAAGACAGATATGGTAATTTTCATCAGTTGGACTTCCTATCCTTGCTTGATCATACAAAGTTTGAGAAGTATGTGGGTACATTTCCCGATTTAGCGTTTTATTCCCTGATTAAATCTTACTGTGGGACCTTCCAGTTTCCACGTCTAAGGGTTGAACTAACTATCATTTATTCATCTAGAGAATTTCAAGGCAAATCCGTTATTGAACTTATAAAAGCTCTTGAAAGAAGCGGGATGAGTGAAGCGCTTGGAGAAACTACCAAACTAGCGAATCTTATAGCAACACTGCCCACGAGTACTATTCGAGGAGAAAATGCAGCTTCAACTGTGAAGAGAGCGAAGACTTTTCTTCAGGGTGGTCAGCTTCAGGAGGAATTCCCTCAATTGGCACTGCTGTCCATTGAAAAGACACTCGTAAAACAGCTGATGAGACGTCCGACTTTCCATGATGATGTCTTCGAGGTTCGTGAGCGGAAGGGAGCATGCAGCATGCCCTTAAAGTACAAAATATAAACAGGTATGTTTACTTAGTTCTTCATCTGAATAGGGCGTGAGTCTTTTAATCCCTTGTAGAACACGAGTCGCATTTATTTCATTCCCCTGTATGAATAGTAGTCCTCAGCTAGAAATGCTCATTGGTAAACTACGTTTAGCCTATTTACAGCAGCTTACTGTACAATCTTGTGGAGGTGATCGTTCTGTACGGTATTCACGAACTCAATCGAATGCAGGTATTCTACTTACCTTACCTACTTACCTTGTGCAGGTGGCAGGTAGGTCGCGACTAAATGGTTGACGCAAGGGTGATAGACTTCATGATGTAGGCTACCGTATTGAATGTTGTTGGCAATTCGAGGTGGGCTCTCGCTGAAGGACAGGCACTTTTAGATGCCAAACACACAGATAATTTTGTGCGGGAAAGTCCAAGAAACGGATGATTTTTTGAGAGTTGAAGCTTTATAGTTACAAACTAGTAATTTGAAAGGGGTACCTCGTCAGATTCAAAATGAAATTTGGTCACCAGTTGCCGAGAAAAAAATAATTTGTTCAGGAATATGTAGGCTAATATGCGTATAGTCGGTACATTGCTTTACATACTCCAGTAAGTAGATACATTTAAATTTGTAAGATATAGCCCAATAGGCCTACTGTTGTGAAGTCCATAAATCAAACACTGTACAAGTTGGCCAGCCTATGAAAATGAAAATCCACAGCCTGCTTCCAGTCTCCGACCGGGTCAGGAATGGAATGAATGAAGCCCCTATCTAGCGGCGAGGATATGAACTGTGCCGGCTGCCGAGGCCTGACGCACTCCTCTGATGGCCAGCCTATAAAGATTTTAAAATTTTTAATAAGCACACGGTTGAAAACTTAGAAGACCTGGGCTTCACAGATTTGAAGGAGCAATGGGGCAAGTTAAAGAAAGACAACCACATGTAGGCCTACGATAAAGCGACCCCTAAAAGTAATAGTTGGCACATGGGAAGAACAGATGTCAAATCGACCTTGCTAAGTCGCCTAGTTTGAAGTGCAGGGGGAGAATGTAGGGTACTGGATATTGTAAGAAATTAATTAGTAATTATTAATAATTCCCTTTGTAAAATGCCAGCCGCATACGATCATATACTTCGAAATCGGCTTTGCGACGTAATCGACTCCATTCTTTTCTAAAAGGAATGCATTAATATCGCAATTGTTGAATTCGAAGAGCACAGCGGAACTGAGCAATTATATGTCATCTTTTAGCCCCAATTATTATGAAAATAACTTTAAAAAACGAGAGGAGAGCACACCCATCATCTCAAATCGCATGTTATAGCGTCTGTTTGTTTATGTTTTCATCACCCATACGCTAGTTCCAGATAACAGCAGCATCGTCGCTTGAGTTGATCGTTGATTGTTGTAGCAGGAGCCCCGCGGGGTAAGGAGAAGGACACCGTGATGACACAGTGCAAGTTGCACATAAGTCAAGCAGCATTGCGTGCGCTACCTGTCTTAGAAGCGCAGATAAGCGTCATGCTACTGTAGCTGAGTCATATCCTACTCGCGCAACTGTACCTGTCAACGAAGCAGAGTGACGTATGATGCAAGTAAACAGAGAATAGTTCCCATCTCGTCCGCCAGCAATCAATTCGTGAAAGGGTAATACTCGCGGGTAAAGGAGTTCCAGGCGGTTTCAAATGAATCGGCAAGGGCCCCTATATTAAAAGAGAGAGAGAGAGAAAAACTCGCAGCAGGGGGCTATTTTATGAGGGTTAGGTGCTTTATTAAGCGGAAGTTAGCTCTCAAGTTTCTCTCTCCAAGGCGACTGTTAAACACCACAGTGCCTTTGAAGCACGAGAGTCGTAAATGATGTCAAGAGAAAGCGTGTAGCGACTAGCATGCTCTGTCAAGAAATTTAGTTCTGGTCTGAGGGGTGGTACGATAAACCTGAAAAAGAGGTGGGTTCGATTCCTACCCCAGCCATCTTGGAAATGGTTTTCCATGGTTTAACTTCTACTCCAGGTAAATGCCGGGATGGTTCCTAACTTCCTAAAGTGAAGTTTGTAGTTTTACGTGACCGTTAATCTCGCGATCATGAGCCACGGGACCTCCTTTTCACGTGGAATCCGAACCACAGGACATTGCATTTCAGTTTGAAAATCTCACATGCATTGACCGGGAATCGAACCCGGACCCCCGTGAGAGGCTTGTTGACCGCTGTGCCACCGTGCCCCTGCGAACTTAAAGACCACGGCCGTGTATTTCCCAATCCTCATTTGACTTACAAATAAATATACTCACTAATACAGCTATCACAATAAGAAACCCTCAAATGATGTTGATGGTGATGCTAATTGTTATTTTAAAGGGCCTAACATCTCGGTTATCGGCCCCTATCCCTCAAATGAAGCAACAACAAAGGTTTTTGCTACGATTACACCGTAAATTATTTTGAATGTTCATTCTTTTAGTATTTTCTAGCAGACCAGCGATATGCAGGCTAAAACACACGTAGAAAATGTGGCTTTCTTTCTGCAACTTAATAAAATAACCACAATTTGTGTAGAGCTTCTACGATTCAAGAAGAAGAGTATCTCTTCCATCCTTATGTTGTACGGTGAGAGCCTTCTCTACAGAACGGAACTTCGCATGCGCCGTGTGACGGCCGGGGCACTGTGTATTGCAGTGAGTCGAGGAAGGCATTGGCGCTAGCAGCAGCGTAGCGTCCAACTAGCTCAACACATTTACACTTTTTAACGTAGGTATTTAACAATAATCATTAAACTTACTTAGGCCTATATGAATTTCAGAGTAACTTGGTTGCTGGAAATGCTGTCCTTCATTTTCTAAACACACATTGCACCAACGTAGGAAGGTTTGGTACACTCACTGTAATTCCTCCTCACTGATATTTCGTATCAGTGCAGTTATTTCGTTGTCGAGAGCCTCCAGAGTACGCGGATTGTTTCTGTATATCTTTTGTTTGAGTTTCCCCCACAAGTAACAATCGCACAGCGCTGAAACTTACGTACACATTTCCTGCGAACATCTTGTTGAGAAGAAAAGTTCCCACTAGGAAAATTTGATGTTTTGTTCCATACCTAACCATGTTCACGGGATACGAGATAGGCTACATTACTTTACCACAAAGAATAACTATCTCAACTAAAGTATCTTGCCAGCTCCGTATGTAATAAATGTAATGTCAGCATTCGGCGCTTCCCACCCCGTCCTTGTGTAATCGACAAATGCTAGTCAACTGTAAGTGACTAATTACTCTCCGGCCGTCACACGGCCCGACGAGGCTCCGTTCTATGGGGAAGGCTCTCACTGTAGGATCATACGGGTATTAGTTGCTGCAAACTAAATATTGATTCATGTGGGGGCTCTCCTAGCCTACAATACTTCATGGTCATGTAGCCCCATGCACTTGGCTGTGTGTGTAGAATCTGTCTTACAACCTGTGTCATTGTGATGGCTGTACTGGTGTGTGCATTTGTAATTGGGGTTAGGATTTGGCTAGGGGGCCAGTGGCGGTTCAGGAGTGAATCGGATGGTGACGCGCCGATATGCGTGAAAACATTAAAATAGAATAATGTGTATGCTTCCACGAACACATCGTCCATACTGTTTTCTTTTAGGTATTTCACTAATGTTTCAATACTCATATTGTTGTATTTCTTATCTTGGAATATCAAAATGTAAAACATATTACACACGCAACACGTCGCTATCTAATATACGAACTGTACGTGCAGCGAGCACGGTAACTGTTCGAGTACAAAATTACTTGAAATGAGAGATATGTGGATGAGCAGTCACTGGTGAGAGACGACTTGCTTGCTGGTTGAATTCGCATCACGGAACTCCTGTTGCCATGGTTACCGCTGACTTCCGTTCCCCCCTCCGACCTTACTCAATCACCAAGGCAGGGACGTTCTTGCCAGCACATTCCTGTCGCATCAGGCTAGTTGAGCAACGTGGCCATAGATTCGACACCGCGCCGCGCCGTGGCGTTTGAAGGTCGATGTTCATACCATAATTGGTAACATCTAATCAGTGGCGGATCCAGGCCTTGCGGGGCCCTGGGCGATATGATAAGGTGGGGCTCACGACAATAGGAAATTAAAAAAATATCAAATCAAATCGAAAATAGTTTGGTAATAATAATAATTAAATAAAGAAAAGTTATAATATTTTTAATACACTACAGTACATTTTTTTAATAGTAAGAATGAAACCTTTAAGTCCCCTTGAAGAAGATTATGTAAACTATGAAATATTAAAATATTACTTTGTGACTTTTTTCCCGGCTGAAGTTTCTATTATTTCACTGAAATCTAAACTTGCTAAACGATCACGGGAAGTCATAGATGCACTGAAAAAAGGAATCTGAATTATAAATTAGTTTGAAATGTACAATTAATTGATTAAATTTTAAAAATCCATGGCGAGGGGCCCTGGGCGTTCGCCCTCCCCTAGATCCGCCCCTGCATCTAATGCATGTTTTAAAATCCTAATAAATGTCAAAATATTTATTTTTAAATCATTACTTATTTGGAATAAAGCAGATGACGCGGGTATTCAAACGCTTCAATGGAGAACCGCCACTGTAGGGGGCGGTCATGGCCCTAATTTTGGTACTGTACCATCCCTGTCGGTATTGTTCTGATTGCGGCCATTCCATCACCTCATTAGCAGTCCAGATTGCGGTCACTTTCATTTAGGGAAGAACTATAAACATTCCAGCGTCCAGATTGCGATCACTTTTCTTAGAAGACCGGTCCTTGGTTCTTGGTTCTTCCCGACTGACTCATACCTTCCGTCCACCATCAATGTGTACTGCCTTGCCTATTTAGTACGTTTATCACTCCTGCAAGTGCGTCGAGTTCATTGTTAGCGCCATCCGGGACTGCGTGCCCATTTTCTTTCACAGGACCTCGCTTATCTGCTTATCGCTTCATCAGGTATGCAGTCATGATTTATAATTCTAACCAGAGGCGGCTCGTGATAAAAATTCTAGGGTGGGCCAGATGATACTATTCTTGTTAGATATTAAATATTGTTTTATATTTGGCATTTATTGTTGCCAATATTGCCATTATCATCATTCCACACAACACAAAATTTGTAACAAGTTTTAATAAATAATTGATGCATTAAAAACTGTACCCACATGACTCTTTATTAATACATATATTCTCTCCTGTGCTTGGATGAAGCAAATTTATCCATCAGCTTGGTTGATGAGGTCATAATTATTTAATTTCTAGCTTTGTGTTCAGAGCTATAGAAGAAAATGGATTTGTTTAATAATTCCACTTTCATTTTCCTATTTCGGCCTACAATCGACATATTAAATAACTACGTACCATGCCACAAATTTAAAAAAAAACATTTATACAGTAGAAATTACAGCTTCAACGACGTAACTCACTAACACATTTGTACTGTACTTAGAATATCAGACAACTGAAAATGTATAATTATATGTTTGTCTTGTGTCAGCAATCTGCGAACAATAGCTGAATACCTGTTTAAGAGCGTGAGGTGGGGTGAACCATGGCTTCCTCTAAGAGGGTGAACCCTTCTCCCCTAATCCTGTTTGACAGAGACAGAAGCAGGAAGCATCAAAGCAACGCTATGGGCCCAATCTGCTGGCCCTTGAAGAGCGAGAAAATTCCCTTCATAGCACTGAAGAATTCGCGTGCAAGACAGTGCTATGTCCACTGTTTCCTCACCCGGCCCATGAAGCCATATACTTTACAGGGGAATTGCTGTGAGCGGCCCTCGCTATGACGTTACACCGTGCGAGACTGTCAGGATCTTAAGCTGGACATGAGTTATTTATAATGAATTCTCTTTAGAGATTCTATTAGGGTAAAACACTTATTTTAAGTTGAGCATCTGTAATATAAAGTAATTTTAAAGGACATTAGTTAAACAAATTCTTTGCAATGCTGCCTAACGGCTTTGGGTGGGCAGGGCCCATTCGGCCCTTAATGACGCACCGTCCCTGATTCTAACTATTTCATTACCTTAAATAAATCAGTAACAATCAATAAATATTTAAATAATAAATAAAATTAAGAAACATTTAATCTATCTATCTATATATATAAAGCACAAAGTTTGTCTGTCTGTCTGCCTGTCTGTTATGTATACAAATCTACACCGTTTCACCGATCTCAACCAAAATTTGTATACTTACCCTTTGGAACCCTGCGGGTAACCCTGTCAACTTTAAATTTCGGACAGACCACCCCATTCCCTGCATTTAGGCCCTTTTGCACAAATCTACAGCGTTTCACCGATCTGCACCAAAATTTGTATACCTACCCTTTGGAACACTGCGAGTAACACTGTCCACTTAAAATTTCGGACAGACCACCCCATTCCGTGCATTTAGGCCCTTTGGTCCAAATCTACACCGTTTTACCGATTTGAACCAAAATTTGTATACTTACCCTTTGGAACCCTGCGAGTAACACTGTCTGCTTGAAATTGCGGACAGACGATTCCATTCCCTGCATTTAGGCCCTTTGTCCCAAATCTAAACCGTTTCACCGATCTCAACAAAAATTTGTATATTTACCCTTTGGAACACTGCGACTAACACTTTCTGCTGTAAATTGCGGAGAGGCTACTCCATCCCCTGCATTTAGGCCCTTTGGCACAAATCTACACCGTTTCATCGATCTGAACCAAAATTTGTATACTTACCCTTTGGAACCCTGCGAGTAACACTGTCCACTTAAAATTTCGGACAGGCCATCCCATTTCCTGCATTCAGGCCCTTTGGTCCAAATCTACACCGTTTCACCGATCAGAACCAAAATTCGTATTCTTACCCTTTGGTACCCTGCGAGAAACACTGTCTGCTTGGAATTGCGGACAGACCACTCCATTCCCTGCATTTAGGCCATTTGGAACAAATCTACACCGTTTCACCGATCTGAACCAAAATTTGTATACTTACCCTTTGGAACCCTGCGAGTAACACTGTCCACTTAAAATTTCGGACAGACCACCCCATTCCCTGCATTTAGGTCCTTTGGCACAAATCTGCACCGTTTCACCGATCAGAACCAACATTCGGATACTTATCCTTTGGTACGCTGCGAGTAATACTGTCTGCTTGAAATTGCGGACAAACCACTCCATTCCCTGCATTTAGGCCCTTTGGCACAAATCTACACCGTTTCACCGATCAGAACCAAAATCTGTATACTTACCCTTTGGAACCCTGCGTGTAACACTGTCTGCTTGAAATTGCGGACAGACCACTCCATTCCCTGCATTTAGCCCCTTTGGCCCAAATCTCCACCGTTTCACCGATCTCAACCAAAATTTGTATATTTACCCTTTGGAACACTGCGACTAACACAGTCTGCAGGAAATTGCGGAGAGGCCACTCCAACCCCTGCATTTAGGCCGTTTGGCACAAATCTACACCGTTTCACCGATCTGACCCAAATTTTACATACTTACCCTTTGGAACCCGACAAGTAACACTGTTCACTTTAAATTTCGGACAGACCACACTATTCCCTGCTTTTTGGCCCTTTGGCACAAAACTACACCGTTTCACCGATCTCAAATAATTACCCTTTGCAACTCGACGAGTAACACCTTCCACTCGAAATTTCGGACAGACCACTCCATTCCTCGCATTTAGGCCCTTTGGCACAAATCTACATCGTTCACCGATCGAAAACAAAATGTGTATACTTACCCTTTGGAACCCGATGAGTAACAATGTCCACTTGGAATTTCGGACAGACCACTCCATTCCCTGCATTTAGGCCCTTTTGCACATATCTACATCGTTTCACCGATCTGAACCTAAATTTGTATACTTACCCTTTGGAACCCGACGAGTAACACTGTCCACTTAAAACTTTGGACAGACAACTCCATTTCCTGCATTTAGGCCCTTTGGCAAAATCTACCCTGTTTCACTGATCTGAGCCAAATTTTACATACTCACCCTTTGGAACCCGACGTGTAACACTTTCTACATGACATTTCGGATAGACCATTCCATTTACCGCATTTAGGCTCTTTGGCAAAAATCTACTTAGTTTCACCCATCTCAACCAATCTTTATGTAAGTTACTTACCCTTTGGAACCCGACGAGTAACACTGTCTGCTTGAACTTTCGGACAGAGCACTCCATTCCCTGTATTTAGACCCTTTGTCACAAATCTACATCGTTTCACCAATCTGGATCAAAATTTTTATACTTACTCTTTGGAACCCAACGAGTATCACTGTCCACTTTAAATTTCTGACATACCTCTCCATTCCCTGCATTTAGCTCAGGAATCACTCGGGGTTGCCAGCTTCCTAACTCACCCGCCATGAGCCCTTGAGGGTGTACCAGAAATGGTGGGGCTACATACACCCTGCCTCTTTGAGGGCCTTGAGCAGAAGACAGGAGATATAATGAAACGGAATAGAAGGCAGACCCCTCGAAGAATGAGGGCATCAGGAAAGATGAGTCAACGGCCAATTAAGCGGGAAATTGAAAGACTCCCTAGCCCTCGGATGCCCTAATACAGTCGGGGTCGGAAGAGAACAAGAGTTGACCAAGGGAGGCCGACAGGAAAGAGAACTGAAAGGAGCCTGGCACCAGGAAGTAGAAGCGATGTCAGTCTCAGCTGGGGTCCGGTGGTCGCCAACCCACGTCCCACAAGTTGTGAGACTCTGGGGGGGGGGCAGTTGTGAGAATAGCTTGCTGATTCATCGCGAGGTGACATGAGATGACTTTCCAGAGCTGTCTATACTGATGCCAGCACAGGGCCGTTGCTCAAGCCACTGTGGTGTTGCGAAAGAGTGAGTGATACCCCGGCCAATCTAAATACGACGGGGAACCCCGAACGTGTGTCATCATATTTCGTCATCATCTACGATCATCTCAGGTTCGTGCAGCTTGGACCCATTTTCTTTGCCGAGCAGTACGCCATAAGCTCTTTCACTAGACGCATCGAGTACAGGCCTAAGCCAGAAAATAAGGTTGAGAGTTTGGAAGACATCGAAGCTAGATATCTGAATTACCTATATCAGTTGTAAATTACAGCATGTTCGTTTAGTAGTCATTTTTTCATTACCTTATTATTATCATCATCATAAGTGCAAATGACCTAGATGTTACGCGCATCATACCACTAATCACCGCCGCATAAAGACTTTCTCGACTGTGATTTTTAAAATATTTATTTTTATTACAGTACATTGTGTACATTATAAGTTGAAGTGTCAATTCAATACAGGTAGTAGTTTCCCTCATCATCCTCATCATAAGGGCAAATGACCTAGATGTTACGCCCATTACACCATTAATCACCACACACAATAAGTCTTCCTCGCCTGTGAATTTTGAAATAATTATGTATTTCTATTACGGTAGTTTGTAAGTTTGACGTGTCAATTCAACAGTAGTTTTCATTATCATTCTTATCAAAAGGGCAAATGACCTAGATATTACGCCCTCATTGTCTTTGGGGGGGAGGGGGGGGGCAAATGACCTAGATTTTATGTCCATTATATTTCTAAGGAGACTTTGATACATTATCATCATTCCACCGGGCGAAGCCGGGTACTACTGCTAGTTAAGTATAAAGAAAAGCAGTTGTAAGCGCTAATTTTTCATAATATTCATGTCGAGGAAAAAATGAAATTTACACAAAATGCTATTCAACAAATTTTAAGCAATTATTAACAATATTACTGAAATTAGTAAGTTCCGTTAATACAATACCATCGGTGAATAATCTCCCCTTGCTTTTTTACTTCTCCTTCAAACAAAGCCATGTAATAACTAGGGCTCGGATTTTTAGGTGCTAAAACCCGGAAAATATTTAGTTTTTGTGTATTAAAAATACTTGAATTATGTGACAAAAAAGTAAAAATATTTAATTAAAATTTAATTTATTAATGCGAATACAAACAATATGCAGTAATCACGAATGTAATTTATGCTATGTCTCACTGACTACTGAAGCATTACAATACACAACGAGATACATCTTCAGGTTGTCCATCACAAATGACCGACAATTATCGCGAAACACTTCTTCTGAAGGCGCGAAACTGCGGCAATATGTTTGTTGCCATTGAGGTGCTGTGTAACTTGAGATCGCTGTTCAGCCTTGATTGCTTTCCCACATGGTTGGCAGAACAGAACGCCCCCATCAGAAGTAAAATTATCTATAAATTTCGCAACAGACGATAACTTGCAGTTGTTTCTACTTTAGGCATCGTAGAACTGCCTTACACTTCACAGTGCCAGAAATGAACTGCATGTGAGTGACACTGGTTCCAGGTAGCTGAGAGAGAGAGAGAGAGAGAGAGAGAGGGGGGTGGGAGGGAGAGATCTAGCACGTGGTGCAATATGGCTATGAACAAGCAAATCCCCGGCTTCCACAGTGAGTGGCACGGGGCGACAAGAATAACACTGCTGCAAGCTGACATACGCTACGCATGAAGATTAGATAGCTCACATGTTGAAGTAACACAGAACAAAAATGCAATAAACTGAAAGATCTAGCATACTGATTTTTTTAAATGTAAATATTATGTATTTTTATGTACTAATAAATGAAAAGCAGGAATTTATGTATTTACATAAAAAAATATTTATCTACCAAAAAATCTGAGCCCTAGTAATAACACCACGTTTACTCGTTCTGTATTGTCTGCAATTATAACAATTCAGTAAAACACGCGGCTAACCCTTCTCCGTTTCAATAAACTCCATAACGATACAGAACACGGTTAGTAGGCTAAAGAGGAAAATTGGACACTGTGGTTGCAGCTAATGTAGGGTATCAGGACCAAAGAGACTGTATCTAGGGTTGCCAGAAGTTCCGTTTTACCCGAAAAAAAATCCGTTTTTTGTTTTGTTTTGTTCCGCGTTCCGTTTTAATCTTTAACGGAACACCACATATTCCGAGTTTTTGGTTAATTTGATAATATATTCAATTTCGCACCAATTTTCGAATGTCCCGCTTCAGAATTGATTGTAATATCTAGCTTGCTTTCTGGTGATACAGGTGCAAGTTTGAAATAGAAAATTATTTCTATATCTGTGTTAGATAGATGGGTACATGTTATAGATTTGTTAGGGGCAAGAAAATTAAGGAATATCTTAGTCCTTGTGAAGTTAATACTCAGCATTTTCCCCTCCATTGCTTTTATGAAGAGAGTATTTTCTGTCATGAATTTGAAATGGAAAAGATGGTAGAAACAGAAGCTCCATTATTTGATAAAACAAGAATTGTTCACATATTACAATTATGACGAAAATTGTAGTGAATTTTATCACAAGGTGCTTACAAATAAAAAATGAAAAGTATTTGTAAGTTGCTGGTGTCATAGGCGTATATGCTATGCCAGCAATATCTAGTTTAAATTTGGTGTATTTGATTATGTTATGCTTATTTAATACATATGTGTATTATTTATTACAACATTTTAACAACCTTGATTAAAAAAAACAATGTTTTGGGACGTGTGTTCCTTTTTTCCATTCTTGAAATCTGGCAACCCTACATGTAGGCCTACCTCAATATTGGCAAGAGGGGTGGAAGTGAACGGTGAGGAAATCCCCAGAGGAATCACAACTGGACCGGTCTCCCAAGAAAAGTGATCGCAATCTAGAAGCTGGAATGTTTATAGCTCTTCTCTAAAATGAAAGTGACCGCAATCTTGGCTACTAATGAGGTGAATGCAATCTGGAATGACCGTAATCAGGAAGACACCTCCCTGTCTTCTCTTGGAGTAGATGTGAGAAAATCATGAAAAACCACTTCTCAGTTTTCTCTTGCAAGGCAACTCTCAAATCAGAATGAAATTCTTGGCAGAGCAGGAATCAAATATGGACTACACTACAAGATGGACACACATTGAGTAAATTACTGTATATGTAAGAATGCAGTTGCTAATCCGGCCATTACATTACGTATATTTTGTATTATCATGACTCGTTTAAATACGAAAATGCGACTGTTGAGAAAGGCTACGATTTGTACAGCGAGAGCCTTCTCTATATAACAAAGCCTCGCCGGGCCTTGAGGCGGCGGGAGGGTGATTAGTAGAGACGAGAATTATAGGCACTAAAAACAGTTAAAATAGGCAGGCATATAGGCTCTTAAAATAGCCAAAATAGGCATGTAAATAGGCACTAACGTGTAAAATAGGCAACAAAATAAGCATGAAAATATTTTTATAATTTAATAACATATTTAATTACTATAATAAGAATTAACAACAAGCAAATTTTCAATGTTTTCTGGTAATAAGTGTGTTTTCCTGTCATGAAGAATGTTTTTATATTGAGAGAAAGATCTCTCAACATCAAATGAAGTGATTGGGCAAAACTTTAACGAAGCCACTGCATCTGGTTTTAGGTCAATTGCTTCATCTACCTCACCTCGTAGCACACTGGCTACCTTTACCACTGCTTCCCATCCTGGATTCTTCTGCAGGACCCTATCAAACTTTTCCCTGACAGCGGCTATCTTCCCAGAGGTTCCTTCCAAACTTCCCCTGACTACTTCAACAATCCTACATGACTGCACCAGGGGTATTCCACTCTTCTCTATTTTCTGTTGCCTGCAATAGATCCTGCATGATGCGTACCCACAAGCCTGCAATCCTCGTTGAAAATTAGAAAACCGCGTAATTTGAAATTGTGGCATTCGCCCTTAACCTTACTTTTTGCCACAATTTAGCAAGACTCTAGAGGGGATGCTAGAGGCTTGTTGGCAGCTTCGCGGCCCTAACCTGGGAGCTTAACGCTCTCCCAGACTAGAGCCACACATAGCGCTGATGAAAGTTACTCGCGACTTTTTTTTAAAAATATATTTAAGTTGTAAATCTCTATTTTCACAGGGAATGCGCCAGAGTTCAAAATACCGATTTTTAATTTTCATCCACTCTGGGACAAGAGACCACCAGCGTTCTAACTCCTCGTTCAGTAATTAAATGATTATTTACATTTTATCATAAACTAGCTGTTACCCGCGGCTTCGCCCGCAATAACCTTTGGAATCCTGTTATAACATTAGTTAAATAGATAGATAAGCATGGGTCCTAGTGGAAAATAATTCTATCACCTGAAACCAAAAATGCATGGGACGAAAAAAACAACATAAAAATATCATGTTGGTTTCGGACCCTAAAAGACGTGAAAAATATAATAAAAGTATTAAAAAACCATTTTTTGAAATTTCATTCGAATCAATTTTTATGTCATTCCTGGGACTTAGAAAATTCCGGCCAAAAAGTACAAAATCATTAATAACTCCCTACGTATTCGTCGTATGATGAAATAGCAAGAGACAAAAAAGATGTAATGTGTTATTGTCTACAACATAGGTCATGTGTAATTTTACACTCAGACATATTACGTATATTGCTATTCAATGAAATGCAGGTCTACCCCCTTAACACCCCTTTAGAACCTGAATATCCAAAAATCCTTTCTTAGTGGGCGTTTGCGGTACTTGAGGAGGCTGGATACCAAATTTCATTTCAATCTGTTTGGTGGTTTCAGATATTTCGTGATGAATGAATATAATAATATTCAATGAAATGCAGGTCTACCCCCTTAACACCCCTTTAGAACCTGAATATCCAAAAATTCTTTCTTAGTGGGCGTTTGCGGCCCTTGAGGAAGCTGGATACCAAATTTCATGTAATTCCGGCCAAAAAGTACAAAATCATTAATAACTCCCTACGTATTCGTCGTATGATGAAATAGCAAGAGACAAAAAAGATGTAATGGGTTATTGTCTACAACATAGGCCATGTATAATTTTACACTCAGACATATTACGTATATTGCTTTTTAATGAAATGCAGGTCTACCCCCTTAACACCCCTTTAGAACCTGAATATCCAAAAATCCTTTCTTAGTGGGCGTTTGCGGCCCTTGAGGAAGCTGGATACCAAATTTCATGTAATTCCGGCCAAAAAGTACAAAATCATTAATAACTCTCTACGTATTCGTCGTATGATGAAATAGCAAGAGACAAAAAAGATGTAATGTGTTATTGTCTACAACATAGGCCATGTATAATTTTACACTCAGACATATTACGTATATTGCTTTTCAATGAAATGCAGGTCTACCCCCTTTAACACCCCTTTAGAACCTGAATATCCAAAAATCCTTTCTTAGTGGGCGTTTGCGGCCCTTGAGGAAGCTGGATACCAAATTTCATTCCAATCCGTTTGGTGGTTTCAGAGATTTCGTGATGAATGAATATAATAATATTCAATGAAATGCAGGTCTACCCTCTTAACACCCCTTTAGAACCTGAATATCCAAAAATCCTTTCTTAGTGGGCGTTTGTGGCCCTTGAGGAAGCTGGATTCCAAATTTCATTCCAATCCGTTGGGTGGTTTCAGAGATTTCGTGATGAATGAGTGAGTGGTATTTGAGCTTTATATAGTAGATTATTGAGAGTTCATGTCTAAAACAGCATTGCAACAAATCAACTTGTCACAATACATTAATTAATAAGCCTATAAATGCTACAATGAAATGCAATCGTACTTCTCAATCACATAAACAAAAGAAACAAACGAATTAACTCTTTGCAGCAAGCTTGGCAGAAGACTACTCTTCCATCGGTAGTGAAATTGGTATCCCCTGTGATCCACTGCTTCAGCCAGTAAGACATTGATAATTTATCTTTCGGCATTGCCACGGACACACTTCTTCTTCGCAATAAATCACACAAACTTCTGAATCTAAAGTGAAGATAAAGCGTACGCTTACACAGTTCGCATCGAGAGGGAGGTAGGGGATACGGGTTGTGTAACATAATTCGACGTTGATTGGTTCTCGCATGTGTCTTGCGAGGTTGAAGGGGTTGAAGGCTTCGAGGTCAAATTGTTCCTTGTTTCTTCTGATGGAAATTTCCCAAGCGCTATTTCTGGTGACTTCCGAAAATTCCCATTCTTGTTCCTGGGGTAAACACATATTGAGAAATGAGAATATAATTCTGTCGAGCACACCAGATGCAATATAATACAATTTAAAATACAGTCGAAAGACATCAAATAGGCACAAACCCTTGGAATAGGCATTTATAGGCACAATAAAACCAACGAAATCTAGCATAAAAGAACCTAAAACGGATTTATATCTCGAAAGCCTACGTTTCTAAACATAGGAATAAAATAGGCAAATAGGCAAATTCCCGTCTCTAGTGATTAGTCACCGCCAGTCGACGTATTTGCTGATAACTGGGGGCCGGACATTTATGCATTAAAATATGCCTGCAAATATGCACTAAAAATGTAGAAAATCTGCATTAAATTGAAAAATATGCACTTAACAATAAGCCAATCTTATTCACTCTTCTTTCCCTCAGGGGCAGATGACATCGTAGTTCTCCCCCCTTAAAACAACAATAGCTAACTTCTTTCTCTCCTTTGCTGTAAGTTAATATGTGCAGTCGTTTTTGAATGTTGTTCAAATTTCTTTCCACATTTCACTTCCTTCGAGCATACTACTTGATAATGGACCACAATGACAACGCTATCAGATGTATAATCACTAGGGCCCGGATGTTGATGCTGTAAAAAATATTAAAAAATGCACTTAAAATTTTCAAAAATGACTAGGAAATGACCTAAAAATTTGAAAAATGCACTTATTTATTTTTATTTATTTATTTATTTATTTATTTATCGTATGGCTTTTAGTGCCGGGAGTGTCCGAGGACATGTTCGGCTCGCCTGAGTCTGTAGCTGCTTCCAGCGGACACCCTAAAGGGTGAGCTACAAGTTCCGTTCAATTTCAAGTAGTTCCAACTTTCGCCACCAGATATCAATGATACCTAGTGGCGAACGTTGGAACTTTGATAGAGCGTTCTGACGAAATCTAACCTAACAAATTTTGCTTTACACAAGTTTAGTCTGTGAAAGGATCTTTAACATGCCATAAATCTATGACATGGGACCGCCGGCTTTACTTCCCCTCCGAAGGAAGGCATACTGAAGGATTTTTAACGCTCTTAAAAAAATCCGACGACTTCAGCCGGGTTTGAACCTGCTATCTTGGGCACAGCAATTCAGCATGCTACCGACTACGCCACCGAAGCCACTATAAAATGCACTATAAAATGGAGAAAATGATCTTATAATAATAAACTCGCCAATATTTTAAAAATTCAAAAAGTGCACTATAATATGGAGAAAGCGGCAATGAACGGGATGTATGGAACTGCGCCCAATCTTCACTAATGACCCTGGTCATTAGCATCAGCCTTCAAAAATTGGCTGTGGAACTGCGCCCATTGAGAACGGTCAGATACCTTCCCTCCCTCCACCCCTCTACCGAATTATGTTGTGTCGAGTGGTGTGAATTTGAAGTGACTCATTTCAAATCGGTTGTGTCTTGTTTGCGAACAAGTCCAAAACCGTCCAGATTGCGAACGACTAAATATACCCTGTCCAGATTGCGGACAAGAGATTAGTGTTGGCCTGGGATACATAAAACAGGTACAGTTTTCAAAACACACTCATATTTAATTTTTGTTCTAGCAATATTAGCATTAACTGGTACATTGGGATGTTTTCGACAACCTTACCATATTTTAAAAATAGTTTTGTTATTGCATATGTTTAATAATCTAGTTTGAGGTAATCTTACCAGTTAGAAGATTATTATATTTTTTTATTGGATAACAAAACTAGAGGGGTAGTTATTTATGGTGGATTAGAGAGAGTTTTATTATTATTATTATTATTATTATTATTATTATTAGTGTAGCCTCCGTGGCTTAGGCAGCAGCGCGCTGGCCTCTCACCGCTGGGTTCCGTGCTTCAAATCCTTGTCACTCCATGTGAGATTTTTGCTGGGCAAAGCGGTGGCGGGACAGGTTTTTCTCCGGGTACTCCGGTTTTCCCTGTCATCTTTCATTCCAACAACACTCTCCATTATCATTTCATTTCATGTCATTCATTAATCATTGTCCCAGAGGAGTGCGACAGGCTTCGGAAGCCGGCACAATGCCTATCCTCGCCGCTAGATGGGGGCTTTATTCATTCCAACCCTGACCCGGTCCAATGACTGGAAAAAGGCTGTGGATTTTCATTCTTCTTCTTCTTATTATTATTATCACTATTATTCGCCTCTGTGGTGTAGTGGTTAGTGTGATTAGCTGCCACCCCCGGAGGTCCGTGATACAGCTGCTTATCGGGACGGGGGACTACCTCTTATTCTTAGCAGTGCAGAAGCTAGTGGTGGGAGACAGTCCGTCACTTCCCCTTAAACCGACCTGGGGCTAACAGCCGACTTGACTATGGGCGCAGTTCAATCGGCCTAATTAAAAGGATCTGGAAATACCACTGATTATGGGCGTAGTTCCATATCTCCCCAATGAACGATATCTTCCGCCGTGAACTATGCGGAACTGAGACAAGAATATACACCCCTTCCCCTTTCTACCCCGCCACAGCTGACCTTGGTCAAAAGAGCAGGTAACATTCCATTCCACTGGTTTGCGACGAAAACGGTATCCTTCTACTGCGTCCAAGATATATATTTTATTTCAATATTTTAAATTACCTTGTATCAGCTATTAGCTTCTTCTTAACTCTGAGAGACGTAACTCCCTCATCTAAAGCTGTGACATGACTAAATTGGAAGAAAATGACCTTAAAAGGCCGATTTCTCTAAAATATGACCAAAAAATTCTACCAAACTTTAAAAAATGCTCTTAAAATGGAAAAATAGCAAATAAAATGCAAAAAGATGCAAAATAAAAATAACATTCATGGGTTGTTTTTTTTAGTTTTGGCACCAATGCTTCAGTGCCAAGTTGCAACAATGTTGGGCGCTGCCACTTTTACCGACGGTTGCTGCCCTGCATCCCCTCCCTCAGAGCACAAGACCTCGCCCGTCCCCACCACCGCTCGTGCGCAGTCGCGCCTGTTAGATGAGTAGTGTGAGACCAGCGCTCGCGAAAGACAGTCGCAATGATTTCCAAGCAGGAGCAGAGAACGCGGATAAAAATTCAGTGTGCTAGGGGTCGCAGTGCTAAACAGTGTCACCGAGGATTGCAGGAAGCGTGCGGTGCAGCTGCGTTACCGTTCAGAACGGTAGCAAGATGAGTTGCAGCCTTTCGAGATGGGCGCGAACGAGTGGAGCACATGCCTCGATCTGGTCACCCACCAGTAAGTGATGACGATGTACAGATGGTGTCCGCGTTAGTAAAGGTGGATCGGAACGTAACGATTCGTCAATTAGAGCAAGATACCGGACTGGCGCATTCAACTGTCCTCCACATCCTGAAGGACTTACTGAATATGAGGAAGATTGCGTCCCAATGGGTTCCGCATGACTTAAGCGACATGCGCAAATGGCTGCGATATGACGCTTGTCGTATGCACTTGCAGCGTTATGAGCGCGAAGGAGAGGCCTTCTTACGGCGTATCATAACCATTGACGAGACGTGGGCCAGATCTTATGAGCCACAGTTAAAACGCCAATCGAACGAGTGGCGGCACCACGGACCACCACGGAAACAAACAGTTCGACCAACCCCCACCAATGTGAAGGTAATGTTGATTCTTGCCTATGATTGGGACGGTGTGATCATTCACCATACTGTTCCCCGAAGGCAAACCGTTAATGCGGCGTACTATTATTGTTCGTTTCTGCAAGACCATCTCCGAGGAGCTCTGAGAAGGAAACGGCGCCACCACATGGTTACACCGCCCATCGTTCTGCATGACAATGCTAGGGCACACACAGCAGGCGTTGTGTCGGCATTGTTCTCCCGACATCAGTCCCTGCGACTATGATCTCACCCCGAAGATGAAGATGGCAATGCGCGGGGAGCGCTTCCGTACCATTGAAGACGTTAAGCAGTCTGCCGAGCACTCTCTTCGTACCATCAATAGATTGGGCAGTGCCAACGGGATCCAACGACTTCCGCATCGCTGGGAACACGTTGTACGCAACGGTGGGGACTACATCGAGGGCCTGTCAATCTTGGAACCATCTAAGTGAGTTATTAATCCAGTTATAACTAAGGAGCCAAAACTAAAATACCAACCCATGTATTTGAAGACGGGGTGGCCCGTTCCGAGTTCCTATGTACTTCAGCATTGTTTTAAACAGCTCAGTAAAAAGATGGCATGTCATCAACATCCGGGCCCTAATTAATCACTATTACCTGACACCCACTGATTTAATACTGTAACTTACATACTTTCTGCTGCTCTTCTCTTTTGGCATTTTGAACAAATGATATGCAGACTAAGAATAAAGTAACACTCTAACTGAAGAAACTCCTCACTAAACTAACCCCATTCCCTTCTTTAAACAGCCAGGCAGCATGCTTGTGTAAACTACTGTTATCTCGTTATATGTTTGTCAGAAAGTTGCCCGGAATGTTGCTCACAAGGGATGCCCAACACGCAGGTAAAACCAATTTTGTTCAAGATGTTTTAAATTATACTTAATTTCAAATGCATATGCTAAAATATGTTCAGAATATGCAGTAAATCCAATAAACCCTCAAAATATGCATTTTCATATGCACATATGCTGGTTTCCCCATTTTCAACACCAGGCAAATGCTGGGACGGTATCTTCTGACAGGCCACGGACGCTTCCTTCCACATCCTTGCCCAGTTTCATTCACCATCATTCTTTTCATCTCTCATTAACTCCTCTAATGAGGTTGGCGTCAGGAAGGGCATCCGGCCGTAAAAACCATTGCCACAAAGACCTCCATCGCACCTCATCCCCGACCCCGTTGGAAAACGGGAATAATAAGGGGTAGACATACATACATATGCACATATGCATTTTCAAAAAATCCGGTCCCTACTGATAACTAGGGCTCGGATTTTTAGGTAAATAAATATTTTTAAATGTAAATACATATTTGAAGCATTTTTTCTATAAATACATAATTTCCTGTTTTTCACTTATTAGCACATGAAATAAAAATCCACGGCCTGCTTCCAGTCTCCGACCAGGTCAGGAATGGAATGAATGAAGCCCCCGTCTAGCGGCGAGGATATGAACTGTGCCGGCTGCCGAGGCCTGACTCACTCCTCTGAGGCAATGATTAAATGAATGACAGATGAAATGATAGTGGAGAGTGTTGCTGGAATGAAATTTTGACAAGGAAAACCGGAGTACCCGGAGAAAAACCTGTCTGCCTCCGTTTAGTTCTAGCACAGATCTCACATGGAGTGACCGGGATTTGAACCACGGACCCAGCGGTGAGAGGCCGGTGTGCTGCCGCCTAAGCCACGGAGGCTTAAAAATACATACTATTTACATTTTTAAAATCAGTATGCTAGATCTTTCAGTTTATTGCCTTTTTCTTATGTGTTATTTCAACCTGTGAGCTACCTAATCTTCATGCAGAGCGTATGTCAGCTTGTAACTGTGTTATTCTTAACATGTCGCCCCGTGCCACTCACTGTGGAAGCCGGGGATTTCCTTCTCCATAGCCATATTGCACCACGTGCTAGACCTACCCCCACCCCCAAGCTACCTGGAACATGTGTCACTCACATTCAGTTCATTTCTGGCTCTGTGAAGTGTAGGGCAGTTCTACGATGCCTAAAGTAAAAGCAATTACAAGTTATCGTCTGCAGCAGTATGTTGCAGAAATTAAAGATACGTGTACTTCTGTTGGTGACGTTCTGTTCTGCCAACCATGTGGGAAAGCAATCAAGGCTGAAGAGCGATCTCAAGTTACACAACACCTCAAGGCCAAGAAACATATTGCCGCAGTTTCGCGCCTTCAGAAGAAGTGTTTCGCGATAATCGTCGGTCATTTGTGGACAACCTGAAGATGTATCTCGTTGAGTATTGTAATGCTTCAGCAGTCGGTGAGGCATAGCACATATTGTATTCGTTATTACTGCTTATTGTTTATATTAACATTAATAAACTAAATTACATTTAAATATGTTTACTTTTTGGTCACTTTTTGGTATTTCAGGTATTTTAAATACATACATAAAATAAATATTTTCCCGATATTTAGCACCTAAAAATCCGAGCCCTACTGATAACACAAGATAGGGTCGGGAAGCCCTGAATGCTGTCATTGCATTTATTACATACGGAGCTGGCAAGAGAAGAGATGAATGCTGAAGAATGAAACTGGCTAAAGGGTTAGAAGGAAGTGGCTAAGTGTTGTTAGTATATACCATCCCAGCATTCGCCTGGAGTTGAAAATGACAAACCACAGACAATCATTTTAAGGACTGTAACAGTAATTAATTAGTGCCCCATGTTGGTAGCGACAATTGTAATGGTTTCTTATGGCCCATACCTTGCGCGACAAATGTAACTGTTTACCTTTGCCTAAGCTATGTTGTTTTATTGGGCGCCAAGACCTCAATGCAATGTTGAAATCTAAATATGTATTTAACAACGTCTAGCTCTGGCAGAACACCGTCAAGAATCTATTCACTCAGATCGTGGTATGATTTGATCATTAACCCAACAAACAATTGTATCAGGAGAAGGAATTGGTCTATATCTAATGCTACCTACTGAAAGCAAAGATTGCATTGTAAAAGAAATGAATTTATTATATAAAACAAGTATAGCAAAATTGATAATAATAAGTATAAAATTTGAATTGGAGCGTTGCGATTTTAATATTACCGATAGAAAATTACGTGAAAACGGAGTCTGATAAATTGATTTTACTCTTATTTCCAAGCTATGAAGTTACTGAAATATGAAATATAAAACAAAGAAAAATGAGAGATTGCGTATTTCTGCGTCATTTGCGCTTACCACTGGAAATTGCTAAAGCATTTCCCTCGTACTGGATGATGCTGTGTGCTTCCCACAGTCTCCTGGACGTCGCCATCTTCTTCGTTATTTGATGATATTCTGGTAGATTAGATAATTCTATGGTCCGTACCTCGGCCCCAAACACTCGTACAACCGCACTGGTTAAGTTTTGCAAAAGTTAGTCTTCAACTCCACTGAACATCGGAGCGACACGCACTTGCAACAGTTCTCGGCCAGTTCTACACAGATAGTCCTCGTTTCACGGCGCGTCGAACGATATATCCACACGCCGGCTCCCCACTCTACAGTCCCAACTAGCTTACGTCGTCTCCCCTGATTGGCTGACCCCTCACGCGATCTTCTCCTCCTCCGGGTCATTACACTCGGCGGGAGGGTTCCGTTCCAACAATTCGCCTTTTCAAGACCTTGCGACCCAGCCTTGCGTAATACTTCCCGACAAGATTCAGCGTGTATATGAATTCCCAGTGAGTCATCTCTCTCAAATACCCTAACTGACAAAACTCCGTAAAATTCCGTAATCAGATAATTTTCTATGATATCGTCGTTCGTAATAATTTGCTTGATAGCGTTTTCTAAGACATAGAAAACCTATCTGTATGCTTATAATTTTTATAAAATGCTCCGAAAATATCTAAATAATAATTATAATAAATTAATAATAATAATAAATTAACATGAAAAATTATCTTGGCTGAACAATTTGCCGCGTAAATAAATATAGAATGGCTTCCTACTGACTTATGCCAGTTGCATAAAACCCCTCGAAAAACACGTTACATATTCGCCTCGGATCATCGGATGATTTACCGTGACGACGGTCCATTATCCGATTATCCCAGACACGTTAATAAACCCCATCCAAAATACATATTACATAAATGAAATTACAGATATATACACTCATATTTTTTCTTCACGCACTTTGCGTCAAAGTTTGTTGTCACTATGGATTGCACTTTGCAACCAGTCCAATGTTTTACATATAGAATAGTGTTCCACGGATATTTCCGCCTCTCAAATTTCTCTATGTCGGAGAAATAGACATAATTAATGTGTGAGCACTATGTATTTATGTCATATCACACGCATTGAAGGTGTTCTGATATATTTATATCACCATAGAACTTCCTAATTTCACTGGAGGTCCCCTCCTTATGGTGACATTTAATCTCACTTATCACTGAGCACACGATCACACTATTGTGGCAGCGCCTCGTGACCATAATACTTAATCTCTCTTTAAAGTAGATTAAATTAATATTGACTTCTGAAAAAAAAACCAGTAAATGCGCACTACATATATAACACCAAATATTTCTGTGCCGTAATCGCCCTGTCTTGTTAAGTTCCCGTAGACCATATTCTACTTAATACTAGTTCTCAACACAGACCCGTTCTCTTCCTACAAATAATACCATTATACAAATTGCCTTAAATTACACACTTACAAATCTTACATGGCGAGGCCGTAAACAGAAATCACGTGTGCTGATATGTATGAGTTTCATGAAGGACTGTCTCGCATTCTGATGGCCCATCTTTTATCTCGTGGACGCCTTAAGCTAAAAAGCCCTATACAAGCGCTCCCCCATCTCTTGGAGATAAATGGGAACCCATCAGCGCTGCCAAAATGGCCTTGGTGCATCGAGACAATTTAGTGCTCAACAGCATCCGACAATCCCGTCATATTTCCCTGTACCTTAAAAACTCTCATTTACTACCCCCCTGTGTGACTTCTGATACGCCTGCCTTAAGACCAGATCCTCCCACGCACCAAATACCACACTTACTCATTTGATAGACTGGCTCGCCAGCTAAACACACTCACTTTATGACACATATTTTCGTAGACTATGTATATTATACGTCCCGTATAATCTGTTTCCCTCACTATTCTCCAGCACATATGCTGTTTTCCCAATACGTTTGGAAACTATAAATGTTTCTGCGTCACCTGCTTCCAACCTTGCAAGTGGCTCCCTTAAATGAACGTCCTCACGTTGCTCCACTAGCATATTTCTCAGTGTCTGTAACGATGCCCTGTTGCTACTGTCCACACATGCACATATTAAAATACCGTCCTCTGCTTTAACCACAGGATAATCCCTACATAAATTAGTGTCCCTCGATAGCATGTCTGCGAGAATGTTATCTTTACCTTTAATATATTTTACTGTGAATTCATATTCCTGCAGAGCAAGAATCCACCTACTAACTCTGTTAGAACTGAGTTTACAAGTTCTCATATACAGTAATGCATGGTGATCTGTGTGGATCTCAAATTTCCCCCCTACTAAATACATTCTAAATTTCCCTAAACTGAAAACAATACCTAAAAGCTCTAACTCAGTAATCGTGTATCTTTTCTCTGCTGCAGTCAGTCCTCGCGAGGCTAAAGATACAATGCACAGATTACCCTCATCATCTTTCTGACATAATACTCCAGCAATGCCTATATGTGAAGCATCTGTCATAACCACATATTCCTTATCTTTTAACGGATATTTCAGCACTACAGCTTTCTCAAAACCTTCCTTCAGCGCTCTAAAAGCCTGATCATGCTTGGACTCCCATCTCCACCGAGTCCCACTTTTAAGCAAATCCCTGAATGGTTCTACCAACCCTGAGTATTTAAGAACGAACCTCCTGAAAAAGTTGCAAATTCCCAGGTAAGTTTTTAACTGTTTAACATTCTGTGGCACCTCTGCGTTAAGTATCTTATTAACCCTACTTTCTTCTGGTGTTACTCCTCTACTCGACACTCTATGACCTAAAAATGTCACTTCTGACTGACAGAATGACGACTTAGACAGCTTCAAAGTGAACCCTGCCTGATCTAACTTCTGAAAAACTATATTTAAATGACATAGATGCTCCTCAAAACTGCGTGAACTAATTACCACATCATCAATGTAAATGGTTACAAACTCTCCTGTGTCATCCCCTAATGCGATGTTTAAAGCCCTAATTAAAGCTGCTGAACTACTCTTTAACCCATAAGGTGTTCTACAAAATTGATAAAGGTTATATTTATGACTAAAAGCTGTAAATGGTCTATCTTCGTACATAAGTGGCACTTGCCAAAAACTGGAACTCAAATCTACACAAGTGAAATACTTCTTTCCCTCAAATGTTTGCATTAATTCCTCTATTGACATAGATTTCAGCTGATCTGAACTAATTCTACTGTTAACCAAACGAGCGTCTAAACAAATACGAACAGTGCCGTCGGTCTTGGGTACCGTGATCAAAGAATTAACATATGGACTGTTAGAGTGCTCAATAATCCCATCTTCAAGCATCTGATTAATTTTTGCCTCAACTGCACTCTGATAAGCGAAAGGTACAGGATATCTATGTCCTGTGAATACTGACCTATCAATAACGTTCAATGAATGTGTATAGCAATTGGCCATACCAATGCGATCCTCAAAAACTCTCCTATTACACCATAACACATCATAGAGCCGAACACACTGTTCATCCTCTATATTTCCCTGAAATGCAGCCTCACGTAACGAGTCCTCTAGACTTCCGTTCGTAATCACACTGCCCACAAAACATGGAGAACCCCGCTCTACGGCTGGCGATATCTCATTTAAAGTACAAATCACACCTACAATACTACTCCGCTGAATATGGTCATTGAACGCTACTTCTACTTCAGAATCTCCCCATTTAAATTTCTAACTCCCTACATCATAACATAAGTTACCAGACACTCTACTTAGCCACTCTGAACCCAAGATAACACTGAATACTAAATTTGGAATTACAAGACAAATCTGCTTCTCTACATGATTATTAATTTTAATGTCTACTAAAACTTGCTTAGAAATTACTTTAGACCTCTTCCCAACAGCTGTGATAACAAAAGTGCTTTTAATTGGCATCTCCTCAAAATTTACTCCAGTTCCTTTCATTTTATCATAAAATGCACTACTTATGCAACTCTTCATACAACCACTATCAATTAAAACATCTGTGTACGCCTCGGACACGTTAAATTTAACTATGGGGCTCTTACTAACCACTTCCTGAATAATACCTTCATCATTTAGTTCGTGTAATAATTCATTTCTTACATTTAGGTCATAGGGTTCCTGTATAATTGTATGGACAGGGCATGCTACAGACTGAGATTCTGACCTTACTTCGCAGCCTGGTTCGCGTTTAAAGAACCGCTACAGCTGGCCGTAGTACTACTAACTACTGAACTGGTCTGGTTGTTCTGGGCTGTGTTGTCATTGTTTGGCTGTATATTACTACCACTAGGCTGTCCTCTTCCTTGACCCCTATTCTGGTTGTAATTATTGTCATTATAATTTCTCCCTTGATTTCCCCTGAAATCATTGTTTCTCCCTTGATTTCCTCTGTAATCATTGTTCCTCCCTTGATTTCCCCTGAAATCATTGTTCCTCCCTTGATACTGATTACCATAGCCATTTCCTCTATTCTGATTTAGCTGATTATTATTATTTCTATTTTGAGCGTTGGCCCCTTCGCCACCGTTCCCTTGAACTTCCTGATGCCTGGCTTCATTAGGTCTATTATTATTATTACCCTGGTTCCGATTGAAATTGTCCTCATAACCCCCTCTCCCTAGTGCATCAAATGTGCTTAACAAATTTTCTACTTGTGATATAGTCTTTACAATCTGGATACAAGCAGCCTCCTTGATCCTATAGGGAAAGTGCCTAAGTAGCAACCTCACCACATCACTTTCCTCCTTCAAGCCATCCAGATATTTACACACTAATACCTGCCCTAAAAAGTATTCGGTCATGGTGGAGCTTCCTTTAGGGTTATATTTTCCACACACTACTCCCTCACGATGCTGCGACTGAATAACCTCATTCCAGAACTTTTCACAGAATTTCATTTTAAAATCATTGATATCAGTAAACTTGTCTCTGTAGACAGCAAACCAATTCCTCGTTTCCCCCACAAACACTTGTTCTAAAATTTCAACTACCTGGCACCACTCAATACTACCATTTTCCAACCTCTCCCCAAATTTATTTTCTATAGTGTTCATGAACTCCATTGGGCACCCCTGTCGATTGCTGAACTTACCCAGTTCTACCTCCCTGTGTGTGCTATTCACAAAAACTGGCCTATTCTGACTATTTTCTTGCCTGATCCTAGCTTTTAATTTTAATTCTAATTCTGCTATTTTCTCCTCAGCCTTCCTCTCAATACTGTTTACTGTTAATTTAATGTTTCCTTCTGATTCTTCTACTTTATCATATAGCTTTGCTTGTTTCTCCTCAATCTTGCTAATGCTCTCTCTATTACTCTCTCTTAAATCATTTACTTCTGCAACTATTTGTGAGTGGACTTTCTCAATTCTACCCCCCAGCTGTTCCTTAACCTCTTTAGTAGCTACCTGAATTTTGTCAATTTCTCCCCCCAATTGCTTTTTGACCTGCTGTGTTTCCAGTTGCACTAGTTCTTTTAAATTTTCAGCCTGTGTACTGATTCTAATTTCTAACTCCTCCTGTACTTTTCCTAATTTCTTGTCTACATCTGCAATGATCTCTTTAACCTTCTCTTCCATTACTCCTCTGATTTCTCCTCTAATCTGCTCCATTTTCACACTAATTTCCTTGTTGTTCTTATCTAATTTTGCATTATTCTGTTCTAATTTTTTATTTAAAGCTTCTGTACTTTCTTTATTTTCCCTACTGTTTTGTTCTAATTTTGCATTATTCTGTTCTAATTTTGCATTTAAGGCTTCTGTACTTTCTTTATTTTCCCTACTGTTTTGTTCTAATTTTTTATTATTCTGTTCTAATTTTGCATTATTCTGTTCTAATTTTGCATTTAAGGCTTCTGTACTTTATTTTCCCTACTGTTTTGTTCTAATTTTGCATTCAAGGCATCACTACTAACTTTGTTCTGATACATGAACTCGAGAAGTAAAGTTTTTAATTCTGGTTGGCCGCCTACACTCCCTGTTTCAGTATCGGGATTTACCTCCGCTACCCCGGTACTACCATCACTCGACATACTGCTCGTATCATCACTCTCCAGTTGATGACCACTACGTAACCTCATCTGTCTTTCTTTCTCATCCCCCATAATGATATACACTGATAAAGACAGATAACCCCCAAAATACAGGCACAGAAATATATACCCTTCTCCTTCCACAAATGTTATTAGGTTTTCATCCCCAAGTTGTCGGCGACAAATGTAACAGTAATTAATTAGTGCCCCATGTTGGTAGCGACAATTGTAATGGTTTCTTATGGCCCATACCTTGCGCGACAAATGTAACTGTTTACCTTTGCCTAAGCTATGTTGTTTTATTGGGCGCCAAGACCTCAATGCAATGTTGAAATCTAAATTTGTATTTAACAACGTCTAGCTCTGGCAGAACACCGTCAAGAATCTATTCACTCTGATCGTGGTATGATTTGATCATTAACCCAACAAACAATTGTATCAGGAGAAGGAATTGGTCTATATCTAATGCTACCTACTGAAAGCAAAGATTGCATTGTAAAAGAAATGAATTTATTATATAAAACAAGTATAGCAAAATTGATAATAATAAGTATAAAATTTGAATTGGAGCGTTGCGATTTTAATATTACCGATAGAAAATTACGTGAAAACGGAGTCTGATAAATTGATTTTACTCTTATTTCCAAGCTATGAAGTTACTGAAATATGAAATATAAAACAAAGAAAAATGAGAGATTGCGTATTTCTGCGTCATTTGCGCTTACCACTGGAAATTGCTAAAGCATTTCCCTCGTACTGGATGATGCTGTGTGCTTCCCACAGTCTCCTGGACGTCGCCATCTTCTTCGTTATTTGATGATATTCTGGCAGATTAGATAATTCTATGGTCCGTACCTCGGCCCCAAACACTCGTACAACCGCACTGGTTAAGTTTTGCAAAAGTTAGTCTTCAACTCCACTGAACATCGGAGCGACACGCACTTGCAACCGTTCTCGGCCAGTTCTACACAGATAGTCCTCGTTTCACGGCGCGTCGAACGATATATCCACACGCCGGCTCCCCACTCTACAGTCCCAACTAGCTTAAGTCGTCTCCCCTGATTGGCTGACCCCTCACGCGATCTTCTCCTCCTCCGGGTCATTACACTCGGCGGGAGGGTTCCGTTCCAACAATTCGCCTTTTCAAGACCTTGCGACCCAGCCTTGCGTAATACTTCCCGACAAGATTCAGCGTGTATATGAATTCCCAGTGAGTCATCTCTCTCAAATACCCTAACTGACAAAACTCCGTAAAATTCCGTAATCAGATAATTTTCTATGATATCGTCGTTCGTAATAATTTGCTTGATAGCGTTTTCTAAGACATAGAAAACCTATCTGTATGCTTATAATTTTTATAAAATGCTCCGAAAATATCTAAATAATAATTATAATAAATTAATAATAATAATAAATTAACATGAAAAATTATCTTGGCTGAACAATTTGCCGCGTAAATAAATATAGAATGGCTTCCTACTGACTTATGCCAGTTGCATAAAACCCCTCGAAAAACACGTTACAGGACTGCCAATGGTGAAGTTGATTCTGGTCTGGAGGATGGAACCGTTTTAATTCAGGCTCGTTAGTCAGAACTAAGACGATATGAGTTTTATTACTACCTCAACCATCCTTGTAGTGGTTCTCGATTTCTTCTCCAGGGAATTACTGAGAAGATATAGTTTCCTCACTTTCCTGGTTAATGAGCAGCAACTCCAACGTAAGGCAGTAGCACGCGCCGACAATAAATGTGTTCGCTACTGACCAATAGCTGACGGTTGTTGACCAATAGAATGTTTCCTCTATCACTCCACGTGGACTCCCAAGTCCCGCCTACGTGGGTTGGCGAACACGGGGCCCCAGCTGAGTCCGGCTTTGCTTCCACTTACTTGTGCCGGCTCCTCTCCGTCTTCTTTCCTGTCGACCTCACTTGGTCAACTCTTGTTCTCTTCCGACCCCGACAGTATTAGGGTATCCGAGGCCTAGGGAGTCTCTTCCTTTCCCGCCTTAATTGGCCCTTGACTCATCTTTTATGATACCCTCCTTCTGCGAGGGGTCAGCCTTCTTTTTTATTTCCTGTTATCTCCTTTCTTCTGCTCAAGGCCGTCAAGGAGGCAGAGTGTATGTAGCTCCAGCACTTCTGGTGCATCCTAGATAATGCTACACCCTCAGGGACTCACGGCTGGTGAGTTCGGGAGTTGGCGACCCCGAGGGATTCCTGAGCTGGGTCCGTTTTCCCCTTTTATCCCTTCCCTTTGGGGCGGACCCTCTCCTCTCTCACTTTCCTATCTGCCTTCATGGCTCTCCTTCCTTCCAAGTCCCTCAATCCGCATTCTTGGAGGGTTGAGGGCATTTCTTTTCCTCCTATCCTTTATTTGCCTTATTCTCCTTTAGTTTTCCATTTCTTCTTCTAGTATATAGGTTAGTAGTTAGTTTTAGTTTTAAGTTTGCATTTCATTTTCATCTTCACGACCACCCACACCATCAGGGGCCGATAACCTAAATGTTAGGCCCCTTAAAACAACAATTATCATCATCATCATCAGCTCGTGTCTCACGCAGGTATCAGGTGTCCAGTCTGTGTCCAGTGTTCTGCACGTAGTTCTGTCCAGTCTCGCTGCTTGCTCTCAGTGGCTACGGTGTAAAGTTGACAACACTGTGACTCACGCTGGGAAAGTCTTGGAATGTTAACATATACGCTCAGTTCAAAGGCGAGCCGTACGTTAACGACGAAAGTGAGGGAACCATACAGGGTCCGTTTTATCATCTAGCAACACAGCAGTGCTGCAGCAAAATGCATGCGTCACCGGGTGACTCATTGCCGAGAGATACAGTAGAGTAGGGGATAAGGAATTGGAAGTGGTGAAACACTTCAAATACTTGGGAAGTGAACTGACTGAAGATGGATAACTTAGATTTGGAAATTAGCAGAAGAATACAATTCGGGAGTGCTTTCTACCAACAGGTACGGGGAGTAGTATGGAACAAGGATGTTCCTATTGACGTCCGAAACTGGGGAGGAGCTTACGGTCAGCTGTTTGCAATATGGCGGCGATATAGTGACGTGAGTAATTGGGTGTGCGTTTGTTATGGCTTCAAATTTATGATGGCAAAATACTACATATTTCCTTTCATTGATAGAAATATTTTTATAATCAATTTAAATGCAGTGCCTAATTACTACCAGTTAAAAATATTACCCACATGTAGATACCGTAGTTAATTTACTGTCTGCTGTTACATATATGAAGCCTGTGCTTGGGAGCCTAGCGGTATCGATGTTTTTATTAATTTCACAATATATATATCTCACATAACACAAAGGACGACTCCCTGATAATAAATTGAATCAAGCAACTTGAATTTGCATGAATGTTTTGGGTTCAAAGAAGCGTTACTTGGGATGCTCAAATCATACTTCAATATTGCAAATATTGACCTACATACTTGCTGTTCAAAGGCAAGAATGTTAATTTATTAATCTCTTGCCACGGGCAAGTTAAAATGGAGACATCCTCTTTATCAATATATTTAATTAAATATTTTAAATACAGATATTTAACAAAGCTGGAGTCTCCATTTGAACTTGTCATAAGCAAACGGAACAGATCAAGAAATACACTTTAAGCCAAACCAAATTCACTCCTCAGCTCGACATAAACCATAATACCAATTAAAACCTATACAAAACATACTCTCCTTACTGTTGTACAACTTTCAAACCATCTATTCGCACTCAAAACTGTAAACCCCTGAAATGAGAACTAATTAAAGTTAGAATAGCCTAGGCCGATCCGGTCTCCTGCTACATTACCGCATATGTATACTTAACATCACTATAACTTCAAAAATACGCTAAGTGACCTATCTGCCTGAGTAGTATAGGTGTTGCCTGCCTGCCTGGGATGATGGGTCACCAAACCGGTACTTAAAACTAAGATTTTACATTTTAATTAACTAAATTCAACAGTAGGGAGATCATAGCCAAAAACACAATCTAAGCCAAATCATACTTCAATGACCTACATACTTGCTGTTCAAAGGCAAGAATATAAATTCTCTGGCAAATTAAGGCTAGGAACAGCATTTTTCTTAAGTTTTCTAACCATTCGGCTATTGTCAATCGGAAGAACCCCTAAAATAAATTTCCGAAGAGCGGATTACATTCTTTGTACGGCACAGAAGTAATAGGCTGTAAGTTTATCAGTATTTTTGTTGTAGCTAAATCCATGTGAATACAAATTAGAGACAATAACTATCAATAATCAACAGTATCGGTGGAAAGAAGTCGTCTTCACAAAAATGCAGACTGCACACTGTCATGTAACATGTACGGTAACACGTTTTCCAATTGACAGCGCCGAAGCCCATCTTTCTCTCTGAGCTTTTTGTACAGGAAAGTAGTGAAGATATTTCGTAGCCGTTTTATACGATTTGCAACCGTATACAGAGCAGTACCTCCTCGAATTTGACAAATTTCCTTCTGTTTCCATCACGACGTCAATGCTTCACCATCTAAATAAATCTCACCAGTCACAATGTTACAGCTTCAATATTCTGCCGCGTGGCTGCGCCATCCAACTTTTCTGACGTCAATAATGCCATATGCAGCAGAAACTTGGACAATGACTAAGAGTGATGAGAGCAGAGTACAGGCAGCTGAGATGAGATTCCTGAGAAGTATGGTCCAGAAAACGAGGAGAGACAGAGTGAGAAATGAAGATTTACGGAAAGAACTGGGAGTACAGAAACTAAATGACAAACTGGAACAAAACAGATTGAGATGGTTGGGACATTTCAAACGGATGAATGAAGTAAGGCTACCAAGACGAGCACTGGAACGACGGATGACAGGGAAGAGAGGACGAGGAAGACCAAGAATGCGTTGGACTGACACGGTGAAGAATAGCATTAGTAAACGGAACCTGGATTGGAACACCGTGTCGGAAGAGGAATGGTGGAACAACAGAACAAAATGGAGAGGAACCATATTTTCCCCCACCCAGTGTCAGCTGGAAAAGGGGAAATGAAGATGATGATGACTAGAGCTCAGATTTTTAGGTGCTAAAAATCGGGTAAAATATTTATTTTTAATGTATTAAAAATACCTGAAATATGTGGAAAAAAAGTAAAAATATTTAGTTATAATTTAGTTTATTAATGTGAATGTAAACAATATGCAGTACTCACGAATACAATTTATTCTATGTCTCACTGACTGCTGAAGAATTACAATACACAACGAGATACATCTTCAGGTTGTCCGTCACAAATGACCGACGATTATCGCGAAACATTTCTCCTGAAGGCACGAAACTGCGGTATATGTTTCTTGCCCTTGAGGAGTTGTGTAAGTTCAGATCGCTGTTCAGCCTTGATTGCTTTCCCACATGGTTGGCAGAACAGAACGCCCCCATCAGAAGTAAAATTATCTTTAAATTCTGCAACAGACGATAACTTGTAGTTGTTTTTACTTTAGGCATCGTAGAACTGCCTTACACTTCACAGTGCCAGAAATGAACTGCATGTTACAGGTAGCTGGGGGAGGGGGATGTCTAGCACGTGGTGCAATATGGCTATAAATCCCCGGCTTCCACAGTGAGTGGCTCGGGGCGACAAGTTAAGAATAACAAAGTTGCAAGCTGATATAACGCTCTGCATGAAGATCAGATAGCTCACAGGTTCTTCCCCGTAGAAGTAACACAAAACAAAAATGCAATAAATTGAGAGATCTAGCATACTGATTTTTTTTAAGTAAATATTTGTTTTTTTATGTGCTAATAAGTGAAGAGCAGGAATTTATGTATTTATAGAAAAAATGCTTATAATATGTATTTACATAAAAAAAATATTTATTTACCTAAAACTCCGAGCCCTAATGATGACAGTAGAGTCTCGATTATCCGACCTAAACTGGACCTGGAGTACGTCGGATCACCGAAAATGTCGGATAATACAGAATAACTTTGAAAATGAACTAAAGCAAATAGGTTGAGATAGAACCATGAAATGTTTTACGTTCCTCTATTACCTGAATTATCAATTTAATTGTACATGCAGTATTGAACAAAAACGTTCCAAATGCCTTACAAAAGAAACTTGTCAACAATGTATGCTTGCCTGCTGATTCACGTTTTCTTGCTGCAAGATCTTCCCATCGACGAAAAATCAACACCTCTGTTGCGCTTGCCTCCAGCTGTTGCTCCACGTAGACTACGTTAATTCTATATCCAATACACCTAATCCTTCACTGTGAGCATCGTTTTATCCTTTTGTTCTGCAATACCTCGTTTTTCTCCTTCTTCGTCACCATCCTCATTTTCGTTATTGATGTGTAACATCTTTCCACTCGGTATCAGGATATTTTTGTGGCACTCGGTAGCTGGACATTTTTGTGGGAGTGATTTTGGAAAAGAGACGGAAGTGCATGGGACGGAAACAATGAGCGCGCGCGGTGGCGGAGATCGGTACAACGACGTACTGCAAGCCATGTGCCTATGTGGAATGTAAATCGCATAAGGTTTACCTCAAGGTTTGGAGGCCCCTTTAAAGAAATTCCTACAATAAATCATCTTTCATTTGTCGTTCTTTGGTGTGAAAATATTCATTATATCATATTTGCTGAAAACAATTACGATTTATTGAATATTCATACTCTTGCTGTATTCTTATTTAATGTTAGCACTCGATACCTCGAGTGCTATATCGCATCAACCAACACTCCAAACAACGTGGGAATTCAGTATATTAACACCGACTACTAACAATAATTGAAACTTCGTTGGTGCAAACGTATTACTGGGAGAAACACATTTAATATACCTACTGCACACCTAATTTTTAATCGCGCCTATACTTGGCAGTGCGCTATATCGGCAATAAGAGGCCATTTTTAACAACACCGCTGGCATGGGTTCACTAACTGGCCGGTATAGAGCGCAGCTCGCATCAAGTAGGCAGTGGATTGCTCCCGCATACAGTTGCAGGTATATGTCACTACTGCAGATGCATTGGAGAATCCTTTCATGTTTGCTGGCACAAGGTAGCACTATGAGTTCATTCGTTAAAAAATGCGAGTAAGTAATATGGAATTATTCGAATAACATGTCAGATGTTCCACATCATATGCGACTACTGTAAGGCTCGTAATTTTTTATTCACAAAATCAATAATATCAGAGTCAGTTAGTCTGATCTTGTGCACACCACTTATTCACATCTTGAGTCGTATCATCCTCGCAGCCAGGAATGTAATTCAGTATTCAGTAGGGGACAATGTCGGATAACAGGGAGAGTCGGATAAGCGAAGGTCGGTTGTGCGGGACTCACTGTATATTGCTGCGCTGCTATGTTGCTAGACTGATCAGAAGGACCGTGCTCCTTACTTAAGGCAGTAGCCATCTTCTATCCTATCCTAGACCCACATACACATATGCAGCCAACACAGTTACAGTACAGTCGCCGAGCGTCCGGCCCTGACGTTTCTCGTGAGGGAGGGAGACAGCGTTGCCAGTTCACTAGCGCGAAATATAAAAGAACGCCGACTACACAAAATATTTCATATGTTTTTAAATGAGATCCTTCGTTACTGTAGACTCGTTTATACAAGTCTATATATTACCACGTCATATTAAAGCAGTGAGATAGTTGTGATAACCTCAATAGTAAATATACATATATAATAAAATAAAGAAATTGCATAACTCACATTTTGTTACTCAAGTGGAGACACGCCACAGTCCTTGTAAATATCACTTTCTTTATCCTCATCACTGACGGCACTGCTGTCATCTTCATTCAACGAAATAACTAACTGATCCACATGCAATTCCACTATACCGTCGGCTTCCCTGGCCTGTTGCAAAAGTTTCCAGGTATGATTTAAAACACTTTTCCACTTCTCCACCGACACCTGTTCGATCCCTTTGCGCACTAATTGTTCGACATCGGTGAGACGAAAAATCGTGTTATTTTCTCCTACAAACCTTTTTACTTGTGCCCAAATTAATTCAATGGCATTAAAGTGGCGTGAGCAGTGGCGATTGATTCTATTTCGTAAGTGCAGACACTTGGTTTGTAGAGTTTCACATTCTGCATCAGATCGGGTTTCGTTATGTCAGCAGTTATTCCTTGAACATTATTCACTACTAGCCATTGCAAAATAACGTGTTTTCTATCGTTCGCTGTGGGTGCTTTGTTTAACTGCACAGAGTGGTAAGGCGCGTTGTCCATAACAATGACAGAATTAGCACTGATATTAGGTAAAAGAACTAAGCCTCCGTGGCTTAGGCGGCAGCACGCCGGCCTCTCACCGCTGGGTCCGTGGTTCAAATCCCGGTCACTCCGTGTGGAATCTGTGCTGGACAAAACGGAGGCAGGCAGGTTTTTCTCCGGGTACTCCGGTTTTCCCTGTCAAAATTTCATTCCAGCAACACTCTCCACTATCATTTCATTTCATCTGTCATTCATTTAATCATTGCCCCAGAGGAGTGCGTCAGGCCTCGGCAGCCGGCACAGTTCATATCCTCGCCGCTAGATAGGGGCTTCATTCATTCCATTCCTGACCCGGTCGGAGACTGGAAGCAGGCTGTGGATTTTCATTTTCATTAGGTAAAAGAGCACTTTGAAACCAAGTCTTGAAAGTGATCCCATTCATTTCTTCGTGATAATCACGGGTGCTCTTGGATCTAAAAAGTAGCATTGCCCCTGGAACAAATCCGTTCACACTACCTGCATGAAGCAAAATCAGTCTATTTCCCTTCCCAATTGGTACTCCTATTGTACACAGATTATCAACGAGATATTTCACACACCTAAGTACTGCTTGGGTCCAAGCTCTGTGAACTTGCGGGATGAGGAGAAAGAGCAGGGAAGGTTCAGGCGAGAAGAGAAGGGTCTGTCAACAGCCCACCATGATATCTGGTATTCGTTTCTATTCCAATACTGCTAACATAGGGCCATTGCTCAAACCACTGTGGTGTTACGAATGAGTGAATGAGTCACCGACCAATGTATTTGGTTCTGTACTATGCACAGACTGAGAAACCTCATCACTCGTCAACACCACTTCTCATAGTCCGCAATGCACATTCCTCTCAGGTTCACGCAGCTTAGACCCGAGCAGTACATGGGACTAAATGCTGTTCTTTGAGTCTTCAGTCTTTTGACTGGTTTGATTCAGCTCTCCATTCCTCCCTGTCCTGAGCTAATTATTTCATCTCTACATAGCAACCACACCCTACATCCGAGGCAATCTGTTTAACACATTCTAACCTTGGTCTACCCCTGCAGTTCTTGTCCTCGACCCTTCCTCCCATAACTAAGCTTGCGTCTTAGTGTGTGTCCTACCAACCTGTCTCTTCTCTTGATTAGCAGTCGCCAGAAACATCTCTCCTCTCCCTCTCATCTTAATATCCCTTCGTTTGTAACCCTATCTACCCATCTGATCTTCATCATTCTCCTGTAACACCACATTTCAAATGTTTCAATTCTCCTCTTTTCTGCTGCACCAATAGTCCAAGTTTCACTTCCATAGAGCGCCACGATCCAGACAAAGACTTTGAAAAATGATTTGACTAAATGATAGCCTCTTAACCCTAGTCTAGTCGCGCGAGAATAATTACGCTATTAGTCGCGCACGGAGGAAAACTCCGGGTTTATAAAAAATCTATTTTATTAGGTTTATTTTGGCAAACATATTTTTAGAACCACATATTATGGCCTGAAAACGAACATGTGTTTTTCTCTGGCATATTTTCTAAATAGTTTGTTTAAAATAATGGGCCTAGTTAAATGTTTAACAACATTGCATATGGTAATTAAATTAAATCCATGAGTGTTGTTGTTACCTATAACCACATCATACAAAATATGTCTTAACAAAAACAAAAACGTAAGTTTAGAAAAGTAAAACTGCAAGGTCATCGGATTACAGAAATTTAAAGTCTCAAAATCATATGCAATAATTTAATGTGTCTGAAAACAATATGAAGAAGTTTATAAAATAAAATATACTTGTAATAAATGTTCAAAACTGTCCAATTAGGAATAATTAATGTATACCGGTAATACAAACATAAACATATGGTTTATAGGTTTTCTTTTTTAGATATCTCTGCATAAACAATCTCACTTGTATATTCTTTCATGAAATAAACACAACACAATCACATTTTACCTCAGGATAACTTCGGTCACTATTCACACATCATTGTTATAGTTAGTTAGTTATCGTTGTTTTAAGGGGCGTAACATCGAGGTCATCTGCCCTACACATCACTGTCATCGTCATTTTGACCTTCGGTGGTGCTTGCGCAATCCCGTCAGTATGTTACTCTATGTTCTGTGCACAGAAACTTGTGACAGGATAGACAAAATACCTTCGATGAGCGGTTTTGTTTCCAAGAACAAAACGCGCAGCGTCCGCTTCCTTCTGCAGCATTTTGACAGGGTTGTGGCTCCTCTTCAATCCCAGCAAGTCCTCGTATCTTCATCTTCAGCTGACGTGGAATATTCGTTAGTGAGTGTCTCCTCTTCAAATAATCTAAACAGAGCTCTCGGGACAAATTTTTCAGGAATGTGCGCCTGTTTGTCTCTTCCTTCGCGTTAACTAAGAAAATAATGTAGGCATTTATTGCTCCAATATTCATGAGAGCAAAAAAGAGTGATAATGGCCTTCTCTGAGTTCGCCTCGCTACTGTGTACGTTGCTTTTAACTTGTCCAATGTATCTACTCCTCCTTTTGTGAGATTATAAAAGGTCAACATCTCCGGTTTCATTGCATCACCGGAGTCCTCATCAATGGAGTCCGAGTTGTGGAAACTAGACAAGAGAAGTACAAGTTTATTCCTTTTGGGCACGTAGGAAAGTAGAGTACTATTATCTCCAAACCCAAATAGGCTACTAAATTCCTCACGTCCCTTGCTCTCTGTAAACAAAGCGGGTATTTCTCGTTTGTTTTTTCTCAAAGTGCCAACGACCGTCAAACGGTGATCTTTCAACAAATCATTTGCAAGCGGGATTGAAGAATACCAATTATCTACGGTTACGTTGCGTCCTGAACCAGATATTGGTCGGATTAGTCGGAGAACTACCTGATGTGGAGAATTGCTCACTTGGTAAGGTCCATCTGGTTGGCTTCCTAAATATACCTCCATTTTTTGAGCGTAATACGTCCGGGCATCGGCGAGAGCAAAAATCTTAATTCCATACTTGGCTGGTTTTGATTTTATATACTGCCGAAAACTACATTTCCCTCTAAATGGCTCTAACATTTCATCAATAGTCACATATTCACCTGTGCTATAATGCTCAGTGCAATGATCGTTAAATTTCTCGAAAATAAAACGTAACGGAGCAAGTTTATCATATTGCCGTCTCTCTTCCCGCGTGTTAACATTGTCAAACCTTATGGCTCTTAACAAAAATCTCAATCTTTGCAATGACATAGTGGTTCTGAAAAAATCGACACCTGTGAAGTCCTTCGCATATAAGTCCTCTAGATTTTGGTGAGACGAGTGCAGCGCTCCGGCCATGTATAGAAGACCAAACAAAGCTTTCATCTCCGTAAAGTCTGTCTCTCGTGCGTCCCTTTCACGCTGATATTTACCTCTGTTACGCTTAATCCATATATTTGTACAATTTACAATTTCATTCACCATATAGTCGTCAAAAATGAGATTCCAGGCTTCTAGAGCAGTTTTAGCACTTGTGGCCAGACCTCGAACACAAGGAATATGACTTCTAATTATATTGTGAGCTCTGGTTCTCACATTTTGTGGTGGACAGTGGGTGTACCATATTGTATTGTTGTCCTTGCCAAGTAGATAACCCCTTCGACCTCTATTTATGTTATAAATAGGAATAGTTTCAAGTTCGTCTGCAGACTGCTCACTTTCTGAAACGTGATCACTATTTTCTAGGATATCCTCATTTTCATCAGATGAACCTCCAACATCCGATTCCTCTGGAATTTCTCCAAGCAAACGTCTGATACGCTCCTCCTCACGTAGATCCATTTTTCTGCAGACAATAGATCAAAATCCCATAAAGCCTTTGCGATAGTAAAGAAATCCGCTAAATATAATGTGACGAAAAGTAGCCTATTCCTTAGTAGCCACACAGGGGATCCTCATCCAGGTTTGGAAAATATATACTGGTTTGCAAGGAAATTAATTTAAAAATTGTTATTCTACGTATCAACATAACTTACCAACGATTAGTAAAGGTAGATCACAAATAATACCACTTCACATACAAAACGAGTTCACACACAAAGTAAGAATACGACGGCACTTGTTAGTCGCGCACGGAAGAAACGTCCGGGTAATGGACAGCGGTCGCTATAGTGATACTTTCCCCGCACACAGGAAGAGTAACCTTGACAAATTCCAGACTGGGCGAGTCCAAATGAACCAGGGAGAAGGTATAGGGGTGGAAAGGGCAATCCGTGAACAAAGAAGTACTCTCTCATGCATAATAAAATGGACCCGGAGGAAATCTCCGTGCGCGACTAATTAAAGGTTAATAAACAACAGTGACTGCAGTGTATTTCATTGAATATTGTTTAATTTTTCAGGTGATGGACAGAGCAGCAAGTCAACTCCAGACCCGATTGACCAGGCAGATGAAGAATGCGATGAACCCAGTCAGCAAGAGACGCAGGATGTTGGAGACACGATGCAGGTCGACTCCAGGTAGATGCCGTAATAAGTGCGAAGGACGCAATCAGCAGTTGCTAGGCTCTTGGTGTTCTTGTACAGAGCTGTGATAGAGTTCCTATGTGTGATATGAGGCTGCATGTGATGTTAGTGATATTGTATTACTATTGTAGATATTGTACATGTATGACTGTCTGTGATCAACATGGGTTTCCACACTGCATGCCTGGACTCCAGTCCTTATTTTGGAGCAGGGCTTAATTTCAGTCTGAGCAGTTCATAGTGCTACTCGGGTAGACTACCGCACTTCTTGCAGTCCTTTTCTATTGAAAAGGCGGATTCAGGGGGGGGGGGGGGTCGGGGGGGGGGGGTCGCGGGGGGTCATGACCCCCCCCCCCAAACGCAGACCAAATTTTTTTGCAAACTCAAAAAACGAAAACACAATAACCAGACAATTAAAACTTAACGAATTTTAACTGATAAACAGTTTTTTTTTTTTTCATTTTATTCAATACTGAAAATATCTTTATTGCAATTATTATGTTCTGTTACAAGTGTACATATTTACAACTTCATACCTGTTATATTAAAACGATTATTTATATAACAAAATCAACTCGTCTATTTTGTTTAGCAAACCTTGTGATTACCGAATCGATGTTTATAGAGATGTCACGATGAATGTGCAGCATTGCACGGATAGGAATTTGGGGCTTTTTTCGCACCAAAAAATTTTGCTGACGTCCAAACTGCAAGCTTGGTTGGCAATTTAAGCTGTGACTTTCTCCCTTTGTCGGTACCAACTCGACTTGCCGAAACTGTAACGTACCTTGATTCTTTTCTCGAAGCTCGATGTAAAAGTCGCAAAACACGCCGTTGCAATGTGTACGAATGTTTTTGGTGCGCTAAACGCATCAAATTTCTATCCATGTATCTTGCAAAAATATTGGTCTGCTTTTGTACTTTTGGTTATTTTGTGATTGCCTTTTTAGTGATACCATTTTTCTTAACAATTTCGATTCTCTGACCCGCCCCCCCCCCCCCCCCCCCCCCCCCCCCCAAAGCCAAACTCTTGATCCGCGCCTGTTGAAATGTTAAGTAAATAACAACGCTCAGACTTGAAAAGTAATAAATTAATATATTGTTGGCTTACAAGTGAAACACACTAAGACAGAGAACATATTCTTGCGAAGATGAACCTTGTTGGGTTCCCTTACGTACAGCTCAAGAGCTCATTCGCTCATGAACTTGTTCTCTGACTTGGTGTGATTCACTTGCAACCTGAAAATATGGAATCAGACTGTGAGTTACATTATTCTGGTTATATCATGTGTTTGACAATAGTAAATAATTCTTCCTATAGAGCATCCAGCGTTGAGAAAAGACTGTGGGAGCCTTATGGCAACAGTGTTGCTAACTCTAGGCAGAGGTAGCGATGACGTCATACGTTATGTTCATCCGCTTCGAGTACTGTCCTTTCATAAGTTAGAGATATGACACAACCCCACAGCTACCTGAAATAGAACACGCCCAGGAAGGGGCAGTTTTGCAGGTGTTAACGGATTGGACCAGTATTGAGGATACGCGAAGAGACCAATAACGACATTAATTTAGTTGTGATATGATGCATTACTGATTGACAGATATCGAGAGCACAACCCTTACTTCCTTCTCGAATGTATGCTGACGATGTTAACAATTTTTATGTCAGCAATACTGTTGATCATCACCTTTTCTGTTATTAGTTAGGCTATGATTTAGTTTCTTTCAATTTTATTATTGTTTTGTTTAGATTAATAATTATAATATTGTAGTGAGGTAGCCATGCGGTTAGGGGCACGTGGCTGTGAGCTTGCATTTGGGAGATATTGGGTTCGAACCCCACTGTCGACAGCCTTGATTCGATCGAACAGAAAATAAAACAGACACACAACAATAACACCAATGACGGATAGTGCTTCAGAACTTATGTTGCCGGCGGAACTGAGCACGTGCTCCACTCCGGGCGAGCATGCAGCACAGGACGAGGCTCTTCTTTCCAGCGTGCCAACCTCGAAAATTTTTAAATTACTAAAGCGTAATATAAACGATACTTGTATGCAATAACAAAGGTAATCAATTGGTAGATATTTGTAGGAAGCTATTATGACGAAAAATATATATGGTCAGAGTTCCTTCATGATAAAAGCTGAGGTAACAAATCCAGTGTAGGGGGATTTCCGTTAAAAGTAAAAGCCCATAAGACCCATATACCTTTCTCAACGCGGGATGCTCTATAGACAAATGTAGGGAAACTTATTAAAATGATGATTCGTTTCATCTGATAGGATACATATTTTATTTTTTAATAGGCCTAGGCTAATTGAAATTATTTTCAAATGTGTCCATTTGTTCTAAAAATATATCAACCACATTTATCACTACCGTATCAGAAATATACAGTTCTTGACAATCAGTGTTCATTTAATGTTTAAAAAAATGTTTTCCCAGGAAGTTTTCACGCTGGATGGTTATTTTTACGCCTCATCTTCCGTACCAATGTTGCAGCTGTATGCTTTTACCTACCAGTTTAGAGAACTGCATCTCAACCAATCTTCACATGTTCACTCGAAAATAATCTTTCAGAAGGATTATGCTTATTAAAGGATCAGACATCATAACCTCAAAATTTGCTGCCACAATATGCATGGAATGGGCATACAGTAGATATTGTTTTGTAAATACTGTTAAGGTCAATAAACAGCTGTTCAACACATTGTTGCAATATATGGTGTGTAAATAGGGCAATGTTTGCCACGGTGGGTGAGTGGTCAACGTGTCGGTCTACTAACCCCAAGCTTGCAGATTCGCTCCTGGCCGTGGTAAGTGATTTTTGAAAGGCGGCAAAATTTACGACACCATGTCATACGATGTTGGCATGTGAAAGAACCCATTTGAATTCAGTAGGCCGTGTTCATAAGGGCAAAATTAATCTCGGGAATTTCCGTCTACACAAAGTTCCTCATTTCTCTACTAGAAAGCACTATAGTGTTCAAGGAGCTTAGATATCTAACCTCCTTGACTTTCATAGTGCTTCAGAGAACAATGAAATTTGACATGCAAGCTATCCTTTGGGTGTCAAATAACAAAGCTTGCATCCGGCACCCGAGGCCATACGATATTATTATTATTATTATTATTATTATAACAGGGTAATGTTGTCCAATGGCGAAGATGGAGGGGAATCTTTGAGCCTTAGAATAGGCCTACTCATTTCATTCTCAAGGAATATGCACTTTTAAATTTTCCAATTTTTATTGGCATAGGCAAATTAAGTTAAATCTAGTTTTCGGTATTATTCTCTGTAACCACGGTAGGAAGGACGCCAGCTTCTCAGCGCGGGACTGAGCAGCCGTTGAGTCTCCTTTGAAACAGGCTCTAGTCTCTGTGGGAAGAGAAGGCAATTTCGCATGCGTCAAGCAACGGTCGATAGCTGAATACGTGAGCAAGAGCCTAGGCTCCAAGCAGTGCATTCGTGAGGCAGGCGGTATTTCATCGCGTGCATATTCATTTGAGAGTTTTGAAACATGGATCAGTGTAGTGTTTTAATAATAATAACCCCTGGCACTACAACCAATTAAGGGCCTAGGCCTACCAAGCGACCGCTGCCCAGCCTTTTGGCCTGCAGATATTGGGGTGACACGTGATCAGCGCATCGGGTCCCCTCGGCCGTTAATCTTGGCTTTCATGACCGGGGCTCTGCCTCACTGTCAGACAGCTACTCAATTGTCCTCACGAGGCTGAGTGCACCCTGTTCCAGCCCTCACGTCAAGTTTCTAAAATCCCTGACGGAGCCGGGAATCGAACCCGGGGCCTCCGGGTGAGAGGCAGGCGCGGTACCCCAACACCACGGGGCCAGTGTAGTGATTTAATAGTGTATGGTATTTAAAATCAAGACCGTTTTCTTCGTTGTCCTAAGAAGAGAATATTTTTTGAACAACGGCCTAGACGAAAATATATCCAAACACTGCGCCTCATAAGACTGAAGGTATGAACTCTAGAGTACCCAGTTGCATGAATGTAGCTTCGCCACTAATGTTGTCGCATGTCACCGAGCCTGAACACGAAAGACTTCCTGTAATTGCTAATTTTATGCAATTTTTCTCTATTACCTCTGTGTACATTATATGGCAGGGTCCATTCTTTACAGGGTTGGGTAAATTACTTTTCAAAAGTAACCAGCCTGCGTTACAGAGGTGTGCAAATTATTAGCTTTAGGCCTAAATAACGAATGTAAATAAGTCACACATTTTTATTCAAAATCATTGTATTGTATTGTATTTTTATTACCGGTACCCTACTTTGTGATGCTTTCTCCCCTATGGATAAAGCTTTGCGCGGATGCGGATATCCGCGGATAGTGGATTAGCTGCGGATAATGTTTGGGGTAAATTTGCGGATAGTTTTTAGAATACAATCCGAACTTATTGAATATCATTACTAGGTAGGACCCATATGTTTATGACATATCATTTTTTGTTATGTTTTTTAATGGCAAATATACGATGATGATTTGAGCTAATCTCATTCAAATCATGTCATTAAGTATAATTAACAATCAGAACTGAATGGGGTTGCAATACTGACTGTATAATATTCATTTTAAGCATAGCACACGACATACACAGCTTGGGAACGACTTTCTCCTCAAATGTCTACATGTGTTGCTGTTATATTTTATGCTTTATCTAATAAATTAAACATATTATTATAATGTCAGCGGATTCGGATAACAGTGGTGCGGATTCGGATAACAGTGGTGCGGATGCGGATAACAGTCGTGCGGATGCGGATAAAAGTCGTGCGAATGCGGGGCGGATGCGGATAAAAGTCGTGCGAATGCGGGGCGGATGCGGATAACAGTCGTGTGGTTACGGGGCGGATGCGGATAACAGTCGTGCGGTTACGGGGCGGATGCGGATAACAGTCGTGCGGGTGCGGATGTGGGGTGGATGCGGATAAAAGTCGTGCGGATGCGGGACGGATGCGGATAACGTTTTGTTTAACCGCGCAGGGCTCTACCTATGGACTTGCCACTTTTCCCACAAGATATTCTGTCCGGGAATTTTCAAAATTGGAGATTCTGAGGGATACGTGAGCTGGTTCCGTGTTTCCTTTGGAATGTACCATCTAAATCAGGTGATTTCAATCCATTGCCCACGAATCTTTGAACAGTTCAAGATTGGACCATCAGTAATAAAAGACTTCAAATTCCTTTGCTCTAATTTCACACAACTAGAATAAAGTACGGGAATCAAAATGAAATGTGTAACATTCTGCATTAGCAAGGCTATTATTTTAGTGGAAATTATAAAAAATCATTTGTCAGTTTCACAACCCGCGAGGACCGGTGCATGGCTATTTTTTGATCTGTGGCTTAAATAATGCTTTATATTTTCGGTTTGGTCAGCCCTTATTTCCTTTCGCTTATAGTACCTTCCTTCCTAGCCTTGAATTTCACCCTGCAAATGAAACATGTCCATAGCGTTTTGAACACTCTATATTATTTACAGTTGGGGCAGACTTATCCATGGCGCCAGTCTTTGCGTGACAATTTTTGGCTTGCTTTAGTCGGGACAGTATTGAAAAGAAAGAAAAAAGTGTGTGTGTGTGTGTGTGTGGGTGTGTGTGGGGGGGAATCCACCTATTTTGGTGCAGTACAATCATGTAGCTCATGTTCTTGTTGATCCATGTTTAAGGTCTAGGGACACCTTGGTCATCAGCTCCTTTGTGCAAAAAAATTGAGATGAATGCTTTGCCGCCACAATCAGGTCAATCATACTGTTACGTAAATTATTGTCATTTTTCTGCATGTTAAATTTGAAAAATATAAATAAAACTCATTTTATATTGGGAATAGTTCATAGGAAGACACCAGGTGTAAAATTACTTCATTAAAATCCGTACGACTACGACAAATAGGGAGTGACACATTATAGGCTGGTTCACAATTGGCCCAGGAACGAGAACGTAAACGAGAATGCGAAGCTTCCCAGGGCCCCGGTTCACAATTGGCCCGGGAACATGAACTTGTACATGCGTGCGCAATCAGCTATAGCGTAATAATATTAAAACAATCAGCAAGCGCCCACTAATAAACACCAATTACACAACTGAAATGCTTCAGTGGGTTATAATAACTTTATTAAACACAAATTGTGCGCTTCAGAGAAGCAAGGTTAGAGAGCGCATTCACAGGTTATGTTTACATTGCTGGCTACTCCTTCCGTACTGCGCATGTGCAGGTACAACGTTTCTGATTGGCTCCGGGAAGCTCCGAGAACGTCAAACATGAAACTTGACCATGTTTCTCGTTGGCCTTCCCGGGCTACTTTTGGCTTCGCCCGGAGATTGATTGTGAACCGACCCATAAGGTAGCGTGCATTTCAACTTCCTTCTCGTTCCCGTTCTCGTTCTGGTTCTCGTTCCCGGGCTATTATGAACCAGGTTTTAGGGTCAAAATGGCCCGGCGCCAGTCCTCGTGTTATATTGTTTCACGCCAGTTGTCAAGGGTTAAAAGAAAATGTAATTGAGACTGTTAAATGAACATTTTAAATAATTTGATCACCTTGCACACAATTTTACTGCATTAATTCATAAAAAAGTAAAAATTAAATGTTAGAAAACTGGCGTTCAGTCTAATAATTTGCACACCTCTGTACTTGCGAAAAATATTACGTGGTGACAGGCACAGTTACTCTGTATGAAATGTAACTGAGGTACCGTTACAATCGTCAGAGTAATGCATTGTTACATTTCAGGTACTTTAGTACCGTATAAGAAAGATGCTTAGTAATATTTTTCACGCTCGGAATATTGGATTGCAGTATTATGGGAAAACAATATGAATCGGTTGTAACAAGCCAGCTGTGCATCCACCATAATCTTCCGACTCTGATTGTGCGGAAATGCGTAGCCCTCTTAAGCCCAATTGCAGTAATAAATACGTAAAACAAAATCTCGCAATGACTGAAAATGTTGCTTACTAGTCGCCATTTTGTTTATTCCATACATTGGATTACAAGTTCTAAATCAAACAGAATCACATCACTCTGTCAAAAGGTTATTCAGCCCTGATCTGTCGAGTATACAGAAGAGTCCCGCCAATCCGAAAATCCGCTTAATCCGAACAGGGCTATGAAAAAATATCTACCAAATTTGTTTTGAATTTTAAAACAGGAGAAAATAAAGATTAAAATTAAACTAGTTTTTCCAAGTAAAAATGTAAATTTATTAGCACAGAAAAACATGAAATAAATGCTACAAGAGTAAACAGTGAATCTGTCGCCTATCTTATACACAAAAACTAAGACCAGTGGTTCCCAACCTGGGGCGATTTGGGTTATCAGGGGGGCAATAAATAAGTGTGGGGGGGGGGCAATTTGGGGGCGATGAGTATTCATAGGGGGGAAAATTAAAATAGTACTGTACAGTCGAAGTTGCTGGGTAGTACACGGAAAAAGTGTGCCAGGAGCGCCTCTCGTTCGCTTGTTCATCATTCATCGCCAAGTTTGATACTCACAACGTAAATATTGCCGTAAAGCCGTAAAGTCAGTTTCCGATCCTTAAAAGTGTTCATTGTCAGATAACGAGACTCCTAAACTCCCAGAAGACAAAATCCTAATTTTTACTGATCATCTCGACAGTTAAAAACTGACATGGAATCAAGATTTGAAGATTTTACCAAGTTACAAATTCCAGATTGGATACTAGATCCATTCTCGTTTGAAGCTGTGGATAAGCTTGATAACTCTTTGTAGACGGAGTTTCTAGATCTGAAATATGAATGTAAGCTGAAAATCATTTTCAAGCAGAGCGGTTACGAGTTAGCCTGGGTGAGGCTTATGGGCACTTATCCACAACTGTGGGGAAAAACTAAAACCCTGAATATGACCCCCATGTTTCAAAACCCGAATGTTGGGAGTAACCTCATCTCACATTTGTGTATCTTCCGTAGTGATCACAGTCAGGTAATACAGGAGCCATAAAATAATCTGCAGCAATAACCTAGTTTAAACTTACTGAGCCAATGCAAATTATGCTTGGTTGTGAATGGAGAATATTTTCAGGATTACTGAGAGGTACTGGTATGGCAAAACCTTCAAACATGGTTATAGCTGTGTATTTCCCATTGGCTCAGCTGCAGTCTGCCAACCCGTCAGTAGCACCTGGTTGCAGTGGCTTATTTGCCCAAGAGTTTTATTAAAAACTTTAGTTTGCTAAAGACTACTGGTGGCCCTTCCCACTATGAGCATCAGTTAGAGTTCTCATGTCCGAGGTAAGAATATCAATTTTATTAAAACACACAAAATAAACAAGTAGTTCCGTGAAGAACTATACAGCCTATTTTCATATAACCTACTTATGTTAATTGCCACTATCAACATACAAAATTTCAGCTGGATTGCTGTAATAGATTCGTAGATATTGAGAACCGACTAAATATTTCGGATGGTCGCCATGTTGGATTTTATATATGTAGGTCCTAGAGTTATGTACTGTTACATGAAGATTATTGTGTACGTGTGGCATTCAAACTTCAATCGCATGATTAGGACACAAGAAGTAACAAAGATATTTTAAAATTTCGCACAGTTGCCATCTTGTGGTTATGGATACAATTGAAATAAATTAGATGGCAGTGGATTTACATTCGTATAAGGATTTACTGTACCAAGTTTCACTGCACTCGGATGGTAAAATTGCGAGAAACGTCCATGTGAATATTTATATTTCGCGTCGCCGCCTTGTTGGATTTGTGATCACCAGGTTATTTAAAGTCCTATAGGTGAATATAAGATCATAGCCCCTATGAACATAAAGAAAATCAGTCTCATTGCTATAATAGATTCGTAGATATTCAGAGCCGTCTAAATATTTCGGATGGTCACCATGTTGGATTGTTAAATGTATAGGCCATAGAGTCATGTATCATTAAAAGAAAATTATTGCGTAGGTTCATTATTCAAACTTTCACTTCGATCGCATGATTACGACACAAGAAATAAAAACTTAATTTTAAAATTCGCACAGCCGCCATCTTGAGGTTATATAAACAATTGAACTCAATTAGATACCAGTGCATTAAAATGTGTATAAACATTTCCTGTACTAGATTTCATTGCGTTTGGAACATTAAATCGGGAGAAAGGTCTATTTAAAATTTTCAAATTCGCTTGGCCGCCATGTTCGGTTTGTAGTTAACCGGTTTTTGAAAGTCTTATAGATGCTAATAGTTTCAGAGATATAGAATGCTGGTGAAATATTTCACACATCCGCCATCTTGTGGTTATATAGACAATTGAACGATGTTAGATGTCGGTGCATTACAATGTGTATAAACATATACTGTACCAAGTTTTATTGCGTTTGGTTGGTTAAATCACGAGAAACGTCTATTTAAAAGTCGCAAATTCGCGTGGCCGCCATGTTGGTTTTGTAGTTATCAGGTTTTCAAAATTTACTTAGGTGTACTTCTAGTAGTTCCCTTTATCACCGTAAAAAATTCCAGGGTGATATCGGGAAGAGTTTCGGAGATATTGAATGCTGGTGAAATATTTCGCACAGCCGCCATGTTGGATTGGTGTGACGTAACAAAATTTGAAGGGCATGGTCAAGGTCGCCCGGAATAGTGCTACGAACTTACCGAGTTTCCTTGAAATCGCTCCAGCCGTTTAGATTTTATTAGGGACACACACACACACACACACCTCTCTCACACACACACACGGACAAAAGGTGATCTCATAAGCCTATTTTTTTTTCAAAATTGAAAATAAGCTAAATATATGGTTTTCAAACTGAACTTGTCTTCTATAAAAACATGAGTTCAAGAGCTGCCTACTGGAAACCCCTGGCCACACACAGTCAAGTTTGTCTCTAGTGTTATCTGGCTTATGCATGGAAAGATCAGTGGTAGAGGAAGTCAGTGCTCTCTGGTTGTAAATATTTACTGTAAATGTTGTAATTTCAGAGCTCCAATATTGGAATGGTATTCAATTCACAGAAATAGTTACAGTTTTGAAAATTGTTTCTGTAGGTAAAATGCTTTCCTAAGAACGTTCGATTGAAGCCAACAAACGAGGGCTGTTTTTTTTTTTTTCAAGTTCCGATGGACTGTATAAAAATAACAGATTGACATACCAAACTGATTTTACTACTAAATGTTTGCTTGTTTTATTCTTATGTTTCAACATAATCTCCAAAACGATTGAAACATTTGTCGTATCGTTACACCGGCTTTCCAATGCCTCGGCAAAAGATTCTGCCGCCACTGAGGTGAGTACATATGGAGAGTCTCCTGAGGTGTTTCCTTTTTGGCCAGGTGTTGCCGCCCAACTATACCTTCAATTCTCGAAAAAGGTGAAAATCATTCACTGGTTTGGACTAAACGGTAGATGGTCCAAAACATCGCACTTGAATTCTTTGAAAAGGTCTATCGTAACGTTGGCACAGTGTGGTCGTGAATGATTTTCACCTTCTGTTATTTTTATACAGTCCATCGGAACTTGAAAAAAAATCAAGCCTACTTTAATCCATTCTCATTTCTTTATTCTTATTGAGAATGCTTGTACAATTCATTCTAACTGATTGGTTCTGATACAGAAATTATTATTTTCAAACTGATTCAGTAAGAAATGTATTTATTTTGTTCACCATTGTATTTCATCTACGTAAGCCAAAATAAAATTAAAGTGAGATGTTGAAGAAAAGATTTCTTGTGAATTTCCAAGTTGCTTTAAATATGCCAGTAGGCTGTATTTGTATTCTCTTACTGGGAATTTAATTAAATTTTGAATAAGTGAATATGTTCTCAGACTGAAATGGTTAATGTTACAAAAATTATTCAGTGGAAATTATGTTTTTTTCTTTCGTTTATTATTATGTAAATTAATTTGAAGAAAGGAATTCCTTGAGAGTTCTGAGCTCTTTGTATTCCTGCAATGGAATTTGTTTTTCTAAAACGCTGAATGGTTCTGACAAAGATATGGATATAGTTTTGTGAGTGATTTGTTAAAAATAATGTGTTACTTTTGTTTATTAATTTATTCCAGTTACTGTTTGTCATTTATTTGAATGATAGAGAGATAAAAATTGATCTTGAGAATTCTGAGCTATTACAACATGTAGGTTTGTTTGTATTTCTGTATTGTATACTTTTGTTCAATTTTTTGTACATGACTGAATATTTCTGATGATAGTTGATTTAGTATACAATTCATTAAGGAAATGGACTATTCCATTCTTGTAATGCTGTAATGTTTCTTACCTCAGAAATTTAAGATTATTTGTCTTATATGTATTCCTTTATTCCCTTAGTAGGAATTTCTTTTCAATGTTTCCTAAATAAATACTATTTTCTACAGAAATTGTAAGAGTTTGTATTCCTGCAATGGGATTTTTTTTCTAAAATACTAAATGCTTCTGATACAGATATGGATCTAGTTTTGAGTGTTTTTTTTAATAATGTGTTACTTTTGTAACTTTCGCAGGTACTGTTGTTAAGCCTCTTCCATGCCATTCTGTTCATAAACAATTTGCTCTCCATGATGTCTTCAAGTGCTCTTCCCATAAGTGTGATGTCCATCTTAACAATGCCCATCCAACGGGTCCTAGGTCACCTTCCTTCCACCTCCCTTTCCAAGTTTACTCGGGCTATTGTTGACGGTTCCATCCTCTCTACATGTCCAAACCACCATAGTCTACATGTTCTGAACCTGTTTAGAACTGATGTCGTGATCCCAGCCTCTCTCCTTAACTTCTCGATTTTTATCTTGTCCAATTTAGTCCTTCGCCATAGGTCAATATTGGTGTGAAGTAACTTTTGAAGAGTGTCAACTTTACCTTTCTTGGAACTTTCGTATCCTCACTTGCTGGTAGAAAAGGGAACTCTTCTGTATTCGATTGGTGACTTCATTTTTGGAGACTACACTACCAAGGTAGGTGAATCTGTCTACACATTCCAGTTGATGGTCTCCTACTGTCGACCAAAATATTATGTGCACTTGAGTTTGAAGGTTTTTTGTGAAGTAACCATTAAACCTACATAAAATCCAATAACATCATCATTTTCGTCATTCTATTTTACGATAGTTCATGTTGGTTTGGAATTTTTAATTTATATTTCAATACTTTTTTATCTTAGTTGAAACACAAAAAGTGCCCTTTTTAAGCGTATTTCAACCATGCGTCACATTTAAGAATTATTATCTCACAAACACGTCATCAGATCGAATCCAAATTTTAACACAATATACATTGGAATATTGTATAACTGGTTTATTGATTTCAAAATTTTGTTTCTTCAAGAACAAAAGTTATCATTTTTGTAAGGTAACTTTTTCTCGGCTCGGGGTCGTTGGGAAATGTAGTTCTTGGTTGCGTTGTTATCCTTATACATCAAAAAGTTATGCTGTATGACTGTGAAATACGTAAATTAATTCACTTATATTATATCGGTTTGTATTTGTACGGCGAAATAACACATGGTTCACCAGCTAGCCGCTTCGGGAGATGCTGTGCAGCGTTGCTGATATGGAGCCCATCACTTCATAGCGAGGCGCACCATGACGCGTGATGGAGCCCATCATGGCAACACTGTACAGCTTTCACCAGAGCGGCTAATTGGTGAACCATTGTCTTAATTCCCCGTACAAATACAAACCGATATAAAATAAGTGAATTAATTTACGTATTTCACAATCATACAGCATACCTTTTTGATGTATAAGGATTGCAACGCGACCAAGAACTACATTTTCAAACCACCCCGAGCCGAGAAAAAGTTACCTCACAAAAATGATAACAACTTTGTTTCTAGGACACACAAAATTTTAAAATTAATAAACCAGTTATACAACATTCCAATGTATATTGTGTTAAAATTTCGATTCGATCCGAAGACAGGTTTGTGAGATAATAATTCTTAAATGTGACGCATGGTTGAAACACGCTTAAAAACGGGCACGTTTTGTGTTCCAACTGTGATAAAAAATATTAAAATATAAATTAAAAATTCCAACCCTACATGAACTAACGTAAACTAGAACGACGAAAATGATGATGTTATTGGATTTTATGTAGGTCTATTAGTTACTTCACAAACAACCTTCAAACTCGAGTAGACCTACACATAATATTTTGGTCGACAGTAGTTTAATTGAATCGCTCGTTGTTGAAAGGCACTAAGTCCAATTTTTAAAGTTTTGAGATAAACACAAAAAACTGTTTTCCGCTCTTGTACTGAAATGAAAATGAAAATCCACAGGCTGCTTCCAGTCTCCGACCGGGTCAGGAATGGAATGAATGAAGCCCCCATCTAGCGGCGAGGATATGAACTGTGCCGGCTGCCGAGGCCTGACGCACTCCTCTGGGGCAATTATTTAATGAATGACAGATGAAATGAAATGATAGTGGAGAGTGTTGCTGGAATGAAATTTTGACAGGGAAAACCGGAGTACCCGGAGAAAAACCTGTCTGCCTCCGTTTTGTCCAGCACAGATCTCACATGGAGTGACCGGGATTTGAACCACGGACTCAGCGGTGAGAGGCCGGCGAGCTGCCGCCTAAGCCACGGAGGCTCTGCTTTTGTACTGAAATATGAGACGTAATTTTTTGTATGTGGAAAGTGCACACAAACGCCGATATAATAATAAAAAAAATAGCATTGTTCCGTTTGTTACTAACAATTTTATTGACAAAATACGTAACTGGACTTGAAACGCACTAACTGCTGGACTAAGTTCCTTTCAGCACAAAATAACTGACTTGACGGCTGTGGTAATAGCACAAGCACTGCCAGGACACGGTTCCATTCAACACCAAAACATGTATCTTGCTTCCTAGGACGCAAAATCGCGGTAAAAAGGATTGTTAAAAATGTGGACTTACTGTCCTTCAACAACAAGCGATTCAATTGTAGTCGGTATATTTGTCTCGGTCTCAGCCACTGCCACAAATTCATGATGCTTGATGTAAATCCTGTGGTACTCTCAACTGAATGCCACCAACAGAGCCTTTCTGTGGTCATGGGTGGCTTGGTACAAATACGCTGTATAGTGTTGGATGGTGTGCGACTGGCTATTCTCCAAGATAGATGTAACTAAAATGGAACGTCCTATACTTGCCCTCATAGATAAATACATGATCATTATAGATCAGTACATAGCAGTACAAGCACAGGAAAGAAAATTGGAAAGGGCAGATCACCTCGTAGTTCCACCCTTGAAAACAACAATAACATAAGAAAGAAAATTGGAGGTGGCAGAGATGAGGATGTTAAGGTGGATGTGTGGTTACCAGACGGGACAAGATTAAGAATGAACGCATCAGAGGAACAGAAGAAGATGAGAGGATAGCTGATTAAGGGGTTTTGGACATGTAGAACGAAGAAATGAAGACTTTGTGGGAAAGAGAGTGCAGACGATGAAGGTCGCTGGAAGGAGAAGAGTTGTGAGACCTAAGCTTATGAGGACAGATAAGGTTGTGGAAGACCTGAGGGGGAAAAGTTGGTTGAGAGGAGAAGCCCTAAACTGAAAGGAATGGCGGAAAAGAAATAAAGATGGAATTGCCGACCCCACTTAATTGGGAAAAGGTCTAGCTAAAGAAGAAGGAGATTGATCAGTACATAGCATAGGGCAACACAGACACAGTATACCGCACTTAACAACAGGGCTTGCCGGTGCACAAGAGGTGTTCAAAGTGAGTGCCATGTCAGTTAACAGCATTGCAGAAGTGAACACTATACGAGACCTGAATTTAACAACATGCTTAATTGCATGGGTGCGAGCTTAAGAACCAGAACTGAAAGATCAGTCAGTTGAATTGTGTTTACCACAACATACGAGTATACAGGGTCTTTCATATAAAGTAAGAACGGCAAGAGGCAGTTTTGTTATTCAGTGCTGTGGTGGCCTTGGCCAAGCTTGTGGCGTGCCATGGGCCCCTGCTTTAAGCGTGTACAATCCTTTATGAAATATTACCTTATAAAAGATGTTGGAAGTGTTGTCCTTCCTGTGTTATACAGGCATTGTATCTGGTAACCACATTCTGGCTGACGTGAGTGAGTTCTGTCACTGTAATATTTCTGATTTTTAATTTTATGCTTATTTACAATTACGTGAATCTGTGCTAGTGAAGGTGGCACTTCATCAGGAAACTGCTGAACAACTGAATCACGTACCCGCCGAGCCGACTCGTACTTAAAATAGGTTTTACAAACAAAAATACGATGTTGTAATGATAACTGTTTAGGGGCAGATGGCCTCGTAGTTCCGCCCCTTAAATAACAATAACTGATAACTGTCTCATGTTAACATCTGAGGTTCCGACTGCCAACTGAACACCTGCACGCTTATTGCAAGTATTATGCGCACGCTTTCAATACTACAGCAGGGGGCCGTGGCACGCCACAAGCCCGGCCAAAACCACTAGAGCAGCGGTTAACAAAGCCGTCGCTCACCATTCTTACTTTATATGAAAGACCCTGTAGGTGTGCCAAAACGAATCGCTCATGAAGGTTGTGCATGAGAGCCAAGGTTGTTCTTGAGTACCCACCTATTCCAATGGGCCACACTAGCAATGCTCAGTACTGTGATACATTTCTACATCGTGCACTTGGATTTAAACATCCAGTAGAGAGATTTTTCAGTGTTGCCGTATTGACAATATTGATATTACAACTTTTCAGGTGGTCAGCACAATATAATCCCAAGTACTGGGAAATAGGAAAACAAAAGAAAAAAAAACCTGAAAGAAATTGCATGTGATTAAAATATATATCATCATCTGTCTTCTACTCCAGTTGCCCGGGTGTAGTTTACGAGCGCCCTCCACTTGCGTCTGTCCATGTACCATTCTTCTTTCAGGATTCTATCCCAGCTAACTCCCCTTGTTCCTATGTCCTCCTTCACCTGGTCTAGCCATCTCTTCCTTGGTCTTCCTACCGGCCTTCTACCAACCACATCTGTGTGTAGTCTTTGTTTTGCTATCCTCCCCTCGGCCATTCGCTTGACATGGCCAAACCATCTCAAACGGGCCCTTGTCACTTTTTCTTTCAAAGTTGGGTACACTCCAGCTTCTTCCCTAATTTTTTTCATTTCTTACACCTATCCCTCCTAGTTTTTTGGACCATTGTTCGTAGAAACTTCATTTCTGCAGCTCGTAGTTTGCTGTCTATCTGTCTGGTTGTTGTGCAGGTTTCTAGGCCATATGTTATTATGGGGATAAAGTATGATTGAAAGAGCGTCTGTTTTGATCTCAAGAGGACTTGTTCGTTTCAGAGTAGGTTCCGAACTTGATGGTAGAACTGGGTTGCTTTTTGGGTTCGGCTATTGATCTCATGCTGTATCCTGTTATTGCTTGAAATAATGCACCCAAGATAGTTAAACTGGTCTACTGTTTCAAGCTGTGTACCTTCAAGCCTTATTTCTCCTTTCTTGTTCTGTCTGTTGACTGACATCGCTACCTTTTTTGATTTGTTTATTGTTAATCCGTGTGCTTTTAGACAGTTATTCCAGGTGGCCAACCTCTCCTGTACTTCTTTCTCTGTATTACCCCAAATTACTACATCATCTGCAAATGCGCTGATTTCTGTGTTGTTGTTATGCTTTATTCCTTTCATAACTTCGTCCATTACAGTGATAAAAAGTAATGGTGAGAGGGCACTGCCCTGTTGAACTCCTTTAGTTGTTTGGAACCAGTCAGAATTACCATACATATACAGTATATATTTGTTATTGACTACAGAAGATTGATCGATTTATTTCCACGGCTACACTTAGAGCTTGGGGGCAGCGTGGCACAGTCGGTAGAGGCGCTGAGCTTCTAACTGAAAGAGAGTGGGTTCGATCCCCACCCTGGTAGTGGATTTTGGAAACAAAATTACCACTTTCGGAAACGCAAATAGCCCTGGGGTTCACTCAGCCTACACCAGAAATGAGTACCAGGGTAATTCCTGGGAGCAAAGACGGCCGGGCGTGGAGCTGACAACTCCATCCCATGTAGTGCCGATGTCACAAAAAGTGGAAGCCTCTACCTTCCACTACTCCCAGGGCCTCCATGGCCTGTACGGAGTTGGCTTTGCTTTTTTACACTTAGAGCTTAAGAGCTCCTTTAGAGTAGCGCCCTACATACAAAATGAAAATCCACAGCCTGCTTCCAGTCTCCGACCGGGTCAGGAATGGAATGAATGAAGCCCCTATCTAGCGGCGAGGATATGAACTGTGCCGGCTGCCGAGGCCTGACGCACTCCTCTGGGGCAATGATTAAATGAATGACAGATGAAATGAAATGATAGTGGAGAGTGTTGCTGGAATGAAATTTTGATAGGGAAAACCGGAGTACCCGGAGAAAAACCTGTCTGCCTCCGTTTTGTCCAGCACAGATCTCACATGGAGTGACCGGGATTTGAACCACGGACCTAGCGGTGAGAGGCCGGCGTGCTTCCGCCTAAGCCACGGAGGCTTCCACGCCCTACATACAATAGGTTTCATTCACAATATAAATAACAATATTCTAGCAATGATAGTAACACTAAGACAATTATTTATTTATCGTATGACATAAAAACAAAAAGCAAGCAAACACACATTTACATTGATATATACAGACACATGACAAGGCAGGCTTATATATTTAAATCTAAATTCCTTATCCATTGCAATGCTGTAGGTGTTGCTAACAGGAAGTCAGACCGATTACCCTGATATGCTCTTCTATGGCATTCATGGACAAGGTGGTGAATTGATTGTGAAGGAGCACCGCAGTCACATTGGGGAGAAGGAATTTTACCCCATTTGAAGAGTGATTCAGCACGGACTCCGTGGTTAGTCCGGATCATATTGAAGACAGTAATAATACAATAATAATAATAATGAAAAAATTATATACAAAAGAGTGCATACAGACACAGTATCAGCCTGAACAACAAACACCATATACGGTACATGAAAAGATATTAACGTAGGGTAGGTTATCAGCTGTTGTCCTGATGTTATAACATAACCCTCTAACATAAAGCGGTAATCAGATGTGAGAGGTTTACTGCTCCAAGAAGCAGGATGAAAGACGTCTTTTGAGAGATGCAGTGCTTGCTTGCAATGTTGACGAACTTATATAAATCAAAGGTGTTAATAATAAATTAAGGTGTTGAAGAGGCATGAGGCGGTGCAAACAAAAGACGGGGAAACTATAGGATAACATGTTTTGGAGACTACTCACTGTCACCTCTTCTTTCGGCCTCCCTTGACCAACTCTTGTTCTCTTCCGACCCCAACGGTATTAGGGTATCCGAGGTCTAGGGAGTCTTTCACTTTCCCGCCTTAACCGGTCCTTCTCTCATCTTTCCTGATCCCTCATTCTTCGAGTGGTCAGAACTTCTGCTCAAGGCCCTAAAGGAGGCTGGGTGTGTGTAGCCCCACCACTTATGTTGCATCCTGGATATTGCTACACCCTCAGGGGCTCATGGCTGGTGAGCTTTGGATTTGGCGACCCCGAGGGATTACTGAGCTGGGTCAAGTGTTCCCCCTTTTCCCATTGCCTTTGGGGTGGACCCACTCCTCTTTCCCCTTCCTCTCTGCCTTTCATAGCTCTCCTTCCTTCCAAGTCCCTCAATTTTCACTCTTCAAAGGTTGAGGGCATTTTGTTTCCTCCTTCCTGTTTCCCCTTTCCTCTTCTAGTTTGTAAGTACAGGGAAACGTGGTTAATTCGAATTATATTTTGGATAATTCGAAGTTTTTACGTGTAAAAGCCCATCGGAAGCCAAACAGTTGGGTCAGGAATTCCCAAAAAACAAAAAAAAACAAAACACATCACGGAACTTCGGCGTTTTTTTAAAGTAGAAATGACGTAAGTGATTCTGTTTTCCGTTCCTTAAATTTGTTTGATTCTTTTGTGATGGCCGAGAGACTTAATTGTAGGAAACAGGTAAAAATCTCTAACTTTTTTGAAAAACTGTAGAATTCTCTAAGACTTGCCTAGATTGCTGGATTACTACTGTCGTTAAACAGGTGAACAGTACATTTTGGTTTTATTTTATCATTTGAAACATTTGAGGTAAATCACGATACAGTCATTATACAGTACCGTTGTCTGTTAATCTGCTCTGTTGAACGTAAATCATTATGTAAACGTAATACAATATATTTTCTCTACCCTTTTCAAAGAACATTCTTAATTCGAATTTTTGGATGATTCGATTTTTTTACTGGTCCCTTGAGGTTCGAATTATCCAAGTTCCACTGTAGTAGTTAGTTTTAGTTTTGGGTTTCATTTGATCATTTTTTCATCATCGTACCACCCAAACCATTAGACGCCTTAAAACAACAATTATCATCATGTTTTGCTCTTCAAGCGAGCATCATCAGATCCAAATACAGGGTCTTTCATATAAAATAAGAGCGCCAAGCGGCGGCTTTGTTAACCGCAGCTGCGGTCACCTTGGCCGAGCTTGTGGCGCGCCAAGGCCCCCTGCTTTAAGCGAGTGTACAACCCTATATAATGCAGCGGCCTTGCTAGCGTGTGTACAATGCTACAATCTTACTTTAGTTAGTTATTGTTTATGAAACCGAAACCCCTACTTGTCCTAATTTTGTGAGTGATTTATTCCGAGACCGTTCAAGATTCTCGCCAATGTCATCTAGCTCATCCTCTGTTAAAACTGTTCGTGTGCGGGCACGTTTTTTATTGAGCACCGAGCCAGTAGTGTCCAACTTATTTGCAATTACGTGAATCTGTGCTAGTGAAGGTGGCACTTCATCAGGAAATTCCTGAACAAATGCATCACGTACCCGCCGAGCCGACTCGTACTTAAAATAAGTTTTACATAATAAATACGATGTTGCAATGATAACTGTCTCACCATGTTAGCACTTGAGGTTTAGACTGGCGACTGAGCACCTGCACGCTTATTGCAAGGTCAAGTTTGGTAATGTCAATCTGTTATTTTTATACAGTCCATCGGAACTTAAAAAAAAAAAAAAAGCCCTCGTATGTACTATGCGCGCGCTTTCAATACTACAGCAGGGGCCGTGGCGCTCCACAAGCTCGGCCAAGGTGACCGCAGCTGCGGTTAAGAAAGCCGCCGCTTGGCGCTCTTATTTTATATGAAAGACCCTGTATTTAAACAAAATAGCTCTACAAAACACTACCAAACCCAAAAATTGTCGCTGCCTCCAAAAACAAAAAGAACATCAAAAACTAAGAAGGTGTGGCAATTAATACTGATAAATACTAAAGCATTTAAGCATCTGGAAAACAAATATAAAAATCTCCGCTCCACTGAGGAACATCGAATCATGGATATGTTTTCTTCTTTGTTTTGTTGGAACGCACACATTTTTTTCTCATCCTTGGCTGTACGTGAGAGAAAGTTGTATTCATCAAATAAGATTGAAATTCTTTTTGGTTCCTTTCATCCTGCAGACACATACGTTCAGTAGATTGACCAAGTTACTCTTCAACTGCACAGGCAACTATGAGATGCAGGTAGTATCTTAGGGGCAAGATGTGCGGTAGGCCGTCGCATTTTCAACATGTATGACACAAATTTTAGCTTAACCCCCAACCCAAAAAAACATATCCATGTTAAAAAAGTGACAGTTGGTCTGAAAGACTAGACTTTGTATCATTTTAAATGCTACAAATGCTGAAAAGTGCTATAAAGGCTGGAGGCTTCTCGCTTCGCTCGAAGCCAAAGACTCTTGACATGTTAGAAAATTATCTGCATAATACTTATCTTGTTTCAAATTACTCGCGAACGGCAAGGGCAAAGCAAGGTCAAGCACGCGGGGACGTGCCCCTTCCATCCAGTCTAAAAACACTTATAGTGGGCGATGTATTGAAGATAGAGATATGCTCTCGCGGACTTTTTTGTAGAACTGTTCATGCTGACCAATTCTTACGCTCGTAGTATATTGATATTTTTAACGGTTTGCCCAGCGTAAGCTTAAGAAGCGCATGGACGCCAAGTTTGTTTTCGACTTTTTCACTGAAATCGTTACTGCATGGCTTCCTTTGATCATACATGAATTACTTTCTACAGAATCTTTCCTCGAGATGGTGAAAACCGCATCAAAATCCATCCAGTGGTTCTCGAGATTACCCGTGACATCCAAGAATCGGGGATTTTTGTCTTATACTAACGAAGTAGAGATTGTCGGGGAATACATGCACTAAGCAGTACTATGACGTCACACACCTCAGTGCATCTGGGTACATTTCGTCCCGTCACCGTAACGTAACGCCAGACCTCAGCGTAACGACGAAGTCGACAAGATCATTTAAAATGATAAAAAGAACTACTTAGTTTAATATCTACAATATTGCAAGACTGAGAAATGATGATCCCATCAACAAACAGTCTCCCTCCACCAACTAATTTATGAAGGTGTAGCTACTGTTGCTGTTATACACTTATTGAAGGAATAAGCCCTAAACTAGAATTGTAAACTTATATGAAGAAGACGAACCTCAAAGGGATAGAGAGAAGCTGAAGGCTACATACTTGTAAAGCAGGCTGTTCCAAATCCATGAGTTTGAGTATGCGTACACGCGAGTACTCAGCAGTGTCGCTCGGAGCACGGTTGGAGAGGGACTGGGGGTGAGAGCCAATACGTCACTGGGTGAAGGTCATAGCACAAGTCTATCGCTTCCTGCCAGTCCTGATGTATCCACCGCGAAGTGACGGCAGCCCTCTACAGCATAGCTGTATTGCATGTTGCAGGTTCACTCACGTAAGGCGGCGAGTACTCTTCTGCTCACGGGCGAGTTGCTCGGCTGGAACAGCCTGTTGTAAAGGGTGCGCTGTCTTTCCAAATACACACCTTCCCGGCTCGTGTATGAATTGACCAGAGAGCCCTTCTTTATAGAAGAGCTGCGACTGAATCTCCTACTACCAGTTACGACAGCCTACCAATACTTACTGAGGGAGCTACATGAGAAGAAACGCCAGATTTGGAATGATTTCTACGTTACTGACGCCATGACCAACCGTGAATGGACGCAGGGAGGATACGATCCATGCCACGCAGTGACAAGACTCCGTGCACGAATTTCACCACAAGCTGTGCAACACCCCGAGCTTTCACGAGTCCTGCATGAACGTATATGCGCGAGGTGCGGTGATAAGTGTGAGAAATACTATGTATTTAAATTCGCTCGTTTTATAATTTTCATACCATTATAGGTGAGTTGCATACGACTATTTATATTCGACGATAATTATAACTATGTTATGTTCGAACATAAATATTCATACATATCTGTTGAGATTTCGCCAGTTTTATGTTCTGAACAGAGCACATGGGACGCAGAGAATACCTTGTATTTGACCATGGCCTCCTCAAATACCCCACTAGGACACCTGCCACGCAGTGAAATTTAAAATAGGAGGCCGTGGAAGTTAGCGGAGGTGCGATGCTATCCTCACCTAATTGGTCACACAACTGTTTATTGAGCTCTAATTGGTTGGAGAAACTGTTTCATAATGAAAAATAGTGTTATAATGACCCTCATTATGATACGGTTTTCTGACATATAATATTTACATTTCGACATCATCGAACATAAATATTATTATATGAAGAAATGACCTACGAGTACTCTGCTGTGTTGATAGAGAAATAGAACTGCAACATACAAAAAGAGTGTTTGTCCACTATTAATGTGTTGAAGAATCTGTTATAGAGACTTATCTGAAACGTGGAAATGTCTACAAACTGGCCTGGCAACCACTGTCCTGAGGCAATAACAATCTGTGTGAGGAACGACTCACAAATCACCAATATCAAGATAAACTTTTGTAATTTGAGGTGCTTTAAAAAAATCAGAATGTGTAAAAGCAGAGTTGCAATTGAATCGCTCGTTGTTGAAAGGCACTAACTCCAATTTTGAAAGTTTTGAGACTTCTTTATTTATTTATCTATTTATCGTATGTCTTTTAGTGCCAGGTGTCATGTTCGGCTCACCTGAGTCTGTAGCTGCTTCTATTGGACACCCATAGGGTGAGCTACAAGTTCCGTTCAATTTCAAGTAATTCCAACTTTTGCCACTGGATATCAATGATACCTAGTGGTGAACGTTGGAACTTTAGTAGAGCGTTCCGACGAAATCTAATCTCACAATTTAGCTGCACACAAGTTAAGTCTGTGGAAGGATCTTTTACATGTTGTCATAAATCTATGACATGGGACCGCCGACTTTACTTCCCCTCTGAAGGAAGGCATACTGAAGGATTTTTAACGCTCTTAAAAATCCGACGACTTCGGCCGGGTTATCTTGGGCACAGCAGTTCAGCATGCTACCAACTACGCCACCGAAGCCGCTAGTTTTGAAATAAACACAAAGAAATGATTTTCCGCTCGTGCACTAAAATATGAGACGTAGTTTTTAGTAACTTATGTGGAAAGTGCACACAAATGCCGATATAAACAATAAAAATAAAATAGCATTGTTCCGTATGCTACTAACAATTATATTGACAAAATACGTTCCTGGACTTAGTCCATTTCACCATGGAACGAGCAGAACCTTTGAGCGAGGATTATCATTCACATACTTCGTTTATTTCCTTTATTTCTAAATGAACATAATGTATCCGGCAGCCTGAAAAATGGTAACATGAAAGTAATAACTGTTATTTTCTTCGTGTTCTAACACACTAACTGCTGGACTAAGTTCCTTTCAACACGAAATAACTAACTTGATGGCTGTGGTAATAGTACAAGCGCTGCCAGGACATGGTTCCATTCAACACCAAAATATGCATCTTGCTTCCTAGGACGCAAAATTGCGTTAACAAGAATTTGTCAAAAAGTGTGCCTTTCCACAACGCACGATTCAATTATTTGTTATTTATTGTTTGTCACCCTTGTGTTGGATCCTGTACCCCAACTCCATTTTATGCTAGAATTGAGAAACACATTGCCTAAGCTTTCCAATGCTGGAGCAATATTGGACAATATAACACAGTTGCCACGACACGACGTGTGAAACTGCAAACATACGGTATGTTTCTATTTTGGCTATATTTTGTCATGTGTTTATTTGTGCAGTTACAATATGTCATTATCCAGAATTTACTTTCTGCAAGTCCTGTTTTGTGATAATTTGCCAAGTCTTAATCAATCAAGTCCACTATTTTTCAAAACTGGAACTTATAATTTCATTAATAGTTAATATAGTTGGTTTATGTATTCATTTTGAAATTGATGGAGAGCCAAATGGGATTGATACATAGGAGAACAGCAATAATCCACCATTAAGTATCCCACCATGATGACAACAACGTCAAACTTCCTAAATAAAACAGAAACATGTTTTGATTTAGTATAATTGTTCATGCAAACGTGGAAAAAATGAGTTGTAAAACAGACACTTCAGTTCTAATAGCACAAGTTAACATATCAGTAATATTTTGACCTATAAATAAAATGTCTACTTTGGAGCTGAAACTTTAAATTTAATGCGGAAAGGTGACATAAAATCATGCTCATGGAAAGAAGATTGGTTCGAAGCATCCTTGGCCCAAGGAAAACAGAAACAGTCTGTAACAGACCACGACCTAACAAGGAAATACACACCCATGTGGAGCACATAATTCACACCATGCGCAAACGATGCATGCCATTTTTTGGGCATTTAAATAGAATGAATAATGACAGGCTAACAAAACAAACTTTTAATAAAATTTTAAAACTTAAAGTTCAACCAGCGTGGTTTACACAAACATTAAACGATCTTAAGGAAGCCGACATTGACATTACAGATACATATAATAGGAATTTATTTCGGGAAAAAATTCAAAAAGTGATCTTCAGGGAGGAACAAGAAATACAACGAAAGCAGCCACAGAACATTGAACAGCTCCGAAAGCAGAGATCAGAGAGGATGAAGAGAATATGGGCAGAGAAAAGAAAGACATCAGGCGAGATCTGAAGTATTGATTTTACGTGCTCTGTAATAGTGCTATTCGATTAAATAAATATATAAACAAATTCCTTTTATCTACCACTCAGAAATGATACATGTTATCATATCAGCCTTCATCAGCCATTAGCAGCATAGCATATACAATCTCCAACATATTCGATCCTAAAATAGGTTGGAAAGTGTATATGCTACTGATGAAGGCTGATAACTGCTAAAACATGATTGTATCATTTCTGATAAAAGGAATTTGTATTGTAAAGTGGACATTATCCTTATAGATCTTGTACTCAATACGGAAAAAAGTGGAATCATGGATATAAATAATATTTTGATTGGGAACAATAGTATTGTTGTGGAACATTGAATACTATATTAATAGCTTCCACACCCTGCCTGTATTCGGTTTCGCTTATCTCGCTGTAGCTCTAAGACTGGCTGGAACAAGCATTTTTATTTTCTAAGTCGAGGAGTGTTTTCAACTCAATGAGCTCGATTTTCAAAAGCCACTATCTTACCATGAAAACCAAACTACGGCTCCTCAGGTGCTACCGTATGTGTTCTCAGTTCTCTTGTATGGTGTAGAAACATGGACCCTTACGAAGGCTACCACTGTTAAACTTGAAGCCTTTGAACTATGGCTTTACAGAAGAATACTGAGAATATCATGGATTCATAAAGTTTCAAATCTGGAAGTTCTACGCAGAGTTGAAAAAAGGCCAGAACTGATGAACATCATTAAGTGTCGTAAACGTCAGTACCTTGGTCACATTATGAGGAATCAAAAAAGGTATGAGCTGCTTCAACTTATACTACAAGGAAAAATAGAAGGAAAGAGATCGCCCGGCAGAAGGAGAATTTCCTGGCTCGACAACCTTAGAACCTGGTTCAAAAAAGTTCTGAAGAATTGTTCAGAAGTGCCACAGATAAAGCCAGAATAGCCATGCTGATCGCCAGCGTCCGAAGCGGACAGGCACGCTAAGAAGAAGTCACTAATACTTGTATGTCTACCCCTTATTATTCCCGTTTTCCAACGGGGTCGGGGATGAGATGCGATGGAAGTCTCTGTGGGGATGGTTTTTACGGCCGGATGCCCTTCCTGACGCCAACCTCATGAGAGGAGTTAATGAGAGATGAAATGAATGATGGTGAATGAACTGGGCAAGGAAGTGGAAGGAAGCGGCCGTGGCCTGTCAGAAGGTACCGTCCCAGCATTTGCCTGGTGTTGAAAATGGGAAACCACGGAAAACCATTTCAAGGACGTCCGACGGTGGGGCTCGAACCCACGCAGAGAGCTTGGCCCCATGACCTAATGCTGCGCTTTAGCCGGCGTAGCCACTACTGTCGGTAAGAAGTCACTAATACTAAAATGCAATATTTCTCCACTTTTATTTCCCAGGTTCCGTCATTTTTCAAGGGATAGAGCACTCTCTTTCTTTTTCATCATGATATCCCTTGCCTAGTGTATGAGGCCCTAGGGTTGTGTGTTGCCGTTGTCTACGAGATATGGAATTCGGGGAAATATGTGCCATTCTGATAACCAATGTCATTGTGCTGGCTGTGCTAGTGTGTGTACTTGCAATTGGGGGTACGAGGCGGCCATGGTCTGAATTTAGGTTTCTTCCTGACATTTGCCTGGAGTAGAAGTGGAAAACCATGGAAAATTACTTCTAGGATGAGTGGGGAGGGAGTTGAACCCACCTCTTCTCAGTTCTGCCTCACAAGGCTCACTATTCTGTTTTATTACCAGACTTGGGTAAAAATACTCACAAAATGTATTTTGATACAAAATACAATAACTGAATCCAAGAAAATATATAATTGTGTTTATAAATTAAATTGTAAATATCGAACACATTCCCTTAAGTTTGCTTGCAAACCATTGATTTGAAAAATCTTAATGGAATGGAAATTTTCTACGGTGGAATAATTAAGTATTTTCAGATTTATTTAAAAATACAATTTTGTATTTTGAACGAATCAGTTAGCCTACGGTATTTTGAATTTTGTATCGATATTTCATTGCCCAGCTCTGATTATTACTCCGCGGTCAAGCTGTATGCCGCTCACCAAGGTGAACCGGGTTCGATTCCCGGTCAATGCATGTGAGATTTTCGAAGTGAAATGCCATGTCCTGTGGTTCGGATTCCACGTAAAAATGAGGTCCCGTGGCTCATGATCGCAAGATTAACGGTCACATTAAACTACAAGCTTCCTTTTCTGATTACCTGTATTACTACAGGCAATGTGTGTAGCCTCCGTGGCTTAAGCGGCAGCACGCCGACCTCTCACCGCTGGTTGCGTGGTTCAAATCCCGGTCACTCCATGTGAGATTTGTGCTGGACAAAGGGGAGGCAGACAGGTTTTTCTCCGGGTACTCTGGTTTTCCCTGTCACATATTTCCTTCACGCAACACTCATCACTGTCATTTCATTTCATCTGTCATTCATTTATTCATTGCCCCAGGGGAGTGCGACAGGCTTCGGCTGCCGGCACAGTTCATATCCTCGCCGCTAGATGGGGGCTTCATTCATTCCATTCCCTGACCCGGTCGGTCGACTGGAAGCAGGCTGTGGATTTTAATTTTTCACTACAGTAGTCTACTGGAAGGGCTGTTTTAATTTCTTCAGTAGTTTTGTATCATTCTAGCTGCATTTCAAATTCATTGTTTGTATTCAGCTGGTTAATTATTTATTTTGCACTTACATTTACTCATTCTCAATACATTTGCAGAAAATATAGCCCAGGTATTATTATTATTGTCGCCTCCGTAGCGTAGCGGTCAGCATGGTTAGCTGCCGCCCCGGAGGTCCTGGGTTCGATTCCCGGCTCTGCCACGAAATTTGAAAAGTGGTATGAGGAATGGAACGGGGTCTACTCAGCCTCGGGTGGTCCAAATGAGTAGAGGGGGTTCGATTCCCACCTCAGCCATCCTCGAAGGGGTTTTCCGAGGTTTCCCACTTCGTCTTCGGGCAAATGCCGGGATGGTACTGTCCCCGATAATCCGGATAGTAGGCTGTCAGATATCCGCCCCCTCAATCGGATTGCCAATAATCAATCGCACCGGCACAGCTACATCAATGAAAATGGCACTGACAGATACTACCGAGATTAGAGCACAGAAGTTAACAAGAAATTATTGTGGAACACACCAAAATATACGGGGGTTCATACTTACCTTTACTTACCTATTCAAATTAATCTCGGGTTTGGGTTGCCAACTGGATCACTTCAAGTATGCCCACACAATAACCTCCACCACGATATTTAAAATGAACCAAGACGGAAACAAGAAACTTTAAACTGTACAATAATTTATTTCACATAAAGGAATAATATGACAAAATAGAACAACAAAATAAACGTGGCGATCATAAGCCATTGTCAATGTAATCATGTCCTCCTGTAGGACTTGTAGACTTTGCATACAAAATTTCAGCTTTCTAGCTCAAAAGAACGTGATGATAATAATAATACACATGGAATGAATAAGGGAGTTGGGACGAGACATATAGCAATTGTTTTCCTTTTAATAAACATCACACTTTATTTATAACTGCAAGGCTGCTATGCAGACGACCTTGGCCTCTATCATACAGTTGTCAGGCCAGCTGCGATACACCTGCATCATGTCGCATGCTCGCATCGTCAAATGGACTCACCTGTCCTGCCAACGTTAGCATGTGCTAGTTACGTCAGAGCCTAGCTCCTTCTCAAAACACTTTAAATGTCCTCAACTCAACTCAAATATTATCACGCAAATCTTTTAAATGCTCCATCCAAATATCACTGGATTACTTTAATAATCCCAAAAGTTGTTTAAATGTATAATCCACATGTTTAACTAGCGTTGTTTAGAGTATAATAACATTTTAAATTGTTTATAACAAATTGTTCATTAATTATTTATAACAATTATTAATTGTTTATAACATTGTCAAACGACAATTGAAAAATTTATACACGCCTCTATTAATCCCTTTCATATCAAATTATTATTAAAGATATTTACATAATTATTTACAATATTTATATTATTTATTTTAGAAATACATTTAACCACACGTTTATCCGGTTGATAATTACATAAATCGTGATGATATAATCGACCAATGAAGGTTAGTTATATTTAAATTTTAGATTCAGGTTTAATAATTAGTATTATTATTTGTGACGGTAACCTCCATTCAAAATCGTTATCTCAAATTATTTAAACACTCTTGTTAATTTTAACAGTAACTTCACATGATTAATTTTCAAAGGACCTGGACAATACACTCAGCGGAAAAATACCTCGCTCAAACGCACAAAATTGCACAAAATAGGCCCAGAATTCATCATATATCTCAATATATATGGCATAAAAATCTTCCACATACAAAAAACCTCCACTTATAAATTCATTAACTTCATTAATTACTGTGGGAACCTCCTTCACTTATTACAGGGCATTATTCATCAGCGACTTTTACACGTCCACTGAACTAACGATTATACATCCATAGTTCCTCTTTAAAAATTCTTATATTCATTAATTGTTTCAAAACTGTTATTATTTTTAACCTTCGTGGGTTTCATTCATGAATCGATATGAAGTAAAAATTTGCCAATCACAAATAAATTTAATAGCAAATACGATTATACACGCCTCCCTGGTCTATCAAAATTGAGATTACTATCTTCAAAGTATCGTAGTATAAAAATACTATCTTCAATAAAAGTTCATCTAAACTGCATAATAGTCGAATAGAATCCAATTAGACTGTGGAATGCAAACATTATTGTTCCAATCTAGAATTGAGAAAAACTCCTATCAAATGTTCATTACTATAGTGTATTCAATAAATCGTAATCAAAGTTCATATTTCATAAAATTGTCTATAATGCACTGGTATTTCAGAACTGACAATAGATGTCTATGTTGCAATCATGTTCATAAAACGACTAGTATTTCCAAGATCGTCGATACAGTAATAGATTTTAACGCTCTAATATCTTTTAATTATTCTTCTTTCTTGAGGATGACAGAAAATTGGTCAAAGCAATTTACTGAATAGAATTACTTTAATAAAATGACACGCTGTCTGAATTCAAATCTGCCATAGAAAATCGTTAACTTTAGAGTCCAATCGTGACTACAAAAATAAGCAAATTACTGGAAGAATATAAATTATCAGTCTCAACTGATCCAAAATTATTTAAATATGCCAATGACATAACAATGTCTTAATAAATCGTAGAAAAAGGCATAAATCAACAAAGTGTACTGAGTACAGAAATATCAAGCAAGAATATGGGGCAAAATATATGGGACAGAAAATATGGGAAAAATGGTTGCTCAGACATCGCTAAATGGCTCAAATAAAACAAGAAACGTTCACGACTACCTTATCTGTTGATTGAAGTTCTAGAGGAAAATCTTCCAAAGAAGACTGATGATAGTTCCATTTCACCAACGTAAAGATGTGCTCCGTCCTCGAACCTGGAACCAGCGCCCTCGGAGAATAGAACTGCTTCCTCCTCCGGAAATTGCACTGCTCCGTGTATACGATAGACATCCTTCTGGCAAAACTCTTCTTTGCGAGCCGGGTCCACCCTGGCCTCTCTTGAAAGTTCCCTGAAGTTCTGGCAAAACTCTTCTTTGTGAGCCGGGTCCACCCTGGCCTCTCTCGATAGTTCCCTGAAGTTCTGGTAGAAATTCGCCATGAAGTTTATTGCAATTATTTCCGCAGAAATGTTCATAATTGTAGAGTATGAAAATCTTTCCACTGCCATTTGATAGAAATCAGCGTTGGACCACGATGCATGAGTGTAGTTGGATGTTCACTACATGCTCGCTTGTGTAGAAGGACGATTAGCGAAGTTCCATGCTGCTATTTCACTCCATTGATATATGTCCCAATTGCATTAAAGATTTAGCCTTCCATCTCCACTTCTGTTATAATCATAGTTGAAAGAACTGCCATATTATATTGTTCCATTCTATAATGTAGCGTTGTATCACCAAATGCAATATGTAGTATCACGGTTGCAATACCCGCGTCAGCCGTAGCGTAGAATGTGATATTATAAAAGTGCTTCTCAGGTGGCGAGAAAATCACTTTTGTCTGCAGTCTTATTATGCCAATATCTTCCAAATTATATTCGTGAAAATGTTCAACTTTCCTACACACTTCAATACTGTTATGCACAATAGAATTAGCATACAGGCATTAGCTAACTCCAGATAGATTATCTTGTAGACTCGTTTATGCGTGCGTTTCAACTTCGCCTAGTTTCAAACACCGTAAAATGGAACTGCTGCACTGCTCCGTGCTCGTTCGATGCGGTGGGCTCTACCACACGCGCTAAAGACGACTTGCTTCACTGAATCACTCGAAGTCTGACAATATGATAATCAGAAAAACCACTATAAGACACGAGAAAATGAGATATGAGAGCTCCTCTCTCCTGTGCAAGACCTTTTATCAACTTCTTAAGGGGCGTATCCATCCCTTCCATAGCTTGTTCCTCCGTCATGGCTAGAAGTTCTAACTTTGGCTATACTTGACGGATTTTCAAATTTCAAAAACTCAAAATTAATTTCTTCAAAATTCCAAATCAATGCCATAACTGAAAATGGATTTCCACAATTATACATTCCAAAAGTAATTAAATATGGTAGTTTCAGTAATCTCCGTCTACCTCCAAACTATCATTCATTGGTTCGAGTCTTTCCTCCAATAGCGTAACTTCTTCCTTAGCACAATTCTTTGTTTCCCTGCGACTGCATCGTAAATCTCAGATCTTTCTCGAACAAAGTCATGACGTCACCAAGAATCTCAACTCAACTAGCCTACTTGCATGAAGTCTGCGTCATCCGTGCTTACGTCATGAATATCCACGTCACAACTATGACAGCCATAACTTTATTCATATTTGCCAGTACAACCACCGTGGTCTCAATATAATTCAATTTACGGGGGCATTCTCCCTTCACCACGTTTTAAAAACAGTTGCAAATTGTTTTTAAACTCTGTGTTATACATATCTCAATTCACCTGAACACGAAATTGAATTATTATTGGCTTACTCTTGGATAATATTTCCTCTATGTTCCTTAATCATAAGTCTCTTCTACTCTGGGTTGTGTGTGGCTAATGCATTCTCTCCTCTCTACTTTCTCTTCTGTCCTGTATTCCTGTTTTCCAAGTTCTGCTGGCTTGTAGAAGGACCAGGATCGATCACTACATCCTGTCTTTTCTTTTGGTTTTCAACTTCCTTCTCTCGTAATTCCTTCAAATATTGCTGACTTTCTTTCTCTCTCTCTTGATATTTGTCGGGTGTCATAACCTGACCTTGAGAATTCTGATTCCGATTCTGGTAATTTCTATTGTAGTTCCTATTGTAGTATCTACCTCTTCCGTTATTATAATTCCCTCTATTATTGTTCCAGCCTCTTCTTTGCTGATATGGACGGTAACCTTGTGATCTGTTGCGAAAATAATTATTCCTATGAGGACCTACATTTTCAGTTTTCTCTTCATCAGCAGGCTTATCAGTTTGCTGAACTTGATCCATGTAGACTGTATTAATGTCTTTGAATTCGTGCCTCTGACCTTTTTGTACCACATTTGGCATCGGACTGGTGTAGTCAAGCCTTCTCAATAGCTCGTCCATACTGGTCAAATCCCTGATATTTGACGATATGATGAGTCTTCTTACTTCCACAGGCAGCATACGAGAAATCGCATCTATCAACTGTTCTGTCGACAATGGGGGTTGCAAAAATCTCAAGCGCGATAACTGGCTCGTGAAGAAATCAGCGTACCGTGTTGGAAGAGTACCTGAATACTTCCTCGAGTATACCTCAGCTCTTAATGAATTCTGTGCTTCTATTGACCAGAATCGTTTTATCAGTGCCTCTGCAAATTCGTCGAAATTACTGAAAGTGTACCGGAATGCTCTGAACCATTCAAGGGGTCCTCCAGCTAGAAATATTTCTACTATTCTCATCTCTCTTTCTCTGGGAATGTGAGCTTCAATGAAATAGTCTTTCAGGTTCCTGATATATTCTATCGGTGTTAGACTATCAGTATTACTAAACTTTTGAGGTTTGTCCTCGAAGTTTCGGATGACTGTCACATTTCTCGGATATGAATCCATGTAATTCTTCCCACTATCTCGATATTTCCATTCAGGTTCAATATTCCTATCCTCTTCTTCTTCGTGAAATCTGGATATACGTTCCTCAGGACTAATATCTCTCTCTTCTGTATCGAGGTTACATCTTCTGACGTAATTCCTATTGTCTTCACAAGTTAATCCTTCTGGATCCTTATCTGTTATTTCCGTGATGACTTTCCTAATCAACTCTTCTTTATAGGTTTCCATCATGCTAGCTTCTCCTAGTTTCAAATTCTGAAGTTTGCTCGTAGTTTCATTAACATCAGAGACAACCTTATGAATTTGTTCCTTTAATGTTTGCACGTCCTGACCTATTTGAGTTCTATCCTCTACCTGCTTTTCGGATAGCGAATCCATCCTTATACTCAAATCTTTTCTAATTTGAACTACTTCATTATTGATATCTACTTGTGTACTGGCAAGTTTTCGTTCAATTCGTTCCTGAATCTGAGTGACATGTTCCCCACTTGACCTGTTCCATTCATCTTTCCAAACCGTTACATTTTCAGTTAACATTTCCGCAATATCTACTTCAATGTCTTCCTTAAGTAAACGATTATGATCTAATACTTGGGTTCTCATGACCTCTACATCATATTTTAAACCTGCTAAAGAAGCTGTTGTCCTAACAGACTCGTCAACCAACCTAGTTGTTAAAGCACTAATGTTACGAGTACAAAGTGTTTTTGAAGTTTCAATTTCTTCTCTAACTTTATTAACATCAGTTTGAACTTGGCAATGTCTACAAAAACTGTATTTACTTCTACTTGTATCTTATTGATATCGCTTTGCATCTCATTTACATCAGAATGAATATTATTTATGTCTACTTGAACGTTTGACACATCGGTTCGAACATTTTTAATCTCTCTTTGAACTTCTTCTACCTTATCTTGTACAGTAGCAACATCATTCCTAACAACAATTACCTCTGCTCTAGCACATGAAATATCATCCCGGACATTAGCAACATCAAGATTCAACATAGTAAGATCTTTCTGTACCTTAGAAACATCAGTCTTAACATCTGAAACATCTTTATGCACATTGGACAAATCTACTTTAACCTCTGAGACATCTTTATGCACATTGGACACGTCTGTGCGCATGTCAGTTACAGCATTCTCAATTCCCTGGGTATTGATCTGTAAACGCGACATATTATTTTCTAAGTTTGCAGAACTGGTTTGAAGAACTTTCAAACTTTCATCCAGCATCTGCTTCGTTCGACTAGCATTCCTAGCTTCCATCTCCTTTACACTTTCATCCAGCCTAATAGACATATTACTAGAATTCTCCTCCATCATCTGCTTCATACTGTTATTCATGCTAGCTTTCATCTCCCTCGCACTTTCATTCATGCTAGCTTTCAACTCCTCCAACATTATTCTCATGCTCTCATCTGCCATTTCAATATTATTTCAATAATAGACTGCTTTAGGGACATACATCAAACAGAGCAAAATAACAACATCTGAGCAACATCTTTCACCATATATAAGTTTGAGCAATTTTCTGTCTTAAATCTAACTTATAATTAGCTTATAATTAACTTTCGTAGACACTTCATGTTGAAATAAACTCAAGCACATGTTCAAATTTCCTTGGTTCATTTCAAAATATCCTAACATAAATAATTTACATTTACATTCCAAATAGTTTAATTTTATCTTTACTATGACTAAACATGTCATAAGCCGGTTAAATAAAATAAGATTCCAGATCATAGGCGATTTTTCTAAGTTTCCAGCCTATTTAACCTCTCTCACGTTGTATAAGATCTGATCTTTTCTTAGTGTAATTCCCCTAATACAACACAACATTTAATCCCTATATAATCACACTCTCAAATTCTACAATTGGCCAAGACATCTAACAAAGAATCAACCTCTTTATTTGAATCTTCACAATCCCATTGACATCGATAACTTGGTAATCCAATGTTATTCGAACACTCCACACGAAATTGCAGTGCCAATTCTACTGCAATAACTTGGTAATCCAATGTTATTCAAGCATTCCGAACTTCGATTGTGCCAATTCTACTGGCGTTCAACCTGGTAATCCAGTGTTGTCAATCGAGCCCCACCGAATTGCGGCGCCAATCCTACTGTCCCCGATAATCCGGATAGTAGGCTGTCAGATATCCGCCCCCTCAATCGGATTGCCAATAATCAATCGCACCGGCACAGCTACATCAATGAAAATGGCACTGTCAGATACTACCGAGATTAGAGCACAGAAGTTAACAAGAAATTATTGTGGAACACACCAAAATATACGGGGGTTCATACTTACCTTTACTTACCTATTCAAATTAATCTCGGGTTTGGGTTGCCAACTGGATCACTTCAAGTATGCCCACACAATAACCTCCACCACGATATTTAAAATGAACCAAGACGGAAACAAGAAACTTTAAACTGTACAATAATTTATTTCACATAAAGGAATAATATGACAAAATAGAACAACAAAATAAACGTGGCGATCATAAGCCATTGTCAATGTAATCATGTCCTCCTGTAGGACTTGTAGACTTTGCATACAAAATTTCAGCTTTCTAGCTCAAAAGAACGTGATAATAATAATAATACACATGGAATGAATAAGGGAGTTGGGACGAGACATATAGCAATTGTTTTCCTTTTAATAAACATCACACTTTATTTATAACTGCAAGGCTGCTATGCAGACGACCTTGGCCTCTATCATACAGTTGTCAGGCCAGCTGCGATACACCTGCATCATGTCGCATGCTCGCTTCGTCAAATGGACTCACCTGTCCAGCCAACGTTAGCATGTGCTAGTTACATCAGAGCCTAGCTCCTTCTCAAAACCCTTTAAATGTCCTCAACTCAACTCAAATATTATCACGCAAATCTTTTAAATGCTCCATCCAAATATCACTGGATTACTTTAATAATCCCAAAACTTGTTTAAATGTATAATCCACATGTTTAACTAGCGCTGTTTAGAGTATAATAACATTTTAAATTGTTTATAACAAATTGTTCATTAATTATTTATAACAATTATTAATTGTTTATAACATTGTCAAACGACAATTGAAAAATTTATACACGCCTCTATTAATCCCTTTCATATCAAATTATTATTAAAGATATTTACATAATTATTTACAATATTTATATTATTTATTTTAGAAATACATTTAACCACACGTTTATCCGGTTGATAATTACTTAAATCGTGATGATATAATCGACCAATGAAGGTTAGTTATATTTAAATTTTAGATTCAGGTTTAATAATTAGTATTATTATTTGTGAAGCCTCCGTGGCTTAGGCGGCAGCACGCCGGCGTCTCACCGCTGGGTCCGTGGTTCAAATCCCGGTCATTCCATGTGAGATCTGTGCTGGACAAAACGGAGGCAGACAGGTTTTTCTCCGGGTACTCCGGTTTTCCCTGTCAAAATTTCATTCCAGCAACACTCTCCGCTATCATTTCATTTCATCTGTCATTCATTTAATCATTGCCCCAGAGGAGTGCGTCAGGCCTCGGCAGCCGGCACAGTTCATATCCTCGCCGCTAGATAGGGGCTTCATTCATTCCATTCCTGACCCGGTCGGAGACTGGAAGCAGGCTGTGGATTTTCACATAATTATTTACAATATTTATATTATTTATTTTAGAAATACATTTAACCACACGTTTATCCGGTTGATAATTACATAAATCGTGATGATATAATCGACCAATGAAGGTTAGTTATATTTAAATTTTAGATTCAGGTTTAATAATTAGTATTATTATTTGTGACGGTAACCTCCATTCAAAATCGTTATCTCAAATTATTTAAACACTCTTGTTAATTTTAACAGTAACTTCACATGATTAATTTTCAAAGGACCTGGACAATACACTCAGCGGAAAAATACCTCGCTCAAACGCACAAAATTGCACAAAATAGGCCCAGAATTCATCATATATCTCAATATATATGGCATAAAAATCTTCCACATACAAAAAACCTCCACTTATAAATTCATTAACTTCATTAATTACTGTGGGAACCTCCTTCACTTATTACAGGGCATTATTCATCAGCGACTTTTACACGTCCACTGAACTAACGATTATACATCCATAGTTCCTCTTTAAAAATTCTTATATTCATTAATTGTTTCAAAACTGTTATTATTTTTAACCTTCGTGGGTTTCATTCATGAATCGATATGAAGTAAAAATTTGCCAATCACAAATAAATTTAATAGCAAATACGATTATACACGCCTCCCTGGTCTATCAAAATTGAGATTACTATCTTCAAAGTATCGTAGTATAAAAATACTATCTTCAATAAAAGTTCATCTAAACTGCATAATAGTCGAATAGAATCCAATTAGACTGTGGAATGCAAACATTATTGTTCCAATCTAGAATTGAGAAAAACTCCTATCAAATGTTCATTACTATAGTGTATTCAATAAATCGTAATCAAAGTTCATATTTCATAAAATTGTCTATAATGCACTGGTATTTCAGAACTGACAATAGATGTCTATGTTGCAATCATGTTCATAAAACGACTAGTATTTCCAAGATCGTCGATACAGTAATAGATTTTAACGCTCTAATATCTTTTAATTATTCTTCTTTCTTGAGGATGACAGAAAATTGGTCAAAGCAATTTACTGAATAGAATTACTTTAATAAAATGACACGCTGTCTGAATTCAAATCTGCCATAGAAAATCGTTAACTTTAGAGTCCAATCGTGACTACAAAAATAAGCAAATTACTGGAAGAATATAAATTATCAGTCTCAACTGATCCAAAATTATTTAAATATGCCAATGACATAACAATGTCTTAATAAATCGTAGAAAAAGGCATAAATCAACAAAGTGTACTGAGTACAGAAATATCAAGCAAGAATATGGGGCAAAATATATGGGACAGAAAATATGGGAAAAATGGTTGCTCAGACATCGCTAAATGGCTCAAATAAAACAAGAAACGTTCACGACTACCTTATCTGTTGATTGAAGTTCTAGAGGAAAATCTTCCAAAGAAGACTGATGATAGTTCCATTTCACCAACGTAAAGATGTGCTCCGTCCTCGAACCTGGAACCAGCGCCCTCGGAGAATAGAACTGCTTCCTCCTCCGGAAATTGCACTGCTCCGTGTATACGATAGACATCCTTCTGGCAAAACTCTTCTTTGCGAGCCGGGTCCACCCTGGCCTCTCTTGAAAGTTCCCTGAAGTTCTGGCAAAACTCTTCTTTGTGAGCCGGGTCCACCCTGGCCTCTCTCGATAGTTCCCTGAAGTTCTGGTAGAAATTCGCCATGAAGTTTATTGCAATTATTTCCGCAGAAATGTTCATAATTGTAGAGTATGAAAATCTTTCCACTGCCATTTGATAGAAATCAGCGTTGGACCACGATGCATGAGTGTAGTTGGATGTTCACTACATGCTCGCTTGTGTAGAAGGACGATTAGCGAAGTTCCATGCTGCTATTTCACTCCATTGATATATGTCCCAATTGCATTAAAGATTTAGCCTTCCATCTCCACTTCTGTTATAATCATAGTTGAAAGAACTGCCATATTATATTGTTCCATTCTATAATGTAGCGTTGTATCACCAAATGCAATATGTAGTATCACGGTTGCAATACCCGCGTCAGCCGTAGCGTAGAATGTGATATTATAAAAGTGCTTCTCAGGTGGCGAGAAAATCACTTTTGTCTGCAGTCTTATTATGCCAATATCTTCCAAATTATATTCGTGAAAATGTTCAACTTTCCTACACACTTCAATACTGTTATGCACAATAGAATTAGCATACAGGCATTAGCTAACTCCAGATAGATTATCTTGTAGACTCGTTTATGCGTGCGTTTCAACTTCGCCTAGTTTCAAACACCGTAAAATGGAACTGCTGCACTGCTCCGTGCTCGTTCGATGCGGTGGGCTCTACCACACGCGCTAAAGACGACTTGCTTCACTGAATCACTCGAAGTCTGACAATATGATAATCAGAAAAACCACTATAAGACACGAGAAAATGAGATATGAGAGCTCCTCTCTCCTGTGCAAGACCTTTTATCAACTTCTTAAGGGGCGTATCCATCCCTTCCATAGCTTGTTCCTCCGTCATGGCTAGAAGTTCTAACTTTGGCTATACTTGACGGATTTTCAAATTTCAAAAACTCAAAATTAATTTCTTCAAAATTCCAAATCAATGCCATAACTGAAAATGGATTTCCACAATTATACATTCCAAAAGTAATTAAATATGGTAGTTTCAGTAATCTCCGTCTACCTCCAAACTATCATTCATTGGTTCGAGTCTTTCCTCCAATAGCGTAACTTCTTCCTTAGCACAATTCTTTGTTTCCCTGCGACTGCATCGTAAATCTCAGATCTTTCTCGAACAAAGTCATGACGTCACCAAGAATCTCAACTCAACTAGCCTACTTGCATGAAGTCTGCGTCATCCGTGCTTACGTCATGAATATCCACGTCACAACTATGACAGCCATAACTTTATTCATATTTGCCAGTACAACCACCGTGGTCTCAATATAATTCAATTTACGGGGGCATTCTCCCTTCACCACGTTTTAAAAACAGTTGCAAATTGTTTTTAAACTCTGTGTTATACATATCTCAATTCACCTGAACACGAAATTGAATTATTATTGGCTTACTCTTGGATAATATTTCCTCTATGTTCCTTAATCATAAGTCTCTTCTACTCTGGGTTGTGTGTGGCTAATGCATTCTCTCCTCTCTACTTTCTCTTCTGTCCTGTATTCCTGTTTTCCAAGTTCTGCTGGCTTGTAGAAGGACCAGGATCGATCACTACATCCTGTCTTTTCTTTTGGTTTTCAACTTCCTTCTCTCGTAATTCCTTCAAATATTGCTGACTTTCTTTCTCTCTCTCTTGATATTTGTCGGGTGTCATAACCTGACCTTGAGAATTCTGATTCCGATTCTGGTAATTTCTATTGTAGTTCCTATTGTAGTATCTACCTCTTCCGTTATTATAATTCCCTCTATTATTGTTCCAGCCTCTTCTTTGCTGATATGGACGGTAACCTTGTGATCTGTTGCGAAAATAATTATTCCTATGAGGACCTACATTTTCAGTTTTCTCTTCATCAGCAGGCTTATCAGTTTGCTGAACTTGATCCATGTAGACTGTATTAATGTCTTTGAATTCGTGCCTCTGACCTTTTTGTACCACATTTGGCATCGGACTGGTGTAGTCAAGCCTTCTCAATAGCTCGTCCATACTGGTCAAATCCCTGATATTTGACGATATGATGAGTCTTCTTACTTCCACAGGCAGCATACGAGAAATCGCATCTATCAACTGTTCTGTCGACAATGGGGGTTGCAAAAATCTCAAGCGCGATAACTGGCTCGTGAAGAAATCAGCGTACCGTGTTGGAAGAGTACCTGAATACTTCCTCGAGTATACCTCAGCTCTTAATGAATTCTGTGCTTCTATTGACCAGAATCGTTTTATCAGTGCCTCTGCAAATTCGTCGAAATTACTGAAAGTGTACCGGAATGCTCTGAACCATTCAAGGGGTCCTCCAGCTAGAAATATTTCTACTATTCTCATCTCTCTTTCTCTGGGAATGTGAGCTTCAATGAAATAGTCTTTCAGGTTCCTGATATATTCTATCGGTGTTAGACTATCAGTATTACTAAACTTTTGAGGTTTGTCCTCGAAGTTTCGGATGACTGTCACATTTCTCGGATATGAATCCATGTAATTCTTCCCACTATCTCGATATTTCCATTCAGGTTCAATATTCCTATCCTCTTCTTCTTCGTGAAATCTGGATATACGTTCCTCAGGACTAATATCTCTCTCTTCTGTATCGAGGTTACATCTTCTGACGTAATTCCTATTGTCTTCACAAGTTAATCCTTCTGGATCCTTATCTGTTATTTCCGTGATGACTTTCCTAATCAACTCTTCTTTATAGGTTTCCATCATGCTAGCTTCTCCTAGTTTCAAATTCTGAAGTTTGCTCGTAGTTTCATTAACATCAGAGACAACCTTATGAATTTGTTCCTTTAATGTTTGCACGTCCTGACCTATTTGAGTTCTATCCTCTACCTGCTTTTCGGATAGCGAATCCATCCTTATACTCAAATCTTTTCTAATTTGAACTACTTCATTATTGATATCTACTTGTGTACTGGCAAGTTTTCGTTCAATTCGTTCCTGAATCTGAGTGACATGTTCCCCACTTGACCTGTTCCATTCATCTTTCCAAACCGTTACATTTTCAGTTAACATTTCCGCAATATCTACTTCAATGTCTTCCTTAAGTAAACGATTATGATCTAATACTTGGGTTCTCATGACCTCTACATCATATTTTAAACCTGCTAAAGAAGCTGTTGTCCTAACAGACTCGTCAACCAACCTAGTTGTTAAAGCACTAATGTTACGAGTACAAAGTGTTTTTGAAGTTTCAATTTCTTCTCTAACTTTATTAACATCAGTTTGAACTTGGCAATGTCTACAAAAACTGTATTTACTTCTACTTGTATCTTATTGATATCGCTTTGCATCTCATTTACATCAGAATGAATATTATTTATGTCTACTTGAACGTTTGACACATCGGTTCGAACATTTTTAATCTCTCTTTGAACTTCTTCTACCTTATCTTGTACAGTAGCAACATCATTCCTAACAACAATTACCTCTGCTCTAGCACATGAAATATCACCCCGGACATTAGCAACATCAAGATTCAACATAGTAAGATCTTTCTGTACCTTAGAAACATCAGTCTTAACATCTGAAACATCTTTATGCACATTGGACAAATCTACTTTAACCTCTGAGACATCTTTATGCACATTGGACACGTCTGTGCGCATGTCAGTTACAGCATTCTCAATTCCCTGGGTATTGATCTGTAAACGCGACATATTATTTTCTAAGTTTGCAGAACTGGTTTGAAGAACTTTCAAACTTTCATCCAGCATCTGCTTCGTTCGACTAGCATTCCTAGCTTCCATCTCCTTTACACTTTCATCCAGCCTAATAGACATATTACTAGAATTCTCCTCCATCATCTGCTTCATACTGTTATTCATGCTAGCTTTCATCTCCCTCGCACTTTCATTCATGCTAGCTTTCAACTCCTCCAACATTATTCTCATACTCTCATCTGCCATTTCAATATTATTTCAATAATAGACTGCTTTAGGGACATACATCAAACAGAGCAAAATAACAACATCTGAGCAACATCTTTCACCATATATAAGTTTGAGCAATTTTCTGTCTTAAATCTAACTTATAATTAGCTTATAATTAACTTTCGTAGACACTTCATGTTGAAATAAACTCAAGCACATGTTCAAATTTCCTTGGTTCATTTCAAAATATCCTAACATAAATAATTTACATTTACATTCCAAATAGTTTAATTTTATCTTTACTATGACTAAACATGTCATAAGCCGGTTAAATAAAATAAGATTCCAGATCATAGGCGATTTTTCTAAGTTTCCAGCCTATTTAACCTCTCTCACGTTGTATAAGATCTGATCTTTTCTTAGTGTAATTCCCCTAATACAACACAACATTTAATCCCTATATAATCACACTCTCAAATTCTACAATTGGCCAAGACATCTAACAAAGAATCAACCTCTTTATTTGAATCTTCACAATCCCATTGACATCGATAAATTGGTAATCCAATGTTATTCGAACACTCCACACGAAATTGCAGTGCCAATTCTACTGCAATAACTTGGTAATCCAATGTTATTCAAGCATTCCGAACTTCGATTGTGCCAATTCTACTGGCGTTCAACCTGGTAATCCAGTGTTGTCAATCGAGCCCCACCGAATTGCGGCGCCAATCCTACTGTCCCCGATAATCCGGATAGTAGGCTGTCAGATATCCGCCCCCTCAATCGGATTGCCAATAATCAATCGCACCGGCACAGCTACATCAATGAAAATGGCACTGTCAGATACTACCGAGATTAGAGCACAGAAGTTAACAAGAAATTATTGTGGAACACACCAAAATATACGGGGGTTCATACTTACCTTTACTTACCTATTCAAATTAATCTCGGGTTTGGGTTGCCAACTGGATCACTTCAAGTATGCCCACACAATAACCTCCACCACGATATTTAAAATGAACCAAGACGGAAACAAGAAACTTTAAACTGTACAATAATTTATTTCACATAAAGGAATAATATGACAAAATAGAACAACAAAATAAACGTGGCGATCATAAGCCATTGTCAATGTAATCATGTCCTCCTGTAGGACTTGTAGACTTTGCATACAAAATTTCAGCTTTCTAGCTCAAAAGAACGTGATAATAATAATAATACACATGGAATGAATAAGGGAGTTGGGACGAGACATATAGCAATTGTTTTCCTTTTAATAAACATCACACTTTATTTATAACTGCAAGGCTGCTATGCAGACGACCTTGGCCTCTATCATACAGTTGTCAGGCCAGCTGCGATACACCTGCATCATGTCGCATGCTCGCTTCGTCAAATGGACTCACCTGTCCAGCCAACGTTAGCATGTGCTAGTTACATCAGAGCCTAGCTCCTTCTCAAAACCCTTTAAATGTCCTCAACTCAACTCAAATATTATCACGCAAATCTTTTAAATGCTCCATCCAAATATCACTGGATTACTTTAATAATCCCAAAACTTGTTTAAATGTATAATCCACATGTTTAACTAGCGCTGTTTAGAGTATAATAACATTTTAAATTGTTTATAACAAATTGTTCATTAATTATTTATAACAATTATTAATTGTTTATAACATTGTCAAACGACAATTGAAAAATTTATACACGCCTCTATTAATCCCTTTCATATCAAATTATTATTAAAGATATTTACATAATTATTTACAATATTTATATTATTTATTTTAGAAATACATTTAACCACACGTTTATCCGGTTGATAATTACTTAAATCGTGATGATATAATCGACCAATGAAGGTTAGTTATATTTAAATTTTAGATTCAGGTTTAATAATTAGTATTATTATTTGTGAAGCCTCCGTGGCTTAGGCGGCAGCACGCCGGCGTCTCACCGCTGGGTCCGTGGTTCAAATCCCGGTCATTCCATGTGAGATCTGTGCTGGACAAAACGGAGGCAGACAGGTTTTTCTCCGGGTACTCCGGTTTTCCCTGTCAAAATTTCATTCCAGCAACACTCTCCGCTATCATTTCATTTCATCTGTCATTCATTTAATCATTGCCCCAGAGGAGTGCGTCAGGCCTCGGCAGCCGGCACAGTTCATATCCTCGCCCTAGATAGGGGCTTCATTCATTCCATTCCTGACCCGGTCGGAGACTGGAAGCAGGCTGTGGATTTTCACATAATTATTTACAATATTTATATTATTTATTTTAGAAATACATTTAACCACACGTTTATCCGGTTGATAATTACATAAATCGTGATGATATAATCGACCAATGAAGGTTAGTTATATTTAAATTTTAGATTCAGGTTTAATAATTAGTATTATTATTTGTGACGGTAACCTCCATTCAAAATCGTTATCTCAAATTATTTAAACACTCTTGTTAATTTTAACAGTAACTTCACATGATTAATTTTCAAAGGACCTGGACAATACACTCAGCGGAAAAATACCTCGCTCAAACGCACAAAATTGCACAAAATAGGCCCAGAATTCATCATATATCTCAATATATATGGCATAAAAATCTTCCACATACAAAAAACCTCCACTTATAAATTCATTAACTTCATTAATTACTGTGGGAACCTCCTTCACTTATTACAGGGCATTATTCATCAGCGACTTTTACACGTCCACTGAACTAACGATTATACATCCATAGTTCCTCTTTAAAAATTCTTATATTCATTAATTGTTTCAAAACTGTTATTATTTTTAACCTTCGTGGGTTTCATTCATGAATCGATATGAAGTAAAAATTTGCCAATCACAAATAAATTTAATAGCAAATACGATTATACACGCCTCCCTGGTCTATCAAAATTGAGATTACTATCTTCAAAGTATCGTAGTATAAAAATACTATCTTCAATAAAAGTTCATCTAAACTGCATAATAGTCGAATAGAATCCAATTAGACTGTGGAATGCAAACATTATTGTTCCAATCTAGAATTGAGAAAAACTCCTATCAAATGTTCATTACTATAGTGTATTCAATAAATCGTAATCAAAGTTCATATTTCATAAAATTGTCTATAATGCACTGGTATTTCAGAACTGACAATAGATGTCTATGTTGCAATCATGTTCATAAAACGACTAGTATTTCCAAGATCGTCGATACAGTAATAGATTTTAACGCTCTAATATCTTTTAATTATTCTTCTTTCTTGAGGATGACAGAAAATTGGTCAAAGCAATTTACTGAATAGAATTACTTTAATAAAATGACACGCTGTCTGAATTCAAATCTGCCATAGAAAATCGTTAACTTTAGAGTCCAATCGTGACTACAAAAATAAGCAAATTACTGGAAGAATATAAATTATCAGTCTCAACTGATCCAAAATTATTTAAATATGCCAATGACATAACAATGTCTTAATAAATCGTAGAAAAAGGCATAAATCAACAAAGTGTACTGAGTACAGAAATATCAAGCAAGAATATGGGGCAAAATATATGGGACAGAAAATATGGGAAAAATGGTTGCTCAGACATCGCTAAATGGCTCAAATAAAACAAGAAACGTTCACGACTACCTTATCTGTTGATTGAAGTTCTAGAGGAAAATCTTCCAAAGAAGACTGATGATAGTTCCATTTCACCAACGTAAAGATGTGCTCCGTCCTCGAACCTGGAACCAGCGCCCTCGGAGAATAGAACTGCTTCCTCCTCCGGAAATTGCACTGCTCCGTGTATACGATAGACATCCTTCTGGCAAAACTCTTCTTTGCGAGCCGGGTCCACCCTGGCCTCTCTTGAAAGTTCCCTGAAGTTCTGGCAAAACTCTTCTTTGTGAGCCGGGTCCACCCTGGCCTCTCTCGATAGTTCCCTGAAGTTCTGGTAGAAATTCGCCATGAAGTTTATTGCAATTATTTCCGCAGAAATGTTCATAATTGTAGAGTATGAAAATCTTTCCACTGCCATTTGATAGAAATCAGCGTTGGACCACGATGCATGAGTGTAGTTGGATGTTCACTACATGCTCGCTTGTGTAGAAGGACGATTAGCGAAGTTCCATGCTGCTATTTCACTCCATTGATATATGTCCCAATTGCATTAAAGATTTAGCCTTCCATCTCCACTTCTGTTATAATCATAGTTGAAAGAACTGCCATATTATATTGTTCCATTCTATAATGTAGCGTTGTATCACCAAATGCAATATGTAGTATCACGGTTGCAATACCCGCGTCAGCCGTAGCGTAGAATGTGATATTATAAAAGTGCTTCTCAGGTGGCGAGAAAATCACTTTTGTCTGCAGTCTTATTATGCCAATATCTTCCAAATTATATTCGTGAAAATGTTCAACTTTCCTACACACTTCAATACTGTTATGCACAATAGAATTAGCATACAGGCATTAGCTAACTCCAGATAGATTATCTTGTAGACTCGTTTATGCGTGCGTTTCAACTTCGCCTAGTTTCAAACACCGTAAAATGGAACTGCTGCACTGCTCCGTGCTCGTTCGATGCGGTGGGCTCTACCACACGCGCTAAAGACGACTTGCTTCACTGAATCACTCGAAGTCTGACAATATGATAATCAGAAAAACCACTATAAGACACGAGAAAATGAGATATGAGAGCTCCTCTCTCCTGTGCAAGACCTTTTATCAACTTCTTAAGGGGCGTATCCATCCCTTCCATAGCTTGTTCCTCCGTCATGGCTAGAAGTTCTAACTTTGGCTATACTTGACGGATTTTCAAATTTCAAAAACTCAAAATTAATTTCTTCAAAATTCCAAATCAATGCCATAACTGAAAATGGATTTCCACAATTATACATTCCAAAAGTAATTAAATATGGTAGTTTCAGTAATCTCCGTCTACCTCCAAACTATCATTCATTGGTTCGAGTCTTTCCTCCAATAGCGTAACTTCTTCCTTAGCACAATTCTTTGTTTCCCTGCGACTGCATCGTAAATCTCAGATCTTTCTCGAACAAAGTCATGACGTCACCAAGAATCTCAACTCAACTAGCCTACTTGCATGAAGTCTGCGTCATCCGTGCTTACGTCATGAATATCCACGTCACAACTATGACAGCCATAACTTTATTCATATTTGCCAGTACAACCACCGTGGTCTCAATATAATTCAATTTACGGGGGCATTCTCCCTTCACCACGTTTTAAAAACAGTTGCAAATTGTTTTTAAACTCTGTGTTATACATATCTCAATTCACCTGAACACGAAATTGAATTATTATTGGCTTACTCTTGGATAATATTTCCTCTATGTTCCTTAATCATAAGTCTCTTCTACTCTGGGTTGTGTGTGGCTAATGCATTCTCTCCTCTCTACTTTCTCTTCTGTCCTGTATTCCTGTTTTCCAAGTTCTGCTGGCTTGTAGAAGGACCAGGATCGATCACTACATCCTGTCTTTTCTTTTGGTTTTCAACTTCCTTCTCTCGTAATTCCTTCAAATATTGCTGACTTTCTTTCTCTCTCTCTTGATATTTGTCGGGTGTCATAACCTGACCTTGAGAATTCTGATTCCGATTCTGGTAATTTCTATTGTAGTTCCTATTGTAGTATCTACCTCTTCCGTTATTATAATTCCCTCTATTATTGTTCCAGCCTCTTCTTTGCTGATATGGACGGTAACCTTGTGATCTGTTGCGAAAATAATTATTCCTATGAGGACCTACATTTTCAGTTTTCTCTTCATCAGCAGGCTTATCAGTTTGCTGAACTTGATCCATGTAGACTGTATTAATGTCTTTGAATTCGTGCCTCTGACCTTTTTGTACCACATTTGGCATCGGACTGGTGTAGTCAAGCCTTCTCAATAGCTCGTCCATACTGGTCAAATCCCTGATATTTGACGATATGATGAGTCTTCTTACTTCCACAGGCAGCATACGAGAAATCGCATCTATCAACTGTTCTGTCGACAATGGGGGTTGCAAAAATCTCAAGCGCGATAACTGGCTCGTGAAGAAATCAGCGTACCGTGTTGGAAGAGTACCTGAATACTTCCTCGAGTATACCTCAGCTCTTAATGAATTCTGTGCTTCTATTGACCAGAATCGTTTTATCAGTGCCTCTGCAAATTCGTCGAAATTACTGAAAGTGTACCGGAATGCTCTGAACCATTCAAGGGGTCCTCCAGCTAGAAATATTTCTACTATTCTCATCTCTCTTTCTCTGGGAATGTGAGCTTCAATGAAATAGTCTTTCAGGTTCCTGATATATTCTATCGGTGTTAGACTATCAGTATTACTAAACTTTTGAGGTTTGTCCTCGAAGTTTCGGATGACTGTCACATTTCTCGGATATGAATCCATGTAATTCTTCCCACTATCTCGATATTTCCATTCAGGTTCAATATTCCTATCCTCTTCTTCTTCGTGAAATCTGGATATACGTTCCTCAGGACTAATATCTCTCTCTTCTGTATCGAGGTTACATCTTCTGACGTAATTCCTATTGTCTTCACAAGTTAATCCTTCTGGATCCTTATCTGTTATTTCCGTGATGACTTTCCTAATCAACTCTTCTTTATAGGTTTCCATCATGCTAGCTTCTCCTAGTTTCAAATTCTGAAGTTTGCTCGTAGTTTCATTAACATCAGAGACAACCTTATGAATTTGTTCCTTTAATGTTTGCACGTCCTGACCTATTTGAGTTCTATCCTCTACCTGCTTTTCGGATAGCGAATCCATCCTTATACTCAAATCTTTTCTAATTTGAACTACTTCATTATTGATATCTACTTGTGTACTGGCAAGTTTTCGTTCAATTCGTTCCTGAATCTGAGTGACATGTTCCCCACTTGACCTGTTCCATTCATCTTTCCAAACCGTTACATTTTCAGTTAACATTTCCGCAATATCTACTTCAATGTCTTCCTTAAGTAAACGATTATGATCTAATACTTGGGTTCTCATGACCTCTACATCATATTTTAAACCTGCTAAAGAAGCTGTTGTCCTAACAGACTCGTCAACCAACCTAGTTGTTAAAGCACTAATGTTACGAGTACAAAGTGTTTTTGAAGTTTCAATTTCTTCTCTAACTTTATTAACATCAGTTTGAACTTGGCAATGTCTACAAAAACTGTATTTACTTCTACTTGTATCTTATTGATATCGCTTTGCATCTCATTTACATCAGAATGAATATTATTTATGTCTACTTGAACGTTTGACACATCGGTTCGAACATTTTTAATCTCTCTTTGAACTTCTTCTACCTTATCTTGTACAGTAGCAACATCATTCCTAACAACAATTACCTCTGCTCTAGCACATGAAATATCACCCCGGACATTAGCAACATCAAGATTCAACATAGTAAGATCTTTCTGTACCTTAGAAACATCAGTCTTAACATCTGAAACATCTTTATGCACATTGGACAAATCTACTTTAACCTCTGAGACATCTTTATGCACATTGGACACGTCTGTGCGCATGTCAGTTACAGCATTCTCAATTCCCTGGGTATTGATCTGTAAACGCGACATATTATTTTCTAAGTTTGCAGAACTGGTTTGAAGAACTTTCAAACTTTCATCCAGCATCTGCTTCGTTCGACTAGCATTCCTAGCTTCCATCTCCTTTACACTTTCATCCAGCCTAATAGACATATTACTAGAATTCTCCTCCATCATCTGCTTCATACTGTTATTCATGCTAGCTTTCATCTCCCTCGCACTTTCATTCATGCTAGCTTTCAACTCCTCCAACATTATTCTCATACTCTCATCTGCCATTTCAATATTATTTCAATAATAGACTGCTTTAGGGACATACATCAAACAGAGCAAAATAACAACATCTGAGCAACATCTTTCACCATATATAAGTTTGAGCAATTTTCTGTCTTAAATCTAACTTATAATTAGCTTATAATTAACTTTCGTAGACACTTCATGTTGAAATAAACTCAAGCACATGTTCAAATTTCCTTGGTTCATTTCAAAATATCCTAACATAAATAATTTACATTTACATTCCAAATAGTTTAATTTTATCTTTACTATGACTAAACATGTCATAAGCCGGTTAAATAAAATAAGATTCCAGATCATAGGCGATTTTTCTAAGTTTCCAGCCTATTTAACCTCTCTCACGTTGTATAAGATCTGATCTTTTCTTAGTGTAATTCCCCTAATACAACACAACATTTAATCCCTATATAATCACACTCTCAAATTCTACAATTGGCCAAGACATCTAACAAAGAATCAACCTCTTTATTTGAATCTTCACAATCCCATTGACATCGATAACTTGGTAATCCAATGTTATTCGAACACTCCACACGAAATTGCAGTGCCAATTCTACTGCAATAACTTGGTAATCCAATGTTATTCAAGCATTCCGAACTTCGATTGTGCCAATTCTACTGGCGTTCAACCTGGTAATCCAGTGTTGTCAATCGAGCCCCACCGAATTGCGGCGCCAATCCTACTGTCCCCGATAATCCGGACAGTAGGCTGTCAGATATCCGCCCCCTCAATCGGATTGCCAATAATCAATCGCACCGGCACAGCTACATCAATGAAAATGGCACTGTCAGATACTACCGAGATTAGAGCACAGAAGTTAACAAGAAATTATTGTGGAACACACCAAAATATACGGGGGTTCATACTTACCTTTACTTACCTATTCAAATTAATCTCGGGTTTGGGTTGCCAACTGGATCACTTCAAGTATGCCCACACAATAACCTCCACCACGATATTTAAAATGAACCAAGACGGAAACAAGAAACTTTAAACTGTACAATAATTTATTTCACATAAAGGAATAATATGACAAAATAGAACAACAAAATAAACGTGGCGATCATAAGCCATTGTCAATGTAATCATGTCCTCCTGTAGGACTTGTAGACTTTGCATACAAAATTTCAGCTTTCTAGCTCAAAAGAACGTGATAATAATAATAATACACATGGAATGAATAAGGGAGTTGGGACGAGACATATAGCAATTGTTTTCCTTTTAATAAACATCACACTTTATTTATAACTGCAAGGCTGCTATGCAGACGACCTTGGCCTCTATCATACAGTTGTCAGGCCAGCTGCGATACACCTGCATCATGTCGCATGCTCGCTTCGTCAAATGGACTCACCTGTCCAGCCAACGTTAGCATGTGCTAGTTACATCAGAGCCTAGCTCCTTCTCAAAACCCTTTAAATGTCCTCAACTCAACTCAAATATTATCACGCAAATCTTTTAAATGCTCCATCCAAATATCACTGGATTACTTTAATAATCCCAAAACTTGTTTAAATGTATAATCCACATGTTTAACTAGCGCTGTTTAGAGTATAATAACATTTTAAATTGTTTATAACAAATTGTTCATTAATTATTTATAACAATTATTAATTGTTTATAACATTGTCAAACGACAATTGAAAAATTTATACACGCCTCTATTAATCCCTTTCATATCAAATTATTATTAAAGATATTTACATAATTATTTACAATATTTATATTATTTATTTTAGAAATACATTTAACCACACGTTTATCCGGTTGATAATTACTTAAATCGTGATGATATAATCGACCAATGAAGGTTAGTTATATTTAAATTTTAGATTCAGGTTTAATAATTAGTATTATTATTTGTGAAGCCTCCGTGGCTTAGGCGGCAGCACGCCGGCGTCTCACCGCTGGGTCCGTGGTTCAAATCCCGGTCATTCCATGTGAGATCTGTGCTGGACAAAACGGAGGCAGACAGGTTTTTCTCCGGGTACTCCGGTTTTCCCTGTCAAAATTTCATTCCAGCAACACTCTCCACTACCATTTCATTTCATCTGTCATTCATTTAATCATTGCCCCAGAGGAGTGCGTCAGGCCTCGGCAGCCGGCACAGTCCATATCCTCGCCGCTAGATGGGGGCTTCATTCATTCCATTCCTGACCCGGTCAGAGACTGGAAGCAGGCTGTGAATTTTCATTTTCATTATTATTTGTGACGGTAACCTCCATTCAAAATCGTTATCTCAAATTATTTAAACACTCTTGTTAATTTTAACAGTAACTTCACATGATTAATTTTCAAAGGACCTGGATAATACACTCAGCGGAAAAATACCTCGCTCAAACGCACAAAATTGCACAAAATAGGCCCAGAAATCATCATATCTCAATATATATGGCATAAAAATCTTCCACATACAAAAAACCTCCACTTATAAATTCATTAACTTAATTAATTACTGTGGGAACCTCCTTCACTTATTACAGGGCATTATTCATCAGCGACTTTTACACGTCCACTGAACTAACGATTATACATCCATAGTTCCTCTTTAAAAATTCTTATATTCATTAATTGTTTCAAAACTGTTATTATTTTTAACCTTCGTGGGTTTCATTCATGAATCGATATGAAGTAAAAATTTGCCAATCACAAATAAATTTAATAGCAAATACGATTATACACGCCTCCCTGGTCTATCAAAATTGAGATTACTATCTTCAAAGTATCGTAGTATAAAAATACTATCTTCAATAAAAGTTCATCTAAACTGCATAATAGTCGAATAGAATCCAATTAGACTGTGGAATGCAAACATTATTGTTCCAATCTAGAATTGAGAAAAACTCCTATCAAATGTTCATTACTATAGTGTATTCAATAAATCGTAATCAAAGTTCATATTTCATAAAATTGTCTATAATGCACTGGTATTTCAGAACTGACAATAGATGTCTATGTTGCAATCATGTTCATAAAACGACTAGTATTTCCAAGATCGTCGATACAGTAATAGATTTTAACGCTCTAAAATCTTTTAATTATTCTTCTATCTTGAGGATGACAGAAAATTGGTCAAAGCAATTTACTGAATAGAATTACTTTAATAAAATGACACGCTGTCTGAATTCAAATCTGCCATAGAAAATCGTTAACTTTAGAGTCCAATCGTGACTACAAAAATAAGCAAATTACTGGAAGAATATAAATTATCAGTCTCAACTGATCCAAAATTATTTAAATATGCCAATGACATAACAATGTCTTAATAAATCGTAGAAAAAGGCATAAATCAACAAAGTATACTGAGTACAGAAATATCAAGCAAGAATATGGGGCAAAATATATGGGACAGAAAATATGGGAAAAATGGTTGCTCAGACATCGCTAAATGGCTCAAATAAAACAAGAAACGTTCACGACTACCTTATCTGTTGATTGAAGTTCTAGAGGAAAATCTTCCAAAGAAGACTGATGATAGTTCCATTTCACCAACGTAAAGATGTGCTCCGTCCTCGAACCTGGAACCAGCGCCCTCGGAGAATAGAACTGCTTCCTCCTCCGGAAATTGCACTGCTCCGTGTATACGATAGACATCCTTCTGGCAAAACTCTTCTTTGCGAGCCGGGTCCACCCTGGCCTCTCTTGAAAGTTCCCTGAAGTTCTGGCAAAACTCTTCTTTGTGAGCCGGGTCCACCCTGGCCTCTCTCGATAGTTCCCTGAAGTTCTGGTAGAAATTCGCCATGAAGTTTATTGCAATTATTTCCGCAGAAATGTTCATAATTGTAGAGTATGAAAATCTTTCCACTGCCATTTGATAGAAATCAGCGTTGGACCACGATGCATGAGTGTAGTTGGATGTTCACTACATGCTCGCTTGTGTAGAAGGACGATTAGCGAAGTTCCATGCTGCTATTTCACTCCATTGATATATGTCCCAATTGCATTAAAGATTTAGCCTTCCATCTCCACTTCTGTTATAATCATAGTTGAAAGAACTGCCATATTATATTGTTCCATTCTATAATGTAGCGTTGTATCACCAAATGCAATATGTAGTATCACGGTTGCAATACCCGCGTCAGCCGTAGCGTAGAATGTGATATTATAAAAGTGCTTCTCAGGTGGCGAGAAAATCACTTTTGTCTGCAGTCTTATTATGCCAATATCTTCCAAATTATATTCGTGAAAATGTTCAACTTTCCTACACACTTCAATACTGTTATGCACAATAGAATTAGCATACAGGCATTAGCTAACTCCAGATAGATTATCTTGTAGACTCGTTTATGCGTGCGTTTCAACTTCGCCTAGTTTCAAACACCGTAAAATGGAACTGCTGCACTGCTCCGTGCTCGTTCGATGCGGTGGGCTCTACCACACGCGCTAAAGACGACTTGCTTCACTGAATCACTCGAAGTCTGACAATATGATAATCAGAAAAACCACTATAAGACACGAGAAAATGAGATATGAGAGCTCCTCTCTCCTGTGCAAGACCTTTTATCAACTTCTTAAGGGGCGTATCCATCCCTTCCATAGCTTGTTCCTCCGTCATGGCTAGAAGTTCTAACTTTGGCTATACTTGACGGATTTTCAAATTTCAAAAACTCAAAATTAATTTCTTTAAAATTCCAAATCAATGCCATAACTGAAAATGGATTTCCACAATTATACATTCCAAAAGTAATTAAATATGGTAGTTTCAGTAATCTCCGTCTACCTCCAAACTATCATTCATTGGTTCGAGTCTTTCCTCCAATAGCGTAACTTCTTCCTTAGCACAATTCTTTGTTTCCCTGCGACTGCATCGTAAATCTCAGATCTTTCTCGAACAAAGTCATGACGTCACCAAGAATCTCAACTCAACTAGCCTACTTGCATGAAGTCTGCGTCATCCGTGCTTACGTCATGAATATCCACGTCACAACTATGACAGCCATAACTTTATTCATATTTGCCAGTACAACCACCGTGGTCTCAATATAATTCAATTTACGGGGGCATTCTCCCTTCACCACGTTTTAAAAACAGTTGCAAATTGTTTTTAAACTCTGTGTTATACATATCTCAATTCACCTGAACACGAAATTGAATTATTATTGGCTTACTCTTGGATAATATTTCCTCTATGTTCCTTAATCATAAGTCTCTTCTACTCTGGGTTGTGTGTGGCTAATGCATTCTCTCCTCTCTACTTTCTCTTCTGTCCTGTATTCCTGTTTTCCAAGTTCTGCTGGCTTGTAGAAGGACCAGGATCGATCACTACATCCTGTCTTTTCTTTTGGTTTTCAACTTCCTTCTCTCGTAATTCCTTCAAATATTGCTGACTTTCTTTCTCTCTCTCTTGATATTTGTCGGGTGTCATAACCTGACCTTGAGAATTCTGATTCCGATTCTGGTAATTTCTATTGTAGTTCCTATTGTAGTATCTACCTCTTCCGTTATTATAATTCCCTCTATTATTGTTCCAGCCTCTTCTTTGCTGATATGGACGGTAACCTTGTGATCTGTTGCGAAAATAATTATTCCTATGAGGACCTACATTTTCAGTTTTCTCTTCATCAGCAGGCTTATCAGTTTGCTGAACTTGATCCATGTAGACTGTATTAATGTCTTTGAATTCGTGCCTCTGACCTTTTTGTACCACATTTGGCATCGGACTGGTGTAGTCAAGCCTTCTCAATAGCTCGTCCATACTGGTCAAATCCCTGATATTTGACGATATGATGAGTCTTCTTACTTCCACAGGCAGCATACGAGAAATCGCATCTATCAACTGTTCTGTCGACAATGGGGGTTGCAAAAATCTCAAGCGCGATAACTGGCTCGTGAAGAAATCAGCGTACCGTGTTGGAAGAGTACCTGAATACTTCCTCGAGTATACCTCAGCTCTTAATGAATTCTGTGCTTCTATTGACCAGAATCGTTTTATCAGTGCCTCTGCAAATTCGTCGAAATTACTGAAAGTGTACCGGAATGCTCTGAACCATTCAAGGGGTCCTCCAGCTAGAAATATTTCTACTATTCTCATCTCTCTTTCTCTGGGAATGTGAGCTTCAATGAAATAGTCTTTCAGGTTCCTGATATATTCTATCGGTGTTAGACTATCAGTATTACTAAACTTTTGAGGTTTGTCCTCGAAGTTTCGGATGACTGTCACATTTCTCGGATATGAATCCATGTAATTCTTCCCACTATCTCGATATTTCCATTCAGGTTCAATATTCCTATCCTCTTCTTCTTCGTGAAATCTGGATATACGTTCCTCAGGACTAATATCTCTCTCTTCTGTATCGAGGTTACATCTTCTGACGTAATTCCTATTGTCTTCACAAGTTAATCCTTCTGGATCCTTATCTGTTATTTCCGTGATGACTTTCCTAATCAACTCTTCTTTATAGGTTTCCATCATGCTAGCTTCTCCTAGTTTCAAATTCTGAAGTTTGCTCGTAGTTTCATTAACATCAGAGACAACCTTATGAATTTGTTCCTTTAATGTTTGCACGTCCTGACCTATTTGAGTTCTATCCTCTACCTGCTTTTCGGATAGCGAATCCATCCTTATACTCAAATCTTTTCTAATTTGAACTACTTCATTATTGATATCTACTTGTGTACTGGCAAGTTTTCGTTCAATTCGTTCCTGAATCTGAGTGACATGTTCCCCACTTGACCTGTTCCATTCATCTTTCCAAACCGTTACATTTTCAGTTAACATTTCCGCAATATCTACTTCAATGTCTTCCTTAAGTAAACGATTATGATCTAATACTTGGGTTCTCATGACCTCTACATCATATTTTAAACCTGCTAAAGAAGCTGTTGTCCTAACAGACTCGTCAACCAACCTAGTTGTTAAAGCACTAATGTTACGAGTACAAAGTGTTTTTGAAGTTTCAATTTCTTCTCTAACTTTATTAACATCAGTTTGAACTTGGCAATGTCTACAAAAACTGTATTTACTTCTACTTGTATCTTATTGATATCGCTTTGCATCTCATTTACATCAGAATGAATATTATTTATGTCTACTTGAACGTTTGACACATCGGTTCGAACATTTTTAATCTCTCTTTGAACTTCTTCTACCTTATCTTGTACAGTAGCAACATCATTCCTAACAACAATTACCTCTGCTCTAGCACATGAAATATCACCCCGGACATTAGCAACATCAAGATTCAACATAGTAAGATCTTTCTGTACCTTAGAAACATCAGTCTTAACATCTGAAACATCTTTATGCACATTGGACAAATCTACTTTAACCTCTGAGACATCTTTATGCACATTGGACACGTCTGTGCGCATGTCAGTTACAGCATTCTCAATTCCCTGGGTATTGATCTGTAAACGCGACATATTATTTTCTAAGTTTGCAGAACTGGTTTGAAGAACTTTCAAACTTTCATCCAGCATCTGCTTCGTTCGACTAGCATTCCTAGCTTCCATCTCCTTTACACTTTCATCCAGCCTAATAGACATATTACTAGAATTCTCCTCCATCATCTGCTTCATACTGTTATTCATGCTAGCTTTCATCTCCCTCGCACTTTCATTCATGCTAGCTTTCAACTCCTCCAACATTATTCTCATACTCTCATCTGCCATTTCAATATTATTTCAATAATAGACTGCTTTAGGGACATACATCAAACAGAGCAAAATAACAACATCTGAGCAACATCTTTCACCATATATAAGTTTGAGCAATTTTCTGTCTTAAATCTAACTTATAATTAGCTTATAATTAACTTTCGTAGACACTTCATGTTGAAATAAACTCAAGCACATGTTCAAATTTCCTTGGTTCATTTCAAAATATCCTAACATAAATAATTTACATTTACATTCCAAATAGTTTAATTTTATCTTTACTATGACTAAACATGTCATAAGCCGGTTAAATAAAATAAGATTCCAGATCATAGGCGATTTTTCTAAGTTTCCAGCCTATTTAACCTCTCTCACGTTGTATAAGATCTGATCTTTTCTTAGTGTAATTCCCCTAATACAACACAACATTTAATCCCTATATAATCACACTCTCAAATTCTACAATTGGCCAAGACATCTAACAAAGAATCAACCTCTTTATTTGAATCTTCACAATCCCATTGACATCGATAACTTGGTAATCCAATGTTATTCGAACACTCCACACGAAATTGCAGTGCCAATTCTACTGCAATAACTTGGTAATCCAATGTTATTCAAGCATTCCGAACTTCGATTGTGCCAATTCTACTGGCGTTCAACCTGGTAATCCAGTGTTGTCAATCGAGCCCCACCGAATTGCGGCGCCAATCCTACTGTCCCCGATAATCCGGATAGTAGGCTGTCAGATATCCGCCCCCTCAATCGGATTGCCAATAATCAATCGCACCGGCACAGCTACATCAATGAAAATGGCACTGTCAGATACTACCGAGATTAGAGCACAGAAGTTAACAAGAAATTATTGTGGAACACACCAAAATATACGGGGGTTCATACTTACCTTTACTTACCTATTCAAATTAATCTCGGGTTTGGGTTGCCAACTGGATCACTTCAAGTATGCCCACACAATAACCTCCACCACGATATTTAAAATGAACCAAGACGGAAACAAGAAACTTTAAACTGTACAATAATTTATTTCACATAAAGGAATAATATGACAAAATAGAACAACAAAATAAACGTGGCGATCATAAGCCATTGTCAATGTAATCATGTCCTCCTGTAGGACTTGTAGACTTTGCATACAAAATTTCAGCTTTCTAGCTCAAAAGAACGTGATAATAATAATAATACACATGGAATGAATAAGGGAGTTGGGACGAGACATATAGCAATTGTTTTCCTTTTAATAAACATCACACTTTATTTATAACTGCAAGGCTGCTATGCAGACGACCTTGGCCTCTATCATACAGTTGTCAGGCCAGCTGCGATACACCTGCATCATGTCGCATGCTCGCTTCGTCAAATGGACTCACCTGTCCAGCCAACGTTAGCATGTGCTAGTTACATCAGAGCCTAGCTCCTTCTCAAAACCCTTTAAATGTCCTCAACTCAACTCAAATATTATCACGCAAATCTTTTAAATGCTCCATCCAAATATCACTGGATTACTTTAATAATCCCAAAACTTGTTTAAATGTATAATCCACATGTTTAACTAGCGCTGTTTAGAGTATAATAACATTTTAAATTGTTTATAACAAATTGTTCATTAATTATTTATAACAATTATTAATTGTTTATAACATTGTCAAACGACAATTGAAAAATTTATACACGCCTCTATTAATCCCTTTCATATCAAATTATTATTAAAGATATTTACATAATTATTTACAATATTTATATTATTTATTTTAGAAATACATTTAACCACACGTTTATCCGGTTGATAATTACTTAAATCGTGATGATATAATCGACCAATGAAGGTTAGTTATATTTAAATTTTAGATTCAGGTTTAATAATTAGTATTATTATTTGTGAAGCCTCCGTGGCTTAGGCGGCAGCACGCCGGCGTCTCACCGCTGGGTCCGTGGTTCAAATCCCGGTCATTCCATGTGAGATCTGTGCTGGACAAAACGGAGGCAGACAGGTTTTTCTCCGGGTACTCCGGTTTTCCCTGTCAAAATTTCATTCCAGCAACACTCTCCACTACCATTTCATTTCATCTGTCATTCATTTAATCATTGCCCCAGAGGAGTGCGTCAGGCCTCGGCAGCCGGCACAGTCCATATCCTCGCCGCTAGATGGGGGCTTCATTCATTCCATTCCTGACCCGGTCAGAGACTGGAAGCAGGCTGTGAATTTTCATTTTCATTATTATTTGTGACGGTAACCTCCATTCAAAATCGTTATCTTAAATTATTTAAACACTCTTGTTAATTTTAACAGTAACTTCACATGATTAATTTTCAAAGGACCTGGATAATACACTCAGCGGAAAAATACCTCGCTCAAACGCACAAAATTGCACAAAATAGGCCCAGAAATCATCATATCTCAATATATATGGCATAAAAATCTTCCACATACAAAAAACCTCCACTTATAAATTCATTAACTTAATTAATTACTGTGGGAACCTCCTTCACTTATTACAGGGCATTATTCATCAGCGACTTTTACACGTCCACTGAACTAACGATTATACATCCATAGTTCCTCTTTAAAAATTCTTATATTCATTAATTGTTTCAAAACTGTTATTATTTTTAACCTTCGTGGGTTTCATTCATGAATCGATATGAAGTAAAAATTTGCCAATCACAAATAAATTTAATAGCAAATACGATTATACACGCCTCCCTGGTCTATCAAAATTGAGATTACTATCTTCAAAGTATCGTAGTATAAAAATACTATCTTCAATAAAAGTTCATCTAAACTGCATAATAGTCGAATAGAATCCAATTAGACTGTGGAATGCAAACATTATTGTTCCAATCTAGAATTGAGAAAAACTCCTATCAAATGTTCATTACTATAGTGTATTCAATAAATCGTAATCAAAGTTCATATTTCATAAAATTGTCTATAATGCACTGGTATTTCAGAACTGACAATAGATGTCTATGTTGCAATCATGTTCATAAAACGACTAGTATTTCCAAGATCGTCGATACAGTAATAGATTTTAACGCTCTAAAATCTTTTAATTATTCTTCTATCTTGAGGATGACAGAAAATTGGTCAAAGCAATTTACTGAATAGAATTACTTTAATAAAATGACACGCTGTCTGAATTCAAATCTGCCATAGAAAATCGTTAACTTTAGAGTCCAATCGTGACTACAAAAATAAGCAAATTACTGGAAGAATATAAATTATCAGTCTCAACTGATCCAAAATTATTTAAATATGCCAATGACATAACAATGTCTTAATAAATCGTAGAAAAAGGCATAAATCAACAAAGTATACTGAGTACAGAAATATCAAGCAAGAATATGGGGCAAAATATATGGGACAGAAAATATGGGAAAAATGGTTGCTCAGACATCGCTAAATGGCTCAAATAAAACAAGAAACGTTCACGACTACCTTATCTGTTGATTGAAGTTCTAGAGGAAAATCTTCCAAAGAAGACTGATGATAGTTCCATTTCACCAACGTAAAGATGTGCTCCGTCCTCGAACCTGGAACCAGCGCCCTCGGAGAATAGAACTGCTTCCTCCTCCGGAAATTGCACTGCTCCGTGTATTCGATAGACATCCTTCTGGCAAAACTCTTCTTTGTGAGCCGGGTCCACCCTGGCCTCTCTTGAAAGTTCCCTGAAGTTCTGGCAAAACTCTTCTTTGTGAGCCGGGTCCACCCTGGCCTCTCTTGATAGTTCCCTGAAGTTCTGGTAGAAATTCGCCATGAAGTTTATTGCAATTATTTCCGCAGAAATGTTCATAATTGTAGAGTATGAAAATCTTTCCACTGCCATTTGATAGAAATCAGCGTTGGACCACGATGCATGAGTGTAGTTGGATGTTCACTACATGCTCGCTTGTGTAGAAAGACGATTAGCGAAGTTCCATGCTGCTATTTCACTCCATTGATATATGTCCCAATTGCATTAAGGATTTAGCCTTCCATCTCCACTTCTGTTATAATCATAGTTGAAAGAACTGCCATATTATATTGTTCCATTCTATAATGTAGCGTTGTATCACCAAATGCAATATGTAGTATCACGGTTGCAATACCCGCGTCAGCCGTAGCGTAGAATGTGATATTATAAAAGTGCTTCTCAGGTGGCGAGAAAATCACTTTTGTCTGCAGTCTTATTATGCCAATATCTTCCAAATTATATTCGTGAAAATGTTCAACTTTCCTACACACTTCAATACTGTTATGCACAATAGAATTAGCATACAGGCATTAGCTAACTCCAGATAGATTATCTTGTAGACTCGTTTATGCGTGCGTTTCAACTTCGCCTAGTTTCAAACACCGTAAAATGGAACTGCTGCACTGCTCCGTGCTCGTTCGATGCGGTGGGCTCTACCACACGCGCTAAAGACGACTTGCTTCACTGAATCACTCGAAGTCTGACAATATGATAATCAGAAAAACCACTATAAGACACGAGAAAATGAGATATGAGAGCTCCTCTCTCCTGTGCAAGACCTTTTATCAACTTCTTAAGGGGCGTATCCATCCCTTCCATAGCTTGTTCCTCCGTCATGGCTAGAAGTTCTAACTTTGGCTATACTTGACGGATTTTCAAATTTCAAAAACTCAAAATTAATTTCTTCAAAATTCCAAATCAATGCCATAACTGAAAATGGATTTCCACAATTCTGCATTCCAAAAGTAATTAAATATGGTAGTTTCAGTAATCTCCGTCTACCTCCAAACTATCATTCATTGGTTCGAGTCTTTCCTCCAATAGCGTAACTTCTTCCTTAGCACAATTCTTTGTTTCCCTGCGACTGCGTCGTAAATCTCAGATCTTTCTCGAACAAAATCATGACGTCACCAAGAATCTCAACTCAACTAGCCTACTTGCATGAAGTCTGCGTCATCCGTGCTTACGTCATGAATATCCACGTCACAACTATGACAGCGATAACTTAATTCATATTTGCCAGTACAACCACCGTGGTCTCAATATAATTCAATTTACGGGGGCAGTACCTACTGTAAGGCCACGGCCGCCTCCTTCCCTCTTCCTAGCCTATCCATCCCTGTCTTCCATCCCTTCCCCTCCCTCATGAGACCCCTGTTCGCTTTGCAGGTGAGGCCGCCTGGGCGAAGTGCTGATCACACCTCCCCAGTTGTATCCATCCCGACCAGATGTTTCAAGCTCCAGGACACTGCCCATAGAGGCAGTAGTGGTGAGTTCCCTCGCTGAGTCCGTAGGAACCACCAACCTAGAGGGTAAATTGACTAAATAAAAAAAATATTATTATTATTATTTTTATTTTTATTATTATTATTATTATTATTATTATTATTATTATTATTATTATTATTATTATTAAGTATCAAAGAGCGGGCGAGAAGAATGGAAATGGCTTATCAACTTACGAAGGATACGGAACATACAACAAAAAGGGTCTATCCTTTGGGGCTAAATTCCGACACTTAGATACTGTTCTCAAACCTGAATGTCTGTATGCAGCAGAAACACTAAACATGATTGGGAAAGGCGGCCTCGAAGACATCCGGAAGAGAGAAAGGAAAATGCTCCAAAAAAATCCTAGGCCCAAATATCAAGGATTGAGAGAGGAGACTCAAACCTAACAAAGAACTATACCTGAAGACAGAAGGGGTCGTAGCTCTAATGAGAAAAAGGAAAATACAGTTTTATGGACACTTGGAGAGGATGAACCGTACCAGATTGACGAAGAGGATTTTTAGCCTATTTTCATTTTATAAAAAGGATAGGCTTATGAGATCACCTTTTGTCCGTGTGTGTGTGTGTCCCCTAATAACTTCTAAACGGCTGGAGTGATTTCAATGAAACTCCGTAAAATCATAGCACCATTCAGGCCAACCCCGACCGTGCCCTTCAAATTTTATTGTGTCTCACCAATCCAACATGGCGGCTGTGCAAAGTATTTCACTAGCATTCAGTATCTCCGAAACTATTACCGATATCACCCTGAAATTGCGTACGGTGATAAATGAAACTACTAGAAGTTCACCTATGAGACTTTTAAAAACCTGGTAACTACAAAATCAACATGGCGGTCAAGCGAATTTGAGACTTTAAGTAGACTTTACTCGCGATTTAACCATCCAAACGTAATGAAACATGGTACAGCAAATGTTTATACACATTGTAATGCACTGGCGTCTAAGTTAGTTCAATTGTTTGCATAACCTCAAAATGGCGGCTGTGCGAAATTTTAAAATTATTTTTTAATTTCTTTTGTCTTAATCATGCGATCGAAGTGAAAGTTTGAATAATGAAGCTAATATGTTCACCTATAGGACTTTCAGTAACCTGGTGATCACAAATCCAACATGGCGGCGACGCGAATTTTAAATATTAAAATGGACGTTTCTCTCGATTTAACCATCCGAGTGCAGTGAAAGTTTGCATGTTAAATGCTTATACAAATGTTAATCCACTGGCATTTAATTTATTTCAATTGTTTTCATAACCACACGATGGCAGCTGTGCGAAATTTTAAAATCTCGTTTTTACTTCTTGTGTTCTAATCATGCGATTGAAGTTTGAATACCACACGTACACAATAATCTCCATGTAATAGTACATAAATCAAAATCGAACCTGGCGACCATCTGAACTATTTAGCTACTCTATCACAACCTTCAAACTGAAATTTTGTATGTTGATAGAGGCAATTAACATGAGTAGGATATATGAAAATAGGCTGTATAGTTCTTTACGGAACTACATGTTAATTCTTCAGGAAGAGCAAGACGGAGCCGAAATGGTTTCGGGAAGTGAGATTGGATATGGGTGAAAGAAGAAGTCATAATGGACAGAGAGCCATTTAGACGACTAGCAGAGACATCCTCGAAGTGGTTTTCTGTGGTTTCCCACTTCGTCTTCGGGCAAATGCCGGGATGGTACTGCACCCGTATCCACGTGGTCTTACCTGATGAAATCCAAAAGAAAAAGCAGGATCGTAGAATCTGGAAGCCCCGGCTGAAAATAACCCCCAAGACACCACCACCAAGGATAGACCATGGATAGGAATACCACAAAAATTAAAAAGAATGTGATAAGAAGATGCCAGTGGTCTATAAAAAAATGAAAAATAGCTCAAACTGAGCACCCAAGACTCTTAAAGATAATTAAATTAATCTAATCTCGGGCGCGTTAAAAAGCATCCTAGCTAATGACCCACTGGTTCTCGAAGCACATTCTAATTCGAATAGAAATCACTAAGTCATTAGTATGAATTTTAAAATTTAACAAAAGTTTATTAACCTTATGCTTCTGCCGAAGCATGAAAAATGTTTAAGAAACAATCGCCTTAATCAGGACACACAAACTGCCTATCGTCTCATCATCATGAACGAAGTCCCCCCCCCCCCAAATTTACATACAAAATATTCAGGTATTATCGTAAACCCTTTTTATATATTTATAAAAATATTCTATTCAATCGTAGCAACTAATATATACATATTTTACATAATTACATTTTATTTCTGAGATTTAGTTGCTCCTAGAATTATTAATCACGTTAATTTCATGTATTCATATAATTTTATTTTGTTTCAATTTTCAAGTCCGTGCCGTCCTAAATGACAAACAATTAAGCTAATCGGACGTTGTATTGTTAATTATATTGATTATATTTCATTTCACTTTCTCACAGATATTAGATTTTCTATCACTCAATATTTTAGTTATAAATAGCTCAAGTTTATACAAGTATTAATATTACAGTCTTTCCAATTAAACTCTATTCTAAAAACAATTGTTACTAAAACTTAACAAATATTAACGATGTTGTTACAATACTTGGTTTCATAAATGTTGGATTCAAAATTGTACATTAGCTTTCCACTAGCCAAAATCGTGACTCAATTTCACGTTCAAAATAATACACCGTAGTGCACTCAGCGATAGCTCTAAAGCTAATTCAGTGCTGGAAAAATTGATATTGACTATACACATATATCAAATATCTCCTAAATTGCAATCCAAATATGCATACAAAATTCCAATATTACCATATCATCGCTAAACAGCTCGTAATAAATTCCAAACATTACGAATATTACACAAGTTTTTATACAATCATGGATAAATAGGTTGCTTCAAATTAGCCAAAAGTTAAAGTGTCGAGAATAATCTTTATCAAAACAATGATAAAATATTGTATTCACAAGTCCAAATAACTGTGTGAGAATTCGAAGTCTGTCACCTCGATTATGACTTACATATATTTTAAAAATTTCTCTCTTTACATTACATATCATTACTAATTACATTTTCTCAAACAAAGTATTTCTTTCGTATATCTCAACCGACCATTGTGAAAAGAACGATTCAGTTTTCGCATAATTGGAAATAATTCCACTGGAGATCCTCCTCTAAGGAAAACACGTTAAAACTACAGCATGGAAGAGAGCCTATCTTGAGAAGGTACAAATTAACAATTAGATTTGAACGCTAAACCAAGTTGGAGTTTCCCACAAGAATCCACAAAAATTTAAAAACTGAACGAGCTCACAAAGGGAGTCAAAATTAAAAGAATTTCAAAAAATCTGGATTACCAGAAATAAATTCGCACAATCGCAAAGAATCATACTAGAAATCACTATCTTCCATGTCTATGCTCAATCTGCCAAAAATATAGACCTGAATGTCTACCTAATAACTTGCAAGAGTTTTCAAAAATATATTCGAAGTCAAATTCAAAAAGTCCAGAGAATTTGTTCAAAGTCAAATTCACGTATACGACGGATTATGGGACATCTGCTTGAGTTAGAATTATTCTTATATAATTTTAACGTCGTCTTCTCCCTATAATGTTTCTCATGTTGTCTTCCCGACAAACTATATTCTTCTATCTTATTCCCAAATTACATCTTAATGAAAGCAAGGTAATGTTCAAAGTAACACTACAATAACTACTAAATTGAACTACAAAGAGAATTACATTCTCGGACAGAAATGATTAAAGAATCACCCTAGCCATCATCTGTAATTGTTAACTACTATAATCAAAATTGGTGAAAAGGAACATTCAAAAGCATGACAAATTCATACTGTCTACTAAAAGAAAACTTCCAGCTACCTTGTTGAAGTTCTAGTTGAATGAAGTGAGAATGTTATAACACATATTCCTGCCTGGGATCGAACCATATCTGCTCAGCTGTACCGATCACGAAACGACTGGATATCAAGTAGACCCGATTACCGTTCGCGAAACGAGACGAAGCTAACAGATGTTCATCTGACAAAGTTCATAGTTCTTTCACTTGCTAGAGAACACGACAACATTGATGTAGTAAGCCAAGCCAGTTTCATTATGTAGCAGTACAAATTGTCATTCAGACTTTCATAGTCTCTTCAATCTTCTCTTATAAAGTCTCATAATATAGTTGCTCATATTGGAATCAAGTAATCATCCTGAGTATTCAACGCTGCTATGTGTTACATTTCTTGCCTGTGTTTAGCCCATATTCTGCATCTTCATAACGTAGCAATATATCTCTCTCTCTTTATATCATCGATGACAATCATGGCTAAAGCTGTTTATCCTGTACTGCATTATAGAACACGATGTTGTACCATTGGCTTAATAAGAAGTTGTCATACGTGACTGCAAGTTCTCTGTGCTTGATTTGAAGGTTAACACCGTCTGAAACTGTAATAAGATCAGACGAAAATCTTATCACGTTATACTGTAACACGTATATATATCGGTTCAACTCCACGATTACCGAACCAACACGTCTTCATGGCAACGCACGAACAAGTCTTAGACCCGAGAGCTCTACGACCCTCCTCTCTGAAGTTGTATTCACTAATCAACTCTACGTTTGCTCTCGCAAATCATACTGTCTCCAGGTGATCCACAATGCACCTTGTTTTCTGATCGACAGCAACTATCGATACCTATATCGTTGCCGAGTTCAATAATCACTTGTTATAATACTGTATGCATTTATACTCATATAAAAGTTCTCAGTTATATTCCTTTATCCACAGGATGCGTTTCCCATTCTTTGTTTCATACTGCAATGTGTAGTTTGCTCTACCACGATGTTCAAAATAACGACAGTGGTGCTGTGTCCATCTTGTATTCAATACAAGTATTAAAATATCCAACATGTGGTCGTCGGCATGTACGGCGGGTTGCTGACAGCTCCTGACCTCGCCACAGTACTACCGCGCACCTTCATTCCAAAGGAATTTCGCAGTGCTGCCATCAGTGTTATTGCCAACTTAACCTTTATCCAACTAAATACAAAATACGGTCTCATCTCTCTCCCAACGCAACAAATAAAAGTGTGACAATACTTGTATTTCATCTTTCTAGATATTCTTAATATGAGCAGTATTTTGTCATCGCTCTACCGTTCTATGGTATTTACTAAGGTTTTACGCGTTGAACTTTCCCAATTCCACATCTGTAAGGATGTCTAGAATCTGGTAGCAGTTGTTTCCATACACTCTGCCTACATTGTAGGGGCCCACGAAAAGATTACTGAATATCGTGTTAATCTTTCTTGCTACATCTGTTTTAGTGGACTTACGAATGAGAACTAAGTCATTCCGTTCTAGAGGCGGATTATAGAGCTTTCTTACATTTCTTTTCTGTCTTTTTTCCGCGGCATTCATCAGGCTTTCTCGGGTATTATCCACCCTTTCCTGCTCTGATGGTTCATCATCTTTAGTTAGGAATTGCGTTATGTCGTCCCACGCTCTCTCTGGCTTCCTGTTGAGGTGGACTAATACTGGGATATCTCCCAAACTCTCGTGATGCGTCGTATTCAGACAAGTCTCCATCAGAGGTACATACTTTACCCAACTGGGATGATCGTTTGGGCAATAGAGACGAGCGAATTTTGACACCTCAGGCATCAAACGTTCTGAGTTGTTGGACTCCGGATATCTAACACTGGAGAATACATGGCGTATTCCAAATCTTTGCATGGCATTTTTGAACTCCTGCGAGGTGAACTGGGTTCCGTGATCTGATAGAATGGTCTCCGGCTTTCCAGCTTTCTTAAACACACTCTGCACTAAGCGACTGATAACCTGTGCTGATGTTGCGTTCTGCATGGGATCTAAGGTCACGAACTTCGAAAATACGTCCACTGTGACAAGTAAAAACTGATTTCCTCTGTCACCTTTCGGACACGGACCGAACAGGTCGCACGCCATCAGTTCATGGGGTTTATAGGGAATAATAGCCCTCGGTTCTTCTTTAGAGATAGCAGAAGGATACTTGCTTCTCTGGCAGCTGTCACATGACCTTACGACTCTCGCAACAGATAGGCGTAGTTTAGGCCAGTAGAATGTTTCTTGAAGCGTTTTCATGGTTTTATCTAATCCACCTATGGTTCTGTGCGCTAACCAAATTAACGGTACGATTAACTTTGGTGGCACCAAGATCCTAAGTTTGTTCTTATGCTTATCCACATATTTGCACACAATTTCTCCACAAAGAGCATGGCGATCAGCACTTCGCCTGGTAGCAAAATAGTTCTCATCCAAGTTATCCATGTAGCCTTTTAAATACCTGTACATATGTCTTATTGGAGTGTGTCTTTTCTGTGACACAGCTGACTTGCGTAGCTTTTCCAGGGTCATCTCATCTTCCCCCTCCAATTGTACTATGTTTACTGCCAATTTATTGCATGGATTCCTTGAAAGAGCATCTGCAAGGAGATTATCTTTGCCTGCCTGATGTCTAATGGTAGCATTATATTGCTGGATGAATAGCGTCCATCGTGTCAGACGATCGCTCGAGATATCTGATTGGAGCATAAACTGCAAAGCTCTGTGGTCCGTTAAGATTACAATTTGGTCTCCCAGAATTATCTTCTTCCAATTTTGCAAAGCTGAGGCAAAGGCTAAAGCCTCAAGCTATGTCGTGAAGTATTTTTCCTCGTGAGGTCTTAACTTCCTACTGCAAAAATCGATGTAGTGCTTATTCCCCTGTTCATCCTTCTGATACAGGACCGCGCTTAAACCTACTCTGGAGGCGTCTGATTCTATATAAAAAGTGCGGGTAAATTCTGGATATTCGAACTTGACACAGTCCTTCAGCATAGTCTTTGCATTCTCGAAAGCCTGTTCAGTTATATCCGACCACTTCCAACGATTATTTTTCTTAAGCAGATCGTACAATGGGGCCATGGTCACTGAATATCCTGGGCAGTGACTGCTCAAAAATTGGCACATCCCTAGGAATTGGCGTAGGTGCTTGATTCTTTTTGGCCTAGGGAAGTTCGCTATCTCATCAATCTTCTTGAGATTAGGATGGTAGCCGAACTGATCAATGGTATGACCTAGGAAATTGATCCTTTCCTTTACAAAATGACACTTGTCATAGTTGACCTTGATATTCGCCTCACGTAACTCTAGGAATAACTTTCTGAGGTCAGCCAAATGTTCCTCCACATTCGCTGATGCAATTATGAGGTCATCAATGTAGCACGTGACATTCTGTTTTACCTCATCTGACAATTTGCTATCCAGAGCCCTGATTTGAGCCGGACCACTGTTGATCATTCCAAATGGAACGCGACAGAACACGAAGGTTGTCTGATCAAACAAGAATCCTGTGTATTGTCGGCTGTCTTCAGTCAGCTCTACTTGATAAAAGGACGCCGGTAAGTCCAAGACACTAAAACATGCCTTATCCTTGAATTTCCTCAAATGATCTCTGATTTTGGGAGGACGGTCCATTTCTAAGTGAAAACGTGAGTTAATTTTTCTTGCATCCAAACATAAGCGTAGCTGTCCATTACTTTTCTTGACCACGGTAATTGGGGTTAAGTATGACGAAGCTTGCTTCTTAATTATACCCTCAGCTTCCATTTTCTTGATGATATCCCTGACTTCCTCATAGTATTTATCGGGAATGGGGTATAATTTGGCTTGATAAGGAGAATCATCGATTAATCTGATCTGATACTTGAAATCTTTGATCAGACCTGGCTTGTCGTCAAATATATCAGTGAATTCCTCTATTAAGTCATGAAACTTCTGTTCTACTTCCGCATATCCCTCGGCGTATAGGGCATAATGCTCTCTCTCTCTCTCTCTTGCTCAGCCTGATTGATTATATTATCCAAAATCTCTTCTCTCACTAAGTTTTCTACATCATACTCGGGGTTCATATTATCAGAAGCTATCTTCCTTATAGCATTTTCCTGAAATTTGATAATCCTCATATTCATATCTATGACCATTCTGGCTCGAGTTATAAAGTCAATCCCCAGAATAATCTCAAAGTTTATGTTCTTTACAACAATAAAGATATGTTCAAACATTCTTTAATTAATTTTAAATTTTAGTAGAACCTGTAGTTTACATTTTATTGACTTATCCTGGAATAATCCCCTGATTTTGAGTGACGAAGCCGGTAACGTCTCAAATTGCTGTTCTTTCTCAAGTCTAATGAAGCAATCTTCGTACATCAAAGAAATGAACGCTCCCGTATCAATAAGAGACTTACATTGTTGGTTTCCCACGGAGATTTCGATAATTGGCAATTCCGTTTTGTTTTCCACAAATCCATCCTTTTCCTTATACAGCAGATCTTCGTCTGTTACCTCGTACACGTCATGAATTACAATGTTAAACGGAGATGAATAATCATTTACTTCCTCTTGGAATCTAAAATTGGCGTTTTTTTTCATCGGGACGCCTCTCTTGCCTCTCAGCTTGTTGGCTTGTCCCTGGTTCTTGATCACTTTCCGTGTTTCTTCGTTTGTTGTTTCGCTCTTCCCTTTTTTCTCTGTCTTTTCTAGACTGTTGTTTTTCTTCTAGGGTCTGATAATTCTTATCACGATAGTTCTTGTACCGTGAGTAACCCTGCTGGTTATTTTGTTGCCTTTGGGAATAGCCCTGTCTATCTTCATTGACATAAGATCTACCGTCGTTATTCTGGTTTCGGTATCTATTATTTCTCTGTTGATTCTGTTCTCTGTCAGAATATCTGTTGTTGTATCGTTCATTCCTTTCCCTATCCTGATAAGGTCTGTATCTATCTTGGTCTCTATTATACTGATATGACCTTTGTTGACCTCGATAGTAATTAGACTGATAATTCCTATATGGCTCTTGATTATTCCTATAATCTCTCTGTTGGTCATAATACCTATTGTTCCTGTTGTGACCTGTCCATTTTAAAATTTTAGCCTCAGTGCTAATTATTTTTTCCTGAGTAGCATCAAGCTTAGCCTCAGTGCTAATTATCCTTTGCTCAGTGCTAATTAATTTATTTTTGGTGTCGGTTATATCACTTTGTGCTAAATCAAGTTTAGCCTCCGCAGTGGCTACACTAGAGCGTACATGGCTAACCTCTACATTAACATTGCTTACATCTAATTGTACAAGCCTTACATCTCCTTGAACACCATCAACACTACTGTCGACCAAAGTATTATGTGCACTCGAGTTTGAAGGTTGTTTGTGAAGTAACCAATAGACCTACATAAAATCCAATAACATCATCATTTTCATAGTTCTATTGCACGTTAGCTCATGTAGGTTTGGAATTTTTAATTTTTATTTTAATATTTTTTGTCGCAGTTGGAGCACAAAAAGTGCACGTTTTTAAGCGTGTTTCAACCATGCGTCACATTTAATAATTATTATCTCAAAAACCCGTAATCAGATCGAATCCAAATTTTAACACAATATACATTGGAATGTTGTATAACTGGTTTATTAATTTCAAAATGTTGCGTGTCCAAAAAAAAAAAAAAGTTGTTATCATTTTTGTAAGGTAACTTTTTCTCGGCTCGGGGTGGTTGAAAAATGTAGTTCTTAGTTGCGATGTAATCCTTATACATCAAAAAGTTATGCTGTATGACTGTGAAATACGCAAATTAACTCACTTATTTTATAACGGTTTGTATTTGTAGGCGGAAATAACACATCGTTCACCACCTACCCGCTCCCGGAAAAGCTGTACAGCGTTGCCGAAATAGAGCCCATCACGCATCACGGCGTGCCTCGCTCGGAAGTGATGGGCTCCATCACAGCAACGCTGTACAGCTTTCCCGGAGCGGGTAGGTGGTGAACGATGTGTTATTTCCGCCTACAAATACAAACCGATATAAAATAATTGAGTTAATTTACGTATTTCACAGTCATACAGCATAACTTTTTGATGTATAAGGATTACATCGCAACTAAGAACTACATTTTCCAACCACCACGAGCCGAGAAAAAGTTACCTTCCAAAAATGATAACAACTTTTTTTCTTGGACACGCAACATTTTGAAATTAATAAACCTGGTATACAACATTCCAATGTATATTGTGTTAAAATTTGGATTCGATCTGATTACGGGTTTTTGAGATAATAATTCTTAAATGTGACGCATGGTTGAAACACGCTTAAAAACGTGCACTTTTTGTGTTCCAACTGCGACAAAAAATATTAAAATATAAATTAAAAATTCCAAACCTACATGAGCTAACGTAAAATAGAACGACGAAAATGATGATGTTATTGGATTTTAGGTAGGTCTATTGGTTACTTCACAAACAAGCTTCAAACTCGAGTACACATAATACTTTGGTCGACAGTAGTTTCTACATCATTTATTTTTTCCTTAATTCCTTTGGATCTTTCAGAAATTTTGCGGTTACTATCCTGTAAACGCTTAAGGGATAAATGAAGATGGGACATATCAGCTTGAGCTGAATTTGTATTTCTAGTCACTGTTTCGTTTAAAGTGTCCAGGTTAGCTTGAGCATTTGACTTAATATCGGCTAAGTCCTGCTCCTGTTTGCTTAGCTTTTCCTGCATGGCATGTAACAACGCCACGACATCGTCCATAGTCGCAGCCCCTGAAATTTTACAACACTAAATGGAGAAATACAGAAATGCAACACATGTATAGCAGAATTGACTTACCCAGAATGACCCTTTTCACCAATATGAACAATATAGTTTGTTTTGCAGCTATACTATACTTATTAACTAATTTAAATCTATAAGAAAATAGGAGGTATATGCGAATAGTGATTCATATTAGAACTAATTAAAGTTATAATCGCAATTCTAGCTTATTGAATTGATTGTTAAATAGAAATGAATTTAATATGACTGATGATCTTCCAATGATCATCGCCGGTAACAAGCATAAAATGGCCGACAAGCATGGAGTGAAAAACGATCCCCATATGCTGCCCCATATGACCACGTTGATCTATAAAAGTTTCCAAGGCATGTCTCTTATGATCAAACTGTAATCATTTACAATTACATTTAAAACAAAGCAAAGATATCTAATGAATTTAAATTAAATGACGATACTTCTATCCGTATACCAGGTAGATTGAGTAAACTCAAGTTCACGTTTCTAAGAAACGCGAATTCCCAATGAATTCTATAATCGTAGCAGTGCCAAAGACAAATGCTGACGACTAGAAATTCGAACAAGTCAACTCGTTAACCGCATGAAAAATGGGTTCTTTTATGAAGATGACTATCCATTAGAGTGCTCGAGGATGCCAACCCGAATGTCACAATGATTGGGTCTCCAAATTAATGTGCCCATCCAATACGACACTCGAATTAAAACAATTCGATCTCCCCAATAGGTGGGTCGCTATATTAATGTGCACCCGTATCCACGTGGTCTTACCTGATGAAATCCAAAAGAAAAGCAGGGTCGTAGAATCTGGAAGCCCCGGCTGAAAATAACCCCCAAGACACCACCACCAAGGATAGACCATGGATAGGAATACCACAAAAATTAAAAAGAATGTGATAACAAGATGCCAGTGGTCCATAAAAAATGAAAAATAGCTCAAAGTGAGCTACCAAGACTCTTAAAGATAATTAAATTAATCTAATCTCGGGCGCGTTAAAAAGCATCCTAGCTAATGACCCACTGGTTCTCGAAGCACATTCTAATTCGAATAGAAATCACTAAGTCATTAGTATGAATTTTAAAATTTAACAAAAGTTTATTAACCTTATGCTTCTGTCGAAGCATGAAAAATGTTTAAGAAACAATCGCCTTAATTAGGCCACACAAACTGCCTATCGTCTCATCATCATGAACGAAGTTCCAAAAAAAAAAAAAATCCATACAAAATATTCAGGTATTATCGTAAACCCTTTTTATATATTTATAAAAATATTCTATTCAATCGTAGCAATTAATATATACATATTTTACATAATTACATTTTATTTCTGAGATTTAGTTGCGCCTAGAATTATTAATCACGTTAATCTCATGTATTCATATAATTTTATTTTGTTTCAATTTTCAAGTCCGTGCCGTCCTAAATGACAAACAATTAAGCTAATCGGACGTTGTATTGTTAAATATTGATTATATTTCATTTCACTTTCTCACAGATATTAGATTTTCTATCACTCAATATTTTAGTTATCAATAGCTCAAGTTTATACAAGTATTAATATCACAGTCTTTCCAATTAAACTCTATTCTAAAAACAATTGTTACTAAAACTTAACAAATATTAACGATGTTGTTACAATACTTGGTTTCATAAATGTTGGATACAAAATTGTATATTAGCTTTCCACTAGCTAAAATCGTGACTCAATTTCACGTTCAAAATAATACACCGTAGTGCACTCAGCGATAGCTCTAAAGCTAATTCAGTGCTGGAAAAATTGATATTGACTATACACATATGTCAAATATCTCCTAAATTGCAATCCAAATATGCATACAAAATTCCATTATTACCATATCATCGCTAAACAGCTCTTAATAAATTCCAAACATTACAAATATTACACAAGTTTTTATACAATCATGGATACATATGTTGTTTGAAATTGGCCAAAAGTTAAAGTGTCGAGAATTATCTTTATCAGAACAATGATAAAATATTGTATTCACAAGTCCAAACAACTGTGTGAGAATTCGAAGTCTGTCACCTCGATTATGACTTACATATATTTTAAAAATTTCTCTCTTTACATTACATATCATTACTAATTACATTTTCTCAAACAAAGTATTTCTTTCGTATATCTCAACCGACCATTGTGAAAAGAACGATTCAGTTTTCGCATAATTGGAAATAATTCCACTGGAGATCCTCCTCTAAGTAAAACACGTTAAAACTACAGCATGGGAAAGAGCCTATCTTGAGAAGGTACAAATTAACCATTAGATTTGAACGCTAAACCAAGTTGGAGTTTCCCACAAGAATCCACAAAAATTTAAAAACTGAACGAGCTCACAAAGGGAGTCAAAATTAAAAGAATTTCAAAAAATCTGGATTACCAGAAATAAATTCGCACAATCGCAAAGAATCATACTAGAAATCACTATCTTCCATGTCTATGCTAAATCTGCCAAAAATATAGACCCGAATGTCTACCTAATAACTTGCATGAGTTTTCAAAAATATATTCGAAGTCAAATTCAAAAAGTCCAGAGAATTTGTTCAAAGTCGAATTCACGTATACGACGGATTATGGGACATCTGCTTGAGTTAGAATTATTCTTATATAATTTTAACGTCGTCTTCTCCCTATAATTTTTCTCACGTTGTCTTCCCAACAAACTATAATCTTCTATCTTATTCCCAAATTACATCTTAATGAAAGCAAGGTAATGTTCAAAGTAACACTACAATAACTACTAAATTGAACTACAAAGAGAATTACATTCTCGGACAGAAATGATTAAAGAATCACCCTAGCCCTCGTCTGTAATTGTTAACTACTATAATCAAAATTGGTGAAAAGGAACATTCAAAAGCATGACAAATTCATACTGTCTACTAAAAGAAAACTTCCAGCTACCTTGTTGAAGTTCTAGTTGAATGAAGTGAGAATGTTATAACACATACTCCTGCCTGGGATCGAACCATATCTGCTCAGCTGTACCGATCACGAAACGACTGGATATCAAGTAGACCCGATTACCGTTCGCGAAACGAGACGAAGCTAACAGATGTTCATTTGACAAAGTTCATAGTTCTTTCACTTGCTAGAGAACACGACAACATTGATATAGTAAGCCAAGCCAGTTCATTATGTAGCAGTACAAATTGTCATTCAGACTTTCATAGTCTCTCCAATCTTCTCTTATAAAGTCTCATAATATAGTTGCTCATATTGGAATCAAGTAATCATCCTGAGTATTCAACGCTGCTATGTGTTACATTTCTTGCCTGTGTTTAGCCCATATTCTGCATCTTCATAACGTAGCAATATATCTCTCTCTCTTTATATCATCGATGACAATCATGGCTAAAGCTGTTTATCCTGTACTGCATTATAGAACACGATGTTGTACCATTGTCTTAATAAGAAGTTGTCATACGTGACTGCAAGTTCTCTGTGCTTGAATTGACGGTTAACACTGTCTGAAACTATAATAAGATCAGACGAAAATCTTAAAACGTTATACTGTAACACGTATATATATATATATCGGTTCAACTCCACGATTACCGAACCAACACGTCTTCACGGCAACGCACGAACAAGTCTTAGACCCGAGAGCTCTACGACCCTCCTCTCTGAAGTTGTATTCACTAATCAACTCTACGTTTGCTCTCGCAAATCATACTGTCTCCAGGTGATCCACAATGCACCTTGTTTTCTGATCGACAGCAACTATCGATACCTATATCGTTGCCGAGTTCAATAATCACTTGTTATAATACTGTATGCATTTATACTCATATAAAAGTTCTCAGTTATATTCCTTTATCCACAGGATGCGATTCCCATTCTTTGTTTCATACTGCAATGTGTAGTTTGCTCTACCGCGATGTTCAAAATAACGACAGTGGTGCTGTGTCCATCTTGTATTCAATACAAGTATTAAAATATCCAACATGTGGTCGTCGGCATGTACGGCGGGTTGCTGACAGCTCCTGACCTCGCCACAGTACTACCGCGCACCTGCATTCCAACGGAATTTCGCAGTGCTGCCATCAGTGTTATTGCCAACTTAACCTATATCCAACTAAATACAAAATACGGTCTCAGTACCTACTGTAAGGCCACGACCGCTTCCTTCCCTCTTCCTAGCCTATCCATCCCAATCTTCCATCCCTTCCCATCCCTCATGAGGTCCCTGTTCGCTTTGCAGGTGAGGCCGCCTGGGCGAAGTGCTGATCACACCTCCCCAGTTGTATCCATCCCGACCAGATGTTCCAAGCTCCAGGACACTGCCCATAGAGGCGGTGGTGGTGAGTTCCCTCGCTGAGTCCGTGGGAACCACCAACTTAGAGGGTAAATTGACTAAATTTAAAAAAAAATGAGAATCCTGCTGTTGGGGAGGTAACAGACATTCAGTGAGAAATGACTGAGCCACTGAGAGTAAACAAAATAAAGTTTCATAAGCAAAGCGTTTCTTCCTTAATTAAAAGCCCATTTGACATGGGATTTGCTTTGAAGGAAACTTTGAACTTTTTTGAACACTATCAGGTGGGAGGTCAAAAAGTCTCTCACATATGACATTCTCGTAATAAATTCCTCGTTGCGTAGTGGCTAGCATTCTTGGCTGTCACCGTGAAGACACTTGTTCGATTCCCGGCTCTGCCAAGAAATCTAATTCTGGCCTGAAGACTGGAACGGGGTACACTCAGCCTCGTGAAGAGGGTTCGATTTCTACCTTAGCCATCCTGGAAGTGGTTTTCTTTGGTTTCCAACTTCTACTCAAGGCAAATGCCGGGATGATTTCTAACTTAGGCCATGGCCACCTCCTTCCCAATCCTCACCTAAATCACAAATACACACGCTACTATACAGGGTGTATCTTAATTATACCGACAAAGAAATCAGGAACGCTCTGCATGTTTTGTAAAAGACGATGCCGCAATGGGATTGGCGGAGAAAATTTATCCCTCCGATAAAATGAGGTTACTTTGTTACTTCCGGGCGCGCGATTCAAATCTACGAACTCGCCGTATTTGCTGAGCTAGAGAGCAAGCCGCTGGCCACTGCTGTGCTTCAGGCAAGGGGAGGGAGTGTGATAGAAGGAGACAGAGATATGCTGGCGGGCATGCGGCAAGCCGAGGCGACCGAGGAAACATGTTCTGGCATCCTAGAAGCTTGAAGGTAATTACAAGGAAAGCTGATGACCTGATAACCCTAGAATTCCTAGAAAGATTTCAGTAAATTTCGTTAGGGGCCGAACTGGAGGAGGCTTGAATTATGGGCTCGGAAGAAACACATAAGTACGCAACCAATCGGCAACCTTTGTTTTCTAAAGCGATTATTTGTAGTGCAACGTTTGCTGAAGTTCCAATGTAATTCTTCATATCAACCTCGGTGATGTGTAGGAGGTTAAAGTCGAAAGAATAGCGATAACAAAGGTACCATATTAAATGGCACCGAAACTGATGGGCATTTCCAGGTGGCCTGGAAACTTGAAACTTGGTACCATAGAATCTAATACCCCCATATCCATATTAAAATCTTACATTTCCAAGCTACCCGATGGAAAGGATCTGAAGCGTCAAATTTGGGTCCAGAAAAAAAACTGCTTAAGCATTAATGAGGCAGATGACCTCGCTGTTCTGCCCCTTAAAACAACAACAACTAACTTAATCATTAACAGTATTCACCCTGTGGCAAAATTCTTTTCCAAAACGATGATCTATAGTTTTTACGGGATTGATATTTTCATTAAAACAGCAAACTAATTTTTAACTTCAAATCCCAAGAAGGGACACGGACAGTTTTCGCGAAATTTAGGTGGTAACAAGATGTTCAGTAAATAACATATAGCCTACTTTCTCCTAAATGCATGGGTGTTGTTATAACTCTTTGTCCTTTTCAAGGAGTATAATTGAATGTTGGTTGTTGTTGCTTGTTGAAATACAACGTGCTATACGGATATTAAACATAAATATGAGGTGCCCTTTGCTACTGCTACCTCTGTGTTTGAATTGATATGGGGAATCGATTTGCACACATACATGGCCGCTATCTGTACATTCTTGGGCTGATGACCTTGTAGTTCAGTCAGAAGATGCTTCCCACAAAAAGGTATGTTGCTGCAAAATTTGGTCGAGATCAAATGATTAGGTTGGTCGTAATTTGAGTGAACTCTTAAACATTTGAGTAGCAGCCATTCCGTTTCCGTCAAGATGGCGGTGATATAAAACATGACACTGAGGTGCCCCTTGCTAATGCTACCTCTGTTCCAAATTTCGTACAATTCAGTTTTACCGTGTTTTAATTGATATGGGGAATTGATTTGCACACATACATGGCCGCCATATGCAAACTATTGGACTGATGACCTTGTAGCTTAGTCAAAGAACGCTTCTCACATAAAGGTATGTTGTTGAAAAATTTGGTAGAGATCAGATGATTACGTTGGTCGTAATTTGATTTAAGCTTTTAACATTTGGGTGGCCACCATTACGTTTCCGTCAAGATGGCGGCGATATAAAACATGACACTGAGTTGCTCTTTGCTAGTGCTACCTCTGTATCAAAATTTCGTTCAATTTGGTTTCACCGTGTTTGAATTGATAAGGGGAATCGAATTGCACACATACATGGCCGCCATCTGCAAACTATCGGGCTGATGATCTTGTAGTTTGGTCAAAATATGCTTCCTACATAATGGTATGTTGTTGCAAAATTTGGTAGAGATCAGATTATTCGGTTGGTCATAATTTGATTTAAGCTTTTAACATTTGGGTGGCCGCCATTACGTTTCCGTCAAGATGACGGCAATATAAAACATGACACTGAGGTGCCCTTTGCTAGTGCTACCTCTGTACCAAAATTTGTTCAATTCGGTTTCACCGTGTTTGAATAGATAGGGGGAATCGAATTTCACACATACATGGCCGCCATCCGCAAAGTATAAGGCTGATGACCTTGTAGTTTGGTCAAAAGATTCTTCATACATAAAGGTATAATGTTGCATAATTTGATAGAGATCAGATGATTAGGTTGGTCGTAATTTGATTTAAGCTTTTAATATTTGGGTGGTCGCCATTACGTTTTGGTCAAGAAGGCGGCAATATAAAACATGACACTGAGGTGTCCTTTCCTAGTGCTACCTCTGTACTAAATTTTGTTCAAGTCGGTTTCACCGTGTTTGAATTGATAGCGGGAATCAATTTGCACACATACATGGCCGCCATCTGCGAACTATTGGGTTGATGACCTTGTAGTTTAGTATAAAGACGCTCGCGATATAAATACATGTTAATGCAAAATTTGATAGAGATCGGATGATTAGGTTAGTCGTAATTTGATTTAAGCTTTGAACATTTGGGTGGCCGCCATTGCGTTTCCATCAAGATGGCGGCGATATAAAACATGACACTGACGTGCTGTTTGCTTGTTCTACCTCTGTACCAAATTTCGTTCAATTCGGTTTCACCGTCTTCGAATTGATAGCGGGGGGGACAGACATTCAGAGTACACACACTCACACACAGACAGACACACACAATTTTTGGCCCTGTGTAGATCTCATGTCTACTTTCATTTTTTGCAAAAATCGAATGTGGGCTAAAAAACGAAGGAAAGCTATGCACTATACAGGTAGGTTTATGGTCAAAATAGACATAATAGACAAGGCAATTTCAGAGATCTTAGAAATATCAAACCTGGTATAGGATACGATTTCCCAGAAAATAACAAATCCAAAAACTCCCCGAGGAAGGCGAGATGGAGGGTCAGAATTCGGGTTAAGAAGCAAGGTAAATGTAAGCATATTTACACCCAGCGAGAGACCATCTTCCTAAATCCATGGTCTATAATCCTCGTGTGCTTAAAAGTTTCTTGGAAGTCCAAGTTATATAGTTTTTTAAAGTTAGTCTGAAATCAGGGGATTTTTAAATTATTCAGGAGTTAGGAGACGTAATTCATCTATAAGGAAAGATCTAATAATAATGCTACGCCGGAGTGCCGGAATTTTGCCTCGAAGGGGATCTTTAACGTGCCAGTAAATCTACTGATACGGCTCCCTCGCATTAGCGCACCCTCAAATACCAACTAGCTGCGCCAGGATTCGTTCCATCCTGCAGCCTTGGGCACAGCAGACGAGAACGTTACCGCTGAGCCACGCAACCAGTCGCAGGAAAGATCTATGGAGTGTTTATGTGTTTATGAACATATTTTCAATGAAAAATACAGCACTACATGTTTGCCATGCCGTGCACACATCTGGGAAAGGGGCACACAAGTAAATTTCAACCAGAAGGAAACTTTTATTCTAGAATACACTGTTGCCAACTTATATTTGTTACAATTGCTAGGTGGAAAGTCGATCATGATTCCCATCTTATCAATTTGAGAAAATATTATTTTTAAATCTCTAAAGGGTCTTTTAATTTTAAGGGGAGATGTACGGTACATGTCATGTTTCTTAAAATATGTTTTTTTCTCTGGCTGTAAATAGTTCACGTATTTTTAAGATAGTAGCATGTATTTATTCTAATTGATAATTTCGATTTGTACGTGCAGTAAAGTGCACGGGTATTAGGCCTATTATATATTTAAAGTAATATCCCCAGATTCAGTCGTCCGTTAATATACCGGGTATCTCCTAAGACTCGGTCAATGCATGTGAGATTTTCAAAGTGAAATGCCATGTCCTGTGGTTCAGATTTCACGTAAACAGGAGGTCCCTTGGCTCATAATCCTAAGATTCATGGTCACATAAAACTACAATCTTCCTTCCTTTTATCTCCTAAGAGTAGTTTGTCACATACTCCTGTGTTTATGAACATATTTCCAATATTGGGTTTTTAATCCACGTGCTATTTAGATATATATGCCCACCTCGTGGCCCGAAGGTTCGGGTTCGATTCTCGGCTGTGCCAAGAAATGTAATTCTGGTCTTAGGGCCGGAACGGGGTACAGCCAGCCTCGGGAGGCAAAACTGAGAAGAGAGGGGTTCGATTCCCACCTCAGCTACCCTGGAAGTAGTTTTCTATGGTTTCCCACTTCTGCACCAGGCAAATGCCGGGATGGTTCCTAATGGTTCCCAATTCTCACCTGAATTACAAATGGCTGACTGCGTTATTCAGCGGTACCGTTCTCGCTTGCTGTTCCCAAGATTGCAGGATCGAATTCTGGCGTCGTCAGCTGGCATTTGAGGGAGCCGTGTCGGTAGATTTACTGGCACGTTAAAGATACCCTTCTGGGCAAAATTCCGGCACCCAGGCGTCTCTAAAAGCCGCAGTAGTTAATAGGGACGTGAAACAAATAACATTATTATTATTATCATTAAGAATTAGAAATACACACAAGAAGTAAGTTTGTAGTTTTATGTGACCGTTAATCTCGCGATCATGAGCTACGGCACCTCGTTCTAACGTGAATCCGAACCACAGAACATAGTATTTCACTTTGAAAATCTCGCATGCATTGACCGGGAATCGAACCTGGACCATCGTGGTGAGAGGAGACAGCTCGACCGCTGCGCCACCTCACAACCTCAGATATACAGTATACATCACAATAACACCGGTTATCAGACTAATTCTACGCATGCCCAAGTACACGGGGCTAAATTGCCACGATGTCTAAGCCCCTTTGAAACAATAACGATCAGCTGATTGATGTTTGTAAGAAGAAATCGATACAAAAAGGAGCAGGAAAGTAACATCATATTCTCTACGCTTTGAAGGACGATGGTCGCCGTAGCCAAACCAATTGTTTCCAAGTTATTTCAGAACAATCCGCGCTCGTTGTGACGCCAGTCGAAACCATGGCAGCGCCAGTTCCAGAGGTCCCAATCTGCTATTCTTCTAGCATTGAGAGAGGGCAGTTCCCTTATACATGCATCACCTAAAATATCACACAAAGATTATTCAAAGCATTGAGCGTTCTTAAACAACATAATACATGTCGACACAAAGCAAGATTTACGAATATACAGTTAATGGCGAGCTCTATTGTCTTAATCAACACTTAGATGTGAGTAAAATTATATCACGAATGAAAATAAGATAGTTCACCTCGTAGCGTAGTGGCTAGCGTTCATGGCTGTCACCGCGGAGGTCCGGGTGCGGTTTCTGGCTATGCCAAGAAATAGCCATCCTAGAAATGTTTTTTCGTGGATTCCCGACAGACAAAATATGCCGGGCAGTACCAAATATTTAGCAGAAAACAAAGGAAAATGTTGTTCATTCATGTGTAATCCTATTTTCCCAATTTTTATGATCCATCAATAACAGAATTTGAAACCGATTTTGTTATTTCCTTTCTCCCATCCAAGTAGTGATGATCTCCGAAAAGACCTGATCGTGGAGTAGTGGCTACCATTCTTGACTGTCGCCTCTTAGGCCTGGGTTCGAATCCCAGCTCTGCCATCCTAGAAATGATTTTCCGTTGGCCAACATCGGGCAAATGCTGGGATAGTTCCTAACGTAAGGCCAAGGTCGCTTCCATTCCAATCCCCCAACACATACTACAACTACTACTTGGTAGGTTATTACTGAGTACTAACCCTACCTAAGGGAAGATGATGGGAGAGAAAAAGAGGTGGATTTAGGAGTGGCAACAAGTATCGGTATAAAGGAAGAGAATCCAACACAAAACAGAAACAAATACGAATTAAGCAATCGATTCCACTTCACAAAGCTAGTGAAGTACCTAAACTGTGTGGGGTCCTGTCTACGGCTAACGGGGAGTGCAGCGAGAGTTGGGGTCGCCTGCGAGCAATCGCCAAGTGCTCTTTCCCTCCCGAGCAGATATGCCGGTACTATGGGGAAGGGTGATACTCTAGCAAGGCCAGGTATGCCAAAAGGAAAGAACCTAGACAGTTTTACTTCAAAAGGGTAAGATTTTAGAAAGCCTTTCGAAATGCAAGAAGACTTTGAAATTGTCGTGATAATTTTGTTTCTAGACACTTGGTCCTCCGACAGAACCGCAGAATGCCCCCACAGTGGGAAGCGATAAAGCAACTTTATTGCCTTAAGAAATCGTTTTATAATTAGTAATAGAAACTTCAAGAAAGTACCAATTGTTGCATCCAAAGCAGGCTAAACTCGTACCCAGCAGGGTGCTGACTAAAAGTTTAGAACAGAGGAAAACCTCAGGCGTAACTTAAACAAAACCAAAATTTTGAAAGTAGACCACAAGTAAGAGAGAAAATCTCTACAAGTAGGAAGCTGGCAGAGCAAGCTATACTTGCCTCAATGGTTTACTAGAATTAGCCAAGATAGCTAAAAGAAACTTTACAAATGTTGTTATTCGAAGTTTTGTTTTAAACGCAACAAGTGGTAACGTTTTTATTGATTCAGAGATTGCCTTTTCTATTTTGAAATAAGCAATAATTTTGGGAGGAGAATCAGGGAAGAGAAGGTCCTGCCTAACCGTGATTCTAGGAAGAGAGATAAAGCGGCAAACAATAAAGAATTTATTTAACAATTTTATTGATAGAATTGCAAACGTTTAACAGTACTAAGATCTGCGATCTTATTTTGAGTTGAGAATAACAATTTAGCTATTTGTAAGATTTCAACGTCTTAGCCCTAATAATAAGAGGTTTACAATGCGTAAACAATGTTAAATAATGTACAGGTTTCGAACCTATTACAAGCACTAAAATCACACAAGGATTTTAATAGGATGTGCTTACAATTGAAATATTGAAGCATATAATGAACCCTTTATCCACAGGCTGTATAAAGGATTCTAATAAATTATTCATCATCTTTTGATACATTTCTACAGACAGCAGGTATGAGAGCCAGACGGTGTTGGGAAATATTGAGAAATCAGTGGCCGAGAGGACACAATGGTTTAAGCTCCAGTGGTATTTTAGGAAGTAGCATAAATATTCTTGACACATAGGACAGGTGCAACTTTTAGCGCGGAGATGGCTTGGGTACGCACAATATGGCCTGTTGCTATGAATGTTGGCACCAAGAAGAAAATCGAATGCTACGATGTAATTGGTCAATCTTCATGTTAACCACTCCATATGGCAGAAATACAAGTAAAAGCGCGCAAAGATCTTTAAGAGTCTGAGCCAATAATATCGGCTTGGTAACGCACGCTGGTAAATTAACGCGGGAGTTATCTACGGATTAATTCCACGATCGATTCGAGCCGGCTACAGCATAATCGTAACCTCCACATCGCTACGAACTCAATGATACCGATCGCATGCTAGTCTGATAACTATTATGGAATATTTTTCTATAAATCCCCTTCCACACCTACCCTAGCCAGTTTCATTTATAATGATCCAGAGAGCTTCGAGAGAACACACTTTATTTTGTGCGTCTGAGGACGTAACGTTGATTTTTATTTGAGTTTTTGAGGAAGTAAGGCCGTTACTCAGGTGTCCGAGGACACGAGGCATACTTTGCAATATTTTCATGTATTTGAACATGGAACGGTTTCAAGTTATAAGTGAAACTTCGGTGATTTATTTGTAGTCCCCGCACTACCAGATAGGACCAGTTCATCGAAATAATTCACCAAATAGACTGTCAAGGAATTAAGTACTTGATAGGTGAATTTAATAGGAAATATATCGTGTGTGTATCTGACAAAACTTTATTTTATTCAGCACGAGATGACGTCTAGGAACGAGACCGGATCTTGGAACCAGCAGGACATTTGCCAGAAGATGTCGATGACGAGATAAACATCTTAAAAGGAGATGGCTGCAGACGTTTCCTTGACGCTGTTTTAAAGGATTGAGTACAAATGAATTTATTTATTTATTTATTAAATCAGCTATGGTATTATGGGACATATTTCTGTAGATATTTGTTTGCTTGTTTGGTAACGTAGATTCTTAGTTCTTGTTTACTGACACATTAAGTATGGGACAAGCCGAGCGTTGTGTAATTTGTAAATATTGTGATTTTTGTTTGGTACAACTATACGGGGCGACGCGCAGCTCGTGCTCGCATTCGCTTGCGTAAATCGCGGTCAAGCATTATAATTCGGAAGTCTGCCTTACAACAAAAATGGAACTGAATTAATTTTGAGATTAAAAATAGAATTTGGAGGGTAAAGATTATTTGTGAGCAGAATTTTATGACGGATCAGGATTATTTTGATAGTTGCTTTTCCAGCAGATCTGAACGGGATGGCACTTTGCACCCGAGTTTTTGTTGTGTATTTTTTTAAATGTGTCAATGGACGCAATATTGTTGATCTGTTTTGAGCCGACCCAGTGGTACGTTTATGAGTCAGTCCAAGCTTTTGGTGCGTTGTGTGATTTTGTGATGTGCTAGCGAGAATATATCATGGTGATTATTCTGACTTGCTCCACATCAGCCCAGTTCATAACCTCGCGGGGCTGGACTTGTGGTATATATTTGTGTTTTCTTGCCATCCAGGTGGATGAGTGGGATATATTGGCGTTTCCAGTTGGAAACTGCACCTAGCTTGAGGGACTGAGAGAGATAGTTGAGGCAGCGATGACTCATAAAAGAGGGGCGCGCTCAAATCAGATAACGCGACTTGTCATTAGTAGCAGGCCAGGATCCTGTACTTCAATTTAAGACGTTTAAATTTCTCAAAACCTGATCGGTTATAATGAGTATTTGATTGATTAAAGGGGTGCTGTCCATAGTTGTAATGTAGCTTCCGAAACTCCTGTTTGTCTGGCGTTTTATAAAAATGTAAACATAGTTTTTCAGCCGTTAGGCTTGTATTTTGTTGCTTTTGCTTTAATTCTTGTGTGTTTATTTTACGCGTTCAATGACCCGTGTGGCATTAGGGTGCGCGAGGCTATGTTCCCAAGTTGTGATGCGAGCGTTTTGGCCTATTTTATGGCATGCTCGTTTTATTCCGTGTGCTCTGGCACCAGCTAGAATCTCAGGGATATTCTTCATCTTTTTGTATTATTAGATCTTGCATGTGTCAGTAGTAAATATAGTGTGTTAATTAAGGGTGGGTCCCATAGCCGTAGTGTGATTTAAAAGATGCAACTCCGTGAGCAACATGACTGTTTCAGTTGTAAACGGACTCGCATCAGTACTCATTTTCTTATCAACGAGCCACCACGCATTATATAACTTCTTGACCAGGAAAAATGGACTTGTATCCATATGTTGTGACGAGCGAGTTCTTACAGCTCAAAGTTTATGTTATGATTTATCATTTTGTGTGAAGCTATATTCACATTGTTTTGTTGTGACGAGCGAGTTCCTACCGCTCAGTGTTATATTTATTTATTAGGGGGTGAAAGTCAGGGAGGATTTCTTTTATTTATTATTATTATTATGCACATAATTTTCAGTCATTAAATTTCTTTTATTCTACTTGTTATTCATTTTAGTTCTAGTATAGCCTCTGTCATGAACCTTTCTATTCATTAGAGCATGTTGTTTTTAAGCGAACTTTGCTGTATAACGCAGTCAGGACTGAACACGACCCCGTAGCTGACTCTTGAGAAAACCATGCTTTATTGAAGGGTGCAATAAAGAGACTAATATATGTATTAAACTTTGGATTAATATTTCTTGTATTGGTCTTTAGGATACCAATACTTAGTAAATGCCCCTTTTTGATCGAAAAAACTATAAATAAATAGATTAAATTCCTGATCGTATCAGGAGGAAAAAGGAAAATTACAAGCGGAGGTTACCGCTAGTATTTAAGTAGAAGTTAACAAATGTTATATTCAAAAGGGTCAGGTCGAATTAACGAAGCCTGGAGCAAAAAAATCAGGTACAAAAGTTTAATAATTAGAAAGTTAACAAATCCTGAGCTACAGGATAAGGAAAGAAAGATTAATAAGTAGTTTAGTTAGTTAGTTAGTTAGTTAGTTATTGTTGTTTTAAGGGGAGGAACTACGAGGTCATCTGCCCCTAATAAGTAGTTTCTATAACTACTAATATTTAAGCGGAATTTAAAGAATTACAAATTCTAATGGATGTTTCACACTTTGTGAAGCCTGGATTACACAAATTAGATAACTGTTTTATAATTGAAAAAAAAAAGGTAGAACTCCCTAGTCTTAGAAGGAAAAAACAATACATATTAAAATGTGGGATAGCCACATATATTGAAGCAGAGTGAATAAATGAGAATTGGAGCAAAAAATGGGAGAGCGCTTAATTTTAAGCGAGGCCTCGTAGAAATGTAACTAGATATTTAACTTAACTTACATTTGTTAATAAAAGTTATTTGAGGAAAAGGAGATAGGGATTCAAAGTTCTGGCCAATTTTATTGCTCTCAATCAAACGCGGCGCGTAGATTGTTGAACGGACACTGTTTTGCACTAAAGTTTGTTGATAGGTGTTGAGATTTTCACTATTGTAGCACTGAAAGTTCATAGAACAAAAGAAAAGTTATTACAGTTTATGGAGATACTTGGTTGAATTTAATCATGGTTTGTGCGTTGAGCAAGTTTTAAGTTGAAAATGGATAGTTCCAGCGTAGTGCTTCACGGTTTGAAGTTTTATGGAAAATTCCAGAACTGTGATGATAGTTAGATGGAGCGGTAGCAATCCCTCGAAGGCAAGTTAAGTTTTAGAAAGTTATTAATGAGTTTTGACAAAAATCCCTCGGTGAGAGAAAGAATCTCTTTTATATCATACAAGAACTACTAAATTACATGTTCGAAAATAAGCTTTCGTTATCTTGACAGAAAATCCCGCGGTGGCCGTTATTGCACAATATTAGAAAATCAGAATAAATCCATTGAAGCTTTGCAGTTTAGATTAAAAACTCATTAAAATGTTTAAATCACTGTACTTAACTTTGCATGTTGAGCAGGCGATGGTTCCTTGTAACCGTTATATTAAAAATCAGACATGGCGTCGATTTTAAAATTGCCTCATGGAGACAGGAGGCTGGCTGCTAAGAGGGAGCACCAAACTGTTCACTTGACGACTAGAAGTGAGAGCGAGCAAAAGCGCACACGACAGAGCTAGGTAGGCAAGGGGGAGAGGGAAAGGAAACAAAAGAGCTTATGACAGAATGGGAAACATCGAAAAAATAAAAACCCTTATACAAAAAATGTTATTCTTCATGGAGCAGTGTCTTCAAGGAGATGTTAGCTGATGACGAAGACGACGCCTGGTGGATCGGTGTGTAAGTCCTCTTCACTCGAGGAGTTTGAAGAACTTCAAAGGGGAGGCACAAGATGCCGCTAGGTAGATTCCATAGAAGATACACATCTAGAACAAACTTAAAAAACAACTTAGGCACATGGATTGAGAGAGATAGAATACAGAGGGTCGCTGATGGTGTCTGTAAGAAAGGAAATCAAATAAATGATGCTAACGAAAAAGGCAAAGAACAGCAAGAGCTAACTCTGACTAGACGTGTATTCCAGGGAATACACCACTACTACTACTTCTACAAACATCACAATAACACATGTTATCAGACATTTGTAAATAGATGTATCTCACAACTACACGGCGCTGAAATGAACACAATGTCCAAGCCCCTAAAATGAAACAAGCTCAGCTGAGTAGAAGTGGAAAACCACTCCCAAGATGGCTGCGGTGGGAATCGAACCCATCTCTTCTCAGTTTTTTCTCACCAGGCTGAGTGTGCCTTGCTCCAGCTCTCAGACCAGAATTATATTTCTTGACTGAACCGGGAATCGAACCCGGACCTCCGGGGCGACAGCCAATCATGCTAGCTGCTACACCACTATGGTGGTTCCTAAATTGGTTATATTCGTGAATTGTGATACAAATACTTGAATGGACAACGAGCATTGCTCAAATGGAAAGGGTTAATACGTAAAGACGAAGACATTGCATTTCAAACTTGTCACTGTTTTTGGAAGCAAGGCTGCCAACCAATCAAGCGAACATCAAGCGGTATCCGACCAATTAAATAAACCATTTTTGGAGTGGTTGTGTATTGATGTAACATAGGTGCATACGCGGCTGGGAATCGAACTCGAGGCTCTTCAAGTCAAGACCTAGCATAATATAAATAACACTAACCAACAGTGAAAATGCTTCTGAAACTAAAACAGTCACTTCTAGTTTATTCGAGCATGGGAATTGCGAATATGGCATTTAAAATGCTGAGTTAGCTCTATGTTCTGAGATATAACGATATTTCAGTAAGTGCTAGAGAATTTGAGGGAATTTCGAAATATACTAGGGAATTTTTATTTTAATAAATTGTAGGTTGGCAATCCTTAGTACAGGTATCCTGAGTCATTGTCAGCCATATTTTGTTTATTGTTTGTGAATAACCTTTGTTTTCTTCTTCTTATGGGACAGCAGGGATAGGTCTTCATATTACAACAGAATGCTCTGGCCTTCTAGGGAAACTTCTGGGGGAAAAACCGTACATCACAGTTCTCTGGTTGACAGAAACAAAATTATTTATTATTTATACATCAAACTTGGGCTTATGAAGAACGTTGTAGAGGGGATGGATAGGAATGGAGACGCTTTCAAGTACCTGAGACCAAAATTCCCACTTCTCATTGAAGCTAAAGTGAAAGAAGGGATCTTTGTTGGTCCGCATATCCGTGACCTTCTTAAGGATGAAGATTTTGATAGAGCCCTCCAGGGTGATGATAATGCTGCTTGGGTAGCCTTTAGAGGTGTTGTACAAGTTTTTTTTTTTGGGGGGGGGGGGGGGGGGACAGACGAGATGAAACTATGTCGAAATTGTAAATAACCTCCTAGAGAAGTATAATACCAGTACATTAGGCTGCAATATGTCACTCAAAATTCATCGTTTGATTCTCATCTGGACTTCTTTCCTGCGATTGTGGTGCAGTTTTTGCTACACAAGTACATGTATCACAAGTTGTGTAAAAACTAGATCTAATAAACAAATTCTAAGGTCATATTCGGTTTTCCTGACCCAAATTTAGTAATATAGTATTTTTTTTTAAATAAAAGAAGCAAATTAAAAGTCGTTTTTGTCGGCTAGTGTAATTCTTTCGAGTTTCATTGTATCTCAGCGCAGGGGTGGATTTAAGCCATGAAATTAGAAGGCGGGGTCAAGGGGGTCCTAATCCCGTTAAATTTTGCAAAACTTAGGCCATTTAGGTGATAGTTTTTGTGATATCTTGGAGTAAATATAAATGTTAATTTAAAGTAATGAAACGTTCAAAAACTTAGTTTCGAATTTAGTGAAAAACTAAGAAATTGCATGATTTATTTTCCGGTTTTTAATTCAAGTTACCAAAAAATGTTAAACTAATTTCCAAAAGTTTAAAAAGAAAATGTTGTCCAAAGGGGGAGGGGAGTGGCACTGTCCCTCGCCTCACTTAAATCCGCCTCTATCTCGGCCCACCTCGCAAATGAGCCCACTCTTCGCTACTCTGGATGAACGATCGTGGTCATTCTCACACTCGAATCTTTTCTCTGTCCCGAATGAACACTCCCCGAGCTCGTAATTCAGGGTTCGTCTATTAAGATACAAACAGCTTTACAAATCCTTGCAACTTGTATTATTTGCGTGTGACTATGTTTCCAAATCCGGTGCAAGAGGAGATAATAAAAAACACGTAGTCGAAACGGTTGTTCCCATTGAACACGTGTTTTTTTTTTTCTTTACCTGCTTAACAAAGGCGAATGGAGGGTATAGTGCGGCATAATAATGGAAAAGGGGAAGAAGCTTACCTGAATACTGCGACATAAGAATATACCGGTTTCGTTATGTGAACAAACTATTCTAACCTGAAGTGCTAAACTGCAGAGACTCTATTTTGCGGATGAATTCCAAGCTTTAACAAAAGTAATTGGAATTTTGTTATCTCGGAAAAGATCATGCGTAGAGTGCAAAACAAACTCTCCCACGCTAGGCTCAATGTGTGACCCCCCTCCGTGCGATTTCTATTAGTCAGGGATGAATGATGTAGCAGTAACTTCATAGGAAGAGGGTGCATACTTCCATACCTATTTCCTCATAGTGACTAGCATTCTTGGCCGATACCGTGGATGCCCGGGTTCGATTCCCGGCTCAGCCAAGAAATTTAATTCTGGTCTGAGGGCTGGAACGGGGTTCACTTAGCCTCGTGATGCAAAACTGAGTAGGGGTGGGTTCGATTCCTACCTCAGCCATCCTGGAAGAGGTTTTCCGTGGTTTCCACTTCTACTCCAGGCAAATGCCGGGAAGGCACTCAACTTAAGGCCACGGCCGTAAATCTGTCATATAAAGCTGTGAAATGACTAAATTGGGGGGAAAATGACCTTAAAAGGCCGATTTCTCTAAAATATGACAAAAAAAACCAAAATTTAAAAAATGCTCTTAAAATGGAAAAATAGCAAAAAATGCAAAAAGATGCAAAATAAAAATGACATATTTGAAGACGGGATGGCCCGTCCGGAGTTTCTATATACTTCAGCATTGTTTTAGACAGCTCAGTAAAAAGATGAGATGTCATCAACATCCGGGCCCTACTTATAATGTTATTGGTTTTACGTCCCTTTTAATTACTGCGGCTTTTTAGAGACGCCGGGTGTCGGAATTTAGTCCTGAAGAGGATCTATAGCGTGCCAGTTAATCTACTGACTCGGCGTCCTCGCATTTGCGCACCCTCAAATACCAACTGACTGTGCTAGGACTTGATCCTGCATACTTGGACACAGCGCATTTTATTCTTTATTGAGCCCTTTTGAATCCTTTCTCGTTTCGTGTATTCGTATTTTTTTACGTTCTGTGTTTGATGCAATTCCTTTTGTTGTCCTAGGGTTATCAGATTAATGAACTTAAACTCATAAGTTATATAATCGATTGAATTTCAGAAATATTTTAAATAAATGCTATAAATGAGTAATCGATATATTGGTTTAAAATATATCAATTTATGACAAATTGAGCGTATTCCACGCGATCTGTTTTAAATTATGTTAATTATCTGCTTACATTTTGACTTCCTTCATCTGAAAAGCATGATCCGTATTTGGAAAATAATATTCCATTACTACAATTTATGTAGAATAATTATGATTTAAGTCCGGTTTAGAGTAACTTAATTACATGAGATGGTCTTATAAGGGCTCTTCAGTGTCTGAGATTCTGAGCAATGGCATTCGGGGTACAGCCAGCGTCTGTGGATGCTCTAGTACTGCAATGGCACGTTTGGCTCAATGTCAAATGCAATGGCCAATTACCTCACTCCACACCTTACCGAGTATGCTTCATTAGAGTGCTGCCCTGGGTTTTTGAGTTCTGTCATATGGTAGGTATATCGCACACATAAATAAAGAAAGTACACGAAGATGATAATCATGATGCCCCATGTCCTTAAATGATACAACAGCAGCAACTACATACAATAATGACGAAGTTTAAGCTTTGTTGGGGGCGTCAATATTCCTCTCCCTAGAATGATTCACTGAATGTGGAAGAGTGTATCTAAATTAGAACAAAGGTCCTGGAGATACACACTTTTGTATCATCCAATCATATGAAAATGTATCCACATGAGCGATTAATTGTTCCCTAGGAGGTGAGTATTATAGCCACTGTTAGTGCCCAGGGTTTACAGGTAACCAGAAGTCTTCTTGGATTGAAATAACAATCAATCAATTAAAGTGCTAATGCTGAATACAATATCAAACAGTTAACCTAACTGACCAATATCAATATCATAAACTCGGGGTAACAATATCTAGCCGAGGCCTGCTGGAACTAAATTGTATTACTTGCCAAGAACGGAGTGCTTGACAAAATCAAATCTCTTACTGTATTTAGTTGTTGCCCTTTGAGATCTGTTGGTTCGTTCCTCAATTTAGGGGCTGCGACAACGAGGACATGTAGTCCCGTGTACCTTGGGTGTGTGTAGAATCTGTCTGATAACCGGTGTTAATTGTGATGACTGTATTAGTGTGTGTTATCCGTTTTTAATTCAAGTAAGGACTGCAGACGATAATTTCAAGTAGTTCCTACTTTCGCTACCAAAGGCTACTGTTCACGACACCTAGCTGTGAAGTTGGTTACTACTAGATGCCTTCGCAACCAGTGCCTGGTGACGAACGTTGGAACTTAGGAGCATTAATCAAACCTAACCTGCAAATGTTGCTTCACACAAGTTTAGTTAGTGGAAGGTACTTTTACATGCCATAAATCTATGACACGGGCTCGCTGGCTTATTTCCTCTCCGAAGGAAGGCATACCGAGGGATTTTTACCTCTCTTTCGCCGGGTTTGAACCCGTGACCTTGTGTATAGAAGCTCAGTATGCTATTAACTACGCCACCGTAGCCGCCCTACAGTATTTTCTTTCGCCCTTTAAAACAACAATAACATATTCATTGTCAACTGTTGCAAGAGGAAAGCGTTTTGTTTTCCAGTATCCATGGCAATGGTGTGCTGGGTATCACGGTTGGATACGTTGATGGCCCGCGGACCAACACCGGTCCACCATAACTTATTTTAATTACATTGAAAAAACTTACAATGTAAGTATAAATAAATATAGCCTAGATAATCCCATAAGGGCAAAGGCCTTCTGCGAACAGGGACGTGCTCTGGTTTAAACTCGTTAGGCGAGCAAGTCCTAAGGAGTTGTGTACAAGTTTTTTACTCCACTTGCTACACTTCACTGTAGTTCACTTCACTAACACTACATTTCACTTCGCTTTACGTGCGTTGTTTGGCTTGTAACAGGTTGCAGAAGTGTATCTTTCATGTCATAGGTGTGCTGTCTACCAGCATCTTTCGTTGTTGAAGTTCTCCTTCTCTTCCCTTCTTATAGTTCCATACGTCTCCATTCTTGTCTCTCCCTTGCTATCCTCGTCCAGTGTTTGCCTGTCTTCCTTACGATTGAGTCATCCCAGCGGGTCCTCTGTCTACCCACGTTCCTTCTTCCTGTCCTGGGGTCCCATACCGTTAGCCGTTAGCTTGTGTGTCCATCGATCGTCTTTCATTCTGGCCACGTGGCCTCCCCACTTCCATTTTAGCCTGTCAGCTGTTGTCATAGAATCTTTCATGGCAGTTCTTCTTCTTATCTCCTCGTTTCGTAATCTGTCCCTCAAGGAAACTTGAAGGATCTTCCGTTCCATTTTGCGTTGACATACCCGGATTGTTTGCCTTTGCTTCTCTCTTAAAGCCCAGGTTTGACAGCCGTATAGCAGTACCGGTATTGCACACTTTTCTAGCACTTCTGACTTTAGACTTATTTTCTGGGATTTGTCCATCAATATAAATTTTAAGGACCAGAACTTCTTCCATGCTTGTGCAACTCGTCTCTTGATTTCCTTCTCCTGGGAGCAGTCAAATGGCAGGTTTTGTCCAAGATAGACGTATTCCTGTGTGTACGATAGTGGTTTGCCATTGATGAGGATTTGTACTTCCAGTGAGTTGGTCATCAGTTTTGTAAGTAAATCATACAAATTATAATAAGATGTTTTTCTTTTACGACCAATTAAGAAACACAACAACTGACATATCTAGTGAAATTGAACTTGTATTATTTTCACATATATTAAGTTTTAAGGGTAAATATTATGTCATTAATTACATGTAATTCACATAATTAAGTTGCTCATTTTTAGCCTACTTTTCACATTTTGCAAAAATGAGGAAAAAGTAGACTTATGAGATCGGGCAAATGTGTGTCTGTCTGTCCTTCTGTCTGTCTGTCTGTCTGTCTGGCTGGCTGTGTGTGTGCCCCCCCCCCTATCAACTCCTAAACGGCTGCAGCAATCTTAACAAAATTTGGTAGGAGTAAAGATCTATACCTGAATATCTCCCGGCCATATTTGAAAATGATGTCAGTGCTACCAACTGCAGAGAAATCGCAATTGAAATTTGAGCTCCATGTTGGATATCTTGGAAGGTATGAATGGGAGCTATTTCAAAATTGGCACACGCATAGATAATGATATTGCAGTTTAATTTCCAGGAGGCCATACATCGCAGTGTTGCCAAAATGATTATAAGCCTGCTGATAGGTCCAAATTTTAAATGCATATAACTTCTATACTATCAATTGGATTTCAACCAAATTTCGTATGTGCTGTGTGTATATAAACAGATATGACTGAACGTATTCTTAAGATCCACCAGGGCTGCCAACTGTTAATAAATGCTCTCAATTTATTTTATACAAATACCAATATATCAGAAAGTATGCAAGCCGACAGCTTTAAACTATGCACACGTATAGTACCTGACATTCTATATTAATTTTGAGTAACTTATATACGTCAGTGCTACCAACATGATTCTAAGCCTGCTGAGAGGTCCAACTTTAAGTACATGTAACTTCTATACTATCATTTGGATTTCAACCAAATTTCGTGTGTGCTATGTGCACCATAACAGATATGTCAATGCCGATTCTTAAGAGTAACCAGGGCTGCCAACTGTTAATAAATACTGTATCTATTATTGTTACCCTAATATCAATATATCAGAAAGTATGCAAGCCAATAGCTCTAAACTTTGCACTCGTATAGTACCTGGCATTCTAGATTAATTTGGAGTAACTAATATACGTCAGTGCTGCCAACATGATTCTAAGCCTTCTGATAGGTCCAATTTTAAAATGCATGTAACTTCTATACTAACTAATGGATTTCATTCAAAATTGACACAACAATAGATCATATTATTAGTATCACTATGATTAATGCGATTTATGCACAGTAACTGCAACTTTCAACTGACAAGGGTTGGTATTTGTGGATCAAGTTTACTGCTGGAAATTATCAGCAGCGGCTTCAAATGCTCATCAGTTAATCTGGATCTATAAATAATTTTTGTATAGCCTATGTTATTTCATTTGAAATATTTGTCTGGCTGCGTGGCTCAGGGGTAACGTTCTCGCTTACTGAGCCCAAGGTTGCAGGTTCGAAACCTGGCGCAGTCAGCTAGCATTTGAGGGTGCGCAAATGCGAGGGAGCCGTGTCAGTACATTTACTGGCACGTTAAAGATCCCCTTCGGGGCAAAATTCCGGCACCCCGGCGACTCTAAAAGCCAGTGTAGTTAAAAGGGACGTAAAACCAATAACATTATTATATCATTTGAAATAAACACGTAAGTAGTGCCAAGAGCTGAATAGCACATTTACGCAACTGATCAAACTGTGTGAGTGGAAGACTCTTATTAAATTCCAGCAATGATGAATTTAAATACTGTATATTTCTTTTAAAATATAATAATAAATTTAATTGCAGCCGAATGGACAAAATTCAATATTCATGTTGGTTATTTAGTCTATTGATCTTTGCTATATTCTAAAATTGATTTTGTCCTATTTTTGCATAGCGTTCACACCTTCACCACACAAAGTATACACACACTCATTTCCTACTGCATGGAAATGTGTCGTCGCACTTACAGTAGTTTGTGGTGATATCCATGAACCGCTAAACTTGTGATGACATGCCTTAATGCCTCCGTCCAGTGTCGGTCCCAAATATCCTCTCTTTTTTGTCTTCTCTCTTCAAGTACCTTGGCACTGTTTTGAGTGGATGGTAGTAAGAAACTTGCCTTTATGTCATCGATATAGAAAGTCTCTTTGGCCATTTCATATACCAGTCTCGACTTTGTGTTTATTCCAACACAGAGTGCTCTTTTAAGAAACCTTGCCTTCACTTTTTCTATGGATCGGAGGTCTGCGAGTGTTAGGTGATCCCATATAATCTGTATCCCATAAGTTGCTACAGGGCTCACTACTGCATGAAACAGTTTCATTGCTGATTTTATTGATACATTCTGTAGATCTTTTATTGTATATATTGCTCTAATTGCAGCTGAGACCCTTTCTTTTACGTGAAGTCTGTAGCAGTGACCTGTTGTTTGTACCGTAATCCGGAGATTTGTGAATGCCCGAACGATTGGAACATTTTCCCCTCTTATCTTTATGTGGTCGTCTTCTGCAGGCCTTCCTCCTTTTCTAAAAGTCATTTGCATGGTCTTGTCTGTGTTAATTTGAAGGCTATTTTTATCTGCCCATGCCGTCAACTTGTTCACTGCTTCCTGCAGGTGTATTAGATTGGCTGAGCTCAGCACCATGTCATCTGCATATACGTGTAATGATGTTGTCTCATGCTCAATAATCATAGGTATGTCGGCTGTGGCAATATTAAACAGAATTGGGCTAATCGGATCTCCTTGCATCACCCCAATTGTCTGGTATATTTCTTCGGAAATAGTGATCCATCACTGATGTTGACTCTATTATATGATAAAATGTTTCTTAGTAATATTGTAATACTATGGTTTTCTCCTATCATTATTGCCAATTTTTGTAAGAGAATTTCTCTGTCGAGAAGATCAAAAGCCTTAGTGTAATCTATAAATATTGCATAATATTTTCCTCTTGGAAATCGCAATGTCTGTTCTATTTCACTCACAAGGTTGCTAACTGCTTGTATGGTGCCTCGTTGTTTCCTGAATCCGTATTGCTGATCAGGAAGGAGGTGATCTATTTCCTTAACTAGATGGTCCGTAAACACTCTTGTAAATATTTTGAAATCATTGTTTTCAAGTGCAATACCTCTGTAGGAGTGTGGGTTGGATGTGTCCCCTTTCCCTTTATACAATACTTTTATGACTGATTGTCTCCATGATTCAGGTATTTGGCCTGTGTTCAAACAATGATTAAAGAGATCTGTCCATACATCCAAAAGTAGGGCTGCAGTTCCTTTAATGTGCTCATTGAATATTCCGTTTGGACCTGCTGCCTTCTTATTCTTAGTTCTTGCAATTGCACTTTTCACCTCTTCTTGGGTTATTTGTATATGTTTTATTTGGGATTCCGTTGTTGAGACATAGTGAATGTCTGGCGATAATTTCTTCGTGTTTAAAATCTCCTCAAAATGCCTTTTCCATGTGTCCATTTGAATTTCTGTGATAGGACTACTCTTTTTCTTTCGTAATGCGATGAATGGGTCCTTGTTTGCTTTTTTCAGCTGTCTTTTCTGCTTCCCTTTCTATGTGTTGTTTTCTTTTTTCCTTAACGAGTTGTTTATATATCTTCCTTATTTTTGAATATTCTTCCAGATCTTCTAATTTATTGTTACTTCTGACCTTCTGGAGTGTGTGAAAAGTTATTTTCCTTAGTTGAAAGCATTCTTGGTCAAACCATATTTTTGCCTTTCTTTCTCTGTATGGTTCTGCAGCCGTTCTGATAACGTCAGTTATTATATTAACGGCTGTGTCAATACGATTTTGCTGTATTTGGTTTGTAGCTTCATATACTTCGTCCCTCAAAATTTCCAGCTTATCGAGATTTATTTTTCTTGTAAACTTCCGCTCCTCATGATGTCTTCTTGATCCTTCGTCTCCTTGTTTTGTTTCTACGATTGTTTTAATCGGTATATGTTTTCTTATCGGGGCAAGTGCCGAGGTCCATGCTCCATACTGCGTCTTAGGTTGGATGCCTCTTCCTTTTATGAACACTAGGTCTATTGCACTGGATCCATTGCATGCAACATAAGTTATAAGGTCCCTTCTATTGGTTAATTTCCATCCTTCTTCCTCCATTTGCGTCATGATCGTTAAGCTTTTGTGGTCTGGTTTGTCTATGCGACAGTTTAGGTCCCCAGCTATTATTACATTTTCCGCGTTTCCAATGAGATTGTAGATCCTTGATATTATTTCCGAGGTGTCCTCAGTCGATATGTGCGGTTGTATGTATACTCCTGCATTTACGATCTGCGAAGTGTAAATAATTACGAAGTTTTCTTTTTGGACGGTTTTCTTAACCTTGCCAATTTTGTCTTTGAACAGGCATGTCACACCCCCCATTGGCCTTCCTTTTCCCCTCTGAATGGCTAATGAATGTACTCCATAATAACCTTGTACGTCTACTGCTTTTGTTAAGAAAGTTTCAGTCAAAATTATTATATCTTCTCTAAATGTTAGCTGATCTGTAATTAGTCTCATGGCGTTTATTAATCCTTCAATATTCCAGAGCAGGACGGACAACTCCTTTGTCTCAGCATGTCTATTGTCTATCAATTCTATTGAATGTGGCACCTCGTTGTTGTTGGAAGCGAAAACGATATTGCCTTACCATTACATTCTTGGGCCAGAATTCGGGGTTGTCTGTCTTTACTTTTTCTTCAAAGTTGAAACCTACCATGAATGCTTTGTTCCGCCCTTTGGTTTCTATTTCTTTACAGTCAATAACCCCTTCTATCCCTCCATCGGTCATATAATTAGTCACATCATCTACAGTCACAGGTGCATCAACCTTTCCTACGTAAAGCGAAGCTTTACGGATGCCTGCTCAAAATTGACCTTGTGTTGTATTTTTTTTGCCTATTATTTTACGATCCCTTTTCCTTACTACCTCTGTCCAGGATTCCTCTTTTCTTCCTGCGTCCCATGTGTCTACATTTTGTATCTCCTTATTTTTACGCATATCTTTCTGAGAGAAGACTCCCTGCTTTATTTTTTCCTCATTGATATCGGTTTCTACAATTTCTCCTTTCTCTTGAGGGTCACACTCATTTGCAATATCTAAGATGATTGTTTCTTTATTTGCTGGAATAATTGGAGCTTTATATTTCAATACAGGTGTTCTGTGTGCTTGCAATTCATTTCGCAATATACATTGGAATTCATCTTTCATTTGTGCTCGTAGGCTATTCTTCATTGAAACTAGAGCATCTCCTATTTTTGTATTTATTACTGTAATTATCCGTTCTTCAAGATCGGTTGATTTTCGTATATTTGGTTTGCATGTTAAACATAACCACGCTATTTTACAATTACTCCTCTTCATTATCTCATATTCCCCTTTGGTTATCTCAGCACATATGCGATGCTGCCAGTAAGTACATTTTTCACATTGTATTATTTCTTCAGAATCATTTACTTGTCTACTACAGATGTCGCAGTGAACATCTGCTCCTGTTGACAAGACTGAGTTTCTCATCTGAGACATGTCTTCTATGGACATATGAGATATATTTGCTATATTTCCTTTGACTTCGGTTTATCTAACCTTTGAAAGGATATTCAGGAGAATGAATATTTCTCTATAAGGAGCAATTTAAAACCTATATGAACTTGATTATTCAATTACTTACTTAGACACTAAATGTACAACAGCACTAAATAATATATATACACTTTGAACGTTGTTTAAACACAATTATATTGGGAGCTCATATACACGATTTCATGCCACTTTTCACTTGTTTCCGTTTTAAAATATAGCTACGCCGTAAATTACCCACCACGCAGTGCGGCATAGATATCTCACTCGCCGGCCAGTCCGAAACTTTCCGCGTAATTCAAAACTGACCGTATGTAGGTACGATGAGCTAGCTAGGTCTTGGCCCTTGGGAGTTGGTGGAGGAATCAATCAGGCTAAAATGATTGGAGATCCCTGCCTTACAGAAACTCAAATAATAATAATAATAATAATAATAATAATAATAATAATAATAATAATAATGGCAAACTGGAAACTGATGTAGGCTATTGAATCCAAAGCGATTGTGCTGCTCCTGCTGTATCGTCGAGTTTCATGATAGTGGAACAATATAATTGTTCTTGCTAACTTAATTACCTGCTACTGACGGGAGAGGAGGTAATCTGTACATAAGATGGAAGGAGACAAGAGGAGGTGTAGTAAATGAGTAAATAAGAGTTCACTTTTGACAATCTTTCAACTTTTCGGCGTTGAGCAAAGACATAGAGAATTTTAGCACAAGCTGACGTGTAGTCAGGCCTCTTAGAGAACACTCATATAGTTTCACCGCTATGTAATTGTTTTATAACAGATTTAAATTAGCCATACGAGGGATATTGAATAATTTTGTAACATACAATTATATTTTAATTTGTTTTTCAAATAGGATCTGTGTCAAATTTGGATCGCTTTTGATCATTTCCTAAAATCGAACATAAATTACATTTTCATTAGGCTTTAGTAATATACAGTAGTGATTAGTGATTTAGAAAAGTGGCGTGTAATTTTGATTTACCGTATTTTATTTCTAAGGTGTGTGGGTAAGGTAAGGTCGACCAACGTTGAGAAGAATTCGCTGTCTTCAGCTCACAACCCTAGGATTCCTTTATTCTCTACCACCATTGTAACATTTACTTTACTTCGAGTTTTAATTTAGTCCTTCTGGTTCCCAGTATTCTTAATTATTTTATATAATTCTCAGAAGACCTCTATAAAACTGATGAAAATACACATTTCTGTCAATCATTATAACAGATATACGTTATTATCTCTTACAAAGGCGGAATTTGCATTCATATAATGAATGAGCTACGGCACTTACAGTAATTTATGCGGTACAAATTATGTATAAGATGTCAATGAACACAAATAAATGCAAGATTGGTTTGGTTTGTGGACTTTCTTTGACTCATCGTGACATAGCCAACAACAACATTATTTGAAGTCTTGAAATGATTCAAGAAACACCAGTAACATTTGATGCGTTCCCGACCACAACTCGACATATGAGATTTTATTGATGTGTAACATCTTTCTGCTCGGTTGCTGGATTATACTGTGGGAGTGATTTTCAAAAATTGGGGACGGAAGTGGATCGGAACGATCGAGCTGGCAGAGGTGGATCGAAAGGAAGTATGCACTGCCCGCTCGATCTATCGAACGGAAGTGTACTAGCTGGCAGTGGTGGAAAACGGAAGTATGCACTGCCCGCTCGATCGATCGAACGTAAGTGTACTAGTTGGCAGTGGTGGACTTCCATGGCGTACTCTCGGCCATGTGGAATGTATATGACATACCACTGCCTGCTGGATCGCATCCCTCCTGGCTGCTTTAGACTGCCTGCTCATTCAACACTCAGAGGCGTACAAGATAGGTTGCAGCACCAACTCACTGTGATCACCGCGGCTTTTTCACTGCCAGCTTCATCGCGTCCTCCTGGCTGCTTTAAATCGCCTGCCCATTCAACACTCCGAGGCGTAAGAGATATATATTAATTAACTCACCGCTAGTTTGCAGCAGCAATCTACTGTGATCACCGCGGCTTTTTATAGGGGAAGATACCTGAAACGAAGGATTTTTAAGTTTGGAGGCTTAATATCGAGATTGACGGACGTGAAAACATGACACTAAGTTAGTTCTTTTGTTATTCAATCATCATTTTTTTTAGTCGTTTACCCTCCAGGTTGGTGGAACCCACGGACTCAGCGAGGGAACTCACCACTACCGCCTCTACGGGCAGTGTCCTAGAGCTGGGAACATCTAATCGGAGTGGATACAACTGGTGAGGTGTGATTGGCACCTCGCCCAGGCGGCCTCACCTGCAAAGCGAACAGGGGCCTCATGAGGGAAGGTAGTGGATGGTCAGGATGGATAGGCAAGGAAGAGGGAAGGAGGCGGCCGTGGCCTTGAAGAAGGTACTGTCCCCGTTTACCTGGATAGTAGGCTGTCAGATATCCGCCCCCTCAATCGGATTGCCAATTATCAATCGCACCGGCACAGTTACATCAATGAAAATGGCACTGACAGATACTATCGAGATAAGAGCACAGAAATTCACAGGAAATCATTGTGGAACACACCAAAATAGACGGGGGTTCATACTTACCGTTACTTACCTCTTAATTATCTCGGGGTTTGAGTTGACAACAGGATCACTAAAAGTCTGTTCACACAATAATCTCCACCATGACATTTAAAAATGAACCAAAACGAAGACGAGAACTTTGAACTGTACAAAAGCTTTATTTCTAATAAAGGGTCTGATTTTACTAACACAACAAAAACAACGTGGCTATCAGTAGCCCAAGTCAATCTGACTACGTCCTCCTATATGACTTGCAAAATTATTATACAACATGATGTAAAACATTTTAGCTCCCAAGAGCTCCAAATAACGTAATATTCATAACACTATTGGATTGGAAAAGGACGTCAGGGTGTGACATATATAGAGCATTTGGTTTCCTTTTAATAAACATAAGAATGGTATTTATAGTCGCAAGGCCAGAGTGTGTACGACCTCACTCCCTGAGAACCATATGTTGGCACAGCTGCGGGCTACCTTCCAGCCTGTTGCATACTGGTCAAATGCACTCCCTTCTCACATGCTAAGTTACGTAAGAGTACAGCCTGCACTCTGCACCGCCCTATTAAAATATACATATTCTTGGCGTGCCTCCTAGCTGCATCACTGGAACCAACTAGAAAAGAAAGGAGTACGCAGTGGAAATGGATGTTAATTTCTGACCTGTGCTGGGCCCGTACTTGCAGGCCAGATGTGCCGAGCGACTCCAGACTCCGTGAAGGTGGTCCCACGACGAGTGGTAGGAATACCCTCCTGGTGCTAGAAAGCTAGAATAAGTTAGGCCTAGGGTTGAAGAGAGAGAGAGAGCAGCCCGATCGTCAAACACTACTAAATAAGCCACATGGATAAAGAAATGGAAATTTAATTATAGTGAAATCGAACACACAAAAAAAACCGGCCAGAATAACACACTCAAAGAAAAGAGTACCCTAGGGGTCAAATACAGTCACTTTCAAACGGGAAGGATGATTATAAACAATAAATAACTTACAATAATAAATAACGGAAACAAATAAAATAAATACCTGTGCCACTTCCAATAAAAATGATGTAAAAAGGGAGGAGGTAATTGACCAAAAGGCAATCGAGCCGGTCGCTGGTCAACAACAATCACTTCTCAGCCTAGAGATGGATGGTTGTCATGACGACCACAAATAACAAGCATAGCAAAGATAAAACAAGAGGCTGTGTGCGTGTCGCAGAGGCTGTGGCGAGCAATGGGGATGCGATCGAGCTGGCAGTCCCCAGAGAAAAGAAATGCAAAAACCAAAGTTACTACAAGGAGAAACAAATGACGTCAAGTGTCCGTGAAATATATCATGATACATACACGCAATCAAACACACAAAATGCCAGCCGACGATCCAGTAATAAAACACAAAGCAACTCGTGCTTGTAGGTAGTCTAGCAAAACATGCTAAACCTATATGGTCCCCAACTTACGTTCCGAGTTCGAGCTGAATACGGTAAGGCCTACTTAAAGTTACCGCCGTGATTCAGTTGCACGAAGCATGGAATGAAGGGAATACATAAGGGCTAAAATATATGGTGTCATGCCTCGTGTTGGGAGAATGGTCGAAACGCCAACGTCCACAAACAACGGGAGACCCATTCAAAAACATGCCCAATCCAAACAGCATCAATGCACCTGGCAGCAAGAAAAACATACACTCACAAAATCACTCGCAGATATATTTCACGGCACAAATAAAAGGTTAAACGAAGACTCAAACAAAATAAAACAGGAGACCGCCATTTCGATTGGTTCCACAGCAAATCCAAGCACACGACGAAGATCAAAAAGAAAAGTTAAATTTAGGAAATGAGCATAGTGGACACAAGGTTATATGTATTACTTACATGAGTAAATGGAAGGCTTCGGCATAATAACAATGTTAAATAAAAAGGAAAAACATTACATTTTAAATAATAAGGCGGAGAGCCTCAAGGCACGTCCGGACAGAAAGTATCTCACATGGCGACTGAGTCTACCGGGACGGCCACCAAAGAAAATAAAGAAAAGAGAGATGTTAAACATGGCTCAGGATCCACACCACCCCCCAAAAGAAAAAATATTTATAATAATAAAAGATTTTTCTTTTTACATCACTAAGCACCACCGCTTTGAAATCAATCATGTCCCAAGTGTTCCTAAATACACAACATCCTTATCACACAGGTGGTTTGTCAACAACTATAACAGTACACAAAATATGAGGGGGGAGGGTGATCGATATAACAATCACTTAAGAAATTGAGCCATATCAGAAAGAATACAGTTATAAAATGAAGTAATATATAAAAATAATCAGATCGCTTCGGCGATCGCAATATCAGGACAGAACTCCTTCGGGGTCCCCAAAGGCGCGCGTTCCTTTGACGATCCCTGGGCTTGTCATAATGGTATTACGGTTCGCCTGCGCGTTACAATGACAAGAAAAGTAGATAGAGACACGGACGAAAATCATAAACAAAAGACTTTCGCCCTTTGACGCCGAAGTCTGCCATTCTCCTTATACCCATCATGAAAGTGACGTATTAAAATAACAAAGAAGCGATATAATGTGTCCATTATTTATAGAATATAAATTCTCTACTGGCCGAATTCGCAAAAATACATATTTTTACAATAAATATTAAGTTACACAGAGTATGTAGGCCTATTTCTTCTTGTATTATTTTCTTTCTTGAGCTCGTAAATTTGTACTTGACTCTGCTCGGTCAAAATTGGTTCAATAATAGGCAGGTCAAGGAGACGCCATATGAATACTAGCTTCCTTGGATAACATAAGCAAATTATGATTGGCTAACCTATGCAGAAAAAGGACAACATTAATCACAGCAAATAAGAAGGTTACACAATAAATGGTTTCAATTGAGATATGTGAGCTCTGGATACGTCGGTGGGATTCTCCTTGGAGATCAATTCAACAGTGACAGGTGTTAAAAATCTAGTGATAGTTTTGGGCGTGCTCCAGCGAAGCATTAGCTTAGCTGACTCCTTATTCTTGGCCAAACTCTGTGGGTGTAGGCGCACTAGCACGTCGTCATTCACCTGAAAACAAACAGGTTGCCTACCCTTGTTATAGCGAGACGCCACGCGATCTCGTGCCCTTTTCAGATGCCGTACAGCAACTTCCCATTTTTCTTTGACTGAGGTACGGCGGGATGGCGCAGCCAGATAATCTATTTTCCACTGAAGCTGAAGTGGATCAACAATACGCCTTCCTAAAAACAATTCCGAAGGGGTAGAATTCGTCGATTCATGAAGAGCAGTGTTAAATCCTAAGGAGAAAAACTGAAGATTTGCGTCCCAACGTGACTGATCTGCGTTGTGGAACGCACTCAAGCAAGCCTTCAAGTTACGATGAAACCTTTCAACGTGATTTGGCTGAGGGTGGTAGGGTGCCAAAAAGACATGATCAATTCCCCAAGAAAAACACATTGATCTAAAAGACGTGGACCGGAAAACGCTCGCGTTATCGGACACTAAAAACTTTGGAGGACCAAAAACACCCAAAATATGATTGGTCAAAAGCCTAACAGTGGTACGTGTCGTGATTTCCCTGACAGGAAATAACCATACAAATTTTGAAAATCCATCAACGACAGTAAGTATAGCTTTATGACCAGAAGATGACCTAACTAGGGGACCAAAATAATCTATAAACAGGCGCTCATTAGGATATGACATCGTGTCAGCGTGGTGAAGTCCAATGCGAGAATTCTTTGCTGGCTTAGAACGTTGACACGTAACACATTTTCGGACGAAAGCAAAAGCATCCGCTTTCAAATGAGGCCAGAAGAATTCCTGAGAGATTTTATGGAAAGTCTTCGTCATACCTAAATGTAATCCAAAACAGGATTCATGGAAATACGCCAAGAGCATACTTCGTATATTCTCTGGCACGAAAATCCTACATTTCGAAGATCGAGGAGCGGTATGCACTATAACATCATTGCGCAATGAAAACTCAGATACACCAGGATCTTTCCCGAGAATTTTTTCACGCAATGTGACACAAAATGGGTCATCTGCTTGGTACGTACGGATGTCAGTAAAAGACCATGGAATGTGTTGGAGAAGATTCACTGGCTCGGGGATCTCAACAATGGGAGGAGGTTCCTCAAACATGCGTGACAAACAATCCGCTACAACATTTTCACTGCCTCTGACGTGAATGATGTCAAAACTGAAAGAGGATAGACGAAGAATCCAACGATTTATACGTCCCAATTTTTTGACATGCGAGCGCATCCAGGACAGAGCTTCATTGTCGGTATACACTATGAAATGCCGATGTTCTAGAAAAGATCTGAAACGTTCACAGCCGAATACGACAGGCAGACTTTCTTTCTCGAAAGTGGAATACCGGCGTTCGCAATCATTAAGCATCCGACTGGCAAAAGCGATGGGTGCCAAATTACCATTCACCTGCTGACTAAGCACACAAGAAACTGCGACATCACTCGCATCACAATGTAACATAAAATCTTTCCCAAAATCCGGAGTTCGAAGGACGGGAGCAGAAGAAAGACATTCTTTCAATTTCTCAAATGCGAGACACTGGTCGGGGCCCCACACGAATCGTACATTCTTCTTCTTCAAATAATTCAGGGGCGCTGAAATGTCCGAAAAGCCCTTAATGAACCTACTGTAAAAGCCCGCCATTCCCAAAAAACGTCGGACTGCTTTCACATTCGTGGGAGTAGGGAACTCTTGGATACATTGGACACGCTCAGGGTTCACTTCTATGCCCACATCCGAAAGAATGTGACCTAAAAATTTGATTTGCTTCGAAGCCAAAGAGATTTTGTCCGGGTTAACAGTGAGTCCGGCTCTGCGAAGACGACATAGGACTTCACGTAAATGGATCAGGTGATCCTCAAAAGACTGACTGTAAATCACGAGGTCATCAAGATAGTTAAACACAGATGAATACTTTAAATCTCCAAATAACTCATCCAAAACCCTACTCAATACTTGTCCGCCGATAGAAATGCCCATGGGTAACTTATTGAACTCAAAAAGGCCGAACGGAGTGGAGAACGCAGTTACCTTACGGCTCTCGGGATCGAGAGGAATTTGATAATATGCACAGTTCAAATCTAGGACGGAATAGTACTTCGCCCCGTGAAAATGCTGAAAAGCGCTCTCCAGAGTTGGAAGGGGAAAGTTGTCGAACACCACCTTAGAATTGAGTCGACGATAATCAACTACTAAACGAAAAGTACCCTCTTTCTTAGGCACCAGGAATGCTGGACTACCATAAGAAGACTTAGAAGGGCTCACAACACCGCGTGCCTTAAGATCATGAATATATTCTCTCATGGCAATGAGTTTGGGTGGAGAGCAAGAAAATGGCGCCGACCTAACTGGAACCTCATCAGTCAAATCAATATGACACTCGTAGCCGATAGCGGAACCCAGTTCCGACGTGAGAACATCAGGAAATTCATTCACCAAATCAGATAAAGCGTCACGTTGACTCGTGAATAAAGTAGGAGGGATTAGAACAGCAGAGATACCAGAAAAATTACAAGGAACACTCGCTTCACAAGTATTAAAATTAAACCGCTCCTTGGATTTAAACAAAAAACTGAAGGAATGATCCGAAAAATCAAGCCTCAACCCTGCTTTGTGCATAAAATCAGAACCTAAGATCATAGGCGTAGATAAGTCATCCACCACATGGAAGTTCCAATCCCAAGAATAACCACATATCTTAATATGACATGTTACAACGCTAGAAACGGAAATAGATGACTTCACCGCAGAATAAAATTTTAAACCCCCATCTTGTGGACAAATCTGAGTAACAGGAAGCTGTTCCGCGATGGAGCGCTGAATAAATGAACGTGAAGCACCAGAATCCAGTAAAGCGGGTATCGACAATTTCTTAACACTTACAGGGACCCAAGGACAGAAGTTTCCAGTCGTGGAAATGTTCATTTCCCGGCGAACTTCATTGCATGGCCACTCCGGCGGGTCTAAACCGGGGACCCATGCTCGTTTCCCTGACGCGAAGCACATCTAGGACAGGCTATGTGCGTCACGTCACGAAGACCACATGTGTGACAAAACACACGCGAGGGCGCACGGCAGGAATTAAAATGATGCCCCAAACGATCACAATTCCAACATTTTATACGGTTATACATGTTCGGGTTTCGAGGTAACTGTTGATCCTGAGGAGCGGGATTCGCAGAAGAAGTAGCATTGGGAATACTCCCGACAATATGCGAGTGGGGACGGTTAACTGCCCGGTCCTCCTGACGAGATATTGAAGATGGGTGCGCAGTCCTCTGAATCTGGGATTGCGCGCATGCAGTCTCTGGAAACAAACTGTCAGAGGGGAGGGGTGGGGGTACATATGACTTGCGCAGGCGCCGATTGAACTCGCATTCACGTCCTTGATCAACAATGTCAGCCACACTATACACACTGGACCGGCGTATGAAAGACTTGTACTCAGGTGCCAGATTTCTATACACAATATCAACAGTTTCAATAAGGGGAAGGGGCTGCGACAACCTACTTATTAAAGTCATTAGCCCAGTAACAAAATCGTCTACAGGCTCTTCCAAACCCTGGGTACGGCGATGAATTTCAGCCTTCAAGTCATGTTCAAAATCATAAGTCGTAAACCGCTCCTTTATTGACTTACAGAAATCAACCCACGAGATGAAAGATCTGTTGGTAAGTCGATACCATTTTAAAGCTAAGCCACTCAACAATAACGGTAGGCAGACAACAATGTCGTCTGTTTCGAGGTCATAACAATGGCAGAGTTCACTGACCCTGTCTAAGAACTCAAATACAGACGAAACTCCCAGTTCACCAGAAAATGAAATTTCCCACTTGGACACTATATTGGCTACGCCTCCCTTGCGATGGCCTTTCACCTCAGTCAATGGATTAGTGTCTTTCCCACAGACACTTTCAAACGATAGCAGATCATCGTCAGACTGGATGAGCTCCTTCTTCACGTCACAACCTGGGAGAGAATACATGGCTAAACTACAGAAGTACTGCTAGCTACAATTCAAAACAATAACTACAAATGTCTTGCCTCCGTCCTGCGCCTGAAATGAGTACGAAACAAGAAGTAGGGTTGTTTAGTACATTACCAATGCTGGGGTTCGTTGATAGGGTCCAACTCATTGCACTCTCCTTACAGTTTGTTATTTTTATGGTCCATACTCCTTGGAAGTTCACATTGACTCTTAATATTTGTTTGCATAGTATGCAATAAGGAACATGAAACAGAATAAAAACAACATTGAAAAATATGCAGCGAAATATTAAAATCCAATGGATATGGCTAAGCGACCAGGAGACTTAACCTCGCAACTGATACCATCTGCACCGCCCTATTAAAATAAACATATTCTTGGCGTGCCTCCTAGCTGCATCACTGGAACCAACTAGAAAAGAAAGGAGTACGCAGTGGAAATGGATGTTAATTTCTGACCTGTGCTGGGCCCGTACTTGCAGGCCAGATGTGCCGAGCGACTCCAGACTCCGTGAAGGTGGTCCCACGACGAGTGGTAGGAATACCCTCCTGGTGCTAGAAAGCTAGAATAAGTTAGGCCTAGGGTTGAAGAGAGAGAGAGAGCAGCCCGATCGTCAAACACTACTAAATAAGCCACATGGATAAAGAAATGGAAATTTAATTATAGTGAAATCGAACACACAAAAAAAACCGGCCAGAATAACACACTCAAAGAAAAGAGTACCCTAGGGGTCAAATACAGTCACTTTCAAACGGGAAGGATGATTATAAACAATAAATAACTTACAATAATAAATAACGGAAACAAATAAAATAAATACCTGTGCCACTTCCAATAAAAATGATGTAAAAAGGGAGGAGGTAATTGACCAAAAGGCAATCGAGCCGGTCGCTGGTCAACAACAATCACTTCTCAGCCTAGAGATGGATGGTTGTCATGACGACCACAAATAACAAGCATAGCAAAGATAAAACAAGAGGCTGTGTGCGTGTCGCAGAGGCTGTGGCGAGCAATGGGGATGCGATCGAGCTGGCAGTCCCCAGAGAAAAGAAATGCAAAAACCAAAGTTACTACAAGGAGAAACAAATGACGTCAAGTGTCCGTGAAATATATCATGATACATACACGCAATCAAACACACAAAATGCCAGCCGACGATCCAGTAATAAAACACAAAGCAACTCGTGCTTGTAGGTAGTCTAGCAAAACATGCTAAACCTATATGGTCCCCAACTTACGTTCCGAGTTCGAGCTGAATACGGTAAGGCCTACTTAAAGTTACCGCCGTGATTCAGTTGCACGAAGCATGGAATGAAGGGAATACATAAGGGCTAAAATATATGGTGTCATGCCTCGTGTTGGGAGAATGGTCGAAACGCCAACGTCCACAAACAACGGGAGACCCATTCAAAAACATGCCCAATCCAAACAGCATCAATGCACCTGGCAGCAAGAAAAACATACACTCACAAAATCACTCGCAGATATATTTCACGGCACAAATAAAAGGTTAAACGAAGACTCAAACAAAATAAAACAGGAGACCGCCATTTCGATTGGTTCCACAGCAAATCCAAGCACACGACGAAGATCAAAAAGAAAAGTTAAATTTAGGAAATGAGCATAGTGGACACAAGGTTATATGTATTACTTACATGAGTAAATGGAAGGCTTCGGCATAATAACAATGTTAAATAAAAAGGAAAAACATTACATTTTAAATAATAAGGCGGAGAGCCTCAAGGCACGTCCGGACAGAAAGTATCTCACATGGCGACTGAGTCTACCGGGACGGCCACCAAAGAAAATAAAGAAAAGAGAGATGTTAAACATGGCTCAACTCTCAAGCTTTTAAATGTCCACAAGACAACTCACATTATATTTACGTAAATCTTTCAAGTACTTTGCTCACATCCTAATTGGATCATTATGTTAATTTCTTAAACTTGTTAACTTCAATCCAAATGTTTAATTAGCTCGTAAATGTTTATAACAAAATCACATAAATTATTTATAACAATTAGAAATTGTTTATAATATTTGTCAAAGACAATAAAAATATTATAAGCACGCCTTTAACATCACTCTCGTTCCACATTATTTTCAAAAATATTTACAGCAATTATTTACAATATTAACATTTAAATTGTTTAAATTATTAATTTAATAAATACATTAGCCACATGTTCATTCGGTTGATAATTTTATAATCCTGTTTAATATAATCGACCAATGAAGGTTAGTTATACATGTTAATGTCACAATCTGGTTTAATAAAGGTTTTAATAATGATTTGTGACGGCAACCTTCATTCAAAATCTTATCTCAAATTCTTTCAAAACTCGTGTTAATTATAACAGTAAATCACTTGATTAATTTTCAACGAACTATAACAATCTTACTCCAGCGGAAAATCCTTCGCTAACAAGTTAATGCACAATCTGCATTAAAAATATGCCCAAAATCATCATATATTAATCTATATGGCATTAAAAACTTCTACATAACTTACAAAACTTCCACAAATAATTCTTTAACATTAATTCCTGTGGGAACTTCCTTCATATTCAAGGGCATTATACCTCAGCGACTTTCAACACGCGCTGCACTAGCGATTATACATTCATAGTTCCATTTAAAAAAATTTATAATCATTAATTGTTTCAAAACTGTTTTTCTATTTAACCTTCGTGGATTTCATTCATGAACTGAAATGAAGTCAAAACTTGCCAATCACAAACAAATTTAATAGTGAATACGCTTATATACGCCTGTCTGGTCTATCAAAATTTTAAGATTAACATCCTTAAAGAAATTGTAGTATGAAAATACTATCTTCAAATAAAGTGCGACTAAAATGCAAAGTAGTCGAATAGAATCCAATTAGACTGGGGAATGCAAACATCGTTCTATAATTCTCTAATTGAGAAAAACTCCTAACAAAAGTACTTGACTTTAATGCATTCAATAATTCAATATTAAAGTTACTTTTTCACAAAAGTGTCTATAATGCAATGTTCATTCATAATTGACGATAAATGTCTGTGTTGCAATCAATACAAATAACGACTAGTATTTCCAAGATCGTCGACAACGTAAGAGATTTTAACGCTCTAAAATCATTTAAATGTTCTTCATTCTTGATGATGACAGAAAATTGTTCAAAGTAATTAAACTGGGGTAGAATTACTTTAATAAAATGACACGCTGTCTGAATTTAAATCTGCCATAAAAATCATTAACTTACAGTCAAATCGTGACTACAAAAATATTAATTACTGAAAAATCTAAATATCAGTCTCAACTGATTCAAAATCATTAACTATGCCCATGACATAACAATGTCTTAATAAATCGTCGAAAAATGCAAAACTCATCAAGGTGTACTGAGAATAGGAATCTCAACAAGAAAATAGGGCAGAAATACATGAGGATAAAAATATGGGAAAAATGGTTGCTCAAACATTATTAGTATACTCAAATACAATAAACGTTCACGACTACCTTATCTGCCGATTGACGTTCCAGAGGAAAATTCCCCAAAGAAGACTGCTGATGGATCCATTTCACCACGTTAAAGTTGAGCTCCATCCTCGAAATGGGAAATAGCACCCTCGGAGAATCGAACTGCTTCCTTCTCCGTGAATCGCTCTGCTCCTCGAAGACGAATAGACATCCTTCCGGCAATAATCTTCTTTGTGAGTCGGGATATCCCTGACCTCTCTTGAAAAATTCCCTGAAGTTCCAGTAGACAAACGTCATGAAGTTTTGTAGAAATTTCCGAAGAAATTATTCATATTCAGAGTATGAAATTGTTTCTATGGCTGTTCGATGGTATTCAGCCTTTAATTACGAAACATGGGTGTAGATGGTATTCACCGCATGTTCGCTTGTGTGGAATAGCAATTAGCGAAGTTCCATGTCGCTATCTTACTCCGTTGAAGTATGTCCCAATTGCAATAAGCCCTTTTAGCCTTCCATTTGCTCTTCGGATGTAGTGTCAGAAGAACAAACTGCCGTATTCAATTGCTCCATTATACTGTATCGTTGTGTAACCAAACAATCTGAAGTCTTTCTACTCCACTCGCAGCGTCAGCCGTTGCGTTGATTCTGGCTAAACAAAAGTGCTTCTCTAGTGGCGAGATAATCACTTTTGTCAGTCGTATAAAATTGCTAATATCTTGTAAACTAATCGGTCGAAATTGTTCAGATTTTCTCTATAACTGCATGTAGCACTGCACAATACAATTATCTTATCGGTGACCGCTAACTGTTCGAAGCTAAACTTATAGAAGCTTTCTAAGGTCCGTTTCAACTTCACCTAGTTTGACCTGGATCTCGTTAACATAGTGGCCTCGCCACGCGTTATAAAGACGATTCTTTTCACTGCTGTTCACTTCGACGTCTCACTATAATGAATGTATAAGAAAAGAACTTTCACAAATATACTTTGATGATCTGAGCATGAGATCTCAGAATGATCAGAGAACGAAAGAGACTCCTCTCTTCTGCGCAAGCCCTTTTATTAACTTCTCGAGGGGCGTTACCATCCCTTCCAAAGCGTGATACTGCGTCATCGCTAAAACTTCCAACTTCGTTAATACATGACGGATTTTCAAAATTCAAAAACTGAAAATAAATTTCACCAAAATTCCAAATCAATGCTTTTACTGCAAATGGATTTCCACAATTCTGCATTCCAAAAGTAATAAAAATACCATAGTTTCAGCAATCTCCGTCTTCCTTTAAACTATCGTTCATTGGTTCAAGCCTCTCCTCCAATAGCATAGTTTCTTCCTCAGCAGAATTCCTCGTTTCCTGCGACTGCGTCGTACATCTTGGAACATTCTGGACTAAAAGCTGACGTCACTGAGAATCTCAGCTCAAGTAGCTTGCTGGCATAACATTTACGTCATCCGCGCTTACGTCATGACTACCCACGTCATAACTATGTCAAACATAACTCTCCTAATAATTTCAAATATAGCCACCGTGGTCTCTATATAATTCAATTACGGGGGCAGTACCATCCCGGCATTTGCCCGAAGACGAAGTGGGAAACCACGGAAAACCACTTCGAGGATGGCTGAGGTGGGAATCTAACCCCCTCTACTCATTTGGAACACCCGAGGCTGAGTAGACCCCGTTCCAGTCCTCGTACCACTTTTCAAATTTCGTGGCAGAGCCGGGAATCGAACCCAGGACCTCCGGGGCGGCAGTTAACCTTGCTGACCGCTACGCTACGGACGCGACCCTATTCAAATATTAACCCACATAACGGTAATGCAGTCATCAATATAATAATATAATCGTTGTGGTTACACGAGAATTGAGCAAGCCTCCATGAACTATTACTGAATACATTCTCTTTACTCACAAGAGGGCATATTGATAAGGCATTTTAAACTCAATTTCACGCAAGATCATTATCGAAACAAGCAAAATATAAATGAAACTTAATTACGTAATGCAGTATTATTGGAACGTGGAAATAAGCACCATCTTGTGCACAAATTTTATGTAGTCGAAATATCCGTGGGTTTAGTGTTTATGACTGTGAATCTAGAGAACTTGGGTTCGAATACCGGACGGCATAGATATTTTTGCTACCAGATTACCATTTTAAACGATATTTATCATATCAATATGACTCATTTTAACAGAATCCATATGAAATTATGTGTTGGTCTGTGAATGAAGAGGACCTGTTTATGAGGAATTTAAGGTTATGAGCGGTGTCGCATCTATTAATCTAGTTGATCCATATCGTATTCTTTATTTAGGCTAGTGCTGGTGGAAGCTACAAATCATCTAATAAAATGAGCTCCGTATTATAAACTACAATATCTGTAAAACACTCCCTCTTAGAATAGATTAATATTTGTGTCAATAATAGTATAAAATACCGGTGTATCAACAATTTCACGTGAGGTTTCTTCTATGTCAGATGTTACACATCATATGCGACTACTGTAAGGCTCGTATTTTTTTTATTTATTTATTTATTTATGGGTTCGCCTCGATTAGTAGTAGTGAACATTGTTTTAGATTGTCGGGGTACGGTAATTAATAATTTTGGCATTGGTAACATGTAGAGGGTATTGTTTAATGTTGTCTTGGTTACGGTGGATAAATAAAGTACAGAACCTATATGTCTGCACGGTGTCTTTGTTCAGAACAAGGTTAGAGTTAACAACAGTAATGTTTAAAAATCAAATTTTTCTAGTAATTAATGAATAATATCACAATATGTTGCTTCGAGAGAGAATTTACTGGCGTTTGTACGGCAGAGTAATTTGTTCTTACGTCTTCATCATGTAAGAAGATTGCATCAATGTGCACAATATGCCATAATTTCAGGTCGGAACAAAGAAGGGTTACGGCGTAGAAGCCAGTCAATGAAGTGCTGCAATAGGGCGTGCTACTGGGTTATGCGCAGTTGTAGTGGAAAGTTCCACATTACACTACCTCTGGGAACATTCTGGAGCATATTGATCGCACCACTGAAGCTGCAGTATATAAAAGGCCGAGCTCGGAGACGCAGTCCACTCTCGCCCAAGGAAGCCGCCTCAACATGTGTCGTCATGAGAAGACTTCCGAGGAAGGGCGAAGATCTGGGCGGTGCTGGGCCTGCAGTAAGGTAGGACGATTAAAGCATTCACTTTATTCTGTGGAGTATTTGATTTCTTGAATCCTGCGGATCTTCTATCGATTTTGTTGTGTGTGATTGTTTATAGATGGGAATTTACTTAATACATCGATGCAGATGTTTAGATAAATGAGAACTCAGAGCATTACAAGAATGAGTAAAAACTGTATGCCACACAAAAACATTCGGTAGCATCATGACAGGTAGATAATACTTCTATTTTTGCTCTAGCAGAAGAAGCAAAAGAATTTGAGACATTTGGGCATTTTTTTACATAACCTTCCTTAATTCCTTTCCACATCACACAGGCATGATTATTCAAATGAATCCTACTCTAGCAGACCTATGGTATTTCTGATTTTACAAATAGGCACTCTTCCAGTTTGCTTATCTTTATTTTCACTTCAGGTGAAATAATAGCAAAATAAGGTATGGCATACATTTAACACAATAAGATGTGTGCTACATTATTTTTAATTAAATCTAGAACAGGATTAGTGGGTTTCTATAGTCATGGAATGTGAATCAGGACATCGTCATCTAAAGCCATTGTCACTACTGGAGGAGGTTAGAACCCCGCACTATTGCAAATAAGTTTTCTATAGGTCCTGAAAGAGTGGGGTTATCCTGGTATGATCCTGTTAAAGAGCGTCAAGACTTATTTTTCTGTATTCTATAGATGCTCTGTAAATTAGAATACAGGCTTATGGATTGTTTTCTGTTTGCTTATTAACATTGACAGTACTGTTATTGATTTCACAACGGGCAGTTGGCCACGTTATTGGTTAGGCTTTGAGAGAGATCTCTAAAACCTCAAACTATCATGTCATGTTTTGATACCTGTCGCTAGTTTTATAGCGCAGTTTTTCCATGTGTTTTTATTCAGGACGAAGAAGTAATATGATAGAAACAATATTAACTAATTTAGCATGAATTCCCTGAAACGGGAGGAATTCAGAAATTAGCAACTCTACTTGCAAACTTAATGCTTCCAGTATTCTCAAGAAAGTAAACTATTATTCATATGAAGTAAGCGGAAAGTTTGCTGGATCATATCACACAATTCCCAATAGTCGCTTGAGTCCTGATTGTGGGCGCCTATGTTAAATAGCAGTTAGTTCAGCTTCTTGAGGCACTATTCACGCTTGGGTTTAGGGGTTTATGTAAACGATTTACACATTTCCATCCTACGAGTGAAGGTCCTGGATACTCAAGTTATCGAATTTGTACTTCAATATTAGAAATAATTATTTTCCTTATAGTAGCCTACTCTGTATGTTACGAAAGCAGTCAATTTCTGCTGCTAGGCATACGTCTAACCCCAGGCGTACTCATTGATAATTTCCTGTTTCCTCTGTGCTTTTGGGAAAAAAGTAGATTAGACTTATAATCTGTGCCTTACGAATAGCGTGACATGGTTAAATGCTTTCTTATAATATTTCATTATCCAAAAAAAAAAACTTTTTTATTTTATTTTTAGGTAACGTATTTAGTCTGCATACTGGAGATGTTCTCTTATCCAAGTCTTGAGTACGACGGGTGTAAAAGAGTGCAAGGAATGATCTTGATATGTTGACAAAGGGAAAATATTCCATATTTGATTTTTACTGTGCATCGATTTTTTAAATTATTTGGGTACTAGATGTTGTGCAATATTTGTCTCAGAGGGGTGGGGTTTGATGCTGGAGGCGTCTAAAGAGGAAGATCTATGTTCTACATCCCGTTGTAACTACTTAGTCCTCTGCATCGACCTATAGCGGGGAATATGTTCATCTTCAGCCATTATTGATGCCGTTGGTCACTGCCCATTGGGTGGCTTACTTGTCCTGTTATGGCTTGTCGTCGGTTGGTTGAGATTGCATGAGTGAACGGAGCATCTTACAGGATAAGTTACTGAAAGATCGTGTGCGATCTTTATAATTTATTGTACTTTATTACTCACCAGCCGATTAAAACTGAAATGACCGGGCTTGCATGTTGTGATAGTATGAAGGCAGTGCAATTGCCTGAACATTTGAGGGGAAAATTTAAAAATAATTCCTTTACAGTCATAAAGGCCTTTTGGGATGCAAGATTTCCTATAATGCAAACTTGATTGGAATTTGTATTAAACATTCTCTGAAACTTGTTCACACTAGGCTTATTATATACATTTGTCAGGTCTTGAAAACTGCACACTAGCTTAGATACTTCCAGATTTCATCCTTATTAGTTTATTTTAATTACCAGGTAGAGGTTGAATTTGTGATATACGCTGTGAAAGCGATAGCGTTTATTAATTCCGGAGTTATCTGCCATTTTATTTCAAACCTCCATGGGCGTGGCGTCCATGTAACAGGCATTACAGGCGATATATTTTAACAGAATACAATTGCCGAAATGTACACTATTTAATGATGTACTACAATGAATAGAAGGTAGACAGTTCGCTCAATCCACCTGGTCCCCACAGAACCGCAGAGGCTCTGTTTTCCTATTCATTCACGCGGGATTAAATGACTTGATAATATACTAACAGTAGTGCCCGGCTTCGCCCGGTTGATTCATTTGTTTTACAGAACTGGAGTGCTCAAGGATAAGGATCTGAAAGTAAATTTGAAAGCACCAACGCTTATTGCAGCTGATAACCTCTGTATACTGCAACAACACCATCGCCCTTATACAGAGGCATACTATGATAACTTTTTTAAGGGCCTAATAAATCTTTTTGCACTAATTACTCCCCGTGACTGCAATTTATAAGCAGCTCGCAATTCTTCGCCAGAGCATTGGCAGGGGCGACGTGATGCAGCCCGCATTACATGGCAACAATAGACTTCGGTATTATTGAATCCGTTCTGGAGCCCTTGTTCTTCCGACTTACTGATCAAAAAGCAAACTTTATGGTTACTTGAGAGATGTAGCCTAATGCTACATAGCCTAAACTATTCCTCTTGAATCAGGCTATCATATGCCCAAAAAAATACAGTCAGTCTGTAAGACTAGACGTTATATTATTTCAAATGACGCATGCTACAAATGCTACACATGTTAGAAAGGCTCCCAGGACTCTTTCTACAGACTCCATTACCCATTAACTTAGGCTTCCCGCGCGGGCATCTCTTTAAGGGTCACCCTGTATTTGAGTCTGACATCTTTTACAACTCTTTAAGAGTCACCCATTTTTTTTAAATCTGATATCTCGCAAATCTCTTTTTAAGGGTCACTCTGTATTTGAATTGAATCTAACATACAGTACTGTACACCTCGTTAAGTGTCACCCTGTAATTTGCTCTGACATCCTGCACACCTCTTTAGGAGGCACCCTGTATTCTTATATGGCATCTTGTATATCTCTTTAGAAGTCACCCTGTATTCTTGTGTTCGCTTCGCTCAAAGCCCCAGGTTGCTCGACGCCCCAGGACGTTTTCAACAGGCTGCATGACGTCACGCACTCGCTTCCCGCGCGGCTGCATGACGTCACTTCCGTCTCCGTCTCCGTAACGCATAACGTTGGACCCAAGCATAACGACGAAGTCGACAAGATCATTTGAAATGACAAAATAATTTTTCGAATCCGACTGGTAGTTCCAGAGATAAGCGTTTAAACACATAAACAAACACACAAACTCTTCAGCTTTATTATATTAGTGTAGAAGTATAGATTCTGATATGATTCCAGAGCATTTCAAAATATGTTACTAATGCTATAAACACGACTTACATTTCCAAACCATTCGTTCCACTCAAATGTGACGCTGCGAATGTTTTCCGATTCGCATTTTACCTGATCCACCTGCCGCCGTATTAACCCTGCGTAGGTAACATGAATATTGGTCGCTCTTTAATCTTAATATGGGGTTACTGATAGCATCAGTCTTTTTGTCATATTATATACTCGTATACATAGGTTTACAGTTAAAGTAAATTTGTTATGTATCGCTCACTAACAGTCTCGTTAAATTATTAAAATAATCCCCATTAATTTGATACACATGAGTACGCAAACGTAAAATTGGCTTCATGTTTAAAAAAATGGACATAATTAGTGAAGATATAAGATTGGTTGGTTGGTTCCTCAGTTTAGGGGCTGCGACAGCGCGGTCATGTAGCCCCGTGTACTTTGGGTGTGTTTAGAATCTGTCTGATAAACGGTTCAAATTGTGATGGCTGTATTAGTGTGTGCTATCTGCTTTTTTAGAATCAAGTACGGACTGCAGACATTTAATTTTCAAGCAGTTCCTACTTTTGCTACCAAACGCCACCGTCAACGACAACTAGTCCTGAACTTAGTTACTAGATGCCCCCGCAGTCGCTTCCTGGTGACGAACGTTGGAACCTAAGAGCGTTAGTCAAATCTAACCTATACTTTAGCTTCACACAAGTGTAATTAATGGAAGGTTCTTTTACATGCCATACAACTATGACATGGGACCGCCGGCTTTACTTCCCCTCCGAAGGAAGGCATACTGAGGGATTTTTAACGCTCTTAAAAATCCGGCGACTTCAGCCAGGTTTGAACCCACGAGCTTGGGCATAGAAGCTCAGCATGCTACCACCGGAGCCGCCAAGATATAAGATTTTGTAAAATAAAATTACTATGTTATTGCAAACAGATATTAAAATAAGCAAATAGGGCGACAGTAATGGTATTTTATATCTTTCTACGGATTTAAATCTTGAATTACTTTTATGACAGTAAAACTCTCTAACTTTCACTAACATTGATGGTAACAGCACTCAGAAACACAAAGAAGCAATGCATGCGGAAATAGGTCACAGTGGGTAACAGACCTTAAAAAATTCCTTGGAATAATGGAGATGGTTATTTTATGTGCGGGTACAAAGCGACAGCCTCTGTCAGAAAAACAGTTGAAATGCACCTACAGTAGTAAGCACGCGGAATGCTCATAATTGCCAAATTATTAGAATCAAATAAAGAACTTTAATCAGTCACAATCTTTTATTCAAAATCATATTATTGACCATCTGCTGGCATCTTTTGTAACCCTACTTAGTAATGTTTTCCCTCTTGTCGACTTACATCTTTTTCCAAAAGGAATTGTGTCTGGAAACTTTCAGAATTGGGTATTCCGAGAGATACCTGAGCATGGCCGGTTTTCTATTTTTACATTGACTTTGGAATATACCCTCTAATAAGTCAGGTGATTTGAATCCATAGTTAAGGAATCTTTGAATAGTTCAAGAGCAGATCATCAGTAAAATGACTCCAAAACCCTCAACTCTAAATTCAAACGTAAAGTAGAGTGAAGTAATCAAAACGGAACGCCTCGAATTTTGCATTGATAAGGCTTCCTCTGTTAGAGAAAATTCTAAAAAATCATTTTACTTTGAGTTTCCTAAAAGAAAATATAATCAAGACTCTTGGTTTAAACCCACAATATATGCAAAGATAAAATGATCTGTGCTGTCAGATCAATTAACAACATTAGTCATCTCAGGGATATGTCTTTGCAATCGGCACTGAGACTCTTAAAGCAAAAATTATACCAATTGCAACGTATGGATTGAATATAATATGGGTTAATTTAAGCAAAAATAGGCTGAAAGACTTAGAGAAAGTGAAAGCCTTATTCTTAAAAAGACTGCTTTGTTTGTCAAAATATACCCCATCGAGGCTGGCGTATGAACTAGCGGGAGAACATTTCTTTATAGAAGTACTCTGACTGGTTCACCAACTACCATCCACAAGACAATACCGGTATAACGATTTGCTACAAGAACTAATTGCAAAAAAGAAGAAGATCCCAATTGGTTTCTACTCCACGACGGCCATTACGTCATCGGAATGGAAGGGCACTGCCTTTGAATTGAGACACACAGTGACCCGATTCGCGGTGAACGGTTTTCACCACAGGATTTCCATGTGCAGAGTGCATTTGTAAATTGTGTCAAAAGTCATGCGATACTTACCACGCTCTCGTGTGTACTAGAAGGTTATCATCGCTTACAGAATTTTGTAAATAGTTAATGTAATGCACATTGTGCGCACTTTTCCTTAATAATAATATGCGCATATGCATTTTCAAGAAATCCGCTCCCTACTTATGAGATCAATCCGGGCAAATGTGTGTGTGTGTCTGTCTGTCCTAAACGGCTGCAGCCATCGAAACCAAATTTGGTATGAGTAAAGATCTATTTCTAAATATCTCACGGCCATATTTTAAAAAGTTGTCATTTCTACCAACCGCTGAAAAATGGCAATTGAATTTGAACTCTATGTGGGATATCTCGGAAGGTATGCATGGAAGCTACTCCAAAATTGGCACACGTATAGACAATAATATTTCAGTTTAATTTCCGGAAGGCCATTCATGACAGTGTTGCCAACATGATTCTACGGCTGCTAATAAGTCATATTGTTATATGCATGTAACTTCCATACTATCAATTGGATTTCAACCAAATTGCATACGTGCTCTGTGTACCTTAACTGATATGACTATGCGTATTCTTAAGAGCAACCAAGGCTGCCAACTGTTAAGAAATGCTCTCATTCCACGCTGACCAAGGAAAGGAGCGGAACCCTTGATAATGCCAGACGCAGTTTCCGGTGAAAGGTCGGGAAATATCCTGTCTGGACCACGGCCTACAAGCCCGAAAAACTTTTACTTAATTATCTCTCTATTTTCTTTCCCTAATATCAATATATCAGAAAGTATACAAACCAACAGCTCTAAACTTTACACAAAGTGCCTGACATTGTAGATTAATTTGGAGTGACTAATAATATACGTCAGTGCTGCCAACATGATTCTAAGCCAGCTGATAGGTTCAATTTTTAAATGCATGTAACTATACTAACATGGATTTCATCCAAAGTTGGCACAATAATAGATCTTAATATTGTAGATTAATAGAGCAATACATGACATTGTTGCCAACATGATTTTACGCATGCATGTAACGTCCATACAATCCATTGGACTTCAACCAAATTTTGTAAGTGAATTCTGTACCTTAAGGGTATTCCATGAATTTCGAGGAAAATATCGAAGTTGGGTTTATAGAACTCAAAAATACCGGGATATGTCCTCTTTCGAAATATGTTTTTAAAGTCCTCCTCGTAAAATTCCAATCTGGAGGTAAACTAGTCCCCCGTTCGGATCTCCGGGTGGGGACTACTCGAGAGGGGGTTAACATCTCAGAGTGACAAAGAGGAAATCTGACATTCTACGGATTTGGTTGGGGTTAGTGAAATGCGCTGGCAGGAAGAACAGGACTTTTGATCAGGAGACTATAGGGTCATTAGCACTAAATCAAAAATTGGCAAGCAGGGGTTGGCCTCATATTGAGTACGAAACTTGGACAGCGGGTGGAATATTATGAGCAATACAGTGAACGGATTATTGTAGCAAAAATCAATACTAAACCTACGTGCACCACAGTGGTACAAGTCTATATGCCTACCAGTCAAGCTGATGATGAAGATGTTGAAAAGGTCTGTGAAGAAATAGATGATTTTCTGAGGTATATCAAGGGTGATGAAAATGTTATGGTAATGGGAGATTGGAATGCTGTTGTAGGAAAAGGAAGAGAAGGGAAGATAGTGGGAGATTTCGGATTAGGTGAAAGGAATGATCGAGGAAGCAGGCTGATGGAATTCTGCACCGAGCATGAGTTGGTCATAGCTAACACCTTATTCAATAACTACAATAGAAGAATATAAACATGGATGAGACCAGGAGATACAGGGCGTTACCAAATCGACTTCATTATGGTCAAGCAGAGGTTTCGAAACCAGATTTTGGATTGTAGGCTAAAACAAAACCCGGTGCTGACATAAACTCTGACCACAATCTTGTTGTTATGAAATGCTGATAAAAGTTGAAGAAACTGAAGAAAAGTCAAAAGCCAAAAAGGTGGGCAATAGACAGACTGAAAGAGAAGGATGCAAACGAAAGGTTCAGGAAGAGTATAAAGGAAGGACTAATGAAAAACCCTAAACAAACTTCAATTGCAGACGAATGTGTACTTTTAAAGAATGAAATAACAAAATCCGCAGAAGAAAACATTGGTAGGAAAGAAAGAATAGGTAGAAAACCGTGGATCACTCAGGATATACTAGAATTGATGGATGAAAGGTGGAAACACAATAATGTAAGAGATGAAAAGGGGAAAGCAGAATACAGACGTCTGAGAAATGAGGTTAACAAGAAGTGCAAGGAAGCGAAAGAAGAATTGTTGAAAGAGAAATGTGCAAATATAGAAAATTGTTTGAAATTAGGAAAATTAGACACAGCTTATCGAAGGATTAAGAATACTTTTGGGGAAAAGAATACGAAGTGCTGTAAATGATGACCTCGTAGTTTCTCCCCTTAAAACAAAAATAACTATTACTAACATCTCAATGCTCAATTGTTATAGTACGTGATCCATCATTAATGAAATAAATACCAATAACCATGGTTTCACTCGTTGCGCTGAAATTTATTTCATTATATTACTTCAATTTTCTATAGTGCTAGGCTTCTGGTAGTAACAGATTGAAGTGTGATATAAGTTGAGTCTGTAACCCTTATTTATATTGCATACCGTACGTAGTAAGGATGGCACCCTACCCGGTTTATTAGTAAACAGTGAAATTGGCGGTTGCGTTTGGATTGTGCTGTTTCAGATTCTTTCTTTTGTGAACTTTCGTGTATGTATTTTCTGTAATTGAATGATCAAGAATGCCTAAGAGTAGGAGATGTCCTAGAAAACGGCCCTCGTAAGAGGTCAGCATGTTTGGCTGTTGATTATAAGAAGGGAGAGGGTGTTGCTTCTAGTGATGTTGGCCGGGTAAATACCCAGTAGGAAGGTAAATATAAATTGGGTATTTACCCAGTGGTTATTTAAATACCCAAAATGAGGGTATTTTCAGTTTTTGAGCTTTGTACAACACTTTTTGATGTGTTGATGAAGTGTTGGACAAACAAGGACTGAAACATAGGTATTTAATGCCTTAAATTGAAATCAGGAACAATATTGATCCTTCAAAACTAAAAAAAAAAAAAAAAAAAAGGAAAATGGACGTCCGGGTATTTTTGGGTATTTATATGTTGTTTTGACTCTGTAACCTTGTCTATACGTTTGTTTTTTCCTTAAACTAAAGTAAAATATTGGATAAAACCTTTTGGTTGATTTGTGTTTCAAATATTTAATAAATACCAAGATATTGAGAAGGTCGAGTTTTATTACGATACTGGAAATGAGCAACCAAGATGTGGGAGGGAAAAGCTACTTTTGTAGTAATAAGAGTAGGCTATATGCATATTAATTGAAAGTGTATGCCAAAACTCAAAAGGTAATAAAATATATTCAATAGAATGGACATTTAAAAAAAAATGCTTAGTAAATGTGCTTTACGTTATTTTTCATTCAATTTTAAATATTAAACAACTAATACTTTTTAAATCATACTCTAAATAATACAAATGCATTGTCAGGAAGTTTTTGTAGTATGTGGGCTGTATAATCGGTGAAGATGTAGGACAGCAAGCATATGGGTTGGCAACTCTGCTCAGCTCATCCTACCCAGAAATCAAACTGACGCTGTACGTCCCTCCCATTTTCTATTCTTTGTTTGATTTACTATTTACTAGTCTTTTTATTATTTGATTATTTATTGTATATATGAACTAGCAACCCACCCCGGCTTTGCCAGGGAACAGTTATGAATGCAAGGTGATAGTCTACTCCTAACGGAGGCCTTATAAGATATCCTTGTATACGACATAGTCGTTTTCCCTCCAGCAGTGAACACGAAAAGATTTCGGTTTGATGTAACACGCGATAGAGCCACGTAAAGCTGTCCATGAGAAAAACATTCTTCACTAAGATCAACTCCAGTCACGCTAAGTGTCTGATCCTGTGCTTTGTTTATAGTCATGCCAAAGCAGACTCTTACTGGGAATTGTACTCGTTTGAAACGATAAGGCAAATCTGAAGGAATCATAGGGATTCTGAGTACTAAGACCGTTTCTCCTGTAGCACAGCTAGTTAAGATAGTTGCTTCAATGAAACAGTTTTTCAAAATTTTCACTACCAATCGCGTCCCATTGCATAACTTTGGTGGATGTAAATTACGTAGCAATATAATAGGCACTCCTGCTTTTAAAATAAGCTTGTGTGGTGGCATGCCAGAAGGCAATAAAGAATTTAGGAATTCTGTAGGGTAATGAACATTTTCTTCACTATCGACTACTGCGTCTAGCCTACTGAGTAATATACTTGAGCATGGGCAGTGAATTTGGAGAACACCAAGTCATTAATTTTCACAACTTGTTCGTTTGACGGTGATAACATTGCTCTTTCTTTAAACCATGAATGAGACTTGTTAGATAGGCCATGGATTTGAGGATAAACGCTATCAATCAATTCTTGAATACTGCTTACTAAAACACAGAAATCGTGACTGAGGGTAATTTTCCCGCCAATGACCGGTAAATCTCAATTTCCGACTCTAAGTACCACAAATTAGCAAATATAATATTATCTTCTGAAGATAAGAGTACGCTCTTGTTAGTTTTGAGTGCCAATTTTGTTATATCCGGCCAGATGTAAGATATTTTTAATGAAGCGTTCACTTCGTCGGCTCTCGTTCCTCTGGTAACAACTGGTAAGATTTGACGAAAATCTCCGGCGAACAAAACTGTGCAGCCACCCATAGGTGTGTTCCGATTCCTTAGATCACGCAAGGTCCTGTCCACAGCTTCAACGGATGTTTTGTGCGACATTGTAGCATCCCATATATCTAAACAACAATTTTGGATTAAACTGGCAGAGTTACTTTGTTTTAAATATTACATACGTTTCCATCATTACTGCTGACTTTCAAAGGAAGTTTAAATGTGCATGTGCTGTTCTTCCCCCTTCCAAACGAGTGTCTGCAATTCCTGATGATGCTATGGAAAGAGCAAAATTACCACCAGACCTCACTTTGGCGAGCAACACATTAATCAAGAACGTTTTGCCTGTGCCTCCAGGGGCATCGAGAAAAAAATATCTTACCTTCCTTCTTAGTGTTATGAGCTTGTTTCTGATCGTGGTTCCGACGGTGTTCTTCTTGAGCAACGGTTTGAAGGAGCCGAGGACGAAGTTTTTCTTTCTCTTGAGACAATCGAGAAATTAGTTGTTGCTTTGTTTCATTGTTACGTGATAAGTGTTTTTTTTTTCGATGTCAATGAACTATGACCTATATTCGTTTTACATCTCGGCATGATGGCTTAAAATCACTGACTGGACTATTAATTTTAACGAATTCTTGTCAGACGTAATTTAAGAATGGCGAGGTGCATGCCACACAATTCCCCCTTCCGTCAAATCTTAAATTAACTGTGTATTTTGCGGACCGAAAAGTTCACAGGCGAAATGAAGAAAAGAAGAGTTGCACTTCCAGGGAATGGCGAGGTGTATGAAACACAAATCCCCCTTCCGTCCAATCTTAACTTGACTGTGCATTTAGCGGAACAGAAAGTTCACAGGCGAAATGAAGAAAAGCCGAGTTGAACTTCCAGGGAAACTCCAAACACAACCAGCCTTCTCTGAAGTCTTAACTCAACACGACTCGACGGTTTGCTGCTAGCTGTATCTGGGGGTAATAGGTTCGCCCGCTAGTTAGGCTGTAACAGGGGTGATAGACTCGCCCTTAGCTAGCTCGTAAACTGTCGCCTCAGTATTTGAATGGGCATGGTTGGGAGAAATTAAAACGTAAAAACACTTATAGTGGGCGATGTATTGAAGATAGACATATGCTCTCGCAGACTTTTTTGTAGAAATTTTCATGCTGAACAATTCTTACACTCATAGTATTTACTGTAGATGTGTTTTACGGTTTCCTCAGCGTAAGCTTACAAAGCGCTTGGACGTCAGGTTTTTTTTTCGATTGTTTCACTGAAATCGTTACTGCTCTTCTTCCTTTGATCATAAATAAATTCTTTTCAACAGAAATCATACTCGAGATATCCTTTAAAGAATGGTGAAAACCGCATCAAAATCCATCCAGAGGTTCTCGAGATTACCCGTGACATCCAAGAATCGGGGACTTTGTTTTATACTAAGTAGATGTGATATTACAAACTGTTCTGAAAAACTGTATATTACACCTTTTGTAGGACTTGGCCAATGCTCTGAATAAATTTCCCCCAACTTTTATCTCAATGTTTGCAAAAACGCCTAGTTCAATTCTAACGATGAGTTTTTCAGGTTATAAGTATTGAATTTTATCTCCTGATCTAATTCCCAATTCTAATTCTGTTTTTAAGTCCCAATTCTAATTAAATTTAATTTTATTAACTATCCAATGTTATTACATTTCTAAACAGTTAATGTAGAATGGTTTGCATACCGGTACACTTTTTTAAAGTTCATCTTACCACGACACAGAACTTTAATGAAAAATCTATAATACCCGGGTATTTACCCAAATTGGGTATTTACCCGAGTATTTACCCCGATTTATAAATACCTGGGTATTTTACATCACTAGTTGCTTCTGATGTTTCAGAAAGCAACATTGCCTGTTGATTATAAGCCTATTTCTAGTCCTGAAATGGAACATAACGATTGGGAAGGCAGTGTGATTTGCTCTTCTGGTACTATCGAATGTAATTCGAATGTTTCTGATACAATGGGTGACAGTAAAATTAGGCCTACAGCAACTGAGAAGAAACTGACAACATTCTCCAGTTTAAGGCCTGAAAACATTGAAGATGACAGGGTGAATGATAATATTATTGTGCATAATTCTGCACTTTAGGAACTTGTTAAGGGATGTTTTGCAGTCTGTGTTTAACTCCGTCAGTGTCAATTGAAATGAGGGAGAAAGTAGTCTGAAGGGCATACCTATGGTGCAGGGCAGTTCTTAACTGAGTGAATTTGCATAGATTTTTGTTTTGCATTTTATGGCTTAGCAAAATTTTAATGTTTTCTTTCATAAAAAGAAAGTCCTTGTCATGCAGTTTTTGTCTGATACAAGTAACATTTTACACAGAAGTAGCTAGATAGTTGGTGCACAAAATATTAGTCTGCATTTTGCTGTGGATGGTGATTCAAAATTAGACCTACCAAATTTTGTTTGCACTCATATTTTTTTAAAGATGTCAACATTACATTTAAAAAAGAATCTACATGCTAATGTATTTGGTACACAACAAACTGTGCCACTAACTTTTGTTAGCATAGCTATTAAGGAGGTTTGTGGAAAATTTGGTGCCGATTGGAAAAATATTGTGATGCAAGGGACTTTTTTTACGAGGGTGGTAAAATGACATTAAAAAATTCCTACTCAAAATGTTTTATATGTACAATATTCAAACTTTGTAACATTACTAGGCAGGCCTATACACGCCGGCCTCTCACCGCTGGGTCTGTGGTTCAAATCCCGGTCACTCCATGTGAGATCCGTGCTGGACAAAACGGAGGCAGACAGGTGTTTCTCCGGGTGCTCCGGTTTTCCCTGTCAAAATTTCATTCCAGCAACACTCTCCACTATCATTTCATTTCATCTGTTATTAATTTAATCATTGCCCCAGAGGAGTGCGTCCGGCCTGGCAGCCGGCACAGTTCATATCCTCGCCGCTAGATGGGGGCTTCATTCATTCCATTGCTGACCCAGTCGGAGACTGGAAGCTGGCTGTGGATTTTTCAGTAGGCCTATACTATCTATCTCAGAAAAAAAAAAATTGGTAAACATTCATTGAAATATAAAGAAGTTAGAAATGTCATTATAGTGTCCCCTTAAGAGACGGAATTAAGCATATATTCAGTCACCAGGGCTGCCAACTGTAATGATCTATTAGGCTACACTATTTGAGGTATATTTCGAACTAATTAAACATTTCATTATTTATTACCAACTTAATTTCGTCATTATTCTGCGGTAGATACGTCTATAGAGATGAATCATTGGCATACATCTTACATTCTAAGAAAAGTAGGCTCTTTAGTTCGGCACGGAACTACTTGGATAGACCGCCTAATGTTGTAGCGGCTAATGTTCTTGGCTGTCTCCCACGGAGGTCCGGGTTCGATTCCCGACTCTGCCAAAAATATTTCTGGAGTGAGGGCTGGGACGGTGTACACTCAGCCTCGTGATTCCCACCTTCGCCCGTGGTTTTAACCACTTCTGCTTCAAGCAAACGCTGTGATGGTTTCTAACTTAAGCCACGGCCGTCTCCTTCCCAATCCTATCCCCAATTTACAAATATACGCACTAGTACATCCAATACAATAACACAGGTTCCACAGACACCCAAATACACGGGGCCATGGGCGCCCATACGGGGGGGCAGGGGGGGGCCTTGCCCCCCCCCCTGGACCCTTGCAAAATTAAACGATATGTACATCAGACTGAGAACAAACTTTTTTTTTGCAAAAGCGCTTACAGTATTCTAATTAATTTTTGCTAAATATAAATACTTCAGATATTTAACATTCCGACAGGCCAAATAATATTAAATACTGTATAGTGGCAGTGGGCGCATTAAGCCTGTCTGGCACACCTCAGATCTCTGATTTTTTTTATTTACAATATTTGCTGAAGAATAGTTTTACTTCAATTAGTGAATACACTCATGCGTTCTCTACATAGTCTATTACGTAATCGTGCTCGATCAGGCGCAATCTGCCTCGTATATCACTTTTGCAACAACAGAAAATGTGTAGAAGGGTCATTGACAAACTGGCCGATATGGACTAGAATGTCATGTCGAAAGATGTAACTACTGAAAGGTAGTTGACGAATATGAGATAAGAATTATCTCGTGCGCCCGTCAGATCAGTAGCACCCACCGGAAGGTAGGTAGGTTAAAATCATCCTACATAGTATGTCGGTTATGCAATAGTGCTGGTGTGCTTTTGCTTTAAATTAGACACTTGAGTAATATTACAAAGCAATATTGTAATTTATATGTGCGTAGCCTACATTCCATTCGTGTGTATTGTGTTCACAACCAGATGCGATTCGAGACAAACAATCTAGGCTATTTGTTTGAAACTAGGCTCATAATTCCCTTGAGAATGTATAGCCAGCAACTCAGTAATTACACATCGAACACCAACTTGTGATCGTCTGAAATACGTTCCGTCTCCACCAAAAACACACAAGTCCAAAATACAAGCTCCACTCCGTCACGGAGTCCTACCGAGAATACGAACCACTCCACACGGAGTCCAAAGGATGAGTACACCACTCTACACGCGGTCCAAAGAATGAGTACTACTCCCCACGGAGTCCTAAGAATGCGTCGCCCTCACAGCCTCGTCAAGTCCTAATAACATTCATCTCTCCTCCACAAATCACTGGCCTACCATGCTTCTCTCACGGGTCCAGCCAATCAAAACAAAACATTACTATATAAGGAATGCCTTCTTGGTCTTCAAAATACCCTAGACACACCCCTAGCACAGGGTTGCCAAGCCTCCAACCTGCATGAGTCATCATGCACTTGAGCTTGCGAGAGAAAACCCCAGGCGACAACAAGCCTACTTCCTGGTTCTTGCACACAATTCCAGACTCTCTGTCTGATGATTATTCCAATGTTAAAATATTCACATATAACTAGACTTATATCCTGCCAATTACAATCCCTTAAAACCTAAACAAATTAATCGGAAATAAATCACATGATATTATACACTTCATTACATAATTATAAAACATAAAAAGGCATCAAATAAAACTATATGGACGATTATGAAAATCGTACGTCCCGAAAGTAAGGGTTCGATCCCTTGTGACCTGGGAAGGTTACAACTTTAATAAATCTGCATATTCCAAGTTGGGGGCAGCAAAGTTGTCTTTTTTTTTTTTTATATCCCAGAGGCGTCAAGAACCCTAAATATGGGCCTGAAATACGCCGGCTCGCCTTTCCGCGATCGTTATTCGTGTCGCGAAATGCTGTACATTTTTATTTTAAAGGTGTGCAATAGTACGGTGGCTCATTTCTTGAGAACAAAGCGATTATTGCTACGAATGAACAGCAATCTAACATTGCAGTTGTAGATTCTTAGCCTGCATTGTTACATGTTCTACAATCGAGGCAATTTATAATACAGAAGTTAAATTATCCTGCAATGTTTGTGCCATAATCAAAGTGACTAAGATTCTCACTCTTAATCGAATATAGACAAAATTGTGAATTCAATAGTGATAGACTTCGTAATGTTGTATATGATTTCAATGGAAACCTCTTGCAAGGCAGGCAATTTTGGATGCGTAACATGTACTTATGAGACATAAATACATAAATTTAAAAAAAAACTAGAAAATATTTGTATTAGATTGGTTAGACAGTATATTTTTCACAGAATAAAGATTAAGCTCGACTTGATGCTTAATCGTAACAACCAACAATTTGAAATGGGTACGGTATTTAAACAAATTCAAAAAGATATCTGATCATCAGTAAACATAAAGATCATAACTTTCATATTTAGGCCTAATATGTGCCTTAATTAGCCTGACAATTCTGGGAAATAGTGTAAAAAAGAAACTTATAAATGAAGGGTGTAAAAATGTACGTTCCAAGTTAAACGGCTGCGTGAGTAGCGCTTTTCTTTTCCAGGCCACTATCAACAATCTGGAAGACATGAACACCATAGATCTGCTGTTTTGCCAAATTGTCACCAATTCGACGTAAATCCATACGTGGCATGCATTGTAAGAAAGGGCAGAATGTAGTAAATTGATCTTTAAACCCATCTGTGTAGTTGGTGACCTCAATTTAAGCTCCACGATGACGACTGGTTACCTAAATAATCGAAATTTGATTGCCGACGCCGACAGCAGCCAAGCCCTAGTAGGCCTACGATATTTTCAACACTACCTTCAGGGGAATACCACTTATGTATCATGTTTCATGTTCCGGGGCACTCATCTCAAAACTACGGTATCAATGCTCTGAAATAACATTACTTATGCACACTCGCTTAATGACACGTTATTACATAAACCGGAATTTCACTCAGAGTTATGTACAAGGGTTGAGGTTCACACCTGTTTACAAATAAAGCAACAACATTTATAACAATGCCAGTTATTGAATATACAAAGGTTAATTTCCCCCGCTTTAAGGGTAGCCTTAACACACATAAATTTAAAAAACTCAAAAAGTATTTGTATTAGATTGGTTAGACAGTACGGTATATTATTTACGTCACAGGTACAATAATATGGCGAAATATATCACTTGTTAATTTTATAAAACTCTACGGAATTGTACAATATCTGTTAGTTTCATTTTATCGTCTATTATTTTCATAAACAGAGAAAAGCTTGAACATAAGGCTCAATTACACATTGAAAGAAGTGGTTTGTTTGCGTTCGTATCACCATTTCTCTTGTTTCAGTCGACAATGCGAATTATGGTAGTAAGAAGTACCTGATATAGTGGTTTTTATCCATTTTACTTAGTGGTTAGTAATAATCAGGCGAAATATTTTTATTGACCAAACTAATTTTTATAAAACCATAGGCTCGAGTTTATCAGTTCGTAGGCTACAAGTGTTTCGTGATTCTAATAAGAGCAATGCGAAGTATTTCCGATTGATTGTTTAGAAGAGGAAGGACGTGGCGATCTGCTGTAATGGCCATTATAAACTAGATACCGTAACCTATCGTATTTGGAAACAGTGCTACAGTATTTAAATAATTGGGTTGATTCAGATGTTGGGATATTTCCACAGTTTAACTTAGTGATTTGGGATCATGTGAAAATATGTCCAGTTATTCAGAAAGTTGGCGAACTGGAGTAACGATACCATTTTAATGAACTACGATACTTGATTTTTATTTTTGGCGATACCACTAGTTTTGTCCTGTTTTTAAGAACTGAACATTACGACGTTGAGACACGAAGAAAAGCGAACGTTAACGGACAAAAACTCAAAGAAAAAATTCCTCCCATACTTGCCACAAAGTAGCCAATGGTTTCATAGTCAAATAATGAATTTCACGAAATAAGTAAGAAATGAAACCTTCTCTGTGAGTGTGTGTGTGTGTGTGTGTGTGTGGAGGGGGGTGGGGGGTGGGGGGAGGGTGGAAGGGGGAAGGGGGGGAGAAGGGGGGTGACAGGTAGGTAATGAAACGAAAACATTTACTTGCCCCCCCCCCCCCCTGGAAACAATCCTATGGGCGCCCATGCACGGGGCTATATGACCACGATGTCGCAGCCCCTAAATCAAGCACGTACAACAAAGAACTAGGATTAATTTTTAATCAAGTTCCCACATTTTTATTGGAAACATAAAATATTCCACGGTTATTGCATAACACACTACCTACTGTCTAATGGGCTAATTGTAAGCTATTCTACACGTGAGGACTGAGTAGCTGCACCGACTAGTTTTCATGAGAATGCTGTGAATATCTATTATTAGAAGCTTTTCGTTTGGTCAACACATACATTATTTATACTCTTAATAAAACACTTCTCACTAAATGGGAGACTGTGAATATGCCTCTCTTCAGGTTCTAAGGTACCAGTACTTATCCAAATTCCAGATCTTGAAGACTTCATGTAGGCACCACACACCTACACACAATACCTCATATTTTAGACACATACTAATATAGGGAGTGACGACCAAGATTATCTTAGCAACAAGAAAACAATTTAAAAAATTTCTATCAACACTCCCAGTTTATGGATTCTGCCCAAGCCCCATTTGCTATACGAGCACAATCGTTTTATTGTCCATACTGTCTAGTCCGGCGGCTTAACGCCATATATTCAACCAATTGTGCAAATCTAGGTAAAAGCGATTTTATTTTTTAGTTACGTTAAGGGGTCCATAAGGAACGTTTTCAGCCATGGAGGCGTTCTGTACACCACCTGGTTAATTTTTGACATCCCTCCAAACATGTGATGGGGCGCAGAATTCATTTCTGGGTTTGGTTTTGTTATAGGAGGTATGGGGTGGGGCCAGTGAATGCCCCGGGGCGGAACTACGGGGGTGGTACAGACAATGACAGCATTCATCAGCCTCCGTGGCTGAAAACGTTCCTTATGGACACCTTAACGTATGGTAACTAAAAAATGAAATCGTTTTTACATCGATTTGCACAATACTTCCCTTAATCCGCCATACTATGTAGTATCATGTGTAGAGCTGGGATTTTTTATGTAATATCAAGTGGCATAATATGTACATAAATATGTAACAAAAAGCATCAAAACATGTAGCAAAATATGTAGATTGGGTAAAATATGTAATATCATATAATTCATATAAAGTTACCATTTTGTCAGTTACAACATACTAAACACGCTTTATATTACATTTTGTAGCACAGTGAACAATTAAGTGTTTTTCAATGTTCTTTGGAGTCATATTATATGAATAACTTATATCACACACATATGCAATAGAAACTTATTATCTTCATAACTCAAAGCATGTTTATTCATTAAATATTGTAGCACCGGGTGAGTTAGTCGTGGTCGTTACGGCATGACTGCTGGCAGTCGCTCACATCCGGGAGGCGAGGAGGTTCGAATCCCCTTGCCGGCAACCTTAAAGATGGTCTTCTGTGGTTTCCCATCTTCCTTCCAGGCATATGATGATGATGATGATGATGATAATTGTTGTTTTAAGGGGCCTAACATCTTTCCAGGCATATGCCGGGGTTGGTCCCTAACTATAGGCCACAGCCGCTACCTTCCAACTCCTCGTCCTTACATTCACACTTTCCTCCTCAACGGTACTTGAAGCTCACCCATTGGGTGTCTGTCTCGAAGCAGCTGCAAAAAAAAAACTGGAGAAATGTCCTCGGGAGGATCAACGTCATCTCCATTTAGAATTCGGCACACACTGTGAAATGTTGAATAATCAGGATTTTTCTTCAACACTTTTTGCAATTTACTCAATACACTTGCTCCAGTTTCCCCATGCACAGCACTTATCATCCTATCATCCTCTCAAATACCTGTCACTCATAATTACCTTAATCTCCCAGTTGAGAGGACAGACAACAGCCCCACATTAAGTGTGTAACTTCAATTCAGCAATTTATTTCGTATAAAACAGGAAAACTCTGAAATATGTAATTTTATGTAATATCACTAAGAATATGTAAAATACCCACAAATATGAAAAATATGTAAAATATGTAATTACATAGAAATCTCAGCTCTAATCATGTGAGTGTCAACACATAGTAAAAATGTTCGAAATATGAGCCTAAGAATCCCTTGATCAAACAAATATACTTTTTTGGAAAGAAACATAATATAACACTCTAGCAATGGATTGATTGGTTGGTTCCTCAGGTTAGGGACTGCGACAACACGGACATGTAGCCCGATGCAAGGCTTAATTAGCGAAACCTAACTACAGTATTCTTTTGTTTGGTTCCTTAGTTTAGGGGCTGCGACAACGCGGTCATGTAGCCCCGTATACTTGGGGTGTGTGTAGAATCTGTATGATAACCGGTGTTAATTGTGATGGCTGTATTATTGTGTGTTATCTGGATTCATTAAACCTATACTTATTGCAAAATAACGCCGAAATCTCTTAAAGTTTTTACACTGAGATTTAAGATTTTTAAAAGATCACCTTGAAACAGCGTCTATCCTACTGGAAAAGAGCGTTTATGCTGAGGGTCTAAATTATGTTAGATTTCCTTTATTGTGCCTTTTCTTTTGCTATTACAAACAGAGAAAAGTGCAAGTGAGTGTATATTCCATTATTATACACCTCATCAGGGATAAATAATTAAGATGCCTTCTGAAGAAGTTTCTTTCATTGTTCCCTGATTAGTGCCGAGCTCCTCCCAAAGCTTGCGTTCTCAACCGGGTGCTCTTTAAATTGTTAAATTTGGTGCTCTCTTCATACGAGCCAAAATGTGCGAGCACCAGCTCCCCTGAGATCCATTCTTCATTTCTGTTGCACGAACCAGAATAATAATGTTTTCATTGACAGTGAGAAGTTTTATCCTATTGTAAAATAGTATTTGTAATCCTTGTTTTATGAGTAACACAAAAGATGCTGATTCAACTCGACCGTTCATATGGAAATAATGTTGATGGTTCCTTTAGGGGCTTTGCGACATCATGGTCATGTAACACCCCGAGACTGGTCTTGTAGCTCCGTGTCTGATAACCTGTGTTATTGTGATGGCTGTATTAGTGTGTGTATTTGTAATTCAGGTAAGGATTAGGAAGGAGGCGCCTCGCGCCTGTGCCTTAAGTTAGAAACCATCCTGGAGTAGAATGCCACGGAAAATCACCTCCAAAATGGCTGAGATGAACCCTCTTCTCACATTTGCCTCACGAGGCTGATTATACCTCGTTCCAGCCCTCAGACCAGAATTAAATTCCTTGGCAGAGCCGGGAATTGAACCCGGGCCTCAGCGGTGACAGCCGAGAGTGCTGGCCACTAAGCAACGTGGCGGACCCATATGGACATGTATCTTATCTACATGAGTCATGGAAGCACTTGGAGCACGCCTGGTGAGCGGTTAATCGCTAGCTGTTTCGACACTTCTGAGGGAGAGAGGTATAGGCATAGGAAAGAGAGGAGCATCTTTGTTGCATTATTATTATTATTGTTACGTGCAAAGCCCGTCCCAACGTTATTAAAAATGTATCACCCCTACATCTATGTGTGTTCCCGACCTTTAAAGCGCCCGCCTAGATGGCTTGGTTCCGCTTATGAACTCGAGGTGGCAGCATCTATCGGCTCCTCTAGCCGGAGTTGTATCTTCGACCGCTAGAGTGTGTGAGTGGTGTCTTCTGATCTCGTCTAATCGAAACATATTTGAAGGATATTGTATTCTACGTCATTGAACAAAAGACTATATATACATCATGCCGCCAAAATAATTATATAATCTGCACATTGTTACTTGATGTGTCAATCTGTGATTGGACAATTACAATTAACATTAATGCACTGCGGCCTTTGACTTTGGAGTCTCCGCCATCTTGGCATTTTCACAGCCTGTCGTCAAGAAAGCAACAAGCCTGCTGGTGGTGAAAGAGTGTCTCTCCGTGGTGCTGGGGCCTTGGCCCCTAGCCTCTACGAAATATGGATATATTAAAAAAAAGGAAATGCCTGTACTCCTAGGCTATAATTTCATAATTTGCCTTGAAGATGACGTGTGATCTGTTTATTTTACTGGCTACTAGATGAAAAGCCTCGTGGGTGATCGAAGCGGGATGTGTGTGCTAACGCAGCCATGTTGAGGCAGTTCATATCTTTTACATTATTAAAAATGTGTTAGTTTTTTTGTTTCCTTGTGTCTCCATTGAGGAAGGATTTTAAGGTACGTTATTATTTATATATAGTTATGGGAGCTCCGTTATTGGCCATATATTAATGTTTTTATTCTGTATTTTATTTCGTGTTCCAGGCCTAATATTTCTGTTTGTTAATGTTACCTGATATGTAAATAATTTGTTTGTGCCTTCCGGAGGTTGTTGTGACAATTATTATTATTATTATTATTATTATTATTATTATTATTATTACCGACAGTAGTGGCTCAGCTGGCTAAAGCGCAGCGTTAGGTCATGGGACCAAGCTCTCTGCTGAGTCGGTAGACGCGTGGGATCGAGCCCCACCGTCGGCTGTCCTTGAAATGGTTTTCCGTGGTTTCCCATTTTCAACCCCAGGCAAATGCTGGGACAGTACCTTCTGAAAGGCCACGGCCGCTTCCTTCCACATCCTTGCCCAGTTTCATTCACCATCATTCATTTCATCTCTCATTAACTCCTCTCATGAGGTTGGCGTCAGGAAGGGCATCCGGCCGTAAAAACCACTGCCACAATGACTTCCATCGCATTTCATCCCCGACCCCGTTGGAAAAACGGGAATAATAAGGGGTAGACATACATACATTATTATCATTATTGTTATTGTTTTCGTTATTACTATTATACGTTTCGATTTAATGGTGCTTGGGTACTTGGTATGGCATGAGGGTGGTGCACACTGTCTCAAAAAGGTTGAGAACGCCTGTCCTTAAAGGATCTTTTGCCAGGTTGTCGACTTATAAGAGGTCAGGCCGGTTATTTCTTCTTCAGATTGATTTTGGTTGTCAGGCCAACGCCAACCCCTTTAGCTGATGGGTCCCAATTTTAAAGCGTCAGGAACTCGCTATTTGCCCTTAACTTACATTCCTTATCTGTGTACCCGCTGCCCAGGAGCCATGGCGTCCAAGTGCATGCATTGGAATTGGTAGGAGTAAATGACATTTCCTGTGTTTTGTTAGCCCACTTCCACTAGCAGAAGTGCACCCACAGGGCCGCATACCACCCATTCGGCCCTTAATTTTACTATAGCTTTGAATATTGGAAAGGTCTCTTTCACTCCCACTCGGTAGCCTATGCCTTCCTTCGGAGTGGAAGTAAAGCCGGCGGTCCTATGTCATAGATTTATGGCATGATAAAGAACCTTCCACTGATTTCACCTGCGTGAAGCTTAATTATAGGTTATATTTGACCACTGCCTGCTGGCAGTGTATTTGACTAACCCTCCTAGGTTCCAACGTTCGTCGCCAGGAGCCGAATGCGGTGGCATCTTGTAACAAAGTTCAAAACTAGTTGGTCGTTGTCGGTGGCGTTTGGTAGCAACATTTGGAACTACTTGAAATCGAATGTCTGCAGTCCTTACTTGAATTAAAAACAGATAACCCATTAATACAGCCATCACAATTAACACCCGTTATCAGACTGAGTCTACACACACCCATAGTACACGGGGCTACATAACCGCGTTGTCGCAATCCTCTAAACTGAGGAACCAACCATCACACCCAGTCGCATAAGTTACGCTTAAAAGTTTTAGTATGCCTCACTACTGATAAAATAATTATGTTGGTTGTTATTTTACTACAAAATACCATTGCTACCTCGAGTTCTGAAATATGCATAGCGTTCCAAGATTTCGGACGTACTGTACTTCGGGAATATAAATAAATCTACACACATCAAAAAAAGTTTTGCATCACCTCGGTTCCCAGATCTCCGGCATATAGACGTTGACTGTGTATATTGTATCCAAGATACAGTCCCTTTGACTGTTCATAGATGTCACTAAAACTGCTCAAAGATGTAAACAACCATGCATGAGCAGGGCCTATTAGACGGAGGGGGTACGACAGCCGATCAGTTCCAGTCATTCCACCAGGACGAAGGTACGCTGCTCATGTTGTCTGTAGTTCTACCATGCCTAGAAGGTCAATACCGCAGTTCGATCGCGTCCGCATTGTTACTTTGTGTCAAGAAGGGCTCTCAACAAGGGAAGTTTCCAGGCGTCTCAGAGTGAACCAAAGCGATGTTGTTCGGACATGGAGGAGGTACAGAGATACAGGAACTGTCGATGACAGGCCTCGCTCAGGCCGCCCAAGGGCTACTACTGTAGTGGATGACCGCTACTTACGGATTGCCGTTCGGAGGAACCCTGACAGCAATGCCACCATGTTGAATAATGCGTTTCGTTCAGCCACAGGACGTCGTGTTTCAACTCAAACTGTGCGCAATAGGCTGCATGATGCGCAACTTCACTCCCGACGTCCATGGCGAGGTCCAGCTTTGCAACCCCGACACCATGCAGCGCGGTACAGATGGGCCCAACAACATGCTGAATGGACCCCACGGAATTGGCATCACGTTCTCTTCACCGATGAGTGTCGCATATGCCTTCAACCAGACAATCGTCGGAGACGTGTTTGGAGGCACCCTGGTCAGGCTGAACGTCTTAGACACACTGTCCAGCGAGTGCGGCAAGGTGGTGGTTCCCTGATGTTTTGGGGTGGCATTATGTGGGGCCGACGTACGCCACTGGTGGTCATGGAAGGCTCCGAAACGGCTTTACGATACCTGAATGACATCCTCCGACCCATAGTGCAACCATATCGGCAGAATATTGGAGAGGCATTTGTCTTCATGGACGACAATTCTCGACCTCATCGTGCACATCTTGTGAATGCGTTCCTTCAAGATAACGACATCGCTCGACTACAGTGGCCAGCATGTTCGCCAGACATGAACCCTATCGAACATGCCTGGGATATGTTGAAAAGGGCTGTTTATGGACGTCTTGACCCACCAACCACTCTGAGAGATTTACGCCGAATTGTCGTTGAGGAGTGGGACAATTTGGACCAACAGTGTCTTGATGAACTTGTGGATAGTATGCCACGACGAATACAGGCATGCATCAATGCAAGAGGACGTGCTACTGGGTATTAGAGGTAGTGGTGTGTACTGCAATCTGGACCACAAATGCTGAAAGTCTAGCTGTATGATGGTACAACATGCAATGTGTGGGTCTCATGAGCAATAAAACGAGCTGAAATGTTGTTTGTGTTGATCTCTATTCCCTTTGTATTTAAAGGTTCCGGAACTCTTGGAACCGAGGTGATGCAAAACTTTTTTTGATGTGTGTATATAAAAGTCGTGTTAGTTACACTAATTATAACTCAAGAACGGCTGAACCGATTTGGCTGAAAATTGGTGTGGAGGTAGCTTAGAACCAGGAGACGGACATAGGATACTTTTTTGTTATCCCGTAACGTGACATAAAACGTCAAAGAGAACACAAGTCACTATAAAACGTAACGCAAATGACAGCTAAGGCAAGTCATTTCCAGGCAACAGTAGCTCTTGACGAGACACGGCCGACTGGATGCGAGTAGCGCTCTCCACTACCGGTATAGAGAATGAGGCTCTTAACATGAAATCCCGTTAGTTACTCAACGTAATTTGTATAGGGGTAGTAAATCCAATTAACAATAGATGGCGCGAGTAGCTTCAACAAAATGGCGTGCGTTTGTTTCAAGAAAGTCACACATGCGTTCGTATACCATTCATCCCATTGCGATGAAACTTGGTTGAGATGTTCTGTACCCTTCAGGGAATGTTTCTGGCTTAGTAAATCCACTTAACAATAGGTAGCGCACGAGTAGATTCAACAAATGAGCGACGACGGGCGAAGCGTTTCAACAAAGTCCTGTATGCGTTCACATATCATTCGTCCGATAGCGATGAAACGTGGGTGAGAGGTTGTGTACACTACAGGCAAGGTTTCTGGCTTAGTAAATCCATGTTATAATAGGTAGCGCACGAGTAGACTCTGCAAATGAGCGACGACGCGCGAAGCGTTTCAAAAAAGTCCCGTATGCGTTCATATACTATTCGTCTGATAGCGATGAAACTTGGGTGAGATGTTGTGTACACTTCAGGAGGTTTCTGGCTTACTAAATCCACTTTGCAATAGGTATCGCACAAGTAGATTAAACAAATGAGCGACGACGCGCGAAGTATTTCAACATAGTCCCGTATGCGTTCATATACCATTCGTCCGATAGCGACTAAACTTAGGCGAGTTGTTGTGTACACTTCGGGGAATGTTTCTGGCTTAGTAAATCCACTTTACAATAGGTATCGCACAAGTAGATTCAACAAATGAGCGACGGTACGCGAATCGTTTATACAAAGTCCCGTATGCGTTCATATACCATTCATCCGATTGCTATGAAACTTTGGTGAAATGATGTGCACCCTCCAGGAAAGGTTTCTGACTTAGAAAATCCTTTTTACAATAGGTAGCGCACGAGTAGATTCAACAAATGAGTAGGGGCTCGTGTATCGTTTAAAAAAAGTTCCGTAGGCGTTCATATACCATTCATGCGATTGCAATAAAATTTGGTGAAATGTTGTTTCCACTCCCGCGAAGATTTCTGATTTTGTAAATCCATTTTACAATATGGTAGCGCACGAGTAGATTCAACTAATGAGCGACATTGCGTGAATCGTTTCAACCAAGTCCCTATGCGTTCATATACCATTCATCCGATTGTGATAAAACGTTGGTGAGTTGAGTACAGTCCTGCGAAGGTGTATGAATTAGTAAATCCGTTTTTCAATGGTGGCGCACAAGTAGATTCAAGAAATGAGTAACGGCGCGCGAATCGTTTATACAAAATCCCGTATGCGTTCATATGCCATTCATTCGATTGTGATGAAACTTTGATGAGTTGTTGTGTACACGCCAGGGAAGGTTTTCGAATTAGTAAATCCATTTTACAATAGGTAGCATACGAGTATATTCAACAAATCGGTGACGGCGCTCGAATCGTTTCAACAAAATCCCGTATGCGTTCATATGCCATTCATTTCATTGCGATGTAACTTTGTTGAGTTGTTGAGCACGCCCCCAGAATTTTTTTGGAGATTGTAAATCAATTTTACAATAGTTTAGAGGTGGTTAACGGAAAAAGAAAAAAATATTGGGAATCCAAAAGCACTTCAACAAACAAAGTTACAACACCAACACTTTCTTTGATTGGCATTGCAACGCATGCCGGGTTCAGCTAATTCACTATAAAAAAAAAAAAGCCGCAGTTACACTGGAGTTGCAAAACGAAAGTTGACAACAAAAGTTGTAAACACTGAAATTGCACTAATTTTGTTGTAAACTTTTGTGTGTTTGCAACAGATTTTCGTTGTTGCAAACAGATTTTTTGTTTTCCACAGAATGTCGGTAAATATCAAAGGATGTTGCAAACTTGTTATTACAACACAAGTTGCAGTAACTTTTTGTTTGTTGCAAACAGTTGTAAACATTACCCGCTAGCAGCTGATCAGAATCTTCTGCTAGGTGGCGTCGCTTCAGTCAGTGCCTTTTGTGCGTGGTGGAGGCTGACATTCTGTTTATTTTGTCGTCAGTCGTGTTTACGCTATGGAAAACAGCTTGTAAATAAATAAATAAATAAAGAAAGAAAGAAAGAAAGAAGGAGAGAAAGAAATTCTAGGAGAAATAGGAATACATTGATTTGAAACTTTTCTTCACCACCAATACCTTAAAACAGCCTACCGGTAATGTAAGCCCATTTTCACTGACGACTGCTTGAGGTGGAGCTCGCGACAGCCATGTTGGTTTGAGATCGAGCTGACTGAGGCAAGATAGGAAGTTGTAGAACTACGGTTGGATTTGAACATGAAAGAAAAAGCACAGGCAATAGAACATTGGATTATTATTTCTAGCCACCTAATATGACTACGTACATTTAATAATGGCCGCAATCGTTAGCACGAAGAGCAAAGTTTGCAGCATTCGATTCTAATATTACGCGGAACTTATGGATGGTTAAACATTATTTCATTAAGCTATCGTTCGCTTAATGCGCGCTGTGATGGCTAATCAGAAAATATGCATTCTACGCAATTTTTAATCTCTGTAGAAATCCATTTGTTGTTGTTGTAAAATTAGATAAAAGAAATATAATACTAGCAACCCGACCCGGCTTCGCCCGGGAACAGTTATTAATGCATCAGGTGATAAGCGCTTTCTTTTTCCAATGTCAATGAACAACGACCAATATCCGTTTTACGTCTCGGCATGATGGATTAAAATCACTGACTGGACTACGGTATTGATTATATTATCATGGAGATGCATGTGCATCAAATTCTTGTCAGACGTAATTTAAGAATGGCGAGGTGCATGAAAGAGAAATCCCCCTTCCGTCCAATCTTAATTTGACTGTGAATTTTGTGGAACGAAACGTTCACAGGCGAAATGAAGAAAAGCCGAGTTGCACTTCGAGGGAAACTCCAAACACAACCACTCTTCTCTAAAGTTTTTAACTCTACACGGCTCGACAGTTTGCTGCTGGCTGTATCTGGGGCAATAGGCTCGTCCGCTAGCTAGCTCGTAAACTGTCGCCTCAGTAACTGAATGGAGATTGTTGGAAGAAATGAAAACGTAAAAACACTCATACTAGGCGATGTATTGAAGATAGAGGTATGCTCTCCCGGGCTTTTTTTTGTAGAACTTTCCATGCTGAACAATTCATACACTCATAGTATGTATATATATTTTTAACGGTTTGCCCACCGTAAGCTTAAAAAGCGCACGGACGCCAGTTTTTATAATTTTAAATGATCTTGTCGACTTCGTCGTTATGCTGGGGTCTGGCGTTACGTTACGGTGACGGGACGAAATGTACCCAGGTGCACTGAGGTGTGTGACGTCATAGTATTGCTTGGTGCATGTGTTCCCCGACAATCTCTACTTCGTTAGTATAAGACAAAAATCCCCGATTCTTGGATGTCACGAGTAATCTCGAGAACCACTAGATGGATATTGATGCGGTTTTCACCATTCTGTCAAGGATATCTCGAGGAAAGATTCTGTAGAAAATAACTCATGTATGATCAAAGGAAGCCAAGCTGTAACGATTTCAGTGAAAAAGTTGAAAACACACTTGGCGTCCGCTGGGCAAACCTTTAACAATATCAATATACTATGAGCGTAAGAATTGGTCAGCATGAAACGTTCTACAAAAAATTACAGTCAGTCTGAAAGACTAGACGTTATATCATTTCAAATGACGCATGCTACAAATGTTAGAAAGGCTCAGGAGGGCTTCTCGCTTCGCTCGAAACCCCAGGACTCTTTCAACAGACTCCATTACCCATTAACTTAAGCTTCCCGCGCGGGCACCTCTTTAAGGGTCACCCTGTATTTGAGTCTGACATCTTTTACAACTCTTTAAGAGTCACCCATTATTTGAATCTGATATCTTGCAAACCTCTTTAAGGGTCACCCTGTATTTGAATTGAATCTAACATACTGTACACCTCGTTAAGTGTCACCATGTAATTTGCTCTGACATCCTGCACACCGCTTTAGGAGGCACCTTGCATTCTTATCTGGCATTTTGTATATCTCTTTAGAAGTCACCCTGTATCCTTGTGTGACATCTTGTACACCTCTTCAGGAGTCACCCTGTATTCTTGTCTGACGTCTTGTCCACCTCTTTAGGAGTCACCCTGTATTCTTCTCTTCCATCTTGTACACCTCTTTAAGAGTCACCTTGTATTCTTATCTGACATCTTGTATATCTCTTTATGAGCCACCCTGTATTCTTATCTGGCATCTTGTACTGTATTTTGCTCTGACATCCTGCACACCTCTTTAGCAGGCACCCTGTATTCTTGTCTGACGTCTTGTCCACCTCTTTAGGAGTCACCCTGTATTCTTCTCTTCCATCTTGTACACCGCTTTAAGAGTCAGCTTGTATTCTTATCTGGCGTCTTGTATATCTCTTTAGGAGTCACCCTGTATTCTTATCTGGCATCTTGTACACCTCTTTAGGAGTCACCCTGTATTCTTTTCGCTTCGCTCAAAGCCCCAGGTCGCTCGAGGCCCAGGGACTCTTTCAACAGACTCCATTAACCATTAGCTTCTGCTTCCCGCGTGGCTGCATGACGTCACGCACTCGCTTCCCGCGCGGCTGCATGACGTCACTTCCTTCTCCGTAACGCATAACTTTAGACTCAAGCATAACGACAAAGTCGACAAGATCATTTGAAATGATAAAAAGTCTGCGAGAGCATATCTCGATCGTCAATGCATCGCCCGCTATAAGTGTTTTTAAACTGGATGGAAGGGGCACGTCCCCGCGCGCTCTGGTGAGCGTGACGGCATCCCCCGCGCTTGACCTTGCTTTACCCTTGATTTGCACTTGCCGTTCGCGATAAGTACTATGCAAGATAAGTACTATGCAGATAATTTTCTAACATGTCAAGAGTCTTTGGCTCCGCCTCCAGCCTTTCTAGCATTTTTCAGCATTTGTAGCTTTTAAAATGATACAAAATTTAGTCCTTCAGACTGACTGTCACTTTTTTCGACCTTTTCACTGAAATCGTTAGCGCTTGACTTCCTTTGGTCATAAATACAGAGGGGCCGATAACCTCGATGTTAGGCCCCTTAAAACAACAATTATCATCATCATCATCATCATCATCAACATAAATACGGTAAATTATTTTCTACAGACACCTTCCTCGAGATATCCTTGACAGAATGGTGAAAACCGCATCAAAATCCATTCAGTGGTTCTCGAGTTTACCCGTAACATCCAAGAAAAGGAGACTTCGTTTTATACTAAGTAGAGATGATGTAATGATACGAATGAATTGTAGGCCAAGTATTTAGGCTATGTTGATCATCGGTATTGTCATGCTTCAATGATGTGGACGTTGAGTATAGGCTACACTTGCGTTTGCTCGGTTGAATGATACTGTAGATCTCAGTAGGATTTTGATGACGATTGTTGTTTTCTGTTTTAAGGTGCGGAACAGCGAGATCAAATGCCCCTCGTAACAGTTGTACATCAATGGGATTTTTCTGAAATAGTAATTTTAATTTGCTTCGGGATAGATTGAGCGTAGGCCTATATCTTTAATTTTTGTGATAGCAATTGTAGGTGGAATATTGCGATCTTTTGCACCATTACAAAGAGGAGTCATACAGTCGACTCAAGGATACTTCGCGTCTCTGATTTTTATAATTTCAACTGCATTCTATTGTTATTAAGAAAGGGAGCTCTGCAGCCATTTTTAAGATCATAAGTTGCAAGAATGGATTGCTGGGTTCTTATCCTTAAAGTTTCGTTAATTTATCACGAGAAACTAGCATACCTGCCAACCTCTCAAAGTGAAAAATCGGGAGATTCGACGCGGCGACGGGGGGGGGGGGGGGGGGGGGGGGGGGCGAGGGGGGACGCTACATAAAACATACACATAGGCTAAGACATTGCACCAAATATATAAGTATATAAGTTACACCATTTATTAAACTGTAAATGACTAACATGATATGACATCCCAGTTTACAAATGTACTTAAGACTGAGTAATTTTAAATTCTCACTAGTCTATCAAACAAGCATAGCTGTCTTTCGACCACACTCAGGCATACAAAACTAGTGACGTATCGAAGATCATATTATTGGTCGTTGTTGCAGGTGACTGAGGCTGATTTTGCCCTCTTCAAAAAGGTCTTGCTATATTCTTGCTCAAAACACTTCCCTTTCTGAATCGACTTCAGAGTTATAAGTTTGTCAAAAGTCTTGTCAGAGAGAGATGACCTGAACATCCTCTCACACTCTGCATTACTATGCGGAATGGTCAGAATGGAAAGCATAACTTGAGTACCCCAGCACTACATATCATTTGGCCTACCAGTGCCCGCTTCACATCAATTCTCTCTTCTTCTTCAATAGATGTCACATCCTCAAGTTGGAAGTTACAAAATTGGGAATGTAAAGCATCCATTTCCTCATTAAAATTGTCTTGAGTGTCTGTTAACATGCTAGGAAATTTATTTACAAAAAACTTAATTTTGGAAAATGAAATGTCCCCCTTTCTACTATGTGAGATACTGAAATCACACCTACAGACACTACAAAATGCAAATGTTGCGCCTCTTCTTGACTCAGTTATATGCGGAATCAGGGTGTCTACTGGAAGGATGAAGTAAAAATTAGTTACTTTTTAGCTACCTTTTAGTTAACTTTTAGTTAATTTTAGTTACCTTTGAATTCAAGATACGTCTGCGGTCTGCAAGCAAATGGGCTCATCACGCGGTGGAGAAAGACAGCAATGAACTGTGTTTAAAGCGGTAAATACAATTCACTTAGGGAGTTACAACAATTTTAAAAATCATAAATAAATACTAGATATTTATTATCAAATGAGTTGTTTCAGCTAATATGTCGTCTTGTGCACAAGGCGTTTTTATAATTGCCAAGAGGTTGCTCTGCTCTGCTCTGCTCTTGACCGTGGCGAGATTTCCTTTGTCCCCGCGGTAGATCACGAAGAAATTTATGAGACGTTATATGATTGTAACCGAATTCTGTCTTCACAGTCAAGTACGGCGAAATTTCAAGATGTTACACGATCGGCGCTGGTCTCACCCGTTTGTCAAGATTCCCGTTGTATTCGCGGTAGAACACTGATAAATATCGCGATTTAATAATCGGTGTCACTTTTAGTCGTTCGACGAGATTTCCATTGTCTTTGAGGTCGGGCGCGAGGAAATATAGCATTATTATGCTATCGGCGCCACTTGCTGTCCGTTTGACAAAAATACAGTTGTTCTCGTCATTGAATGCGGAGAAATATCGCGATGTATCGCAATCGCTGCCGCTCTCAGTCGTTTTACGAGATTCAAGTTGTCCTCGCGATATTATGCATACCGCGCCGCACCCGGCCGTTGAACGATTGTTTATTCGTCCACACAGAATGGTGGATGCAAGCTCAGGGTTGGGCATGATTAAAATTCACGAGTAGTTATGGACAAGTTGTATGGCCGGCGCCGTGATTCCCGATGTCCCTATGCTGTGGTTGGGAGCTCATCAGTTCAGGGTATATCACGAGGAGAAATTAGTATCGCGACGCTACGTAGGCTGTCATTTCTAAGTGGGTAGATGCACTTCTCGCTCCCCGTACGCTTTTAAGTATACGGTCATGGGAAAAGTAGCGAGTAGGTTTCGGAATGTTTCGTGATTGGTGCCCAATCATCTTTGACGGGATTCCCGCAGACCTCGTGGTCACAAGTTCACGATAGGGGACGGGTTTTTTGATTTTACGCTACTGACGTCGATCTCGGTCCATTTGACGAGATTCCCGCAGGCAAGTCAGCCGGCCGTCTTGAGTATGAATGTTCGAAGTAGGTATCAAATATTAAGAATTATTCGGAGAGGATTGCACGAATAATACGACTAGAGGACACGTTTTCTTTCAAATGCGAATCACGAATTATAAAAGTTATACAAGTTTTCGAAATATCCGATGGAACCCAAGTTAGAAGGAAAAATCGACATATAACGGAATTTCGAATTAACCATACTGGATGTCGCAAATTTACGAGACACATTTTTAAAATAAGTTACTGTCTACGTATTTCGAATCTTTTTCAAAACGGTAACATTTCGCAAGATCGCGACATTAAATTATTTAGCGTTATTTCTGGACTTCAATTTAACAGTCTCCAAATAAATGCGAAAAATGCGAAGTTTCTGAATAATTTCAGAAGTTTTCACGAATAAACGTCTCGCGAAAAGTCAGGCTTCCTAATATAACACATAAATATTTCACACAAAACTAAAAAGTCATCTTGATGCCGAAAATATACGCTGAACGGTGTATACCACTCAGGGTATCCTCAGTATGCATTTCCTCGAGGTCGGGCACGGGGAAATATAGCTTATGCAATTGGCGCCGCTTGCGTGAAACTCGCTCCTTCGCAATCTCTGAGCCTAGAGGCGCGAGTTTAAATGATTCAATCCGCCTTCGGAAAATTTTCGTTACCCGTATGTAAAATTCGTTACTTTTTCGTTACCCATTTGTAAAATTCGTTACTTCCGTTATCGGTAGACACCCTGGGAATGTTATCTTTGTACACACTTTTAAATGTCACATCATATCTTTTCGCCTTATTACCGAGGAACCGACGCAATCACTCAGTTCGAAAAATCACAATAACCTACCGGCATATTAACGCCAACAACATCAAACTAAGTTATACACAAATCATATAATTTCACGTGTGAAACAGATACAATATTCCGCAGCGTACAACTACCTATCACCTACTGGTCATTATGCAACACATCTAGGAACAAGCGCTGAATTAACCTTCGACGATTTCAAACGAAGACTTATTCGAAGCCGATTTCAAACGAAGACTTATTCGAAGCCAACTTTTTATAACAGCAGGACGCGACGCGGGAGTTAGTACGCAGTTGTCGATTATCGATACAGAGCGAAACTGCGGTATCGAGATATAACTTCAAAACACGTAAAGTCGATCCGTTCGATAGATGACACATTAAATCCAAAATTACGCGTGGGGTTTTTGAAAAATCGGGAGATTTAATACGTTAAGCGGGAGGGCGGGAGAAATGGTCTGAAATCGGGAGTCTCCCGCCTAAATCGGGAGAGTTGGCAGGTATGAACTAGGTTTGGAGCATTCGATGCTAATATGGCGGTCTGATGGCGTCATTTCTTCTTAGGATGAAAATGGTATACCTCTGTCCAACACGCCACTACAGGGAAGCGGTGGGGCGTGATCACTTGCCTGCGATTGGGCAAGTCGCCGCGCTGCTGCGCAGTTTGAGTGGAAAATTCTACTACGCACAAACTCCCAGAACTTTCCAGAGCGTTCCCGAGTATTGATCTGCTTCAGCAAGGCTGCGTTTATAACAGGGCGAGCCTAATGACGTAGCGCACTCTTTTCTCGGCGGCTGTGACATCAAGATGTGCCTTCGAGAGGAGTCTCCGGTAGAAGTGCGAAGCCCTGGGCGGTGCTGGGTCAGCAGTAAGGTAGGAAGGCTGAAGCCTGAATTTGTATTTCTTTTTGCTTTGGATAGTATTGAATGTTGTGGGCCTTCCTTCATTCGGTTAGACTGCCGAATTATTAACCATGAGTGGTTAGTATTTCCGCAGTGTAAACTGTTGTTAGACTGCAGTATTAATAACCACTCCCAAAAATGCCCGTTTATTTGCACGAGAAACAGCGGATTTGTTATTTATTTTTAATGCGTTAGATAGCTTTGACCTCGATACAGTCGATTTATGTAAGAATTATTCGCAGAAACGGCATGTAAAACTACAGATTTCACTTACTGTCTGAAATACAGAACGGCGCCATATTGTTCGTCATAATTCCAGTCCCGACAGGTATATAAAATTCCCGGCAGCTACCGACTGATTCTTCCGTGTATATTCTCTTCTTCTCCTCAATGTACTTTCAACTCTTAATTTTGGGGGTAGCGAAGTTTTTTTAAATGTGAAATCAAATTTTAACCCGTACATTTCACGCATCTAAGTGGGAGGATATTAATGGACTGGCCGATATTTGTTTTCCGGGCCCATCATTTTAGCCTACTCCGATAGCCTTCGACTTGGTTTGTGCATACGTTACGGGATCTAAAAAAAAAAAAAAACAAACAAACAAACAAAAACACGAGAATGATTGGCGGTGCGCCAAATATACTGGGAGGCTCCACCTAAATTTCGTAGAAAAAATGGTAGCGCTGTAGAACCGGAGAACAAAGGTATAAAACAATTTAGGTAATGAAATTTGCCAAAGTACCTTTAGTAATGGTATCCGGAGCTGTTAAAATAATAGATGTTGACTCGTCCGCTGCCATAAACCCACCCAGCCGTCCCAAATAGATACACGACTTATAGCAGAAATGAAGTCTTTTGGAGCCATCTTTCTTACTAAGTCAGGAATGCCAACCCCACGCATTTGGTACTATTTCACATCGGGTATAGAACGAGTAGACGAAAGAGCGTCGATAAAGTAATGTAATGAAAAATTGCATCAATTGTCAGTGTTTATTTATGTATTTATGTTTTACACACAAAAACAGACCTAACCTGGGGCTTACGCCCCAGACCCCCTTGCTTGTGGTACTAGCAGTAATTTTCGACCAGGCAGTACCTAACCTAGTAGCGGATATAAATCTTATTAATGTTTTACATACAAAAACAAACCTAACCTGGGGCTTGCGCCCCAGACCCCCTTGCTTGTGGTACTAGCAGTAATTTTCCGCAAGAGTGCTTAACTTAGTGGAAATTTGTAACAATTTCAAACGTTACGTGTCATATGGGGAATTTTGTATTGGACATGTTGGTAACGTACTCAGATGATCGTTTTTCGGGTGTCACATGACGTATGACGTAGTGTCCAAGATGGCGTCCATAGTGAAATGAAGACAATGCTGAAGGCATTATTTTCGTAAATAATCAATTGAAAGGAATTATTCCGGTGCAGCAGTGGCAATTGAGAAAGAAAAACCAGCCCCAACATCTCCGAGAAAGATTTGTCAATCATAAATACTATATTTTCAATAATACACCTTGTTGGATGTTACGACGGCTTGGTCTCCTGTTCTGTAGTTTTAATAGCCAGGCCATTCGTGGGTCCATATTTCTGTTCCTGGGAGTACCGTACGTATATCTGAATTTTTTCGATAAGCGTCTCCGCACTAAGATCGGGTACCGGTAAAATTACGCCTTTTGTTTAAACTTTTCAATCTAATGCTAATACCTGGGGGAGTAAAATGGTTGAAATGATTGGAAAAACTTCCAACAGTCACGACTGAAAGGCCCTTCTTTATACTGAATCTCTGATAGTCTTGATTTTTCAAGGTACAGTTATGTACTAATTAGGCACTGTTAGGACAAAATGCATTAATATGAGCCAATAGGAAAGCTCCGTATGTGAAGAAAATCCACAGCCTGCTTCCGGCTGTCAGGAATGGAATGAATGAAGCCCCCATCTAGCGGCGAGGATATGAACTGTGCCGGCTGCCGAGGCCTGACGCACTCCTCTGGGGCAATGATTAAAAAATGATGGATGAAATGATAGTGAAGAGTGTTGCTGGAATGAAATTGTGACGGAAAACCGGAGTACCCGGAGAAAAACCTGTCTGCCTCCGTTTTGTCCAGCACAGATCTCACATGGAGTGACCGGGATTTGAACCACGGACCCAGCGGTGAGAGGCCAGCGTGCTGCCGCCTAAGCCACGGAGGCTTAGGAAAGCTCTGTATGTACGTATGCTAATTTACTGGCCCTTAAAAGTTGGGCTAAAATGGAATTAAGATGGAAGTACTTGGCTAGCTAGATCTTCAAATGTTTTGAGTGAACTTGGAACGACTGGAAGTTTTTTTTAAACATTTAAACAGTGCAATTTGTATGTACATGCTAATTTACTGACCCACAATTATACAATTTGTGCTGAAACTGAATATGGGGAGATGAATTCTGTTAGTTCATGTTTTGAGTGAAGTTCATAAGCAAAAGTTTTTAATTTTCATATTTCACATTGAGCCTATAATTGCTAAACCACTGATGTTGAGCCTATCTTTAATATACCGGTAGTTATACACTGCTCTAAATAGAGGGACAACATTTGAATCACCTGCATTATTTTGTCAGGGATGGGTGGAGTGAAGCAGCCATGTTACCTGGGAAATGAAGCCTTTATTTAACGGAAATATACATATCCTGTGCACGTCATAGCACACATGTTTGTACTATGACCAGAAAGGCAACACAATGTCGTCAACCAAAGTGGAACGTCCTTCCATGAATGCACAAAACACTAAAGGAATCAGTTCAATATCTGCTAGACCCTCCATGTGCCCATACCCGAACAGTTTCTTGTGGAATTTTGTTCCACTCCTCCATAAGGGCCACTGCAAGTTGTTCCAGAGTCTGAGGCTCTACAGGACGGGCCCGAAGTTGTCGTCCAGCATATCCCATAAATGCTCAATGGGATTGATGTCAGGACTCAACGCAGGCCAGTAGAATGTTTGAATCGCGAAGTCCTGTAGAGTTTCCATGGTGGCTGCTGCTGACTGGGCGCTTGCATTGTTGTGTTGCAGGATAAACTGGGGACCCATTACAACTGCAATGGGCATAACATGACCTAGTACAATCTTGTTGATGTACCTCTGAGCAGTAAGTCGTCTCGGTCTCGGATTATCTGAAGGTCCAATCGGCCATCAATTGTGATGCCACTCCACTCCATGACTGAGCCGTGGCCAAAGCTGTCCCATTCGTGTACTGCTGCTTCATAAGAACGTTCACCACGAGGTAAAGGCCGGACGTTTGTTTTGACGAGTGAAAAATCTTATACTCGTGAGCTGCCTGAGTAGGATTGACATTTGAACGGGAATTCCAAGTCGGTCATCACCCCCCTTCCTCTTGACCAATCCGTGTTCGCATAGTTGATGTCATAATACTCTGCGTTGCAATATTACAGCCCACGTGCCTCAGTGCCTGGTCAGCTGTATCTCTGTCTTGTACAGTTTGGCAACCTTGTTCTCAGACCACATGGCGAGTCGAGAACTGTCAATCCCATTCTGGTAGCTCACAGAGTATAATGGAAGCCTGGAGGCGAGTTACTACAGTACCTGTGTTATCAGCTGCCACAAGCGGTCCGATGATTGACAAAGCTTTTTCACCCTACTGTTAGGACAGTCATTGGCAAATATAATGACGTTCTGTACGTAGGGGCTCATCTGCAAACACATTGCGCCAACGACGCAGCTGCCAGTGCCTATGGCCCTCAGCAAATCGAAGTCGCTCTCTCTTGTGCCGGGCAGTTAATCGAGGGACCTGGTGAGGTCGTCTTGGTTTTAAACCTGCCTCTCGGAGTGTGTTCCGTATTGTTTGGTCACTGACACTGCTACAGGCGGGACGTTGGATTTAGACGATTGCCCTTGACCTTGAAGCCTGCGGGTGAGCCTGTACAGTCACTCTATCGCTTCACATTTGTCGCCACCGATCCGATGTAATGGAATTCCACACTTGAGCACGTGGCGACACTGACTTGCAGACAGTACAGTAAATGTCGAAGTATTGTGTGATGCGGAAGTACACGTTACGTATTTACGAACAGAACGTCATTATATTTGCCAATGACTGTACTTCAGTAGGAGTGTGAGACAGCTTTGTCAATCATCGGACTGCTTGGGGAAGCTGATAACACAGGTACTGCAGTAACTCGCCTCCAGGCTTCCATTAAGATTTTTCACTCCTCTAAAACAAACGTCCGGCCTTTACCAGTTGTAGCTCTCGCATCAATCTGCAGGTCCCGGGTCATCATCGAACGCCGGAGAGAACATTTCACCACATATCGATCGCCTCTGGCCGATGTTTTAAGTTTTCTCTCTTGCCCTGGCTTTCGTGTGTATGAAGCAGTTTAACAAAATAGTTTCCAAACCCTCCCAACAACTGATGAAGCCACATTAAGCTCTGTAGACACTGTACGAATAGTCCAAACTTCCTGCAGTAATGTCACTGCTCGAACACGTTCTGCCTCATTCAGATGCCTGATTTAGACTAATGCAATGTACACCAAGCGGACAGTGACTTACTCTTCATTTCCACACACTCGAGGAGAGAGTGCGACATTGCTCTGACTTACTCTTCATTTACACACACTCGAGGAGAGAGTGAGACATTGCTCGTCCAATTCACTGCGTCATAGCAACAGTATATATCGCAATCACGGACTTCATACATGGTACGCGCGATCAAATTCCTGTCCCTCTAATTCTAATTTTAAGTAGTTTGTTGGTGATGTAAATTTCAAACTTACAGATATTTATTAATACAGGTGCTTATGACCTATATTTTACCCTATAACCTTTGTTTGTAGTGGGTTTCTGTTCATGGCATTCGTCTAACCCTGGTATACTAGTCTTGATCTCCAGTTTCCCTAAGTGACTGTACAAGCCCTGGAACCTGATCTCATACCTGGCTTACCTTGGTTTATTTTCAAATACAGCTGCCCTTACTGGAGGGCTACCCCAAGGACGGAAGTGTATGACACAGTATTTTCTTTTTTTGTTTTTGTATTAGAATTGTTGCGAATAGTAACTTGAGATTGAGTTTCTGACTTGAAAAAGCCATTGAAGTTTAGTTTTCACACTGGAGATGAGATCTAATCTGAGCTTTGAGTACGATGGGTGTAGAAGAGTGTAAGGTATATTCGAGTATTTTGACAGAATCCCACTTCGGATAACTCCCCATGTTCTTACTAAGCGTCGATTTTGTGGTTTGGTTACTGGATGTTGTGAAATATTTGTCGCAGAGGGGTGGCGATTGGAGCTGGAGAAGTCTGAAGAGGAAGATCTATCTTCAGCATCCTGTTACTACTTAGTCGTCTACGAATAGCAGGAAATGCATTCGCCTACGGCCTTATTAATGCAGTTGGCTGTTGTACATAGGGTGGATCAACTGCCCAATCATGCCGTGTCGTCGATTGGTTGAGATACGCATAAGCGAGTGGATCGCCTTGACAGGATAAGTTAAATGGAAGATCATGCTCAGAATGATCTTCCTAATTTCTATTATTACTTTCCCTGCTGAATATGTTGCATGGATGTGGAAAGATAGCTATTTTGTGCTATCATGCCTACGTAATCGGGATGAGGGCTTGATTTAAACTATTTGAAGGTCTTAAAATGCTAAGTGTATTCTGCTCTGGCGAGCGCTATTGGCAATTACAACTTGGATTAACTGCCCCCACCACCACCACAGGGTGTATTAACTGTTAATGGCACAGTATGTTCTCCACCTGCATACAAAATCCATGTTTTTGGGTCCCTCTGGTTGTTGAAAAAGTGAAATATAATCGACCATTCGTTGGTTTCTTTCGTGAAATTCTGCGTTATTACTAGCACTGTGCACGTTTGGCTGAAAGTCTTGGAAAATTATTTCAGTAGGTGTTAAGCACCGGTAGAATAAAAATCAACGAAGCTCTTAGTTGTAGAGAAACCTATTATAGCTTACCTTGGTGTCTTTTTACTATCTAGTTTGAGATTCTGCAAGAAATTGTTGCAAGTGGATGGTTGGATATCCCGTGTACTAATTTTATTTCCGTGTAGGAATCAGTGCTGAACAAGATGGATATTTTTACCTGAGGCAAAATCTACAAAGTGTGTAGGAAGGGAAGAACATTGTTAAATCCATTCATGATTGACCTGGGCACTAAGTTAACTGCTATGGTACCATATGAACTTTATAGCCTCGAGTACAGTAGGAATTTATACTGTGGTCTAGTACTCCGAAACAACGCTACTGAATGACTCAGCAGCAAGAGGTACAAGTAATTTCATAGTCTTGGAAGAGAATTCAAACATGTCAAATGTCATAAACAGTATTTCTAGAATTTTGTTTAAATTTTTACTTTCATAGATTCTGGAAGACATTTGTGGTCTGCAGTGGCAGGATTGGATTGATTTCTTTTCACTAGAGCAGAAGGCTATGGTGGCAATTTTGGATTGGGATTACCCGGATATTTAGAAGTTGTGATCAGCCCCACGGATAAAGCCAGTTCAGCGGTGCACGGAATGGCTGAGTTGCTGAATTTAATATTCATCAGTTACATTCGATTTAGTCTTAAGTTACTTACAGGAACACATTTCGTAAATGCTTGAGTTTTTTCCAGTTTCTGTATTCAAATGTAGCAGTTGCAGTGTCCACCAAGACATATAACATATACAGAAGCTCTACAGCATCCTCTTGAGAGCTTGACCTATACAGTAGAACTCTGCCAACAATCGGGACTAATGTGCGTTAAGAAATTATTGCTGCTGGATTCCAGATTATTTCAATCAAAGGGAATTGTGAATTGAACTTGGCCTGGACTGTGGTTACCAGAAAAACTGTCCACTTGAGCTGCAAACCTGTCGGAGGATTCAATGAGTATCAACTTATATTTTTGGATTATCTCTAAAATTCGCCTGTTCCATTGCTTTATTTTCTTTTAGGTTCACAAACTGGCTAGGAGTTCCATTGAATAGGATGGCTGTTAAATTAGTGGAGGTGATAATTGAAAGAATTGTAAAGCAAGTAATGGAGCATAAAACCTCCGTAATCATTCTGATCGCTTGATTTACCTGCTGAACGTGAAGACTTGCAAGCAGTGTCAGTGTTTCTAATTTCTTCCTTAGGGTACCAAAAGACCTGCCGTCTCAATTCTGAGAAGAATGGTGTTCGGGATACTAAATGATCTAGATTTACTTTGGAAGTACAGGGGATGTTTCGAAGTTTGGATTGGTTCTAGGATTGTTATACTTCTGATGGGCATGTTCCGACAACATGGGACTCCCCAGATAAGTTACTAACTCACTGTACTGAATTGTTAAGTTTCTATGGAAATTTATGCCATGAATAATGCATTTGCTGGAAGGGATATTTCTTAGAATTACTAGTTTAGGTTGCCAAGTCTGAAGAGGCGTCGGAGGTTACCTGAGAATATTTCTAATAAATGCTATGTGTTGGTACCCACTCTCAGCTGTGCTGTAACTGCAAGTGCACATTCAACTAAATGGAGTTACAGAAGGAAAACGTAAAAATATTAAACTCAAAATTTTGAATGATCAGTGTGCCAGTGCTGTTAGGCACTGTGCTTAATGCCACCATTGTTTTCTTTTTTTTCCTGTTCCATGAGCGATTTGCTGAAGAATTTTCCAGAACAATGGGCTTCCGATACTATTCACAGTACAGTAGTTCCATATTTACCGTATTTCCATACCCTGTAGGTCTCCCGAATAACGAGCTTACAGGTATTTTTTTCATTTTTATCATATTTTTTTCAGTTTGAATCGGTTTACTGCATGGTTCAACTATGACTCACTATCTTTCAGATGTTCCCATTCTTAAATGGCAATTAGACTGTGGAACTATTTCATTATAATGCTTTTTGTAAAATGGGTTATGTGAAGCATTGGGCATGTTTTATGTACTTTTTTTTTTTAAAATTTGAACAGAGGACTGGAAAGACATACAGTAGCACTAATTGGCCTTGACTTTCATAAAGTTGCTAGTAACCTTGTATTTGGCTAGAATGGTTTTTGTGCAAGGCATATGGGTGAAGAAAGTCTGCCCTGGTGAATTCTTACTTTTAACAAAGAGGAAGTTCTATCCCTTTTGTGATGGTGAAATTAAACTATGCTAAACCTGTGGCATATAGTGTGGTACATAATGCACAATTGCTTTCAGTTAGTTGAATTGAACCGATTCCTTGGTAGTATAGGGTAATCTTGGTTATCTTAGCCATAGAACACATGTGATTTTCAGGTTGGCTTTACAACTTTGTAACTGAGGAATGATTCAGCATAACTTAGAAATGGAGGAATGATTCAGTATATTACCATTGTGTTCTATACCTACAGAACATGGGGAAATGCCCCTTGGACTTATGAAACTGGTGGAAATGTTCTGAAGATTCCGTCCAGTGGAGATGTGTGGCAGTAGGTGCACTTGCATGGTTGGTAGGCTTTGAACCTGTTAAAATAGGGAAATTAACATTGCATTATGGAAACATAGTTTTCTTTAGATCGTAATTCATAATTATTGGAAGGCTAATCTGTGTCTTGCTTTGAAAAGCTCTCACTGTCTTGCAGGCATGGAATATTGCAGGTTTGTCTTGATAACTTTGGGTTGCCTGGAGAATTCTGTTTAAGACGTGGGTTCTACTGTAGCTTGTGTGTATTTGCCCAGATTGCTAAAGTAGGTAAAAAAAACCCACTTATTTCCATGGTTGGAAGTTTCAAGCATTTTGGTTAGAATGGATTTTGTGTAAGACATATGGGTGAAGGAAGTCTGCTCTGGTGAATTCTTACTTACAATAAAGAGCAAGTTTTATCCATTTGATCGCAAAATTAACTATTCTAAACCAGTAACTTGTAGTGTTGTATGTAATGCAAGATTGCTTATAGCTCTTTTGAATTGAATTGAACAGATTTCTTGGTAGTATTGGGTAACCTTGGCTATCTTGGCCATAGAACAGATGTGACTTTCAGCTTGGCTTTAAAACTTTGTAATGGAGGAATGATTCAGCATATTAACAGTTCTATACCTACAGAAACAGGTGGAATTGTTCTGAAAGATTTTCTTTCAGTAGAGATGTGTGGCAGTATGTGCACTTGCATGATTGGTAGGCTTTAAGCCTGTTAAAGTAGGGGAAATTTCTAGTGCTTTGTGGGAACTTGTTTTCTTTTCTTTAGATGGTAACTTTTTCTCGGACAAACTAATTTGTGTATTCGTTTGAAAAGCTTTCACTGTCTTGCAGGCATGAAACATTATTGCTCCTTTGTCTTGATAGCTCTGAAATTGGGGCTGCTTGGAGAATTCTGGGCTCTATTGTAGCTTGCATGTATTTGCCCAGATTGTTAAGAGTAGGTAAAAAATAACAAAAATCACTACTTCCATGGTACGAAGTTGCAAGCATTTTGGCTAGAAAGGATGTTGTACAAGGAATATGGGTGAAGAAAGTCTGCCCTGGTGTTCTTACTTTCAAGTTAAGTTCTATCCATATTATGATGGTGAAATTAACTATGCTAAACCAGTGGCGTATAGTGTTGTATGTAATGCAAGATTGCTTATAGCTCTTTTGAATTGAATTGAACGGATTTCTTGGTAGTATTGGGTAACCTGGCTATCTTCAAGTCATAGAACAGATGTGACTTACAGCTTGGCTTTTACAACTTTGTGATGGAGGAATGATTCAGCATAACTTTGTGATGGAGGAATGATTCAACCTATTAACAGTTCTATACCTGCCGAACGTGGGGAAATGCCCCTTGGGCTAACAAAACTGGTGGAAATGTACCGAAAGATTTTCGTCCAGTAGAGATGTGTGGCAGTATGTGCACTTGCATGGTTGGTAGCCTTAAACCTGTTAATATAGAGGAAATTTCTAGTGCTTTATGGAAACTGTTTTCATTAGATGGTAATCCATATTAACATTCTTGGGCAAGCTAATGTCTTGGTTTGAATAGCTCTCACTGTTTTGAAAGTTCTGAAGTTTTGGCTGCCTGGAGATTTATGTTCTATTGTAGCTAGAGTGTATTTGCCCTAATTGCTAGAGTAGGTAATAAGAAACCAAAAGATAAGATCACTATTCCATGGTATGAAGTTGCAAGCATTTTAGCACATTGGGGAGTTCCAATAGTTCTTTTTTTCTCTTGGCATGCTTCCACTTGTGAGGTCCTTAGTTCTTTGCAGATAATTCAGCATGAAGTTGGTTATTGGATGCTTGGTCTTTGCCTTCTTAAGGTTTGGAAACTGAAACCTTTGTAAACATCAGTCTAATGATTTATATTTTCTCCCCATTTCCTGGGCTGCCTCGGTTGGACGCAGTCTTTATTAACTGTACTTAAAGTGAGCTTAGCTCCATAGATGAGAGTGGATACCAGAGTTTATGCACTGCTGCTTATAACAAAATAGGGTTGGCTGTACTAACTGTACTTTGGTTACTGCTTCCTTCTTGTTGTCAGGATTTCATTACATACATCCGTATCACGATTGCTCGATGAAAGAAATCGTGTGATCCAATGAATGCATTGTCGCTGTTTGCTGCTGAAGGAAGCGTTTGAATGGAAAATTACATAGAGGTTAAGCCATTGAGATTATTATGATTTTTAATAAAAAATCAGCCCTTATTAAGGTGTCATTTTGATAATTTTATGGATTCTGTCAGGATTTCTTGCAAGAATTTGAGAAATTATGAAAGCATTGTAGGAATTTCAAGTAGGCTACTTGCTACTGGAACATATTAGAGCCTTGAGCAAGCAGGCTATTAATGAATTGGTTGATATATTGAAGAACCAAACTGAGTATGCACAATTCAAAAGTACTGAAAGATGAAACTTTTCTAAATGAAGGTTCTATACTTGATAATATGAGATGTGGCGTAGATTTAAGATAATCATTATTTGGTTTCTGTTCTTATTATTCTTGCCAGGTTTTGATGTCTACTTAATTTGAATTTGCTTCATGAATCCTGGTAATGGTGATCTTCCAGTGGCGGGCTTCAATTCGGAATTCTATAAATTGGTTGCATAGCTATGTGTATCTTCCAACTTCGGTATTTACGCGGTCCTGCCCCTCTAGGAGGAGAAAGTTTTCCAGCACAAATGTGACTAGAAGAGGTTCCCAAGATCATAAGGTTTTGAGTACTATCCATCCTTGTTTCTCCATTCAAAAGTAAAATTGGGATTCTAGATGTAATTACACGACTGACAAGTCCTTGTGGTTTTGAACTGAGTGCGCGGCCAATGTCTAAATCTATTGGCGTGCAATGGAGAGTGCGAGGCAAGAGAGCATGTGTACTCCTTATCAAGCGTTATTGATACGAGATGGCATGCTGTACTGCTCCTGGTGCTAAGTGTATACTACCACCGTGATAATACTCGACCACTATTCTGGTGTTAAATGTAGGACTGGTATAAAACTATTCCCATACTACAAAGTAATTAGAATTGCCAGATACCAAAAGCGAAGCTTGTACCAGAATGATATAGTGTGCAGGCTATACAGATATCTCGGGAAAAGATTCAATCACACCTGTGAGGGTAAAGATTCAATCACACCTGTGAAAACTAGTTCATCTACCACTGGCAAGGATTTGTCAGACTGGTAATATTTTCCAATAATCACCTTTTTTCATGTTTTGTCAGCATTGCTACTCATAGGTAGTGACTGACCTAGTGATTACGCAAAGTTCAAAGAAACATTGTAAGATTAAAAAAGAAAAGAATCCCTGTAATGGGATGAACTGAACTAGCCCAAGGCTAGTACTTAATACCATGTTGTCTGGATTCTTTAAACAGGATTTCTTCCCAAATATGTTGAGCTGAGAGCGTTCCAGGAATTGCAATTTCAAGATTCAGTATTATCGGTGAGCAGAGCGGTTGTGGAGGAGGAGTAACCTAAGCATCCTGTATTGGAAAGGGCTCCGATTGCGAAGGAATGCTGCCGGAGGCTAAGTAGTTTCTGTTAGACGTAATTACATACTGGAAATAAATTAATCTACTAATTCATCTTGCTGTGATAAATTTCTCCCTATGGTTATCCCTCTGTATGACTTGGAGGTTCGCTTGTGTCTTTTTTTCTAGTCTGGGTTTGAATTCGGTTCAAATCTTTCTCGAAAGCGTTGGATGTGCAGAGCTACATGTGGATGCAGCTTCCAGCTAAAACGAGGCATTTCCTTTCGTGTAGCGGCACTGGACAACATAAAACGAGGAATTTCCTTTCCTGTAACGCACTGGACAATGTATGGCATGGGGCTAAGTTAATAGTTATTTTACTGCTTTTGTTCATTTAAACTAGTATAACTGGCAAACTTGCCTTGGTACAGTCAATTTGTCAAGAGTGAATTTCCTATTATGTTTGGTTTCTCTCAGGGTTTCTCCCTAGGGTGTAGAAAGGTGTTGATGATTTGAACAGTTCCTGCAAACTGGAATGTGGGTTGGAAGTATGAATAGATGCCCCTCTGGCTAACATTATACTGTAGAAGTTGCCAAACCATAAGTGTTCTGCTGCAAGCAATACCTATACGACGAATCAGCTACCCTTTCGTACTAGACTAGGTAAAGAAAAAGCTATCCATTCTTGAGAATTGTTTTACATATTTTAGACCTTAACGTAGTTTTTTTTGTTGTAAATTTGAGTGTTAGGTTAAGTTAACCTGTTTGGTGTGCGCTCTTAAAATTTCTTGGCAGGTTTGTCATGCGGCAACATGATGGGGAACACGGGTATTGTTCGGCTCCCTTCCACAATTGAAAACGCTGAAATTCGGAGCTGAAATGGTCTGCCTTCCACGATGGTACCTAGAATGCTGTGTAGCAAGGAGAGAGTAAAGTAGCAAAACTTGATCTTATTTTCTGATTCAACTGAAAGCATTAGTTTACATATGTAATATTATCATTGATGCTGATGGTGGCTATGATTTTCAATAACTTTCTGCAGTCTTCATTTAGGTGTGATTTGTTAATTTTGTTGTCACGCCTTGTTGCTTTCGTTCATGGATTCTCTTGTCAGGGTTCCTCGCAAGAATTAGAAAAAAAATTGTGAAAGACAAGGAATTTCGAGAAGCTGCTTCTGGAATATATTTAGCCTTGGAGCAAGTGGGCTGTTGATTGCTTTGGCACATAGAGATATTGGAAGAACTTACTCAAGTACCAAACTGAGAAAAAACATTTAAGTACTGAAAAATCATTAATTCTATCTTGTAAAGATATCTGAAACCTGCTAGCCCTCGTTGCCGTAAAAGCTACATCCTCAAGGTAAAACTTATTCCGATCCTAAATATTATTAAGCTACCATGCTTAAATGTAGGTTGTATATTTTGTTTTGAGGTGCACTATAGATATAAGCTAATAGTTGTGTGGTTGTGTTCTTATTATTCTTGCCAGGTTTTCACAACTACCAAGACTAGTTAAATGGCTTCATTTGAACCCTGGCAATGGGAGATAATCAGTGGTGGGCTTGAATTTGGAATTCCATAGGCATTGGTTCCCTGGTGGTTTATCTTCCAATTTGGGTATATACGTGGCGCTGACCCAAGATAAACTTCCTGAATAGGAAATATACCAGTGCAAATGGAACTCCCTCAAGGAGATGCCAGATTTCCTCGGATATTACAAAGCGTTGAGTACTATTATCCATCCTTTTTTTTATTCCAATCCAGCTATTTTACATGCAAAAGCTTTTTTTGCTAGATGTATCATCAAAATTTGAATAAAAGGGTTTATTATACAGTAGGAATATTTTTGTCACCCTTGCTAAGTATGTGTAGCAAGCCTAATGGTTAAGATCCTGTCTTAGGCAAAGTTGAAGTGTCATTTCATCATAAAATATAGAATTCCTATGTTAGGTTGAATTGAACTAGCCCTAGGCTAGTACTTAATACCATGTTATCTGGATTCTCTTACCAGGATTTCTTGCCAAATATGTTGACCTGAGACCGTTAGCGGAATTGTTTTCAAGATACGGTATCGAGCGGTTGTGAAGGAATAAGCTCTGCATCCGATAGTGGAAAGGGCTCTGAAGGTGAAGGAGTGCTGCCGGAGGCTAAGTAGTTTCTGTTGAAAGTAATTGCTCACAGTACTGGAAATTATTTATAAAATTACTAATTCATCTTGCTGTGATAAAATTTCTCGGTATGGTTATATCTCCATATGATCTGGAGGTTCGCTTGTCCTTTTTTTTTCTCTCGTCAGGGTTTCTTTTTGGTTCATCGGACTTCTTGAATGCGTTGCGATGTGCTGCTCTACACAGGGATGCTGTCATCTAGCTGAAGAGAGGCCATTTCCTTTTCGTTTTAACAGACTGGATGCTATGGCATTGGGGCAGAGTTGACTGGTATTTTATCGTTATTCTTTTTTACTAGAGAAACTATATAACTTTTACCTTAGTGCAGTCGTTTTGTCAAGAGTGAAGTACCCTTGCTATTTTTCTGTGGATTCTCTCGGGTTTCTCCCTAGGATCTAGAAAGGTGTTGAGGAGATATGTGCAGTTCCTGCAAACTGGAATGTGAGAACTGGGGAAGTACGAGTAGAGATAACTTTGGCTATCAATATAGAAGTAAACAAATCGGTACTCTGCTGCAAGTAAGACCATCTATTTACAGCCATACCCATTCAACAACTAACCAGCTTGCGATACGTACACCTACTCGACAGGAACTAGCTTCCCCTTTATACTCAACGAGGTAAAGATAACTTTTCATTCTTAAGAATTGTTCCATATTTTTCATCTTAATGGCATAAATTTGAGTGTTAGTTTCGGTTAATATGTTTTGTGTGCGCTCTTGCAATTTCTTGGCAGGTTTGTCAGGTGGCAACATGATGGGGAACATGGGTATTATCTATTCATCGAATGAAAACGCTGAAATTTGGAGCTGAAATGCTCTGCCTTCCACGATACCTTGGATGCTGTGTTGTAAAGAGACAGTAAAGTAGAAAATTTTTCTTATTTTATTATTCGACTGAAGAATTTGTGGAGAGATGGGCTAATTAACATGGATGATGCTAACGGTTCTTATGATTTTGAATAACATACTGCAGTCTTCATTTAGGTGTGATTTGACAATTTTATTGCCACTCCTTGTTGCTATCGTTCATGGATTCTCTTGTCAGGTTTTTTCGCAAGATTTAAAATACAATTATGGAAAGAATTTCGAGAAGCTGTTGCTGGAATATATTTAGCCTTGAGCAAGTAGGCAAAGAGATTGAAGAAATGAACAAAGAATGCACAATAAAGAAGTGCTGGAAGATGACCAATTTATGTTCTTGAGCCAAGATAACCCTTCATGCTGTGTAAGCTAAAACTACATTTCAGAAGGTAAACTTTTTTATGTTCCTGGAGATAAAGCTACCCTGCCTAATAGGTTCCATATTTCGGATACGAGGTGTGTAGATTTAGGTTAATCTTCATGTGGTATGTGTTCTTATTGGCAGGTTTTTACAGCAACCAGAAATGAATTTGCAATGGCTTCATTGAATCCTGCTAATTGCGAGATCTACCAGTGGCGGGCTCTAATTCGGAATTCCAGGCATTGGTTGCTTAGCTATGTTAATCTTCATATTTGGATGTTTGTGGCCCTGCCGACAGGATTTAACTTCAAGAGTATGAATAGCAAATAATCCAACACAAATGTGACTTCCCTCAAGAAGGCGGTTCCCAGATTTTTTCAGATTACAAGGCGTTTTGAGTACTATTATTCCTTTTTTATTTTATTCCACAGATAATTTAGTTGCAAAAACTTTGTTGCTAGTAGTTTTCAAAATTTAGAAAGAGTTTTGTTTTCTGAATTATGGAATGCTAATTTTGTCAGGATATCTAATCATGGTTATTAGCCTAGTGGTTGCCCAGACAGATTTGAAAATTTAATTGAAGCAAATAATATAGACAGGCTGAATTGGATTAGCCCTAGGCTAGTACGTAATACAATGTTATCTCGATTCTCTTCCCAGGATTTCTTCCCAAATATGATGGGCTGAGAGCATTTGAGGGATTATTCTTTCAAGATTCAGTATGATTGGAGAGCAGAGCCATTGTGGCTTTTGATATAGCTCGGTACCCTGTTTTAAAAAGAGGCTCGTGTATGCGGGGGAATGCTGGAAGAGATGGAATGAGCTCGGCACCCTGTATTGGAAAGGACTCTGCATGCGACGGAATGCTGCCAGAGGCTAAGTAGTTTGTTTGATGTAATTACTTACTGGAAATTAATTGAAAATGGTGCTAATTATCTTGCCATATTGAATATCTTGCTAGGGTTGTCCCGTGTGACCTGGAAGTTTGCTTGTAGTTTTGTTGTTACATGTCAGGATTTCAATACGATTCATCAGACTTTCTGTAATACGTTGGATGTGCTGTGCTACTTCTGGATGCAGTTTCCAGCTGGAGGCCATCTTGTAATGGCACTGGACGACTTACGGCATTGGGTCTGAGTTGACATTTGTTAATGGTTTTTGTTCAATTATACCAATATAACTGGCTAACCTTTGCCTTCGTGCATTACACCTTGCCATTTTGTGTGAATTCTCTCAGGGTTTCTCCCTAGGATCTTGAAAGGTGTTTGGGAGATTTGAACAGTTCTTGTATGAACTGGAATGTGAGAATTGGGAAAGCCCGGATAGATGCTCCTCTAAGATTGTAGAAGCAAATCCTAGAACCCTGCTGGAAGTAATACCCATCCATTTACGGCCTTACACATGCGTCGTTCCCTAGGACGCAACCAGCTTGCCCTTCATGCTTGATCAGCTTCAAAAAGGTAAAATAATTCTCATCCTTGGGAGATGTGCTATTTTTTTTTTTTTTTTTTTGTTGGCATAAATTGAAACCGTACATTTTTTTGTCGGTTCTTTTCTTAGCATAAATTGAAGTGCTAGCTTAAGTTAATCCTAGTTTCGTATGTGCTCCTACAATTTCTAGGCAGGTTTGTCAGCTGGCAACGTGATGGGAACAGGGTATTTTATCGTTCTATTCAACAAATGAAAATCCTGAAATTTGAAGCTGTTATGGTCTGCCTTCCAGGATACCTTGGATGCTGCATAGTGAGATTAAGTAGTAATTCTTATTTTATCCAATTTTATTTGATTTCTGCTAGTTAGGTCAATTTCCCATATTAGAATTTATCACCCACTATAATCATACCAAAAATGTGCAGGAGATGTAGAAGCAACCTAGCTATAATTGATTCTAGTGAAAAGCAACTTCCTGCCCAACTTTCTGAAGTGTAATATCCTTTTAAATCTGTCACACATTCAATTAAGTTGTAGAGATTAGATTATACAGTCTTAAAATTATATTTTAATTTGCTAATTGGTTGCATAACTTTTAGAGAAAAATTTGAATTGGTTACCTACACAAGGTAGTTTCCCTTTCGTCTTCAGTCTTCCGTCATTTGCCAGGTCTCTGGTTTCCCATGCTGCAGAAGCAAAGCGCATGAAATAGAAAATTGCCGAGGCGGCGTGGATATTGTGGTGTACCTACAGTGATAGTCCCGATCGTAGCCCATTTGGAAGGCTGCCACTATGTGGATCCCATGCTGTGCGTGCGAAACGAAGAAAGCTGTACCATGGGGTGAATTTTTCATCACGGAAGCTGTTCGAAAGGACCATTTCAGCTAAGATGTTTGTGTAAACTAATACTTCAATACTAGCATAGCTCAATTCTTTATAAATCACCAGTTTTGTCTTCTGTCGGGACTGCTGTTCAGTTTCTCCTTGAAATAGTTTATGGTGTTGAAAGAAACTTGCCATGCTGCCCTATCCAAGCGAGGAGCTTTGTAAATCTTGATTCGTTATCTAAATATCTTAATGTCTTGACTAATATTATCTTTATCGTGATCACTAGACAGTTTTACATGTTAAATTTGAGAAACTGTATCTAAAATCAAGCTGGTCAAACTGGTACTCAGGGTCCAGGATTTCACCTGAACCAGTGATGGGACATGGCATCAAGGAGGCCACTGTGCAGTAATTTTAAATTATTTCTCAGTATTAATATTTTGCTTGAATCAATTTCATTAATGATCTATTACATAAATTTCATTGTTTATCTATTGCAAGATTGAGCTCTCTGCATTTGTAACAAGAGCATTTGGTGTTGTGTATAATGTCTCGTCAGGACTGCAGTTCGATTCATTCCAGAAAACGGAAGATAAAAAAGAAAAAATATAACTGGACTGGGTTTACTTCCTGTGGTACTCGGCTGTCCTGATTGACTGGGTCAGATCACTTGGCTGGAGGAAAGAATATACCATGAAGGCAGTGGGCGTAAAATGTTTTGCAATTAAATATTGGGTTTGGGCTTCTTAATTTTTGTTTGGCTACTGCCACAGTATGTCGTGTATGTGAATTCTTTTCATCAGGGCACTTCATACAGATTAAGAATTCTAACCAGGCAGACAGAGAAAGCATTCTAACCAGGGTTGACAGTTTTGAGCAGTCAAATGGGAACCAGAATTCCAAGGAAGCGATCTTCTGATGCTTACATTCGACCAGTGAATGCAGCTAACACCGAACTAGGAGACTACCTTGAAGCGATCCAAAGCATCACCGATGACCAGCATTTGAACCAAGCCAAAGCATCACAGATGGCTAAGTTGTTGAAATTATTTCCTTAATACATATCTAGCCTTTTTAACTTAAAATTTAAATTCCCATTCAGCCTAGTTTGCTTTTTGAAATCGTAAGTTTCACTGAAAGACTGATAGTCTTTTCCATGTCTCTTGTCTTCTAGATATTAAAGAGAAATTCTTGGATTCCTTAATTTTGATCTCGATACATTCAGTAAGAAGCTTCATTTGCAGATAAAATTAACTTCAAGAAATTAGATTACAGACTGTAGAGATTTGCAAGGTCTGACGTTTAGCAATTGTGATGCATAACGCTTTCTCTACATTCGCAGGATTATCGGAGATTCGAGTAGCGTGTTTTTCCAGGTCCCTCGTGTATTTAAGGATGCCACTTCCTTATCAGCAGAGATGCCTCCTCCTCGGCCCGTAGTATTGGCTGAGCAGTTTTGCGTCTTAAGGGAATGGTTGTCTGTCCTGGTGACCAAGATAGGCCATGGTTCGTGTCGGTGTTCACACGAAGAAGATCATGATCTTGAAGTGTAGGCTTCCCAAGTACTTTCTTCGTTGTAATGAGTATGCTGGTGATGAAACTGTTTGTGTAGGATGGTTATTGTGCGTATCAACATTTTGAAAATTCTTTTTAAGAGCGATGGATGGCGACTGTGATGTGTTGCATATTATAATTAACATACTGTTGCTCTTTGGAAGAAAGTTAATCCTTTGGATGCCTCATTTTGCGGATGTTGACCTATATAGTGGTGGACTTCAGACTTGCTGAACGTTTTTTCTCCAGCTTAAGCTGATGTGTGTTAGCTTAGGTTTTAATATTAGTGTTCTATATGCACATGTTGTGTTTTTGCAATGCAATAGTTGATTTGTCCAAACTTGGTAAAACCTTGAAATTTGGTATGTATATTTCCCCATTCAGGGTATTATTCTCATGGATTTGATACTTTTGTCAATCCATGGTTCCTAAATTCCACCTACCCAAATTTGTGCTGCCGAGCCTCTCCAGCAGTGTGGCATATCCTCTGGATAAGTTGCTTTATTTATTTGATACATGCTGAAAATTGCATTCCTGGAAATATTTGAACTGACATTCTATAGAGCTTCCACGAGTTAAAATGGCACCGGAGCTTAGGCATAGCGAACTTCCGGTCCGTGAATCTCTGTTTGATTTTCATTGCCAATGAATCGTCCGTGATTATTTTCATTATTATTTCGAATTGCGGTTTTGTTTTAGGCGTTTCAACTTGTGAAATAAACATTATTTCTTGAATATTCCAAAGACAAGAGTAATTAGTAAAAATTCGCAACAGAAACGACCATAACAAACAGCTTGGTTATACAGTGAGCGATCTGCTCATATCAAACGGCAGTGATGTAACATATCTTAGACTACAATTGTATTAAATTGGTGCCAATTATCTTATATGGAAGAATATTATAACCATTTGCTAACCGGTTGTTATATTGGTATATTATGCATTAACTTGACTCGTTTAAATGTTAAAACGTGACGAAACGAGTTATAGGCTATTCTCCATACCGGTAGGCCTAATATTGACTAACTCGTTCCTTCTTTAACATTTAATTAATCATTATAATTATAATAGCCTAGGTATCTATTAACATGTATTTAACCAATAATCATTTTATAATTACATACCGGTACATATTCTACGTAGGTTACTTAGGCCTATTGCAAGAAAGCGATATTTGATAGCACATTCGGTTTCACCTTAAAATCCAACCGTGCCTAGTTTTCACTATGGAAAATATTACCGTAAGTTAATAGACCAAACAACTGGCGACAAACTTTTTAAAGTAATGTCTACGTAAAGTACGGTACGGTACGCTACCTTACGGTAATCATTGAAAAGGTAAATATCAATAACTAACTTCTAATGAACCTTCTAATGGAGGCATGGATTGTCTGTCTTAACAAATATTTTAGTCAATAATTAAAAACAAGTTGCCTGAAAACTAAATACAAAGAGCTGCGTAAGTTGCTCTGAGAAAAACAACCTTGCCAAGAATAGGCTATATGACGTGCATACGGTGAAATACAATCATTCAATTGGAGAAAGAGTTTCTTCGTCACGTTCTTTTAAAAAAATTCAAACATAATCTGTTGTAAATTGACGGGAAAATGTGCAACATTTAGAGACTGCGAGTGTTGTAAGCGGCACAACGTTAGCCGACATTTCGCGTCATTAATACATGAGAAATAAACACATGCAGAGCTTTCTCATTGGACACAGCGGAAGATCATATCGCTCTTGGTGCATTTTACAACTTTCATTTCTCCCAACAACAATAATTTGCTTTGTTACTTGCAAGGAAAATTGTAGTACGCAGTTCCCATTGCTTCCATTACCTGACTACTAAACCGGAAGCTGGTAATGCTTAACCATACGCCGGTGGCGCGTCCTATGGCAAGTGAAAGAACGAAAGAAAGTGTAAGCTCTATACCAGAGTAACATAACACCTAAGAGGGCGGGGGGTTGTCCAAGCTGAGAGGTTTTACTGCGTGGGTGACTTTGCATTGCAGAAAGTGAAAACTCTCCATTTTGTGTAGGCTTGTGAAGCTATAGGTACTCTACTTCTTTATTATCGGTTGTATATTTAATTGAGAATTGACCCTGTACCAGTAGTCCAAATGACTCGCCTTGAGAACAATTTCAACTTGCTCATCGGACATAAAATTATCTGTAGACACGTATCTTACCATATTTACTCGAATACGACCCGCCCCCGAATAAGACCCGCACCCTGATTTTGAAGCACAAAATTTAAAAATAAATGTTTACTCAAAATTATGTACAATCGTAACTAAATAAACAGAATAGCATTTATCCAAAATAGTTTCCAACAGTTTTGAAGTCGTCCTAAAATAACACCCATCAAACGATTAAAAATACAAATAAAAGTACACAAACACTTCATTCATCGTCATCAGAAGTACCAACTTCGGAACTTTTATCACCATCCCACTAAATGTCATCACTGACATTCATAGCATTCGAAATAAAACATTTCTTGAAGCTCTTCCGTATGAGATCTCCCGAGATACGATTCCATGCCGTCAAAATGCACGAACATAGTAGCTGAACTTCCGGGTGCTGAATACGACCAGTTGGAGTCAGTGTGTGCTTATCGGCCGCCATCTGCTCCGTATACAGCTGTTTCAAGGCTGCTTTGAACGGGCGGTTCACGCAGACATAGACGTCATCCCGCTCAATCACGAATACATGACTCGTCAATATCATATTTCCTACCGGGCACGATTTCTAATAACTTCAGCTTCCCTCACAACTTTTAGCTTCTCACTCACATTAAACGACCGCAAACGCTTCGTTCAACTCGTGTTTACACTCGGAAAACGTGCGCGACACGTGTGCGAGAATGTATGACGCCGCCTGCTTACGGTAAAACAAAGTGATAGCCGGAAGAAGGCTAGCACCATCTAGCGGATACTCGCAACACCCGATATCGCGCGTGGCGGGCAATTTAAATCTTTAAAATCAGGATGACTCAAATAAGACCCGCACCCCAATTTTTCACGTCCGATTTTGTTTAAAAATGTGCGGGTGGTATTAGAGTATATACGGTATTTTGCTAAGATTTATAATTTTTACAACCTATTCTATGTAATAATATTACAGTAACTCGTGGATTTAGTTTATATGCATTAGGATTTTAAGTCCTTAAAATCTTACTTGCATACTGGTATTGTTGAACTTGACATTAACATCTTATAATTAATGGAATTTCTTAAGACTTCTGAGTCTAGGAGTTATGTTATGACCTGGAATAGCTTAATGGAGTTGTGAGAGCTCCTTATAAACTTACAAATCAATTCTGATCTAAAATTAGATTTTAAATTAACATGGTATTTGAGACTGAACCAGTTGGTTGATTACCTCGTTAAGTATTCAGAATTGATTGATGGTAACATATTTGGATGAAGTTGGATGTTAAAATGGTAGATGGCTTTTGTGCAATCGTATTAATGTTGGTCTGTTAAGGACAGTTGAAGATAACCCCCTTAGCTACTTGTTATGCACAGATTCTCTCTTCATGGAATTGAGTTGAGATTCCTGAGAATATATAACTTCTTTAAAAGGGTTATTTTTGTAAAATATCTTAGGTAGGGCTTGTAGCCTCCAATATAAGTACCAGGCTTATAGCCACCATTCAAGTACCTGAAATGGGTTAATTGAAGCTTTGCTTGTACATTTATTTCAATGTGAAATGATTGTGAAATCGTATAAATGGACTATTGCTAGACTGAATGTGATACGTCTCTTTATTTCTTAAAGTTGTCTGGTTTTTGATAAGGTTGCTCTTATGTTTATAAATTTATTTACTCCGGATATGGTCGATTATATTTTTCTAACTGGGGGCGTGGTGGCTCAGCGGTCTAGCTGTATGCCTCTCACCAAGGCGGGCCAGGTTCGATTCCCGGTCAATGCATGTGAGATTTTCGATGTGAAATGCCATGTCCTGTGGTTCGGATTCCACGTAAAATGGAGGTCCCGTGGCTTATGATCGCGAGATTAACGGTCACTTTAAACTACAAGCTTCCTTTTTTATATTTTTCTAACTGGTAGGGTGTTGATCTGTTCGTCGTTTAAGATTGTGAAAGTGCCTTGTTGATCTAATAAACCAGTTGAGTGAGCGATCACAAGGGCATTTTATTTAGGCTATTATCCTTAATTTTTCTTGTGCTGACTGCTGATATTTTTTTTCTTTTCTGTGTACATTACCTGAAATTCTGTGGAACCATACCTGCATTGTAAAAGTGCCAACTTCATGACTATAATAAAATGAAAGTCTTGGTTGGGTCATGATGGGCATTTAAATTATGTCGGGTAGTTGGGAAATCGCATTGTTGCAATTGTCTTGCAGATTAATTCGGGTTGCTTGCACTTTCTGGCCTAGGTAGTGCAGTCTGTATGTTTCATCTGTTTGTTTCGAGTTGTGTACTGTAGGTATTTGGGGACATGTATGTATAGTTTTTATTTAATTGGTGCAGTTTGCTGGCTTTGTGCTCTCAGCAAGTTTCTTCTTGTGCCAACTTTGTAAATATTAGGCATGTACTTGGTTATTATTAAATAAACTTGCGGCTTGGGGAATGGTAATAGTGTGCTACCATGTTTGAGGCGTGTTTCTTTAGTTGTATCCCTTTTCTTGGATCCCACACAATTACTGCTAGCCTACATGAGGCTTCTTCTAAGCCATGCTTGGTTCGGAGATAGCCTTACATTGGGAAGCTTTGCTGACCCTACAGATTAAATAAATGGACTTCATCAGTTCATAATCTGTGGGGTTATCTTCAATCTGCATTTGCAGTCTTTGATGATTGTTTCAATTTGACTCCATGCTTGAAAGCCAATTTTGCATTTAAAAAAATAGGTGTGTTTTTTTGTCCGATTCTCCCATCCTAATATTTTTAGTGATGGATTAATGGGAATTGTACATACCCTCTTATGACTATGTTCTTAAGTAGTGAAGTTTCTTCTCTTGCATTCTGATGCATTTTAGCAATTTTGACTATGCTTATCATTTTGACAAGGTTCCATCATGGTATATTTTGAAAGGTATTGGTTCCTTTGATGTAAAGGGATGTCAAATAATCTTACCACTATTAGGTATTATATATCTGGAGTCAGCACAATGAATAATCCTGGAATACCCAGTTTTGTATTACTGCCTGTATCTGTTTCCTTCATGGATACATTTCCTATCTTATTTATAAGAAACTTTAGTACAGATTGTTCTGTTTCTGAAGGCTGATTTATCTTAGGTAATCTTATTTAGAGATGAAGGTTGATAACACAACCATGATTGGTAGGTGCACTCCTATAATGAATGTTTACTCTTAATGCTGGAGGGTAGGCATTTTGGAGGGGTGGGGTTTGAGTAATCTTGGCACACTTGATGCACAAAAGATCTTTTATATGCCTAGCATATTTTAAACCTGGCATTAGTAAGTTTGACTCTTATTTCCCAGCGTATTATTTATTTCTTGCATGAATAGTTTTACACTTCTATTTTTTTGTTTCACTGTTCTGGTAACTATAATTGTGAACTAAGCGAATTCTTACAGGTTATGCCGATGCTCTCCATGTCTTAAATCTACTTCCTCTTTTTCAATACTTTTAAGTGATGCTTTTTTCTAATTTAATACTTATGCCGCTGTTATAACTGTGAATCCTTTTTGGTGGTTGGAAAGAAAGTTGTAGTCTAAAGAATAATAAAATACGATAACTAAAGAAATTGTTTTTGCAAGTGTTTTTCTGATGAATTATGCAGCTAAAATCGTCTTCAAATAAACAACAAAGGTGCAGCGTGCGATTATAGTACTAGTTCATTGAATGATTAACTCTTTATTTAATATTCCTCAATTCATGTAGGAACACTTTGTCCCTATTTATTTAATATTCCTTAATTCATGTAGGAACACTTTGTGCACAAGGTTTTGGCTACTTTGAAGTTTAATTAAGACTAATAGCTGCTTATTATTCGGATCAATTGAAATCCTGTTTGCACAATGAAACCACATGTATTTCCAGGAGTGAAATACTAATTCCTGGTTTTTCTTTCCTGGAAATAATTTTCATTACAACTGTATAGCTCTCAACTAAATCATTTGTTACCAATCCTGTTATGAATTTCAAGAAAATGCTTTTTAAAGCTAATCTCCCTGATGTCGTTAATTTTTTGATCTGAGGTAGAGCTGAACAAATTGGGAGTGAATTTGTGGTTTTGTTCTGTGTAGTCCTATGAATCGAACCTCAACGTTGGTCAACGAAGTATCCTGCATACATAGTGCACTGTGCAATGACTTGAATCTTGACTAGTAAATATACTGAAGCTTGTATTTAATCATGGATGTTTTGGTCTCGACTCGGTGAATCTGTTGGGATACAAATTTCTGGGAAACCTCTACTTTTTTTAATTGCTGTTATACATTATTCATAAATTGGTTGGAAGCCTAGGAATTACCCAGTTCTAGGATCCGTAGTCGCATTAAGCAGGTTATGATGTTTCTAGTTTACAAGGCTTCCTTATTTAGTCAGACTTTTCTCTTGATCACATGTTACAGATGCAGGATGCTTTTTGTTTGGCAGATTTTATGTAAATTTTCTAGGTTTCATTTTCGAAAGTGATACGCTATGGAACGTTCTGGCTGTTATGCGTGGCGATGGCTCATATTTTTCCACTGTTTTTTAATTTGGACTGGCTTTTGGTACAGCAGTAACGTTCTCTGTATCCAAGGCTGCAGGATCAAATCCTGGCAGTTGGTTGGCATACTATTAACAGAAAAGTGCACCATTGTGCACAACATAAGATTCACACTAGTTTAGTCCTTGCCATAATACACAATGGTTTCTACATCGTGTTCATTTGTGGGTGCATAAAAGTGAGGGACCCATGTCTAGATTTACTGGCATGAAAATCCCCTTGGGGATAAAATTCTGGCACCCTGCCCTCTCCTAAAGTGGACGTAAAATCAATAACATATTACGTTAAATTTGTAAGTTATGAACACTTGATTCCACTTAATACTTTTATAGAAAAAATAATCATTGTGACTTATGATAAAGGCTTAGAGAATGCCTTCCTAGGAATTGATGTATTTGAGGACTGTCCTCACAGTTTGAAAAAAAAAAAATTGTAGTTCAGCTCTTGTGGACTTGTCTGCATTCCTAGGGATAAAGTTCAGAACTCAGAATTGAACCATTGCTATCACATTTTATTTTCGAAATGAAACTTGGATTTTACCTCAGTGATGTAGGTAGGAAACATGCCATGCATAAAGAGTTCCTGTGAAACCCTCGTTACTTCCGAAGTGTTAAGGTAGGTTGGGGTAAGTAATATTACGTTCTTTGAAAGTGTTTCTATGAGAGTCCCTCCTTGGTTATTAGGTTCATTCGCAATTGCCAGTAGTGGATTTCTTGGCACTAGAAATCTGGGTGTTGCAAGTTCCAAGGGTCTATCGATAACTTGTAGGTAGAAGGCGTTGTATGACAGCAATATTGAGTGATAAAAATTGCTTTGTCTTTAAGACTTTAGGAACTCTGGGAAGCGATTTTTCCGTGCATATGTCTGGATGTTTGAACTGGACTGTAGATGGCAAAAGTCTGTCCAAATTATTTATCATGCATAAGAAATAAACTGGTAATTTATCTGTTATCAATGTATAGATTCTTGAAATTCTCATTAGTTCTCATTCTCTATCCTACGGGCAATACGGAGAATTATTTTCCGTTAGTAATTTTGGTACAGAGTTTTATTTTAAGATGTGATCCACTGATTGAGACATACTAGTTTCACATTATAGGTTTGTGCAGCTGGTCATGTATTGCCCGTCTTTGAATCTTCACAATGTGTTCTATTCTGAAGGTTGTCATTGTTAAATGGGGAGACTAAAAAGTTCTAATGAATTCTGCCAGGGGCATCACACAACCCCCAGAGGCACATCAGTGTGGTTGATAAGAGTGGTATGAAGAATGTCTTTTTGAACGTATTGGTGGGCTTTCTAACAGAGGATTTCTGAATGATCATTTGAGTGATAATGGTGGATATTCTTGAGGCAAAATAACTAAAACTCTTGCATTTGAGGAATACTCGTCCAATACCAGAATTGGTATAGTTCGACCCTCTGGGTGCTGTTTTGATTTTTATGACTTGCTTATAATTTTTCGTGGATCTGTGATAGAGGCATTGTGGCTAAAATGCGCTGTTCTGAGGCAGCTGCACTTTGTGAAGTCATCATCTTGTACAGTTTCCAGCCCCAGGCTGAGTCTGTTTGGAACATAAGCCTCGCCACTTAGTTCTTTCTTCCCACCACCTCTCCGCTGTCACTCTGGTCCAGTCCTCGCCTCTCTTCTTGACACATTCCTCCACTCCTCTCAGCCATCTATCTCTTGGTCTTCCTCTTGGTCGTTTCTTCTGCATCTGCATCTCATGTATCCTCTTGGGGAATCTTCTTCTCATCCATTCTCTTTAAGTGTCCATACCACCTCAGCCTTGATGTCTCAATCCTACCTTGCAAGGGCTCCTCTTCCACCGTTTTCCTGACCTTTTCATTCCTCACCCTGTCTCTTCTTGTTACTCCGATCCTACTCCGCAGGAACTTAATTTCACCTGCCTGTATTCTGCTTATGTCTCTTCTCTTCGTTGTCCACGTTTCTGAAGCATAGGTCAGTATCGGGATATAGTAGCCTCTGTATAACACTTCCTTGCTTGTTTGTGGGACATCCTTATTCCACACTAAGCTCCTAATGCTTCTCAGAAATGCTTCTGCCTGTCTGCCACGTTCCGTAATCTCTTTGTCATTTCTCCCATTTTCCTCCACTATACTTCGCAAGTACTTGAGACTTTCCACCTTCTTCAGCTGTCCACCTCAGTGTTATCCCACTCATTGGCCTGTCCCTTTTCCTGGTCGTCAACAGGATCTCACATTTACTGATGTTGAACTTCCATCCGTACTCTCCCACTGTTTCCTCCAAAGCCTTCAGTTGCTCCTGAATTTCCTCCTCCTTGTTTCACCAGACCATGAGATCATCTGCTAACACCATTGCTTTCATCTTATCTTCTCCTATCTTTCCTGCTATCCGTGTCATTACCTCGTCCATAACCACAATAAAGAGAAGGGGTGACAGCGCACTACCCTGTTTCAGGCCACTAATTTGTCTGAACCAGTCTGTTCTTTCCCCTCCATCTTCCACACAACTCCCACTTCCACAATACATCTCCTTCACTCTGCCTACAGTCTCGTTTTCCACTCCCATGTTTTCCCATTGCTTTCCAAACCTTCTCCCTACACACACTATCATAGGCCTTTTCGATGTCCAGGAAGGCCATCAACAGATCCTCTCCAAATTCGTAGTGGTGTTCCTGGAGCTGTCTCACTGAAAATATGAGATCCTCTCGGACTAGCAGTAATCTATCTACGATGCAGTCCCTCTAGAATAAGCACTAAACTATCTACGATGCAGTTCCTCTCGAACTATAGAGCGTCCAGGGTTAAGAAAAGACTACAGGTCTTATGGGCTAGCCGCACTCCGCATTTGCCATATCTCCTCGCACATCGCCGCCCGTTGTGAAGTACAGTTACGACATAAAATTATACTCGCCTAGTGCAGCCGTTTTAGTGACTGAAATAAGTTAGATAATAATACTACTTCTACTGCTACTACTATTAATAATAATAATAATAATAATAATGAAATATGATCAACTCGTAGTGTAGCGGCTATCATTCTTGGCTGCCACTCCGGAGGTCCGAGTTCGATTCCCAACTCAGCCAAGAACTGTAATTATAGTCAAAGCCCTGCGCGGACGTGTATATCCGCATCTGTTCTTGCCATGCGGATATAGTTAGCGTGGCTGTGCGGAGAGCGGATAATGTTTGGAGAAAATTTGCGGATAGTTTTAAAATACAATCCGAATTTATTTAATATCATTATTAAGATCCGGATGTTTATGACATACCGGTATCATATATTGGCATTATGTTTTTCTCATGACAAATGTAAAATGATGATTTAAGCTAAGCACATTCAAATTGTCATTAAGCAGAATTACCACTCCGAACAGGAAAGACTTGCAATTCCGGCTGTGTAACATTGATTGTAAACATAGCACATGATATACATAGCCTAAGGGAACGACATTTCCTCACATGTCTCAATATGTTGCTTTAGTAATTTATGCTTTATCTAATTGAAAATATAAATGTAATGCCAGTAGGTTCGGATAACAAACATGGGAATGGGGAAAGAGTCATGCGGATAACAACTGTGCGGGTGCGGGGCGGATGCAGATAACAGCTGCGGATGCGGGGCGGATAGGATAACAATTGTGCGGATGCGGATAACTGTGCGGATGTGGGGCGGATACGGATAACAATTGTGCGGATGCGGATAGCAATTGTGCGGATGTGGATAACGATGCGGATGTGGGCGGATAACAACTGTGCGGATGTGGGCGGATGCGGATAACCACTATGCGGATGCGGATAATGTTTTGTTTATCCGCGTAGAGTTCTGGAACGGAGTACACAGACTCGTGATACGGGCATTTCAGCCATCCTGGAAGTGGTTTCCCCACTTCTACTCCAGGCGAATGCCGGGATGGTTCCGAACTGAAGGCCATAGCCCCCCCCCCCCCATTCGCAGCACTCATCTGAATTACATATACACACCACTACATACACCACAGTAACATAGGTTATCAGGCAAATTGAACACCTGGTTTAATCAGCCTCTCGAATGAGACAACAAATAATACAAGAGCAAATTATCACATATGAGTCCAGAACCTGAAGTGAATCCCCAGCTTGCATCGCATTGTTCCTTATCAGCATGGGTCACAGCGCTGAGGTAATTACTTTCCGGAGACATTTCACAACGAAGACGGCTATAACACAAGTACCGTTAACAGATTGATGCGTGAGTGACAGCTGGACCTGCTCTCACCAGCTGGCTATAAATATCGTACCTCCAGTAATGTTAACTTACTCATAAATGATGACAGATGCGAAATTTTGATCGCAAGTCAATAGATATTCTTTCTACCCAACGTAACTTAAAGAACGAAAAGAAAGTCGAAAGTCCTATTTGCAAGAGAAGCACATTACCGACAAATAAGAGTATAAATTAAATGCATTTTGAAAGTAATTTTAAAATAAATTATCTACTTACATTATCAGAGGTGCCATGTTCATCTATTCCATTTCAACACTGCTTGAAGAATCTTCATCTGAAGTCACCGAGACGGACGATGATTGGTTCGATGTCATCTTGAATTTCATCAGCCTTCCACATGTCGCCTTCAATTTTCTTTACATGGTTTACGTAGTTCCTCCAGTTATCAGGTGTAACACAAGCTAAACCTTCCTGAATTAACTTTTTCATTTCTTTCACTTTGAAGTCCGTATTGTGTAAGCTCACGTGATGTTTTGCCAGGGCCCATAAGAGTTCAATGGGGTTTAATTCGCAGTGGTAGGGGGGGCAGTCGAAGTACCGTGTGTCCTCTTTCTAACGCAATTTCGTCTATCTTGTACTTATCGTATTTGCCCTTTTCCAAAGCAATAATGTCCATTAAATCTTTCTTCAACATGTGATCTTCGTACTGAATATGATGCTCCGTCATCCATCCTTGCATATCGCATTTCTTCCAGCCTTTTGTCGGTATTGGCTCCTTCTTCATGCTATGGTAAGAAGCATTATCAATAACAATTACGGATTTGGGAGGCAAATTTGGAAGAAGCTTTTCTGAAAAGTATGTTTCATAACACACCCCGTCCATTTCATCATGCGCATCGGCAGTATTTTTCTTACACAAAAAAACATATTCAGCGTTAGGCACGAACCCATTTTCGTTACCTGCGTGAACAATAGCAAATCGTGGCCCACGAGCGGTAGGGGTTTTCAATCCGATCGATAACCCTGCAAGAAAAGCTTGCCTTGGTGTGGTAACCGTTTTGTCCTTCCACTCTTTAGCCACGGTTATTCCAGTGTTAGCCCAACTTTCGTCTGTATAAACTATGTTCCGACCTTCTTCTCTATACCTTTTAATTTGTATGAGATACTTATGACGCCAAGACACGATATCATCCCTTTCTATTAACATTGCCCTATTTCCCCTTCTTTCATAAGTAAAGTTCATTTCCCTGAGAACAACATGCAACGTAGATTTCTTAAAGTCGGGCAGTTCTGGGTTAGTGTTGATAGAAGTCAGGACTGTCTTCAGAGTTGGGGGTTGATTTCTAAAATAGAATTCATGAATAATCCTCCGTATTCCACTTCTGACAAAATCATCATATTTAATGAGCCTCGAGTTACTGCGAATTAACTTTTTCCTTTCCAGTTTCTTGCTGGGACTCTGAAGTGGCCCTGCACTGGCTTTCTTCCTTATTTTGAAGACTGAAGACCTTGAAATTCCTAAAGACTTAGCGATTTCGTCCACTAACCAGCTAACACTCTGTCCTGGATGTTCCGTTTTCAAGTATGAAAATACATTACCATCTGTCGTTCCTTTCTCCTGAGAATTTCCCCACTTCTCCTTTTCACATGTTCAGCCATAACTACAGTTATCACTCGCTACTCTAAAGTATGATATGTGAAAACGAAACAGACAAAAACCAACAATGTAACTATACACACAACGAAAAGTAAAATGTACACTATGAAGCACAATACAAGGTATTTATAACACTATGCACTCTCCAAAGCACTTGCACCTGACAAATAATAATTTTCACGTTCTTTTATGCCCACTCCTGTACGCTCACTCCTTTCTGCTCTCTGAGTACTGGCGCGAACTGACATTCCCGCTCGGCTGTTACTTAAAATAAGCCCACTATTCTAACACTTTAAATGATAAACTGAAATATATCAAAATGAGTTCACGTCTTCTTCAGTGTCGTAATGCACAAACAATACATGTTTCATAAGGAGACGAACGCATTTTCATAGGACTTCATTATAATACAAACTTACAGTTTGGAGCAATAGGGGTGAAACCAACAGAAATAAAAGCCCATAAGGCCTGTAGTTTTTTTTAAACCCTGGACGCTCTATAGCACTAAACTGTCTGCGATACAGTTCCTCTCGCACTAGCACTAGATTATATACGATGAAGTCCCTTTGGTACATCTACGATACATTCCGTCTTGATTTTGAACTAAACTACGATGCAGTCCCTCTCGGACCAGCAGTAAATTATCTACGATGCATTTCCTCTCGAACCTGCACTAAAATATCTACGATATAGACCCTCCTCTATTTGGCCCTAAACTATCTACGATGCAGTACCTTTTGAACTGGACCGAACCCATCTACGACTGAGTCCCTCTCGGACTAGCAGTAAAATATCTACGATGCAGTTCCCCAAGGTTAAGCACTATACTCTCTACGATGCAGTCCCTCTCGGACTAGCACTAAATTATCTACGATGCAGTTCCTTTTGGTACGTCTACGATACATTCCGTCTTGATTTTGAACTAAAATACGATGCAGTCCCTCTCGGACTAGCAATAAATTATCTATTAACTATCGACGATACAGACCCTCCTCTATTTGGCCCAAAACTATCTGCGATGCAGTCCCTTTCGGACTAGTAGTTAACGATCTACGATGCAGTCCCTCTCAGACTAGCACTAAACTATCTGCGATGCAGTTCCTCTCGAACTTGCACTCCACTATCTACGATGCAGTCCCTTTTGATTTAGCACTTCGCTTTATACGATGCACTTCCTCCCGAACTAGCACTAAACTATCTGCGCTGCAGTCCCTCTCGAACTTGCACTCAACTATCTACGATGCAGTCCCTCTCGGACTAACAGTAATCTATCTACGATGCAGTCCCTCTAGATTAAGCACTAAACTATCTACGATGCAGTTCCTCTCGAACTAGCACTAAACTGTCTACGATGCAGTCCCTCTCGGTCCAGCTCTCAACTATCTTCGATGCAGTCCCTCTCGGTCCAGCTCTCAACTATCTTCGATGCAGTCCCTCTTGGACTAGCACTAAATTATCAACGATAAAGTCCCTTTTGATTTAGTACTAAGCTGTCTACGACTTTCCGTCCCGATTTTGCACTAAACTATCTACGATGCAGTCCCTCTAGGTAAAATGCTAATATATCTATGATGCAGTCCCTCTCAGACTAATACTAAACTATTTACGATGCAGTCCCTTTTGATACATCTACGATACATTCCGTCTTGATTTTGAACTTAACTACGATGCAGTCCCTCTCGGACTAGCAGTCAACTATCTACGATGCAGACCCTTCAGATTATGCAGTTCCTCTCGAACTTGCACTAAACTATCTGCGATGCAGTTCCTCTCGAACATGCACTATACTATCATCGACGCTGTCCCCTCTCGCGCTAGAACTAGATTATATACGATGAAGTCCCTTGCGGTACATCTACGATACATTCCGTCTTGATTTTGAACTAAACTACGATGCAGTCCCTCTCGGACTAGTAGTAAATTATCTATCTATTAACTATCGACGATACAGACCCTCCTCTATTTGTCCCTGAACTATCTACGATGCAGTCCTTTACGGACCAGTAGGTAACGATCTATGATGCAGTCCCTCTCCGACTAGCAGTAAACTATCTACGAAGCAGTCCCTCTCGACTAGCACTAAACTATCTACGATGCAGTCCCTTTTGATTTAGCACTTCGCTATATACTCGCCTGAACTAGCACTATCTAGTCCCTCTCGGACTAGCAGTAAACTATCTACGATGCAGTCCCTCTCGGACTAGCACTAAACTGTCTACGATGCAGTCCCTCTCGGACTAGCACTAAACTGTCTACGATGCAGTCCCTCTCGGACTAGCACTAAACTGGCTACGATGCAGTCCCTCTCGGACTAGCACTAAACTGTCTTACGATGCAGTCCCTCTCGGACTAGCACTAAACTGTCTTACGATGCAGCCCCTCTCGGACCAGCACTAAACTGTCTTACGATGCAGCCCCTCTCGGACCAGCACTCAACTGTCTTACGATGCAGCCCCTCTCGGACCAGCACTCAACTGTCTTACGATGCAGCCCCTCTCGGACCAGCACTCAACTGTCTACGATGCAGCCCCTCTCGGACCAGCACTCAACTATCTACGATGCAGTCCCTCTCGGACCAGCACTCAACTATCTACGATGCAGTCCCTCTCGGACTAGCAGTTAGCAATCTAAGAAGCAGCCCCTCTAGATTTAGCAGTAAACTATCTACGTTGCAGTCCCTGTTGATTTTGCACTAGATTATAAACTATCTAAGAAGTAGTCCTTATAGATTAAGCACTAGACTACCTACGATGCAGTCCCTCGCGGACCAATACTAAACGTATTTACAATGCAGTCCATCTCGGACTAGCAGTTAACTATCCACGATGCAGTCCCTCGCACACTAGCACAACATTATCTACGATTCAGTTCCCCAAGGTTAAGCACTACACTATCTATGATGCAGCCCCTCTCGAACTAGCACTAGGTTATCTACGATCCAGTTCCTTTTGATTTAGCACTTAGCTATATACGATGCAGTTCCTCTCGAACTAGCACTAAAATATCTATGATGCAGTACCTCTCGCACTAGCAGTAAACTATCTACGATGCAGTTCCTCTCGATGTAGCACTACACAATCTACGATGCAGTCCCTCCTAGATTAAGCACCAAACTGTCTGCGATGCAGTTCCTCTCGAACTAAAACTAAACTGTCTGCGATGCAGTTCCTCTCGAACTAAAACTAAACTGTCTGCGATGCAGTTCCTCTTGGACTAGCACTAAACTATCTACGATGCAGTCCCTCTCGGACTAGCAGTTAACAATCTAAGATGCAGCCCCTCTAGATTTAGCACTATACTATCTGCGATGCAGTTCCTCTTGAACTTGCACTAAACTATCTACGATGCAGTCCCTTTTGATTTAGCACTTCGCTTTATACGATGCACTTCCTCCCTCACTAGCAGTAACTATCTACGATGCAGTTCCTCTCGAACTAGCACTAAAGTATCTACGATGCAGTCCCTTTTGATTTAGCACTTCGCTATATACTCTCCCGAACTAGCACTAAAATATCTACGATGCAGTCCCTCTCGGACCTGCACTCAACTATGATGCAGTCCCTTTCGGACTAGCACTCAACTATCTACGATGCAGTCGCTCTAGATTAAGAACTTAACTATACATATACAATGCAGTTCCTCTCAAACTTGAACTAAACTGGCTACGATGCAGTCCCTCCCGGACCAGCACTCGACTATCTACGATGCAGTCCCTCCCGGACCAGCACTAGATTATATACGATGAAGTCCCTTTTGATACATCTACGATACATTCCGTCTTGATTTTTCACTAATCTGCGATGCAGTCTCTCTGAGACTAGCAGTAATCTATCTACGATGCAGTCCCTCTCTGACTAGCAGTAAATTATCTATCTATTAACTATCGACGATACAGACCCTCCTCAATTTGGCAGTAAACTATCTACGATGCAGTCCCTTTCGGACTAGCACTAAACTATCTGCGATGCAGTTCCTCTCGAACTAGCACTAAACTATCTACGATGCAGTTCCTCTCGAACTAGCACTAAACTATCTACGATGCAGTTCCTCTGGAACTATCACTAAACTGTCTACGATGCAGTCCCTCACGGATCAGCACTCAACTATCTACGATGCAGTCCCTCTCGGACTAGCACTAAATTATCTACGATGCAGTTCCTCTCGAACTAGCACTAGATTATATATGATGAAGTCCCTTTTGGTACATCTACGATACATTCAGTCTTGATTTTGAACTAAACTAGGATGCAGTACCTCTCGTACTAGTAGTAAATTATCTATTAACTATCGACGATACAGGCCCTCCTCTATTTGGCCCTAAACTATCTACGATGCAGTCCCTTTCGGACTAGTAGTTAACGATCTACGATGCAGACCCTCTCAGACTATCAGTAAACTATCTACGAAGCAGTCCCTCTCCGACTAGCACTAAACTATCTGCGATGCAGTTCCTCTCGAACTGGCACTCAACTATCTACGATGCAGTCCCTTTTGATTTAGCATTTCGCTATATACTCTCCTGAACTAGCAGTAAAATATATACGATGCAGTCCCTCTCGGACTAGCAGTTAACTAACTACGATGCAGTTCCTCTCGAACTACCACTAAACTATCTACGAAGCAGTCCCTCTCCGACTAATACTAAACTATTTACGGTGCAGTCCCTGTCGGACTAGCACTAGATTATATACGATGAAGTCCCTTTTGATGCATCTACGATACATTCCGTCTTGATTTTGAACTAAACTACGATGCAGTCCATCTCGGACTAGCAGTAAATTATCTATGATGCAGTTCCTCTCGAACCTGCACTGAAATATCTACGATACAGACCTTCCTCTATTTTGCCCTAAACTATCTGCGATGCAGTATCTGTAGAACTAGACCGAAACCATCTACGAAGTAGTCCCTCTCCGACTAGCAGTTAACTATCTACGGAGCAGTCCCTCACAGGCTAGCACTAAAATATCTGCGATGCAGTTTTTCTCGAACTTCCACTAAAGTATCTACGATGCAGTCCCTTTTGATTTAGCACTTCCCTATATACTCTCCCGAACTATCACTAAAATATCTACGATGCAGTCCCTCTGGGACCAGCACTCAACTATGATGCAGTTCCTCTTGGACTAGCACTAAACTATCTACGATGCAGTCCCTGTCGGACTAGCACTAGATTATATACGATGAAGTCCCTTCTGATACATCTACGATACATTCGATCTTGATTTTGCACTAAACTACGATGCAGTCCCTCTCGGACTAGCACTAAACTATTGGCGATGCAGTCGCTCTAGATTAAGAACTAAACTATACATATACGATGCAGTACCTCTCAAACTTGCACTAAACTGGCTACGATGCAGCCCCTCTCGGACCAGCCCTCTCGGACCAGCACTCGACTATCTACGATGCAGTCCCTCTCGGAGTAGCAGTTAGCAATCTACGAAGCAGCCCTTCAAGATTTAGCAGTCAACTATCTAGGTTGCAGTCCCTGTTGATTTTGCACTAGATTAAGCACTAAACTATCTAAGATGTAGTCCTTATAGATTAAGCACTAGTCTACCTACGATGCAGCCCCTCTCGGACCAATACTAAACTATTTACAATGCAGTCCCTCTCGGACTAGCAGTTAACAATCCACGATGCAGTCCCTCGCACACTAGGACAACATTATCTACAATTCAGTTTCCCAAGGTTTAGCACTATACTATCTATGATGCAGCCCCTCTCGAACTAGAGCTAGGTTATCTACGATCCAGTTCCTTTTGATTTAGCACTTAGCTATATACGATGCAGTTCCTCTCGAACTAGCACTAAAATATCTCCGATGCAGTCCCTCTCGCACTAGCAGTGAACTGTCTACGATGCAGTTCCTCTCGATGTAGCACTACACAATCCACGATGCAGTCCCTCTAGATTAAGCACCAAACTGTCTACCATGCAGTTCCTCTCGAACTAAAACTAAACTGTCTACGATGCAGTTCCTCTTGGACTAGCACTAAACTATCTACGCTGCAGTTCCTCTCGGACTTGCACTAAACTATCTACGATATAGACCCTCCTCTATTTGGACCTAAACTATTTACGAAGCAGTACCTTTTGAACTAGACCGAACCCATCTACGACGGAGTCCCTCTCGAACTAGCAGTAAAATATCTACGATGCAGTTCCCCAAGGTTAAGCACTATACTCTCTACGATGCAGTCCCTCTCGGACTAGCAGTTAACAATCTGCGTTGCAGCCCCTCTAGATTTAGCACTATACTATCTACGATGCAGTCCTTCTCGGACTAGCACTAAACTATCTACGATGCAGTCCCTCTCGGACGAGCACTAAACTATCTACGATGCAGTTCCTCTCGAACTAGCACTAAACTATCTGCGATGCAGTTCCTCTTGAACTTGCACTAAACTATCTACGATGCAGTCCCTTTTGATTTAGCACTTCGCTATATACTCTCCCGAACTAGCACTAAAATATCTACGATGCAGTCTCTCTCGGACCTGCACTCAACTATGATGCAGTCCCTCTCGGACTAGCACGAAACTATCTACGAAGCAGTCCCTCTCCGACTAGCAGTAAACTATCTACGATGCAGTCCCCCTAGGTTAAGCACTCGATTATCTACGATGCAGTTCCTCGCGGACTTGCAGTCAGCAATCTACGATGCAGCCCTTCTAGATTTAGCAGTAAACTATCTACGATGCAGTCCCTGTTGATTTTGCACTAGATTAAGCACTAAACTATCTAAGATATAGTCCTTATAGATTAAGCACTAGACTATCGACGATGCAGTCCCACTCGGACCAATACTAAACTATTTACAATGCAGTCCCTGTCGACTAGCAGTTAACTATCCACGATGCAGTCCCTCGCGGACTACCACAACATTATCTACGATTCAGTTCCCCAAGGTTAAGCACTATACTATCTATGATGCAACCCCTCTCGATCTAGCATTAGGTTATCTACGATCCAGTCTCTTTTGATTTAGCACTTAGCTATTTACGATGCAGTTCCTCTTGGACTAGCACTAAACTATCTGCGATGCAGTTCCTCTCGCACTTGCACTCAACCATCTACGATGCAGTCCCTTTTGATTTAGCACATCGCTATATACTCTCCTGAACTAGCAGTAAAATATATACGATGCAGTCCCTCTCGGACAAGCAGTTAACTAACTACGATGCAGTTCCTCTCGAACTACCACTAAACTATCTTCGATGCAGTCCCTCTTGGTCTAGCACTGAATTAACTACGATAAAGTCCCTTTTGATTTAGTACTAAGCTGTCTACGACTTTCCGTCCCGATTTCGCACTAAACTATTGACGATGCAGTCCCTCTAGGTAAAATGCTAACATATCTATGATGCAGTCCCTCTCCGACTAGTACTAAACTATTTACGGTGCAGTCCCTGTCGGACTAGCACTAGATTATATACGATGAAGTCCCTTTTGATACATCTACGATACATTCCGTCTTGATTTTGAACTAAACTACGATGCAGTCCCTCTCGGACTAGCAGTAAATTATCTATGATGCAGTTCCTCTCGACCCTGCACTGTCATATCTACGATACAGACCTTCCTCTATTTGGCCCTAAACTATCTGCGATGCAGTATCTTTAGAACTAGACCGAACCCATCTACGAAGTAGTCCCTCTCCGACTAGCAGTTAACTATATACGAAGCAGTCCCTCACAGGCTAGCACTAAAATATCTGCGATGCAGTTCCTCTCGAACTTGCACTAAACTATCTACGATGCAGTCCCTTTTGATTTAGCACTTCGCTATATACTCTCCCGAACTGGCACTTAAATATCTACGATGCAGTCCCTCTCGGACCAGCACTCAACTATGATGCAGTCCCTCTCGGACCAGCACTCAACTAGGATGCAGTTCCTCTTGGACTAGCACTAAACTATCTACGATGCAGTTCCTCTCGAACTTGCACTAATCTATCTTCGATGCAGTCCCTCTCGGACTAGCACTAGATTATATACGATGATGTCCCTTCTGATACATCTACGATACATTCCATCTTGATTTTGCACTAAACTACGATGCAGTCCCTCTCGGACTAGCACAACATTATCTACGATTCAGTTCCCCAAGGTTAAGCACTATACTATCTATTTTGCAACCCCTCTCGATCTAGCATTAGGTTATCTACGATCCAGTCCCTTTGGATTTAGCACTTAGCTATTTACGACGCAGCTCCTCTCGAACTAGCACTAAAATATCTACGATGCAGTCCCTCTCGCACTAGTAGTAAACTATCTACGATGCAGTTCCTCTCGATGTAGCACTACACAATCTACGATGCAGTCCCTCTAGATTAAGCACCAAACTGTCTACCATGCAGTTCCTCTCGAACTAAAAGTAAACTGTCTACGATGCAGTCCCTCTCGGACCAGCACTCAATTATCTTCGATGCAGTCCCTCTTGGACTAGCACTAAATTATCAACGTTAAAGTCCCTTTTGATTTAGTACTAAGCTGTCTACAACTTTCCGTCCCGATTTTGCACTAAACTATCTACGATGCAGTCCCTCTAGTTAAAATGCTAATATATCTACGATGCAGTCCCTCTCGGACTAGCACTAACTTATCTACGATGCAGTCCCTCTCAGACTAATACTAAACTATTTACGATGCAGTCCCTGTCGGACTAGCACTAGATTATATACGATGAAGTCCCTTTTGATACATCTACGATACATTCCGTCTTGATTTTGAACTAAACTACGATGCAGTCCCTCTCGAACTAGCAGTAAATTATCTACGATGCAGTTCCTCTCGAACCTGCACTAAAATATCTACGATACAGACCTTCCTCTATTTGGCCCTCAACTATCTGCGATGCAGTATCTTTAGAACTAGACCGAACCCATCTACGACGCAGTCCATCTCGGACTAGCAGTAAACTATCTACGATGCAGTCCCTCTAGATTAAGCATTAAACTAACTTCGATGCATTTCCTCTTGAACTAGCACTTAACTATCTGCGATGCAGTCCCTCTCGCACTAGCACTAGATTATATACAATGAAGTCCCTTTTGGTACATCTACGATACATTCCGTCTTGATTTTGAACTAAACTACGATGCAGTTCTCTCGTACTAGTAGTAAATTATCTATCTATTAACTATCGACGATACAGGTCGCCCTCTATTGGGCCCTAAACTATCTACGATGCAGTCCCTTTCGGACTAGTACTTAACGATCTACGATGCAGTCCCTCTCCGACTATCAGTGAACTATCTACGAAGCTGTCCCTCTCCGACTAGCAGTAAACTATCTACGAAGCAGTCCCTCTCCGACTAGCACTAAAATATCTACGATGCAGTCCCTCTCGGACTAGCACTAAACTCGGACTAGCACTAAACTATCTACGATGCAGTCCCTCTCCGACTAATACTAAACTATTTACGATGCAGTCCCTGTCCGACTAGCACTAGATTATATACGATGAAGTCCCTTTTGATACATTACGATACATTCCGTCTTTATTTTGAACTAAACTACGATGCAGTCCCTCTCGGACTAGCAGTAAATTATCTATGATGCAGTTCCTCTCGAACCTGCACTAAAATATCTACGATACAGACCTTCCTATATTTGGCCCTAAACTATCTGCGATGCAGTATCTTTAGAACTAGACCGAACCCATCTACGAAGTAGTCCCTCTCCGACTAGCAGTTAACTATCTACGAAGCAGTCCCTCACCGGCTAGCACTAAAATATCTGCCATGCATTTCCTCTCGAACTTGCACTAAACTATCTACGATGCAGTCCATTTTGATTTAGCACTTCGCTATACACTCTCCCGAACTAGCACTAAGATATCTGCGATGCAGCCCTCTCGGACCAGCACTCAACTATCTACGATGCAGTCCCCCAAGGTTAAGCACTCGACTATCTACGATGCAGTCCCTCTCGGACTAGCAGTTAGCAATCTACGAGAGCAGCCCCTCTAGATTTAGCAGAAAACTATCTACGATGCAGTCCCTGTTGATTTTGCACTAGATTAAGCACTAAACTATCTAAGATGTAGTCCTTATAGATTAAGCACTAGACTACCTACGATGCAGTCCCTCTCGGACCAATACTAAACTATTTACAATGCAGTCCCTCTCGGACTAGCAGTCAACCATCCACGATGCAGTCCCTCGCGGACTAGCACAACATAATCTACGATTCAGTTCCCCAAGGTTAAGCACTATACTATCTATGATGCAGCCCCTCTCGAAGTAGCACTAGGTTAACTACGATCCAGTCCCTTTTGATTTAGCACTTAGCTATATACGATGCAGTTCCTCTCGGACCAGCACTCAACTATCTTCGATGCAGTCCCTCTCGGACTAGCTCTAGATTATATACGATGAAGTCCCTTTTGATACATCTACGGTACATTCCGTCTTGATTTTTCACTAAACTACGATGCAGTCACTCTCAAGCTAGCAGTAAACTATCTACGATGCAGTTCCCCACTCACTTGCACTAAACTATTGTTACGTGCCACCCCCCTAGTGGCACTTTTGTTAACTGGATTACGGTGGGTAGGAAGCACAACACCAATTACTGCTTAAAGAAGTAATTAACTTTATAGCGGCCAGAAAATTACACTACTCATCAGCATTTACAGACAATAGGAACCTTACTCTAGTTTCCTCAAGTCTCCTGCTTGTGGAGAGCTCTTGCCCCTTTCACTTGTCAACAAACCACAGAAGTTAATCCTGCCGCTAATGAGCCTAGTGGCTTTGACAGAACTACATGCAACTTCTTCCTAATGTGCGCCTACTACAGTACTTACGAGCACTTGCTGCGCGCTGTTCACCAGCTGGGAGAGACAATGTCACTGGATTTCGACACCACAATATCTGACACTCAGTGAAAGCACACTCACTCAGAACACGGCAGTCCCCTGTATGTTCCTCACTTCGCCGCTACACTAGGGGTTTCGCAAGTCACCACACTTCTGTCGCTCAGAATAAACGCTCACACTAGCTCGTAAAACACAACAACAACCCCTGCTTGTCAGGTCGCACTTATATAGCAGGCCGGTGACTCAATACATGCTTCCAGATCCATCCAGGGTTCACGGCTTCTCGAGGTTTCCTTCGCTGGTCCAGTCACGAATATTCTGGACTATCCCTTTGTCTTAGTAGCCCTGTTGCATAAGGCACACGCAATACAGGAGGCAGGCCACAGCCCAGCCCCTGGGGCAGTTGTGACTCAAGCGGCGAGCGATGACACAAACTCACAGCCGTAACACTATCTACGATATAGACCCTCCTCTATTTGGCCCTAAACTATTTACGATGCAGTACCTTTTGAACTAGACCGAACCCATCTACGACGGAGTCCCTCTCGGACTAGCAGTAAAATATCTACGATGCAGTTCCCCAAGGTTAAGCACTATACTCTCTACGATGCAGTCCCTCTCGGACTAGCAGTTAACAATCTACGATGCAGCCCCTCTAGACTTAGCACTATACTCTCTACGATGTCGTCCCTCTTGGACTAGCAGTTATCAATCTACGATGCAGCCCCTCTAGATTTGGCACTATACTATCTTCGATGCAGTCCCTCTCGCACTAGCACTAGATTATATACGATGAAGTCCCTTTTGGTACATCTACGATACATTCCGTCTTGATTCTGAACTAAACTACGATGCAGTCCCTCTCGGACTAGCAGTAAATTATCTATCTATTAACTATCGACGATACAGACCCTCGTCTGGCCCTAAACTATCTACGATGCAGTCCATTTCGGACTAGTAGTTAACGATCTACGATGCAGTCCCTCTCCGACTAGCAGTAAACTATCTACGAAGCAGTCCCTCTCCGACTAGCACTAAACTATCTGCGATGCAGTTCCTCTCGAACTTGCACTCAACTATCTACGATGCAGTCCCTATTGATTTAGCACTTCGCTATATACTCTCCTGAACTAGCACTAAAATATATACGATGCAGTCCCTCTCGGACTAACAGTTAACTAACTACGATGCAGTTCCTCTCGAACTAGCACTAATCTATCTTCGATGCAGTCCCTCTTGGACTAGCACTAAATTATCAACGATAAAGTCCCTTTTGATTTAGTACTAAGCTGTGTACGACTTTCCGTCCCGAATTTGCACTAAACTATCTATGATGCAGTCCCTCTAGGTAAAATGCTAATATATCTACGATGCAGTCCCTCTCGGACTAGCACTAGATTATATACGATGGAGTCCTTTTCGATACATCTACGATACCTTCTGTCTTGATTTTGAACTTATCTACGATTCAGTCCCTCTCGGACTATCAGTAAATTATCTACGATGCAGGTCCTCTCGAACCTGCACTAAAATATCTACGATACAGACCTTCCTCTATTTGGCCCCAAACTATCTGCGATGCAGTATCTTTAGAACTAGACCGAACCCATCTACGACGCAGTCCCCTCTCGGACTAGCAGTAAACTATCTACCATGCAGTCCCTCTAGATTAAGCATTAAATTATCTACGATGCAGTTCCTCTCGAACTTGCACTAAACTATCTACGATGCAGTCCCTTTTGGTTTAGCACTTCGCTTTATACGATGCACTTCGTCCCGAACTAGCAGTAAACTATCTGCGATGCAGTTCCTCTCGAACTAGCACTAAACTATCTGCGATGCAGTTCCTTTCGAACTTGCACTAAACTATCTACGATGCAGTCCCTTTTGGTTTAGCACTTCGCGTTATACGATGCACTTACTCCCGAACTAGCAGTAAACTATCTGCGCTGCAGTCCCTCTCGAACTTGCACTAAACTATCTACGATGCTGTCACTCTCGGACTAGCTGTAAACTATCTACCTTGCAGTCCCTCGAGATTAAGCACTAAACTATCTACGATGCAGTTCCTCTCGAACTATCACTAAACTGTCTACGATGCAGTCCCTCTCGGACCAGCACTCAACTATCTACGATGCAGTCCCTCTCGGACTAGCACTAAATAATCTACGATGCAGTTCCTCTCGAACTAGCACTAAACTATCTTCGATGCGGTCCCTCTTGGACTAGCACTAATTTATCTTCGATGCGGTCCCTCTTGGACTAGCACTAAATTATCAACGATAAAGTCCCTTTTGATTTAGTACTAAGCTGTCTACGACTTTCCGTCCCGATTTTGCACTAAACTATCTACGATGCAGTCCCCCAAGGTTTAAGCACTATGCAATCTACGATGCAATCCCTGTCGGTCTAGCAGTTAACAATCTACGATGCAGCCCCTCTAGATTTAGCACTAAACTATCTACGATGCGGTTCCTCTCGAACTAGCACTAAACTATCTACGATGCAGCCCCTTTTGATTTAGCACTTCCCTATATAGGCCTACTCTCCCGAACTAGCACTAAAATATCTACGATGCAGTTCCTCTCGGACCAGCTCTCAACTATGATGACTCCTCTTGGACTAGCACTTTAGTATCTACGATGCAGTTCCTCTTGGACTAGCACTAAACTATCTACGATGCAGTTCCTCTCGAACTTGCACTAAACTATCTTCGATGCAGTCCCTCTCGGACTAGCACTAGATTATATACGATGAAGTCCCTTCTGATACATCTACGATACATTCCATCTTGATTTTGCACTAAACTACGATGCAGTCCCTCTCGGACTAGCACTAAACTATCGACGATGCAGTCCCTCTCGGACCTGCACTAAACTATCTACGAAGCAGTCCCTCTTCGACTAGCAGTAAACTATCTACGATGCAGTCCCCCAAGGTTAAGCACTCGACTATCTACGATGCAGTCCCTCTCGGACTAGCAGTTCGCAATCTACGATGCTGCCCCTCTAGATTTAGCAGTAAACTATCTACGATGCAGTCCCTGTTGATTTTCCACTAGATTAAGCACTAAACTATCTAAAATGTAGTCCTTATAGATTAAGCACTAGACTATCTACGATAAAGTCCCTCTCGGACCAATACTAAACTATCCACGATGCAGTCCCTCGCGGACTAGCACAACATTACCTACGATTCTGTTCCCCAAGGTTAAGCACTATACTATCTATGATGCAGCCCCTCTAGAACTAGCACTAGGTTATCTACGATCCAGTCCCTTTTGATTTAGCAGGTGGCTATATACGATGCAGTACCTCTCGAACTAGCACTAAAATATCTACGATGCAGTCCCTCTTGCACTAGCAGTAAACTATCGACGATGCAGTTCCTCTCGATGTAGCACTACACAATCTACGATGCAGTCCCTCTAGATTAAGCAACAAACTGTCTACCAGGCAGTTCCTCTCGAACTAAAACTCAACTGTCTTCGATGCACTCCCCCTCGGACCAGCACTCAACTATCTTCGATGCAGTCCCTCTCGGACTAGCATTAGATTATATACGATGAAGTCCCTTTTGATAAATCTACGATACATTCCGTCTTGATTTTTCACTAAACTACGATGCAGTCTCTTTCAAACTAGCAGTAAACTATCTGCGATGCAGTTCCTCTTGGACTTGCACTAAACTATCTACGATATAGACCTTCCTCTATTTGGCCCTAAACTATCTACGATGCAGTACCTTTTGAACTAGACCGAACCCATCTACGACGGAGTCCCTCTCGGACAAGCAGTAAAATATCTTCGATGCAGTTCCCCAAGGTTAAGCACTAGACTCTCTACGATGCAGTCCCTCTCGGACTAGCAGTAATCTATCTACGATGCAGTCCCTCTAGATTAAGCACTAAACTACTTACGATGCATTTCCTCTCGAACTAGCACTCAACTATCTACGATGCAGTCCCTCTCGGACTAGCACTCAACTATCTACGATGCAGTCCCTCTCGGACTAGCACTAAATTATCTACGATGCAGTTCCTCTCGAACTACCACTAAACTATTTTCGATGCAATCCCTCTCGAACTAGCACTAGATTATATACGATGAAGTCCCTTTTGGTACATCTACGATACATTCCGTCTTGATTTTGAACTAAACTACGATGCAGTCCCTCTCGGACTAGCAGTAAATTATCTATCTATTAACTATCGACGATACAGACCCTCCTCTATTTGGCCCTAAACTATCTACGATGCAGTCCCTTTCGGACTAGTAGTTAACGATCTACCATGCTTTCCCTCTCCAACTAGCAGTAAACTATCTACGAAGCAGTCCCTCTCCGACTACCACTAAACTATCTGCGATGCAGTTCCTCTCGAACTTGCACTCAACTCTACCATGCAGTCCCTTTTGATTTCGCACTTCGCTATATACTCTCCTGAACTAGCACTAAAATATATACGATGCAGTCCCTCTCGGACTAGCAGTTAATTAACTACGAAGCAGTTCCTCTCGAAATAGCACTAATCTGTCTTCGATGCAGTCCCTCTTGGACTAGCACTAAATTATCAACGATAAAGTCCCTTTTGATTTAGTACTAAGCTGTCTACGACTTTCCGTCCCAATTTTGCACTAAACTATCTACGATGCAGTCCCTCTAGGTAAAATGCTAATATATCTACGAAGCAGTCTCTCTCAGACTAATACTACACTATTTACGATGCAGTCCCTGTCGGACTAGCACTAGATTATATACGATGAAGTCCCTTTTGATACATCTACGATACATTCCGTCTTGATTTTGAACTGAACTACGATGCAGTCCCTCTCGGACTAGCAGTGAATTATCTACGATGCAGTTCCTCTCGAACCTGCACTAAAATATCTACGATACAGACCTTCCTCTATCTGGCCCTAAACTATCTGCGATGCAGTATCTTTAGAACTAGACCGAACCCATCTACGACGCTGTTCCTCTGGAACTAGCACTAAACTATCTTAGATGCAGTTCCTCTCGAACTAGCACTATATTATCATCGACGCTGTCCCCTCTCGCACTAGCAATAGATTATATACGATGAAGTCCCTTTTGGTACATCTACGATATATTCCGTCTTGATTTTGAACTAAACTACGAAGCAGTCTCTCTCCGACTAGCACTAAACTATCTGCGATGCAGTTCCTCTCGAACTTGCACTCAACTATCTACTATGCAGTCCCTTTTGATTTAGCACTTCGCTATATACTCTCCCGAACTGGCACTAAAATATCTACGATGCAGTCCCTCTCGGACCAGCACTCAACTATGATGCAGTTCCTCTTGGACTAGCACTAAACTATCTACGATACAGTTCCTCTCGAACTTGCACTAAACTATCTACGGTGCAGTCCCTCTCGGACTAGCACTAAACTATCTACGAAGCAGTCCCTCTCCGACTAGCAGTAAACTATCTACGATGCAGTCCCCCAAGGTTAAGCACTCGACTATCTACGATGCAGTCCCTCGCGAACTAGCACATTATCTACGATTCAGTTCCCCAAGGTTAAGCACTATATTATCTATGATGCAGACCCTCTCGAACTAGCACTAAATTACCTACGATCCAGTCCCTTTTGATTTAGCACTTTGCTATATACGATGCAGTTCCTCTCGCACTAGCAGTAAACTATCTACTATGCAGTTCCTCTCGATGTAGCACTAAACTATCTACGAAGCAGTTCCTCTCGAACTAGCACTAAACTGTCTACGATGCAGTCCCTCTCGGACCAGCACTCAACTATCTACGATGCAGTCCCTCTCGGACTAGCACTAAATTACCTACGATGCAGTCCCTCTCGGACTAGCACTAAATTATCTACGATGCAGTTCCTCTCGAACTAGCACTAAACTATCTTCGATGCAGTTCCTCTCGAACTAGCACTAGATTATATACGATGAAGTCCCTTTTGGTACATCTACGATACATTCCGTCTTGATTTTGTACTAAACTACGATGCAGTCCCTCTCGGACTAGTAGTAAATTATCTATCTATTAACTATCGACGATACAGACCCTCCTCTATTTGGCCCTAAACTATCTACGATGCAGTCCCTTTCAGACTAGTTAACGATCTACGATGCAGTCCCTCTCTGACTAGCAGTAGACTATCTACGAAGCAGTCCCTCTCCGACTAGCAGTAAACTATCTACGAAGCAGTCTCTCTCCGACTAGCACTAAACTATCTGCGATGCAGTTCCTCTCGAACTAGCACTAAACTATCTGCGATGCAGTTCCTCTCGAACTTTCACTCAACTATCTTCGATGCAGTCCCTCTTTGATTAGCACTGAATTAACTACGATAAAGTCCCTTTTGATTTAGTACTAAGCTGTCTACGACTTTCCGTCCCGATTTTGCACTAAACTATCTACGATGCAGTCCCTCTAGGTAAAATGCTAATATATCTATGATGCAGTCCCTCTCGGACTAGCACTAAACTACCTACGATGCAGTCCCTCTCCGACTAATACTAATCTATCTTCGATGCAGTCCCTCTCGGACTAGCACTAGATTATATGCGATGAAGTCCCTTCTGATACATCTACGATACATTCCATCTTGATTTTGCACTCAACTACGATGCAGTCCCTCTCGGACTAGCACTAAACTATCGACGATGCAGTCCCTCTAGATTAAGCACTTGACTATACATATACGATGCAGATCCCCTCAAACTTGCACTATACTGGCTACGATGCAGCCCCTCTCGGACCAGCACAATCCTATCTACGATGCAGTCCCTCTCGGACTAGCACTAAACTATCTACGAAGTAGTCCCTCTCCTTCTAGCAGTAAATTATCTACGATGCAGTCCCTGATGATTTTGCACTAGATGAAGAACTAAACTATCTAAGATGTAGTCCTTATAGATTAAGTACTAGACTACCTACGATGCAGTCCCTCTCGGACCAATTCTAAACTATTTACAATGCAGTCCCTGTCGGACTAGCTGTTAACTATCCACGATGCAGTCCCTCGCGGACTACCACAACATTATCTACGATTCAGTTCCCAAAGGTTAAGCACTATACTATCTATGATGCAACCCCTCTCGATCTAGCATTATGTTATCTACGATCCAGTCCCTTTTGATTTAGCACTTAGCTATTTACGATGCAGCCTCTCGAACTAGCACTAAAATATCTACGATGCAGTCCCAGCACTAGCAGTAAACTATCTACGATGCAGTTCCTCTCGGACTTGCACTAAACTATCTACGATATAGACCCTCCTCTATTTGGCCCCAAAGAATCTACGATGCAGTACCTTTTGAACTAGACCGCACCCATCTACGACGGAGTCCCACTCGGACTAGCAGTAACATATCTACGATGCAGTTCCTCTCGAAGTAGCACTAACATATCTACGATGCAGCTCCTCTCGAAGTAGCACTAACCTATCTACGATGCAGTCCCTCTCCTACTAATACTAAACTATTTACGATGCAGTCCCTGTCGGACTAGCACTAGATTATATACGATGAAGTCCCTTTTGATTTATCTACGATACATTCCGTCTTGATTTTGAACTAAACTACGATTCTGTCCCTCTCGGACTAGCAGTAAATTATCTATGATGCAGTTCCTCTTGAACCTGCACTAAAATATCTACGATACAGACCTTCCTCTATTTGGCCCTAAACTATCTGCGATGCAGTTCCTCTCGAACTTGCACTAAACTATCTACGATGCAGTCCCTTTTGATTAACACTTTGCTATATACTACCCCGAACTAGCATTAAAATATCTACGATGCAGTCCCTCTCGGACCAGCACTCAAGTATGATGCAGTTCCTCTTGGACTAGCACTAAACTATCTACGCTGCAGTTCCTCTCGAACTTGCACTTAACTATCTTCGATGCAGTCCCTCTCGGACTAGCACTAGATTATATACGATGAAGTCCCTTCTGATACATCTACGATACATTCCATCTTGATTTTGCACTAAACGACGATGCAGTCCCTCTCGGACTAGCACTAAACTATCTACGAAGTAGTCCCTCTCCGACTAGCAGTAAACTATCTACGATTCAGTCCCTGATGATTTTGCACTAGATTAAGCACTAAACTATCTAAGATGTAGTCCTTATAGATTAAGCACTAGACTACCTACGATGCAGTCCCTCTCGGACCAATACTAAACTATTTACAATGCAGTCCCTCTCGGACTAGCAGTTAACTATCCACGATGCAGTCCCTCGCGGACTACCACAACATTATCTACGATTCAGTTCCCCAAGGTTAAGCACTATACTATCTATGATGCAACCCCTCTCGATCTAGCATTAGGTTATCTACGTTCCAGTCCCTTTTGATTTAGCACTTAGCTATTTACGATGCAGTTCCTCTCGAACTAGCACTAAAATATCTACGATGCAGTCCCTCTCGCACTAGCAGTAAACTATCTACGATGCAGTTCCTCTCGGACTTGCACTAAACTATCTACGATATAGACCCTCCTCTATTTGGCCCTAAACATTCTACGATGCATTACCTTTTGAACTAGACCGCACCCATCTACGACGGAGTCCCTCTCGGACTAGCAGTAAAATATCTACGATGCAGTTCCTCTCGAAGTAGCACTAAACTATCTGCGATGCAGTTCCTCTCGAACTTGCACTAACCTATCTACGATGCAGTCCCTTTTGATTTAGCACATCGCTTTATACGATGCACTTCCTCCCGAACTAGCAGTAAACTATCTACGATGCAGTTCCTCGCGAACTAGCACTTAACTATCTGCGCTGCAGTCACTCTCGAACTTGCACTAAACTACCTACGATGCAGTCCCTCTCGGACTAGCACTAAATTGTCTACGATGCAGTCCCTCTCGCACTAGCACTAGATTATATACGGTGAAGTCCCTTTTGGTACATCTACGAAACATTCCGTCTTGATTTTGAACTAAACTACGATGCAGTCCCTCGCGGACTAGCAGTAAATTGTCTATCTATTAACTATCGACGATACAGACCCTCCTCTATTTGGCCCTAAACTATCTACGATGCAGTCCCTTTCGGACTAGTAGTTAACGATCTACGATGCAGTCCGTCTCCGACTAGCAGTAAACTATCTACGAAGCAGTCCCTCTCCGACTAGCAGTAAACTATCTACGAAGCAGTCCCTCTCCGATTAGCACTAAACTATCTGCGATGCAGTTCCTCTCGAACTTGCACTCAACTATCTACGATGCAGTCCCTTTTGATTTAGCACTTTGCTATATACTCCTGAACTAGCACTAAAATATATACGATGCAGTCCCTCTCGGACTAGCAGTTAACTAACAACGATGCAGTGCCTCTCTAACTACCACCAATCTATCTTCGATTCTGTCCCTCTTGGACTAGCACTAAATTATCTACGATATGGTCCCTTTTGATTTAGTACTAAGATGTCTACGACTTTCCGTCCCGATTTTGCACTAAACTATCTACGTTGCAGTCCCCCTAGGTAAAATGCTAATATATCTACGATGCAGTCCCTCTCGGACTAGCACTAAACTAGCTACGATGTAGTCCCTCTAACTATTTACGATGCAGTTCCTGTCGTACTAGCAGTAAATTATCTATGATGCAGTTCCTCTTGAACCTGCACTAAAATATCTACGATACAGGCCTTCCTCTATTTGGCCCTAAACTATCTGCGATGCAGTTCCTCTCGAACTTGCACTAAACTATCTACGATGCAGTCCCATTTGATTTAGCACTTCGGTATATACTCTCCCGTACTAGCACTAAAATATCTACGTTGCAGTCCCTCTCGGACCAGCACTCAACTATGATGCAGTTCCTCTTGGACTAGCACTAGATTATATACGATGAAGTCCCTTCTGATACATCTACGATACATTCCATCTTGATTTTGCACTAAACTACGATGCAGTCCCTCTCGGACTAGCACTAAACTATCGACGATGCGGTCCCTCTAGATTAAGCACTTAACTATACAGATGCAGTTCCTCTCAAACTTGCACTAAACTGGCTACGATGCAGCCCCCTCGGACCAGCACTGAAATATCTACGATGCAGTCCCTCTCGGACCAGCTTTCAACTATCTACGCTGCAATCCCTCTCGGACTAGCACTAAACTATCTACGAAGTAGTCCCTCTCCGACTAGCAGTAAATTATCTACGATGCAGTCCCCCAAGGTTAAGCACTCGACGATCTGCGATGCAGTCCCTCTCGGACTAGCAGTTAGCAATCTACGAAGCAGCCCCTCTAGATTAAGGACTAGACTACCTACGATGCAGTCCCTCTCGGACCAATACTAAACTATTTACAATGCAGTCCCTCTCGGACTAGCAGTTAACTATCCACGATGCAGTCTCTCGCGGACTAGCACAACATTATCTACGATTCAGTTCCCCAAGGTTAAGCACTCTACTATGATGCAGCCCCTCTCGAACTAGCACTAGGTTATCTACGATCCAGTTCCTTTTGATTTAGCACTTAGCTATATACGATGCAGTTCCTCTCGAACTAGCACTAAAATATCTACGATGCAGTCCCTCTCGCACTAGCAGTACTACTATCTACGATGCAGTTTCTCTCGATGTAGCACTACACAATCTACGATGCAGTCCCTCTAGATTAAGCACCAAACTGTCTACCATGCAGTTCCTCTCGAACTAAAACTTAACTGTCTAGGATGCAGTCCCTCTCGGACCAGCACTCAACTATCTTCGATGCAGTCCCTCTCGGACTAGCACTAGATTATATACGATGAAGTCCCTTTTGATACATCTACGATACATTCCGTCTTGATTTTTACTAAACTACGATGCAGTCTCTCTCAGACTAGCAGTAAACTATCTACGATGCAGTTCCTCTCGAACCTGCACTAAAATATCTACGATACAGACCTTCCTCTATTTGGCCCTAAGCAATCTGCGATGCAGTATCTTTAGAACTAGACCGAACCCATCTACGACGCAGTCCCTCTCGGACTAGCGGTAAACTATCTACGATGCAGTCCCCCAAGGTTTAGGCACTATACTATCTACGTTGCAATCCATGTCGGTCTAGCAGTTAACAATCTACGATGCAGCCCCTCTAGATTAAGGACTAAACTATCTACGATGCAGTTCCTCTCGAACTTGCACTAAACTATCTACGATGCAGTCCCTTTTGATTTAACACTTCGCTATATACTCTCCCGAACTAGCACTTAAATATTAACGATGTAGTCCCTCTCGGACCAGCACTCAACTATGATGCAGTTCCTCTCTAACTAGCACTAAACTATCTGCGATGCAGTTCCTCTCCAAATTGCACTAAACTATCTACGATGCAGTCCCTCTCGGACTAGCACTAAATAATCTACGATGCAGTTCCTCTCGAACTAGCACTAAACTATCTTCGATGCAGTTCCTCTCGAACTAGCACTAAGCTATCTTCGATGCTGTCCCTCTCGCACTAGCACTAGGTTATATACGATGAAGTCCCTTTTGGTACATCTTCGATACATTCCGTCTTGATTTTGAACTAAACTACGATGCAGTCCCTCTCGGACTAGTAGTGAATTATCTATCAACTATCGACGATACAGGCCCTCCTCTATTTGGCCCTGAACTATCTACGATGCAGTCCCAATCGGACTAGTAGTTAACGATCTACGATGCAGTCCCTCTCGGACTAGCACGAAACTATCTACGATGCAGTTTCTCTCGAACTAGCACTAGATTATATACGATGAGGTCCATTTTGGTACATCTACGATACATTCCATCCTGATTTTGCACTAAACTACGATGCAGTTCCTCTCGAACTAGCACTAAACTATCTTCGATGCAGTTCCTCTCGAACTAGCACTAAGCTATCTTCGATGCTGTCCCTCTCGCACTAGCACTAGATTATATACGATGAAGTCCCTTTTGGTACATCTACGATACATTCCATCTTGATTTTGCACTAAACTACGATGCAGTCCCTCTCGGACTAGCACTAAACTATCGATGATGCTGTCCCTCTAGATTAAGCACTAAACTATCTACGATGGAGTTCTTCTCGAACTAGCACTAAACTGTCGGCGATGCAGTCGCTCTAGATTAAGAACTTAACTATACATATACGATGCAGTTCCTCTCAAACTTGCACTAAACTGGCTACGATGCAGCCCCTCTCGGACCAGCACTCAACTATCTACGATGCAGTCCCTCTCGAACTAGCACTTAACTATCTACGATGAAGTCCCACTCGGACTAGCACTAAACTATCTACGAAGCAGTCCCTCTCCGACTAGCAGTAAACTATCTACGATGCAGTCCCCCAAGGTTAAGCACTCGACTATCTACGATGCAGTCCCTCTCGGACTAGCAGTTAGCAATCTACGATGCTGCCCCTCTAGATTTAGCAGTAAGCTATCTACGATTCAGTCCCTGTTGATTTTGCACTAGACTATCTACGATGCAGTCCCTCTCGGACCAATACTAAACTATTTACAATGCAGTCCCTTTCGGACTAGCAGTTAACTAACCGCGATGCAGTCCCTTGCGGACTAGCACAACATTATCTACGATTCAGTTCACCAAGGTTAAGCACTATACTATTTATGATGCAGCCCCTCTCGAACTAGCACTAGGTTATCTACGATCCAGTCCCTTTTGATTTAGCACTTAGCTATATACGATGCAGTTCCTCTCGAACTAGCACTAAAATATCTACGATGCAGTCCCTCTCGCACTAGCAGTAAACTATCTACGATGCAGTCCCTCTAGATTAAGCACCAAACTGTCTACCATGCAGTTCCTCTCGAACTAAAACCCAACTGTCTACGATGCACTCCCTCTCGGACCAGCACTGAACTAACTTCGATGCAGTCCCTCTCGGACAAGCACTAGGTTATCTACGATGCAGTCCCTTTTGATTTAGCACTTCGCTTTATACGATGTACTTCGTACCGAACTAACAGTAAACATTCGACGATGCAGTTCCTCTCGAACTAGCACTATACTATCTGCGCTGCAGTTCCTCTCGAACTAGCACTAAACTGTCTACGATGCAGTCCCTCTCGGTCCAGCACTCAACTATCTACGATGCAGTCCCTCTCGAACTAGCACTAAATTATCTACGATGCAGTTCCTCTCGAACTACCACTAAACTATCTTCGATGCAGTCCCTCTCACACTAGACCTAGATAATATACGATGAAGTCCCTTTTGGTACATCTAAGATACATTCCGTCTTGATTTTGAACTAAACTACGATGCAGTCCCTCTCGGACTAGCAGCAAATTATCTACGATGCAGGTCCTCTCGAACCTGCACTGAAATATCTACGATACAGACCTTCCTCTATTTGGCCCTAAACTATCTGCGATGCAGTATCATTTGAACTACACCGAACCCATCTACGATGCAGTCCCTCTCGGACTAGCAGTAAACTATCTACGATGCAGTCCCTCTAGATTAAGCATTAAACTATCTACGATGCAGTTCCTCTCGAACTAGCACTAAACTATCTGCGATGCCCTTCCTCTCGAACTTGCACTAAACTATCTACGATGCAGTCCCTCTCGGACTAGCACTAAACTATCTGCGATGCAGTTCCTCTCGAACTAGCACTTAACTATCTGCAATGCAGTTCCTCTCGAAATTGCACTAAACTATCTACGATGCAGTCCCTTTTGGTTTAGCACTTCGCTTTATTCGATGCACTTCCTCCCGAACTAGCAGTAAACTATCTGCGCTGCAGTCCCTCTCGAACTTGCTCTAAACTATCTACGATGCTGTCCCTCTCGGACTAGCTGTAAACTATCTACGATGCAGTCCCTCTATATTAAGCACTAAACTATCTACGATGCAGTTCCTCTCGAACTAGCACTAACCTGTCTACGATGCAGTCCCTCTCGGACCAGCGCTCAACTATCTACGATGCAGTCCCTCTCGGACTAGCACTAAACTGTCTACGATGCAGTTCCTCTCGAACTTGCACTAAACTATCTACGATGCAGTCCCTCTCGGACTATCACTAAACTATCTGCGATGCAGTTCCTCTCTAACTAGCACTAAACTATCTGCGATGCAGTTCCTCTCGAAATTGCACTAAACTATCTACGATGCAGTCCCTCTCGGACTAGCACTAAATAATCTACGATGCAGTTCCTCTCGAACTAGCACTAAACTATCTTCGATGCAGTTCCTCTCGAACTAGCGATGCTGTCCCTCTCGCACTAGCACTAGATTATATACGATGAAGTCCCTTTTGGTACATCTTCGATACATTCCGTCTTGATTTTGAACTAAACTACGATGCAGTCCCTCTCGGACTAGTAGTGAATTATCTATCAACTATCGACGATACAGGCCCTCCTCTATTTGGCCCTAAACTATCTACGATGCAGTCCCAATCGGACTAGTAGTTAACGATCTACGATGCAGTCCCTCTCGGACTAGCACGAAACTATCTACGATGCAGTTCCTCTCGAACTAGCACTAGATTATATACGATGAAGTCCCTTTTGGTACATCTACGATACATTCCAACTTGATTTTGCACTAAACTACGATGCAGTTCCTCTCGAACTAGCACTAAACTATCTTCGATGCAGTTCCTCTCGAACTAGCACTAAGCTATCTTCGATGCTGTCCCTCTCGCACTAGCACTAGATTATATACGATGAAGTCCCTTTTGGTACATCTACGATACATTCCATCTTGATTTTGCACTAAACTACGATGCAGTCCCTCTCGGACTAGCACTAAACTATCGATGATGCTGTCCCTCTAGATTAAGCACTAAACTATCTACGATGGAGTTCTTCTCGAACTAGCACTAAACTGTCGGCGATGCAGTCGCTCTAGATTAAGAACTAAACTATACATATACGATGCAGTTCCTCTCAAACTTGCACTAAACTGGCTACGATGCAGCCCCTCTCGGACCAGCACTCAACTATCTACGATGCAGTCCCTCTCGGACCAGCACTCAACTATCTACGATGCAGTCCCTCTCGGACTAGCACTCGACTATCTACGATGCAGTCCCTCTCAGACTAGCAGTTAGCAATCTACGATGCTGCCCCTCTAGATTTAGCAGTAAACTATCTACGATGCAGTCCCTGTTGATTTTGCACTAGATTAAGCACTAAACTATCTAAGATGTAGTCCTTATAGATTAAGCACTAGACTATCCACGATAAAGTCCCTCTCGGACCAATACTAAACTATTTACAATGCAGTCCCTGTCGGACCAGCAGTTAACTATCCACGATGCAGTCCCTCGCGGACTAGCACATCATTATCTACGATTCAGTTCACCAAGGTTAAGCACTATACTATCTATGATGCAGCCCCTCGCGAACTAGCATCTACGATCCAGTCCCTTTTGATTTAGCACTTGGCTATATACGATGCAGTACCTCTCGAACTAGCACTAAAATATCTACGATGCAGTCCCTCTCGCACTAGCAGTAAACTATCTACGATGCAGTTCCTCTCGATGTAGCACTACACAATCTACGATGCAGTCCCTCTAGATTAAGCAACAAACTGTCTACCATGCAGTTGCTCTCGAATTAAAACTCAACTGTCTTCGATGCACTCCCTCTGGGACCAGCACTCAACTATCTTCGATGCAGTCCCTCTAGATTTAGCAGTAAACTATCTACGATGCAGTCCCTTTTGATAATTCTACGATACATTCCGTCTTGATTTTTCACTAAACTACGATGCAGGCTCTCTCAAACTAGCACTAAACTATCTACGATGCAGTCCCTTTTGATTTAGCACTTCGCTATATACTCTCCTGAACTAGCACTAACATATATACGATGCAGTCCCTCTCGGACTAGCAGTTAACTTACTCCGATGCAGTTCCTCTCGAACTACCACTAATCTATCTTCGATGCAGTCCCTCTTGGACTAGCACTAAATTATCAACGATAAAGTCCCTTTTGATTTAGTACTAAGCTGTGTACGACTTTTAGTCCCGATTTTGCACTAAACTATCTACGATGCAGTCCCTCTAGGTAGAATGCTAATATATCTACTATGCAGTCCCTTTTGATACATCTACGATACATTCCGTCTTGATTTTGAACAAAACTACGATGCAGTCCCTCTCGGACTAGCAGTAAATTATCTGCGATGCAGTTCCTCTCGAACCTGCACTAAAATATGTACGATACAGACCTTCCTCTATTTGGCCCTAAACTATCTGCGATGCAGTATCTTTAGAACTAGACCGAACCCATCTACGACGCAGTCCCTCTCGGACTACCAGTAATCTTTCTACGATGCAGTCCCCCAAGGTTTAAGCACTATACTATCTACGGTGCAATCCCTGTCGGTCTAGCAGTTACTAATCTACGATGCAGCCCCTCTAGATTTAGCACTTTACTATCTACGATGCAGTTCCTCTCGAACTTGCACTAAACTATCTACGATGCAGTCCCTTTTGATTTAGCACTTCGCTATATACTCTCCCGAACTAGCACTAAAATATTAACGATGCAGTCCCTCTCGGCCCAGCACTCAACTATGATGCAGTTCCTCTTGGACTAGCACTAAACTAGGTACGATGCAGTTCCTCTTGGACTAGCACTAAACTATCGACGATGCAGTCCCTCTCGGACTAGCACTAAACTATCGACGATGCAGTCTCTCTAGATTAAGCACTAAACTATCTACGATGGAGTTCTTCTCGAACTAGCACTAAACTATCGGCGATGCAGTCGCTCTAGAATAAGAACTAAACTATACATATACGATGCAGTTCCTCTCAAACTTGCACTAAACTGGCTACAATGCAGCCCCTCTCGGACCAGCACTCAACTATCTACGATGCAGTCCCTCTCGAACTAGCACTTAACTATCTACGATGAAGTCCCTCTCGGACTAGCACTAAACTATCTACGAAGCAGTCCCTCTCCGACTAGCAGTAAACTATCTACGATGCAGTCCCCCAAGGTTAAGCACTCGACTATCTACGATGCAGTCCCTCTCGGACTAGCAGTTAACAATCTACGATGCTGCCCCTCTAGATTTAGCAGTAAACTATCTACGATTCAGTCCCTGTTGATTTTGCACTAGATTAAGCACTAAACTATCTACGATGCAATCCCTTTTGATTTAACACTGGCACATTCCGTTTTGATTTTGCACTAAACTATCTACGATGAAGTCCCTCTCGGACTAGCAGTAAACTATCTACGATGCAGTCCCCCAAGGTTAAGCACTCGACTATCTACGATGCAGTCCCTCTCGGACTAGCAGTTAGCAATCTACGATGCTGCCCCTCTAGATTTAGCAGTAAACTATCTACGATTCAGTCCCTGTTGATTTTGCACTAGATTAAGCACTAGACTATCTACGATGCAGTCCCTCTCGGACCAATACTAAACTATTTACAATGCAGTCCCTTTCGGACTAGCAGTTAACTATCCGCGATGCAGTCCCTCGCGGACTAGCACAACATTATCAACGATTCAGTTCACCAAGGTTAAGCACTATACTATTTATGATGCAGCCCCTCTCGAACTAGCACTAGGTTATCTACGATCCAGTCCCTTTTGATTTAGCACTTAGCTATATACGATGCAGTTCCTCTCGAACTAGCACTAAAATATCTACGATGCAGTCCCTCTCGGACTAGCACTAAACTATCTACGATGCAGTCCCTCTCCGACTAATACTAAAGTATTTACGATGCAGTCCCTGTCGGACTAGCACTAGATTATATACGATGAAGTCCCTTTTGATTTATCTACGATACATTCCGTCTTGATTTTGAACTAAACTACGATGCTGTCCCTCTCGGACTAGCAGTAAATTATCTATGATGCAGTTCCTCTTGAACCTGCACTAAATTATCTACGATACAGGCCTTCCTCTATTTGGCCCTAAACTATCTGCGATGCAGTTCCTCTCGAACTTGCACTAAACTATCTACGATGCAGTCCCTTTTGATTTAGCACTTCGCTATATACTCCCCCGAACTAGCACTAAAATATCTACGATGCAGTCCCTCTCGGACCAGCACTCAACTATGATGCAGTTCCTCTTGGACAAGCACTTAACTATCTTCGATGCAGTCCCTCTCGGACTAGCACTAGATTATATACGATGAAGTCCCTTCTGATACATCTACGATACATTCCATCTTGATTTTGCACTAAACTATGATGCAGTCCCTCTCGGACTAGCACTAAACTATCGACGATGCGGTCCCTCTAGATTAAGCACTTAACTATACAGATGCAGTTCCTCTCAAACTTGCACTAAACTGGCTACGATGCAGCCCCCTCGGACCAGCACTGAAATATCTACGATGCAGTCCCTCTCGGACCAGCACTCAACTATCTACGCTGCAGTCCCTCTCGGACTAGCACTAAACTATCTACGAAGTAGTCCCTCTCCGACTAGCAGTAAATTATCTACGATGCAGTCCCCCAAGGTTAGGCACTCGACGATCTGCGATGCAGTCCCTCTCGGACTAGCAGTTAGCAATCTACGAAGCAGCCCCTCTAGATTTAGCAGTAAACTATCTACGATGCAGTCCCTGTTGATTTTGCACTAGATTAAGCACTAAACTATCTAAGATGTAGTCCTTATAGATTAAGCACTAGACTACCTACGATGCAGTCCCTCTCGGACCAATACTAAACTATTTACAATGCAGTCCCTCTCGGACTAGCAGTTAACTATCCACGATGCAGTCTCTCGCGGACTAGCACAACATTATCTACGATTCAGTTCCCCAAGGTTAAGCACTATACTATCTATGATGCAGCCCCTCTCGAACTAGCACTAGGTTATCTACGATCCAGTTCCTTTTGATTTAGCACTTAGCTATATACGATGCAGTTCCTCTCGAACTAGCAATAAAATATCTACGATGCAGTCCCTCTCGCGCTAGCAGTAAACTATCTACGATGCAGTTCCTCTCGATGTAGCACTACACAATCTACGAAGCAGTCCCTCTAGATTAAGCAACAAACTGTCTAACATGCAGTTCCTCTCGAACTAAAACTTAACTGTCTACGATGCAGTCCCTCTCGGACCAGCACTCAACTATCTTCGATGCAGTCCCTCTCGGACTAGCACTAGATTATATACGATGAAGTCCCTTTTGATACATCTACGATACATTCCGTCTTGATTTTTCACTAAACTACGATGCAGTCTCTCTCAGACTAGCAGTAAACTATCTACGATGCAGTTCCTCTCGGACTTGCACTAAACTATCTACGATGCAGTCCCTTTTGATTTAACACTGACACATTCCGTTTTGATTTTGCACTAAACTATCTACGATGCAGTCGCTCTCCGACTAGCAGTAAACTGTCTACGATGCAGTTCCTCTCGAACCTGCACTAAAATATCTACGATACAGACCATCCTCTATTTGGCCCTAAGCTACCTGCGATGCAATATCTTTAGAACAAGACCGAACCCATCTACGACGCAGTCCCTCTCGGACTAGCGGTAAACTATCTACGATGCAGTCCCCCAAGGTTTGAGCACTATACTATCTACGTTGCAATCCCTGTCGGTCTAGCAGTTAACAATCTACGATGCAGCCCCTCTAGATTAAGCACTAAACTATCTACGATGCAGTTCCTCTCGAACTTGCACTAAACTATCTACGATGCAGTCCCTTTTGATTTAACACTTCGCTATATACTCTCCCGAACTAGCACTTAAATATTAACGATGCAGTCCCTCTCGGACCAGCACTCAACTATGATGCAGTTCGTCTTGGACTAGCACTAAACTATCTACGATGCAGTTCCTCTTGGACTAGCACAAAACTATCTACGATGCAGTTCCTCTCGAACTTGCACTAAACTATCTTCGTTGCAGTCCCTCTCGGACTAGCACTGATTATATACGTTGAAGTCCCTTCTGATACATCTACGATACATTCCATCTTGATTTTGCACTAAACTATCGACGATGCAGTCCCTCTCGGACTAGCACTAAACTATCGACGATGCAGTCCCTCTAGATTAAGCACTAAACTATCTACGATGGAGTTCTTCTCGAACTAGCACTAAACTATCGGCGATGCAGTCGCTCTAGATTAAGAACTAAACTATACATATACGATGCAGTTCCTCTCAAACTTGCACTAAACTGGCTACGATGCAGCCCCTCTCGGACCAGCACTCAACTATCTACGATGCAGTCCCTCTCGAACTAGCACTTAACTATCTACGATGAAGTCCCTCTCGGACTAGCACTAAACTATCTACGAAGCAGTCCCTCTTGGACTAGCACTAAACTATCTGCGATGCAGTTCCTCTCGAACTAGCACTTAACTATCTGCGATGCAGTTCCTCTCGAAATTGCACTAAACTATCTACGATGCAGTCCCTTTTGGTTTAGCACTTCGCTTTATACGATGCACTTCCTCCCGAACTAGCAGTAAACTATCTGCGCTGCAGTCCCTCTCGAACTTGCTCTAAACTATCTACGATGCTGTCCCTCTCGGACTAGCAGTAAACTATCTACGATGCAGTCCCTCTATATTAAGCACTAAACTATCTACGATGCAGTTCCTCTCGAACTAGCACTTAACTATCTGCGATGCAGTTCCTCTCGAAATTGCACTAAACTATCTACGATGCAGTCCCTTTTGGTTTAGCACTTCGCTTTATACGATGCACTTCCTCCCGAACTAGCAGTAAACTATCTGCGCTGCAGTCCCTCTCGAACTTGCTCTAAACTATCTACGATGCTGTCCCTCTCGGACTAGCTGTAAACTATCTACGATGCAGTCCCTCTATATTAAGCACTAAACTATCTACGATGCAGTTCCTCTCGAACTAGCACTAAACTGTCTACGATGCAGTCCCTCTCGGACCAGCGCTCAACTATCTACGATGCAGTCCCTCTCGGACTAGCACTAAACTATCTACGATGCAGTTCCTCTCGAACTTGCACTAAACTATCTACGATGCAGTCCCTCTCGGACTAGCACTAAACTATCTGCGATGCAGTTCCTCTCGAACTAGCACTAAACTATCTTCGATGCAGTTCCTCTCGAACTAGCACTAAGCTATCTTCGATGCTGTCCCTCTCGCACTAGCACTAGATTATATACGATGAAGTCCCTTTTGGTACATCTTCGATACATTCCGTCTTGATTTTGAACTAAACTACGATGCAGTCCCTCTCGGACTAGTAGTGAATTATCTATCAACTATCGACGATACAGGCCCTCCTCTATTTGGCCCTAAACTATCTACGATGCAGTCCCAATCGGACTAGTAGTTAACGATCTACGATGCAGTCCCTCTCGGACTAGCACGAAACTATCTACGATGCAGTTCCTCTCGAACTAGCACTAAGCTATCTTCGATGCTGTCCCTCTCGCACTAGCACTAGATTATATACGATGAAGTCCCTTTTGGTACATCTACGATACATTCCATCTTGATTTTGCACTAAACTACGATGCAGTCCCTCTCGGACTAGCACTAAACTATCGATGATGCTGTCCCTCTAGATTAAGCACTAAACTATCTACGATGGAGTTCTTCTCGAACTAGCACTAAACTGTCGGCGATGCAGTCGCTCTAGATTAAGAACTAAACTATACATATACGATGCAGTTCCTCTCAAACTTGCACTAAACTGGCTACGATGCAGCCCCTCTCGGACCAGCACTCAACTATCTACGATGCAGTCCCTCTCGGACCAGCACTCAACTATCTACGATGCAGTCCCTCTCGGACTAGCACTCGACTATCTACGATGCAGTCCCTCTCGGACTAGCAGTTAGCAATCTACGATGCTGCCCCTCTAGATTTAGCAGTAAACTATCTACGATGCAGTCCCTGTTGATTTTGCACTAGATTAAGCACTAAACTATCTAAGATGTAGTCCTTATAGATTAAGCACTAGACTATCCACGATAAAGTCCCTCTCGGACCAATACTAAACTATTTACAATGCAGTCCCTGTCGGACCAGCAGTTAACTATCCACGATGCAGTCCCTCGCGGACTAGCACATCATTATCTACGATTCAGTTCACCAAGGTTAAGCACTATACTATCTATGATGCAGCCCCTCGCGAACTAGCATCTACGATCCAGTCCCTTTTGATTTAGCACTTGGCTATATACGATGCAGTACCTCTCGAACTAGCACTAAAATATCTACGATGCAGTCCCTCTCGCACTAGCAGTAAACTATCTACGATGCAGTTCCTCTCGATGTAGCACTACACAATCTACGATGCAGTCCCTCTAGATTAAGCAACAAACTGTCTACCATGCAGTTGCTCTCGAATTAAAACTCAACTGTCTTCGATGCACTCCCTCTGGGACCAGCACTCAACTATCTTCGATGCAGTCCCTCTAGATTTAGCAGTAAACTATCTACGATGCAGTCCCTTTTGATAATTCTACGATACATTCCGTCTTGATTTTTCACTAAACTACGATGCAGGCTCTCTCAAACTAGCACTAAACTATCTACGATGCAGTCCCTTTTGATTTAGCACTTCGCTATATACTCTCCTGAACTAGCACTAACATATATACGATGCAGTCCCTCTCGGACTAGCAGTTAACTAACTCCGATGCAGTTCCTCTCGAACTACCACTAATCTATCTTCGATGCAGTCCCTCTTGGACTAGCACTAAATTATCAACGATAAAGTCCCTTTTGATTTAGTACTAAGCTGTGTACGACTTTTAGTCCCGATTTTGCACTAAACTATCTACGATGCAGTCCCTCTAGGTAGAATGCTAATATATCTACTATGCAGTCCCTTTTGATACATCTACGATTCATTCCGTCTTGATTTTGAACAAAACTACGATGCAGTCCCTCTCGGACTAGCAGTAAATTATCTGCGATGCAGTTCCTCTCGAACCTGCACTAAAATATGTACGATACAGACCTTCCTCTATTTGGCCCTAAACTATCTGCGATGCAGTATCTTTAGAACTAGACCGAACCCATCTACGACGCAGTCCCTCTCGGACTACCAGTAATCTTTCTACGATGCAGTCCCCCAAGGTTTAAGCACTATACTATCTACGGTGCAATCCCTGTCGGTCTAGCAGTTACTAATCTACGATGCAGCCCCTCTAGATTTAGCACTTTACTATCTACGATGCAGTTCCTCTCGAACTTGCACTAAACTATCTACGATGCAGTCCCTTTTGATTTAGCACTTCGCTATATACTCTCCCGAACTAGCACTAAAATATTAACGATGCAGTCCCTCTCGGCCCAGCACTCAACTATGATGCAGTTCCTCTTGGACTAGCACTAAACTAGGTACGATGCAGTTCCTCTTGGACTAGCACTAAACTATCGACGATGCAGTCCCTCTCGGACTAGCACTAAACTATCGACGATGCAGTCTCTCTAGATTAAGCACTAAACTATCTACGATGGAGTTCTTCTCGAACTAGCACTAAACTATCGGCGATGCAGTCGCTCTAGAATAAGAACTAAACTATACATATACGATGCAGTTCCTCTCAAACTTGCACTAAACTGGCTACAATGCAGCCCCTCTCGGACCAGCACTCAACTATCTACGATGCAGTCCCTCTCGAACTAGCACTTAACTATCTACGATGAAGTCCCTCTCGGACTAGCACTAAACTATCTACGAAGCAGTCCCTCTCCGACTAGCAGTAAACTATCTACGATGCAGTCCCCCAAGGTTAAGCACTCGACTATCTACGATGCAGTCCCTCTCGGACTAGCAGTTAACAATCTACGATGCTGCCCCTCTAGATTTAGCAGTAAACTATCTACGATTCAGTCCCTGTTGATTTTGCACTAGATTAAGCACTAAACTATCTACGATGCAATCCCTTTTGATTTAACACTGGCACATTCCGTTTTGATTTTGCACTAAACTATCTACGATGAAGTCCCTCTCGGACTAGCAGTAAACTATCTACGATGCAGTCCCCCAAGGTTAAGCACTCGACTATCTACGATGCAGTCCCTCTCGGACTAGCAGTTAGCAATCTACGATGCTGCCCCTCTAGATTTAGCAGTAAACTATCTACGATTCAGTCCCTGTTGAGTCCCTCTCGGACCAATACTAAACTATTTACAATGCAGTCCCTTTCGGACTAGCAGTTAACTATCCGCGATGCAGTCCCTCGCGGACTAGCACAACATTATCAACGATTCAGTTCACCAAGGTTAAGCACTATACTATTTATGATGCAGCCCCTCTCGAACTAGCACTAGGTTATCTACGATCCTGTCCCTTTTGATTTAGCACTTAGCTATATACGATGCAGTTCCTCTCGAACTAGCACTAAAATATCTACGATGCAGTCCCTCTCGGACTAGCACTAAACTATCTACGATGCAGTCCCTCTCCGACTAATACTAAAGTATTTACGATGCAGTCCCTGTCGGACTAGCACTAGATTATATACGATGAAGTCCCTTTTGATTTATCTACGATACATTCCGTCTTGATTTTGAACTAAACTACGATGCTGTCCCTCTCGGACTAGCAGTAAATTATCTATGATGCAGTTCCTCTTGAACCTGCACTAAATTATCTACGATACAGGCCTTCCTCTATTTGGCCCTAAACTATCTGCGATGCAGTTCCTCTCGAACTTGCACTAAACTATCTACGATGCAGTCCCTTTTGATTTAGCACTTCGCTATATACTCCCCCGAACTAGCACTAAAATATCTACGATGCAGTCCCTCTCGGACCAGCACTCAACTATGATGCAGTTCCTCTTGGACAAGCACTTAACTATCTTCGATGCAGTCCCTCTCGGACTAGCACTAGATTATATACGATGAAGTCCCTTCTGATACATCTACGATACATTCCATCTTGATTTTGCACTAAACTATGATGCAGTCCCTCTCGGACTAGCACTAAACTATCGACGATGCGGTCCCTCTAGATTAAGCACTTAACTATACAGATGCAGTTCCTCTCAAACTTGCACTAAACTGGCTACGATGCAGCCCCCTCGGACCAGCACTGAAATATCTACGATGCAGTCCCTCTCGGACCAGCACTCAACTATCTACGCTGCAGTCCCTCTCGGACTAGCACTAAACTATCTACGAAGTAGTCCCTCTCCGACTAGCAGTAAATTATCTACGATGCAGTCCCCCAAGGTTAGGCACTCGACGATCTGCGATGCAGTCCCTCTCGGACTAGCAGTTAGCAATCTACGAAGCAGCCCCTCTAGATTTAGCAGTAAACTATCTACGATGCAGTCCCTGTTGATTTTGCACTAGATTAAGCACTAAACTATCTAAGATTTAGTCCTTATAGATTAAGCACTAGACTACCTACGATGCAGTCCCTCTCGGACCAATACTAAACTATTTACAATGCAGTCCCTCTCGGACTAGCAGTTAACTATCCACGATGCAGTCTCTCGCGGACTAGCACAACATTATCTACGATTCAGTTCCCCAAGGTTAAGCACTATACTATCTATGATGCAGCCCCTCTCGAACTAGCACTAGGTTATCTACGATCCAGTTCCTTTTGATTTAGCACTTAGCTATATACGATGCAGTTCCTCTCGAACTAGCAATAAAATATCTACGATGCAGTCCCTCTCGCGCTAGCAGTAAACTATCTACGATGCAGTTCCTCTCGATGTAGCACTACACAATCTACGAAGCAGTCCCTCTAGATTAAGCAACAAACTGTCTAACATGCAGTTCCTCTCGAACTAAAACTTAACTGTCTACGATGCAGTCCCTCTCGGACCAGCACTCAACTATCTTCGATGCAGTCCCTCTCGGACTAGCACTAGATTATATACGATGAAGTCCCTTTTGATACATCTACGATACATTCCGTCTTGATTTTTCACTAAACTACGATGCAGTCTCTCTCAGACTAGCAGTAAACTATCTACGATGCAGTTCCTCTCGGACTTGCACTAAACTATCTACGATGCAGTCCCTTTTGATTTAACACTGACACATTCCGTTTTGATTTTGCACTAAACTATCTACGATGCAGTCGCTCTCCGACTAGCAGTAAACTGTCTACGATGCAGTTCCTCTCGAACCTGCACTAAAATATCTACGATACAGACCATCCTCTATTTGGCCCTAAGCTACCTGCGATGCAATATCTTTAGAACAAGACCGAACCCATCTACGACGCAGTCCCTCTCGGACTAGCGGTAAACTATCTACGATGCAGTCCCCCAAGGTTTGAGCACTATACTATCTACGTTGCAATCCCTGTCGGTCTAGCAGTTAACAATCTACGATGCAGCCCCTCTAGATTAAGCACTAAACTATCTACGATGCAGTTCCTCTCGAACTTGCACTAAACTATCTACGATGCAGTCCCTTTTGATTTAACACTTCGCTATATACTCTCCCGAACTAGCACTTAAATATTAACGATGCAGTCCCTCTCGGACCAGCACTCAACTATGATGCAGTTCGTCTTGGACTAGCACTAAACTATCTACGATGCAGTTCCTCTTGGACTAGCACAAAACTATCTACGATGCAGTTCCTCTCGAACTTGCACTAAACTATCTTCGTTGCAGTCCCTCTCGGACTAGCACTGATTATATACGTTGAAGTCCCTTCTGATACATCTACGATACATTCCATCTTGATTTTGCACTAAACTATCGACGATGCAGTCCCTCTCGGACTAGCACTAAACTATCGACGATGCAGTCCCTCTAGATTAAGCACTAAACTATCTACGATGGAGTTCTTCTCGAACTAGCACTAAACTATCGGCGATGCAGTCGCTCTAGATTAAGAACTAAACTATACATATACGATGCAGTTCCTCTCAAACTTGCACTAAACTGGCTACGATGCAGCCCCTCTCGGACCAGCACTCAACTATCTACGATGCAGTCCCTCTCGAACTAGCACTTAACTATCTACGATGAAGTCCCTCTCGGACTAGCACTAAACTATCTACGAAGCAGTCCCTCTCGGACTAGCACTAAACTATCTGCGATGCAGTTCCTCTCGAACTAGCACTTAACTATCTGCGATGCAGTTCCTCTCGAAATTGCACTAAACTATCTACGATGCAGTCCCTTTTGGTTTAGCACTTCGCTTTATACGATGCACTTCCTCCCGAACTAGCAGTAAACTATCTGCGCTGCAGTCCCTCTCGAACTTGCTCTAAACTATCTACGATGCTGTCCCTCTCGGACTAGCAGTAAACTATCTACGATGCAGTCCCTCTATATTAAGCACTAAACTATCTACGATGCAGTTCCTCTCGAACTAGCACTTAACTATCTGCGATGCAGTTCCTCTCGAAATTGCACTAAACTATCTACGATGCAGTCCCTTTTGGTTTAGCACTTCGCTTTATACGATGCACTTCCTCCAGAACTAGCAGTAAACTATCTGCGCTGCAGTCCCTCTCGAACTTGCTCTAAACTATCTACGATGCTGTCCCTCTCGGACTAGCTGTAAACTATCTACGATGCAGTCCCTCTATATTAAGCACAAAACTATCTACGATGCAGTTCCTCTCGAACTAGCACTAAACTGTCTACGATGCAGTCCCTCTCGGACCAGCGCTCAACTATCTACGATGCAGTCCCTCTCGGACTAGCACTAAACTATCTACGATGCAGTTCCTCTCGAACTTGCACTAAACTATCTACGATGCAGTCCCTCTCGGACTAGCACTAAACTATCTGCGATGCAGTTCCTCTCGAACTAGCACTAAACTATCTTCGATGCAGTTCCTCTCGAACTAGCACTAAGCTATCTTCGATGCTGTCCCTCTCGCACTAGCACTAGATTATATACGATGAAGTCCCTTTTGGTACATCTTCGATACATTCCGTCTTGATTTTGAACTAAACTAAGATGCAGTCCCTCTCGGACTAGTAGTGAATTATCTATCAACTATCGACGATACAGGCCCTCCTCTATTTGGCCCTAAACTATCTACGATGCAGTCCCAATCGGACTAGTAGTTAACGATCTACGATGCAGTCCCTCTCGGACTAGCACGAAACTATCTACGATGCAGTTCCTCTCGAACTAGCACTAAGCTATCTTCGATGCTGTCCCTCTCGCACTAGCACTAGATTATATACGATGAAGTCCCTTTTGGTACATCTACGATACATTCCATCTTGATTTTGCACTAAACTACGATGCAGTCCCTCTCGGACTAGCACTAAACTATCGATGATGCTGTCCCTCTAGATTAAGCACTAAACTATCTACGATGGAGTTCTTCTCGAACTAGCACTAAACTGTCGGCGATGCAGTCGCTCTAGATTAAGAACTAAACTATACATATACGATGCAGTTCCTCTCAAACTTGCACTAAACTGGCTACGATGCAGCCCCTCTCGGACCAGCACTCAACTATCTACGATGCAGTCCCTCTCGGACCAGCACTCAACTATCTACGATGCAGTCCCTCTCAATCTACGATGCTGCCCCTCTAGATTTAGCAGTAAACTATCTACGATGCAGTCCCTGTTGATTTTGCACTAGATTAAGCACTAAACTATCTAAGATGTAGTCCTTATAGATTAAGCACTAGACTATCCACGATAAAGTCCCTCTCGGACCAATACTAAACTATTTACAATGCAGTCCCTGTCGGACCAGCAGTTAACTATCCACGATGCAGTCCCTCGCGGACTAGCACAACATTATCTACGATTCAGTTCCCCAAGGTTAAGCACTATACTATCTATGATGCAGCCCCTCGCGAACTAGCATCTACGATCCAGTCCCTTTTGATTTAGCACTTGGCTATATACGATGCAGTACCTCTCGAACTAGCACTAAAATATCTACGATGCAGTCCCTCTCGCACTAGCAGTAAACTATCTACGATGCAGTTCCTCTCGATGTAGCACTACACAATCTACGATGCAGTCCCTCTAGATTAAGCAACAAACTGTCTACCATGCAGTTCCTCTCGAATTAAAACTCAACTGTCTTCGATGCACTCCCTCTGGGACCAGCACTCAACTATCTTCGATGCAGTCCCTCTAGATTTAGCAGTAAACTATCTACGATGCAGTCCCTTTTGATATTTCTACGATACATTCCGTCTTGATTTTTCACTAAACTACGATGCAGGCTCTCTCAAACTAGCAGTAAACTATCTACGATGCAGTTCCTCTTGGACTTGCACTAAACTATCTACGATATAGACCCTCCTCTATTTGGCCCGTAACTATCTACGGTGCAGTTCCTTTTGAACTAGACCGAACCCATCTACGACGGAGTCCCTCTCGGACTAGCAGTAAAATATCTTCGATGCAGTTCCCCAAGGTTAAGCACTATACTCTCTACGATGCAGTCCCTCTCGGACTAGCAGTTAACAATCTACGATGCAGTCCCTCTAGATTTAGCACTAAACTATCGACGATGCAGTCCCTTTTGATTTAGCACTTCGCTATATACTCTCCTGAACTAGCACTAACATATATACGATGCAGTCCCTCTCGGACTAGCAGTTAACTAACTCCGATGCAGTTCCTCTCGAACTACCACTAATCTATCTTCGATGCAGTCCCTCTTGGACTAGCACTAAATTATCAACGATAAAGTCCCTTTTGATTTAGTACTAAGCTGTGTACGACTTTTAGTCCCGATTTTGCACTAAACTATCTACGATGCAGTCCCTCTAGGTAGAATGCTAATATATCTACTATGCAGTCCCTTTTGATACATCTACGATACATTCCGTCTTGATTTTGAACAAAACTACGATGCAGTCCCTCTCGGACTAGCAGTAAATTATCTGCGATGCAGTTCCTCTCGAACCTGCACTAAAATATGTACGATACAGACCTTCCTCTATTTGGCCCTAAACTATCTGCGATGCAGTATCTTTAGAACTAGACCGAACCCATCTACGACGCAGTCCCTCTCGGACTACCAGTAATCTTTCTACGATGCAGTCCCCCAAGGTTTAAGCCCTATACTATCTACGGTGCAATCCCTGTCGGTCTAGCAGTTACTAATCTACGATGCAGCCCCTCTAGATTTGGCACTTTACTATCTACGATGCAGTTCCTCTCGAATTTGCACTAAACTATCTACGATGCAGTCCCTTTTGATTTAGCACTTCGCTATATACTCTCCCGAACTAGCACTAAAATATTAACGATGCAGTCCCTCTCGGCCCAGCACTCAACTATGATGCAGTTCCTCTTGGACTAGCACTAAACTAGCTACGATGCAGTTCCTCTTGGACTAGCACTAAACTATCTACGATGCAGTCCCTCTCGGACTAGCACTAAACTATCGACGATGCAGTCCCTCTAGATTAAGCACTAAACTATCTACGATGGAGTTCTTCTCGAACTAGCACTAAACTACCGGCGATCTAGTCGCTCTAGATTAAGAACTTAACTATACATATACGATGCAGTTCCTCTCAAACTTGCACTAAACTGGCTACGATGCAGCCCCTCTCGGACCAGCACTCAACTATCTACGATGCAGTCCCTCTCGAACTAGCACTTAACTATCTACGATGAAGTCCCACTCGGACTAGCACTAAACTATCTACGAAGCAGTCCCTCTCCGACTAGCAGTAAACTATCTACGATGCAGTCCCCCAAGGTTAAGCACTCGACTATCTACGATGCAGTCCCTCTCGGACTAGCAGTTAGCAATCTACGATGCTGCCCCTCTAGATTTAGCAGTAAGCTATCTACGATTCAGTCCCTGTTGATTTTGCACTAGACTATCTACGATGCAGTCCCTCTCGGACCAATACTAAACTATTTACAATGCAGTCCCTTTCGGACTAGCAGTTAACTATCCGCGATGCAGTCCCTTGCGGACTAGCACAACATTATCTACGATTCAGTTCACCAAGGTTAAGCACTATACTATTTATAATGCAGCCCCTCTCGAACTAGCACTAGGTTATCTACGATCCAGTCCCTTTTGATTTAGCACTTAGCTACATACGATGCAGTTCCTCTCGAACTAGCACTAAAATATCTACGATGCGGTCCCTCTCGCACTAGCAGTAAACTATCTACGATGCAGTCCCTCTAGATTAAGCACCAAACTGTCTACCATGCAGTTCCTCTCGAACTAAAACTCAACTGTCTACGATGCACTCCCTCTCGGACCAGCACTGAACTAACTTCGATGCAGTCCCTCTCGGACAAGCACTAGGTTATCTACGATGCAGTCCCTTTTGATTTAGCACTTCGCTTTATACGATGTACTTCGTACCGAACTAGCAGTAAACATTCTACGGTGCAGTTCCTCTCGAACTAGCACTATACTATCTGCGCTGCAGTTCCTCTCGAACTAGCACTAAACTGTCTACGATGCAGTCCCTCTCGGTCCAGCACTCAACTATCTACGATGCAGTCCCTCTCGAACTAGCACTAAATTATCTACGATGCAGTTCCTCTCGAACTACCACTAAACTATCTTCGCTGCAGTCCCTCTCGCACTAGCTCTAGATTATATACGATGAAGTCCCTTTTGGTACATCTACGATACATTCCGTCTTGATTTTGAAATAAACTACGATGCAGTCCCTCTCGGACTAGTAGTAAATTATCTATTAACTATCGACGACACAGGCCCTCCTCTATTTGGCCCTAAACTTTCTACGATGCAGTCCCTTTCGGACTAGTAGTTAACGATCTACGATGCAGTCCCTCTCCGACTAGCAGTAAACTATCTACGAAGCAGTCCCTCTCCGACTAGCACTAAACTACCTGCGATGCAGTTCCTCTCGAACTTGCACTCAACTATCTACGATGCAGTCCCTTTTGATTTAGCACTTCGCTATATACTGTCCTGAACTAGCACTAAAATATATACGATACAGTCCCTCTTGGACTAGCAGTTAACTAACTACGATGCAGTTCCTCTAGATTTAGCACTAAACTATCTACGATGCAGTCCCTCTCGGATTAGCACTAAACTATCTACGATGCAGTCCCTCTCGGACTAGCACTAAACTATCTACGATGCAGTTCCTCTCGAACTAGCACTAAACTATCTGCGATGCAGTTCCTCTCGAACTTGCACTAAACTATCTACGATGCAGTCCCTTTTGATATAGCACTTCGCTTTATACGATGCATTTCCTCGCGAACTAGCAGTAAACTATCTACGATGCAGTTCCTCTCGAAGTAGCACTAAACTATCTGCGATGCAGTTCCTCTCGAACTTGCACTCAACTATCTACGATGCAGTCCCTTTTGATTTAGCACTTCGCTATATACTCTCCTGAACTAGCACTAAAATATATACGATGCAATCCCTCTCGGACTAGCAGTTAACTAACTACGATATAGTTCCTCTCGAACTAGTACTAATCTATCTTCGATGCAGTCCCTCTTGGACTAGCACTAAATTATCAACGATAAAGTCCCTTTTGGTTTAGTACTAAGCTGTCTACGACTTGCCGTCCCGATTTTGCACTAAACTATCTACGAAGCAGTCCCTCTCTGACTAGCACAAACTATCTGCGATGCAGTTCCTCTCGAACTTCTCGAACTTGCACTAAACTATCTACGATGCAGTCCCTTTGATTTAGCACTTCGCTATATACTCTCCCGAACTAGCACTAAAATATCTACGATGCAGTCCCTCTCGGACTAGCAGCAGTAAACTATCTTCGATGCAGTCCCTCTCGTACTAGCAGTTAACTAACTACGATGCAGTTCCTCTCGAACTAGCACTAATCTATCTTCGATGCAGTCCCTTTTGATTTAGTACTAAGCTGTCTACGATACTTTCCGTCCCGATTTTGCACTAAACTATCTACGATGCAGTCCCTCGAGGTAAGATGCTAATATATCTACGATGCAGTCCCTCTCGGACTAGCACTAAACTATCTACCATGCAGTCCCTCTCAGCCTAATACTAAACTATTTACGATGCAGTCCCTGTCGGACTAGCAGTTAACTATCGACGATGCTGTCCCTCTAGATTAAGCACTATCCTATCGACGATGCAGTCCCTCTAGATTAAGAACCAAACTATTCATATACGATGTAGTTCCTCTCGAATATCACTTAACTATCTACGATGAAGTCCCTTTTGATTTAACACTGACACATTCTGTTTTGATTTTCACCAAACTATCTACGATGCACTCCTTCTCCGACTAGCTGTAAACTGTCTACGATGCTGTTCCTCTCGAACTCGCACTAAGCTATCTACGATACAGACCTTCCTCTATTTGGCCCTAAGCTATCTACGATGCAGTATCTGTAGAAATACACCAAAACCATCTACGACGCAGTCCCTCTCGGACTAGTAGTTAACAATGTACGATGCAGCCCCTCTAGATTTAGAACTAAGCTATCTACGATGCAGTTCCTCGAACTATCACTAAACTATCTTCGTTCAGTCCCTCTCGAATTAGCACTAAATTATCTACCATGCAGTCCCATTTGAATAAGCACTAAGCTATCTACGATACAGTCCGTCTTGATTTTGCACTTTAGTCTACGATGCAGTTCCTCTCGAACTAGCACTCAACTATCGACGATACAGACCCTCCTCTACTTGGCCCTAAATTATCTACGATGCAGTTCCTATCGAACTTGCATTTACTATCTACGATGCAGTCCCTCTCGTGTTAGCACTAAACAATCTTCGATGTAGTCCCGCTTGCACATGCACTAAATTATCTACGATGCAGTCCCTTTTGATTTAGCACTGAGCTATCTACGATACATTCCGTCCCGATTTTGCACTATACTATCTACGAAGCAGTCCCTTCTCCGACTAGCAGTAAACTATCTAATAAGCAGTCCCTCTCCGACTAGCACTAAACTATCTGCGATGCAGTTCCTCGATCTAGCACTAAACTATCTTCGATCAGTCCCTCTCGAACTAGCACTAAATTATCTACCAAGCAGTCCTATTTGAATAAGCACTAAGCTATCTACGATACATTCGGTCTTGATTTTGCACTTAAGTCTACGATGCAGTTCCTATCGAACTAGCACTAAACTATCGACGATACAGACCATCCTCTACTTGGCCCTAAACTATCTTCGATGCAGTCCCTCTCGGACGAGTAGTTAACGATCTACGATGCAGGCCCTCTAGATTATCCGCTAAACTATCTACGACGCAGTTCCTCTCGAACTAGCACTAAACTATCAGCGATGCAGTTCCTCTCGAACTTGCACTAAACTATCTACGAAGCAGTCCCTTCTCCGACTAGCCGTAAACTATCTACGAAGCAGTCCCTCTGCGACTAGCACTAAACTATCTGCGATGCAGTTCCTCTCGAACCTGCACTAAACTGTCTACGATGCACTCCCTTTTGATTAAGCACTTCGCTATATACTCTCCCGAACTAGCACTATAATATCTACGATGCAGTCCCCCTCGGACTAGCCCTAAACTATCTTCAATCAGTCCCTCTCTAACTAGCACTAAATTATCTACGATGCAGTCCCATTTGAATAAGCAATAAGCTATCTATGATACATTCCGTCTTGATTTTGCACTTAAGTCTACGATGCAGTTCCTATCAAACTTGCACTAAACTATATACGATGCAGTCTCTCCAGCGCTAGCAGTAAACTATCTACGATCCAGTTCCTCTCGAACTAGCACTAAACAATCTTCGATGCAGTCCCTCTAGGACTAGCACTAAATTATCAACGATGCAGTCTCTTTTGATTTAGCACTAACCTATCTACGATACATTCCGTCCCGATTTTGCACTAAACTATCGACGATGCAGTACCTCTAGGTAAAATGCTAATATATCTACGATGCAGTCCCTCTCGGACTAGCACTAAACTATCTACGATGCAGTCCCTCTCCGACTAGCAGTAAACTGTCTACGATGCAGTTCCTCTCGAACTTGCACTAAACAATCTTCGATGCAGTCCCTCTAGGACTAGCACTAAATTATCAACGATGCAGTCCCTTTTGATTTAGCACTAAGCTATCTACGATACATTCCGTCCAGATTTTGCACTAAACTACTTACGATGCAGTCCCTCTCCGACTAGCAGTAAACTGTCTACGATGCAGTTCCTCTCGAACTTGCACTATACCATCTACGATGCAGTCCCTTTTGATTTAGCACTTCGCTATATACTCTCCCGAACTAGCACTAAAATATCTTCGATCACTCCCTCTCGAACTAGCACTAAATTACCTACCATGCAGTCCTATTTGAATAAGCACTAAGGTATTTACGATACATTCCGTCTTGATTTTGCACTTAAGTCGACGATGCAATTCCTCTCGAACTAGCACTAAACTATCGACGATACAGACCCTCCTCTATTTGGCCCTAAGCTATCTACGATGCAGTCCCTCTCGAACTAGTAGTTAACATCTACGATGCAGCCCCTCTAGATTAACCATTAAACTATCTTATGCAGTTCCACTCGAGCTAGCACTAAACCATCTGCGATGCAGTTTCTCTCGAACTTGCACTAAACTATCTACGATGCAGTCCCTCCCGGACTGGCGGTAAACTATCAACGATGCAGTTCCCTCGAAAACTAGCCCTAATGTATCATCAATAAGTCCCTCTCGAACTAGCACTAATCTATTTTCGATGCAGTCCCTCTTGGACTAGCACTAAATTATCTACGATAAAGTCCCTTTTGATTTAGTACTAAGCTGTCTACGATGCTTTCCTTCCCGATTTTGCTCTAAACTATCTACGTTGCAGTCCCTCTAGGTAAAATGCTAATATATCTACGATGCAGTCCCTCTCGGATTAGCACTAAACTATCTACGATGCAGTCCCTCTCTGACTAACACTAAACTATTTACGATGCAGTCCCTGTCGGACTAGCAGTTAACTACCGACGATGCAGTCCCTCTAGAGTAAGCACTATCCTATCGACGATGCAGTCCCTCTAGATTAAGAACCAAACTATTCATATACGATGCAGTTCCTCTCGACCTAGCACTAAACTATCTACGATGCAGTCCCTTTTGATTTAACACTGACACATTCCGTTTTGATTTTGCACTAAACTATCTACGATGCAATCCCTGTCCGACTAGCAGTGAACTGTCTACGATGCAGTTCCTCTCGAACTTGCACTAAGCTATCTACGATACAGACCTGCCTCTATTTGGCCCAAAGCTATCTACGATGCAGTATCTTTAGAACTAGACCGAACCCATCTACCACGCAGTCCCTCTCGGAGTAGCAGTTAACAATGTACGATGCAGCCCCTCTAGATTTGGCACTAAGTTATCTACGATGCAGTTCCTAGATCTAGCACTAAACTATCTTCGATCAGTCCCTCTCGAACTAGCACTAAATTATCTACCATGCAGTCTCATTTGAATAAGCACTAAGCTATCTACGATACATTCCGTCTTGATTTTGCACTTAAGTCTACGATCCAGTTCCTCTCGAACTAGCACTAAACTATCGACGATACAGACCCTCCTCTACTTGGCCCTAAACTATCTTCGATGCAGTCCCTCTCGGACTAGTATTTAACGATCTACGATGCAGGCCCTCTAGATTAACCCCTAAACTATCTACGATGCAGTTCCTCTCGAACTAGCACTAAACTATCAGGGATGCAGTTCCTCTCGAACTTGCACTAAACTATCTACGATGCAGTCCCTCTCGGACTAGCAGTAAACTATCTTACAATGCAGTTCCCTCAAAAACTAGCCCTAAACTATCTGCAATCAGTCCCTCTCTAACTAGCACTAAACTATCTACGATGCAGTCCCTCCTGCGCTAGCAGTAAACTATCTACGATCCAGTTCCTCTCGAACTAGCACTAAGCAATCTTCGATGCAGTCCCTCTAGGACTGGCACTAAATTTTCAACGATGCAGTCCCTTTTGATTTAACACTAAGCTATCTACGATACATTCCGTCCCGATTTTGCACTAAACTATTTACGATGCAGTCCCTCTCCGACTAGCACTAAACTATCTGCGATGCAGTTCCTCTCGAACTTGCACTATACTATCTACGATGCAGTCCCTTTTGATTTAGCACTTCGCTATATACTCTCCCGAACTAGCACTAAAATATCTACGATGCAGTCCCTCTCGGACTACCAGTAAACTATCTTCGATGGGGTCCCTCTTGTACTAGCAGTTAACTAACTACGTTGCAGTTCCTCTTGAACTAGCACTAATTTATCTTCGAGGCAGTCCCTCTTGGACTAGCACTAAATTATCTACGATAAAGTCCCTCTTGATTTAGTACTCAGCTGTCTCCGATACTTTCCATTCCGATTTTGCACTAAACTATCTACGATGCAGTCCCTCTCGGTAAAATGCTAATATATCTACGATGCAGTCCCTCTCGGACTAGCACTAAATTATCTACGATGCAGTCCCTTTTGAATAAGCAATAAGCTATCTATGATACATTCCGTCTTGATTTTGCACTTATGTCTACGATGCAGTTCCTATCGAACTTGCACTAAACTATCTACGATGCAGTCCCTCCCGCGCTAAACAATTTTTGATGCAGTCCCTCTTGGACTAGCACTAAATTATCTACGATGCAGTCCCTTTTGATTTAGCACTAACTTATCTACGATACTTTCCGTCCCGATTTTGCAAAAACTATCTACGATGCAGTCCCTCTCCGACTAGCAGTCAACTGTCTACGATGCAGTTCCACTCGAACTAGCACTAAACTATCTACGAAGCAGTCCCTCTCCGACTAGCAATAAACTATCTACGAAGCGGTCCGTCTCCGACTAGCACTAAACTATCTGCGATGCAGTTCCTCTCGAACTTGCACTGAACTATCTACGATGCAGTCCCTTTTGATTTAGCACTTCGCTATATACTCTCCCGAACTAGCACTAAAATATCTACGATGCAGTCCCTCTCGTACTAGCAGTTAACTAACTACGATGCAATTCCTCTTGAACTGGCACTAATCTATCTTCGATGTAGTCCCTCTTAGACTAGCACGAAATTATCTACGATAAAGTCCCTTTTGATTTAGTACTAAGCTGTCGACGATACTTTCCGTCCCGATTTTGCACGAAACTATCTACGATGCAGTCCCTCTAGGTAAAATGCTAATATATCTACGATGCAGTCACTCTCGGACTAGCACTAAACTATCTACGATGCAGTCCCTCTCAGGCTAATTTTAAACTATTTACGATGCAGTCCCTATCGGACTAGCAGTTAACTATCGACGATGCAGTCCTTCTAGAGTAAGCACTAACCTATCTACGATGCATTCCCTCTAGATTAAGAACCAAACTATTCATATACGATGCAGTTCCTCTCGAATTGGCACTTAACTATCTACGATGCAGTCCCTTTTGATCACTGACACATTCCGTTTTGATTTTGCACTAAACTATCTACGATGCGGTCCCTCTCCGACTAGCAGTAAACTGTCTACGATGCAGTTCCTCTCGAACTTGCACTAAGCTATCTACGATACAGACCTTCCTCTATTTAGCCCTAAGCTAAATAGTAGTTAACAATGTACGATGCAGCCCCCCTAGATTTAGCACTAAGCTACCTACGATGCAGTTCCTCGAACTAGCACTAAACTATACTAAATTTTCCAGTGAACGTTGACTCAACGACTTGTTCGTTTTTGAATGATAATGTTTTGTTTTTTCCGTAAATTTTATTTATTTTTATAATTTTTTATTTTTTATTTAATTGTTGGTTTTTGTTTTATTAATTTTTGGTCTTTTTAAATTTAGATGTCCACCTCAAAATTTTAAATACAATTCAAAATTTGTATTCATTAAGCTGTGTTAAGAGGGGCAGATGACCTCGTTGTTCCGCCCCTTAAAACAACAATAACTAACTATCTTCGATCACTCCCTCTCGAACTAGCACTAAATTATCTACCATGCAGTCCCATTTGAATAAGCACTAAGCTATCTACGATACATTCGTCTTGATTTTCACTTAAGTCTACGATGCAGTTCCTCTCGAACTAGCACTAAACTATCGACGATACAGACCCTCCTCTACTTGGCCCTAAACTATCTACGATGCAGTCCCTCTCGGACTAGTAGTTAACGATCTACGAAGAGGCCCCTCTGGATTAACCACTAAACTATCTACGATGCAGTTCCTCTCGAACTAGCACTAAACTATCTGCGATGCTGTTCCTCTCGAAATTGCACTAAACTATCTACGATGCAGTCCCTCTCGTACTAGCAGTAAACTATCTTACGATGCAGTTCCTTCGAAAGCTAACCCTAAACTATCTTCAATCAATCCCTCTCGACCTAGCACTAAATTATCTACGATGCAATCCCATTTGAATAAACAATAAGCTATCTATGATACATTCCGTCTTGATTTTGCACTTAAGTCTACGATGCAGTAATGGCAACAGTATGTAACGTGTACTTCCCGCCTGATTCTCAGCCGGATTACGACCAGCTGGTGGATCTAGTCTCTCAGCTCCCCCCTCCTTTTCTCCTTCTGGGAGATGTTAATGCCCACAACACCATCTGGGGCTCCGCTACCACTAGCGGTAAAGGGAGAGATTTTGAGAGGCTGATCAGGCGGCTGGACCTGTGTCTGTTGAACACAGGGGAACCTACGCACTTCTCTATTGCGCACGGTACTTATTCAAGTATCGATATTACCCTGTGCAGTCGTGCGCTGGTTCCCCTGCTACAGTGGGGTGTACACGATGACCTTTGTAATAGTGACCATTTTCCAATTATCGTTACTCTTCCGAACCAGAGAGCCATCGAGTTACCAAGTCGATGGCTTCTCCGTCGGGCTGATTGGCCAACTTTCACGGCACGTGCGGTGTTTGCCGAAGATACCTTTGAGAGTGTCGACGATCATACCATTCACATAACGAATGGTATTTTGACTGCTGCTGAGGAAACAATACCTTCCTCATCCGGCAACTCACGCCGGAAGCTCGTCCCTTGGTGGACAGCCGAGATTGCAGCAGCCATTAAAGATCGTCGACGTGCTTTCAAATGCTATCGGAGGCAAAACACTATGGCCAACCTTATCACTTTCAGAAGGATGCGTGCTAGAGCCCGATATCTGATTCGGGAGAGTAAGAAAACGACGTGGGAAAAGTATGTGTCGTCCATGACGGCGCATACTCCTTCATCTCAAGTGTGGACTAAGCTTCGTCGGATCTCCGGACTCCCGACATCACTATCGATACCCGGAGTGTCCATCAATGGGGACATCATCACGGACCATCTCGCCATTGCCAACAGCATTGGCTCGCACTTCTCCGATGTATCCTGCTCCGGGAGTTACGATCCTACATTTCTGACTCTGAAGCGGGAGGCAGAGACTCACCCCTTGTCCTTTGCCACTGCTGCTTCGGAGTCCTATAATGTACCATTCTCTGAATGGGAACTGCGCAGTGCGCTTGCACTGTGCAGGGATACGGCTCCTGGACCGGATAACATACATAATCAAATGTTAAAACATCTGTGCGAATCCAGTATGAAAGAACTGTTGATCCTCTTCAATCGTATATGGATTGAAGGGGAGTTTCCATCTCAATGGCGAGAGGGGATCGTGATACCGATTCCTAAGGCTGGAAAGGATCCCAAGTTTGTAAGCAGCTATAGGCCCATTTGTTTGACAAATGGCCTATGTAAGCTGCTCGAAAAGATGGTGAACCGTCGACTGGTGTGGTTCTTGGAGGATAAAGGTCTCCTGTCTGAGTACCAATGTGGATTTCGCTCTCATAGGTCCACCACTGACCATCTGGTGCGACTTGAGAGCGCCATACAGGAGGCTTTTTTCCGGAAGCAGCACCTAGTCACGGTTTTCTTTGACCTCGAGAAAGCCTACGACACCACATGGCGCTACGGGATCCTTTCCACCCTTCACAAGTGGGGACTCCGTGGTAACTTACCGACTTTCATTGCGAATTTCATGTCCGTCCGACTCTTCCGTGTAAGGGTCGGTAGGACATTATCGCAGTACTATACCCAAGAAAATGGAGTTCCTCAGGGTTCAGTGCTGAGTGTCACCTTGTTCGCGATTGCCATTAATGGCATTGTTGCCGCCGCCGGGTCCGCGGTAGTTCCATCGCTGTATGTAGACGATTTAGCTCTGCATTACAGCTCTGGAAGTATGGCAGTCGTGGAACGGCAATTGCAGCTAGCCATCAACCGGGTCGACAGGTGGGCTCACGACCGGGGTTTTCGTTTTTCAGCAGCGAAAACCTCCGTCGTCCATTTTTGTCGGCTACGGAGGCTACATTTACACCCTGAACTACATCTCAGGGATGCTGCGTTGCCGGTGGTTGACACTTATCGCTTCCTGGGGCTCCATTTTGACAGCAAGTTAACGTGGCAGCACCATATACGGCAATTGAAAATGACATGTCTCAGGAAACTGAACATGCTCAGGTTTCTTAGTAGCACTACGTGGGGGGCTGACCGTGCGGTGCTGCTACGGTTCTACCAAGCCCTCGTCCTGTCCCGGCTAGACTATGGTTCTGCGGCATACGGTTCAGCAAGGCCGGCAACCTTGAAAATGCTGGACAGTATCCACCATAGTGGCGTTAGACTGGCTACCGGTGCCTTCCGGACCAGCCCGATACCCAGCCTACTCGTCGAATCGGGTGTTCCACCTTTAAATTATAGACGCCAACATATGCTGTTAGCATATGCTGCCAATGTGCGTCAAATGCCGCAACACCCGACCTATCAAGCTCTCTTCGGTACCCAAAACCACCAGGGGTACGCCAACCGGCCTCGTGCCACTCGGCCGGTTGGTATTAGACTTGATAGCTCGTGTACCGAAATAGGAGTGGCTGTAGGTCCCTGTATGATCCGGACATCTAGCGAGGTGCCTCCGTGGCAAGTCCCGCGTCCGGAAATTCGGTTAGATCTGCACCGAGGTCCTAAGGTGAACACGGATGCCTCCGTTTACCGGAGGCAGTTCCACAGCATAGTTCACCAATTTCCGGACGCTGGCATTCTATACACGGATGGTTCGAAGGTGGACGAGAAGGTGGGTTGTGCTTACGTTATTGATGGTGCAAATACCAAGATCTCTTTGCCTGAGGCCTGTAGTGTGTTTACTGCGGAGCTCGTTGCCATCTATGAAGCTCTGCAGTTTGCACTACAAGATGCACGAATCCACTTTCTCGTGTGTACCGACTCTTTGAGTTCGTTGCAGTCAATTGCTACATGTTTCCCGCAACACCCCCTAGTGCAGCGAATCCACGACCTACTAGCCGGGCTGTGCCACGCTGACACTCGAATCACCTTTCTGTGGCTTCCAAGCCACATGGGAATTGCGGGAAATGAGTTAGCGGATCAAGCTGCAAAAGAGGCGGTATCACTACCACCTCGACCAATGGAGGTACCCGCTAGAGATATTCGCTCTCAGTTACGCCTACAAGTTCTGGCTTTTTGGGAGAGTCAGTGGCTAGCTGACCCACTGCCCAGTAAACTGAGAGCGAACAAGGGAACTACTCGCGTTTGGCGGAGCTCCTTCCGGGCCCGGAGAGAGTCCGTCATTTTGTGTAGGCTAAGGATAGGTCATACAAGATCCACCCACTCGTACCTAATGAGAAGGGAAGACCCCCCACTTTGTACCTGTGGAGCCGTTTTCACCGTGGCCCACATTTTCACCGAGTGTGTGGATCTTGCTGACTTACGAAGAAACCTTGGTTTGCAGACGACACTCAAACTTATATTAGCCGATGACGCGGTGGCTGCTGATCGCGTTATCCGCTTTATAAGTGAGAGTGGGTTAGGGCCAGCAATCTAAATTTTCCAGTGAACTTTGACTCAACGACTTGTTCGTTTTTGAATGATAATGTATTGTTTTTTCCGTAATTTTTGTTTATGTTTATATTTTTATTTATTAAATGTTTGTTTTTGTTTTATTAATTTTTGGTCTTTTTAAATTTAGATGTCCACCTCAAAATTTTAAATTCAATTCAAAATTTGTATTCTTTAATCTGTGTTAAGAGGGGCAGATGACCTCGTAGTTCCGCCCCTTAAAACAACAATAACTAACTAACTAACTAACCTATCGAACTTGCACTATACTATCTACGATGCAGTCCCTCTCGCGCTAGCAGTAAACTCTCTACGATGCAGTTCCTCTCGAACTAAACAATCTACGAAGCAGTCCCTCTCCGACTAGCAGTAAACTATCTAGGAAGCAGTCACTCTCCGACTAGCACTAAAATATCTGCGATGCAGTCCCTCTCAGACTAATACTAAACTATTTACGATGCAGTTCCTGTCGGACTAGCAGTTAACTATCGACGATGCTGTCCCTCTAGATTAAGCACTATCCTATCGACGATGCAGTCCCTCTAGATTAAGAACCAAACTATTCATATACGATGTAGTTCCTCTCGAATTAGCACTTAACTATCTACGATGAAGTCCCTTTTGATTTAACACTGACACATTCTGTTTTGATTTTCACTAAACTATCTACGATGCAGTCCCTCTCCAACTAGCTGTAAACTGTCTACGATGCTGTTCCTCTCGAACTCGCACTAAGCTATCTACGATACAGACATTCCTCTATTTGGCTCTAAGCTATCTACGATGCAGTATCTGTAGAAATAGACCGAACCCATCTACGACGCAGTCCCTCTCGGACTAGTAGTGAACAATGTACGATGCAGCCCATCTAGATTTAGCACTAAGCTATCTACGATGCAGTTCCTCGAACTATCACTAAACTATCTTCGTTCAGTCCCTCTCGAATTAGCACTAAATTATCTACCATGCAGTCCCATTCGAATAAGCACTAAGCTATCTACGATACATTCCTTCTTGATTTTTCACTTAAGTCTACGATGCAGTTCCTCTCGAACTAGCACTAAACTATCGACGATACAGACCCTCCTCTACTTGGCCCTAAATTATCTACGATGCAGTTCCTATCGAACTTGCATTAACTATCTACGATGCAGTCTCTCTCGCGTTAGCACTAAACAATCTTTGATGCAGTCCCTCTTGCACTTGCACTAAATTATCTACGATGCAGTCCCTTTTGATTTAGCACTTCGCTATATACTCTCCCGAACTAGCACTATAATATCTACGATGCAGTCCCTCTCGGACTAGCAGTAAACTATCTTCGATGCAGTCCCTCTCCGACTAGCACTAAACTATCTGCGATGCGGTTCCTCTCGAACTTGCACTAAACTATCTACGATGCACTCCCTTTTGATTAAGCACTTCGCTATATACTCTCCCGAACTAGCACTATAATATCTACGATGCAGTCCCTCTCGGACTAGCAGTAAACTATCTTCGATGCAGTCCCTCTCGTACTAGCAGTTAACTAACAACGATGCAGTTCCTCTCGAACTAGCACTAATCTATCTTCGATGCAGTCCCTCTTGGTCTAGGACTAAATTATCTACGATAAATTCCCTTTTGATTTAGTACTAAGCTGTCTACGATACTTTCCGTCCCGATTTTGCACTAAACTATCTACGATGCAGTCTCTCTAGGTAAAATGCTAATACATCTACGATGCAGTCCCTCTCGGACAAGCACTAAACTATCTACGATGCAGTCCCTCTCAGACTAATACTAAACTATATACGATGCTGTCCCTGTCGGACTAGCAGTTAACTATCGACGATGCAGTCCCTCTAGATTATGAACTAACCTATCGACGATGCAGTCCCTCTAGATTAAGAACCGAAATCTTCATATACAATGCAGTTCCTCTCGAACTAGCACTAAACTATCTACAATGCAGTCCCTTTTGATTTAACACTGACACATTCCGTTTTGATTTTGCACTAAACTATCTACGATGCAGTCCCTCTCCGACTGGCAGTAAACTGTCTACGATGCATTTCCTCTCGAACTTCACTAAGCTATCTACGATACAGACCTTCCTCTATTTGACCCTAAGCTATCTACGATGCAGTATCTTTAGAACTAGACCAAACCCATCTACGACGCAGTCCCTCTCGGAGTAGCTGTTAACAATGTACGATGCAGCCCCTCTAGATTCAGCACTATGCTATCTACGATGCAGTTCCTCGATCTAGCACTAAACTATATTCGATCAGTCCCTCTCGAACTAGCACTAAATTATCTACCATGCAGTCCCATTTGAATAAGCCCTAAGCTATCTACGATACATTCCGTCTTGATTTTGCACTTAAGTCTACGATGCAGTTCCTCTCGAACTAGCACTAAACTATCGACGATACAGACCCTCCTCTACTTGGCCCTAAACTATCTTCGATGCAGTCCCTCTCGGACTAGTAGTTAACGATCTACGATGCAGGCCCTCTAGATTAACCACTAAACTATCTACGACGCAGTTCCTCTCGAACTAGCACTAAACTATCAGCGATGCAGTTCCTCTCGAACTTGGACTAAACTATCTACGATGCAGTCCCTCCAGCGCTAGCAGTAAACTATCTACGATCCAGTTCCTCTGGAACTAGCACTAAACAATCCTCGATGCAGTCCTTCTAGGACTAGCACTAAATTATCTACGGTGCAGTTCCTCTCGAACTAGCACTAAACTATCAGCGATGCAGTTCCTCTCGAACTTGCACTAAACTATCTACATTGCAGTCCCTCTCGGACTTGCAGTAAACTATCTTACGATGCAGAACTCTCGAACACTAGCCCTAAACTATCTACAATCAGTCCCTCTCTAACTAGCACTAAATTATCTACGGTGCAGTCCCATTTGAATAAGCAATAAGCTATCTATGATACATTCCGTCTTGACTTTGCACTTAAGTCTACGATGCAGTTCCTATCGAACTTGCACTAAACTATCTACGATGCAGTCCCTCCAGCGCTAGCAGTAAACTATCTACGATCCAGTTCCTCTCGAACTGGCACTAAACAATCCTCGATGCAGTCCTTCTAGGACTAGCACTAAATTATCTACGATCCAGTTCCTCTCGAACTAGCACTATACTATCTACGATGCAGTCCCTTTTGATTTAGCACTTCGCTATATACTCTCCCGAACTAGCACTAAGATATCTACGATGCAGTCCCTCTCGGACTAGCAGTAAACTATCTTCGATGCAGTCCCTCTTGTACTAGCAGTTAACTAACTACGTTGCAGTTCCTCTTGAACAAGCCCTAATCTATCTTCGATGCAGTCCCTCTTGGACTAGCACTAAATTATCTACGATAAAGTTCCTTTTGATTTAGTATTCATCTGTCTACGTACTTTCCGTCCCGATTATGCACTAAACTATCGACGATGCAGTCCCTCTAGGTAAAATGCTTATATATCTACGATGCAGTCCCTCTTGGACTAGCACTAAACTATCTACGATGCAGTCCCTCTCAGACTAATACTAAACTATTTACGATACAGTCCCTGTCGGACTAGCAGTTAACTATCGACGATGCAGCCCTCTAGATTAAGCACTAACCTATTGGTGATGCAGTCCCTCTAGATTAAGAACCAAACTATATGTATACGATGCAGTTGCTCTCGAACTAGCAGTAAACTATCTACGATGCAGTCCCTTTTGATTTAACACTGACACATTCCGTTTGGATTTTGCACTAAACTATCTACGATTCAGTCCCTCTCCGACTAGCAGTAAACTGTCTACGGAGCAGTCTCTCTCCGACTAGCACTAAACTATCTGCGATGCAGTTCCTCTCGAAAATGCACTAAACTATCTACGATGCAGTCCCTCTCGGTCTAGCAGTAAACTATCTACGATGCAGTCCCTCTCGGACTAGCACTAAATTATCTACGATAAAGTCCCTTTTGATTTAGTACTCAACTGTCTACGATACTTTCCGTCCCGATTTTGCACTAAACTATCGACGATGCAGTCCTTCTAGGTAAAATGCTAATATATCTACGATGCAGTCCCTCTCGGACTAGCACTAAACTATCTATGATGCAGTTCCTCTCAGACTAATACTAAACTATTTACGATTCAGTCCCTGTCGGACTAGCAGTTAACTATCGCCGATGCAGTCCCTTTATATTAAGCACTAACCTATCGACGATGCAGTCCCTCTAGATTAAGAACCAAACTATTCATATACGAGGCAGTTCCTCTCGAACTAGCGGTAAACTCTCCTCGATGCAGTCCCTTTTGATTTAACACTCACATTCCGTTTTGATTTTGCACTAAACTATCTTCGATGCAGTCCCTCTCCGACTAGCAGTAACCTGTCTACGATGCAGTTCCTCTCGAACTTGCACTAAGCTATCTACGATACAGACCTTCCTCTATTTGGCCCTATGCCATCTACGATGCAGTATCTTTAGAACTAGACCGAACCCATCTACGACGCAGTCCCTCTCGGACTAGCAGCTAACAATCTACGATGCAGCCCCTCTAGATTTAGCACTAAGCTATCTACGATGGAGTTCCTCGTACTAGCACTAAACTATCTTCGATCAGTCCCTCTCGAACTAGCACTAAATTATGTACCATTCAGTCCCATTTGAATAAGCACTAAGCTATCTAGGATACATTCCATCTTGATTTTGCACTTAACTCTACGATGCAGTTTCTCTCGAACTAGCACTAAACTATCTGCTATGCAGTTCCTCTCGAACTTGCACTAAACTGTCTACGATGCAGTCCCTCTCGGACTAGCACTAAACTATCTACGATGCAGTACCTCTCAGACTAATACTAAACTACTTATGATGCAGTCCCTGTCGGACTAGCAGTTAACTATCGACGATGCAGTCCCTCTAGATTAAGCATTAACCTATCGACGATGCAATCCCTGTAGATTAAGAACCAAACTATTCATATACGATGCAGTTCCTCTCGAAATAGCACTAAACTATCTACGATGCAGTCCCTCTCGTTCTTGCAGTAAACTATCTACGATGCAGTCCCTCTCGGACTAGCAGTAAACTATCTACGATGCAGTTCCCTCGAAAACTAGCCCTAAACTATCTTCAATCAGTCCCTCTGGAACTAGCACTAAATTATCTACGATGAAGTCCCATTTGAATAAGCACTAAGCTATCTACGATACATTCAGTCTTGATTTTTCACTTAAGTCTACGATGCAGTTCCTATCGAACTTGCACTAAACTATCTACGATGCAGTCCCTCCCGCGCTAGCAGTAAACTATCTACGATGCAGTTTCTCTCGAACTAGCACTAAACAATTTTCGATGCAGTCCCTTTTGGACTAGCACTAAATTATCTACTATGCAGTCCCTTTTGATTTATCACTAAGCTATCTACGATACATTACGTCCCTATTTTGCACTAAACTATCTACGAAGCAGTCCCTCTCCGACTAGCAGTAACAAAGCAGTTCCTCTCCGACTAGCACTAAACTATCTACGATGCAGTCCTCTTTGATTTAGCACTTCGCTATTTACTCTCCCGAACTAGCACTAAATTATCTACGATGCTGTCCTTCTCGGACTAGCAGTAAAATATCTTCGATGCAGTCCCTCTCGGACTAGCAGTAAACTATCTACGATGCAGTTCCCTCGAAAACTAGCCCTAAACTATCTTCAATCAGTCCCTCTCGAACTAGCACTAAATTATCTACGATGAAGTCCCATTTGAATAAGCACTAAGCTATCTACGATACATTCCGTCTTGATTTTGCACTTAAGTCTACGATGCAGTTCCTATCGAACTTGCACTAAACTATCTATGATGCAGTCCCTCCCGCGCTAGCAGTAAACCATCTACGATGCAGTTCCTCTCGAACTAGCACTAAACTATCGACGATACAGACCCTCCTCTACTTGGCCCTAAACTATCTTCGATGCAGTCCCTCTCGGACTAGTAGTTAACGATCTACGATGCAGGCCCTCTAGATTAACCACTATACTATCTACGATGCAGTTCCTCTCGAACTAGCACTAAACTATCAGCGATGCAGTTCCTCTCGAACTTGCACTAAACTATCTACGATGCAGTCCCTCCAGCGCTAGTAGTAAACTATCTACGATCCAGTTCCTCTCCAACTAGCACTAAACAATCCTCGATGCAGTCCTTCTAGGACTAGCACTAAATTATCTACGATGCAGTTCCTCTCGAACTAGGACTAAACTATCAGCGATGCAGTTCCTCTCGAACTAGCACTAAACTATCAGCGATGCAGTTCCTCTCGATCTTGCACAAAAATATCTACGTTGCAGTCCCTCTCGGACTTGCAGTAAACTATCTTACGATGCAGAACTCTCGAAAACTAGCCCTAAACTATCTACAATCAGTCCCTCTCTAACTAGCACTAAATTATCTACGATGAAGTCCCATTTGAATATGCAATAAGTTATCCATGATACATTCCGTCTTGATTTTGCTCTTTAGTCTACGATGCAGTTCCTATCGAACTTGCACTAAACTATCTACGATGCAGTCCCTTCAGCGCTAGCAGTAAACTATCTACGATCCAGTTCCTCTCGAACTAGCACTAAACTATCTACGAAGCAGTGCCTCTCCGACAAGGAGTAAACTATCTACGAAGCAGTCCCTCTCCGACTAGCACTAAACTATCTGCGATGCAGTTCCTCTCGAACTTGCACTATACTATCTACGATGCAGTCCCTTTTGATTTAGCACTTCGCTATATACTCTCCCGAACTAGCACTAAAATATCTACGATGCAGTCCCTCTCGGACTAGCAGTAAACTATCTTCGATGCAGTCCCTCTTGGACTAGCACTAAATTATCTACGATAAAGTTCCTTTTGATTTAGTACTCAGCTGTCTACGATACTTTCCGTCCCGATTTTGCACTAAACGATCGACGATGCAGTCCCTCTAGGTAAAATGATTATATATCTACGATGCAGTCCCTCTCGGACTAATACTAAACTATTTACGATACATTCCCTGTCGGACTAGCAGTTAACTATCGACGATGCAGTCCCTCTAGATTAAGCACTAACCTATCGACGATGCAGTACCTCTAGATTAAGAACCAAACTATTCATATACGATGCAGTTCCTCTCGAACTAGCACTAAACTATCGACGATACAGACCCTCCTCTATTTGGCCCTAAACTATCTACGATGCAGTCCGTCTCGGACTAGTATTTAACGATCTTCGATGCAGCCCCTCTAGATTGACCACTAAACTATCTGCGATGCAGTTCCTCTCGAAATAGCACTGAACTATCTGCGATGCAGTTCCTCTCGAAAATGCACTAAACTATCTACGATGCAGTCCCTCTCGGTCTAGCAGTAAACTATCTACGATGCAGTCCCTCTCGGACTAGCACTAAATTATCTACGATAAAGTCCCTCTCAGACTAATACTAAACTATTTACGATGCAGTCCCTGTCGGACTAGCAGTTAACTATCGACGATGCAGTTCCTCTAGATTAAGCTCTAACCTATCTACGATGCAGTCCCTCTATAGAGCATCCAGCGTTTAGAAAAGACTGTGGAGCCTTATGGCGACAGTGTTGCTAACTCTAGGCAGAGGTAGCGCTGACGTCATACGTTATGTCACCCGCTTCGAGTACTGCGCTTTCATAAGTTAGCGAGACAACCACAACCCCAGCAGCTAACTGAAATGGAACACGCCCAGGAAGGAACAGTTTTGCAGGTGTTAACGGATTGGACCAGTATTAAGGATACTGTGCGAAGAGAACCAATAACGACATTCATTTCGTTGTGATATGACGCATTACTGATTGACAGATGTCGAGAGCACAACCCTTCCTTCCTTCTCGGATGTATGCAGACGATGTTAACAAGTTTTATGTCAGCAATACTGTTGATCATCACCTCTTTAGTTATTAGTTAGGCTGTAATTTAATTTCTTTCAATTTTATTCATGTTGTTTTGTTTAGATTAATATTTGTAATATTGTAGTGAGTTAGTCGTGCGGTTAGGGGCGCGCAGCTGTGAGCTTGCATTCGGGAGATAGTGGGTTGGAACCCAACTGTCGGCAGCCATGATTCGATCGAACAGAAAATAAAACAGACACACATCAGTAACACCAATGACGGATAGTGCTTCAGAACTTATGTTGTCGGCGGAACTGAGCACGTGCTCCACTCCGGACGAGCATGCAGCACAGGACGAGGCTCTTCTTTCCAGCGTGCTAACCTCGAAAATTTTTAAATTACTAAGACGTAATATAAACAATACTTGTATGCAATAACAAAGGTAATCAATTGGCAGATAATTGTAGGAAGCTATTATGACGAAAAATATATATGTTCAGAATTCCTTCAGGATAAAAGGTGAGACAACAAAACCAGTGTAGAGGGGATATCCGTTAAAAGTAAAAGCCCATAAGACCCACAGTCTTTTCTAAACGCTGGATGCTCTATAGATTAAGGACCAAACTATTCATATACGTTGCAGTTCCTCTCGAACTAGCAGTAAACTATCCACGATGCAGTCCCTTTTGATTTAACACTGACACATTCCGTTTTGATTTTGCACCAAACTATCTACGATGCAGTCCCTCGCCGACTAGCAGTAACCTGTCTACGATGCAGTTCCTCTCGAACTAGCACTAAACTATCGACGATACAGACCCTCCTCTACTTGGCCCTAAACTATCTTCGATGCAGTCCCTCTCGGACTAGTAGTTAACGATCTACGATGCAGGCCCTCTAGATTAACCACTATACTATCTACGATGCAGTTCCTCTCGAACTAGCACTAAACTATCTGCGATGCAGTTCCTCTCGAACTTGCACTAAACTATCTACGATGCAGTCCCTCTCGGACGAGCAGTTAACTAACTACGATGCAGTTCCTCTCGGACTAGAACTAAATTATCTACGATAAGTTCTTTTGATTTAGTACTAAGCTGTCTACGATACTTTCCGTCCCGATTTTGTACTAAACTATCTACGATGCAGTCCCTCTATGTAAAATGCTAATATATCTACGATGCAGTCCCTCTCAGTTTGATGCAGTCCCTGTCGGACTAGCAGATAACTATCGACGATGCAGTCCCTCTAGATTAAGCACTAACCTATTGACGATGCAGTACCTCTAGATTAAGAACCAAACTATTCATATACGATGCAGTTCCTCTCGCACTAGCACTAAACTATCGACGATACAGACCCTCCTCTACTTGGCCCTAAACTATCTACGATGCAGTCCCTCTCGGACTAGTATTTAACGATCCCCTCTAGATTAACCACTAAACTATCTACGATGCAGTTCCTCTCGAAATAGCACTGAACTATCTGCGATGCAGTTCCTCTCGAACTTGCACTAAACTATCTACGATGCAGTCCCTCTCGGTCTAGCAGTAAACTATCTACGATGCAGTCCCTCTCGGACTAGCAGTAAGCTATCTACGATGCAGTTCCCTCGAAAACTAGCCCTAAACTATCTTCAATCAGTCCCTCTCGAACTAGCACTAAATTATCTACGATGCAGTCCCATTTGAATAAGTACTAAGCTATCTACGATACATTCCGTCTTGATTTTGCACATACGTCTACGATGCAGTTCCCATCGAACTTGCACTAAACTATCTACGATGCAGTCCCTCCCGCGCTAGCAGTAAACCATCTACGATGCAGTTTCTTCTCGAACTAGCACTAAACAATCTTCGATGCAGTCCCTCTTGGACTAGAACTAAATTATCTACGATGCAGTCCCTTTTGATTTAGCACTAAGCCATCTACGATACATTCCGTCCCGATTTTACCCTAAACTATCTACGATGCAGTCCCTCTCCGACTAGCAGTAAACTGTCTACTATGCAGTTCCTCTCGAACTAGCACTAAACTATCGACGATACAGACCCTTCTCTACTTGGCCCTAAACTATCTTCGATGCAGTCCCTCTCGGACTAGTAGTTAACGATCTACGATGCAGGCCCTCTAGATTAACCACTAAACTATCTACGATGCAGTTCCTCTCGAACTAGCACTAAACTATCTGCGATGAAGTTCCTCTCGTACTTCCACCAACTTATCTACCATGTAGTCCCTCTTGGACTAGCAGTAAACTATCTACGATGCAGTTCCCTCGAAAACTAGCCCTAAACTATCTTCAATCAGTCCCTCTCGAACTAGCAGTAAATTATCTACGATGCAGTCCCATTTGAATAAGCAATAAGCTATCTATGATACATTCCGCCTTGATTTTGCACTTAAGCCTACGATGCAGTTCCTATCGAACTTGCACTAAACTATCTACGATGCAGTCCCTCCCACGCTAGCAGTAAACTATCTACGATGCAGTTCCTCTTGAACTAGCACTAAACAATTTTCGATGCAGTCCCTCTTGGACTAGCACTAAATTATCTACGATGCAGTCCCTTTTGATTTATCACTAAGCTATCTGCGATACATTACGTCCCGATTTTGCACTAAACTATCTACGATGCAGTCCCTCTCCGACTAGCAGTAAACTGTCTACGATGCAGTTCCTCTCGAACTGGCACTAAACTATCTTACGATGCAGTTCCCTCGAAAGCTAACCCTAAACTATCTTCAATCAATCCCTCTCGACCTAGCACTAAATTATGTACGATGCAATCCCATTTGAATAAGCAATAAGCTATCTATGATACATTCCGTCTTGATTTTCTCGAACTAGCACTAAACAATCTTCGATGCAGTCCCTTTTGATTTAGCACTAGGCTATCTACGATACATTCCGTCCCGATTTTTAACTAAACTATCTACGATGCAGTCCCTCTCCGACTAGCAGTAAACTCTCTACGATGCAGTTCCTCTCGAACTAAACAATCTACGAAGCAGTCCCTCTCCGACTAGCAGTAAACTATCTACGAAGCAGTCCCTCTCCGACTAGCACTAAAATATCTGCGATGCAGTTCCTCTCTGACTAGCACTAAAATATCTGCGATGCAGGTCCTCTCGAACTTGCACTAAACTATCTACGATGCAGTCCCTTTTAATTTAGCACTTCGCTATATACTCTCCCGAACTAGCACTAAAATATCTACGATGCAGTCCCTCTCGGACTAGCAGTAAACTATCTTCGATGCAGTCCCTCTCGTACTAGCAGTTAACTAACAACGATGCAGTTCCTCTCGAATTAGCACTATTCTATCTTCGATGCAGTCCCTCTTGGACTAGCACTAAATTATCTACGAAAAATTCCCTTTTGATTTAGTACTAAGCTGTCTACGATACCTTCCGTACCGATTTTGCACTAAACTATCTACGATGCAGTCCCTCTAGGTAAAATGCTAATATATCTACGATGCAGTCCCTCTCGGACTAGCACTGAACTATCTACGATGCAGTCCCTCTCAGACTAATACTAAACTATATACGATGCAGTCCCTGTCGGACTAGCCGTTAACTATCGACGATGTAGTCCCTTTTGATTTAACACTGACACATTCCGTTTTGATTTTGCACTAAACTATCTACGATGTAGTCCCTCTCCGACTAGCAGTAAACTGTCTACGATGCAGTTCCTCTCGAACTTGCACTAAGCTATCTACGATACAGACCTTCCTCTATTTGGCCCTAAGCTATCTACGATGCAGTGTCTTTAGAGCAAGACCGAACCCATCTACGACGCAGTCCCTATCGGACTAGCAGTTAACAATCTACGATGCCTCCCCTCTAGATTTAGCACTAAACTATCTTCGATCAGTCCCTCTCGAACTAGCACTAAATTATCTACCATACAGTCCCATTTGAATAAGCACAAAGCTATCTACGATACATTCCATCTTGATTTTGCACTTAACTCTACGATGCAGTTTCTCTCGAACTAGCACTAAACTTTATGCGATGCAGTTCCTCTCGAACTTGCACTAAACTATCTACGATGTAGTCCCTCTCGGGCTAGCAGTCAACTATCTACGATGCAGTTCCCTCGAAAACTAGCCCTAAACTATCTTCAATCAGTCCTTCTCGAACAAGCACTAAATTATCTACGATGCAGTCCCATTTGAATAAGCAATAAGCTATATATGATACATTCCGTCTTGGTTTTGCACTTAAGTCTACGATGCAGTTTGTATCGAACTTTCACTAAACTATCTACGATGCAGTCCTTCCCGCGCTAGCAGTTAACTATCTACGATGCAGTTCCTCCCGAACTATCTCTAAACAATTTTCGATGCAGTCCCTCTTGGACTAACACTAAATTATCTACGATGCAGTCCCATTTGAATAAGCAATAAGACATCTATGATAGGTGCAAGTCTACGATGCAGTTCCCATCGAACTTGCACTAAACTATCTACGATGCAGTCCCCCTCGGACTAGCAGTAAACTATCTACGATGCAGTTCCCTCGAAAACTAGCCCTAAACTATCTTCAATCAGTCCCTCTCGAACTAGCACTAAATTATCTACGATGAAGTCCCATTTGAATAAGCACTAAGCTATCTACGATACATTCCGCCTTGATTTTGCACTTAAGTCTACGATGCAGTTCCTATCGAACTTGCACTAAACTATCTACGATGCAGTCCCTCCCGCGCTAGCAGTAAACTATCTACGATGCAGTTTCTCTCGAACTAGCACTAAACAATTTTCGATGCAGTCCCTTTTGGACTAGCACTAAATTATCTACTATGCAATCCCTTTTGATTTATCACTAAGCTATCTACCATACATTACGTCCCTATTTTGCACTAAACTATCTACGATGCAGTCCCTCTCCGGCTAGCAGTAAACTGTCTACGATGCAGTTCCTCTCGAACTGGCACTAAACTATCTACGAAGCAGTCCCTCTCCGACTAGCAGTAAACTATCAACAAAGCAGTTCCTCTCCGACTAGCACTAAACTATCTACGATGCAGTCCTCTTTGATTTAGCACTTCGCTATTTACTCTCCCGAACTAGCACTAAATTATCTACGATGCTGTCCTTCTCGGACTAGCAGTAAAATATCTTCGATGCAGTCCCTCTCGTACTAGCAGTTAACTAACTACGTTGCAGTTCCTCTCGAACTAGCACTGAACTATCTTCGATCAGTCCCTCTCGAACTAGCACTAAATTATCTACCATGCAGTCCCATTTGAAAAAGCACTAAGCTATCTACGATACATTCCGTCTTGATTTTGCACTTAAGTCTACGATGCAGTTCCTATTGAACTTGCACTAAACAATATTCGAATCAGTCCCTCTTGGACTAGCACTAAATTATCAACGATGCAGTCCCTTTTGATTTAGCACTAAGCCATCTACGATACATTCCGTCCCGATTTTGCACTAAACTATCTACGATGCAGTCCCTCTCCGACTAGCAGTAAACTGTCTACTATGCAGTTCCTCTCGAACTAGCACTCAACTATCGACGATACAGACCCTCCTCTACTTGGCCCTAAACTATCTTCGATGCAGTCCCTCTCGGACTAGTAGTTAACGATCTACGATGCAGGCCCTCTAGATTAACCACTATACTATCTACGATGCAGTTCCTCTCGAACTAGCACTAAACTATCAGCGATGCAGTTCCTCTCGAACTTGCACTAAACTATCTACGATGCAGTCCCTCCAGCGCTAGCAGTAAACTATCTACGATACAGTTCCTCTCCAACTAGCACTAAACAATCCTCGATGCAGTCCTTCTAGGACTAGCACTAAATTATCTACGATGCAGTTCCTCTCGAACTAGCACTAAACTATCAGCGATGCAGTTCCTCTCGAACTAGCACTAAACTATCAGCGATGCAGTTCCTCTCGAACTTGCACTAAACTATCTACGTTGCAGTCCCTCTCGGACTTGCAGTAAACTATCTTACGTAGCAGAACTCTCGAAAACTAGCCCTAAACTATCTACAATCAGTCCCTCTCTAACTAGCACTAAATTATCTATGATGAAGTCCCATTTGAATAAGCAATAAGTTATCAATGATACATTCCGTCTTGATTTTGCACTTTAGTCTACGATGCAGTTCCTATCGAACTTTCACTAAACTATCTACGATGCAGTCCCTTCAGCGCTAGCAGTAAACTATCTCCGATCCAGTTCCTCTCGAACTAGCACTAAACTATCTACGAAGCAGTCCCTCTCCGACAAGGAGTAAACTATCTACGAAGCAGTCCCTCTCCGACTAGCACTAAACTATCTGCGATGCAGTTCCTCTCGAACTTGCACTATACTATGTACGATGCAGTCCCTTTTGATTTAGCACTTCGCTATATATTCTCCCGAACTAGCACTAAAATATCTACGATGCAGTCCCTCTCGGACTAGCAGTAAACTATCTTCGATGCAGTCCCTCTTGGACTAGCACTAAATTATCTACGATAAAGTTCTTTTTGATTTAGTACTCAGCTGTCTACGATACTTTCCGTCCCGATTTTGAACTAAACTATCGACGATGCAGTCCCTCTAGGTAAAATGATGATATATCTACGATGCAGTCCCTCTCGGACTAGCACTAAACTATCTACGATGCAGTCCCTCTCAGACTAATACTAAACTATTTACGATACATTCCCTGTCGGACTAGCAGTTAACTATCGACGATGCAGTCCCCCTAGATTAAGCACTAACCTATCGACGATGCAGTACCTCTAGATTAAGAACCAAACTATTCATATACGATGCAGTTCCTCTCGAACTAACACTAAACTATCGACGATACAGACCCTCCTCTATTTGGCCCAAAACTATCTACGATGCAGTCCGTCTCGGACTAGTATTTAACGATCTTCGATGCAGCCCCTCTAGATTGACCACTAAACTATCTGCGATGCAGTTCCTCTCGAAATAGCACTGAACTATCTGCGATGCAGTTCCTCTCGAAAATGCACTAAACTATCTACGATGCAGTCCCTCTCGGTCTAGCAGTGAACTATCTACGATGCAGTCCCTCTCGGACTAGCACTAAATTATCTACGATAAAGTCCCTCTCAGACTAATACTAAACTATTTACGATACATTCCCTGTCGGACTAGCAGTTAACTATCGACGATGCAGTCCCCCTAGATTAAGCACTAACCTATCGACGATGCAGTACCTCTAGATTAAGAACCAAATTATTCATATACGATGCAGTTCCTCTCGAACTAGCACTAAACTATCGACGATACAGACCCTCCTCTACTTGGCCCTAAACTATCTTCGATGCAGTCCCTCTCGGACTAGTAGTTAACGATCTACGATGCAGGCCCTCTAGATTAACCACTATACTATCTACGATGCAGTTCCTCTCGAACTAGCACTAAAATATCTGCGATGCAGTTCCTCTCGAACTTGCACTAAACTATCTACGATGCAGTCCCTCTCGGACAAGCAGTTAACTAACTACGATGCAGTTCCTCTCGGACTAGAACTAAATTATCTACGATAAGTTCTTTTGATTTAGTACTAAGCTGTCTACGATACTTTCCGTCCCGATTTTGTACTAAACTATCTACGATGCAGTCCCTCTATGTAAAGTGCTAATATATCTACGATGCAGTCCCTCTCAGACTAATACTAAACTATTTATGATGCAGTCCCTGTCGGACTAGCAGTTAACTATCGACGATGCAGTCCCTCTAGATTAAGCATTAACCTACCGACGATGCAGTCGCTCTAGATTAAGAACCAAACTATTCATATACGATGCAGTTCCTCTCGAACTAGCACTAAACTCTCGACGATACAGACCCTCCTCTACTTGGCCCTAAACTATCTACAATGCAGTCCCTCTCGGACTAGTAGTTAACGATCCCCTCTAGATTAACCACTAAACTATCTACGATGCAGTTCCTCTCGAAATAGCATTAAACTATCTGCAATGCAGTTCCTCTCGAACTTGCACTAAACTATCTACGATGCAGTCCCTCTCGGTCTAGCAGTAAACTATCTACGATGCAGTCCCTCTCGGACCAGCAGTAAGCTATCTACGATGCAGTTCCCTTGAAAACTAGCCCTAACTATCTTCAATCAGTCCCTCTCGAACTAGCACTAAATTATCTACGATGCAGTCCCATTTGAATAAGCACTAAGCTATCTACGATACATTCCGTCTTGATTTTGCACTTAAGTCTACGATGCAGTTCCTCTCGAACTGGCACTAAACTATCTACGAAGCAGTCCATCTCCGACTAGCACTAAACTATCTGCGATGCAGTTCCTCTCGACCTTGCACTAAACTATCTACGATGCAGTTCCTCTCGAACATGCACTTCGCTATTTACTCTCCTGAACTAGCACTAAATTATCTACGATGCAGTCCCTCTCAGTTTAATACTAAACTATTTACGATGCAGTCCCTGTCAGACTAGCAGTTAACTATCGACGATGCAGTCCCTCTAGATTAAGCACTAACCTATTGACGATGCAGTACCTCTAGATTAAGAACCAAACTATTCATATACGATGCAGTTCCTCTCGAACTAGCACTAAACTATCGACGATACAGACCCTCCTCTACTTGGCCCTAAACTATCTACGATGCAGTCCCTCTCGGACTAGTATTTAACGATCCCCTCTAGATTAACCACTAAACTATCTACGATGCAGTTCCTCTCGAAATAGCACTAAACTATCTGCGATGCAGTTCCTCTCGAACGTGCACTAAACTATCTACGATGCAGTCCCTCTCGGTCTAGCAGTAAACTATCTACGATGCAGTCCCTCTCGGACTAGTAGTTAATGATCTACGATGCAGCCCCTCTGGATTAACCACTAAACTATCTACGATGCAGTTCCTCTCGAACTAGCACTAAACTATCTGCGATGCAGTTCCTCTTGAACTTGCACTAAACTATCTTACGATGCAGTTCCCTCGAAAGCTAACCCTAAACTAGCTTCAATCAATCCCTCTCGACCTAGCACTAAATTATCTACGATGCAATCCCATTTGAAAAAGCAATAAGCTATCTATGATACATTCCGTCTTGATTTTCTCGAACTAGCACTAAACAATCTTCGATGCAGTCCCTTTTGATTTAGCACTAGGCTATCTACGATACATTCCGTCCCGATTTTTAACTAAACTATCTACGATGCAGTCCCTCTCCGACTAGCAGTAAACTCTCTACGATGCAGTTCCTCTTGATCTAAACAATCTACGAAGCAGTCCCTCTCCGACTAGCAGTAAACTATCTACCAAGCAGTCCCTCTCCGACTAGCACTAAAATATCTGCGATGCAGTTCCTCTCTGACTAGCACTAAAATATCTGCGATGCAGATCCTCTCGAACTTGCACTAAACTATCTACGATGCAGTCCCTTTTAATTTAGCACTTCGCTATATACTCTCCCGAACTAGCACTAAAATATCTACGATGCAGTCCCTCTCGGACTAGCAGTAAACTATCTTCGATGCAGTCCCTCTCGTACTAGCAGTTAACTAACAACGATGCAGTTCCTCTCGAATTAGCACTAATCTATCTTCGATGCAGTCCCTCTTGGACTAGCACTAAATTATCTACGAAAAATTCCCTTTTGATTTAGTACTAAGCTGTCTACGATACCTTCCGTACCGATTTTGCACTAAACTATCTACGATGCAGTCCCTATAGGTAAAATGCTAATATATCTACGATGCAGTCCCTCTCGGACTAGCACTAAACTATCTACGATGCAGTCCCTCTCAGACTAATACTAAACTATATACGATGCAGTCCCTGTCGGACTAGCCGTTAACTATCGACGATGCAGTCCCTCTAGATTAAGCACTAACCTATCGACGGTGCAGTCCCTCTAGATTAAGAACCAAACTATTCCTATACGATGCAGTTTCTCTCGAACTAGCACTAAACTTTATGCGATGCAGTTCCTCTCGAACTTGCACTAAACTATCTACGATGCAGTCCCTCTCGGACTAGCAGTCAACTATCTACGATGCAGTTCCCTCGAAAACTAGCCCTAAACTATCTTCAATCAGTCCTTCTCGAACAAGCACTAAATTATCTACGATGCCGTCCCATTTGAATAAGCAATAAGCTATCTATGATACATTCCGTCTTGGTTTTGCACTTAAGTCTACGATGCAGTTCCTATCGAACTTGCACTAAACTATCTACGATGCAGTCCCTCCCGCGCTAGCAGTAAACTATCTACGATGCAGTTTCTCTCGAACTAGCACTAAACAATTTTCGATGCAGTCCCTTTTGGACTAGCACTAAATTATCTACTATGCAGTCCCTTTTGATTTATCACTAAGCTATCTACGATACATTACGTCCCTATTTTGCACTAAACTATCTACGATGCAGTCCCTCTCCGGCTAGCAGTAAACTATCAACAAAGCAGTTCCTCTCCGACTAGCACTAAACTATCTACGATGCAGTCCTCTTTGATTTAGAACTTCGCTATTTACTCTCCCGAACTAGCACTAAATTATCTACGATGCTGTCCTTCTCGGACTAGCAGTAAAATATCTTCGATGCAGTCCCTCTCGTACTAGCACTGAACTCTCTTCGATCAGTCCCTCTCGAACTAGCACTAAATTATCTACCATGCAGTCCCATTTGAATAAGCACTAAGCTATCTACGATACATTCCGTCTTGATTTTGCACTTAAGTCTACGATGCAGTTCCTATCGAACTTGCACTAAACTATCTATGATGCAGTCCCTCCCGCGCTAGCAGTAAACCATCTACGATGCAGTTCCTCTCGAACTAGCACTAAACTATCGACGATACAGACCCTCCTCTACTTGGCCCTAAACTATCTTCGATGCAGTCCCTCTCGGACTAGTAGTTAACGATCTACGATGCAGGCCCTCTAGATTAACCACTATACTATCTACGATGCAGTTCCTCTCGAACTAGCACTAAACTATCAGCGATGCAGTTCCTCTCGAACTTGCACTAAACTATCTACGATGCAGTCCCTCCAGCGCTAGCAGTAAACTATCTACGATCCAGTTCCTCTCCAACTAGCACTAAACAATCCTCGATGCAGTCCTTCTAGGACTAGCACTAAATTATCTACGATGCAGTTCCTCTCGAACTAGGACTAAACTATCAGCGATGCAGTTCCTCTCGAACTAGCACTAAACTATCAGCGATGCAGTTCCTCTCGATCTTGCACAAAAATATCTACGTTGCAGTCCCTCTCGGACTTGCAGTAAACTATCTTACGATGCAGAACTCTCGAAAACTAGCCCTAAACTATCTACAATCAGTCCCTCTCTAACTAGCACTAAATTATCTACGATGAAGTCCCATTTGAATATGCAATAAGTTATCCATGATACATTCCGTCTTGATTTTGCTCTTTAGTCTACGATGCAGTTCCTATCGAACTTGCACTAAACTATCTACGATGCAGTCCCTTCAGCGCTAGCAGTAAACTATCTACGATCCAGTTCCTCTCGAACTAGCACTAAACTATCTACGAAGCAGTGCCTCTCCGACAAGGAGTAAACTATCTACGAAGCAGTCCCTCTCCGACTAGCACTAAACTATCTGCGATGCAGTTCCTCTCGAACTTGCACTATACTATCTACGATGCAGTCCCTTTTGATTTAGCACTTCGCTATATACTCTCCCGAACTAGCACTAAAATATCTACGATGCAGTCCCTCTCGGACTAGCAGTAAACTATCTTCGATGCAGTCCCTCTTGGACTAGCACTAAATTATCTACGATAAAGTTCCTTTTGATTTAGTACTCAGCTGTCTACGATACTTTCCGTCCCGATTTTGCACTAAACGATCGACGATGCAGTCCCTCTAGGTAAAATGATTATATATCTACGATGCAGTCCCTCTCGGACTAATACTAAACTATTTACGATACATTCCCTGTCGGACTAGCAGTTAACTATCGACGATGCAGTCCCTCTAGATTAAGCACTAACCTATCGACGATGCAGTACCTCTAGATTAAGAACCAAACTATTCATATACGATGCAGTTCCTCTCGAACTAGCACTAAACTATCGACGATACAGACCCTCCTCTATTTGGCCCTAAACTATCTACGATGCAGTCCGTCTCGGACTAGTATTTAACGATCTTCGATGCAGCCCCTCTAGATTGACCACTAAACTATCTGCGATGCAGTTCCTCTGGAAATAGCACTGAACTATCTGCGATGCAGTTCCTCTCGAAAATGCACTAAACTATCTACGATGCAGTCCCTCTCGGTCTAGCAGTAAACTATCTACGATGCAGTCCCTCTCGGACTAGCACTAAATTATCTACGATAAAGTCCCTCTCAGACTAATACTAAACTATTTACGATGCAGTCCCTGTCGGACTAGCAGTTAACTATCGACGATGCAGTTCCTCTAGATTAAGCTCTAACCTATCTACGATGCAGTCCCTCTATAGAGCATCCAGCGTTTAGAAAAGACTGTGGAGCCTTATGGCGACAGTGTTGCTAACTCTAGGCAGAGGTAGCGCTGACGTCATACGTTATGTCACCCGCTTCGAGTACTGCGCTTTCATAAGTTAGCGAGACAACCACAACCCCAGCAGCTAACTGTAATAGAACACGCCCAGGAAGGAACAGTTTTGCAGGTGTTAACGGATTGGACCAGTATTAAGGATACTGTGCGAAGAGAACCAATAACGACATTCATTTCGTTGTGATATGACGCATTACTGATTGACAGATGTCGAGAGCACAACCCTTCCTTCCTTCTCGGATGTATGCAGACGATGTTAACAAGTTTTATGTCAGCAATACTGTTGATCATCACCTCTTTAGTTATTAGTTAGGCTGTAATTTAATTTCTTTCAATTTTATTCATGTTGTTTTGTTTAGATTAATATTTGTAATATTGTAGTGAGTTAGTCGTGCGGTTAGGGGCGCGCAGCTGTGAGCTTGCATTCGGGAGATAGTGGGTTGGAACCCAACTGTCGGCAGCCATGATTCGATCGAACAGAAAATAAAACAGACACACATCAGTAACACCAATGACGGATAGTGCTTCAGAACTTATGTTGTCGGCGGAACTGAGCACGTGCTCCACTCCGGACGAGCATGCAGCACAGGACGAGGCTCTTCTTTCCAGCGTGCTAACCTCGAAAATTTTTAAATTACTAAGACGTAATATAAACAATACTTGTATGCAATAACAAAGGTAATCAATTGGCAGATAATTGTAGGAAGCTATTATGACGAAAAATATATATGTTCAGAATTCCTTCAGGATAAAAGGTGAGACAACAAAACCAGTGTAGAGGGGATATCCGTTAAAAGTAAAAGCCCATAAGACCCACAGTCTTTTCTAAACGCTGGATGCTCTATAGATTAAGGACCAAACTATTCATATACGTTGCAGTTCCTCTCGAACTAGCAGTAAACTATCCACGATGCAGTCCCTTTTGATTTAACACTGACACATTCCGTTTTGATTTTGCACCAAACTATCTACGATGCAGTCCCTCGCCGACTAGCAGTAACCTGTCTACGATGCAGTTCCTCTCGAACTAGCACTAAACTATCGACGATACAGACCCTCCTCTACTTGGCCCTAAACTATCTTCGATGCAGTCCCTCTCGGACTAGTAGTTAACGATCTACGATGCAGGCCCTCTAGATTAACCACTATACTATCTACGATGCAGTTCCTCTCGAACTAGCACTAAACTATCTGCGATGCAGTTCCTCTCGAACTTGCACTAAACTATCTACGATGCAGTCCCTCTCGGACAAGCAGTTAACTAACTACGATGCAGTTCCTCTCGGACTAGAACTAAATTATCTACGATAAGTTCTTTTGATTTAGTACTAAGCTGTCTACGATACTTTCCGTCCCGATTTTGTACTAAACTATCTACGATGCAGTCCCTCCATGTAAAATGCTAATATATCTACGATGCAGTCCCTCTCAGTTTGATGCAGTCCCTGTCGGACTAGCAGATAACTATCGACGATGCAGTCCCTCTAGATTAAACATTAACCTACCGACGATGCAGTCGCTCTAGATTAAGAACCAAACTATTCATATACGATGCAGTTCCTCTCGAACTAGCACTAAACTCTCGACGATACAGACCCTCCTCTACTTGGCCCTAAACTATCTACGATGCAGTTCCTCTCGGACTAGTAGTTAACGATCCCCTCTAGATTAACCACTAAACTATCTACGATGCAGTTCCTCTCGAAATAGCACTAAACTATCTGCAATGCAGTTCCTCTCAAACTTGCACTAAACTATCTACGATGCAGTCCCTCTCGGTCTAGCAGTAAACTATCTACGATGCAGTCCCTCTCGGACCAGCAGTAAGCTATCTACGATGCAGTTCCCTTGAAAACTAGCCCTAACTATCTTCAATCAGTCCCTCTCGAACTAGCACTAAATTATCTACGATGCAGTCCCATTTGAATAAGCACTAAGCTATCTACGATACATTCCGTCTTGATTTTGCACTTAAGTCTACGATGCAGTTCCTCTCGAACTGGCACTAAACTATCTACGAAGCAGTCCCTCTCCGACTAGCACTAAACTATCTGCGATGCAGTTCCTCTCGACCTTGCACTAAACTATCTACGATGCAGTTCCTCTCGAACATGCACTTCGCTATTTACTCTCCCGAACTAGCACTAAATTATCTACGATGCAGTCCCTCTCAGTTTAATACTAAACTATTTACGATGCAGTCCCTGTCAGACTAGCAGTTAACTATCGACGATGCAGTCCCTCTAGATTAAGCACTAACCTATTGACGATGCAGTACCTCTAGATTAAGAACCAAACTATTCATATACGATGCAGTTCCTCTCGCACTAGCACTAAACTATCGACGATACAGACCCTCCTCTACTTGGCCCTAAACTATCTACGATGCAGTCCCTCTCGGACTAGTATTTAACGATCCCCTCTAGATTAACCACTAAACTATCTACGATGCAGTTCCTCTCGAAATAGCACTGAACTATCTGCGATGCAGTTCCTCTCGAACTTGCACTAAACTATCTACGATGCAGTCCCTCTCGGTCAAGCAGTAAACTATCTACGATGCAGTCCCTCTCGGACTAGCAGTAAGCTATCTACGATGCAGTTCCCTCGAAAACTAGCCCTAAACTATCTTCAATCAGTCCCTCTCGAACTAGCACTAAATTATCTACGATGCAGTCCCATTTGAATAAGCACTAAGCTATCTACGATACATTCCGTCTTGATTTTGCACATACGTCTACGATGCAGTTCCCATCGAACTTGCACTAAACTATCTACGATGCAGTCCCTCCCGCGCTAGCAGTAAACCATCTACGATGCAGTTCCTCTCGAACTAGCACTAAACAATCTTCGATGCAGTCCCTCTTGGACTAGAACTAAATTATCTACGATGCAGTCCCTTTTGATTTAGCACTAAGCCATCTACGATACATTCCGTCCCGATTTTACCCTAAACTATCTACGATGCAGTCCCTCTCCGACTAGCAGTAAACTGTCTACTATGCAGTTCCTCTCGAACTAGCACTAAACTATCGACGATACAGACCCTTCTCTACTTGGCCCTAAACTATCTTCGATGCAGTCCCTCTCGGACTAGTAGTTAACGATCTACGATGCAGGCCCTCTAGATTAACCACTAAACTATCTACGATGCAGTTCCTCTCGAACTAGCACTAAACTATCTGCGATGAAGTTCCTCTCGTACTTCCACCAACTTATCTACCATGTAGTCCCTCTTGGACTAGCAGTAAACTATCTACGATGCAGTTCCCTCGAAAACTAGCCCTAAACTATCTTCAATCAGTCCCTCTCGAACTAGCAGTAAATTATCTACGATGCAGTCCCATTTGAATAAGCAATAAGCTATCTATGATACATTCCGCCTTGATTTTGCACTTAAGCCTACGATGCAGTTCCTATCGAACTTGCACTAAACTATCTACGATGCAGTCCCTCCCACGCTAGCAGTAAACTATCTACGATGCAGTTCCTCTTGAACTAGCACTAAACAATTTTCGATGCAGTCCCTCTTGGACTAGCACTAAATTATCTACGATGCAGTCCCTTTTGATTTATCACTAAGCTATCTGCGATACATTACGTCCCGATTTTGCACTAAACTATCTACGATGCAGTCCCTCTCCGACTAGCAGTAAACTGTCTACGATGCAGTTCCTCTCGAACTGGCACTAAACTATCTTACGATGGAGTTCCCTCGAAAGCTAACCCTAAACTATCTTCAATCAATCCCTCTCGACCTAGCACTAAATTATGTACGATGCAATCCCATTTGAATAAGCAATAAGCTATCTATGATACATTCCGTCTTGATTTTCTCGAACTAGCACTAAACAATCTTCGATGCAGTCCCTTTTGATTTAGCACTAGGCTATCTACGATACATTCCGTCCCGATTTTTAACTAAACTATCTACGATGCAGTCCCTCTCCGACTAGCAGTAAACTCTCTACGATGCAGTTCCTCTCGAACTAAACAATCTACGAAGCAGTCCCTCTCCGACTAGCAGTAAACTATCTACGAAGCAGTCCCTCTCCGACTAGCACTAAAATATCTGCGATGCAGTTCCTCTCTGACTAGCACTAAAATATCTGCGATGCAGATCCTCTCGAACTTGCACTAAACTATCTACGATGCAGTCCCTTTTAATTTAGCACTTCGCTATATACTCTCCCGAACTAGCACTAAAATATCTACGATGCAGTCCCTCTCGGACTAGCAGTAAACTATCTTCGATGCAGTCCCTCTCGTACTAGCAGTTAACTAACAACGATGCAGTTCCTCTCGAATTAGCACTATTCTATCTTCGATGCAGTCCCTCTTGGACTAGCACTAAATTATCTACGAAAAATTCCCTTTTGATTTAGTACTAAGCTGTCTACGATACCTTCCGTACCGATTTTGCACTAAACTATCTACGATGCAGTCCCTCTAGGTAAAATGCTAATATATCTACGATGCAGTCCCTCTCGGACTAGCACTGAACTATCTACGATGCAGTCCCTCTCAGACTAATACTAAACTATATACGATGCAGTCCCTGTCGGACTAGCCGTTAACTATCGACGATGTAGTCCCTTTTGATTTAACACTGACACATTCCGTTTTGATTTTGCACTAAACTATCTACGATGTAGTCCCTCTCCGACTAGCAGTAAACTGTCTACGATGCAGTTCCTCTCGAACTTGCACTAAGCTATCTACGATACAGACCTTCCTCTATTTGGCCCTAAGCTATCTACGATGCAGTGTCTTTAGAGCAAGACCGAACCCATCTACGACGCAGTCCCTATCGGACTAGCAGTTAACAATCTACGATGCCTCCCCTCTAGATTTAGCACTAAACTATCTTCGATCAGTCCCTCTCGAACTAGCACTAAATTATCTACCATACAGTCCCATTTGAATAAGCACAAAGCTATCTACGATACATTCCATCTTGATTTTGCACTTAACTCTACGATGCAGTTTCTCTCGAACTAGCACTAAACTTTATGCGATGCAGTTCCTCTCGAACTTGCACTAAACTATCTACGATGTAGTCCCTCTCGGGCTAGCAGTCAACTATCTACGATGCAGTTCCCTCGAAAACTAGCCCTAAACTATCTTCAATCAGTCCTTCTCGAACAAGCACTAAATTATCTACGATGCAGTCCCATTTGAATAAGCAATAAGCTATATATGATACATTCCGTCTTGGTTTTGCACTTAAGTCTACGATGCAGTTTGTATCGAACTTTCACTAAACTATCTACGATGCAGTCCTTCCCGCGCTAGCAGTTAACTATCTACGATGCAGTTCCTCCCGAACTATCTCTAAACAATTTTCGATGCAGTCCCTCTTGGACTAACACTAAATTATCTACGATGCAGTCCCATTTGAATAAGCAATAAGACATCTATGATAGGTGCAAGTCTACGATGCAGTTCCCATCGAACTTGCACTAAACTATCTACGATGCAGTCCCTCTCGGACTAGCAGTAAACTATCTACGATGCAGTTCCCTCGAAAACTAGCCCTAAACTATCTTCAATCAGTCCCTCTCGAACTAGCACTAAATTATCTACGATGAAGTCCCATTTGAATAAGCACTAAGCTATCTACGATACATTCCGCCTTGATTTTGCACTTAAGTCTACGATGCAGTTCCTATCGAACTTGCACTAAACTATCTACGATGCAGTCCCTCCCGCGCTAGCAGTAAACTATCTACGATGCAGTTTCTCTCGAACTAGCACTAAACAATTTTCGATGCAGTCCCTTTTGGACTAGCACTAAATTATCTACTATGCAATCCCTTTTGATTTATCACTAAGCTATCTACGATACATTACGTCCCTATTTTGCACTAAACTATCTACGATGCAGTCCCTCTCCGGCTAGCAGTAAACTGTCTACGATGCAGTTCCTCTCGAACTGGCACTAAACTATCTACGAAGCAGTCCCTCTCCGACTAGCAGTAAACTATCAACAAAGCAGTTCCTCTCCGACTAGCACTAAACTATCTACGATGCAGTCCTCTTTGATTTAGCACTTCGCTATTTACTCTCCCGAACTAGCACTAAATTATCTACGATGCTGTCCTTCTCGGACTAGCAGTAAAATATCTTCGATGCAGTCCCTCTCGTACTAGCAGTTAACTAACTACGTTGCAGTTCCTCTCGAACTAGCACTGAACTATCTTCGATCAGTCCCTCTCGAACTAGCACTAAATTATCTACCATGCAGTCCCATTTGAAAAAGCACTAAGCTATCTACGATACATTCCGTCTTGATTTTGCACTTAAGTCTACGATGCAGTTCCTATCGAACTTGCACTAAACTATCTATGATGCAGTCCCTCCCGCGCTAGCAGTAAACCATCTACGATGCAGTTCCTCTCGAACTAGCACTAAACAATATTCGAATCAGTCCCTCTTGGACTAGCACTAAATTATCAACGATGCAGTCCCTATTGATTTAGCACTAAGCCATCTACGATACATTCCGTCCCGATTTTGCACTAAACTATCTACGATGCAGTCCCTCTCAGACTAGCAGTAAACTGTCTACTATGCAGTTCCTCTCGAACTAGCACTCAACTATCGACGATACAGACCCTCCTCTACTTGGCCCTAAACTATCTTCGATGCAGTCCCTCTCGGACTAGTAGTTAACGATCTACGATGCAGGCCCTCTAGATTAACCACTATACTATCTACGATGCAGTTCCTCTCGAACTAGCACTAAACTATCAGCGATGCAGTTCCTCTCGAACTTGCACTAAACTATCTACGATGCAGTCCCTCCAGCGCTAGCAGTAAACTATCTACGATACAGTTCCTCTCCAACTAGCACTAAACAATCCTCGATGCAGTCCTTCTAGGACTAGCACTAAATTATCTACGATGCAGTTCCTCTCGAACTAGCACTAAACTATCAGCGATGCAGTTCCTCTCGAACTAGCACTAAACTATCAGCGATGCAGTTCCTCTCGAACTTGCACTAAACTATCTACGTTGCAGTCCCTCTCGGACTTGCAGTAAACTATCTTACGTAGCAGAACTCTCGAAAACTAGCCCTAAACTATCTACAATCAGTCCCTCTCTAACTAGCACTAAATTATCTATGATGAAGTCCCATTTGAATAAGCAATAAGTTATCAATGATACATTCCGTCTTGATTTTGCACTTTAGTCTACGATACAGTTCCTATCGAACTTTCACTAAACTATCTACGATGCAGTCCCTTCAGCGCTAGCAGTAAACTATCTCCGATCCAGTTCCTCTCGAACTAGCACTAAACTATCTACGAAGCAGTCCCTCTCCGACAAGGAGTAAACTATCTACGAAGCAGTCCCTCTCCGACTAGCACTAAACTATCTGCGATGCAGTTCCTCTCGAACTTGCACTATACTATGTACGATGCAGTCCCTTTTGATTTAGCACTTCGCTATATATTCTCCCGAACTAGCACTAAAATATCTACGATGCAGTCCCTCTCGGACTAGCAGTAAACTATCTTCGATGCAGTCCCTCTTGGACTAGCACTAAATTATCTACGATAAAGTTCTTTTTGATTTAGTACTCAGCTGTCTACGATACTTTCCGTCCCGATTTTGAACTAAACTATCGACGATGCAGTCCCTCTAGGTAAAATGATGATATATCTACGATGCAGTCCCTCTCGGACTAGCACTAAACTATCTACGATGCAGTCCCTCTCAGACTAATACTAAACTATTTACGATACATTCCCTGTCGGACTAGCAGTTAACTATCGACGATGCCGTCCCCCTAGATTAAGCACTAACCTATCGACGATGCAGTACCTCTAGATTAAGAACCAAACTATTCATATACGATGCAGTTCCTCTCGAACTAGTACTAAACAATCTTCGATGCAGTCCTACTCCAACTAGCACTAAATTATGTACCATTCAGTCCCATTTGAATAAGCACTAAGCTATCTAGGATACATTCCATCATGATTTTGCAATTAACTCTACGAAGCAGTTTCTCTCGAACTAGCACTAAACTATCTGCGATGCAGTTCCTCCCGAACTTGCACTAAACTATCTACGATGCAGTCCCTCTCGGACTAGCACTAAACTATCTATGATGCAGTACCTCTCACTAAACTATTTATGATGCAGTCCCTGTCGTACTAGCAGTTAACTATCGGTGATGCAGTACCTCTAGATTAAGAACCAAACTATTCATATACGATGCAGTTCCTCTCGAACTAGCACTAAACTCTCGACGATACAGACCCTCCTCTATTTGGCCCAAAACTATCTACGATGCAGTCCCTCTCGGACTAGTAGTTAAAGATCCCCTCTAGATTAACCACTAAACTATCTACGATGCAGTTCCTCTCGAAATAGCACTAAACTATCTGCGATGCAGTTCCCCCTCGAACTTGCACTAAACTATCTACGATGCAGTCCATCTCGTTCTAGCAGTAAACTATCAACGATGCAGTCCCTCTCGGACTAGCAGTAAGCTATCGACGATGCAGTTCCCTCGAAAACTAGCCCTAAACTATCTTCAATCAGTCCCTCTCGAACTAGAACTAAATTATCTACGATGCAGTCCCATTTGAATAAGCACTAAGCTATCTACGATACATTCCGTCTTGATTTTGCACATACGTCTACGATGCAGTTCCCATCGAACTTGCACTAAACTATCTACGATGCAGTTCCTCCCGCGCTAGCAGTAAACCGTCTACGATGCAGTTCCTCTCGAACTAGCACTAAACAATCTTCGATGCAGTCCCTCTTGGACTAGCACTAAATTATCTACGATGCAGTCCCTTTTGATTTAGCACTAAGCCATCTACGATACATTCCGTCCCGATTTTGCACTAAACTATCTACGATGCAGTCCCTCTCCGACTAGCAGTAAACTGTCTACTATGCAGTTCCTCTCGAGCTAGCAGTAATCTATCGACGATACAGACCCTTCTCTACTTGGCCCTAAACTATCTTCGATGCAGTCCCTCTCGGACTAGTAGTTAACGATCTACGATGCAGGCCCTCTAGATTAACCACTAAACTATCTACGATGCAGTTCCTCTCCAACTAGCACTAAACTATCTGCGATGAAGTTCCTCTCGTACTTCCACTAAACTATCTACCATGTAGTCCCTCGCGGACTAGCAGTAAACTATCTACGATGCAGTTCCCTCGAAAACTAGCCCTAAACTATCTTCAATCAGTCCCTCTCGAACTAGCACTAAATTCTCTACGATGCAGTCCCATTTGAATAAGCAATGAGCTATCTATGATACATTCCGCCTTGATTTTGCACTTAAGCCTACGATGCAGTTCATATCGAACTTGCACTAAACTATCTACGATGCAGTCCCTCACACGCTAGCAGTAAACTATCTACGATGCAGTTTCTCTTGAACTAGCACTAAACAATTTTCGATGCAGTCCCTCTTGGACTAGCACTAAATTATCTACGATGCAGTCCCTTTTGATTTAACACTGACACATTCCGTTTTAATTTTGCTCTAAACTATCTACGATGCAGTCCCTCTCCGACTAGCAGTAAACTGTCTACGATGCAGTTCTTCTCGAACTAGCACTAAACTATCGACGATACAGACCCTCCTCTAATTGGCGCTAAACTATCTACGATGCAGTCCCTCTCGGACTAGTAGTTAATGATCTACGATGCAGCCCCTCTGGATTAACCACTAAACTATCTACGATGCAGTTCCTCTCGAACTAGCACTAAACTATCTGCGATGCAGTTCCTCTCGAACTTGCACTAAACTATCTTACGATGCAGTTCCCTCGAAAGCTAACCCTAAACTATCTTCAATCAATCCCTCTCGACCTAGCACTAAATTATCTACGATGCAATCCCATTTGAAAAAGCAATAAGCTATCTATGATACATTCCGTCTTGATTTTCTCGAACTAGCACTGAACAATCTTCGATGCAGTCCCTTTTGATTTAGCACTAGGCTATCTACGATACATTCCGTCCCGATTTTTAACTAAACTATCTACGATGCAGTCCCTCTCCGACTAGCAGTAAACTCTCTACGATGCAGTTCCTCTCGAACTAAACAATCTACGAAGCAGTCCCTCTCCGACTAGCAGTAAACTATCTACGAAGCAGTCCCTCTCCGACTAGCACTAAAATATTTGCGATGCAGTTCCTCTCTGACTAGCACTAAAATATCTGCGATGCAGATCCTCTCGAACTTGCACTAAACTATCTACGATGCAGTCTCTTTTAATTTAGCACTTCGCTATATACTCTCCCGAACTAGCTCTAAAATATCTACGATGCAGTCCCTCTCGGACTAGCAGTAAACTATCTTCGATGCAGTCCCTCTCGTACTAGCAGTTAACTAACAACGATGCAGTTCCTCTTGAATTAGCACTAAATTATCTACGAAAAAATCCCTTTTGATTTAGTACTAAGCTGTCTACGATACCTTCCGTACCGATTTTGCACTAAACTATCTACGATGCAGTCCCTCTAGGTAAAATGCTAATATATCTGCGATGCAGTCCCTCTCGGACTAGCACTAAACTATCTACGATGCAGTCCCTCTCAGACTAATACTAAACTATATACGATGCAGTCCCTGTCGGACTAGCCGTTAACTATCGACGATGCAGTCCCTCTAGATTAAGCACTAACCTATCGACAGTGCAGTCCCTCTAGATTAAGAACCAAGCTATTCCTATACGATGCAGTTCCTCTCGAACTAGCACTAAACTATCTACGATGCAGTCCCTTTTGATTTAACACTGACACATTCCGTTTTGATTTTGCACTAAACTATCTATGATGCAGTCCCTCTCCGACTAGCAGTAAACTGTCTACGATGCAGTTCCTCTCGAACTTGCACTAAGCTATCTACGATACAGACCTTCCTCTATTTGGCCCTAAGCTATCTACGATGCAGTGTCTTTAGAACAAGACCGAACCCATCTACGACGCAGTCCCTATCGGACTAGCAGTTAACAATCTACGATGCCTCCCCTCTAGATTTAGCACTAAACTATCTTCGATCAGTCCCTCTCGAACTAGCACTAAATTATCTACCATACAGTCCCATTTGAACAAGCACAAAGCTATCTACGATACATTCCATCTTGATTTTGCACTTAACTCTACGATGCAGTTTCTCTCGAACTAGCACTAAACTTTATGCGATGCAGTTCCTCTCGAACTTGCACTAAACTATCTAGGATGCAGTCCTTCCCGCGTCAGCATTAAACTATCTACGATGCAGTTCCTCGCGATCTAGCTCTAAACAATTTTCGATGCAGTCCCTCTTGGACTAGCACTAAATTATCTACGATGCAGTCCCATTTGGATAAGCAATAAGACATCTATGATAGGTGCAAGTCTACGATGAAGTTCCTATCGAACTTGCACTAAACTATCTACGATGCAGTCCCTCTCGGACTAGCAGTAAACTATCTTACGATGCAGTTCCCTCGAAAACTAGCCCTAAACTATCTTCAATCAGTCCCTCTCCGACTAGCAGTAAACTATCTACGAATCAGTACTTCTCCGACTAGCACTAAACTATCTACGATGCAGTCCTTTTGATTTAGCACTTCGCTATTTACTCACCCGAACTAGCACTAAATTATCTACGATGCTGTCCTTCTCGGACTAGCAGTAAAATATCTTCGATGCAGTCCCTCTCGGACTAGCACTATACTATCTACGATGCAGTCCCTCTCAGACTAATACTAAACTATTTATGATGCAGTCCCTGTCGGACTAGCAGTTAACTATCGACGATGCAGTCCCTCTAGATTAAGCATTAACCTATCGACGATACAGTCCCTCTAGATTAAGAACCAAACTATTCATATACGATGCAGTTCCTCTCGAACTAGCACTAAACTCTCCACGATACAGACCCTCCTCTATTTGGCCCTAAACTATCTACGAAGCAGTCACTCTCGGACTAGTAGTTAACGATCCCCTCTAGATTAACCACTAAACTATCTACGATGCAGTTCCTCTCGAAATAGCACTAAACTATCTGCGATGCAGTTCCTCTCGGACTTGCACTAAACTATCTACGATGCAGTCCCTCTCGTTCTAGCAGTAAACTATCTACGATGCAGTCCCTCTCGGACTAGCAGTAAACTATCTACGATGCAGTTCCCTCGAAAACTAGCCCTAAACTATCTTCAATCAGTCCCTCTCGAACTGGCACTAAATTATCTACGACGAAGTCCCATTTGAATAAGCACTAAGCTATCTACGATACATTCCGTCTTGATTTTGCACTTAAGTCTACGATGCAGTTCCTATCGAACTTGCACTAAACTATCTAAGATGCAGTCCCTCCCGCGCTAGCAGGAAACTATCTACGTTGCAGTTCCTCTCGAACTAGCACTAAACAATCTTCGCTGCAGTCCCTCTTCGACTAGCACTAAGTTATCTACGATGCAGTCCCTTCTGATTTAGCTCTAAGCGATCTACAATACATTCCGTCCCGATGTTGCACTAAACTATCTACGATGCAGTCCGTCTCCGACTAGCAGTTAACTGTCTACTGTGCAGTTCCTCTCTAACTAGCACTAATCTATCTACGATGCAGTCCCTCTCGAACAAGTAGTTAACGATCTACGATGCAGCCCCTTTAGATTAACCACTCAACTATCTGCGATGCAGTTCCTCTCGAACTAGCACTAAACTATCTGCGATGCAGTTCCTCTCGAACGTGCACTAAACTATCTACGATGCAGTCCCTCTCGGACTAGCAGTAAACTATCTACGATGCAGTTCCCTCGAAAACTAGCCCTAAACTATCTTCAATCAGTCCCTCTCGAACTAGCACTAAATTATCTACGATGCAGTCCCATTTGAATAAGCAATAAGCTATCTTTGATACATTACGTCCCGATTTTGCTCTAAACCATCTACGATGCAGTCCCTCTCCGACTAGCAGTATACTGTCTCCGATGCAGTTCCTCTCGAACTGGCACTAAACTATCTACCATGCAGTCCCTCTCCGACTAGCAGTAAACTATCTACGAAGCAGTCCCTCTCCGACTAGCACTAAACTATCTGCGATGCAGTTCCTATTGAACTTGCACTAAATTATCTACGATGCAGTCCCTTTTGATTTAACACTTCGCTATTTACTCTACCGAACTAACACTCAATTATCTACTATGCAGTCCTTCTCGGACTAGCAGTAAACTATCTTCGATGCAGTCCCTCTCGTACTAGCAGTTAACTAACTACGATGCAGTTCCTCTCGAACTAGCACTAAACTATCTACGATGCAGTCCCTCTCAGACTAATGCTAAAATATTTACGATGCAGTCCCTGTTGGACTAGCAGTTAACTATCGACGATGCAGTCCATCTGGATTAAGCACTAACCTATCGACGATGCAGTCCCTCTAGATTAAGAACCAAACTATTCATATACGATGCTGTTCCTCTCGAACTAGCAGTAAACTATCTACGATACGGTCCCTCTCCGACTAGCAGTAAACTGTCTACGATTAAGTTCCTCTCGAACTTGCACTAAGCAATCTACCATACAGACCTTCCTCTATTAGGCCCTAAGCCATCTACGATGCAGCATCTTTAGAACTAGACCGAACCCATCTACGACGCAGTCCCTCTCGGACTAGCAGTTAACAATCTACGATGCGGCCCCTCTAGATTTAGCACTAAGCTATCTACGATGCATTCCGTTTTGATTTTGCACTAAACTATCTACGATGCAGTCCCTCTCCGACTAGCAGTAATTTGTCTACGATGCAGTTCCTCTCGAACTTGCACTAAGCTATCTACGATACAGACCTTCCTCTATTAGGCCCTAAGCCATCTACGATGCAGTATCTTTATAACTAGACCGAACCTAACTACGACGCAGTCCCTCTCAGACTAGCAGTTAACAGTCTACGATGCGGCCCCTCCAGATTTAGCACTAAGCTATCTACGTGCAGTTCCTCGAACTACCACTCAACTATCCTCGATCAATCCCTCTCGAACTAGCACTAAATTATCTACCATACAGTCCCATTTGAATAAGCACTAAACAATCTACGATACATTCCGTCTTGATTTTGCACTTAAGTCTACGATTCAGTTCCTCTCGAACTAGCACTAAACTATCGTCGATACAGACCCTCCTCTATTTGGCACTAAACTATCTACGATGCAGTCCCTCTCGAACTGGTAGTTAACGATCTACGATGCAGCCCCTCTAGATTAACCACTAAACTATCTACGATGCAGTTCCTCTCGAACTAGCACTAAACTATCTGCGATGCAGTTCCTCTCGTACTTCCACTAAACTATCTACGATGTAGTCCCTCCCGGACTAGCAGTAAACTATCTACGATGCAGTTGCCTCGAAAACTAGCCCTAAACTATCTTCAATCAGTCCCTCTCGAACTAGCACTAAATTAACTAAGATGCAGTCCCATTTGGATAAGCAATAAGCTATCTATGATACATTCCGTCTTGATTTTGCACTCAAGTCTACGATGGAGTTCCTATCGAACTTGTACTAAACTATCTACGATGCAGTCCCTTCCGCGCTAGCAGTAAACTATCTACGATGCAGTTCCTCTTGAACTAGCACTAAACAATTTTTGATGCAGTCCCTCTTGGACTAGCACTAAATTATCTACGATGCAGTCCCTTTTGATTTATCACTAAGCTATCTACGATACATTACGTCCCGATTTTGCACTAAACTATCTACGAAGCAGTCCCTCTCTGACTAGCAGTAAACTATCTACAAAGCAGTCCCTCTCCGACTAGCACTAAACTATCTGCGATGCAGTTCCTCTCGAACTTGCACTAAACTATCTACGATGCAGTCCCTCTCGGACTAGCAGTTAACTAACTACGATGCAGTTCCTCTCGGACTAGAACTAAATTATCTACGATAAAGTTCTTTTGATTTAGTACTAAGCTGTCTACGATACTTTCCGTCCCGATTTTGTACTAAACTATCTACGATACAGTCCCTCTATGTAAAATGTTAATATGTCTACGACGCAGGCCCTCTCGGACTAGCACTAAACTATCTACGATGCAGTCCCTCTCAGACTAATACTAAACTATTTATGATGCAGTCCCTGTCGGACTAGCAGTTAACTATCGACGATGCAGTCCCTCTAGATTGAGCATTAACCTACCGACGATGCAGTCCTCTAGATTAAGAACCAAACTATTCATAATACGATGCAGTTCCTCTCGAACTAGCACTAAACTCTCGACGATACAGACCCTCCTCTACTTGGCCCTAAACTATCTACGATGCAGTCCCTCTCGGACTAGTAGTTAATGATCCCCTCTAGATTAACCACTAAACTATCTACGACGCAGTTCCTCTCGAAATAGCACTAAACTATCTACGATGCAGTCCCTCTCGGTCTAGCAGTGAACTATCGTCGATGCAGTCCCTCTCGGACTAGCAGTAAGCTATCTACGATGCAGTTCCCTCGAAAACTAGCCCTAAACTATCTTCAATCAGTCCCTCTCGAACTAGCACTAAATTATCTACGATGCAGTCCCATTTGAATAAGCACTAAGCTATCTACGATACATTCCGTCTTGATTTTGCACATACGTCTACGATGCAGATCCCATCGAACTTGCACTAAACTATCTACGATGCAGTCCCTCCCGCGCTAGCAGTAAACCATCTACGATGCAGTTCCTCTCGAACTAGCACTAAACAATCTTCGATGCAGTCCCTCTTGGACTAGCACTAAATTATCTACGTTGAAGTCCCTTTTCATTTAGCACTAAGCCATCTACGATACATTCCGTCCCGATTTTGCACTAAACTATCTTTGATGCAGTCCCTCTCCGACTAGCAGTTTACTGTCTACTATGCTGTTCCTCTCGAACTAGCACTAAACTATCGACGATACAGACCCTCCTCTACTTGGCCCTAAACTATCTTCGATGCAGTCCCTTTCGGACTAGTCGTGAACGATCTACGATGCAGGCCCTCTAGATTAACCACTAAACTATCTACGATGCAGTTCCTCTCGAACTAGCGCTAAACTATCTGCGATGCAGTTCCTCTCGTACTTCCACTAAACTATCTACCATGTAGTCCCTCTCGGACTAGCAGTAAACTATCTACGATGCAGTTCCCTCGAAAACTAGCCCTAGACTATCTTCAATCAGTCCCTCTCGAACTAGCACTAAATTATCTACGATGCAGTCCCATTTGAATAAGCAATAAGCTATCTATGATACATTCCGCCTTGATTTTGCACTTAAGCCTACGATGCAGTTCCTATCGAACTTGCACTAAACTATCTTCGATGCAGTCCCTCCCACGCTAGTACTAAACTATCTACGATGCAGTTCCTCTTGAACTAGCACTAAACAATTTTCGATGCAGTCCCTCTTGGACTAGCACTAAATTATCTACGATGCAGTCCCTTTTGATTTATCACTAAGCTATCTACGATACATTACGTCCCGATTTTGCACTAAACTATCTACGATGCAGTCCCTCTCCGACTAGCAATAAACTCTCTACGATGCAGTTCCTCTCGAACTGACACTAAACTATCTACGAAGCAGTCCCTCTTCGACTAGCAGTAAACTATCTACGAAGCAGTCCCTCTCCGACTAGCACTAAACTATCTGCGATGCAGTTCCTCTCGAACTGGCACTAAACTATCTACGATGCATTCCCTTTTGATTTTGCACTTCGCTATTTACTCTCCCGAACTAGCACTAAAATATCTACGATGCAGTCCCTCTAGGTAAAATGCTAATATATCTACGATGCAGTCCCTCTCGCACCAGCACTAAGCTATCTACGATACATTCCGTCTTGATTTTGCACTTAAGTCTACGATGCAGTTCCTCTCGAATTGGCACTAAACTATCTACGAAGCAGTCCCTCTCCGACTACCACTAAACTATCTGCGATGCATTTCCTCTCGAACTTGCAGAAATAAACTATCTACGATGCAGTCCCTTTTAATTTAACACTTCGCTATTTACTCTCCCGAACTAGCACTAAATTATCTACGATGCAGTCCTTCTCAGACTAATACTAAACTATTTACGGTGCAGTCCCTGTCGGACTAGCACTAAACTATCTACGAAGCAGTCCCTCTAGATTAAGCACTAACCTATCCACGATGCAGTCCCTTTTGATTTAAAACTGACACATTCCGTTTTGATTTTGCACTAAACTATCTACGATGCAGTCCCTCTCCGATTAGCAGTAACCTGTCTACGATGCAGTTCCTCTCGAACTTGCACTAAGCTATCTACGATACAGACCTTCCTCTATTTGGCCCTATGCCATCTACGATGCAGTATCTTTAGAACTAGACCGAACCCATCTACGACGCAGTCCCTCACGGATTAGCAGCTAACAATCTACGATGCAGCCCCTCTAGATTTAGCACTAAGCTATCTACGATGGAGCTCCTCGTACTAGCACTAAACTATCTTCGATCAGTCCCTCTCGAACTAGCACTAAATTATGTACCATTCAGTCCCATTTGAATAAGCACTAAGCTATCTAGGGTACATTCCATCTTGATTTTGCACTTAACTCTACGATGCTGTTTCTCTCGAACTAGCACTAAACTATCTGCGATGCAGTTCCTCTCGAACTTGCACTAAACTATCTACGATGCAGTCCCTCTCGGACTAGCACTCAACTATCTACGATGCAGTACCTCTCAGACTAATACTAAACTTCTTATGATGCAGTCCCTGTCGGACTAGCAGTTAACTATCGACGATGCAGTCCCTCTAGATTAAGCATTGACCTATCGACGATGCAGTCCCTGTAGATTAAGAACCAAACTATTCATATACGATGCAGTTCCTCTCGTACTAGCACTAAACTCTCGACGATACAGACCCTCCTCTATTTGGCCCTAAACTATCTACGATGCAGTCACACTCGGACTAGTAGTTAACGATCCCCTCTAGATTATCCACTAAACTATCTACGATACAGTTCCTCTCGAAATAGCACTAAACTATCAGCGATGCAGTTCCTCTCGAACTTGCACTAAACTATCTACGATGCAGTCCCTCCAGCGCTAGCAGTAAACTATCTACGATCCAGTTCCTCTCGAACTAGCACTAAACAATCCTCGATGCAGTCCTTCTAGGACTAGCACTAAATTATCTACGATGCAGTTCCTCCTGAACTAGCACTAAACTATCAGCGATGCAGTTCCTCTCGAACTTGCACTAAACTATCTACGTTGCAGTCCCTCTCGGACTTGCAGTAAACTATCATACGATGCAGTCCCTCTCGAACTAGCACTAAATTATCTACGATTAAGTCCCATTTGTATAAGCACTAAGCTACCTACGATACATTCCGTTTTGATTTTGCACTTAAGTCTACGATGCAGTTCCTATCGAACTAGCCCTAAACTATCTACAATTAGTCCCTCTCTAACTAGCACTAAATTATCTACGATGCAGTCCTATTTGAATAAGCAATAAGCTATCTATGATACACTCCGTCTTGATTTTGCACTTAAGTCTACGATGCAGTTCCTATCGAACTGGCACTTAACTATGAACGAAGCAGTCCCTCTCCGACTACCACTAAACTATCTGCGATGCAGTTCCTCTCGAACTAGCACTAAAGTATCTACGAAGCAGTCCCTCTCCGACAAGGAGTAAACTATCTACGAAGCAGTCCCTCTCCGACTAGCACTAAACTATCTGCGATGCAGTTCCTCTCGAACTTGCACTATACTATCTACGATGCAGTCCCTTTTGATTTGGCACTTCGCTATATACTCTCCCGAACTAGCACTAAAATATCTACGATGCAGTCCCTCTCGGACTAGCAGTAAACTATCTTCGATGCAGTCCCTCTCGTACTATCAGTTAACTAACTACGTTGCAGTTCCTCTTGAACAAGCACTAATCTATCTTCGATGCAGTCCCTCTTGGACTAGCACTAAATTATCTACGATAAAGTTCCTTTTGATTTAGTACTCAGCTGTCTACAATACTTTCCGTCCCGATTATGCACTAAACTATCGACGATGCAGTCCCTCTAGGTAAAATGCTTATATATCTACGATGCAGTCCCTCTCGGACTAGCAGTAATCTATCTACGATGCAGTCCCTCTCAGACTAATACTAAACTATTAACGATACAGTCCCTGTCGGACTAGCAGTTAACTATCGACGATGCAGTCCCTCTAGATTAAGCATTAACCTACCGACGATGCAGTGGCTCTAGATTAAGAACCAAAGTATTCATATACGATGCAGTTCCTCTCGAACTAGCACTAAACTCTCGACGATACAGACCCTCCTCTACTTGGCCCTAAACTATCTACGATGCAGTCCCTCTCGGACTAGTAGTTAACGATCCCCTCTAGATTAACCACTAAACTATCTACGATGCAGTTCCTCTGGAAATAGCACAAAACTATCTACGATGTAGTTCATCTCGAACTTGCACTAAACTATCTACGATGCAGTCCCTCTCGGTCTAGCAGTAAACTATCTACGATGCAGTCCCTCTCGAACTAGCACTAAATTATCTACGATTAAGTCCCATTTGTATAAGCACTAAGCTACCTACGATACATTCCGTCTTGATTTTGCACTTAAGTCTACGATGCAGTTCCTCTCGAACTGGCACTCAACTATGAACGAAGCAGTCCCTCTCCGACTACCACTAAACTATCTGCGATGCAGTTCCTCTCGAACTTGCAGCAATAAACTATCTACGATGCAGTCCCTTTTAATTTAACACTTCGCTATTTACTCTCCCGAACTAGCACTAAATTATCTACGATGCAGTCCCTCTCAGACTAATACTAAACTATTTACGATGCAATCCCTGTCGGACTAGCACTAAACTATCTACGAAGCAGTCCCTCTAGATTAAGCACTAACCTATCCACGATGCAGTCCTTTTTGATTTAACACTGACACATTCCGTTTTGATTTTGCACTAAACTATCTACGATGCAGTCCCTCTCCGACTAGCAGTAACCTGTCTACGATGCAGTTCCTCTCGAACTTGCACTAAGCTATCTACGATACAGACCTTCTTCTATTTGGCCCTATGCCATCTACGATGCAGTATCTTTAGAACTAGACCGAACCCATCTACGACGCAGTCCCTCTCGGACTAGCAGCTAACAATCTATGATGCAGCCCCTCTAGATTTAGCACTAAGCTATCTACGATGGAGTTCCTCGTATTAGCACTAAAGTATCTTCGATCAGTCCCTCTCGAACTAGCACTAAATTATGTACCATTCAGTCCCATTTGAAGAAAGCACTAAGCTATCTAGGATACATTCCATCTTGATTTTGCACATAACTCTTCGATGCAGTTTCTCTCGAACTAGCACTAAACTATCTGCGATGCAGTTCCTCTCGAACTTGCACTAAACTATCTACGATGCGGTCCCTCTCGGACTAGCACTAAACTATCTACGATGCAGTACCTCTCAGACTATTACTAAACTACTTATGATGCAGTCCCTGTCGGACTAGCAGTTCACTATCGACGATGCAGTCCCTCTAGATTAAGCATTAAGCTATCGACGATGCAGTCCCTGTAGATTAAGAACCAAACTATTCATATACGATGCAGTTCCTCTCGAACTAGCACTAAACTCTCGACGATACAGAGCCTCCTCTATTTGGCCCTAAACTATCTACGATGCAGTCACTCTCGGACTAGTAGTTAACGATCCCCTCTAGATTAAACACTAAACTATCTACGATACAGTTCCTCTCGAACTAGCACTAAACTATCAGCGATGCAGTTCTTCTCGAGCTTGCACTAAACTATCTACGTTGCAGTCCCTCTCGGACTTGCAGTAAACTATCATACGATGCAGAACTCTCGAAAACTAGCCCTAAACTATCTACAATCAGTCCCTCTCTAACTAGCACTAAATTATCTACGATGCAGTCCCATTTGAATAAGCAATAAGCTATCTATGATACACTCCGTCTTGATTTTGCACTTAAGTCTACGAAGCAGTTCTTATCGAACTTGCACTAAACTATCTACGATGCAGTCCCTTCAGCGCTAGCAGTAAACTATCTACGATCGAGTTCCTCTCGAACTAGCTCTAAAGTATCTACGAAGCAGTCCCTCTCCGACAAGGAGTAAACTATCTACGAAGCAGTCCCTCTCCGACTAGCACTAAACTATCTACGATGCAGTCCGTCTATGTAAAATGCTAATATATCTACGATGCAGGCACTCTCGGACTAGCACTAAACTATCTACGATGCAGTCCCTCTCAGACTAATACTAAACTATTTATGATGCAGTCCCTGTCGGACTAGCAGTTAACTATCGACGATGCAGTCCCTCTAGATTAAGCATTAACCTACCGACGATGCAGTCGCTCTAGATTAAGAACCACACTATTCATATACGATGCAGTTCCTCTCGAACTAGCACTAAACTCTCGAGAATACAGACCCTCCTCTACTTGGCCCTAAACTATCTACGATGCAGTCCCTCTCGGACTAGTAGTTAACGATCCCCTCTAGATTAACCACTAAACTATCTACGATGCAGTTCCTCTCGAAATAGCACTAAAATATCTGCGATGTAGTTCCTCTCGAACTTGCACTAAACTATCTACGATGCAGTCCCTCTCGGTCTAGCAGTAAACTATCTACGATGCAGTCCCTCTCGGACTAGCAGTAAGCTATCTACGATGCAGTTCCCTCGAAAACTAGCCCTAAACTATCTTCAATCAGTCCCTCTCGAACTAGCACTAAATTATCTACGATGCAGTCCCATTTGAATAAGCACTAAGCTATCTACGATACATTCCGTCTTGATTTTGCACTTAAGTCTACGATGCAGTTCCTCTCGAACTAGCACTAATCTATCGACGATACAGACCCTCCTCTACTTGGCCCTAAACTATCTTCGATGCAGTCCCTCTCGGACTAGTAGTTAACGATCTACGATGCAGGCCCTCTAGATTAACCACTAAACTATCTACGACGCAGTTCCTCTCGAACTAGCACTAAACTATCAGCGATGCAGTTCCTCTCGAACTTGGACTAAACTATCTACGATGCAGTCCCTCCAGCGCTAGCAGTAAACTATCTACGATCCAGTTCCTCTGGAACTAGCACTAAACAATCCTCGATGCAGTCCTTCTAGGACTAGCACTAAATTATCTACGGTGCAGTTCCTCTCGAACTAGCACTAAACTATCAGCGATGCAGTTCCTCTCGAACTTGCACTAAACTATCTACATTGCAGTCCCTCTCGGACTTGCAGTAAACTATCTTACGATGCAGAACTCTCGAACACTAGCCCTAAACTATCTACAATCAGTCCCTCTCTAACTAGCACTAAATTATCTACGATGCAGTCCCATTTGAATAAGCAATAAGCTATCTATGATACATTCCGTCTTGACTTTGCACTTAAGTCTACGATGCAGTTCCTATCGAACTTGCACTAAACTATCTACGATGCAGTCCCTCCAGCGCTAGCAGTAAACTATCTACGATCCAGTTCCTCTCGAACTGGCACTAAACAATCCTCGATGCAGTCCTTCTAGGACTAGCACTAAATTATCTACGATCCAGTTCCTCTCGAACTGGCACTATACTATCTACGATGCAGTCCCTTTTGATTTAGCACTTCGCTATATACTCTCCCGAACTAGCACTAAGATATCTACGATGCAGTCCCTCTCGGACTAGCAGTAAACTATCTTCGATGCAGTCCCTCTTGTACTAGCAGTTAACTAACTACGTTGCAGTTCCTCTTGAACAAGCCCTAATCTATCTTCGATGCAGTCCCTCTTGGACTAGCACTAAATTATCTACGATAAAGTTCCTTTTGATTTAGTATTCAGCTGTCTACGTACTTTCCGTCCCGATTATGCACTAAACTATCGACGATGCAGTCCCTCTAGGTAAAATGCTTATATATCTACGATGCAGTCCCTCTCGGACTAGCACTAAACTATCTACGATGCAGTCCCTCTCAGACTAATACTAAACTATTTACGATACAGTCCCTGTCGGACTAGCAGTTAACTATCGACGATGCAGCCCTCTAGATTAAGCACTAACCTATTGGTGATGCAGTCCCTCTAGATTAAAAACCAAACTATATGTATACGATGCAGTTGCTCTCGAACTAGCAGTAAACTATCTACGATGCAGTCCCTTTTGATTTAACACTGACACATTCCGTTTGGATTTTGCACTAAACTATCTACGATTCAGTCCCTCTCCGACTAGCAGTAAACTGTCTACGGAGCAGTCTCTCTCCGACTAGCACTAAACTATCTGCGATGCAGTTCCTCTCGAAAATGCACTAAACTATCTACGATGCAGTCCCTCTCGGTCTAGCAGTAAACTATCTACGATGCAGTCCCTCTCGGACTAGCACTAAATTATCTACGATAAAGTCCCTTTTGATTTAGTACTCAACTGTCTACGATACTTCCCGTCCCGATTTTGCACTAAACTATCGACGATGCAGTCCTTCTAGGTAAAATGCTAATATATCTACGATGCAGTCCCTCTCGGACTAGCACTAAACTATCTATGATGCAGTTCCTCTCAGACTAATACTAAACTATTTACGATTCAGTCCCTGTCGGACTAGCAGTTAACTATCGCCGATGCAGTCCCTTTATATTAAGCACTAACCTATCGACGATGCAGTCCCTCTAGATTAAGAACCAAACTATTCATATACGAGGCAGTTCCTCTCGAACTAGCGGTAAACTCTCCTCGATGCAGTCCCTTTTGATTTAACACTCACATTCCGTTTTGATTTTGCACTAAACTATCTTCGATGCAGTCCCTCTCCGACTAGCAGTAACCTGTCTACGATGCAGTTCCTCTCGAACTTGCACTAAGCTATCTACGATACAGACCTTCCTCTATTTGGCCCTATGCCATCTACGATGCAGTATCTTTAGAACTAGACCGAACCCATCTACGACGCAGTCCCTCTCGGACTAGCAGCTAACAATCTACGATGCAGCCCCTCTAGATTTAGCACTAAGCTATCTACGATGGAGTTCCTCGTACTAGCACTAAACTATCTTCGATCAGTCCCTCTCGAACTAGCACTAAATTATGTACCATTCAGTCCCATTTGAATAAGCACTAAGCTATCTAGGATACATTCCATCTTGATTTTGCACTTAACTCTACGATGCAGTTTCTCTCGAACTAGCACTAAACTATCAGCTATGCAGTTCCTCTCGAACTTGCACTAAACTGTCTACGATGCAGTCCCTCTCGGACTAGCACTAAACTATCTACGATGCAGTACCTCTCAGACTAATACTACTTATGATGCAGTCCCTGTCGGACTAGCAGTTAACTATCGACGATGCAGTCCCTCTAGATTAAGCATTAACCTATCGACGATGCAATCCCTGTAGATTAAGAACCAAACTATTCATATACGATGCAGTTCCTCTCGAAATAGCACTAAACTATCCACGATGCTGTCCCTCTCGTTCTTGCAGTAAACTATCTACGATGCAGTCCCTCTCGGACTAGCAGTAAACTATCTACGATGCAGTTCCCTCGAAAACTAGCCCTAAACTATCTTCAATCAGTCCCTCTCGAACTAGCACTAAATTATCTACGATGAAGTCCCATTTGAATAAGCACTAAGCTATCTACGATACATTCAGTCTTGATTTTTCACTTAAGTCTACGATGCAGTTCCTATCGAACTTGCACTAAACTATCTACGATGCAGTCCCTCCCGCGCTAGCAGTAAACTATCTACGATGCAGTTTCTCTCGAACTAGCACTAAACAATTTTCGATGCAGTCCCTTTTGGACTAGCACTAAATTATCTACTATGCAGTCCCTTTTGATTTATCACTAAGCTATCTACGATACATTACGTCCCTATTTTGCACTAAACTATCTACGAAGCAGTCCCTCTCCGACTAGCAGTAACAAAGCAGTTCCTCTCCGACTAGCACTAAACTATCTACGATGCAGTTCCCTCGAAAACTAGCCCTAAACTATCTTCAATCAGTCCCTCTCGAACTAGCACTAAATTATCTACGATGAAGTCCCATTTGAATAAGCACTAAGCTATCTACGATACATTCCGTCTTGATTTTGCACTTAAGTCTACGATGCAGTTCCTATCGAACTTGCACTAAACTATCTATGATGCAGTCCCTCCCGCGCTAGCAGTAAACCATCTACGATGCAGTTCCTCTCGAACTAGCACTAAACTATCGACGATACAGACCCTCCTCTACTTGGCCCTAAACTATCTTCGATGCAGTCCCTCTCGGACTAGTAGTTAACGATCTACGATGCAGGCCCTCTAGATTAACCACTATACTATCTACGATGCAGTTCCTCTCGAACTAGCACTAAACTATCAGCGATGCAGTTCCTCTCGAACTTGCACTAAACTATCTACGATGCAGTCCCTCCAGCGCTAGCAGTAAACTATCTACGATCCAGTTCCTCTCCAACTAGCACTAAACAATCCTCGATGCAGTCCTTCTAGGACTAGCACTAAATTATCTACGATGCAGTTCCTCTCGAACTAGGACTAAACTATCAGCGATGCAGTTCCTCTCGAACTAGCACTAAACTATCAGCGATGCAGTTCCTCTCGATCTTGCACAAAAATATCTACGTTGCAGTCCCTCTCGGACTTGCAGTAAACTATCTTACGATGCAGAACTCTCGAAAACTAGCCCTAAACTATCTACAATCAGTCCCTCTCTAACTAGCACTAAATTATCTACGATGAAGTCCCATTTGAATATGCAATAAGTTATCCATGATACATTCCGTCTTGATTTTGCTCTTTAGTCTACGATGCAGTTCCTATCGAACTTGCACTAAACTATCTACGATGCAGTCCCTTCAGCGCTAGCAGTAAACTATCTACGATCCAGTTCCTCTCGAACTAGCACTAAACTATCTACGAAGCAGTGCCTCTCCGACAAGGAGTAAACTATCTACGAAGCAGTCCCTCTCCGACTAGCACTAAACTATCTGCGATGCAGTTCCTCTCGAACTTGCACTATACTATCTACGATGCAGTCCCTTTTGATTTAGCACTTCGCTATATACTCTCCCGAACTAGCACTAAAATATCTACGATGCAGTCCCTCTCGGACTAGCAGTAAACTATCTTCGATGCAGTCCCTCTTGGACTAGCACTAAATTATCTACGATAAAGTTCCTTTTGATTTAGTACTCAGCTGTCTACGATACTTTCCGTCCCGATTTTGCACTAAACGATCGACGATGCAGTCCCTCTAGGTAAAATGATTATATATCTACGATGCAGTCCCTCTCGGACTAATACTGAACTATTTACGATACATTCCCTGTCGGACTAGCAGTTAACTATCGACGATGCAGTCCCTCTAGATTAAGCACTAACCTATCGACGATGCAGTACCTCTAGATTAAGAACCAAACTATTCATATACGATGCAGTTCCTCTCGAACTAGCACTAAACTATCGACGATACAGACCCTCCTCTATTTGGCCCTAAACTATCTACGATGCAGTCCGTCTCGGACTAGTATTTAACGATCTTCGATGCAGCCCCTCTAGATTGACCACTAAACTATCTGCGATGCAGTTCCTCTCGAAATAGCACTCCCCCGTGTGGGTGCGGGTTAGAATACACCCACGGTATGCCCTGCCTGTCGTAGGAGGCGACTAATAGGGCCGACATGGCCGAATAACTTGCCAGTTTTGATTTGTTCAGACCCCCTGTGGATGGGGAGGGCAGAATTCATCCACGGTATCCCCTGCCTGTCGTAAAAGGCGACTTAGAGGGGGCCTTATAAAGGTCAATTTTGGTTTTCTGGTCCCAGCTCTGGTTTGACCAATAGAAATAAACATGCGTGCTGTTAGGGGAAGGGCCACCAGCTTGGCCATCTGGCCAGAAAGCCTAGACGGTATGCCCCATCCCGTCAGGTGGGTGCGCCATGTACCCTACAGTAGTATCCGCCTTACAACGAAGGTCCCTGCATGGCCGAATACTGGAGCTGAATAAATCCTGTGCATGCCGAGGGGGAAGTGCCTGTTTGAGGCACTGGGACCCCGGGCAATATCTGCTATGCCAGGTAGGTATTGCCTTGGCTGGGTGGCGCCCACAGTGATAGCCCCCGTTCGGAGTGGGCAGTATTCGGGGAGGATTTCGTCCGGGATGCCATCAAAGCGATCACGGACACCTGTACAGGGTGGCACCCTTAAAAAGCCGTCTCTTGAGTGTCGAGCTAATCCCAAGGTGTATACGCCTTGGGATGAAGCCTTTAATAGAAGATTCCCCGCTGATAGGTCTCCTCGCTACCTGGTAGCTACGAGGACTGACGGGGGTGATTTTAAACTAGTAAAATCAATAATTTTTTCTGAGGAAATCGAGGGGAAATTTGGGGACCTAAGCGGGATTTCCAAGCTCCGGAACGGTCAGCTGCTGCTGCACACCGTTGATCGGAAGCAAACCGAAGCGTTGCTGGAATGCACGCAATTCGGCGAAATTCCCGTTAAGGTCTCAAAACACGAAACGCTGAATGAGGTCCGAGGAGTTATTTTCCATCGTGACCTCATTTTAAATAGCGATGCGGAATTGTTGCGGGATCTGGGGAAGAGAGGCGTCACCAAGATTAGGCGCATCACCCGAAAGATTGGGGAGAACAGTGTCGATACCGGCGCTTTTATTCTCCATTTTGAGGGTGATGTAGTACCTAAGCAGGTGAAGGTCACATCGTACCACTGCGATGTTCGACCGTACATCCCTCCACCTATGCGCTGCTATCAATGCCAGAGATTCGGGCATGTTTCCGCCAGGTGCACTGCCAAGGCCGTGTGTAGAGAGTGTGGCAAGGGGACACATGAGGGTGAGAGGTGTACGCCTCCCCCGATTTGTCCTAACTGCCAAGGAAGCCACTCTCCACGATCGAAGCAGTGCCCTGAGTTCTGTAAGGAAGCAAAAATTCAAGAAATAAGAACTCTTGATAGGCTTTCATATCACGACGCTCGCAAGAGGTACCGTGATATGAATGCCCCCGAATTTCGGGTATCGTTTGCAGCTGCAACGACGCCCTCATTCACCCCTGCCGCATCTTTACCGAGTGTAGTACCCTCGACGCCCGTATTATCAGCTGTATTAAAATCACCCCTCGCTGTACCAGCGAAAAATGTCAGCCCGAAGGAGGTACAACAACCTTCTTCGGCCCAGCAAAAGAAGGCGCCGGTTATACCATCTAAACCGGCGCAATCGGAGAAGAAGTCCTCTTCTTCTCCGAAACGGTCGGCGAACAAGTCTTCCCCAGCTAAAGGGGGAAAGAAGACTTTGCCGACCGGGGCTGGTCCTTCTTCCAGCCCACCTAATACGAAAAATATAGGGGAGAAGAGGGAGACGGTTCGCCGCCGTCTCTCTCGCCCTCCTGCTGACGGGGTGGCTACTGTCTCTGCTGGCCTTTCCGCTCCCATTACCACCAAGGGAGCGAAGCCTGCTGAAGCCAAGCCCGTACGTATGGAGGAACTCCCCTATAGTAAAGAAAATAGATCGGCGGAGGAGAGGGGAACGGTTCAGCGCCGTTTCTCTTCCTCTCCTAAAGGCAGGGCTGCTCACGTATCTGCTGACCATCCCGCTCCCACCACTACCAGTGGAGCGGTGCCAGCAGGAGCGACCTTGTTTTATAAGGACCCGGCGTCTGTGGGGAAGGGACCATCTACTTCCCCAAACACGCGTCGGCGCCGATCCAAGAAGAAATCTCTTCGGGGCGTGTCGGGGACAGACACCCAGTCTTCCGACCGGGAGAAAGTCCCTCGACACCGCTCTCGCTCTTCCCCAAGAGCGAGACTCGTGAGGTCCGACGACGACCGCGCGCAACCCAAGAGAGCGCCCGCTCCATTTTCTTCGTCTTCGGACGGAGATGTGGAGATTGAGGTGTGCTCTCCTGCCCCATCATCTCCAACTAGAGCTGGGGAAGGGTGGCAAACGGTCAAGCATAAGTAGAAGACCCATTTCTACTTAAGTCCACACCATGGCACTATTACAATGGAACTGTAATAGCTATTCTGTTCATCTCGCTGAGTTACGACAATTAATATCTTCGTTTTCGGCAACCATTGTCTGTCTTCAGGAATCCAGGTTTCGTCCTGGACATGAGACAACAATGCGTCACTTCAAACTCTTCTCTAAAGACCGGGTGGACGGAGCTGTGGCCGCTGGTGGCGTCTGCACTCTCGTCCACTCTAGCCTCTTTAGTGAAGAGGTGCCGTTGCGTACTCAGCTAGAGGCAGTTGCAGTTCGTACTTCGTTGCCAGTAATGGCAACAGTATGTAACGTGTACTTCCCGCCTGATTCTCAGCCGGATTACGACCAGCTGGTGGATCTAGTCTCTCAGCTCCCCCCTCCTTTTCTCCTTCTGGGAGATGTTAATGCCCACAACACCATCTGGGGCTCCGCTACCACTAGCGGTAAAGGGAGAGATTTTGAGAGGCTGATCAGGCGGCTGGACCTGTGTCTGTTGAACACAGGGGAACCTACGCACTTCTCTATTGCGCACGGTACTTATTCAAGTATCGATATTACCCTGTGCAGTCGTGCGCTGGTTCCCCTGCTACAGTGGGGTGTACACGATGACCTTTGTAATAGTGACCATTTTCCAATTATCGTTACTCTTCCGAACCAGAGAGCCATCGAGTTACCAAGTCGATGGCTTCTCCGTCGGGCTGATTGGCCAACTTTCACGGCACGTGCGGTGTTTGCCGAAGATACCTTTGAGAGTGTCGACGATCATACCATTCACATAACGAATGGTATTTTGACTGCTGCTGAGGAAACAATACCTTCCTCATCCGGCAACTCACGCCGGAAGCTCGTCCCTTGGTGGACAGCCGAGATTGCAGCAGCCATTAAAGATCGTCGACGTGCTTTCAAATGCTATCGGAGGCAAAACACTATGGCCAACCTTATCACCTTCAGAAGGATGCGTGCTAGAGCCCGATATCTGATTCGGGAGAGTAAGAAAACGACGTGGGAAAAGTATGTGTCGTCCATGACGGCGCATACTCCTTCATCTCAAGTGTGGACTAAGCTTCGTCGGATCTCCGGACTCCCGACATCACTATCGATACCCGGAGTGTCCATCAATGGGGACATCATCACGGACCATCTCGCCATTGCCAACAGCATTGGCTCGCACTTCTCCGATGTATCCTGCTCCGGGAGTTACGATCCTACATTTCTGACTCTGAAGCGGGAGGCAGAGACTCACCCCTTGTCCTTTGCCACTGCTGCTTCGGAGTCCTATAATGTACCATTCTCTGAATGGGAACTGCGCAGTGCGCTTGCACTGTGCAGGGATACGGCTCCTGGACCGGATAACATACATAATCAAATGTTAAAACATCTGTGCGAATCCAGTATGAAAGAACTGTTGATCCTCTTCAATCGTATATGGATTGAAGGGGAGTTTCCATCTCAATGGCGAGAGGGGATCGTGATACCGATTCCTAAGGCTGGAAAGGATCCCAAGTTTGTAAGCAGCTATAGGCCCATTTGTTTGACAAATGGCCTATGTAAGCTGCTCGAAAAGATGGTGAACCGTCGACTGGTGTGGTTCTTGGAGGATAAAGGTCTCCTGTCTGAGTACCAATGTGGATTTCGCTCTCATAGGTCCACCACTGACCATCTGGTGCGACTTGAGAGCGCCATACAGGAGGCTTTTTTCCGGAAGCAGCACCTAGTCACGGTTTTCTTTGACCTCGAGAAAGCCTACGACACCACATGGCGCTACGGGATCCTTTCCACCCTTCACAAGTGGGGACTCCGTGGTAACTTACCGACTTTCATTGCGAATTTCATGTCCGTCCGACTCTTCCGTGTAAGGGTCGGTAGGACATTATCGCAGTACTATACCCAAGAAAATGGAGTTCCTCAGGGTTCAGTGCTGAGTGTCACCTTGTTCGCGATTGCCATTAATGGCATTGTTGCCGCCGCCGGGTCCGCGGTAGTTCCATCGCTGTATGTAGACGATTTAGCTCTGCATTACAGCTCTGGAAGTATGGCAGTCGTGGAACGGCAATTGCAGCTAGCCATCAACCGGGTCGACAGGTGGGCTCACGACCGGGGTTTTCGTTTTTCAGCAGCGAAAACCTCCGTCGTCCATTTTTGTCGGCTACGGAGGCTACATTTACACCCTGAACTACATCTCAGGGATGCTGCGTTGCCGGTGGTTGACACTTATCGCTTCCTGGGGCTCCATTTTGACAGCAAGTTAACGTGGCAGCACCATATACGGCAATTGAAAATGACATGTCTCAGGAAACTGAACATGCTCAGGTTTCTTAGTGGCACTACGTGGGGGGCTGACCGTGCGGTGCTGCTACGGTTCTACCAAGCCCTCGTCCTGTCCCGGCTAGACTATGGTTCTGCGGCATACGGTACAGCAAGGCCGGCAACCTTGAAAATGCTGGACAGTATCCACCATAGTGGCGTTAGACTGGCTACCGGTGCCTTCCGGACCAGCCCGATACCCAGCCTACTCGTCGAATCGGGTGTTCCACCTTTAAATTATAGACGCCAACATATGCTGTTAGCATATGCTGCCAATGTGCGTCAAATGCCGCAACACCCGACCTATCAAGCTCTCTTCGGTACCCAAAACCACCAGGGGTACGCCAACCGGCCTCGTGCCACTCGGCCGGTTGGTATTAGACTTGATAGCTCGTGTACCGAAATAGGAGTGGCTGTAGGTCCCTGTATGATCCGGACATCTAGCGAGGTGCCTCCGTGGCAAGTCCCGCGTCCGGAAATTCGGTTAGATCTGCACCGAGGTCCTAAGGTGAACACGGATGCCTCCGTTTACCGGAGGCAGTTCCACAGCATAGTTCACCAATTTCCGGACGCTGGCATTCTATACACGGATGGTTCGAAGGTGGACGAGAAGGTGGGTTGTGCTTACGTTATTGATGGTGCAAATACCAAGATCTCTTTGCCTGAGGCCTGTAGTGTGTTTACTGCGGAGCTCGTTGCCATCTATGAAGCTCTGCAGTTTGCACTACAGGATGCACGAATCCACTTTCTCGTGTGTACCGACTCTTTGAGTTCGTTGCAGTCAATTGCTACATGTTTCCCGCAACACCCCCTAGTGCAGCGAATCCACGACCTACTAGCCGGGCTGTGCCACGCTGACACTCGAATCACCTTTCTGTGGCTTCCAAGCCACATGGGAATTGCGGGAAATGAGTTAGCGGATCAAGCTGCAAAAGAGGCGGTATCACTACCACCTCGACCAATGGAGGTACCCGCTAGAGATATTCGCTCTCAGTTACGCCTACAAGTTCTGGCTTTTTGGGAGAGTCAGTGGCTAGCTGACCCACTGCCCAGTAAACTGAGAGCGATCAAGGGAACTACTCGCGTTTGGCGGAGCTCCTTCCGGGCCCGGAGAGAGTCCGTCATTTTGTGTAGGCTAAGGATAGGTCATACAAGATCCACCCACTCGTACCTAATGAGAAGGGAAGACCCCCCACTTTGTACCTGTGGAGCCGTTTTCACCGTGGCCCACATTTTCACCGAGTGTGTGGATCTTGCTGACTTACGAAGAAACCTTGGTTTGCAGACGACACTCAAACTTATATTAGCCGATGACGCGGTGGCTGCTGATCGCGTTATCCGCTTTATAAGTGAGAGTGGGTTAGGGCCAGCAATCTAAATTTTCCAGTGAACTTTGACTCAACGACTTGTTCGTTTTTGAATGATAATGTATTGTTTTTTCCGTAATTTTTGTTTATGTTTTATATTTTTATTTATTTAATTGTTTGTTTTTGTTTTATTAATTTTTGGTCTTTTTAAATTTAGATGTCCACCTCAAAATTTTAAATTCAATTCAAAATTTGTATTCTTTAATCTGTGTTAAGAGGGGCAGATGACCTCGTAGTTCCGCCCCTTAAAACAACAATAACTAACTAACTAACTAACTAACGAAATAGCACTGAACTATCTGCGATGCAGTTCCTCTCGAAAATGCACTAAACTATCTACGATGCAGTCCCTCTCGGTCTAGCAGTAAACTATCTACGATGCAGTCCCTCTCGGACTAGCACTAAATTATCTACGATAAAGTCCCTCTCAGACTAATACTAAACTATTTACGATGCAGTCCCTGTCGGACTAGCAGTTAACTATCGACGATGCAGTTCCTCTAGATTAAGCTCTAACCTATCTACGATGCAGTCCCTCTATAGAGCATCCAGCGTTTAGAAAAGACTGTGGAGCCTTATGGCGACAGTGTTGCTAACTCTAGGCAGAGGTAGCGCTGACGTCATACGTTATGTCACCCGCTTCGAGTACTGCGCTTTCATAAGTTAGCGAGACAACCACAACCCCAGCAGCTAACTGAAATAGAACACGCCCAGGAAGGAACAGTTTTGCAGGTGTTAACGGATTGGACCAGTATTAAGGATACTGTGCGAAGAGAACCAATAACGACATTCATTTCGTTGTGATATGACGCATTACTGATTGACAGATGTCGAGAGCACAACCCTTCCTTCCTTCTCGGATGTATGCAGACGATGTTAACAAGTTTTATGTCAGCAATACTGTTGATCATCACCTCTTTAGTTATTAGTTAGGCTGTAATTTAATTTCTTTCAATTTTATTCATGTTGTTTTGTTTAGATTAATATTTGTAATATTGTAGTGAGTTAGTCGTGCGGTTAGGGGCGCGCAGCTGTGAGCTTGCATTCGGGAGATAGTGGGTTGGAACCCAACTGTCGGCAGCCATGATTCGATCGAACAGAAAATAAAACAGACACACATCAGTAACACCAATGACGGATAGTGCTTCAGAACTTATGTTGTCGGCGGAACTGAGCACGTGCTCCACTCCGGACGAGCATGCAGCACAGGACGAGGCTCTTCTTTCCAGCGTGCTAACCTCGAAAATTTTTAAATTACTAAGACGTAATATAAACAATACTTGTATGCAATAACAAAGGTAATCAATTGGCAGATAATTGTAGGAAGCTATTATGACGAAAAATATATATGTTCAGAATTCCTTCAGGATAAAAGGTGAGACAACAAAACCAGTGTAGAGGGGATATCCGTTAAAAGTAAAAGCCCATAAGACCCACAGTCTTTTCTAAACGCTGGATGCTCTATAGATTAAGGACCAAACTATTCATATACGTTGCAGTTCCTCTCGAACTAGCAGTAAACTATCCACGATGCAGTCCCTTTTGATTTAACACTGACACATTCCGTTTTGATTTTGCACCAAACTATCTACGATGCAGTCCCTCGCCGACTAGCAGTAACCTGTCTACGATGCAGTTCCTCTCGAACTAGCACTAAACTATCGACGATACAGACCCTCCTCTACTTGGCCCTAAACTATCTTCGATGCAGTCCCTCTCGGACTAGTAGTTAACGATCTACGATGCAGGCCCTCTAGATTAACCACTATACTATCTACGATGCAGTTCCTCTCGAACTAGCACTAAACTATCTGCGATGCAGTTCCTCTCGAACTTGCACTAAACTATCTACGATGCAGTCCCTCTCGGACGAGCAGTTAACTAACTACGATGCAGTTCCTCTCGGACTAGAACTAAATTATCTACGATAAGTTCTTTTGATTTAGTACTAAGCTGTCTACGATACTTTCCGTCCCGATTTTGTACTAAACTATCTACGATGCAGTCCCTCTATGTAAAATGCTAATATATCTACGATGCAGTCCCTCTCAGTTTGATGCAGTCCCTGTCGGACTAGCAGATAACTATCGACGATGCAGTCCCTCTAGATTAAGCATTAACCTACCGACGATGCAGTCGCTCTAGATTAAGAACCACTAAACTATCTACGATGCAGTTCCTCTCGAACTAGCACTAAACTCTCGACGATACAGACCCTCCTCTACTTGGCCCTAAACTATCTACGATGCAGTCCCTCTCGGACTAGTAGTTAACGATCCCCTCTAGATTAACCACTAAACTATCTACGATGCAGTTCCTCTCGAAATAGCACTAAACTATCTGCAATGCAGTTCCTCTCAAACTTGCACTAAACTATCTACGATGCAGTCCCTCTCGGTCTAGCAGTAAACTATCTACGATGCAGTCCCTCTCGGACCAGCAGTAAGCTATCTACGATGCAGTTCCCTTGAAAACTAGCCCTAACTATCTTCAATCAGTCCCTCTCGAACTAGCACTAAATTATCTACGATGCAGTCCCATTTGAATAAGCACTAAGCTATCTACGATACATTCCGTCTTGATTTTGCACTTAAGTCTACGATGCAGTTCCTCTCGAACTGGCACTAAACTATCTACGAAGCAGTCCCTCTCCGACTAGCACTAAACTATCTGCGATGCAGTTCCTCTCGACCTTGCACTAAACTATCTACGATGCAGTTCCTCTCGAACATGCACTTCGCTATTTACTCTCCCGAACTAGCACTAAATTATCTACGATGCAGTCCCTCTCAGTTTAATACTAAACTATTTACGATGCAGTCCCTGTCAGACTAGCAGTTAACTATCGACGATGCAGTCCCTCTAGATTAAGCACTAACCTATTGACGATGCAGTACCTCTAGATTAAGAACCAAACTATTCATATACGATGCAGTTCCTCTCGCACTAGCACTAAACTATCGACGATACAGACCCTCCTCTACTTGGCCCTAAACTATCTACGATGCAGTCCCTCTCGGACTAGTATTTAACGATCCCCTCTAGATTAACCACTAAACTATCTACGATGCAGTTCCTCTCGAAATAGCACTGAACTATCTGCGATGCAGTTCCTCTCGAACTTGCACTAAACTATCTACGATGCAGTCCCTCTCGGTCTAGCAGTAAACTATCTACGATGCAGTCCCTCTCGGACTAGCAGTAAGCTATCTACGATGCAGTTCCCTCGAAAACTAGCCCTAAACTATCTTCAATCAGTCCCTCTCGAACTAGCACTAAATTATCTACAATGCAGTCCCATTTGAATAAGCACTAAGCTATCTACGATACATTCCGTCTTGATTTTGCACATACGTCTACGATGCAGTTCCCATCGAACTTGCACTAAACTATCTACGATGCAGTCCCTCCCGCGCTAGCAGTAAACCATCTACGATGCAGTTCCTCTCGAACTAGCACTAAACAATCTTCGATGCAGTCCCTCTTGGACTAGAACTAAATTATCTACGATGCAGTCCCTTTTGATTTAGCACTAAGCCATCTACGATACCTTCCGTCCCGATTTTACCCTAAACTATCTACGATGCAGTCCCTCTCCGACTAGCAGTAAACTGTCTACTATGCAGTTCCTCTCGAACTAGCACTAAACTATCGACGATACAGACCCTTCTCTACTTGGCCCTAAACTATCTTCGATGCAGTCCCTCTCGGACTAGTAGTTAACGATCTACGATGCAGGCCCTCTAGATTAACCACTAAACTATCTACGATGCAGTTCCTCTCGAACTAGCACTAAACTATCTGCGATGAAGTTCCTCTCGTACTTCCACCAACTTATCTACCATGTAGTCCCTCTTGGACTAGCAGTAAACTATCTACGATGCAGTTCCCTCGAAAACTAGCCCTAAACTATCTTCAATCAGTCCCTCTCGAACTAGCAGTAAATTATCTACGATGCAGTCCCATTTGAATAAGCAATAAGCTATCTATGATACATTCCGCCTTGATTTTGCACTTAAGCCTACGATGCAGTTCCTATCGAACTTGCACTAAACTATCTACGATGCAGTCCCTCTCCGACTAGCAGTAAACTGTCTACGATGCAGTTCCTCTCGAACTGGCACTAAACTATCTTACGATGCAGTTCCCTCGAAAGCTAACCCTAAACTATCTTCAATCAATCCCTCTCGACCTAGCACTAAATTATGTACGATGCAATCCCATTTGAATAAGCAATAAGCTATCTATGATACATTCCGTCTTGATTTTCTCGAACTAGCACTAAACAATCTTCGATGCAGTCCCTTTTGATTTAGCACTAGGCTATCTACGATACATTCCGTCCCGATTTTTAACTAAACTATCTACGATGCAGTCCCTCTCCGACTAGCAGTAAACTCTCTACGATGCAGTTCCTCTCGAACTAAACAATCTACGAAGCAGTCCCTCTCCGACTAGCAGTAAACTATCTACGAAGCAGTCCCTCTCCGACTAGCACTAAAATATCTGCGATGCAGTTTCTCTCTGACTAGCACTAAAATATCTGCGATGCAGATCCTCTCGAACTTGCACTAAACTATCTACGATGCAGTCCCTTTTAATTTAGCACTTCGCTATATACTCTCCCGAACTAGCACTAAAATATCTACGATGCAGTCCCTCTCGGACTAGCAGTAAACTATCTTCGATGCAGTCCCTCTCGTACTAGCAGTTAACTAACAACGATGCAGTTCCTCTCGAATTAGCACTATTCTATCTTCGATGCAGTCCCTCTTGGACTAGCACTAAATTATCTACGAAAAATTCCCTTTTGATTTAGTACTAAGCTGTCTACGATACCTTCCGTACCGATTTTGCACTAAACTATCTACGATGCAGTCCCTCTAGGTAAAATGCTAATATATCTACGATGCAGTCCCTCTCGGACTAGCACTGAACTATCTACGATGCAGTCCCTCTCAGACTAATACTAAACTATATACGATGCAGTCCCTGTCGGACTAGCCGTTAACTATCGACGATGTAGTCCCTTTTGATTTAACACTGACACATTCCGTTTTGATTTTGCACTAAACTATCTACGATGTAGTCCCTCTCCGACTAGCAGTAAACTGTCTACGATGCAGTTCCTCTCGAACTTGCACTAAGCTATCTACGATACAGACCTTCCTCTATTTGGCCCTAAGCTATCTACGATGCAGTGTCTTTAGAGCAAGACCGAACCCATCTACGACGCAGTCCCTATCGGACTAGCAGTTAACAATCTACGATGCCTCCCCTCTAGATTTAGCACTAAACTATCTTCGATCAGTCCCTCTCGAACTAGCACTAAATTATCTACCATACAGTCCCATTTGAATAAGCACAAAGCTATCTACGATACATTCCATCTTGATTTTGCACTTAACTCTACGAAGCAGTTTCTCTCGAACTAGCACTAAACTTTATGCGATGCAGTTCCTCTCGAACTTGCACTAAACTATCTACGATGTAGTCCCTCTCGGGCTAGCAGTCAACTATCTACGATGCAGTTCCCTCGAAAACTAGCCCTAAACTATCTTCAATCAGTCCTTCTCGAACAAGCACTAAATTATCTACGATGCAGTCCCATTTGAATAAGCAATAAGCTATATATGATACATTCCGTCTTGGTTTTGCACTTAAGTCTACGATGCAGTTTGTATCGAACTTTCACTAAACTATCTACGATGCAGTCCTTCCCGCGCTAGCAGTTAACTATCTACGATGCAGTTCCTCCCGAACTATCTCTAAACAATTTTCGATGCAGTCCCTCTTGGACTAACACTAAATTATCTACGATGCAGTCCCATTTGAATAAGCAATAAGACATCTATGATAGGTGCAAGTCTACGATGCAGTTCCCATCGAACTTGCACTAAACTATCTACGATGCAGTCCCTCTCGGACTAGCAGTAAACTATCTACGATGCAGTTCCCTCGAAAACTAGCCCTAAACTATCTTCAATCAGTCCCTCTCGAACTAGCACTAAATTATCTACGATGAAGTCCCATTTGAATAAGCACTAAGCTATCTACGATACATTCCGCCTTGATTTTGCACTTAAGTCTACGATGCAGTTCCTATCGAACTTGCACTAAACTATCTACGATGCAGTCCCTCCCGCGCTAGCAGTAAACTATCTACGATGCAGTTTCTCTCGAACTAGCACTAAACAATTTTCGATGCAGTCCCTTTTGGACTAGCACTAAATTATCTACTATGCAATCCCTTTTGATTTATCACTAAGCTATCTACGATACATTACGTCCCTATTTTGCACTAAACTATCTACGATGCAGTCCCTCTCCGGCTAGCAGTAAACTGTCTACGTTGGAGTTCCTCTCGAACTGGCACTAAACTATCTACGAAGCAGTCCCTCTCCGACTAGCAGTAAACTATCAACAAAGCAGTTCCTCTCCGACTAGCACTAAACTATCTACGATGCAGTCCTCTTTGATTTAGCACTTCGCTATTTACTCTCCCGAACTAGCACTAAATTATCTACGATGCTGTCCTTCTCGGGCTAGCAGTAAAATATCTTCGATGCAGTCCCTCTGGTACTAGCAGTTAACTAACTACGTTGCAGTTCCTCTCGAACTAGCACTGAACTATCTTCGATCAGTCCCTCTCGAACTAGCACTAAATTATCTACCATGCAGTCCCATTTGAAAAAGCACTAAGCTATCTACGATACATTCCGTCTTGATTTTGCACTTAAGTCTACGATGCAGTTCCTATCGAACTTGCACTAAACTATCTATGATGCAGTCCCTCCCGCGCTAGCAGTAAACCATCTATGACACAGTTCCTCTCGAACTAGCACTAAACAATATTCGAATCAGTCCCTCTTGGACTAGCACTAAATTATCAACGATGCAGTCCCTTTTGATTTAGCACTAAGCCATCTACGATACATTCCGTCCCGATTTTGCACTAAACTATCTACGATGCAGTCCCTCTCCGACTAGCAGTAAACTGTCTACTATGCAGTTCCTCTCGAACTAGCACTCAACTATCGACGATACAGACGCTCCTCTACTTGGCCCTAAACTATCTTCGATGCAGTCCCTCTCGGATTAGTAGTTAACGATCTACGATGCAGGCCCTCTAGATTAACCACTATACTATCTACGATGCAGTTCCTCTCGAACTAGCACTAAACTATCAGCGATGCAGTTCCTCTCGAACTTGCACTAAACTATCTACGATGCAGTCCCTCCAGCGCTAGCAGTAAACTATCTACGATACAGTTCCTCTCCAACTAGCACTAAACAATCCTCGATGCAGTCCTTCTAGGACTAGCACTAAATTATCTACGATGCAGTTCCTCTCGAACTAGCACTAAACTATCAGCGATGCAGTTCCTCTCGAACTAGCACTAAACTATCAGCGATGCAGTTCCTCTCGAACTTGCACTAAACTATCTACGTTGCAGTCCCTCTCGGACTTGCAGTAAACTATCTTACGTAGCAGAACTCTCGAAAACTAGCCCTAAACTATCTACAATCAGTCCCTCTCTAACTAGCACTAAATTATCTATGATGAAGTCCCATTTGAATAAGCAATAAGTTATCAATGATACATTCCGTCTTGATTTTGCACTTTAGTCTACGATGCAGTTCCTATCGAACTTTCACTAAACTATCTACGATGCAGTCCCTTCAGCGCTAGCAGTAAACTATCTCCGATCCAGTTCCTCTCGAACTAGCACTAAACTATCTACGAAGCAGTCCCTCTCCGACAAGGAGTAAACTATCTACGAAGCAGTCCCTCTCCGACTAGCACTAAACTATCTGCGATGCAGTTCCTCTCGAACTTGCACTATACTATGTACGATGCAGTCCCTTATGATTTAGCACTTCGCTATATATTCTCCCGAACTAGCACTAAAATATCTACGATGCAGTCCCTCTCGGACTAGCAGTAAACTATCTTCGATGCAGTCCCTCTTGGACTAGCACTAAATTATCTACGATAAAGTTCTTTTTGATTTAGTACTCAGCTGTCTACGATACTTTCCGTCCCGATTTTGAACTAAACTATCGACGATGCAGTCCCTCTAGGTAAAATGATGATATATCTACGATGCAGTCCCTCTCGGACTAGCACTAAACTATCTACGATGCAGTCCCTCTCAGACTAATACTAAACTATTTACGATACATTCCCTGTCGGACTAGCAGTTAACTATCGACGATGCAGTCCCCCTAGATTAAGCACTAACCTATCGACGATGCAGTACCTCTAGATTAAGAACCAAACTATTCATATTCGATGCAGTTCCTCTCGAACTAACACTAAACTATCGACGATACAGACCCTCCTCTATTTGGCCCAAAACTATCTACGATGCAGTCCGTCTCGGACTAGTATTTAACGATCTTCGATGCAGCCCCTCTAGATTGACCACTAAACTATCTGCGATGCAGTTCCTCTCGAAATAGCACTGAACTATCTGCGATGCAGTTCCTCTCGAAAATGCACTAAACTATCTACGATGCAGTCCCTCTCGGTCTAGCAGTGAACTATCTACGATGAAGTCCCTCTCGGACTAGCACTAAATTATCTACGATAAAGTCCCTCTCAGACTAATACTAAACTATTTACGATACATTCCCTGTCGGACTAGCAGTTAACTATCGACGATGCAGTCCCCCTAGATTAAGCACTAACCTATCGACGATGCAGTACCTCTAGATTAAGAACCAAACTATTCATATACGATGCAGTTCCTCTCGAACTAGCACTAAACTATCGACGATACAGACCCTCCTCTACTTGGCCCTAAACTATCTTCGATGCAGTCCCTCTCGGACTAGTAGTTAACGATCTACGATGCAGGCCCTCTAGATTAACCACTATACTATCTACGATGCAGTTCCTCTCGAACTAGCACTAAAATATCTGCGATGCAGTTCCTCTCGAACTTGCACTAAACTATCTACGATGCAGTCCCTCTCGGACAAGCAGTTAACTAACTACGATGCAGTTCCTCTCGGACTAGAACTAAATTATCTACGATAAGTTCTTTTGATTTAGTACTAAGCTGTCTACGATACTTTCCGTCCCGATTTTGTACTAAACTATCTACGATGCAGTCCCTCTATGTAAAATGCTAATATATCTACGATGCAGTCCCTCTCAGACTAATACTAAACTATTTATGATGCAGTCCCTGTCGGACTAGCAGTTAACTATCGACGATGCAGTCCCTCTAGATTAAGCATTAACCTACCGACGATGCAGTCGCTCTAGATTAAGAACCAAACTATTCATATACGATGCAGTTCCTCTCGAACTAGCACTAAACTCTCGACGATACAGACCCTCCTCTACTTGGCCCTAAACTATCTACGATGCAGTCCCTCTCGGACTAGTAGTTAACGATCCCCTCTAGATTAACCACTAAACTATCTACGATGCAGTTCCTCTCGAAATAGCATTAAACTATCTGCAATGCAGTTCCTCTCGAACTTGCACTAAACTATCTACGATGCAGTCCCTCTCGGTCTAGCAGTAAACTATCTACGATGCAGTCCCTCTCGGACCAGCAGTAAGCTATCTACGATGCAGTTCCCTTGAAAACTAGCCCTAACTATCTTCAATCAGTCCCTCTCGAACTAGCACTAAATTATCTACGATGCAGTCCCATTTGAATAAGCACTAAGCTATCTACGATACATTCCGTCTTGATTTTGCACTTAAGTCTACGATGCAGTTCCTCTCGAACTGGCACTAAACTATCTACGAAGCAGTCCCTCTCCGACTAGCACTAAACTATCTGCGATGCAGTTCCTCTCGACCTTGCACTAAACTATCTACGATGCAGTTCCTCTCGAACATGCACTTCGCTATTTACTCTCCTGAACTAGCACTAAATTATCTACGATGCAGTCCCTCTCAGTTTAATACTAAACTATTTACGATGCAGTCCCTGTCAGACTAGCAGTTAACTATCGACGATGCAGTCCCTCTAGATTAAGCACTAACCTATTGACGATGCAGTTCCTCTAGATTAAGAACCAAACTATTCATATACGATGCAGTTCCTCTCGAACTAGCACTAAACTATCGACGATACAGACCCTCCTCTACTTGGCCCTAAACTATCTACGATGCAGTCCCTCTCGGACTAGTATTTAACGATCCCCTCTAGATTAACCACTAAACTATCTACGATGCAGTTCCTCTCGAAATAGCACTAAACTATCTGCGATGCAGTTCCTCTCGAACGTGCACTAAACTATCTACGATGCAGTCCCTCTCGGTCTAGCAGTAAACTATCTACGATGCAGTCCCTCTCGGACTAGTAGTTAATGATCTACGATGCAGCCCCTCTGGATTAACCACTAAACTATCTATGATGCAGTTCCTCTCGAACTAGCACTAAACTATCTGCGATGCAGTTCCTCTTGAACTTGCACTAAACTATCTTACGATGCAGTTCCCTCGAAAGCTAACCCTAAACTAGCTTCAATCAATCCCTCTCGACCTAGCACTAAATTATCTACGATGCAATCCCATTTGAAAAAGCAATAAGCTATCTATGATACATTCCGTCTTGATTTTCTCGAACTAGCACTAAACAATCTTCGATGCAGTGCCTTTTGATTTAGCACTAGGCTATCTACGATACATTCCGTCCCGATTTTTAACTAAACTATCTACGATGCAGTCCCCCTCCGACTAGCAGTAAACTCTCTACGATGCAGTTCCTCTTGATGTAAACAATCTACGAAGCAGTCCCTCTCCGACTAGCAGTAAACTATCTACCAAGCAGTCCCTCTCCGACTAGCACTAAAATATCTGCGATGCAGTTCCTCTCTGACTAGCACTAAAATATCTGCGATGCAGATCCTCTCGAACTTGCACTAAACTATCTACGATGCAGTCCCTTTTAATTTAGCACTTCGCTATATACTCTCCCGAACTAGCACTAAAATATCTACGATGCAGTCCCTCTCGGACTAGCAGTAAACTATCTTCGATGCAGTCCCTCTCGTACTAGCAGTTAACTAACAACGATGCAGTTCCTCTCGAATTAGCACTAATCTATCTTCGATGCAGTCCCTCTTGGACTAGCACTAAATTATCTACGAAAAATTCCCTTTTGATTTAGTACTAAGCTGTCTACGATACCTTCCGTACCGATTTTGCACTAAACTATCTACGATGCAGTCCCTATAGGTAAAATGCTAATATATCTACGATGCAGTCCCTCTCGGACTAGCACTAAACTATCTACGATGCAGTCCCTCTCAGACTAATACTAAACTATATACGATGCAGTCCCTGTCGGACTAGCCGTTAACTATCGACGATGCAGTCCCTCTAGATTAAGCACTAACCTATCGACGGTGCAGTCCCTCTAGATTAAGAACCAAACTATTCCTATACGATGCAGTTTCTCTCGAACTAGCACTAAACTTTATGCGATGCAGTTCCTCTCGAACTTGCACTAAACTATCTACGATGCAGTCCCTCTCGGACTAGCAGTCAACTATCTACGATGCAGTTCCCTCGAAAACTAGCCCTAAACTATCTTCAATCAGTCCTTCTCGAACAAGCACTAAATTATCTACGATGCCGTCCCATTTGAATAAGCAATAAGCTATCTATGATACATTCCGTCTTGGTTTTGCACTTAAGTCTACGATGCAGTTCCTATCGAACTTGCACTAAACTATCTACGATGCAGTCCCTCCCGCGCTAGCAGTAAACTATCTACGATGCAGTTTCTCTCGAACTAGCACTAAACAATTTTCGATGCAGTCCCTTTTGGACTAGCACTAAATTATCTACTATGCAGTCCCTTTTGATTTATCACTAAGCTATCTACGATACATTACGTCCCTATTTTGCACTAAACTATCTACGATGCAGTCCCTCTCCGGCTAGCAGTAAACTGTCTACGATGCAGTTCCTCTCGAACTGGCACTAAACTATCTACGAAGCAGTCCCTCTCCGACTAGCAGTAAACTATCAACAAAGCAGTTCCTCTCCGACTAGCACTAAACTATCTACGATGCAGTCCTCTTTGATTTAGAACTTCGCTATTTACTCTCCCGAACTAGCACTAAATTATCTACGATGCTGTCCTTCTCGGACTAGCAGTAAAATATCTTCGATGCAGTCCCTCTCGTACTAGCAGTTAACTAACTACGTTGCAGTTCCTCTCGAACTAGCACTGAACTCTCTTCGATCAGTCCCTCTCGAACTAGCACTAAATTATCTACCATGCAGTCCCATTTGAATAAGCACTAAGCTATCTACGATACATTCCGTCTTGATTTTGCACTTAAGTCTACGATGCAGTTCCTATCGAACTTGCACTAAACTATCTATGATGCAGTCCCTCCCGCGCTAGCAGTAAACCATCTACGATGCAGTTCCTCTCGAACTAGCACTAAACAATATTCGAATCAGTCCCTCTTGGACTAGCACTAAATTATCAACGATGCAGTCCCTTTTGATTTAGCACTAAGCCATCTACGATACATTCCGTCCCGATTTTGCACTAAACTATCTACGATGCAGTCCCTCTCCGACTAGCAGTAAACTGTCTACTATGCAGTTCCTCTCGAACTAGCACTCAACTATCGACGATACAGACCCTCCTCTACTTGGCCCTAAACTATCTTCGATGCAGTCCCTCTCGGACTAGTAGTTAACGATCTACGATGCAGGCCCTCTAGATTAACCACTATACTATCTACGATGCAGTTCCTCTCGAACTAGCACTAAACTATCAGCGATGCAGTTCCTCTCGAACTTGCACTAAACTATCTACGATGCAGTCCCTCCTGCGCTAGCAGTAAACTATCTACGATACAGTTCCTCTCCAACTAGCACTAAACAATCCTCGATGCAGTCCTTCTAGGACTAGCACTAAATTATCTACGATGCAGTTCCTCTCGAACTAGCACTAAACTATCAGCGATGCAGTTCCTCTCGAACTAGCACTAAACTATCAGCGATGCAGTTCCTCTCGAACTTGCACTAAACTATCTACGTTGCAGTCCCTCTCGGACTTGCAGTAAACTATCTTACGTAGCAGAACTCTCGAAAACTAGCCCTAAACTATCTACAATCAGTCCCTCTCTAACTAGCACTAAATTATCTATGATGAAGTCCCATTTGAATAAGCAATAAGTTATCAATGATACATTCCGTCTTGATTTTGCACTTTAGTCTACGATGCAGTTCCTATCGAACTTTCACTAAACTATCTACGATGCAGTCCCTTCAGCGCTAGCAGTAAACTATCTCCGATCCAGTTCCTCTCGAACTAGCACTAAACTATCTACGAAGCAGTCCCTCTCCGACAAGGAGTAAACTATCTACGAAGCAGTCCCTCTCCGACTAGCACTAAACTATCTGCGATGCAGTTCCTCTCGAACTTGCACTATACTATGTACGATGCAGTCCCTTTTGATTTAGCACTTCGCTATATATTCTCCCGAACTAGCACTAAAATATCTACGATGCAGTCCCTCTCGGACTAGCAGTAAACTATCTTCGATGCAGTCCCTCTTGGACTAGCACTAAATTATCTACGATAAAGTTCTTTTTGATTTAGTACTCAGCTGTCTACGATACTTTCCGTCCCGATTTTGAACTAAACTATCGACGATGCAGTCCCTCTAGGTAAAATGATGATATATCTACGATGCAGTCCCTCTCGGACTAGCACTAAACTATCTACGATGCAGTCCCTCTCAGACTAATACTAAACTATTTACGATACATTCCCTGTCGGACTAGCAGTTAACTATCGACGATGCAGTCCCCCTAGATTAAGCACTAACCTATCGACGATGCAGTACCTCTAGATTAAGAACCAAACTATTCATATACGATGCAGTTCCTCTCGAACTAACACTAAACTATCGACGATACAGACCCTCCTCTATTTGGCCCAAAACTATCTACGATGCAGTCCGTCTCGGACTAGTATTTAACGATCTTCGATGCAGCCCCTCTAGATTGACCACTAAACTATCTGCGATGCAGTTCCTCTCGAAATAGCACTGAACTATCTGCGATGCAGTTCCTCTCGAAAATGCACTAAACTATCTACGATGCAGTCCCTCTCGGTCTAGCAGTGAACTATCTACGATGCAGTCCCTCTCGGACTAGCACTAAATTATCTACGATAAAGTCCCTCTCAGACTAATACTAAACTATTTACGATACATTCCCTGTCGGACTAGCAGTTAACTATCGACGATGCAGTCCCCCTAGATTAAGCACTAACCTATCGACGATGCAGTACCTCTAGATTAAGAACCAAACTATTCATATACGATGCAGTTCCTCTCGAACTAGCACTAAACTATCGACGATACAGACCCTCCTCTACTTGGCCCTAAACTATCTTCGATGCAGTCCCTCTCGGACTAGTAGTTAACGATCTACGATGCAGGCCCTCTAGATTAACCACTATACTATCTACGATGCAGTTCCTCTCGAACTAGCACTAAAATATCTGCGATGCAGTTCCTCTCGAACTTGCACTAAACTATCTACGATGCAGTCCCTCTCGGACAAGCAGTTAACTAACTACGATGCAGTTCCTCTCGGACTAGAACTAAATTATCTACGATAAGTTCTTTTGATTTAGTACTAAGCTGTCTACGATACTTTCCGTCCCGATTTTGTACTAAACTATCTACGATGCAGTCCCTCTATGTAAAATGCTAATATATCTACGATGCAGTCCCTCTCAGACTAATACTAAACTATTTATGATGCAGTCCCTGTCGGACTAGCAGTTAACTATCGACGATGCAGTCCCTCTAGATTAAGCATTAACCTACCGACGATGCAGTCGCTCTAGATTAAGAACCAAACTATTCATATACGATGCAGTTCCTCTCGAACTAGCACTAAACTCTCGACGATACAGACCCTCCTCTACTTGGCCCTAAACTATCTACGATGCAGTCCCTCTCGGACTAGTAGTTAACGATCCCCTCTAGATTAACCACTAAACTATCTACGATGCAGTTCCTCTCGAAATAGCATTAAACTATCTGCAATGCAGTTCCTCTCGAACTTGCACTAAACTATCTACGATGCAGTCCCTCTCGGTCTAGCAGTAAACTATCTACGATGCAGTCCCTCTCGGACCAGCAGTAAGCTATCTACGATGCAGTTCCCTTGAAAACTAGCCCTAACTATCTTCAATCAGTCCCTCTCGAACTAGCACTAAATTATCTACGATGCAGTCCCATTTGAATAAGCACTAAGCTATCTACGATACATTCCGTCTTGATTTTGCACTTAAGTCTACGATGCAGTTCCTCTCGAACTGGCACTAAACTATCTACGAAGCAGTCCCTCTCCGACTAGCACTAAACTATCTGCGATGCAGTTCCTCTCGACCTTGCACTAAACTATCTACGATGCAGTTCCTCTCGAACATGCACTTCGCTATTTACTCTCCTGAACTAGCACTAAATTATCTACGATGCAGTCCCTCTCAGTTTAATACTAAACTATTTACGATGCAGTCCCTGTCAGACTAGCAGTTAACTATCGACGATGCAGTCCCTCTAGATTAAGCACTAACCTATTGACGATGCAGTACCTCTAGATTAAGAACCAAACTATTCATATACGATGCAGTTCCTCTCGAACTAGCACTAAACTATCGACGATACAGACCCTCCTCTACTTGGCCCTAAACTATCTACGATGCAGTCCCTCTCGGACTAGTATTTAACGATCCCCTCTAGATTAACCACTAAACTATCTACGATGCAGTTCCTCTCGAAATAGCACTAAACTATCTGCGATGCAGTTCCTCTCGAACGTGCACTAAACTATCTACGATGCAGTCCCTCTCGGTCTAGCAGTAAACTATCTACGATGCAGTCCCTCTCGGACTAGTAGTTAATGATCTACGATGCAGCCCCTCTGGATTAACCACTAAACTATCTACGATGCAGTTCCTCTCGAACTAGCACTAAACTATCTGCGATGCAGTTCCTCTTGAACTTGCACTAAACTATCTTACGATGCAGTTCCCTCGAAAGCTAACCCTAAACTAGCTTCAATCAATCCCTCTCGACCTAGCACTAAATTATCTACGATGCAATCCCATTTGAAAAAGCAATAAGCTATCTATGATACATTCCGTCTTGATTTTCTCGAACTAGCACTAAACAATCTTCGATGCAGTGCCTTTTGATTTAGCACTAGGCTATCTACGATACATTCCGTCCCGATTTTTAACTAAACTATCTACGATGCAGTCCCCCTCCGACTAGCAGTAAACTCTCTACGATGCAGTTCCTCTTGATCTAAACAATCTACGAAGCAGTCCCTCTCCGACTAGCAGTAAACTATCTACCAAGCAGTCCCTCTCCGACTAGCACTAAAATATCTGCGATGCAGTTCCTCTCTGACTAGCACTAAAATATCTGCGATGCAGATCCTCTCGAACTTGCACTAAACTATCTACGATGCAGTCCCTTTTAATTTAGCACTTCGCTATATACTCTCCCGAACTAGCACTAAAATATCTACGATGCAGTCCCTCTCGGACAAGCAGTAAACTATCTTCGATGCAGTCCCTCTCGTACTAGCAGTTAACTAACAACGATGCAGTTCCTCTCGAATTAGCACTAATCTATCTTCGATGCAGTCCCTCTTGGACTAGCACTAAATTATCTACGAAAAATTCCCTTTTGATTTAGTACTAAGCTGTCTACGATACCTTCCGTACCGATTTTGCACTAAACTATCTACGATGCAGTCCCTATAGGTAAAATGCTAATATATCTACGATGCAGTCCCTCTCGGACTAGCACTAAACTATCTACGATGCAGTCCCTCTCAGACTAATACTAAACTATATACGATGCAGTCCCTGTCGGACTAGCCGTTAACTATCGACGATGCAGTCCCTCTAGATTAAGCACTAACCTATCGACGGTGCAGTCCCTCTAGATTAAGAACCAAACTATTCCTATACGATGCAGTTTCTCTCGAACTAGCACTAAACTTTATGCGATGCAGTTCCTCTCGAACTTGCACTAAACTATCTACGATGCAGTCCCTCTCGGACTAGCAGTCAACTATCTACGATGCAGTTCCCTCGAAAACTAGCCCTAAACTATCTTCAATCAGTCCTTCTCGAACAAGCACTAAATTATCTACGATGCCGTCCCATTTGAATAAGCAATAAGCTATCTATGATACATTCCGTCTTGGTTTTGCACTTAAGTCTACGATGCAGTTCCTATCGAACTTGCACTAAACTATCTACGATGCAGTCCCTCCCGCGCTAGCAGTAAACTATCTACGATGCAGTTTCTCTCGAACTAGCACTAAACAATTTTCGATGCAGTCCCTTTTGGACTAGCACTAAATTATCTACTATGCAGTCCCTTTTGATTTATCACTAAGCTATCTACGATACATTACGTCCCTATTTTGCACTAAACTATCTACGATGCAGTCCCTCTCCGGCTAGCAGTAAACTGTCTACGATGCAGTTCCTCTCGAACTGGCACTAAACTATCTACGAAGCAGTCCCTCTCCGACTAGCAGTAAACTATCAACAAAGCAGTTCCTCTCCGACTAGCACTAAACTATCTACGATGCAGTCCTCTTTGATTTAGAACTTCGCTATTTACTCTCCCGAACTAGCACTAAATTATCTACGATGCTGTCCTTCTCGGACTAGCAGTAAAATATCTTCGATGCAGTCCCTCTCGTACTAGCAGTTAACTAACTACGTTGCAGTTCCTCTCGAACTAGCACTGAACTCTCTTCGATCAGTCCCTCTCGAACTAGCACTAAATTATCTACCATGCAGTCCCATTTGAATAAGCACTAAGCTATCTACGATACATTCCGTCTTGATTTTGCACTTAAGTCTACGATGCAGTTCCTATCGAACTTGCACTAAACTATCTATGATGCAGTCCCTCCCGCGCTAGCAGTAAACCATCTACGATGCAGTTCCTCTCGAACTAGCACTAAACAATCTTCGAATCAGTCCCTCTTGGACTAGCACTAAATTATCAACGATGCAGTCCCTTTTGATTTAGCTCTAAGCCATCTACGATACATTCCGTCCCGATTTTGCACTAAACTATCTACGATGCAGTCCCTCTCCGACTAGCAGTAAACTGTCTACTATGCAGTTCCTCTCGAACTAGCACTCAACTATCGACGATACAGACGCTCCTCTACTTGGCCCTAAACTATCTTCGATGCAGTCCCTCTCGGATTAGTAGTTAACGATCTACGATGCAGGCCCTCTAGATTAACCACTATACTATCTACGATGCAGTTCCTCTCGAACTAGCACTAAACTATCAGCGATGCAGTTCCTCTCGAACTTGCACTAAACTATCTACGATGCAGTCCCTCCAGCGCTGGCAGTAAACTATCTACGATCCAGTTCCTCTCCAACTAGCACTAAACAATCCTCGATGCAGTCCTTCTAGGACTAGCACTAAATTATCTACGATGCAGTTCCTCTCGAACTAGCACTAAACTATCAGCGATGCAGTTCCTCTCGAACTAGCACTAAACTATCAGCGATGCAGTTCCTCTCGAACTTGCACTAAACTATCTACGTTGCAGTCCCTCTCGGACTTGCAGTTAAACTATCTTACGATGCAGAATTCTCGAAAACTAGCCCTAAACTATCTACAATCAGTCCCTCTCTAACTAGCACTAAATTATCTACGATGAAGTCCCATTTGAATAAGCAATAAGTTATCCATGATACATTCCGTCTTGATTTTGCACTTTAGTATACGATGCAGTTCCTATCGAACTTGCACTAAACTATCTACGATGCAGTCCCTTCAGCGCTAGCAGTAAACTATCTACGATCCAGTTCCTCTCGAACTAGCACTTAACTATCTACGAAGCAGTCCCTCTCCGACAAGGAGTAAACTATCTACGATGCAGTCCCTCTCCGACTAGCACTAAACTATCTGCGATGCAGTTCCTCTCGAACTTGCACTATACTATCTACGATGCAGTCCCTTTTGATTTAGCACTTCGCTATATACTCTCCCGAACTAGCACTAAAATATCTACGATGCAGTCCCTCTCGGTCTAGCAGTAAACTATCTACGATGCAGTCCCTCTCGGACTAGCACTAAATTATCTACGATAAAGTCCCTCTCAGACTAATACTAAACTATTAACGATGCAGTCCCTGTCGGACTAGCAGTTAACTATCGACGATGCAGTTCCTCTAGATTAAGCTCTAACCTATCTACGATGCAGTCCCTCTAGATTAAGGACCAAACTATTCATATACGATGCAGTTCCTCTCGAACTAGCAGTAAACTATCCACGATGCAGTCCCTTTTGATTTAACACTGACACATTCCGTTTTGATTTTGCACTAAACTATCTACGATGCAGTCCCTCTCGGACAAGCAGTTAACTAACTACGATGCAGTTCCTCTCGGACTAGAACTAAATTATCTACGATACAATCTTTTGATTTAGTACTAAGCTGTCTACGATACTTTCCGTCCCGATTTTGTACTAAACTACCTACGATCAGTCCCTCTATGTAAAATGCTAATATATCTACGATGCAGTCCCTCTCAGACTAATACTAAACTATTTATGATGCAGTCCCTGTCGGACTAGCAGTTAACTATCGACGATGCAGTCCCTCTAGATTAAGCATTAACCTACCGACGATGCAGTCGCTCTAGATTAAGAACCAAACTATTCATATACGATGCAGTTCCTCTCGAACTAGCACTAAACTCTCGACGATACAGACCCTCCTCTACTTGGCCCTAAACTATCTACGATGCAGTCCCTCTCGGACTAGTAGTTAACGATCCCCTCTAGATTAACCACTAAACTATCTACGATGCAGTTCCTCTCGAAATAGCACTAAACTATCTGCAATGCAGTTCCTCTCGAACTTGCACTAAACTATCTGCGATGCAGTCCCTCTCGGTCTAGCAGTAAACTATCTACGATGCAGTCCCTCTCGGACCAGCAGTAAGCTATCTACGATGCAGTTCCCTCGAAAACTAGCCCTAACTATTTTCAATCAGTCCCTCTCGAACTAGCACTAAATTATCTACGGTGCAGTCCCATTTGAATAAGCACTAAGCTATCTACGATACATTCCGTCTTGATTTTGCACTTAAGTCTACGATGCAGTTCCTCTCGAACTGGCACTAAACTATCTACGAAGCAGTCCCTCTCCGACTAGCACTAAACTATCTGCGATGCAGTTCCTCTCGAACATGCACTTCGCTATTTACTCTCCCGAACTAGCACTAAATTATCTACGATGCAGTCCCTCTCAGTTTAGTATTAAACTATTTACGATGCAGTCCCTGTCAGACTAGCAGTTAACTATCGACGATGCAGTCCCTCTAGATTAAGCACTAACCTATTGACGATGCAGTACCTCTAGATTAATAACCAAACTATTCATATACGATGCAGTTCCTCTCGAACTAGCACTAAACTATCGACGATACAGACCCTCCTCTACTTGGCCCTAAACTATCTACGATGCAGTCCCTCTCGGACTAGTATTTAACGATCCCCTCTAGATTAACCACTAAACTATCTACGATGCAGTTCCTCTCGAAATAGCACTAAACTATCTGCGATGCAGTTCCTCTCGAACTTGCACTAAACTATCCACGATGCAGTCCCTCTCGGTCTAGCAGTAAACTATCTACGATGCAGTCCCTCTCGGACTAGCAGTAAGCTATCTACGATGCAGTTCCCTCGAAAACTAGCCCTAAACTATCTTCAATCAGTCCCTCTCGAACTAGCACTAAATTATCTACGATGCAGTCCCATTTGAATAAGCACTAAGCTATCTACGATACATTCCGTCTTGATTTTGCACTTAAGTCTACGATGCAGTTTCTCTCGAACTGGCACTAAACCATCTACGAAGCAGTCCCTCTCCGACTAGCACTAAACTATCTGCGATGCAGTTCCTCTCGAAATAGCACTGAACTATCTGCGATGCAGTTCCTCTCGAACTTGCACTAAACTATCTACGATGCAGGCCCTCTCGGTCTAGCAGTAAACTATCTACGATGCAGTCCCTCTCGGACTAGCACTAAATTATCTACGATAAAGTCCCTTTTGATTTAGTACTCAACTGTCTACGATACTTTCCGTCACGATTTTGCACTAAACTATCGACGATGCAGTCCTTCTTTGTAAAATGCTAATATATCTACGATGCAGTCCCTCTCGGACTAGCACTAAACTATCTACGATGCAGTTCCTCTCAGACTAATACTAAACTGTTTACGATTCAGTCCCTGTCGGACTAGCAGTTAACTATCGCCGATGCAGTCCCTCTATGTTAAGCACTATCCTATCGACGATGCAGTCCCTCTAGATTAAGAACCAAACTATTCATATACGATGAAGTTCTCTCGAACTAGCAGTAAACTATCCACGATGCAGTCCCTTTTGATTTAACACTGACACATTCCGTTTTGATTTTGCACTAAACTATCTACGATGCAGTTCCTCTCCGACTAGCAGTAACCTGTCTACGATGCAGTTCCTCTCGAACTTTCACTAAGCTATCTACGATTCAGTCCCTCCCGCGCTAGCAGTAAACCATCTACGATGCAGTTCCTCTCGAACTAGCACTAAACAATCTTCGAAGCAGTCCTACTCCAACTAGCACTAAATTATGTACCATTCAGTCCCATTTGAATAAGCACTAAGCTATCTAGGATACATTCCATCATGATTTTGCAATTAACTCTACGAAGCAGTTTCTCTCGAACTAGCACTAAACTATCTGCGATGCAGTTCCTCCCGAACTTGCACTAAACTATCTACGATGCAGTCCCTCTCGGACTAGCACTAAACTATCTATGATGCAGTACCTCTCACTAAACTATTTATGATGCAGTCCCTGTCGTACTAGCAGTTAACTATCGGTGATGCAGTACCTCTAGATTAAGAACCAAACTATTCATATACGATGCAGTTCCTCTCGAACTAGCACTAAACTCTCGACGATACAGACCCTCCTCTATTTGGCCCAAAACTATCTACGATGCAGTCCCTCTCGGACTAGTAGTTAAAGATCCCCTCTAGATTAACCACTAAACTATCTACGATGCAGTTCCTCTCGAAATAGCACTAAACTATCTGCGATGCAGTTCCCCCTCGAACTTGCACTAAACTATCTACGATGCAGTCCATCTCGTTCTAGCAGTAAACTATCAACGATGCAGTCCCTCTCGGACTAGCAGTAAGCTATCGACGATGCAGTTCCCTCGAAAACTAGCCCTAAACTATCTTCAATCAGTCCCTCTCGAACTAGAACTAAATTATCTACGATGCAGTCCCATTTGAATAAGCACTAAGCTATCTACGATACATTCCGTCTTGATTTTGCACATACGTCTACGATGCAGTTCCCATCGAACTTGCACTAAACTATCTACGATGCAGTTCCTCCCGCGCTAGCAGTAAACCGTCTACGATGCAGTTCCTCTCGAACTAGCACTAAACAATCTTCGATGCAGTCCCTCTTGGACTAGCACTAAATTATCTACGATGCAGTCCCTTTTGATTTAGCACTAAGCCATCTACGATACATTCCGTCCCGATTTTGCACTAAACTATCTACGATGCAGTCCCTCTCCGACTAGCAGTAAACTGTCTACTATGCAGTTCCTCTCGAGCTAGCACTAATCTATCGACGATACAGACCCTTCTCTACTTGGCCCTAAACTATCTTCGATGCAGTCCCTCTCGGACTAGTAGTTAACGATCTACGATGCAGGCCCTCTAGATTAACCACTAAACTATCTACGATGCAGTTCCTCTCGAACTAGCACTAAACTATCTGCGATGAAGTTCCTCTCGTACTTCCACTAAACTATCTACCATGTAGTCCCTCGCGGACTAGCAGTAAACTATCTACGATGCAGTTCCCTCGAAAACTAGCCCTAAACTATCTTCAATCAGTCCCTCTCGAACTAGCACTAAATTCTCTACGATGCAGTCCCATTTGAATAAGCAATGAGCTATCTATGATACATTCCGCCTTGATTTTGCACTTAAGCCTACGATGCAGTTCATATCGAACTTGCACTAAACTATCTACGATGCAGTCCCTCACACGCTAGCAGTAAACTATCTACGATGCAGTTTCTCTTGAACTAGCACTAAACAATTTTCGATGCAGTCCCTCTTGGACTAGCACTAAATTATCTACGATGCAGTCCCTTTTGATTTAACACTGACACATTCCGTTTTAATTTTGCTCTAAACTATCTACGATGCAGTCCCTCTCCGACTAGCAGTAAACTGTCTACGATGCAGTTCTTCTCGAACTAGCACTAAACTATCGACGATACAGACCCTCCTCTAATTGGCGCTAAACTATCTACGATGCAGTCCCTCTCGGACTAGTAGTTAATGATCTACGATGCAGCCCCTCTGGATTAACCACTAAACTATCTACGATGCAGTTCCTCTCGAACTAGCACTAAACTATCTGCGATGCAGTTCCTCTCGAACTTGCACTAAACTATCTTACGATGCAGTTCCCTCGAAAGCTAACCCTAAACTATCTTCAATCAATCCCTCTCGACCTAGCACTAAATTATCTACGATGCAATCCCATTTGAAAAAGCAATAAGCTATCTATGATACATTCCGTCTTGATTTTCTCGAACTAGCACTGAACAATCTTCGATGCAGTCCCTTTTGATTTAGCACTAGGCTATCTACGATACATTCCGTCCCGATTTTTAACTAAACTATCTACGATGCAGTCCCTCTCCGACTAGCAGTAAACTCTCTACGATGCAGTTCCTCTCGAACTAAACAATCTACGAAGCAGTCCCTCTCCGACTAGCAGTAAACTATCTACGAAGCAGTCCCTCTCCGACTAGCACTAAAATATTTGCGATGCAGTTCCTCTCTGACTAGCACTAAAATATCTGCGATGCAGATCCTCTCGAACTTGCACTAAACTATCTACGATGCAGTCTCTTTTAATTTAGCACTTCGCTATATACTCTCACGAACTAGCTCTAAAATATCTACGATGCAGTCCCTCTCGGACTAGCAATAAACTATCTTCGATGCAGTCCCTCTCGTACTAGCAGTTAACTAACAACGATGCAGTTCCTCTTGAATTAGCACTAATCTATCTTCGATGCAGTCCCTCTTGGACTAGCACTAAATTATCTACGAAAAAATCCCTTTTGATTTAGTACTAAGCTGTCTACGATACCTTCCGTACCGATTTTGCACTAAACTATCTACGATGCAGTCCCTCTAGGTAAAATGCTAATATATCTGCGATGCAGTCCCTCTCGGACTAGCACTAAACTATCTACGATGCAGTCCCTCTCAGACTAATACTAAACTATATACGATGCAGTCCCTGTCGGACTAGCCGTTAACTATCGACGATGCAGTCCCTCTAGTTTAAGCACTAACCTATCGACAGTGCAGTCCCTCTAGATTAAGAACCAAGCTATTCCTATACGATGCAGTTCCTCTCGAACTTGCACTAAGCTATCTACGATACAGACCATCCTCTATTTGGCCCTAAGCTATCTACGATGCAGTGTCTTTAGAACAAGACCGAACCCATCTACGACGCAGTCCCTATCGGACTAGCAGTTAACAATCTACGATGCCTCCCCTCTAGATTTAGCACTAAACTATCTTCGATCAGTCCCTCTCGAACTAGCACTAAATTATCTACCATACAGTCCCATTTGAACAAGCACAAAGCTATCTACGATACATTCCATCTTGATTTTGCACTTAACTCTACGATGCAGTTTCTCTCGAACTAGCACTAAACTTTATGCGATGCAGTTCCTCTCGAACTTGCACTAAACTATCTAGGATGCAGTCCTTCCCGCGTCAGCATTAAACTATCTACGATGCAGTTCCTCGCGATCTAGCTCTAAACAATTTTCGATGCAGTCCCTCTTGGACTAGCACTAAATTATCTACGATGCAGTCCCATTTGGATAAGCAATAAGACATCTATGATAGGTGCAAGTCTACGATGAAGTTCCCATCGAACTTGCACTAAACTATCTACGATGCAGTCCCTCTCGGACTAGCAGTAAACTATCTTACGATGCAGTTCCCTCGAAAACTAGCCCTAAACTATCTTCAATCAGTCCCTCTCCGACTAGCAGTAAACTATCTACGAATCAGTACTTCTCCGACTAGCACTAAACTATCTACGATGCAGTCCTTTTGATTTAGCACTTCGCTATTTACTCACCCGAACTAGCACTAAATTATCTACGATGCTGTCCTTCTCGGACTAGCAGTAAAATATCTTCGATGCAGTCCCTCTTGGACTAGCACTATACTATCTACGATGCAGTCCCTCTCAGACTAATACTAAACTATTTATGATGCAGTCCCTGTCGGACTAGCAGTTAACTATCGACGATGCAGTCCCTCTAGATTAAGCATTAACCTATCGACGATACAGTCCCTCTAGATTAAGAACCAAACTATTCATATACGATGCAGTTCCTCTCGAACTAGCACTAAACTCTCCACGATACAGACCCTCCTCTATTTGGCCCTAAACTATCTACGAAGCAGTCACTCTCGGACTAGTAGTTAACGATCCCCTCTAGATTAACCACTAAACTATCTACGATGCAGTTCCTCTCGAAATAGCACTAAACTATCTGCGATGCAGTTCCTCTCGGACTTGCACTAAACTATCTACGATGCAGTCCCTCTCGTTCTAGCAGTAAACTATCTACGATGCAGTCCCTCTCGGACTAGCAGTAAACTATCTACGATGCAGTTCCCTCGAAAACTAGCCCTAAACTATCTTCAATCAGTCCCTCTCGAACTGGCACTAAATTATCTACGACGAAGTCCCATTTGAATAAGCACTAAGCTATCTACGATACATTCCGTCTTGATTTTGCACTTAAGTCTACGATGCAGTTCCTATCGAACTTGCACTAAACTATCTAAGATGCAGTCCCTCCCGCGCTAGCAGGAAACTATCTACGTTGCAGTTCCTCTCGAACTAGCACTAAACAATCTTCGCTGCAGTCCCTCTTCGACTAGCACTAAGTTATCTACGATGCAGTCCCTTCTGATTTAGCTCTAAGCGATCTACAATACATTCCGTCCCGATGTTGCACTAAACTATCTACGATGCAGTCCGTCTCCGACTAGCAGTTAACTGTCTACTGTGCAGTTCCTCTCGAACTAGCACTAATCTATCTACGATGCAGTCCCTCTCGAACAAGTAGTTAACGATCTACGATGCAGCCCCTTTAGATTAACCACTCAACTATCTGCGATGCAGTTCCTCTCGAACTAGCACTAAACTATCTGCGATGCAGTTCCTCTCGAACGTGCACTAAACTATCTACGATGCAGTCCCTCTCGGACTAGCAGTAAACTATCTACGATGCAGTTCCCTCGAAAACTAGCCCTAAACTATCTTCAATCAGTCCCTCTCGAACTAGCACTAAATTATCTACGATGCAGTCCCATTTGAATAAGCAATAAGCTATCTTTGATACATTACATCCCGATTTTGCTCTAAACCATCTACGATGCAGTCCCTCTCCGACTAGCAGTATACTGTCTCCGATGCAGTTCCTCTCGAACTGGCACTAAACTATCTACCATGCAGTCCCTCTCCGACTAGCAGTAAACTATCTACGAAGCAGTCCCTCTCCGACTAGCACTAAACTATCTGCGATGCAGTTCCTATTGAACTTGCACTAAATTATCTACGATGCAGTCCCTTTTGATTTAACACTTCGCTATTTACTCTACCGAACTAACACTCAATTATCTACTATGCAGTCCTTCTCGGACTAGCAGTAAACTATCTTCGATGCAGTCCCTCTCGTACTAGCAGTTAACTAACTACGATGCAGTTCCTCTCGAACTAGCACTAAACTATCTACGATGCAGTCCCTCTCAGACTAATGCTAAAATATTTACGATGCAGTCCCTGTTGGACTAGCAGTTAACTATCGACGATGCAGTCCATCTGGATTAAGCACTAACCTATCGACGATGCAGTCCCTCTAGATTAAGAACCAAACTATTCATATACGATGCTGTTCCTCTCGAACTAGCAGTAAACTATCTACGATACGGTCCCTCTCCGACTAGCAGTAAACTGTCTACGATTAAGTTCCTCTCGAACTTGCACTAAGCAATCTACCATACAGACCTTCCTCTATTAGGCCCTAAGCCATCTACGATGCAGCATCTTTAGAACTAGACCGAACCCATCTACGACGCAGTCCCTCTCGGACTAGCAGTTAACAATCTACGATGCGGCCCCTCTAGATTTAGCACTAAGCTATCTACGATGCATTCCGTTTTGATTTTGCACTAAACTATCTACGATGCAGTCCCTCTCCGACTAGCAGTAATTTGTCTACGATGCAGTTCCTCTCGAACTTGCACTAAGCTATCTACGATACAGACCTTCCTCTATTAGGCCCTAAGCCATCTACGATGCAGTATCTTTATAACTAGACCGAACCTAACTACGACGCAGTCCCTCTCAGACTAGCAGTTAACAGTCTACGATGCGGCCCCTCCAGATTTAGCACTAAGCTATCTACGTGCAGTTCCTCGAACTACCACTCAACTATCCTCGATCAATCCCTCTCGAACTAGCACTAAATTATCTACCATACAGTCCCATTTGAATAAGCACTAAGCAATCTACGATACATTCCGTCTTGATTTTGCACTTAAGTCTACGATTCAGTTCCTCTCGAACTAGCACTAAACTATCGTCGATACAGACCCTCCTCTATTTGGCACTAAACTATCTACGATGCAGTCCCTCTCGAACTGGTAGTTAACGATCTACGATGCAGCCCCTCTAGATTAACCACTAAACTATCTACGATGCAGTTCCTCTCGAACTAGCACTAAACTATCTGCGATGCAGTTCCTCTCGTACTTCCACTAAACTATCTACGATGTAGTCCCTCCCGGACTAGCAGTAAACTATCTACGATGCAGTTGCCTCGAAAACTAGCCCTAAACTATCTTCAATCAGTCCCTCTCGAACTAGCACTAAATTAACTAAGATGCAGTCCCATTTGGATAAGCAATAAGCTATCTATGATACATTCCGTCTTGATTTTGCACTTAAGTCTACGATGGAGTTCCTATCGAACTTGTACTAAACTATCTACGATGCAGTCCCTTCCGCGCTAGCAGTAAACTATCTACGATGCAGTTCCTCTTGAACTAGCACTAAACAATTTTTGATGCAGTCCCTCTTGGACTAGCACTAAATTATCTACGATGCAGTCCCTTTTGATTTATCACTAAGCTATCTACGATACATTACGTCCCGATTTTGCACTAAACTATCTACGAAGCAGTCCCTCTCTGACTAGCAGTAAACTATCTACAAAGCAGTCCCTCTCCGACTAGCACTAAACTATCTGCGATGCAGTTCCTCTCGAACTTGCACTAAACTATCTACGATGCAGTCCCTCTCGGACTAGCAGTTAACTAACTACGATGCAGTTCCTCTCGGACTAGAACTAAATTATCTACGATAAAGTTCTTTTGATTTAGTACTAAGCTGTCTACGATACTTTCCGTCCCGATTTTGTACTAAACTATCTACGATACAGTCCCTCTATGTAAAATGTTAATATGTCTACGACGCAGGCCCTCTCGGACTAGCACTAAACTATCTACGATGCAGTCCCTCTCAGACTAATACTAAACTATTTATGATGCAGTCCCTGTCGGACTAGCAGTTAACTATCGACGATGCAGTCCCTCTAGATTGAGCATTAACCTACCGACGATGCAGTCCTCGAGATTAAGAACCAAACTATTCATAATACGATGCAGTTCCTCTCGAACTAGCACTAAACTCTCGACGATACAGACCCTCCTCTACTTGGCCCTAAACTATCTACGATGCAGTCCCTCTCGGACTAGTAGTTAATGATCCCCTCTAGATTAACCACTAAACTATCTACGACGCAGTTCCTCTCGAAATAGCACTAAACTATCTACGATGCAGTCCCTCTCGGTCTAGCAGTGAACTATCGTCGATGCAGTCCCTCTCGGACTAGCAGTAAGCTATCTACGATGCAGTTCCCTCGAAAACTAGCCCTAAACTATCTTCAATCAGTCCCTCTCGAACTAGCACTAAATTATCTACGATGCAGTCCCATTTGAATAAGCACTAAGCTATCTACGATACATTCCGTCTTGATTTTGCACATACGTCTACGATGCAGATCCCATCGAACTTGCACTAAACTATCTACGATGCAGTCCCTCCCGCGCTAGCAGTAAACCATCTACGACGCAGTTCCTCTCGAACTAGCACTAAACAATCTTCGATGCAGTCCCTCTTGGACTAGCACTAAATTATCTACGTTGAAGTCCCTTTTCATTTAGCACTAAGCCATCTACGATACATTCCGTCCCGATTTTGCACTAAACTATCTTTGATACAGTCCCTCTCCGACTAGCAGTTTACTGTCTACTATGCTGTTCCTCTCGAACTAGCACTAAACTATCGACGATACAGACCCTCCTCTACTTGGCCCTAAACTATCTTCGATGCAGTCCCTTTCGGACTAGTCGTGAACGATCTACGATGCAGGCCCTCTAGATTAACCACTAAACTATCTACGATGCAGTTCCTCTCGAACTAGCGCTAAACTATCTGCGATGCAGTTCCTCTCGTACTTCCACTAAACTATCTACCATGTAGTCCCTCTCGGACTAGCAGTAAACTATCTACGATGCAGTTCCCTCGAAAACTAGCCCTAAACTATCTTCAATCAGTCCCTCTCGAACTAGCACTAAATTATCTACGATGCAGTCCCATTTGAATAAGCAATAAGCTATCTATGATACATTCCGCCTTGATTTTGCACTTAAGCCTACGATGCAGTTCCTATCGAACTTGCACTAAACTATCTTCGATGCAGTCCCTCCCACGCTAGTACTAAACTATCTACGATGCAGTTCCTCTTGAACTAGCACTAAACAATTTTCGATGCAGTCCCTCTTGGACTAGCACTAAATTATCTACGATGCAGTCCCTTTTGATTTATCACTAAGCTATCTACGATACATTACGTCCCGATTTTGCACTAAACTATCTACGATGCAGTCCCTCTCCGACTAGCAATAAACTCTCTACGATGCAGTTCCTCTCGAACTGACACTAAACTATCTACGAAGCAGTCCCTCTTCGACTAGCAGTAAACTATCTACGAAGCAGTCCCTCTCCGACTAGCACTAAACTATCTGCGATGCAGTTCCTCTCGAACTGGCACTAAACTATCTACGATGCATTCCCTTTTGATTTTGCACTTCGCTATTTACTCTCCCGAACTAGCACTAAAATATCTACGATGCAGTCCCTCTAGGTAAGATGCTAATATATCTACGATGCAGTCCCTCTCGCACCAGCACTAAGCTATCTACGATACATTCCGTCTTGATTTTGCACTTAAGTCTACGATGCAGTTCCTCTCGAATTGGCACTAAACTATCTACGAAGCAGTCCCTCTCAGACTACCACTAAACTATCTGCGATGCATTTCCTCTCGAACTTGCAGAAATAAACTATCTACGATGCAGTCCCTTTTAATTTAACACTTCGCTATTTACTCTCCCGAACTAGCACTAAATTATCTACGATGCAGTCCTTCTCAGACTAATACTAAACTATTTACGGTGCAGTCCCTGTCGGACTAGCACTAAACTATCTACGAAGCAGTCCCTCTAGATTAAGCACTAACCTATCCACGATGCAGTCCCTTTTGATTTAAAACTGACACATTCCGTTTTGATTTTGCACTAAACTATCTACGATGCAGTCCCTCTCCGACTAGCAGTAACCTGTCTACGATGCAGTTCCTCTCGAACTTGCACTAAGCTATCTACGATACAGACCTTCCTCTATTTGGCCCTATGCCATCTACGATGCAGTATCTTTAGAACTAGACCGAACCCATCTACGACGCAGTCCCTCACGGATTAGCAGCTAACAATCTACGATGCAGCCCCTCTAGATTTAGCACTAAGCTATCTACGATGGAGCTCCTCGTACTAGCACTAAACTATCTTCGATCAGTCCCTCTCGAACTAGCACTAAATTATGTACCATTCAGTCCCATTTGAATAAGCACTAAGCTATCTAGGGTACATTCCATCTTGATTTTGCACTTAACTCTACGATGCTGTTTCTCTCGAACTAGCACTAAACTATCTGCGATGCAGTTCCTCTCGAACTTGCACTAAACTATCTACGATGCAGTCCCTCTCGGACTAGCACTCAACTATCTACGATGCAGTACCTCTCAGACTAATACTAAACTTCTTATGATGCAGTCCCTGCCGGACTAGCAGTTAACTATCGACGATGCAGTCCCTCTAGATTAAGCATTGACCTATCGACGATGCAGTCCCTGTAGATTAAGAACCAAACTATTCATATACGATGCAGTTCCTCTCGAACTAGCACTAAACTCTCGACGATACAGACCCTCCTCTATTTGGCCCTAAACTATCTACGATGCAGTCACACTCGGACTAGTAGTTAACGATCCCCTCTAGATTATCCACTAAACTATCTACGATACAGTTCCTCTCGAAATAGCACTAAACTATCAGCGATGCAGTTCCTCTCGAACTTGCACTAAACTATCTACGATGCAGTCCCTCCAGCGCTAGCAGTAAACTATCTACGATCCAGTTCCTCTCGAACTAGCACTAAACAATCCTCGATGCAGTCCTTCTAGGACTAGCACTAAATTATCTACGATGCAGTTCCTCCTGAACTAGCACTAAACTATCAGCGATGCAGTTCCTCTCGAACTTGCACTAAACTATCTACGTTGCAGTCCCTCTCGGACTTGCAGTAAACTATCATACGATGCAGAACTCTCGAAAACTAGCCCTAAACTATCTACAATTAGTCCCTCTCTAACTAGCACTAAATTATCTACGATGCTGTCCCATTTGAATAAGCAATAAGCTATCTATGATACACTCCGTCTTGATTTTGCACTTAAGTCTACGATGCAGTTCCTATCGAACTAGCACTAAACTATCTACGATGCAGTCCCTTTAGCGCTAGCAGTAAACTATCTACGATCCAGTTCCTCTCGAACTTGCACTAAACTATCTACGATGCAGTCCCTCTCGGACTAGCACTCAACTATCTACGATGCAGTACCTCTCAGACTAATACTAAACTTCTTATGATGCAGTCCCTGCCGGACTAGCAGTTAACTATCGACGATGCAGTCCCTCTAGATTAAGCATTGACCTATCGACGATGCAGTCCCTGTAGATTAAGAACCAAACTATTCATATACGATGCAGTTCCTCTCGAACTAGCACTAAACTCTCGACGATACAGACCCTCCTCTATTTGGCCCTAAACTATCTACGATGCAGTCACACTCGGACTAGTAGTTAACGATCCCCTCTAGATTATCCACTAAACTATCTACGATACAGTTCCTCTCGAAATAGCACTAAACTATCAGCGATGCAGTTCCTCTCGAACTTGCACTAAACTATCTACGATGCAGTCCCTCCAGCGCTAGCAGTAAACTATCTACGATCCAGTTCCTCTCGAACTAGCACTAAACAATCCTCGATGCAGTCCTTCTAGGACTAGCACTAAATTATCTACGATGCAGTTCCTCCTGAACTAGCACTAAACTATCAGCGATGCAGTTCCTCTCGAACTTGCACTAAACTATCTACGTTGCAGTCCCTCTCGGACTTGCAGTAAACTATCATACGATGCAGAACTCTCGAAAACTAGCCCTAAACTATCTACAATTAGTCCCTCTCTAACTAGCACTAAATTATCTACGATGCTGTCCCATTTGAATAAGCAATAAGCTATCTATGATACACTCCGTCTTGATTTTGCACTTAAGTCTACGATGCAGTTCCTATCGAACTAGCACTAAACTATCTACGATGCAGTCCCTTCAGCGCTAGCAGTAAACTATCTACGATCCAGTTCCTCTCGAACTAGCACTAAAGTATCTACGAAGCAGTCCCTCTCCGACAAGGAGTAAACTATCTACGAAGCAGTCCCTCTCGGACTAGCAGTAAACTATCTTCGATGCAGTCCCTCTCGTACTATCAGTTAACTAACTACGTTGCAGTTCCTCTTGAACAAGCACTAATCTATCTTCGATGCAGTCCCTCTTGGACTAGCACTAAATTATCTACGATAAATTTCCTTTTGATTTAGTACTCAGCTGTCTACAATACTTTCCGTCCCGATTATGCATTAAACTATCGACGATGCAGTCCCTCTAGGTAAAATGCTTATATATCTACGATGCAGTCCCTCTCGGACTAGCACTAATCTATCTACGATGCAGTCCCTCTCAGACTAATACTAAACTATTAACGATACAGTCCCTGTCGGACTAGCAGTTAACTATCGACGATGCAGTCCCTCTAGATTAAGCATTAACCTACCGACGATGCAGTGGCTCTAGATTAAGAACCAAAGTATTCATATACGATGCAGTTCCTCTCGAACTAGCACTAAACTCTCGACGATACAGACCCTCCTCTACTTGGCCCTAAACTATCTACAATGCAGTCCCTCTCGGACTAGTAGTTAACGATCCCCTCTAGATTAACCACTAAACTATCTACGATGCAGTTCCTCTGGAAATAGCACAAAACTATCTACGATGTAGTTCATCTCGAACTTGCACTAAGCTATCTACGATGCAGTCCCTCTCGGTCTAGCAGTAAACTATCTACGATGCAGTCCCTCTCGAACTAGCACTAAATTATCTACGATTAAGTCCCATTTGTATAAGCACTAAGCTACCTACGATACATTCCGTCTTGATTTTGCACTTAAGTCTACGATGCAGTTCCTCTCGAACTGGCACTCAACTATGAACGAAGCAGTCCCTCTCCGACTACCACTAAACTATCTGCGATGCAGTTCCTCTCGAACTTGCAGCAATAAACTATCTACGATGCAGTCCCTTTTAATTTAACACTTCGCTATTTACTCTCCCGAACTAGCACTAAATTATCTACGATGCAGTCCCTCTCAGACTAATACTAAACTATTTACGATGCAATCCCTGTCGGACTAGCACTAAACTATCTACGAAGCAGTCCCTCTAGATTAAGCACTAACCTATCCACGATGCAGTCCTTTTTGATTTAACACTGACACATTCCGTTTTGATTTTGCACTAAACTATCTACGATGCAGTCCCTCTCCGACTAGCAGTAACCTGTCTACGATGCAGTTCCTCTCGAACTTGCACTAAGCTATCTACGATACAGACCTTCTTCTATTTGGCCCTATGCCATCTACGATGCAGTATCTTTAGAACTAGACCGAACCCATCTACGACGCAGTCCCTCTCGGACTAGCAGCTAACAATCTATGATGCAGCCCCTCTAGATTTAGCACTAAGCTATCTACGATGGAGTTCCTCGTATTAGCACTAAAGTATCTTCGATCAGTCCCTCTCGAACTAGCACTAAATTATGTACCATTCAGTCCCATTTGAATAAGCACTAAGCTATCTAGGATACATTCCATCTTGATTTTGCACATAACTCTTCGATGCAGTTTCTCTCGAACTAGCACTAAACTATCTGCGATGCAGTTCCTCTCGAACTTGCACTAAACTATCTACGATGCGGTCCCTCTCGGACTAGCACTAAACTATCTACGATGCAGTACCTCTCAGACTATTACTAAACTACTTATGATGCAGTCCCTGTCGGACTAGCAGTTCACTATCGACGATGCAGTCCCTCTAGATTAAGCATTAAGCTATCGACGATGCAGTCCCTGTAGATTAAGAACCAAACTATTCATATACGATGCAGTTCCTCTCGAACTAGCACTAAACTCTCGACGATACAGAGCCTCCTCTATTTGGCCCTAAACTATCTACGATGCAGTCACTCTCGGACTAGTAGTTAACGATCCCCTCTAGATTAAACACTAAACTATCTACGATACAGTTCCTCTCGAACTAGCACTAAACTATCAGCGATGCAGTTCTTCTCGAGCTTGCACTAAACTATCTACGTTGCAGTCCCTCTCGGACTTGCAGTAAACTATCATACGATGCAGAACTCTCGAAAACTAGCCCTAAACTATCTACAATCAGTCCCTCTCTAACTAGCACTAAATTATCTACGATGCAGTCCCATTTGAATAAGCAATAAGCTATCTATGATACACTCCGTCTTGATTTTGCACTTAAGTCTACGAAGCAGTTCCTATCGAACTTGCACTAAACTATCTACGATGCAGTCCCTTCAGCGCTAGCAGTAAACTATCTACGATCGAGTTCCTCTCGAACTAGCTCTAAAGTATCTACGAAGCAGTCCCTCTCCGACAAGGAGTAAACTATCTACGAAGCAGTCCCTCTCCGACTAGCACTAAAATATCTACGATGCAGTCCGTCTATGTAAAATGCTAATATATCTACGATGCAGGCACTCTCGGACTAGCACTAAACTATCTACGATGCAGTCCCTCTCAGATTAATACTAAACTATTTATGATGCAGTCCCTGTCGGACTAGCAGTTAACTATCGACGATGCAGTCCCTCTAGATTAAGCATTAACCTACCGACGATGCAGTCGCTCTAGATTAAGAACCACACTATTCATATACGATGCAGTTCCTCTCGAACTAGCACTAAACTCTCGAGAATACAGACCCTCCTCTACTTGGCCCTAAACTATCTACGATGCAGTCCCTCTCGGACTAGTAGTTAACGATCCCCTCTAGATTAACCACTAAACTATCTACGATGCAGTTCCTCTCGAAATAGCACTAAAATATCTGCGATGTAGTTCCTCTCGAACTTGCACTAAACTATCTACGATGCAGTCCCTCTCGGTCTAGCAGTAAACTATCTACGATGCAGTCCCTCTCGGACTAGCAGTAAGCTATCTACGATGCAGTTCCCTCGAAAACTAGCCCTAAACTATCTTCAATCAGTCCCTCTCGAACTAGCACTAAATTATCTACGTTGCAGTCCCATTTGAATAAGCACTAAGCTATCTACGATACATTCCGTCTTGATTTTGCACTTAAGTCTACGATGCAGTTCCTCTCGAACTGGCACTAAACTATCTACGAAGCAGTCCCTCTCCGACTACCACTAAACTATCTGCGATGCAGTTCCTCTCGAACTTGCAGCAATAAACTATCTACGATGCAGTCCCTTTTAATTTAACACTTCGCTATTTACTCTCCCGAACTTGCACTAAATTATCTCCGATGCAGTCCCTCTCAGACTAATACTAAACTATTTACAATGCAGTCCCTGTCGGACTAGCACTAAACTATCTACGAAGCAGTCCCTCTAGATTAAGCACTAACCTATCCACGATGCAGTCCCTTTTGATTTAACACTGACACATTCCGTTTTGATTTTGCACTAAACTATCTACGATGCAGTCCCTCTCCGACTAGCAGTAACCTGTCTACGATGCAGTTCCTCTCGAACTTGCACTAAGCTATCTACGATACAGACCTTCCTCTATTTGGCCCTATGCCTTCTACGATGCAGTATCTTTAGAACTAGACCGAACCCATCTACGGCGCAGTCCCTCTCGGACTAGCAGCTAACAATCTACGATCCAGCCCCTCTAGATTCAGCACTAAGCTATCTACGATGGAGTTCCTCGTACTAGCACTAAACTATCTTCGATCAGTCCCTCTCGAACTAGCACTAAATTATGTACCATTCAGTCCCATTTGAATAAGCACTAAGCTATCTAGGATACATTCCATCTTGATTTTGCACTTAACTCTACGATGCAGTTTCTCTCGAACTAGCACTAAACTTTATGCGATGCAGTTCCTCTCGAACTTGCACTAAACTATCTACGATGCAGTCCCTCTCGGACTAGCAGTCAACTATCTACGATGCAGTACCTCTCAGACTAATACTAAACTTCTTATGATGCAGTCCCTGTCGGACTAGCAGTTGACTATCGACGATGCAGTCCCTCTAGATTAAGCATTAACCTATCGACGATGCAGTCCCTGTAGATTAAGAACCAAACTATTCATATACGATGCAGTTCCTCTCGAACTAGCACTAAACTCTCGACGATACAGACCCTCCTCTATTTGGCCCTAAACTATCTACGATGCAGTCACTCTCGGACTACTAGTTAACGATCCCCTCTAGATTAACCACTAAACTATCTACGATGCAGTTCCTCTCGAAATAGCACAAAACTATCTGCGATGCAGTTCCTCTCGGACTTGCAGTAAACTATCTACGATGCAGTCCCTCTCGTTCTAGCAGTAAACTATCTACGATGCAGTCCCTGTCGGACTAGCAGTTAACTATCGACGATGCAGTCCCTCTAGATTAAGCATTAACCTATCGACGATGCAGTCCCTGTAGATTAAGAACCAAACTATTTATATACGATGCAGTTCCTCTCGAACTAGCACTAAACTCTCGACGATACAGACCCTCCTCTATTTGGCCCTAAACTATCTACGATGCAGTCACTCTCGGACTAGTAGTTAACGATCCCCTCTAGATTAACCACTAAACTATCTACGATGCAGTTCCTCTCGTAATAGCACTAAACTATCAGCGATGCAGTTCCTCTCGAACTTGCACTAAACTATCTACGATGCAGTCCCTCCAGCGCTAGCAGTAAACTATCTACGATCCAGTTCCTCTTGAACTAGCACTAAACAATCCTCGATGCAGTCCTTCTAGGACTAGCACAAAATTATCTACGATGCAGGTTCCTCTCGAACTAGCACTAAACTATCAGCGATGCAGTTCCTCTCGAACTTGCACTAAACTATCTACGTTGCAGTCCCTCTCGGACTTGCAGTAAACTATCTTACGATGCAGAACTCTCGAAAACTAGCCCTAAACTATCTACAATCAGTCCCTCTCTAACTAGCACTAAATTATCTACGATGCAGTCCCATTTGAATAAGCAATAAGCTATCTATGATACATTCCGTCTTGATTTTACACTTAAGTCTACGATGCTGTTCCTATCGAACTTGCACTAAACTATCTACGATGCAGTCCCTTTAGCGCTAGCAGTAAACTATCTACGATCCAGTTCCTCTCGAACTAGCACTAAACTATCTACGAAGCAGTCCCTCTCCGACAAGGAGTAAACTATCTACGAAGCAGTCCCTCTCCGACTAGCACTAAACTATCTGCGATGCAGTTCCTCTCGAACTTGCACTATACTATCTACGATGCAGTCCCTTTTGATTTAGCACTTCGCTATATACTCTCCCGAACTAGCACTAAAATATCTTCGATGCAGTCCCTCTCGTACTAGCAGTTAACTAACTACGTTGAAGTTCCTCTTGAACAAGTACTAATCTATCTTCGATGCAGTCCCTCTTGGACTAGCACTTAATTATCTACGATGCAGTCCCTCTCAGACTAATACTAAACTATTTACGATACAGTCCCTGTCGGACTAGCAGTTAACTATCGACGATGCAGTCCCTCTAGATTAAGCACTAACCTATCGACAATGCAGTCCCTCTAGATTAAGAACCAAACTATATGTATACGATGCAGTTGCTCTCGAACTAGCAGTAAACTATCTACGATGCAGTCCCTTTTGATTTAACACTGACACATTCCGTTTTGATTTTGCACTAAACTATCTACGATTCAGTCCCTCTCCGTCTAGCAGTAAACTGTCTACGAAGCAGTCTCTCTCCGACTAGCACTAAACTATCTGCGATGCAGTTCCTCTCGGACTTGCACTAAACTATCTACGATGCAGTTCCTCTCGAACTTGCACTTCGCTATTTACTCTCCCGAACTAGCACTAAATTATCTACGATGCAGTCCCTCTCAGACTAATACTAAACTATTTACGATGCTGTCCCTGTCGGACTAGCAGTTAACTATCGACGATTCAGTCCCTCTAGATTAAGCACTAACCTATCGACGATGCAGTACCTCTAGATTAAGAACCAAACTATTCATATACGATGCAGTTCCTCTCGAACTAACACTAAACTATCGACGATACAGACCCTCCTCTATTTGGCCCTAAACTATCTACGATGCAGTCCTTCTCGGACTAGTATTTAACGATCTTCGATGCAGCCCCTCTAGATTAACCACTAAACTATCTGCGATTCAGTTCCTCTCGAAATAGCACTGAACTATCTGCGATGCAGTTCCTCTCGAAAATGCACTAAACTATCTACGATGCAGTCCCTCTCGGTCTAGCAGTAAATTATCTACGATGCAGTCCTTCTCGGACTAGCACTAAATTAGCTACGATAAAGTCCCTTTTGATTTAGTACTCAGCTGTCTACGATACCTTCCGTCCCGATTTTGCACTAAACTATCGACAATGCAGTCCCTCTAGGTAAAATGCTAATATATCTACGATGCAGTCCCTCTCGGACTAGCACTAAACTATCTACGATGCAGTCCCTCTCAGACTAATACTAAACTATTTACGATGCAGTCCCTGTCGGACTAGCAGTTAACTATCGACGATGCAGTCCCTTTCGATTTAACACTGACACATTCCGTTTTGATTTTGCACTAAACTATCTACGATGCAGTCCCTCACCGACTAGCAGTAACCTGTCTACGATGCAGTTCCTCTCGAACTTGCACTAAGCTATCTACGATACAGACCTTCTTCTATTTGGCCCTAAGCTATCTACGATGCAGTATCTTTAGAACTAGACCGAACCCATCTACGACGCAGTCCCTCTCGGCCTAGCAGCTAACAATCTACGATGCAGCCCCTCTAGATTTAGCAGTAAGCTCTCTACGATGGAGTTCCTCGTACTAGCACTAAACTATCTTCGATCAGTCCCTCTCGAACTAGCACTAAATTATCTACCATACAGTCCCATTTGAATAAGCACTAAGCTATCTACGATACATTCCATCTTGATCTTGCACTTAACTCTACGATGCAGTTTCTTTCGAACTAGCACTAAACTATCTGCGATGCAGTTCCTCTCGAACTTGCCCTAAACTATCTACGATGCAGTCCCTCTCGGACTTGCAGTTAACTAACTACGATGCAGTTCCTCTCGGATTAGAACTAAATTATCTACGATAAAGTTCTTTTGATTTAGTACTAAGCTGTCTACGATACTTTCCGTCCCGATTTTGTACTAAACTATCTACGATGCAGTCCCTCTATGTAAAATGCTAATATATCTACGATGCAGGCACTCTCGGACTAGCACTAAACTATCTACGATGCAGTCCCTCTCAGACTAATACTAAACTATTTATGATGCAGTCCCTGTCGGACTAGCAGTTAACTATCGACGATGCAGTCCCTCTAGATTAAGCAATAACCTACCGACGATGCAGTCGCTCTAGATTAAGAACCAAACTATTCATATACGATGCAGTTCCTCTCGAACTAGCACTAAACTCTCGACGATACAGACCCTCCTCTACTTGGCCCTGAACTATCTACGATGCAGTCCCTCTCGGACTAGTAGTTAACGATCCCCTCTAGATTAACCACTAAACTATCTACGATGCAGTTCCTCTCGAAATAGCACTAAACTATCTGCGATGTAGTTCCTCTCGAACTTGCACTATACTATCTACGATGCAGTCCCTCTCGGTCTAGCAGTAAACTATCTACGATGCAGTCCCTCTCGGACTAGCAGTAAGCTATCTACGATGCAGTTCCCTCGAAAACTTGCCCTAAACTATCTTCAATCAGTCCCTCTCGAACTAGCACTAAATTATCTACGATGCAGTCCCATTTGAATAAGCACTAAGCTATCTACGATACATTCCGTCTTGATTTTGCACTTAAGTCTACGATGCAGTTCCTCTCGAACTGGCACTAAACTATCTACGAAGCAGTCCCTCTCCGACTAGCATTAAACTATCTGCGATGCAGTTCCTCTCGAACTTGCAGCAATAAACTATCTACGATGCAGTCCCTTTTAATTTAGCACTTCGCTATTTACTCTCCCGAACTAGCACTAAATTATCTACGATGCAGTCCCTCTCAGACTAATACTAAACTATTTACGATGCAGTCCCTGTCTGACTAGCACTAAACTATCTACGAAGCAGTCCCTCTAGATTAAGCACTAACCTATCGACGATGCAGTCCCTCTAGATTAAGAACCAAACTATTCATATACGATGCAGTTCCTCTCGAACTAGCACTAAACTATCGACGATACACACCCTTCTCTATTTGGCCCTAAACTATCTACGATGCAGTCCGTCTCGGACTAGTTGTTAACGATCTTCGATGCAGCCCCTCTAGATTAACCACTAAACTATCTGCGATGCAGTTCCTCTCGAAATAGCACTGAACCATCTGCGATGCAGTTCCTCTCGAACTTGCACTAAACTATCTACGATGCAGTCCCTCTCGGACTAGCACTAAATTATCTACGATAAAGTCCCTTTTGATTTTGTACTCAACTGTCTACGATACTTTCCGGCCCGATTTTGCACTAAACTATCGACGATGCAGTCCTTCTTGTCGCACCTCACCTCTTCCCAAACTTGATATGATCAAAATTAGCATAATTAAAAGAAGTAATTAATTCGGTGACACTAAGGCAACCGGGAGGGAGCTTAGAAACGCCCTCAATAATTTAGATCAAGGCAGGAAATAGGCGATGCCAGGACAAGCCTGTTGATTGGAAGGGCTGGACTTACCCCGAGACCGAATGCGAACATTTCCCATCCAAAAAGCCGAGGAAGGAACAAGGTAACCATTTCCGCTGAGCTTCATGCACAAATAATAATCATAATCTTTAAAATGACAGTTCATTGTATTAACATAAGTGTTACAATCAACTAAACTAGGCAACTCCTTAAATATAAAAATGTTACACAATAAACATATGGTCCCAGTAGGTTATGATTAGGGCGACGCGAAATTAAAACCCCGTGAATTTAAAACGCGCTTCAACCAACACATCCCTCGTCCAAGTGACGATGTGTATTCCCGCATAATAATTCACAACTAAAAATACTAAAGTAATTCCCCCAATTTGGTTCCCCTGCTACAGTGGGGTGTACACGATGACCTTTGTAATAGTGACCATTTTCCAATTATCGTTACTCTTCCGAACCAGAGAGCCATCGAGTTACCAAGTCGATGGCTTCTCCGTCGGGCTGATTGGCCAACTTTCACGGCACGTGCGGTGTTTGCCGAAGATACCTTTGAGAGTGTCGACGATCATACCATTCACATAACGAATGGTATTTTGACTGCTGCTGAGGAAACAATACCTTCCTCATCCGGCAACTCACGCCGGAAGCTTGTCCCTTGGTGGACAGCCGAGATTGCAGCAGCCATTAAAGATCGTCGACGTGCTTTCAAATGCTATCGGAGGCAAAACACTATGGCCAACCTTATCACCTTCAGAAGGATGCGTGCTAGAGCCCGATATCTGATTCGGGAGAGTAAGAAAACGACATGGGAAAAGTTTGTGTCGTCCATGACGGCGCATACTCCTTCATCTCAAGTGTGGACTAAGCTTCGTCGGATCTCCGGACACCCGACATCACTATCGATACCCGGAGTGTCCATCAATGGAGACATCATCACGGACCATCTCGCCATTGCCAACAGCATTGGCTCGCACTTCTCAGATGTATCCTCCTCCGGGAGTTACGATCCTACATTTCTGACTCTGAAGCGGGAGGCAGAGACTCACCCCTTGTCCTTTGCCACTGCTGCTTCGGAGTCCTATAATGTACCATTCTCTGAATGGGAACTGCGCAGTGCGCTTGCACTGTGCAGGGATACGGCTCCTGGACCGGATAACATACATAATCAAATGTTAAAACATCTGTGCGAATCCAGTATAAAAAGACTGTTGATCCTCTTCAATCGTATATGGATTGAAGGGTAGTTTCCATCTCAATGGCGAGAGGGGATCGTGATACCGATTCCCAAGGCTGGAAAGGATCCCAAGTTTGTAAGCAGCTATAGGCCCATTTGTTTGACAAATGGCCTATGTAAGCTGCTCGAAAAGATGGTGAACCGTCGACTGGTGTGGTTCTTGGAGGATCAAGGTCTCCTGTCTGAGTACCAATGTGGATTTCGCTCTCATAGGTCCACCACTGACCATCTGGTGCGACTTGAGAGCGCCATACAGGAGGCTTTTTTCCGAAAGCAGCACCTAGTCACGGTTTTCTTTGACCTCGAGAAAGCCTACGACACCACATGGCGCTACGGGATCCTTTCCACCCTTCACAAGTGGGGACTCCGTGGTAACTTACCGACTTTCATTGCGAATTTCATGTCCGTCCGACTCTTCCGTGTAAGGATCGGTAGGACATTATCGCAGTACTATACCCAAGAAAATGGAGTTCCTCAGGGTTCAGTGCTGAGTGTCACCTTGTTCGCGATTGCCATTAATGGCATTGTTGCCGCCGCCGGGTCCGCGGTAGTTCCATCGCTGTATGTAGACGATTTAGCTCTGCATTACAGCTCTGGAAGTATGGCAGTCGTGGAACGGCAATTGCAGCTAGCCATCAACCGGGTCGACAGGTGGGCTCACGACCGGGGTTTTCGTTTTTCAGCAGCGAAAACCTCCGTCGTCCATTTTTGTCGGCTACGGAGGCTACATTTACACCCTGAACTACATCTCAGGGATGCTGCGTTGCCGTTGGTTGACACTTATCGCTTCCTGGGGCTCCATTTTGACAGCAAGTTAACGTGGCAGCACCATATACGGCAATTGAAAATGACATGTCTCAGGAAACTGAACATGCTCAGGTTTCTTAGTGGCACTACGTGGGGGGCTGACCGTGCGGTGCTGCTACGGTTCTACCAAGCCCTCGTCCTGTCCCGGCTAGACTATGGTTCTGCGGCATACGGTTCAGCAAGGCCGGCAACCTTGAAAATGCTGGACAGTATCCACCATAGTGGCGTTAGGCTGGCTACCGGTGCCTTCCGGACCAGCCCGATACCCAGCCTACTCGCCGAATCGGGTGTTCCACCTTTAAATTATAGACGCCAACATATGCTTTTAGCATATGCTGCCAATGTGCGTCAAATGCCGCAACACCCGACCTATCAAGCTCTCTTCGGTACCCAAAACCACCAGGGGTACGCCAACCGGCCTCGTGCCACTCGGCCGGTTGGTATTAGACTTGATAGCTCGTGTACTGAAATAGGAGTGGCTGTAGGTCCCTGTATGATCCGGACATCTAGCGAGGTGCCTCCGTGGCAAGTCCCGCGTCCGGAAATTCGGTTAGATCTGCACCGAGGTCCTAAGGTGAACACTGATGCTTCCGTTTACCGGAGGCAGTTCCACAGCATAGTTCACCAGTTTCCGGACGCTGGCATTCTATACACGGATGGTTCGAAGGTGGACGAGAAGGTGGGTTGTGCTTACGTTATTGATGGTGCAAATACCAAGATCTCTTTGCCTGAGGCCTGTAGTGTGTTTACTGCGGAGCTCGTTGCCATCTATGAAGCTCTGCAGTTTGCACTGCAGGATGCTCGAATCCACTTTCTCGTGTGTACCGACTCTTTGAGTTCGTTGCAGTCAATTGCTACATGTTTCCCGCAACACCCCCTAGTGCAGCGAATCCACGACATACTAGCCGGGCTGTGCCACGCTGACACTCGAATCACCTTTCTGTGGCTTCCAAGCCACATGGGAATTGCGGGAAATGAGTTAGCGGATCAAGCTGCAAAAGAGGCGGTATCACTACCACCTCGACTAATGGAGGTACCCGCTAGAGATATTCGCTCTCAGTTACGCCTACAAGTTCTGGCTTTTTGGGAGAGTCAGTGGCTAGCTGACCCACTGCCCAATAAACTGAGAGCGATCAAGGGAACTACTCGCGTGTGGCGGAGCTCCTTCCGGGCCCGGAGAGAGTCCGTCATTTTGTGTAGGCTAAGGATAGGTCATACAAGATCCACCCACTCGTACCTAATGAGAAGGGAAGACCCCCCACTTTGTACCTGTGGAGCCGTATTCACCGTGGCCCACATTTTCACCGAGTGTGTGGATCTTGCTGACTTACGAAGAAACCTTGGTTTGCAGACGACACTCAAACTTATATTAGCCGATGACGCGGTGGCTGCTGATCGCGTTATCCGCTTTATAAGTGAGAGTGGGTTAGGGCCAGCAATCTAAATTTTCCAGTGAACTTTGACTCAACGACTTGTTCGTTTTTGAATGATAATGTTTTGTTTTTCCGTAATTTTTGTTTATTTTTATAATTTTTATTTTTTACTTAATTGTTTGTTTTTGTTTTATTAATTTTTGGTCTTTTTAAATTTAGATGTCCACCTCAAAATTTTAAATTCAATTCAAAATTTGTATTCTTTAATCTGTGTTAAGAGGGGCAGATGACCTCGTAGTTCCGCCCCTTAAAACAACAATAACTAACTAACTAATTCCCCCAAATAGTATGAAAGGAAATAACGACATGAAGTAAGGCAAAGCTACTCCAGAAAACAAAGTTGTTGGACACAACCAAACAAGTCGCTTATTGCGACCAGACCGTCTGAAGGACACCTGTCAACTGATTTGGCGAGGAGTCGTTCTGACAAAGTTAAAGCCAACACCCACCCTGAAGAGCAAAACCGAAACTAAATAATGAAGAAATCCCCACCCTGAAATAATGCAACGCAAAATGAGGAGGACCACATCCCCTTCCAAAATGCCTTAACCTAAAACATGTCTTAAATTTATATCTGAATTGCCACACGACACGTGGCTAAGAAATGCACTACGAGAGTCAAATTGAAGGTTTTTAGAATTAAAAAGGTCTTAGCAAATTCAAAGTTTTGTCAGATCCCTGTTAGATAAGGTTTTAGCAATACTATACTGTTTTATGCCTCTCCCCAGAGGAAAAGAAAGTTTCCTCCGGGAAGGGGTCTTCGACACTCCCAGTTCTGCGTGTGAGTTTCAAGAAGGCTGGATACTGACTGGTTATTGTTCGCTGAGGGGTTGCTTTCCAGGGAGAATGTGACCACCCCCTCTCCACTGCACAGTTCGGTCGTGCCAACCTAACTTGGGGGGCGCAGACCACCATATCGACATAGTCCAACAGAAATGTTGGTACCACAACTGGTGCCATGACCCAAATCTTTAAGAGTTTACTCAGAAGTGTTACGACGAAATGTTCCCAGGGAGAAACTCAACCCACTAATGGGGCTTAAAGGGGTTTCTAAGAACCTGTGCGCAGTAGTTTACTTCACAACAGCAGCGTAGAAATGTCAATCTTCCAGGGTATTAACGTCAGCTCCTTTCTCAGGCAACAAATGTAGGTTCAAGAGTTCTGGAAACCAATTAGCAGTGCTTGCGAAATACACCAGCTCCAGGATGTTGCGAAATAGTAGCAATCTTTATGTAACGATGTTAAAAGTCGTTACATCCTCGCCCTCCCAAAGAAGACGATGGGGAGAGAGCAGCAGGAATGGTGGTGAGTCGCAGGACATCTGGCAGTTGAAAGGTCACCTCCGAACTCCGCCAGCAGATCTCGAAGTATAACCCCTCAGGAAGGAGGATGCCATCGAACTTGGTATGGTATGGTACTGTCAACCTGGGCCCAGGTTGAGAGTACACGTCCCACATGAAATTTCCCAACTGAAACACACCATAACTACAGCAGAATACATTCAATTTAGGTTCCCTTAGCGGGAACGGGTGGCTCCAGACTAGCATGCTAGCCTTAAGCAAGGTTATGTCATCTGAGGACAGATGAGGAAAGTCACACCTCATTTGTACGTCACTGAAACTCAGTAAGCCGTTGTTTAAGTTGTATCCGGGGTGCTTGAGGCCTTAATCAAATGTTCCTCACAAGTGAGTGGATCTTCAGGGCATCACTAAAATGTTCACTGAAGGGGGTGGGAGTATCACACGATAGGGCATCTGACCACACGAGAAGACTGATTTTGAGTTAAGATTTTTTTAAAAAAAATTAACCACCATTACCAAATAGTGTAACTAAACTAAAATTATGAATACTCATAGAGGTTACCAGGAATACACAAGCAAAATTTCACAGAATTCTCAAAAATATCCTACCAAACCCCTTAAAATAAAAGAGAAAGCCCCTCCTTGAGACGGGAAATCAAGGGGACCCCCACTGGTACCCTGCCAAAACAGCGAAACAATATAAAAAGGAATTTACATTTACTCGGATGGGCTAACGCAGCACCGCACGAAAACAGAACATTTTGAGTACAGAGAAAACATTTAAATATACACAACATACCAAAATCAAAACCAAGGATCGTCATAGGTTTGTGATACATAAAAGACATGATTAAATTTAAAGTCTCTGCCTCATTTCACCAGTCACTGCCCCTAACCATCCACGGTGGCCATCCGACGAACGGCAGAAAACAGCAACTACTTTCCACGAGACTAGAAACTAATGGGGACCACGTTAAACAGCCTGACACACACATGGTCAACCGATTTGCATACCATCATTTAACCAAATCTCACAAAATGACCTCATCGGAACTTGCCAACGCACCCTACCAGTCCAAAGTTCTTAATGAACTTCTGGAGGATGACCCGTCGAACTCAGAACGCCAAGGTGATCACACCCATGTTGAGAACGACCTCACATAACGTTACGCATGGATAACTCCAAATCTAAAAAAAAACATCTTCCCAAAAATGAAGAACAGGTCGACCGCCTCTTCTAGGCACGGAACCTAACTAATATTAAACCAACAACAACTACCAGCCCTGTACACAGGCAACACTCCAATTCTACTCCCAAAGCACATAGCTCAGCAGAACCAGATACAAATATAAGTTGGTACCAACCGATTTTCAAAACACACCAAAATGAACGTGGCCCACCATTAAAAAAAAACACAAATTACCAATAATTTCATGCCCTACACAACTCACGGACACCAAACGACTACCATAGTCCGATACAGGGTTTCGCATAATTACTACAAACACCGACAGGTGTCATCTGACACATTTCAATAAGCACGAGGCAATTAATATCCTCAAAATTACAATTGCTTCGACCTTACGGTCCCTAACATGCCGCAGCATTTCCAAAATACAGAACTACACGGTCACAGATGCGACAAGATGATAAATTCTCAAAAGCACGGGGCGATTACTGTTCCCAATGGAAAGTGCACCTTGCACAGAACAAGAACGAGTTCGCCAAATGATAATTAGCTCAAAATTTCTCCAAAATAGGGACGACGACTTCAAGGTGACACAAATTCAAAACAGAGAACAACTGACTGACGCCTCAGCTTGGCCATCAGCTCGAAACTGACGTTCCACAATTTTAAATATTCACACCCGAGCACACGAGGAAGGCAAGAATTACATTTCCGAACTACAATCAGGTGCAAGTTGTAACAATATTAGCAAGTCAGCAGTCTAACAGATCAAGCTGCAGATTACGAATAACCCACTGACCAACCTGAACTAGATACATTTTCAACTGACAAGAGATGGTAGCCCGAAGGTTTCCCAGATCACAAATACAATTTCTATAGCCCTCACGTCAGCAACTGAACAACACACCGAAATGAGCATCACTCTGAAGCATCATACCTTATTTTCACATAGAATCAAAATTTCACTACCAACCTAACAAAATTATCACTAAATCATCCAAAAAAAATTTCTTTTTTTAAAACTCAAAATACCAACCACGAATACGATTAACAAAACTCAGCTAACAGAAGCAGATCACAGCCTTTCTTGAGGATTACAAAAGATGACATAAGAGATTTGACTTCAGCGGAACAACTAGACCATCTCCCATCGCCCTGAACTTCATACCATCGCACTCACAGGAAATAGAACATCATAATTTCACCTTTTACACACCTCGAGTTTCTCGTTCACTAGCAGGTTTACAATTCGATATATGAGTCCTAAAAACACGTTTCCTAGACAGATCCTCTAATAACACGGTTACTTCAGAAGGAAAGGACAGAATCTCACAGGGGCTCTCATATTTTGGTTGCAGTTTACCTGATACCTGACGACCTGGGGCCTTAGCCCAGAAGTTTTTTGCATACACAAAATCTCCGACAGAATATCCACCCTGTTTTCGGCCCAAATTATATCTCTTAGCCAGCTTATCATGCGAGATCTTTATAGCAGCTTTGGCCTCCTTCCAGATTTCTCTGACACGATCAGGAGAGGGTTGGTCAGGAAGCAGATCATGAAGTGACCACAGATTCGTTAGAGGGGAATTTGGGACGAACGCATACATAAGTGAGAATGGCGTTTTCCCATGGGATTCATGCTCAGCAGTATTGAAGGCATAGGGTAACCAATGTAATGACGAATCCCACTTGGCATGATTATCACGATGATATGCGATAAGCGCAGCTCTCAAATTTCGGTTAACTCTCTCTGCCAAACTAGGGTTGGGGTAATAAGGTGTCGTGGTGACATGGGAAATAGAATAATCAAAACAAATTTTTCTGAACTGATGAGAAACAAAAGCCTTGGCATTATCTGACACCAGGTATTGACTAGGACCGAAGGAAGAAAAAACAGACTTTAAACATCTTATGACAGTAGCAGAGTCACAATTTCTAGTGGGAAAAATCCACGAAAAGCGAGAGAAACCATCAACACAAACAAAAGCAAAACGATTACCTAGTTTAGACCTCGGCAGGGGCCCAACAAAATCCACATACAAGCGTTCCATGGGCCTGGACGCAGATTCAGAAGCTAACTTACCAACCTTACCACTGACGGTAGGCTTACTCACCTTACAGTCATGACACCCCAGCACGAACTTTCTCACATCCTTATCGAGACCCTTCCAAACAAAAGACTGCCTTATTTTCTGTCGAGTTTTGAATATTCCTAGGTGGCCTCCAGCGGGTGACTCGTGAAAATACATTAGCATGCCATTTATCAGCTGAGTAGGCAAAACAACTTTAGGCTTTCTATCACGCCTAGTTACACAACACAGTACACCAGACTTTAAAATATAAGGTTTTATCTCTTCTCCAGAAACTAATCGAGCAATTAAGTCACACAAGACGGGATCTTCCTTCTGATGGTCAGCAATGTCTCCAAACAATAACGGTGAATTTACTAACATGTGTTGAGCTGAATTAGCCCCAACAACAACAGGTTCCTTTAAAGAGGGAGTTTCACACCCGTCAGGAATTTCTCCATAGAGACGCTTAAGTGACACAGCACAAATATTTTCATGATTTTCCTCGGGAACGAGATTTTTACATTTATTAGGTACTTCTTCATACATGCGGCTAAGGGAGTCGGCTATGACATTTTCACAACCCTTTATATGACGAACGGTGAACTGAAATGATGAAATACGGGTTGCCCACCTGGCGATTCGCCCAGTGGTTCGAGGTCTAGCCAGGACCCAGCTCAGGGCCTGGTTATCGGTTTCAAGTTCGAAAGGAACATGTTCGACATACATTCGGAATTTCTCCAGTTCAAACATCACTGCGAGCCCCTCAAGCTCGTATACGGAATAATTTGCTTCAGCAGGGGAGAGAGTTCGAGAAGCAAAACCAATAGGTCGTCTACCTAACTCACTTTCTTGTAACAACACTGCAGCTACAGCACCGAGCGATGCATCAGTCTGGATTATAAACTTCTTACTGAAATCAGGGACAGCGAGGACAGGAGCCCTACACAGTGCCTCCTTCAAATCATCAAAAGCTGCTTGCTGCGACGGACCCCATTCGAATTTCACATCAGACCTTCGCAGATGATTAAGTGGCAACGCGCGCTGTGCGAAATCGGGTATAAATTTGCGCAGAAAGCCAACCATTCCCACGAATCGGGCTACTCCTTTCACATTTTTAGGCGGTGCAAAATCTCTAATTCCTTGGGTTCGGGAGTCATCGACCGAAACACCTTCAGCGGAAACAACATGTCCAAGAAAGGCAATTTTAGGTTTAGCAAGGGACACTTTAGACAACTTTACGGTTAGACCAGCAGATTTTAACCTCTCAAATACTTCACGAAGATGACGCACGTGATCTTCGAACGTCTCGCTGTAAACAACAACATCGTCCAGGTAGTGATACAAGTAATCAAATTTGATGCCAGAAAACACGTGATCAAGAAGCCTACTAAGCACAGCGCCCCCTGTAGAGATGTCAAAAGGCAATCGGCAATATTCAAAGAGATTCCAATCGGTGGCGAATGCAGTCAGATGCTTAGACTCTTCAGCTAACGGAATTTGGAAATATGCCTGCGTCAGGTCAATGAGGCTATAATAGGAGGCGTTTTTGAACCAGGAAAAACAGCTATGTAAATCAGGAAGAGGGATGGATTCTAAAACAATCTTTTTGTTTAACCTACGATAATCTACGACTGGCCGAAAACCACCATTTGGCTTAGGTACTAAGAACACAGGTGAGGAATACGCTGATGTGGAGGGTCGAATCACTCCATCTAGTAACATTTGATCGATTAATTTCTTTAATTCCAACATTTTGGGTGGACTCAAACGGTAGGGAGGATGTCTGACGGGTATAGTATCCGTTACTTCAATTTTATACTCCAGGATCTTAGTCATTCCTAATTCGTCAGTGAACACCTCGGGAAAATACCCACACAAATCTCGAATCTCTTTAGCTTGAGCGTCAGATAAATTGCTTAAATCCAAGGAATCAACTCCGGTGGACAAGACGGGTTCAGCATCACGGTTGACAACATGAGCACTCGCGCTAGGGACAGCAGTAGCAAGAAATTTAAATTTTACCTCTGAACAAAACCTGAACCAGAATGATTCGTGTTGCATATCTAGCAGTAAGCCAGTATAAGCAAAAAAATTAGCGCCCAGAATAATAGGACATGACAAATTCTTAATGACCCAAAAGGAAAATTTCCAACAAAATTTATGAATCCGAACTTTAAACTTCACAGAACCAAGAACGTCCAATTGAGCACCGTTGGCAGAAACCAACTTAACATCTACATTTGACAGGTTACTGAATTTACAAATGAGTTTCATAGACAAATACCAATTCTCGCTAACCAATGAAGCGGCACTTCCTGAGTCTAACAAGGCAATAATACATGCATCATTTATCGAAACTTCAACCCTAGGAGAGGGCAAGACCCCATCAGAAACCTTCGAACACACGCCACTTGCTCCGATAACTTTGGCGCGGTCCTTCGTTAATTCATTGCCTAAGGCACACAACTGATTTTGGGCGGAACGAATACCCTGAGGCCTGCCCCTGGATTGTCAATCCCTTTCTACTGGACAATTCCGCTGAATATGACCGGTTTCCCTGCACTTATAACACGTCACAGGACGGTTATTAAAATTTTGGGGAGAACGACCCTGCCCAGGCGGGGTTCGAACCACGGGAGGTCGAATGAAAGGAACAGAATTTCCTCGGTGAAAAGGCTGGCTATTAGCATACCTGGCAATGTCAACTGAACGTACTGACTCGGCTTGAATACCGTCTTCACAGAGACCCTTAATAGTAGTAGCGGTGGTTCCGATACACAAACAATTTCTGAATTCCGGAGTTGCTCCAGCCAAAATGAGTTTTACCACTTCAGTTTCGGGCATGATTACCCCGAACACCTTCACAAACTTGGAAATATCAACTATATAAGAATTTATTGGCTCGTTCATACCTTGAGCACGATACAAATACCGCCCCTTCATAGTGTCCAAGGATCTGATTGGTACAAAAATTCTTAACACCTCGGTCATAAAATATTGAACGCTCCACCCCTCGCTCATGGCACTAGTCACATACGTTCTCAATGTGTCTGACATATGAGGAGATATCAGCTGGAATACTACTTGGTCACTCACATTAAACTGTTCTGCACACTCGTGAATATCGACCAAAATCCTTAAGAAAATCACAATTTCTTCCGCCGTGTCCATTCTTCGCCCAGACAGCCTAGACACAAAACTCACAATAGGGTGGTTGACCGTACCAAAACTGGCTTTAGAAAATATAGAGTAATTAGAATCACCCTCGCTTGAAGCACCACGGCCTGACATCTCTACACACAAATCCTGTTGAAAAGAACTACGATTTCTGGGACCAACAGTAGGAATGGTGTTACGCCCCGAGCTTGAATTACCTCTTAAACACCCCTGAGACTCGGCAATAAAATTTCCGGCACCTTCGAAGAAGGAATTTGGTTTCACTGTTGGTGGCTGATGACCTGCATTACCCATAGCATTAACTGACCGAAAGGACCCAATACCTTTAGAAATTATTTCACTAGTGATTGTCCTATTAGAATTTTGGTTAGGCAAGGGAACATTCCCGACAGATCGGGGTTCAAGCATTGACCCTGCCACACGAGATGAGACTGCGGTACCCGACACAGAATTGCACGTTACGCAGTTGCAAGTAGAATTTTCCCGCCCGGAACACCCTGAGACCAAGCCACCAGAATTGCTTCTGCTTAGATATGAACTCGGCTCTCCAGCGGCCAATGCCACTCCAGTACTTACTGAGGAAAAAATAGGAAAATCAAAGGAAACATGGTTATTATTTGGTGCAGAAACCATTACAGCATTCGGAATATTTGATTCTGGGTGCGAGGTACCAGTTTCTAAAGCAACGACATTGGACCCGGTGTTACTTGTCATTATCTCAGAACTAACGGCATTGTGTTCGCGAGACGAAAATAGACCCGACCCTTCGCTGCAAGGGGGTGGGTAGCATGGCTCCTTCACAGCTGGCTCGACTGGATTACCAACCTTGGGACACAAACTTTCCGACACACAGGCAGAACTATTTACAGGATTGCGATCGCTAATTTGGGTAGTATTAAGCAAATCACCATCTTTATCACAGGAATTGACACTATCCAAACACTGTGCGCACTCAACTAACTTGATCTCAGCATCTAATAAACCCTTCAATTCGGACATAGGTCGTGTTTCATCGGATTCCATTAGATCAACGCAGCGCAGGTAAAGATATTCAATTCGAGCTCGTAACTTGGTAAAATTTGCAGGACCGCATTCAACTTCTGAGAAACAAAATCTTACAACATTTGATATTTCTTGAACAAGACCACAAATCTTTGACTCACCTAGTTTGAATTCTGCCAATGTCATTTTAGGTGGCGTTGCTGGAAATTCCACAGCATACTCCAAACTCGTCCTCGCCAGTTCTGTTTCGGCAGGTACTTGAAGATTACGTATTAGCAGTTCATATGTAATCTCCTCCTCAGTGAGATATTTCACCTTCAGGTTGCGTCTAGCCATCTCACAGATGTTTCATGTAACAGAATCAAAATCAAGCATTACACAGAATACAATTAATATCCTAGCTGTGTGGAGAGAAAAAAAAATAATTGGGGATGGTACAATTACTTTCTAAATTTTCATGTTGGATTAATAAATTGCAATTAGTCAGCGGAAAAGATGGTTATCACCGGCAATGGAGAGAGAATCAACCATGCTCGGGATGCTATCACTGTCGCACCTCACCTCTTCCCAACCTTGATATGATCAAAATTAGCATAATTAAAAGAAGTAATTAATTCGGTGACACTAAGGCAACCGGGAGGGAGCTTAGAAACGCCCTCAATAATTTAGATCAAGGCAGGAAATGGCGATGCCAGGACAAGCCTGTTGACTGGAAGGGCTGGACTTACCCTGAGACCGAATGCGAACATTTCCCATCCAAAAAGCCGAGGAAGGAACAAGGTAACCATTTCCGCTGAGCTTCATGCACAAATAATAATCATAATCTTTAAAATGACAGTTCATTGTATTAACATAAGTGTTACAATCAACTAAACTAGGCAACTCCTTAAATATAAAAATGTTACACAATAAACATATGGTCCCAGTATGTTATGATTAGGGCGACGCGAAATTAAAACCCCGTGAATTTAAAACGCGCTTCAACCAACACATCCCTCGTCCAAGTGACGATGTGTATTCCCGCATAATAATTCAAGACTAAAAATACTAAAGTAATTCCCCCAAATAGTATGAAAGGAAATAACGACATGAAGTAAGGCAAAGCTACTCCAGAAAACAAAGTTGTTGGACACAACCAAACAAGTCGCTTATTGCGACCAGACCGTCTGAAGGACACCTGTCAACTGATTTGGCGAGGAGTCGTTCTGACAAAGTTAAAGCCAACACCCACCCTGAAGAGCAAAACCGAAACTAAATAATGAAGAAATCCCCACCCTGAAATAATGCAACGCAAAATGAGGAGGACCACATCCCCTTCCAAAATGCCTTAACCTAAAACATGTCAAATTTATATCTGAATTGCCACACGACACGTGGCTAAGAAATGCACTACGAGAGTCAAATTGAAAGTTTTTAGAATTAAAAAGGTCTTAGCAAATTCAAAGTTTTGTCAGATCCCTGTTAGATAAGGTTTTAGCAATACTATACTGTTTTATGCCTCTCCCCAGAGGAAAAGAAAATTTCCTCCGGGAAGGGGTCTTCGACACTCCCAGTTCTGCGTGTGAGTTTCAAGAAGGCTGGATACTGACTGGTTATTGTTCGCTGAGGGGTTGCTTTCCAGGGAGAATGTGACCACCCCCTCTCCACTGCACAGTTCGGTCGTGCCAACCTAACTTGGGGGGGGGGCGCAGACCACCATAACGACATAGTCCAACAGAAATGTTGGTACCACAACTGGTGCCATGACCCAAATCTTTAAGAGTTTACTCAGAAGTGTTACGACGAAATGTTCCCAGGGAGAAACTCAACCCACTAATGGGGCTTAAAGGGGTTTCTAAGAACCTGTGCGCAGTAGTTTACTTCACAACAGCAGCGTAGAAATGTCAATCTTCCAGGGTATTAACGTCAGCTCCTTTCTCAGGCAACAAATGTAGGTTCAAGAGTTCTGAAAACCAATTAGCAGTGCTTGCGAAATACACCAGCTCCAGGATGTTGCGAAATAGTAGCAATCTTCATGTAACGATGTTAAAAGTCGTTACACTTCTAGCTAAAATGCTAATATATCTACGATGCAGTCCCTCTCGGACTAGCACTAAACTATCTACGATGCAGTTCCTCTCAGACTAATACTAAACTATTTACGATTCAGTCCCTGTCGGACTAGCAGTTAACTATCGCCGATGCAGTCCCTCTATATTAAGCACTAACCTATCGACGATGCAGTCCCTCTAGATTAAGAACCAAACTATTCATATACGATGCAGTTCCTCTCGAACTAGCAGTAAACTATCCACGATGCAGTCCCTTTTGATTTAACACTGACACATTCCGTATTGATTTTGCACTAAACTATATACGATGCAGTCCCTCTCCGACTAGCAGTAACCTGTCTACGATGCAGTTCCTCTCGAACTTGCACTAAGCTATCTACGATACAGACCTTCCTCTATTTGGCCCTGTGCCATCTACGATGCAGTATCTTTAGAACTAGACCGAACCCACCTACGACGCTGTCCCTCTCGGACTAGCAGCTAACAATCTACGATGCAGCCCCTCTAGATTTAGCACTAAGCTATCTACGATGGAGTTCCTCGTACTAGCACTAAACTATCTTCGATCAGACCCTCTCGAACTAGCACTAAACTATCTGCGATGCAGTTCCTCTCGAACTTGCACTAAACTATCTACGATGCAGTCCCTCTCGGACTAGCACTAAACTATCTACGATGCAGTACCTCTCAGACTAATACTAAACTACTTATGATGCAGTCCCTGTCGGACTAGCAGTTAACTATCGACGATGCAGTCCCTGTAGATTAAGCATTAACCTATCGACGATGCAGTCCCTGTAGATTAAGAACCAAACTATTCATATACGATGCAGTTCCTCTCGAACTAGCACTAAACTCTCGACGATACAGACCCTCCTCTATTTGGCCCTAAACTATATACGATGCAGTCACTCTCGGACTAGTAGTTAACGATCCCCTCTAGATTAACCACTAAACTATCTACGATGCAGTTCCTCTCGAAATAGCACTAAACTATCTGCGATGCAGTTCCTCTCGGACTTGCACTAAACTATCTACGATGCATTCCCTCTCGTTCTAGCAGTAAACTATCTACGATGCTGTCCCTCTCGGACTAGCAGTAAACTATCTACGATGCAGTTCCCTCGAAAACTAGCCCTAAACTATCTTCAATCAGTCCCTCTCGAACTAGCACTAAATTATCTACGATGAAGTCCCATTTGAATAAGCACTAAGCTATCTACGATACATTCCGTCTTGATTTTGCACTTAAGTCTACGATGCAGTTCCTATAGAATTTGCACTAAACTATCTACGATGCAGTCCCTCCCGCGCTAGCAGTAAACTATCTACGATGCAGTTTCTCTCGAACTAGCACTAAACAATTTTCGATGCAGTCCCTTCCGGACTAGCACTAAATTATCTACTATGCAGTCCCATTTGAATTATCACTAAGCTATCTACGATACATTACGTCCCTATTTTGCACTAAACTATCTACGATGCAGTCCCTCTCCGGCTAGCAGTAAACTGTCTACGATGCAGTTCCTCTCGAACTGGCACTAAACTATCTACGAAGCAGTCCCTCTCCGACTAGCAGTAAACTATCAACGAAGCAGTTCCTCTCCGACTAGCACTAAACTATCTACGATTCAGTCCTTTTTGATTTAGCACTTCGCTATTTACTCTCTCGAAACAGCACTAAATTATCTACGATGCTGTCCTTCTCGGACTAGCAGTAAAATATCTTCGATGCAGTCCCTCTCGTACTAGCAGTTAACTAACTACGATGCAGTTCCTCTCGAACTAGCACTGTACTATCTTCGATCAGTCCCTCTCGAACTAGCACTAAATTATCTACAATGCAGTCCCATTTGAATAAGCACTAAGCTATCTACGATACATTCCGTCTTGATTTTGCTCTTAAGTCTACGATGCAGTTCCTATCGAACTTGCACTAAACTATCTATGATGCAGTCCCTCGCGCGCTAGCAGTAAACCATCTACGATGCAGTTCCTCTCGAACTAGCACTAAACTATCGACGATACAGACCCTCCTCTACTTGGCCCTAAACTATCATCGACGCAGTCCCTCTCGGACTAGTAGTTAACGATCTACGATGCAGGCCCTCTAGATTAACCGCTAAACTATCTACGATGCAGTTCCTCTCGAACTAGCACTAAACTATCAGCGATGCAGTTCCTCTCGAACTTGCACTAAACTATCTACGATGCAGTCCCTCCAGCGCTAGCAGTAAACTATCTACGATCCAGTTCCTCTCCAACTAGCACTAAACAATCCTCGATGCAGTCCTTCTAGGACTAGCACTAAATTATCTACGATGCAGTTCCTCTCGAACTAGCACTAAACTATCAGCGATGTAGTTCCTCCCGAACTTGCACTAAACTATCTACGTTGCAGTCACTCTCGGACTTGCAGTAAACTATCATACGATGCAGAACTCTCGAAAACTGGCCCTAAACTATCTACAATCAGTCCCTCTTTAACTAGCACTAAATTATCTACGATGCAGGCCCATTTGAATAAGCAATAAGCTATCTATGATACATTCCGTCTTGATTTTGCACTTAAGTCTACGATGCAGTTCCTATCGAACTTGCACTAAACTATCTACGATGCAGTCCCTTCAGCGCTAGCAGTAAACTATCTACGATCCAGTTCCTCTCGAACTAGCACTAAACTATCTACGATGCAGTCCCTCTCCGACAAGGAGTAAACTATCTACGAAGCAGTCCCTCTCCGACTAGCACTAAACTATCTGCGATGCAGTTCCTCTCGAACTTGCACTATACTATCTACGATGCAGTCCCTTTTGATTTAGCTCTTCGCTATATACTCTCCCGAACTAGCACTAAAATATCTACGATGCAGTCCCTCTCGGACTAGCAGTAAACTATCTTCGATGCAGTTCCTCTTGGACTAGCACTAAATTATCTACGATAAAGTTCCTTTTGATTTAGTACTCAGCTGTCTACGATACTTTCCGTCCCGATTTTGCACTAAACTATCGACGATGCAGTCCCTCAAGGTAAAATGCTTATATATCTACGATGCAGTCCCTCTCGGACTAGCACTAAACTATCTACGATGCAGTCCCTCTCAGACTAATACTAAACTATTTACGATACAGTCCCTGTCGGACTAGCAGTTAACTATCGACGATGCAGTCCCTCTAGATTAAGCACTAACCTATCGACGATGCAGTCCCTCTAGATTTAGAACCAAACTATGTGTATACGATGCAGTTGCTCTCGAACTAGCAGTAAACTATCTACGATGCAGTCCCTTTTGATTTAACACTGACACATTCCGTTTTGATTTTGCACTAAACTATCTACGATTCAGTCCCTCTCCGACTAGCAGAAAACTGTCTACGAAGCAGTCCCTCTCCGACTAGCACTAAACTATCTGCGATGCAGTTCCTCTCGAACTTGCACTAAGCTATCTACGATGCAGTTCCTCTCGAACTTGCACTTCGCTATTTACTCTCCCGAACTAGCACTAAATTATCTACGAAGCAGTCCCTCTCAGAGTAATACTAAACTATTTACGATGCAGTCCCTGTCGGACTAGCAGTTAACTATCGACGATGCAGTTCCTCTAGATTAAGCACTAACCTATCGACGATGCAGTACCTCTAGATTAAGAACCACACTATTCATATACGATGCAGTTCCTCTCGAACTAGTACTAAACTATCGACGATACAGACCCTCCTCTATTTGGCCCTAAACTATCTACGATGCAGTCCGTCTCGGACTAGTATTTAACGTTCTTCGATGCAGCCCCTCTAGATTGACCACTAAACTATCTGCGATGCAGTTCCTCTCGAAATAGCACTAAACTATCTACGATGCAGTCCCTCTCGGACTAGCAGTTAACTAACTACGATGCAGTTCCTCTCGGACTAGAACTAAATTATCTAGGATAAAGGTCTTTTGATTTAGTACTAAGCTGTCTACGATACTTTCCGTCCCGATTTTGTACTAAACTATCTACGATGCAGTCCCTCTATGTAAAATGCTAATATATCTACGATGCAGTTCCTCGCGAACTAGCACTAAACTATCTGCGATGCAGACCCTCCTCTACTTGGCCCTAAACTATCTACGATGCAGTCCCTCTCGGACTAGTAGTTAACGATCCCCTCTAGATTAAACTATCTACGATGCAGTTCCTCTCGAAGTAGCACTAAACTATCTGCGATGCAGTTCCTCTCGAACTTGCACTAAACTATCTACGATGCAGTCCCTCTCGGTCTAGCAGTAAACTATCTACGATGCAGTCCCTCTCGGACTAGCAGTAAGCTATCTACGATGCACTTCCCTCGAAAACTAGCCCTAAACTAGCTCCAATCACTCCCTCTCGAACTAGCACTAAATTATCTACGATGCAGTCCCATTTGAATAAGCACTAAGCTATCTACGATACATTCCGTCTTGATTTTGCACTTAAGTCGACGATGCAGTTCCTCTCGAACTGGCACTAAACTATCTACGAAGCAGTCCCTCTCCGACTAGCACTAAACTATCTGCGATGCAGTTCCTCTCGAACTTGCAGCAATAAACTATCTATGATGCAGTCCCTGTTAATTTAGCACTTGGCTATTTACTCTCCCGAACTAGCACTAAATTATCTACGATGCAGTCCCTCTCAGACTAATACTAAACTATTTACGATGCAGTCCCTGTCGGACTGGCACTAAACTATCTACGAAGCAGTCCCTCTAGATTAAGAACTAACCTATCCACGATGCAGTCCCTCTAGATTAAGAACCAAACTATTCATATACGATGCAGTTCCTCTCGAACTAGCACTAAACTATCGACGATACAGACCCTTCTCTATTTGGCCCTAAACTATGTACGATGCAGTCCGTCACGGACTAGTAGTTAACGATCTTCGATGCAGCCCCTCTAGATTAACCACTAAACTATCTGCGATGCAGTTCCTCTCTAAATAGCACTGAACTATCTGCGATGCAGTTCCTCTCGAACTTGCACTAAACTACCTACGATGCAGTCCCTCTCGGTCTAGCAGTAAACTATGTACGATGGAGTCCCTCTCGGACTAGCACTAAATTATCTACGATAAAGTCCCTTTTGATTTAGTACTCAACTGTCTACGATACTTTCCGTCCCGATTTTGCACTAAACTATCGAGGATGCAGTCCTTCTAGGTAAAATGTTAATATATGTACGATGCAGTCCCTCTCGGACTAGCACTAAACTATCTACGGTGCAGTTCCTCTCATACTAATACTAAACTATTTACGATTCAGTCCCTGTCGGACTAGCAGTTAACTATCGCCGATGCAGTCCCTCTATATTAAGCACTAACCTATCGACGATGCAGTCCCTCTAGATTAAGAACCAAACTATTCATATACGATGCAGTTCCTCTCGAACTAGCAGTAAACTATCCACGATACAGTCCCATTTGATTTAACACTGACACATTCCGTTTTGATTTTGCACTAAACTATCTACGATGCAGTCCCTCTCCGACTAGCAGTAACCTGTCTACGATGCAGTTCCTCTCGAACTTGCACTAAGCTATCTACGATACAGACCTTCCTCTAATTGGCCCTATGCCATCTACGATGCAGTATCTTTAGAACTAGACCGAACCCATCTACGACGCAGTCCCTCTCGGACTAGCAGCTAACAATCTAAGATGCAGCCCCTCTAGATTTAGCAGTAAGCTATCTACGATGGAGTTCCTCGTACTAGCACTAAACTATCTTCGATCAGTCCCTCTCGAACTAGCACTAAATTATGTACCATTCAGTCCCATTTGAATAAGCACTAAGGTATCTAGGATACATTCCATCTTGATTTTGCAGTTAACTCTACGATGCAGTTTCTCTCGAACTAGCACTAAACTATCTGCGATGCAGTTCCTCTCGAACTTGCACTAAACTATCTACGATGCAGTCCCTCTCGGACTAGCACTAAACTATCTACGATGCAGTACCTCTCGGACTAGCACTAAACTATCTACGATGCAGTACCTCTCGGACTAGCACTAAACTATCTACGATGCAGTACCTCTCAGACTAATACTAAACTATTTATGATGCAGTCCCTGTCGTACTAGCAGTTAACTATCGATGATGCAGTCCCTCTAGATTAAGAACCAAACTATTCATATACGATGCAGTTCCTCTCGAACTAGCACTAAACTCTCGACGATACAGACCCTCCTCTATTTGGCCCTAAACTATCTACGATGCAGTCCCTCTCGGACTGGTAGTTAACGATCCCCTCTAGATTAACCACTGAACTATCTACGATGCAGTTCCTCTCGAAATAGCACAAATCTATCTGCGATGCAGTTCCCCCTCGAACTTGCACTAAACTATCTACGATGCAGTCCCTCCCACGCTAGCAGTAAACTATCTACGATGCAGTTCCTCTTGAACTAGCACTAAACAATTTTCGATGCAGTCCCTCTTGGACTAGCACTAAATTATCTACGATGCAGTCCCTTTTGATTTATCACTAAGCTATCTACGATACATTACGTCCCGATTTTGCACTAAACTATCTACGATGCATTCCCTCTCCGACTAGCAGTAAACTGTCTACGATGCAGTTCCTCTCGAACTGGCACTAAACTATCTACGAAGCAGTCCCTCTTCGACTAGCAGTAAACTATCTACGAAGCAGTCCCTCTCCGACTAGCACTAAACTATCTGCGATGCAGTCCCTCTCGGACTAGTAGTTAACGATCTACGATACAGCCCCTCTAGATTAACCAATTAAACTATCTACGATGCAGTTCCTCTCGGACTAGCAGTAAACTATCTACGATGCAGTTCCCTCGAAAACTAGCCCTAAACTATCTTCAATCAGTCCCTCACGAACTAGCACTAAATTATCTACGATGCAGTCCCAGTTGAATAAGCACTAATCTATCTACGATACATACCGTCTTGACTTTGCACTTAAGCCTACGATGCAGTTCCTATCGAACTTGCACTAAACTATCTACGATGCATTCCCTCCCGCCCTAGCAGCAAACTATCTACGATGCAGTTCCTCTCGAACTCGAACTAGCAGCCCCTTTAGATTAACCACTAAACTATCTACGGTGCAGTTCCCCTCGAACTAGCACTAAACTATCTGCGATGCAGTTCCTCTCGAACGTGCACTAAACTATCTTCGATGCAGTCCCTCTTCGACTAGCACTAAGTTATCTACGATGCAGTCCCTTTTGATTTAGCACTAAGCTATCTACAATACATTCCGTCCCGATTTTGCACTAAACTATCTACGATGCAGTCCGTCTCCGACTAGCAGTTAACTGTCTACTATGCAGTTCCTCTCGAACTAGCACTAATCTATCTACGATGCAGTCCCTCTCGAACTAGTAGTTGACGATCTACGATGCAGCCCCTTTGGATTAACCACTAAACTATCTACGATGCAGTTCCTCTCGAACTAGCACTAAACTATCTGCGATGCAGTTCCTGTGGAACGTGCATTGAACTATGTACGATGCAGTCCCTCTCGGACTAGCAGTAAACTATCTACGATGCAGTTTCCTCGAAAACTACCCCTAAACTATCTTCAATCAGTCCCTCTCGAACTAGCACTAAATTATCTACGATGCAGTCCCATTTGAATAAGCAATAAGCTATCTTTGATACATTACGTCCCGATTTTGCTCTAAATTATCTACGATGCAGTCCCTCTCCGACTAGCAGTATACTGTCTTCGATGCAGTTCCTCTCGAACTGGCACTAAACTATCTACGATGCAGTCCCTCTCCGACTAGGAGTAAACTATCTACGAAGCAGTCCCTCTCCGACTAGCACTAAAATATCTGCGATGCAGTTCCTCTCCGACTAGCTCTAAAATATATGCGATGCAGTTCCTCTCGAACTTGCACTAAACTATCTACGATGCAGTCCCTTTTAATTTAGCACTTCGCTATATACTCTCCCGAACTAGCACTAAAATATCTACGATGCACTCCCTCTCGGTCTAGCAGTAAACTATCTTCGATGCAGACCCTCTCGTACTAGCAGTTAATTAACAACGATGCAGTTCCTCTCGAACTAGCACTAATCTATCTTCGATGCAGTCCCTCTTCCACTAGCACTAAATTATCTACGATAAATTCTCGTTTGATTTAGTACTAAGCTGTCTACGATACTTTCCTTCCCGATTTTGCACTAAACCATCTACGATGCAGTCCCTCTAGGTAAAATGCTGATATATCTACGATGCAGTCCCTCTCGGACTAGCACTAAACTATCTACGATGCAGTACCTCTCAGACTAATACTAAACTATTTATGATGCAGTCCCTGTCGGACTAGCAGTTAACTATCGATAATGCAGTCCCTCTAGATAAAGAACCAAACTATTCATATACGATGCAGTTCCTCTCGAATTGGCACTTAACTATCTACGATGCAGTCCCTTTTGATTTATCACTGACACATTCCGTTTTGATTTTGCACTAAACTATCTTTGATGCAGTCCCTCTCCGACTAGCAGTAAACTGTCTACGATGGAGTTCCTCTCGAACTTGCACTAAGCTATCTACGATACAGACCTTCCTCTATTTGGCCCTAAGCGATCTACGATGCAGTATCTTTAGAACTAGACCGAACCCATCTACGACGCAGTCCCTCTCTGACTAGTAGTTAACAATGTACGATGCAGCCCTCCTATATTTAGCACTGAGCTACCTACGATACAGTTCCTCGAACTAGCACTAAACTATTCTAAATTTTCCAGTGAACTTTGACTCAACGACTTGTTCGTTTTTGAATGATAATGTTTTGTTTTTTTCCGTAATTTTTATTTATTTTTATAATTTTTTATTTTTTATTTAATTGTTTGTTTTAGTTTTATTAATTTTTGGTCTTTTTAAATTTAGATGTCCGCCTCAAAATTTTAAATACAATTCAAAATTTGTATTCTTTAATCTGTGTTAAGAGGGGCAGATGACCTCGTAGTTCCGCCCCTTAAAACAACAATAACTAACTAAATATCTTCGATCAGTCCCTCTCGAACTAGCACTAAATTATCTACCATGCAGTCCCATTTGAATAAGCACTAAGCTATCTACGATACATTCGTCTTGATTTTGCACTTAAGTCTACGATGCTGTTCCTCTCGAACTAGCACTAAACTATCGACGATACAGACCGTCCTCTACTTGGCGCTAAATTATCTACGATGCAGTCCCTCTCGGACTAGTAGTTAACGATCTACGATGCAGCCCCTCTGGATTAACCACTAAACTATCTACGATGCAGTTCCTCTCGAACTAGCACTAAACTGTCTGCGATGCAGTTCCTCTCGAACTTGCACTAAACTATCTACGATGCAGTCCCTCTCGTACTAGCAGTAAACTATCTTACGAAGCAGTTCCCTCGAAAGCTAACCCTAAACTATCTTCTATCAATCCCTCTCGACCTAGCACTAAATTCTCTACGATGCAATCCCATTTGAATATGCAATAAGCTATCTATGATACATTCCGTCTTGATTTTCTCGAACTAGCACTAAACAATCTTCGATGCAGTCCCTTTTGATTTAGCACTAAGCTATCTACGATACATTCCGTCCAGATTTTTAACTAAACTATCTACGATGCAGTCCCTCTCCGACTAGCAGTAAACTCTCTACGATGCAGTTCCTCTCGAACTAAACAATCTACGAAGCAGTCCTTCTCCGACTAGCAGTAAACTATCTACGAAGCAGTCCCTCTCCGACTAGCACTAAAATATCTGCGATGCAGTTCCTCTCTGACTAGCACTAAAATATCTGCGATGCAGATCCTCTCTAACTTGCACTAAACTATCTACGATGCAGTCCCTCTAGGTAAAATGCTAATATATCTACGATGCAGTCCCTCTCGGACTAGCACTAAACTATCTACGATGCAGTCCCTCTCAGACTAATACTAAACTATATACGATGCAGTCCCTGTCGGACTAGCCGTTAACTGTCGACGATGCAGTCCCTCTAGATTAAGCACTAACCTATCGACGATGCAGTCCCTCTAGATTAAGAACCAAACTATTCCTATACGATGCAGTTCCTCTCGAACTAGCACTAAACTATCTACGATGCAGTCCCTTTTGATTTAACACTGACACATTCCATTTTGATTTTGCACTAAACTATCTACGATGCAGTCCCTCTCCGACTAGCAGTAAACTGTCTACGATGCAGTTCCTCTCGAACTTGCACTAAGCTATCTACGATACAGACCTTCCTCTATTTGGCCCTAAGCTATCTACGATGCAGTGTCTTTAGAACAAGACCGAACCCATCTACGACGCAGTCCCTATCGGACTAGCAGTTAACAATCTACGTTGCCTCCCCTTTAGATTTAGCAGTAAACTATCTTCGATCAGTCCCTCTCGAACTAGCACTAAATTGTCTACCATACAGTCCCATTTGAATAAGCACTAAGCTATCTACGATACATTCCATCTTGATTTTGCACTAACTCTACGATGCAGTTTCTCTCGAACCAGCACTAAACTTTATGCGATGCAGTTCCTCTCGAACTTGCACTAAACTATCTACGATGCAGTTCCTCTCGGACTAGCAGTCAACTATCTACGATGCAGTTCCCTCGAAAACTAGCCCTAAACTATCTTCAATCAGTCCTTCTCGAACTAGCACTAAATTATCTACGATGCAGTCCCATTTGAATAAGCAAGAAGCTATCTATGATACATTCCGTCTTGGTTTTGCACTTAAGTCTACGATGCAGTTCCCATCGAACTTGCACTAAACTATCTACGATGCAGTCCCTCCAGCGCTAGCAGTAAACTATCTACGATCCAGTTCCTCTCGAACAAGCACTAAACAATCTTCGATGGAGTCCCTCTAGGACTAGAACTTAATTATCTACGATGCAGTTCCTCTCGAACTAGCACTACTCGAACTATCACTAAACTATCAGCGATGCAGTTCCTCTCGAACTTCCACTAAACTATCTACGATCCAGTCCCTCTCGGACTAGCAGTAAACTATCTTACGATGCAGTTCCCTCGAAAACTAGCCCTAAACTATCTTCAATCAATCCCTCTCGAACTAGCACTAAATTATCTACGAAGCAGTCCCTCTCCGACTAGCAGTAAACTATCTACGAAGCAGTCCCTCTCCGACTAGCACTAAACTATCTACGATGCAGTCCTTTTGATTTAGCACTATTTACTCTCCCGAACTAGCACTAAATTATCTACGATGCTGTCCTTCTCGGACTAGCAGTAAAATATCTTCAATGCAGTCCCTCTCGTTCTAGCAGTTAACTAACTACGATTCAGTTTCTCTCGAACTAGCACTAATCTATCTTCGATACAATCCCTCTTGGACTAGAACTAAATTATCTTCGAGAAAGTACCCTTTGATTTAGTACAAACTGTCTACGATATTTTCCGTCCCGATTTTGCACTAAACTATCTCTAGGTAAAATGCTAATATATCTACGATGCAGTCCCTCTCGGACTAGCACTAAACTATCTACGATGAAGTCCCTCTCAGACTAATACTAAAGTATATACGATGCAGTCCCTGTCGGACTAGCCGTTAACTATCGACGATGCAGTCCCTCTAGATTAAGCACTAACGTATCGACGATGCAGTCCCTCTAGATTAAGAACCAAACTATGTGTATACGATGCAGTTGCTCTCGAACTAGCAGTAAACTATCTACGATGCAGTCCCTTTTGATTTAACACTGACACATTCCGTTTTGATTTTGCACTAAACTATCTACGATTCAGTCCCTCTCCGACTAGCAGAAAACTGTCTACGAAGCAGTGCCTTTCCGACTAGCACTAAACTATCTGCGATGCAGTTCCTCTCGAACTTGCACTAAGCTATCTACGATGCAGTTCCTCTCGAACTTGCACTTCGCTATTTACTCTCCCGAACTAGCACTAAATTATCTACGAAGCAGTCCCTCTCAGAGTAATACTAAACTATTTACGATGCAGTCCCTGTCGGACTAGCAGTTAACTATCGACGATGCAGTTCCTCTAGATTAAGCACTAACCTATCGACGATGCAGTACCTCTAGATTAAGAACCACACTATTCATATACGATGCAGTTCCTCTCGAACTAGTACTAAACTATCGACGATACAGACCCTCCTCTATTTGGCCCTAAACTATCTACGATGCAGTCCGTCTCGGACTAGTATTTAACGTTCTTCGATGCAGCCGCTCTAGATTGACCACTAAACTATCTGCGATGCAGTTCCTCTCGAAATAGCACTAAACTATCTACGATGCAGTCCCTCTCGGACTAGCAGTTAACTAACTACGATGCAGTTCCTCTCGGACTAGAACTAAATTATCTAGGATAAAGGTCTTTTGATTTAGTACTAAGCTGTCTACGATACTTTCCGTCCCGATTTTGTACTAAACTATCTACGATGCAGTCCCTCTATGTAAAATGCTAATATATCTACGATGCAGTTCCTCGCGAACTAGCACTAAACTATCTGCGATGCAGACCCTCCTCTACTTGCCCCTAAACTATCTACGATGCAGTCCCTCTCGGACTAGTAGTTAACGATCCCCTCTAGATTAAACTATCTACGATGCAGTTCCTCTCGAAGTAGCACTAAACTATCTGCGATGCAGTCCCTCTCGGTCTAGCAGTAAACTATCTACGATGCAGTCCCTCTCGGTCTAGCAGTAAACTATCTACGATGCAGTCCCTCTCGGACTAGCAGTAAGCTATCTACGATGCACTTCCCTCGAAAACTAGCCCTAAACTATCTCCAATCACTCCCTCTCGAACTAGCACTAAATTATCTACGATGCAGTCCCATTTGAATAAGCACTAAGCTATCTACGATACATTCCGTCTTGATTTTGCACTTAAGTCTACGATGCAGTTCCTCTCGAACTGGCACTAAACTATGTACGAAGCAGTCCCTCTCCGACTAGCATTAAACTATCTGCGATGCAGTTCCTCTCGAACTTGCAGCAATAAACTATCTATGATGCAGTCCCTGTTAATTTAGCACTTGGCTATTTACTCTCCCGAACTAGCACTAAATTATCTACGATGCAGTCCCTCTCAGACTAATACTAAACTATTTACGATGCAGTCCCTGTCGGACTGGCACTAAACTGTCTACGAAGCAGTCCCCCTAGATTAAGCACTAACCTATCCACGATGCAGTCCCTCTAGATTAAGAACCAAACTATTCATATACGATGCAGTTCCTCTCGAACTAGCACTAAACTATCGACGATACAGACCCTTCTCTATTTGGCCCTAAACTATGTACGATGCAGTCCGTCTCGGACTAGTAGTTAACGATCTTCGATGCAGCCCCTCTAGATTAACCTCTAAACTATCTGCGATGCAGTTCCTCTCTAAATAGCACTGAACTATCTGCGATGCAGTTCCTCTCGAACTTGCACTAAACTACCTACGATGCAGTCCCTCTCGGTCTAGCAGTAAACTATCTACGATGGAGTCCCTCTCGGACTAGCACTAAATTATCTACGATAAAGTCCCTTTTGATTTAGTACTCAACTGTCTACGATACTTTCCGTCCCGATTTTGCACTAAACTATCGAGGATGCAGTCCTTCTAGGTAAAATGTTAATATATCTACGATGCAGTCCCTCTCGGACTAGCAGTTAACAATCTACGATGCGGCCCCTCTAGATTTAGCACTAAGCTATCTACGATACAGTTCCTCAAACTAGCACTAAACTATCTTCGATCAATCCCTCTCGAATTAGCACTAAATTATCTACCATACAGTCCCATTTGAATAAGCACTAAGCTATCTACGATACATTCCATCTTGATTTTGCACTTAAGTCTACGATGCAGTTCCTCTCGAACTAGCACTAAACTATCGACGATACAGACCCTCCTCTATTTGGCACTAAACTATCTACGATGCAGTCCCTCCCGCGCTAGCAGTAAACTATCTACGATGCAGTTCCTCTTGAACTAGCACTAAACAATTTTCGATGCAGTCCCTCTTGGACTAGCACTAAATTATCTACGATGCAGTCCCTTTATATTTATCACTAAGCTGTCTACGATACATTACGTCCCGATTTTGCACTTAACTATCTACGATGCAGTCCCTCTCCGACTAGCAGTAAACTGTCTACGAGGCAGTTCCTCTCGAACTGGCACTAAACTATCTACGAAGCAGTTCCTCTCCGACTAGCAGTAAACTATCTACGAAGCAGTCCATCTCCAACTAGCACTAAACTATCTGCGATGCAGTTCCTCTCGAACTTGCACTAAACTAACTACGATGCAGTCCCTTTTGATTTAGCACTTCGCTATTTACTCTCCCGAACTAGCACTAAATTATATACGATGCTTTTCCTCTCAGACTAATACTAAAATATTTACGATGCAGTCCCTCTAGATTAAGAACCAAATTATTCATATACGATGCAGTTCCTCTCGAACTAGCACTAAACTATCGACGATACAGACCCTCCTCTATTTGGCCCTAGACCATCTACGATGCAGTCCGTCTCGGACTAGTAGTTAACGATCTACGATGCAGCGCCTCTAGATTAACCACTAAACTATCTACAATGCAGTTCCTCTTGAACAAGCACTTAACTATCTGTGATGCAGTTCCTCTCGAACTTGCCCTAAACTATCTACGATGCAGTCCCTCTCGGTCTAGCAGTAAACTATCTACGATGCAGTCCCTCTCGGACTAGCAGTAAACTATCTACGATGCAGTTCCCTCGAAAACTAGCCCTAAAGTATCTTCAATCAGTCCCTCTCGAACTAGCACTTAATTATCTACGATGCAGTCCCCTTTGATTTGCCACTAAGCTATCTACGATACATTCCGTCCCGATTTTGCACTAAACTATATACGATGCAGTCCCTCTCCGACTAGCAGTAAACTGTCTACGATGCAGATCCTCTCGAACTAGCACTAAACTATCTACGAAGCAGTCCCTCTCCGACTTGGAGTAAACTATCTACGAAGCAGCCCCTCTCCGACAAGCACTAAACTAACTGCGATGCAGTTCCTCTCGAACTTGCACTAAACTATCTAGGATGCAGTCCCTTTTGATTTAGCACTTCGCTATATACTCTCCCGAACTAGCACTAAAATATCTACGTTGCAGTCCCTCTCGGACTAGCAGTAAACTATCTTCGATGCAGTCCCTCTCGTACTAGCAGTTAACTAACTACGATGGAGTTCCTCTCGAACTAGCACTAATCTATCTTCGATGCAGTCCCTCTTGGACTATCACTAAATTATCTACGATAAAGTCCCCTTTGACTTAGTACTAAGCTGTCTACCATACTTTCCATCCCGATTTTGCACTAAACTAGCTACGATGCAGTCCCTCTAGGTAAAATGCTAATATATCTACGATGCAGTCCCTCTCGGACTAGCACTAAACTATCTACGATGCAGTACCTCTCAGACTAATACTAAACTATTTACGATGCAGTCCCTATCGGCCTTGCAGTCCCTCTAGATTAAGCACTAACCTATCGACGATGCAGTCCCTCTAGATTAAAAACCAAACTGTTCATATACGATGCAGTTCCTCTCGAACTAGCACTAAACTATCTACAATGCAGTCCCTTTTGATTTAACACTGACACATTTCGTTTTGATTTTGCACTAAACTATCTACGGTGCATACCCTCTCCGACCAGCAGTAAACTGTCTACGATGCAGTTCCTCTCGAACATGCACTAAGCTATCTACGATACAGACTTCCTCTATTTGGCCCTAAGCTATCTACGATGCAGTATCTTTAGAACTTTACCGAAACCATCTACGACCCATTCCCTCTCGGACTAGCAAATAACAATCTACGATGCAGCCCCTCTAGATTTAGCACTAAGCTATCTACGATGCAGTTCCTCGAACTAGCACTAAACTGTCTTCGATCAGTCCCTCTCAAACTGGCACTAAATTATCTACCATGCAGTCCCATTTGAATAAGCACTATGCTATCTACGATAAATTCCGTATTGATTTTGCACTTAAGTCTACGATGCAGTTCCTCTCGAACTAGCACTAAACTATTGACGATACAGACCTCCCTTTATTTGGCCCTAAGCTATCTACGATGCAGTTCCTCTCGAACTAGTAGTTAATGATCTACGATGCAGCCCCTCTAGATTAACCACTAAACTATCTACGATGCAGTTCCTCTCGAAATAGCACTGAACTATCTGCGATGCAGTTCCTCTCAAACTTGCACTAAACTATCTACGATGCAGTCCCTCTCGGTCTAGCAGTAAACTATCTACGATGCAGTCCCTCTCGGACTAGCAGTAAACTATCTACGATGCAATTCCTCTCGAACTAGCACTAAACTATCTACGATGCAGTCCCTCCCGCGCTAGCAGTAAATTATCTACGATGAAGTTCCTCTCGAAGTAACACTAAACAATTTGCGATGCAGTCCCTCTTGGACTGGCACTAAATTATCTACGATGCAGTCCCTTTTGATTTATCACTAAGCTATCTACGATACATTACGTCCCGATTTTGCACTAAACTATCTACGATGCAGTCCCTCTCCGACTAGCAGTATACCGTCTACGATGCAGTTCCTCTCGAACTGGCACTAAACTATCTACGAAGCAGTCCCTCTCCGACTAGCAGTAAACTATCTACGAAGCAGTCCCTCTAGATTAAGCACTAACCTATCCACGATGCAGTCCCTCTAGATTAAGAACCAATCTATTCATATACGATGCAGTTCCTCTCGAACTAGCACTAAACTATCGACGATACAGACCCTTCTCTATTTGGCCCTAAACTATGTACGATGCAGTCCGTCTCGGACTAGTAGTTAACGATCTTCGATGCAGCCCCTCTAGATTAACCACTAAACTATCTGCGATGCAGTTCCTCTCTAAATAGCACTGAACTATCTGCGATGCAGTTCCTCTCGAACTTGCACTAAACTACCTACGATGCAGTCCCTCTCGGTCTAGCAGTCAACTATCTACGATGGAGTCCCTCTCGGACTAGCACTAAATTATCTACGATAAAGTCCCTTTTGATTTAGTACTCAACTGTCTACGATACTTTCCGTCCCGATTTTGCACTAAACTATCGAGGATGCAGTCCTTCTAGGTAAAATGTTAATATATCTACGATGCAGTCCCTCTCGGACTAGCACTAAACTATCTACGGTGCAGTTCCTCTCAGACTAATACTAAACTATTTACGATTCAGTCCCTGTCGGACTAGCAGTTAACTATCGCCGATGCAGTCCCTCTATATTAAGCACTAACCTATCGACGATGCAGTCCCTCTAGATTAAGAACCAAACTATTCATATACGATGCAGTTCCTCTCGAACTAGCAGTAAACTATCCACGATACAGTCCCATTTGATTTAACACTGACACATTCCGTTTTGATTTTGCACTAAACTATCTACGATGCAGTCCCTCTCCGACTAGCAGTAACCTGTCTACGATGCAGTTCGTCTCGAACTTGCACTAAGCTATCTACGATACAGACCTTCCTCTATTAGGCCCTAAGCCATCTACGATGCAGTATCTTTAGAACTAGACCGAACCCATCTACGACGCAGTCCCTCTCGGACTAGCAGTTAACAATCTACGATGCGGCCCCTCTAGATTTAGCACTAAGCTATCTACGATGCAGTTCCTCAAACTAGCACTAAACTATCTTCGATCAATCCCTCTCGAATTAGCACTAAATTATCTACCATACAGTCCCATTTGAATAAGCACTAAGCTATCTACGATACATTCCATCTTGATTTTGCACTTAAGTCTACGATGCAGTTCCTCTCGAACTAGCACTAAACTATCGACGATACAGACCCTCCTCTATTTGGCACTAAACTATCTACGATGCAGTCCCTCTCGAACTGGTAGTTAACGATCTACGGTGCAGCCCCTCTAGATTAACCACTAAACTATCTACGATGCAGTCCCTCCCGCGCTAGCAGTAAACTATCTACGATGCAGTTCCTCTTGAACTAGCACTAAACAATTTTCGATGCAGTCCCTCTTGGACTAGCACTAAATTATCTACGATGCAGTCCCTTTATATTTATCACTAAGCTGTCTACGATACATTACGTACCGATTTTGCACTTAACTATCTACGATGCAGTCCCTCTCCGACTAGCAGTAAACTGTCTACGAGGCAGTTCCTCTCGAACTGGCACTAAACTATCTACGAAGCAGTTCCTCTCCGACTAGCAGTAAACTATCTACGAAGCAGTCCATCTCCAACTAGCACTAAACTATCTGCGATGCAGTTCCTCTCGAACTTGCACTAAACTATCTACGATGCAGTCCCTTTTGATTTACCACTTCGCTATTTACTCTCCCGAACTAGCACTAAATTATATACGATGCTTTTCCTCTCAGACTAATACTAAAATATTTACGATGCAGTCCCTCTAGATTAAGAACCAAATTATTCATATACGATGCAGTTCCTCTCGAACTAGCACTAAACTATCGACGATACAGACCCTCCTCTATTTGGCCCTAGACCATCTACGATGCAGTCCGTCTCGGACTAGTAGTTAACGATCTACGATGCAGCGCCTCTAGATTAACCACTAAACTATCTACAATGCAGTTCCTCTTGAACAAGCACTTATCTATCTGTGATGCAGTTCCTCTCGAACTTGCCCTAAACTATCTACGATGCAGTCCCTCTCGGTCTAGCAGTAAACTATCTACGATGCAGTCCCTCTCGGACTAGCAGTAAACTATCTACGATGCAGTTCCCTCGAAAACTAGCCCTAAAGTATCTTCAATCAGTCCCTCTCGAACTAGCACTTAATTATCTACGATGCAGTCCCCTTTGATTTGCCACTAAGCTATCTACGATACATTCCGTCCCGATTTTGCACTAAACTATATACGATGCAGTCCCTCTCCGACTAGCAGTAAACTGTCTACGATGCAGATCCTCTCGAACTAGCACTAAACTATCTACGAAGCAGACCCTCTCCGACTTGGAGTAAACTATCTACGAAGCAGCCCCTCTCCGACAAGCACTAAACTAACTGCGATGCAGTTCCTCTCGAACTTGCACTAAACTATCTAGGATGCAGTCCCTTTTGATTTAGCACTTCGTTATATACTCTCCCGAACTAGCACTAAAATATCTACGTTGCAGTCCCTCTCGGACTAGCAGTAAACTATCTTCGATGCAGTCCCTCTCGTACTAGCAGTTAACTAACTACGATGGAGTTCCTCTCGAACTAGCACTAATCTATCTTCGATGCAGTCCCTCTTGGACTATCACTAAATTATCTACGATAAAGTCCCCTTTGACTTAGTACTAAGCTGTCTACCATACTTTCCATCCCGATTTTGCACTAAACTAGCTACGATGCAGTCCCTCTAGGTAAAATGCTAATATATCTACGATGCAGTCCCTCTCGGACTAGCACTAAACTATCTACGATGCAGTACCTCTCAGACTAATACTAAACTATTTACGATGCAGTCCCTATCGGCCTTGCAGTCCCTCTAGATTAAGCACTAACCTATCGACGATGCAGTCCCTCTAGATTAAAAACCAAACTGTTCATATACGATGCAGTTCCTCTCGAACTAGCACTAAACTATCTACAATGCAGTCCCTTTTGATTTAACACTGACACATTTCGTTTTGATTTTGCACTAAACTATCTACGGTGCATACCCTCTCCGACCAGCAGTAAACTGTCTACGATGCAGTTCCTCTCGAACATGCACTAAGCTATCTACGATACAGACTTCCTCTATTTGGCCCTAAGCTATCTACGATGCAGTATCTTTAGAACTTTACCGAAACCATCTACGACCCATTCCCTCTCGGACTAGCAAATAACAATCTACGATGCAGCCCCTCTAGATTTAGCACTAAGCTATCTACGATGCAGTTCCTCGAACTAGCACTAAACTGTCTTCGATCAGTCCCTCTCAAACTGGCACTAAATTATCTACCATGCAGTCCCATTTGAATAAGCACTATGCTATCTACGATAAATTCCGTATTGATTTTGCACTTAAGTCTACGATGCAGTTCCTCTCGAACTAGCACTAAACTATTGACGATACAGACCTCCCTTTATTTGGCCCTAAGCTATCTACGATGCAGTTCCTCTCGAACTAGTAGTTAATGATCTACGATGCAGCCCCTCTAGATTAACCACTAAACTATCTACGATGCAGTTCCCCTCGAAATAGCACTGAACTATCTGCGATGCAGTTCCTCTCAAACTTGCACTAAACTATCTACGATGCAGTCCCTCTCGGTCTAGCAGTAAACTATCTACGATGCAGTCCCTCTCGGACTAGCAGTAAACTATCTACGATGCAATTCCTCTAGAACTAGCACTAAACTATCTACGATGCAGTCCCTCCCGCGCTAGCAGTGAATTATCTACGATGAAGTTCCTCTCGAAGTAACACTAAACAATTTGCGATGCAGTCCCTCTTGGACTGGCACTAAATTATCTACGATGCAGTCCCTTTTGATTTATCACTAAGCTATCTACGATACATTACGTCCCGATTTTGCACTAAACTATCTACGATGCAGTCCCTCTCCGACTAGCAGTATACCGTCTACGATGCAGTTCCTCTCGAACTGGCACTAAACTATCTACGAAGCAGTCCCTCTCCGACTAGCAGTAAACTATCTACGAAGCAGTCCCTCTCCGACTAGCACTAAACTATCTGCGATGCAGTTCCTCTTGAACTTGCACTAAACTATCTACGATGCAGTCCGTTTTGATTTAGCACATCGCTATTTACTATCCCGAACTAGCACTAAATTATCTACGATGCAGTCCCTCTCGGATTAGCAGTTAACTTACTACGATGCAGTTCCTCTCGAACTAGCACTAAACTCTCTACGATGCAGTCCCTCTCAGACTAATACTAAACTATTTACGATGCAGTCCCTGTCGGACTAGCAGTTAACTATCGACGAGGCAGTCCTTCTAGATTAAGCACTAACCTATCGTCGATGCAGTCCCTCTTGATTAAAAACCAAACTATTCATATACGATGCTGTTCCTCGTAAATTGCAGTAAACTATCTACGACGCAGTCCCTTTTGATTTAATCTCCGACACTTTCCATTTTGATTTTGCTCTAAACTATCTACGATGCAGTCAGTCTCCGACTAGCAGTAATCTGTCTACGATGCAGTTCCTCTCGAACATGCACTAAGCTATCTACGATACAGACTTCCTCTATTTGGCCCTAAGCTATCTACGATGCAGTATCTTTAGAACTTTACCGAAACCATCTACGACCCATTCCCTCTCGGACTAGCAAATAACAATCTACGATGCAGCCCCTCTAGATTTAGCACTAAGCTATCTACGATGCAGTTCCTCGAACTAGCACTAAACTGTCTTCGATCAGTCCCTCTCAAACTGGCACTAAATTATCTACCATGCAGTCCCATTTGAATAAGCACTATGCTATCTACGATAAATTCCGTATTGATTTTGCACTTAAGTCTACGATGCAGTTCCTCTCGAACTAGCACTAAACTATTGACGATACAGACCTCCCTTTATTTGGCCCTAAGCTATCTACGATGCAGTTCCTCTCGAACTAGTAGTTAATGATCTACGATGCAGCCCCTCTAGATTAACCACTAAACTATCTACGATGCAGTTCCCCTCGAAATAGCACTGAACTATCTGCGATGCAGTTCCTCTCAAACTTGCACTAAACTATCTACGATGCAGTCCCTCTCGGTCTAGCAGTAAACTATCTACGATGCAGTCCCTCTCGGACTAGCAGTAAACTATCTACGATGCAATTCCTCTAGAACTAGCACTAAACTATCTACGATGCAGTCCCTCCCGCGCTAGCAGTAAATTATCTACGATGAAGTTCCTCTCGAAGTAACACTAAACAATTTGCGATGCAGTCCCTCTTGGACTGGCACTAAATTATCTACGATGCAGTCCCTTTTGATTTATCACTAAGCTATCTACGATACATTACGTCCCGATTTTGCACTAAACTATCTACGATGCAGTCCCTCTCCGACTAGCAGTATACCGTCTACGATGCAGTTCCTCTCGAACTGGCACTAAACTATCTACGAAGCAGTCCCTCTCCGACTAACAGTAAACTATCTACGAAGCAGTCCCTCTCCGACTAGCACTAAACTATCTGCGATGCAGTTCCTCTTGAACTTGCACTAAACTATCTACGATGCAGTCCGTTTTGATTTAGCACATCGCTATTTACTATCCCGAACTAGCACTAAATTATCTACGATGCAGTCCCTCTCGGATTAGCAGTTAACTTACTACGATGCAGTTCCTCTCGAACTAGCACTAAACTCTCTACGATGCAGTCCCTCTCAGACTAATACTAAACTATTTACGATGCAGTCCCTGTCGGACTAGCAGTTAACTATCGACGAGGCAGTCCTTCTAGATTAAGCACTAACCTATCGTCGATGCAGTCCCTCTTGATTAAAAACCAAACTATTCATATACGATGCTGTTCCTCTCGAAATAGCAGTAAACTATCTACGACGCAGTCCCTTTTGATTTAATCTCCGACACTTTCCATTTTGATTTTGCTCTAAACTATCTACGATGCAGTCAGTCTCCGACTAGCAGTAATCTGTCTACGATGCATTTCCTCTCGAACTTGCACTAAGCTATCTACGATACAGACCTTCCTCTATTAGGCCCTAAGCCATCTACGATACAGTATCTTTAGAACTAGACCGTACCCATATACGACGCAGTCCCTCTCGGACTAGCAGTTAACAATCTACGATGCAGTTCCTAGAACTAACACTAAACTATCTTCGATTAATCCCTCTCGAATTAGCACTAAATTATCTACATACAGTCCCATTTGAATAAGCACTAAGCTATCTACGATACATTCCATCTTGATTTTGCACTTAAGTCTACGATGCAGTTCCTCTCGAACTAGCACTAAACTATCGACGATACAGACCCTCCTCTATTTGGCACTAAACTATCTACGATTAAGTCCCTCTCGAAGTGGTAGTTAACGATCTACGATGCAGCCACTCTAGATTAACCACTAATCTATCTACGATGCAGTCCCTCCCGCGCTAGCAGTAAACTATCTACGATGCAGTTCCTCTTTAACTAGCACTAAACAATTTTCGATGCAGTCCCTCTTGGACTAGCACTAAATTATCTACGATGCAGTCCCTTTATATTTATCACTAAGCTATCTACGATACATTACGTCCCGATTTTGCACTAAACTATCTACGGTGCAGTCCCTCTCCGACTAGCAGTAACCTGTCTACGAGGCAGTTCCTCTCGAACTGGCACTAAACTATCTACGAAGCAGTTCCTCTCCGACTAGCAGTAAACTATCTACGAAGCTGTCCCTCTCCGACTAGCACTAAACTATCTGCGATGCAGTTCCTCTCGAACTTGCACTAAACTATCTACGATGCAGTCCCTTTCGATTTAGCACTTCGCTATTTACTCTCCCGAACTAGCACTAAATTATCTACGATGCAGTTCCTCTCAGACTAATACTAAACTATTTACGATGCAGTCCCTGTCAGACTATCAGTAAACTATCGACGATGCAGTCCCTCTAGATTAAGCACTAACCTATCGACGATGCAGTCCCTGTAGATTAAGAACCAAACTATTCATATACGATGCAGTTCCTCTCAAACTAGCACTAAACTATCGACGATACAGACCCTCCTCTATTTGGCCCTAAACCATCTACGAAGCAGTCCGTCTCGGACTATTAGTTAACGATCTTCGATGCAGCCCCTCTAGATTAACCACTAAACTCTCTGCGATGCAGTTCCTCTCGAAATAGCACTGAACTATCTGCGATGCAGTTCCTCTCGCACTTGGACTAAACTATCTGCGATGCAGTCCCTCTCGGACTAGCAGTAAACTATCTACGATGCAATTCCCTCGAAAACTAGCCCTAAACTATCTTCAATCAGTCCCTCTCGAACTAGCACTAAATTATCTACGTTGCAGTCCCATTTGAATAAGGACTAAGCTATCTACGATACATTCCGTCTTGATTTTGCACTTAAGTCTACGATGCAGTTCCTATCGAACTTGCTCTAAGCTATCTACGATGCAGTCCCTCCCGCGCTAGCAGTAAATTATCTACGATGCAGTTCCTCTCCAACTAGCACTAAACAATCTTCGATGCAGTCCCTCTTGGACTAGCACTAAATTATCTACGATGCAGTGCCTTTTGATTTAGCACTAAGCTATCTACGATACATTCCGTCCCGATTTTGCACTAAACTATCTACGATGCAGTCCCTCTCCGACTAGCAGTAAACTGTCTACTATGCAGTTACTCTCGAACTAGCACTAAACTATCTACGATGCAGTTCCTCTCGAACTAGCACTAAACAATCTTCGATGCAGTCCCTCTTGGAGTAGCACTAAATTATCTACGATGCAGTGCCTTTTGATTTAGCACTAAGCTATCTAAGATACATTCCGTCCCGATTTTGCACTAAACTATCTACGATGCAGTCCCTCTCCGACTAGCAGTAAACTGTCAACGATGCAGTTCCTCTCGAACTTGCACTAAACTATCTACGATGCAGTCCCTTTTATTTAGCACTTCGCTATTTACTCTCCCGAACTAGCACTAAATTATCTACGATGCAGTGCTTCTCGGACTAGCAGTAAACTATCTTTGATGCAGTCCCTTTCGTACTAGCAGTTAACTAACTACGAAGCAGTTTCTCACGAAATAGCACTAATCTATCTTCGATGCAGTCCCTCTTGGACTAGAACTAAATTATCTATGGTAAAGTCCCTTTTGATTTAGTACTAAGCTGTCTACGATACTTTCCGTCCCGATTTTGCACTAAACTATCTACGATGCAGTCCCTCTAGGTAAAATGCTAATATATCTACGATGCAGTCCCTCTCGGATTAGCACTAAACTATCTACGATGAAGTCCCTCTCAGACCAATACTAAACTATTTTCGATGCAGTTTCTGTCGGACTAGCAGTTAACTATCGACGATGCAGTCCCTCTAGATTAAGCACTAACCTATCGACAATGAAGTCCCTCTAGATTAAGAGCCAAGCTATTCATATACGATGCAGTTCCTTTCGAACTAGCACTAAACTATCAAAGATACAGACCCTCCTCTATTTGGCCCTAAACTATCAACGATGCAGTCGCTCTCGGACTAGTAGTTAACGATCTACGATGCAGCTCCTCTAGACGAACCACTAATCTATCTACGATGCAGTTCCTCTCGAAATAGCACTGAACTATCTGCGATGAAGTTCCTCTCGAACTTGCACTAAACTATCTACGATGCGGTCCCTCCCGCGCTAGTAGTAAACTATCTACGATGCAGTTCCTCTCGAACTAGCACTAAACAATTTTCGATGCAGTCCCTCTTGGACTAGCACTAAATTATTTACGATGCAGTCCCTTTTCATTTATCACTAAGCTATCAACGATACATTACGTCCCGATTTTGCACTAAATTATCTACGACGCAGTCCCTCTCCGACTAGCAGTAAACTGTCTACGGTGCAGTTCCTCTCGAACTGGCACTAAACTATCTATGAAGCAGTCCCGCTCCGACTAGCAGTAAACTATCTACGTAGCAGTCCCTCTCCGACTAGCACTCAACTATCTGCGATGCAGTTCCTCTCGAACTTGCACTAAACTATCTACGATGCAGTCCCTTTGATTTAGCACTTCGCTATTTACTCTCCCGAACTAGCACTAAATTATCTACGATGCAGTCCCACTCGGACTAGCAGTAAACTATCTTCGATGCAGTCCCTCTCGTACTAGCAGTCAACTAACTGCGATGCAGTTCCTCTCGAACTAGCACTAATCTATCTTCGATGCAGTCCCTCTTGGACTAGAACTAAATTGTCTACGATGCAGTCCCTTTTGATTTAGTACTAAGCTGTCTACGATACTTTCCGTCCCGATTTTGCACTTAACTATCTACGATGCAGTCCCTCTACGTTAAATGCTAATATATCGACGATGCAGTCCCTCTCGGACTAGCACTAAACTATCAACGATGCAGTCCCTCTCAGACTTATACTAAACTATTTACAATGCAGTCCCTGTCGGACTAGCAGTTAACTATCGACGATGCAGTCCCTCTAGATTAAGCACTAACCTATCGACGATGCAGTCCCTCTAGATTAAGAACCAAACTAATCATATACGATGCAGTTCCTCTCGAACTAGCACTAATCTATCGACGATACAGACCCTCCTCTATTTGGCCCTAAACTACCTACGCTGCAGTCCCTCTCGGACTAGTAGTTAACGATCTACGATACAGCCCCTCTAGATGAACCACTAAACTATCTACGATGCATTTCCTCTCGAAATAGCACTAAACTATCTGCGATGCCGTTCCTCTCGAACTTGCAATAAACTATCTACGATGCAGTCCCTCTCGTTCTAGCAGTAAACTATCTACGATGCAGTCCCTCTCGGACTAGCAGTAAACTATCTACGATGCAGTTGCCTCGAAAACTAGCCCTAAACTATCTTCAGTCCCTCTCAAACTAGCACTAAATTATCTACGATGCAGTCCCATTTGAATAAGCACTAAGCTATCTACCTTCTGTCTTGATTTTGCACTTAAGTCTACGACGCAGTTCCTTTCGAACTTGCACTAAACTATCTAAGATGCCGTCCCTCCCGCGCTAGCAGTAAACTATCTACGATGCAGTTCCTCTCGAACTAGCACTCAACAACCTTCAATGCAGTCCCTCTTGGACTAGCACTAAATTATCTACGATGCAGTCCCTTTTGATTTTGCACTAAGCTATCTACGATACATTCCGTCCCGATTTTGCACTAAACTATCTACGGTGCAGTCCCTCTCCGACTAGCAGTAAACTGTCTACGATGCAGATCCTCTCGAACTAGCACTAAACTATCTACGAAGCAGTCCCTCTCCGACTAGCAGTAAACTATCTACGAAGCAGTCCCTCTCCGACTAGCACTAAAATATCTGCGATGCAGTTCCGCTTGAACTTGCAGTAAACTATCTACGATGCAGTCCCTCTCGTACTAGCAGTTAACTAACTACTATGCAGTTCATCTCGAACTAGCACTAATCTATCTTCGATGCAGTCCCTCTTGGACTAGCACTAAATCATCTACGATAAAGTCCCTTTTGATTTAGTACTAAGCTGTCTACGATACTTTCAGTCCCGATTTTTCACTAAACTATCTTTGATGCAGTCCCTCTAGGTAAAATACTGATATATCTACGATGCAGTCCCTGTCGGACTAGCAGTTAACTATCGATGATGCAGTCCCTCTAGATTAAGAACCAAACTATTCATATACGATGCAGTTCCTCTCCAACTAGCACTAAACTAACTACGATGCAGTCACTTTTTATTTAACACTGACACATTCCGTTTTGATTTCGCACTAAACTATCTACGTTGCTGTCCATCTCCTACTAGCAGTAAACTGTCTAACGATGCAGTTCCTCTCGAACATGCACTAAGGTATCTACGATTCAGACCTCCCTCTATTTGGCCCTAAGCTATCTACGATGCAGTATCTTTAGAACTAGACCGAACCCATCTACGACGCAGTCCCTCTCGTACTAGCAGTTAACATTCTACGATGCGGCCCCTCTAGATTTAGCACAAATCTATCTACGATGCAGTTCCTTGAACTAGCACAACCCTCTTCGATCAGTCCCTCTTTAACTAGCACTAAATTATCTACCATGCAGTCCCATTTGACTAAGCACTAAGCTATCTACGATACATTCCGTCTCGATTTTCACTTGTCTACGATGCAGTTCCTCTCGAACTAGCACTAAACTATCGACGATACAGACCGTCCTCTATTTGGCCCTAAGCTATCTACGATGCAGTCCCTCTCGGACTAGTAGTTAACGATCTACGATGCAGCCCCTCTAGATTAACCCCTAAACTATCTACGATGCAGTTCCTCTTGAACTAGCACTAAACTATCTGTGATGTAGTTCCTCTCGAACTTGCCCTAAACTATCTTCGATGCCGTCCCTCTCGGTCTAGCAGTAAACTATCTACGATGCAGTTCTCTCGAAAACTAGCCCTAAACTATCTTCACTCATTCCCTCTCGAACTAGCACTAAATTATCTACGATGCAGTCCCATTTGAATAAGCAATATGCTATCTCTGATACATTCCGTCTTGATTTTGCACTTAAGTATACGATGCAGTTCCTATCGAACTTGCACTAAACTATCTACGATGCAGCCCCTTTTGATTTGCCACTAAGCTATCTACGATGCAGTTCCTCTCGAACTAGCATTAAACAATCTTCGATGCAGTCCCTCTTGGACTAGCACTAAATTATCTACGATGCAGTCCCTTTTGATTTGCCACTAAGCTATCTACGATACATTCCGTCCCGATTTTGCACTAAACTATCTACGATGCAGTCCCTCTCCGACTAGCAGTATACTGTCTACGATGCAGTTCTTCTCGAACTAGCACTAAACTGTCTACGAAGCATTCCCTCTCTGACTTGGAGTAAACTATCTACGAAGCAGCCCCTCTGCGACAAGCACTCAACTATCTGCGATGCAGTTCCTATCGAACTTGCACTTAACTATCTACGATGCAGTCCCATTGATTTAGCACTTCGCTATTTACTCTCCCGAACTAGCACTAAATTATCTACGATGCAGTCCCACTCGGACTAGCAGTAAACTATCTTCGATGCAGTCCCTCTCGTACTAGCAGTTAACTAACTACGATGCAGTTCCTCTCGAACTAGCACTAAATTATCTACGATGCAGTCCCTTTTGATTTAACACTGACACATTCCGTTTTGATTTTGCACTAAGCTATCTACGATACAGACCTTCCTCTATTTGGCCCTAAGCTATCTACGATGCAGTATCTTTAGAACTAGACCAAACCCATCTACGACGCAGTCCCTCTCGGACTAGTAGTTAACAATGTACGATGCAGCCCCCCCCCCCCCTAGATTTAGCATTAAGCTACCTGCTATGAAGTTCCTCGAACTAGCACTTTACTATCTTCGATCAGTCCCTCTCGAACTATCACTGAAGTATCTACCATGCAGTCCCATTTGAATAAGCACTAAGCTATCTACGATACATTCGTCTTGATTTTGCACTTAAGTCTACGATGCAGTTCCTCTCGAACTAGCACTAAACTATCGACGATACAGACCCTCCTCTACTTGGCCCTAAACTATCTACGATGCAGTCCTTCTCGGTCTAGTAGTTAACGATCTACGATGCAGCCACTCTGGATTAACCTCTAAACTATCTACGATGCAGTTCCTCTCGAACTAGTACTAAACAATCTTCGATGCAGTCCCTTTTGATTTAGCACTAAGCTATCTACGATACATTCCGTCCCGATTTTGCACTAAACTATCTACGATGCAGTCCCTCTCCGACTAGCAGTAAACTCTCTACGATGCAGTTCCTCTCGAACTAAACAATCTACGAAGCAGTCCCTCTCCGACTAGCAGTAAACTATCTACGAAGCAGTCCCTCTCTGACTAGCACTAAAATATTTGCGATGCAGTTCCTCTCCGACTAGCACTAAAATATCTGCGATGCAGTTCCTCTTTAACTTGCACTAATCTATCTACGATGCAGTCCCTTTTAATTTAGCACTTCGCTATATACTCTCCCGAACTAGCACTAAAATATCTACGATGCAGTCCCTCTCGGACTAGCAGTAAACTATCTTCGATGCAGTCCCTCTCGTACTAGCAGTTAACTAACAACGATGCAGTTCCTCTCGAACTAGCATGCAGTCCCTCTTGGACTAGCACTAAATAATCTAGGATAAAGTCCCTTTTGACATAGTACTAAGCTGTCTACGATACTTTCCGTCCCAATTTTGCACTAAACTATCGACGATGCATTCCCTCTAGGTAAAATGCTAATATATCTACGATGCAGTCACTCTCGGACTAGCACTAAACTATCTACGATGCAGTCCCTCTCAGACTAATACTAATCTATATACGATGCACTCCCTGTCGGACTAGCAGTTAACTATCGACGATGCTATCCCTCTAGATTAATCACTAACCTATCGACGTTGCAGTCCCTCTAGATTAAGAACCAAACTATTCATATACGATGCAGTTCCTCTCGAACTAGCACTAAACTATCTACGATGCAGTCCCTTTTGATTTAACACTCCGTTTTGATTTTGCACTAAACTATCTACGATGCAGTCCCTCTCCGACTGGCAGTGAACTGTCTACGATGCAGTTCCTTTCGAACTTGCACTAAGCTATCTACGATACAGACCTTCCTCTATTTGGCCCTAAGCTATCTACGATGCAGTATATTTAGAACTAGACCGAACCCATCTACGACGCAGTCCCTCTCGGACTAGCAGTTAACAATCTACGATGCAGCCCCTCTAGATTTAGCAATAAGCTATCTACGATGCAGTTCCTCGAACTAGCACTAAACTATCTTCGATCAGTCCCTCTCGGACTAGCATTAAACTTTCTACGATACATTCTGTCTAGATTATGAAATAAACAGTGCACGATGCAGTTCCTCCCGAACTAGCACTTAACCATCTACGATATAGTCCCTCTTGATTATGCTCTATTTGCCTTAAAATATGTACGATGATGTTCCTTTAGAACTAGAACTAAACAATCTACGATGCAGTTCCTCTCGAACAAGCACTAAACTATCTACGATGCAGTCCCTTTCGAACTAAATTTTGACAAATGGCTAATGTAAGCTGCTCTAAAACATGGTGAACCGTCGACTGGTGTGGTTCTTGGAGGATAAAGGTCTCCTGTCTGAGTACCAGTGTGGATTTCGCTCTCATAGGTCCACCACTGACCATCTGGTGCGACTTGAGAGCGCCATACAGGAGGCTTTTTTCCGAAAGCAGCACCTAGTCACTGTCTTCTTTGACCTCGAGAAAGCCTACGACACCACATGGCGCTGCGGGATCCTTTCCACCCATCACAATTGGAGACTCCGTGGTAACTTACCGACTTTCATTGCGAATTTCATGTCCGTCCGACTCTTCCGTGTAAGGGTCGGTAGGACATTATCGCAACACTATACCCTAGTAAATGGAGTTCCTCAGGGTTCGGTGCTGAGTGTCACCTTGTTCGCGATTGCCATTAATGGCATTGTTGCCGCCGCCGGGTCCGCGGTAGTTCCATCACTGTATGTAGACGATTTAGCTCTGCATTACAGCTCTGGAAGTATGGCAGTCGTGGAACGGCAATTGCAGCTAGCTATCAACCGGGTCGACAGGTGGGCTCATGACCGGGGTTTTTGTTTTTCAGCAGCGAAAACCTCCGTCGTCCATTTTTGTCGGCTACGGAGGCTACATTTACACCCTGAACTACATCTCAGGGATGCTGCGTTGCCGTTGGTTGACACTTATCGCTTCCTGGGGCTCCATTTTGACAGCAAGTTAACGTGGCAGCACCATATACGGCAATTGAAAATGACATGTCTCAGGAAACTGAACATGCTCAGGTTTCTTAGTGGCACTACGTGGGGGGCTGACCGTGCGGTGCTGCTACGGTTCTACCAAGCCCTCGTCCTGTCCCGGCTAGACTATGGTCCTGCGGCATACGGTTCAGCAAGGCCGGCAACCTTGAAAATGCTGGACAGTATCCACCATAGTGGCGTTAGGCTGGCTACCGGTGCCTTCCGGACCAGCCCGATACCCAGCCTACTCGCCGAATCGGGTGTTCCACCTTTAAATTATAGACGCCAACATATGCTTTTAGCATATGCTGCCAATGTGCGTCAAATGCCGCAACACCCGATCTATCAAGCTCTCTTCGGTACCCAAAACCACCAGGGGTACGCCAACCGGCCTCGTGCCACTCGGCCGGTTGGTATTAGACTTGATAGCTCGTGTACTGAAATAGGAGTGGCTGTAGGTCCCTGTATGATCCGGACATCTAGCGAGGTGCCTCCGTGGTGGGTCCCGCGTTCGGAAATTCGGTTAGATCTTCACCAAGGTCCTAAGGTGAACACGGATGCGTCCGTTTACCGGAGGCAGTTCCACAGCATAGTTCACCAATTTCCGGACGCTGGCATTCTATACACGGATGGTTCGAAGGTGGACGAGAAAGTGGGTTGTGCTTACGTTATTGATGGTGCAAATACCAAGATCTCTTTGCCTGAGGCCTGTAGAGTGTTTACTGCGGAGCTCGTTGCCATCTATGAAGCTCTGCAGTTTGCACTACAGGATGCACGAATCCACTTTCTCGTGTGTACCGACTCTTTGAGTTCGTTGCAGTCAATTGCTACATGTTTCCCGCAACACCCCCTAGTGCAGCGAATCCACGACCTACTAGCCGGGCTGTGCCACGCTGACACTCGAATCACCTTTCTGTGGCTTCCAAGCCACATAGGAATTGCTGGAAATGAGTTAGCAGATCAAGCTGCAAAAGAGGCGGTATCACTACCACCTCGACCAATGGAGGTACCCGCTAGAGATATTCGCTCTCAGTTACGCCTACATGTTCTGGTTTTTTGGGAGAGTCAGTGGCTAGCTGACCCACTGCCCAGTAAACTGAGAGCGATCAAGGGAACTACTCGCGTGTGGCGGAGCTCCTTCCGGGCCCGGAGGTAGTCCGGCATTTTGTGTAGGCTAAGGATAGGTCATAAGGATCCACCCACTCGTACCTTATGAGAAGGGAAGACCCCCCACTTTGTACCTGTGGAGCCGTATTCACCGTGGCCCACATTTTCACCGAGTGTGTGGATCTTGCTGACTTACGAAGAAACCTTGGCTTGCAGACGACACTCAAACTTATATTAGCCGATGACGCGGTGGCTACTGATCGCGTTATCCGCTTTATAAGTGAGAGTGGGTTAGGGCCAGCAATCTAAATTTTCCAGTGAACATTGACTCAACGACTTGTTCGTTTTTGAATGATAATGTTTTGTTTTTCCGTAAATTTTGTTTATTTTTATAACTTTTACTTAATTTTTTGTTTTTGTTTTAATAATTTTTGGTAATTTTAAATTTAGATGTCCACCTCAAAATTTTAAATTCAATTCAAAATTTGTATTCTTTAATCTGTGTTAAGAGGGGCAGATGACCTCGTAGTTCCGCCAATTAAAACAACAATTTAAAAAAATCCCTCTTGATTTCGCCTCTAATCGACCCTAAACTATCTACGATGCAGTCCCATTCGATCTAGAACTAAACGATCTGCGATGCAGTCCCTCTCGGACTAGCACTATACTATCTACTATACTGTCCCTCTTGATTTAGCCTCAAATTGCCCTTAACTATCTACGATGCAGGCTCTTTCGATCTAGAACTAAACTATCTACGATGCAGTCCCTCTCGGACTAGCACTGAAGTATCTACGATGTAGCCCCTTTTATTTAGCACTTAGCTATCTACGATATATTCCGTCTTGACTTTGCACTAAACTATCTACGATGCAGTCCCTCCTGGGCTAGCTGTAAACTATCTACGATGCAGTCCCTTGGACTAGCAGTTAACTATCTACGATGCAGTCCCTCTAAATTAAGCACTAATCTATCTGCAATGCAGTTCCACTCGAACTAACACTAAGCTCTACGATGCAGTCCCTCTCGATCTAGAACTTAACTATCTACGATGCAGTTCCTCTCGAACTAGAACTTAACTATCTACGATGCAGTGCCTTTCGGACTAGCACTAAAGTATCTCCGTTGTAGTCACTTTTATTTAGCACTTAGCTATCCACGATACATTCCCTCTTGATTTTGCACTAAACTAAATACGATGCAGTCCCTCTCGGTCAAGCAGTAAACTATCTACGATGCAGTCCCTCTAGGTTAAACACTAAACTATCTGCTATGCAGTTCCTCCCTAACTAGCAATAAACTATCTACGATGCAGTCCCTCTCGGACTAGCAGTTAACTATCGACAATGCAATCCCTTTAGATAAAGAACTAAACTATCTACGATACAGTTCCTGTCGGGCTAGCACTAAACTATCTGCCTTTCGGGCTGGAACTACACTATTTACGATGCAGTACCTCTCGGACTAGCAGTTAACAATCTACGATGCAGCCCCTTTAGATTTAGCACTAAGCTATCTACGATGCAGTTCCTCTCGAACTAGCATGGAACTATTTACGATACTGTCCCTCTTGATTTAACCTCTAATTGGCCCTAAACTATCTACGATGCAGTCCCTTTCGAACTAGAACTTAACTACCTACGATGCAGTCTCTCTCGGACTAGCACTATACTATCTACGTTACTGTCCCTCTTGATTTAGTCTCTAATTGCCCTTAACTATCTACGATGCAGGCTCTCTCAATCTAGAACTATACTATCTACGAAGCAGTCCCACTAGGACAAGCACTAAAGTATCTATACGATGTAGTCCCTTTCATTTAGCACTAAGCTCTCTGCGATATATTCCGTCTTGATTATGGACTAAACAGTCTACAATGCAGTTTCTCTCGAACTAGCACTAAACTATTTAGGATACTGTCCCTCTTGATTTAGCCTCTAATTGGCCCTTTTATCTACGATGCAGTCCCTCACAGAGTAGCACTAAACTATCTACGATGCAGTCCCTCTCAGACTAGCGCTAACGTATCTACGACGTAGTCCGTTTTATTTAGCACTAAGCTATCTACGATACATTCCGTCTTGATTTTGCACTAAACTATGTACGATGCAGTCCCTCTTGGGCTAGCAGTAAACTATCTACGATGCAGTCCCTCGAGGTTAAACACTAAACTATCTACGACGCAGTTCCTCTCGGACTAGCAGTAAACTATATACGACGCCGTCCCTTTAGATTAAGCACTAAACTATCTACGATGCAGTTAATTTCGAACTAGCAATAAACTATCTACGATGCACTTCCTCTCAGTATAGCACTAAACTATCTACGATGCAATCCCTCTCGAACTAGCAGTAAACTATCTACGATGCAGTTCCTCTCGGACTAGCACTAAACTATCTACGGTACATTCCCTCTTTATTTGGCCTCTAATTGGCCCCAAAACTATCTACGATGCACTCCCTCTCGAACTAGAACTTAACTATCTACGATGCAGTCGCTCTCGGACTAGCACTAAAGTATCTACGATGCAGTCCCTTTTGATTTAGCACTAAGATATCTACGATTCATTCCGTCTTGATATTGCACTAAACTAACTAGGATGCAGTTCCTCTCGGACTAGCACTAAATTATCTACGGTACATTCCCTCACGATTTAGCCTCGAATTAGCCCAAAACTATCTACGATGCACTCCCTTTCTATCTAGAACTAAACTATCTACGATGCAGTCCCTTTTGATTTAGCACTAAGATATCTACGATTCATTCCGTCTTGATTTTGTACTAAACTACGATGCAGTCCCTCTCGGACTAGCAGTAAACTATGAACGTTACAATCCATCTTGATTTATTTCTAAACTGTCTACGATACGGTCCCTCTCGGACTAGCACTAAACTATCTACGATACAGTCCCTCTTGATTTATCCTTTATTTAGCCCTAAGGTATCTACGATTGAGTCCCTCTCGAACTAGAACTAAACTATCTACGATATAATCCCTCTCGATCTAGAACTAAACTATCTACGATACATTCCGTCTTGATTTTGCACTAAACTATCTACGATGCAATCCCTCTTTATTTTGCACTAAACTATCTACGATCCAGTCCCTTTCGAAATACATCTAAACTATCTACGGTGCAGTCCCTTTCGAACTGGCACTAAAGTATCCACGATGTAGTCCATTTTGATTTAGCTACCTACGATGCAGGTCGTCTTGAACTAGCACTAAACTATCTACGATTCAGTCCATCTCGGACTAACAGCAAACTATTTTCGATGCAGTCCCACTAGGTTAAACACTATACTATCTACAACGGAGTTCCTCTCGGACAAGACTATGAAATAAACAGTCTACGATGCAGTTCCTCTCGAACTAGAACTATATTATGTACGATGCTGTCCCTCTCAGTCTAGCACTAACCTATCTACGATGCAGTCCCTCTCGGAGTAGCAGTTAACAATGGACAATGCAGTCACTCTAGATAAGGAACTAAACTATCTACGATACAGTTTTTCTCGGACAAGCACTAAACTATCTACGATGCAGTCCCTCTCGGACTAGCACTAAACTATCTACGTTACTATCCATCTTTATTTATTTCTAAACTATCTACGATGCAGTCCCTCTCGGACTAGCACTAAACTATCTACGATACTCTTCCTCTTGATTATTAGCCACTAATTGGCCCTTAACTATCTACGATGCAGGCTCTTTCGATCTAGAACTAAACTATCTACGATGTACTCCCTCTCAGACTAGCACTAAACAATCTACAATACACTCCGTCTTGATTATGGTCTAAAGAGTCTACGTTGCAATTCCCTTCGAACTAGCACTAAACTATCTACGAAACGTCCTTCTTGCTGTAGCCTCAAATTGGCCCTAAACTATCTACGATGCAGTCCCTTTCGATCTAGAAATAAACTATCTACCATGCAGTTCCTCTCAGGCTAGCAGTAAACTATCTACGATGCAGTCCCTCTCGCACTAGCACTAACGTATCTACGATACATTCCGTCTTGTTTATGGATTAAACAGTCTACGATGCAGTTCCTTTCGAACTAGCAATAATCTATCTACGATACGTCCATCTTGATTTAGCCTCAAATTGGCCCTAAACTATCTACGATGCGTGCCCTTTCAACCTAGAACAAAACTATCTACGATGCAGTCCCTCTCCGACTAGCACTAAACTATCTATGATGCAGTCCCTCTCGGACTAGCACTAAACTATCTACGATACAGTCTCTCTCGGACTAGCAGTTAACTATCGACAATGCAATCCCTTTAGATAGAGAACTATACTATCTACGATACAGTTCCTCGCCGACTAGCACTAACCTATCTACGATGCAGTCCCTTTCAGGCTAGCACTACACTATTTACGATGCAGTACCTCTCGGACTAGCAGTAAATGATCTACGATACATTTAGTCTTGTTTATGGACTAAACAGTCTACGATGCAGTTCCTCGCGAACTAGCACTAAACTATTTACGATACTGTCTCTCTTGATTTAGCCTCTAATTGGCCCTTTTATCTACGATGCAGTCCTTTTCGATCTATAACTAAACTTTCTACGATACAATCCCCCTAAAACTAGCATTTAGGTATCTACGATGTAGTCCGTTTTATTTAGCACTAAGCTATCTACGATACATTCCGTCTTGATTTTGCACTAAACTATCTACGATGCAGTTCCTTTTGGGTTAACAGTAAACTATTTACGATGCAGTCCCTCTCGGACAAGCGCTAAAGTATCTACGATGTAGTCACTGTTATTTAGCACTAAGCTATCTACGATACATTCCGTCTTGATTTTGCACTAAACTATGTATGATGCAGTCCCTCTTGGGCTAGCAGGAAACTATCTACGATGCAGTCCCTCAAGGTTAAACACTAAACTATCTACAACGCAGTCCCTCTCGGACTGGGATTCAACTATCTACTATACATTCGGTTTTAATTATGAAATAAGCAGTCCACGATGCAGTTCCTTTCGAACTAGCAATAAACTATCTACGATGCAGTCCCTCTCAGTATAGCACTAAACTATCTACGATGCAATGCCTCTCAAACTAGCAGTAAATTATCTACCATGCAGTTCCTCTCGGACTAGCCCTAAACTATCTACGATACATTCCCTTTTGATTTAGCCTCTAATTGGCCATAAACTATCTACGATGCACTCCCTTTCCATATAGAGCTAATCTAACTACGATGCAGTCCCTCTCGGACTAACAGTAAACTATGTACGTTACAATCCATCTTGATTTATTTCTAAACTGTCTACGATACCGTCCCTCTCGGACTAGCACTAAACTATGTACGTTAATATCCATCTGGATTTATTTCTAAACATTTTACGATTCAGTCCCTCTCGCACTAGCACTAAACTATCTACGTTACTATCCATCTTGATTTATTTCTAAACTGTCTACGATACAGTCCTTATCGGACTAGCACTAACCTTTCTACGATACACTCCCTCTTGATTTATCCTCTATTTAGCCCTAGGCAATCTACGATTGAGTCCCTCTCGAACTAGAACTAAACTATCTACGATGCAGTCCCTCTCGATCTAGAACCAAACTATCTACTATATATTCCGTCTTGATTTTGCACTAAACGGTCTACGGTGCAATGACTCTTGATTTTACACTAAACTATCTACGATGCAGTCGCGCTCGGACTAGCTCTAAATTATCTATGATGCATTCCCTTTTGATTTAGGACTAAGCTTTCTACGATGCAGTTCTTCTCGTAGTAGCACTAAACTTTGTGCGATGCAGTCCCTTTCGAAATAGATCTAAACTATCTACGGTGCAGTCCTTTTCGTACTAGCGCTAAAGTATCTACTATGTAGTCCATTTCGATTTAGCACTTAGCTACCTACGATGCAGTTCATATTGAACTAGCATTAAATTATCTACGTTGCAGTCCCTCTCCGACTAGCAGTTACCTATCTACGATGCAGTCCTTCTATATAAGGCACTAGACTGTCTACGATGCAGGTTCTCTCAAATTAGCAAGAAAGTATCTACGATGTAGTCCCTCTCGGACTAGCACTAAACTCCCTACGATGCAGTCCCCCTCAGTATAGCACTAAACTATCGATAATGCAGTCCTTCTAGATAAAGAACTAAACTATCAACGATGCAGTTCCTCTCTGACTTGCACTATGCTATCTACGATTCTGTCCCTCTCAAACTAGCATTAAACTATCTACTAAGCAGTTCCTCTCGAACTAGCACTAAAACTATCTGCGATACAGGCCCCCTTGATTTAGCCTCCAATTTCACCTTAACTATCTACGATGCGCCCTTTCGAACTTGCGCTCAAGTATCTACGATGTAGTCCCTTTCGATTTTGCACTTAGCTCTCTATGATGCAGGTCGTTTTGAACTTGCACTAAACTATCTACGATGCAGTCCCTCTCGGACTAGCAGTACACTAACTACGAGGCAGTCCCTCTATGTTATACATTAAACTATCTACGATGCAGTCCCTCTCGGACTAGCAGTAAAGTATATACGAGGCAGTCCCTCTTGGACTATCAGTTAATTATCTACGATGCAGTCCCTTTTGTTTTGCCCTAAGCTATCTACGATGCAGTCCCTCTCAGATTAGCGTTTAATTATCTACAATGCAGTCCCTTTTTGTTTAGCACTAAGCTATCTACAATACATTCCGTCTTGATTTTGCACTAAACTATCTATGATGCTGTCCCTCTCGGACTAGCACTAGATTATATACGATGAAGTCCCTTTTGATTTTGCACTACGATATCTACAATACATTCCGTCTTGAATATAGAATAAACAGTCTACGATGCAGTTCCTCTCCAACTAGCACTAAACTATATACGATACCTTCCCTCTTGATTTAGCCTCTATTTGACCCGAAACTATCTACGATTTAGTCCCTCTTGGACTAGCACTAAGGTATCTACGATCCAGTCCCTTTTGATTTAGTACTTAGCTATCTACGATGCAGTTCACCTTGAACTAGCACTAAACTATCTACTATGCATTCCCTTTCGAAATAGATCTATTCTATCTACGGTGAAGTCCCTTTCGAACTAGCGCTAAAGTATGTACGATGTAGTCCATTTTGATTCAGCACTAAGCTACCTACGATGCAGTTCGTCCTGAACTAGCACTAAACTATCTACGATGCAGTCCCTCTCGGACTAGCAGCAAACTATCTTCGTTGCAGTCCCTCTAGGTTAAACACAATGCTAACTACAACGAAGTCCCTCTCGGACAAGCACTAAACTATCTACGATACATTCCGTCTTGATTATGAAATAAACTGTCTACGATATAGTTAGTTTCGAACTAGCACTAAATTATGTACGATGCAGTCCCTCTCAGTCTAGCACTAAACTATTTACAATGCAGTCCCTTTCGAACCAGCAGTTAACTATCCTTAATGCAGTCACTCTAGACAAGGAACTAAACTATCTACGATACAGTTTCTCTCGGACAACCACTAAACTGTCTACGTAGCAGTCCCTCTCGGACTAGCAGTAAACTATCTACGAAGCAGTCCCTCTCTAACTAGAACTAAAATATATACGATGCAGTCCCTTTTGATTTAGCACTAAAAATCTAAGCTGCAGGACCTCTCGAACTAGCAATAAAATATATTTGATACAGTCCGTCTTGATTTAGCACTAAACTATCTACGATGCAGTCCCTTCTGATTTAGCTCTAATCTATCTACGATGTAGTCCCTCTTGATTTAACACTATAGTAACTACGATGCTGTCCCTCACGAACTAACACAAACTCTCTACGATGCAATCCCTCACGAACTATCACTAAATTGTATATTTTGCAGTACCTCTTGGACCTGCACTAACACTATCTACGATGCAGTCCATCTCGTATTAGCACTAAACTGTCTACGAAGTTGTCACTCTCGAACTAGCACTGAAGTATCTACGATGCAGTTCCCCTCGAACTATCACTAAATTGTCTACGATGCAGCCCCTCTATGAATAGCAATAAACTATCTACGATGCAATCCCTCTTTATTTAGCAATAAACTATCTACGATGTAGTCCTACTCGGACTAGCCGTAAACTATCCACGATGCAGCCCTCTCGGACTAGCGGTAAACTATCTACGTTGCAGTCCTACTCTGACTAGCACTAAAATATCTACGATGCAGTCCCTCTCGGACTAGTGGTAAACTATCTACGTTGCAGTCCTACTCTGACCAGCACTAAACTATCTACGATACAGTCCCTCTAGATTTTGCATTAAACTATCTTTTATGTTGTAGTGCCTCTCGAACTATAACTAAACAATCTATAATGCAGTCCCTCTCGGACTAACATTAAACTATATCTAGGATGCAGTCCCTCTCGTATTAGTACTAAACTGTCTACGAAGGGGACCATCTCGAACTGGCACTGAATTATCTACGATGCTGTCCCTTTAGAACTAGCTCTAAAATATCTACGATGCCGTTCCTCTCGAACGATCAATAAACTGTCTAAGATGCAGTCTCGCTCGGACTAGCACAAATATCTACGATGCAGTCCCTCTCGAACTATCATTAAGTGTCTACGATGCAGTCCATCCCGGACTAGCACAAATATCTAAGATGCAGTCCCTCTCGAACTAGCACTAAACTATCGGTGATTTAGTCCGCCTTGGACTAGCAATGTTCTACCGACGATGCAATCCCTCTCGGACTAGCAGTATAATATCTATGAAGCAGTCCCCCTCAGACTAGCAATTAACTATCTGCGATGCTGTCCTTCACGAACTAACACAAAGCTCTCTACGATGCAGTCTCTCTCGGACTGGCATTTAACTGTCTATGATCCAGTCCCTCTCGGACTAGCAGTTAACTATCTACGATGCAGTCCCTCTCACACTAGCAGTAATATACCTAAGGTGCAGTCTAGAGCCGGGCAAATTTGCTCTAGTTCCGATCGGGATCGTAAGTTTCCGCATGGCTAGTATCGCCCCCCACCAAGCACATTCAAGGCCAGGTCTCTCCGCTGAACGAGAATCTTAAGTCTCGATAATACCGGTACTGAGTGGGAGTCTCGATAATACCGGAACTCCTTTTTTCTCGGCGTTATCGATAGTATCTATTTAAAGGAAAAAGCAGACTCGCTCACGCCGCTGCACGTGTCACTCAAGCCGCTGCACGTATAAAGTCAAAGCCTTCTGTAATAACTCCGGAATGTAAACCATTCCTCGTTCATACATTTGACAAATTTAAAGCAGTATGAAGTGATCCACCCCAGGAAGATCACATTGAATTGAGTTCGCATCTGCCACCTCCTTACCACTCCTACCCTCAGTTACAAATACTGTATACACACACTACTACGGACACCATAATAACACAGGTTATTAGACAAAGTTGGCACACACAAGAACACAAAAATGATCACGATGTTGTAGCCCCTAAAGTAAAATAAAACTCAAATAATTGGCGTAGCAGAGACGAGCTACAAGAAAATCTCACGTGTATGACTCATGAATTTTTAGCCTACTGACTAGGAATTTGCTTTAAAGAATACTTTCAACCTTCTTCTCCACCTTGTAACTGGTTGTAATTAGAGGCAGCTATAGTGAAAAAATTGGCTGCGATGGTGAAAATACACTTGGAAAATTTTACGCTGAAATGTTTCAACTAATTTCATCTACTAAAAACTCTAATATTGTGCTTGAAAACAATACCAGTTTGTGGCATGCAGTATATTAATCATGTCAGTGCAAACACCACACTGATTTGTCCATAAATGCCAATGATATGACAGTTTGAGTGAGAATAGTGCGACGGGAGTTGCACTGAGAACAACTCATTACCGCGGGAATGTCACTTCGTCCGATACTCCAAAGTCTCGTTCGATCACAAGGCAATATCGTTGCTCTCTCTACCCATGATGCAACGTGTGAGCACGTGCGTAGGGACGCGATTGTAATGGCAGTGGCTTAAGCATATGACAAAGCCATTATGACGAAAGATAAAATCAATCTTATTCTTGAAGGTAAACATTATTTTTTCGTATGTCCGACGACTAGAGAATATTATTCAAACTGGTAGGAGCATTTGAGATAAAGAGTGTCAGGTATCCAACGCAAACGTTTTCACTGTGTATGTTTGTAACATTTTCCATCGTCGTATAATAGTCTCAGTGGGTGAATTGGTTACGCGCTGGACTCATGAGTTAAAGGTCCGGGGCTCGATCCTCGTTAGGGGAAGTGATTTTAATTTTTGTTTCGTTACGTTTTATTGTTTATGTCGACCACTTTACAAGTATCTTACTACAAAAATGATACGACAGAACACAGTTGCATCACAGGGGCTTTAGTAATATAGCGAGTGCATGAATTTTCAGGTTTTATTACGAGAAAGTTACATACGGTAGTGCTAGAATGTGGCACTACATGAAAAATCTTAATATGTAGCCTACACGTCAAATAGAATTTTGTTTTGCTGAAATTTAATTTTTTTTTTTTTATTTAGTCAATTTACCCTCTAGGTTGGTGGTTCCCACGGACTCAGCGAGGGAACTCACCACTACCGCCTCTATGGGCAGTGTCCTGGAGCTTGGAATATCTGGTCGGGAGGGATACAACTGGGGAGATGTGACCAGCACTTCGCCCAGGCGGCCTCACCTGCAAAGCGAACAGGGGCCTCATGAGGGATGGGAAGGGATGGAAGATTGGGATGGAAAGGCTAGGAAGAGGGAAGGAGGCGGCCGTGGCCTTACAGTAGGTGCCATCCTGGCATTTGCCCGAAGACGAAGTGGGAAACCACGAAAAACCGCTTCGAGGATGGCTGAGGTGGGAATCGAACCCCCTCTACTCATTTGGGCCACCCGAGGCTGAGTAGACCCTGTTCCAGTCCTCATACCACTTTTCAAATTTCGTGGCAGAGCCGGGAATCGAACCCAGGACCTCCGGGGCGGCAGCTAACCATGCTGACCGCTACGCTACGGAGGCGACTCTGAAATTTAATGAACAAAAAATACCGACTGACGATCAAAATCTCCTTCCATACCGTATGTTATTAGAATGATATGCTCAATATACCTTAGGTAGTCTGTTAATATGATATCGTTGAAGTTGAGTGGATTCTTCCAATTCGCAGACTCCAGTCAACGGAGTGAACAATTTCCATTGAATCCTTACACAACAAGCCTCGGTGCCTTCAGGCAGCGCCATATTGCCCAAGCGAGAACGAGCGATAATGTCGAGAATTATCGTTATCGAGCCCACATTATCGGTGATACCAGTTCCGGAACCAGCATTTCCGTTTTTTATTCTCGTCTAACGAGACCGATCGGAACTCAAGAGCTTTTTGCCCGGCTCTAGTGCAGTCCCTCTCGACGGGCAGTAAACTATCTACGATGCAGTCCCTGTTGGACTACCCTTAACTTTCTTCTATGAAATCCGTCTCGGACTAGCAGTAAGCTATCTTATATGCAGTCTCTCTAGGACTAATGCTAATGGGAATTGAATGCTGTCCAATTGCTTACGGAATATATTAATGGTTGACAGAATGATGTACCGACATATTTATTGTTGCATTGCTTATCAATATAAGATTGTTGATGACATAATGAATTATACATTCTCACTTATTTTTTCGAAGTGTGCATGCCATTGGTATTTGATTATAATTGTTGATGTCAGAAAGAATTATCCGCAATAGCTTGTTGTTGCAAAGAAGTGCAATCCATTGCAAATTGAATATAATTGATGACAAGGAATTGTCCATAATCTCTTATTGTGGTAAAGATTACAGCCCATTGAATATAACTTCTGATAAAACGTGTGCTTATAATTGTTGATAACGGAAGGAATTATCCACAATTGCTTATTGTTGCCAAGAGTACAGTCAATTAATTGAACATATCTTCGATAACAAGAAAGAATATCCACAAATATTTCTTGTTGCAATGAGTGCAGTCTATTGCAATTTGAATACCGGTACATAATTGTTGATGATTAATATTTATCCACAAAAGTTTATTATTGCAAATTGCGCATTGAAACAATTGTTGATGACAAGTATCCACAAATATTTATTGTTACAAAGAGTACAGTCCTTTTGCATGTTGGATTTAATTGCTGATGACAGGAATATCTAGAAATATCCATTGTTGCATATAGTGTAGTCCAGGGGTCTCCAAACTTTCCAGCCTTAGGGCCATACTGATTACTCCAGTAAGTTCCGAGGGCCAAAACCATATTATCATTGTTGCCGGTGGTAAAAAGTGAAATAGTCCACTGATGAAAAAAAGTCCGAAAAAGTACGCAACGTTGAAAAAAGGCTGCAAATCGGACTAAAGTCCGCAAAACGGCAACACTGCATATTATTAATTTTCCTGTCATTATCTGTAATTTCTAGATTAGTCGTAGAGTACGAGCCATGAGGAGTAACGTGACACGACATCTGGTGGACACAAGCGGAAATAGGTAGTACCTTCTATCGCTAACAGATGGCGCTAATAGCACGTACAGAGTAATCTCGTTGGTTCGAGAGAGTTCTGGTGTCTTCCACTCACTTCTAGATGGCAGTAATTGGAATAGATAAGAAGGCTAGTTGCGCAACCACAAGTCAGTTCCTATGACACTGTTGTGAAATAAAATAGTGCGTACCTCCTTAAAACGTGTTTGTGCGTGTTTAAGTTTAAGACATCTTTGTAACAGTATTTTGATTTGAATTGTTACTTTTGTGTGTGATTTAGTAGTATGGAAAAGAAGCAAAAAATTGATAGTGAATGCAGAAAATTCAAAGATGAGTGGAACATTCAGTATTTCGTAATTGAGTCCAGTAACAAGGCGCTATGTTTGATTTGCAATGAAAGCATAGCCGTTCTCAAGGAATATAACATTAAACGTCATTGTGAAACAAAACATTTTCAAAATTACTCAAAATATACAGGAAGTTTGCGGACAGAAAAATTCGAAGCTATGAAGCGCGGATTGAAATCGCAGCAATCTTCATTTACAAAACTCAAAACCGAACAAGAGGCTGCAACTCGTGCCAGCTTTCGTGTGGCTTTTGAAATTGCAAAACGTGGAAAACCATTCACCGATGGAGAAATGATCAAAGAATGCATAATTGCAGCAGCCGGAGAAATGTGCCCTGAAAAGGTAAATTTATTAAAAACTGTCAGTATGTCAGCAAACACTGTGGCTCGAAGGGTAGAAAACATCGCTGAAAATATATCCTCTCAACTGTTCGACAAAAATGGAGATGTTGAGTGGTTTTCTTTGGCCTTGGATGAGTCAACGGATGTGTCAGATACTGCTCAGGCGTTGATTTATATTCGAGGAGTAGATAAAAGCTATGAAGTGCATGAAGAACTTCTTGATATGTATAGTATTCATGGCACAACTACTGGTACAGATATTTTTAAAGGAGTTGAAATGGCCATTAATCAATAGAACCTTCGATGGAAAAACTTGAAATGTATTACAACTGATGGAGGCAAAAACATGAGTGGGAAAGATAAAGGAGTGGTCGCTCTTGTATCAAAGGCTGTTCAAAACCATTAGTCTTACATTGTATCATTCATCAACAGTCTTTGTGCGGAAAATGTTTGGATATGTCTGAAGTTCTGAAACCAGTCATATCAACTGTTAATTTTATGAGATCTTTTGGGCTGAATCACCGACAATTCCGACAATTTATTGAAGAGATTGGAGAAAATGACTTACCTTATCATACTGCCGTACGTTGGCTTAGTTGTGGGAAAGTCCTTCAGCGCTTTTTTGAACTTCGAGCAGTGATCGAAATTTTTTTGAATGAAAAGCATCGCCCTCTTACTGAATTACAAAACAACGCATGGCTGTGGAAGTTAGCATTCTATGTTGATTTGACAAAACATGTGAACGAACTGAATTTGAGATTGCAGGGAGAAAACCAGCATCTTCCTGATTTATACACTAATATCAAATCATTCCGGAAGAAATTGATACTGTTTCAATCACAACTACGAAGTAAATGTTTTTCACATTTTAAAACATGTGAAATATTCAGCCACACCACTGAGACTGAGTTTCCTATCGATTTTGCAATCGAAACTTTGAGTGCTTTGAAAATAAATTTTGATACTCGTTTCTCGGACTTCGATGCCTTTGCGAATCAAATTAAGATTTTTCAGGATCCTTTTGATACTGACATTGAAACCCTAGCCCCGGAACTTCAAATGGAAATGATTGAACTACAGTGCAGTGATATAATTAAGAACAAATATCAAAACTCATCTTTGTTGGAATTTTGTAAGAGTCTTCCACTGACACAATTTGATAATTTGCATAAATTTGCTCGTGGGCTGTTTTCTGTTATTGGTACTACTTATTTGTGTGAGAAGACCTTCTCCAAAATGAAGTACACAAAAAATGTTTACAGATCTAAATTAACTGATGAGCATCTTAAATCTCTTTTAATAATTGGTACAAGTAAAATTAGTCCACAACTACAAACTATTGTCAGTGGAAAATCTCGATTACATAAATCTCATTAGTATTTCATATGTCTGCATGTTATACATGTCTTTACTCATTACAATTCTGTGTTTCTTTATCCAACGTATCACAAAAACAATAACAATAAGCCTACAACAATGTTATGAGTAGTTAGCCCATGACCATATCAATGTAGATGTCACATTAATAATTATTCAACATAAAATTAGAATACTTCAGTAAACTAAATTTAATTTGCTATAAAAAATATGTTCTGTAAAAGGAGTTTTCAAGTATGCTAGCTCTCCGCGGGCTGGACAAAATCTGTCCGCGGGCCGGATGTGGCCCTCGGGCCGTAGTTTGGAGACCCCTGGTGTAGTCCATTGCGTATTGATTGTATATTTTGGATAAATAGAATTATCCACAAATGTTTGTCGCAAAGAGTGTAGGCTATTGCATATTCAATAATTGTTGATGCAAGGAGTATCAGTCCGTTGTTCATTATATACGCAAATGTTCATTGTCGAAAATATTGCGGTCATTGCACTTTGATCCATAAATGTTTATTATTATTATTATTATTATTATCTCTCCCTATATTATTCTGCTAAGGTCCCATTCCATTTTTGTACCGAAAATAAGGTCCTATTAACACCAACCTACACATATGGGGTACCTACAGGTTCAGCATAACCCAATGTGTGCGCGAAACACACTCACTTACTCCTTAAATGCCTCACAAGTAAATAAATACCATTTTGCACTCGAGAAATGCCTTATAAAGTCATAAAATAAACTCATGAAGGAATGGCAAGTCATGTCGTTTCCAGGCAACAGTAGCTCTTGACGAGACACGGTCGACTGGATGCGAGTAGCGCTCTCCACTACCGGTATAGAAAATGAGGCTCTTTACATGAAATCCCGTTAGTTACTCTACTGCTCATTCAGCACTGTCAACCCAGTATAGCTTAACAAAGACTTGACACTATTTGTTCTGCGTCGTACTGGTAGGCGAACCTGCCGCTAGAGCGCAGGGCAGCGCGGTGGCATTGGCAAGATACCTAACCTATATGTCTTTCTGTATTCCCAGACTGTATTTATGCTTAGCATTTATTGCATTGCATGGGCATGTTTACTTCTCATAGCCAAATCAGTGTGGACAACATCCACACCTTATTTCGTACAGCAATCCTCTGCGCTTATAATGAAGATTGCGGAGAAATCAATCATCAGATCGTTCAGAACGTAGTTACCGCCGAAAGCAAAACCTACCTCAGCTTGGTTTCAGTTCAAACACACGATCCACTAGATGTTCAAATATATCCGACCGAGTTCATAAACAGCATTGACCACTCAGGACTGCCTCCACACAAATTGACTCTTAAGATTAATATCATAATTATGCTCATAAGAAACCTCAACTCCAAACACGGATCAGTAAACGGATTACGTCTAATCGTCACACAGTTGAATGATCAAAATATTATCGCAAAACCAGTAGGTTCCAATGAATTAGTTATAATTCCTCGAATTAAATTGACGCCATGCGATCCAACTATACCACTCAAACTATGTAAAAAACAGTTCCCTGTAAAGATTGCCTTCGCAATGACAATAAACAAGGTCCAGGGTCAAACTCTATATAAAGCAGGCATTTACCTACCAAATCCAGTATTCTCACACGTACAATTATATGTTGCTTTCTCTAGAGTTCAATCCTTTGCAAATATAAAAATTGTTGTAGAAGAAACTCCCGAGCAAACAATAACCGATGAATTCGTTGTAACATCGAATATTGTCTACAAAGAGGTGCTGTGACAGGTACAAAACACTGTTATACATATTTATTTGTGTTCTTCTCATTTATATATGCCGTTTAACAACAATAAATACATTTCTTCAATATTTAAAACTTCCTTCTCCCACATTCTCCCCTACTACCCCAATAAGCCTACATTCACGTTGCTAAAGCTCGCTCGGGCGCACTAGTTATTATTATTATTGGGAGACCACTGCTTGAACTATGCACGGGTTGGCATCGCTTAATAGAGATTTAATCACCAGTAACGTGGATGTAGATATGAGTAGGGAATGTAGTGCTCATTTCATGTTCCTCGTTTTTCCAAGTCCTGCTCGGACGTGATTATTGTTCCAAATTGAAAATAATTTATTCAAGTATTGATTGTTATTGTTGAAAACTGAACTTCTAACTCTGTTTTTTTAACAGTAGCGGCTATTCAGGCGAAGAGAGTGAAGAGCCTCTTCACTAGCCATCCCTTAAATAAAATAAACATTATTTTTTCTTATTTAAATAAAAATGTTGTCATTGTCTTGGGCTACTTTTTCATTTTGTGTACTGTTATTTCTACACTCCGTCGCTAGATGGTGCGCAAGCAAGGCTGCATGACGTCCTTGTGGCAGTTGTAGTCCCTGTCGCTAGATTGTACTGCCGTAACTTGGAAGGAAATATGCAGGAGACCACAGATTGAAAATGAAAATCCACAGCCTGCTTCCAGTCTCCGACCGGGTCAGGAATGGAATGAATGAAGCCCCCATCTAGCGGCGAGGATATGAACTGTGCCGGCTGCCGAGGCCTGACGCACAGACCACAGATTATGTCAGCCAAATCGTCTCGTTGCCATGGTAACCTGACGTCAGTTGTGACGTCATTACCTGCCGTTAGACAGACGAGTGAAGATGTTCCTGTGTCGGCAAGGCAATACGTCTAGTTCAGTTGATGAAAGTTTACATTGCAATAGGCTTCTTTTTCTTTTATCTTGAGGTTTCTATTTACTTTCCCAATAAATAGTATATATTTATAACGTTATATACACTGTTGTTGATGAAAGTTGATGGCTTTTAGTGTATAATGTTTGCAGTGAAAGACACGTTATTAATTTTATTAGAAATTCCCTTCAGTAGGTGGAAAGATGGAGACAAAAGGGATTTATTAATTAATTTCTTAATTTGTGGCCGTCCACAGAAATTAATAGAGCTGTGCACTAAAGAAATAAAACCGGAAAGTCCTATAGCCTTCATTGCAAGGGATCTTGGTTCGAACAGTTCCCATAGTTGTGTAGTAGTTATAGAACTGTTCTGCTGGCCTTGCTTACTTTACAGTAACAGTAACAAATTTCCAAAACATTATGCGCGGGTTGAACAAACACAAAGACAGTGAGCAACATTTAAAGAACACGCACACAAGCATTATATCGGACATTTTAAGGGAAAATGCAAGACTAAGTGCACTTAAATGTAATGTGAATATGACTTTAAACAGGCAGATCCTGGGACTTGTGATTAGAGTTGTTCTATACTTAAGTTTACAGGAACTCTCTTCTAGAGGACATGACGAGACCTCTTTAAACCGTGTGCGCTTTAAGGAATATTATTGAAGATGCTGATATCTAAAAAGCCCTTGGAACCTCAAAATTATTAAAATAAAATTCAAAGTGTGTTCCCTGGAAATAACTGATGCAATATCAGAGTATATCGGAGATCATATTAAGGACCGGCTTAATAATGTTCCGCTTTTTTCTATGCTAACGCATGGCTGTGATAAATTACAATTCTTAAATAAGTCTTATTAGATTCCGACAAATTTGAGCTGTATAACAAACATATTCAGCAATACCCCACATTTAAGAAATGAACTGTCACAATTTTATAGTCGGGAGAAATGCATCAAGAACTCCGTGAATAGAAGAGACTTACAAACTTTTGCTTAATTGGATACTGACAATACCTGCTACAAGTACATCAGTAGATCGTAGTTTCTCTTGTTTGAAAAGATTGAATACTTTTGCGAGTATCACAATATCTCACTCCAGACTTACAGCATTGGCTATCTCCATAAACCGTGAATTTTAGTTGAAATTGATTGAAGACCTTCTACGAGGACATCATAGATAAGATTGCCGACCTTAGGGAACGGAGGATTCATTTAAGCTATAAAAATAAGCGAGTTTGACTTTTTAGTACGATAACTTATGTTTGGTTTGGTTTTAAGTGTTAGGCTTTAAGTAGATATTTTAGCATTAAAATACGAAAAAGAATGTCAATATTCACAAACGCAAACATCATGCACTGATGAAATTAGGAGTATGGCTCTTCACCTGATAAACCATCTGCGAGCCGCCACTGATTTTTAACCCGATATTGTTTCAAGAGGGCTGTATTCTTTGAAGCATGGCACATTGCTTAGTGATGATGAACGAAATTATACCTACAATTTTGCTCAAAACATGCACTGACATATTTGCGACAGGAATCCATTTTCACATGCCATTTGGATCATAATTTGGCAGATTTAGTTATTGTTTTAAGGGGCATAACTACGAGGTTATCTTCCCCTAATTTGGCAGATTGAAAACAAATAATCCGACTGAAATTACTATTTACAGACAAGTGAGTCTCATTATCGCAGCATAAGCATTATGTAATTTTGATTCAAGCATTCTATTATACAGGGTCATCAATTTAAGTCTCGCATCCGATACCGATCACGGCGCAGCAAGCTCTGGCGCTGACACCCGCTCGCTGGCCGGTAAAAAGTGCGCGACTTCTCCCCACTATTTCGCGTCAACATACAGTCATTTAATAGCAATTTCTAGTGAAAATAATTATCTACAAACTTACCTGGTTTTACAAGAAATGTTCAAAGTGTTGTCCATCAGCTCGCAAGCACGGCGAATTTCTTCCTGGGTGACGTTCGTTATAACTTGGCGAATATTTTCTTTTAACTCCTCACTTGTGTGAGGATTGTTTGCATATACCTTTCCTTTCGGCATTCCCCAGAGGTAATAATCACGTGGATTTAAATCGTGTAATCTGGCGGGATAATTAACTATACGGTCATTGAATACACGTTGTTCTATAGAAAACATCACTCCGCATAACAAAGCACAATAAATACACGTTGTTGTATAGAAAACATCACTTCAAGGCAACACATAAACTGTAAAATTGCCCCGAGACTGCACTGTATGTTAGGTCAAATCAACTAGCACTTCACAAGCTTGAATACGCCGGAGATACTGATAGCGTATTGCAACATTGCCGATCGCAGCGCACGTGTTCATTGCGGGGAGAACGCCAAGGCCACCTTAACCGGCCTTGCGGCCGCATCTGCCAAGGCCACCTTCACCGGCCTAGCGGCGCGTACATGCGGGAAATAAAATGATGACCCGGTACATGTAGATTTAAAAGTGGAAATTTATCATGAAATCCATTATGGTTTTAATTATTCCTCGTGGTGAGACAAATATGCTATCGCACACTACACAAATACCATACCTGAGACCAATAAATCCTGCGTTAATGTAATTGAGTAGTAATGGAATGTATGTTTCATCAGCTTACATTTTACTTGCAAGGGATAAAGGATACACACATACTGCTATCCTCACTTTACCGAAGCCATACATGTGTATTATACAGTAATTTAGAGTAGTGCATAGCATATAATTGCTTTTCAAGCACGCACTCCGTGCTATATTAATGCAGTAAAAGAGTGAGGTCCACCATGCATGTGTGTTTTTGCTTCGAGTATTTATTGACAATTGGACTTATACGGTACTTCATAAAGAAAATAGCATGGAAAGTTATTTTTCTTATATTCTGCATGTGTGTTAATCAAATATTGAAACAATAGTAAAAAGAATCCATTATTTCTGAAATATCGGATATTGCGCCACTTAATGAATATCAACTACTGTATATTGTTTAGTTCTTACAATAACTAATTCTCCACAAGTATGAGTGCCTGTTGTTAAATATTAGGCACAGTATATATTTGATGGTAATAAGCATTTCTAATTTGCTACCCATTGCATATTAAAGATAGCTGTTGGTTGACATAACGATTTGTCCACTAATGGTTATTGTTCCATAGATTGCATTCCCATACAGGTTCAAGATAATTGTTCAGAACAGGAGGATTTATCCACAAATGTTTATGCAATGAACTTCACTCTTTGTAATAATAAAGTATTCAGTAATTGTTGATGATGGAAAGTTTTATCCACCGATGTTGATTGTTGCAAATAACACAGTCCCATGCATACTCAGTATAATTATTGATGACGGAAGGATTTATCCACAGATGTTGTTTGTTGCAAATAACACAGTCTCATGCATAGTCAATATAATTGTTGATGACGGAAGGATTTATCCACAGATGTTGATTGTTGCAAATAACACAGTCCCATGCATAGTCAATATAATATTTGATGACGGAAGGATTTATCCACAGATGGATGTTGATTGTTGCAAATAACACAGTCCCATGCATAGTCAATATCATATTTGATGACGGTAGGATTTGTTCTCAAATACTTGTTATTGTGTGAAAGAGCTTAGTCCCATAAACAATTTAATACTGTACATTGCTGGAGATTTGGAGAAGTATGTTTTCAAGTGTGAATGTTGTTCGTGGAAGAGCAACCCATCACATACATATTAAGATTAATTCTTGAAAGCAAAGTATATTGTGCACAAATGTGTATTTTGGCAGTAACGAGAGTAGAATTCATTGCTCAATATTGAGGGAAGTTTATGAAATTTTGAAATCGCGCAACAAGGGTTGGATACATACATACATACATACTTTCATACATACATACATACATGCAAACAGATCTTTAGTACATATTGTTGGTAATTATTATTAATGGTGATAAACGTAAGCCTATCTCTTCAGGCAACCTATGAATGACTGTTGAGAATTGATTGAATGATGCATGTTATTCCACACGGGATAATTATGATAAATGCAATCCCCCTTTGCATGTTGGACGTCATGCAGCTAAGTCCTGATTGGACATTAATATTTTTTTAAGGGTTGGTTATTGAATTGCCGTATTGATTGTTATTGTTGAAAGCTGAACTTTTAACACTGTACTTTTCTTCACTTACCGATAAAGAGAACTGTATTGCTTGAAGCATGACACATTAGTTACTGAAATTATACGAAATCATACTAACTTAAATCACACTTCACATTTTGCTCGAAGCATGCAATGCCATATTGACATCAGAAATCCCTTTTCACTTGTCACTTGGATTATATTACAGCAACACATACCCTATAGTGTAGAGAGTTAAAGTGTGCTGTTGGCTATAATCTATTGGTTACTATTCTTGGTAATGCAACACATCCTCTGTAAAGTAGAGATTTAAAGTTTGTTAATTGTGCTGTTGGCTATAATCTATTGGTTACCATTTTTGGTAATGCAACACATCCCCTATACAGTCGAGTGTTGGTGCATATCATACATTTAACATTTAATCATTTAAAACACTCACCCTTCACATCAAATGAAACACACATCAAAATTGTACCACTCGTATTAATCACAGAGCCATTATATACATTGTCGAGAATTTGTCAGTCATTGCTTCTATTTTTGATCCACTTGGTTTGGTCAGTCCAGTGGTGATATCCGATAAGATCTTCATGCAAAAATTATGGTTGGTCACACTAAATTGGGATGATGAACTCCCGTCTGAACAAGTTGTAGATTGGGAACGGCTTCATTCTCAACTCCCTGCAGTCAAGGAATTTAAGGTGAAACGATTAGTCACTTGTAAAGGACCCCCTTCAGATGTTCAGATTCATGGATTTGCCGATGCCTCGGAACGAGCGTATGGGGCTTGTATTTATGTACGGTCTGTCGACAAGGAAGGGAGGACGTTTGTCAATTTGTTATGCTCCAAGTCCAGACTAGGCAGTAGACAACAGCACCCTAGCCGAGTGTCGATCTCCTACGTTGCAGTATGTGTCTGTTCAGTTAGAAGCCCCTGGGTGATGACTTGAGCCACCATCTCTACCTGACAGAGTACCTTCATTTTGCTTGTGTAATGATGTGTGGTGCTTTTTGTTGCACAACTTACAACCACGTGATTTGCAGTCTCTGGATGAATGCTCAGTGCGCAAGCAATTATAGCATAGACCTCTTTCCTTAACGATTTTAAACCTTTCCCCTAGGCTGAGAGCTGCAAATGTTTCACACTTGTGAATACTATGATTGTCCTGACAGTAGGTACATTTGATGTGGTTGGTCGTGATATAAGAATAACGTGCTGGAGTGTCTTCCTGTGATTTGACTTTACGCCGCTCAAATTGCTGTCTGGGCACTAGAGTGGTGTGCTGTGTGCTTGGTAAGTTCTCGAGTGCTTGTCGTTTATGTTCCACAAATGATAATAAGTCATTGAGGGACAGAGAGTTAGTATCTACATGCGATAATTCCCAGTCTCGCCTAGTACTGATATCAAGTCCTTGAGCATACACTTGAGTCAGTATTACTTCGTGCAGTGGAATGGTAAGTTCCAAGACTATAAGTGCGTTTAAATAACTGTTGAATGTATTTGAATACCTTACGAGTTCTTTAGCAGTTTCACTAGCAACTGGTTTTAGGCTTAAGAACTCCTTAACATGCATGGCTGCTATAAGCCTCTTATTCTCAAATCTGTCCTGCAGCATTTTCCAGGCTATCTTATAGTTCACTTCAGTTATAGAAAGGTTTTGTATTAATTGGCTAGCCGGCCCCTTGAGAACTGACACGAGATAATGAAACTTTTGAACAACCGGTACCTGGTCATTGTTATGCACCATAACCTTGAAACTGTCTGCAAATGAGAGCCAGTTTTCATACTTCCCATCAAAATTAGGAATATTGATTGACGGAAGTTTCAACCCTGACATAGTGCCTGCTTGGGTTCTGCCTGAATGATGTGATGCCTCTCCAATATTAGTGATTATGTTACCCATGCCACCCTTAATCTTATAGTATTTTGTTTCAAATTCCAATCTAGCTTGTTCATTTACTTGCTCATTTTCGGTATCTCCTAGTTCTAGTTCAGACTGAACATCGTCAAACTTGGACATTTTAGATCCCATATCGCCATATCTCAATTTAATTTCATGCAAATTAGATCGCTGCTGGTCGGCTAGATTTTCTACGCATGTCTGCATGCGTGTAAGCTGAGCTCTTAGCCGTGCTCTCTGCTTGATCAGTTTCTGTTTCGTGGCAGGAACCATTATTAATATGATGATTGTAAAGAAAAGGAGGCCTGAGCAACTTGTATTTACTCACCGAATTAATTATTTACTTAACCTCTGGTGATGGAACATCGATACTGGAACTGGCAGATGATGTCATCAATGTGGACTTTTAAGTACGATACTGTATTTCCATGGACAGTTTTGGTTTTCATATCCGGTCCGGTATAGGCCATGTGTTGGTGCATATCATACATTTAACATTTAATCACTTAAAACACTCACCCTTCACATCAAATGAAACACACATCAAAATTGTACCACTCGTATTAATCACAGAGCCATTATATACATTGTCGAGAATTTGCATCACAAGCCCACAGCCTGCTGCTACGATACAAAAAGGCACCAAACCGTCTAAGGTGCCGTGACTCTTGCCTCACGACACAGAGACACCAAGCGTATCTATGATGCCGTGACTGGGAACGGAACAAGAGAGTTAGGGCGGTATTCATAATCGTCAATTATTTGCTCTCTAATCTCTGATTCCTGAATCAGTGATTATGTGTGGATCTCCAATTATTCGTCGCATGTATTCATAGTCGTCCAACAATCTGTGATTCATGAATCATTGATTCGTCGATCTCCGATTATTTGCGCCAATCTCTGATTCATGAATTACAGCTTCAATCATAGATTATTTGAGGTACTATGAGAACGTTATCGTTCGGTATCGAAACCAGCGCGAAGAAGGCGGTGACAATCGGGAAAGTGATCGGAAATCTTTCAATGGAACGCACTTCCGTAGGGATAAGCCGAGCAGAAGCCGACTTTGTGCAGTTGTGACTGAATTATTTCAACTTTTTGACTAGAATTTTCTTCAATTTGTACCCAGCAATAATATCAGACTGCTTCAACATTTAAAAGCCAGACAGTTTTTGTACTTTCTCACTCAGTGACGAAACAGTTGTATAGTTTGATTGAATTACATTAATTGGATGAAGCAAATCATTCAAAAGTCCAAATAAAATGCTAGCATCACTTGGGGACATGTGCTTTTCAATTTTCTTTACAACTAAGATACTAACATTTTGGAAGAGGAAAGTCGCTTCACTTTTCAACCATTCACTAAACCCTTCAATAATCTTACTAAGTAGATCACCAACATGGCCAGAAGCAATTACATTCATTATATCCTTCAGTTGTGTTTTTGAAACAAGCAATTGAGAATATGGATATTAATTAAGACCCTTCTAATTCCAAAACAACGTCTGCAATAAAATTTCAATCTTCAAAAACTAATGCTGCTTGGGATTTTACCAGTTTGCAAAATCTGGCATCTTCCATTTCTGCCAACAAGTTTACCACTGGTACAGGTTCCAATGACACTGTTTGAAAAATGAGTGGAGGTTATCTACATTTGCATGTGTGTAAGAGGCAGCTTTAAATCAACTTCCCCATCTACTGAACACAGGCTCGGGATACAATGAAATTGCCATATCTGGGAAGTATTCGTCTAGGTAGGAACGAAACATGTGTTTGATTTCCTTTGACATATGAAAACAGTTCTTTGTTTTCGACACTATGGCATTAAGTTCTTCACTCGCAAACGGTTTATCTCTGCTGTGCACCGTAATACTTGTCGAGCGACCCATCTTCGCTACTGTCTGTGACCACTTTTTATTTTATTTTATCTGACCACGAATCTGAAATACACCAGTCAATCGTGCTGGTTTGGATTTCATAGTACCGTGAGGAAACAGGCTGGTGTGGGATTACCAGCCACCCCAAGAAATATATTGTATACATTTCATTTCGCAAGAAGCCCGGAGCCTAACCCTTTTCTTTGATGCCGTGCCTTAAAGAGATTTTCCAGAACATTAATGATAACAGATATTTCCGTCTTGTTGATGAGTCTTTGTTCGCTTTTCCCTTTCTTTTCATACATACCGGTAATCTTGAAACAACATTTCTAGCTCGTTATTCACTACAGATTTCGCTGTAATATCGCGCTTATCGCGAAATAATTGAATTTCGCTTTAAAATTGTCTTATCGCTTTAATTCGCAAACATTATCTCAACCAGAAATATATGATTTGTAATGATATCGCATAATCGCTTCAAAATACTTTTCGTCACGTTTATCATTAATGCGAAAGAATCATGCCTGAGTTGTTGATGCCAAATAATGTGAAACTTGTGAGAATTAAATACGTATTTTAATTACATGGAGTATTGTTTGGTTTACCACATCACGAATACCATTACATGACAACGTTAATATCACAGTTTCAGTAGTTTACACTTTAAAAGCATTGAACATCAGCCTAGCCTACACATGAAGACTTGCTCTATTGAATTGAAGTTCATGGCAATAGTGCCACTAGTCCAAACTTTAAAATTCCTTTTCGATAAAGACAAACCACATTACGCTCCATCATCTTGAAAGTACAGACGCAAGATCTCTTGTGTGCTGCCAGACCATCTGCAGGGAGATTCCATGCCGGTTGTACAGGCACTTCTTCAGGGTGTTCTTCTTTGTATTCAGTCCAAATATCATTAACAATTAGATAAATGTTATGCAGGACAGCTGTGGCAATAATAATGGATGTTGTAGTCTCAAGCATAGTGGCCAATCCTTTAGAAACACAAGGAAATCGTCTTTTCCACACTCTAAAAGCTCTTTCAACAATGTTTCTCCCATTCCTCTGAGCTCTATTGTACCTGCAAAGAGGAAAACCTAAATCATTAACCAAATTCCAGTAAATTCTCATGTAAGATATAAATTCTGGATCCACATAATTGCAGGGGAAAAGGCAAGACTTACCATACTTGAGGTCTTGTCTCAGGATCGAGAAATGGAGTGAACATGAATGGCTCACTCCTGTAGCCTGAATCACCCAACAGAGCTCCAGGCAATTATCCTGTGCTGAATCGGTGACGAATGCAGCTGTTTTGAAATATTCTGCTGTCATGCTGTCTGGCCAATTGGGTACTAAATCGACAAATTCCATCCCAGGCCCAACAACTGCCTGTAATAGAAACAGACATTGCTAGTTAACAGCAGCTCCCAACTTTAAACATTTGTATTGTAACACACTATTGTTTACTTCTCACTTAGCCTACCTGAACATTCAAAGAGAAATAGGATATCCTATTTCGGTACGCTTCACCAATCTCTTGGAGTTTTGTCGACGTTATCCTCTCATGACTGCAGTCTATGGCACCCAAGATATTCGGTATGGCCCTGTCGTCTGGACGATCCCTTCTTCTCTGCAACTCACTGAACATACGTTTTGTTGTGGCTTGTTCCGCAGCAGTGCCAGGCATTGCTATGTAATGTGGTAACTGTTGGGCCAGTAGTCTTGAAATACGAGCTACGATTCTGCTTGCACTTGCCTGGGATATTCCAGTCAAATTACCCACAACAACCTGCAAACCACCATATAAGTTAGTTAAAACTGAGTTATTGCATTTATTATTAATGGAAATTTTGTTATCCAATGTATGCATATTCAAAAATATCATTTCCATACCTGGAAGGATGCTGTGGCATAAAATCGAAGGGCAAGCAGTAATTGAAAAATTGGTGCAATTGGCAGTCCACGGTTATTATATTTATGGAGAGGTTCTTCAAATCGTGGCAGAATGTAGTTCTGCACTGCATCTTTGGTGAAGCGGAACCGTTGTCGAAATCCTCCTCATAATAGAACTCCAGTGGATTTTGAGCATCTCTGATGTACCGCTTAGGAGCTCGAACATTCAATTCTGCCACGTCCTCTTCAACCATAACTTCTAGCTCCTCTTCCTCCATTACTTCCACCATATACTCAACAATATCCATTTCGAACGCAAACGAGTAGGTTTTTTGAGGTTATCCTTTCGTTTTGTCTGCAGCAACGCAACACCAATAATTACGGTCGGGACCGTAATTGATGAATCTGAGATTATTTCAACGAATAATCAGAGATTGTTCGACTATGAATACTTGACAAATAATCAATGATTATTTAACGACTATGAATACATAAAAATCGGAGATTGGTCAATCACAGATTCATGAATCAGAGATTGAGGACGAAGCAACGATCGTTGATTGTTTGACGTCTATGAATTGAAATCTGCACTCAATGAGAGATTCAATCGGAGATTGAAAATAATTGGCGACTATGAATACCGGGCTTAAAGTGTGTAAAGTTTGCTGTTGGCTATAATCTGTAGGTTACTATTCTTGGTAATGCAACACATCCTCTGTAAAGTAGAGAATTAAATTGTGTAAAGTTTGCTGTTGGCTATAATCTTTTGGTTACTATTCTTGGTAATGCAACGCATTCGAAAGTAGAATTGAGAATTAATTAAAGTATTAAAATGTGCAATTTGCTTTAAAGGCTTTGTTGCTATTCTTGAAAATGGAGTTAATGGTGGGCAGTTTATGATACGGTATTACGGTACATCCCCTATAACGTTGTACTCTACTTGATTTCACGGTTATTTAGGTGTTATGTTATTCAAGTCACTGTAGTTAGCTATTGTTTTAAGGGGCGGAACAGTGAGGTCATCGGTCCCATGATTCAAGTTAGCAGGAGGTTCAAAAAAAAAAAATTGCATCTGCAAGAACGATGATATGGTTTTAGCACTGTTTAGAATTTGAGTGAACACTAATTCAGTTTATTGATTGGTGCATGTTATTTGGATGCAATATTGGCGTATTATTTATATTAGCGAGAGTAGTTTTATGTGTATCAGTACAGTGCGTTAATAAGCAGTCGAAAAGTAAATAAGAGAACGAAAATGCAAGTGGGGGCATTTTCATGAACATAGGCGTTGGCGGAAGTGGTGAGGGGAATGCATGGATAAAACGAAAATTACGCACAGTTGTGATGCTTCAGTGTAGAAAAAATTAATACATGTTTAATAATGTAAACAAATTAATTTTATGAAAGAAGAAAGTAATCTTTGTATTTAATATGCAGTAATTTGAACTTACATAGCAGTTAATTCGTAAATATGTGCAAGTTGGTCTTACGTTACAAATTGATGACCTCCCCTCATCCATATTCCGATGTCCATGCTCATGAGTGCCGTTGGATGTTTGGGAGGGCATTTTCCTTCTCTTTTTTATTTTAAATATACGATTAATTTGGTTATTATTTTTGAATATATTGGTTAATTAATGGTTTCTATATATATTTTTAAACTTTCTGCTTGTGCGTTGCTTCGTGGGAGAGGTTATTGTCCTATCTATATTACGTACCGTACATTAATTCAATAGGCCACATTTATTCATATCTTGGACAGTGTTAATGCCCGAGGAAATAAAACAATAAGATGTCATGAACAAATATTGTGAACTCAGATTACTTGTAACATCTGTTGCAAATCAAATGTAACATCAATTAAACATTAAGTCCCAAAATACCCATTTTATCAGGATTATTTTAACTCTATGGGGCACAATTAATTCTTTCTCTAGCATTAAAAGTGTATGAAAATATTCCACTCCATCATGAGGAACAGACTTCGTTATAGCCTACCAACTCAGAGAGGCGAGAGGTCGTTCTCAAAGCCTGTTAGTAAACATTGCATTTTCTTCTCACCAAGTTAATAGTTCGATGTGAACTTATAAATGAATTAAAAACTTCAATTTATTCACATAAAATAATTATATGGTAGCATATAATTTATTTTAGGAGATTACTACAGAATTTGAGTAAAGATATAACGTCCGTGACATAGAACGGCTAAGAAATGCTTGTTAGGCCTTCTGCGAATTATTTAAAATTACAGAAATTATGTATTAGATTAGTTGCAAGGGGTAGGTGACCTCAAAAGTCCACCCATTAAAGCAATCATCATCCTCCTCATTATGATGATCATCATTATCATTACCTTCCTACTGCAAGTTCCGTTATAGTAGAGTGTACATAGAAAATGAGTCCCTTATTCCAAAAGTGTGTTTTGAGAAAATTGGTCTCAAAGAATATTCTGTGTGTACATTTATTATGTGTTTACAAATACCTTTTCTTCGTAATATGACACGTTTTCCTTGTGTGCTACAGATAAAATTAAATGCGACGGAAATTACTTATGGGCCATTCTTCAAAGATATCATTTCTGTTTGAAATTAGCCACGTCTAAATATCTATTCTTTTATAAGGATCACTTAAAATAGTGGATGCCTGGGTTCCTTGGAATCAGCCTCCGTTGTTATACAATACATGTACTCTGGTTCACTTGTAGTCACTTTTATAATACCACTATCTGTTCCCGGCATGCTGTTCTATCCCGGTGTTGGGGGGAGGGATAAACAGGGATGTGTAGATGTATAATTTTAGGGGTGGTTTCCGAAAGGTGCAGTTTCCCGTATTTTGGGAAACTACTAGTGTAAGTGTCTGTTTTAGGATGAAATATAACGGGGTGCGATCCTACGGGGTGCGTCTACTCTTTAAGGGATGAATGTTTAATAGAGAGCTATTAACTTAGTTTACCAATTAAGTGTGAGCGAGCGAAAGCGAGCTCATATGCGGAGTCGGCACTTGGCCGCTGCTGTCTGGCTGCTACTCAAATACAATGGAATTCCTGACGGTGCAATTCCTGGCGTTCACGGTCAGGGGCAGTTAGGACTGAGGGCAGGCTGGGTGTGAGGATGTAAAGCTAAATGAAAAAAGTATAAGATGTGTGTTTACTGACCAAGTGTTTATTTGGTCAGTTATGGTGATCTGCAGTCCCTTTTACTAGTGGACAGGTGTAAAACAATGTGTACAAGTACAAGTGTGGGTTTGGGTGATAAAGTACAAATGTGTAAGTTATAAGGAGATCTGAACACACTCTATTCTCACCTGGTGGTGCTGGAGCTGGAACCGGAGAAGCAGAGCCGACGGCCGCGAATAGACATTGGGCTTTCCTGGGGTCTACCTTTTAAGGTCTCCCGAGCTGCTGACTTGGCGTTTCGTCACTGTTGGTGTTCCAGATTCCGGCGATAGTGTATTTGTTTATGAGTGATGTAAGCTTGGCTGACGGCTAGATCGCTGCGCCTGCCTGTGTTAAGGAAGTGTATGAGGCTTACAGCCTGTAAGGGGTAGTTTATAGGTGAAAGATGAAGGGGTGTGTTGGCGTTTCAGGTCCTAGGGTCGTCCCGACCCTTGGGCTGAACAATGCGTTGCAATGCCAATCAAAGAAATTATTGGCGTTGTATCTTTGAAGTGCCATTGGATACACAATATTTTATTTTCTTTTTCTGTTAACTGCTTGTAACCATTTGTAAAATAGATTTACTAATCCATAAACATTGTGCGAGCGTGCACAACAACTCACCAACGTTTTATCGCAATTGGATGAATGGTATACGAACCCATACGAGATTTTGTTGAAACTATTCGCGCGCCGTCACTCATTTATCGAATCTACTAGGGCGCTACCAACTGTTAAATGGATTATTAAGCCAGAAACCTTCATGGGAGTGTAGACAACAACTCATCAAAGATTCATCGCAATGGGATGAATTGTATATGAACGCCCGTGGGACATTGTTTAAACGAATCTCAAGCTGTAACTCATTATTTGTTGAATCTACTCGTGCGCTACGTATTGTAAAATGGAGTTGGCTATAATACATTGAATACAATTCTTGGTAATGCAACACATCCCCCTTTGAGTAAAAATTTAACGAGTGTAAACTGTGTTGTTGGGTATATTCTATTGATTAATATTCTTGGTAATGCAACACATCCCCTATTGAGTAGAGAGTTAGTGTGTTAAGTGTGCTGCTGGCTATAATCTATTGGTTACTACTCTTGGTAATGCAACACATCCCCTATAGAGTAGAGAGTTAAAGTGGGCTGTTGGCTATAATGCATAGAATACTATTCTTGGTAATGCAACACATTCCTGGGTAGAATTGAGAATTAAAGGATTAAAATGTGCAATTTGCTTCAGAGGATTTGTTGCTATTTTAAAAAATGGAGTTTATGGTGGGCTGTTTATGATACGGTATTGCATCCCCTATAACGTTGAGAATTAAATGTGTGAAAAGTGCTGTTCGAACTCTCTATACTCGACTTTATTTCGCGGTTAATTAGGTGTTACGTTATTCAAGTTATTGTACTTAGCTATTGTTTTTAAGGGGCGGAACAGAGAGGTCATCCATCCCATGATTCAAGTTAGCAGGTGGTTCAAATTAGCAGGTGTGATGGTTCAGTATAAATTTATAAACGTGATTTGCTGCTGCAAGAACAATGACATAGTTTTAGCACTGTTTAGAATTTGAGTGAACACTAAATCAGTTTATTGATTGGCGCGTGTTATTTGGATGTAATATTTAAACATTCATTTTAAAGCGAGAGTAGCTTTATGTATATCGGTACAGTGCGTTAATAAGCAGTCGAAAGGAGATAAGAGAAGGAAAATGCAAGTGGGGGCATTTTCATGAAAATAGGCGTTGGCGGAAGGGGTGAGGGGAATGCATGGATAAAAAGAAAATGACACAGAGTAAAGGCAGACAAATTGATACAAGGTTAATTATTTAAACAGATTAATTTTATGAATGAAAAAAGTAATCTTAATTGCGTAAATATGTGCAAGTTCGTCTTAGGTTACAAATTGAACACCTCACCTTATCCATATGCCGATGTCCATGCTCATGAGTGCCGTTGGATGTTTGGGAGGGCATTTTCCTTCTCTTTTTAATATACGGTTAAATTGGTCATTATTTTTGAATGTACCTATACTGTTTAACAACTGGTATCTTGAATTTAGTAACGGCTTTCTGCGATTGCGTTGCTTCGTGGGAGATGTTATTGCCGCATCTGCATTACATTAACTCAACACGCCACATTATTCAATTCTTGGACAGAGTTAATGCCTGAGGAAATAAAACAATAAGTATGTCATGAACAAAAATTGAGAACTCAGGCAAATGCTGGGATGATTCCTTTTAACAGGTCTACTGCCGCCTTTCTTCCTTAATTTAGACCCTAGTTAGTGGTCACGTGGGCGATCGACCTGTCGCTTTCACCATCCTGAGTTGTATCTGCTGACCAATACTTGGTCACCATGTGTGTTCAGCTTCCAGACACCGTCCTCACGACGGTAGAGGAATGATCCCTTACAGAGTTCGTGGGTGAAATCGAGCTGGGAGAATAAGCAATATTTGTTGTAATGGGTTAATTTTTACAAAATAATGTTTCGTTATTCATAGTTAGTGGATATGTGGGACATAGCCAATTTCTTTCGTTATTTTTATGACCTAACTTTGAAGAGACAAAAAGGAACTCCACTATAATTAAAATAATGCCTGAATTATATTTTAGTTATATTGAATTCATATAGTGTGTGTGTGTGTAATATAAGCCAGATCAAGTTTCCTAATATCTACATTTCACATACTTTTTGTGTTTTAGTATGATAACTGAAGGCGCTGCTTGCTGTCTAAGGATGTAATTTGTTCCACATGGAAATTTCGGGAAAAGAGTTAGCGGATCAAGCTGCAATACAGGCGGTATCACTACCACCTCGGCCAATGGAGGTACCCTCTAAAGATATTTGCTCTCAGTTACACCAACAAGTACTGGTATTCTGGGAGAGTCTGTGGCTAGTAAGCTTAGAGTGATAAAGGGAACTACTCGCCTGTGGCGGAGCTCTTTCCGGTCACTGTGGGAGTCACTCATTTTGTGTAGACGAAGGATAGGTAAAGCAAGATCCAACCACTTGTACCTCATGAGAAGAGAAGGCCCACTTAGTACATGTGGAACCGTTTGCACCGTGGCCCACATTTTAACCGAGTGTGTGGATCTTGCTGATTTACGAAGAAACCTTGGTTTGCAGATGACACTCGAACTTTGTCCTTTATTTGAATTCTGAATGTTTATTTTTCGGTATATTTTTATTTATTGTTTTAATATTATTAGTTGCTTTTTCTTTCTTTCTTTTTTGTGTTATTATTTTAGGCGTTTTTCATATTTAGGCATCCGTCTCTAAATTAAATTGCATTCTCAATTTGTATAATTTAATCTTCGTTAAGAGGGGCAGATGACCTCGCTGTTCCACCCCTTAAAACAGCTGACTGGCTGCGTGGCTCTGCGGTAATGTTCTCGCTTGCTGGACCCAAGGTTGCAGGTTCGTATTCTGATGCAGTCAGCTGACATTGAGGGTGCGTAAATGCGATGGAGTCGTGTCAGTAGGTATACTGGCACGTTAAAGATCCCCTTTGGGTCACAATTCCGGCACCCCGGCGTCTCTAAAAGCCAGAGTATTTGAATGGGACGTAAAACCAATCACATTATTATTGTCGTTATTTATAAAACAACGACTTACTAACTTTGTTCCTTGTAGCAACTGGGAGAGGACCTGCTTCTTTTGCATGTACACTGTTTATATAATTCAAGTTATAGAAAAGTTGTCCCTAACTGTAATATTGATAATTCCGTCGCAACTCGAATCTCTTAAACTGTTTACAGACTCATTTTATCTGCTTTAACATATTTTCTTGATGTTCCAGGTTGGTGCTGAAATGTTTGTCACATGTTATTGTATTTTCTTTAGTGTTCCTTTCTGGACATCAGAAGAACTTACAAGTGAGTAGCAAAGAAAAGAATGTAATTGACCTTATGTTACTGAAAATGTTTTAAAATGATACAACTGAAGGAAATAAAAAATAAAATAAAAAAGGCCATCCATTGCCTGCATTTATTTACTGAATTTCACCCAAACTTCCCACTTCGATACATGTGATGCCCCTTATTTCCTTATCCTAATATTTCAAACCTTCATGAGCATATTAAGGTAGTCTTAGCACGTACAGCACAGAATTTTCGTCGCCTAAATGCAATGCAAGGATGAGAATCATTTGATTTAAAATGCAATTATTGGGCATTTTTGTCGCTTTCAAGCAATAGTTTTAAAGAAAATTAGTTGAGATTCAGCTATAATCTTTTGTTCAGTCTGAAGTCGTGAGCTTGAACTAGTTAGTCTATTTGATCTATATATAGCCTATTCCAAGACAACTAGTTTTGACGTAAACTTACTGTTTTGGGGTTTAGTAATTCAAAATATAATTTAAAAAAAGGTTACCACACTACAACAACCTGTCAGTCAGACTGATTTTATGTCTTCAAAAAGGATCATGAAAAATACTATCAAAAACTGGTATGAAGAAATGGCAAAGAAAACAGCAGAAACCAAATTATGGACGGACATTGATGCTAAATGGGATCAATATAAATTAACACCAAGAAGAGAAGCTGTAGCCTTCTTCAGACTTAACACTGACCATGACTGCCTTGCAGCTCATCTAAAACGAATCAACATCCTGAGATCTGAAGAATGCGCACTTTGTCACGAACCTGGAAGTAAAATGGATAAGGGGCACCTGCTACATTGCAACAAACTTGATGTGACTGCTAGAACTTGTGGTAACCTCACACGACTCTATTGGAACGCAAGAAAGCTGACGGATTGGAATCCGGGCTAGTCATAGGAAACAACAACAACTACGTTAATTTTATTAATGAAGTAAAATATTTACCGTATTTTGACTCATTAAGATAAACGAAAAGTATTACTGTTGTGTTATCTACACGCAACACGCCTCCTCAAACTCGATTGCATTAAGATGACGTTGATGGAAGTGCAAAGGAAATTGAAGGGTTTGGTGAAAGAACTAGGAATTTCCATTCTAGTTCATTTTGAGACAGGGAAAGAAAACTAAATAGAAAATTCCATTGTCATTCTGTTAATCTTAAATTTGAAATATTGATAGAACTGGAATGAATACACGTTCCTGCATTGAAAGTTATTTTTCTTTTTGTCGTGTGGCCTCCTCAGAGGCCGAGTGCAGGTCTTTCTATTCGACGCCCGTGGGCGACCTGCGCGTCGGTATGAATGGATGAAGATGAATGAAACTGGGCAAGGATATGGAAGGAAGCGGCCGTGGCCTATCAGATGGTACCGTCCCAGCATTTGCCTGGTGTTGAAAATGGGAAACCACGGAAAACCATTTCAAGGACGGCCGACGGTGGGGCTCGAACCCACGCGTCTACCGAGTCAGCAGAGAGCTTGGCCCCGTGACCTAACTGCACCGGTAGGAACCCCCCTTACCCTTTAAATAACCCAAAATCAGGGTGTCTACTGTAAGGATGAAGTAAAAATTAGTTACTTTTTAGGTACCTTTTAGTTAATTTTAGTTACCTTTGAATTCAAGTTACGTCTGCGGTCTACAAGCATAGGCGCGCATCACGCGGTGAAGAAAAACAACAATGAACTGTTTTAAAGAAGTTTTTTATTTATCGTATGGCTTTTAGTGCCGGGAGTGTCCGAGGACATGTTCAGCTCGTCTGAGTCTGTAGCTGCTTCCAACGGACACCCTTAGGGTGAGCTACAAGTTCCGTTCAATTTCAAGTTGCTACCAGATATCAATGATACCTAGTGGTGAACGTTGGAACTTTGATAGAGCGTTCCGACGAAATATAACCTAACAACTTAGCTTCACACAAGTTTAGTCTGTGGAAGAATCCTTTACATGCCATAAATCCATGACATGGGACCGCCGGCTTTACTTCCCCTCCGAAGGAAGGCATACTGAAGGATTTTTATCGCTTTTAAAAAATCCGACGACTTCGGCTGGGTTTGAACCCGCTATCTTGGGCACAGCAGTTCAGCATGCTACCAACTACACCACCGAAGCCGCTTTAAATGAAATTCACATGATGTTATAAAAATTTAAAAAATAATAAATATATACTAGATATTTAATATCCAATGAGTTGTTTCAGCTAATATGTCGTCTTGTCCACAATATGTTGTTATTATTACGGTACCAAGAGGTTGCTCAGCTCTTGACCATTTGGCGAGATTTCCTTCGTCCCCGCGGTAGGTCGCGAAGAAATGCATGGGATGTTACACGATCGTCACCGAATTCTGTCTTCGCAGTCAAATGCGGAGAAATATCGAGATGTTACACGATCGGCGCTGGTCTCAGTTGTTTGGCGAGCTTCCCGTAGTTTTCACGAGAGAACACGGAGAAAAATCGCGATTTAGATAATCAGCGTCACTTTTAGTCATTCGACGAGTTTTCAATTGTCCTTGAGTTCGGGCACAAGAAAAGATAGCATTATTACGCAATCGGCGCCACTTGCTGTCCGTTTGACAAGAATACAGTAGTCCTCGCCATTGAATGCGGAGAAATATCGCGATGTAACGCAATCGCTGCCGCACTCGGCCGGATAGAATGGCGGAGGCAAGCTCAAGGTTGGGCAATGTTTAAAATTCACGCGTAGTTATGAACATGTTGTTCGGTCGGCGCCGTGATTCCCTTTGTCCCTACGCTGTAGTTGGGAGTTCATGAGTTCAGGGTGGATCACGAGGAGGATTTAGTATGTCGATGCTACGTAGGCTGCCATTTTTATGTGGGTTGATGCACTTCTCACTCCCCGCACGCTTTTAAGTATACGGTCATGGGAAAAGTGGCAAGTAGGTTTCGTGATGGGTGCCCCGTGATGGGTGCCCAATCACCTTTGACAGGATTCCCGCAGTCCTCGTGGTCACAAGTTCACGATAGGGGACGGGTTTTATGATTTTACGCAACTGACGTCGATATCGGTTCGTTTTAACGAGATTTCCGCAGGCAAGTCGTGCGGTCAGCCGGCCGTCTTGAGGATGCGATTTGGGAGGATGAACGTTCGAAGTAGGTACGGTATCGAATATTACGAATTGTTCTGAGAGGATTGCACGAATAATACGACAAGAGGGCAAGTTTTATTTCGATTGAGAACCACGAATTATCAACAAGTTAGCGAAATAATCGGTTAGATTATACTGTATATCCGATGGAACGAAAGTTCTAAGGAAAAATCGACTTATAACGGAATTTCGAATTAACCATACTGAATGTCGCAAATTTACTTGTTTTTTAAATAAGTTATATGTATTTCGAAGATTTTTCGCATTTTTTTCGAAACGGCAACATTTCGCAAGATTGCGACATTAAACTGTTTCGCGTTATTTCTGGACTTCAATTTGACATAGTTTCCAAATAACAGAAATGAGAGATTTCTTCTTAATAAACGTCTCGCGAAAAGTCAGGTTTCCTAATACAGTAACACAGAAAAATATTTCACACGAAACTTGTAAGGCTTCTTGAGGCCGAAAATATACGTTGAACCGATGTATACCGCTCAAGGTATCCTCGGTATGTATTTCCTTGAGGTCGGGCACGGAGAGATATAGCTTAGTACTATGCAATAGGCACGGCGCCACTTGCGTGAAACTCGCAATCTCGAAGACTAGCGGTGCGAGTTTAAATGATTCAACCCGCCTTCAGAACATTTTCGTTACCCGTTAGTAAAATTCGTTACTTTTTCGTTACTTTCGTTATCCATTTGTAAAATTCGTTACTTTCGTTACCGGTAGACACCCTGAAAATAATAATAATAATAATGAAATGAAATTAGCATACCCAAAAAAAATTATACACACAGAAACTGCCCTAATTTAATTACTCGCTAGGTCAGCTGAATTCACAGCTAAAAACCTAGGGAGAGAATATTCCTAGTTTCATAGCATTGTGGAATACTCTCATCTAATTTAGAATAAGGGAAAAGGTGGGATGTAGCCAAAGTCAAGACCAGCTTGTTGAGAGGAAGGCCTGATGCGTACCCAGTAGACCGTATACAATTTGACCCTGCCAAAAGATGGAGAAGGAAAAGGAATAATCCTCCTAGTAACTTCATGCAATAAATAACGTGACAAATCAAAATAAGCTAACATGTATTGAACATTAAGATAATACAGTTACAAGAGAGACCCTTCCACCACTTAATTAACTAACTGATAAATATGATCTGAATAAACACAAATGAATGACTTAACCTGACATGTAAGACCAAATACAAACAATTCCTCAAAATAAAGGGTTCAAACAAACCAGACACTTGCCCGCTTGGCAAGGTTACACACTTAGAAATGAATTTAACTAGAATGATTCCCCTGACGACGAAACTAAAGGAATAACAACATGAAGTTAGACTCTGTCACCTCAAAAAACAATGTCACATAAGCAACTTAAAAGCCGTTTAATACGACTAAGGCGGTCTGAAAGCCTGCTTTTGACTTACCATCCTCAGCAGCCTTTCTGACCAAAGTTAGAACCTTTTTCCCTCCCTGAATCTAATACCAAGCAAACGAATCTGCATATCCAAAAACATAGCAAAATATACTTATTAACTACCAATCATAATTCTAAAAATAACAGTCCAGAAACGCCATTCGACACATGGCATGTTAAATTCACAATATTGAAGGCAGTCCGGTATGAGTTAATCAAAATGTCAGTTACCCCCAAAACAAATGTACCTTGATACTTCCTGCGTTCCAAACCCGCCCCGAGGAACAAGTCCCCGCGGAGAGTAGTTTCTCGACACGTCAAGCTTGAACCAGTCTCAGTCTAGAAGTCGCGGTTACACACTTGGTAACGCGTTCAGTCAGAGGGAAACAACCCCCTCTCCTGACCTCAGATACAGGTTGTGCCAACATAACATGGGGGTGCAGACCCCCATGACAACGACAGAGTGCTTGAGAAATGTTGGTACCACAAGTGGTGCCATGACCTAAATCGTTAAGAGTTTACTCAGTAGTGCTACGACGAAATGTTCCAAACTAAATCCACTAATGGGGTTTAACGGGGTTTCTAGGAACCTATTATTTTAGGCAAGTGCGCAGCAGTTCACTTCACAACAGCGTAGAAATGTCAATCTTCCAGGGTATTAACGTCAGCTCCTTCTCAGGCAACAAATGTAGGTTCAAGAGTTTTGGAAACCAATTAGCTGGTAGCAGGAGTGCCTGCGAAATATACCAGCTCCAGATGGTTGCGATATAATTGCAGTTGTGTAACTAAATCTTGAATGTTTCATTTTCTTCATGTAACGACTTTAAAAGTCGTTACACTAACGTTGCGCTTTAGCCCGCGTAGCCACTGCTGTCGGTGCATTGAAAGTAAACATATATTACACTAAATTTCAATGTGCGGGAATATTATAGTTGTTGGAACTACCTGATTCTTTCACCAAACGCATACTGTTGATGCTGTAGTATAAAATATTGTACAGAATATATTGCCAGAATCTCGGGTGTTGGGCCACCCGGGATTATTACATATTAAACCATGTCTTAATTAAAGAAAAGACTGAAGAAGACCTCAGTGACAGTTATTGTTGCTTTAAGGGGAGGAACTGCGAGGCCATCTGCCCCTACTGAGAGATAGGAAGCCTCTGTTGTGCTTGTTTAGAGATTCCCTTTTAACAGTTTATGGAACTGCAAGTTTAATATCTTATTCTAAGTAATCTGAACCACCACAAATTCCTGAAGCTACATTATATTTATTTAAGCGAAAATTCCCCTACAGGAGAGCGATTAAACTTGATAACATGATGGTGTTTGGAGGTGTGTCTCCTCCGCTCCTCCCAAAACGTGTCCGATAACATGAGTTTCTGAGCTGACAGTAGTAGAGACAGGGATGGAGTAGGCGCCCCGGGACTTGAATAATGAGGCACTGTCCTGGCATGGAGGAAGTGCAGTCAGCGCCGGGATTAGAACCTGTGATCTTTGACTTACTGTGGCTGCCCACGCGGCCATGGTGCACGACATTACAACCACGGGGCAATGCAAATAGCAATCGAATGATAACTTTGTCACCACACATCCACAGTGAGGGTCTTCTCTACAGAGCGGAACTTCGCAGGCGCCGTGTGACAGCCGGAGCACTGGATAGCCTCCTGAGAAAGCCGCTGGCAGCAGCGTAGCGCCCAATTATCTCTCTCAATCCGTCACACGGCTCCGGCGAGGTTCCGTTCTATGGACAAGACTCTCACTGTACTAACAATGGAGTAAATGAAGCTAAGATATCACAGCTTCAATACTAGGAACTTTTAAACTGTTCTGTATTCTGCGCAGACTTTGGTGGCATCCCAATGACGGTTCCATTTTATTACTACTAACTTACTAGTACTACTCTGTTTATCAGCATGGAGACGTATTGGCGAGTATGCTCATTATCATTGCTCATCAGGACATGCATGATTACGAATGATAATAATCTCTCCTCTAACAACCTTCACCTTCCAAGTTTAAAAGTATGCGGAATGATCCTATCTCGGTGAAATCTGATGCAATGAGCAGCTACCATGTGTTGCGTCCGACAATTCCTTAAAATACTTAAATTCATCACGGAATGTTCCAATCTCATCGAAAAGTAGGCTACCATTGTAAGTTACGTTGGTAAAACTCACCAAGACCCTAGGCCGCTCTATAACGAGGCATACTGGACAAATTGAGGAATGGGGTAGTTTGTCATTGCTTTCTCACAGACTCGGTGCAGCAGCAACTTTTTCATTCATCAGCTGTGCCCTGATGTCTGCGCGCCAGGTGAAGTCAGTTCGACACACTGCGACGGGGAGCGGGGATTCGGCTGTTCGCGTGCGCGGTCTGTCTATATCGACAGTCAGTTACTGCTTCCTCCCACATAGTGCTTGTTGTTCATCCAGCTTTAAGTATGTTGTCTGTCACTGAAGGCCCCTTTTCACTTTTCCCATTTCCTGAGCGGGGGGGGGGGGGGGGGGGGAGGCGTGACTGATGAATGTGCGGTATGCAGTACGCGGGCAAACCCAACTGACTTCTCCTGGCGCGCGGACAAAACTGAGCACCACCCAAACCTCAGTAACTTATCCTTAATGACAGCCATAAGTGTGGCTCTGATATCCTGTAGGTGGAAAGCCCAATCTTACTCTAGCCTGTACCTATAGACTAATGCAAAAATACTGCATCCATCAGATGACAACAGGCCCTCACTACTACTGGTGTCCAGGGAATACGGTAAGTTCTGTTGGATGACAGTTCGACTCCAGCCGGCTACGGTGGGGACTAGTGGAGTTGTCAGCTCGCAAGTAAGTACTCATATCCTCGGTTGAAGTTGAGAGGTAAGTATGGTAATCTTAGGTTTCCTAAATGAGCCTTTTTCTTAATCGGGGCAAAGAAATAGAGACGAGGTGCAGAAAAACCAATGCAGTGAGTTCTCAGTTGTGTTCAACAATATTCTGCAAGAAGGAAGTTGGTGTTGCGATTAAACTCTTCCTACATCGCTCAGTATTTAGATCAGCACAGTCAAAGGTCGAACGGCATGATGCAGGCAGTGTGTGCATCCCCTCCCTTACCGTACATCCTTACTTCCTCTCCACCCCACGCGGTGAGGGAGTGCCATCGTTCAGGAAACGTGTAGAGGTCAATTAGCAGGCGACGAATGTATTTTGGAGGCAACGTAGCAAGAACACAGGACGTATTGTTCATGAAATATTATTTTACATTAATCAAATTGCTTGTCATATGAAGGGAGGAGCTGGGAAAGAGCAGCAAAACGTTTCCTAAGTTATGTTCACGTTAACTCAGGACTGTTTCACGAACAAAATGTATAGTCATTCATGTACAAGTCTCCCTTCCTATGCAAAAGGGATAAAGACAACATATTTCGTCTATGGCAAATATCAAACAACAGCTTTATTGAGAGGCAAAATACATAATGCTTCAACAATGGCAAACGTACAACTAATTCCACACACCAATTAAATCTCGTACCGTTCATGTTGGCTGATACGCATAATGTTTATTGCTGTTCTCATTTACAGTACGCCTCGTTTGTGTGCGTTAACTATCTTGTTACAATCAGGTGCAAATGAACGTGTTACAGACAAGCGTAAACAACTTCCCAAATTCTCATCTGAAATGCCCGGCCGGAACCTAGGTTTGCGTTCTAATGTGGAAAAAATCTGTCACATACATACTGTAGGTAGAACCGAACATACTCATAAGTTTGGCGGTGTCGTGATGAAGGCGAGGAAATTTATTATGGGGAAAGTTTTCGTAGAATTCTGTGAAGTTTCTTGCTACAAAGAACTTGTCCCTCAACCGCGCATTGCACTGTAAATCAATTAATGCTAACTGTTAAGTTAGTTCGTGCGCTATTCACTGATACGTAGCGGTTTCATAACGAGTAGCATTGCAGGATACGTCCATCCCATAATGCGCGCGCACCATTGTCTACCGACCAGGCACCACGACTCTGCACTGTACATTCACAGGTATTGCAGCTGTGCGACTTTGCGCAGTGTGACGTATTTTGGATTTAGATCGACCTTGCTGTATGGAAGTGAGAGCAGGGTAGATTCAGGATATTTGATACATAAGCTAGAGGTAACTGCTATGAAGGTAGCACGAATAATTTCTGGGACAATAGGGAGGAGTTATGACAGGAAGGTATTCGTAACGAAGATATAACGACTAAGTTAGAATAATAATATCGTGTGAGCTCGGTTGCCAGGTGCAAGCTTTTTGACGCCCAGAGAGCAACTTGCACGTCGAATTTTGTCGCTCCTTGAAGCGCTATGCAAGTCAAGGAGGTTAGATATCTAAGCTCCTTGACACTAGAGGAACTTTGTGTTGCCGGAAAATCCCGAGATTAATTTTGCCATTATGAACACGGCCTACTGAATTCAATGGGTTCTTTAACATGCCAACATGATATGACATGCGTATCGTCATTTTTGTCGCCTTTCAAAAAGGAGCAAACCTGCAAGCTTGGGGTTGGCAGTCCGACACGATAACCACTCACCCACCGTAGCAAGCACTGAGTTGGAAATGAACATGCCATACATGAAGTTGTTCGCCTGAGCCGATTTACATGGTGGGGCCATGTGAAGAGAATGGGAAGGAGAGATTACCAAAGAGGTGGCTGTAGAGGGGAAGAGAAGCAGACGTAGGCCTATGAGGCGATGGTTAGGTTCAGTGTTGAGGATTTAGATGGGGGGCTCATGTGAAGAGAATGGGAAGGAGAGATTACCAAAGAGGTGGCTGTAGAGGGGAAGAGAAGCAGACGTAGGCCTATGAGGCGATGGTTAGGTTCAGTGTTGAGGATTTAGATGGTGGGCTTATGTGGAGAGACTGGGGAGGAGAGATTACCAAAGAGGTGGCTGTAGAGAGGAAGAGAAGCAGACGTAGGCCTATGAGGCGATGGTTAGGTTCAGTGTTGAGGATTTAGATGGTGGGCTCATGTGAAGAGAATGGGCAGGAGAGATTACCAAAGAGGTGGCTGTAGAGGGGAAGAGAAGCAGACGTAGGCCTATGAGGCGATGGTTAGGTTCAGTGTTGAGGATTTAGATGGTGGGCTCATGTGGAGAGACTGGGGAGGAGAGATTACCAAAGAGGTGGCTGTAGAGAGGAAGAGAAGCAGACGTAGGCCTATGAGGCGATGGTTAGGTTCAGTGTTGAGGATTTAGATGGTGGGCTCATGTGGAGAGACTGGGGAGGAGAGATTACCAAAGAGGTGGCTGTAGAGAAGAGAAGCAGGCGTAGGCCTATGAGGCGATGGTTAGGTTCAGTGTTGAGGATTTAGATGGTGGGCTCATGTGGAGAGACTGGGGAGGAGAGATTACCAAGGAGGTGGCTGTAGAGAAGAAGAGAAGCAGACGTAGGCCTATGAGGCGATGGGTAGGTTCAGTGTTGAGGATTTAGATGGTGGGCTCATGTGGAGAGACTGGGGAGGAGAGATTACCAAAGAGGTGGCTGTAGAGGGGAAGAGAAGCAGACGTAGGCCTATGAGGCGATGGTTAGGTTCAGTGTTGAGGATTTAGATGGTGGGCTCATGTGGAGAGACTGGGGAGGAGAGATTACCAAAGAGGTGGCTGTAGAGGGGAGGAGAAGCAGACGTAGTCTTATGAGGCGATGGTTAGGTTCAGTGTTGAGGATTTAGATGGTGGGCTCATGTGGAGAGACTGGGGAGGAGAGATTACCAAAGAGGTGGCTGTAGAGAAGAAGAGAAGCAGACGTAGGCCTATGAGGCGATGGTTAGGTTCAGTGTTGAGGATTTAGATGGTGGGCTCATGTGGAGAGACTGGGGAGGAGAGATTACCAAAGAGGTGGCTGTAGAGAAGAAGAGAAGCAGACGTAGGCCAATGAGGCGATGGTTAGGTTCAGTGTTGAGGATTTAGATGGTGGGCTCATGTGAAGAGAATGGGGAGGAGAGATTACCAAAGAGGCGGCTGTAGAGAGGAAGAGAAGCAGACGTAGGCCTATGAGGCGATGGTTAGGTTCAGTGTTGAGGATTTAGATGGTGGGCTCATGTGGAGAGACTGGGGAGGAGAGATTACCAAAGAGGTGGATGTGGAGAGGAAGAGAAACAGACGTAGGCCTATGAGGCAATGGTTAGGTTCAGTGTTGAGGATTTAGATGGTGGGCTCATGTGAAGAGAATGGGAGAGGAGAGATTACCAAAGAGGTGGCTGTAGAGGGGAAGAGAAGCAGACGAAGGCCTATGAGGCGATGGTTAGGTTCAGTGTTGAGGATTTAGATGGTGGGCTCGAGTGGAGAGAATGGGAGAGGGGAGATTACCAATGAGGCGCCTGTAGAGGGGAAGAGAAGCAGACTTAAGCTTATGAGGCGATGGTTAGGCTCAGTGTTGAGGATTTAGATGGTGGGCTCATGTGGAGAGAATAGGTGAGGTGAGATTACCAAAGAGGCGGCTGTAGAGTGGAAGAGAAGCAGACGTAGGCTTATGAGGCGATGGTTAGGCTCAGTGTTGAGGATTTAGATGGTGGGCTCATGTGGAGAGACTGGGGAGAAGAGATTACCAAAGAGGTGGCTGTAGAGAAGAAGAGAAGCAGACGTAGGCCTATGAGGCGATGGTTAGGTTCAGTGTTGAGGATTTAGATGGTGGGCTCATGTGAAGAGAATGGGGAGGAGAGATTACCAAAGAGGCGGCTGTAGAGGGGAAGAGAAGCAGACGTAGGCTTATGAGGCGATGGTTAGGCTCAGTGTTGAGGATTTAGATGGTGGGCTCATGTGGAGAGAATGGGAGAGGAGAGATTACCAAAGAGGCGGCTGTAGAGGGGAGGAGAAGCAGACGTAGTCTTATGAGGCGATGGTTAGGTTCAGTGTTGAGCAATTTCAAAGTGTAGTGGAAGCCAAAGTGCTAACTGCTAATAGGGGATCATGGAGGCTTGTAGACTAGACTGGGAGTTGAAAGGAAAAACAGTCTCATGAATCCCCCCTCCGTGAATAGAAAACAATTGACACTCAATACTACTTATAATAATAATTAATATTTTAGCTTTCAGTCGGTCAACACAATGCAATTACTGGAATATGTGAAAAATAACCTGAAATAAATTACATTTCATTAAGATTTATATACATTATGGACTGTTGAAGAAGATAACTAAGGGATGGCATGTTTCACTCGTCAAGCGAGCATCATTAGATCAAAATATGCAAGACAAATAAGTCTACAAAATACTACCAAACCTACAGTGACACCCACAGGCTGTCTCTGACCTTCGAAAACAAAATACAATACTGTGCCTGTCAGAAAACTTAGTAAGTGGGTAATTATTAATATTTAGTCATTTAGCACCGAAAAGGGAACTATTTATTTGAATGTTGCAAAACTGAGAAATGACGATCCCAGTCTTCCTCCCCCCAACTAATGTATGCTGGAAAGGGGTGAGTGGTTAGCACCCCAACTGGGAAAAGGGGGATTAGGATTCGGGCACACAGTGAAATTTAAATAGAGCGATGAGGAAGAGACCAAATATTGATAACCAAGGTTCGATACATTTATTTGATTTGTGAAGCAATAACAAACATTTTCATTTAGAAGAATAATTAAAAGAAGATAATAAAAAATGCAATGTTTCTCCAGGAAACTCAGAATAAATAGGAATTACAATAAAAATGCATAAAAAGGCCATATAAAAGGCGATTAAAAAAGTATTTTCAAGAAAAATATCTAAAAACAAGCAAGAAGCAAGAAAAAAGGCTTAGCCTTGAAGAATGTATAAACCAAGTGAAGGAAGTTCACGTTACCAATGATTCGATACTTTTATACTTAGTATTTGGCCCGCAGGAAGCGGGTTGTGATCCAAACAAAGGCTTCCTCTAAGATGCCTCGGCATGCCTTCCGAGAAAGATGGATGGTGGCTCCATTGGCGAATTGTACCCCGCAGGAACAGACCTCTTGGTAATGATCTGTCTGGCGGATTACAAGCAGTTATAGTTTCTCATCGCCGAGTTGTAGTGAGCTAGCGGGCTGACTTAGTTGCTGAGGTGAAGGTCGTTGACTCATGCCTCGCCTAGCATGACAGAGTCCGAGCGATGAAGCATGCCGCCTGGCAAGGTTCCAGCCACACAATGTTTACTAACAGGGCCTTCCCAAGAAGGGCCTTGTTGTGGAACGGCAGGCAGCCGTGGTCAGACTGGTTCAAGCAGGTAGATGTAGACAGGGCCGCAGGACGGCGAAGCGGAGAATTTATAGTGGAAATGACGACAGCGCGCCGAACAATCCAGAATGAAGGAGGGGCGTCAAACAGCCAATCAGCGCACAGCCCCAAGCACATTGCGAAGGTTGCCGCTGAGATGAGCACAGTACCTCATGAAAAAGTGTGACAGTATGGTGCGTCTAGAAAGACACTTCAGAAAAAGGTGAGTTGACAAGAATAATAAAGAACAACAATTCAAATGAAACGTAAGTTAAGTAAATAATCAGAACACCGCGTTCATACTGCAATTATAACGGAAAAAATAATGGGGCAGAAATTGAACGAGTGTTTCAAACCGTGCGGGAAACATAGCCTACAAAAAAAAAAAACATTCGCAAAAGCGAACATGCTGGGAGGGGCGAGAAAAAATTGCAGTAAGAAAGCGCAGAAGTTAGGCCTCGCGTGGCAAAGGAGCAATCATAGTGATTGGCCTGAGAAAATGGCCAGCAGAAGTCTGCAGTTTTACCACGCGAATCCTACCATCTCTGCCAGGAAAGCACTCAACAACCCTACCCAAATTCCAGACAAGAGGGGGACTAGGGTCTTTCAAAAGGACCAAGTCCCCAATCTGAAGGTTAGAGCAGGAAACACGCCATTTACCACGCTGCTGAAGCAAACCGAGGTATTCCAACCTCCAGCGACGCCAAAAATTGTTGCGCAAACTTTCAATTTTGCGCCAAGAAATGGCTAAAGAAGATTGAGAATTAGAATATAATAAAGGTGGGGAGGCAGTCAATGGACCACCGATAAGAAAATGGCCCGGCGTTAATGGTAGAAGATCTGAAGGGTCATTAGATAAGGGTGATAAAGGACGAGAATTAATTATGCCCTCAATAAAAATAATTAAGGAATTAAACTCTTCATGAGAAAGGGGGGTGTGGCCACAAACACGTCTAAGGTGCTTTTTGGTGAGTTTCACACAAGACTCCCACCGTCCACCTTGATGGGGTGCATAAGGGGGGATGAAGTGCCACTTGAAATTTCTCTGGTGAGCATAATCAGTAATCCTTTCCAGTGCTGCATTTTGAGTAAGAGCTCTCTTAATTTGCTCAGAAGCTCCGATAAAATTTTTAGCATTGTCGGAGAATACTTCTGAAGGAAGCCCTCGGCGAGCAGAAAATCTGGCAAAAGCTGCCAAAAAATAAGCAGTAGAGGCGTTGGTAACTAGTTCTAAGTGAACTGCTCCGGTGACCATACATACAAACAGCGAAATATAGAGTTTTCCAAAAATACATTTTTTGGCCTCAGGATAATTTTTTCTGTAAACAAAAGGCCCGGAATAATCCACCCCCGTAAAGGCAAAAGGTCTAGCAGGCGCAGATCTAAAGTTGGGAAGATCACCCATGAGCTGAGTGGTAATTTTAGGGTTGGATTTAAAACATGGAATGCACTTTCGGATAACAGAGGTAACTTCATGGACTCCGTTTATGGGCCAATACCTTTCACGAATGATAGAAAGTAATGTACGAGTTCCAGCATGAAGATGCTGGTAATGATACTGACGAATGATTAGAGAAGTGACATGATGCTTTGAAGGAAGAATAATTGGGTGTTTTTTATCCTCAGAAAGATCAGCCAAATATAAACGTCCTCCCACTCTTAATAAACCATCAGCATCCAAAAAGGGGGCGAGTGAGGAAAGCCTACTTGATTTCTTAAGGGATTGACCTTGAGACAACACCTGACATTCTTCAGAGAATATTTCTTGTTGAGTAAGCCATAAGATTTTTGTAGTGGCTAAACCTAATTCAGAAAGGGTTAAATATGGCTTAGGAAAAAGAGGTTGTTCTACCACAAAATATTTCCATCGAAAGAGATAAGCCATAACCCTCACCAATTTATGGAAAGAGGAATATCGCTGCAAGAGAAGGGGAGAGTCAGAAACGAGAAGAGAAGATCCAGTAATCTTACCAACATCCGGCAAGTCTGATAACTCCGGAAGAGGAAAATTTGGCCAAGCGGAAGGTTCTTGCAGAAGCCAAGGGGGACCGTGCCATTATAATGTCAGGTTAGCCAACATAAGAGGGGAACATCCCCGAGAAATGACATCTGCAGGATTCTCCTTGCCAGATACATGATGCCATTGTTCAAAGTTAGACAATTGTTGAATTTTGGACACTCTATTAGCTACAAACACCTGCCAATGCGAGGAGGGTTTGGCAATCCATGCCAACGTGATGGCTGAGTCACTCCAAAAGTAAGTTTTGCTAAATCGGATTTTCAAAGATTGGCGGATTTTGACCGATAATTCAACCGCCAGAAGAGCAGCACAAAGTTCCAGTCGTGGCAAGGATAAGGATTTAAGAGGAGCCACCTTTGACTTAGCGCAAATTAAATTGGAAAAGAAATATGACTGGTAAAAATTGCGGCAAACAATATACGCACAACATCCATAAGCTTTCAATGAGCTATCGGCAAAGATGTGAAGTTCATATCCTCCACAGGAGGGAAAGGGAATAATCACTCGCGGGATAATGACATTGGAGAGATCTTCCAAGCTATTTCTATAAGAAATCCAATTTTTTTGCAACTCTGAAGGAACTGGTTCATCCCAACCAGTTTTCAAGGACCAAAGGTCTTGCATGAAAAGCTTTGCTGTGACGATAATTGGCGCCAAAAATTGGAGAGGATCAAATATCTTTGCAATCTCAGACAAAATTTGCCGCTTAGTTTGCGGTTTGATGTCACTGAGATTAATTTTGAAAAAGAAAAAATCCTTTTGAGGACTCCAATAGATGCCTAGAGTTTTGATAGAATTATTTTCATGAAGAAGCTCTACTGAGTCGTTATAGACTGAAGTTAATGGAAATTTAGAAAGAAATTCTTCCGAATTAGAGCTCCACTTGCACAAGGAAAATCCGCCTCCCAAAAGCAAAGCTGTCAAATCCTTAGAGACTTGCAGTGCTTCAGACACTGACTCAAATGAATGAAGAAAATCGTCAACGTAGAATGATGATTTTAACACTTCAGAAGCCTTAGGAGAATACAACGGGCCATCCTGTTCAGCAAGTAATTTCAACGTACGTATGGCTAAAAAAGCAGAAGGCTTTAGTCCATAGGTTAAGGTTTTTAGCCGAAAAATCTTGACAGGTTTAGTAGGCTCGTCGCGCCAAAGAATTCTCTGAAGGTCGCGCTGTTGTTGATCGACCAAAATCTGTCTATACATCTGCTTGATATCAGATATCACTGCGATAGGGAACAAGCGAAAATTCATCAAGACAGAAGAAATGTCAGATTGAATAGGAGGGCCTGATAATAATGTGTCATTCAGAGAAGTACCATTGGCATCCAATGCAGAGCCATTAAAGACCACTCTTATGTTTTCCTTTAAAATCTCATTCTTCCAAACTGGGTGATGATTGAGGTAAATGACTTCAGATGGGGTATAAGAAGCATCATCTTTCTTGGTAACAACCTCCATGTGATCAAGTGCCTCATATTCCTCCATAAACGTGGAGTATTGAGTTTTAACAACAGGGTCACGTTTAAATTTGCTTTCCACAGCATAGAGTGCTCTAAGAGCCCTAGGGTGTGTTTCAAATAAAAGAGGTGGATTATCCACTCGGGGCATTGTTACGACAAATCTACCCTCTGAATTGCGTTTGGTTGTTTCGCGAAACAGTTTTTCACACATTTCATTTTCAACCGAGGAAGGTGAAACTGAATCTATAGTTTCGATTTTCCAAAATCTTTCTAAGTTATAATCGAGACTTGTATTGACAAAATGACATTGAGAGAAATTTTGAAATGACTCACGAGGGATCTGACCCGTTACTAACCAACCTAGCTTGGTATGATGAACAAACACTCCTGGTGATATTTTAACCTTAGAGCTAAGGAGACATTGCCAAAATACTTGGGCACTGAGAAGTATGTCTACCGGAGCGCTCGTATTAAATGTTGGATCCGCCAACTGAATGTTATGAGGAAATTGCCACTTTCTAATTTCAAAAGAAGTACTAGGGGTATTACTGCCAATAGTATCAATGGCAAGGCAATTCAACTGAAATGTTGTGTTAGAATTAACGGCATCTTTGATGTGAACACGAACAAAATGCAAAGATTTAACATTGCTATTGTTAATACCGGTAACCTGAATTAATGTAGGTTGCTTGGGAAGACCAAGTTTCTTAATGAGACGCTCACTTATAAAGTCATGGGTGGCGGCATTATCCAATAGGGCACGTGCTTCAAGCCATCTACCAGAAGAGTCTTGAATTTTTAATAACACGGTGGATAGTAGCACCTGGGAACTACGAATTGAGCTAGAGCTCTGAGTATAAGATTGCGCATTAGCTCCTGGGGATGCATCTTTAGAACATCCAGGGGAAGGAGCCTGACGTGGCTTTTCAAACCTATGAAGCAAGGTATGATGTTGAGCCTTGCAATGGGAGCAAGTATTTTTAGATAAGCAATCAGGCACCATATGCCTAGTTGACAAACAGTTATAGCAATATCTTTTTTGAGCTATTAATTTGCGTCTTTCATCGGTAGAAAGGGCTTTAAAGGCAACGCAGGAATATAACCTGTGAGGTGCTTTACAGAGAATACAATCCGTTGAGTTATGCTGAACAGTAAAGACAGCAGATTTGTTTATTTTTGCACCGACTGGTTTCACAACATTAGATTTGTTATCTGCACTTCCTGACATATGACAGGCTACAGCTGACAAAACCTGACATCTATTATTCATAAAAGTAAGCAATGAGCCATAAGTATATGAAGTGTCATTTGTTAGTTCCCTCTCCCATGCCTTTAAGGTTGATGAATCAAATTTAGAAGTAACCAAGTGAACTAAGAATAGATCCCAATGCTCGACCGGTTGATTCAACCGTGCCAATGCTCTGACGTGTAGTTGGACCGTGTCACTTAAGGCTCGCAGTGTTGACAAGCTGTCAGCTCGCAATGCGGGCAGGTTAAATAAGGCTTGAATATGCCTTTGTAAACATAATTTTTCATTGCCATAACGGCCTTTAAGAAGCTCGATAGCAATGTTATAGTTTTCTCCTGTTAAGGGAAGTTCTCTTATAAGTTGAAGGGGTGGCCCCTGCAAAATGGATTTTAAGTAATGAAATTTCTGAATTTCTGGAAGTGTGGCATTATTATGTACTAATGAACTGAACAATTCAAAGAATGATTGCCACATCTCTTCCTTTCCTGAAAAATGCTGAATTTCAATTTTAGGTAGCAATGGTTTGATACCATTCCCATGGTCGCTAATTCTTCCTTGAGTTTCCTCTACCTTCAACGCCAGGGTCAAAGTTCTAACTAATGCCACAGCCTGAGCGTGTGTGTCAAAGTAATTACTCTCTACTTCTTCCCTATCTGATTGATGTTCTGGACTTTTGATTTCAATTTCAAGTTGCACGAGATCATATTTCTCGTACGCCTGTTCAAAAGCTTTTAAACGCTGAGATATAATATCAAGGTTTTGTTCCTCTTTCGGTAGAGTACCTAAGTATTTTTGAAACCGGGTGAGTTGACCTTTGTAGGCCGCCCGAGAGTTTAACAGTTTGTCATCTATTATTACTGGCATGGCTGGGAAGTTGGAATAACTCACCTACCAAAGCTGCTTGCGGCACCAGACAGACCTGCTTTCCAAAAAGAAACCAGTTGTGTAATAAGCTGGGATTGTTTCCGCTTTCCCGCAGATCTCCTGCGCTAGCCACGATATACTGAAATGTATAAGACCAATATTAGATACACAAGTTTTCTTTGAATAGAATTTGTGGTCTCAGAATAAAGGTTCTGGGTTCGATCCGGGGTTGAGGTACCATGGAAAGGGGTGAGTGGTTAGCACCCCAACTGGGAAAAGGGGGATTAGGATTCGGGCACACAGTGAAATTTAAATAGAGCGATGAGGAAGAGACCAAATATTGATAACCAAGGTTCGATACATTTATTTGATTTGTGAAGCAATAACAAACATTTTCATTTAGAAGAATAATTAAAAGAAGATAATAAAAAATGCAATGTTTCTCCAGGAAACTCAGAATAAATAGGAATTACAATAAAAATGCATAAAAAGGCCATATAAAAGGCGATTAAAAAAGTATTTTCAAGAAAAATATCTAAAAACAAGCAAGAAGCAAGAAAAAAGGCTTAGCCTTGAAGAATGTATAAACCAAGTGAAGGAAGTTCACGTTACCAATGATTCGATACTTTTATACTTAGTATTTGGCCCGCAGGAAGCGGGTTGTGATCCAAACAAAGGCTTCCTCTAAGATGCCTCGGCATGCCTTCCGAGAAAGATGGATGGTGGCTCCATTGGCGAATTGTACCCCGCAGGAACAGACCTCTTGGTAATGATCTGTCTGGCGGATTACAAGCAGTTATAGTTTCTCATCGCCGAGTTGTAGTGAGCTAGCGGGCTGACTTAGTTGCTGAGGTGAAGGTCGTTGACTCATGCCTCGCCTAGCATGACAGAGTCCGAGCGATGAAGCATGCCGCCTGGCAAGGTTCCAGCCACACAATGTTTACTAACAGGGCCTTCCCAAGAAGGGCCTTGTTGTGGAACGGCAGGCAGCCGTGGTCAGACTGGTTCAAGCAGGTAGATGTAGACAGGGCCGCAGGACGGCGAAGCGGAGAATTTATAGTGGAAATGACGACAGCGCGCCGAACAATCCAGAATGAAGGAGGGGCGTCAAACAGCCAATCAGCGCACAGCCCCAAGCACATTGCGAAGGTTGCCGCTGAGATGAGCACAGTACCTCATGAAAAAGTGTGACAGTATGGTGCGTCTAGAAAGACACTTCAGAAAAAGGTGAGTTGACAAGAATAATAAAGAACAACAATTCAAATGAAACGTAAGTTAAGTAAATAATCAGAACACCGCGTTCATACTGCAATTATAACGGAAAAAATAATGGGGCAGAAATTGAACGAGTGTTTCAAACCGTGCGGGAAACATAGCCTACAAAAAACATTCGCAAAAGCGAACATATGCTATTGCTGTGATACACTTAAACATTAAGCCCTAAAACTACTGTAGAATTGTAAACTAATATGCGGAACTGCAAGTACTATGTTCTGATGATTTCTTAATGTATCAGTGATCAAGGGAGCTTTGAAAGATATAATTCAATTACCCATGATACTCCAGACACAATGGTCTATACTCACAAAAAGTACAAAGGTACTTTCAGAAAAACACAAAATGAATACATTCTGAACACGTGTGGGAGACACTCTCGACCTACCCGGTCAATGTTCCCTTTTACAATCCTTGTATGAAATTACAGACACCAATATTTTTACCGGCTCTGCTTCACTCGCTTTTATTTCCTCTTAAGTAACCATCAGCAATGAATACAAATATAACACGCTACAAGGCCTCCTTGATAAACATTTGTTCTGACGTAAAAAGAGTCCAAGCGGTTGGGTTTGTTACTAACACTCCACATCCTCCCGACGTTTTATGAGGTGCAATAACTTAAAACAATTGAGTTACAGAACAAGCACATCATAAATGAATACCCTCCTCTATATAGAAAGTTTTACTGGCACTTTCACTCTTCTTCCACTTTTAGTGATCACTGGTTTCTGATCGATATCATCCACCTCAGGTGATTTACAAGGTGGAGATGAGGTAGTGGTATCCAGTCCATCAGTCACTGGCGTTGAAACCTCCATCCGATACAACCACTGAATAGGACGAATCACTTCTCCGGTCGCAGTTCGCAATCTCACCACACTGGCAACTCCATCTCGTCCGGGAAATGTTTGTAGCACTCTTGCTAACGGCCATTCAATCCTTCTCCTTCCTTCTGTACCAATTAGTACGATGTCACCCTCCTTCACTGTCTCAGTCTCTGGTTTCTTACGTTTCTACATCAGCTGACCCAAGTATTCGTTTCTAAACTTCTGTTTCATGTCTCGACGCAACAGCTGCAGATGCTGAAATCTCTTAGTTACGTTGACACTATCCAGGTTGTCCAAGTCCGGGGTTCCACCACCCTTAAACACGCATCGGTGAGGTAAGTAGTATCCACCAGTACCCTCTAGCTTTTCCGTAATATCTTCAATAATACCGTCTGCCACACACTCGTTTAGGGTTGAATCGTACTCCTCAAATTTGCTCGTAGCGATGAGTTTAGCTGTCATCGCGGCAAGTCTTCTCACGGCTACATCTCTATTGTCTTTCAGGTCGTCTCTATTTTCTGTCCATGGCAAGCAGACCTCATATCTACCCTCGTTATTAATATAAACAGTCTTGTTAAAATGATCAAGAGCTGCAATCTCAAGTTCGGCCTTTGATTTCTGTTCAACGGGGTCTGTGATGCCAAGTACATCAAGTCTCCACAGATGAGACAAGTCGTGGCTGTGCGTCAACAATGAAGTAGTCATTGAAGCAGCGGATTCTTCCTTCGGATCATTGTTGAGTGTGCCCATCACTACCCAACCTAGATGAGTCTCCATAGCGGTCAAGCCACACTCCAGTTTGTGGATGTTACCTGTGAACAACATACCAGCTGCATCAGAGCCAATCAATATCTCTATATCAGGCTGTCCACATCCTTTGTCAGTGATGATGATATTCGTTGTCGTCAACTCCCTCAAACATGATTCTTGCTTCAGTCTTGGAATCGAACCACATATAAGTTGCTGATCAAGCACTCGCAGTTTTCAATAATAATTGTCAGATAAACTCTCGAGCAATATCTGATAGCACTGATGAACATTCCTCTTAGACGTAACACCTCCAAACAGAACTTGGACTAAGGTCTCTGATCCTACATTCCTACAGTTCATGTCGACAGCAGTTTGTTTCAAGATGTAGGATCGTTGAGATCCTGTGTCAATTATTGCTCTCACTATCCGCTGATTGCCTCCAGACTTCATTTTAACAAGTAGAGTCTGGAGTAAAATCTCATTTGATACACACTGTGAGGCTCCAACAATGCTAGTGCTATCTGGTGTTCCAGGTCCCATCAACTCATCTCCAATTCTATCTTTATTTGCTGGTAGGTCTGGACACGTAATAGTACCGTGCTTCTTGCCACAGATCAAACATCTTAAGTTAGCTTTACAGTCGTGGGATATGTGTCCTTGTCTCAAACATAGTGTGCCCGTTAGAGGTGGTGATCTGGTCCACCACCGATCGTATGTAGCTTTCCAGATAACCACATCCTTGAACACATGTGGCCTAAGAGGATTGTTGTACACTCCTTGTGGGCTATTCCGGCACAAGACTCCTCGTCATCATAGGGATCAGGTTCCCATCATAGCATAGTCATAGACCCCGCAAGGAAATGCACCCCCCTTAAAAACTATTAAATTAAAATCCAGGCTTAAGTAAATTTCACAAAATGATTTATTAAAATCATGAGCCCCTATCCTACAATCGGGGGTATCAGTCGGCTAATCCGTTAACTAAACACAGGTAAAGAAATAAAAATAAACTATTACTTTCTATGAAAAAAATCACCCCTCGATTGGTCCTAAATACAATCAGAAAAAAATAGCAAAGCTAGGGAAATGGTTCAAAAGATTTTAAATTGTAATTATAATTAACAAGACATGACGTTTCCAAGCGAAACGACATGATGGCAAAATGTCAAACATGACAGGAAAAACAACAAAGTAAGCTGTGACCATCCCGTATTTACATTTAATTCTTAATTAATCTAAACTAATCTACGGTGAGAAGCATCCGTAGTAAAAACAACTAAACAAAAATCTAAAATGATTTACAGTCATCCTTGACAACACAAATCAAGTTTACAATCAACTGTACAACAAAATATCTACAAGTAGCAGAAGAAAGATGGGAATATGGGTTTACACAACGATTAATAAATAAGTATCACACACAAGAGTATTCTTATTAATCCTTCCTACCACATGATGGTTACTGTTTGCTTCCATCGGTCATCTATCATGTGTAAGCTAGGAAATCATAGTACTGTTCGTTAACAGTAGAACAATAAGTTACATGGTTCACGACCCACGAGTTGAAAACTCGGGGGTAGGCCAAATCCCCGTCAGTCGCATGTGTCAGCTGTCTAAAGCTTAAGCTAACGAAGAAATAAAACGACAGCTCAGTGCAATGGTCAGCGAGTTATAAACCATGATCAAAGTTAAACAGGCGTTTAGTGATTAACGATAATTATTGCTTCCTTTTTTTAAATTCATTACATAATTTTATTTAATGAGTGATTATTAGTTGGCTTTGTTTTAATATTTGTTAATTATACGGATTGACCATCTGCACGGCTTCCTAACTGGTGGATTAAACCTCTGGTATACCCCCAAGTACACGCGAACAAGTATACTCCGAGCTATCAAAAAGCTCAAAAACCATCCTAAAGTATCAGAGTGTCCTGCTGGATCACTTCTTCAACCTCGGTCTGTCAAGCGCATGAGCTTTGAAACAAGGCCGGCAACCTCAAAAACTATGGGAAACCACCCCTTCATCGTGCATAAACACACGGCATAAACCTTCAAAACATGTGAGAAAAATAACATAGCCTCAAATAAGTCAATCAGTTTCACAAGACAATTCTAAAATCTTAAAAAGGGTTGTTCAAATGGGCTTCGCTCACAACATATGCGAAGACCGTAAACATTATAGGTGACCTCCTGTCACACAATATCATTGCATTCTTAATAACGCTGTTAACTTGACCTAGTTTTATAAAGCTTAATAAACACTGGCTTCTGTAGATCACATCATTTAGAAAAGCATTAGCATTAAATCTGTCAGAAGTCTAGCCTCACCTGGGATTATGGGTTGGCACTACTGCGCGTAACCTTGGAAACACTTGTCTCCCAAAGTGACTTACATTTTGTTCATTCCCAAACTGTTACGAGTTGCATGGGCTAACGGTAAAGCTTCAAATGTTCGTTTCTTTAGCATATCGGATCCATAAAAATGTTCAGATTGTGATCCTACACTTGCAGTTCGAATATTAATTCGTTGTAGTGTTCGTGATACATTTATAATAGACAAAACATGATTAACAATGATGTGTCTGCATGGGCAAAGCAAAACATACAAAACGCGAGATATTCCACTCGCACTAACGTGTTTGGAAGATATAACGCTCCCAGCAAGTTTGTTACAAATCAAACATGTGCACTCTAGGCACTTCCAATGCATGAAATAAACATTCACACCATATAAAACAGTGGCGTTAATTTTAAATGATACGTTACTAGTGTGAACAAGACTTGGAGTACAAATAGAAAGACATAACACTCCTTCACACTGTTAATCGATTCCTCTCGAATCTAGCGGTAGACTTTCTACTCAAATAAAAATGTATACCCAAAAATAGGTAATAAAATAACCTCTCCCATTGGAGGATACGCCTGCTCAGTGGCGTGCTTTACATATCACAAAATAGGGTTTCAAAATACTGACTTCAGCAACAGCTGATTTAAATTACTTAATTACAGCCCCGTTTAAATTACACATACAATTGGTTCGTTCAAAGTGAACATAAAAATGACAATTGCACCGTGTGATAAAAACACACACATATTTAATCAGGTGACTCACTCACGATTAGGAAATGCATTGGAGACGTACGCTGCGATGTGCATTGAAACATGAAAGATTACCATAGTCGGTAAGCTAAAAGAAAAACCTACTAAAACAAAACCTAACTAGATGACTGTGAATCGAACTACGATCGTTAAAACTACTCCACCAAAGACCATCACCTTACAAAAGGCATTAGTTAGACTTACTAAGAACATTGTAGCTCACCTCATTCCTACAGGAATAATTGAGGGGTATTTCCTTCCTTTTCGAGCGTGGGCCATACTTCCAACGCTCTGATAGGCACATTGTAATCCGTTCTTCAGCCTCCATTTGATTATGCTGTTGTGGTGCTAGGTATCTCTCTCATAATGTGTCTACGCCATGATCACCCACATGGTGAACGGTGGTAATGCTCTTCTTTTCTGGTGGATCTCGTACATCGTGGTAACGTTGATAACTACACAAAAATTCACTGGTTCTAGTGTGATTCGCTAGCAAACACAGCATCTACACTTGGTAATTTTGCAGTGACTATTCAACAAATGGCCATGTCTGCTCCACAGATTCCCAGTCAGCCGTGCGAGTGCTTTCCTCCCGGAAGCAGGTTGTACTGGCTTTGAGACTAGTCGAGTCGTTGAACGTCTCTCGACATTATTCCTGCATTTCCGCAGTGTCATTCCTTAGTCCCAAGTACTAAATAGATAATGTTAGGCCACGTCTCCTTGGCAAATTATACAGAAATACTTGATGTGGTAAACTCAAAGGTGCACATTAAAGAATACCTTCTCTAATCATGGTAAAATGAATATTGACAGTCTTCCAACGAAGTCAAAAGTACAACTGCATCTCTCTGGATGCATTCAGAGATTCTTTCTCTCGTGTTACCAACTTTGGCATATAAAAATACTCACCAACATGAGCAGATACGGGCTCAATAGAAAGCAACCCTTCTTCGTCTTTAAAATAGCCTTCTTCTCTGGCAAAGACATTCTTTGTGCTCGGAAACACTCCTTGCTTTCATGCGTCTTGTCACAGAATAGACAGTTGACCCTCCTTTGTTTCTCCCCAGTCAGAAGATTGAGAGCAGTAGGTACCTCCTCCTCATTTTCAGAATTCTTTAAGCATCTTGGCTTCGGTGTCTTGGTCGAAACTTGGAATCCTGCCTTTGCCATGGTTATTCTTTCTTCCCCCTCTACTTCAGATCTGAGGAAAGATAAAAGGAGACTCAGCTTGTCACCATACGTGCCTCTCGACATCTGACTGGACGATGTGGAATTGCGTAGCCAAACCCTCAAAATCTCTTCTGGAATGCAAGATTCCACCAAGGGAAACAGCATTGCTGCATATTTATCAGACGTCGTACCTATGGATTCCAATGCTCTTAAATATGACTCAAGTTTATCATAAAGCTGAGGTGTAGTTAAGCTGTTCTTACTCGAAGTGAAATTTTTGGTAACTAACCCCAAAAGCTCTCTTACATAATACTCCGTAAGTAATTCGTCTCTTCCAAATCTGCTCCTCAGACTATCAATAGCCTTTTGAGAGTTATCAGCAGTTGGGGGAAAGTTCTCAATTATTTCTCTGGCCCTAGACTCGCTAACCGTCACCTGTATCAAGTACTGAAACTTGTCCTCCTCAGGCATTTCTTTATCCTCATGGATTCTACTAAACTGGCTCCAAAATCCAAGCCAGTCCTTAACATTTCCGTTGAACTGTTTAAGCTCTATTTTAGGTAGCCTGAGTTTCCTCCGTGAAGTTGGAGACGAACACGACATAGCATTTTCACTTTGTGCTTTGGCCATAACCTTGGCGAGAAACACATTGTACTCCACTTCCACTTCGTCGATTTTTTCCTTATACTCTTCTAACTCCGCATATTCAGCATCAAAATCATCATGTGTCCCGTCCTCTAGCCTGATTAGCTCATACCATTCACTCTCAATATTACTTAAGTCCCTTGAAAGTCTTATCAATGTATTGAACTTAACCTTAACAGTTTCTTCATCCGGATTAATTTCACCAAATAACCGATTCAAATAGTTATAAAAGCGCGTAAAAGACGCTCTGGTCACTCTTCTCTTCTTTGTAAGTATTTCCATTCGCACCAAATATTATGATAGGGCTCGCCTGAATTACGCAGTAGAAATCACAAAGTGCATACCCAAGTTACTTGCCACTATCACATCAGAAAGTTGACTCGCGTTGAAACAACGAATCACGTCGGGGTCACCACAATGTGGGAGACACTCTCGACTTACCCGGTCAATGTTCCCTTTTACAATCCTTTTATGAAATTACAGACACCAATATTTTTTACCGGCTCTGCTTCACTCGCTTTTATTTCCTCTTAAGTAACCATCAGCAATGAATACAAATTAACAAGCAACAAGGCCTCCTTGATAAGCATTTGTTCTGACGTAAAAAAATGTCCAAGCGGTTGGGTTTGTTACTAACACTCCACAACACGAGAGACATTGGAAAAGAGGTCGAAGTTTGTTTAACAAAACTTGGCATAAGTGGATCACAAACATTTCTCGGTCCTCAAGATAACTTTGTAGACCAGTGCTTCCCAACCTTTGCCAGCTGACGCCCCCATTTTCTGATACGGGTGGTCGTCGCCCCCGCCCCCTACCTCCACCACGGGTCTCTTCTATAACCTCTTCGATAAACTGATGCGGAGGATAGGCCTATAGACCAAACCTAATAACACTACATAATGGAAAATGTTTCTGAAATAATAGTATGCGCTTTATATCTATTACATTCTAACTTCATTTTAGCACAATACAAAGAACACACGTTTACAATAAATCCCTAAGTTAGTCAACAAATGTCAGTGAGAGGATTGACTGTTTTCTCTTGCTAAGATTCGGTATGTTTGGTTTGATATTTGACAGAGCACAGCGGAGATCACTTGCAACATCAAGCCAACAGCGCTGCTTTGTTTTATGACATTCAGCGTTAAAAATCCTGACTCACATAAATATGTCGTTGAAAATGGGACAATGACACGCAATGCAACTTTCGTTATTACAGGATACACTGCAAGACAGTTCACCCAAAAGTCACCCAGTCCTAATATTTTGGAATCATCTTTTAGCTTTGATACACAATTCAAATCGATGGTTTCTTCTTGAAATTGTGCTGGCAGTGCTTCAATGTCAATGGCAAACGGATTTCTTGTTAACATCCAGGACCATTCATCCGACGGGATATCAGGAAAGTAGATGTTGAATTCTTGTGCCAGGAAATCCAAATGTGACTGAATTTGCACCTTAAGTTTAATACGATCACGTTCATTTTCCAGCAAAATTTAATTAAGTCTGTGAAAGGATGAGAAGTTGTTCAACTGAAGCCGGCGTTTCCATAACTGTATTCTTTTCAGGAAAGATCTGATGCCATCATACGCAAGCATAGTATTGGAGTTTTTGCCTTGGAGCTTTAAGTTTAAATTGTTCAAAGCTTCAAAGAAATCACAAAGATATGCCAATTGCATTGCATGTCTACCCCTTATTATTCCCGTTTTCCAACGGGGTCGGGGATGAGATGCGATGGAAGTCTTTATGGCGATGGTTTTTACGGCCGGATGCTCTTCCTGACGCCAACCTCATGATAGGAGTTAATGCGATATGAAATGAATGATGGTAAATGAAACTGGGCAAGGATGTGTAAGGAAGCAGCCGTGGCCTGTGGAAGGTACCGTCCCAGCATTTGCCTGGTGTTGAAAATGGGGAAACCACGGAAAACCATTTCAAGGACGGCCAATAAAATTGGCATTGATTTTGCTCCTTACAACACAGCAAATTCCTTAGTTCATCTCCGCAGAGGTTTGTGCCGACATTAGGTATTTACCAGTGCTTATGAACGATTGATTTGACACGACAATCACTTGGAGAGATTCGAAAAAAGGGTGTTATACAAAATTGCAATATTCGAGTTAATAAAACTTAATTCGGAAATCACTTCACGCCCCCCTTGATAAAGCCCCACGACCCACTAGGGGGGCGCGCCCCCCAGGTTGGGAACCCCTGTTATAGACACTCAAAAAGTACGGCCATATTTAAGATATCAACAGTTTGAAGCGTGGTGTCGGTTAACTCGGTAAGGAAAAGGGGTCATTCTCTCCAAGCAGTTCACGCCACCTAATAAATGGGTGTGGCACCACGCACAAGCGCCTTTCCAGCTCTGAATGGAAGGATGGACTGAAGCTTGTATGTAATGTAGCCGCAGTTAGAGCTGCACCAGGCAGAAGCCGGGACGATAACCATTGTTGCCGTTGTGGCAACGAGATTGAAACCCTCCCTCATGTCTTTGGGTTCTGCAATTATGGTGTGGCTCTACGTAACACAAGCCATCACTCAGTAGGATCCATCCTTGCGGAGAGTCTGAGGGATGTTAGCTTCGTGGTGCATGAAGAAGTTTCAGGGCTAGCCACGCAAGGCAGTACCAGGCGCATTCACATCATAGCCTTCAAGGAGGATAAAAAGAAGGATTATATATTGGATCCAACCGTGCGTCTTGAAACCCATGCCGAGCAGCCAGATGATGTAAACAATACCGCCTTCAAGAAATAGAAGTTATTAGTGGGGGCCCGGGGAACAATAACTTCTCTTTTTGCTGCAACGTGTGAAAAATTTCGTATCTCAAATGCCACCATTAATACCATAGCAGTAAATGATCCATTAGTATTTTGCGTATTTTAAGGCTGAATAGCTATTTTCATTATTTATTTTTAGTTGCGATTTGCCCACTCTTCAGGTCTTTTATTCTAATTTTTATCTGTGTCATACATTTCATAGTTAATTAGTCGTATTTTGTTAACCTTCTAATTTTTCTTCTTTCACCTCATTATGATTGTTAAGCTTTGTATATTAGCAGCCTTGTAAGTCGGGGAAGCATAAGAAATAAATTTAGCGTATGGCTTTTATGCCGGGAGTGTCCGAGGACATGTTCGGCTCGCCAGAGGCTGTAGCTGCTTCAAGCGTACACCCATAGGGTGAGCTACAAGTTCCATTCAATATAAGGTAGTTCCAACTTTCGCTACCAGATGTCACGGACATCTTGTAGTGAACGTAGGCACTTTGGTATAGCTTTTCAACGAAATCTAACCTGCAAATTTTAGCTTTACACAAGTTTAATTAGTGGAAGGTTCTTTTACATGCCATAAATCTATGACATGGGACCGCCGTCTTTACTTCCCCTCCGAAGGAAGGAGAACTGAAGGATTTTAACGCTCTTTAAAAAATCCGACGATTTCGGTTTGAACCCGCGATCTTGGGCATAGAAGCTGAGCATGCTACCAACTACGCCACCGAAGCCGCTTGTACTGATGATTAAAAGCCATAACTACAAGATATTGTTTGCCTACTTCTAACGTGTTCAAGGATCTGCTGTTGATACTAATCTGAAGTTGTGGAACGTCTACAAGCTGCTCAGATAACCAATTTTGGTGTAGGTTTTAGTTACCGGTAATTGTTTAATTAATCAGAGTTCATAAAAGCATGTATCTCATGGAAAGTTTTCAGATATAGAAATTTACGAAATTACACTTGAACATTATTTGTGGTCATTATGCTAGATGTCTGTGAGATTGAACCATTCCCTGATTATTTTAACGAATTGTACACGTACCTTTTGTAATTTAAGATTTTAATATCGATATGGGGGTATTCGATTCTATGGTACCAACTTGAGAAAAGACGGTCGAACACCTATTTACTTATTTTTTAAGCTATTTTTTCCCGCTGTATTTCAATCTTCGTATGTCGTCTAAGAGATACACGCTCCGTAATGAATCCTTCAACCCCCAATTTTTACCCCTTTCACCTCATAATATACACCACATCAAAAAACCCTTAGACACAATTCTGCTTATTTTTAATGATTAGTTTATATGCCGAGTATCACATCCCCAAATGAAACAACTCGTGAGCTATTGTTATTCAATGAAATGCAAGTTTAACCCCCCCCCCCCCCCCCTTAACACCCCTTTAGAAGCCGAATATCCAAAAATCCATACTTAGTGGACGTTTTCGAGTCAGTCAGAACACTTTGTTTTATGTAATAGATCGATGTACACATTACACCATGGATGTACATGAATTAATGGGGCACTTCCTGGCACCCTAGAAACTTGAGCGTGTTACCGAGGAAGCTGATACCCGCTCGAAATCCCTAGAAAATTCGAAATTTCCAAAATGTAATGAGTGAGCCGAACTGTAGGCTAGGGGATTGAACGTCAGATCGTTTCCTGGAAGTCCAAATTAACTTTTTACATCAAACCTTGAAAGAGTGTTGAGGAAAACTTTTGAGATATTACGGTAAGGAAGTGATGTCTAGGTGTAATGATGTATGATAAGGATAGAAATTTTAAAAAACAAGTATCAGTGAGACATGTTCTGGCATCCTAGAAGCTTGAAGGTAATTACAAGGAAAGCTGATGACCTGATAACCCTAGAATTCCTAGAAAGATTTCAGTAAATTTTGTTAGGGGCCGAACTGGAGGAGGCTTGAATTATGGGCTCGGCAGAAACACATAAGTACGCAACCAATCGGTAACCTTTGTTTTCTAAAGCGAGTATTTGTAGTGCACCGTTTGCTGAAGTTCCAAAGTAATTCTTCATATCAACCTCAGTGATGTGTAGGAGGTTAAAGTCGTAAGAATAGCGATAACAAAGGTACCATATGAAATGGCACCGGAACTGATAGGCATTTCCAGGTGCCCTAGAAACTTGAAACTTGGTACCATAGAATCTAATACCCCCATATCCATATTGAAAACTTATATTTCCAAGCTACCCGATGGAAAGGATCTGGAGCGTCAAATTTGGGTCCAGAAAAAAGAACCAGCTTAAGCATTAATGAGGCAGATGACCTCGCTGTTCTGCCCCTTAAAACAACAATAACTAACTCAATCATTAACAGTATTCACCCTGTGGGAAAATTCTTTTCCAAAACGATGATCTATAGTTTTTACGGGATTTATATTTTCATTAAAACAGCAAACTAATTTTTAACTTCAAATCCCAAGAAGGGGGACGGACAGTTTTCGCGAAATTTAGGTGGTAACAAGATGTTCAGTAAAGAACATATAGCCTACTTTCTCCCAAATGCATGGGTATTGTTATAACTCTTTGTCCTTTTCAAGGAGTATAACTGAATGTTGGTTGTAGTTGCTTGTTGAAATACAACGTGCTATACGGATATTAAACATGAATATGAGGTGCCCTTTGCTAGTGCTACCCCTGTGTTTGACTTGATATGGGGAATCGATTTGCACACATATCTGTAAACTATTGGGCTGATGGCCTTGTAGTTCAGTCAGAAGATGCTTCCCACAAAAAGGTATGTTGTTGCAAAATTTGGTCGAGATGAAATTATTAGGTTGGTCGTAATTTGATTTAAGCTTTTAACATTTGAGTAGCCGCCATTCCGTTTCCGTCAAGACGGCGGCGATATAAAACATGACACTGAGGTGCCCCTTGCTAGTGCTACCTCTGTACCAAATTTCGTTCAATTAGGTTTTACCGTGTTTGAATTGATAGGGGAAATCGATTTGCACACATACATGGCCGCCATATGCAAACTATTGCACTGATGACCTTGTAGCTTAGTCAAAGAACACTTCTCACATAAAGGTATGTTGATGAAAAATTTGGTAGAGATAAGATGATTACGTTGGCCATAATTTGATTTAAGCTTTTTACATTTGGGTGGCCACCATTACGTTTCCGTCAAGATGGCGGCGATATTAAACATGACACTGAGTTGCTCTTTGCTAGTACTACCTCTGTACCAAATTTCGTTCAATTAGGTTTCACCGTGTTTGAATTGATAGGGGAATCGATTTGCACACATACATGGCCGCCATCTGCAAACTATTGCGCTGATGATCTTGTAGTTTGGTCAAAATATGCTTCCTATGCAAAATTTGGTAGAGATCAGATCATTCGGTTGGTTTTAATTTGATTTAAGCTTTTAACATTTGGGTTGCCGCCATTACGTTTCCGTCAAAATGACGGCAATTTAAAACATGACTCTGAGGTGCCCTTTGCTAGTGCTATCTCTGTACCAAATTTTGTTCAATCGGTTTCACCGTGTTTAAATAGATAGGGGGAATCGATTTGCACACAAGCATGGCCGCCATCCGCAAAGTATTAAGCTGATGACCTTGTAGTTTGATGAAAAGATTCTTCATACATAAAGGTATCATGTTGCAAAATTTGATCGAGATCAGATGATTAGGTTGGTCGTAATTTGATTTAAGCTTTTAACATTGTGTGGCCGCCGTTACGTTTCGGTCGAGATGGCGCCGATATAAAACATGACACTGACGTGTCCTTTCCTAGTGCTACCTCTGTACCCAATTTCGTTCAAGTCGGTTACACCGTGTTTGAATTGATAGGGGGAATCGATTTGCACACATACTTGGCCGCCATCTGCGAACTATTGGGCTGTTGACCTTGTACTTTAGTCAAAAGACGCTCGCCATATAAATAAATGTTAATGCAAAATTTGGTAGAGATCGGATGATTAGGTTTGTCGTAATTTGATTTAAGCTTTGAACATTTGGGTGGCCGCCAGCGCGTTTCCGTCAAGATGGTGGCGATATAATACATGACACTGACGTGCTGTTTGCTTGTTCTACCTCTGTACCAAATTTCGTTCAATTCGGTTTCACCGTGTTTGAATTGATCGCAAGGGGGGGGGGGGGGACAGGCAAGACATTCAGAGTACACACACTCACACACAGACAGACCACAATTTTTGGCCCTGTGTAGATCTCTTAAGTCTACTTTCATTTTTTGCAAAAATAGATAGATAGCTTTATTTTGTCTGGCAAGATTAGGGCCATTGGGCCCTCTCTTCCATCTAACCAGATTTTACAATTAATAACATTATTACATTATTTGCAGGAAAGCCTCCGTGGCTTAGGCGGCAGCACGCCGGCCTCTCACCACTGGGTCCGTGGTTCAAATCCCGGTCACTCCATGTGAGATCTGTGCTGGACAAAACGGAGGCAGACAGGTTTTTCTCCGGGTACTCCGGTTTTCCCTGTCAAAATTTCATTCCAGCAACACTCTCCACTATCATTTCCTTTCATCTGTCATTCATTTAATCATTGCCCCAGAGGAGTGCGTCAGGCCTCGGCAGCCGGCACAGTTCATATCCTCGCCGCTAGATGGGGGCTTCATTCATTCCATTCCTGACCCTGTCGGAGACTGGAAGCAGGCTGTGGATTTTCATTTTTCATTACATTATTTGCAGAACTTAACAATGGAACTTAAATCTAACAGGAATACATTTCAGATCCGATCACAATACATATAATGGCAGGTAAGCATGGCGTAGGGAAAATTATTGTAATTAGTTAATTATTGCTAAAGTAAGGAAATAATAGGGAAACACAAACACTAATAAAACAGAACCTTATGATGATGTGATGATGTTGATGGTGATGATAAGCATCATGGATGAGTTATTACTATAGCCTAATATTGATTTTGCAATGCGCATTTAAAAGGATGTAAGAAAACATTTAGGTAACTAAACAGAAAATAAATAAAATGTAAATTAGAAACACGAATATAACTCAGCATAAGAATTCAAATATTTGACGTGTTGAGTCCAGCTTTCATTTCTATTGTGATATGTACAGCTGGCATTGCTGTCTGAAGCTAGACGGGGTTGCTCCTCTGACAGAGCGCGGCAGGTTGTTCCACAGTCATGCAGTAGAAACTACGAAGGAGTTAGTGTAGCGTATCGTACTGTCCCCGAATTCGTATAAAGAGACACGAGTTATTGGTATGAAAGGCAGCCTTAAAAAAAAGAGAGCATTTAGTTAATTTTGGAAGAATGAATTTTGGAACAGGTCCATTATACAAGATTTATGTTATGAAGTATTGCCCAACAAGAAGCTTGTTAGCTGAATGTAACCTTCTTCTAGAAAGGGAGGATTTTATTGGACCATCCATTCGAGATAGACCATAGCCGGTTCTTGGAGAAAAAGGAACGGGATTGGAAGATCCGGTGAGCGAAGTTAGAAATGGAATGTTTTATTTTGTCTAGTAGGCTATTTAATGCATTTGGAAGCATTGACCTTGGGAAATAAATGGAAGACATTAATTAAGTTATAATCAGGAAATGTCTTCTGTGAATATTAATGCCCAAAGTATGTTTGAGGATATTCATGTCCGAGTTTCGGTAAGCAGCATTGAGTAAAGGAACAGATGTTCGAGAAGGCGAGAGAAGGATGACGTCAAGAGTGTCAGGTAACTTGAGGGAGAGTCTAGTTGGTCAGAGCGAGGGGAGCAGAGTGCTGCGGAAAGGCATTACGACAGTGGTTGTTGGTGTGTGATGTTTAAGGAAGTGATATGAACGTGTGAAACATCGTGTCTAAATATGCTAATGTATTTTGAAGCACGGAAGTCTGTGTGATTTTGAGTGAGTTTTGGATTATTCCACAGTAAAGACCGGTGGAATGGGGAGACAATAAATTGTCAGTACTGTGTAACGTAGTCGTGGAGAATAGGGAAATGTGAATGTACTTTTTGAAAAGTATTGAACGTGCATGTTGTAAGGAAACGCCTTGAGACACGTTACTTCGGAACGATATGTTCGAGAAGGTAGTGGTGAGAAATAAAATGGAGAACATTATGGACACGTGGCCGGAAGGAGAATGTGATTTATCAGAGGAAGTTATGGTATTGTGTTAAATTATGCTGAGGGAAATGCGGCCTACATCATGAAAGTGAGAATTCCTTCGAGTGGAGTCACTTAGAACGATATGCGGAAAAGCAAAGTTCACGCAGCCACTTCAAAAATGCACAATCTACTAGAGAACAGTATGAATTATGGCCAACGCAATTATGGAAGGAGACTACACGATTTTCTGGAGGGACGAGAAGAAGAAAACGCCAGGACGGAGACCAGGGATCGAACGAGGTGTCTGTCAGGGGGCGATCCGATTGCCGTGGCAGTCAGCCCTTCTCAAGAATTAGGATGGCCGATGTCAGGGAACGAGCAGCTTCTAGGCGGACCAGGGAAGAGGGATCGTGGTTTGAAGCGAGGCTACCCAGTTGTCAGCCGAGTGAAATGGAAACCAGCGCCTGTTCTGAACGTGAATGGATCTTCACTTTGTTCGCCTCCAATCCAGCAGAATGTAAGACAAGTCTTTCAATATTTGTAGCCCCAGTTCGTAGTTCTATGTTCTCGCAGATGCTTTGCGTGATCATTTTATTTCAGTAGTAATTTTGTTAAGTAGATGGTTTGGATCTTGTGGTCAGTGATTTTTATTCATCGAAGCAAGTTACGGTGTGCTTTGAGTGGGCTTGTGAGCCTCAATTCCAGCCTGTCTGGGGATATTTGCAGGCGCGTTATCTGCTTGCTGACCGTGCGTGGGTTAGTGGAGTCCTCGTTTCGATGTTTATCGCTGGCTTTTCCAATCGTAAGATTTTCTTCCCCAGATTAGATATTTTCGACCTCGTGGTTTCGCATTTAAATTATTTTCGGATTTAAGAGTGTTCCGGGATGAACAGTTTCTTGCGCTCTTTGCTTCTTTGCATTTTTCTTATTTCTGCGCTGTTGCCACTTCGCAGCTTCGGAGGAGTTAATTTTTGAAAATTGCTTTTAAAAATTAGATTTTCCTAGATTTTGAATTATTTTGAATTTTGAGAGTTAGCTATTTGATCTTTGGTGATTCCTTTCACATTGTGTTGTGGCACTATTATCTGACTTTACCACTTGAATTATTTTCGGAATTTTGAATTTTGAATTATTTTGGATTTTGAATTTTCACTCAGTAGTGGTTTTGTGCCGGTTCTACAGCCACCTCCACCTCACCCACCTCACAAGATGGCGGCAGCCTGATGACTCTCGAACCCGTGGTCGGATGTTGACGAATGAGGTGTCGTTGAACTCGGGCTAACACCCCTTTCCAATGGACAACATATTTCAACCCCAAAAGTAATACCTACCCCTACTAGGGGGTGAAATTGTAATTTTTTAGAGAATCTCTCTTTCCAATTGCAACATGTGAGAGTTTGAATGTCGATATGGATTTAAACGTTGTTCTACATAAAGTGCATATGTGCGGTGGGTAGCCACTATGAATTAACATGCTTGTTTTCTGTTTTTTACGCATGCCCACTCATGGCTTTTGTAAGAGGGTGTGGGAGTGGATCCCTATGGATGGGTTATTGTTGACGGGTCATTGTTGGCGGGGTCATTGTTGTCGAGTCCTTGTGGACGAGTCCTTGTGGACAAGTCCTTGTGGACAGGTCCTTGTGGACGAGTCCTTGTGGACGGGTCATTGTGGACGAGTCTGTGTGGACGAGTCCTTGTGGACGAGTCCTTGTCCCTTTGGACTGATCCCTTTGGACGGGTCCCTTTGGTCTGGTTCCTACGGACTAGTCCATGAATTTATTTAAATTATGTCAAAGGGCCTAACTACATTTGTGTGTGTTGAATTGACGTTGTTCACCACCACTATAATGGAATAACGATATGAAAGGAAAGTGATGAAATACATGTGAACACGTGTGAAATGACCTTATTACCGTCCTCCTTGTGAAACAAGTCACATCCTGTTTTGCTTCATACGTGAGAAAATGTGAGTTCGAACCCGTGGTCGTATTTTGACGAATGAGGTGTCATTGAACTCGGGCTGATACCCCCTTTCCAATGAACAACATATTTCCACCCCAAAATAAAACCTACCCCTACTAGGGGTTGAATTTGTATTTTTTTTTAGAGAATCTCTCTTTCCAATTGCAACATGTGAGAGTTTGAATGCCGATATGGAATAAAGCGTTGTTCCACACAAGAGACATGTGTTTGGTGGATAGCCACTATGAATTAACATGCTTGTTTTTGTTTTTTGTTTTTTACGCATGCCCACTCATAGCTTTTGTAAGAGGGCAGGCTTTTTAAAAGATGGCGGCTGTAGTGTAACCTAACCTAACCCAACCCACGAATGGTGATCAAAAAGTATTTTAAGTGACGCTTGTCGATTGGCAAACCAATAATCAAAGTGGGATATGTCAGGCCTTGAGGTGATAGCCCCTTTTGATTGATCCCTGTTGATTGATCTCTGTTGATTTGTCCCTTTGGACTGGTCTCTGTTGACTAGCCCCTTTTGGACGGGCCCTTTTTGACAGGGGGTCATTTTTGATGGATCCTTTTTGACAGGTGCTTTTCGACGGGTCATTGCTGACGGGTCCTTTTTGATGAGTCCCTGTGGACGGGTCATTGTTGACGGGTCCCTATTGACAGGTCATTGTTGACAGGTCATTGATGACAGGTCATTGTTGACGGGTCATTGTTGATGGGTCCTTGCTGACAAGTCCCTGCGGAAGGGTCCCTTTAGACCGGCCCCTTTGGACTGGTCCCTATGGACCGGCCCATGAAATTTATCCAAATTATGTCAAAGGGCCTAACTACATTTGTGTGTAAAGCAGTGTGTTGAACTGACGTTGTTCACCAGTCCTTACTACTACAATTGGATAACGATATGAAAGGAATTGATTAACTAGACATGAGTTAACTACCAACGAAACACTTTGGCGACTCTGCTTGTTATTGACCAATGAGTAGGGTTTTAGAAAAACTGTTTGCTATTTTGGGTTATTTACAAAAAATGCTTAGACCTTTTGAGTGACTATGTTTGCTAAACAAGACATTATACCAGACACGATTAGGATTCTTATGTAGCTCAGACAAGGAAAGAATTTCTACAGAATCTGTTGACATTGAATATAGATTTAGGTATTAGGAAGTCATTTTGAAGGCCTTTGTCTGGAGCGTGGCACACTATGAAAGTAAAACTTAGACAATTGGTGTAGCAGAAACGTGGAGAATTGAAGTGTTTGAAATGTGGTGTTACAGGAGAATGATGAAGATTAGATGGGTAAATAGGGTTACTAACAAAGAGGTATTAAGACGAGTGGGGGAGAAGAGATGTATCTGGCGACTGTTAATGAAGTAAAGAGAGAGGTTGGTAGAACACGTACTAAGACACCCAAGAATAGCAAACTTAGTTAAGGAAGAAAGGTTCGAGGACGAGAACTGTAGGGGTAGACCAAGTTTAGAATATGTTAAACAGATAGCCTTGAATGTAGGGTGTGGTAGCTATATAGAGATGAAACGATTAGCCCGGGACAGATAGGCGCTGAGATCTGCATCAAACCAGTCAAAGGACTAAAGACTCAAACAACAACATGTAAGTTCACTAAAATAATGTTGTGTAACGGTATATGTTAGTCAACGAACAGTAATGCATTACTAAAACCCATGACACGATACCTAAGAGCTTTTCTAAAATGATTTTAAAATGCCTTTAACCCTATATTGGTCACCCAGTTCACAAGACTCATAACTGCAATGTTATGGTAAAACAAAACAAAATCTATATTTCAAAACAAGCAAGTGGTTTAGTCAATGTATACTGGAAAAAGTTTTGTAAACACTCAAGTCCTCAAGACTAATTAAATTAGTAACTGTCAGGTTGACCGAGTGGTTAAGGTGTTTGACTTAAGATCAAATTTTCTGTATAAGGAAGCAAGGGTTCGAATCCCTTACCTGACATAACTATTGCCTTGACATGGCTTGGCCGCACTGCATTATTATGACACTCGGTACACAAACCATAGATATAGTGTATTGTTTAAGACCACTCTCTTTCTGAACATAGTCAGAGACTGTTGATGGTTAACAATTGTATTAATAGTGGGACATGGGGATAGTAATTAAGAAAAACAGACAATACCCATACAATATTTTTATTAAATTCATTTTATAATAGTTACACACTGAATTCAAGTCTATCTCTTTACCATTGTTCTATATAGATTTTTAAACACAACGCTTGTTGTAGATCCTTTTACAACTTTCTCCAGGTACTCTTGCTCTTAAAAACTGGGGAAGCCGCAATGGTTTTATAAACATAAAACCCTCATCCTATTCTTTTTCATAATTATCATCATCATCATCATTATGAATATTATCATCAAAATTATTATAGTCATTGTCACCATCATTATCATCATCATCATCATCATCATCATTCTCAACATCACTAGAACTATCCAATTCCTCTTGTTTGTTTTCCACAGGGACCTCTTGTAGAGTCTGCGTTGCTTTTGATAGTGTTAAGGGTTTTTTGAACGATGGTATTTGTCCTAACATGTCTTTTTGAGGTGATGATGAATGCTTTTTAACAAACAGTGCACTATCTTGAGCAGCAATATATTTTTCTTGGACTTGCTTTTTTACCTGGGTTAGAGTATTTTGCGTATTTAAATGTGTATTAATTTGAGATTCACAATGATGTTCTTTTGAAGTAAGTACGTTGGAGTCTTTTGTTTTAATCATTCCTCGACACTTTTTGGATCGTTGTTTTGAACATCGCCAAATAACAGTTCCTTCTTTATTGGTTGTTTTTACAATATATGTATATCCTTTATAGAAGACACATGGCTTGCCATGACTGGTTGTTGAGACTTCCATATCAACTAATACATATGAATTAAATTTTAGTAAAGTCACATGAACAATCTTTAGATTACAAGTGATTTACACACACACACACTTTCCTAAATGTCAAGATTTATGGATGTTGTTTTCCGCCAACAGCTGCTTACTGCGTATGACCAGGCTGGAGACTGGTAGGTGAGACGGTCTTTCACGATGTGAACACTGTAACAGGCAGTAGTCAACTGACAATATTCTTATACCCTAGTCAAGGTTAACAGGTACTTACTGCGTATGACAAGACCGTACACTCGTAGGTTAGACCGTATTTTTTGTTTGTTGCTAAGGATCCCATATATACCCTAGACATGTTAGTTCTGAACCCTTAGTGGTTAATTGTATATATTGAATTTAAATACACAGCTCATACAAGCACGTTTTGCGGATGGGAGGGGTGAGAGGCTGGCAAAAAAGGAAATGTTTTAGTTTAATGAAACGTCATGTCCTAGTAGGCGTGATTTATAGTAGACGCAATTGATAGTAGACGTAATTGATAGTAGGTGTAATCGATACTAGACGTGATTAATAGTAGACGCAATTGATACTAGGCGTGATTGATAGTAGGCGTGATTTGTAGTAAGCGCGATTTATAGTAGACGCAAATGATAGTAGGCGCGATTGATAGTAGGCGTGATTGATAGTAGACGCGATTGATAGTAGGCGAAATTTGACATGGGCGCGACTCAGATCATTTTTGATATCATAAAGTTACAGTGTCAATGTTTATACAAAGTACAAGGTAGAGGGTATTTTAAGACATAACCTCAGCTCACTTAACATAACCTAACTTAACCTAACCTAACTTTGTCACGTGACATGTTCTACAAGTTTAGACTTGCTTTAAGACTGATTATGACGTCATAGATTGATGGGAGGGGTGAGAGGCTGACAAAAAAGGAAATGTTCTGGTTTAATGAAACGTCATGTCCTAGTAGGCGCGATTTATAGTAGACGCAATTGATAGTAGGCGTGATTAATAGTAGACGCAATTGATAGTAGACGTGATTGATAGTAGGCGTGATTTGACATGAGCGCGATTTATAGTAGACGCGAAAGATAGTAGGCGCGATTGATAGTAGGCGTAATTAGACATGGGCGAGATTTATAGTAGACGCAATTGTTAGTATGTGCGATTGATAGTAGGTGTAATTGGTAGTAGGCGCGATTTGACATGAGCGCGATTTATAGTAGACGCAGATGATAGTAGGCGTGATTGATAGTAGACGCAATTGATACTAGGTGTGATTGATAGTAGGCGTGATTTCTAGTAAGCGCATTTCATAGTAGGCTCAATTGATAGTAGATGCAATTGATAGTAGACGTGATTGATAGTAGGCGCGATTGATAGTAGACGTGATTGATATGGACGCGACTTAGATCATTTTTGATATTACAAAGTTACAGTGTCAATGTTTATACCAAGTACAAGGCAGAGAGGGGGTATTTTAAGACTTAACCTCAGCTCACTTAACATAACCTAACTTTACCTAACCTAACTTTGTCACGTGACATGTTCTACAAGTTTAGACTTGCTTTAAGGCTGACTATGACTATGACGTCATAGATTGATGAGAGGGGTGGGAGGCTGACAAAAAAGGAAATGTTTTGGTTTAATGAAAAGTCATGTCCTAGCAGGCGCGATTGGTAGTAGACGCAATTGATAGTAGACGCGATTAATGGTAGGCGCAATTGATAGTAGGTGTGATCAGGTACTTACTGCATATCAAAAGGCTGTACACTCGTGTGTTAGACACTCTATCTTGTTAAGGACCCCTATATATTCCCTATACAAGGCTATACATGTTAGTTCTAAACACTTAGTGGTTATTGGTATTTTAAATTAATATACACAGGTTATACAAGCACGTTTTTTCACACAGTAAAACTTTGTCAAATAGCCACATGCGACACGCAAAGTATGTTTCCGCTATCTAGCGGTGACTATGGAAACTACCTGAACATATCCTAATCTAATCCTAGCTAACTTCACCTGACGTGACCATACCGGTTTGTAAGCAACAACAACAACACACTAAGATTCCATGAATTCCAGAGTACTTTTAGATTAATTATCGACTCTCAACTCTTATAACTATGTCTATCCCACTCTGTCAAAAACACGATTTTTTTTTAAATTTTTGCTTGATGTCAATACTAAAGTGATAATGGGTTTTCCGATCCTATCACTATAAATTCATTACCCCCACTCTTATCTCGGTCTCGACAACAACCATGCCTATTTTTATTATGTCAGATGATGTAATGTTCGAGTGCAAAGTGGGTGTAAAAGTGAATGCAAAGTGAGTGCAAAAGTGAGTGCAAAGTAAGTGTAAAAGTAGTTGTAAAAGTGAGTGCAAAGTGAGTGGAAAAGTGAGTGAAAAAGTGGGGTGTAAAAGTGGTACCCTATTTGTAATGGCTTATTTGACAAGTTATTTTGTGGTACCCTATTCGTAATGGCTTATTTCACAAGTTGTTTTTGTCAATGTATTTAGAGGATATTTCTCTTGTTCATGGAAAGTATCTCAGCCCTTTTTATGATAGCATAATGCTTACCGTCATGTTTGTAAGCAACAACAACACACTAAAATTCCAAGAATCCAAACTACTCTAAGGTTAATGATGGTCTCTCAACTCCATTCCACGCCTAGTCAAAAACATTATACATTTCAAATTTTTCAAAAAAGGTAAATTGAGAAAGTAGGCTATATATTTAAACTAAAAAATCATATGCTAACTCCAACACCTACGTCTATCCCATTCTCAGTCAAAAAATATATATATATTCTTTAAATTTTTCCAAAAAATATTTGGAAAGTAGGCTATAATTTGAAAACTAATCATCCTAAAAAGTCATATATAGACTCAAACCAATGGCTTTTATGTCCTTAATCGTTAGAACAAAACATGGAATTTGACATTTTTCCAAATATTGATCATTTTTAAAAATGGGCTATATTTTGTAAACTATGAATTACACAAAAAATGTGTTTGACATAAAAATGACAGGTATTTACCCCCTCTACCCACAAACCAAGTCCCAGGTCTCTGGGACAAAATCCAAAAAGGTTCAATTTTGAAAGTAGACGATATTTTGAAAACTAATCATTCTAAAAAGTCATATATAGACTCAAACAAATGTCCTTTAAGTCCCTTAACGTTAGAACAAAACTTAACATTTTTTTCATTAAAAAAAAGTCCAATTTTCAAAATTGCCTATATTTTGGAAACTAAGAATTAGTTCCAAAATGGCGGTCGTAGTTTAACTCAACCTAACCTAACCCTACGAGGTGTGATCAAAAAGTTCCAAAATGGCTGCCGTAGCTTAACTTAACCTTTGATTGATCCCTGTTGATTGACCCCTTTTGATTGATCTCTGTTGATGTATCCCTTTGGACTGGTCCCTGTTGACTAGCCCCTTTGGACGGGTCTTTTTTAAAGGGGGAGTCATTTTTTTACGGGTCCCGGAGGACGGGTCCTTGTTGACGGGTCCCTGTGGGCGGTTCCTTTGGACTGATCCTTATGGACTGGCCCGTGCATTTTATCCAAATTATATCAAAGGGGCCCGCCCACAGGGACCCGTCAACAAGGACCCGTCCTCCGGGACCCGTAAAAAATGACTCCCCCTTTAAAAAAGACCCGTCCAAAGGGGCTAGTCAACAGGGACCATTGATGATGATAATTGTTGTTTTAAGGGGCCTAACATCTAGGTTATCGGCCCCTGATGGGTTGGGTGATCGTGAAGATGAAAATGAAAAGCGAACTTAAAACTAAAACTAACTACTAACCTACATACTAGAAGAAGAAATGGAAAATTAAAGGAGAATAAGGCAAATAAAAGGACAGAAGGAAAAGAAATGCCCTCAACCCTCGGAGAAGGCGGATTGAGGGACTTGGAAGGAAGGAGAGCCATGAAAGGCATATAGGAAAGTGAAAGAGGAGAGGGTCCGCCCCAAAGGTAAGGGACAAAAGGGGAAAAACGGACCCAGCTCAGGAATCCCTCGGGGTCGCCAACTCCCGAACTCACCAGCCGTGAGCCCCTGAGGGTGTAGCATTATCTAGGGTGCACCAGAAGTGGTGGGGCTACATACACCCTGCCTCCTTAAGGGCCTAGAGCACAAGGCAGGAGGTAAAAGGAAGAGAAAAAGAAGGCTGACCCCTCGCAGAAGGAGGGAATCAGAAAAGATGAGACAAGGGCCAATTAAGGCGGGAAAGGAAGTGACTCCCTAGGCCTCGGATACCCTAATACCGTCGGGGTCGGAAGAGAACAAGAGTTGACCAAGTGAGGTCGACAGGAAAGAAGACTGAGAGGAGCCCGGCACAAGTAAGTGGAAGCAATGCCGGACTCAGCTGGGGTCCCGTGGTCGCCAACCCACGTCCTACTAGATGTGAGCCCCTGAGGGGGACAGGGACCAGTCCAAAGGGATACATCAACAGAGATCAATCAAAAGGGGTCAATCAACAGGGATCAATCAAAGGTTAAGTTAAGCTACGGCAGCCATTTTGGAACTTTTTGATCACACCTCGTAGGGTTAGGTTAGGTTGAGTTAAGCTACGACCACCATTTTGGAACTAATTCTTAGTTTCCAAAATATAGGCAATTTTGAAAATTGGACTTTTTTTTTTTAATGAAAAAAATGTTAAGTTTTGTTCTAACGTTAAGGGACTTAAAGGACATTTGTTTGAGTCTATATATGACTTTTTAGAATGATTAGTGTTCAAAATATCGTCTACTTTCAAAATTGAACCTTTTTGGATTTTGTCCCAGAGACCTGGGACTTGGTTTGTGGGTAGAGGGGGTAAATACCTGTCATTTTTATGTCAAACACATTTTTTGTGTAATTCATAGTTTACAAAATATAGCCCATTTTTAAAAATGATCAATATTTGGAAAAATGTCAAATTCCATGTTTTGTTCTAACGATTAAGGACATAAAAGCCATTGGTTTGAGTCTATATATGACTTTTTAGGATGATTAGTTTTCAAATTATAGCCTACTTTCCAAATATTTTTTGGAAAAATTTAAAGAATATATATATTTTTTTGACTGAGAATGGGATAGACGTAGGTGTTGGAGTTAGCATATGATTTTTTAGTTTAAATATATAGCCTACTTTCTCAATTTACCTTTTTTGAAAAATTTGAAATGTATAATGTTTTTGACTAGGCGTGGAATGGAGTTGAGAGACCATCATTAACCTTAGAGTAGTTTGGATTCTTGGAATTTTAGTGTGTTGTTGTTGCTTACAAACATGACGGTAAGCATTATGCTATCATAAAAAGGGCTGAGATACTTTCCATGAACAAGAGAAATATCCTCTAAATACATTGACAAAAACAACTTGTGAAATAAGCCATTACGAATAGGGTACCACAAAATAACTTGTCAAATAAGCCATTACAAATAGGGTACCACTATTACACCCCACTTTTGCACTCACTTTTGCACTCACTTTGCACTCACTTTTACAACTACTTTTACACTTACTTTGCACTCACTTTTGCACTCACTTTGCACTCACTTTTACACCCACTTTGCACTCGAACATTACATCATCTGACATAATAAAAATAGGCATGGTTGTTGTCGAGACCGAGATAAGAGTGGGGGTAATGAATTTATAGTGATAGGATCGGAAAACCCATTATCACTTTAGTATTGACATCAAGCAAAATTTTTTTTAAAAAATATCGTGTTTTTGACAGAGTGGGATAGACATAGTTATAAGAGTTGAGAGTCGATAATTAATCTAAAAGTACTCTGGAATTCATGGAATCTTAGTGTGTTGTTGTTGTTGCTTACAAACCGGTATGGTCACGTCAGGTGAAGTTAGCTAGGATTAGATTAGGATATGTTCAGGTAGTTTCCATAGTCACCGCTAGATAGCGGAAACATACTTTGCGTGTCGCATGTGGCTATTTGACAAAGTTTTACTGTGTGAAAAAACGTGCTTGTATAACCTGTGTATATTAATTTAAAATACAAATAACCACTAAGTGTTTAGAACTAACATGTATAGCCTTGTATAGGGAATATATAGGGGTCCTTAACAAGATAGAGTGTCTAACACACGAGTGTACAGCCTTTTGATATGCAGTAAGTACCTGATCACACCTACTATCAATTGCGCCTACCATTAATCGCGTCTACTATCAATTGCGTCTACTACCAATCGCGCCTGCTAGGACATGACTTTTCATTAAACCAAAACATTTCCTTTTTTGTCAGCCTCCCATCCCTCTCATCAATCTATGACGTCATAGTCATAGTCAGCCTTAAAGCAAGTCTAAACTTGTAGAACATGTCACGTGACAAAGTTAGGTTAGGTAAAGTTAGGTTATGTTAAGTGAGCTGAGGTTAAGTCTTAAAATACCCCCTCTCTGCCTTGTACTTGGTATAAACATTGACACTGTAACTTTGTAATATCAAAAAATGATCTAAGTCGCGTCCATATCAATCACGTCTACTATCAATCGCGCCGCTACTATCAATCACGTCTACTATCAATTGCATCTACTATCAATTGAGCCTACTATGAAATGCGCTTACTACAAATCACGCCTACTATCAATCACGCCTAGTATCAATTGCGTCTACTATCAATCACGCCTACTATCAATTGCGTCTACTATAAATCGCGCCTACTAGGATATGACGTTTCATTAAACCAGAACATTTCCTTTTTTGTCAGCCTCTCACCCCTCCCATCAATCTATGACGTCATAATCAGTCTTAAAGCAAGTCTAAACTTGTAGAACATGTCACGTGACAAAGTTAGGTTAGGTTAAGTTAGGTTATGTTAAGTGAGCTGAGGTTATGTCTTAAAATACCCTCTACCTTGTACTTTGTATAAACATTGACACTGTAACTTTATGATATCAAAAATGATCTGAGTCGCGCCCATGTCAAATTTCGCCTACTATCAATCGCGTCTACTATCAATCACGCCTACTATCAATCGCGCCTACTATCATTTGCGTCTACTATAAATCGCGCTTACTACAAATCACGCCTGCTATCAATCACGCCTAGTATCAATTGTGTCTACTATTAATCACGTCTAGTATCGATTACACCTACTATCAATTACGTCTACTATCAATTGCGTCTACTATAAATCACGCCTACTAGGACATGACGTTTCATTAAACTAAAACATTTCCTTTTTTGCCAGCCTCTCACCCCTCCCATCCGCAAAACGTACTTGTATGAGCTGTGTATTTAAATTCAATATATACAATTAACCACTAAGGGTTCAGAACTAACATGTCTAGGGTATATATGGGATCCTTAGCAACAAACAAAAAATACGGTCTAACCTACGAGTGTACGGTCTTGTCATACGCAGTAAGTACCTGTTAACCTTGACTAGGGTATAAGAATATTGTCAGTTGACTACTGCCTGTTACAGTGTTCACATCGTGAAAGACCGTCTCACCTACCAGTCTCCAGCCTTGTCATACGCAGTAAGCAGCTGTTGGCGGAAAACAACATCCATAAATCTTGACATTTAGGAAAGTGTGTGTGTAAATCACTTGTAATCTAAAGATTGTTCATGTGACTTTACTAAAATTTAATTCATATGTATTAGTTGATATGGAAGTCTCAACAACCAGTCATGGCAAGCCATGTGTCTTCTATAAAGGATATACATATATTGTAAAAACAACCAATAAAGATGGAACTGTTATTTGGCGATGTTCAAAACAACGATCCAAAAAGTGCCGAGGAATGATTAAAACAAAAGACTCCAACGTACTTACTTCAAAAGAACATCATTGTGAATCTCAAATTAATACACATTTAAATACGCAAAATACTCTAACCCAGGTAAAAAGGCAAGTCCAAGAAAAATATATTGCTGCTCAAGATAGTGCATTGTTTGTTAAAAAGCATTCATCATCACCTCAAAAAGACATGTTAGGACAAATACCTCGTTCAAAAAACCCTTAACACTATCAAAAGCAACGCAGACTCTACAAGAGGTCCCTGTGGAAAACAAACAAGAGGAATTGGATAGTTCTAGTGATGTTGAGAATGATGATGATGATGATGATAATGATGGTGACAATGACTATAATAATTTTGATGATAATATTCATAATGATGATGATGATGATAATTATGAAAAAGAATAGGATGAGGGTTTTATGTTTATAAAACCATTGCGGCTTCCCCAGTTTTTAAGAGCAAGAGTACCTGGAGAAAGTTGTAAAAGGATCTACAACAAGCGTTGTGTTTAAAAATCTATATAGAACAATGGTAAAGAGATAGACTTGAATTCAGTGTGTAACTATTATAAAATGAATTTAATAAAAATATTGTATGGGTATTGTCTGTTGTTCTTAATTACTATCCCCATGTCCCACTATTAATACAATTGTTAACCATCAACAGTCTCTGACTATGTTCAGAAAGAGAGTGGTCTTAAACAATACACTATATCTATGGTTTGTGTACCGAGTGTCATAATAATGCAGTGTGGCCAAGCCATGTCAAGGCAATAGTTATGTCAGGTAAGGGATTCGAACCCTTGCTTCCTTATACAGAAAATTTGATCTTAAGTCAAACACCTTAACCACTCGGTCAACCTGACAGTTACTAATTTAATTAATCTTGAGGACTTGAGTGTTTACAAAACTTTTTCCAGTATACATTGACTAAACCACTTGCTTGTTTTGAAATATAGATTTTGTTTTGTTTTACCATAACATTGCAGTTATGAGTCTTGTGAACTGGGTGTTCAATATAGGGTTAAAGGCATTTTAAAATCATTTTAGAAAAGCTCTTAGGTATCGTGTCATGGGTTTTAGTAATGCATTACTGTTCGTTGACTAACATATACCGTTACACAACATTATTTTAGTGAACTTACATGTTGTTGTTTGAGTCTTTAGTCCTTTGACTGGTTTGATGCAGATCTCAGCGCCTATCTGTCCCGAGCTAATCGTTTCATCTCTATATAGCTACCACACACTACATTCAAGGCTATCTGTTTAACATATTCTAAACTTGGTCTACCCCTACAGTTCTCGTCCTCGAACCTTTCTTCCTTAACTAAGTTTGCTATTCTTGGGTGTCTTAGTACGTGTTCTACCAACCTATCTCTTTACTTCATTAACAGTCGCCAGATACATCTCTTCTCCCCCACTCGTCTTAATACCTCTTTGTTAGTAACCCTATTTACCCATCTAATCTTCATCATTCTCCTGTAACACCACATTTCAAACACTTCAATTCTCCACTTTTCTGCTACACCAATTGTCTAAGTTTTACTTTCATAGAGTGCCACGCTCCAGACAAAGGCCTTCAAAATGACTTCCTAATACCTAAATCTATATTCAATGTCAACAGATTCTGTAGAAATTCTTTCCTTGTCTGAGCTACATAAGAATCCTAATCGTGTCTGGTATAATGTCTTGTTTAGCAAACATAGTCACTCAAAAGGTCTAAGCATTTTTTGTATATAACCCAAAATAGCAAACAGTTTTTCTAAAACCCAACTCATTGGTCAATAACAAGCAGAGTCGCCAAAGTGTTTCGTTGGTAGTTAACTCATGTCTAGTTAATCAATTCCTTTCATATCGTTATCCAATTGTAGTAGTAAGGACTGGTGAACAACGTCAGTTCAACACACTGCTTTACACACAAATGTAGTTAGGCCCTTTGACATAATTTGGATAAATTTCATGGGCCGGTCCATAGGGACCAGTCCAAAGGGGCCGGTCTAAAGGGACCCTTCCACAGGGACCCATCAACAGGGACTTGTCAGCAAGGACCCATCAACAATGACCCGTCAACAATGACCTGTCATCAATGACCTGTCAACAATGACCTGTCAATAGGGACCCGTCAACAATGACCCGTCCACAGGGACTCATCAACAAGGACCCGTCAGCAATGACCCGTCGAAAAGCACCTGTCAAAAAGGATCCATCAAAAATGACCCCCTGTCAAAAAGGGCCCGTCCAAAAGGGGCTAGTCAACAGAGACCAGTTCAAAGGGACAAATCAACAGAGATCAATCAACAGGGATCAATCAAAAGGGGCTATCACCTCAAGGCCTGACATATCCCTCTTTGATTATTGGTTTGCCAATCGACAAGCGTCACTTAAAATACTTTTTGATCACCATTCGTGGGTTGGGTTAGGTTAGGTTACACTACAGCCGCCATCTTTTAAAAAGCCTGCCCTCTTACAAAAGCTATGAGTGGGCATGCGTAAAAAACAAAAACAAGCATGTTAATTCATAGTGGCTATCCACCAAACACATGTCTCTTGTGTGGAACAACGTTTTATTCCATATCGGCATTCAAACTCTCTCATGTTGCAATTGGAAAGAGAGATTCTCTAAAAAAATTACAATTTCACCCCCTAGTAGGGGTAGGTTTCATTTTGGGGTGGAAATATGTTGTTCATTGGAAAGGGGGTATCAGCCCGAGTTCAATGACACCTCATTCGTCAAAATCCGACCACGGGTTCGAACTCACATTTTCTCACGTATGAAGCAAAACAGGATGTGACTTGTTTCACAAGGAGGACGGTAATAAGGTCATTTCACACGTGTTCACATGTATTTCATCACTTTCCTTTCATATCGTTATTCCATTATAGTAGTGGTGAACAACGTCAATTCAACACACACAAATGTAGTTAGGCCCTTTGACATAATTTAAATAAATTCATGGACTAGTCCGTAGGAACCAGGCCAAAGGGACCCGTCCAAAGGGATCAGTCCAAAGGGACAAGGACTCGTCCACAAGGACTTGTCCACAAGGACTCGTCCACACAGACTCGTCCACAATGACCTGTCCACAAGGACTCGTCCACAAGGACCTGTCCACCAGGACTCGTCCACAAGGACTCGACAACAATGACCCCGCCAACAATGACCCGTCAACAATAACCCATCCATAGGGATCCACTCCCACACCCTCTTACAAAAGCCATGAGTGGGCATGCGTAAAAAACAGAAAACAAGCATGTTAATTCATAGTGGCTACCCACCGCACATATGCACTTTATGTAGAAAAACGTTTAAATCCATATCGACATTCAAACTCTTACATGTTGCAATTGGAAAGAGAGATTCTCTAAAAAATTACAATTTCACCCCCTAGTAGGGGTAGGTATTACTTTTGGGGTTGAAATATGTTGTCCATTGGAAAGGGGGTGTTAGCCCGATTTCAACGACACCTCATTCGTCAACATCCGACCACGGGTTCGAGAGTTATCAGGCTGCCGCCATCTTGTGAGGTGGGTGAGGTGGAGGTGGCTGTAGAACCGGCACAAAACCACTACTTCACTCTGAGAATTTATTTCATTTTGATATTGGAATTTGAATCAAATCTTTCCTCGGATTTTCAGAAAATCCCGATCAATTTTGATTTTGAGAAATTTGGGACTTCAATCCTGACTTGAGATTTTCCAACAAGATTTTATTTTCCTTCTTTGAAAGGATAGTTAATTTTCAGTTTTGACTATTAGAACATTTCTCGTTGATTTAAAGTTGGTTGCTATTCTGATCGTTCAGATGAAGAGTTCTTTCGAAAACAATTTTGAATTATAAAATGTAATGTTGATTCGAGTATTATTCTCGACTGTTGTTATTGTGTGACACAGTGTATATACATAATTATTTATTTAAAGGTTTACTGAATATAGTGCACACATTAGTGGAAAATGTTTTGAGTTGACACTCACAATAAATGTAACTTGAGACGGATTATGGTCAGAAATATGTCGTGCTTTGTTAACACGCACTAGGAGATCGTCATTCGATCTGTAACAGTTATCGCTTATGAAGCATATTTAAAATTAGTATCAACGTCTTTGAATTACATAACTTGAGGGAGAGATGGTCATTTTTGTAGCATAGTGTGGGATGGTGGTGTTTACATTGAAGAGGTGTGCGAAAATACCAATTTTTTTTGTTGGTATTTCGAAGGTCGACCCCTGTAAGGGACGTTTTGTTCTGGGAACCTTTCCTCTGCCAATGGTTGTTGTTGTTATTTGGGCTGCGTGGTGTAGATGATTAGGATTGCAGTCTTGTGAGTCAGCTCTAAGCTGCGTTTGCCGTTCGTTGGAACGTTGTTTTATTAGGGTTGGTGGAGTTTATTTCGACTGTTGTTAGATTTCTTTTACTGTGTTTGAAGACAGTATTGCTTTATATTCGTATTGTTAGGACCATTTTGGTTGTATTTGATGTTTGTCTGGTAGACTGTCGCGTTCATGTAGATCGGCTGGGTTGGCGATACCGGGGGCTCCAAACGTTTGGTATTCAAGACGTTGCTGCTAATTCAGTTATATGATTATTGTTATTGTTTTGAAGACTGGATAGAACAGGGGCTTAGTGGATAGCATTCTCACCTTTATCGGTCGGAACGCTAGACCATTATCTGCTTGTTAACCTCGATGTTGATCACCGTCAGTAAATATTGATGAATAATAGGTCTATGTAGATTAGTGGAGGAACATTGGTGTAGATACTGTCCTAGAATGACACATATATAATTATAATTAGGTATTTCTTAAATTTTTGTAATTAGAATTAAAAGATATTTCGGTAATCCAATGAAGAATAAAAATCAGGATATATGTATAGAGTAATATTTTGATACTGTAAATAGTGAGAGGCCGTCACTATTTAATTCTATTAAGGGGGTTGTGTTATTTTTTTCTTCGCTCTTTATATTTTTTTTAAATTCATTAATCCTGATAGAAAAGGCATTGCGATAAGTTGCCAATTTGTTGTTGATCTTTAAGTAATTTATTTTTGTGTATTTTAGCTGACGTTATGTCAGAGTGTGTGCCATAAGACATCAATTGTAATTACATTCAGTTTTGGATTCTCGATTTTATTATATCCATTTTTGCGGTGTCTTCTCTTTTCTGAATAAAATTTGGGCACGCATTTGCGTATGCTCATACCATTTTCAATTTACTCTTGCGTTGTTTTTATAGATAGTGTGGAGGATAGGAACATGCCATGGTTATTATAGCGGCTTGAATCATTTTATCCATTCCTTTGTCCCTGTTACGCCCGAGTGAATGAGAGTCTTGCGCTCATATGTGTGTGCGTGTTGTCGCTGATCCTGTGGAGGATTTTCCATTGCATGTTATATATATATATTCACCTGATATGTGTCCACGATTTGCAGAGTGTGTGATGCCTGATATTACGGTATGTATTTTTAGCCGGGGTACTGCCGATGGTATTTGATCCGCTGTCTTCTTGGATTGTGGCATTCACTACACTGCTGAAATCGGGTACAGTACGGAGTATAGGTATGATGAGCATGAGTGAATCATTTTTTGACCGTGTACCAAGACTATGTTCGTGTGAGAGGCAGTGAAACTGAGAATGCAGGTAAGCTGGAGAGGGACTTAAGGGTATTTGTCGGAAAAGGCGTTGATTTAGTCTTAACCAGCTGAGTTGTTCGTACGCAGGGGTGACGTGGTCGTAATACCGTAAATTGCATATGTAGCGTACACAGGCATTTTGTGCTAGTTGGAGTTTGTTTTTAAGGGTAGCAGACAGGTCATTGTATATCACATCGCAATAGTCAAAATGAGGCAGTACTAGGGAGGAAACACGTCGTTCTTTTAACACGCGAGAGAAAATATTCCCAAATCGTCTCAATGAATTCAGTGCGGAAAATACTTTTCTAGAGACGCTGTGGACTTGCTGCGTCCAAGAGAGATGTTCGTCAATAATCACGCCCAGATCTTTGACTGATTCTCGGAATTCGATTGGGGAGTCGCGCAAGCGTAAGTTTGGTAGGGTGGGATTGTTTTTTAATTTACGGAGAATTTTTGGGTGTGAGATTATGATAACTTGAGTTTTTGTCTCATTGAGTCGCAGTCCATGTGAATTGGACCAATTACAAATTTCAGTTAAGTCCTCATTGAAAGCTTTGATTGCTTGCGATAGTCTTTCTGGTGCAGCATGCAGATAGAGTTGTACATCATCATCGTATAAGTGATATTTGCATTTAGTTATCGATGAAGTGATATCATTTATGTAGATCGAGAAGAAAAGGGGTCCTAGAACTGATCCCTGAGGGTCTCCTGTCACCACGGAGCGCCAAGAAGACATTTGATTTGAGTTACTTTTAACGCGCTGTTGGTGCCCGTGTAGATATGAGTCCACCCATTGGATACTGTTCATAGAGAGATGAATTTTGAATAGGCTAGAGAGTAATATGTCATGATCAACAGAATCAAATGCTTTGCTGAAATCAAGCAGTGCTAAGATTGTTGCTTGCCCACTGTCCATAGCCTTTCTTATGGCATCCGTGACCTTAAGTAGTGCCGTAGTAGTGATGTGATTTTTCCGGAAGCCAGATTGGTGCTCATCAAGGATGTTGTGCGCTAGCAAATAGCAGGAGAGTTGTTCGTACACGATAAATTCGAGAGATTTGGAGATGGCAGATAAAATGCCGTTTTCCATAGCGATGTGTACGTATCGGTCATTAACGAGTAGTTGAATATGTGTGTAATTGTGGGAAGTATAATGTCAATGATTCGTTTGAATATTTCTATATTGTCGATCCCTTTCGATTATGATTTGATTCTAAGAATGGCACGTCTGACTTGTGACGGGGTAACATGCGAGAAGTAGAATTTTTCTCTGTTGGGAGTGGGGGTGTTGTAGTTGTTGGTGAGAGTTCTGGGTTTTATGTCTGGGTTGACAGAATGTCCTGTACTAGTGAAATAGTCATTGAGTGTGTCAAGAGGTAGATTAATGGGGTTGTCTCTTTTTTCTTTGCCCATTCCCATGTTTCTTAGTTCAGTCCACGCCGCAGAGGGTTTGATATTACGCCCGAGCAAGTTGTGAGCATGCCTGGTTCGAGTATTACGTACTGCTTGGGATGTTCTGTTTCGGAGCTTTTTAAAGTCATCATAATTCTGTTGCGTGGGTAATTTCTTAAACTTTCTGTGCGCAGAATCTCGCTTAGCCATTAGTTCTTTCAGTTCCGTGCTGAGCCAGGGTGCTGGAGGTCAAGTCGCTCGAACAGTTTTCACTGGAGCATGTTTATCATATATTCCTGTCAAGTAGTCGTTCATTTTGTGTACTTTATCATCTATATTGTGAATATTCAGTATGTCATGCCATGGTACATTGAGAGCGTCTTCTATCAAGGATAGCGTGTAAATTTTAGAGAGGTATCTGTACGTGATGGTCCTTGGTTTGGTCTTCTTATATTTTAAAGAGTAGGACAAGTAGATTAAGTCGTGGGCAGAAATTTCAGGTACAGATGTCTGCCCGTATTGAAGCACTTTGTCTGTGTTCTTTACTGATATCAGGTCAATTGTCGTGTGTGATGTGCGTGTGTGATGTGTTGGTAGTAGGTCTAATATTTTCATGTCACGAGACGCGAGCATATTCAAGAGTTGCCGAGTTTCAGCTTTGGTATTATCGCCTATATTGGTATTGAAATCGCCCTTGACTATTACGTGCTGGTAAAGAGGCAGGATGCGTAATATCGCATTCTCTACGTCCTCTAAATGACCCAGCGAAGGTGCCTTGTAAACAACGCAGACAGCACAATTTTGATGGTCGGTCTCTGTTTCGAATAACATAAATTCGGGTCTTCTATTGTACTGACTATCTGAGCATGCTAGGATTTTAGGATTTAAGTTCGTCTTAACAAAAGCTCCAACCCCACCTCCTTTCTTTCCTACTCGGTCGTTGCGTAATAGTGTGTAGCCGGACAAGTTAAATGATTTGGAGAGATGGAGTGGCGATAGCCATGCCTCACTCATCAAGCAAATATGGAATACATCAGGTATAATAAGTTCTAGTTCATGAAAATGTGCCGATAAGGAATGTACATTTACGTGTTCTATGTGAAGACCTGTCGGATGAAGTAACAGTTTTTCGAACAGGTAATCACGGGCTGGGGTGGAGTCATTGTTCCCTGGAGCTACTTCTGGCACTCTATCACCTTAACAAGGATCACGGTGAGAGAGGGGTGGGACGGGTGGAATTCCTTTCACTGCAGGGGGTAAGCTGTACCGAGCTGCTGTCAGAGGTCGTAGACCCACATACTAGGTTTTCCAACTTGGGAAATGAAAACTAAACTAACCAAATTGTACTATACTGAACTAAGACTAAGATTACACTATACAGGTGAACTAATATTAATTAGAACTTAAGTAACATACAGTGGCTGCTGTCAGCTAGGTGAATGTTCATTGACTACAGTTTCTAACTAGTTTGGTAGGTCACACATGCGGTTAATCCTAATCTTGCTACCATCGGGTTGCTTGATAAGGATATCGCCCTGCAAACTCCAACAATTTCTAACAGAGAAACGAGAAATTGCAGTTTTCAAAATGGCCAGCCTGGTGGAGGTGAGATCTTCGCGAATTATCACCTTGCTACCTTTAAGCATTCTTTTTTTTTTTGAGAAACACCTCCTGCCTGGTACGGAATGACACAAATTTCACAATAATAGGCCGCGTTTTTTCCGGGGATTTAGGTCCAACTCGATGGCTCCTGTCAATATCATGCAGGTTAACACTTGCGCCGATATCACTAAAGATGCTTAGAGCTAGTTTATCAGTATTTTCTTCGGCACTTTCGTGCACGCCAAAAATCCTGATGTTGGATATCCTGCTATATTGTTCTAGGAAGTCATACTTTTCTTCGAGCTCGTTTCTAAGGGCTCGTATTTCACTCTCGTGACTCTCAAGCTTTTTGGTGAGATCTGACACCAAGTCCATATTGAACTGTAGTGACTTCTCAAATTGTTTGACGACAAGTTCAGTCACTCTCTCAGGTATGGCAGAAATAATTGTATCGAGGAACTTACCCGAACTGAGAGTCTCGTTGAGCACCTTATTTACGGCCTCCTCAACTAAGTTGGCACTACCGTTGGCGTCACAGGAGGCGCGCTTGCCCTTGCCTCTGGTCATCTTGATTAAGTTATATATTTACTATATAACTACGGAGTTATCACACAAAATAACTTAACACAGTTTACACCGTGGCCTACGTTATATAACGTAGGCCACGGTTTACACTTATTGTATTACTCACACGTGTACCACTTATTTTCAATGTGCCTACAAAATCTAATGTAGGCTAAAAAATGAAGGGAAGCTATGCACAATACAGGTAGGTTTAAGGTCAAAATAAACATAAATAGACAGGCACTTTTAGACATCTTAGAAATTTCAAACTTGGTATAGGATACGATTTCCCAGAAAATAACCCATCCAAAAACTCCCCGAGGAAGGCGAGATGGAGGGTCAGAATTCGGGTTAAGAAGCAAGATAACCTAAATACACAAATGTAAGCATTTTTACTCCCAGCGAGATACCATCTTCCTAAATCTATGGTCTATAATTCTCGTGTGCTTAAAAGTTTCTTGGAAGTACAAGTTATATAATTATGCTACGCCGGAGTGCCGGAATTTTGCCTCGAAGGGGATCTTTAACGTGCCAGTAAATCTATTGACACGGCTCCTTCGCATTAGCACACCCTCAAATGCCAACTAGCTGCGCCAGGATTCGTTCCATCCTGCAGCCTTGGGCGCAGCAGACAAAAACGTTACCGCTCAGCCACGCAACCAGTCGCAGGAAAGATCTATGGAGAGTTTATGTGTTTATGAACATATTTTCAATGAAAAATACAGCACTACATGTTTGCCATGCCGTGCACACATCTGGGAAAGGGGCACACAAGTAAATTTCAACCAGAAGGAAACTTTTATTCTAGAATACACTGTTGCCAACTTATATTGGTTACAATTGCTAGGTCGAAAGTCGATCACGATTCCCATCTTATCAATTAGAGAAAATATTCTTTTTAAAACTCTAAAGGGTCTTTTATTTTTAAGGGGAGATGTACAGTACATGTTATTTTTCTAAAAAAATGGTTTTGTTCCCTTGGTTGTAAATAGTTTACCGGTACGTATTTTTAAGATAGTAACATGTATTTATCATTGAACGTTCTTCTAATTGATAATTTCGATTTGTAGGTGCAGTAAAGTGCACGGGTATTAGGCCTATTATATATTTAAAGTAACATCCCCATATTCAGTCGTCCGTTAATAATAATAATAATAATAATAATAATTATAATAATATCGTATGGCCTCGGGTGCCGGGTGCAAGCTTTGTTATTTGACACCCAAAGGGTAGCTTGTATGTCGAATTTCGTTGTTCTTTGAAGCACTATGAAAGTCAAGGAGGTTAGATAACTAAGCTCCTTGAACACTATAGCGCTTTCTAATACAGAAATGAGGAACTTTGTGTGGGCGGAAACTCCCAAGATTAATTTTTCCATTATGAACACGGCCTACAGAATTCAAATGGGTTCTTTGACATGCCAACATCGTATGACATGGTGTCGAAATTTTTGCCGCCTTTCAAAAATCACTTACCACGGCCAGGAGCGAACCTGCAAGCTTGGGGTTAGTAGACCGACACGTTGACCACTCACCCACCGTGGCAAGCAGTCGTCCGTTAATATACCGGGTATCTCCTAAAACCCGGTCAATACGTGTGAGATTTCCGAAGTGAAATGCCATGCCCTGTGGTACGGATTCCACGTAAACAGGAGGTCCCTTGGCTCATAATCATAAGATTCATGGTCACATAAAACTACAATCTTCCATCCTTCATTTTATCTCCTAAAAGTAGTTTGTTACATAATCCTGTGTTTATGAACATTTTTTCAATATTGCGTTTTTTAATGCATGTGCTATTTAGAAATACTAGCAGACCCGTGCGAGACCTCTCGCATAATAGGTTCTGTGCGCCCCGTGTGTACAGACTAGCCACCAGGCGCTAGTGCTTTGCGGGCTGGACGCGACACAGTTCTGCAGGGGGTATTGCCTTGTTTATTTGTTTAAAAGTACTTTATAAACAAATAAATTTATTTCCGTTGACATATCAAGAAATACAAGATTTTTTCCTCTACTATTGAGACGATTTGGAAGATTATGGTACAAACCACACCTTCTAACTCCCTCTGGTTTAGGAGCTTGAGTTTTGTGAAACATACACCTTAGCGTATTATATAATTAGATATGCCCACCTGGTGGCCCGGAGGTTCGGGTTCGATTCTCGGCTGTGCCAAGAAATTTACTTCTGGTCTTAGGGCTGGAACGGGGTACAGTCAGCCTCGGGAGGCAAAACTGAGAAGATAGAGGTTCGACTCCCACCTCAGCTACCCTGGAAGTTGTTTTCCGTGGTTTCCCCACTTCTGCACCAGGCAAATGCTGGGATGGTTCCTAACTTAAGGCCACGGCCGCCTTCTTCCCAATCCTCATCTGAATTACAAATGGCTGACTGCGTTACTCGGCGGTAACGTTCTCGCTTGCTGTTCCCATGGTTGCAGGATCGAATCCTGGCGTCGTCAGCTGGCATTTGAGGGTTCGCAAATATGAGGGAGCCGTGTCAGTACATTTACTGGCACGTTAAAGATACCCTTCTGGGCAAAATTCCGGCACCCCGGCGTCTCTAAAAGCCGCAGTAGTTAAAAGGGACGTAAAACAAATAGCATTATAATTATTATTATTATCATTAAGAATTAGAAATACATACAAGAAGCAAGTTTGTAGTTTTATGTGACCGTTAATCTCGCGATCATGAGCTACAGCATCTCCTCATTATGTGGAATCTGAACCTCAGGACATGGCATTTCACTTCGAAACTGGCATGCATTAACCGGGAATCGAACCCGGACCATCGTGGTGAGAGGAGACAGCTTGACCGCTGCGCCACCACGCCCGCCCTAATACAGAGTATACAGCACAATAACACCGGTTATCAGACTAATTCTACGCATGCTTAAGTACACGGGGCTAAATTACCACGATGTCTAAGCCCCTTAAATGGTACAACAACGATCAGCTGATTGTTATTTGTAAGAGCTAGCTGTGACTGTGACTAGGTATGGTAAGCCTCATGCATTCTATAAAGGATATTCGTATATTGTGAAACGAACCAATAAAAAATGGAACTGTTATTTGGCGTTGTTGAAAACAACGTTCAAAACAATGTCGCAGTGAGCTAAAAAGTAAAAATAGTGAGGTTTTAAGTGTCAGTGATCATCAATGTAGTGTACTGCATGAAACACTGTTGCTGTCAACAGAAAATCATGAAAATGTTAAAAAGCAAGTGCTACAAAACAATACTACTATTGAAAATAATTCAATGTTCAAAAAACCCTTAACATTATCAAAAGCCACGCAGACTCTACATGAGGACACTGAAGGGGAAGGGGAACAGGAATATTTAACTGGTTTTAGTAATGTTGAGGATAATGTTGAGCGTAATTATAGTGATTATAATAATAGTGATATAGATCATGCTGCTTATGATTATGATAGTGATAATGATACAAAACAAGTCAATAACGTTTTCATGCCTATTGTTCACCGTGGAAGAAAAAAGATCTACAACAAGCTTTGTTTTTAAAACTATAACACACTATCGTAAAGGCAAAGACTTGTATTAAGTGTGCTTTTTATTGTCATAATCATGTATACCCTGCAATGTTAAATATTCTGACTTCTATAGAAAATAAAACAACATTGTACCATTATTTTCATTTATTTACAAACTTTATATACATTTTTTTGTTTCATGATAATATTTTTTAAGACAATACTAAACACTAAAACATTATTATTCTATACACATATTTTTCTTTCAGTCCATTGTCATGACTTATATCTTCCATTATTATTTGACATTTGTTTTTTTATTTAATTAAAACGAACCATGCACCTATTGTTTTTAAAACCTTCATAAATTAAGTGTACAGGTTGTACAGCATTATTGACTTCATCAAAAACACTCTCCGGCATATCATTAAACCGTGTAGGCAGAAATGTCTCAAAGTTTTCACATACACAAAGTACACGATCACCGTATGCTGTTTTCAATCTCCGAATCTTGATAATGCGGAATGGAATATGCGTTGGCAATTCGCTGAGCTTCTTTGTCTCTAAGCCACATGCTTGACCCACAGCATTCATTGTAGTAGTCTATAAACAAAAGAAAAGCATATCTATTACACTCTAAAACAGCTTTAATAATATTGTGCAATTAGGGATTTTGCACTATGCATGGCTGATAAATTTTACTATTTATGCAAGAAATGCCCTAACTGTAGCAGATACTGCTTTTCTGCATATAGCACAAGTGTTGAGAGTTCTAATGCACACTGGACACAGGCTATCATGTGTCCACAAGGCAAAAATACAACACCTAGTTCATCTTGTTAACAAATTTTACATAATTGTTGGTCACACTTTGGTATCTGTTCGTGAGACAAGTCTTTTTTTTTTTCAGCCTCATGTATTTGCTCCGCATGTTCTAACTCTAAAGGCACTTTTATGTCTTGTGCTGTAATCACGTTTTCTTTACGAATAGTGTTCACAAATTCCTGACCTTTAAGCAACACCATGTATTTACAGTTAGGTAACCAACGAGCGTGTTACACAAGAGGGTCATCAGTCATTTGCCAATCCTTTAAAGCAAATCTACAATAAAAACATATTGTTTTATCCCCTTCACCAGTATAAAAAATCCAGCTTCACTTAGCCGTTTGGTAATGTGTTTTAATATTAATGGCCAAACATTTTTATAAGATTCTAAACGTCTTTCAACAGAGCTGTACTCTGGGTGTGCTAGTGCTTTAGTCTTGCAAACTCCCAATTTTTCAAAAGCACATGCCAATTCAACACTGTCTATGGCATATGGACGACATATATCGACACTACCGTTGTTGACTGGTAATACATCATTATTATTATTATTTATTTGTGATTCAGCAACGTAAGTAGCGGCGAATGGTCTTGTGGTTCGGTAAAATGAATACACGGGTATGTTACCCACTTGTTTTCCAAGCATGTAAGGACAACAAGGAGACCATCGCAAATGGTCTCTAAAGGGATCATCCCCTTCTTCCCAGTGTGAAAGTTCAATACGACAAAACACACAGCGCACCACATCTTCTCGGTTCAAGTAAAAAAAAACGGCTTTTGCAAGTTCATGTGTCGACAAAAAGCCTACAGGCCAGGATTCAAATGTTAACCAACGGTCATGTTCTGATTTTAAATTTAACCCACGTGGTAAACCAACTTGCTCACTTGTTGTATTTGGTACTAACGCTATGTGTTATAATAAAACTTTTTCTTATTGTAAGTTACTAACGTTGCACCGAGTACTTTAAAGCACAATGTATGCTTGTTCACTGTCTGTTCATTACGTTAATGGTGCATGACGACACCTAAAAGCAAACAAAATAACCAATCACTCAATCAATCAATACTTGTAAATAAAACTTTAACGTTAATTGGCATTAATATATCAAAACACCATAAAAATTATAATAAACTGTATGTCGGCACTAACAGTAACCCATGTACTTATTTTCTTTTTATAAAGCTACAGTCATTTACATTCCCCTTTAACCAATACATAAACAAAAAATAATAATGTCATGTCATTTTGTTCAGATTATCATGTTCAAACCTGTGAATATTCGTTGAGTTCATAGGGTACAAAGTTCCTCATTTTTCTACTAGAAAGCGCTATAGAGTTTAAAGAGATTAGATATCTACCATCTAACCTCCTTGACTTTCATAGTCAAGGAACAACTAAATTCGACATGCAAGCTACCCTCTGTGTGTCAAATAACAAAGCTTGCACTCGGCACCCGAGGCCATACGATATTAATATTATTATTAATATTATAATAATAATTATTATTATTATAGGGAACGACATGTCAGTTAAATTAAAATTTTTGATAGTTTTTCAAAATCCTATATGGCCTTGTACTTTCCCGGTAAACAACCAATATGGTCTTGTACCGGTTGCCAATACATAGTCATTAATCAAGAAAGCAATCATCGTCCTAGTCATGTACAGGTAATTAATTTTTTGTCTACGAGTTTTCAGTAGTGGTAAAATGGAATAGCATTTTATGTTAGGCTTACCTGAGTTTTAAATAGTTCACTGCCTGGAAACAATGGTGGCACTTTACTGCGTCTCGGGTTTTCAGCGATTGCTACGGCGGTAAAGCTTTTCTTTCCAAGTTTCTAAAAATAAATAAAATAAACCGTTATAAATACCTAAATTCAGGTTAGTACATGCATTTCATAAAATAAAATATGAAACAAAAAATTGAAACAAGTTAGTTTACAAAAATAATCCCACCTTCACTTGCAGTGGCTTGTTGCTGTTTCCTTCTAGTGGGCTCAAAAGTAAGCTGGTTTCTAGTATCTCAGACATGTAAGGTATACCGGTTATCTGCAAACAAATAAATTAAAAAATCAATAATTACCTAATCAATAACTACAAATTTAAGGTTCATTAGCATGACATTATTAAAATAATCATTCATAGGTACTTACCAAAAAAGAAAAGTATTTCTTCTTCCACAGCTCTAATGTATACGTCCGTGTGCTAAAATGGCAAGTGCATGACTAACGCAATTGTTATCAGTTAGTCTAGCAACAGAAAAAGTTGTATTTTCTCAGCGTTTTGACCTTGAATGATTCTCTGTCTCTCTCTCGCACGTGTTCCCACGCCTCTTCACATTCCTCAATCCGAATAAGATTCGTGTACCTTATTCTAGTTTCATGTTTTTAATAAGGAACCAAAATGGCTACCTCTTATACATCGGTAGTCCTACTGTCTCAGAACCAAAATGGCGGTCCCTGCTTAAACAGCACACCTGCTAGCCACCACGAGGCAAGTAAGCTGATATCACACTTCCTGCTGACGTAGACATTCCTGTCTCGTCAGCACCAGTAACAGCTCTTACGAGTCCTCTGGCTAGGTACAATATTCAGTCACCAGTGAGCAGGTCTGCGTGCGTGTTAGCATTCAAAACATGTGTGTGTGTCTTATTATTATTACCATTATTATTATTAAACATTTTACTGTAATAATAATTACTAGCAAGCGGCCATCCTCAATACATGATCATGTTAACCACATACTTTCATCCTAAAACACATGACTTTACCCAGTTCAATATTTAGTTTATAACATTTCAGGCCAATGACCTTACCGTTTTGGCTCTTTGCGTACATGCACATGACTTGGTCGAGCAAATGTTATAGGTTTCCATATTCTAAAACCATTTACTCTGCCAGACAGCAGTCTCGCTTATCACCGTTTACTAGCATGTTAAAGATCCCCTTCAGGGGTAAAAAAAATTCCTAGCACACTTAACACATTTTCAATTATTCGCCTCTATCCGTCATAGGAAATGTCACAAAACCAACCGTCATAAGCTGCCCCCGCCATCCTACCAAAATAGCTATTCATTTCTTCCGGGCACGGTCACCGAGATCGCCAACGTCTAAGAATCACTTGGCCATATCCTACAACCGTCTGTTGTGTCAAAGAGCGATCTCGCTCATCACCGTTAACTAAAACGTTAAAGATCCCCTTCAGGGGTAAAAAATCTTAGCATGCTTGTCACATTTCAAAATATTCGCCTTCATTCATTCGTCATAGGAAAAATTTCCAAAAGCAACCCCTCGTTTTGCCATACATCGCCCCCGTCGAAATAGCCATTTCTCATATCCACCATGGCCAATCATAGCCTCGTTGTAACACACGTCAAGCGCTACCGGCTCTCTGTCTACAAACACGCTTTTATTTAAAAAAGAAAAATTAAAATGCCTAGTTTCTTTTGTCCTAGAGACTTGACATTTATTTTAATGGTAGAGGGGATAGGGACCTTTCATTTATGTCAAACAATTTTTTTGTCAACGTGTTAGTTTCCAAAATAGTAAAAAATTCAAAATTTAAGGGTTTTCAAAATATCTCAAAATATAAAAAGTGTTATTATAAAAAATAAAGGTCATAGAGACCATTGGTTTGAACTATGGCACAACATTCTATCATGTTTTGTTTTCAAACTATCGCCTACTTTCAAAATCATTTTTTTTAAATTGAAATATATAACGAGTGGTCCACAGGAAAGACGACGTCAGCTCGAGTCCAACGACACCTCATTTGTTAAAATCCGATCATCCGTTCGCCAATGATCAAGAATATTCGCGAGAAAGTAGGCTATCATTTTGTTTTTCCTCCTACACCCTTGAAACTTGCTGCCAGCCTAGAGGGCATACCCACCTTACATTAACGTCAAACAAACTTTTTTTTTCCAATTCACCGTTTCCAAAATAGTGCCAATCCAAAAAACAAAAGTTTTCATTTTTTTAAAATACCAACACACATGCTTAGCCAAGAGAACGTCATCCCAACGCCAACAATACCTCGTTCGTTAAAATCTGACCACGCGTTCGCGAGATATCGCCCAAAGTTTATATGAAAGTAGGGGGTTAAGTAGAACCTACAACCTCCCACTACTGCACAGTTTTAGTCCTAGAGACTTGAAATTTATTTTAGCGGTAGAGGGGATCAGGGCCATTCATTTACGTCAAACAAAATTTTTTGTAAACTCTTTAGTTTCCAAAATATAAAAATTTCAAATTTTAAGTGTTTTCAAAAAATCTCAAAAAATAAAAAAGTTTTATTATAAAAAATAAAAGTCATAGAACCATTCGTTTCAACTATGGCACAACGTTCTATCATGTTTGGTTTTCAAACTATCGCCTACTTTCAAAAACAAAATTTTTCAATTTTTTTTTTGAAAAATATAATACTTGGTCCATAGGAAAGAGGACGTCAGCCAGAGTCCAACGACACCTCATTTGTCAACATTCGACCTTGGGTTCACGAGATATTGGCTTGGACTCACGCGGCGGCCATGACACTGGTTAGAATTCTCCTTACCCCCCTACTCATAGCTAACATGCAAACGCGTCAGCTGTAGGCGACCTAATATCCCCAAATTAAATATTACAATGGCATTTAGTGGTCGTGAAAGTCTACGTATTGAGATACATTAAGTAATTCTTCCTAAATAATCTTTATAAATTGTGACCTAACTACACCATGCCTACCTCAAGTTTCACGATATAAGGCGGCAAAGTCACAGACGTTTGCCGGGTGTCTTTTCCTGTGATATATCCGAAAGCATTCGAAATTAACTCTTCCACGTCGTTCACGTGGCCACTGACAACTAGGTTTTTTCCTTTCTTCCATGATGATTCACTTAGTTCCCCGAATTTAATCTCTCTAAACCCGCAACTTGTTCGAACGTCACACATGCTGTACTGAGACTCTCGCAATACGCCTCACCTCTTGTTTCAGAACGGGCCACTAAGTAGCGCTAGTAGTAGCATTTCGAGCTGCATGCACGGTGCCTTCACCTAAAATATCACTCAAAAATTATTCAAAGCATTGAACGTTCTTCAACAAAATATTCATGTCGACACGAAGCAAGGTTTACGAATATACAGTTAATGGCGAGCTCTATTGTCTTAATCAACACTTAGATGTGAGTAAAATTATATCACGAATGAAACTGAAATAGTTCACCTCGCAGCGTAGTGGCTGTCACCACGGAGGTCCGGGTGCGATTTCTGGCTCTGCCAAGAAATAGCCATCCTTGAAATGGTTTTTCGTGGATTCCCGACAGACAAATGCCGGGCAGTACCAAATATATAATAGAAAAGCAAAGAAAAATGTTGTTCATACATGCGTAATCCTATTTTTCCGAATTCTTATGATCCATCAATAAATTTAGAATTTGAAACCGATTTTGTTATTTCCTTTCTCCGATCCAAAGACCTGATCGTGGAGTAGTGGCTACCATTCTTGACTGTCGCCTCTGAGGCCTGGGTTCGATTCCCAGCTCTGCCATCCTAGAAATGATTTTCCGTTGCCCAACATCGGCCAAATGCTGGGATAGTTCCTAATGTAGGCCAAGGTCGCTTCCATCCCAATCCCCCAACAAACACTACAACTACTACTACTTCTACAAACACCACAATAACACATGTTATCAGACATTTTTAAATACAGCCTATGTATCACACAACTACAAGGCGCTGAAATGAACACAATGTCCAAGCCCCTAAAATGAAACAAGCTTAGCTGAGTAGAAGTTGAAAACCACTCCCAAGATGGCTGCGGAGGGAATCGAACCCACCTCTTCTCAGTTTTGTCTCACGAGGCTGAGGGTACCTTGCTCCAGCCCTCAGACCAGAATTATATTTCTTGACTGAACCGGGAATCGAATTCGGACCTCCGGGGCGACAGCCAATCATGCTAGCCGCTACATCACAATGGTGGTTCCTAAATTGGTTATATTCGTGAATTTTGAAACAAATACTTGAATGGACAACGAGCATTGCTAAAATGGTGTTATTGATAAAACGGTTAATTCGTAAAGACGAAGACATTGCATTTCAAACTTGTCACTGTTTTTGGAAGCAAGACTGCCAACCAATCAAGCGAACAGCAATCGGAATCCGAACCAATTAAATTAACCATTTTGGAGCGGTGGTGTATTCATGTAACATAGGTTCATACGCGGCTGGGAATCGAACTCTAGGCTCTTCAAGTCAAAAACTTTCTCTCTTAAGTTAACAGCCCTGGGGCTGGTTTGCAGCAACTCGCCAATCTTCTCTTTTCTCCGCCATCCTCTTCAATTCACAATATGATTTAGTGTTCGTGTCTGTCATTAACTGTGTGATGTATGCAAGTGGTGGTCTTCCTCTTGTGTTTTTCCCTTCGACGACTCTTGCTATCAGGCTATTATGTCTGAGAATATGTCCCAGCATAATATAAATAACACTAACAAACAGTGAAAATGCTTCTGAAACAAAAACAGTCACTTCCAGTTTATTCGAGCTTGGGAATTACGAATATGGCATTTAAAATACTGATTTCGCACTATGTTCTGACGTAGGTAGGTTGATTCTTAAGTTTAGGGGCTGCGACAACGCGGTCATGTAGCCCCGTGTACTTGGCGTGTGTGTAGAATCTGTCTGATAACCGGTGTTAATTGTGATGACTGTAATAGTGTGTGTTATCTGTTTTTTAATTTAAGTACTGCAACTTAGAATTTTTCAAATAGTTCCTACTTTTGCCGCCAAGCGCCACCGTCAACGACTACTAGGCCAAGTTCTGAACTTAGCTACCAGACGCCACCGCAGTCGGCTCTTGGCAACGAACGTAGCAACCTAAGAGCGTTGTTTACATTCTTAACCTATCCAATTTAGCTTCACACTGGTTTAATTAGTGGAAGGTTCTTTAACATGCCATAAATCTATGACATGGGACCGCCGGCTTTACTTCCGCTCCGAAGCATGGCATACTGAGGGACTTTTAACGCTCTTAAATAATCTGACGGCTTCGGCCGGGTTTGAGTTCTGAGATATAACGATATTTCATTAAATGCTAGAGAATTTGAGGGATTTTCGAAAAATTCTAGGTTTTTTTAAATTTAAATAAATTGTAGGATGGCAATCCTTAGTACAGGTATCCTGAGCCATTGTCAGCCATATTTCCTTTATTGTTTGTGAATAACCTTAGTTTTCTTCTTCTTATGGGACAGCAGGGATAGGTCTTCATATTACAACAGAATGGACTGGCCTTCTAGGGAAACTTCTGGGGGAAAAACCGTACATCACAGTTCTCTGGTTGACAGAAACAACATTCTTTTGCTCCCTTTATACTTCTAACTTGGGCTTATGAAGAACTTTGTAAAGGGGATTGATAGGAATGGAGAAGCTTTCAAGTACCTCAGAGCAAAATTCCCACTTCTCAGTGAAGCTAAAGTGAAAGAAGGGAAGTAGAGAGGCTGTGGGGGTTCTGCTTCAAATACCGTTATTTATGCAAATGAGGGGGGCGTGGCAAGGTCAATGACCTTGAGGTAGGTCATGGTCAATGACCTTGAGGTAGGTCATTGACCCCCAAGGTCGCCGGGACCCCGGAAGGTAAACAAACCTTGGAGGGTCCAGGAACCGGTTTGAGGTGGTGTGGGTGGAGGGGAGGGGTGGGGGGAGGGGGAGGGTGGGGGAGGGGGGAGGGAAGGGTGGGGTGGGGGACGAGGGGGGAAGGATGGAAGAGGCTCTGCACGAGACCCTCCTCGACCCAGTCTCTCTCTTGGACTGAGCGCCTTCTCTGATATTATCCTGGGCTATATAGCTTTGCTTTGAGCACGATGAGATCCGAGTGTTGCCGAAGGTTTCCGAATCCTTGGTTGTGAATGATTCGTCAGAGAATTGAACGGTCAACTGGTGTGTGTGTGTGACGTCACAGCAGATTACGGGATGTGAGGTAGGTCATGGACGGGAGTGTTTTGAATGGAAAACATGAATGGTGGTGGGTGGTGGTTGTTAAACCCTGGCGTGCTAGGTTTGCGGGTAAATAAACGTGAATGAAGATGGCACCGTGAATGGAGGTTGCGACGTCACAGCAGATTACGGAATGTAGCACAGGTCATGGATGAGAGTGTTTTAATGGGAAACATGAATGGAGATGGATGGTGGTTGTTGATCCCTGACGTGCTAGGTTGGCGGGTAAACAAACGTGAATGAAGATGGAACTGTGAATGGAGGTTGTGACGTCACAGGCATAATGTAGTGTAGGTCATGGATGGGATTGTTTTTTTCTAATACTTAACGGTAAACAAATTGTTAATGGGTGGGGGATACAAAACGCATGGCATGTCGGTTCAGCCAGCTCGACATGAAATAAAAACAAGATGGTGTAATGTCTATTGATGACATTGGAATATTCCATCTAGTTGTGAAGATATGAACTGTGCCGACTGTCGAAGCCTATCGCACTCCTCTGAGCCAGCGATTGAATAAATGACTGATAAAATTAAATGATGGTGGAGAGTGTTGGTGGAATAAAAGTTTGTCTGGAAAACTAGAGTACCCGGAGAAAACCAGTCTGCTTCTGTTTTGTCCAGCACAGATTTTACATGGAGTAACTGGGATTTGAACCACAGACCCAGCGGTGAGAGGTTGGCATGCTTCTCCCTAAGCCATGGAGGCATAATCACAGAGACCTAGTGCAGCCGAAGGATTTTCATTTATGCTGACTTGGAAGATTTGAATTTATGTGTTATGGAGCTGAGGATATGGAAGGTGTGCTAGATGGTTAATGGACATGGATGGGTGTTAGAATGAATAATCTGATTTGAACGGTCAACCGATGTGTGATGTCACAGGAGTAAATTTCTGAGATTGACACCTGACATGTTGGCTCGCTCAGCTTCATATAAAAAAATAAAAGTGGGAATGATAGACAAATAAATCAAAACAATAATTTTTTTATTAATAGTTTTCTTTTTTCTTACATTTACTTGTTATTATTTTCGGAAGCTTCTTCTTCCGCCTCCTCTTCGGTGTCACTGCCTCCTTCATTTTCCTCCTCCACCTCCTCCATCGTCATCATCATGCGGACAAAAAACTCCGCCATGACACGGTCATTAGAAAAACTATAAAATAGAAAAAATGTCCATCAATGTCATTAGAATACCCAATCTAGCGGCGAGAATATAAACTGTCTTGATGTTTGTGTCAGGGTGAACCAAAGTACACAGAAGAAAACCTCCTAAGTTATGGAGGCATACTCCTTGCACTTATCTGCATCAATGATTAAATGACAGGCAGAATGTAGGAAATAATGGGAAAAGAAGACTGGCCTCTTGCAGAAGGAGGGAATCAGAAAAGATGTGGCAAGGGCCTTGGATACTCTAATACTATTGGAGTTGGAAGAGAACAAGAGTTGACCAAGCGAGGTTGATAGGAAAGAAGACAGAGAAGAGCTTGACACAAGTAAGTGGAAGCAATGCTAAACTCGGCCGTCACCTCTGTAGTTTTAAAATCCGCGTTCTGCTATATGTAAGCTTTTGGAAGCTGAGTTTAAAAAATGTTTTGCAAGAAGAGAATAATACTGTTAATTTTGTTATCCTTAATTCAACCGTCTTGATTACTCATGCTTCAAAGATCCTGTCCAGAATGATTTACAAGAGGATTGAAAGCCAAATAGAAACAGAGTTGGGTGAAGATCAGTTTGGTTTCAGGAGAAATGTAGGAACAAGGGAAGCTGTACTAAGTCTTAGGCTGATTTTAGAAGGTAGAATAAGGAAAGATAAGAGAACGTTCATGGCTTTTGTAGATTTAGAAAATGCTTTTGATAAAGTTGATTGGACTAAATTGTTTGACATTTTGAAATCAATTGGAATAAAGTACAGGGATAGGAGTGTGATATACAATCTGTACAGAAACCAGACAGCAGTCATTCGAGTTGAAGGACATGAGAGAGAAGCTGGTATTCAGAAAAGTGTAAGGCAAGGCTGCAACTTATCACCCATACTTTTCAATCTTTTCATTGAACAAGCAATGAAGGAAATTAGAGAAAAATTTAAAGTGGGCGTGAAGGTTCAAGGAGAAATAATTTCAACTCTGAGATTTGCTGATGACATTGTCATCTTGGCCGACAAGCCTGAGGATTTGAATGAGTTTTTGAATGGTATGGACTCCGTCTTACGGAAAGAATACATGATGAAAATAAATAAATGTAAAACATAAATACTGGAATGCAACCGAAATAAATCAGAAACCTCTATGGAGATCAAATTGACAGGTGAAAAGCTGAAGGAAGTAGGAGACTTCTGTTACTTAGGAAGCAGAATAACCAGTGATGGACGAAGCAAGTAAATTGGCTCAGACAAAGAAAGCATTTCTACAAAAAAAAGGAATCTGCTGACATCGAATATAGATTTAGGTATTAGGAAGTCATTTTTGAAAGCCTTTGTCTGGAGCGTGGCGCTCTATGGAAGTGAAACTTGGACTATTGGTGCAGCAGAAAAGATGAGAATAGAAGCATTTGAAATGTGGTGTTACAGGAGAATGATGAAGATCGGATGGGTAGATAGGGTTACAAACAAAGAGGTATTAAGACGATGGGAGAGGAGAGATGTTTCTGGCGACTGCTAATGAAGAGAAGAGATAGGTTGGTAGGACACATACTAAGACACCCAGGAATAGCAAGCTTAGTTATGGAAGGAAGGGTCGAGGACAAGAACTGTAGGGGTAGACCAAGGTTAGAATATGTTAAACAGATTGCCTCCGATGTAGGGATGTTGGAGCTATGTAGAGATGAAACGATTAGCTCAGGACAGGGAGACATGGAGAGCTGCATCAAACCAGTCAAAAGACTGAAGACTCAAACAACAACAATTCAACTTTTGCCGTACCTTACACAGATCTCACATGAAGTAAGTGAGATTTAAACTGCAGATCAGCGGTGAGAGCTGGTATACTACTGCTAATTTACATAACAGCCCAACACAATTTTAATGATACTGTCACAACTTTAAGATATTGAAAGCCTGTTTGACATTAGACTGGTATCAAGATTGAGGATGTAGGCTATTAACTTTTATTTTTGTTAAAGCAGTATGTCTTGGCAATAAATTTAACAGGTCTTCAACCGGTAATACAATTTGCATTAAATTACAATAAATTAGTCATGTTTCTTAAGTGGGACTGGGAGAAAAAAGAAAGTTTTTTTTCCAACTAGTCTGTAGCGCAACATTAGGTCACGGGTTCAAGCTCTCTGCTGACCCGGTAGACGCGTGGGTTCGAGCCCCACCGTCGGCCGTCCTTGAAATGGTTTTCCGTGGTTTCCCATTTTCAACACCAGGCAAATGCTGGGACGGTACCTTCTGATAGGCCGCGGCCGATTCCTTCCACATGCAAATGCTGGGACGGTACCTTCTGATAGGCCACGGCCGATTCCTTCCACATCCTTGCCCAGTTTCATCTTCATCGACTCCATTCCGACGCGCAGCTCGCCCACGGACGTCGAATAGAAAGATCTGCACTCGGCCTCTGAGGAGGTCACACGACAAAAACTAGCCATGAAATTCAATTAAAAGCTTGTCAGGACGGACTCGGTAGACGCATGGGTTCGAGTCCCACCGTCGGCCGTCCTTGAAATGGTTTTCCGTGGTTTCCCATTTTCAACACCAGGCAAATGCTGGGACGGTACCTTCTGATAGACCGCGGCCGATTCCTTCCACATGCAAATGCTGGGACGGTACCTTCTGATAGGCCACGGCCGATTCCTTCCACATCCTTGCCCAGTTTCATCTTCATCCACTCCATACCGACGCGCAGCTCGCCCACGGACGTCGAATAGAAAGACCTGCACTCGGCCTCTGAGGAGGTCACACGACAAAAAAACTAGCTATGAAATTAAATTAAAAGTTTTGCAGGATGAATTAATGAGTAATGAAACTAATGGTAGGTAATGAATAATGATTGTGCGACCTCTGGAGAGGTCAAGTGCATGTCTTTCTAGTTAACACCCGTGGGCGACTTGAGCCCTATGACATGACGCTGCGCTTTAGTGAGTGGAGCTGCTGTTATTATAGTTAATATATATGAACAAGTGTTGAAGAAAGTACTACTTGCATACAATTTGCATTCTCGACTAGTACAAGTTATTACACAAAGGTCACACCCGGCTAAGTTTATAAAACCTTAACGCCTATCTAAGTGTTCAAAGCTACTTGACCACAATTTGACAAACGCTATTAACATTAACAGCAATAGTGTTAGCCAAGCTTGACATTGCATTTAAACAATAGTGTAATAATTAACTTGACTGTTTATTGCGAGACAAGATACAACTATGTGTATAGCTGTGTGGCTCAACTATAATGTTCTTGGCTGCTGTTAGCCTCTGAACTGGAGGGTCCTGGGTTAGACTTTTGGGAGGTCTGTGGGGATTGTATTTTCTGGTGATTAATTCCCCTGGCTTGGGGACTGGGTGTTTGTATTGTCTTAATTAAAAATATATTCCGGTCCCATGGTTAATTGGTTAGCGTTCTAGGCTTTGATTTAATTTTTTTAGCCTGGTATCAATTTAAAAAAAATGAATATTACTTACATGAAAATGTCTAAAGATGAATCCCAATTTGCGGATTCTTCTTCTTCATCCCCATGATGGGTTTTTTCATGATCCGACATAGCAGCAGTGAATGATAATTCTTTGTAAAGTAGCAGGTTCATTTATACTAAATATGGAGGTCATCCAGTTACTGAGAAAGCGGACACTAAATATGGAGGTCATCCAGTTACTGAGAAAGCGGGCAAACCGGTGTGTTGCCTCTGATTGTAAGGGTATATAAGCCGTGACATTATTGTTGCTAGCCAGAGAAGTCCACGAGTTGGTAGTATACACATCGCTTTGCTGCAAAGATCTTCTATCAGGTAATATTGAACACAGTACTTTTAGTTTCTCTATCTGTCGATGGTTATACAGTTGACCTTAAATATTTACCAAGTGGATAATAATAATATCAAATGGGTATATAAAACTATTATTGCAACTAACAGTCATTACCAGGCTTGACGTCAGTCAAAAGAGATATTATCTTATCTCGCTCTATCCGACTGATTTACTGGGACTGAGCGCTGTTAGGAGACTCCTCGTCTTAGCAAATAAGTTTTGTATACACATTTGATGGTTTAGTCTAGAGGTTTGGATGGGGATGCAGGACACACTACTCAAGTGGATATATGAAACTATTATTGCAACTAACAGTCATTACCAGGCTTGACATCAGTCAAAAGAGATATTATCTTATCTCGCTCTATCCGACTGATTTACTGGGACTGAGCGCTGTTAGGAGACTCCTCGTCTTAGCAAATAAGTTTTGTATACACATTTGATGGTTTAGTCTATAGATCAGGGTTTGAGTTAATGTGCTAATAAATAAAGGTGGAGGGTACCGGAACATTTTTAATAGTTTACCTAAACACTTTATAATTACCTTTCAGAACCAATATGTCTGCTATAACAGTTGCGAATCTCATTGGCAGAGCAACAGGTCTGGAGACTAAACGATTACAGGACCTGCCAGTTAACGAGTCCTATTTGGTGAGAGCTGTTCGCAGGGTAAGCACGAAATATGGGGGAAGAATAGTTTGTGAACTAGAAGATTTCGCTGTCTTCTTACCTGCGAGGTTCATGGAACTCAACGACGAAGCTGTAAATGACCTCAACAAAGGAACCATCTACCTAAAATATTTGGGACTAGAAAACAAAAGATGTTTGGTAGAATTTATTGAAGAATCAAATAAAATTTAAAATTTGTTAATGTTAAAACAGAATTTGCAGAGACAATAAACTTTGTTTTCATTCTCTGCAAACTGTTCAGTGATTTGCTGTTTTTGTAGTAAATGTAATTACTGTAAGTGTCATGACGTCAGCACCAGAACTTAGTTGGCAGAACGTGGATAGTTGTTTCAATAATAAGTTATGTAGCTTTAAAATTAATAATGATGCTAAATTTTTAGACCCAAATGAATTTTTAAACGCTAGCTACAACATTTTTCAAAATAAAATGCAAGACTGTTTAAGAGAACATGTAGCGTTAAAGATTAACGCTGAGTTATTATGTGATTTTGTTATTTTAAAACAAGGTGTTGAAATAACCAAACCGATTTATTTACATACGAAAATGTGTGAATTGTACCGCACTGATAATATACACAGTTGGTATAGTAAAAACATTGTCGATAAGCTCATGACGCGCTTTGCCGAGTTTCAAGAATTGGAAAGTGGCAAATCGCTGGAAGCTATCAATCATCTTAAAATTAATGTATGCACCTTTGATCCCATGAACAGTGGTTCATCTCATGTTAATTTGCCTAAACAGTTGGAAAAACATCACGCAGTCATCAATGTGGATAATAATGACGTTTTTTGCTTTGTGTGGTCCCTGGCTGCTGGGTTAAGTCCTGCAACTGAAAATGTTCACAGAATGGGAAAATATCACCAGAAATTTATGGAATTAATGATCAGTCTAAATTTAGCAGACATAGAATTCCCAATGGACCTCAACGCCATTTCTCGTTTTGAATCTAAAAATCTGCTTTACTCCATTAATGTATACGGAGTTGAAGGGGACAAAGTTATTGGGCCACTCTATGTGACAAAGGAAAAAAAAGAAAAGCATTTTAATTTATTGTACATTGAAGGGGAATTGTGCAACCATTATTGTTATATCAAAGATCTTTCCAGACTAGTTCGTTCACAAGTTACAAAGAGTAAAAATAGGGTATATATATGTGATCGCTGTTTGCAATATTTTACTAGCAATCAAAAGTTGACAGCCCATACTATTGATTGCATTACACAACCAGCTGTAAAAATTACATTCCCAGAAAAGGATAAAGCCAGTATGAAATTTCAAAATGTGTCTCGTCAAGAACCGCTTCCATTTACAGTATATGCAGATTTTGAATGTTTAACCACACCCATTGACACATGTAACCCGGATCCAGCACGCCCGTACACTCAACAAGTACAGCAACATGTGCCATTCAGTTGTGCTCTAAACGTGATTTGTTCATATGACCCTTCACTTTCATACTTCAAATCTTATCGCGATGCAAATGCTGCTTCTTGGTTTTTAAATGAATTGGATGCCTTGGCAGATCGGGTGTACAATATCCTGGAAAACCCAATTCCGCTTCAAATGTTGGATGCAGACGAGGTGGCTTTTGCAACAGCAACCACTTGCCACATTTGTCAAAAACCAATAGCAACTTGTGACACGCCAGTGAGAGACCATAATCGGTACACTGGCAAATTTAGAGGAGCGGCTCATAGTGCATGTAATTTGGCCTATAAAAGAGCACGCTATATTTCTTGTTTCTTGCACAACATGTCTTGGTATGACAGTCATCTAATTATTAAGGAATTTGTTAACCTTGAAAACCAGAAGTTTTCTTTAATTCCACAAAATCATGAAAATTTTATTTCGTTTTCGAAATGGCGAAATGGAATCAGTATACGATTTTTAGATTCGTATAGATTCCTCGCATCATCATTGGATGCGCTTGTTCAAGGGCTTCACCCAAACAATTTGCATTTTGTACGTCAACACTTTACTGATGCCAAACAATTTGAATTATGCATTCGAAAAGGAGTGTTTCCCTATAATTATGTAAACAATTGGGCATGTTTACAGGAAACTGCACTCCCTTCAAAGGACAAATTTTACAATGACTTAACAAAAAGTCATATTTCTGAAGAAGACTATTTACACGCCCAAAAAGTATGGGACGTGTTCAAGATATCAACTTTGGGCGAGTATGCTGATTTATACCTCAAAATTGATACACTACTTTTGACAGACGTGTTTGAACACTTTCGCAAACTGTGTCTTGAAATCTACAATCTAGATCCAGCCCATTACTACACCCTTGCCGGATATAGTTGGGACTGTATGTTGAAGGTGACTGACATAGAACTGGAACTATTAACAGACATCGACATGTTACTCTTTTTTGAACGTGGAATACGTGGTGGTCTTGTTTCGCTTGTGCAAAAGCACGCCAAAGCAAATAATCCATATATGGATACATACAAACCAAACCAACCTACAACATACCTCACCTACCTAGATTGTAACAATTTATACGGATATGCTATGGAAAAACCTCTTCCATATCAAAATTTTCGATGGTTGACTTCAGATGAAGTTTCAAATTTTAATTTAAAAGATGTGTTGAGCAATGACACGCGTGGCTACGTTCTAGAGGTCGACTTATTATATCCCTGTGAGATACACAATGATCATTCTGATCTACCATTTTGTGTTGAAAAATTACAACCTCCCAGTTCACGTTCCAACAATAAAAAGTTGCTGGCAACGTTAAATTCAAAAAATCGGTACGTCATACACATTGAAAATTTAATGCAATGTTTGAAACATGGTTTGAAACTGCAATCCATTCACCGCATTATTTGCTTTGACCAAAAACCATGGTTACAACCGTACATGCAATTGAATACTCATCATCGGCAGCACGCCAAGACCACATTTGAATCAAATTTTTATAAATTAATGAACAATGCGTGCTACGGTAAATCAATGGAAAATATTCGAAAGCATAGAACTATTCATTTGGTAAACCACTGGGACGGTCGATATGGCGCACGAAAATATATAGCTATGCCTAATTTCCATTCTGTACGAGTTATTGAAACTGATTTAGTAACCATTGAATTGTCAAAGACAGAAATCATGTATAACAAACCAATTTACTTGGGAATGGTAATACTTGACTTTTCAAAATTTGTAATGTATCTATTTCATTATGAGTTTGCCAAACAAAAGTTTGGAGATGTAAAATTACTGTATATGGATACAGACAGTCTTATTTATCAAACCAATACGATAGATGTTTACTCAGTGATGAGAGAACATCCAAATTACTTTGATACCTCAAACTATGAGGTTAACAATATGTTTGGCATAATTCCCATGAATAAAAAAAAAATAGGTCTATTTAAGGATGAGTGCGCCGGTGATGTTATGACAGAATTTGTGGCTTTGGCGCCGAAAATGTACGCATTTTCAACACAAAAGAATAAAGGTCAATGCAAAGCGAAGGGTGTTCTTCGTAGCGTCACACAATTCCTCAATGTTGAGGAATATCGATGTGTACTCTACGCAAACACCTCTCGCTTATACCAGCAAACACGCATTCTTTCAAAGAACCATAATATTTTTACAGTAAATCAAAATAAAACATCGCTGACAGCATATGACAATAAACGTCTGTGGGATGGTGTAAATAGCTTGCCTTATGGACATTTCCACACCTAGTAAAAAAAAAGAACACACTTTCATTTTCAATTCTTTTTATTAAAATTGTATGTTTTTTACAAGAAGAAAACTAAACCATATTTTGTGTATACTATGAACTGGTGGACTGACTCTCAAATAAATACTTCACAATATTTGATTCATGTTTATTACTTTGTCCTTTTCCTCACTAATCCACCACCAATCAATAGCTTTGACTTCATCGCTCCTGCTACAATCAAGGCTGCAATCTTCTCACCAATAGAAGCAGTAGATGACATCACACGCTGCATGGCCTTTCTTAGAAGAATGCGGTCTGCAACTCGACGTACTTCTATATTCTTGTTGTTGTAAGCAATGTCATGATCTCTACACGCTGCATCCAATATGTTGATTCCAGAGTTCCCTTGTGCTAGACGTTGGCTTAGTTTAGTTCCAGGTCCACAACATTGATAGCCAGGAATATGCAGTTCAATGGGAAGTAGATCAATGGCCTTGTTAACTAGACCATGACCAGCAAAGGTCTGGCATATCTTTTTCAAGCGTTGTCTTACTTTTTGGTGCTGGCGATACTGCCGCTGCTGTCTCTTCTTCCTCTTCGTCATCGCAACCATGGAATGATGAAGCAAAGTCTTTACAGGACGGTATATTTGTATGGCCGTGGTACAATTTGATGAGCTGACACGTTCCACACTGTCTAATGGATGGCATTTTAGTGATAGACACTTGCTGGTGATGACTAAAGTCAGTGCATGGTTGTAGTTCACGCAGACCAGGATCTCTGCTCCACTCACTAGGTACACTGTGCCAAATATTTTTCACCGCGTTTGAAGCAACATAAAAAAGGAACGCCTTGGGTAAAACGTTCAATTCCTCATCTGTGAAACTGTCAAGCTTTTTTTTACAGGCAAAAAACTTGACAATAGCTCGCTCTGTGGGGTTTGAGTCCAAACCTTCAATTGCTGCCATATTACTACACGTCCACACTGATCACTGGTATGTCTCACACTGAAGCTGACGTTACAACGCTTTGCACTCAACATGCAAGTTTTGACATGCTCTGCGAGCTAGCCAATCAAAAAGCTTCCAAACATTTTGAAGTGTTTTATTTTGTAGAGGTTCATCAGGCACGGACAGGTTGTACAGTGCAGGACATCCCAGATCATGAAGGTCAACAAGTTGACATGTTGAATTAACATACTGACGCAACCATTCCTTTTTTTCACTTCCCTTTACAAATACAAGGTCAGCACCAAACAAGTGAGCTTTCAGAACAAGTGATAGATGCTGGTAAGGAATGTCGCCTTCTTTCCAGACTAGTCCCAAATTGCGTTGCAACCACTCTGTTTGTCTTCTGTCCTCGTCTGACTGCAAATGCAATGGAAACGGTGGTTCAAAGACAAAACTGGTTACTCTTGGTGCCCACATGGTTGTACAGTCAATAATTCCTACTTCTTTAAATACAAACTTGTTTCCGTTCACCTTGAAACCCTGCACGTCGACAATCAATGTTTTCGGCATGGCGACGGATATCACACCTTCCACCACCGCTGCTTCTTAACAACTAACTGATTGGATAGGAGCGGGAAAATAATATACACACAAAGAATCAATTACACAATTTTATTCATAAAGTTATCAGTACATCGCTTACAATTTTTTATCATAGGATTTGGACCATCCCAATCACAGTGAGAATCTCCTCGATGCATAAAGTGTCTACGACAAGGACGGCAGGCTGCAACATCCGCCGACATACGGAGGTGTAATGGTAGCTTATCCCAATTAAGGTCAATGTCGTGTGTACCGTACGCGGTCAGAAATCCAGCTGGTAAATAGGCAATCAGATGCTGCGGCATTTCACGAAGAAATTGTGCTTTATGGTAGGCGCGTATTGCTAAACTCACCAGGGTGCGATAAATCTCAAATGCTGCATCAGCGTCTCGACTTGTTGAGCAACGATCGCATTTGCAGTCCATGCAATCTACCCGCTCTCCAACATGACAAGATGAAGCTTTGGCAACGCCATCGTCCACATTATTTGTTTGATTAGCGATGGGCTTGTTGTTGTAGCCCCTGTCATGAATACCAAACGTAGACATGAATCCATCTGGTAAATAGTGAACCAGATGCGGCGGCATTCTAAGCACAGTATGATTCTTGTGATAGGCAGTTATAGCTTCACTCACTAGGGCGCGATAAATGGTAAACCTTGAATCTTCATCTGAACCTGGTGAATCACTTTCACATTTGCAGACCCACCTCGCAGAGGGGGTTGTGACTTCATCGTAGCTTTCCATGACTGTGAAGGGCAATACAGGAAGACATGCTATTTATACTCTGGTCACCATATTGGACAGCGGTTGATAAAACACTTGCGCCTCGTGAACAATAAGGCAATAGGCTGTTGTTTTTTCTGGAATAACTGTAGATGTTTCAAATTCTAGTCTGATATCAATTGTTGTTTCCTTCATCGACTCCTCCAAATACGAACAGTCCATCACCACCAGAGGCGCCTTGGACTTGAAGTCTTGTGGTGATAATAGCGGACATGCCTCTTTCTGATAATAGGAAGACTGAAAGTTTACAAACATGTCATAGAGCTTACCATATTTGTTCTTGTTAAAGTTTAAATCCATTCCCTCATAGGGAAAGGTAACTCCGTTCAAAAAAAGTCGTATATTTCGTAATTGGATGTGGTCAAATTTTGATGCATCTTTATTCTGTTGATATTTGCGATCTGTTTGAAATCCAACCAGGACGTAGAGTGGCCGCTCTGTATACCGTGAGGTTTTTATAGACCAAGTATGTGTATCGGAGAGTGGTAATACAGGGTATTCATGCAGCTCCCAGCTTCTAAATTGAATGGGTAAAGCTGTATCCTTCTCCACAATCTTGAGCAGACTCAATTTTTTCTGATCTGATAGAGTAACGTGCGGTACTTTCCATAGAATTCGTTGCAGTAGAATTTTTGTATCTATTGGCGCTGTATCAGCTCCCTTTAGCGCATTATAATCACTCCTGTCTCGTACAAGAATCAGATCCTGTCTTGCGTTCACAACAATGCGCTTATGATCCTCTGCAAAGCCTAGTATTAATTTTAGAGGTAAATGTCCAGTAAATGTACCATCATCGTTAATCATCCAGTCGTTGGTTGAGTTGGGACACCAACCAGCCATACAAAAAGCTTTACTCTCTTCGCTTCCGTACGAGGGATAAAGTTTCATGACACTTGTTATGCCAACATTTCGAGTAGTATCCACTTCAATACCGTTGATCACGTAGCGAACCTCAGAAAACAAAAAGGCCAAAGCATTGTTGGCCAACTTTGACGTTGTTGGAATGGTACCATCCAATTTGGTGAGTTGCCCTTCAATCTGGATGTAACTTTCATGTGGAAGCGTGTAGATATCTTGTTGGTTAATAGTAATTCGAATCTCATCATTATTATTTAGTCCCTGAGTATACGGTTGGTAGGAATGGTGTTCAATTCTTACAATACCCTCCTGAACTTCGACAGGGTTTGTCACGTCTAGAATCGAATTCATGACGTAAGATGTAACCAAGTTGTTGTAGGATCTGCTTGTTGACACGTGTTAACCTGTACACGCGTTGAGCACAACTAATACCTGCTCTTGACAGCGTTGCCCCTTTATACACTTGTTTCATGCTGGCTTCAAATACAGTTTGTAGGTCACAGGTGTATGAGGGTCTAATCGGATGAGACGTTGGTTTCTATTCACCAGTCTTAAGGTAATATTCCTGATGTTGGTCACACTCACAGGATGATAGAGCACCACCGACGGGTTTTCGCGGATGATATAACCACCAGGTGAAGTAACAATAAAATCATAAAGCGAATGCGAGGGATCTTGATTGGTGTAGACGTCTGTAATAATATTACACGTGACAGATACGTGATGATCTTCAATTATTTTCACCGGTTGGTCAGACTTGTGTATCACGTTCGGTACTAACACTTGTGGTGAATAGCCTAACAATGACCCAATCGAATCTGGTTGAGATTTAAAATCAATCCTAAAAGAAGAAAGAATACTGCAGCGATGTGTCACGTTGTTGGCTATGAGTTCAAACTTGCGTGTCCCGTCCAGAAATGCTTTTAGACTAAATTCTTTGGTGAGAGTTGTGTAGATGTGATCGTGAATATCATCTACGGTGTAGCTGCCAGACGGTAGAGTTAACACATAGTCATCATAGTAGAACTTATCATTGACGTCTTCAATTATGTTGCAGATTCTATTATAACCTTCAAACGAAACAAGTCCCAGCACGTAGGGTCGTCGTCCCAATTCAATAGGAGGATAAAAGTCAACAGTTACTTCCGCACCTTGTCCGTGCACTGTAAACGTTCTACTTTCTGTTGTCATAATGACCACGTCACCCGCCGTGCTCGGTCTTATATAGAAAAGTCAAACATAGACGACCGCACTGTTGCGTGTTAAAATTTTGCACTCGTTTCACATTATAGTGTATTGTTGCACTGCTTCCAAAATAGCGAACAAGCTCTGTCGGAGGAGGAAGATTTCCAAAACTGTCAAAGTACCACACGGTTCGCCCATGCTTTATGTAGGCCACATAATGCGTTCCCGGTCCATGACTGTCATCCAAATTGACAACTGCACTTTCATGGCTCCGTGGTCGAGACGGTAGTTGGTTGCGCATAAACACGCCTCGAAAGTGGGAGATCTTAAGCTGTTTTGCATATCTTATAACTTCCTCATGCGTCATGGCTCGTCGTGGCAGTGCATCGATTAACCGTTTTTTGGCGACATGTAAATGCCGAGTCCTTTCTTGTAGGGTGCTAGCTTCATGTTCACACCTTTACCGCGCAGTGCTATGGCCTCCATAGTTTTATTATGCCTTTCACTTTCCTTCAACTGTTGCTTCGCCTCCTCAACAGCTTTCACCGTTCGTGCTACCGCACTTGCTCCTCCAAGAAGTGAACCCAGGGCTGCTAGTCCAGCAAACAGTGCAGGTAAAAATCCACCACGTTTCGGCACATGAATAACTCGGGCACGTTTTCTAAAACGTAGTTTACTTTTGTGATTCGCATGCAATCGTGCTGCTCGGAGTGCTTTCTTAATAGCCAACTCACTATTTGTTTCTCCGCGCGAAGCTTGACGTGCCGCATGAAGAATAGCTTTAAAGCCTCCCTTTCTTGACAACTTCTTCCTCTTCTTCACCACATATCTCTGTTTCACCATCGCGACCAAAGAACAAGACAACCTCACACCGCAAAGTATAGAACACAACTAACGCTCCTCAGGAAGGGAACCTGTAGTTATTTATTCAATGGTGGCTGTATATTCAAGTTCTATATACAGAGGAAAATCGTTCATCGTTTTCCCCGCCTCTTTTTCTTCGGACGAGAGTTTCAAGTGAAAGAATAATTTGTCTCCGGCTTTCACCGGTTGATCAATAAGTGGTTGAACACTACCGTTTAATCGTACCTCTAAATGTTTCAAATCTGGTGCATACTCAATTACACGAAACGGTAATTGTCATACCCCGAACGTAGTATGTAGGCGAGGTTATTGGGATCTTTTACCGGTTGTTGGTTTACAATGTGAAGCAGAAATATAGAGGGTATTGATTTAATAAAAAGCGATAACCGTTGTTCCAAAAATCGTTTGGTCGTCACGTCGTGAGGTTGCACAGGATCAGCAACTTCTGCTATTCGTCTTCGCTTCATCTGTAGAGCGTTCTCCTTAATTTCCCACACCTTTTCCATTTCAGAGTTTAAAAACCGTTTTGTACAAACATCTTGATCATCTTCAGGATCGGCCACATGCACAAGGCGTGCATTATTTGCTGTATAGCCCTTTGCAGTTAGGGTGGGCACAATACTGAGCACCTGTTTCACCTTGTTATCTACATAGTCCTTTCGAGCAGCGTCCGTGTTGTTTGTTGGAAGAGCCAGCTGAGTGATTCGACGTTGGTGTACGTCATAGTCCTTTGCTTCTGTTAACACCACAGCATTGGTTAACATATAGGCTTTGGTGCACACATCTTGATCGTTCACAGGATCTGCAACGCCTGTAATACGTTTATTCTGAGCCTCATAATCTCCTTTGATACGTCGTAATCGGTAATAATCTACATACTTTTTTGAACATGCGTCCGAGGGTAATACGGGTTCTGTTATATTGGTCAATCGCTTTCCATTAAAGTCGTAATTGCCATCTGTAGTGCGTGACAATACATTAGCATCGACATATCGTTTAGTAGCCGGATCTGTATCATGTTTTGGATCGTTTGTCAAAGCAAATCGTTCATTTGTTTTGAGAGTTCTTCCAAAGGCGTCCATGGTTACACTGGAACTGAAACACCCGTTTGCCTCATGTATATAGAGACCAGCTCTTCCCCTTTCACATTTAGTTGATATGCAGATTATTAAGCAACAACATTCACTTCCGGTGGGAGACTTGGTTTCACACCTCTTCTCAACATCGTCCGAACAACGTCATGGATCACTCTTCCCATCCTCCATTCGCTGTCTCATCGCCGGCCCGTCGGGATGTGGAAAAACCAATCTTCTGCTTACCCTCATCACCTCCTTAAACGGAGTGCGCTTTCAAAATATCTATATTTTTGCCAAATCGCTGTATCAACCGCTGTATGTGTTCTTGGAACAGGTCATGTCAGGTCTGCGCAACATGGGCTACTTCACATTCGCAGCACACGAAGATGTCATTTCTCCAGACAATGTTCGCCCCCATTCACTTATGATTTTTGACGATGTGGCCACAGAACGACAGGGTATTATTCAGGCTTACTTTAGCATGGGACGTCATAAATATATTGATTGTTTTTATCTCGCTCAAACCTATTCGCGAATACCAAAACAGTTAATTCGTGACAATGCCAACGTGATTGTTCTCTTCCGACAGGATGAGCGCAACATGCATCACGTCTACGATGATCACGTGAACCCAGACATGACCTTTCAAGCCTTTACACAGTTGTGTGCCATGTGTTGGAACGCTCATCACCACAGTTGTCTTGTTATTGATAAGCAGAGCAACATCAACAATGGACGCTACCGCATGGGATTTGATCATTTCATTCGTATTTAAGTAGCTGCATTGCTTTTCTGAACATCATTTGTTCAGATGTCATGGCGACAACAGGGAGTCAATTAAAAAAGCACATAATCCGTGCACGAAATAGCATTCGACAAAAGTTTCGCTATCTAAAACGTGCACATGCCGACAGTGAACTGTTTGTCGAAAAACATTTGAAGTCACCTCTGGAAGCTGTGTTGAAAGGAACATCAAAACCTAGTACACGCTCAAAAGAAACACAAACAATTGAAGAGGAGGAAGAAAATGATGAAGAACCTGAGGATGTTTTTTCTCCATTGCTTCCGTCTTCTAGCTCCAAAGAATCACCGCTGCCCCAGTTTTTGAAAACATCAATAATTGCTGAAACACCCACTAGAGCCAAAGAAAAGCAGCCTACTCTTAAAGAAATATTAAATACGCCCGAACAATATGTGCGGTTAAAATCCATTTTACTACAAAATTATGGTGCGTTGGTTACTCCCTTCCTTGAAGATCTTTTTACTAAGAAAACTGATACTACCTATGGTGTTCGCTATGAAAACAATAGATTTCGAATTGGCGATTCACCAATCAAGATAAGTGACAATGTTTTGATTGTTAAAACAGTTCGTTATAAATTGACGCCAGGTCTTTTAGAACTTTTATTTTCACGTACACCTTCTACCGAGGAGTATGATAAAGAAGATCTTGAAAAGTATAAAGACATCTTGATGGCTACAAATGGTTTTAGACGTAATTATAAACGTTCTGAAGCAGTAAATGCTAATAAGAGCTTCAAATATAAAACCATCATATCAAAATTGTTTCCCGCCTATGCAAGTGTTCGCCGTGCAAATTCAGCGTCCGGTATCACGTTTAATACTTTGAAACCATTCATCGATTTCGCCTATTGGAACAATCCAAATAAGTTGGTTAAACGTCTGCAACTGTTGCGTGCATCAGAACAGGCTGGTCATACCGGACACGAGGCGGAAGTTTTAGAAATAGAAGAGGAGCTTCGTCATGCTGGCATTATTGTCTAATGAGTCAACGTGTTCATACACCCTCGCCTGTTAAGGCTGGCATTGCTCGCGAGTTGCATAGACCAGCTCGTCGTCTCTACCATCGTCGTCATGTCATCACACGGGGCGTTGACGATCTTTGGCAAGCTGATCTGGTTGAAATGATTCCCTATGCCAAAGCTAACAACGGGGTCAACTATCTGCTCACCGTCATCGACGTTTATTCCAAAATGGCCTTTGTTGAACCTGTTCGGAATAAATCTGCACAACTGGTCACCGCTGCATTCAAGACCATCGTTCAGCGGTCAAGACGACAACCTCGTTTGCTTCAAACAGATCAAGGCAAAGAATTTTTCAACAAGACTTTTTCCGCTTATCTCAAATCACTTGACATCCATCACTATTCGACTTTTAGCAATCTAAAGGCAAGTGTTGTAGAACGTTTCAACCGCACACTCAAGACGCGCATGTGGGAACAATTTACAGCAAGAGGATCCTATCGCTGGCTTGAACTTGTAGGCGACCTGGTGACACGTTACAACAACACTAAACATAGAACCATCAAAATGAAACCACGCCTTGTAACCAAGAACATTGCGCAATTGGATCGCATTCATCACAAAATCAAAACAGTAGATCCACGACGTCATCAATTACGTATTGGTGATTATGTGCGCATCAGTAAACATAAAACAATCTTCGCCAAAGGATACACACCAAACTGGAGCACAGAAATATTTCGTATTCGCAAGGTAAAACTTTCTAATCCAGTTGTTTATTTACTTGATGACCTCAACAAGCAGCCAATCCAAGGAGGATTCTACATGGAGGAACTGCAAAGGACGCAATATCCCAAGCATTATCTTGTTGAAAAAATTGTACAAAAACGTGGCAATAAACTTTTTGTTAAGTGGCTAGGTTTTAATGCCACATATAATTCATGGATTAATAAATCAGATCTGGTGTACACCTTCTTGTTTTTATTTCATGTCGAGCTGGCCGACTCAACATGCCATGCGATTTGTATCCTACCCCCACCCTACCATTTACAGGAAATACTACTCCAGATTCATTGACGTTTGTTTACCATTGAGCACATTCAACAACCAGTTCATTCCCCCTCTCTCTCTCAATTCCATTCACTACTCCAGATACCATTGATGTTTGTTTACCATTGAGCGCTTTCAACCCCATCTTGTTTGTCTCTCAGACCCATTCACACCTAACCAACCTACCACGTCAGGGTTCAACAACCACCGCCATCCACCGCCATTCATGTTTTCCATTCAAAACACTCCCGTCCATGACCTACCTCACATCCCGTAATCTGCTGTGACGTCACACACACACACCAGTTGACCGTTCAATTCTCTGACGAATCATTCACAACCAAGGATTCGGAAACCTTCGGCAACACTCGGATCTCATCATGCTCAAAGCAAAGCTATATAGCCCAGGATAATATCAGAGAAGGCGCTCAGTCCAAGAGAGAGACTGGGTCGAGGAGGGTCTCGTGCAGAGCCTCTTCCATCCTTCCCCCCTCGTCCCCCACCCCACCCTTCCCTCCCACCTCCCCCACCCTCCCCACTCCCCCCACCCCTCCCCTCCACCCACACCACCTCAAACCGGTTCCTGGACCCTCCAAGGTTTGTTTACCTTCCGGGGTCCCGGCGACCTTGGGGGTCAATGACCTACCTCAAGGTCATTGACCATGACCTACCTCAAGGTCATTGACCTTGCCACGCCCCCCTCATTTGCATAAATAACGGTATTTGAAGCAGAACCCCCACAGCCTCTCTACTAAGGGATCTTGGTTGGTCCGCATATCCGTGACCTACTTAAGGATGAAGATTATAATCGAGCTCTCCAGGGTGATGAAAAAGCTGCTTGGGAAATCTTTAGAAGTGTTGCACGAGATTTTTTGGGAAACAGACGAGATGAAAACTATGTTGAAATTGTAAATAACCTCCTAGAGAAGTATAATACCGGTATATTAGGCTGCAATATATCACTCAAAATTCATCTTCTCGATTCTCATCTGGGCTTCTTTCCTCCGAATTGTGGTGCAGTTTTTACTATAGAAGTAGGCTACATATATCACAAGTAGTGTAAAAAAACTAGAGCTAATAAACAAATCCTAAGGTCATATTCGGTTTTCCTGACCCAAATTTATTAAAAAACTAGTATTTTTTAAATAAAAGAAGCAAATTAAAAGTTGTTTTCTGTTGGCTAGTGTAATTCTTTTGAGTTTTATTGTATCTCAGCGCAGGGGTGGATTAAAGCCACGAAATTAGAGGGCGGGGTCAAGGGGGTCCTACCCCATAAAATTTTGCAAAACTTAAGCCCAAATTGTGAGTTATAGGTCATTTTGGGTGATAGTTTTGTGATATATTGGAGTAAATATAAATGATATTTAAATTAATGAAACGTTCAAAAACTGTAAATACTAAGACCTAATTTAGAATTTAGTAAAAAACTAAGAAATTGCATGATTTATTTTCCGGTTTTTAATTCAAGTTGCCAAAAAATGTTAAACTAATTTCCAAAAGTTTAGAAAGAAAATGTTGTCCAAGGGGGAGGGGAGTGGCAGTGGCTCTCGCCTCACTTAAATCCGCCTCTATCTCGGCCCACCTCGTAAATGAGCCCACTCTTCGCTACTCGGGATGAACGATCGTGGTCATTCTCACACTCGAATCTTTTCTCTGTCCCGACTGAACACTCCCCGAGCTAGTAATTCAGGGTTCATCTTTTCAGATACAAACAGCTTTACAAATCCTTGCAACTTGAATTATTTGCGTGTGACTATGTTTCCAAATCTGGTGCAAGAGGAGATAATAAAAAAAAACGTAGTCGTAACGGTTGTTCCCATTGCACACGTGTTTTTTTTCTTTACCTGCTTGACAAAGGCAAATGGAGGGTATAGTGGGGTATAATAATGGAAAAGGGGAAGAAGCTTACCTGAATACTGCGACATAAAAATATACCCTACCGGTTTCGTTATGTGAACAAACTACTCTAACCTGAAGTGCTAACCTGCAGAGACGCTATTTTGCGGATGAATTCCAAGCTTTAACAAAAGTAATTGGAATTTTGTTCCCTCGAAAAAGATCCTGCGTAGAGTGCAAAACAAACTCTCCCACGTTAGGCTCAATGTGTGACCCCCCCTCCGTGCGATTTCCAGTAGTCAGGGATGAATGATATAGCAGTAACCTCATGGGAAGAGGGTGCATACTTCCATACCTATTTCCTCATAGTGGCTAGCATTCTTGGGTGGTACCGTGGAGACCCAAGTTCGATTGCCGGCTCTGCCAAGAAATTTAATTCTGGTCTGAGGGCTGGAACGTGGTTCACTCAGCCTCGTGAGGCAAAATTGAGTAGAGGTGGGTTCGATTCGTACTTCAGCCATCCTAGAAGAGGTTTTCCGTGGTTTCCACTTCTACTCCTGGCAAATGCCGGGAAGGCACTTAACTTAAGGCCACGGCCGCTTCCTATCCCAATCCTACCTCAATTACGAATACAGTGCATACATCGCAGTGGCACAGGTTATATCAGACAAATTCTACAAACACGCCCAAGTACACGGGGCTACATGACCACGATGCTGCAAAGTCCCTAAAACAATCAACAAAAACAACAACCTATTTCTTCACGAAGAAATCAACTGAATTGCATTTGATTTTGTGCTTTCCGCAATGCCTCATTTATGGCAATGAATGCAGTGTATGGAACCTCCTGAGATATGCCCTATATGGGTGATGCTGAGCAGGGCCCTGGAGGGCAACCTGGGGTCCCAGTTTGTTAGTTCCTCCCTCGGTGCATTATGAAAACCTTTCCGGACTTTATGGACGTAAGAATTAAGATGGAAGGATTTGAAGAAAGGAAAGAGCAACCGGTACCTAATTATTAAAATGAGATTTTATTCTTATAATGTTATTGGTTTTACGTCCCTTTTAATTACTGCGGCTTTTTAGAGACGCCGGGGTGTCGGAATATAGTCCCGAAGGGGATCTTGAGCGTGCCAGTTAATCTACTGACACGGCGTCCTTGCATTTGTCAACTGACTGTGCTAGGACTCGATCCTGCAACCTTGGTCACAGCACATTTTATTCTTTCGTATGGCCTCGGGTGCCGGATGCAAGCTTTGTTATTTGTCACTCAAGGCGTGTCTTGCATGTCGAATTTCGTTGTTCCTTGAAGCACTATGAAAGTCAAAGAGGTTAGATGTCTAAGCTCCTTGAACACTATAGCGCTTTCTAGTAGAGAAATGAGGAACTCTGTGTTGGCGGAAAATCCCGAGATTAATTTTGCCATTATGAACACGGCCTACTGAATACAAATGGGTTCTTTGACATGCCAACATCGTATGACAGCGTGTCGTAATTTTTGCCGTCTTTCAAAAATCACTCACCAAGGCCAGGAGCGAACCTGCAAGCTTGGGGTTAGTAGACCGACACGTTGACCACTCACCCACCGTGGCAAGCTTATTCTTTATTGAGCCCTTTTGAATCCTTTCTCGTTTCATGTATTCGTAATTTGTTACGTTCTGTGTTGATTCAATTTCTTTTAAGTTGTCCTAGGGTTATCAGATTAATGAACTTAAACTCATATGTTAAATAATCGATTGAATTTCAGAAATATATGAATAAAGTACTTTACATGAATAATCGATATAAACTTATTGGTTTAAAATATATCGATTTATAATGACAAATTAATCGTATTCCACGTGATTTGTTTTAAATTGTGTTAATTATCTGCTTACATTTTCACTTCCTTCATCCAAAAATCATGATTCGTATTTGGAAAATAATATTCCATTACTACAGTTTATGTAGAATAATTATGCTTTAAGTCCGGTTTAGAGTAATTAAATGAGATGGTCTTTTAAGGGCTCTTCAGTGTCTGAGATTCTGAGCAATGGCATTCCGGATACAGCCAGTGTCTGTGGATGCTCTAGTACTGCAATGGCACGTTTGGCTCAATGTCAAATGCAATGGCCAATTACCTCACTCCTCACCTTACCGAGTATGCTTCATTCGAGTGCTGCCCTGGGTTTTTGAGGTCTGGCAAATGGTAGGTTTATCACACACACAGATAAAAAAAAAGTACACGAAGATGATAATCATGATGCCCCAAGTTCATAAATGATACAACAGCAACAACTACAATAACGACGATGTTTAAGCTTTGTTCGGGGCGTCAATATTCCTCTCCCTAAAATGATTCACTGAATGTGGAAGAGTGTATCTAAATTAGAACAAAGGTCCTGGAGGCACACACTTTTATATCATTCAATCATATGTAAATGTTTCCACGTGAGCGATTAATTGTTCCCTAGGAGGTGAGTATTATAGCCACTGTTAGTGCCCAGGATTCACCGGTAACCCAGAAGTCTTCTTGGATTGAAATAATAATCAATCAATTAAAGTGCTAATGCTGAATACAATATCAAACAGTTAACCTAACTGGCCAACATCAATTTCAAAAACTCGTAGTTAAGGTAACAATATCTAGCCGAGGCCTGCTGGAACTAAATTGTATTACTTGCCAAGAACGGAGTGCTTGACAAAATCAAATCTCTTACAGTATTTAGTTGTTGCCCTTTGAGATCTGTTGATTGGTTCCTCAGTTTAGGGGCTGCGACAACGGGGGCATGTAGTCCCGTGTACTTTGGGTGTGTGTAGAATCTGTCTTATAACCGGTGTTAATTGTGATGACTGTATTAGTGTGTGTTATCTGTTTTTAATTCAAGTAAGGACTGCAGACGATAATTTCAAGTAGTTCCTTCTTTTGGTACCAAAGGCTACCGTCCATGACACCTAGCTGTGAAGTTGGTTACTACTAGATGCCTTCGCAACCAGTGTATGGTGACGAACGTTGGAACTTAAGAGCATTAATCAAACCTAACCTACAAATGTTGCTTCACAGAAGTTTAGTTAGTGGAAGGTACTTATACTTGCCATAAATCTATGACATGGGCTCGGCGGCTCATTGCCCCTCCGAAGGAAGGCATACCGATGGATTTTTAACGCTCTTAAAAAATCCGACGAGTCCGGCCGGGTTTTAACCCGTGACCTTGGGTATAGACGCTCAGTATGCTACCAACTACGCCACCGTAGCCGCCCACAGTATTTGCTTCCGCCCTTTAAAACAACAATAACATATTCATTGTCAACTGTTCCACGAGGAAAGCGTTTTGTTTTCCAGTATCCATGGCAATGGTATGCTGGGTATCGCGGTTGGATACGTTGATGTCTTACATCAGGGGTCTCCAAACTATGGCCCGCGGGCCAACACCGGTCCGTCATAACTTATTTTAATTACATTGTAAAACTTACAATGTAAGTAAATCATACAAATTTCTTTAACGACCAATTAAGAAACACAACAACTGACATCTAGTGAAATTGAACTTGTATTTCACATATATTCAGTTTTAAGGGTAAATATTATGTCATTAATCACAGGTAATTCACATAATTAAGTTACTCATTTTTAGTATTACTATGATTAATGCGATTTATGTACAGTAACGGTAACTTTCGTAGCGTAGCGGTCAGCACGGTTAGCTGCCGCCCCGGAGGTCCTGGGTTCGATTCCCGGCTCTGCCACGAAATTTGAAAAGTGGTATGAGGACTGGAACGGGGTCTACTCAGCCTCGGGTGGTCCAAATGAGTAGAGGGGGTTCGATTCCCACCTCTGCCATCCTCGAAGTGGTTTTCCGTGGTTTCCCACTTCGTCTTCGGGCAAATGCCGGGATGGTACCTACTGTAAGGCCACGGCCGCCTCCTTCCCTCTTCCTAGCCTATCCATCCTAATCTTCCATCCCTTCCCATCCCTCATGAGGCCCCTGTTCGCTTTGCAGGTGAGGCCGCCTGGGCGAGGTGCTGATCACACCTCCCCAGTTGTATCCATCCCGTCCAGATGTTCCAAGCTCCAGGACACTGCCCATAGAGACGGTAGTGGTGAGTTCCCTCGCTGAGTCCGTGGGAACCACCAACCTAGAGGGTAAATTGACTAAATAAAAAAACGGTAACTTTCAACTGACAAGTGTTTGTTGTTGTGGGTCAAGTTTACTGCTGGAAATTATCAGCAGCGGCAGGGCGAATAGAGTAATAAGTGAAGAAACTCCGGTAGTTGACCGTTTCCGCCGCTAGGTGATACTAGCGTAACTTGGCCTCCGCGTTCCTGTCTGGCTCGTCTCTACTTACAAGGGGAGGATACGATGCATGGCTCACAATTCGAACCATCTTTAGTATACGTGTAGGGCAATTTGAGAAGTAGTAAGGTGCGCTTCTCAGCCGTTTCTGAGAAATAAATTGAGTGCTATTACAGTGCGGCGTCTATGTTCGTTATACGCAAGCCAAAATCGAACGTGCGCGTGGTGCAGCGGTAAGAGCACTGCTTCGCAAGCGCGAGGTCGGTGGATCGAATCCCACCGGTGAGTTTTTTTTTTAACCATTGACAATTTCCAACCAATACGCATAGCATGAGTCACTGCTTGCGGGGTATGGAGTGGTCTGATGGTTCACAGATGTGCAATGAACGGAACAGACTGGGCATTCAATGTATAAATGTATACAATAATAGAATACACCTGACCATGTTAATACCATGTATTTGCAATGCCGATACTTTACATCGTGTAATGTCACAAACGTTGACCCCATACGATGATTTCAGAATCTCTTTTCCCGCTCACATAACACAAGTGACTGCAAAATAAACTTTATTCACGACACTACAGTTGTACGAATTGCCAATGTTTAAAAAAACGCACAACACACTGCAAAAGCTCCCCGGTGGGATTCGATCCACCGACTCCGCGCTTACGAAGCAGGGCTCATACCGCTGCACCACCCACACTTACGTTGGTATCTTGCTAGTGTACAACGCACATAGACGCCGCACTGTATTTGCAATCAATTAATTTCTCGGAAACGGCTGAGATGCGCACCTTACTACTTGCACCTGGTATACGTCTGGTCATGCCCTACACGTATACTAAAGATGGTTCGAATCGGTGACCCATGCATCGTATCCTCCCCTTGTTAGTATAAAACCAAGTCCCTGATTCTTGAATGTCACGGGTAATCTCGAGAACCACTGGATGGATTTTGATGCGGCTTTCGCCATTCTGTAAAGGTAATCTCGAGGAAGATTTCTGTGGAAAATAATTTATTTATGATCAAAGGGAGCCAAGCAGTAACGATTTCAGATTTCAGTGAAAAGGTCCAAAATAGAACCTGGCGTCCGTGCACTTTTTAAGCTTACGATGGGCAAACCGTTAAAAGTATCAATATACTATGAGTGTAAGAATTGTTCAGCATGAAAAATTCTCCAAAAAAGTCCGCGAGAGCATATCTCTATCTTCGATACTTCGTCCAATTAAGTGTTTTTAGTTTGGACGGAAGGGGTTTTTGTGTCTCATGCACCTCGCCATTCTTAAATTACGTCAGACAGGAATTCCTTGCACATTCATAACTGTTCCCGGGCGAAGCTGGGACGGGTTGCTAGTTGTTGATTAAAAGAAGTATTGCACTAAATACTAAGCAAGTTGTGAATAACAAACAAATCTTCAAGGGAATACGAGCATATTAAAATACTATCCAGAACACACTAAAATAAATTTCTAAGAAGAGAAGAGCTTAACTTACTCTAAACAGAAGAGACCTTCATTATTTTTCTCGCTGATTTTTAAGACGATCTGGATCTCAGTTCCCTGGACATTTCTTTCGCCCGGAAAATGAACCGGCATTTAATGTAATGAAACACTATCGTAGGGAAATATAGTAACAGATGATCCTCTGAGCGCCGACCCTGTGGTGTTGGAGTAGCGGGCCTGCCTCTCATCCGGAGGCCCCGGGTTCGATTCCCGGCTCCGTCAGGGATTTTAGAAAATGACGTGAGGGCTGAAACAGGGTGCACTCAGTCTCGTGAGGACAATTGAGTAACTGTCTGACATTGAGACAGCGCCCCGGTCACGAAAACCAAGATTAACGGCCGAGGGGACCCGATGCGATGACCACACTTCACCCCAATATCTGCAGGCCAAATGGCTGGGCAGTGGTCGCTTGGTAGGCCTAGGCTCTTCAAGGGCTGTAGTGCCAGGGGTTATTATTTGATCCTCTGAGCAGCACACATTTCGGAACACAGGAAGTTCACAGATTATATCCACACCATCTGAAAAGATATCGCCCCACAACCTGCCTCTCTGCACCAACTTTGCTTCCACTACTGCATCTACACGTTTCATTACACGTTTTATCACGTTAAAAGTCCGGCTCCGTGGCTAAATGGTTAGCGCGCTAGGCCTTGGTTCGCCGTGTCCCGGGTTCGATTCCTGACCGGGCCATTGGGATTTTAATCTCTTGGGGTTAATTCCCGTGGCTCGGGGTCTGGGAGTATGTGCCGTCTTCATCATAACCTCATCCTCATTGCGACGTGTGGGTCGCCCAGGGGCGTCAATTAGAAAGACCTGCACTCGGCTTCTCAGGAGGCCACACGGTCATTTTTTTTTTCATCACGTGAAATAAAGATAAAGACGGGTATTTGCTAAATTTAGATTCACTTCCGCCAAAGTCTCTCAGCATGGTGAGGATACATACATCACTAACAGCATTAAATGTTTCGGAATCACTTTCCAATGACCGAATGCAGGAATACATATCACAGTCTTCGTTGCTGCTGTGTGAATCAGGTAACCACTCAAATAATAATCAACGTTATCGCCTGCTCTCTCAGAACTCTCATCATTAACTGACAGGATTATAGGGTTCAATTTCTGTCAGTGTAATAGTCATATAAATTATTTCAGTAGTATGCACCCCTCCTGTGGCGCTCACAAGTGACCGATCGAGACAAATGAGCATTCAAATGAAAGAGAATAGATATTAGCAGTGACTTATTGCACTAAAATTTCATAAATATCAATAATTTCTTTAAAAAATTACTTTAAAAAAATTGTACGAAGTGTGCGATTCGCAAACACCGTTGATGTAGGAAAATACACTCCATAATTGCTGTCCACGGGCCGCTGTGACGCCTGTTTCATGGCATATTACATTCTGAGGTCTTTCCTTTATCCTGATATGTAAATAGTGCTCTGTAATCATTTGGTTGAAATAAAAACATAACCTTTCTCCTAAGTGACTCATTATAAACCTATTGGGGAAAGTGTGGTTTATGAACATGCGAGATTTCTCGCACGGGTCAGCTAGTTTCTTTAATTTGCTGACAATTGTTATCCTTCACCTCTCTGCTCGTATGTATTTCATTTCTCGCCATTGACCGTATTCATTAAGAGAAGAAAGTTAATTGTCTATAACGTTCACTGGTAGGCCTATGCATAATGATAACAGAAGTTTAAAACAAGCGTAGAATTAAAACGTAAGTACAATTTGCGCGCGGTAATGTATCACGGCATGACTGCCGTCCCGTCATGTGCTTTAGACCATATGCTCGGCGCGACGCCTGGTGTTGAAATTTAGAACTACACTACAGGACCTTCTATACTACCGGACCTGACACTGCAATCCAAGATGGCCGCCGTAGTTGGTGGTCGGACATCACACGCCTGACGTGTGTCACAATCCAACACAACACAAAATAACATCATGACGTGATTTTGTCTGCTGTTAATTCATTTTATGGGCCTGGGACATCTTGGTCATCAGTCCCGTGCAGTTATGTGTGGGTTGAATTCCTTCGGCTGGCTGCGTGGCTCAGAGGTAACGTTCTCGCTTGCTGGACCCCCATGGTTGCAGGTTCGTATCCTGGCGCAGTCAGCTGGCATTTGAGGGTGCGCAAATGCGAGGGAGCCGTGTCAGTAGATTTACTGGCACGTTAAAGATCCCCTTCGGGGCAAAATTCCGGCACCCCGGCGTCTCTAAAAGCCAGAGTAGTTAAAAGGGACGTAAAACCAATAACATTATTTATATTGAATTCCTCCGATTACGTGATGAATGTAGTAGTGTGTGTAGCTGTGTAAGTGACAGGCATGGGGAGGTGCCCTAGGAGTTGAAGTAAGGTACCACCGGAGTTTCATCAGGAAAGGAATACAATAAAATAATGTTGAGGTCCACAGGAGAGATCTGCAGAATATCTTGGCTGAGTGAACAGGGAAAGTTGTAAATGTTCCTGTAGGAATTTCAATCCCTTTTTAGTAAGTTACATATTATTCGGGGCATGTTTGCCATCTCTTGATGAATGCAGTACATTTGCATTTTTCTGTTGGCACAGGCTAGAGTAAAATGAGGCTTTTCGCCGATGTCTCAGTCGCACTCATGGCTGTGATTATATGGAAGCTACTGAGGTATGGGTGGTGCTGAGTAATGACATTCAGGGCACAGTCAGTGCCTGTTTGCACAGGCTAGAGTATCACCGATGTCTCAGTCTCACTCATGGCTGTGGTTATATGGAAGCTACTGAGGTATGGGTGGTGCTTAGAAATGACATTCAGGGCACAGTCAGTGTCTGTTGGCACAGGCTAGAGTATCACCGATGTCTCAGTCTCATTCATGGCTGTGATTATATGGAAGCTACTGAGGTGTGGGTGGTGCTGATTAATGACATTCAGGGCACAGTCAGTGCCTGTTGGCACAGGCTAGAGTATCACCGATGTCTCAGTCTCACTCATGGCTGTGGTTATATGGAAGCTACTGAGTTATGGGTGCTACTTAGTAATGACATTCAGGGCACAGTAAGTGCCTGTTGGCACAGGCTAGAGTATCACCGATGTCTCAGTCTCACTCATGGCTGTGATTATATGGAAGCTACTGAGGTATGGGTGGTGCTTAGTAATGACATTCAGGGCACAGTAAGTGCCTGTGGATGCTGTGAAAAGTTCTACTCATAGGGTTAGTACTGCTGTACTGACTCAGTGAGGAAAGCAATGACAAACTACCTCACTCCCCTTCTTGCCTAGTACGCCTCAATATAGCACTGCCATGGGTTTTTGTGGGTATCTACCCACATAACCTAACGGCAGTGCCTTTTGAGGATCCAACCAGCTTTCGGGCTGACTACCTAACAGACATACATACTATTCTTAAAAATAAATGTGACCAACCAGATGGTGTAGTTCTTGGTTGTCACTTCTGGGGTCCAAGTTTGATTCCTGACTGTCAAGAAATCTCAATTCTAGTCTGAGGGTAAGAACGGGCTACACACAGCCTAGTGAGGTAAACCGAGAAATGTTGGGTTCGATTCTCCGCTTAGCAACCCAGCAAGTGGTTTACCATGGGTTCCCACGCATACTGAAGATAAATGCCTAGGTAATTCCTATCATAATGTCACGACTGCCTCCTGTAAATCCGTCAACAAGTAGGCTAGTCGTATTCATTCATTCATTCCTATTCATGAGATTAAATGGAACTCTGTCAAACGGGGCGGCTTCGGTGGCGTAGTTGGTAGCATGCTGAGCTTCTATGCCCAAGATAGTGGGTTCAAACCCGGCCGAAGCCGTCGGATTTTTTAAGAGCGTTAAAAATCCCTCAGTATGCCTTCCTTCGGAGGGGGAGTAAAGCCGGCGGTCCCATGTCATAGATTTATGGCATGTTAAAGAACCTTGCACTAATTACACCTGTGTGAAGCTAAATTGGATAGGTTAAGAATGTAAACAACGCTCTTAGGTTTCTACGTTGGTTGCCAAGAGCCGACTGCGGTGGCGTCTAGTAGCTAAGTTCTGAACTAGGCCTAGTAGTCGTTGACGGTGGCGTTTGGCGGCAAAAGTAGGAACTATTTGAAAAATTCTAAGTTGCAGTCTGTACTTAAATTAAAAAACAGATACACACACTAATACAGTCATCACAATTAACACCGGTTATCAGACAGATTCTACACACACCCAAAGTACACGGGGCTACATGACCTCGTTGTCGCAGCCCCTAAACTTAAGAACCAACCAAACTCTGTCAAAGGCATGACGTGTGTCTGAATCCAACCCAACCCAAAATAACATCATGACGTGATTTTGTCTGCTGTTAATTCATTTTATGGGCTTGGGACTTCTTGGTCATCAACCCCGTGAAGTTGGGTGTGGGTTGAATTCCCCTGATGGGAAATTAGAAAATAGGCACCAATGGCTTATCTTCATAATAATTGGATTTGGATCCAGTCACACAACAGTTTCAAGGCATATCACCACAATTTTAGCATAACCTATGTATGAGTAAGCCTACTGGTAGTTCATTAAAACGGGATCCTCACCAAGTAGGTGATAAGATTGATACCCTTGGACAAGCAAGCGTATAATTGGATGAGAGAACACTGCAGACAATTTAAAAAGTAGGTTATGTTCCTACGTACGGTAATCAATTTTCAGATCTTCTTAAACCTTGAATTGGAATACGTTAATTATTGCTATGCTTGCTCATAATGAATTACCATTACTAATAATTTATGAACTCTAAACAGAATAATAAATAGACCAAACTTACCCACTGATTGGCAATAGTATTGATGGTATCACAAGCGTATCAGAAGTCACCGGTATCTCGTATTTATGAAGCACTATTGCAGACATTTACTTACACGAACGTGTAATATCATTAAGCAATAATCAATAAGCACAGACAATCAAGGGAGACGATTGCTAACCGAAATTCACATCACTATCACATCGTAAACAAAACGACTCAACTAATAAACAAAGCATGTAACCACCAATAGCGACAGCCATCTTTCATCAGTCCCGCCGCCAGTGTCAGGTCCGGTCAACCACGGCCGACTGAATGCGAGCAGCGCTCATACCGGCCTAGACAATGAGACCTTTTACATGAAATATTGTTAGTTACTCAACTGCTTACACAGCGCTGTTGACCAAGCATTGCACGACTAATAAGACTTATCTCTATAGCGCGTCTCTACCTTAAAAGACAGTACGCATTAAATGGAGCGCGCTGATGCCAGATCTGCTGCATATACAAAGTTCTGCAAGGCCGGGCACATGATGTAACATAACTCGTATACAGGCGTGCTTTTACGCAAAACTCGGGAAATTTCCAAAATATTTGTTTGTTGTTTATAACTATACCTCATGACTTGGAGCGAAAGACGGTACAATATTTAGATTATGATACACCGAAGCTCAGAGCGCGATTTTAATGCACACATTATAATCATTTATAATTTTCAATTATTCAATTATTCATGAATATGATAAGGCCTTTTTCTCGAATATCATAGGTTATAATAAATTATAATATGACATAATAATATATTGTGGTCCACATAATTTACCCAATTTTGTGTGGTCAAGTGGGGGTATGCAGCCGAAATTAAATTATTCATTTCCTGTTTCTTGAACGAGACGTTGTTCAATTTTATATAGTTCTTCATTTGCGCCCATACCATTTCGATGGGATTAAGTTCACTGTGGTATGGTGTGGTGGTAAGATAACAAGCAAGAACATATTTCTCTGCTGTGATAGCCTACATTGTCTATTAGGCTACTAGGCTAGATCATTCTGGAACATTGAGCAACAATATTGCTCGGCGAACCAATTTTCATATACTTCACATGTCATTTTGTCGTGTGTGTCTACCGTGTTCCTTTTGGCACAGAAACGTTAACTCTGCACCATTAACGAATCCTTGTAAATTCCCGGGACGAACAAAGGCAAACTACGGAAACCACTTCGAGGATGGTTGAGGTAGGAATCGAACCCGCCTCTTCTCAGTTTTGTCTCATGGAGTTGAGTACACCCCGTTCCAGCCCTCAGACCAGAATTACACTTCTTGGCAGAGCCGGGATTCAAACCCGGGCCTCCACGGTGACAGCACAGTGACAGCCAAGAACGCAACGAGGCGGACAATTTATAAAGAACACAAAATTCACTTCATTTCATAGTTTTACTCCACATCATCACCTACCCTCCTTCAAACGTAGTCGAGGGAGATAGCCTGCGGGCCACTTTAGTAAACAAAGTTCCGGTGCGTCAGCGCTGAGCGGGAGGACTAACAAGTAAGCCGAGTGCTATAACTTATGAATGCTACCTAATATTGAGCTCTGTTTTTTTTTAACTATTTCAGACATTAATGAACATTTCTTCTCGCTTAGTCACCAACGTAAAGTCAATAGCGAAAAAATTTCTCGCTAGCTAACTTTTATATGACACCATCCCAGAATTTTCAAGTACCGGTAACATTTAAGAAAAAAATCATATCTTTCTTATTATGAAAATAATTACTGCCCTGAGAAGTAGGGTATCTTCTACCAACATCAGGCAATCTAAAAATAAATTCTTGATCTGTTGCGATCATTAGTTCATTATCTATGGCGTGATAAGTTTTATAAATGCAAAAATATAGATTCGCGCATAAATATCGTAATTGTGAAAATTGGGCCATGTGTTAATTATTTATGGCTTTTATTTTTACACCATCATAAAGAGCGGGAAATTCTCTATAATACCACGCAAACATTTTCTTAGATTTGTCACTTTCAATTATTGGGAAATGGCAACATCGCCGGGGTAGAAGAGGACGAAGCTAATTGCCATATTTGGCGACTTTCCTCTACCCATTTTTAGAAGATACCTTATGCACTGGACAGTTGAATCCGTGATTAATTGTATAGGTAGCTTCGTAAGTCTCAGAACTCAGGAAGTCCCTTCTAGCAGCGTTACTAGCAGCTTTCAAAGTTTCAAGGTAAGAAAGAAAATATTCCTCTAGCCAGTTTAGGCGACTGTCATTTAATAAGAAAAAATGCCCTTTATCTGGATTTCTAGACTGAATATGATGATATGTGATGCTTACGTCATGCATAGCGAACCATTTATTAACGTTTTTCAAAAAAAAAATGGTTGCTTCTGCATCCATGAATGTGTACGCTTCCGAGTGCATGCCTATATTTTCTTTCAGTGTACTAATGGCACCAATAACTTCTGACGAGAACACTTCCTTGGCACGCCGTACATTCATTTTTTTTCAAATTTAGTGGGTTCGATGTGTTTTTAGTGTGTTTATATAGAATAGATAGATGAATAGATATATTTATTCACCTAGATTACTAATAATGACATGCCACCTATACTTCATTGATTTGATAAATACTTAATGTATGCAGTACATACGGTACTACGGGAGAATTTTCAACACGACGGTTGCAATTAAATCAGCATATACATAACCTAACACTGTTTGGCAAATTTAAAGTGGAACTTCTGATACCGTAATTCCATTTCAAGAATCCCGGTTTCTCTTCTAAACGTTTTGGACATTTATTAGAATTGCCACATATCCATATTGGGCATTTCAACTCAAATTCTTGTACGAATTTCCGAATTTCTACATCCCATACAACGAGGTTATTTCATGTCATCATAATACTGGTTGGCACCTTTTAAAAATCGTTAATAGTCTCCGTATTGAAGAGGATTCTACTTATTTAACTCAAGCGCCGAGCTGAATTATTTTATTGATTTTCTAAATTATTTTGTGTATATTTTGATAAAAAATTTAAAGCTTGACATTCTTACACTCACCGTTAATAGTTCTTATTTCTAACTACTCTTTTAAAATTATTGTTAAAAGACCAATCTTATATTTATTTAATTAATACTACTTTGTAAGGATATCCATTTTATTACTATATTTTATTTATTACAATTATTATCATTAATTTTTCATTTTAATTTAGATTTAAGGCGCATATGCCATTTTAGTTTTTCAATTCTTAATTGATTTTCTTTTTAGGCTGAGGATGACCCCACTGTGGGTCGAAACATGTACTAATATATACAATATATATTTGTTTATGTATTGATTTGGCGTATAATTTAAACGTTTAATTCTAACATCAATACGGATATTTAAAAACATTTGTTTTCAATGGCAAATGTATTTGCATTTTAATGGGATAATTGTCATTTGGACATTGTATCGGCATACCTTAATAGCAAAATTAAGGAAACTGTATTTGTAAGTCAACCAGAAGGTTTTCGCAGTGTAGAGTACCCAGACTATGTGCTAAAACTCAACAAGAGTATTTACGGTTTATGTCAAGCTGGTAAAGATTGGCACAATTGTATCACTGCACAACTTGTCAAGCTTGGCTTAAATCAAAGCAAATGTGATCCATGTCTGTATTTTAGTCTGTATGTTGCCCTTTGCTACCATACAAGGATTGATGCACATATGTTTGTTGTTAGTGTAAGGCTAGTTATGTTTTTTTTTGTTTTAATTTTTTTTGTGCAATTTGTGAATGGGGGGAAGTGTGAGTTTGCATTCACAAATTCTCATAGTGTATTTCTTTTGTTTTTGTATTTCTCAGTGTTCTTTTGTTTTTGTATACCACACAAGTCAAATGTACTTTTTTGAATATAACTGTCTGTTTCCGGTTGTGACCAATGGATGTCGGTGTTTGTTTCTTCTCCCATCAATTTGGAGTTTAGGACTGTATTTAGTAAACCTTTTTTGCTAATTATTTCATGACATTTTTTTTAGAATGTGACAATGATCAAAACTAGGGAATAAATTCCTAGACTCGTCGTATGGGTGAAACCGCATTGTTCAACCTCGAGAATAACGTCCAGCAGGAGTTTATGTAAGTCCCGTCCTGACAGCTGCTTCGTGAAAAAGAAGGCACACGGTATATGATAATTTGTCGAAAGATCTCTTAGCACAAAACACAACACACGATTGGCTGCTACTTGTTCCCGGCTGTAATTTTCATCCTCTCTTTCCTTTTGATGAGACGGTGCTGGAATTGTGTCCTTCTACCCGAAGAAGGTGCAAGGTATGTCTAATTTCTCTTAGATTTATTAGCACGCTATTTTATTTTGTGCTTTAATTTTAATTTTGATAATGCGGAAATTATAATGATAATAATTATATAGTGCCACTAGCAACCCGCCCCGGCTTCGCCCGGGAACAGTATGAATGTGCAAGGAATTCCTGTCAGACGTAATTTAAGAATGGCGAGGTGCATGATACACATATACACAAATCCCCTTCCGTCCAAACTAAAAACACTTATAGTGGGCGATGTATCGAAGATAGAGATATGCTCTCGCGGATTTTTTTTGTAGAATTTATCTCGCTGAGATATGTGCTTACTATAATAAATATATAGGATGCTTTATTTAGAAAGTTGCAATGCTGTAGCCTACATATATTAGGAGCTAGATTAAAAGTATTAAAAATGTCAAAATTTGAAGGTGGTATACTGTACCGGTCCCCTTAAGCAAAGGGTTAATATAAACGCTATGAAGAAAGAAACCTGCCCGCTACGGAATACAGTGACCAGTATGGCGAACATACTACTACATACAGTGCTACTACTGTGGAACAGCGGATCCGTCACTGCTGAGCAAATTGAAACCAGAACGAAAATTAAGCTGGACTGAAAATACTTGCAAAATGGAACTCAGATTGAAATGACTCACACAATGTAGAGTGGAAATACTCACAAAAGGTACCGGCAATGTAGAAGGAAATTACTCACAAAAGGAATTTAGATTGAAAAATACGCACAAAATGTAGTTTAGGTTCAAAATACTTACAAAATGCAATTCAAATTGAAAATGCTTACAAACTGTATGGTAGATTCAAAGTACTCACAGATTCAAAACACTCCCAATATGTGGAAGCATGCCATTCAAAATACCGTACTTACAAAATGGAGTTAAGATCAAAAATATTTACAAAATGCAATGTACATTGAAAATACTTACAAAATGTGGATAAAAATAAATATAAAGAAATTTAAAAAAACTCACAAAATGTAATTTAGAGACACCGGGAGCCAATTCATAAAAAAACAGGGCGGGAATCTTAAAGAGAAAAGGAACTATAATGAAAAGAAAAAGAAGGCTGATCCCTAGAGGAATGAGGGAGCAGGAAAGATGAGACAAGGGCCAATTAAGGCGGGAAAGTGAAAGACTCCCTAGGCCTCGGATAACCTAATACCGTCGGGGTCAGAAAAGAACAAGAGTTGACCAAGGGAGGTCAACAGGAAAGAAGACGGAGAGGAGCCCGGCACAAGTAAGTGGAAGCAATGCCGGACTCAGCTGGGGTCTTGTGGTCGCCAACCCACGTCCCACTACTATCGGATTTTTTATTATGAATACTCGAGTTTAGGCCTTAATTACAACCAAACCAACAGACCTATTGAAAAACGAGTTATACCAATATTTTCCTTGTTTGATTCTACGTTAGACTATATAAGCCAATTATTTTCAAGTTTATTAATTATTTTTTATATGTGGTTGTATGAGAAATTGTCCGTGTTTTTGACGTCTTTTCTTGGAACCGCTCAGTTAAAACTATATACATGGAAAACTACTTGGCTGAAGCTATTGAAATTTTTATATGTGATAGGCACAAGTATTGGAAGTGCAAATCTCAAGTTTCAATTTTTTTCAACTACCCGATAAATACTTGTGCCTATCACATATAAACATGTCATTATCCTCAGCCAAGTAGTTTTCCATGTATATAGTTTTAAGCGAGCGGTTCCTAGAAAAGACGTCAAAAACACGGACAATTTTTCATACAACCACAAATAAATAAATAATTAGTAAACTTGAAAATAATTGGCTTATATAGTCGAACGCAGAATTAAACAAAGAAAATATTGGTATAACTCGTTTTTCAATAGGTGTGTTGGTTTGGTTGTAATTAAGGCCTAAACTCGAGTATCCATAATAAAAAATCCGATAGTAGATGTGATCGTTTCTATAATGGTAATGCCTGAATAGATATGCTATTCTGGTCCTAAGCCAGTGACATCGCTAATTAATTATTCCAAATAGTGGCTGTTTGCGTGTCGGTGCTCAGCGTTTTATACATAGCTGGACCATTTATCAATATATTAGTGTTCTGCTCTTTTTTATTGTACTGTTACGGCTGTGAGTTTGTGTCATCGCTCGCCGCTTGAGTCACAACTGCCCCAGGGGCTGGGCTGTGGACTGCCTCCTGTATTGCGTGTGCCTTATGCAACAGGCTACTAGGACAAAAGGGATAGTCCAGAACATTCGTGACTGGACCAGCGATGGAAACCTCGAGAAGCCGTGGACCCTGGATGGATCTAGAAGAATTCATTGAGTCACCGGCCTGCTATATAAGCGGCTTCAACAGTGAGGGGACCGAGTTTTCTGTGGGTGTGTGTTTTCGAGCCAGTGCGACAGAAGTGTGGTGACGAAGTGTTGTGCGAGTTACGAAATCCAGTGACATTTGTAACAGTGCTCTCATCCCCCCCCTTCCCTATTCGATAACCCAAGATGTGATAATAAAATTAGCATATCAAAATGCTTTATTAATATGATATTACCATATCAGAAATTAATAAATGATAACACACTGGAAAGGCCTAATTTAATTACTCGCTAGGTCAGCTGAGTTCACAGCAAAAAAAACTAGGAGCGAATGTTCCGATTTGCTTGGTTTTCAAGAACACCCTCATTTGATTTAGGAAGAGAGACCAGGCGGGACGAAACCAATGTCAAGACCAGCTTGTTGAGTGGAACGCTGGATGCGTACCTCAGCAGGCCGTATTAAATTGACCCTGCCAAAGATGAAAAATGAAAAGGGGAATAATCTTCCTAGTGACTTCATGCAATAAATAATATGACAAATCAAAATAGCTAACATGTATTGAACATTAAGATCAAACAAATTACAAGATAAACCTTCCACCACTAAAATTAACCATCTGACAAATATGATCTAATTAAACACCAATGAATCACTTAACCTAAACAAACCAGACACTTGCCCGCTTGGCAAGATTACACACATCTACATTTGTGATAGAAATGAATTTGATTAGAATGATTCCCCTGACGACAAAACTAAAGGAATAACAACATGAAGTTAGACTCTGTGCCACTTCCAAAACAATGTTACATAAGCAACTTAAAAGCCGTTTAATATGACTAAGCCGGTCCGAAAGCCTGCTTTGACTTACCGTCTTCAGCAGCCTTTCTGACCAAAGTTAAAACCTTTTACCCTCCCTGAATCTAATGCCAATCAAACGAATCTGCATCTCCAAAAAAAACTTAGCAAAATATACTTATTAACTAACAATCGTAATTCTAGAAATATCAGTCCAGAAACGCCATTCGACACATGGCATGTAAAATTCATAGTCAAATGACACAGTTTAATGATCCATCGAACGGTTGCCCCTTCTAACTAATTGAGTTCATACCACCATTTCAGCCCTCCGGAGAACTGCCCTCAGTTCCCCGGAGGCGATCGCTTAAGAGCCCTTCCGTCAGCAAGGTTCCTCTCGCAGTGTCCTTGAGTCACAGATTCCACCCTTGTATATCAGCGTACCCCCCCCCCACCACAACCCCTCCAGTAGTACCAACTGCGACCAGTCGCTCAACCGGCCAAAACAAAGCCAGAGTTCAAGGTCTCGAGTGGGTACTATAGAATATCTCCCCACACAGGTTACTGCCTAGAAACCTTCTAGGAGTCGAGGCGTTACACAATGTCCTTTGTAAGATTTTTCTCAGAATAAGAGCTTGGCGAATGAAGCTGACAGTAAATGTTCGCTTTTCCAATGTTTGCAGACACAAAGCTCGATTTATCTCCCTTTACAAGTGTCTATCACGATAAGCCTATAAGTGACAGGACACACAAAGGCACAAATCCTGGCAGAAAGCTTGGCGAATGAAGCTGACAGCAAATGTTCACCTTTCAAAGTTCACGGATCAAAGCTTGACTTATCCCTCTCTACAAGTGTCTATCAGGGATAATACTTTAAGTGACAGTTCGCACGAAGGGCAGAAATCCTGGCAGAAGGCTTGGCGATCCAATTTCACCAGTAGTCAGGCGTCAGGCTGGCGAAAGCAATTCTCAGAAGGGGCCTGGTGTATGCTCTCAAGATAATCCGCCCAGACCTGGAGCTTCTGCTGCGTCTCGAAGATAAGATGAACATGTACCGATTTGCAAAATTGGTACATCCTCCTCCTCCAAAGGAAGACGATGGGGAGATGATGAACAGGGTGATGGTGTCCAGCTGGTCTCTTGGCAGCTGAAGAGGCTACTCCAATCTCCGCCAGCGGACCTTGAAGTAGATCTCCTCGGGTAGAATGATGCCATGGGACCTAGATGGTACCTCCAAACTGGGCCCAGATTGGTAGTACACGTCCCACATAGTGACCACTGAAACACACATCAGAACAGCAGCGTATGGTCCTAATACAGTTCCCTTAGAGGGAACAATCGTTCCAGGCCAGCGAACCAGCCCATAACAGCTGAAGTTATCCCAGGAAGGATAAAAAAAACATCACACGAAGCATTAGTGTGCCATCGAAGTTCACTTAAGAGTCTTTCAAATCACAAGGGATACTTGATGCTTCAAACAAGGTTCTGCGCAAAGAGATAGTGTCCAGGGCATAATTAAAGGTCCACTGAAGTATGAAAAACACACGAAAGGGGCAACCAACTATACGATATGACTGACGTAAACAAGCTTAATTGAAAGTTCACTACGATACTTAGCAAGAATAACTAAATCAACTTATATCAATCAATTTTGACTAAAACATCCAGAAACCATAATATTTACAAAATTTCAGATATTTTCCACCGAAATTCCCTGAAATTTTTATGGGCAACACCATCAAAATAGAAATAAAGCAAGGGGGAACTCACTGGTACCCTTCCAAAACAGTTAAACATACTCAAAAGTGAATTTACATTTACTTTGATGGCCTCACGCAGTACCGTAGGAAAACAGAACACATTTAGGAAACACCAAAGCATTTTAAAACAAACAACATACCATAATCAAACCATATGGATCGTCTCAGGTATGTGACACATATAAAAACATAAAGAATATCGAAAGCCACTGTCTCATTTCACCAGTCGCTGCCCCTAACCGTCCACGGTGGCCATCCGATGAACGACAGAAAACAGCAAACTACCTTCCACAAGAACAATAACCAAATGGGGAGACCACGCTAAACAATAGACACCACGATCCAACCAATTCACATACAAGCACCTAACCAAATTTCACCAAATAACTTCATCGCTACTCGCCAACGCATCCTAACAGTCTACAAACTCCCAAGAGTTCCTGTAGGATGACCAACCGAACTCAGGACACTAAGGTGATCACACCTATTCTGAGAACCAACTTACAAAAGTTACACCAAATGTTCAAAATTAAAACATCTCCTCAAAATTAAGATGCCATCTTCTAGGCACCGAACCTAACCAATATCAAACCAACAACAACTACGAGCCCGGTGCAGAGGCTACACTAAATCTACACCCAAAGCACATAGCTCAGAAGAATTAGACACAAATTCAAGTTGGTACCAACCAATTTTCAAGACATACCTAAACGAACGTGGCTCCACCATTAAAAAAAAAACACAAATTACTTATAACGTTTACTCCCACACAGACAACAACCCACTTCCATGGTCCCATACACAGATCTACCTCACTACAACGAACACCCATAGGTGTCATGTGACACATTTCTACAAGCACAAGGTGATTAATATCCTCAAAACTTCAGATTCTCTAACCTAGCGGTCCTCGACATGCCACAGCATGCTCAAAATACAGAATTACAGGATCACAGATGTGATGGCATGATAATTTTTTAAAATGCACGGGGCGGTTACTGCCCCCCCCCCCCAAATTCACATGTTCTCCACCTTTAACATCTCGCACACACTGCATCATGGTCCACACACAGAATTACAAGGTCACTGAGGTGACGAAAATGATAAATTTTCAAAATGCACGGGGTGGTTAATAGTCCCCAAAGAAAATGCACCTTACACAGAACGAAAGTTAGCTCACCAACTAATAGATACCTCAAATTTCTCCAGAACAGGTACGACATCTCCAGTGCAACACTATCTCGATGCATAGAACAACTGACTAACGCTATGGCCCGGCTACCAGCTCGAAGCTGATGCTAATCGAACTTAATTTTTTTTCTTTTCACACCCAAGTATACGGGGATACATGAACTATGATTCCAACTACAATCACATGAACGTTGTGACAATACCAGCAAGTCAGCAGTCTAACAGTATATACCGCAGATTACAAGTAACCTACTGACTAACCTAACCAGATACATTTTCAACCGACAAGAGATTGCAATTCGAAGATTCTCCAGATCACTGATACAATTTCTAAAGCCCTCACGTCAGCAGCTGAACAACACAGTGAAATGAGCATCACTCTGAAGCATTACACCTATTTTCACACAAAATCGAAATTTCACTACCAACCTAACAAAATTATCACTAAATTATCCAAAAAATTTACTCAAAAATATCAACCACGAATTCGATGAACAAAACTCAGCTAACAGAAGCAGATCACAGCCTTTCTTGAGGATTACTAAAAATGACATAAGAGATTTGACTTCAGCGGAACAACTAGACCATCTCCCATCGCTCTGAACTTCATATCATCGCATTCACAGGAAATAGAACATCATAATTTCACCTTTTACACATCTCGAGTTTCACGTTCACTAGCAGGTTTACAATTCGATACATGAGTCCTAAAAACACGCTTCCTAGACAGATCCTCTAATAACACTGTTACTTCAGAAGGAAAGGACAGAATCTCATAGGGGCCCTCATATTTCGGCTGCAGTTTACCTGATACCTGACGACCTGGGGCCTTAGCCCAGAAGTTTTTTGCATACACAAAATCTCCGACAGAATATCCACCCTGTTTTCGGCCCAAATGATATCTCTCAGCCAGCTTATCATGCGAGATCTTTATAGCAGCTTTGGCCTCCTTCCAGATTTCTCTGACACGATCAGGAGAGGGTTGGTCAGGAAGCTGATCATGAAGTGACCACAGATTCGTTAGAGGGGAATTTGGGACGAACGCATACATAAGTGAGAACGGCGTTTTCCCATGGGATTCATGCTCAGCAGTATTGAAGGCGTAGGGTAACCAATGTAATGACGAATCCCACTTGGCATGATTGTCACGATGATATGCGATAAGTGCAGCTCTCAAATTTCGGTTAACTCTCTCTGCCAAACTAGGGTTGGGGTAATAGGGTGTCGTGGTGACATGAGAAATAGCATAATCAAAACAAAATTTTCTAAACTGATGAGAAACAAAGGCCTTGGCATTATCTGACACCAAGTATTGACTAGGACCAAAGGAAGAGAAAACAGACTTTAAACATCTTATGACAGTAGCAGAGTCACAATTTCTAGTGGGAAAAATCCATGAAAAGCGAGAGAAACCATCGACACAAACAAAAGCAAAACGGTTACCCAGTTTAGACCTCGGCATGGGTCCAACGAAATCCACATACAAGCGTTCCATGGGCCTAGACGCAGATTCAGAAGCTAACTTACCAACCTTACCACTGACGGTAGGCTTACTTACTTTACAATCATGACACCCCAGCACAAACTTTCTCACATCCTTATCGAGACCCTTCCAAACAAAAGACTGCCTTATTTTCTGTCGAGTTTTGAAAATTCCTAGGTGGCCTCCAGCGGGTGACTCGTGAAAATACATTAGCATGCCATTTATCAGCTGAGTAGGCAAAACAACCTTAGGTTTTCTATCACGCCTAGTTACACAACATAATACACCAGACTTTAAAATATAAGGCTTTATCTCTTCTCCAGAAACTAATCGAGCAATTAAATCACACAAGACGGGATCTTCCTTCTGATGGTTAGCAATGTCTCCAAACAATAACGGTGAATTTACTAACATGTGTTGAGCTGAATTAGCCCCAACAACAACAGGTTCCTCTAAAGAGGGAGTTTCACACTTGTCAGGAATTTCTCCATAGAGACGCTTAAATGACACAGCACAAATATTTTCATGATTTTCCTCGGGAACGAGATTCTTACATTTATTAGGAACTTCTTCATACATGCGGCTAAGGGAGTCGGCTATGACATTTTCACAACCCTTTATATGACGAACGGTGAACTGAAATGATGAAATACGGGTTGCCCACCTGGCGATTCGCCCAGTGGTTCGAGGTCTAGCCAGGACCCAGCTCAGGGCCTGGTTATCGGTTTCAAGTTCGAAAGGAACATGTTCGACATACATTCGGAATTTCTCCAGTCCAAACATCACTGCGAGCCCCTCAAGCTCATACACGGAATAATTTACTTCAGCAGGGGACAGAGTTCGAGAAGCAAAACCAATAGGTCGTCTACCTAACTCACCTTCTTGTAACAACACAGCAGCTACAGCACCGAGCGACGCATCAGTCTGGATTATAAACTTCTTACTGAAATCAGGGACAGCGAGGACAGGAGCGCTACACATTGCCTCCTTCAAATCGTCAAAAGCTGCTTGCTGCGACGGACCCCACTCAAATTTCACGTCAGACCTTCGCAGATGATTAAGTGGCAACGCCCGCTGTGCAAAATTGGGTATAAATTTGCGCAGAAAACCAACCATTCCCACGAATCGGGCTACTCCTTTCACATTTTTAGGGGGTGCAAAATCTCTAATTCCTTGGGTTCGGGAGTCATCGACCGAAACACCTTCAGCAGAAACAACATATCCAAGAAAGGCAATTTTAGGTTTAGCAAGGGACACCTTAGACAACTTTACGGTTAGACCAGCAGATTTTAACCTCTCAAATACTTCACGAAGATGGCGCACGTGGTCTTCGAACGTCTCGCTATAAACAACAACATCGTCCAGGTAGTGATACAAATAATCAAATTTGATGCCAGAAAACACGTGATCAAGAAGCCTACTAAGCACAGCGCCCCCTGTAGAGATGCCAAAAGGTAATCTGCAATACTCATAGAGATTCCAATCGGTGGCGAATGCAGTCAGATGCTTAGATTCTTCAGCTAACGGAATTTGAAAATATGCCTGCGTCAGGTCAATGAGGCTATAATAGGAGGCGATTTTGAACCAGGAAAAACAGCTATGTAAATTAGGAAGAGGGATGGATTCTAAAACAATATTTTTGTTTAACCTACGATAATCTACGACCGGCCGAAAACCACCATTTGGCTTAGGTACTAAGAACACAGGTGAGGAATATGCTGATGTGGAGGGTCGAATCACTCCATCTAGTAACATCTGATCGATTAATTTCTTTAATTCCAACATTTTGGGTGGACTCAAACGGTAGGGAGGCCAGGATCTTAGTCATTCCTAATTCGTCAGTGAACACCTCGGGAAAATACCCACACAAATCTCGAATCTCTTTAGCTTGAGCGTCAGATAAATTACTTAAATCCAAGGATTCAACCCCGGTGGACAAGACGGGTTCAGCATCACGGTTGGCAACATGAGCACTCGCGCTAGGGACAGCAGTAGAAAAGAATTTAAATTTTACCTCTGAACAAAACCTGAACCAGAATGATTCGTGTTGCATATCTAGCAGTAAGCCAGTATGAGCAAAAAAATTAGCGCCCAGAATAATAGGACATGACAAATTCTTAATGACCCAAAAGGAAAATTTCCAACAAAATTTATGAATCCGAACCTTAAATTTCACAGAACCAAGAACGTTCAATTGAGCACCGTTGGCAGAAACCAACTTAACATCTACATTCGACAGGTTACTGAATTTACAAATGAGTTTCATAGACAAATACCAATTTTCGCTAACCAATGAAGCAGCGCTTCCCGAGTCTAACAAAGCTATTACACAAGCGTCATTAATTGCAATTTCAACCATAGGAGAGGGTAGAACTAGATCAGAAACTTTAGAACAGACACCATTTGCTCCGATAACTTTGGCATCATCCCTCGTCACCTTATTTCCCAATGCACATCGCTGATCCTTGGCAAGGAGGATTTCAGGATGCTTGTCTCGGAATAGTCAATTTCTTTTTACCGGACAGTTCCATGCTATGTGGCCCTGCTGCCCACAGTTGAAGCACGTCACAGGACGATTACTACTACCCCTAGGCGAATTATGGAAAGGACGACCGGCCCCAGGTGGTGGTCGAACCGAGGGAGGTCGAACAAACGGAACAGGGTTAATGAAAGGAGGGGGCATGCTAGTTGCATACCTTATGATATCAACCGAACGCACGGATTCGGCTTGAATAGCGGCTTCACGTAGTTCCCTAATCGTACTCGGATTAGTTCCAACACATAGGCAATTCCGAAATTCCGGCGTAGCACCGGCCAAAATAAGCCTTACCACTTCTGCCTCTGGCATATCTACTCTAAAGACTTTTACGAACCTGGATATGTCCACAATGTATGAATTTAACGGCTCGTTAATACCCTGTGCTCGGTACAGGTAACGTCCCTTCACAGTATCGAGCGACCTGATGGGCACAAATACTCGCAACACCTCGGACATAAAATTCTCCACACTCCAACCTTCACACATGGCACTAGTCACATAGGCCCCCAACGTATCAGACACATGGGAGGATATTAATTGAAAAACCACTTGGTCGCCGACACCGAATTGGATAGCACACTCATGAATATCGACCAATATTCTCAAAAAATCAACAACGCCTTCAACCGTGTCCATACTTTTACCCGATAACTTTGAAACAAAACCCAAAATGGGGTGACTGACAGAACCAAAGCTGGCCTTAGAAAAAACAGAATAATTCGAATGCTCGACATTGGACACGTCACGCCCCGGCATTTCGGCACAGGGATTTCCTTGCACATAATTTTGGTTCCCGGAACAAGATAAAGAAACGAGGTTACGCCCTGAATTTGAAACACTCCCCTGAGAGTCTCGATAAACAGAATTTAAATCCCTAACCGGTTCGGAAGGAGAATTTTGTGTCACTGTAGGCCCCTGATGACCTGAGTTACCCGGCACTTTAAATGATGAAACAGACCCGGAATTATCTCTAGAATTTATTTTTTGAGCACCGACACTAACAGGATTACAACTAGATGAGGGGATATTTAAGACAGACTGGGGTTCGATTACCGACATCCTTACACGAGGCGAGCCAACAACAGCAGAGAAGGAGTTACAAGTTACACAGTTACAACTACAAGTACAATTTTCACGTCCGGGGAGGCTGAAGGTTACGTTGCTGGTATTATTTGGCACAGATCTCATCACAGCATTAGGGTTAATGGTATTCGAAACTGGTATCACCGTATCAGGCCCTAACGGTGCCTGTCCGAACCCAGAATTTGTTGTCACAGTTTCATGATTAAAAGTACGGTTACCGACAATAGGAAAAATCTCTCGACTCTCACAGCTGTTGGGCAGGCGCGCTATTCCATTGCCACGGAGCGCGGCAGGTTTAGCGACAGGATTACCAACTTGGCCAGTGGCATTTTCAGCCAGACTGGCGCCTAGATTTGTCGAGACATTACGGCTACATGCAGGAGTCGAATTCAATAAATCCCCACCTCCACTAACACGATTAACAGTGTCCAAAGTCTGAGCACATTCCACTAAATTAACTTCGGCCTCTAATAGACCTTTCAAATCGGCGATGGGACGTTCTTCATCAGATTGTAACAAATCCCCACATCGGAGATATAGGTAATCAATTCTAGCTTTCAATTTGGTGAGATCAACAGGGCTACATTCTACTTCACTGAAACAATACTTAATTACATTACAAATTTCCCTAATTGCATCACATAACCTTGACTCACCGAGTTTGAATTCAGCAGTTGACAGCTTTGGAAGGGTTGCTGCAAAATTCACGGCACGCTTCTTCTGCGTCCCTGGGCACTTCAAGGTTACGTAACAGTAATTCGTAGGTTACCTCTTCATCCGATAAGTATTTCACGATGATTTTGCGGGAAGCCATCGTACATAAATTTCATGTAACAGAACACAAATTAATCATTACACAGAGTTTAAATCAATCCTACCTATGTGGAGAAAAGATTAATAAGGAGGGCCCAATCTACATTAATTAAGTTACTGAATTTAATTTTAATAATTAAGTTACTGAATTTAATTTTTAATTAATTACTGCAATCAGTCAGCAGGAAAGATTATATGCTAATGGCAAGATCACAGAGCAAAACCATGCTCACTGCTACCAATGTAACAGTGCTCTCATCCCCCTCCCTTCCCTATTCGATAACCCAAGATGTGATAATAAAATTAGCATATCAAAATGCTTTATTAATATGATATTACCATATCAGAAATTAATAAATGATAACACACTGGAAAGGCCTAATTTAATTACTCGCTAGGTCAGCTGAGTTCACAGCAAAAAAAACCTAGGAGCGAATGTTCCGATTTGCTTGGTTTTCAAGAACACCCTCATTTGATTTAGGAAGAGAGACCAGGCGGGACGAAACCAATGTCAAGACCAGCTTGTTGAGTGGAGCGCTGGATGCGTACCTCAGCAGGCCGTATTAAATTGACCCTGCCAAAGATGAAAAATGAAAAGGGGAATAATCTTCCTAGTGACTTCATGCAATAAATAATATGACAAATCAAAATAGCTAACATGTATTGAACATTAAGATCAAACAAATTACAAGATAAACCTTCCACCACTAAAATTAACCATCTGACAAATATGATCTAATTAAACACCAATGAATCACTTAACCTAAACAAACCAGACACTTGCCCGCTTGGCAAGATTACACACATCGACATTTGTGATAGAAATGAATTTGATTAGAATGATTCCCCTGACGACAAAACTAAAGGAATAACAACATGAAGTTAGACTCTGTGCCACTTCCAAAACAATGTTACATAAGCAACTTAAAAGCCGTTTAATATGACTAAGCCGGTCCGAAAGCCTGCTTTGACTTACCGTCTTCAGCAGCCTTTCTGACCAAAGTTAAAACCTTTTACCCTCCCTGAATCTAATGCCAATCAAACGAATCTGCATCTCCAAAAAAAACTTAGCAAAATATACTTATTAACTAACAATCGTAATTCTAGAAATATCAGTCCAGAAACGCCATTCGACACATGGCATGTAAAATTCATAGTCAAATGACACAGTTTAATGATCCATCGAACGGTTGCCCCTTCTAACTAATTGAGTTCATACCACCATTTCAGCCCTCCGGAGAACTGCCCTCAGTTCCCCGGAGGCGATCGCTTAAGAGCCCTTCCGTCAGCAAGGTTCCTCTCGCAGTGTCCTTGAGTCACAGATTCCACCCTTGTATATCAGCGTACCCCCCCCCCCCCACCACCACAACCCCTCCAGTAGTACCAACTGCGACCAGTCGCTCAACCGGCCAAAACAAAGCCAGAGTTCAAGGTCTTGAGTGGGTACTATAGAATATCTCCCCACACAGGTTACTGCCTAGAAACCTTCTAGGAGTCGAGGCGTTACACAATGTCCTTTGTAAGATTTTTCTCAGAATAAGAGCTTGGCGAATGAAGCTGACAGTAAATGTTCGCTTTTCCAATGTTTGCAGACACAAAGCTCGATTTATCTCCCTTTACAAGTGTCTATCACGATAAGCCTATAAGTGACAGGACACACAAAGGCACAAATCCTGGCAGAAAGCTTGGCGAATGAAGCTGACAGCAAATGTTCACCTTTCAAAGTTCACGGATCAAAGCTTGACGTATCCCTCTCTACAAGTGTCTATCAGGGATAATACTTTAAGTGACAGTTCGCACGAAGGGCAGAAATCCTGGCAGAAGGCTTGGCGATCCAATTTCACCAGTAGTCAGGCGTCAGGCTGGCGAAAGCAATTCTCAGAAGGGGCCTGGTGTATGCTCTCAAGATAATCCGCCCAGACCTGGAGCTTCTGCTGCGTCTCGAAGATAAGATGAACATGTACCGATTTGCAAAATTGGTACAACATTGTTTCTCCAGCTTGTGGACAGCGAGATAGCCTGCAGCAAGTGATCGTAAGTAATTGTGGTCGGTGAACATAAAGGAGAGGAGCAGGTAGATTCTGTCAAGGCCACCGTACTCATTAGGACGGATTAACTTCTGTGATCTGTTGACAAGTGGAAGGGCCAAGAGCGCTCAAGGAAGAGACTTAAGGAAACTGGAGTAAGGCTCCTAATTGCTTGTATTTGCTGATTAGTGTAATTTTCGGGCCACAATAAAGTTAATTATTTCTTTAAGCAGTAATTGGTGTTGTGCTTTGTACTCCCACCGTAATCCAGTTAACAAAGGTGCCACTAGGGGGGTGGCACGTAACAACTGGTGTCAGAAGCCGGATTACGAACTCAAGCACAACACCTGACGGTCCTGGTTTCAAAACCCGAGCAGGTCATTTTCTCTAATTTTCCTGTGAGTGCATGCCCTTTACAAGGCAAACAACTAAAATGGAGGCGCAATTGGCAGCATTGCTAGAAAAGTTAAATGGCATAGAAGACGGCCAGAAGAATTTAACCAAGGACCTAACTGCCAAAATGGAAGACGGCCAGAAGAAGATGGAGGATGGCCAGAAGAAGTTAGCGGAGGACCTGAAGAAGATGGAGGACGGCCAGAAGAAGATGGAGGACGGCCAGAAGAAGTTAGCCGAGGACCTAACTGCCAAACTAGAAGACGGCCAGAAGAAGCTAGCGGAGGACCTGAAGAGGATAGAGGACGGCCAGAAGAAGATGGAAGACGGTCAGAATAAGTTGACACAGGACCTGAAGAAATTAGAACTGGGTCGGCGTGAGGAAGTCACGGCAGTGGAAAAGAAGTTCGACGCCTTACAAGTGGAAGTTGCCGAGCTGCGCCAACGCCCGCTGATGGGGGTGGAGGAGAAATTCAACGCCTTACAAGTTGAAGTTGCCGAGCTGTGCCAACGCCCGCTGATGGGGGTGGAGGAGAAATTCAACGCCTTACAAAAGGAAGTTGCCGAGCTGCGCCAACGCCCACTGACGGGGGTGAAAGAGGAATTCAACGCTCTACGAGAGGAAGTTGCCGAGCTGCGCCAACGCCCGCCCACCGTTACACCGGGAATATCAGGAACGGGACATAGCAGAGTGACGCCCCCAACCTTCGACGGAAAGGTCCCGTGGAGCACCTACTTACGTCAGTTCGAGGCAGCCTGTTCCATAAATAACTGGAACAACACAGAAAAGGCTACAGCTCTCATTGTAGCGCTGAGAGGCGACGCCCTTAACGTCCTTCAGGCCATCCCGACTGGATCCCAGGACTACGCCGCACTGATCGCCCATATGGAGTCCCGATATGGAGATAGCCATCTTCAGCAGGCCTACCAGATGCAGCTCCGGACCCGGGTACAGAAGAACGCGGAAACCCTGCAGGAGTTCGAGATGGACATCGCACGCCTCGTAAGGCTCGCCTACCCAACAGCGCCGGCCGACTTTCTGGAGCAGATAGCGACGCAGACTTTCACCGACGGGCTACGGGACTCGGACACTCAACAGGCGCTGCGACTCGCGCGTAATAAGACCCTGGCAGATGCGCTGAGCCACGCACTTGAATTCGAGACGGCAAAACAGGCATCTAGAATGCACGCGCGGGTGCGTCAAGTGGACGTCGACGAACCAGTAAAAACCAACGAGACCAAGCCCCTGGCCGACGAATTGATGGAGGCGCTAAGCCGTTTCTCCAAGAATCGCAGTACCACCAACAAAAACGTAGCCGAAGGACATCCGGAGAGGCGACCCGGAAGAGGACTACCGACCTGCTGGACCTGCCGTAAGAGACCTGAGCAAGGACTGCGGTGATCGCCGCCGCCAAGGGTTTCCGTCGGGACAGTCAGTCGTAGGGAAACCGCGCGGCCCAGGAAAGCAAGTATCAGCCAGCCTAGGGGGGCAAAGGTTGGCTTGTGACAGTCGTCAAGCCCCGGCAGTCCAAGTCCGTGTGACGCAGTTATGGAGGGATAATAGCAGCCTGATGGTCGACGGAGTCGTCAACGGAGAGAGCTGGCCCATGCTAATCGACACGGGAGCATCGAGGACCATCGTCAGTCCCACCGTGATCCCGAAGTGGAGAGTTCAACCCACACAAAGGAACCTCCAGCTAATAACCGCGACCGGAGAGACCGCACCGGTACATGGCGAAGCATCACTGGAGTTCATCATTGGTCGACGGGCGATAAAGCATCCAGTGCTTGTGGCTGACGTATCAAATGAAGTGATCGTCGGACTGGACTTCCTGGACCAGAACAACATCATATTGGATCTGAGTACCAACACTCTGCACTTCGGAAGGGAGGAACTTGCTTTGCGACCAGCACACGAGGCCGTCGCCGCACGACGAGTACGGCTGAGAGAGGACGTCATCGTTCCCGCCAGGACGGAAGTCAGCGCTGCCGTAATTGTCGACGGAACTGCTGAGGGAGTGGCGGCTGTCATCGAGCCAAAATATGAGGACATCCAGACAAAAGGATTGCTAGTTGCCAAGACCTTCATCAACACGACGCCTCGGCCGTACGTCCGCCTGTCCAACCTGAACGACTACGATATTACGGTTCACCGGGACACCAACCTAGGAGTCTGCGAGCCCGTTACCTGGATTGCTCGCATCACAGACACGACGGACGGACACCTGCAGACGGACAACCGAAGAAGACGCGCCCTGCCAAAAGAACTACAGAAGCTGTACCAAGGATCCCAGGACCATTTAGACGAGGAGCAATCATGCCAACTTCAGGACCTGCTACGCGAATTCCAGGATGTCTTCTCCGTGGGGAGCAAAGACTTCGGTAGGACAAGCTTGGTCCAGCACAGAATCGACGTTGGGGACAGCGCACCGATTAGGGCCCCATTCCGACGTGTCCCGCTCGCCAAGCAAGCCGAAGTCGACCGGATGGTAGAAGAGATGAAGGAGCAAGGGGTGATCGAGCCATCACATAGTCCTTGGAGTTCTCCGGTCGTGCTAGTGAAGAAGAAGGACGGCTCCACCAGGTTCTGCGTGGACTACAGGCGGGTGAACGACATCACGAAGAAGGACAGCTACCCTCTACCCCGGATCGACGACACCCTGGACACCATATCAGGGTCGAGATGGTTCTCCACCTTGGATTTGAAGAGTGGCTACTGGCAGGTGGAGGTCCACCCTAAGGACCGCGAGAAAACAGCGTTCTCAGTGGGCAGCGGGCTCTGGCAGTTCACCGTCATGCCATTCGGTCTGTGCAACACCCCTGCGACTTTCGAAAGGCTAATGGAGTCCATTCTGAGGGGACTACACTGGAAGACCTGCCTGGTATACCTAGACGACGTCATCGTTCTGGGGAGGAGCTTCGAGGAGCACTACAGCAACCTGAAGGAGATCTTGTTGAAGCTACGGGCGGCCCAGCTGAAGTTGAGCCCCAAGAAGTGTCAGCTCTTCCAGAAGCGGGTCCAGTACCTTGGGCATATCGTCTCCGAGGAAGGGGTGCGCACCGACCCAGAGAAGACCGCAGCTGTGAGGGAGTGGCCAGTTCCGAAGGACAAGTCCCAACTACGAAGCTTCCTGGGACTCTGCACTTATTACCGTCGCTTCGTGAGAGGATTCGCCGACATCGCCAAACCTTTATATCGACTGACTGAGAAGGACCAACTCTTCACGTGGACAGCAGAATGCCACAGTGCCTTCGAACAACTCAAGCAGGCTCTGTGCACCGCACCTATTCTGGCCTACCCCAGACCTGGAACAAGGTTCATCGTCGATACCGATGCCAGCGACTTTGGCATAGGGGGAATCCTGTCGCAAGTAGTGGACGGCGAGGAGAGAGTAGTGGCCTACTTCAGCAAGGCCTTGTCAACGCCAGAAAGGAACTACTGCGTCACCAGGAAGGAGCTGCTCGCCATCGTGAAGACCATTGAACACTTCCACAAGTACCTGTACGGGCAAGAATTTCTCATCAGGACCGACCATGCATCCCTGCGGTGGCTCCTGAACTTCAAGCAGCCCGAGGGTCAACTCGCGCGGTGGTTAGAGAGGCTTCAACAGTACAACTTTGAGATTCAGCACAGGAAAGGCCAGCTGCATTCTAACGCCGACGCCCTGTCACGAAGACCGTGCCCCGAAGACTGCACCTTCTGTGCCCGAAGGGAGGAGAACACCGGGATACAGTGCCGAAGGACTACCGTGGAACTTCAAGGGAGCTGGAGCCGCGAATCTTTCACGCGGGCACAAGCAGAAGATGATGACCTGGGACTGATAGCCGAATGGAAGGGGGCCTGTGTCCCCAGACCCGGGTGGAACATTGTGAGTGACTGCAGCCCAAAGTTTAAGTCCTACTGGGTGCAGTGGGACTCGCTGATTGTAAGGGATGGCCTCATCAGCCGCGCCTGGGAGAGCACCGACGGGAAGACATATCGGGAACAAGTCGTCGTTCCAAAGGCTTTGACCGAGGAAGTCCTGAAGGAAGTTCATGGAGGATCGTCTGGTGGACACCTAGGGATAAAGAAGACCCTGGAGAAGCTGAGAGAGCGGTTCTACTGGATCGGATGCCGAACAGACGTGGAGAACCACTGCGCGAGGTGCCACGATTGCGCAGCCAGCAAGGGCCCAGGACGAAGACGACGGGGTCCACTGAAGACCTACAACGTGGGCGGCCCCATGGAGAGAGTGGCCATCGATGTTGCTGGGCCATTCCCGTTAAGCGAGGCAGGGAACCGCTACATATTAGTCGTCAGCGACTACTTTACCAAATGGCCGGAGGCGTATGCGCTCCCTAACCAAGAACCCGCGACGATCGCAGAGACCCTGGTGAAGGAATTCGTCAGCCGGTACGGAGTACCCCTGGAGCTGCACTCCGACCAAGGGAGGAACTTCGAGTCGCAGGTGTTCCAGAACCTATGCCAGCTGCTGGGAATCCGGAAGACTAGGACAACGCCGCTACACCCTCAGTCCGACGGGATGGTAGAGCGATTCAATCGCACCATCGAGAACCATCTCCGAATAGTCGTCAGCGAGCACCAGAGGGATTGGGACAAACATCTTCCACTATTTCTCCTGGCCTACCGCGCCGCCGTGCATGAAGCCACCGGGTGCACACCAGCCCGGGTCATGTTTGGGAGGGAGCTCCGTCTACCCGTCGATCTTGCCTTCGGCCGACCTGGGAATGATCCGATCCCGGTAAGCCAGTATTGTCAAGAACTGGTCGACCAACTGGAGGACGTGCACACGTTCGCGAGGAGGAAACTGCGGATCGAGACCGACCGAATGAAGACCCGATACGACCAGCAGACGGATGCCGGCGGATTCCACGAGGACGACCTGGTCTGGCTCTTCAACCCATTACGGAAGAAAGGCCTGTCACCCAAACTTCAGAAGTCCTGGGAGGGCCCGTACCGAGTCGTGAAACGGATCAACGATGTCGTCTACAGGATCCAGCGGAGCCCGAGGGCGAAGATGAAGATCGTGCATCGAGATCGCCTGGCAGCCTACGGAGGGTCACAGACGGACCAATGATTGATCGGGACGATCAGCCTTTTTAGGAAGGGGGTGGTGTTACGGCTGTGAGTTTGTGTCATCGCTCGCCGCTTGACTCACAACTGCCCCAGGGGCTGGGCTATGGCCTGCCTCCTGTATTGCGTGTGCCTTATGCAACAGGCTACTAGGACAAAAGGGATAGTCCAGAACATTCGTGACTGGACCAGCGATGGAAACCTCGAGAAGCCGTGGACCCTGGATGGATCTAGAAGAATTCATTGAGTCACCGGCCTGATATATAAGCGGCTTCAACAGTGAGGGGACCGAGTTTTCTGTGGGTGTGTGTTTTCGAGCCAGTGCGACAGAAGTGTGGTGACGAAGTGCTGTGCGAGTTACGAAATCCAGTGACATTGTTTCTCCAGCTTGTGGACAGCGAGATAGCCTGCAGCAAGTGATCGTAAGTAATTGTGGTCGGTGAACATAAAGGAGAGGAGCAGGTAGTTTCTGTCAAGGCCACCGTACTCATTAGGACGGATTAACTTCTGTGATCTGTTGACAAGTGGAAGGGCCAAGGGCGCTCAAGGAAGAGACTTAAGGAAACTGGAGTAAGGCTCCTAATTGCTTGTATTTGCTGATTAGTGTAATTTTCGGGCCACAATAAAGTTAATTATTTCTTTAAGCAGTAATTGGTGTTGTGCTTTGTACTCCCACCGTAATCCAGTTAACAAAGGTGCCACTAGGGGGGTGGCACGTAACAGTACTGTTAAGTTACTGCTACAAATCTGACCACTTCCAGAATTATATGTTCAAAATTAGTATTTTTAATTTTGTGTTTCTTAAAAATTGCATATTTTGGTCAATTTTTGGGATGTGAATAATTTTTTATTCCAAGTGTGTTTTGAATTGGAGTTGTCTACATTCTCTCTTCTCTGTTGGTACGTTATTTTAATTCCTGGAACATCGACCACAATCCTTGGCCCTAAAAATAACATTTAGCCTATGCACATTACTGTAGTCACCACAAAACAAAACTCAGGTTATCCGACAAATTCAACTCACACCCGCGCTTCTCTCCCTCTCTGTGGTTAACAGCCGTGAGGCTGGTTGGCAGCAGCTCGCCATTCTTCCCGTCTCTCCGTCTTCCTCTTTAGTTCACACTATGAGCCACAACCCATATCTTGCAGTATTTGACTCATGAACTTCAGTCTGGGTCTTCCTCTATAATTCTTGCCGTCTACTGTTCCCTCGATTATAAGCTTAAGCAGTCCTTTGTGTCGCAGTATGTGGCCCACGAGGTGATTCAGTCTTCGTTTTAAATATTTAAATAAGCATCTTCTCTCTCCCACTCTTCTAAAAATTCATCATTTGTGACCATTTCTTTCCATCTGATTTTCATAATCCTTCTATAGCATCAGGTTTCAAATGCTAGTAGTCTTTTCATTTCTCTCTCTCCTATTGTCCAAGATTCGCTGCCATATAGCGCGACGCTCCATACATAGGTCTTCGACATATTTTGTTTCCCCACATCAAGACTTATGTTCTTTGCAGAAAATAGGTTCTTATCCTACTTAATATCTCTCTGCTGCTTCTTCCATCATTCGCTATTTTACTTCGCGGTAATGAAACTCATTCACTTCTTGTATCGTTTCATTTCTTAATCCTATTGCTGTCTGGTTTTCGCCATTTCTACTGCAGAACAATTTTTTGACTGATAATCAAGATTTCCCAAGCCCCTAAATGAAGTAACAATTACGAAGTCCCAACATAAGTTAATACCCATTCTGCCCTGCTAAATGAAATAACCGTATCTCCATGGACACGCCACTTTGGAAATAACCAGTGTTTTTCTTATGATTATACATGGCTAATTTTGACCTGATTGTGCTCTCCGAATTGTTGGCTTAGCAGGAAATGAAAATGAAAATCCACAGCCTGCTTCCAGTCTCCGACCGGGTCAGGAATGGAATGAATGAAGCCCCCATCTAGCGGCGAGGATATGAACTGTGCCGGCTGCCGAGGCCTGACGCACTCCTCTGGGGCAATGATTAAATGAATGACAGATGAAATGAAATGATAGTGGAGAGTGCTGCTGGAATGAAATTTTGACAGGGAAAACCGGAGTACCCGGAGAAAAACCTGTCTGCCTCCGTTTTGTCCAGCACAGATCTCACATGGAGTGACCGGGATTTGAACCACGGACCCAGCGGTGAGAGGCCGGCGTGCTGCCGCCTAAGCCACGGAGGCTTCTGGCTTAGCAGGACAGTATTTTTTATTTCGCATTAGTGGTCCGCCTCGTTGCGTAGTGGTCAGTATTCTTGTCTGTCACACTGGAAAATTTTCCTTTTCTACAGTGTAGATTAGCTAAAATATAGCAACTTGAGAGGCTTAAAATATAAACACTTCGTTTAGAGTTTTTCTTGATAAAAACTTTTAAATTTGTCAGTACTGTGGTGGTCCTATTGCACTATATTTTTTAGACAAACTGATTGACATCGGGTGCACTCCTTCATATTGGTCGATGTTTGCCTTAGTTGTGATTTCCATAGGTTATGTATAAAATAAACTTACGTAATGTCTTTAATTTATAATGTCTGCTTTGAGGTTTTGTGGGTATCTACCGACCTACCTAGAGATCTCGGGTTCGAATCCGGGACGGGGTAGATACTGTTACGTGCCACCCCCTAGTGGCACTTTTGTTAACTGGATTACGGTGGGGGTACAAAGCACAACACCAATTACTGCTTAAAGAAATAATTAACTTTATTGTGGCCAGAAAATTACACTAGTCAGCAAATACAAGCAATTAGGAGCCTTATTCCAGTTTCCTCATGTCTCTTCCTTGAGCACTCTTGGCCCTTCCACTTGTCAACAGATCACAGAAGTTAATCCGTCCTAATGAGTACGGTGGCCTTGACAGAAACTACCTGCTCCTCTCCTTTATGTTCACCGACCACAATTACTTACGATCACTTGCTGCAGGCTATTTCGCTGTCCACAAGCTGGAGAAACAATGTCACTGGATTTCGTAACTCGCACAGCACTTCGTCACCACACTTCTGTCGCACAAGATAATCGCTCGCACTAGCTCGTAAAACACAACAACAACACTGCGTGACAGGTCGCATTTATATAGCAGGCCGGTGACTCAATTGATGCTTCCAGATCCATCCAGGGTTCACGGCTTCTCGAGGTTTCCATCGCTGGTCAAGTCACGAATATTCTGGACTATCCCTTTGTCCAGTAGCCCTGTTGCATAAGGCGCACGCAATACGGGAGGCAGGCCACAGCCCAGCCCTGGGGCAGTTGTGACTCATGCGGCGAGCGATGACACAAACTCACAGCCGTAACACCACCCCCTTCCTAAAAAGGCTGATCGTCCCGATCAATCATTGGTCCGTCTGTGTCCCCCCATAGGCTGCCAGGCGATCTCGGTGCACGATCTTCATCTTCGCCCTCGGGCTCCGCTGGATCCTGTAGACGACATCGTTGATCCGTTTCACGACTCGGTACGGGCCCTCCCAGGACTTCTGCAGTTTGGGTGACAGACCTTTCTTCCGTAATGGGTTGAAGAGCCAGACCAGGTCGTCCTCGTGGAATCCGCCGGCATCCGTCTGCTGGTCGTATCGGGTCTTCATTCGGTCGGTCTCGATCCGCAGTTTCCTCCTCGCGAACGCGTGTACGTCCTCCAGTTGGTCGACCAGTTCTTGACAATACTGGCTTACCGGGATCGGATCATTCCCAGGTCGGCCGAAGGCAAGATCGACAGGTAGACGGAGCTCCCTCCCAAACATGGCCCGGGCTGGTGTGCACCCGGTGGCTTCATGCACGGCGGCGCGGTAGGCCAGGAGAAATAGTGGAAGATGCTTGTCCCAATCCCTCTGGTGCTCGCTGACGACTATTCGGAGATGGTTCTCGATGGTGCGATTGGATCGCTCTACCATCCCGTCGGACTGAGGGTGTAGCGGCGTTGTCCTTGTCTTCCGGATTCCCAGCAGCTGGCATAGGTTCTGGAACACCTGCGACTCGAAGTTCCTCCCTTGGTCGGAGTGCAGCTCCAGGGGTACTCCGTACCGGCTGACGAATTCCTTCACCAGGGTCTCTGCAATCGTCGCGGCTTCTTGGTTAGGGTGCGCATACGCCTCCGGCCATTTGGTAAAGTAGTCGCTGACGACTAATATGTAGCGGTTCCCTGCCTCGCTTAACGGGAATGGCCCAGCAACATCGATGGCCACCCTCTCCATGGGGCCGCCCACGTTGTAGGTCTTCAGTGGACCCCGTCGTCTTCGTCCTGGGCCCTTGCTGGCTGCGCAATCGTGGCACCTCGCGCAGTGGTTCTCCACGTCTGTTCGGCATCCGATCCAGTAGAACCGCTCTCTCAGCTTCTCCAGGGTCTTCTTTATCCCTAGGTGTCCACCAGATGATCCTCCATGAACTTCCTTCAGGACTTCCTCCGTCATAGCCTTTGGAATGACGACTTGTTCCCGAGATGTCTTCCCGTCGGTGCTCTCCCAGGTACGGCAGATGAGGCCATCCCTTACAATCAGCGAGTCCCACTGCGCCCAGTAGGACTTAAACTTTGGGCTGCAGTCACTCACAATGTTCCACCCGGGTCTGGGGACACAGGCCCTCTTCCATTCGGCTATCAGTCCCAGGTCATCATCTTCTGCTTGTGCCCGCGAGAAAGATTCGCGGCTCCAGCTCCCTTGAAATTCCACGGTAGTCCTTCGGCACTGTATCCCGGTGTTCTCCTCCCTCCTAGTACAGAAGGTGCAGTCTTCGGGGCACGGTCTTCGTGACAGGGCGTCGGCGTTGGACTGCAGTTGGCCTTTCCTGTGCTGAATCTCAAAGTTGTACTGTTGAAGCCTCTCTAACCACCGCGCGAGTTGACCCTCGGGCTGCTTGAAGTTCAGGAGCCACCGCAGGGATGCATGGTCGGTCCTGATGAGAAATTCTTGCCCGAACAGGTACTTGTGGAAGTGTTCAATGGTCTTCACGATGGCGAGCAACTCCTTCCTGGTGACGCAGTAGTTCCTTTCTGGCTTTGACAAGGCCTTACTGAAGTAGGCCACTACTCTTTCCTCGCCGTCCACTACTTGCGACAGGATTCCCCCTATGCCAAAGACGCTGGCATCGGTATCGACGATGAACCTTGTTCCAGGTCTGGGGTAGGCCAAAATAGGCGCGGTGCACAGAGCCTGCTTGAGTTGTTCGAAGGCACTGTGGCATTCTGCTGTCCACGTGAAGAGTTGGTCCTTCTCAGTCAGTCGATGTAAAGGTTTGGCGATGTCGGCGAATCCTCTCACGAAGCGACGGTAATAAGTGCAGAGTCCCAGGAAGCTTCGTAGTTGGGACTTGTCCTTTGGAACTGGCCACTCCCTCACAGCTGCGGTCTTCTCTGGGTCGGTGCGCACCCCTTCCTCGGAGACGATATGCCCAAGGTACTGGACCCGCTTCTGGAAGAGCTGACACTTCTTGGGGCTCAACTTCAGCTGGGCAGCCCGTAGCTTCAACAAGATCTCCTTCAGGTTGCTGTAGTGCTCCTCGAAGCTCCTCCCCAGAACGATGACGTCGTCTAGGTATACCAGGCAGGTCTTCCAGTGTAGTCCCCTCAGAATGGACTCCATTAGCCTTTCAAAGGTCGCAGGGGCGTTGCACAGACCGAATGGCATGATGGTGAACTGCCAGAGCCCGCCGCCCACAGAGAACGCCGTTTTCTCGCGGTCCTTAGGGTGGACCTCCACCTGCCAGTAGCCACTCTTCAAATCCAAGGTGGAGAACCATCTTGACCCTGATATGGTGTCCAGCGTGTCGTCGATCCGGGGTAGAGGGTAGCTGTCCTTCTTCGTGATGTCGTTCACCCGCCTGTAGTCCACGCAGAACCTGGTGGAACCGTCCTTCTTCTTCACAAGCACGACCGGAGAACTCCAAGGACTATGTGATGGCTCGATCACCCCTTGATCCTTCATCTCTTCTACCATCCGGTCGACTTCGGCTTGCTTGGCGAGCGGGACACGTCGGAATGGGGCCCTAATCGGTGCGCTGTCCCCAACGTCGATTCTGTGCTGGACCAAGCTTGTCCTGCCGAAGTCTTTGCGCCCCACGGAGAAGACATCCTGGAATTCGCGTAGCAGGTCCTGAAGTTGGCGTGATTGCTCCTCGTCTAAATGGTCCTGGGATCCTTGGTACAGCTTCTGTAGTTCTTCTGGCAGGGCGCGTCTTCTTCGGTTGTGCGTCTGCAGGTGTCCGTCCATCGTGTCTGTGATGCGGGCAATCCAGGTAACGGGCTCGCAGACTCCTAGGTTGGTGTCCCGGTGAACCGTAATGTCGTAGTCGTTCAGGTTGGACAGGCGGACGTACGGCCGAGACGTCGTGTTGATGAGAGTCTTGGCAACTAGCAATCCTGTTGTCTGGATGTCCTCATATATTGGCTCGATGACAGCCGCCACTCCCTCAGGAGTTCCGTCGACAATTACGGCAGCGCTGACCTCCGTCCTGGCGGGAACGATGGCGTCTTCTCTCAGCCTTACTCGTCGTGCGGTGATGGACTCGTGCGCAGGTTGCAAAGCAAGTTCCTCACCTCCGAAGTGCAGAGTGTTGGTACTCAGATCCAAGATGATGTTGTTCTGGTCCAGGAAGTCCAGTCCGATGATCACTTCATTTGATACGTCAGCCACAAGCACCGGATGCTTTATCGCCCGTCGACCAATGACGAACTCCAGTGATGCTTCGCTATGTACCGGTGCGGTCTCTCCGGTCGCGGTTATTAGCTGGAGGTTCCTTTGTGTGGGTTGAACTCTCCACTTCGGGATCACGGTGGGACTAACGATGGTCCCCGATGCTCCCGTGTCGATTAGCATGGGCCAGCTCTCTCCGTTGACGACTCCGTCGACCATCAGGCTGCTATTATCCCTCTGTAACTGCGTCACACGGACTTGGACTGCCGGGGCTTGACGACTGGCACAAGCCAACCTTTGCCCCCCTAGGCTGGCTGATACTTCCTTTCCTGGGCCGCGCGGTTTCCCTACGACTGACTGTCCCGACGGAAACCCTTGGCGGCGGCGATCACCGCAGTCCTTGCTCAGGTGGCCTCTCTTACGGCAGGTCCAGCAGGTCGGTAGTCCTCTTCCGGGTCGCCTCTCCGGATGTCCTTCGGCTACGTTTTTGTTGGTGGGACTGCGATTCTTGAAGAAACGGCTTAGCGCCTCCATCAATTCGTCGGCCAGGGGCTTGGTCTCGTTGGTTTTTACTGCTCGTCGACGTCCACTTGACGCACCCGCGCGTGCATTCTAGATGCCTGTTTTGCCGTCTCGAACTCAAGTGCGTGGCTCCGCGCATCTGCCAGTGTCTTATTGCGCGCGAGTCGCAGCGCCTGTTGAGTGTCCGAGTTCCGTAGCCCGTCGGTGAAAGTCTGCGTCGCTATCTGCTCCAGAAAGTCGGCCGGCGCTGTTGGGTAGGCGAGCCTTACGAGGCGTGCGATGTCCATCTCGAACTCCTGGAGGGTTTCCGCGTTCTTCTGTACCCGGGTCCGGAGCTGCATCTGGTAGGCCTGCTGAAGATGGCTATCTCCATATCGGGACTCCATATGGGCGATCAGTGCAGCGTAGTCCTGGGATCCAGTCGGGATGGCCTGAAGGACGTTAAGGGCGTCGCCTCTCAGCGCTACAATGAGAGCTGTAGCCTTTTCTGTGTTGTTCCAGTTATTTATGGAACAGGCTGCCTCGAACTGACGTAAGTAGGTGCTCCACGGGACCCTTCCGTCGAAGGTTGGGGGCGTCACTCTGCTATGTCCCGTTCCTGATATTCCCGGTGTAACGGTGGGCGGGTGTTGGCGTAGCTCGGCAACTTCCTCTCGTAGAGCGTTGAATTCCTCTTTCACCCCCGTCAGTGGGCGTTGGCGCAGCTCGGCAACTTCCTTTTGTAAGGCGTTGAATTTCTCCTCCACCCCCATCAGCGGGCGTTGGCGCAGCTCGGCAACTTCCACTTGTAAGGCGTCGAACTTCTTTTCCACTGCTGCGACTTCCTCACGTAGGCCCTGTTCCAATTTCCTTTGGCTCTCCTCTAATTTCGTCAGCAGACACTCTTCCAGATATTTCTGGCCATCCAGAAATTTGGCGGTTAGGTCCTCTGCTAACTTATTCTGGCCGTCCTTCAGGTCCTCTGCTAAACTTTTCTGGCTGTCTTCCACCTTCTTCTGGCCGTCTTCTAATTTGGCAGTTAGGTCCTTGGTTAAATTCTTCTGGCCGTCTTCTAATTTGGCAGTTAGGTCCTTGGTTAAATTCTTCTGGCCGTCTTCTATGCCATTTAACTTTTCTAGCAATGCTGCCAATTGCGCCTCCATTTTAGTTGTTTGCCTTGTAAATGGCATGCACTCACAGGAAAATTAGAGATAATGACCTGCTCGGGTTTTGAAACCAGGACCGTCAGGTGTTGTGCTTGAGTTCGTAATCCGGCTTCTGACACCAGTTGTTACGTGCCACCCCCTAGTGGCACTTTTGTTAACTGGATTACGGTGGGGGTACAAAGCACAACACCAATTACTGCTTAAAGAAATAATTAACTTTATTGTGGCCAGAAAATTACACTAGTCAGCAAATACAAGCAATTAGGAGCCTTATTCCAGTTTCCTCATGTCTCTTCCTTGAGCACTCTTGGCCCTTCCACTTGTCAACAGATCACAGAAGTTAATCCGTCCTAATGAGTACGGTGGCCTTGACAGAAACTACCTGCTCCTCTCCTTTATGTTCACCGACCACAATTACTTACGATCACTTGCTGCAGGCTATTTCGCTGTCCACAAGCTGGAGAAACAATGTCACTGGATTTCGTAACTCGCACAGCACTTCGTCACCACACTTCTGTCACACAAGATAATCGCTCGCACTAGCTCGTAAAACACAACAACAACACTGCGTGACAGGTCGCATTTATATAGCAGGCCGGTGACTCAATAAATGCTACCAGATCCATCCAGGGTTCACGGCTTCTCGAGGTTTCCATCGCTGGCCCAGTCACGAATATTCTGGACTATCCCTTTGTCCAGTAGCCCTGTTGCATAAGGCGCACGCAATACGGGAGGCAGGCCACAGCCCAGCCCTGGGGCAGTTGTGACTCATGCGGCGAGCGATGACACAAACTCACAGCCGTAACAATACTTTTGCTCCCAGATTATCATTTTAAATTTTGTAAATATTGTCAATTCAAATTACAGTACAGTAAGTATGTAGTTAGTTTTAGTTGTAAGTATGAAGTTAATTTGTTTATTAGATATATGTCATTGTTCTATTAGACTGTGGTGTGTGAGTGTGCTGGTGAGGGTACATGTGAGTGGGCATGGTGACAGACTGTTTTAGTGGTAGTATTTGTTGTTGGTGAAACTTTAGTATTTTTTTCGTTAGTAGAATTTTGGTATTTAATTGTTAGTAGAAGGTTAGTATTTTGTAGTCGAATTGCTCTTTACTTATTCTGAAAGGGAGTAGCAGCCTTTCAGAATAAATCAATTCTTTACTAGTCTAATAGACGGTTAAGATATTGATAATATAAGCCAACTAATGGCTACACTGCGTTCTGCTGCACGGCTGAAAGCAACGGGAAACTACAGCCGTAATGCTATTCCCGAGGATATGCACCTCTCTATGCATAATTACATGTGATGATGGCCTCCTCCCTTGTAAAATTTCAATCCGGAGGTAAACTAGTCCCCCGTTCGGATCTCCGGGTGGGGACTACTCGAGAGGGGGTTAACATCACAGAACTGACAAGAGGAAATCTGACATTCTACGGATCGGAGCGTGGAATGTTAGAAGTCTGCTAGGAAGTGGAAAGTTAGAAAACTTAGAAAGGGAAATGGATAGGTTGAGGTTGGATTTGGTTGGGATTAGTGAAATGCGCTGGCAGGAATAACAGGACTTTTGGTCAGGAGACTATAGGGTCATTAGCACTAAATCAAACAATGGCCAAGCAGGAGTTGGTCTCATATTGAGTAGGAAACTTGGACAGCAGGTCGAATATTATGAGCAATACAGTGAACGGATTATTGTAGCAAAAATCACTACTAAACCTACGTGCACCACAGTGGTACAAGTCTATATGCCTACCAGTCAAGCTGATGATGAGGATGTTGAAAAGGTCTACGAAGAAATAGATGACATTCTGAGGTATATCAAAGGTGATGAAAATGTTATAGTAATGGGAGATTGGAATGCTGTGGTAGGAAAACGGAGAGAAGGGAAGATAGTAGGAGATTTCGGATTAGGTGAAAGGAATGATCGAGGAAGCAGGCTGATGGAATTCTGCACCGAACATGAGTTGGTCATAGCTAACACCTTATTCAATAACCACAATAGAAGAATATACACATGGATGAGACCAGGAGATACAGGGCGTTACCAAATCGACTTCATTATGGTCAAGCAGAGGTTTCGAAACCAGATTTTGGATTGTAAAACATATCCTGGTGCTGACATAAACTCTGACCACAATCTGGTTGTAATGAAATGCAGATTAAAGTTGAAGAAACTGAAGAAAAGTCAAAAGCCAAAAAGGTGGGCAATAGACAGACTGAAAGTAAAGGATGTGAACGAAAGATTCAAGAAGAGTATAAAGGAAGGACTAATCAAAACCCCCTAAACAAACTTCAATTGCAGACGAATGGGCACTTTTGAAGAATGAAATAACAAAATCGGCAGAAGAAAACATTGGTAGGAAAGAAAGAATAGGTAGAAAACCGTGGATCACTCAGGATATACTAGAATTGATGGATGAAAGGCGGAGACACAAGAATCTAAGAGATGAAGAGGGGAAAGCAGAATACAGACGTCTGAGAAATGAGGTTAACAAGAAGTGCAAGGAAGCGAAAGAAGAATGGTTGAAGGAGAAATGTACAGGTATAGAAAAGTGTCTGAAATTAGGAAAAGTAGACACAGCTTATCGAAGGATTAAGAATACTTTTGGGGAAAAGAAGACTAAGTGCTGTAATATTAGGGACACAAATGGAAAGCCTCTAACAGTTAGGGAAGAAAAGGTTGAGAGATGGAAAGCTTACGTAGAGTGCTTGTATAAGGGAAAGGAGATTGAGAATCATGTAATGGAAAGGGAGGAGGAAATTGATGAGGATGCAAATGGAGATTTAATATTGAGATCAGAATTTGACAGAGCATTGGAGGACTTAGGCAGGAACAAAGCACCAGGCATAGATGATATACTGATTGAGTTGCTACGCTGCATAGGAGATGAAGGTCTGATCAGGTTATTTCACTTGGTGTGTAGGATTTATGAGACAGGTGAGGTACCCCCTGATTTCAAGAAGAATGTTATCATCCCTATACCAAAGAAAGTGGGAGCTGACAGATGTGAAGATTACCGTACAATCAGCTTGATTACTCATGCTTCAAAGATCCTGTCTAGAATAATTTACAAGAGGATTGAAAGCCAGATAGAAACGGAGTTGGGTGAAGACCAGTTTGGTTTCAGGAGAAATGTAGGAACAAGGGAAGCTGTACTAAGTCTTAGGCTGATTTTGGAAGGTAGAATAAGGAAAGATAAGAGAACGTTCATGGCATTTGTAGACTTAGAAAAGGCTTTTGATAACGTCGATTGGACTAAATTGTTTGACATTTTGAAATCTATTGGAATAAAGTACAGGGATAGGAGGGTGATATACAATCTATACAGAAACCAGACAGCAGTCATTCGAGCTGAAGGATATGAGAGAGAAGCTGGTATTATGAAAGGTGTAAGGCAAGGCTGCATCTTATCACCCATACTTTTCAATCTTTACATTGAACAAGCAATGAAGGAAATTGGAGAAAAATTTAAAGTGGGAGTGAAGATTCAAGGAGAAATAATTTCAACTCGGAGATTTGCTGATGACATCGTCATCTTGGCCGACAAGCCTGAGGATTTGAATGAGTTTTTGAATGGTATGGATTCCGTCTTACGGAAGGACTTCATGATGAAAATTAATAAATGTAAAACAAAAATACTGGAATGCAGCCGAAATAAATCAGAAACCTCTATGGAGATCAAATTAGCAGGTGAAAAGCTGAAGGAAGTAGGAGACTTCTGTTACTTAGGAAGCAGATTAACCAGTGATGGACGAAGCAAAGAGGATATAAAAAGTAGGTTGGCTCAGGCAAGGAAAGCCTTTCTACAAAAAAGGAATCTGTTGACATCGAATATAGATTTAGGTATTAGGAAGTCATTTTTGAAAGCCTTTGTCTGGAGCGTGGCGCTCTATGGAAGTAAAACTTGGACTATTGGTGCAGCAGAAAAGAGGAGAATTGAGGCATTTGAAATGTGGTGTTACAGGAGAATGATGAAGATCAGATGGGTAGATAGGGTTACAAACGAAGAGGTATTAAGGCGAGTGGGAGAGGAGAGATGTTTCTGGCGACTGCTAATGAAGAGAAGAGATAGGTTGGTAGGACACATACTAAGACACCCAGGATTAGCAAGCTTAGTTATGGAAGGAAGGGTCGAGGACAAGAACTGTAGGGGTAGACCAAGGTTAGAATATGTTAAACAGATTGCCTCGGATGTAGGGTGTGGTAGCTATGTAGAGATGAAACGATTAGCTCAGGACAGGGAGGCATGGAGAGCTGCATCAAACCAGTCAAAAGACTGAAGACTCAAACACAACACATCTCGCTGAACAATTCTTACACTCGTATATTGATATTTTTAACGGTTTGCCCAGCATAAGCTTAAAAAGCGAACGGTCGCCAGGCTCTTTTTTCGAACTTTTCACTGAAATCGTTACTGCTTGGCTCCCTTTGGTCATAAATAAATTATTATCTACACAAATCTTCCTCGAGATTACCTTTACAGAATGGTGAAAGCCGCATCAAAATCCATCCAGTGGTTCTTGAGATTATACATTTAATAACCGTACTGTACAGCTGTTTATTAATCGCGGCTGCAATGGGAAGGGAATGCGCTCTATCGGCGCCGAGTAGAAATTTTCCAATTACACGTTATGCATGGGCTCTAACTGGGATTGCCAAGGCCGGTATAGAGCGCAGCTCGCATTCAGTCGGCCGTGTCTTAACCATTGACTCATACGGACGTTCCACCACTTATTACTCTATTCGCTCTTGCAGCGGCTTCAAATGCTCATCAGTTAATCTGGATCTGTAAATAATGTTTGTATAGCCAGGCCCGACGTGAGGGGGGGGACAGGCAGGGCTGGTGCCCCAGGGCCCGACCCTCCCAGGGGGCCCGGCGTCCTAGGAGGTTGTGCAAAGCACTTTTTCAGGACGCGAAGATATATTTTCCCTTGCGAATCAAACCCTTACGTGATACGCTATAACGTCTCAGTACCGTTAATCATAAAATTAATTGCTCTCTTTATCTACGACCTAGAAATGACTCCGGTTCCTGACGAAGCCGCGGCAGGAATGCAGGATTTGGCTTTCCGACTGCGGTGTTATTCGTAGTCTTACTCAACAGTTAATAAAAAGGCCTGTTTGTCGTTACAGATGTTAATTCATTTAGGGGCTTGCAACATTCAACCCGTGTACTTGGTAGCTAGTATGTCTAGTATCACTGGCGGGCAGTGGACCATTGGCGCTCGGTTGTGGATGGTTTGCATCAAATAGTACTGTAGATATAATTCAGTATTTGCTGTTGCGTTAGTTTTACGGTTTGTTTCTGACGGCCTCCACGTTATTGAATGAAGTTGACGGTAAACAGTAGTTTTCACAAATATTAATGAAGCTAACAAAATAGAAAACCAAAAAATGTGCGAATTGTGTAGACTGAAGGGGAGGCTAGTGGTTGTTGTATAATAAGTGAGGTGTATTGGCAACATTTTTGTAACTATTTGCATTGGAGAGTAGAAACTTAGACCCTCTTAAAACCATCAACTGCTGGACGAAAAGCAGTGTATACACTGTGCTGTGCTATGGGCTCTGTGACATGATCAATCGCATGCCGTATTCTCATTTGCCGACTGGTAATGCGTTGGCCGTCGTGACTATTACTGTAATTATTAGGGTTAAGAGTAGGGTAGGTGTCCCTGGACTTGAAATAAGGTACTGCCCCGGCATTGGTCTGGAGGGAGTGTGAAAAACCACATTCAGGATAGCCGCTGTCAGCGCCCCGATTCGAACCTTCGATCTGTAGACTTGCTGTAGGACCCCATCACGGTAATTGGTGTGCTACACCGCGGGGTCTTACTTGAAGATGTGAGAGCTTTTACTTCAATATCGGATAGTCTTTTCTATAGCCACTAAATGTCAATGGTCACCAAATGTTTACTTCAAAATATCCCAAAAATAATTACCCAAATGGCCTATCCTATAACTCAATAATTTGGACCTAATTTTTGCAAACTTTTCCGGAGGAAGGCCCCCGGACCCCACTCGGAGCTTGGTGATATTCCATACCCCAAGATCCCCGGTGTGTCGACTCCCCCATAATCTTGGCTTAAATCCGCTCATGATGGTCACCAGTCTTAGATAGGATTGAGGATGTTTAGGAGAACCTGGCTCTAGTTTTGCTTATTGCAAAGCAATATTAAATTATAAGAAATCCACTGACTGCCAATTACAAAACATAGTTCAATTTCACATTTTCTTCTATTGTGAAAACAATCACTGATCAGCTGCAATCTACTGATAGCACATAATAACTTGTGTTAAGTATGAGTAATGTATACCTGTGGTTAATTATGAAAATATATTTTGCTTTATTAATGTACAAAGATGTGTGATCGCCGTTCAACCAAAACACTTATCAGTGTTTAGGCTTAGACCCAAGGGTGTGACTCTTCAAGGGCAGCAAATTTTAAGAATGTCAACTTAAAAACACTCTATGTAAAACGTATTTTAAAATACTTCTTGACTTTGTGTAAAAATCATGTTTCCATTATGAAAAGAGATAACGCCATATATCGCAGGGGCCGTAGTACTGCACAGTGTACAGTATACCCTTTCCACCTCTTTTAACATGCAGTTCAGTGAGATGAACTTCATGTTGATTAATTTTTGGGTCTTATGACGTAGGGATGGAATTGAGGAGGAAATGAATGTACGGGTTAAAACGATGAATCATGGAAAATAAGCATAGAATCACCGTCGTTGGAATTCCAACCCACCTGTTTCCGAGTTCATGGACAACAGCTTTTTTCAATGTGAGTATTTTCCCAAAGTTAAATGCTGTAAAACCGATGCAGTTTCTGGTCCGGTAAATGCAACTTTTTCCAAATTTGTGTACGACAAACGAGCATGTTGATTTTATGAGTACGGTATCACTGAAGTTCTAAAATTATTGATATCAAAGAGGATCTGCAGAACTTTAAATCTGAACACTGTGCATGCTTACAGCGTTACCTCATCGAGACAAATTTAGATTTGTCAAACGCCAAAACAGTATAGTGAATTTAATGAAAATTATTTCGGTACCTAGATTTCGATGGCTTTAATCTGATATTAATTTTTGTTAATTGAAAATAATGCATTAGTACGCGCTTGTCAGGTATAAACATTGAATTTGCAAATAAATTTGGATGCATTCCGCCACTTAAAATGTTGTATATTTTACATGCCAGCATTAACTTATTTATATTGATAGTAATTCACGCTCTGCTTATGATAATCCATATAGCCTGGATTTAGTGGTATATATAATTGAAATATTATTATCTTATATATAAAAGTGAAAGTTTGTATGTATGTATGTGGGTGGGTGGGTGGGTGGGTTGGTTCCGTATACAAATCTACACCGTTCCACCAATCTCAACCAAATTTTCCATACACATAGTTTAGGACCCAGAAGGAACCGCTGGCTACATGAATTTTCGATAGTCTTTCTCATTCTTCTGATTTCGGCCCTTTTGCACTCAAGCACAGGCTAATCAAATCATAAAATATACTCATAAAGGAATGGCAAGATAGATAGTTTCCATGGCAACATAGCTCAAGTCGAGACACGGCCGTCTGGATGCCAGTTGCGCTCTGCACTACCGGTATAGAAAATGAGCATCTTTACTTGAAATCCCGTTAGTTACTCACCTACTCACACAGCACTGTCAACCGAGTTTAGCATAACAAAGACTTGACACTATCTTCTACTATATATTTGTCAAATACCACTCACTCACTCACTCACTCATTCATTCATCACGAAATCTCAGAAACCACCGAACGGATTGGTATGCTGCTTCTACAAGGGCCACAAATGCCCACTAAGAGAGGATTTTTGTATATTCAGGTTCTAAAGGGGTGTTAAGGGGGTGGACCTGCATTTCATTGAATAGCAATATCTCCCGATTGGTTTCATTGGGGGATGTAATATTTGGCACATAAACTCATCATAAGAAGACACAAGTCTGAGGGTTTTTCGATGTGGCGTATATTATGAGGTGAAAGGGGGGTGAAAAGTGGGGATTGAAAGATTCCTAACGGAGCGTGTATCTCTTAAACGACATAGGCGAGGAGTTTGAAACTCGGCGGAAAAAATCAGCATAAAAGTAAGTAAATATGTGTTTGACCGTTTTTTTATAAATCCAATTTAAGGCTGGGGGGGGGGGGGGACAGGAAAGAAAGTGTCCTAACTGATTGACTGACTGACTCACTCATCAAATTCAGGGGGAAAAACTGCTTTAAAGTAAGTAAATAGCTGTTCGACAGTTTTTTTCATAAATCAGATTTAAGGAGTTCATGGGGAGGGGTGAAATTCTGAAAAGAGAAAATTGAAAGAAAATGTCCTGACTAACTCACTCACTCACTCACTCATCATCGCCCAGCCAAAATTATGGAAGTTAGAAACATGACAGTTTGGGGATATGTTAATTGTATATCAAAAACGTCTACTAAGGGAGGAATTTCGGATATTCAGGTTCTAAAGGGGCCTTAAGGGGGTTAAACCTGCATTTCATTGAATAACAATATCTCCCGATTGGTTTCATTGGGGGATGTAATACACGGCATATAAACTCATCATTAAAAAGTAAGAAGACACGTTTCTGAGGGTTTTTCGATGTGGTGTATATTATGAGGTGAAAGGGGTGAAAAGTAGGGATTGAGAGATTCCTAATGGAGCGTGTATCTCTTAAACGACATAGGCGAGGAATTTGAAACTCAGCGGAAAAAATCAGCTTAGAAAATAAGTAAATATATGTTTGACCGTTTTTTCATAAATCCAATTTAAGGGGCCCATGGGGAGGGGTGAAATTCTGGGGGGGGGGGACAGGAAAGAAAGTGTCCTAACTGATTGACTGACTGACTCACTCATCAAACTCAGGGGGAAAAACTGCTTTAAAGTAAGTAAATAGCTATTCGACAGTTTTTTTTATCAATCAAATTGAAGGGGTTCTTCGGGAGGGGTGAAATTCTGAAGAAAAACAAATGAAAGAAAATATCCCGACTCATTCACTCACTCATCATCGCCCAGCCAAAAATATTGAAGTTGGAAACATGGCATTTTGGGGATATGTTCGTTGTATGTCAAAACCGTGCACTTAGGGAGGATTTTTGGATATTCAGGCTCTAAAGGGGTCTTAAAGGGGTTAAACCTGCATTTCATTGAATTACAATATCTCACGAGTGGTTTTATTTGTGGATGTGATACTCGGCATATAAACTAATCATTAAAAATAAGCAGACATGTGTCTAAGGGTTTTTCGATGTGGTGTATTATTATGAGGTGAAAGGGGTGAATAGTGGGGGTTGAAGGATTCCTAACGGAGCGTGTAGGCCTATCTCTTAAACGACATAGCCGAGAAATTTGAAACTCAGCGAAAAAAATCAGCTAAATAAATAAGTAAATCGGTGTTCGACGTTTTTTTTTTCATAAATTAATTTAAAGGGCCAATGGTGTGGGGTGAAAGTCTGGGGGGAAAAGGAGAGAAAGTGTCCTAACTGACTGACTAACTCATCAAACTCGGAGGAAAAAGACAGCTTAAAATAAGGTAATAGGTGTTCAAGAGTTTTTTCATCAGTCCAATTTAAGGGGCCCATGGGGAGGGGTGAAATTCTGGTAAAAATAATTGAAAGAAAATGTCCTGTCTGACTCACTCACTCATCACGCCCAGCGAAAACTATTAAAGTTGGAAGAATGAAATTTTGGGAATATGTTCGCTGTATGTCGAAAACGTCAACTAAGGAATGATTTTGGTTTATTCGGGTTTTAAAGAGATGTTAAGGGGGTAAACGTGCATTTCATTGAATAACGATATCTCATGAGTTGTTTCTTTGGGGATGTGATATTCGGTATATAAACTAATCATTAAAAATAATCAGACATATATCTGAGGGTTTATTGATGTGGTGTATATTATGAGGTGAAATGGGTGAAAATTGGAGGTTGAGGGATTCTTAACGGAGCGTGTATCTCTTAAACGACATAGGCGAGAAGTTTGAAATTCGGCGGGAAAAAACAGCTTAAAATACAAGTAAATAGGTGTTCGACCGTTTTTTCATAAATCCAATTTAAGGGGCCCTTGGAGAGGGGTGAAATTCTGGAAAAAAAAACAGGAAAGGAAGTGTCCTAACTGACTCACTTATTCACTCATCAAACTCAGGGCGAAAACAGCTTTAAATAAGTAAATAGGTGTTCGACCGTTTGTTTCTTAAATCCAATTTAAGGGGTTCATGGGGAGGGGTGAAATTATCAAAAATAAATGAAAGAAAATGTCCTGACTCACTCACACACTCATCATCGCCAAGCCAAAGTTATTGAAGTTAGAAACATGATATTTTGGGGATATGTTCGTTGTATGTCGAAAACGTCCACTAAGGAAAGAGTTTTGAATATTCAGGTTCTAAATAGGTGTTAAGGGGGGGTAAACGTGCATTTCATTGAATAACAATATCTCACGAGTGGTTACTTTTGGGGATGTGATACTTGGCATATATACTGATCATTAAAAATAAGCTGACACATGTCTAATGGTTTTTCGATGTAGTGTATATTATGAGGTGAAAGGGATGAAAAGTGGGGGTTGAAAGATTCTTAACGGAGCGTGTATCTCTTAAACGACATAGGCGAGGAGTTTGAAACTCGGAGGAAATCAATCAGCTTAAAAATAAATAAATAAATAAATAAATAAATAAAATAAATAGGTGTTCGACCGTTTTTTTCATAAATCCAATTTAAGGGGCCTATGGGGAGGGGTGAAATTCTGGAAGAAAAACGTCCACTAAGGAAGGATTTTTGGATGTTCACTCTCATCGACCAACCCAAACTATTAATGTTAGCAGAATGATATTTTGGGGATATGTTTGTTGTGTGTCGAAAACGTCTACTAAGGAGGGATTTTTGGATATTCAGGTTCTAAAGGGGTGTTAACGGGGTTGAACCTGCATTTCATTGAATAACAATATGACACGACTATGACGCGAGCGAAGCGAGGCTAAAAATGAGATGGTGTGTGTCTGTGTATTACTCAATCACGCAAGTACCACTGGTCCGATTTACATGAATTTTACATGGAAGTAGCTGATTTACCTGGTTAACATATAGGTTACTTTTGATTTCAATACTTTGCATTATTTAAAGATTGCGACCATTTTAGTGACGTCACTACACCCTTTGGTTTAAAACTTTCATATTTCCATTTCAAATAAAAAGAGAACGCTAAGAAATAGCAAACTTTTGATGGCATATACGAGGTTTAAAATTACATTTTCTATCCGAAAGGTATCTCCAACCGTTAGCGAGTAAAACCTAAATTTGTGCTATTAACACGGTCAACGCCGAGCGGTGTAGTTGGACAAAATGTTCCATCCTTAATCTCCCTCTGCGCAGCACCTCGCCTATCCCCTGTTTTGACTGTCACCTTCACATTTTAATTTATTTATGACGCGTGGCGAAGCACGGGTACTTCAGCTAGTTATATATAAATTGCAGCCATTGGTCATATCAGGACATTTCAATTGAACGCCCGTAGGCTCCACAACAAGTTCAATTTCAAGTAGTTCCAACTTTGGCTACCAGACGCCACTCACCCAGTGGGGAACGTTTAACCCACACATTTTGTCTACACACTACCAGTTGTAGTGGTAGATTCTTTTACAAGACATACATCTATGACAAGGGCCCGCCAGCTTTACTTCCTCTCCGAATAAAGGCATACTGAAGGATTTTAACGCTCTTAAAAATCCAACGACTTCGGCCAGGTTTAAACCCGCAATCTTGGGCATTGCAGTTCAGCATGCTACAATTATTATTATTATTATTACTATTGCTTGCTTGGCTCTTTATCTTCTTGTAATTGATTTCGTGATGAACATTTAGTGCAAATAAAAAATTTTCAAAATCAGTTTGTGCAAATTTGCGAAGATTTTACAGTATTTGGTATTAGAGTGGGGCCCAGGAGATTCCAGCCCCAGGGCCCGTCGCCGCTCTCCACGGCCATGTGTATAGCCTATATTATTTCATTTGAAAAAAACACGTAAGTAGTGCCAAGAGCTAAATAGCACATTTACGCAACTGATCAAACTGTGTGAGTGGAAGAATCTTTATTAAATTCCAACGATGATGAATTTAAATACTGTATAGTTCTTTTAAAATATAGCTACGATGTAAATTACCCACCACGCAGTACGGCATAGATATCTCTCTCACTCACCGGCCAGCGCCGAAACTTTCCGCGTAGTTCAAAACTACAGTACCGCGTGTTGGTAGGATGAGCTAGCTAGGTCTTGGCCCTTGGGAGTTAGTGGAGGAATCAATGTGGCCCTTAGGCTAAATTGATTGCAGATCCCTGCCTTAAAGTAACTCAAATAATAATAATGATAATAATAATAATAATAATAATAATGGCAAACTGGAAACTGACGTAGGCTATTGAATCCAAAGCGATTGTGTTGCTGCTGCTCTATCATCGAGTTTCATGACCTGGTGAAAGTGGAACAATAATTGTTCTTGCTAATTTAATTACCTGCTACCGACGAGAGAGGAGGTAATCTGTACCATAAGACGGAAGGAGACAAGAGGAGGTGTAGTAAATGAGTAAATAAGATTTCATTTTTGACAATCTTTCAACTTTTTAGCGTTGAGCAAGGACATCCAGTATTTCAGCACAAGCTGACGTGTAGGCAGGCCGCTTAGAGAACACATATAATTTCATCGCTATGTAATTGTTTTATAACAGATTTAAATTAGCCCTACGAGGGATACTGAATAATTTTGTAACATACAATTATATTTTAATTTGTTTTTCAAATAGGATCTGTGTCAAATTTGGATCGCTTTTGATCATTTCCTAAAATCGAACATAAATTACAGTTTCATTAGGCTTAAGTAAGATACTGTAGTGATTAGTGATTTAGAAAAATGGCGTGTAATTTTGATTTAGTTGCCGTATTTTATTTCTAAGGTGTGGGTAAGGTAAGGTCTACCAAAGTTGAGAAGAATTCGCTGCCTTCAGCACACAACCCTAGGATTCCTCTATTCCCTACCACCATTGTAATATTTACTTCATTTCGAGTTTTAATTTAGTCCTTCTGGTTCCCAGTATTCTTAATTATTTTATATAATTCCTAGAAGGCCTGTATAAAACTGATGAAAATACACATTTCTGTCAATCATTATAATACATCTACGTTATTATCTCCTACAAAGACGGAATTTGCATGTATACAATGAATGCACTACGGCACGTACAGTACTGTAATTTATGCGGTACAAATTATGTATAAGATGTTCAGTGAACACAAATAAATGCTAGAATAGTTTGGTTTGTGGGCTTTCCTTGACTCATCGTGGCATAGCCATTATCTGAAGTCTTGAAATGATTCAAGAAACACCAGTAACATTTGATGCGTTCCCGACCACAACTCGACATATGAGATTTTTATTTTTATATTTACGGGTTCGCCTCGATTGGTAATAGTGAACATTGTTTTAGATTGTCGGGGTACGGTAATTAATAATTTTGGTATTGGTAACATGCACAGGGTATTATTTATGTTGTCTTGGTTACGGTGGATAAATAAAGTACAGAACCTATATGTCTGCACGGTGTCTTCCTTCAGAACATGGTTAGAGTTAACAACAGTAAGTTAATGTTTAAAAATCAAATTTTTCTAGTAATTAATGAATAATATCACAATATGTTGCTTCGAGAGAGAATTTATTGGCGTTTGTACGGCAGAGTAATTTGTTCTTACGTCTTCATCATGTAAGAAGATTGCATCAATGTGCACAATATGCCATAATTTCAGGTCGGAACAAAGAAGGGTTACGGCCGAGAAGCCAATCAATGAAGTGCTGCAATAGGGCGTGCTACTGGGCTAGTCGCACAGGTTATGCGCAGTTGTAGTGGAAAGTTTTACCTCCGGGAACGTTCTGGAGCTTATTGATCGCACCACTGAAGCTGCAGTATATAAAAGGCCGAGCTCGGAGATGCAGTCCACTCTCGCCCAAAGAAGCCGCCTCAACATGTGTCGTCATGAGAAGACTTCCGAAGAAGGGCGAAGCTTTGGGCGACGCTGGGCCTGCAGTAAGGTAGGACGATTAAAGAATTCACTTTATTCTGTGGAGTATTTGATTTCTTGAATCCAGCGGATCTTCTTTCGAATTTTGTTGTGTGTGATTGTCTATAGATGGGAATTTACTTAATACACCGATGCAGATTTTTAGTAAATGAGAACTCAGAGCATTACAAGAATGAGTAAAAACTGTGTGCCGCACAAAAACATTCGGTAGCATCATGACAGGTAGATAATACTTCTATTTTTGCTCTAGCAGAAGGAGCAGAAGAATTTGAGACATTTGGGCATTTTTTTACATAACCTTCCTTAATTCCTTTCCACATTCCAATGAATCCTGCTCTAGTAGACCTATGGTATTGCTGATTTTACAAATAGGCACTCTTCCACTTGGCTTATCTTTATTTTCACTTCAGGTGAAATAATAGCAAAATAAGGTATGGCATACATTTAACACAATAAGATGTGTGCTACATTATTTTTAATTAAATCTAAAACAGGATTAGTGGGTTTCTATAGTCATGGAATGTGAATCAGGACATCGTCATCTAAAGCCTTTGTCACTGCTGGAGGAGGTTAGAACCCCGCACTATTGCAAATAAGTTTTCTATAGGTCCTGAAAGAGTGGGGTTATCCTGGTATGATCCTGTTAGAGAACGTCAAGACTTATTTTTCTGTATTCTATAGATGCTCTGTAAATTAGAATACAGGCTTATAGATTGTTTTCTGTTTGCTTATTTACACTGACAGTACAGTTATTGATTTCACAACTATCGGTTGGCCACGTTATTGGTTAGGCTTTGAGAGAGATCTCTAAAACCTCAAACTATCCTGCCATGTTTTGATACCTGTCGCTAGTTTTATAGCGCAGTTTTCCAGGTGTTTGTATTTAGGACGAAGAAGTAATATGATAGAAACAATATTAACTAATTTAGCATGAACTCCCTGCAACGGGAGGTATTCAGAAATTTGCAACGCTACTTGCAAACTTAATGCTTCCAGTATTCTCATGAAAGTAAACAATTATTCAAATGAAGTACCGGTAAGCTGAAAGTTTGCTGGATCATATCACACAATTCCCAATAGTTGCTTGAGTCCTGATTGTGGGCGCCTATGTTAAATAGCACTTGGTTCAGCTTCTTGAGACACTATTCACGCTTGGGTTTAGGGGTTTATGTAAACGATTTATACAGTTCCATCCTACGAGTGAACTGTCCTGGATACTCAAGTTATCGAATTTGTACTTCAGAATCAGAAATATTTATTTTCCTTATGTACTATAAGGAAAATAAATATTTCTGATTCTCTCTGTATGTTACGAAAACTGTCGATTGCTGCTAGGCGTGCAATATTTGTCGCAGAGGGGTGGTGTTTGGTGCTGGAGGAGTCAAAAGAGGAAGATATATGTTCTACATCCCGTTGTAATTACTTAGTCCTCTGCATCGACATATAGCGGGGAATATATTCGTCTTCAGCCGTTATTGATGCCGTTGGTCACTGCCCTTGGGGTGGCTTACTTGTCCTGTTATGGCTTGTCTTCGGTTGGTCGAGATCGTATGAGTGAACTGAGTATCATGCAGGATAAGTTACTGAAAGATCGTGTACGATCTTTATAATTTACTTTATTACTCACCAGTCGATTAAAACTGAAAGGATCGGGCTTGCATGTTGTGATAGTATGAAGGTAGGCCTAGTGCAATTGCCTGAACATTTGAGGGGGAAATTTAAAAATAATTCCTTGACAGTCAAAAAGTCTTTTGAGATGCCAGATTTCCTACAATGAAAACTTGATTGGCATTTGTATTAAACATTCTCTGAAACTTGTTCACACTAGGCTTATTATATACGTTTTCAGGTCTTGAAAACTGCAAACTAGCTTAGATACTTCCAGATTTCATCCTTATTAGTTTCTTTTAATTACTAGGTAGAGGTTGAATTTTTGATATACGCTGTGAAAGCGATAACGTTTAATAATTCCGGAGTGATCTGCCATTTTATTTCAAACCTACATGGGCGTGGTGTCCATGTAACAGGCATTACAGGCGATATAATTTAACAGAATACAATTGCCGAAATTTACACTACCGTACTTTAATCATGTACTACAATGAATAGAAGGTAGACAGTTCTCTCAATACGCCTGGTCCCCACAGAACCACAGAGGCTCTGTTTTCCCATTCATTCACGCGGGATTAAATGACTTTATAATATACTAGCAGTAGTGCCGGCTTCGCCCGGTGGATTCATTTGTTTTACAGAACTGGAGTGCTCAAGGATAAGGATCTGAAAGTAAATTTGAAAGCACCAACGCTTATTGCAGCTGATAGATAACCTCTGTATACTGCACCAACACCATCGCCCTTATGCAGAGGCATACTATGATAACTGTTTCAAGGGGCCTAATAAATCTTTTTGCATTAATTACTCCCCGTGATTGCAATTTATAAGCAGCTCGCAATTCTGCACCAGAGCATTGGCAGGGGAGACGTGATGCAGCCCACATTACATGGCAACAATAGACTTCGGTATTATTAAAGCCGTTCTGGAGCGCTTGTTATTCCGACTTACTGAACAAAAAGCAAACTTTAAGGTTACCTGAGAGGTGTAGCCTAATGCTACATAGCCTAAACTATTCCTCTTGAATCAGGCTATCATATGCCCAAAAAAATACAGTCAGTCTGTAAGACTAGACGTTATATTATTTCAAATGACGCATGCTACAAATGCTACACATGTTAGAAAGGCTCCCAGGACTCTTTCTACAGACTCCATTACCCATTAACTTAGGCTTCCCGCGCGGGCATCTCTTTAAGGGTCACCCTGTATTTGAGTCTGACATCTTTTACAACTCTTTAAGAGTCACCCATTTTTTGAATCTGATATCTCGCAAATCTCTTTTTAAGGGTCACTCTGTATTTGAATTGAATCTAACATACAGTACTGTACACCTCGTTAAGTGTCACCCTGTAATTTGCTCTGACATCCTGCACACTTCTTTAGGAGGCACCCTGTATTCTTATCTGGCATCTTGTATATCTCTTTAGAAGTCACCCTGTATTCTTGTGTGACATCTTGCCATCTTGTACACCTCTTTAAGAGTCACCTTGTATTCTTATCTGACATCTTGTATATCTCTTTAGGAGTCATCCTGTATTGTTATCTGGCATATTGTACTGTATTTTGCTCTGACATCCTGCACACCTCTTTAGGAGGCACCCTGTATTCTTATATGGCATCTTGTATATCTCTTTAGAAGTCACCCTGTATTCTTGTGTTCGCTTCGCTCAAAGCCCCAGGTTGCTCGACGCCCCAGGACGTTTTCAACAGGCTGCATGACGTCACGCACTCGCTTCCCGCGCGGCTGCATGACGTCACTTCCGTCTCCGTCTCCGTAACGCATAACGTTGGACCCAAGCATAACGACGAAGTCGACAAGATCATTTGAAATGACAAAATAATTTTTCGAATCCGACTGGTAGTTCCAGAGATAAGCGTTTAAACACATAAACAAACACACAAACTCTTCAGCTTTATTATATTAGTGTAGAAGTATAGATTCTGATATGATTCCAGAGCATTTCAAAATATGTTACTAATGCTATAAACACGACTTACATTTCCAAACCATTCGCCCCAGTCAAATGTGACGCTGCGAATGTTTTCCGATTCGCATTTTACCTGATCCACCTGCCGCCGTATTAACCCTGCGTAGGTAACATGAATATTGGTCGCTCTTTAATCTTAATATGGGGTTACTGATAGAATCAGTCTTTTTGTCATATTATATACTCGTATACATAGGTTTACAGTTAAAATAAATTTGTTATGTATCGCTCACTAACAGTCTCGTTAAATTATTAAAATAATCCCATTAATTTGATACACATGAGTACGCAAACGTAAAATTGGCTTCATGTTAAAAAAATGGACATAGTTAGTGAAGATATAAGATTGGTTGGTTGGTTCCTCAGTTTAGGGGCTGCGACAGCGCGGTCATGTAGCCCCGTGTACTTTGGGTGTGTTTAGAATCTGTCTGATAAACGGTTCAAATTGTGATGGCTGTATTAGTGTGTGCTATCTGCTTTTTTAGAATCAAGTACGGACTGCAGACATTTAATTTTCAAGCAGTTCCTACTTTTGCTACCAAACGCCACCGTCAACGACAACTAGTCCTGAACTTAGTTACTAGATGCCCCCGCAGTCGCTTCCTGGTGACGAACGTTGGAACCTAAGAGCGTTAGTCAAATCTAACCTATACTTTAGCTTCACACAAGTGTAATTAATGGAAGGTTCTTTTACATGCCATACAACTATGACATGGGACCGCCGGCTTTACTTCCCCTCCGAAGGAAGGCATACTGAGGGATTTTTAACGCTCTTAAAAATCCGGTGACTTCGGCCGGGTTTGAACCCATGAGCTTGGGCATAGAAGCTCAGCATGCTACCACCGGAGCCGCCAAGATATAAGATTTTGTAAAATAAAATTACTATGTTATTGCAAACAGATATTAAAATAAGCAAATAGGGCGACAGTAATGGTATTTTATATCTTTCTACGGATTTAAATCTTGAATTACTTTTATGACAGTAAAACTCTCTAACTTTCACTAACATTGATGGTAACAGCACTCAGAAACACAAAGAAGCAATGCATGCGGAAATAGGTCACAGTGGGTAACAGACCTTAAAAACTTCCTTGGAATCAATGAAGATCGTTATTTTATGTTCGGGTACAAAGCGACAGCCTATGCCCATCAGATAAACAGTTGAAATGCACCTACAGTAGTAAGCACGCGGAATGCTCATAATTGCCAAATTATTAGAATCAAATAAAGAACTTTAATCAGTCACAATTTTTTATTCAAAATCATATTATTGGCATCCTTTGTAACCCCACTTAGTAATGTTTTCCCTCTTGTCGACTTACATCTTTTTCCATAAGGAATTGTGTCTGGAAACTTTCAGAATTGGATATTCCGAGAGATACCTGAGCATGGCCGGGTTTCTATTTTTACTTTGACTTTGGAATATACCCTCTAATAAGTCAGGTGATTTGAATCCATAGTTAAGGAATATTTGAATAGTTCAAGAGCAGATCATCAGTAAAATGACTCCAAAACCCTCAGCTCTAAATTCAAACGTCAAGTAGAGTGAAGTAATCAAAACGGAACGCCTCGAATTTTGCATTGATAAGGCTTCCTCTGTTAGAGAAAATTCTAAAAAATCATTTTACTTTGAGTTTCCTAAAAGAAAATATAATTAAGACTCTTGGTTTAAACCCACAAAATATGCAAAGATAAAATGATCTGTGCTGTCAGATCAATGAACAACATTAGTCATCTCATATGTCTTTGCAATCGGCACTGAGACTCTTAAAGCAAAAATTATACCAATTGCAACGTATGGATTGGATATAATATGGGTTAATTTAAGCAAAAATAGGCTGAAAGACTTAGAGAAAGTGAAAGCCTTATTCTTAAAAAGACTGCTTTGTTTGTCAAAATATACCCCATCGAGGCTGGCGTATGAACTAGCGGGAGAACATTTCTTTATAGAAGTACTCTGACTGGTTCACCAACTACCATCCACAAGACAATACCGGTATAACGATTTGCTACAAGAACTAATTGCAAAAAAGAAGAAGATCCCAATTGGTTTCTACTCCACGACGGCCATTACGTCATCAGAATGGAAGGGCACTGCCTTTGAATTGAGACACACAGTGACCCGATTCGCGGTGAACGGTTTTCACCACAGGATTTCCATGTGCAGAGTGCATTTGTAAATTGTGTCAAAAGTCATGCGATACTTACCACGCTCTCGTGTGTACTAGAAGGTTATCATCGCTTACAGAATTTTGTAAATAGTTAATGTAATGCACATTGTGCGCACTTTTCCTTAATAATAATATGCGCATATGCATTTTCAAGAAATCCGCTCCCTACTTATGAGATCAATCCGGGCAAATGTGTGTGTGTGTCTGTCTGTCCTAAACGGCTGCAGCTATCGAAACCAAATTTGGTATGAGATAAGATCTATTTCTAAATATCTCACGGCCATATTTTAAAAAGTTGTCATTTCTACCAACCGCTGAAAAATGGCAATTGAATTTGAACTCTATGTGGGATATCTCGGAAGGTATGCATGGAAGCTACTCCAAAATTGGCACACGTATAGACAATAATATTTCAGTTTAATTTCCGGAAGGCCATTCATGACAGTGTTGCCAACATGATTCTACGGCTGCTAATAAGTCATATTGTTATATGCATGTAACTTCCATACTATCAATTGGATTTCAACCAAATTGCATACGTGCTCTGTGTACCTTAACTGATATGACTATGCGTATTCTTAAGAGCAACCAAGGCTGCCAACTGTTAAGAAATGCTCTCAAACCACGCTGACCAAGGAAAGGAGCGGAACCCTTGATAATGCCAGACGCAGTTTCCGGTGAAACGTCGGGAAATATCCTGTCTGGACCACGGCCTACAAGCCCGAAAAACTTGTACTTAATTATCTCTCTATTTCCTTTCCCTAATATCAATATATCAGAAAGTATACAAACCAACAGCTCTAAACTTTACACAAAGTGCCTGACATTGTAGATTAATTTGGAGTGACTAATATACGTCAGTGCTGCCAACATGATTCTAAGCCAGCTGATAGGTTCAATTTTTAAATGCATGTAACTATACTAACATGGATTTCATCCAAAATTGGCACAATAATAGATCTTAATATTGTAGATTAATTCTGAGCAATACATGACATTGTTGCCAACATGATTTTACGCATGCATGTAACGTCCATACAATCCATTGGACTTCAACCAAATTTTGTAAGTGAATTCTGTACCTTAAGGGTATTCCATGAATTTCGAGGAAAATATCGAAGTTGGGTTTATAGCACTACAAATACCCGGATATGTCCTCTTTCGAAATATGTTTTTATTTTTTTAAATGCCAACATTTTTGAAGTCCTCCTCGTAAAATTCCAATCTGGAGGTAAACTAGTCCCCCGTTCGGATCTCCGGGTGGGGACTTCTCGAGAGGGGGTTAACATCACATAGTGACAAAGAGGAAATCTGACATTCTACGGATCGGAGCGTGGAATGTTAGAAGTCTGCTGGGAAGTGGAAGGTTAGAAAACGTAGAAAGGGAAATGGATAGGTTGAGGTTGGATTTGGTTGGGGTTAGTGAAATGCGCTGGCAGGAAGAACAGGACTTTTGGTCAGGAGACTATAGGGTCATTAGCACTAAATCAAAAATGGGCAAGCAGGGGATTGGTCTCATATCGAGTACGAAACTTGGACAGCGGGTGGAATATTATGAGCAATACAGTGAACGGATTATCGTTGCAAAAATCAATACTAAACCTACGTGCACCACAGTGGTACAAGTCTATATGCCTACCAGTCAAGCTGATGATGAAGATGTTGAAAAGGTCTACGAAGAAATAGATGATTTTCTGAGGTATATCAAGGGTGATGAAAATGTTATGGTAATGGGAGATTGGAATGCTGTGGTAGGAAAAGGAAGAGAAGGGAAGATAATGGGAGATTTCGGATTAGGTGAAAGGAATGATCGAGGAAGCAGGCTGATGGAATTCTGCACCGAGCATGAGTTGGTCATAGCTAACACCTTATTCAATAACCGCAATAGAAGAATATAAACATGGATGAGACCAGGAGATACAGTGCGTTACCAAATCGACTTCATTATGGTCAAGCAGAGGTTTCGAAACCAGATTTTGGATTGTAGGCTAAAACATAACCCGGTGCTGACATAAACTCTGACCACAATCTTGTTGTTATGAAATGCAGATTAAAGTTGAAGAAACTAAAGGAAAGTCAAAAGCCAAAAAGGTGGGCAATAAACAGACTGAAAGAGAAGGATGCAAACGAAAGGTTCAGGAAGAGTATAAAGGAAGGACTAATGCAAAACCCTAAACAAACTTCAATTGCAGACGAATGTGTACTTTTAAAGAATGAAATAACAAAATCCGCAGAAGAAAACATTGGTAGGAAAGAAAGAATAGGTAGAAAACCGTGGATCACTCAGGATATACTAGAATTGATGGATGAAAGGTGGAAACACAAGAATGTAAGAGATGAAAAGGGGAAAGCAGAATACAGAGAGAAATGAGGTTAACAAGAAGTGCAAGGAAGCGAAAGAAGAATTGTTGAAAGAGAAATGTGCAAATATAGAAAATTGTTTGAAATTAGGAAAATTAGACACAGCTTATCGAAGGATTAAGAATACTTTGGGGGAAAAGAATACGAAGTGCTGTAAATGATGACCTCGTAGTTTCTCCCCTTAAAACAAAAATAACTATTTCTAACATCTCAATGCTTAATTGTTATAATACGTGATCCATCATTAATGAAATAAATACCAATAACCATGGTTTCACTCGTTGCGCTGAAATTTATTTCATTATATTACTTCAATTTTCTTTAGTGCTAGGCTTCTGGTAGTAACAGATTGAAGTGTGATATAAGTTGAGTCTGTAACCCTTATTTATATTGCATACCGTACGTAGTAAGGATGGCACCCTACCCGGTTTATTAGTAAACAGTGAAATTGGCGGTTGCGTTTGGATTGTGCTGTTTCAGATTCTTTCTTTTGTGAACTTTTCGTGTATGTATTTTCTGTAATTGAATGATCAAGAATGCCTAGGAGTAGGAGATGTCCTAGAAAACGGCCCTCGTAAGAGAAGGTCAGCATGTTTGGCTGTTGATTATAAGAAGGGAGAGGGTGTTGCTTCTAGTGATGTGGGCCGGGTAAATACCCAGTGGGAAGGTACATATAAATTGGGTATTTAACCGGGTATTTACCTAGTGGTCATTTAAATACCCAAAATGAGGGTATTTTCAGTTTTTGAGCTTTGTACAACACTTTTTGATGTGTTGATGAAGTGTTGGACAAACAAGGACAGAAACACAGGTATTTAATGCCTTAAATTGAAATCAGGAACAATATTGATCCTTCAAAACAAAAACAAAAAAGGAAAATGGACGTCCGGGTATTTTTGGGTATTATATGTTGTTTTGACTCTGTAACCTTGTCTATACGTTTGTTTTTTCCTTAAACTAAAGTAAAATTATGGATAAAACCTTTGGTTGATTTGTGTTTCAATTTTTTAATAAATACCAAGATATTGAGAAGGTCGAGTTTTATTACGGTACTGGAAATGAGCAACCAGGATGTGGGAGGGAAAATCTACTTTTGTAGTAAAAAGAGTAGGCTATATGCATATTAATTGAAAGTGTATGCCAAAACTCAAAAGGTAATAAAATATATTCAATAGAATGGACATTTGAAGAAAAAAAATGCTTAGTAAATGTGCTTTACGTTATTTTTCATTCAATTTTAAATATTAAACAAATAATACTTACTAAATCATACTCTAAATAATACAAATGCACTGTCAGGAAGTTTTTGTAGTATGTGGGCTCTATAACGGGTGAAGATGTACTGTAGGACAGCAAGCATATGGGTTGGCAACACTGCTCAGCTCATCCTACCCAGAAATCAAACTGACACTGTACTTCCCTCCCATTTTCTATTCTTTGTTTGATTTACTATTTACTAGTCTTTTTTGTTATTTGATTATTTATTTTATATATGAACTAGCAACCCGCCCCGGCTTCGCCCGGGAACAGTTATGAATGCAAGGTGATAGGCGACTTCTAACTGAGGTCTAGTAAGATTTCCTTGTATACGACATAGTCGTTTTCCCTCCAGCAGTGAACACGAAAAGATTTCGGTTTGATGTAACACGCGATAGAGCCAAGTAAAGCTGTCCATGAGAAAAACATTCTTCACTAAGATCAACTCCAGTCACGCTAAGTGTCTGATCCTGTGCTTTGTTTATAGTCATGCCAAAGCAGGCTCTTACTGGGAATTGTACTCGTTTGAAACGATAAGGAAAATCTGAAGGAATCATAGGGATTCTGAGTACTAAGACCGTTTCTCCTGTAGCACAGCTAGTTAAGATAGTTGCTTCAATGAAACAGTTTTTCAAAATTTTCACTACCAATCGCGTCCCATTGCATAACTTTGGTGGGTGTAAATTACGTAGCAATATAATAGGCACTCCTACTTTTAAAATAAGCTTGTGTGGTGGCATGCCAGAAGGCAATAAAGAATTTAGGAATTCTGTAGGGTAATGAACATTTTCTTCACTATCGACTACTGCGTCTAGCCTACTGAGTAATATACTTGAGCATAGGCAGTGAATTTGGAGAACACCAAGTCATTAATTTTCACAACTTGTTCGTTTGACGGCGATAACATTGCTCTTTCTTTAAACCATGAATGAGACTTGTTAGATAGGCCATGGATTTGAGGATAAACGCTATCAATCAATTCTTGAATACTGCTTACTAAAACAGAAATCGTGACTGAGGGTAATTTTCCCGCCAATGACCGGTAAATCTCAATTTCCGACTCTAAGTACCACAAATTAGCAAACATAATATTATCTTCTGAAGATAAGAGTACGCTCATGTTAGTTTTGAGTGCCAATTTTGTTATATCCGGCCAGATGTAAGATATTTTTAATGAAGCGTTCACTTCGTCAGCTCTCGTTCCTCTGGTAACAACTGGTAAGATTTGACGAAAATCTCCGGCGAACAAAACTGTGCAGCCACCCATAGGTGTGTTCCGATTCCTTAGATCACGCAAGGTCCTGTCCACAGCTTCAATGGATGTTTTGTGCGACATTGTAGCATCCCATATATCTAAAGAACAATTTTGGATTAAACTGGCAGAGTTACTTTGTTTTAAATATTACATACGTTTCCATCATTACTGCTGACTTTCAAAGGAAGTTTAAATGTGCATGTGCTGTTCTTCCCCCTTCCAAAAGAGTGGCTGCAATTCCTGATGATGCGATGGAAAGAGCAAAATTACCACCAGACCTCACTTTGGCGAGCAACACATTAATCAAGAAGGTTTTGCCTGTGCCTCCAAGGGCATCGAGAAAAAAATGTCTTACCTTCCTTCTTAGTGTTATGAGCTTGTTTCTGATCGTGGTTCAGACGGTGTTCTTCTTGAGCAACGGTTTGAAGGAGCCGAGGACGAAGTCTTTCTTTCTCTTGAGACAATCGAGAAATTAGTTGTTGCTTTGTTTCATTGTTACGTGATAAGTGCTTTTTTTTCGATATCAATGAACTATGACCTATATTCGTTTTACATCTCGGCATGATGGCTTAAAATCACTGACTGGACTATTAATTATAACGAATTCTTGTCAGACGAAATTTAAGAATGGCGAGGTGCATGACACACAAATCCCCCTTCCGTCCAATCTTAAATTAACTGTGTATTTTGCGGACCGAAAAATTCACAGACGAAATGAAGAAAAGCCGAGTTGAACTTCCAGGGAAACTCCAAACACAACCAGCCTTCTCTGAAGTCTTAACTCAACACGACTCGACGGTTTGCTGCTGGCTGTATCTGGGGTAATAGGTTCGCCCGCTAGTTTGGCTGTAACAGGGGTGATAGACTCGCCCTTAGCTAGCTCGTAAACTGTCGCCTCAGTATTTGAATGGGCATGGTTGGGAGAAATTAAAACGTAAAAACACTTATAGTGGGCGATGTATTGAAGATAGACATATGCTCTCGCAGACTTTTTTGTAGAACTTTTCATGCTGAACAATTCTTACACTCATAGTATTTACTGTAGATGTGTTTTACGGTTTCCTCAGCGTAAGCTTACAAAGCGCTTGGACGTCAGTTTTTTTTCCGATTGTTTCACTGAAATCGTTACTGCTCTTCTTCCTTTGATCATAAAAAAATTATTTTCAACAGAAATCATCCTCGAGATATCCTTTAAAGAATGGTGAAAACCGCATCAAAATCCATCCAGAGGTTCTCGAGATTACCCGTGACATCCAAGAATCGGGGACTTTGTTTTATACTAAGTAGATGTGATATTACAAACTGTTCTGAAAAACTGTATATTACACCTTTTGTAGGACTTGGCCAATGCTCTGAATAAATTTCCCCCAACTTTTATCTCAATGTTTGCAAAAAAGCCTAGTTCAATTCTAACCCTGAGTTTTTCAGGTTATAAGTATTGAATTTTATCTCCTGATCTAATTCCCAATTCTAATTCTGTTTTAAGTCCCAATTCTAATTAAATTTAATTTTATTAACTATCTAATGTTATTACATTTCTAAACAGTTAATGTAGAATAGTTTGCATACCAGTACACTTTTTTAAAGTTCATCTTACCACGACACAGAATTTTTAATGAAAAATCTATAATACCCGGGTATTTACCCAAATTGGGTATTTACCCGAGTATTCACCCCGATTTATAAATACCTGGGTATTTTACATCACTAGTTGCTTCTGATGTTTCAGAAAGCAACATTGCCTGTTGATTATAAGCCTATTTCTAGTCCTGAAATGGAACATAACGATGGGGAAGGCAGTGCGATTTGCTCTTCTGGTACTATCGAATGTAATTCGAATGTTTTTGATACAATGGGTGACAGTGAAATTAGGCCTACAGCAACTGAGAAGAAACTGACAACATTCTCTAGTTTAAGGCCTGAAAACATTGAAGAAGACAGGGTGAATGGTAATATTATTGTGCATAATTCTGCACTTCAGGAACTTGTTAAGGGATGTTTTGCAGTCTGTGTTTAACTCCATCAGTGTCAATTGAAATGAGGGAGAAAGTAGTCTGAAGGGCATACCTATGGTGCAGGGCAGTTCTTAACTGAGTGAATTTGCATAGATTTTTGTTTTGCATTTTATGGCTTAGCAAAATTTTAATGTTTTCTTTCATAAAAAGAAAGTCCTTGTCATGCAGTTTTTGTCTGATACAAGTAACATTTTACACAGAAGTAGCTAGATAGTTGGTGCACAAAATATTAGTCTGCATTTTGCTGTGGATGGTGATTCAAAATTAGACCTACCAAATTCTGTTTGCACTCATATTTTTTTAAAGATGTCAACATTAAGTTACATTTAAAAAAGAATCTACATGCTAATGTATTTGGTACACAACAAACTGTGCCACTAACTTTTGTTAGCATAGCTATTAAGGAGGTTTGTGGAAAATTTGGTGCCGATTGGAAAAATATTGTGATGCAAGGGACTTTTTTTTACGAGGGTGGTAAAATGACATTAAAAAATTCCTACTCAAAATGTTTTATATGTACAATATTCAAACTTTGTAACATTACTAGGCAGGCCTATACACGTCGGCCTCTCACCGCTGGGTCCGTGGTTCAAATCCCGGTCACTCCATGTGAGATCTGTGCTGGACAAAACGGAGGCAGACAGGTGTTTCTCCGGGTGCTCCGGTTTTCCCTGTCAAAATTTCATTCCAGCAACACTCTCCACTATCATTTCATTTCATCTCTTATTAATTTAATCATTGCCCCAGAGGAGTGCGTCCGGCCTGGCAGCCGGCACAGTTCATATCCTCGCCGCTAGATGGGGGCTTCATTCATTCCATTGCTGACCCAGTCGGAGACTGGAAGCTGGCTGTGGATTTTTCACTAGGCCTATACTATCTATCTCAGAAAAAAAAAAAATGGTAAACATTCATTGAAATATATAGAAGTTAGAAATTTCATTATAGTGTCCCCTTAAGAGACGGAATTAAGCATATATTCAGTCACCAGGGCTGCCAACTGTAATGATCTATTAGGCTACACTATTTGATGTATATTTCGAACTAATTAAACATTTCATTATTTATTACCAACTTAATTTCGTCATTATTCTGCGGTAGATAGGTCTATAGAGATGAATCATTGGCATACATCTTACATTCTAAGAAAAGTAGGCTCTTTAGTTCGGCACGGAACTACTTGGATAGACCGCCTAATGTTGTAGCGGCTAATGTTCTTGGCTGTCTCCCACGGAGGTCCGGGTTCGATTCCCGACTCTGCCAAAAATATTTCTGGAGTGAGGGCTGGGACGGTGTACACTCAGCCTCGTGATTCCCACCTTCGCCCGTGGTTTTAACCACTTCTGCTTCAAGCAAACGCTGTGATGGTTTCTAACTTAAGCCACGGCCGTCTCCTTCCCAATCCTATCCCCAATTTACAAATATACGCACTAGTACAGCCAATACAATAACACAGGTTCCACAGACACCCAAATACACGGGGCTATATGACCACGATGTCGCAGCCCCTAAATCAAGCACGTACAACAAAGAACTAGGATTAATTTTAATCAAGTTCCCACATTTTTATTGGAAACATAAAATATTCCACGGTTATTGCATAACACACTACCTACTGTCTAATGGGCTAATTGTAAGCTATTCTACACGTGAGGACTGAGTAGCTGCACCGACTAGTTTTCATGAGAATGCTGTGAATATCTATTATTAGAAGCTTTTCGTTTGGTCAACACATACATTATTTATACTCTTAATAAAACACTTCTCACTAAATGGGAGACTGTGAATATGCCTCTCTTCAGGTTCTAAGGTACCAGTACTTATCCAAATTCCAGATCTTGAAGACTTCATGTAGGCACCACACACCTACACACAATACCTCATATTTTAGACACATACTAATATAGGGAGTGACGACCAAGATTATCTTAGCAACAACAAAACAATTTAAAAAAATTTCTATCAACACTCCCAGTTTATGGATTCTGCCCAAGCCCCATTTGCTATACGAGCACAATCGTTTTATTGTCCATACTGTCTAGTCCGGCGGCTTAACGCCATATATTCAACCAATTGTGCAAATCTAGGTAAAAGCGATTTTATTTTTTAGTTACGTTAAGGGGTCCATAAGGAACGTTTTCAGCCATGGAGGCGTTCTGTACACCACCTGGTTAATTTTTGACAGCCCTCCAAACATGTGATGGGGCGCAGAATTCATTTCTGGGTTTGGTTTTGTTATAGGAGGTATGGGGTGGGGCCAGTGAATGTCCCGGGGCGGAACTACGGGGGTGGTACAGACAATGACAGCATTCATCAGCCTCCGTGGCTGAAAACGTTCCTTATGGACACCTTAACGTACGGTAACTAAAAAATGAAATCGTTTTTACCTCGATTTGCACAATAGGCCTACTTCCCTTAATCCGCCATACTATGTAGTATCATGTGTAGAGATGGGATTTTTTATGTAATATCAAGTGGCATAATATGTACATAAATATGTAACAAAAAGCATCAAAACATGTAGCAAAATATGTAGATTGGGTAAAATATGTAATATCATATAATTCATATAAAGTTACCATTTTGTCAGTTACAACATACTAAACACGCTTTATATTACATTTTGTAGCACAGTGAACAATTAAGTGTTTTTCAATGTTCTTTGGAGTCATATTATATGAATAACTTATATCACACACATATGCAATAGAAACTTATTATCTTCATAACTCAAAGCATGTTTATTCATTAAATATTGTAGCACCGGGTGAGTTAGTCGTGGTCGTTACGGCATGACTGCTGGCAGTCGCTCACATCCGGGAGGCGAGGAGGTTCGAATCCCCTTGCCGGCAACCTTAAAGATGGTCTTCTGTGGTTTCCCATCTTCCTTCCAGGCATATGATGATGATGATGATGATGATGATAATTGTTGTTTTAAGGGGCCTAACATCTTTCCAGGCATATGCCGGGGTTGGTCCCTAACTATAGGCCACAGCCGCTACCTTCCAACTCCTCGTCCTTACATTCACACTTTCCTCCTCAACGGTACTTGAAGCTCACCCATTGGGTGTCTGTCTCGAAGCAGCTACAAAAAAAACCTGGAGAAATGTCCTCGGGAGGATCAACGTCATCTCCATTTAGAATTCGGCACACACTGTGAAATGTTGAATAATCAGGATTTCTCTTCAACACTTTTTGCAATTTACTCAATACACTTGCACCAGTTTCCCCATGCACAGCACTTATCATCCTATCATCCTCTCAAATACCTGTCACTCATAATTACCTTAATCTCCCAGTTGAGAGGACAGACAACAGCCCCACATTAAGTGTGTAACTTCAATTCAGCATTTATTTCGTATAAAACAGGAAAACTCTGAAATATGTAATTTTATGTAATATCACTAAGAATATGTAAAATACCCACAAATATGATAAAATATGTAAAATATGTAATTACATAGAAATCCCAGCTCTAATCATGTGAGTGTCAACACATAGTAAAAATGTTCGAAATATGAGCCTAAGAATCCCTTGATCAAACAAATATACTTTTTTGGAAAGAAACATAATATAACACTAGCAATGGATTGATTGGTTGGTTCCTCAGGTTAGGGACTGCGACAACACGGACATGTAGCCCGATGCAAGGCTTAATTAGCGAAACCTAACTACAGTATTCTTTTGTTTGGTTCCTTAGTTTAGGGGCTGCGACAACGCGGTCATGTAGCCCCGTATACTTGGGGTGTGTGTAGAATCTGTATGATAACCGGTGTTAATTGTGATGGCTGTATTATTGTGTGTTATCTGGATTCATTAAACCTATGAAAAAATCCACAGCCTGCTTCCAGTCTCCGACCGGGTCAGGAATGGAATGAATGAAGCCCCCATCTAGCGGCGAGGATATGAACTGTGCCGGCTGCCGAGGCCTGACGCACTCCTCTGGGGCAATGATTAAATGAATGACAGATGAAATGAAATGATAGTGGAGAGTGTTGCTGGAATGAAATTATGACAGGGAAAACCGGAGTACCCGGAGAAAAACCTGTCTGCCTCCGTTCTGTCCAGCACAGATCTCACATGGAGTGACCGGGATTTGAACCACGGACCCAGCGGTGAGAGGCTGGCGTGCTGCCGCCTAAGCCACGGAGGCTTCCATTAAACCTATACTTATTGCAAAATAACGCCGAAATCTCTTAAAGTTTTTACACTGAGATTAAAGATTTTTAAAAGATCACCTTGAAACAGCGTCTATCCTACTGGAAAAGAGCGTTTATGCTGAGGGTCTAAATTATGTTAGATTTCCTTTATTGTGCCTTTTCTTTTGCTATTACAAACAGAGAAAAGTGCAAGTGAGTGTATATTCCATTATTATACACCTCATCAGGGATAAATAATTAAGATGCCTTCTGAAGAAGTTTCTTTCATTGTTCCCTGTTTAGTGCCGAGCTCCTCCCAAAGCTGGCGTTCTCAACCGGGTGCTCTTTAAATTGTTAAATTTGGTGCTCTCTTCATACGAGCCAAAATGTGCGAGCACCAGCTCCCCTGAGATCCATTCTTCATTTCTGTTGCACGAACCAGAATAATAATGTTTTCATTGACAGTGAGAAGTTTTATCCTATTGTAAAATAGTATTTGTAATCCTTGTTTTATGAGTAACACAAAAGATGCTGATTCAACTCGACCGTTCATATGGAAATAATGTTGATGGTTCCTTTAGGGGCTTTGCGACATCATGGTCATGTAACACCCCGAGACTGGTCTTGTAGCTCCGTGTCTGATAACCTGTGTTATTGTGATGGCTGTATTAGTGTGTGTATTTGTAATTCAGGTAAGGATTGGGAAGGAGGCACCTCGCGCCTGTGCCTTAAGTTAGAAACCATCCTGGAGTAGAATGCCACGGAAAATCACCTCCAAAATGGCTGAGATGAACCCTCTTCTCACATTTGCCTCACGAGGCTGATTATACCTCGTTCCAGCCCTCAGACCAGAATTAAATTCCTTGGCAGAGCCGGGAATTGAACCCGGGCCTCAGCGGTGACAGCCGAGAGTGCTGGCCACTAAGCAACGTGGCGGACCCATATGGACATGTATCGTATCTACATGAGTCATGGAAGCAGTTGGAGCACGCCTGGTGAGCGGTTAATCGCTAGCTGTTTCGACACTTCTGAAGGAGAGAGGTATAGGCATAGGAAAGAGAGGAGCATCTTTGTTGCATTATTATTATTATTGTTACGAGCAAAGCCCGTCCCAACGTTATTAAAAATGTATCACCCCTACATCTATGTGTGTTCCCGACCTTTAAAGCGCCCGCCTAGATGGCTTGGTTCCGCTTATGAACTCGAGGTGGCAGCATCTATCGGCTCCTCTAGCCGGAGTTGTAACTTCGACCGCTAGAGTGTGTGAGTGGTGTCTTCTGATCTCGTCTAATCGAAACATATTTGAAGGATATTGTATTCTACGTCATTGAACAAAAGACTATATATACATCATGCCGCCAAAATAATTATATAATCTGCACATTGTTACTTGATGTGTCAATCTGTGATTGGACAATTACAATTAACATTAATGCACTGCGGCCTTTGACTTTGACTAGATGAAAAGCCTCGTGGGTGATCGAAGCGGGATGTGTGTGCTAACGCAGCCATGTTGAGGCAGTTCATATCTTTTACATGATTTAAAATGTGTTAGTTTTTTTGTTTCCTTGTGACTCCATTGAGGAAGGATTTTAAGGTACGTTATTATTTAATATTTATATATATAGTTATGGGAGCTCCGTTATTGGCCATATATTAATGTTTTTATTCTGTATTTTATTTCGTGTTCCAGGCCTAATATTTCTGTTTGTTAATGTTACCTGATATGTAAATATTTTTTTTGTGCCTTCCGGAGGTTGTTGTGGCAATTATTATTATTATTATTATTATTATTATTATTATTATTATTATTATTATTATTATTATTATTACCGACAGTAATGGCTCAGCTGGCTAAAGCGCAGCTTTAGGTCATGGGACCAAGCTCTCTGCTGACTCGGTAGACGCGTGAGTTCGAGCCCCACCGTCGGCTGTCCTTGAAATGGTTTTCCGTGGTTTCCCATTTTCAACACCAGGCAAATGCTGGGACAGTACCTTCTGAAAGGCCACGGCCGCTTCCTTCCACATCCTTGCCCAGTTTCATTCACCATCATTCATTTCATCTCTCATTAACTCCTCTCATGAGGTTGGCGTCAGGAAGGGCATCCGGCCGTAAAAACCACTGCCACAATGACTTCCATCGCATTTCATCCCCGACCCCGTTGGAAAACGGGAATAATAAGGGGTAGACATACATACATTATTATTATTATTATTATTATTATTATTATTATTATTATTATTATTATTATTATTATTATTATTATTATTGTTTTCGTTATTACTATTATACGTTTCGATTTAATGGTGCTTGGGTACTTGGTATGGCATGAGGGTGGTGCGCACTGTCTCAAAAAGGTTGAGAACGCCTGTCCTTAAAGGATCTTTTGCCAGGTTGTCGACTTGTAAAGAGGTCAGGCCGGTTATTTCTTCTTCAGATTGATTTTGGTTGTCAGGCCAACGCCAACCCCTTTAGCTGATGGGTCCCAATTTTAAAGCGTCAGGAACTCGCTATTTGCCCTTAACTTACATTCCTTATCTGTGTACCCGCTGCCCAGGAGCCATGGCGTCCAAGTGCATGCATTGGAATTGGTAGGAGTAAATGACATTTCCTGTGTTTTGTTAGCCCACTTCCACTAGCAGAAGTGCACCCACAGGGCCGCATACCACCCATTCGGCCCTTAATTTTACTATAGCTTTGAATATTGGAAAGGTCTCTTTCACTCCCACTCGGTAGCCTATGCCTTCCTTCGGAGTGGAAGTAAAGCCGGCGGTCCCATGTCATAGATTTATGGCATGATAAAGAACCTTCCACTAATTTCACCTGCGTGAAGCTTAATTATAGGTTATATTTGACCACTGCCTGCTGGCAGTGTATTTGACTAACCCTCCTAGGTTCCAACGTTCGTCGCCAGGAGCCGAATGCGGTGGCATCTTGTAACAAAGTTCAAAACTAGTTGGTCGTTGTCGGTGGCGTTTGGTAGCAAAATTTGGAACTACTTGAAATCGAATGTCTGCAGTCCTTACTTGAATTAAAAACAGATAACCCATTAATACAGCCATCACAATTAACACCCGTTATCAGACTGAGTCTACACACACCCATAGTAAACGGGGCTACATAACCGCGTTGTCGCAATCCTCTAAACTGAGGAACCAACCATCACACCCAGTCGCATAAGTTACGCTTAAAAGTTTTAGTATGTCTCACTACTGATAAAATAATTATGTTGGTTGTTATTTTACTACAAAATACCATTGCTACCTCGAGTTCTGAAATATGCATAGCGTTCCAAGAATTCGGACGTACTGTACTTCGGTAATATAAATAAATCTATATAAAAGTCGTGTTAGTTACACTAATTATAACTCAAGAACGGCTGAACCGATTTGGCTGAAAATTGGTGTGGAGGTAGCTTAGAACCAGGAGACGGACACAGGATACTTTTTTTTAATCCCGTAACGTGACATAAAACGTCAAAGAGAACACAAGTCACTATAAAACGTAACGCAAATGACAGCTAAGGCAAGTCATTTCCAGGCAACAGTAGCTCTTGACGAGACACGGCCGACTGGATGCGAGTAGCGCTCTCCACTACCGGTATAGAAAATGAGGCTCTTAACATGAAATCCCGTTAGTTACTCAACGTAATTTGTTTAGGGGTAGTAAATCCAATTAACAATAGATGGTGCGAGTAGCTTCAACAAAATGGCGTGCGTTTGTTTCAAGAAAGTCACACATGCGTTCATATACCATTCATCCCATTCCGATGAAACTTGGTTGAGATGTTCTGTACCCTTCAGGGAATGTTTCTGGCTTAGTAAATCCACTTAACAATAGGTAGCGCACGAGTAGATTCAACAAATGAGCGACGACGGGCGAAGCGTTTCAACAAAGTCCTGTATGCGTTCACATATCATTCGTCCGATAGCGATGAAATGTGGGTGAGAGGTTGTGTACACTACAGGCAAGGTTTCTGGCTTAGTAAATCCATGTTATAATAGGTAGCGCACGAGTAGATTCTGCAAATGAGCGACGACGCGCGAAGCGTTTCAAAAAAGTCCCGTATGCGTTCATATACTATTCGTCTGATAGCGATGAAACTTGGGTGAGATGTTGTGTACACTTCAGGAGGTTTCTGGCTTACTAAATCCACTTTGCAATAGGTATCGCACAAGTAGATTAAACAAATGAGCGACGACGCGCGAAGTATTTCAATATAGTCCCGTATGCGTTCATATACCATTCGTCCGATAGCGACTAAACTTAGGCGAGTTGTTGTGTACACTTCAGGGAATGTTTCTGGCTTAGTAAATCCACTTTACAATAGGTATCGCACAAGTAGATTCAACAAATGAGCGACGGCACGCGAATCGTTTATACAAAGTTCCGTATGCGTTCATATACCATTCATCCGATTGCTATGCAACTTTGGTGAAATGATGTGCACCCTCCAGGAAAGGTTTCTGACTTAGAAAATCCTTTTTACAATAGGTAGCGCACGAGTAGATTCAACAAATGAGTAGGGGCTCGTGTATCGTTTAAAAAAAGTTCCGTAGGCGTTCATATACCATTCATGCGATTGCAATGAAATTTGGTGAAATGTTGTTTCCACTCCCGCGAAGATTTCTGATTTTGTAAATCCATTTTACAATATGGTAGCGCACGAGTAGATTCAACTAATGAGCGACATTGCGTGAATCGTTTCAACCAAGTCCCGTATGCGTTCATATACCATTCATCCGATTGTGATAAAACGTTGGTGAGTTGAGTACAGTTCTGCGAAGGTGTATGAATTAGTAAATCCGTTTTTCAATGGTGGCGCACAAGTAGATTCAAGAAATGAGTAACGGCGCGCGAATCGTTTATACAAAATCCCGTATGCGTTCATATGCCATTCATTCGATTGTGATGAAACTTTGATGAGTTGTTGTGTACACGCCAGGGAAGGTTTTCGAATTAGTAAAACCATTTTACAATAGGTAGCATACGAGTATATTCAACAAATGGGTGACGGCACTAGAATCGTTTCAACAAAGTCCCGTATGCGTTCATATGCCATTCATTTCATTGCGATGTAACTTTGTTGAGTTGTTGAGCACGCCCCCAGAATTTTTTTGGAGATTGTAAATCAATTTTACAATAGTTTAGAGGTGGTTAACGGAAAAAGAAAAAAATATTGGGAATCCAAAAGCACTTCAACAAACAATGTTACAACACCAACACTTTCTTTGATTGGCATTGCAACGCATGCCGGGTTCAGCTAATTCACTATAAAAAAAAAAGCCGCAGTTACACTGGAGTTGCAAACACTAAAGTTGACAACAAAAGTTGTAAACACTGAAATTGCACTAATTTTGTTGTAAACTTTTGTGTGTTTGTAACAGATTTTCGTTGTTGCAAACAGATTTTTTGTTTTCCACAGAATGTCGGTAAATATCAAAGGATGTTGCAAACTTGTGATTACAACACAAGTTGCAGTAACTTTTTGTTTGTTGCAAACAGTTGTAAACATTACCCGCGAGCAGCTGATCAGAGTCTTCTGCTAGGTAGCGTCGCTTCAGTGCCTTTTGTGCGTGGTGGAGGCTGACATTCTGTTTATTTTGTCGTCAGTCGTGTTTACGCTATGGAAAACAGCTTGTAAATAAATAAAGAAAGAAAGAAAGAAGGAAGGAGAGAAAGAAATTCTAGGAGAAATAGGAATACATTGATTTGAAACTTTTCTTCACCACCAATACCTTAAAACAGCCTACCGGTAATGTAAGCCCATTTTCACTGACGACTGCTTGAGGTGGAGCTCGCGACAGCCATGTTGGTTTGAGATCGAGCTAACTGAGGCAAGATATGAAGTTGTAGAACTACGGTTGGATTTGAAGATGAAAGAAAAAGCACAGGCAATAGAACATTGGATTATTATTTCTAGCCACCTAATATGACTACGTACATTTAATAATGGCCGCAATCGTTAGCACGAAGAGCAAAGTTTGCAGCATTCGATTCTAATATTACGCGGAACTTATGGATGGTTAAACATTATTTCATTAAGCTATCGTTCGCTTAATGCGCGCTGTGATGGCTAATCAGAAATTATGCATTCTACGCAATTTTTAATCTCTATAGAAATCCATTTGTTGTTGTTGTTGTTGTAAAATTAGATAAAAGAAATATAATACTAGCAACCCGACCCGGCTTCGCCCGGGAACAGTTATGAATGCATCAGGTGATAAGCGCTTTCTTTTTCCAATGTTAATGAACAACGACCAATATCCATTTTACGTCTCGGCATGATGGATTAAAATCACTGACTGGACTACGGTATTGATTATATTATCATGGAGATGCATGTGCATCAAATTCTTGTCAGACGTAATTTAAGAATGGCGAGGTGCATGAAAGAGAAATCCCCCTTCCGTCCAATCTTAATTTGACTGTGAATTTTGTGGAACGAAACGTTCACAGGCGAAATGAAGAAAAGCCGAGTTGCACTTCGAGGGAAACTCCAAACACAACCACTCTTCTCTAAAGTTTTTAACTCTACACGGCTCGACAGTTTGCTGCTGGCTGTATCTGGGGCAATAGGCTCGTCCTCTAGCTAGCTCGTAAACTGTCGCCTCAGTAACTGAATGGAGATTGTTGGAAGAAATGAAAACGTAAAAACACTTATACATGGCGATGTATTGAAGATAGAGGTAAGCTCTCCCGGGCTTTTTTGTAGAACTTTCCATGCTGAACAATTCATACACTCATAGTATATATATATTTTTAACGGTTTGCCCACCGTAAGCTTAAAAAGCACACGGACGCCAGTTTTTATAATTTTAAATGATCTTGTCGACTTCGTCGTTACGCTGGGGTCTGGCGTTACGTTACGGTGACGGGACGAAATGTACCCAGATGCACTGAGGTGTGTGACGTCATAGTATTGCTTGGTGCATGTGTTCCCCGACAATCTCTACTTCGTTAGTATAAGACAAAAATCCCCGATTCTTAGATCATCATCTTCTTTGCATTTTCCCACTTATGTGGGGTCTGCCTTCCTGCAATGTTTCCTCCACTTCAATCGATCCATAGCGTCTCGGGGGCGGAGCTTAGTGAGCCGCATGTCATCTCTCAGCCTATCCAACCAGCGTGTTTGAGGTCGCCCTCGAGGTCGACGACCCTCCACATTTCGTTGAAGGGCAGTCTTAGCAACTGAGGTTTCACTGCTACGGAGCACATGTCCATACCACCGCAGACGTGATTCACGCATTTTCTCTGTGATTGGGGCTACCTTGAAATCCTTCCGCACGATTCTTAGATGTCACGGGTAATCTCGAGAACCACTAGATGGATATTGATGCGGTTTTCACCATTCTGCAAAGGATATCTCGAGGAAAGATTCTGTAGAAAATAACTCATGTATGATCAAAGGAAGCCAAGCTGTAACGATTTCAGTGAAAAAGTCGAAAACACACTTGGCGTCCGCGCGCTTCTTAAGCTTACGCTGGGCAAACCGTTAACAATATCAATATATTATGAGCGTAAGAATTGGTCAGCATGAAACGTTCTACAAAAAATTACAGTCAGTCTGAAAGACTAGACGTTATATCATTTCAAATGACGCATGCTACAAATGTTATAAAGGCTCAGGAGGGCTTCTCGCTTCGCTCGAAACCCCAGGACTCTTTCAACAGACTCCATTACCCATTAACTTAAGCTTCCCGCGCGGGCACCTCTTTAAGGGTCACCCTGTATTTGAGTCTGACACCCATTATTTGAATCTGATATCTTGCAAACCTCTTTAAGGGTCACCCTGTATTTGAATTGAATCTAACATACTGTACACCTCGTTAAGTGTCACCATGTAATTTGCTCGGACATCCTGCACACCGCTTTAGGAGGCACCTTGTATTCTTATCTGGCATTTTGTATATCTCTTTAGAAGTCACCCTGTATCCTTGTGTGACATCTTGTACACCTCTTCAGGAGTCACCCTGTATTCTTGTCTGACGTCTTGTCCACCTCTTTAGGAGTCACCCTGTATTCTTCTCTGCCATCTTGTACACCTCTTTAAGAGTCAGCTTGTATTCTTATCTGGCGTCTTGTATATCTCTTTAGGAGTCACCCTGTATTCTTATCTGGCATCTTGTACACCTATTTAGGAGTCACCCTGTATTCTTTTCGCTTCGCTCAAAGCCACAGGTCGCTCGAGGCCCAGGGACTCTTTCAACAGACTCCATTAACCATTAGCTTCTGCTTCCCGCGTGGCTGCATGACGTCACGCACTCGCTTCCCGCGCGGCTGCATGACGTCACTTCCTTCTCCGTAACGCATAACTTTAGACCCAAGCATAACGACGAAGTCGACAAGATCATTTGAAATGATAAAAAGTCTGCGAGAGCATATCTCTATCGTCAATGCATCGCCCGCTATAAGTGTTTTTAAACTGGATGGAAGGGGCACGTCCCCGCGCGCTCTGGTGAGCGTGACGGCATCCCCCGCGCTTGACCTTGGTTTGCACTAGCCGTTCGCGATAAGTACTATGCAAGATAAGTACTATGCAGATAATTTTCTAACATGTCAAGAGCCTTTGGCTCCGCCTCCAGCCTTTCTAGCATTTTTCATCATTTGTAGCATTTAAAATGATACAAAATTTAGTCTTTCAGACTGACTGTCACTTTTTTCGACCTTTTCACTGAAATCGTTAGCGCTTGACTTCCTTTGGTCATAAATACGGAGGGGCCGATAACCTCGATGTTAGGCCCCTTAAAACAACAATTATCATCATCATAAATACGGTAAATTATTTTCTACAGACACCTTCCTCGAGATATCCTTGACAGAATGGTGAAAACCGCATCAAAATCCATTCAGTGGTTCTCGAGTTTACCCGTAACATCCAAGAATCGGAGACTTCGTTTTATACTAAGTAGAGATGATGTAATAATACGAATGAATTGTAGGCCAAGTATTTAGGCTGTGTTGATCATCGGTATTGTCATGCTTCAATGATGTGGACGTTGAGTATAGGCTACACTTGCGTTTGCTCGGTTGAATGATACTGTAGATCTCAGCAGGATTTTGATGACGATTGTTGTTTTCTTTTTTAAGGTGCGGAACAGCGAGGTCAAATGCCCCTCGTAACAGTTGTACATCAATGGGATTTGTCTGAAATAGTAATTTTAATTTGCTTCGGGATAGTTGCAGCGTAGGCCTATATCTTTAATTTTTGTGATAGCAATTGTAGGTGGAATATTGCGATCTTTTGCACCATTATAACAAAACGGAGAAATACAGTAGACTCAAGGATACTTCGCGTCTCTGATTTTTATAATTTCAACTGCATTCTATTGTTATTAACAAAGGGAGCTCTGCAGCCATTTTTAAGACCATAAGTTGCAAGAATGGATTGCTGGGTTCTTAATTTATTACGAGAAACTAGCTTTGGAGCATTCGATGCTAATATGGCGGTCTGATGGCGTCATTTCTTCTTAGGATGAAAATGGTACACCGCTGTCCAACACGCCACTACAGGGAAGCGGTGGGGCGTGATCCCTTGCCTGCGATTGGGCAAGTCGCCGCGCTGCTGCGCAGTTTGAGTGGAAATTTCTACTACGCACAAACTCCCAGAACTTTCCAGAGCGTTCCCGAGTATTGATCTGCTTCAGCAAGGCTGCGTTTATAACAGGGCGAGCCTAATGACGTAGCGCACTCTTTGCTCGGCGGCTGTGACATCAAGATGTGCCTTCGAGAGGAGTCTCCGGTAGAAGTGCGAAGCCCTGGGCGGTGCTGGGGCAGCAGTAAGGTAGGAAGGCCGAAGCCTGAATTTGTATTTCTTTTTGCTTTGAATAGTATTGAATGTTGTGGGCCTTCCTTCATTCGGTTAGACTGCCGAATTATTAACCATGAGTGGTTAGTATTTCCGCAGTGTAAACTGTTGTTAGTTAGACTGCAGTATTAATAACCACTCCCAAAAATGCCTGTTGATTTGCACGAGAACAGCGGATTTATTTATTTTTAATGCGTTAGATAGCTTTGACCTCTATACAGTCGATTTATGTAAGAATTATTCGCAGAAACGGCATGTAAAACTACAGATTTCACTTACTGTCTGAAATACAGAACGGCGCCATATTGTTCGTCATAATTCCAGTCCCGACAGGTATATAAAATTCCCTGCAGCTACCGACTGATTCTTCCGTGTATATTCTCTTTTTCTCTTCAATGTACTTTCAACTCTCTTAATTTTGGGGGTACCGAAGTTTTTTTTAAATGTGAAATCAAATTTTTGAAAAGTTTCAGCGCCGCCGTTTAACCCGTACATTTCACGCATCTAAGTGGGAGGATATTAATGGACTGGCCAATATTTGTTTTCCGGGCCCATCATTTTAGCCTACTCCGATAGCCTTCGACTTGGTTTGTGCATACGTTACGGGATCTAAAAAAAACATACAAAAACACGAGAATGATTGGCGGTGCGCCAAATATACTGGGAGGCTCCACCTAAATTTCGTAGAAAAAATGGTAGCGCTATAGAACGGAAGAACAAAGGTATAAAACAATTTAGGTAATGAAATTTGCCAAAGTACCTTTAGTAATGGTATCCGGAGCTGTTAAAATAATAGATGTTGACTCGTCCGCTGCCATAAACCCACCCAGCCGTCCCAAATAGATACACGACTTATAGCAGAAATGAAGTCTTTTGGAGCCATCTTTCTTACTAAGTCAGGAATGCCAACCCCACGCATTTGGTACTATTTCACATCGGGTATAGAACGAGTAAACGAAAGAGCGTCGATAAAGTAATGTAATGAAAAATTGCGTCAATTGTCAGTGTTTATTTATGTTTTACATACAAAAACAGACCTAACCTGGGGCTTGCGCCCCAGACCCCCTTGCTTGTGGTACTAGCAGTAATTTTCGACCAGGCAGTACCTAACCTGCGCCCCAGACCCCCTTGCTTGTGGTACTAGCAGTAATTTTCCGCAAGAGTGCTTAACTTAGTGGAAATTTGTAACAATTTCAAACGTTATGTGTCATATGGGGAATTTTGTATTGGACATGTTGGTAACGTACTCAGATGATCGTTTTTCGGGTGTCACATGACGTATGACGTAGTGTCTAAGATGGCGTCCATAGTGAAATGAAGACGATGCTAAAAGCATTATTTTCGTAAATAATCAATTGAAAGGAATTATTCCGGTGCAGCAGTGGCAATTGAGAAAGAAAAACCACCCCCAGCATCTACAAGAAAGATTTGTCAATCATAAATACTATATTTTCAGTAATATACCTTGTTGAATGTTACGACGGCTTGGTCTCCTGTTCTGTAGTTTTAATATTTCTGTTCCTGGGAGTACCGTACGTATATCTGAATTTTTTCGATAACGTCTCCGCACTAAGATCGGGTACCGGTAAAATTACGCCTTTTGTTTAAACTTTTCAATCTAATGCTAATACCTGGGGGAGTAAAATGGTTGAAATGATTGGAAAAACTTCCAACAGTCACGACTGAAAGGCCCTTCTTTATACTGAATCTCTGATAGTCTTGATTTTTCAAGGTACAGTTATGTACTAATTAGGCACTGTTAGGACAAAATGCATTAATATGAGCCAATAGGAAAGCTCTGTATGTGAAGAAAATCCACAGCCTGCTTCCGGCTGTCAGGAATGGAATGAATGAAGCCCCCATCTAGCGGCGAGGATATGAACTGTGCCTGCTGCCGAGGCCTGACGCACTCCTCTGGGGCAATGATTAAAAAATGAATGATGGATGAAATGATAGTGAAGAGTGTTGCTGGAATGAAATTGTGACAGGGAAAACCGGAGTACCCGGAGAAAAACCTGTCTGCCTCCGTTTTGTCCAGCACAATCTCACATGGAGTGACCGGGATTTGAACCACGGACCCAGCGGTGAGAGGCCAGCGTGCTGCCGCCTAAGCCACGGAGGCTTAGGAAAGCTCTGTATGTACGTATGCTAATTTACTGGCCCTTAAAAGTTGGGCTAAAATGGAATTAAGATGGAAGTACTTGGCTAGCTAGATCTTCAAATGTTTTGAGTGAACTTGGAACGACTGGAAGTTTTTTTTAAACATTTAAACAGTGCAATTTGTATGTACATGCTAATTTACTGACCCACAATTATACAATTTGTGCTGAAACTGAATATGGGGAGATGAATTCTGTTAGTTCATGTTTTGAGTGAAGTTCATAAGCAAAAGTTTTTAATTTTCATATTTCACATTGAGCCTATAATTGCTAAACCACTGATGTTGAGCCTATCTTTAATATACCGGTAGTTATACACTGCTCTAAATAATTAGAGGGACAACATTTGAATCACCTGCATTATTTTGTCAGGGATGGGTGGAGTGAAGCAGCCATGTTACCTGGGAAATGAAGCCTTTATTTAACGGAAATATACATATCCTGTGCACGTCATAGCACACATGTTTGTACTATGACCAGAAAGGCAACACAATGTCGTCAACCAAAGTGGAACGTCCTTCCATGAATGCACAAAACACTAAAGGAATCGGTTCAATATCTGCTAGACCCTCCATGTGCCCATACCCGAACAGTTTCTTGTGGAATTTTGTTCCACTCCTCCATAAGGGCCTCTGCAAGTTGTTCCAGAGTCTGAGGCTCTACAGGACGGGCCCGAAGTTGTCGTCCAGCATATCCCATAAATGCTCAATGGGATTGATGTCAGGACTCAACGCAGGCCAGTAGAATGTTTGAATCGCGAAGTCCTGTAGAGTTTCCATGGTGGCTGCTGCTGACTGGGCGCTTGCATTGTTGTGTTGCAGGATAAACTGGGGACCCATTACAACTGCAATGGGCATAACATGACCTAGTACAATCTTGTTGATGTACCTCTGAGCAGTAAGTCGTCTCGGTCTCGGATTATCTGAAGGTCCGATCGGCCATCAATTGTGATGCCACTCCACTCCATGTCTGAGCCGTGGCCAAAGCTGTCCCATTCCTGTACTGCTGCTTCATAATAACGTTCACCACGAGGTACAGGCCGGACGTTTGTTTTGACGAGTGAAAAATCTTATACTCGTGAGCTGCCTGAGTAGGATTGACATTTGACCGGGAATTCCACGTCGGTCATCACCCCCCTGCCTCTTGACCAATCCGTGTTCGCATAGTTGATGTCATAATACTCTGCCTTGCAATATTACAGCCCATGTGCTTCAGTGCCTGGTCAGCTGTATCTCTGTCTTGTACAGTTGGGCAACCTCCTTCTCAGACCACATGGCGAGTCGAGAACTGTCAATCCCATTCTGGAAGCTCACCGAGTATAATGGAAGCCTGGAGGCGAGTTACTACAGTACCTGTGTTGTTATCAGCTGCCACAAGCGGTCGGATGATTGACAAAGCTTTTTCACACTACTGTTAGGAGTACAGTCATTGGCAAATATGACGTTCTGTACGTAGGGGCTCATCTGCAAACAACACATTGCGCCAACGACGCAGCTGCCAGTGCCTATGGCCCTCAGCAAATCGAAGTCGCTCTCTCTTGTGCCGGGCAGTTAATCGAGGGACCTGGTGAGGTCGTCTTGGTTTTAAACCTGCCTCTCTGAGTGTGTTCCGTATTGTTTGGTCACTGACACTGCTACAGGCGGGACGTTGGATTTAGACGATTGCCCTTGACCTTGAAGCCTGTGGGTGAGCCTGTACAGTCACTCGATCGCTTCACATTTGTCACCACCGATCCGATGTAATGGAATTCCAGACTTGAGCACGTGGCGACACCGACTTGCAGACAGTACTAAATGTCGAAGTATTGTGTGATGCGGAAGTACACGTTACGTATTTACGAACAGAACGTCATTATATTTGCCAATGACTGTCCTTCAGTAGGAGTGTGAGACAGCTTTGTCAATCATTGGACTGCTTGGGGAAGCTGATAACACAGGTACTGCAGTAACTCGCCTCCAGGCTTCCATTAAGATTTTTCACTCCTCTAAAACAAACGTCCGGCCTTTACCAGTTGCTGCTCTCGCATCAATCTGCAGGTCCCGGGTCATCATCGAACGCCGGAGAGAACATTTCACCACATATCGATCGCCTCTGGCCGATGTTTTAAGTTTTCTCCCTTGCCCTGGCTTTCGTGTGTATGAAGCAGTTTAACAAAATAGTTTCCAAACCCTCCCAACAACTGATGAAGCCACATTAAGCTCTGTAGACACTGTACGAATAGTCCAAACTTCCTGCAGTAATGTCACTGCTCGAACATGTTCTGCCTCATTCAGATGCCTGATTTAGACTAATGCAATGTACACCAAGCGGACAGTGACTTACTCTTCATTTCCACACACTCGAGGAGAGAGGGCGACATTGCTCTGACTTACTCTTCATTTACACACACTCGAGGAGAGAGTGCGACATTGCTCGTCCAATTCACTGCGTCATAGCAACAGTATATATCGCAATCACGGACTACATACATGGTACGCGCGATCAAATTCCTGTCCCTCTAATTCTAATTTTAAGTAGTTTGTTGGTGATGTAAATTTCAAACTTACAGATATTTATTAATACAGGTGCTTATGACCTATATTTTACCCTATAACCTTTGTTTGTAGTGGGTTTCTGTTCATGGCATTCGTCTAACCCTGGTATACTAGTCTTGATCTCCAGTTTCCCTAAGTGACGGTACAAGCCCTGGAACCTTATCTCATACCTGGCTTACCTTGGTTTATTTCAAATACAGCTGCCCTTACTGGAGGGCTACCCCAAGGACGGAAGTGTATGACACAGTATTTTCTTCCTTTGTTTGGTATTAGAATTGTTGCGAATAGTAACTTGAGATTGAGTTTCTGACTTGAAAAAGCCATTGAAGTTTAGTTTTCACACTGGAGATGAGATCTAATCTGAGCTTTGAGTACGATGGGTGTAGAAGAGTGTAAGGTATATTCGAGTATTTTGACAGAATCCCACTTCGGATAACTCCCCATGTTCTTACTAAGCGTCGATTTTGTGGTTTGGTTACTGGATGTTGTGAAATATTTGTCGCAGAGGGGTGGCGATTGGAGCTGGAGAAGTCTGAAGAGGAAGATCTATCTTCAGCATCCTGTTACTACGAATAGCACGGCCTTATTAATGCAGATGGCTGTTGTACATAGGGTGGATCAACTGCCCAATCATGCCGTGTCGTCGATTGGTTGAGATACGCATAAGCGAGTGGATCGCCTTGACAGGATAAGTTAAATGGAAGATCATGCTCAGAATGATCTTCCTCATTTCTATTACTACTTTCCCCGCTGAATATGTTGCATGTGGCAAGATAGCTACTTTGTGCTATCATGCCTACGTAATCGGGATGAGGGCTTGATTTAAACTATTTGAAGGTCTTAAAATGCTAAGTGTATTCTGCTCTGGCGAGCGCTATTGGCAATTACAACTTGGATTAACCGCCCCCACCACCACCACAGGGTGTATTAACTGTTAATGGCACAGTATGTTCTCCACCTGCATACAAAATCCATGTTTTTGGGTCCCTCTGGTTGTTGAAAAAGTGAAATATAATCGACCATTCGTTTGTTTCTTTCGTGAAATTCCGCGTTATTACTAGCACTGTGCACGTTTGGCTGAAAGTCTTGGAAAATTATTTCAGTAGGTGTTAAGCACCGGTAGAATAAATATCAACGAAGCTCTTAGTTGTAGAGAAACCTATTATAGCTTACCTTGGTGTCTTTTTACTATCTAGTTTTGAGATTCTGCAAGAAATTGTTGCAAGTGGAGGGTTGGATATCCAGTATACTAATTTTATTTCCGTGTAGGAATCGTAGTGCTGAACAAGATGGATATTTTTTACCTGAGGCAAAATCTACAAAGTGTGTAGGAAGGGAAGAACATTGTTAAATCCATTCATGATTGACCTGGGCACTAAGTTAACTGCTATGGTACCATATGAACTTTATAGCCTAGAGTACAGTAGGAATTTATACTGTGGTCTAGTACTCAGCAGCAAGAGGTACAAGTAATTTCATAGTCTTGGAAGAGAATTCAAACATGTCAAATGTTTAATTTTTTACTTTCATAGATTCTGGAAGACATTTGTGGTCTGCAGTGGCAGGATTGGATTGATTTCTTTTCACTAGAGCAGAAGGCTATGGTGGCAATTTTGGATAGGGATTACCCGGATATTTAGAAGTTGCGATCAGCCCCACGGATAAAGCCAGTTCAGCGGTGCACGGAATGGCTGAGTTGCTGAATTTAATATTCATCAGTTACATTCGATTTAGTCTCAAGTTACTTACAGGAACACATTTCGTAAATGCTTGAGTTTTTTCCAGTTTCTGTATTCAAATGTAGCAGTTGCAGTGTCCACCAAGACATATAACATATACAGAAGAACCACAGCATCCTCTTGAGAGCTTGACCTATACAGTAGAACTCGGCCAACAATCGGGACTAATGTGCGTTTATAAATTATTGCTGCTGGATTCCAGATTATTTCAATCAAAGGGAATTGTGAATTGAACTTGGCCTGGACTGTGGTTACCAGAAAAACTGTCCACTTGAGCTGCAAACCTGTCGGAGGATTCAATGAGTATCAACTTATATTTTTGGATTTGCTTCCAGATGAAGACTTATCTCTAAAATTCGCCTGTTCCATTGCTTTCTTTTCTTTTAGGTTCACAAACTGGCTAGGAGTTCCATTAATGGAGCATAAAACCTCCGTAATCATTCGGATCGCTTGATTTAGCTGCTGAACGTGAAAACTTGCAAGCAGTGTCCGTGTTTCTAATTTCTTCCTTAGGGTAACAAAAGACCTGCCGTCTCAATTCTGAGAAGAATGGTGTTCGGGATACTAAATTATCTAGATTTACTTTGGAAGTACAGAGGATGTTTCGAAGTTTGGATTGGTTCTAGGATTGTTATACTTCTGATGGGCATGTTCCGACAACATGGGACTCCCCAGATAAGTTACTAACTCACTGTACTGAATTGTTAAGTTTCTATGGAAATTTATACCATGAATAATGCATTTGCTGGAAGGGATATTTCTTAGAATTACTCGTTTAGGTTGCCAAGTCTGAAGAGGCGTCGGAGGTTACCTGAGAATATTTCTAATAAATGCTATGTGTTGGTACCCACTCTCAGCTGTGCTGTAACTGCAAGTGCACATTCAACTAAATGGAGTTACAGAAGGAACACGTAAAAATATTAAACTCAAAATTTTGAATGATCAGTGTGCCAGTGCTGTTAGGCACTGTGCTTAATGCCACCATAGTTTTCTTTTTTTTTCTGTTCCATGAGCGATTTGCTGAAGAATTTTCCAGAACAATGGGCTTCCGATACTATTCACAGTACAGTAGTTCCATATTTACCGCATTTCCATACCCTGTAGGTCTCCCGAATAACGATGAGCTTACAGGTATTTTTTTTCATTTTTATCATATTTTTTTCAGTTTGAATCGGTTTACTGCATGGTTCAACTATGACTCACTATCTTTCAGATGTTCCCATTCTTAAATGGCAATCAGACTGGGGAACTATTTCATTATAATGCTTTTTGTAAAATGGGTTATGTGAAGCACTGGGCATGTTTTATGTACTTTTTTTAAAAAAAATTGAACAGAGGACTGGAAAGACATACAGTAGCACTAATTGGCCTTGACTTTCATAAAGTTGCTAGTAACCTTGTATTTGGCTAGAATGGTTTTTGTGCAAGGCATATGGGTGAAGAAAGTCTGGCCTGGTGAATTCTTACTTTTAACAGAGAGGAAGTTCTATCCCTTTTGTGATGGTGAAATTAAACTATGCTAAACCTGTGGTTATCTTAGCCATAGAACAGATGTGATTTTCAGGTTGGCTTTACAACTTTGTAACTGAGGAATGATTCAGCATAACTTAGAAATGGAGGAATGATTCAGTATATTACCATTGTGTTCTATACCTACAGAACATGGGGAAATGCCCCTTGGACTTATGAAACTGGTGGAAATGTTCTGAAGATTCCGTCCAGTAGAGATGTGTGGCAGTAGGTGCACTTGCATGGTTGGTAGGCTTTGAACCTGTTAAAATAGGGAAATTAACATTGCATTATGAAACATCGTTTTCTTTAGATCGTAATTCATAATTATTGGAAGAGCTAATCTGTGTCTCGCTTTGAAAAGCTCTCACTGTCTTGCAGGCATGGAATATTGCATGTTTGTCTTGATAACTCGGAAATTTGGGCTGCCTGGAGAATTCTGTTTAAGACGTGGGTTCTAATGTAGCTTGTGTGTATTTGCCCAGATTGCTAAAGTAGGTAAAAAAAACCCACTTATTTCCATGGTTGGAAGTTTCAAGCATTTTGGTTAGAATGGATTTTGTGTAAGGCATATGGGTGAAGGAAGTCTGCTCTGGTGAATTCTTACTTACAATAAAGAGCAAGTTTTATCCATTTGATCGCGAAATTGACTATTCTAAACCAGTAACTTGTAGTGTTGTATGTAATGCAAGATTGCTTATAGCTCTATTGAATTGAACAGATTTCTTGGTAGTATTGGGTAACCTCGGCTATCTTGGCCATAGAACAGATGTGACTTTCAGCTTGGCTTTACAACTTTGTAATGGAGGAATGATTCAGCATATTAACAGTTCTATACCTACAGAAACGGGTGGAATTGTTCTGAAAGATTTTCTTTCAGTAGAGATGTGTGGCAGTATGTGCACTTGCATGATTGGTAGGCTTTAAGCTTGTTAAAGTCGGGGAAATTTCTAGTGCTTTGTGGGAACTTGTTTTCTTTTCTTTAGATGGTAACTTTTTCTCGGACAAACTAATTTGTGTATTCGTTTGAAAAGCTTTCACTGTCTTGCAGGCATGAAACATTATTGCTCCTTTGTCTTGATAGCTCTGAAATTTGGGCTGCTTGGAGAATTCTGGGCTCTATTGTAGCTTGCGTGTATTTGCCCAGATTGTTAAGAGTAGGTAAAAAATAACAAAATTCAGTACTTCCATGGTACGAAGTTGCAAGCATTTTGGCTAGAATGGATGTTGTACAAGGCATATGGGTGAAGAAAGTCTGCCCTGGTGTTCTTACTTTCAAGTTAAGTTCTATCCATATTATGATGGTGAAATTAACTATGCTAAACCAGTGGCGTATAGTGTTGTATGTAATGCAAGATTGCTTATAGCTCTTTTGAATTGAATTGAACGGATTTCTTGGTAGTATTGGGTAACCTGGCTATCTTCAAGTCATAGAACAGATGTGACTTACAGCTTGGCTTTTACAACTTTGTGATGGAGGAATGATTCAGCATGGAGGAATGATTCAACCTATTAACAGTTCTATACCTGCAGAACGTGGGGAAATGCCCCTTGGGCTAACAAAACTGGCGGAAATGTACCGAAAGATTTTCGTCCAGTAGAGATGTGTGGCAGTATGTGCACTTGCATGGTTGGTAGCCTTAAACCTGTTAATATAGAGGAAATTTCTAGTGCTTTATGGAAACTGTTTTCATTAGATGGTAATCCATATTAACATTCTTGGGCAAGCTAATGTCTTGGTTTGAATAGCTCTCACTGTCTTGAAAGTTCTGAAGTTTTGGCTGCCTGGAGATTTGTGTTCTATTGTAGCTAGAGTGTATTTGCCCTAATTGCTAGAGTAGGTAATAAGAAACCAAAAGATAAGATCACTATTCCATGGTATGAAGTTGCAAGCATTTTAGCACATTGGGGAGTTCCAATAGTTCTTTTTTTCTGTTGGCATGCTTCCACTTGTGAGGTCCTTAGTTCTTTGCAGATAATTCAGCATGAAGTTGGTTATTGAATGCTTGGTCTTTGCCTTCTTAAGGTTTGGAAACTGAAACCTTGGTAAACATCAGTCTAATGATTTATATTTTCTCCCCATTTCCTGGGCTGCCTCGGTTAGACGCAGTCTTTATTAACTGTACTTAAAGAGAGCTTTGCACCATAGATGAGAGTGGATACAAGAGTTTATGCTCCTGCTGCTTTTAACAAAATAGGGTTGGCTGTACTAACTGTACTTTGGTTACTGCTTCCTTCTTGTTGTCAGGATTTCATTACATACATCCGTATCACGATTGCTCGATGAAAGAAATCGTGTGATCCAATGAATGCATTGTCGCTGTTTGCTGCTGAAGGAAGCGTTTGAATGGAAAATTACATAGAGGTTAAGCCATTGAGATTATTATGATTTTTAATAAAAAATCAGCCCTTATTAAGGTGTCATTTTGATAATTTTATGGATTCTGTCAGGATTTCTTGCAAGAATTTGAGAAATTATGAAAGCATTGTAGGAATTTCAAGTAGGCTACTTGCTACTGGAACATATTAGAGCCTTGAGCAAGCAGGCTATTAATGAATTGGTTGATATATTGAAGAACCAAACTGAGTATGCACAATTCAAAAGTACTGAAAGATGAAACTTTTCTAAATGAAGGTTCTATACTTGATAATATGAGATGTGGCGTAGATTTAAGATAATCATTATTTGGTTTCTGTTCTTATTATTCTTGCCAGGTTTTGATGTCTACTTAATTTGAATTTGCTTCATGAATCCTGGTAATGGTGATCTTCCAGTGGCGGGCTTCAATTCGGAATTCTATAAATTGGTTGCATAGCTATGTGTATCTTCCAACTTCGGTATTTACGCGGTCCTGCCCCTCTAGGAGGAGAAAGTTTTCCAGCACAAATGTGATTAGAAGAGGTTCCCAAGATCATAAGGTTTTGAGTACTATCCATCCTTGTTTCTCCATTCAAAAGTAAAATTGGGATTCTAGATGTAATTACACGACTGACAAGTCCTTGTGGTTTTGAACTGAGTGCGCGGCCAATGTCTAAATCTATTGGCGTGCAATGGAGAGTGCGAGGCAAGAGAGCATGTGTACTCCTTATCAAGCGTTATTGATACGAGATGGCATGCTGTACTGCTCCTGGTGCTAAGTGTATACTACCACCGTGATAATACTCGACCACTATTCTGGTGTTAAATGTAGGACTGGTATAAAACTATTCCCATACTACAAAGTAATTAGAATTGCCAGATACCAAAAGCGAAGCTTGTACCAGAATGATATAGTGTGCAGGCTATACAGATATCTCGGGAAAAGATTCAATCACACCTGTGAAAACTAGTTCATCTACCACTGGCAAGGATTTGTCAGACTGGTAATATATTCCAGTAATCACCTTTTTTCATGTTTTGTCAGCATTGCTACTCATAGGTAGTGACTGACCTAGTGATTACGCAAAGTTCAAAGAAACATTGTAAGATTAAAAAAGAAATGAATCCCTGTAATGGGATGAACTGAACTAGCCCAAGGCTAGTACTTAATACCATGTTGTCTGGATTCTTTAAACAGGATTTCTTCCCAAATATGTTGAGCTGCGAGCGTTCCAGGAATTGCAATTTCAAGATTCAGTATTATCGGTGAGCAGAGCGGTTGTGGAGGAGGAATAACCTAAGCATCCTGTATTGGAAAGGGCTCCGATTGCGAAGGAATGCTGCCGGAGGCTAAGTAGTTTCTGTTAGACGTAATTACATACTGGAAATAAATTAATCTAATTCATCTTGCTGTGATAAATTTCTCCCTATGGTTATCCCTCTGTATGACTTGGAGGTTCGCTTGTGTCTTTTTTTCTAGTCTGGGTTTGAATTCGGTTCAAGTCTTTCTCGAAAGAGTTCGATGTGCAGATCTACATGTGGATGCAGCTTCCAGCTAAAACGAGGCATTTCCTTTCGTGTAACGGCACTGGACAACATAAAACGAGGCATTTCCTTTCCTGTAACGCACTAGACAACTTATGGCATGGGGCTAAGTTAATAGTTATTTTACTGCTTTTGTTCATTTATACTAGTATAACTGGCAAACTTGCCTTGGTACAGTCAATTTGTCAAGAGTGAATTTCCTATTATGTTTGGTTTCTCTCAGGGTTTCTCCCTAGGGTCTAGAAAGGTGTTGGTGATTTGAACAGTTCCTGCAAACTGGAATGTGGGTTGGAAGTAGGAATAGATGCTCCTCTGGCTAACATTATACTGTAGAAGTTGCCAAACCTTAAGTGTTCTGCTGCAAGCAATACCTATACGACGAATCAGCTACCCTTTCGTACTAGACGAGGTAAAGAAAAAGCTATCCATTCTTGAGAATTGTTTTACATATTTTAGATCTTAACCTATTTTTTGTTGTTGTAAATTTGAGTGTTAGGTTAAGTTAACCTGTTTGGTGTGCGCTCTTAAAATTTCTTGGCAGGTTTGTCATGCGGCAACATGATGGGGAACACGGGTATTGTTCGGCTCCCTTCCACAATTGAAAACGCTGAAATTCGGAGCTGAAATGGTCTGCCTTCCACGATGGTACCTAGAATGCTGTGTAGCAAGGAGAGAGTCAAGTAGCAAAACTTGATCTTATTTTCTATTTCAACTGAAAGCATTAGTTTACATATGTAATATTATCATTGATTTTCAATAACTTAATGCAGTCTTCATTGAGGTGTGATTTGTTAATTTTGTTGTCACGCCTTATTGCTTTCGTTCATGGATTCTCTTGTCAGGGTTCCTCGCAAGAATTAGAAAAAATTGTGAAAGAGGAGGAATTTCGAGAAGCTGCTTCTGGAATATATTTAGCCTTGAGCAAGTGGGCTGTTGATTGCTTTGGCACATTGAGATATTGGAAGAACTTACTCAAGTACCAAACTGAGAAAAAACATTTAAGTACTGAAAAATCATTAATTCTATCTTGTAAAGATAGCTGAAACCTGCTAGCCCTCGTTGCCGTAAAAGCTACATCCTCAAGGTAAAACTTATTCCGATCCTAAATATTATTAAGCTAACATGCTTAAATGTAGGTTGTATATTTTGTTTGAGGTGCACTATAGATATAAGCTAATAGTTGTGTGGTTGTGTTCTTATTATTCTTGCCAGGTTTTCACGATTACCAAGACTAATTAAATGGCTTCATTTGAACCCTGGCAATGGGAGATAACCAGCGATGGGCTTGAATTTGGAATTCCATAGGCATTGGTTCCCTAGTGGTTTATCTTCCAATTTGGGTATTTACGTGGCCCTGACCCCACAAGATAAACTTCCTGAATAGGAAATATACCAGTGCAAATGGAACTCCCTCAAGGAGATGCCAGATTTCCTCGGATATTACAAAGCGTTGAGTACTATTATCCATCCTTTTTTTATTCCACTCCAGCTATTTTACATGCAAAAGCTTTTTTGCTAGATGTTATCATCAAAATTTGAAAAAAAGGGTTTATTATACAGTAGAAATATTTTTATCACCCTTGCTAATTATGTGTAGTAAGCCTAATGGTTAAGATCCTGTCTTAGGCAAAGTCATTTCATCATGAAATATAGAATTCCTATGTTAGGTTGAATTGAACTAGCCCTAGGCTAGTACTTAATACCATGTTATCTGGATTCTCTTACCAGGATTTCTTGCCAAATATGTTGAGCTGAGACCGTTAGCGGAATTGTTTTCAAGATACGGTATCGAGCGGTTGTGAAGGAATAAGCTCTGCATCAGATAGTGGAAAGGGCTCTGAATGTGAAGGAGTGCTGCTGGAGGCTAAGTAGTTTCTGTTGAAAGTAATTACTCACAGTACTGGAAATTATTTATAAAATTACTAATTCATCTTGCTGTGATAAAATTTCTCGGTATGGCTATATCTCCATATGATCTGGAGGTTCGCTTGTCCTTTTTTTTCTCTCGTCAGGGTTTCTTTTTGGTTCATCGGACTTCTTGAATGCGTTGCGATGTGCTGCGCTACACAGGGTTGCTGTCATCTAGCTGAAGAGAGGCCATTTCCTTTTCGTTTTAACAGACTGGATGCTATGGCATTGGGGCAGAGTTGACTGGTATTTTATAGTTATTCTTTTTTACTAGAGAAACTATATAACTTTTACCTTAGTGCAGTCGTTTGGTCAAGAGTGAAGTACCCTAGCTATTTTTCTGTGGATTCTCTCGGGTTTCTCCCTAGGATCTAGAAAGGTGTTGAGGAGATATGTGCAGTTCCTGCAAACTGGAATGTGAGAACTGGGGAAGTACGAGTAGAGATAACTCTGGCTATCAATATAGAAGTAAACAAATCAGTACTCTGCTGCAAGTAACACCATCTATTTACAGCCATACCCATTCAACAACTAACCAGCTTGCGATACGTACACCTACTCGACAGGAACTAGCTTCCCCTTTATACTCAACGAGGTAAAGATAACTTTTCATTCTTAAGAATTGTTCCATATTTTACATCTTAATGGCATAAATTTGAGTGTTAGTTTAGGTTAATATGTTTTGTGTGCACTCTTGCAATTTCTTGGCAGGTTTGTCAGGTGGCAACATGATGGGGAACATGGGTATTATCTATTCATCGAATGAAAACACTGAAATTTGGAGTTGAAATGGTCTGCCTTCCACGATACCTTGGATGCTGTGTAGTAGAGACAGTAAAGTAGAAAATTTTTCTTATTTAATTATTCGACTGAAGAATTTGTGGAGAAATGGGCTAATTACCATGATGCTAACGGTTCTTATGATTTTGAATAACATACTGCAGTCTTCATTTAGGTGTGATTTGACAATTTCATTGCCACTCCTTGTTGCTGTCGTTCATGGATTCTCTTGTCAGGTTTTTTCGCAAGATTTAAAATACAATTATGGAAAGAATTTCGAGAAGCTGTTGCTGGAATATATTTAGCCTTGAGCAAGTAGGCAAAGAGATTTCTGAAATGAACAAAGAATGCACAATAAAGAAGTGCTGGAAGATGACCAATTTATGTTCTTGAGCCATGATAACACTTCATGCTGTGTAAGCTAAAACTACATTTCAGAAGGTAAACTTTTTTATGTTCCTGGAGATAAAGCTACCCTGCCTAATAGGTTCCATATTTTGGATATGAGGTGTATAGATTTAGGCTAATCTTCATGTGGTATGTGTTCTTATTGGCAGGTTTTTACAGCAACCAGAAATGAATTTGCAATGGCTTCATTGAATCCTGCTAATTGTGAGATCTACCAGTGGCGGGCTCTAATTCGGAATTCCAGGCATTGGTTGCTTAGCTATGTTAATCTTCATATTTGGATGTTTGTTGCCCTGCCGACAGGATTTAACTTCAAGAGTATGAATAGCAAATAATCCAACACAAATGTGAGTTCCCTCAAGAAGGCGGTTCCCAGATTTTTTCAGATTACAAGGCGTTGAGTACTATTATTCCTTTTTTATTTTATTCCACAGATAATTTAGTTGCAAAAACTTTGTTGCTAGTAGTTTTCAAAATTTAGAAAGAGTTTTGTTTTCTGAATTATGGAATGCTAATTTTGTCAGAATATCTAATCATGGTTATTAGCCTAGTCGTTGCCCAGACAGATTTGAAAATTTAATTGAAGCAAATAATATAGACAGGCTGAATTGGATTAGCCCTAGGCTAGTACGTAATACAATGTTATCTCGATTCTCTTCCCAGGATTTCTTCCCAAATATGATGGGCTGAGAGCATTTGAGGGGTTATTCTTTCAAGATTCAGTATGATTGGAGAGCAGAGCCATTGTGGCTTTTGATATAGCTCGGTACCCTGTTTTAAAAAGAGGCTCGTGTATGCGGGGGAATGCTGGAAGAGATGGAATGAGCTCGGCACCCTGTATTGGAAAGGGCTCTGCATGCGACGGAATGCTGCCAGAGGCTAAGTAGTTTGTTTGATGTAATTACTTACTGGAAATTAATTGAAAATGGTGCTAATTATCTTGCCATATTGAATATCTTGCTATGGTTGTCCCGTGTGACCTGGAAGTTTGCTTGTAGTTTTGTTGTTACATGTCAGGATTTCAATACGATTAATCAGACTTTCTGTAATACGTTGGATGTGCTGTGCTACTTCTGGATGCAGTTTCCAGCTGGAGGCCATCTTGTAATGGCACTGGACGACTTACGGCATTGGGTCTGAGTTGACATTTGTTAATGGTTTTTGTTCAATTATACCAATATAACTGGCTAACCTTTGCCTTCGTGCATTACACCTTGCCATTTTGTGTGAATTCTCTCAGGGTTTCTCCCTAGGATCTTGAAAGGTGTTTGGGAGATTTGAACAGTTCTTGTATGAACTGGATTGTGAGAATTGGGAAAGCCCGGATAGATGCTCCTCTAAGATTGTAGAAGCAAATCCTAGAACCCTGCTGGAAGTAATACCCATCCATTTACGGCCTTACACATGCGTCGTTCCCTAGGACGCAACCAGCTTGCCCTTCATGCTCGATCAGCTTCAAAGAGGTAAAATAATTCTCATCCTTGGGAGATGTGCTACTTTTTTTTTTTTTTTTGGCATTAATTGAAGCTGTACATTTTTTGTCGGTTCTTTTCTTAGCATAAATTGAAGTGCTAGCTTAAGTTAATCCTAGTTTCGTATGTGCTCCTACAATTTTTTGGCAGGTTTGTCAGCTGGCAACGTGATGGGAACAGGGTATTTTATCGTTCTATTCAACAAATGAAAATCCTGAAATTTGAAGCTGTTATGGTCTGACTTCCAGGATACCTTGGATGCTGCATAGTGAGATTAAGTTGTAATTCTTATTTTATCCAATTTTATTTGATTTCTGCTAGTTTGGTCAATTTCCCATATTAGAATTTATCACCCACTATAATCATACCAAAAATGTGCAGGAGTAGGTGTAGAAGCAACCTAGCCATAATTGATTCTAGTGAAAAGAAAGTTCCTGCCCAACTTTCTGAAGTGTAATATCCTTTTAAATCTGTCACACATTCAATTAAGTTATAGAGATTAGATAATACAGTATTAAAATTATATTTTAATTTGCTAATTGGTTGCACGACTATTAGAGAAAAATTTGAATTAGTTACCTACACAAGGTAGTTTCCCTTTCGTGTTCAGTCTTCCATCATTTGCCAGGTCTCTGGTTTCCCATGCTGCAGAAGCAAAGCGCATGAAATAGAAAATTGCCGAGGCGGCGTGGATATTGTGGTGTACCTACAGTGATAGTCCCGATCGTAGCCCATTTGGAAGGCTGCCACTATGTGGATCCCATGCTGTGCGTGCGAAACGAAGAAAGCTGTACCATGGGGTGAATTTTTCATCACGGAAGCTGTTCGAAAGGACCATTTCAGCTAAGATGTTTGTGTAAACTAATACTTCAATACTAGCATAGCTCAATTCTTTATAAATCACCAGTTTTGTCTTCTGTGGGGACTGCTGTTCAGTTTCTCCTTGAAATAGTTTATGGTGTTGAAAGAAACTTGCCATGCTGCCCTATCCAAGCGAGGAGCTTTGTAAATCTTGATTCGTTATCTAAATATCTTAATGTCTTGACTAATATTATCTTTATCGTGATCACTAGACAGTTTTACATGTTAAATTTGAGAAACTGTATCTAAAATCAAGCTGGTCAAACTGCTACTCAGGGTCCAGGATTTCACCTGAACCAGTGATGGGACATGGCATCGAGGAGGCCACTGTGCAGTAATTTTAAATTATTTCTCAGTATTAATATTTTGCTTGAATCAATTTCATTAATGATCTATTACATAAATTTTCATTATTTATCTATTGCAAGATTGAGCTCTCTGCATTTGTAACAAGAGCATTTGGTGTTGTGTATAATGTCTCGTCAGGACTGCAGTTCGATTCATTCCAGAAAACGGAAGATAAAAAAGAAAAAATATAACTGGACTGGGTTTACTTCCTGTGGTACTCGGCTGTCCTGATTGACTGGGTCAGATCACTTGGCTGGAGGAAAGAATATACCATGAAGGCAGTGGGCGTAAAATGTTTTGCAATTAAATATTGGGTTTGGGCTTCTTAATTTTTGTTTGGCTACTGCCACAGTATGTCGTGTATGTGAATTCTTTTCATCAGGGCACTTCATACAGATTAAGAATTCTAACCAGGCAGACAGAGAAAGCATTCTAACCAGGGTTGACAGTTTTGAGCAGTCAAATGGGAACCAGAATTCCAAGGAAGCGATCTTCTGATGCTTACATTCGACCAGTGAATGCAGCTAACACCGAACTAGGAGACTACCTTGAAGCGATCCAAAGCATCACTGATGACCAGCATTTGAACCAAGCCAAAGCATCACAGGATGGCTAAGTTGTTGAAATTATTTCCTTAATACATATCTAGCCTTTTTAACTTAAAATTTAAATTCCCATTCAGCCTAGTTTGCTTTTTGAAATCGTAAGTTTCACTGAAAGACTGATAGTCCTTTCCATGTCTCTTGTCTTCTAGATATTAAAGAGAAATTCTTGGATTCCTTAATTTTGATCTCGATACATTCAGTAAGAAGCTTCATTTGCAGATAAAATTAACTTCAAGAAATTATACAGACTGTAGAGATTTGCAAGGTCTGAGGTTTAGCAATTGTGGTGCATAACGCTTTCTCTACATTCGCAGGATTATCGGAGATTCGAGTAGCGTGTCTTTCCAGGTCCCTCGTGTATTTAAGGATGCCACTTCCTTATCAGCAGAGATGCCTCCTCCTCGGCCCGTAGTATTGGCTGAGCAGTTTTGCTTCTTAAGGGAATGGTTGTCTGTCCTGGTGACCAAGATAGGCCATGGTTCGTGTCGGTGTTCACACTAAGAAGATCATGATCTTGAAGTGTAGGTTTCCCAAGTACTTTCTTCGTTGTAATGAGTATGCTGGTGATGAAACTGTTCGTGTAGGATGGTTATTGTGCGTATCAACGTTTTGAAAATTCTTTTTAAGAGCGAAGGATGGCGACTGTGATGTGTTGCATATTATAATTAACATACTGTTGCTCTTTGGAAGCAAGTTAATCCTTTGGATGCCTCATTTTGCGGATGTTAACCTATATAGTGGTGGACTTCAGACCTGCTGAACGTTTTTTCTCTCCAGCTTAAGCTGATATGTGTTAGCTTAGGTTTTAATATTAGTGTTCTATATGCACATGTTGTGTTTTTGCAATGCAATAGTTTATTTTTCCAAACTTGGTAAAACCTGAAATTTGGTATGTATATTTCCCCATTCAGGGTATTATTCTCATGGATTTGATACTTTTGTCAATCCATGGTTCCTAAATTCCACCTGCCCAAATTTGTGCTGCCGAGCCTCTCCAGCAGTGTGGCATAACCTCTGGATAAGTTGCTTTATTTATTTGATACATGCTGAAAATTGCATTCCTGGAAATATTTGAACTCACATTCTATAGAGCTTCCACGAGTTAAAATGGCACCGGAGCTTAGGCATAGCGAACTTCCGGTCCGTGAATCTCCGTTTGATTTTCATTGCCAATGAATCGTCCGTGATTATTTTCATTATTATTTCGAATTGCGGTTTTGTTTTAGGGGTTCAACTTGTGAAATAAACATTATTTCTTGAATATTCCAAAGACAAGAGTAATTAGTAAAAATTCGCAACAGAAACGACCATAACAAACAGCTTGGTTATACAGTGAGCGATCTGCTCATATCAAACGGCAGTGATGTAACATATCTTAGACTACAATTGTATTAAATTGGTGCCAATTATTTTATATGGAAGAATATTATAACCATTTGCTAACCGGTTGTTATATTGGTATATTATGCATTAACTTGACCCCTTTAAATGTTAAAACGTGACTCAACGAGTTATAGGCTATTCTCCATACCGGTAGGCCTAATATTGACTAACTCGTTGTTCCTTCTTTAACATTTAATTAATCATTATAATTATAATAGCCTAGGTATCTATTAACATGTATTTAACCAATAATCATTTTATAATTACATACCGGTACATATTCTACGTAGGTTACTTAGGCCTATTGCAAGAAAGCGATATTTGATAGCACATTCGGTTTCACCTTAAAATCCAACCGTGCCTAGTTTTCAGTATGGAAAATATTACCGTAAGTTAATAGACCAAACAACTGGCGACAAACTTTTTAAAGTAATGTCTACGTAAAGTACGGTACGGTACGCTACCTTACGGTAATCATTGAAAAGGTAAATATCAATAACGAACTTCTAATGAACCTTCTAATGGAGGCATGGATTGTCTGTCTTTACAAATATTTTAGTCAATAATTAAAAACAAGTTGCCTGAAAACTAAATACAAAGAGCTGCGTAAGTTGCTCTGTGAGAAAAACAACCTTGCCAAGAGTAGGCTATACGACGTGCATACGGTTAAATACAATCATTCAATTGGAGAAAGAGTTTCTTCGTCACGTTCTTTAAAAAAAAATTAAACATAATCTGTTGTAAATTGACGGGAAAATGTGCAACATTTAGAGACTGCGAGTGTTGTAAGCGGCACAACGTTAGCCGACATTTCGCGTCATTAATACATGAGAAATAAACACATGCAGAGCTTTCTCATTGGACACGGCGGAAGATCATATCGCTCTTGGTGCAAGTTTCTTCTTGTGCCAACTTTGTAAATATTAGGCATGTACTTGGTTATTATTAAATAAACTTGCGGCTTGGGGAATGGTAATAGTGTGCTACCATGTTTGAGGCGTGTTTCTTTAGTTGTATCCCTTTTCTTGGATCCCACACAATTACTGCTAGCCTACATGAGGCTTCTTCTAAGCCATGCTTGGTTCGGAGATAGCCTTACATTGGGAAGCTTTGCTGACCCTACAGATTAAATAAATGGACTTCATCAGTTCATAATCTGTGAGGTTATCTTCAATCTGCATTTGCAGTCTTTGAGGATTGTTTCATTTTGACTCCATGCTTGAAAGCCAATTTTGCATTAAAAAAAATAGGTGTGTTTTTTTGTCCGATTCTCCCATCCTAATATTTTTAGTGATGGATTAATGGGAATTGTACATACCCTCTAAAGACTAGGTTCTTAAGTAGTGAAGTTTCATTAAAAGACAGTCTTTTCTATTTCTCTTGCATTCTGATGCATTTTAGCAATTTTGACTATGCTTATCATTTTGACAAGGTTCCATCATGGTATATTTTGAAAGGTATTGGTTCCTTTGATGTAAAGGGATGTCAAATAATCTTACCACTATTAGGTATTGTATATCTGGAGTCAGCACAATGAATAATCCTGAAATCCCAGTTTTGTATTACTGCCTGTATCTGTTTCCTTCATGGATACATTTCCTATCTTATTTTATAAGAAACTTTAGTACAGATTCTTCTGTTTCTTCTGAAGGCTGATTTATCTTAGGTAATCTTATTTAGTGATGAAGGTTGTTAACACAACCATGATTGGTAGGTGCACTCCTATAATGAATGTTTACTCTTAATGCTGGAGGGTAGGCATTTTAGAGGGGTGGGGTTTGAGTAATCTTGGCACACTTGATGCACAAAAGATCTTTTATATGCCTAGCATATTTTAAACCTGGCATTAGTAAGTTTGACTCTTATTTCCCAGCATATTATTTATTTCTTGCATGAATAGTTTTACACTTCTATTTTTTTGTTTCACTGTTCTGGTAACTATAATTGTGAACCAAGCGAATTCTTACAGGTTATGCCGATGCTCTCCATGTCTTAAATCTACTTCCTCTTTTTCAATACTTTTAAGTGATGCTTTTTTCTAACTTAATACTTATGCCGCTGTTATAACTGTGAATCCTTTTTGGTGGTTGGAAAGAAAGTTGTAGTCTAAAGAAAAATAAAATGCGATAACTAAAGAAATTGTTTTTGCAAGTGTTTTTCTGATGAATTATGCAGCTAAAATAGTCTTCAAATAAACAACAAAGGTGCAGCGTGCGATTATGGTACTAGTTCATCGAATGATTAACTCTTTATTTAATATTCCTTAATTCATGTAGGAACACTTTGTCCCTCTTTATTTAATATTCCTTAATTCATGTAGGAACACTTTGTGCACAAGGTTTTGGCTACTTTGAAGTTTAATTAAGACTAATAGCTGCTTATTATTCGGATCAATTGAAATCCTGTTTGCACAATGAAACCACATGTATTTCCAGGAGTGACATACTAATTCCTGGTTTTTCTTTCCTGGAAATAATTTTCATTACAACTGTATAGCTCTCAACTAAATCATTTGTTACCAATCCTGTTATGAATTTCAAGAAAATGTTTTTTAAAGCTAATCTCCCTGATGTCGTTAATCTTTTGATCTGAGGTAGAGCTGAACAAATTGGGAGTGAATTTGTGGTTTTGTTCTGTGTAGTCCTATGAATCGAACCTCAACGTTGGTCAACTAAGTATCCTGCATACATAGTGCACTGTGCAATGACTTGAATCTTGACTAGTAAATATACTGAAGCTTGTATTTTATCATGGATGTTTTGGTCTCGACTCGGTGAATCTGTTGGGATACAAATTTCTGGGAAACCTCTACTTTTTTTAATTGCTGTTAAACATTATTCATAAATTGGTTGGAAGCCTAGGAATTACCCAGTTCTAGGATCCGTAGTCTCATATTAAGCATGTTATGATGTTTCTAGTTTACAAGGCTTCCTTATTTAGTCAGACTTTTCTCATGATCAAATGTTACAGATGCAGGATGCTTTTTGTTTGGCAGATTTTATGTAAATTTTCTAGGTTTCATTTTCGAAAGTGATACGCTATGGAACGTTCTGGCTGTTATGCGTGGCGATGGCTCATATTTTTCCACTGTTTATTAATTTGGACTGGCTTGTGGTACAGCAGTAACGTTCTCTGTATCCAAGGCTGCAGGATCAAATCCTTGCAGTTGGGGTTGGCATACTATTAACAGAAAAGTGCACCATTGTGCACAACATAAGATTCACACTAGTTTAGTCCTTGCCATAATACACAGTGGTTTCTACATCGTGTGCATTTGTGGGTGCATAAAAGTAGGGACCCATGTCTAGATTTACTGGCATGAAGATCCCCTTTGGGATAAAATTCTGGCACCCTGCCCTCTCCTAAAGTGGACGTAAAATCATTAACATATTACGTTAAATTTGTAAGTTATGAACACTTGATTGCTCTTAATACTTTTATAGAAAAAATAATCATTGTGGCTTATGATAAAGGCTTAGAGAATGCCTTCCTAGGAATTGATGTATTTGAGGACTGTCCTCACCGTTTGAAAAAAAAAAAAAAAAATTGTAGTTCAGCTCTTTGTGGACTTGTCTGCATTCCTAGGGATAAAGTTCAGAACTCAGAATTGAACCATTGCTATCACATTTTATTTTCGAAATGACACTTAGGTCTTATTTTACCTCAGTGATGTAGGTAGGAAACATGCCATGCATAAAGAGTTCCTGTGAAACCCTCGTTACTTCCGAAGTGTTAAGGTAGGTTGGGGTAAGTAATATTACGTTCTTTGAAAGTGTTTCTATGAGAGTCCCTCCTTGGTTATTAGGTTCATTCGCAATTGCCAGTAGTGGATATCTTGGCACTAGAAATCTGGGTGTTGCAAGTTCCAAGGGTCTATCGATAACTTGTAGGTAGAAGGCGTTGTATGACAGCAATATTGAGTGATAAAAATTGCTTTGTCTTTAAGACTTTAGGAACTCGGGGAAGCGATTTTTCCGTGCATATGTCTGGATGTTTGAACTGGACTGTAGATGGCAAAAGTCCGTCCAAATTATTTACCATGCATAAGATATAAACTGGTAATTTATCTGTTATCATTGTATAGATTCTTGAAATTCTTATTAGTTCTCATTCTCTATCCTACGGGCAATACGGAGAATTATTTTCCGTTAGTAATTTTGGTACAGAGTTTTATTTTAAGATGTGATCCACTGATTGAGACATACTAGTTTCACATTATAGGTTTGTGCAGCTGGTCATGTACTGCCCGTCTTTGAATCTTCACAATGTGTTCTATTCTGAAGGTTGTCATTGTTAAATGGGGAGACTAAAAAGTTCTAATGAATTCTGCCAGGGGCATCACACAACCCCCAGAGGCACACCAGGCGAATGCCGGGATGGTTCCGAACTGAAGGCCATAGCCCCCATTCCCAGTACTCCTCTGAATTACAAATACACACCACTACATACACCACAGTAACATAGGTTATCAGGCAAATTGAACACCTGGTTTAATCAGCCCCTCGAATGAGACAACAAATAATACAAGAGCAAATTATCACACATGTGTCCAGAACCTGAAGTGAATCCCCAGCTTGAATCGCATTGTTCCTTATCAGCAGGGGTCACAGCGCTGAGGTAATTACTTTCCGGAGACATTTCACAAGGAAGACGGCTATAACACAAGTACCGTTAACAGATTGATGCGTGAGTGACAGCTGGACCTGCTCTCACCAGCTGGCTATAAATATCGTACCTCCAGTAATGTTAATTTACTCATAAATGATGACAGATGCGAAATTTTGATCGCAACAGTCGATAGATATTCTTTCTACCCAACGTAACTTAAAGAACGAAAAGAAAGTCGAAAGTCCTATTTGCAAGAGAAGCACATTACCGACAAATACGAGTATAAATTAAATGCATTTTGAAAGTAATTTTAAAATAAATTATCTACTTACATTATCAGAGGTGCCATGTTCATCTATTCCATTTCAACACTGCTTGAAGAATCTTCATCTGAAGTCACCGAGACGGACGATGATTGGTTCGATGTCATCTTGAATTTCATCAGCCTTCCACATGTCGCCTTCAATTTTCTTTACATGGTTTACGTAGTTCCTCCAGTTATCAGGTGTAACACAAGCTAAACCTTCCTGAATTAACTTTTTCATTTCTTTCACTTTGAAGTCCGTATTGTGTAAGCTCACGTGATGTTTTGCCAGGGCCCATAAGAGTTCAGTGGGGTTTAATTCGCAGTGGTAGGGGGGGCAGTCGAAGTACCGTGTGTCCTCTTTCTAACGCAATTTCGTCTATCTTGTACTTATCATATTTGCCCTTTTCCAAAGCAATAATGTCCATTAAATCTTTCTTCAACATGTGATCTTCGTACTGAATATGATGCTCCGTCATCCATCCTTGCATATCGCATTTCTTCCAGCCTTTTGTCGGTATTGGCTCCTTATTCATGCTATGGTAAGAAGCATTATCAATAACAATTACGGAATTGGGAGGCAAATTTGGAAGAAGCTTTTCTGAAAAGTATGTTTCATAACACACCCCGTCCATTTCATCATGCGCATCGGCAGTATTTTTCTTACACAAAAAAACATATTCAGCGTTAGGCACGAACCCATTTTCGTTACCTGCGTGAACAATAGCAAATCGTGGCCCACGAGCGGTAGGGGTTTTCAATCCGATCGATAACCCTGCAAGAAAAGCTTGCCTTGGTGTGGTAACCGTTTTGTCTTTCCACTCTTTAGCCACGGGTATTCCAGTGTTAGCCCAACTTTCGTCTGTATAAACTATGTTCCGACCTTCTTCTCTATACCTTTTAATTTGTATGAGATACTTATGACGCCAAGACACGATATCATCCCTTTCTATTAACATTGCCCTATTTCCCCTTCTTTCATAAGTAAAGTTCATTTCCCTGAGAACAACATGCAACGTAGATTTCTTAAAGTCGGGCAGTTCTGGGTTAGTGTTGATAGAAGTCAGGACTGTCTTCAGAGTTGGGGGTTGATTTCTAAAATAGAATTCATGAATAATCCTCCGTATTCCACTTCTGACAAAATCATCATATTTAATGAGCCTCGAGTTACTGCGAATTAACTTTTTCCTTTCCCGTTTCTTGCTGGGACTCTGAAGTGGCCCTGCACTGGCTTCCTTCCTTATTTTGAAGACGGAAGACCTTGAAATTCCTAAAGACTTAGCGGTTTCGTCCACTAACCAGCTAACACTCTGTCCTGGATGTTCCGTTTTCAAGTATGAAAATACATTACCATCTGTCGTTCCTTTCTCCTGAGAATTTCCCCACTTCTCCTTTTCACATGTTCAGCCATAACTACAGTTATCACTCGCTACTCTAAAGTATGATATGTGAAAACGAAACAGACAAAAACCAACAATGTAACTATACACACAACGAAAAGTAAAATGTACACTATGAAGCACAATACAAGGTATTTATAACACTATGCACTCTCCAAAGCACTTGCACCTGACAAATAATAATTTTCACGTTCTTTTATGCCCACTGCTGTACGCTCACTCCTTGAGTACTGGCACGAACTGACATTCCCGCTCGGCTGTTACTTAAAATAAGCCCACTATTCTAACACTTTAAATGATAAACTGAAATATATCAAAATGAGTTTACGTCTTCTTCAGTGTCGTAATGCACAAACAATACATGTTTCATAAGGAGACGAACGCATTTTCATAGGACTTCATTATAATACAAACTTACAGTTTGGAGCAATAGGGGTGAAACCAACAGAAATAAAAGCCCATAAGGCCTGTAGTTTTTTTTCTTAACCCTGGACGCTCTATAGCACTAAACTGTCTGCGATGCAGTTCCTCTCGCACTAGCACTAGATTATATACACACATCAAAAAAAGTTTTGCATCACCTCGGTTCCCAGATCTCCGGCATATAGACGTTGACTGTGTATATTGTATCCAAGATACAGTCCCTTTGACTGTTCATAGATGCCACTAAAACTGCTCAAAGATGTAAACAACCATGCATGAGCAGGGCCTATTAGACGGAAGGGGTACGACAGCCGATCAGTTCCAGTCATTCCACCAGGACGAAGGTACGCTGCTCATGTTGTCTGTAGTTCTACCATGCCTAGAAGGTCAATACCGCAGTTCGATCGCGTCCGCATTGTTACTTTGTGTCAAGAAGGGCTCTCAACAAGGGAAGTTTCCAGGCGTCTCAGAGTGAACCAAAGCGATGTTGTTCGGACATGGAGGAGGTACAGAGATACAGGAACTGTCGATGACAGGCCTCGCTCAGGCCGCCCAAGGGCTACTACTGTAGTGGATGATCGCTACTTACGGATTGCCGCTCGGAGGAACCCTGACAGCAATGCCACCATGTTGAATAATGCGTTTCGTTCAGCCACAGGACGTCGTGTTTCAACTCAAACTGTGCGCAATAGGCTGCATGATGCGCAACTTCACTCCCGACGTCCATGGCGAGGTCCAGCTTTGCAACCCCGACACCATGCAGCGCGGTACAGATGGGCCCAACAACATGCTGAATGGACCCCACGGAATTGGCATCACGTTCTCTTCACCGATGAGTGTCGCATATGCCTTCAACCAGACAATCGTCGGAGACGTGTTTGGAGGCACCCTGGTCAGGCTGAACGTCTTAGACACACTGTCCAGCGAGTGCAGCAAGGTGGTGGTTCCCTGATGTTTTGGGGTGGCATTATGTGTGGCCGACGTACGCCACTGGTGGTCATGGAAGGCTCCGAAACGGCTTTACGATACCTGAATGACATCCTCCGACCCATAGTGCAACCATATCGGCAGAATATTGGAGAGGCATTTGTCTTCATGGACGACAATTCTCGACCTCATCGTGCACATCTTGTGAATGCGTTCCTTCAAGATAACGACATCGCTCGACTACAGTGGCCAGCATGTTCGCCAGACATGAACCCTATCGAACATGCCTGAGATATGTTGAAAAGGGCTGTTTATGGACGTCTTGACCCACCAACCACTCTGAGAGATTTACGCCGAATTGTCGTTGAGGAGTGGGACAATTTGGACCAACAGTGTCTTGATGAACTTGTGGATAGTATGCCACGACGAATACAGGCATGCATCAATGCAAGAGGACGTGCTACTGGGTATTAGAGGTAGTGGTGTGTACTGCAATCTGGACCACAAATGCTGAAAGTCTAGCTGTATGATGGTACAACATGCAATGTGTGGGTCTCATGAGCAATAAAACGAGCTGAAATGTTGTTTGTGTTGATCTCTATTCCCTTTGTATTTAAAGGTTCCGGAACTCTTGGAACCGAGGTGATGCAAAACTTTTTTTGATGTGTGTACGATGAAGTCCCTTTTGGTAAATCTACGATACATTCCGTCTTGATTTTGAACTAAACTACGATGCAGTCCCTCTCGGACTAGCAGTAAATTATCTATATATTAACTATCTACGATGCAGTCCCTCTCCGACTAGCAGTAAACTATCTACGAAGCAGTCCCTCTCCGACTAGCAGGAAACTATCTACGAAGCAGTCCCTCACCGACTAGCACTAAACTATCTGCGATGGAGTTCCTCTCGAACTTGCACTAATCTATCTTCGATGCAGTCCCTCTAGGTAAAATGCTAATATATCTACGATGCAATCCCTCTCGGACTAACACTAAACTATTTACGATGCAGTCCCTGTCGGACTAACACTAGATTATATACGATGAAGTCCCTTTTGATACATCTACGATACATTCCATCTTGATTTTGAACTAAACTACGATGCAGCCCCTCTCGGACCAGCAGTAAATTATCTACGATGCATTTCCTCTCGAACCTGCACTAAAATATCTACGATATAGACCCTCCTCTATTTGGCCCTAAACTATCTACGATGCAGTTCCTCTCGAACTAGCGGTAAACTGTCTACGATGCAGTCCATCTCGGACCAGCACTAAACTATCTACGATGCAGTCCCTCTCGGACTAGCACTAAATTATCTACGATGCAGTCCCTCTCGGACTAGCACTAAATTATCTACGATGCAGTTCCTCTCGAACTAGCACTAAATTATCTACGATGCAGTTCCTCTCGAACTAGCACTATACTATCATCGACGCTGTCCCCTCTCGCGCTAGAACTAGATTATATACGATGAAGTCCCTTTTGGTACATCTACGATACATTCCGTCTTGATTTTGAACTAAACTACGATGCAGTCCCTCTCGGACTAGTAGTAAATTATCTATCTATTAACTATCGACGATACATACCCTCCTCTATTTGTCCCTGAACTATCTACGATGCAGTCCCTTTCGGACTAGTAGTTAACGATCTACGATGCAGTCCCTATCCGACTAGCAGTAAACTATCTACGAAGCAGTCCCTCTCCGACTAGCACTGAACTATATACGATGCAGTTCCTCTCGAACTTGCACTCAACTATCTACGATGCAGTCCCTTTTGATTTAGCACTTCGCTATATACTCGCCTGAACTAGCACTATCTAGTCCCTCTCGGACTAGCAGTAAATTATCTACGATGCAGTCCCTCTCGGACCAGCACTCAACTGTGATGCAGTCCCTCCTGGACTAGCACTAAACTATCTACGATGCAGTTCCTCTCGGACTAGCACTAAACTGTCTACGATGCAGTCCCTCCCGGACTAGCACTCAACTATCTACGATGCAGTCCCTCTCGGACCAGCACTCAACTATCTACGATGCAGTCCCTCTCGGACCAGCACTCAACTATCTACGATGCAGTCCCTCTCGGACTAGCAGTTAACTATCCACGATGCAGTCCCTCGCACACTAGCACAACATTATCTACGATTCAGTTCCCCAAGGTTAAGCACTATACTATCTATGGTGCAGCCCCTCTCGAACTAGCACTAGGTTATCTACGATCCAGTTCCCCAAGGTTAAGCACTATACTATCTATGGTGCAGCCCCTCTCGAACTAGCACTAGGTTATCTACGATCCAGTTCCTTTTGATTTAGCACTTAGCTATATACGATGCAGTTCCTCTCGAACTAACACTAAAATATCTACGATGCAGTCCCTCTCGCACTAGCAGTAAACTGTCTTATCATGCAGTTCCTCTCGAACTAAAACTAAACTGTCTACGATGCAGTTCCTCTTGGACTAGCACTAAACTATCTACGCTGCAGTTCCTCTCGGACTTGCACTTAACTATCTACGATATAGACCCTCCTCTATTTGGCCCTAAACTATTTACGAAGCAGTACCTTTTGAACTAGACCGAACCCATCTACGACGGAGTCCCTCTCGGACTAGCAGTAAAATATCTACGATGCAGTCCCTCTCGGACTAGCAGTTAACAATCTACGATGCAGCCCCTCTAGATTTAGCACTAGACTATCTACGATGCAGTCCCTCTCGGACTAGCACTAAAGTATCTACGATGCAGTTCCTCTCGAACTAGCACTAAACTATCTGCGATGCAGTTCCTCTTGAACTTGCACTAAACGATCTACGATGCAGTCCCTTTTGATTTACCACTTCGCTTTATACGATGCACTTCCTCCCTCACTGGCAGTAAACTATCTACGATGCAGTTCCTCTCGAACTAGCACTTAAGTATCTACGATGCAGTCCCTTTTGATTTAGCACTTCGCTATATACTCTCCCGAACTAGCACTAAAATATCTACGATGCAGTCCCTCTCGGACCTGCACTCAACTATGATGCAGTCCCTCTCGGACTAGCACTCAACTATCTACGATGCAGTCCCTCTCGGACTAGCACTCAACTATCTACGATGCAGTCCCACTCGGACCAATACTAAACTATTTACAATGCAGTCCCTGTCGACTAGCAGTTAACTATCCACGATGCAGTCCCTCGCGGAATACCATAACATTATCTACGATTCAGTTCCCCATGGTTAAGCACTATACTATCTATGATGCAACCCCTCTCGATCTAGCATTAGGTTTCCTACGATCCAGTCCCTTTTGATTTAGCACTTCGCTATATACACTCCTGAACTAGCAGTAAAATATATACGATGCAGTCCCTCTCGGACTAGCAGTTAACTAACTACGATGCAGTTCCTCTCGAACTACCACTAAACTATCTTCGATGCAGTCCCTCTTGGACTAGCACTGAATTAACTACGATAAAGTCCCTTTTGATTTAGTACTAAGCTGTCGACGACTTTCCGTCCCGATTTTGCACTAAACTATCGACGAAGCAGTCCCTCTAGGTAAAATGCTAATATATCTACGATGCTGTCCCTCTCAGACTAATACTAAACTATTTACGATGCAGTCCCTTTTGATACATCTACGATACATTCCGTCTTGATTTTGAACTAAACTACGATGCAGTCCCTCTCGGACTAGCAGTCAACTATCTACGATGCAGTCCCTCTAGATTATGCAGTTCCTCTCGAACTAGCACTAAACTATCTGCGATGCAGTTCCTCTCGAACATGCACTAAACTATCTACGATGCAGTCCCTTTTGGTTTAGCACTTCGCTTTATACGATGCACTTCCTCCCGAACTAGCAGTAAACTATCTACGATGCAGTCCCTTTTGATTTAGCACTTCGCTATATACTCGCCTGAACTAGCACTATCTAGTCCCTCTCGGACTAGCAGTAAATTATCTACGATGCAGTCCCTCTCGGACCAGCACTCAACTATGATGAGTCCCTCTTGGACTAGCACTAAACTATCTACGATGCAGTTCCTCTCGGACTAGCACTAAACTGTCTACGATGCAGTCCCTCTCGGACTAGCACTAAACTGTCTACGATGCAGCACCTCTCGGACCAGCACTCAACTATCTACGATGCAGTCCCTCTCGGACCAGCACTCAACTATCTACGATGCAGTCCCTCTCGGACTAGCAGTTAACTATCCACGATGCAGTCCCTCGCACACTAGCACAACATTATCTACGATTCAGTTCCCCAAGGTTAAGCACTATACTATCTATGATGCAGCCCCTCTCGAACTAGCACTAGGTTATCTACGATCCAGTTCCTTTTGATTTAGCACTTAGCTATATACGATGCAGTTCCTCTCGAACTAGCACTAAAATATCTACGATGCAGTCCCTCTCGCACTAGCAGTAAACTATCTACGATGCAGTTCCTCTCGATGTAGCACTGCACAATCTACGATGCAGTCCCTCTAGATTAAGCACCGAACTGTCTACCATGCAGTTCCTCTCGAACTAAAACTAAACTGTCTACGATGCCGTTCCTCTTGGACTAGCACTAAACTATCTACGATATAGACCCTCCTCTATTTGGCCTTAAACTATTAACGAAGCAGTACCTTTTGAACTAGACCGAACGCATCTACGACGGAGTCCCTCTCGGACTAGCAGTAAAATATCTACGTTGCAGCCCCTCTAGATTTAGCACTATACTATCTACGATGCAGTCCTTCTCGGACTAGCACTAAACTATCTACGATGCAGTCCCTCTCGGACCTGCACTCAACTATGATGCAGTCCCTCTCGGACCTGCACTCAACTATGATGCAGTCCCTCTCGGACTAGCACTAAACTATTGACGATGCAGGCCCTCTAGATTAAGCACTAAACTATCTACGATGGAGATCTTCTCGAACTAGCACTAAACAATCGGCGATGCAGTCGCTCTAGATTAAGAACTTAACTATACATATACAATGCAGTTCCTCTCAAACTTGTACTAAACTGTCTACGATGCCGTTCCTCTTGGACTAGCACTAAACTATCGACGATACAGACCCTCCTCTATTTGGCCCTAAACTATCTGGGATGCAGTTCCTCTCGAACTGGCACTCGACTATCTACGGTGCAGTCCCTTTTGATTTAGCACTTCGCTATATACACTCCTGAACTAGCAGTAAAATATATACGATGCAGTCCCTCTCGGACTAGCAGATAACTAACTACGATGCAGTTCCTCTCGAACTACCACTAAACTATCTTCGATGCAGTCCCTCTTGGACTAGCACTGAATTAACTACGATAAAGTCCCTTTTGATTTAGTACTAAGCTGTCGACGACTTTCCGTCCCGATTTTGCACTAAACTATCGACGAAGCAGTCCCTTTAGGTAAAATGCTAATATATCTACGATGCAGTCCCTCTCAGACTAATACTAAACTATCTACGATGCAGTCCCTCTCGGACTTGCACTAAATTATCTACGATGCAGTTCCTCTCGAACTAGCACTAAATTATCTACGATGCAGTTCCTCTCGAACTAGCACTATACTATCATCGACGCTGTCCGCTCTCGCGCTAGAACTAGATTATATACGATGAAGTCCCTTTTGGTACATCTACGATACATTCCGTCTTGATTTTGAACTAAACTACGATGCAGTCCCTCTCGGACTAGTAGTAAATTATCTATCTATTAACTATCGACGATACAGACCCTCCTCTATTTGTCCCTGAACTATCTACGATGCAGTCCCTTTCGGACCAGTAGTTAACGATCTACGATGCAGTCCCTCTCCGACCAGCAGTAAACTATCTACGAAGCAGTCCCTCTCCGACTAGCACTGAACTATCTCCGATGCAGTTCCTCTCGAACTTGCACTCAACTATCTACGATGCAGTCCCTTTTGATTTAGCACTTCGCTATATACTCTCCCGAACTAGCACTAAAATATCTACGATGCAGTCCCTCTCGGACCAGCACTCAACTATGATGCAGTCCCTCTTGGACTAGCACTAACCTATCTACGATGCAGTTCCTCTCGGACTAGTACTAAACTGTCTACGATGCAGTCCCTCTCGGACTAGCACTAAACTGTCTACGATGCAGTCCCTCTCGGACTAGCACTAAACTGTCTACGATGCAGTTCCTCTCGATGTAGCACTACACAATCTACGATGCAGTCCCTCTAGATTAAGCACGAAACTGTCTATCATGCAGTTCCGCTCGAACTAAAACTAAACTGTCTACGATGCAGTTCCTCATGGACTAGCACTAAACTATCTACGGTGCAGTTCCTCTCGGACTTGCACTAAACTATCTACGATATAGACCCTCCTCTATTTGGCCCTAAACTATTTACGAAGCAGTACCTTTTGAACTAGACCGAACCCATCTACGACGGAGTCCCTCTCGGACTAGCAGTAAAATATCTACGATGCAGTTCCCCAAGGTTAAGCACTATACTCTCTACGATGCAGTCCCTCTCGAACTAGCACTTAAGTATCTACGATGCAGTCCCTTTTGATTTAGCACTTCGCTATATACTCTCCCGAACTAGCACTAAAATATCTACGATGCAGTCCCTCTCGGACCTGCACTCAACTATGATGCAGTCCCTCTCGGACTAGCACTCAACTATCTACGATGCAGTCGCTCTAGATTAAGAACTTAACTATACATGTGCAATGCAGTTCCTCTCAAACTTGCACTAAACTGGCTACGGTGCAGTCCCTCCCGGACCAGCACTCAACTATCTACGATGCAGTCCCACTCGGACCAATACTAAACTATTTACAATGCAGTCCCTGTCGACTAGCAGTTAACTATCCACGATGCAGTCCCTCGCGGAATACCATAACATTATCTACGATTCAGTTCCCCAAGGTTAAGCACTATACTATCTATGATGCAACCCCTCTCGATCTAGCATTAGGTTATCTACGATCCAGTCCCTTTTGATTTAGCACTTAGCTATTTACGATGCAGTTCCTCTCGAACTAGCACTAAAATATCTACGATGCAGTCCCTCTCGCACTAGCACTAGATTATATACGATGAAGTCCCTTTTGATACATCTACGATACATTCCGTCTTGATTTTTCACTAAACTGCGATGCAGTCTCTCTCAGACTAGCAGTAATGTATCTACGATGCAGTCCCTCTCTGACTAGCAGTAAATTATCTATCTATTAACTATCGACGGTACAGACCCTCCTCTATTTGGCCCTAAACTATCTACGATGCAGTCCCTCTCGGACTAGCACTAAACTATCTGCGATGCAGTTCCTCTCGAACTGGCACTCAACTATCTACGGTGCAGTCCCTTTTGATTTAGCACTTCGCTATATACACTCCTGAACTAGCAGTAAAATATATACGATGCAGTCCCTCTCGGACTAGCAGTTAACTAACTACGATGCAGTTCCTGTCGAACTACCACTAAACTATCTTCGATGCAGTCCCTCTTGGACTAGCACTGAATTAACTACGATAAAGTCCCTTTTGATTTAGTACTAAGCTGTCTACGACTTTCCGTCCCGATTTTGCACTAAACTATCGACGAAGCAGTCCCTCTAGGTAAAATGCTAATATATACATGATGCAGTCCCTCTCGGACTAGCACTAAACTATCTACGATGCAGTCCCTCTCCGACTAATACTAAACTATTTACGGTGCAGTCCCTGTCGGACTAGCACTAGATTATATACGATGAAGTCCCTTTTGATACATCTACGATACATTCCGTCTTGATTTTGAACTAAACTACGATGCAGTCCCTCTCGGACTAGCAGTAAATTATCTATGATGCAGTTCCTCTCGAACCTGCACTGAAATATCTATGATACAGACCTTCCTCTATTTGGCCCTAAACTATCTGCGATGCAGTATCTTTAGAACTAGACCGAACCCATCTACGAAGTAGTCCCTCTCCGACTAGCAGTTAACTATCTACGAAGCAGTCCCTCACAGGCTAGCACTAAAATATCTGCGATGCAGTTTTTCTCGAACATGCACTAAACTATCTACGATTCAGTCCCTTTTGATTTAGCACTTCCCTATGTACTCTCCCGAACTATCACTAAAATATCTACGATGCAGTCCCTCTCGGACCAGCACTCAACTATGATGCAGTTCCTCTTGGACTAGCACTAAACTATCTACGCTGCAGTTCCTCTCGAACTTGCACTTAACTATCTTCGATGCAGTCCCTCTCGGACTAGCACTAGATTATATACGATGAAGTCCCTTCTGATACATCTACGATACATTCCATCTTGATTTTGCACTAAACTACGATGCAGTCCCTCTCGGACTAGCACTAAACTATTGGCGATGCCGTCGCTCTAGATTAAGAACTAAACTATACATATACGATGCAGTACCTCTCAAACTTGCACTAATCTGGCTACGATGCGGCCTCTCTCGGACCAGCACTCGACTATCTACGATGCAGTCCCTCTCGGACTATCAGTTAGCAATCTACGAAGCAGCCCCTCTAGATTTAACAGTAAACTATCTACGCTGCTGTCCCTGATTAAGCACTAAACTATCTAAGATGTAGTCCTTATAGATTAAGCACTAGACTACCTACGATGCAGTCCCTCTCGGACCAATACTAAACTATTTACAATGCAGTCCCTCTCGGACTAGCAGTTAACAATCCACGATGCAGTCCCTCGCACACTAGCACAACATTATCTACGATTCAGTTCCCCAAGGTTAAGCACTATACTATCTATGATGCAGCCCCTCTCGAACTAGCACTAGGTTATCTACGATCCAGTTCCTTTTGATTTAGCACTTAGCTATATACGATGCAGTTCCTCTCGAACTAGCACTAAAATATCTACGATGCAGTCCCTCTCGCACTAGCAGTAAACTATCTACGATGCAGTTCCTCTCGATGTAGCACTGCACAATCTACGATGCAGTCCCTCTAGATTAAGCACCTAACTGTCTACCATGCAGTTCCTCTCGAACTAAAACTAAACTGTCTACGATGCCGTTCCTCTTGGACTAGCACTAAACTATCTACGATATAGACCCTCCTCTATTTGGCCCTAAACTATTAACGAAGCAGTACCTTTTGAAATAGACCGAACCCATCTACGACGGAGTCCCTCTCGGACTAGCAGTAAAATATCTACGTTGCAGCCCCTCTAGATTTAGCACTATACTATCTACGATGCAGTCCTTCTCGGACTAGCACTAAACTATCTACGATGCAGTCCCTCTCGGACGAGCACTAAACTATCTGCGATGCAGTTCCTCTTGAACTTGCACTAAACTATCTACGATGCAGTCCCTTTTGATTTAGCACTTCGCTTTCTACGATGCACTTCCTCCCTCACTAGCAGTAAACTATCTACGATGCAGTTCCTCTCGAACTAGCACTAAAGTATCTACGATATAGACCCTCCTCTATTTGGCCCTAAACTATTAACGAAGCAGTACCTTTTGAACTAGACCGTACCCATCTACGACGGAGTCCCTCTCGGACTAGCAGTAAAATATCTACGTTGCAGCCCCTCTAGATTTAGCACTATACTATCTACGAAGCAGTCCTTCTCGGACTAGCACTAAACTATCTACGATGCAGGCCCTCTCGGACCATCTCTCAACTATCTACGATGCAGTCCCTCTCGGACCATCTCTCAACTATCTACGATGCAGTCCCTCTCGGACCAGCTCTCAACTATCTACGCAGTCCCTCTCGGACCAGCACTCAACTATCTACGATGCAGTCCCTCTCGGACTAGCACGAAACTATCTACGAAGCAGTCCCTCTCCGACTAGCAGTAAACTATCTACGATGCAGTCCCCCAAGGTTAAGCACTCGATTATCTACGATGCAGTCCCTCGCGGACTTTCAGTCAGCAATCTACGATGCAGCCCCTCTAGATTTAGCAGTAAACTATCTACGATGCAGTCCCTGTTGATTTTGCACTAGATTAAGCACTAAACTATCTAAGATATAGTCCTTATAGATTAAGCACTAGACTATCTACGATGCAGTCCCACTCGGACCAATACTAAACTATTTACAATGCAGTCCCTGTCGACTAGCAGTTAACTATCCACGATGCAGTCCCTCGCGGACTACCACAACATTATCTACGATTCAGTTCCCCAAGGTTAAGCACTATACTATCTATGATGCAACCCCTCTCGATCTAGCATTAGGTTATCTACGATCCAGTCCCTTTTGATTTAGCACTTAGCTATTTACGATGCAGTTCCTCTCGAACTAGCACTAAAATATCTACGATGCAGTCCCTCTCGCACTAGCATTAGATTATATACGATGAAGTCCCTTTTGATACATCTACGATACATTCCATCTTGATTTTTCACTAAACTGAGATGCAGTCTCTCTCAGACTAGCAGTAATCTATCTACGATGCAGTCCCTCTTGGACTAGCACTAAATTATCAACGATAAAGTCCTTTTCGATTTAGTACTAAGCTGTCTACGACTTTCCGTCCCGAATTTGCACTAAACTATCTACGATGCAGTCCCTCTAGGTAAAATGCTAATATATCTACGATGCAGTCCCTCTCGGACTAGCACTAACTTATCTTCGATGCAGTCCCTCTCAGACCAATACTAAACTATTTACGATGCAGTCCCTGTCGGACTAGCACTAGATTATATACGATGAAGTCCCGTTTGATACATCTACGATACATTCCGTCTTGGTTTTGAACTAAACTACGATGCAGTCCCTCTCGGACTAGCAGTAAATTATCTACGATGCGGTTCCTCTCGAACTAGCACTAAACTATCTACGATGCAGTCCCTTTTGGATTAGCACTTCGCTCTATACGATGCACTTCCTCCCGAACTAGAGGTAAAATATCTACGATGCAGTTCCTCTCGAACTAGCACTAAACTATCTGCGCGGCAGTCCCTCTCGAACTTGCGCTAAACTATCTACGATGCAGTCCCTCTCGGACTAGCAGTAAACTATCTACGAAGCAGTCCGTCTAGATTAAGCACTAAACTATCTACGATGCAGTTCCTCTGGAACTATCACTAAACTGTCTACGATGCAGTCCCTCTCGGATTAGCACTCAACTATCTACGATGCAGTCCCTCTCGGACTACCACTAAATTATCTACGATGCAGTTCCTCTCGAACTAGCACTAAACTATCTTCGATGCAGTTCCTCTCGAACTAGCACTAGATTATATACGATGAAGTTCCTTTTGGTACATCCACGATATATTCAGTCTTGATTTTGAACTAAACTACGATGCAGTCCCTCTCGTACTAGTAGTAAATTATCTATCTATTAACTATCGACGATACAGGCCCTCCTCTATTTGGCCCTAAACTATCTACGATGCAGTCCCTTTCGGACTAGTAGTTAACGATCTACGATGCAGTCCCTCTCCGACTATCAGTAAACTATCTACGAGGCAGTCCCTCTCCGACTAGCACGAAACTATCTGCGATGCAGTTCCTCTCGCACTTGCACTCAACTATCTACGATGCAGTCCCTTTTGTTTTAGCACTTCGCTATATACTCTCCTGAACTAGCAGTAAAATATATACGATGCAGTCCCTCTCGGACTAGCAGTTAACGAACTACGATGCAGTTCCTCTCGAACTACCACTAAACTATCTTCGATGCAGTCCCTCTTGGACTAGCACTAGATTATATACGATGAAGTCCCTTTTGATACATCTACGATACATTCCGTCTTGATTTTGAACTAAACTACGATGCAGTCCCTCTCGGACTAGCAGTAAATTATCTATGATGCAGTTCCTCTCGAACCTGCACTGACATATCTACGATACAGACCTTCCTCTATTTGGCCCTAAACTATCTGCGATGCAGTATCTTTAGAACTAGACCGAACCCATTTACGAAGTAGTCCCTCTCCGACTAGCAGTTAACTATCTACGAAGCAGTCCCTCACAGGCTAGCACTAAAATATCTGCGATGCAGTTCCTCTCGAACTTGCACTAAACTATCTACGATGCAGTTCCTCTCGGACTAGCACTAGACTATATACGATGATGTCCCTTCTGATACATCTACGATACATTCCATCTTGATTTTGCACTAAACTACGATGCAGTCCCTCTCGGACTAGCACAACATTATCTACGATTCAGTTCCCCAAGGTTAAGCACTATACTATCTATGATGCAACCCCTCTCGATCTAGCATTAGGTTATCTACGATCCAGTCCCTTTTGATTTAGCACTTAGCTATTTACGACGCAGTTCCTCTCGAACTAGCAATAAAATATCTACGATGCAGTCCCTCTCGCACTAGCAGTAAACTATCTACGATGCAGTTCCTCTCGATGTAGCACTACACAATCTACGATGCAGTCCCTCTAGATAAAGCACCAAACTGTCTACCATGCAGTTCCTCTCGAACTAAAAGTAAACTGTCTACGATGCAGTCCCTCTCGGACCAGCACTCAATTATCTTCGATGCAGTCTCTCTCGGACTAGCACTAGATTATATACGATGAAGTCCCTTTTGATATATCTACGATACATTCCGTCTTGATTTTTCACTGAACTACGATGCAGTCTCTCTCAGACTAGCAGTAAACTATCTACGATGCAGTTCCTCTCGGACTTGCACTAAACTATCTACGATATAGACCCTCCTCTATTTGGCCCTAAACAATCTACGATGCAGTACCTTTTGAACTAGACCGCACCCATCTACGATGGAGTCCCTCTCGGACTAGCACTAAAGTATCTGCGATGCAGTTCCCTCGAACTAGCACTAAACTATCTGCGATGCAGTTCCTCTCGAACTTGCACTACCCTATCTACGATGCAGTCCCTTTTGATTTAGCACTTCGCTTTATACGATGCACTTCCTCCCGAACTAGCAGGAAACTATCTACGATGCAGTTCCTCTCGAACTAGCACTAAACTATCTGCGCTGCAGTCCCTCTCGAACTTGCACTAAACTATCTACGATGCAGTCCCTCTCGGACTAGCAGTAATCTACGATGCAGTCCCTCTTGATTAAGCACTAAACTATCTACGATGCAGTTCCTCTCGAACTAGCACTAAACTGTCTACGATGCAGTCCCTCTCGGTCCAGCACTCAACTATCTACGATGCAGTCCCATTTGATTTAGCTATATATTCTCCTGAACTAGCACTAACTTATCTACGATGCAGTCCCTCTCAGAGTAATACTAAACTATTTACGATGCAGTCCCTGTCGGACTAGCACTAGATTATATACGATGAAGTCCCTTTTGATACATCTACGATACATTCCGTCTTGATTTTGAACTAAACTACGATGCAGTCCCTCTCGAACTAGCAGTAAATTATCTACGATGCAGTTCCTCTCGAACCTGCACTAAAATATCTACGATAAAGACCTTCCTCTATTTGTCCCTCAACTATCTGCGTTGCAGTATCTTTAGAACTAGACCGAACCCATCGACGACGCAGTCCATCTCGGACTAGCAGTAAACTATCTACGATGCAGTCCCTCTAGATTAAGCATTAAACTAACTTCGATGCAGTTCTTCTCGAACTAGCACTAAGCTATCTGCGATGCAGTTCCTCTCGAACTTGCACTAAACTATCTACGATGCAGTCCCTCTCGGCCTAGCACTAAACTATCTACGATGCAGTTCCTCTCGAACTAGCACTAAACTATCTACGATTCAGTCCCTTTTGGTTTAGCACTTCGCTTTATACGATGCACTTCCTCCCGACTAGACGTAAACTATCCACGATGCATTTCCTCTTGAACTAGCACTAAACTATCTGCGAAGCAGTCCCTCTCGCACTAGCACTGGATTATATACGATGAAGTCCCTTTTGGTACATCTACGATACATTCCGTCTTGATTTTGAACTAAACTACGATGCAGCTCTCTTACTAGTAGTAAATTATCTATCTATTAACTATCGACGATACAGGCCGCCCTCTATTGGGCCCTAAACTATCTACGATGCAGTCCCTTTCGGACTAGTACTTAACGATCTACGATGCAGTCCCTCTCCGACTATCAGTGAACTATCTGCGAAGCTGTCCCTCTCCGACTAGCAGTAAACTATCTACGAAGCAGTCCCTCTCCGACTAATACTAAACTATTTACGATGCAGTCCCTGTCGGACTAGCACTAGATTATATACGATGAAGTTCCTTTTGATACATCTACGATGCATTCCGTCTTGATTTTGAACTAAACTACGATGCAGTCCCTCTCGGACTAGCAGTAAATTATCTATGATGCAGTTCCTCTCGAACCTGCACTAAAATATCTACGATACAGACCTTCCTATATTTGGCCCTAAACTATCTGCGATGCAGTATCTTTAGAACTAGACCGAACCCATCTACGAAGTAGTCCCTCTCCGACTAGCAGTTAACTATCTACGAAGCAGTCCCTCACCGGCTAGCACTAAAATATCTGCCATGCATTTCCTCTCGAACTTGCACTAAACTATCTACGATGCAGTCTATTTTGATTTAGCACTTCGCTATATACTCTCCCGAACTAGCACTAAGATATCTGCGATGCAGCCCTCTCGGACCAGCACTCAACTATGATGCAGTTCCTCTTGGACTACTACTAAACTATCTACGATGCAGTTCCTCTCGAACTTGCACTAATCTATCTTCGATGCAGTCCCTCTCGGACCAGCACTCAACTATCTACGATGCAGTCCCCCAAGGTTAAGCACTCGACTATCTACCATGCAGTCCCTCTCGGACTAGCAGTTAGCAATCTACGAGAGCAGCCCCTCTAGATTTAGCAGAAAACTATCTACGATGCAGTCCCTGTTGATTTTGCACTAGATTAAGCACTAAACTATCTAAGATGTAGTCCTTATAGATTAAGCACTAGACTACCTACGATGCAGTCCCTCTCGGACCAATACTAAACTATTTACAATGCAGTCCCTGTCGGACCAGCAGTTAACTATCCACGATGCAGTTCCTCTCAATGTAGCACTACACAATCTACGATGCAGTCCCTCTAGATTAAGCAACAAACTGTCTACCATGCAGTTCCTCTCGAATTAAAACTCAACTGTCTTCGATGCACTCCTTCTGGGACCAGCACTCAACTATCTTCGATGCAGTCCCTCTAGATTTGGCACTAAACTATCTACGATGCAGTCCCTTTTGATATATCTACGATACATTCCGTCTTGATTTTTCACTAAACTACGATGCAGTTCCTCTTGGACTTGCACTAAACTATCTACGATGCAGTCCCTCTCAGACTAATACTAAATTATATACGATGCTGTCCCTGTCGGACTAGCAATTAACTATTGACGATGCAGTTCCTCTCGAACTATCACTATACTATCTGCGATGCAGTTCCTCTCGAACTAGCACTAGGTTATCTACGATCCAGTCCCTTTTGATTTAGCACTTAGCTATATACGATGCAGTTCCTCTCGAACTAGCACTAAACTGTCTGCGATGCAGTCCCTCTCGGTCCAGCACTCAACTATCTACGATGCAGTCCCTCTCGGACTAGCACTAAATTATCTACGATGCTGTTCCTCTCGAACTACCACTAAACTATCTTCGACGCAGTCCCTCTCGCACTAGCACTAGATTATATTCGATGAAGTCCCTTTTGGTACATCTACGATACATTCCGTCTTGATTTTGAACTAAACTACGATGCAGTCCCTTTCGGACTAGCAGCAAATTATATATCTATTAACTATCGACGATACAGGCCCTCCTTTATTTGGCCCTAAACTATCTACGATGCTGTCCCTTTCGGACTAGTAGTTAACGATCTACGATGCAGTCCCTCTCCGACTAGCAGTAAACTATCTACGAAGCAGTCCCTCTCCGAGTAGCACTAAACTATCTACGATGCAGTTCCTCTCGAACTAGCACTAAACTATCTGCGATGCAGTTCCTCTCGAACTATCACTAAACTATCTGCGATGCAGTTCCTCTCGAACTTGCACTAAACTATCTACAATGCAGTCCCTTTTGGTTTAGCACTTCGCTTTATACGATGCACTTCGTCCCGAACTAGCAGTAAACTATCTACAATGCAGTTCCTCTCGAACTAGCACTAAACTATCTGCGCTGCAGACCCTCTCGAACTTGCACTAAACTATCTACGATGCAGTCCCTCTAGGTAAAATGCTAATATATCTACGGTGCAGTCCCTGTCGGACTAGCACTAGATTATATACGATGAAGTCCTTTTTGATACATCTACGATACATTCCGTCTTGATTTTGAACTAAACTACGATGCAGTCCCTCTCGGACTAGCAGTAAATTATCTACGATGCAGGTCCTCTCGAACCTGCACTGAAATATCTACGATACAGACGTTCCTCTATTTGGCCCTAAACTATCTGTGATGCAGTATCTTTAGAACTACACCGAACCCATCTACGACGCAGTCCCTCTCGGACTAGCAGTAAACTATCTGCGATGCAGTCCCTCTCGAACTAGCACTAAACTATCTGCGATGCAGTTCCTCTCGAACTTGCACTAAACTATCTACGATGCAGTCCCTTTTGGCTAAGCACTTCGCTTTATACGATGCACTTACTCCAGAACTAGCAGTAAACTATCTGCGCTGCAGTCCCTCTCGAACTTGCACTAAACTATCTACAATGCAGTCCCTCTCGGACTAGCAGTAAACTATCTACGATGCAGTCCCTCTAGATTAAGCACTAAACTATCTACGATGCAGTTCCTCTCGAACTAGCACTAAACTGTCTACGATGCAGTCCCTCTCGGACCAGCACTCAACTATCTACGATGCAGTACCTCTCGGACTAGCACTAAACTATCGACGATGCAGTTCCTCTCGAACTATCACTAAACTATCTACGATGCAGTCCCTTTTGGTTTAGCACTTCGCTTTATACGATGCACTTCGTCCCAAACTAGCAGTAAACTATCTACAATGCAGTTCCTCTCGAACTAGCACTAAGCTATCTGCGCTACTGTCCCTCTCGAACTTGCACTAAACTATCTACGATGCAGTCCCTCTCGGACTAGCACTAAATAATCTACGATGCAGTTCCTCTCGAACTAGCACTAAACTATCTTCGATGCAGTTCCTCTCGAACTAGCACTAAACTATCTTCGATGCAGTCCCTCTCGCACTAGCACTAGATTATATACGATGAAGTCCCTTTTGGTACATCTACGATACATTCCGTCTTGATTTTGAACTAAACTACGATGCAGTCCCTCTCGGACTAGTAGTGAATTATCTATCTATTAACTATCGACGATACAGGCCCTCCTCTAGTCGGCCCTAAACTATCTACGATGCAGTCCCAATCGGACTAGTAGATAACGATCTACGATGCAGTCCCTCTCCGACTAGCAGTAAACTATCTACGATCAGTCCCTCTCCGACTAGCAGTAAACTATCTACGAAGCAGTCCCTCTCCGACTAGCAGTAAACTATCTGCGATGCCGTCCCTCTCGGACTAGCGGTAAACTATCTTCGATTCAGTCCCTCTCGTACTAGCAGTTAACTAACTACGAAGCAGTTCCTCTCGAACTAGCACTAATCTATCTTCGATGCGGTCCCTCTTGGACTAGCACTAAATTATCAACGATAAAGTCCCTTTTGATTTAGTACTAAGCTGTCTACGACTTTCAGTTCCGATTTTGCACTGAACTATCTACGATGCAGTATCTTTAGGACTAGACCGAACCTATCTACGACGCAGTCCCTCTCGGACTACCAGTAAACTATCTGCGATGCAGTCCCCCAAGGTTTAAGCACTATACTATCTACGATGCAATCCCTGTCGGTCTAGCAGTTAACAATCTACGATGCAGCCCCTCTAGATTAAGCACTAAACTATCTACGATGCAGTTCCCCTCGAACTTGCACTAAACTATCTACGATGCGGTCCCTTTTGATATAGCACTTCGCTCTCCCGAACTAGCACTTAAATATTAACGATGCAGTCCCTCTCGGACCAGCACTCAACTATGAAGCAGTTCCTCTTGGTCTAGCACTAAACTATCTACGATGCAGTTCCTCTTGGACTAGCACTAAACTATCTACGATGCAGTTCCTCTTGGACTAGCACTAAACTATCTTCGATGCAGTCCCTCTCGGACTAGCACTGATTATATACGATGAAGTCCCTTCTGATACATCTACGATACATTCCATCTTGATTTTGCACTAAACTACGATGCAGTCCCTCTCGGACTAGCACTAAACTATCGACGATGCAGTCCCTCTAGATTAAGCACTAAACTATACATATACGATGCAGTTCCTCTCAAACTTGCACTAAACTCGCTACGATGCAGCCCCTCTCGGACCAGCACTCAACTATCTACGATGCAGTCCCTCTCGAACTAGCACTCAACTATCTACGATGCAGTCCCTCTTGGACTAGCAATAAACTATCTACGAACAGTCCCTCTCCGACTAGCAGTAAACTATCTACGATGCAGTCCCCCAAGGTTAAGCACTCGACTATCTACGATGCAGTCCCTCTCGGACTAGCAGTTAGCAATCTACGATGCTGCCCCTCTAGATTTAGCAGTAAACTACGATTCAGTCCCTGTTGATTTTGCACTAGATTAAGCACTAGACTATCTACGATGCAGTCCCTCTCGGACCAATACTAAGCTATTTACAATGCAGTCCCTATCGGACTAGCAGTTAACTATCCGCGATGCAGTCCCTCGCGGACTAGCACAACATTATCTACGATTCAGTTCACCAAGGTTAAGCACTATACTATCTATGATGCAGCCCCTCTCGAACTAGCACTAGGTTATCTACGATCCAGTCCCTTTTGATTTAGCACTTAGCTATATACGATGCAGTTCCTCTCGAACTAGCACTAAAATACCTACGATGCAGTCCCTCTCGCACTAGCAGTAAACTATCTACGATGCAGTCCCTCTTGATTAAGCACCAAACTGTCTACCATGCAGTTCCTCTCGAACTAAAACTCAACTGTCTACGATCCACTCCCTCTCGGACCAGCACTCAACTAACTTCGATGCAGTCCCTCTCGGACAAGCACTAGATTATATACGATGAAGTCCCTTTTGATACATCTACGATACATTCCGTCTTGATTTTTCACTAAACTACGATGCAGTCTCTCTCAAACTAGCACTAAATTATCTACGATGCAGTCGCATTTGAATAAGCAATGAGCTATCTATGATACATTCCGTCTTGATTTTGCACTTAAGTCTACGATGCAGTTCCTATCGAACTTGCACTAAACTATCTACGATGCAGTCCCTCCTGCGCTAGCAGTAAACTATCTACTATCCAGTTCCTCTCGAACTAGCACTAAGCAATCTTCGATGCAGTCCCTCTCCGACTAGCACTAAACTAATCTGCGATGCAGTTCCTCGCGAACTTGCACTATACTATCTACGATGCAGTCCCTTTTGATTTAGCACTTCGCTATATACTCTCCCGAACTAGCACTAAAATATCTACGATGCAGTCCCTCTCGTACTAGCAGTTAACTAACTACGATGCAATTCCTCTTGAACTAGCACTAATCTGTCTTCGATGTAGTCCCTCTTAGACTAGCACGAAATTATCTACGATAAAGTCCCTTTTGATTTAGTACTAAGCTGTCTACGATACTTTCCGTCCCGATTTTGCACGAAACTATCTACGATGCAGTCCCTCTAGGTAAAATGCTAATATATCTACGATGCAGTCACTCTCGGACTAGCACTAAACTATCTACGATGCAGTCCCTCTCTGGCTAATTTTAAACTATTTACGATGCAGTCCCTGTCGGACTAGCAGTTAACTATCGACGATGCAGTCCTTCTAGATTAAGCACTAACCTATCGACGATGCATTCCCTCTAGATTAAGAACCAAACTATTCATATACGATGCAGTTCCTCTCGAATTGGCACTTAACTATCTACGATGCAGTCCCTTTTGATCACTGACACATTCCGTTTTGATTTTGCACTAAACTATCTACGATGCAGTCCCTCTCCGACTAGCAGTAAACTGTCTACGATGCAGTTCCTCTCGAACTTGCACTAAGCTATCTACGATACAGACCTTCCTCTATTTAGCCCTAAGCTATCTACGATGCAGTATCTTTAGAACTAGACCGAACCCATCTACGACGCAGTCCCTCTCGGACTAGTAGTTAACAATGTACGATGCAGCCCACCTAGATTTAGCACTAAGCTACCTACGATGCAGTTCCTCGAACTAGCACTAAACTATTCTAAATTTTCCAGTGAACTTTGACTCAACGACTTGTTCGTTTTTGAATGATAATGTTTTGTTTTTTCCGTAAATTTTATTTATTTTTATAATTTTTTATTTTTTATTTAATTGTTGGTTTTTGTTTTATTAATTTTTGGTCTTTTTAAATTTAGTTGTCCACCTCAAAATTTTAAATACAATTCAAAATTTGTATTCATTAAGCTGTGTTAAGAGGGGCAGATGACCTCGTTGTTCCGCCCCTTAAAACAACAATAATTAACTATCTTCGATCACTCCCTCTCGAACTAGCACTAAATTATCTACCATGCAGTCCCATTTGAATAAGTACTAAGCTATCTACGATACATTCGTCTTGATTTTGGACTTAAGTCTACGATGCAGTTCCTCTCGAACTAGCACTAAACTATCGACGATACAGACCCTCCTCTACTTGGCCCTAAACTATCTACGATGCAGTCCCTCTCGGACTAGTAGTTAACGATCTACGAAGCAGCCCCTCTAGATTAACCACTAAACTATCTACGATGCAGTTCCTCTCGAACTAGCACTAAACTATCTGCGATGCTGTTCCTCTCGAAATTGCACTAAACTATCTACGATGCAGTCCCTCTCGTACTAGCAGTAAACTATCTTACGATGCAGTTCCTTCGAAAGCTACCCTAAACTATCTTCAATCAATCCCTCTCGACCTAGCACTAAATTATCTACGATGCAATCCCATTTGAATAAACAATAAGCTATCTATGTTACATTCCGTCTTGATTTTGCACTTAAGTCTACGATGCAGTTCCTATCGAACTTGCACTATACTATCTACGATGCAGTCCCTCTCGCGCTAGCAGTAAGCTATCTACGATGCAGTTCCTCTCGAACTAGCACTAAACAATCTTCGATGTAGTCCCTTTTGATTTTGCACTAAGCTATCTACGATACATTCCGTCCCGATTTTTAACTAAACTATCTACGATGCAGTCCCTCTCCGACTAGCAGTAAACTCTCTACGATGCAGTTCCTCTCGAACTAAACAATCTACGAAGCAGTCCCTCTCCGACTAGCAGTAAACTATCTACGAAGCAGTCACTCTCCGACTAGCACTAAAATATCTGCGATGCAGTCTCTCTCAGACTAATACTAAACTATTTACGATGCAGTTCCTGTCGGACTAGCAGTTAACTATCGACGATGCAGTCCTTCTAGATTAAGCACTAACCTATCGACGATGCATTCCCTCTAGATTAAGAACCAAACTATTCATATACGATGCAGTTCCTCTCGAATTGGCACTTAACTATCTACGATGAAGTCCCTTTTGATTTAACACTGACACATTCTGTTTTGATTTTCACTAAACTATCTACGATGCAGTCCCTCTCCGACTAGCTGTAAACTGTCTACGATGCTGTTCCTCTCGAACTCGCACTAAGCTATCTACGATACAGACCTTCCTCTATTTGGCTCTAAGCTATCTACGATGCAGTATCTGTAGAAATAGACCGAACCCATCTACGACGCAGTCCCTCTCGGACTAGTAGTTAACAATGTACGATGCAGCCCCTCTAGATTTAGCACTAAGCTATCTACGATGCAGTTCCTCGAACTATCACTAAACTATCTTCGTTCAGTCCCTCTCGAATTAGCACTAAATTATCTACCATGCAGTCCCATTCGAATAAGCACTAAGCTATCTACGATACATTCCTTCTTGATTTTTCACTTAAGTCTACGATGCAGTTCCTCTCGAACTAGCACTAAACTATCGACGATACAGACCCTCCTCTACTTGGCCCTAAATTTTCTACGATGCAGTTCCTATCGAACTTGCATTAACTATCTACGATGCAGTCTCTCTCGCGTTAGCACTAAACAATCTTTGATGCAGTCCCTCTTGCACTTGCACTAAATTATCTACGATGCAGACCCTTTTGATTTAGCACTTCGCTATATACTCTCCCGAACTAGCACTATAATATCTACGATGCAGTCCCTCTCGGACTAGCAGTAAACTATCTTCGATGCAGTCCCTCTCCGACTAGCACTAAACTATCTGCGATGCGGTTCCTCTCGAACTTGCACTAAACTATCTACGATGCACTCCCTTTTGATTAAGCACTTCGCTATATACTCTCCCGAACTAGCACTATAATATCTACGATGCAGTCCCTCTCGGACTAGCAGTAAACTATCTTCGATGCAGTCCCTCTCGAACTAGCAGTTAACTAACAACGATGCAGTTCCTCTCGAACTAGCACTAATCTATCTTCGATGCAGTCCCTCTTGGTCTAGGACTAAATTATCTACGATAAATTCCCTTTTGATTTAGTACTAAGCTGTCTACGATACTTTCCGTCCCGATTTTGCACTAAACTATCTACGATGCAGTCCCTCTAGGTAAAATGCTAATACATCTACGATGCAGTCCCTCTCGGACAAGCACTAAACTATCTACGATGCAGTCCCTCTCAGACTAATACTAAACTATATACGATGCTGTCCCTGTCGGATTAGCAGTTAACTATCGACGATGCAGTCCCTCTAGATTAAGAACTAACCTATCGACGATGCAGTCCCTCTAGATTAAGAACCGAACTCTTCATATACAATGCAGTTCCTCTCGAACTAACAAAACTATCTACGATGCAGTCCCTTTTGATTTAACACTGACACATTCCGTTTTGATTTTGCACTAAACTATCTACGATGCAGTCCCTCTCCGACTGGCAGTAAACTGTCTACGATGCATTTCCTCTCGAACTTGCACTAAGCTATCTACGATACAGACCTTCCTCTATTTGACCCTAAGCTATCTACGATGCAGTACCTTTAGAACTAGACCGAACCCATCTACGACGCAGTCCCTCTCGGAGTAGCTGTTAACAATGTACGATGCAGCCCCTCTAGATTCAGCACTATGCTATCTACGATGCAGTTCCTCGATCTGGCACTAAACTATCTTCGATCAGTCCCTCTCGAACTAGCACTAAATTATCTACCATGCAGTCCCTTTTGAATAAGCACTAAGCTATCTACGATACATTCCGTCTTGATTTTGCACTTAAGTCTACGATGCAGTTCCTCTCGAACTAGCACTAAACTATCGACGATACAGACCCTCCTCTACTTGGCCCTAAACTATCTTCGATGCAGTCCCTCTCGGACTAGTAGTTAACGATCTACGATGCAGTTCCTCTCGAACTAGCACTAAACAATCCTCGATGCAGTCCTTCTAGGACTAGCACTAAATTATCTACGATGCAGTTCCTCTCGAACTAGCACTAAACTATCAGCGATGCAGTTCCTCTCGAACTTGCACTAAACTATCTACATTGCAGTCCCTCTCGGACTTGCAGTAAACTATCTTACGATGCAGAACTCTCGAAAACTAGCTCTAAACTATCTACAATCAGTCCCTCTCTAACTAGCACTAAATTATCTACGATGCAGTCCCATTTGAATAAGCAATAAGCTATCTATGATACATTCCGTCTTGATTTTGCACTTAAGTCTACGATGCAGTTCCTATCGAACTTGCACTAAACTATCTACGATGCAGTCCCTCCAGCGCTAGCAGTAAACTATCTACGATCCAGTTCCTCTCGAACTAGCACTAAACAATCCTCGATGCAGTCCTTCTAGGACTAGCACTAAATTATCTACGATCCAGTTCCTCTCGAACTAGCACTAAAGTATCTACGAAGCAGTCCCTCTCCGACATGGAGTAAACTATCTACGAAGCAGTCCCTCTCCGACTAGCACTAAACTATCTGCGCTGCAGTTCCTCTCGAACTTGCACCATACTATCTACGATGCAGTCCCTTTTGATTTACCACTTCGCTATATACTCTCCCGAACTAGCACTAAGATATCTACGATGCAGTCCCTCTCGGACTAGCAGTAAACTATCTTCGATGCAGTCCCTCTAGTACTAGCAGTTAACTAACTACGTTGCAGTTCCTCTCGAACAAGCACTAATCTATCTTCGATGCAGTCCCTCTTGGACTAGCACTAAATTATCTACGATAAAGTTCCTTTTGATTTAGTACTCAGCTGTCTACGATACTTTCCGTCCCGATTATGCACTAAACTATCGACGATGCAGTCCCTCTAGGTAAAATGCTTATATATCTACGATGCAGTCCCTCTCGGACTAGCACTAAACTATCTACGATGCAGTCCCTCTCAGACTAATACTAAACTTGTTACGATACAGTCCCTGTCGGACTAGCAGTTAACTATCGACGATGCAGCCCTCTAGATTAAGCACTAACCTATCGGGCAGTTGCTCTCGAACTAGCAGTAAACTATCTACGATGCAGTCCCTTTTGATTTAACACTGACACATTCCGTTTTGATTTTGCACTAAACTATCTACGATTCAGTCCCTCTCCGATTAGCAGTTAACTGTCTACGGAGCAGTCTCTCTCCGACTAGCACTAAACTATCTGCGATGCAGTTCCTCTCGAACTTGCACTAAACTATCTACGTTGCAGTTCCTCTCGAACTTGCACTTCGCTATTTACTCTCCCGAACTAGCACTAAATTATCTACGATTCAGTCCCTCTCAGACTAATACTAAACTATTTACGATGCTGTCCCTGTCGGACTAGCAGTTAACTATCGACGATGCAGTCCCTCTAGATTAAGCACTAACCTATCGATGATGCAGTACCTCTAGATTAAGAACCAAACTATTCATATACGTTGCAGTTCCTCTCGACCTAGCACTAAACTATCGACGATACAGACCCTCCTCTATTTGGCCCTAAACTATCTACGATGCAGTCCGTCTCGGACTAGTATTTAACGATCTTCGATGCAGCCCCTCTAGATTAACCACTAAACTATCTGCGATGCAGTTCCTCTCGAAATAGCACTGAACTATCTGCGATGCAGTTCCTCTCGAAAATGCACTAAATTATCTACGATGCAGTCCCTCTCGGTCTAGCAGTAAACTATCTACGATGCAGTCCCTCTCGGACTAGCACTAAATTATCTACGATAAAGTCCCTTTTGATTTAGTACTCAACTGTCTACGATACTTTCCGTCCCGATTTTGCACTAAACTATCGACGATGCAGTCCTTCTAGGTAAAATGCTAATATATCTACGATGCAGTCCCTCTCGGACTAGCACTAAACTATCTATGATGCAGTTCCTCTCAGACTAATACTAAACTATTTACGATTCAGTCCCTGTCGGACTAGCAGTTAACTATCGCCGATGCAGTCCCTTTATATTAAGCACTAACCTATCGACGATGCAGTCCCTCTAGATTAAGAACCAAACTAATGATATACGATGCAGTTCCTCTCGAACTAGCGGTAAACTATCCTCGATGCAGTCCCTTTTGATTTAACACTGACACATTCCGTTTTGATTTTGCACTAAACTATCTACGATGCAGTCCCTCTCCGACTAGCAGTAACCTGTCTACGATGCAGTTCCTCTCGAACTTGCACTAAGCTATCTACGATACAGACCTTCCTCTATTTGGCCCTATGCCATCTACGATGCAGTATCTTTAGAACTAGACCGAACCCATCTACGACGCAGTCCCTCTCGGACTAGCAGCTGACAGTCTACGATGCAGCCCCTCTAGATTTAGCACTAAGCTATCTACGATGGAGTTCCTCGTACTAGCACTAAACTATCTTCGATCAGTCCCTCTCGAACTAGCACTAAATTATGTACCATTCAGTCCCATTTGAATAAGCACTAAGCTATCTAGGATACATTCCATCTTGATTTTGCACTTAACTCTACGATGCAGTTTCTCTCGAACTTGCACTAAACTGTCTACGATGCAGTCCCTCTCGGACTAGCACTAAACTATCTACGATGCAGTACCTCTCAGACTAATACTAAACTACTTATGATGCAGTCCCTGTCGGACTAGCAGTTAACTATCGACGATGCAGTCCCTCTAGATTAAGCATTAACCTATCGACGATGCAGTCCCTGTAGATTAAGAACCTAACTATTCATATACGATGCAGTTCCTCTCGAACTAGCACTAAACTATCTACGATGCAGTCCCTCTCGTTCTTGCAGTAAACTATCTACGATGCAGTCCCTCTCGGACTAGCACTAAACTATCTACGATGCAGTACCTCTCAGACTAATACTAAACTACTTATGATGCAGTCCCTGTCGGACTAGCAGTTAACTATCGACGATGCAGTCCCTCTAGATTAAGCATTAACCTATCGACGATGCAGTCCCTGTAGATTAAGAACCTAACTATTCATATACGATGCAGTTCCTCTCGAACTAGCACTAAACTATCTACGATGCAGTCCCTCTCGTTCTTGCAGTAAACTATCTACGATGCAGTCCCTCCCGCGCTAGCAGTAAACTATCTGCGATGCAGTTTCTCTCGAACTAGCACTAAACAATTTTCGATGCGGTCCCTTTTGGACTAGCACTAAATTATCTACTATGCAGTCCCTTTTGATTTATCACTAAGCTATCTACGATACATTACGTCCTTATTTTGCACTAAACTATCTACGATGCAGTCCCTCTCCGGCTAGCAGTAAACTGTCTACGATGCAGTTCCTCTCGAACTGGCACTAAACTATCTACGAAGCAGTCCCTCTCCGACTAGCAGTAAACTATCAACAAAGCAGTTCCTCTCCGACTAGCACTAAACTATCTACGATGCAGTCCTCTTTGATTTAGCACTTCGCTATTTACTCTCCCGAACTAGCACTAAATTATCTACGATGCTGTCCTTCCCGGACTAGCAGTAAAATATCTTCGATGCAGTCCCTCTCGTACTAGCAGTTAACTAACTAAGTTGCAGTTCCTCTCGAACTAGCACTGAACTATCTTCGATCAGTCCCTCTCGAACTAGCACTAAATTATCTACCATGCAGTCCCATTTGAATAAGCACTAAGCTATCTACGATACATTCCGTCTTGATTTTGCACTTAAGTCTACGATGCAGTTCCTATCGAACTTGCACTAAACTATCTATGATGCAGACCCTCCCGCGCTAGCAGTAAACCATCTACGATGCAGTTCCTCTCGAACTAGCACTAAACAATCTTCGAATCTGTCCCTCTTGGACTAGCACTAAATTATCAACGATGCAGTCCCTTTTGATTTAGCACTAAGCCATCTACGATACATTCCGTCCCGATTTTGCACTAAACTATCTACGATGCAGTCCCTCTCCGACTAGCAGTAAACTGTCTACTATGCAGTTCCTCTCGAACTAGCACTAAACTATCGACGATACAGACCCTCCTCTACTTGGCCCTAAACTATCTTCGATGCAGTCCCTCTCGGACTAGTAGTTAACGATCTACGGTGCAGGCCCTCTAGATTAACCACTATACGATATACGATGCAGTTCCTCTCGAACTAGCACTTAACTATCAGCGATGCAGTTCCTCTCGAACTTGCACTAAACTATCTACGATGCAGTCCCTCCAGCGCTAGCAGTAAACTATCTACGATCCAGTTCCTCTCCAACTAGCACTAAACAATCCTCGATGCAGTCCTTCTAGGACTAGCACTAAATTATCTACGATGCAGTTCCTCTCGAACTAGCACTAAACTATATGCGATGCAGTTCCTCTCGAACTTGCACTAAACTATCTACGATGCAGTCCCTCCAGCGCTAGCAGTAAACTATCTACGATCCAGTTCCTCTCCAACTAGCACTAAACAATCCTCGATGCAGTCCTTCTAGGACTAGCACTAAATTATCTACGATGCAGTCCCTCTCGGTCTAGCAGTAAACTATCTACGATGCAGTCCCTCTCGGACTAGCACTAAATTATCTACGATAAAGTCCCTCTCAGACTAATACTAAACTATTTACGATGCAGTCCCTGTCGGACTAGCAGTTAAGTATCGACGATGCAGTTCCTGTAGATTAAGCTCTAACCTATCTACGATGCAGTCCCTCTAGATTAAGGACCAAACTATTCATATACGATGCAGCTCCTCTCGAACTAGCAGTAAACTATCCACGATGCAGTCCCTTTTGATTTAACACTGACACATTCCGTTTTGATTTTGCACTAAACTATCTACGATGCAGTCCCTCACCGACTAGCAGTAACCTGTCTACGATGCAGTTCCTCTCGAACTAGCTCTAAACTATCGACGATACAGACCCTCCTCTACTTGGCCCTAAACTATCTTCGATGCAGTCCCTCTCGGACTAGTAGTTAACGATCTACGATGCAGGCCCTCTGGATTAACCACTATACTATCTACGATGCAGTTCCTCTCGAACTAGCACTAAACTATCTGCGATGCAGTTCCTCTCGAACTTGCACTAAACTATCTACGATGCAGTCCCTCTATGTAAAATGCTAATATATCTACGATGCAGTCCCTCTCAGACTAATACTAAACTATTTATGATGCAGTGCCTGTCGGACTAGCAGTTAACTATCGACGATGCAGTCCCTCTAGATTAAAAACTAACCTATTGACGACAGTACCTCTAGATTAAGAACCTGACTATTCATATACGATGCAGTTCCTCTCGAACTAGCACTAAACTATCGACGATACAGACCCTCCTCTACTTGGCCCTAAACTATCTACGATGCAGTCCCTCTCGGTCTAGCAGTAAACTATCTACGATGCAGTCCCTCTCGGACTAGCACTAAATTATCTACGATAAAGTCCCTTTTGATTTAGTACTCAACTGTCGACGATACTTTCCGTCACGATTTTGCACTAAACTATCGACGATGCAGTCCTCCTTGGTAAAATGCTAATATATCTACGATGCAGTCCCTCTCGGACTAGCACTAAACTATCTACGATGCAGTTCCTCTCAGACTAATACTAAACTGTTTACGATTCAGTCCCTGTCGGACTAGCAGTTCTATCGCCGATGCAGTCCCTCTATATTAAGCACTATCCTATCGACGATGCAGTCCCTCTAGATTAAGAACCAAACTATTCATATACGAAGAAGTTCCTCTCGAACTAGCAGTAAACTATCCACGATGCAGTCCCTTTTGATTTAACTCTGACACATTCCGTTTTGATTTTGCACTAAACTATCTACGATGCAGTCCCTCTCCGACTAGCAGTAACCTGTCTACGATGCAGTTCCTCTCGAACTTGCACTAAGCTATCTACGATGCAGTCCCTCCCGCGCTAGCAGTAAACCATCTACGATGCAGTTCCTCTCGAACTTGCACTAAACAATCTTCGATGCAGTCCTAGTCGAACTAACACTAAATTATGTACCATTCAGTCCCATTTGAATAAGCACTAAGCTATCTAGGATACATTCCATCATGATTTTGCACTTAACTCTACGAAGCAGTTTCTCTCGAACTAGCACTAAACTATCTGCGATGCAGTTCCTCTCGAACTTGCACTAAACTATCTACGATGCAGTCCCTCTCGGACTAGCACTAAACTATCTACGATGCAGTACCTCTCAGACTAATACTAAACTATTTATGATGCAGTCCCTGTCGTACTAGCAGTTAACTATCGATGATGCAGTCCCTCTAGATTAAGAACCAAACTATTCATATACGATGCAGTTCCTCTCGAACTAGCACTAAACTCTCGACGATACAGACCCTCCTCTGTTTGGCCCAAAACTATCTACGATGCAGTCCCTCTCGGACTAGTAGTTAAAGATCCCCTCTAGATTAACCACTAAACTATCTACTATGCAGCTCCTCTCGAATTTGCACTAAACTATCTGCGATGCAGTTCCCCCTCGAACTTGCACTAAACTATCTACGATGCAGTCCATCTCGGTCTAGCAGTAAACTATCAACGATGCAGTCCCTCTCGGACTAGCAGTAAGCTATCGACGATGCAGTTCCCTCGAAAACTAGCCCTAAACTATCTTCAATCAGTCCCTCTCGAACTAGCACTAAATTATCTACGATGCAGTCCCATTTGAATAAGCACTAAGCTATCTACGATACATTCCGTCTTGATTTTGCACATACGTCTACGATGCAGTTCCCATCGAACTTTCACTAAACTATCTACGATGCAGTCCCTCCCGCGCTAGCAGTAAACCATCTACGATGCAGTTTCTCTCGAACTAGCACTAAACAATCTTCGATGCAGTCCCTCCCGCGCTAGCAGTAAACCATCTACGATGCAGTTTCTCTCGAACTAGCACTAAACAATCTTCGATGCAGTCCCTCTTCGACTAGCAGTAAACTATCTACGACGCAGTCCCTCTCCGACTAGAACTAAACTATCTGCGATGCAGTTCCTCTCGAACTTGCACTAAACTATCTACGATGCAGTCCCTTTTGATTTAGCACTTCGCTATTTACTCTCCCTAACTAGCACTAAATTATCTACGATGCAGTCCTTCTCGGACTAGCAGTAAACTATCTTCGATGCAGTCCCTCTCGTACTAGCAGTTAACTAACTACGATGCAGTTCCTCTGGAACTAGCACTAATCTATCTTCGATGCAGTCCCTCTTGGACTAGAACTAAATTATCTACGATAAAGTCCCTTTTGATTTATTACTAAGCTGTCTACGATACTTTCCGTCCCGATTTTGCACTAAACTATCTACGATGCAGTCCCTCTAGGTAAAATGCTAATATATCTACGATGCAGTCCCTCTCGGACCAGCACTAAACTATCAACGATGCAGTCCCTCTCAGACTAATACTAAACTATTTACGATACAGTCCCTGTCGGACTAGCAGTTAACTATCGACGATGCAGTCCCTCTAGATTAAGCACTAACCTATCGACGTTGCAGTCCCTCTAGATTAAGAACCAAACTATTCATATACGATGCAGTTCCTCTTGAACTAGCACTAAACTATCGACGATAAAGACTCTCCTCTCTATTTGGCCCTAAACTATCTACGATGTAGTCCCTCTCGGACTAGTAGTTAACGATCTACGATACAGCCCCTCTAGATTAACCAATAAACTATCTACGATGCAGTTCCTCTCGAAATAGCACTGAACTATCTGCGATGCAGTTCCTCTCGAACTTGCACTAAAGTATCTACGATGCAGTCCCTCTCGGTCTAGCAGTAAACTATCTACGATGCAGTCCCTCTTCGACTAGCACTAAGTTATCTACGATGCAGTCCCTTTTGATTTAGCAGTAAGCTATCTACAATACATTCCGTCCCGATTTTGCACTAAACTATCAACGATGCAGTCCGTCTCCGACTAGCAGTTAACTGTCTACTATGCAGTTCCTCTCGAACTAGCACTAATCTATCTACGATGCAGTCCCTCTCGGACTAGCAGTAAACTATCTACGATACAGTTCCCTCGAAAACTACCCCTAAACTATCTTCAATCAGTCCCTCTCGAACTAGCACTATTATTTACGATGCAGTCCCATTTGAATAAGCAATAAGCTATCTTTGATACATTACGTCCCGATTTTGCTCTGAACTATCTACGATTCAGTCCCTCTCCGACTAGCAGAATACTGTCTCCGTTGCAGTTCCTCTCGAACTGGCACTAAACTATCTACGATGCAGTCCCTCTCCGACTAGCAGTAAACTATCTACGAAGCAGTCCCTCTCCGACTAGCACTAAAATATCTGCGATGCAGTTCCTCTCGAACTTGCACTAAACTATCTGCGATGCAGTCCCTTTTAATTTAGCACTTCGCTATATACTCTCCCGAACTAGCACTAAAATATCTACGATGCACTCCCTCTCGGTCTAGCAGTAAACTATCTTTGATGCAGTCCCTCTTGGACTAGCACTAAATTATCTACGATAAATTCCCTTTTGATTTAGTACTAAGCTGTCTACGATACTTTCCGTCCCGATTTTGCACTAAACCATCTGCGATGCAGTCCCTCTAAGTAAAATGCTGATATATCTACGATGCAGTCCCTCTCGGACTAGCACTAAACTATCTACGATGCAGTACCTCTCAGACTAATACTAAACTATTTATGATGCAGTCCCTGTCGGACTAGCAGTTAACTATCGATGATGCAGTCCCTCTAGATTAAGGACCAAACTATTCATATTCGATGCAGTTCCTCTCGAATTGGCACTTAACTATCTACGATGCAGTCCCTTTTGATTTAACACTGACACATTCCGTTTTAATTTTGCTCTTAACTATCTACGATGCAGTCCCTCTCCGACTAGCAGTAAACTGTCTACGATGCAGTTCCTCTCGAACTAGCACTAAACTATCGACGATACAGACCCTCCTCTAATTGGCGCTAAACTATCTACGATGCAGTCCCTCTCGGACTAGTAGTTAATGATCTACAATGCAGCCCCTCTGGATTAACCACTAAACTATCTACGATGCAGTTCCTCTCGAACTAGCACTAAACTATCTGCGATGCAGTTCCTCTCGAACTTGTACTAAACTATCTTACGATGCAGTTCCCTCGAAAGCTAACCCTAAACTATCTTCAATCAATCCCTCTCGACCTAGCACTAAATTATCTACGATGCAATCCCATTTGAATAAGCAATAAGCTATCTATGATACATTCCGTCTTGATTTTCTCGAACTAGCACTAAACAATCTTCGATGCAGTCCTTTTTGATTTAGCACTAGGCTATCTACGATACATTCCGTCCCGATTTTTAACTAAACTATCTACGATGCAGTCCCTCTCCGACTAGCAGTAAACTCTCTACGATGCAGTTCCTCTCGAACTAAACAATCTACGAAGCAGTCCCTCTCCGACTAGCAGTAAACTATCTACGAAGCAGTCCCTCTCCGACTAGCACTAAAATATCTGCGATGCAGTTCCTCTCTGACTAGCACTAAAATATCTGCGATGCAGATCCTCTCGAACTTGCACTAATCTACGATGCAGTCCCTTTTAATTTAGCACTTCGCTATATACTCTCCCGAACTAGCACTAAAATATCTACGATGCAGTCCCTCTTGGACTAGCACTAAATTATCTACGAAAAATTCCCTTTTGATTTAGTACTAAGCTGTCTACGATACTTTCCGTACCGATTTTGCACTAAACTATCTACGATGCAGTCCCTCTAGGTAAAATGCTAATATATCTACGATGCAGTCCCTCTCGGACTAGCACTAAACTATCTACGATGCAGTCCCTCTCAGACTAATACTAAACTATATACGATGCAGTCCCTGTCGGACTAGCCGTTAACTATCGACGATGCAGTCCCTCTAGATTAGGCACTAACCTATCGACGGTGCAGTCCCTCTAGATTAAGAACCAAACTATTCCTATACGATGCAGTTCCTCTCGAACTAGCACTAAACTATCTACGATGCAGTCCCTCTCCGACTAGCAGTAAACTGTCTACGATGCAGTTCCTCTCGAACTTGCACCAAGCTATCTACGATACAGACCTTCCTCTATTTGGCCCTAAGCTATCTACGATGCAGTGTCTTTAGAACAAGACCGAACCCATCTACGACGCAGTCCCTATCGGACTAGCAGTTAACAATCTACGATGCCTCCCCTCTAGATTTAGCACTAAACTATCTTCGATCAGTCCCTCTCGAACTAGCACTAAATTATCTACCATACAGTCCCATTTGAATAAGCACAAAGCTATCTACGATACATTCCATCTTGATTTTGCACTTAACTCTACGATGCAGTTTCTCTCGAACTAGCACTAAACTTTATGCGATGCAGTTCCTCTCGGACTTGCACTAAACTATCTACGATGCAGTCCCTCTCGGACTAGCAGTCAACTATCTACGATGCAGTTCCCTCGAAAACTAGCCCTAAACTATCTTCAATCAGTCCTTCTCGAACAAGCACTAAATTATCTACGATGCAGTCCCATTTGAATAAGCAATAAGCTATCTATGATACATTCCGTCTTGATTTTGCACTTAAGTCTACGATGCAGTTCCTATCGAACTTTCACTAAACTATCTACGATGCAGTCTTTCCCGCGCTAGCAGTAAACTATCTACGATGTAGTTCCTCGCGAACAAGCTCTAGACAATTTTCGATGCAGTCCCTCTTGGACTAGCACTAAATTATCTACGATGCAGTCCCATTTGAATAAGCAATAAGACATCTATGATAGGTGCAAGTCTACGAAGCAGTTCCCATCGAACTTGCACTAAACTATCTACGATGCAGTCCCTCCAGCGCTAGCAGTAAACTATCTACGATCCAATTCCTCTCGAACAAGCACTAAACAATCTTCGATGCAGTCCCTCTAGGACTTGCACTAAATTATCTACGATGCAGTTCCTCTCGAACTAGCACTAAACTATCAGCGATGCAGTTCCTCTCGAACTTGCACTAAACTATCTACGATGCAGTCCCTCTCGGACTAGCAGTAAACTATCTTACGATGCAGTTCCCTCGAAAACTAGCCCTAAACTATCTTCATTCAATCCCTCTCGAACTAGCACTAAATTATCTACGAAGCAGTCCCTCTCCGACTAGCAGTAAACTATCTACGAAGCAGTACTTCTCCGACTAGCACTAAACTAGCACTAAACTATCTACGATGCAGTCCTTTTGATTTAGCACTTCGCTATTTACTCACCCGAACTAGCACTAAATTATCTACGATGCTGTCCTTCTCGGACTAGCAGTAAAATATCTTCGATGCAGTCCCTCTCGGACTAGCACTATACTATCTACGATGCAGTCCCTCTCAGACTAATACCATGACGAATAGAAATAAACAGTGTCATCACTCCGCTACTTAAGCATTGTAGTTCATGGTCCAGCCAGTGTGTGGCGCGGAAGTCGCGCAGAACCATAAGCACGTGTGACAAGTAGCCCACGAGGTTAGTACTGTAATATCCGGTGCGCGAGAAGTCATATTATTCGAGGGAATTTGTTTCTTTGTAATAGTTTACGAATGTCTGTGCAGTGCTTTGTGTGTGCAAACAACTAAGTTTTCTGTTGTTTCGGGAAAATGTCATAATGTTTTGTTCCTGGAAGTAAATCGGGTTACGAAGAATTCTGATGGTAGACATTTTCTCTCACCGCCAAAAGAAACAAATCTGTTTGCGAGATGGGCGAGAGTTATTCAGTGGAAAGATAAGCAATTGTCGATCAAAAATAGAATCTGTGACGAGCGTTTTTCGGAAGATTTAATCATTATAAAGGCGGACTAGTTTTCAAAATTTACCGAAATATCTATCCACTGATATAAAATCACGAAAGGCGCCCAGTATGATATGGAATGAAGGCAGCCTTCTATGGTTACTTGTTCTATTTCGTGCCATCCTTACCTAAAACGAAAAAAAAAAATCCGTCTTAATAATAATAGGCCTAAAATAATAATAGTTGTTGATTCTTTAGGGACTTAACGACATCGTGGTCACGTAGCACCGTGTGTTTGGGTTTGTTTAGAATTCGTCTGATAACCTGTGTCATTATGATGTCTGTAGTAGTGTGTGTATTTGGAATTGAGGTAGGATTTGGGTAGTAAGCGGCCGTGTCCTTCAGTTAGGTACCATCCCGGCATTTGCCTGGAGGAGAAGTGGGAAACCACGGAAATCCACTTCCAGGATAGCTGAGGTAGGAATCGAACGCGCCTCTTAACATTTTTGCCTCACGAGGCTGAGTGAACACCGTTCCAGCCCTCAGACCAGTATTAAATTTATTGGCAGAGCTGGGAATCGAACCCGGTCTTCCGTGGTGATAGCCAAGTGGCCAGGAATGAGTCGGACATATAATAATAATAATAATGGCCAACCTGCCAATAAAATAAACGGTCATCCAATTCTTCGCTTCCGTTACCGTCCTCCTGATCTTCGGATCTTGTTTTAACTGTCTCTTCAGTATCAGTCACAGATTCCTTTGAAATTACTGAATCATGAACTCGCTATTCGTTATCTTTCAGCAGAAGGTGACACGCTTCATCTGCGTCCTTAGGTTTTCGTAAGGCGCAATCTCCTTACTGATATTAACTAAGGCAACATACTAAGCCAAATAATCGGTATAACAGCACACCTGCCACTCACTGACAGAATGTAACATCATTGGGAGCGCTGGTACTATCAATCTCACGCTGACAAAATGTTACACGTGTTAAAGTTATTTTTAGGCACGCTATTTCACAACTCCAAAAAAATGCTTACTAAGGTTTGGTGTAAGATGTCACGAGACGATAAGATCATAACTTGAACTGTTGGCTTGATATTAAAACTAATATAACGAACCATGGAGCTGTCAGGCCAATGCGCGACTAACGGAGGGTTTTAAACGATAGTTCTACATGGGGACAGAGAATATTAATACTAACTCTTTGACAGTATTATTCATAAGTCTAAACACACAATTTGTTGTAATCAGCGTAACCACAGCCTTCGTAAAGAGGTTTCCGTTGCCCAGCGCGTATCCCACTATTGAACAGCTGACTGTGTAGCGTTGGGGATCAGCGCCGCTAGCGCTAGCCGAGCGGGGCGCGGTTGAACTCGGTGAGTGATAACACTATTTATTTCTATTCGTCATGCTAATACTAAACTATTTATGATGCAGTCCCTGTCGGACTAGCAGTTAACTATCGACGATGCAGTCCCTCTAGATTAAGCATTAACCTATCGACGATGCAGTCCCTGTAGATTAAGAACCAAACTATTCATATACGATGCAGTTCCTCTCGAACTAGCACTAAACTCTCCACGATACAGACACTCCTCTATTTGGCCCTAAACTATCTACGAAGCAGTCACTCTCGGACTAGTAGTTAACGATCCCCTCTAGATTAACCACTAAACTATCTACGATGCAGTTCCTCTCGAAATAGCACTAAACTATCTTCGATGCAGTCCCTCCCACGCTAGTAGTAAACTATCTACGATGCAGTTCCTCTTGAACTAGCACTAAACAATTTTCGACGCAGTCCCTCTTGGACTAGCACTAAATTATCTACGATGCAGTCCCTTTTGATTTATCACTAAGCTATCTACGATACATTACGTCCCGATTTTGCACTAAAGTATCTACGATGCAGTCCCTCTCCGACTAGCAGTAAACTGTCTACGATGCAGTTCCTCTCGAACTGGCACTAAACTATCTACGAAGCAGTCCCTCTCCGACTAGCACTAATCTATCTGCGATGCAGTTCCTCTCGAAAAGGCACTAAACTATATACGATGCATTCCCTTTTAATTTTGCACTTCGCTATTTACTCTCCCGAACTAGCACTAAAATATCTACGATGCAGTCCTTCTCGGACTGGCAGTAAACTATCTTCGATGCAGTCCCCCTCGTACTAGCAGTAAACTATCTTACGATGCAGTTCCTTCGAAAGCTAACCCTAAACTATCTTCAATCAATCCCTCTCGACCTAGCACTAAATTATCTACGATGCAATCCCATTTGAATAAACAATAAGCTATCTATGATACATTCCGTCTTGATTTTGCACTTAAGTCTACGATGCAGTAATGGCAACAGTATGTAACGTGTACTTCCCGCCTGATTCTCAGCCGGATTACGACCAGCTGGTGGATCTAGTCTCTCAGCTCCCCCCTCCTTTTCTCCTTCTGGGAGATGTTAATGCCCACAACACCATCTGGGGCTCCGCTACCACTAGCGGTAAAGGGAGAGATTTTGAGAGGCTGATCAGGCGGCTGGACCTGTGTCTGTTGAACACAGGGGAGCCTACGCACTTCTCTATTGCACACGGCACTTATTCAAGTGTCGATATTACCCTGTGCAGTCGTGCGCTGGTTCCCCTGCTACAGTGGGGTGTACACGATGACCTTTGTAATAGTGACCATTTTCCAATTATCGTTACTCTTCCGAACCAGAGAGCCATCGAGTTACCAAGTCGATGGCTTCTCCGTCGGGCTGATTGGCCAACTTTCACGGCACGTGCGGTGTTTGCCGAAGATACCTTTGAGAGTGTCGACGATCATACCATTCACATAACGAATGGTATTTTGACTGCTGCTGAGGAAACAATACCTTCCTCATCCGGCAACTCACGCCGGAAGCTTGTCCCTTGGTGGACAGCCGAGATTGCAGCAGCCATTAAAGATCGTCGACGTGCTTTCAAATGCTATCGGAGGCAAAACACTATGGCCAACCTTATCACCTTCAGAAGGATGCGTGCTAGAGCCCGATATCTGATTCGGGAGAGTAAGAAAACGACGTGGGAAAAGTATGTGTCATCCATGACGGCGCATACTCCTTCATCTCAAGTGTGGACTAAGCTTCGTCGGATCTCCGGACTCCCGACATCACTATCGATACCCGGAGTGTCCATCAATGGGGACATCATCACGGACCATCTCGCCATTGCCAACAGCATTGGCTCGCACTTCTCCGATGTATCCTGCTCCGGGAGTTACGATCCTACATTTCTGACTCTGAAGCGGGAGGCAGAGACTCACCCCTTGTCCTTTGCCACTGCTGCTTCGGAGTCCTATAATGTACCATTCTCTGAATGGGAACTGCGCAGTGCGCTTGCACTGTGCAGGGATACGGCTCCTGGACCGGATAACATACATAATCAAATGTTAAAACATCTGTGCTATTCCAGTATAAAAAAACTGTTGCTCCTCTTCAATCGTATATGGATTGAAGGGGAGTTTCCATCTCAATGGCGAGAGGGGATCGTGATACCGATTCCTAAGGCTGGAAAGGATCCCAAGTTTGTAAGCAGCTATAGGCCCATTTGTTTGACAAATGGCCTATGCAAGCTGCTCGAAAAGATGGTGAACCGTCGACTGGTGTGGTTCTTGGAGGATAAAGGTCTCCTGTCTGAGTACCAATGTGGATTTCGCTCTCATAGGTCCACCACTGACCATCTGGTGCGACTTGAGAGCGCCATACAGGAGGCTTTTTTCCGGAAGCAGCACCTAGTCACGGTTTTCTTTGACCTCGAGAAAGCCTACGACACCACATGGCGCTACGGGATCCTTTCCACCCTTCACAAGTGGGGACTCCGTGGTAACTTACCGACTTTCATTGCGAATTTCATGTCCGTCCGACTCTTCCGTGTAAGGGTCGGTAGGACATTATCGCAGTACTATACCCAAGAAAATGGAGTTCCTCAGGGTTCAGTGCTGAGTGTCACCTTGTTCGCGATTGCCATTAATGGCATTGTTGCCGCCGCCGGGTCCGCGGTAGTTCCATCGCTGTATGTAGACGATTTAGCTCTGCATTACAGCTCTGGAAGTATGGCAGTCGTGGAACGGCAATTGCAGCTAGCCATCAACCGGGTCGACAGGTGGGCTCACGACCGGGGTTTTCGTTTTTCAGCAGCGAAAACCTCCGTCGTCCATTTTTGTCGGCTACGGAGGCTACATTTACACCCTGAACTATATCTCAGGGATGCTGCGTTGCCGTTGGTTGACACTTATCGCTTCCTGGGGCTCCATTTTGACAGCAAGTTAACGTGGCAGCACCATATACGGCAATTGAAAATGACATGTCTCAGGAAACTGAACATGCTCAGGTTTCTTAGTGGCACTACGTGGGGGGCTGACCGTGCGGTGCTCCTACGGTTCTACCAAGCCCTCGTCCTGTCCCGGCTAGACTATGGTTCTGCGGCATACGGTTCAGCAAGGCCGGCAACCTTGAAAATGCTGGACAGTATCCACCATAGTGGCGTTAGGCTGGCTACCGGTGCCTTCCGGACCAGCCCGATACCCAGCCTACTCGCCGAATCGGGTGTTCCACCTTTAAATTATAGACGCCAACATATGCTTTTAGCATATGCTGCCAATGTGCGTCAAATGCCGCAACACCCGACCTATCAAGCTCTCTTCGGTACCCAAAACCACCAGGGTTACGCCAGCCGGCCTCGTGCCACTCGGCCGGTTGGTATTAGACTTGATAGCTCGTGCACTGAAATAGGAGTGGCTGTAGGTCCCTGTATGATCCGGACATCTAGCGAGGTGCCTCCGTGGCAAGTCCCGCGTCCGGAAATTCGGTTAGATCTTCACCAAGGTCCTAAGGTGAACACGGATGCGTCCGTTTACCGGAGGCAGTTCCACAGCATAGTTCACCAATTTCCGGACGCTGGCATTCTATACACGGATGGTTCGAAGGTGGACGAGAAAGTGGGTTGTGCTTACGTTATTGATGGTGCAAATACCAAGATCTCTTTGCCTGAGGCCTGTAGTGTGTTTACTGCGGAGCTCGTTGCCATCTATGAAGCTCTGCAGTTTGCACTACAGGATGCACGAATCCACTTTCTCGTGTGTACCGACTCTTTGAGTTCGTTGCAGTCAATTGCTACATGTTTCCCGCAACACCCCCTAGTGCAGCGAATCCATGACCTACTAACCGGGCTGTGCCACGCTGACACTCGAATCACCTTTCTGTGGCTTCCAAGCCACATGGGAATTGCGGGAAATGAGTTAGCGGATCAAGCTGCAAAAGAGGCGGTATCACTACCACCTCGACCAATGGAGGTACCCGCTAGAGATATTCGCTCTCAGTTACGCCTACAAGTTCTGGCTTTTTGGGAGAGTCAGTGGCTAGCTGACCCACTGCCCAGTAAACTGAGAGCGATCAAGGGAACTACTCGCGTGTGGCGGAGCTCCTTCCGGGTCCGGAGGGAGTCCGTCATTTTGTGTAGGCTAAGGATAGGTCATACAAGATCCACCCACTCATACCTAATGAGAAGGGAAGACCCCCCGCTTTGTACCTGTGGAGCCGTATTCACCGTGGCCCACATTTTCACCGAGTGTGTGGATCTTGCTGACTTACGAAGAAACCTTGGTTTGCAGACGACACTCAAACTTATATTAGCCGATGACGTGGTGGCTGCTGATCGCGTTATCCGCTTTATAAGTGAGAGTGGGTTAGGGCCAGCAATCTAAATTTTCCAGTGAACATTGACTCAACGACTTGTTCGTTTTTGAATGATAATGTTTTGTTTTTTCCGTAATTTTTGTTAATTTTTATAATTTTTTATTTTTTATTTAATTGTTTGTTTTTGTTTTATTAATTTTTGGTCTTTTGAAATTTAGATGTCCACCTCAAAATTTTAAATTCAATTCAAAATTTGTGTTCTTTAATCTGTGTTAAGAGGGGCAGATGACCTCGTAGTTCCGCCCCTTAAAACAACAATAACTAACTAACTAACTAACTAGTCCCTCTAGGTAAAATGCTAATATATCTACGATGCAGTCCCTCTCGCACCAGCACTAAGCTATCTACGATACATTCCGTCTTGATTTTGCACTTAAGTCTACGATGCAGTTCCTCTCGAACTGGCACTAAACTATCTACGAAGCAGTCCCTCTCCGACTACCACTAAACTATCTGCGATGCATTTCCTCTCGAACTTGCAGCAATAAATTATCTACGATGCAGTCCCTTTTAATTTAACACTTCGCTATTTACTCTCCCGAACTAGCACTAAATTATCTACGATGCAGTCCTTCTCAGACTAATACTAAACTATTTACGATGCAGTCCCTGTCGGACTAGCACTAAACTATCTACGAAGCAGTCCCTCTAGATTAAGCACTAACCTATCCACGATGCAGTCCCTTTTGATTTAAAACTGACACATTCCGTTTTGATTTTGCACTAAACTATCTCCGATGCAGTCCCTCTCCGACTAGCAGTAACCAGTCTACGATGCAGTTCCTCTCGAACTTGCACTAAGCTATCTACGATACAGACCTTCCTCTATTTGGCCCTATGCCATCTACGATGCAGTATCTTTAGAACTAGACCGAACCCATCTACGACGCAGTCCCTCACGGACTAGCAGCTAACAATCTACGATGCAGCCCCTCTAGATTTAGCACTAAGCTATCTACGATGGAGCTCCTCGTACTAGCACTAAACTATCTTCGATCAGTCCCTCTCGAACTAGCACTAAATTATGTACCATTCAGTCCCATTTGAATAAGCACTAAGCTATCTAGGATACATTCCATCTTGATTTTGCACTTAACTCTACGATGCTGTTTCTCTCGAACTAGCACTAAACTATCTGCGATGCAGTTCCTCTCGAACTTGCACTAAACTATCTACGATGCAGTCCCTCTCGGACTAGCACTCAACTATCTACGATGCAGTACCTCTCAGACTAATACTAAACTTCTTATGATGCAGTCCCCGTCGGACTAGCAGTTAACTATCGACGATGCAGTCCCTCTAGATTAAGCATTAACCTATCGACGATGCAGTCCCTGTAGATTAACCAAACTATTCATATACGATGCAGTTCCTCTCGAACTAGCACTAAACTCTCGACGATACAGACCCTCCTCTATTTGGCCCTAAACTATCTACGATGCAGTCACTCTCGGACTAGTAGTTAACGATCCCCTCTAGATTAACCACTAAACTATCTACGATGCAGTTCCTCTCGAAATAGCACAAAACTATCTGCGATGCAGTTCCTCTCGGACTTTCACTAAACTATCTACGATGCAGTCCCTCTCGTTCTAGCAGTAAACTATCTGCGATGCAGTCCCTGTCGGACTAGCAGTTAACTATCGACGATGCAGTCCCTCTAGATTAAGCATTGACCTATCGACGATGCAGTCCCTGTAGATTAAGAACCAAACTATTCATATACGATGCAGTTCCTCTCGAACTAGCACTAAACTCTCGACGATACAGACCCTCCTCTATTTGGCCCTAAGCTATCTACGATGCAGTCCCTGTTGGACTAGCAGTTAACTATCGACGATGCAGTCCCTCTAGATTAAGCATTGACCTATCGACGATGCAGTCCCTGTAGATTAAGAACCAAACCATTCATATACGATGCAGTTCCTCTCGAACTAGCACTAAACTCTCGACGATACAGACCCTCCTCTATTTGGCCCTAAACTATCTACGATACAGTCACACTCGGACTAGTAGTTAACGATCCCCTCTAGATTAACCACTAAACTATCTACGATGCAGTTCCTCTCGAAATAGCACTAAACTATCAGCGATGCAGTTCCTCTCGAACTTGCACTAAACTATCTACGATGCAGTCCCTCCAGCGCTAGCAGTAAACTATCTACGATCCAGTTCCTCTCGAACTAGCACTAAACAATCCTCGATGCAGTCCTTCTAGGACTAGCACTAAATTATCTACGATGCAGTTCCTCTCGAACTAGCACTAAACTATCAGCGATGCAGTTCCTCTCGAACTTGCACTAAACTATCTACGTTGCAGTCCCTCTCGGACTTGCAGTAAACTATCATACGATGCAGAACTCTCGAAAACTAGCCCTAAACAACCTACAATTAGTCCGTCTCTAACTGGCACTAAATTATCTACGATGCAGTCCCATTTGAATAAGCAATAAGCTATCTATGATACACTCCGTCTTGATTTTGCACTTAAGTCTACGATGCAGTTCCTATCGAACTTGCACTAAACTATCTACGATGCAGTCCCTTCAGCGCTAGCAGTAAACTATCTACGATCCAGTTCCTCTCCAACTAGCACTAAAGTATCTACGAAGCAGTCCCTCTCCGACAAGGAGTAAACTATCTACAAAGAAGTCTCTCTCCGACTAGCACTAAACTATCTGCGATGCAGTTCCTCTCGAACTAGCACTAAACTTTATGCGATGCAGTTCCTCTCGAACTTGCACTAAACTATCTACGATGCAGTCCCTCTCGGACTAGCAGTCAACTATCTACGATGCAGTACCTCTCAGACTAATACTAAACTACTTATGATGCAGTCCCTGTCGGACTAGCAGTTAACTATCGACGATGCAGTCCCTCTAGATTAAGCATTAACCTATCGACGATGCAGTCCCTGTAGATTAAGAACCAAACTATTTATATACGATGCAGTTCCTCTCGAACTAGCACTAAACTCTCGACGATACAGACCCTCCTCTATTTGGCCCTAAACTATCTACGATGCAGTCACTCTCGGACTAGTAGTTAACGATCCCCTCTAGATTAACCACTAAACTATCTACGATGCAGTTCCTCTCGTAATAGCACTAAACTATCAGCGATGCAGTTCCTCTCGAACTTGCACTAAACTATCTACGATGCAGTCCCTCCAGCGCTAGCAGTAAACTATCAACGATCCAGCTCGTCTCGAACTAGCACTAAACAATCCTCGATGCAGTCCTTCTAGGACTAGCACTAAATTATCTACGATGCAGTTCCTCTCGAACTAGCACTAAACTATCAGCGATGCAGTTCCTCTCGAACTTGCACTAAACTATCTACGTTTCAGTCCCTCTCGGACTTGCAGTAAACTATCTTACGATGCAGAACTCTCGAAAACTAGCCCTAAACTATCTACGATCAGTCCCTCTCTAACTAGCACTAAATTATCTACGATGCAGTCCCATTTGAATAAGCAATAAGCTATCTATGATACATTCCGTCTTGATTTTGCACTTAAGTCTACGATGCAGTTCCTATCGAACTTGCACTAAACTATCTACGATGCAGTCCCTTCAGCGCTAGCAGTAAACTATCTACGTTCCAGTTCCTCTCGAACTAGCACTAAACTATCTACGAAGCAGTCCCTCTCCGACAAGGAGTAAACTATCTACGAAGCAGTCCCTCGCCGAGTAGCACTAAACTATCTGCGATGCAGTTCCTCTCGAACTTGCACTATACTATCTACGATGCAGTCCCTTTTGATTTAGCACTTCGCTATATACTCTCCCGAACTAGCACTAAAATATCTTCGATGCAGTCCCTCTCGTACTAGCAGTTAACTAACTACGTTGCAGTTCCTCTTGAACAAGCACTAATCTATCTTCGATGCAGTCCCTCTTGGACTAGCACTAAACTATCTACGATGCAGTCCCTCTCAGACTCATACTAAACTATTTACGATACAGTCCCTGTCGGACTAGCAGTTAACTATCGACGATGCAGTCCCTCTAGATTAAGCACTCACCTATCGACGATGCAGTCCCTCTAGATTAAGAACCAAACTATATGTATACGATGCAGTTGCTCTCGAACTAGCAGTAAACTATCTACGATGCAGTCCCTTTTAATTTAACACTGACACATTCCGTTTTGATTTTGCACTAAACTATCTACGATTCAGTCCCTCTCCGACTAGCAGTAAACTGTCTACGAAGCAGTCTATCTCCGACTAGCACTAAACTATCTGCGATGCAGTTCCTCTCGGACTTGCACTAAACTATCTATGATGCAGTCCCCCTCCGACTAGCAGTAACCTGTCTACGATGCAGTTCCTCTCGAACTTGCACTAAGCTATCTACGATACAGACCTTCCTCTATTTGGCCCTATGCCATCTAAGATGCAGTATCTTTAGAACTAGACCGAACCCATCTACGACGCAGTCCCTCTCGGACTAGCAGCTAACAATCTACGATGCAGCCCCTATAGATTTAGCACTAAGCTATCTACGATGGAGTTCCTCGTACTAGCACTAAAGTATCTTCGATCAGTCCCTCTCGAACTACCACTAAATTATGTACCATTCAGTCCCATTTGAATAAGCACTAAGCTATCTAGGATACATTCCATCTTGATTTTGCACTTAACTCGACGATGCAGTTTCTCTCGAACTAGCACTAAACTATCTGCGATGCAGTTCCTCTCGAACTTGCACTAAACTATCTACGATGCAGTCCCTCTCGGACTAGCACTAAACTATCTACGATGCAGTACCTCTCAGACTAATACTAAACTACTTATGATGCAGTCCCTGTCGGACTAGCAGTTAAATATCGACGATGCAGTCCCTCTAGATTAAGCATTAACCTATCGACGATGCAGTCCCTGTAGATTAAGAACCAAACTATTCATATACGATGCAGTTCCTCTCGAACTAGCACTAAACTCTCGACGATACAGACCCTCCTCTATTTGGCCCTAAACTATCTACGATGCAGTCACTCTCGGACTAGTAGTTAACGATCCCCTCAAGATTAAACACTAAACTATCTACGATGCAGTTCCTCTCGAACTAGCACTAAACTATCAGCGATGCAGTTCCTCTCGAGCATGCACTAAACTATCTACGTTGCAGTCCCTCTCGGACTTGCAGTAAACTATCATACGATGCAGAACTCTCGAAAACTAGCCCTAAACTATCTACAATCAGTCCCTCTCTAACTAGCACTAAATTATCTACGATGCAGTCCCATTTGAATAAGCAATAAGCTATCTATGATACACTCCGTCTTGATTTTGCACTTAAGTCTACGATGCATTTCCTATCGAACTTGAACTAAACTATCTACGATGCAGTCCCTTCAGCGCTAGCAGTAAACTATCTACGATCGAGTTCCTCTCGAACTAGCTCTAAAGTATCTACGAAGCAGTCCCTCTCCGACAAGGAGTAAACTATCTACGAAGCAGCCCCTCTCCGACTAGCACTAAACTATCTGCGATGCAGTTCCTCTCGAACTTGCACTATACTATCTACGATGCAGTCCCTTTTGATTTAACACTTCGCTATATACTCTCCCGAACTAGCACTAAAATATCTACGATGCAGTCCCTCTCGGACTAGCAGTAAACTATCTTCGATGCCGTCCCTCTCGTACTAGCAGTTAACTAACTACGTTGCAGTTCCTCTTGAACAAGCACTAATCTATCTTCGATGCAGTCCCTCTTGGACTAGCACTAAATTATCTACGATGCAGTCCCTCTCAGACTAATACTAAACGATTTACGATGCTGTCCCTGTCGGACTAGCAGTTAACTATCGACGATGCAGTCCCTCTAGATTAAGCACTCACCTATCGACGATGCAGTCCCTCTCGGTCTAGCAGTAAACTATCCACGATGCAGTCCCTCTCGGACTAGCACTAAATTATCTACGATAAAGTCCCTCTCAGACTAATACTAAATTATTAACGATGCAGTCCCTGTCGGACTAGCAGTTAACTATCGACGATGCAGTTCCTCTAGATTAAGCACTAACCTATCTACGATGCAGTCCCTCTAGATTAAGGACCAAGCTATTCATATACGATGCAGTTCCTCTCGAACTAGCAGTAAACTATCCACGATGCAGTCCCTTTTGATTTAACGCTGACACATTCCGTTTTGATTTTGCACTAAACTATCCACGATGCAGTCCCTCACCGACTAGCAGTAACCTGTCTACGATGCAGTTCCTCTCGAACTTGCACTAAGCTATCTACGATACAGACCTTCCTCTATTTGGCCCTAAGCTATCTACGATGCAGTATCTTTAGAACTAGACCGAACCCATCTACGACGCAGTCCCTCTCGGCCTAGCAGCTAACAATCTACGATGCAGCCCCTCTAGATTTAGCAGTAAGCTCTCTACGATGGAGTTCCTCGTACTAGCACTAAACTATCTTCGATCAGTCCCTCTCGAACTAGCACTAAATTATCTTCCATACAGTCCCATTTGAATAAGCACTAAGCTATCTACGATACATTCCACCTTGATCTTGCACTTAACTCTACGATGCAGTTTCTTTCGAACTAGCACTAAACTATCTGCGATGCAGTCCTTCTCGGACTTGCAGTTAACTAACTGCGATGCAGTTCCTCTCGGACTAGAACTAAATTATCTACGATAAAGTTCTTTTGATTTAGTACTAAGCTGTCGACGATACTTTCCGTCCCGATTTTCTACTAAACTATCTACGATGCAGTCCGTCTATGTAAAATGCTAATATATCTACGATGCAGGCACTCTCGGACTAGCACTAAACTATCTACGATGCAGTCCTTCTCAGACTAATACTAAGCTATTTATGATGCAGTCCCTGTCGGACTATCAGTTAACTATCGACGATGCAGTCCCTCTAGATAAAGCACTAACCTATCGATGATGCAGTACCTCTAGATTAAGAACCACACTATTCATATACGATGCAGTTCCTCTCGAACTAGCACTAAACTCTCGACAATACAGACCCTCCTCTACTTGGCCCTAAACTATCTACGATGCAGTCCCTCTCGGACTAGTAGTTAACGATCCCCTCTAGATTAACCACTAAACTATCTACGATGCAGTTCCTCTCGAAATAGCACTAAAATATCTGCGATGTAGTTCCTCTCGAACTTGCACTAAACTATCTACGATGCAGTCCCTCTCGGTCTAGCAGTAAACTATCTACGATGCAGTCCCTCTCGGACTAGCAGTAAGCTATCTACGATGCAGTTCCCTCGAAAACTAGCCCTAAACTATCTTCAATCAGTCCCTCTCGAACTAGCACTAAATTATCTACGATGCAGTCCCATTTGAATAAGCATTAAGCTATCTACGATACATTCCGTCTTGATTTTGCACTTAAGTCTACGATGCAGTCCCTCTCGAACTGGCACTAAACTATCTACGAAGCAGTCCCTCTCCCACTACCACTAAACTATCTGCGATGCAGTTCCTCTCGAACTTGCAGCAATAAACTATCTACGATGCACTCCCTTTTAATTTAACACTTCGCTATTTACTCTCCCGAACTTGCACTAAATTATCTCCGATGCAGTCCCTCTCAGACTAATACTAAACTATATACGATGCAGTCCCTGTCGGACTAGCACCAAACTATCTACGAAGCAGTCCCTCTAGATTAAGCACTAACCTATCCACGATGCAGTCCCTTTTGATTTAACACTGACACATTCCGTTTTGATTTTGCACTAAACTATCTACGATGCAGTCCCTCTCCGACTAGCAGTAACCTGTCTACGATGCAGTTCTTCTCGAACTTGCACTAAGCTATCTACGATACAGACCTTCCTCTATTTGGCCCTATGCCATCTACGATGCAGTATCTTTAGAACTAGACCGAACCCATCTACGACGCAGTCCCTCTCGGACTAGCAGCTAACAGTCTACGATGCAGCCCCTCTAGATTTAGCACTAAGCTATCTACGATGGAGTTCCTCGTACTAGCACTAAACTATCTTCGATCAGTCCCTCTCGAACTAGCACTAAATTATGTACCATTCAGTCCCATTTGAATAAGCACTAAGCTATCTAGGATACATTCCATCTTGATTTTGCACTTAACTCTACGATGCAGTTTCTCTCGAACTAGCACTAAACTTTATGCGATGCAGTTCCTCTCGAACTTGCACTAAACTATCTACGATGCAGTCCCTCTCGGACTAGCAGTCAACTATCTACGATGCAGTACCTCTCAGACTAATACTAAACTACTTATGATGCAGTCCCTGTCGGACTAGCAGTTAACTATCGACGATGCAGTCCCTCTAGATTAAGCATTAACCTATCGACGATGCAGTCCCTGTAGATTAAGAACCAAACTATTCATATACGATACAGTTCCTCTCGAACTAGCACTAAACTCTCGTCGATACAGACCCTCCTCTATTTGGCCCTAAACTATCTACGATGCAGTCACTCTCGGACTAGTAGTTAACGATCCCCTCTAGATTAACCACTAAACTATCTACGATGCAGTTCCTCTCGAAATAGCACAAAACTATCTGCGATGCAGTTCCTCTCGGACTTGCAGTAAACTATCTACGATGCAGTCCCTCTCGTTCTAGCAGTAAACTATCTACGATGCAGTCCCTGTCGGACTAGCAGTTAACTATCGACGATGCAGTCCCTCTAGATTAAGCATTAACCTATCGACAATGCAGTCCCTGTAGATTAAGAACCAAACTATTTATATACGATGCAGTTCCTCTCGAACTAGCACTAAACTCTCGACGATACAGACCCTCCTCTATTTGGCCCTAAACTATCTACGATGCAGTCACTCTCGGACTAGTAGTTAACGATCCCCTCTAGATTAACCACTAAACTATCTACGATGCAGTTCCTCTCGAAATAGCACTAAACTATCAGCGATGCAGTTCCTCTCGAACTTGCACTAAACTATCTACGATGCAGTCCCTCCAGCGCTAGCAGTAAACTATCAACGATCCAGCTCCTCTCGAACTAGCACTAAACAATCCTCGATGCAGTCCTTCTAGGACTAGCACTAAATTATCTACGATGCAGTTCCTCTCGAACTAGCACTAAACTATCAGCGATGCAGTTCCTCTCGAACTTGCACTAAACTATCAACGTTGCAGTCCCTCTCGGACTTGCAGTAAACTATCTTACGATGCAGAACCCTCGAAAACTAGCCCTAAACTATCTACAATCAGTCCCTCTCTAACTAGCACTAAATTATCTACGATGCAGTCCCATTTGAATAAGCAATAAGCTATCTATGATACATTCCGCCTTGATTTTGCACTTAAGCATACGATGCAGTTCCTGTCGAACTTGCACTAAACTATCTACGATGCAGTCCCTCTCCGACTAGCAGTAAACTGTCTACGATGCAGTTCCTCTCGAACTGGCACTAAACTATCTACGAAGCAGCCCCTCTTCGACTAGCAGTAAACTATCTACGAAGCAGTCCCTCTCCGACTAGCACTAAACTATCTGCGATGCAGTTCCTCTCGAACTTGCACTAAACTATCTACTATGCAGTCCCGTTTGATTTTGCACTTCGCTATTTACTCTCCCGAACTAGCACTAAATTATCTACGATGCAGTCCTTCTCGGACTAGCAGTAAACTATCTTCGATGCAGTCCCTCTCGTACTAGCAGTTAACTAACTACGATGCAGTTCCTCTTGAACTAGTACTAATCTATCTTCGATGCAGTCCCTCTTGGACTAGAACTAAATTATCTACGATAAAGTCCCTTTTGATTTATTTTTCGTCCCGATTTTGCACTAAACTATCTATGATGCAGTCCCTCTAGGTAAAATGCTAATATATCTACGATGCTGTCCCTCTCGAACCAGCACTAAATTATCTACGATGCAGTCCCTCTCAGACTAATACTAAACTATTTACGATGCAGTCCCTCTCGGACTAGCAGTAAACTATCTACGATGCAGTTCCCTCGAAAACTAGCCCTAAACTATCTTCAATCAGTCCCTCTCGAACTAGCACTAAATTATTTACGATGCAGTCCCAGTTGAATAAGCACTAAGCTATCTACGATACATACCGTCTTGATTTTGCACTTAAGTCTACGATGCAGTTCCTATCGAACTTGCACTAAACTATCTACGATGCATTCCCTCCCGCGCTAGCAGCAAACTATCTACGATACAGTTCCTCTCGAACTAGCACTAAACAATCTTCGATGCAGTCCCTCTTCGACTAGCACTAAGTTATCTACGATGCAGTCCCTTTTGATTTAGCACTAAGCTATCTACAATACATTCCGTCCCGATTTTGCACTAAACTATCTACGATGCAGTCCGTCTCCCGACTAGCAGTTAACTGTCTACTATGCAGTTCCTCTCGAACTAGCACTAATCTATCTACGATGCAGTCCCTCTCGAACTAGCAATAAACTATCTACGATGCAGTTCCCTCGAAAACTAGCCCTAAACTATCTTCAATCAGTCCCTCTCGAACTAGCACTAAATTATCTACGATGCAGTCCCATGTGAATAAGCAATAAGCTATCTTTGATACATTACGTCCCGATTTTGCTCTAAACTATCTACGATCCAGTCTCTCTCCGACTAGCAGTATACTGTCTCTGATGCAGTTCCTCTCGAACTTGCACTAAACTATCTACGATGCAGTCCCTCTCCGACTAGCAGTATACTGTCTAGGATGCAGTTCCTCTCGAACTGGCACTAAACTATCTACGAAGCAGTCCCTCTCCGACTAGCAGTAAACTATCTACGAAGCAGTCCCTCTCCGACTAGCACTAAACTATCTGCGATGCAGTTCCTCTTGAACTTGCACTAAACTATCTACGATGCAGTCCCTTCTGATTTAGCACATCGCTATTTACTCTCCCGAACTAGCACTAATTTATCTACGATGCAGTCCCTCTCGGACTAGCAGTAAGCTATCTTCGATACAGTCCCTCGCGTACTAGCAGTTAACTAACTACGATGCAGTTCCTCTCGAACTAGCACTAAACTATCGACGATGCGTCCCTCTCAGACTAATACTAAACTATTTACGATGCAGTCCCTGTCGCACTAGCAGTTAACTATCGACGATGCAGTCCTTCTAGATTAAGCACTAACCTATCGACGATTCAGTCCCTCTAGATTAAGAACCAAACTATTCATATACGATGCTGTTCCTCTCGAACTAGCAGTAAACTATCTACGATGCAGTCCCTTTTGATTTATCACTGACACTTTCCATTTTGATTTTGCACTAAACTATCTACGATGCAGTCCCTCTCCGACTAGCAGTAATCTGTCTACGATGCAGTTCCTCTCGAACTAGCATAAACAATCTTCGATGCAGTCCCTCTTGGACTAGCACTAAATTATCTACGATGCAGCTCTTTTGATTTATCACTAAGCTATCTACGATACATTACGTCCCGATTTTGCACTAAACTATCTACGATGCAGTCCCTCTCCGACTAGCAGTAAACTGTCTACGAGGCAGTTCCTCTCAAACTGGCACTAAACTATCTACGAAGCAGTCCCTCTCCGACTAGCAGTAAACTATCTACGAAGCAGTCCCTCTCCGACTAGCACTGAACTATCTGTGATGCAGTTCCTCTCGAACTTGCACTAAACTGTCTACGATGCATTCCCTTTTGATTTAGCACTTCGCTATTTACTCTCCCGAACTAGCACTAAATTATCTACGATGCAGTCCCTCTCAGACTAATACCAAACTATTTACGATGCAGTCCCTGTCGGACTAGCAGTTAACTATCGACGATGCAGTCCCTCTAAATTAAGCACTAACCTATCGCCACGATGCAGTCCCTCTAGATTAAGAACCAAACTATTCATATACGATGCAGTTCCTCTCGAACTAGCACTAAACTATCGACGATAAAGACCCTCCTCTATTTGGCCCTAAACTATCTACGATGCAGTCCGTCTCGGACTAGTAGTTAACGATCGTCGATGCAGCCCCTCTAGATTAACCACTAAACTATCTGCGATGTAGTTCCTCTCGAAATAGCACAGAACTATCTGCGATGCAGTTCCTCTCGTACTTGCACTAAACTATCTGTGATGCAGTCCCTCTCGGACTAGCAGTATACTTTCTACGATGTAGTTCCCTCGAAAACAATCCCTAACCCTCTCGAACTAGCATTAAATTATCTACGATGCAGTCCCTTTTGAATAAGCATTAAGCTATCTACAATACATTCCGTCTTGATTTTGCACTTAAGTCTACGATGCTGTTCCTATCGAACTTGCTCTAAACTATCTACGATGCAGTTCCTCCCGCGCTAGCAGTAGACTATCTACGATGCAGTTCCTCTCGAACTAGCACTAAACAATCTTCGATGCAGTCCCTCCCGGACTAGCACTAAATTATCTACGATGCAGTCCCTTTTGATTTATCACTAAGCTATCTACGATACATTACGTCCCGATTTTGCACTTAACTATCTACGAAGCAGTCCCTCTCCGACTAGCAGTGAACTGTCTACGATGCAGTTCCTCTCGAACTGGCACTAAACTATCTACAAAGCAGTCCCTCTCCGACTAGCACTCAACTATCTGCGATGCAGTTCCTCTCGAACTTGCACTAAACTATCTACGATGCAGTCCCTTTGATTTAGCACTTCGCTATTTACTCTCCCGAACTAGCACTAAATTATCTACGATGCTGTCCCACTCGGACTAGCAGTAAACTATCTTTGATGCAGTCTTTCTCGTACTAGCAGTTAACTAACTACGATGCAGTTCCTCTCGAACTAGCACTAATGTATCTTCGATGCAGTCCCTCTTGGACTAGAACTAAATTATCTACGATAAAGTCCCTTTTGATTTAGTACTAAGCTGTCTACGATACTTTCCGTCCCGATTTTGCACTAAGCTATCTACGATGCAGTCCCTCTCAGACTTATACTAAACTATTTACGATGCATTCCCTGTCGGACTAGCTGTTAACTATCGACGATGCAGTCCCTCTAGATTAAGCACTAACCTATCGACGATGCAGTCCCTCTAGATTAAGAACCAAACTATTCATATACGATGCAGTTCCTCTCGAACTAGCACTAAACTTTCGACGATACAGACCCTCCTCTATTTGGCCCTAAACTACCTACGAAGCAGTCCCTCTCGGACTAGTAGTTAACGATCTACGAAACAGCCCTTCTAGATGAACCACTAAACTATCTACGATGCATTTCCTCTCGAAATAGCACTAAAATATCTGCGATGCAGTTCCTCTCGAACTTGCACTAAACTATCTACGATGCAGTCCCTCTCGGTCTAGCAGTAAACTATCTACGATGCAGTCCCTCTCGGACTAGCAGTAAACTATCTTCGATGCAGTCCCTCTCGTACCAGCAGTTAAATAACTACGATGCAGTTCCTCTCGAACTAGCACTAATCTATGTTCGATGCATTCCGTCTTGGACTAGCACTAAAATATCTACGATAAAGTCCCTTTTGATTTAGTACTAAGCTGTCTACGATACTTTCCGTCCCGATTTTGCACTGAAGTCTACGATGCAGTTCCTCTCGAACTGGCACTAAACTATCGACGATACAGACCCTCCTTTATTTTGCCCTAAGCTGTCTACGATGCAGTCCCTCTCGAACTAGTAGTTAATGATCTACGATGGAGCCCCTCTAGATTAACCACTAAACTATCTACGATGCAGTTCCCTCGAAAGCTAGCCCTAAACTATCTTCAATCAGTCCCTCTCGAACTAGCACTAAATTATCTACGATGCAGTCCCATTTGAATAAGCAATTAGCTATCTATGATACATTCCGTCTCGATTTTGCACTTTAGTCTACGATCTGTTCCTATCGAACTTGCACTAAACTATCTACGATAGAGTCCCTCCCGCGCTAGCTGGAAACTATCTACGATGCAGTTCCTCTCGAACTAGCACTAAACAATCTTCAATGCAGTCCCTCTTGGACTAGCACTAAATTATCTACGATGCAGTCCCTTTTGATTTAGCACTAAGCTATCTACGATACATTCCGTCCCGATTTTGCACTGAACTATCTACGATGCAGTCCCTCTCCGACTAGCAGTAAACTGTCTACGATGCAGTTCCTCTCGAACTAGCACTAAACTATCTACGATGCAGTCCCTCCTGATTTAGCACTTCGCTATATACACTCCCGAACTAGCACTAAAATATCTACGATGCAGTCCCTCTCGGACTAGCAGTAAACTATCTTCGATGCAGTCCCTCTCGTACTAGCAGTTAACTAACTACGATGCAGTTCCTCTCGAACTAGCACTAATCTATCTTCGATGCAGTCCCTCTTGGACAGCTTGCCACGGTGGGTGAGTGGTTATAGTGTCGGACTACCAACCCCAAGATTGCAGGTTCGCCCCTGGTCGTGGTAAGTGATTTTTGAAGGCGACAAAAATCACGACACTCATGTCATACGTTGTTGGCATGTTAAAGAACCCATTTGAATTCAGTAGACCGTGTTCAATGGCAAAATTAATCTCGGGATTTTCCGCCAACACAAAGTTCCTCCATTCTCTACTTGAAAGCGCTGTAGTGTCAAGCAGTTTAGATATCTAACCTCCTTGACTTTCGTAGCGTTCAAAGGAATGACGAAATTCGGCATGCAAGCTACCCTCTGGGTGTCAATTAACAAAGCTTGCACCAGGCACCCGAGGCCATACGATATTATTATATTATTATTATTATCTACGATAAAGTCCCTTTTGATTTAGTACTAAGCTGTCTACGATACTTTCCGTCCCAATTTTGCACTAAACTATCTACGATGCAGTCTCTCTAGGTAAAATGCTGATATATCTACGATGCAGTCCCTCTCGGACTAGCACTAAACTATCTACGATGCAGTCACTTTTGATTTAACGCTGACACATTCCGTTTTGATTTCGCACTAAACTATCTTCGTTGCAGTCCCTCTCCTACTAGCAGTAAACTGTCTACGATGCAGTTCCTTTCGAACTTGCACTAAGGTATCTACGATACAGACCTTCCTCTATTTGGCCCTAAGCTATCTACGATGCAGTATCTTTAGAACTAGACCGAACCCATCTACGACGCAGTCCCTCTCGTACTAGCAGTTAACAATCTACGATGCGGCCCCTCGAGATTTAGCACAAATCTATCTACGATGCAGTTCCTCGAACTAGCACTAAACTCTCTTCGATCAGTCCCTCTCGAACTAGCACTAAATTATCTACCATGCAGTCCCATTTGAATAATCACTAAGCTATCTACGATACATTCCGTCTCGATTTTGCACTTAAGTCTACGATGCAGTTCCTCTCGAACTAGCACTAAACTATCGACGATACAGACCCTCCTCTATTTGGCCCTAAACTATCTACGGTGCAGTCCCTCTCGGAGTAGTAGTTAACGATCTACGATGCAGCCCCTCTAGATTAACCACTAAACTATCTACGATGCAGTTCCTCTTGAACTAGCACTAAACTAGCTGTGATGCTGTTCCTCTCGAACTTGCCCTAAGCTATCTACGATGCAGTCCCTCTCGGTCTAGCAGTAAACTATCTGCGATGCAGTCCCTCTCGGACTAGCAGTAAACTATCTACGATGCAGTTCCCTCGTAAACTAGCCCTAAACTATCTTCAATCAGTCCCTCTCGAACTAGCACTTAATTATCTACGATGCAGTCCCCATTGATTTGCCACTAAGCTATCTACGATACATTCCGTCCCGATTTTGCACTAAACTATATTCGATGCAGTCCCTCTCCGACTAGCAGTAAACTGTCTACGATGCAGATCCTCTCGAACTAGCACTAAACTATCTACGAAGCAGTCCCTCTCCGACTTGGAGTAAACTATCTACGAAGCAGCCCCTCATCGGCCAGCACTAAACTAAATGCGATGCAGTTCCTCTCGAACTTGCACTAAACTATCTAGGATGCAGTCCCTTTTGATTTAGCACTTCGCTATATACTCTCCCGAACTAGCACTAAATTATCTACGATAAAGTCCCCTTTGACTTAGTACTAAGCTGTCTACGATACTTTCCGTCCCGATTTTGCACTAAACTATCTACGATGCAGTCCCTTTTGATTTAGCACATCGCTATTTACTCTCCCGAACTAGCACTAAATTATCTTCGATGCAGTCCCTCGCGTACTAGCAGTTAACTAACTACGATGCAGTTCCTTTTGAACTAGCTCTATACTATCTACGATGCAGTCCCTCTCAGACTAATACTAAACTATTTACGATGCAGTCCCTGTCGGACTAGCAGTTAACTATCGACGATGCAGTCCTTCTAGATTAAGCACAACTATCGACGATGCAGTCCCTCTTGATTAAAAACCAAACTATTCATATACGATGCAGTTCCTCTCGAACTAGCACTAAACTATCTACGATGCAGTCCCTTTTGATTTAACACCGACACTTTCCATTTTGATTATGCACTAAACTACCTACGATGCAGTCCGTCTCCGACTAGCAGTAATCTGTCTACGATGCAGTTCCTCTCGAACTTGCACTAAGCTATCTACGATACAGACCTTCCTCTATTAGGCCCTAAGCCATCTACGATGCAGTATCTTTAGAACTAGACCGAACCCATCTACGACGCAGTCCCTCTCGGACTAGCAGTTAACAACCTACGATGCGGCCCCTCTAGATTTAGCACTAAGCTATCTACGATGCAGTTCCTCTCGAACTAGCACTAAACTATCGACGATACAGACCCTCCTCTATTTGCACTAAACTATCTACGATGCAGTCCCTCTCGAACTGGTAGTTAACGATCTACGGTGCAGCCCCTCTAGATTAACCACTAAACTATCTACGATGCAGTCCCTCCCGCGCTAGCAGTAAACTATCTACGATGCAGTTCCTCTTGAACTAGCACTAAACAATTTTCGATGCAGTCCCTCTTGGACTAGCACTAAATTATCTACGATGCAGTCCCTTTATATTTATCACTAAGCTATCTACGATACATTACGTCCCGATTTTGCACTAAACTATCTACGATGCAGTCCCTCTCCGACTAGCAGTAAACTGTCTACGAGGCAGTTCCTCTCGAACTGGCACTAAACTATCTGCGATGCAGTTCCTCTCGAACTTGCACTAAACTATCTACGATGCAGTCCCTTTTGATTTAGAACTTCGCTATTTACTCTCCCGAACTAGCACTAAATTGTATACGATGCTTTTCCTCTCAGACTAATACTAAAATATTTACGATGCAGTCCCTGTCGGACTAGCAGTAAACTATCGACGGTGCAGTCCCTCTAGATTAAGCGCTAACCTATCGACGATGCAGTCCCTCTAGATTAAGAACCAAATTATTCATATACGATGCAGTTCCTCTCGAACTAGCACTAAACTATCGACGATACAGACCCTCCTCTATTTGGCCCTAAACCATCTACGATGCAGTCCGTCTCGGACTAGTAGTTAACGATCTACGATGCAGCGCCTCTAGATTAACCACTAAACTATCTACGATGCAGTTCCTCTTGAACTAGCACTTAACTATCTGTGATGCAGTTCCTCTCGAACTTGCCCTAAACTATCTACGATGCAGTCCCTCTCGGTCTAGCAGTATACTATCTACGATGCAGTCCCTCTCGGACTAGCAGTAAACTATCTACGATGCAGTTCCCTCGAAAACTTGCCCTAAAGTATCTTCCACCAGTCCCTCTCGAATTATCACTTAATTATCTACGATGCAGTCCCCTTTGATTTGCCACTAAACTATCTACGATGCAGTCCCTCCCGCGCTAGCAGTAAACTATCTACGATGCAGTTCCTCTTGAACTAGCACTAAACAATTTTCGATGCAGTCCCTCTTGGACTAGCACTAAATTATCTACGATAAAGTCCCCTTTGACTTAGTACTAAGCTGTCTACGATACTTTCCGTCCCGATTTTGCACTAAACTATCTACGATGCAGTCCCTCTAGGTAAAATGCTAATATATCTACGATGCAGTCCCTCTCGGACTAGCACTAAACTATCTACGTTGCAGTACCTCTCAGACTAATACTAAGCTATTTACGATGCAGTCCCTATCGGACTAGCAGTTAACTATCGGCCTTGCAGTCCCTCTAGATTAAGCACTAACCTATCGAAGATGCAGTCCCTCTAGATTAAAAACCAAACTGATCATATACGATGCAGTTCCTCTCGAACTAGCACTAAACTATCTACAATGCAGTCCCTTTTGATTTAACACTGACACATTTCGTTTTGATTTTGCACTAAACTATCTACGGTGCATACCCTCTCGACCAGCAGTAAACTGTCTACGATGCAGTTCCTCTCGAACATGCACTAAGCTATCTACGATACAGACTTCCTCTATTTGGCCCTAAGCTATCTACGATGCAGTATCTTTAGAATTTTACCGAAACCATCTACGATGCATTCCCTCTCGGACTAGCAGTTAACAATCTACGATGTAGCCCCTCTAGATTTAGCACTAAGCTATCTACGATGCAGTTCCTCGAACTAGCACTAAACTATCTTCGATCAGTCCCTCTCAAACTGGCACTAAATTATCTACCATGCAGTCCCATTTGAATAAGCACTATGCTATCTACGATACATTCCGTATTGATTTTGCACTTAAGTCTACGATGCAGTTCCTCTCGAACTAGCTCTAAACTATCGACGATACAGACCTCCCTTTATTTGGCCCTAAGCTATCTACGATGCAGTTCCTCTCGAACTAGTAGTTAATGATCTACGATGCAGCCCCTCTAGATTAACCACTAAACTATCTACGATGCAGTTCCTCTCGAAATAGCACTGAACTATCTGCGATGCAGTTCCTCTCAAACTTGCACTAAACTATCTACGATGCAGTCCCTCTCGGTCTAGCAGTAAACTATCTACGATGCAGTCCCTCCCGCGCTAGCAGTAAATTATCTACGATGCAGTTCCTCTCGAACTAGCACTAAACAATTTGCGATGCAGTCCCTCTTGGACTAGCACTAAATTATCTACGATGCAGTCCCTTTTGATTTATCACTAAGCTATCTACGATACATTACGTCCCGATTTTGCACTAAACTATCTACGATGCAGTCCCTCTCCGACTAGCGGTATACCGTCTACGATGCAGTTCCTCTCGAACTTGCACTATACTATCTACGATGCAGTCCGTTTTGATTTAGCACATCGCTATTTACTCTCCCGAACTAGCACTAAATTATCTACGATGCAGTCCCTCTCGGATTAGCAGTTAACTTACTACGATGCAGTTCCTCTCGAACTAGCACTAAACTCTCTACGATGCAGTCCCTCTCAGACTAATACTAAACTATTTACGATGCAGTCCCTGTCGGACTAGCAGTTAACTATCGACGAGGCAGTCCTTCTAGATTAAGCACTAACCTATCGACGATGCAGTCCCTCTTGATTAAAAACCAAACTATTCATATACGATGCTGTTCCTCTCGAAATAGCAGTAAACTATCTACGATGCAGTCCCTTTTGATTTAACACCGACACTTTCCATTTTGATTTTGCTTTAAACTATCTACGATGCAGTCTGTCTCCGACTAGCAGTAATCTGTCTACGATGCAGTTCCTCTCGAACTTGCACTAAGCTATCTACGATACAGACCTTCCTCTATTAGGCCCTAAGCCATCTACGATGCAGTATCCTTAGAACTAGACCGAACCCATCTACGACGCAGTCCCTCTCGGACTAGCAGTTAACAATCTACGATGCAGTTCCTCGAACTAACACTATACTATCTTCGATCAATCCCTCTCGAATTAGCACTAAATTATCTACATACAGTCCCATTTGAATAAGCACTAAGCTATCTACGATACATTCCATCTTGATTTTGCACTTAGGTCTACGATGCAGTTCCTCTCGAACTAGCACTAAACTATCGACGATACAGACCCTCCTCTATTTGGCACTAAACTATCTACGATTAAGTCCCCCCGAAGTGGTAGTTAACGATCTACGATGCAGCCCCTCTAGATTAACCGCTAAACTATCTACGATGCAGTCCCTCCCGCGCTAGCAGTAAACTATCTACGATGCAGTTCCTCTTGAACTAGCACTAAACAATTTTCGATGCAGTCCCTCTTGGACTAGCACTAAATTATCTACGATGCAGTCCCTTTATATTTATCACTAAGCTATCTACGATACATTACGTCCCGATTTTGCACTAAACTATCTACGGTGCAGTCCCTCTCCGACTAGCAGTAAACTGTCTACGAGGCAGTTCCTCTCGAACTGGCGCTAAACTATCTACGAAGCAGTTCCTCTCCGACTAGCAGTAAACTATCTACGAAGCAGTCCCTCTCCGACTAGCACTAAACTATCTGCGATGCAGTTCCTCTGGAACTTGCACTAAACTATCTACGATGCAGTCCATTTTGATTTAGCACTTCGCTATTTACTCTCCCGAACTAGCACTAAATTATCTACGATGCAGTTCCTCTCAGACTAATACTAAACTATTTACGATGCAGTCCCTGTCAGACTAGCAGTAAACTATCGACGATGCAGTCCCTCTAGATTAAGCACTAACCTATCGACGATGCAGTCCCTGTAGATTAGGAACCAAACTATTCATATATGATGCAGTTCCTCTCAAACTAGCACTAAACTATCGACGATACAGACCCTCCTCTATTTGGCCCTAAACCATCTACGATGCAGTCCGTCTCGGACTAGTAGTTAACGATCTTCGATGCAGCCCCTCTAGATTAACCACTAAACTCTCTGCGATGCAGTTCCTCTCGAAATAGCACTGAACTATCTGCGATGCAGTTCCTCTCGAACTTGCACTAAACTATCTACGATGCAGTCCCTCTCGGACTAGCAGTAAACTATCTACGATGCAATTCCCTCGAAAACTAGCCCTAAACTATCTTCAATCAGTCCCTCTCGAACTAGCACTAAATTATCTACGTCGCAGTCCCATTTGAATAAGCACTAAGCTATCTACGATACATTCCTTCTTGATTTTGCACTTAAGTCTACGATGCAGTTCCTATCGAACTTGCTCTAAGCTATCTACGATGCAGTCTCTCCCGCGCTAGCAGTAAATTATCTACGATGCAGTTCCTCTCCAACTAGCACTAAACAATCTTCGATGCAGTCCCTCTTGGACTAGCACTAAATTATCTACGATGCAGTGCCTTTTGATTTAGCACTAAGCTATCTACGATACATTCCGTCCCGATTTTGCACTAAACTATCTACGATGCAGTCCCTCTCCGACTAGCAGTAAACTGTCTACTATGGAGTTCCTCTCGAACTAGCACTAAACTATCGACGATACAGACCGTCCTCTATTTGGCCCTAAGCTATCTACGATGCAGTCCCTCTCGGACTAGTAGTTAACGATCTACGATGCAGCCCCTCTAGATTAACCCCTAAACTATCTACGATGCAGTTCCTCTTGAACTAGCACTAAACTATCTGTGATGCAGTTCCTCTCGAACTTGCCCTAAACTATCTTCGATGCCGTCCCTCTCGGTCTAGCAGTAAACTATCTACGATGCAGTTCTCTCGAAAACTAGCCCTAAACTATCTTCACTCATTCCCTCGCGAACTAGCACTAAATTATCTACGATGCAGTCCCATTTGAATAAGCAATATGCTATCTATGATATATTCTGTCTTGATTTTGCACTTAAGTATACGATGCAGTTCCTATCAAACTTGCACTAAACTATCTACGATGCAGTCCCTTTTGATTTGCCACTAAGCTATCTACGATGCAGTTCCTCTCGAACTAGCATTAAACAATCTTCGATGCAGTCCCTCTTGGACTAGCACTAAATTATCTACGATGCAGTCCCTTTTGATTTGCCACTAAGCTATCTACGATACATTCCGACCGATTTTGCACTAAACTATCTACGATGCAGTCCCTCTCCGACTAGCAGTATACTGTCTACGATGCAGTTCTTCTCGAACTAGCACTAAACTGTCTACGAAGAATTCCCTCTCTGACTTGGAGTAAACTATCTACGAAGCAGCCCCTCTCCGACAAGCACTCAACTATCTGCGATGCAGTTCCTATCGAACTTGCACTTAACTATCTACGATGCAGTCCCTTTTATTCAGCACTTCGCTATTTACTCTCCCGAACTAGCACTAAATTATCTACGATGCAGTCCCACTCGGACTAGCAGTAAACTATCTTCGATGCAGTCCCTCTCGTACTAGCAGTTAACTAACTACGATGCAGTTCCTCTCAAACTAGCACTAATCTATCTTCGATGCAGTCCCTCTTGGACTAGCACCAAAATATCTACGATAAAGTCCCTTTTGATTTAGGACTAAGCTGTCTACGATACTTTCCGTCCCGATTTTGCACTAACCTATCTACGATGCAGTCCCTCTAGGTAAAATGCTAATTTATCTACGATGCAGTCCCTCTCGGACCAGCACTAAACTATCTACGATGCAGTACCTCTCAGACTAATACTAAACTATTTACGATGCAGTCCCTATCGGACTAGCAGTTAACTCTCGGCATTGCAGTCTCTCTAGATTAAGCACTAACCTATCGACGATGCAGTCCCTCTACATTAGAAACCAAACTATTCATATACGATGCAGTTCCTCTCGAACTAGCACTAAATTATCTACGATGCAGTCCCTTTTGATTTAACACTGACACATTCCGTTTTGATTTTGCACTAAACTATCTACGATGCAGTCCCTCTCCGACTAGCAGTAAACTGTCTACGATGCAGTTCCTCTCGAACTTGCACTAAGCTATCTACGATACAGACCTTCCTCTATTTGGCCCTAAGCTATCTACGATGCAGTATCTTTAGAACTAGACCAAACCCATCTACGACGCAGTCCCTCTCGGACTAGTAGTTAACAATGTACGATGCAGCCCCCCCCCTAGATTTAGCACTAAGCTACCTGCTATGCAGTTCCTCGAACTAGCACTTAACTATCTTCGATCAGTCCCTCTCGAACTAGCACTGAAGTATCTACCATGCAGTCCCATTTGAATAAGCACTAAGCTATCTACGATACATTCGTCTTGATTTTTCACTTAAGTCTACGATGCAGTTCCTCTCGAACTAGCACTAAACTATCGACGATACAGACCCTCCTCTACTTGGCCCTAAACTATCTACGATGCAGTCCCTCTCGGTCTAGTAGTTAACGATCTACGATGCAGCCACTCTGGATTAACCACTAAACTATCTACGATGCAGTCCCTCTCGGACTAGCAGTAAACTATCTTACGATGCAGTTCCCTCGAAAGCTAACCGTAAACTACCGTCAATCAGTACCTCTCGAACTAGCACTAAATTATCTACGATGCAATCCCATTTGAATAAGCAATAAGCTATCTATGATACATTCCGTCTTGATTTTGCACTTAAGTCTACGATGCAATTCCTATCAAACTAGCACTAAACTATCAACTATGCAACCCCTCTCGCGCTAGCAGTAAACTATCTACGATGCAGTTCCTCTCGAACTAGTACTAAACAATCTTCGATGCAGTCCCTTTTGATTTAGCACTAAGCTATCTACGATACATTCCGTCCGGATTTTGCACTAAACTATCTACGATGCAGTCCCTCTCCGACTAGCAGTAAACTCTCTACGATGCAGTTCCTCTCGAACTAAACAATCTACGAAGCAGTCCCTCTCCGACTAGCAGTAAACTATCTACGAAGCTGTCCCTCTCTGACTAGCACTAAAATATTTGCGATGCAGTTCCTCTCCGACTAGCACTAAAATATCTGCGATGCCGTTCCTCTCGAACTTGCACTAATCTATCTACGATGCAGTCCCTTTTAATTTAGCACTTCGCTATATACTCTCCCGAACTAGCACTAAAATATCTACGATGCAGTCCCTCTCGGACTAGCAGTAAACTACCTTCGATGCAGTCCCTCTCGTACTAGCAGTTAACTAACAACGATGCAGTTCCTCTCGAACTAGCATGCAGTCCCTCTTGGACTAGCACTAAATAATCTAGGATAAAGTCCCTTTTGACGTAGTACTAAGCTGTCTACGATACTTTCCGTCCCAATTTTGCACTAAACTATCGACGATGCATTCCCTCTAGGTAAAATGCTAATATATCTACGATGCAGTCCCTCTCGGACTAGCACTAAACTATCTACGAAGCAGTCCCTCTCCGACTTGGAGTAAACTATCTACGAAGCAGCCCCTCATCGGCCAGCACTAAACTAAATGCGATGCAGTTCCTCTCGAACTTGCACTAAACTATCTAGGATGCAGTCCCTTTTGATTTAGCACTTCGCTATATACTCTCCCGAACTAGCACTAAATTATCTACGATAAAGTCCCCTTTGACTTAGTACTAAGCTGTCTACGATACTTTCCGTCCCGATTTTGCACTAAACTATCTACGATGCAGTCCCTTTTGATTTAGCACATCGCTATTTACTCTCCCGAACTAGCACTAAATTATCTTCGATGCAGTCCCTCGCGTACTAGCAGTTAACTAACTACGATGCAGTTCCTTTTGAACTAGCTCTATACTACCTACGATGCAGTCCCTCTCAGACTAATACTAAACTATTTACGATGCAGTCCCTGTCGGACTAGCAGTTAACTATCGACGATGCAGTCCTTCTAGATTAAGCACAACTATCGACGATGCAGTCCCTCTTGATTAAAAACCAAACTATTCATATACGATGCAGTTCCTCTCGAACTAGCACTAAACTATCTACGATGCAGTCCCTTTTGATTTAACACCGACACTTTCCATTTTGATTATGCACTAAACTACCTACGATGCAGTCCGTCTCCGACTAGCAGTAATCTGTCTACGATGCAGTTCCTCTCGAACTTGCACTAAGCTATCTACGATACAGACCTTCCTCTATTAGGCCCTAAGCCATCTACGATGCAGTATCTTTAGAACTAGACCGAACCCATCTACGACGCAGTCCCTCTCGGACTAGCAGTTAACAACCTACGATGCGGCCCCTCTAGATTTAGCACTAAGCTATCTACGATGCAGTTCCTCAAACTAGCACTAAACTATCTTCGATCAATCCCTCTCGAATTAGCACTAAATTATCTACCATACAGTCCCATTTGAATAAGCACTAAGCTATCTACGATACATTCCATCTTGATTTTGCACTTAAGTCTACGATGCAGTTCCTCTCGAACTAGCACTAAACTATCGACGATACAGACCCTCCTCTATTTGCACTAAACTATCTACGATGCAGTCCCTCTTGAACTGGTAGTTAACGATCTACGGTGCAGCCCCTCTAGATTAACCACTAAACTATCTACGATGCAGTCCCTCCCGCGCTAGCAGTAAACTATCTACGATGCAGTTCCTCTTGAACTAGCACTAAACAATTTTCGATGCAGTCCCTCTTGGACTAGCACTAAATTATCTACGATGCAGTCCCTTTATATTTATCACTAAGCTATCTACGATACATTACGTCCCGATTTTGCACTAAACTATCTACGATGCAGTCCCTCTCCGACTAGCAGTAAACTGTCTACGAGGCAGTTCCTCTCGAACTGGCACTAAACTATCTACGAAGCAGTTCCTCTCCGACTAGCAGTAAACTATCTACGAAGCAGTCCCTCTCCAACTAGCACTAAACTATCTGCGATGCAGTTCCTCTCGAACTTGCACTAAACTATCTACGATGCAGTCCCTTTTGATTTAGCACTTCGCTATTTACTCTCCCGAACTAGCACTAAATTGTATACGATGCTTTTCCTCTCAGACTAATACTAAAATATTTACGATGCAGTCCCTGTCGGACTAGCAGTAAACTATCGACGATGCAGTCCCTCTAGATTAAGCGCTAACCTATCGACGATGCAGTCCCTCTAGATTAAGGACCAAATTATTCATATACGATGCAGTTCCTCTCGAACTAGCACTAAACTATCGACGATACAGACCCTCCTCTATTTGGCCCTAAACCATCTACGATGCAGTCCGTCTCGGACTAGTAGTTAACGATCTACGATGCAGCGCCTCTAGATTAACCACTAAACTATCTACGATGCAGTTCCTCTTGAACTAGCACTTAACTATCTGTGATGCAGTTCCCCTCGAACTTGTCTAAACTATCTACGATGCAGTCCCTCTCGGTCTAGCAGTATACTATCTACGATGCAGTCCCTCTCGGACTAGCAGTAAACTATCTACGATGCAGTTCCCTCGAAAACTTGCCCTAAAGTATCTTCCACCAGTCCCTCTCGAATTATCACTTAATTATCTACGATGCAGTCCCCTTTGATTTGCCACTAAACTATCTACGATGCAGTCCCTCCCGCGCTAGCAGTAAACTATCTACGATGCAGTTCCTCTTGAACTAGCACTAAACAATTTTCGATGCAGTCCCTCTTGGACTAGCACTAAATTATCTACGATAAAGTCCCCTTTGACTTAGTACTAAGCTGTCTACGATACTTTCCGTCCCGATTTTGCACTAAACTATCTACGATGCAGTCCCTCTAGGTAAAATGCTAATATATCTACGATGCAGTCCCTCTCGGACTAGCACTAAACTATCTACGTTGCAGTACCTCTCAGACTAATACTAAGCTATTTACGATGCAGTCCCTATCGGACTAGCAGTTAACTATCGGCCTTGCAGTCCCTCTAGATTAAGCACTAACCTATCGACGATGCAGTCCCTCTAGATTAAAAACCAAACTGATCATATACGATGCAGTTCCTCTCGAACTAGCACTAAACTATCTACAATGCAGTCCCTTTTGATTTAACACTGACACATTTCGTTTTGATTTTGCACTAAACTATCTACGGTGCATACCCTCTCGACCAGCAGTAAACTGTCTACGATGCAGTTCCTCTCGAACATGCACTAAGCTATCTACGATACAGACTTCCTCTATTTGGCCCTAAGCTATCTACGATGCAGTATCTTTAGAATTTTACCGAAACCATCTACGACGCATTCCCTCTCGGACTAGCAGTTAACAATCTACGATGTAGCCCCTCTAGATTTAGCACTAAGCTATCTACGATGCAGTTCCTCGAACTAGCACTAAACTATCTTCGATCAGTCCCTCTCAAACTGGCACTAAATTATCTACCATGCAGTCCCATTTGAATAAGCACTATGCTATCTACGATACATTCCGTATTGATTTTGCACTTAAGTCTACGATGCAGTTCCTCTCGAACTAGCTCTAAACTATCGACGATACAGACCTCCCTTTATTTGGCCCTAAGCTATCTACGATGCAGTTCCTCTCGAACTAGTAGTTAATGATCTACGATGCAGCCCCTCTAGATTAACCACTAAACTATCTACGATGCAGTTCCTCTCGAAATAGCACTGAACTATCTGCGATGCAGTTCCTCTCAAACTTGCACTAAACTATCTACGATGCAGTCCCTCTCGGTCTAGCAGTAAACTATCTACGATGCAGTCCCTCCCGCGCTAGCAGTAAATTATCTACGATGCAGTTCCTCTCGAACTAGCACTAAACAATTTGCGATGCAGTCCCTCTTGGACTAGCACTAAATTATCTACGATGCAGTCCCTTTTGATTTATCACTAAGCTATCTACGATACATTACGTCCCGATTTTGCACTAAACTATCTACGATGCAGTCCCTCTCCGACTAGCGGTATACCGTCTACGATGCAGTTCCTCTCGAACTTGCACTATACTATCTACGATGCAGTCCGTTTTGATTTAGCACATCGCTATTTACTCTCCCGAACTAGCACTAAATTATCTACGATGCAGTCCCTCTCGGATTAGCAGTTAACTTACTACGATGCAGTTCCTCTCGAACTAGCACTAAACTCTCTACGATGCAGTCCCTCTCAGACTAATACTAAACTATTTACGATGCAGTCCCTGTCGGACTAGCAGTTAACTATCGACGAGGCAGTCCTTCTAGATTAAGCACTAACCTATCGACGATGCAGTCCCTCTTGATTAAAAACCAAACTATTCATATACGATGCTGTTCCTCTCGAAATAGCAGTAAACTATCTACGATGCAGTCCCTTTTGATTTAACACCGACACTTTCCATTTTGATTTTGCTTTAAACTATCTACGATGCAGTCTGTCTCCGACTAGCAGTAATCTGTCTACGATGCAGTTCCTCTCGAACTTGCACTAAGCTATCTACGATACAGACCTTCCTCTATTAGGCCCTAAGCCATCTACGATGCAGTATCCTTAGAACTAGACCGAACCCATCTACGACGCAGTCCCTCTCGGACTAGCAGTTAACAATCTACGATGCAGTTCCTCGAACTAACACTATACTATCTTCGATCAATCCCTCTCGAATTAGCACTAAATTATCTACATACAGTCCCATTTGAATAAGCACTAAGCTATCTACGATACATTCCATCTTGATTTTGCACTTAGGTCTACGATGCAGTTCCTCTCGAACTAGCACTAAACTATCGACGATACAGACCCTCCTCTATTTGGCACTAAACTATCTACGATTAAGTCCCCCCGAAGTGGTAGTTAACGATCTACGATGCAGCCCCTCTAGATTAACCGCTAAACTATCTACGATGCAGTCCCTCCCGCGCTAGCAATAAACTATCTACGATGCAGTTCCTCTTGAACTAGCACTAAACAATTTTCGATGCAGTCCCTCTTGGACTAGCACTAAATTATCTACGATGCAGTCCCTTTATATTTATCACTAAGCTATCTACGATACATTACGTCCCGATTTTGCACTAAACTATCTACGGTGCAGTCCCTCTCCGACTAGCAGTAAACTGTCTACGAGGCAGTTCCTCTCGAACTGGCACTAAACTATCTACGAAGCAGTTCCTCTCCGACTAGCAGTAAACTATCTACGAAGCAGTCCCTCTCCGACTAGCACTAAACTATCTGCGATGCAGTTCCTCTGGAACTTGCACTAAACTATCTACGATGCAGTCCATTTTGATTTAGCACTTCGCTATTTACTCTCCCGAACTAGCACTAAATTATCTACGATGCAGTTCCTCTCAGACTAATACTAAACTATTTACGATGCAGTCCCTGTCAGACTAGCAGTAAACTATCGACTATGCAGTCCCTCTAGATTAAGCACTAACCTATCGACGATGCAGTCCCTGTAGATTAGGAACCAAACTATTCATATATGATGCAGTTCCTCTCAAACTAGCACTAAACTATCGACGATACAGACCCTCCTCTATTTGGCCCTAAACCATCTACGATGCAGTCCGTCTCGGACTAGTAGTTAACGATCTTCGATGCAGCCCCTCTAGATTAACCACTAAACTCTCTGCGATGCAGTTCCTCTCGAAATAGCACTGAACTATCTGCGATGCAGTTCCTCTCGAACTTGCACTAAACTATCTACGATGCAGTCCCTCTCGGACTAGCAGTAAACTATCTACGACGCAATTCCCTCGAAAACTAGCCCTAAACTATCTTCAATCAGTCCCTCTCGAACTAGCACTAAATTATCTACGTCGCAGTCCCATTTGAATAAGCACTAAGCTATCTACGATACATTCCTTCTTGATTTTGCACTTAAGTCTACGATGCAGTTCCTATCGAACTTGCTCTAAGCTATCTACGATGCAGTCTCTCCCGCGCTAGCAGTAAATTATCTACGATGCAGTTCCTCTCCAACTAGCACTAAACAATCTTCGATGCAGTCCCTCTTGGACTAGCACTAAATTATCTACGATGCAGTGCCTTTTGATTTAGCACTAAGCTATCTACGATACATTCCGTCCCGATTTTGCACTAAACTATCTACGATGCAGTCCCTCTCCGACTAGCAGTAAACTGTCTACTATGGAGTTCCTCTCGAACTAGCACTAAACTATCGACGATACAGACCGTCCTCTATTTGGCCCTAAGCTATCTACGATGCAGTCCCTCTCGGACTAGTAGTTAACGATCTACGATGCAGCCCCTCTAGATTAACCCCTAAACTATCTACGATGCAGTTCCTCTTGAACTAGCACTAAACTATCTGTGATGCAGTTCCTCTCGAACTTGCCCTAAACTATCTTCGATGCCGTCCCTCTCGGTCTAGCAGTAAACTATCTACGATGCAGTTCTCTCGAAAACTAGCCCTAAACTATCTTCACTCATTCCCTCTCGAACTAGCACTAAATTATCTACGATGCAGTCCCATTTGAATAAGCATTATGCTATCTATGATATATTCTGTCTTGATTTTGCACTTAAGTATACGATGCAGTTCCTATCAAACTTGCACTAAACTATCTACGATGCAGTCCCTTTTGATTTGCCACTAAGCTATCTACGATGCAGTTCCTCTCGAACTAGCATTAAACAATCTTCGATGCAGTCCCTCTTGGACTAGCACTAAATTATCTACGATGCAGTCCCTTTTGATTTGCCACTAAGCTATCTACGATACATTCCGTCCCGATTTTGCACTAAACTATCTACGATGCAGTCCCTCTCCGACTAGCAGTATACTGTCTACGATGCAGTTCTTCTCGAACTAGCACTAAACTGTCTACGAAGCATTCCCTCTCTGACTTGGAGTAAACTATCTACGAAGCAGCCCCTCTCCGACAAGCACTCAACTATCTGCGATGCAGTTCCTATCGAACTTGCACTTAACTATCTACGATGCAGTCCCTTTTATTCAGCACTTCGCTATTTACTCTCCCGAACTAGCACTAAATTATCTACGATGCAGTCCCACTCGGACTAGCAGTAAACTATCTTCGATGCAGTCCCTCTCGTACTAGCAGTTAACTAACTACGATGCAGTTCCTCTCAAACTAGCACTAATCTATCTTCGATGCAGTCCCTCTTGGACTAGCACCAAAATATCTACGATAAAGTCCCTTTTGATTTAGGACTAAGCTGTCTACGATACTTTCCGTCCCGATTTTGCACTAACCTATCTACGATGCAGTCCCTCTAGGTAAAATGCTAATTTATCTACGATGCAGTCCCTCTCGGACCAGCACTAAACTATCTACGATGCAGTACCTCTCAGACTAATACTAAACTATTTACGATGCAGTCCCTATCGGACTAGCAGTTAACTCTCGGCATTGCAGTCTCTCTAGATTAAGCACTAACCTATCGACGATGCAGTCCCTCTACATTAGAAACCAAACTATTCATATACGATGCAGTTCCTCTCGAACTAGCACTAAATTATCTACGATGCAGTCCCTTTTGATTTAACACTGACACATTCCGTTTTGATTTTGCACTAAACTATCTACGATGCAGTCCCTCTCCGACTAGCAGGAAACTGTCTACGATGCAATTCCTCTCGAACTTGCACTAAGCTATCTACGATACAGACCTTCCTCTATTTGGCCCTAAGCTATCTACGATGCAGTATCTTTAGAACTAGACCAAACCCATCTACGACGCAGTCCCTCTCGGACTAGTAGTTAACAATGTACGATGCAGCCCCCCCCCCCTAGATTTAGCACTAAGCTACCTGCTATGCAGTTCCTCGAACTAGCACTTAACTATCTTCGATCAGTCCCTCTCGAACTAGCACTGAAGTATCTACCATGCAGTCCCATTTGAATAAGCACTAAGCTATCTACGATACATTCGTCTTGATTTTGCACTTAAGTCTACGATGCAGTTCCTCTCGACTAGCACTAAACTATCGACGATACAGGCCCTCCTCTACTTGGCCCTAAACTATCTACGATGCAGTCCCTCTCGATCTAGTAGTTAACGATCTACGATGCAGCCACTCTGGATTAACCACTAAACTATCTACGATGCAGTCCCTCTCGGACTAGCAGTAAACTATCTTACGATGCAGTTCCCTCGAAAGCTAACCGTAAACTACCTTCAATCAGTACCTCTCGAACTAGCACTAAATTATCTACGATGCAATCCCATTTGAATAAGCAATAAGCTATCTATGATACATTCCGTCTTGATTTTGAACTTAAGTCTACGATGCAGTTCCTATCAAACTTGCACTAAACTATCAACTATGCAGCCCCTCTCGCGCTAGCAGTTAACTATCTACGATGCAGTTCCTCTCGAACTAGTACTAAACAATCTTCGATGCAGTCCCTTTTGATTTAGCACTAAGCTATCTACGATACATTCCGTCCGGATTTTGCACTAAACTATCTACGATGCAGTACCTCTTCGACTAGCAGTAAACTCTCTACGATGCAGTTCCTCTCGAACTAAACAATCTACGAAGCAGTCCCTCTCCGACTAGCAGTAAACTATCTACGAAGCAGTCCCTCTCTGACTAGCACTAAAATATTTGCGATGCAGTTCCTCTCCGACTAGCACTAAAATATCTGCGATGCAGTTCCTCTCGAACTTGCACTAATCTATCTACGATGCAGTCCCTTTTAATTTAGCACTTCGCTATATACTCTCCCGAACTAGCACTAAAATATCTACGATGCAGTCCCTCTCGGACTAGCAGTAAACTACCTTCGATGCAGTCCCTCTCGTACTAGCAGTTAACTAACAACGATGCAGTTCCTCTCGAACTAGCATGCAGTCCCTCATGGACTAGCACTAAATAATCTAGGATAAAGTCCCTTTTGACGTAGTACTAAGCTGTCTACGATACTTTCCGTCCCAATTTTGCACTAAACTATCGACGATGCATTCCCTCTAGGTAAAATGCTAATATATCTACGATGCAGTCCCTCTCGGACTAGCACTAAACTATCTACGATGCAGTCCCTCTCAGACTAATACTAAACTATATACGATGCAGTCCCTGTCGGACTAGCAGTTAACTATCGACGATGCTATCCCTCTAGATTAAGCACTAACCTATCGACGATGCAGTCCCTCTAGATTAAGAACCAAACTATTCATATACGATGCAGTTCCTCTCGAACTAGCACTAAATTATCTACGATGCAGTCCCTTTTGATTTAACACTGACACATTCCGTTTTGATTTTGCACTAAACTATCTACGATGCAGTCCCTCTCCGACTAGCAGTAAACTGTCTACGATGCAGTTCCTCTCGAACTTGCACTAAGCTATCTACGATACAGACCTTCCTCTATTTGGCCCTAAGCTATCTACGATGCAGTATCTTTAGAACTAGACCAAACCCATCTACGACGCAGTCCCTCTCGGACTAGTAGTTAACAATGTACGATGCAGCCCCCCCCCCCCTAGATTTAGCACTAAGCTACCTGCTATGCAGTTCCTCGAACTAGCACTTAACTATCTTCGATCAGTCCCTCTCGAACTAGCACTGAAGTATCTACCATGCAGTCCCATTTGAATAAGCACTAAGCTATCTACGATACATTCGTCTTGATTTTTCACTTAACTCTACGATGCAGTTCCTCTCGAACTAGCACTAAACTATCGACGATACAGACCCTCCTCTACTTGGCCCTAAACTATCTACGATGCAGTCCCTCTCGGTCTAGTAGTTAACGATCTACGATGCAGCCACTCTGGATTAACCACTAAACTATCTACGATGCAGTTCCTCTCGAACTAGTACTAAACAATCTTCGATGCAGTCCCTTTTGATTTAGCACTAAGCTATCTACGATACATTCCGTCCGGATTTTGCACTAAACTATCTACGATGCAGTCCCTCTCCGACTAGCAGTAAACTCTCTACGATGCAGTTCCTCTCGAACTAAACAATCTACGAAGCAGTCCCTCTCCGACTAGCAGTAAACTATCTACGAAACTGTCCCTCTCTGACTAGCACTAAAATATTTGCGATGCAGTTCCTCTCCGACTAGCACTAAAATATCTGCGATGCCGTTCCTCTCGAACTTGCAGTAATCTATCTACGATGCAGTCCCTTTTAATTTAGCACTTCGCTATATACTCTCCCGAACTAGCACTAAAATATCTACGATGCAGTCCCTCTCGGACTAGCAGTAAACTACCTTCGATGCAGTCCCTCTCGTACTAGCAGTTAACTAACAACGATGCAGTTCCTCTCGAACTAGCATGCAGTCCCTCTTGGACTAGCACTAAATAATCTAGGATAAAGTCCCTTTTGACGTAGTACTAAGCTGTCTACGATACTCTCCGTCCCAATTTTGCACTAAACTATCGACGATGCATTCCCTCTAGGTAAAATGCTAATATATCTACGATGCAGTCCCTCTCGGACTAGCACTAAACTATCTACGATGCAGTCCCTCTCAGACTAATACTAAACTATATACGATGCAGTCCCTGTCGGACTAGCAGTTAACTATCGACGATGCTATCCCTCTAGATTAAGCACTAACCTATCGACGATGCAGTCCCTCTAGATTAAGAACCAAACTATTCATATACGATGCAGTTCCTCTCGAACTAGCACTAAATTATCTACGATGCAGTCCCTTTTGATTTAACACTGACACATTCCGTTTTGATTTTGCACTAAACTATCTACGATGCAGTCCCCCTCCGACTAGCAGTAAACTGTCTACGATGCAGTTCCTCTCGAACTTGCACTAAGCTATCTACGATACAGACCTTCCTCTATTTGGCCCTAAGCTATCTATGATGCAGTATCTTTAGAACTAGACCAAACCCATCTACGACGCAGTCCCTTTCGGACTAGTAGTTAACAATGTACGATGCAGCCCCCCCCCCCCCTAGATTTAGCACTAAGCTACCTGCTATGCAAAGTCTACGATGCAGTTCCTCTCGAACTAGCACTAAACTATCGACGATACAGACCCTCCTCTACTTGGCCCTAAACTATCTACGATGCAGTCCCTCTCGGTCTAGTAGTTAACGATACGATGCAGCCACTCGGGATTAACCACTAAACTATCTACGATGCAGTTCCTCTCGAACTTGCACTAAACTATCTACGATGCAGTCCCTCTCGGACTAGCAGTAAACTATCTTACGATGCAGTTCCCTCGAAAGCTAACCGTAAACTATCTTCAATCAGTACCTCTCGAACTAGCACTAAATTATCTACGATGCAATCCCATTTGAATAAGCAATAAGCTATCTATGATACATTCCGTCTTGATTTTGCACTTAAGTCTACGATGCAGTTCCTATCAAACTTGCACTAAACTATCAACTATGCAGCCCCTCTCGCGCTAGCAGTAAACTATCTACGATGCAGTTCCTCTCGAACTAGTACTAAACAATCTTCGATGCAGTCCCTTTTGATTTAGCACTAAGCTATCTACGATACATTCCGTCCGGATTTTGCACTAAACTATCTACGATGCAGTCCCTCTCCGACTAGCAGTAAACTCTCTACGATGCAGTTCCTCTCGAACTAAACAATCTACGAAGCAGTCCCTCTCCGACTAGCAGTAAACTATCTACTTAGCAGTCCCTCTCTGACTAGCACTAAAATATTTGCGATGCAGTTCCTCTCCGACTAGCACTAAAATATCTGCGATGCAGTTCCTCTCGAACTTGCACTAATCTATCTACGATGCAGTCCCTTTTAATTTAGCACTTCGCTATATACTCTCCCGAACTAGCACTAAAATATCTACGATGCAGTCCCTCTCGGACTAGCAGTAAACTATCGTCGATGCAGTCCCTCTCGTACTAGCAGTTAACTAACAACGATGCAGTTCCTCTCGAACTAGCATGCAGTCCCTCTTGGACTAGCACTAAATAATCTAGGATAAAGTCCCTTTTGACGTAGTACTAAGCTGTCTACGATACTTTCCGTCCCAATTTTGCACTAAACTATCGACGATGCATTCCCTCTAGGTAAAATGCTAATATATCTACGATGCAGTCCCTCTCGGACTAGCACTAAACCATCTACGATGCAGTCCCTCTCAGACTAATATTAAACTATATACGATGCAGTCCCTGTCGGACTAGCAGTTAACTATCGACGATGCTATCCCTCTAGATTAAGCACTAACCTATCGACGATGCAGTCCCTCTAGATTAAGAACCAAACTATTCATATACGATGCAGTTCCTCTCGAACTAGCACTAAACTTTCGACGATACAGACCCTCCTCTATTTGGCCCTAAACTACCTACGAAGCAGTCCCTCTCGGACTAGTAGTTAACGATCTACGAAACAGCCCTTCTAGATGAACCACTAAACTATCTACGATGCATTTCCTCTCGAAATAGCACTAAACTATCTGCGATGCAGTTCCTCTCGAACTTGCACTAAACTATCTACGATGCAGTCCCTCTCGGTCTAGCAGTAAACTATCTACGATGCAGTCCCTCTCGGACTAGCAGTAAACTATCTTCGATGCAGTCCCTCTCGTACCAGCAGTTAAATAACTACGATGCAGTTCCTCTCGAACTAGCACTAATCTATGTTCGATGCATTCCGTCTTGGACTAGCACTAAAATATCTACGATAAAGTCCCTTTTGATTTAGTACTAAGCTGTCTACGATACTTTCCGTCCCGATTTTGCACTGAAGTCTACGATGCAGTTCCTCTCGAACTGGCACTAAACTATCGACGATACAGACCCTCCTTTATTTTGCCCTAAGCTGTCTACGATGCAGTCCCTCTCGAACTAGTAGTTAATGATCTACGATGGAGCCCCTCTAGATTAACCACTAAACTATCTACGATGCAGTTCCCTCGAAAGCTAGCCCTAAACTATCTTCAATCAGTCCCTCTCGAACTAGCACTAAATTATCTACGATGCAGTCCCATTTGAATAAGCAATTAGCTATCTATGATACATTCCGTCTCGATTTTGCACTTTAGTCTACGATCTGTTCCTATCGAACTTGCACTAAACTATCTACGATAGAGTCCCTCCCGCGCTAGCTGGAAACTATCTACGATGCAGTTCCTCTCGAACTAGCACTAAACAATCTTCAATGCAGTCCCTCTTGGACTAGCACTAAATTATCTACGATGCAGTCCCTTTTGATTTAGCACTAAGCTATCTACGATACATTCCGTCCCGATTTTGCACTGAACTATCTACGATGCAGTCCCTCTCCGACTAGCAGTAAACTGTCTACGATGCAGTTCCTCTCGAACTAGCACTAAACTATCTACGATGCAGTCCCTCCTGATTTAGCACTTCGCTATATACACTCCCGAACTAGCACTAAACTATCTTCGATGCAGTCCCTCTCGGACTAGCAGTAAACTATCTTCGATGCAGTCCCTCTCGTACTAGCAGTTAACTAACTACGAATCAGTTCCTCTCGAACTAGCACTAATCTATCTTCGATGCAGTCCCTCTTGGACAGCTTGCCACGGTGGGTGAGTGGTTATAGTGTCGGACTACCAACCCCAAGATTGCAGGTTCGCCCCTGGTCGTGGTAAGTGATTTTTGAAGGCGACAAAAATCACGACACTCATGTCATACGTTGTTGGCATGTTAAAGAACCCATTTGAATTCAGTAGACCGTGTTCAATGGCAAAATTAATCTCGGGATTTTCCGCCAACACAAAGTTCCTCCATTCTCTACTTGAAAGCGCTGTAGTGTCAAGCAGTTTAGATATCTAACCTCCTTGACTTTCGTAGCGTTCAAAGGAATGACGAAATTCGGCATGCAAGCTACCCTCTGGGTGTCAATTAACAAAGCTTGCACCAGGCACCCGAGGCCATACGATATTATTATATTATTATTATTATCTACGATAAAGTCCCTTTTGATTTAGTACTAAGCTGTCTACGATACTTTCCGTCCCAATTTTGCACTAAACTATCTACGATGCAGTCTCTCTAGGTAAAATGCTGATATATCTACGATGCAGTCCCTCTCGGACTAGCACTAAACTATCTACGATGCAGTACCTCTCAGACTAATACTAAACTATTTATGACGCAGTCCCTGTCGGACTAGCAGTTAACTATCGATGATACAGTCCCTCTAGATTAAGAACCAAACTATTCATATACGATGCAGTTCCTCTCGAACTAGCACTAAACTATCTACGATGCAGTCACTTTTGATTTAACGCTGACACATTCCGTTTTGATTTCGCACTAAACTATCTTCGTTGCAGTCCCTCTCCTACTAGCAGTAAACTGTCTACGATGCAGTTCCTTTCGAACTTGCACTAAGGTATCTACGATACAGACCTTCCTCTATTTGGCCCTAAGCTATCTACGATGCAGTATCTTTAGAACTAGACCGAACCCATCTACGACGCAGTCCCTCTCGTACTAGCAGTTAACAATCTACGATGCGGCCCCTCGAGATTTAGCACAAATCTATCTACGATGCAGTTCCTCGAACTAGCACTAAACTCTCTTCGATCAGTCCCTCTCGAACTAGCACTAAATTATCTACCATGCAGTCCCATTTGAATAATCACTAAGCTATCTACGATACATTCCGTCTCGATTTTGCACTTAAGTCTACGATGCAGTTCCTCTCGAACTAGCACTAAACTATCGACGATACAGACCCTCCTCTATTTGGCCCTAAACTATCTACGGTGCAGTCCCTCTCGGAGTAGTAGTTAACGATCTACGATGCAGCCCCTCTAGATTAACCACTAAACTATCTACGATGCAGTTCCTCTTGAACTAGCACTAAACTAGCTGTGATGCTGTTCCTCTCGAACTTGCCCTAAGCTATCTACGATGCAGTCCCTCTCGGTCTAGCAGTAAACTATCTGCGATGCAGTCCCTCTCGGACTAGCAGTAAACTATCTACGATGCAGTTCCCTCGTAAACTAGCCCTAAACTATCTTCAATCAGTCCCTCTCGAACTAGCACTTAATTATCTACGATGCAGTCCCCTTTGATTTGCCACTAAGCTATCTACGATACATTCCGTCCCGATTTTGCACTAAACTATATTCGATGCAGTCCCTCTCCGACTAGCAGTAAACTGTCTACGATGCAGATCCTCTCGAACTAGCACTAAACTATCTACGAAGCAGTCCCTCTCCGACTTGGAGTAAACTATCTACGAAGCAGCCCCTCATCGGCCAGCACTAAACTAAATGCGATGCAGTTCCTCTCGAACTTGCACTAAACTATCTAGGATGCAGTCCCTTTTGATTTAGCACTTCGCTATATACTCTCCCGAACTAGCACTAAATTATCTACGATAAAGTCCCCTTTGACTTAGTACTAAGCTGTCTACGATACTTTCCGTCCCGATTTTGCACTAAACTATCTACGATGCAGTCCCTTTTGATTTAGCACATCGCTATTTACTCTCCCGAACTAGCACTAAATTATCTTCGATGCAGTCCCTCGCGTACTAGCAGTTAACTAACTACGATGCAGTTCCTTTTGAACTAGCTCTATACTATCTACGATGCAGTCCCTCTCAGACTAATACTAAACTATTTACGATGCAGTCCCTGTCGGACTAGCAGTTAACTATCGACGATGCAGTCCTTCTAGATTAAGCACAACTATCGACGATGCAATCCCTCTTGATTAAAAACCAAACTATTCATATACGATGCAGTTCCTCTCGAACTAGCACTAAACTATCTACGATGCAGTCCCTTTTGATTTAACACCGACACTTTCCATTTTGATTATGCACTAAACTACCTACGATGCAGTCCGTCTCCGACTAGCAGTAATCTGTCAACGATGCAGTTCCTCTCGAACTTGCACTAAGCTATCTACGATACAGACCTTCCTCTATTAGGCCCTAAGCCATCTACGATGCAGTATCTTTAGAACTAGACCGAACCCATCTACGACGCAGTCCCTCTCGGACTAGCAGTTAACAACCTACGATGCGGCCCCTCTAGATTTAGCACTAAGCTATCTACGATGCAGTTCCTCAAACTAGCACTAAACTATCTTCGATCAATCCCTCTCGAATTAGCACTAAATTATCTACCATACAGTCCCATTTGAATAAGCACTAAGCTATCTACGATACATTCCATCTTGATTTTGCACTTAAGTCTACGATGCAGTTCCTCTCGAACTAGCACTAAACTATCGACGATACAGACCCTCCTCTATTTGCACTAAACTATCTACGATGCAGTCCCTCTCGAACTGGTAGTTAACGATCTACGGTGCAGCCCCTCTAGATTAACCACTAAACTATCTACGATGCAGTCCCTCCCGCGCTAGCAGTAAACTATCTACGATGCAGTTCCTCTTGAACTAGCACTAAACAATTTTCGATGCAGTCCCTCTTGGACTAGCACTAAATTATCTACGATGCAGTCCCTTTATATTTATCACTAAGCTATCTACGATACATTACGTCCCGATTTTGCACTAAACTATCTACGATGCAGTCCCTCTCCGACTAGCAGTAAACTGTCTACGAGGCAGTTCCTCTCGAACTGGCACTAAACTATCTACGAAGCAGTTCCTCTCCGACTAGCAGTAAACTATCTACGAAGCAGTCCCTCTCCAACTAGCACTAAACTATCTGCGATGCAGTTCCTCTCGAACTTGCACTAAACTATCTACGATGCAGTCCCTTTTGATTTAGCACTTCGCTATTTACTCTCCCGAACTAGCACTAAATTGTATACGATGCTTTTCCTCTCAGACTAATACTAAAATATTTACGATGCAGTCCCTGTCGGACTAGCAGTAAACTATCGACGATGCAGTCCCTCTAGATTAAGCGCTAACCTATCGACGATGCAGTCCCTCTAGATTAAGAACCAAATTATTCATATACGATGCAGTTCCTCTCGAACTAGCACTAAACTATCGACGATACAGACCCTCCTCTATTTGGCCCTAAACCATCTACGATGCAGTCCGTCTCGGACTAGTAGTTAACGATCTACGATGCAGCGCCTCTAGATTAACCACTAAACTATCTACGATGCAGTTCCTCTTGAACTAGCACTTAACTATCTGTGATGCAGTTCCTCTCGAACTTGCCCTAAACTATCTACGATGCAGTCCCTCTCGGTCTAGCAGTATACTATCTACGATGCAGTCCCTCTCGGACTAGCAGTAAACTATCTACGATGCAGTTCCCTCGAAAACTTGCCCTAAAGTATCTTCCATCAGTCCCTCTCGAATTATCACTTAATTATCTACGATGCAGTCCCCTTTGATTTGCCACTAAACTATCTACGATGCAGTCCCTCCCGCGCTAGCAGTAAACTATCTACGATGCAGTTCCTCTTGAACTAGCACTAAACAATTTTCGATGCAGTCCCTCTTGGACTAGCACTAAATTATCTACGATAAAGTCCCCTTTGACTTAGTACTAAGCTGTCTACGATACTTTCCGTCCCGATTTTGCACTAAACTATCTACGATGCAGTTCCTCTAGGTAAAATGCTAATATATCTACGATGCAGTCCCTCTCGGACTAGCACTAAACTATCTACGTTGCAGTACCTCTCAGACTAATACTAAGCTATTTACGATGCAGTCCCTATCGGACTAGCAGTTAACTATCGGCCTTGCAGTCCCTCTAGATTAAGCACTAACCTATCGACGATGCAGTCCCTCTAGATTAAAAACCAAACTGATCATATACGATGCAGTTCCTCTCGAACTAGCACTAAACTATCTACAATGCAGTCCCTTTTGATTTAACACTGACACATTTCGTTTTGATTTTGCACTAAACTATCTACGGTGCATACCCTCTCGACCAGCAGTAAACTGTCTACGATGCAGTTCCTCTCGAACATGCACTAAGCTATCTACGATACAGACTTCCTCTATTTGGCCCTAAGCTATCTACGATGCAGTATCTTTAGAATTTTACCGAAACCATATACGACGCATTCCCTCTCGGACTAGCAGTTAACAATCTACGATGTAGCCCCTCTAGATTTAGCACTAAGCTATCTACGATGCAGTTCCTCGAACTAGCACTAAACTATCTTCGATCAGTCCCTCTCAAACTGGCACTAAATTATCTACCATGCAGTCCCATTTGAATAAGCACTATGCTATCTACGATACATTCCGTATTGATTTTGCACTTAAGTCTACGATGCAGTTCCTCTCGAACTAGCTCTAAACTATCGACGATACAGACCTCCCTTTATTTGGCCCTAAGCTATCTACGATGCAGTTCCTCTCGAACTAGTAGTTAATGATCTACGATGCAGCCCCTCTAGATTAACCACTAAACTATCTACGATGCAGTTCCTCTCGAAATAGCACTGAACTATCTGCGATGCAGTTCCTCTCAAACTTGCACTAAACTATCTACGATGCAGTCCCTCTCGGTCTAGCAGTAAACTATCTACGATGCAGTCCCTCCCGCGCTAGCAGTAAATTATCTACGATGCAGTTCCTCTCGAACTAGCACTAAACAATTTGCGATGCAGTCCCTCTTGGACTAGCACTAAATTATCTACGATGCAGTCCCTTTTGATTTATCACTAAGCTATCTACGATACATTACGTCCCGATTTTGCACTAAACTATCTACGATGCAGTCCCTCTCCGACTAGCGGTATACCGTCTACGATGCAGTTCCTCTCGAACTGGCACTAAACTATCTACGAAGCAGTCCCTCTCCGACTAGCAGTAAACTATCTACGAAGCAGTCCCTCTCCGACTAGCACTAAACTATCTGCGATGCAGTTCCTCTTGAACTTGCACTATACTATCTACGATGCAGTCCGTTTTGATTTAGCACATCGCTATTTACTCTCCCGAACTAGCACTAAATTATCTACGATGCAGTCCCTCTCGGATTAGCAGTTAACTTACTACGATGCAGTTCCTCTCGAACTAGCACTAAACTCTCTACGATGCAGTCCCTCTCAGACTAATACTAAACTATTTACGATGCAGTCCCTGTCGGACTAGCAGTTAACTATCGACGAGGCAGTCCTTCTAGATTAAGCACTAACCTATCGACGATGCAGTCCCTCTTGATTAAAAACCAAACTATTCATATACGATGCTGTTCCTCTCGAAATAGCAGTAAACTATCTACGATGCAGTCCCTTTTGATTTAACACCGACACTTTCCATTTTGATTTTGCTTTAAACTATCTACGATGCAGTCTGTCTCCGACTAGCAGTAATCTGTCTACGATGCAGTTCCTCTCGAACTAAGCTATCTACGATACAGACCTTCCTCTATTAGGCCCTAAGCCATCTACGATGCAGTATCCTTAGAACTAGACCGAACCCATCTACGACGCAGTCCCTCTCGGACTAGCAGTTAACAATCTACGATGCAGTTCCTCGAACTAACACTATACTATCTTCGATCAATCCCTCTCGAATTAGCACTAAATTATCTACATACAGTCCCATTTGAATAAGCACTAAGCTATCTACGATACATTCCATCTTGATTTTGCACTTAGGTCTACGATGCAGTTCCTCTCGAACTAGCACTAAACTATCGACGATACAGACCCTCCTCTATTTGGCACTAAACTATCTACGATTAAGTCCCTCTCGAAGTGGTAGTTAACGATCTACGATGCAGCCCCTCTAGATTAACCGCTAAACTATCTACGATGCAGTCCCTCCCGCGCTAGCAGTAAACTATCTACGATGCAGTTCCTCTTGAACTAGCACTAAACAATTTTCGATGCAGTCCCTCTTGGACTAGCACTAAATTATCTACGATGCAGTCCCTTTATATTTATCACTAAGCTATCTACGATACATTACGTCCCGATTTTGCACTAAACTATCTACGGTGCAGTCCCTCTGCGACTAGCAGTAAACTGTCTACGAGGCAGTTCCTCTCGAACTGGCACTAAACTATCTACGAAGCAGTTCCTCTCCGACTAGCAGTAAACTATCTACGAAGCAGTCCCTCTCCGACTAGCACTAAACTATCTGCGATGCAGTTCCTCTGGAACTTGCACTAAACTATCTACGATGCAGTCCATTTCGATTTAGCACTTCGCTATTTACTCTCCCGAACTAGCACTAAATTATCTACGATGCAGTTCCTCTCAGACTAATACTAAACTATTTACGATGCAGTCCCTGTCAGACTAGCAGTAAACTATCGACGATGCAGTCCTTCTAGATTAAGCACTAACCTATCGACGATGCAGTCCCTGTAGATTAGGAACCAAACTATTCATATATGATGCAGTTCCTCTCAAACTAGCACTAAACTATCGACGATACAGACCCTCCTCTATTTGGTCCTAAACCATCTACGATGCAGTCCGTCTCGGACTAGTAGTTAACGATCTTCGATGCAGCCCCTCTAGATTAACCACTAAACTCTCTGCGATGCAGTTCCTCTCGAAATAGCACTGAACTATCTGCGATGCAGTTCCTCTCGAACTTGCACTAAACTATCTACGATGCAGTCCCTCTCGGACTAGCAGTAAACTATCTACGATGCAATTCCCTCGAAAACTAGCCCTAAACTATCTTCAATCAGTCCCTCTCGAACTAGCACTAAATTATCTACGTCGCAGTCCCATTTGAATAAGCACTAAGCTATCTACGATACATTCCTTCTTGATTTTGCACTTAAGTCTACGATGCAGTTCCTATCGAACTTGCTCTAAGCTATCTACGATGCAGTCTCTCCCGCGCTAGCAGTAAATTATCTACGATGCAGTTCCTCTCCAACTAGCACTAAACAATCTTCGATGCAGTCCCTCTTGGACTAGCACTAAATTATCTACGATGCAGTGCCTTTTGATTTAGCACTAAGCTATCTACGATACATTCCGTCCGATTTTGCACTAAACTATCTACGATGCAGTCCCTCTCCGACTAGCAGTAAACTGTCTACTATGCAGTTCCTCTCGAACTAGCACTAAACTATCGACGATACAGACCGTCCTCTATTTGGCCCTAAGCTATCTACGATGCAGTCCCTCTCGGACTAGTAGTTAACGATCTACGATGCAGCCCCTCTAGATTAACCCCTAAACTATCTACGATGCAGTTCCTCTTGAACTAGCACTAAACTATCTGTGATGCAGTTCCTCTCGAACTTGCCCTAAACTATCTTCGATGCCGTCCCTCTCGGTCTAGCAGTAAACTATCTACGATGCAGTTCTCTCGAAAACTAGCCCTAAACTATCTTCACTCATTCCCTCTCGAACTAGCACTAAATTATCTACGATGCAGTCCCATTTGAATAAGCAATATGCTATCTATGATATATTCCGTCTTGATTTTGCACTTAAGTATACGATGCAGTTCCTATCGAACTTGCACTAAACTATCTACGATGCAGTCCCTTTTGATTTGCCACTAAGCTATCTACGATGCAGTTCCTCTCGAACTAGCATTAAACAATCTTCGATGCAGTCCCTCTTGGACTAGCACTAAATTATCTACGATGCAGTCCCTTTTGATTTGCCACTAAGCTATCTACGATACATTCCGTCCCGATTTTGCACTAAACTATCTACGATGCAGTCCCTCTCCGACTAGCAGTATACTGTCTACGATGCAGTTCTTCTCGAACTAGCACTAAACTGTCTACGAAGCATTCCCTCTCTGACTTGGAGTAAACTATCTACGAAGCAGCCCCTCTCCGACAAGCACTCAACTATCTGCGATGCAGTTCCTATCGAACTTGCACTTAACTATCTACGATGCAGTCCCTTTTATTCAGCACTTCGCTATTTACTCTCCCGAACTAGCACTAAATTATCTACGATGCAGTCCCACTCGGACTAGCAGTAAACTATCTTCGATGCAGTCCCTCTCGTACTAGCAGTTAACTAACTACGATGCAGTTCCTCTCAAACTAGCACTAATCTATCTTCGATGCAGTCCCTCTTGGACTAGCACCAAAATATCTACGATAAAGTCCCTTTTGATTTAGGACTAAGCTGTCTACGATACTTTCCGTCCCGATTTTGCACTAACCTATCTACGATGCAGTCCCTCTAGGTAAAATGCTAATTTATCTACGATGCAGTCCCTCTCGGACCAGCACTAAACTATCTACGATGCAGTACCTCTCAGACTAATACTAAACTATTTACGATGCAGTCCCTATCGGACTAGCAGTTAACTCTCGGCATTGCAGTCTCTCTAGATTAAGCACTAACCTATCGACGATGCAGTCCCTCTACATTAGAAACCAAACTATTCATATACGATGCAGTTCCTCTCGAACTAGCACTAAATTATCTACGATGCAGTCCCTTTTGATTTAACACTGACACATTCCGTTTTGATTTTGCACTAAACTATCTACGATGCAGTCCCTCTCCGACTAGCAGTAAACTGTCTACGATGCAATTCCTCTCGAACTTGCACTAAGCTATCTACGATACAGACCTTCCTCTATTTGGCCCTAAGCTATCTACGATGCAGTATCTTTAGAACTAGACCAAACCCATCTACGACGCAGTCCCTCTCGGACTAGTAGTTAACAATGTACGATGCAGCCCCCCCCCCCTAGATTTAGCACTAAGCTACCTGCTATGCAGTTCCTCGAACTAGCACTTAACTATCTTCGATCAGTCCCTCTCGAACTAGCACTGAAGTATCTACCATGCAGTCCCATTTGAATAAGCACTAAGCTATCTACGATACATTCGTCTTGATTTTGCACTTAAGTCTACGATGCAGTTCCTCTCGACTAGCACTAAACTATCGACGATACAGGCCCTCCTCTACTTGGCCCTAAACTATCTACGATGCAGTCCCTCTCGATCTAGTAGTTAACGATCTACGATGCAGCCACTCTGGATTAACCACTAAACTATCTACGATGCAGTCCCTCTCGGACTAGCAGTAAACTATCTTACGATGCAGTTCCCTCGAAAGCTAACCGTAAACTACCTTCAATCAGTACCTCTCGAACTAGCACTAAATTATCTACGATGCAATCCCATTTGAATAAGCAATAAGCTATCTATGATACATTCCGTCTTGATTTTGAACTTAAGTCTACGATGCAGTTCCTATCAAACTTGCACTAAACTATCAACTATGCAGCCCCTCTCGCGCTAGCAGTTAACTATCTACGATGCAGTTCCTCTCGAACTAGTACTAAACAATCTTCGATGCAGTCCCTTTTGATTTAGCACTAAGCTATCTACGATACATTCCGGCCGGATTTTGCACTAAACTATCTACGATGCAGTACCTCTCCGACTAGCAGTAAACTCTCTACGATGCAGTTCCTCTCGAACTAAACAATCTACGAAGCAGTCCCTCTCCGACTAGCAGTAAACTATCTACGAAGCAGTCCCTCTCTGACTAGCACTAAAATATTTGCGATGCAGTTCCTCTCCGACTAGCACTAAAATATCTGCGATGCAGTTCCTCTCGAACTTGCACTAATCTATCTACGATGCAGTCCCTTTTAATTTAGCACTTCGCTATATACTCTCCCGAACTAGCACTAAAATATCTACGATGCAGTCCCTCTCGGACTAGCAAAAACTACCTTCGATGCAGTCCCTCTCGTACTAGCAGTTAACTAACAACGATGCAGTTCCTCTCGAACTAGCATGCAGTCCCTCATGGACTAGCACTAAATAATCTAGGATAAAGTCCCTTTTGACGTAGTACTAAGCTGTCTACGATACTTTCCGTCCCAATTTTGCACTAAACTATCGACGATGCATTCCCTCTAGGTAAAATGCTAATATATCTACGATGCAGTCCCTCTCGGACTAGCACTAAACTATCTACGATGCAGTCCCTCTCAGACTAATACTAAACTATATACGATGCAGTCCCTGTCGGACTAGCAGTTAACTATCGACGATGCTATCCCTCTAGATTAAGCACTAACCTATCGACGATGCAGTCCCTCTAGATTAAGAACCAAACTATTCATATACGATGCAGTTCCTCTCGAACTAGCACTAAATTATCTACGATGCAGTCCCTTTTGATTTAACACTGACACATTCCGTTTTGATTTTGCACTAAACTATCTACGATGCAGTCCCTCTCCGACTAGCAGTAAACTGTCTACGATGCAGTTCCTCTCGAACTTGCACTAAGCTATCTACGATACAGACCTTCCTCTATTTGGCCCTAAGCTATCTACGATGCAGTATCTTTAGAACTAGACCAAACCCATCTACGACGCAGTCCCTCTCGGACTAGTAGTTAACAATGTACGATGCAGCCCCCCCCCCCCTAGATTTAGCACTAAGCTACCTGCTATGCAGTTCCTCGAACTAGCACTTAACTATCTTCGATCAGTCCCTCTCGAACTAGCACTGAAGTATCTACCATGCAGTCCCATTTGAATAAGCACTAAGCTATCTACGATACATTCGTCTTGATTTTTCACTTAACTCTACGATGCAGTTCCTCTCGAACTAGCACTAAACTATCGACGATACAGACCCTCCTCTACTTGGCCCTAAACTATCTACGATGCAGTCCCTCTCGGTCTAGTAGTTAACGATCTACGATGCAGCCACTCTGGATTAACCACTAAACTATCTACGATGCAGTCCCTCTCGGACTAGCAGTAAACTATCTTACGATGCAGTTCCCTCGAAAGCTAACCGTAAACTACCGTCAATCAGTACCTCTCGAACTAGCACTAAATTATCTACGATGCAATCCCATTTGAATAAGCAATAAGCTATCTATGATACATTCCGTCTTGATTTTGCACTTAAGTCTACGATGCAATTCCTATCAAACTAGCACTAAACTATCAACTATGCAGCCCCTCTCGCGCTAGCAGTAAACTATCTACGATGCAGTTCCTCTCGAACTAGTACTAAACAATCTTCGATGCAGTCCCTTTTGATTTAGCACTAAGCTATCTACGATACATTCCGTGCGGATTTTGCACTAAACTATCTACGATGCAGTCCCTCTCCGACTAGCAGTAAACTCTCTACGATGCAGTTCCTCTCGAACTAAACAATCTACGAAGCAGTCCCTCTCCGACTAGCAGTAAACTATCTACGAAGCTGTCCCTCTCTGACTAGCACTAAAATATTTGCGATGCAGTTCCTCTCCGACTAGCACTAAAATATCTGCGATGCCGTTCCTCTCGAACTTGCACTAATCTATCTACGATGCAGTCCCTTTTAATTTAGCACTTCGCTATATACTCTCCCGAACTAGCACTAAAATATCTACGATGCAGTCCCTCTCGGACTAGCAGTAAACTACCTTCGATGCAGTCCCTCTCGTAATAGCAGTTAACTAACAACGATGCAGTTCCTCTGGAACTAGCATGCAGTCCCTCTTGGACTAGCACTAAATAATCTAGGATAAAGTCCCTTTTGACGTAGTACTAAGCTGTCTACGATACTTTCCGTCCCAATTTTGCACTAAACTATCGACGATGCATTCCCTCTAGGTAAAATGCTAATATATCTACGATGCAGTCCCTCTCGGACTAGCACTAAACTATCTACGATGCAGTCCCTCTCAGACTAATACTAAACTATATACGATGCAGTCCCTGTCGGACTAGCAGTTAACTATCGACGATGCTATCCCTCTAGATTAAGCACTAACCTATCGACGATGCAGTCCCTCTAGATTAAGAACCAAACTATTCATATACGATGCAGTTCCTCTCGAACTAGCACTAAATTATCTACGATGCAGTCCCTTTTGATTTAACACTGACACATTCCGTTTTGATTTTGCACTAAACTATCTACGATGCAGTCCCCCTCCGACTAGCAGTAAACTGTCTACGATGCAGTTCCTCTCGAACTTGCACTAAGCTATCTACGATACAGACCTTCCTCTATTTGGCCCTAAGCTATCTATGATGCAGTATCTTTAGAACTAGACCAAACCCATCTACGACGCAGTCCCTTTCGGACTAGTAGTTAACAATGTACGATGCAGCCCCCCCCCCTAGATTTAGCACTAAGCTACCTGCTATGCAAAGTCTACGATGCAGTTCCTCTCGAACTAGCACTAAACTATCGATGATACAGACCCTCCTCTACTTGGCCCTAAACTATCTACGATGCAGTCCCTCTCGGTCTAGTAGTTAACGATACGATGCAGCCACTCGGGATTAACCACTAAACTATCTACGATGCAGTTCCTCTCGAACTTGCACTAAACTATCTACGATGCAGTCCCTCTCGGACTAGCAGTAAACTATCTTACGATGCAGTTCCCTCGAAAGCTAACCGTAAACTATCTTCAATCAGTACCTCTCGAACTAGCACTAAATTATCTACGATGCAATCCCATTTGAATAAGCAATAAGCTATCTATGATACATTCCGTCTTGATTTTGCACTTAAGTCTACGATGCAGTTCCTATCAAACTTGCACTAAACTATCAACTATGCAGCCCCTCTCGCGCTAGCAGTAAACTATCTACGATGCAGTTCCTCTCGAACTAGTACTAAACAATCTTCGATGCAGTCCCTTTTGATTTAGCACTAAGCTATCTACGATACATTCCGTCCGGATTTTGCACTAAACTATCTACGATGCAGTCCCTCTCCGACTAGCAGTAAACTCTCTACGATGCAGTTCCTCTCGAACTAAACAATCTACGAAGCAGTCCCTCTCCGACTAGCAGTAAACTATCTACTTAGCAGTCCCTCTCTGACTAGCACTAAAATATTTGCGATGCAGTTCCTCTCCGACTAGCACTAAAATATCTGCGATGCAGTTCCTCTCGAACTTGCACTAATCTATCTACGATGCAGTCCCTTTTAATTTAGCACTTCGCTATATACTCTCCCGAACTAGCACTAAAATATCTACGATGCAGTCCCTCTCGGACTAGCACTAAACCATCTACGATGCAGTCCCTCTCAGACTAATATTAAACTATATACGATGCAGTCCCTGTCGGACTAGCAGTTAACTATCGACGATGCTATCCCTCTAGATTAAGCACTAACCTATCGACGATGCAGTCCCTCTAGATTAAGAACCAAACTATTCATATACGATGCAGTTCCTCTCGAACTAGCACTAAACTATCTACGATGCAGTCCCTTTTGATTTAACTTTCCGTTTTGATTTTGCACTAAACTATCTACGATGCAGTCCCTCTCCGACTGGCAGTGAACTGTCTACGATGCAGTTCCTCTCGAACTTGCACTAAGCTATCTACGATACAGACCTTCCTCTATTTGGCCCTAAGCTATCTACGATGCAGTATATTTAGAACTAGACCGAACCCATCTACGACGCAGTCCCTCTCGGACTAGCAGTTAACAATCTACGATGCAGCCCCTCTAGATTTAGCAATAAGCTATCTACGATGCAGTTCCTCGAACTAGCACTAAACTATCTTCGATCGGTCCCTCTCGGACTAGCATTAAACTGTCTACGATACATTCTGTCTAGATTATGAAATAAACAGTCCACGATGCAGTTCCTCCCGAACTAGCACTTAACCATCTACGATATAGTCCCTCTTGATTTAGTCTCTATTTGCCTTAAAATATGTACGATGATGTTCCTTTAGAACTAGAACTAAACAATCTACGATGCGGTCCCTTTCGAACTATAATTTGACAAATGGCTAATGTAAGCTGCTCTAAAACATGGTGAACCGTCGACTGGTGTGGTTCTTGGAGGATAAAGGTCTCCTGTCTGAGTACCAGTGTGGATTTCGCTCTCATAGGTCCACCACTGACCATCTGGTGCGACTTGAGAGCGCCATACAGGAGGCTTTTTTCCGAAAGCAGCACCTAGTCACTGTCTTCTTTGACCTCGAGAAAGCCTACGACACCACATGGCGCTGCGGGATCCTTTCCACCCATCACAATTGGAGACTCCGTGGTAACTTACCGACTTTCATTGCGAATTTCTTGTCCGTCCGACTCTTCCGTGTAAGGGTCGGTAGGACATTATCGCAACACTATACCCTAGTAAATGGAGTTCCTCAGGGTTCGGTGCTGAGTGTCACCTTGTTCGCGATTGCCATTAATGGCATTGTTGCCGCCGCCGGGTCCGCGGTAGTTCCATCACTGTATGTAGACGATTTAGCTCTGCATTACAGCTCTGGAAGTATGGCAGTCGTGGAACGGCAATTGCAGCTAGCTATCAACCGGGTCGACAGGTGGGCTCATGACCGGGGTTTTTGTTTTTCAGCAGCGAAAACCTCCGTCGTCCATTTTTGTCGGCTACGGAGGCTACATTTACACCCTGAACTACATCTCAGGGATGCTGCGTTGCCGTTGGTTGACACTTATCGCTTCCTGGGGCTCCATTTTGACAGCAAGTTAACGTGGCAGCACCATATACGGCAATTGAAAATGACATGTCTCAGGAAACTGAACATGATCAGGTTTCTTAGTGGCACTACGTGGGGGGCTGACCGTGCGGTGCTGCTACGGTTCTACCAAGCCCTCGTCCTGTCCCGGCTAGACTATGGTTCTGCGGCATACGGTTCAGCAAGGCCGGCAACCTTGAAAATGCTGGACAGTATCCACCATAGTGGCGTTAGGCTGGCTACCGGTGCCTTCCGGACCAGCCCGATACCCAGCCTACTCGCCGAATCGGGTGTTCCACCTTTAAATTATAGACGCCAACATATGCTTTTAGCATATGCTGCCAATGTGCGTCAAATGCCGCAACACCCGACCTATCAAGCTCTCTTCGGTACCCAAAACCACCAGGGGTACGCCAACCGGCCTCGTGCCACTCGGCCGGTTGGTATTAGACTTGATAGCTCGTGTACTGAAATAGGAGTGGCTGTAGGTCCCTGTATGATCCGGATATCTAGCGAGGTGCCTCCGTGGTGAGTCCCGCGTCCGGAAATTCGGTTAGATCTTCACCAAGGTCCTAAGGTGAACACGGATGCGTCCGTTTACCGGAGGCAGTTCCACAGCATAGTTCACCAATTTCCGGACGCTGGCATTCTATACACGGATGGTTCGAAGGTGGACGAGAAAGTGGGTTGTGCTTACGTTATTGATGGTGCAAATACCAAGATCTCTTTGCCTGAGGCCTGTAGTGTGTTTACTGCGGAGCTCGTTGCCATCTATGAAGCTCTGCAGTTTGCACTACAGGATGCACGAATCCACTTTCTCGTGTGTACCGACTCTTCGAGTTCGTTGCAGTCAATTGCTACATGTTTCCCGCAACACCCCCTAGTACAGCGAATCCACGACCTACTAGCCGGGCTGTGCCACGCTGACACTCGAATCACCTTTCTGTGGCTTCAAGCCACATGGGAATTGCGGGAAATGAGTTAGCAGATCAAGCTGCAAAAGAGGCGGTATCACTACCACCTCGACCAATGGAGGTACCCGCTAGAGATATTCGCTCTCAGTTACGCCTACATGTTCTGGTTTTTTGGGAGAGTCAGTGGCTAGCTGACCCACTGCCCAGTAAACTGAGAGCGATCAAGGGAACTACTCGCGTGTGGCGGAGCTCCTTCCGGGCCCGGAGGTAGTCCGTCATTTTGTGTAGGCTAAGGATAGGTCATAAGGATCCACCCACTCGTATCTTATGAGAAGGGAAGACCCCCCACTTTGTACCTGTGGAGCCGTATTCACCGTGGCCCACATTTTCACCGAGTGTGTGGATCTTGCTGACTTACGAAGAAACCTTGGCTTGCAGACGACACTCAAACTTATATTAGCCGATGACGCGGTGGCTGCTGATCGCGTTATCCGCTTTATAAGTGAGAGTGGGTTAGGGCCAGCAATCTAAATTTTCCAGTGAACATTGACTCAACGACTTGTTCGTTTGTGAATGATAATGTTTTGTTTTTCCGTAAATTTTGTTTATTTTTATAACTTTTATTTAATTTTTTGTTTTTGTTATAATAATTTTTGGTAATTTTAAATTTAGATGTCCACCTCAAAATTTTAAATTCAATTCAAAATTTGTATTCTTTAATCTGTGTTAAGAGGGGCAGATGACCTCGTAGTTCCGCCCCTTAAAACAACAATTTAAAAAAATCCCTCTTGATTTCGCCTCTAATCGGCCCTAAACTATCTACGATGCAGTCCCATTCGATCTAGAACTAAACGATCTACGATGCAGTCCCTCTCGGACTAGCACTATACTATCTACGATACTGTCCCTCTTGATTTAGCCTCAAATTGCCCTTAACTATCTACGATGCAGGCTCTTTCGATCTAGAACTAAACTATCTACGATGCAGTCCCTCTCGGACTAGCACTGAAGTATCTACGATGTAGCCCCTTTTATTTAGCACTTAGCTATCTACGATATATTCCGTCTTGATTTTTCACTAAACTATCTACGATGCAGTCCCTCCTGGGCTAGCTGTAAACTATCTACGATGCAGTCCCTTGGACTAGCAGTTAACTATCTACGATGCAGTCCCTCTAAATTAAGCACTAATCTATCTGCAATGCAGTTCCTCTCGAACTTACACTAAGCTCTACGATGCAGTCCCTCTCGATCTAGAACTTAACTATCTACGATGCAGTTCCTCTCGAACTAGAACTTAACTATCTACGATGCAGTGCCTTTCGGACTAGCACTAAAGTATCTCCGTTGTAGTCACTTTTATTTAGCACTTAGCTATCCACGATACATTCCCTCTTGATTTTGCACTAAACTATATACGATTCAGTCCCTCTCGGTCAAGCAGTAAACTATCTACGATGCAGTCCCTCTAGGTTAAACACTAAACTATCTGCTATGCAGTTCCTCCCTAACTAGCAATAAACTATCTACGATGCAGTCCCTCTCGGACTAGCAGTTAACTATCGACAATGCAATCCCTTTAGATAAAGAACTAAACTATCTACGATACAGTTCCTGTCGGGCTAGCACTAAACTATCTGCCTTTCGGGCTGGAACTACACTATTTACGATGCAGTACCTATCGGACTAGCAGTTAACAATCTACGATGCAGCCCCTTTAGATTTAGCACTAAGCTATTTACGATGCAGTTCCTCTCGAACTAGCATGGAACTATCTACGATACTGTCCCTCTTGATTTAACCTCTAATTGGCCCTAAATTATCTACGATGCAGTCCCTTTCGAACTAGAACTTAACTACCTACGATGCAGTCTCTCGCGGACTAGCACTATACTATCTACGTTACTGTCCCTCTTGATTTAGACTCTTAATTGCCCTTAACTATCTACGATGCAGGCTCTCTCAAACTAGAACTATACTATCTACGAAGCAGTCCCACTAGGACAAGCACTAAAGTATCTATACGATGTAGTTCCTTTCATTTAGCACTAAGCTATCTGCGATATATTCCGTCTTGATTATGGACTAAACAGTCTACAATGCAGTTTCTCTCGAACTAGCACTAAACTATTTAGGATACTGTCCCTCTTGATTTAGCCTCTAATTGGCCCTTTTATCTACGATGCAGTCCCTCACAGAGTAGCACTAAACTATCTACGATGCAGTCCCTCTCAGACTAGCGCTAACGTATCTACGACGTAGTCCGTTTTATTTAGCACTAAGCTATTTACGATACATACCGTCTTGATTTTGCACTAAACTATGTACGATGCAGTCCCTCTTGGGCTAGCAGTAAACTATCTACGATGCAGTCCCTCGAGGTTAAACACTAAACTATCTACGACGCAGTTCCTCTCGGAATAGCAGTAAACTATATACGACGCCGTCCCTTTAGATTAAGCACTAAACTATCTACGACGCAGTTAATTTCGAACTAGCAATAAACTATCTACGATGCACTTCCTCTCAGTATAGCACTAAACTACACACATCAAAAAAAGTTTTGCATCACCTCGGTTCCAAGAGTTCCGGAACCGTTAAATACAAAGGGAATAGAGATCAACACAAACAACATTTCAGCTCGTTTTATTGCTCATGAGACCCACACATTGCATGTTGTACCATCATACAGCTAGACTTTCAGCATTTGTGGTCCAGATTGCAGTACACACCACTACCTCTAATACCCAGTAGCACGTCCTCTTGCATTGATGCATGCCTGTATTCGCCGTGGCATACTATCCACAAGTTCATCAAGACACTGTTGGTCCAAATTGTCCCACTCCTCAACGACAATTCGGCGTAAATCTCTCAGAGTGGTTGGTGGGTCAAGACGTCCATAAACAGCCCTTTTCAACATATCCCAGGCATGTTCGATAGGGTTCATGTCTGGCGAACATGCTGGCCACTGTAGTCGAGCGATGTCGTTATCTTGAAGGAACGCATTCACAAGATGTGCACGATGAGGTCGAGAATTGTCGTCCATGAAGACAAATGCCTCTCCAATATTCTGCCGATATGGTTGCACTATGGGTCGGAGGATGTCATTCAGGTATCGTAAAGCCGTTTCGGAGCCTTCCATGACCACCAGTGGCGTACGTCGGCCCCACATAATGCCACCCCAAAACATCAGGGAACCACCACCTTGCTGCACTCGCTGGACAGTGTGTCTAAGACGTTCAGCCTGACCAGGGTGCCTCCAAACACGTCTCCGACGATTGTCTGGTTGAAGGCATATGCGACACTCATCGGTGAAGAGAACGTGATGCCAATTCCGTGGGGTCCATTCAGCATGTTGTTGGGCCCATCTGTACCGCGCTGCATGGTGTCGGGGTTGCAAAGCTGGACCTCGCCATGGACGTCGGGAGTGAAGTTGCGCATCATGCAGCCTATTGCGCACAGTTTGAGTTGAAACACGACGTCCTGTGGCTGAACGAAACGCATTATTCAACATGGTGGCATTGCTGTCAGGGTTCCTCCGAGCGGCAATCCGTAAGTAGCGGTCATCCACTACAGTAGTAGCCCTTGGGCGGCCTGAGTGAGGCCTGTCATTGACAGTTCCTGTATCTCTGTACCTCCTCCATGTCCGAACAACATCGCTTTGGTTCACTCTGAGACGCCTGGAAACTTCCCTTGTTGAGAGCCCTTCTTGACACAAAGTAACAATGCGGACGCGATCGAACTGCGGTATTGACCTTCTAGGCATGGTAGAACTACAGACAACATGAGCAGCGTACCTTCGTCCTGGTGGAATGACTGGAACTGATCGGCTGTCGTACCCCCTCCGTCTAATAGGCCCTGCTCATGCATGGTTGTTTACATCTTTGAGCAGTTTTAGTGACATCTATAAACAGTCAAAGGGACTGTATCTTGGATACAATATACACAGTCAACGTCTATATGCCGGAGATCTGGGAACCGAGGTGATGCAAAACTTTTTTTGATGTGTGTATCTACGATGCAATCCCTCTCGAACTAGCAGTAAACTATCTACGATGCAGTTCCTCTCGGACTAGCACTAAACTATCTACGGTACATTCCCTCTTTATTTGGCCTCGAATTGGCCCCAAAACTATCTACGATGCACTCCCTCTCGAACTAGAACTTAACTATCTACGATGCAGTCGCTCTCGGACTAGCACTAAAGTATCTACGATGCAGTCCCTTTTGATTTAGCACTAAGATATCTACGATTCATTCCGTCTTGATATTGCACTAAACTAACTAGGATGCAGTTCCTCTCGGACTAGCACTAAATTATCTACGGTACATTCCCTCACGATTTAGCCTCGAATTAGCCCAAAACTATCTACGATGCACTCCATTTCGATCTAGAACTAAACTATCTACGATGCAGTCCCTTTTGATTTAGCACTAAGATATCTACGATTCATTCCGTCTTGATTTTGTACTAAACTACGATGCAGTCCCTCTCGGACTAGCAGTAAACTATGAACGTTACAATCCATCTTGATTTATTTCTAAACTCTCTACGATACGGTCCCTCTCGGACTAGCACTAAACTATCTACGATACAGTCCCTCTTGATTTATCCTTTATTTAGCCCTAAGGTATCTACGATTGAGTCCCTCTCGAACTAGAACTAAACTATCTACGATATAATCCCTCTCGATCTAGAACTAAACTATCTACGATACATTCCGTCTTGATTTTGCACTAAACTATCTACGATGCAATCCCCATACCTGCCAACTCTCCCGATTTAGGCGGGAGACTCCCGATTTCAGATCATTTCTCCCGCCCTCCCGCTTAACGTATTAAATCTCCCGATTTTTCAAAAACCCCACGCGTAATTTTGGATTTAATGTGTCGTCTATCGAACGGATCGACTTTACGTGTTTTGAAGTTATATCTCGATACCGCAGTTTCGCTCTGTATCGATAATCGACAACTGCGTACTAACTCCCGCGTCGCGTCCTGCTGTTATAAAAAGTTGGCTTCGAATAAGTCTTCGTTTGAAATCGGCTTCGAATAAGTCTTCGTTTGAAATCGTCGAAGGTTAATTCAGCGCTTGTTCCTAGATGTGTTGCATAATGACCAGTGGGTGATAGGTAGTTGTACGCTGCGGAATATTGTATCTGTTTCACACGTGAAATTATATGATTTGTGTATAACTTAGTTTGATGTTGTTGGCGTTAATATGCCGGTAGGTTATTGTGATTTTTCGAACTGAGTGATTGCGTCGGTTCCTCGGTAATAAGGCGAAAAGATATGATGTGACATTTAAAAGTGTGTACAAAGATAACATTCCCAGGGTGTCTACCGGTAACGGAAGTAACGAATTTTACAAATGGGTAACGAAAATTTTCCGAAGGCGGATTGAATTATTTTAACTCGCGCCTCTAGGCTCAGAGATGGCGATGGAGCGAGTTTCACGCAAGCGGCGCCAATTGCATAAGCTATATTTCCCCGTGCCCGACCTCGAGGAAATGCATACTGAGGATACCCTGAGTGGTATACATCGTTCAGCGTATATCTTCGGCATCAAGATGACTTTTAGTTTTGTGTGAAATATTTATGTGTTATATTAGGAAGCCTGACTTTTCGCGAGACGTTTATTCGTGAAAACTTCTGAAATTATTCAGAAACCTCGCATTTTTCGCATTTATTTGGAGACTGTTAAATTGAAGTCCAGAAATAACGCTAAATAATTTAATGTCGCGATCTCGCGAAATGTTACCGTTTTGAAAAAGATTCGAAATACGTAGGCTGTAACTTATTTTAAAAATCTGTCTCGTAAATTTGCGACATCCAGTATGGTTAATTCGAAATTCCGTTATATGATGATTTTTCCTTCGAACTTTGGTTCCATCGGATATATTATAATCTAACCGGTTATTTCGAAAACTTGTATAACTTTTATAATTCGTGATTCGCATTCGAAAGAAAACTTGTCCTCTAGTCGTATTATTCGTGCAATCCTCTCCGAATAATTCTTAATATTTGATACCTACTTCGAACATTCATACTCAAGACGGCCGGCTGACCGCACGACTTGCCTGCGGGAATCTCGTCAAATGGACCGAGATCGACGTCAGTAGCGTAAAATCAAAAAACCCGTCCCCTATCGTGAACTTGTGACCACGAGGTCTGCGGGAATCCCGTCAAAGATGATTGGGCACCAATCACGAAACATTCCGAAACCTACTCGCTACCTTTCCCATGACCGTATACTTAAAAGCGTACGGGGAGCGAGAAGTGCATCTACCCACTTAGAAATGACAGCCTACGTAGCGTCGCGATACTAATTTCTCCTCGTGATCCACCCTGAACTGATGGACTCCCAACAACAGCATAGGGACAGCGGGAATCACGGCGCCGGCCTTACAACTTGTCCATAACTACTCGTGAATTTTAACCATGCCCAACCCTGAGCTTGCCTCCACCATTCTGTGAGGACGAATAAACAATCGTTCAACGGCCGGGTGCGGCGCGGTATGCACAATATCACGAGGACAACGTGAATCTCGTAAAACGGCCGAGAGCGGAAGCGGCAGCGATTGCCATACGTCGCGATATTTCTCTGCATTCAATGACGAGAACAACTATATTTTTGTCAAACGGACAGCAGGTGGCGCCGATTGCATAATAATGCTATATTTCCTCGCGCCCGACCTCCAAGACAATGGAAATCTCGTCGAACGACTAAAAGTGACACCGATTATTAAATCGTGATATTTATCAGTGTTCTATCGCGAAAACAACGGGAATCTTGACAAACGGGTGAGACCAGCGCCGATCGTGTAACATCTTGAAATTTCGCCGTACTTGACTGTGAGGACAGAATTCGGTTACAATCATGTAACGTCCCGTAAATTTCTTCGTGATCTACCGCGGGGACAAAGGAAAGATTAGAGCAGAGCAACCTCTTGGCAGTTATAAAAACGCCTTGTGCACAAGACGACATATTAGCTGAAACAACTCATTTGATAATAAATATCTAGTATTTATTTATTATTTTTAAAATTGTTGTAACTCCCTAAGTGAATTGTATTTACCGCTTTAAACACAGTTCATTGCTGTCTTTCTCCACCGCGTGATGAGCCCATTTGCTTGCAGACCGCAGACGTATCTTGAATTCAAAGGTAACTAAAATTAACTAAAAGTTAACTAAAAGGTAGCTAAAAAGTAACTAATTTTTACTTCATCCTTACAGTCGACACCCTGATTCCGCATATAACTCAGTCAAGAAGAGGCGCAACATTTACATTTTGTAGTGTCTGTAGGTGTGATTTCAGTATCTCGCATAGTGGAAAGGGGGACATTTCATTTTCCAAAATTAAGTTTTTTGTAAATACATTTCCTAGCATGTTAACAGACACTCAAGACAATTTTAATGAGGAAATGGATGCTTTACATTCCCAATTTTGTAACTTCCAACTAGAGGATGTGACATCTATTGAAGAAGAAGAAGAGAGAATTGATGTGAAGCGGGCACTGGTAGGCCAAATGATATGTTTTGGTGGGGTACTCAAGTTATGCTTTCCATTCTGACCATTCCGCATAGTAATGCAGAGTGTGAGAGGATGTTCAGGTCATCTCTCTCTGACAAGACTTTGGATAAACTTATAACTCTGAAGTCGATTCAGAAAGGGAAGTGTTTTGAGCAAGAATATAGCAAGACCTTTTTGAAGAGGGCAAAATCAGCCTCAGTCACCTGCAACAACGACCAATAATATGATCTTCGATACATATTTGGTGCAATGTCTTAGCCTGTGTATGTATTATGTAGCGTTCCCCCCCCCCCCCCCCCCCCCCCCCCCCCCCCCCCGTCGCCGCGTAGAATCTCCCGATTTTTCACTTTGAGAGGTTGGCAGGTATGCTGAATCCCTCTTGATTTTGCACTAAACTATCTACGATCCAGTCCCTTTCGAAATACATCTAAACTATCTACGGTGCAGTCCCTTTCGAACTGGCACTAAAGTATCCACGATGTAGTCCATTTTGATTTAGCTACCTACGATGCAGGTCGTCTTGAACTAGCACTAAACTATCTACGATTCAGTCCATCTCGGACTAACAGCAAACTATTTTCGATGCAGTCCCACTAGGTTAAATACTATACTATCTACAACGGAGTTCCTCTCGGACAAGACTATGAAATAAACAGTCTACGATGCAGTTCCTCTCGAACTAGAACTATATTATGTACGATGCTGTCCCTCTCAGTCTAGCACTAACCTATCTACGATGCAGTCCCTCTCGGAGTAGCAGTTAACAATCGACAATGCAGTCACTCTAGATAAGGAACTAAACTATCTACGATACAGTTTTTCTCGGACAAGCACTAAACTATCTACGATGCAGTCCCTCTCGGACTAGCACTAAACTATCTACGTTACTATCCATCCTTATTTATTTCTAAACTATCTACGATGCAGTCCCTCTCGGACTAGCACTAAACTATCTACGATACTCTTCCTCTTGATTATTAGCCACTAATTGGCCCTTAACTATCTACGATGCAGGCTCTTTCGATCTAGAACTAAACTATCTACGATGTACTCCCTCTCAGACTAGCACTAAACAATCTACAATACACTCCATCTTGATTATGGTCTAAAGAGTCTACGTTGCAATTCCCTTCGAACTAGCACTAAACTATCTACGAAACGCCCTTCTTGATGTAGCCTCAAATTGGCCCTAAACTATCTACGATGCAGTCCCTTTCGATCTAGAAATAAACTATCTACCATGCAGTTCCTCTCAGGCTAGCAGTAAACTATCTACGATGCAGTCCCTCTCGCACTAGCACTAACGTATCTACGATACATTCCGTCTTGTTTATGGATTAAACAGTCTACGATGCAGTTCCTTTCGAACTAGCAATAATCTATCTACGATACGTCCATCTTGATTTAGCCTCAAATTGGCCCTAAACTATCTACGATGCGTGCCCTTTCAACCTAGAACAAAACTATCTACGATGCAGTCCCTCTCCGACTAGCACTAAACTATCTACGATGCAGTCCCTCTCGGACTAGCACTAAACTATCTACGATACAGTCTCTCTCGGACTAGCAGTTAACTATCGACAATGCAATCCCTTTAGATAGAGAACTATACTATCTACGATACAGTTCCTCGCCGACTAGCACTAACCTATCTACGATGCAGTCCCTTTCAGGCTAGCACTACACTATTTACGATGCAGTACCTCTCGGACTAGCAGTAAATGATCTACGATACATTTAGTCTTGTTTATGGACTAAACAGTCTACGATGCAGTTCCTCGCGAACTAGCACTAAACTATTTACGATACTGTCCCTCTTGATTTAGCCTCTAATTGGCCCTTTTATCTACGATGCAGTCCTTTTCGATTTATAACTAAACTATCTACGATACAATCCCCCTAAAACTAGCATTTAGGTATCTACGATGTAGTCCGTTTTATTTAGCACTAAGCTATCTACGATACATTCCGTCTTGATTTTGCACTAAACTATGTATGATGCAGTCCCTCTTGGGCTAGCAGGAAACTATCTACGATGCAGTCCCTCAAGGTTAAACACTAAACTATCTACAACGCAGTCCCTCTCGGACTGGGATTCAACTATCTACTATACATTCGGTCTTAATTATAAAATAAGCAGTCCACGATGCAGATCCATTCGAACTAGCAATAAACTATCTGCGATGCAGTCCCTCTCAGTATAGCACTAAACTATCTACGATGCAATGCCTCTCAAACTAGCAGTAAATTATCTACCATGCAGTTCCTCTCGGACTAGCCCTAAACTATCTACGATACATTCCCTTTTGATTTAGCCTCTAATTGGCCATAAACTATCTACGATGCACTCCCTTTCGATATAGAACTAATCTAACTACGATGCAGTCCCTCTCGGACTAACAGTAAACTATGTACGTTACAATCCATCTTGATTTATTTCTAAACTGTCTACGATACCGCCCCTCTCGGACTAGCACTAAACTATGTACGTTACAATCCATCTGGATTTATTTCTAAACATTTTACGATTCAGTCCCTCTCGCACTAGCACTAAACTATCTACGTTACTATCCATCTTGATTTATTTCTAAACTGTCTACGATACAGTCCTTATCGGACTAGCACTAACCTTTCTACGATACACTCCCTCTTGATTTATCCTCTATTTAGCCCTAGGCAATCTACGATTGAGTCTCTCTCGAACTAGAACTAAACTATCTACGATGCAGTCCCTCTCGATCTAGAACCAAACTATCTACGATATATTCCGTCTTGATTTTGCACTAAACGGTCTACGGTGCAATGACTCTTGATTTTACACTAAACTATCTACGATGCAGTCGCGCTCGGACTAGCTCTAAATTATCTATGATGCATTCCCTTTTGATTTAGGACTAAGCTTTCTACGATGCAGTTCTTCTCGAAGTAGCACTAAACTTTGTGCGATGCAGTCCCTTTCGAAATAGATCTAAACTATCTACGGTGCAGTCCTTTTCGTACTAGCGCTAAAGTATCTACTATGTAGTCCATTTCGATTTAGCACTTAGCTACCTACGATGCAGTTCATATTGAACTAGCATTAAATTATCTACGTTGCAGTCCCTCTCCGACTAGCAGTTACCTATCTACGATGCAGTCCTTCTATATAAGGCACTAGACTGTCTACGATGTAGGTTCTCTCAAATTAGCAAGAAAGTATCTACGATGCAGTCCCTCTCGGACTAGCACTAAACTCCCTACGATGCAGTCCCCCTCAGTATAGCACTAAACTATCGATAATGCAGTCCTTCTAGATAAAGAACTAAACTATCAACGATGCAGTTCCTCTCTGACTTGGACTATGCTATCTACGATGCTGTCCCTCTCAAACTAGCATTAAACTATCTACTATGCAGTTCCTCTCGAACTAGCACTAAACTATCTGCGATACAGGCCCCCTTGATTTAGCCTCCAATTTCACCTTAACTATCTACGATGCGGGCCCTTTCGATCTAGAACTAAACTGTCTACGATGCACCCTTTCGAACTTGCGCTCAAGTATCTACGATGTAGTCCCTTTCGAATTTGCACTTAGCTCTCTATGATGCAGGTCGTTTTGAACTTGCACTAAACTATCTACGATGCAGTCCCTCTCGGACTAGCAGTACACTAACTACGAGGCAGTCCCTCTATGTTATACATTAAACTATCTACGATGCAGTCCCTCTCGGACTAGCAGTAAAGTATATACGAGGCAGTCCCTCTTGGACTATCAGTTAACTATCTACGATGCAGTCCCTTTTGTTTTGCCCTAAGCTAGCTACGATGCAGTCCCTCTCAGATTAGCGTTTAATTATCTACAATGCAGTCCCTTTTTGTTTAGCACTAAGCTATCTACAATACATTCCGTCTTGATTTTGCACTAAACTATCTATGATGCTGTCCCTCTCGGACTAGCACTAGATTATATACGATGAAGTCCCTTTTGATTTTGCACTACGATATCTACAATACATTCCGCCTTGAATATAGAATAAACAGTCTACGATGCAGTTCCTCTCCAACTAGCACTAAACTATACACGATACCTTCCCTCTTGATTTAGCCTCTATTTGACCCGAAACTATCTACGATTTAGTCCCTCTTGGACTAGCACTAAGGTATCTACGATCCAGTCGCTTTTGATTTAGTACTTAGCTATCTACGATGCAGTTCACCTTGAACTAGCACTAAACTATCTACGATGCATTCCCTTTCGAAATAGATCTATTCTATCTACGGTGAAGTCCCTTTCGAACTAGCGCTAAAGTATGTACGATGTAGTCCATTTTGATTTAGCACTAAGCTACCTACGATGCAATTCGTCCTGAACTAGCACTAAACTATCTACGATGCAGTCCCTCTCGGACTAGCAGCAAACTATCTTCGTTGCAGTCCCTCTAGGTTAAACACAATGCTAACTACAACGAAGTCCCTCTCGGACAAGCACTAAACTATCTACGATACATTCCGTCTTGATTATGAAATAAACTGTCTACGATATAGTTAGTTTCGAACTAGCACTAAATTATGTACGATGCAGTCCCTCTCAGTCTAGCACTAAACTATTTACAATGCAGTCCCTTTCGAACCAGCAGTTAACTATCCTTAATGCAGTCACTCTAGACAAGGAACTAAACTATCTACGATACAGTTTCTCTCGGACAACCACTAAACTGTCTACGTAGCAGTCCCTCTCGGACTAGCAGTAAACTATCTACGAAGCAGTCCCTCTCTAACTAGAACTAAAATATATACGATGCAGTCCCTCTTGATTTAGCTCTAAAAATCTAAGCTGCAGGACCTCTCGAACTAGCAATAAAATATCTTTGATACAGTCCGTCTTGATTTAGCACTAAACTATCTACGATGCAGTCCCTTCTGATTTAGCTCTAATCTATCTACGATGTAGTCCCTCTTGATTTAGCACTATAGTAACTACGATGCTGTCCCTCACGAACTAACACAAACTCTCTACGATGCAATCCCTCACGAACTATCACTAAATTGTATATTTTGCAGTACCTCTTGGACCTGCACTAACACCATCTACGATGCAGTCCATCTCGTATTAGCACTAAACTGTCTACGAAGTTGTCACTCTCGAACTAGCACTGAAGTATCTACGATGCAGTTCCCCTCGAACTATCACTAAATTGTCTACGATGCAGCCCCTCTATGATTAGCAATAAACTATCTACGATGCAATCCCTCTTTATTTAGCAATGAACTATCTACGATGTAGTCCTACTCGGACTAGCCGTAAACTATCCACGATGCAGCCCTCTCGGACTAGCGGTAAACTATCTACGTTGCAGTCCTACTCTGACTAGCACTAAAATATCTACGATGCAGTCCCTCTCGGACTAGTGGTAAACTATCTACGTTGCAGTCCTACTCTGACCAGCACTAAACTATCTACGATACAGTCCCTCTAGATTTTGCATTAAACTATCTTATGTTGTAGTGCCTCTCGAACTATAACTAAACAATCTATAATGCAGTCCCTCTCGGACTAACATTAAACTATATCTAGGATGCAGTCCCTCTCGTATTAGTACTAAACTGTCTACGAAGGGGTCCATCTCGAACTGGCACTGAATTATCTACGATGCTGTCCCTTTAGAACTAGCTCTAAAATATCTACGATGCCGTTCCTCTCGAACGATCAATAAACTGTCTAAGATGCAGTCTCGCTTGGACTAGCACAAATATCTACGATGCAGTCCCTCTCGAACTATCATTAAGTGTCTACGATGCAGTCCATCCCGGACTAGCACAAATATCTAAGATGCAGTCCCTCTCGAACTAGCACTAAACTATCGGTGATTTAGTCCGTCTTGGACTAGCAATGTTCTACCGACGATGCAATCCCTCTCGGACTAGCAGTATAATATCTATGAAGCAGTCCCCCTCAGACTAGCAATTAACTATCTGCGATGCTGTCCTTCACGAACTAACACAAAGCTCTCTACGATGCAGTCTCTCTCGGACTGGCATTTAACTGTCTATGATCCAGTCCCTCTCGGACTAGCAGTTAACTATCTACGATGCAGTCCCTCTCACACTAGCAGTAATATACCTAAGGTGCAGTCTAGAGCCGGGCAAATTTGCTCTAGTTCCGATCGGGATCGTAAGTTTCCGCATGGCTAGTATCGCCCCCCACCAAGCACATTCAAGGCCAGGTCTCTCCGCTGAACGAGAATCTTAAGTCTCGATAATACCGGTACTGAGTGGGAGTCTCGATAATACCGGAACTCCTTTTTTCTCGGCGTTATCGATAGTATCTATTTAAAGGAAAAAGCAGACTCGCTCACGCCGCTGCACGTGTCACTCAAGCCGTTGCACGTATAAAGTCAAAGCCTTCTGTAATAACTCCGGAATGTAAACCATTCCTCGTTCTTACATTTGACAAATTTAAAGCAGTATGAAGTGATCCACCCCAGGAAGATCACATTGAATTGAGTTCGCATCTGCCACCTCCTTACCACTCCTACCCTCAGTTACAAATACTGTATACACACACTACTACGGACACCATAATAACACAGGTTATTAGACAAAGTTGGCACACACAAGAACACAAAAATGATCACGATGTTGTAGCCCCTAAAGTAAAATAAAACTCAAATAATTGGCGTAGCAGAGACGAGCTACAAGAAAATCTCACGTGTATGACTCATGAATTTTTAGCCTACTGACTAGGAATTTGCTTTAAAGAATACTTTCAACCTTCTTCTCCACCTTGTAACTGGTTGTAATTAGAGGCAGCTATAGTGAAAAAATTGGCTGCGATGGTGAAAATACACTTGGAAAATTTTACGCTGAAAAGTTTCAACTAATTTCATCTACTAAAAACTCTAATATTGTGCTTGAAAACAATACCAGTTTGTGGCATGCAGTATATTAATCATGTCAGTGCAAACACCTCACTGATTTGTCCATAAATGCCAATGATATGACAGTTTGAGTGAGAATAGTGCGACGGGAGTTGCACTGAGAACAACTCATTACCGCGGGAATGTCACTTCGTCCGATACTCCAAAGTCTCGTTCGATCACAAGGCAATAGATGCAACGTGTGAGCACGTGCGTAGGGACGCGATTGTAATGGCGGTGGCTTAAGCATATGACAAAGCCATTATGACGAAAGATAAAATCAATCTTATTCTTGAAGGTAAACATTTTTTCGTATGTCCGACGACTAGAGAATATTATTCAAACTGGTAGGAGCATTTGAGATAAAGAGTGTCAGGTATCCAACGCAAACGTTTTCACTGTGTATGTTTGTAACATTTTCCCTCGTCGTATAATAGTCTCAGTGGGTGAATTGGTTACGCGCTGGACTCATGAGTTAAAGGTCCGGGGCACGATCCTCGTTAGGGGAAGTGATTTTAATTTTTGTTTCGTTACGTTTTATTGTTTATGTCGACCACTTTACAAGTATCTTACTACAAAAATGATACGACAAAACACAGTTGCATCACAGGGGCTTTAGTAATATAGCGAGTGCATGAATTTTCAGGTTTTATTACGAGAAAGTTACATACGGTAGTGCTAGAATGTGGCACTACATGAAAAATCTTAATATGTAGCCTACACGTCAAATAGAATTTTGTTTTGCTGAAATTTAATTTAATTTTTTTTTATTTAGTCAATTTACCCTCTAGGTTGGTGGTTCCCACGGACTCAGCGAGGGAACTCACCACTACCGCCTCTATGGGCAGTGTCCTGGAGCTTGGAACATCTGGTCGGGAGGGATACAACTGGGGAGATGTGATCAGCACTTCGCCCAGGCGGCCTCACCTGCAAAGCGAACAGGGGCCTCATGAGGGATGGGAAGGGATGGAAGATTGGGATGGAAAGGCTAGGAAGAGGGAAGGAGGCGGCCGTGGCCTTACAGTAGGTGCCATCCTGGCATTTGCCCGAAGACGAAGTGGGAAACCACGAAAAACCGCTTCGAGGATGGCTGAGGTGGGAATCGAACCCCCTCTACTCATTTGGGCCACCCGAGGCTGAGTAGACCCTGTTCCAGTCCTCATACCACTTTTCAAATTTCGTGGCAGAGCCGGGAATCGAACCCAGGACCTCCGGGGCGGCAGCTAACCATGCTGACCGCTACGCTACGGAGGCGACTCTGAAATTTAATGAACAAAAAATACCGACTGACGATCAAAATCTCCTTCCATACCGTATGTTATTAGGATGATATGCTCAATATACCTTAGGTAGTCTGTTAATATGATATCGTTGAAGTTGAGTGGATTCTTCCAATTCGCAGACTCCAGTCAACGGAGTGAACAATTTCCATTGAATCCTTACACAACAAGCCTCAGTGCCTTCAGGCAGCGCCATATTGCCCAAGCGAGAACGAGCGATAATGTCGAGAATTATCGTTATCGAGCCCACATTATCGGTGATACCAGTTCCGGAACCAGCATTTCCGTTTTTTTATTCTCGTCTAACGAGACCGATCGGAACTCAAGAGCTTTTTGCCCGGCTCTAGTGCAGTCCCTCTCGACGGGCAGTAAACTATCTACGATGCAGTCCCTGTTGGACTACCCTTAACTTTCTTCTATGAAATCCGTCTCGGACTAGCAGTAAGCTATCTTATATGCAGTCTCTCTAGGACTAATGCTAATGGGAATTGAATGCTGTCCAATTGCTTACGGAATATATTAATGGTTGACAGAATGATGTACCGACATATTTATTGTTGCATTGCTTATCAATATAAGATTGTTGATGACATAATGAATTATACATTCTCACTTATTTTTTCGAAGTGTGCATGCCATTGGTATTTGATTATAATTGTTGATGTCAGAAAGAATTATCCGCAATAGCTTGTTGTTGCAAAGAAGTGCAATCCATTGCAAATTGAATATAATTGATGACAAGGAATTGTCCATAATCTCTTATTGTGGTAAAGATTACAGCCCATTGAATATAACTTCTGATAAAACGTGTGCTTATAATTGTTGATAACGGAAGGAATTATCCACAATTGCTTATTGTTGCCAAGAGTACAGTCAATTACTTCAACATATCTTCGATAACAAGAAAGAATATCCACAAATATTTCTTGTTGCAATGAGCGCAGTCTATTGCAATTTGAATACCGGTACCTAATTGTTGATGATTAATATTTATCCACAAAAGTTTATTATTGCAAATTGCGCATTGAAACAATTGTTGATGACAAGTATCCACAAATATTTATTGTTACAAAGAGTACAGTCCTTTTGCATGTTGGATTTAATTGCTGATGACAGGAATATCTAGAAATATTCATTGTTGCATATAGTGTAGTCCAGGGGTCTCCAAACTTTCCAGCCTTAGGGCCATACTGATTACTCCAGTAAGTTCCGAGGGCCAAAACCATATTATCATTGTTGCCGGTGGTAAAAAGTGAAATAGTCCACTGATGAAAAAAAAGTCCGAAAAAGTACGCAACGTTGAAAAAAGGCTGCAAATCGGACTAAAGTCCGCAAAACGGCAACACTGCATATTATTAATTTTCCTGTCATTATCTGTAATTTCTAGATTAGTCGTAGAGTACGAGGCATGAGGAGTAACGTGACACGACATCTGGTGGACACAAGCGGAAATAGGTAGTACCTTCTATCGCTAACAGATGGCGCTAATAGCACGTACAGAGTAATCTCGTTGGTTCGAGAGAGTTCTGGTGTCTTCCACTCACTTCTAGATGGCAGTAATTGGAATATATAAGAAGGCTAGTTGCGCAACCACAAGTCAGTTCCTATGACACTGTTGTGAAATAAAATAGTGCGTACCTCCTTAAAACGTGTTTGTGCGTGTTTAAGTTTAAGACATCTTTGTAACAGTATTTTGATTTGAATTGTTGCTTTTGTGTGTGATTTAGTAGTATGGAAAAGAAGCAAAAAATTGATAGTGAATGCAGAAAATTCAAAGATGAGTGGAACATTCAGTATTTCGTAATTGAGTCCAGTAACAAGGCGCTATGTTTGATTTGCAATGAAAGCATAGCCGTTCTCAAGGAATATAACATTAAACGTCATTGTGAAACAAAACATTTTCAAAATTACTCAAAATATACAGGAAGTTTGCGGACAGAAAAATTCGAAGCTATGAAGCGCGGATTGAAATCGCAGCAATCTTCATTTACAAAACTCAAAACCGAACAAGAGGCTGCAACTCGTGCCAGCTTTCGTGTGGCTCTTGAAATTGCAAAACGTGGAAAACCATTCACCGATGGAGAAATGATCAAAGAATGCATAATTGCAGCAGCCGAAGAAATGTGCCCTGAAAAGTTAAATTTATTAAAAACTGTCAGTATGTCAGCAAACACTGTGGCTCGAAGGGTAGAAAACATCGCTGAAAATATATCCTCTCAACTGTTCGACAAAAATGGAGATGTTGAGTGGTTTTCTTTGGCCTTGGATGAGTCAACGGATGTGTCAGATACTGCTCAGGCGTTGATTTATATTCGAGGAGTAGATAAAAGCTATGAAGTGCATGAAGAACTTCTTGATATGTATAGTATTCATGGCACAACTACTGGTACAGATATTTTTAAAGGAGTTGAAATGGCCATTAATCAAAAGAACCTTCGATGGAAAAACTTGAAATGTATTACAACTGATGGAGGCAAAAACATGAGTGGGAAAGATAAAGGAGTGGTCGCTCTTGTGTCAAAGGCTGTAGAAAATGACGGTGGTTCAAAACCATTAGTCTTACATTGTATCATTCATCAACAGTCTTTGTGCGGAAAATGTTTGGATATGTCTGAAGTTCTGAAACCAGTCATATCAACTGTTAATTTTATGAGATCTTTTGGGCTGAATCACCGACAATTCCGACAATTTATTGAAGAGATTGGAGAAAATGACTTACCTTATCATACTGCCGTACGTTGGCTTAGTTGTGGGAAAGTCCTTCAGCGCTTTTTTGAACTTCGAGAAGTGATCGAAATTTTTTTGAATGAAAAGCATCGCCCTCTTACTGAATTACAAAACAACGCATGGCTGTGGAAGTTAGCATTCTATGTTGATTTGACAAAACATGTGAACGAACTGAATTTGAGATTGCAGGGAGAAAACCAGCATCTTCCTGATTTATACACTAATATCAAATCATTCTGGAAGAAATTGATACTGTTTCAATCACAACTACGAAGTAAATGTTTTTCACATTTTAAAACATGTGAAATATTCAGCCACACCACTGAGACTGAGTTTCCGATCGATTTTGCAATCAAAACTTTGAGTGCTTTGAAAATAAATTTTGATACTCGTTTCTCGGACTTCGATGCCTTTGCGAATCAAATTAAGATTTTTCAGGATCCTTTTGATACTGACATTGAAACCCTAGCCCCGGAACTTCAAATGGAAATGATTGAACTACAGTGCAGTGATATAATTAAGAACAAATATCAAAACTCATCTTTGTTGGAATTTTATAAGAGTCTTCCACTGACACAATTTGATAATTTGCATAAATTTCCTCGTGGGCTGTTTTCTGTTTTTGGTACTACTTATTTGTGTGAGAAGACCTTCTCCAAAATGAAGTACACAAAAAATGTTTACAGATATAAATTAACTGATGAGCATCTTAAATCTCTTTTAATAATTGGTACAAGTAAAATTAGTCCACAACTACAAACTATTGTCAGTGGAAAATCTCGATTACATAAATCTCATTAGTATTTCATATGTCTGCATGTTATACATGTCTTTACTCATTACAATTCTGTGTTTCTTGATCCAACTTATCACAAAAACAATAACAATAAGCCTACAACAATGTTATGAGTAGTTAGCCCATGACCATATCAATGTAGATGTCACATTAATAATTATTCAACATAAAATTAGAATACTTCAGTAAACTAAATTTAATTTGCTATAAAAAATATGTTCTGTAAAAGGAGTTTTCAAGTATGCTAGCTCTCCGCGGGCCGGACAAAATCCGTCCGCGGGCCGGATGTGGCCCTCGGGCCGTAGTTTGGAGACCCCTGGTGTAGTCCATTGCGTATTGATTGTATATTTTGGATAAATAGAATTATCCACAAATGTTTGTCGCAAAGAGTGTAGGCTATTGCATATTCAATAATTGTTGATGCAAGGAGTATCAGTCCGTTGTTCATTATATACGCAAATGTTCATTGTCGAAAATATTGCGGTCATTGCACTTTGATCCATAAATGTTTATTATTATTATTATTATTATTATTATTATTATTATTATTATTATCTCTCCCTATATTATTCTGCTAAGGTCCCATTCCATTTTTGTACCGAAAATAAGGTCCTATTAACACCAACCTACACATATGGGGTACCTACAGGTTCAGCATAACCCAATGTGTGCGCGAAACACACTCACTTACTCCTTAAATGCCTCACAAGTAAATAAATACCATTTTGCACTCGAGAAATGCCTTATAAAGTCATAAAATAAACTCATGAAGGAGTGGCAAGTCATGTCGTTTCCAGGCAACAGTAGCTCTTGACGAGACACGGTCGACTGGATGCGAGTAGCGCTCTCCACTACCGGTATAGAAAATGAGGCTCTTTACATGAAATCCCGTTAGTTACTCTACTGCTCATTCAGCACTGTCAACCCAGTATAGCTTAACAAGGACTTGACACTATTTGTTCTGCGTCGTACTGGTAGGCGAACCTGCCGCTAGAGCGCAGGGCAGCGCGGTGGCATTGGCTAGATACCTAACCTATATGTCTTTCTGTATTCCCAGACTGTATTTATGCTTAGCATTTATTGCATTGCATGGGCATGTTTACTTCTCATAGCCAAATCAGTGTGGACAACATCCACACCTTATTTCGTACAGCAATCCTCTGCGCTTATAATGAAGATTGCGGAGAAATCAATGATCAGATCGTTCAGAACGTAGTTACCGCCGAAAGCAAACCTAAAACCTACCTCAGCTTGGTTTCAGTTCAAACACACGATCCACTAGATGTTCAAATATATCCGACCGAGTTCATAAACAGCATTGACCACTCAGGACTGCCTCCACACAAATTGACTCTTAAGATTAATATCATAATTATGCTCATAAGAAACCTCAACTCCAAACACGGATCAGTAAACGGATTACGTCTAATCGTCACACAGTTGATTGATCAAAATATTATCGCAAAACCAGTAGGTTCCAATGAATTAGTTATAATTCCTCGAATTAAATTGACGCCATGCGATCCAACTATACCACTCAAACTATGTAAAAAACAGTTCCCTGTAAAGATTGCCTTCGCAATGACAATAAACAAGGTCCAGGGTCAAACTCTATATAAAGCAGGCATTTACCTACCAAATCCAGTATTCTCACACGTACAATTATATGTCGCTTTCTCTAGAGTTCAATCCTTTGCAAATATAAAAATTGTTGTAGAAGAAACTCCCGAGCAAACAATACCGGTAACCGATGAATTCGTTGTAACATCGAATATTGTCTACAAAGAGGTGCTGTGACAGGTACAAAACACTGTTATACATATTTATTTGTGTTCTTCTCATTTACATATGCCGTTAACAACAATAAATACATTTCTTCAATATTTAAAACTTCCTTCTCCCACATTCTCCCCTACTACCCCATAAACCTACATTCACGTTGCGAAAGCTCGCTCGGGCGCACTAGTTATTATTATTGGGAGACCACTGCTTGAACTATGCACGGGTTGGCATCGCTTAATAGAGATTTAATCACCAGTAACGTGGATGTAGATATGAGTAGGGAATGTAGTGCTCATTTCATGTTCCTCGTTTTTCCAAGTCCTGCTCGGACGTGATTATTGTTCCAAATTGAAAATAATTTATTCAAGTATTGATTGTTATTGTTGAAAACTGAACTTCTAACTCTGTATTTTTAACAGTAGCGGCTATTCAGGCGAAGAGAGTGAAGAGCCTCTTCACTAGCCATCCCTTAAATAAAATAAACATTATTTTTTCTTATTTAAATAAAAATGTTGTCATTGTCTTGGGCTACTTTTTCATTTTGTGTACTGTTATTTCTACACTCCGTCGCTAGATGGTGCGCAAGCAAGGCTGCATGACGTCCTTGTGGCAGTTGTACTCCCTGTCGCTAGATTGTACTGCCGTAACTTGGAAGGAAATATGCAGGAGACGAAGTATCTTGTTCATGTCAGCCACATCGTCTCGTTGCCATGGTAACCTGACGTCAGTTGTGACGTCATTACCTGCCGTTAGACAGACGAGTGAAGATGTTCCTGTGTCGGCAAGGCAATACGTCTAGTTCAGTTGATGAAAGTTTACATTGCAATAGGCTTCTTTTTCTTTTATCTTGAGGTTTCTATTTACTTTCCCAATTTGTGGGCGTCCAAAGAAATTAATAGAGCTGTGCACTAAAGAAATAAAACCGGAAAGTCCTATAGCCTTCATTGCAAGGGATCTTGGTTCGAACAGTTCCCATAGTTGTGTAGTAGTTATAGAACTGTTCTGCTGGCCTTGCTTACTTTACAGTAACAGTAACAAATTTCCAAAACATTATGCGCGGGTTGAACAAACACAAAGACAGTGAGCAACATTTAAAGAACACGCACACAAGCATTATATCTGACATTTTAAGGGAAAATGCAAGACAAAGTGCACTTAAATGTAATGTGAATGTGACTTGAAACAGGCAGATCCTGGGACTTGTGATTAGAGTTGTTCTATACTTAAGTTTACAGGAACTCTCTTCTAGAGGACATGACGAGACCTCTTTAAACCGTGTGCGCTTTAAGGAATATTATTGAAGATACTGATATCTAAAAAGCCCTTAGAACCTCAAAATTATTAAAATAAAATTCAAAGTGTGTTCCCTGGAAATAAGTGATGCAATATCAGAGTATATCGGAGATCATATCAAGGACCGGCTTAATAATGTTCCGCTTTTTTTCTATGCTAACGCATGGCTGTGATAAATTACAATTCTTAAATAAGTCTTATTAGATTCCGACAAATTTGAGCTGTATAACAAACATATTCAGCAATACCCCACATTTAAGAAATGAACTGTCACAATTTTATGCTCATGAATCCTAGGCCTACAAAGTAAAAATAGTCGGGAGAAATGCATCAAGAACTCCGTGAATAGAAGAGACTTACAAACTTTTGCTTAATTGGGTACTGACAATACCTGCTACAAGTACATCAGTAGAACGCAGTTTCTCTTGTTTGAAAAGATTCAATACTTTTGCGAGTAACACAATATCTCACTCCAGACTTACAGCATTGGCTATCTCCATAAACCGTGAATTTTAGTTGAAATTGATTGAAGACCTTCTATGAGGACATCATAGATAAGATTGCCGACCTTAGGGAACGGAGGATTCATTTAAGGTATAAAAATAAGCGAGTTTGACTTTTTAGTACGATAACTTATGTTTGGTTTGGTTTTAAGTGTTATGCTTTAAGTAGATATTTTAGGATTAAAATACGAAAAAGAATGTCAATATTCACAAACGCAAACATCATGCACTGATGAAATTAGGAGTATGGCTCTTCACCTGATAAACCATCTGCGAGCCGCCACTGATTTTTAACCCGATATTGTTTCAAGAGGGCTGTATTCTTTGAAGCATGGCTCATTGCTTAGTGATGATGTACGAAATTATACCTCACATTTTGCTCAAAACATGCACTGACATATTTGCGACAGGAATCCATTTTCACATGCCATTTGGATCATAATTTGGCAGATTTAGTTATTGTTTTAAGGGGAGGAACTACGAGGTCATCTTCCCCTAATTTGGCAGATTGAAAACAAATAATCCGACTGAAATTATTATTTACAGACAAGTGAGTCTCATATTATCGCAGCATAAGCATTATGTAATTTTGATTCAAGTATTCTATTATACATGTAGATTTAAAAGTGGAAATTTATCATGAAATCCATTATGGTTTTAATTATTCCTCGTGGTGAGACAAATATGCTATCGCACACTACACAAATACCATACCTGAGACCAATAAATCCTGCGTTAATGTAATTGAGTAGAAATGGAATGTATGTTTCATCAGCTTACATTTTACTTGCAAGGGATAAAGGATACACACATACTGCTATCCTCACTTTACCGAAGCCATACATGTGTATTATACAGTAATTTAGAGTAGTGCATAGCATATAATTGCTTTTCAAGCACGCACTCCGTGCTATATTCATGCAGTAAAAGAGTGAGGTCCACCATGCATGTGTGTTTTAGCTTCGAGTATTTATTGACAATTGGACTTATACGGTACTTCATAAAGAAAATAGCATGGAAAGTTATTTTTCTTATATTCTGCATGTGTGTTAATCAAATATTGAAACAATAGTAAAAAGAATCCATTATTTCTGAAATATCGGATATTGCGCCACTTAATGAATATCAACTACTGTATATTGTTTAGTTCTTACAATAACTAATTCTCCACAAGTATGAGTGCCAGTTGTTAAATATTAGGCACAGTATATATGTTCTTTTAGTTGTAACTACACATTATCTGGAACACTTTATTGAGATTCAAAGATTTCTAACCAACTTTTATTCACAAACAAATATGTTAACACCAATTCACAGAATAGTAAAACCAAAGAGTTTTGTACATAGGAACGAAACGTTACCAACCTTAACATTTACAATTTTCTCAACATACTCCCACCTAATTTACAATTTTCTCAAAATTGGAAATTATCAAAGTGTCAAACAGGTGTACAATGTATGTCAATTGAATTCCTTCTCCTCTGTAACATGAAATCAAAGATCTAGTCTTTTAGGAGGGGCCACTTTTCTTCCTGCTCTTGTCCTCAATTCTTCAGGGGATTTGGACACATCCTTGTCATCATCGTCCATGAAGTGGGTTTTTTCTTGGTAACTCTCGGTGCAGGACTGGACCTCCAAGGGGTAGACTCTCTGTATAGGACGTACAACAGTACCACTGCTAGTCTTTAGTTGAACCACCCGGACTCTTCCATCTCGCCCTGGAATGAGCTGCTCAATTCTTGCCAAAGGCCAATCTATTCTCTTCCGATTGTCCGATCCTATTATAACCACCTCTCCAATTATAGGCTTTCTAGTTTCGCGCCGCTTGGTCCAGGTTAACTGCCCCAGATATTCTGATCGGAAGCGTCTTCTTAGCTCTTCTCTCAGTCTTTGCAGATACCGAATTTTCCGAGTGATGCTTGCTGACTCAATGCAGTCCAGGTCAGGAACTCCTGTCTCTCGTACTTCTTGCAGTAGCATGGATGGGGTCAATGGAATAGGATCTCTATTATCTTCTGCCGTATAAGTCAATGGTCTTGCATTAATCACTGCTTCACAGTCAATAAGTATGGTCTGAAGCTCATCCCAAGACAATGAAGCCTTCCCCAATGTCTTCCGTAAAATTTGCTTCACCAGGCTCACCAATCGTTCCCAGAAGCCTCCCCACCACGACGCCGTAGGCGGATTGAACCTCCAAATTATGCGTTCTCCAGTGCTGTAGGTAACGATTTTCTCCCAGTCTAACCTTTCAAGAGCATTACACGTTCCTCGAAAATTTGTTCCATTATCACAGATGATCACTTTAGGTCGACCACGCCGTGCGATAAAACGCCTCAGTGCTCTTATGAATGCTTCAGTTGACAGAGACGGAACTAGTTCCAGATGTACAGCTCGGTAGCAAGCACAAGTGAATAGAGCAACCCATGTCTTCGATGAATCACGAATATACAAGGGTCCTGCCAAATCTATTCCAATGACTTCGAATATGGCCGCATCGTTAACTCGAAGATCTGGCAAAGGAGGAGACTGAGTGTCTAAGTTTTTTGCTTGAAAACGTCGGCAAACAACACATCTCTTGACTGTTCCCTTCGCCAACTGGCGTCCTTTAAGGATCCAGAATCTCTCGCGTAACAAACCTAGGAGAGTTGCTGGACCGGGGTGATTGTTTTTACAATGCACTTCTTCTGCATACCTCTTGACCAACGGATGTTCGGAAGGTAGCACGGCTGGTAGTTTGAACGGACCCTTATCCACACGTTCGACTATCCGTGTCTTGAGTCTAATTATGCCCTTTTGATCTTGGAATACTTCAAAGCTCTTAAGTCTCTGATCGTCTGGGAATTCGAAGGACTCTTTTTGAATGAACAAAACAATTTTGTCTTCGGCTGTAGCCACCTCATTTGTCGATAACGGACCACTTCTTTTAACTTCATTGCGTCGACAGTTGTTGAGAAATCTGTAGATCCATCCCACCATCCGCACAATTTGTTCATATTTACTGAACCGGTGATACAGCCATGTCGTATTATGAGTGATGGCAATAAGGTTATGTTCGTTTACCACTTCATAGCGTATAGAAGATTCAGGCCAGTTTTCTTCTCCTTCAACAAGCCACTTAGGCCCTTCCCACCATTTGGATTCGATTAGTTGTGCGACAGTACATCCTCTTGAGGGTAGGTCTGCGGGGTTCAAATCCCCTGGTATGTGTCTCCAGCTTCGTGCATCAGTGAGCTCCCTTATCTCCTTCACTCGGTTCCTAACAAATACTGTCTTGTCTCCGTTGCCAAGAATCCAGGCTAGTACAGTACTTGAGTCGGTCCAACAATAAACAGCTACTTCTTTCCAACCTAGACTTTCTTGAACTGATTTCAGCAGACGCGCTCCAATAAGAGTTCCTAATAATTCCACTTGAGGGATGGTCAGGGGCTTAAGCGGTGTTACTCTTGCTTTAGCTACTGCTAACCGAAGATGTGCCTCTCCCTGATAACTGCTCCTGATAAAGACAACAGCTGCATATGCGTTTTGACTTCCATCACAAAATACGTGTAGTGAGATGTCCTCCTCATTGCCAAGGTGACGTATCGCCTCAATTTCTCTTAAGTGAGGCAAGTCCTTTAGCCACTTCTCCAACCGCCGTCGAGTATCTTTGTCGATAGGCTCGTCCCATCCCAACTTTCTGGTCCATAACTCTTGAATTAACAGTTTCAGCGAGGCTTTTTTCCGGAAGCAGCACCTAGTCACGGTTTTCTTTGACCTCGAGAAAGCCTACGACACCACATGGCGCTACGGGATCCTTTCCACCCTTCACAAGTGGGGACTCCGTGGTAACTTACCGACTTTCATTGCGAATTTCATGTCCGTCCGACTCTTCCGTGTAAGGGTCGGTAGGACATTATCGCAGTACTATACCCAAGAAAATGGAGTTCCTCAGGGTTCAGTGCTGAGTGTCACCTTGTTCGCGATTGCCATTAATGGCATTGTTGCCGCCGCCGGGTCCGCGGTAGTTCCATCGCTGTATGTAGACGATTTAGCTCTGCATTACAGCTCTGGAAGTATGGCAGTCGTGGAACGGCAATTGCAGCTAGCCATCAACCGGGTCGACAGGTGGGCTCACGACCGGGGTTTTCGTTTTTCAGCAGCGAAAACCTCCGTCGTCCATTTTTGTCGGCTACGGAGGCTACATTTACACCCTGAACTACATCTCAGGGATGCTGCGTTGCCGGTGGTTGACACTTATCGCTTCCTGGGGCTCCATTTTGACAGCAAGTTAACGTGGCAGCACCATATACGGCAATTGAAAATGACATGTCTCAGGAAACTGAACATGCTCAGGTTTCTTAGTGGCACTACGTGGGGGGCTGACCGTGCGGTGCTGCTACGGTTCTACCAAGCCCTCGTCCTGTCCCGGCTAGACTATGGTTCTGCGGCATACGGTTCAGCAAGGCCGGCAACCTTGAAAATGCTGGACAGTATCCACCATAGTGGCGTTAGACTGGCTACCGGTGCCTTCCGGACCAGCCCGATACCCAGCCTACTCGTCGAATCGGGTGTTCCACCTTTAAATTATAGACGCCAACATATGCTGTTAGCATATGCTGCCAATGTGCGTCAAATGCCGCAACACCCGACCTATCAAGCTCTCTTCGGTACCCAAAACCACCAGGGGTACGCCAACCGGCCTCGTGCCACTCGGCCGGTTGGTATTAGACTTGATAGCTCGTGTACCGAAATAGGAGTGGCTGTAGGTCCCTGTATGATCCGGACATCTAGCGAGGTGCCTCCGTGGCAAGTCCCGCGTCCGGAAATTCGGTTAGATCTGCACCGAGGTCCTAAGGTGAACACGGATGCCTCCGTTTACCGGAAGCAGTTCCACAGCATAGTTCACCAATTTCCGGACGCTGGCATTCTATACACGGATGGTTCGAAGGTGGACGAGAAGGTGGGTTGTGCTTACGTTATTGATGGTGCAAATACCAAGATCTCTTTGCCTGAGGCCTGTAGTGTGTTTACTGCGGAGCTCGTTGCCATCTATGAAGCTCTGCAGTTTGCACTACAGGATGCACGAATCCACTTTCTCGTGTGTACCGACTCTTTGAGTTCGTTGCAGTCAATTGCTACATGTTTCCCGCAACACCCCCTAGTGCAGCGAATCCACGACCTACTAGCCGGGCTGTGCCACGCTGACACTCGAATCACCTTTCTGTGGCTTCCAAGCCACATGGGAATTGCGGGAAATGAGTTAGCGGATCAAGCTGCAAAAGAGGCGGTATCACTACCACCTCGACCAATGGAGGTACCCGCTAGAGATATTCGCTCTCAGTTACGCCTACAAGTTCTGGCTTTTTGGGAGAGTCAGTGGCTAGCTGACCCACTGCCCAGTAAACTGAGAGCGATCAAGGGAACTACTCGCGTTTGGCGGAGCTCCTTCCGGGCCCGGAGAGAGTCCGTCATTTTGTGTAGGCTAAGGATAGGTCATACAAGATCCACCCACTCGTACCTAATGAGAAGGGAAGACCCCCCACTTTGTACCTGTGGAGCCGTTTTCACCGTGGCCCACATTTTCACCGAGTGTGTGGATCTTGCTGACTTACGAAGAAACCTTGGTTTGCAGACGACACTCAAACTTATATTAGCCGATGACGCGGTGGCTGCTGATCGCGTTATCCGCTTTATAAGTGAGAGTGGGTTAGGGCCAGCAATCTAAATTTTCCAGTGAACTTTGACTCAACGACTTGTTCGTTTTTGAATGATAATGTATTGTTTTTTCCGTAATTTTTGTTTATGTTTATATTTTTATTTATTTAATTGTTTGTTTTTGTTTTATTAATTTTTGGTCTTTTTAAATTTAGATGTCCACCTCAAAATTTTAAATTCAATTCAAAATTTGTATTCTTTAATCTGTGTTAAGAGGGGCAGATGACCTCGTAGTTCCGCCCCTTAAAACAACAATAACTAATAACTAACTAATCGTTACTGGAATGGTTAGTCCAATCGGATCGAAAATGCGGTGGATTATTGAAAGAATAGTCCTCTTCGTCAAATCTCCTATTTCACACGATCTCTCCCACCAATCCATATTGATCTTCAGAGTATCGTCTTGGCTATTCCACCTAATGCCAAGCAGTGAAGACTCCTGAGAAGATCCGTCTCCGGTTGACTCCCATCCCCGAAGGTCGAACTCGGCCCTCGCCATGATAGTCCTTGAAAGGTAAACGAATTCCTCAACTTCTTCTGCTCGATCGAGGCTTGTCACCAGATTGTCAACATAAAAATTGTTCTTCAATGATGATGCAATTTTAGCCTCCTTTGGATCAGTTGATTCCATATATTTTTCCAGGTGGTAGCCAATTACTGCTCCAAGAAGAAACGGGCTACTGGTAACACTGAACACCACTCTGGCATGACGAAGGACTTGTAGGTCTTTCTCACTATTATTACCATACCACAGGAACTTCAGGTAGTCTCTCTCCTCTGGGTGTACACTTATCTGTAAAAATGCCTTCTTGATATCAGCTGTGATGCCTATCTTTCGTTGCCGAAACCTCAAGAGTAGTTCGGGTATGATTTCAATAAGGTTAGGTCCTTCTTCAAGGCAGTCGTTCAGTGATGGCAAACCTCTCTCCTTCGCCGATGCGTCGAACACGGGACGTACCTCGTATCTGCCATCTACAAAAGCAACCGTATTTTTGAAATACCTCAGTGCTGACATCCTCTTCTCCTCCTTTGTGGTGTTCTCTACAGGATCGGTTATACCAATGGTCTCCATTTTCCACAGATCAGATACGGGTAGCTGAGTAATACTGAGTGCAGTGACTGCATTCGCAATACTTGCATGCTTCACCAGGCTCACCAATCGTTCCCAGAAGCCTCCCCACCACGACGCCGTAGGCGGATTGAACCTCCAAATTATGCGTTCTCCAGTGCTGTAGGTAACGATTTTCTCCCAGTCTAACCTTTCAAGAGCATTACACGTTCCTCGAAAATTTGTTCCATTATCACAGATGATCACTTTAGGTCGACCACGCCGTGCGATAAAACGCCTCAGTGCTCTTATGAATGCTTCAGTTGACAGAGACGGAACTAGTTCCAGATGTACAGCTCGGTAGCAAGCACAAGTGAATAGAGCAACCCATGTCTTCGATGAATCACGAATATACAAGGGTCCTGCCAAATCTATTCCAATGACTTCGAATATGGCCGCATCGTTAACTCGAAGATCCTGTCACGGTCGCCATATGTTCTTTTAGTTGTAACTACACATTATCTGGAACACTTTATTGAGATTCAAAGATTTCTAACCAACTTTTATTCACAAACAAATATGTTAACACCTATTCACAGAATAGTAAAACCAAAGAGTTTTGTACATAGGAACGAAACGTTACCAACCTTAACATTTACAATTTTCTCAACAATATATTTGATGGTAATAAGCATTTCTAATTTGCTACCCATTGCATATTAAAGATAGCTGTTGGTTGACATAACGATTTGTCCACTAATGGTTATTGTTCCATAGATTGCATTCCCATACAGGTTCAAGATAATTGTTCAGAACAGGAGGATTTATCCACAAATGTTTATGCAATGAACTTCACTCTTTGTAATAATAAAGTATTCAGTAATTGATGATGGAAAGTTTTATCCACCGATGTTGATTGTTGCAAATAACACAGTCCCATGCATACTCAGTATAATTATTGATGACGGAAGGATTTATCCACAGATGTTGTTTGTTGCAAATAACACAGTCTCATGCATAGTCAATATAATTGTTGATGACGGAAGGATTTATCCACAGATGTTGACTGTTGCAAATAACACAGTCCCATGCATAGTCAATATAATATTTGATGACGGAAGGATTTATCCACAGATGGATGTTGATTGTTGCAAATAACACAGTCCCATGCATAGTCAATATCATATTTGATGACGGTAGGATTTATTCTCAAATACTTGTTATTGTGTGAAAGAGCTTAGTCCCATAAACAATTTAATACTGTACATTGCTGGAGATTTGGAGAAGTATGTTTTTAAGTGAGAAAGTTGTTCGTGGAAGAGCAACCCATCACATACATATTAACATGAATTCTTGAAAGCAAAGTATATTGTGCACAAATGTGTATTTTGGCAGTAACGAGAGTAGAATTCATTGCTCAATATTGAGGGAAGTTTATGAAATTTTGAAATCGCGCAACAAGGGTTGGATACATACATACATACATACATACATACATACATACATGCAAACAGATCTTTAGTACATATTGTTGGTAATTATTATTAATGGTGATAAACGTAAGCCTATCTCTTCAGGCAACCTATGAATGACTGTTGAGAATTGATTGAATGAAGCATGTTATTCCACACGGGATAATTATGATAAATGCAATCCCCCTTTGCATGTTGGACGTCATGCAGCTAAGTCCTGATTGGACATTAATATTTTTTAAGGGTTGGTTATTGAATTGCCATATTGATTGTTATTGTTGAAAGCTGAACTTTTAACACTGTACTTTTCTTCACTTACCGATAAAGAGAACTGTATTGCTTGAAGCATGACACATTAGTTACTGAAATTATACGAAATCATACTAACTTAAATCACACTTCACATTTTGCTCGAAGCATGCAATGCCATATTGACATCAGAAATCCCTTTTCACTTGTCACTTAGATTATATTACGGCAACACATACCCTATAGTGTAGAGAGTCAGTGTGTTAAAGGTGCTGTTGGCTATAATCTATTGGTTACTATTCTTGGTAATGCAACACATCCTCTGTAAAGTAGAGATTTAAAGTTTGTTAATTGTGCTGTTGGCTATAATCTATTGGTTAATATTCTTGGTAATGCAACACATCCCCTATAGAGTAGAGAGTTAAAGTGTGCTGTTGGCTATAATCTATTGGTTACTATTCTTGGTAATGCAACACATCCTCTGTAAAGTAGAGATTTAAAGTTTGTTAATTGTGCTGTTGGCTATAATCTATTGGGGACCATTTTTGGTAATGCAACACATCCCCTATACAGTCGAGTGTTGGTGCATATCATACATTTAACATTTAATCATTTAAAACACTCACCCCTCACATCAAATGAAACACACATCAAAATTGTACCACTCGTATTAATCCCATTATATACATTGTCGAGAATTTGTCAGTCATTGCTTCTATTTTTGATCCCCTTGGTTTGGTCAGTCCAGTGGTGATATCCTATAAGATCTTCATGCAAAAATTATGGTTGGTCACACTAAATTGGGATGATGAACTCCCGTCTGAACAAGTTGTAGATTGGGAGCGGCTTCATTATCAACTCCCTGCAGTCAAGGAATTTAAGGTGAAACGATTAGTCACTTGTAAAGGACCCCCTTCAGATGTTCAGATTCATGGATTTGCCGATGCCTCGGAACGAGCGTATGGGGCTTGTATTTATGTACGGTCTGTCGACAAGGAAGGGAGGACGTTTGTCAATTTGTTATGCTCCAAGTCCAGAGTAGGCAGTAGACAACAGCACCCTAGCCGAGTGTCGATCTCCTACGTTGCAGTATGTGTCTGTTGAGTTAGAAGCCCCTGGGTGATGACTTGAGCCACCATCTCTACCTGACAGAGTACCTTCATTTTGCTTGTGTAATGATGTGTGGTGCTTTTTGTTGCACAACTTACAACCACGTGATTTGCAGTCTCTGGATGAATGCTCAGTGCGCAAGCAATTATAGCATAGACCTCTTTCCTTAACGATTTTAAACCTTTCCCCTAGGCTGAGAGCTGCAAATGTTTCACACTTGTGAATACTATGATTGTCCTGACAGTAGGTACATTTGATGTGGTTGGTCGTGATATAAGAATAACGTGCTGGAGTGTCTTCCTGTGATTTGACTTTACGCCGCTCAAATTGCTGTCTGGGCACTAGAGTAAGTTATCTAGTGCTTGTCGTTTATTTTCCACAAATGATAATAAGTCATTGAGGGACAGAGAGTTAGTATCTACATGCGATAATTCCCAGTCTCGCCTAGTACTGATATCAAGTCCTTGAGCATACACTTGAGTCAGTATTACTTCGTGCAGTGGAATGGTAAGTTCCAAGACTATAAGTGCGTTTAAATAACTGTTGAATGTATTTGAATACCTTACGAGTTCTTTAGCAGTTTCACTAGCAACTGGTTTTAGGCTTAAGAACTCCTTAACATGCGTGGCTGCTATAAGCCTCTTATTCTCAAATCTGTCCTGCAGCATTTTCCAGGCTATCTTATAGTTCACTTCAGTTATAGAAAGGTTTTGTATTAATTGGCTAGCCGGCCCCTTGAGAACTGACACGATATAATGAAACTTTTGAACAACCGGTACCTGGTCATTGTTATGCACCATAACCTTGAAACTGTCTGCAAATGAGAGCCAGTTTCCATACTTCCCATCAAAATTAGGAATATTGATTGACGGAAGTTTCAACCCTGACATAGTGCCTGCTTGGGTTCTGCCTGAATGATGTGATGCCTCTTCAATACTAGTGATTATGTTACCCATGCCACCCTTAATCTTATAGTATTTTGTTTCAAATTCCAATCTAGTTTGTTCATTTACTTGCTCATTTTCGGTATCTCCTAGTTCTAGTTCAGACTGAACATCGTCAAACTTGGACATTATAGAACCCATATCGCCATATCTCAATTTAATTTCATGCAAATTAAATCGCTGCTGGTCGGCTAGATTTTCTACGAATGTCTGCATGCGTGTAAGCTGAGCTCTTAGCCGTGCTCTCTGCTTGATCAGTTTCTGTTTCGTGGCAGGATCCATTATTAATAGGATGATTGTAAAGAAAAGGAGGCCTGAGCAACTTGTATTTACTCACCGAATTAATTATTTACTTAACCTCTGGTGATGGAACATCGATACTGGAACTGGCAGATGATGTCATCAATGTGGACTTTTAAGTACGATACTGTATTTCCATGGACAGTTTTGGTTTTCGTATCCGGTCCGGTATAGGCCATGTGTTGGTGCATATCATACATTTAATATTTAATCATTTAAAACACTCACCCTTCACATCAAATGAAACACACATCAAAATTGTACTGTGCCCGTTTAGACCGGAGTCCGCACGACCACATATGCATTTTACCAATAATCAGTCAGCACGAGAGTCAAAATATCCCGGAGCGCCAGATGGGTTAAAGCTAATCGCAAAAACGACATCAAATAAAAAAAATGCTTTACTGATTTTTGGCTCAATGCTACAATAAGGATAGAAGGAGATTCAACTGGGTATAACACACACGTAAAATTATCTCAGTTTATTTTGAATTTAAAATTGACTGCAAAAATGCTCGAAGCAGCATCACTCATGTGTGGTGACCCACACTCCTATTTACACAATATACAGAAATTTTCCAAACACATTTGACAATTATTTTTTTGGAAACACAAGTCTGATTGTTAGTCCTGTAGACTGTGTTCCAAAATTAGTTATGATTAAATCCAGTTCAAATTTAATTGTCTCTACTGGAAATATCGTAGTTCACTGTTTGAATTTTTACATAATATTAACACTCGTAGAATAAATGTTCATAGAATTTTTAACTTTCACTTATTTTTCCAGGTTCAAAAATATAGTCGAAAAAATATTATTATTCTGAATCAACACAAATTATTTACACATATTAATAACATCTGAAAAGTATTTGACCTTGAGCATAGCATCGAAGAACTGTGCGAAGCACAACAAAAATTAATTGTTCTTATGACATTAAACGTTTCGAGAAGTGACTCGATTATGAACTTCAAGTTCCTAACAAAATACATGATTTCTGAATCATCAACTTGATCACTAAATTGTTGAACCATTCAACTATTCAATTTTCCACTTGGAATCATTATTATAAAAAATATTTATATTTATGGCCATTTTTAGTAATTTTCACAACTTGCAATTCTTCGACAGAATGCGGAAATAAGAATTGTAGCTTTATAATAAATTCATTTAGTTCATGGCACTAGGATTGAAAATATCCTTCAAATTATTCGTGGTTAAAGAATTATTTTTAATTGGCAGTGGCCCATTCTATTATTTGTGTAAGAACACAATATTCCAACAACAACGGCAAAGGTCTTCCTCTGTAGAAGAATAAACTACTATCATGACAAATCCGGGTTCTAGCAAAATCAAAGTCTAAATGGAATTCGTAAACAAGGTTGAAATAAGAACTGATGGTTTCAAGAAATAACCTTCGGGTCATTCATACGACGAAATGTGTAGTTCCAATACTCCTTCTATAAACCTGAGCCATCGAACCTGCTATTTGATTGATGCTCGAAAAAACCTCTTCATTCCTGCGACTTAAACATGCGCACCTGGGAATGGCATTTCAACTACTCCACACACATAAATTTTCTTCCCAAAATTTATACAATAAATCAAGCCTCTGCTTGTTATCAACACTGGAAGATTAATAAACTTACAAGTTTATTTTATTTTACCATTCAGTTCAACCCGTGAATTTACCATACTTATGAAAATCTTTATTTCACTTTCGAGTGTATTTACGTCATGATTTTATATAAATACAAAAATATCCTATTTGATACAAATATCATTTGCTTCCCGTTTCATGCCTCTCCGTGTTATCTGAAAAATATACTTTGCTCATTGCAAATATCAACTGTTCAACCAGAACTGAAATGTTGGTTGAATGCGGGCTTGCGCTAACCACTCTCCTTCGGAAAATCTCCTGTTCCAAACTAGAAATGATTAAACTACTTCATAGGCTCTCTCTCAATACATATGATTATTATAAAATATAATATCCAAAAACTATTTAGAAAAATTATACAAATTATTATTATTATTATCAGTGAATTATTATTATTATTATTAGTTACATCATTTTAAATGTGTTTAATTATTATTTCATTATGTGAGAATCCACATGTTCGAATCTTCGAATATGGAAAAAATATCCATTCCTCAACAAAAAATAACTCAACCTTTACAGTTACATCGACGGTTTTCCGTGATATCCCTAAAATATGAAATATTCAAATAAATGCTCGAAATGCTCGGTCATCGATCCTAACTGTTCTGAGTGCTGAAAATACTCAGAATAACTCTAACAAGTCTTGCGTAAATCATACGAAGAAAAATAAATGTGTTGGTCATCTGCAGAAAAATAGTTTGTTCCAATTAGCTAGGCATAATATAATTCAAATGTGGCTTACATTTCTTGATGGTCTTGAAGCGTAGCTAACCTGGTCTGTACCAGATTTATCCATAGACATGCCCTATCGGACAAGCATGTATAATCCTTGTATCGGCCGCCATTATATACCGACAATCCGTCTAGTAAGACATAGTGGTAGTATCTTTTGACGTTTGAAGTAACTGTTGTTCCATTTTAATATTGGTTTCTGTTAACTCCATAACAGTTTGCTTAAATGGGGTCAGATCTAAGTGATCTATTCTTAGATATGTCAGTTGTAACGTAACTCACGGTAATCTTTTCAATACAAGAAAACACTGACAGTCTAACCAATCAACGGCTGTTCTGAAGATCGTTCCCTGGGCATGGCTTCACACCATCTACCATGCGCGAAGCAACATGTAGTTTCCCTGCGTTGGCTAATGAACACCACCGTGATAGACTGGTCTTCAATGTACTGATAGATCGGAGTGGTTATTAAGTTACAAATATGAAAACTGACTGAAATGGACTTAAATATCCAAGTATTAGGTTATTACTGGACTGTGACAAAGTACTAATTCTAGACAAAGTCTAGCATATGTCCATGTAGAAATAAAAATATTTCTCCAGTGTCTGTAGAAAATATTCAATCACCCTAGTGATTCTCCTCGCCGGAAACTTACTAAGTTCCACTCGTAGCGCAGCACTTTTGTGACTATCACAACTTTGAAAATAACTTCTGCGTAGATCCGGCAACCATGTGCCTTGGCTCAGCGTAGCGGCACCTTGCTAGGCAAGTGCTTGTGTTGAAGTGAGCTAATGATGCTTCGGCCAGCCGGCTTTTATTCAAAACGGTCAGGGCCACGCTGCATCAGCTGATATCTGGAAATCCTCATATCTCTGGTATCCCTGGTCCGATTTACTTGATACTAATTGCATTCTCTTTCATTTGGCCGTGCCAGTAATCTGATCCAAGTCTCAAGTCTCTACTCCATGGTTAACTATTTAATCAATAAATAGCCTCGACCTCTGCTATTACTCGCTACGTCACTTGACATGCTCTTAGCGGTATATTCTTTCTAATTCCTTCTCAAAGCAATGTAGCGCGATATTCAAATATCTCAACTTTCAAAAGCGGCTGTAGCCTTTCCCTTGATATCTAGGTGTCTGAATCTTGGAATACCCATTCCTAGAGTTGGGCACAGTACCACTCGTATTAATCACAGAGCCATTATATACATTGTCGAGAATTTGTATCACAAGCCCACAGCTTGCTGCTACGATACAAAAAGGCACCAAACCGTCCAAGGTGCCGTGACGCTTGCCTCACGACACAGAGACACCAAGCGTATCTATGATGCCGTGACTGGGAACGGAACAAGAGAGTTAAAGTGTGTAAAGTTTGCTGTTGGCTATAATCTGTAGGTTACTATTCCTGGTAATGCAACACATCCTCTGTAAAGTAGAGAATTAAATTGTGTAAAGTTTGCTGTTTGCTATAATCTTTTGGTTACTATTCTTGGTAATGCAACACATTCCAAAGTAGAATTGAGAATTAATTAAAGGATTAAAATGTGCAATTTGCTTTAAAGGCTTTGTTGCTATTCTTGAAAATGGAGTTAATGGTGGGCAGTTCATGATACGGTATTACGGTACATCCCCTATAACGTTGTACTCTACTTGATTTCACGGTTATTTAGGTGTTACGTTATTCAAGTCACTGTAGTTAGCTATTGTTTTAAGGGGCGGAACAGTGAGGTCATCGGTCCCATGATTCAAGTTAGCAGGAGGTTAAAAAAAAATTGCATCTGCAAGAACGATGATATGGTTTTAGCACTGTTTAGAATTTGAGTGAACACTAATTCAGTTTATTGATTGGTGCATGTTATTTGGATGCAATATTGGCGTATTATTTATATTGGCGAGAGTAGTTTTATGTGTATCAGTACAGTGCGTTAATAAGCAGTCGAAAAGTAAATAAGAGAACGAAAATGCAAGTGGGGGCATTTTCATGAACATAGGCGTTGGCGGAAGTGGTGAGGGGAATGCATGGATAAAACGAAAATTACGGACAGTTGTGATGCTTCAGTGTAGAAAAAATTAATACATGTTTAATAATGTAAACAAATTAATTTTATGAAAGAAGAAAGTAATCTTTGTATTTAATATACAGTAATTTGAACTTACATAGCAGTTAATTCGTAAATATGTGCAAGTTGGTCTTAGGTTACAAATTGAACACCTCCCCTCATCCATATGCCGATGTCCATGCTCATGAGTGCCGTTGGATGTTTGGGAGGGCATTTTCCTTCTCTTTTTTATTTTAAATATACGATTAATTTGGTTATTATTTGTGAATATATTGGTTAATTAATGGTTTCTATATATTTTTTTAAACTTTCTGCTTGTGCGTTGCTTCGTGGGAGAGGTTATTGTCCTATCTATATTACGTACCGTAGATTAATTCAATAGGCCACATTTATTCATATCTTGGACAGTGTTAATGCCCGAGGAAATAAAACAATAAGATGTCATGAACAAAAATTGCGAACTCAGATTACTTGTAACATCTGTTACAAATCAAATGTAACATCAGTTAAACATTAAGTCCCAAAATACCCATTTTATCAGGATTATTTTAACTCTATGGGGCACAATTAATTCTTTCTCTAGCATTAAAAGTGTATGAAAATATTCCACACAATATTCCACTCCATCATGAGGAACAGACTTCGATATAGCGTACCAACTCAGAGAGGCAAGAGGTCGTTCTCAAAGCCTGTTAGTAAACATTGCATTTTCTTCTCAACAAGTTAATAGTTCGATGTGAACTTATAAATGAATTAAAAACTTCAATTTATTCACATAAAATAATTATATGGTAGCATATAATTTATTTTAGGAGATTACTACAGAATTTGAGTAAAGGTATAACGTCCGTGACATAGAACGGCTAAGAAATGATTGTTAGGCCTTCTGCGAATTATTTAAAATTACAGAAATTATGTATTAGATTAGTTGCAAGGGGTAGGTGACCTCAAAAGTCCACCCATTAAAGCAATCATCATCCTCCTCATTATGATGGTCATCATTACCATTACCTTCCTACTGCAAGTTCCGTTATAGTAGAGTGTACATAGAAAATAAGTCCCTTATTCCAAAAGTGTGTTTTGAGAAAATTGGTCTCAAAGAATATTCTGTGTGTACATTTATTATGTATTTACAAATACCTTTTCTTCGTAATATGTCTCACGTTTTCCTTGTGTGCTACAGATAAAATTAAATGCGACGGAAATGACTTATGGGCCATTCTTCAAAGATATAATTTCTGTTTGAAATTAGCCACGTCTAAATATCTATTCTTTTATAAGGGTCACTTAAAATAGTGGATGCCTGGGTTCCTTGGAATCAGCCTCCGTTGTTATACAATACATGTATTCTGGTTCACTTGTAGTCACTTTTATAATACCACTATCTGTACCCGGCATGCTGTTCTATCCCGGTGTTGGGGGGAGGGATAAACAGGGATGTGTAGATGTATAATTTTAGGGGTGGTTTCCGAAAGGTGCAGTTTCCCGTATTTTGGGAAACTACTAGTGTAAGTGTCTGTTTTAGGCTGAAATATAACGGGGTGCGATCCTATGGGGTGCGTCTACTCGTTAAGGGATGAATGTTTAATAGAGAGCTATTAACTTAGTTTACCAAATAAGTGTGAGCGAGCGATAGCGAGCTCATATGCGGAGTCGGCACTTGGCCGCTGCTGTCTGGCTGCTACTCAAATACAATGGAATTCCTGACGGTGCAATTCCTGGCGTTCACGGTCAGGGGCAATTAGGACTGAGGGCAGGCTGGGTGTGAGGATGTAAAGCTAAATGAAAAAAGTATAAGATGTGTGTTTACTGACCAAGTGTTTATTTGGTCAGTTATGGTGATCTGCTGTCCCTTTTACTAGTGGACAGGTGTAAAACAATGTGTACAAGTACAAGTGTGGGTTTGGGTGATAAAGTACAAATGTGTAAGTTATAAGGAGATCTGAACACACTCTATTCTCACCTGGTGGTGCTGGAGCTGGAACCGGAGATGCAGAGCCGACGGCCGCGAATAGACATTGGGCTTTCCTGGGGTCTACCTTTTAAGGTCTCCCGAGCTGCTGACTTGGCGTTTCGTCACTGTTGGTGTTCCAGATTCCGGCGATAGTGTATTTGTTTATGAGTGATGTAAGCTTGGCTGACGGCTAGATCGCTGCGCCTGCCTGTGTTAAGGAAGTGTATGAGGCTTACAGCCTGTAAGGGGTAGTTTATAGGTGAAAGATGAAGGGGTGTGTTGGCGTTTCAGGTCCTAGGGTCGTCCCGACCCTTGGGCTGAACAATGCGTTGTAATGCCAATCAAAGGAAGTATTGGCGTTGTATCTTTGAAGTTGAAGTGCCATTGGATACACAATATTTTATTTTCTTTTTCTGTTAACTGCTTGTAACCTTTTGTAAAATAGATTTACTAATCCATAAACATTGTGCGAGCGTGCACAACAACTCATCAAAGTTTTATCGCAATTGGATGAATGGTATACGAACGCATACGAGATTTTGTTGAAACTATTCGCGCGCCGTCACTCATTTATCGAATCTACTTGGGCGCTACCAACTGTTAAATGGATTTACTAAGCCAGAAACCTTCATGGGAGTGTAGACAACAACTCATCAAAGATTCATCGCAATGGGATGAATTGTATATGAACGCACGTGGGACTTTGTTTAAACGAATCTCAAGCTGTAACTCATTATTTGTTGAATCTACTCGTGCGCTACGTATTGTAAAATGGAGTTGGCTATAATACATTGAATACAATTCTTGGTAATGCAACACATCCCCCTTAGAGTAAAAATTTAACGAGTGTAAACTGTGTTGTTGGGTATATTCTATTGATTAATATTCTTGGTAATGCAACACATCCCCTATTGAGTAGAGAGTTAGTGTGTTAAGTGTGCTGCTGGCTATAATCTATTGGTTACTATTCTTGGTAATGCAACACATCCCCTATAGAGTAGAGAGTTAAAGTGTGCTGTTGGCTATAATGCATAGAATACTATTCTTGGTAATGCAACACATTCCTGGGTAGAATTGAGAATTAAAGGATTAAAATGTGCAATTTGCTTCAGAGGATTTGTTGCTATTTTAAAAAATGGAGTTTATGGTGGGCTGTTTATGATACGGTATTGCATCCCTATAACGTTGAGAATTAAATGTGTGAAAAGTGCTGTTCGAACTCTCTATACTCGACTTTATTTCGCGGTTAATTAGGTGTTACGTTATTCAAGTTATTGTACTTAGCTATTGTTTTTAAGGGGCGGAACAGAGAGGTCATCCGTCCCATGATTCAAGTTAACAGGTGGTTCAAATTAGCAGGTGTGATGGTTCAGTATAAATTTATAAACGTGAATTGCTGCTGCAAGAACAATGACATAGTTTTAGCACTGTTTAGAATTTGAGTGAACACTAAATCAGTTTATTGATTGGCGCGTGTTATTTGGATGTAATATTTAAACATTCCTTTTAAAGCGAGAGTAGCTTTATGTATATCGGTACAGTGCGTTAATAAGCAGTCGAAAGGAAATAAGACAAGGAAAATGCAAGTGGGGGCATTTTCATGAAAATAGGCGTTGGCGGAAGTGGTGAGGGGAATGCATGGATAAAAAGAAAATGACACAGAGTAAAGGCAGACAAATTGATACAAGGTTAATTATTTAAACAGATTAATTTTATGAATGAAAAAAAGTAATCTTAATTGCGTAAATATGTGCAAGTTCGTCTTAGGTTACAAATTGAACACCTCACCTCATCCATGTGCCGATGTCCATGCTCATGAGTGCCGTTGGATGTTTGGGAGGGCATTTTCCTTCTCTGTTTTAATATACGGTTAAATTGGTCATTATTTTTGAATGTACTGTTTAACAACTGGTATCTTGAATTTAGTAACGGCTTTCTGCGTTTGCGTTGCTTCGTGGGAGATGTTATTGCCGCATCTGTATTACATTAACTCAACACGCCACATTATTCAGTTCTTGGACAGATTTAATGCCCGAGGCAATAAAACAATAAGTGTGTCATGAACAAAAATTGAGAACTCAGGCAAATGCTGAGATGATTCCTTTTAACAGGTCTACTGCCGCCTTTCTTCCTTAATTTAGACCCTAGTTAGTGGTCACGTGGGCGATCGACCTGTCGCTTTCACCATCCTGAGTTGTATCTGCTGACGAAGACTTGGTCACCAAGTGTGTTCAGCTTCCAGACACCGTCCTCACGACGGTAGAAGAATGATCCCTTACAGAGTTCGTGGGTGAAGTCGAGCTGGGAGCAGGGGCGCACCCAGACTTTTGGTTTGGAGGGGGCTTTCCTCAATAACATGATTTCAGCTATGGAAAGAGAAATTGTCCATTAATTGTCTTGTATGTAAATATGATATTTAAGATCATATGCATAAAAAGATACGGTATTCTATAAGGTCAAACATACTGTAGAATGCTCTGTTAAAACCAATACAAAAGATGCTATTGGACTGGAGATTATTTAAACAAAATGTGCATTGGTTTTATACAAATTTTAGTTACAGTTCCATTGATCTAAGGTTATACAAGTAATAAAAAGGAACTGCATGATTTTTATCTAGAATTAACTTTTGATCACGATCAGAGTGATAACGACTCGATTGCTCTGCTCACTATTATCATAACTATATATCCAGCTACCAGGATCGTCAGATTGATGTGTAACATCAATTATCTGCAATCATTTACTAAGTTTTGAGTTGTTTACTGTATACCAAGAACTAGTATAGGTTTTAGGAAATTAATAAAAACATTTTGATTTTGAATATGTAAATTTAATTGGAACTAAAAATTACATTTTAAAAATTACGAGATGAAATTGTATACCATAGTGTTATGGATTGTAACAAATATTTTATGTACTGTACGTGAAAATATATGTTATTTTAATTTTCCTTAATAACTAACATTATAATAAAAAATCTTAAACATTTCTAGAATTTCAAGTTGAACTTAATTACACAGACTGAATGCAAGTTTAAACAAATAGTTGAATACAAATCATGTATTAATGAATTAACATTAACGTTGTTTGAATAAAGTGGAAACTCAAATTTCACAGAACAAAATCCAGCCGCCTAGCAGATTTTTTCAAAACGGAAACTACCTCTGTACTGGTGACTTCAATTTCCGAGTCAATATTCAGTGCTGCTAGTCCAGTCAGCCTGTCTGCATCCATGGTATTCCTAAGATATGTTTTCAGCCGACGTAGTGTAGAAAATGACCTCTCAGCAGTGCTTGTAGTCACAGGGATGGTACACAAAATTCTCAACAATGTGTGGATATTAGGAAACAAGTCCTTGTCACATAGATTCAACACATCGATTGCGTTTTAGGAATATTAGCGTGGGTCTTCAAGCTCTTGTACCACAGTTCAAACTCAGCCATAAGCAGGCCTTTGTTGTTTCCTCCACTTTCAATTATGTCATTCTTATAAAAATTACACAGCTGTAAGAAATCAGGTTGCATTTTTTCTTGGAAGGTTTCTTTATGTGTATGTGATGCATTGCCTGATGGCAGTAAGCACTCAAAACTCTTTAAGTCTTTATGCTTGATAAATCGAGATTCCAATGTAATAATGAAAGAGTCAATCCAAGGGATGAAAACAGATCTTTTATAGTATAATTCTGGAGTTTCTGCTGGTATTTTGCTACTGTTCTGTCTTCCAACTGTTCGTGGCATCGAAATTATTGAACCGCAGTTATTAGCAATTTTGGTAGCTTCTTCAAACAACGAGTGAAATTTTTGATCTGCATTTTTTCTTAGAGATTTTAAGCTTTCAATCACGGTTTCAGCGTGTGTAATTGCAGACGATAAATCTAAATCAGTTCCCTGAAGCTTTTTGATTAGGTTTACTGTGTAACCAAGCAGTTTTTATGATGCCATGAGAGAAATTATAAATTCACCTTAACTTAAGGAGTTTAGTAGTATTAGAGCTCCTGAAGAAGATTCCCTATCATTCCAGTTTTTAATCTCCTCTAACGCTACTTCAAGAGGTTGCAGCAGTTTTTTTTTAACAAAAATAGCATCGTGCCTTTGTACCCATCTCGTTGGACAAAGCTGCAGGATTTTTTTCTTGTTGGTTTCAAGATTTACCTCAGATTCAATGCACTGTTTTAAAACTGCTTGTCTTTTAGGAGTGTTAAATAAATCCCACAACTTCTCCACTATTCCAAAGCAGTTCCTGATTGATACAACCTCAGACGCTGTTGACAATGCCAGGTTAAGGCTATGAGAAGCGCAATGCACGTAAATTGCTGTGGGGTGAGCTTCTTGGATGCACGCTTGAGCCCCTTTAAACTTTGCACTCATGGCAGCCACCCATTGTACCCCTAGCCACGTAGGTTATTTATGTCGATATTACTGTCTTCAAGACCTGTAATCAATGTTTTTGCCAATACTCTACCCGTTGTAGAGGTTCGAGGCATGAACTTCAAAAATTGCACACATATTTCATAACTATTTAAAGTATTTGGCGTTACATAACGTAAACACAAAGACAACTGTTCAACAGTTGTAATATCAGATGTTTCATCTGCGAGAACACTAAAAAACTAAGCTTCTTTTACTTTACTTGCTATTTTTTCAGTTATTATTTGGTTACAAGCATCGACGACATGATTTTGAAAATTCCAACTTATAGGCCTATAGGTTGCATTTTTGCCACATGACCCAAAGTGATCTTTCAAATTGTTGTCACCTGCTTAAATTCTAGCTCTGAGCAAAGCTCTTAAGTTCCCCTCATTTTCAAATGGTTTGTTGTCGATTTGAAACTGACCATAATCTCTATGGTTCCTAAGGGCGATATTTTGGCTGCCACACAAAATAATAGTTTCTGTTATTGGAATTATTCTTTTCACATTATTTTGGGCTTGGACGTCTTTTCCCTTTATCAAGAGATTTGTCAATCGGTTTCATTCGGCAGTCCATAACTCTTTTAAAGTTAGCTTCGCTTTCACATGAGTCTTTATGATACTGTGAGTTTGCATGTTTTTCAAACTTCTCTAGGGCTTTTTTCCAGTTACAAAAACCTTCTTCAAAAAGTTGTCCAGTATGTTGAGTGTTACTCTTACCTATTTCTTTTTTTGAAAAAAAAGCATACAATGGACACAGTATGCAGAATCTTCAATTCCAGAATACGAAAGCCAGGTATATTTCTTTAGCCATGAAAACGAAAATTTTCGTTGTTGGTTCCCATGCGATCTAAAAGGAAAGTTAAAGTTGCTCTGAGGAACCCATTTGTCATTCAAAACTTTGAACTTTTCATTGTCCGTCAACACTTTGTTTTTAAATAAACCAATGTTCAATTCCATGTTATGTTTACTTACAACGGCCTTAGGTCTGCTCACATTTGCCTCTGAGCCCTCCTCTGACGAACAACTTGGCTGTTTTTCTATGCTTGCAGTCCTTGTTAACAGTTCCTTACTCGTTGAAGGATTGCCACATTCACTAATACTAACCACATCATATTTATTGATTTTTAACGGTTTAAAGTAGTTTTGCATGTTTGACTTTCTTTTGTCTCCCATTACTACTAGTCTAATTGGACACACTACGAACACAAATAGCCAATAGAAAATACAAACACAACAACAATCAACGAATCAACTTTTACAAACACCACTACTGACTTGACGCCTGACACAGAGCACAGCACAATACCTTGGGGAGAGAAATTTTCACCGCAGTCCCACGCGCATCTTGCTCCGAGCATAGTTACGACAACGGCCGGAAATATATATTATCACTCAAGTGTTGCATAAATATAGGCCTAACAAAATTCTATTTTAAATCAGTAGAAAATCGCAAAATGTTCCAACGTTCCAACACTAAACATTCTGGAGCCCGTTATGCAATCAATTTTCTTGAAAGATATCATCAATATTTTTAAAGTGTTCCCAGGTCTTTGGAGGGGGCTTAAGCCCCCAAAGCCCCCCCCTGGGTGCGCCCCTGGCTGGGAGAATAAGCAATATGTGTTGTAATGGGTTAATTTTTACAAAATAATGTTTCGTTATTCAAAGTTAGTGGATTTGTGGGACATAGCCAATTTCTTTCGTTATTTTTATGACCTAACTTTGAAGAGACAAAAAGGAACTCCACTATAATTAAAATAATGCTTGAATTATATTTTAGTGATATTGAATTCATATAGTGTGTGTGCGTGTGTAATATAAGCCAGATTAAGTTTCCTAATATCTACATTTCACATACTTCTTGTGTTTTATTATGATAACTGAAGGCGCTGCTTGCTGTCTAAGGATGTAATTTGTTCCACATGGGAATTTCGGGAAAAGAGTTAGCGGATCAAGCTACAATACAGGCGGTATCACTCCCACCTCGGCCAATGGAGGTAACCTCTAAAGATATTTGCTCTCAGTTACACCAACAAGTACTGGTATTCTGGGAGAGTCTGTGGCTAGTAAGCTTAGAGCGATAAAGGGAACTACTCGCCTGTGGCGGAGCTCTTTCCGATCACGGTGGGAGTCAGTCATTTTTTGTAGACTAAGGATAGGTCATGCAAGATCCAACCACTTGTACCTTATGAGAAGAGAAGACCCACTTAGTACATGTGGAACCGTTTGCACCGTGGCCCACATTTTAACCGAGTGAGTGGATCTTGCTGATTTACGAAGAAACCTTGGTTTGCAGATGACACTCGAACTTTGTCCTTTATTTGAATTCTGAATGTTTATTTTTCGGTATATTTTTATTTATTGTTTTAATATTATTAGTTGCTTTTTCTTTCTTTCATTTTTTGTGTTATTATTTTAGGCGTTTTTCATATTTAGGCATCCGTCTCTAAATTAAATTGCATTCTTAATTTGTATAATTTAATCTTCGTTTAGAGGGGCAGATGACCTCGCTGTTCCACCCCTTAAAACAACTGTCTGGCTGCGTGGCTCTGCGGTAATGTTCTCGCTTGCTGGACCCAAGGTTGCAGGTTCGTATTCTGATGCAGTCAGCTGGCATTGAGGGTGCGTAAATGCGATAGAGTCGTGTCAGTAGGTATACTGGCACGTTAAAGATCCCCTTTGGGGCACAATTCCGGCACCCCGGCGTCTCTAAAAGCCAGAGTATTTGAATGGGACGTAAAACCAATCACATTATTATTGTCGTTATTTATAAAACAACAACTTACTAACTTTGTTCCTTGTAGCAACTGGGAGAGGACCTGCTTCTTTTGCATGTACACTGTTTATATAATTCAAGTTATAGAAAAGTTGTCCCTAACTGTAATATTGATCATTCCGTCACAACTCGAACCTCTTAAACTGTTTACAGACTCATTTTATCTGCTTTAACGTATTTTCTTGATGTTCCAGGTTGGTGCTGAAATGTTTGTCACATGTTATTGTATTTTCTTTAGTGTTCCTTTCTGGACATCAGAAGAACTAACAAGTGAGTAGCAAAGAAAAGAATGTAATTGACCTTATGTTACTGAAAATGTTTTAAAATGATACAACTGAAGGAAATAAAAAATAAAATAAAAAAGGCCATCCATTGCCTGCATTTATTTACTGAATTTCACCCAAACTTCCCACTTCGATACATGTGATGCCCCTTATCTCCTTATCCTAATATTTCAAACCTTCATGAGCATATTAAGGTAGTCTGAGAACGTACAGCACAGAATTTTCGTCGCCTTAATGCAATACAAGGATGAGAATCATTTGATTTAAAATGCAATTATTGGGCATTTTTGTCGCTTTCAAGCAATAGTTTTAAAGATAATTAGTTGAGATTCAGCTGTTATCTTTTGTTCAGTCTGAAGTCGTGAGCTTGAACTAGTTAGTCTATTTGATCTAGATATAGCCTATTCCAAGACAACTAGTTTTGACGTAAACTTACTGTTTTTGGGTTTAGTGATTCAAAATATAATTTTAAAAAAGGTTACCACGCTACAACAACCTGTCAGTCAGACTGATTTTATGTCAGCAAAAAGGATCTTGAATAATACTATCAAAAACAGGTATGAAGAAATGGCAAAGAAAACAGCTGAAACCAAATTATGGACGGACATTGATGCTAAATGGGATCAATATAAATTAACACCAAGAAGAGAAGCTGTTGCCTTCTTCAGACTTAACACTGACCATGACTGCCTTGCAGCGCATCTAAACCGAATCCACATCCTGAGATCTGACGAATGCGCACTTTGTCACGAACCTGGAAGTAAAATGGATAAGGGGCACCTGCTACATTGCAACAAACTTGATGTGACCGCTAGAACTTGTGGTAACCTCACACAACTCTATTGGAACGCAAGAAAGCCGATGGATTGGAATCCGGGCTAGTCATAGGAAACAACAAAAACTACCTTAATTTTATTAATGAAGTAAAATATATACCGTATTTTGACTCATTAAGATAAACGAAAAGTATTACTGTTGTGTTATCTACACGCAACACGCCTCCTCAAACTCGATTGCATTAAGATGACGTTGATGGAAGTGCAAAGGAAATTGAAGGGTTTGGTGAAAGAACTAGACATTTCCATTCTAGTTCATTTTGAGACAGGGAAAGAAAACTAAATAGAAAATTCCATTGTCATTCTGTTAATCTTAAATTTGAAATATTGATAGAACTGGAATGAATACACTTTCCTGCATTGAAAGTTATTTCCTTTTTGTCGTGTGGCCTCCTCAGAGGCCGAGTGCAGGTCTTTCTATTCGACGCCCGTGGGCGACCTGCGCGTCGGTATGAATGGATGAAGATGAATGAAACTGGGCAAGGATATGGAAGGAAGCGGCCGTGGCCTATCAGATGGTACCGTCCCAGCATTTGCCTGGTGTTGAAAATGGGAAACCACGGAAAACCATTTCAAGGACGGCCGACGGTGGGGCTCGAACCCACGCGTCTACCGAGTCAGCAGAGAGCTTGGCCCCGTGACCTAACTGCACCGGTAGGATCCCCCCTTACCCTTTAAATAACCCAAAATCAGGGTGTCTAATGTAAGGATGAAGTAAAAATTAGTTACTTTTTGGGTACCTTTTAGTTAATTTTAGTTACCTTTGAATTCAAGTTACGTCTGCGGTCTACAAGCATAGGCGCGCATCACGCGGTGAAGAAAAACAACAATGAACTGTTTTTAAAGAAGTTTTTATTTATCGTATGGCTTTTAGTGCCGGGAGTGTCCGAGGACATGTTCAGCTTGTCTGAGTCTGTAGCTGCTTCCAACGGACACCCTTAGGGTGAGCTACAAGTTACGTTCAATTTCAAGTTGCTACCAGATATCAATGATACCTAGTGGTGAACGTTGGAACTTTGATAGAGCGTTCCGACGAAGTATAACCTAACAATTTAGCTTCACACAAGTTTAGTCTGTGGAAGAATCCTTTACATGCCATAAATCCATGACATGGGACCGCCGGCTTTACTTCCCCTCCGAAGGAAGGCATACTGAAGGATTTTTATCGCTTTTAAAAAATCCGACGACTTCGGCCGGGTTTGAACCCGCTATCTTGGACACAGCAGTTCAGCATGCTACCAACTACACCACCGAAGCCGCTTTAAATGAAATTCACATGATGTTATAAAAATTTAAAAAATAATAAATATATACTAGATATTTAATATCCAATGAGTTGTTTCAGCTAATATGTCGTCTTGTCCACAATATGTTGTTATTATTACGGTACCAAGAGGTTGCTCAGCTCTTGACCATTTGGCGAGATTTCCTTCGTCCCCGCGGTAGGTCGCGAAGAAATGCATGCGATGTTACACGATCGTCACCGAATTCTGTCTTCGCAGTCAAATGCGGAGAAATATCGAGATGTTACACGATCGGCGCTGGTCTCAGTTGTTTGGCGAGCTTCCCGTAGTTTTCACGAGAGAACACGGAGAAAAATCGCGATTTAGATAATCAGCGTCACTTTTAGTCATTCGACGAGTTTTCAATTGTCCTTGAGTTCGGGCACAAGAAAATATGGCATTATTACGCAATCGGCGCCACTTGCTGTCTGTTTGACAAGAATACAGTAGTCCTCGTCATTGAATGCGGAGAAATATCGCGATGTAACGCAATCGCAGCCGCACTCGGCCGTTTTACGTTGTCCTCGAGATATTATGCAATCGTCGCCGCACCCGGCCGTTCAACGATTGTCTGTCCTGATAGAATGGCGGAGGCAAGCTCAAGGTTGGGCAATGGTTAAAATTCACGCGTAGTTATGAACATGTTGTTCGCTCGGCGCCGTGATTCCCTTTGTCCCTATGCTGTAGTTGGGAGTTCATGAGTTCAGGGTGGATCACGAGGAGGATTTAGTATGTCGATGCTACGTAGGCTGCCATTTTTATGTGGGTTGATGCACTTCTCACTCCCCGCACGCTTTTAAGTATACGGTCATGGGAAAAGTGGCAAGTAGGTTTCGTGATGGGTGCCCCGTGATGGGTGCCCAATCACCTTTGACAGGATTCCCGCAGTCCTCGTGGTCACAAGTTCACGATAGGGGACGGGTTTTATGATTTTACGCAACTGACGTCGATATCGGTCCGTTTTAACGAGATTCCCGCAGGCAAGTCGTGCGGTCAGCCGGCCGTCTTGAGGATGCGATTTGGGAGGATGAACGTTCGAAGTAGGTACGGTATCGAATATTACGAATTGTTCTGAGTGGATTGCACGAATAATACGACAAGAGGGCAAGTTTTATTTCGACTGAGAACCACGAATTATCAACAAGTTAGCGAAATAATCGGTTAGATTATATATCCGATGGAACGAAAGTTCTAAGGAAAAATCGACTTATAACGGAATTTCGACTTAACCAAACTGAATGTCGCAATTTACTTGACATATTTTTTAAATAAGTTATATGTATTTCGAAGATTTTTCGCATTTTTTTTCGAAACGGCAACATTTCGCAAGATTGCGACATTAAATATTTCGCGTTATTTCTGGACTTCAATTTGACATTGTTTCCAAATAACAGAAATGAGAGATTTCTTCTTAGTTTCGGAAGTATTCGCGAATAAACGTCTCGCGAAAATTCAGGTTTCCTAATACAGTAACACAGAAAAATATTTCACACGAAACTTAAGACTTCTTGAGGCCGAAAATATACGTTGAACCGATGTATACCGCTCAAGGTATCCTCGGTATGTATTTCCTTGAGGTCGGGCACGGAGAGATATAGCTTAGTACTATGCAATAGGCATGGCGCCGCTTGCGTGAAACTCGCAATCTCTGAGCCTAGCGGTGCGAGTTTAAATGATTCAACCCGCCTTCAGAAAATTTTCGTTACCCATTTGTAAAATTTCTTACTTTTTCGTTACTTTCGTTACCCATTTGTAAAATTCGTTACTTTTTCGTTACTTTCGTTACCGGTAGACACCCTGAAAATAATAATAATAATAATGAAATGAAATTAGCATACCCAAAAAAAAAAATGTATGCACACAGAAACTGCTCTAATTTAATTACTCGCTAGGTCAGCTGAATTCACAGCTAAAAACCTAGGGAGAGAATATTCCTAGTTTCATAGCATTGTGGAATTCTCTGATCTAATTTAGAATAAGGGACAAGGTGGGATGTAGCCAAAGCCAAGACCAGCTTGTTGAGAGGAAGGCCTGATGCGTACCCAGTAGACCGTATACAATTTGACCCTGCCAAAAGATGGAGAAGGAAAAGGAATAATCCTCCTAGTAACTTCATGCAATAAATAACGTGACAAATCAAAATAAGCTAACATGTATTGAACATTAAGATAATACAATTACAAGAGAGACCCTTCCACCACTTAATTAACTAACTGATAAATATGATCTGATTAAACACAAATGAATGACTTAACCTGACATGTAAGACCAAATACAAACAATTCCTCAAAATAAAGGGTGCAAACAAACCAGACACTTGCCCGCTTGGCAAGGTTACACACTTAGAAATGAATTTAACTAGAATGATTCCCCTGACGACGAAACTAAAAGAATAACAACATGAAGTTAGATTCTATGTCACCTCAAAAAACAATGTCACATAAGCAACTTAAAAGCCGTTTAATACGACTAAGGCGGTTCGAAAGCCTGCTTTTGACTTACCGTCCTCAGCAGCCTTTCTGACCAAAATTTTCCCTCCCTGAATCTAATACCAAGCAAACGAATCTGCATATCCAAAAACTTAGCAAAATATACTTATTAACTAACAATCATAATTCTAAAAATAACAGTCCAGAAACGCCATTCGACACATGGCATGTTAAATTCACAATATTGAAAGGCAGTTCGGTATGAGTTAATCAAAATGTCAGTTACCCCCAAAAGAAATGTACTTTGATACTTCCTGCGTTCCAAACCCGCCCCGAGGAACAAGACCCCAGGGAGAGTAGTTTCTCGACATGTCAAGCTTGAACCAGTCTCAGTCTAGAAGTCGCGGTTACACACTTGGTAACGCGTTCAGTCAGAGGGAAACAACCCCCTCTCCTGACCTCAGATACAGGTTGTGCCAACATAACATGGGGGTGCAGACCACCATGACAACGACAGAGTCCTTGAGAAATGTTGGTACCACAAGTGGTGCCATGACCTAAATCGTTAAGAGTTTACTCAGAAGTGCTACGACGAAATGTTCCAAACTAAATCCACTAATGGGTTTTAACGGGGTTTCTAGGAACCTATTATTTTAGGCAAGTGCGCAGCAGTTCACTTCACAACAGCGTAGAAATGTCAATCTTCCAGGGTATTAACGTCAGCTCCTTCTCAGGCAACAAATGTAGGTTCAAGAGTTTTGGAAACCAATTAGCTGGTAGCAGGAGTGCCTGCGAAATATACCAGCTCCAGAAGGTTGCGATATAATTGCAGTTGTGTAACTAAATCTTGAATGTTTCATTTTCTTCATGTAACGATTTTAAAAGTCGTTACACTAACGCTGTGCTTTAGCCCGCGTAGCCACTGCTGTCGGTGCATTGAAAGTAAAAATATATTACACTAAATTTCAATGTGCGGGAATATTATAGTTGTTGGAACTACCTGATTCTTTCACCAAACGCATAATGTTGATGCTGTAGTATAAAATATTGTACAGTAGGCCTATATATTGCCAGAATCTCTGGTGTTGGGCCACCCGGGATTATTACATATTAAACCATGTCTTAATTAAAGAAAAGACTGAAGAAGACCTCAGTGACAGTTATTGTTGCTTTAAGGGGAGGAACTGCGAGGTCATCTGCCCCTACTGAGAGATAGGAAGCCTCTGTTGTGCTTGTTTAGAGATTCCCTTTTAACAGTTTATGGAACTGCAAGTTTAATATCTTATTCTAAGTAATCTGAACCACCACAAATTCCTGAAGCTACATTATATTTATTTAAGCGAAAATTCCCCTACAGGAGAGCGATTAAACTTGATAACATGATGGTGTTTGGAGGTGTGTCTCCTCCGCTCCTCCCAAAACGTGTCCGATAACATGAGTTTCTGAGCTGACTGTAGTAGAGACAGGGATGGAGTAGGCGCCCCGGGACTTGAATAATAAGGCACTATCCTGGCATGGAGGAAGTGCAGTCAGCGCCGGGATTCGAACCTGTGATCTTTGACTTACTGTGGCTGCCCACGCGGCCATGGTGCACGACATTACAACCACGGGGCAATGCAAATAGCAATCGAATGATAACTTTGTCACCACACATCCACAGTGAGGGTCTTCTCTACAGAGTGGAACTTCGCAGGCGCCGTGTGACAGCCGGAGCACTGGATAGCCTCCTGAGCAAGCCGCTGGCAGCAGCGTAGCGCCCATTTATCACTCTCAATCCGTCACACGGCTCCGGCGAGGTTCCGTTCTATGGACAAGGCTCTCACTGTAGTAACAATGGAGTAAATGAAGCTAAGATATCACAGCTTCAATTCTAGGAACTTTTAAACTGTTCTGTATTCTGCGCAGACTTTGGTGGCATCCCAATGACGGTTCCATTTTATTACTACTAACCTACTAGTACTACTCTGCTTATCAGCATGGAGACGTATTGGCGAGTATGCTCATTATCATTGCTCATCAGGACATGCATGATTACGAAGGATAATAATCTCTCCTCTAACAACCTTCACTTTCCAAGTGTAAAAGTATGCGGAATGATCCTATCTCGGTGAAATCTGATGCAATGAGCAGCTACCATGTGTTGCGTCCGACAATTCCTTAAAATACTTAAATTCATCACGGAACGTTCCAATCTCATCGAAAAGTAGGCTACCGTTGTAAGTTACGTTGGTAATAACTCACCAAGACCCTAGGCCGCTCTATAACGAGGAATACTGGACAAATTGAGGAATGGGGTAGTTTGTCATTGCTTTCTCACAGACTCGGTGCAGCAGCAGTAGCAACTTTTTCATTCACCAGCTGTGCCCTGATGTCAGCGTGCCAGGTGAAGTCAGTTCGACACGCTGCGACGGGGAGCGGGGATTCGGCTGTTCGCGTGCGCGGTCTGTCTATATCGACAGTCAGTTACTGCTTCCTCCCACATTGTGCTTGTTGTTCATCCAGCTTTAAGTATGTTGTCTGTCACTGAAGGCCCCTTTCCAATTTTCCCATTTCGTGAGCGGGGGGGAGGCGTGACTGATGAAAGTGCGGTATGCAGTACGCGGGAAGGCGTCTGCAGTTCAAACCCAACTGACTTCTCCTGGCGCGCGGACAAAACTCAGCACCACCCAAACCTCAGTAACTTATCCTTAATGACAGCCATAAGTGTGGCTCTGATATACTGTAAGTGGAAAGCCGAATCTTACTCTAGCCTGTACCTATAGACTATTGCAAAAATACTGCATCCATCAGATGACAACAGGCCCGCACTACTACTGGTGTCCAGGGAATACGGTAAGTTCTGTTGGATGACAGTTCGACTCCAGCCGGCTACGGTGGGGACTAGTGGAGTTGTCAGCTCGCAGGTAAGTACTCATATCCTCGGTTGAAGTTGAGAGGTATGTATGGTAATCCTAGGTTTCCTAAATGAGCCTTTTTCTTATTCGGGGCAAAGAAATAGAGACGAGGTGCAGAAAAACCAATGCAGTGAGTTCTCAGTTGTGTTCAACAATATTCTGCAAGAAGGAAGTTGGTGTTGCGATGAAACTCTTCCTACATCGCTCAGTATTTAGATCAGCACAGTCCAAGGTCGAACGGCACGGTGCAGGCAGTGTGTGCATCCCCTCCCTAACCGTACATCCTTACTTCCTCTCCACCCCACGCGGTGAGGGAGTGCCATCGTTCAGGAAACGTGTAGAGGTCAATTAGCAGGCGACGAATGTATTTTGGAGGCAACGTAGTAAGAACACAGGACGTATTGTTCATGAAATATTATTTTGCATTAATCAAATTGCTTGTCATATGAAGGGAGGAGCTGGGAAAGAGCAGCAAAACGTTTCCTAAGTTATGTTCACGTTAACTCAGGACTGTTTCACGCACAAAATGTATAGTCATTCATGTACAAGTCTCCCTTCCTATGCAAAAGGGATAAAGACAACATATTTCCTCTGTGGCAAATATCACACAACAGCTTTATTGAGAGACAAAATACATAATGCTTCTACAATGGCAAACGTACAACTAATTCCACACACCAATTAAAAACTAGTACCGTTCATGTTGGCTGATACACATAATGTTTAATGCTGTTCTCATTTACAGTACGCCTCGTTTGTGTGCGTTAATAATCTTGTTACAATTAGGTGCAAATGATCGTGTTACAGACAAGCGTAAACAACTTCTCAAATTCTCATCTCAAATGCCCGGCCGGAACCTAGGTTTGCGTTTTAATGTGGAAAAAATCTTTCACATACTGTACATAGGTAGAACCGAACATACTCATAAATTTGGCGGTGACGTGATGATGGCGAGGAAATTTATTATTGGGAAAGTTTTCGTAGAATTCGGTGAAGTTTCTTGCAACAAAGAACTTGTTCCTCAACCGCGCATTGCACTGTAAATCAATTAATGCTAACTGTTAAGTTAGTTCGTTGGCTATTCACTGATATAGAAAATGACTGTGCAAAACAATGAAACACAGGAAAGAAAGCTGAAAGTTCTTGAAATCTGTTTACGAACTGCTCTTTCACATCTTTGAGATCACATACTTAGCGGTTTCACAACGAGTAGCATTGCAGGATACATCGCTCCCATAATGCGCGCGCACCGTTGTCCACCGACCAGGCACCACGACTCTGCACTGTACATTCACAGGTGTTGCAGCTGTGCGACTTTGCGCAGTGTGACGTATTTTGGATTTAGATCGACCTTGCTGTATGGAAGTGAGAGCAGGGTAGATTTAGGATAGTTGATACATAAGCTAGAGGTAACTGCTATGAAGGTAGCACGAATAATTTCTGGGACAATAGGGAGGAGTTATGACAGGAAGGTATTCGTAACGAAGATATATCGACTAAGTTAGAATAATAATATCCTGTGGGCTCGGTTGCCAGGTGCAAGCTTTTTGACGCCCAGAGAGCAACTTGCATGTCAAATTTTGTCGCTCCTTGAAGCGCTATGCAAGTCAAGGAGGTTGTATATCTAAGCTCCTTGACACTAGAGGAACTTTGTGTTGCCGGAAAATCCCGAGATTAATTCTGCCATTATGAACACGGCCTACTGAATTCAATGGGTTCTTTAACATGCCAACATGATATGACATGCGTATCACAATTTTTTTCGCCTTTCAAAAAGGAGCGAACCTGCAAGCTTGGGGTTGGCAGTCCGACACGATAACCACTCACCCACCGTGGAAAGCACTGAGTTAGAAATGAACATGCTATACATGAAGCTGTTCGCTTGAGCCCATTTACATGGTGGGCTCATGTGGAGAGAATAGGGGAGGAGAGATTACCAAAGAAGCGGCTGTAGAGGGGAAGAGAAGCAGACGTAGGCTTATGAGGCGATGGTTAGGTTCAGTGTTGAGGATTTAGATGGAGGGCTCATGTGGAGAGAATAGGGGAGGAGAGATTACCAAAGAGGTGGCTGTAGAGGGGAAGAGAAGCAGACGTAGGCCTATGAGGCGATGGTTGGGTTCAGTGTTGAGGATTTAGATGGTGGGCCCATGCGGAGAGACTGGGGAGTAGAGATTACCAAAGAGGTGGCTGTAGAGGGGAAGAGAAGCAGACGTAGGCTTATGAGGCGATGGTTAGGTTCAGTGTTGAAGATTTAGATGGTGGGCTCATGTGGAGAGACTGGGGAGGAGAGATTTCCAAAGAGGTGGCTGTAGAGGGGAAGAGAAGCAGACGTAGGCCTATTAGGCGATGGTTAGGTTCAGTGTTGAGGATTTAGATGGTGGGCTCATGTGGAGAGACTGGGGAGGAGAGATTACCAAAGAGGTGGCTGTAGAGAGGAAGAGAAGCAGACGTAGGCCTATGAGGCGATGGTTTGGTTCAGTGTTGAGGATTTAGATTGAGGGCTCATGTGAAGGGAATGGGAGAGGAGAGATTACCAAAGAGGTGGCTGTAGAGGGGAAGAGAAGCAGACGTAGGCTTATGAGGCGATGGTTAGGTTCAGTGTTGAGGATATAGATGGTGGGCTCATGTGGAGAGACTGGGGAGGAGAGATTAACCAAAGAGGTGGCTGTAGAGGGGAAGAGAAGCAGACGTAGGCCTATGAGGTGATGGTTAGGTTCAGTGTTGAGGATTTAGTTGGTGGGCTCATGTGGAGAGACTGGGGAGGAGAGATTACCAAAGAGGTGGCTGTAGAGAGGAAGAGAAGCAGACGTAGGCCTATGAGGCGATGGTTAGGTTCAGTGTTGAGGATTTAGATGGTGGGCTCATGTGGAGAGACTGGGGAGGAGAGATTACCAAAGAGGTGGCTGTAGAGAAGAAGAGAAGCAGACGTAGGCCTATGACGCGATGATTAGGTTCAGTGTTAAGGATTTAGATGGTGGGCTCATGTGGAGAGACTGGGGAGGAGAGATTACCAAAGAGGTGGCTGTAGAGGGGAAGAGAAGCAGACGTAGGCTTATGAGGCGATGGTTAGGTTCAGTGTTGAAGATTTAGATGGTGGGCTCATGTGGAGAGACTGGGGAGGAGAGATTTCCAAAGAGGTGGCTGTAGAGGGGAAGAGAAGCAGACGTAGGCCTATTAGGCGATGGTTAGGTTCAGTGTTGAGGATTTAGATGGTGGGCTCATGTGGAGAGACTGGGGAGGAGAGATTACCAAAGAGGTGGCTGTAGAGAGGAAGAGAAGCAGACGTAGGCCTATGAGGCGATGGTTTGGTTCAGTGTTGAGGATTTAGATTGAGGGCTCATGTGAAGGGAATGGGAGAGGAGAGATTACCAAAGAGGTGGCTGTAGAGGGGAAGAGAAGCAGACGTAGGCTTATGAGGCGATGGTTAGGTTCAGTGTTGAGGATTTAGATGGTGGGCTCATGTGGAGAGACTGGGGAGGAGAGATTAACCAAAGAGGTGGCTGTAGAGGGGAAGAGAAGCAGACGTAGGCCTATGAGGTGATGGTTAGGTTCAGTGTTGAGGATTTAGTTGGTGGGCTTATGTGGAGAGACTGGGGAGGAGAGATTACCAAAGAGGTGGCTGTAGAGAGGAAGAGAAGCAGACGTAGGCCTATGAGGCGATGGTTAGGTTCAGTGTTGAGGATTTAGATGTTGGGCTCATGTGGAGAGACTGGGGAGGAGAGATTACCAAAGAGGTGGCTGTAGAGAAGAAGAGAAGCAGACGTAGGCCTATGACGCGATGATTAGGTTCAGTGTTAAGGATTTAGATGGTGGGCTCATGTGGAGAGACTGGGGAGGAGAGATTACCAAAGAGGTGGCTGTAGAGAAGAAGAGAAGCAGACGTAGGCCTATGAGGCGATGGTTAGGTTCAGTGTTGAGGATTTAGATGGTGGGCTCATGTGAAGAGAATGGGGAGGAGAGATTACCAAAGAGGTGGCTGTAGAGAGGAAGAGAAGCAGACGTAGGCCTATGAGGCGATGGTTAGGTTCAGTGTTGAGGATTTAGATGGTGGGCTCATGTGGAGAGACTGGGGAGGAGAGATTACCAAGGAGGTGGCTGAGTAGAGGAAGAGAAGCAGACGTAGGCCCATGAGGCAATGGTTAGGTTCAGTGTTGAGGATTTAGATGGTGGGCTCATGTGAAGAGAATGGGAGAGGAGAGATTACCAAAGAGGTGGCTTTAGAGGGGAGGAGAAGCAGACGGAGGCCTATGAGGCGATACTTAGGTTCAGTGTTGAGGATTTACATGGTGGGCTCTTGTGGAGAGAATGGAAGAGGGGAGATTACCAAAGAGGCGGCTGTAGAGGGGAAGAGAAGCAGACGTAGGCTTATGAGGCGATGGTTAGGTTCAGTGTTGAGGATTTAGATGGTGGGCTCATGTGGAGAGAATGGGAGAGGAGAGATTACCAAAGAGGCGGCTGTAGAGGGGAAGAGAAGCAGACGTAGGCTTATGAGGCGATGGTTAGGCTCAGTGTTGAGGATTTAGATGGTGGGCTCATGTGGAGAGACTGGGGAGGAGAGATTACCAAAGAGGTGGCTGTAGAGAAGAAGAGAAGCAGACGTAGGCCTATGAGGCGATGGTTAGGTTCAGTGTTGAGGATATAGATGGTGGGCTCATGTGAAGAGAATGGGAGAGGAGAGATTACCAATGAGGTGGCTGTAGAGGGGAAGAGAAGCAGACGGAGGCCTATGAGGCGATGGTTAGGTTCAGTGTTGAGGATTTACATGGTGGGCTCGTGAGGAGAGAATGGAAGAGGGGAGATTACCGAAGAGGCAGCTGTAGAGGGGAAGAGAAGCAGACTTAGGCTTATGAGGCGATGGTTAGGCTCAGTGTTGAGGATTTAGATGGTGGGCTCATGTGGAGAGAATGGGAGAGGAGAGATTACCAAAGTGGCGGCTGTAGAGGGGAAGAGAAGCAGACGTAGGCTTATGAGGCGATGGTTAGGCTCAGTGTTGAGGATTTAGATGGTGGGCTCATGTGGAGAAAATGGGAGAGGAGAGATTACCAAAGAGGCGGATGTAGAGGGGAGGAGAAGCAGACGTAGTCTTATGAGGCGATGGTTAGGTTCAGTGTTGAACAATTTCAGTGTAGTGGAAGCCAAAATGCTAACTGCTAATAGGGGATCATGGAGGCTTGTAGACTAGACTGGGAGTTGAAAGGCAAAACAGTCTCATGAATCCCCCTTCCGTGAATAGAAAGCAATTTACACTCAATACTACCTAATAATAATAATTATTATTTAACTTTCAGTCGGTCAACACAAAGCAATTACTGGAATATGTGAAAAATAACCTGAAATAAATTACATTTCATTAAGATTTATATACGGTATATTATGGACTGTTGAAGAAGAAGGAGAAGAAGATAACTGAGGGATGGCATGTTTCACTCGTCAAACGAGCATCATTAGATCAAAATATTCAAGACAAATAAGTCTACAAAATACTACCAAACCTACAGTGACACCCACAGGCTGTCTCTGCCCTTCGAAAACAAAATACAATACGGTGCCTGTCAGAAAACTTAGTAAGTGGGTAATTATTAATATTTAGTCATTTAGCACCGAAAAGGGAACTATTTATTTGAATGTTGCAAAACTGAGAAATGACGATCCCAGTCTTCCTCCCCCCAACTAATATATGCTATTGCTGTGATACACTTAAGCAGTAAGCCCTAAAACTAATGTAGAATTGTAAACTACTATGCGGAACTGCAAGTACTATGTTCTGATGATTTCTTAATGTATCAGTGATCAAGGGAGCTTTGAAAGATATAATTCAATTACCCATAGATACTCCAGACACAATGGTCTATACTCACAAAAAGTACAAAGGTCTTGGATTATTTAGAATGCAATGGGAGGTTGTGCTCCTGCAAATAAATGGTTTACGAACTTTCAGAAAAACACAAAATGAATACATTCTGAACACGTGTGGGAGACACTCTCGACCTACCCGGTCAATGTTCCCTTTTACAATCCTTTTATGAAATTACAGACACCAATATTTTTTACCGGCTCTGCTTCACTCGCTTTTATTTCCTCTTAAGTAACCATCAGCAATGAATACAAATATAACACGCTACAAGGCCTCCTTGATAAACATTTGTTCTGACGTAAAAAGAGTCCAAGCGGTTGGGTTTGTTACTAACACTCCACATCCTCCCGACGTTTTATGAGGTGCAATAACTTAAAACAATTGAGTTACAGAACAAGCACATCATAAATGAATACCCTCCTCTATATGGAAAGTTTTACTGGTACTTTCACTCTTCTTCCACTTTTAGTGATCACTGGATTCTGATCGATATCATCCACCTCAGGTGATTTACAAGGTGGAGATGAGGTAGTGGTATCCAGTCCATCAGCCACTGGCGTTGAAACCTCCAACCGATACAACCGCTGAATAGGACGAATCACTTCTCCGGTCGCAGTTCGCAATCTCACCACCCTGGCAACTCCATCTCGTCCGGGAAATGTTTGTAGCACTCTTGCTAACGGCCATTCAATCCTTCTCCTTCCTTCTGTACCAATTAGTACGATGTCACCCTCCTTCACTGTCTCAGTCTCTAGTTTCTTACGTTTCTACATCAGCTGGCCCAAGTATTCGTTTCTAAACTTCTGTTTCATGTCTCGACGCAACAGCTGCAGATGCTGAAATCTCTTATTTACGTTAACACTGTCCAGGTTGTCCAAGTCCGGGGTTCCACCACCCTTAAACACGCATCGGTGAGGTAAGTAGTATCCACCAGTACCCTCTAGCTTTTCTGTAATATCTTCAATAATACCGTCTGCCACCCACTCGTTTAGGGTTGAATCGTACTCCTCAAATTTGCTCGTAGCGATGAGTTTAGCTGTCATCGCGGCAAGTCTTCTCACGGCTACATCTCTATTGTCTTTCAAGTCGTCTCTATTTTCTGTCCATGGCAAGCAGACCTCATATCTACCCTCGTTATTAATAGAAACAGTCTTGGTAAAATGATCAAGAGCTGCAATCTCAAGTTCGGCCTTTGATTTCTGTTCAACGGGGTCTGTGATGCCAAGTACATCAAGTCTCCACAGATGAGACAAGTCGTGGCTGTGCGTCAACAATGAAGTAGTCATTGGAGCAGCGGATTCTTCCTTCGGATCATTGTTGAGTGTGCCCATCACTACCCAACCTAGACGAGTCTCCATAGCGGTCAAGCCACACTCCAGTTTGTGCATGTTACCTGTGAACAACATACCAGCTGCATCAGAGCCAATCAATATCTCTATACCAGGCTGTCCATATCCTTTGTCAGTGATGATGATATTCTTTGTCGTCAACTCCCTCAAACATGATTCTTGCTTCAGTCTTGGAATCGAACCACATATAAGTTGCTGATCAAGCACTCGCAGTTTACAATAATAATTGTCAGATAAACTCTCGAGCAATATCTGATAGCACTGATGAACATTCCTCTTAGACGTAACACCTCCAAACAGAACTTGGACTAAGGTCTCTAATCCTACATTCCTACAGTTCATGTCGACAGCAGTTTGTTTCAAGATATAGGATCGTTGAGATCCTGTGTCAATTATTGCTCTCACTATCCGATGATAGCCTCCAGACTTCAGTTTAACAAGTAGAGTCTGGAGTAAAATCTCATTTGATACACACTGTGAGGCTCCAACAATGCTAGTGCTATCTGGTGTTCCAGGTCCCATCAACTCATCTCCAATTCTTTCTTTATTTGCTGGTAGGTCTGGACACGTAATAGTACCGTGCTTCTTGCCACATATCAAACATCTTAAGTTAGCTTTACAGTCGTGGGATATGTGTCCTTGCCTCAAACATAGCGTGCCCGTTAGAGGTGGTGATCTGGTCCACCACCGATCGTATGTAGCTTTCCAGATAACCACATCCTTGAACACATGTGGCCTAACAGGATTGGAGTACATTCCTTGTGGGCTATTCCGGCACAAGACTCCTCGTCATCATAGGGATCAGGTTCCCATCATAGCATAGTCATAGACCCCGCAAGGAAATGCACCCCCCTTAAAAACTATTAAATTAAAATCCAGGCTTAAGTAAATTTCACAAAATGATTTATTAAAATCATAAGCCCCTATCCTACAATCGGGGGTATCAGTCGGCTAATCCGTTAACTAAACACAGGTAAAGAAATATAAATAAACTATTACTTTCTATGAAAAAAATCACCCATCGATTGGTCCTAAATACAGTCAGAAAAAAAATAGCAAAGCTAGGGAAATGGTTCAAAAGATTTTAAATTGTAATTATAATTAACAAGACATGACGTTTCCAAGTGAAATGACATGATGGCAAAATGTCAAACATGACAGGAAAAACAACAAAGTAAGCTGTGACCATCCCGTATTTACACTTAATTTTTAATTAATCTAAACTCATCCTAAGTTAAACTAATCTACGGTGAGAAGCATCCGTAGTAAAAGCAACTAAACAAAAATCTAAAATGATTTACAGTCATCCTTTACAACACAAATCAAGTTTACAATCAACTGTACAACAAAATATCTACAAGTAGCAGAAGAAAGATGGGAATATGGGTTTACACAACAATTAATAAATAAGTATCACACACAAGAGTATTCTTATTAATCCTTCCTACCACATGATGGTTACTGTTTGTTTCTATCGGTCATCTATCATGTGTAAGCTAGGAAATCATAGTACTGTTCGTTAACAGTAGAACAATAAGTTACATGGTTCACGACCCACAAGTTGAAAACTCTGGGGTAGACCAAATCCCTGTCAGTCGCATGTGTCAGCTGTCTAAAGCTTAAGCTAACGAAGAAATAAAACGACAGTTCAGTGCAATGGTCAGCGAGTTATAAAGCATGCTCAAAGTTAAACAGGCGTTTAGTGATTAACGATAATTATTGCTTTCGTTTAAATTCATTACATAATTTTATTTAATGAGTGATTATTAGTTGCCTTTGTCTTAATATTTGTTAATTATACGGATTGACCATCTGCACGGCTTCCTAACTGGTGGATAAAACCACTGGTGTACCCCCAAGTACACGCGAACAAGCATACTCCGACTATCAAAAAGCTCAAAAACCATCCTAAAGTAACAGAGTGTCCTGCTGGATCACTTCTTCAACCTCGGTCTGTCAAGCGCATGAGCTTTGAAACAAGGCCGGCAACCTCAAAAACTATGGGAAACCACCCCTTCATCGTGCATAAACACACGGCATAAACCTTCACAACATGTGAGGAAAATAACATAGCCTTAAATAAGTCAATCAGTTTCACAAGACAATTCTAAAATCTTAATAAGGGTTGTTCAAATGGGCTTCGCTCACAACATATGCGAAGATCGTAAACATTATAGGTGACCTCCTGTCACACAATATCATTGCGTTCTTAATAACGCTGTTAACTTGACCTAGTTTTATAAAGCTTAATAAACACTGGCTTCTGTAGATCACATCATTTAGAAAAACATTAGCATTAAATCTGTCAGAAGACTAGTCTCACCTGGGATTGTGGGTTGGCACTACTGCGCGTAACCTTGGAAACACTTGTCTCCCAAAGTGACTTACATTTTGTTCAATCCCAAACTGTTACGAGTTGCATGGGCTAACGGTAAAGTTTCAAATGTTCGTTTCTTTAGCATATCGGATCCATAAAAATGTTCAGATTGTGATCCTACACTTGCAGTTCATAAGTTAATATTCGTTGTAGTGTTCGTGATACATTTATAATAGACAAAAAATGATTAACAATGATGTGTCTGCATGGGCAAAGCAAAACATACAAAACGCGAGATATTCCACTCGCACTAACGTGTTTGGAAGATATAACGCTCCCAGCAAGTTTGTTACAAATCAAACATGTGCACTCTAGGCACTTCCAATGCATGAAATAAACATTCACACCATATAAAAGAGTGGCGTTAATTTTAAATGATACGTTACTAGTGGGAACAAGACTTGGAGTACAAACAGAAAGACATAACACTCCTTCACACTGTTAATCGATTCCTCTCGAATCTAGTGGTGGACTTTCTACTCAAATAAAAATGTATACCCAAAAATAGGTAATAAAATAACCTCTCCCATTGGAGGATACGCCTGCTCAGTGGCGTGCTTTATATATCACAAAATAGGGTTTCAAAATACTGACTTCAGTAACAGCTGATTTAAATTACTTAATTACAGCCCCGTTTAAATTACACATACAATTGGTTCGTTCAAAGTGAACATAAAAATGACATTAATTGCACCGTGTGATAAAAACACACACATATTTAATCAGGTGACTCACTCACGATTAGGAAATGCATTGGAGACGTACGCTGCGATGTGCATTGAAACATGAAAGATTACCATAGTCGGTAAGCTAAAAGAAAAACCTACTAAAACAAAACCTAACTAGATGACTGTGAATCGAAGTACGATCGTTAAAACTACTCCACCAAAGACCATCACCTTACAAAAGACATTAGTTAGACTTACGAAGAACATTGTAGCTCACCTCATTCCTACAGGAATAATTGAGGGGTATTTCCTTCCTTTTCGAGCGTGGGCCATACTTCCAACGCTCGGATAGGCACATTGTAATCCGTTCTTCAGCCTCCATTGTGGTGCTAGGTATCTCTCTCAAAATGTGTCTACGCCATGATCACCCACATGGTGAACGGTGGTAAAGCTCTTCTTTTCTGGTGGATCTCGTACATCGTGGTAACGTTGATAAGTTACACAAAAATTCACTGCTTCTAGTGTGATTCGCTAGCAAACACAGCATCTACACTTGGTAATTTTGCAGACTCTATTCAACAAATGGCCATGTCTGCTCCACAGATTCTACTCAACACAATCACGTGTTGGCTCACTTTTTCCACTATCACACATGGTGAAAATTTTTATCTGATGAAATCTGCGACATCGGTCGTTCAAGAAAATTACGGTTTCACACAACGTGGATTATTTTATGCAATTCTCACTGGTGTGAAATATGACACTGGCACTTTCGAAATTACAGTTACTCACACTTCTGAATGGCACACACATCGGCCATGCTTTCGGTTAAATCACCGTAATATTTCACTGATTTCGAATGCTTACAAAGCAACACTTTCACGGAGTTTTCCGCTGCACACATCTCGTGCGTTATCATATAAACTGGCTTACGTTTCCAACGGATTTATTCCTTCACTTACTGACGTCTCATCGGCCACTTGACCGGACTATTCCAACTGCGTGTCGCACTCATGCGGTGCTGAACTTAGACAATCAACGAGTGCTTTCCTCCCGGAAGCAGGTTGTACTGGCTTTGAGATTAGTCGAGTCGTTGAACGTCTCTCGACATTATTCCTGCATTTCCGCAGTGTCATTCCTTGGTCTCAAGTACTAAATAGATAATGTTAGGACACTTCTCCTTGGCAAATGATACAGAAATACTTGATGTGGTAAACTCAAAGGTGCACATTAATGAATACCTTCTCTAATCATGGTAAAATAAATATTGACAGTCTTCCAACGAAGTCAAAAGTACAACTGCATCTCTCTGGATGCATTCAGAGATTCTTTCTCTCGTGTTACCAACTTTGGCATATAAAAATACTCACCAGCATGAGCGGATACGGGCTCAATGGAAAGCAACCCTTCTTCGTCTTTAAAATAGCCTTCTTCTCTGGCAAAGACATTCTTTGTGCTCGGAAACACTCCTTGCTTTCATGCGTCTTGTCACAGAATAGACAGTTGACCCTCCTTTGTTTCTCCCCAGTCAGAAGATTGAGAGCAGTAGGTACCTCCTCCTCATTTTCAGAACTCTTTAAGCATCTTGGCTTCGGTGTCTTGGTCGAAACTTGGAATCCTGCCTTTGCCATGGTTATTCTTTCTTCCCCCTATACTTCAGATCTGAGGAAAGATAAAAGGAGACTCAGCTTGTCACCATACGTGCCTCTCGACATCTGACAGGACGATGTGGAATTGCGTAGCCAAAGTCTCTTCCGGAATGCAAGATTCCACCAAGGGAAACAGCATTGCTGCATATTTATCAGACGTCATACCTATGGATTCCAATGCTCTTAAATATGACTCAAGTTTATCATAAAGCTGAGGTGTAGTTAAACTGTTCTTACTCGAAGTGAAATTTTTGGTAACTAACCCCAAAAGCTCTCTTACATAATACTCCGTAAGTAATTCGTCTCTTTCAAATCTGCTCCTCAGACTATCAATAGCCTTTTGATAGTTATCAGCAGTTGGGGGAAAGCTCTCAATTATTTCTCTGGCCCTGGACTCCCTAACCGTCACCTGTATCAAGTACTGAAACTTGTCCTCCTCAGGCATTTCTTTATCCTCATGGATTCTACTAAACTGGCTCCAAAATCCAAGCCAGTCCTTAACATTTCCGTTGAACTGTTTAAGCTCTATTTTAGGTAGCCTGAGTTTCCTCCGTGAAGTTGGAGACGAACACGACATAGCATTTTCACTTTGTGCTTTGGCCATAACCTTGGCGAGAAACACATTGTACTTCACTTCCCCTTCATAGAATTTTTCCTTATACTCTTCTAACTCCGCATATTCAGCATCAAAATCATCATGTGTCCCGTCCTCTAGCCTGATTAGCTCATACCATTCACTCTCAATATTACTTAAGTCCCTTGAAAGTCTTATCAATGTATTGAACTTAAACTTAACAGTTTCTTCATCCGGATTATTTTCACCAAATAACCGATTCAAATAGTTATAAAAGCGCGTAAAAGACGCTCTGGTCACTCTTCTCTTCTTTGTAAGTATTTCCATTCGCACCAAATATTATGATAGGGCTCGCCTGAATTACGCAGTAGAAATCACAAAGTGCATACCCAAGTTACTTGCCACTATCACATCAGAAAGTTGACTCGCGTTGAAACAACGAATCACGTCGGGGTCACCACAATGTGGGAGACACTCTCGACTTACCCGGTCAATGTTCCCTTTTACAATCCTTTTATGAAATTACAGACACCAATATTTTTTACCGGCTCTGCTTCACTCGCTTTTATTTCCTCTTAAGTAACCATCAGCAATGAATACAAATTAACAAGCAACAAGGCCTCCTTGATAAACATTTGTTCTGACGTAAAAAAAAGTCCAAGCGGTTGGGTTTGTTACTAACACTCCACAACACGAGAGACATTGGAAAAGAGGTCGACGTTTGTTTAACAAAACTTGGCATAAGTGGATCACAAGCATTTCTCGGTCCTCAAGATAACTTTGTAGACCAGTGCTTCCCAACTTTTGCCACCTGACGCCCCCATTTTCTGATACGGGTGGTCGTCGCCCCCGCCCCCTACCTTCACCACGGGTCTGTTCTATAACCTCTTCGATAAACTGATGCGGAGGATATAGACCAAACCTAATAACACTACATAATGGAAAATGTTTCTGAAATAATAATATGCGCTTTATATCTATTACATTCTAACTTCAATTTAGCACAATACAAAGAACACACGTTTACAATAAATCCCTAAGTTAGTCAACAAATGTCAGTCAGAGGATTAACTGTTTTCTCTTGCTAAGATTCGGTATGTTTGGTTTGATATTTGACAGAGCACAGCGGAGATCACTTGCAACATCAAGCCGACAGCGCTGCTTTGTTTTATGACATTCAGCGTTAAAAGTCCTGACTCACATAAATATGTCGTTGAAAATGGGACAATGACACGCAATGCAACTTTTGTTATTACAGGATACACTGCAAGACAGTTCACCCAAAAGTCACCCAGTCCTAATATTTTGGAATCATCTTTTAGCTTTGATACACAATTCAAATCGATGGTTTCTTCTTGAAGTTGTGCTGGCAGTGCTTCAATGTCAATGGCAAACGGATTTCTTGTTAACATCCAAGACCATTCATCCGACGGGATATAAGGAAAGTAGATGTTGAATTCTTGTGCCAGGAAATCCAAATGTGACTGAATTTGCACCTTAAGTTTAATACGATCACGTTCATTTTCCAGCAAAATTTAATTAAGTCTGTGAAAGGATGATAAGTTGTTCAACTGAAGCCGGCGTTTCCATAACTGTATTCTTTTCAGGAAAGCTCTGATGGCATCATACGCAAGCATAGTATTGGAGTTTTTGCCTTGGAGCTTTAAGTTCAAATTGTTCAAAGCTTCAAAGAAATCACAAAGATATGCCAATTGCATTGCATGTCTACCCCTTATTATTCCCGTTTTCCAACGGGGTCGGGGATAAAAGATGCGATGGAAGTCTTTGTGGCGATGGTTTTTACGGCCGGATGCCCTTCCTGACGCTAACCTCATGATAGGAGTTAATGAGAGATGAAATGAATGATGGTGAATGAAACTGGGCAAGGATGTGTAAGGAAGCAGCCGTGGCCTGTGGAAGGTACCGTCCCAGCATTTGCCTGGTGTTGAAAATGGGAAACCACGGAAAACCATTTCAAGGACGGCCGATAAAATTGGCATTGATTTTGCTCCTTACAACACAGCAAATTCCTTATTTCATCTCCGCAGAGGTTTGTGCCGACATTAGGTAATTACCAGTGCTTATGAACGATTGATTTGACACGGCAATCACTTGGAGAGATTCGAAAAAAGGGTGTTATACAAAATTGCAATATTCGAGTTAATAAAACTTAATTCAGAAATCACTTCACGCCCCCCTTGATAAAGCCCTACGACCCACTAGGGGGGCGCGCCCCCCAGGTTGGGAACCCCTGTATTAGACACTCAAAAAGTACGGCCATATTTAAGATATCAACAGTTTGAAGCGTGGTGTCGGTTAACTCAGTAAGGAAAAGGGGTCATACTCTACAAGCAGTTCACGCCACCTAATAAATGGGTGTGGCACCACGCACAAGGGCCTTTCCAGCTCTGAATGGAAGGATGGACTGAAGCTTGTATGTAATGTACCAGGCAGAAGCTGGGACGATAACCGTTGTTGCCGTTGTGGCAACGAGATTGAAACCCTCCCTCATGTCCTTGGGTTCTGCAATTATGGTGAGTCTCTACGTAACACAAGACATCACTCAGTAGGATCCATCCTTGCGGAGAGTCTGAGGGATGTTTGTTTCGTGGTGCATAAAGAAGTTTCCGGGCTAGCCACGCAAGGCAGTACCAGGCGCATTGACATCATAGCCTACAAGGAGGATAAAAAGAAGGATTATATATTGGATCCAACCGTGCGTCTTGAAACCCATGCCGAGCAGCCAGATGATGTAAACAATGAAAAGAAGGATATTTACGAGTCTACAGTCCCTTTCTACAAGGAAAAATACCGCCTTCAAGAAATAGAAGTTATTAGTGGGGGCCCGGGGAACAATACCTTCTCTTTTTGCTGCAACGTGTGAAAAATTTCGTGTCTCAAATGCCACCATTAGTACCATAGCAGTAAATGATCCATTAGTATTTTGCGTATTTTAAGGCTGAATAGCTATTTTCATTATTTAATTTTAGTTGCAGTTTGCCCACTCTTCAGTTCTTTTATTCTAATTTATATCTGTGTCATACATTTCATAGTTCATCATCATCATCTTCCTTCCAAGTATTGGGCCAAATGTCCCGTTACGGTCTTGCACTTTCCCTCCATCTCTTCATCGGACGTCCTATCGATCTTTTTCCCCGTGGCTGGTAGCGAAGGATCTCCTTTGGAAATCTTCCAGGTTCCATCCTTTGGACATGATGCTTCCAGTTCTCTTGGTAGTCACAAATGTATGCAGTTATTGGTTTCACTTTTAGTTTCTTCAGCACATCCTCGTTTCTCTTATGATCCCATTTAGTATAGCCTGCTGTTCGGCGCATAAAGGTCATTTCGCGTGCTGTGAGTCTGGAGATGTCCTGACATCTTATTGTCCATGCCTCGCTGCCATAGCATAGGGTTGGTCTGGCTAATGTGTTATACAAACGCAAGCGTGTATGCCTTTGGACAAGAGATGGCTTCATGACGTGATTGATGATTCCTGTTGTTCTGGTATAATTAGTTATTTTTGCAGTTATGTCTCGTTCTTCTTGAAATGATAAATGATATCCTAAATAATTGAATTCGTTAACTCTTTCTAAAATTTTACCATCCAGACAAATTTTACTGGGGATAGGGTCCTTACCCTTAAAGGCCATTACTTTAGTCTTTTCAGTAGAAATGCACATGCTGAATTTTGATGCCACTTTCTGGAGGTTGAAAACTGACCACTGCAGATCATCTTCAGAAGCTGCTACCAATGCGACATCATCAGCAAATAGTATAGCATCTAAATTTTTAGATGCCTGCTGATAGGTTAGCATCTAAATTTTTTAGATGCCTGCTGATAGGTATTGAACTATGTCTTTCACACCTCCATTCCTTTATTATAGCATTCATGTAGATTATGAATAGCAATGGAGAGAGTCCACAGCCTTGTCTTACCCCTCTGCTGATTGGCTTCCACTCGGATTTATGATTACTTAACCTTACTGAAATAAGAGTACCACTATACATGTTGGAAATGTTATCAATTAACTGTTGGGGGACACCATCTCTGGCCAATATGTCAATAAGTCTGTTTCTGTCAACAAAATCAAAGGCTTTCTTAAAATCAACAAATGATATGTGTGTTTCCAAATTGAACTCCCTGCGTTTTTCGATCAAAATTTTTAAGGTGAAGTAGGCATCTGCACATGTGCGACCTTTTCTAAACCCATGTTGTTCATTCCCTATTAACTCAGAGTAATGTTTCAGTAATTTTTCTTTAACAATGTTTGCAAAAATTTTGTATCCAGAGTTAAGTATACTTATTCCTCTATAATTTTCCAAAACTTTCATATTTCCCTTCTTATGAAGAGGAACTACTATTGCCTTTTGCCAATCTTCTGGAGGCCTGTTACCCATCCAGATTAAATTCAATAATCTGAGAAATCTTTTCTTGAAGGCATCGCCTGAATATTTTAACATTTCTGCATTTATCGAATCTTCTCCAGGTGTTTTCCCATTTCGAAGTTTCCTCAAGACCCGTTCTAATTCTTCGAGTGTAATATTCTCCGATGTCTTGTTGTTAGATGCTTGTAAAACAAGTTGTTCAATATTTGGACTCGACCAAAGGCTCTGAAAATACTCAAGCCATTCTTTGTGGGATATTGCATTAATTTTTACATCTTCTTTTACTTCCCTATTTAGTTTTTTCAAAATTTTATAGGTTTGTGGTTGTGGTCTTGTTATGTCAGTCTCCAGGTACGAGACAAAGTTTTCCCAACTTTCCCTGTGTTTCTTCCGAACTTCTCTTTTTGCTATTGCTCTCTTATGATGGTATTCAATTTTATCTTCTAATTTACCAGTTGACAGAAACTTTTATATGAATTTCTTTTTTCGGAGATTACTTTTTTAATTTCTTCGTCCCAAATTCTTAAACCCTTTTTCTTTTTCCGTCTTCTTTTTTCTCCCAAACTTTTAAATGCTGACTGTTTTAGAGCTGAACTCAAATTGGACCACTCGTCTTCCACATCGTCAGAAAGTGGAATCATCTGAATGTGATTATCAAGCCTGTTTTGGTATAGCCATTTTATACTGGGATCATTTAAAAGGTTAACCTTATATAAAGTTTCGTTTTCCTGTGTTCTTTGTTTCTTTTTCTTGAACCACCGTGGTTTTAAACGAATAGGAGCAACTAATAAATAGTGGTCTGTTTCCAATTCAGGTCCTCGATAAACTCTTGTATCCAAAACTAAATCTGCCAATTTTCCATTACAAATGATATAATAAATAATTGATTTCTGATTTCTTGCGGACCACGTATATTTATGACTGTCCTTGTGTGGAAATAGTGTGTTCATAATCCGAAACTGATTGAAGATAGTGAAATCTATTAATTTTGTTCCATTATTATTGCGGGTTACCTCTCCATGAATACCAATGTTATTCTGAATTTTCTCATTACCAACTCTGCCATTAAAGTCTCCCATTAACAGTATCATATCTTGTCTATTAGTAATATTGATTATCTTCTGTAGATCATTATACAAAATATCACTTTCTTTCGAGTATCCTTCAACCGGTGCATATACCCCTATAACTGTCAACTATCCTCTGGATAGTTTTATTCTTACTTGAATGACCCTTTCATTCCAAAAAAGTATAGCTATCAATATTTGATCGTAATCTCTTGTGAACCATAAACATAACCCCTGCCTGTGCTCTAACATTTCGTTGAACACCACTATAAAACTGTAAATAATTTCTTGTCTCCTTGGATCCCTGAAGCTTTTTCTTTGTTTCAGAAATAACTGCAATTGAAATATCTTTTTTAGATAGAATATCGTCTAATTGATCATCTTTGTGTCCAATACCCTGAACATTCCAGGTAGCACATCTAATAATATCCTTCCTTTTCCAATTCGTGTCCTTTCCTTTGCCAAGTTCGTCAACTGTAGAATCCGTCCGGTTTTTTCCTTTACAAGACTTGAAAGCAATGAAAATGTCCTTCCAACGGGTTGCTAGCCTGAAGAAAGTAAGTCCATTAATGGGGATGCCATCTCTCAGCCCATGGACAGGCTGTAATTTCATAGTTAATTAGTCGTATTTTGTTAACCTTCTAATTTTTCTTCTTTCACCTCATTATGATTGTTAAGCTTTGTATATTAGCAGCCTTGTAAGTCGGGGAAGCATAAGAAATAAATTTAGCGTATGGCTTTTAGTGCCGGGAGTGTCCGAGGACATGTTTGGCTCGCCAGAGGCTGTAGCTGCTTCAAGCGGACACCCATAGGGTGAGCTACAAGTTCCATTCAATTTAAGGTAGTTCCAACTTTCGCTACCAGATGTCACGGACAACTTGTAGTGAACGTAGGAACTTTGATATAGCTTTTCAACGAAATCTAACCTGCAAATTTTAGCTTCACACAAGTTTAATTAGTGGAAGGTTCTTTTACATGCCATGAATCTATGACATCGGACCGCCGTCTTTACTTCCCCTCCGAAGGAAGGAGAACTGAAGGATTTTAACGCTCTTTAAAAAATCCGACGATTTTGCGTTTGATCCCGCGATCTTGGGCATAGAAGCTGAGCATGCTACCAACTACGCCACCGAAGCCGCTTGTACTGATGATTAAAAGCCATAACGACAATATATTGTTTGCCTACTTCTAATGTGTTCAAGGATCTGCTGTTGATACTAATCTGAAGTTGTGGAACGTCTACAGTCTGCTCAGATAACCAATTTTGGTGTAGGTTTTAGTTACCGGTAATTGTTTAAATAATCAGAGTTCATAAAAGCATGTATCTCATGGAAAGTTTTCAGATATAGAAATTTACGAAATTACACTTGAACATTATTTGTGGTCATTATGCTAGATGTCTGTGAGATTGAACCATTCCCTGATTATTTTAACGAATTGTACACGTACCTTTTGTATTTTAAGATTTTAATATCGATATGGGGGTATTCGATTCTATGGTATCAACTTGAGAAAAGACGGTCGAACACCTATTTATTTATTTTTTAAGCTATTTTTTCCCGCTGTATTTCAAACTTCTTATGTCGTCTAAGAGATACACGCTCCGTAATGAACCCTTCAACCCCCAATTTTTACCCCTTTCACCTCATAATATACACCACATCCAAAAAAAAAACTTAGACACAGGTCTGCTTATTTTTAATGAATAGTTTATATGCCGAGTATCACATGCCCAAATGAAAGAACTCGTGAGCTAATGTTATTCAATGAAATGCAAGTTTAACCCCCTTAACACCCCTTTAGAAGCCGAATATCCAAAAATCCATCCTTAGTGGACGTTTTCGAGTCAGTCAGGACACTTTGTTTTATATAATAGATCGATGTACATGAATTAATGGGGCACTTCCTGGCACCCTAGAAACTTGAGCGTGTTACCGAGGAAGCTGATACCCGCTCGAAATCCCTAGAAAATTCAAAATTTCCAAAATGTAGTGAGTGAGCCGAACTGTAGGCTAGGGGATTGAACGTCAGATCGTTTCCTGGAAGTCCAAATTAACTTTTTACATCAAACCTTGAAAGAGTGTTGAGGAAAACTTTTGAGATAATACGGTAAGGAAGTGATGTCTAGGTGTAATGATGTATGATAAGGATAGAAATTTAAAAAAAACAAGTATCAGTGAGACATGTTCTGGCATCCTAGAAGCTTGAAGGTAATTACAAGGAAAGCTGATGACCTGATAACCCTAGAATTCCTAGAAAGATTTCAGTAAATTTTGTTAGGTGCCGAACTGGAGGAGGCTTGAATTATGGGCTCGGCAGAAACACATAAGTACGCAACCAATCGGTAACCTTTGTTTTCCAAAGCGAGTATTTGAAGTGCAACGTTTGCTGAAGTTCCAAAGTAATTCTTCATATCAACGTCGGTGATGTGTAGGAGGTTAAAGTCGAAAGAATAGCGATAACAAAGGTACCATATGAAATGGCACCGAAACTGATGGGCATTTCCAGGTGGCCTAGAAACTTGAAACTTGGTACCATAGAATCTAATACCCCCATATCCATATTAAAATCTTAAATTTCCAAGCTACCCGATGGAAAGGATCTGGAGCGTCAAATTTGGGTCCAGAAAAAAAAACCAGCTTAAGCATTAATGAGGCAGATGACCTCGCTGTTCTGCACCTTAGAACAACAATAACTAACTTAATTATTAACAGTATTCACCCTGTGGGAAAATTCTTTTCCAAAACGATGTTCTATAGTTTTTACGGGATTGATATTTTCATTAAAACAGCAAACTAATTTTTAACTTCAAATCCCAAGAAGGGGCACGGACAGTTTTCGCGAAATTTAGGTGGTAACAAGATGTTCAGTATAGAACATATAGCCTACTTTCTTCCAAATGCATGGGTATTGTTATAACTCTTTGTCCTTTTCAAGGAGTATAACTGAATGTTGGTTGTAGTTGCTTGTTGAAATACAACGTGCTATACGGATATTAAACATGAATATGAGGTTCCCTTTGCTAGTGCTACCTCTGTGTTTGACTTGATATGGAAAATCGATTAGCACACATACATGGCCGCTATCTGTAAACTATTGGGCTGATGACCTTGTAGTTCAGTCAGAAGATGCTTCCCACAAAAAGGTATGTTGTTGCAAAATTTGGTCAAGATGATATGATTAGGTTGGTCGTAATTTGATTTAAGCTTTTAACATTTGAGTAGCCGCCATTCCGTTTCCGTCAAGATGGCGGCGATATAAAACATGACACTGAGGTGCCCCTTGCTAGTGCTACCTCTGTACCAAATTTCGTTCAATTAGGTTTTACCGTGTTTGAATTGATAGGGGAAATCGATTTGCACACATACATGGCCGCCATATGCAAACTATTGCACTGATGACCTTGTAGCTTAATCAAAGAACGCTTCGCACATAAAGGTATGTTGATGAAAAATTTGGTAGAGATCAGATGATTACGTTGGTCGTAATTTGATTTAAGCTTTTTACATTTGGGTGGCCACCATTACGTTTCCGTCAAGATGGCGGCGATATAAAACATGACACTGAGTTGCTCTTTGCTAGTACTACCTCTGTACCAAATTTCGTTCAATTAGGTTTCACCGTGTTTGAATTGATAGGGGGAATCGATTTGCACACATACATGGCCGCCATCTGCAAGCTATTGGGCTGATGATCTTGTAGTTTGGTCAAAATATGCTTCCTACATAAAGGTATGTTTTTGCAAAATTAGGTAGAGATCTTATCATTCGGTTGGTTTTAATTTGATTTAAGCTTTTAACATTTGGGTTGCCGCCATTACGTTTCCGTCAAGATGACGGCAATTTAAAACATGATTCTGAGGTGCCCTTTGCTAGTGCTATCTCTGTACCAAATTTTGTTCAATCGGTTTCACCGTGTTTGAATAGATAGGAGGAATCTATTTGCACACAAACATGGCCGCCATCCGCAAAGTATTGCGCTGATGACCTTGTAGTTTGATGAAAAGATTCTTCATAGATAAAGGTATCATGTTGCAAAATTTGATAGAGATCAGATGATTAGGTTGGTCGTAATTTGATTTAAGCTTTTAACATTGTGTGGCTGCCGTTACGTTTCGGTCAAGATGGCGCCGATATAGAACATGACACTGACGGGTCCTTTCCTAGTGCTACCTCTGTACCAAATTTCGTTCAATTCGGTTACACCGTGTTTGAATTGATAGGGGGAATCGATTTGCACACATACTTGGCCACCATCTGCGAACTATTTGGGCTGATGACCTTGTAGTTTAGTCGAAAGACGCTCGCCATATAAATATATCGTAATGCAAAATTTGGTAGAGATCGGATGATTAGGTTTGTCGTAATTTGATTTAAGCTTTGAACATTTGGGTGGCCGCCAGCGCGTTTCCGTCAAGATGGTGGCGATATAATACATGATACTGACGTGCTGTTTGCTTGTTCTACCTCTGTACCAAATTTCGTTCAATTCGATTTCTCCGTGTTTGAATTGATCGGATGGGGGGACAGACAAGACATTCAGAGTACACACTCGCACACACAGACAGACCACAATTTTTGGCCCTGTGTAGATCTCTTAAGTCTACTTTCATTTTTTGCAAAAATTAATAGATAGCTTTATTTTGTCTGGCAAGATTAGGGCCATTGGGCCCTCTCTTCCATCTAACCAGATTTTACAATTAATAACATTATTACATTATTTGCAGAACTTAACAATGGAACTTAAATCTAACAGGAATACATTTCAGATCCGATCACAATACAAATAATGGCAGGTAAGCATGGCGTAGGAAAAATTATTGTAATTAGTTAATTATTGCTATAGTAAGGAAATAATAGGGAAACACAAACACTAATAAAACAGAACCTTATGATGATGTTGATGATGATGATGATAAGCATCATGGATGAGTTATTACTATAGCCTAATATTGATTTTGCAATGCGCATTTAAAAGGATGTAAGAAAACATTTAGGTAACTAAACAGAAAATAAATAAAATGTAAATTAGAAACACGAATATAACTCAGCATAAGAATTCAAATATTTGACGTGTTGAGTTCAGCTTTCATTTCTTTTGTGATATGTACAGCTGGCATTGCTGTCTAAATCTAGACGGGGTTGGTCCTCTGACAGAGCGCGGCAGGTTGTTCCACAGTCGTGCAGTAGAAACTACGAAGGAGTTAGTGTAGCGTATCGTACGGTGTATAGGTATGATGAGCATGAATGAATCATTTTTTGACCGTGTACCAAGACTATGTTCGTGTGAGAGGCAGTGAAACTGAGAATGCAGGTAAGCTGGAGAGGAACTTAAGAGTATTTGTCGGAAAAGGCATAACGAATGAAGATCGCAGCGTTGATTTAGTCGTAACCAGCTGAGTTGTTCGTACGCAGGGGTGACGTGGTCGTAATACCGTAAATTGCATATGTAGCGTACACAGGCATTTTGTGCTAGTTGGAGTTTGTTTTTAAGAGTAGCAGACAGGTCATTGTATACCACATCGCAATAGTCAAAATGAGGCAGTACTAGGGAGGAAACAAGTCGTTCTTTTAACACGCGAGAGAAAATATTCCCAAATCGTCTCAATGAATTCAGTGCGGAAAATACTTTTCTAGAGACGTTGTGGACTTGCTGCGTCCAAGAGAGATGTTCGTCAATAATCACGCCCAGATCTTTGACTGATTCTCGGAATTCGATTGGGGAGTCGCGCAAGCGTAAGTTTGGTAGGGTGGGATTATTTTTTATTTTACGGAGAATTTTTGGGTGGGAGATTATGATAACTTGAGTTTTTGTCTCATTGAGTCGTAGTCCATGTGAATTGGACCAATTACAAATTTCAGTTATGTCCTCATTGAAAGCTTTGATTGCTTGCGATAGTCTTTCTGGTGCAGCATGCAGATAGAGTTGTACATCGTCATCGTATAAGTGATATTTGCATTTAGTTATCGATGAAGTGATATCATTTATATAGATCGAGAAGAGAAGGGGACCTAGAACTTATCCCTGAGGGTCTCCTGTCACCACGGAGCGCCAAGAAGACATTTGATTTGAGTTACTTTTAACGCGCTGTTATTGCCCGTGTAGATATGAGTCCACCCATTGATACTGTTCATAGAGAGATGAATTTTGAATAGGCTAGAGAGTAATATGTCATGATCAACAGAATCAAATGCTTTACTGAAATCAAGCAGTGCTAAGATTGTTGCTTGCCCACTGTCCATAGCCTTTCTTATGTCATCCGTGTCCTTAAGTAGTGCCGTAGTAGTGATGTGATTTTCCGGAAGCCAGATTGGTGCTCATCAAGGATGACGTCACAGATGAATGGCGGTGGGAGGCTGGCAAAAGGAAAATGTTTTTGTGTAATAAAAAGTCATGTCCAGCCTCCCACCGCCATTCATCTGTGACGTCATAGCCAGTCTCAAAGCAAGTCTATACTTGTAGAACATGTCTTGTGACAAGGTTAGGTTTAGTGAGCTGAGGTTAACTTAGGTTAGCTAGCTCTATCTCACTCCTAGCTAATCAATAACCTTAAAAGCACCTTCGAGTTCTTGGAATCTGTTCATGTAATTATTATTCTTGACAGTACTTTGGAAATTACACCCTGAAAAATATCAATCCCCTTGAATTTTTTTAAACTGTCATTATTATTATTATTATTATTATTATTAGCCAAGTCACTTTACTAAAATGTTATTTATGTGTATTAGTTGATATGAAAGTCTCAACAACCAGCCATGCTTGCACCCACATTTTGCTTTCACTTTTGCTCCCATATTAATGCCAACTCTTATAACTATAAACAACAGCAAAATGTAAATGGAATAATATTTCTGATAATGTTCAAAACAAAAGTCCTGAGGTCTTGGGTTTGAATTCTCAACTATGGTTGTCAGCCAATGAGTTACACTACAGGAAACTTTTATTTTTGTGTTGTGTTGCATAATAATTTGCCCATCTCGCGGTGTAGTGGCTAGTATACTTGGGTGTTATCCCAGAGGTTTTGGGTTCCAACTCGACTATGGCCAGATTTTAATTTTTGATCTGAGAGTTGGAAGGTTAGGTTAGGTGAAGTTAGGTTAGGTTAGGTTAGGTTAGGGGAGATTGTTTTAGTAAAACACCACATTTGCCCCCACTTTTTACTCGCACATTTTGCTCCCACTTTGTGCACTCACTTTTGCTCGCTCTTTTTGCTCTCACTTTTTGCTCCCACTTTTGCTTTCACATTTGCTCCCACTTTCTGCTCACATTTGTTTGCTCCCACTTTTGCTCACACTTTTTGCTCCCATATTTGCTCTAACTTTTTTTTGCTCTCATATTTGCTCGCACTTTTGCTTACACTTTTTGCTCCCACTTTTTTTTCTCTCACTTTTTGCTCCCACTTTTGCTTTCACATTTGCTCCCATACTTGCTCCTACTTTTTTCCTCTCATACTTGCTCCCACTTTTGCTTTCACATTTGTTCTCATACTTGCTCCTACTTTTTTTGCTCCCATATTTGCTCGCACTTTTTTTTTGCTCTCATATTTTCTCCGACTTTTGCTTACACTTTTTGCTCCCATTTTTTTCACTCACTTTTTGCTCCCACTTTTGCTTTCACATTTACTCCCATACTTACTCCTACTTTTTTTGCTCTCATATTTGCTCTCACTTTTGCTTACACTTTTTGCTCCCACTTTTTTCTCTCAGTTTTTTGCTCCCACTTTTGCTTTCACATATGCTCACATACTTGCTCCCACTTTTGCTTTCACATTTGCTCCCATATTTGCTCCTTCCTTTTTTGCTCCCACTTTTTGCTCCCTCGTTTTGCTCCCACTTTTTGCTCCCAATTTTTGCTCCCACTTTTTTCTCCCACGATTTTGCTCCCACATTTGCACCCATATATGCTCGCACATTAAACTATTGTTCTTATTACCAAGTTGTCTTTACTAGAGCTTAGTCTATGCTTGACAGTTGATTTGGAAGTATCTGTGACTTGGTATGGTAAGCCTCATGCATTCTATAAAGGATATTCATATATTGTGAAACGAACCATTAAAAATGGAACTGTTATTTGGCGTTGTTCAAAACAACGTTCAAAACTATGTCGCAGTGAGCTAAAAAGTAAAAATAGTGAGGTTTTAAGTGTCAGTGATCATCAATGTAGTGTAATGAATGAAACACTGTTGCTGTCAACAGAAAATCATGAAAATGTTAAAAAGCAAGTGCTACAAAACAATACTAATATTGAAAATAATTCAATGTTCAAAAAACCCTCAACATTATCAAAAGCCACGCAGACTCTACATGAGGACACTGTAGAGGAAGACGAAGAGGAACAGGAACAGGAACAGGAAGAGGAATATTTAACTGGTTTTAGTAATGTTGAGGATAATGTTGAGGATAGTTATAGTGATTATAATAATAGTGATATAGATCATGCTGCTTATGATTATGATAGTGATAATGATCCAAAACAAGTCAATAACGTTTTCATGCCGATTGTTCACAGTGGAAGAAAAAAGATCTACAACAAGCTTTGTTTTTAAAACTATAACACACTATTGTAAAGGCAAAGACTTGTATTAAGTGTGCTTTTTATTGCCATAATTATGTATACTCTGCAATGTTAAATATTCTGACTTCTATAGAAAATAAAACAACATTGTACCATTATTTTCATTTATTTACAAACTTAATATACATTTTTTTGTTTCATGATAATATTTTTAAGACAATACTAAACATTAAAACATTATTATTCTATACACATATTTTTCTTCCAGTCCATTGTCATGACTTATATCTTCCATTATTATTTGACATTTGTTTTTTAATTTAATTAAAACGAACCATGCACCTATTGTTTTTAAAACCTTCATAAATTAAGTGTACAGGTTGTACAGCATTATTGACTTCATCAAAAACACTCTCCGACATATCATTAAACCGTGTAGGCAGAAATGTCTCAAAGTTTTCACATACACAAAGTACACGATCACCATATGCTGTTTTCAATTTCCGAATCTTGATAATGCGGAATGGAATATGCGTTGGCAATTCGCTGAGCTTCTTTGTCTCTAAGCCACATGCTTGACCCACATCATTCAAAACATTCATTGTAGTAGTCTATAAACAAAAGAAAAGCATATATATTACACTCTAAAACAGCTTTAATAATATTGTGCAATTAGGGATTTAACACTATGCATGGCTGATAAATTTTACTATTTATGCAAGAAATGCCCTAACTGTAGCCGATACCGCTTTTCTGCATATAGCACAAGTGTTGAGTTCTAATGCACACTTGACACAGGCTATCATGTGTCCACAAGGCAAAAATACAACACCTAGTTCATCTTGATAACAAATGTTACATAATTGTTGGTCACACTTTTGTATCTGTTCGTGAGACAAGTCTTTTTTTTCAGCCTCATGTATTTGCTCCGTATGTTCTAACTCTAAAGGCACTTTTATGTCTTGTGCTGCAATCACGTTTTCTTTACGAATAGTGTTCATAAATTCCTGACCTTTAAGCAACACCATGTATTTATAGTTAGGTAACCAACGAGCGTGTTGCACAAAAGGGTCATCAATCATTTGCCAATCCTTTAAAGCAAATCCACAATAAAGACATATTGTTTTATCCCCTTCACCAGTATAAAAAAAATCCAGCTTCACTTAGCTGTTTGGCAATGTGTTTTAATATTAATGGCCAAACATTTTTATAAGATTCTAAACGTATTTCAAAAGAGCTGTACTCTGGGTGTGCTAGTGCTTTAGTCTTGCAAACTCCCAATTTTTCAAAAGCACATGCCAATTCAACACTGTCTATGGCATATGGACCACATATATCGACACTACCGTTGTTGACTGGTAATACATCATTATTATTATTATTTATTTGTGATTCAGCAACGTAAGTAGCGGCCAATGGTCTTGTGGTTCGGTAAAATGAATACACGGGTATGTTACCCACTTGTTTTCCAAGCATGTAAGTCAACAAGGAGACCATCGCAAAATGTCTCTAAAGGGATCATCCCCTTCTTCCCAGTGTGAAAGTTCAATACGACAAAACACACAGTGCACCACATCTTCTCGGTTCAAGTAAAAAAAAACCGGCTTTTGCAAGTTCATGTGTCGACAAAAAGCCTACAGGCCAGGATTCAAATGTTAACCAACGGTCATGTTCTGATTTTAAATTTAATCCACGTGGTAAACCAACTTGCTCACTTGTTGTATTTGGTACTAACGCCATGTGTTATAATAAAACTTTTTCTTATTGTAAGTTATTAACGTTGCACAGAGTACTTTAAAGCACAATGTATGCTTGTTCACTGTCTGTTCATTACGTTAATGGCGCATGACGACACCTAAAAGCAAACAAAATAACCAATCACTCAATCAACCAATCAATACTTGTAAATAAAACTTAAACGTTAATTAATTGGCATTAATATATCAAAACACCATAAAAATTACAATAAACTGTATGTCGGCACTAACAGTAACCCATGTACTTATTTTCTTTTTATAAAGCTGCAGTCATTTACATTCCCCTTTAACCAATACATAAACAAACAAGTAGTTCCGTGAAGAACTATACAGCCTATTTTCATATATCCTACTTATGTCAATTGCCACTATCAACATACACAATTTCAGTTTGATTGCTGTAATAGATTCGTAGATATTGAGAACCGACTAAATATTTCGGATGGTCGCCATGTTGGATTTTATATATGTAGGTCCTAGAGTTATGTACTGTTACATGCAGATTATTGTGAACGTGTAGTATTCAAACTTCAATCGCATAATTAGGACACAAGAAGTAACAAGGACATTTTAAAATTTTTCACGGCTGCCATCTTGAGGTTATGGAAACAATTGAAATAAATTAGATGCCAGTGGATTAACATTCGTATAAGGATTTACTGTACCAAGTTTCACTGCACGCGGATGGTTAAATTGCGAGAAACGTCCATGTGAATATTTATAATTCGCGTCGCCGCCATGTTGGATTTGTGATCACCAGGTTATTTAAAGTCCTATAGGTGAACTTAAGTTCATAGCCCCTATGAACCTTAAAAAATGCAGTTTGATTGCTAAAATAGATTCGTAGATATTCAGTATCGTCTAAATATTTCGGATGGTCGCCATGTTGGATTGTTAAATGTATAGGCCATAGAGTCATGTACCATTAAAGGAAAATTGTTGCGTAGGTTCATTATTCAAACTTTCACTTCGATCGCATGACTACATCACAAGAAATAAAAACTTAATTTTAAAATTCGCACTGCCGCCATCTTGAGGTTATGTAAACAATTGAACTAAATTAGATACCAGTGGATTACAATGTGTATAAATATTTCCTGTACCAGGTTTCAGTGCGCTTGGAACATTAAATCGCGAGAAAGGTCTATTTAAAATTTTCAAATTCGCTTGGCCGCCATGTTCGTTTTGTAGTTAACCGGTTTTTGAAAGTCTTATAGATGGACTTCCAGTAGTGCCCTTTATCTCCGTACAAAATTTTAGGGAGATACCGCTAATAGTTTCAGGAATATAGAATGCCGGTGAAATATTTCGCACATCCGCCATCTTGTGATTATGTAAACAATTGAACGAAGTTAGATGTCGGTGCATTACAATGTATATAAACATACACTGTACCAAGTTTCATTGCGTTTGGTTCGTCAAATCGCGAGAAACGTCTATTTAAAAGTCGAAAATTCGCTTGGCCGCCATGTTGGTTTTGTAGTTACCAGGTTTTCAAAAGTCACATAAGTGAACTTATAGTAGTTCCCTCTATCACCATAGAAAATGTCAGGGTAATATCGGTAATAGTTTCGGAGATATTGAATGCTGGTGAAATATTTCGCACAGCCGCCATGTTGGATTGGTGAGTCGTAACAAAATTTGAAGGGCACGGTCGAGGTCGCCCGGAATGGTGCTATGAACTTTCCGAGTTTCATTGAAATCGCTCCTGCCGTTTAGATTTTATTAGGGGGGGGGACACACACACACGCACACACACACGGACAAAAGGTGATCTCATAAGCCTATTTTTTCAAAATTGAAAATAGGCTAAAAATAATAATGTCATGTCATTTTGTTCAGATTAACATGTTCAAACCTGTGAATATTCGTTGAGTTCATACGGTACAAAGTTCCTCATTTTTCTACTAGAAAGCGCTATAGAGTTTAAAGAGATTAGATATCTAACATCTAACCTCCTTGACTTTCATAGTCAAGGAACAACTAAATTCGACATGCAAGCTACCCTCTGTGTGTCAAATAACAAAGCTTGCACTCGGCACCCGAGGCCATACTATATTAATATTATTATTTATATTATATTATTATTATTATTATTATTATTATTATTATTATTATTATTATTATTGTTAATTAAGCCAGCAGAAGGCAAGTCCTATGCCGATGTGTTACGGGAGATTCGGCAGAAGGCATATCCTGCTGACACAGGAACGGAAGTTAGGTCTATAACCCAGACTAGAGCCGGTGAAGTTCTTGTTACTCTCGGGAAAAGCAATCGAGATAATGCGGCATTTAGCGACTCGTTGAAGAATATCCTGGGACAAGATGCGACAGTCCGCAGTCTTGAGCCGAAGGTGACAATTGAGATTAGAGATCTTGATGCTCTCACGACCAAAGATGAAGTTTTAAAGTCCATTAAGGATATTATTAAAGAACCCCCGGATGGTCTGAGGATTATGGTAACGCAGACTAACAGTCGGAAACAGAGAATGGCTGTTATAACTCTGCCAGAAAAAGCTGAAAATGATCTTCTAAGGGAAGGCTTGGTTCAAGTAGGATGGGTCAGTTGTAGAGTGAGGCGGAGAATATCAGTTCTTCGATGCTACCGATGCCTTAGTTATGGTCATATAGCCAAAATTTGTGAGGGCCCTGACAGAAGCAAGTCTTGCTTCTACTGTGGACAGAATGATCACAAAGCCAAGGATTGCATCAACCCAAAGAAGTGTGTCTTATGCGAGGAGAGTGGCGTTACGCAGCAGGATTTGTGTCATGTGGCCGGATCGGGCCAATGTAAGGTGTTCCGAGAGGCCCTGGAGAAAGCGACGTACCTGAAACGAAAATGATCCGAGTTCTACAAGCAAATATAGAAAGGAGTAGAACAGCCCATCATCTGTTATACCAGCTAGCTGCCGAGAAACAAGCTGATCTGCTGTTAATTAGTGAACAGTACCAAGATAAGAAGTCACCTCCCTGGCTTAGAGATCAATTAGGCACCTCTGCTATTTGGATCTTAGACCCTGGAAAAATTCCAATTAAAGAACATGGGAGCGGGAGGAGATTCGTTTGGTTAAAGAGTAGAGGAGTCACCTATTTTAGTGTCTATCTTACTCCAAATGAAACAATGGGAAAATTTCGTCAGAAAGTCAACTCTCTGGAAGATGCCATTCTTAATACAACTGGAGCAATCATTGTAGCTGGGGATTTCAATGCCAGAGCAGTGGAATGGGGTATGCCACATACCAATTCCTGAGGTAAGTTCATTCTGGAAATGGCATCAAGGACAGGGCTTTTGATCTTAAATGTAGGTGCAGTGTCAACTTTTCGGCGTCCGGGTTATACAGAGACCATTCCGGATATCTCCATGGCTTCAGAGACGTTAGTACCACACATCAAGGAATGGAAGGTTATAGAAGACTACACTGGTAGTGATCATCAGTATATTAATTTTGATGTGTGCAGTAATATAAGTGGGAAGAACTTATCTACTCATAAACAACGGAGATGGAATTTGAATAAGATCCATCTTGATGCATTTAAGGAGGCGTTAGCCAGTGGTGTAGAACTAATTGAGGATATGGAGCCTGACGGAGAGGCTGATGTTGAGAATCTCGTTTCCTCAACTATGAATCTTATTACATTGGCTTGTGATACCTCAATGCCAAGTTTAAGATCACGCCATCGGAAGAGCCCTGCATATTGGTGGACACATGAAATTGCAGAATTGAGGCGGAATTGCCTTAGACTCCGACGTGCTGCACAGCGGACAAGAAATCTGGATGATGCCAATGTCTTATCAGCCGAACATAGAGATGCAAAGAAGCTACTTCGGAAAACCATAAATCAAAGCAAAGCTGAGAGCTGGAGGAAGCTATGTGAGGATATTGATACTGATCCATGGGGATTGGGTTATAAAATTGTCAGAAAGAAGCTTGGGTCACAAAGATCACCGTGCGTCATGGATGCAAACAGTATGGCCATTTTTGTCCAAACTCTTTTCCCAACACATCCAACAATCCCTGAGCAGAATTTCGATGTAGATGTTGAAATTCCTCTTTTTATTGAGGATGAGTTGAGTAGGGCTACTCAGTCTCTGCGAAGCAAAAAATCCCCTGGTACTGACGGCGTCTCAAATGAGATTCTCAAATTAATAATCGAGTTACATCCACAATTAATATTACGAATGTTCAACGAGTGTCTAAAAGCAGGAGTGTTCAGCATCTGCTGGAAGGTCTGTCGTCTGGCGCTCATTAATAAGGGTAAGGGAGACCCGGATTTACCATCATCATACCGCCCTCTGTGTATGCTCGATACAACAGGGAAGCTCTTTGAGAAGCTTCTGAGGGTCAGGTTGCGCCAAGCGATCATGGCAGCGGGCGACTTATCACCAAGACAATATGGATTTCGAACAGGAAGATCGACCCTGGATACGATACAAGAAATTGTTGCAGCAGTCCAGCGGGCGCAGAATTACAATCACCACTCCCGTCGTGTGGTTCTCTTTGTTGCTCTTGACGTAAGAAATTCATTCAACTCTGTCAAGTGGAGTGACATGCTGAATGCGTTGGAGAATACATTTCGTGTTCCAAATTATCTCTTACGGATGATAAATTCCTACTTGAAAGATCGTTCGTTGATTTATAACACGACAGAAGGACAACGCAGGGTACGGGTCTCAGGCGGAGCAGCACAGGGTTCGATTTTAGGACCAGATCTATGGAACATCACATATGATAGCTTGCTGAGATCTGAAGTCCCTGATGAAACTATCCTAGTAGGTTATGCAGATGATGTTGCTGCTCTTGTAGCAGGAAGAAGTGTCGAGCAGGCACAGTTGCGACTCAATATGGTAATGCGTACAATCAATAGTTGGATGGAGGAACATGGTCTGTCTCTAGCACTTAGACAGAAATTGTAGTCCTAACAAAGAAGAGAATTCAGACAATACTCCCAATACAGGTAGGAGACAAACAAGTAGAGACGCGGCCAGCAGCAAAATATCTGGGCCTCATGATCGACAATAAACTGAATTTTGGAGAACAAATTAGACGGACTGCAGATAAGGCGGCAAGAGGAGTAACGTCTCTCAGTCGGCTAATGGCCAATGTTGGTGGGCCAAAATCTAGTAAGAGGAGATTACTGATGACAGCCATCCATTCAGTTCTGCTGTATGGAGCGGAAATATGGGCGGATGCCCTGGATAAGGAAATTTATAGGAAGTCACTAGCACAACTGCAGAGGCGGGGTGCTTTACGCGTGGCATCTGCTTATCGCACGGTCTCTGAAGAAGCAGTTCTTGTTATTGCTGGGATAATTCCAATTTTTTTTCTAGCGAAAGATCGCAAGTACATTTACTGGAGGAAATCCGAATTAGGTTTACAAAATGCAAGACGAACAGCAAGAGCACAAACCTTTCACAATTGGCAGATCAAATGGGAGCAAGGACACCGAAGCCAGTGGACTAGGAGAATGATACCCCAGGTGCAGGTTTGGACAGAGAGGAAACATGGTGAGGTTGGTTATTATCTGACTCAGTTCTTGACTGGCCATGGGTACTTCTGTTCTTATCTTAAGAAGATGGGGAAAGTGGATTCACCAGATTGTATCTACTGTGTTAATGAGGTAGATAGTGAAAATCACACCTTCTTCTCTTGTGGACGGTGGGTCCAAAATAGGCAGTCTCTTCAAGATCAAATTGATGTAGAGATATCTCCCGACAATATTGTTGCGGTAATGCTACAAAATGAAGAACATTGGAAACTTGTAGCAAGTTTTGTTGGAGATATCCTCCGAACAAAGAAGACGGATCTGGATCGCCACTGAAGATGATTCATTACGGAAGAGTGCCCTACGGGCAAATATAAAACGACTCTAGCCTGAAGTAATGTGCTAAACGGTTCCAGGCTAGTGTTCAGAAGTAAAGGGGGAGTTTTAGTCGGTAGTCTGCTACTCAGGAGCAGGAGCCCGACACTCAGTGCGTAAATGCATTTCTTCCCCCCCCCAAAAAAAAATATATATTATTATTATTATTATTATTATTATTATTATTATTATTATTATTATTATTATTATTATTATTATTATTATTATTATTATTATTATTATAGGGAACGACATGTCAGTTAAATTAAATTTTTTGTTTTTTACAAAATCCAATATGGCCTTGTACTTTCCCGGTAAACAACCAATATGGTCTTGTACCGGTTGCCAATACATAGTCATTAATCAAGAAAGCAATCATCGTCCTAGTCATGTACAGGTAATTAATTTTTTGTCTACGAGTTTTCAGTAGTGGTAAAATGGAATAGCATTTTATGTTAGGCTTACCTGAGTTTTAAATAGTTCACTGCCTGGAAACAATGGTTGCACTTTACTGCGTCTCGGATTTTCAGTGACTGCTACGGCGGTAAGGCTTTTCTTTCCAAGTTTCTAAAAATAAATAAATATTTGTTTACGGCCATTTAGGCCTAAGATATTGATGAACAAGGTATTGTTGGTGTTGGGATGACGTTCTCTTGGCTAAGCATGTGTGTTGGTATTTAAAAAGTAATGGTAACGTTAAATAATAATAATAATAATAATAATCTGGGGTCGGTAACAGTAATGAATAGAATAATAGGCATGTCAGGCCTATAGTACGTGCAAAGTGTGTCATGTCTAACGTAAAAATACTCTATTATTGTAAACAGTAAGAAAGAAACGTAAAATATCGAGGTAATGAGAGTTTTCAGTGTCATTGAATTGTTGAATGAATATTTACTATGGTAAATTCTACAGGGTTGTATTTGAGAACCATTAAGGTAGTTAATGTAAGCCAGTAAACTTATGCTTGTTTTGGGAGCTACATAAAGCTTTGGCTTAAGAGTAATTGCAGAGAGGGCGTGAGTGCTTTAATAATTGAGTCATCTATAAGAAGTATTGTTTGAGCCTCGTACAGTGAGCAAGTAACGTAGAATCAAGAGATTTACGTCAATAAGTTGCGGGGATCATCCAAACATAGCTTGCGCGTTAGGCGAAAAGTCGGCTAATCTACGAGATAGTATCGCCTTGGAGCATACTTGTATTATTCGCCGCGAAGTGAATAGACAGAGACTGTCTGTATCCACCGCTTGCAGAATTGTTGCCAGCAGGGATAACTGAGCCCATGTATTAATTGATCTGCCCTTAGAGGTAAGACTAATGGTTCGTCGTATAGGAAACGCCGATTTCCTTATTATAGGCAGCTGCACCAGTGAGAGAACTGTAATACTCACTTGAGATGCGCGCCACAAGCCACTAATGTCGCCACAGAACGGCAAAGCTATTACATGATCCATCCCCTGCCATGAATATTAATTAGGAGCCGAGTTGAGCCCATTATACTCTAAATGTATGTGTTAAATAATTAGAATGACTCAATTACTAGGGACAACACTCGGGTACCTCCAGTATAACTGCACCAGTAAACAAACTTGACCTTGTGAGAAGCCAGATGGGGTGGCAGGAGGCTACTAGACCGGCGGCCATCTTTCTCAGTCAGCCGAAACTAATTTATTGTTCTCTTGGAAAGGGGGTCTGTTGACCTGATCCTTTTATTTTAAAAGCGTAGTGGGACACTCAAGATTCTCGATATTTCGAAAAGTAATTAAGATATGATTGTTGTGAGGATGCCAATTGAATTAAATGCTTTATTTCCACACACATATCATGTTGGATCGCTGTGATCGGATAATATTTGGCCAAGTTATTCTCTGAGGAGGAATACTGCACCAAATAAATATAGGCATCTTTGTAAAGTGTATTTTGCCCAGTTTACACTAATTTATTCATACGGGTAGAGTAATTTCAATGACATGACACGTTTGTAACGATAATGTTTTGACCAGACCCAGAAAATCGTTGTATGGTGAAGCTATAAGCATTTCTATCCATGTGTATTTTGGAAGGGAAACGTACCACTTCAGCGTTTCAAATTGATGGGAAAAAAGAATACGAGTCGCACGACACAACACTTATTAATTAAGGCATAAGATAATGAATTAATGTTACTGAAAGTAAATGCCCCTTGTAAAACGGATAAATGTTTAATAATTGCAGATTAATGTCAATTAAAGATAATTTGTGATTATTGTGTTGTGATATTCCAGTTTGTGTTAAATTGTGCCACGTGAAGAACTATGGACACTCGCAAATGTCAGAGAGTATCAATAATAGGATGTTTGGAATAGACTTGAGTGCGGTGAAGCACTAATTTTCAGGAGAGACTCACAGATAACTTTGATTTTTGCTGTGGGAAGTAAATGTAAACTATCCTTTGTTGGTGTTTTATGTTGTATAGCCATGATTTTCTATCATTAAATGTTATATTTAGGAATATTTTTTTTTTTTTTTTCAAGTAGAGTAGTCACCTGACAGACTCAAATCCTGAGCATGTGATCGTATGGTGGGCATGAATGTCCCATATCTCGAAAGACCGTGAGTTAGCTGGGATACGAACACATGTTCCATATGATGACGATTGGGTACAGTACCAAATATTTAATAGAAAAACAAAGAAAAATGTTGTTCATACATGCGTAATCCTATTTTTCCGAATTCTTATGATCCATCAATAAATTTAGAATTTGAAACTGATTTTGTTATTTCCTTTCTCCGATCCAAGTAGTGATGATCTCCGAAAAGACCTGATCGTGGAGTAGTGGCTAACATTCTTGACTGTCGCCTCTGAGGCCTGGGTTCGATTCCCAGCTCTGCCATCCTAGAAATGATTTTCCGTTGCCCAACATTGGCCAAATGCTGGGATAGTTCCTAATGTAGGCCAAGGTCGCTTCCATCCCAATCCTCCAACACACACTACAACTACTACTACTTCTACAAACACCACAATAACACATGTTATCAGACATTTTTTAAATACAGCCTATGTATCACACAACTACAAGGCGCTGAAATGAACACAATGTCCAAGCCCCTAAAATGAAACAAGCTTAGCTGAGTAGAAGTGGAAAACCACTCCCAAGATGGATGCGGTGGGAATCGAACCCACCTCTTCTCAGTTTTTTCTCACGAGGCTGAGGGTTGCTCCAGCCCTCAGACCAGAATTATATTTATTGACTGAACCGGGAATCGAATTCGGACCTCCGGGGCGACAGCCAATCATGATAGCCGCTACATCACAATGGTGGTTCCTAAATTGGTTATATTCGTGAATTTTGATACAAATAATTGAATGGACAACGAGCATTCCTAAAATGGTGTTATTGATAAAACGGTTAATTCGTAAAGACGAAGACATTGCATTTCAAACTTGTCACTGTTTTTGGAAGCAAGGCTGCCAACCAATCACGCGAACAGCAAGCGGAATCCGACCAATTAAATTAACCATTTTGGAGCGGTGGTGTATTGTAGTAACATAGGTTCATACGCGGCTGGGAATCGAACTCGAGGCTCTTCAAGTCAAAACCTTTCTCTCTTAAGTTAACAGCCCTGGGGCTGGTTTGCAGCAACTCGCCAATCTTCTCTTTTCTCCGCCATCCTCTTCAATTCACAATATGATTTAGTGTTCGTGTCTGTCATTAACTGTGTGATGTATGCAAGTGGTGGTCTTCCTCTTGTTTTTTTTTCCTTCGATGACTCTTGCTATCAGGCTATTATGTCTGAGAATATGTCCCAGCATAATATAAATAACACTAACAAACAGTGAAAATGCTTCTGAAACAAAAACAGTCACTTCCAGTTCATTCGAGCATGGGAATTACGAATATGGCAATTAAAATACTGAGTTAGCTCTATGTTCTGACGTAGGTAGGTTGATTCTTAAGTTTAGGGGCTGCGACAACGCGGTCATGTAGCCCCGTGTACTTGGCGTGTGTGTAGAATCTGTCTGATAACCGGTGTTAATTGTGATGACTGTAATAGTGTGTGTTATCTGTTTTTTAATTTAAGTACTGCAACTTAGAATTTTTCAAATAGTTCCTACTTTTGCCGCCAAGCGCCACCGTCAACGATTACTAGGCCAAGTTCTGAACTTAGCTACTAGACGCCACCGCAGTCGGCTCTTGGCAACGAACGTAGCAACCTAAGAGCGCTGTTTACATTCTTAACCTATCCAATTTAGCTTCACACTGGTGTAATTAGTGGAAGGTTCTTTAACATGCCATAAATCTATGACATGGGACCGCCGGCTTTACTTCCCCTCCGAAGCAAGGCATACTGAGGGATTTTAACGCTCTTAAAAAATCCGACGTCTTCGGCCGGGTTTGAGTTCTGAGATATAACGATATTTCATTAAATGCTAGAGAATTTGAGGGATTTTCGAAATATACTAGGGATTTTTTTATTTAAATAAATTGTAGGATGGCAATCCTTAGTACAGGTATACTGAGTCATTGTCAGCCATATTTTTTTTATTGTTTGTGAATAACCTTTGTTTTCTTCTCCTTATGGGACAGCAGGGATAGGTCTTCATATTACAACAGAATGGACTGGCCTTCTAGGGAAACTTCTGGGAGAAAAACCGTACATCACAGTTCTCTGGTTGACAGAAACAACATTCTTTTGCTCCCTTTATACTTCTAACTTGGGCTTATGAAGAACTTTGTAAAGGGGATGGATAGGAATGGAGAAGCTTTCAAGTACCTCAGAGCAAAATTCCCACTTCTCAGTGAAGCTAAAGTGAAAGAAGGGATCTTGGTTGGTCCGCATTTCCGTGACCTACTTAAGGATGAAGATTATAATCGAGCTCTCCAGGGTGATGAAAAAGCTGCTTGGGAAATCTTTAGAAGTGTTGCACGAGATTTTTTGGGAAACAGACGAGATGAAAACTATGTTGAAATTGTAAATAACCTCCTAGAGAAGTATAATACCGGTACATTAGGCTGCAATATATTCATCTTCTCGATTCTCATCTGGGCTTCTTTCCTCCGAATTGTGGTGCAGTTTTTACTACAGAAGTAGGCTACATGTATCACAAGTAGTGTAAAAAAAACTAGAGCTAATAAACACATCCTAAGGTCATATTCGGTTTTCCTGACCCAAATTTAGTAAAAAAACTAGTATTTTTAAAATAAAAGAAGCAAATTTAAAGTTGTTTTTTGTTGGCTAGTGTAATTCTTTTGAGTTTCATTGTATCTCAGCGCAGGGGTGGATTTAAGCCACGAAATTAGAGGGCGGGGTCAAGGGGGTCCTACCCCGTAAAATTTTGCAAAACTTAAGCCCAAATTGTGAGTTATAGGTCATTTGGGTGATAGTTTTGTGATATATTGGAGTAAATATAAATGATAATTTAAATTAATGAAACGTTCGAAAACTGTAAATACTAAGACCTAATTTAGAATTTAGTGAAAAACTAAGAAATTGCATGATTTATTTTCCGGTTTTTAATTCAAGTTGCCAAAAAATGTTAAACTAATTTCCAAAAGTTTAGAAAGAAAATGTTGTCAAAGGGGAAGGGGAGTGGCAGTGGCCCTCGTCTCACTTAAATCCGTCCCTATCTCGGCCCACCTCGCAAATGAGCCCACTCTTCGCTAGTCTGGATGAACGATCGTGGTCATTCTCACACTCGAATCTTTTCTCTGTCCCGACTCAACACTCCCCGAGCTCGTAATTCAGGGTTCATCAATTCCGATACAGCTTTACAAATCCTTGCAACTTGTATTATTTGCGTGTGACTATGTTTCCAAATCTGGTGCAAGAGGAGATAATAAAAAAAAAAACGTAGTCGTAACGGTTGTTCCCATTGCACACGTGTTTTTTTTTTCTTTACCTGCTTGACAAAGGCAAATGGAGGGTATAGTGCGGTATAATAATGGAAAAGGGGAAGAAGCTTACCTGAATACTGCGACATAAAAATATACCCTACCGGTTTCGTTATGTGAACAAACTACTCTAACCTGAAGTGCTAACCTGCAGAGACGCTATTTTGCGGATGAATTCCAAGCTTTAACAAAAGTAATTGGAATTTTGTTCTCTCGAAAAAGATCATGCGTAGAGTGCAAAACAAACTCTCCCACGCTAGGCTCAATGTGTGACCCCCCTCCGTGCGATTTCTAGTAGTCAGGGATGAATGATATAGCAGTAACCTCATGGGAAGAGGGTGCATACTTCCATACCTATTTCCTCATAGTGGCTAGCATTCTTGGGTGGTACCGTGGAGACCCGAGTTCGATTCCCGGCTCTGCCAAGAAATTTAATTCTGGTCTGAGGGATGGAACGTGGTTCACTCAGCCTCGTGAGGCAAAATTGAGTAGAGGTGGGTTCGATTCGTACCTCAGCCATCCTGGAAGAGGTTTTCCGTGGTTTCCACTTCTACTCCAGGCAAATGCCGGGAAGGCACTTAACTTAAGGCCACGGCCGCTTCCTATCCCAATCCTACCTCAATTACGAATACAGTGCATACATCACAGTGGCACAGGTTATATCAGACAAATTCTACACACACGCCCAAGTACACGGGGCTACATGACCACGATGCTGCAAAGTCCCTAAAACAATCAACAAAAACAACAACCTATATCTTCACGAAGAAATCAACTGAATTGCATTTGATTTTGTGCTTTCCGCAATGCCTCATTTATGGCAATGAATACAGTGTGGGGAACCTCCTGAGATATGCCCTATATGGGTGATGTTGAGCAGGGCCCTGGAGGGCAACCTGGGGTCCCAGTTTGTTAGTTCCTCCCTCGCTGCATCATTTAAACCTTTCCGGACTTTATGGACGTAAGAATTAAGATGGAAGGATTTGAAGAAAGGAAAGAGCAACCGCTACCTAATTATTAAAATGAGATTTTATTCTTATAATGTTATTGGTTTTACGTCCCTTTTAATTACTGCGGCTTTTTAGAGACGGCGCTGTGTCGGAATATAGTCCCGAAGGGGATCTTGAGCGTGCCAGTTATAATCTACTGACACGGCGTCCTCGCATTTGCCAACTGATTGTGCTAGGACTCGATCCTGCAACCTTGGTCACAGCACATTTTATTCTTTCGTATGGCCTCGGGTGCCGGATGCAAGCTTTGTTATTTGTCACTCAAGGCGTGTCTTGCATGTCGAATTTCGTTGTTCCTTGAAGCACTATGAAAGTCAAAGAGTTTAGATGTCTAAGCTCCTTGAACACTATAGCGCTTTCTAGTAGAGAAATGAGGAACTCTCTGTTGGCGGAAAATCCCGAGATTAATTTTGCCATTATGAACACGGCCTACTGAATACAAATGGGTTCTTTGACATGCCCACATCGTATGACATGGTGTCGTAATTTTTGCCGTCTTTCAAAAATCACTCACCAAGGCCAGGAGCGAACCTGCAAGCTTGGGGTTAGTAGACCGACTCGTTGACCTCTCTCCCACCGTGGCATGCTTATTCTTTATTGAGCCCTTTTGAATCCTTTCTCGTTTCATGTATTCGTATTTTTTTACGTTCTGTGTTTGATGCAATTTCTTTTAAGTTGTCCTAGCGTTATCAGATTAATGAACTTAAACTCATAGGTTAAATAATCGATTGAATTTCAGAAATATATGAATAAAGTACTTTACATGAATAATCGATATAAACTTATTGGTTTAAAATATATCGATTTATAATGACAAATTAATCGTATTCCACGTGATTTGTTTTAAATTGTGTTAATTATCTGCTTACATTTTCACTTCCTTCATCCAAAAATCATGATTCGTATTTGGAAAATAATATTCCATTACTACAGTTTATGTAGAATAATTATGCTTTAAGTCCGGTTTAGAGTAATTAAATGAGATGGTCTTATAAGGGCGCTTCAGTGTCTGAGGTTCTGAGCAATGGCATTCCGGGTACAGCCAGTGTCTGTGGATGCTCTAGTACTGCAATGGCACGTTTGGCTCAATGTCAAATGCAATGGCCAATTACCTCACTCCTCACCTTACCGAGTTTGCTTCATTCGAGTGCAGCCCTGGGTTTTTGAGGTCTGGCAAATGGTAGGTTTATCACACACACAGATAAAAAAAAGTACACTAAGATGATAATCATGATGCCCCAAGTTCTTAAATGATACAACAGCAACAACTACAATAACGACGATGTTTAAGCTTTGTTCGGGGCGTCAATATTCCTCTCCCTAAAATGATTCACTGAATGTGGAAGAGTGTATCTAAATTAGAACAAAGGTCCAGGAGGCACACACTTTTATATCATTTAATCATATGAAAATGTTTCCACGTGAGCGATTAATTGTCCTCTAGGAGGTGAGTATTATAGCCACTGTTAGTGCCCAGGATTCACCGGTAACCCAGAAGTCTTCTTGGATTGAAATAACAATCAATCAATTAAAGTGCTAATGCTGAATACAATATCAAACAGTTAACCTAACTGGCCAATATCAATTTCAAAAACTCGTAGTTAAGGTAACAATATCTAGCCGAGGCCTGCTGGAACTAAATTGTATTACTTGCCAAGAACGGAGTGCTTGACAAAATCAAATCTCTTATAGTATTTAGTTGTTGCCCTTTGAGATTTGTTGATTGGTTCCTCAGTTTAAGGGCTGCGACAACGGGGGCATGTAGTCCCGTGTACTTTGGGTGTGTGTAGAATCTGTCTTATAACCGGTGTTAATTGTGATGACTGTATTAGTGTGTGTTATCTGTTTTTAATTCAAGTAAGGACTGCAGACGATAATTTCAAGTAGTTCCTTCTTTTGGTACCAAAGGCTACCGTCCACGACACCTAGCTGTGAAGTTGGTTACTACTAGATGCCTTCGCAACCAGTGCATGGTGACGAACGTTGGAACTTAAGAGCATTAATCAAACCTAACCTACAAATGTTGCTTCACAGAAGTTTAGTTAGTGGAAGGTACTTATACTTGCCATAAATCTATGACATGGGCTCGGCGGCTCATTGCCCCTCCGAAGGAAGGCATACCGAGGGATTTTTAACGCTCTTAAAAAATCCGACGAGTTAACCTTGGGTATAGAAGCTTAGTATGCTACCAACTACGCCACCGTAGCCGCCCTACAGTATTTGCTTCCGCCCTTTAAAACAACAATAACATATTCATTGTCAACTGTTGCATGAGGAAAGCGTTTTGTTTTCCAGTATCCATGGCAATGGTATGCGGGGTATCGCGGTTGGATACGTTGATGTCTTACATCAGGGGTCTCCAAACTACGGTCCGCGGGCCAACACCAGTCCGGCATAACTTATTTTAATTGCATTGTAAAACTTACAATGTAAGTAAATCATACAAATTTCTTTAACGGCCAATTAAGAAACACAACAACTGACATATCTAGTGAAATTGAACTTGTATTTCACATATATTCAGTTTTAAGGGTAAATATTATGTCAATAATCACAGGTAATTCACATAATTAAATTACTCATTTTTAGTATTAAGTTACTATGATTAATGCGATTTATGTACAGTAACTGTAACTTTCGTAGCGTAGCGGTCAGCACGGTTAGCTGCCGTCCCGGAGGTCCTGGGTTCGATTCCCGGCTCTGCCACGAAATTTGAAAAGTGGTATGAGGACTGGAAAGGGGTCTACTCAGCCTCGAGTGGTCCAAATGAGTAGAGGGGGTTCGATTCCCACCTCTGACATCCTCGAAGTGGTTTTCCGTGGTTTCCCACTTCGTCTTCGGACAAATGCCGGGATGGTACTGTACCCGTATTACCTACCAATACCTGTTGAATCCCTGGATAACAGCTGGATCGTAGAACCTGAAAATTCCCCGGCTCGAAAAAAACCCAAGTTCTACCAACAGATACAGGGATAATAGGGCCACTCGAATACCTAACAGGATGTATTAAGACTGACCAAGGCTCAGAGAAAAATAACTAGCTCAAAACACAAGAATTCTTCAAGAGGAAGAAAGAATCTCAAAGGTGTGGTAAACCCTAAAATACCTAGCGATGGCCCCCTTAATACACCCTTCCATCGCCTCTATAAAGCATCACGCAATAATTAAAACCAAATAATAAATTAGTTTATTGCAAGAATAAACATGACAAGAAATATAAATTTTGTCGATACCACGACCAATCAAAATTATCCTTAATTATACTGGATTGTCTTTCAGCTATGAAATATGGGAAAGGCTTCCAAAATGAATTACCCATTATCTCAACTAACTTTTAGTTCTTTCAAAAATAAGGTATAATAATAATAATAATAATCGATCCCATAGGATAAGCACACACAAAAAAATATATGAATTGAATAAATTAGATTCATTTCGGTTCATTAACTGAATGAACATCTTACACAAAAATACCCTGATTATAACCAATAATTTTACACAACATTTTCAATAGCATTATATGGTCTTGTTATTTAACGATGAAATTCATATGGCATATTTACAGAATATACAAATTTATACAGAATTCTAGAATAATTTCGATTATTCTCCTCCCACTGACTTAATGTCACGACATTCACTTCTGCTTAAAAATGTTTAATAGTTTCATTTCTAATTTCAGGGTATTTCTGCCGAACAGTTAAGTTAAGCAAAAAATAATCATAGATTCAGCATTAGATAGTTATCGGTGATCCTTGTTAAACATACATGCTATGGCAAAGTCGTTATAATAATTTTACTGGAAATATTGAACTGGATATCCACTCAAGAGTCTTAATAATAATGCTCAGAAAAATATTAATCTTCACACAGGCATTACTTCACGATAATAACAGCGATAAAGTCACCTATGACAAAATATTAACCATACTAGGTTAAAAACAACGCCTCTCTGGGTCGAAACCCCATTCAATCTATTCCTGATTAGCACACGTTGCTCAATCTTCAACAAGAAAATTTGCTTCGCAAAGCACTGTATCAAAATACTTAAACACAAGAGCATTATTCCTAATACATGCCTCTTAAAATCTAACATGCACCTATAATTGGAGCCTTACTGTTATAAATCCACAATTATGAAAATCAGCTGTTTATAATAAAAGCCTGAACTCGTGCTCAGAAAAATAATTTGATTCCGTAACAGATTATTAATAAAGCCCAGTGGATTCCAGAAATACTCCACCTATTTTTAGAAAACTTGCCTTACATTGATGTATTACATTATTCATAATTCTTAAACGTATGACTTATAGTAAGTCATTCCTGGGATTATCCTCGCAAATTTGGATGTCGTTCAAATACCCTCTTAATAGAGAAAAACTATTGCACCAAAGGCAATGATATCAATATAATCCAGTGTTAACTTCATAAAAGAAGAAAAGTATAACACTCCCAACCACTCAAACTGAGGTTGTAAAAGCGATTTATAAAAATAAATCCAATCTCAAAATAAGATCTTCCCTGAATTTCCCGAACGCGCAAATGTCGGTGGATTAGTCCTACAGCATGGATCTAGGTTAACAACAGAGGCTAAGCAACTAATGACCCATTAGTCAATCCACTTCGAAAATCACGCTCAGAAAATACAAGTTAAAACTGTTAATAAACTGAAGAAAAATAGTCTAAAAATTCGAAGTAACATTCATAATAACAGGATCCGAAAACTTCCTAATATCGTAATAATAATACGGAAAGAAAAATTCTCCTCAAAGGATACGATAATCCACGCGAAAGTGCTTAAAGAACAATACACTAGAATATGTAAAACTCAGTCAGAGTTCTCAACGCCGCTTTAATGAAAATTGCGTTACTAAAATATTCTTACACACAAATCTGGAGATCTTCCTCCTACAGTAACTTCTCGACAAATAAGAATGAGCATATCAGTTTAAATACTGTAAAATACTATTGAAATTTTAAATTTATCAATCAAAATACAAAAAGGATGCACTCATTTTTATGAGTCAAAATCCTGGCATCATAGAAGGTCAGCTTCGAAATAGGCATCGAACCTGCACTTTATACTCAACCATTTAATCTACAAAAATCAAAATATGGCAATGTGTGATTGTTCACATGTCCAGGCTACACTACTGTAACAAGTTGAAGTGATCTATACCTTTGGCGAATCTGGATGTGAAAAAAGAAAGGATATCGTTGGCCATACTAGGCTCCAGACCAACACAAAACATGTCGGACTCCAACTGGGTCTCCAGAGAACGAACCATGGTCCTCCTAGGCTCGAACATCTCCAGACCGGTCGACAGATCCCAATATATCCTGGCGATATCTTCCCACGCGCATTAGAATACCGATGGCTGAACCGCAAACAGTTTATCCACTCGTCACGAAGCGAGAGTGAACTCGAACAGCTGCTAAATAGTTCCAATATAAAGCTGCGAATGTGACCCATTTCGCACGCGTCCACGCGGTCCCTTGCATTACGAGACTCGCTTGTACACTTCATAGTAAATGAAAGTTGCTGCCAACGTGTTCCCGCTACCACTCTGCTAATGCAGTATTCCTATTGTAATCTAGCCTATCATCGTAATGGATATAGGCTTCATTGTATTCCTTCCCTCTGACACCTTGCTTAAGAATGTGCTTTTTTTTAAGAAGTATTGCCACTGTGAAAAGTTTGAATCAAGTCTAGGCTGCATTTCCAAGAAGGTTTACAAGCAGAGTGTTACGACATAATACAGCCGAGCTGGCGGTCGGGATTATAAATGTATTCTTCCGAATAGCCCGTTAGTGGCTGTGGACACACGGTCGCAAAGATAAACTTATTACATGTTTAAAACCATTTCTGATCCCCATTAAGCAAGTCTCTACTCCACGTAGAATGCTGAACGAACCAGCGTATAACCTTCGGCGCGCTTACACGGTTTGAAAATCCCGTTAACTGGCGACTTCACTTTCACAATTGCCAGGGTTATTACTGCACGTTGTCAGTCTCTCAAGTACCGGCTCTCCACACGAGGTCGCTTGAGCAAGACATCCGCTTCCCCCCACTCCTCTATACGCCACGAGTCGATATAAAATATATCGCAGTCGAAGTATAATCACTAGTGACTTAACAGATCTTCTTCTGTTTTTCATACTTGCTTTGTAATAGCTTTCTGCCATGGAAATATGCATACAGGCATAAATAACTGCTTACATATAGCGCTAAATATACTTTAATTTGTATTAATCATGCTCAGGTGAATCGATCGATATAATGTTAGACAATGTCAACATGATTATTATCGATGACCTTCGGGCTTCTCGTCGGAAATACGAGCTCTACCGATCCATTCTTGATAGCAGAACTTTTGCTTGCTGTAGACCAGCTGTTATGATAGACTCCAGTGGCTATCTAGAAAGTTACAGGGCGTTCCAAAATACTGTATCCATATCTGTACTTAAGACCTTTAGGAATAATGGTGCAGTACCTACTGTAAGGCCACGGCCGCCTCCTTCCCTCTTCCTAGCCTATCCATCCTAATCTTCCATCCCTTCCCATCCCTCATGAGGCCCCTGTTCGCTTTGCAGGTGAGGTCGCCTGGGCGAGGTGCTGATCATACCTCCCCAGTTGTATCCATCCCGTCCAGATGTTCCAAGCTCCATGACACTGCCCATAGAGATGGTAGTGGTGAGTTCTCTCGCTGAGTCCGTGGGAACCACCAACCTAGAGGGTAAATTGACTAAATAAAAAAACGGTAACTTTCAACTGACAAGAGTTTGTAGTTGTGGGTCAAGTTTACTGCTGGAAATTATCAGCAGCGGCAGGGCGAATAGAGTAATAAGTGAAGAAATCCGGTAGTTGACCGTTTCCGCCACTAGGTGATACTAGCGTAACTTGGCCTCCGCGTTCCTGTCTGGCTCGTCTGTACTTACACGGGGAGGATACGATGCATGGGTCACCAATTCGAACCATCTTTAGTATACGTGTAGGGCATGCCCAGGCTTATACAATTTGAAAGTAGTAAGGTGCGTTTCTCAGCCGTTTCCGAGAAATTAATTGAGTGCTATTACAGTGCGGCGTCTATGTTCGTTATACGCAAGCCAAAATCGAACGAGCGCGTGGTGCAGCGGTAAGAGCACTGCTTCGCAAGCGCGGGGTCGGTGGATCGAATCCCACCGGTGAGTTTTTTTTTTAACCATTGACTATTTCCAACCAATACGCATAGCATGAGTCACTGCTTGCGGGGTATGGAGTGGTCTGATGGTTCACAGATGTGCAATGAACGGAACAGACTGGGCCTTCAATGTATAAATGTATACAATAATAGAATACACCTGACCATGTTAATACCAATGTATTTGCAATGTCGATACTGTACATCGAGTAATGTCACAAACGTTGACCCCATACGATGATTTCAGAATCTCTTTTCCCGCTCACATAACACAAGTGACTGCAAAATAAACTTTATTCACGACACCTACAGTTGTACGAATTGCCAATGTTAAAAAAAACGCACAACACACTGCAAAAGCTCCCCGGTGGGATTCGATCCACCGACTCCACGCTTACGAAGCAGGGCTCATACCGCTGCACCATGCGCACGTTGGCATCTTGCTAGCGTACAACGCACATAGAAGCCGCACTGTAATTGCAATCAATTATTTTCTCGGAAACTGCTGAGAAGCGTACCTTACTACTTGCACCTGGTATACGTCTGGTCATGCCCTACACGTATACTAAAGATGGTTCGAATTGGTGACCCATGCATCGATCCTCCCCTTGTTAGTATAAAACCAAGTCCCTGATTCTTGAATGTCACGGGTAATCTCGAGAACCACTGGATGGATTTTGATGCGGCTTTCGCCATTCTGTAAAGGTAATCTCGTGGAAGATTTCTGTGGAAAATAATTTATTTATGATCAAAGGGAGCCAAGCAGTAACGATTTCAGATTTCATTGAAAAGGTCCAAAATAGAACCTGGCGTCCGTGCGCTTTTTAAGCTTACGATTTTTTTTTTATTTAGTCAATTTACCCTTGGAACATCTGGTCGGGATGGATACAACTGGGGAGGTGTGATCAGCACTTCGCCCAGGCGGCCTCACCTGAAAAGCGAACAGGGGCCTCATGAGGGAGGGGAAGGGATGGAAGATAGGGATGGATAGGCTAGGAAGAGGGAAGGAGGCGGCCGTGGCCTTACAGTAGATACCATCCCGGCATTTGCCCGAAGACGAAGTGGGAAACCACGGAAAACCACTTCGAGGATGGCTGAGGTGGGAATCGAACCCCCTCTACTCATTTGGACCACCCGAGGCTGAGTAGACCCCGTTCCAGTCCTCATACCACTTTTCAAATTTCATGGCAGAGCGGGGAATCGAACCCAGGACCTCCGGGGCGGCAGCTAACCGTGCTGACCGCTACGCTACGGAGGCGACAGCTTACGATGGGCAAAACGTTAAAAGTATCAATATACTATGAGTGTAAGAATTATTCAGCATGAAAAAATCTCCAAAAAAGTCCGCGAGAGCATATCTCTATCTTCGATACTTCGTCCAATTAAGTGTTTTTAGTTTGGACGGAAGGGGGTTTTGTGTCTCATGCACCTCGCCATTCTTAAATTACGTCAGACAGGAATTCCTTGCACATTCATAACTGTTCCCGGACGAAGCGGGGGCGGGTTGCTAGTTGTAGTTTAAAAGAAGTATTGCACTAAATACTAAGCAACTTGTGAATAACAAACAAATCTTCAAGGGAATACGAGCATATTAAAATACTATCCAGAACACACTAAAATAAATTTCTAAGAAGAGAAGAGCTTAACTTACTCTAAACAGAAGAGACCTTCATTATTTTTCTCGCTGATTTTTAAGACGATCTGGATCTCAGTTCCCTGGACATTTCTTTCGCCCGGAAAATGAACCGGCATTTAATGTAATGAAACACTATCGTAGGGAAATATAGTATCAGATGATCCTCTGAGCGCCGACCCTGTGGTGTTGGAGTAGCGGGCCTGCCTCTCATCCGGAGGCCCCGGGTTCGATTCCCGGCTCCGTCAGGGATTTTAGAAAATGACGTGAGGGCTGGAACAGGGTGCACTCAGTCTCGTGAGGACAATTGAGTAGCTGTCTGACATTGAGACAGCGCCCCGGTCACGAAAACCAAGATTAACGGCCGAGGGGACCCGATGCGATGACCACACTTCACCCCAATATCTGCAGGCCAAATGGCAGGGCAGTGGTCGCTTGGTAGGCCTAGGCTCTTCAAGGGCTGTAGTGCCAGGGATTATTATTTTGATCCTCTGAGCAGCACACATTTCGGAACACAGGAAGTTCACAGATTATATCCACACCATCTGAAAAGATATCGCCCCACAACCTGCCTCTCTGCACCAACTTTGCTTCCACTACTGCATCTACACGTTTCATTACACGTTTTATCACGTTAAAAGTCCGGCTCCGTGGCCAAATGGTTAGCGCGCTAGGCTTTGGTCCGCCGTTTCCCGGGTTCGACTCCTGACCGGGCCATTGGGGATTTTAATCTCTTGGGGTTAATTCCCGTGGCTCGGGGTCTGGGAGTATGTGCCGTCTTCATCATAACCTCATCCTCATTACGACGTGTGGGTCGCCCACGGGCGTCAATTAGAAAGACCTGCACTCGGCCTCTCAGGAGGCCAGACGGTCATTTTTTTTCATCACGTGAAATAAAGATAAAGAGGGGTATTTGCGAAATTTAGATTCACTTCCGCCAAAGTATCTCAGCATGGTGAGGATACATACATCACTAACAGCATTAAATGTTTCGGAATCACTTTCCAATGACCAAATGCAGGAATACATATCACAGTCTTCGTTGCTGCTGTGTGAATCAGGTAACCATTCAAATGATAATCAACGTTATCGCCTGCTCTCTCAGAACTCTCATCATTAACTGACAGGATTATAGGGTTCAATTTCTGTCAGTGTAATAGTCATATATATTATTTCAGTAGTATGCACACCTCCTGTGGCGCTCACAAGCGACCGATCGAGACAAATGAGCATTCAAATGTAAGAGAATAGATATTACCAGTGACTTATTGCACTAAAATTTCATAAATATCTATAATTTCTTTAAAAAAATTACTTTCAAAAATTGTACGAAGTGTGCGATTCGCAAACACCGTTGATGTAGGAAAATACGCTCCATAATTGCTGTCCACGGGCCGCTGTGACGCCTGTTTCATGGCATATTACATTCTGAGGTCTTTCCTTTATCCTGAAATGTAAATACTGCTCTGTAATCATTTGGTTGAAATAAAAACATAACCTTTCTCCTAAGTGACTCATTATAAACCTATTGGGGAAAGTGTGGTTTATGAACATGCGAGATTTCTCGCATGGGTCAGCTAGTTTCTTTAATTTGCTGACAATTGTTATCCTTCACCTCTCTGCTCGTATGTATTTCATTTCTCGCCATTGACCGTATTCATTAAGAGAAGAAAGTTAATTGTCTATAACGTTCACTGGTAGGCCTATGCATAATGATAACAGAAGTTTAAAACAAGCATAGAATTAAAACGTAAGTACAATTTGCGCGCGGTAATGTATCACGGCTTGACTGCCGTCCCGTCATGTGCTTTAAACCATATGCTCGGCGCGGCGCCTGGTGTTGAAATTCAGAACTACTTCATCTTAACCACGGTCGACTGAATGCGAGCAGCGCTCATACCGGCCTAGACAATGAGACCTTTTACATGAAATATTGTTAGTTACTCAACTGCTCACACAGCGCTGTTGACCAAGCATTGCACGACTAAGACTTATCTCTATAGTGCGTCTCTACCTTATTAAATGCGCATTAAATGGAGCGCGTTGATGTCAGATCTGCTGCATATACAAAGTTCTGCAAGGCCGGGCACATGATGTAACATAACTCGTATACAGGCGTGCTTTTACGCAAAACTCGGGAAATTTCCAAAATATTTGTTTGTCGTATATAACTATACCTCATGACTTGGAGCGAAAGACGGTACAATATTTAGATTATGATACACCGAAGCTCAGAGCGCGATTTTAATGCACACATTATAATCATTTATAATTTTCAATTATTCATGAATATGATAAGGCCTTTTTCTGGAATATCATAGGTTATAATAAATTATAATATGACATAATAATATATAGTGGTCCACATAATTTACCCAATTTTGTGTGGTCAAGTGGGGGTATGCAGCCGAAATTAAATTATTCATTTCTTGTTTCTTGAACGAGACGTTGTTCAATTTTATATAGTTCTTCACTTGCGCCCATACCATTTCGATGGGATTAAGTTCACTGTGGTATGGTGGTGTGGTAAGGTGACAAGCAAGAACATATTTCTCTGCTGTGATAGCCTACATTGTCTATTACTAGGCTAGATCCTTCGGGAACATTGAGCAACAATATTGCTCGGCGAACCAATTTTCATATACCTCACATGTCATTTTGTCGTGTGTGTCTACCGTGTTCCTTTTGGCACAGAAACGTTAACTCTGCACCATTAACGAACCCTTGTAAATTCCCGGGACGAACAAAGGCAAACTACGGAAACCATTTCGAGGATGGTTGAGGTAGGAATCGAACCCACCTCTTCTCAGTTTTGTCTCATGGAGTTGAGTACACCCCGTTCCAGCCCTCAGACGAGAATTACATTTCTTGGCAGAGCCGGGATTCAAACCCGGGCCTCCACGGTGACAGCACAGTGACAGCCAAGAACGCAACGAGGCGGACAATTTATAAAGAACACAAAATTCACTTCATTTCATAGTTTTACTTCACATCATCACCTACCCTCCTTAAAACGTAGTCGGGGGAGATAGCCTGCGGGCCACATTAGTAAACAAAGTTCCGGTGCGTCAGCGCTGAGCGGGAGGACTAAACCAAGTGCTGTAACTTATGAATGCTACCTAATATTGAGCTCTGTTTTTTTTAAACTATTTCAGACATTAATGAACATTTCTTCTTGCTTAGTCACCAACGTAGAGTCAATAGCAAAAAACTTTCTCGCTAGCTAACTTTTATGTGACACCATCCCAGATTTTTGAAGTACCGGTAACATTTAAGAAAAAAAATCATATCTTTCTTATTATGAAAATAATTACTTCCCTGAGAAGCAGGGTATCTTCTACCAACATCAGGCAATCTAAAAATAAATTCTTGATCTGTTGCGATCATTAATTCATTATCTATGGCGTGATAAGTTTTATAAATGCAAAAATATAGATTCGCGCTTAAATATCGTAATTGTGAAAATTGGGCCATGTGTTAATTATTTATGGCTTTTATTTTTACACCATCATAAAGAGCGGGAAATTCTCTATAATACCACGCAAACATTTTCTTAGATTTGTCACTTTCAATTATTGGGAAATGGCAACATCGCCGGGGTAGAAGAGGACGAAGCTAATCGCCATATTTGGCGACTTTCCTCTACCCATTTTTAGAAGATACCTTATGCACTGGACAGTTGAATCCGTGATTAATTGTATAGGTAGCTCCGTAAGTCTCAGAACTCAGGAAGTCCCTTCTAGCAGCGTTACTAGCAGCTTTCAAAGTTTCAAGGTAAGAAAGAAAATATTCCTCTAGCCAGTTTAGGCGACTGTCATTTAATGAGAAAAAATGCCCTTTATCTGGATTTCTTGACTGAATATGATGATATGTGATGCGTACGTCATGCATAGCGAACCATTTATTAACGTTTTTCAAAAAAAATGGTTGCTTCTGTATCCATGAATGTGTACGCTTCCGAGTGCATGCCTATATTTTCTTTCAGTGTACTAATGGCACCAATAACGTCTGACGAGAACACTTCCTTGGCACGCCGTACATTCATTTTTTTTTTTCAAATTTCGTGGGTTCGATGTGTTTTTTAGTGAGGTGTCTGACCGGTTTGACGATCTCATCCTTTTGCATTGTGTATAGTAATGACAAGTATTTCCCTGAAATTATTCCAGTACCATCAGTCATCTCTCGTTACAGAAACTGCGTTCTAATTTTTTTTTTTTTTTTTTGAATGTGACAATGATCAAAACTAGGGAATAAATTCCTAGACTTGTCGTATGGGTGAAACCGCATTGTTCAACCTCGAGAATAACGTCCAGCAGGAGTTTATGCAAGTCCCGTTCTGACAGCTGCTTCGTGAAAAAGAAGGCACACGGTATATGATAATTTGTCGAAAGATCTCTTAGCACAAAACACAACACACGATTGGCTGCTACTTGTTCCCGGCTGTAATTTTCATCCTCTCTTTCCTTTTGATGAGACGGTGCTGGAATTGTGTCCTTCTACCCGAAGAAGGTGCAAGGTATGTCTAATTTCTCTTAGATTTATTAGCACGCTATCTTATTTTGTGCTTTAATTTTAATTTTGATAATGCGGAAATTATAATGATAATAATTATATAGTGACACTAGCAACTCGCCCCGGCTTCGCCCGGGAACAGTATGAATGTGCAAGGAATTCCTGTCAGACGTAGGCTAATTTAAGAATGGCGAGGTGCCTGATACACAAATCCCCTTCCGTCCAAACTAAAAACACTTATAGTGGGCGATGTATCGAAGATAGAAATATGCTCTCGCGGACTTTTTTTTGTAGAATTTCTCTCGCTGAACAGTTCTTACACTCATAGTATATTGATATTTTTAACGGTTTGCCCAGCGTAAGCTTAAAATGCGCACGGACGCCAGGCTCCTTTTTCGAACTTTACACTGAAATCGTTACTGCTTGGCTCCCTTTGGTCATAAATACATTATTATCTACACACATCTCCCTTGAGATTACCTTTACAGAATGGTGAAAGCCGCATCAAAATCCATCCAGTGGTTCTTGAGATTACACATTTAATAAACGTACTGTACAGCTGTTTATTAATCGCGCCTACAATGGGAAGGGAATGCGCTCTATCGGCGCCGAGTAGAAATGTTCCAATTACACGTTATGCATGGGCTCTAACTGGGATTGTCAAGGCCGGTATAGAGCGCAGATCACATTCAGTCGGCCGTGTCTTAACCATTGACTCATAAAGACGTTCCACCACTTATTACTCTATTCGCTCTGGCAGCGGCTTCAAATCTGGATCTGTAAATAATGTTTGTATAGCCTATGTTATTTCATTTGAAATAAACACGTAAGTAGTGCCAAGAGCTAAATAGCACATTTACGCAACTGATCAAACTGTGTGAGTGGAAGACTCTTATTAAATTCCAGCGATGATGAATTTAAATACTGTATAGTTCTTTTAAAATATAGCTACGATGTAAATTACCCACCACGCATTGCGGCATAGATATCTCACTCGCCGGCCACTGCCGAAACTTTCCGCGTAATTCAAAACTAGAGTACCGTATGTTGGTACGATGAGCCAGCTAGGTCTCGACCCTTGGGAGTTAGTGGAGGAATCAATGTGGCCCTTAGGCTAAAATGATTGCAGATCCCTGCCTTAAAATAACTCAAATAATAATAATGATAATAATAATAATAATAATAATAATAATAATAATAATAATGAATGAAAATCCACAGCCTGCTTCCAGTCTCCGACCGGGTCAGGAATGGAATGAATGAAGCCCCCAACTAGCGGCGAGGATATGAAATGTGCCGGCTGCCGAAGCCTGTCGCACTCCTCTGGGGCAATGATGAAATGAATGACAGATGAAATGAAATGATAGTGGAGAGTGTTGCTGGAATGAAATTGTGACAGGGAAAACCGGAGTACCCGGAGAAAAACCTGTCTGCCTCCGTTTTGTCCAGCACAGATCTCACATGGAGTGACCGGGATTTGAACCACGGACCCAGCGGTGAGAGGCCGGCGTGCTGCCGCCTAAGCCACGGAGGCTCAATAATAATAATAATAATAATAATAATAATTATTATTATTATTATTATTATTATTATTATTATTATTATTACTATTATAATGGCAAACTGGAAACTGACGTAGGCTATTGAATCCAAAGAGATTGTGTTGCTGCTGCTCTATCATCGAGTTTCATGACCTGGTGAAAGTGGAACAATAATTGTTCTTGCTAACTTAATTACCTGCTACCGACGAGAGAGGGGGTAATCTGTACCATAAGACGGAAGGAGACAAGAGGAGGTGTAGTAAATGAGTAAATAAGATTTCATTTTTGACAATCTTTCAACGTTTTGGCGTTGAGCAAGGACATCCAGAATTTCAGCACAAGCTGACGTGTAGGCAGGCCGCTTAGAGAACACATATAGTTTCATCGCTATGTAATTGTTTTATAACAGATTTAAATTAGCCCTACGAAGGATACTGAATAATTTTGTAACATACAATTATATTTTAATTTGTTTTTCAAATAGGATCTGTGTCAAACTTGGATCGTTTTTGATCATTTCCTAAAATCGAACATAGATTACAGTTTCATTAGGCTTAAGTAATATACTGTAGTGATTAGTGATTTAGAAAAATGGCGTGTAATTTTGATTTAGTTACCGTATTTTATTTCTAAGGTGTGGGTAAGGTAAGGTCTACCAAAGTTGAGAAGAATTCGCTGTCTTCAGCACACAACCCTAGGATTCCTTTATTCCGTACCACCATTGTAATATTTACTTTATTTCGAGTTTTAATTTAGTCCTTCTGGTTTCCAGTATTCTTAATTATTTTATATAATTCCTAGAAGGCCTGTATAAAACTGGTGAAAATACACATTTCTGTCAATCATTATAATACATCTACGTTATTATCTCCCACAAAGACGGAATTTGCATGTATACAATGAATGCACTACGGCACTTACAGTACTGTAATTTATGCGGTACAAATTATGTATAAGATGTTCAATGAACACAAATAAATGCTAGAATAGTTTGGTTTGTGGACTTTCCTTGACTCATCGTGGCATAACCATTATCTGAAGTCTTGAAATGATTCAAGAAACACCAGTAACATTTGATGCGTTCCCGACCACAACTCGACATATGAGATTTTTATTTTTATATTTACGGGTTCGCCTCGATTGGTAATAGTGAACATTGTTTTAGATTGTCGGGGTACGGTAATTAATAATTTTGGTATTGGCACAGTATAGATACCAATACAGTATGGACACTTTGAAACGTTTTGCTAGCCCCTAACTGTTGGGTGATAAATGTAACTGTTTACCTTTGCCTAAGCTATGTTGTTTTAATGGGCGCCAAGACCTCAATGCAATGTTGAAATCTAAATTTGTATTTAACAACGTCTAGCTCTGGCAGAACACCTTCAAGACACTATTCACTCAGATCGTGGTATGATTTGATCATTAACCCAACAAACAATTGTATCAGGAGAAGGAATTGGTCTATATCTAATGCTACCTACTGAAAGCAAAGATTGCATTGTAAAAGAAATGAATTTATTATATAAAACAAGTATAGCAAAATTAATAATAATAATAAGTACAAAATTTAAATTGGAGCGTTGTGATTTGAATATTACCGATAGAAAATTACGTGAAAACGGAGTCTGATAAATTGATTTTACTCTTATTTCCAAGCTATGAAGTTACTGAAATATGAAATGTAAAACAAAGAAAAATGAGAGATTGCGTATTTCTGCGTCATTTGCGCTTACCATTGGAAATTGCCAAGGCATTTCCCTCGTACTTGCTGATGCCGTGAGCTTCCCACAGTCTCCTGGACGTCGTCATCTCCGTCGGAATTTGATGATATTCTGGTAGATTCGATAATTCTATGGTCCGTACCTCGGACCCAAACACTCGTACAACCGCACTGGTTAAGTTTTGCAAAAGTTAGTCTTCAACTCCACTGAACATCGGAGCGACACGCACTTCCAACCGTACTCCGCAAGTTCTACACAGATAGTCCCCGTTCCACGGAACATCGGAGCGTCCCCCGCGTATAACCATACTCCGCAAGTATTTCACAGATAGTCCACGTTTCACGGCGCGTCGAACGATATATTCACCTGTTGGCTCCCCCCCCCCCCCCCCCCCCATGGTACCGTCTTCCAGCTTACGTTGTCTCCGCTGATTGGCTGAGCACGCCGCCACTTCCCCTCCTCCGGTTCATTACACTCCGCGGGCGAGAGGGAGAAGTCGTTTTCCGTTTCAACAATTCGCCTCTTCTTGACGATGCGACCCAAGATTGCGTCATGCTTCTCGACAGGAATCAGCTTGTATTCGAATTCCCAGTGAGTCATGTCTCTCAAATACCCTAACTGACAAAACTCCGTAAAATTCCGTAATCACATAATTTTCTATAATATTGTCGTTCGTAATAATTTGCTTGATAGCGTTTTCTAAGACATGGAAAACCTATCTGAATGCTAATAATTTTTATAAAATGCTCCGAAAATACCTTAATAATAATTATAAAAAATTAATAATAATAATAAATTACCATGAAAAATTCTCTTGGCTGAACAATTTGCCGCGTAAATAAATATAGAATGGCTTCCTACTGACTTATGCCAGTTGCATAAAACACCTCGAAAAACACGTTACATATTCGCCTCGGATCATCGGATGATTTACTGTGACGACGGTCCATTATCCGATTATCCCAGACACGTTAATAAACCCCATCCAAAATACATATTACATAAATGAAATCACCCTAAATTACAGATATATACACTCATATTTTTTCTTCACGCACTTTGCGTCAAAGTTTGTTGTCACTATGGATTGCACTTTGCAACCAGTCCAATGTTTTACATATTGAATAGTGTTCCACGGATATTTCCGCCTCTCAAATTTCTCTATGTTGGAGAAATAGACATAATTAATGTGTGAGCACTATGTATTTATGATGTCATATCACACGCATTGAAGGTGTTCTGATATATTTATATCACCATAGAACTTCCTAATTTCACTGGAGGTCCCCTCCTTATGGTGACATATAATTCCACTTATCACTGAGCACACGATCACACTATTGTGGCAGCGCCTCGTGACCATAATACTTAATCTCTCTTTAAAGTAGATTAAATTAAGATTGACTTCTGAAAAAAAAACAGTAAGTGCGCATTACATATAACACCAAATATTTCTGTGCCGTAATCGCCCTGTCTTGTTAAGTTCCCGTAGACCATATTCTACTTAATACTAGTTCTCAACACTGACCATTTCTCCTCACACAAATAATACCTTTGTACAAATTATCTTAAATTACACACTTACAAATCTTACATGGCGAGGCCGTAAACAGAAATCACGTGTGCTGATATGTATGAGTTTCATGAAGGACTGTCTCGCATTCTGATGGCCCATCTTTTATCTCGTGGACGCCTTAAGCTAACAAGCCCTATACAAGCGCTCCCCCATCTCTTGGAGATAAATGGGAACCCATCAGCGCTGCCAAAAATGGCCTTGGTGCATCGAGACAATTTAGTGCTCAACAGCATCCGACAATCCCGTCATATTTCCCTGTACCTTAAAAACTCTCATTTACTTACATACTACCCCCCTGTGTGACTTCTGATACGCCTGCCTTAAGACCAGATCTTCCACGCACCAGACCCCACACTTACTCATTTGATAGGCTGGCTCGCCAGCTAAACACACTCACTTTATGACACATATTTTCGTAGACTATGTATATTATACGTTCCGTATAATCTGTTTCCCTCACTATTCTCCAGCACATATGCTGTTTTTCCAATACGTTTGGAAACTATAAATGTTTCTGCGTCACCTGCTTCCAACCTTGCAAGTGGCTCCCTTAAATGAACGTCATCACGCTGCTCCACTAGCATATTTCTCAGTATCTGTAACGATGCCCTGTTGCTACTGTCCACACATGCTAACCCTACTTTCCTATGGTGTCACACCTCTACTCGACACTCTATGACCTAAAAATGTCACTTCTGACTGACAGAATGACGACTTAGACAGCTTCAAAGTGAACCCTGCCTGATCTAACTTCTGAAAAACTATATTTAAATGACGTAGATGCTCCTCAAAACTGCGTGAACTAATTACCATATCATCTATGTAAATGGTTACAAACTCTCCTGTGTCATCCCCTAATGCGATGTTTAAAGCCCTAATTAAAGCTGCTGAACTACTCTTTAACCCATAAGGTGTTCTACAAAATTGATAAAGGTTATATTTATGACTAAAAGCTGTAAATGGTCTATCTTCGTACATAAGTGGCACTTGCCAAAAACTGGAACTCAAATCTACACAAGTGAAATACTTCTTCCCCTCAAATGTTTGCATTAATTCCTCTATTGACATAGATTTCAGCTGATCTGAACTAATTTTACTGTTAACCAAACGAGCGTCTAAACAAATACGAACAGTGCCGTCGGTCTTGGGTACCGTTATCAAAGAATTAACATACGGACTGTTAGAGTGCTCAATAATCCCATCTTCAAGCATCTGATTAATTTGTGCCTCAACTGCACTCTGATAAGCGAAAGGTACAGGATATCTATGTCCTGTGAATACTGACCTATCAATAACGTTCAATGAATGTGTATAGCAATTGGCCATACCAATGCGATCCTCAAACACTCTCCTATTACACCATAACACATCATAGAGCCGAACACACTGTTCATCCTCTATATTTCCCTGAAATGCAGCCTCACGTAACGAGTCCTCTAGACTTCCGTTCGTAATCACACTGCCCACAAAACATGGAGAACCCCGCTCTACGGCTGGCGATATCTCATTTAAAGTACAAATCACACCTACAACACGACTTCTCTGAATTTGGTCATTGAACGCTACTTCTACTTCAGAATCTCCCCATTTAAATTTCAAACTCCCTACATCATAACATAAGTTACCAGACACTCTACTTAGCCACTCTGAACCCAAGATAACACTGAATACTAAATTTGGAATTACAAGGCAAATCTGCTTCTCTACATGATTATTAATTTTAATGTCTACTAAAACTTGCTTAGAAATTACTTTAGACCTCTTCCCAACAGCTGTGATAACAAAAGTGCTTTTAATTGGCATCTCCTCAAAATTTACTCCAGTTCCTTTCATTTTATCATAAAATGCACTACTTATGCAACTCTTCATACAACCACTATCAATTAAAACATCTGTGTACGCCTCGGACACGTTAAATTTAACTATGGGGCTCTTACTAACCACTTCCTGAATAATACCTTCATCATTTAGTTCATGTAATAATTCATTTCTTACATTTAGGTCATAGGGTTCCTGTATAATTGTATGGACAGGGCATGCTACAGACTGAGATTCTGACCTTACTTCGCAGCCTGGTTCGCGTTTAAAGAACCGCTACAGCTGGCCGTAGTACTACTAACTACTAAACTGGTCTGGTTGTTCTGGGCTGTGTTGTCATTGTTTGGCTGTATATTACTACCACTAGGCTGTCCTCTTCCTTGACCCCTATTCTGGTTGTAATTATTGTCATTATAATTTCTCCCTTGATTTCCCCTGTAATCATTGTTCCTCCCTTGATTTCCCCTGAAATCATTGTTCCTCCCTTGATACTGATTACCATAGCCATTTCCTCTGTTCTGATATAGCTGATTATTATTATTATTTCTATTTTGAGCGTTGGCCCCTTCGCCACCGTTCCCTTGAACTTCTTGATGCCTGGCTTCATTAGGTCTATTATTATTATTACCCTGGTTCCGATTGAAATTGTCCTCATAATCCCCTCTCCCTAGTGCATCAAATGTGCTTAACAAATTTTCTACTTGTGATATTGTCTTTACATTCTGGATACAAGCAGCCTCCTTGATCCTATAGGGAAAGTGCCTAAGTAGCAACCTTACAACATCACTTTCCTCCTTCAAGCCATCCAGATATTTACACACTAATACCTGCCCTAAAAAGTATTCGGTCATGGTGGAGCTTCCTTTAGGGTTATATTTACCACACACTACTCCCTCACGATGCTGCGACTGAATAACCTCATTCCAGAACTTTTCACAGAATTTCATTTTAAAATCATTAATATCAGTAAACTTGTCTCTGTAGACAGCAAACCAATTCCTCGTTTCCCCCACAAATACTTGTTCTAAAATTTCAACTACCTGGCACCACTCAATACTACCATTTTCCAACCTCTCCCCGAATTTATTTTCTATAGTGTTCATGAACTCCATTGGGCACCCCTGTCGATTGCTGAACTTACCCAGTTCTACCTCCCTGTGTGTGCTATTCACAAAAACTGGCCTATTCTGACTATTTTCTTGCCTGATCCTAGCTTTTAATTTTAATTCTAATTCTGCGATTTTCTCCTCAGCCTTCCTCTCAATACTGTTTACTGTTAATTTAATGTTTCCTTCTGATTCTTCTACTTTATCATATAGCTTTGCTTGTTTCTCCTCAATCTTGCTAATGCTCTCTCTATTACTCTCTCTTAAATCATTTACTTCTGCAACTATTTGTGAGTGGACTTTCTCAATTCTACCCCCCAGCTGTTCCTTAACCTCTTTAGTTGCTACCTGAATTTTGTCAATTTCTCCCCCCAATTGCTTTTTGACCTGCTGTGTTTCCAGTTGCACTAGTTCTTTTAAATTTTCAGCCTGTGTACTGATTCTAATTTCTAACTCCTCCTGTACTTTTCCTAATTTCTTGTCTACATCTGCAATGATCTCTTTAACCTTCTCTTCCATTACTCCTCTGATTTCTCCTCTAATCTGCTCCATTTTCACACTAATTTCCTTGTTGTTCTTATCTAATTTTGCATTATTCTGTTCTAATTTTGCATTTAAAGCTTCTGTACTTTCTTTATTTTCCCTACTGTTTTGTTCTAATTTTGCATTTAAGGCATCTGTACTTTCTTTATTTTCCCTACTGTTTTGTTCTAATTTAGCATTGTTTTGTTCCAGTTTAGCATTTAAAGCGTCTGTACTTTCTTTATTTTCCCTACTGTTTTGTTCTAATTTGGCGTTTAAGGCATCTGTACTTTCTTTATTTTCCCTACTGTTTTGTTCTAATTTTGCATTTAAGGCATCACTACTAACTTTGTTCTGATACATGAACTCGAGAAGTAAAGTTTTTAATTCTGGTTGGCCGCCTACACTCCCTGTTTCAGTATCGGGATTTACATCCGCTACCCCGGTACTACCATCACTCGACATACTGCTCGTATCATCATTCTCCAGTTGATGACCACTACGTAACCTCATCTGTCTTTCTTTCTCATCCCCCATAATGATATACACTGATAAAGACAAATAACCCCCAAAATACAGGCACAGAAATATATACCCTTCTCCTTCCACAAATGTTATTAGGTTTTCAGCCCCAAGTTGTCGGCGACAAATGTAATGGTTTCGCTAGCCCCTAACTGTTGGGTGATAAATGTAACTGTTTACCTTTGCCTAAGCTATGTTGTTTTAATGGGCGCCAAGACCTCAATGCAATGTTGAAATCTAAATTTGTATTTAACAACGTCTAGCTCTGGCAGAACACCTTCAAGACACTATTCACTCAGATCGTGGTATGATTTGATCATTAACCCAACAAACAATTGTATCAGGAGAAGGAATTGGTCTATATCTAATGCTACCTACTGAAAGCAAAGATTGCATTGTAAAAGAAATGAATTTATTATATAAAACAAGTATAGCAAAATTAATAATAATAATAAGTACAAAATTTAAATTGGAGCGTTGTGATTTGAATATTACCGATAGAAAATTACGTGAAAACGGAGTCTGATAAATTGATTTTACTCTTATTTCCAAGCTATGAAGTTACTGAAATATGAAATGTAAAACAAAGAAAAATGAGAGATTGCGTATTTCTGCGTCATTTGCGCTTACCATTGGAAATTGCCAAGGCATTTCCCTCGTACTTGCTGATGCCGTGAGCTTCCCACAGTCTCCTGGACGTCGTCATCTCCGTCGGAATTTGATGATATTCTGGTAGATTCGATAATTCTATGGTCCGTACCTCGGACCCAAACACTCGTACAACCGCACTGGTTAAGTTTTGCAAAAGTTAGTCTTCAACTCCACTGAACATCCGAGCGACACGCACTTCCAACCGTACTCCGCAAGTTCTACACAGATAGTCCCCGTTCCACGGAACATCGGAGCGTCCCCCGCGTATAACCATACTCCGCAAGTATTTCACAGATAGTCCACGTTTCACGGCGCGTCGAACGATATATTCACCTGTTGGCTCCCCCCCCCCCCCATGGTACCGTCTTCCAGCTTACGTTGTCTCCGCTGATTGGCTGAGCACGCCGCCACTTCCCCTCCTCCGGTTCATTACACTCCGCGGGCGAGAGGGAGAAGTCGTTTTCCGTTTCAACAATTCGCCTCTTCTTGACGATGCGACCCAAGATTGCGTCATGCTTCTCGACAGGAATCAGCTTGTATTCGAATTCCCAGTGAGTCATGTCTCTCAAATACCCTAACTGACAAAACTCCGTAAAATTCCGTAATCACATAATTTTCTATAATATTGTCGTTCGTAATAATTTGCTTGATAGCGTTTTCTAAGACATGGAAAACCTATCTGAATGCTAATAATTTTTATAAAATGCTCCGAAAATACCTTAATAATAATTATAAAAAATTAATAATAATAATAAATTACCATGAAAAATTCTCTTGGCTGAACAATTTGCCGCGTAAATAAATATAGAATGGCTTCCTACTGACTTATGCCAGTTGCATAAAACACCTCGAAAAACACGTTACAACTTCGGCAAAACCGGAAGAACGGATTTTCAAAAAAACAATTGATAAGGGGGAGCACCAATACACCTGTAAGCCGCTAGGTAGCACCACTTATGGACAAACACATGATAAACAGCTGATTGATGAATGCATATTTTCTGTTATTTACTGTATTTAACTCTATTTCAACACACTAGCTCTCTTTATAATCAGATGAAAAAAATGAAAATCCACAGCCTGCTTCCAGTCTCCGACCGGGTCAGGAATGGAATGAATGAAGCCCCCATCTAGCGGCGAGGATATGAACTGTGCCGGCTGCCGAGGCCTGACGCACTCCTCCGGGGCAATGATTAAATGAATGACAGATGAAATGAAATGATAGTGGAGAGTGTTGCTGGAATGCAATTTTGACAGGGAAAACCGGAGTACCCGGAGAAAAACCTGTCTGCCTCCGTTTTGTCCAGCACAGATCTCACATGGAGTGACCGGGATTTGAACCACGGATCCAGCGGTGAGAGGCCGGCGTGCTGCCGCCTAAGCCACGGAGGCTTCTTTATAATCAGATATTTTATGAAAATAAATAACAAGAAAATAGAAAGTGTTAATACTACTGTGTTTTAAATCTAAGAAGTGTGGAATTTAATGTTTAACACCACATTCCTCCAGTCCTGTGGTGATTGCATCGTAACGATGAAAGGTTATGATATGTTTTTAATGATTAAATTAACACACGATATATTGAAAAGTGTGGGGGAAATGTGGATTTTGTTTCTTAAACTTGTGTAGTCTGAGATAATGCAACAAGTTTTCTACAGTAACTGAAAATAAGTGTTAATTTTTAATGTTCTTAGCTTCCTATAACGTAAATACCCGGGAATTTATTTAGTCAATAAAAAAGTCATGTTGATGGGTGGGGACAGCCTTATTATGCAGTGTTATTTTCACATTTCATGATATGCCTAGGCTACTTCTTACTCCTCATTTCTTAGCCTACTCACACTTCCGTTCATTATCTTGTGTTCCAAGAAGAATTCAATACCGGTATGTAAGTCATGTGCTAAGGAATCTCTTTTCATTACCTTTATTAGTTCCACGTCTTTGTGTGGCTATTATAGGAGCAACAAGTAGCTTTCAGATTCAACAAATAGACTATACATTTACTGGTAGATTGTTTTGTTTAGCCTACAGATGGCCTAAAAATAAGTAAAGTAAAGCTGAAATACAAGCTCAGGGCTTACAGTAAGTAAACCGGCCAACCACCCTTCGTACAGAGGCCTGCTTCTTTAATCCTAGAAGCCAAGGTCACACCCAGATCTCCATTCGGAGATCCTAAAGTCATCATATTATAGTTTTGGACTGGGTTTTGATTCTTGGTTAATGCATGTTAGAATTTCAGAGTTGCATCCAGTGGTTCAAATTCCAAATATAAAAAAGAAAGGTTCTGTGGCTTATGATCACGAGAGCCACGTGAAGCTACAAGTTTGCTTTGCTTTCTGTCGCTAGTGAATGTAATAGAGTAATATATCAGCATTGGCTCAGCTGGCTAAAGCGCAGCGTTAGACCATGGGACCAAGCTCTCTGCTGACTCGGTAGATGCGTGGGTTCGAGCCCCACCGTCAGCCGTCCTTGAAATGGTATTCCGTGGTTTCCCATTTTCAACACCAGGCAAATGCTGGGACGGTACCTTCTGATAGGCCACGGCCGATTCCTTCCACATCCTTGCCCCATTTCATTCATCTTCATCTACTCCATCTCTCATTCCGACGCGCAGGTCGCCCACGGGCGTCGAATAGAAAGACCTGCACTCGGCCTCTCAGGAGGCCACACGAAAAAAAACTGGTAAATAACACTATGTGCAATGGTGTCGCCAATCAATCAAGTAAAACGCTCAGTCCTAATCTTGCTCTAACCATAGCTTAACACCAATCGGACCTAACTTTAACCTCGTCACGACTAATAAGTTGCCATCTATCCGCACTGCACTTTTTACTTGTCAGTGGTATGTCAACTCCTTATTCTTCCCATTCTGCAGAATTGGAGATAATGTAGGATGAGTTTTCCATGCGATGGATGGTTTTTACACCTGGATGAGAGAAGTGTTAGGCTCATAATGCTGTGTTGCTTTTGGAGAGGCCTGGAACAGGTCTTTCCAGTTGGTACCTGTAAGCGACATGTACATCATAGTGGAATTAATACTGGTCATTAGGAGGCCTAACTATATGCCATAGCTTCAGTTACTAGGCCTACGTCAAGAGTTAACAAAGGGCTATCGTGGTGTAATCAGTTCACACTCTGCGCAGAGTGCTGGGATTCAGTTTCAAGTCGTAACAGCAGTCTTATTTTAAACACTAAAGTTTCAAAGTATGTATAATTTTATTAATGCAGCCAATGGCCATGTACAGTACTTTTCTTTTCAGAACAGGTCAGGGAAGGGAAATTGGCCGTGGATTTATTGAAAGGAACCGTCCCGGCATTTGCCTGGTAGTGAAAATGGGAAACCACCAAAACCATATTCAGGACGGTAGAGGTGGGATTCGAACCCACGCTCTCCCGAGGCACGAGGTAGCACATTAGCACTCTCGGCCACCAAGGCCGGTTCAAAGTATGTATGCCTCTTGGTAAGCTATAATCTGGAGTCATTTATATAACCATATTTTTTGACATACCGGTACAGTATATACACACATCAAAAAAAGTTTTGCATCACCTCGGTTCCAAGAGTTCCGGAACCTTTAAATACAAAGGGAATAGAAATCAACACAAACAACATTTCAGCTCGTTTTATTGCTCATGAGACCCACACATTGCATGTTGTACCATCATACAGCTAGACTTTCAGCATTTGTGGTCCAGATTGCAGTACACACCACTACCTCTAATACCCAGTAGCACGTCCTCTTGCATTGATGCATGCCTGTATTCGTCGTGGCATACTATCCACAAGTTCATCAAGACACTGTTGGTCCAAATTGTCCCACTCCTCAACGACAATTCGGCGTAAATCTCTCAGAGTGGTTGGTGGGTCAAGACGTCCATAAACAGCCCTTTTCAACATATCCCAGGCATGTTCGATAGGGTTCATGTCTGGCGAACCTGCTGGCCACTGTAGTCGAGCGATGTCGTTATCTTGAAGGAACGCATTCACAAGATGTGCACGATGAGGTCAAGAATTGTCGTCCATGAAGACAAATGCCTCTCCAATATTCTGCCGATATGGTTGCACTATGGGTCGGAGGATGTCATTCAGGTATCGTAAAGCCGTTTCGGAGCCTTCCATGACCACCAGTGGCGTACGTCGGCCCCACATAATGCCACCCCAAAACATCAGGGAACCACCACCTTGCTGCACTCGCTGGACAGTGTGTCTAAGACGTTCAGCCTGACCAGGGTGCCTCCAAATACGTCTCCGACGATTGTCTGGTTGAAGGCATATGCGACACTCATCGGTGAAGAGAACGTGATGCCAATTCCGTGGGGTCCATTCAGCATGTTGTTGGGCCCATCTGTACCGCGCTGCATGGTGTCGGGGTTGCAAAGCTGGACCTCGCCATGGACGTCGGGAGTGAAGTTGCGCATCATGCAGCCTATTGCGCACAGTTTGAGTTGAAACACGACGTCCTGTGGCTGAACGAAACGCGTTATTCAACATGGTGGCATTGCTGTCAGGGTTCCTCCGAGCGGCAATCCGTAAGTAGCGGTCATCCACTACAGTAGTAGCCCTTGGGCGGCCTGAGCGAGGCCTGTCATCGACAGTTCCTGTATCTCTGTGCCTCCTCCATGTCCGAACAACATCGCTTTGGTTCACTCTGAGACGCCTGGAAACTTCCCTTGTTGAGAGCCCTTCTTGACACAAAGTAACAATGCGGACGCGATCGAACTGCGGTATTGACCTTCTAGGCATGGTAGAACTACAGACAACATGAGCAGCGTACCTTCGTCCTGGTGGAATGACTGGAACTGATCGGCTGTCGTACCCCCTCCGTCTAATAGGCCCTGCTCATGCATGGTTGTTTACATCTTTGAGCAGTTTTAGTGACATCTCTGAACAGTCAAAGGGACTGTATCTTGGATACAATATAGGCCTACACAGTCAACGTCTATATGCCGGAGATCTGGGAACCGAGGTGATGCAAAACTTTTTTTGATGTGTGTATTATTATAGTTCCAATTAGGACCTCTTTGGTCTATGACCCGTGTACTTGTGTGTGCATGGTATTTGATAATCAGTGTTGTGGTGAATGTAATGTAATTGTTGTTTTAAGGGGCGGAACTTCGAAGTCATCTGCCCCTAGAGTGTTGTGGTGACTAGCAGTGTTTGTGACTTGAACAGTATTCAAAAAAAGGTTTTGCATATTGCGATTTAGTGTTTTGCTATGTGTACTATCCTACCAGCGAATTGTTACCGGTGGCGGAAATCGGAACTAATGCGCTCCGCCCAGCCACACGCCTGCGATAGACGTGCAGTTGTCGCCAGCGAAACCTCATCGCATGTCATTTGTGTGCATGATTCGTGCTGGGTCGTGCGCTGTGCGGTGTGTTCTCATTGTACGACTGTGCATGCGTTCCCCCTCTTGCCCAGCAACCGCTCGCGGCAGCCATAACGAGGCGAGCTGACGTAATGTATACACAACAGCCGTGCTCCACGTCTAGCAGTAACAATTCCCTGGTAAGGTAGTATGTAATGACATACAAAGAAAAACAACACGCAATATGCTGTGCAAAAGAGACAAACACTAAAAGCATAATAAAAGTGGCAATCTTTTTCATGTTGGGGCATATCAATACCATGTATGGCCACCACGAGCCCTAAGGCATGCTTGCCGACAAAGAGGCATACCGTACAGAGAACCAACGAACCAACCTGGTTTGGGGCAGATTATCCCACTCTTGGAAAGCAGCTTCAATCAGTTGCTGAATGTTTGTTTGTTTGTTAGTTAGAGAATTGGGACAGTGCGAAACTGCACTCTTAATCTTTTCCCATGCATGTTCGATACTGTTCATGTCCGCAGAATATGCAGGCCACTCCATTCTTCGTATGCCTTGCATCTGAAGGAACTAATTGACCACCCTAGCTCGATGGGCATTATCGTCCACTAGTGTAAAGCCCTCACCCATTGTGGCAGTGAATCCTGTAACGACAGGTTTGAGGATGTTGTCTCTGTATACCAGACCGGTCATGTTACCGTGGATAGGAATTAGAGGCGTACGTCGACCAAACATGATCTCACCACAAAACATGACTGAATTACCTTGCTGTTGGAGGCGTTCCTGGATGAAGAGCTTGTGTAATCTCTCACCCACCCGTTGCCACACTCGATTGCTCCTGTTGTATGGGTTTCTTCTCACGCCCAAGTACACAGGGCTGACGACCATGATGTACAACCTCCTACATGAAACAACAAGCATTAGCATAGCCACCTGGCTATGGCTTCATGAGACAGTGACGGCAGAGAATCCCAATCTTCGTGCTCCAATAGAGGAACAGTTTGACTATGGTATGATAATGCACCGGATGTTACAGCCATTCCAATAGACCAAGAGGCACTAAGGAGCAATCTGGCCACCATGTTATACAACTTCTGTACATCGACTGCAATCTGTTGTTTCATTTCAGGGGCCTGGACATCGTGGTCATTTAGCCCCGTGTACTTGGGCGAGTGTGGAATTTTGACTGATAACCTGTGTTATTGTGATGCCTGTCTTAGTATGTGTATTTGCAATTCCGGTGAGGATTGGTAAGGAGGCGGCATTGGCTTTAACTTAGGAACCATCACAGCATTTGCCTGCAGTAGAAGTGGGAAATCTCGGAAGACCACTTCCAAGATGGCTGAGGTGGGAATCAAACCCTCCTCTTCTCAGTTGTGCCTCACGAGACTGAGTGTGCCCTGTTGCAGCCCTCAGACCAGAATTACATTTCTTGGCAGAGCCGGGAATCAAACCCAGACCTCTGGGGCAACAGCCAAGAATGGTAGTCACTATGCCACAAGGTGGTCCATGACTGCAACCTGGATCTGCTGTAAATATTCTCAGAATTGCCCATTAACATCACACATAGTATGGATAGTTATTGTTGTTTAAGGGGCGGAACAGCCAGGTCATCTGTCCCTCTTAACACAACATAATACAAATTTTAGTTGAGTTAAAATGTATAGGTGGATGCCTAATATTAATAAAACAAACACAAATTATATGTATGGAATAAAAATTCAGAAAAGAAAAAGTTCTTTGAGCAAATGCACATACAGGAACAATATTTTTCTAACCAAGATACGATGAACTATATTATTAGTAGGGCCATGATTCTTATGCATGATATGTTTACGTATTAGTAATAATGAGAGAGTCCTCCAGAGAGACTCGTGCGGGTATTTTTAAAGTTACACCCATATATTGTACATTCTAAGAAGACTATTGAAACCGTAGTCTCCGAACTACCATTAAAACGAAACAAACAAACCCCGTGGCACTACAGTCCATGAAGGGTTTTGGGATACCAAGCGACCGCCACCCAGCCATTTGGCCTGCAGATTATGTGGTGACGCGTGGTGAGCGCCTCGGATCCCCTCGGCCGTTAATCTTGGTCTCCATGAGCGTGGCGCTGCCTCATTGTCAGACAGCTATTCAATTGTCCTTGCGAGGCTGTGTACACCCAGTTCCAGCCCTCACGCCGGTTTCTGAAATCCCTGACGGAACCTGGAATCGAACCCGAGGTCTCCTGGTGCGAGGCAGGCGCGCTACCCCAACACCACCCGAGCTATATTACTCCATTTAATTGGGCATGCAAAATAATTTGAAGATGGAATGTTTGGTGCATGGAGCATTCTGGGAGGGGGGAAGGGGAATTAGAAACCATAGAAATTCACTTCTATTAGGACCAAGAGGTGGATTAGAATCCATCCCTTTTCACTTAGATCACCTCGTGGTGTAGCAACTAGCATTCTGGTCTGAGGGCTGGAACGGGGTACACTCAGCTTTGTGAGGCAAAACTGAGAAGAGGTGATTTTGATTCCCATCTCGGCCATCTTGTAAGTGGTTTTCCTTGGTTTCCCACTTCTACTGCAGGTAAATGCCGAGACGGTAGGCTACCCCTAACGTAAGGCCATAGTCGTCTCCTTCCCTATCCTCACCTAAAATTATAAATGCACACACTAATACAGCCATCACTATAAGGCAGTTTATGAGACAAATGATACACACATCCAAGTACACATGACTACAGGCCAAAATGTAAATTCTCCTTGGCAAAACCAGGATTCAAAACTGGGCCAACCAGTGAGAAGGCAGCTATGCTTACTTCTAGACCATGGCAGTAGCTGTGGAAACAATGGGCTTATATGTTGGGCTATTTTTATTTCTTGGATATGAATATTTCTTTTATCCCCTTACTTCACTCCCAAAGTCTTTTCCATCCTAATTGACAGTGTCATGGAACCCTTTCATTCTAGAGAAAAGGATTATCCATGCAGCCTCAATGTAGATGGAAAGTAGAAGAGGCTAAGAAAGGAATGGGGAAGTGACTGTGGTCTATGGGAAAGCCACCATCTCAGCATTTTGAGATGAGAAACAAGGAAGCTAACTTGAAATGACAGGTGAAGGGACATGAACCAACTTATTTCACAAACCATGTCTTCAGTGTGGTGATGTGATTTGCAGTTAATGTTGTACAACATCCTTAGGTCTCAAACCCCAATCCTTCCATTTTCTAACGGGATGGGATAACCCAGAACTAATGGATCGTTGCACCTGTCTAAAACCATGGAGGATTACTGAAGTCCTTTGGCTGTCCAACAATAAAATTATAAGTTATTTTGATTTAGAAGTTATTGCTTTATGAGATTACTTCCAAATCCTTTGTTGTAATGCAATAAACAAACATTCCTGATATCGCCATGATCTCAGATCACTGATTTGATTTCTGATAGAGAGTCAGTTTTTGAAATAATGAACTGCTTCAGGCCTGTCTATCACATTTGTTGACAACAAGACAAAACTATAGTTATCAGTCACAGAAGCTGCAGGTTATCTGACATGAATTCTAGTTTCTCTACTAAAAGGTAGCGATAAACAATATGTTGGTTTTTGGTGTAAAGATTTGCCTAGGTAGCTCCACTCAAAAATTGCACTTACTTTTCTTAGTAGGTAGCTAAAACCTTGCAGGTATAGTATTATTAAATTTCTTTCGTGTTAGACCAACTTAAATGTTACAGTATTTAGGAAGTTAAATTTGCTCCTCAATGACAATGCCAGGGCATTAAAAATCACTATTGAGAAAACCTCTTTACGATTAAACACTCGCTACCATATTTTATATACTGTAGGCTTCTAGGCCAAGCCACTTCAGGATATAGTCACAAAATTGGTGAGCTTCACCTCTGAAAATTGAAAACAGGAAAAAATAATGTTTCTTAAAAAAAAGTCAAATGTTTCCATGAAAATATATCAGAATACCCAAACATTTGCAGAAAAATATGCCTGTTTGAGTTGGAATGTTTAGGCTTTCTTGGCCAGATAATAAATTACTGCAAATTCTTCTAGGTACGGTACTATGGATATGATGGGGCACAGACATGGCATAATACCTAGAAGAATTCACTGTAATATTTGTTCGAGTTGTTTCTACATAAACCATGTAAACAAGTAAGTAATATTGTAATGCAGAAAAAATGTGCAATTGCAAGCAGAAGTTTGTTCTTGACACTTTTCATTCTCTCAGTGGAGTTACTTCAGGAAGAATATAATGGTCATAACCAGATGTGGCTGGTTGAACAATATAGGGGAAATCTGCTGGGACCTTTCCTTTTAATAGGTCACAGGCTTTTCCAGTACCTTGCCCAGTTTCATTCATCTCTAATTAACTCTGATGAGTATAATATTTCTTGAATTGTAATCTTCTGTAAATCTTTCTGCCTAATCAACCCTTAAATGAATAAATAATGTGCAAATAGTAGGACATGTTCTGGACATTAATTACATCCTTCATCAGCCATTACAATTTTAGTATGTCATTATAAAGACACACCACTCAGTCCTTCACACATCCTTAAAAAGAAAGGAGACAACTTTTCCTAGCATCACTTCACAATCCATACGATTCCTGACCCCACATAAATATGAATAATCAAGGGTAGAAATTAAAATTGATGCACATTCTGAAATTTATACCGTACCACATACTATGACAAGTGTAGCAAGCACAATGCCTATGTAACATTGACATAGAGGTACTGGTACTGGATACTTGTGATAAACATTTATACCAAATTCTACACCTTTAGCTTGTATCACATGAAACCTTGGCCATGTTTGCAGCTAGTATTAAACAGATTATTTCTGCAATGATGAGAATCAAGTCCTTGCTCAACAACAGAATAGCATGTGAGGTGCAGCTTGACATTATCTGAGGAATTTCCGACATCCCTGAACAGGTTTGAACAATGTGGCTTAATGTAAACATTGAAATCTGATGCTATGACTTAAGATAACTGTAAATTTTAAAACCATTGAGCTTTAAAATGGTATATGAAACTCAAATTTATGAAAATGTTTGGATATTTTCATGTAGATTTATATAGCCTATATTTATGACCAATACATTACATTTTCGCGAGACCACCTCGTGGTGCAGCAGATAGCTTTCTTGGCTGTCACCCCCGTAGGTCTGGGTTTGACTCCCGGCTTTGCCAAGAAATTTTGATTCTGGCCTTAGGGCTGGAATGGGGTACAGACAGCCACGTGAGGCAAAACTAGGAAGAGGAGGGTTCGATTCCCACCTCGGCCATCCTGGAAGTGGTTTCCCTACTCAAGGCAAATGCTGGGATGGTTGTTAACTTAAGGACACAGCCACCTCCTTCCCAATCCTATCCCCAATTTACAAATACACACACAGCCACCACAGTGACACAGGTTATCACACAATATGCCCACCCAATTTCTCAATTCCCGAGTGATAGTGTACGGCTTGTTGACACCTAGAGTTTGGTGTTACATCTCCTCACTTATGCAAGGCTCCACTCTTGTATGATTATTATGTATTCATTTTCAAATAACATGGACCTATACGGTATTGCTTTAGTGGCACCATGTTCTGCATGTGACATAGTGAAGAAAAATCATCCCTAGGATCGTTGCTGAAAGTATAGAAGTATCCAGGAATTTGATTAGTGTGTATCGAAGATACAGTTGTTGTTGCTTATTTTAAGGGCTGAGACATCGTGGTCATATATCCCCGTGTATTTGGGCGTGTGTGGAATGAGAGGGAGGGATCACTTGAGAAGAAATTGGGTGGGCTTAGCCTATCATTTACATGGGTGGGCAAACTTTTAGTGGTCTCACAGAATTAAATAAAATTAAGGGCATTGTGATATGTCTATGAGGTAGGAACATCAAGGTTAACAGCCCTGGTTTTTAAGTCACACAGCCTTAATGCCATGCAGCAGTGAGGGGGTTGCTAACCTCAATAGTTTGTCTCTGAAAGGAACACTATTAACAATTCTGAGGGACTGGAGTACCTTCAGTCATTTTCAACAATCATGGGATTGTAGCTTTGGGTGCACGACAATCCAAACTTCTCCAGAACTCTTCAGAAATAGCACAAAGTCCCATAGGTGAGGGAGCAAATGTTAAATCTGATTTGCATTGTAGCTTGTAATTAAAGCACTTAATTCACTGTAAAGGGCTGCAGCTTAACAAATTAAATTTAATAAAACACATCAACTAACTTCAGTCAGGAAACCATTTGCCTCCTAGGCTAAGTGGGGTTAGAAAACGGACACTTTAAAGGAGACAATAGCTTCCCTAGGGTGGAGATTTAATGTTTGTTGGGCATTATTACCAAATCTCAGCCTAGCACTGCCCTTATTGTGGTTTAAAACACTTCCTTTGAGAAATAAAGGCTACATACCCTATATATCGACGTGTAGATTTGCCACGTATGCCAGTAAATCCTCCTGATTACAGGCCTTTATCCAGTCATTATATCTGGATTAGGAATGAGGAATTTGTGAATTAATGGATAGGTGTTTGAGGGACTGACATCTCATGGGTATTAAAACCAGAATTATTCGATGAAACGTGTGATAATTGTATTTACCGCTCCAATGCACGAGGAAACCGGAATGCTGTTATGTCCAGTGTGACAAGAACTGCGCAAAAAATTACCGCACAGATGTTGGTTTCCCACATTTCTGCCATTGGTTAAAATGCAAAATTATATTTCTGAGTTGATTTTAATAATTGCAAACAATGTTTTCTTCAGACAAAATCGACAGGCCGCACTCAATGAATACGGGTAGACTGCTCTCTCGCGGATACATGGTGAACCGTCACCGCCATGCGTGCGTGCGTGCGTGCGGTACTTCCTGAACCGGCCGATTCAAAACCATGACGAAAAAATTACATGGTAAAGGCAAGACCAACTACAATCCTCAGACCTTAATGTAGAAAAAACATGGCGGCGACGGTTGCCCTACCAATAGCTAAGATCATGTCATCGGGCTTGTCACAGTTCGTGTAAATTATTATTTTTACTCACCTAATATCATAAAAGATATCACAAGACGAGACTAGGTTCCGAAGAAATATGCATAAATGATTTAGACTTACCTGAATTAATTTATCTATATAGTGCTGGCCTCGAATTACAGGTTTCTTCGTCTTCACCCAAGGGGCAGCTACAATAGTCTCACTGTTTCTGTGGTTGAATAAGACGCTTTTTGGCGAGTTATCACGATTTGTATTTAAGTTCAGTAATTATAGATTAATATTATTAGCAAAAAATCAAACATATTCTGAAGTAGGAGAGAAGAAAGTACCCGGTTACTGAAGTGCTGTCCCAGCACATGCAGAGTATTTGTGTACACACGGAATGAGAATAGTTGCCTGAAATAATCGAACCAACGCTACATAGATACAATTCAATTAAGACCTCTCGTAGAATTCTAAAATCTCGGCTAAAACATCACACCGAATTAGTTGATTGAAATATGCAAAGAAGTCGTCGTGTGGATATCTGAACATAATTATCGAGATTACCACACACAAAGGACACGATAATATGTTACCATCTAACTTATTAAACATTCGCTGTTACCGTTTGGAATAGTTGTACGCTGGAAATATTAGATTTAGTAAAGTAATGTAGGTAGGAAAGCACCATCTCCCTCTTACGGAATTATCGCGGCACACCATCTCGTAATATAATTACATAATTGGCAAGTTACTCACAACACTTTATTACACACATCATAATAAAAAATAACTTGCAAGCTGTAAGAATCACAAAAGTATGAATAATGACGGAAGACAATGAGTTCAATGTTTGGCACAGGGGACACATCTTCCTTAACCAATAAAACGGAAGTTCACTGTAATATTTGGCGTGTATACAAGGCAGTGTAGAACATCTGCTAGACTGGTAAGACTTTACGGAGGCACATGAAGCTGAGCGTTCAAGATAACGTCAACACTTTGGTCTTGCCATAGATGATCATTGCGTTTTCCCTTTACGTACTTAAGTTCGACACTACCGGTACTGAAAAGCTATTATTATATTGTCACTAACTAGCAAATCATTGCGGTGTATATTCTTGAGACACTTCTATTAATGCTTTAGTCTTAGGTACTTCAACATCTGCAGTAAATGACACAATGCCATCGGTCGACTGAACAATCATCACACAAACGAACCAGTCCATAATAAGCGTATTATCACATATTTACACACGATTGCAGTACATTAACGCGAACTGGACTTAACAGACATACTGAAGACACTAAAAATAACATATGAGCAATAGTTTATCCCAACTTTCATCAAACGAAGCTAATCAAAGCTAATATTGTATCCCAGCAACGAATGTAAACAAACAATATCTCGGGCTACCGCATTCGCCATTTTCACACTTTCGATACCTGCATTAAGGTCTGAGTATTGTTGTTGGTCTTGGTAAAGGCAACACCACCGAGAGAGAAAGCCTTGCGATACGATTTATGACGTCATAGCCTTCCGGCCGTCAGCGAGTGCGCTACCCAGCACTGCTGCTATGAACAACCTGTGAGGAAACGCGACTGAGTGTTTATGTGTCAAATTACGTTCTACAGACGCGAATAAATAAATAACGTAACCATAAATGAAACATATGGTCAGAAGTTGATGCGATCGATACATTTCTCTAGCTAATAAATCGACGTTTTCGATCACAATCGATAAGTATGCATTTCGAACCTTGCGAGTGTGAACTCGACCGAAAACACTGATTTCTCAATAAATGCGATATATAGAAGAATTCAATAGGAAACTTGAAAAATATTCACCCCATTTTAACGTGAGATGTCGACTACACAACAACAAATAACTAATTAATCTGTAACAGTTAAAACAGAAATTAATATCTACAGTATAGTCCATCATATCTGTCCAAAGGTCTAGGTTTGATTCCCATCTCTGCCGGGAAATATAATTCTAGTTAGGTATTGTTGATTATTGTTGTTTTAAGGGGCGCAATTACGAGGTCATCTGCCCCTAAAAATACAATTCTGATTTGAGTGTGAAACGAAATTCACTCAGCCTCATGAGTTAAAACTGAACTGAGAAGAAGTGGGTTCGATTTCTCCTTTCTCCTCCAGGTAAATGCTGGGATTGTTCCTAGCAGAAGATCATGGTCACCTCCTTCCCAAGGGCAGATGACCTCGTAGTTCCTCCCCTTAAAACTACAATACCTAACCTTCCCAATTCTAACATCACAATACACACATACAAATTCTACCCATATCCAAGTACACATGGCTGATGACAGTGATGTCATAACCCACTTACAAAACAACAACAACAACTAGCCACAGAAAGTTTTCATGCGTGATATGAAAACAAGCTAGTAATGGCATGCCTATGACAGAAAATGTTACCTACTGAAATGGAACAGAGCAGCAGTCATGAGACATGAGAACATTTACAAAAGAGGAAACTTTTTGTTGTTGATGATTCATATAGGGGCATGATGTGATAATAATTTAGAAACAGACACTTGATATAGAGTAATCCTACAGTAACAGTTTTCACATGGCAATATTTACAATATCAGGCATGGCATAAGCTTACCTGACAATACATAAAACATGCTAATTACCAGTGATCTTAGCACTTTGTTCTCAACAGAATACAGTGAGTCATCTGCAAAAACATGTTGTTCTCATATTTTCTATGTTACACAAACTGTGCTGTTTTGTAAAAAAAAAAAATAAAAAAAAAAATAAAAGATGAGCATATCTATCCTTCACTAGTTAAATAAATATCCATATCCAAGTATACATGGCTGATGACAGTGATGTCCTAACCCACTCACAAAACAACAACAACAACTAGCCACAGAAAGTTTTCATCCGTGATAAGAAAACAGGCTAGTAATGGAATGCCTATGACAGAAAAGGTGACCTACTGAAATGGAACAGAGCAGCAGTCATGACACATGAGAACATTTACCAAAGAGGAAACTTGTTGTTGATTCATAAAGGGACATGATGATTTAATAGTTTAGAAACAAACACTTGTTATAGAGTAATCCTACAGTAAGAGTTTTCGTATGGCAATATTTACAATATCAAGCATGGCATAAGCTTACCCGACAATACAAAAAACATGCTAATTACCAGTGATCTTAGCACTTTGTTTTCAACAGAATACAATAAGTCATCTGCAAAAACATGTTGTTCTCATATTTTCTATGTTACACAAACTGTGCTGTTTTGTAAAAATAAAAATAAAAGATGACCATATCTATCCTTCACTAGTTAAATAAATATAGCCTTTTCATAAGATCCTTTCTACTTTTCAATACAAAATTGTTGTAATCCCTATTATATTGGTAGCACTGAATGAAAGTAGAACGAGCGATAGCATTCTCTATAGTACATGAATTAGCCAAAATACCTTATCAAACGATGAGAAATAAATCAGGGAATGATGTTTTAATAGATGTCCACTGTCTGTGACTCACCCAGCCATCCCAAATAGCATCACGACTTATGTAGGCAGAATTCCAGCTGTGGCCACCATTGTCCACATCAATCATCATCAAACGGGTATTGCCAACCTCGCCCTTATGCCACACCAACACCCTTCGATTTGTCCAATCCAATGGTTTTTGACGCGTCCAGATCAATGGTACCCCGCTGGCTGCGCTCATCCAAGGCCGCTCCTAGACCCAACCATTCTAACCTTCGTTATGTGGTATCCATGGTTTTTGAAAATGGTTACAGCCTAACGCGTCCAGATAAATGGTTTTGTGCTGGCTGCGCCCGGCCAAGGCCGCACCTACACACGACCTTCTACCTTAGTTTTGCCCAATCCAATGGTTCTCGACAATGGTTACAGCCAACGCGCCCAGACCAATGGTTTTGTGTCAACCGTTCCGCGCTAGCTGCGTGCAGCCAAAGTCGCATCTGTACGCGACCATTCTAACCTTCGTTTTGTCCAATCCAATGTTTTTTGACAATGGTTACAGCCTAACGCGCCCAGATCAATGAGTTTTGACAATGGTTACAGCTTAACGCATCCCGATGATTTCTTTGATCAACAGTGATTTTGTATCTCACATGTTGGGAACAATGTGTGCGTGCCGCTAGAGTGAGCCGTGATGACAGTGGAACGAGATGCAAGCGCTGTAGAAACATGGCAGCCGTTTTTTAAATAGCAACTTTAGCACATATATGAGGTTCAGTAGTGACAATTCAAATTGAAATCAACGGTAGCTATGAATGAAGATAGAAGGCGCTATAAAATTCTCTAAAATACATGAATTAGCCAAAATACCTTATGAAACGATGAGAAATAAATCAGGGAGCGATGTTTTAATATATATTTCCTCCTCCGCTGTCTCTGACCCACCCAGCCATCCCAAATAGGATCACGACTTATATAGAGAAAATTACAGCTGTCAGCGCTATTGTTCAAATCAATCGTCATCAAAACAGTACCATGACAGTTCTGCCAACCTCGCCCTTATGGTACTATGAAAAACAAAGAAGCGCCCAGTTCAGCAGCTAGTGCGCACCACTTAGTTCATTACATCGTGCGCCGAATTGAATCGTTTATTCACCATGGATTGTGAAATTGCCTCATAACGATCTGTAGTTTCAATCGGCGATTCTATGATCAACTGTAGTAAATATTTGTTTTTTTTTTCCCGCACAACTGTGGTTTTGAAAATGTTTACAGCCTAACGCACCCAGATCAATGGTTTTGTGTCAACCGTGTCCCATTAGCTGCGCACGGCCAAGGCCGCACCTACACCCGACCATTCTAACCTTCGTTTTGTCTAATCCAATGATTTTTGACAATGGTTACAGCCTAACGCATCCAGATCAATGGTTTTTGAAAATGGTTACTGCATAACACGCCCCGATGAATGTTTTTTTTTTATCAACAGTGTGTGCTGCTAGAGTACGCCTTGTTGACAGTTCAACGAGATGCAAGCTCTGTCAGAACATAGCAACCGTTTATAAAAAGAGCAATAAATATAAACACATATTTATGTACTTTAGCACATAACTTATATGAGGTGCAGTATTGATCAGGTTTCCTAATTTCAATGTTGATGCAAGTGTATAAGCTGCGTTTTACTTTCATTTAGAATTAATATTATATTATTTACTGGGTGGATAAATTTTTAGGCATTTGAGCCTTCAACAGTCCTTATGTGAACACTTCCTAAAAATACTCTCTAGCACGTATATTACATTCGATTAAAACTTTTAAAATAGGCCTACATTAACGTTCATCCAATGAAACTAGATGTAAAGAAACTTGCAAGACTTCATTCCAGATTGTGTTCCATTTCATCTATGAAATTGAAACAAAAACCCTCTTAGAAATTGTATGTTAAAATTGCATGAAATATCCCATTTAAAGCGTACACTTACCCTCTCCATTCTAACCTTCGCTTTACAACCACCATTCTCCAAAACACTCTGCTGCTTTCAGAGCTATTTACCACTTTCTGGACTGGACGTTTAATGTGAATGTACACAGAGTTTATTAGTTGCATTTTAAACTGACATCTCCACTTTAGGACAACTTCTTGCAATCAGTTCAACGTTTGGTGTGCTAACACTACACTACCTATTGTAAATGCCAATTCATTGTTCATCCTATACTTCAGTGGCGGCCGGTAATAAGGTTGCAGTGATGCACAACGACCAGATTAATTCAAGAAAAACAATTAATACCGTAATAATATTTTTAGTAATAAAAGCTGTACGTTTCCTTTTATATGTATAGGAATTCATAATTCTGTTCTTTAATAATTCAGGAAATCTTATAGTAAGTTACTGTGAACCGTCTGAGAAAGCAAAGCACGCCAACCGTCTAGGAGTGCTCGTTGCCAGGCCCGAGCACCGACCAGATCTCAATAGTGAAGGGTAAGGCAGAGATGCTAGACCGAGTAGATCCTATCCCAACAGTTAACTCGGCTGGCCGTTGCCCGCTGATTGCAACAAGGGAGCCGAGGAGCGGACGGAGACATCTGAGATGCTCCGTCAACTGCCGATACCATGTCTTGCAGGTTTTCATGTAACCTAACTATTTAATCCGGTGATCCAGTGATAATGTGATGTTCTCTGAACTGCGGCATTCGTGATGAATGAGGTACATCCGTTTTACCGCGCAATTGAATACAGTTTTCTTTGATATCAAGCAGTCTTTTACCCCCCCCCCCCCCATTAATGAAAAAGGGTAACACCCATAACAATTATCCACCAGCCGCCACTGCTATACTTACAGATTAGTAATTAGCCATGTACAGAAGTGGATCAAGTAACACAATATTAATTGAACCAGAGGGTCATTATCTTAGTGCGCCCTGGAAATCGCGGCAAACTATGGCATCATTTGGCTGGTCAGGTGCGGAGCGAGTGGACCTCGCATTACCCTGCTCCGCTGACTCATATCGTTAGATCACACGTGTTTTGTCATTTATGTGGGTGTGTATCTTAGTGTTGCACGTTTAGTGAGTATTGTGATTACTGTGATTGTTGGTCATGCCTAGACACCAATTTACATTGCACGAACGTGTGTATATCCATAATTCGTATATGAAAAGCAGAAAGTCTTGTTCTGAAACAAGATGAAAATGTCGAATCAAGTTTCCAGGAAAACCTGTGCGTAATGCCAGTACAATTAGGAGGCTCGCCAAACGATTCAAGAAAACAGGCACCGTAAATAATAAACATTTTAACAGACAACGTTGTGTTCTTACAGAACGGGGACACCAAGAACCAGCTGATGAGCTAGCTTGGTGTCCTAGGCGAAACCCCACACAAGACCCGGCACAAACCTAGCAGAATTGCTGAGATTGTTGTCCATTCTTTCATCAGAAGATGTCAGGTGTGTGTGTTACAAGAGAGGGAGAACATATTCGGCATCGACTATGAGCACTGTACATATCATTGAACATGGTTGGTAAAAGTGTTCAAGTGTGCACCAACCACCGACTGAACATTGTATGCGTACCCACGATCAGCGCCAGTCAACGCCGGCTTAGCTTGCCGTGTTTACCGGGGCGCACCATGATAACGACACTGTACATACAATGAAAAAATATTGTAAATTTCCTAATTTCTACTGAACGGCCATGAACAGTTATTGGACAGGCTTCCTCCTCTTATGCTGAGCCAAAGTTTTGGGTGAAAACCTGTCGTTAACATTGTGTACAAAATTATTAATCAAGATATTACTGGCAGTGCCCAGTACAGTCTTTTCAATTAATGCCCTGGCATGCTTTGGGCAGCTGTGCCCCATAAACAGTACAGTGGGCAGACATCTTTGTGTTACATTCACCAAAACACGCCGCTGGTTGCAGTGATGCAAAAATTCTGTCTTGTAGCTATTGAGTAGCTTACTCATAACAACAAAAGTAAATGCAGCACAGTCGAGTACATCTGCATGGGGATAGCATAGTCCTCCTCACTTATTGGCATTTATTAGGCTGGCGTGATCACTCTGGCCTGCCTCATCGCAAAGAAAGACTTTGCAATAATTGCAATCATATCGCTTTAAAAAAACATACGAGCAATAACCACTGATGTAGTGTAAGAAAGGCCAATACTCATCTTGTAGGATTTCTACATCACCATCATCAGCAACACAAGCATCAAAAGCACTTAAAATGTCACATGTCTTGTCTTCTTCAAAATACTCGCTCACTGCAGCATAGAGGTTCATGATGCTCTGAAGGCGCAATTTATTCTCCACCTCAAGCACTTGCCTCAGGGAAATATTGTACTGGCTCCCTGCCAGTTGGCGATATTTTCCAAATCAAGCTTCTAGGTTATCTGTCTGTATGAGACAAGTAATTCCCAGGAATAGTTCTTCACTTTACGCTTTGTTAGCAAGTGAACTTGCTCTTTTAAGAAGTCTAATGTATCCTTCTTCTCCTAGGGAACTTACTCTCCAAGTTCTTAAATAAACTGTCCATAACAGATATAGTATCGTCAACACTTTGTTGTTCATATGCATCAGGACCAGCATACACTGAATGGGCATTCCTTATAAGTTCTTCAATTTCTAGCACTGTACCTAACTGTCTTGGTAAAGGCATGTTATTACAACGTTTCACTTCTGTATTCGATACATACAAGGAGGCACTCAAACCTTCTGTTATCTTAATGCAGCAACGCAAGTGTGGATAGGATTTTCTTTCATTAAAATAAAATATATACAAGATTCCTCTCTAATGCAATTCCACTCAGGATGAAGACTCACGCTGTTTAACTTCACCTTCAATTCCTGAAAGTTTCTAAATGAAACTGCTTCCAGATTTTCCCCCAATGTCTGCATACTTTCAGCGAGAGCCTTCGATAAACTTTTATTATCAATCCTACGCCTCCTATCATCTGGATCTTCTCGGCAGACAGTTGCAGTGTCAGTTAAATACTCTGGGCAGTTGGGGAACTGAGACGGGAATGCTCATAGGAATTTAATTCGAACATTAACTTACGACACAATCATTTTATCACAGTCTTGCATTACATTAATTACTCTATTTATTCTAAATTTATTCAATCTCCAACCTAATTCACACACACCTCTTCCCCCATCCCTATAAGAAATGTAATGAATTAGATTACTGCAATAGAAAAAAAAAGAAGAAAATAATCAGGGCCTGCTACAGGTTATCGGTCTCTAACCTCGTGCAGTTAGCTTGCAATTCAAACCCCAATAGAAATGTGAATACTATCCATATTAACACCCACTAACCTAACCTACGACATTAGCCTGTAGCACATAATTTAGGTTAGAAAATTCTGACTTCTACATCTAAATGAATTTTCGTGATCAGAAGAGCTAGCCTATGCTAAGGGTAGGACTATCTGCTAACTAACCTCTAATCAGTCTCGGTTTATCTTCCTCCCATTACACTAAACTTGTGAGAATTGGAGCATAAGTATTGATGTAACACGTACCATAGAATATTTCGTAGGAATAAAATCCTTGCGGTGAATAGCTCGTATCCATTTCGACTTTTCACCTTCATCATTAGGAAATGAGAAAACGTTTACTTTCGGTCCATTGGCGTAATTGCCTTTACAATTTCTAACACTGCACTTAATAGGCACAACTTTACACTGCACTGATAACCATTAAGTATAACCGGGTAGGAAATCTGAGAAAATCAGTACCTGGGACTGTAAACACAACACACAACACGCGGAAACCATACCATAACCTGCAAACTCGAATGTTATGCCTCAATGTCCACGGCCGGGCTTCCGTGACGTCACTCGCTTGTCAACTTCATATCGCAAGGCTTTCTCTCTAGGTGGTGTTGGTAAAGGCCTGATGTGTCCTTACTGTATTGATATCTATACTGTGGTATTGGTAACATGCACAGGGTATTGTTTTATGTTGTCTTGGTTACGGTGGATAAATCAAGTACAGAACCTATATGTCTGCACGGTGTCTTTCTTCAGAACAAGGTTAGGGTTAACAACAGTAAGTTAATGTTTAAAAATTAAATTTTTCTAGTAATTAATGAATAATATCACAATATGTTGCTTCGAGAGAGAATTTACTGGCGTTTGTACGGCAGAGTAATTTGTTCTTACGTCTTCACCATGTAAAGGTACGTCCACACCAAGATGTTTTCGTTAACTTTGTTAATGAACACTGTTCATGAACATTTTTGACTGTTCATTAACAAAATAGCGTGTTCGTTAACTTTTCGAGCATGTTCGTGAACAAAATATCTTTAACTTTTGTGAATGAAACTTTTCATTAACTTTTCGTGTTTTCATTAACATTTTGGTTCGCGCATGCGCAAAGACGCAATTAAGGTTGTAAATTCGTAGGGCGGAATACGAAGCTCTTTTACTTCTCTAAAATCGACTATCGAATCGCAAGCGACTCGTATATTGCGCGGAATTATGAAATACCAGGAAGCACATGAGAATATTAATTAACTTAATTCTAAACGCCTTTTCAATATTTTTGTTTTCCACACCTTGCGTCTGCGCTTTTCTCTAATTTTGTACGCACTAAAATAATAAAAGATGCAGCTGTAAGTACTTTCTTCTTCCTGACCCTATCCATTATAACCTCACAAACAGTTTATTTAATGTTGAAGAAGTTTGTTAACAAATGTTTAGTAAACATGTTGAGAAATGTTTTCATTAACATTGTTCATTAACATTGTTCATGAACATTGTTCATTAACTTTGGTGTGGACTAGCCTTAAGAAGATTGCATCAATGTGCACAATATGCCATAATTTCAGGTCGGAACAAAGAAGGGTTACGGCGTAGAAGCCAATCAATGAAGTGCTGCAATAGGGCGTGCTACTGGGCTAGTCGCACAAGTTATGCGCAGTTGTAGTGGAAAGTTTTACCTCCGGGAACGTTCTGGAGCTTATTGATCGCACCACTGAAGCTGCAGTATATAAAAGGCCGAGCTCGGAGATGCAGTCCACTCTCGCCCAAAGAAGCAGCCTCAACATGTGTCGTCATGAGAAGACTTCCGAAGAAGGGCGAAGCTTTGGGCGACGCTGGGCCTGCAGTAAGGTAGGACGATTAAAGCATTCACTTTATTCTGCGGAGTATTTCATTTCTTGAATCCAGCGGATCTTCTTTCGAATTTTGCTGTGTGTCATTGTCTATAGATGGGAATTTACTTAAGGGACACTGGGACTGAAATTTTAGTGAAATTTGTGGAAAATGTCGATTTTCGGTTTTTTCCATATTAATACACCCCTATCCCCTGCGGATCATATAGAAGTGTTTTATCCGAATTCCGCCATTTTTAAAGCCCTGGCGTAGCTTTAAAATGCACGGTGTGCCCTTTAAACGCCCCAGCACAGTAAGTGTCCTGAAGGTTCTGAGTCTTGGTGTTTCTACAATCGAAGTATCGCAGCTGGTAAACCACCACATAGTCATGACAAAATGGCTGTAGAACTTTAAGAACCCTTAGTTGTCAAGATTGTGCCTGTTTATCAAAGGCTGGCATCAGATGAGCTACTATCCAGATGCATCCGTGGTGCTACTGAAAATCAGAATGAGTCTCTGCATTCTGTTATCTGGAGGAAGTGCCCAAAAGAGATTTTTATTTCACGGAAGATACTTGAAATTGCTGTTTGGAATTCTGTAGCAGAATTCAACATGGGGTGTAGTGCAACAACAGAGTTGAAATCAGGAATAAGACTAACTTCAGTATCTCATGTCACAGCACAAACACTTGAAAGATATGACAGTCGCAGGAAGTATGTAAGTCCGCGGTCATAATTGGAGAAGCGAAAGGCATGTCGACGGAAGGTGAAACTGACAGAAATGAAGGAGGAGGCTGCAAAACAGAAGAAGGAGGGTGTCACCTATGCTGTAGGACAGTCCTAATGTCATTGGTAAGCTGAAACCTTGTAAATTGTGCATCATTTTAGAAAATTGCTGTTTTCTCGGATTCACTTTTTCAGGCATTCAAAATGTTACTCGCGTCATAAATCTTATGATATTGCTTTCAAAATGGGAATTTATTATCTTCATTGCAATGACTATAAACCTGCGGATCGTTTTTTAGATTGCACTTTTGGTTTGGCTGCAAAAAAAATTCAAACTGGAAAAAATACGATTTTTTTGTAGAAAAAAACTTGGATATGAAAAAAAATTAATTTCTTGACACTCATTAATGCAATTCAAAATCGGATCCGTAGGTTTCTTCCAAATGTTATAGTGCAATAGAATATTACATAAAAGTTACACTATCTTGTTTTTTTTAACGCGGCTGACCTTTATAAAACTTGAATAATTAGCACAATAAATGTACAAAATAATTAATATCTGGAGAACTAATCAATTTACAATGCTTACGTTTCCCACAGTGGTTTATAATATGACTATTCATAACCATATAAAATTTCAAAGCTGTACCTCAGTTTATATAGAATTTGAAAATTTCAGTCCCAGTGTCCCTTAATACACCGATGCAGATTTTTAGATAAATGAGAACTCAGAGCATTACAAGAATGAGTAAAAACTGTGTGCCGCACAAAAACATTCAGTAGCATCATGACAGGTAGATAATACTTCTATTTTTGCTGTAGCAGAAGGAGCAGAAGAATTTGAGACATTTGGGCATTTTTTTTGTACATAACCTTCCTTAATTCCTTTCCACATCACACAGGCATGATTATTCCAATGAATCCTACTCTAGTAGACCTATGGTATTGCTGATTTTACAAATACGCACTCTTCCGGATTGCTTATCTTTATTTTCACTTCAGGTGAAATAATAGCAAAATAAGGTATGGCATACAATCAAATATTTTGAGCAACCCAACCGCCATTCAAAAATTCAAATCAATAGATGATGCGTGCTGCATTATTTTTAACTAAATCTAGAACAGGATTAGTGGGTTTCTAGTCATGGAATGTGAATCAGGACATCGTCATCTAAAGCCATTGTCACTACCGGAGGAGGTTAGAACCCCGCACTATTGCAAAAAAGTTTTCTATAGGCCCTGAAAGAGTGGGGTTATCCTGGTATGATCCTGTTAGAGAACGTCAAGACTTATTTTTCTGTATTCTATAGATGCTCTGTAAATTAGAATACAGGCTTATGGATTGTTTTCTGTTTGCTTATTTACATTGACAGTACTGTTATTGATTTCACAACGATCGGTTGGCCACGTTATTGGTTAGGCTTTGAGCAAGATCTCTAAAACCTCAAACTATCCTGCCATGTTTTGATACCTGTCGCTACTTTTATAGCGCAGTTTTCCAGGTGTTTGTATTTAGGACGAAGAAGTAATATGATAGAAATAATATTAACTAATTTAGCATGAACTCCCTGCAACGGGAGGTATTCAGAAATTTGCAACGCTACTTGCAAACTTAATGCTTCCAGTATTCTCAAGAAAGTAAACAATTATTCAAATGAAGTAAGCTGAAAGTTTGCTGGATCGTATCACACAATTCCCAATAGTTGCTTGAGTCCTGATTGTGGGCGCCTATGTTAAATAGCACTTAGTTCAGCTTCTTGAGACACTATTCACGCTTGGGTTTAGGGGTTTATGTAAACGATTTATACAGTTCCATCCTACGAGTGAACTGTCCTGGATACTCAAGTTATCGAATTTGTACTTCAGAATCAGAAATATTTATTTTCCTTATAGTACTCTCTCTGTATGTTACGAAAGCTGTCGATTGCTGCTAGGCGTGCAATATTTGTCGCAGGGGGGTGGGGTTTGGTGCTGGAGGAGTCTAAAGAGGAAGATATATGTTCTACATCCCGTTGTAATTACTTAGTCCTCTGCATCGACCTATAGCGGGGAATATATTCGTCTTCAGCCGTTGGTCACTGCCCTTGGGGTGGCTTACTTGTCCTGTTATGACTTGTCGTCGGTTGGTCGAGATCGCATGAGTGAACGGAGCATCTTACAGGATAAGTTACTGAAAGATCGTGTACGATCTTTATAATTTACTTTATTACTCACCAGCCGATTAAAACTGAAAGGATCGGGCTTGCATGTCGTGATAGTATGAAGGTAGTGCAATTGCCTGAACATTGGCGGGGGAAATTTAAAAATAATTCCTTGACAGTCAAAAAGTCTTTTGAGATGCCAAATTTCCTATAATGTGATTGGAATTTGTATTAAACATTCTCTGAAACTTGTTCACACTAGGCTTATTTTATACATTTTTCAGGTCTTGAAAACTGCACACTAGCTTAGATACTTCCAGATTTCATCCTTATTAGTTTCTTTTAATTACTAGGTAGAGGTTGAATTTGTGATATACGCTGTGAAAGCGATAGCGTTTATTAATTCCGGAGTGATCTGCCATTTTATTTCAAACCTACACGGGCGTGGCGTCCATGTAACAGGCATTACAGGCGATATAATTTAACAGAATACAATTGCCGAAATTTACACTACCGTACTTTAATCATGTACTACAATGAATAGAAGGTAGACAGTTCTCTCAATACGCCTGGTCCCCACAGAACCGCAGAGGCTCTGTTTTCCTATTCATTCACGCGGGATTAAATGACTTTATAATATACTAGCGGTAGTGCCGGCTTCGCCCGGTGGATTCATTTGTTTTACAGAACTGGAGTGCTCAAGGATAAGGTTCTGAAAGTAAATTTGAAAGCACCAACGCTTATTGCAGCTGATAACCTCTGTATACTGCACCAACACCATCGCCCTTATACAGAGGCATACTATGATAACTCTTTTAAGTGGCCTAATAAATCTTTTTGCATTAATTACTCCCCGTGATTGCAATTTATAAGCAGCTCGCAGTTCTGCACCAGAGCATTGGCAGGGGTGACGTGATGTAGCCCACATTAAATGGCAACAATAGACTTCGGTATTATTAAAGCCGTTCTGGAGCGCTTGTTCTTCCGACTTACTGAACAAAAATCAAACTTTAAGGTTACCTGAGAGGTGTAGCCTAATGCTACATAGCCTAAACTATTCCCCTTGAATCAGGCTATCATATGCAAAAATAATGTTTCGAATCCGACTGGTAGTTCCAGAGATTAGCGCGTTTAAACACATAAACAAACACACAAACTCTTCAGCTTTATTATATTAGTGTACAAGTATAGATTCTGATATGATTCCAGAGCATTTCAAAATATGTTACTAATGCTATAAACACGACTTACACTTCCAAACCATTCGCCCCAGTCAAATGTGACGCTGCGAATGTTTTCCAATTCGCAATTTACCTGATCCACCAGCCGCCGTATTAACCCTACGTAGGTAACATGAATATTGGTCGCTCTTTAATCTTAATATGGGGTTACTGATAGCATCAGTCTTTTTGTCATATTATATACTCATATACATTGGTTTACAGTTAAAATAAATTTGTTATGTATCGCTCACTAACAGTCTAGTTAAATTATTAAAATAATCCCAGTTCAGATTTAATTTGATACCCATGAGTACGCAAACGTAAAATTGGCTTCAGGTTTAAAAAATGGACATAATTAGTGAAGATATAAGATTGGTTTGTTGGTTCCTCAGTTTAGGGGCTGCGACAGCGCGGTCATGTAGCCCCGTGTACTTTGGGTGTGTGTAGAATCTGTCTGATAACCGGTTTAAATTGTGATGCCTGTATTAGTGTGTACTATCTGCTTTTTTAGAATCAAGTACGGACTGCAGACATTTAATTTTCGAGTAGTTCCTACTTTTGCTACCAAACGCCACCGTCAGCGACAACTAGTCCTGAACTTAGTTACTTACTAGATGCCCCCGCAGTCGCTTCCTGGTGACGAACGTTGGAACCTAAGAGCGTTAGTCAAATCTAACCTATACTTTAGCTTCACACGAGTGTAATTAGTGGACGGTTCTTTTACATGCCATACATCTATGACATGGGACCGCCGGCTTTACTTCCCCTCCGAAGGAAGGCATACTGAGGGATTTTAACGTTCTTTGAACCCACGAGCTTGTGCATAGAAGCTCAGCATTCTACCACCGGGGCCGCCAAGATATAAGATTTTGTAAAATAAAATTACTATGTTATTGCAAACAGATATTACAATTATAGGAATAAGCAAATAGGGGGACAGTAATATTATTTTATATCTTTCTACGGATTTAAATCTTGAATTACTTTTATGACAGTAGAACTCTCTAACTTTCACTAACATTGATGGTAACAGCACTCAGAAACACAAAGAAGCAACGCATGCGCAAATAGATCACAGCGGGCAACAGGCCTTAAACACTTCATTGGAATCAATGGAGATCGTTATTTTATGTTCGGCTACAAAGCGACAGCCTATGCCCATCAGAAAAACAGTTGAAATGCACCTACAGTAGTAAGCACGCGGAATGCTCATAATTGCCAAATTATTAGAATCAAATAAAAAATTTGAATAATTTTTTTGTATTCAAAATCATAATATTGACCATCTGCTGGCATCTTTTGTAACCCTACTTAATAATGTCGACTTACACCTTTTTCCATAAGGAATTGTGTCTGGAAACTTTCATAATTGGGTATTCCGAGGGATACCTGAGCTTGGCGAGTTTTTTATTTTCTCATTGACTTTTGAATATACCCTCTAATAAGTCAAGGATGTTAATCCATAGTTATTGAATATTTGAATAGTTCAAGAGCGGATCATCAGTAAAATGACTCCAAAACCCTCAGCTCTAAATTCAAACGAAAAGTGGAGTGAAGTAATCAAAACGGAACGCCTGGCATTTTGCATTAACAAGGCTCCTCTGTTAGAGGAAAAAATAATTTTAATTTGTGTTTCTTAAAAAAAATATATAATTAAGACTCTTGGTTTAAACCCACAAAATATGCACTTGCAAATGCGCATATGCATTTTCAAAAAATCCGCTCCCTACTTATGAGATCAATCCGGGCAAATGTGTGTGTGTCTGTCTGTCCTAAATGGCTGTAGCTATCGAAACCAAATTTGGTATGAGTAAAGATCTATATCTGAAAATCTCACGGCCATATTTGAAAAAGTTGTCAGTGTTACCAACTGCTGTAAAATCACAATTGAAATTTGAACTCTATGTGGGATATCTCGGAAGGTATGGTGGGAGCTTCTCCAAAATTGGCACACGTATAGACAATAATATTTCAGTTTAATTTCCGGGAGGCCATTCATGGCAGTGTTACCAACATGATTCTACGGCTGTTAATAGGTCATATTGTTATATGCATGTAACTTCCATTCTATCAGTTGGATTTCAATCAATATTTATATTTGCTTTGTGTACCATGACTTATATGACTATGCGTATTCTTGAGAGCAACCAAGGCTGCCAACTGTTAATAAATGTTCTCTCTATTTTTTAACCCTAATATCAATATATATCAGAAAGTATATAAGCCAATAGCTGTAAACTTTGCACAAATATAGAACCTGACATTGTAGATTCATTTCGGAGTGACTAATAAACGTCAGTGCTGCCAACATGATTCTAAGCCTGCTGATAGGTTCAATTTTTAAATGCATGTAACTTCTGTACTAACATGGATTTCATCCAAAATTGGCACAATAATCCCGCCCTATATTATTCTGCTAAGGTCCCATTCCAGTTTTGTACCGAAAATAAGGTCCCATTAACACCAACCTACACATATGGGGTACCTACAAGTTCAGCACAACCCAATGCGTAAGCGAAACGCACTCACTTACTCTTTAAATGCCTCACAATTAAATAAATACCTTAAAACATGTATATTTACAATGAAATAATGAATGAATGCAACACGGTAACCATGGTAACAGAATCTCACAGGTCCATCTATTATTTCTGTAAGACGCAATGCAATTCCAATTATTACATTACTGTGAAAGTTTCCAGACGGTTATAAGGTTATCACTGAACCAAATTAAGCTGTAAAATTCATCAATACATACAGTATAATGCGCTTAAGGGGGTCAAGGGGCACTCTAGAATTTTTCACGCAATTTTCACGTGTGAGTGTAGTACGAACGTCTTTTTCACTCGACTATAAAGGGTCTCCGAAAACCACATTTAAAGGCCTTTAAATTAACAGTGTCTGTGATATTCCCAGAAAACTAACTTCGCTCTAATATACCTATGAAGGAATGACAAACCCCTAACTACTGCACCAGTAGCTGAATTGATCAAGTCTGATTATTCATACCAAGGATAAATCAGTCATAGCATTCATGATTGAGATTTTGCTAACTGTACTCTTTACAACTAGAATATTCGCGGGCGAAGCCGCGCCGGGTAATGCTAGTAGATCATAATATTGTAGATTGATTCTGAGCAATACATGGCATTGTTGCCAACATGATTTTACGCATGTTGATAGATCCAATGTCTAACTGCATGTAACGTCCATACAATCCATTGGACTTCAACCAAATTTTGTATGTGCATTCTGTACCTTAAAAGGGGACACTATACTGAAATTCCATGAATTTCGAGGAAAATATCGAAGTTGGGTTTATAGCACTCAAATACCCAGATATGTCCTCTATCTAAATATATTTTTATTTTTTAAATGCCAACATTTTTAAAGTCCTCAACGCCTCCTTTAATTGGCACTGCGGTGGCATTTAATTGTTCCATGCGCTACTCGACATGCCCCCTGCAGTTATTGTCGAGAAAATGTGTTTCCCACGTCTTTCTTATTGGGATTTTATATGAAATTGAAGATTCGACTTGCAGAGGTGATATCTTGCATCAGAATGCTCAATTGTTATAGTACGTGATCCATAATTACTAATTAATAACCATGGTTTCACTCCTTGCGCTGAAATGTATTTAATAATATTACTTATTTGTTCATAGTGCTACTGGTAGTAATAGATTGAACGTATGATATAAGTTGAGTATGCAACCCTTATTTATATTGCATACGTGGTAAGGTTGGCACCGTACCCGGTTTATTAGTAAACAGTGAAATTGGCGGTTGTGTTTGGATTGTGCTGTTCCAGATTCTTTCTTTTGTGACTTTCGTGTATGTATTTTATGTAATTGAATTATCAAGAATGCCTAGGAGTAGGAGATGTCCAAGAAAACGGCCCTCGTAAGAGAAGGTCAGCATGTTTAGCTGTTTATTATAAGGTGGGAAAGGGTGTTGCTTCTGATGCAACATGCCTGTTAATTATAGGCTTATTTCAAGTCCTGAAATGAAACATAACGATGGGGAAGGCAGTGTGATTTGCTCTTCTGGTACTATCGAAAGTAATTCGAATGTTTCTGATACAATGGGTGACAATGAAATTAGGCCTACAGCCACTGACAACATTCTCTAATTTCAGACCTGAAAACATTGATTAAGATGACATGGGGAATGATAATATTATTGTGCATAATTCTGCACGTCAGGAACTTGTTAATGGATTGTTGTGCAGTCTGTATTTAACTCCAACAGAGTCTGTTGAAATGAGGGAGAAAGCAGTCTGATGGTGCAGGGCAGTTCTAAACTGAGTGAATTTGCATAGATTTTTGTTTTGCATTTTTGGTTTAGCAAAATTGTAATGTTTTCTTTCATAAAAAAGTCCTTGTCATGCAGTTTTTGTCTGATACAAGTAACATTTTACACGGAAGTAGCTAGATAGTTGGTGGACAAATATTAGTCTGCATTTTGCTGTGGATGGTGATTCAAAATTATTTTTGACTTACCAAATTCTGTTTTCACTCATATTTTTTTAAAGATGTCAACATTACATTTAAAAAATTCTACATCCTAATGTATTTGTCACACAACAAACCGTGCCAGCAACTTTTGGTAGCTTTAGCTATTAAGAAGGTTTGTGGAAATTTTGGTACCGATTGGAAAAATATTGTGATGCAAGGGACTTTTTAACGAGGGTGGTAAAATGACATTTAAAAAATTCCTACTCAAAATGTTTTATATGTACAATATTCAAACTTTGTAACATTACTAGGCCTATACTTGATGAGAGCTATCACAGAAAAAAAAAGAAGGTAAACAGTCATTGAAAAATATAGAAGTTAGAAATGTCATTATAGTGTCCCCTTAAGAGACGGAACTAAGAATATATTCTGTCACCAGGGCTGCCAACTGTAGTGCTCTATTAAGCTACACTATTTCAGGTATATTTCGAACTAATTAAACATTTCATTATTACTAACTTAATTTCCTCATTCTAGATAGGTATATAAAGATTAATCATTGGCATAAATCTTAAATTTTAAGAAGAGTAGGCTCTTTAGTTCGGCACGGAACTACTTGTTAGTACTAGGATAGACTACCTCGTGGTGTAGCGGCTAACGTTCTTGGCTGTCGCCAACGGAGGTCCGGTTTCGATTTCCGGCTCTGCCAAAAATATTTCTGGAGTGAGGGCTGGAACGGTGTACACTCAGCCTCGTGATTTCCACCTTCGCCATCCTGGAAGTGGTTTTCCGTGGTTTTGACCGCTTCTGCTTCAAGCAAATGCTGGGTTGGTTTCTAACTTAAGCCACGGTCGTCTCCTTCCCAATCCTATCCCCAATTTACAAATACACGCACTGGTACAGCCATCACAATAACACAGGTTCCACAGACACCCAAATACACGGGGCTATATGACCACGAAGTCGCAGCCTCTAAAACAAGCAATAACAACAAAGAACTAGGATTAATTTTTAATCAAGTTCCCAAATTTTTATTGGAAACGTAAAATATTCCACGGTCATTGCTTAACTCACTACCTACTGTCGAATGCGCTAAGCTATTCTACATTAGGGTGGGCTGAAAAAACTCATTTTTTTATTTCGAAGTTGTAATAGCGCGGAAAAGTTGCGAATTATATAGATAAAAGAAAATAAATGACCTAAATCGGTTGACATCTTCCGGTCGCGCATAGGCCCTAAAGTTTGACAAAATATGAAGAAAACTTCATTATTGCGATATTTGTAAACATTTTTGATTCGATGTTATCGTAATGTAATAGCATGTAGAGTCTTCAAATAGAGTCTAAAAACATTGTGTTTTAATTTGGTTTATATCAATTGATATCTTCCGGTCGCGCATAGGCCCTAAAATTTGACAAAATATGAAGAAAAAAAACTTCAATTTTGCGATTATTTTTTAATATTTGAATTAGATGTTTTCGTAATGTAATAGCATGTAGCGTTTCCCAATTGAGCCTAAAAACATTGTGTTTTAATTTGGGTTAGATCAGTTGATATCTTCCGGTCGCGCATAAGCGCCAAAATCTGCCAAAATAATGAAAAAGTTACATTTTTACGCATTTTTGTTGTTCGATAAATAATTTGTATTTAAATGTAATAGCCGTAGTATTATTTCACACGAACTAATAATGAGGTTGAAAACTCATTTTCAGTCAATGTTTTCAGGATCGCGTAACGGCACGTTGGTGATCGAGTATGCTCATTCAAAAAGGTTTCGTAGAATTAAGGAAGAGCATTACTTGCTGATTCAAGAACCCGGCTCACTCTGCGTTACTCCAAATTCTGGAAGCTCTGAAGATATTGTCAAGTCTGTAATTTCTTACCTGTCTGAGCGTGGTATTTCTCTTGAAAATCTAATTGTCATCGGAAGTGATGGTACTGCTGTCAATACAGGTTGGAAAACTAGTCTTCGCCGAGTTGAACTTTATTTAAGGAAACCTGTACAAAGGGCAATTTGCCTCCATTTCAATGAATTGCCATTTCGCCACATGTTTGAGCACCTGGATGGCAAGATAACAGGGCCAGATACTTCTAAAGGACCAATCGGTGGAAAGTTAGTTGACTGCCAAGAACTGCCGGTGGTTAACTTCCAGAGTATTGATTGTCAGATCCCAGAGATAGACAGAAACGTGCTTAGCAAAGATCAGCAATACCTACTTGATATTTCAAAGGCAATAAAATCAGGAACCTGTAAAGAAGATTTGGCTGTACGAGATCCTGGGCTCTTATTACATTCGAGTGGTTGACGAAAGCAAATAGAACTCTCAGACAATCAGATCGTACATACGTGAAGAAAGCCCCTCACCTCAACTTCAAGAACTAGTTTTGTTTATATTGAAATCATACATGCCAATGTGGTTTACTATCAAAACAAGTAAACACTTTACAGACGGCCCGAAACTTATTTACCAAGCAATACAATCTACCAGGTATTTGCCAAAACCTTTGCTTGATGTTGTCGACCCTGTGATCGAACGGAATGCTTTCTTCGCCCACCCAGAACACTTACTGTTAGCCATGACTCAAGATGACAAGAAACACACAAGAGAGCTTGTACTTCGAAGAATTCTGAAGGCGAGGCAGAACGATGCAAGAAGGAAAACAGTAAGAACATTCTGGTCACCGAAGATCAACTTCAATGCGCAAGATTACTCAGAAATGATCAACTGGGTGGACTGTGAATTATCTTCTCCCCCATTGTTGGCAGATATCAGTGACGAGATAATTACATTACTATCAATAGTGACTCTCACTGACTGGAACATTACTTTCAAGCAATTCCCAGTTCACACGAAGGCTGTTGAACGCTGTGTAAAACTAGTCACGGAAGCCTCAGGAAAAGTATGTGGAGCTGAATCTCGAGATGGATTTATAAAAACCACTCTGCTGTCCAGATCGTCCATGCTTAACTTCACCAGAAAATCAGTCTTCTAAGTACCTTCGGCTACAAAATAGAGAACAGTACAAATGAACTGGTTCAACTAACATGGACTATTTATTCAAAACTCTGTTTTTCCTTTTTTATAAAAGTAAGTTTGTTGTTAAAAACTATACTGTTACTTATATATTTAAGCTTTTTAAATATAGAGAAAGTTGAAAAGTATCATACCCGTTGTTACTGTTATATCACCCATCGGCCATCATGTCATAGGAATAACTATCTTTTTTTAGGTACTGTTTTCTATAGCATTCTTTTGTTCAAAAATGAAAATACTGTAACTATTACGTTGAAACAAGTATATTGAAGATACATAAAGAATCTCCTGAAAATGTGAAATTTTCAATATTTTGTCGCATTTTGGGGCTTATGCGCGACCGGAAGATATCAACTGATTAAAACCTAATTAAAACACAATGTTTTTAGGCTCTATTTGAAGACGCTACAAGCTATTACATTACGAAAACATCTAATTCAAATATTTAAAAATAAATCGCAAATATGAAGCTTTTTCCATATTTTTTCAAACTTTACGGCCTATGCGCGACCGGAAGATGTCAACCGATTTCGATAATTTCTCTTTCTTTTCTTTTATATATATATAATTCGCAACTTTTCCGCACTATTACAACTTAAAAATAAAAAAGTGTTTTTTCGGCCCACCCTATAATCTACACGTGAGAACTGAGCAGCTGCACCGACTAGTTTTCACGAGAATGCTGTGAATATCTATTATTAGAAGCTTTTCATTTGGACAACACATAAATTATTTATACACTTAAGAAAACACTTCTCACTAAATGGGAGACTGTGAATATGCCTCTCTTCAGGTTCTAAGGTACCAGTAGAGGGTCTTTCATATAAAATAAGAACGCCAAGTGGCGGTTTAGTTATCCACTGCTGCGGTGGCCTTGGTCGAGCTTGTGGCGCGCCACGGCTCCCTGCTTTAAGCGTGTGTACAATCCTATATGCAATATTACCTTATAAAATATTCTGGAAGTGTCGTCCTTCCTGGGTTATACAGGCATTGTATCAGGTAACCACATTCTGCCTGACGCGAGTGAGTTCTGCCACTGCCATGTTTCTGATCTTTTATTTTATGTCTTTCATTGAGCACTGAGCCAGTAGTGTGAATCTGTGCTAGTGAAGGTCGCACTTCATCAGAACATTGCTGAACAAATGCATCACGTACCCGCCGAGCCGACTCGTACTTAAAATAAGTTTTACATACAAAAATACGATGTTGTAATGATAACTGTCTCACCATGTTAGCATCTGAAGTTCAGACCGGTGACTGAACATCTGCACGCTTATTGCAAGGTCAAGTATATACTATGCGCGCGCTTTCAATACTACAGCAGGGGGCCGTGGAGCGCCACAAGCTCGGCCAAGGCCACAGCAGCAGCGGATAACAAAACCGCAGCTCGCCGTTCTTATTTTATATGAAAGACCCTGTACTTATCCAAATTCCAGATCTTGAAGACTTCATGTAGACGCCACACACACACACACACACACACACACACATATACAATACCTCATATTCTAGACACATACAAATATAGGGGGTGACGACCAAGATTATCTTTGCAACAACAAAACAATTTAAAAAAATTCTATCAACACTCCCAGTTTATGGATTCTGCCCAAGCCCCATTTGCTATACGAGCACAATCGTTTTATTGTCCATACTGTCTAGTCCGGCGGCTTAACGCCATACATTCAACCAATTGTGCAAATTTAGGTAAAAGCGATTTTATTTTATCATTTCAAATGATCTAGTCGACTTCATCGTTATGCTTGAGTCAAAAGTTATGCGTTACGGAGACGGTGACGGTGACGTCATGCAGCCGCGCGGGAAGCCTAAGTTGATGGGTAATGGACGGCGAGTGCGTGACGTCATGCAGCCACGCGGGAAGCCTAAGTTAATGGTTAATGGAGTCTGTTGAAAGAGTCCTGGGGCGTCGAGCGACCTGGGGCTTCGAGCGAAGCGAAAGGAATACAGGGTGACTCCTCAAGAGGTGTACTAGATGCCAGATAATAATACAGGGTGACTCCTAAAGAGATATACAAGATGCCAGATAAGAATACAAGGTGACTCTTAAAGAGATGTACATAATGGCAGAGAAGAATACAGAGTGACTCCTAAAGAGTTACACAAGATGTCAGACAAGAATACAGGGTGACTCCTAAAGATGTGTACAAGATGTCACACAAGAATACAGGCTGACTTCTAAAGAGGTATACAGGATGCCAGATGAGATAAGAATACAGGGTGCCTCCTAAAGAGGTGTGCAGGATGTCAGAGCAAAATACAGGGTGACACTTATCGAGGTGTACAGTATGTTAGGTTCAATTCAAATACAGGGTGACCCTTAAAGAGGTTTGCAAGATATCAGATTCAAATAATGGGTGACCCTTAGAGTTGTAAAATATGTCAGACTCAAATACAGGGTGACCCTTAATGAGGTGCCCGCGCGGGAGGCCTAAGTTAATGGGTAATGGAGTCTTTTGAAAGAGTCCTGGGGCTTCGAGCGAAGCGAGAAGCCCTCCTGAGCCTTTCTAACATGTGTAGCATTTGTAGCATGCGTCATTTGAAATGATATAACGTCTAGTCTTTCAGACTGACTGTAAATTTTTTTAGTTTCGTTAAGGGGTCCATAAGGAACGTTTTCAGCCACGGAGGCATTCTGTACAAAAATCAATCAACCCCTGGCACTATACAGCCCATGACGGGCTAAGGCCGACCAAGCGACCGCTGCCCTGCCATTTGGCCTGCAGATATTGGGGTGACGCGTGATCAGCGCGTCGGGTCCCCTCGGCCGTTAATCTTGGTATTCGTGATCGGGGCGCTGTCTCACTGTCAGACAGCTACTCAATTGTCCTCACAAGGCTGAGTGCACCCCGTTCCAACCCTCACGTCAGTTTTAAAATCCCTGACGTAGCCGGGGATCGAACCCGGGGCCTCCGGGTGAGAGGCAGGCGCGCTACCCCAACACCACGGGGCCGGCGCAGGCATTCTGTACAACCCCTGGTTAATTTTTGACAGCCCTCCAAACATGTGATGGGGCGCAGAATTCATTTCTGGGTTTGGTTTTGTTATAGGAGGTATGGGGTGGGGCGGAGCTACGGGGGTGGTGCAGACAATGACAGCAAACATCAGCCTCCGTGGCTGAAAACGTTTCTTATTGACCCCTTAACGTAACTAAAAATAAAATTGCTTTTACCTCGATTTGCACAATACTTCCCTTAATCCGCCGGACTATGTAGTATCATGTGAGTGTCAACACATAGTAAAAATGTTCGAAATATGAGCCTAAGAATCCCTTGATCAAACAAATATACTCCTTTTTGGAAAGAAACATAATATAACACTAGCAATGGATTGATTGGTTGGTTCCTCAGGTTAGGGACTGTGACAACACGGTCATGTAGCCCGATGCAAGGCTTAATTAGCGAAACCTAACTACAGTATTCTTTTGTTTGGTCCCTTAGTTTAGGGGCTGCGACAACGCGGTCATGTAGCCCCGAATACTTGGGGTGTGAGTAGAATCTGTATGATAACCGGTGTTAATTGTGATGGCTGTATTAGTGTGTGTTATCTGGATTCATTAAACCTATACTTATTGCAAAATAACGCCGAGATCTCTTAAAGATTTACACTGAGATTTAAGATTTTTAAAAGATCACCTTAAAACAGCGTCTATCCTAGGCCTACTGGAAAAGAGCGTTTATGCTGAGGGTCTAAATTATGTTAGATTTCCATTGTTGTGCCTTTCCTTTTGCTATTACAAACAGGGCCGGCGAGAGGCCGGTGTAGGGGGTGCTACAGCAATGATGTAATGTAAATTTTTGAGGTTGCTACAGAATTCTAGACCTACCTCATCCAGTTCCATCCGGGAAACTGGAAATGTGTGTGGGAATTAAATTAACTTGATTGTTTTATTTATACCATACAAATCACAAAACAAACTTAAGTTGCAAGCTTACTGTTTGAAAAATTGATGTTGGCAATGCTGCACAACAATCTATGAAGCGCGTGCGCGAGGATTCCCGCACCGAGGAAGGGTTTTCTCCGCTGTCCCCGCACTGTGCTGCGTAAATAACGCTTTGTCATCCACTGTCAGTCGATTGTCTAATCCAGGGGTCTCCAAACTTTCCAGCCTTAGGGCCATACTGATTAATCCAGTAAGTTCCGAGGGCCAAAACCATATTATCATTGTTGCCGGTGGTAAAAAGTGAAATAGTCCACTGATGAAAAAAAAAAAGTCCGAAAAAGTACGCAACGTTGAAAAAAGGCTGCAAATCGGACTAAAGTCCGCAAAACGGCAACACTGCATATTATTAATTTTCCTGTCATTATCTGTAATTTCTAGATTAGTCGTAGAGTACGAGCCATGAGGAGTAACGTGACACGACATCTGGTGGACACAAGCGGAAATAGGTAGTACCTTCTATCGCTAACAGATGGCGCTAATAGCACGTACAGAGTAATCTCGTTGGTTCGAGAGAGTTCTGGTGTCTTCCACTCACTTCTAGATGGCAGTAATTGGAATATATAAGAAGGCTAGTTGCGCAACCACAAGTCAGTTCCTATGACACTGTTGTGAAATAAAATAGTGCGTACCTCCTTCAAACGTGTTTGTGCGTGTTTTAGTTTAAGACATCTTTGTAACAGTATTTTGATTTGAATTGTTGCTTTTGTGTGTGATTTAGTAGTATGGAAAAGAAGCGAAAAATTGATAGTGAGTGCAGAAAATTCAAAGATGAGTGGAACATTCAGTATTTCGTAATTGAGTCCAGTAACAAGGCGCTATGTTTGATTTGCAATGAAAGCATAGCCGTTCTCAAGGAATATAACATTAAACGTCATTATGAAACAAAACATTTTCAAAATTACTCAAAATATACAGGAAGTTTGCGGACAGAAAAATTCGAAGCTATGAAGCGTGGATTGAAATCGCAGCAATCTTCATTTACAAAACTCAAAACCGAACAAGAGGCTGCAACTCGTGCCAGCTTTCGTGTGGCTCTTGAAATTGCAAAACGTGGAAAACCATTCACCGATGGAGAAATGATCAAAGAATGCATACTTGTAGCAGCCGAAGAAATGTGCCCTGAAAAGGTAAATTTATTAAAAACTGTCAGTATGTCAGCAAACACTGTGGCTCGAAGGGTAGAAAACATCGCTGAAAATATATCCTCTCACCTGTTCGACAAAAATGGAGATGTTGAGTGGTTTTCTTTGGCCTTGGGTGAGTCAACGGATGTGTCAGATACTGCTCAGGTGTTGATTTATATTCGAGGAGTAGATAAAAGCTATGAAGTGCATGAAGAACTTCTTGATATGTATAGTATTCATGGCACAACTACTGGTACAGATATTTTTAAAGGAGTTTAAATGGCCATTAATCAAAAGAACCTTCGATGGAAAAACTTGAAATGTATTACAACTGATGGAGGCAAAAACATGAGTGGGAAAGATAAAGGAGTGGTCGCTCTTGTGTCAAAGGCTGTAGAAAATGACGGTGGTTCAAAACCATTAGTCTTACATTGTATCATTCATCAACAGTCTTTGTGCGGAAAATGTTTGGATATGTCTGAAGTTCTGAAACCAGTCATATCAACTGTTAATTTTATTAGATCTTTTGGGCTGAATCACCGACAGTTCCGACAATTTATTGAAGAGATTGGAGAAAATGACTTACCTTATCATACTGCCGTACGTTGGCTTAGTTGTGGGAAAGTCCTTCAGCGCTTTTTTGAACTTCGAGCAGTGATCGAATTTTTTTTGAATGAAAAGCATCGCCCTCTTACTGAATTACAAAACAACGCATGGCTGTGGAAGTTAGCATTCTATGTTGATTTGACAAAACATGTGAACGAACTGAATTTGAGATTGCAAGGAGAAAACCAGCATCTTCTTGATTTATACACTAATATCAAATCATTCCGGAAGAAATTGATACTGTTTCAATCACAACTACGAAGTAAATGTTTTTCACATTTTAAAACATGTGAAATATTCAGCCACACCACTGAGACTGAGTTTCCTATCGATTTTGCAATCGAAACTTTGAGTGTTTTGAAAATAAATTTTGATACTCGTTTCTCGGACTTCGATGCCTTTGCGAATCAAATTAAGATTTTTCAGGATCCTTTTGATACTGACATTGAAACCCTAGCCCCGGAACTTCAAATGGAAATGATTGAACTACAGTGCAGTGATATAATTAAGAACAAATATCAAAACTCATCTTTGTTGGAATTTTATAAGAGTCTTCCACTGACACAATTTGATAATTTGCATAAATTTGCTCGTGGGCTGTTTTCTGTTTTTGGTACTACTTATTTGTGTGAGAAGACCTTCTCCAAAATGAAGTACACAAAAAATGTTTACAGATCTAAATTAACTGATGAGCATCTTAAATCTCTTTTAATAATTGGTACAAGTAAAATTAGTCCACAACTACAAACTATTGTCAGTGGAAAATCTCAATTACATAAATCTCATTAGTATTTCATATGTCTGCATGTTATACATGTCTTTACTCATTACAATTCTGTGTTTCTTTATCCAACTTATCACAAATACAATAACAATAAGCCTACAACAATGTTATGAGTAGTTAGCCCATGACCATATCAATGTAGATGTCATATTAATAATTATTCAACATAAAATTAGAATACTTCAGTAAACTAAATTTAATTTGCTATAAAAAAATATGTTCTCTAAAAGGAGTTTTCAAGTATGCTAGCTCTCCGCGGGCCGGACAAAATCTGTCGGCGGGCTGGATGTGGCCCCCGGGCCGTAGTTTGGAGACCCCTGGCTCTAATCCAATAGTAATACGTTGTGTTAGTAATTCGCCACGGTTTGTGTGATTTGCATACGTCAGTTTTAATGGTGTCGGTGTGTTATATTGTTCAATTACGGATTACAATTTAGAATGCGTTCGGTATAGTTCGTTTTTAGTGAAACTTGCTAGGAGTTGAAATTGCAAACACAAATCAGATGCTCAAAAAAGGAAGGAAAGAGAAGGCAGGGAATTGAAGGAAAGAGCGTCGAAGAAATACCAGCTATCACTTGGACAGTTTTTAAAATGTCCTCCTTCATCATCGTCATTCATAGATAAAGGTAACATTACTAATAGGCCCACCGATAGTAATAGTTATAAAGTAGATGTTTTACCTACAAATGAACAAGAAATCAAACAAGGAAGAACCAGTTCCCATCACTGGAACAGTCCTATTCTGTCTGTGTCGCCTACGAATATTGAATCTGTAAAAAGCGACAAACTGCCTTTACCTTTACCAGACAAATATGTTGATGTAGATTACCCTGCTTTCGATAGCAGCCGAGACTTAAAATACCCTCATGTTCCTTTGACTGAACAATTTCCTGTGGATTCAGTAGGCTATTCCGTTCCCGTGGCGGTCTTCCAAAAGAAACTTACAAATGGTTTCCCGTGGCGGTCTTCCAAAAGAAACTTACAAATGGTGAACTGATTACTCGTGATTGGCTTGTTTGGAGCAAGGTTAAGAAAGCATTTTACTGTTTACCTTGCAGAATATTCAGTAAGTTGCCCCAGCCAAAACGATTTTCGTTCGCTCTTTCTGAAGAATATTCTGCGGAAAAACGCTGGAAAAAACCTCTTCCATAAAGTGCCAGAACATGAGAGTAGATCTAGTCATAAAAGCCGCTATGTTGAGTGGAAGTCAGAAGTGATCAAATTTAAAAAAAATCGCTAACGGACTTAATCTTTCACTCCATTCAACAAGAAAAGGACAAGTGGCGTGATCTTATAAAGCGACTTCTTAATGTCACTTTATTCCTAGCTGAAAGAGGACTTGCTTTTCGGGGTAGTATTGATAAAATCGGGAACCCCTCAAATGGCAATTTTTTGGGAATTTTAGAACTGCTGGAAAATTATGATCCAGTTTTAAATGAACGTTTAAATAGAGTCCGCTCGTTTCAAGAAAAGGGAGAAAGAAGACAAGTGAATTATCTGTCTCATGATATTCAAAATGAGTGTATTACTCTTTGCCCTTCCCAAGTTACGAAGAAAATTTTAGAAGAAAGAGAAATGGCAAATACTATGCCATATTAGTTGATGCAACTCCAGATTCTGCACATATTGAACAGACTGCGTTTCTTTTGAGATATCCTACGTTTATTTGACTGAAAATGAAACTCAGCCTTACCAAGTCAAATAAAGGCTACTAGGCTTTACTGACTGTACCAAAAAGAGTGGATAAGCACTGCAGAGCTTATTTTAGATACGCTAAAGGAGTTTGACATCCCAGTCTTTTAAGACTGTAGGCGTCAAGGCTACGACAATGGGAGTAACATGAAAGGAGCGTACAAAGGAGTTGAGGCAAGAATTCTGTCTGCTAACAGTGAAGCAGTTTACTCTGCTTGCACTTGTCATTCCTTGAATCCGTGTGAAGAACAAGCAGCGGAGAGCTGTGTGGCTGCAGTAACATTCTTTGGAGCTGTTCAAAAGTTGTTTAACACATTTAGCTCCAGGTCCCAAAGATAGGACATTTTGAAAGGAAAGATACCAAGCTTCCTTCTGTCGATGTCGAAGACTCGCTGGTCTGCTAGAGTAGACAGCGATAAACCAGTCGCAGCTCACCTTTCACGGATAATAAAAGCACTGGAGGCATTGACTGAACTGAGCATGACTTCTGAATGTCGTCGAGACATTGAGAGATTGAAAAAAATATTCCAAAACCTTCAACTGCCTTCTTCTTGCGTCTATTTGGTTCAAGGTAAGAATACATCATGTATATTATATATTATTAATTATATACCAGATATTCGTTTAGAAAAGAGGCGTGTATCTACGGTAGTCAAAAAATGGTCTGAACTACCAAAGAAAATATTATTTATTTTCCTGGTAAAATAGTATTTCTTTGACCTACAAAGATATTTCAAGCTACATAAACAATCATAAAAATCAAACACCTGTCACAAAACTACTAACTACAGTAGAACCTTGTTAAGTCGGCCCTCTTTAACGCACCCGTCTCCGTAAAACGGACTGGGCTTAGTTTTTATTTTTAGTTGTAACATTATTACTACTCAGTTAATGTCCCTTGAATCGGTAAGCTGGCAGTGCGAGTGGACCAATTTTGTTTGACGGGGCTGTACTGTACTCACTATCGTGACTGCGTAGACAATGAGTCATCGCCCATCCCCTCACCCCCGCGCCAATGGAGTAAACATGTTGTACTCAATCACAAAGCGTCAACATTAGACCAGCTGATGGGTGAGAGCGCGCAGTGCTACCACTCTGCTAACTACCACGCACCCTAATAAGATGAAGTCTGTCGGTAATCATTTGACACGTTTATTAGGTTTTAAAAGTGAATTGCACAAAAGGCAATTTAGTAGTTCATAAATTTTAATAAATAATCTATATGTAGAATAATAAAGGCCGACATTTTTGAATTATTCTCAAAATTTATTTTCAAGCCATGAGGGGAGGGCTTAAGCCTCCTAAGCCCCCACCCCTGTGGGTGCGCCACTGATTAGCCACAATAAATGACTTTTTCAAAATTATTCATATCCTGTTTTAAATATTTTTGTTATTTTAAATTATAGCGATACCGGTTTCATTTAAAAGAACATTGTCAATTGTTACAAATAATAAGCGTTAGCGAAGGTCTCTTTTTTGTTATAGTTAAGTGCAATAATCTTCCGTGCAGTTGCAGTATAATGACGACAATTTAAATATTACTGATGTCATATTTTTAAAATAAGAAAACAAACGAATTCTTTCTTCCAGTTTTTAAAATCAATAGACATTGTCGATAGAGTTCTTAAACACCGAGGTGAAACTATGGATGTGGCGTCAAAGAAGTTACTGTAGGTTCTCTGATAGAAGACTTGATACGTTGTGAAGGGTGGGACCGTATACTGTATATAGTGAAGCTGAAGTAATGGCTAAAAATCTAGGATGGCCCCAACAACTTGAAGAGGAAGAAAAGAGACGAAAGAATAGAAAGAGGCCAGCTGATGAAGAGGATGACAGTCATGAAGACAGTAATGATGCAAAAACTAATTTCAGAAATGTTGTGTTCAATGTAGTTCTGGACAGTATCATAGGGGACATGACAGTGCGGTTTCGATCAGTACAAACTCCTTGTAGCGGGTTTTCTGTTTTGTGGCAATGCAATGAAATGGCAGTTGTATTAATTACGAAAAAATCAGCTAAGCTTGTAAGACGCTATTCTAATGATATAGGAAACTACCTTTCTGATGAATTACAAAACCTGAAATTAATTTACCAAGCTAACTTTGGTAGCAAAACTATTACACCCTTGGAAATTCTCAATAAAGTTAAAACTTAAAATTTGGAAACCCTATTTCCTCGTTCTCGGTTCTCAATCGCGTAAAAATGTTTTCCGCTCGACAATGTGCCAAAATAGACATTCAAGCTTGGGTGTGTTGGCTGTTGAAACGGAACTTGTGAAGTTTACCAATTTGGACAATATCATAGATGATTTTTCCCATAAAAAGGCCTAAGTTAATATAACTGTTTGTATTGTAGGTTTGTTTTGTACATGTACACATACTGTGAGCCATTAAAGATGTATGTTTGTGGTGAATTTTGCGTTTTAATATTTTATTTCTAACCTTTCAGTTCAGTTCAGTTTACAAATAAGGTAATGAAAACTTCATCAATCGATTTTAAAAACAACTGGATTGGATTTTTAAGTTTAAAAAAAGTTATATGAACTGCATTGTTTTTAAAGTGAAAGGGTTACTGTTGTTTGGGAGTGAGAATTATTAAAACGAATTGGAGTGCTTACATGACTTGACATTTAAACTTTACAAACATATGGTTTAAAATCGGCAATGCATTTTATGGAGAGTTATAAATATATGTGTATGTATAACACACTAAATACACGGCTGTGATTAGTGAATTTGGGTTGCACAAAAACGCAAAAATGGCAGGAGCCCGAAATACCCCCAGCACCGGGGCCCGTGGCCACTCTCTCCGGCCCTGATTACAAACAGAGAAAAGTGCAAGTGAGTGTATATTTCATTATTATACACCTCATCAGGGATAAATAATTAAGATGTCTTCTGAAGAAGTTTCTTTCATTGTTCCCTGATTAGTGCCGAGCTCCTCCCAAAGCTGGCGTTCTCATCCGGGTGCTCTTTAAATGATTAAATTAAATTTGGTGTTCTCTTCGTACGAGCCAAAATGTGCTCGCGAGCACCAGCTCCCGTGAGATCCATTCTTCATTTCAAATTCTGTTGCATAAACCAGAATAATAGTGTTTTCATTGACAGTGAGATGTTTTATCCTATTTTAAAATAGTATTTGTAATCTACAGTAAAAATACATCCTTGTTTTATGAGTAACACAGTCAACTCGACTGTCCATATGGAAATAATGTTGATGGTTCATATAGGGGCTTTGCGACATCATGGTCATGTAACACCCCGAGACTGGTCTTGTAGCTCCGTGTCTGATAACCTGTGTTCTTGTGATGGATGTATTAGTGTGTGTATTTGTAATTCAGATAGGGATTAGGAAGGAGGCGCCTGTGCCTTAAGTTAAGAACCATCCTGGAGTAGAAAACCACGGAAAATCACCTCCAAAATGGCTGAGGTGGGAATTGACCCCTCTTCTCACATGTGCCTCACGAGGCTGAGTATACCCCGTTCCGGCCCCCAGAATTAAATTTCTTGGCAGAGCCGGGAATCGAACCCGGGCCTCCGCGGTGACAGCCAAGAGTGCTAGCCACTACGCAACGTGGCGGTCCCATATGGAAATGTATCTTACCTACATGAGTCATGGAAGCAGTTGGAGCACCCCTGGTGAGCGGTTAATCCCTAGCTATTTCGACACTTCTGAGGGAGAGAGATATAGGCAAAGGAAAGAGAGGAGCATGTTTGTTGCATTATTATTATTGTTATTGTTGTCGTTATTACTATTATACGTTTCGATTTAGTGATGCTTGGGTACTTGGTTTGGCATGAGGGTGGTGCTCACTGTCTCAAAAAGGTTGAGAACGCCTGTCCTAAAGGATCTTTTGCCAGATTGTCGACTTGTAAAGAGGTCAGGCCGGTTATTTCTTCTTCAGATTGATTTTGGTTGTCAGCCCATCGCCTACCCCTTTAGCTGATGGGTCCCAATTTTAAAGCGTCAGGAACTCGCTATTTGCCCTTATCTGTGTACCCGCTGCCCAGAAGCCATGGCGTCCAAGTGCATGCATCGGAATTGGTAGGAGTAAATGACATTTCCTGTGTTTTGTTAGCCCACTTCCACTAGCAGAAGTTCACCCACAGGGCCGCATACCACCCATTCGACCCTTAATTTTACTATAGCTTTGATTATTTTAAAGGTCCCTTTCACTCCCACTCGGTAGCCTATGCCTTCCTTCGGAGTGGAAGTTAAGCCGGCGGTCCCATGTCATAGATGTATGGCACGATAAAGAACCTTCCACTAATTACAATTGTGTGAAGTTAAATTATAGGTTATATTTAACCACTGCCTGCTGGCAGTGTATTTGACTAACCCTCCTAGGTTCCAACGTTCGCCAGGAGCCAACTGAGGTGGCATCTAGTAACAAAGTTCAAAACTAGTTGGTCGTTGTCGGTGGCGTTTGGTAGCAAAATTTGGAACTATTTGAAATCGAATGTCTGCAGCCCTTACTTGAATTAAAAACAGATAACACATTAATACAGCCATCACAATTAACACCCGTTATCAGACAGAGTCTACACACACCCAAAGTACACGGGGCTACATGACCGCGTTGTCGCAAGCCTCTAAACTGAGGAACCAACCAACCATCACACCCAGTCACATAAGTTACGCTTAAAAGTTTCAGTATGCCTCACTACTGATAAAATAATTATGAAAATGAAAATCCACACCCTGCTTCCAGTCTCCGACCGGGTCAGGAATGGAATGAATGAAGCCCCCATCTAGCGGCGAGGATATGAACTGTGCCGGCTGCCGAAGCCTGACGCACTCCTCTGGGGCAATGATTAAATGAATGACAGATGAAATGAAATGATAGTGGAGAGTGTTGCTGGAATAAAATGGTGACAGGGAAAACCGGAGTACCCGGAGAAAAACCTGTCTGCCTCCGTTTTGTCCAGCACAGATCTCACATGGAGTGACCGAGATTTGAACCACGGACTCAGCGATGAGAGGCCGGCGTGCTGCCGCCTAAGCCACGGAGGCTTCACTGATAAAATAATTATGTTGGTTGTTATTTTACTACAAAATACAAAGCTACCTCGAGTTCTGAAATAAGCATAGCGTTCCAAGAAATAGGACGTACTGTAATTCGGTAATACAAATAAATAAATAACGAAAGAAAGAAATAAATTCCAGGAAAAATAGGAATACATTCATTTGAAACTATTCTTCACCACAAATACCGGTACCTTAAAATAGCCTACCGGTAATGTAAGCCAATTTTCACTGACGATGACTTGAAGAGGGGCTCGCGACAGCCATGTTGGTTTGAGATCGAGGTGACTGAGGCAAGATAGGAAGCTGTAGAACTACGGTTGGATTTGAAGATGAAAGAAAAAGCACAGGCAATAGAACATTGGATTATTATTTCTAGCCACCTAATATGACTACGTACATTTAATAATGGCCGCAATCGTTAGCACGAAGAGCAAAGTTTGCAGCATTCGATTCTAATATTACGCGGAACTTATGGATGGTTAAACATTATTTCACTAAGCTATCGTTCGCTTAATGCGCGCTCTGATGGCTAATCAGAAAATATGCATTGTACGCAATTTTTAATCTATGTAGAAATCCTTTTGTTGTTGTTGTTGAAAAATTGGATGAAAGAAATATCATAATATGATGTGAAAAAAAAAAAAACACAGCCTGCTTCCAGTCTCCGACCGGGTCGGGAATGGAATGAATGAAGCCCCCATCTAGCGGCGAGGATATGGACTGTGCCGGCTGCCGAGGCCTGACGCACTCCTCTGGGGCAATGATTAAATGAATGACAGATGAAATGAAATGATAGTGGAGAGTGTTGCTGGAATTAAATTTTGACAGGGAAAACCGGTGTGCCCGGAGAAAAACCTGTCTGCCTCCATTTTGTCCAGCACAGATCTCACATGGAGTGACCGGGATATGAACCACGGACCCAGCGGTGAGAGGCCGGCGTGCTGCCGCCTAAGCCACGGAGGCTTATCATAATATGATGTAATGATACGAATTATCATCGGTATTGTCATGCTTCAATAATGTGGACGTACACTTGCGTTTGCTCGTTTGAATGATAACAGATCTCAGTAGGATTTTGATGACGATTGTTTTTTTTTAAGGTGCGTAACAGCGAGGTCAAATGCCCCTCGTAACAGTTGTACATCAATGGGATTTGTCTGAAATAGTAATTTAAATTTGCTTCGGGATAGTTTCAGCGTAGGCCTATATCTTTAATTTTTGTGATAGCAATTGTAGGTGGAATATTGCGATCTTTTGCACTATTACAAAACGGAGAAATACAGTCGACTCCAGGATACTTCGCGTCTCTGATTTTTATAATTTCAACTGCATTCTATTGTTATTAAGAAAGGGAGCTCTGCAGTCATTTTTAAGATCATAATTTGCAAGAATGGATTGCTGGGTTCTTATCCTTTAAGTTTCGTTAATTTATCACGAGAAACTAGGTTTGGAGGTAATCTGTGGTTTGGAGCATTCGATGCTAATATGGCGGTCTGATGGCGTCATTTCTTGTTAGGATGAAAATGGGATACGTTGTATACAACACTCCACTACAGTGAAGCGGTAGGGCGTGATCACTAGCCTGCGATTGGGCAAGCTGCTGCGCAGTTTGAGTGAAAATTTCTACTGCGCACTAACTCCCAGAAGTTTCCAGAGCGTTCCCGAGTATTGATCCGCTTCAGCAAGGCTGCGTTTATAACAGGACGAGCCTAATGACGTAGCTCACTCTTTGCTCGGCGGCTGTGACATCAAGATGTGCCTTCGAGAGGAGTTTGCGGTAGAAGTGCGATGCCCTGGGCGGTGCTGGGTCAGCAGTAAGGTAGGAAGGCTGAAGCCTGAACTTGTATTTCTTTTTGCTTTGGATACTATTGAATGTTGTGGGCCTTCCTTCATTCGGTTAGAATGACGAATTATTAACCATGTGTGTGGTTAGTAGTTCCGCAGTGTAACCGTTGTTAGTTTGACTGCAGTACGGTATTAATAACTGCAAAAATGCCTACTATTTATTTGCACGAGAAACTGCCGATTTGTTATTTTTTTTAATGCGTTAGATAGCTTTGACGTCTATACAGTCGATTTATGTATGAATATATCGCAGAAACGGCATGGAAAACGACAAATTTCACTTACTCACTGAAATACAGACCGGCGCCATATTGTTCGCCATAATTCCAGTCCCGACAGGTATGAAAAATTCCCGTCTGTTGTACTGACCAGGCCTATTTTCTCGTATTTTCCAACGATGCTATTGTACTGACCAGGACCAGTATTTTTCACGTTGCTTCCTTCTTGACTGTCTACCGACTGATCGATTTTCTATGGATTCTTCCGTTGCCGTGTAGTCTGTATTTTCTTCTTTCAATGTACTTTTAACTCATTTAATTTTGGGGGTACCGAATAGGTGAAATCAATTTTTGAGTTTCAGCGCCGCCGTTTAACCCCCCCCCCCCCCCCCCCCAAAGAAGTGATTGTGGCCAAATATACTGGGAGGCTCCACCTACATTTCGTAGAGGAAAATAGTCACGACGTTCGTCGGTCCATATTTCCGTTCCTGGGAGTAAGTACCTCTTGGAATTTTTTCGATAAGCGTCTCCGCACTTCGATCGGGTACGCCCCGTTCTAAAAGGGTGTCGTATGTACTTATAGCACCCACCGTTCTTTGACAACACGGCCTTTTTCTTTTGGAATATACGAGCTTTCATTGGTTTGTACTACGTGACCTCGACGTCCAATTAAACAAGTGCCACGATTTTGTAAAACGTACCGTGAGCATAATTTTAATTATGTCGCGACAAAATGTCGATCGACGAGAGTATGATCTGAAGTCATTTTCAAAATTTTGGATATCGCGCTCAATCCAATATCACCCAAAGGTAAAGGAAATATAAGGAAATATAAAATTGTTTTATAAGGCAGTTTTTTTTTTTCAAAAAACATTTGCGCCACTGCATTACGAAATTTACGACAGTTTGAACCTGTACGCATAGCCTTCTTTAAAAGTTTTGTGCTTTGTAATTGTGGACTCTCATGCCCTACTGTTTTGCACTTGAGTGCAGGGAATTTGAGGTGATGGCAACAATTTCTCTTGTATGAGTAGTAATACTACGAGGTCCTTCGTTTCCAATCCTATTAATTTCACGAGTTCAACAAACGATGCTATTGTCCATTTTTCGTCCATTTTTATTGGGTGTTGAAAGGTTGGTGAATTGAGAAGGACGGTTAATTTTAAAAGTGGTAAAGACTAGTTTCGGATCATTGCATTGCCACAGAACTGTACTGCAACAATGGCCCCTGGTCAGTACAACAGCATCGTTGGAATATACGAGAAAATAGGCCTGGTTAGGATACTGCAGTCTAACCCCTTCATTCTTTGTTTCTGAAAGATTTTATATGATTGGGAAGGTAATGTGCATTTTGTTTTTAACTTGTCGATCTAAAGTTAATACCTGGGGAGTAGAAAGGTTGGAAAAACTTCAACCGTCACGACTGAAAGGCCCGTTAAAAAAAACTTTCTTTATACTGAATGCTCTGATAGTCTGATTTCTAAAGTTGGCAAGGTACAGTATTAGGCACTATGTTAGGACAAAAATCATTAATATGAGCCACTAGGAAAGCTACGTATGTGTGCTGATTTACTGGCCCATAAGAGGGCTACAATTGAATTAAGATGAAGTACTTGGCTAGATCTTCAAATATTTTGAGTGAACTTGGGTTGTAGAATGTATGAGAACTTCTCAACGACGGGTAGATATTTTTTTACTTTTAAAAAGTGCTGATAATTTCTCCCAGTTGGTCATGTTCCTGTACTAATTTGGCACTAGGTTTGGACATCACTAATTTGTATGTACATGCTAATTTACTGACCCACAATTATACAATTTGTGCTGAAACTGAATATGGGGAGATGAATTCAGTTAGTTCATGTTTTGAGTGAAGTTCATGAGCCTATATTTGCTAAACCACTGACGTTGAGCCTATCTTTAATATACTGGTACTTTATATTTTAAGTGAGTTTATTGGTGATGTAAATTTCAAAGTTACAGATATTTATTAGTACAGGTGCTTATGACCTATATTTCACCATATAACCTTTGTTTGTAGTGGGTTTCTGTTCATGGCATTCGTCTAACCCTGGTATACTAGTCTTGATATCCCGTTTCCCTATGTGGCGGTACAAGCCCTGAAACCTGATCTCATACTTGGCTTAGCTTGGTTTATTTTCAAATACTTGACAGAGGGCTACCATAAGGGCAAAAGTATATTACATGGTATTTTTTATTAAAACTACAGAACAGGAGACCAAGCCGTCATAACTTTCAACAAGGTATATTACTGAAAATATAGTATTTATGATTGACAAACCTTTCTCGGAGATGTTGGGAGTCGTTTTACTTTCTCAATTGCCACTGCTGCACCGGAATAATTCCTTTTACGGTAATTGATTATTTACGAAAATAATGCTTTTAGCATTGTCTTCATTTCACTATGGACGCCATCTTGGACACCACGTCATACGTCATGTGACACCCGAAAAACGAACATCTGAGTACCTTACCAACATGTCCAATACAAAATTCACCAAATGACACGTTAAGTTTGAAATTGTTACAAATTTCCACTAAGTTAAGCACTGCCTGGTCGAAAATTACTGCTAGTACCACAAGCAAGGGGGTCTGGGGCGTAAGCCCCAGGTTAGGTTTGTTTTCGTATGTGAAACATTAATAAGATAGAATTTATGTCCGCTACTAGGTTAGGTACTGCCTGGTCGAAAATTACTGCTAGTACCGCAAGCAAGGGGGTCTGGGGCGTAAGCCCCAGGTTAGGTCTGTTTTTGTATGTAAAACATTATAAATACATAAACACTGACAATTGGCGCAATTTTTCATTACATTACATTATCGACGCTCTTTTGTTTACTCGTTCTATACCGGATGTGAAATGGTACCAAATGCGTGGGGTTGGCATTCCTGACTTAGCAAGCAAGATGGCTCCAAAAGACTCCATTTCTGCTATAAAAGTCGTGTATCTATTTGGGATGGCTGGGCGGGTTTATGGCAGCGGACGAGTCAACATCTATTATTTTAACAGCTCCGGATACCATTACTAAAGGTACTTTGGCAAATTTCATTTCCTAAATTGTTTTATACATTTGTTCTCCCGTTCTGTAGCGCTACCGTATTTTTCTCCATCTGGCTTAGCTTTGTTTATTTTCAAACACTTCTGCTCTTATTGGAGGTCTACCCCAAGGTCGGAAATGTATTACACTGTATTTTCTCCTTTTTTGTATTAGAATTGTTGCGAATAGTAGCTTTAGATTGAGGTTTCTTGACTTGAAAAAGCCATTGAAGTTTAGTTTACACACTGGAGAAGAGATCTAATCTGAGCTTTGAGTACGATGGGTGTAAAAGAGTGTAAGGTATATTTGAGTTGACAGAATCCCACTTCAGATAACTCCCCATGTTCTTACTAAGCGTCGATTATGTGGTTTGTGTTACTGGATGTTGTGAAATATTTGTCGCAGAGGGGTGGCGATTGGAGTTGGAGAAGTCTGAAGAGGAAGATCTTCAGCATCCTGTTGCTACTTAGTCGTCTACGAATAGCAGGAAATACATTCGCCTTCGGCCATATTCATGCTGCATTCGCCTTCGGCCATATTCATGCAGTTGTCCATAGGGTGGATCAACTGCCCAAATCATGCCTTGTCGTCGATTGGTTGAGATACGCATAAGCGAGTGGATCGCCTTGACAGGATAAGTTAAATGGAAGATCATGCTCAGAATGATCTTCCTCATTTCTATTACTACTTTCCCCGCTGAATATGTTGCATGCATGTGGAAAGATAGCTACTTTGTGCTATCATGCCTACGTAATCGGGATGAGGGCTTGATTTAAACTATTTGAAGGTCTTAAAATGTTAAGTGTATTCTGCTCTGGCGAGCGTTATTGGCAATTACAACTTCGCTTGGATTAACGGGCCCCCACCACCACCATAGGGTGGATCAACTGTTAATGGTACAGTATGTTTTCCACCTGCATACAAAATCCATGCTTTTGGGACCCTCGGGTTGTTGAAAAAGTGAAATATAATCGACCATTCGTTTGTTTCTTTCGTGAAATTCCGCGTTATTACTAGCGCTGTGCACGTTTGGCTGAAAGCCTTGGAAAATTATTTCAGTAGGTGTTAAGCACCGGTAGCATAAAAATTAACGAAGCTCTTCGTTATAGAGAAACCTATTATGGCTTACCTTGGTGTCTTTTTATTATCTAGTATGAGATTCTGCAAGAAATTGTTGCAAGTGGATGGTTGTATATCCAGTGTACTAATTATATTTCCATGTAGAAATCATAGTGCTGATCAAGATGGATATTTTTTTACCTGAGGCAGAATCTAGAAAGGGAAGAACAGTGCTAAAACCATTCAAGAATGACTTGAGCACCAAGCTAATTGCTATGGTACCCTATGAACCTCATACTACTTCAATTCCAGAAAGTTTCTGCTGAATAATTGTGACTATGCGATTGTCGCTAACGAGCATAGCCTTGGATACAGTAGGAATTTATACTGTGGTCTAGTACTCCAAACGCTACAAAATGACCCAGCAGCAAGAGGTACAAGTAATTTCATAGTCAATGAAGATAATTCAAATGTGTCAAATGTCCTAATCAGTATTTCTAGAAATTTGTTAATTTTTACTTTCACAGATTCTGGAAGACATTTGTGGTCTGCCGTGGCAGGATTGGATTGAATTTCTTGTCACTAGAGCAGAAGTTATTAAGGCTATGGTGGCACTTTTTTGTTTGAGATTACCCGGATATTTTGAAGTTACGATCCAAGCGATCAGCCCCACGGATAAAGCCAGTTCAGCGATGCACGGAATAGCTGAGTTGCTGAATTTAATATTCATCAGTTGCATTCGATTTAGTCTTAAGTTACTTAAAGGAACACATTTTGTAAATACTTGTGTTTTTTCCAGTTTCTGTATTCAAATGTAGCAGTTGCAGTGTCCACTAAGACATAACATATACAGAAGAACTACAGCATCCACCGAGACAGCTTGACCCTTACAGTAGAACTCTGCCAACAATCGGGACTAATGTGCGTTAAGAAATTATTGCTGCTGGATTCCAGATCATTTCAATCCAAGGGTGAATTGTGAATTGAACTTGGTCTGGACTGTGGTTACCAGAAAAACTGTCCTCTTGAGCTGCAAACCTGTCGGAGGATTCAATGAGTATCAACTTATATTTTGGGATTTGCTTCCAGATGAAGGCGTATCTCTAAAATTCTCCTGCTCCATTGCTTTCTTTTTTTCTTTTTAGGTTCACAAACTGGCTAGGAGCTCAAATGAATAGAATGGCTGTTAAATTGATGGAGGTCAAAATTGAAAGAATTTTAAAGCAAGTAATGGTGCATAAAACCTCAGTAATCATTCACCGGATCACTTGATTTAGCTGCTGAACGTGAAGCCTTGCAAGCAGTGTCCGTGTTTCTAATTTCTTCCTTTGGGTACCAAAAGACCTGCTGTCTCAATTCTGAGAAGAATGGTGTTCGGGATACTAAATTATCGAGATTCTACTTTGGAAGTACAGAGTATGCGAAGTTTGGATTGGAGGATAGTTATACTTCTGATGGGTGTGTTCAGACAAAATGGGACTTCCCAGATAAGTTACTTAACTCAATGTACTGAATTGTTTTAAGTTTCTATGAAATATCTGCCATGAATAATGCATTTGCTGGAAGGGATATTTCTTAGAATTACTAGTTTAGGTTGCCAAGTCTGAAGAGGCATCGGAGGTTACCTGAGAATATTTCTAATAAATGCTAGGTGTTGGTACCCACTCTCAACTGTGCTGTAACTGCAAGTGCACATTCAACTAAATGGAGTGACAGAAGGAAAATGCAAAAATTATTAAACTCAAAATTTTGAATGATCAGTGTGCCAGTGCTGTTAGGCACTGAGCTTAATGCCACCATTGTATTCTTTTTTCTGTTCCATGAGCGATTTTCTGATGAATTTTCCAGAACAATGGGCTTCCGAAAAACAGTACAGTACAGTAGTTCCATATTGCCGTATTTCCATACCCTGTAGGTCTCCTGAGTAACGATGACACTTAGTGTTTCGGAGCTTACAGGTATTTTTTACATTTTTATTATATTTTTTTCAGTTTGAATCGCTTTACTGCATGGATCAACTGTGACTCGCTATCTTTCAGATGTTCCCATTCTTAAATGGCAATTAGACTGTGGAACGATTTCATTATAATGCTTTTTGTAAAATGGGTTGTGTGAAGCACTGGGCATGCTTCTTGTACATTTTTTTTTGAATTTGAACAGAGGACTGGAAAGACATACAGTAGCACTAATTGGCCTCTACTTTCATAAAGTTGCTAGTAACCTTGTAATTGGCTAGAATGGTTTTTGTGCGAGGCATATGGGTGAAGGAAGTCTGCCCTGAATTGAACTGATTCCTTGGTAGTATAGGGTAATCTTAGTTATCTTAGCCATAGAACAGATGTGATTTTCAGGTTGGCTTTACAACTTTAACTGAGGAATGATTCAGCATAACTTTGAAATGGAGGAATGATTCAGTATATTACCATTATGTGTTCTATACCTACAGAACGTGGGGAAATGCCCCTTGGACTTAAGAAACTGGTGGAAATGTTCTGAAGATTTTGTCCAGTAGAGATGTGTGGCAGCAGGTGCACTTGCATGGTTGGTAGGCTTTAAACCTGTTAAAATAGGGAAATTAACATTGTTTTCTTTAGATCATAATTCATAATTATTGGAAGAGCTAATCTGTGTCTTGCTTTGAAAAGCTCTCACTGTCTTGCAGGCATGGAATATTGCTTGTTTGTCTTGACAACTCTGAAATTTGGGCTGCCTGGAGAATTCTGTTTAAGACATGGGTTCTAATGTAGCTTGTGTGTATTTGCCCAGATTGCTAGAGTAGGTTAAAAAAAACAACCCACAATTTCCATGGTTAGAAGTTTCAAGCATTTTGGCTAGAATGGATTTTGTGTGAGGCATATGGGTGAAGGAGTTAGCATGGTTCGAAGTTGCAAGCATTTTGGTTAGAATGGATTTTGTGTAAGGCATGGTAAAGGAAGTCTGCCCTGGTGAGTTCTTACTTTCAATAAAGAGCAAGTTTTATCCATTTGATGATCGCGAAATTAACTATTCTAAACCGGTAACTTGTAGTGTTGTATGTAATGCATGATTGCTTATAGCTCAATTGAATTGAACAGATTTCTTGAACAGATTTCTTGGTAGTATTGGATAACCTTGGCTATCTTGTGACTTTCAGGTTGGCTTTACAACTTTTGTAATGGAGGAATGATTCAGCATATTGACAGTTCTATACCTACAGAACGTGGGGAAATGCCCCATGGGCTAACAAAACTGGTGGAAATGTTCCGAAAGATTTTCGTCCAGTAAAGATGTGTGGCCGTATTGTCATCGCGGCAGGAGATGGCAGTTGAACACGCTTTGACGGGGTGCGGGGGGTCTCGCAGTACGCATGCGCGGTCCACCTATTCCAGATCTAAATATATCGGCACCCTGCATACCAATCGTTGTCATCGCAGCACACAACACGCAGCACAAAGAGAGAAGGAATGTGCTGGGTGAGTGAAGCAAGTAATGACTAACTTAATGTTTTTGGAATGCGCGTTATGCAGTGAGCGGGAACACATCTGCAGTTCAAACCCAACTGCCAACTCCTGGCGCGATATCAGTATGTGCACTTGCATGGCTGGTAGCCTTAAACCTGTTAATATAGGGGAAATTTCTAGTACTGTGCGGAAACTGTTTTCAGTAGATGGTAATCTATATTAACATTCTTGGGCGAGCTAATGTCTTGGTTTTTTGAATAGCTCTCGCTGTCTTGAAAGTTCTGAAGTTTGGCTGCCTGGAGATTTGTTGTAGCTTGAGTGTATTTGCCCTAATTGCTAGAGTAGGTAATAAAAAAGAAACCAAAAGATCACAATTCCATGGTATGAAGTTGGAAGCATTTTAGCACATTGGAGAGTTCCAATAGTTCTTTTTTTCTGTTGGCATGCTTCCACTTGTGAGGTCCTTAGTTCTTGCAGATAATTCAGCATGAAGTTGGTTATTGGATGCTTGGTCTTTGCCTACTTAAGGTTTGGAAACTGAAACCTTTGTATAAACACCTCTTATTTTTCTGCAGGAAATGGTTGGTCTGATCATTCATTAGTCAATGATTTATATTTTCTCCCCAATTCCTGGGCAGCCTAGGTTAGATGCAGTCTTTATTAACTGTACTTAAAGAGAGCTCTGCACCGTAGATGAGAGTGGATACCAGAGTTTTGACAACTATCCTTAATGGAGAATGCTCCTGCTGCTTTTAACAAAATTGTAGGAAAAATAGTGTTGGCTGTACTAACTGTACTTTGGTTACTGCTTCCTTGTTGTTTTTTTTGTCAGGATTTCATTACATAATCCGTATCACGATTGCTCGATGAAAGAAATCATGTGATCCACTGAATGCATTGTCACAGTCTGCTGCTGAAGGAAGCGTTTGAATGGAAAATTACATGGAGGTTAAGTCATTGAGATTTTTATCATTTTTGTGATTTTTAATTTAAAAAAAATCAGCCCTTTTATGGTGTCATTTGATAATTTTATGGATTCTGTCAGGATTTCTTGCAAGAATTTGAGAAATTATGAAAGCCTTGAGCAAGCAGGCTATTAATGAATTGGTTGATATATTGAAGAACCAAACTGAGTATGCACAATTCAAAAGTACTGAAAGATGAAACGTTTCTAAATGAAGGTTCTATACTTTATAATATGAGGTGTGGCGTGGATTTAAGATAATCATTGTTTGGTTTGTGTTCTTATTATTCTTGCCAGGTTTTGATGTCGACTTAATTTGAATTTGCTTCATGAATCCTGGTAATGGCGATCTTCCAGTGGCGGGCTTGAATTCTGAATTCTATAAATTGGTTGCATAGCTATGTGTATCTTCCAACTTCGGTATTAACACGGTCCTGCCCCGCTAGGAGGAGAAAGTTTTCCAGCACAAATGTGGCGAGAAGAGGTTCCCAAGATCTTAAGGTTTTGAGTACTATCCATCCTTTTTGCTCCATTCAAAAGTAAAATTGGGATTCTAGATGTAATTACACGTCTGACAAGTCCTTGCGGTTTTGAACAGTGCGCGGCCAATGTCTAAATCTGTTGACGTGCAATGCAGAGTGTGAGGCAAAAGAGAGCATGCGTACTCCTTATCAAGAGTTATTGATACGAGATGGCATGCTGTTCTGCTCCTGGTGCTAAGCGTATAATACCACCGTGATAAAACTCGACCACTATTCTAGTGTTAAAAGTAGGACTTGTATCAAACTATTCCCATGCTACAAAGTAATTAGAATTGACAAATACCAAAGCGAAGCTTGTACCAGAATGATATAGTGTGCAGACTATACGGATATCTCGGGAAAAGATTCAATCACACCTGTGAAAACTAGTTCATCTACCACTGCCAAGGATTTGTCAGACTGGTAATATTTTCCAATAATCACCTTTTTTTCATGCTTGAGCATTGCTACTCATAGGTAGTGACTGACCTAGTGATTACGCAAAGTTCAAAGAAACATTGAAAGATTAAAAAAAGAAAAGAATCCCTGTAATGGGATGAACTGAACTAGCCCAGGGCTAGTACTTAATACCATGTTGTCTGGATTCTTTAAACAGGATTTCTTCCCAAATATGTTGAGCTGAGAGCGTTCCAGGAATTGCAATTTCAAGAATCAGTATTATCGGTGAGCAGAGCGGTTGTGGAGGAGGAATAACCTAAGCATCCTGTATTGGAAAGGGCTCCGATTGCGAAGGAATGCTGCCGGAGGCTAAGTAGTTTCTGTTGGACGTAATTACGTACTGGAATCAATTGTCTACTAATTTCTTGCTGTGATAAATTTCTCCCTATGGTTATCCCTCCGTATGACTTGAGGTTCGCTTGTGTCTTTTTTTCTAGTCTGGGTTTGAATTCGGTTCAAGTCTTTCTCGAAAGCGTTGGATGTGCAGAGCTACATGTGGATGCAGCTTCCAGCTAAAACGAGACATTTCCTTTCGTGTAACGGCACTGGACAACGTAAAACGAGGCATTTCCTTTCGTGTAACGCACTGGACAACGTATGGCATGGGGCTAAGTTAACTGTTATCTTACTGCTTTTGTTCATTTATACTAGTATAACTGGCAAACTTGCCTTGGTACAGTCAATTTGTCAAGAGTGAATTTCCTATTATATTTGGATTCTCTCAGGGTTTCTCCCTAGGGTCTAGAAAGGTGTTGGTGATTTGAACAGTTCCTGCAAACTGGAATGTGGGTTGGAAGTATGAATAGATGCTCCTCTGGCTAACATTATATTGTAGAAGTTGCCAAACCTTAAGTGTTCTGCTGCAAGCAATACCCATACGACGAACCAGCTACCCTTTCGTACTAGACGAGGTAAAGAAAGAGCTATCCATTCTTGAGAATTGTTTTACATATTTTAGACCTTAACGTAGGTTTTTTTTGTTGTAAATTTGAGTGTTAGGTTAAGTTAACCTGTTTGGTGTGCGCTCTTAAAATTTCTTGGCAGGTTTGTCATGCCGCAACATGATGGGGAACACGGGTATTGTTCGGCTCCCTTCCACAAATGACGCTGAAATTCGGAGCTGAAATGGTCTGCCTTCCACGATGGTACCTAGAATGCTGTGTAGTAAGGAGACAGTAAAGTAGCAAAACTTGATCTTATTTTCTGATTCAACTGAAAGCATTAGTTTAAAATTGTAATGTATCATTGATGCTGATCATTATGATTTTCAATAACTTACTGCAGTCTTCCTTTAGGTATGATTTGTTAATTTTGTTGTCACGCCTTATTGCTTTCGTTCATGGATTCTCCGTCAGGGTCCCTCGCAAGAATTAGAAAAAAATTGTGAAAGACAAGGAATTTCGAGAAGCTGCTACTGGAATATATTTAGCCTTGAGCAAGTGGGCTGTTGATTGCTTTGGCACATGGAGATATTGGAAGAACTTACTCAAAGTACCAAACTGAGAAAAAACAATTAAGTACTGAAGAAATCATCAATTCGATCTTGCAAAGATAGCTGAAACCTGCTAGCCTTCGTTGCCGTAAAAGCTACATCCTCAAGGTAAAACTTATTCCGATCCTAAATATTATTAAGCTACCATGCCTAAATGTAGGTTCTATATTTTGTTTGAGGTGCAGTGTAAATATAAGCTAATAGTTGTGTGGTTGTGTTCTTATTATTCTTGCCAGGTTTTCACAACTAGCAAGACTAATTTTATATGGCTTCATTTGAACCCTGGCAATGGGAGATCTACCAGCGGTGGGCTTAAATTTGGACTTCCATAGGCATTGGCTCCCTAGTGGTTAATCTTTCCAATTTGGGTATTTACGTGGCCCTGACCCCACAAGATAAACTTCCTGAATAGGAAATATACCAGCAGAGATGGGACTCCCTGAAGGAGATGCCAGATTTCCTCGGATATTACAAAGCGTTGAGTACTATTATTATCCATCCTTTTTTTATTCCACTCCAGTTATTGTACATGCAAAAGCTTTTTTGCTAGCTATTATCTCCAAATTTAAAAAAGGGTTTATTATACAGTAGAAGTATTTTTATCAGCCTTGCTAATTATGTGTAATAAGCCTAATGGTTAAGATCCTGTCTTAGGCAAAGTTGAAGTGTCATTGCATCAAAAAATATAGAAATCCTATGTTAGGTTGAATTGAACTAGCCCTAGGCTAGTACTTAATACCATGGATTCTCTTACCAGGATTTCTTGCCAAATACGTTGAGCTGAGAGCGTTATCGGAACTGTTTTCAAGATTCGGTATTATCTGTGAGCGGAGCGGTTGTGAAGGAATAAGCTCTGCATCCGATAATGGAAAGGGCTCTGTGAAGGAATGCTGCCGGAGGCTAAGTAGTTTCTTTTGAACGTAATTACTCACAGTACTGGAAATTATTTATAAAATTACTAATTTAGCTTGCTGTGATAAAATTTCTCGGTATGGTTATCTCTCCATGATCTGGAGCTTCGCTTGTCTTTTTTTCTTTTTGGTTTATCGGACTTCTTGAATGCGTTCTATGTGCTGCGCTGCACATGGATGCTGTCATGTACCCGAAGAGAGGCCATTTCCTGTTCGTTTTAACAGACTGGATGCTATGGCATTGGGGCAGAGAAGACTGGTATTTTATCTTTTTTGTTCATTTTTACTAGAGAAACTAGCTTTTACCTTAGTGCAGTCATTTTGTCAAGAGTGAAGTACCCTTGCTATTTTTGTGTGGATTCTCTCGGGTTTCTCCCTAGGATCTAGAAAGGTGTTAGGGAGATATGTGCAGTTCCTGCAAACTGGAATGTGAGAATTGGGGGAGTATGAGTAGAGATACTCTGGCTATCAATATAGAAGTAAACAAATCGGTACTCGGCTGCAAGTAAGACCATGTATTTACGGCCATACCCATTCAACAACTAACCAGCTTGCCGTACATACACGTGCTCGACAGGAACCAGCTTCCCCTTTATACTCAACGAGGTAAAGATAACAACTTTTCATTCTTGAGAATTATGTTACATATTTTACATCTTAATGCAGGCATAAATTTGAGTGTTAGGTTAGGTCAATGTGTTTTGTGTGCACTCTTGCAATTTCTTGGCAGGTTTGTCAGGTGGCAACATGATGGGGAACATGGGTATTATCTATTCATCGAATGAAAACACTGAAATTTGGAGCTGAAATGGTCTGCCTTCCACGATACCTTGGATGCTGTGTAGTAAGGAGACAGTAAAGTAGAAAATTTTTCTTATTTTATTATTATTCGACTGAAGAATTTGTGGAGAGATTGGCTAATTAACATGGATTATGCTAACGGTTCTTATGATTTTGAATAACATACTGCAGTCTTCATTTAGGTGTGATTTGATAATTTTATTGCCACTCCTTGTTGCTATCGTTCATGGATTCTCTTGTCAGGTTTTTTCGCAAGATTTAAAATACAATTATGAAATAATTTCAAGAAGCTGTTGCTGGAATATATTTAGCCTTGAGCAAGTAGGCAAAGAGATTGAAGAAACGAACAAAGAATGCACAATAAAGAAGTGCTGGAAGATGACCAATTTATGATCTTGAGCAAAGATAACCCTTCATGCTGTGTAAGCTAAAACTACATTTCAGAAGGTAAAAATTTTTATGTTCCTGGAGATTAAGCTACCCTGCCTAAATGTAGGTTCCATATTTCGGATATGAGGTGTGTAGATTTAGGCTAATCTTCTTGTGGTATGTGTTCTTATTGGCAGGTTTTTACAACCAGAAATGAATTTACAATGGCTTCATTGAATCCTGCTAATTGCGAGATCTACCAGTGGCGGGCTCTAATTTGGAATTCCAGGCATTGGTTGCTTAGCTATGTTAATCTTCATACTTGGATGTTTGTGGCCCTGCCCACAGGATTTAACTTCAAAAGAGTATGAATAGCAAATAATCCAACGCAAATGTGACTTCCCTCAAGAAGGCGGTTCCCAGATTTTTTTCAGATTACAAGGCATTGAGTACTATTATTCCTTTTTTTATTTTATTCCACAGATAATTTAGTTGCTAAAACTTTGTTGCTAGTAGTTTTCAAAATGTAGGAGGAGTTTTGTTTTCTGAATTATGGAATACTAATTTTGTCAGCATATCTAATCATGGTTATTAGCCTAGTGGTTGCCCAGACAGGTTTGAAAATTTAATTGAAGCAAATAATATAGACAGACTGAATTGGATTAGCCCTAGGCTAGTACGTAATACAATGTTATCTCGTTTCCCTTCCCAGGATTTCTTCCCAAATATGATGGGCTGAGAGCATTTGAGGGATTATTCTTTCAAGATTCAGTATGATTGGAGAGCAGAGCCATTGTGGCTATTCATATAGCTCAGTACCCTGTTTTAAAAAGCTACTCGTGTATACGAAGGAATGCTGTAAGAGATGGAATGAGCTCGGCACCCTGTATTGGAAAGGGCTCTGCTTGCGAGGGAATGCTGCCAGAAGCTAAGTAGTTTCTGTTTGATGTAATTACTTACTGGAAATTAATTGAAAATGGTGCTAATTATCTTGCCATGTTGGATATCTTGCTATGGTTGTCCCGTGTGACCTGGACGTTTGCTTGTAGTTTTTGTTGTTACTTGTCAGGATTTCAATACGATTCGTCAGACTTTCTGTAATACGATGGATGTGCTGTACTACTTCTGGATGCAGTTTCCAGCTGGAGGCCATCTTGTAATGGCACTGGACGACTTACGGCATTGGGGCTGAGTTGACATTTGTTACTGGTTTTTGTTAAATTATACTAATATAACTGGCTAACCTTTGCCTTTGTGCAGTACACCTTGCCATTTTGTGTGAATTCTCTCAGGGGTTCTCCCTAGGATCTTGAAAGGTGTTTGGGAGATTTGAACAGTTCTTGCATGAACTGGAATGTGAGAATTGGGAAAGCCCGGATAGATGCTCCTCTAAGATTGTAGAAGCAAATCCTAGAACCCTGCTGGAAGTAATACCCATCCATTTACGGCCTTACACATGCGTCGTTCCCTACGATGCAACCAGCTTGCCCTTAATGCTCAATCAGCTTCAAAGAGGTAAATTAATTCTCATCCTTGGAGATGTGCTACGTTTTTTTTTTTTTTTTTTTTGTCGGCATAAATTGAAGCCGTACCTTTTTTTGTCGGTTCTTTTCTTGGCATATATTGAAGTGCTAGCTTAAGTTAATCCTAGTTTCGTATGTGCTCCTACAATTTCTTGGCAGGTTTGTCAGCTGGCAACATGATGGGAACAGGGTATTTTATCGTTCTATTCAACAAATGAAAATCCTGAAATTTGAAGCTGTTCTGGTCTGCCTTCCACGATACCTTGGATGCTGCATAGCGAGATTAAGTAGTAATTCTTATTATATCCAATTTTATTTGAATTCTGCTAATTTTGTCAATTTCCTATATTAGAATTTATCACCCACTATAATCATACCAAACATGTGCAGCAGGAGGTGTAGAAGCAACCTAGCCATAATTGATTCTAGTGAAAAGCAACTTCCTGCTCAACTATCTGGTGTAATATCCTTTTAAATCTGTCACACATTCAATTAAGTTGTAGAGATTAGATAATACAGTATTAAAATTATATTTTAATTTGCTAATTGGTTGCACAACTATTAGATAAAATTTGAATTCGTTACCTACACAAGGTAGTTTCCCTTTCGTCGTCGTCATTTGCCAGGTCGCTGGTTTCCCATGCTGCAGAAGCAAAGCGGGTGAAATAGAAAATTGCCGTGGCGGCGTGGATATTGTGGTGTACCTACCCATGCTGTGCGTGCGAAACGAAGAAAGCTGTACCATGGGGTGAATTTTTCATCACGGAGGCTGTTAGAAAGGACCATTTCAGCTAAGATGTTCGTGTAAACTAATACTGCAATACTAGCATAGCTCAATTCTTTATAAATCACCAGTTTGGTCTTCTGTCAGAACTACTGTTCAGTTTCTCCTTGATATAGTTTATGGTGTTCAAAGAAACTTGCCATGCTGCGCTATCCAAGCGAGGAGCTTTGTGAATCTTGATTCGTTATCTAAATATTTTAATGTCTTGACTAATATTATCTTTATCGTGCTGGTCAAACTGCTACTCGAGGGTCCAGAATTTCACCTGAACCAGTGATAGGGACATGGCATCGAGGAGGCCACTGTGCAGTAATTTTAAATTATTTCTCAGTATTAATATTTTGCTTGAATCAATTTCATTAATGATCTATTACATCAATTTCATTATTTATTTTCTATTGCAAGATCTGAGCATAGTTCTAGAGCTCTCTGAATTTGTAACAAGAGCATTTTGTGTTGTGTATAATTTCTCGTCAGGACTGCAGTTCGGTTCATCCCAGAAAACGGGAGATAAAAAAGAAAAAAATATAACTGGACTGGGTTTACTTCCTGTGGTACTCCGCTGTCCTGATTGACTGGGTCAGATCACTTGGCTGAAGGAAAGAATATACCATGAAGGCAGTGGACGTAAAATGTTTTGTAATTAAATATCGGGTTGGGCTTCTTAATTTTTGTTTGGCTACTGCCACAGAATGTTGTGTATGTGAATTCTTTTCATCAGGGCACTTCATACAGATTGAATTCTAACCAGGCTGACAGAGAAAGCATTCTAACCAGGGTTGACAGTTTTGAGCAGTCAAATGGGATTGACAGTTTTGAGCAGTCAAATGGGAACCAGAATTCCAAGGAAGCGATCTTCTGCTGCTTACATTCGACCAGTGAATGCAGCTAACACCGAACTAGGAGACTACCTTGAAGCGATCCAAAGCATCACTGATGACCAGCATTTGAACCAAGCCAAAGCATCACAGATGGCTAAGTTGTTGAAATTATTTCCTTAATACATATCTAGCCTTTTTAACTTAAAATTTAAATTCCCATTCAGCCTAGTTTGCTTTTTGAAATCTTAAGTTTCACTGAAAGACTGATAGTCTTTTCCATGTCTCTTGTCTTCTAGAAATTAAAGAGAAATTCTTGGATTCCTTAATTTTGATCTCGATACATTCAGTAAGAAGCTTCATTTGCAGATAAAATTAACTTCAAGTAATTAGATTACAGATGTAGAGATTTGCAAGATCTGAGGTTTTGCAATTGTCATGCATAACGCTTTCTCTACATTTCGCAGATTATCGGAGATTCGAGTAGCGTGTCTTTCCGGGTCCCTCGTGTATTTCAGGATGCCACTTCCTTATGAGCAGAGATGCCTCCTCCTCGGCCCATTGGCTGAGCAGTTTTGCGTCTTAAAGGAATGGTTGTCTGTCCTGGTGACTAAGAAGATCACGATCTTGAAATGTAGGCTTCCCATGTACTTTCTTCGTTGTAATGAGTATGCTGGTGATGAAACTGTTCGTGAAGGATGATTATTGTGCCTATCAACATTTTGGAAATTCTTTTTAAGAGTGATGGATGGCGACTGTGATGTGTTGCATATTATAATTAACTTACTGTTGCTCTTTGGAAGCAAGTTATTCCTTTGGATGCCACATTTTGCGGATGTTAACCTTTATAGTGGTGGACTTCAGACCTGCTGAATGTTTTTCTCTCCAGCTTAAGCTGATATGTATTAGCTTAGGTTTTAATATTAGTGTTCTATATGCACATGTTGTGTTTTTGCAATGCAATAGTTTATTTTTCCAAACTTGGTAAAACCTTGAAATTTGGGGACCCCGTATTATTGTATTAATTCAATTTGGTAAATCTGTTTTTGAATTAGTCTTGGATGCTCCCAATTTCTGTTCGTATGAATGAATTGTTTAGTTGTTAACCTTGTTGTTAATATGAAAGTAAACCAGAGGCATAATATGAAAATAAATCTCTGCCTGAAGATGTTCTGCCTCATCGCCTCAAAAGCGAGGCATTGGTGTAACCAATGAACTTCGATTTAACATTGAATAAGGAATTACAATTTTCCCCAACACAATTTGTTGAAAGGTCCTTATGAATGGTGTATATTTCCCCATTCAGGGTATTATTCTCATGGTTTTGATCCTTTTGTCATTCCATGGTTCCTAAATTCCACCTACCCCAATTTGTGCTGCCTAGCCTCTCCAGCAGTGTGGCATATCCTCTGGATAAGTTGCTTTATTTATTTGATACATGCTGAAAATTGCATTCCTGGAAATATTTGAACTGACATTATTCTTTACCAGAGTAACGTAACACCTAAGAGGGGGGGGGGTTGTCCAAGCTGAGAGGTTTTACTGCGTGGATGACTTTGCATTGCAGAAAGTGAAAACTCTCCATTTTTTGTAGGCTTGTGAAGCTATAGGTACTCTACTTCTATAATATCGGTTCTATATTTCATTGAGAATTGACCCTGTACCAGTAGTCCAAATGACTCGCCTTGAGCACAATTTCAACTTGCTCATCGGACATGAAATTATCTGTAGACTTTTTTTAAGAAACTTATGGTATGTTATTTACTTCGTATCTTATTTTGCTAAGATTTATAATTTTTACAACCTATTCTATCTAATATTACAGTAACTCGTGGATTTAGTTTATATGCATTAGGGTTTAAGTACTTAAAATCTTATTTGTGTACTGGTATTCTTGAACTTGACATAAACATCTTATAATTAATGGAATTTCTTAAAGACTTCTGAGTCTAGGAGTTATGTTATGACCTGGAATAGCTTAATGGAGTTGTGAGAGCTCCTTATGAACTTCCAAATCAATTCTGATCTAAAATTAGATATGAAAATTAACATGGTATTTGAGACTGAACCAGTTGGTTGATTACCTCATTATTTCAACAAATTTTGGATTTGATTTTCATAGTCTTTTAAGCATTCAGAATTGATTGATGGTAACATATTTGGATGAAGTCGGATGTTGAAATTGTAGATGGCTTTTGCGCAATCGTATTAATGTTGGTCTGTTAAGGACAGTTGAAGATGACTCCCATAGCTACTTGTTATGCACAGATTCTCTCGTCATGGAATTGAGTTTAGATTCCTGCGAATATATAATTTCTTTAAAAGGGTTATTTTTGTAAAATGCCTTAAGTAGGGCTTGTAGCCTCCAATATAAGTGCCAGGCTTATAGCCACCATTAAAGTACCTGAAATGGGTTGTAATTGAAGCTTTGCTTGTACATTTATTTTAATGTGAAAGGATTGTGAAATCGTATAAATGACTATTGCTAGACTGAATGTGGTACGTCTCTTTATTTCTTAAAAGTTGTCTGGTTTTTGATAAGGTTGCTCTTATGTTTATAAATTTATTTACTCCGGATTTGGTCGATTATATTTTTCTAACTGGTAGGGTGTTTATCTGTTCGTCGTTTAAGATTGTGAAAATGCCTTGTTGATGTAATAAACCAGTTGAGTGAGCGATCACAAGGGCATTTTATTTAGGCTATTATCCTTAATTTTTCATGTGCTGACTGCTGATATTTGTTTTCTTTTCTGTGTACATTACCTGAAATTCTGTGGAACCATACCTGCATTGTAAAAGTGCCAACTTCATGACTATAATAAAATGAGTCTTGGTTGAGTCATGATGGGCCTTTAAATTATGTCGGGTAGTTTGGAAATGGCATTATTGCAATTGTCTTGCAGATCAATTCGGGTTGCTTGCACTTCCTGGCCTTGGTAGTGCAGTCTGTATGTTTCATCTGTTTGTTTCGAGTTGTGTACTGTAGGTATTTGAGGACCATGTATCCCCTTAATAGTTTTTATTTAATTGGTGCAGTTTGCTGGCTTTGTGCTTGCAGCAAGTTTCTTCTTGTGCCAACTTTGTAAATATTAGGCATGTACTTGGTTATTAAATAAACTTGCAGCTTGGGGAATGGTAATAGTGTGCTACCATGTTTGAGGCGTGTTTCTTTAGTTCCCTTTTCTTGGATCCCACACAATTACTGCTACATGAGGCTTCTTCTAAGCCATGCTTGGTTCGGAGATAGCCGTACATTGGGAAGCTTTGCTGACCCTACAGATTAAATAAATGGACTTCATCAGTTCATAATCTGTGGTGTTATCTTCAATCTGCATTTGCAGTCTTTGATGATTTAGTTTCATTTTGACTCCATGCTTGAAAGCCAATTTTGCATTTTTGTCCAATTCTCCCATCCTAATATTTTTAGCCTATTTTCAATTTTGAAAAAATAGGCTTATGAGATCACCTTTTGTCAGTGTGTGTGTGTGTGTGTCCCTTATAAATTCTAAACGGCTCGAGCGATTTCAATGAAACTCTGTAAGATCATAGCACTATTCCGGACGACCCCGACCGTGCCCTTAATTTTTTCTTACGTCTCACCAATCCAACATGGCGGCTGTGCGAAATATTTCACCAGCATTCAATATCTCCGAAACTATTACCGATAACACCCTGGATTTTTTTACGGTGATAAAGGGAACTACTAGAAGTTCACCTACGTGATTTTTGAAAAACTGGTAACTACAAAACCAACATGGCGGCCGCGCGAATTTGCAAATTTTAAATAGACTTTTCTCGCGATTTAACTAACCAAACGCAATAAAACTGGTACAGTATATGTTTATGCACATTGTAATGCACCAACATCTAACTTCATTCAATTGTTAACATAACCACAAGATGGCGGATGTGCGAAATATTTCACCGGCATTCTATATCTCTGAAACTATTTGTGGTATCACCCTGAGACTTTGTACGGAGATAAAGGGCACTACTGGAAGTTCATCTATAAGACTTTCAAAACCGGTTAACGACAAAACGTACATGGCGGCCAAGCGAATTTGAAAATTTAAATTGATCTTTCTCGCGATTTAATGTTCCGACCGCGATGAAATCTGGTACAGGAAATGTTCATACACATTGCAATACTCTGGTACTAATTTAGTTCAATTGTTTACATAACCTCAAGATGGCAGCTGTGCGAATTTTAAAATTAAGTTTTTATTTCTTGTGTCGTAATCATGCGATCGATGTAAAAGTTTGAATAATGAACCTACGTAATAATTTTCCTTTAATGGTACATGACTCTATGGCCTATACATTTAACAATCCAACATGGTGACCATCCGAAATACTTAGATGGCTCTGAATATCTACGAATCTTATCATAGCAATCAAACTGAATTTTATTATGTTCATATTCACATGGACGTGTTTCGCAATTTAACCATCAGAGTGCAGTGAAACGTGGTACAGTAAATCCTTATACGAATGTTAATCCACTGGCATCTAATTTATTTCAATTGTTTAAAAAAACCACAAGATGGCAGCTATGCGAAATTTTAAAATCTCCTCGTTACTTCTTATGTCCTAATCATGCGATAGAAGTTTGAATGCTAGACGTACACAATAATCTTCATGTAACAGTACTTAAATCTAGGACCTACATATGTAAAATCCAACATGGTGACCATCCAAAATATTTAGTCGGTTCTCAATATCTACGAATCTATTACAGCAATCAAACTGAAATTTTGTATGTGGATAGTGGCAGTTAACATAAGAGGGATATATGAAAATAGGCTGTATAGTTCTTCACGGAACTACTTGTTAGTGATGGATTCATGGGAATTGTACATACCCTCTCAAGACTAGGTTCTTAAGTAGTGAAGTTGCATTATGACAGTCTTTTCTATTTCTCTTGCATTCTGATGCATTTTAGCAATTTGGCTATGCTTATTTTGACAAGATTCCATCATGGTATATTTTGAAAGGTATTGGTTCCTTTGCTGTAAAGGGATGTCAAATAATCTTACTACTATTAGGTATTGTATATCTGGAGTCAGCACAATGAATAATCCTGGAATACCCAGTTTTGTATTACTGCCTGTATATGCTTCCTTCATGGATACATTTCCTATCTTATTTATAAGAAACTTTAGTACAGATTCAATTCTGTTTCTGAAGGCTGATTTATCTTAAGGAATCTTATTTAGAGATGAAGGTTGATAACAAAAACATGATTGGTAGGTGCACTCCTATAATGAATGTTTACTCTTAATGCTGGAGGGTAGGCATTGTAGAGGGGTGGGGTGTGAGTAATCTTGGCATACTTGATGCACAAAAGATCTTTTATATGCCTAGCATATTTTAAACCTGGTATTAGTAAGTTTGACTCACTATAAGTTTCCCAGGGTATTATTTATTTCTTGCATGAATGGTTTTATAACGGAACAAGTTAGATCTGAACCTTCCGATGCGCATGTGCGTCCAGTTGCATTACGTCATCCCCCCGCCTGGATTCTTTGTCAACCAGTGAGCACATACTTCATCACTTGCTGGTTAGATGTTGCCAAGTAGTCATTATTCCCAGAACCTTGGCAGGGTACAGAAGCTGTCAAGGCATGCGAAGCAAGACTGAGTAGCTCTGTTCTTTGACAAGCACGGCAACAAGCTTGCTGTCAGGAGTGGGTGAAGTTCATTGCCACCAATACCAATGCTATATCACTGAGAATGCTCCTATTCGATACTTTATGCTAGCATAATATAACCACGACGAGTAGCGAGGAGCCCCAAACAGCTGTTGCACCAAAGAGGGGAAATCGCATTTGCGCCTAGTGATCCCACCCACCACTTCCCCTCCTAGACGAGACTCCGCCATGACAGGCCAGGTCTAACTTGCCACGCTATACACTTCCTATTTTTTTGTTTCACTGTTCTGGTAACGTTAATTGTTTCCATCTGGTAACTATAATTGTGAACTTAGCGAATTCTTACAGGTTATGCCGATGCTCTCCATGTCTTAAATCTACTTCCTCTTTCTCAATATTTTTAAGTGATGCTTTTTTCTAATTTAATACTTATGCAGCTGTTATAACTGTGAATCCTTTTTGGTGGTTGGAAAGAAAGTTGTAGTCTAAAGAAAAATAAAATACGATAACTAAAGAAATTGTTTTTGCAAGTGTTTTTCTGAAGAATTATGCAGCTAAAATCGTCTTCAAATAAACAACAAAGGTACAGTGTGCAATTATGGTAATAGTTGATCGAATGATTAACTCTTTATTTAATATTCCTTTATTCATGTAGGAACACTTTGTCCACAAGGTTTTGGCTACTTTGAAGTTTAATTAAGACTAATAGCTGCTTATTATTCGGATCAATTGAAATCCTGTTTGCACAATGAAACCACTTGTATTTCCAGGAGTGACATACTAATTCCTGGTTTTTCTTTCCTGGAAATAATTTTCATTACAACTGTATAGCTCTCAACTAAATCATTTCTTACCAATCCTGTTATCTGAGGGACATTTTATGAATTTCAAGTAAATGTTTTTTAAAGCTAATCTCCCTGATGTCGTATCTTTTGATCTGAGGTAGAGCTGAACAAATTGGGAGTGAATTTGTGGTTTTGTTCTGTGTAGTCCTATGAATCGAACCTCAACATTGGTCAACAAAGTATCCTGCATACATAGTGCCCTGTGCAATGATGTGAATCGTGACTAATAAATATACTAAAGCTTGTATTTAATCATGGATGTTTTGGTCTCTACTCGGTGAATCTGTTGGGATGCAAATTTCTCTTTTTTTAATTGCTGTTATACATAAATCATTCATAAATTGGTTGGAAGCCTAGGAATTTCCCAGTTCTAGGATCCGTAGTCTCATATTAAGCAGGTTATGATGTTTCTAGTTTACAAGGCTTCCTTTTTTAGTCAGACTTTTCTCATGATCACATGTTACAGATGCAGGATGCTTTTTGTTTGGCAGATTTTATGTAAATTTTCTAGGTTTCATTTTCGAAAGTGATACGCCATGGAACGTTCTGGCTGTTATGCATGGCGATGGTTCATATTTTTCTACTGTTTTTTTTTTAAATTTGGACTGGCTTGTGGTACAGCAGTAACATTCTCTGTATCCAAGGTTGCAGGATCAAATCCTGGCACTCTGTTGGCATACTATTAAGAGAAAAGTGCACCATTGTCCACAACATCAGATTCACACTAGTTTAGTCCTTGCCATAATTGCACAGTGATTTCTACATCGTGTGCATTTGTGGGTGCATAAAAGTGAGGGACCCATGTCTAGATTTACTGGCATGAAGATCCCCTTTGGGATAAAATTCCTGGACCCTGCCCTCTCCTAAAGTGGACATGAAATCAAAAACATATTACGTTAAATTTGTAAGTTATGAACACTCAATTGCACTTAATACTTTTATAGAAAAAATAATCATTGTGGCTTATGATAAAGGCTTAGAGAATGCCTTCCTAGGAATTGATGTATTTGAGGACTGTCCTCCCCATTTAAAAAAAAAAATTGTAGTTCAGCTCTTTGTGGACTGTTCTGCATTCCTAGGGATAAGTTCAGAACTCAGAATTGAGCCATGGCTATCACATTTTATTTTCGAAATGAAACTTGCTCTTTAATACTTATGCCGCTGTTATGTAGGTAGGAAACGTGCCATGCATAAAGAGTTCCTGCGAAACCCTCGTTACTTCCGAAGTGTTCAGGTAGGTTGGGGTAAGTAATACTACGTTCTTTGAAAGTGTTTCTATGAGAGTCCCTCCTTGGTTATTAGGTTCATTCGCAATTGCCAGTAGTGGATTTCTTGGCACTAGAAATCTAGGTGTTGCAAGTTCCAAGGGTCTCTCGATAACTTGTAGGTAGAAGGCGTTGTATGACAGCAATATTGAGTGATAAAAATTGCTTTGTCTTTAAGACTAGCTGTAAGACACTGGTTATTTTCCAAGGGAATTAACATTTCAGGGGTTCTTGTTTTACTTGATGAAGTGATTTTTCCATGCATATGTCTGGATGTTTGAACTGGACTGAAGATGGCAAAAGTCTGTCCAAATTATTTACCATGCATAAGAAATAATCAGTAAGTAAATTTGTAATTTATCTGTTATCAATGTATAGATTCTTGAAATTCTCATTAGTTCTCATTCTCTATGCTACGGGCAATAGGGAGAATTATTTTCCGATAGTAATTTTGGTACTGAGTTTTAAGATGTGATACACTAATTGAGACATACTAGTTGTTGGGTATTTCACATTATAGGTTTGTGCAGCTGGTCTTTGAATCTGCACATTCTGAAGGTTGTGTCATTGTTAAATGGGGTGATTAAAACGTTCTAATGAATTCTGCCAGGGGCATCACACAACCCCCCGAGGCACATCAATGTGGTTGATAAGAGTGGTATGAAGAATGTCATTTTGAACGTGTTGGTGGGCTTTCTAACAGTGGATTTCTGAATGATAATTTGAGTGATAATGGTGGATATTCTTGGGGCAAAATAACTAAAACTCTTATAATCCTCAGGTCGGGTGCAAATCTTAAAAAATACCATACTAGAGACTTGCATTTGAGGAATATTGGTCCAATACCAGAATTGGTATACTGTAGTTCGAACCTCGGGGTGCTATTCTAATTTGTATGAATTGCTTGTAATTTTTCATTTAGTGGATCTGTGATACAGGCATTGTTGATGTTGGATCATGGCTAAAATATGCTGTTCTGAGGCAGCTGCACTGTGTGAAGTAAAATTTGCAATTTGGTCATTTCATGCTGTGAGATAGTTGTCAAGACAACCAGAGATTGCTTGGTCATTAGTTTAGTTTAAGAGTGAGGGAATGGGGGATAATTCTTCTTGCGAGTCTTGGAATTTTGGTTAATAAGTTCGGCAAATTATCAGTATAATGATTCATTATGGACATAAGCCTTGACTAAGCTAACAGTATTTAGTTCTCATTAGACTAGACACTTCAATTCCTCTGAAAAGATGCATTTACGATTTTTGTAGAGTAATGTTTTGTTTATTTTGTAGATTTTTGTTTGTATTATAATAATTTGTATACAGAATCTTTCTTTTGTTGTAATTGGCAATCTTAATTATTTAGGCATCCACCCCTAAATTTTCTTATTCCAGATATGTATAATCGCCATGAAAGTTAATGGTTATGATTCTTGATCTTCAGCTTATGAATTACATTTTGGACAAATTTACAGTACATCTATTGTATGCCATGCTCCCATTGTAGTAGCAAGGCACAGTATTATGTTGTACTTTTAGTGAGTATTTTTTTAACAAGAGTAAATTGGTGCTTTCATCAAGTTAGTTGTGTTTGCAAGCATGATTGAAAATCCATATAACATTGTAGTATACATTGTTTGCAAAGAACAGCTTTCGGATAGGGAAGTTGTCTAGTGTGCCTCAAGGCAGGGTTGTAGGATTGCATAGTGTAGTGCTTTTCTTACTATCTAATCCTTTTATTACATTAGTGGATACAAGACTGGTTTATAAATTGTGTTCGAAGGTGGTTCGACTGGTTTATAGATTGTGTTAGGAGTTGGTTCAACAAAAATCTCTCTCCCATTGGTCAGACGTTGGTACTGTACAGTTGTCAGATTTCTGTAAGCAATCTTACCCCGTGAGGACTATGCTGTTGTTTGCTTAGATGTGAGAATAAGCTAATGGATTTGGTGTATTTGTCATTACATATTTCGGAACATTTGTTAGCACTTACTTTGCTGGCCTATTTATTGATGGTTATAAATATGCACTATTATATAACAGTTTTTAAGCATTCTAGGCTTTGCTAGTCGGGTAATCGGTAGGTGACGCAGGTGTTATGGAGATTGCATTGAAACATAGGTGACGCAGGTGTTATGGAGATTGCATTGAAACATTAGAATGGGAGTTTATGCAGTTAAATGTCAGATGAGAATGATGTCTTGCTTGTAGCAGATTAAGGAGAATATCAATTAATGTTAGGCTTACTGAACATGGAACAAATTTTCAATTACTTTTGAATATACACAACTGAAATAGTTTAGTAACCATTCTGTTTTTTCTTGATTTTGGTAATTTTTTTTTCTTTCTGTAATGTTAAGGTTTTCATTTGTAATGCAGGCTGTGCAAGAGCTACTTATGTACCGGGTATTAGGAGTAGTGATGTGGGACGGGTAAATACCCAGTGGGAAGGTAAATATAAATTGGGTATTTACCCAGTGGTCTTTTAAATACCCAAAATGAGGGTATTTTCAGTTTTTGAGCATTGTACAACACTTTTTGATGTGTTGATGAAGTGTTGGACAAACAAGGACTGAATCACAGGTATTTGATGCCTTAAATTGAAATCAGGAACAATATTGATCCTTCCATACTAAAAAAAAAGGAAAATGGATGTCCAGGTATTTTTGGGTATTTATGTTATGTTTTGACACTGTAACCTTGTCTTTAATTGTTTTTTTTTTCTTCCTTAAACCAAAGTAAGAAATTGAGTAAAACCTTTTGGTTTTGTGTTTTAAATTTTTAATAAATACAAAGATATTGAGAAGGTCGAGTTTTATTACAATACTGGTAATGAGCAACAAAGATGTGGGAGGGAAAAGCTACTTTTGTAGTAATAAGAGTAAGCTATTTGCATAGTAATTGAATGTGTATGCCAAAACTCAAAAGATAATAAAATCTATTGAATAGAAAGGACACTTGGAAAAAAAAAAAAAAAAAGCTTAGTATAAGTGCTTTTAAGTTATTTTTCATTCAATTTTAAATATTAAAGAAATATTAATTATTTAATCATACTCTAAATAACACATGCTTGTCAGGAAGTTTTTGTAGTATGTGGGCTCTATGATGGGTAAAGATGTACTGTATGCCAGCAGGCATATGGGTTGGCAACACTGCTTAGCTCATCCTACCCAGAATTCAAACTGACACTGTACTTCCCCTCATTTTCTATTCTTTGTTTGATTTTCTATTTACTATTGACTAGCCTTTTTGGTTATTTGATTACTTATTTTATATATGAACTAGCAACCCACCCCGGCTTAGCCAGGGAACAGTTATGAATGCAAGGTGAGAGTCTACTTCTAACTGAAGTCTTATAAGATATCCTTGTATACGACATTAGTCGTTTTCTCTCCAGCAGTGAACATGAAAAGATTTCAGTTTGATGTAACAAGCGATAGAGCCACGTGAAGCTGTCCATGAGAAAAACATTCTCCATTAAGATCGACTCCAGTCACGCTAAGTGTCTGATCCTGTGCTTTGTTTATAGTCATGCCAAAGCAGACTCTTACTGGAAATTGTACTCGTTTGAAACGATTAGGCAAATCTGAAGGAATCATAGCGATTCTGGGTACTAAGACAGTTTCTCCTGTACCATAGCTAGTTAAGATGGTTGATTTAATGAAAAAGTTTTTCAAAGTTTTCACTACCAATCGTGTCCCATTGCATAACTTTGGTGGTTGTAAATTATGTAGCAATATAATAGGCACTCCTACTTTTAAAATAAGCTTGTGTGGTGGCAAGCCAGAAGGAAATAAAGAATTTAGGAATTCTGTATGGTAATGAACTTCTTCACTATCGACTACTGCATCTAGCCTACTGAGTAATATACTAGAGCCTGGGCAGTGAATTTGGAGAACACCAAGTCGATAGTTTTCACAACTTGTTCGTTTGTCGGCGATAATATTGCTCTTTCTTTAAACCATGAATGAGACTTGTTAGATAGGCCATGGATTTGAGGATAAACGCTATCAATCAATTCTTGAATACTGCTTACTAAAGCACAGAAATCGTAACTGAGGGTAATTCTCCCGTCAATGACCGGTAAATCTCCATTTCCGACTCTAAGTAACAAATTAGCAAACAAACTATTATCTTGTGAAGATAAGAGTAGCCTACTCGCATGTTAGTTTTGAGTGCCAATTTGTTATATCTGGCTAGATGTAAGATACTTTTAATGAAGCGTTCACTTCGTCGGCTCTCGTTCCTCTGGTGACAACTGGTAAGATTTGACGAAAATATGCGGCGAACAAAACTGTGCAGCCACCCATAGGTGTGTTCCGATTACTTAGATCACGCAAGGTCCTGTCTACAGCTTAATGGAAATTTTGTGCGACATAGTAGCCTCATCCCATACAACTAAGAACAATTTTGGATTACACTGGCAGTGTTACTTTGTTTTGAAATATTACATACATTTCCATCATTACTGCTGACTTTCAAAGGAAGTTTAAATGTGGCATGTGCTGTTCTTCCTCCTTCCAAAAGAGTGGCTGCAATTCCAGATGATGCGACGGTACGAGCAATATTACCACCAGACCTCTCTTTGGCGAGCAACACACAAATCAAGAATGTTTCGCCCGCTAGTTAGGCTGTAACAGGGGTGATCAGCTCGCCCTTAGCTAGCTCATAAACTGTCGCCTCAATATTAGAATGGACATGGTTGGAAGAAATGAAAACGTAAAAATGCCTACAGGGGCATCGAGAAAAAATATCTTACCTTCCCTCTTAGTGTTTGTTATAAGCTTGTTTCTGATCGTGGTTCAGACGGTGTTCTTCTTGAGCAACGGTTTGAAGGTGCCGAGAACGAAGTCTTTGTTTCTCTTGTGGCAATCTAGAAATTATTTGTTGCTCTGTTTCATTGTTACGTGATAAGCACTTTTATTTTGCGATGTCAATGAACTTGACCTATATCCATTTTACATCTCGGCATGATGGCTTAACATCACTGAATGGACTATTAATTATAACGAATTCTTGTCAGACGTAATTTAAGAATGGCGAGGTGCATGAAACACAAATCCCCTTCCGTCCAATCTTAAATTGACTGTGTATTTTGCGGAAAGGAAAGTTCACAGGCGAAATGAAGAAAAACCGAGTTGAACTTCCAGGGTAACTCCAAACACAACCAGCCTTCTCTGAAGTCTTCACTCAACACGACTCGACTTTTTGCTGCTGGCTGTATCTGGGGTAATAGGTTCGCCCGCTAGTTAGGCTGTAACAGGGGTGATAAACTCGTCCTTAGCTAGCTCGTAAACTGTCGCCTCAATATTAGAATGGACATGGTTGGAAGAAATGAAAAACGTAAAAATACTTATCGTGGGCGATGTATTGAAGATAGAGATATGCTCTCCTGGATTTTATGTTGAACTTTTCATACTGAACAATTCTTACACTCATAGTATTTAGATATGTTAAACGGTTTGCCCAAAATAAACTTAAAAAGCGCTCGGACGCCAAGTTTTTTGGTTTATTTTTTCACTGAAATCGTTACTGCCCTGCTTCTTTTGATCATAAATAAATTATTTTCTACAGAAATCATCCTCGAGATATCCTTTACAGAATTGTGAAACCCGCATCAAAATATATCCAAAGGTTCTCGAGATTACCCGTGACATCCAAGAATCGGGGACTTCGTTTTATACTAAGTAGAGATGATTTTAAAAACTGTTCTGAAAAACTGTCCATTACACCTTTTGTAGAACTTGGCCAGTACTCTGAATAAATTTCCCCCAACTTTTATCTCAATGTTTGCAAAAAAAAAAGCCTAGTTCAAACCCTGAGTTTTTCAGGTTATAACTATTGAATTTTATCTTCTGATCTAATTCCCAATTCTAATTCTGTTTTTAAGTCCCAATTCTAATTAAATTTAATCTTATTAACTATCTAATGTTTTTACATTTCTAAAAAGTTAATGTAGAATAGTTTGCATAGTTTAAGGTTCAACTTACCAGGACACAGGATTTTTAATGAAAAATCTAAAATACCCGGGTATTTACCCAAATTGGGTATTTACCTGGGTATTTACCCCGGTTTATGAATACCTGGGTATTTTACATCACTAATTAGGTTTTCATTTGTAATGCTGGCTGTGCAAGAGCTGTACCGGGTATTAAAAGGCGAACTTGGTTCGAGCCCTGCAGTGTTGGTGTGACTGCATAGCCAGACAAGCAATTGAGGGTAGATTCTATGGCTGTGTGCTTATGGTTCCAGCAATGATTTGCAAGTGACTTTCTCCCAAACTGTCCAGGCTTTTGCAATTTCTAATGTGGACAAGGACAAAATGAGTAATAGTTCTGTGAAGAGCTATTTAGCCTAGGTTTCTTTAAAAATTCAATATACAATGCCTATTTATCCATGAAATTATTCCTGTTACTATACTGTGGTACAGGGAAAGGCAGATAGTAATTTTATACTATATAGAGCCATGGATCTTCCATTTTTATGTAGAATCGATCTTGCATGCATTGATAGGGAAACGCCCGTGCTCCGCCTAAGTGAGAGGCAAGCAGCTTAAACTGCTGCACCATCATGCCCCCACACATCGTGGCATAATAGTGTGCAGAGTTTATATTGCTTACTTGCATAGAATTTGAGATATTCATGTATTCCTTATTCTCTTCATATGGCTGTGGGTTTATGGTCCCCGCACAGACGCGTGACTGGCTCTCGCACTAACTCTCTGGACTGTTGCAATTTTTAATGTGAACTTTGACAAAATGGTTCCTTGCAAAGTGCCAATAACTTAATTTTTCTGAAGAAAATCAAGGGCTTGAAACTAATTCTTTCATCAATTTACAAAACCACATTTCTTCAGATCTCAAAGAATAGCACAACTCCGCAGATTGGTGTCGGACTATTAAATGAATAAGAATACACAGGCTTACCTTATTTCTTACAATGTGGGGATGAATTGACCTATGCTTGAAACATACTTCTGAGATGTAAAGTAATAATTTTCACGTTAATAAAAGTACAGTATTCCAGGGTGCTGTTGATTCCCTCTCCTTGGAATTGCATATTATTAGCACTTATGGTTATTGATACTGTCCTATAAGTTCTGCATATTTTTGGGGGATAAAGCTGCTGCAGATTTCCTGGCCATGCCGAATGTTTTAACTGGCGGTCGGATCAAAATTCTTGTATTCATTGTGCATACTCGAGTTTGCACATTTTCATTGAACATTATTCATTTGAATGTTTTTATGAACTGATATGGATTTGAAATGTTAAAGGATACGTTATAGTTGTCATATTTTAAGAACAAGGATTGGAAAAATTTATTCAATGTATTGATAAATCATTTCTTGATATGATCATTGCAAAGAGGGACTCGTTTTGTTATTAATTAGAGACTGCATGTGCATGTTGTTGTTGTTTAGTAGGGTGATTGTTCTTCTTAAAAGGGTTATTGCAAGATGGAACTTGCATTGTGATTATATAATCATTAATGTGAGCTGCATGTGAAACAGTGTTACAAGGTGATATAAGTATGATGCGATTCTTGATTGCTGTCTTATGGTGCAGAACTATCTAAGACTGTATGACTCTTGATGTATTACATAGGTTGATGAATGGTTTTTCTTAATATGTTCTCAGTGCAAAGAGTGATGCATATGCCACAATTAAGTGTTTTGGCTTTCAGTGGCTCCATTAATTAAAATAACTATTAATCTTGCATATATAGCCAAAAACAGCTGTGTTGAATTTAAATGCATGATATTATCCTTCCAAAGAATTTTTTCTTTTAAGTGTGTGCACATTGCACATTTACCTTGGTGGTGCTAATATCGTGGTCTGGGGGTGCATGCTTGTTTGCCCACGAGTGTGTCTTATGTTCCGAACTCATATCGTTTGCTATATTTGCTGCAGGGTGTCTGTAAATTAGGAGGATAACTACTGCTACATATTTTTAGATATATGACTGATTGGAAAATATTGTCTTATTCTATTTTATACTTTACAATATTGGAGTTCAAATATATCTAAATCATGTCCATTTTTTATGATTGAACTTCCTGGGATTAAATTTGATGGTTTTGTTCTCTATAATGGGTAACTTTTGAAATAGATAAAATATTATTTTGTTGGATTGCATTCTATGACTTGAAGAGGGCAGTGAGAATAGGGTGTGACAAGTCATTCCAACAGGTCAAGAGTTCTTGTTTGTACTAGAAGTAGTTCGTCTTGCATGTTTGGGAGCCCAATTCGTGTACTAGAGTGGAATCGACTCGAGTTCAAAGAGTTTTCTGTAACTAAGTTCAGTACATGTTGGAAGGCAAATGTTAAATCACCATGCCGTTTACTTATATCATGCATGTTGATGTAACTAATTTTATCTTAACTTGGGGAATCCTTTACTTCTAAGCAGACACTGCGAAATTGTGTTGTTGCTTGCATTCCACACCTTCCCTGATAAGTAAATTTTAGTCCTGAACGGTCTTCAAACATTTATTTATAGTCCGAGGTTAATCCAACTGCATAAATTATATGATGTATATTATTTGGGGTTCAAGCTTGTGTAATTGTTAACGAATTGCTGTAGTGTCTATACAATGTTTGTCTTCATTAAATCTATGCTACACATAATTTGCCATTATTAGCTGTGCTGATAGTAATGTAATGCCTTTGTTTACTGAACAATTTCCTAGTATCGGACGTCTTCGTCTGTTAGCCACTGTAAGACCCGAGTTGGGAACTGACTTTGAAAGTAAGGAAACTGACCAGACTCCAGTTCAGTCGGCCAGTATTAAGAACCCTTTCTGCCTCGGAGTTATCTTATCATCCTCGTTTTGTCCTTACATTTTTATTCCAACCTTTCTCGCATGTTTGGCTGGGGGTAGTGATCATTATTGTACAGAGATAAACATTCTTTGCGGAGGTTTGATTTATTTACTTGATTGGCAAGTTATATTTAAGGGCAATGCAGTTTTTGCTTGTGGGAAGTCAATTCCTCTCCTGGTGTATTTACGTTTGCAAGGTTGAGAGTACATTTCTGAACAAAGCTTGCTATTGCTATGAATGGGTGTTTATGTTTCGGGACATGGATATGCTTCTCAGTTTTTAAGGTCTAGCCTACGGAGCAGTGAACTGTGCGAGTTGTACATTAAAAGGTCAAGGACCTAATTAATTAAATCTTAATCTTTTATATTTGTGTGTTGGAAGATGGATCATTTAATATTGTGTATTGAAGCTAGGCCATCTACTTACATTTTTTAAATTACTTGACTAGATTTATTTTTTCCATATTTACAATGGATAGTAGCATTTATCGTAGGTTCAAATGGTCTGATGGTTTAATAAAATATGCCACAGCTACTTTTCAGCTGAAAAACAGATCGGGTTCAAGTAGGTCCATAGTAACATTTCTCTAGGGCAGGGGTGTCCAAACCTTTTAGCCTAAGGGCCACACTGTCTCTTTAACTGAGCCCCAAGAGCAATGATAGCATCATAGGAACATACTGTAGTTTTGAATTACGCACAAATATTAGTTTCAGGACTAGCCCGAGAGTGGGCGAGATTTCTAGGGCGCAGGGCGCGGGGGTGGAATCCAATACTTATGCTTGTGGATTTCCTTCTGCTTTCGGTAATACTTTTCTTTGTGAAAAATTTTCTCCAAAATGAAACATACGAAAATATTGACAGATCCAAATTAACAGATGAGCTGATAATTTCCTCGTCTAAACTTGAGCCACAACTGCTAACATTTGTCAGTGGAAAGTTACAGCTACATAAATCTTCATTAATTATAATCATCATGTTAAAGTGAATCTTTATTATGTGAATTATGTACTGTATATGCTCTTGTCACTTACGCATGTTTCTACGATAAATATCATGTAATTAACTATAGTAAAAGTGTCCAATTTCATTATGTCAGTTATTGCATTTCCTAGTTGGTTGGCCAGCTGTGTGGCTCACCTGTAACTTTCTCACCCTCTGTGCCCAAGGTCGCAGGATCTAATCCTGGCGTAGTCACTTCCCAATTGAGGTTCGCAAATGAGAGGGAGCAGTGTCATTACATACTGTATACTGGCACATTGAAGATCCCCTTTGGGGCAAAATTTCGGCTCTGGCGTATGGAGAAGCCTCGGTTATTAAAAGGGACATAAAAGCAAAAAATTCTACATTTATCTTAGTTGGTCGTTAAATAAAAATATTTAATTATTTTGTACTAGCAACCCGTCCCGGCTTCGTCCGGGAACGGTTAAGAATACAAAGCGATATGCTGCTTTTAACAGAGGTCTTTAGATTTCGTTGTATAATACATTTGTTGTTTGCCCTCCTGCTGTGGACACGAAAGCTCGTAAATTTTTTACTGTGGCCTCAGTCAATGAATGGAGATTGTTGGAAGGAATTAAAACTTAAAATTAACAGTTTGCCCAACATAAGCTTAAAAAGCGCACGGATGCCAGGTTTTCTTTCAACTTTTTTCTCTGAAATCCTTACTGCTTTGCTTCCTTTAGTGTAATCATTTTCTATCGAAACTTTCCTCAATATCCTTGACAGATTGGTGAAAACCACAGACTGGTGAAAACCACATCAAAATCCATCCAGGGGTTCTCGATTTCCCGTGACATCCAAGAATCGGGGACTGTTTTATACTAAGTAGAGATAATTTACTCACAATATCGAAATGAAATATGGTCGGTGCTGGCGGGCCATAGTTGGGAGATCCCTGCTTTAGAGGGTTACTGATTAAAAGGATGATGCTGCAGCCTTAACAATTGAGTAGTTCAGGAAATATGGTGTGAAGTGCCTAATTTTTGGTTTTGTTACACTGTATTTTACTAATGTTCATGGAATCTTAGTTTCTGCTGGTATGGGGTTCAATTTGCTACATTTCTTTTCTTTTTTTGACACAGACGATCCTCCTTGATCGAAAGTATTGTAAAGTGGTACAATCACACAGACTAGCAGTTCCCTATCAACGATGCGGTCCCTCTCAGATTTGCAATATCATACCTGAACTTGGTATTAACAGCGGCGCGGTCCCTCTCGGACTTGCAACAACCTATCTTAAACTGATGAATATGAAATTACCACAGCAATTACATTACAAAAATATCCAATGATGCAGTCCTTCACGGACAAATAGCAACTGAATTGAGCGAGGGAATATCTCCCTCGTGACAAAAAGTGATACGATAGCATTGATTAATTTATAGAAAATTAGAAGATAGACTCTTAGATGTTGGGAATATATGGTCATAAGGCACTTGCAATAACCTATCTGCAATGCAGTTACTGAGAATATGGAATTAGGACAGCAATGTAATTATCGACAGCAATGTAATTATGAGTATCCAACAATGCAGTCCCTCCCCGGGCTAATAAATTACCGTACTAGGAATGAAAATGAATGAGCTATAAAACAAGTCTGTCCTGGTGTTTTAAACTTAAGGGGAAGTCTCTGAACCGGGGAATCGCGGATCCAGCAGGAACTTATGCAGATACGTTGCGTGAGCCCAACTTGGCAGAACCGTGAAGAAAAATCTTTCGGAAATTAACTCCTACCCACCGTAGACGGCAGTAAATACAACAATTTTTGAATTGTGCGCGCTGAACAAGAGGGAGTGTGCCTCACGCTTGGTTGGTGGCTCGAATGATCACGTTCGAAACGACTGCCCTCCTGCACTCGCGCTCACAAGCTGCGCTGCGGCATGGGACATTAATGCTGCATCTTTACAATATGTAGGTGTTATCAATAAATGATAAAAATGGTCCGGTTAGCTCAAACAATGCCAGCGTTTCGCCCCAGTGTGCCGTTGGGCTCGTCAGTTGGTACAGACACACCTACCAATACGCGTGGCTAGCACATACTGAGAAGGCCATGCAAGACACAAAATACAAGCAGTATTGACGTCACGAGCATGCCAATGTGCTACGGGAGTAAAACTCCCTTTCATAAAAACAAAAGCCTTACCTTGGATTGCCAAGGTAAGGCTTTTGTTTTTATGAAAGGGACCTTGGACATTTCGTGCGCCACCCTGTCTCTTCGATGCAGTCCCTCTCGGACTAGCACTAGATTATATACTATGAAGTCCCTTCTGATACATCTACGATACATTCCATCGTGATTTTGCACTAAACTACGATGCAGTTCCTATCGAACTTGCACTAAGCTATCTACGATACAGACCTTCCTGTATTTGGCCCTAAGCTATCTACGATGCAGTATCTTTAGAACTAGACCGAACCCATCTACGACGCAGTCCCTCTCGGACTAGTAGTTAACAATGTACGATGCAGCCCCTCTAGATTTAGCACTAAGCTATCTACGATGCAGTTCCCTCGAAAACTAGCCCTAAACTATCTTCAATCAGTCCCTCTCGAACTAGCACTAAATTATCTACGATGCAGTCCCATTTGAATAAGCAATAAGCCATCTATGATACATTCCGTCTTGATTTTGCAATAAACTACGACGCAGTCCCTCTCCGACTAGCACTAAACTGCCTACGATACAGTCCCCTTCGAACTAGCACTAAACATCTACGGTACAGACCCTCCTCTGTTTGGACCTACATTATCTACGATGCAGTACCTCTCGAACTAGAACGAAACAGTCTACGATACTGTCCCTCGCAGACTAACACAACATTATCTACGATCCAGTTCCCCAAGGTTAAGCATTATACTATCTATGATGCAGCCCCTCTCGAACTAGCACCAGGTTATCTACAATCCAGTCCCTTTTGATTTAGCACTTAGCTATATACGATGCAGTTCCTCTCGAACTAGCACAAAAATATCTACGAAGCAGTCCCTCTCGGACTAGCAGTAAACTATCTGCGATGCAGTTCCTCTCGATGTAGCACTACACAATCTACGATGCAGTCCATTTTGATTTAGCACTAATCTATCTACGATACAAAAGCCTCCGTGGCTTAGGCGGCAGCACGCCGGCCTCTCACCGCTGGGTCCGTGGTTCAAATCCCGGTCACTCCATGTGAGATCTGTGCTGGACAAAACGGAGGCAGACAGGTTTTTCTCCGGGTACTCCTGTTTTCCCTGTCAAAATTTCATTCCAGCAACACTCTCCACTATCATTTCATTTCATCTGTCATTCATTTAATAATTGCCCCAGAGGAGTGCGTCAGGCCTCGGCAGCCGGCACAGTCCATATCCTCGCCGCTAGATGGGGGCTTCATTCATTCCATTCCTGACCCGGTCGGAGACTGGAAGCAGGCTGTGGATTTTCATTTTTCTATCAACGATACAGTCCCTTTTGATTTAGCACTTCGCATTATACGATGCACTTCATACCGAACTAGCACTGAAATATCCACGATGCAGTCCCCCTAGATTAAGCACTAAACTATCTACGATGCAGTTCCTCCCGAACTAGCACTAAACTATCGATGACGCAGTCGCTCTAGATTAAGAACTAAACTATAAGGTGGGTGTCCCGAATAAGGCCATGCTTTTAATAAGGCCACTTATAGTTTTCTCAAGAAGTTTAATGAACAAGTAACAGATGGCAGCACCTCCTTGACGCTCGATATCAGCGCGTTTACTGGTGCCAGTTTCAACTTCGTGCGATTATCCGGTCACCGCCATTTAGAGTGTGGTGTTTGTGGTTGCCGGTTCATCTAATATTCAGGTTGCACATTTGTCACAACTGTTGCGGTAAGTACTTGTGAAATGTTATTGTTTAAATGTCTTCGTACTCCACATGTAATGTTATTTATATCCACGATGTCATATTTCTGAAATATTGACTGAATAAGCTGCTATATAGGACAATTGTTCAAAAGTAATGTGTCCCCAATAAGGCCATGGGTGGCCTTGTTAGGGGCATCGCGACATAAGGATGCATTAAAACATTTAACTACATCAGGACTTCTTTCTCATCCATAACTTGCTTTATTAATGCTATAAGGCATATTTAAATTAAAAATGCATAATAAATTACGTTCTTTTTTGTTTAATTGCAGTTATGGCTCCCGTACAATCAAAACTTAAGAGAGCCCCATGGACAGGCGAACAATTGCAATCAGCTATATCAGCTGTCCACGGCGGCATGTCAGTAAAAGGGGCGGCATCATCATTTAATATCCCTAGAAGAACATTACGCAACCATTTGCTGTCCGGTAATACTGAGAGAAAATTGGGGCGTCCTTCCGTGTTAACTGCAGAACAAGAGGAAATGTTATGTGTAAGGCTCTATCGACTAGCAGACGTTGGCATGCCCATTACTAGTAATGTTTTGAAACGAAGCGTGTACTCGTTCTGCAACGAAAATAACATTAAAAATCCGTTTAACTCGTTGACCTGCAAAGCTGGGCGTCGATGGTTGGATTTGTTTCTAAAGCGACATCCGGAGGTGGCCAAACGTAGGACACAGCACCTCAACCCTGGAAGAGCTTCGAAACTCAATAAATTCATTGTTGACGATTATTTTACGAAATTGAAAGGAGTCATGATTGAAACTGATGTAGCAGATAAGCCACACGTAATTTATAACATCGATGAAAAGGGATGTCGTCTGACATTAGACCATCAGCAGCACGTGTTTGCTCGCAAGGGTGCAAAGCGTGTTCACATTGTAGCACCTGAGCATGCAGAAAACGTAACAATTGTTACATGTGGTAATGCAGTGGGGAATTTCGTGCCACCAATGATCCTATTCAAAGGACAAAGACTGAAACCTGAGTGGGAAGACAACCTGCCTCCAGGGACAAAGGTTGTAATGACACCCAAAGGAAGCATGAACTGTGAAACGTTTTCTCAATGGATAGATCATTTTGCTATGTACAAATCTGCCGGTGACAGAGCGCTGCTCATTTTTGATGGTGCTTCTTCGCATCTAGACGTGAGCATTGTTTCGGCAGCGGACAAGCATAACCTCACACTTTTCTGTTTGCCAAGCAACACGACTCATGAACTACAGCCGCTGGACAAGACAGTGTTCAAGTCATTCGAGACATTTTGGGATGATGAAGTCCTAAAATTTTGGATGACTCATCCAGATCGACAAATAAATCGAAGCATATTCGGAAAAATATTTTCCAAAGTATGGCTAAGATCCATGACTCCAGCAAATTTAATATCCGGGTTCAAAGCAACGGGGATATACCCTTATAATCCAGATATTATTTCTGAAGTGGCCTTTGCGCCCGCTTCCCTGACTAACATTGAGATGGCAGATGGTAATCTGGATCCTGTCAACAGCACAGGCAACCCACTACCTGACGAATCACTTCATTCAGAATTAGAAGATGACCCTACAGTACCTTCACTGACAAGTGTCACTTCTCAGTCGGTTCATCCCGTTTCACAAGTTCCACATGCACGAGCAACATCAACTAATTCCGTTCCTGTAAGTGAAATCCATGACCACACACCAAACTCTCCTTGCCAAAGTAACTCCTCGTCAAGCCGATCCCTAACGGACATACTGTCAACACCTAAGAGGAAAGTAAAGAAAACCCTGCGGCGCCAACCCATCAATTCACGGGCTCAAAAAATTGTGAAGGCTCTATTTGAAGATAGACAGTCAGCAGCGAAGCCGAAACCTGCGAGGAAAAGGACGGCTCGGGAGGCACAAAATAAAGAAAGAAGTCATTCTATCAACGATTTGTCTCGGCCTAGCACCAGTGGAATTCAGCAACGCAAGCAACATACCTCTTCTAATACCTGGTACTGCTTCCTTTGTCAACAAGATCGTGTTGCTGACATGCGTCTGTGTGTGAGTTGTCAGAAGTATGTGCACGAGGAATGTGTTGGTTTAACAAAATCAGACAAAGATACTTTTTATTGTCCGAAATGTGTGTGATTTCAATCCAAAGTGCCTGTGTCTGTTTATTTCTCAATATGTTATGTTGACCGATGTACTTCATACTCTATTTCATTGCACTGGAGACATTAAACTATGTTTAGAAGTGTATTTGCTCTCTTAGTTATGGAAATAAAATGGGGTGGCCTTATTTGAATCACTAGCTCCAAATAAGGCCACAATGAAGCCAATTCAAATATGTGCTCCTCTTCCTGCATGACGCGTAACATATATAGTATGATAGCATGAAATTAAACACAAATGTATAAACTAATTTATGTAAAATTATTAGTCTTATTATGTACACAACAGTACATAAAAATTCTGAAAGCTTAAAGTGGCCTTATTTGGGACACCTACCTTACATATACGATGCAGTTCCTATCGAAATTGCACTAAACTATCTACGATGCAGTCCCTCTCGCGCTAGCAGTAAACTATCTACGATGCAGTTCCTCTCGAACTAGCACTAAACTAACTGCGCTGCAGTCCCTCTCGAACTTGCACTAAACTATCTACGATGCAGTCGCTCTAGATAAAGAACTAAACTATACATATACGATGCAGTTCCTCTCGAACTTGCACTAAACTGTCTACGATGCAGTCCCTCTCGGACCAGCACTCGATGCAGTCCCTCTCGGACTAGCACTAAATTATCTACGATGCAGTTCCTCTCGAACTAGCACTAAACTATCTTCGATGCAGTCCCTCTCGCACTAGCTCTAGATTATATAAGATGAAGTCCCTTTTGATACATCTACGGTACATTCCGTCTTGATTTTGAACTAAGCTACGATGCAGTCCCTTTCGGACTAGCAGTAATTATTTATCTATCTGTTAACTATCGACGATACAGACCCTCCTCAAATTGGCCCTAAACTATCTACGATGCAGTCCCTTTCGGACTAGTAGTTAACGATCTACGATGCAGCCCCTCTAGATTAACCACTAAACTCTCTACGAAGCAGTCCCTCTCCGACTAGCAGTAAACTATCTACGAAGGCAGTCCCTCTCCGACTAGCACTAACCTATCTGCGATGCAGTTCCTCTGGAACTTGCACTCAACTATCTACGAAGCAGTGTCTCTGAGTAGCAGTAAACTATCTACGAAGCAGTCCCTCTCCGACTAGCACAAACTATCTGCGACGCAGTCCCTCTCCGACTAGCACTAAAATATCTGCGATGCAGTCCCTTTTGATTTAGCACTTCGCTATATACTCTCCCGAACTAGCACTAAAATATCTACGATGTAGTTCCTCTCGAACTAGCACTAAACAATCTTCGATGTAGTCCCTCTTGGACTAGCACTAAATTATCTACGATGCAGCCTCTTTTGATTTGGCACTAAGCTATCTACAATACATTCCGTCCCGATTTTGCACTAAACTACGATGCAGTCCCTCTCCGACTAGCAGTACAGTCCCTTTTGATTTAGCACTTCGTTATATACTCTCCCGAACTAGCACTAAAATATCGACGATGCAGTTCCTCTCGAATTAGCACTTTACTATGTACGATGCAGTCACTCTCCGACTAGCAGTAAACTGTCTACGATGCAGTTCCTCTCGAACTTGCACTAAGCTATCTACGATACAGACCTTCCTCTATATAGCCCTAAGCTATCTACGATGCAGTATCTTTAGAACTAGACCGAACCCATCTACGACGCAGTCCCTCTCGGACTAGTAGTTAACAATGAACGATGCAGCCCCTCTAGATTTAGCACTAAGCTATCTACGAAGCAGTAACTCGAACTAGCACTAAACTATCTGCGATGCACTTCCACTCGAACTTGCACTAAACTATCTACGATCAGTCCCTCTCGAACTAGCACTAAATTATCTACCATGCAGTCCCATTTGAATAAGCACTAAGCTATCTACAATACATTCCGTCTTGATTTTGCACTTAAGTCTACGAAGCAGTTCCTCTCGAAATAGCTCTAAACTATCGACGATACAGACCCTCCTCTACTTGGCCCTAAAATATCTACGATGCAGTCCCTCTCGGAATAGTAGTTAACGATCTACGATGCAGCCCCTCCAGATTAACCACTAAACTATCTAATATGCAGTTCCTCTCGAACTAGCACTAAACTATCTGCGATGCACTTCCTCTCGAACTTGCACTAAACTATCTACGATGCAGTCCCTCTCGGACTAGCAGTAAACTATCCTACGATGCAGTTCCCTCGAAAACTAGCCCTAAACTATCTCCAATCAGTCCCTCTCGAAGTGGCACTAAATTATCTACGATGCAGTCCCATTTGAATAAATTATAAGCTATCTATGACACATTCCGCCTTGATTTTGCACTTAAGTCTACGATGCAGTTCCTATCGAACTTGCACTAAACTATCTACGATGCAGTCCCTCTCGAACTAGCAGTAAACTATCTACGATGCAGTTCCTCTCGAACTAGCAATAAACTATCTACGAAGCAGTCCCTCTCCGACTAGCAGTAAACTATCTACAAAGCACTCCCTCTCCAACTAGCACTAACATATCTGCGATGCAGTTCCTCACGAACTTGCACTAAACTATCTTCGATGCAGTCCCTTTTGATTTAGCACTTCGCTTTATACGATGCTCTTCATTCCGAACTAGCACTGAAATATCTACGATGCAGTCCCTCTCAGAGTAATACAAATCTATTTACGATGCAGTCCCTGTCGGACTAGCAGTTAACTATCGACGATGCAGTCCCTCTAGATTAAGCACTAAACTATCTACGATGCAGTTCCTCTAGAACTAGCACTAAACTATCGAAGGCGCAGTCCCTTTTGATTTAGCACTTCGCCATATACTCTCCTGAACTAGCACTAAAATATCTACGATTCAGTCCCTCTCTGACTAGCAGTAAACTATCTTCGATGCAGTCCCTTTTGGACTAGCACTAAATTATCTACGATGCAGTCCCTCTCAGACTAATACTAAACTATTTACGATGCAGTCCCTCTCCGACTAGCACTAGATTATATACGACGAAGTCCCTTTTGTTACATCTACGATACATTCCTTCTTGATTTTGATCTAAACTACGATGCAGTCCCTCTCGGATTAGCAGTAAACTATCAACGATGCAGTCCCTGTCGGACTAGCAGTTAACTATCAACGATGCAGTCCCTGTCGGACTAGCAGTTAACTATCGACGATGCAGTCCCTCTAGATTAAGCACTAAACTATCGACGACGCAGTCGCTCTAGATTAAGAACTAAACTATACATATACGATGCAGTTCCTCTCGAACTTGCACTAAACTGTCTACGATGCAGTCCCTGTCGGACCAGCACTAAAATATCTACGAAGCAGTCCCTCTCGGACTAGCAGGAAACTATCTACGATGCAGTTCCCTCGAAAACTAGCCCTAAACTATTTTCGATGCCGTCCCTCTCGGACTAGAAATAAAATATATACGATGAAGTCCCCTTTGATACATCTACGATACATTCCGTCTTGATTTTGCAATAAACTACGACGCAGTCCCTCTCCGACTAGCACTAAACTGCCTACGATACAGTCCCCTTCGAAGTAGCACTAAACATCTACGGTACAGACCCTCCTCTGTTTGGGCCTTAATTATCTACGATGCAGCCTCTCGTACTAGAACGAAACAGTCTACGATACTGTCCCTCGCAGACTAGCGCAACATTATCTACGATTCAGTTCCCCAAGGTTAAGCACTATACTATCTATGATGCAGCCCCTCTCGAACTAGCACTAGGTTATCTACAATCCAGTCCCTTTTGATTTAGCACTTAACTATATACGATGCAGTTCCTCTCGAACTAACACAAAAAAAATCTACGATGCAGTCCCTCTCGCGCTAGCAGTAAACTATCTACGATGCAGTTCCTCTCGAAGTAGCACTAAACAATATTCGATGCAGTCCCTCTTGGACTAGCACTAAATTATCTACGATGCAGTCCCTTTAGATTTAGCACTAAGCTGTCTACGATACATTCCGTCCCGATTTTGCACTAAACTATCTACGATGCAGCCCCTCTAGATTAACCACTAAACTCTCTACGAAGCAGTCCCTCTCCGACTAGCACTAAACTATCTGCGATACAGTTCCTCTCGAACTTGCACTCAACTATCTACGATGCAGTCCCTTTTGATTTAGCACTTCGCTATATACTCTCCTGAACTAGCACTAAAATATATACTATGCAGTCCCTCTCGGACTTGCAGTAAACTATCTTCAATGCAGTCCCTCTCGTACTAGCAGTTAACTAACTACGATGCAGTTCCTCTCGAACTAGCACTAATCTATCTTATATGCAGTCCCTCTTGGACTAGCACTAAATTATCTACGATGCAGTCCCTCTCAGACTAATACTAAACTATTTACGATGCAGTCCCTGTCGGACTAGCACTAGATTATATACGATGAAGTCCCTTTTGATACATCTACGATACATTCCTTCATGATTTTGCACTAAACTACGATGCAGTCCCTCTCGGACTAGCAGTAAATTATCTACGATGCAGTTCCTCTCGAACCTGCACTAAAATATCTAAGATACAGACCTTCCTCTATTTGGCCCTAAACTATCTGCGATGCAGTATCTTTAGAACTAGACCGAACCCATCTACGACGCAGTCCCTCTCGGACTAGCAGTTAACTATCTACGATGCAGTCCATCTCGCGCTAGCAGTGAACTATCTACGATGCAGTTCCTCTCAAACTAGCAGTAAACAATCTTCGATGCAGTCCCTCTTGGACTAGCACTAAATTATGTACGATGCAGCCTCTCTTGATTTGGCACTAAGCAATCTACAATACATTCCGTCCCGATTTTGCACTAAACTATCTACGATGCAGTCCGTCTCCGACTAAAGTATCTACGATACAGTCCCTCTCGGACTAGCAATAGCAATAAACTATCTTCGATGCAGTTCCTCTTGACCCAGCACTAAACTATCTACGATGCTGTTCCTCTCGAACTAGCACTAAACTATCTACGATGCTGTTCCTCTCGAACTAGCACTAAACTATCGACGACGCTGTCGCTCTAGATTAATAACTAAACTATACATATACGATGCAGTTCCCATCGAACTTGCACTAAACTATATACGATGCAGTCCCTCTCGCGCTAGCAGTATACTATCGACGATGCAGTCCCTCTAGATTAAGCACTAAACTATCTACGATGCAGTTCCTCTCGAACTAGCACTAATCTATCTACGATGCTGTTCCTCTCGAACTAGCACTAAACTATCGACGACGCAGTCGCTCTAGATTAAGAACTAAACTATACATATACGATGCAGTTTCCTCTCGAACTTGCACTAAACTGTCTACGATGCAGTCCCTCTCGGACCAGCACTCAACTATCTACGAAGCAGTCCCTCTCGAACTAGCACTAAATTATCTACGATGCAGTTCCTCTCGAACTAGCACTAGATTATATACCATGAAGTCCCTTTTGATACATCTACGATACATTCCGTCTTTATTTTTGAACTAAACTACGATGCAGTCCCTCTCGGACTAGCAGTAAATTATTTATCTATCTATTAACTATCGACGACACAGACCCTCCTCTATTTGGCCCAAAACTATCTACGATGCAGTCCCTTTCGGACTAGTAGTTAACGATCTACGATGCAGCCCCTCTAGATTAACCACTAAACTCTCCACGAAGCAATCCCTCTCCGACTAGCAGTATGCTATCTACGAAGCAGTCCCTCTCCGACTAGCACTAAACTATCTGCGATGCAGTTCCTCTCGAACTTGAACTCAATTATCTACGATGCAATCCCTTTTGATTTAGCACTTCGCTAAATACTCTCCTGAACTAGCACTAAAATATATACGATGCAGTCCCTCTCGGACTAGCAGTAAACTATCTTCGATGCAGTCCCTCTTGGACTAGCACTAAATTATCTACGATGCAGTCCCTCTCAGACTAATACTAAACTATTTACGATGCAGTCCCTGTCGGACTAGCACTAGATTATATGCGATGAAGTCCCTTTTGATACATCTACGATACATTCCTTCTTGATTTTGAACTAAACTACGATACAGTCCCTCTCGGACTAGCAGTAAATTATCTACGATGCAGTTCCTCTCGAACCTGCACTGAAATATCTACGATACAGACCTTCCTCTATTTGGTCCTAAACTATCTGCGATGCAGTATCTTTAGACCTAGACCGAACCTATCTACGACGCAGTCCCTCTCGGACTAGCAGTAAACTATCTACGATGCAGTCCCCCAAGGTTTAAGCGCTATACTATCTACGATGCAATCTCTTTCGGTCTAGCAGTTAACAATCTACGATGCAGCCCCTCTAGATTTAGCACTAAACTATCTACGATGCAGTTTCATCTCGAACTAGCACTAAACTATCTACGATGCAGTCCCTCTAGGTAAATTGCTAATATATCTACGATGCAGTCCCTCTCGGACTAGCAATAAACTATCTACGATGCAGTCCCTTTTGATTTAACACTGACACATTTCTTTTTGATTTTGCCCTAAACTATCTACGATGCAGTCCCTCTCCGACTAGCAGGAAACTGTCTACGATGCAGTCCCTCTCGAAATTGCACTAAGCTATCTACGATACAGACATTCCTCTATTTGGCCCTAAACTATCTGCGATGCAATATCTTTAGAACTAGACCGAACCTATCTACGACGCAGTCCCTCTCGGACTAGCAGTAAACTATCTACGATGCAGTCCCCCAAGGTTTAAGCGCTATACTATCTACGATGCAATCTCTGTCGGTCTAGCAGTTAACAATCTACGATGCAGTTTCATCTCTAACTAGCACTAAACTATCTACGAAGCAGTCCCTCTCCGACTAGCAGTAAACTATCTACGAAGCAGTCCCTCTCCGACTAGCACTAAAATATCTGCGATGCAGTTCCTCTCGAAGTTTAACTAAACTATCTACGATGCAGTCCCTTTTGATTTATCATTTCGCTATATACTCTCCCGAACTAGCACTAAAATATATACGATGCAGTCACTCTCAGACTAGCAGTAAACTATCTTCGATGCAGTCCCTTTCGTACTAGCAGTTAACTAACTACGATGCAGTTCCTCTCGAACTAGCACTCATCTATCTTCGATGCAGTCCCTCTTGGACTACCACTAAATTATCTACGATAAAGTCCCTTTTGATTTAGTACTAAGCTGTCTACGATACTTTCCGTCCCGATTTTGCACTAAACTATCTACGATGCAGTCCCTCTAGGTAAATTGCTAATATATCTACGATGCAGTCCCTCTCGGACTAGCAATAAACTATCTACGATGCAGTCCCTTTTGATTTAACACTGACACATTTCTTTTTGATTTTGCACTAAACTATCTACGATGCAGTCCCTCTCTGACTAGCAGGAAACTGTTTACGATGCAGTCCCTCTCGAACTTGCACTAAGCTATCTACGATACAGACATTCCTCTATTTGGCCCTAAGCTATCTGCGATGCAGTATCTTTAGAACTAGACCGAACCCATCTACGACGTTGTCCCTCTTGGACCAGCAGTTAACAATCTACGATGCAGCCCCTCTAGATTTTGCACTAAGCTATCTACGATGCAGTTCCTCTCGAACTAGCACTAAACTATCTGCGATGCAGTTCCTCTCGAACTTGCACTAAACTATCTACGAAGCAGTTCCCTCGAACACTAGCCCTAAACTATCTTCAATCAGTCCCTCTCGAACTTGCTCTAAACTATCTACGATGCAGTCCCTTTTGATTTATCACTTTGCAATATACTCTCCCGAACTAGCACTAAAATATCTACGATGCAGTCACTCTCGGACTAGCAGTAAACTATCTTCGATGCCGTCCCTCTCAGAGCAGCACTCAACTATCTACGATGCAGTCCCTCTCGGACCAGCACTCAACTATCTACGATGCAGTCCGTGTTGGACTAGAACTAAACTATCTACGATGCAGTTCCTCTCGAACTTGCACTAAACTATCTACGATGTAGTCACTTTTGATTTAGCACTTCGCTTTATACGATGCACTTAATTCCGAACTAGCACTGAAATATCTACGATGCTGTCCCTCTCGGACTAGCAGTAAACTATCTACGATGCAGTCCCTGTCGGACTAGCAGTTAACTATCGACGATGCAGTCCCTCTAGATTAACCACTAAACTCTCTACGAAGCAGTCCCTCTCTGACTAGCAGTAAACTATCTACGAAGCAGTCCCTCTCCAACTAGCACTAAACTATCTGCGATGCAGTTCCTCTGGAACTTGCACTCAACTATCTACGATGCAGTCCCTTTTGATTTAGCACTTCGCCATATACTCTCCTGAACTAGCACTAAAATATATACGATGCAGTCCCTCTCGGACTAGCAGTAAACTACGATGCAGTTCCTCTCGAACTAGCACTAATCTATCTTCGATGCAGTCCCTCTTGGACTAGCACTAAATTATCTGCGATAAAGTCCCTTTTGATTTAGTACTAAGCTGTCTACGATACTTTCCGTCCCGCTTTTGCACTAAACTATCTACGATGCAGTCCCTCTAGGTAAAATGCTAATATATCTACGATGCAGTCCCTCTCGGACTAGCACTAAACTATCTATGATGCAGTCCCCCTCAGACTAATACTAAACTATTTACGATGCAGTCCCTGTGGGACTAGCAGTTAACTATCGACGATGCAGTCCCTCTAGATTTAGCTGTAACCTATCGACGATGCAGTCCCTCTAGATTAGGAACCAAACTATTCATATACGATACAGTTCCTCTCGAACTTGCACCAAACTGTCTACGATGCAGTCCCTCTCGGACCAGCACTCAACTATCTACGATGCAGTCCCTCTGGGACTAGCACAAAAATATCTACGATGCAGTCCCTCTGGGACTAGCACAAAAATATCTACGATGCAAACCATCTCGCGCTAGCAGTAAACTATCTACGATGCAGTTCCTCTCAAACTAGCACTAAAATTTCTGCGATGCAGTTCATGCCGAACTTGCACTAAACTATCTACGATGCAGTCCCTTTTGATTTAGCACTTCGCTATATACTCTCCCGAACTAGCACTAAGATATCTACGATGCAGTCCCCCTCGGACTAGCAGAAAACTATCTACGATGCAGGCCCTCTCGCGCTAGCAGTAAATTATCTACGATGCAGTTCCTCCAGAACTAGCACTAAACAATCTACGATGCAATCCCTCTTGGACTAGCACTAAATTATCTACGATGCAGCCTCTTTTGATTTGGCTCTAAGCTATCTACGATACATAAGGTCCCGATTTTGCACCAAACTATCTACGATGCAGTCCCTCTCCGACTAAAATGTCTACGATACAGACGATGCAGTCCCTCTCCGACTAGCAGTACAGTCCCTTTTGATTTAGCACTTCGCTATATACTCTCCCGAACTAGCACTAAAATATCTACGATGCTGTCCTCCTCGGACTAGCTGTTAACTAACTACATTGCAGTTCCTCTCGAACTAGCTCTAATCTATCTTCGATGCAGTCCCTCTTGGACTAGCACTAAATTATCTACGATCAATTCCCTTCTGATTTAGTACTAAGCTGTCTGCGATACTTTCCGTCCCGATTTTGCACTAAAATATCTACGATGCAGTCCCTCTCGGACTAGCACTAAACTATCTACGATGCAGTCTCTCTCAGACTAAAACTAATCTATTTACGATGCAGTCCCTGTCGGACTAGCAGTTAACGATCTACGATGCAGCCCCTCTAGATTAACCATTAACTCTCTACGAAGCAGTCCCTTTCCGACTAGCACTAAACTATCTGCGATACAGTTCCTCTCGAACTTGCACTCAACTATCTACGATGCAGTCCCTTTTGATTTAGCACTTCGCTATATACTCTCCTGAACTAGCACTAAAATATATACTATGCAGTCCCTCTCGGCCCCCGTGTGGGTGCGGGATAGAATACACCCACGGTATGCCCTGCCTGTCGTAGGAGGCGACTAATAGGGCCGACATGGCCGAATAACTTGCCAGTTTTGATTTGTTCTGACCCCCTGTGGATGGGGAGGGCAGAATTCATCCACGGTATCCCCTGCCTGTCGTAAAAGGCGACTTAGAGGGGGCCTTATAAAGGTCGATTTTGGTTTTCTGGTCCCAGCTCTGGTTTGACCAATAGAAACAAACATGCATGCTGTTAGGGGAAGGGCCACCAGCTTGGCCATCTGGCCAGAAAGCCTAGACGGTATGCCCCATCCCGTCAGGTGGGTGCGCCATGTACCCTACAGTAGTATCCGCCTTACAACGAAGGTCCCTGCATGGCCGAATACTGGAGCTGAATAAATCCTGTGCATGCCGAGGGGGAAGTGCCTGTTCGAGGCACTGGGACCCCGGGCAATATCTGCTATGCCAGGTAGGTATTGCCTTGGCTGGGTGGCGCCCACAGTGATAGCCCCCGTTCGGAGTGGGCAGTATTCGGGGAGGATTTCGTCCGGGATGCCATCAAAGCGATCACGGACACCTGTACAGGGTGGCACCCTTAAAAAGCCGTCTCTTGAGTGTCGAGCTAATCCCAAGGTGTATACGCCTTGGGATGAAGCCTTTAATAGAAGATTCCCCGCTGATAGGTCTCCTCGCTACCTGGTAGCTACGAGGACTGACGGGGGTGATTTTAAACTAGTAAAATCAATAATTTTTTCTGAGGAAATCGAGGGGAAATTTGGGGACCTAAGCGGGATTTCCAAGCTCCGGAACGGTCAGCTGCTGCTGCACACCGTTGATCGGAAGCAAACCGAAGCGTTGCTGGAATGCACGCAATTCGGCGAAATTCCCGTTAAGGTCTCAAAACACGAAACGCTGAATGAGGTCCGAGGAGTTATTTTCCATCGTGACCTCATTTTAAATAGCGATGCGGAATTGTTGCGGGATCTGGGGAAGAGAGGCGTCACCAAGATTAGGCGCATCACCCGAAAGATTGGGGAGAACAGTGTCGATACCGGCGCTTTTATTCTCCATTTTGAGGGTGATGTAGTACCTAAGCAGGTGAAGGTCACATCGTACCACTGCGATGTTCGACCGTACATCCCTCCACCTATGCGCTGCTATCAATGCCAGAGATTCGGGCATGTTTCCGCCAGGTGCACTGCCAAGGCCGTGTGTAGAGAGTGTGGCAAGGGGACACATGAGGGTGAGAGGTGTACGCCTCCCCCGATTTGTCCTAACTGCCAAGGAAGCCACTCTCCACGATCGAAGCAGTGCCCTGAGTTCTGTAAGGAAGCAAAAATTCAAGAAATAAGAACTCTTGATAGGCTTTCATATCACGACGCTCGCAAGAGGTACCGTGATATGAATGCCCCCGAATTTCGGGTATCGTTTGCAGCTGCAACGACGCCCTCATTCACCCCTGCCGCATCTTTACCGAGTGTAGTACCCTCGACGCCCGTATTATCAGCTGTATTAAAATCACCCCTCGCTGTACCAGCGAAAAATGTCAGCCCGAAGGAGGTACAACAACCTTCTTCGGCCCAGCAAAAGAAGGCGCCGGTTATACCATCTAAACCGGCGCAATCGGAGAAGAAGTCCTCTTCTTCTCCGAAACGGTCGGCGAACAAGTCTTCCCCAGCTAAAGGGGGAAAGAAGACTTTGCCGACCGGGGCTGGTCCTTCTTCCAGCCCACCTAATACGAAAAATATAGGGGAGAAGAGGGAGACGGTTCGCCGCCGTCTCTCTCGCCCTCCTGCTGACGGGGTGGCTACTGTCTCTGCTGGCCTTTCCGCTCCCATTACCACCAAGGGAGCGAAGCCTGCTGAAGCCAAGCCCGTACGTATGGAGGAACTCCCCTATAGTAAAGAAAATAGATCGGCGGAGGAGAGGGGAACGGTTCAGCGCCGTTTCTCTTCCTCTCCTAAAGGCAGGGCTGCTCACGTATCTGCTGACCATCCCGCTCCCACCACTACCAGTGGAGCGGTGCCAGCAGGAGCGACCTTGTTTTATAAGGACCCGGCGTCTGTGGGGAAGGGACCATCTACTTCCCCAAACACGCGTCGGCGCCGATCCAAGAAGAAATCTCTTCGGGGCGTGTCGGGGACAGACACCCAGTCTTCCGACCGGGAGAAAGTCCCTCGACACCGCTCTCGCTCTTCCCCAAGAGCGAGACTCGTGAGGTCCGACGACGACCGCGCGCAACCCAAGAGAGCGCCCGCTCCATTTTCTTCGTCTTCGGACGGAGATGTGGAGATTGAGGTGTGCTCTCCTGCCCCATCATCTCCAACTAGAGCTGGGGAAGGGTGGCAAACGGTCAAGCATAAGTAGAAGACCCATTTCTACTTAAGTCCACACCATGGCACTATTACAATGGAACTGTAATAGCTATTCTGTTCATCTCGCTGAGTTACGACAATTAATATCTTCGTTTTCGGCAACCATTGTCTGTCTTCAGGAATCCAGGTTTCGTCCTGGACATGAGACAACAATGCGTCACTTCAAACTCTTCTCTAAAGACCGGGTGGACGGAGCTGTGGCCGCTGGTGGCGTCTGCACTCTCGTCCACTCTAGCCTCTTTAGTGAAGAGGTGCCGTTGCGTACTCAGCTAGAGGCAGTTGCAGTTCGTACTTCGTTGCCAGTAATGGCAACAGTATGTAACGTGTACTTCCCGCCTGATTCTCAGCCGGATTACGACCAGCTGGTGGATCTAGTCTCTCAGCTCCCCCCTCCTTTTCTCCTTCTGGGAGATGTTAATGCCCACAACACCATCTGGGGCTCCGCTACCACTAGCGGTAAAGGGAGAGATTTTGAGAGGCTGATCAGGCGGCTGGACCTGTGTCTGTTGAACACAGGGGAACCTACGCACTTCTCTATTGCGCACGGTACTTATTCAAGTATCGATATTACCCTGTGCAGTCGTGCGCTGGTTCCCCTGCTACAGTGGGGTGTACACGATGACCTTTGTAATAGTGACCATTTTCCAATTATCGTTACTCTTCCGAACCAGAGAGCCATCGAGTTACCAAGTCGATGGCTTCTCCGTCGGGCTGATTGGCCAACTTTCACGGCACGTGCGGTGTTTGCCGAAGATACCTTTGAGAGTGTCGACGATCATACCATTCACATAACGAATGGTATTTTGACTGCTGCTGAGGAAACAATACCTTCCTCATCCGGCAACTCACGCCGGAAGCTCGTCCCTTGGTGGACAGCCGAGATTGCAGCAGCCATTAAAGATCGTCGACGTGCTTTCAAATGCTATCGGAGGCAAAACACCATGGCCAACCTTATCACCTTCAGAAGGATGCGTGCCAGAGCCCGATATCTGATTCGGGAGAGTAAGAAAACGACGTGGGAAAAGTATGTGTCGTCCATGACGGCGCATACTCCATCATCTCAAGTGTGGACTAAGCTTCGTCGGATCTCCGGACTCCCGACTTCACTGTCGATACCCGGAGTGTCCATCAATGGAGACATCATCACGGACCATCTCGCCATTGCCAACAGCATTGGCTCGCACTTCTCCGATGTATCCTGCTCCGGGAGTTACGATCCTACATTTCTGACTCTGAAGCGGGAGGCAGAGACTCACCCCTTGTCCTTTGCCACTGCTGCTTCGGAGTCCTATAATGTACCATTCCCTGAATGGGAACTGCGCAGTGCGCTTGCACTGTGCAGGGATCCGGATAACATACATAATCAAATGTTAAAGCATCTGTGCGAATCCAGTATAAAACAACTGTTGATCCTCATCAATCGTATATGGATTGAAGGGGAGTTTCCATCTCAATGGCGAGAGGGGATCGTGATACCGATTCCTAAGGCTGGAAAGGATCCCAAGTTTGTAAGCAGCTATAGGCCCATTTGTTTGACAAATGGCCTATGTAAGCTGCTCGAAAAGATGGTGAACCGTCGACTGGTGTGGTTCTTGGAGGATAAAGGTCTCCTGTCTGAGTACCAATGTGGATTTCGCTCTCATAGGTCCACCACTGACCATCTGGTGCGACTTGAGAGCGCCATACAGGAGGCTTTTTTCCGAAAGCAGCACCTAGTCACGGTTTTCTTTGACCTCGAGAAAGCCTACGACACCACATGGCGCTACGGGATCCTTTCCACCCTTCACAAGTGGGGACTCCGTGGTAACTTACCGACTTTCATTGCGAATTTCATGTCCGTCCGACTCTTCCGTGTAAGGGTCGGTAGGACATTATCGGAATACTATACCCAAGAAAATGGAGTTCCTCAGGGTTCAGTGCTGAGTGTCACCTTGTTCGCGATTGCCATTAATGGCATTGTTGCCGCCGCCGGGTCCGCGGTAGTTCCATCGCTGTATGTAGACGATTTAGCTCTGCATTACAGCTCTGGAAGTATGGCAGTCGTGGAACGGCAATTGCAGCTAGCTATCAACCGGGTCGACAGGTGGGCTCACGACCGGCGTTTTCGTTTTTCAGCAGCGAAAACCTCCGTCGTCCATTTTTGTCGGCTACGGAGGCTACATTTACACCCTGAACTACATCTCAGGGATGCTGCGTTGCCGTTGGTTGACACTTATCGCTTCCTGGGGCTCCATTTTGACAGCAAGTTAACGTGGCAGCACCATATACGGCAATTGAAAATGACATGTCTCAGGAAACTGAACATGCTCAGGTTTCTTAGTGGCACTACGTGGGGGGCTGACCGTGCGGTGCTGCTACGGTTCTACCAAGCCCTCGTCCTGTCCCGGCTAGACTATGGTTCTGCGGCATACGGTTCAGCAAGGCCGGCAACCTTGAAAATGCTGGACAGTATCCACCATAGTGGCGTTAGGCTGGCTACCGGTGCCTTCCGGACCAGCCCGATACCCAGCCTACTCGCCGAATCGGGTGTTCCACCTTTAAATTATAGACGCCAACATATGCTTTTAGCATATGCTGCCAATGTGCGTCAAATGCCGCAACACCCGACCTATCAAGCTCTCTTCGGTACCCAAAACCACCAGGGTTACGCCAACCGGCCTCGTGCCACTCGGCCGGTTGGTATTAGACTTGATAGCTCGTGTACTGAAATAGGAGTGGCTGTAGGTCCCTGTATGATCCGGACATCTAGCGAGGTGCCTCCGTGGCAAGTCCCGCGTCCGGAAATTCGGTTAGATCTGCACCGAGGTCCTAAGGTGAACACGGATGCCTCCGTTTACCGGAGGCAGTTCCACAGCATAGTTCACCAATTTCCGGACGCTGGCATTCTATACACGGATGGTTCGAAGGTGGACGAGAAAGTGGGCTGTGCTTACGTTATTGATGGTGCAAATACCAAGATCTCTTTGCCTGAGGCCTGTAGTGTGTTTACTGCGGAGCTCGTTGCCATCTATGAAGCTCTGCAGTTTGCACTACAGGATGCTCGAATCCACTTTCTCGTGTGTACCGACTCTTTGAGTTCGTTGCAGTCAATTGCTACATGTTTCCCGCAACACCCCCTAGTGCAGCGAATCCACGACCTACTAGCCGGGCTGTGCCACGCTGACACTCGAATCACCTTTCTGTGGCTTCCAAGCCACATGGGAATTGTGGGAAATGAGTTAGCAGATCAAGCTGCAAAAGAGGCGGTATCACTACCACCTCGACCAATGGAGGTACCCGCTAGAGATATTCGCTCTCAGTTACGTCTACAAGTTCTGGCTTTTTGGGAGAGTCAGTGGCTAGCTGAATCACTGCCCAGTAAACTGAGAGCGATCAAGGGAACAACTCGTGTGTGGCGGAGCTCCTTCCGGGCCCGGAGAGTGTCCGTCATTTTGTGTAGGCTAAGGATAGGTCATACAAGATCCACCCACTCGTACCTAATGAGAAGGGAAGACTCCCCACTTTGTACATGTGGAGCCGTATTCACCGTGGCCCACATTTTTACCGAGTGTGTGGATCTTGCTGACTTACGAAGAAACCTTGGTTTGCAGACGACACTCAAACTTATATTAGCCGATGACGCGGTGGCTGCTGATCGCGTTATCCGCTTTATAAGTGAGAGTGGGTTAGGGCCAGCAATCTAAATTTTCCAGTGAACATTGACTCGACGACTTGTTCGTTTTTGAATGATAATGTTTTGTTTTTTCCGTAATTTTTGTATATTTTTATAATTTTTTATTTTTTATTTAATTATTTGTTTTTGTTTTATTAATTTTTGGTCTTTTTAAATTTAGATGTCCACCTCAAAATTTTAAATTCAATTCAAAATTTGTATTCTTTAATCTGTGTTAAGAGGGGCAGATGACCTCGTAGTTCCGCCCCTTAAAACAACAATAACTAACTAACTATCTACGATGCAGTTCCTTTCGAACTAGCACTAAACTATCTTCGATGCAGTCCCTCTTGGACTGCAACTAATTTATCTACGATGCAGTCCCTCTCAGACTAATACTAAACTATTTACGATGCAGTCCATGTCGGACTAGCACTAGATTATATACGATGAAGTCCCTTTTGATACATCTACGATACATTCCTTCTTGATTTTGAACTAAACTACGATGCAGTCCCTCTCGGACTAACAGTAAATTATCTACGATGCAGTTCCTCTCGAACCTGCACTACAATATCTACGATGCAGAACTTCCTCTATTTGGCCCTAAACTATCTGCGATGCAGTATCTTTAGAACTAGACCGAACCCATCTACGACGCAGTCCCTCTCGGAGTAGCAGTAAACTATCTACGATGCAGCCCCCCAAGGTTTAAGCACTATACTATCTACGATGCAATCCCTGTCGGTCTAGCAGTTAACAATCTACGATGCAGCCCCTCTAGATTTAGCACTAAACTATCTACGATTCAGTTCCTCGAACTAGCACTAAACTATCTTCGATCAGTCCCTCTCGAACTAGCACTAAATTGTTTACGATGCAGTCCCATTTTAATAAGCAATAAGCTATCTATGATACATTCCGTTTTGATTTTGCACTTACGTGTACGATTCAGTTCCTCTCGAACTAGCACTAAACTATCTACGAAGCAGTCCCTCTCCGCATAGCACTAAACTATCTGCGATGCAGTTCCTCTCGAACTTGCACTAAACTATCTACGATGCAGTCCCTTTTGATTTAGCACTTTGCTATATACTCTCCCGAACTAGCACTAAAATATCTACGATGCCGTCCCTCTCTGACTAGCAGTAAACTATCTTCGATGCAGTCCCTCTCGTACTAGCAGTTAACTACGATGCAGTTCCTCTCGAACTAGCACTAAAATTTCTGCGATGCAGTTCATCCCGAACTTGCACTAAGCTATCTACGATGCAGTCCCTTTTGATTTCTCACTTCGCTATATACTCTCCCGAACTAGCACTAAAATATCTACGATGCAGTCACTCTCGGACTAGCAGTAAACTATCATCGATGCAGTCCCTTTGGTACTAGCAGTTAACTAACTACGATGCAGTTCCTCTCGAACTAGCACTAATCTATCTTCGATGCAGTCCCTCTTGGACTAGCACTAAATTATCTACGATAAAGTCCCTTTTGATTAAGTACTAAGCTGTCTACGATACTTTCCGTCCCGATTTTGCACTAAACTATCTACGATGCAGTCCCTCTAGGTAAAATGCTAATATATCTACGATGCAGTCCCTCTCGGACTAGCACTAAACTATCTACGATGTAGTCCCTCTCAGACTAATACTAAACTATTTACGATGCAGTCCCTGTGGGACTAGCAGTTAACTATCGACGATGCAGTTCCTCTAGATTTAGCAGTAACCTATCGACGATGCAGTCCCTCTAGATTAGGAACCAAACTATTCGTATACGATGCAGTTCCTCTCGAACTAGCACTAAACTAACTACGATGCAGTCCCTTTTGATTTAACACTGACACATTTCGTTTTGATTTTGCACTAAACTATCTACGATGCAGTCCCTCTCCGACTAGCAGTAAACTGTCTACGATGCAGTTCCTCTCGAACTTGCACTAAACTGTCTACGATGCAGTCCCTCTCGGACCAGCACTCAACTATCTACGATGCAGTCCCTCTGGAACTGGCACAAAAATATCTACGATGCAGTCCCTCTCGGACTAGCAGTAAACTATCTACGATGCAGACCATCTCGCGCTAGCAGTAAACTATCTACGATGCAGTTCCTCTCAAACTAGCACTAAACAATCTTCGATGCCCCCGTGTGGGTGCGGGATTGAATACACCCACGGTATGCCCTGCCTGTCGTAGGAGGCGATTAATAGGGCCGACACGGCCGAATAACTTGCCAGTTTTTGATTTGTTCAGACCCCCTGTGGATGGGGAGGGCAGAATTCATTCACGGTATCCCCTGCCTGTCGTAAAAGGCGACTTAGTGGGGGCCTTAAAATGGTCGACTTTGGTTTTCTGGTCCCAGCTCTGGTTTGACCAATAGAATTAAACATGCATGCTGTTAGGGGAAGGGCCACCAGCTTGGCCATCTGGCCAGAAAGCCTAGACGGTATGCCCCATCCCGTCAGGTGGGTGCGCCATGTACCCTACAGTAGTATCCGCCTTACAACGAAGGTCCCTGCATGGCCGAATACTGGAGCTGAATAAATCCTGTGCATGCCGAGGGGGAAGTGCCTGTTCGAGGCACTGGGACCCCGGGCAATATCTGCTATGCCAGGTAGGTATTGCCTTGGCTGGGTGGCGCCCACAGTGATAGCCCCTGTTCGGAGTGGGCAGTATTCGGGGAGGATTTCGTCCGGGATGCCAAGTAAGCGATCACGGACACCTGTACAGGGTGGCACCCTTAAAAGCCGTCTCTTGAGTGTCGAGCTAATCCCAAGGTGTATACGCCTTGGGATGAAGCCTTTAATAGAAGATTCCCCGCTGATAGGTCTCCTCGCTACCTGGTAGCTACGAGGACTGACGGGGGTGATTTTAAACTAGTAAAATCGATAATTTTTTCTGAGGAAATCGAGGGGAAATTCGGGGACCTAAGCGGGATATCCAAGCTCCGGAACGGTCAGCTGCTGCTGCACACCGTTGATCGGAAGCAAACCGAAGCGTTGCTGGAATGCACGCAATTCGGCGAAATTCCCGTTAAGGTCTCAAAACACGAAACGCTGAATGAGGTCCGAGGAGTTATTTTCCATCGTGACCTCATTTTGAATAGCGATGCGGAATTGTTGCGGGATCTGGGGAAGAGAGGCGTCACCAAGATTAGGCGCATCACCCGAAAGATTGGAGAGAACAGCGTCGATACCGGCGCTTTTATTCTCCATTTTGAGGGTGATGTTGTGCCTAAGCAGGTGAAGGTCACATCGTACCACTGCGATGTTCGACCGTACATCCCTCCACCTATGCGCTGCTATCAATGCCAGAAATTCGGGCATGTTTCCGCCAGGTGCACTGCCAAGGCCGTATGTAGAGAGTGTGGCAAGGGGACACATGAGGGCGAGAGGTGTACGCCTCCCCCGATTTGTCCTAACTGCCAAGGAAGCCACTCTCCACGATCGAAGCAGTGCCCTGAGTTCTGTAAGGAAGCAAAAATTCAAGAAATAAGAACTCTTGATAGGCTTTCATATCACGACGCTCGCAAGAGGTACCGTGATATGAATGCCCCCGAATTTCGGGTATCGTTTGCAGCTGCAACGACGCCCTCATTCACCCCTGCCGCATCTTTACCGAGTGTAGTACCCTCGACGCCCGTATTTTCAGCAGTATTAAAATCACCCCTCGCTGTACCAGCGAAAAATGTCAGCCCGAAGGAGGTACAACAACCTTCTTCGGCCCAGCAAAAGAAGGCGCCGGTTATACCACCTAAACCGGCGCAATCGGAGAAGAAGTCATCTTCTTCTCCGAAACGGTCGGCGAATAAGTCTTCCCCAGTTAAAGGGGGAAAGAAGACTTTGCCGACCGGGGCTGGTCCTTCTTCCAGCCCACCTAATACGAAAAATATAGGGGAGAAGAGGGAGTCGGTTCGTCGCCGTCTCTCTCGCCCTCCTGCTGACGGGGTGGCTACTGTCTCTGCTGGCCTTTCCGCTCCCACTACCACCAAGGGAGCGAACCCTGCTGAAGCCAGGCCCGTCCGTATGGAGGAACTCCCCTATAGAAAAGAAAATAGATCGGCGGAGGAGAGGGGAGCGGTTCAGCGCCGTTCCTCTTCTTCTCCTAAAGGCAGAGCTGCTCACGTATCTGCTGGATATCCCGCTCCCACCACTACCAGTGGAGCGGTGCCAGCTGGAGCGACCTTGTTTTATAAGGACCCGGCGTCTGTGGGGAAGGGACCATCTACTTCCCCAAACACACGTCGGCGCCGATCCAAGAAGAAATCTCTTCGGGGCGTGTCGGGGACTGACACCCAGTCTTCGGACCGGGAGAAAGTCCCTCGAGACTGCTCTTGCTCTTCCCCAAGAGCGAGACTCGTGAGGTCCGACGACGACCGCGCGCAACCCAAGAGAGCGCCCGCTCCATTTTCTTCGTCTTCGGACGGAGATGTGGAGATTGAGGTGTGCTCTCCTGCCCCATCATCTCCAACTAGAGATGGGGAAGGGTGGCAAACGGTCAAGCATAAGTAGAAGACCCACTTCTACTTAAGTCCACACCATGGCACTATTACAATGGAACTGTAATAGCTATTCTGTTCATCTCGCTGAGTTACGACAATTAATATCTTCGTTTTCGGCAACCATTGTCTGTCTTCAGGAATCCAGGTTTCGTCCTGGACATGAGACAACAATGCGTCACTTCAAACTCTTCTCTAAAGACCGGGTGGACGGAGCTGTGGCCGCTGGTGGCGTCTGCACTCTCGTCCACTCTAGCCTCTTTAGTGAAGAGGCAGTTGCAGTTCGTACTTGGTTGCCAGTAATGGCAACAGTATGTAACGTGTACATCCCGCCTGATTCTCAGCCGGATTACGACCAGCTGGTGGATCTAGTCTCTCAGCTCCCCCCTCCTTTCCTCCTTCTGGGAGATGTTAATGCCCACAACACCATCTGGGGCTCCGCTACCACTAGCGGTAAAGGGAGAGATTTTGAGAGGCTGATCAGGCGGCTGGACCTGTGTCTGTTGAACACAGGGGAACCTACGCACTTCTCTATTGCACACGGTACTTATTCAAGTATCGATATTACCCTGTGCAGTCGTGCACTGATTCCCCTGCTACAGTGGGGTGTACACGATGACCTTTGTAATAGTGACCATTTTCCAATTATCGTTACTCTTCCGAACCAGAGAGCCATCGAGTTACCAAGTCGATGGCTTCTCCGTCGGGCTGATTGGCCAACTTTCACGGCACGTGCGGTGTTTGCCGAAGATACCTTTGAGAGTGTCGACGATCATACCATTCACATAACGAATGGTATTTTGGCTGCTGCTGAGGAAACAATACCTTCCTCGTCCGGCAACTCACGCCGGAAGCTTGTCCCTTGGTGGACAGCCGAGATTGCAGCAGCCATTAAAGATCGTCGACGTGCTTTCAAATGCTATCGGAGGCAAAACACTATGGCCAACCTTGTCACCTTCAGAAGGATGCGTGCTAGAGCCCGATATCTGATTCGGGAGAGTAAGAAAACGACGTGGGAAAAGTACGTGTCGTCCATGACGGCGCATACTCCTTCATCTCAAGTGTGGACTAAGCTTCGTCGGATCTCCGGACTCCCGACATCACTGTCGATACCCGGAGTGTCCATCAATGGAGACATCATCACGGACCATCTCGCCATTGCCAACAGCATTGGCTCGCACTTCTCCGATGTACCCTGCTCCGGGAGTTACGATCCTACATTTCTGACTCTGAAGCGGGAGGCAGAGACTCACCCCTTGTCCTTTGCCACTGCTGCTTCGGAGTCCTATAATGTACCATTCTCTGAATGGGAACTGCGCAGTGCGCTTGCACTGTGCAGGGATACGGCTCCTGGACCGGATAACATACATAATCAAATGTTGAAACATCTGTGTGAATCCAGTATAAAAAAAAACTGTTGATCCTCATCAATCGTATATGGATTGAAGGGGAGTTTCCATCTCAATGGCGAGAGGGGATCCTGATACCGATTCCTAAGGCTGGAAAGGATCCCAAGTTTGTAAGCAGCTATAGGCCCATTTGTTTGACAAATGGCCTATGTAAGCTGCTCGAAAAGATGGTGAACCGTCGACTGGTGTGGTTCTTGGAGGATAAAGGTCTCCTGTCTGAGTACCAATGTGGATTTCGCTCTCATAGGGCCACAACTGACCATCTGGTGCGACTTGAGAGCGCCATAGAGGAGGCTTTTTTTTTCCACGAAAGCAGCACCTAGTCACGGTTTTCTTTGACCTCGAGAAAGCCTACGACACCACATGGCGCTACGGGATCCTTTCCACCCTTCACAAATGGGGACTCCGTGGTAACTTACCGACTTTCATTGCGAATTTCATGTCCGTCCGACTCTTCCGTGTAAGGGTCGGTAGGACATTATCGCAATACTATACCCAAGAAAATGGAGTTCCTCAGGGTTCAGTGCTGAGTGTCACCTTGTTCGCGATTGCCATTAATGGCATTGTTGCCGCCGCCGGGTCCGCGGTAGTTCCATCGCTGTATGTAGACGATTTAGCTCTGCATTACAGCTCTGGAAGTATGGCAGTCGTGGAACGGCAATTGCAGCTAGCTATCAACCGGGTCGACAGGTGGGCTCACGACCGGGGTTTTCGTTTTTCAGCTGCGAAAACCTCCGTCGTCCATTTTTGTCGGCTACGGAGGCTACATTTACACCCTGAACTACATCTCAGGGATGCTGCGTTGCCGTTGGTTGACACTTATCGCTTCCTGGGGCTCCATTTTGACAGCAAGTTAACGTGGCAGCACCATATACGGCAATTGAAAATGACATGTCTCAGGAAACTGAACATGCTCAGGTTTCTTAGTGGCACTACGTGGGGGGCTGACCGTGCGGTGCTCCTACGGTTCTACCAAGCCCTCGTCCTGTCCCGGCTAGACTATGGTTCTGCGGCATACGGTTCAGCAAGGCCGGCAACCTTGAAAATGCTGGACAGTATCCACCATAGTGGCGTTAGGCTGGCTACCGGTGCCTTCCGGACCAGCCCGATACCCAGCCTACTCGCCGAATCGGGTGTTCCACCTTTAAATTATAGACGCCAACATATGCTTATAGCATATGCTGCCAATGTGCGTCAAATGCCGCAACACCCGACCTATCAAGCTCTCTTCGGTACCCAAAACCACCAGGGTTACGCCAACCGGCCTCGTGCCACTCGGCCGGTTGGTATTAGACTTGATAGCTCGTGCACTGAAATTGGAGTGGCTGTAGGTCCCTGTATGATCCGGACATCTAGCGAGGTGCCTCCGTGGCAAGTCCCGCGTCCGGAAATTCGGTTAGATCTGCACCGAGGTCCTAAGGTGAACACGGATGCCTCCGTTTACCGGAAGCAGTTCCACTGCATAGTTCACCAATTTCCGGACGCTGGCATTTTATACACGGATGGTTCGAAGGTGGACGAGAAAGTGGGTTGTGCTTACGTTATTGATGGTGCAAATACCAAGATCTCTTTGCCTGAGGCCTGTAGTGTGTTTACTGCGGAGCTCGTTGCCATCTATGAAGCTCTGCAGTTTGCACTACAGGATGCACGAATCCACTTTCTCGTGTGTACCGACTCTTTGAGTTCGTTGCAGTCAATTGCTACATGTTTCCCGCAACACCCCCTAGTGCAGCGAATCCACGACCTACTAGCCGGGCTGTGCCACGCTGACACTCGAATCACCTTTCTGTGGCTTCCAAGCCACATGGGAATTGTGGGAAATGAGTTAGCAGATCAAGCTGCAAAAGAGGCGGTATCACTACCACCTCGACCAATGGAGGTACCCGCTAGAGATATTCGCTCTCAGTTACGCCTACAAGTTCTGGCTTTTTGGGAGAGTCAGTGGCTAGCTGACCCACTGCCCAGTAAACTGAGAGCGATCAAGGGAACAACTCGCGTGTGGCGGAGCTCCTCCCGGGCCCGGAGAGAGTCCGTCATTTTGTGTAGGCTAAGGATAGGTCATACAAGATCCACCCACTCGTACCTAATGAGAAGGGAAGACCCCCCACTTTGTACCTGTGGAGCCGTATTCACCGTGGCCCACATTTTTACCGAGTGTGTGGATCTTGCTGACTTACGAAGAAACCTTGGTTTGCAGACGACACTCAAACTTATATTAGCCGATGACGCGGTGGCTGCTGATCGCGTTATCCGCTTTATAAGTGAGAGTGGGTTAGGGCCAGCAATCTAAATTTTCCAGTGAACATAGACTCAACGACTTGTTCGTTTTTGAATGATAATGTTTTGTTTTTTCCGTAATTTTTGTTTATTTTTATAATTTTCATTTTTTATTTAATTGTTTGTTTTTGTTTTATTAATTTTTGGTCTTTTTAAATTAGATGTCCACCTCAAAATTTTAAATTCAACTCAAAATTTGTTTTCTTTAATCTGTGTTAAGAGGGGCAGATGACCTCGTAGTTCCGCCCCTTAAAACAACAATAACTAACTAACTAACAATCTTCGATGCAGTCCCTCTTGGACTAGCACTAAATTATCTACGATGCAGCCTCTTTTGATTTGGCACTAAGCTATCTACGATACATTCCGTCCCGATTTTGCACTAAACTATCTACGATGCAGTCCCTCTCCGACTAAAATATCTACGATGCAGTCCCTCTCCGACTAGCAGTACAGTCCCCTTTGATTTAGCACTTCGCTATATACTCTCCCGAACTAGCACTAAAATATCTACGATGCAGTCCCTCTCGGACTAGCAATAAACTATCTTCGATGCAGTCCCTGTCGGACTAGCAGTTAACTATCGACGATGCAGTTCCTCTAGATTAAGCATTAAACTATCTACGATGCAGTCCCTCTCGGACCAGCACTCAACTATATACGACGCAGTCCCTCTCGGACTAACAGTAAATTATCTACGATGCAGTTCCTCTCGAACCTGCACTAAAATATCTACGATACAGACCTTCCTCTATTTGGCCCTAAACTATCTGCGATGCAGTATCTTTAGAACTATACCGAACCCATCTACGACGCAGTCCCTCTTGGACTAGCAGTAAACTATCTACGATGCAGTCCCCCAAGGTGTAAGTACTATACTATCTACGATGCAATCCCTGTCGGTCTAGCAGTTAACAATCTACGATGCAGCCCCTCTAGATTTAGCACTTAACTATCTACGATGCAGTTCCTCGAACTAGCACTAAACTATCTTCGATCAGCCCCTCTCGAACTAGCACTAAATTGTTTACGATGCAGTCGCATTTTAATAAGCAATAAGCTATCTATGATACGTTCCGTCTTAATTTTGCACTTAAGTCTACGATTCAGTTCCTCTCGAACTAGCACTAAACTATCTACGAAGCAGTCCCTCTCCGTCTAGCACTAAACTATCTGCGATGCAGTTCCTCTCGAACTTGCACTAAACTATCTACGATGCAGTCCCTTTTTATTTAGCACTTCGCTATATACTCTCCCGAACTAGCACTAAAATATCTACGATGCAGTCACTCTCGGACTAGCAGTAAACTATCATCGATGCAGTCCCTTTCGTACTAGCAGTTAACTAACTACGATGCGGTTCCTCTCGAACTAGCACTAATCTATCTTCGATGCAGTCCCTCTTGGACTAGCACTAAATTATCTACGATAATGTCCCTTTTGATCTCGTACTAAGCTGTCTACGATACTTTCCGTCCCGAATTTGCACTAAACTATCTACGATGCAGTCCCTCTAGGTAAAATGCTAATATATCTACGATGCAGTCCCTCTCGAACTAGCACTAAACTAACTACGATGCAGTCCCTTTTGATTTAACACTGACACATTTCGTTTTGATTTTGCACTAAACTATCTACGATGCAGTTCCTCTCGAACTTGCACTAAACTGTCTACGATGCAGTTCTTCTCGAACTTGCACTAAACTGTCTACGATGCCGTCCCTCTCGGACCAGCACTCAACTATCTACGATGCAGTCCCTCTGGGACTAGCACAAAAATATCTACGATGCAGTCCCTCTCGGACTAGCAGTAAACTATCTACGATGCAGACCATGTCGCGCTAGCAGTAAACTATCTACGATGCAGTTCCTCTCAAACTAGCACTAAGCAATCTTCGATGCAGTCCCTCTTGGACTAGCACAGAATTATTTACGATGCACCCTCTTTTGATTTGGCACTAAGCTATCTACGATACATTCCGTCCCGATTTTGCACTAAACTATCTACGATGCAGTCCCTCTCCGACTAAGATATCTACGATACAGACGATGCAGTCCCCCTCCGACTAGCAGTACAGTCCCTTTTGATTTAGCTCTTCGCTATATACTCTCCCGAACTAGCACTAAAATATCTACGATGCAGTCCCTCTCGGACTAGCAATAAACTATCTTCGATGCAGTCCCTGTCGGACTAGCAGTAAACTATCTACGATGCAGTCCCTCTCCGACTAGCACTAAACTATCTGCGATGCAGTTCCTCTGGAACTTGCACTCAGCTATCTACGATGCAGTCCCTTTTGATTTAGCACTTCGCCATATAGTCTCCTGAACTAGCACTAAAGTATATACGATGCAGTCCCCCTCGGACTAGCAGTAAACTATCTTCGATGCAGTCCCCCTCCTACTGCCTGTCGTAGGAGGCGACTAATAGGGCCGACATGGCCGAATAACTTGCCAGTTTTGATTTGTTCAGACCCCCTGTGGATGGGGAGGGCAGAATTCATCCACGGTATCCCCTGCCTGTCGTAAAAGGCGACTTAGAGGGGGCCTTATAAAGGTCAATTTTGGTTTTCTGGTCCCAGCTCTGGTTTGACCAATAGAAATAAACATGCGTGCTGTTAGGGGAAGGGCCACCAGCTTGGCCATCTGGCCAGAAAGCCTAGACGGTATGCCCCATCCCGTCAGGTGGGTGCGCCATGTACCCTACAGTAGTATCCGCCTTACAACGAAGGTCCCTGCATGGCCGAATACTGGAGCTGAATAAATCCTGTGCATGCCGAGGGGGAAGTGCCTGTTTGAGGCACTGGGACCCCGGGCAATATCTGCTATGCCAGGTAGGTATTGCCTTGGCTGGGTGGCGCCCACAGTGATAGCCCCCGTTCGGAGTGGGCAGTATTCGGGGAGGATTTCGTCCGGGATGCCATCAAAGCGATCACGGACACCTGTACAGGGTGGCACCCTTAAAAAGCCGTCTCTTGAGTGTCGAGCTAATCCCAAGGTGTATACGCCTTGGGATGAAGCCTTTAATAGAAGATTCCCCGCTGATAGGTCTCCTCGCTACCTGGTAGCTACGAGGACTGACGGGGGTGATTTTAAACTAGTAAAATCAATAATTTTTTCTGAGGAAATCGAGGGGAAATTTGGGGACCTAAGCGGGATTTCCAAGCTCCGGAACGGTCAGCTGCTGCTGCACACCGTTGATCGGAAGCAAACCGAAGCGTTGCTGGAATGCACGCAATTCGGCGAAATTCCCGTTAAGGTCTCAAAACACGAAACGCTGAATGAGGTCCGAGGAGTTATTTTCCATCGTGACCTCATTTTAAATAGCGATGCGGAATTGTTGCGGGATCTGGGGAAGAGAGGCGTCACCAAGATTAGGCGCATCACCCGAAAGATTGGGGAGAACAGTGTCGATACCGGCGCTTTTATTCTCCATTTTGAGGGTGATGTAGTACCTAAGCAGGTGAAGGTCACATCGTACCACTGCGATGTTCGACCGTACATCCCTCCACCTATGCGCTGCTATCAATGCCAGAGATTCGGGCATGTTTCCGCCAGGTGCACTGCCAAGGCCGTGTGTAGAGAGTGTGGCAAGGGGACACATGAGGGTGAGAGGTGTACGCCTCCCCCGATTTGTCCTAACTGCCAAGGAAGCCACTCTCCACGATCGAAGCAGTGCCCTGAGTTCTGTAAGGAAGCAAAAATTCAAGAAATAAGAACTCTTGATAGGCTTTCATATCACGACGCTCGCAAGAGGTACCGTGATATGAATGCCCCCGAATTTCGGGTATCGTTTGCAGCTGCAACGACGCCCTCATTCACCCCTGCCGCATCTTTACCGAGTGTAGTACCCTCGACTCCCGTATTATCAGCTGTATTAAAATCACCCCTCGCTGTACCAGCGAAAAATGTCAGCCCGAAGGAGGTACAACAACCTTCTTCGGCCCAGCAAAAGAAGGCGCCGGTTATACCATCTAAACCGGCGCAATCGGAGAAGAAGTCCTCTTCTTCTCCGAAACGGTCGGCGAACAAGTCTTCCCCAGCTAAAGGGGGAAAGAAGACTTTGCCGACCGGGGCTGGTCCTTCTTCCAGCCCACCTAATACGAAAAATATAGGGGAGAAGAGGGAGACGGTTCGCCGCCGTCTCTCTCGCCCTCCTGCTGACGGGGTGGCTACTGTCTCTGCTGGCCTTTCCGCTCCCATTACCACCAAGGGAGCGAAGCCTGCTGAAGCCAAGCCCGTACGTATGGAGGAACTCCCCTATAGTAAAGAAAATAGATCGGCGGAGGAGAGGGGAACGGTTCAGCGCCGTTTCTCTTCCTCTCCTAAAGGCAGGGCTGCTCACGTATCTGCTGACCATCCCGCTCCCACCACTACCAGTGGAGCGGTGCCAGCAGGAGCGACCTTGTTTTATAAGGACCCGGCGTCTGTGGGGAAGGGACCATCTACTTCCCCAAACACGCGTCGGCGCCGATCCAAGAAGAAATCTCTTCGGGGCGTGTCGGGGACAGACACCCAGTCTTCCGACCGGGAGAAAGTCCCTCGACACCGCTCTCGCTCTTCCCCAAGAGCGAGACTCGTGAGGTCCGACGACGACCGCGCGCAACCCAAGAGAGCGCCCGCTCCATTTTCTTCGTCTTCGGACGGAGATGTGGAGATTGAGGTGTGCTCTCCTGCCCCATCATCTCCAACTAGAGCTGGGGAAGGGTGGCAAACGGTCAAGCATAAGTAGAAGACCCATTTCTACTTAAGTCCACACCATGGCACTATTACAATGGAACTGTAATAGCTATTCTGTTCATCTCGCTGAGTTACGACAATTAATATCTTCGTTTTCGGCAACCATTGTCTGTCTTCAGGAATCCAGGTTTCGTCCTGGACATGAGACAACAATGCGTCACTTCAAACTCTTCTCTAAAGACCGGGTGGACGGAGCTGTGGCCGCTGGTGGCGTCTGCACTCTCGTCCACTCTAGCCTCTTTAGTGAAGAGGTGCCGTTGCGTACTCAGCTAGAGGCAGTTGCAGTTCGTACTTCGTTGCCAGTAATGGCAACAGTATGTAACGTGTACTTCCCGCCTGATTCTCAGCCGGATTACGACCAGCTGGTGGATCTAGTCTCTCAGCTCCCCCCTCCTTTTCTCCTTCTGGGAGATGTTAATGCCCACAACACCATCTGGGGCTCCGCTACCACTAGCGGTAAAGGGAGAGATTTTGAGAGGCTGATCAGGCGGCTGGACCTGTGTCTGTTGAACACAGGGGAACCTACGCACTTCTCTATTGCGCACGGTACTTATTCAAGTATCGATATTACCCTGTGCAGTCGTGCGCTGGTTCCCCTGCTACAGTGGGGTGTACACGATGACCTTTGTAATAGTGACCATTTTCCAATTATCGTTACTCTTCCGAACCAGAGAGCCATCGAGTTACCAAGTCGATGGCTTCTCCGTCGGGCTGATTGGCCAACTTTCACGGCACGTGCGGTGTTTGCCGAAGATACCTTTGAGAGTGTCGACGATCATACCATTCACATAACGAATGGTATTTTGACTGCTGCTGAGGAAACAATACCTTCCTCATCCGGCAACTCACGCCGGAAGCTCGTCCCTTGGTGGACAGCCGAGATTGCAGCAGCCATTAAAGATCGTCGACGTGCTTTCAAATGCTATCGGAGGCAAAACACTATGGCCAACCTTATCACCTTCAGAAGGATGCGTGCTAGAGCCCGATATCTGATTCGGGAGAGTAAGAAAACGACGTGGGAAAAGTATGTGTCGTCCATGACGGCGCATACTCCTTCATCTCAAGTGTGGACTAAGCTTCGTCGGATCTCCGGACTCCCGACATCACTATCGATACCCGGAGTGTCCATCAATGGGGACATCATCACGGACCATCTCGCCATTGCCAACAGCATTGGCTCGCACTTCTCCGATGTATCCTGCTCCGGGAGTTACGATCCTACATTTCTGACTCTGAAGCGGGAGGCAGAGACTCACCCCTTGTCCTTTGCCACTGCTGCTTCGGAGTCCTATAATGTACCATTCTCTGAATGGGAACTGCGCAGTGCGCTTGCACTGTGCAGGGATACGGCTCCTGGACCGGATAACATACATAATCAAATGTTAAAACATCTGTGCGAATCCAGTATGAAAGAACTGTTGATCCTCTTCAATCGTATATGGATTGAAGGGGAGTTTCCATCTCAATGGCGAGAGGGGATCGTGATACCGATTCCTAAGGCTGGAAAGGATCCCAAGTTTGTAAGCAGCTATAGGCCCATTTGTTTGACAAATGGCCTATGTAAGCTGCTCGAAAAGATGGTGAACCGTCGACTGGTGTGGTTCTTGGAGGATAAAGGTCTCCTGTCTGAGTACCAATGTGGATTTCGCTCTCATAGGTCCACCACTGACCATCTGGTGCGACTTGAGAGCGCCATACAGGAGGCTTTTTTCCGGAAGCAGCACCTAGTCACGGTTTTCTTTGACCTCGAGAAAGCCTACGACACCACATGGCGCTACGGGATCCTTTCCACCCTTCACAAGTGGGGACTCCGTGGTAACTTACCGACTTTCATTGCGAATTTCATGTCCGTCCGACTCTTCCGTGTAAGGGTCGGTAGGACATTATCGCAGTACTATACCCAAGAAAATGGAGTTCCTCAGGGTTCAGTGCTGAGTGTCACCTTGTTCGCGATTGCCATTAATGGCATTGTTGCCGCCGCCGGGTCCGCGGTAGTTCCATCGCTGTATGTAGACGATTTAGCTCTGCATTACAGCTCTGGAAGTATGGCAGTCGTGGAACGGCAATTGCAGCTAGCCATCAACCGGGTCGACAGGTGGGCTCACGACCGGGGTTTTCGTTTTTCAGCAGCGAAAACCTCCGTCGTCCATTTTTGTCGGCTACGGAGGCTACATTTACACCCTGAACTACATCTCAGGGATGCTGCGTTGCCGGTGGTTGACACTTATCGCTTCCTGGGGCTCCATTTTGACAGCAAGTTAACGTGGCAGCACCATATACGGCAATTGAAAATGACATGTCTCAGGAAACTGAACATGCTCAGGTTTCTTAGTGGCACTACGTGGGGGGCTGACCGTGCGGTGCTGCTACGGTTCTACCAAGCCCTCGTCCTGTCCCGGCTAGACTATGGTTCTGCGGCATACGGTTCAGCAAGGCCGGCAACCTTGAAAATGCTGGACAGTATCCACCATAGTGGCGTTAGACTGGCTACCGGTGCCTTCCGGACCAGCCCGATACCCAGCCTACTCGTCGAATCGGGTGTTCCACCTTTAAATTATAGACGCCAACATATGCTGTTAGCATATGCTGCCAATGTGCGTCAAATGCCGCAACACCCGACCTATCAAGCTCTCTTCGGTACCCAAAACCACCAGGGGTACGCCAACCGGCCTCGTGCCACTCGGCCGGTTGGTATTAGACTTGATAGCTCGTGTACCGAAATAGGAGTGGCTGTAGGTCCCTGTATGATCCGGACATCTAGCGAGGTGCCTCCGTGGCAAGTCCCGCGTCCGGAAATTCGGTTAGATCTGCACCGAGGTCCTAAGGTGAACACGGATGCCTCCGTTTACCGGAGGCAGTTCCACAGCATAGTTCACCAATTTCCGGACGCTGGCATTCTATACACGGATGGTTCGAAGGTGGACGAGAAGGTGGGTTGTGCTTACGTTATTGATGGTGCAAATACCAAGATCTCTTTGCCTGAGGCCTGTAGTGTGTTTACTGCGGAGCTCGTTGCCATCTATGAAGCTCTGCAGTTTGCACTACAGGATGCACGAATCCACTTTCTCGTGTGTACCGACTCTTTGAGTTCGTTGCAGTCAATTGCTACATGTTTCCCGCAACACCCCCTAGTGCAGCGAATCCACGACCTACTAGCCGGGCTGTGCCACGCTGACACTCGAATCACCTTTCTGTGGCTTCCAAGCCACATGGGAATTGCGGGAAATGAGTTAGCGGATCAAGCTGCAAAAGAGGCGGTATCACTACCACCTCGACCAATGGAGGTACCCGCTAGAGATATTCGCTCTCAGTTACGCCTACAAGTTCTGGCTTTTTGGGAGAGTCAGTGGCTAGCTGACCCACTGCCCAGTAAACTGAGAGCGATCAAGGGAACTACTCGCGTTTGGCGGAGCTCCTTCCGGGCCCGGAGAGAGTCCGTCATTTTGTGTAGGCTAAGGATAGGTCATACAAGATCCACCCACTCGTACCTAATGAGAAGGGAAGACCCCCCACTTTGTACCTGTGGAGCCGTTTTCACCGTGGCCCACATTTTCACCGAGTGTGTGGATCTTGCTGACTTACGAAGAAACCTTGGTTTGCAGACGACACTCAAACTTATATTAGCCGATGACGCGGTGGCTGCTGATCGCGTTATCCGCTTTATAAGTGAGAGTGGGTTAGGGCCAGCAATCTAAATTTTCCAGTGAACTTTGACTCAACGACTTGTTCGTTTTTGAATGATAATGTATTGTTTTTTCCGTAATTTTTGTTTATGTTTATATTTTTATTTATTTAATTGTTTGTTTTTGTTTTATTAATTTTTGGTCTTTTTAAATTTAGATGTCCACCTCAAAATTTTAAATTCAATTCAAAATTTGTATTCTTTAATCTGTGTTAAGAGGGGCAGATGACCTCGTAGTTCCGCCCCTTAAAACAACAATAACTAACTAACTAGTTCCTCTCGAACTTGCACTAAACTATCTACGATGCAGTCCCTTTTGATTTAGCACTTCGCTTTATACGATGCACTTCTTCCCGAACTAGCACTGAAATATCTACGATGCAGTCCCTCTCGGACTACTTGTAAACTATCTACGATGCAGTCCCTGTCGGACTAGCAGTTAACTACAATACAGTTCCTCTCGAACTAGCACTTATCTATCTTCGATGCAGTCCCTCTTGGACTAGCACTAAATTATCTACGATCAAGTCCCTTCTGATTTAGTACTAAGCTGTCTACGATACTTTCCGTCCCAATTTTGCACTAAACTATCTACGATGCAGTCCCTCTAGGTAAAATGCTAATATATCTACGATGCAGTCCCTCTCGGACTAGCACTAAACTATCTGCGATGCTGTTCCTCTCGAACTTGCACTCAACTATCTACGAGGCAGTCCCTCCCGGACTAAAACTAAACTATTTACGATGCAGTCCCTGTCGGACTAGCAGTTAACGATCTACGATTCAGCCCCTCTAGATTAACCACTAAACTCTCTACGAAGCAGTCCCTCTCCGACTAGCACTAAACTATCTGCGATGCAGTTCCTCTCGAACTTGCACTCAACTATCTACGATGCAGTCCCTTTTGATTTAGCACTTCGCTATATACTCTCCTTAACTAGCACCAAAATATATACTATGCAGTCCCTCTCGGACTTGCCGTAAACTATCTTCGATGCAGTCCCGCTCGTACTAGCAGTTAACTAACTACGATGCAGTTCCTCTCGAACTAGCACTAATCTATCTTCGATGCAGTCCCTCTTGGACTAGCACTAAATTATCTACGATGCAGTCCCTCTCAGACTAATACTAAACTATTTACGATGCAGTCCTGTCGGACTAGCACTACATTATATACGTCGAAATCCCTTTTGATACATCTACGATACATTCCTTCTTGATTTTGAACTAAACTACGATGCAGTCCCTCTCGGACTAGCAGTAAATTATCTACGATGCAGTTCCTCTCGAACCTGCACCGAAATATCTACGATACAGACCTTCCTCTATTTGGCCCTAAACTATCTGCGATGCAGTATCTTTAGAACTAGACCGAACCCATCTATGACGCAGTCCCTCTCGGACTAGCAGTAAACTATCTACGATGCAGTCCCCCAAGGTTTAAGCACTATACTATCTAAGATGCAATCCCTGTCGGTCTAGCAGTTAACAATCTACGATGCAGCCCTTCTAGATTTAGCACTAAACTATCTACGATGCAGTTCCTCGAACTAGCACTAAACTATCTTCGATCAGTCCCTCTCGAACTAGCACTAAATTGTTTACGATGCAGTCCCATTTTAATAAGCAATAAGCTATCTATGATACATTCCGTCTTGATTTTGCACTTAAGTCGACGACTCAGTTCCTCTCGAACTAGCACTAAACTATCTGCGAAGCAGTCCCTCTCCGCATAGCACTAAACTATCTGCGATGCAGTTCCTCTCGAACTTGCTCTATACTATCTACGATGCAGTCCCTTTTGATTTAGCACTTCGCTATATACTCTCCCGAACTAGCACTAAAATATCTACGATGCAGTCACTCTCGGACTAGCAGTAAACTATCATCTATGCAGTCCCTTCGTACTAGCAGTTAACTAACTACGATGCAGTTCCTCTCGAACTAGCACTAATCTATCTTCGATGCAGTCCCTCTTGGACTAGCACTAAATTATCTACGATAATGTCCCTTTTGATTTCGTACTAAGCTGTCTACGATACTTACCGTCCCGAATTTGCACTAAACTATCTACGATGCAGTCCCTCTAGGTAAAATGCTAATATATCTACGATGCAGTCCCTCTCGAACTAGCACTAAACTAACTACGATGCAGTCCCTTTTGATTTAACACTGACACATTTCGTTTTGATTTTGCACTAAACTATCTACGATGCAGTTCCTCTCGAACTTGCACTAAACTGTCTACGATGCAGTTCTTCTCGAACTTGCACTAAACTGTCTACGATGCCGTCCCTCTCGGACCAGCACTCAACTATCTACGATGCAGTCCCTCTGGGACCAGCACAAAAATATCTACGATGCAGTCCCTCTCGGACTAGCAGTAAACTATCTACGATGCAGACCATGTCGCGCTAGCAGTAAACTATCTACGATGCAGTTCCTCTCAAACTAGCACTAAGCAATCTTCGATGCAGTCCCTCTTGGACTAGCACAGAATTATTTACGATGCACCCTCTTTTGATTTGGCACTAAGCTATCTACGATACATTCCGTCCCGATTTTGCACTAAACTATATACGATGCAGTCCCTCTCCGACTAAGATATCTACGATACAGACGATGCAGTCCCCCTCCGACTAGCAGTACAGTCCCTTTTGATTTAGCTCTTCGCTATATACTCTCCCGAACTAGCACTAAAATATCTACGATGCAGTCCCTCTCGGACTAGCAATAAACTATCTTCGATGCAGTCCCTGTCGGACTAGCAGTAAACTATCTACGATGCAGTCCCTCTCCGACTAGCACTAAACTATCTGCGATGCAGTTCCTCTGGAACTTGCACTCAGCTATCTACGATGCAGTCCCTTTTGATTTAGCACTTCGCCATATAGTCTCCTGAACTAGCACTAAAGTATATACGATGCAGTCCCCCTCGGACTAGCAGTAAACTATCTTCGATGCAGTCCCCCTCCTACTAGCATTTAACTAACTACGATGCAGTTCCTCTCGAACTAGCACTAATCTATCTTCGTTGCAGTCCCTCTTGGACTAGCACTAAATTATCTACGATAAAGTCCCTTTTGATTTAGTACTAAGCTGTCTACGATACATTCCTTCTTGATTTTGAACTAAACTACGATACAATCCCTCTCGGACTAGCAGTTAATTATCTACGATGCAGTTCTTCTCGAACCTGCACTAAAATATCTACGATACAGACCTTCCTCTATTTGGCCCTAAACTATCTGCGATGCAGTATCTTTAGAACTAGACCGAACCCATCTACGACGCAGTCCCTCTCGGACTAGCAGTAAACTATCTACGATGCAGTGCCCCAAGGTTTAAGCACTATACTATCTACAATGCAATCCCTGTCGGTCTAGCAGTTAACAATCTACGATGCAGCCCCTCTAGATTTAGCACTAAACTATCTACGATGCAGTTCGTCTCGAACTAGCACTAAACTATCTACGAAGCAGTCCCTATCCGATTAGCAGTAAACTATCTACGAAGCAGTCCCTCTCAAACAAGCACTAAAATATGTACGATGCAGTCACTCTCGGACTAGCAGTTAACTAACTACGATGCAGTTCCTCTTGAACTAGCACTAAACTAACTACGATGCAGTCCCTCTCCGACTAGCAGTAAACTGTCTACGATGCAGTTCCTCTCGAACTTGCACTAAACTATCTACGATGCAGTCCCTTTTGATTTAGCACTTCGCTTTATACGATGCACTTCATCCCGAACTAGCACTGAAATATCTACGATGCAGTCCCTCTCGGACTACTTGTAAACTATCTACGATGCAGTCCCTGTCGGACTAGCAGTTAACTACAATACAGTTCCTCTCGAACTAGCACTTATCTATCTTCGATGCAGTCCCTCTTGGACTAGCACTAAATTATCTACGATCAAGTCCTTTCTGATTTAGTACTAAGCTGTCTACGATACTTTCCGTCCCGATTTTGCACTAAACTATCTACGATGCTGTCCCTCTAGGTAAAATGCTAATATATCTACGATGCAGTCCCTCTCGGACTAGCACTAAACTATCTGCGATGCTGTTCCTCTCGAACTTGCACTCAACTATCTACGAGGCAGTCCCTCCCGGACTAAAACTAAACTATTTACGATGCAGTCCCTGTCGGACTAGCAGTTAACGATCTACGATTCAGCCCCTCTAGATTAACCACTAAACTCTCTACGAAGCAGTCCCTCTCCGACTAGCACTAAACTATCTGCGATGCAGTTCCTCTCGAACTTGCACTCAACTATCTACGATGCAGTCCCTTTTGATTTAGCACTTCGCTATATACTCTCCTTAACTAGCACCAAAATATATACTATGCAGTCCCTCTCGGACTTGCCGTAAACTATCTTCGATGCAGTCCCGCTCGTACTAGCAGTTAACTAACTACGATGCAGTTCCTCTCGAACTAGCACTAATCTATCTTCGATGCAGTCCCTCTTGGACTAGCACTAAATTATCTACGATGCAGTCCCTCTCAGACTAATACTAAACTATTTACGATGCAGTCCTGTCGGACTAGCACTACATTATATACGTCGAATTCCCTTTTGATACATCTACGATACATTCCTTCTTGATTTTGAACTAAACTACGATGCAGTCCCTCTCGGACTAGCAGTAAATTATCTACGATGCAGTTCCTCTCGAACCTGCACCGAAATATCTACGATACAGACCTTCCTCTATTTGGCCCTAAACTATCTGCGATGCAGTATCTTTAGAACTAGACCGAACCCATCTACGACGCAGTCCCTCTCGGACTAGCAGTAAACTATCTTCGATGCAGTCCCCCAAGGTTTAAGCACTATACTATCTACGATGCAATCCCTGTCGGTCTAGCAGTTAACAATCTACGATGCAGCCCCTCTCGATTTAGCACTAAACTATCAACGATGCAGTTCCTCGAACTAGCACTAAACCATCTTTGATCAGTCCCTCTCGAACTAGCACTAAAATGTTTACGATGCAGTCCCATTTGAATAAGCAATAAGCTATCTATGTTACATTCCGTCTTGATTTTGCACTTAAGTCTACGATGCAGTTCCTCTCGAACTAGCACTAAACTATATACGAAGCAGTCCCTCTCCGACTAGCAGTAAACTTACGAAGCAGTCCCTCTCCGACTAGCACTAAAATATCTGCGATGCAGTTCCTCTCGAACTTGCACTAAACTATCTACGATAAAGTCCCTTTTGATTTAGTACTAACCTGTCTACGATACTTTCCGTCCCGATTTTGCACTAAACTTTCTACGATGCAGTCCCTCTAGGTAAAATGCTAATATATCTACGATGCAGTCCCTCTCGGACTAGCACTAAGCTATCTACGATGCAGTCCCTCTCAGACTAATACTAATATATTTACGATGCAGTCCCTGTCGGACTAGCAGTTAACTATCGACGATGCAGTCCCTCTAGATTTAGCAGTAACCTATCGACGATGCAGTCCCTCTAGATTACGAACCGAACTATTCACAAACGATGCAGTTCCTCTCGAACTAGCACTAAACTAACTACGATGCAGTCCCTTTTGATTTAACACCGACACATTTCGTTTTGATTTTGCACTAAACTATCTACGATGCAGTCCCTCGCCGACTAGCAGTAAACTGTCTACGATGCAGTTCCTCTCGAACTTGCACTAAGCTATCTACGATACAGACCTTCCTCTATTAGGCCCTAAGCTATCTGCGATGCAGTATCTTTAGAACTAGACCGAACCCATCTACGACGTAGTCCCTCTCGGACTAGCAGTGAACAATCTACGATGCAGCCCCTCTAGATTTTGCACTAAGCTATCTACAATGCAGTTCCTCTCGAACTAGCACTAAACTATCTGCGATGCAGTTCCTCTCGAACATGCACTAAACTATCTACGATGCAGTCCCTTTTGATTTAGCACTTCGCTTTATAGGATGCACTTCCTCCCGAACTAGAACTGAAATATCTACGATGAAGTCCCTCTCGGACTAGCAGTAAACTATCTACGATGCGATCCCTGTCGGTCTAGCAGTTAACAAACTACGATGCAGCCCAACTAGATTTAGCACTAAACTATCTACGATAAAATTCCTCGAACTAGCACTAAACTATCTTCGATCAGTCCCTCTCGATCTAGCACTAAATTGTTTACGATGCAGTCCCATTTGAATAAGCAATAAGCTATCTATGATACATTCCGTCTTGATTTTGCACTTAAGTCTATGATGCAGTTCCTCTCGAACTAGCACTAAACTACTACGAAGCAGTCCCTCTCCGACAAGCAGTAAACTATCTGCGAAGAAGTCCCTCTCTGACTAGCAGTAAAATATCTGCGATGCAGTTCCTCCTGAACTTGCACTAAACTCTCTACGATGCAGTCCCTTTTGATTTAGCACTTCGCCATATACTCTCCTGAACTAGCACTAAAATATATACGATGCAGTCCCTCTCGGACTAGCAGTAAACTATCTTCGATGCGGTCCCTCTCGTACTAGCATTTAACTAACTACGATGCAGTTCCTCTCGAACTAGCACTAATCTATCAATGCAGTCGCTCTTGGACTAGCACTAAATTATCTACGATGCAGTCCCTCTCAGACTAATACTAAACTATTTACGCTGCAGTCCCTGTCGGACTAGCACTAGATTATATACAATGAAGTCCCGTTTGATACATCTACGATACATTCCTTCTTGATTTTGAACTAAACTACGATGCAGTCCCTCTCGGACTAGCAGTAAATTATCTACGATGCAGTTCCTCTCGAACCTGCACCATAATATCTACGATTCAGACCTTCCTCTATTTGGCCCTAAACTATCTGCGATGCAGTATCTTTAGAGACCGAACCCATCTACGACGCACGCCCTCTCGGACTAGCAGTAAACTATCTACGATGCAGTCCATCTCGCGCCAGCAGTAAACTATATACGATGCAGTTCCTCTCAAACTAGCACTAAACAATCTTCGATGCAGTCCCTCTTGGACTAGCACTAAATTATCTACGATGCAGCCTCTTTTGATTTGGCACTAAGCTATCTACAATACATTCCGTCCCGATTATGCACTAAACTATCTACGATGCAGTCCCTCTCCGACTAAAATATCTACGATACAGTCCCTCTCGGACTAGCAATAAACTATCTTCGATGCAGTTCCTCTTGAACTAGCACTAAACTATCTGCGATGCAGTTCCTCTCGAACTTGCACCAAACTATCTACGATGCAGTCCCTTTTGATTTAGCACTTCGCTTTATACGATGCACTTCATTCCGAACTAGCACTGAAATATCTACGATGCAGTCCCTCTCGGACTTGCAGTAAACTATCTACCATGCAGTCCCTGTCGGACTAGCAGTTAACTATCGAAGATGCAGTCCCTCTAGATTAAGCACTAAACTATCTACGATGCTGTTCGTCTCGAACTAGCACTAAACTATCGAAGACGCAGTCGCTCTAGATTAAGAACTAAACTATACATATACGATGCAGTTCCTATCGAACTTGCACTAAACTATCTACGATGCAGTTTCTCTCGCGCTAGCAGTAAACTATCTACGATGCAGTTCCTCTCGAACTAGCACTAAACTATCTGCGATGCAGTTCCTCTCGAACTTGCACTAAACTATCTACGATGCAGTCCCTCTCGGGCCAGCACTCAACTATCTACGATGCAGTCCCTCTTGGACTAGAACTGAACTTTCTACGATGCAGTTCCTCTCGAACTAGCACTAAACTATCTTCGATGCAGCCCCTCTCACACTAGCACTAGATTATATACGATGAAGTCCCTTTTGATACATCTACGATACATTCCTTCTTGATTTTGAACTAAACTACGATGCAGTCCCTCTCGGACTAACAGTAAATTATCTACGATGCAGTTCCTCTCGAACCTGCACTAAAATATCTACGATACAGACCTTCCTCTACTTGGCCCTAAACTATCTGCGATGCAGTATCTTTAGAACTAGACCGAACCCATCTATGACGCAGTCCCTCTCGGACTAGCAGTAAACTATCTACGATGCAGTCCCCCAAGGTTTAAGCACTATACTATCTACGATGCAATCCCTGTCGGTCTAGCAGTTAACAATCTACGATGCAGCCCTTCTAGATTTAGCACTAAACTATCTACGATGCAGTTCCTCGAACTAGCACTAAACTATCTTCGATCAGTCCCTCTCGAACTAGCACTAAATTGTTTACGATGCAGTCCCATTTTAATAAGCAATAAGCTATCTATGATACATTCCGTCTTGATTTTGCACTTAAGTCGACGACTCAGTTCCTCTCGAACTAGCACTAAACTATCTGCGAAGCAGTCCCTCTCCGCATAGCACTAAACTATCTGCGATGCAGTTCCTCTCGAACTTGCTCTATACTATCTACGATGCAGTCCCTTTTGATTTAGCACTTCGCTATGTACTCTCCCGAACTAGCACTAAAATATCTACGATGCAGTCACTCTCGGACTAGCAGTAAACTATCATCTATGCAGTCCCTTCGTACTAGCAGTTAACTAACTACGATGCAGTTCCTCTCGAACTAGCACTAATCTATCTTCGATGCAGTCCCTCTTGGACTAGCACTAAATTATCTACGATAAAGTCCCTTTTGATTTAGTACTAAGCTGTCTACGATACTTTCCGTCCCGATTTTTCACTAAACTATCTACGATGCAGTCCCTCTAGGTAAAATGCTAATATATCTACGATGCAGTCCCTCTCGGACTAGCACTAAACTATCTACGATGCAGTCCCTCTCAGACTAATACTAAACTATTTACGATGCAGTCCCTGTGGGACTAGCAGTTAACTATCGACGATGCAGTTCCTCTAGATTTAGCAGTAACCTATCGACGATGCAATCCCTCTAGATTAGGAACCAAACTATTCGTATACGATGCAGTTCCTCTCGAACTAGCACTAAACTACGATGCAGTCCCTTTTGATTTAACACTGACACATTTCGTTTTGATTTTGCACTAAACTATCTACGATGCAGTCCCTCTCCGACTAGCAGTAAACTGTCTACGATGCAGTTCCTCTCGAACTTGCACTAAACTGTCTACGATGCAGTCCCTCTCGGACCAGCACTCAACTATCTACGATGCAGTCCCTCTGGAACTAGCACAAAAATATCTACGATGCAGTCCCTCTCGGACTAGCAGTAAACTATCTACGATGCAGACCATCTCGCGCTAGCAGTACACTATCTACGATGCAGTTCCTCTCAAACTAGCACTAAACAATCTTCGATGCAGTCCCTCTTGGACCAGCACTAAATTATCTACGATGCAGCCTCTTTTGATTTGGCACTAAGCTATCTACGATACATTCCGTCCGGATTTTGCACTAAACTATCTACGATGCAGTCCCTCTCTGACTAAAATATCTACGATACAGACGATGCAGTCCCTCTACGACTAGCAGTACAGTCCCCTTTGATTTAGCACTTCGCTATATACTCTCCCGAACTAGCACTAAAATATCTACGATGCAGTCCCTCTTGGACTAGCAATAAACTATCTTCGATGCAGTCCCTGTCGGACTTGCAGTTAACTATCGACGATGCAGTCCCTCTAGATTAAGCATTAAACTATCTACGATGCAGTCCCTCTCGGACCAGCACTCAAATATCTACGATGCAGTCCCTCTTGGACTAGAACTAAACTATCTAAGATGCAGTCCCTTTCGGACTAGTTGTTAACGATCTACGATGCAGCCCCTCTAGATTAACCACTAAACTCTCTACGATGCAGTCCCTCTCCGACTAGCAGTAAACTATCTACGAAGCAGTCCCTCTCCGACTAGCAGTAAACTATCTGCGATGCAGTTCCTCTGGAACTTGCACTCAACTATCTACGATTCAGTCCCTTTTGATTTAGCACTTCGCCATATACTCTCCTGAACCAGCACTAAAATATATACGATGCAGTCCCTCTCGGACTAGCAGTAAACTATCTTCGATGCAGTCCCTCTCTTACTAGCAGTTAACTAACTACGATGCAGTTCCTCTCGAACTGGCACTAATCTATCTTCGATGCAGTCCCTCTTGGACTAGCACTAATTTATCTACGATGCAGTCCCTCTCAGACTAATACTAAACTATTTACGATGCAGTCCATGTCGGACTAGCACTAGATTATATACGATGAAGTCCCTTTTGATACATCTACGATACATTCCTCCTTGATTTTGAACTAAACTACGATGCAGTCCCTCTCGGACTAACAGTAAATTATCTACGATGCAGTTCCTCTCGAACCTGCACTAAAATATCTACGATACAGACCTTCCTCTATTTGGCCCTAAACTATCTGCGATGCAGTATCTTTAGAACTAGACCGAACCCATCTATGACGCAGTCCCTCTCGGACTAGCAGTAAACTATCTACGATGCAGCCCTTCTAGATTTAGCACTAAACTATCTACGATGCAGTTCCTCGAACTAGCACTAAACTATCTTCGATCAGTCCCTCTCGAACTAGCACTAAATTGTTTACGATGCAGTCCCATTTTAATAAGCAATAAGCTATCTATGATACATTCCGTCTTGATTTTGCTCTTAAGTCGACGACTCAGTTCCTCTCGAACTAGCACTAAACTATCTGCGATGCAGTTCCTCTCGAACTTGCACTAAACTATCTACGATGCAGTCCCTTTTGATTTAGCATTTCGCTATATTCTCTCCCGAACTAGCACTAAAATATCAACGATGCCGTCCCTCTCGGACTAGCAGTTAACTAACTACGATGCAGTTCCTCTCGAACTAGCACTAAAATTTCTGTGATGCAGTTCATCCCGAATTTGCACTAAGCTATCTACGATGCAGTCCCTTTTGATTTCTCACTTCGCTATATACTCTCCCGAACTAGCACTAAAATATCTACGATGCAGTCACTCTCGGACTAGCAGTAAACTTATCATCGATGCAGTCCCTTCGTACTAGCAGTTAACTAACTATGATGCAGTTCCTCTCGAACTAGCACTAATCTATCTTCGATGCAGTCCCTCTTGGACTAGCACTAAATTATCTACGATAAAGTCCCTTTTGATTTAGTACTAAGCTGTCTACGATACTTTCCGTCCCGATTTTGCACTAAACTATCTACGATTCAGTCCCTCTAGGTAAAATGCTAATATATCTACGATGCAGTCCCTCTCGGACTAGCACTAAACTATCTACGATGCAGTCCCTCTCAGACTAATACTAAACTATTTACGATGCAGTCCCTGTGGGACTAGCAGTTAACTATCGACGATGCAGTTCCTCTAGATTTAGCAGTAACCTATCGACGATGCAATCCCTCTAGATTAGGAACCAAACTATTCGTATACGATGCAGTTCCTCTCGAACTAGCACTTAACTAACTACGATGCAGTCCCTTTTGATTTAATACTGACACATTTCGTTTTGATTTTGCACTAAACTATCTACGATGCAGTCCCTCTCCGACTAGCAGTAAACTGTCTACGATGCAGTTCCTCTCGAACTTGCACTAAACTGTCTACGATGTAGTCCCTCTCGGACCAGCACTCAACTATCTACGATGCAGTCCCTCTGGAACTAGCACAAAAATATCTACGATGCAGTCCCTCTCGGACTAGCAGTAAACTATCTACGATGCAGACCATCTCGCACTAGCAGTACACTATCTACGATGCAGTTCCTCTCAAACTAGCACTAAACAATCTTCGATGCAGTCCCTCTTGGACTAGCACTAAATTATCTACGATGCAGCCTCTTTTGATTTGGCACTAAGCTATCTACGATACATTCCGTCCCGATTTTGCACTAAACTATCTACGATGCAGTCCCTCTCTGACTAAAATATCTACGATACAGACGATGCAGTCCCTCTCCGACTAGCAGTACAGTCCCCTTTGATTTAGCACTTCGCTATATACTCTCCCGAACTAGCACTAAAATATCTACGATGCAGTCCCTCTCGGACTAGCAATAAACTATCTTCGATGCAGTCCCTGTCGGACTAGCAGTTAACTATCGACGATGCAGTCCCTCTAGATTAAGCATTAAACTATCTACGATGCAGTCCCTCTCGGACCAGCACTCAAATATCTACGATGCAGTCCCTCTTGGACTAGAACTAAACTATCTAAGATGCAGTCCCTTTCGGACTAGTAGTTAACGATCTACGATGCAGCCCCTCTAGAATAACCACTAAACTCTCTACGAAGCAATCCCTCTCCGACTAGCAGTAAACTATCTACGAATCAGTCCCTCTCCGACTAGCACTAAACTATCTGCGATGCAGTTCCTCTGGAACTTGCACTCAACTATCTACGATTCAGTCCCTTTTGATTTAGCACTTCGCCATATACTCTCCTGAACTAGCACTAAAATATATACGATGCAGTCCCTCTCAGACTAATACTAAACTATTTACGATGCAGTCCCTGTCTGACTAGCACTTGATTATATACGACGAAGTCCCTATTGATACATCTACGATACATTCCTTCTTGATTTTGAACTAAACTACAATGCAGTCCCTCTCGGACTAACAGTAAATTATCTACGATGCAGTTCCTCTCGAACATGCACTAAAATATCCACGATACAGACCTTCCTCTATTTGGCCCTAAACTATCTGCGATGCAGTATCCTTAGAACTAGACCGAACCCATCTACGACTCAGTCCCTCTCGGACTAGCAGTAAACTATCTACGATGCAGTCCCCCAAGGTTTAAGCACTATACTATCTACGATGCAATCCCTGTCGGTCTAGCAGTTAACAATCTGCGATGCAGCCCCTCTAGATTTAGCACTTAACTATCTACGATGCAGTTCCTCGAACTAGCACTAAACCATCTTCGATCAGCCCCTCTCGAACTAGCACTAAATTGTTTACGATGCAGTCCCATTTTAATAAGCAATAAGCTATCTATGATATATTCCGTCTTGATTTTGCACTTAAGTCTACGATTCAGTTCCTCTCGAACTAGCACTAAACTATCTACGAAGCAGTCCCTCTCCGTCTAGCACTAAACTATCTGCGATGCAGTTCCTCTCGAACTTGCACTAAACTATCTACGATGCAGTCCCTTTTTATTTGGCACTTCGCTATATACTCTCCCGAATTAGCATTAAATATCTACGATGTAGTCACTCTCCGACTAGCAGTAAACTATCATCGATGCAGTCCCTTTCGTACTAGCAGTTAACTAACTACGATGCAGTTCCTCTCGAACTAGCACTAATCTATCTTCGATGCAGTCCCTCTTGGACTAGCACTAAATTATCTACGATAAAGTCCCTTTTGATTTAGTACTAAGCTGTCTACGATACTTTCCGTCCCGATTTTTCACTAAACTATCTACGATGCAGTCCCTCTAGGTAAAATGCTAATATATCTACGATGCAGTCCCTCTCGAACTAGCACTAAGCTAACTACGATGCCGTCCCTTTTGATTTAACACTGACACATTTCGTTTTGATTTTGCACTAAACTATCTACGATGCAGTCCCTCTCTGACTTGCACTAAACTGTCTACGATGCAGTTCCTCTCGAACTTGCACTAAACTGTCTACGAGGCCGTCCCTCTCGGACCAGCACTGAACTATCTACGATGCAGTCCCTCTCGGACTAGCAGTAAACTATCTACGATGCAGACCATGTCGCGCTGGCAGTAAACTATCTACGATGCAGTTCCTCTCAAACTAGCACTAAGCAATCTTCGATGCAGTCCCTCTTGGACTAGCACTAAATTATTTACGATGCAGCCTCTTTTGATTTGGCACTAAGCTATCTACGATACATTCCGTCCTGATTTTGCACTAAACTATCTACGATGCAGTCCCTCTCCGACTAAGATATCTACGATACAGACGATACAGTCCCTCTCCGACTAGCAGTAGAGTCCCTTTTGATTTAGCACTTCGCTATATACTCTCCCGAACTAGCACTAAAATATCTACGATGCAGTCCCTCTCGGACTAGCAATAAACTATCTTCGATGCAGTCCCTGTCGGACTAGCAGTTAACTATCGACGATGCAGTCCCTCTAGATTAAGCATTAAACTATCTACGATGCAGTCCCTCTCGCACCAGCACTCAACTATCTACGATGCAGTCCCTCTTGGACTAAAACTATCTACGATGCAGTCCCTTTCGGACTAGTAGTTAACGATCTACGATGCAGCCCCTCTAGATTAACCACTAAACTCTCTACGAAGCAGTCCCTCTCCGACTAGCAGTAAACTATCTACGAAGCAGTCCCTCTCCGACTAGCACCAAACTATCTGCGATGCAGTTCCTCTGGAACTTGCACTCAACTATCTACGATGCAGTCCCTTTTGATTTAGCACTCCGCCATATTCTCTCCTGAACTACCACTAAAATATATACGATGCATTCCCTCTCGGACTAGCAGTAAACTATCTTCGATGCAGTCCCTCTCGTACTAGCATTTAACTAACTACGATGCAGTTCCTCTCGAACTAGCACTAATCTATCTTCGATGCAGTCCCTCTTGGACTAGCACTAAATTATCTACGATGCAGTTCCTCTCAGACTAATGCTAAACTATTTACTGTGCAGTCCCTGTCGGACTAGCACTAGAGTATATACGATGAAGTCCCTTTTGATACATCTACGATACATTCCTTCTTGATTTCGAACTAAACTACGATGCAGTCCCTCTCGGACTAGCGGTTAATTATCTACGATGCAGTTCCTCTCGAAACTGCACTAAAATATCTACGATACAGACCTTCCTCTATTTGGCCCTAAACTATCTGTGATGCAGTATCTTTAGAACTAGACCGAACCCATCTACGACGCAGTCCCTCTCGGACTAGCAGTAAACTATCTACGATGCAGTGCCCCAAGGTTTAAGCACAATACTATCTACAATGCAATCCCTGTCGGTCTAGCAGTTAACAATCTACGATGCAGCCCCTCTAGATTTAGCACTAAACTATCTACGATGCAGTTCATCTCGAACTAGCACTAAACTATCTACGAAGCAGTCCCTCTCCGACTAGCAGTAAACTATCTACGAAGCAGTCCCTCTTCGACTAGCACTTAAATATATGCGATGCAGTTCCTCTCGAACTTGCACTAAACTATCTACGATGCAGTCCCTTTTGATTTATCACTTCGCTATATACTTTCCCGAACTAGCACTAAAATATATACGATGCAGTTACTCTCGCACTAGCAGTAAACTATCTTCGATGCAGTCCCTTTCGTACTAGCAGTTAACTAACTACGATGCAGTTCCTCTCGAACTAGCACTCATCTATCTTCGATGCAGTCCCTCTTGGACTACCACTAAATTATCTACGATAAAGTCCCTTTTGATTTAGTACTAAGCTGTCTACGATACTTTCCGTCCAGATTTTGCACTAAACTATCTACGATGCAGTCCCTCTAGGTAAATTGCTAATATATCTACGATGCAGTCCCTCTCGGACTAGCACTAAACTATCTACGATGCAGTCCCTCTCAGACTAATACTAAACTATTTACGATGCAGTCCCTGTCGGACTAGCAGTAAACTATCTTCGATTCAGTCCCTTTCGAAATAGAACTAAACCATCTACGATGCAGTCCCTCTCGAACTAGCACTTAAGTTTCTACGATATAGTCCCTTGTGATTTAGTACTTAGCTTTCTACGATGTAGTCCATCTCGGACTAGCAGTAAACTATCTACGATGCAGTCCATCTCGAACTAGCAGTAAACTATCTACGATGCAGTCCCTCTAGATTAAGCACAAAACTATTTACGATGCAGTTCCTCTCGAACTAGCACTAAACTGTCTTCGATGCAGTCCCCCACGGACCAGCAGTAAACTGCCTACGATACAGTCCCTTTCGAACTAGCACTAAACTATCTACGATACAGACCGTCCTCTATTTGGCCCTAAGCTATCTACGATGCAGTACCTTTGGAACTAGAACGAAACCATCTACGATGCAGTCCCTCTCGGACTAGCACTACATTATATGCGATGCAGTCCCCCAAGGTTAAGCACTAGACTATCTACGATGAATTTCCTCTCGAACTAGCACTAAAATATCTACGACGCAGTCCCTATCGTACTAGTAGTAAACTATCTACGATGCAGTCCCTCTAGATTAAACACTAAACTATGTATGAAGCAGCTCCTCTCGGACTAGCACTGCACTATCTGCGATACATTCCGTCTTAATTTTGCTCTAAACAATCTACGTTCCAGTTCCTCTCGTAATAGCATTAAACTATCTACGATACAGTCCCTCTAGGTTAAACACTAAGCTATCTACGATGCAGTCCCTCTCGGTCGAGCAGTTAACTAACTACGAAGCAGTTCCTCTCGAACTAGCACTAAACTGTCTTCGATGCGGTCCCGCACGGACTAGCATTAAACTACCTACGATACAGTCCCTTTTGAACTAGCACTAAACTATCTACGATACAGACTCTCCTCTATTTGGCCATAACCTATCTACGATGCAGTCCCTTTTCAACTAGAACTAAACCATTTACGAAGCAGTCCCTCTCGGACTAGCACTAAAATTTCTACGATATTGTTCCTTTTGATTTCGCACTTAGCCATCTACGATGGGGTTTGTCTCGTACTAGGAGTAAACTATCTACGATGCTGTCCCTCTAGGTTAAACACTAAACAATCTACGATGCAATCCCTCTCGGAGTATCAGTAAACTAACTACCATGCAGTTCCTCTCTAACTAGCACTAAACTATCTACGATGAAGTCCCTCTCGGACTAGCAGTAAACTATCTACGATGCAGTTCCTCTCGGATATGAATGAAATTATCTACGATACAGTCCCTCTAGATTTAGCCTCTTTTTGGCCCTAAAGTATCTACGATGCAGTCCCTCTCGGACTAGCACTAAAGTATCTACGATCCAGTCCCTTTTGATTTAGCGCTTAGCTACGTACGATGCAGCTCCTCTCGAACTAGCACTAAACTATCTACGATACATTCCGTCTTAATTTTGCACTAAACTATCTACGATGCAGTCCTTCCTGATTGAGCCTCCATTTCGCCCTAGACTATCTACGATGCAGTCCCTTTCTAACTAGAGCTAAACTATCTTCGATGCAGTCCCTGTCGGACTAGCTTTAAAGTTAATAGGGTATAGTCCCTTTTGATTTGGCACTCAGCTATCTACGATGCAGATTGTCTCGAAATAGCACAAAACTATTTACGATGCAGTCCCTTTTGGACTAGCAGTAAACTCTCTACGATGCAGTTCCTGTCGAACTAGAACTAAACTATATTCGATGTAGTCCCTCTTGGACTAGCACTAAATTATCTACGATGCAGTCCATTTGAATAAGCACTAAGCTATCTACGATATATTCCGTCTTGAATTTGCACTAAAGTTTACGATGCAGTTCCTCTCGAACTAGAATTAAACTATCTACGATGCAGTCCATCTAAATTAAACACTAAACTATCTACGATGCAGTCCCTCTTGATTTTGCACTAGATTAAGCACTAAAATATCTAAGCTGTAGTCCTAGATTAAGAACTATACTATATACAATACAGTCCCTCTCGGACTAGCACTAAACCATGTACGAGACATTCTGTCTTGATAATGGACTAAACCGTCTACGATGCAGTTCCTCTCGACCTAGCACTAACCTATCTACGGTACGGACCCTTCTGTAGTTGGCCCTAAACTATCTACGATGCAGTACCTCTCGAACTATACCGAACCCATCTACGATGCAGTCCCTCACGGACTAACACTAAATTTCTACTATATAGTCCCTTTTGATTTAGCGCATAGCTATCTACGATGCAGTTTGTCTCGAACTTGCATTAAACTATCTACGATGCAGTCCCTCTCGGACTAGCAGTAAACTATCTACGATGCTGTGTATCTCGAACTGGCACTAAACTATCTTCGATGCAGTACCTCTCGGACTAGCTTTAAAATTTCTACGGTATAGTCCCTTTTGATTTGGCACTTAGCTATCTACGATGCAGTTTGTCATGAAGTTGCATTAAACTATCTACCATGAAGTCCCTCGTGGACTAGCAGTAAACTATCTACGATGCAGTTCCTCTCGAACTTGCACTAAACTATCTACGGTACAGTCCCTCTCGGACTAGGAGTAGACTATCTACGATGCAGTTCCTCTCGAACTAGCACTAAACTATCTTCGTTGCAGTTCCCCTCGGAGTAGCAGTACACTATCTACGATGCAGTTCCTCTCGAACTTGCACTAAAATATCTACGATATAGACCCTCCTCTATTTGTCCATAAACTATCTACTATGCAGCACCTTTCTAACTAGACCGAACCCATCTACAATGCAGTCCCTCTCGGACTAGCAGTTAACACTCTTCGATGCAGCCCCTCTAGATTAAGCACTAAACTATATAAGATGCTGTTTCTCTCGTCCTCGTCTCGTTCGATCAGTCCGTCTCGAATTAGCACTAAATTATTTACGATTCAGTCCCATTTGAATATGAACTAAGCCATCTACGATACATTCCGTCTTGATTATGGAATAAACAGTCTACGATGCAGTATCTCTCAAACTTGCACTTAACTATCTACGATACAGACCCTCCTCTATTTGGCTCTAAACTATCTACGATGCAGTTCCTCTGGAACTATATCGAACCCACCTAGGACGCAGTCCCCCTGGACTAGCAGTAAACTATCTACGATGCAGTCCCTCTCGGACTAGCACTAAACTATCTACGATGCAGTCTCTCTCTTACTAGCAATAAACTATCTACCATGCAGTCCCTCTCGAGCTAGCACGAAACCTTCTACGATGCAGTCCCTCTCGGGGTCGCAGTAAACTATCTACTAGGCATTCCCTCGAGGTTAAGCAATAAACTACCTTCAATGCCGTCCCTCTCGGACTAGCGACCCTTTTCATACATCTACGAAACATTCCATCTTTATTTTGCACTAAAATACGGCGCAGTCCCACTCGGACTAGCACTAAACTACCTACGATACAGTCCCCTTCGAACTAGAACTGTGCTATCTACGATACAGACCCTCCTCTATTTGTCCCTAAGCTATCTATTGGATTCGAACTAAACCATCTACGATTCAGTCCCTCTCCGTCTAGCACTAAAGTTTCTACGGTATATTCCCTTTTGATTTAGCACTAAGCTATTTACGTTACAGTCCTTCTTTATTTATCCTCAATTTGGCCCTAAATTGTCTACGATGCAGTTCCTTTCGAACTAGAACTGAACTATTTACGATGCAGTCCCTCTTGGTCTAGCACCAAAGTATCTACCATGTAGTCCCTTCTGATTTAGAACATAGCTATCTCCGATACATTACCTCTCGAACTAGCACTAAACTCTCTACGATGCAGTCCCTCTCGGACTAGCACTAAACTATCTACGACGCAGTCCCTCTCGGACTAGCAGTTAACTATCGATGATGTAGTCCCTCTAGATTAAGCACTAAACTATCTACGATGCAGTTCCTCTCGAACTAGCACTAAGCTATTGTCGATCTAAACTATATTCTATGCATTCCCACTTGATGTAGCATCTTTGGCCCGAAAGTATCTACGATGCAGTCGATCTCGGACTACCAGTAAACTATCTACGTTGCAATCCTTCTCGGACTAGCAGTAAACTATATACGATGCAATCCCTCTAGATTAAGCAGTAAACTATCTGCGATGCAGTTCCTCTCGATCTAGCACTAAACTATCTACGATTGAGTCCCTCTCTAGCACTAAACTATTTACGATGCAGTCCCTGTCAGACTATCAGTTAACTATCGACGATGTAGTCCCTCTGATTAAGTATTAAACTATCTACGATGCAGTTCCTCTCGAACTAGCACTAAACTGTCTGCGATGCAGTTCCTCTTGGACCAGCACTAAACTACCTACAATGCAGTCCCTCTCTAGCACTAAACTATTTACCATGCAGGCCCTGTCGGACTAGCAGATAACTATCGACGATGTAGTCCCTCTAGATTAAGCACTTAACTATCTACGATGCAGTTCCTCTCGAAATAGCACTAAACTTTCGACGATGCAGTCCTCTAGATTAAGAATTAAACTATACATATATGATGCAGTTCCACTCGAAATAGCACTAAACTATCTACGATGCAGTGCCTACTAAACTATCTTCGATGCAGCACTAGATTATATACGATGAAGTCCCTTTTGATACATCTACGATACTTTCCGTCTTGATTTTGCACTAAAGTACGATGCAGTCCCTCTCTGACTAGCAGTGAACTATTTCCGATGCAGCCCCTCTAGATTAAGCACTAAACTATCTACGATGCAGTCCCTCTCGGACTAGCACTAAATCTACGAAGGAGTCCCTCTCGATTTTGCACTAGATTAAGCACTAAAATATCTAAGATGTAGTCCTTATAGATTAAGCACTATACTATCTACGATGCAGTCTCTCTCGGACTAGCTATAAACTATACAGTATACCATGCAGTCTCTCTCGGACTAGCTATAAACTATATACCATGCAGTCCCTCGCTAACTAGCACGAAACCTTCTACGATGCAGTCCCTCTCGGGGTCACAGTAAACAATCTACGATTCAGTCTCTCTACGTTAATCACTAAGCTACCGTCGATGCCGTCGCTCTCGGACTAGCACTAAATTATATACGATGATGTCCCTTTTGATACATCTACGGTACATTCCATCTTGATTTTGCACTAAACTACGGCGCAGTCCCTCTCGCACTAGCACTAAACTACCTACGATACAGTCCCTTTCGAACTTGCACTGTACTATCTACGATACAGACCCTCCTCTATTTGGCCCTAAGCTATCTATGATGCAGTCCCTTTCGGACTAGAACTAAACCATCTGCGATGCAGTCCCTCTCGGACTAGCACTAAAGTTTCTACGATATATTCCCTTTTGATTTAGCACTTAGCTGTCTACTTTGCAGTTTGTCTTGCAATAGGCCTAAACTATCTACGATGCAGTCCATCTCCGACTAGCAGTAAGCTATCTACGAAGCAGTCGATCTCGGACTAGCGGTAAACTATCTACGATGCGGTCCCTCAAGGTTAAACAATAATCTACGATCCGGTCCCTCTCGAACTAGCACTAAGTTTTCTACGATCAGGGTGTCTACCGGTAACGAAAGTAACGAAAAAGTAACGAATTTTACAAATGGGTAACGAAAGTAACGAAATGTAACGAATTTTACAAATGGGTAACGAAAATTTTCTGAAGTCGGGTTGAATCATTTAAACTCGCGCCGCTAGGCTCAGATATTGCGATGGAGCGAGTTTCACGCAAGCGGCACCGTGCATTTTGCATAGTACAAAGCTATATTTCCCCGTGCCCGACCTCAAGGAAATTCATAACTGAGGATACCTTGAGTGGTATACATCGGTTCAACGTATATTTTCGGCATCAAGAAGACTTAAGTTTCGTGTGAAATATTTTTCTGTGTTACTGTATTAGGAAACCTGACTTTTCGCGAGACGTTTATTCGCGAATACTCCCGAAACTAAAAAGAAATCTCTCATTTCTGTCATTTGGAAACTATGTCAAATTGAAGTCCAGAAATAACGCGAAACAATTTAATGTCGTAATCTTGCGAAATGTTACCGTTTCGAAAAGAATTGCGAAAAATCTTCGAAATACATAGGCTATAACTTATTTAAAAAATTTGTCTAGTAAATTTGCGACATCCGGTATGGTTAATTCGAAATTCCGTTATAAGTTGATTTTGCCTTCGAACTTTCGTTCTATCGGATATATAATCTAACCGATTATTTCTATAACTTGTAGATAATTCGTGGTTCTCAGTCGAAATAAAACTTGCCCTCTTCACTAACTTGTCTTATTATTCGTGCAATCCTCTCAGAATAATTCGTAATATTCGATACCGTACCTACATCGAACGTTCATCCTCCAAAATCGCATCCTCAAGACGGCTGGTTGACCGCACGACTTGCCTGCGGGAATCTCGTCAAACGGACCGAGATCGACGTCAGTTGCGTAAAATCATAAAACCCGTCCCCTATCGTGAACTTGTGACCACGTGGACTGCGGGAATCCTGTCAAAGGTGATTGGACACCCATCACGGGGCATCCATAACTGGACACCCATCACGAAACCTACTTGCCACTTTTCCCATGACCGTATAGGCTAATTAAAAGCGTGCGGGGAGCGAGAAGTGCATCAACCCACTTAAAAATGACAGCCTACGTAGCATCGAAATACTAAATCCTCCTCGTGATCCACCCTGAATTGATGAAGTCCCAACTACAGCATAGGGACAAAGTGAATCACGGCGCCAACCGAACTACATGTTCATAACTACTCGTGAATTTTAACCATGCCCAACCTTGAGCTTGCCTCCGCCATTCCGTCAGGACAGATAGACAGGCAGACAATCGTTGAACGGCCGGGTGCGGCGACGATTGCATAATATCTCGAGGACAAAGTAAAACGGCCGAGAGCGGTAGCGATTGCGATACATCGCGATATTTCTCCGCATTCAACGACGAGGACAACTGTATTCTTGTCAAACGGACAGAAAGTGACGCAAATCTCATCCCCGACCCCGTTGGAAAACGGGAATAATAAGGGGTAGACATACATACATTTATTATTTTTTAAATTTTTATAACATCATGTGAATTTCATTTAAAGCGGCTTCGGTGGCGTAGTTGGTAGCATGCTGAACTGCTGTGCCCAAGATAGCGGGTTCAAACCCGGCCGGAGTCGTCGGAATATTTAAAAGCGTTAAAAATTCTTCAGTATGCCTTCCTTCGGAGGGGAAGTAAAGCCGGCGGTCCCATGTCATTGATTTATGGCATGCTAATGAACCTTCCACTAATTACACCTGTGTAAAGCTAAATTGTATAGGTTAAGAATGTAAACAACGCTCTTAGATTCCTATGTTCGTTGCCAAGAGCCGACTGCGGTGACGTCTGGTAGCTAAGTTCTGAACTAGCTGTCGTCGACGGTGGCATTTGGCGGCAAAAGTAGGAACTACTTGTAAATTGATCGTCTGCAGTGCTTACTTGAATTAAAACAGATACACACACACTAATACAGTCATCACATTTAACACCGGTTATCAGACAGATTCTACACACACCCAAAGTACACGGGGCTACATGACCGGGTTGTCGCAGCCCCTAAACTTAAGAACCAACCAACCTTCCTTCGGAGGGGAAGTAAAGCCGGCGGTCCCATGTCATGGATTTATGGCATGTAAAAGATTCTTCCACAGACTAAACTTGTGTGAAGCTAAATTGTTAGATTAAATTTCGTCGGAAAGCTCTATCAAAGTTCCAACGTTCACCACTAGGTATCATTGATATCTGGTAGCAACTTGAAATTGATCGGAACTTGTAGCTCACCCTAAGGGTGTCCGCTGGAAGCAGCTACAGACTCAGGCGAGCTGAACATGTCCTCGGACACTCACGGCACTAAAAGCCATACGATAAATAAAAATACCTCTTTAAAAACAGTTCATTGTTGTTTCTTCACCGCTTGCAGACCGCAGACGTATCTTGAATTCAAAGGTAACTAAAATTAACTAAAAGGTAACTAAAATGTACCTAAAAAGTAACTAATTTTTACTTCATCCTTACAGTAGACACCCTGACGATCCAGTCCCTTTTGATTTAGCACTTAGCTATATACGATGCGGTCCCTAGTAAATAGCACTATAATATCTACGATGCAGTCACTGTCGGACTAGCAGCAAACTATCTTCGATGCAGTCCCTCTAGGTTAAACACTAAACTATGTATGAAGCAGTCCCTCTCCGACTAGCACTAAACTATCTACGACACATTCCGTCCTAATTATTGACTAAACAGTCTACGATGCAGTTCCTCTCGAACTGGCAATAAACTAGGTCCCTGTCGGACTAGCAGTTAACTATCGACAATTCAATCCCTTTAGTTAAAGAACTCAACTATCTACAATAGAGTTCCTCTCGGACTAGCACTAAACTCTCTACGATGCAGTCCCTTTCAGGCTAACACTACACTATTTACGATGCAGTACCTCTCGGACTAGCAGTAAACTCTCTACGATGCAGTTCCTTTTGAACTAGCACTAAACTATCTACGATACTGTCCCTCTTGATTTAGCCTATAATTTGCCCTAAACTATCTACGATGCAGTCCCTTTCGATGTAGAACTAAACTATCTACGATGCAGTCCTTCTTGGGCTAGCAGTAAACTATCTACGATACAGTTCCACTAGGTTAAACACTAAACTATCCACGATGCAGTTCCTCTCGAAATAGCACTAAACTATCTACGATACAGTCTCTCCCGGACTATCTGTAAACTATCTACGATGCAGTCCCTCTTGATTTATCCTCTATTTAGCCCTAAGCTATCTACGATGGAGTCCCTCTCGAACTAGAACCAAACTATCTGTGATGCACTCCCTTTTGATGTAGAACTAAGCAATCTACGATGCAAATCCTCTCGGACTAGCACTAAATTCTCTCGAACTAGCACTAAACTGTCTACGATGCAGTCCCTCTCGGACTAGCAGTAAACTATCTACGATAAAGTTCCACTAGGTTAAACACTAAACTATCCACGATGCAGTTCCTCTCGAACTAGCTCTAAACTATCTACGATGCAGTCCCTCTCAGGCTAGCACTATATTATTTACGATGTAGTCCCTTTTATTTAGCACTTAGCTATCTACGATACATTCCCTCTTGATTTTCCACAAAACTATCTACGATGCAGTCACTCTGGGTCTAGCACTTTTGTATCTACGACGTAGTCCCTTTTGATTTAGAACATAGTAATCTACAATACAGTTCCTCTCGAACTAGCACTAAACTCTCTCGAACTAGCACTAAACTATCTACGATGCAGTCCCTCTAAGTTAAACACTAAACTATCCACGATGCAGTTCCTCTTGAACTACCAATAAACTATTTACGATACAGTACCTCTCGGACTAGCAGTAAATGATCTACGATACATTCTGTCTTGATAATGGACTAAATAGTCTACGATGCAGTTCCTCTCGAACTAGCACTAAACTATCTACGATACTGTCCCTGTTGATTTAGCCTCTAAACGGCCCTAAACTATCTACGTTGCAGTCCCATTCCATCTAGAACTAAACGATCTACGATGCAGTCCCTCTCGAACTAGCACTATACTATCTACGATACTGTCCCTCTTGATTTAGCCTCTAATTGCCCTGAACTATCTACGATGCAGGCTCTTTCGGTCTAGAACAATACTATCTACGATCAGTCCCACTCGGACTAGCACAAAACTATCTACTATACATTCCGTCTTGATTATGAAATAAACAGTCTACGATGCAGTTCCTCTTGAACTAGCATAAAATATCTACGATGCAGCCCCTCTCGGACTAGCAGTTACCTATCTACGATGCAGTCCCTCTCGGACTAGCAGTTACCTATCAACGATGCAGTCCCTCTGGTTGAAGTACTAAACTGTCTACGATGCAGTTTCTCTCGAACTAGCGATATAGTATCTACGATGCAGTCCCTCTCGGACTACCACTAAACTATCTACGATACAGTCCCTCTTCATTAAGCCTGTTATTGGCCCTCAACTATCTACGATGCAGTCCCTTTCGATATAGAACTTAACTATCTACGATGCAGTCCCTCTCGGACTAGCAATAAACTATTTCCGATACATTCCGTTTTGATTATGGACTAAACAGTCGACGATGCAGTTCCTTTCGAACTAGCACTAAACTATCTACGATTCAGTCCCTCTTCATTTGGTTTCTAATTGGCCCTAAACTATCTACGATGTAGTCCCTTTCTATCTAGAACTTTACTATCTTCGATGCAGTTCCTCTCGGACTAGCACTTAAATATCTACGATGTAGTCCCTTTTATTTAGCACTAAGCCGTCTATGATACATTCCGTCTCGATTTTGCACTAAATTATCTACGATGTAGTCCCTCTTGGGCTAGCAGTAAACTATCTACGATGCAGTCCCTCTCGAATTAGCACTAAATTATCTACGTTGCAGTCCCTCTCGGACTAGCACTAAACTATCTACAATAATCCAGTCTTGATTTTGTACTAAACTATCTAGGATGTTGTTCCTCTCGAACTAGCACTAAACTATCTACGATACAGTCGATCCTTATTTATTACTAAATATCAACGACGTAGTCCCTCTCAATCTAGCACTAAACTATTTACGATGCAGTCCCTCTCGGACTATCTGTAAACTATCTACGATGCAGTCCCTCTTGATTTATCCTCTATTTAGCCCTAAGCTATGGAGTCCCTCTAGAACTAGAACTACATTACTTACGATGCAGTCCCTCTCGATCTAGAACTAAACTATCTACGATGCAGTTCTTCTCGGAGTAGCTCTATAGTATTTACGATGTAGTCCCTTTTATTTAGCACTTAGCTATCTACGATACATTCCCTCTTGATTTAGCACTAAACTATCTACGATGCAGTCCCTCTCGATCTAGAACTTAACTATCTACGATGCAGTTCTTCTCGGAGTAGCTGTACAGTATCTACGACGTATTCCCTTTTGATTTAGAACTTAGCTATCTACAATACAGTTCCTCTCGAACTAGCACTAAACTATCTACGATGCTGTCCCTCTCGGACTTGCAGAAAACTATCTACGATGCAGTTCCTCAAAGTTATACACTAAGCAATCCACTATGCATTTCCTCTCGAACTAGCAATTATCTATCTACGATGCAGTCCCTCTCGGACTAGCAGTAAACTATCTACGATACTGTCCCTCTTGATTTACCCTCTAATCGGCCCTAAACTATCTACGATGCAGTCCCATTCGATCTAGAACTAAACGATCTACGATGCAGTCCGTTTCAGATTAGCACTAAAGTATCTACGCTGTAATCCCTTTAATTTAGCACTTAGCTATCTACGATACATTCCGTCTTGATTTTGCACTAAACTATCTACGATGCAGTCCTTGGGCTAGCAGTAAACTATCTACGATGCAGTCCCTCTCGGACTAGCGCTAAAGTATCTACGATGTAGTCACTTATTTTTAGCACTAAGCTATCTACGATAGATTCCGTCTTGATTTTGAACCTAACCATGTACGAAGCAGGTCCTCTTGGGCTAGCAGTAAACTATCTACGATGCAGTCAGTCTGAGTTAAACACTAAACTATCTACGACGCAGTCCCTCTCGGACTAGCATTAAACTATCTACGATACATTCTGTCTAGATTATGAAATAAACAGTCCACGATGCAGTTCCTCCTGAACTAGCACTAAACTATGTACGATGCAGTTCCTCTCGAAATAGCACTAAGCTATATACGATACTGTCCCTCTTGATTTAGCCTCTAATTGCCCCTAAATTATCTACGATGCAGTCTCTCTCGGACTAGCACTAAACTATCTACAATACTGTCCCTCCTGATTTAGCCTCTAATCGGCCCTAAACTATCTACGATGCAGTCCCATTCGATCTAGAACTAAACGATCTACGATGCAGTCCCTCTCGGACTAGCAATAAAGTATCTACGATGTAGCCCCTTTTATTTAGCACTTAGCTCTCTACGATATATTCCGTCTTGATTTTGCACTAAACTATCTACGATGCAGTCCCTCCTGGGCTAGCAGTAAACTATCAACGATGCAGTCCCTTGGACTAGCAGTTAACTATCTACGATGCAGTCCCTCTAAATTAAGCACTAATCTATCTGCAATGCAGTTCTTCTCGAACTAGCACTAAGCTCTAGGATGCAGTCCCTCTCGATCTTGAACTTAACTATCTACGAAGCAGTTCCTCTCGAACTAGAACTTAACTATCTACGATGCAGTGCCTTTCGGACTAGCAGTTAACTATCGACAATGCAATCCCTTTAGATAAAGAACTAAACTATCTACGATACAGTTCCTGTCGGGCTAGCACTAACCTATCTATGATGCAGTCCCTTTCAGGCTGGCACTACACTATTTACGATGCAGTACCTCTCGGACTAGCAGTAACTGATCTACGAAACATTCCGTCTTGATTATGGACTAAACAGCCTACGATGCATTTCCTCTCGAACTAGCATTAAACTATCTACGATACTGTCCCTCTTGATTTAACCTCTAATTGGCCCTAAACTATCTACGATGCAGTCCCTTTCGAACTAGAACTTATCTACCTACGATGCCCCCGTGTGGGTGCGGGTTAGAATACACCCACGGTATGCCCTGCCTGTCGTAGGAGGCGACTAATAGGGCCGACATGGCCGAATAACTTGCCAGTTTTGATTTGTTCAGACCCCCTGTGGATGGGGAGGGCAGAATTCATCCACGGTATCCCCTGCCTGTCGTAAAAGGCGACTTAGAGGGGGCCTTATAAAGGTCAATTTTTGTTTTCTGGTCCCAGCTCTGGTTTGACCAATAGAAATAAACATGCGTGCTGTTAGGGGAAGGGCCACCAGCTTGGCCATCTGGCCAGAAAGCCTAGACGGTATGCCCCATCCCGTCAGGTGGGTGCGCCATGTACCCTACAGTAGTATCCGCCTTACAACGAAGGTCCCTGCATGGCCGAATACTGGAGCTGAATAAATCCTGTGCATGCCGAGGGGGAAGTGCCTGTTCGAGGCACTGGGACCCCGGGCAATATCTGCTATGCCAGGTAGGTATTGCCTTGGCTGGGTGGCGCCCACAGTGATAGCCCCCGTTCGGAGTGGGCAGTATTCGGGGAGGATTTCGTCCGGGATGCCATCAAAGCGATCACGGACACCTGTACAGGGTGGCACCCTTAAAAAGCCGTCTCTTGAGTGTCGAGCTAATCCCAAGGTGTATACGCCTTGGGATGAAGCCTTTAATAGAAGATTCCCCGCTGATAAGTCTCCTCGCTACCTGGTAGCTACGAGGACTGACGGGGGTGATTTTAAACTAGTAAAATCAATAATTTTTTCTGAGGAAATCGAGGGGAAATTTGGTGATCTTAACGGGATTTCCAAGCTCCGGAACGGTCAGCTGCTGCTGCACACCGTTGATCGGAAGCAAACCGAAGCGTTGCTGGAATGCACGCAATTCGGCGAAATTCCCGTTAAAGTCTCAAAACACGAAACGCTGAATGAGGTCCGAGGAGTTATTTTCCATCGTGACCTCATTTTAAATAGCGATGCGGAATTGTTGCGGGATCTGGGGAAGAGAGGCGTCACCAAGATTAGGCGCATCACCCGAAAGATTGGGGAGAACAGCGTCGATACCGGCGCTTTTATTCTCCATTTTGAGGGTGATGTAGTACCTAAGCAGGTGAAGGTCACATCGTACCACTGCGATGTTCGACCGTACATCCCTCCACCTATGCGCTGCTATCAATGCCAGAAATTCGGGCATGTTTCCGCCAGGTGCACTGCCAAGGCCGTGTGTAGAGAGTGTGGCAAGGGGACACATGAGGGTGAGAGGTGTACGCCTCCCCCGATTTGTCCTAACTGCCAAGGAAGCCACTCTCCACGATCGAAGCAGTGCCCTGAGTTCTGTAAGGAAGCAAAAATTCAAGAAATAAGAACTCTTGATAGGCTTTCATATCACGACGCTCGCAAGAGGTACCGTGATATGAATGCCCCCGAATTTCGGGTATCGTTTGCAGCTGCAACGACGCCCTCATTCACCCCTGCCGCATCTTTACCGAGTGTAGTACCCTCGACGCCCGTATTATCAGCAGTATTAAAATCACCCCTCGCTGTACCAGCGAAAAATGTCAGCCCGAAGGAGGTACAACAACCTTCTTCGGCCCAGCAAAAGAAGGCGCCGGTTATACCATCTAAACCGGCGCAATCGGAGAAGAAGTCATCTTCTTCTCCGAAACGGTCGACGAACTAGTCTTCCCCAGCTAAAGGGGGAAAGAAGACTTTGCCGACCAGGGCTGGTCCTTCTTCCAGCCCACCTAATACGAAAAATGTAGGGGAGAAAAGGGAGACGGTTCGCCGCCGTCTCTCTCGCCCTCCTGCTGACGGGGTGGCTACTGTCTCTGCTGGCCTTTCCGCTCCCATTACCACCAAGGGAGCGAAGCCTGCTGAAGCCAAGCCCGTACGTATGGAGGAACTCCCCTATAGAAAAGAAAATAGATCGGCGGAGGAGAGGGGAACGGTTCAGCGCCGTTTCTCTTCCTCTCCTAAAGGCAGGGCTGCTCACGTATCTGCTGACCATCCCGCTCCCACCACTACCAGTGGAGCGGTGCCAGCAGGAGCGACCTTGTTTTATAAGGACCCGGCGTCTGTGGGGAAGGGACCATCTACTTCCCCAAACACGCGTCGGCGCCGATCCAAGAAGAAATCTCTTCGGGGCGTGTCGGGGACAGACACCCAGTCTTCGGACCGGGAGAAAGTCCCTCGACACCGCTCTCGCTCTTCCCCAAGAGCGAGACTCGTGAGGTCCGACGACGACCGCGCGCAACCCAAGAGAGCGCCCGCTCCATTTTCTTCGTCTTCGGACGGAGATGTGGAGATTGAGGTGTGCTCTCCTGCCCCATCATCTCCAACTAGAGCTGGGGAAGGGTGGCAAACGGTCAAGCATAAGTAGAAGACCCATTTCTACTTAAGTCCACACCATGGCACTATTACAATGGAACTGTAATAGCTATTCTGTTCATCTCGCTGAGTTACGCCAATTAATATCTTCGTTTTCGGCAACCATTGTCTGTCTTCAGGAATCCAGGTTTCGTCCTGGACATGAGACAACAATGCGTCACTTCAAACTCTTCTCTAAAGACCGGATGGACGGAGCTGTGGCCGCTGGTGGCGTCTGCACTCTCGTCCACTCTAGCCTCTTTAGTGAAGAGGTGCCGTTGCGTACTCAGCTAGAGGCAGTTGCAGTTCGTACTTCGTTGCCAGTAATGGCAACAGTATGTAACGTGTACATCCCACCTGATTCTCAGCCGGATTACGACCAGCTGGTGGATCTAGTCTCTCAGCTCCCCCCTCCTTTTCTCCTTCTGGGAGATGTTAATGCCCACAACACCATCTGGGGCTCCGCTACCACTAGCGGTAAAGGGAGAGATTTTGAGAGGCTGATCAGGCGGCTGGACCTGTGTCTGCTGAACACAGGGGAGCCTACGCACTTCTCTATTGCACACGGTACTTATTCAAGTATCGATATTACCCTGTGCAGTCGTGCGCTGGTTCCCCTGCTACAGTGGGGTGTACACGATGACCTTTGTAATAGTGACCATTTTCCAATTATCGTTACTCTTCCGAACCAGAGAGCCATCGAGTTACCAAGTCGATGGCTTCTCCGTCGGGCTGATTGGCCAACATTCACGGCACGTGCGGTGTTTGCCGAAGATACCTTTGAGAGTGTCGACGATCATACCATTCATATAACGAATGGTATTTTGGCTGCTGCTGAGGAAACAATACCTTCCTCATCCGGCAACTCACGCCGGAAGCTTGTCCCTTGGTGGACAGCCGAGATTGCAGCAGCCATTAAAGATCGTCGACGTGCTTTCAAATGCTATCGGAGGCAAAACACTATGGCCAACCTTATCACCTTCAGAAGGATGCGTGCTAGAGCCCGATATCTGATTCGGGAGAGTAAGAAAACGACGTGGGAAAAGTATGTGTCGTCCATGACGGCGCATACTCCTTCATCTCAAGTGTGGACTAAGCTTCGTCGGATCTCCGGACTCCCGACATCACTGTCGATACCCGGAGTGTCCATCAATGGAGACATAATCACGGACCATCTCGCCATTGCCAACAGCATTGGCTCGCACTTCTCCGATGTATCCTGCTCCGGGAGTTACGATCCTACATTTCTGACTCTGAAGCGGGAGGCAGAGACTCACCCCTTGTCCTTTGCCACTGCTGCTTCGGAGTCCTATAATGTACCATTCTCTGAATGGGAACTGCGCAGTGCGCTTGCACTGTGCAGGGATACGGCTCCTGGACCGGATAACATACATAATCAAATGTTAAAACATCTGTGCGAATCCAGTATAAAAAAACTGTTGATCCTCTTCAATCGTATATGGATTGGAGGGGAGTTTCCATCTCAATGGCGAGAGGGGATCGTGATACCGATTCCTAAGGCTGGAAAGGATCCCAAGTCTGTAAGCAGCTATAGGCCCATTTGTTTGACAAATGGCCTATGCAAGCTGCTCGAAAAGATGGTGAACCGTCGACTGGTGTGGTTCTTGGAGGATAAGGGTCTCCTGTCTGAGTACCAATGTGGATTTCGCTCTCATAGGTCCACCACTGACCATCTGGTGCGACTTGAGAGCGCCATACAGGAGGCTTTTTTCCGAAAACAGCACCTAGTCACGGTTTTCTTTGACCTCGAGAAAGCCTACGACACCACATGGCGCTACGGGATCCTTTCCACCCTTCACAAGTGGGGACTCCGTGGTAACTTACCGACTTTCATTGCGAATTTCATGTCCGTCCGACTCTTCCGTGTAAGGGTCGGTAGGACATTATCGCAATACTATACCCAAGAAAATGGAGTTCCTCAGGGTTCAGTGCTGAGTGTCACCTTGTTCGCGATTGCCATTAATGGCATTGTTGCCGCCGCCGGGTCCGCGGTAGTTCCATCGCTGTATGTAGACGATTTAGCTCTGCATTACAGCTCTGGAAGTATGGCAGTCGTGGAACGGCAATTGCAGTTAGCTATCAACCGGGTCGACAGGTGGGCTCACGACCGGGGTTTTCGTTTTTCAGCAGCGAAAACCTCCGTCGTCCATTTTTGTCGGCTACGGAGGCTACATTTACACCCTGAACTACATCTCAGGGATGCTGCGTTGCCGTTGGTTGACACTTATCGCTTCCTGGGGCTCCATTTTGACAGCAAGTTAACGTGGCAGCACCATATACGGCAATTGAAAATGACATGCCTCAGGAAACTGAACATGCTCAGGTTTCTTAGTGGCACTACGTGGGGGGCTGACCGTGAGGTGCTGCTACGGTTCTACCAAGCCCTCGTCCTGTCCCGGCTAGACTATGGTTCTGCGGCATACGGTTCAGCAAGGCCGGCAACCTTGAAAATGCTGGACAGTATCCACCATAGTGGCGTTAGGCTGGCTACCGGTGCCTTCCGGACCAGCCCGATACCCAGCCTACTCGCCGAATCGGGTGTTCCACCATTAAATTATAGACGCCAACATATGCTTTTAGCATATGCTGCCAATGTGCGTCAAATGCCGCAACACCCGACCTATCAAGCTCTCTTCGGTACCCAAAACCACCAGGGGTACGCCAACCGGCCTCGTGCCACTCGGCCGGTTGGTATTAGACTTGATAGCTCGTGCACTGAAATAGGAGTGGCTGTAGGTCCCTGTATGATCCGGACATCTAGCGAGGTGCCTCCGTGGCAAGTCCCGCGTCCGGAAATTCGGTTAGATCTTCACCAAGGTCCTAAGGTGAACACGGATGCGTCCGTTTACCGGAGGCAGTTCCACAGCATAGTTCACCAATTTCCGGACGCTGGCATTCTATACACGGATGGTTCGAAGGTGGACGAGAAGGTGGGTTGTGCTTACGTTATTGATGGTGCAAATACCAAGATCTCTTTGCCTGAGGCCTGTAGTGTGTTTACTGCGGAGCTCGTTGCCATCTATGAAGCTCTGCAGTTTGCACTACAGGATGCTCGAATCCACTTTCTCGTGTGTACCGACTCTTTGAGTTCGTTGCAGTCAATTGCTACATGTTTCCCGCAACACCCCCTAGTGCAGCGAATCCACGACCTACTAGCCGGGCTGTGCCACGCTGACACTCTAATCACCTTTCTGTGGCTTCCAAGCCACATGGGAATTGCGGGAAATGAGTTAGCGGATCAAGCTGCGAAAGAGGCGGTATCACTACCACCTCGACCAATGGAGGTACCCGCTAGAGATATTCGCTCTCAGTTACGCCTACAAGTTCTGGCTTTTTGGGAGAGTCAGTGGCTAGCTGACCCACTGCCCAGTAAACTGAGAGCGATCAAGGGAACTACTCGCGTTTGGCGGAGCTCCTTCCGGGCCCGGAGAGAGTCCGTCATTTTGTGTAGGCTAAGGATAGGTCATACAAGATCCACCCACTCGTACCTAATGAGAAGGGAAGACCCCCCACTTTGTACCTGTGGAGCCGTATTCACCGTGGCCCACATTTTCACCGAGTGTGTGGATCTTGCTGACTTACGAAGAAACCTTGGTTTGCAGACGACACTCAAACTTATATTAGCCGATGACGCGGTGGCTGCTGATCGCGTTATCCGCTTTATAAGTGAGAGTGGGTTAGGGCCAGCAATCTAAATTTTCCAGTGAACTTTGACTCAACGACTTGTTCGTTTTTGAATGATGATGTTTTGTTTTTTCCGTAATTTTTGTTAATTTTTATAATTTTTATTTTTTATTTAATTGTTTGTTTTTGTTTTATTAATTTTTGGTCTTTTGAAATTTAGATGTCCACCTCAAAATTTTAAATTCATTTCAAAATTTGTATTCTTTAATCTGTGTTAAGAGGGGCAGATGACCTCGTAGTTCCGCCCCTTAAAACAACAATAACTAACTAACTAACTAACTACCTACGATGCAGTCTCTCTCGGACTAGCACTATACTATCTACGATACTGTCCCTCGTGATTTAGACTCTAATTGCCCTTAACTATCTACGATGCAGGCTCTTTCAATCTAGAACTGTACTATCTATGAAGCAGTCCCACTAGGACAAGCACTAAAGTATATACGATGTAGTCCCTTTCATTTAGCACTAAGCTATCTGCGATATATTCCGTCTTGATTATGGACTAAACAGTCTACAATGCTGTTTCTCTCGAACTAGCACTAAACTATTTACGATACTGTCCCTCTTGAGTAAGCCTCTAATTGGCCCTTTTATCTACGATGCAGTCCCTCTCAGACTAGCACTAAACTATCTACGATGCAGTCCCTCTCAGACTAGCGCTAAAAATCTACGACGTAGTCCGTTTTATGTAGCACTAAGCTATCTACGATACATTCCGTCTTGTTTTTGCACTAAACTATGTACGATGCAGCCCCTCTTGGGCTAGCAGTAAACTATCTACGATGCTGTCCTTCGAGGTTAATCACTAAACTATCTACGACGCAGTCCCTCTCGGACTAGCAGTAAACTATATACGACACCGTCCCTTTAGATTAAGCACTAAACTATCTACGATGCAGTTAATTTCGAACTAGCAATAAACTATCTACGATGCAGTCCCTCTCAGTATAGCACTAAACTATCTACGATGCAATCCCTCTCGAACTAGCAGTAAACTATCTACGATGCATTTCCTCTCGGACTAGCACTAAACTATCTACGGTACATTCCCTCTTCATTTGGCCTCTTAATTGGCCCCAAAACTATCTACGATGCACTCCCTCTCGAACTAGAACTAAACTATCTACGATGCAGTCGCTCTCGGACTAGCACTAAGGTATCTGCGATACAGTCCCCCTTGATTTAGCCTCCAATTTCACCTTAACTATCTACGATGCGGGCCCTTTCGATCTAGAACTAAAGTGTCTACGATGCACCCTTTCGAACATGCGCTGAAGTATCTACGATGTAGTCCCTTTTGATTTTGCACTTAGCTCTCTATGATGCAGGTCGTTTTGAACTAGCACTAAACTTTTGATTTTGCACTTAGCTCTCTATGATGCAGGTTGTTTTGAACTAGCACTAAACTATCTACGATGCATTCCCTCCCGGACTAGCAGTACACTAACTACGATGCAGTCCTTCTATGTTAAACACTAAACTATATACAATGCAGTCCCTCTTGAACTAGCAGTAAAGTATTTACGAGGCAGTCCCTCTATGTTATACACAAAACTATCTACGATGCAGTCCCTCTCGAACTAGCAGTAAAATATATACGAGGCAGTCCCTCTTGGACTATCAGTTAACTATCTACGATGCAATCCCTTTTGTTTTGCCCTGAGCTATCTACGATGCAGTCCCTCTCAGATTAGCGCTTAATTATCTACGATGCAGTCCCTTTTTGTTTAGCACTAAGCTATCTAAAATACATTCCGTCTTGATTTTGCACTAAACTATCTATGATGCTGTCCCTCTCGGACTAGCAGTAAACTCTCTTCGATGCAGTCCCTCTCGGACTAGCACTAGATTATATACGATGATGTCCCTTTTGATTTTGCACTACGATACATTCCGTCTTGAATATAGAATAAACAGTCTACGATGCAGTTCCTCTCCAACTAGCATTAAACTATATACGATACCTTCCCTCTTGATTTAGCCTCTATTTGACCCGAAACTATCTACGATTTAGTCCCTCTCGGACTAGCACTAAGGTATCTACGATCCAGTCGCTTTTGATTTAGTACTTAGCTATCTACGATGCAGTTCCTCTTGAACTAGCACTAAACTATCTACGATGCATTCCCTTTCGAAATAGATCTATTCTATCTACGGTGCAGTCCCTTTCGAACTAGCGCTAAAGTATGTATGATGTAGTCCATTTTGATTTAGCACTAAGCTACCTACGATGCAGTTCGTCCTGAACTAGCACTAAACTATCTACGATGCAGTCCCTCTCGGACTAGCAGTTAACTATCGACAATGCAGTCACTCTAGATAAGGAACTAATCTATCTATGATAGAGTTCCTCTCGGATTAGCAGTAAACTATCTACGAAGCAGTCCCTCTCTAACTAGATCTAAAATATATACGATGCAGTCCCTTTTGATTTAGCACTAAAAATCTAAGATCAGGACCTCTCGAACTAGCAATAAAATATCGTTGATACAGTCCGTCTTGATTTAGCACTAAACTATCTACGATCACTAAATTGTATATTTTGCAGTACCTCTTGGACTAGCACTAAACTATCTACGATGCAGTCCATCTCGTATTAGCACTAAACTGTAAATGAAGTTGTCACTCTCGAACTAGCACTGACGTATCCACGATGCAGTTCCCCTCGAACTATGACTAAATTGTCTACGATGCAGCCCCTCTATGAATAGCAATAAACTATCTACGATGCAATCCCTCTTTATTTAGCAATAAACTATCTACGATGTAGTCCTACTCGGACTAGCCGTGAACTATCTACGATGCAGCCCTCTCGGACTAGCGGTAAACTATCTACGTTGCAGTCCTACTCTGACTAGCACTAAACTATCTACGATGCAGTCCCACTCGGACTAGCGTTATACTATCTACGTTGCAGTCCTACTCTGACCAGCACTAAACTATCTACGATACAGTCCCTCTAGATTTTGCATTAAACTATCTATGTTGTAGTGCCTCTCGAGCTATAACTAAACAATCTATAATGCAGTCCCTCTCGGACTAGCATTAAACTATATCTAGGATGCAGTCCCTCTCGTATTAGTACTAAACTGTCTACGAAGGGGTCCATCCCGAACTGACACTGAATTATCTACGATGCTGTCCCTTTCGAACTAGCTCTAAAATATCTACGATGCCGTTCCTCTCGAACGATCAATAAACTGTCTAAGATGCAGTCTCGCTCGGACTAGCACAAATATCTACGATGCAGTCCCTCTCGAACTAGCACAAAACTGTCTACGATGCAGGTGCTCTCGATCTATCATTAAGTGTCTACGATGCAGTCCATCCCGGACTAGCACAAATATCTAAGATGCAGTCCCTCTTGAACTAGCTCTAAACTATCGGTGATTTAGTCCGTCTTGGACTAGCAATGTTCTACATACGATGCAATCCCTCTCGGACTAGCAGTATAATATCTATGAAGCAGTGCCCCTCAGACTAGCAATTAACTATCTGCGATGCTGTCCCTCACGAACTAACACAAAGCTCTCTACGATGCAGTCTCTCTCGGACTGGCATTGAACTGTCTATGATCCAGTCCCTCTCGGACTAGCAGTTAACTATCTACGATGCAGTCCCTCTCTAGCTAGCACTAAACTATCTACGATGTAATCTCTCACGTACTACCTCAGTACTATGATACAGCCCCTCTCACACTAGCAGTAATATACCTAAGGTGCAGTCCCTCTCGACGAGCAGTAAACTATCTCGATGCAGTCCCTGTTGGACTACCCTTAACTTTCTTCTATGAAATCCATCTCGGACTAGCAGTAAGCTATCTTATATGCAGCCTCTCTAGGACTAATGCTAATGGGAATTGAATGCTGTCCTATTGCTTACGGAATATATTAATGGATGACAGAATGATGTACCGACATGTTTATTGTTGCATTGCTTATCAATATAAGATTGTTGATGACATAATGAATTATACATTCTCACTTATTTTTTCGAAGTGTGCATGCCATTGGTATTTGATTATAATTGTTGATATCAGAAAGAATTATCCGCAATAGCTTGTTGTTGCAAAGAAGTGCAATCCATTGTAAATTGAATATAATTGATGACAAGGAATTGTCCATAATCTCTTATTTTTGTAAAGATTACAGCCCATTGAATATAACTTCTGATAAAACATGAGCTTATAATTCTTGGTAACGGAAGGAATTACCCACAATTGCTTATTGGTGCCAAGAGTACAGTCAATTAATTGAATATATCTTCGATAACAAGAAAGAATATCCACAAATATTTCTTGTTACAATGAGTGCAGTCTATTGCAATTTGAATAACGGTACCTAATTGTTGATGATCAATATTTATCCACAAAATTGTATTATTGCAAATTGCGTATTGAAACAATTGTTGATGACAAGTATCCACAAATATTTATTGTTACAAAGAGTACAGTCCTTTTGCATGTTGGATTTAATTGCTGATGACAGAAATATCTAGAAATATTCATTGTTGCATCTAGTGTAGGCATTGCGTATTGATTGTATATTGTGGATAAATAAAATTATCCACAAATGTTTGTCGCAAAGAGTGTAGGCTATTGCATATTGAATAATTGTTGATGCAACGACATTGTACATTATATACGCAAATGTTCATTGTCGAAAATATTGCGGTCATTGCACTTTGATCCACAAATGTTTATTATTATTATTATTATTGTTATTATTATTATTATCCCTCCCTATATTATTCTGCTAAGGTCCCATTCCAGTTTTGTACCGAAAATAAGGTCCTATTAACACCAACCTACACACATGGGGTACCTACAGGTTCAGCATAACCCAATGTGTGCGCGAAACACACTCACGTACTCCTTAAATGCCTCACTAGTAAATAAATACCATTTTGCACTCGAGAAAAGCCTTGTAAATCATACAATAAACTCATGAAGGAATGGCCAGTCATGTCGTTTCCAGGCAACAGTAGCTCTTGACGAGACACGGCCGACTGGATGCGAGTAGCGCTCTCCACTACCGGTATAGAAAATGAGGCTCTTTACATGAAATCCCGTTAGTTACTCTACTGCTCATGCAGCACCGTCAACCCAGTATAGCTTAACAAAGACTTGACACTATTTGTTCTGCGTCGTACTGCTAGGCGAACCTGCCGCTAGAGCGCAGGGCAGCGCGGTGGCATTGGCAAGATACCTAACCTATATGTATTTCTGTATTTCCAGACTGTATTTATGCTTAGCATTTATTGCATTGCATGGGCATGTTTACTTCTCATAGCAAAATCAATGCGGACAACATCCACACCATATTTCGCAGAGCAATCCTCTGCGCTAAAAAAGAAGATTGCGGAGAAATCAATGATCAGATCGTTCAGAACGTAGTTACCGCCGAAAGCAAACCTAAAACCTACCTCAGCTTGGTTTCAGTTCAAACACAGGATCCACCAAATGTTCAAATATATCCGACCGAGTTCATAAACAGCATTGACCACTCAGGACTGCCTCAACACAAATTGACTCTTAGTAAACGGATTACGTCTAATCGTCACACAGTTGAATGATCAAAATATTATCGCAAAACCAGTAGGTTCCAATGAATTAGTTATAATTCCTAGAATTAAATTGACACCATGCGATCCAACTATACCATTCAAACTATGTAGAAAACAGTTCCCTGTTAAGATTGCCTTCGCAATGACAATAAACAAGGTCCAGGGTCAAACTCTATATAAAGCGGGCATTTACCTACCAAATCCAGTATTCTCACGCGTACAATTATATGTCGTTTTCTCTAGAGTTCAATCCTTTGCAAATATAAAAATTGTTGTAGAAGAAACTCCCGAGCAGACAATAACCGATGAATTCGTTGTAACATCGAATATTGTCTACAAAGAGGTGCTGTGACAGGTACAAAACACTGTTATACATATTTATTTGTGTTCTTCTCATGTACATATGCCGTTTAACAACAATAAATACATTTCTTCAATATTTAAAACTTCCTTCTCCCACATTCTCCCCTACTACCCCATAAACCTACATTCACGTTGCGAAAGCTCGCTCGGGCGCACTAGTTATTATTATTGGGAGACCACTGCTTGAACTATGCATGGGTTGGCATCGCTTAATAGAGATGTAATCACCAGTAACGTGGATGTAGATATGAGTAGGGAATGTAGTGGTCATTTCATGTTCCTCGTTTTTCCAAGTCCTGCTCGGACGTGATTATTGTTCCAAATTGAATATAATTTATTCAAGTATTGATTGTTATTGTTGAAAACTGAACTTCTAACTCTGTATTTTTAACCCGATATTGTTTCAAGAGGGCTGTATTCTTTGAAGCATGGCACATTGCTTAGTGATGATGTACGAAATTATACCTCACATTTTGCTCAAAACATGCAATGGCATATTTGCGACAGGAATCCTTTTTCACATGCCATTTGGATCATAATTTGGCAGATTTAGTTATTGTTTTAAGGGGTGGAACTACAAGGTCATCTTCCCCTAATTTGGCAGATTGAAGACAAATAATACGACTGAAATTATTATTTACAGACAAGTGAGTCTCATATTATCGCAGCATAAGCATTATGTAATTTTGATTCAAGTATTCTATTATACATGTAGATTTAAAAGTGGAAATTTATCATGAAATCCATTATGGTTTTAATTATTCCTCGTGGTGAGACAAATATGCTATCGCACACTACACAAATACCATACCTGAGACCAATAAATCCTGCGTTAATGTAATTGAGTAGTAATGGAATGTATGTTTCATCAGCTTACATTTTACTTGCAAGGGATAAAGGATACACACATACTGATATCCTCACTTTAACGAAGCCATACATGTGTATTATACAGTAATTTAGAGTAGTGCACAGCATATAATTGCTTTTCAAGCACGCACTCCGTGCTATATTAATGCAGTAAAAGGGTGAGGTCCACCATGCATGTGTGTTTTTGCTTAGAGTATTTATTGACAATTGGACTTATACGGTACTTCATAAAGAAAATAGCATGGAAAGTTATTTTTCTTATATTCTGCATGTGTGTTAATTATTTCTGAAATATCGGATTTTGCGCCACTTAATGAATATCAACTACTTTATATTGTTTAGTTCTTAACTAATTCTCCACAAGTATGATTGCCTGTTGTAAAATATTAGGCACAGTATATATTTGATGGTAATAAGCATTTCTAATTTGCTACCCATTGCATATTAAAGATAGCTGTTGGTTGACATAACGATTTGTCCACTAATGGTTATTGTTCCATAGATTGCATTCCCATACAGGTTCAAGATAATTGTTCAGAACAGGAGGATTTATCCACAAATGTTTATGCAATGAACTTCACTCTTTGTAATAATAAAGTATTCAGTAATTGTTGATGATGGAAAGTTTTATCCACCGATGTTGATTGTTGCAAATAACACAGTCCCATGCATACATACTCAGTAAAATTATTGATGACGGAAGGATTTATCCACAGATGTTGTTTGTTGCAAATAACACAGTCTCATGCATAGTCAATATAATTGTTGATGACGGAAGGATTTATCCACTGATGTTGATTGTTGCAAACAACACAGTCCCATGCATAGTCAATATAATATTTGATGACGGAAGCATTTATCCACAGATGGATGTTGATTGTTGCAAATAACACAGTCCCATGCATAGTCAATATCATATTTGATGACGGTAGGATTTATTCTCAAATACTTGTTATTGTGTGAAAGAGCTTAGTCCCATAAACAATTTAATACTGTACATTGCTGGAGATTTGGAGAAGTATGTTTTCAAGTGTGAATGTTGTTCGTGGAAGAGCAACCCATCACATACATATTAAGATTAATTCTTGAAAGCAAAGTATATTGTGCACAAATGTGTATTTTGGCAGTAACGAGAGTAGAATTCATTGCTCAATATTGAGGGCAGTTTATGAAATTTTGAAATCGCGCAACAAGGGTTGGATACATACATACATACATACATACATACATGCAAACAGATCTTTAGTACATATTATTGGTAATTATTATTAATCTCTTCAGGCAACCTATGAATGACTATTGAGAATTGATTGAATGATGCATGTTATTCCACACGGGATAATTATGATAAATGCAATCCCCCTTTGCATGTTGGACGTCATGCAGCTAAGTCCTGATTGGACATTAATATTTTTTTAAGGGCTGGTTATTGAATTGCCGTATTGATTGTTATTGTTGAAAGCTGAACTTTTAACACTGTACTTTTCTTCACTTACCGATAAAGAGAACTGTATTGCTTGAAGCATGACACATTAGTTACTGAAATTATACGAAATCATACTAACTTAAATCACACTTCACATTTTGCTCGAAGCATGCAATGCCATATTGACATCAGAAATCCCTTTTCACTTGTCACTTGGATTATATTACGGCAAATTGATCACGGAATGTATTCTTTACAGACAAGCGAGTAATTGATACATAACCCACAGTCTCCTATTAGTGCAGCATAAGCCTACGGCATTTTAATTATAATGTGGATGACACTTAGTTTTAGGAATTTATCAGGAACAGACATTTTTAAAAAAATATTCTACACGCATGCAGGTAAAATATTTTCTTAACACACCCTAATCGATATTCTTTTTATTATTAAATAAAAAAATATTATTTCAGCCCATGGCCATCATTACATACAAATTAACAGAATCAAAGACATTAGTTTGCAGGGGCATTACATAAGCTAGTCAATGACTCCTTTCGGAGTATACATGGTACCGGTCACACAATTTCTTACATCTTTCTTTATTATTATTATTATTATTATTATTATTATTATTATTATTGTTATTATTTTAAGGGGAGGGGCAGCGTTCGTCGAAGTTATAATTATACCTAGTACTAAGACGAAATTGGTTTAATTGAATTTTATAAGCAATTACACTCGATATGTTATTAAATTCATTTGAAAATACATTTACAAATGCCTTCCCTGGCATCAATAAGGCTTGCGTTACCGAACTTTAGATGTAATGAAACGCATTTGTTCAAGTTTTCTATTCAAGGAATAAATTATGCAAACATACCGATATCCTCCCTCTAACCCAACGCAAGCATGTCTTGGGTATGCTGTATAACGTACAATTGCATTTAACACAATTGCTATCTACTAAAGTCACTGTGGCACAGCGGTAACAGTCTTGCCTGCTGTGTCCAAGGTTGCAAGATCGGATCCTGGCCCAGTCATCTTGAATTTGAAGGTACGGTATGTAAATGTGAGGGAATCGTGTCAGTAGATTTACTGGCACGTTAGAATTCCCCTCGGGGCAAAATTCCGCCGCAGCAGTTAAGGGACGTTAAACCAATATTATTATTAAAGTCCTCCATTGCAAGTGTTTTGCATCAAACAGAGAGTAATTGATAATTGAAATTTATTTTCCTTTGAAGAAGAAGGAAAGGAAGCTTTTAGTTTTACATGAACGTTAATCATGCAATCATGAGCCACGAGACCTCCTTTTTACGTGGAATCCGAACCACAGGACATGGCATTTCACTTAGAAAATCTCACAAGTATTGACCGGGAATCGAACCCGGTCCACCTTGGTGAGAGGCCAACCTCTGCACCATCACGCCCCTATTCTCCATGGATTGTTGTCATTGTGCCCAATGAATGGGTGGGGTCCAAGATATAAATATGTAAATTCATTCCCGGAAAAATATTACTTGCATTAAATTGTCCCATTTAATTGTGATAATTTAATAAATTCATGTAACTTTTCCCAGGAATGTGTTTACATATTTATAGCTTTTACCCCGTCCGTTCATTCGGGCTCAATCCTGTTGACCGACTGAAGAGCTACAAATTACAATTTTGTATTGGCAACACTGAAAAGGAATGGTTTCAAATCTCTACATTCCATGGAAAGTTATTTTTCATTTAACTTGCTGTATTCTGATTGAAAGTAAAGTGTGTTCATCATGTAGTCAAACAATAAAACGAGTCCTCCATTGTTGAACGATAATGTTTACTTCTTACTGTAATTACTTCTGGAGTAAGAGTTGTTCTTGTAAGATATATGTCTTAATTTGTTTTTCATGAGTGTTAACAACACAATGTTAGACCTGAGTGTAAGAGCAGCAATGTCATGTATTGGTTATTGAATGGTGTTGCTAGCATCACACAGTATATTCCTCAGTACTGGAGTGGTATTGCCTTTACCTCGTTGCTTATTCAGTATACAGTAATTGTTGACGACAGGAGGATTTAACCGCAAATTATTATATTACAAGGAGGGTAGCCTAGTTCATTGCATATTCAGTATAATTATAACGACAGAAGGATTTACAACGAATGCTTATTGTTGGAAATAGACCCTATGTTGATGACAAGGAATTATCTGCAAATGCTTATTGTTGCAAAACGGGATGTTCATTACATATTCAATATAATTGTTGATAACAGAAGGAATTATCTACAAATGCTTACTGATATTTAGAGAGTATATTGCATATTTAGTGCAATTGTTGATGAGAGAAACATTTCTCAACAAAGGCTTATTGTTGCTAATAGTGAAGTGAATTGCATATTCAGTATAATTGTTGACAGAGGGATTTCAACACAATGCTTATTGCTGCATATTCAGTATAATTGTTGATGAGTTGATGGCAGAGGGATTTCTCCACAATGCTTATTGCTGCTAAGACTGTAGTCTATAGCATATTCAGTATACAGTAATTGTTGATGACAGAAGGATTTCTCCACAAATGATTATTTCTGCTAAGCTATAGCTATAGCATATTCAGTATAATTTTTGTTGATGTCAGAAGGATTTCTCGACAAATGATTATTGCTGCTAAGACTGTAATCTATAGCATATTCTGTATAGTTGTTGACGACAAAAGGATTTCTCCACATTGCTTATTGCTGCTAAGACTGTAGTCTACAGCATATTCAGTATAATTGTTGATGACAGGATGATTCTCCACAAATGCTTAGTGTTAAGGGCGCAGTCTATTGCATATTAAGTATAATTGTTGATAGTAATAATATCGTATGGCCTCGGGTGCCTGGTGCAAGCTTTTTAATTGACACCCAGAGGGTAGCTTGCATGTCGAATTTCGTCGTTCCTTTGAACGCAATGAAAGTCAAGGAGGTTAGATATCTCAACTCCTTGACACTACTACAGCGCTTTCAAGTAGAGAATGGAGGAACTTGTGTTGGCGGAAAATCCCGAGATTAATTTTGCCATTGAACACGGCCTACTGAATTCAAATGGGTTCTTTAACATGCCAACAACGTATGACATGAGTATCGTGATTTTTGTCGCCTTAAAAAATCACTTACCATGGCCAGGGACGAACCTGCAATCTTGGGGTTGGTAGTCCGACACTATAACCACTCACCCACCGTGGCAAGCTATAATTGTTGATGACAGGATGATTTATCCTCAAACGCTTAGTGGTAAGGGCGCAGTCTATTTACTTCAATAATTGTTGATGACATAAGCATTTCTCCACAAATCCTTATTGTTATAAGACAGCAGTCGATTGCAAATTCAGTATAATTGATAATAACAAATACTTAGTGTTCAGTATGCAGTCGTTGACTATTCAAAATACACACATCAAAAAAAGTTTTGCATCACCTCGGTTCCCAGATCTCCGGCATATAGACGTTGACTGTGTATATTGTATCAAAGATACAGTCCCTTTGACTGTTCATAGATGTAACTAAAACTGCTCAAAGATGTAAACAACCATGCATGAGTAGGGCCTATTAGACGGAGGGGGTACGACAGCCGATCAGTTCCAGTCATTCCACCAGGACGAAGGTACGCTGCTCATGTTGTCTGTAGTTCTACCATGCCTAGAAGGTCAATACCGCAGTTCGATCGCGTCCGCATTGTTACTTTGTGTCAAGAAGGGCTTCTCAACAAGGGAAGTTTCCAGGCGTCTCAGAGTGAACCAAAGCGATGTTGTTCGGACATGGAGGAGGTACAGAGATACAGGAACTGTCGATGACAGGCCTCGCTCAGGCCGCCCAAGGGCTACTACTGTAGTGGATGACCGCTACTTACGGATTGCCGCTCGGAGGAACCCTGACAGCAATGCCACCATGTTGAATAATGCGTTTCGTTCAGCCACAGGACGTCGTGTTTCAACTCAAACTGTGCGCAATAGGCTGCATGATGCGCAACTTCACTCCCGACGTCCATGGCGAGGTCCAGCTTTGCAACCCCGACACCATGCAGCGCGGTACAGATGGGCCCAACAACATGCTGAATGGACCCCACAGAATTGGCATCACGTTCTCTTCACCGATGAGTGTCGCATATGCCTTCAACCAGACAATCGTCGGAGACGTGTTTGGAGGCACCCTGGTCAGGCTGAACGTCTTAGACACACTGTCCAGCGAGTGCAGCAAGGTGGTGGTTCCCTGATGTTTTGGGGGTGGCATTATGTGGGGCCGACGTACGCCACTGGTGGTCATGGAAGGCTCCGAAACGGCTTTACGATACCTGAATGACATCCTCCGACCCATAGTGCACCCATATCGGCAGAATATTGGAGAGGCATTTGTCTTCATGGACGACAATTCTCGACCTCATCGTGCACATCTTGTGAATGCGTTCCTTCAAGATAACGACATCGCTCGACTACAGTGGCCAGCATGTTCGCCAGACATGAACCCTATCGAACATGCCTGGGATATGTTGAAAAGGGCTGTTTATGGACGTCTTGACCCACCAACCACTCTGAGAGATTTACGCCGAATTGTCGTTGAGGAGTGGGACAATTTGGACCAACAGTGTCTTGATGAACTTGTGGATAGTATGCCACGACGAATACAGGCATGCATCAATGCAAGAGGACGTGCTACTGGGTATTAGAGGTAGTGGTGTGTACTGCAATCTGGACCACAAATGCTGAAAGTCTAGCTGTATGATGGTACAACATGCAATGTGTGGGTCTCATGAGCAATAAAACGAGCTGAAATGTTGTTTGTGTTGATCTCTATTCCCTTTGTATTTAAAGGTTCCGGAACTCTTGGAACCGAGGTGATGCAAAACTTTTTTTGATGTGTGTAATTATTGTTGATGATATGAGGATTTCTCCGCAGATGCTTGTTGCTGCTAAGACTGTAGTCTACAGCGTATTCAATATAATTGTTAATGACGTAAGGATTTCTTCACAAATGCTTATTGTTACTATGAGTGCAGACTATTGCATATTCAGTATAACTGTTGATGACAAAAGGGATTTATTTACAATATTACCTTTTAGAGCAAAGAACGCAGTCCTTTGCAGATTCTGTATAATTTTTGGTGGCAGAAGTAACTAAATATGCGCGGTATTATATTTTGGTATAACTGAAAGAACATATTTTAAATAAGTAGACTAAAGGAGTTATTGCCGTAAACTGTACTGTTCCCTGCTACACATTGAATATAGCAGTAGCCTAAGTTATAATTAGGCTATAGTGATGTGTCTGTTTCGCAACCTGTAACTTTATGCCCACGCACTGTCTTTTAAGTTATCTACATGTGGTCCACGTTGCCAGTTTTCATATAGACTAATGTTGCCTAAACAATTGAATTGTAACTTTCATTCGTTGAATCGCTTTTCAGTCGGTCAACATGAGTGTACCAGAATAATTTAATCACCTAGTGCCTGAAATAAATACATGAATTATATTTATATACTTCATAAAATACTTCTCACACAGATGGGGGGTTATTAATTGGAAGACTAGTTTCGTTTGTCAAGTGGACATTATCAAATCTTGTTCACTTAGGCTAAAGTTAGGTTAGGTGTTTACGTATATTACACTTATGTACAACATTATTTACAAATTATTAAGCTATTAAAGATTTTAGATTTTTTAACCAATTGTTTTTGTTCCAATTAAGTTCATTACACTTCTGTAAGTTTCGTTTTTGAGGTTAGTACTTTTCATGTGTAGGCTATAATATATCATCTTAACTCAATAATAATGTATGGATTCCTATTCGTGGTAATGCAACACATACCCTATAGTGTAGAGAGTTAGTGTATTAAAGGTGCTGCTGGCTATAATCTATTGGTTAATATTCTTGGTAATGCAACACATCCCCTATAGAGTCGAGAGTTAAAGTGTGCTGTCGGCTATAATCTATTGGTTACCATTCTTGGTAATGCAACACATTCCCTTTACAGTAGAGAGTTTAAGTGTGTAAAGTTTGCTGTTGGCTATAATCGGTAGGTTACTATTCTTGGTAATGCAACACATCCTCTGTAAAGCAGAGAATTAAATTGCGTTAAGTTTACTGTTGGCTATAATCTATTGGATACTATCCTTGGTAATGCAACACATCCCCTTTACAGTAGAGAGTTAATGTGCTGTTGGCTATAATCTATTGATTACTATTCTTGGTAATGCAACACATCCTCTGTAAAGTAGAGATTTAACGTTTGTTAAGTTTGCTGTTGGCTATAATCTATTGGTTACCATTCTTGGTAATGCAACACATCCCCTTTACGGTAGAGAGTTAGTGTGTTAAGTGTGCTGTTGGCTATAATCTATTGGTTACTATTCTTGGTAATGCAACACATCCCCTATAGCGTAGAGAGTTAGTGTGTTAAAGGTGCTGTTGGCTATAATCTATTGGTTACTATTCTTGGTAATGCAACACATCCTCTGTAAAGTAGAGATTTATAGTTTGTTAATTGTGCTGTTGGCTATAATCTATTGGTTAATATTCTTGGTAATGCAACACATCCTCTGTAAAGTAGAGATTTAAAGTTTGTTAATTGTGCTGTTGGCTATAATCTATTGGTTACCATTCTTGGTAATGCAACACATTCCCTTTACGGTAGAGAGTTAAAGTGTGTAAAGTTTGCTGTTGGCTATAATCGGTAGGTTACTATTATTGGTAATGCACCACATCCTCTGTAAAGTAGAGATTTAAAGTTTGTTAATTGTGCTGTTGGCTATAATCTATTGGTTACCATTCTTGGTAATGCAACACATTCCCTTTACAGTAGAGAGTTAAAGCGTGTAAAGTTTGCTGTTGGCTATAATCGGTAGGTTACTATTCTTGGTAATGCAACACATCCTCTGTAAAGTAGAGAATTAAATTGTGTTAAGTTTGCTGTTGGCTATAATCTATTGGTTACTATTCTTGGTAATGCAACACATCCCCTTTACAGTAGAGAGTTAATGTGCTGTTGGCTATAATCTATTGATTACTATTCTTGGTAATGCAACACATCCTCTGTAAAGTAGAGATTTAACGTTTGTTAAGTTTGCTGTTGGCTATAATCTATTGGTTACCATTCTTGGTAATGCAACACATCCCCTTTACGGTAGAGAGTTAGTGTGTTAAGTGTGCTGTTGGCTATAATCTATTGGTTACTATTCTTGGTAATGCAACACATCCCCTATAGCGTAGAGAGTTAGTGTGTTAAAGGTGCTGTTGGCTATAATCTATTGGTTACTATTCTTGGTAATGCAACACATCCTCTGTAAAGTAGAGATTTATAGTTTGTTAATTGTGCTGTTGGCTATAATCTATTGGTTACCATTTTTGGTAATGCAACACATCCCCTATACAGTCGAGTGTTGGTGCATATCATACATTTAACATTTAATCATTCAAAACACTCACCCTTCACATCAAATGAAACACACATCACACCCCTCACATCAAATGGAACACACATCAAAATTGTACCACTCGTATTAATCACACAGCCATTATATACATTGTCGAGAATTTGTATCACAAGCCCACAGCCTGCTGCTACGATGAGGCTACTCCTAAGCATTCTTCTCCCTGTGGTCGAAATCGTCCTGAAAGAATCCATCCAAATTCAGTCTCTTGGAGGACTGGATAATTTGGTGATCGTGTACGATGACCAGGCTTCAGTCAGGATCCGTACTCCATTATTCTCAGATTCAGAGCACATACTTTCTCCTTCATTGCCGATATTGCCAAGATGTATCGACAAGTCAAGGTGCATGTTGGTGACAGAAAGTTACAACGGATTATGTGGAGAGAATGTCCAGAGGAGTCACCTAGTTGCTATGAACTAATTACCGTAACATATGGCACAACTGCTGCACCTTTTCTCGCCACGAGATGCCTGCAAAAACTCGCTGAAGTAGAAGAATCAAGGTTTCCTAGAGCAGCACAAGTTCTCCGCAGTGATTTTTATGTTGATGACCTAGTTAGTGGTTGTAATGACCTTCAGGATGCTCTACAGCTCCAGTCTGAAATCATAACATTGTTGGAGAGTGGAGGCTTCCCTCTCAGAAAATGGTGTGCCAATCAACCAGCACTACTGACAGCAGTTTCAGAAGAGAATAGAGCAACTCTGCTGCCTCTTAATCTAGACCAAGGTAGCAGTGTGAAATCTTTAGGCTTATTATGGCAACCATTATCAGATCAATTCCTGATTTCTGGTAATCTGTGTTGCAGTTCGGATCGTGCTGATTCCATTGTCACAAAGCGCAAGATCTTGTCAGTCATTGCTTCCATTTTTGATCCCCTTGGTTTGGTCAGATCTTCATGCAAAAATTATGGTTGGTCACACTAAATTGGGATGATGAACTCCCGTCTGAACAAGTTGTAGATTGGGAACGGCTTCATTCTCAACTCCCTGCAGTCAAGGAATTTAAGGTGAAACGATTAGTCACTTGTAAAGGACCCCCTTCAGATGTTCAGATTCATGGATTTGCCGATGCCTTGGAACGAGCGTATGGGGCTTGTATTTATGTACGGTCTGTCGACAAGGAAGGGAGGACGTTTGTCAATTTATGCTCCAAGTCCAGAGTAGGCAGTAGACAACATCACCCCAGCCGAGTGTCGATCTCCTACGTTGCAGTATGTGTCTGTTGAGTTAGAAGCCCCTGGGTGTTGACTTGAGCCACCATCTCTACATGACAGAGTACCTTCATTTTGCTTGTGTAATGATGTGTGGTGCTTTTTGTTGCACAACTTACAACCACGTGATTTGCAGTCTCTGGATGAATGCTCAGTGCGCAAGCAATTATAGCATAGACCTCTTTCCTTAACGATTTTAAACCTTTCCTCTAGGCTGAGAGCTGCAAATGTTTCACACTTGTGAATACTATGATTGTCCTGACAGTAGGTACATTTGATGTGGTTGGTCGTGATATAAGAATAACGTGCTGGAGTGTCTTCCTGTGATTTGACTTTACGCCGCTCAAATTGCTGTCTGGGTACTAGAGTGGTGTGTTGTGTGCTTGGTAAGTTCTCTAGTGCTTGTCGTTTATGTTCCACAAATGATAATAAGTCATTGAGGGACAGAGAGTTAGTCTCTACATGCGATAATTCCCAGTCTCGCCTAGTACTGATATCAAGTCCTTGAGCATACACTTGAGTCAGTATTACTTCGTGCAGTGGAATGGTAAGTTCCAAGACTATAAGTGCGTTTAAATAACTGTTGAATGTATTTGAATACCTTACGAGTTTTTTAGCAGTTTCACTATCAACTGGTTTTAGGCTTAAGAACTCCTTAACCTTTAAGTTGTTAGGTGGTTTAAAATTACATAAGTGATTAGGTGGATTGCTGAGATCACCCCAAAGTTTTGCTGGGATATCTCGGACATACATTTTTCGGAAAATTTCTAACTTATTTTGCATACTATTCACATCCTTTTAAGCCAGTTTTAATTACCTTGCAACAATAAATTAATTCACTAAGGAAATTAAAGCCTTTGGAAGATATACCTATATTTTTTCGTTGCTTGATTCTACATGTTGTTATTTCAAGCATTTTGCTTTGGCTCATTTCTTAGAAAAGTTCATTTTTGTGTTTTACTAATCTTAACATAACACACATCCATAAAACAACACAAAATTAATGATATCCTGTTTTACAATGAGAAATTTTGAAAGAGAAGGAGACTGATAATCATTAATAAAAATTGGAAAGTTTATATCTTTAGAACCAAAGTTCATGTCAAAATCACTCACTAATGTAAAGATTACACTGTATTTTTAATACACTTATGTCACGAAACCATTACTGAAATCTTAACGGTCATCAGTGTCATAAGAGGAAGAATCATTACAGCACGTGCAGCATATACTCTCCATATGATTCAGGCACATGAACTCTTGACATCTGTAGCAGAAGTGGGCTATATGGTTTTCTTGTCTGACTTCTTCAGTTTCTTCTTCAAGTATTCTCCTTATACACTGTTGTTCCTTATCGGAAGGCATGGTAAGGCAAACAAAGCTTATACACAGAACTGGGTGTATAATCTAAAAAGGACTTAGCCAACAAAGACATTACGCAAGTTGTTAGGTGGGGTGTATACAGCACCCCGGTGTCAATAAACGTTAAAGCATTCAAACAGTTTGTTACTTATGGCCAACAATGAGTTTATTTCAAATGACAATGTTCGGTGAGAAGCTACTGAGCCCGCCACCATCATAGCCATCTTAGTAACTTTACAACATAACAAATAATAATGCTGGCGTGTTGTGAGCACCCCACATAACCACTGGAGGGTTAACATGCGTGGCTGCTATAAGCCTCTTATTCTCAAATCTGTCCTGCAGCATTTTCCAGGCTATCTTATAGTTCACTTCAGTTATAGGAAGGTTTTGTATTAATTGGCTAGCCGGCCCCTTGAGAACTGACACGAGATAATGAAACTTTTGAACAACCGGTACCTGGTCATTGTTATGCACCATAACCTTGAAACTGTCTGAAAATGAGAGCCAGTTTTCATACTTCCCATAAAAATTAGGAATATTGATTGACGGAAGTTTCAACCCTGGCATAGCGCCTGTTTGGGTTCTGCCTGAATGATGCGATGCCTCTTCAATATTAGTGATTATGTTACCCATGTCACCCTTAATCTTATAGTATTTTGTTTCAAATTCCAATCTAGCTTGTTCATTTTCTTGCTAATTTTCGGTATCTCCTAGTTCTAGTTCAGACTGAACATCGTCAAACTTGGACATTATAGAACCCATATCGTCATATCTCAATTTAATTTCATGCAAATTAGATCGCTGCTGGTCGGCTAGATTTTCTACGAATGTCTGCATGCGTGTAAGCTGAGCTCTTAGCCGTGCCCTCTGCTTGATCAGTTTCTGTTTCGTGGCAGGATCCATTATTAATAGGATGATTGTAAAGAAAAGGAGGCCTGAGCAACTTGTATTTACTCACCGAATTAATTATTTACTTAACCTCTGGTGATGGAACATCGATACTGGAACTGGCAGATGATGTCATCAATGTGGACTTTTAAGTACGATACTGTATTTCCATGGACAGTTTTGGTTTTCGTATCCGGTCCGGTATAGGCCATGTGTTGGTGCATATCATACATTTAACATTTAATCATTTAAAACACTCACCCTTCACATCAAATGAAACACACATCAAAATTGTACCACTCGTATTAATCACAGAGCCATTATATACATTGTCGAGAATTTGTATCACAAGCCCACAGCCTGCTGCTACGATACAAAAAGGCACCAAACCGTCTAAGGTGCCGTGACTCTTGCCTCACGACACAGAGACACCAAGCGTATCTATGATGCCGTGACTGGGAACGGAACAAGAGAGTTAAAGTGTGTAAAGTTTGCTGTTGGCTATAATCTGTAGGTTACTATTCTTGGTAATGCAACACATCCTCTGTAAAGTAGAGAATTAAATTGTGTAAAGTTTGCTGTTGGCTATAATCTTTTGGTTACTATTCTTGGTAATGCAACACATTCCAAAGTAGAATTGAGAATTAATTAAAGGATTAAAATGTGCAATTTGCTTTAAAGGCTTTGTTGCTATTCTTGAAAATGGAGTTAATGGTGGGCAGTTTATGATACGGTATTACGGTACATCCCCTATAACGTTGTACTCGACTTGACTTCACGGTTATTTAGGTGTTACGTTATTCAAGTCACTGTAGTTAGCTATTGTTTTAAGGGGCGGAACAGTGAGGTCATCGGTCCCATGATTCAAGTTAGCAGGAGGTTCAAAAAAAAATTGCATCTGCAAGAACGATGATATGGTTTTAGCACTGTTTAGAATTTGAGTGAACACTAATTCAGTTTATTGATTGGTGCATGTTATTTGGATGCAATATTGGCGTATTATTTATATTAGCGAGAGTAGCTTTATGTGTATCAGTACAGTGCGTTAATAAGCAGTCGAAAAGTAAATAAGAGAACGAAAATGCAAGAGGGGGCATTTTCATGAACATAGGCGTTGGCGGAAGTGGTGAGGGGAATGCATGGATAAAACGAAAATTACGCACAGTTGTGATGCTTCAGTGTAGAAAAAATTAATACATGTTTAATAATGTAAGCAAATTAATTTTATGAAAGAAGAAAGTAATCTTTGTATTTAATATACAGTAATTTGAACTTATATAGCAATTAATTCGTAAATATGTGCAAGTTGGTCTTAGGTTACAAATTGAACACCTCCCCTCATCCATATGCCGATGTCCATGCTCATGAGTGCCGTTGGATGTTTGGGAGGGCATTTTCCTTCTCTTTTTTATTTTAAATATACGATTAATTTGGTTATTATTTTTGAATATATTGGTTAATTAATGGTTTCTATATATTTTTTTAAACTTTCTGCTTGTGCGTTGCTTCGTGGGAGAGGTTATTGTCCTATCTATATTACGTACCGTACATTAATTCAATAGGCCACATTTATTCATATCTTGGACAGTGTTAATGCCCGAGGAAATAAAACAATAAGATGTCATGAACAAAAATTGCGAACTCAGATTACTTGTAACATCTGTTACAAATCAAATGTAACATCAATTAAACATTAAGTCTCAAAATACCCATTTTATCAGGATTATTTTAACTCTATGGGGCACAATTAATTCTTTCTCTAGCATTAAAAGTGTATGAAAATATTCCACACCATCTTGAGGAACAGACTTCGTTATAGCCTACCAACTTAGAGAGGCGAGAGGTCGTTTCCAAAGCCTGTTAGTAAACGTTGCATTTTCTTCTCACCAAGTTAATAGTTTGATGTGAACTTATAAATGAATTAAAAACTTCAATTTATTCACATAAAATAATTATATGGTAGCATATAATTTATTTTAGGAGATTACTACAGAATTTGAGTAAAGATATAACATCCGTGACATAGAACGGCTAAGAAATGCTTGTTAGGCCTTCTGCGAATTATTTAAAATTACAGAAATTATGTATTAGATAAGTTGCAAGGGGAAGGTGACCTCAAAAGTCCACCCATTAAAGCAATCATCATCATCCTCATCATGATGATCATCATTATCATTACCTTCCTACTGCAAGTTCCGTTATAGTAGAGTGTATATAGAAAAAGAGTCCCTTATTCCAAAAGTGAGTTTTGAGAAAATTGGTCTCAAAGAATATTCTGTGTGTACATTTATTATGTATTTACAAATACATTTCCTTCGTAATATGACTCACGTTTTCCTTGTGTGCTACAGATAAAATTAAATGCGACGGAAATGACTTATGGGCCATTCTTCAAAGATATAATTTCTGTTTGAAATTAGCCACGTCTAAATATCTATTCTTTTTAAGGGTCACTTAATAGTGGATGCCTGGGTTCCTTGGAATCAGCCTCCATTGTTATACAATACATGTATTCTGGTTTACTTGTAGTCACTTTTATAATACCACTAGCTGTACCCGGCATGCTGTTCTATCCCGGTGTTGGGGGGAGGGATAAACAGGGATGTGTAGATGTATAATTTGAGGGGTGGTTTCCGAAAGGTGCAGTTTCCCGTATTTGGGGAAACTACTAGTGTAAGTGTCTGTTTTAGGATGAAATATAACGGGGTGCGATCCTACGGAGTGCGTCTACTCGTTAAGGGATGAATGTTTAATAGAGAGCTATTAACTAAGTTTACCAATTAAGTGTGAGCGAGTGATAGCGAGCTCATAGGCGGAGTCGGCACTTGGCCGCTGCTGTCTGGCTGCTACTCAAATACAATGGAATTCCTGACGGTGCAATTCCTGGCGTTCACGGTCAGGGGCAATTAGGACTGAGGGCAGGCTGGGTGTGAGGATGTAAAGCTAAATGAAAAAAAAGTATAAGATGTGTGTTTACTGACCAAGTGTTTATTTGGTCAGTTATGGTGATCTGCTGTCCCTTTTACTAGTGGACAGGTGTAAAACAATGTGTACAAGTACAAGTGTGGGTTTGGGTGATAAAGTACAAATGTGTAAGTTATAAGGAGATCTGAACACACTCTATTCTCACCTGGTGGTGCTGGAGCTGGAACCGGAGATGCAGAGCCGACGGCCGCGAATAGACATTGGGCTTTCCTGGGGTCTACCTTTAAGGTCTCCCGAGCTGCTGACTTGGCGTTTCGTCACTGTTGGTGTTCCAGATTCCGGCGATAGTGTATTTGTTTATGAGTGATGTAAGCTTGGCTGACGGCTAGATCGCTGTGCCTGCCTGTGTTAAGGAAGTGTATGAGGCTTTCAGCCTGTAAGGGGTAGTTTATAGGTGAAAGATGAAGGGGTGTGTTGGCGTTTCAGGTCCTAGGGTCGTCCCGACCCTTGGGCTGAGCAATGCGTTGCAATGCCAATCAAAGAAAGTGTTGGTGTTGTATCTTTGAAGTTGAAGTGCCATTGGATACACAATATTTTATTTTTCTGTTAACTGCTTGTAACCTTTTGTAAAATAGATTTACTAATCCATAAACATTGTGCGAGCGTGCACAACAACTCATCAAAGTTTTATCGCAATTGGATGAATGGTATATGAACGCATACGAGATTTTGTTGAAACTATTCGCGCGCCGGCACTCATTTATCGAATCTACTCGGGCGCTACCAACTGTTAAATGGATTTACTAAGCCAGAAACGTTCATGGGAATGTAGACAACAACTCATCAAAGTTTCATCGCAATGGGATGAATTGTATATGAACGCACGTGGGACTTTGTTTAAACGAATCTCAAGCTGTAACTCATTATTTGTTTAATCTACTCGTGCGCTACGTATTGTAAAATGGAGTTGGCTATAATACATTGAATACTATTCTTGGTAATGCAACACATCCCCCTTAGAGTAAAAAGATAACGTGTGTAAACTGTGTTGTTGGGTATATTCTATTGATTAATATTATTGGTAATGCAACACATCCCCTATATAGTAGAGAGTTAGTGTGTTAAGTGTGCTGCTGGCTATAATCTATTGGTTACTATTCTTGGTAATGCAACACATCCCCTATAGATCAGAGAGTTAAAGTGTGCTGTTGGCTATAATACATTTAATACTATTCTTGGTAATGCAACACATTCCTAGGTAGAATTTAGAATTAAAGGATTAAAATGTGCAATTTGCTTCAGAGGATTTGTTGCTATTTTTAAAAATGGAGTTTATGGTGGGCTGTTTATGATACGGTAATACATCCCCTATAACGTTGAGAATTAAAAGTGTGAAAAGTGCTGTTCGAACTCTCTATACTCGACTTTATTTCGCGGTTAATTAGGTGTTACGTTAAGTTATTGTACTTAGCTATTGTTTTTAAGGAGCGGAACAGAGAGGTCATCCGTCCCATGATTCAAGTTAGCAGGTGGTTCAAATTAGCAGGTGTGATGGTTCAGTATAAATTTATAAACGTGAATTGCTGCTGCAAGAACGATGACATAGTTTTAGCACTGTTTAGAATATGAGTGAACACTAAATCAGTTTATTGATTGGCGCGTGTTATTTGGATGTAATATTTAAATATTCCTTTTAAAGCGAGTGTAGCTTTATGTATATCGGTACAGTGCGTTAATAAGCAGTCGAAAGGAAATAAGAGAAGGAAAATGCAAGTGGGGGCATTTTCATGAACATAGGCGTTGGCGGAAGTGGTGAGGGGAATGCATGGATAAAAAGAAAATGACACAGAGTAAAGGCTTACAAATTGATACAAGGTTAATTATTTAAACAGATTAATTTTATGAATGAAAAAAGTATTCTTTGTCTTTAATATACAGTAGATTGAACTTCCATAGCAATTATTGCGTAAATATGTGCAAGTTCGTCTTAGGTTACAAATTGAACACCTCACCTCATCCATATGCCGATGTCCATGCTCATGAGTGCCGTTGGATGTTTGGGAGGGCATTTCCCTTCTCTGTTTTAATATACGGTTAAATTGGTCATTATTTTTGAATGTACTGTTTAACAACTGGTATCTTGAATTTAGTAACGGCTTTCTGCGATTGCGTTGCTTCGTGGGATATGTTATTGCCGCATCTGTATTACATTAACTCAACACGCCAATTATTCAATTCTTGGACAGTGTGAATGCCCGAGGAAATAAAACAATAAGTATGTCATGAACAAAAATGGAGAACTCAGGCAAATGCTGGAATGATTCATTTTAGCAGGTCCACGGTCGACTTGACTTTCTTCCTTAATTTAGACCCTAGTTAGTGGTCACGTGGGCGATCGACCTGCCGCTTTCACCATCCTGAGTTGTATCTGCTGAACAAGACTTGGTCACCAAGTGTGTTCAGCTTCCAGACACCGTCCTCACGACGGTAGAGGAATGATCCCTTACAGAGTTCGTGGATGAAGTCGAGCTGGGAGAATAAGCAATATTTGTTGTAATGGGTTACTTTTTACAAAATAATGTTTCGTTATTCAAAGTTAGTGGATATGTGGGACATAGCCAATTTCTTTCGTTATTTTTATGACCTAACTTTGAAGAGACAAAAAGGAACTCCACTATAATTAAAATAATGCTTAAATTATATTTTAGTGATATTGAATTCATATAGTGTGTGTATGTGTGTGTGTGTGTGTAATATAAGCCAGATTAAGTTTCTTAATATCTACATTTCACATACTTTTTGTGTTTTAGTATGATAACTGAAGGCGCTGCTTGCTGTCTAAGGATGTAATTTGTTCCACATGGGAATTTCGGGAAAAGAGTTAACGGATCAATCTGCAATAGAGGCGGTTTCACTACCACCTCGGCCAATGGAGGTAACCTCTAAAGATATTTGCTCTCAGTTACACCAACAAGTACTGGTATTCTGGGAGAGTCTGTGGCTAGTAAGCTTAGAGCGATAAAGGGAACTACTCGCCTTTGGCGGAGCTCTTTCCGGTCACGGTGGGAGTCAGTCATTTTGTGTAGACTAAGGATAGATCATGCAAGATCCAACCACTTGTATCTTATGAGAAGAGAAGGCCCACTTAGTACATGTGGAACCGTTTGCACCGTGGCCCACATTTTAACCGAGTGAGTGGATCTTGCTGATTTATGAAGAAACCTTGGTTTGCAGATGACACTCGAACTTTGTCCTTTATTTGAATTCTGAATGTTTATTTTTCGGTATATTTTTATTTATTGTTTTAATATTATTAGTTGCTTTTTCTTTCTTTCATTTTTTGTGTTATTATTTTAGGCGTTTTTCATATTTAGGCATCCGTCTCTAAATTAAATTGCATTCTAAATTTGTATAATTTAATCTTCGTTAAGAGGGGCAGATGACCTCGCTGTTCCACCCCTTAAAACAACTGTCTGGCTGCGTGGCTCTGCGGTAATGTTCTCGCTTGCTGGACCCAAGGTTGCAGGTTCGTATTCTGATGCAGTCAGCTGGCATTGAGGGTGCGTAAATGCGATGGAGTCGTGTCAGTAGGTATACTGGCACGTTAAGGATCCCCTTTGGGGCACAATTCCGGCACCACGGCGTCTCTAAAAGCCAGAGTAGTTAAATGGGACGTAAAACCAATCACATTATTATTGTCGTTATTTTTAAAACAACAACTTACTAACTTTGTTCCTTGTAGCAACTGGGAAAGGACCTGCTTCTTTTGCATGTACACTGTTTATATAATTCCAGTTATAGAAAAGTTGTCCTAACTGTAATATTGATAATTCCGTCACAACTCGAATCTCTTAAACTATTTACAGACTCATTTTATCTGCTTTAACGTATTTTCTTGATGTTCCAGGTTGGTGCTGAAATGTTTGTCACATGTTATTGTATTTTCTTTAGTGTTCCTTTCTGGACATCAGAAGAACTTACAAGTGAGTAGCAAAGAAAAGAATGTAATTGACCTTATGTTACTGAAAATGTTTTAAAATGATACAACTGAAGGAAATATAAAATAAAATAAAAAAGGCCACCCATTGCCTGCATTTATTTACTGAATTTCACCCAAACTTCCCACTTCGATACATGTGATGCCCCTTATTTCCTTATCCTAATATTTCAAACCTTCATGAGCATATTAAGGTAGTCTGAGAACGTACAGCACAGAATTTTCGTCGCCTTAATGCAATGCAAGGATGAGAATCATTTGATTTAAAATGCAATTATTGGGCATTTTTGTCGCTTTCAAGCAATAGTTTTAAAGATAATTAGTTGAGATTCAGCTGTAATCTTTTGTTCAGTCTGAAGTCGTGAGCTTGAACTAGTTAGTCTATTTGATCTAGATATAGCCTATTCCAAGACAACTAGTTTTGACGTAAACTTACTGTTTTTGGGTTTAGTGATTCAAAATATAATTTTAAAAAAGGTTACCACGCTACAACAACCTGTCAGTCAGACTGATTTTATGTCAGCAAAAAGGATCTTGAATAATACTATCAAAAACAGGTATGAAGAAATGGCAAAGAAAACAGCTGAAACCAAATTATGGACGGACATTGATGCTAAATGGGATCAATATAAATTAACACCAAGAAGAGAAGCTGTTGCCTTCTTCAGACTTAACACTGACCATGACTGCCTTGCAGCTCATCTGAAACGAATCAACATCCTGAGATCTGACGAATGCGCACTTTGTCACGAACTTGGAAGTAAAATGGATGAGGGGCACCTGCTACATTGCCACAAACTTGATGTGACCGCTAGAACTTGTGGTAACCTCACACAACTCTATTGGAACGCAAGAAAGCTGATGGATTGGAATCCGGGCTAGCCATAGGAAACAACAACAACTACCTTAATTTTATTAATGAAGTAAAATATTTACCGTATTTTGACTCATTAAGATAAACGAAAAGTATTACTGTTGTGTTATCTACACGCAACACGCCTCCTCAAACTCGATTGCATTAAGATGACGTTGATGGAAGTGCAAAGGAAATTGAAGGGTTTGGTGAAAGAACTAGACATTTCCATTCTAGTTCATTTTGAGACAGTGAAAGGAAACTAAATAGAAAATTCCATTGTCATTCTGTTAATCTTAAATTTGAAATATTGATAGAACTGGAATGAATACACTTTCCTGCATTGAAAGTAAAAATATATTACACTAAATTTCAATGTGTGGGAATATTATAGTTGTTGGAACTACCTGATTCTTTCACCAAACGCATAATGTTGATGCTGTAGTATAAAATATTGTACAGTAGGCCTATATATTGCCAGAATCTCTGGTGTTGGGCCACCCGGGATTATTACATATTAAACCATGTCTTAATTAAAGAAAAGACTGAAGAAGACCTCACTGACAGTTATTGTTGCTTTAAGGGGAGGAACTGCGAGGCCATCTGCCCCTACTGATAGATAGGAAGCCTCTGTTGTGCTTGTTTAGAGATTCCCTTTTAACAGTTTATGGAACTGCATGTTTAATATCTTATTCTAAGTAATCTGAACCACCACAAATTCCTGAAGCTACATTATATTTATTTAAGCGAAAATTCCCCTACAGGAGAGCGATTAAACTTGATAACATGATGGTGTTTGGAGGTGTGTCTCCTCCGCTCCTCCCAAAACGTGTCCGATAACCTGAGTTTATGAGCTGACTGTAGTAGAACTGTATTAGAGACAGGGATGGAGTAGGCGCCCCGGGACTTGAAAAATAAGGCACTATCCTGGCATGGAGGAAGTGCAGTCAGCGCCGGGATTCGAACCTTTGATCTTTGACTTACTGTGGCTGCCCACGCGGCCATGGTGCACGACATTACAACCACGGGGCAGTGCAAATAGCAATCGAATGATAACTTTGTCACCACACATCCACAGTGAGGGTCTTCTCTACAGAGCGGAACTTCGCAGGCGCCGTGTGACAGCCGGAGCACTGGATAGCCTCCTGAGCAAGCCGCTGGCAGCAGCGTAGCGCCCATTTATCACTCTCAATCCGTCACACGGCTCCGGCGAGGTTCCGTTCTATGGACAAGGCTCTCACTGTAGTAACAATGGAGTAAATGAAGCTAAGATATCACAGCTTCAATTCTAGGAACTTTTAAACTGTTCTGTATTGTGCGCAGACTTTGGTGGCATCCCAATGACAGTGCCATTTTATTACTACTAACCTACTAGTACTACTCTGTTTATCAGCAAGGAGACGTATTGGCGAGTATGCTCATTATCATTGCTCATCAGGACATGCATGATTACGAAGGATAATAATCTCTCCTCTAACAACCTTCACCTTCCAAGTTTAAAAGTATGCGGAATGATCCTATCTCGGTGAAATCTGATGCAATGAGCAGCTACCATGTGTTGCGTCCGACAATTCCTTAAAATACTTAAATTCATCACGGAATGTTCCAATCTCATCGAAAAGTAGGCTACCGTTGTAAGTTACGTTGGTAAAAACTCACCAAGACCCTAGGCCGCTCTATAACGAGGAATACTGGACAAATTGAGGAATGGGGTAGTTTGTCATCGCTTTCTCACAGACTCGGTGCAGCAGCAGTAGCAACTTTTTCATTCATCAGCTGTGCCCTGATGTCTGCGCGCCAGGTGAAGTCAGTTCGACACGCTGCGACGGGGAGCGGGGATTCGGCTGTTCGCGTGCGCGGTCTGTCTATATCGATAGTCAGTTACTGCTTCCTCCCACATTGTGCTTGTTGTTCATCCAGCTTTAAGTATATTGTCTGTCACTGAAGGCCCCTTTCCACTTTTCCCATTTCCTGAGCGGGGGGAGGCGTGACTGATGAATGTGCGGTATGCAGTACGCGGGAAGGCGTCTGCAGTTCAAACCCAACTGACTTCTCCTGGCGCGCGGACAAAACTCAGCACCACCCAAACCTCAGTAACTTATCCTTAATAACAGCCATAAGTGTGGCTCTGATATACTGTAGGTGGAAAGCCGAATCTTACTCTAGCCTGTACCTATAGACTAATGCAAAAATACTGCATCCATCAGATGACAACAGGCCCGCACTACTACTGGTGTCCAGGGAATACGGTAAGTTCTGTTGGATGACAGTTCGACTCCAGCCGGCTACGGTGGGCACTAGTGGAGTTGTCAGCTCGCAGGTAAGTACTCATATCCTCGGTTGAAGTTGAGAGGTAAGTATGGTAATCTTAGGTTTCCTAAATGAGCCTTTTTCTTAATCGGGGCAAAGAAATAGGGACGAGGTGCAGAAAAACCAATGCAGTGAGTTCTCAGTTGTGTTCAACAATATTCTGCAAGAAGGAAGTTGGTGTTGCGATGAAACTCTTCCTACATCGCTCAGTATTTAGATCAGCACAGTCCAAGGTCGAACGGCACGGTGCAGGCAGTGTGTGCATCCCCTCCCTTACCGTACATCCTTACTTCCTCTCCACCCCACGCGGTGAGGGAGTGCCATCGTTCAAGAAACGTGTAGAGGTCAATTAGCAGGCGACGAATGTATTTTGGAGGCAACGTAGCAAGAACACAGGACGTATTGTTCATGAAATATTATTTTGCATTAATCAAATTGCTTGTCATATGAAGGGAGGAGCTGGGAAAGAGCTGCAAAACGTCTCCTAAGTTATGTTCCCGTTAACTCAGGACTGTTTCACGCACAAAATGTATAGTCATTCATGTACAAGTCTCCCTTCCTATGCAAAAGGGATAAAGACAACATATTTCCTCTGTGGCAAATATCACACAACAGCTTTATTGAAAGACAAAACACATAATGTTTCTACAATGGAAAACGTACAACTAATTCCACACACCAATTAAATCCCGTACAGTTCATGTTGGCTGATACACATAATGTTTATTGCTGTTCTCACTTACAGTACGCCTCGTTTGTGTGCGTTAACAACCTTGTTAAAATTAGGTGCAAATGAACGTGTTACAGACAAGCGTAAACAACTTCTCAAATTCTCTACTCAAATGCCCGGCCGGAACCTAGGTTTGCGTTTTAATGTGGAAAAAATCTTTCACATACATAGGTAGAACCGAACATACTCATACATTTGGCGGTGACGTGATGAAGGCGAGGAAATTTATTATTGGGAAAGTTTTCGTAGAATTCTGTGAAGTTTCTTGCTACAAAGAACTTGTCCCTCAACCGCGCATTGCACTGTAAATCAATTAATGCCAACTGTTAAGTTAGTTCGTGCGCTATTCACTGATTAGAAAATGGCAGTGCAAAACAATGAAACACAGGGAACAAAGCTGAAAGTTCTTGAAATCGGTTTACGAATTGCTCTTTCACGTGTTTGAGATCACATGCGTAGCGGTTTCACGAGTAGCATTGCTGGATACGTCCCTCCCATAATGCGCGCGCACCGATGTCTACCGACCAGGCACCACGACTCTGCACTGTACATTCACAGGTGTTGCAGCCGTGCGACTTTGCGCTGTGTGAAGTACTTTGGATTTAGATCGACCTTGCTGTATGGAAGTGAGAGCTGGGTAGATTCAGGATATTTGATACATAAGCTAGAGGTAACTGATATGAGGGTAGCACGAATGATTTCTGGGACAATAGGAAGGAGTAATGACAGGAAGGTATTCGTAACGAAGAGATAACGACTAAGTTAGAATACTAATATCGTATGGGCTCGGTTGCCGGGTGCAAGTTTCTTGACGCCCAGAGGTCAACTTGCATATCGAATTTTATCGCTCCTTGGAGCGCTATGAAAGTCAAGGGGATTAGATATCTAAGCTCCTTGGCACTAGAGGAACTTTGTGTTGGCGGAAAATCCTGAGATTAACTTTGCCATTATGAACATGGCCTACTGAATTCAATGGGTTATGCGTATCGTCATTTTTGTCGCCTTTCAAAAAGGAGCGAACCTGCAGGCTTGGGGTTGGCAGTCCGACACGATAACCACTCACCCTACGTGGCAAGCACTGAGTTAGAAATATAGGCTACATGAAGCTGTTCGCTTGAGCCGATTTAGATGGTGGGCTCATGTGAAGAGAATGGATGAGGAGAGATTACCAGAGAGGTGGCTGTAGAGAGGAAGAGAAGCAGACGGAGGCTTATGAGGCGATGGTTAGGTTCAGTGTTGAGGATTTAGATGATGGGCGCATGTGAAGAGAATGGGAGAGGAGAGATTACCAAAGAGGTGGCTGTAGAGAGGAAGAGAAGCAGATGTAGACCTATGAGGCGATGGTTAGGTTCAGTGTTGAGGATTTAGATGATGGGCGCGTGTGAAGAGAATGGGAGAGGAGAGATTACCAAAGAGGTGGCTGTAGAGAGGAAGAGAAGCAGACGGAGGCCTATGAGGCGATGGTTAGGTTCAGTGTTGAGGATTTAAATGATGGGCGCATGTGAAGAGAATGGGAGAGGAGAGATTACCAAAGAGGTGGCTGTAGAGAGGAAGAGAAGCAGACGTAGACCTATGAGGCGATGGTTAGGTTCAGTGTTGAGGATTTAGATGATGGGCGCATGTGAAGAGAATGGGAGAGGAGAGATTACCAAAGAGGTGGCTGTAGAGAGGAAGAGAAGCAGACGGAGGCTTATGAGGCGATGGTTAGGTTCAGTGTTGAGGATTTAGATGATGGGCGCATGTGAAGAGAATGGGAGAGGAGAGATTACCAAAGAGGTGGCTGTAGAGAGGAAGAGAAGCAGATGTAGACCTATGAGGCGATGGTTAGGTTCAGTGTTGAGGATTTAGATGATGGGCGCATGTGAAGAGAATGGGAGAGGAGAGATTACCAAAGAGGTGGCTGTAGAGAGGAAGAGAAGCAGACGGAGGCCTATGAGGCGATGGTTAGGTTCAGTGTTGAGGATTTAAATGATGGGCGCATGTGAAGAGAATGGGAGAGGAGAGATTACCAGAGAGGTGGCTGTAGAGAGGAAGAGAAGCAGACGGAGGCCTATGAGGCGATGGTTAGGTTCAGTGTTGAGGATTTAGATGGTGGGTGCATGTGAAGAGAATGGGACAGGAGAGATTACCAAAGAGGCGGCTGTGGAGAGGAAGAGAAGCAGACGTATCGATTGACTCGTGAACAACACCGACCATTCCTATCGTGTGTCGTTGCTGGTGTCGAGACATGGTGTCTCTACGCTAACATGAGGAGAAGAAAGGAATGGTTAAGCCCAAACAAACAGGTACCTCCGCCGTACAAAGACCTGCGCGCATCCACAAAAGATAATGTTATGCATCTGGTGGAACACCGACGGTATGCTGTACTACGAATTGCTTCCTCGAGGTGTAACCATCACTGCTGACATTTATTGCCAACAACTGAGACGTCTTGCAGATGCAATCAAGGAAATACAACCGGCGAGACTGCGAGAAATGATGCTCCTCCATGATAACGCCCGCCCGCACTCTGCTAACCTGACAAAAGCACTACACAGGATTTGGGCTGGGAAATCATTCCGCACGCACCTTATTCGCCCGATCTTGCGCCCTCAGATTTTCAGCTTTTCCGCTATCGAACAATCTCCAAGGAACTTCCTTTCCGGATGAAGATGCGCTTGACGAATTCTTCAACTCAAACCACGTGCTTTCTACAGGAGCGGGATCGAATAATTACCACCGTGTTGGCAGACTGATGTACAAGTAGATAGTGAAGGAGAATATGTTACTGATGATTAACTTCTCTCTTTTAAGTATCTGATGTGATTAATAAACTTATAAACTCCATGTGGATACAATTTTGGAAAACGCTACTGACTTATGCACCAACCCAATAATAATAATAATTAATAGTTTAGCTTTGAGTCGGTCAACACAAAAACCATTCCAATTACTGGAATATGTGAAAATAACCAGAAATAATTTACATTTCATCGAGATTTATATATATTACGGACTGTTGAAGAAGAAGGAGAAGAAGAAAACCAAGGGATGACATGTTTCGCTAGTCAAGCGAGCATCATCAGATCAAAATATGCAAGACAAATAGGTCTACAAAATACTACCAAACCTACAGTGACACCCACAGACAGTCTCTTCCCTTCGAAAACAAAATACAAAACCTGTCAGGAAACTTAGTAAGTGGGTGAAATGAAAATCCACATCCTTCTTCCAGTCTCCAACCGGGTCAGGAATGGAATGAATGAAGCCCCTATCTAGCGGCGAGGATATGAACTGTGCCGGCTGCCGAGGCCTGACGCACTCCTCTGGGGCGATGATTAAATGAATGACAGATGAAATGAAATGATAGTGGAGAGTGTTGCTGGAATGAAATTTTGACAGGGAAAACCGGAGTACCCGGAGAAAAACCTGTCTGCCTCCGTTTTGTCCAGCACAGATCTCACATGGAGTGACCGGGATTTGAACCACAGACCCAGCGGTGAGAGGCCGGCGTGCTGCCGCCTAAGCCACGGAGGCTTTAGTAAGTGGGTAATTATTAATATTTAGGCATTTAGCACCGAAATGTTGCAAAACTGAGAAATGAGATCCCATCAACAAAAACAGTCTTCCTCCCCCCAACTAATCTACTATTACTGTGATACACTTAAGCAGTAAGCCCTAAACTGCAGTTTAATTGTAAACTAATATGCGGAACTGCAAGTACCATGTTCTGATGATTTATTTATGTATCAAGAGAGCTTTGAAAGATATAATTCAATCACCCACAGATACTCCAGACACAATGGTCTATACTCACAGAAATTACAAAGGTCTCGGATTATTTAGGATGCAATGGAAAGTTGTGCTCCTACAAATAAATGGTTTAAAAACTTTCATAAAAACACAAAATGAATACATCTCTGAACACGAGAGACAATGTAAAAGAGGTCGACGTTTGTTTAACAAAACTTGGCATAGGCCTAGGTGGATCACAAACATTTCTTGGTCCTCGAGATAACTTTTTAGACACTCAAAAAATACGGTAATATTTAAGGGTTCAACAGTTTGAATCGTGGTGTCGGTTAACTCAGTAAGGAAAAGGGGTCATTCTCTACAAGCAGTTCACGCCACCTAATAAATGGGTGTGGCACCACGCACAAGCGCCTTTCCAGCTCTGAATGGAAGGATGGACTGACACTTGTATGTCATTTAGCCGCAATTAGAGCTATACCAGGCAGAAGCCGGGACGATAACCGTTGTCGCCGCTGTGGCAACGAGATTGAACCCCCCCCCCCCCCCCCCCCCCCCGATGTCCTTGGGTTCTGCAATTATGGTGAGGCTCTACGCAACACAAGACATCACTCAATAGGATCCATCCTTGCGGTGAGTCTGAGGGATGTTGGCTACGTGGTGCATGAAGAAGTTTCAGGGCTAGCCACGCAAGGCAGTACCAGGCGCATTGACATCATAGCCTACAAGGGGGATAAAAATAAGGGTTATAGATTGGATCCAACCGTGCGTTTTGAAACCCATGCCGAGCAACCCCGTGTGGGTGCAAGGTTAGTAGAAGAGAGGTTGGCTCGTAACTTGCCTTCCGCTGGCAGTAGGGTGGGGGTAACGCGTCATCGGGCCTGCGAGATGTACCCCAGTCTCTATTTACAGAGTGGACAGAGGAAACTACGTGTGTTATTTACTTGTTTGTTAATACAGTATTTATTTTGTTCAAGATATGAATTGTGTTACGTGCTGTATTATACATTAATGAACAGGTGAATATTATCTAAATTAATTACATCAGATTACTATGGAATATATCTTTGCATATTCTAGCCCATGGGTAAGTTGTTTCTTTACGTTGGGTTTTCTTTTCTTTCAGTTGTTTAAGATGCCGTGAAAAAATTGCAGTGTTGCAATCTGCAAAATTAATTCTAAAATTGTTAAGAAAACGGGAGTAAAAATATCTTTCTTCAGATTTCCAAAGGATGCTAATCGTAGGAAAACGTGGGTGCAGAAATGCCATAGGAAAGATAAATTCGATCCGAATAACAAAACGGATTTGCAACAAACATTTCATACCAAGTAACTTTGAAGACGAAATTTGAGCTCGACTGACACATACTCACCCTAGAATATTAAAAAATACATCACGTGGCTCAGCGGTAACGTTCTCGCTTGCTGAACCCAAGGTTGCAGGTTCGTATCCTGGCACAGTCAGCTGGCATTTGAGGGTGCGCAAGTGCGAGGGAGCCGTGTCAGTAGATTTACTGGCATGTTAAAGATCCCCTTCGGGGCAAAATTCCGGCACCACGGCGTCTCTAAAAGCCAGAGTAGTTAAAAGGGACGTAAAACCAATAACATTATATTATAATTTAAAAAAAGACGTCAATACCTTCTTTATATTTACTGTCTCAAACACAGAGCCAAGACACAACTTCACGTACAGAACGCTCCCAGAAAAAAGAAAAACAATTACTGAACGAAATATTGGATTCGACATTTTCCAGTGGCAATGATGCCGTCGTCAATGACGTCAATGTCAATGATACTGACACAAAATATGACGATCTTCTCATTAAATACAACGCATTACTTCAAGGGACCAAAACAACTGAAGGAAAACATGCAGCACTTAGAGCAAACTGTTTACAAATCAAGAAACGTGGAATTAGAGAATTCAATTCGACAGTATGAATGTGATTTTGACAAGAAAATTAAAGATACGTTTAGTTTAAAGATTTATTGACACCAACTTAAGTCGACATTGTTAGGAAACAGAAAACAAAGGCAAGATGGACAAACGATATTTAAGATATTTAAGCTTCCGAGCATACAAGTATACCAGAGTCACACTGAAATATCCATTACCTGGCTTATCAACTTTGAAGCGCAGGGCAGGCAATGTTGAATTACGAAACGGTTTATTGAAAAACGCAATAGAAGTAATGAAAATTAGTGGACGAAAGAAGAATGGTCGAGAGAGAGTCACTGTTCTTTCTTTCGACGAAATGAAAGTGTCATCACTGTATGAATATGATGCTAAAGCAGACGAAGTCGTTGGTCCACATACATACATGCAAGGGTTATTTCAGAACTGGAAGCAACCTGTGTACATTAATTTCGACACGAAAATGTCGAAAGATATTATAAATGAAGCGGTTATGTCACTACATAATATTGAATACGATGTAGTTTCGGACTGTGGCGGGAGGAATATGGCACTGTGGAAAGAACTCGGCATTACCATTGAAACTACACACTACGTGCATCCGATGACAGAGGAAAAAAACTACTTTCTCGCAGACGCAGCTCACCTGCTTCAATTAATTCGTAATGTGGTTGGCGAAAGTGAGAATGACATTCCGCGGGGTCACCAACATCGTGGTGCTGTTATCAGTGACAGTTTTGCTGACTCCGAGAGTGGCGGAAATGAAGACGAACGTGCAGGCAGCAATGGACAGCAATGACAGATTTATAAATAATAATGCAGTGCTTAGTGAAGCAATGGGGATAGGTGTATCTGCGCCTGTTGGAGATATAGTCGGCTGTGAGTATGTTTGTATATATCAGTTTTATTATGTTGAAGGAGGTGTATAATTAAATTAGTCATGTAATTAAGCGTTCAGCATCATCTATTATTCACAACAATTCATTAATTGACACTTTGAAATGGCTGATGCCCTTAAAAATATTATTTACTGAGCTCGTAATGGGCTACGGACTAACGACTGATTCAAACGCAGCAGGCCCATGACGTATTCCCGCGCGCTCTCCCATTGGCCGAGAGTTATGAGCCAACCTGTATTCTACTAACCTTGGTGTGGGTGTGGGTTAGGATACACCCACGGTATGCCCTGCCTGTCGTAGGAGGCGACTAATAGGACCGACATGGCCGAATAACTTGCCAGTTTTTTGATTTGTTCAGACCCCCTGTGGATGGGGAGGGCAGAATTAATCCACGGTATCCCCTGCCTTAGAGGGCGCCTTTTAAAGGTCGATTTTGGTTTTCTGGTCCCAGCTCTGGTTTGACCAATAGAAACAAACATGCATGCTGTTAGGGGAAGGGCTACCAGCTTGGCCATCTGGCCAGAAAGCTTAGACGGTATGCCCCATCCCGTCAGGTGGGTGCGCCATGCACCCTACAGTAGTATCCGCCTTACAACGAAGGTCCCTGCATGGCCGAATACTGGAGCTGCATAAATCCTGTGCATGCCGAGGGGGAAGTGCCTGTTCGAGGCACTGGGACCCCGGGCAATATCTGCTATGTCAGGTAGGTATTGCCTTGGCTGGGTGGCGCCCACAGTGATAGCCCCCGTTCGGAGTGGGCAGTATTCGGGGAGGATTTCGTCCGGGATGCGTACTAAACGATCACGGACACCTGTACAGGGTGGCACCCTTAAAAAGCCGTCTCTGGAGTGTAGACCGAGTCCCAAGGTGTATACGCCTTGGGATGAGGCATTTAATAAGAAGTTCCCTGTTGACAGGTCTCCTCGCTACCTGGTAGCTACCAGGACAGACGGGGGAGATTTTAAACAGGTAAAATCGATCCTATTTTCAGAGGAAATCGAGGGGAAATATCGCGACCTTAACGGGAGTTCTAAGCTCCGGAACGGGCAGCTCCTGCTGCATACCGTTGACCGGCAGCAAACCGAAGTGTTGCTGGAATGCACGCATTTCGGCGAAATTCCCGTTAAGGTTGAGAAGCACGATATGCTGAATGAGGTCCGTGGAGTTATATTCCATCGCGACCTCATTTTAAACAGCGACGCGGAATTGATGCGGGATCTGGGGAAGCGAGGCGTCACCAGGATTAGGCGCATCACCCGGAAAATTGGAAATGATCGCGTCGATACTGGCGCTTTCATTCTCCATTTTGAGGGTGATGTAGTGCCTAAGCAGGTGAAGGTCACGTCGTACCATTGCGACGTTAGACCGTACATCCCTCCACCTATGCGCTGCTACAATTGCCATAAATTCGGTCATATTTCTGCCAGGTGCACTGCCAAGGCGGTGTGTAGAGAGTGTGGCAAGGGGACACATGACGGTGTGGGGTGTACGCCTCCCCCGACGTGTCCTAACTGCCAAGGAAGTCACTCTCCGCGGTCGAAGCAGTGCCCTGAGTTCTGCAAGGAAGCAAAAATCCAAGAAATCAGAACATTTGATCGGCTTTCATATCACGACGCTCGAAAGAGATACCGTGATATAACTGCACCCGAATTTCCGGTATCTTTCGCGGCTAAGGTGACGCCACCTATCACCCCTGCCACTTTCGTTCCCCGTGCTGTACCCTCGACGACGAACTACTCTGAGATCGTAAAGTCTCCCCTCGCTGTCCAAGTGAGACCTGTCAGCCCGAAGAAGGTTACACAACCTTTTTCGGCCATTGTGAAAAAGGCGCCGGTTATACCATCTAAACCCCCGTGAGGGTGCGGGTTAGAATACACCCACGGTATGCCCTGCCTGTCGTAGGAGGCGACTAATAAGGCCGACATGGCCGAATAACTTGCCAGTTTTGATTTGTTCAGACCCCCTGTGGTTGGGGAGGGCAGAATTCATCCACGGTATCCCCTGCCTGTCGTAAAAGGCGACTTAGAGGGGGCCTTATAAAGGTCGATTTTGGTTTTCTGGTCCCAGCTCTGGTTTGACCAATAGAAACAAACATGCATGCTGTTAGGGGAAGGGCCACCAGCTTGGCCATCTGGCCAGAAAGCCTAGACGGTATGCCCCATCCCGTCAGGTGGGTGCGCCATGTACCCTACAGTAGTATCCGCCTTACAACGAAGGTCCCTGCATGGCCGAATACTCGAGCTGAATAAATCCTGTGCATGCCGAGGGGGAAGTGCCTGTTCGAGGCACTGGGACCCCGGGCAATATCTGCTATGCCAGGTAGGTATTGCCTTGGCTGGGTGGCGCCCACAGTGATAGCCCCCGTTCGGAGTGGGCAGTATTCGGGGAGGATTTCGTCCGGGATGCGTACTAAACGATCACGGACACCTGTACAGGGTGGCACCCTTAAAAAGCCGTCTCTGGAGTGTCGAGCTAATCCAAAGGTGTATACGCCTTGGGACGAAGCCTTTAACAGACGATTTGCGACAGATACATCACCTCGCTACCTGGTAGCTACCAGGACAGATGGGGATGATTTCAAGCTCGTAAAATCGATCATTTTCACTGAGGAAATCGAGGGGAAATTTGGTGATCTTAACGGGATTTCCAAGCTCCGGAACGGGCAGCTCTTGCTGCATACCGTTAGCCGGCAGCAAACCGAAGCGTTGCTGGAATGCACGCAATTCGGCGAAATCCCCGTTAAGGTTGAGAAGCACGATACGCTGAATGAGGTCCGTGGAGTTATTTTCCATCGTGACCTCATTTTGAAAAGCGATGCTGAACTGTTGCGGGATCTGGGGAAGAGAGGCGTCACAAGGATTAGGCGCATCACCCGAAAGATTGGGGAAAGGAGCGTCGATACCGGCGCTTTTATTCTCCATTTTGAAGGTGATGTTGTATCTAAGCAGGTGAAGGTCACATCGTACAACTGCGATGTGCGACCGTACATCCCTCCACCTATGCGCTGATACCAGTGCCAGAGATTCGGGCATGTTTCCGCCAGGTGTACAGCGAAGGCCATATGTAGAGAGTGTGGCAAGGGGACACATGAGGGTGACGAGAGGTGTACGCCTCCCCCGATATGTCCCAACTGCCAAGGAAGTCACTCTCCACGGTCAAAACAGTGCCCTGAATTCATTATGGAAGCCAAGATCCAGGAAATCAGGACTCTTGACAGACTTTCATATCACGACGCTCGCAAGAGGTACCGTGATATGAATGGCCCCGAATTTCGGGTATCGTTTGCAGCTGCAGCGACGCCCTCAATCACCCCTGCCGTTAAAGTTTCCAGTGCAGTACCCTCGATGTCCTCTTTTAGTACGAGTTTGAAATCTCCCCTCGCTGTACCAGCGAGCACTGTCAGCCCGAAGGAGGTCCCAAAACCTTCTTCGGCCACGGTTAAGAAGGCGCCGGTTTTAACACCTAAACCGGCGAATTCGGAGAAGAAGTCATCTTCTTCTCCGAAACAGTCGGCGAACAAGTCTTCCCTAGCTAAAGGGGGAAAGAAGACTTTGCCGACCAGGGCTGGTCCTTCTTCCAGCCCACCTAATACGAAAAATATAGGGGAGAAGAGGGAGACGGTTCGTCACCGTCTCTCTCGCCCTCCTGCTGACGGGGTGGCTACTGTCTCTGCTGGCCTTTCCGCTCCCACTACCACCAAGGAAGCGAAGCCTGCTGAAGCCAAGCCCGTCCGTATGGAGGAACTCCCCTATAGAAAAGAAAATAGATCGGCGGAGGAGAGGGGAACGGTTCAGCGCCGCTTCTCTTCCCCTCCTAAAGGCAGGGCTGCTCACGTATCTGCTGGCCATCCCGCTCCCACCACTGCCAGTGGAGCGGTGCCAGCAGGAGCGACCTTGTTTTATAAGGACCCGGCGTCTGTGGGGAAGGGACCATCTACTTCCCCGAACACACGTCGGCGCCGATCCAAGAAGAAATCTCTTCGGGACGTGTCGGGGACAGACACCCAGTCTTCGGACCGGGAGAAAGTCCCTCGACACCGCTCTCGCTCTTCCCCAAGAGCGAGACTCGTGAGGTCAGACGACGACCGCGCGCAACCAAAGAGAGCGCCCGCTCCATTTTCTTCGTCTTCGGACGGAGATGTGGAGATTGAGGTGTGCTCTTCTGCCCCATCATCTCCAACTAGAGATGGGGAAGGGTGGCAAACGGTCAAGCATAAGTAGAAGACCCACTTCTACTTAAGTCCACACCATGGCACTATTACAAAGGAACTGTAATAGCTATTCTGTTCATCTCGCTGAGTTACGACAATTAATATCTTCGTTTTCGGCAACCATTGTCTGTCTTCAGGAATCTAGGTTTCGTCCTGGACATGAGACAACAATGCGTCACTTCAAACTCTTCTCTAAAGACCGGGTGGACGGAGCTGTGGCCGCTGGTGGCGTCTGCACTCTCGTCCACTCTAGCCTCTTTAGTGAAGAGGTGCCGTTGCGTACTCAGTTAGAGGCAGTTGCAGTTCGTACTTCGTTGCCAGTAATGGCAACAGTATGTAACGTGTACATCCCGCCTGATTCTCAGCCGGATTACGACCAGCTGGTGGATCTAGTCTCTCAGCTCCCCCCTCCTTTCCTCCTTCTGGGAGATGTTAATGCCCACAACACCATCTGGGGCTCCGCTACCACTAGCGGTAAAGGGAGAGATTTTGAGAGGCTGATCAGGCGGCTGGACCTGTGTCTGTTGAACACAGGGGAACCTACGCACTTCTCTATTGCACACGGTACTTATTCAAGTATCGATATTACCTTGTGCAGTCCTGCGTTGGATCCCCTGCTACAGTGGGGTGTACACGATGACCTTTGTAATAGTGACCATTTTCCAATTATCGTTACTCTTCCGAACCAGAGAGCCATCGAGTTACCAAGTCGATGGCTTCTCCGTCGGGCTGATTGGCCAACTTTCTCGGCACTTGCGGTGTTTGCCGAAGATACCTTTGAGAGTGTCGACGATCATACTATTCACATAACGAATGGTATTTTGGCTGCTGCTGAGGAAACAATACCTTCCTCATCCGGCAACTCACGCCGGAAGCTTGTCCCTTGGTGGACAGCCGAGATTGCAGCAGCCATTAAAGATCGTCGACGTGCTTTCAAATGCTTTCGGAGGCAGAACATTATGGCCAACCTTATCACCTTCAGAAGGATGCGTGCTAGAGCCCGATATCTGATTCGGGAGAGTAAGAAAACGACGTGGGAAAAGTATGTGTCGTCTATGACGACGCATACTCCTTCATCTCAAGTGTGGAATAAGCTTCGTCGGATCTCCGGACTCCCGACATCACTGTCGATACCCGGAGTGTCCATCAACGGAGTCATCATCACGGACCATCTCGCAATTTCCATCAGCATTGGCTCGCACTTCATCGATGTATCCTGCTCCGGGAGTTAAGATCCTACATTTCTGACTCTGAAGCGGGAGGCAGACTCTCACCCCTTGTCCTTTGCCACTGCTGCTTCGGAGTCCTATAATGTACCATTCTCTGAATGGGAACTGCGCAGTGCGTTTGCATTGTGCAGGGATACGTCTCCTGGATCGGATAACATACATAATCAAATGTTAAAACATCTGTGCGAATCCAGTATTAAAAAACTGTTGATCCTCTTCAATCGTATATGGATTGAAGGGGAGTTTCCATCTCAATGGCGAGAGGGGATCGTGATACCGATTCCTAAGGCTGGAAAGGATCCCAAGTTTGTAAGCAGCTATAGGCCCATTTGTTTGACAAATGGCCTATGTAAGCTGCTCGAAAAGATGGTGAACCGTCGACTGGTGTGGTTCTTGGAGGAGAAAGGTCTCCTGTCTGAGTACCAGTGTGGTTTTCGCTCTCATAGGTCCACCACTGACCATCTGGTGCGACTTGAGAGCGCCATACAGGAGGGCATTTTTCCGAAAGCAGCACCTAGTCATGGTCTTCTTTGACCTCGAGAAAGCCTACGACACCACATGGCGCTACGGGATCCTTTCCACCCTTCACAAGTGGGGACTCCGTGGTAACCTACCGACTTTCATTGCGAATTTCATGTCCGTCCGACTCTTCCGTGTAAGGGTCGGTAGGACAGTATCGCAATACTATACTCAGGAAAATAGAGTTCCTCAGGGTTCTGTGCTGAGTGTCACCTTGTTCGCGATTGCCATAAATGGCATTGTTGCCGCCGCTGGGTCCGCGGTAGTTCCATCGCGGTATGTAGACGATTTAGCTCTGCATTACAGCTCTGGAAATATGGCAGTCGTGGAACGGCAATTGCAGCTAGCTATCAACCGGGTCGACAGGTGAGCTCATGACCGGGGTTTTCGTTTTTCAGCAGCGAAAACCTCCGTCGTCCATTTTTGTCGACTCCGGAGGCTACATTTACACCCTGAACTACATCTCAGGGATGCTGCGTTGCCGATGGTTGACACTTATCGCTTCCTGGGGCTCCATTTTGATAGCAAATTATCGTGGCAGCCCCATATACGGCAATTAAAAATGACGTGTCTCAGGAAACTGAACATGCTCAAGTTTCTTAGTGGCACTACGTGGGGGGGCTGACCGTGCGGTGCTGCTACGGTTCTACCAAGCCCTCGTCCTGTCCCGGCTAGACTATGGTTCTGCGGCATACGGTTCAGCAAGGCCGGCAACCTTGAAAATGCTGGACAGTATCCACCATAGTGGCGTTAGGCTGGCTACCGGTGCCTTCCGGACCAGCCCGATACCCAGCCTACTCGCCGAATCGGGTGTTCCACTTTAAATTATAGACGCCAATATATGCTTTTAACATATGCTGCCAATGTGCGTCAAATGTCGCAACACCCGACCTATCAAGCTCTCTTCGGTACCCAAAACCACCAGGGTTACGCCAACCGGCCTCGTGCCACTCGGCCGGTTGGTATTAGACTTTATAGCTCGTGTACTGAAATAGGAGTGGCTGTAGGTCCCTGTATGATCCGGACACCTAGCGAGGTGCCTCCGTGGCAAGTCCCGCGTCCGGAAATTCGGATAGATTTGCACCGAGGTCCCAAGGTGAACACGGATGCCTGCGTTTACCGGAGGCAGTTCCACAGCATAGTTCGCCATTTTCCGGACGCTGGCATTCTCTACACGGATGGTTCGAAGGTGGACGAGAAGGTGGGTTGTGCTTATGTTATTGATGGTGCAAATACCAAGATCTCTTTGCCTGAGGCCTGTAGTGTGTTTACTGCGGAGCTCGTTGCCATCTATGAAGCTCTGCAGTTTGCACTACAGGATGCACGAATCCACTTTATCGTGTGTACCGACTCTTTGAGTTCGTTGCAGTCAATTGCTACATGTTTTCCTCAACATCCCCTAGTGCAGCGAATCCACGACCTACTAACCAGGCTGTGCCACGCTGACACTCGAATCACCTTTCTGTGGCTTCCAAGCCACATGGTAATTACGGGAAACGAGTTAGCTGATCAAGCTGCAAAAGATGCGGTATCACTACCACCTCGACCAATGGAGGTACCCGCTAGAGATATTCGCTCTCAGTTACGCCTACAAGTTCTGGCTTTTTGGGAGAGTCAGTGGCTAGCTGACCCACTGCCCAGTAAACTGAGAGCGATCAAGGGAACTACTCGCGTGTGGCGGAGCTCCTTCCGGGCCCGGAGAGAGTCCGTCATTTTGTGTAGGCCAAGGATAGGTCATACAAGATCCACCCACTCGTACCTAATGAGAAGGGAAGACCCCCCACTTTGTACCTGTGGAGCCGTTTTCACTGTGGCCCACATTTTCACCGAGTGTGTGGATCTTGCTGACTTACGAAGAAACCTTGGTTTGCAGACGACACTCAAACTTATATTAGCCGATGACGCGGTGGCTGCTGATCGCGTTATCCGCTTTATAAGTGAGAGTGGGTTTGGTCCAGCAATCTAAATTTTCCAGTGAACATTGACTCAACGATTTGTTCGTTTTTGAATGATAATGTTTTGATTTTCCGTAATTTTTGTTTATTTTTATAATTTTTATTTTTTATTTAATTGTTTGTTTTTGTTTTATTAATTTTTGGTCTTTTTAAATGTAGATGTCCACCTCAAAATTTTAAATTCAATTCAAAATTTGTATTCTTTAATCTGTGTTAAGAGGGGCAGATGACCTCGTATTTCCTCCCCTTAAAACAACAATAACTATCTAACTAACCGAGCAGCCAGATGAAGTAAACAATGAAAAGAAGGATATTTACGAGCCTACAGTCCCTTTCTACAAGGAAAAATCCCGCCTTCAAGAAATGGAAGTTATTAGTGGGGGCCCGAGGAACAATAACTTCTCTTTTTGCTGCAACGTGTGAAAAATTTCGTATCTCAAATGCCACCATTAATACCATAGCAGTAAAGGATCCATTAGTATTTTGCGTATTTTAAGGCTGAATAGCTATTTTCATTATTTATTTTTAGTTGCAGTTTGCCCACTCTTCAGTTCTTTTATTCTAATTTATATGTGTGTCATACATTTCATAGTTCATTAGTCGTATTTTGTTAACCTTCTAATTGTTCTTCTTTCACCTCATTATGATTGTTAAGCTTTGTATATTAGCAGCCTTGTAAGTCAGGGAAGCATAAGAAATACATTTAGCGTATGGCTTTTAGTGCCGGGAGTGTCCGAGGACATGTTCGGCTCGCCAGAGGCTGTAGCTGCTTCAAGCGGACACCCATAGGGTGAGCTACAAGTTCCATTCAATTTAAGGTAGTTCCAACTTTCACTACCAGATGTCACTGACATCTTGTGGTGAACGTAGGAACTTTGATATAGCTTTTCAACGAAATCTAACCTGCAAATTTTAGCTTCACACAAGTTTAAATAGTGGAAGGTTCTTTAACATGCCATAAATCTATGACATGGGACCGCCGTCTTTACTTCCCCTCCGAAGGAAGTATTACTGAAGGATTTTAACGCTCTTAAAAAAATCCGACGATTTCGACCGGGTTTGAACCCGCAATCTTGGGCATAGAAGCTGAGCATGCTACCAACTACGCCACCGAAGCCGCTTGTTCTGATGATTAAAAGCCATAACTACAACATATTGTTTGCCTACTTCTAATGTGTTCAAGGATCTGCTGTTGATACTAATCTGAAGTTGGGGGACGTTTACAGGCTGCTCAGATAACCAATTTTGGTGTGGGTTTCAGTTAATTGTTTAAATAATCAGAGTTCATAAAAGCATGTATCTCATGAAATGTTTTCAGATATACAGGGTGTATCTTAATTAAGTTTCCTCGATCGCCTCGGTTTGCCGCATGCCCGCCAGCATATCTCTGTCTCCTTCTATCACACTCCCTTCCCTTGCTTGAAGCACAGCAGTGGCCTGCGGCTTGCTGCCTGGCTCAGCAAATACGGCGAGTTCGTAGATTTGAATCGCGCGCCCGGAATTAACAAAGTAACCTCATTTTCTCGGAGGGAAAAATTTTCTCCGCCAATCCGATTGCGGCATCGTCTTTTACATAACACGCAGAACGTCCCTGATTTTTTTGTCGGTATAATTAAGATACACCCTGTATATACCACAATAATACGTCCTACACGGGGCTAAATGACTACGATGTCCAAGTCTCTCAAATGCAATAATAACAAATAGCACGTCACGACACTCGTCATGGTTGGGGTTAATAATACCGGTTTGAATTAAAATAAGCCGGCCCCGTGGTGTTGGGGTAGTGCGCCTGCCTCTCACCCGCAGGCCACGGGTTCGATTCCCAGCTCCGTCAGGGATTTTAAAACTGACGTGAGGGTTGGAACGGGGTGTACTCAGCCTCGTGAGGACAATTGGGTAGCTGTCTGACAGTGAGGCAGCGCCCCGATCACGAAAACCAAGATTAACGACCGAGGGGACCCGATGCGCTGATCACGCGTCACCCCAATATCTGCTGGCCAAATGACTGGGCAGCGGTCGCTTGGTCGGCCTAGGCTCTTCATGGGCTGTATAGTGCCAGGGGTTGGGTTGAATTAAAATAATTTGTAACTTTATCTTTCTAAGAATGTAGGCTACTTTATGGATTTGGTCTGCCCCCAATTTGAAAACATTTATAAGGGTACAGTCTTCGGAACAAATGACACTTCTTCAGTTCAACTTACCTGCTGATCAGCATTGCTCTAAAATAAAATCCCCAGTTGTAGTCCTTCAGCCAAGCAAGTCAATGTTGAATGAATGACCGTGTGGCATCCGGAGAGGCCGAGTGCAGGTCTTTTTAGTTGACGCCCGTGGGCGACCTGCGCGTCCTAATGAGGATGAAGTGATGATGAAGACGTCACATAGGCCTACACCCGGTTCCCGAGCCACCGGAATTAAGTGCAGGAGATTAAAATCCCTGATGGCTCGGTCGGGAATCGTACCCGGGGAAACTTGGGCCAAAGTCTAGCGTGCTAACCATTTAGCCTCGGAGCCGGACTACTGAATGTTGAAAACATTCGTTAATGTCATAGACTACACCTTCCATGAGCACTATTCCTTTAGGGGATATGGACTGAGAGTATGGTCGGAGCGCAAGAAAAAGGTCAGATTATTAGAAAGTACAGACACATACGGATTTACTTTGAAATAAACAATCTCTAAACTCAGTGGTTCCAACTCAAGAACTGCTTTTAAATTTTCACCATAATGAGAGTAGGCCTACAGTTCTCTGTTTGCACGAACCCAATATCAGAAATAATAATAAATTTATTGGCTTTGGACTAGACTTTCATATTTATACTTCAAGCAATATTACGCCTGAAGAGCGAATTCGTGCGGCTATAGTTACAAAATCTAAGACCGTCATCCGTTTAGGGCAATACTGTTCTGCTGACAGAGTTGTTGTAGGCACAACTTTTAACTGCAGGGAAGTTTATGTATGTAATGTGTATTTCGACTCCAAACAGGACATTAATGTGGATTTAAGTTTCTTGGAGCGTGTGTGGAAGACCTACGAGGGAAACCTCTCCTCATAACAGGTGATATTAATTCGAAACATAGTTCCTGGGATAGTCCTGTTGAAGATGCTCGTGGAAGTCTTTTCTATGATTTCTGCAGTGCACAAAATTTAACTATCTTAAACAAAGGTGATAAACCAACATATATACGTTCTAACTCTCAGAGTTCTTTAGACGTTAGTGTCTGTAGTCCTGCACTTACGACTGGAAAGTAAGCGATACACCAATGCTGTCTGATCATGCTTTAATAATGATATCTTTAAAGCCTACAGCAGAAATACCTACTGTACAAGCTTCCAATTACGTAACTCGCATCCATAAGACAAAGAATGTAAAGTGGGATCATTTCCATTTTTCTGCCAAAAGAAATTTGCAGAAAGTAATGGGAGACATAGAATCCTGTAGTTCGGTGGACGAGCTTGATCAAGCTGTAAACAAACTAAACAACGATATAATTAATTTAGCTGAAGTTAATTTACCTAAACTTTCTCAGACACGTAGTAAAAACTTCTGGTGGAATAATGAACTTTCTCTAATGCGGAAACGTGTTCTAGCCTGTCATAGACGATATACACGAAGTCGTTGTCCACTGTTAAGTCAAAGATATGAAGAAATATATTTAACGGTTAAAAATGAATACAAAACAATGATCTTAAAAAGGAAATTAGAGAGGTGGAAAGAATTTTGTTCACTTCCTACAAAAAATAACCCCTGGGGACTTGTTTACAAATTATCAAGGAGGCCAGATAAACTGAATAATAATCTTACTACAGTTGAGACTGAACATGGATTCACCACTTCGTTTCAAGATACCGCCGAAGTTTTAATTAACGGATTCTTTCCTGATGGAAGTAATGACACAGAATCACAAAGAGCGATTAGGATTTATTCTCAACTCCCACCTGACACTGCAGATGATGTAGCCTACCCTTCACAGATCAAGAGGTAGAACGAATCATCTTTTTACAAGATGACAAGAAAGCTCCCGGATGGGATGGCATATCTGATAACATAATTAAGAACATACACCTATGTTTTCCTCGCTTTTTTGTTGCCCTTTTTAACAAATGCCTTACCTTGAATTTCTTTCCTACCTCCTGGAAACTAGCAATATTTAAAGTAATTCCAAAGAACAGTTCCTTAACAATATGTACTGTTAAATCAGTCAGACCTATTTGCCTCCTGCCAATACTAGGGAAAATTTTCGAGAAACTAATAATTGATCGCGTTATGTATCACATGTATCGTCATGGTCACTTAAGTGAAAAGCAGTATGGTTTCACGCCCCAAAAATCAACCGAAGATGCTGTACTTTATGTGGTTGATTGGATTCGCAACATATTCTCAATGAAAAAGGTGGCCGTATTGGTGACTTTGGATATTTCAGGCGCTTTCGATAATGCTTGGTGGCCTAAAATTTTATCACAGTTAAAAGGAAAACAATGCCCAAAGAATTTGTATGGTTTAATACAAGCCTACTTTAGCTATCGAAAAGTGAAACTTCGGATCGGAACTGCGATTTCTACAAGAAGTATTAATAAGGGATGCCCCAAAGTATCAGCATGCAGCCCTGGTTTTTGGAACATTTTGTATGATGAACTCCTACAATTACCTCTTCCGACAGGGTGTAATGTTATTGCTTATGCTGATGATGCTCTTCTCCTAAGTGAATCAGATAATGTGCAGAATCTGAATTATCTAACAAACTCTGCTTTACACACCTTGTCTCTATGGGGTTGCTTGACAAACACCTGACATTCAGAGCACATTTAAATAGATTAAAATTGAAATCAAGCAAGCTTTTACAAGGTCTTGCGATTGCTTGTAGACCTTCTTGGGGTCTGAAATCCGATGTTTTACGAATAATATATTATACAGCTTTTGTGCCTTTGATTCTGTACTGCGTGTCCGCTTTCCGTACAACCCTGGAAAAGAAATGGGCTCGGATTAAGTTTTTACAAATCCAAAGAGGTTTCGCTCTAAGAATTTCTCGAGCATACCGCACTACATCTACAGATGCAGCACTTGTAATTGCTGGAATAGAACCACTATTTTTAACAGGAATAGGGAAAGCTGAGCTGACATTACTGAAGAAGAACAGAACATCTCCTATGCCAATTTTCGACATTATCGTGGAGCAAAAGTGCCATTTCTTGGAATCTTCTCATCCTAGTCAATTCTATAAACTTCTGCATAAAAATTGTTTCAGCACCCATGACTGTTTCATCTACACTGATGGCTCCCGTACACCAAGCTCTGATGGAAATGACAGTGTTGGCTGTGCCTTTGTCGTTATGAGAATGATACTGAAATATTTGCAGCTCAGTATAAGCTCTCTCCCAGTTGTTCAATTTTCCAGGCAGAACTTTGGGCCTTAAAGTGCGCAATAGAATGGGTTAAAAGAGTGAGGATTTTCAGTGATTCACAATCCGCATTGTATTCTGTAAATGACAACTATAATTCTAACCCAATAGCTGTGTACATCAGAGCAACTGCTCAGGAGTGCTCACATATATGCACATAATGTATAAGGGGACACACTGGATTGGCTGGTAATGAAAGAGCAGACCAATTAGCAAAATCAGCGGCTACGACACATCTTGAAATAACATATAGTAAGTCTCCAATATGTTACGTTAAAAGGCAGATAAGGAATTACATACTACACGAATAGAATATCGCATGGACATGTAGCCTGAAAGGATCTGTAACAAGAGAAATATTCTTCCCGGAAGTACAAAATCGACTGTTATCAAAATTATTTGAGCCACACACAATTTTTAACTGGTCATGGAAAATTCAAGTCTTATTTTGAACGTTTTAAAATAGCAACATACGACTATTCCTGTTTTTGTGGATTGCCTCAATCGGCGTATCACCTTATATTTGAGTGTCCTGTTTTTGAAAAGGAAAGATACTATTTACAATGCCACCTTTAAGGCCACCACACACAGAAAGCTAGGCTAAGCTAAGCTAAGCTACGCGGTGTTATGAAAAATATCGCTCTCAATGCATTTAAGTAGAGTGACACACACAGGCCGCTATGCTAAGCTATACTATGCGATGCGATGCTAAGCTACGCTAGACAGATCGCCAGGCAGGCGATTTTCTTGGCTGTAGCTGGCCTGGCGCATGCGCTTTTCATTCCGGAACAGTTGATCTGGCGGGCTGTCGCAGACCTTTGAGTTGTGTGCGTAGCCATGTCGTGTGAGTGTAGTGTAGTGATTCAGGTAGTACCGTACTTCGTTTTATTTATACAATAGGTGACAGGCCAAAAGAACAACTTTGTTCATTTCCCAGCCCTACAAAACTGTGATAATCAAAATTCTCAAAAGTACGCAGAAATTATATCAGAATTAAGAACCGAATTTCGCGTTAGATTTCAAGATTTAATGGAGAATGTTATAAGTTTCAATATGTTTTCTTGCCCTTTCTCCATTAATGTATTTAGTGTATCCACTGCAGAAGAGGAATATTTAGCTTTAAGAAATAATAATCTTCTTGTATTTTCTTCACATAATACCCATACTGGTCCGTCCAGCCTCCAAAAACAAAATGTAATTATAACTAACGAATAAGACGGAGGCAATTAATTAACTGTTTAGTTTTAATTTGTAGTAGAGACGTAGTCAGAGGGGGGGGGGGGGGGCAGGTTCGGATTCTCTCCGAAATTAAACCAAGAGGCAAACTTATCGTTTGACAATTGTGATATCGTATTATTCTTATTTTCTTGTTAGTAGTGCCGGTATTATTACCGTTTTAAATTCATTTTGTCAAATACGGTAACCTTCATAGTATTCAATATAGTTGATAACGCAAAGAATCTAATAATATCATTTTTAAATGAAGACATAGGCTATTCAAATACGGTAATATAGAAGTATCTACTCTATTGCTATTTTATATACGTATAGGCAAATTTGAATAGTTAAAAGACACGTTTCTTATACATAGCTATAGTGGGCCACAATTTTAATTAATAAAATAGCAACACCTGGACCCCACCTAAACAGAATCCTGGCTACGTTCCTATTTTTAAGTTGCATACAGTATTACACACAAATTAATTTAGAAAGCCGTATTAAAATAATAGTATTAATCTAATTTAATCCTGTAGGATCTCTTCCAATAAAGATACTATACATTTTCATTCGTAGGAAAGCATGCAATAAGAAATATGCTGCCTAGCTTAGTTTAGCTTAGCTTTTTGTTCGTGTCATAGCACACCATTGCTTGGCATTGCTTAGCATAGCATAGCACAGCGTAGCTTAGCATAGCTTTCTGTGTGTGGTGACCTTAATAGCTGTAACCTGGAACTTTCAAAGCCGCTGTACCATATTTTCAAGAGGCAGTGCTGCTTAGGACAATTTCTCACTTTCATCAACAACATTTTTTGTAAACTATGTTAGTAATATTTGTATTTGCTTTGTTTTTAATCTACAACCCTAATGTACCTCTGGTAAAATAGGGTTCCTGTATTTTTTTTGGATATTTAATAATAATAATAATAATAATAAATTCAGTGGCGGCTGGTGGATAATTTTTCTGGTTGTTGCACTATTTTCATTAAGGGGTGATGGGGGTTAGGGTAAAAGACTGCTTGATATCAGAGAAAACTGTACTCAATTGCGCAGTAAAACGGATGTACCTCATTCTTTACAAATAGCGCATTTCAGAGAACATCACATTGCCATCGGATTAAATGGATTATAAGTTAATCTACGAAGGTGGATCAAAAAGTTAGTTGCACTAACGCGCTCCAGCAGCGCGCTGTGTGTCGCAAACGTGGGCACAGCTGAGAAAGGGACATACACTGCCCACACGTCTGTTAGGCAGGTCGCTGTGGTGTCTCGTCTTGTATGGTGTGAATAGCGGCCAAAAGCAATGGCGCGTCGACTGGACGTTCACTCCAAATACGAGGTGCGTGCGACAATCCAATTCCTATGGGCCAAAAGGAAGAATTGCACGGACATTCATCGTGAAATTAGTGCTGTGTATGGGGAGCGGGCCATTTCCCGGCAAGGGATCGTAAAGTGGTGTCAGCAATTCGAAGCCGGACGCACGGATATCACGGACGAACATCGCGAGGGCAGGCCCGCAACGTCCAGGACCCGTGCAAATGTCAACAGTGTGAATGCGATCATTAGACAGAACGGTGGTCGACATTCCCAGACCGATGAGGAGGTGAAGGCCGCTGTCTCCGTGTTGTTGCAGAACGCTGGAGGAACTTTCTATGCATCCGGCATCGACAAGTTGGTTGTGCGTTCGCAGAAATGTTTGGAGTCTCTTGGAAACTATGTGCAAAAATGACTTTACATTGTTTGTCGTTATAGGCATGTTGTTGTTGTATAGGTGGTGTAATAAATGGCCATAACTGGGAAGTGCAACTTATTTTTTGATCTGCCCTCGTACATGAACACCTTCACGAAAACAAAACAACGTAAGTTGTATATACGAGGGCGAGAAAGAACATTGCAAGACATAGTATCGGCAGTTGACGGAGCATCACGGATGTCTCCGTCCGCGCCTCGGCTCCCTTGTTGCAATCAGCGGGCAACGACCAGCCGAGATGACTGTTGGCATAGGACTTACTCAGTCCAGCATCTCTGCCATACCCTTCACTATTGAGATCTGGTCGGTGCTTGGGCCTGGCAACGAGCGCTCCTAAACAGTTGACGTGCTTCTCTTTCTCAGACGGTTCACGGTAACACTATAAGATTTCCTGAATTATTAAAGGACAGAATTATGAATTCCTATACATATAAAAGGAAACGCACAGCTTTTTTTTACTAAAATATTAATACGGTATTAATTGTTTTTCTTGAATTAATCTGTTCGTTGTGCAACACTGCAACCTTATCACCAGCCGCCACTCTCTAAACTCAATATATCGGGGTTCCTTTCCTTCTTTCTCGGTAGCGCCACATCCACAATGCGTTGTCAAGGAGTTCAAGTTTAGGCTTTTTGAATGTTTTGCGATTCTTAAGAGCGTTTTCATCATCAATCGTCACTGTACATGATTCAATGTCTTTCCGATTTTTTCTCTTTTCCTTGGCAAATTTTTGGAGTGATACCCCTTTGTCCAGTTTTCGTAGCAGTGCTAATTTTTCATTTATTGAAAGATTAACGTGTTTACGTTTCCCTCCTGACAAGTTGAAAAAAGACACGTGTAGTCAGTCTGAAAGACTAGACTTTATATCATTTTAAATGCTAGCAGCCGAGTACCAAGAAGGCAGTGCGAGAACAGAGTTTCAAGATTCTATTTTGTTTCTTCACTGCCTACTTGATTGTTCTCGCACTGCCTTCTTGAAACTCTGTTCTCGCACTGCCTTCTTGGTACTCGGCTGCTACATCGTACGACGACGTCACACTCCTTAGTGCATTCTCGGTACATTTCGATCCGTCACCGTAACGTAACGCCAGACCCCAGATAAAGTCGACATAATCATTTTAAAATGATAAAACACACACAACTGTACAGTACACACAATGTACTGCACTGTAAGGAACACAGAAGAACAATGTGGTAAAACCTGTAAACAACAATGGCGCGACGGGAAGTGAGTCCCCGCTACGAGTCGGGGCAAGTTCTGCTCGAGCACAGTCGGATCAACCGAAGCGGCAGACGAGAGGGGTTCTGCTGTACATTGTTCACCATAAACTCAACCATATTCGGGCGATTATATTAGCAGTTTGCCTTTCCTACCACTACGAGCACTAGTGTGAGTCAATGAAAACTCTACCATATCTGGTCGATTAGATTAGCAGATTGCCTTTTCTACCACTACGAGCGCTAGTATGAGCCAATGCAGAGTTTCACTTTAAGCCCTTATAACTATTTCCGGTGTGAAGATTTTTGAAAAATCAAAAGAATCCTGAGGGCATTCAACCAAGGAACACATTAAAGAAAGAATTATGTAAATAAGTTAATTTGGCTGGGATTTAAATCTAAAAGAGAACGAGTAAAGAAACAGGCCATTTTAGGCTGATTTTTCCGGAACTGCATTTAGGCCGGAAGAGGTTCCTGATTTTTGATGTGTAACATCTTTCCACTCGGTTGCTGGATATTTTTGTGGGAGTGATTTTGAAAATTGGGACGGAAGTGGTTCGGTACGATCGAGCTGGCACCAGCTGGCACACTTCCATTCAATGGAACGGAAGTGTGCTCGAACGGAAGTGTGCTAGCTGGCAGTGGTGGATCGAACGGAAGTGTAAGACGCACTGCCAACTCGATCGATCGATCCAGCTGGCAGTGGTAAGAGAAACAATGAGCGCGCGGTGTCGGAAATTGATACCATGACGTACTCTCGGCCATGTGGAATGTATATGACATACTGAACGGTAAAAGCTCATGCGAACTCTGGTGTCAAGTGATTGAAACAAAGCACATGGTACATGTTCGAAGTCTTCGTATCAGTATTTAAATGGTAAAATGCCTTAATATCAAACATTGTAAGTAGTCGGCATTGCCGGTATTATGTTTCTGCACAATGGCTATTCAAATATTAACCCACATAACGGTAATGCAGTCATCAATATAATATAATCGTTGTGGTTATACAACAATTGAGCAAGCTTTCGTGAACTATTGCTGAATACATTCTCTTGACTCACAAGATGGCCTGTTCATAAGGCATTTTAAACTCAATTTCACGCAGGAACATTATCGAAACAAGCAAAATATAAATGAACCTTAATTCCGTAATGCAGTATTATTGGAACGTGGAAATAAGTCACCATCTTGTGCACGAAATTTGCGTAGTCGAAATAGCCGTGGGGTTAGCGCCTATGACTGTGAATTTAGAGATCTCGGGTTCGAATCCCGGATGGGGTAGATATTTTTGCCACCAGATTATCATTTTAAACGATATTTATCATATGAATATGACCCATTTTAACAGAATCCATATGAAATTACGTGTTGGTCTGTGAATCAAGAGGACCTGTTTATAAGGAATTCAAGGTTATGAGCGGTGTCGCGTCTATTAATCTAGTTGATCCATATCGTATTCTTTATTTAGGCTAGTGCTGGTGGAAGCTACAAATCATCTAATAAAATAAGTTCCGTATTATAAACTACAATATCGGTAAAACACTCCCTTTTACAATAGATTAATATTTGTGCTAATAAATCAAATTAAATACCGGGGTATCAACAATTTCACGTGAGGTTTCTTCTATGTCAGATGTTACACATCATATGCGACTACTGTAAGGCTCGTTTTTTTTTTTTTTTTTTGTTAGTTTGATAGAGTTCTCCAAGACTCACAATTTGAAACCATTCCAGGCCCATTAGTCCTTCAACGTTTGGTGCAATTGGAGAAATTGCTTAATTATACGTTTTTGCTAGGAAATGTTTTCTACATCAAAAACATTTTACATATGAACAAGAGAATTAAACTACTTTTGGAACACACGATTATGCACAAATTAAGCAAATTTAATATGATTAGGTTTTCAATCTTACATTATGTATTAAAACTCAGCAATTTTTCAAGCGGGCTGATGAGCCATCTTGGTGTCCTAGGCGAAACCCCACACAAGACACGACACAAACCTAGAAAAATTGCTCAGTTTTGAAGGCCAACATACCATGCATTGTACATTATTTTTAAAAAATGTGTCCTTGGATAATTTGGCTATTTTATCATTTCAAATGATCTTGTCGACTTCATCGTTATGCTTTGTTCTACCGTTATGCGTTACGGTTACGGCGTGTATGACGTCATCATGTTGTTCAATGCATATCCACCGAGTCTGAGTTTACTCCTGGGGTCTGGCGTTATGCGATACAGAGACGGCGAGTGCGTGACGTCATGCAGCAGAGTGCACCTCCCGCTCTCCGTTCCCCGCGAGGGTAGCCTAAGTTAATGGGTAATGGAGTCTGTTGAAAGAGCCCTCCTGAGCCTTTCTAACATGTGTAGCATTTGTAGCATTCGTCATTTGAAATGATACAAAGTCTAGTCTCTCAGACTGACTGTATCTTTTTTAGTTTATAGTTCATCTGTAAAATGTGCTTTCAGATGTGGGGTGACCAACCCATGACACTCCACTTGCCACATAAGATGTTGATAAGGTTGAGAGATGGAAAGCATTTGTCCCTGGGTGGTAATAATAATAATAATAATTTCAATTACTTCTTGTTCACAACACGACCTAATACAGGAAATGTTCTACGCAGCGAGTACGTGCTGCTGCCAGGGGTAGCATCTGCTGCTTAGTTGGCTGTGGAGCGGGTGGGTGTAACTTTATAGGGTGTTTTGGTGCCAACGCTAGCTTGCCTTGTAGTAGTACCTGCTGACAACGTTAAAAAAAAGCTAGCAGTCATCGCGTACGACCATGTAGTTGAGTTGTACTTCTGTGGAGTGTCGAAATCGTCAGTGTTTATTGCAGTAACTGAGCGTTCAGATTATTGGAAGAATGCATCAGTATAAAGGCGGTAATGTTTACTACTGAAGAGAGAGCTTTTCTGGTGGAATACGTTTTTCGCGAAGGCGATCGTTTTACAGAAAAAGTAAAACTAAAATTTCAGGTGCGGTTTCCTAATTCAAAGTGTCCAAACTGGGATACCATTCAGGATTTGATAAGTAAATTTCGTGTGACCGGCTCATTTCACGACGTACCGTACGAAATACTTATGAAATCTCCGTTATAATGCTGCGTAGTCCAAGAAAATCAACACGCAAATTAGTTCAAGAGAGCCTTCGACAATATGTGTAGACGTATTGAAGTCTGTCTTCGAACACTTCCAGTATCTGTTATGAATGCCTGTGGTGAGTACAACGTTTACTGTTTGTTTGCTTTCATACAAGCGGCAGCCGTGCTGCCAACGTAACTGCTGACACTAGCTCTCGTAGCAGCAAGTAAGCACTGCGGAGAACAATACCTGGCGCCCTGTATAAGGAGTGATCAAAATGTTTCCGTTTAAGGGCATTGCTGCAGCGATACCCCGGGCGTTGAATGCAGAATATAAAGCACACCGGATGGCTTTTTGCTTGCAGCACCTGATGCGTTTCAATGTTGAAGGCAACAAGCTCCTGGAGCGCATTGTTGCAGGCGACGAAAGCTGGTGTCACCACTGGGAACCGGAATCGAAACCTTCGACGATGCAGTGGTGTCATCCATCATCCCAATAAGTCCAAGAGCCAACCGTCCATCGGGGCCCAATGCCTATTGATTTCAAGGAACCCGGTGTCTCCATCACTGGGGAACGGTACTGCGAAACACTGGTGACATTACGGCTTGCAAATGCAATTAAGGTGAAACGTCCGAGAAAATTGCGAAAATGGGTGCAGCTGATTCATGATAACGCACGTCGTCATACCACAAAGGTCGATCATGATGATGATAATTGTTGTTTTAAGGGGCTTAACATGTAGGTTATCGGCCCCTAATGGTTTGGCTGATCGTGAAAAATGAGATGAGAATGAAAACTTTAACTAATACTAACTACAGTACATACTTACTGTACAAACTAGAGGAAGAAATGGTATACAAATAAAGAATATGGCAAATAAAGGACAGGATGAAAAGAAATGCCCTCGACCCTCGAAGAATGATTTAGGGACTTGGAAGGAAGGAGAGCCATGAAAGGCAGTTAGGAAAGGGGGGGAAAAGGAGAGGGCCCGCCCCAAAGTCAGTGGAAAAAGGGGGAAAAAACGGACCTAGCTCAGGAATCCCCCGGGATCGCCAACTCCCAGACTCACCAGTCGTAAGCCCCTTAGGGTGTAGTAATATCCATGGTGCACCAAAAGTAGTGGGGCTACATACACCCTGCCTCCTTGAGGGCCTTGAGCAGAAGGCAGGAGATAACATGAAAAGAAAAAGAAGGCTGACCCCTCACAGTAGGAGGGTATCAGGAAAGATGAGACAAGGGCCAATTAAGGCGGGAAAAGAAGAGACTCCCTAGGTCTCGGATACCCCAATACCGGCGGGGTCGGAAGAGAACGAGAGTTGACCAAGAGAGGTCGACAGGAAAGAAGACGGAGAGTAGCCCGGCACAAGTAGCCTAAGTGGAAGCAATGCCGGACTCAGCTGGGGTGCCGTGGTCGCCAACCCACGTCCCCTGGGGGTAAACACTCAGAAGGTACGCCAACTCAAGTGGGAGACACTCGAGTTATGATCTCACCCTATGAGATTATACACCTTTGGTCCCTTAATAAAGGCCTTGAAAGGTCGACGATTCCTGCCTTAGATCATAAATCCAATAGATGGCTGATGACGTCACATTGTTGAAACCAACATCTCGATCAGCTGACTAAAGGGAACTGCGGTTAGTTTGGAGCATTGAAATACTACACGTGATGATAGAATTGGGTTATTTAAAGTGAGTTCTATTCATTACTAAGTCAGAATGGTGTATTACTGTGTCGCGTATGGATGTAAGGAGACGTTTAAAAAGGATAGGGCATTTCTTTCCATACGTATGTTAATTCATTGCTAAATAACCCTAAAATTCTTGACTTAATTACTTGCATTTCTTTAGCCTACGTTTCCTCTTAACTCCGAAACATGAAAGAAAAATAATTAATCACGGAAATGCTGGAATTTATTATAAATGATTATAATTTACCTTATCCCTTACTCCACTGAACAGGCCTGTATTTATGCTCGAAGGTATCAAGTATTTACATGTCCATAGGCTAGACGTCTTTCTTGGTGTTTTGTTGAGACTGCTAGTAAATGCATCTCTGAAGATAAAAATGCTCTATGTCCCTATGATGGATTAAATGTAGTGTGGACTACACAATGCAGTCGTCAATCATGTTCAGTGTCAAATTGCAGGTTATGCTACAGATGTGACGGTGTAGTCTTCGATAATAAATATTAAACGTAAGTTATGGACAGTGCGTTTGGTTGAGGAAATTTTGAGATTCTTCTAGGATAGGCTACATTGCATCCCTAAATTAGTCAATTCCTCGTAGAATTTCAAAATTCTGCGTTATTTTTGCGAAGGTTTCTATGAGTCATGGAAAATAGAATTTAAAAGGAAACAGTTCATTTATTAAAATATTTTCCTATGTAGCAAATGTAATGCATAGTTGTTAAAAACCAACGCTTACTAAATCGATAGACTTCCTTATTTCCCATGTTGTTTTGTTCACCTTCATAAAATACTGAAGTGGAAGGGTAACGCTGAATGAGAGCTCATCATACGATAAAATGTTCTTACGTACCTGTACTGAAATTAGCCAAATGAAAATGAAAATCCACAGCCTGCTTCCAGTCTCCGACCGGGTCAGGAATGGAATGAATGAAGCCCCCATCGAGCGGCGAGGATATGAACTGTGCCGGCTGCCGAGGCCTGACGCACTCCTCTGGGGCAATGATTAAATGAATGACAGATGAAATGAAATGATAGTGGAGAGTGTTGCTGGAATGAAATGTTGACAGGGAAAACCGGAGTACCCGGAGAAAAACCTATCTGCCTCCATTTTGTCCAGCACAGATCTCACATGGAGTGACCGGGATTTGAACCACGGACCCAGCGGTGAGAGGCCGGCGTGCTGCCGCCTAAACCACGGAGGCTTCACTGAAATTAGCCAAATACATTTTCTAATTATGAAAGATAATTTGGGAAATGATGTAGTAAGTTAATAGATTGAACTTGTTTGAAGCTTTCGGTCGTACAATCAAAAATGACCAGCTAGACAAACACAATTCTGTTCGAAAATCAGTAGGCCAATTCAGAGTTGGATTTGTTATTAAGTATTTACAAGATGGGATCCTGGATGTATGAGTATTACGGAACACGACAGCCACTTTCAACACCAAATATGTTACATTCTTAAGCTTTGCTACCTTCCGGTACGTAAAGAAACATGCGATGCTTATCCCAATGTCGTATAAATTACGAAAATGTGTGTTTAAACCCTCATTAAAAATCATTTCCCCACATACTCCTATCATCTTCCATTACGAGGTCCTCTGTTTACCCTTTAATCAGCTGATCGAGATGTTGGTTTGACGTCACAGTACAGGCGCAGTGTGGCAATGCGCACTCTATTGTATTTATGCTCGAAGATTCCTGCCGACTAGTATATGCAGCAGGCGGTTACGGACTTCTTCACGCAGCAGGACTCAGTGGTTTACCACACGATGGTCTTCAACGTGGTGCGTCGATGGGATGAGAGCCTCAATGCCTGATTGACATACGGTACCGATTCTAAACTGTATGGCCGTCAAACGGAAACCTTTTATAATAATTTAATAAGATGCGCTCGAAAGAGCATTACTTAACCTACATAATACACGAAAATATCATATTGATCTTACAATGCTATTTAGTTTTCACTGTAGTCTCTGATGGATTTAGTTCTTTTTGCACACTTAGTTAAGTGGTAACGGTCACAACTCTTGTTACACAACGAACACACACAATCATCACCTGGCTGGTGAAAACCTTGAGTTAAGCAAATCTTATAGTGAAAACCATGCGCTGCAAGTCTCGTTACCACATGTCTTAGATCCTGTCGTGCCTCCGTCCATTGTCGATCCATCATTGCGCTAGTGCTATAAAAATCAGGGTCTATATCATTTCTCTTCCTCCGCCGCAGTTCGAGATGCGCTTGGTAAGGGCCGGTGGATGGCAGCATGAATTCCAGTCTCAGGTCTTCTAAGAAGAAGCTTTCCCTTGCTAATTCGTATACAATCCTTGAGGGTGCATAAATCCCAACTCCCAAAGCACTCTTCAGATATCGTGCTTTAACACTCTCTAATCGTTTGAAATCGCTACTCGAAAGCTTATCCCAAATTAATTATATTCCATATGAGTCAATTTGACTTACAACGGAAACCTTTTGATCACGCCTTATAGCTGAGCCACCTAAGCGCTAGCAAGACCATTCGACTTCACTACAGTCCAGCGGCTGAGTGTCCGGCTCTGACGTTTGGTGATGGTGGGAGAAGAGGGGTATAACGAACAAGTTAGATCTGAACCTTCCGATGCGCATGTGCGTCCAGTTGCATTACGTCATCCCCCCGCTTGGATTCTTTGTCAACCAGTGAGCACATACTTCATCACGCGCTAGTTAGATGTTGCCAAGTAGTCATTATTCCCAACACCTTGGCAGGGTACAGATGCTGTCGAGGCATGCGAAGCAAGACTGAGTGGCTCTGTACTTTGACAAGCACGGCAACAAGCTTCCTGTCAGGAGTGTGTGAAGTGGGCGCGCTCTCAGTTCATTACCACCAATACTAATGCTATGTCACTGAGAATGCTCCTATTCGATACTTTATGCTTGCATAATGTAACCACGACGAGCAGAGAGCAGCCCCAAACAGTTGTTGCACCAAAGAGGGGAAATCGCATTTGCGTCTAGTGATCCCACTACTTCCCCTCCTAGACGAGACTCCGCCATGACAGGCCAGGTCTAACTTGCCATGCTATAAAGAGAACAATATAGCCAACTTACGGCAGTGAGAAGCAGTTAATAGAAGCTTGAAACTTTCCATCAGTGTAATTCTTCTCTAGCGTCTTCACTATGTAACGTGGAAGTCCCACACCCTATTTGCAATTTTATGCATCATTTTGTTATTCCGACATTTTGCGGTTACAAAACCTAAATTCTACGATCGCAGTGGAATTCCTCCTATGTTGGCGAAGTCGCTTACTGTCATGAAGAATGTTGTCACCTGTACCTATCAGCGGTTTTCCCGGTAAACCGGTCTTTAAATTTAGCTCGATGTTGCAAGGGCTCTCTTCTGTTGCTCTTTGTGTTAGTGCAGGTTTGTTGTTTTATTGTCTTGTGTGTGCACACTTACCGGTTAACTGTGTGTAATTATATTACTTTAGTAATATGGTCAGAATTCATTTAAAAACATGTGAAATATATTATGTAGTCCACGCTGTTTAATATTTCACGGTATACAATCGGCAACGCTGTCTCCCTCCCTCATGAGAAATGTCACAGCCGGATACTCGACGGTTGGGGCGCAGTTCAATTCGGCCAGTTAATTACACTGATAAAATCGGACAGACTTTTCTGGCCACCATGATCTGCCCCTTTGATAATTGATAGTCCAATTCGGCCAGCGATAGCTCATTAGGAACCTCCCCTACCTTCCCCCACTCTGCAGCCAACACATACCATACTGTTCCCATTTTCCAACATTTTGTCATTAAACTGTTGGAGGGGAGGTAACTCTCTGTTTGACGGTCCCAGGGGTGTCAATTACTATAAATTCACACATGTATGACCTAGCTTTCTGGATATGGTGACAACTACTGTCTGTGGAGGAGCTTTATGCAAAGAATACGATATGTCCTCAATAGTTTCACAAATATGGACATCCATGAGATTGTGTTCGATAAACTGACAGCGTTAATATAACCTACTGTAAGTGCAAGCTCTAACATTTTACCCGATCTTCTTTGCATACACTAATAAATGAACAAAATTAAATTTTAATAAACCAAGTGAACAATTTTCATTGAGGACCCTAACCTATTAGATGAAATTAAAACATACTTAATACCAGTACCATAATTAATAGTTGGAGATTCATTTTAAGGGCTGGGGTAGCTTGGCAATCAGCCCGGTGAACTGAATTTTTAATTGGTATAAATTATATTTATATACTAACCAAGGGTCACAATATTATTTAGCAATTATATTTCGACCATGCAGCCAGCCTGAAATGGTTTTCCGTTTTTTCTATTTTCAACTCTATACAAATCCAGGAACTGTCCCTTCGAATAGGCCACGGCTGCTTCCTTCTTCAGTTCATTAATTCGAATGACATTTTAACTGCCATTTCCTTGTTAAGTTCAAGTATATTTTAATGAAAGTTAGTAGTTTTTTCCTTTATTGTCTATCCGGGAAGTTTGTTTTATTGAGATTTTAAATAATATGATTCAAAAAAACATTAAGATTAAGAATAACATTTTAACTGCCATTTCCTTGTTAAATTCAAGTATATTTTAATGAGAGTAGGTAATTGTGTAGTGAATAAAACAGGATTCCTTCTATGAATCCTCTGTAAAACTGTCGCCATATTTCAGTTTGATGGAATAGTTTTTTTAAAGTAATTTTCATTCATTTTAGTAGTTTTTTTTAGATGACATTTCATTGAGCATTATATGTCCGCCTCGTTACGTAGTGGCTATCACCGCGGAGGCCCGGGTTCGATTACCGGCCCTGCCAAGAAATTTAATTCTGATTTAAGGGCTGGAACGGGATACACTCAGCCTCGTGAGGTAAAACTGAGAGGAGGAGGAGGGTTCGTCCCACCTCCGCCACCCTGGAAGTAGTTTTCCGTGGTTTCCCACTTCTTCTCCAGGCAAATGCCGGATTGAGTCCTGACTGAAGGCCACGGCTGCCTCCTTTCCAATCCTCATCTTAATTACTACTACACGCAATAATACAGCCATCACAATAAGACAAGTTATCAGACAAATTCCACACACACAACCAAGTACACGGGGTTACATGACGACGATGTCGCAAAGCTCCTCAATGAATCAACAATAATGGTCTAACAAACCCGTGGTTTGGAGCACCCAAACATCAAGCTGACTGCAACCCAATTCATAGGCTACAAATTGTGGGGGACGAATAACCTGCGCGACGGCACCCTTAGCCACATCACTTTGATTTTAGATCATGGACCTCTACTCATATCAAGCAGGTACTTAATTGTCCTCACGAGGTTTTCCTTCTCCTGATGCAGAATTGAGAATAGGCGGGTTTGATTCCTACCTCAGCCATGCTGAAAGTGGTTTTTCATGGTTTCTCATTTGTATTCCAGGCAGATGCCTAGATTGTACCTAAATTAAGGTCATGGCGCCCTTCTAACCATATCCTAGCCAAATTACAAGTACACAATAGTACGCTACAGCAGTTACAATAACACAGATTATCAGACAGATTCCACACACACCAAAGTACACAGCACTACATGATCGCCAAGCCTTCAAAATGAATAAACGACAATTATTGTTTCCAGCCCTCAAATCAGATGTTAAGTTTAACTGGCTGCGTTGCTCAGCGGTAACGTTCTTGCCTACTGAGCCCAAGGCTGCAGGATTGAATCCTGGTGCAGTCGCTTGGCATTTGTGGGTGCATAATTGCGATGGAGCTGTGTCAGTAGGTTTACTGGCACGTTAAAGATCTTCGGGACAAAATTCCGGCATCCCGGCCATAGTAGTTAAAAGGGACGTAAAACCAATAACATTATATAGATCTTAAGTTTCTGGCTGGAATCTAATCCAGAGCCTCCTCGGTAAGAGAAAAGCGTGCTATCCATACACCACGAGGGACAATAATAATAATAATAATAATAATAATAATAATAATAATGTAAGGGGTTTAAGGTACCTTTTAACTGTTGTAGCCTTTTAAAAGAATAAAGGCATAATGTTTGTTTCACTGAAATTGTGTTGGATCCAATTTTGTATAACCCTACATGGAAGTGTGTTTACGGGAAGTTCCAGAGCCAGTGGGTCATTCTGCAAGATCAAGTAAGTTATCATACCTTTGGGTTTTCACAAGGGTAGTGGTGGGGGACCGAAGGGAGAAGGGTTTCAGCGGAAGAACCAGAACTTGGCCGGGGGCAATTGGCCAGAAAGGACTGTGCGATGGAATGACAAGATAAGAAAGATCCACTCAGAAGATTAGCTGGCTCAATTCCCCAACACCCGACGGTTGTACTGTACCTACTCTGGTGACAGAGTTGCGATCTGTGGAAAATATACGGAGGTCGAGTCAGTGGCGTACCAAGGCTACTTGGCGCCCGGGGCCAACTCGATGGTAGTCGCCCCCTAACACTAAAAGGTTCAAGGATCAATAAGTTTAATTTAAACACAGTTTAATGTTCATAAATATGTATTTTTAATAAGTAGTATGTCACTTTAACACATTATAAAGATAACAAGAAGTTCCGTGACGTACTAAACAGCCTACTTTTCTTAAAATTTAAGATTCATGCAATGATAAATCTATATGGATGGATCTATCTAGAATAATGACGAAATTAAGTTGGTAATATCGAAATTTCTAATTAGTTCGAAATACTGTATACCTGGTATAATGTAGCCTAATGGAGAACTACAGTTGGCAGCCCTGGTGACTGAAAATATTCTTAGCTCCATCCCTTAAGGTACAGAATACACAATTTGGTTGAAGTCCAATGGATAGCATGGATGTTACATGCAGTTAAACATTGGATCTAACAGCGCGCGTAAAATCATGTTGGCAACAATGACATACATGTATTGGTCAGAAATAGTCTGAAATAATATGATCTATTGTTGTGCCAATTTTGAATGAAATCCATTAGTTAGTATAGAAGCTACATGCATTTTAAAATTGGACCTATCAGCAGGCTTAGAATCACGTTGGTAGCACTGACGTATATAAGTTACTCCAAATTAATATAGAATGTCAGGTACTATACGTGTGCATAGTTTAAAGCTGTCGGCTTTCATAATTTCTGATATATTGGTATTTGGATAAAATAAATTAGGAGCATTTATTAACAGTTGGCAGCTCTCGTGGGTCTCAAGAATACGCCCAGTCATATCTGGTTATGTACACATACATCATACGAAATTTGGTTGAATTCCAATTGATAGTGTAGAAGTTATATGCATTTAAAAATTGGACCTATCAGCAGGCTTATAATCATTTTGGCAACACTGCCATCTATGGCCTCCTGGAAATTAAACTGCAATATTATTATCTATACGTGTGCCAATTTTGAAATAGCTCCCATTCATACCTCCCAAGATATCCGACATGGAGCTCAAATTTCAATTGCGATTTTTTAGCATTTGTTAGCACTGACATCATTTTCAAATATGGCCGTGAGATATTCGGGTATAGATCTTTACTCTTACCAAATTTTGTTTCGATTGCTCCAGCCGTTTAGGAGTTGATAGGGGGACACACACACACAGCCAGCCAGACAGAAGGACAGACAGACAGACAGACAGACACACATTTGCCCGATCTCATAAGTCTACTTTTTCCTCATTTTTGCAAAATGTGAAAAGTAGGCTAAAAATATGAATAAAATAAAACTGTAAGTATTAAATGGTTAGTTTGTTTGAAAAGTAATAAAAAGTAAAAATAAAGAGAAAACAAGTTTCAGTAATAACAAACATTTAAAAATGTGTCTTCCTAGCCTTGATGGATGCAAATAGAGTTGAAGTCTATAGTAGCAGCCACATCACGTTCAATTGATAAAATTGCTAAATTACGTACGGTAGTCTTTCTTGCGTCATTGTGGATCTTAAGTAATTTTTAATAAGCTTCAGCTTACTAAAAGATCGTTCACAAGATGCCACAGACACTGGAATCGTTAAAAGTAGTTTGAAAGCGATTATCAAGTTACTGTATGCCTCAAACCCAAACAAGACCTAAATATAACAAAATATATTTGAGTTTCTAGTCGATCTTTTCATTATTTTTCTTTGATCTTCGTAATAAAACTATGACATATTTAATACCTTCGAAGAGTTCTTCTCCGTTCAAATCTTCAGGGTACTTCTCTGCAAGTTCGAAGCATTTCCTCTTTATAGTGTTCAACGCGATTTCATTTGGTGTTTCGTTATGAATGTATCCATCATGTTATAGACGCAGGGGTCTCCAAACTACGGCCCGGGGGCCACATCCGGCCCGCGGACAGATTTTGTCCGGCCCGCGGAGAGCTAGCATACTTGAAAACACCTTTTAGAGAACATATTTTTTTATAGCAAATTAAATTTAGTTTACTGAAGTATTCTAATTTTATTTTGAATAATTATTAATATGACATCTACATTGATATGGTCATGGGCTAATTACTCATAACATTGTTGTAGGCTTATTGTTATTGTTTTTGTGATAAGTTGGATAAAGAAACACTGAATTGTAATGAGTAAAGACATGTATAACATGCAGAAAAAAGGAAATACTAATGAGATTTATGTAATTGAGATTTTCCACTGACAATAGTTTGTAGTTGTGGACTAATTTTACTTGTACCAATTATTAAAAGAGATTTAAGATGCTCATCAGTTAATTTAGATCTATAAACATTTTTTGTGTACTTCACTTTGGAGAAGGTCTTCTCACACAAATAAGTAGTACCAAAAACAGAAAACAGCCCACGAGCAAATTTATGCAAATTATCAAATTGTGTCAGTGGAAGACTCTTATAAAATTCCAACAAAGATGAGTTTTGATATTTGTTCTTAATTATATCACTGCACTGTAGTTCAATCATTTCCATTTGAAGTTCCGGGGCTAGGGTTTCAATGTCAGTATCAAAAGGATCCTGAAAAATCTTAATTTGATTCGCAAAGGCATCGAAGTCCGAGAAACGAGTATCAAAATTTATTTTCAAAGCACTCAAAGTTTCGATTGCAAAATCGATAGGAAACTCAGTCTCAGTGGTGTGGCTGAATATTTCACATGTTTTAAAATGTGAAAAACATTTACTTCGTAGTTGTGATTGAAACAGTATCAATTTCTTCCGGAATGATTTGATATTAGTGTATAAATCAGGAAGATGCTGGTTTTCTCCTTGCAATCTCAAATTCAGTTCGTTCACATGTTTTGTCAAATCAACATAGAATGCTAACTTCCACAGTCATGCGTTGTTTTGTAATTCAGTAAGAGGGCGATGCTTTTCATTAAAAAAAATTCGATCACTGCTCGAAGTTCAAAAAAGCGCTGAAGGACTTTCCCACAACTAAGCCAACGTACGGCATTATGATAAGGTAAGTCAGTTTCTCCAATCTCTTCAATAAATTGTCGGAATTGTCGGTGATTCAGCCCAAAAGATCTCATAAAATTAACAGTTGATATGACTGGTTTCAGAACTTCAGACATATCCAAACATTTTCCGCACAAAGACTGTTGATGAATGATACAATGTAAGACTAATGGTTTTGAACCACCGTCATTTTCTACAGCCTTTGACACAAGAGCGACCACTCCTTTATCTTTCCCACTCATGTTTATGCCTCCATCAGTTGTAATACATTTCAAGTTTTTCCATCGAAGGTTCTTTTGATTAATGGCCATTTCAACTCCTTTAAAAATATCTGTACCAGTAGTTGTGCCATGAATACTATACATATCAAGAAGTTCTTCATGCACTTCATAGCTTTTATCTACTCCTCGAATATAAATCAACACCTGAGCAGTATCTGACACATCCGTTGACTCATCCAAGGCCAAAGAAAACCACTCAACATCTCCATTTTTGTCGAACAGTTGAGAGGATATATTTTCAGCGATGTTTTCTACCCTTCGAGCCACAGTGTTTGCTGACATACTGACAGTTTTTAATAAATTTACCTTTTCAGGGCACATTTCTTCGGCTGCTGCAATTATGCATTCTTTGATCATTTCTCCATCGGTGAATGGTTTTCCACGTTTTGCAATTTCAAGAGCCACACGAAAGCTGGCACGAGTTGCAGCCTCTTGTTCGGTTTTGAGTTTTGTAAATGAAGATTGCTGCGATTTCAATCCGCGCTTCATAGCTTCGAATTTTTCTGTTCGCAAACTTCCTGTATATTTTGAGTAATTTTGAAAATGTTTTGTTTCATAATGACGTTTAATGTTATATTCCTTGAGAACGGCTATGCTTTCATTGCAAATCAAACATAGCGCCTTGTTACTGGACTCAATTACGAAATACTGAATGTTCCACTCATCTTTGAATTTTCTGCATTCACTATCAATTTTTCGCTTCTTTTCCATACTACTAAATCACACACAAAAGCAACAATTCAAATCAAAATACTGTTACAAAGATGTCTTAAACTTAAACACGCACAAACACGTTTTAAGGAGGTACGCACTATTTTATTTCACAACAGTGTCATAGGAACTGACTTGTGGTTGCGCAACTAGCCTTCTTATATATTCCAATTACTGCCATCTAGAAGTGAGTGGAAGACACCAGAACTCTCTCGAACCAACGAGATTACTCTGTACGTGCTATTAGCGCCATCTGTTAGCGATAGAAGGTACTACCTATTTCCGCTTGTGTCCACCAGATGTCGTGTCACGTTACTCCCCATGGCTCGTACTCTACGACTAATCTAGAAATTACAGATAATGACAGGAAAATTAATAATATGCATTGTTGCCGTTTTGCGGACTTTAGTCCGATTTGCAGCCTTTTTTCAACGTTGCGTACTTTTTCGGACTTTTTTTTTCATCAGTGGACTATTTCACTTTTTACCACCGGCAACAATGATGTCTCCTGTTCGCGAGAAAAAAAAGTTGCCATGACTTATGACTCCACCCTCGTATATCTTGGCTTTTAGTTTTAGCGACCGTATTGCCAGCTACAGTTTGAATGTGAGCTATTTTTTTTTCTTCTTTTAATAGTTTTTTTGACTAATTTTGAAGCCATTTGATGATATGTCAAAGATAGATTAAACACAGAGCTCACGACCAACCACACAGACAAGCAGTTCTACCACCACACGTACTGGCTCTGGTCCTCTAATTGATCGTGCCGTGGGATAACATCTAATCGTTACATCTGAACTGGATGAGCCATCGTGCTGTCGGGTCAAGATAATGCTTCTCCTTTGTTAATTACAGCAACACTCAAAGGAAATGTACAATGATGATAATCGGGTAAACATAGCCTGTTTCATAGAAATATGCCATCAACTTCAAACGATAATGAATTACTGACTGGGTCACTCCCATGTAGGGAGAAGTGAAGGGGAGAATTCTTCTGAGAACTGAACGTGCCGTTTGAAATGGAAATAGTGTGGCATTTCTTTCTGTAAGATTATGATAAAATTGTCTTCAAAGTCTAGTATGTTGTTGTTGTTGTTGATTCCTTGGAGGTTTTGCGATATCGTGGTCATGTAGCCCCGTGTACTTGGGTGTGTGTAGAATTTATCTGATAACCCGTGTCACTGTGATGTTTGTACTAGTGTGTGTATTAGCAATTATGGTAGGATTTGGGTAGGAAGCGGCCGTGGCCTGAAGTTAGATACCATCCGGATATTTTCCTGGAGTAGAAGTGGGAAACCACGGAAAACCACTTTCAGGACGGCTGAGGTAGGAATCGAACCTGTCTCTTCTCAGTTTTGCGTCACGAGCTGAGTTGACCCCTTTCCAGCCCCCAAACCAGAAATGAATTTATTGGCAGGGCCGGGAATCGAACCCGGGCCTCCGCGGTGAGAGCCAAGAATGCTAGCCACTGCGGAACGGGGTGGACAGCCTAGTATGGAAGCAGGGTCTGATCGGTCCTATTGCAGACAGTATTGCCAATATTAGGACGTAAACAAATACAGTTGCATCACAGTTATTAACATCATCTGGATCATTAGCTTCGTGTACTTTATGTGCTTGAAAATTTCCTGATGACCTGTGTTATTGTGGTGGTTATAGTAGCTTCTTGTAGGTTTAACTACCTAGGTATAAGATTTTCTGTTTAGGATTTGGGGAGCTGAACCGAGACATGCAACATGGTACAATTCTTGAATTTGGCTGGAATAAGTGTGGAGGAAAGTATAATCTACTCAGGATGGCTGCTATCAACACTGCGATTCGAACCTAAGTTTTCCAAATTTGCAGCTCCCCAATGCAGTAGTGGCTAGTAATCTAACGTGCACAACAGTTCTCAGTTCTTTGCGAGACTGAGTGCACACCGTTCCAACCCTCAGACCAGAATTAAATTTCTTGGCAGAACTGGGGATTGAACCCAAGACCTCAAGGACATCAATTTGTAGAAGCTTTCAGTCGGTCAACACGGTCGTGCCCAATGACATTGAGCTGGGAGTTGCAATTAATTTCCTAGTGCTTGAGATACACTTAATACGAATTGAACAAGTGAAACAATTTTGATATCTCGGTAGTATAATCACAGAAGACAATAGATGCTTAATGGAAGTGAAGAGAAGGATTGCATTGGCAAAACAGGCATTTATGACTAAGAAAAACATTTCATCCAACAAACATATGAATATAGATGTAAGAAAAGGCTTTGCAGAATCATTTGTATGGAGTATGCTGCTCTATGGAAGTGAAAGATGGACTCTGGGTGAATTGGAAAATAATCGACTTGAAGCTGTTGAAATGTGAATATGGAAGAACATGACAAGAACGAGCTGGATGGAAAGAAAAACCAACCTGGAAGTCTTAAGGGAAGTCAAAGAAGAGAGAAGACTAATGATGGAAATGGGAAAGAGAAAAATAAAATTTATTGGACATGTCATCAGACACAACACTTTCATCGTTAACATTTTTGAAGGGAAAATGCTGGGAAAGAAAGGAAGAGGACGGCCTAGGACGAAGTATTTGGAAGACATCAAGAATAGAATGGTATGTGACAATTACATGGAAATGAAACGAACGCCAACGACAGAAGAGTGTGGTTGCATCGACAAGGCATTAGTCTTTACAATATGATGAAGACACTTGGAGGCAATGTGTTGACCGACCGAAAAGCTTCTACAAATTGATTACTTAGGAAATACTGAAAATGGTTTTTAATCTTTCAATACCAAGGACATCAGTCAATAACGCTAACTACTCTCTACGATGCAGTCGACACCTATACTAATATAATAAAGCTGGAGAGTTTGTGTGTTTATGTGTTTAAACGCCCTAATCTCTGGAACTACCAGTCGGATTCGAAAAATTATTTTTGTATATGATAGCCTGATTCAAGAGGAATAGTTTGGGCTATGTAGCATTAGGCGACACCTCTCAGGTAACCTTAAAGATTGATTATTGTTCAGTAAGTCGGAAGAACAAGCGCTCTTGAACAGCTTCAGTAATACCTAAGTCTATTGTTGCCTGGCAATGCGGGCTGCATCACGTTGCCCCTACCAGTGTTCTATTGCAGAATTGCGAGCTGCTTATAAATTGCAGTCACGGGGAGTAATTAGTGCAAAAAAATATCTTAGGCCCCTTAAAACAGTTATCATCATGACAATAGTATGCCTCTGTATACGGACGATGGTGTTGGTGCAGTATACTGAGGTTATCAGCTGCAATAAGCGTTTATTCCAATCCTTATCCTTGAGCTCTCCAGTTCTGTAAAACAAATAAATCCACCGGGCGAAGCCGGGCGCTACTGCTAGTAAGAAAATAATTCTTAACATATACTTTATAGCAGACATGGGCAATCTTCTTATGTACAGGGACAGATGTAATACAAAATGATCTAGGCGGGCCGAAAATATAGCAACACATGTTTACCAATAGATTATACACTTTTTATTTTTGAATTTTAAAACAAACAAAACTTATACAGTTGGCCACAATGGTAGAAATCTTAGGAAGAAAGAACACACCTTCTTCTTCATGGTTCGTTGAGGCCCTTTGGACCACATGGTTCCTAACTCTGGTGACCTTTCTCCTGAGGCCAGAACAGTATTCCTTCATCTTTGCACTATGAACACACCTTCATTATTTGTTAGAAGAGGAAGGAGTAGTGTTGGATTACCCATTAGGCCCAGGCCTAGGGCCCCCAATTATCTGGGGCCCCCAAGCAATTTCTATTTTAGTTCAATTTTAATCTGAAGATTTAGAAAAATTCCATCCAGAACTGAGACAGTTTCAGCATCATATTAAATTACAATGTCCTTTAAAAACTGAGTTCACTCATTCTAAACTTTACAAAATTCTTATTCGAGACAAGCTTGAGTCTGTTTTTCCGAACGTTGAAATTGCTTTTCGCAATTTCCTGACCCTCATGATAACGAATTGTTCTGCGGAGTGCTCGTTTTCAAAATTGAAACGGATCAAAAGTGCGCAAAGAAGTATCATGTCACAAGAACGATTAGACATGCTAAGTTTAATGCATATCGAGTCAGATGTTCTGCGGGAAATTGATTTTGATGACATTGTAGAAGATTTCATTGACCGAAAAAAAAAACAGGAAAAACAAGAAGTTCCGTGACGAACTAAAGAGCCTACTTTTCTTAAAATTTAAGATTCATGCCAATGATTAATCTATATGGATCTATCTAGAATAATGACGAAATTAAGTTGGTAATATGGAAATTTCTAATTAGTTCGAAATACTGTTTACCTGGCATAATGTAGCCTAATAGAGAACTACAGTTGGCAGCCCTGATGACTGAATATATTCTTAGTTCCATCTCTTAAAGTACAGAATACAAAATTTGGTTGAAGTCCAATGGATAGCATGTACGTTACATGCAGTTAAACATTGGATCTAACAGCGCGCGTTTAATCCTGTTGGCAACAATGACATACGTGTATTGATCAGAAATAATCTGAAATAATATGATCTATTGTTGTGTCAATTTTGAATGAAATCCATTAGTTAGTATAGAAGTTACATGCATTTTAAAATTGGACCTATCAGCAGGCTTAGAATCATGTTGGCAGCACTGGCTTAGGCCTATATTAGTTACTCCAAATTAATCTAGAATGCCAGGTACTATACGTGTGCAAAGTTTAGAGCTATTGGCTTGCATACTTTCTGATATATTGATATTAGGGTAATAAAAATAGAGACAGCATTTATTAACATTTGGCAGCCCTGGTTGCTCTTAAGAATCGGCATAGTCATATCTGTTATTGCACACATAGCACACACGAAATTTGGTTGAAATCCAAATGATAGTATAGAAGTTACATGTATTTAAAGTTAGCCCTCTCAGCAGGTTTAGAATCATGTTGGTAGCACTGACGTATATATGTTACTCCAAATTAATATAGAATGCCAGGTACTATACGTGTGCATAGTTCAAAGCTGTCGGCTTGCATACTTTCTGATAAATGGGTATTTGGATAAAAAGAATTGAGAGCATTTATTAAAAGTTGGCAGCCCTTGAGGCTCTTAAGAATACCCGCAGTCATATCTGTTTATGTACACATAGCACATACGAAATTTGGTTGAATTCCAATTGATAGTGTAGAAGTAATATGCATTTAAAAATTGGAACTATCAGCAGGCTTATAATCATTTTGGCAACACTGTCATGTATGGCCTCCCGGAAATTAAACTGAAATATTGATATCTATACGTGTGCCAATTTTGAAATAGCTCCCATTCATACCTTCCAAGTTATCCAACATGGAGCTCAAATTTCAATTGCGATTTTTTAGCAGTTGGTAGCACTGACATCATTTTCAAATATGGCCGTGTGATATTCAGGTATAGATCTTTACACCTACCAAATTTTGTTTCGATTGCTCCAGCCGTTTAGGAGTTGATAGGGTAAGGGGGACACACACACAGCTAGAGAGACAGACGGAAGGAAGGACAGACAGACAGACAGACACACATTTGCCCAGATCGATCTCATAAGTAAACTTTTTCCTCATTTTTGCAAAGTGTGAAAAGTAGGCTAAAAATTTTTGATTACATTATACAGAAGTAAAAAATAGTATGATTTGTTAAATTGTTCATCAAATCATCTGAAATGTTTTCAAGTAACGATGATCGTTTCAATTGAAATGTGTGTATATATGTAGGCCTGTGTATGATTTAATAAAAAAAAGTGTATTATTCATCTTGAGAAAAAGAACTCTTGTATATACTTTATTAAATGAACAGGTGCTAAAAAATAAAAATTATTTGAAAAAAATAAAGGGGCCCCGAAAATCTGAGGGACTAGGGCCTCATTTTACGTTAATTCGGCACTGGGAAGGAGTATGTGACAATTGAAACTGTGACTGTGCTTCTAAACGTTTTTCATAATCTGGTTGAAACTGGGAGAGAACGGAGAGTGGAGAATGCGAACTAATAGGGAAGTGTACAATTTATATGGGGAACCAACGATTGTGGAAGAAATTAAAACGAGTAGAATTAGGTGGATTGGACATGTAGAAAGAATGAATGAAGACAAGTGTACCAGGAAAAACCGAGTGGGAGGCGGCTTCCTGGACGACCAAGAAGGAGGGATGGCAGGAAGATGAGGAGAAGGATCTTCGAGATCTTGGAATTAAATCGTGGAGGAGAAGAGCGCAGGATAGAGAAGATTGGTGGTGTGTGGTGGAGCAGGCCAAGGTCCTTCAAGGACTCTAGCGCCACGGGTAAAGTAAGGTATGGTTGAAACTGGGATGAGCTGATTTTTAGTAGTGCTATCTATTTCTGACGCTATTTTTGCGAAGCTTCATTGTAGAAAACATCTGTTCACAGATATAGGAAGACGCGAACATGGTAGTTATCTTCTGTGCATGAGATTTCAAGTTTGGGAAGCTTGATCTTGGTAGGGCTTTGTGTAGAACGTTGAGGAATAGTTGCTTCAATTCATTGTTACAGTGTAACTCAGTCAGTTCTAGCCGCAACTCGGTTACACAAAACGCATAAATGAGGTTGAAACAGAGTTTCACTTCTAGGTTCACAGAACAGAAAATATGACCTGCAGTATGTGTCAAGGATCATGTAAGTATAAGAGATTCGTCACTTTTGGTTATAGAATTTCCGAGAGAGAGCACCGCCTGAGGCTATGGATTGTACTGGCAAGTCTGGCAACATAAAAAGTAAAAAGCCATATGAATGTAGCCTTTATTACACGTAATTGAACAGTATGTTCTGCGATGAGTTATTGATTATTGATGAAAATAACACAAACATAACTATGCCTTTCGCTAGGCGCTGAAATATACGTCCAGATAGGAAAATAATACATTTTGATATATATCAATGTTGGCAATAGATTTCTCACGAAGGACACAGTTATGCCGTTCTAGAGCTTAATTCACCTCTAGGATAATTAAAAATCCTCTCATACTCTACAGAATTGTTGGGATATTCGATGAATATAAAGAAAACTGTCCAAATTCACACACTACATTGCCATAACCTCACTTTTGGCCTAGCATGCCCGCTGCCACCCACCCCTCCCCGTAGCCCTAAACCACAAATTGTATTGCAATGCAAAGGAGAATGGGTAAGAAAACAAACTAGAGATCAAATGCAGACATTTATTCTCTATATATTTTTATTCGAGAGTAGTCCATATTGCCCACTAGTTTTACACATGGTCAACACCAGGAAGATGAAAATTGCCGTTATTGTTCTTACTATCATTATAATTCTTACATCCCGGTGCTTGGCAATTTTTCCTCCCTTGCAGTGGCATGATTAACTTTCAATTCAATTCAAATAAACAATGAAAATACTGAACAAATCAAAACAACCAACAACACCACGAGGAAAATCAATCAAAACAGACTATTCCCGCTTTCGCCAGTCGGTTTGATGTGAACGTTCATGAGTGCCAACTACGGAACCTTAGTGCTAAAATTAATTCTTCATTGGTTGGCAGAACATCCAGTACAGGGCCTTACTCCAACCCACGCGCTCCCTATTAACTGTCATCCCCCTGGTATGTGTAATATTGTAGATAGAATAACCACGTCGCGGGCCGGATTAGACTAGCTCAAGGGCCGCACTTGGCCCGCGGGCCGCAATTTGCCCATGTCTGCTGCATAGTCTATACCTTTGGTAACCATTTGACGACCATACATGGAACGATTGGGAGAGTCGATCACTTCCGTTATCTCGCTGGACTGGCTGCGTGGCTCAGCGGTAACGTTCTCGCCCGCTGTGCCCAAGATAGCGGGATAAAATCCCGATGCAGTCAGTTTGCATTCGAAGGTGCTTAAATGTGAGGGAGCCGTGTCAGTAGATTTACTGGCACGAAAGCTCCCCCTCGGGGCAGAATTCCATTACCCCGGCGTCTCTAAACCCCGCAGTAGTTACCTATAACATTACAACGTTATCTCGGTGAGCGTGTCCACCTCAATGTTACAGACGACACCTTCATCTTAGAAAGACGTAACGCAGCCTACCAACTGCCTCACAACCGTTACAACAAGAAGTGCATTTCGAATAATGAAAACATCTTTCATTACAAAACTGTTGTTAGTCCACAGTTTATACACGCAGCAGTGACCTTCCTGATCAGTAGGAAAGGCACCATGGATGATCTGAAAAAAAGTCGAAAGTCGTACTGTATCCTCAGGGAAATTCATGAGCCGAGATTGTACCCAGATGAAACCTACCGACTGAAAGCAAACTTCGAACTGTATCGACGGTTGGAAACGGCCAATACCTGCATCAGTGGTGACTCCTGATTTTTATAATGTGTCAGATGTAATCTTATTAACTTAAGAGAATTATTGTAGCTGGGCTAAATTGAGATGTTAGACTCAGTCTAATATTAATTAATAATTATTTAGTCGCACAGCACTATTAGGAACACATTACACAATACAATACAATTGAATACCACTTCAAAGATGTGTACACGCTGAAAACAGACTCTCTGCGCGAAATCGTAACCAATAAGCCCGTAGTGTTGGTTTAAATTCAACCAATAGCGAGACTTGAGGATCTCAGTAGACGTTCTTAGAGCGCCATTAAAAAGACCAAACCTGCCCCTTCCTCCTCAAGGCCTAGCATACATTTCTAACGCTAAAAACACGTGCTTTGAGGATGCAAGGCTTTCTTCCTCAGCTTTCTACTCCGGGTGGTGAAGGTCACACTTCACCCATTTTGGGGTGAAATGTAGAACTAGTTACAAGCACTGATAGTGACAGTAATATAAGAAAAGCTTATCGAGAGAGCGCGCAAGGTAGCCCAAAAAACTATTTTACCAAAAAAGAAATTAAAACAGTTACAGCTGAGAGCAGACTCGCGACCTACATGGAGGAATCGCCACTGACCAGCATGCGACGTAGGCACCTTCTACGAATGGACAACAACAGACTTACCAAGAGGATCTTCCGCTTGGTTACAAGTTATAAGACTGGAAGCCTGTGGCTCAATTAAGTCCAAATAAACTTCGGTTCCGCTGGGATTTCTAACCTTGATGTCCAAGATCGTTTCAAAGAATGTGATATGGTTAACTCTTGGTCCCCACCATCCCTCTTATAGGACAGAAAGGAAACATCATTACCCGGGCTCAAGATATATTAGGTACACAGAAGAAAGCATCGAAGAAGAACTAGTCATTAGCGTCCCTTAGTGAGCTCTCTCTAAGTTAACAGCCCTGGGGCTGGTTTGCAGCAACTCGCCAATCTTCTCTATTCTCCGCCATCTTCTTCAATTCGTGATATGATTTTGTGTTCGTGTCTGTCTTTACCTGTGTGATGTATGCAAGAGGTGGTATTCCTCTTGTGTTTTTCCCTTCCAACGTCCCTTCGATGATTCTTACTAGCAGGCTATTATGTCTGAGAATATGTCCAAACATATTCGCTCGTCTTGTTTTCAGACTCTTCAGAAAGCTTTTACTTTCTCCTGCTATTCTGAATACCTATTCATTTGTCATATGTTGTATGCAACTGATCTTAAGCATTCTTCTCCAGCACCAAGCCTCAAAAGCCATCAACTTCTTCTCTTCTGACTTCCCTATTGTCCAGGTCTCGCTACCATGCAAAGCCAACCTCCACACGTACAGTACGTCTTCAACAGTATTTTCCTTATTTTTTAGGTCTATACTTCTGGATGTGAAGAGATTCTTCTTCCTATAAAAGGCGTTCTTTGCCTGAATAATTCTACTCCGAATTTCTCGTTTGCTGGTTCCATCATACGTTATCAAGCTTCCCAGATACGTATATTCCTTCACATGTTGTATTCTATCATTCTTGATATAAATTGCTGGTGCTCTTCTATGATCTTCCTGGTTCCGACTGCATACAAATGGGCACCATTCAATAATAATAAGTTTGGTAACATTTTATATGTCAGTTTTTATAGTTCTTTGGTTACACAGAGATCAACACATCACTGGCCCGTTGGCATAGTTTTAACCGCTTTGCTTGGCAATGCTTGAGCACTCTGGGAACTTAGCTTCCTACATTACATGTTATAGTTGGCAAGAATACTGTAGAATCACAGTGAGTCAGTCGGTTATCGCATCTCCACAGAAACCAAAGGATACTGACTCAAATTCCGATGGCGGTTTCACTTTTAGCTCTTCCGCTTCACAGTATGATCGTCTAGAGAAGCTAAACTCTAAAGTCATTTCTGTGAATTATTATTTTCGTGGTGGACCCTGTATATTAGTCTAGTATTAAGGCGGCATATGCTACAATGCATTCGTGTTTTAATATCACCGTGGTTCGACGTTAGGGCTGCAGGAACTAAGAATATACTCGCACATTGAGAGCACCTAGTCGAGTTTGATTATATAACAAGTGTTGTTTGAGTCTTCAGTCTATTAACTGGTTTGATGCAACTTTCCATTCCTCCTTGTCCTGTGCCAATCGTTCATCACTACATAGCTACTACTCCCTACATCCGAGGTAATCTGTTTAACATATTCTAACCTTGGTCTACCCCCTACAGCTCTTGTCCCCAACCCTTCCGTTCATAACTAAATTTGCTATTTCTAGGTGTCATATTGTTAGTATGTGTTTTGCCAACCTATATCTTCTCTTCATTAGCAGTCGCCAGAAACATCTCTCCTCTCCCAGTCGTCTTAATACCTCTTCATTTGTAATCCTATCTACCCATCTGACCTTCATCATTCTCGTGTAGCACCACATTTCAAACGCTGCAATTCTCCTCTTTTGTGCTGGACCATCAGCCCAAGTTTCACTTCCATAGAATGCCACGCTCCAGACGAAAGCTTTCAAAACTTACTTCCTAATAATTAAATCTATATCCGATGTCAACAGATTCCTTTTCTGTAGAAATCTTTCCTTGCCTCTGCGAATAAATGTTACGTAAATCATTCTACCTTCGTGTTTTATCCCATCGTATGCTGGAAAAAGAATCGCCCATCTACGATCGTGCATCTTGTCAGTGCCATAGGCGCCTAATTTACATGCAACCTGCCACGCAACACTATCAGAGTAGTTGCATATACACTCTTCAGCACGGCGAACTCAATTCTTCCGTCCTGATTGGGAGAATGGCAAAGGAAAGTTATCATCATAGATCATGATGTGTGGTGAAATCGTGTTTGAACAGTTTGTAAAAGAGTCCTGAATTCTGGTCCCTAGCTAGATGACAATATATTGGAAAAATGTTAAGTTTTTAATTCGTAAATTCGTGCAAAATGTCCCAGTTCGGATAGGATTAGGATCAGTCCACCGCCCTACGGTGCTCTCGAGGAACAGTGCTTCCAAAAGGATCATTTGCTAATTTCAAAAACCATTATCATTTGTTGTTGATTAATGGAGGGGCTTTGCGACATCGTTCTCATGTAGTCCCCTGTGTTTTGAAACTGTCGGATAACCTGTGTCATTTTAGAACTCAACAGGTTCATTCTGGTTCCGTATAGATAAACTAATTAGTATAAACAGGATGAAAGTTCCGCTTGGTCAATACATTTATTAATAAATAGCTCTGTGTGGTCATTAATGGGACATGTTTCAAGGCCTAAATATTATTATTGGCCCCTTCATCAGCCGATATAACAGAACGATACAATAATATTTTTTTGCGTAGCACTTGAAATTCCCTTAAAATTGAATCTTGTATGGTGCACCATAAAGAGAGATTGAAACATTTATGCCTAATATGAGTTACAATATGTCAAAAGTCTCATGAACTAGGTCTATGAACACTTTCAATGGACGCCTCACGGTGGTATTGAAGACAGAAATGTATGGTACCGGTTCGGTACGACAGCAACAGTTCAGAACACCTTTGTTGGAATCAGCAGTAGGAACACTTAATTCCTCAATACTTCACCAGCAACATAAAGATAATAAAAACAATGAAGTCACTGCACTGAAATCATATCTTGCCTAATATAAAGCTTACGAAGTGCATAACTTCAACACTATAGAGGCTGAGTACACTTCGTTCCAGCCCTCAGACCAGAATTCAATATCTTGGTAGAACCGGGAAATGAATCCAGATCTCCCAGGTGGCAGTCTTTACGTCATCAGGTGGATGGCACTATTTTCATACCTCAAACTTGGGTAGGCCTTATCTACGGATGCTATTCCTAATACGCGTGGCCTCATCAGTGCGGAGAAACTGTCTGAGCACATTGTATGAAGACTATGATTGCGGTGTAGTCGGGACGGCTAACAGATTCCCAGGCGACGATTTTCATCCCCATAACCCTGCCGCTCAGCCCCGCCCAACTGGTAATGAGGGTTCGGTGTCGGCTTCCTTTCCCTCGACAAGAGATGTCCCTCGTGGTTTAAAAGGTACTTTGGCTATTGCCAGTAGCATAGTTGTCACTTATTGCGTCGACTATTTAGACATGTTAGTGTACATTTTCATGGCGAAGCATCAAAACAAATGAGATATCCTAGCAAAGACTCAACCACTAGTTTTACTAAAACTTTCTTCATCCAGGAGAATTACAGCATTTTCACAATCAAAGTACGGGAAGGTCCTTCTCTATATGACGGAACCTTGCAAGGGCCGCATGGCGGACGGGCCACTATGTGTAGCCACCTGCCGAGCAAGTCATTGCCTTTAGCAGCAGCGTAGCGCCCAACTAGTTTAACATATTAACACTTTTTAACGTATTTAATGATCATCATTACTTTCAGAGTAGTTGCTGTAAATGCTGTCTTTAATTCTCTAAACACACATTGCACTAACGTAGGAAGTTTTGGTACACTCGCTGTAATTCCTCCTCACTGATATTTCGTGTCAGTGCAGTTATTTCGTTCTCGAGAGCCACCAGAGTACGCGGATTGTTTCTGTATATCGTTTGTTTGAGTTTCACCCACAAGTAAAAATCGCATGGTGCTGAAACTTACGAACACATTTACTGCAAGACTTCCTCTCGAACAGATAGCCTACGTTTCCACTAAGAAAATTCGTTGTTCTGTTCCACACCTAACCATGTTTACGGGATACGAGACAGCCTAGAGTACTTCACCACAAGTCGCAGTTTTCTCAACTAAAATATCTTGCCGGCTGCGTATGTAATCAATGCTATGACAGCAACCAGGGATTCCCGATCCGCTGTTTTGTAATCGGTGCATGCTAGTTAACGTCCGCTCCGCGGCTAAATGGTTAGTGCGCTAAGGTTTGGCCCGAAGTGCTCCGGGTTCGATTCCCAACCGAGCCATCAGGGATTTTAATCTCCTGGGGTTAATTCCCGTGACTCGGGGACTGGGTGTATGTGACGTCTTCGTCATCACTTCGTCCTCTTTACGACGCGCAGGTCGCCCACGGGCGTCAACTAGAAAGACCTGCACTCAGCCTCTCCGGAGGCCACGCGATCATTATGCTAGTTATCAGTCCGTTTACTCATCACGACCCTACCGCCACACGGCTCTAGCAAGGTCCCGTCATTTAGAGAAGGGCCTCACGGTTTTATAAGCTTTCTTTAATGTGTCCTAGTAATGTATCGTAGAATGCTTTTCAGTCGATAAACAGGATTGTGCCCAATTATATTTGGCGGGAAGTAGCCTACACACATCTAAACACCCTAACCTGAAATATATGGGCTATTACGTGAAATATTTATCACGGAACACACTTTTTGTTTAAAAAAATTGCTGTTTTTATCCAAATGAAAATAAAAATCCACAGCCTGTTCCAGTCGACCGACCGGGACGGGGAATGGAATGAATGGTGCCCCCATCTAGTGGCGAGGATATGAACTGTGCCGGCTGCCGAAGCCTTTCGCACTCCCCTGGGGCAATGATTAAATGAATGACAGATGAAATGAAATGATAGTGGAGAGTGTTGCTGGAATGAAATTGTGACAGGGAAAACCGGAGTACCCGGAGGAAATCCTGTCTGCCTCCACTTTTTCCAGCACAAATTTCACATGGAGTGACCGGGATTTGAACCACTGACTGTTTTTTATCCAAATACCTAATTATATTATACTCTTTCTCTATGATTTTTGTATCTTTTGTGCAAGAGTGAAAAGAAATTGTGCACTTAAAAATTGTATTTATTTACAAATTTTCCCGAATTATGACCACCGGTGGGGATTTGTATATTGAGTGTAATCATTTGAGCAGATTTTTACTTCTTTGATGAGCGGTGGGACCGCGTTGACTGTCGTAACTTGACTGACTGTTGTGTCATCGCTAGCAGACGTAATCTCACCGGTGAGGTACATCGCCTGTTGTTATTGCTGTAATTGTACATCTATTCTCCAGATACATTTGCAAAGCTCTCCACTATATCGTTATCTATCAAAGATATTAATTTAATTAATTTTATTCGGTGAAGTAGGTGAGTAATAACATACGGAACATGAGTGAATAATGAATGATGTTTTGTGAATAAGAATTCCCATCCTTAGATTTGGATAAAATATTCAACGAAGAGAACTGGGAGACATAATGAGAGTTTTGTTTCTTCTGTGAAATAAAGTAGTCTCATAAGTTATATCTTTTAGCATTCCCTACCGTCAATTTTGATCAACGTTGATGTACCATTCATCTTACAAATGATTCATCTGTAGATACGAGGAGCTGTCATGTTGTTTTATTAAATATGGATTAACCGGTTAGAGCGAGTATCTTCTTTCGTGATGGACGAGGTAATCGCGTGTTGTGGCAGAGTGCACGCGAACAAAAGTGTTCTTTCGTCATGGCGACGTCTTTCAATTAGTCGAATCGAATGCCATCAGCCATAAATGGCTCGGGTAATAGCGATATGACAGATGGACTAAGTTGATTACAGTCCAGTCTGAAACCACTATATCTTCAGCACGTAGGCCTACATGGCCTCATTTCAAACCATGCGTGGGCACATGATAGTGATACTGTTCTTGAAGGCAGTGTTCACAATGAGCACCACATCAACAGGGGATATCATACATTTAGATATGAACGCGGCCATGGTGACTGATTTCCAACGCTACTACAGGGGATCTCCTGTGCTCGTCACGTGTTCTTCCGAAGGCAGTTCTCAAGGTTTGTTATTTCATTTTTAGAAGCAGGACTTAAAATAATTATCCTTACAACTACCGGGATTAGTAATTAGTATTGCAGTTTTCAGTCGGTTAACACATTCAAATTATTGGAATATATGAAAAACAAGTAGTTCCGTGAAGAACTATACAGCCTATTTTCATATATCCTACTCATGTTAATTTCCTCTATCAACATACGAAATTTCAGTTTGATTGTTGTGATAGATTCGTAGATATTGAGAACCGTCTAAATATTTCGGATGCTCGCCATTTTGGATTGTTATATGTATATGCCATAGAGTTATGCACCATTCAAAGACAATTATTGCCTAGGTTCATTATTCAAAGTTTCACTTCGATCGCATGATTACGACACAAGAAATAAAAACTTAATTTTAAAATTTCGCACAGCCGCCATCTGGAGGTTATGTAAACAATGGAACTAAATTAGATACCAGTGCATTACAATATGTAAAATCATTTACTCTACCACATTTCACTGCGCTCAGAGAGTTAAATCACGTGAAAAGTCTATTAAAATGTGTCAAATTCGCTTGGCCGCCATGTTCGTTTTGTACTTTACAGGTTTATGAAAGATACATAGATAAACTTGTATCAGTACCCTTTATCACCGTACAAAATTTAAGGGTGATATCAGTAATAGTTTCGGAGATATAGAATGTCAGAGAAATATTTCGCGGAGTGGAGTGACAGTCGCCTAGAGACATTACCGTCAATCAGAGCGGAGTGATCTTAGCTCGAGACTGTACCACAGATGTCGTTTGGACCAGGGTGACACAAAGGATCTGCGGAAGAGTGGGGGTGAAAAACATGCTCATCTCAAGATAATTCAAGTTTGATCCACCGGAGATATGAAAGAGAAACACCTTTGAAAGGGGAATCAAAAATGCATAATCAACAAGCCATTAGACGTTCTAATCGGAGCCTTATGGAGAATCATCGTGGATGCACACGGCAGTAAATTGCCAGCAACCCACGCCTAGATTCAGTGCCGTGTGGTAAAATTTTACTTAGGGTAAGCAATGGTTTTCTTCACAAAATCATTGAAGACCCAGTTGTAGAAGTTTGGGATATTTTGAACTTACAAAGTAAATCTATAATGTCGATTATTCAGGTCCGTATTGACGTAACTATAACTTTGAAAGAATAATAGATTTTCCGCCTTCAATACTGTTTATTTCTGTTACTTACAGGGACTAGTCTCGAAACTAGTCCCTGTAAGTAATAGAAATAAACAGTATTGAAGGCGGAAAATCTATTATTCTTTCAAAGTAAATCTATCTCAATTGAAATCAATGATAAATGTTATACGTTTAGTTAAAATAACGAATACAAGCTTTCACTTTCGTGTTAATAGGCCTACTCAATTGAGGAGTTGGACGACTTCCTAATAAAATTAATATGTTGTTCTCAAATGTACTGCACATCACACGCTGTCATCTCTATACCCAACTCCCGGTGCCATATTTTTATGGATTTCTCACGTCTACTAGTGTAAACAAAAACGTCTACTGCATACCCTACTCCCTTATATTGCATTAGACAACATTATATCGCTGAACTATAAAAATGACGGCCTACCACTGTAAAACAATCACTCGTTTTAACACAGCTTGTAAAAAGCTGTTTTACACAAACACTGACACGCTTTTTCAAACTATAATGGGCGAGTAAACAAACTATCTTTGAAAACTGACGCTCCTTGTTTTCGGCCTAAGGTATGTAACTTAAGGAATTGCTTCCTAGCCTTCGTTTTCACTCATCCTGCAGTACCAAGAAATACCAAAAGAGGGCATGTCACGCTATTGTGCTGCTGCAAGCGACTCCGCAAGGAACTCGCAGTAGGCATCAAAGAACAACGAATTGTGAATAGGTTCATTAAAACAATACAGGACACGGAGACTGGAATATCACTATAACCAAAGTAAATAATTATTGTACCCGTCATTATTATTTTTACTTGGGTAAGCAATGCTTACCTTACATCCATGGAATACACGCGCCTGCCTAGATTCCCGCCCTCTACGGCGTACCCACGCTAACTCACAAATAATTAATAGAAATTAATCGAACGATCGGATTTGTATCCGACGTGGATATTCGTGACTTACACGAAATTCTACGTGGGAAGCAGGCCTCAGAGAATCTGTGAATACCTTATTAAGAATTTAGAGTTCCCGATAGGAGAAACAAACTAGTTTTCGTGCTGGAAGACAAACAAGCTTGCCTGAGGCAAGAAACGACACGTTTATTTGAGCTCACGGGGCAAGACGGTGTCGCTCAGCGCCACGCATGAGACGCTTTATAAGTGTAATTAATACACAAGCTTGTATTTGAGCTCACGGGGCAAGACGGTGTCGCTCAGCGCCACGCATGAGACGCTTTATAAGTGTAATTAATACACAAGCTTGTATTTGAGCTCACGGGGCAAGACGGTGTCGCTCAGCGCCACGTATGAGACGCTTTATAAGTGTAATTAATACACAAGCTTTTATTTGAGCTCACGAGGCACGGCTGTGTCGCTACGCGCCACATATCGGACGCTTATTATTTTAAAGTATAATAATAATAATAATCAGAGGACAGTACCGACATTTTTGTGAGACGCACCACGAACATTTCAAGTGTAATTGAGAGTATATTGAGGATGGAACTTTCGGTGCTAATTTCCAGGGCAGAGGAGAGATTGTAACTTCATGCTTGAACGATATATAATGCCAAGCCAAGTTAGCCGCATATAATGAACAACAGCTTATTGCATTAAATGGGCACGGTTATTTGACCAGATATTGAACTGTTGAACTCTTGAGTTTGGGTACAGAAGAGAAAGGGATGATCGAATAGATTAGCCAATGGACTTTCATTGGGAGAACGGATTCATTTGGGAATCAGCGCCAGGGAAGCGATGATAGGAGTTTCTCACCGCGAGGGGAATAAGGATCACCTGCAATAATGAGATTAGGCAGGAATTACCAATGATGTCTAAATGTACACATAATTTCAGTGTTAACAGTGTTTTTAAAGTGTTCAAATTATCTCAAATATAAGTGAAAAAGTGAAGGGCTTCAATATGTGTGTTTACGAAGCAAAATGTGTAAAAAATGTAATTCAAAGTTATTCCCAGTTGGGAGAAATGAATCACTAAAATCACCAAGTATGGGTGAAATAATCTATCACTGGATACGACCACCGCAGCATGAGTAAGTACAGCTATTGGGTTATATAATGTAGAATGCACCATGTATCCAACCAGTGAATGATTGTAAAGATCCAGTTAACCATGTAATACGGGGGCTATTCCAAAACTAAGGTCCGTTTTTTTATTTAAGCCCATAGTTAGTGCGCACACCACAAGAAGCGTGTGCGCTACCTCCCGGCATCCTTTGCGAGCAAGCAGGCGTCCTTTGCTGCTGTGTAGCTAACCTGTACGCTGAACTGTGCATCTTTACAATGTTCAAGATTATTGATTCGCCCGCCGCGTGTGAGGTACGATCTGTGATACTTTTTGAGTGCAAGAAACAAGTCGGCTGCAGACATTCATCGTCAGCTTTGTGAGGTGTATGGTGATAATGCAATGACGGAAGGTAAAGTGCGAAAATGGGTACGCGAGTTCAAAAGTGGCCGTGAAAATGTTCATGACGATGAACGCTCAGGTCTGTGATCACAGATGACTTGGGGACTGCATTTGATACGAACATTCACGAGGACCGAAGATTCATGATAACCACTCTATCAATGGATTTTCCTCAAGTGTGAATTCTTGGTTGTCAGAGCAGGCGGCAAACGTTTATGCAGAGGGATTTGAGAACTTAGTTTTAAGGTATGACAAGTGCCTAAATAACGAGGCAACTATGTAGAAAAATAGAGGAAGGTATGTAAAACCTAAAAATAAATATGGTTTCAAAATAAAATGTTCGGTTAATTAAAAAAAAAACGGACCTTAGTTTTGGATTAGCCCTCGTATATTAGAATGTAGAAAGAGGGGCCCGATATTTAATTGAATATAATGTTGTTTATGTAACTTAATTGAGAATCAGAGTAATTGCGGGACCGACTAGTAGTTAAAGTGATGAAGTGATGAGTAAAATGTAATAAGATAGGCCAAGTTAAATAATTAAAATGTGGAGGATTGTTGTGTGATACACAACGTAACACTACCCGACCGGTAAGCTAGCTGTGTTCAAGCATTTATTCTCCATTATTCAAATGGGTACACTACATCCGAGGCAATCTGTTTAACATATTCTAACCTTGGTCTACCCCTACAGTTTTTGTCCTCGACCCTTACTTCCATAACTAAGTTTGCCATTCCTGGGAGTCATAGTATGTGTCCTACCAACCTATATCTTCTCTTCATTAGCAGTTGCTAGAAACATCTCACCTCGTCTACTCGTCTTAGTACCTTTTTCATTTGTAACCCTATCTACCCAACTGATCTTCATCATTCTCCTGTAACATATCAAACGCTTCAATTCTCCTCTTTTCTGCTGCTCCAACAGTCCAAGTTTCACTTCCATACAGCGCCACGCTCCAGACAAAGGCTTTCAAAATTGACTTCCTAATACCTAAATCTATATTCGATGTCAACAGATTCCTTTTCAGTAGAACTTCTTTTCTTGCCTGAGTTAACCTACATTTTATATCTTATTTGCTTTGTCCATCGCTGGTTATTTTCCTTCCTTAGTAGCAGAAGTCTCCTACTTCCTTTAGCCTTTCATCTGCCAATTTGATGTCCATAGGGGTTTCTGATTTCTTTCGGCTGCATTCCAATATTTTTGTTTTACATTTTTTAAATTTCATCATGAATTCTTTCCTCAAGATTGAATCTATACCATTTAGAAATTCATTCAAATCCTCTGGTGTGTCGGCTAAGATGACGATATCACCAGCAAATCGCGGATTTGAAATTATTTCTCCTTGCATCATTGAATTTTTCTCCAATTTCCTTCATTGCTTGCTCAATGTAGCTTATAGATTGAAGAGTACTTATGGGTGATAAGTTGCAGCCTTGCCTTACACCTTTCTGAATACCATCTTTTCTCTCATGACCTTCGGAACCACTGGATGGATTTTCATGCGGTTTTCACCTTTCTGTAAACGATATCTCGAGGAAGGTTTCTGTAGAAAATAATGTATTTATGATCGAGGAAGGTTTCTGTAGAAAATAATTTATTTATGATCAAAGGAAGCCAAGCAGTAACGATTTCAGTGAAAAAGTCGAAAAAAAAACTGGCGTCCATGCGCTTTTTAAGTTAACGCTGCGAAAACCGTTAAAAATATCAATATATTATGAGTGAAAGAATTGTTCAGGATGAAAAGTTCTACAAAAAAGTCCGCGAGAGCATATCTCTATCTTCAATACACCGCCCACTATACGTGTTTTTACGTTTTCATTTCTACCTACATACTCCTTTCAATTACTGAGGTGACAGTTTACGAGCTAGTTAGGGGCGAGCCTATCACACCAGTTACAGCCTAGCTAGCGGGCGGGCCTATTACCCCAGATATAGCCAGCAGCAAACTGTAGAGTCGTGTTGAGTTAAGACTTCAGAGTAGAGTGGTTGTGTTTGGAGTTTCCCTGGAAGTGCAACTCGGCTTTTCTTTATTTCGCCTGAGAACATTTCGTCCCGCAAAATACATAGTCAAGTTAAGATTGGACGGAAGGGGGATTTGTATTTCATGCACCTCGCCATTTTTAAATTACGCCTGACAAGAATTCGTTGCACATGCATCTTCATGATAATATAATTAATAGTCCAGTCAGTGATTTTAACCCACCATGCCGAGACGTAAAACGGATATAGGTTGTAGTTCATTGACATCGACAAAAGAAAGCGCTTATCACGTAATGCATTCATAACTGTTCCCGGGCGAAGCTGGGGAGGGTTGCTAGTAAGATATATTACACTTTTACACAAGTTATAATTTAAGGCATTAGGCTTCAGGGAAACGGCTTCGGTGGCGTAGTTGGTAGCATGCTGAGCTTCTATGCCCAAGACCGCGGGTTCAAACCCGGCCGAAGTCGTCGGATTTTTTAAGAGCGTTAAAAATCCCTCAATATGCCTTCCTTCGGAGGGGAAGTAAAGCCGGCAGGCCATTGTCATAGATTTATGGCATGTTAAAGAGCCTTCCACTAACTATAATTATGTGAAGCTGAATTTGTATGATAGATATGACTAACGCTCTATTAGTTCCAACGTTTGCAGCCAGGTTCCGGTCGCGGTGGCATCTTGTAGCCAAGTTCACAGCTAGGTGTTGTTAGCGGTAGCATTTGGTAGAAAAAGTAGGAACTACTTGAAATTGATTGTCTGCAGTCCTTACGTGAATTACAGGTAACAGACATCACAATTAACGCCGGTTATCAGACAGATTCTACACACATCCAAAGTACACGGGGCTACATGACCGCTTTGTCGCAGCCCATAAACTGAGGAACCCACCAACCATGGATTCAATATAACCCCGTGACATCACAGCCCTTGAAGGGCCTCGGCCTTCCAAGCGACCGCTGCCCCGCCATTTGGCCTACATATTGCGGGTGGTGCATCGTCAGCACGTTGTGTCCCCTCGGCCGTAAATCTTGGTCTCCATGACCGGGGCGCTGCCTTACTGTCAGACAACTACTCAAATAGTCCAAAGGTGTTGCCTGGTAGAGGACGTAGTACTGGGGCAGGCAGAAAGCCTCGCACGGCTCATCAAACCAACCCATCTGTTTTTTTATTTTTAGCGTATGGCTTTTAGTGCCGAGAGTGCTTGCCACGGTGGGTGAGTGGTTATAGTGTCGGACTACCAACCCCAAGATTGTAGGTTCGCCCCTGGCCATGGTAAGTGATTTTTGAAGGCGACAAAAATCACGATACTCATGTCATACGTTGTTGGCATGTTAAAGAACCCATTTGAATTCAGTAGGCCGTGTTCAATGGCAAAATTAATCTCGGGATTTTCCGCCAACACAAAGTTCCTCCATTCTCTACTTGAAAGCGCTGTAGTGTCAAGGAGTTTAGATATCTAACCTCCTTGACTTTCATAGCGTTCAAAGGAACGACGAAATTCCACATGCAAGCTACCCTCTGGGTGTCAATTAACAAAGCTTTCACCAGGCACCCGAGGCCATACGATATTATTATTATATTATTATAGTGCCGAGAGTGTCCGAGGAAATGTTCGGCTCGCCTGTTTGTAGCTGCTTCTAGGCGGTCACCCAATGGGTGAGCTACAAGTACCGTCTCATGTGGAATGTTGTCTGGGGAGGAAAGTTTGAATGTAAGGACGAGGAGTTGGAAGGTAGTGGCTGTGGCCTATAGTTAGGGACCAACACCGGCATTTGCCTGGAAGGAAGATGTTAAACCACAGAAGACCATCTTCAAGGTTGTCGGCGGGGGGATTCGAACCTCCTCGCCTCCCGGATGTGAGCGACTTCCAGCAGTCATGCCGTAACGACCACGGCTAACACCCGGTAACCCATCTGTTTCTTCTACAGTAATATCGTACATGTATTATAACTAACTGCATGTCGGAAGCAGCGCTAGCTATGGATGGCCGCAACGTCACGGGATTCAGGCACTTTTGGAACTACCCCGAAACAACGAGGTCTACACATCAGTTTTAGCGTTAGAAATGCGAGCACATCGAATCAGCTCGAGTGGGTAGCGCAATAACACAGTGACGCTGCCACTGAATAATGGCGCGGATAGCTCACTCCCTGTTACAACTACAGCTTATCAGAAATTGCTGGTTGGTTGGTTCCTCAGTTTAGGGGCTGCGACAACGCGGTCATGTAGCCCCGTGTACTTTGGGTGTGTGTAGAATCTGTCTGATAACCGGTGTGAATTGTGATGGCTGTATCAGTGTGTGTTATCTGTAATTCAGGTAAGGACTGCAGACGATCAATTTCAAGTAGTTCCTACTTTTGCTACCAAATGCTAGCGTCAGCCAAATCTAACCTACAAATTTAACTTCGCACAATTGTAGTTAGTGAAAGGTTCTTTTATAAGGTGCGTTCCAAAAAAAGAGCCGGAGCCAGTAATGCACAAACCGGTGACGACATCGGCCAATCGTGGCGTGAGTAACGAGGTGTGGTTCCAACCAGAGCGTGGAAGGTCACAGCCCGTCGCTAGAGGGTACACGTGCACGTCACGTGACGTTACAAAGCGAGCAGCAGCATGCATCAATCGTCCAACCAGGACCAAGACAGTAGACCATTCGACATGCTTCCTGGTGTGCCCATTGGGCACACACTTTCCGCAAGTGGATTCGTTCCTTCATGATGGTGTGCACACTTCCGACGCTTAATCCGACTGGTTAGATAATTAGCTTGGGAATAACCTAACCCCTAAGGGAAGGTGATAAAGAAAAGGAAGTGGGTTTCGGACTGGAGAAAAAGGATGGAAAAATAGGAAAAGAGTCCAAAAGAAGTTATAATTTTAACTTTAAGTAAACTCAAAGACAGCTGCCACTGCAAAATCCGCTCTCCGATACCTAAAGTGGGTAAGGACCTGGGCGAAGCTAACGGGAAACGCAGCTGGAACCTGGGCTGTTCTCGAGAAAGCTGCTTTAGTGTATTCCCTCTCAAGCATACATGTGCCTACTATGGGGAAGGGTGGTGGTCTGGCAAGACAAAGAGTAACGGATTTATTGTGTATCTTTTCAAAGGAGTTTGTTTCTAAACAGGTAATTTGAAGAATGCCAATAATTTGAATCGGCTTCGAGATTTTTAGTTTTTGAAATTGTAGAATTTCTAAAGAGCGACCAAATGCTTCCAAGAAGGATAGGGATAAAGCAATTATACCTTTGGGAATAATTTTGGCAAGTATACCAATAGTTGCATTTAGAAATGGCTAAGCTTTTACCCAGCAAGGCGCCTACTAAAAGTTTAGACAATGAGAAACACTTATATTTTGAAAAACCAACCATAAGTGTTGGAGAGAATCTCCACAAGCAGGAAGCTGGCGTAGCGAGCTATACTTGCCTTACTGGCCAGTTAAAATTAGCTATTAAAGCTAAGAGAGACTTTACTAAGTTATCAACTAAGAGTTCTTGCTCAAATGCAACAAGTGGTGAAAGCCCTATCAATAGATTTATTTGCATTAAGTGGGAAGAGTCAAGGAAGACAGGATCTTGCCTAACCGTTATGTTAGAGAAATGATAAAGCCAAAAAGAAATTTTGAATTTATTTAACGAGGTTGGGTAGTAGTTTTCTAACAAATATATAATTTTGATTTCTATAAACAATTGGGGTCGCAGACCTCCGAAAACATCTAAAGCTTGCGCCAGGCAATTAACAATTCTTTTGGTTTCAAACCTTTTATATTTTATAAAATCTTCGTAAGATTTTGAAATGACGAAGATAAATAAATGAAAAATTTAAAGATAACTAACGTAATTAAAGTTAGACAATAAATCAAGTACAAGGTGTGTACTTGAAGAATTTCTAGGTAAATATCTTAGAAAGAGTAACAACTTCGAAAGTAACAACAACAAAAAGCAGGAAGAATAAAATAGAAGTTTCTATAACTTCTTGTATTGATGCTGAATTACTTTTAATGATTATACAAATAGGGCAGGTCACTTATTGTGAAACCTGAAGAGAAAAATCGAAAGGAAGTTTCTAGAACTCCTATGTTTAAGTAGGGATCACGAGACAAATGGGGCAAGTTTCCCTTTCGTGAAACCTAGAGATAACTCACTTATGAGATGAAAGAATTGTATTCCCTAATTAGAAGGGAGAAATAATATAATTTAAGGCGTGTACTGGACACGAAGTTTTACAGACATTAATTCGTTGTACATAAAGCAAGAGAGGGAGGGCACTTATTAAGAGTGACACCTCATTGAAAAAAGACCTAAAGTAACAATTTTATTATTTTGGTTTGTTAGTAAAGGGTTTGGGAAAGATCAAATGGGATTGTGAAAAAGTGTTCATGGCCGTATTTATTGTATTCGGACGAACGCGACGCGGATGAAAGGTTGAACAAGCACTGTTTTCACTATAGTCTGTTGATATAGATGAAACGTTCACTGTAGTAGCACAAAACGTTTATGGCAAAGAAAGTTATTGCAATGGTGGAAAATAACTAGTTACACTAGATATGCGAGAGTCTATTGCTTGAGAAAGTTTTAGATTATAGTTGAATGCGCCAGAGAAAATCCCAACGGAGGAAGAAAAAATTAGTTATTGATTAGCAGTTCATAAGGAAGATTCCTCAGTTTGAAAAAGAATTCCCATATGCGAGTGGAAAATACATGACAGTATAACTGGTAGATAGAGTGCAGATTCTGGAAGGTTCCAGAGCAATCATGACTGAAGAATAGAGCAAAAGTTAGTCCAGCGGCGGAACGAGCTAAGTATTTTATAGACAGTGGGTAATTTAATGGTATCCCACGTTGTGAGAAAATCTCTCATTTAATAAGCATAAGAAATGCTGCTTCCTGTTAAGATTGGCTTGGATAGACAGAAGCCCAACATAGAAAATCCCGCGAAGGATGATTATTGCCCCAAGTATAGAAATCTCACACTGCCTATAAAATGATCATTAAAAAGCATGTAGCTATTTAAAATCAATTAAAATAAGTTGAAGAACGTAGAAGTAGTACTTAGCTTTGCTTCATGGCAAAGGCGATGTTCCCTTTGACGGTTGATACTAAAATTCTAACATGGCGTAGAATTTAAAAGTTTGCCTCTCGAGTTGAGGAGGCGAGCTTTAGTGGAGCTCTAACTGACTGGGTCGACTTCCGATGAACAAGTGAGACACGCTCAACGAAGCACGGAGGGACCAGGGAAGGTAAAAGAGTGGGGGTAGGATACAAAAGGAATACATATAAGAATAACCAACATTGAAACGTTAATTTCTCTTGATGAAATGATCTTCAAAGAGTTGATAGCAGGCAACACTAGCGCAACATGGAGGGTGAAAAAGTAGATGAAGTTCTCTTGATCACAGAGATGATAGCTGGCGATAGCGACGAGATCTGGTGGCCAGATTGATAAAGAAGTCCTCTTGTACAGGGAAGAATTGAGGAACTTGAGAGATTCGCTGCAAGATGACGCTAGGTGGATCATGGAAGATATATATCTAGAACAGACTCACAGGTAACATGAGAGACATAACCAACAAGGAGAAAACAGAAGATCACTGTTGGTGTTTGAGAAAAAGGAAGGAATGAACTATAGCAAAGAGAAGCAAAAATTTACTCTATCTTACCGTGTATTCCAAAGAATACACCAAGATGGGAGGAGAAAACATCAACAGAGAACAAGATAAACAATTAAAAGTTTAAAGGTAATGGAGCAATTAACGACAGTGGTCTTATGATGTGACCGTTTGTGGTCAAGATGTTGGCTACCCTAACTCTCCCATCCCTTCCAGGATAACACTCGGTCACTCTACCAGAAATCCAGACCAGGGGAGGAGAAACATCCCTAACCAGGACCAAGTCCCCCACTTTGATGTCGGGATTGGAAAGAAACCACTTCTCTCTCCGTTGCAAGGAAGTTAAGTATTCCACGTTCCACCTCTTCCAGAAAGAATTGCGGAGGGCTTCAAGTTTACGCCAAACAATAGGTAAATTAGAATCCCTGTAAGAGTTGGGAAGGGGAGGAGCGGCAGAAAGAGAAGTGCCTATAAGGAAGTGACCAGGTGTAAGTGGAAGCAGGTCATCAGGGTCATTGGAAAGCGGAGTTAAAGGGCGAGGATTAACAACACCTTCAATCAGAACAGACAGCGAATTAAATTCTTCATAAGTCAGAATGCGATTACCTAAAACCTTTCTTAAGTGACGTTTAGCGAGCTTTACGCAGGATTCCCACCTACCACCGTGATGAGGAGCGTAGGGAGGTATAAAACGCCATTTGAAACCCTTTGAGTAGGAAAAATTAGAAATCTGTTCCATGGCAGGAGAAGATGTGAGAGCTCTCTTCCACAAGGAAGCTGCGCCTTGAAAAGTGGAAGCGTTATCAGAGAACATCTCCGAAGGAACACCACGCCTAGCAGCGAAGTGAGAGACAGCTGATAAAACGTAAGAAGTAGAGGCATTCGTTACTAGTTCCAAATGGATCGCGCCAATAACCATGCAAACAAAGAGAGAAACATAGAGCTTACCAAACAATTTGCGTTTAGCTTCAGGGGAATTGCGTTGATATAGGAACGTACCCATATAGTCCACGCCAGTTAGAGCAAAAGGACGTATAGGAGAAGAGCGAAAGGAGGGCAGATTGCTCATTAATTGAGCATTGATGTTAGGTTTCTCTTTGAAGCAAGGAATGCACTTGTGACTTACAGAGGAATCTTCATGAATTCCATTTATAATCCAGTACTTTTCCCTTAAGAGGCAAAGCAGTGTGCGTGTACCAACATGCAGATTGCGATAATGAAAGTCACGTATGATTAAGGAAGTTACGTGATGTTTAGAAGGCAAAATAACAGGATGCCTTTTGTCCTCAGAAAGCAAAGATTGCGAGAGCCTACCACCTGCCTTGAGTAACCTATTGTCATCAAGGAACGGGGCTAAGGCACGAAGACGACTGGATTTGGGAAGATCCTTTTTAGAGGAAAGTAAAGACAATTCAGAAGAAAAGGCTTCTTGCTGTGTTAGTTGCAAAACATTAATGGTAGTGAGATTCAATTCATGATTGGTAAGGTGTGGTTTGGGGAGAAGAGGTTGGTCAACCACAAGATATTTCCATCTGAGAAGATAGGCAACAATTCGAATTAATTTGTGAAAAGAAGAATAGCTTGACAATAAGGGATGAGAAACGTTGGAAACAAGACACGAAGCAGTAGATTTAGATACTTTAGCGTCAGGCAAGTTGAAGTTTGTAGCTGGAGGTTTAGAAGGCCAACAAGAAGAGTCTTCGATTAACCACGAGGGCCCATGCCAGTACAACTGGGAAGCTGCCAATTGAGAAGGTTTATTTATTTAATCGTATGGTGATACAATACAGAATACAAATAAGACAAAATTAAACTTTAAAGTCCTTCCTTTTCAACCATTCGGTTAGACTAGGTGTGAGATCAAACAAGTCGTCAGGAATTCCAGGGTATGAATGAAGAGGACAGCGTAGGACCAGGTGTTCAATCGTCTGTTCTTCTAAGTTACATTCACACATTGGTGAACTGATCCAGCCCCACTTGTACCTGAAATAATTACAACACCCATGTCCAGTCCTCAACCTGTTGATACGGCACCAGAGGTAAACATCCACGAGAAATGATGTCGGCAGGGTTGTCAGCGCTGGGCACATGCCTCCATTGACATCCCGAAGAAAGAGTTTGAATTTTGGAAACCCTGTTTGCAACAAAAGTTTGCCAATGAGCGGGGTTCTTGGCGATCCAAGAAAGGGTGATCATGGAATCGCTCCAGAGATAGATTTGCGAGAATTCGACTTTTAATACTTCCCGTAATTTCTTAACAAGTTCTGCGGCCATGAGTGCAGCACACAATTCAAGCCTAGGCAAAGTGATAGTTTTAAGAGGAGCCACCTTCGATTTGGCACAAACAAGGTTGGAAACTGAAGATCCATTTAAGGAACCGCGATCAACCAAATATGCACAGCAACCGTAAGCTTTTTCGGAACTGTCCGCGAACACATGAAGGAGAATAGATGCATTAGGATGAGCGTTAATTAAATTCCTGGGAATTTCAATAACGGAAAGATCAAGCAAATTGTTGCGAAAAGAGAGCCATCTGTTAAGAAAAGAAAGGGGAACAGTGTCGTCCCATTCACATTTAAGCGACCATAGCTCTTGCATGAAAAATTTGGCTATCACAATAACCGCGGCAAGGAATTGAAGCGGATCAAAAAATTTGCAATTTCAGAGAGAATTTGTCCTTTTGTGTTAGGGAGTTCTTCTGCGAGCGAAACTTTATAGATGAGAGTGTCAGTGCTTGCTAGTGCATCAATGAACTCCAAGAGTTTTTATGGATTCGGAGTTTCCACAAATTTCGACGGAGGAGGGATCTACATCTTCGATAGGAAACTGGGAGATGGAATTCCACTTATGAAGTGGGAATCCTCCATTCTTTAGCAATGCCTGAAGTTCTAGTGACACGAAAGAAGCTTCCTCCAGAGCGGGGAAGGACTGCAAGTAATCGTCAACATAGACTGATGTTGTTAGTGCTTCGGAAGCTTTAGAATCAAATAAATGACCATCTTGAGAGGCTAACAAGTGTAGGGATCGGATAGCAAGGAAAGCGGAAGGTTTTAATCCATAAGTAACCGTCTTTAAGCGAAATACCTTAATGGGCTTGCTGATTTCATCGCGCCACAAGATTCTTTGGAGATCTCGTTGTTCAGGCTGAATTAAAAATTTGACGGTACATCTGTTTTATATCCGCTATAACAGCTATGGGAAACAATCGAAAGTTTAAGAGTATAACAGATAGATCTGACTGAATAGCAGGACCAGAGTAAAGAGTATCGTTAAGACTGTTGCCATTAACGTCAGGTGATGAACCATTGAAAACAACTCGGATTTTATCCTTTACAAGAGGGTTTTTCCACACGGGATGATGATTTAAATAAACCGTTTCAATTGGGGGGTGCAATTCGTCATCAGATTTGTTAACAACTTCCCTATGATCTAAGCTTTCATACTCATCCATAAAATCATTATACTGCTGTTTAACGAGAGGTTCTTTCTTGAATTTGCTCTCGATAGCAAAGAGAGCTTTTCGAGCTTTGGGTTGAGAGTTAATAAGTTTAGGGGGATTATGTAATCTTGGCATCTGAACAATGAACCGACCATCAGAAGAACGAGTGGTGGTGTTCAGAAAAAGTTGCTCACAGAATTCGTTTTCTGAAGATGTCACGTTAGGAGAGTCAACGCTTTCGAGCCTCCAGAACTGTTCCAAGTCAGTATTAGCGAAATAACATTGCGATGCGGATTGGGGAGAATAATGGGTAAGTTGACCGGTGATGATCCATCCAAAATTAGTGTATCTGGCAACCACGTTTGAGGATAACTTGCGAACCTGTTTACGAAGGCAATTCCAGAAAACATTGGCACTAAAGAGTATGTCAATGGGGTTTTGCACATTGAACAGAGGATCGGCTAGCCTTATATGCGAGGGAATGTTTAACCCTGAAATATCCACAGAGTGACTTGGAGTATCTTCTCCTATGCTATTGAGAATGAGACAATTCACTTTGAGAAAGTTGTTTCTGTGACAAATGTCTCTGATGGTTAGCTTTGAGAACTGTAAAGCTTGCGATTTTGAGCTGTTAATGCCCGATACGTTAATAGAAGTGGGGTTTACAGGTAGGCCTAGTTTTCTAATCAAAGAATTAGACACAAAATCATGAGTTGCCACTGAATCAAGAAGACCGCGTGCACGGACCCAGTTGTCAAAGTTATCCTGAACTTCGATTTGGACAGTAGACAATAGTACTTGGGCACTACGTATGGACTTGGCATTTTGAATGTACGATGAAGCATTGGAACTGTTAGCATTGTCACTTTTCTGAGAAGTAGATGCTGTCGATGACCTTGCCTGATCATGACGATGTAGTAAAGTGTGATGAGCTTTTTCACAATGGAAGCAAAGTCTTGTGAACTTGCAATTTGAAGCAGAATGCGTGGGTGCTAGGCAGTTGAAGCAATGTTTATTCTGGGAAACTAATTTTCTTCTGTCGTCGACTGACAGTTCTTTAAAAGATTTACATAGATATAAGGCGTGGGAATCTTTACAAAGTATGCACTTTAATGGTTCATTTAAACTCTTGCGGGGTTCGCTTTGAGTGTTTAAAACAAGAGAACTAGCAATACGGCGTTCACTAGACTTAGTTGGGTAACCAGTGGCGTTTGACTTGAGTTTAGATGAGCTGGACCCAGGTTTTTGAGTACTAGACGCTAAGCGTTCGCTTTTAGGTTTAAGAGACATTGATTCAAATTTAGAACTCGGGGATGAGGGTTCACTTTGATTAGCTAAAGCAGTTAAGAGTTGGCATCTAGCATTTATGAAAGTGACTAAATGCTCGTAAGGGTAATCGTCTTCTCTGGAAAGTTCAATCTCCCAAGCTTTTAGGGTAGCAATATCGACTTTAGGAACCACTAAATGTATTAAGAAAGTGTTCAGTGGGTTGATCCAATTGGGACAAAGCTTTAACGTGAAGTTGTGTAGTATCAATGAGAGTACGCAAACTAGTGACGTCATTGTGCTGTGACGCGGGTAAGTTAAATAGAGCCTTCATATGGCGTTGAATACGTAACCGTGAATTACCGTATCTTTCTTTTAATAAGTTAAAGGCAATGGGGTAGTTTTCGGCACTTAATGGGAGTGCTTCAACTAACTGCAGAGCTTGACCTCGGAGGATAGATCTCAAATAATGAAACTTGTAGATGACTTGAATGTCTTCATTGTCATGAACAAGAGAACAAAATAGTTCATAGAAAGAATCCCAAGTAGATTCGTCTCCAGAGAAGTGGGGGTAAATCAATCTTAGGTAGAATTGGTTTGGGCTTGTGAGTGCCATCGCGAGAAAAGGTTTGTTGTTCGTGAAGGGAACCAAGAACAGAACCGTCTTTTTTCTGTTCTTCTTCGAGTTGGCGTATTATTTTAAAAGCAGAACCTATACCTTCGTAATATTGGTTTTCAACTTCGACTCGATCTTCAGTTTGATTGAGCATACAAGTTTCGATTTCAGTTTGGATGTTACAATAATTTTCATATGAACGTTCAAAATCCATTACACGATGTTTTAACAAATCTAATTGAGCTTCTGAGGGATCTAGCTCTTTGATGTATTTTCTGAATTTGTAATTTGCCCTTTATAGGATGCTCGTTTAGAAGTAAGTTTTTCATCCTTATCCTTTTCTGTAGGAGCCATGACAAAATAGGTAAATTAAAGTATAACTTACGAAACTGTGGAACCTTGGAAATGCTGTCAGGCTGGCAGCAGCAAATAAGTTGAAAGAAAGGGACACACCAAAGGAGACAGGAGCGGCCTCTTTCCACTTCACAGGCTTTGCACGATGTAGTTATAGCTGAAAAATTCAAAGAAGATATTAATGATTTGCAAAATATTGTCAAATAACCCTTTACAAAATGAAAATGTCATAAATGGACTCTCCCGGGTTTCGGCACCAAATTTTGGGTAGATTATTAGCTTGGGAATAACCTAAACCACAAGAAAATGAAGTGGGTTTCGGACTGGAGAAAAAGGATGGAAAAATAGGAAGAGAGTCCAAAAGAAGTTATAATTTTAACTTTAAGTATACTCAAAGACAGCTGCCACAGCAAATCCGCTCTCCGATACCTAAAGTGGGTAAGGACCTGAGCAAAGCTAACGGGAAACGCAGCTGGAACTTGAGCTGTTCTCGAGAAGGCTGCTTTAGTGTATTCCCTCTCAAGCATACATGTGCCTACTATGGGGAAGGGTGGTGGTCTGGCAAGACAAGGAGTGACGGATTTATTGTGTATCTGTTCAAAGGAGTTTGTTTCTAAACAGGTAATTTGAAGAATGCCAATAATTTAAATCGGCTTCGAGATTTTTAGTTTTTGAAATTGTAGAATTTCTAAAGAGCGACCAAATACTTCCAAGAAGGATAGGGATAAAGCAATTATACCTTTGGGAATAATTTTGGCAAGTATACCAATAGTTGCATTAAGAAATGGCTAAGCTTTTACCCGACAAGGCGCCGACTAAATGTTTAGACAATGAGAAACACTTATATTTTGAAAAACCAACCATAAGTGTTGGAGAGAATCTCCACAAGCAGGAAGCTGGCGTAGCGAGCTATGCTTGCCTTACTGGCCAGTTAGAATTAGCTATTAAAGCTAAGAGAGACTTTATTAAGTTATCAACTAAGAGTTCTTGCTCAAATGCAACAAGTGGTGAAAGCCCTATCAATAGATGTATTTGCATTAAGTGGGAAGAGTCAAGGAAGACAGGATCTTGCCTAACCGTTATGTTAGAGAAATGATAAAGCCAAAAAGAAATTTTGAATTTATTTAACGATGTTGGGTAGTAGTTTTCTAACAAAAATATAATTTTGATTTCTATAAACAATTGGGGTCGCAGACCTTCGAAAACATCTAAAGCTTGCGCCAGGCAATTAACAATTATTTTGGTTTCAAACCTTTTATATTTTTTAAAATCTTCGTAAGATTTTGAAATGACGAAGATAAATAAATGAAAAATTTAAAGATAACTAACGTAAATAAAGTTAGACAATAAATCAAGTACAAGATGTGTACTTTAAGAATTTCTAGGTAAATATCTTAGAAAGAGTAACAACTTCGAAAGTAACAACAACAAAAAGCAGGAAGAATAAAATAGAAGTTTCTATAACTTCTTGTATTGATGCTGAATTACTTTTAATGATTATACAAATAGGGCAGGTCACTTATTGTGAAACCTGAAGAGAAAAATCGAAAGGAAGTTTCTAGAATTCCTATGTTTAAGTAGGGATCACGAGACAAATGGGGCAAGTTTTCCTTTCGTGAAACCTACAGATAACTCACTTATGAGTTGAAAGAATTGTATTCGCTAATTAGAAGAGAGAAATAATATAATTTAAGGCGTGTACTGGACACGAAGTTTTACAGACATTAATTCGTTGTACATAAAGCAAGAGAGGGAGGGCACTTATTAAGAGTGACACCTCATTGAAGAAAGACCTAAAGTAACAATTTTATTATTTTGGTTTGTTAGTAAAGGGTTTGGGAAAGATCAAATGGGATTGTGGAAAAGTGTTCATGGCCGTATTTATTATTTTCGGACGAACGCGACGCGGATGAAAGGTTGAACAAGCACTGTTTTCACTATAATCTGTTGATATAGATGAAACGTTCACTGTAGTAGCAAAAAAGTTTATGGCAAAGAAAGTTATTGCAATGGTGGAAAATAACTAGTTACACTAGATATGCGAGAGTCTATTGCTTGAGAAAGTTGTAGATTATAGTTGAATGCGCCAGAGAAAATCCCAACGGAGGAAGAAAAAATTAGTTATTGATTAGCAGTTCATAAGGACGATTCCTTAGTTTGAAAAAGTATTCCCATATGTGAGTGGAAAATACATGACAGTATAACTGGTAGATAGAGTGCAGATTCTGGAAGGTTCCAGAGCAATCATGACTGAAGAATAGAGCAAAAGTTAGTCCAGCGGCGGAACGAGCTAAGTATTTTATAGACAGTGGGTAATTTAATGGTATCCCACGTTGTGATAAAATCTCTCATTTAATAAGCATAAGAAATGCTGCTTCCTGTTAAGTTTGGCTTGGATAGACAAAAGCCCAACATAGAAAATCCCGCGAAGGATGATTATTGCCCCAAGTATAGAAATCTCACACTGCCTATAAAATGATCATTAAAAAGCATGTAGCTATTTAAAATCAATTAAAATAAGTTGAAGAACGTAGAAGTAGTACTTAGCTTTGCTTCATGGCGAAGGCAATGTTCCCTTTGACGGTTGATTCTAAAATTCTAACATGGCGTAGAATTTAAAAGTTTGCCTCTCGAGTTGAGGAGGCGAGCTTTAGTGGAGCTCTAACTGACTGGGTCGACTTCCGACGTACAAATGAGACACGCTCAACGAAGCACGGAGGGACCAGGGAAAGGAAAAGAGTGGGGGTAGGAGACAAAAGGAATACATATAAGAATAACCAACATTGAAACGTTAATTTCTCTTGATGAAATGATCTTCAAAGAGTTGATAGCAGGCAACACTAGCGCAGCCTGGAGGGTGAAAAAGTAGATGAAGTTCTCTTGATCACGGAGATGATAGCTGGCGATGGCGACGAGATCTGGTCGCCAGATTGATAAAGAAGTCCTCTTGTACAGGGAAGAATTGAGGAACTTGAGAGATTCGCTGCAAGATGACGCTAGGTGGGTCATGGAAGATATATATCTAGAACAGACTCACAGGTAACATGAGAGACATAACCAACAAGGAGAAAACAGAAGATCACTGTTGGTGTTTGAGAAAAAGGAAGGAATGAGCTATAGCAAAGAGAAGCAAAAGCTTACTCTATCTTACCGTGTATTCCAAAGAATACACCACCGACCACGGCGGCTATGGGGTTCACTGTCACTCGGCGGTCCTGGGTAATGAGTGCATCAACCAGCTTGACGTTGTCATCGGTAATGCAGGGGGGTGCCCCAGACCGGTCATCATCTTCTAACGACACCCGTGCTTCCCTGAAGCGCTTGTGCAATGCCTTGACCCTTGCCGGGGACTTGCAGTGTTCGCCGTACACTTGTGACATTCGGCGATGAATATCCGTTCCCCCTACTCCTTCCGCTGTCAGAAACGGAACAACACCTCTTTGCTCTTCGTTTGACGCCTCCACGTCACAGTTTGCAATGGGGCTGGCAGCGTTGAACGATTGATGCATGCTGCTGCTCGCTTTGTATCGTCACGTGACGTGTACGCTTGCTCTCTAGCGACGAGCTGTCACTTTCCACGCTCTGGTCGTAACCATACCTCATTACTCACGCCACGATTAGCCGATGTCGTCACCGGTTTGCGCATTACAGCCTCCGGCTCGTTACTTTTTGAACGCATCTTATACATGCCATAAATCTATGACATGGGCCCCGGCTTTACTTCCCCTCCGAAGGAAGGCATACTGAGTGATTTTTAACGCTCTTAAAATTCCGATGATTTCGGCCGGGTTTGAACCCGGGATCTTGGGCATAGAAGCTCAGCATTCTAGCAACTACGCCACCGAAGCCGCCGAATTGGCTGGTAACTTGATAATTCTGCTACACAGGTCCAACACTCCAAGAAGCAAGACTGCTCGTGGAGTTTCAGCAGGCCATGCCTTTTGTACCCTTCTCCACACTGAGTTTCCAGTCGATCAACCCTCAGAGGAGACAGCAAGGGCTCTATATTCTACTGCGATTCAGTAAGACAGCACATCAGCAACTGAGAAACGTAAGTGTGACCTTCATCATTATTTGTCACATACCTTTCACACGCAATTGACTTGTCCTCCATTCTCAACAAATCTGAAGTCTGTGTTCTAATATTAGGTTTTCTTCTTTTCTTAATGAAATGTCCACAACGAGTCAGTTTTATAGGCTATACAAGTGCAGATAACACTCGTATTCTTGGTTCATCAAAGTTCAACACATGCCACATTTGACTCGGCTATGCTCGAATCGTGTAACACAGAGTTTTGGGGCAGATAGCTGACCTCGTAGTTCCGATCTTAAAACAACAATAACTAACAAAATATATATATGTCCAAGGCAATAACTTATACTGTACAAACAAGACAGTCCTTTTCCTACAATATACAGTATTTTGGAACAGGCCACTGCTCTAAAATATATACTGTTTTGGGTTATCAAATATAGGGTGTATTTTACAGGACTTAGAATTTTTCCACTCATTCGCACGTCGATAATAAAATAAATTATGTTCTCTTATCCACAACAGTCCATTAGAAGTTCCATCAAAGATTCCGGTGCGGCAGCGTGACTCGCTAATTACAAATCGATGGGAGTGATGCCATGGGATTACATTTAAATGTAAAAAAGAAACCAAAGTGGATGGTTGTTGATAGAAACAAAGATGAAATTCAGGTCATTCTTTCACTTGCTAATGAAAGAATTGAAAGGGTATGATCATATACATATTTAGGATGTCAAATCAATGATAACTGGGACTTAAGTCAAGAAATTCGCTGTAGAATTGAGCAGGCCAGAAGTTCTTCGATGAAAATGAGAAAAGTTTTGACCAGCCTTGATTTAAGTCTGTCATTACGCACCCGACTGCTTCGATGCTACGTTTTTAGTGTCCTGCTCTATGGAGTTGAATCATGGACACTTACCGAGGTTTTAGGTAAGAAACTGATAGCATTTGAAATGTGGACGTATCGCAGGATTTTAAGGATATCACGGACAGCTAAAGTCACAAATGTGGAAGTACTGTGGCGTATGAACAAAGACTTGGGAATTCTCAGTATTATCAAAAGGAGAAAACTAGAATTCTTTGGTCATTTCATGCGCAACAACAAATACCACCTCTTGCAATTAATTATCCAAGGGAAGATTGATGGCATTAGGGGTCCAGGACGCAGACGAATATCCTGGCTGAAGAACTTAAGCCAGTGGTTCGGATTTAATGCAGTGTCACTGTTTAGAACAGCTATGGACAAACAGCAGATCATGCTACTGATCGCCAATGTTCTTGGAGGACGAGGCACTTGAAGAAGAAGAAGAAGAAGAAGAAGAAGAAGAGAAGAGAAGAAGAAGAAGAAGAAGAAGAAGAAGAAGAAGATGGGAGTAGACACTTTATCCAGTACTCAGAAGACTCTATCAAGACAACCACTGAAGACATACTGTATAGTCACATTGAGATGTAGCTGGGTTTCTTTCGGGGGGGGGGGGGGGGGGGGGGGTGACATTTCCAGGGAGACCCATTCCTATAAATCGGACAATAAATCAACTTTCTAAGAGGTTCAAATGTACAGGTTCAGTAAACAATAAAAATAGACGTAAATGTCGTTATTTCCTTACTGAAGCTAAATTAACCAGAATAACCGGAAACTTCATAAGGAGATGCTGGTAATGTTTGGCAGTGGATGGGGAACATTTTCAGCATCTACTGTAGGCATGGTGAGTACAAATGAATGATACTGATTTTCAGCACCGTATTCTGCCGTCTATACGCGCGCGCGGCAGCCGGGAACTGAGCTGTCACTGGCGGAGCGCGTGAGCGAGAATGTCCTTGCCAAGCAAAAATAAAGACCCTGTATGTATTTATTTTCTTGTATTGCTGGATGTAATATTGCTTATTCTAAATAACTGTAGTGACTATTACCTATAACATTTAACTTGGTTTGGTGCAAGCGGACGACAGTCGTTAACGACAGACGAACAGTCATTGTTGAAGCGCATTTTTCTTTCTAGTCCTTTGAAATATGCGGAAAAAATAAATATCTTTCTTCAGTATTATCGTCTTACCATTATTAAGTGAATCGTATGAAATTATTTTCTATTACCTGACCGATTCAGTAAATTTATAACATTTTGAAACAACTACATGATTGGTATTTTATGAGCCACTGCATTCCGCCATAAATTTGTAAGTTTTAGAACTTCCGGTGCTCTATTCTGGCAATTTTATAACTACCGGTACTGAGAGCCGGTGAGTACCGGCCCAACTAAAGCCTTGGAACTGAGCGTTTGACACATACCGTATCGGTACAGTATGAATCTTTTCTTTACATACCGTAATTATTTTTGCATGTAATTTTGGCTTTTAAATGATCAGAGTGGTGCTAGTTTTGCACATTATTTCAGCTGTTTCAGACAGTTAACTCTTCTCGTTCTCAATGGTTGCTGTTAGACGATCAAGTGGGTAGTCCTCAAGAAGTCTTGCGTGATGTGAACATTCCGTTTGACTGTGAGTTCCTCGTAGCTCATTACTCAGAGGACACCGTGCTGCTGAGTGAGCTGTATCGTCTAAGTCACTCCCAACCAATGCAGATTTTCCCCTGGGGCAGCTGGAGTCTGAACACAGGACTACAGAGACCTGCTCTTCCGGTACACTTACGGAGAAATGACTTGTCTGGTGTGCAGCTCAGGGCAGTCGCCATTCCGGTAAGTGACAGCTCCTATCTTACCTTTAAAAGAATGTCACGATTGATTCCTATATTGTTGGGTGTCACCGTAGCATAACAGTTTGAAGCATGAACAGATTTTGATGTGGAACTACATATTTGTTGTTCGCGACAGGATTTCTATGACCTAAAAATGTATGAAATATGTATGCATTTATGAACTAAAAACATAAAAATATGACCTATAAAATTCAAAATATGACTTTAACCTCACTCAATTTACAGAATAATATCACTCCATCCGTACTGAATATGTTTTCACCGAACTCGCGAACAAAACTTGGTAACTTTTACAAATTGAGACTTTCGTTTTAGGCATATTGAAAAGAACTGAATGACTGTAGCTCCCTAATGAGTGACCAAGGTCATTTAGTGTGTTGAAGATGGAAGAGGGAAGGGCGAAGGAGAGAGATAAGAACGATGACAAATAACTGCGGAATTACCTCTGCTAGCAAACCATAGCTCTTACCTGTTAGAAACATTCCATACACTACTTTAGAATGGTTCTTCAGTAGTATATTCCAGTCTATCATGAACAATAATTTCTAGAGCTTATTCTGATTTTTATCAAACGAAATTTAAATGAAAATTACCAAAATATGGCGTTTATATATATATATTGTTCAAAATATGCCATAAAACTTAAGAAAGCCTAAATATGCATTTACAGTATATGCCCAAAATTTTGATTATCATGCTTGGAAACGTGTTGAAAATACAAGACTATAAGATATAATGTTAAAGGGGGAAAATATGACTTGTCACAGAAATCCGCCCCCTACAGTAGACTTACTAAGTTCAATCATCTCCCACTAAGTGATTGCAGTTAGATTTTTGGGAGAACCATTCCCGTACGCAGACTACCCTGAGCCACATTTCATCGTTTTGTTGTGCAGCACAATCTCTAGAGCAGGGCCATCCTCACAGCGTTCCGACTGCGCTCTAAGTCAGTGCTCCGAGCGCTTTGGTGGATGGTAGTTTCGGTCGTGGTGGGAGGAGCTTGGCTGGCTAAACGAGCGCTCTGTCCGCCACGCCGAAGTAAGCAGCCGATCCATCAGTCGCTAGTCTAGTCCAATGCGCTTTGTTGACAGCGTCTACGTAAATCAGTTTTGCAGTGATCATGACTGAACATCACAAAAAAAAAAAAAAGATACGAGCCTTACAGTAGTCGCACATGATGTGTAACATCTGACATGTTATCCTACTCGTATACTACACAGCTTGGACATTCTTAAAATGTTAATTTACACTCCATTTTCATACTGGTATTATGATGAATGTATAGATTGAATTGGAGATATGCTACTGTCACATTTGTGGCGCAGCGGTCAAGCTGTTAGTCTCTCACCTAGATAGACCGGGTTTGATTCCCGGTCAATACATGTGAGATTTTCGAATTGAAATGCCATGTCCTGTGGTTCGCATTCCACGTAAAAGGGAGGTACCGTGGATCATGATCGTGAGATTAACGGACACGCAAAACTACAAGCTTCCTTCCTTCCTTTTACATTAATAATTCCTAATAACAAAGTGACACACAACGTCGACAGTACTCTCAAATACTGTGAGCACATTCCTCAGTAACTATAACATTCATTATTCTCAAGGCTCTCATACAGTTCGTCGTAAACAATCAAAACATGGCTTCCTACAATCATGAAATGACCTAGTCCCACATCTGATGAAAATACAGCTTTTATTCCACTCCTATAACAACATTCTGTTACGCATTTAATATTTGACTACTCACCCACAGCTTGACAATAATGCCCCTTATTGAAATGTCATTTGTCGTCTTTGTCCTACCCCATGTGATATTCAACCTTGAACCTTCATAAGCTGTTCAATGACAAATGAAAGTCGTTGAAACATTTGCCACTGTGCTCGTCAAACCAGTGCCTGCTAAATGCACTGCCTACTGTATTGCCATAACATTCTCGCGCTACAGAGCACACACAGCCTCGTTTCCAATACACACATTTTCAATTGTACATCCAGCTGGCAGTCCGTCTTCACTTCCGTCCGATCCACTTCCGTTCGATCCACTTCTGCCTGATTCACTTCCGTCCCATTTTTCTGACAGTGCGTCTTCACTTCCGTCCGATCCACTTCCGTTCGATCCACTTCCGCCCGATTCACTTCCGTCCCCAATTTTCAAAATCACTCCCACAAAACTATCCAGCAACCGAGCGGAAAGATGTTACACATCAAAAAAAAAATGGAGTGGCAAAGCAGGAGCTTTCGGCAAGAAGAATACCCCCTTTTGTATAAATATGCATGTAAAGTTCTGTCAATGTTCGGCTCAACTTATATTTGTGAGCGTTTCTTTGCGGTTCTTAATCTTACCAAAAGTGATCTACGATGAGCGATAGAAACTAGCGCAATTGTTTACGAATAGCTGTGTCCAGAAATATTGTACCCAATTTGGAGAAGATTGTTTCCTCCAAAACTAAAAGCTCGTAAAAGCAACGGAGCAAAAGTCACTCAAGGGTTGTACTATTTGTTCATATTGGTAAAATGTTGTTGAATTTTTCTCTCTAATATGTTCGAATTTTAGTTTGGAATACATCACAATATCCCCCCAGGGGCTCACATCTAGTGGGACGTGGATTGGCGACCACGGGACCCCAGCTGAGTCCGGCATTGCTTCCACTTAGGCTACTTGTGCCGGGCTACTCTCCGTCTTCTTTTTGTCGACCTTTCTTGTTTAACTCTCGTTCTCTTCCGACCCCGACGGTATTACAGTATCCGAGGCCTAGGGAGTCTCTTCTTTTCCCGCCTTAATTGGCCCTTGTCTCATCTTTCCTGATACCCTCCTTCTGTGAGGGGTCAGACTTCTTTTTCTTTTCCTTTTACCTCCTGCCTTGTGCTCAAGGCCCTTAAGGAGGCAGGGTGTATGTAGCCCCACCACTTCTGGTGCACCCTAGATAATGCTACACCCTCAGGTGCTCGCGGCCGGTGAGTTCGGGAGTTGGCGACCCCGAGGGATTCCTGAGCTGGGTCCGTTTTCCCCTTTTGTCCCTTACCTTTGGGGCGGACCCTTTCCTTTCTCCCCTCCCCTCTCCTCTCCTCTTTTCATTATATTTCCTTTTCTCTTTAAGATTCCCGCACTGTTTTTGTTACTTGGTTCACCGTGTATCTGAATTCCCTTTTAGCGATTTTTTGGTATTTTTCATCTACGTTGCATTTTGTAAGTTTTTTCGATCTAAATTACATCTCGCGATTGTTTTCAACCTCATTTGCATTTTGTCAAGATTGACAATCTAAATTGCTTTTTATTAAGTCTTTCAATGCAGGTTGCAGGGCATTTTAGTGAGTATTTTGAATTTCAATTGCATTTTGTAAGTATTTTCAACCACAACCGCATTTCGCACGAATTTTGAATCTAAATTGCATTTTGTTTGGTGGGCATTTTGCACATATTTTGATTCTCAATTGCATTTTTTGGGTAGTTTGAATCTAAATTACATTTTGTCAAGTATTTTCAATCTAAATTGCATTTTGTAAGTATTGTCAATCCACATGAGTCGTTCGAATCTACCGTACATTTTGTAAGCATTTTCAATTTCAATTGCATTTTGTAAGTATTTTGAATTTCAATTGCACTTTGTGAATAATTTGGATTGGAACTGGGATATTTCAATCTGAATTGCATTTTCAATTTCAATTGCATTTTGTAAGTATTTTGAACCTCAATTGAATTTTGTACGTTTTTTCGATCTCCTTTGCATTTTGTATTTTGAATTTCAGTTGCATTTTGTAAGTATTTGACGCTACATTGCATTTTGTACGTATTTTGAACCTGGCCTACATTTTGTGGGTCTTTTTCAATCGATTCTTTTTGTGAATCTTTTCGTTCTAAATTCCCTTTTGTAAGAACATTTTGTGAGTTGTTTCCATCTGAGTTCCTTTCTGTACGTATTTTCCGTCTCACATAATTTTCGTTCTGGTTTCCATTTCATTATCATTTTCGCTATCACCCAGATCATTATGGGCCGATAACCTAGATGTTAGGCCCCTTAAAACAACAATTATCATCATCATCATCATCAAATCACAATATTCTTTACTTAACACTTGCGTTCGTTTTCTGCACATTCCATAAATCGGAGTACCATTCGATTTGTATACTACTGTATGAGGTATACTTTTTAATGGCAAAACAGCCCTATCAGTATGACGTCAACAATCCCACAAAAGGCGTCGGCCGCACGACAGTACGTACGTAGTCAGCGCGGACCGAACATCGCCCGTCTGTCTCAGGTCTCCTCGCTGCCACAGTGTAGTGGTGGTAGGGGAAGGAGCGCTAGTCTGACTGCCCAGTGCTCCCCGTCGGAGCGCAATGACGTGCGGCTTCAGTGGCGTAGTTAGTAGAATGCTGAGTTTCTATGCTCAAGATCGCGGGTTCTAACCCGCCGAAGTCGTCGGATTTTTTAAGAGCGTTAAAATCCCTAGTATGCCTTCCTCGGAGGGGAAGTAAAGCCAGCGGGCCCATGTCATAGATTCATGACATGTAAAAGAACCTTCCACTAACTACAATTGTGTGAAGCTAAATTTGTAGGTTAGATTTGATTAACGCTCTATTAGTTCCAACGTTCGCCGCCAGTTGCGGTGGTATCTAGTAGCCAAGTTCACAGCTAGGTGTCGTTGACGGTAGCATTTGGTAGCAAAAGTAGGAACTTCTTGAAACTGGTCATCTGCAGTCCTTACCTGAATTACAGATAACACACACTAATATTGCCATCACAATTAACACCGGTTATCAGACAGATTCTACACACACCCAAAGCACTTGGGGCTACATGACAACGTTGTCGCAGCCCCTTAACTAGGGAACCAACCAGTCTATAAAATGAGCGGTTAGCCTGTTAGATATGTTTAAATACCCTAGGCTATATACGGCATAAAATAACCGGGTTATTTCCAATGACCAGTTTGCATCTCCAGAGTGTTTTTTGAGAATTATATTTAAATATTGAGAACCTTTATTTAATCAAATTATTTGTAAGGATATCCAGCCTCCGTGGCTTACGCGGCAGCACGCCGGCCTCTCACCTTAGGTCCGTGGTTCTAATCCCGGTCACTCCATGTGAGATCTGTGCTGGACAAAACGGAGGCAGACAGGTTTTTCTCCGGGTACTCCGGTTTTCCCTGTCAAAATTTCATTCCAGCAACACTCTCCACTATCATTTCATTTCATCTGTCATTCATTTAATCATTGCCCCAGAGGAGTGCGTCAGGCCTCGGCAGCCGGCACAGTTCATATCCTCGCCGCTAGATGGGGGCTTCATTCATTCCATTCCTGACCCGGTCGGAGACTGGAAGCAGGCTGTGGATTTTCATTCACATTTTACACAAATACGTATCCATTAGATTTTAAATATTTATTGTTGTAAAATGTTTAGCCTACTTTTCACATTTTGCAAAAATAAGGAAAAAGTAGACTTATGAGATCGATCCGGGCAAATGTGTGTTTGTATGTCTGTCCTTCTGTCCGTCTGTCTGGCTGTGTGTGTCTCCCCCTATCAACTCCTAAACGGCTGCGGCAATCGAAACAAAATTTGGTAGGAGTAAAGATCTATACCTAGATATCTCAATGCCGTATTTGAAAATGATGTCAGTGCTACCAACTGCTGAAACATCCCAATGGAAAGTTGAGCTCCATGTTGGATATCTTGGAAGGTATGAATGGGAGCTATTTCCAAATTGGCACACGTTTAGATAATACTATTGCAGTTTAATTTCCAGGAGGCCATACATGGCAGTGTTGCCAAAATGATTCTAAGCCTGCTGATAGGTCCAATTTTTAAATCCATATAACTTCTACACTATCAATTGGAAATCAACCAAATTTCGTATGTGCTATGTGTACATAAACGGATATAACTGAGCGCATTCTTAAGAGCCACCAGGGCTGCCATCTATTAACAAATGCTCTCAATTTCTTTTATCCGAATACCAATATATCAGAAAATATGCAAGCCGACAACTTTAAACCATGCACACGTATAGTACCTGACATTCTATATTAATTTGGAGTATCTTATATACGTCAGTGTTACCAACATGATTCTAAGCCTGCTGAGAGGTCCAACTTTAAATACATGTAACTTCTATACTATCATTTGGATTTCAACCAAATTTCGTATGTGCTGTGTGTACCTTAACAGATATGACTATGCGTATTCTTAAGAGCAACCAGGGCTGCCAACTGTTAATAAATGCTGTCATTATTTTTGTTACCCTAATATCAATATATCAGAAAGTATGCAACCAGTAGCTCTAAACGTTGCACACGTATAATACCCGGCATTCAAGATTAATTTGGAGAAACTAATATACGTCAGTGCTGCCAACTTGATTCTAAGCCTGCTGATAGGTCCAATTTTAAAATGCATGTAACTTCTATACCAACTAATGGATTTCATTCAAAATTGGCACAACAGTAGTTCATATTATTTCAGATAATTTCTGACCAATACATGCATGACATTGTCACCAACTTGATTTTACGATCGCTGTTAGATCCAATGTATAACAGCATATAACGTCCATGCTATCCATTGGACTTCAACGAAATTTTGTATTCTGTGCCCTAAGAGATGGAACTAAGAATATATTCAGCAACCAGGGCTGGCAACTGCAGTGCTCTATTATGCTACATGCCAGGTATATACTGTAGTATTCTGAATTAATTAGATTTTTAATTTAGCTAAAGCGCAGCGTTAGGTCATGGGGTTCGTGGTTAAAGGCTGTGTCATACTACGCAGAACATTTCCATGAAGTAAAAACCGTAATGTACTCCTTAAATGCAAAAGATGCAGCCAGCATTGCCGTAGCACAGGAATGTTTTACTAATATAGTATTCGCATCCAAGATAAGATAGAGTACATCCATAAGCATTTCTCCAAATTACCTGCTATTATAACACAGTTGGAAGCTCTAGAATAATTACTTGGAACAGTCACTTTCTTTGATATATGAAATTTCAGTAACGTTGTCTTCAGAGACTCGCAGTATTGCAAAAACATTCTTTGAGAAACTCAGTAAGGTATTAACGAAAAACCCTGGTTACGAAACACTGTGTACATTTTCTAAAAAGCTTTCTGGTACTGAAACGTATATCGAAGAGGAATTCACTCGAGAAGAACTGTGGTGTTTAACAACAATTATACATCCACCTTAATCAATACAAGGGTTGGCTTGTGTTTTGGAGCGGATGAGATGGAGGTACAAGGACAGTTAGATGTAATAAGTGAAAAGATTGAGCAATGGGGATTGAAGATAAATGTGGAGAAGGGTAAAACAGTGGTGATGAGTGGAGATAAGAAAGAAGGAAAAGGAGTAATCAAATTAGGAGATAAGGAATTGGGAGTAGTGAAACACTTCAAATACTTGGGAAGTGAACTGACTGAAGATGGAAGACTAGATTTGGAAATTAGTAGAAGAATACAACCCGGGAGTGCTTTCTACCAACAGGTACGGGGACTGGTATGGAACAAGGATATACCAATTAAGGCTAAAGAAATTATGTACTAAGCATAGTATGTTCGTATAATGACATATGCAGCAGAAACTTGCACAATGACTAAGAGGGATGAGAGCAGAGTACAAGCAGCTGAGATGGGATTCCTGAGAAGTATGGTCCAGAAAACGAGGAGGGACAGAGTGAGAAATGAAGATATACGGAAAGAACTGGGAGTACAGATAAATGACAAACTGGAGCAAAACAGATTGAGATGGTTTGGACATGTCAAACGGATGAATGAAGTAAGGCTACCAAGACGAGCACTGGAACGACGGATGACAGGGAAGAGAGGGCGAGGAAGACCAAGAATGCGTTGGATGGACTCGGTGGAGAATAGTATTATAAAACGGAATCCTGGATTAGAACTCTGTCGGAAGAGGAATGGTGGAACGACAGAACAAAGTGGAGAGGAACCATATTTGCCCCCACCCAGTGTCAACTGGAAAAGGGGAAATGAAGATGATGATGATGTGAGTGAACTGTCCACTGGTTCTCTACGTATATCTTCGCTTGTGTTTGATGGCTGAATATCATTCCGTCTCATATTTTTTAGGTTTTTTGCTCTATGCTTTAAAATATTTTTCTGTGTCCTACTTATATGGTGCACCATATTAAGTCTAATAGCCATTTTTTTAGTGCTACGCTATTTTATAATTGTCTTCAAATATTATTATTGGCTGATGAAGGGGATAGAAGCAACTAATCAATGAAACATGTACCAGGAGGAAATCTAATTATATTTCCTTTCGATTATGTATTGACCAAGGCGGGTGTATAATTGTTGTTAAAAACTATTTAGTACGTCAATACGGAACCAACATGGAAAGTAATTTAAATAATAGAAAGAACTGTGGTGCTTTTCACATGTTCCTGCAACGTCATGCGACGTTAAGGTATCATTTTCACTGTATAAAACAATCTTCACTGACAAAGGCAGGAGCTTCTCACAAGAAAATCTCAAGATGACTTTTCTGGTGCACCTAGTGTAACAAGCTTACGTAAGGCAGGAATCTTTGAAACAATATATTTATGATTTAATGTTTTGTTGGCTTATTTTTTGTGCTTATTTGTTTCATTTTTCGCGCTTATATGCTTGCTTATTTCACAATTTGATTGTGCTTACAAATCCGGGCTCTAATTATGAGATTTACATGGGCCAAAAGTTCATGTGTCTGTGTGTACGTCTGATTTATCTATCAATTCAAACATGACAAAGCCGAATTGAGCCAAATTTGGTACAGAGGTAGCACTAGAAATGGACACTTAAGTTCAAAATAGCATTTAACATCTATAGATAAAACGCACAAAGTTTGTCTGGCTGCGTGGCTCAGGGGTAACGTTCTCGCTTGCTGAGCCCGAGGTTGCAGGTTCGAAACCTGGCGCAGTCAGCTGGCATTTGAGGGTGCGCCAATGTGAGGGAGCCGTGACAGTACATTTACTGGCACGTTAAAGATCCCCTTCGGGGCAAAATTCCGGCACCCCGGCGTCTCTAAAAGCCAGTGTAGTTAAAAGGGACGTAAAACCAATAACATTATTATTATTATTATTATTATTATTATTATTATTATTATTATTATTATTATTATTATTATTATTATTATTATTATTATGTTTGTCTGTTATGTATACACTCGTCTGGCTGCGTGGCTCAGGGGTAACGTTCTCGCTTGCTGAGCCCAGGGTTGCAGGTTCGAAACCTGGCGCAGTCAGCTGGCATTTGAGAGTGCGCAAATGCGAGGGAGCCGTGTCAGTAGATTTACTGGCACGTTAAAGATCACCTTCGGGGCAAAATTCCGGCACCCCGGCGTCTCTAAAAGCCAGTGTAGTTAAAAGGGACGTAAAACCAATAACATTATTATTATTATATAAACAATTCATGCTTTTGGGCTAATTAGCCCAAAAGCATGAATTGTTTATATAATAATCCGGGCCGTGAAAGCCTTAATATGCAAATTATTATTATTATTATGTTATGTATACAAATCTACACCGTTTCACCGATCTCAACCAAAATTTGTATATTTACCCTTTGGAACACTGCGACTAACACTGTCTACTTGAAATTGCGGAGAGGCTACTCCATCCCCTTCATTTAGGCCCTTTGGCACAAATCTACAGCGTTTCACCGATCTGAACAAAAATTTGTATACTTACCCCTTGGAACCCTGCGAGTAACACTGTCCACTTAAAATTTCGGACAGACCACCCCATTCCCTGCATTTAGGTCCTTTGGCACAAATCGAAACCGTTTCACCGATCAGAACCAACATTCGGATACTTACCCTTTGGTACCCTGCGAGTAACACTGTCTGCTTGAAATTGCGGACAGACCACTCCATTCCCTGCATTTAGGCCCTTTGGCCCAAATCTACACCCTTTCACCGATCTCAACCAAAATTTGTATATTTACCCTTTGGAACACTGCGACTAACACTGTCTGCTTGAAATTGTGGAGAGGCCACTCCAACCCCTGCATTTACTGTCGACCAAAGTATTATGTGCACTCGAGTTTGAAGGTTGTTTGTGAAGTAACTAATAGACATACATAAAATCCAATACCATCAACATTTTCGTCGTTCTATTTTACGTTAGGTCATGTAGGTTTGGAATTTTTAATAGATATTTTAATATTTTTTATCGCAGTTGGAACACAAAAAGTGCACGTTTTTAAGAGTGTTTCAACCATGCGTCACATTTAAGAATTATTATCTCAAAACCCGTCATCAGATCGTACATTGGAATGTTGTATAACTGGCTTATTAATTTCAAAATTGTGTGTGTCCAAGAAACAAAGTTGTTATCATTGTTGTAAGCTAACTTTTTCTCGGCTCGGGGTGGTTGGAAAATATAATTCTTGGTTGCATTGTAATCCTTATACATCGAAACGTTATGCTGTATGACTGTGAAATACGTAAATTAATTCCCTTATTTTATATCGGTTTGTATTTCTACAAAGAAATAACACATGTTTCACCAGCTAGCCGCTCCGGGAACAGCTGTACAGCGTTGCCGAAATGGTGCCCACACGCATCATGGCGCGTCCCGCTCGGAAGTGATGGGCTCCATCTCAGCAACGCTGTACAGCTTTTCCTGGAGCGGCTAGCTGGAGAACCATGTGTTATTTCCTCGTACAAATACAAACCGTTATAAAATAAGTGAATTAATTTACGTATTCCACAGTCATACAGCATAACGTTTTGATGTATAATGATTACAAGGCAACCAAGAACTACTTTTTCCAACCACCCCGAGCCGAGAAAAAGTTACCTTACAACAATGATAACAACTTTGTTTCTTGGACACACAAAATTGTGAAATTAATAAACCAGTTATACAACATTCCAATGTATATTGTGTTAAAATTTGGATTCGATCTGATAACGGGCTTTTGAGATAATAATTCTTAAATGTGACGCATGGTTGAAACACGCTTAAAAACGTGCACTTTTTGTGTTCCAACTGCGACAACAAATATTAAAATTTAAATTTAAAAATCCAAACCTACATGAACTAACGTAAAATAGAACGACGAAAATGTTGATGGTATTGGATTTTATGTAGGTCTATTGGTTACTTCACAAACAACCTTCAGGACTTGTATTTGCACAAATTGCTCTATTAACATTAGAATCAGCGAGTACACATAATACTTTGGTCGACAGTAGGCCGTTTGGCACAAATCTACACCGTTTCACCGATCTGACCCAGATTTTACATACTTACCCTTTGGAACTCGACAAGTAACACTGTTACTTTAAATTTCGGACAGACCACACTATTCCCTGCTTTCTGGCCCTTTGGCACAAAACTACACCGTTTCACCGATCTCAATCAGATTTTACATAATTACCCTTTGGAACTCGAGGAGTAACACTGTCCACTCGAAATTTCGGACAGACCACTCCATTCCTCGCATTTAGGCCCTTTAGCACAAATCTACAGGTTTGACGTTTATTTTTGGCCGGTGGCTGTGAAATCCGCGCATCCACTGTGCTAACCATTCAACCTTCTTAGTTCTCTCCTTTGTTCCTTCTGAACGTGCGTGCGTGCATGCATTTGTTACTGCACATGCTCACAATAAGAAGGCTTCCTGGCTGGTCGGAGACCTCTACACAACAAACAAGCACCGGCCAAAAACAAACGTCAGACCTATACATCGTTCACCGATCGAAAACAAAACGTGTATACTTACTCTTTGGAACCCGATGAGTAACACTGTCCACTTGAAATTTCGGACAGATCACTCCATTCCCTGCATTTAGGCCCTTTGGCACATATCTACATCGTTTCACCGATCTGAACTTAAATTTGTATACTTACCCTTTGGAACCCGACGAGTAACACTGTCCACTTAAAAATTTGGACAGACCACTCCATTCCCTGCATTTAGGCCCTTTGGAAAAAATCTACTCTGTTTCACCGATCTGAACCAAATTTTACATACTTACCCTTTGGAACCCGACGTGTAACACTGTCTAAATGAAATTTCGAATAGACCATTCCATTTACTGTATTTAGGCTCTTTGGAAAAAATATACATAGTTTCACCCATCTCAACCAATCTTTATGTAAGTTACTTTACCTTTGGAAACCGACGAGTAACTCTGTCTGCTTGAACTTTCGGACAGAGCACTCCATTCCCTGTATTTAGACCCTTTGGCACAAATCTACATCGTTTCACCAGTCTGGACCATAATTTGTATACGGTACTTACTCTTTGGAACCCAACGAGTATCACAGTCCATTTTAAATTTTGGACAGACCACCCCATTCCCTGCATTTAGGCCCATTGGGACAAATCTACACCGTTTCACCGATCTGAACCAAATTTTACATACTTACCCTTTGGAACCCGATGAGCAACACTGTTCACTTGAAATTTCTGACATACCACTCCATTTCCTGCATTTTGCTGAGGAATCCCTTGGGGTTGCCAGCTTCCTAACTCACCAGCCATGAGACCTTGAGGGTGTACCAGAAGTGGTGGGGCTACACACACCCTGCCTCTTTGAGGGCCTTGAGCATAAGACAGGAGATATTATGAAAATGAAAAGAAGGCAGACCCCTCGAAGAATGAGGGCATCAGGAAAGATGAGACAATGGCCAATTAAGGAGGAAAATTGAAAGACTCCCTAGCCCTCGGATACCCTAATACAGCCAGGTTCGGAAGAGAACGAGAGTTGACCGAGGTAGGCAGACAGGAAAGAGAACTGAAAGGAGCCCGGCACCAGGAAGTAGAAGCGATGCCAGACTCAGCTGGGGTCCCGTGGTCGCCAACCCACATCCCACAAGTTGTGAGACCCTGGGGGGGCCAGTTGTGTGAATAGCTTGCAGATTCATCGCGAGGTGACATGAGAGGACTTTCCAGAGCTGATGCCAGCACAGGGCGGTTGCTCAAGCCACTGTGGTGTTGCGAAAGAGTGAGTGATTCCCGGGCCAACCTAAATAGGACGGGGAACCCCGAACGTGTGTCATCATATTTCGTCATCATCTGCGATCATCTCAGGTTCGTGCAGCTTGGACCCATATTCTTTGGCGAGCAGTACGCCATAAGCTCTTTCACTAGACGCATCGAGTACAGGCCTAAGCCAGAAAATAAGGTTGAGACTTTGGAAGACATGGAAGGTAGACATCTGAATTACCTATATCTGTTTTAAAATTACACCATGTTCGTTTAGTAGTCATTTTTTCATTACCTTATTATTATCATCATAAGTGCAAATGACCTAGATGTTACGCGCATCACACCACTAATCACCGCCGCATAAAGTCTTTCTCGACTGTGAGTTTTAAAATATTTATTTTCATTACAGTACATTGTGTACATTATAAATTGAAGTGCCAATTCAATACCGGTAGTAGTTTCCCTTATCCTCATCATAAGGGCAAATGACCTAGATGTTACGCCCATTACACCTTTAATCACCACACACAATAAGTCTTCCTCGCCTGTGAATTTTGAAATATGTATTTCTATTACGGTAGTTTGTAAGTTTGACGTGTCAATTCAACAGTAGTTTTCATTATCATCCTTATCAAAAGGGCAAATGACCTAGATATTACGCCCTCATTGTCTTTGGGGGGGGCAAATGACCTAGATTTTATGTCCATTATATTTCTAAGGAGACTTTGAGACATTATCATCATTCCACCGGGCGAAGCCGGGTACTACTGCTAGTTACAAATAAAAAGGGATATCCTTACCAATAATTTGAATTAAAAATAAAGTTCCAAATACATAAATACATTTTTTCAAACATTACAAAGTGTTGTTCCTAAACTGGAGTTGGGATGGATTGTGGTGATCTTGTAAATATTGAGGAAATAAGGTTGCAGTGTTGCACAACGACCAGATTTCTTTAAGAAAAACAATTAATACTGTAATACTATTTTTAGCTGTACGTTTCCTTTTACATGTATAGAAATTCATAATTTTGTTCTTTAATAATTCGAAAATCTTATAGTAAGTTACTGTGAACTGTCTGAGAAAGCGAAGCGAGTCAACTGTCTAAGAGCACTCGTTCGTTTGATCGTTGCCAGGCCCAAGAACCGACCAGATCTCAATAGTGAAGGGTATGGCAGAGATGCTGGACTGAATAAGTCCTATCCCAACTGTTAACTCGGCTGGTCGTTGCCAGCTGATTGCAACAAGGGAGGCGAGGCGCGAACGGAGACATCCGTGATGCTCCGTCAACTGCCGATACTATGTCTTGCAATTCTGGGCGTACTTGTGACACTTGCGGTTCTTTTTCGCGCTGTTATATAACTAGGGCTCGGATTTTTAGGTGCTAAAAATTGGGAAAATATTTATTTGTTATGTATTAAAAATACCTGAAATATGTGACAAAAAGTAAACATATTTAGTTATAATTTAGTTTATTAATGTGAATATAAACAATATGCAGTACTCACGAATACAATTTATGCTATATCTCACTGACTACTGAAGAATTACAATACACAACGAGATACATCGTCAGGTTGTCCATCACAAATGGCCGACGATTATCGCGAAATACTTCTTCTGAAGGCGCGAAAGTGCGGCAATATGTTTTTTGCCCTTCAGGTGTTGTTTAACTTGAGATCGCTGTTCATCCTTGATTGCTTTCCCACTTTGTTGGCAGAACAGAAAGCCCCTATCAGAAGTAAAATTATCTGGAAATCCCCGGCTTCCACAGTGAGTGGTACGGGGCGACAAGTTAAGAATAACACAGTTGCAAGCTGACATACCCTCTGAAGGAAGATTAGATAGCCCACAGGTTTCCCCGTTAAAATAACACAGAACAAAAATGCAATATACAGAAAGATCTAACATACTGATGAAAAATGTATATATATATAAACAATATGCAGTACTCACGAATACAATTTGTGCTATACCTCACTGACTACTGAAGAATTACAATACACAATATATATATATATATATATATATATATATATAAATATTATATATTTTATGTGCTAATAAGTGAAAAGCAGGAATTTATGTTTTTATAGAAAAAATGCTTAAAATATGTATTTACATAAAAAAATATGTATTTACCTAGAAATCCGAGCCCTATATATAACTTACGTTGTTTTGTTCTCGTGAAGGTTTTCATGTAGACTAACTTATAATCCATTCAATCCTATGACAATGTGATGTTCTCCTGAATGTGACATTTGTAATGAGAGAGGTACATTCGTTTTACCGCGCAATTGAGTACTGTTTTCTCTGATATCAAGCAGTCTTTTACCCTGTCCCCCTCTCTTAAATGAAAATAGTGCAACACCCAGAACAAACATCCACGAGCCGCCACTGGATGTAGGGAATTGAGACTCCTAACTTCGACACTCTCGCTTCATTTGATTTAACAGCTTATTCCCCACAAAGAGTCTAAGATCCAACGCTTCCACCCTGATATATGAATGATTTTGATTACAAGTTTCACTCGAACCAAGTGCTATGTTTCTTGCTATAACTGCATCGGAGTTGAAATTGAAGGGTATTGTTCTGACTTTAAGTTGTATCTTAAAAAACAGCGATCCTTGGAGTTATGTATGGCGTAGGCTTATCATATTATGTGTACTTACAAATGCACATGTTGTTTGTATCATTTAGATGTGACCGGTAAATTTATTATTATTTATTATCATCATCATTTTGTTGCGTCTTCGGTGGCGTACTTGGTAGCATGCTGAGCTTCTATGCCCAAGGTCGCGGGTTCAAACCCGGCCGAAGTCGTCGGACTTTTTAAGAGTGTTAAAACTCCCTCAGTTTGCCTCAGGGCATGTTAAAGATCCTTTCACAGACTAAACTTGTGTAAAGCAAAATTTGTTAGGTTAGATTTCGTCAGAACGCTCTATCAAAGTTCCAACGTTCACCACTAGGTATCATTAATATCTGGTGGCGAAAGTTGGAACTACTTGAAATTGAACGGAACTTGTAGCTCGCCCTTTAGGGTGTCCGCTGGAAGCAGCTACTGACTCAGGCGAGCCGAACATGTCCTCGGACACTCCCGGCACTAAAAGCCATACGATAAATAAATAAATTGTGCTCTTAGGTTCCAACATTCGTGGCCAGGAGCCGAATGCAGTGGCATCTAGTAACCAAGTTCAGAAACTAGTTGGTCGTTGATGGTGGCGTTTGGTAGCAAAAGTTGGAACTACCTGAAAATCGAATGTCTGCAGTCCTTACTTGAATTATAAACAGATAACACACACTAATACAGTCATCACAATAAACACCGGTTATCAGACAGATTCTACACACACCCAAAGTACACGGGGCTACATGACCTCATTGTCGCAGCCCCTAAACTGACGAACCTCCAAATTTATTATTGAAACCTTTAATTATTGAGATTATTGCTTCCTGATAACTTCTGACTTTGACAGTTGTTGGGTTTTTAATAATCTATCATATTGATTGCACTCTAATGACAGACATGACATATCTGTGAATCAGGATGTGACATAATTTGTGATATGTGAGGTGATATGAGAAATGTATAGACTATTGCTGACATGTAATATTTTCTGTTTGAATTCCATGTGTTCAAAGAATCCACCTGATGTGATCTTCTCAGAAAATGGAACTGTGCTTGGATTCACTTATTTGATCTTCAAAATTCTTCAGAGGAAGTTGAACTTCAGGTAAGAAATATCGTCATATATACATGGTATTGTGATCATTAAGGTTCAGATGTTCAAGACTAAAAAAGTACAAAATATGCCCTAAAACCTGAAAATGACCTAAAAATGGGAAAATTGCATTTTAGTGGTGTAACAAGTATTGGAGTAGAAAATCTTCATGGGTCCATCTAAAACTTGGAGATGAGGAGATAAATGTTGTAGACAAATTCCAGTATTTAGGTAGTATTCTTTCCTTGGACAATACCATACATCAAGAGATTAACAACAGAATACAGAAAGCTTCCAATTTCTACAGTATCAGGCAGTGCGTCAGCTACTTTGGGACGAAACATTTCTACAAGCTTCCAATATTAGTTTGTTCAAGATATACTTAATACCTATACTAACATATGGTCTGGAAGCAGCAACCCTTACTGGACCAACAAACAGTAGTCTGCAGGCAGTAGAAATGAAGTTCCTTCGTTCTTGCCTTCAAAAGACGAAAATGGACAAAGTAAGGAATGAGGATGTCCGACAACAACTGGGATTGGAAAGGAGCCTGCTGGAGACACTCAAACTGAAGAGTGAGATGGTATGGTCTCATGAAGAGGATGGCTCCCCACAGGATACCTCGAGAGTACTTTGGCCAGAGTGACCCCGGGAAGAGATCAAGAGGAAGACCTCGCGAGGTGTGGGAGAAGCAAATTTATAATAATAATTAGGGCCCGGATGTTGATGCCATAAAAAAGTTTAAAAAATGCACTTAAAATTTTCAAAGATGACTGTAATAAATGCCCTAAAAATTCGAAAAATGCACTATAAAATGGAGAAAATGATCTTATAATAATAAACTCACCAATATTTCAAAAATGACATCTTGCTCAAACTGAAAAGTCAATCAAAACAGATTTCTAGCACTTAACAAAAGGTTTATGTTCACTTTAGTCTGAGTTGCACTGCACTACGAATGCCATTCTGATGTTGTCATATGTAAATGATCTGCGGTTATCAGCTAACAAGTTTTTATATCTCGAAAAGCTGCGTTCAACATCAACTGACGTGATCGGAGCGTACTTGAAGTGAGGAAGGTCGTTTGCTGCTAAATCCTCCTCAATCCCATCCATGCAGTAGTTTTCACCAGAAATAATGTCTGATATTTACATGAGCATAATGTTTTATACCCGGTGTTTTTGTCCGGCAATTTTCTCAGTTTTGATGCAATACCCGCAGCAACTTCGCCATGATTGTTGCTAGGACTATTTTCCGCTCGGTTGATTAAGGAAATGGAATCAATATTTCATTATTTTAAATTATCTTGTATCAGCTGCAAACTTCTTCTTGATTCTAAGAAACGTAACTCCGTCATATAAAGCTGTGACATTACTAAACTGAAAAAAATCGACCTCAAAAGGCCGATTTCTCTAAAATAAGACCAAACTAATCTACCAAACTTTAAAAAAATGCGCTTAAAATGGAAAAATAGCAAAAAATGCAAAAAGATGCAAAATAAAAATGACATATTATTTTGAAGACGGGATGACCCGTCTGGAGTTTCTATGTACTTCAGCATTGTTTCAGACATCTCAGTAAAATGATGACATCCGAGCCGTAATATTAATAATAATAATAATACTGTAATAATAATAATGATAATGATATTGGTTTTACGTCCCTTTTAAAAATTTATAAGGACCTTGAAGCTAGAGATAAGAACTGGCATCAAATACAAAAACAACAGTTATGGATGGACAGGACAAATTGGAGACGGCTCATTTATAACCACACCCGACTGGCTGGAGCGAAGAAATGATGATGATGATGAACAAGTATTGGAGTAGTGCTAACATAAAACGGGATAATACAGCAGACATGTTAATCACACAAACTGATACAGCTACAATGTTTGACATTTTGAAAACGATTGGAATAAAGTACAGGGATAGGAGGGTGATATGCAATCTATACAGAAACCAGACAGCAGTCATTCGAGCTGAAGGACATGAGAGAGAAGCTGGTATTCAGAAAGGTGTAAGGCAAGGCTGCAACTTATCACCCATACTTTTCAATCTTTACATTGAACACGCAATGAAGGAAATTGGAGAAAAATGTAAAGGGGGAGTGAAGATTCAAGGAGAAATAATTTCAACTCTGAGATTTGCCGATGACACAGTTATCATGGCCGACACGTCTGAGGATTTGAATGAGTTTTTGAATGGTATGGACTCCGTCCAGAGGAAACAATTCATGATGAAAATTAATAAATGTAAAACAAAAATATTGGAATGCAGCCGAAATAAATCAGAAACCTCTATGGACATCAAATTGGCAGGTGAAAAGCTGAAGGAAGTAGGGGAATTCTGTTACTTAGGAAGCAAAATAACCAGTGATGGACGAAGCAGAGGATATAAAAAGTAGGTTAGTTCAGGCAAGGAATACATTTCTACAGAAAAGGAATCTGTTGACATTAGATTTAGGTATTAGGAAGTCATTTTTGAAAGCCTTTGTCTGGAGTGTGGCGCTCTATGGAAACTAAACTTGAACTGTTGGCACAGCAGAAAGGAGCAGAATAGAAGTGTTTTAAATGTGGTGTTACAGGAGAATGATGAAGATCAGATGGGTAGATAGGGTTACAAACGAAGAGGTATTGAGACTAGTGGGAGAGGAGCGACTGCTAATGAAGGGAAGAGATAGGTTGTTAGGACACATACTAAGACACCCAGGAATAGCAAGCCTAGTTATGGAAGGAAGGGTCGAGGACAAGAACTGTAGGGGTAGACCAAGGTTAGAATATGTTAAACAGATTGCCTCGGATGTAGGGTGTGGTAGCTATGTAGAGATGAAACGATTAGCTCAGGACAGGGAGGCATGGAGTGCTGCATCAAACCAGTCAAAAGACTGAGGACTCAAACAACAAACAACATCTAGACTTTCTGATATAAGTCTATTGGATGCAAATACAGCCAACATTACAAAGCAAACATGAAATTAATTTTATAAATAACCATTGTGTTTTGCGTTCTTCTTCCGAGAAAATGGCAAAGTTGCCAGAGATGTACATTTAATATGTAAAGTTCAAGAGCTCTTTGTTAAGCGAAGAGTTTCTAATTGAGTTTTGGAAAAAAATGACTCTTTACTTCTTATATTTCTGAGAGGAGTATGACATATTATTGTGGTGCCTCAGCACATTCAGATACAACGAAAGTTGAGTTTTTAATATACAGTGATCAAAAATCTCGAAGTAAAAGAACAACCAATGAGAGAGAGAGAGAGAAAAGGAGGGAGAGTGGCTGAATAGTATTGGGGGGGGGGGGGGGGGGGGAATACAAATTTTCAAGCTTAATACGGTAATTCCAAACTTATGTCACATCGTCATCATCATCATCATCATCAGTTTATCTGCCAAGGTGGACTGGGTTCGATTCCCGGTCAATGCATGTGAGATTTTTTAAGTGAAATGCCATGTCCTGTGGTTCGGATTCCAGGTAAAAAGGTCACGTGGCTCATAATCACAAGATTCACCGTCACGTTAAACTACAAACTTTCAGGCGGCTTCGGTGGCGTAGTTGGTAGCATGCTGAGCTTCTATTCCCAAGATCGCGGGTTCAAACCCGGCCGAATCCGTCGGATTTCTTAAGAATGTTAAAAAATCCCTCAGTATGCCTTCCTTTGGAGGGGAAGTAAAGCCGGTGGTCCCATGTCATAGATGTATGGCATGTTAAAGAACCTTCCACTAATTACACATGTGTGAAGCTAAATTGGATAGGTTAAGAATGTAAACAACGCTCTTAGGTTTCTACGTTCGTTGCCAACAGCCGACTACGGTGCCGTCTAGTAGCTAAGTTCTGAACTAGGCCTAGTAGTCGTTGACGGTGCGTTTGGCGGCAAAAGTAGGAACTATTTGCAAAATTCAATGTCTGCAGTCCTTACTTGAATTAAAAACAGATAACACTCACTAATACAGACATCACAATTAACACCGGTTATCAGACAGATTCTACACACACCCAAAGTACACGGGGCTACATGACCGCGATGTCGCAGCCCCTAAACTGAGGAACCAACCAACCAACTTATCCGGTCTTCAGCAGCACGTTTCATCAGCTCACAAGATTTATCAATCTTGATGGAATCCAGCATCTGAAACCTTCTTCTTCCTCTTCGGATTTTCCCTTGAACTGTCCCCTCTAATGCACTTTTCACCAAACCATCTCCCCGTATGCAGTGTCCAATCCAATTCACTTTTCTTTTCCTTATCTTCCTTAGCATCATTCTTTCTTCTCCTACTTGCTCTAATACTTCCTCATTTCTCACTTTCTCCTTCCAACTTATTCTCTCCGTTCTCCTCCACAGCCACATTTCTGGCGTTACGTTACGGTGACGGGACGAAATGTACCCAGATGCACTGAGGTGTGTGACGTCATAGTACCGCTTGGTGCATGTGTTCCCCGACAATCTCTACTTCGTTAGTATAAGACAAAAATCCCCAATTCTTGGATGTCACGGGTAATCTCGGGAACCACTGAATGGATTTTGATGCGGTTTTCACCATTCTGTAAAGGATATCTCGAGGAAAGATTCTGTGGAAAATAATTTATGTATGATCAAAGGAAGCCAAGCAGTAACGATTTCAGTGAAAAAGTCGAAAACAAACTTGGCGTCCGTGCGCTTCTTAAGCTTACGCTGGGCAAACCGTAAAAAATAGCCTATCAATATACTATGAGCGTAAGAATTGATCAGCATGAAAAGTTCTACAAAAAAGTCCGTGAGAGCATATCTCTATCTTCATTACATCGCCCACTATAAGTGTTTTTAGACTGGATGGAAGGGGCACGTCCCCGCGCGCTCTGGTGAGCGTGACGGCATCCCGCACGCTTGACCTTGCTTTGCCCTTGGTTTGCACTTGCCGTTCGCGAGTAATTTGAAACAAGATAAGCAAGATAAGTATTACGCAGATATTTTTCTAACATCTCAACGGTCTTTGGCTTCGAGCGGAGCGAGAAGCCTCCAGCCTTTCTAGCATTTTTCAGCATTTGTAGCATTTAAAATGAGACAAAGTCTAGTATTTCAGACTGACTGTCACTTTTTTCACCTTTTCCACCTATGACCATACATTTTGGTTTTTTCTCATTTATTTTCATCACATATATTAGACAAATTTTATCTAGGTCGTTCAACAATTGTGTTGCTTGTCTTTCACTCTCACCCATAACCACCATATCATCTGCAAAACAAATACACTCAAATCTTTTACCTCCAAAGCATACACCTCTTTCCCATCAAATCCTTCTTTAATAATTTCTTCTAAATATATATTAAATAGAATAGATGATAAACAACATCCTTGTCTCACTCCTTTCCCCCATTTCTTCGCCCATTTTAACTCTTACTTTTTGGTTTAAGTAAAGATCTTTAATAAGGTTTCTTTCATTCCAATTCACTCCAAGTTTTTTGCGTATTATCATTAATTTTTCCCATCTCACACGATCAAAAGCTTTTTCTAAGTCTATGAATATTGTGTATACTTTTCTGTTTTTCTGCATATATCTTTCACCGATTATCTTTAATAAACCAATAGCATCCCTTGCTACAGGTTGAATATAAATGGAGAGGCCAGTCATCGCCTTCTACCGCCCTGGCCCTGTCCACCAGCGCAAACCCTCTCATGACTTCACTGATTATGACCAAAACTTAGATACAGTGCAAGAATGTTAAAATTTAATTCTGAACTAAACATGGTAATATTCCAAACCTGGAACTCGGAGTACTTGCTAGTATTTTTAAGAAAATTGAATCATAAATTGTTTTAGCAGCATTTGAAAGTTCTTAAAGAGGATATACAGGGTTTTTCATATAAAATAAGAGCGCCAAGCGGCGGCTTCGTTAACCGCTGCTGCGGTCACCTTGGCCGAGTTTGTGGCGCGCTACGGCCCCTTGCTGTAGTATTGAAAGCGCGCGCATAGTACATACGAGGGCTGTTTATTTTTCTCAAGTTCCGATGGACTGTATAAAAATAACATATTGACATTGCCAAACTTGACCTTGCAATAAGCGTGCAGGTGCTCAGTCGCCAGTCTAAACCTCAGGTGCTAACATGGTGAGACAGTTATCATTGCAACATCGTATTTTTTTTTTATGTAAAACTTATTTTAAGTACGAGTCGGCTCGGCGGGTACGTGATGCATTTGTTCAACAATTTCCTGATGAAGTGCCACCTTCACTAACACAGATTCACGTAATTGCAAATAAGTTTGACAATACTGGCTCGGTGCTCAATAAAAAACATGCCCGCACACGAACAGCTTTAACAGAGGATGAGCTAGATGACATTGGCGAGAATCTTGAACGGTCTCCGAATAAATCACTCACAAAATTAGCACAAGTAGGGGTTTCGGTTTCATCAACAATAACTAACTAAAGTAAGATTTCAGCATTGTACACACGCTAGCAAGGCCGCTGCATCATATAGGATTGTACACACGCTTAAAGCAGGGGGCCTTGGCGTGCCAAAAGCTCGGTCAATGTGACCGCAGCAGCGGTTAACTAAGCCGCCGCTTGGCGCTCTTATTTTATATGAAAGACCCTGTAGTATTTGTAATTAAAGATGTCACATAAAGACCTAAGTACTCTCTGATGCTTCACCATTGTTGTGTTCTACATCAAGTTTCATTCTCGTGATTCCATTAAGGCAAGTGCTACGTCTGGACATGGTGATGCACTATGCGTGTTTTTGACTAATGGAAGTAAGCGTCAACTACCCAATACTGAGCCCTAACTGCAAACAGCTCCTCTAAAAACATGATCTATGAATCAACCCTTTTATTATGAAGATTGGATTCCAGCCTGCCTGTGGAACACCACTAGGATTGCGTGACTTATGAATCATTCGTTTTGACATTGTATTTCAGCCTGAGAGTTATTGAGCCCGCGGAGCAGACATATGGAAAGCAGTTAAAAAACGACACTTGGACGGGGGTGCTGGGCTGTCTACACAGAGGTGAGGCAGACCTCTCCCTCAACATCATGGTTCCAACCACGGAGAGGAAGGATATAGTTACATTCTCACAAACTATTTTAGTACGCAGGTAATGTTTAATACAACAGTCGTCATCATGAATGAAATTCTTTGAAGTTATCATAGTCACAGGTAATGGAAATAAATTCTAGCATACACTTCTATGCATAATCTCTGTAAATAGCATGAAAAGCCAGGTGACTCTCCTCAAGTAAACTTTATAGGGTGAAGAAGATAAAGATCTCGAAATTGCCTAAGTTAGAGTTTGCACATTATTTCACAAGATTCCCATGTAATTCAACATGGAGGATCACTCCATGTTGTTAACTCAAAAGTAGACTGACCAGGTTGCCAATGTACCCTCTCACATATCTACTAGTTTCATATACTGTACTTTAAAGCCTCACTTGAGTAACCAAGCTTTATCAAATCCTAATACTTAGAAACACCACGGATAGGATAAGCTAAAAAGGTATGTTCATTGGCGAAACCTATACAACACATACAGCCCAGCAGAAAATAACCATTTCTTTTTACCATACAAATTTCATCTAACTTATTTTAACTCGAGACAGATATTTTCAACATGCTATGAACTGGCAAAAGTGAATGTGGAAAAGCTCTATGCTAGCGAGATGGCAAAGCGGTTAAACTGTTTGCCTCGCTCCAAGGTGGACCAGTTTGTTATCAGTAGGGCCCGGATAGTTATGTGATTAACTTTTCAGAAATATGTATTTATTTATGTGCTTAAAAGTGGGGAAATATGTGATTAAGTTTCCAAAATATGTTCTTAAATTTGTATCATATGTATGTCCAACATTTATTCTAAAAATAGTTTAATCGTCCAGCTGCTTGAATAACCCAGTCTACAGTACAAATATTCCCGCTTAACAGACCGGGTCTTGCCTCAATTTCCGAATCCTACAATACTTCCTGCAAATGCGCGATACGAAATCAAATATGTCCTGTTTTCGAATTTCATTCTATAGAACGAAAGAAAAGGTCACTTAAGAAACTTTCATAGCACTGATTGTATTGTCTTACACTGATACTTGAGTGTGTAAATCTGCTCGATTGACGTGAAAATTAAAATAAATGTCGCCTACGGCACAGCTATACAAACGTGCAGTTAGACACAGAAATGAAAATCCACAGCCTGCTTCCAGTCTCCGACCGGGTCAGGAATGGAATGAATGAATAGCGGCGAGGATATGAACTGTGCCGACTCCCGAGGCCTAACGCACTCCTCTGGGGGCAATGATTAAATGAATGACAGATGAAATGAAACGATAGTGGAGAGTGTTGCTGGAATGAGATTGTGACAGGGAAAACCGGAGTACCCGGAGAAAAACCTGACTGCCTCCGTTTTGTCCAGCACAGATCTCACAAGGAGTGACCGGGATTTGAACCACGGACCCAGCGGTGAGAGGCCGGCGTGCTGCCGCCTAAGCCACGGAGGATTACACAGTTAAACACAGCAACACCATAAATAATAGCCACATGATCCTTGTTTAGTTTTACGAGGACTGATTTTCTAACCTCAAAATTGTCCGTATAATAGCACGCCCTTCTAACCAAGTACCCCACCTGGTGCACACTGGTTGCGGCGGTAGCGGCAAATCAGGGGCACATTGATTGAATAAACTCACTCCACTGAGTGCTTTAATAAACGCTTTCTTCACGGATGCTGTTGCTCTGTTCACATTTGGAAAAATACTCCTTACTGTTTCAGCAACACGCTGCATGCCGTGCGCTAAACAAGTTAAATGAATCATCTTGCTCTACGGAATGTTCTACCCCTGGGATGTTTTAACCATATAATGAGCAGCATATGTAATTAATAGAAACACTTTAACATATCGGATGCCATCAGGCCACAGAAGCCCCATAGCATCATTAAAAGCTTCATCTATTGTGTAACTTTCGGTTTCCTCAAAATGAACAACTGTCAGTAAAAATGACTGGGATGGATCGCATTTTAACGCACCAACTATGACGTTGGCTACGTAACGGCCAGTATCGTCGGTCGTCTCGTCCATTGTAATCCACACAGCGTTGTCGCCAATTTCACTACTAATTCTGTGCACTGACTCAGAGTAAAGTTTAGGTAAATAGTTCTTACGCAGTGTTGACTCGTCGGGGAGAGGAATTTTGACGTACTTTTCTAACGTGCCACGTAGCACTGGATTCTGCAGTTTGTTCAGTGGTATATCAGCCGCAAGAAATGCATGACAAATGTCTTGTGAGAACTGGCAGTTTGCTGGATCAGATCTCACATCCTGCATTTCGGGAAGCAAACGTTGTGTCGACTTATTTAAAGATGCACATTTCACGTGTTTCGCTGTCGCAACATGTTGCGTAACTTGTGAACGCATATTTGCCGCTATGGGTTTCTCACAAATGTTGCAAAATAAAACAGTTCCATCAGTCATAAAAACCTCTCCGAACTCCTGCACTAAAGTAACACAAAGTAACACATTTCGCAATTTTGGGACGCATCGTATTCGTTGAAACGAGAACGCCACTGTCAGTATACTCACAAGTTTCGCAGACTACTGTGATTTCAAGTAAAATTTCCTGTCTAGGTAAGGACTAGTGGAGGCATAATGAGCCTGTTAACTCCAGGCCCCCTGCTGTACGTAATGACCGGGAAATCCCTGTCTAGAAATACTACTACAGTGCGGAGACAATGGAGCACTAATGAACTAGAGAAGCAAATTACTGGAATTTCTAAGAGCCGAAAATGTGGGCAGCAGTCGTCCAAGAAGTACAACATACCACCAAATATAGGAAATATGTGCTTATGAATAAATACCCCAGAATATGTATTTACTCATAAAAACGGTAAAAATATGTAAATAAGAAAATATTTAATTAAATAAAAAATATTTAAACACATAACTATGCGGGCCCTAGTTATCAGTTAATACAAGTGTGCTTTTCGATAAGATAATTATGTCATGTTTGACAGTTTGGATTCCACATAAAAAGTGGTTCATAATTGCGTGAATAATGATCACATAAAACTACGAGCTTCGTTCTTTAAACTCCCCATGGCTGAAAGAATACCCATACTTCCAACAACTCAAAGAGTTGGACAACCTACCTGGGCATTGTGGGTAATTGTGTTAATTGAAGTGTTAGAAGCCATTTAGGAAAGCTTTTCAGTCGGTCAACACAAATTGTGCCCAATGACATTAGACGGAAAAACATATTTATACATCCTAACCTGTAAGAAAGCTGGACATCACACGGCGAGGGGAGCGCCCAACACCAGTTTACCAAGGTGTCACACTAGACCGTGCTCTGGCGTATAGATAGATTTTATTAATTACATTTGATCAAATACATGTATACAATACATTTTTGATATAGGACACGTCAGAACTTACATCTATAAAATAAAAGTACTAATAGGTATATAATACTAATACTATAACTATTTATAACTTATTATAATAACAGATCTTAAGAGATACAATCTTATTGGACAACTATTTACACCTTGCTCTATTATCACAATATGAAAACTTAATTCTATAAATACAACAACTTACAGCTAGGTATTACAATTAAAATAGAAACGTAAAATATAATTATAGATTTCATCGCTCCTATACGCTAAGATATTCAACTACAGAGTAAAAACAATGGCACTGCAGATAAGCTTTCAACATTCTATCAAAGGTTTTTATTTTTGGGGCAAGTTTTATATACTGGGGTAGTTTATTGTACATTTAACTCTTGTGTGAAAAGTTCTTTTTGATATATGCTTGTGTGTGTGTGTGAAATATGAATGTTTTGATTTTGTCTTGTGTTATGCCTAAGAACAACATTGTTTGTTTTAAGAAAAACATCTTTATTCATTAAATTCTCTTTAAAAAACATAATACTTTCAAAGATATATATGCAGGGCAGTGGGAGAATGTTTAAATCTTTAAACAAAGGTCTACATGATTCTCTAGTGTTTACATTTGCCATGATCCTATTCGCCCTCTTTTGTATCCTAAACGTGCTTAGTACATCTGGCGACATACCCCAAAATATGACCCCATATCTTAAGTATGAATGGAAATAAGCAAAATAAGTATTTCTTAATGGGTGGATGCTTGTGCAGGTTTTCAAAATACGTAACGCAAAGCACATCGAGTTCAGTTCAGTATTCAGATATTGTATATGTTTATTCCATTTCAAGTCATGTTGTATCCATAGTCCTAAAAACTTTGTTTCTGATTTATTTTCAATTTGATGACCATTTAATGTTATATTGGGCTTCGCAGGATTCCTATTATGTATACTGTGGAAATTTAGACATGCTGGTTTTTTATATAGTTTATTATGAGGCTATTATCTTGTGACCATTTGGTTAACTCTCCTGTAACGGAGTCAGCAGACTGCTGTATGACCTGTTTAGTTTCACTTTTATTACGAGTGTTGTATCGTCCACAGACAAAATTTCCTTATGTGAATGAACGTTCTGTGTTATATCATTGATATATAGACGAAAGAAACGTACAGACAGCAATGTCTGAACACGAAACAGAAGGTCAGTGCTCGCAATGGCATACTCAAGAAGCTGATCGGTTGGATATCCTGAGGACTTCCGGACTTGCACTGTGTGTGTCAGCCGCTGAGTATGCCGTTCCTGTGTGGAACGCTTCAGCACATGCTAAGCAGGTTGATACTGCTGTCAACGACACTGCACGGATAATCTCGGGATGCCTGAAACCAACACCAGTGCACAAACTATACCCTATTGTTGGAATAGCCCCACCCAACATCCGGAGGGCCACTGCTGCGGACGCCGAGAGAACAAAGCAGGAGAATGACCATCGACATCCTCTATATGGTCACCAGACAGCAAGGTCTCGCCTCAGATCCCGCAAGAGTGTCCTTGCTAGGACTCTGCCGCTGGAGAGAACACCAGAGACAACTCGTCTTAACAGCTGGAGGAGCTCACTGCCCACAGACATGACTCCAAAGGAAGAACTGACTCCTGGCGCCGACCTGCCTTATCCTGTGTGGAGGCCCTCAACCGCTTAGCACTTAGAGCGCGGGAGCCGTAATATTACGTTCGAAGATAACTTTTTAAAACTGCGGCGAACGTAAAATTACAGCTCTAGCACTCGCGTGTGGGTGCCAGTAAGCATGAAGTTGCACATACTATCGCTAGATAGCACCACGTCACTGTTCAGCGGAAGAATATCGATCTGTTCGAAGGCAAGCGATGCACGTTCAAGTAGGTGAAATCTGTTTTCCTTTCCTTTGTTTTTATTCTTCGTGGACATATTTTTATCTCGAAAAACGTTGAGTTTATTTTATGACTAGTATACAAGTATATTTGGGGTTATACTTCGCATTACAGATTCTGAATCTGATGCAACCGAAGAGACAGTTCTACCTTCTACTTCTGCCAGCGCGCCCGCTCGTTCCAAGACGAGAGCGCGCGCAACAGCTGTTTACGGCATTTTTTTTTTTTTACATTATGCGAAAAAGGCGCATTGCTTTTTTTTTTGTCATATCTCACTCCTGCCGGATACCAGACAACTAAAAGTTTTTTTTTTTTTTTCAAAAGTAAAATAAAGAACTCTTGGTTTATGGAAATTCAAAATGATCTGGATGAACTCGGCTTGACAATGTCCCAAATTGCTAACAAAGGTGAGAAGAATATCTTGAAAAACAAGAACATCCGACTTCCCTTAAAAACCATTACCCGCAAAACTTACACCATAAGCGATGCAGAGAGAGCGGCAAGGTCGACTAGAATGAAAATGTTTTGGGAAAAGAAGAAAAAATAAGAGGCTGAATCTTTAATATTGTTTTTGAGACATGTATATACTTGTTTTGGTTAAGTGCTCCAATGAGGGCGTAACATATGTAAATAAATAAATAGTTTTATTTTCAATCGTGTCGGATTTTTATTAAATTTGTAGTGTAAGGGTTCGGAAATCGAATGGACTTTTCAATTTATTTGTAACTCAAACCACATTCAGTTTGTGCCATTCTGAACATAGCCATAAATTCTGGAAATCAGCCAGCACTGGGGTGAGGATCAACATTTAAGGCATCAGCATGGTAAGTGTTGAGTGGGTGTCCCTCGACGCAAGACCAACCTGCAAAAATGGGGGATCCTTCCAGCAGACGCAGACACCTCTTGTGAATGTGGAGCTGAACAAGACCCAACTCACCTACTTATCTCCCCCTCCTGGACAACCCATGCACAATGGAAGATGTTTTAGAGGAAGTAACAAGGCCATCGCAGCTGCAGTTTTTTTTGGAAATGTTGACCGGACACGGAAATGAATGAATGACCTGTAAGAAATATTACGTAAGATATTTATCACAAAATCATCATCATCATCATCATCATCATCTAAAGGTTAGGCCTTGTCGCAGTAACCATATTTGTCCCTCACTTGCTGAGCGTTTTAAGTCAGCATGCTGTTTAAATAGAAGTCCATGCATCACAGAATACAGATGAGCCTTCCGCAGTCTTCCTCTTCCTTTCTTCCCCAGAACTTTCCCTTCCAGTATGGTGGTCAGGAACTATTACGTACAAAATTAGGAGGGGGAGAAAAGGCAAAGCAAAGCCAACTCCATACAGGCCATGGAGGCCCTGGGAGTAATGGAAGGTAGAGGCTTCCACCCTTAGTGACATCGGCACTATATGGGATGGAGTTACCAGCTCCATGCTTGGCCGTCTTTGCTCCCAGGAATTACCCTGGTACTCATTTCTGGTGTAGGCTGAGTAAACCCCAGGGCTATTTGCGTTTCCGAAAGTGGTAGTTTTGTTTCTAAAATCCACTACCTGGGTGGCGATCGAACACGCTCCCTTTCAGTTAGAAGCTCAGCGCCTCTACCGACTGCGCCACGCAGCCCGTTATTAGGAGCGGGGGGGTTACTTAATTGGACTACATGTTTTGATCGTCAAACGATCATCATCAGATCCTGCTCACTTAGGCTTAGTTTAAAAAAATGTCGTGTGACCTCCTGAGAGGCCGAGTGCAGGTCTTTCTAGTCGACGCCCATGGGCGACCGGCACGTCGGGATGAGAGATGGAATGGATGAAGATGAATAAATTAAACTAGGCAAGGATCTGGAAGGAAGCGGCCGTGGCCTGTCAGAAGGTACCGTCCCAGCATTTGCCTGGTGTTGAAAATGGGAAACCACGGAAAACCATTTCAAGGACGGCCGACGGTGGGGCTCGAACCCACGCGTCTACTGAGTCAGCAGAGGGCTTGGCCCCATGACCTACCGCTGCGCTTTAGCCAGCGTAGCCACTAGTGTCAGTAGTTAAAATAATAATATCATAATATCGTATGGCCTTGGGTGCCGGATGCAAGCTTTGTTATTTGACACCCAGAGGGTAGCTTGCATGTCGAATTTCGTTGTTCCTTGACTATGAAAGTCAAGGAGGTTAGATGTTAGATAACTAAGCTCCTTGAACACTATAGCGCTTTCTAGTAGAGAAATGAGGAACTTTGTGTTGGCGGAAACTCCCGAGATTAATTTGGCATTATGAACTCGGCCTACTGAATTCAAATGGGTTCTTTGACATGCCAACATCGTGTGACATGCGTGTCGTATTTTTGCCGCCTTTCAAAAAAAATCACTTACCATGGCCAGGAGCGAACCTGCAATCTTGGGGTTAGTAGACCGACACGCTATCCACTCACCCACCGTGGCATGAATTGCACTAATGCACAAATATACATACAGTACATAAGTTTGTAAAAACTTCTAGTGCAGTGTATCATTTGTGTATTCGCCACATTGACATCATAGCCACTTTAAAATACGCCACCAGTTTAAATAGGAAAGGTTGATTTAGAACTTAAATAACAAAATAGTATAGACAACATGATTCCTGAAGTTCGTCTCCAGGGGCGGATCCAGGATAGGGCGAGGAGGGCGACCGCATAGGGCCCCGCGGTCCAGGGAGCCCCGCACCATGGATTGTTTTAAATTTAATTGATTAATTAATTATACTTTTCGAACTTTTCAAACTTTTTTTTAGCGTATGGCTTTTAGTGCCGGGAGTGTCCGAGGACATGTTCGGCTCGACAGTTTTTGTAGCTGCTTCGAGACGGACACCCCATGGGTGAGCTACAAGTACCGTTGGGGAGGGAAGGAGGGAAGTTGGATTGAAAGGACGAGGAGTTGGAAGGTAGCGGCTGTGGCCTATAGTTAGGGACCAACCCCGGCATTTGCCTGGAATGAAGATGGGAAACCACAGGAGACCATCTTCAAGGTTGCCGGCGGGGGGATGCGAACCTCCTCGCCTCCCGGATGTGAGCGACTGCCATCAGTCATGCCGTAACCACCACGGCTAACTCACCCGGTCTTTTCAAACTAATTTATAATTCATATTCTTTTTTCATTGCAGCTATGACCTCTCGTGACCGTTTAGCAAGTTTAAATTTCAGTGAAATTATAGAAGACTTCATCCGGGAAAAAGGTCGCAAAGTAATATTTTAATAGGGCCTATTTCATAGTTTACATAATCTTCTTCAAAGGGACTTAAAGGTTTCTTTCATATTATTAAAAACGTGTACTGTAGTGTATTGTAAATATTCTTTATTTTATTATTATTACAAAACTATTTGCCATTTGATTTGATATTTTTTTAAAATTTCCTATTGTTGTGGGCCCCACCCTATCATATCGCCCAGGGCCCCGCAAGGCCTGGATCCGTCGCAATCATATTTCAATTGATCACAGATTAACATAGTTAAAATACATTAATAATAACGCAACAACTATAGAATTGAGCAATAATATCTGTAAATAAGATTGACACGTTACTCAAGTTTTTATAAACTTATATACGGTAATCTAAACATTGTACAGGGTCATTATCTAATGTACGCCCCGATAAACACGGCAAGCTAAGTCGGCTTTGACTGGCGCAGATCGCGGGTGCGCGTACACTGTTCAGCTGGTGGTGGCGCGCACTTTTACACTTTTACCAAACATGTTCAATAATGTGTACTTACAGTGCTCATAGTCGATGCTGAAAATGTCCTCCCTCTCTTGTAACATACACCTGACATCTTCTGATGAAAGAATGGACAACATTCTGAAGTTCCTCAGCAGTGATGGATTCGATTTCATCTCTTATGTACTGTTTGAGTTCAGTTCACAGTAATCACAATACTCACTAAACGTGCAACACTAACGTCTAAGCTTTGCAGATACACAAAACACGTGTGAACTAACAATATGGATCAGCGGAGCAATACCCCACTTCACTGACTCATATCGTTTAGTGAGTTATCTGAAACAAGACGAAAATTTCGAATCATGTTTCCAGGAAGACCTATGCCTAATGCCAGTACAATTAGGAGGCTCGCTAAACGATTCAAGATAACTGGCTCCGTAAATAATAACAGACAACAAAACTTAGATGAGATCGTTGTCCATTCTTTCATCAGAAGATGTAAGGTGTGTGTTACAAGAGAGGGAGGACATTTTCAGCATCGACTATGAGTAGAGCCCTGCGCGGATAGACAAAACGTTATCCGCATCCGCCCCGCATCCGCACGACTATTATCCGCATCCGCGTGACTTTTATCCACAAGCTTGTTATCCGAATCTACTGGCATTACAATAATATTTGCAGGGTAATCATGCGCATGGATTGGGAAATTATTCGCATGGGATGAGTGTTGGAAAGCCATACTAATGTTGAAACTTCTCCTCACTTCCCTTATTTTGCTCCCATCATCCCTAATTGCACGTAGAGCTTTCTGCTGGGTAGGAGTTTTTCTCCATTTTCCGCGTATAATTTCTTGGCGTTGTCGCGTTGTATTTACTTGTATCATAATACTGCTCGGTTCCAAGCTCTGTGAACGTGCGGGATGAAGGGCAGAGGCAGGGTAGGAGCAGGCGAGAATTGAGAAGCCTGTCGACAGCCCGCCGTGTTACCTGACATTCTCGTCTATTCCAATGTTGCCAACATGGGTCTTTTCTGAAACCAGTGTGGCGTTGGGAATGAGTGAGTGAGTCGCCGACTAATGTATTTGATTCTGTTACTACGCAAGGACCGAGAAACCTCATCACTCGTCACCACCACTACCGATAGTCTGCGATGCACATTCCTCTCAGGTCCACGCAGCTTAGACCCGAGCAGTATGTTCTGCGCACCATTACCCCCACTTTGCTTTTAAAACGTAACTCACTGAATCCCGGTAAACTAATCTAATATATTGAAAAATAAATACATGCAAAACCACGGTAAAAACTACATTTAATTTTAAATAATAATTGTATCACACCTAGTAGGCGTACCTTCTCATTTGCTGGCTACAGAAAATACCATGCAATGTGTTAAGTTTCTTCATCCAAGCCTCACGGTTATCACATAGCAACTGGCATCATGCTGACTGTCCCTATCTGATAGGTACGATGACAGCTTAAGGGTAGCAGTGAACTGAGTTGCTAGTTGTACTACCGACTCAAAAAACATACGTGCGCACGATTAGCCGCTGCGCACAATTACCCAACTTTCCCCATGATATTCAACAAGTTCGGATTGTATTCTAAAAACTATCCGCAAATTTACTCCAAACATTATCCGCAGCTTATCCGCTATCCGCAAAGCCATGGAAAGTATATCCGCATGGCGAAAAATGTTGCGGATATCCGCATCCGCGCAGGGCTTTAACTATGAGCACTGTAAATACACATTATTGAACATGTTTGCTAAAAGTGTAAAAGTGCGTGCCATCACCGGCTGAACCGTGTACGCACGCCCGCGATCTGTGCCAGTCAAAGCCGGCTTAGTTTGTTTTGTTTATCGGGGCGCACATAATGACCCTGCATATTTAAGGTGCGTTCAAAAAGTAACAAGCCGGAGGCATAATTACACAAACCAGTACCTGTATGTTAGAAGTATTGGCCCTGGCTGTTGAGGCACTTGTCCCACTGTGACACGAGGCGGTGAATGGCTGTCTCATAAAATTCCCTGGGCTGCGATGTTAACCAGTTCCGCACGTACAGCTGGACGTCGGCGTCCGAGGTGAATCGTTGACCCCGCAGAGCCCTTTTCTGGGGACCAAACATGGCGTAATCTCAGGGAGAGAGGTCTGGACTCTATGGAGGTTGGCCGAGAACCTCTCATTTGAATTTCTGCAGGAGTGGCACGACTGTGTTGGCCGTATGAGGTCGTGCATTGTCGTGGTGCGACCACGGTGGCTATGGCGTTCACTGTCACTCGGCGGTCTTGGGTAATGAGTGCATCAACCAGCTGGACGTTGTCATCGGTAATGCAGAGGGGTGCCCCAGACCGGGCATCATCGGCTAACGACATTCGTCCCTCCCTGAAGCGCTTGTGCCACGCCTTGACCCTTGCAAGGGACATGCAGTGTTCGCCGTACACTTGTGACATTCGGCGATGAATGTCCGTTCCCCCTACTCCTTCCGCTGTCAGAAACCGAACAACACCTCTTTGCTCTTCGTTTGACGCCTTCATGTCACTGTTTGCAATGCGACTGGCAACGTTGGACGATTGATGCATGCTGCTGCTCGCTTTGTATCGTCACGTGACGTGCCCGCGTGCTCTCTAGCGACGGGCTGTGACCTTCCAAGCTCTGATCGGAAACACACCTCGTTACACACGCCACGATTAGCCGATGTAGTCACCAGTTTGCGCATTCCAGCCTCCCACTCGTTACTTTTTGAACGCACCTTATATATAAATATTTGTACACAAGTGTTATACTTAAACATCGTACATTAACTAAGCCTAATAATAATAATAATATCGTATGGCCTCGGATGCCTGGTGCAAGCTTTGTTAATTGACACCCAGAGGGTAGCTTGCATGTCGAATTTCGTCATTCCTTTGAACGCTATGCAAGTCAAGGAGGTTAGATATCTAAACTCCTTGACACTACGGCGCTTTCAAATAGAGAATGGAGGAAATTTGTGTTGGCGGAAAATCCCGAGATAAATTTTGCCATTGAACCCGGCCTACTGAATTCAAATGGGATCTTTAACATGCCAACATCGTATGAACAGGATCTGATGGTGATCGCTTGACGATCAAAACATGTCACCCAATGAAGTATCTCCACCCCCAATTTTGTACAAAAAAAGCGTGTTATTTTGTGATAAATATCTTATGTAATATTTCTTTCAGGTTAGGATATATATATACTTGTTTTCCCGCCTAATGTAATAGGGTACAATTGGTGTTGTACGACTGAAATGCTTTCTTTATTAATTGTGTTAATGACATGTTGACCCAGGGACTACCCATACATCCGACAACCCAAGGAGGTGGAATGGAGTTGGACGACCTACCTGACACCCTTCAGTGGGGCATTGTGGGTAACGGTGCTCCTGGTGGTCCTAGGCGTGTCCAGCATCACCTACCTGGCACATTACGTGTGGATTAACTATGGCATCACAACTATTGATGCACTGTGCCTCAACGGCTTCGGTGACATGCTGCACTGTGTTGGAGGTATCTTCTGCATGCAAGGTAAGCTGATTGTACCTCGACTGTAAATACAGTATGTTACTGATTCAGTTGCTCTTATTTTGAGCGTCCCACATTTTTTATAGATGTCTCATATTTTGAACAAGATATTTTATGGCGGCTTCGGTGGCCTAGTCGGTAACATGCTGAGCTTCTATGCCCAAGATAGCGGGTTCAAACCCGGCCGAAGCCGTCGGATTTTTTAAGAGCGTTAAACATTCCTCAGTATACCTTCCTTCGGAGGGGAAGTTAAGCCGGCGGTCCCATGTCATAGATTTATGGCATGTTAAAGAACCTTCCACTAATTACACCTGTTTGAAGCTAAATTGGATAGGTTAAGAATGCAAACAACGCTCTTAGGTTTCTACGTTCAATGCCAAGAGCCGACTGCGGTGGCGTCTAGTAGCTAAGTTCTGAACTTGGCCTAGTAGTCGTTGACGGTGGCGCTTGGTGGCAAATGTAGGAACTATTTGAAAAATTCTAAGTTGCAGTCTGTACTTAAATTAAAAAACAGATAACACACTCTAATACAGTCATCACAATTAACACCGGTTATCAGACAGATTCTACACACACCCAAAGTACACGGGGCTACATGACCGCGTTGTCGCAGCCCCTAAACTTAAGAACCAACCAAGATATTTTATAACTGTCCCAGTTTAATAAAAAATTAAATAAAACCCTATTCTAGGATAACTTTAATTTAAGTTGAGATAAAATATTTACTTTGGGATAGTTAAATAATTACAACAATTTTCCTCCTACAATACTGAAGCCCTTAAATAAACAGTATCTTCTGCTTTGCAGTGTTGCAACGTTGCGTTTATTGTGATAATTAGGGCCCTGATTATGATGAACTAAGAATGTTTAAAAAATTAACAAAATTACTGCAAATATCCAACAAATGACCCAAAAACTTGAACAATAAATGAGAATGAAATGATTAAATAAATTTGCTCATCGAGCTGTTTCGGGTATGAAAATGTTGGTGAATTCCAACACATTAAGAAATGCAAACACAAAACTTTCTCTTCACATATTTTGCAGAAAAAGATTTCACCATCGGAAAAAACAAATGCTCGCTGAATTCCGAAATTGTTCTTTGGAAATAAGCAGTGCTAGATGGCTTTTACTTCAGCATTTTAAATACACTCGAAATAACAAACACAGCCGAAAACACAGATTCACTCAACACACATATGGTTGCACTGAGGTACTTAACCAGACTGGCTTTACAGAGCCTACTGTCGTCTGCCCTGCTACCCTCACTTTCAACATTGCTCCAGAATTGGTTGCAAGCGCAGGTTATTTTCCAGAATGTGGATATGCTAAATAACTGGAACAATTTCCTCTTTATTTAGCATTGATCTGTCAATACGGAAAAATGAAATTTTGTCAGAGAATGTGGATATTCAGAAGAGTAAGAACTGAACAAAGTTACTTTAGTCTTCGGATCAACAATGAGTTGTGAAAATTCTCATGTCCCTGCATCCTCAATTAAGTTCCAATAATATCCAATACCATACACAAAAATGCATCAAAACCCTTGAAGATATGAGAAAATGACTCAAATATTATAAAATAGTCTAATCAATTCCATAAAATGGCTAAATAATGATGTATACTTTTAGAAAATGACATAAAAAATAAAAAGTGCCAAAAATGACCAAAATAAGATATACGGTAATACATTTTCATTTCTGCAATGTGGAAAGTATCATCAGGATTTCTGTTTAAGTTAGCAGTATCGATGGTGAACCAATTAACCTCTTAACCGGGCATGACGAGGTAACTCTTGTCTACTACCTGTTGCTACTCAAAATTGTTATCTGCTGGGGGGGACGCGTATTCGTGTCTCTTACGCTGTTGAGTGTAGTTCTATGATTGCTCCGTAGATGCCAGTAGGTTTCAGCTTTGCTGCGCCACAATGCGCGACAATTTCTCAATACACATAAACATTGTCTTCTGTGCAGTAATGGCGAAACGTGTTCGTTTGAATGATGAAAGTATTCTTCATCTCATTGACTCAGATGATGAATTAGATGATGAATTATCTTTGGATAGTGACGTTATTGACACAAGTGGTGAAAGTGACAGTGAGGTTGCTTCTGAGAACGAAGAGGAGGGAGAAGATGCTACTATTGCCTACAAGTGATGCAGCCACTTCGCCCTGGCTTAGCCAAGGTAATCCTCGTGCTCTGTTTACGTTTGTATCGGACAGTAGAATAAATATTGACATAAGTGATGCAAACAAAGGTAGCCCATTGTTCTATTTTAGCCAGTTTATAGATGAGGCTTAGGCGGCAGCACGCTGGCCTCTCACCACTGGGTCCGTGGTTCAAATCCCGGTCACTCCATGAGAGATCTGTGCTGGACAAAACGGAGGCAGACAGGTTTTTCTCCGGGTACTCCGGTTTTCCCTGTCAAAAATTTCATTCCAGCAACACTATCATTTCATTTCATCTGTCATTCATTTAATCATTGCTCCAGAGGAGTGCGTCAGGCCTCGGCAGCCGGCACAGTTCATGTCCTCGCCGCTAGATGGGGGCTTCATTCATTCCATTCCTGACCCGATCGGAGACTGAAAGCAGGCTGTGGATTTTCATTATAGATGAGGATCTTACCAATCTAATATGTGAGCAGACAAATAAATATGCAGAACAGTTTTTCGAAGCTCATACAGTGCTAAAACAACGGTCGAGAGCTCGGGATTGGACTCCGACTACCACAGGAGAGATAAAATTATTCCTATCTCTTCTCATTTTTTCAAGGAATAATAAAGAAGCCTTCTTACGAAATGTACTTTACTCGCAGGGATTCCATCTCAACACCATTCTTCAGCAAAGTGATGAGTGAGAAAAGGTTTTCATTATTGTTGAAGTTTTGTCACTTTGCTGACAATAAGACTGATGCCAACATGAGAGGAAAGTTGTTCAAACTCTCGCGTGTTTTGAATCCAATTCGCAGGAAGTGCCAAGAATTGTACACACCACAGGAAAACATTTGTGTGGATGAATCGCTAGTGTTGTGGAAAGGAAGGCTGCAGTGGAAGCAATTCATACCATCGAAGAGGGGTGGCTTTGGTTTCAAATTGTCTGTTCTTTGTGAGAGTGGTTCAGAGTACATTTAAAATTTTATTGTATATACTGGGAAGGATACAGACTTTGGGAACTTGTATCCCAATACTCCTATATCAAGTAGAGTAGTCCTCGAACTGTCACATGATTTACTGAACAAAGGATACACTCTGTATCTAGATAACTGGTATTCCAGTGTCCAGTTAGCTGAAACTCTGTGTAGCATGAACACTGGTATGGTGGGAACGATGCGTCTAAATCGCCGTGGGGTACCCGATGTTCTCAAGAGTAAAACGTTGCAAAAAGGTGAGCACATTGCTAGATAAGATTATGGTCCTGCGCTGGAAAGATAAGAGGGAAGTTACTATGATTAGTACAATTCACGACGATACTTTTATAGATGTTGAGAAAAGGAACAAAACTGAACGGAAATCCAAGCTAGCAGTGGACTACAATACGAATATGGGTGGAGTGGATAAGAGCGACAGGCAAATGGAGGCATATGCTATTGCGCGTGAAAGAGTAAAGAAGTACTACTACAAACTCTTTATGCATTTCCTAGACATTGTTGTTTTAACGCTTATCAGCTGTACACGAAAAATGGAGGAAAACAAGACAGGTTGCATTTTCTGGTTGAGCTGGGCGAACAGATAGTTGAAGAGAATCTTGGAGAAGCAGCTAATGGAGTGAGAAGCCCACAAGAAGGAAGGCCATTATTGAAACCTGCACCAACACGATTCACAGAGAGGCATTTCCCAGACTTCATTCCGTCCAGTGACCGAAAGAAGTGTGTGACAAGGAGGTGCAAAGTGTGTTACGACAAAGGTCTTAGAAAAGAAAGTCGATTTTGGTGCCCAGATTGCAAGGTTGGACTTTGTGTAGTTCCGTGCTTCAAGGCGTACCATTGTAAATAGACTCTATGAAGAAAAACTATTTTGAAGATTATTGTCTTACATTTCTTTTTGTAACATGACGTACAGTACAGTCCTTTACTTTCATTTTGTGCTGCTTTTCAAGCTATATTGTTATAGAACACAGTCATGTACCTCGTGTAATAATAATGTACTTTATTACAACAGTGACATCGTTTTCTTCGTTGCGTCAGACGAAGTCTCATTGTAATGTAGTTCCAAGAAGTCTAATCAGACTTTAATTATGGTTTGAATTTTAAAACAAATGCAATCAGGAAGGACTGGATAAATTTTCATGCTTGCACTCATAATGGTCGGGACGAGTTCCTTCGTCATTCGCGGAAGTGTAATGGGCGTGACGAGATAACTCGTCACCCACATCTTTATAATGGGCGTGACGAATTAACTCTTTTTCAGTCAAAATATATTCCCCACTACGAATGTTACTTTGTCGGTGGAAACTCCCCGGTTAAGAGGTTAAAAGATGATATGACATCAAAATCCAGACCCTGGTGATAAATATTGAATGAGTTTAATGTTCCTTCTAATTGCTTTGGTTTTAAAGATGCAGAGGTACCAGAATTTTACTCCAGAAGGATTTTCTTTAACGTAGCAAATGATTTGGGCCTCTTTCATGTAGGCACACTCAAATGCTAACCGACTCTGATGAGTTTTGATCATGGAACTTGAACCACATTAGACCTTGTCAAGGCAGTTATACACTGAAGAAAATGGAAATTGCAACACCCAGAAGGAGTGGTGCTACATTGCTGCAATTGAACATGCAGTACGAGTGTTCGGTTGTGATTCGATGATTGCACTTTCAGGTCCCTCTGACCGCAAGTTTGGACAACAATCAATACAGGATGTGCCCACCACGAGCTGCAATACATTGATGAATTCGTCAAGGCATGGAGTCAATAAGGCCCTGGATCGCTTCCTGAGGAATTGTGGCCCATGCTTGCTGCACTGCACGGTTCAGTTGTTCCAGAGTTGTGGGTGGCTGAGGACGGTTGGCCAGTTGTCGACCCATCATGTCCCACACATGCTCAATAGGACTGAGGTCCGGGGATGTGGCGGGCCATTCTAAGGTTGCGATGACGTGGAGAGCTTCTCTGGAGATGCGTGCAGTGTGAACCCGGGCATTGTCCTGCTGAAACATCCCATTAGCAATGTTCGCCATCATAGGGACAACCACTGGATTGAGTACCCTATCAACGTACTGTCGAGCAGTCATAGTGCCCTCAACAAGCACTAATTGTGATTTCACATTAAAGCCAATAGCTTCCCAGACCATAATGCTTGGTGTTGGCCCTGTGTGCCTCTCGACAATAAGGTCTGGGCGGCCCCTCTCCCCGGTACGTCGCCGCACACGATTCCGGCGATCTCTGCGGGCAAGACAAGCGCGATTCATCACTAAAGACGACCCTATGCCAATCGTTGACCCACGTCGATCGTTCTCGACACCAGACCAGCCTTATACGTCGCTGTTGTGGGGTTAATGGAACACCTTCTGCAGGGACACGGGATCGTAAGCCAGCTGCACGCAGGCGATTACCAACTGTTCGTTGTGTAACGTGAGGTGCCACAGCTGCTCGAATTTGCGCTGCTGTTGCATGGGGTTTCATCCGGGCCATTCGAATGATGCGGCGATCCTCTCTCACAGTTGTCTGTCGCGCTGGGCCTGTGCCAGGTCTACGAGTGTGGGTACCTTCATTTGACCACTGCTGCCATACACGTTGTACCATAGATGCCTGTCGGCCAACACGTGCAGCGACAGTCCTTAACGATAATCCAGCCTCACACAGCCCAATTATCCGAGCCCTCTCAAACGGCGACAGTTGTTGATAGCGTGCTCTTCTCTGTCGTCGAGGCATATTTGACGGGGAACACTTCACTGCACAGACAGCAAGTCAACTACGCTACACCAGAGTCCGTATACTGGAGTTGATTCCTCCACGACCAATCACGTGGGGAGACCTGTAGTAACAATCCAATGGGTCTGAAACTTTGATCGTTTATATACCTATCTTGAAAATCAACACAAACGACCAATGCCTTCATGGTGTTGCAATTTCCATTTTCTTCAGAGTATTACTGAGCTGCCGGTAAAATTGTGCATAACATGATCTTCTCACTAACATTTCCGTGCTGGCATCACATGATGTAGACTGCTAATAAGTAAATTATTGAACATCCAATGTTTCAATGTGCTACCAACTTTGGTTTTCAATAATATCCGTACATTATTGTGGCCAATTTTTGGCAAAACTAGGAAGAGGTGGGTTCAATTCCTACCTTAGCCATCCTAGAAGTGGTTTTCCATGGTTTTCTCACTCCTACTCTAGGCAAATGCTGGGATGGTACCTAACTTAAGTCGACGGCCACTTCCCACCCAAATCCTACCTGGATTACAAAAAGTCCTCTCGGCACGCCGGAAGGCGGAGGTAGATTTCACCGGACAAACTTGGGGATAGGCGAAAATAGGCAGAATATGCAGATTTTCGTAGAAGGATCAGACCTCATTTAATGCGAGAAGGTATTTTATAATTGGAGCTTAATTAACTTTGTTTTTCGTCATTTTATGCTTATTTTAAACATTTTATTGTCTTATGGGAACGGTAACCTTCTTGTCATTTGGGGTCCATTTTTATACTTGTGGTCACACTGTCCTTATGCTAGGTTTCGACACTGATGTGCAACTATGTAACGGTCTGTTACTTCTTCACGCAAAATTATATCTACCGCAGAGATTTTGGTTGGTTCCTCAGTTTAGGGGCTGCGACAACGCGGTCATGTAACCCCGTGTACTTTGGGATGGCTGTATTAGTCTGTAATTCAGGTAAGGACTGCAGACGGTCAATTTCAAGCAGTAGTTACTAATGTTGCTACCAGGTACTACCGTCAACGACACCTAGCTGTGAACTTGGCTACTAGATGCCACCGCAACCAGCAACTCGCAACGAACGTTGGAACTTCCCCTCCAAAGGAAAGCATACTGAGGGATTTTTGGCGCTCTTAGAAAATCCGACGACTTCGGCCGGCTTTGAACTCGCGACCTTGGGCATAAACATTCAGCATGCTACCAGTTACGTCACCGAAGCCGCTTCACACTTAGATGGAAATCTGAATCTGATCTCGTGCAAGTGCGTTATCTTGGCAACGTCTGATGGCTCATCCCTCATCAATTTAGTAGTGTTGCCATGGCAACCACTGATAGGTCTTGGCATTTTCTTATAATTCCGAAATTATTTTTCTCATCCCTTGGCATAATGGTGGGTTATATCAAAAATTCATTCAGACAAAAGTTTTAGGTAATTATTAGGGGAATATTGTCCATTTTGTACGGTTTTGATATTGTGCCTATTAAGAGAGATATGATTAATGTTTCCCGAAAAACCCACTTTTTCCCACCCCTTTGGTCAATGGTTGGTGCTATAAAAAAAACTCTTCAAACATACATTTTTGGGCTTTATCCGACACATAGTATGAATGTTGAACGGATTCGATATTTCATATATTAAGAGAGTTATAGCAATATTTCACTTTTTCGAAAAAAAAAAAGCCCCCCATTTTCACCCCCCAACGACCGATTTAGCCCAGTAACGAACTCGACCGAGATTTTATAGGTATACGTATTCGGTAAAAAATTCAAAGTGATTGGTACAAAATTACGGCAGTTATCGTGTCCACAATAAACTGATATACATATACATACATAAATTATATATAACTTTTGAACTGACGGTGGTTTTGGGGCCTGGGGATGTGAAACGCGAAGATATGTCGAAATTTTCCGGAAGTCGAAACATGGTACCCATTGCAATAGTTAGCTTTCTAACGAAATCTACCTCTGGTTGGTTCCTCAGTTTAGGGGCTGCGACAACGCGGTCATCTAACCCCGTGTACTTTGGGTGAGTGTAGAATCTGTCTGATACACGGTGTGAATTGTAATGGCTGTATTAGTCTTAATTCATGTAAGTACTGCAGACGGTCAATTTCAAGCAGTAGTTCCTAATGTTGCTACCAGGTACAACCGTCAACGACACCTAGCTGTGAACTTGGCTACTAGATGCCACCCCAACCATCAACTCGCAACGAACGTTGGAACTTCCCCTCCAAAGGAAAGCATACTGAGGGATTCTAGTGCTCTTAGAAAATCCGACGACTTCGGCCGGCTTTGAAACCGCGACATTGGGCATAGACATTCAGCATGCTACCAGTTACGTCACCGCCGGAAGGCGGAGGTAGATTTCACCGGACAAACTTGGGGATAGGCGAAAATAGGCAGAATATGCAGATTTTCGTAGAAGGATCAGACCTCATTTAATGCGAGAAGGTATTTTATAATTGGAGCTTAATTAACTTTGTTTTTCGTCATTTTATGCTTATTTTAAACATTTTATTGTCTTATGGGAACGGTAACCTTCTTGTCATTTGGGGTCCATTTTTATACTTGTGGTCACACTGTCCTTATGCTAGGTTTCGACACTGATGTGCAACTATGTAACGGTCTGTTACTTCTTCACGCAAAATTATATCTACCGCAGAGATTTTGGTTGGTTCCTCAGTTTAGGGGCTGCGACAACGCGGTCATGTAACCCCGTGTACTTTGGGATGGCTGTATTAGTCTGTAATTCAGGTAAGGACTGCAGACGGTCAATTTCAAGCAGTAGTTACTAATGTTGCTACCAGGTACTACCGTCAACGACACCTAGCTGTGAACTTGGCTACTAGATGCCACCGCAACCAGCAACTCGCAACGAACGTTGGAACTTCCCCTCCAAAGGAAAGCATACTGAGGGATTTTTGGCGCTCTTAGAAAATCCGACGACTTCGGCCGGCTTTGAACTCGCGACCTTGGGCATAAACATTCAGCATGCTACCAGTTACGTCACCGAAGCCGCTTCACACTTAGATGGAAATCTGAATCTGATCTCGTGCAAGTGCGTTATCTTGGCAACGTCTGATGGCTCATCCCTCATCAATTTAGTAGTGTTGCCATGGCAACCACTGATAGGTCTTGGCATTTTCTTATAATTCCGAAATTATTTTTCTCATCCCTTGGCATAATGGTGGGTTATATCAAAAATTCATTCAGACAAAAGTTTTAGGTAATTATTAGGGGAATATTGTCCATTTTGTACGGTTTTGATATTGTGCCTATTAAGAGAGATATGATTAATGTTTCCCGAAAAACCCACTTTTTCCCACCCCTTTGGTCAATGGTTGGTGCTATAAAAAAAACTCTTCAAACATACATTTTTGGGCTTTATCCGACACATAGTATGAATGTTGAACGGATTCGATATTTCATATATTAAGAGAGTTATAGCAATATTTCACTTTTTCGAAAAAAAAAAAGCCCCCCATTTTCACCCCCCAACGACCGATTTAGCCCAGTAACGAACTCGACCGAGATTTTATAGGTATACGTATTCGGTAAAAAATTCAAAGTGATTGGTACAAAATTACGGCAGTTATCGTGTCCACAATAAACTGATATACATATACATACATAAATTATATATAACTTTTGAACTGACGGTGGTTTTGGGGCCTGGGGATGTGAAACGCGAAGATATGTCGAAATTTTCCGGAAGTCGAAACATGGTACCCATTGCAATAGTTAGCTTTCTAACGAAATCTACCTCTGGTTGGTTCCTCAGTTTAGGGGCTGCGACAACGCGGTCATCTAACCCCGTGTACTTTGGGTGAGTGTAGAATCTGTCTGATACACGGTGTGAATTGTAATGGCTGTATTAGTCTTAATTCATGTAAGTACTGCAGACGGTCAATTTCAAGCAGTAGTTCCTAATGTTGCTACCAGGTACAACCGTCAACGACACCTAGCTGTGAACTTGGCTACTAGATGCCACCCCAACCATCAACTCGCAACGAACGTTGGAACTTCCCCTCCAAAGGAAAGCATACTGAGGGATTCTAGTGCTCTTAGAAAATCCGACGACTTCGGCCGGCTTTGAAACCGCGACATTGGGCATAGACATTCAGCATGCTACCAGTTACGTCACCGAAGCCGCTTCCCACTTTATCAGGCGGCTTTGGTGGCGTAGTCGGTAACATGCTGAGCTTCTATGCCCAAGATACCGGGTTCAAACCCGGCCGAAGCCGTCGGATTTTTTAAGAGCGTTAAATATCCCTCAGTATGCCTTCCTTCGGAGGGGAAGTAAAGCCGGCGGTCCCATGTCATAGATTTATGGCATGTTAAAGATCCTTCCACTAATTGCACCTGTGTGAAGCTAAATTGGATAGGTTAAGAATGTATACAACGCTCTTAGGTTTCTATGTTCGTTGCCAAGAGCCGACTGCGGCGGCGTCTAGTAGCTCAGTTCTGAACTTGGCCTCGTAGTCGTTGACAGTGGCGCTTGGCGGCAAAAGTAGGAACTATCTGAAAAATTGTTAGTTGCAGTACTTAAATTAACAAACAGATAACACACACTAATACAGTCATCACAATTAACACCGGTTATCAGACAGATTCTACACACACCCAAAGTACACGGGGCTACATGACCACGTTGTCGCAGCCCCTAAACTTAAGAACCAACCAACCAACCACTTAATCAGATGGAAATACTGAATCTGATCTCGTGCAAGTGCGTTGTCATGGCAACGTCTGATGGTCCATGCCTCATCAATTTAGTAGTGTTGCCATGGCAACCACTGATAGCTCTTGGCATTTTCTTATAATTCCGAAATCATTTTTCTCGTCCCTTGGCGTAATGGTGGGTCATATCAAAAATTCTTTCAGACAAAAGTTTTAGGTAATTATTAGGGGAATATTGTCCATTTTGTACGGTTTTGATATTGTGCCTATTAAGAGAGATATGATTAATGTTTCCCGAAAAACCCACTTTTTTCCACCCCTTTGGTCAATGGTTGGTGCTATCAAAAATCTTATTTGACATAAATTTTTGGCACTTATCCGACACATATTATGAACTTTGAATGGATTCGATATTGCACGTATTAAGAGAGTTATAGCGAAATTTCACTTTTTCGAAAAAAGCCCCCCATTTTCACCCCCTTCGACCGATTTAGCCCAGTAACGAACTCGACCGAGATTTTATAGGTATACATCTTCGGTAAAAAATTCGAAGTAATTGGTGCAAAATTACGGCAGTTATCGTGTCCACAAGAAACTGATATACATATATATATACATATATATATACATAAATTATATATAAACTTTTGAACTGACGGTGGTTTTGGGGTCTGGGGGATGTGAAACGCGAAGATATGTCGAAATTTTCCGGAAGTCGAAACATGGGACCCATTGCAATAGTTAGCTTTCTAATGAAATCTACCTAATAGACACACTAGTACAGACTTCATAGTGACGCAGACAACTTCTACACACACCCAAGTACGAGGGACTATGTGACCACAATGTCTCAAAGCAGCGGCTTCGGTGGAGTACTTGGTAGCATGATGAGCTTCTATGCCCAAGATTGCGGGTTCAAATCCGGCCGAAATCGTCGAAATTTTTAAGAGTGTTAAAATTCCCTCCATATGCTTTCCTTCGGAGCAGAAGTAAAGCTGGCAGCCTTCCACTAACTACGCTTGTGGAAGCTAAAATTTTTAGGTTAGTTTGATAACAAAAGTTTGGTGCTTTTCAGTCGGTCAACACGAATGTACCCAAAAAGAGCTGGGTTGTGCCCTAATCCTGAAATAGATTACATGAGATTAATAAATACACTAGGATGACCAGTTTCGATCGTCAAGCGATCATCATCAGATCCATTACACTTAGGCTATAACATCTATGTTTGAGAATACAGGTGAAAAATATTTACAATATGTACAATTATTTAGTTGCAGTGTTGGTAATGCAACTGTCGGTGTATGCTAATTGTAGTATATCTAATGTTAGGTGAAATGCTAAAATGGTGATGAAAATCCGGAGTTTGTCTGTTTGGGGTGATTATATGGTTATACAAAATCAACTATGGTTATACTCTAATAATACAGGCTGATACATATCCGGTTTGTCTTCCTGAACTGGAACTTCGAGCAGTTTCGTGTTCACTCTGGCACCAGTTTTAGGCACAACCCAGCTCCTTTTGGGCACATTCGTGTTGACCGACTGAAAAGCACCAAACTTTTGTTTATTTCGGCAACACTGAAAAATGGCTTCAAACCTCACAATAGTTTGATAACGCTATATTAGTTCGAACGTTCGCCGCCAGGTGCTGGCTGCGATGGCATCTAGTAGCCAAGACCACACCTAGGTGTCGTGGTTGGTAGAATTTGGTAGCAAGAGTAGGAACTACTTGAAAGAATGATCGTCTACAGTCCTTCTACCTGAATCACAGATAACACACACTAATACAGCCATCACAATTAACATCGGTTATCAGACAAATTGTACACACACCCAAAGTACACGGGGATACATGACCGCGTTTTCGCAGCCCCTAAACTAAGGAACCAACCAATCTGCCTCAAAACCCCTAACGAATCAATAACAACACTGTAATTCCTGAAACCACTGGAAAGATTCTTGTATAAACCCACCATTGGGATTTGGCGAAATCAAATTTTCTTGGAGTGACTGTACTTTTCTATATTGATTTAATGTCATTAGTAACCTATATATAACATCCTATTATTATTATCTGTAATCTGGCTGCGTGGGTCAGCTGTAACGTTCTCGCCAGTTGGCATTTGACGGTGCGTAAATGCAGGGGAGCCTTGTCAGTAGATTTACTGTCACATTAAAGATCCCCTTCAGGGTAAATTTCCGGCACCCCGGCATCTCTAAAACCACATTTGTTAAAAAGGATGTAAAACCAATAACAATATCTATTATCTGTGTCTTCTTTCTCATTGATTTCCCAGTGGAGACACAGACGATGACACCATACTGTGCCCTTATCCACTTGTGCATATTGGAGATCACAGGCACATATTTAAAGTCCAGGCGCAAGTTTGAGTAGCGCGCGGCTTTTATTCTCGAAGCATTTCGAAGCTTTATGCAGGCAACTGAGATGCTAGTGACGAATACCGCGTCATCATCAAGGATATATTTTGATTAAATAGTTCCAGATTTTATGGAAACATGGAATGCATATCATTTTACTGGCACGGGAAAAAAGGAGTTAAATGAACCATATCGGAAGAAAATCTGATGATCAGAAGCCGAGATATTGGCAGTTTTGTGATTGAGGATTTCCTCCACTGTGACGTCAGCGTGTAGCTCCGTGGAGTCTAAATTGAGGGCCCGACCAGACTCAATATTCACATCTTCATAGCGCATGGTCGCTGACACTTCGCATATTCACTTCTTCATAGCGCATGGTCGCTGACACTTCGCATATTCACTTCTTCATAGCGCATGGTCGCTGACACTTCGCATATTCACTTCTTCGCAGCGCTTGGTCGCTGACACTTCACAGATACACTTCTTCGCAGTACATGGTTACTGATACTACGCTACGGTTTAAACTTAGGCGCATGGTCGCTGTTACTTTGTACAAATACTTTAAAATTTTTGGACCAAGTGATGGTCAAAAGTGTTAGTCGTTTTTACGTTCAGTGGAACTGAGAATATTTTTCAGTGGAGCTGTTTCAAATAATAGGCATCGACATGCAGTCAACACTTAGTGAAATTCCGCTGCATCAGGAAATAAGGTAGACTTAGTCCTCAAAACCGCATTTAATTATTTGGAATATTTTATTTCCAATTCACCAGAGACAAGACTGTGGTTTGGTAACAGTAAGAACAACCACGACATCATATCAGTACTTATTAGATACCAGTCTTGCTTGGAAAGACCACTTAGCCGACATACGGGACCAGCTGTGTCTAACGCTGTCTGGGGGATGCATAATCTCGCCCGGTAGGAGAGTAGGGGGCTGAAGAAATCCTTTCCCAAAGTTAGGACTTGGCCGACGACTGGGACCAGCTGTGTCTAACGCTGTCTGGGGAATGCATAATTCCACCCATAGGATAGTTATGGCAGGAACATCAGGTCTACACCAAAGCACAACATGATTGTAAGAGTATCGAAATTGGATTGTATGTGTCACAGTTGCATCAATGTTACATCTGTTTTTTTTCTTACCATGGATCTCAAAGATCGAGTCCCCTTAACGCAAATAGCCACAGCAATTAAAACATTCATCATGAACATTATCAGTCGAGAATATTTCGAGGCAACGAAGGAACTAGCAGTTATGTCTTGCTAGATTAACCACGAGTAAAATGGAGGCCGATACGAGGATTTAGGTACGGGTCCAAATGGGACCGAAGAATGGGACAATCTGGTTCTAACCAGATTTACAGGGTCAACATCTACAAGAATGTAAGCTACATTTGAATTATTCTTATGCTTAGTTATTTGGAATTCTCCATTTCTACAGAACTATCAACACAACTTTTCTTTTGTAATTTGCTGTCGCAAATTAGACTACGAGGCATTGGAGGCCTAGATCTGGACATTTTCTGTGTTCAGATACCTTTATTCGTCCATAGAATCTATGGACAGCATCATGAGCATCTACTGTCGACCAATGTATTATGTGCACTCGAGTTTGAAGGTTAGTTGTGAAGTAACCAATAGACCTACATAAAATCCAATAACATCATCATTTTTGTTGTTCTATTTTACGTTAGTTCATGTAGGTTTGAAATTTAAAATTTATATTTTAATATTTTTTATCGTAGTTGGAACACAAAAAGTGCACGTTTTTAAGCGTGTTTCAACCATGCGTCACATTTCAGAATTATTATCTCAAAAATCCGTCATCAGATGGAATCCAAATTTTCACACAATATGCATTAGAATGTTGTATAACTAGTTTATTAATTTCAAAATTTCGTGTGTCCAAGAAACAAAGTTGTTATCATTCTTGTAAGGTAACTTTTTCTCGGCTCAGGGTGGTTGGAAAATGTAGTTCTTATTCGCGTTGTAATCCTTATACATCGAAAAGTTATGCTGTATGACTGTGAATTACGTAAATTAATTCACTTATTTTATATCAGTTTGTATTTGTAGGGGGAAAGAGACATGGTTCACCAGCTAGCCGCTCCGGGGAAAGCTGCACAGCTTTGCCGAAATGGAGCCCACACGCATTATGACGTGCCTCGCTCGGAAGAGATGAGCTCCATCTCCATCTCCATGAACTAACGTAAAATAGAACAACGAAATGATGATGGTATTGGTTTTTATGTAGGTCTATTGGTTACTTCACAAACAACCTTCAAACTCGAGTGCACATAATACTTTGGTCGACAGTAGTTTGATTTTTGATGTTTCTAATCGCGGTCATCAGCCGTAGGATCTGTTGATCTTAATATTTATTTAGTTTGCGGAATGGATATTTTCCTATTTAAGAATTCGAGCTTGATTGTTCTCGAGTTGTTTTGTTAAGCTAATTCCAGTTTGGAAGTGAATAAAAATATAATAATAATAATAATTTTCATTCTCTGAAAAATAAATAATAATTTGATAACTTATAATAATCATGTCGTGTTATGCGGATTATCAGTTTGATATTTGGAACAGTTTAGCTACTTCGGATCGTTTCTTTTTCCGAAGGTTAGTGGTTAGACGCATGCCCACATTCTGAAGAAACAGAATAATGTTTGAAGCATCTGAAAGTTGCGTTATAAAATCAAAGCTTGTGGAGACACGGAAGGTTATCAAAATGGGAAATAAGATGCTTGTATAAATTAGGGTTTTCTTGAATTATATAAATAGTAAATTATTTGGGTAACGTCGTCATATGACAAATTTTTGACCATGAGTAGTCACGATTTAAACATACCTGTAATTAATGTGATGGTGAAATTTGTAGTAAACTTATTGGAGGAGCTTACTAGCTTCCTAGTTTTCCAGTTGGATAACAAGCGATGGCTTGATTAAAATAATAATGTGTGATATGAATAATAATATGTGGAAAAATATTGTGTGTTATAAAAGATGAAATTTGTCATTCCAATTGTGCAATTAAGTCACATGAATGAATATGTTGTTACGTGAAGCATCAACCATAGTGATGGTTAGATGGCTTATATAAAATATGCTGATAAAAAAAATATGGAAGTAAAAAAAATATATAATTACGAATCACACTCTCGTCGAAATAGATCAGCCAATGGTTATTTCATGCAACCATCACGGTTATATTTCACATTTGATTTTCTCGTGTTCTACATATTTTTCCCAGTACTTGTCAACCCGAGTTTATTACAGATAAACCATTACTTTTGACGATGCCTTGCCGTTAGTCAAATACAATGTGATCAGGTAATTGTTGACACATTAGTAGAATGGGCCGGCGCTAAAGATTATATTTTCATTGTTATTTAATGAACAGCCGCTTCCATCTCAAGTATTTGTGATCCTATTGAAGTTCCAAATCTTATAAAAGCATAAATTTTGTAGAAGTTAATATTTTCATATTCAGATGAATAATAATTTTGAAGAAAATTATGAGAAGGATCTTTTCAATAATTTGAAAGCTTAATGTTTGAATTATTAATGTTTTGCAATTTAATTGACATTTGGATATGTTTTGGTTAATGATTCGATCCATGAATATAGAGTTTAATGAATCATGTATTTTCGGATCGAGAACAGATGATGTAATAAATATATTTTTTTAAATCATAATCGAGGTTCTTCGAATCCATGCTCATCTTGTTTAAACAATTGTTAGTTAATTGATGCTCAGATGTCCTACAAATCTTATTTTTGTGATTACTGACTGCTATGATAATTAATGTATCGATTTTGAATGCAAATGTTGATTCTTGGAAAGTGATAGATTTTCATTTAAACAAATGAACATATAAACAAAAGTGATTTTTGACAAACAAGTGAATTAGTTAAAATATGATTTCTTTCAACAAGTGAATATTCGTCAAGTAGGATTCAGGCTGGACGATTGAATTTTCCCTGAATAACCTACAGTTGTACATAAAATATTTGGACAATGCCAACAGGACTGATATTCTGGCATTTGTTCAAATTAAACAGTGTTTCATGTGTTGTTAATTCTGTCTTGTATATAATGTGTGTGAAACTGTTTCATGCATCCACAATGCTATTTCTGCATTCTTTTAGATTCAATTTTACATATAAATGAAATGAGATTCTTTTAGAAATTGTGGTGTTTCCAAATCTTTCTTATATCCTTATTGCTGCATCGAGCCGACAATCAGTAAAGCAATTTAGATCTTGTTTGTTGTTGTAGTTTTCACCCATATGGCGCCCTGAGATGTTTTGATTCTCGTGCTGACTGATTTTTGGTAAAATGCATATGTGGTCGTTGGACTTCAGTCTAAACGGGCACAATACAGTTTAAAAAAATGGTAAAATATTTTGTTGTTTTCTTCTTTGGTAATAAACTAGGTTTGTTTCAGCTCCCTGGATTGTTCCATATTCGTGTTGTGGCCGCCTCATTCGCTGGACCACATTCCTGACTGCTATAATCTTGCTGGGGTCCTACTCTGCTAACCTGGTGGCACGCCTCACTGCCAATGCCGAGCTGGTTCTCCCCTTTGAATCGTTTGAAGGCCTAATGAGGGACAACAGATACAAGTTCTCAGTCATGTTGGGAACAACTTACATTGATTACTTCAAGGTGCGTTTCACGATATGTACAGTCACACAAACCGTTTTGGCCAAGTTTCAATGACGGGTTTACGCGAGAACCTTTACAGCGGTGTCATGGATTATTAGTAATGGAGACTCGGTTAAATCCTCAATATTAAGGGATTGATGGTAAACGTGGTAAATTAAGGGAAAGGGTTTCAAAAAATTAACATTGAAATTAAATTACTACAGGGTCATTATCTATGTGCGCACGAGTAAACACGGCAAGCTAAGCCGTCTGTGACTGGCGCACATCGCTGGTGCGTGTACCCTGTTCAGCCGGTGGTAGCGCGCACTTTTACACTTTTACAAAACATGTTCAATAATGTGTACTTACAGTGCTCATAGGCGATGCTGAAAATGTCCTCCCTCTCTTGTAACACACACCTGACATCTTCTGATGGAAGAATGTCGGTCAACTCTTATTATTTACGGAGCTTGTTTCCTTGAATCGTTTAGCGAGCCTCCTAATTGTACTGGCATTAGAGGCACAGGTCTTCCTGGAAACTTGATTCGCAACTTTCGTCGGTTTCAGAACAAGATTTTCTGCTTTTCATATACGAATTATGGATAAACACACATTCGCGCAATGTCAATTGGTGTCTAGGCATGACCAACAATCACAGTAATCACAATACTCACTAAACATGCAACACTAACATCTAAGCTTTGCACCGTGTACGCACGCCCGCGATCTGCGCCGTCACAGCCAGGCGCGGATCTAGAGTTTGGCTATGGGGGGTCAGAGAATCGAAATTGTTAAGACAAATGGTATCACTAACAACGCAATCACAAAATAACCAATCGTACAAAACCAGACCAATTTTTTTGCAAGCTACATGGATAGAAATTTGATGCGTTTAGCGCACCAAAAATATTCGAACAAATTGCAACGGCGTGTTTTGCGACTTTTACATCGAGCTTCGAGAAAAGTATCAAGGTACGTTACAGTTTCGGCAAGTCGAATTGGTACCGACAAAGGGAGAAAGTCACAGCTTAAATTGCCAACCAAGCTTGCAGTTTGGACGTCGGCAAAAATTGTTGGTGCGAAAAAAGCCCCAAATTCCTATCCGTGCATTGCTGCACATTCATCGTGTCATCACTATAAACATCGATTCGGTAATCACAAGATTTGCTAAACAAAATAGACGAGTTGATTTTGTTATATAATAATCGTTTTAATATAACAGGTATGACGTTGTAAATATATACACTTGTAACAGAACATAATATTTGCAATAAAGATATTTTCAGTATTGAATAAAAAGAAAAAACCGTTTTTCATTAAAAAATCGTTAAGTTTTATTTGTATGGTTATTGTGTTTTCGTTTTTTGAGTTTGCAAAAAAATTTGGTCTCGGTTTGGGGGGACGGGGGTCATGACCCCTGTGCCCCTCCCTTGAATCCGCGCCTGGTCACAGCCGGCTTAGCTGGCCGTGTTTACTCGTGCGCACATAGATAATGACCCTGTAGTTATTTGTGACATTTATTATTTAGCGTATGGCTTTAAATACAGCGAGTGTCTGAGGACATGTTTGGTTCGCCCGAGTGAAAGCAATTGAATCGGTCGGAGCTAAAAAGCATTAGGTCAAAAATAGCCATTTTTTAACATTTAGTATTCATGAAATATTGACTCAAGATCCTTCAAACGGCATATGAAAGAATTAAGTCAGCCTTCTCTTTAAGCCAGAAACCACTGTTACATGTAGTGAGATTGGAGGAGAAAAGCATTGAGACTTGTTGCCTTTCAGCGCCATATTCCGTACTTGATGTTGGCCGCACTGCAAGATTCCAGAGTGTTACAATGGCACCATATTGTAAATTACATGATTTAGGTGGTTTTTAGCCTACTTTTCACATTTTGCAAAAATGAGGAAAAAGTAGACTTATGAGATCGGGCAAATGTGTGTCTGTCTGTCTGTCTGTCCGTCTGTCTGTCCTTCTGTCTGTCTGTCTGTCTGGCTGGCTGTGTGTGTGTGTCCCCCTATCAACTCCTAAACGGCTGGAGCAATCGAAACAAAATTTGGTAGGATTAAAGATCTATACCTGAATATCTCACGGCCATATTTGAAAATGATGTCAGTGCTACCAACTGCTAAAAAATCGCAATTGAAATTTGAGCTCCATGATGTAGTCTATATCTTGGAAGGTATGAATGGGAGCTATTTCAAAATTGGCACACGTATAGATAATAATATTGCAGTTTAATTTCCAGGAGTCCATACATGGCAGTGTTGCCAAAATGATTATAAGCCTGCTGATAGGTCCAATTTTTAAATGCATATAACTTCTACTCTATCAATTGGAATTCAACCAAATTTCGTATGTTGTATGTGTACATAACCAGATATGACTGAGCGTATTCTTAAGAACCACCAGGGCTGCCAACTGTTAATAAATGCTCTTAATTTCTTTTATCCAAATACCAATATATCAGAAAGTATGCAAGCCGACAGCTTTAAACTATGCACACGTATAGTACCTGACATTCTATATTAATTTGGAGTAACTTATATACGTCAGTGTTACCAACATGATTCTAAGCCTGCTGAGAGGTCCAACTTTTAATACATGTAACTTCCATACTATCATTTGGATTTCAACCCAATTTCGTATGTGCTATGTGTACCATAACAGATATGACTATGCGTAATCTTAAGAGCAACCAGGGCTGCCAACTGTTGATATGTGCTGTCTCTATTTTTGTTACCCTAATATCAATATATCAGAAAGTATGCAAGCCAATAGCTCTAAACTTTGCACACGTATAGTACCTGGCATTCTAGATGAATTTGGAGTAACTAATATACGTCAGTCCTGCCAACATGATTCTAAGCCTGCTGATAGGTCCAATTTTAAATTGCATGTAACTTCTATACTAACTAATGGATTTCATTCAAAATTGGCACAATAATAGATCATATTATTTCAGATTATTTCTGACCAATACATGCATGACATTGTTGCCAACATGATTTTACGCGCGCAGTTACATCCAATGTTTAACTGCATGTAACGTCCATGCTATTCATTGGACTTCAACCAAATTTTGTATTCTGTACCTTAAGAGATGGAACTAAGAATATATTCAGTCATCAGGGCTGCCAACTGTGGTGCCCTATTAGGCTACATTATGCCAGGTATACAGTATTTCGAACTAATTAGAAATTTCGATATTAGCAACTTAATTTCGTCATTATTCTAGATAGGTTCATATACTGTAGAATAATCATTGGCATGAAAAGTAGGCTCTTTAGTTCGTCACGGAACTTCTTGTTATATCAGAAATATATTTTACAATAAAATATCATGTGGAATATTCTTTCTGGATGGCTTTATGCCGTGCTAAACTGACCACGGAGCTAAAAGGCATTAAATAAACAAGTAGTTCCGAGAAGAACTATACAGCCTATTTTCATATATCCTACTTATGTTAATTGCCTCGATCAACATACAAAATTTCAGTTTGATTGCTGTAATAGATTCGTAAATATTGAGAACCGACTAAGTATTTAGGATGGTCGCCATGTTGGATTTTTATATATGTAGGTCTTAGAGTTATGTACTGTTACATGAAGATTATTTTGTACGTGTAGCATTCAAACTTCAATCGCTTAATTAGGACACAAGAAGTAAAAACGAGATCTTAAAATTTCGCACAGCTGCCATCTTGTGGTTATGGAAACAATTGAAAAAAATTAGATGCCAGTGGATTAACATGTGTACAAGGATTTACTGTACCAAGTGTCACTGCACTCGGATGGTTAAATTGCGAAAACAACCATGTGAATATTTATAATTCGCGTCGCCGCCATGTTGCATTTGGGATCACCAGGTTATTGAAAGTTCTATAGGTGAACTTATGTTCATAGGCCCTATGAACATTAAAAAATTCAGTTTGATTGCTATAATAGATTCGTAGATATTGAGATCCATCTAAATATTTCGGATGGTCGCCATGTTGGATTGTTATATGTATACGCCATAAAGTCCTGTACCATTAAAGGAAAATTATTGCGTAGGTTCATTATTCAAATTTTCACTTCGATCGCATGATTACGATGCAAGAAATAAAAACGTAAATTTAAAATTCGCACAGCCGCCATCTTGAGGTTATGTAAACAATTGAACTAAATTAGATACCAGTGCATTACAATGTGTTTAAACATTTCCTGTACCAAGTTTCATTGCGTTTCGATCATTAAATCGCGAGAATGGTCTATTTAAAATTTTCAACTTCGCTTGGCCGCCATATTCGTTTTGTAGTTAACCGGTTTTTGAACGTCTTATAGATGAACTTCCAGTAGTGCCCTTTATGTCCGTACAAAATTTCAGGGTGATACCGCTAATTGTTTCAGAGATATAGAATGCCGGTGAAATATTTCGCACAGCCGCCATCTTGAGGTTATGTAAACAATTGAACGAAGTTAGAAGTCGGTGCATTACAATGTGTATAAACATATACTGAACCAAGTTTTATTGAGTTTGGTTGGTTAAATCGCGAGAAACGTCTATTTAAATTCGCAATTTCGCCTGGCTGCCATGTTGGTTTTGTAGTTACCAGTTTTTCAAAAGTCACATAGGTGAACTTTTAGTAGTTCCCATTATCACCGTAAAATATCCCAGGGTGATATCGGTAATAGTTTCGGAGATATTGAATGCTGGTGAAATATTTCGCACAGCCGCCATGTTGGATTGGTGAGACGTAACAATATGTGAAGGGCACGGTGGGGGTCGTCCGGAATAGTGCTATGAACTTACCGAGTTTCATTGAAATCTCTCCATCCGTTTAGAAGTTATTCGGGGGACACACACCATCACACATGCACACACAGACAGACACACGGACAAAAGGTGATCTCATAAGCCTATTTTTTCATAAATGAAAATAGACTATTTTTTTTATTAAATTATAATTGATATTCCGCTAACACAAATATAACCTGAATAGTTGCTTCACAACATGCAGCGAGACACTTCCCTATAGCACAGTTGCTTTCTTGGGCCGTGTGACCCACGGAGAGCGTTGAGTCAGCGCCAGATAAGTAGCATCTACCGTAACACATCAGCGCCTGCATGCGGTCATAGCTTGATTACATTCCCAGCTGGAAAAATAACTTAGTTCAGAAAGTTAAGACTTGTCGTGAGGTACTGTAGCCTGCCTCGTATCACATCATTAAGGTTCGGATGTTAAGGAAAAGTCATATTTTTTTCCTGAGCTCATTTTTCCCGAAATCTGAAAAGTAAATTTGAATGACGGGTCCCTGACCACATTTAAAGCAATTTGATGTTGCCTATAAATGTATCTTTCGGCTATTTTTATTGTTTTGGTCATATTTGGTCATATTTGAGTGATATAAGATCATTTTTGGTTATAATTTCAGCATTTTTGTTTAAATTGAGGCGTCGTTAACAAGGTACGTGTTATCTGCGTCGACTTTCAAACACAGGATTTCCCAATAGTGTAGTGTAGTGTGATACTGAATGAATGTTGAACATTTTAATGTACTGTAGCTCTGTCGGTTTGTATGATTAAATGTGTCTGGTGTATTATCGCTGATCACGTTTTGGCACTTAAGACGTTTACTGGATGTTAGTGATACTCTACCTATCCCAAAAATTCATGTTATTTAATTGTTTTTTAGGTCATATTTTATAGTTTTTAGGGCATATTTGCTTGCATATTTTGTACTTCTTTAGGTCGTCAACTTCCGAACCCTACACATCATCATCGTCATCAGCTTCTAAAGGCTAAAAGTCATTGCAGCCATTTTTTACGGTATTCCTCTTCATATGGGCATACGAGCCACATTCCATTTCCTTGACAATGTTCTTGAGATATGATTGTCTTGGTCGTCCCCTTGTTTTTTTTTCCAAAATTTTTTCCTTCAAAAATTACCTGGAGGAGAGTGTCATGTCTGAGTATGTCTCTCATGAATTTTGCTTTCCTTTTCTTGATGGTGTTCAGCAGGCATTGATTCCCCTGAATTTGGTTCAGAACAAGCTCATTTGTCTTTCTTTCTATCCATCTTGTTCGGGTCATTTGTCTCCAAAATCACCGAGAGCACTAACACCCCACCTCGTGCCTCGCTGGCATAGGGAGATCGTGGGTTCGAATCCTACCTCGGCCGTCCTGAAAATGGTTTTCGTGGTTTCCCATTTTCACCACCAGGCAAATGCCGACACGGTTCTTTCCAATAGGTCCACGGCCGATTTCCTTCCAATATCACTTCCCTGTAGTCCAGTCGACAGGTTGGAATAAGTGGGGTTAGGTGGAAAAAGGTCAGAATTTAATGAAACTTTGGGATGTTGTTCAGGGATGGTTAATTAACAGGTCGTCGAGGTTGTCATTGTCAATGTCGCCTCCATAAACTGCTACCAGGGACTTCTCTCCAGGGGCATATGACCTCGTAGTTCCGCCCCTTAAAACAACAATAATCAATCATTAATCAACTTTTCTCCAGCGTCGCTGATCTGCTGAGGACTAGCGTTTGGTGTGAGAAACGGAGCCACTGCTGCAGAGAGGGAGGTATTCATGTAGGTGCTGCAAATTTTGTTATTCCCCAATCCATGTGGTGCTGACGCGGTCTGCTTCCTCCTCTTTTCTGAAGATAGATGTTCTTTGTGGACATACCTAATGCTCTCAACATAATAAGTATGTCCACATCTTCAGAAGTAATGATGACGCTGTTGAATTCGCTGGCCTTGGATATGGCGGTGTTGACGATCATCACGTCGGCGTCCTCATATGCCTCCTTCACTTCGATGCTTGCATCCGCCTTTCGTGTCATCAACATCGAAATGAATGCGCTACAGATTATTCACACGATCAGTGACGAAGGCTAAATTGCAATTAGCCCGCCTACCACCAACAAGGGACGCTGCCAAGTACCACTCCCTACGCACTTACCAGCAAGTACAGGCATGGTTAGGCAATGAACTTCTCCCATCAGTTTGGGGCTGGAGCGAGGGGTACTACCAATCCCCACAACCAGAAATGCTGCGCCGGATAACATCCTCCAGATTGTTTCCTGCAAGTGCAGCAAAGACTGCAGCGCCGGAGCTTGCAGCTGCAAGAAAGGAGGTCTTAGGTGTTCAGCAATGTGCAAGCACTGCACAGGCCACTCCAGCGAAAATGACCCCGCAACTGATTTGAACGAGGAAGACTCACCAGACATAGACGACGAATACGACGACGAGGACGTCATTAATAGCCTAATCACTCAGGAGGTCGACGAGCACTTACGAGCAGAACCAATGTCAAAGAAATCCCGACAGGAACTGTAATGAGTACAAATGAGTACCTACTATGATATGTACATGTATATATGAGTACCTTTCAATAATAATATCTTTATTCCATATAATGTATGCCTTGTGAATACCATCATATTATTAATTACATTAATTCTTTCCACGAAAGGCCTACGTCTTTTTTCTTACCTGCCCTGGGATAATTATGTAGTGGGAGGAGGGAGGAGGGGGGGGGGGGGCGATCAAAAAGTAACTAATATCAATAACAATATGATGTGAATATGGTTGGTTTTCATCAAAGAATAAAAATTAGCTTTTGTGAATTGGGGTTGAGTGGGGAAGGGGGGAGCGGGGGGTGGGGGTGGAGGGTGGGGTGGGGGTGGGGGTTTCCAAAGTTGGTGATTGTAACCAGGAACCATAATTACAACAACATTTCATCATAGTTTGGGTATAAGAGAAAAAAATATGGTGGAATGGTGCATTTTTTAGCATTTTTTAGCGATTTATGAAAAATGACATTCATTTTCTAAGCGCCATATCTCGGCAACGAATTGACATACAAACATGTTCGAATAGTCAAAATTGTAGAAAATGTAACGCTCTACAATAATGCATAAGAATGCTTTTGCGGTAGGACGTAAGGGAAAACAGTTATTGAGGAAAAACCGGAGGAAGGTCGAAACTTTTGCAGTTTCATCCCCCCTCCTCTGTTCGCACAGGGTCCTCGAGGTCCAAAACTTGAGAAAATGTTAATTAACCATCCCTGAACAACATTCCAAAGTTTCATTAAATTCCGACCTTTTTCTATCTGAAACTACCTGTCGACTGGGCTACTGAACCGTCCTGAAAAGAAAAGTACATGGCCATTGGCTGCATTAATAAAATTATTATTAAAAATATAAAAAAGTGTATGTGTTAAACTAGTTGGGCGCTCTGCCCCTGCTAGCGCCAGTGCCTTGCTTGGCAGACAGCAACACCACCTAGAGAGAAAGCCATGCAATATGGTTTGAATGCACGAGTGACGTCACAGCCCAACGGCTGTGTGGCCATGGAGACACAGGAATAATATTCGTGTTTATGGTGTGGTTTCGGCGTTATGTGTTTAGTGTTTACGGTCCCGGTACTGATTTTCTCGGAATTCCTATTCGCTCATACTTCATGGTTATCAGTGCAGTGTTAAGTTATGCCTAATATGTGCAGAGTGACAAATTGTTTTAGGCAATTAAGCCAAGGGACCTTTTCCTTATTATGAAGGGAAGAATTCGAAATCGGTACCAGCTATTCACCGCAATATATTCCTACAAATCATTCCAAGGTATGTTTAAACCGAGACTGATTAAAGATTAGTAAACAGATAGTCAGGCTAGCCCCTCTGTTCGTGAAAATTCATTTAGTTGTAAAATTCAGAATTTTCTATCCTAAATGATGTGCTACCGTACAGGTTATGTCGTTAGGCCGTAGCAGGTTCTGATTAATCCGTTTTTCTATTCCACTAATCTCATTCATTACATTTATTATTCGGGCGGGGGAAGAGGGGTGTGTGAATCAGGTTTGAGATTGAATAAATTTAGAATAAATAGATAACTAATGTAATACAAGGTGATGAAATTATTGTATCGTCATGTTCGAATGAAATTCCTAGGAGCAGTCCCTTCTCGGTTCCACAACTGCCCAGAGTATTTAACTGGCACTGCAATATTGTCTGCCTAGAAGATCCAGATGATGGGAGGTGTAGGATCGAAAATGAAAGTTTATCATAGGCTCTTGGTGAATGTATGCAGACATTGGCGAAGAATCTGGAAGCAGTTTTATTTAGCAACTTTCAGGAATTGAAGGTGAAGTTAAACAGTGCGTGTCTTCATCCTGAGGGGAATTACATTCAAGAGGAATCGTGCAGCCTATATATTTTATTTTAATTGGCACTTGAATGAACACTTGCGTTGCTGCATTAAGATAACAGAAGGTTTGAGTGCCTCCTTGTATGTATAAAATACAGAAGTGAAACGTTGTAATAACATATATTGACCAAGACAGTTAGGTGCAATGCTAGAAATTGAGGAACTTATAAGGAATGCCCATTCAGTGCATGCACATGAGCATCAAAGTGTTGAGGTTACTGTACCTGTTATACATGAATCAACAAGTTTGTTCTTTGGTAAATGTTCTGATGTCTCTTTAAGACTGCTGCTCTGTTCCATTTCAGTAGGTAGCCTTTTGTGTGCCGAAGATCGCGGGTTCAAACCCGGCCGAAGTCGTCGGATTTTTAAGAGCGTTAACAATCCCTTTGTATGCCTTCCTTTGGAGGGGAAGTAAAGCCGGAGGGCCCATGTCATAGACTTATGGCATGCAAAAGAACCTTCCACTAACAATAATTGTGTGAAGCTGCATTTGTAGGTTAGATTTGATTATCGCTCTATTAAGTCCCAATGTTCGTCGCCAGAAGCCGGTTGCGGTAGCATCTAGTAGCCAAGTTCATAGCTAGGTGTCGTTGACGGTAGCATTTGGTAGCAAAAATAGGAACTACTTGAAATTGATCGTCGGCAGTCCTTACCTGAATCACAGATAACGCACTCTAATTCAGCCATCACAATTAACACAGGTTAGCAGACAGATTCTACACACACCCAAGGTACACGGGGCTACATGACCGCGTTGTCGCAGCCCCTAAACTGAGGAACCAACCAACCAACCTCTTCTGTCATAGGCATTATTATTATTACCAGCCTGGTTTCTTATCACGGAGGAAAACTTTCTGTGTCTAATTGTTGTTGTTGTTGTTGTTGTTGTTGTTGTTGTTGTTGTTGTTGTTTCGTGAGTGGGTTAGGACATCACTGTCATCAGCCATGTGTACTCGGATACGGGTAGAATTTGTATGTGTATTGTCTGTGGTAGTGTGCGTATTGTGATGCTAGAATTGGGAAGGAAGTGACCATGGTCTTCTGTTAGGAACAATCCCAGCATATACCTGGAGGAGAAAGGAGAATCGAACCCACTTCTCAGTTCAGTGAGGCTGAGTGAATTTAGTTTCAAACCTCAAATCAGAATTACATTTCCCGGCAGAGGTGGGAATAAAATCTGGACCGTTGGGACAGATGATTGACTATAGATATGAATTTCTGTTTTAACTGTTACAGATTAATTGGTTATTTGTGTATGTGTCTTTTCTTGTAGTCGACATTTCACGTTAAAATGGGGTGTTATATTTCAAAGTTTTTGATTGAATACTTCTATATATAGCATTTATTGCTGAGACAACAGTGTCTTCGGTCAAGTACAAACTCAAAGGTTCGAAATGCATACTTATCGAGTCTGATCGAAAACGTCAATTTAATTGTGTAATGTACTGATCGCATCAACTTCTGACCATGTTTCATTTATGGTTTCGTTATTTATTTATTCGCGTCTGTAGAACGTAATTTTATAAGTAAACACTCAGCCCCGTTTCCTCATAGCTTGTTTATAGCTGGGTAACGCGTTCGCTGATGGCCGGAAGGCTATGACGTCATAAATCCTATTGCATGGCCTTCTCTCTCGGTGGCGTTGGCTACACTCAGTGGCCCGCCCGCATAATTTTTTTTTCAGCCCGAGCCTAGCCACAGTATGTATTTCCGAGCCTCTTATTGGCTGTAATGTCATGCCATTCTCCTGGTTCCGAATCGAGACGATAGATAGTAGCAGGGGTCAAATCCGATCAAACATGGAGGAAGGTTATCGAGTGAGATGTGGATAATATTCGATGTTGAATTGCATTATTAGCGGGAAACAGGCATGAAACTTGCTTTAGATCAAGTTTAAAACAACCCACGCAGCAAATGAATGCGTTCCAATCAACATTTTAAAGTCTAAGTGAAATCATTCGACATCTAACCACATGTATTAAGACCCATGTTAATTTACTAAGATTTCGAATGCAGATGTGCACAAGTGGTACTGTAAGAGCTTGATAACTTTGTGTCCCGTGTTCGCGACTGCCCTAGGGCAAAATTTTTTACTTCTTTTGAATTATTTTATAATATGCTCCCTACCTTTTACAGCATGTTTTATGCCATGTTTTATTGAAATTATCTGTATGGGTGATTGAAATAATAAACATTTTTAGGCGGAATTCTTCCCTATTCTCACTTGAATTTATATTCCTCTGCTTGCTGTTTAACGCGGCTAGCGTTCTTGGCTGTCTCCCCAGAGGTCCGGGTTCGATTCCCAGCTCTGCCGAGAAATTTCAATTCTGATGTGAGGGCTGAAACGGAGTACACTCGGCCTCATGAACCAAAACTGAGTAGAGGTGGGTTCGATTCCCACCTCAGCGATCTTGGAAGTGATTTTCCATAGTTTTCCACTTCTATTCCAGACAAATGCCGAAATTGTTCATAACAAAGGCAAGGCTGCAACTTATCACCCATACTTTTCATCTTTACATTCAAAAAACCAATGAAGGAAATTGGTGAAACATTTAAAGTGGGAGTGCAGATTCAAGGAGACATAATTTCAACTCTGAGATTTGCTGATAACATCGTCATCTTGGCCGACACGCCTGAGGATTTGGATAAGTTTTTGAATGGTATGGACTCCGTCTTGAGGAAAGAGTTCATCATGAAAATTAATAAAATATAAAACAAAAAATATTGGAACGCAGCCGAAATAAATCAGAAACCTCTATGGACATCAAATTGGCAGGTGAAAAGCTAAAGGAAGTAGCAGACTTCTGTTACTTAGGAAGCAAAATAACCAGTGATTGACGAAGCAAAGAGGACATAAATAGTAGGTTGGCTCAGACAAGGAAAGCATTTCTACAAAAAAGGAATCTCTTGACATCGAATATAGATTTAGGTATTAGGGAGTCATTTTTGAAAGCCTTTGTCTGGAGCGTGGCACTCCATGGAAGTCAAACTTGGACTATTGGTGCAGCAGAAAAGAGGAGAATTGAAGCGATTGAAATGTGGTGTTACAGGAGAATTATGAAGAGCAGATGGGTAGATAGGGTTACAAACAAAGAGGTATTAAGACGAGTGGAAGGAGAGATGTTTCTGGCGACTGCTAATGAAGAGAAGAGATAGGTTGGTAGGACACATACTAAGACACCAAGGAATAGCAAGCTTAGTTATGGAAGGAAGGGCCGAGAACTGTACTGGTAGACCAAGTTTAGAATATGTTAAACAGATTGCCTCGGATGTAGGGTGTGGTAGCTATGTAGAGATGAAAAGATTAACTCAGGACAGGGAGACATGGAGCGCTGCATCAAACCAGTCAAAAGACTGAAGACTCAAACACACAATCTCGCGATCATTAGACACGGTACCTCCAATTTAGTTAGAAACCAAAACTCAGAACGTGATAATTCCCTTCGTAAATCTCCCGTGAATTGACCGGGAATCGAACCCTGTCCACCTTAGGAAGAGGCAAGCAGAAGTTGACGCTGATGTTGCTATTGTTCATTTGAGCAAATTGGACATGGTGGTCATTGAGCCCACCTACTTGTAAATAAATTTTAAAAAATATATCTGATAACCTGTGTTATTGTGGTGTCTGTAGTATGGTGAGTATTTGATATTCAGGTGAGGATTCGCAAGGAGGCGGTCGTGCCTTTGTTATGAACAATTTCGGCATTTGCCTGGAGTAGAAGTGGAAAACTATGGGAAATCACTTCCAAGATGGCTGAGGTGGGAATCGAACCCACCTCTACTCAGTTTTGGTTCATGAGGCCGAGTGTACTCCGTTTCAGCCCTCACATCAGAATTGAAATTTCTCGGCAGAGCTGGGAATCGAACCCGGACCTCTGGGGAGGCAGCCAAGAGCACTAGCCGCGTTGAACAGTAAGCAGAGGAATATAAATTCAAGTGAGAATAGGGAAGAATTCCGTCTAAAAATGTTTATTATTTCAATCACCCATAGAGATAATTTCAATAAAACATGGCATAAAACATGCTGTAAAAGGTAGGGAGCAAATTATAAAATTTATTTATTTTATTTATCGTATGGCTTTTAGTGCCGGGAGTGTCCGAGGACATGTTCGGCTCGCCTGAGTCTGTAGCTTCTTCCAGCGGATACCCTAAAGGGTGAGCTACAAGTTCCGTACAATTTCAAGTAGTTTCAACTTTCGCCACCAGATATCAATGATACCTAGTGGTGAACGTTGGAACTTTGATAGAGCGTTCTGACGAAATCTAACCTAACAAATTTTGCTTTACACAAGTTTAGTCTGTGAAAGGATCATTTACATGCCATAAATCTATGACATGGGACCGCCGGCTTTACTTCCCCTCCGAAGGAAGGCATACTGAAGGATTTTTAACGCTCTTAAAAAATCCGTCGACTTCGGCCGGGTTTGAACCCGCTATCTTGGGCATAGCAGTTCAGCATGCTACCGACTACGCCACCGAAGCCGCTATATTATAAAATAATTCAAAAGAAGTAAAAAAAAAAGAAAAAAAAAGAAGTAAAAATTCTTGTCCTAGGGCAGTCTCGAACCCAGGACTCAAAGCTAGCAAGCTCGCACGGTACCACTTGTGCACATCTGCACTCGAAATCTTGGTATATTAACATGGGTCTTAATACATGTGGTTAGATGTCGAATGATTTCACTTAGACTTTAAAATATTGATTGGAACGCATTCATTTGCTGCGTGGGTTGTTTTAAACTTGATCTAAAGCAAGTTTCATGCCTGTTTCACGCTAATAATGCAATTCAACATCGAATATTATCCACATCTCAGTCGATAACCTTCCTCCATGTTTGATCGGATGTGACCCCTGCTACTATCTACCGTCTCGATTCGGTACCAGGAGAATGGCTTGACATTACAGCCAATAAGAGGCTCGGAAATACATACTGTGGCTAGGCTCGGGCTGAAAAAAAAATTATGCGGGCCCGCCCGTCACGTGGCGCATTTGTGGCTCCGTTCTATAGCGAGGGTCCTTACTGCAGATGACTAATATAGTGTGTTTGTTAAGTTCTGTTGTCAATGACGTAGATGACCAATATAGTGTGTGTATTAAGTTCTATTGTCAATGACGTAGATGACTAATATAGTGTGTTTAATAAGTTCTGTTGTCAATGACGTAGATGACCAATATAGTGTGTTTGTTAAGTTCTGTTGTCAATGTCGTAGATGACTAATATACTGGGTTTATTAAGTTCTGTTGTCAATGACGTAGATGACTAATATAGTATGTTTATTAAGTTCTGTTGTCAATTACGTTTTTTCTCTCCCCGATAAAATAATGAAAATTGACTCAATGCTTTTCAGCTCCGGTCGATTCAATTAGAGAATAAACATACTGTAATTGTTATTGACTGACGATATATTGGAACCCTCCAGCAGATGTGAATTTGACATGTGTCAGCAGAACATGTCAACGCATATAGAAAGAAGCCATACCATACATCTCCTGGTTGTGATACTTTTCATAGGAGCTAGAGATACTATTACAAAATTCTTAGTTGAATTCTTTAAAGATTGAGCCATCTTAGAATAGTGAAATACTTCCAAACAATATTAATTATGCAGCTTTGTGTAGTCTACTAATTCAAATGCAGTACCAACACGAAAAACGTGTGGGAATTCAAACGATGTTAATGGTACCATCTTCCACGCACAAATAAAACCACCTATTTCACTATACTGTAAGTCGCCTATCTATGATGTATTAAAGTACTTGTCATCAAAACAAAACTCGGACTTCTCTACTGCCCATTGATAATATAATATAGCTATGTGAAAAGGTTATCTGTGTGATACATTTTGTGTACGTTGTATAAGAACAGAGCTTGTGATAGTATGATAAACAGATTATTAGGTATAAAACAATTTTCTATTATGATTCTTTAGTCACAATAAATACTCTTCACTAGAGGAAACAAAAACTCAGTAGACCATAAATAATGTTGACTCATTGTCAGTGTGGAATCATGGTTCTCTTATTGGATATAAGACTCTTTGTACTTAGATCCTCATATGCAAATATGGGATAAGTGTTTCAAGTTTAGAATCCACACATGATGCCGGCCTGGGTGGCATGTGTGGAAGGACTACTTTGAAACAACCTTATGTTTAGACTAATAAGGGGCGGTCGCCAAGTGGTTTACTAGAAAAGCGTTCAAATATGGAGGGTTTGCTCTTCATAAAAAAATATTTTGGCCCTGTTTGAGCGTCTGTGCCAATGGGCCTTGGAGTATTCAAAATTGAACGTTTAAAATCAATCCTCAAACTTTTGTAGTGTTATTTCCACACACGCTCCCTGCTCGTCTCCGTGGCGTAGTCACTAGCGTGTTGGCGTTGGGAATGGAAGCTACCTTGCTCTTTTTAAATGATTTTCTTTATCTTTCTTTGACATTTTTTATTTTATTTTATGTTTGTGGTACAATATTATTTGTTGCTGCTTTTTCTATTTACATTATTAATAAATTAATATTTACGTTAGTCGCCTCCGTAGTGTAGCGGTCAGCATGCTTAGCTGCCGCCCCGGAGGTCCTGGGTTCGATTCCCGGCTCTGCCACGAAATTTGAAAAGTGGTACGAGGACTGGAACGGGGTCTACTCAGCCTCGGGTGGCCCAAATGAGTAGAGGGGGTTCGATTCCCCCTCAGCCATCCTCGAAGTGGTTTTCCGTGGTTTCCCACTTCGTCTTCGGGCAAATGCCGGGATGGTACCTTCTTCTAGGCCACGGCCGCCTCCTTCCCTCTTCCTTGCCTATCCATCCTGACCATCCATTACCTTCCCTCATGAGGCCCCTGTTCGCTTTGCAGGTGAGGCCGCCTGGGCGAGATGCCAATCCCACCTCACCAGTTGTATCTCTTCCGATTCGATGTTCCCAGCTCTAGGACACTGCCCGTAGAGGCGGTAGTGGTGAGTTCCCTCGCTGAGTCCGTGGGTTCCACCAACCTGGAGGGTAAAAAAAAACGTTATTGTTTACAAACAGAAAGTTTACCGTGATGGTGGAGCAGAGTGGAACACAGAGAGCTCTCGCGTTTCTGCATTAGACTCGCCGCAGTACGAATGAACGTAGCGTCGCCGGCCACGCTGCATTTAAATTCTAACAAATAAAACTTACAACACGTTCAATCGTCACGGACGAATAATGATGTTAAACTATTGTACATAGCTCCAAAACCTAAGAGACCACAGCAAAGAAAACGCAAAAAACAATAAGGGATGTATCAGTAAAAGAAACGAAAATGTGCTGACCAAGCTCTGACTCGAAACCTTCAATTCTCCACGCCAACACGCTAGCGACTACGCCACGGAGACGAACCGGGAACGTGTGTGGGAATAAGACTACAAAAGTTTGAGGATTGATTTTCAATGTTCAATTTTGAACACACTAAGGCCCATTGGCACAAACGCTCGAACATGGCCAAAATATTTTTTATGAAGAGCAAACGCTCCAAATTTGAAAGCTTTTCTAGTGAACCACTTGGGGACCTCCCCTTGTAAGTGAAGACAGTTGATTGAAGTTGGTATATTTCAGGACTCGACTGACCCTGTTCTGAAACAGGTATATTCTAAGCAGCTAAAGCCCAGACTGAATCGTCTACCAAGCTCAGTACTTGATGGACTTCAGCGAGTGTGCAGCAAGAAGGAAGTCTTCATGTGTGGTGAACATATGATGAACTCTTTGCAGAAACTCCTTGATTGTAATGTGATGGCTCTGCCAAATGTCCAGCACTTAATTAGCTTTATGTCCATTGTTCTTCGTAAAGACAGCCCCTACAGCAACATCATCCTGCACAGGTTAGTAACAATGGCATTGCTATACAGTGAACAGGGCCGTATTTCTAAAAAGGCTGCACCCTAGAGCAACAAAATTTTCAGGGGTGGCAGAGCGGCAATTCGTTCAAAAGCTAAAATAAAGTATTTCAGACGTTAATGATATTTTCGTACGAATTTAAGAATACATATTACTTTAGTCCTTCGACAGTTTTTCCTGCCTTAGAAGAGTTAGGAACTAGTATCTCTGAAATACGGTTAAACTCGCTTTCATTACTTTCTATTGAGGCAAATACAACAAATACACTTTCATATGAGGACATTATTAACAAGTTTGACATTAAGAAATCTCGCAAGAAAGCTATGAAAATGTGAACATCAAGATTGCGTGGGGTGAGTTGTTTTAGAGAAGTTTGTATATTTTTCAACAAATAAACTAGTAATTAACTACATTTTGTGTAATTTCATTTCACCATACAGGACAGCCGGGTGAGTTAGCCGTGGTCGTTACGGCATGACTGCTGGCAGTCGCTCACATCCGGGAGGCGAGGAGGTTCGAATCCCCCCGCCGGCAACCTTGAAGATGGTCTTCTGTGGTTTCCCATCTTCCTTCCAGGCAAATGCCGGGGTTGGTCCCTAACTATAGGCCACAGCCACTACCTTCCAACTCCTCGACCCTCCATTCCATCTTTCCTCCCCGACGGTACTTGTAGCTCACCCATTGGGTGTCCGTCTCGAAGCAGCTACAAAAGCTGGCGAACCGAACATGTCCTTGGACACTCCTGGCACTAAAAGCCATACGCTAAAAGAAAAAAAAAAAAACATATAGGACAACTTAATTCAAATTGAACACAGTTCTTCAATTACGCAAAAGATAGTCATTAGCATTAAACTATAGAAATATGTGTAAAATAGTGATCACTGATCTCCAAGAACAAATTAATTAGTTAAGTTCGAAGCCCATTTCAGTTTTTAACGAATCTTAAAGGAAGTAAGTAAAAAGAAGACAAGTAGATAACTAATTTCAGTATAATATTTATTATGTAAGCCATACCGACAGTAGTGGCTACGCTGGCTAAAGCGCAGCGTTAGGCCATGGGGCCAAGCTCTCTGCTGACTCGGTAGACGCGTGGGTTCGAACCCCACCGTCGGCCGTCCTTGAAATGGTTTTCCGTGGTTTCCCATTTTCAACACCAGGCAAATGCTGGGACGGTACCTTCTGACAGGCCACAGCCACTTCCTTCCACATCCTTGTCCAGTTTCATTCATCTTCATCCATTCCATCTCTAATCCCGACGCGCAGGTCGCCCAAGGGTGTCGAATAGAAAGACCTGCACTCGGCCTCTCAGGAGGCCACACTAAAAAAATGTAAGCCATTAAAATTGTGGTTTTATCTAAACTAAATGAACTTTATGTTTAAAAAAGATGAAAACGCCAATGAAATCTACCGTTTTGTTGTATAAAACAAATGTATTAAGCAAATATGAACGATAGAGGGGGCAGCCTATAGGCGGCATACTCGTAAATCCGGCCCTGACAGTGAACCTCATCTAATGGACCTAACTGGGGGGAAGGGAAATCTATTCTTGCAACAACAACAACAACAACAACAAGAAAAAGTTTACATTTACTTCCTATGCATGTTTATTTTTTCAGCTTAGAAGAATTGCGGACCTCGGGTGTACTGTTCAAGATCAGGCAGCAGTTTTGGCCGAAAGCACGGCGAAAGCGGCGAAGGTTGTTCATCGGAATATCATTTGGGCAAGTGGCCCCATTGCTCTTTGTGCTACTGTCTGCCATATTCCTAGCCATCTTCATCGCTGCACTTCAGAACATCTACTGGAACTATGCACACAAGAGAAGATACAGACTGCAAGGTATAACTTCATCTGTAAAACAAAATATATGTTATTAAAAAATTACATATGGGCTTTCATAACCATTTTATACTTAAGCATTCCTTTTTTAATGTGTTTATTGCGGGGTTTCGCCTAGGTGCACCAAGTCAGGCTCTTCCGTGGGCTCTTGGTGACCTGCTGGGATCACTGCTGGGGGTAGCGCTTCTTGCACAAGTCCCATATTTATAGCACACAACAGTCCTAATTTGGTGTGGGAACCAAGAGCTCTCACAGCTTTTCTCCTCCCTGTAGAGGTTTCCAAAAAAGAAAAAGAAAAATGCTGGAGTATAAAATATACTTCATTCATGGCTAAGCAAATATTTGAGGCTACCTGAAGAAAACTGAATTTAAAATTTTCAGCGATTAACAGCTTATATGTTTTAAAATCATGTATCCACGCACTTAGGGCGTTGCAAATATGGTATTAAATGTTTAAAGAAATGTCTAAGAAAGCCATTTAAATTCTTTCATATACCGGTAATTGAATCATGCACCTGAACAACTGATCAAATTGTAAGGAGAGGTACACTAGTTCACACTGCTCTACCATGGACTGTCTGTGTACGTGTCCTGTTTTTTCACTCAAAATCTCTCAACTATAAACATTCCAGTAATACTGAGCTCTATTTTCACCACCTTGCTACCCTTTCTCTCTCATCCCCTCTCATTCATAGCAAAAAGAAAGAAAGAAAAAAAACGTATAGACCAGTATTTTTAAACTTGGTTTAAAAGTTAGCAATTTTTCTAGGTTTGTGCCGTGTCTTGTGTGGGGTTTCGCCTAGGACACCAAGCTCACTCATATGTGGGCTCTTGATGTCCCCGCCCGAAGCCCCAAACCTAAAAAATTTGCTGAGTTTTAATTCACTGGCCATGGAAGCCAATATACCATCTTTTTGGAAGCCTTCATAGGGAGGTTATGGCTGCTTGAGCTTTTAATTCTCGCAGTAAAGAGTGGCAGGTGCACTTCATAAAACGGGAGGTAGCGCGCAGTTCCCTACTCTTGTGGAGGTCCAAGCGGGGACACTAAGAGCCCGCTGACAAGCCAGCTTGGTGTCCTAGGCGAAACCCCACACAAGACACGGCACAAACCTAGAATTCACTGGCCGTGAAAGTCAATATACCATCCCTTTGGTTTAAAACATTTCTTCCATGTCTGCCAAGTGCAAAATTTGTAAATTACATTGCCTTTCTATTTTTCAGAAGTGTCGCAGACCCCTGACAGTGGTGTTGAACACGGAGAGGTAAGAGCAACATTTTATAGAGGATATTTTACTTCCAGTAAATTTGTGTTGCTAACACTATGTTGTGTGCCCTAGAATGTTTTATGTCTATCTATCCACAGAGTCTGAAGAGAGCCTGGCCCCATGACCTTGCACCTTAGCGCATGTTACTAGCCCAGTCAATTAACACCCGAGACAGCTGTGAATAACTTAATTCCCACCAGAAGATCAAGAAAGGAAGGAAGGCAGGAAGATTCTAGTTTTATGTGACTATTAATCTTGTGTTAATGAGCCATGTGACCTCCTTTTTTACGTGGAATCTGAACCACAGGACATGGCATGTCACTTTGAAAATCTCATATGCATTGACTGGGCATAGAACACGGTCCACCTTGGTGAGAGGCGAATAGCTTGACCGCTGCTTTACCACGCCCCCTATCTCATGAAGAAAGCCAAGACAGGTGCAAGGTCATGGGACTAGGCTATCTTAGGACTTTGTAGATAACTGGGTTCGAACCCCACCATCGCAAATGCTCAACAAATTATGTCACTATCTCATCCAGTGCTAGGGGAAGCATATTTTACAAAATGATTCTAGGGAATAAACATTGGCTCAAGAAATTTCTTGCGGTAGTTTAATTTAAATTGAACAAGCAATTGGAGAAAAATTTAAAGCGGGAGTGAAGATTCAAGGAGAAATAATTTCAACTCTGAGATTTGCTGATGACATCGTAATCTTGGACGACACGCCTGAGGATTTGAATGAGTTTTTGAATGGTATGGACTCCGTCTTGAAGAAAGAATTCATGATGAAAATTAATAAATGTAAAACAAAAATATTGGAATGCAGCCGAAATAAATCAGAAACCTCTATGGACATCAAATTGGCAGGGGAAAAACTGAAGGAAGTAGGAGACTTCTGTTACTTAGGAAGAAAAACAACCAGTGGGACGAAGCAAAAATGATATAAAAAGTAGGTTGGCTCAGGCAAGAAAAGAATTTCTACGAAAAAAAACTCTGTTGATGTCGAATACAGATTTAGGTGTTAGGAACTTAAGTTTGAAGGCCTTTGTGTGGAGCGTGGCTCTCTAGGGAAGTGAAACTTGCACTATTGGTGCAGCAGAAAAGAGAAGAATTGAAGCGTTTGAAATGTGGTGTTACAGGAGAATGATGTAGATCAGATGAGTAGATAGGTTTACAAATAAAGAGGTATTAAGACTAGTGGGAGAGGAGAGATGTTTCTGGCGACTGCTAAGAAGAGATAGGTTGGTAGGAGACATACTAAAACACCCAGGAATAGCAGGCTTAGTTATGGAAGGAAGGGTCGAGGACAAGAACTGTAGGGGTAGACCAGGGTTAGAAGATGTTGAACAGATTTCCTCGGATGTTGGGTGTGGTAGCTATGTAGAGATGAAACGATTAGCTCAGGACAGGGAGGCATGAGAGCTGCATCAAACCAGTCAAAAGACTGAAGACTCAAACAACAACAATCTGTCTACTCTGGGCTTTTCTACCAGCCCGGGGCCCTCAGCAATTTCAGGCCTGCCTACGTGACCAGGGCTTTTCAATCACGTCGGGCAGGCAGCATTATTTTATGGCAAGACTGTTAATTCTCACAACAGGTCTTAAGATTAAAGCATAATTTTATCGTGTTGTAAATCGATTCAATTTGACGATAAATAGATGATTCCAATGTATTTGACAAGTTCTTCAACACCAAAATTTACGTTTAAATGTCCAACTTTGGATAAATACACGAAGATTTGTTGAAATGTTGTCTATCCTCCTGTGAAGGGTGACAAGGTTCCGGGATACTATGATTCCAGCCATAATTGATAATTGTGGTTTGGATAAGAATTATATGCACACAAAAATCTTGCGTCTGCATCTGCCCTCATTTCTTCAAGAGACCTCTTAACATTCATGGAGGCGTTGATTGCTTGACTGAGATCCAAATTTTCAGTTTGAAGGTATTTGCTGAGAGGAAGTGTGATTTGAAATGCTTCATGAATGACAAATACACTTATCAAGAACTCAAATTTGCTGATAGCGCACAGAAGAAGTTGCGCATCAGTAGCTGCCTTCTTATCAACCCATGCTGCTATTTTTTCTAATGCCAACAATAACGGTTTCAGAAGTTCAATGAATGAACGAACAGACTCATGATTTTCAATCCATCTCGTTGCACATAACTTCTTGAGTTGACTCACTCGGGGTTTCTCTTCCATACTTTCAACTTCATTTGTCAACACAGCCTGCCTCTTTGGTGAAGTACTAAAAAAGGCATAAGCTCTTTCAATTGTACCCATACAGTTCCTAATCTCTGCAACACTACACCCTTCAGAAATTGCCAGGTTTAAACAGTGAGCACTACAGTGAACATACTGGGCTTTGGGAAACTGTTTTCGTACAATGGCCTGAGCACCTCTGTAGGATCTACTCATGGCACTAGCTCCATCATAACCTTGGCCTACGAGATATTCTGCATCCAGTCCCACACTTTTCAAACCAGACAATATGCTTTTCGCAAGGCCTAACCCAGAAGCATCATTGATAGCAATAAATTGCAGAAACTCCTCATGTACGGAATTATCTTGAACGAAACGGACACATAGTGACATTTGCTGCACACCGCTGATGTCTGTGGTCTCGTCAGCAAGAACAGAAAAGTATTTAGCTTTTTTCACCTGATCGACTAACCTTTTCAATATAATGTCATTCAAAGATGAAATAATTTCATTCTGAATCCGTGGGCTTACGTATGTTGCATTTAAGGATGCTGACATCAAATGTTCCTTTAGTATTCTATCACCAGCTTCTGCTCGAAACTTGAGAAGAGACCTGAAATTTCCCTCCCCTTTCTTGAGAGGCTCATCTAAATTTACAGGTCCCGAATCCCTGTGACCACGGAAAGCAATGCCCATTCGAGCAAGGAAAATCACAGATTTAATTATTGGTATGAGTTTCTCCCTGTTGCATAATATGTTGGATTGAACACCCCTATCCAAGCTTACGTCAACAGTAGGTTTTGTACCTTTGTATATGGCGAGAAAGTTCGCAGCCTTTTCCGTACATGCCATATGATACTTGGTTTCTTGGTGTTTTTTGAAATCCTCCTTCGCATTTTTCCAGTTCATGTAAGGAAATTTTACTAGTTTACCTGGCGATGAAGATTGTTTCCCAACAACGGTGCAAAACAACGAACAATATTTACAAAAGGCTTGAAGGAGAATAAACTAGCCATTTCCACTCTGATAACCAGTTCAACTGAAATTTCAGATTCCTTGGACCCGATAAAGGGAAATTAAAATTGCTTCCAGGTGTCCAGGCATTTTCCAACAGTTCATTTTTCAGATAATCATCAATCTAAAGAAAAAAGTAAATCACAACATTGAAATAATTAACATGTACCGACACATACGTAGGCCAAGGCCATACAAATACCGGTATAACATAATAGGTAAAGCATCGAAATGCAAATCAGTTACAGAAATAGCGATTATCATGAATCATATTGTAAACATACCTGTTGGCCAGCATAACCTCCTAAGTCTGTTCGATGTATTTGGTCGGTAGCCGGCTTGGTAGTAGCCGATAATTCTTCAAGTTCATTTTCAATTCTTAAAGATGAACAACTTGCAATGGCAGTGTTGCATGTAACATCTACTCTTGGTTTTTAATAATAAATCGATCCATTACGCATTACAAATAAACTCGGAAAAAAAGTGCGACTCACGATCTGGCAGTTCACAGATATGCACGTTTAAAGCAGCACGAAGCTGCGTTACGATAGTTACCAATCGCACATTTTAACAGTAAAACTACAATTTTGATATTTCGCCTAGTGTAGTTAGTTATTATTGCTTTAAGTGGAAGAACAGCGAGGTCATCTGCCCCTCTTGCTCCGTTTAACATGTAGTTTAAGGGTGTTTACCCCAGGCCATAACCAGTAGCTAGCGCCAAAGCTGGAGAAGTCTTGTTGCGAGTTGAGTGGAGGTCATTTACCACGTGAAGATCGTGTTCACATTAAAATATATTACAAAGGAGTAGCCTGAAGAAGCCTCACTGGCAGCAATTCAAAACATTTTCCAGGTGATAGATGGGACAATATAAGGAGTCATGTAAACTAATGTCTCTGGGGGGGGGTTAAACCCTAACCCCCCGTCGGTATGCCACTGATTATGACCTCATCAACCAAGCTGATAGATACATTTGCTTCATCCAAGCACACGAGAGAATATATTTATCAATAAAGAGCCATGTGAGTACAGTTTTTAATGCATCAACTATTTATTAAAACTTGTTTCAAATGTTGTGTTGTGTGGAATTACGATAATGGCAATATTGGCAGCAATGAATGCCAATTATAAAACAATATTTAATATGAAACAACAATAGTATCATCTGGCCCACCCTAACATTTTAATCAGGAGCCGCCCCTGCAGTGACCTATCCAATCCTCATTTTCTCCTTTTAATCTGGTGTTTTATGTGTGTCTCTCCTGTCCTCTTCAAGAGTTCCTCGTTTGTAATGGTCTCTGGCAATGTATCCGCAGGATTCATCTGAGGCAACGGTTGATGAAAACCTGCAAACTCCTGTTGATCTCTACTCCATGTCTGTCTGTTAGGTCGTCAGCCCGAAGTTTGGTTGGATGCTCAAAAAGCACTGCCGTTAGGTTATGTGGGTAGATACCCACAAAAATCCGAGGCAGTGCTATATTGAGGCGTACTAGGCAAGATGAGGAGTGAGGTAGTTTGGCATTGCTTTCCTCACTGAGTCAGAACAGCAGTACTAACCCTATGAGTAGAACCTTTCACAGCATCCACAGGCATGGACTGTGCCCTGAATGTCATTACTAAACACCACACATACCTCAGTAGCTCCCATATAATCACAGCCATGAGTGAGACTGAAGCATCGGTGAAAAGCCACATTTTACTCTAGCCTGTGCCAACAGACAAATGCAAATGTACTGCATTCATCAAGAGATAAACAGGCCAACTCTACTCCATACTATGTACATGATGTGCCTGCTATTTACAGTTTCTGCTGATTTCCTCTTCTGCTTCCTAAACTTTACTTTATAACAGTGTTAATATGTGTTTCTGAATATGTTTTTCTCGATACGAACAGCACCCTGAACAGCGAGATCTCCATGATACGCAGAAATGTGTCAGTGTACAACTGGTGAGAACGGTGAGCAGTGCTAGCAGCATGGGAACTGCATGCCCCTTAAAAGTCTGCAAAGAGAGTGAGTGATTGGGATTGATTCAAACTATGCCAACTATTCTTATCTCGCAAAAATGGACCTATGCTGGATATGTAATACTGCATATTTGGTGAACCAGGCCCATTTGATCAGCATTGTACAGGTTCATTACGCACCGGGTGCGCGTGGCCATGATCTGCGCCAGTCACAGGCGGCTTAGGTTGCCGTGTTTTCTGGCGCGCACACACATAATGGCCCTGTAGATGTCCCTAGGTTTGTATCCCTCAAGCAGAACTGGTAGTTTCTCCATCCACAGCAGCAGAGCAACGGAGTACAATACATAATGTGCCCTTCTCGACATTGACATGAATTGTACCATGTTTCTGTTGTGAATCCGTATTGACTTATAATGACAATATCTACAGTGACGGCTCTCCATATAGAATGGAACCTGACAGAGGCCGTGCGGCGGACAGGTTGCAATGCATCACTGAGAGATTTATAGCTTGTACATATTACAACAGCTGGTCGGGAAACCCTGGTTGCTGTCATAGCATTGATTACAGATGCTGCTCACAAGATATCTTAGTTGTGATAATTAAGACTTGCTGTGAAGTATCCTGAGAACATGGTTAGGTATAGAACAAAACATCGGATTTTCCTGGTGAAAACTTATCTTCTCGAAGAAGTTTGCAGTAAATTTGTTTGTAAGTTTCAGTGCCGTGCTATTCTTACTTGTGGGGGAACCTCAAACAAAAGGTATACAGAAACAATCCGCGTACTCTGGTGGCTCTCGAGAACGAAATGCACTGATACAAAATATCATTGAGGATGAATTACAGCGAGTGTACCAAAACTTCCTACAGTATGTCGGTGCAACATGTGTCTAGGAAATGAAGGACAGCATCTACTCTGAAATTCATGAAAGTACGAGTAATTATGATTATTCATCATCGTCACCTTTCCGACAGTAGTGGCAACGCTGGCTAAAGCGCAGCATTAGGTCATGGGGCCAAGCTCTCTGCAGACTCGGTAGACGCGTGGGTTCGAGCCCCACCGTCGGCTGTCCTTGAAATGGTTTTCCGTGGTTTCCCATTTTCAACACCAGGCAAATGCTGGGACGGTACCTACTGAGAGGAAACGGCCGCTTCCTTCCAGATCCTTGTCCAATTTCATTCATCTTAATCCATTCAATCTCTCATTCTGACGCGCAGGTCGCCCACGGGCGTCGACTTGAAAGACCTACACTCGCCCTCTCTGGAGGCTACACGAAAAAAAAAAAAAACACCTTTCATGTGTTAGTCCTAGAAGAACTGTTACGGTCTACACAAAAGATTTGAATTTTCACGCCATCTTTTCCTGGGGCGACCTAGAGATCTCTTCCCACCGGGACAGTAGTTGACGACTGCTTTAGGGATCCTGCTTCTGTCCATCCTGTAGAGGTGTCTTAGCCAATTTCTTTGGTATTCATGGATTTATTCCAATATAGGTCTGCTGTTAAGACCATTCAGCACTTCTGTGTTTCGTTTGTGATCCCATAATTACGATTATTAAATATGTTAAAAAGTGTAAATGTGTTAAACTAGTTGGGCGCTACACTGCTGCTAGCACCATTGCCTTCCACGACACGCTGAAATACACAGTGCCTGGCCGTCACAAGGCCTCTGCGAGTCTCCGTTCTATAGAGAGGGCCTTCACTGTATAGTGTATTCAATTTATTTGATCAACCTAGTCAGCTAGTGAAATCCGTCATTTCATGAAAATCCTAGACACTTCATGAAAAGTTGGCATAGTTACACCATCTGACGTGTTTCTTCATGAAGTGACAGAACGATTTAGGCAGATGGTGTAAGGAATGATATTACATTAACAGCCGAGGCACTTCATGAAGATCCGGTGTTTGTTGTTTCGACTCTTGCATGAAATGTCTGACGCAATGGAGTCGTACATTAACTTTTCACCGTCATACACAAACTATTCCAAGAATTAATGCTTGTTTATTATGGTTTAAAATTAATTTACAACAATAAAACTACAATAATAGAACAAAAGAACTATATTAAAATGTGCCGTCGGATTTTTTAAGAGCGTTAAAAATCCCTCAGTATGCCTTCCTTCCTTCGGTCCCATGTCATAGATTTACGGCATGTTAAAGAACCTTCCACTAATTACACCCGTGTGAAGCTAAATTGTATAGGTTAGGAATGTAAACAATGCTCTTAGGTTTCTACGTTCTTTGCGGTGGCGTCTAGTAGTCTAGTTCTGAACTAGGCCAAGTAGTCGTTGACGGTGGCGTTTGGCGGCAAAAGTAGGAACTATTTGAAAAATTCAAAGTTGCTGTCCTTACTTGAATTAAAAAACAGATACACACACTAATACAGCCATCACATTTAACACCGGTTATCAGACAGATTCTACACACACCCAAAGTACACGGGGCTACATGACCGCGTTGTCGCAGCCCCTAAACTAAGGAGCCAACCAACCAAAATGTGCAGGCTGAACAAAAATAAATCAGACAGAAATTGTTAATTGGAAAAAATGCTCTTCAAGAAACAACAGCCTTTGAAGTTCCAAGGTGATTTCCATACCGTATATTGCTACTGATATTCTTGGCAAGCACAGTTATCTCACAACAACACAGCTACTCCATAAAAGACAGGCTGGACTCCATCAGATATTGTACAAAAAGAATTACACTGTGTGATGGCAAAATTCAGTCATATGAAAGCTCGTCAGATAGTGCAACCATCCCTTTGTACAACATTTGCTGGCTTTTCATGAAGTGCCTAAGATGATGGATTTCACTATCTGACTACAAGATATTGCATATATATTTTAAGAATTAAGATGTGAACATGTTTTGAGTTCAAATTAGACTCATCTTCAGCACAATTAAATATTGATTTAAACTTACTCATCAAACTTTACAATCATAAGGACATTTTGATGAGTAAGGTGGAATTGACATAAACATGCTGATGATGAGTGTCATTTGAACACGAAACATGTTTACATCTTAATTCTCAATGAATATATAAGTTAAGTAGCCTACTGTATTGACTAGGTTGAGCAAATAAAATGAATATAACATAGATATTATACGTCAATACGGAATTTATTAAATTAATGGTAAATGTGAAAGTATTGTATTCTTGGCAGTCGATCTTCAAAGTCTCAGGGTCCTGGGGCTACAGCCCCATTTGCCCTTCGTCTGTAGGTTATGGTATGTGTTGTTTCTGGTTAACGATGTGAAGATTGGTGAATCTGGAATGTCATCGCCAACAAACGACATTCAGCTCATTCTACCAATTTTTAAGATCGAGTGAGATTCTTTCGCTGGAGCGGGATCGGCGGCCTTCAGCCGGGCGCGTGCGCCTTCCACCAGCCAACCAAACTCGGTCCGCAGGGTTGAGCGATGCGGAGGCGAGCTAACCAGGGCCATTAAAGTAAAATCACTAAACTTTCATCAACGAGGGTGAGTAGTGTCAGCACACAGATACGAAGGTGGCATAAACAACAGCTGCAAGATTTAATCTAAGAAGCACAGATGCTTTTTTTTTATATCTTGGGAATCTGGATGACCTCAAGTCACCAGTATCTTTTCACAGAAGATACTAAAAATGTTCTCCATCAGCTGACAGACAGTAACTTTGGAAGTTACATCGTTACATTATGTAGCTACTCCAGCACCCCCCCTGCGTGTTTACTGTAATTAATCGAAACACGCACCTAAGCCTGTTTGATGCTCAATTGTGGGTTAATTTAAAATACAAAGTGTACAGATGATAATAATAATAATATCGTATGACATCGGATGCCGGGTGCAAACTTTGTAATTTGACACCCAGAGGGTAGCTTGCATGTCGAATTTTGTTGTTCCTTGAAGCACTATGAAAGTCAAGGAGGGTAGATATCTAAGCTCCTTGAACACTACAGCGCTTTCTAGTAGAGAAATGAGGAACTTTTTGCTGGCGGAAACTTCCGAGATTAATTTTGCCATTACGAAGACGGCCTACTGTTTCAAAATAGGTTCTTTGACATGCCAACATCGTATGACATGCGTGTCGTATTTTTTCCGCCTTTCAAACATCACTTACCACGGCCAGGAGTGAACCTGCAAGCTTGGGGTTAGTAGACCGACACGCTATCCACTCACCCACCGTGGCAAGCTAGTGTACAGATCAATCACTCGTACTCTAGTGGAGCTTGAGAACAATATACGGCAGCAGATATCCCTCACAACAGCAGGGAATTACAACGTGTAAACAGTAATTTATTTACACGGTACAACGCCTGTCTGTCAGCCGAAGGAGAACACTCTCAGCATCTCCTGTGGATAGGTAAGCTCTTTAATCATGACTTGCTGGCGAATTTACCGTTAATTAATGTACTTTGTTACGGCTTCCACCTGCGCGCAATCCGGGGTACGAGCTCCCGGCAACCGGCCGCCGGCCGTGCTCCAGCAAGAGAATCATCCTGTACATTCAGTGTTTGTAAGTGGTCTGCAAACACTATACGAGATCCTTGTAAATACGATGTTGAAATGTAAAGTAATACACTGACTGATCTGCTGCAAAGTGACATTGACTGTGATCAATGAATGTTAGCATTTTGTGTACAAGTTCTAAGGTCTAGTTCTTTTCCCCTTATTTCCAGTTCCTGGCTGTCCATTATACCGTACCAGAATAAAAAATATTGCGAACATTGTTGTTGTATTATTTCATAAAAAATCAAAAATAAATACTATTTTAGGAAACTGTAATAACATTGCTGTGTTGGTTATTAGATAATTAAAATGCTCCGCCCAACATCCGGAGGGCCACTGCTGCGGTCGCCGAGAGAAGAAAGCAGGACATCCACTATATGGTCACCAGGCAGCAAGGTCTCGCCTCAGATCCCGCAAGAGTTTCCTTGCTATTATAAACTCTCAAACTGACATGACATGGTTACCTTTAAAAATATAAATAAAATGGCAGCATACGAACTTTTTCAATGCTGCTACGCGGTCATGAGAGAATATTAAGAAGTTTTACCTACGTGAAAATTTGAATATGACCAGTATACAATATTTCAAGAATCCATCATCAAGACGACACATTAAGCTACACTTGTGTGTAAAATAGGTGCCGCAAAGTCAATGCAGCATGTTATAAGATCGATTTGAGTAAAAGGGGGACACAGTTTATTGATTTATCAAAAATTATGGATATCTGATTTTTCTAACATTTCTATCAAATTTACGTAGTTCTAATATAGGACAAAAAAGATCGGCAAAACATATTTCTACACGAATATGGTGTTTTTTTTGGACCAAGAAAATTTTCGACTGATATGGCAACAGTGGATTGCTAGAAAATGACAGCGTCATACAAGTTTCACTTGCAACAGAAAGAGAGAAGAATATCCCTATTTAACCAGTGCTTCATTCAAAACGTTGGATGCCTTATAGGACTCTGCCGTTAGAGGGAACACCAGAGACAAGAATAGTTTAAAGCTGTCGGCGTGCATACTTTCTGATATATTGGTATTTGGATAAGAAATTAGCGAGAGAGCATTTATTAACAGTTGGCAGCCCTGGTGGCTTTTAAGAATACGCTCAGTCATATCCGTTTATGTACACATAGTACATACGAAATTTGGTTGAAACCCAATAGATATTGTAGAAGTTATATGCATTTAAAAATTGGACCTATCAGCAGGCTTAGAATCATTTTGGCAACACTGCCATGCATGGCCTCCTGGAAATTAAACCGAAATAGTATTGTCTATATGTGTGCCAAGTTTAGAATAGCTCCCATCCATACCTTCCAAGTTATCTAACATGGAGCTCAAATTTCAATTGCGGTTTTTCAGCAGTTGGTGGCACTGATATCATTTTCAAATATGGGCTTGAGATATTCTGATATATATCTTTACTCATTCCAAATTTGGATTCGATTGCTGCAGCCGTTTAGGAGTTGATAGGGGGACACACACACAGCCAGACAGACAGACATTTGCCCGGATCGATCTCATGTCTACTTTTTCCTCATTTTTGCAGAATGTGAAAAGTAGGCTAAAAATAATTAATAAACTTGAGAATTATTGACTAATATAGTCAACCGCAGAATTAAACAAGGAAAATATTGGTAGCCAATAACTCATTTTTAGCCTACTTTTCGCATTTTGTAACAAGAAGTTCCGTGACGAATTAAAGAGCCTACTTTTCTTAATATTTAAGATTCATGCCAATGATTAATCTATATGGACTTATCCAGAATAATACCTGGCATAATGTAGCCTAATAGAGCACTACAGTTGGCAGTCCGGAGTATATTCTTCGTTACATCTCTTAAGGTACAGAATACAAAATTGGTTGAAGTCCAATGGATAGCATGGATGTTACATGCAGTTAGACATTGGACCTATCAGCGCGAGTAAAATCATGTTGGCAACAAACTCATGCATGTGTTGGTCAGAAATAATCTGAAATATTATGATCTATTGTTGTGCCAATTTTGGATGAAATCCATTTATTAGTATAGAAGTTACTGGCATTTTAAAATTCAGACCTATCAGCAGGCTTAGAATCATGTTGGCAGCACTGACGTATATTAGTTACTCTAAATTAATCTAGAATGTCAGATACTATACGTGTGCAATGTTTAGAGCTGTTGGCTTGTAAACTTTCTGATATATTGATATTAGGGTAAAAAATAGGGACAGCATTTATTAACAGTTGGCAGCCCTGTTTGCTCTTAAGAATACGCATAGTCATATATGTTATGGTTTAGATAGCACATACGAAATTTGGTTGAAATCCAATTGATAGTATAGAAGTTACATGTATTTAAAAATTGGTCCTATCAGCAGGTTTAGAATCATGTTGGTATCACTGACATACATTAGTTACTCCAAATTAATCTACCCAGGTAGAATGTCAGGTACTATACGTGTGGAAAGTTTTAAAGCTGTTGGCTTGCATACTTTCTGATATATTACTATTTTGATAAAGAAAATAGAGAGAGCATTTATTAACAGTTGGCAGCCCTGGTGGCTCTGAAGAATACACTTAGTCATATCTGTTTATGTACATATAGTACATACGAAATTTGGTTGAAATCCATTTTTGGTATAGAAGTTACATGCATTTAAATGTTGGACCTATCAGCAGGCCTAGAATCATTTTGGCAACACTGTCATGTATGACCTCCTTGAAATTAAACTGACAAATTATTATCTATAAGTGTGCCAGTTTTGGAATAGTTCTTATGCATACCTTCCAAGATACCCAACATGGAGCTCAAATTTCAATTGCGGTTTTTCAGCAGTTGGTAGCACTGACACAGTTTTTAAGTATGGCATTGAGATGTCCCGGTATAGATCTTTACTCATACCAAATTTGGTTCCGATTACTGCAGCCGTTTAGGAGTTGATAGGTGGGGAAACAGACAGACAGAAGGACAGACATACAGGCATTTTCACGGATCGATCTCATAAGTCTACCTTTTCCTCATCTTTGCAAAATGTGAAAAGTAGGGTAAAAATTAGGAAAAAGTAGACTTATGAGATCGATCCGGGAAAATGTGTGTCAGTCTGTCCTTCTGTATGTCTGTCCGTCTGTATGTCTGTCTGTCTGGCTGGCTGTGTGTGTGTGTGTGTGTGTGTGTGTGTGTCCCTATCAACTCCTAAACGGCTGTAGCAATCGAACCCAAATTTGGTATGAGTCAAGATCTCTATCTGAATATCTCAATGCCGTATTTGAAAATTATGTGAGTGCTACCAACTGCTGAAAAATCGCAATTGAAATTTCAGCTCCATGTTGTATATCTTGGAAGGTATGCATGGGAGCTATTCCAAAATTGGCACATATATAGATAATATTTCAATTTTAATTTCCAGGAGGCAATACATGGCAGTGTTGCCAAAATGATCCTAAGCCTGCTGATAGGTCCAGTTTTTAAATGCATATAACTTATACAATATCAATTGGAATTCAACCAAATTTCGTATGTGCTATGTGTACATAAACAGATATAACTAAGCGTATTCTTAAGAGCTACCATGCCAACTATTAATAAATGCTCTCAATTTATTTTATCCAAATACCAATATACCAGAAAGTATGCAAGCCGACAGCTTTAACCTATGCACACGTATAGTACCTGACATTCTTGATTAATTTGGAGTAACTAATGGACCTCAGTACTACCAACATGAATCTAAGACTGCTGATAGGACCAGTTGTAAATACATGTAACTTCTATTCAATCAATTGGATTTCAACCAAATTTCATATGTGCTGTGTGTACTATGACAGATATGACTTTGCGTATTCTTAAGAGCTACCAGGGCTGCCAACTGTTAATAAATGCTGTCTATTTTTACCCTAATATCAATATATCAGAAAGTATTCAAGGCAACAGCTCTAAACTTTGCACACGTATAGTACCTTACATTCTATATTAATTTGATACGTCAGTGCTTCCAACATGATTCTAAGCCTGCTGATTGGTCTAATTTAAAAATACATGTAACTTCTATACAAATAAATGGATTTCATCCAAAATTGGCACAACAATAGACCATAATAGTTCAGATTATTTCTGACCAACACATGCATGACATTGTTGCCAACATGATTTTACGCGCGCCGATAGGTACAGTGTTTAACTACATGCAACGTCCATGCTATCCAGTGGACTTCAACCAAATTTTGTATTATGTACCTTAAGATATGGAACTTAGAATATATTCAGTCACCAGGGCCGCCAACTGTAGTGCTCTATTAGGCCACATTATGCCAGTTATATTTCGAACTAATTAGAAATTTCGATATAACCAACTCAATTTGGTCATTATTCTAATTAGGTCATTATTCTAATCATTGGAATGAATCTTACATTTCGAGAAAAGTAGGCTCTTTAGTTCGTCACGGAACTTCTTGTTCGATAGGTCTGTTGGTCTTAACTCGAGTATCCATAATAATAAAAAAAATCCTATAGTAGGGCTATGCATTATACAGTGAGAGCCTTCCCTATATAAAGGCCTGCGCGGATGCGGCTATCCGCAGATATCCGCAAAAATTGTCGCCATGTGGATACAGTTTGCATGTCTGTGCGGATAGCGGATAATATTTGGACTAAATTTGCGAATAGTTTTTAGAATACAATCCTAACTTGTTGAATATCATTCCTAGGATCCGGATGTTTATGACATATTTTCCCGTAATTCTTTTGTCTTGATAAATGTAAGATGATGATTTAAGCTAATCTCATTCAAATAATGTAGCATAATTAACTCTCCGAACTGAAAAGAATTGCAATTCGGGCTGTGGAACATGCTTTTTAAACATAGCACATGACATACATTACCTAGGGGAACGACTTTGGCCTCAATTGTCTAAATGTGTTGCTTTAATTATTGTAATGCCAGTAATAATAATAATAATAATAATAATAATAATAATAATAATAACGTATGGCCTCGGGTGCCGGGTGCAAGCTTTGTTATTGACACCTAAAGGGTAGCTTGCCTGTCGAATTTCGTTGTTCCTTGAAGCACTATGAAAGTCAAGAAGGTTAGATATCTAACTTCCTTGAACACTATAGCACTTTCTAGTAGATAAATGAGGAACTTTGTGTTGGCGGAAACTCCCAAGATTAATTTTGCCATTATGAACACGGCCTACTGAATTCAAATGGGTTCTTTGACATGCCAACATCGTATGACATGGTGTCGCAATTTTTGCCGCCAATCACTTACCACGGCCAGGAGCGAACTTACAAGCTTGGGGTTAGTAGACCGACATGTTGACCACTCACCCACCGTGGCAAGTGTAATGCCAGTAGATTCGGATAACAAACGTGCCGATAAAGTCGTGAGGATGCGGATAACGATTTGCTTATACGCGCAGGGCTCTGCTTATAGAACGGAGCCTCGCCGGGTAATCAGTCATCACCATTACAACGGACGGGGCGGGAAGCACCGAATACTGTCATAGCATTTATTACATACGGAGCTGGTAAGATGCCTTAGTTGCGATAATTACGACTTGTGGTGAAGTACTGTATCCCGTGAACTTGGTTAGGTACGGAACACAACATTGAATTTACCAAGTGGAAACGTATCTTCTCAAGAAGAAGTCTTCCAGTAAATGTGTTCATAAGTTTCAGCACCATGTCGAGGAACCTCAAACAAAAGGTATACAGAAACAATCCGCGTACTCGGAAGGCTCTTGAGAACGAAATAACTGCACTGATACGAAATACCAGTTAGGATGAATTACAGTGAGTGTACCAAAACTTCGTACGTTGATGCAATGTGTGTTTAGAAAATGAAGGACAGCATTTCCAGCAACTACTCTGAAATTCATGTACAGTAAGTAATTATGATTATTTATTATGTTAAAAAGTTTAAATGTGTTGAACTAGTTGGGTGCTATGCTGCTGCTAGCTCCAGCGCCTTGCTCGATGGACGGCTAACCAGAGTGCTACGCCATCACACGGCACCTGCGAAGTTCCGTTGCGTAGAAAAGGCTCTCACTGTAGTTCAGTAGAAACTTAACGATCGCACTAGTTGAAGCGTGTTAAAGGAAAAAAAGAAAGCTTGTAGTTTGTAGCGATCATGAGCTACGGGACTTTCATTTTACGTGAAATTCGAACCACAGGACGTGATATTCCACTTCTATAATCTCACATGAATTGACCGAGAATCGAATTCGGTGCCCCTTGGTGAGAGGCAAACAGATTGCCCACTGCACCAAAACGCCCCCATGAAGTGTGTTGCATCGACAAATTTCCGGCTAGGTAGTTTACCAATGGCAAATAAGGTCAATCAATTATAGTAGCGTACACGGTACTTGTAATACAAATATATACTATCTATACTAATATAATAAAGCTGAAGAGTGTGTTTGTTTGTGTGTTTATGTGTTTAAAAGCGCTAATCTTTGGAATTACCAGTCGGGTTCGAAAAATTATTTTTGTATATGATCGCCAGATTCAAGAGGAATAGTTCAGGCTATGTAGCATTAGGCTACACCTCTCAGGTAACTTTAAAGATTGATTTTTGATCAGTAAGTCGGAAGAACAAGTGCTCCCGAACAGCTTAAATAATACCTACGTCTATTGTTGCCTGGCAATGCGGGCTGCATCACGTCGCCCCTACCAGTGCTCTGGTGCAGAATTGCGAGCTGCTTATAAATTGCAGTCACGGGGAGTAATTAGTGCAAAAAGATTTCTTAGGCCCCTTAAAACAGTTATCATCATGACAATAGTATGCCTCTGTATAAGGGCGATGGTGTTGATGCAGTATACTGAGGTTATCAGCTGCAATAAGCGTTGGTGCTTTCCTATCCTTATCCTTGAGCGCTCCAAACAAATAAATCTACCGGGCGAAGCTGGGTACTACTGCTAGTGGATGAATAAAAACGATAATTCGAAGTTTCTCAATGTAGCTGAGGAAATTCAATTTTCATCAGCTAATTCAATAATTAAATAATAATAATAATAATAATAATATCGTATGGCCTCGGGTGCCTGGTGCAAGCTTTGTTAATTGACACCCAGAGGGTAGCTTGCATGTCGAATTTCGTCGTTCCTTTGAACGCTATGAAAGTCAAGGAGGTTGGATATCTAAACTCCTTGACACTACAGCGCTTTCAAGTAGAGAATGGAGGAACTTTGTGTTGGCGGAAAATCCCGAGATTAATTTTGCTATTGAACACGGCCTACTGAATTCAAATGGGTTCTTTAACATGTCAACAACGTATGACATGAGTGTCGTGATTTTTGCCGCCTTTCAAAAATCACTTACCACGGCCAGGAGCGAACCTGCAATCTTGGGGTAGGTAGTCCGTCACTAGAACCACTCACCCACCGTGGCAAGCCAATAATTAAATGAAGTGGCCTCATATGAATCACGTACGTAAGTGTTACAAATCCTTCCAGACAGGCCATAAACTCCGGCGGTTCTTCGAAGGTCTCTGGTTCTCGCACGAGTTTTATTATTATACTAGCTGTACCCGGCATGCGTTGCAATGCCAATCAAAGAAAGTGTTGGGGTTTTGACTTTGTTAGTTGCAGTGCTTTTGGATTCCCAATATTTTCTTCTTTTTCCGTTAACCACCTATAAACTATTATAAAAAAATAATTTACTATCTCAGAAACATTCACGGGAGCGTGATCAACAACTCACGAAAGTTACATCGCAATGAAATGAATGGCATATGAACGCATACGGGACTGCTGAAACGATTAGAGCGCCGTCACACATTTGTTGAATATACTCGTACGCTACCTATTTTAAATGGATTTACTAACTCGAAAACCTTTCCTGGCGTGTACACAACAACTCATCAAAGTTTCATCCCAAACGGATGAATGGCATATGAACGCATACGGGATTTTGTTTAAACGATTCGAGCCGTCACTCATTTGTTGAATCTTCTTGTGCACCACCCATTGAAAAACGGACTTAGTAATTCATGAACCTTCGCAGGACTGTACTCAGCTCTCCAAAGTTTTATCTCACTCGGATGAATGGTATATGATCGCATACGGGACTTGATTGAAACGATTCACGCGATGTCGCTTATTAGTTAAATCTACCCGTTTGCTACCAATTGTAAAATGGATTTACTAAATCAAAAACCTTCCTGGAGTGTACACAACAACTCGCCAAAGTTTCATCTCTATCGGACGATTGTATATGAACGCATACGGGTCTTTGTCGAAACACTTCGCGAGTCGTCGCTCATTTGTTGAATCCATTCGTGCGCCAGCAATTGTAACATGGATTTACTAAGCTAGAAATCTTCCCTGAAGTGTACACAACATCTCACCCACGTTTCATCGCTATCGGACAAATGGTATATGAACGCATACGGGACTTGGTTGAAACAATTCGCGCGTCGTCGCTCATTTGTTGAATCTACTCGTGCAGTAGGGTAGAGTGGGGCAAGTTGAGACATTTTTTACATTTAATTTTTTTAAATTTATTCCCTTTGTTTTTTTGAATTGACAAAGGCTTCTTAAAATACTTTCACCTTTTGCGCATTTAAATATGCTACTTGTAAATATTATATATTACCCCTTTATATCAAAATATTTTCTTTTGGTAGTACCCGCAAGTGTATCAACCTTCCCCACAATGGGGGCAAGTTGATATTAGCCTGGGGGCAAGTTGATACCAGTGTATAACATCTTATAATAATGCATTTAGGGTAATTTATAACAGCTGTGTACCAAGAATATAAAAGTATTTTATTTAGTTGAACGACATTTCAAATATAAAAATGAAAATAAAAGGCTGAGCAATGCAATGAAAGTAATTTTGAACAGCTTTGTGCCAATAATATGAAAGTTTATTTAGTTTAAAGACATTTTAAATGTAAAAATTTAAAAAAGTTAACTGATAAATGAAAATACAAGGCTGAGCAATTAGTTTCAGAGAGCTATTCAGAATCAGAAAGTACAAAATCAGATGTGCAGTGAATACATATATACATTTTTGAGTCCTTTCCACATTCAATATGTGCCCATTTTTACATGACATGCACTGTATCCAGTCTTGTCCTGGTTTTGAATTAGAATAAGGTTCCAAGCAGACAAGACATAATGCGTCATCCTCTTCTTCAGACTTTGATTCAATGCTGACTCTCTTCTTTGGAATTATTTTCTTCTTCTCTATCTTTTCTTTCGCATAATTTTTTGTCGATTCAACCAAGTTATACAACCTCTTCCTTGACTTTTCTATTTTTATACGTTTCTTTGCTTCTTTTTCTGCAGCTTCTTTCTGTAATCGTTCCTTGACTGGCGTGCTTGTGAGTATGGCAGACTTCAAAGGTTTCTTCCCTTTCTTCGAGTTCTTTCGTTCACCAGCTTTAGGGTAGGGACGGACTTCTTGAGGGCTGACAATGGATAGGCATAAGCCTCCAGACGATGTTGGTTCAGCTTGAAGTGACTGAGACTGTAGCACATTACTGGTTCCAGCCTGCACCTCTTGATTGTTGTCTCTGACCGTCAACATGTCTGTCAGTTACGGCACTCGACAGAAAGTCAGCATTGGTAAATACGTCTCTGTTGAATGGCGCAATCCCTGTTGCTTGGAAACCAGAAACTATGTTTGCAGGTGTTATGCCTTTTAGGAAGTGCCACTTTGACAATGCCAGGAATGTCATAGATAGTTACTGTTTTGCCTGGATTATTAGTCATCCAGTCATCAACTGAAGCAAAATAATATCTCTTAAAAGGTCCATACACTGATTTGTCAAGAGGTTGTAAGCGGTGGGAGGTGTGGGGAGGGAAAGACAACATTACAATGCCGTTTTCCTTGCAGAAGTCGAGCGCTTGGATAGACAGATGGGATTCATGGTTGTCCAGAACTAACCAGCAGGGATGATCTTCCGAAGATTTTACATGACCGTGAAAGTGCTTGACAAACTGCAAGAAAGATTCACTCGTTATCCATCCAGATGGGTAGGAAGTACCAATGCAGCCTGGTGGTCCGTTGATTACAAAATGATTCTTAAAAAAAACTTGGAAAAACGAACATTGGAGGAACTGAATTTCCGATCGCACTTACACCAAGAACCATTGTGACTGTTTGTCCTCTTTCTGTTGAGATAGATTTTCCTACTGCACGCACTCCTTTTTCGGCTACGATTTTAGTAGGTCTTTGAACAGTTTGCACGCCGGTCTCATCAACATTCCAAATATCTTTCATTTCAAATTTGTATTTATCCAACACACTTTTCAAGTTGTCGTAAAATATATTCACGTTGGTACTGTTGAAACTAGTCGCTCGGCTTAAACTGGTTGCTTCAGGCTCCCGGATTGAAAGCCGAGGATGTCACTTCATGAATAAGTTGAACCAGTCTCTTGTTGCTATTTTATGGTTAATCCACGTATCAGGCACATTGATAATATGCCTGTTTGTCATGGCCAGTTCATATGCCAGTAGTTTAATATTCTCTGGAGTTAGTCCATAGTAAATTTTGGAGCAATGTAGTATGTATTATTCAAGCTCAAGTTCCAGGTTCTCTGGAAAAATCTGTCTAGGCTTAGCATAACCCACTGTAACAACTAGGCCATTATTAGATTCATCCTTTTTCCTAACATATCTGAAAAGTGTCATTTTGTCCATTTCATAAGCGATAGCCGCTTCTCGCAAGGTCATCATTCGTGCTTTGACTTCATCATATGCTTTATCAAAAGTCTGAATCAGAATTTTTCCTCGATCCGTCTTCCTTTTGTAGTTCCGCACCATTTTCCTGTAATAAGAGGCAAGTGATATATTTCAATGCATTGGGATACGTTGATACGCTGTATCAATATGCCCCAACCAACATGTATCAACTTGCCCCTACTGCACACGTGACGTTTCATTTAACCTCCCGACTAAATTACGAAGTCTACAACATTTGTAACTATTGAATATTACTCACCTATAAGTGTACTTTTCGAGGAACTAACAATAAACTGTCTGAAATACAATGTCCTTTTCAAAAATTCACTCAACCAACACACTAAAAAAATACTTTACTATACTGAAAACAAACATTTAGTCACCAAACACAGATGACACGTGCGTCCACTATGAAACGCCGGCAGACTCTGGCTTGAAGTGAACTACAACGTCTGCTGCTACGGCGGACTGCCTGGGCATGCGCACTAGGTCACGCCACCTTCCGTATCAACTTGCCCGCGTATCAACTTGCCCCACTCTACCCTACCTATTGTTAAGTGGATTTACTAAGCCAGAAACCTTCCTTGAGTGTATACAACATCTCACCCAAGTTTCATCGCATTGGGGTATGGTATATGAACGCATGTGGGACTTTGTTGAAACAAACGCACGCCATTTTGTTGAAGTTACTCGCGCGCCACCTATTGTTAATTTGATCTACTATGCCTATAACTTTTCCTGGCGTATGCACAACAACTCACCGAAATTTGATTGCAATCGGATGAATTGTATATGAACGCATCACCAACACTCATTTGTTTAAACTACTGGTGCGCTATATATTGTTAATTGAATTAACTATCCATATAACCATCCCGGAAGTGTGCCAAACAACCCACCAAAATTTGGTCGCAATCGGATGAATTGTAGGCTATATGAACGCATCGCCAACACGCATTTGTTTGAAATACTCGCGCGTTGTCCATTGTAAATTGGATTGACTATGCCTATAATGATTTCGGAAGTGTTCACAACAACTCACCAAAGTTTCATAGCAATCGGATGAATGATATATGAACGCATACGGGAGTTGGTTGAAACGATTCGCGTGCCGTCGCTCATTTGTTGAATCTACTTGTGCGATACCTATTGTAAAGTGGATGCACTAAGCCAGAAACCTTCCCTGATGAGTAAACAACATATTACCCAAGTTTCATCGCTATCGGACGAATTGTATATGAACGAATACGGGACTTTGTTGAAACGCTTCGCGTAACTTCGCTCATTTGTTGAATCTACTTGTGCGCTACCTATTGAAAAATGGATTTACTAAGCCTAAAACTTTCCCTGGAGTGTACACAACAACTCACCCAAGTTTAGTAGCTATCGGACGAATGGTATATGAACGCATACGGGACTATGTTGAAACACTTCGCACGTCGTCGCTCATTTGTTTAATCTACTTGTGCGATACCTATTGTTAATTGGATTTACTAACCCAGGAACCTTCCCTGAAGTGTACACAACATCTCACCCAAGTTTCATCGCTATCAGACGAATGGTATATGAACGCATAGGGGACTATGTTGAAACGCTTCGCGCGTCGTCGCTCATTTGTTGAATCTACTCGTGCGCTACCTATTATAACATGGATTTACTAAGCCAGAAACCTTGCCTGTAGTGTACACAACCTCTCACCCAAGTTTCAACGCAATGGGATGAATGGTATATGAACACATGTGGGACTTTCTTGAAACAAACGCTCGCCATTTTGTTGAAGCTACTCGCGCGCCATCTATTGTAAATTGGATTTACCACGCCTATTACTTTTCCGGGACTGTGCACAACAACTCACCAAAATTTGATCGCAATCGGACGAATTGTATATGAACGCATCGCCATTACACATTTGTTTAAACTACTCGCGCGCTATCTATTGTGAAATGGATTCACTATGCCTATGATCATCCCGGAAGTGTTTACAACAACTCACCAAAATTTGATCGCAATCGGATGAATGGTTTATGAACGCATAAAAGACGAACACACATACATAAGATATAAGATAAGATATATAAGATTACGCCAAGTAATTAATATCTGCAATAATAAACAGTAACTACGATATTATTGAAGAAAACTGCGTGAAATTATTGAAAGCAACGCTTTGAGGTGATAGAAAATTTTATTCTACAGTTATCACCATGACAAATATTCTGAAGTTGAGAGGGGAAGAAACGAATGAATCTACCGTGATGGAGATGTGCTACAATGATGTTACGGGGAACATAACTATGACAATGGCGAAAATATTTGAAATGACATGATATTAACACCGTGGGGGAAATAAACACCAAATCTCTCCTACGCCAAATAAATCTACAACTACAAGTCATTTCATCGACTTCAATGATGGATACAGAACTACCAGAACTGCGGCGAAGAAGAAGGAAGAATTCCTGTAGAAGTGCGGCTTGGGTGGACCCAGCGCAATTAAGAGAGAAAGGGCTTTCCCATCTCATTAAGAAGATAGCCAAGCTTAAAGGACGACTACACGATGATGTTAGAATTCGCATCCCGTTCCTGGCAGTTTGGAGATTTCCGAAGGAGATCGAGCAGAGTCCCACACGACTTCTTGAGGGGGCTATTTCTCAGAAACAGTCCGTTTCTGATGAGCAACGAGGGAAATCTACTTCTAGACAGATCTACGCAGCACCAGATAGTCAATAGACCAACGAAGTATCCCATTTTGTAGAATTGTAGACACTTTTGAGAATATCCAACAACTTAGTATTTTAATGCCATTTTTCTAAATCTTCGAATTGCTATTTTCTTACTTTTCGATTTGACATTTTCACCGTTTTGTTAGGTAGTATTTCATTTTCGATTTTCATCGATTTTTAGATTTGTAAGTGATTTTTGTGACGATTTAGAACTGCTATAGGGCCGATAGCCTAGATGTTAGGCCCCTTAAAACAACAATTATCATCATCATCATAGAACTGCTATTTGGAATTTAGATTTTTATGCGATTTGGAATTCACTGGATGGAGATTTTAACGTTCAGCTCGAATGTATTGTACAACTCGTATTATATTGTTTAACTTATATTGTACAAGCTGTACCCGGCATGCGTTGCAATGCCAATCAAATAAAGTGTTGGTGTTGTAATTTTGTTTCTTGAAATGCATTTGGATATACAATATATTTTTTCAATTTCCGTTAACTGCCTCTAAACTATCGTAAAATGGATTAACTAATTTAAAAACATTCCTTGGAGCGTGCCCAACAACTCATCAAAGTTTCATCGTAATCGGATGAATGGCACATGAACGCATCCGGGATATTTTTTAAACGATTCGTGCGCTGTCACTCATTTGGTGAATCTACTCGTGCACTAGCTACTCTGAAATAGATTTACTAAGTTAGAAACATTCACCTAAGTGTACACAACATCTCATCAAAGTTGCATCGCAACCGATGAATGGTATAATATGAACGCATACAGAGTTTTGTTAAAACGCTTCGCGCGTCGTCGCTCATTTGTTGAATCAACTCGTGCGCTACCTATTTTAATATGGATTTTCTAAGCCAGAAACCTTCCTTGGAGTGTACTCAACATCTCACCCAAGCTTCATTGAAATTGGATGAATGGCATATGAACGCATACGGGATTTTGTATAAACGATTCGCTCACCGTCACTCATTTGTTGAATCTGCACGTGCGCTACCTATTGTAAAATTGATTTACTAAGCCTGAAACCTTCCCTGCAGTGTACTCAAAGATTCACCAAAGTGTCACCACAATCGGACGAATGGTATATGGACGCATACGGGATTTTGTTTAAACGATTCGCTCGCCATCACACATTTGTTGAATCTACACGTGCGCTGCCTATTGTAAAATGGATTAACTAAGCCAGAAAGCTTTCCTGGAGTGTACACAACAATTCACCAAAGTTTCATCACTATCGGACGAATGGTATATGAACGCATACGGGACTTTGTTGAAATGCTTCGCGCGTCGTCGCCCATTTGTTGAATCTACTCGTGCGCTACCTATTGTATAATAGATTTACTAAGCCAGAAACCTTCCCTGCAGTGTACACACCATCTCACCCAAGTTTCATCGCTATCGGACTAATGGTATATGAAGGCATACGGGACTTTGTTGAAACGCTTCGTGCGTCGTCGCTCATTTGTTAATCTACTCGTGCGCCAGCAATTGTAACATGGATTTACTAAGCTAGAAATCTTCCCTGAAGTGTACACAACATCTCACCCAAGTTTCATCGCTATCGGACGAATGGTGTATGAACGCATATGGGACTTTGTTGAAACGCTTCGCGCGTCGTCCCTCATTTGTTGAATCTACTCGTGCGCTGCCTATTGTAAAGTTGATTTACTAAGAAAGAAACCTTTCCTGAAGTCTACACAACATCTCACCCAAGTTTCATTGCTATAGGACGAATGGTATATGAATGCATACGGGACTTCGTTGAAACGCTTCGCGTGTCGTCGCTCATTTGTTGAATCTACTTGTGCGCTAGCTACTGTAATGTATTTACTAAGTTAGAAACCTTCACGTTAGTGTCCACAACATCTCACCCAAGTTTCATTGCTATCGACCGAATGGTATATGACCTTATACGGGACTTTGTTGAAAGGCTTCACGCGTCGTCGCTCATTTGTTGAATCTACTCATGCGCTACCTATTGTAAAATGGATTTACTAAGCCAGAAACCATCCTTGGTGTGTACTCAACGTCTGATCCAAGTTTCATCGCAATCGGATGAATGGTATATGAACGCATAGGAGACATACCCACAGACAGACCCACAGACCCACAAACTATCACCTAACATTGATTTTTATATATAGATATCATCCTTCGTTCCAGTCACATATCCGACTCGCTGCCATATCAACATTTCCTCTAATGGAATCACGCCAGTAGTGTTTGGTATTAAGCGTATTTAGTAATGTAGTTTCCTAATTTTATGTGAAGAATAATTAATTCATTATTAATTGAGTGATACTTCTGTTATATAGAGTTCAAATTAGTTGGAAATCAATAAATAAATAAATCAATAAATAAATGAGTAAATAAATGAATAAATCTCTACTTAGTATAAAACAAAGTCTCCGATTCTTGGATGTCACGGGTAATCTCGAGAAGCACTGGGTGGATTTTAATGCGGTTTTCACCATTCTGTAAAGGATATCTCGAGGAAGGTTTCTGTAGAAAGTTACCGTATTTATTTATGATCAAAGAAAGACAAGCAGTAACGATTTCAGTGGAAAAGTCGAAAATAACCTGGCGTCCATGCGCTTTTTAAGCTTACGCTGGGCAAATCGTTAAAAATATCAATATTATGAGTGTAAGAATTGTTCAGCACGAAAAGCTCTACAAAAAAAGTCCGGGAGAGCATATCTCTATTTTCAATACATCGTCCACTACAAGTGTTTTTACGTTGTAATTTCTTCCAACAATCCCCATTCAATTACTGAGGCGACACTTTACGAGCTAGCTAGGGGCGAGCCTATTACCCAAGTTACAGCCTACCTAGCGGGCGAGCCTATTACCCCAGATACAGCCAGCAGCAAACTGTCAAGTCGTGTTGAGTTAAGACTTCAGAGAAGAGTGGTTGTGTTTGGAGTTTCCCTGGAAATGCAACTCGGCTTTTCTTCATTTCGCCCGTGAACTTTTAGTTCCGCAAAATACACAGTCAATTTAAGATTGGACGGAAGGGGGATTTGTGTTCCATGCACCTCGCCATTCTTAAATTACGCCAGACAAGAATTCGTTGCACAAGCATCTCTATGATAATATAATTAATAGACCAGTCAGTGATTTTAACTCATCATGCGGAGGCGTACAACGGATATAGGTTCTAGTTCATTGAAATCGAAAAAAGAGCGCTTAATGCGTAATGCATTCATAATGAAAAAATAAAAGATTAAATAAATGAATGAATGATCACATTAATGATTAAATACTTGAAAAATAAATAAGTAAATAAATGAATAAATACACTGACCGGCAAAAAAAAGTGGAGAACTTCAATTTTTTATATAATTTCTCAATTTATTGCACTAAAATGTTTCGGTTTTCCAATATTTGTATTATTCATGTAAATGTTAGATCGTTGGCTACAGAAAATATAGAAACATGTCTTACAACACGCTTTAACTCACAAATTTCGTTACATTTCACAAATCTAACAATTTTCTATTTTTTAGTAATGTTATTTTGGGCTGGTTTTTATCAAACATATTGCCAAACAAAACAGTGTTAATTTTTGCACTGCACTGCACTGCACGGGAACACTGGTCACTAAAAACGAGTGTTTCCACCCTTAGCGTCCATAACAGCTTGTAAACGCTCAGGCATACTGTTCACAACTCGTCGAATGGCATTTGCCGGGATGCGATCCCCTTCCTCCAGCAGCGATGTTCTCAGTTGTGCCAAGGTGGTGTGGTCACGCTGTCTGACGTTCCTTCCAAGCATATCCCATACATGTTCGATCGGATTCAAGTCAGGACTACGAGCTGGCCAGTCCAGGGTTTGAATCCCCACTTCCTGCAGATATTGTACAACACAGCGAGCAGTATGAGGGCGGGCATTATCCTGCATCAGCATGAAATTCTGCCCAACGAAAGGCGCAAAGGGCATCGCATGGTTCATCAGGATCTCTTCGATGTACCTTTGGGAATTGAGCGTCCCGTGATCGATGCACACCAACTCAGTGCGGGCCATAACGTTGATGCCACCCCACACCATAACCGAGCCACCTCCAAATGGAGTCCTGGATGAGAAAGCAACAGGGCTGTACCTCTCCCCGCGCCTTCTCCACACTCATTCTCTTCCATCAGGAGATCTAAGGTTAAAGCGACTCTCGTTAGTGAAAAGAACAGAGGCCCACTGCTCGTGGGTCCATCCCAGATGCTGCCTTGCGAAGCGAAGACGCGCCTCTCTGTGATGTCGTTCGAGTGCGGGTCCACGTGCAGGTCTCCGGGACGAAAGATGAGCTTCTTCAAACCTTCTTCTTAATGTTCGCTCACTCACTCTCACATTTCTGACATTTTCCAGTTAATTTCGTGCCTGGACTGCTGTGGTATGGCGATCACGCAGAACTTGCAGGGTGAGAAATCTGTCATCCCTGGCACTTGTGCTTTTTCTACGGCCTGACCCTCGTCTCCTGTCGTATGTTTGGAGTTCTCTGTAATGTTGCACTGCACGGTGAATGCTACCGAGAGATGATCGAGAGATGATCCAATGACCTCAGCAACATAACGGAAGCTGCGGCCATCCTCCACCAATGCAACTGCCTGTGCAGCTCCTTCACGGCTAAGAGGCATGTTTTAGTGTGAACTGCACATGGTTAACCAACTAAAATGTATGACAATGGTTCCCAGGTGTTTAACAAATGCCAGTTGCTATCCCTAGAGCAACAATAAGCGAGCGGCAACACTCATAAACCTTAAGCGCTTACAGTGCACTTCCCGCCATAAAACAATTAAGATAGGCTCATCGAAGATTGGGGGTAATTGGTGGTAATAAACCACCCTAAGAAATGTCATATTATCAATTTCTATTCACGGACGTTTCAGATGTGTGTTCTAAAGCGTAAAAAGCTTTTAAAATGTGATTACATCGTTTTCATGGCTAATTTTATACATTTTACATTACTTTTTTAACTGTTTCACTTTTTTGCCGGTCAGTGTAAATTGTTAATTAAATAAATTAATATTAGGCGTATGTCATGTGCCCTCTTTCTGTCCTTTCCTGTAAAGGCCAGTAGACTACAAACCTCTCCATGCCTCTTTGAGCTTTTGTTAAGTTTTTGTTTGATAAATGCACTCTATGTCCAGATCTCACAACCACGATTATACATATTTCTGAGATCTCATTTAATGACTTTATATTCTGAAGTTTCGACTGGCTGCATGGCTCAGCGGTAACGTTCTCACCTGCTGTTCCCGAGGTTTCAGGATCGAATCCTGGCGCAGTCAGTTGGCATTTGAGGGTGCGCAAATGCGAGGGCGCCGTGTGATTAGTTAACTGGCACATTAAAGATCCCCTTCGGGACAAAATTCCGGCACCCCGGCGTCTCTAAAAGCCGCAGTAGTTAAAAGGACGTAAAGCCAATAACATTAAACATATTCTGAAGTTGTGACTTTCAATAGACTAACGATTGTTGCAACACTGATGGGCGGAGCTGAAGCTCCTTGCTGCCGACACAGTCCGATGGCTTGCTGGAGAAGCATAGGAATTACCCAAGTAAAACATGAGAATAATGCACGTTTGATAAACATATCGCGACCTTCCTTTGTTAGTGAAAGACGATATCAAAGCTCATTAAGGGTAGCGAAGATCAAGGTTTTGGCCATGAGTTTGGGGAGTGACAGCAGTGAAGCATGCCGAGGCCTTGCTATGAATGGTGTAGTGGCTGCAGTAACATGTAATACAATAGAACATGTGGTTCACAGCAGTCAGTTGGCCAGAACAAATTGAAGCCGGTAATCCCGTATGACCTCGAGGACCACCTTGGTATACCGAGACGCGTATTTAGAAACCCTTCCCAAGTCGAACCTGCCGGCTCGATCAATTCTCCCAAATCTGTGTTTTTTTCTCTCTTTTTATCAACTCTGATTGGTCCGCGCTTAGTGGACGCACTAGCAGGGTGATGACAGCACGACGCAAAAGGATAGCCAGTCCAGGGCTTCCTCTTTACATTTAATTTACACTCTGTACATTAGCTTAGATTCATCTTAGAATGTATTTTTACACACAGAAACCGCCCCACTATGGACCAAGACATTTCCATGTCTTTCCACGATAGCACAGCTAAACAAAGCGTGCGGCGTATCTTCACGCGCAAAGCTGAACCAATCAAAGTCGCTGTTGCACACGAAAGCTAGACCAATCAAAATTGACCAAGCAAGCTAGCTGGCGGAGGAATGGACTGGCTCACTGACAAGGGGACCCTACGGCAATCGGATTTTTGTAATTTTTCCCGCTTCGGGTACGTAAAGTTCAGACCTCGAACAATAATTTCCCAAAGCCGTTCGATGCCATATTTATAAATTTTCGATAAAATCGACTTCGAAGTTTTCCGAGCGCTTCCTATCCAGTAAAGATGTTACCGAGTTCGAGCGGGACGAGTGTCTCACCCGGTAAGGTTAGGGCCCAGTAATCGCTGGGACGCTAGTTCGAGTCTCACTTCGGGTGTTATTTTTTTCTCTCTTTCTATTCATATACTACTAATGTGATTGAAATATAAAAATCATCATCAGGCGGATTGTCGTCCCCCACGTCCGACATTATGATCTTCCTTATCATATGTTAGAAAAAATCACCCACCACGCCAAGAAACACTATCTGCTTCTCTGGAAACCGACGGTCTAATGCTACTTCGAACAGGCATCCCTTGCGAATGACGTGGTGTGTATCCCTTCCACCCATCCTGGAATACCCACAAATCCTTTGTGGTAGAGCAGCTGTGCCTACTTCGCAGATAGAAAAACGTGACAAAGGCAAACGATACACGCAGAACTGTTATTCGAAATAATGCCAGATCTCGAAGAAACCGCCATATTAAAATATTTCATCACATTCAATTTTACTCATTCCATTGCTTACATTAATACATTCTTCTATTCATATTTTTATTAATCTACAAGGTGTGAATATTTTTATTTATTTAGTCGATTTACCCTCTAGGTTGGTGGTTCCCACGGACTCAGCGAGGGAACTCACCACTACCGCCTCTATGGGCAGTGTCCTGGAGCTTGGAACATTTGGTCGGGGTGGATACAACTGGGGAGGTGTGATCAGCACTTCGCCCAGGCGGCCTCACCTGCAAAGAGAACAGGGGCCTCATGAGGGATGGGAAGGGAGGGGAAGATTGGGATGGAGAGGCAAGGAAGAGGGAAGGAGACGGCCGTGGCCTTACAGGCGATTCCATCCCGGCATTTGCCCGAAGACGAAGTGGGAAACCACTGAAAAGCACTTCAAGGATGGCTGAGGTGGGAATTGAACCTCCTCTACTCATTTGGACCACCCGAGGCTGAGTAGACCCCGTTCCAGTCCTCATACCACTTTTCAAATTTCGTGGCAGAGCCGGGAATCGAACCCAGGACCTCCGGGGCGGCAGCTAGCCATGCTGACCGCTACGCTACGGAGGCGACTGTGAATATTATTGCTGGATGTTATTTTTGTCGCTTATTCGCAATTTCAAATAGGTGATAATTAGAAAAGAGACGTGTGTTTTTTCATTGGAAGTTATAATTACATATCTGTGAATTATTACAGACTTGATGATTTTTATATTTCAAAAAAATAGCTCCCGAAGTGAGACTCGAACTAGCGTCCCAGCGACTACCAGGCCCGAACCTTACCGGGTGAGCCACGCGTCCTGTTCGAACTCGGTAACATATTTACTGGATATGAAGCACTCGGAAAACTTCGAAGTCGATTTTCTCGAGAATTAATGAATATGGCATCGAACGGCTTTGGGATATTATTTTTCGAGGTGTGAACTTTACGCACGCGAAGCGGGGAAAATTACAAAAATCCGATTGCCATAGGGTCCCCTTGTGAGACATGGGGTCGAAATGAGGTAGGATTTGTAAATTTCTTGATCAGATGCCAAAGTCGTACACTCAATAAGTCACTGAGAAATTAGTACAGTCTCTATAAATCATGTAAGCTTTCAGTCTGAACATTTTGAATTTTCGGCTCGAACTTTGTATGTATTACCCATTCAAGATTTGCTTGCCGCTGAGCGTGGCTGCGCCAGTGATTCTTGATTATTGTAGCAGGAGTCTCGCGGGGAGAAGCGGAGGACACAGTGATGACACGCGCTACCTGTTTTAGAAGTGCAGATAAGTGTCACAGGAGCTCATGTCACCACGGACAGTTAAATGATGACTTAAGCTACTGGAGCTGAGTCATATCCTACTCGCGCAACTGTACCTGTCAACGAAGCAGAGTGACGTGTGACACAAGTAAACAGAGAATAGTTTCCATCTCGACCATCCGTCAGAGAACACACAAACAGACGGGCAAACTCTACAGAACAGACACACTAAGCTCCAACCCACTGAGGGGGAGCCGCTATAAGCGGTAACTCTTCCAACAAAATGCTACTATAGCTCACCTTCACTTCACTTTCGAAATTAAATTCTTCCACTCTCTGATGTTCATTTCACGAAATTCTTACTTCTATTCTACATTCTGTATTTCTAGTGTTTCATTATACCAGGTCACATCCTGACCAATTTGATTCACGGTAGGCCTAATCACCCAAACCCCCTCCTTCAATTTTGCAGTTGGTCGAAACCTGATAAAGCACTAAAAGCCTTCGGGCCGACAGGCTAAAAGCAATATGCAACGAATCGATTGCATGGGTCGGAATAGGCCAGATCACCTTCTGTTCGAGCTTTATCGCTTGTCCTCAGCCTAAGTACCACTTGCTCTCGCCTAAAATGCTGTTAGTTTGAGATGCATGCTAAGCTCGGACGCTCTGTCATAATTTAAAGAACTTCAATTTTTCTTTGCTTCCTCTCAGTGCTAATGACGTAATTTATTAAGTAGTATTTTAATAAAAGAGATATTATGAAGTGCAATAATCTTATTGGTTTTACGTCGCTTTCAACTACTCTGGCCTTTAGAGACGCCGGGGTGCCGCAAATTTGCCCCAAAGGGGATCTTTAACATGCCAGTAAATCTACTGAAAACCGGCCGAAGTTGTCGGATATCCCTCAGTATGCCCTTCTTCAGAGGGGAAGTAAAGCCGGCGGGCATGTAAAGGAACCTTCCACTAACTTAACTGGTGAGAAGCGAAATTTGTAGGTTCGTTGTAGGTACGTTCCTCACCAGGTGCTGGGTGCGATGACATCTAGTAGTAGCCAAGTTCACAGCTAGGGGTCGTGGACAGTAGCATTTGGTAGCGAAAGTAGGAACTACTTGAAATTATCATCTGCAGTCCTTACTTGAATTAAAAACAGATAACACACACTAATCACAATTAACACCGGTTATCAGACAGATTCTACACACACCAAAAGTACACGGGCTACATGACCACGTTGTCGCAGCCCCTAAACTATGGAACCAACCAACCAAAATCTGACACGGCTCCCTCGCATTTGTGCACCCTCAAATACCAGCTGACTGCGTCAGGATACGAACCTGCAACCTTGGGCCCAGGAAGCGAGAACGTTACCGCTGAACCGCGGAGCCAGTCTTATTATGAAGTGTAAAAGCTGTCAAATGTCAGTATGGTATTTCAAAGTGTTACATATGGAAGAAGACTCGTTTGAGGATTCGGATCCCTCACACCAGAGAATGCTGACACAGGTAGCTGTCACTGTATTGTTCGGAGTCCTTAGTTTTAAAGAGAATTAGCAAGTAATAATATTATTGTTTGTTGTTGTTGATTCTTTCAGGGACTTTGTGACATCGTATGTGGTCGTGTAGCTCCGTATATATTGGTGTGTATAGGATTTGTCTGATAACCTATGTCACTGTGATGTCTGTTCTAGTGTGTGTGTTTGTAATTGAGGTAGGATTTTGGTAGGAAGTGACCATGGCCTTAAGTTAGGTACCATCCCAGCACTTGATGAAATAGAAGTGGATAACCACGGAAAACCACTCCCAGGATGGCTGAGGTAGGAATCGAACCCACCTCTTCTCAGTTTTCGCTCACGAGGCTGAGTGTACCCCGTTCCAACCCTCAGATCAGAATTAAATTATTTTGGCAGAGCCAGGAATCGAACCCGGGCCCCGCGGTGACAGCAAGAATGCTAGCCACTACGCAACGAGGCGGACAGCAAGTAATAACGAAAGGATGGCTAAGCACATATATTTTTGTTCAAACAAAAATGAAAGACTATACAAGTAGGTGCTGTGGTTAACTGCATACAAATTAAGAAATACCCAAACGTCTTGGGTTCGATTCCCGGCTCTGCAAGCAATTTAATTCTGGTTCGAGGGTTGGAACGGGGTACACTCGGCCTTGTGAGGCATAACTGGTTGGTTGGTTCCTCAGTTTAGGTGCTGCGACAACGCGGTCATGTAGCCCCGTGAACTTTGGGTGTGTGTAGAATCTGTCTGATAACCGGTGTTAATTGTTATGACTATATTAGTGTGTGTATCTGTTTTAATTCAAGTAAGGACTGCAGACGATCAATTTTCAAGTAGTTCCTACATTAGCCGCCAAACGCCACCGTCCACGACCAACTAGTTCAGAAATTAGTTACCAGATGCCACCGCAGTCGGCTCTTGACGACGAACGTAGGAACCTAAGAACGTTAGTCAAATGTTTAACCTATTTTAATTTAGCTTCACACAGGTGTAATTAGAGGAAGGTTCTTTAACATGCCATAAATCTATGACATGGGACCCCCGGCTTTACTTCCCCTCCGATGGAAGACATACTGAGGGATTTTTAACGTTCTTAAAAAATCCGACGACTTCGGCCGGGTTTGAACCCGCTATCTTGGGCATCGAAGCTCAGCACGCTACCAACTACGCCACCGAAGCCGCTTTAGAGGCATAACTGAGACGAGGTGGGCTTGATTCCTACCTCAGCCATGCTGGAAGTGGTTTTCCGTGGCTTCCCACTTCTACTCCATGCACATGCCGGGATGGTTCATAAATTAAGGCCACGGTCGCCTCCTTCTCAACCGTCGTCTAAATTACAATTACACACGCTGCTACAGTCATCGCAACAACACAAGTTATCAGACAAATCATACATACACACGCAAGTACACAGGGCTGCATGACCACGATGTCGCAAAGCCCCTAAATGAGTCAACAACAACAACTTAAGAAATACTGCATTGTTGGTTATGTGCGTTGTTCAAGACAGGTTGTGTGGAACAATGCATTGTCTATTTGTACTCTTAATTTTTACAAAACCGAGTTGTTAGTTAGTTATGGTTATTTTAAGGAGGCATAACAGCGAGGTCATCTGACCCTCTTAACACAGATAAAAGTATACAAATTTAGATTGATTTTAAAATTTAGAGGTAGACGCCTAAATATGAAAAAAAGTAAAATATGCAACTAATATTCATAATAAACAAAACAAAAAGTAGTTGGTAGCACGCTGAGCTTCTATACCCCAGATCGCGGGTTCAAACCCGGCCGAGGTCGTCGGATTTTTAAGAGCGTTAAAAATCCCTCAGTATCCCTTCCTTCGGAGGGGAAGTAAAGCTGGCGGGCCCATGTCATAGATTTATGGTATGTAAAAGAACCTTCCGTCGCCTCCGTAGCGTAGCGGTCAGCATGGTTAGCTGCCGCCCCGGAGGTCCTGGGTTCGATTCCCGGCTCTGCCACGAAATTTGAAAAGTGGTACGAGGACTGGAACGGGGTCTACTCAGCCTCGGGTGGCCCAAATGAGTAGAGGGGGTTCGATTCCCCCTCAGCCATCCTCGAAGTGGTTTTCCGTGGTTTCCCACTTCGTCTTCGGGCAAATGCCGGGATGGTCCCTTCTTCAAGGCCACGGCAAGGCCACGGCCGCCTCCTTCCCTCTTCCTTGCCTATCCATCCTAACCATCCCTTACCTTCCCTCATGAGGCCCCTGTTCGCTTTGCAGGTGAGGCCGCCTGGGCGAGGTGCCAATCCCACCTCACCAGTTGTATTCCTTCCGATTCGATGTTCCCAGCTCTAGGACACTGCTCGTAGAGGCGGTGGTGGTGAGTTCCCTCGCTGAGTCCGTGGGTTCCACCAACCTGGAGGGTAAACGGCAAAAAAAGAACCTTCCATTAACTACAATTGTGTGAAGCTAAATTTGTAGGTTAGAATTGATTAACGCTCTATTATTTCCAACGTTCGACGCTAGGTGCTGGTTGTGGTGGCATTTAGTAGCCAATTTCACAGCTAGGTGTTGTTGACGGTACCATTTGGTAGAAAAAGTATGAACTACTTGAAATTGATCGTCTGCAGTTCTTACGTGAATTACAGGTAGCAGACACTAATACAGCCATCACAATTCACACAGGTTATCAGACAGATTCTACACACACCCAAAGTACACGGGGCTACATGACCGCGTTGTCGCAGCCCCTAAACTGAGGAACCAACCAACTTATAAAGCGGATGACGCGATCAGTAGCCACCACGTCATCGGCTAAGATTCATTCTGCAAACCAGAGTTTCTTCGTACATCAGCAAGATCCACACACTTGGTTAAAATGTGGGTTAAAACGGCTCCACAGGTACAAAGCGAGTGGTCTTCCCTTCTCATCAGGTATGAGTGGATGGATCTTGCATAACCTATCCTTTAGTCTACACAAGATGACGGACTCCGTCCGTAACCGAAAAGAGCTCCGCCACACGTGAGTAGTTCCCTTGATCGCTCTCACCTTACTAGCACTGGATCAGCTAGCCCCTGACTCTCCCAGAAAGCCAGCACTTGTCGGCGTAACTGAGAGCGAATATCTCTAGCGGGTACCTCCATTGGCTGAGGTGATAATGATACCGCCTCTTTTGCAGCTTGATCCGATAACTCATTTCCTGCAATTTCCATGTGGCTAGGAAGCGACAGAAAGATGATACGAGTGTCAGCGCTGCACAACCCGGCTAGTAGGTCGTAGATTCGCTGCACTAACAGGTGTTGTGGGAAACTTGAAGCAATTGCGCAATGAAAATTATATGCCCAAGATCGCGAGTTCAAACCCGGCCGAATTCGTCGGATTTTTTAAGAGCGTTAAAATTTCTCAGTATCCCTTCCTTCGGAGGGGAAGTAAAGCCGGCGGTCCCATGTCATAGGTTAATGGCATGTAAAAGAACGTTCCACTAACTACAATTATTGTATGAAGCTAAATTAGTAGAAAAGTACTTGACACAGTCGTTAAATTCTTATCACCGCAATGTAGTCATTGTCCGTGAAAAAATAAATAAAAATTATCTTTGGCCTCTTAAAAGTAATGTTCTAGGACCTAGTCCCCTATGAAAAATAACATAGTGCGCCATTGATCGCAACCCTGGCGGAACGCATTCCTTCATAGAAAAGTGCTTGACACAGTCGTTAAAATCTTATTCATTGCAATGTAGTCATTCTCCGTGAAAAAAAAAAATGATGTGGTTTTTCAAATTGCTGACGGGAAGTAGCGTGAGGTGTGAATACGACCCTCGACAACACAGCAGGGCAGGGCGCAAGTCGTAAAGAACCGAGTACAATGTGTGGTGCCCCATTTTTACAAGTGTCCTGTGGAAATACCAGTTCTCAGCATTGAGGGTCATATCCTCTGTGACCAACAGCGTATCCAAATTACATCGTTGGTTGCAAATTATCTGAATGATGGGGCATCGTTCCGTGTTAGTTCGAGCGGTATTGCAGCAGCGTGCGCACGGCAAACATAGTGGATAACTCAATTTGAAGTCAGGTATGTATGCAGCAGCTTATCCAAGAATTCTTGATAGGGATATTTCACAATAGCTTAGGCCTCACTCCTTGAATATGAAGCGGTCGTGGTTTATTAGAAAGCCAAATGGAGAGAGGGAAACCACGAGATGGCTGATTGTAGGATTCGAACCCTGCCAATTTTGGCTTCCAATGTTCATCAAGCTGGTCGGTACATGATGATAATAATTGTTGTTTTAAGGGGACTAACATCTAGGTTATCGGACCCTAATGGTCTGGGTGATAGCGAAAATGACAGTGAAATTGAAACCAGAACGAAAATTAAGTGAGACTGGAAATACTTACAAATTGTAACTCAGATTAAAACGACTCCCAAAATGTAGAGTGGAAATACTTACAAAATGAATAGAGTAAAAAAATACGCACACAATATAGTTTAGGTTCAAAATACGTCCAAAATGCAATGTAGAGTGGAAATACTTACAAAATGAATAGAGTAAAAAAATACGCACACAATATAGTTTAGGTTCAAAATACGTCCAAAATGCAATGTAGAGTGGAAATACTTACAAAATGAATAGAGTAAAAAAATACGCACACAATATAGTTTAGGTTCAAAATACGTACAAAATGCAATGTAGATTCGAAATACTTACAAAATGCGCTTGAAATTCAAAATACGTACAACATGCAATGTAGATTCGAAATACTTACAAAATGTGCTTGAAATTCAAAATACGTACAAAATGAAATTGAGATTGAAAATACGTACAAAATGCAATTGAGTTTCAAAATACTTACAAAATGCAATTGAAATTGAAAATACACAATGCAATTTAGATGGAAAAAGGCAATTTCAGATTCAAAATACTCACAAAGTGCAATTGAAATTCAAAATACTTACAAATTGAAATTGAAAATACTTACAAAATTAAATTTAGAATCAAAATACTCGCTTAGATTGACAATACTTACAAAATGCAATTTAGATTGAAAGTAGTTTACTTACAAAATGTAATTTAGATTCAAAAAACTCACAAAATGCAATTGAGAATCAAAATACTTACAAAATGCCCACCATAAAATGCACTTTAGATTGAAAATACTTGCAAAATGCGGATTAGGTTGAAAATACTCACAAAATGCAATTGAAATTCAAAATACTCACACAAGTGTCTCCACCTACATTCAAAGACCTACTAAAAAGCAATTTAGATTGTCAATCCTTACAAAATGCAATTGAGGTTGAAATTACTCGCAAAATGCAATTTTGATCGAAAATACTTACAAAATGAACTTAGATTGAAAATACCTAATAAATGTAGTATAGTTTCAAAAAAAATCGCGAAAGGTAATTTAGATACACGGGAAGACAATTCACAAAAAGAGTGCGGGAATCTTAAAGTGGAAAGGAAATAGCCTATAATGAAAGGAAAACAAGAGGTCTGACCCCTCGAAGAATGAAGTATCAGGAAAGACGAGACAAGGGCCAATTAAAGACTCTCTAGGCCTCGGATACCCTAATACCGTCGGGGTCGGAAATGAACAAGAGTTGACCGAGGGAGGTCGAGAGGAAGGATAACAGAGAGGAGCCCGGCACAAGTAAGTGGAGGAAATGCCGGACTCAGCTAGGGTCACGTGGTCGCCAACCCACGTCCTACAAGTCGTGAAACCCTGGGGGAGATCGGTACAATTTGTGTTAAAACATAAATCATTATTCTACCCCAATACATCACTAGAAAGCTTAAAAACATGGATATAGAACAGTATAACTTTATTGACTGGTCGAGAGCGCTAACGCGCTACCTCGTGCCTCGCTGGTATAGGAAGAGCGTGGGTTTGAATCCCACCTCAGCCATCCTGAAAATGGTTTTCGTTGGTTTCCCACCACCACCACCACCACCACCACCAGGCAAATGACGGGACGGTTCCTATGAACATGCCCACGGACAACTTCCTTCCAAAATCCCTTTCCTGACACTTCCTTGATTAGAACGAAATCGCCTGGGCGATCGGACTGTCACCATCCCCAGTTGTATCTGCTGTAAAGTGTGTCCAGTTTGTGGCGGCAGGGGAATGTTCCCTCGCAGAGTCCGTGGGTGAATCCCCGAATAAGCGATTAAAATACAGTAATAATAATAATAATAATAATAATTTTTCAGTGTTGTCTTGGTAATCAAAGTTAATGTTTTTCAGTCGGTCAACACTGTCAGACAGCTACTCAATTGTCCTCACGAGGCTGAGTGCAACCCGTTCCAACACGATTGTACCCAATTGTAATGGGTAAATTTTGAAAACCTTATTTTGGGAAACAACCATTATAATTGGGTACAATCGACTGAAAAACATTACTTTCGATAATTTCCCAGTGTCTTAACCCCCGGCACTACAGCCCATTAAGGGCCTAGGGCTGCCAAGCGACCACTGCCCAGCCATATTGGGGTGACGCGTGATCAGCGCATCGGGTCCCCTCGGCCGTTAATCTTGGTTTCCGTGATCGGGGCGCTGCCTCACTCAATTGTCCTCACGAGGCTGAGTGCAACCCGTTCCAGCCCTCACGTCAGTTTCTAAAGTCTCTGACGGAATCGAACCCGGGGCCTCCGGGTGAGAGGCAGGCACGCTACCCCAACACCACGGGGCGGGCCTGAAATACATTACATGACTTAACTATACACTTCTCACACTAATGTAGCCCTCCCCTCATTTGCTCTGATGGCTCGAACGGGCTACACTCAGCCTCATGAGAAGAGGTGGGTTCGATTCCCACCTCAACCATCCTGCTTTTCCGTGGTTTCCCCACTTCTGCTTCCTAATGTTTTATTAAGTGTATAAATAATTCATAATTTATGTATGTGTGTAGAATCTGTCTGATAACCGGTGTTAATTGTTATGGCTTTATTAGTGTGTGTTATCTGTTTTAATTCAAGTAAGGACTGCAGACAATAATTTTCAAGGAGTTCCTACTTTTGCTACCAAATCCTACCGTCCACGACAACTAGCTTGAGGAATTGACTACTAGATGGCATCACAGTCAGCACCTGGCGGGGAACGTTGGAACTAATAAAGCGTTATCAATTGTAACCCACAAATATTAGCTTCACACAAGTGTAGTTAGTGGAAGGTTCTTTTACATGCCATACATCTATGACATGGGGCCGCCGGCTTTACTTCCCCTCCGAAGGAAGGCATACTGAGGGATTTTAACGGAAATTAATTGTAACTCCCCACTCAATCTAATTGGGCACACTTGAGTAGACCGACTAAAAAGCATTAGATTGCTTAGGCAACACTGAAAAAAAAACCTTCTAATATTTCAACGTTTTAATCTCATTAACTACAGGACGTAAACACCAGCCAGTACATAGATGATGATGATTATGAGGATAAGGGTAAACATCCCTTTTAACTACAGCGGCTTTAAGCCTAGTCCACACCGGCAGATTTGTTTGCAGCCTGTATGTAGATTGTTTGCATACTGTATGCAAACTGTTTGAAAACTGTATGAAGACTGTACGTATACTACTTTGGAGTCTGGAAACAGTCTCCATACAAGTCTGCATACAGTATGCAAACTGTATTGAAACATTGTATCCGATACAAGTATGTTACTTGTTTTGCGTCCACACCAGAATTAGTCCACATTCATACCTTTACCACAGGGTGATTTCTTATAAAGTCTGCGAATGTGTAAATTGGGGGATCAAAGTGATACGATCATGGTGGGAGGGGGATTGTGTTTAAATGTACCTCCTGTATTAGTCCAATAATTAACCAAAATATTCATTCTACTAATATTTCATACAACAACCGCTATTTTCTTTTTGTGGGGAGGGGGTGAAATTTGACACCCCGCCGGTAGCCCCACTAAACTACATTTTGTGGCAATATAATGAGATCACTGTGTGGTCATTGGTGGGACATGTTTCAAGGCCTAATTAGTTTTGGTCCCTTCATCAGCCGATATGAATTAATAAATGTCAAAGACACACGAAATGTATAGCGTAACAACAAAAAGTCCCTTGTTATTAAACCTTATATGGTGCACCATAAAGAAGGATGGGAAATTGAAGCTAAATCAACACAATATGATGTGGAAAAACGTGGCTAGCTGGATGCGTCTGTGGTTTGTATCCGGTCTACAGTTTCAAAACACGTCCACACAGGAAGACTTGAGACAAAATACTTGTTTCTTGTATGCGTGTTTTCCATTTCGTTGGAAAACAGACAACATTGTATCTTGTCTCTTGAAACACGAGATTTGTTTGTCATTTGTATGTCAATTGTATGCAAACTGTATGCAGACTGTTTCCAAACATCATTCGAGTCTCCCGATTGTAAGTAGAATGTTTTCAAAACGTCTGCAAACATCCCGCATACAAATGAGAAACATTTGGGAAACAGTCTGCACACAATATTATTCTGGAAACAAATCTGCCGGTGTGGACGAGGCTTTAGAGACACCGGAAATTTTAAAGGGCTCTTTAACGTGCCATGAAATCTACGTCCAAGAGTCTCCCAAATTTAAGCACCACCAAACGCCAACTGACTGCACTGGGACGTAGACTACCTCGTAATGCAGTGGCTAGCATTCTTGACTGTCGCGCTGTAGTTCTGGGTTCGATTCTGCTCTGAGGGCTCGAACTGGATACACTCAGCCCCATGAGTAACAAGTAGTTCCCTGAAGAACTATACAGCCATTTTCATATATCGCACTTATGTTAATTGCCCCTAACAACATACAAAATTTCAGTTTGATTATTATTATTATTATTATTATTGTGTATATTAAGGCTTTCACGGCCCGGATTATATAAATAATTCATGTTTCTTGGGCTAATGCAGTGTGTATTTAGATTAGAACCATACGTTTCGGAGAAACCTTGCCTCCTTTTTCAATGGAATCAAACAAAAGGAAAAAGGAGGCAAGGTTTCTCCTAAACTTATGGTTCTAATCTAAATACATACGGAATTAGCCCAAAAATGAATTATTTATATTATTATTGTTATTATTATTATTAGTATTATTATTATTTATTTATTTACTTATTTATTGTTGTTTTAAGGGGCGAAACTACGAGGTCATCTGCCCCTAAATTTCAGTTTGATTGCTGTAATTGATTCGTAGATATTGACAACCGTCTAAATATTTCGGATGGTCGTCTTGTTGGTTTTTTATATATGAAGGTCTTAGAGTTATGTACTATTACACGAAGATTATTGTGTAGCCTAGGTGTAGAATTGAAACTTCAATCGCTTGATTAGGACACAAGAAATAAAAGCGTGATTTTAAAATTTTGCGCAGCTGCCATCTTGTGGTTATGAAAACAGTCGAAATAAATTACATGCCAGTGGATTAAATTTGTATAAGCATTTACCGTACCACGTTTCACTGCACTCGGATGGTTAAATCACACCGGAGTCGTCGTTATCAACGATCCAGCCCGCGTGTGTACCCCATGACCATTAACAGACGCCTGAGCGACAGGAATTTGCGCTCGCGCCGCCCCTTACACCGCTTACCACTCACGCCTATCCACCGTCAAGTCAGATTACAGTGGTGCTGCGCTTGAACAACGTGGAACTGCGCTGACTGGGGACGTATAGTCTTTACTCTTTAGTGACGAGTCCCGTTTCCAACGGTGCCCGGACGACAACCGCAGACGTGTTTGGAGAAGTCCAGGCCAGCGTGGTGATCCTGCCCTGACTATCGCACGCCACACAGCCCCACAACAGGTGGTGATGGTCTGGGGTGCCATCTCCTTTCATAGCCGGACCCATCTGATAGTCATTCCTGGCACACTGACAGCACAGCGGTATGTTGACGACATTTTATGCCGGTTGTGCTACCACTACTTCAGCGACATCCAGGACTTAATTTCCAACAGGATAATGCCCGGCCACACAGGCACGTGTTGCTATGGACTATCTTCAAGCTTGCCCTATCCTTCCATGGCCAGCTCGGTCGCCTGATCTCTCTCCCATAGAGCATATTTGGGACGTCATGGGAAGGCGATTGCGATCATCCCGGAATGTCGCCGATTTAGCCCAACTGTTGGAGACCATTTGGCACGAAATTCCGCAGGACACCATCCGGGAACTTAACCAGTCCATGCCACGACGAGTGACAGCTTGCATCCAGGCCAGGGGTGGACCAACACCTTATTGGCGTCCTCACTTTGTAACGCTCTAACTCTGCAATAAATCATTCGATCGTTGTTCTGCACTTTTGATCGTTTGTTTTTTCTATGTCTGTTCCTCACATCCACCGATTTTTATCGCCATGGGACAATTCCTTCCTGGTGCGTCGTTTTGTTGTTGTTATACAGTGTACTAATTTCCTCAGACAATATATAATTAGAAAGCAATAAATCCTAAGAAAGAATGTTGCCTTTCAAGTATGGCTATATGCATCCATTTAAAATATTATGAAGTTTATGGGGCAGCCACGTGGTGTTGAAGTAGCGCGCCTGTTCGAGGCCCCGGGTTCGATTTCCGGCTCCATCAAGGACTTTAGAAACTGACGTGAGTGCTGGAACGGGGTGCACTCAGCCTCGTGAGGACAATTGAATAGCTGTTTGACATTGAGGCAGCGACTGGGTCAGGAAAAAACAGGATTAACAGCCGAGGGAAACCAACGTGCTGACCACGCGTCGGGAGTGGTATAGATCGCGATTCCTTACACTAGCACATACTCCTAGATACATATTGGCGGCATCTATGACGTCGTGGACGACACTAAAGGTTTAAACGATGCATTCATATTAAATTTTAGTGTTGGTGAGGTTTACGCCCCAGATCCTAGAAGCGGTCATTTTCGACCAAACAATGGTCTAACCTAGTACCGGCCAGTGGTTTAGCCCAGACAGTCGTCTAACCTAGTAGCGGACAATGGTTTAGCCCAGACAGTCGTCTAACCTAGTACCGGCCAGTGGCTTAGCCCAGACAGTCGTCTAACCTAGTACCGGCCAGTGGTTTAGCCAAGACAGTCGTCTAACCTAGTAGCGGACAATGGTTTAGCCCAGACAGTCGTCTAACCTAGTACCGGCCAGTGGCTTCGCCCAGACAGTCGTCTAACCTAGTACCGGCCAGTGGTTTAGCCCAGACCGTCGTCTAACCTAGTAGCGACCAATGGTTTAGCCCAGATAGTCGTCTAACCTAGTAGCGGACAATGGTTTCGTCCAGACAGTCGTCTAACCTAGTAGCGACCAATGGTTTCACCCACACAGTCGTCTAACCTAGTAGCGGACAATGGTTTCGTACAGACAGTCGTCTAACCTAGTACCGGCCAATGGTTTAGCCCAGACAGTCGTCTAACCTAGTACTGGCCAATGGTTTCACCCAGACAGTCGTCTAACCTAGTAGCGACCAATGGTTTCGCCCACACAGTCGTCTAACCTAGTAGCGACCAATGGTTTCGCCCAGACAGTTGTCGTCTAACCTAGTAGTGACCAATGGTTTCACCCAGACAGTCGTCTAACCTAGTAGCGACCAATGGTTTCGCCCATACAGTCGTCTAACCTAGTAGCGACCAATGGTTTCGCCCAGGCAGTCGTCTAACCTAGTAGCGACCAATGGTTTCATCCTGACAGTCGTCTAACTTAGTAGCGACGAATGGTTTCGTCCAGACAGTCATCTAACCTAGTAGCGACCAATGGTTTCGCCCAGACAGTCGTCTAACCTAGTAGCGACCAATGGTTTCGCCCAGACAGTCGTCTAACCTAGTAGCGACCAATGGTTTCATCCTCACAGTCGTCTAACTTATTAGCGACGAATGGTTTCGTCCAGACAGTCGTCTAACCTAGTAGCGACCAATGGTTTCGCCCAGACAGTCGTCTAACCTAGTAGAGGAGAATGATTTCCCCCAGAAAGCCGTCTAACCTAGTACCGGCCAATGGTTTCGCCTAGTAGCGATCAAGGGTTTCGTCCTGATAGTCGTCTAACTTAGTAGCGACCAATGGTTTCGCCCAGACAGTCGTATAACATATTAGAGGAGAATGATTTCGCCCTGAAAGCCGTCTAACCTAGCAGCGGCCATACCTAGTAGCGAGGGGCTTGGTCTTCGTGGTCATTTAGTCCCGTGTACTTGGGTGTATGTAATTTGTCTAATAACCTGTGTTATTGTAGTGTCTGTAGTAGTGTGCATAATTGTAATTTGGGGGAGGCAGTGTACTTCAGTTACGAACCATCCCGGCATTTGCCTGAAGTAAAAGTGTAAACCACTTCCAGGAAAGCTGATGTGAGAATCGAACCAACCGCTTCTCAGATCTGCCTCACGAGGCTGTACGTACCCCGTTCCAGCCCTTTGCTCATTTCTTGGCTCAGTCAGGAATCAGGGCTGACAGCCAAGAATTCTCGTCACTGCACCGCAAGGTGGACCTCTTCCAAATTCGAGCCTCAATTATAAATACACACTCTAATTTAGCCATCACAGTTACACAGTTTATCAGACGCACCCAAGTACACGGGGATACATGACCACAATGCTACTATTGCCCTTAAATGAATCAACAACAAGAAGAAACATCACTATATCATATTTGCGGGGTAAATCACTTCTACGTCCTCCGGAAAGCCGATATAATAATGTTATTGGTAACTACTGAGGCTTTTAGTGAATTTGCCCGTAAATCTACAACCACGGCTCCTCGCATCTGCGCACTCTTAACTGACTTGGAAAACTGATGACAGAATTGCGTGGTAGAATGCGGCGTAAGTTTTTGCTCTGGTTCGTATGCTTCGAACACTAACATAAATTCCTTTGTTTGCATACAAATTCGTTGTTGTTTTAATTCATATTAGGGAATCCCTGATCCTCAGCCCCGTGTACTTTGGTCTGATAAGCTGTGTTTCTGTGGTGACTGTAGTCGAGTGTGGATGCACACGGTGAGAAACACTTAATTAAAGTTCATCCGCTACTTGAGACACATCGAATCGTGGTTGTTTTTCAGATTTAGAGTTGTTGATTCATTTAGGGGCTGTGCGACATCGTGGTTATGTAGGCCCGTGTACTTGAGTGTGTGTGTGTGGAATTTGTGTCTGATAACCTGTGTTATTGTGTTAGTTGCATCTGTGTGTGTTTTTGTAATTAACGTAAGGATTGGGAAAGAGACTGCCGTGGCCTCCAGTTAGGAACCATCACATTTGCCTGCAGTAGAAGTGACGCAAGAGAAAGAAAGAAAACTTTGGTCACACGCTTCAAGGGCACTTGTTGCTGTTCTTGGAAGGTTCTTAGGAGTGAAAGCATTGGAGAGTAGGCCAATAAGAGGTTATGTTATTACACAAAAGATGAGAACAAACTGATTGTCTCACTGTCGCTTCGCTTTGCAACGTTGCCAAATGTCGCTTAGTATCAATAGTACATGATGAGTTTATTGGCGTTTAATGTTTCAATTCATAAACAAAATTAATATTATACCGTTGGCCCTACCTATATGACAATTTTTCTGGGGGAGGGGAATCCCCACCCTTACATACGCCACTGCTATTAAATGTACTCTGTTTCAACCTGATTTACATTTCTTGGTAGACTCAGGACCTCTGGGTACTTAACTCGATACGGGCCCAGCGACCATAGAAGGTGGTAGCGTGTTTTATTTACAGTATTTATTTGTCAAGGTCATGTTTCCCGAGAACAGAGCTCTGTCGTGAATCGGAAGCTAAGGATCTATACAATTTTTCTGTCTGACAAACGGGAAAGGAATAATGATGTGACCCGGGTGAGGATCGGGCTCTCGACCTTAAGATTACGAGATTTAACGCGCTGCCTACTGCGTTACCAAGGTTATACAAATTAGTTTTTGCTGTTGTTGTCTAATCTGAGGGGCTTGGACACCCCGTGTACTTGGGTCTGTGTATAATTTTGTCTGATATCCTGTGTTATTGGGTTTTATTAGTGTTTGCGTTTGCATTACAGGCAAGGCCGTAGCCGTAAGTTATCCCTACTCTGAATTACCAATAAAGCTCGCTGACAGCTGTCAAAGTTAGCACGTGGGGAAATGCCGCGTTGCCACTGAGACAGATCATGACTCATAACATTCCAAGAGGCTTGCAGGAAGACACAAATACTGTGGAAGTTAACCCCCCCGCCTGGCGCTCTAATGACAGTGACGAGTGAAGACACACTGAGTCAAACCATGCGCTTATTGCTGTGTCGGCATACATTACAACATTGCTCACTGTTGCCATGGAGACCGTTACCCCTCTCGTCTCCACTCCTCACCTCACCCTTCAAGCGTATGACAGCTTTCACCTAGCATCTTTTGTAAATAAGATTATAGGAACCATTCCGGCATTTGCCTAGAGTAGAAGTGCGAAACCACAGAAAACAACTTCCAGCATGGCTGAGCTGAGAATCGAACCCACGTCTTCTTTCAGTTTTGCCTCACGAGCATCTGTGCTCACGAGCGTCCACAGATTACCTACTACTGCGAGCGTCCCAGCCCTCAGGTACACTATCGTGTTCATAGATGGCGTTACGTTAACTTTCACGGACACATGGGAGACACGCAGCGCCCTGCGGAATGTTTTAGAAACAAGTTGGCAGTGCTTCGTCACTAACTTCCACAACTCGCATTAGATAGCAGCACCTTCAATACAGCGTTCTCTCTCCTGAAGGCTCTGACTACCAATTATATGCAAGCATTTTCGGCCTAGAACAATATTTTACTATCATTAGTGTCTAATTACTGTAATATTTAGGTGTATAAAAATATTTTAAATCCAAATAAAATAAATACTTGATTATACATGTACTTTGTTCGCTTTTAGAGATTTAAATCTTTTTCACACTGATAGTTTCAGAATTCATTTCTTAATATAATTATCCACGGCCGCCAATTACTTTTACTCCGGTCTCCCTTCAAATCGCATAAATCTTTCGCCTTTTACTAAAGATTTCCGTGGAGGGGGGACAACTGATGAGTCTATAATCAATTTTTGTCAAGGGTTAACCATAGTGTCAACCCGCAAAAGTAAATAAAACATATTTATTCATTGATGTTCAATCTCATTCGTTCAAAAATGTACACAGGCTGTGAGAGAGCAATGGTTATTGAGAGTATGGGGGATGCTTTGCCTTTGCCAGCTATCGAGCGAGATCCTAAACCAGAGGGAGTCAGAAGATGTGGTTTGTATCAAAATCGTCTCAATAGTACATAATCTTGCACTTCATGAAAAGTCACGGAAATATGTTTATAAAGTGCTTTTAAACAAATAAAGAAGATGATAGCTTCTGGTAGAACTATATCGCGTACAGCACGCATAGCACTAGTGCCGGGCGGGTAGTCTGTACACATGGGGCGCACACAACCCATTATGCGAGAGTTCTCGCACGGGTCCACTAGTTGAGAATAATATATGGCACACCGGAACTTTCTCTCTGATGTTGATGCCATGTGAAGGGAATGGAAGAGGGGACAAGACACTACCGCAAGCGAGACGTGGAATATAATTGCGCAGTGAAGGTTAGTTATTGTCGCTTAAAGGGGAGGAACAGCGAGGTCATCTGTCCCAATCAGTGAAGGTTCTGCTAAGGGCAAAATATCCCTGATTCCAGAGGGTAACTAATCCTACTTGAATATTCAGTTATATTAATAGCTAAAACAACCCGGGAACAATTATGAATGCATTACGTGATAAGCGCTTTTCTTTTCGATGTCGATTACGACTTATATCCGTTTTACGTCTCGGCATGATGCATAGGCGCCCGCAAGGGGCGTCATGACCCCCCCCCCCCCCCCCCACCTCTAGAAACTTAAAAAAGTAAAACGATATGAAAATCAGACTAAGAACAGAAGGTTTTTTTTTTCAGATGTGCTCATTTTAATTACTTTTGTGTTAAATATAGTTAGGATATTAACTTTCTGTCGGGCGCAATATTAAGTATTAAGCCTGTCTGGCACACCTCAGAAATCAGAATTTTAAAAAATGTACAGCCTTTCGCGGCACGAATAACGATCGCGGGAAGTCAACCGGCATAAAAAATGGGGAGAGTATAATACAGCCAGGTCCATAATTAGGGCTCTTGACGCCTCTGGGCAAATAAAAAACAACTTTGCTGCCCCCGATTTGGAAAATGTAGATGTATTTAAGTTTCCTTAATATATGAGGCTGTTTCTTCAACTGGGTGTGTATTTAACTGAGCGTGGCGCTGTATGGAAGTGAAACTTGGACTGTTGGAGCAGCAAAAATGAGGAGAATTGAAGCGTTCGAAACGTGGTGCTACAGGAGAATGATGATCAGATGAGTAGATAGAGCAGCAATTACAGAGGTATTAAGGCGAGTGGGAGAGAAGAGATGTTTCTGGCGGCTGCTAATGAAGAGAAGAGATAGGTTGGTAGGACACTAGCAAAGTTAGTTATGGAAGGAAGGGTCGAGAATAAGAACTGTAAGGGTAGACCAGGGTTATAATATGTTAAACAGATTGCGTCGGATGTAGGGTGTGGTAGCTACATATGTAGAGATGAAACGATTAGCTCATGACAGGGAAGCATGGAGAACTGCATCAAACCAGTCAAAAGACTTGAACAACAACAACGAATAGAAAAAAAAAATACAAAGAATTTACATTAAATTTTAACAGACATTATACACAGCCAATGGCTAAGACACCAATTTTTAGCCTACTTTTCACATTTTGCAAAAATGAGGAAAAAGTAGTCTTATGAGATCGGGCAAATGTGTGTCTGTCTGTCTGTCTGTCTGTCTGTCCTTCTGTCTGTCTGTCTGGCTGTGTGTGTGTCCCCCCCTATCAACTCCTAAACGGCTGCAGCAATCAAAACCAAATTTAGTATGAGTAAAGATGTGCACCGGAATATCTCACGTCCATATTTGAAAATGATGTCAGTGCTACCAACTGCTGAAAAAACGCACTAGAAATTTGAGCTCCATGTTGGATATCTTGGAAAGTATGAATGGGAGCTATTTCAAAATTGGCACACGTACAGATCATAATATTTCAGTTTAATTTCCAGGAGGCCAAACATGGCAGTGTTGCCAAAATGATTATAAGCCTCCTGATAAGTCCAATATTTAAATGCATATAACTTCTACACTATCAAGTGGAATTCAACCAAATTTCGTATGTTGTATGTGTACATAACCAGATATGACTGAGCGTATTCTTAAGACCTATCAGGGCTGCCAACTGTTAATAAATGCTCCTAATTTATTTTATCCAAATACCAATATATCACAAAGTATGCAAGCCGACAGCTTTAAACTATGCACACGTATAGTACCTGACATTCTATATTAATTTGGAGTAACTTATATACGTCAGTGCTACCAACATGATTCTAAGCCTGCTGACAGGTCCAACTTTAAATACATGTAACTTCAATACTATCATTTGGATTTCAACCAAATTTCGTATGTGCTATGTGTACCATAACAGATATGACTATGCGTATTCTAAGGAGCAACCAGGGCTGCCAACTGTTAATATGTGCTGTCCCTACTTTTGTTACCATAATATCAATATATCAGAAAGTATGCAAGCCAATAGCTCTAAACTTTGCACACGTATAGTACCTGGCATTCTAGACGAATTTGGAGTAACTAATATACGTCAGTGCTGCCAACATGATTCTAAGCCTGCTGATAGGTCCAATTTTAAAATGCATGTAACTTCTATACTAACTAATGGATTTCATTCAAAATTGGCACAACAATAGATCATATTATTTCAGGTTATTTCTGACCAATACATGCATGACATTGTTGCCAAAATGATTTTACGCGCGCTGTTAGATCCAATGTTTAACTGCATGTAACGTCCATGCTATCCAGTGGACTTCAACCAAATTTTGTATTTAGTACCGTAAGAGACGGAACTAAGAATATATTCAATCATCAGGGCTGCCAACTGTAGTGCTCTATTAGTATACATTATGCCAGGTATACAGTATTTCGAACTAATTGGAAATTTCGATATTAGCAACTTAATTTCGTCATTATTCTAGATATGTTCATATTCTGTAGAATAATCATTGGCATGAAAAGTAGGCTGTATAGTTCTTCACGGAACTTCTTGTTTAAATAACAAGTTTAGAATTTCCTTATTAGTACAACTTCACATTCAAGTCAGATCAACAGCAAGAAAACCAAGGTGACTAAGACGATCTTTTCATTTATGTCCTTAAATAATCAACCCTGCCAAAGTATATTCTCTTGTGGGGGGTTTATACTTTAATAACTTGACGTTCAATGCCCAAGCGGTTTTATACAGTTTTCCGGAAATTTTACCGTCCCTAATACATGACGCTCTGGGCAGGCGCGGATTCAAGGGGGGGTCACGGGGGTCATGACCCCCCCCCCCCCCCCCCAAACGGAGACCAAATTTTTTTGCAAACTCAAAAAACGAAAACACAATTACCAGACAAATAAATCTTAACGAATTTTAACTGAAAAACTGTGGGTTTTTTTCAGTTTATTCAATCCTGAAATATCTTTATTCGAATTATTATGTTCTGTTACAACTGTACATATTTACAACTTCAAACCTCTTATATAAAAAACGATTATTTATACAACAAAATCAACTCGTCTACTTTGTTTAGCAAACCTTGTGATTACCGAATCGAAGTTTATAGTGATGTCACGATGAATGTGCAGCAATGAACGGATAGGAATTTAGGTCTTTTTTCGCATCAAAAATTTTTGCCGACGTCCAAACTGCAAGCTTGGTTGACAATTTGAGCTGTGACTTTCTCCCTTTGTCGGTACCAACTTGACTTGCCGAACCTGTAACTTACCTTGATACTTTTCTCGAAGCTCGATGTAAAAGTCGCAAAACACGCTGTTGCAATTTGTACGAATATTTTTGGTTCGCTAAACGCATCAAATTTCTATCCATGAAGCTTGCAAAAAAATTGGTCTGGGTTTGTACGTTTGGTTATTTTGTGATTGCGTTTTTAGTGATACCATTTTTTTTTAACAATTTCGATTCTCTGAACCCCCCCCCCCCCAAGCCAAACTCTAGATCGATTCTCTGACCCCCCCCCCCCAAACCAAGCTCTAGATCCGCGCCTGGCTCTGGGCAGTTGCCCAATTTGTCCCAACATAAATACGGGCCTAAATACAGTAAATGGATCCACCAAGATCGCGGGTTCAAACCCGGCCGAAGTCGTCGGATTTTTAGAGCGTTAAAAATGCCTTACTTCGGAAGGGAAGTAAAGCCGGGGGGCCTATGTCATAGATTTATGACATGTAAAAGAACCTTCCACTACTATTGTGTGAAGCTAAATCTGTAGGTTAGATTTGATTCACGCTCTATTAAGTTCCAACGTTTGCCACCAGGTGCCGGTTGCGATGGCATCAGTACCCAAGTTTACAGCTAGGTGTCGTTGACGGTTGCAATTGGTGCCAAAAGTAGGAACTACTTGAAATTGATCGTCTGCAGTCCTTACCTGAATTAAAGACAGATTTTACACACACCCAAAGTACACGGGGCTACATGACCACGTTTTTGCAGCCCCTAAACTGAAGAACCAACCACCTCCTTCACAATCGTCATCTGAATTACCAATATAAACGCTACAACATACACCACAATAGGTTATCAAACAAATAACCATAATGTTCGAGCCCCTCAAATGAAACAACAACAACAACAACTGCACCGGGAATGGATCCCGTGGCATTGGACACAAGAAACTTACCAGATCAATTGGGGCGTGATGGCTGCTCTCCCATCACCAAGGCAGACCAGATTTGATTCCCGGTTATGTTGTTGTTAGTTCATTGAAGGGACTTAGGGCATCTTGGTCATTAGCCCAGTGTAGTTGGGTGTCTGATAACCTGCATTCCTGTTATGACTGTAATAATATGTATTAGGGACAAGGATGGGGCAGGTGCCCCGGAACTTGAAGTAGGTGTAAGGTACCATCCCGGCATTTTCCCGGCGATGGTTGGTTCCTCAATTTAGGGCTGCGACAATGCAGTCATGTAGCCTCGTGTACTTTGGGTGTGTGTAGAATCTGTCTGATAACCGGTGTTAATTGTGATGGCTGTATTAGTGTGTGTTATCTGTTTTTAATTTACAAGTAGTTCCTACTTTTGCTACCAAATGCCACCGTCAACGACAACTAGTTTTGAACTTGGTTGTTAGATGCCACCACAGTAGGTTCCTGGCGACGAACGTTGGAACCTAAGAGCGTTAGTCAAATCTAACCTATAATTTGTTGTTGTTGTTGTTTGAGTCTTCAGTATTTTGACTGGTTTGATGCAGCTCTCCATGCCTCCCTGTCCTGAGCTAATCGTTTCATCTCTACATAGCTACCACACCCTACATCCGAGGCAATCTGTTTAACATATTCTAACCTTGGTCTACCCCTACAGTTCTTGTCCTCGACCCTTCCTTCCATAACTAAGCTTGCTATTCCTGGGTGTCTTAGTATGTGTCCTACCAACCTATCTCTTCTCTTCATTAGCAGTCGCCAGAAACATCTCTCCTCACCCACTCGCCTTAATACCTCTTCGTTTGTAACCCTATCTACCCATCTGATCTTCATCATTCTCCTGTAACACCACATTTCAAATGCCTCAATTCTCCTCTTTTCTGCTGCACCAATAGTCCAAGTTTCACTTCCATAGAGCGCCATGCTCCAGACAAAGGCTTTCAAAAATGACTTCCTAATACCTAAATCTATATTCGATGTCAACAGATTTCTTTTTTGTAGAAAGGCTTTCCTTGCCTGAGCCAACCTACTTTTTATATCCTCTTTGCTTCGTCCATCACTGGTTATTCTGCTTCCTAAGTAACAGAAGTCTCCTACTTCCTTCAGCTTTTCACCTGCCAATTTGATCTCCATAGAGGTTTCTGATTTATTTCGGCTGCATTCCAGTATTTTTGTTTTACATTTATTAATGTTCATCATGAAGTCCTTCCGTAAGACGGAATCCATACCATTCAAAAACTCATTCAAATCCTCAGGCTTGTCGGCCAAGATGACGATGTCATCAGCAAATCTCAGAGTTGAAATTATTTCACCTTGAATCTTCACTCCCACTTTAAATTTTTCTCCAATTTCCTTCCTTGCTTGTTCAATGTAAAGATTGAAAAGTATGGGTGATAAGTTGCAGCCTTGCCTTACACCTTTCATAATACCAGCTTCTCTCTCATATCCTTCAGCTCGAATGACTGCTGTCTGGTTTCTGTATAGATTGTACAGTATATCACCCTCCTATCCCTGTACTTTATTCCAATAGATTTCAAAATGTCAAACAATTTAGTCCAATCAACGTTATCAAAAGCCTTTTCTAAGTCTACAAATGCCATGAACGTTCTCTTATCTTTCCTTATTCTACCTTCCAAAATCAGCCTAAGACTTAGTACAGCTTCCCTTGTTCCTACATTTCTCCTGAAACCAAACTGGTCTTCACCCAACTCCGTTTCTATCTGGCTTTCAATCCTCTTGTAAATTATTCTAGACAGGATCTTTGAAGCATGAGTAATCAAGCGGATTGTACGGTAATCTTCACATCTGTCAGCTCCCACTTTCTTTGGTATAGGGATGATAACATTCTTCTTGAAATCAGGGGGTACCTCACCTGTCTCATAAATCCTACACACCAAGTGAAATAACCTGATCAGACCTTCATCTCCTATGCAGCGTAGCAACTCAATCGGTATATCATCTATGCCTGGTGCTTTGTTCCTGCCTAAGTCCTCTAATGCTCTGTCAAATTCTGATCTCAATATTAAATCTCCTTTTGCATCCTCATCAATTTCCTCCTCCCTTTCCATTACATGATTCTCAATCTACAAATGTAATTAGTGGAAGGTTCTTTTGCATGCCATAAATCTATGACATGGGACCGCCGGCTTTATTACCCCTCCGAAGGAAGGCATACTGAGGGATTTTTAACGCCCTTAAAAAATCCGACGACTTCGGCCAGGTTTTAACCCACGACCTTGGGCATAGAAGCTCAGCATTCTACCAACTACGCCACCGTAGCCGCCTTTGCCTGGAGAGTGTGTGAAAAAATTTGGGGAAAAACCACACTCAGTATAGCCAATGACAGAGCTGGGATTAGAACCTCCGATCTTGCTGCAACTCTCCCTTGCGGTTGTGACGAGCGATTTAATGCCGCGGGCAATCCAAGAATGTGCGACAGGGGTTTTGTGAGCGATTTCTATACAGGCCTTTACTAACAGTTACCAGAAGCTTTATGAATGTTGCTTGTGGTGGATAGCGATTATCTTGAAGTCTATTATTTTGTTTGTTTTCTGATACCATTCACCGAATTCAAATGTGCATTGTGCTGTAAGATAATTATACAGTAATATAGAATCCATCAACTTTCTTCAAATTTTGGAAGTGAGTGAGTGAGGTTGTAAATTTAATAGTCCATTTATTTGGAGATCATATGGGACCTCTTATCGACATGGAATCCTAATCACGGGTTGCGACATTTCACCTCCAAAATCCTGCATGCAATAAGGGGAATCAAACCCAGCTCACCTTGGCGGGAGGCAAGCAGCTTAGCCACTACACTATCATGCTCTGTTGGAGATGGGAGGACTTGTAACGATTCGATCCCATACCTATTATATTTAAAGGGTTATTCATTTATCATGTTATTATTATTATTAATTAGTACATCCATGAGATGATTTTTATATCAGATAATTGTAAGCGGTTTTTATTATTATAGTCAGAAATATTTTTATTAACAATTATTTGTAAAGAGACGAAGAAATATATATATTGCAACAAGATTGCCAATAAGGATCAACCCAATGCGTCACAAACTGAACGACGTAGTAATAATTTCACCACGGCAAACTGCGTCATTTTCGAGATGCTACGAAAACCAATATGAGTAACCATCACGTGCGCACAATCTAGTTCCTTCGAGAAGCAATGGAACATTATATTTCACGTATGGTGCAATCAATACGTCACTACTGGAGCCAAGGTACGCGTCAATGAATGGACAAGCCCCAGGTAGAAGGGGTGATTTGACTATGAAGTGGGGGCTGCTTACTACCACGTGACAAGGAAGATATAACCGCACACTCGCATCTACAGAGTCATTAGTGAATGACAACTCATTAGTGGCAGAGCAGCGACAGAGGTCCACCGACTGCTTTGTGAAATATCAGTCATAGCTTTACCATGCATCATGTCTCGACATAATAACTACAATGTTGACAATATATATATAAGCTGACCATGGCTTATAGTTGAATACTACAATTAATCTAGAGATGGCAACACAATGGAACGTAGTATGCAGTATCAAATGACATACTACAACATTTTTTTAGAAATATGAAACGCAACATCGAGATCATCTTGCACACTTTTTTTATGATGATACTTCAAAAGGGTGAGCAAACAATTAAATATCCGACGTCTCTGTAATATGTAACTTCAAGATAGATTCAATTCATTAATGTTTATTTCCTTTTAAAATTAATTGCCGCATTGAGTAATTTTAAATTCAATTGTGTGACTATCACTATTCTGTTTTATTAATATTTTGTTCTTGAGTCAATAAATTCATTTTCTTTAACGTAATGCCTATTTCTTTCATAGTGGTTAGTAAATACTATAGGCAAATTCAATCATGCTCCATAAATAAGTACTGAATGGTTAGTCAACTCAGTTACACTACGGCCCGGGTAAGTGGTCTCGAACTCTACTGCTGATAGCCGAGGATATATTTATAAATTTCGATTCACTGTCTTAAATAGGAATCTGGCGCTCAACAACAACTTATTATATTATACTATCGCAGGTAAGGTCACACCACAGTGTATATTATTTATTCTTATTATGTTTGTTAAATAGAACCTTTACAGTTGTCAACCACGTTTAACGACTCATTAAAAATGTTACATTTGGCGCCACAAAGTAGGACACGAAAACCATTCGGTATTTAGGAGAGGAGTGTATAATTTCAGTGCAAATTGTCAGTGCTTTTGGGGGACAGTGAAGTGAAGTGAAATTTTGGAAGGGCAATTGTTATACGGTGTACTTCGAGATGTCGGAAGAGGAACAGAGGCAGTTGAGAAGTAGGAATAAAGTCGAGAAAGTTAATTATAAGGAGGTTGATAGCAGTAGCGATGTTGAAAGCGTAGAGAATAATACCAAGATGTCGGAGGTAAATCTTGAGAGTAATCCTGAAAATAATCCTGAGGTTAACCCTGACAAGAATACAGAGGTACATCCTGAGACTAGTGGTAGTCTAGAGAAAGAAAAGTCTATAGAGATTCCTGAAGATCCATTAACTGCGCTCATAAAGCAGATGAGTAGAGATTTAAGTGCGAAATTTGATGAGAGTATGAATAGAAATAGTAAATATATGAATATGAAGCTAGATAAAAATAATGAAGAGAATTTGGAAAGTAGGAAGGAATTGAGTAGAGATTTAGGTGAGAAATTAGATAAGAGTAATCAAGAGATGAGAGAGGATATGAGTAAAATAAATCAGAAGCTGGAAGAGAATAATGTAAAACTAGACAGTGTGATTAAAGTAAATGAAGGGTTGAGTATGAAGTATGATATGCTGCAGGAGAGTATTCAGGGGGTGAAACAGGAAATCAAAGGTGAAATTAAGGAGGAGGTAGAAATGAATGCTAACGATATTATTAAGACAGTAGATAAGAAATTAGAAGCAGTAGAAAGTAGGATTCAGGAAAGAATAGTAACTGTGATTGAAGATAAAATAGCAACTCAAGGTGAAAGTTTTAGCAAATTGGTAGAAGTGGAATCTAGGCAGGTGGTAGAGACTTTAGGGGATACTGCAGTAGAATCAGTGAAGACAGCCTGTAAGGAGACTGTAATTGAAAGCAGATTGGAGTCAGGGGGAATGTTAGGTGAAAGCAGATTGGAGGTAGGTGAGATTTTAGGTGAAAGTAGATTGGAGGTGGTAGAGACTTTAGGGGATACTGAAGTAGAATCAGTGAAGACAGCCTGTAAGGAGACTGTAATTGAAAGTAGATTGGAGTCAGGGGAAATGTTAGGTGAAAGCAGATTGGAAGTAGAGGAGATTTTAGATGAAAGTAGCTTAGGTAAGAAACAGCAGTCAGCGGAGATGATAGATGAACGCAGGATAGCTGTAGAAGAGACTATAGAACGTAGTGAAAAAGAAGAGAAGATGAAAGTAAAGATAGGGATAGAAGTAGGTAAGATAAAGAAAGTACTAAGCACCCAAGAGATTAAGATGCAGACAATCATAGATAAATTAGATAGGCAAACTAGGGAAGAATTTAGTCCTGAGATAGAGGAAGTTAATATGAAATTATTAGAGGCAGAGAAGCGCGCGTTAAGTAATAGTCAGAAGAACATAATTAGTAAACAGGTTAAGAGGAGGAGAGAGATAGATAAGAGCAGAAGCAATAGGCAACGGCTAAAGAGAAAATTAAGTGATAGTAATGGAGAAGTGAAGGGAAAACCTGTAGGTAGATATTTTGGAAGTAAAATGAAAGAGAAGAGAATTAAGTTGATAGAGGGAAAAGAAATCAGGATGAGAGAGAGAAAGAAAGCATATGACGTACAGTGGCGTACTGAATTAGCCAGACTTGGGGAAGTAGTAAGGGGTAAGCCGAAGTACCGTGTTACTATGGATGAATGTAGTCCGAAAGAGGTAGAAATTAATGTTATAAGAAAAGAGGAAAGTGGAATCCTAGAAAGAGATAGAATTGAAGATGAATGTGGTAAGAACTGTGAAATGCCAGAGAAAGTAGTGATGTAAATTTATATTACCGATAGTTACTGTTCCGTATGACTTAAATATTAAGTAATGAAGTTTTATAGGATTTAACAGAGGTAGATAAGAAACCTGCTGTGTGTAATTTTAATTCAGTCGTGAAGTTAGGATGGTAAGGGGCGCGTAGTGCCTACGCTTATTGATTTAGATTGACTAAAATCATTTAATTTGGAAGACAGAGGTTGTCGTGCTATTGAGCAATTCAGGTAAGTTGAATGTAGGTCCTTAAACTGCAGGTAAGTTGGATGAAGTGAGGATTAAATTTAAAAAAGTAGGAAGGTTATTACATAGGTAAGTAATCGAAAGAAAGTAGTAATAATTATTATGGCAACCATAATTATGAATATAATGGTAATAAAGATTTAATTCAAAAGTGAGTGAAGATAAGATGATACAGTGGTAATAAAACGAATGAGTTAAAGAATTAGGTATTGATTTTTAAAGAAGTTTCATTATGAGGACAGCGAGATTATCAGAGGATATATTTTGAGAAATTTATAAGTGGTTTAGAATTGTTAATGGTAATGCGTTGTATGAATTAACCAACATCGGGTTGAAATTAGGAAGTAGTAACTAATTAGGACATCTGGTAACTTACTTGGTGACAGGTGTATGTGTGTATTTTCACGTAAATGGACGTGAGTTTGAAGTAGTAGGCCAACGAAGGTAATGCCGTTGAGCAATGTGGTTTTAAGTTTTTGGTAAGATGCCAAATGAAGTTGTTTTTTGAGGAAGTTTTTGGTAAGATGCCAAATGGAGTTTTAAGAAGTTTTTTGAGGATGAAGTAGGTCAGCGAGGTATATTCCGTTGAGCAATGATTTTTTATGGTGTCTACGGGACGTTGGGAGTTTTTTTTAAGTATATATGGATGTATGCACACAAGGTAATAAGAGATTACAAAGGTAATATGGTCCAAGTTTTTGTTACAGTTACGCACGTTTTAAAGATATTACAAGGCTTGTTATCGAGCTAAACCACTTTAAGTAAAAAAGTTACTAACGAATTAATTATGTGGTAGATTGTTGTCCTACACACAGGTTAAAGTAAAGATAATAGTAATAATTATATGGTTGGCATAATATTTTCTAGAAGTGAAAGGAATTTGTTATAATTCAATGTTTTGAGGATTTTAAAGATAAATCATTTTTTTAGTAAACGAGAAATTAAAGTTTTATTTATGTCATACGGAGTTAGTAAAGAGAAGTTTATATTTCTGAAGACAAGAATGAGTTGGTAAGATAAGTGTATACCTAAGGGGTAATAATGAAGTTTCAATTAAAGGCATGTGTTATTTACGCATTTAATTTGGTAGAGCAGAGAGTGTCTGAACTGTGTTATAACTCAGGACTTGCTTTATGAAGTGATTATGGGAGAATATTTGCTAATTAGGAGTGTCGGTGTTATTGACTATCAACAGGAACACTGTCATTATTTTAGGAAGACAATAATTAGGAAAGCTAAGTATGATGTTATTATTCCAAGGAATTAGTCGAAGCATGTAAGATTTTTTAGCTGAAATTTAGTGTGTTATTGGTCAGTAAGAGGTGACCTGTAACAGTAAGAAGATGTGGGATTATACCACGAATAGGGGAGTTTTTTTTTGTATGTGACGTGTGATGTCACGATGAATTGTTGAGAGTTCTGAGAGATTCTGGTGTAGTAGGAATAAGCTATACTCCAGGCGGTCAGAACAAGTAGGAAGTGATGTCTGTAGGACTTAATTAAGAGTTTTGAGAGAAAACTAAGTTTTTTTAGGTATTCAGCAAGAAGTCAAATCATGAATAGACTAAGTTTAAAGTATAAGAGCATTAATATTTTGTGGAACGAAATATTTATTCCGAGGAGTTTGTCATGTGTTTTTGTGAAATAGTTTAGTGATATACGTAATTCAGGTATTGAGTAGTATTTTGTCCAAGTCTTAATCATTTTGTTATGGTAAGTAAGGAATGACAATACAGTAAAGTTATATCTTGACGCTAAGTTAAATTTTATAAAGTGAACGAGAAGTCAGATTTTATGTTTATTGGTGATTTTGAAAATTCAAGTTATTGTTTTCGAGAAGTAGTAAAGAGGAATCATGGTTTTATGAGAAGTTAAGAAGTCGTGGAGACTTAGGAAGTATTAATTTGAAAGGAGGCGGCCGTGGCCTAAGAAAGAATTAAGCCACGAAGGCAGATGAGTAGTAACTTGGATATTAAGTGAACTGTTTAATAACTGCTTTGAGATATGTCGATGTCATTTTATGTATTTGGGGAAATATTTACATGTATGACAAATGCACTGAAATTGGAATTGCCTTAGGTATCTTGCTAAGTTATATTTTTTTCTTCAATTATTGAAATTTTACTGCATTTGAGTAATACCTTTTTAGAGACGAAAGGAATATTGTGTTGTTTGCATATCGTGTGCTGTGATAGTTTTAATATGTTAATCAGATGGAAATACAACAATGTAATTCTACACCAGACTGATGAAAACTACGTTCACTAGATATGAAGACAAAATTGTATGTCAAGCATACGATCACCAAGACAAGTGCAGCGTTGACATATATGTCAAAATTAAAAGTGAAGGGCATTTATGTATATTTCTTTACAGCATAAATATAAAGAAGAATGAACATTATGAACATTTGGAAGAATGAGATAAATGAAAGTTAAAATGTGAATTTTTGTGAAGAATATCTTTCTTGTATATTTTTGTGTATTGATGAAGAGTATATTGTATGTTGTCTTTTTGGGGGTTATAATATTTAAATTTATAGTTTTTTTTATGTTGGATGGGGTAAGAGAAATAATGTGAAATGTCATTTAAATTATTTATCTTAGGGGCGATTGTAACGATTCGATCCCATACCTATTATATTTAAAGGGTTATTCATTTATCATGTTATTATTATTATTAATTAGTACATCCATGAGATGATTTTTATATCAGATAATTGTAAGCGGTTTTTATTATTATAGTCAGAAATATTTTTATTAACAATTATTTGTAAAGAGACGAAGAAATATATATATTGCAACAAGATTGCCAATAAGGATCAACCCAATGCGTCACAAACTGAACGACGTAGTAATAATTTCACCACGGCAAACTGCGTCATTTTCGAGATGCTACGAAAACCAATATGAGTAACCATCACGTGCGCACAATCTAGTTCCTTCGAGAAGCAATGGAACATTATATTTCACGTATGGTGCAATCAATACGTCACTACTGGAGCCAAGGTACGCGTCAATGAATGGACAAGCCCCAGGTAGAAGGGGTGATTTGACTATGAAGTGGGGGCTGCTTACTACCACGTGACAAGGAAGATATAACCGCACACTCGCATCTACAGAGTCATTAGTGAATGACAACTCATTAGTGGCAGAGCAGCGACAGAGGTCCACCGACTGCTTTGTGAAATATCAGTCATAGCTTTACCATGCATCATGTCTCGACATAATAACTACAATGTTGACAATATATATATAAGCTGACCATGGCTTATAGTTGAATACTACAATTAATCTAGAGATGGCAACACAATGGAACGTAGTATGCAGTATCAAATGACATACTACAACATTTTTTTAGAAATATGAAACGCAACATCGAGACCATCTTGCACACTTTTTTTATGATGATACTTCAAAAGGGTGAGCAAACAATTAAATATCCGACGTCTCTGTAATATGTAACTTCAAGATAGATTCAATTCATTAATGTTTATTTCCTTTTAAAATTAATTGCCGCATTGAGTAATTTTAAATTCAATTGTGTGACTATCACTATTCTGTTTTATTAATATTTTGTTCTTGAGTCAATAAATTCATTTTCTTTAACGTAATGCCTATTTCTTTCATAGTGGTTAGTAAATACTATAGGCAAATTCAATCATGCTCCATAAATAAGTACTGAATGGTTAGTCAACTCAGTTACACTACGGCCCGGGTAAGTGGTCTCGAACTCTACTGCTGATAGCCGAGGATATATTTATAAATTTCGATTCACTGTCTTAAATAGGAATCTGGCGCTCAACAACAACTTATTATATTATACTATCGCAGGTAAGGTCACACCACAGTGTATATTATTTATTCTTATTATGTTTGTTAAATAGAACCTTTACAGTTGTCAACCACGTTTAACGACTCATTAAAAATGTTACAGACTATGCAAAAAAAAGTTATATTTGTTATAATTAAAATTGCAAGGTATTATTAATGTTAGGTTGGTTGGTTCCTCAGTTTAGGGGCTGCGACAACGCGGTCATATAACCCCATGTATTTTGGGTGTGTGTAGAATCTGTCTGAAAACCGGTGTTAATTGTGATGACTGTATTAGTGTGTGTATCTGTTTTAATTCAAGACGGCATACATTGAATTTTTTCAAGTAGTTCCTACTTTTGCCGCCAAACGCCACCGTCAATGACCACATAGTTCAGAACTTAGTTACCAGATGCCACCGCAGTCGGCTCTTGATGACGAACGTAGGAACCTAAGAACGTTAGTCAAATGTTTAACCTACGGTATATATAATTTAGCTTCACACATGTGTAATTAGTGGAAGGTTCTTTAACATGCCATAAATCTATGACATGGGACCGCCGGCTTTACTTCCCTCCGAAGGAAGGCATACTGAGGGATTTTTAACGTTCTTAAATAATCCAACGACTTCGGCCGGGTTTGAACCCGCGATCTTGGGCATAGAAGTTCAGCATGCTACCAACTATGCCACTGAAGCCACTATTATTAATGTAGAGCACTAAAGATGATTTTATTAAAGAAACCTTTCCAGTTGGTAAAGAAGATTGGCACATTAAACAAGTTTCTGCAAACTTTTATTATCTAATTATTGTATAAATATTTGTACACAAGTGTAATACTTAAACATCGTACATTAACTAAGCCTAAGTGAGCAGGATCTGATGATGATCCCTTGATGATCAAAACATGTCATCCAATAAAGTATCTCCACCCCCAGTTTTGTACATAAAAGTGTGTTATTTGTATGAGTTTTTGAATGATATGGACTCTGTCTTGAGGAAAGAATTCATGATGAAAATTAATAAATGTAAAACAAAAATATTGGAATGCAGCCGAAATAAATCAGAAACCTCTATGGACATCAAATTGGCAGGTGAAAATCTAAAGGAAGTAGAGGACTTCTGTCACTTAGGAAGCAAAATAACCAGTGATGGACGAAGCAAAGAGGATATAAAAAGTAGGTTATCTCAGGCAAGAAAGCATTTCTACAGCAAAGGAATCTGTTGACATCGAATATAGATTTAGGTATTAGGAAGTCATTTTTGAAGGCCTTTGTCTGGAGCATGGCGCTCTATGGAAGTGAAACTTGGACTATTGGTGCAGCAGATAAGAGGAGAATTGAAGCGTTTGAAATGTGGTGTTACAGGAGAATTACGAAGATCAGATGGGTGATTGGGCATGATTTGTGTTGACCGACTGGAAAGCTTCCTCTAATAGAACTAGGCAACGGCTTCTATCATTTCAATGTACTATAGATGATTCGGCTATTGCAGAAACTCTGAAATTTCAATTTTTCAGGAGGAAAAAAAATGTATTACTGCTGGTAGACCGAATATTTGGTAATGATAATGGCATTTTTAGATAGAAATTTAATATATATGAGGTAATTTTTGTCAAGTTTATCAAAATTGTAGTTATTGAATTAATTGAATTAACACTGTATACACTGTGACATGCCAAAGATAATGGGCAGAGCCTACCTGTCTAATAACGTGTAGAGCTCCCTCTAGCTCGGAGAAGTGCAGTGACTCGATGTAGCATAGACTCCACGAGTGGGCAGAAGATCTCTGGAGAGATGTTCAGCCATGCTGCCTGAATAGCTACCCAATGTTCCCTGGTATTTCTAGGTGCATAACCTTAGTTGTGAACGTCTCTCTCCACCATAAATGCTTGATTGGGTTCATGTTGGGGGAACGTACTAGCCATTCCATTTACAGGAACTTGCCAGAATACTGCAAACTGATGAGATGGTGTATTATCCTGTTGGAACAGTCCATCTTTGTCAGGATAAACAAAGTCCATGAGGTGCATTTGAGTGTGGCGACAAGTGGGTGAGAGATTTCAAGAGCTCTTCACCCAGGAACGCTATCAACAGCAAGGGGGTTTGTTCATGTTTGGGATGGAGTCATGTTTGGTTGACGTATGCCTCTAATTCCTATCAACGGTGTTGAAGCCAGGCTGAAATGGTACGGTCATCTCAAAAGAATGGACACACAAAGAACAGCTAGAGTATGGTTTGAGAAAGAACTGAAAGGCAAGAGACCAAGAGGTCGACCAAGGAAGAGATGGATCGACCAGGTTAGAAATGATCTTGCAGGGAGAGGTCTGGATTTGCAGCAGGTCGTGGAAGAGGAGACATTTTTGGAGAGCACGAAATGGAGAGCGCTCATTCACCGCACCTGGGAAACTGGAGCCGGTTCATGAAGATGATGGTGTACCTGCCTTTACAGGATTCGCTGCCACAATGGGTGCGGGATTCACACTAGTGGACGATAATGCTGTGCCCATCGAGCTAGGGTGGTCAATCAGTTCCTTCAGATGCATGACATACAGAGAATGGAGTGGCCTGCCTATTCTGCGGACATGAACTGTATTCAACATGCAGGGAAAGAGCTCATGAAGGTAATTTTGCACAGTCCCAATCCTCCAACAACAAACAGCAACTGATTGAAGCTGCTGTCCAAGAGTGGGATAATCTCCCCCAAACCACATTGGATTCATTGGTGCTCAGTATGCCTCGTCGTCTGGCAGCATGACTTAGAGCTCGTGGTGGCTATACACAGTATTAATATGCCTAGTAGCGGAACCAGGCCTTGCGGGGCCCTGGGCGATATGATAAGGTAGGGCCCACAACAATAGGAAATAAAAATATGAAATCAAATGGAAAATAGTTTGGTAATAATAATAATAAAATAAAGAATAGTTACAATATTTTGAATACACAACACTATATTATTTTAATAATATGAAAGAAACCCTTGAAGAAGATTATGTAAACTATGAAATATTAAAATATTACTTTGCGACTTTTTCCCCGGCTGAAGTCTTCTATTATTTCACTGAAATCTAAACTTGGTAAACGGTCACGGGAGGTCATAGCTGCCCTGAAAAAAGGAATATGAGTTATAAATTAGTTAGAAAAGTATAATTAATTAATTAAATTTTAAAAATCCATGGCGCGGGGCCCTGGGCGGTCGCCCTCCTTGCCCTCTCCTAGATCCGCCCCTGAATATGCCCCAACATGAAAACGACATTTGTTTGCTTAGTCCCACATTATCACTTTTGTTTTGTGTAGTGTGTTTCTGTCTCTCTTGTCTTTCTTTGTATGTACCCTAAATCACAATATACAAATTTTTTTTTGAGCACTGTACTTTGCTAATATGGCAAATGTCTTTGCATTCTACAAAGTTCTTTGCTTAGCTATAAAAATAAACCTAAGAGGAATGGCCTATGTTTGTATGTTAAAAGGAACAGAAGTTCAGTAGAGATCATCATAATCACAGCCGACACTACTACAATCACTCTCATGATCTTATACTGTATCTGGGTTAATTACAGAAATCTTGTTTCCCTACATAATGGTATGATGTGTGTTCTGTACAGGCAACAGGAAGATGAAGTTCATGGGATTGCTGTTGTTAAGCACAACACTTTCTCTGGTCAGGGGTGCTGAGGATAAAATTGAATTTGCAGATCTGGAACTGGAAGAATCCCCACCTGAGAGTAATAAGCAAACAGAATCTACAGAGACAGGTACAATTTGAATGTTTCAGTCTGAATGCTCAACAAACATGGTGAAACTTCAGACTCTTTCAGCTCTGATAGTAGTTGTATTGTTTCAACCACCCAATTATTAAAACCATTTGTAATTATTACTTTTTGCTCAGATGTTATCTCTTACCCATCTTTATGTAACAAATCATTGGACAGGGAAATAAGGATAGAAACACAGAGAAAGGACCAACATGATGACAGGTAGGTGGAGATAAAAGGGAAAACCAAGGATAAATACAAAAATGGACATTCAAGGCATGTATCCAATCAATAACCTTTCAATGCTAAAGCTCTTGATGAGCTCCAACTGCTGTTATCCTTTTACTTTCCCAGTCTACTTTTCTTGTGGCTGTTCGGTTTTCACTCCATCCTTCAAGATAGAAGATCTTATTGAAGTATGCCACCCAGTTGTGCACTGTTTCCAGCAACAGAAGAACTGATTGCTGGTGAGATCGAAATGAGTTAAGGCTAAATGTCCCGACACTTTGATAAGAATATATTTCAACAGATGGCAGCACAAGCGAAGCTGAATTTATTTATTAATTTTTGTATCGAAGGGAAGCTCCGATCTGCGATCTGAAAACTGCTATGCACTCTGTCTAGTAGCAGAATTGATATTAATTCATTGCTTACTTTTTAATTTCAAAAACAGAAAAGTTGCTGTTTGTTTTTCAAATATCTGATTAAAATTCGAAAGAAAACGGGTAATATGAAAGTTGATTTTTACTCACTGATTCCAAAGCCGCATCGAAAACCTAAATCGGCTGAATAGAACCGTCGGGATCACTTTGGGAAGTTTGTGATTAAAACTGTTACTGTATTTGCAACAAGGCACAGCAGTAGAACAAGGTCATGGAGAGCGGGTTGGGGGAGAGAGGAGGGGAGTGGAGCTAGAGTGATTTGAGAGAGCGACAACCTTGCCAGACGGTATGGAATTCCCGAGCATCTTGTCCAATATTGCGATTGACTGTGCTGGTTAGTTCTGAATTATTGTCAAGGTCTGGAAATTTCTGAGTGATCATTTGATATTTTACCAGTTCCTAGTTACGACTTCTTGTTTTTAGTTCATCGATCTCATTAATTACATTTTATTTAATTTATTTTACCTGCAACAGTGTTAATTTTTAATGCCCGTTAGGTGTTCTATTTTCGGCACTTTATTTTTTGGACAGTATTTCTGGTAGAATAGATTTTTTCTTTTAGTCAATTTTACCCTCCAGTTTGGTGGTCCCTCGGACTCAGCGAGGGAACTCACCATACCGCCTTTCCCGGCAGTGTCCTAGAGCTGGGAACCCTTGGTCAGATTGGATACAACTGGGGAGATGTGATCAGCACTTCACCCAGGCGGTCTCACCTGCAAAGCGAACAGGGGCCTCATGAGGGATGGGATGGGAAAGGAAGATCGGGATGGATATGCAAGGAAGAGGGAAGGAGGCGGCCGTGGCCTTACAGTAGGTACCATCCCGGCATTTGCCCGAAGACGAAGTGGGAAACCACGGAAAACCACTTCGAGGATGGCTGAGGTGGGAATCAACCCCCTCTACTCACTTGTACTACCCAAGGCAGAGTAGACCCTGTTCCAGTCCTCATACCACTTTTCAAATTTCGTGGCAGAGCCGGGAAATTATATAATTCTTTACGCTTGCATTAGCGAATCTGTTATGCTCTGCGCAGTTAGATTTCACTTATAATTTACCTGTAGCCTACAAGTTGGAGGACTAAACGAGACCCCGAAATCTGCAGGCTACATGGCTGAACAGCGCAGTGGTTGCTTGGAAGGCCTAGGCCCTCCATGGGCTGTCGCGCCAAGGGTGTAGTTTGTTTTGTTTACTTCTAATACATAAGTGTAGGAGTACAAAATCACGAACTATTCAGTGTCAACTTTTTTCAGAGAAGCAAGTTCGACTTCAAATGAAAACAATGCGTTGTGTTGAAAAATAAAGGCACAGCGAATGTGAAAATGGAAAATTGGTTTCCGGAAATACTGGATTGGATTGGGATCCATAAAGACTGCAAACAGTACTTTTGAACTACCAGTGGGCAAGGTGAAGACAAACAGCTAACTGCAACCAAACTTCTGCATTATTGCTTGCAGCCCCTAATTGCAAAGGGTTCCCAGCTAGTATCAAACACCATCAGCAATGCTGCCGAAAATTATATGTCCCTTGCTGCAAAATTCACGGGAGGTTCCTTCACTCATAGAACCAAAGCTGCCAGACTGGTCTTTCAGTTTGGGCCATTTTGGCACTATAAAACAATGAAATCCGTGTAGAAAAAGAAAAAAAAAACTGCCACAATAGTGAAAGACACTGCACTCAGCAAAAAGAGAAGAAGAGCAGCTTTCCGAAAAAGTTTATTTGCGTCGCAAGAAGGGAAAAGAATGTCCCGACAACAGTGCAATGAAATGAAACGTACTGTCTCATGTGATTATAGAAACCGATCAATGCAGTTGGATTTCGATGAGGTATTGTTGAGAGAGTTTAGTGATGAGAAGACCAAGCAACTAACGGTTAGTGACGGCCATATACAAAAAATGGAAAAGGAAACAAGGGGCCAAAGGGAAAATGAAAAGTGGCACACAGCTAGAAAGGACAGACTTACGGCATCCAATTTTGGATATGTATGCAAGAGGAAACCTACTTCGAAATGGACTCCATTAGCAAAACACATTCTGTACGGCGAATTTCACTCAAAAGTATGACTGTGGTAATGAGGGAATCGCAAAACTAAATTTAGTGGAGAAATCAGTAGAAAAGTCGAAGAATGTGGTATTTTCGTACATAAAACTTATGGGTTTTTAGGTGCCTCCCCAGACAGATTAATGGGAGACGACGCTGTAGTCGAAGTCAAGTGCCCTTATTCTGCACGGAATATGACCATACTGGAAACCTGCAAAAAGCTAAAGGGATTTTGTTTGGCAGAAAGTAAGCGAAAAAGAAAGCCAGAGAATGTCAAGAACAGTGCCTTTTAGAAGAGAACAGATTGATAACTCTCTTAACACGCACATGTTTTTATTTCCACAACCAGGGACAGTTGGAAATAACATAGCGGAAAATATGTTATTTTGTGGTATGGACGCCTAAGGATATTCACATAGAAACAATAAAGAGGGACGAAAAGTTCTGGAGACAAAAAATGCTTATGTAACTGACATGCTGCTGCGAGAAAATCTTGTTGCCTGAGATCATTGATCCCAGGATGACCAGATCAATGGATATAAGATGAAGTAAAATACTGAGTGTGTGTAAAACATGAAATGCTATCTTTGATATGGAAAAAATTGAAGCATTGATTTCAAGAAAAGGAAATAATTAGGAATAATATTTTTGTTTGTTGATGTGTAATATCTTTCCACTCGGTTGCTGGATATTTTTGTGGGAGTGATCTTGAAAAATAGGACGGAAGTGGATCGGAACGATCGAGATGGCACCAGCTGGCAGTAGTGGATCGAACGGAAGAGTTAGACGCACTGCCGACTCGATCGATCGATCCAGATGGCAGTGGTAAGAGAAACAATGAGCGCGCGTTGTCGGAAATTGATACCATGACGTACTCTCGGCCATGTGGAATGTATATGACGTACTGAACGGTAAACGCTGATGCGAACTCTGGTGTCAAGTGATTGAAACAAAGCACATGGCACATGTTCGAAGTCTTCGTATCAGTATTTAAATGGCAAAATGCCTTAATATCAAACATTGTAAGTAGTCGGCAGTGCTGGTATTATGTTTCTGCACAATGGCTATTCAAATATTAACCCACATAACGGTAATGCAGTCATCAATATGATATAATCGTTGTGATTATACGAGAATTGAGCAAGCCTTCATGAACTATTGCTGAATACATTCTCTTTACTCACAAGAGGGCCTATTCATAAGGCATTTTAAACTCAATTTCACGCATGAACATTATCGAAACAAGTAAAATATAAATGAATCTTAATTCCGTAATGCAGTATTATTGGAACGTGGAAATAAGTCACCATCCTGTGCACGATATTTGCGTAGTCGAAATAGCCGTGGGGTTAGCGCCTATGACTGTGAATCTAGAGATCTTGGGTTCGAATCCCGGACGGGGTAGATATTTCTGCTACCAGATTATCATTTTAAACGATATTTATCATATCAATATGACTCATTTTAACAGAATCCATATGAAATTACGAGTTGGTCTGTGAATCAAGAGGACCTGTTTATAAGGAATTTAAGGTTATGAGCGGTGTTGCGTCTATTAATCTAGTTGATCTGTATCGTATTCTTTATTTAGGCTAGTGCTGGTGGAAGCTACAAATCATCTAATAAAATGAGTTCCGTATTATAAACTACAATATCTGTAAATCACTCCCTTTTACAATAGATTAATATTTGTGCCAATAATAGTATAAAATACCGGTGTATCAACAATTTCACGTGAGGTTTCTTCTATGTCAGATGTTACACATCATATGCGACTACTGTAAGGCCCAGTTTCATTCATCTTCATCCATTCCATCTCTCATCCCGACGCGCAGGTCGCCCACGGGCGTCGAATAGAAAGACCTGCACTCGGCCTCTCAGGAGGCCACACGATAAAAATTTAAAAAAAAAACTGTAAGGCTCGTAATTTTTATTATTATTTATAGTACGCAGTACTAGTGCCTGTGCTAACAATAGGCAGATGAGAATATCTTAGGAACTTTAATTCTATTATGTACATAATAATTTTGCTCTTGTTATGCATTTTCATAATTTGTTTATTGTAATAAAATGTCCTACATAAATGAACTTTTATTATTACCTCCATGAAAATTGAAGTAAGTTATAGTGATTGGCCACATGGAGTCATTTCAGATCTCACGAAAAAAAAGGGAATTAGAGTCAAAAGAAGCAAAGAACCATACGAATCACCAAAGTAAATGTATGCATGTATGTATGTTGGAATATGTGCATGCGCATTTGACCTCTTATAAATTGATTAGAATATTTCACGGTTTGTGGTCTTGTTTGTTATGTCTAGAAGACGATACCTAGATTTGGACGACTGCATCGGATGGTTTTTAGAATAGATATTCCCAATTAACCTGAACACGAACATTATCTTGTCCATCTTTTTTCTAAAATATCAAGAACGTGCTAGAGTATTCAATTTCGCATCGAGTGAAACCAGTCGCTGATCTGTGCGGTAAGAATTATGCCCAACAAAGTATCACTAATTTCGGAATAATATGTTTTTTGTTCGGGAGTTTATCCTCAAATAACTCTAAAACAGTTACCTAGAAGGGAATCCAATGCTGTCAGCATCTATCCTGAGTGTGTTTTCGCCAGTTTTTCCACAATCCCTCCAGGTAAATGTCGAGATAGTACCGTACGTGAAGTTTCAGGGCACCTGTCCCATCCCTGACTCTAATACAGTTACACACATAATCAACTACACGGGACTGATGACGATAATAATAATAATAATAACGTTATTGGTTTCACGTCCCTTTTAACTACTGCGGCTTTTAGAGACGCCAGGGTGCCGCAATTTTGCCGCAAAGGGGATCTTATACGCGCCAGTAAAACTAATGACACGGCTCCCTCTTATTCGCGCACCTTCAAATGCCAACTGGCTGCACCAGGATTCGATCCTGCAACCTGGAGCACAGCAAGTGAGAACATTACCACTGAGCCATGCAGCCAGCCATAGGTACTGATGACCAAGATGTTCCAAGCCCCTACAATGTATTATTATCAACAAGAATGTTAGAGGAAGTAAGAAAGGCATCTGTACGAACACATTGTGTCAACGTTACATATTGTGACACTACTACAGTATAATTTTATTGCTCAGATATTTTCCACGCCTAGGCAATTGTACACGTAACTCGTCGAACTATAATATTTGTGACAAGAGGAAGACAACTCCTTCCTGTCGTCAAATTGTTCCCTTCTCCCTCTGCCCTGTCAACGTGTTCATCATTTTCCTTGCGCAAGAGATGTTGTGGAGCCGCGCCGCCTACCACCCTTTACAAAACAATTCCCGAACTAATGCTGTCGATTCCATTCATCCGATGTTAATTCTGAAAAATGCATTGGTAACAGGAAATAAATCTCCATTTTCGTATTACCAGTTTTTTTTTCATATTTTAAGCAGAGATATAAAAAACTGTTAGTAACTTTTTTGTTTTTCACATTTTGGAAAATGCATCGAATTAATATCAATTCAATTGCAGTCTAGTATACATAGTGGTTTTCAGATCGCAAATACGAGCTTTCGTTGAAGAGAAAACTGAAAAAAGAAATTGTCTCACTTTGGTGCTGCTACGTGGTGTCAGAATTACAAACTAAAAAACGGGACATTTAGCCTTAAGAGTTATTAACTGGAAGACGGTTAGTCTGGCTGTCCCCTTGTTTTCCCCTTTTATACCTCCATCTGCCAGCACCTGTTGATTGTTTGCATGTTTACCTTGCACTGTATTTTCATATATTGATCTTCTTCTTCTTTTTCTTCTTCTTCTTCGTCGTCGTCGTCGTCGTCGTCGTCGCAAATGGGTCTCTTAGGACCATGTGGAATCAACATTGGTTGGCCTTTCTTTAGCCCAGTGTTCCTTCATACGCAACGAAAGAGTTTGTTTCCATTGCAAGGACCATACATGGCAGTTTAGACCTTATCTTACCTTATCTCTTCATCCTCAAAATCCCGTGTGAGTGCAAGTTTCTTGATTTCAGTTTGGTCTAGTAAATTTGGTGATCCTAATTCATTCAGTTATTTCTTAGTCAGAAAAGAAAAAAATGAAAGAAAAAAAAGAGGAAAATATTTTTGATACATTATCTTTTCCAATATGTGAACTGTGTGTCTGGCTATTGAGACTGCCCTTGTCTTTGCTTTGTGTTCCTCTCTCTGTCCCCACTTGCCTGTCATTGGCTTTTACAATGTTTCTCTCCTTTTCTCCTGTCTAGAGATTATTTGATTAGCTATGCAGGAAGGTAGATTGTAGCATTACAGTCACTAGGTATAATACTATAAGGACCCAATATATTTAACCTGTCTATGCTTCCATAGCAATATTGAACATTCAGGTTTCGAAAGCTGTGCACAAAACATTAACAGAATCTAGACGAAATAGTATTGACTGATTGGAATATATTCCATAATCTTTCACTTGGGTAAATTTATTATGGAGGCAATGGATTTGGTTTGGCTAATCAAAATAGGTTTGTACACAACTCTACTGCGGACAAAGTTCAGTGCCATTTTGAGCACCACATAGGTATTGTTAGTATCAACATAATTAGGGATGTATCATGGCATATCACTACCAAAACAAGCTTGCCACGGTGGGTGAGTGGTTAACGTGTCGGTCTACTAACTCCAAGCTTGCAGGTTCGCTCCTGGCCGTGGTAAGTGATTTTTGAAAGACGGCAAAAATTACGACACGCATGTCATACAATGTTGGCATGTCAAAGAACCCTTTTGAATTAAGTAGGCCATGTTCATAATGGCAACATTAATCTCGGGAGTTTCCGTCAACACAAAGTTCCTCATTTCTCTACTAGAAAGCGCTATAATGTTCAAGGAGCTTAGATATCTAACCTCCTTGACTTTCATAGTGCTTCAAGGAACAACGAAATTCGACATGCAAGCTACCTTCTGGGTGTCAAATAACAAAGCTTGCACCCGGCATCCGAGGCCATGCGATATTATCACTGCCAAAACAGCCCAGTTTTCAAAGTTTTGTCTCTTTGTAATTTCCCTGCTATAATATATGGTTATGGTACACTTGCCTTAGGTTGTTAACTCTTACCCTATGTTGGCTTGAGTAGACTGGAAAGGAAGGACAATATCAGAACACTTCCAAGTAGTCAGGGTAATCATATAAGCAAACAACGGAAACTCAATATTGGACTACCACAGGGGTCGGTACTATCTCCCTAACTTTTCAACCCGTATATTTCTGACGTACCTGAAACCAGTGCAAGGAACTTTGAATATGCTGAAGACTTGGCTCTGGCTGTTCAACACAAGGAGTTCAAAACTGTTGAAAACACTCGAACCGATGATCTCAATGAACTACATGAATATTTCACCAAGTCGAGACTTGCACCAAATTTCTCGAAAACCGAAGTCAGCAGTTTCCACTTAAACAACAGAACAGCGGACTATAAACTGGAAGTCCGAATGAACAACCCAGCGCTTCCCTACCAGAGTCACCGAAAATATCTTGGAGTGACTCTGGATAGGACTCTAATCCTTCAAGAAACATTTGGAAATTTCATCTCAAAAAGTAAGAACATAAATAACCTCATCCTGAAACTTTGCAGCACTAGTTGGGGAGCATCAGCAGATACGCTTCGAACTTCTGCTCTCATTTTAGTGTATTCTACAGCGAATATTGTACGCCGGTATGGTTGAACAGCCCCCACATATAGAAGGTGGACTCTCAGCTCAACATAGCCATGAGAACCATCTCCGGTTGTATAAGAACTACTCCACTCTACTGGCTCCCAACACTCAGCCACATAGCCCCTCCGGTGTTAAGAAGACAAGATGCACTGAAGAAGGAATATTCTAAAATAATGAACAACCCTGCACTTCCAATCCATGACGACATTCCCACTCTGGCAATAAACCGGCTCCAGTCCAGGAATCCACCCCTGCGACTGGCTCAACAGCTTGCTGATAGTAATTTTAACATTGCAGCTAAATGGAGTGAAACATGGACTAGAAATACTGCACCCGAAGTACGTGATCTTATTGAAAGAAAACCCAGGGCTTTGAATAACCGCGACATATATGGAAGACTATTAACCACATCCGTACAGGACCTGGAGGAGTTTGTGCATACAACCTGCACAAATGGGGGAAGAGTTCAGACCTCTGCTGTGATTGCGGTACATCGAACCAGAGCATCATGAGCATTGTCGAAGATTGCAAACTAAGAGCGTACCTAGGTGACCCTAACGACATTTTCAGTGCTACACCATTTAGCCTGGACTGGATAAATAGACCGGACATAAGGTTGATTTCTGTGCTTCTATGTACTTTTTATTATTATTATTAATATTGTGTTTCATGTGTAAAGGCATACGTTAAATAAATAAACCAGAACAGAAACAATGTTCCAGGTGCTGAAGATGTGATACCTCGCGGGGGTGGTAGCAGTACCTGTAGCTGTATTCCCAGCTACCACTGCCGGCCAGGATCATCAGCAACCACCACTGATGACATCGACATTCGCATCGTAACCACAGTAAGACTCGTCTAGCTTGGTAATCACACCCGTCATCATCATCATCTTGCACAGTTTCCAGCCACTGGCCGGGTCTGTTTGGAACACAGGCCTCTGCAACGTCTTCTGTCTTCCCACCATCTCTCAGCCTCCACCCTTGTCCAGTCTTCTCCTCTCTTCTTCACGCTTTCTTCCACCCCTTTCAGCCACCTGTCTCTCGGTCTGCCTCTCGGTCTCTTTCCTTCCCACTTCGTCTCGTGTATCCTCCTGGTTATCCTCTTCTCCTCCATTCGTTTTACATGTCCATACCATCTAAGTCTAGATTTCTCTATATCATCCTGTAATGGTTCCTCCTTCATTAATTCTCTAGTCCTCTCATTTCTTTTTCTGTCCATCTTTGTAGCTCCAATACTGCTTCTCAAGAACCTCATCTCACTGGCCTGTATTTTGCTCTTCTCCCTTCCTTTCATAACCCAGGTCTCCGAGGCATAAGTCAGGATAGGGACATAGTACGTCCGATACATGATCTTTTTGCTGTTCTGAGAGTCATCCTTGCTCCATAACATGCTTCTCACACTCCTCCAGAATGCTTCTGCCTGTCTCCCCGGCTCATTTATTTCTCTATCGTTTCTTCCATTATCTTGTATCAGGCTTCCCAGATACTTGAAACTTTCCACTTTCTCCAGCTGTTCCCCACCAATTGTTATTCCCGTTGTGGTTCTTTCCTTCTTCCTTGTTGTGATCACGATCTCACTCTTATTTATGCTAAATTTCATCCCATATCCTTGTATTATTCCTTCCCACCCCGTCCAACTGTTCCTGTATTCTCCTCCTCCTTGTTTCCCCAAATCATCAAATCATCTGCAAACACCATTGCTTTCATCTTTCCTTCCTCAATTACTTGTACCACTCGAGTCATTATGTCATCCATCACCACAATGAAAAGTAACGGTGACAGTGCACTTCCTTGTTTCAGGCCGTTTCTCTGTTCCAACCAGTCCGATCTCTGTCCTCCCACTTTCACACAGCTCACGCTTCCCTAGTACATCTCTTTTATCCTCCTTATAGTCCATTTTTCTACTCCTCTATCCTCCAGGGACTTCCATACTTTGTTTCTGCATACACTGTCATATGCTTTCTCAATGTCCAGGAAGGCCATCAGTAGATCTGTAGATCGTAATGCTGTTCTTGTAACTGCCTTACAGCAAAAATCAAATCCACTGTGGACCTTCCTGCTCTGAAGCCATGTTGTTCTTCCCTCATCCCTCCTTCTATCCTTGTCCTAATTCTCCTTTCCAAAACTTTCTCAAACATCTTTGCACAATGAATCTTCAGTGTTATTCCCCGATAGTTACTGCATTCTGTTCTACTACCTTTGTTGAAGATCGGGACAATTATTCCCTTTTTCCAGTCCTCTGGGGTCTTCTTTCCTTCCATGTTGTCTTCATCACTCGGTACAACCATTGTAATCCCCACCTCTCCTGCTGCTCTCACCATCTCCACACTCAACTCATCCACACCTGGTGCCTTCCCTCCTTTCATCTTCCTCACTGCATCTTCCACTTCCTTCCATGTTAAGTCCTTTCTGTTTGCAGTCCATCTTCCTCTTCCCCGAGTTCTTCCTCCTCGCCGTGGTTTCCATGATGGTGATGAGAAAAGGTGGTGGAACTTTCATAAACAGTAATGAAATTGGTTGATATACAAGTAACCACACCATGACTTCATCATTCATCATCATCATCATCATCTTGTACAGTTTCCAGCCCCAGGCTGGGTCTGTTTGGAACACAAGCCTCGCCACTTAGTTCTTTCTTCCCACCACCTCTCCGCTGTCACTCTGGTCCAGTCCTCGCCTCTCTTCTTGACACATTCCTCCACTCCTTTCAGCCATCTATCTCTTGGTCTTCCCCTTGGTCGTTTCTTCTGCATCTGCATCTCATGTATCCTCTTGGGAATCTTCTTCTCATCCATTCTCTTTAAGTGTCCATACCACCTCAGTCTTGATGTCTCAATCCTACATTGCAAGGGCTCCTCTTTCACCATTTCCCTGACCTTTTCATTCCTCACCCTGTCTCTTCTTGTTATTCCGATCCTACTTCGCAGGAACTTCATTTCACCTGCCTGTATTCTGCTTATATCTCTTTTCTTCATTGTCCACGTTTCTGAAGCATAGGTCAGTATCGGGATATAGTAGCTTCTGTATAACACTTCCTTGCTCTTTTGTGGTACATCTTTATTCCACACTAAGCTCCTAATGCTTCTCAGAAATGCTTCTGCCTGTCTGCCACGTTCCGTAATCTCTTTGTCATTTCTCCCATTTTCCTCCACTATACTTCCCAAGTACTTGAGACTTTCCACCTTCTTCAGCTGTCCACCTCCAAGTGTTATCCCACTCATTGGTCTGTCCTTTTTCCTGGTCGTTAACAGGATCTCACATTTACTGATGTTGAACTTCCATCCGTACTCTCCCACTGTTTCTTCCCAAGCCTTCAGTTGCTCCTGAATTTCCTCCTCCTTGTTTCCCCAGACCATGAGATCATCTGCAAACACCATTGCTTTCATCTTATCTTCTCCTATCTTTCCTGCAATCCGTGTCATTACCTTGTCCATAACCACAATAAAGAGAAGGGGTGACAGCGCACTACCCTGTTTCAGGCCACTCATTTCAAACCATGACTTACTTGACTTAATTCCTGTTGTCCCTCATGGAACATAGGTTGAAATGATGACCATCCTCTTTAATTCGCTCTAGGTCAATCCTTTTTCGGTGTGGACACATCTTCTCCACGAGTGTCTGGGACTCCCTTGTGGTTTCCAGTCCAAGACTTCTCTCTCGATGCAATAATCTCCCATCCTCGGAGCATGCCCGATCCATTTCCATTTCCGTCTGTGTGGACATCTCTATTTCTTTCGTCCTTGTCCAAAGATCATGGTTGGAAATCACTTCTGGCCTGTTGACATTCATAATTTTTTGCAAATTATGGTTGACAAATCTTTGCAGCTTGGAGGTGATAACTTTTTTTTACCTTCCACGTTTCTGATCCATACAACAATACCAACTTTATATTACTTTGGAAGTCCTGAAACCATAAATGAAAATGTAAATTGCAACACCATGAAAGTCTGGTGCTCCAATTGAACATGCAGGATGAGTGTTTGGCTGTGATACCATGATAAAACTTTCAGGTCCCTCTAACGTCAAATGTGGACAAAAATCAATACAGGATGAGCCCACATGGAACTTTAATAGTGTAGAATTCTTCAAGGCATGGAGTCATTAAGACCATATGGCGATGATCGGCAAAAAATTTACAGGATAGTGAAAAATTGTTTGTGGCCGATGTCAAGAAGGACTTCCAAATGATGGAGATTATGTATATTGCATAGGATGCAGAGAAAATTATCATTTTTTGTAATATTTATGCTGCTAATATTATTCTTAAATTATTTATTAGACTTGAAGCTGTAAATAGAATCAAGTCTTCTAATAATTTAAAAAATAATGTTAGCAGCAATAAGCATAAATAGAATCAAATCTCATAATAAAGGTATTTAAGAATAATATTAGCAGCATAAATATTAAAGTAAATACACATACAGAATGCAATAAACTCCAATGTCATGAAGGAAAGAATATTGTACAAAACAAACAGTGTGATTCAAGTCTGGAATAGAAAATTAGGTTAGTTAGTTTGTTACTGTTGTTTTAAGGGGAGGACTACGAGGTCATCTGACCCTAGAAAATTAGGTTACACACAATATTTTTAAGAAAATTATGTCATTAAGATATTAAGGATTTTCTAATACAAGGTGACATTAATATGTTACTATAAAATTTCAAATGAGCAAGATATTATTGTAAATATAAGGTGCGTTCAAAAGTAAAGAGCCGGAGGCTGGAATGCGCAAACCGGTGACTACATCGGCTAATCGTGGCGTGTGTAACGAGGTGTGGTTCCGACCAGAGCGTGGAAGGTCACAGCCCATCGCTAGAGGGCAAGCGTGCACGTCAGCATTCATCAATCGCCCAACGCTGCCAGTCGCAATGCAAACAGTGACATAGATGCGTCAACCTAAGAGCAAAGAGGTGTTATCCGGTTTCTGACAGCGGAAGGAGTAGGGGGAACGTACATTCATCGCCGAATGTCACAAGTGTACGGCGAACACTGCATGTCCCTTCTACGGGTCAAGGCGTGGCACAAGCGCTTCAGGGAAGGACGGGTGTCGTTAGCCGATGATGCCCGGTCTGGGGCACCCCCTGCATTACTGATGACAACGTCCAGCTGGTTGATGCACTCATTACCCAGGACCGCCGAGTGACAGTGAACGCCATAGCCGCCGTGGTCACTCCACGACCTCATACGGCCAACACAGTCGCAGCACTCCTGCAGAAATTCAAATTGGAGGTTCTCGGCCACCCTCCATACAGTCCAGACCTCTCTCCCTGTGATTATGCCATGTTTGGTCCCCTGAAAAGGGCTCTTCGGGGCCAACGATTCACCTCGGACGCTGACGTCCAGCTGTACATGCGGAACTGGTTCACATCGCAGCCCGGGGAATTTTATGAGACAGCCATTCACCGCCTCGTGTCACAGTGGGACAAGTGCCTCAACAGCCAGGGCCAATACTTCTAACATACAAGTACTGGTTTCTGTAATTATGCCTCCGGCTCGTTACTTTTTGAACGCACCTTATACATAGCAAATTAGTAATAAAGTAGCCATACAATAGTAGCCATTCACAATGAGTGGATCAACAACATGTAAATATTACCGCTGAGCATGGCCACGCCAGCGTTTGTTGATTATTGTAGCAGGAGCCCCGCGGGGTGAAGCGGAGGACATAATGATGACAGAGTGCAGTCTGCACACAAGTCAAGCAGCATTGCGCGCACTACCTGTCTTATTAGAAGCGCAGATAAGCATCACAGGAGCTCATGTCACCACGGACAGTTAAACGATGACTGTAGCTACTGGAGCTGAGTCATATCCTACTCGTGCAACTGTACCTGTCAACGAAGCAGAGTGACGTGTGACACAAGTAAACAGAGAATAGTTCCCAACTCGACCACCGGCAATCAATTTGTGAAAGGGTAATATATGAAGAGTAATGATGTTTAATTTATATACCGGTACCCTAGATAAAGTGTGATATTTGATATTCAATTAAGAGAGGTATGTTAGATTATCTCATGTATTTATTGGACAAAAGAGATCAAACCAAGGATAATTCATAACATTATAATGATAATGATAAAAGACATGATTAAACACAAAAACATGAAAGTAACAAAAACCAAGATATGTGTTTTCACAAGACTGGGTCAAAACACAGATGTTGAATGCTTTCTAAATGTCATAGCGCAATAATTGTAAAACCAACAGCTCCACTTAAAAAATAACCATATAGGTAATAGAATTCAAGTGCCTGCTCTAATTTGTTTTATTATATTGTGTTGTTCTAACTAAACACACGTGCTTTCACAAACCTTTATAAAACAAACTAACCTTATATAACAAGATTCAAACTCGAAACGCACTACACTTATTTGTAGTTAGATAATATTTATATGGCAGCTTCGGTGGCGTAGTTGGTAGCATACTGAGCTTCTATGCCTAAGGTCGCGTTATCATACCCGGCCGAAGTCGTCGGATTTTTTAAGAGCGTTAAAAATCCCTCAGTATGCCTCCCTTCAGAGGGGAAGTAAAGCCAGCGGCCCCACACCATAGATTTATGGCATGTAAAAGAACCTTCCACTAATTACATTTGTGTGAAGCTAAATTATAGGTTAGTTTTGACTAATGCTCTAAGGTTCAAACTTTCGTCGGCAGGTGCTGACTGTGGTGGCATCTAGTAACCAAGTTGAGAACTAGTTGTCGTTGATGGTGGCATTTGGTAGCAAAAGTAGGAATTACTTGAAAATTGAATGTCTACAGTCCTTACTTGAATTAAAAACAGATAACACACACTAATACAGCCATCACAATTGTCACTGGTTATCAGACAGATTCTACACAACCAACAAACCTAATATTTATATATACATTTAAACCTGAATCCTATCTGATGATGACCGCTTGAAGGTCGAAACACGTAATCCTAAAATTGTCCCATTAATGAAAATGAAAATCCACAGCCTGCTTCCAGTTGACCGACCGGGTCAGGAATGGAATGATGAAGCCCCCATCTAGTGGCGAGGATATGAACTGTGCGGGCTGCTGAAGCCTGTCCCATTATAATAGTGATCATAAATAATAGCTTACATGTAATTTTTTCCAGCAGTATTATTTACTTATTATTCACAGCGTCTGCAAACAACATAGGTGTGGAAATTAAATATCAGTATGATGGAGGGCTATTCAACCAGACCAGACTTTGAATGCTGCGGTTCTTGAGAGAGCAGAGATGAAGAGCATAGAGGCATCATTAGTCACCGGCTTAGATGGATCGGTCATGTCCAACGCATGAATGATAACAGACTCGCACGGAAAATCCTGTACAGCGAGCTCAGCACAGGAGCACCTCGGAAGCGTTACAAAGACCGGCTTATACAAACCTTGAGGAGTGTAGCCATTAATCCTGATAATTGGCCAAAGGCGAGAAGTGAAAACTCATCAGAGGAGAAAGCTGCGCCATATATTGCCACGTCCCCCACCTTCCATCATCTGCATCGTGTGCGGCCGTATGTTCTATGGCAGAATTGGTCTGTTGAGTCACCAGCGACATCACCATCAAGTGAATACAAATTAGTAATGCAGGAAAGAAACATACACTCAGATACGAGTATTGGCCGACGACGATTAGATACATTGTATTCCGCCCAGTCATTGGGCAAATTCGTGTTGACCAACTGAAAAGCTGCAACTGACAGTTTGTTGGTTGGTTGGTCCTTAAGTTTAGGGGCTGCGACAACACGGTCATGTAGCCCTGTGTACTTTGGGTGTGTGTAGAATCTGTCTGATAACCGGTGTTAATTGTGATGACTGTATTAGTATGTGTTATCTGTTTTCTTAATTTAAGTACAGACTGCAACTTAGAATTTTTCAAATAGTTTCCACTTTTGCCGCCAAGCACCACCGTCAACGACTACTAGGCCAAGTTCAGAACTTAGCTACTAGGCGCCACCGCAGTCGGCTCTTGGCAACGAACGTAGAAACCTAAGAGCATTGTTTACATTGTTAACCTATCCAATTTAGATTCACACACGTGTAATTAGTGGAAGGTTCTTTAACATGCCGTAAATCTATGACATGGGACCGCTGGCTTTACTTCCCCTCTGAAGGAAGGCATACTGAGGGATTTTTAACGCTCTTTAAAAATCTGACGGCTTCGGCTGGGTTTGAACCCGCTATCTTGGGCATAGAAGCTCAGCATGCTACCGACTATGCCACCGAAGTTTGTATAGGCAATACTAAAAGAATGGCTTTAAAACTTTACATTAAAAAAAACTAATGTAAGAAAGGTTGCATGATAGCTGAGGAAGACCTGAAAAATACTGAAACCTGTACTAAGATCTAAAAGAGAAATTAAGAAATAAAATGTATGGTATTGATAGGTGGAACAAAAACAAATGATTATTTATAAGATTGTGTTGACTATACTGAAACTTGGAAGTTTGCCCACTTATGTTGTGTTATTCTGCAACAGGTGTAGCCATCTCTTGAAGAAAATAATTTTGAATAGTGAAACATTCTGCGCTTACCAAGAGTGCAGTGGTTCCCCCTTTCCCCCCAAGTCCTCAGGCCACTCGTCATTAGCACAGGCACATGGCAAAATATTTGGCTTGAAGGTACGGTAGAGCTACCAAATAATGGGGCATTCAGCTGAAGTGAATTAAAACACATAAATACTGATCTTACACTAGTCACAAGTCGTTTCACTCATGGTTGAGCATCGTAACCGCATGGACTCAGAAATGCCATCCCGGACGGTTACCAGCTTTCCTTGAAGCTTATTGAAGAGGTAAATCAGTGGTCCATCCACCTGCTCGCTACTCTCATCTTCCCTTCCATGTTTAATTCTTCTCACATTAATTCCAAAGAACTGAAGGATATTTTGGTTGACAATAGATGAAAGGCCGCTAGAGATGTTAAGTTCTTTAAATAATGGACATAGTTACGAATGGTATGTGGTGAGGTTTCAAGGTCAAGCTGACCACTCTGGACAGACAGATTTCCAGCCACATTTCAGTGGGAGGGGTGGCAATCACTCGTAGCCCACTGTGCTGTCGACAACGCGTGTTAATTCTTAAAATCTTGAGCTCAGTGCAGTTAAATGAGGGGTTTCTCTTCCAGCACTCCAGTTCCCCACCACTCATACTGTACCGCAACCTTGAAGTATCACCACATACCATCTGCACTTTATTTCTCTTTTCAGTCCATTTTATATGCAGCATTCAGTGCCAGCACCAAAGCTCGAATGCATCAATATGCGGCGGGTATGGACACATTTGATGTTTCCATACTGAACGTACGGTGAGAAAAACATTTTCTTCAAACTACGGATGATAACTACAAATACACAAGTTTTTTAACCAAGTAATAACCATGTATGTGATCTACCCGGATATTCAAAACGCTGTTCACACATACGACATCTATATAATGGGATGTACCGTGTGAAACAGATGATTTTCAACGCGACAATGGTTTCACGTCATATGCAAATGGATTTTATATAGATGTTATACAGATTTTAATATTCTTTAAATATTTTATTTCTTTGTTTTTAAGTGCAATGACGATTGTGAAATTCTTAACATTTTATTAAAATTTTTATTGAGATTGTCACAATGATTAGTTCTGGATTGACATGTGAGAATATTTTTGTGCTATTAGACTGAAGAAGGCTTAAAGAGCCGAAACATGTATCATCATTTATAAAAATAGTCTGTCTGTTAGGTAGTCAGCCCGAAGGCTGGTTGGATCCTCAAAAAGCACCGCCGTTACGTTATGCGAGTAGATACCCACAAAAACCCAAGGCAGCGCTATATTGAGGCGTTCTAGGCAAGAAGAGGAGTGAGGTAGTTTGCCATTGCTTTCCTCACTGAGTCAGAACAGTAGTCCTAACCCTATAAGTAGAATCTTTCACAGCATTCACAGGCACTGACTGTGCCCTGAATGCCATTACTAAGCACCACCCATACCTCAGTAGCTTCCATATAATCACAGCCATGAGTGACACTGAGACATCGGTGAAAAGCCACCTTTTACTCTAGCCTGTGCCAACTGACAAATGCAAATGTACTGTATTCATCAAGAGATGGCAAACAGGCAAATATTGTATTGTAAAGTGGATATTTTTGTAATATATCATAATCAATACGGGAAAATATAGAAATATGACTAAAGTCATAGATTTACATCCCATTAGATATAAAATCTATAGGCTTCACAGCTGATAGAATACTTGTATTACCCTCTCCTCCAACTGCTCGACATTGTTTGTCCTCTATTCTTTGTCACCAGTCCGATGATAGTTAGTATTATCCTGTATAGGTAGTACACATTACGGTACTGTATTTTGCTTTTGCTCCAGCCTCCGTCCTGGATAACATGCTCACCCGGAACGGTGTACTGTTGCTATAATCGCCCCCCACCGAAAGTGCAGTGTGGCACGCAGACTAAGATAAATGTTCCTGGGATCAAACTTCATCCTGGGCAGGTATGTATCAATGGTTATGGAGTTGCTGTTACTAGCAGTTAGCATCCACAGTCTAATCTGAAATGAGCAGAATTCAATTCATTTATCTGCCTAACTCATTTTTCCCCCTAAACCGGCACCTACCTTACACCTAAGATGACCATGGAGGTCCAGGATTACAAATTACTATTGAGGATTTAAACAAACAAACAAACAAAATCAAGAAACTCCAAGATAAACAAAGCACACTACAGACTAAGATCAACAAACAATAGGAATGGAATATTCAGACGATAAAAGAAGCCTGCAATCCAACAGAATGGAGAAGTACTGGGCTGACAGAAAAACTAAAAAACAGGCATATTTTCACTTAAGAGGTCCAATGAAGGCCATAAAATGTAAATATCATAATTAAACAAAGAAACTGAAGTGAAATGTGTTTCACGGATGCTCATGTTCCAGTAGGAACAGGAGGGAAAGCCAAGTCAGTCATGCCTCAGGGCCATTTGTAGTGCTCTAATACAATTCATAGGTGATACAAAACTTTTCATGTGTGTAACATCTTCAACATTGCAGTCATACAGAATGAACACGGATACAAATAGTGTTGACTTGTGTACATGGGATGCTGGAAATCTGTACATATATGAATTACTACAGATGCACAGAATTTAAAAAGAAAGATATTAGCAAATACTGTACGTCATAGTTAGGAAATATTTTGCAGATTTACTGAAAACTAGCAGCATTTTAAAGGCCTGTATTTAGGGCTCTATTTGGAAATAATAGGAGTTCAACAAATATCACTTTTAGTTTCCAAGGTTTAGGAACTCTTCCAATTTCTAACTTTCGACACCTGTAGTTTGGTAAGTTAACATTTCTGACATAAACTGGAAACAGCTTTGTACAGGTTCTTTAAACATGTGCGCACCAGTAAACACGGCAAGATAAGCCGGCAGTGACTAGCAGAGATCGCGGCTGCGCGCACCCGGTTCAGCCGGCTGTGGCGCGCTCCGCTGACTCATATCGTTAGTTCACACGTGTTTTGTCATTCATATGGACGTGTATTTGCAAAGCTTAGGCGTTATTGTTGCACTTTTAGTGAGTATTGTGATTACTGTGATTGTTGATCATGCCGAGACACCAATTCATACTGCGCGAACGTGTGTTTATCCAATAATTCGTATATGAAAAGCAGAAAATCTTGTTCTGAAACGAGACAAAAATTTCGAATCAAGTTTCCAGGAAGACCCGTGCCTAATGCCAGTACAATTAGGGGGCTCGCTAAACGATTCAAGGAAACAGGCTCCGTAAATAATAAAAGAGTTGACAGACATTCTTTCATCAGAAGATGCCAGGTGTGTGTTACAAGAAATTTTCATCATCGCCTATGAGCACTGTAAGTACACATAATTGAACATGTTTGTTAAAAGTGTAAAAGTGCGCGCCACAGCCGGCTGAACCGGGTGCGCGCGGCAGCGATCTGCGCTAGTCACAGCCGGCTTAGCTTGCCGTGTTTACTGGCGCGCACATGTTTAATGACCCTGTATATAAAACTCAATAATGTTCACCTGTGTTAATAACAAGCATTTAATATAATCATAGAAATAACTTCAGCTCCTCATAGAGAAGTCATATCTGTTGAGCAAGACTTGAAAAGAAACTGGCTGCTTGGAATGCAAAAGATTCTGGGTTGAATCCTGACAGCCGTCTAATTTTCATGCCTTAATGAACAATATTCTGCAAGAAAGAAGTTAGTTTAGCGACGAAACTTAGTATTTAGTGTGGTTGGTCTTTCACGCAAACAAATTCCATTGGGCGCCACTCATATACACTATGAGAATATATTGGAGAGAGCACGACATCTCTCCTCCCGGGTAGCAGGACAATGTGACTTGCTTATGGCAAAAACCCCTCCCTTCTCGTGTGAATAATAAATATATAGAATAAATATGGAAATCACAAAATAACAACTACGGAGTATGCTAATAGGAAGGAAAGTTATTATATTTAATGAATCAATATATATCTTACTAAACGGAGAGTGCCGTTCATTACATATTCTATTGGATACCTAGGCTTACTTGTCGTTGGGGTATAACGTATATTCAGGTGTACTTTATATTCCGCAAACTTGCGACATATCTGCTTTATCTTATAAAGCATCATTTCATGGACACTTCTCCGTTATTTAGAGATACGAATCTTCTCTATTAAAGAATTACAGTCACCAGGACATGTAGAATCTCGTCGAATTTTTAACAACAGCATCCATTCAATACCAAACAATTATCTAATAAAAGAACTTTTACCAAAGCTTGTATATAGCCAGTCACCGCCACCTAGATCACTGTCGGTTTCTAATCAATGCGTTAGTTCGACGTTATACCGTGTCGCTCCTTAATGGCCTATACATCGTAGTAGTTTTTTTTAAATATAGAACACAAGGCCATCAGACAACAGCGTGGTTACTTATTTCTATTCCTTAACTGGGCACTTTCCGATTAAATTTACATAAGATACAACTATAGATGAAAACAAATAATGATGAGGAGTGTCTGTGCAGATCCAAGATCTGTCACATTAGATCATCAACTTTGGTGTATGGGAGTGAGTGGAAGTGAGAACTGGGTCGACACAGGATATACAGAGTCATTATTATCTATGTGCGCGCGCAAGTAAATACGGCAAGCTAAGCCGGCTTTGACTGGCGCAGATCGCAGGCGCACGTACACAGTACGGTCGGTGGTTGGCGCGCACTTTTACACTTTTACCAAACATGTTCAATAATGTGTACTTACAGTGCTCATAGTCGATGCTGAAAAGATACAGTCAGTCTGAGAGACTAGACTTTATATCATTTCAAATGGCGCATTCTACAAATGCTACACATGTTAGAAAGGCTCAGGAGGGCTTCTCGCTTCGCTCGAAGCCCCAGGACTCCTTCAACAGATTCCATTACCCATTAACTTAGGCTTCCTGCGCGGGGAACGGAGAGCGGAAGGTGCACTCGGCTGCATGACGTCACGTACTCGCCGTCTCCGCCAGATCCCAGGAGTAAACTGAGACTCGGTGCATATGCAATGAACAACATGATGACGTCATACACGCCGCAACCGTAACGCATAACGGTAGACCGATGAAGTCGACAAGATCATTTGAAATGATAAAATGTCCTCCCTCACTTGTAACACACACCTTACATCTTCTGATGAAAGAATGGACAACAATCTCATCTAAGTTTTGTTGTCTGTTAACTTTTTATTATTTACGGAGCCAGTTATCTTGAATCGTTTAGCGAGCCTCCTAATTGTACTGGCATTAGACATAGGTCTTCCTGGAAACATGATTCGAAATTTTCGGCTTGTTTCAGATAACTCACTAAATGATATTAGTCAGTGGAGTGGGGTATTGTGAGGGCCGCACCTGGCCAGCCAAATGATGCAATAGTTTACCGCAGTTGGCTGGCCAGGTGCACAGCGAGTGGACCTCGCAATACCCCGCTCTGCTGACTCGTATCGTTAGTTCACACAAGTTTTGTCATTCATATGGACGTGCATCTGCAAAGCTTAGACATTAGTGTTGCACATTTAGTGAGTATTGTGATTACTGTGAACTGAACTTTGGTTGGTTCTTAAGTTTAGGGGCTGCGACAACGCGGTCATATAGCCCCGTGTACTTTGGGTGTGTGTAGAATCTGTCTGATAACCGGTGTTAATTGTGATGACTGTATTAGTGTGAGTTATCTGTTTTTTAATTTAATTTTAAATAGTTCCTACTTTTGTCGCCAAGCGCTTCCGTCAACGACTACTAGGCCAAGTTCAGAACTTAGCTACTAGACGCCACCGCAGTCGGCTCTTGGCAACGAACGTAGAAACCTAAGAGCGTTGTTTACATTCTTAACCTATCCAATTTAGCTTCACACAGGTGCAATTAGTGGAAGGTTCTTTAACATGCCATAAAACTATGACATGGGACCGCCAGCTTTACTTCCCCTCCGAAGGAAGGCATACTGAGGGATTTTTTAACACTCTTAAAAAATTCCGATGGCTTCAGCCTGGTTTGAACCCGCTATCTTGGGCATATAAGCTCAGCATGCTACCGACTACGTCACCGAAGCCGCTGAACTGAACTTTAACAGTACATAAGAGATGAAATCGAAGCCATCACTGCTGTGGAACTTCGGAATGTTGTCCATTCTTTCATCAGAAGATGTCAGATGTATGTTACAAGAGAGAGAGGACATTTTCAGCATCGACTATGAGCACTGTAAGTAAACATTATTGTATAACAAATTCACAAAGAAATTTGATACAATGGTCCGGCTAGCTCAAAACAGTTGCCAGCGTTTCGCCCCAGTGTACCAATGGGCTCTTCAGTTGGTTATGGTACACCTCACCAAGACGCGTGGCCACTACATACTGTGAAGGCCGCTGCAAGGCACAAATGTTGCCACGAGCAGCGCCAATGTACTATGGAAGTCAAAACTTCCTTTCAAAAATAATGTTAGCTTACCTAGCTAATCCATATGGGAAATATCTGTTCCCGTAGGAAACCGGATGTACAATTGTCCGATTGAGCTATGTACATTAACAAAACTGGGGCGAAACGCTGGCAACTGTTTTGAGCTAGCCGGACCATTGTATCAAATTTATTTGTGAATTTGTTAATGTACATAGCTCAATCGGACAATTTTACATCCTGTTTCCTACGGGAACAGATATTTCCCATAAACAATATTGAACATATTTGGTAAAAGTGTAACAGTGCACGCCCGCAATCTGCGCCAGTCTAACCCGGCTTAGCTTGCCGTGTTTATCGGGGCGCACAAGGATAATGACCCTGCATCATACATAAGCTAGAGGTAACTTATCTGAGGGTAGCTGGGACTAATGGCAGGAGGGTAGCCTACTCCTAACGAAGAGATAAAGGCTAAGTTGGAAATGAACACATTAGATGAAGCTATTCGTATGAGCTGACTCAAATGGTGGGGTCATGTGATGTGATGTGAATGGGGCAGGAGAGCTTTTGTAAGAAGTTATTGAGTTTGGCTGTAGAGGGTAAGAGAAGCAAAGGTAAACCCAAGAGGCCATGGTTGGATTCAGTGTTGAACGATTTCAAAGTGAAAGGTGTAGAAGAAGAGGAGCTAACTGCTAATAAGGCATCATGGAGGCGACTTGTTTACAACAGAGGCTTGTAGACTCGACTGGACACTGAAAGGCTAAACAGTCTCAAATGAAAATGTAATCAACAGATATAATTGATGATATATTGGCTTCCACAGCCAAGGAATTAACACTCTGCAATTTTTCTAGGTTTATGCCGTGTCTTGTGTGGGCTTTCGCCTAGGAACACCATGCCACTTGGTGTCTGTGCCCGGACCCCCATAGGAGTAGCGAACTGTGCACTACCTCCCTTCTTATGAAGCGTACCTGCACTTCTTAACTGCGAGAGCTAAAAGCTCAAGCAGCCTTCACCTCCCTATAAGAAGGAGGGAGGTACTGCACAGTTTGCTACTCCTGTGGGGGTCCGGGCGCGGACACCAGGAGCCCGCTGATGAGCCAGCTTGGCGTTCCTAAGCGAAACCCCACACAAGAAACGGCATAAACCTAGAAAAATTGCTGAGTTTTAACAGATGTAATTGTTAATGCGAGCTTGTTTTTCAGGCATATTTTGGAAAATACCCATGGCAAGCACTTATTCTGAGTTCAGACAACAGGTACGTGGGAAGTGGAGCTCTCTTGGACCCTAGCCATGTGGTAACAGCAGCTCACAAGATAGCAGCTTGCCCGTATGTATCATGGAACAATCAAATGCTTACTAATAAATAGTTCATGGAATGCACAACATACTAACATTTTCATGGTGATCAAATTCATGAACTTGGTGCACCACATTGAAACTGTCATCAGTTTTCCGGGTGTGGTAAACTAGCACTCTTCATTTCTTCTGATCGTGCTACACCATTTTCTTCTTGGACATAGTCCCAGTTAAAACTGTTCTTCTCCACCTCTGATCGTATTGTCTCTATCCGTTGTATACCTATGGCATTATATTATATTGTCTCTATCCACCGTCTCTGGGTCTTTATCCTTTTATGTCCAGCTTGAAGCTTTTCTTAGCTGTTCTTGTGTTATCCATTCTAATTACATGACCATACCACTGAAGTCTGCATTTGCCAAGCAGGTTGGTGATAGGAACCCTGTTTCTTTGTGTACCTCATTTCTGATCTTGTCCTTCCTGGTACTTTGATTCACAGTCCTGATAAATCTCATTTATGTTACTTGAATTCCACTGTAGCCCTTAATTAACAATGTGTATGTCTCCATACCATAGGTAAGGATTGGAACAAAGTAGGCCTAGGTGTAATACAAAGTTGACTTTGCTGCCTGGGGTAATTTCTTGTCCCAGAGTAAGTTTAAAACTTGATTCATGGTGGCCACTCAAATCGGTCAACAATTTTCAGGAGTGTTCCAGGAATTTTCCAGGAGTAATTCTCATTTTTCCAGACTTAAAAATAAGCACGAGTCCCAGGGGGGGCTTTATCGGTTGCCTACTTCAAGACCAAAGTAAAGCAGTTGTGTTTGGTCTACTTATACAGATGTTGACAAAAATTAGTGGTGATTGCATTATTGATACACAAGCCTACACACAAATGATTTGATTGTTGTTAAAAAAAAAAAGCCTTTGTGACTCAAATATCCGCTTAAAAAAAAAGAGAGAAAGGAATACCGCCTGCAACTTTATTGCGGCCAAGTTGTCTATACTCAATATGTTTTACAAAAATACTATCGCGTGTTATCCCAGACAGAAACAGGTAGCCTGAGGAAATTTCTTTCGTCAACGATAGAGTGCTCACCCCAACACCGCAGCGGGAGTATGCTTTAAGATAAAACACGGCGCATAAATTTCCGGTTAAAAATAAACAGGGTTTGCAGAGCGACCACTAGATGGCCCTTGCTACCCCATCCGCGATATCATGACGTCGAGGACTAAGAGCGGACTGGGAATTTTAGCAGTGGATGGAAAGATTTTTATAATTAATTAACAGTGGCTATTTTCCAGGAGTTTTCAACATTTCCATCATTTTCCAGGAGTTTTCCAGGATTTCCAGGAGTAGTGGCCACCATGTTGATTATAGAAATTTGATGCTTTCTGTGTATTCTTTCCTATTTAGTGAGCAGCATACAAATAAAGTTCCATCAAAATTCATGAAGTCATTCAACAAAGTAATATGAGGGAACTAACCTCACAAACTGAAATGAGTTGTTTCATTTGAGGGGCTTGGACATCGTGGTCAATTAATGAGTGTGGAATTTTCCTCTGATAACCTGTGTTATTGTGATGACTATATTAGTGTGTGTGTTTATAATTATAGTTATTGTTGTTTTAAGGGGTGGAACTACGAGGTCATCTGCCCCTGTGTTTATAATTCAGGCAAGGATTGGGAAGGAGGCGGTTGTGGCCTTAAGTTAGGAACTATCCCGGCATTCACCTGGGGTAGAAGTGGGAAACCACAGAAAACCACTTCCAGGATGGCCGAGGTGGGAATTGAACTCACCTCTTCTCAGTTGTGCCTCATGAGACTGAGTGTACCCTGTTCCAGCCCTCAGACCAGAATTAAATTTCTTGACAGAACCGGGGATTGAACCCAGACCTCCAGGGTGACAGCCAAACCTAAATGAGAAGAGTAGGCTAAAGAGTGGGGGCAGATGATCTTGCTGTTCTGCCCCTTGAAACTTCAATAACTAACTAGTAAGTTAGTTACCATTAAAAGAAGGCCTGTGTGTATTAAACTTTGATAATTTGTATTAGTATTGTATTAACTTGACTGAAACGAAATTTGTAGGTCTCGATTGTTTGTTTGTTAGGTATCCAGGTAACCTCAAGGTGAGAATGGGTGAGTGGGATGTACAGTCTGAAACTGAACCCTACAAACACATTGAATCTGCTATAGCCAAGATTACAATACATCCTTGTTTCCAAGCAGACACACTGAACAATGATATTGCAGTTGTGACTCTCAAGGAACCAGTCACAATTTCCCCGAACATCAATACTGTCTGCATGATGCCAAATGTAACATTCATAGGACAAAGGTAAGTTAATAAATATATAGCACATGTAATGGGGAAAAAAGTCGCCTCCACGGATATTTTTGGTCGCAGTCAATATTTTCATGTTAAAACATTGTACAGGAACTGTTTCAATTTCCAGCCAAATTATGAGAGTGGGCATCCATTTTTTCTGAAATTCTTTCTTTTAGTTCCTAGAGGAACACTATAATAATTGGAGGTCTTTGTCACAACTACAGGCACTAGTTGTATCCCAAATGTCACTACTCAGCACTCTGTATTCACCGGTAACTTTCACATAGTTAAAGTCATATTCAGACTGGTAGGAGCCACATTTTGCTCTAGCCTGTGCTAACAGACACATGCAAAAATACTCCAAGAGATGAAAACAGGTCCTTTTAAAATATAGACATAATTTGATTTAGGCATTAAATATGTCAAGTACAACCAACTACTACAGAATATTAATATGAGACACTCTCTGGTTTTAACATATACTGTGAAGTCGTCAATGGGCGACATGGAAATGCGTTTGGCAGTATCAAGGGTGCAGTGCTGACTAACGGAAGGAGCTGACCCTTGATAATGATGAATGCATTCTTCGGTGAAACGTTGGGAGCTAAGATCCTGCCCGGACAACTTGTACTTATCTATGAACGCCAGCTGTGAAAGCCTAAGCTGTTACTACAGTATACGTGTATTAATTGGTATAACATACATATACAACTACTTCTTCTTCTTTTACAGCCTCATTGGACCACTTCAGTCAATCATTTCTTGGTCCTCTTTTTCAGCAAGTTTTCTTTCCGAGTTGCCCAGTAGCTTTTCATTCGGTCTGATCTTCTCAGGCGTTCCTCATCTGTAAATACAGTCGAACCTCCATAACTCGAACCTCCATTACTCGAAGTAATTTCTACTTCCCGGCCATTTGTCCTATTCTTGACGTGTATTTATTTCTCTATTACTCGAAATTCGATTTTCTCGATTTTTCGAAGCAAACTTTTCCTCCCTAGAAGCAAAAATTGTTCTCTAACTCGAATTTTGTTCCCAAGCGTTTATATTGCGGCTTATCTGTCCACCCCTGCTCTGACTGCCCACCCCTGCTCTGTTCATTAACCTTAGCTGGTGTGAGAATTCCCAGTGCTGATAAGATTCCACGGGCCATCCCCGCGCATTGCGTCAGCACCAGGAAAACTTGCAGCTTGTATCTGGCTGTTCAGTGTACGCTTACAGCCCTGTAGATGCAATCATGGAGAAACGTAAAGTGAAATGCCTGAGCCTGAGTGAAAAAGTTCGAGTGATAAGTGAAGTGGAGAAAGGTCAGAAAAAGAAGGATATTGCAGCTGAGTATGGAATTCCTCCCAGCACATTATCTACAATACTGAAAGATAAAGACAAGATTCGTCTGGCTGTGGATGAAACACGATTTGCACCACAGCGGAAGAGGCTTAAAACTTCAACATTCCCGGAGCTGGAACAAGCAATGATTCAATGGGTGACCCGTGTGAGAGACAAAAACATTCCAATAACCGGTAGCTTAGTTCGTGAACAAGCAGAAAAATTTGCTAAAGACTTCGGTTATGAATCTTTTCAGGCCAGCAGTGGGTGGCTGGAAAAGTTTAAACTTCGGAATAGAATAGTGCAGATGGTAATGTCAGGTGAAAGTGCTGCTGTCAGTGAAGTGGACTGTGAACATTACAAAAAAAAAAAAAAGTTTTACCAGCCCTGTTACAGGAGTACAGTTCTAATGACGTGTTTAATGCTGACGAGACTGCTTTGTTCTACAAATGCCTGCCTGGAAAGACACTGGCCTTTAAGGGTGAAAAGTGTTTTGGTGGTAAAAGAAGTAAAGAAAGGGTTACGGTAATGCTGGGAGCTAATATGACGGGAACAGAAAAACTAAAACTTTTAGTGATCGGAAAATCGGCGAAGCCTCGCTGTTTTTCGGGTGTCTTTACCGGTCCTGTACCAAAGCATACCACTTCATTTGGTACTATCTGCCATTGTCCATCATTCTGATATTTTTTATTTATGCATGTTCTAGCTATTCTTCTTTTTACTTTTAGAATTTTGTCGATTCTGTTTTTCTGAGTAACTTTAAAAAGAGTTTCACTTCCATAGGTCACCTCTGGTTGAACCACCGTCTTGTAATGTTTTAATTTTGTTGTGATTGATAGACATTTTCTTTTATATGTAGACCATGTTAATTTTTGGGCTTTTATAATTTTATTAGTTCTTTCTTGCCATGAAGGATTTCTCATCCAGGTTGTAAGTTATAATTTCTCGTAAGTATTTAAATTGCTTCACTATTTTAACTTTCTTGTTATTTACCACTACTATTATAAAAGAAATACAGTAAACTCGCATGAATTCAGACTAATGGGTGCGATGTCTAGTCGAAATTACAGAAAGTCCGAATTATAGAAATGTTTTCTAAAATATTGTACTGTACAGTTCAAAAGTTCTAAAATCATTCAAATATGCTTTAATGTATCTACAGTACAGGGTCTTTCATATAAAGTAAGAGCGTGTGTACAATGCTGAAATCTTACTTTAGTTAGTTATTGTTGATGAAACCGGAACCCCTACTTGTGCTAATTTTGTGAGTGATTTATTCGGAGACCTTCAAGATTCTCGCCAATGTCATCTAGCTCTTACTCTGTTAAAACTGTTCGTGTGTGGGCATGTTTTTTATTGAGCACCAAGCCAGTAGTGTCAAACTTATTTGGAATTACGTGAATCTGTGCTAGTGAAGGAAATTGCTGAACAAATGCATCACGTACCCGCCGAGCCGACTCGTACTTAAAATAAGTTTTGCATAAAAAAATACGATGTTGCAATGATAACTGTCTCACCATGTTAGCACTTGAGGTTTAGACTGGCGACTGAGCAACTGCACGCTTATTGCAAGGTCAAGTTTGGTAATGTCAATCTGTTATTTTTATACAGTCCATTGGAAGGGGGGGGACTGGCATCGTATATACTATGCGCGCGCTTTCGATACTATAGGGGTTTCATCAACAATAACTAACTAACCAGCTAACTAACTTAAGTAAGATTTCAGCATTGTACACACGCTAGCAAGGCCGCTGCATCATATAGGATTGTACACACGCTTAAAGCAGGGGGCCTTGGCACGCCAAAAGCTCGGTCAAGGTGACCGCAGCTACAGTTAACAAAGCCGCTGCTTGGCGCTCTTATTTTATATGAAAGACCCTGTACATACCTATTCCGGGATTGGTTATCCATCGTTGAACTTTGAAGATAAGAGCCGACTTACTAATGCCAAACTCTCTCATACTACTCCAAGTAGAAGCACCGGCTTGGATTTTACCCAGCATTATCATTTTGTCTTCTAAACTTAGCGATGTATATTTACCCCTAACACTCATCTTAGTTACTGTATTCTGGCGAGGGCAACAGTACGATACACTTCCAAACGCTTTTAAGCAATCATAGAGATAGAATTTAACACAATGTAACTATAGTCATGTGGGCTTCAAAAAGTGAACTGAGCAGGCACTGCCTTTGTTATGTGCTTGTGACCAATAATGATACATACGATACCTATTATGTGCTGCGAGTCGAGTGAACAGGAAGGGAGGGGAATGCGATCTACATTTTACAATAGATGGCCTTCGTGCGAATTATGTCTGGCGGAGTACTGCGAAATAGTGAGTAAGGGTTTACTGCATTGAAATATGTTTCTACACTAATGGAATTCAAAAGACATAACAAATAAGTTTCTTCTCTAATGGAGTGTAAAACTTACCTTTAATAGCATTACCATAATTTTCTAGATGCTGGGTGTCAGGCTGGGGAAAAAATGCATTTGGACCAAAAGGCTTGTACCAAGCTATTCAAAAAGAGGTGGACCTGCCTATTGTTGATCCTCACCAGTGTGAAGGTCAGCTCCAAAGGACCAGACTAGGAAACAATTTCTTCCTGGACCAAACAAGCTTTCTGTGTGCAGGAGGAGAACAGGGAAAAGATTCATGCACGGTGAGTAGTAATTGGTTTGTACTGTTGTATTAATCTTGTGCCCCATGTACTCGTGAAGTCTTAAGTTAAGCGACGAGATGGAACTGAAAATCAACGGAAGAAACTTAACTAAAACACATTACAACTGTCTCCAAAATATTAGAGTGAAACCTCTCTATAACGGACACTCTTGGGACCGTAAATACTGTCCGCTAAAGAGGGGTGTCCACTATAGAGAGGGTTAGAGAAAATTATTGCAATTTGGCACATGTACTTGTGCAGTATGTGTACTTACATGAAAAAGTAGGGTTACTCACGGTAAAACAATCCAGTTTCGTCCGCATTTAAAATGTTTTCCGGCGAATAGCCGTCAGTGATGGAAGGCAATTTTTCTCCTCAGCTTGAAACAATATCTATAACAACAGCGGAGGATTCTCCACATATTGCTCTAAATTTTTTATCGTGGAGCTTTCTGAATTTCTCGAGGCAGCCGCTCGACGCTTTGAAATCTCCGATACCTAATTCTGCCGCAAAATCCAATTCTTTGGCTTGTATCATTGGTTCGGACACAGGGACGTTCTGACTTCTTACTTTGCTGAACCACCATCACTGACTTATCAATAACAGTGCCATTACCACTTTGAAACTGTCTAATTTGCAGCTCATTACCATTAAGATGCCAAACCTTAATTATCTCTTCTTGGTTTTTCACAATTTCTGCTGCCTGTATCTTTCCAATCTTCAACACTTCACATGGTTCCGTACACCACATTTGTGACGTTGGTGATAATCTACAATGTCTACTTTCTCTTTTAAAGTTAAACTTTTACGAGGAGTCATTTCAGATGCACTCCCTTGCTACTGTAACACACAGGTCCTACAATAGATTTAAGATGTTTCACGGTAAAACTGACCCGATAGTGGAAGTATGAATTCCCTTATCCCGACCATTTCAAGTTCGAGAGAACAATGAAAGCGAGACCGTTAGGCTAGGTTTATTTTTGGTGCAGTGCAGACGAAGGGGATGGGAAGGTCAGCGCTAACTGGCTTCCAGAAAGCACAGGATATGTCGAAAGTACATTGACCCAACAGAGTGTTCATACGACTAATAGACCTAGAGAGATGAGATTTCTTTTCAAAACAAGTGTTCGCTAAGAGAGGTTGGTTGCTTTTTTTAATGTGGTCGGGGTGTCCGTGTCCGTAATAGCGAGTGTCCGCACAAGAGATTAATTACTAATATACTTAATACGGGTTTGGCCACGGACCTAGAAAATCGTCCGTTATGAAGGGGTGTCTGCCTTAGAGAGGTTTCACTGTATACCTTGAATCAGTGATAACTCATAACCAATACAAGTACCTGTGAGGCTGAAATTGCTATGGTCCAAAATATCTGTCACATTTATGGAATAATCGTTCTATCTCTCTCATATTTAATCGAGCGCCATGGTGTAGCCTTGCACGTTCAATTTCTCACCAAGGCCGTGACAGGTAGCTGCAGCAAATCCAGAGATCGGAGGTTCGAATACTGGTGCTGATGGTGGTTTTTCCACACATCCTCCAGGAAAGTGCTGGGATAGTACCTTATTTCTAGTCCCGGGGCACCAATCCCATCCGACCCTAACACACAAACTCAGGTTATCACACACATTCAACACACACCCAACTACACAGGACTGTCGACTATGATGTCCCAAGTCCCTCAAATAAATTAACAACTCTCTGTAGGCCAACAGGGCGTAGTGGTCACTTGGGAAGCCAAGGCCCTTCAAGGGCTAAGTGCCATAGGTCTTTTTAAAATGATGCAGTATTGTAACAAGTCACATCTATGGAGTTCATAACACGAGGCACATCCAGAAAGTAAGTTTCCCTATAAAAAAGAAGAGACATAGGCACCACATAGACACTTGTCATAGCTTGCCACGGTGGGTGAGTGGTTATCGTGTCAGACTACCAACCCCAAGCTTGCAGGTTCGCTCCTGGCCACTGTAAGTGATTTTTGAAAGGCGACAAAAATCACGACACGCACGTCATACGTTGTTGGCATGTTAAAGAACCCATATGAATTCAGTAGGCCATGTTCATAATGGCAAAATTAATCTCTGGATTTTCTGCCAACACAAAAGTTTCTCCATTCTCTACTAGAAAGCGCTATATAGAGTCAAGGAGCGTAGATATCTAACCTCCTTGACTCTCATAGCACTCCAAGGTACAACAAAATTCGACTTGCAAGCTGCCTTCAGATCTTCGTCAGTGTGAAAATGCTGACCGGAGGCCAGGAAAGGTGGAAATCCCTGGGAACAAGATCAGGACAACAACTGTTCTGCAGAAGTTTGACTGGGACCTGTTTGATCATCCACCATACAGTCCTCATCTTGCTCCCAGTGATTTCCACCTTCTCTTGCACCTCAAGAAATCTCTTTTCTCTGGTCAGCATTTTCACACTGACATAGAGCTGAAGACGAATATCACACACTGGTTCCATTTGAAGGTGGTAGACTTATATATCGTGGCGTACTTGGCAGCATGCTGAGCTTCTATGCCAAAGGTCCCGGGTTCAAACCCGGCCGAAGTTGTCCGATTTTTTAAGAGCGTTAAAAATCTCTCAGTATGCCTTCCTTCGGAGGGGAAGTAAAGCTGGTGGTCCCATGTCATAGATTTAAGGCATGATAAAGAACCTCCCACTAATTACACTTGCGTGAAGCTAAATTATAGGTTTTATTTGACTAACGCTCTTAGGTTCCATTGTTCGTTGCCAGGAGCCGACTACGGTGGCATCTAGTAACAAAATTAAGAACTAGTTGGTTGTTGACGGTGGCGTTTGGTAGCAAAAGTTGGAACTACTTGAAAATCGAATGTCTGCAGTCTCTAATTGAATTAAAAACAGATGACACACACTAACACACCGGGGCCCACATGATAGCATCGTCGCAGCCCCTAAACTGAGGAACCAACCAGACTTCTATGGCACGGGACTACAAAGGTTGATACCAGGCTATGACTAGTGCCTCAATTCGTTTGGTGCCTGTGTCGAAAAATAGCTGACACATTGCTGTACCTGTTGCCAATAAAGTTTTGCATACAACTAAGTTCTCCTTTTTTTGATGTGTAACATCTTTCCACTCGGTTGCTGGATATTTTTGTGGGAGTGATTTTGAAAAATGAGACGGAAGTGGATCGGAACGATCGAGCTGGCAGTGGTGGATCGAACGGAAGTGTAAGAGGCACTGCCAACTTGATCGATCAATCCAGCTGGCAGTGGTAAGAGAAACAATGAGCGCGCGCTGTCGGAAATTGATACCATGACGTACTCTCGGCCATGTGGATTGTATATGACATACTGAACGGTAAACGCTCATGCGAACTCTGGTGTCAAGTGATTGAAACAAAGCACATGGTACATGTTCGAAGTCTTCGTATCAGTATTTAAATGGTAAAATGCCTTAATATCAAACATTGTAAGTAGTCGGCATTGCTGGTATTATGTTTCTGTACAATGGCTATTAAAATATTAACCCATATAACGGTAATGTAAGTCATCAATATAATAAAATCGTTGTGGTTATACGAGAATTGAGCAAGCCTTCATGAACTATTGCTGAATACATTCTCTTTACTCACAAGAGGGCCTATTCATAAGGCATTTTAAACTCAATTTCACGCTGGAACATTATCGAAAGAAGCAAAATATAAATTAAACTTAATTCCGTAATGCAGTATTATTGGAACGTTCTAATAAGTCACCATCTTGTGCACAATATTTGCGTAGTCGAAATATCCGTGGGGTTAGCGCCTATGACTGTGAATCTACAGATCTCGGGTTCGAATCACAGACGGGGTAGATATTTTTGCTACCAGATTATCATTTTAAACGATATTTATCATATCAATATGACTCATTTTAACAGAATCCATATGAAATTACGTGTTGGTCTGTGAATCAATAGGTCCTGTTTATAAGGAATTTAAGGTCATGAGCATGAGTTGATCCATATCGTATTCTTTATTTAGGCCAGTGCTGGTGGAAGCTACAAATCATCTAATAATATGAGTTCCATATCATAAACTCAATATCTGTAAAACACTCCCTTTTACAATAGATTAATATTTGTGCCAATAATAGTATAAAATACCGTGTATCAACAATTTCACGTGAGGTTTCTTCTATGTCAGATGTTACACATCATATGCGACTACTGTAAGGCTCGTTTTTTTTATATAGAAAAACTTACTTTCTGGATGCACCTCGTACTGTACATTCCTGCCAGAGTGCTTTGATACTTGAAAAGTACTGTATTTTACTATCATTATCTTGTGCTAAACTCAAAACCATATTCCACAGGGTGATGGAGGCTCCCCTCTGGTTTGTGAGCATCAGGGAAGATATTACCTGGCTGGAATGGTGGCATGGGGCATCGGATGTGCAGATGCTGGTGTTCCCGGAGTCTACGTGAATGTGGCGAATTACAACAACTGGATAAGACAACAGATGAATAACTCTCCATAAAAACGTTGAATCAATAAACCAAATAGAGGATGATTGCTTATTGTGACTGATACATTAATTTTGGAAAGAGAGGATGCATATGATGACATACTGTACAGTAACTAAGGGATCAGTGGCCAGAGTTTCTTTGAGGAAAACCTTCAGGGGATACAAGTAGTGCTTCCAGCATTCTCTTGGAATACAACTTCTCTGCATTCACCTTGCCCTTGCTTCTTTTTAAAAATTTAATAATGTTGACTGATGTCAATTCTTTTTTTAAGGAAAGAACATCGAGGTCATCAGCCCCAGAAAATATGTTATGAATGGCAAAAATACATCAGCTTGCTCAGTAAGAGAGATTCTTTGATAACATTGATTACTCGTATTTAGATAATTTTTCTCAACTGTTTTGAGTTTTAGTTCAGAATTCTAGTGTTGAAGGATGATAGTAATAAATCATCAGTGGAGCCAAACTAAGTTTATGGAAAAAGGTTACAATTACACTGCAAAAGTTACTGGATTTCCAATCAATAGACAATGATTTAGTTTTGCACTAGAGGTATTTTAAAGTCACTAAATTCCAACTTGTAGCCTATATGTCATTTAAAAGATATTTTGTGTTACTAGATTTAGCAACATAATTGCTAAGTTGGCAACACTGCTGCTAACTGAGCCCATCCAAGGTATTGTTGTTGTTGTTTATATTAGGGACTGCGACAATGTGGTCTTATAGCCCTATGTATTTGGGCGTGTGCAGAATTCGTGTGATAAATCGTACAATGCATAGCAACCTGACTGTCTGAGGGGGGGGGGGGGGATATCAGTCTTCACCGGCTACTCTACTGAACAAAATACAGCCCGAGTTGATTGTTTGATTCTTTTAGGGGCTTTGCGACATCGTGGTCATGTAGCCCCATGTACTTGAGTGTATAGAATGTCTGATAACCTGTGACATTGTGATGTCTGTACTAGTATTTGCAATCAAGGTACAATTTTGGTAGGAAGCAGCCATGGCCTTCAGTAAGATACCAGCCCGGCATTTGCCTGGAGTAGAAGTGGGAACCCATGGAAAACCACTTCCAGGATGACTGAGGTAGGAATCGAACCCGGGCCTACGCAGTGACAGCCAAGAATGCAAGCCACTACACAAAGAGGGGAACTCACAGCCAGTGACAGTCAGTTCTTGGATTTCTAAAATTGACTGTACAGTACTCAATAATTCGAAATGTTCCACTGTATTTATGTTTTGGCATCTCTTGGAAAGTAATTTCAAGGTTTGCACTACTAAATACAAACAGGATGGCATCTGTTTGAATTAAAACACCTGAAAACCATGTGTGATCACTGACTGTTTGGGACATAATCCTCCAAGGGGGGATTGTAACATATTCTAGTATGGATGAAATGTCTGAAATACAATAACTCAGAATATGTTTGTTACAAACCAACTAAATAAACCATTATATTTATGACCAAATAATCATGTAGAGAAAAGTTTTTCATATATTATAATGTCAAGCACATACACTTAAAAAACAAAAATCCATCCCCATATATAACTTCATTGCTGAAGAGTTATTTAGGAATCTGTAGTAGATTACCATTTCTATGGTATAATTGAAGACCAATACCAGAGCATACACAATTGATACCTTTTCAATAAATTATCCCCTTTTATTTGGCATAGGAAGGAAGCTTGTAGTAGAACATGGCAATCCTTTCATCACAAGTTACAGGATCTCCGTTTTTACGTGGAATTTCAGTAGACATGAAAATTCACCTCAAAAATTCCATGTGCATTATCTACGAGTCAAATCCTATCTGCCGTGATCGTATGTACATTTTGAGTTCTGACTGAGGATATTTCCATCCCCTTAGTACAGGGTCCTTCTTATCGGTCTAGCAATACAGCAATACATCGCTCGGCAATGAGTCACATGGTTACGCGAGCATTTTGCTGGTACGCTGCTATGTTGCTAGACCGAAAGAAATGACCCAGTAGCAACTCCAGTACTGGGAAACATTACAGTGAATAAAGCAGTTCACTGGGTAAAGGAAAAAACAAAAACATGTGAGAAGGTTTTATATTATAAATTTATAATTCCCAAGATGGCACCACATCAACTGGGAGTGTACATAAAATTCGTGGCACAAAGGGTGGGGTTTACTAACCAAATGAATCTCAACATAATAAAGATTATAATAATAGTAATATACATTCAGTACAAAGATGTGTAATGTTCATCCAGCATTTAAATATCATCCCAGAAAATCGGAGTATTATAATAATTTTGGTGACATATCTGAAGGAGCCAGCTGGCCTCGTGGTGTTGGGTAGCGCGCCTGCCTCTCGCACGGAGGCCCCGGGTTCGATTCCCGGCTTCGTCAGGGATATTAGAAACTAACGTGAGGGCTGGAATGGGGTGCACTCAGCCTCGTAAGCACAATGAGTAGCTGTCTGACAGTGAGGCAGCGCCCCGGTCACGAAAACCAAGATTAACGACCAAGGGGACTCGATGCGCTGACTATGCGTCGCCCCAATATCTGCAGGCCAAATGGCTAGGCAGCGGTTTCTTGGTAGGTCTAGGCCCTTCATAGGCTGTAGTGCCAGGGGTTATTATTATTATTTATTTATCTGAAGGAGCCATTTACAATTGTAGGTAAAATATTGTACGAGATGGGCATTAATATTGTTACAGCTAAATTCTGCTGTGGATAGCATCTAGTATTGCCATTTTATAATACTCTGGCTTTCTGGGGACAATGTGACATAAAATAATTCACTTTATATAGTAGGCCTACACTGTAAATAAATATTATAATAAAAATTAACCACCACACTTCTCATATCACATTTCATACTAAAATCCCATCAACACCATTAATATAATTATATGTTGAAATTATTTTTATGAACACACATTGTGATCAATGTTTTTGTCTTCAGCACCTCTTTCGTCTTGTAAATGATCAGTTCTTAAACTTTAAAATGTAGCTACAGATAATAAAAAATTCACACATTTCTTACACAAGTAAAAACAACAAAATGAACAACAAGCTATCAGTCACTAATTTCTTTAAAACACTGCTAAGGTGTGAAATAAAATACAGTGTAATATATAACAACCACATTCTTGCTAAGCAAGGTGTATGGAAACTAAAATAGGTGGGCCACGCCCTCTGATATAAATACAAAAATCAACAAAAACACACAAAATTAAACCATATACGATATTGGATGCCCCAAGAATAGGCATGACAAGGAACAGAGGTTAGTATGCTATACTCACCGGCAAAAAAAAACACGCAACACTTGATTTTTTAAATTAAAACTTACATATTAGCTGCATACTGTCTCTTCACAGACGAGAAGATATTCGGTCTCAGATCGCCTGACGGAAGAGAAGGAGTGTGGAGGAGGGTTGGAGGAAGGTTTTCTCCTGTAACTTTTTCCTCCAGGACTGCATTCGACGGGGGTTCTGTAATGGCCTATGCCGGGGTCAGTATGGATGCCAGGACTGAACTTTACCTAATTGAGAATGGGACTCTCACAGCTGACCAGTACATCATGGACGTCCTTGAAAACCATGTTGTACCATTTGCTCCATTTGTCGGGGATGAATTTTGCCTGATGCACAACAACGCATGAGCACAGAGTGCCCGATGTGCCCAGCAGTACCTGCATGTGGTTGGAATCTACGCACTTGACTGGCCAGCTAGGAGCCCTAACCTCAATTCAATTGAACATGTTTGGGATATGTTGGCCAGAAATGTTCGGCAACATGCTCTTGTGACTCTCCAGCAACTTCAAATGATGCTGCAAGAAGCGAGGGAACGCATCCCACAGGAAAGCATTTCACAAATCATCGCAAGTATGGCAGAGAGGTATGCGAGGTGATTCATACTAGGGGTGAAAATACCAGTTTTTAAGTGTTCAGTTCTTGTGTCAGTACCCAAAGGAAAGGATTAATTCTGAATTGATAAATGTTGAAACTCGGATTAATATTTTTAAACGACTACGTAATTTACTCAAAATTTAAGACATTTTCACTTCTTTTTCTTATTCTAGAAATTTAAACAGATATTTTATTTGAAGCATTTTTAGCCTATTTTCATTTTATGAAAAAAAAATAGGCTTATGAGATCACCTATTGTCCCTGTGTCTGTGTGTGATGGTGTGTGTCCCCCACTAATAACTTCTAAACGACTGGACTGATTTCAATGAAACTCGGTAAGATCATAGCACCATTCTGGCCGACCCCGACCGTGCCCTTCAAATTTTATTGTGTCTCACCAACTCAACATGGTGGCTGTGCGAAATATTTCACCAGCATTCACCATCTCCGAAACGATTACCGGTATCACCCTGAAATTGCGTACGGTGATAAAGGGCACTACTAGAAGTTTACCTATGAGACTTTCAAAAATCTGGTAACTACAAAACCAACATGGCAGCCAAGCGAAGTTGAAAATTTAAATAGACTTTTCTTGTGGTTTAACCATCCAAACGTAATGAAACTTGGTACAGCAAATGATTATACACAGTGTAATGCACTGGTGTCTAATTTAGTAACCTCAAAATGGCGGCTGTGAGAAATATTTCACTGGCATTCTATATCTCCGAAACTATTACAGATATCACCCTGAAATTTTGTATGGTGATAAAGAGCACTGGTACAATTTTACCTATGTAACTTTCATAAACCTGAAAAGTACAAAACGAACATGGCAGCCAAGCGAAGTTGAAACATTTTAATAGACTTTTCTCGTGATTAAACTCTCTGAGCGCAGTGAAATGTGGTACAGTAAATGATTATACATATTGTAATGCACTGGCATCTAATTAAGTTTAATTGTTTACATAACCTCAAGATGGTGGCTGTGCGAATTTTTTTATTATTTTTATTTCTTGTGTCGTAATCATGCGATCGAAGTGAAAGTTTGAATAATGAACCTATGCAATAATATTTCTTTAATGGTATATAACTCGAGGGCCTATACATATAACAATCCAAAATGGCGAGCATCAGAAATATTTAGACGGTTCTCAATATCTACGAATCTTTTACAGCAATCAAACTGAATTTTATTACGTTCATAGAGGCTATGAACATAAGTTCACCTATAGGACTTTCAGCAACCTGGTGAGCACAGATCCAACATGAAGGTGACGCGAAATATAAATATTTAAATGGACGTTTCTCGCTATTTAACCATCCGAGTGCAGTGAAACTTTGCACGTTAAATGCTTATACAAATGTTAATCCACTGGCATCTAATTTATTTCAATTGTTTTCATAACCACAAGATGGCAGTTGTGCGAAATATTAAAATCTAGTTTTTACTTCTTGTGTTCTAATCATGCGATTGAAGTTTGAATACCACACATACACAATAATCTTCACGTAATAGTACATAAATAAAAATCCAACCTGGCGACCATCTGAAATATTTAGACGGTTCTCAATATCTACAAATCTATCACAACCTTCAAACTGAAATTTTGTATGTTGATAGAGGCAATTAACATGAGTAGGATATATGGAAATAGGCTGTCTAGTTCTTCACGGAACTCTTTGTTTTTGTATGTGAAGTGGTTTTCAAATCTTAAAAAAAAAACAATTAATTATGCAGAATTTTTACATAAAAATAATTTCAGTGCAATAAATTATGAGAATAATGAAAAAAAAATACAAGTGTTGCGTTTTTTGTGCCGTGAGCATATTAGAGAGAGCAGTATGATCAATGAATCTCCCATGATCTTAAGTTATGCTGAAAACTCACACGTGACTGCAAACTGCATTCTTCCAAGCAATGAAAAAACACTAACACTTACTACAGCCAGCTTAATTAACATGGCTCACTAACTAGCAATCGCCCATTCACAGTCCTCCTAAATCCTAGTTCACATCAAGATAGGTTCAATTACAAAGTCTAAACAATAACTGCAGATAATAAAATAGGAAGTTCATTTTTATTCATTTGCCCCCTTTGAGACCGAGGCAACTGAGGAATATTTTGAACACCAGGGTCTTGACCTTTCTTAATAAATAGTAGCAGCTTCGGTGGCATAGTTGGTAGCATGCTGAACTGCTGTGCCCCAGATAGCGGGTTCAAACCCGGCTGAAGTCGTCAGATTTTTTTAAGAGCGTTAAAAATCCTTCAGTATGCCTTCCTTCGGAGGGGAAGTAAAGCCGGCGTTCCCATGTCATAGATTTATGGCATGTGAAAGATCCTTTCACAAACTAAACTTGTGTCAAGTTAAATTGTTAGGTTAGATTTCGTCGGAACGCTCTAAGTTCTACCGTTCACCACTAGGTATCATTGATATCTGGTAGCGAAAGTTGGAACTACTTGAAATTGAACGGAACTTGTAGCTCACCCTAATAAGGGTGTCCGCTGGAGGCAGCTACAGACTCAGGCGAGCCAAACATGTCCTCGGACACTTCCGGCACTAAAAGCCATACGACAAATGTATAAATAAATAAATAAATAATAAATAGTACCTCTAATTAAGCTATTGTGAAAATTGCAGCACCAAAATGGATACATGTGATTGAAATGAACTTCATACCATAGATAAGGCAATTTACAAAAGATAAGTATTGCAGAAATGAATATGATCTCTGATCTTGAGTATTTAGTATGGTGCAACTCCAACATGCTGCAATCAAAGCCTCTAAATGTCGTGGCATGGAATCAGAGGACCTACTGTAGATATGTTCCTGTGGAATCTTCCTCCAAGCAGTTTGTATGCAAGCCCACAAAAAATCAACTGTGGTTGTTAGAGGACAATGACACACAAGTTGCTGACCAAGCACATCCCAGACAAGTCACGTGAGCATACAGGCCAAGAAAGCAGTGGTATCAATCATTCTTCAAAGAAGGCAGGCATTATCCTGCTGAAATATGACATGTGGAGTTGCCTGAAGGAGATACACTACCTAGGGTTCTAAACCTTCCCAAAGTAGTGGTTGCCGTGAAGATTACCCTCGATATGTAGGAGTTGAGATCACATGATGTACACAATGGCGCCCTAAACCTTCACACTTGGCGTTTGTCTGCTAGCCGCTCAACAATTCTGGCTGTCATATTGCAGTCGCCACGGTGGTGTCTAACAAGTATGTGACCATCATTGTAGGGCAGATTCAAGCGGGACTCGTATCACGAAGCATGTCGGTGATGGCGTTCACATGTCCAATGCAATCTGAGGCATACATGGTTTCTAGACAATGGAAGCTGACACAGGCATATGTGCCACCAGTCCAGTCCAACCATTGATATTTATTTATTTATTTGGATTTATTGTGCTTCTAACAGGCATATGCCTAATAAAAAGAAACACATGTACATTTGGTTACACAATTCTATCAAATTATAATATAATTGACAGACATAATGCTGAGATTGTAATGTAAATTAATTCTACAACTAAATACGAAAATATAATAATTCTGTGCAGGAAATTGGTAGGTAGAATGTACGAGTTCATGTGATCGCACAGCAGGCAGAAACAAAGGAACTATATGTGTAACTGTATAAGTCAAGGTTGTTTGCTATTGAATGTTCATTGTATAATTGAATAGCACTTATTATTGGGGAATGTTTATGCTGTTCAGTTCTAGTTCTCGGGCAGTAAAATGTAATAAACTTAGGTCGAGTTGAGGGAGGTGGGACACGTAAATTAAACTGTGATATTAAATACGGACTATACAAAAGGTTATTGAATACTTTGAAGAGAAAAACAAGAATTGCAATTTTTCGTCTGTTAGCCAGAGATGTATAATTCAGGTAACTTAGAAGATTTCCATAGCTATCATATTTCGGATAAATACCCGTCATTTTATACTGCAGATATCTTAGGAATTTATTCTGAACCATTTCAATTTCAGTAATGTGGTTCAAGTACCAGGGATTCCAGATGCTGGATGCATATTCTAATCTGCTTCTAACAAAATAATTGAAAAATAATTTTATACTTTTAGGGTTGACGAAATCTTTAGAATTTCTTCTTATAAAGCCTAGCATTTTATAAGCACTAGCTACCATTTCATGAGTGTGCAATGAAAATGTTAGCTTTGAATCAAAATTGACTCCTAGGTCTTTGATAGAATTGTTAATAGTGAGATATGCATCCAATATCCGGTACCGAAACATCACCTGGAATTTGTTTCTAGTAAACTTCATAACAGACAGATATCTGAATTGCAGCCAATAGCCTTAGCAGGGCATTTCAATTGAACGCCTGTAAGCTCCCCAACAAGTTCAACTTCAAGTAGTTCCAACTTTGGCTACCAGACACCCAGCGGCGAATGTTGGAACTATCGAGAGTTTCTAACCAAATAACCTCCAAATTTTGGCTACACACTACCAATTTGTACATGCCATAAATCTATGACATGGGCCCGCTGGCTTTACTTCCCCTTTGAAGGAAGGCATGTTGCAGTGTATGAGCCTCTTCCCCACACTCATCACTGCCATAGCAGCATGTCCTGCCTGTTTCCTCCCGTTCTAACTCGCTCGCAATCACATATTGTGCCCGATGAGGCTCACAGCACTAACTTTCAAGTTTCCACTTCATTTGATGGCTCTTCACTGACTGAGCTTCGCACAATACTGATCTTTCTAGTCCCACAAGAGGGGATGCTGTTGGGCCATCTCTCTGCAATCTTGGATCACTTATTGTTCTACACATCCACAGAGTTTGGATACGTTTGGGCCATATTTTCTGGATACTGCAATTTTCACAAACATTAGTGTACTTTACAAGACCAACTTTATCATGTTTCAGACACACTTAACAAGAAAAAATCCTCAGAGCCATTTGTCAATCCAAGGATGACCTGGATAGCAATCACCAACACTATCCATAGAATTAGAATATTGGTAAGACATGAATTCTATAGTGTTAAATTTGGAGTTGTATGGACTTACAAATATTCAGTTTTACCTTATCAAGGATTGGACAGGCAATGGATCGTGGATGAAGAAATCTAACTGGATCGACAGCGATGGCGAGTGCTCATATACCACACCCGGCTAGCTGGAGATGGTTATGGATGTTGATTTGACCTTATAAGAGCAAATAATGGATCAGCCAAGTCAATGCATTTAACATTTTCACATTGACTAGGTGGACCCATTTATGCTCTTTTATAAGATCAAACTGAATACTACAATCTTGGGCCAAAAAGAGTACTACAGAGAGATTATCTCTCAATGAACTTGAAACCCTCAACATCTGGCTGTAATGTCCCTCCATATCATGGTAGACCCTAACAAAAATCTGGCCAAGAATACTGTATTTACTAGCATTCAAAGGCTATTTAAACTTCCACATTGTTTGAGTGTTTATGTGCTCTGTTTTACCCTATCATTAAAATGAGATAGTGTAGGCGCAACAGTAGGCCACAGGGCCTAGCTATTTGAGAACTTGGTAAAAGAGTGGGTTTAAATCCCACCATCAGTTATCCTTGAAATGGCTTCCCATGGGTTCCCATTTTCAACTCCAGGCAAATGCTGGGAAGGTACCTTCTGATATGCATACGGCAGCTTCCTTCCAACTCCGTGCCCAGTTCATCTTTGCGGCGAGGAAGAGCACTTGTCCAGGAATATGGAAATTGACTACCTTTTCCCTGTCCATGCTGACATTACAATTATCTACAGACATCATTCGCACTATCCTCCCATTAAACTGCTAATGTTAGCTGAAAATGGTATCAACTTGACTGCTGGAAAGAATGCTGTACAACTAAAAATATCATGCACGTAACTACATCGCCTAATATTGAATTGCAGTGGAAGTATTGTCGGCACCTGATAGAAATTGAACCAACTGTGGAGGGTATATGTGAAATTATATACCCTCTATGAGCTGTGACTGAGTTATTGAAAGACAAACTATTCAGCATATCGTTCAGGATTGTCCTGCCTAATGGTTCCTGGTGTTGGACAGAGAGACAAATAAGACAACATTCATGGGCTAGATATCATCATCCCTCCCTATATTATTCTGCTAAGGTCCCATTCCATTTTTGTACCGAAAATAAGGTCCCATTAACACCAACCTATACATACCTCCTACATACCTACAGGTTCAGCATAACCCAATGCGTAAGCGAAACGCACTCACTTACTCTTTAAATGCTTCACAATTTAATAAATACCTTAAAACATGTATATTTACAATGAAATAATAATAATATCGTATGGCCTCAGGTGCCGGGTGCAAGCTTTGTTATTTGACAACCAAAGGGTAGCTTGCATGTCGAATTTCGTTGTTCCTTGACTATGAAAGTCAAGGAGGTTAGATGTTAGATATCTATAGCGCTTTCAAGTAGAGAAATGAGGAACTTTGTGTTGGCGGAAACTCCTGAGATTAATTTTGCCATTATGAACTCGGCCTACTGAATTCAAATGGGTTCTTTGACTTGCCAACATCGTATGACATGCGTATCGTATTTTTGCCGCCTTTCAAAAATCACTTACCACGGCCAGGAGCGAACCTGCAATCTTGAGGTTAGTAGACCGACACGATATCCACTCACCCACCGTGGCAAGCTAAAATAATGAAAGAATGCAACACGGTAACCATGGTAACAGAATCTCACAGGTCCATCTACTTCTGTAAGACGCAATGCAATTCCAATTATTACATTACTGTGAAAGTTTCCAGACGGTTATAAGGTTATCACTGAACCAAATTAAGCTGTAAAATTCATCAATACATACAGTATAATGCCGCTTAAGGGGGTCATAGGGCACTCTAGAATTTTTTCACGCAATTTTCACGTGTGAGTGTGGTACAAAAGGTCTTTTTCACCCGACTAAAAAGGGTCTCCGAAAACCACATTTAAAGGCCCTTAAATTAACAGTGTCTGTGATATTCCCAGAAAACTAACTTCGCTCTGATATACCTATGAAGGAATGACAAACCCCTAACCACTGCACCAGTAACTGAATTGATAAAGTCTGATTATTAATACAAAGGATAAATCAGTCATAGCATTCATGATTGAGATTTTGCTAAGTGTACTCTTTACAAAGAGAATATTCGTGGGCAAAGCCGCGACGGGTAACGTTAGTATATATTATTTCGGTAGTATAGATCCCTTTTGCAGCGCTCACAAGCAACCGATCGTAATAAATGAGCATTCAAAAGAAAGAGAATTAACCGGAGCAGTGATGAATTGCACACCGATTTCATAAATATCAACAATTCGTTTATAAACGAATGTTTAAACAAATAAACAACGATAGCCCCTACCAGAACTGTGTCATGTCGAGCCTGCATAACAGTAAAGCAGGGTCTGTACACAGCCAGCCGTTCCCAGAACTGTGTCGCAATGAGTCTCACTGTTGTGCGAGTCTAATGCACGACAATGAAAGTGGCATATGGTAATTAAAATTAAAAGTAGGTGAGGAATGGACAAAGTGACAGTTTTATTTCAATACAAAATTCTATCCAGTTCCTCACTTGGGTGTAACAGCTGATTGGCATAAGAACCACACTGACACAACAATTTGCTGTGTTAAACATGAAGACCATCTTCACCCAGGTTTTGTTGTAAAGGAATGCAGCAAAGTGGGTAGCAACAAAATGCAAGGAAAATACTCTGGAGCTTTCTCCAACGACCCACCAAGTGGGCCTAATAGCATATTTCTATAATAGTGTCCACTGACAAAGAAATGAGGTGAGCTCTTCCATGTCTTATCAATATACAGTCTAGACTTATATTGAGAGTTGTCATTTTTAAACTTAAAGTGAGAGAAACAAACATTTTATATACGCATGCATAAGAACAGGGGTCAGTTGTCTGGTATTGAGTCAACACAACTTCTGGACCTAATAGTACTCAGAGAGAGAATCCAAAAGAAAGGATTGACAGAAAATTCAAGGGAATGGAGAAATTTAAATGCCTCGACAAATGGATTGAACTCAAACTTATCAGAGAAAGCAGTGCTATCCGTGAGAGTTAACAAGATGGAACTGGCCTATCGACTGACTCAGAACCCCTACAACAAGAAATGCCTGTCAAGCAAACTAAAACACTACCCAACCAGAAGTCCTATATGCCACAGAATGTCTCACTGAACAGGAGAGGCCTGATTGAGAAATTGGAAGTCAGAGAGAGAAGAATTCTCATGTAGATCCTAGGCCCAGTAAGGGAAAATGAGGAATTCCGCAGGCAACACGACTCTGTGCTATACCAACATATAGAGAGGCTCTCTGACTGTGTCAGAAAAAGGAGGTTAGTTTTCTACAGTCATGTGGTGAGACTGTTCACCTTCAGTTGAACAAGTGTGATCCAAAGTAGACCCATCTGAACCAAGAGGAAGGAGGATTTAAAAAGGTAGGCACGGTAAGTCTAATGGTTCAGATGTTGCATGTTCCGGTTGTTAGGAAGAGCACGAGGATCCTCATGTGAAGATTGGATTCAGTGTGAAAACTATAAGGAATGGTGGCATGAAGCATGCATGGCGTTTGAAAACGGAGGATGATTTGTAAGCGATTTATGCTAAGTGCAGATTCTTGCTCCAACTCAATGGGCAAGAATCCTTTTTTAAGACATTTTGTTTTGCTGCTGCCCACTTTACTTTCTAGTAGTGATTGGTACGTGGAATTTATTCTCTATGAAATTCCTAAGAAGTATGATAGGAAAGACAAGGAAAGACAGAGTGAGGAATGAAGATGTTAGGAAGGAAGTTGGGATGGGAAAACTAAATGAGAGAATTGAGAAGAATAAACTAAGGTGGTTTGGACATGTAAAGAGGATGGAGGAAAATAGAACACCAAGACAGATGCTGGAGGCGAAGTGCAAGGGTAAGAGAGCAAGAGGAAGACCTAGAACAAGGTGGATTGATTCAGTGAAGAACAGCGTAAGAAAAAGAAATCAGGTCTGGGACAAGATCGTGGAAGAAGAATGGTGGAAGGACAGAGGAAAGTGGAGAAGTGCCATAAATACCCCGACCCGGCAGGAGCTGGATAAGGGGAAATGATGATGATGATGAATTATATAAGGTAAGCTTTCTGCAAGAACATTTTGAATTATTGGCTAAACCTCTGTATTTATCCCGGATGAGGTGTATAATGACCAGTATGGGTTGGCGTCAAACTACTGGAGCGAATGGCATGGGAAATAGTATTTAACTAGAAGGCACTTAGTAATACAAAGGGATGGGGGTGAAGCCTCAAATTCCAGCAGTAAGGCTGCTGGAGTGAAGACTCTATGATGAAGGCATTTGTGCAATCTGTATACTTCTCGTGACACGCCCAGGGTTGGATGACTTAGCAGACTTGATGAAGCGGCAACTGGTCACCACCTCGCGATGATGTGCCGAGACAGAAATAAATCATTCACTTCTTAAAGAGCCTCCACGCACAAGCAATGAACGGACAACTTACTTTATCAATTCCTTTCTTACATACTTGGTCAAGAATTTGTGTGTGCGAGTGTGCATGTGTATAAGAGTGGAGAGGGCATGATAATGCAGTGGTGTAGCTGCTTTCCTTTCACCCAGACAACCGAGGTTCAAATCTGATGACTACAGGGTGTAATTTTTACCTGAAAAATAATGTGGTGTCAAGAACGGCATCTGGTCAAAACCACGAAGAGTCAGAATGGCTCCAACAACCCCAAAATCATGGGACCAGGCTATCTCCGGACCCAAAATACTTTTGATCAACACTATTTTTCTAACAAAACTAAGTGCAGGGTAGGAACTAAGAATTCACCTGGTTGATAGCTGAACAAGGTTCCACTAAATCACACCGTCTGGCCATGGCTCACTTATTAACGTCAATCGTAAAAATGTTGAAGCCTAAGGAACAAATTCTTTTTATGGTGTTTATCTGTATGAACATAGTCAACGATAGGAAATGGAAGCTAGTAGTTCATAGTTTTAATAAATAATTTGAATTAATATTATTCATTGGGGCAATGTTTTGTCATAACTGGATAGTACTTCAGATATAATGCAAGAGTTTCATTGGCTTTGTTTTCTTTCTTTCATTCTTTCTTTTACGAGGACAGCATGGAGACTTTATCCCAGAACAATAGCTGGCATTTCTGAGCCCGCATCACAGAGCTAAATAATCTTTAGATAAAACAAACTGTGCTGCTCTGAAAATTGTGCTATAGTTAATTGTATCACATTTTCCATATATTCTAGATCAAATTATGATAGACTTTCTGTATAATGCGACAACCATATTTCTTTCATTCAGTTAAGAAATGTTTGTTATAATATTTTTTTCTCTTATATCATATTCTTTTCTGATTTCTGCATTGCAAAAACAGGGGCACATCTTACAATGGCAAAGGCACTAGAGAAATTGGTCTGATTTGCATCCATACATCAATGACAGGTAACACACTTAGGAAATAAAAGAAATGTAATACATAGAACACTCGTTGGAATTAAAGCTACCTGCTGATAGCTTGATGTTTGCTAACTCCTGTAAACTGTCAGGTTTCTGAGACTACTGTTTTACAAGTGAAAAGTATACAAAATTCAACACACTGCTACTTATAAAAAACAAGAACCTGTCATTATAATATACTAACAAAATTATTGTAGAGTTTCAAGAAATAGGGCTCCAATTGCTACTGAAAATGCTGCACGAAAAGACTAGAACCTAAGTGTATGTAAGTCTCTGAAGAGTCATTTGAGCCTCCAGTCTTTCTTATTGCATTTGAATCTTTGGTCAGATACCATCATCATCTTACTGAGCTATTAGTACAAATGTGAACAGAACATATCTAGAGACAGTCTGTACTAAAGTAGTATTGATGGGATTCCATTACAAGATTAAAAAATACAAATTGTGCTTAAACTAGGTCCAATATTTCATTCCACTATAAACACATAACCTCATATACAAAAATAAAACAATTAGAAATTAAATATCTGTTCCTCAAACCTTGCTGTCTCTTCAAAGAATTTACACTATATACACAACAGAATAACAGTGAAACTCTATTACAGTACTCTCACAAATAGAGGAAATCTTTTATGTGACATAGCAAATTATCTTTCTGGCAACCAAACCTTGTATTCGATGGCTTAGGACCAGGATAGCGTTTCTATAATGGTAATGCTTATATAGATACGCTATTCTGGTCCTAGGCCAGCAAATTGTTATAATGTTGTTCCATTCTATTCTCATGTGATAAAAGCTACATACCGGCCACGTTGGCCGAAAGCGCCTCGTTGGCATTGGGAGAGCGCGGGTTTGAATCCCACCTCGACCATCCTGAAAATGATTTTCGTGGTTTCTCCATTTTCACCACCAGACAAATGCTGGGACAGTTCCTTTCAATAGTGCCATGACCGGTTTCCTTCCAATATCCCTTCCCTAAAACGCCCTGGGAAAAAAAAAAGCCATTGGCTGCATTAAAAAAATTAAAAAAGCTGCATAAAACTGAACACCCTTCTAGATTTCTTCTTTAAATTAATTAGGTTTCTGTTTTACTGTATAATGGGTCCACCTTAGGCAGGCTTTATCATAGCCATTACAAACACTGTGTCATATACAGAAACACGACCCTGAGATACAAAGTCGGTATGGTTCATATTCCTATGTTAAACTGCAGAGAAAAAAGTTTGTTGTTTTGTGGGATAGAGCCTAAGATCATTGACACATAAATACAAGCATAGCATAAGGTTCACAACCAGTCATTAGAGTTACCAATCATATTTAAAAAATCCACATTCAGTATGAAAAAAGAAAAAAAGAAAAAAATCAACAACAACAACAACATCTTGTTCATTTTAGATTTTTAAATGTGCCACACTTTGACACATTGGTAGAAAATATATTTTAGAAACATAATTGTTTATTATTATTATTATTATTACCAAATTATTTTTTGATTCAATGATGATTAGTTGAGCAGATACAGTAATAATGCAATAATGATTATTAACATACGAGGGTAGGAATTGTAATAGTGGCAACACGGATGTAGATGAAAAAAGAAATGGAATTAATTAATGTCACTTCTACCAGATGCTAGTCTTAGTCTAAACCTAAATGGACTCTCTCAACTGCTGCAACATGCTTGCGCTTTGGTGCGAGAACTTCAATCTTGTGCTAGTTGGCACTCTAAACTGTTTTGTGTTTGTGTTTTCACCATGTTCACTAAACAGGAACTGAGACGTTGGCAGAACATTTAATGTGCTGAGGCCTCACAAGAACATATCAATGAAGGTCTTCATGAGACATGTGGGAAAACGGCATCGCCATACAAAACAGTGGCGAGATGGGCGAGAGCTTCCAAGGAGGGACATGAAAGTGTGGCAGGGAGTCTGATTACACTAGTGCCAGTGAAGAGAAAGAGCAGGCTTTTGCCACACCATTAGACACAGACATTACATGAATTAGGTCACAAGACAGGATTACCACATACGAGTACATACAGATAATACAGAAAACTGTAAATTGGTGGTATGACAAAACTGTAGTCAAGTTACAAATAATGGTTCATGTTGGTCAAACAGGTAAAATGGCTCCAAGTACAACTAAAGCACTTCCCAACCCAAACATTGTGAAAAACATTAGACAATGTATCGTCATAACTAAATCGGGTTCATTTGAAAATTGTATTGGTGGATACAAGTGTACATTGTTTCAACAGCCATTACAGTAAACAAACTCTGGCTAGACATTGTGAAGAGGAGAACTGCTGAACATTGAAAATATACTAAGCTACCAGCTGGGATTATCTTTAGGGAAAGTTGGTATCCCTACCATTCTCAAGAATTGGAATAAAAAAGAACAGCATTATGATACAGAAGGCTTTGTTTTCGCAGGAATGAAATACAGGAAATTAATCTGCAAACTATTAATTCACAGCTGAATGGAAGCAGCTTCTGGAGTATGCCTTGTAAAAGACTCCCTACATACCGTATTCAGTGCCTATCACTATACCATTCACAACTAGCCTATGTATGGCAGCTACATACTCTGAGAAAACCTATCTTCCCCTATATGCACTAGTCCAGTTTGAGAAAACCTATCTTCCCCTATATGCACTAGTCCAGTTTATTCAATCCCCATCTAAGAATAACTATCTCAGTTTACAATATTACCTTCACATATGAGCTACAAGGAACCAATATACTGTCAGGGCATATTCTTGCCCAGGATACAGTGTGAAACATTTGAGCTATTGAATGAAACCTCTATATATGGTAATTTATATAAGAAAAAACAATATGATTAAAAAAATCCACAGCCTGCTTCCAGTCTCCGACCGGGTCAGGAATGGAATGAATGAAGCCCCCATCTAGCGGCGAGGATATGAACTGTGCCGGCTGCCGAGGCCTGACGCACTCCTCTGGGGCAATGATTAAATGAGTGACAGATGAAATGAAATGATAGTGGAGAGTGTTGCTGGAATGGAATTTTGACAGGGAAAACCGGAATACCCGGAGAAAAACCTGTCTGCCTCCGTTTTGTCCAGCACAGATCTCACATGGAGTGACCGGGATTTGAACCACGGACCCAGCGGTGAGTGGCCAGCGTGCTGCCGCCTAAGCCACAGAGGCTAAGAAAAAACAATATGATACTTCATAAAACAAAATTCAAAAAATGAGATCAAAATAACTATGGGTTTTACATCCCTTTTAACTAATATGGCTTTAGAAATGCCAGAGTGCCAGAATTTTGTCAAAAGATCTTTAATGTGCCAGGATTCGATCCCACAATCCAGGGAAAAGCAGGCAAGAACATTACCTCTGCATCATGCAGCCAAAGTGCCTACTCAACTTGAGAAAGAAGCTATAGTTCAAGAACAAGTTAGCAATCAATTCTAATGGGTTTCATCCAGAGCTAGAACAAAACGGAGAAAACCTGAAAGAAAGGGTTTCTACATTGATAGCGACCCAGACTTTTCGTGAGAGCTTTATTCACGAATTCTTCCGAAACTTAACAGAAACACTAAATTTGGAAAACTAAAGTCAGGAAATAACACCGAAATATTTTAATAATTCCTCCGTCTCGTAAGTTAGCGACATCCTTCGTCCCACATATTGTAGGTTAATTCAAAATTCCGTTGTATATCGAATTTTCCTTCAAACTTCAGTTTTATCTGATATACAATTTATATAAAATTAACTAAAAAATCTGTATAATTCGTAATTCAAAAGAAAAATGTGCCCTCTTGTAGTTTTATTCCTATAATTCTTCTCGAATAATTTGAAATATACGATACCGTACCTAATTCAAACGCTCATCCACCAAAATGGCATCAAGATGGGCAACTTGCCTGCGGAAATCTAGTAAAATGGACAGAGATCAGCACTGGTTCCATAAATTCATATATTTAGGTGCCCGAACATGAACTTTAATTACGAGGACTGTCACTGGAAAGTAGGTGCCGATCACAAAACATCCTGATACCTAGTAATGACTTCTCCCCATGCCCAACCGTGAACTTAAAATGTGTATGGAGAGTGAAAAGTGTGTCAACCCTCTAAAATACAGCATTAACAAAGAAGCATCATGATACTGTACTCATTCGCCTTGTGATCTACCACATAATCACGACCACAGCATAGGGACAGCGGGAATCACATCACCCGGTTTACGAGCGCCACCAACCATAGGCTATGGCCATATCTGCTCACAAGTTTAAACCATGCCAAGCATAGAAATTGCGACCGCCGCTCGGCAAGAGCAGCGGGAACGTCGTTGAATTGTCGGGTGCAGCGCCAATTGTTCCACATCACGATATTTCAGTAAGTCCGACTGTGAGGACAACATGAATCTTGTCAAATGGCTGAGAGCGGCAGCTATTATGTAACATTGCAATATTCCTCCGCACCCAATGACGAGGACAAATGGAGAGCAAGCGTTTGTTTATTGCGTAACAAAGCGATATTTTCCCTTGCCTGACCTAAAGGACAATGGGAATCTCGCCAAATGACCAAGAGTGACGCCGATTGAGTAAATCGAGATGAAGATTACGGAAAACTCGTCAAACGGCCAGGGCAGCACCAATCGTGCAACGCCTTGATATTTCTCTGTACTTGACCGCAAAGACATAATTCGATGCCGTTTTACGTATCGTGCTATTTCTCCGTGCCCTACCGCAAGGACAAAGGAAACCTCATCAAATGGCCGAGAGTAGAACAACCTCTAAATCTTGAACACAACACGGCATAATAGATGAAACAACTCATTTGGTGTTAAATATTAATTATTTAATTATTATTTATGTATACATACCGGTAGCTCTTTATTATTTCCCGTGGCTCATGATCTCGATATTAACGGTCACGTTAAACTACAAGCTTCCTTCCTTTTTTCTTTATTATTTATCAATCTAAAATTGTCCATAAAACGTTGTCTTTTAAAACTGTGTACAGAATAAAGTGCATTTTAATCACACTGGCGGAAAAAAATAACCAACACCATGAAATAAGGAATGTAGAGTACAGAAATGTTGACAATATATTTGGCGAGGCAACACATTTAATTGATTAAAGGTACAATACAACAGGTTAATGTCCGTGCGAGAAAAGCCATCGCAAATGTGCCATGCTGGTCCATTAATAACCGCTATAGTCACGAGACTGTTAAATGCAGGCATGCAAACGTGCTCGCATTGTGTTGTACAGGTGCCGGATGTTAGCTTGTGGGATGGAGTTCCATGCCTGTTGCACTTGGTTGGTCAATACAGGGACGGTTAATGCTGGAGTTGTCGTCCAATGATGTCCCATACGAGCTCGATTGGGGACACATCAGGGGATCAAGCAGGCCAAGGCAGCATGTCGACACTCTGTAGAACACGTTGGGTTACAACAGCGGCATGAGGTAGGGCGTTATCCTGTTGGATAACACCCCCGGGAATGCTGTTCATGAATGGCAGCACAACATGTCGAATCACCAGACGGACATACAAATCAGCAGTCAGGGTGCGTGGGATAACCACGGGAGTGCTCCTGCTGTCATAGGAAATTGCTCCCCAGACCCGGTGTAGGTCCAGTGTGTCGACGTCGCAGGCAGGTGGAATGCCTCCTTCTAACCAGCACACCAAGGCACCAAGACAGAATTGGCTTTCATCAGAAAACACAACGGACCTCTACTCCATCCTCCAATGAGCTCTCGCTTGACACGCCACTGAAGTCGCAGAGAGCGGTGGTTTGGGGTAAGTGGAATGCACGCCGCAGGGCGTCTGGATCAGAGCTGTTCTTCAAGTAACCGATTTCGAACACTTTGTTGCGTCACTGTGGTGCCAACTGCCGCAGCTGCACACACCGTCCGATGCGCCAAAGCCATACGCTGAATAAGGCGGTCTTCCCTCTCGGTGGTGCCAAGGGGACGTCCGGAGCTCGGTCTTTTTACGACAGTACCTTCTCATGACCACTGCCACCATCATGCATGCACAGAGGAGACATCCCTGCCAAGTCGTTCTGCAATAGAGCGGAATGAAAATCCACCTTCACGTAGCCCTATTACACTGCCTCGTTGAAACACAGTCAGCTGTTGATACTGGCCTATTCGTCGTCGTAAAGTCATTCTCGACGCACCGTCCAAACTCACAGGTAACTAACGCTTTCGCACGTTGCAGCCCATATTTAAAGCGAACCTGATGTGCAATGTCATGGAGCCACTACTAGCGCCACGCTAAATAGATTTGCGGGAAAAGTGAATCAACGTCATCTTCAGATGTATAAACATGCCTACCAATCAATTTCGCTCGATTCCATAATGGAATCAGTTAGGTCCTTATTGACAATGAAACTATTATGGCAAAGTTGAAGAAAGAACTCCGTCATCAATACAATATAATATATTGTATTGATTGACGGAGTTGTTTCTCCCCCCTCAACTTTGGCATATTAATGCCTACCAATGTTCGTTAATCTAGCACAACCTCTTCTTGGTGTTGGGATATTATTTTTTGCCAGAGTAGGATCAGAATTTTTATACGAAATAACACTAATTGAATTTCATTTACCCCTTTAAACACCACTCTGTTTTTCACCGCAATTTTTATGGTTTATTGGTTTATTAACCGAAAATGTGGGTCCCTATTGATAGAACAGTAGGAGAAAAAGAATTCAACATTACGTGATACTTGGAGAATGGACCGATCTGATATGATATAAGAAATAAACATGAAAAGATCTACAGGAACCTGTTTTCTTGTGGTGTCCTACTATACAGTGGATGTTTCCCCACAGTTGCAAATTTTATTCATTCAGTACAGTTCACCTGAGGGAAAGGCAGACTGTCACAAAGCCAAGGCGAGAAAGATTCTCCCTTCTCCTTGCTTTGAATTGATCCATAACTTACCTTTGGTTACTGAGCATACTCCAACAGGTTCCAGTCCCAAAAGGTGGGACAAAAATAATTAACTATCCAATATTATTGCTTTCCAATAAAACCCTCCCTCGTATCAATCATGTTATCTTTGACTTACGTAGTCAGCACTATGGTTACATACATTAGTTAAATTGAGGGCTATCCTCAGGCTTGATTAAAGCGAACCTGCAGCCAACCTCTTGTGATACATGGCTATGAACTTATAAAATGAAGTTTCGGAGTCAAAAATATGGACAACAGTGAAATCATCAATAACATCAATGTTATTCAATCACCTTGCTTGCTTGATGCACTCTCAACTTGAAAACCACTGTATTTCTCATAAAAGGGGCAGATGACCCCGTAGTTCCGCCCCTTAAAACAACAATAACTAACTATTTCTCATAAAACCTACATCCAGTTATATATAAATCTAGAACAATAACTTTCAGTATTTAAACTTCATTTCATCCTATAAAAATCTCTACTTGAACTGTGAGAAGGTACTGTAAGAGAGTTCCACCAGACTCCACACTGGGAATAATTTTTGGTCACTTTTTATTTGCGCCATCTGCAGCTATCTGAGCAGCAAGATCGGCAAACGTCGCCACATAGTCCACACTGCTCTCAGTCATCAAGCACTGGAGTTGAGCTTCCACCTGAGAAACACAACACACCATTAAGTTTCCATTTCAAACCAATGACAAGATCCAAATCCACTCCAGTAGCAGAATACTCACATCAGAGGAAAGCCGAGTATCATCTCCGCTTGGAGCAGTTGCTGCCACAGCAGAGGGCTTCAGAGGAGATTCCAGGTGATTAAGAAAACTGCTTAGAGAGAAATCTGCAACCTGAAAAGTAGGATAACAATGGGTGAAACTTGCTTCACAGTTGGCATTAAGTAGGTGCATTAAGTAGGTGTCTAACACATAAGAGCAGCATTAACATAGCCAAGTAACTAGACAAGATGAAAGTAATACTGGAGAAGTGGAATATGAAAAGGAACATTACCACATACAGTAATACTGGATGGGCCATTCTGTTGGACAGTAGAAAATAGTACATTTTTCTCCTTTCTTTTGTGGCTCCCTAAGGATTGTGAATACAAGCTGGAATATATTTTTAAGAAGGTAGAAGTGGGGAGAATCAGAGAATAATAATAATAATAATAAAGCATTGGAAATTGCATATTTTGAATATAGCACCCCCCTGTGGCACTACAGCCCATAAAGGGCCTAGGCCTACCATGCGACCACTGCCCAGCCATTTGGCCTGCAGATATTGGGGCGGGACGCATGGTCAGCGCATCGGGTCCCCTCGGCCGTTAATCTTGGTTTTCGTAACCGGGGTGCTGCCTCAATCTCAGAGAGCTACTCAATTGTCCTCATGAGGCTGAGTGCACCCCGTTCCAGCCCTCATGTCAGTTTCTAAAATCCCTGCTGGAGTGGGAATCGAACCCGGGGCGTCCGGGTGAGAGGTTGGCGTGCTACCCCAACACCACGGGGCCAGCTTGAATATAAACAGCACTAAAAAAAAATTCCTACAACCTACATATGGAGAGTGATTAACCCTGCCCCATTTATAATTTTTAGCGCACCCCAATGTCATATTTCATATTGCCGCCATCATAAAGTACCGAATATAAAATGGTGGCCACCCAAGTGTTCAAAACTTACAGGGTCTTTATATTTGCTTGGCAGGGACATTCTCGCTCACGCGCTCCGCCAGAGACAGCTCAGTTCCCGGCTGCCGCGCGCGCGTATGAACGGCAGAATACGGTGCTGAAAATCAGTATCATGCATTTTTACTCACCATGTTTACAGCAGATGCTGAAAGTGTTCCCCATCAGCTGCCAAACAAATCGGCATCTCCTTATGAAGTTTCCGGTTACTCTGGTTAATTTAGCTTCAGTAAGGAAATAACGACATTTACGTCTATTTTTATTGTTTACTGAACCTGTACGTTTGAATCTCTTAGCCAGTTGTCTTATTGTCCGATTTATAGGAATGGGTCCCACTGGAAATCTCATTCCAAACTTTTGTCTTGTTCTAGCGCACGATTTCCTGCACTTTATGTACGTATTGTGCAGATATACACGTTCACGTAACGAATATTTTACCAAGGCATTACAGCACTACACAAAATCACAATAAAACACTACACAATAGCCTACGATATACAGAACCGGTACACAGTAGCTTTATAAAACACTGGAAGACTGAAACACCCAATTAGCTCAGAGCTCACACGTCTACAGAAGACCGAGGGGATACCCAGCTGGAGATCACGCGCCAACCTGGCCGGGACCCGGTGGCCAAGGTCGAGCGAAGGTCTGCACAATACGTACCGTACATAACGTGCGCGAGACAAAAGTTTCGAATGACATTTCTAGGGAGACCCATTCCTATAAATCGGACAATAAGACAACTGGCTAAGAGATTCAAACGTACAGGTCAGTAAACAATAAAAATAGACGTAAATGTCGTTATTTCCTTACTGAAGCTAAATTAACAGGAGTAACCGGAAACTTAATAAGGAAATGCCGGTTATGTTTGGCAGCGGATGGGGAACATTTTCAGCATCTACTGTAAGCATAGTGAGTAAAAATGCATGTACTGATTTTAATCACCGTATTCTGCCATAAATACGCGCGCGCGGCAGCTGGGAACTGAGCGGTCACTGGCAGAGCGCGTGAGCGAAAATGTCCTTGCCAAGCAAAAATAAAGACCCTGTATATAGAATTCCGACTAAACTAATTGTCGGATCTCTACCAAAGTTTGAAAAAATAAGCCGTCATGTGGGAAACGCATGGGGCCCAAACTACAGGGTAATAAGCCAAATACCGTATTTACTCGAATATGACCCGCCCCTGAATAAGACCCGCACCCTGATTTTGAAGAACAAAATTTAAAAAAAAAAAATTTACTCAAAACTATTTACAATCTTTACTAAATAAACAGAATAGCTTTTCTACAAAATGGTTTCCAACAGTTCTGAAGTCGTCCTAAAATAACACACAGAAACAATTAAAAATACAAATAAAAGACACAAACACTTCATTCATCGTCATCAGAAGTACCAACTTCGGAACTTTTTCACCATCACTTTCCCACAAAATGTCGTCATCACTGCCATCCATAGCATTGGAAATACTACATTTCTTGAAGCTCTTCCGTATGAGATCTCCCGAGATACGATTCCATGCCGTCAAAATCCACGAACAGAGCAGCTGAACTTCCGGGCGCTGAATACGACCAGTTGGGGTCAGTGTGTGCTTATCGGCCGCCATCCACTCCGTATACAGCTGTTTCAAGGCTGCTTTGAACGCCGCGTGCTTACGGTAAAACGTGATAGCCGGAAGAAGGCTGGCGCCATCTAGCGGTAACTCGCAACACCCGATATCACGCGTGGCAGGCAATTTAAATCTTTAAAATCAGGATGACTCAAATAAGACCCGCACCCCAATTTTTCACGTCCGAATTTGTTTAAAAATGTGCGGGTGGTATTCGAGTATATACGGTAATTTCAAGATGGCAGGCATGCAAATCATGCAAACATTATAATCCATAACTTAAGATACAATGAATCAACGCCCACAGTATTAAAATAGTTTCATATTAGGGCTAACTGCAACCAATGTGACGACTACGAGAGTGAATATAATGTGCAGCCACCATCTTGAAATTATAAAATATAAAAATAAATCTCTACACATACGAGCTACAGTACAGTAATGATAATTAGTGACAAGGTAGGGCGGTATATGTGGCCTTGTATGGCCAAGGCAATAGAACACAGGCTCCATACATTCAAGATGGGGGCTGCAATACTATTAGAACAACTCAGAATGTAATCACATAATTAAGACGGATCTCGGCAAGACATGAATGTCATATAAATGTTCTCACTTGGATTAGTGGAAAGGTTATCACACTGAATATAGCACGCAGTGGTCATCTTTAAATTTAAAAATAAATGAATAACTCTCAGCATTTTAGAGATATAATAATGACATTTAGAAATAAGGTAGAATCTTATAAGTCACACCCCCAGTGGAAGACTGCCACAAGTCAAAAAGGACACTTTTTCAAGAGATGCATTTAAAGATTTTGAGCTAATAGGAAAAGTATAAATATTTGCATAACTAAAGTGATGTAATGGCTTTCTGCTCCACGTTGAGCGCACAAGAGTAATGCGTTTCACTATTGACCTCACTGTTGGGGGACAAGTGTAACGTGTTCTCCTTTGGGAGTTTGCTTGAACCAACACAAGTTACTCTCTTGTAACATAAAATGAAATATGGCCTACACTGAATGACCACGTTATATGTTTTGCAAAGATGCTTACAGAGTTTATTAGATAATTTAGTTGGGCGCCATTAGGACACAACTTAAAGCTGTACCCTAAGAATGTATAATGAAATAACTAGCTATTAAGAAACACTCGAGAACTCCTAAAATCAGGCCGTGGCAAGATTCCATCTTCAACACTAGAATCATTTGTGTGGAAGAAAGGCTTGGCTTAAATATAGTTCTAGCTACTGGAAAGAAAGGCTACATCTGAATAAAAGAATTTAAAAACCAAAATTGGCATTGTGGTAATCAAGAGAAATACGAAAGAGAGCTTTAGAAAATAAATAAAATACCACATGAACGTATGAGAATTGGAAGTATGAAATTTACTTAAAATGCAAAACTATGAATTTACTGAGTTTAAATTATTAAGAGCAGGAAAATTGAGAGCTTGAATATGAGGTGACAGTTGGCTCACCAGCGAACATACAGAGTTCTTCGTCCCCCATGATGAAAGCGTTTTGAAGAACCTCGTGGGAAGACATCTTCTTCTTGTTTAGTGGCGAAGCGACGAAAAATGCTAAAGTTCGAAATGTACTGGAGCGGTGGATCAGAATCCGTTAGCCGAGCTTACGTTGCCTGCAGCGTCACTACAGAACACGTCGTATTCATGACTAATATTTGCCATTGAATATCTCAGCGAAAAGTACTTTATGTTCACCATGGAACGAAATTATAATGTCCGAAGACGAATGAACACACGGAGAGATTCCCGTAACTGACTGCACCCTACACTTCGCCGTAATACCGATATGAACTTAACACATCGTGATAGTATATGAACACCTTTCTCGTTGCTTGCCCGGTTACTTATATCCCGTGACAACTGTTCCAACAACTTCCGTTTTTTTCAGATGAAAACGTGAGATTGCGTCCGCCAATCAGCGCTCCTCTTCCGTGTTCTTTTCCGATTCGACGAGCCCCGCCTCTTCTCGTGATTGGCCAAGCCGTCCATGTCTCCCTCCTCTTCGTTCTTCAAGTTGGTTTTCCCGGGCGAGATTTCCGTTCCACTAATTCACGTTTTCACAGTGAGAACTGTTCCCTAAACTCCCTTGCGCAACTTGTTATTGAGTAGCGCGTCTATATTTAGACCGTAGAATCCAAGATGTACCAAGCCCTCTCAAAACCCTAAATGAATATAAAAACCTAGCATATATTCATGTCGCGTAATTGTAAAATATTAAATAGATCGTATTTTCTATAATATAGAAAATCTATCTATTGATTCCAAAATATTTGAAGCTCCAAAAATTTAAAAAAAATTAACAATAATAATAATAATAAAATTAACATTTTACAAACTTGGCCCAATATCTGCCACGTTGATTTCACATATATGGCGACCATCTGACTTGTGTCAGTGGCGTAAAAGGCCCCCTTTAAAAACAGGTTACATTGAAAGTAACGTATTACTAACTTCGAACATTGTCTAGTACTATTCAGTAATATACAAAGTTATTTCATGGATTATAATTATGTGTTTTAATAAAAAATATTAAAAATTTTGAGTTTTGGCAGTTTTCTATTCAGTGCCGTAGAATTGCTATTTATAGGATCTGAGTTGTGGCAGTTTTACAGGACACTGACTTGATCATAGGCATTTATAAGTACCACATAATTCTAAATTCATGTTTTTTGACTTGTGGCAGTCTTCCACCGGAGGTGCGAAGTAGCTTCGTATGCCCAAAACAAAAGAACGATGACTCCATACATTCAAGATGGCGGCTAGGCGAATTATTAAAATACACATATTAGTAACTCAGAATATAATAGCACAATTAAGACAAAACTTGGAAGGAGAGGAGTATTATGCAAAAGGCATTAGTAGCTTTAGAGACAAATTTATCACACTGAATATACCGTGCATTGGAGATTTATGATTGCAGGTTTACCAGCGTTTTTCCAGAGCTGCATGCATTGTAATTTTTATGTTCCTTAATTGCTAATTCAATCTCATTGGTGGTAGGAGGATCAAACCTGGAGAAGTTAAAATAGGTGTCATCATCATCATCATCATCATCATCATTTCCCCTTATCCAGCTCCTGCCGGGTCGGGGTATTTATGGCACTTCTCCACTTTCCTCTTTCCTTCCACAATTATTCTTCCACGATCTTGTCCCAGTCCAGATTCCTTTTTCTCACGCTGTTCTTCACTGAATCGATCCACCTTGTTCTAGGTCTTCCCCTTGCTCTCTTACCCTTGCACTTGGCCTCCAGCACCTGTCTTGGTATTCTATTTCTATAGGTGTATCAGTGTTTAAATGAAAACTTTCTATGGAATTATAGCAATTTAATAATTTCTTGAATGTCTGTGCGAGGAGGTCTGGGTTTTCTTTATTATTATGTGCTAACTTTCCGGATGTATCTAGTAGCATCAATGTTGGGGATTCATATTTTTTAAGATATTGGCCTAACGTTTTGTATAATCTCGCAAATTGTTTTTTGTTGAAATCCTTTTCTACTGCTTTTAAGATGTTAATGTTTTGCTTGCCTGATGATTTTATGGGTTGACTGTCTTATTAGTTCCAAACTTGATGCTGACTTTTGAGATTGATGGTTTATCCAAGCTTGTTGTGTTTTCTCTATTGCTTGATCGGATTCCTCATTCCACCATTCGTGTTTCTAGATATATTGGAGCACACACTTCTGCTATCGATTTTAATTAGGTGGACAATCCTTTCAGTGAGTTAGTGTTGATTAATCCTTCCCCTGTTTTTCTGTAGTATTCCCTATTTTTAGTCAAGTTGGTTGGGTCAATTTTTTCTCCTATTTTTCTCCGATTTTTTTTCTCCTACTTTTATTTGGAAGTGTATTCTTTATCATCAGTGTTGATTTTATTTTGTTCATTACCACATAATGATCTGAACCTGAGTCGATTCCCCTTAGGACTTTGACGTAGTGAATTTCACGATGATGAAATTTATCCATGCAGAGAAGGTCCAGCTGTCATTCACCCATTCTGAATTTGGGGTGTTTCCTGGTTTTTAATTCATGAGGTTGCCTCTTAAAACAAGTTGATTGTGAGATAAGGTTGTGATTTCTGCAAATTCCGATCAATCTTTGACCATTTTTGTTGGTTCGATTATGATTAGAAAGACAAATGAGCTTGTTCTGAACCAAATTCAGGGGAATCAATGCCTGCTGAACACCATCAAGAAAAAGAAAGCAAAATTCATGAGAGACATACTCAGACATGACACTCTCCTCCAGGTAATCTTTTGAAGAAAAAATTTTGGGAAAGAAACCAAGGGGACGACCAAGACAATCATATCTCAAGAACATTGTCAAGGAAATGGAATGTGTCTCGTATGCCCATATGAAGAGAACTGCTGAAGACCGTAAGAAATGGCTGCAATGACTTTTAGCCTTTAGAAGCTGATGATGATTATGCGCTAGCCATTTACCAATTATATCTTGGTATTAACCGGGTGAGTTAGCCGAGGTCGTTGCGGCATGACTGTTGGCAGTCGCTCACATCCGGGAGGCGAGGAGGTTCGAATCCCCCCGCCGGGAACCTTGAAGATGGTCTTCTGTGGTTTCCCATCTTCCTTCCAGGCAAATGCCGGGGTTGGTCCCTAACTATAGGCCACAGCCGCTACCTTCCAACTCCTCGACCCTCCCATCCAACATTCCTCCCCAGCGGTACTTGTAGCTCACCCATTGGGTGTCCGTCTCGAAGCAGCTACAAAAAACTGGCGAGCCGAACATGTCCTCGGACACTCCCGGCACAAAAAGCCATACGCTAAAAAAAAAAAAAAAAAAAAACTTGGTATTTTTCTCGTCCTAGTCGTGTGTTAAAATCCCCAAGGAGAATTTTAATGGGGAGACGTTGAAAAAAGTTTGATCCAAGAGATCCCAGAATTTTTGTGCTTCCCCTCTATTATTCTTCTGATTGGTGGGAGCATTAACCCATTGAGTTGCAATTTTTCGTAGAAAAAAATTGTCCACAGATTGCGATTTAATTTTGCTTAAAATACAACATTTTGTTACAACTTAATTAAACATTTGCAATAACAATTGTTGAGCACAGTGTGATAGATAATGTAACAGTCATCTACATGCAGTGCCACTTCGCATTCATGGCATTCATAGCAGGATACACCCCTATTTCTACCCTATTTTTATCATATGAGAAAATAGGCTGATGAGATTTCCTTTTGTCCATATCTTGAACATAGGACTTTTTAGTCTCATCACAATACACAAAGCAAAATGAGCCTTTAGTTCATCTTTAGTAACAGGAAACCAGTTTTTATCATCATTGCTTTTCTTTTTGTTGGGATTATTTTCAATTTCCTGGATTAGATCTTGTAACAGAATGTTGGTTACAGAGCTCACCATTGGATTACTGGATGTATGTTTTAGCGCTATGGTGTGTGATGTGGGTAGCTGAGGTTACCAACTATGGCCACCTATTGAGGGTGGACCACAGAGAGTCTTGGGTTTTGTGCCATAGAGATGCTCTGTGGTGGGTGACAGGTGGCTTAGGTCAGATGTTACTATGGTGATGTCATGTTTGAAGGTAGATTATGCTATGAAGAATGGAGGTTATCTTGTGGGGAAAATGAAATGTTGAGATGTAGAGATTAATAGATTATGTTCTGTGGTATGGCAAGGTGATGATTTGGAAAATAGATGTTATGTCTGGATATATGCTGCTAGAGAAAGAGACGTTTAAGAAAACTCAAGAAGAAAAGAAAGGAGCAGAAGAATATTAAACATAGTGAAGAGCCCCTTTCGTCACGAAAATTGTTGTGGATACTGTACAACAGATGCAGGTAGGCTAATGGAAGTTTGCTTACATGTTGACGACAGGTATTGATAGTTTTGATTGCCAGAGAACAACCAGAAAAGAAGATTTTGTAAGTAAAGAAGAATTTTTATCATTATATGTTTGTGATTTCAACGTTTCTTCAGGGTATTTGCAAGTAAAGAAGAATTTTTATCATTATATGTTTGTGATTTCAACGTTTCTTCAGGGTATTTGCATTTTAACTGTCATCGTGTTATGTATCTAGTATTAGTTATTAATAAATGTGTATATTAGTGGAGTCGGTGTACTGTCTTTGTGTGATTCATTTTGCGAGTACATCGCCCCGCTACCCTGAGACGGCAAGCTTCGATTTCATATTTATTACAATGGCACCCGACGTGAAAGCTCAAAGAATGCAATGAATCACACAAAGACAGGAGTAGGGATGGAGGGAAAATAGAAGAAATATGGAAGCTGAGATGATGGAACTTTGGAGACGCTCTGCTCCGCTACGAAAAGTATGAAGGGATGGAAGAAAGATTGTCAAGGAAACGTAGTGAGCATTTGGAGCATTTGTCGGAGAAGCTTTATGAGGTCTCAGAGCATTTGTCAGAGATTATCCCAGACAGCCATGTTACTAGCCAGGTCAGTGAAGTCGGTATAGAAGCCACTAATCTGGAAACTAACCTAAGTGGTCAGATTGCTGTTCAGGAACAGAGCTTACTCTGAAGTTGACAAGTTGGATGATCGACAAGTGTTTTGGAAGGTGAAATTTCGAGCCAGGAGACCAGCCAGAAATTTCCTAGGGCAGATAGGAAGTTGGAAGAGCAGAGGGTGGAGATCATAAGCATCGTAGAACAGAAAGTTGAGATGGTAGAATCTGTGAGTGTGGCTCTGGAAGGAGAAAGAGAAGAAGGAGCAGGAGGAGCAGAAGGGGAAGTTGGAAGAGCAGAGGGTGGAGATCATATGCATCGTATATCAGAAAGTTGAGATGGTAGAATCTGTGAGTGTGGCTATAAGGAAGGAAGGAAGGAAGCTTGTAGTTTAACGTGACCGTTAATCTTGAGATCATGAGCCACGGGACCTCCTTTTTACGTGGAATCCGAACCACAGGACATGGCATTTCACTTCGAAAAGAGTGTGGCTATAAAGGAGGAGGAAGAGGAGGAGATGTGTGAAGTACGTGATGCTAGGGCGCGTAAGGAAGAAAATGGAGAAGAGAAAAAGGATGGACAAGAGAGAGAACAAGGTGAAGGAGGATGTCAAATGGAGGAGGAGAACAAAACTGACGACAAGGAGGAAGATGAGATAGAAGATAACGTGAAGAAGCGTTGGAGGAGAAGGACGAGGAGGATAGGCAGGAGGACAAGGTGGAGGAAGAAATGGACCAGATGGAAGGCAAAGAGAAGGAGTAGGAGGAAGATGAGATGTCAGGTAAATGAACATAAGAGATTGAGGAGGACAAGGTGGAAGAAGAAAAAGGAAAAGAAGATAAAAGTAACAAGGGGAAAGAGAAAAGAAAAGAAAAGATAAGAAGAAAGGAATTGTTGAGCAAGATAAGCCAGATGAGGAAGAGAAAGAAAGAAGCAGGAAGGGAAGGTGAAGAAAACGAAGGGAAAGGAGAAGAAGGAGAAACAGAACAAAAGACAGAAGCGCCGAGCAGAAAGGTTGAAGAATGAGGAGGAGGATATTCCCTCTGAGGATGAAGATAAAGTTCTAAATCTTGATAACTTCATGATTTTGGATTCTCTTAATGATGATGATGGTGAAGACGAAGATGATTATGATAGCGTTACAGACAGGTCTGATGACTATTCTGTCATTCCGTCTAAAGAAAAGCTTGTAGTGACACACCTTATGTCAACAATGCCGTTGATATGTCTGGCAGTGAAGGATTCGTAACCACATCTGTTGATGACTATGATGACGAAGATGATCCTGTCATCCTTTCTGAAGAGGAAGACATCGCTATTGAAATGGAAGATGACGATGCCACTATCGGCGAAGAGAAAAAAGCAACGTTTAAAGAAGATGATCCATAATTTGTTTCATTTTGTATTTTTTGTTTGTTCTAGTCTGTGTATGCTTGATGTAATCTTTTAAATTTGTGTGTTTTGTGTGATGGTCGAGAATGAATCTATAAACTTCAGTTAGAGATTAATTCTCGAGGGGGCGTTTCTGTAACGGAATTTATTTTGGTTACAGAGCTCACCTTTGGTTTCTGTGGGTGTATATTGGCACCATGGTGTGTGATCTGGGGGAATCAGGTTGCCAGCCATGGCTACCTATTGGTAGAACGCCACAGAGAGTCTTGTGTTTTGTGCCATAGAGAATTCTTGGTGGTGGTCCAGCTGTGGGTGACAGGTGGCTTTGACTTAGGTCAATGTTACTATGGTGATGTGATGTTTGGAGGTAGATTAGGCTTGGAAGAATGGAGGTTATCTTGTGGGGAAAATGAAATGTTGAGATGAGAGATCATGAGGAGATTATGTTCTGTGGTATGGCAATGTGATGATTTGGAAAATAGATGTTATGTCTGGATATATGCTGATAGAGAAAGAGATGTTTTAAGAAAATGCAAGAAGATAAGAATTGGAGCAGAAGCAGGGTTGGCAAAATAGATTTAAAAAAAAACACATTAAAACAGGTTTTTTTTGTTTTAAACAGTGTAATAAAATGCTGTACTTTTAATACTTAAATATAAATATTTTAGAGATCATCTTGACCCGAGTTGTATGGTAAGTAATAAACCAATGTTTACAACTGAAACTCAGCCAGCAGGGAAATTTAGTTACCAGCTGGGATTTTTGGCTGCCATGTTCGAAGTTTTGTCACTGACAATGCTGCCAATATGGGGAAAATGAGGGATGAATTGGCAAAAAAAGATATCAAAGAAGTGATAACTTTTGGTTGTTCAGCTCACCTGCTTAATCTGTTAGCACATGACTTGGAGGTGGTTGGCATTACAGAACATGTTAAACAAATTATTAAATACTGGTACTTCTGGAACACTCACTTTGCAGCAGCCAAGTACAAACAGGCTGGCGGAACAGCTCTTGCTCTTCCTACGGATGTACGTTGGAATTCTTTAGCTGTCTCTATCGAGTCCTATTTCGGTAACTGGCATATTATTGTCAAAGTCTGCACTAAAAATCGAAGTGCCATTGAACCAATTATAAGTGCAAAGGTAAATGATATCAATATGAAACAAAATGTTCAAGACTATCTCATAAAACTTAAGACTGCATCAGTCTCATTAGATAAGATGCAGCGTGATGACTGTGCCATTGGGGAAGCAGTAGAGGTTTGAGCACCTGCTCAATTATTGCAAAAATGAAAACAATCCCAATGACTTAAAGAAATTCATGAAACGATTTAACACCGCTGTAACTGATACCCATCTACTTGCCAATCTCATGGATCCACGCTATCAAGGACAGAGACTGAGTGAAGAACAATATCATTCTGCTATGGAGTATGTTGAAGCTTACCACCCTTCAAGGAATACCTGTTTGGTCCTGCAATACTAAAAGAAATTAAACCCCTGACATGGTGGGTGGCACTGCAGAATAACATTCATCACCCAACTTCAGGCCTAGCACATCAGCTGCATAGTGCAGTTGCTTCATCAGCTGGGATAGAACGTCTTTTCTCCACTTTTGGGTTTGTGCATAGCAAAGTCAGGAATGGGTTAGGGACTGAGAAGGCTGCCAAACTAGTTTGTGTTTTTCGTGAACTCAACAAGAAACCTGTTGAATAAAGATAAAGTGGCAGTGATATTTGGATTTATAATATTTTAAATACATCCCTATATTTTCTGATGGATATTCGCTTGCAAATATTTTTAACAAGGACATCAAAACCATTACAAAATCACTCTATAAACTTTATATTATGACTTAAAACCTTCAGTAGAAGGCAGAGAAGACCACTGTACTCTGCTGCATTGCAAAATGATTAATTAAAAATATGAAAACAAAAATAAGAAACATATTTTAGATGGTTGTTTGAAGCATTGAGTTTAAAACTAATTTTAAACAATGTGCATTGTTTTAAACAGTTTTTAACATGCTGTTAAAACATGTTTCCCACCATTGGGACTTTGCCAAAACAGTTACCAAGAGTGCCCTTATTTTTTGTTACACCCTGTAAAATAGTAAAGGAACAGATGATTGAAGAAAAAGGTAACTAGTAACAAATTATTAACTATGTGTACATATGAAAACTTGAAGGAAAGGGCAATACAATACCTCCGAGTTGAGCCATTGATTGTCATTCTCCTTTAGAATGCGTGATGGACTGGTGGGTGGTGTGTTTTGGTGTTGTATTACACCATCACTAGCCAGGAGACCTGGAACAAAGAAGTATAACTTAGAACACATTATTCCATAACCATTTATTAACCCTTTGGGGTCCGAAGTCAATAGATGTCAAATTTGGTCCTATGTCGGACCTAGTCCAATAACACTTCAGTATTATATATTTTGAATATTTGCGCAAAAAATGGCAGCCAGTTTAACTTAATATACAGTCTAGAGATATCTCTGGTGTGCAGGGACGGATCTATGAGAGGGCGAGGAGGGTGACCGCCCAGGTCCCCGCGGTCCGGAGGGCCATGCGCCTGGATTATTTTAAATTTAATTGATTAATTAATTATACTTTTCAAACTAATTTATAATTCGTATTCTTTTTTCAGTGCAGCTATGAACTCCCGTGACCGTTTAGCAAGTTTAGATTTCAGTGAAATGAAAGAAGACTTCAGCCGGGTAAAAAGTTGCAAAGTAATATTTTAATATTTGATACTTTACATAATCTTCTTCAAGGGGACTTCAAGGTTTCTTTCATATTATTAAAAAAAAATGTACTGTAGTGTATTCAAAATATTGGAACTATTCTTTATTTTATTATCAAACTATTTTCCATTTGATTTGATTATTTTTTTTCCTATTGTTGTGGGCCCCATCTTATCGTATCGCCCAGGGCCCCGCTAGGCCTGGATCCGCCACTGTTGGTCTGTGCTGCTATCTCCTATTCATTTGTCTTCCTCGAGATGCTTTATCTTTAGAAATAGTGTGTTTAAGTTTGAAAGCAACATGGCATCATCCAGTTCCGGCATGGACCCTGATAATAATTACGGGCAGTTGTGTGACATTAGTGATACTGATGTAGATTTGTTTATGGATTCAGGAAGAGACAGTGTTTCTGAATCTGAAATTATATCATGAGTGGGTATGAAGAAATTGGAGGAGAAAAGAGTGATGAAAGTGGGGTTGACATTTTCAAGTAGTAGTTTTGCTACCATATGCTACCGTCAAAGACACCTAGCTGTGAACTTGACTACTAGATGCCACCGCAACCGGCACCTGGCGACTAACATTGGAACTTATAATAGAGCGTTAATCAAATCTAAGCTACAAATTTAGCTTCACACAAATGTAGTTAGTGGAAGGTTCTTTTACATGCCATACATTTATGACATGGGCCCGTCGGCTTTGCTTCCCCTCCAAAGGAAGGCAAATTACCAATAAAGCTCGCTGACAGCTGTCAAAGCTAGCACATGGGGAAATGCTGCGTTGCCACTGAGGCACTCATAACATTCCAAGAGGCTTGCAGGAAGACACAAATACTGGGGAAGTTAGCCTCCCTGCCTGGCGCTCTAATGACCATGACGAGTGAAGACACACCGAGTCAAACCATGTGCTTACTGCTGTGTCGGCATACATTGCAACATTGCTCACTATTGCCATGGAGACTGTTACCCCTCTCGTCTCCACTCCTCACCTCACCCTTCAAGCGTGTGACAGCTTTCACCGAGCATCTTTTGTAAATCAGAGTACCAAAGGATTTTTAACGCTCTTAAAAAATCCAACGACTTTGGCCCGGTTTGAACCTGCGATCTTGGGCATAGAATCTCAGCATGCTACCAAGTACGGCGAGTCTGTTGACTCCAATTTGATGAAATTATTTTCTTTGATTTACTGGCTTAAAAGTTATTGTTGCGAAGAAATGTTTATAAAAAATTTACCCTCATACGGTATGTTGCAACAATGGTGAAGGTTGTTTTGTGTGCAAGACTAAAATTGAGTAATTAAAACTTATGATGCTTATGTTATGAGTGGAACCACTTACGTCGTAATCACATCTGTCAAGCCTCTGAGAATTTGCTTGCTTATACAGAGTGTTTGTAAAGTCGCCAGACTCAATATTTTGGTTGTTTTTTTTTTCTGGCGTAGTATTACACAAACCAATACAGTGATTACTAAGGCCCGGAAGTTCATGCAAAATAATATTTTTGCATATTTATGCATATTTGGGTTATTTTGGCACATGCATCATATTTTTCTCCTTTGCCTGTTTAAGTGCACATCTCTGCTTGAGAAGGGCATATATTCCAATTTCCTACTGTTTTGAAGTGCTTTTTGTTACTTCACGTTCTTAACGTCGTATATTTTGATTCGGATTCCGGGAGTCTCGTGGCTGGTTAGTCAAAACCTGAACATTTCCTTGTTATTGAGAAAATTGCTTTCGCCTCCCTTAAATCACCCAGAGAATTTGTACTTGCATTTGCACTGTCTGTGAGGAAGAACTGGATTCTCCAACAACTGAAATACCTTCGTTCCTTTCACTTTACTACCAGTTCACAGTAGGCGCTCAGCTTATGAATGACCAGGTATTTCCAGAAATATTACCTGGACCTATTATCTCAAATTCCTTAATTCCGACCTTCCTTGAACTGCTGCTTACCGTCAACCACAACAAGCACAGAATTATGGCTCCAATAAAACCTAACGACGTTATGTTGCGAAATTTTGTGAAATCATTTGGAAGTGAAATTTTTTCTACCGACGATAATGTCCATTATCGTAAAATTTGTGAAACAAATGTAGGGAGTTCGAGAACGTTTCCAGTGGTTCAACATTTGGAAACCTCCAAACATTAGCAGAATGTCGTAAAAAGGAAACATACCATACCAATTCATTCCTTGTTAACAAGAAGAAATTTCAGGAGACTATCAAAGAATAACACTGAAATTATTTTAATACCTAATACGTGTCAGTCCTTTTTGCAAGTTAATATAAATTATTTTTATTTGGCATTCACTATGTAAATACTGAAACATTATTTTCATTTAAAAAAATTCAATGGCTATTAAATTTGTATATCAGTGATACTTAAAAATTAACATAATAAAATAATTATTGATGGTCAACACCGCTTTAAGTTACATAAAATATTATTTCCTACTATTTAGAACTCTTTCTAAGTTGAGATACTGTATTTAAAAAAAGGTGTAGTTATGTGTCCGTCTGTTTATATTTTCTTAATATTCAAAATAGAAACTATAAAGAATGCGGAGTGATCGTAATAGCCGTAGTTATATCATACATGGTTGGTTCCTCAGTTTAGGGGCTACGACAACGCGGTCATGTCTGATAACCGGTATTAATTGTCATGGCTGTTTTAGTGTGTGTTATCTGTGATTCAGGTAGAAGGACTGCAGACGATCAATTTTTCAAGTAGTTCCTATTTTTTCTACCTAGCTGCGGACCTGGCTACTAGATGCCATAGCAGCCAGCACCTGGCGGTGAATGTTGGAACTAATATAGCGTTATCAAACTAACCTACAAATTTTAGCTTCCACAAGTATAGTTAGTGGAAGGATCTTTTCCATGCCATAAATCTATGCCAAGGGGCCACCGGCTTTACTTCTCCTCCGAAGGAAGGCATACTGAGGGATTTTTAACGCTCTTACAAAATCCGACGACTTCAGACGGGTTTGAACCCGCGAACTTGGGCTGAGAAGCTCAGCATGCTACCAACTATGCCACCGAAGCCACCCATCATAGTGCATATTGTTTGAAACGTGATGCATATTTGACCAATAATTAGTGCATACAGTAGTCTCTTGATTAACCGAGTTAATGTGGACCTTAGCCACCTCGGATAACCAAATCCTCGGTTAACACGGATACTAGGAAAGAGTCTGAGGAAAAACATATGAAAGCAGCAGTACTATTATTGGGTTGGTTCAAAACATACTAAAGAACTAATTATTTACATTAAAAAGTATACGACAGTACATAATTAACACCCACCTCTAAAATTACTAATGTTTCAAAAAGTGCTTTACAGTTTCCGCTTGATTGCTCTGCCACGTTTCTGGCCACCAAATTGCGCCCACGACGTGACGTAATGTCAGCTGGTGTTGCGTCTTCTTCTTGTTCTGCGTAGAACAGTGCCTTCTCAATAGCGCTCAATACATCAGTGTGGCCGATTTTGGTTTCCAGTAGTACATCACTTGGTGTGTCGTCATCTTCATCGTCACTCTGGTTGTTTTGTGACACTAAATTTGCGACTGCTTCATCGGAAAGTTCGCACGGTTCGTTGTCATTCAACCAATCGCTCACATCTTTCTCTGTTAACGGTTTCAGCAACAGGAAGTTGATTTAAAAGATGGCCTAATAGCAAATAGTCTTCATTACCGTATTTCCTCGCATAATCGTCGCACATTTTTAGCCTAAAATTCGTGGAAAAAAGCAGGGTGTTACGACTGTGCAAAGAATATTTAAGTTCAAAGAATATACTGTATCATTACTTGCAGCACGGGACAGTCATTCGCGTAGCGTGAGTCATAGCCTGCAGTCAGAGAGACAGGCTTCTTTCTTTCTGACAAGGTCACAACAGGTAGACTCTTGACTGACAATCTGTTAAACAGTAGCCTATCCGAATTCAAGGAGAAATCGCCGGACATGTAACATAACCTATAACTCTCACATTGTAGAGAATACTTTCATCAAATTATACAACATTCCCCAAAGCTAGGAGAACGCCTAACAAACATTGTCTATTCATATCACGATACGTACTTTACAGTTTCATTTATAATGGTAAAATACTAGAAATGAGGACCGGCGCGATATAAACCAATACCGGTATAAGCATAACCTAATTACTCCAATGTTTAAAAAAGAATCGATACAAACGATTGGAATATTCCTTTTATTAGCACAACCAAATGAAACTACGAAATAATGTCTCCAAACATAGTTTTATTGGCGATGAACAGTGGATATTATGCGGCAATAACAACAGCCATTTTCAAATTGATTTTTACCGTATTCAATTGTTTTCATGACAATAATCGATGTTCGTACATATCGATTATTACTCGTAAATATCGATTATTTAGCCATTGCTAGGAACTCGGAAAATTCAAAAGTTGCGGCGCGAAAATGTTATAAAACATTATATTTAATATTTTTCAGTAAATTGGGCACTTTTCGCACTTATGGGAATGATCCACAAGAACCCCTAGTTATCGCACTTTGTCGCACATTCAGTTTCGCAAATTCTGGGTATACATAGTCATAATAGTTACCAAATAGTTGAATAATTGAGAAAAAAGTAAAATTCGCATTTATCGCAATTGCGATTTTCTCGTATCTCTACTTATAAAATAAATAAAAATAACCCCTGGCACTACAGCCTGTGAGGGCCTAGGCCTACCAAGTGACTGCTGCCCAGCCATTTGGCCTGCAGATATTGGGATGACGCGTGATCAGGGCATCGGGTCCCCTCGGCCATTAATCTTGGTTTTCGTGATCGAGGCGCTGCCTCACTGTCAGACAGCTACTCAATTGTCCTCATGAGGCTGAGTGCACCCCGTTCCAGCCCCCACGTCAGTTTCTAAAATCCCTGACGGAGCCGGGAATCGAACCCGGGGCCTCCGGGCGAGAGGCATGCGCGTTACTCCAACACCACGGGGCCGGCTGAATGTTACATACTTACCCTTTGAAACCCTGCTGGCAACACTGTCCACTTGATATTTTGGACAACCTACATTTACAATAACAGACAAAAGTAACTTGAAAACCACGTTTTAAGGCCCAAGAAAATTTCATGTCCGTAGTAGTGTAACTGTAGAAATATTTTAATAAGTCTATTGTTGGCTGGCAATGCGGGCTGTATCATGTCACCCCTACCAGTGCTCTAGTGCAGAATTGCGAAAATAGTTATACATCTTGCGCTGCTTATAAACTGCAGTAATTAGTACAAAAATATTTCTTAGGCCCCTTAAAACAGTTATCATCATGAAAATATTATGCCTCTGTATAAGTGCGACGGTGTTGGTGCAGTACATTGAGGTTATCAGCTGCAATAAGCGTTGGTGCTTTCAAATTTACTTTCATTTATTCCACTCCTTATCCTTGAGCGCTAAGTGGCGATAAATGACACCATTGCTACCTCAGGAGCTCGGGACAGAAGAAGTTTTCCAAAGTGCTCTGATTATTTTCCTATGGTGCTATGCGACAAAAAACAACACTATTGGTCTCTACTTTTCTAACAGCCAATGAGATATAGGCCCTAGGCAGTGTACTTTATTTCACTTACACCTCTTTCTAATCATATTTTTCAATCTTTTTGTAAATTACATGTGTCAGTACTGTAGTTAGTAAATAGCCGTTTCCCTATTCATTATTATCATTATCATTATGGGAAAATGACCTGAATGTTATGTCCATTATACTGAACTACTTATCACCCACACTACCACCAAACAACAAAAAGTGATATATTTTTTTCTTTTAGTTTAAGTATCATGTGCCAGTTCTGTAGCAGTATTCTTTATCATCCATAAAACAAATAAATCCACCGGGAAGCCGGGCACTACTGCTAGTAGATATATAAAACAGAGTTTGTACGAAGGGAGATCAAATATAAACTTTTTTTTTTTTTACATTTATTGCATCAATCAAAAAATATACACATATAGAGATCACTTTTCTACATAGTGTCCTGCCTTCGACACACATTTTCTCCATCGGATCGGTAAGTTTTTAATGCCGTCCTGGTAGAAAGAAGAGGGACGTGTAAGGAACAACTTGCGCACACTCTTCTACACTTGCATCATCATCGAACCGCTGTCCTCCTAGGTCTTGTTTAAGTGGTCCAAACAAATGGTAGTCGCAAGGCGATAAATCAGGACTGTAGGGAGGATGTTCCAAAGGTGTCCAATGAATTTCCTCCAGTTTTTCCCGCGTTAAAGTGGCAGTATGCGGCCTTGCATTGTCATGGAGAAGAATGACAATTTTCTGAAATCGAGCTCATCTCGGATGATGGTTTGAACACTTCCGTAACTTATTCCTATGGCTAACACAATTTGCGAAATTTTTATTCGCCGATCTTCTTCAATAATGTCACGAATGGCAACAATGTTATCTGCAGTGATGCTTGTCTGCGGTCTCCTTTCATGAGGTTCATTTTCTCCTGTTTCTCTTCCTGCCACAAATTTTTTAGCCCACTCATACACTCGAGTCTGCGAAAGTGTTTCTTCCCCAAACTGTGTGCGGAGCCATCTCAAAATTTCGGGAGTTTTGGTGCCCTCTTTTGCGAGAAATCTGATGATGCGTTGCGCAACAGACACGTGCACCTCTTGCTCACTCTTAGCGTACAGAAGCGGCCCAGCTCCTTGCTGTGCGTGTGCATGCAAACCCCTTCTTCAGACACTCCCTCCAACTTTCTGGCAAAGCCCCGTCTTCGATTTATTGCTAATGTTGGCGGTACATTCAAATTCCCATTTATATTTGATCCGCCCTCGTAAAGAGCATTTTAAAACGTCCTTGAACAATAAACGGTAGCATGACAAAGTTGAAAAGACAACATTCCTATATTTTTCCAAAAATGTCTAAATTTTTTCGAAAACTATTGTACTTGTGAGTATTGAAAGTAGCTCGTCAATAGTAATGCTCTCAAATATCATACAGTTACACATTTACAAACAAATCCACAGTCTACACATGTAATTTGTGTGCTCTATCTTGCAAATAAAAATGAGAGCTCACTGATTTAACGTCAGTACGAACATACATCTACAACAATCATCACCAGATCAAAATTCCAATTATTCAAGGTTGGACCTTGTAAAACTAAAATTCCCTGAGTTTCATTAAAATACCCTGATAATTTCCTGAGTTTGCCAGGATTTAAAAATTCCTCGAGTATTCCCTGTTTTCCAGAATACCGTATTTGCTAGCGTATGTCTCGCACTTTTTTGACCGAAAATATGTGTGAAAATTTACGGTGCGAGATATACGCGGGGAATGACCTTATTCCCAAAAAAAACACAAAATTTGCATTATTGAAACAAGGCGACTGGCATACGGTACTCGCCCTATTCACTGCCGTCACTGCTGCCAATCTCCGAGGTACTCTCGCATGCATCATTCTGGTCATCATCCCATATTGCTTTATCCTGACTTCCGTCCAATGCATTTGCGATGCCCGTCTTCAAGAAGCTCTTCACAACAATCTCCGTCGACACCATTTATTTCTATTCGTTATGGTTATGCGACATTAAGAACCTACGAAAAAGACGTCATACGCTCGTTAAGGATGATTTAAGGCAGAAAAGAAATTCAGAGTGCAGACGCTTAGCGATCGATACGATCGATCATCTTCCATATCGATTCCTCGCTACATACACGAGCGAGCTCGAACTTAGCCGACCGCGGACGAAGACTAACGATGTATCGTGTGCTAACACTCACGCCGAGAAGCGATGCATAAAGACGAAATCATTGAGATTCGAGAAGACTGAACTGTGTTTCCCTGTGATGTAACAGTAGGTCTATTTGCGCAATCTTCGAAACACACGAGCATGTTGGCGCAAGTGGTATAGCACAGATTTCCTCTATCTTCAAAGCCAGAGTACTGGCACTGATGTCTACAAGGCAACTGACCGACAATAAAGGAAACCTCTGCTGCCAAAACGAACGATAACATTGCGTAATGATAACGGTTGAGGCGCGCTAATCACTAATTTGAAGGTGTCTCAAGGCGGTGCCTCGTTCCCTAATCGGCTCTTATCGGACAAGTTCGGATCAACTCGTTGTTGCTCGCTTTTCCTGTTAGTATCGCTTCGGGTAAGTTCCTGGACAATGACGACTGTTGTGGCGCGCTAAATCGAACACGTTTCTACCTCAAGGTTATTACGGTCATTTATATGACAGTGTCAGAAATTAATGCGAGATATATGCAAGCCCTTTTTTTCCCCCTGAAATTTCAAATAAAAAAATAAATGGGGTGCGAGATATACGCAAGCAAATACGGTAGTCGACACCCTGCCAAAACATTTAGAAATTGCTTCTTTGAGTTCTTGTAAGGAAAGCAGATTATGTATACTTTTTCTTTTAAAATATCACCACAGAAAAAAAGTCTTGAGAGGTTAAATCTGACAAACAAAAAGGCCACAAATTTCTTGAGATTACTCCATTTTCAAAAAAGAACAAGATCCTAACATAGCCATGGTCCAGTTAGCGGTATGACAAGTGGCACCTTCTTGCTGGAACCAGCAATAGCACTCATCTTCTTCCAATAAAGTTATGAATTATTGTTACACAATGTGCTTTATGTGTGGATCCAATTGATGCTCTAAGTACTTGTGACAAACATCTTACAGATCTCTCAATGCACTACCAAACATCTCCAAGGAAAGTGTCAGTAATTAATTTAGATCTCCCAGATTGTTCTGTAACACCCACGAAGTCTGTGTCAGGAAACCTGCGCGCAAGATCATAGAAAGAAGATTTATGCGTAAGGGTTCATCAGGAAATCGAAGCCTCCATTTTTCCACACATTTCTTATACCGTATTTTCTCGCATAATCGTCGCCACCGCGTAATCGTCGCACCCCACTTCTCAAACACTAAAATAGGTTTATAAAATTTAATCGCATAATCGTCGCATAGCATGTTCGTATTTGTGCGCCAGTCAGTTGCACATGCTGCCGCGACTTTGTCAGACGAAAAATATCTCTTCTTTATGCTTGCGGGCAGTGAACTGTGACGCGAGAGGCAAGCTTCATCACTTAGCACATTCCGCGAGCTTATAATCTGGCGTGATCTTGTCAGGAGAAAGTAATCTTGTCTTTATGCCTGCCGGCTATGAACCGCGACGTGAACGGTCAGCGCACATTCCGCGAGCTTATAGGCCTAATCTGGCGTGATCTTGTTAGCAAAATGTAATCTCGACTTTGTGCCTGCCGGCTATGAACTGTGACGCGAGCGGCCAGCCCACATTCCGCGAGTGTATAGGCCTAATCTGGCGTGGTCTTGTCAGGAGAAAGTAACCTCATTGTTATGCCTGCTGGCTATGAACCGCGACGCGACGGCCAACACACATTCCGCGAGCTTATAGGCCTAATCTGGCGCGATCATGTCAGCAAAAAGTAATCTCATCTTTAGGCCTGCGTCCTATGAACTGTGACGCGAGCGGCCAGCGCACATTCCGCAAGCATATAGGTCTAATCTGGCGTGATCTTGTCAGGAGAAAGTAATATCGTATTTATGCCTGCGGGCTATGAAGGTCGACGCGAATGGTCAGCGCACAACCCGCGAGCTTATAGGCCTAATCTGGCGTGATCTTGTCAGCAGAAAGTACGGTACTCTCGTCTTTACGCCTGCTGGCTATGAACTGTGACGCGAACGGCCAGCGCACATTCCGTGAGCTTATAGGCCTAATCTGGCGTGATCCTGTCAGGAGAAAGTAATACCGTATCGTCTTTATGCCTGCCGGCTATGAACCACGACGCGAAAGGCCAGCGGACATTCCGCGAGCTTATAGGCCTAATCTGGCGTGATCTTGACAGCAGAAAGTAATTCGTCTTTATGCCTGCGGGCTATAAGCTGTGACGCGAACGGCCAGCGCACATTCCGCGAGTTTATAGGCCTAATCTGGCGTGATCTTGTCAGGAGAAAGTAATCTCGTCTTTATGCCTGCGGGCTATGAACCACAACATGAATGGCCAGCTTCGTTAGCACATTCCGTGAGCGTTAACCTGTCGTGACCTTGTTAGCAGAAAGAAGCCTGTCTCTGACTGCAGGCTATGACTCACGCTACGCAAATTACTGGCCCGTGCAGCAAATAATGATACAGTATATTCTTTGAACTTAAATATTCTTTGCATAATCGTCGCACCCTGCTTTTTTCCACGAATTTTTGGCAAAAAAAAGTGCGACGATTTTGCGAGGAACGGTAACTTTTGCACTCAAAATAAGCCTCCAGTAAAGTGACCCATGTACGTGCGTAAAATGCATTGTCACCCGCTTGACCTTGTAAGACTCACTCTGCGCAAGGCAACAGCCGCACTGTTCTGAAACCATTACAACCGGTTCTACCATGTCTGATAACATTTCACAGCCAAGCTTGCCAATTTATTCAGTCAGCGTGAGCTACGATTTTCAAAGTTAGAATCCGGTGACTATACGAACACCCTCTCCATTGGTAGTCGTTAGGCAAATTTGGATTGCACCAATACTATAAGCATTGTACTTCCGGTCTTCCTTCAAGTTAATACGGATTCAGAAAAAATGAAAGTTGTATCAAATCATACAGAGGAATTCCAAAGAATAGGTTTCCATTTAACCCCGATAACACTGCTTTTCCTTATATATACACTCAGGATTATCACAAAACCACACAACAATAAGCTCACGTTATTTTATAATTTCAGCTTTGAAACTGTCACAACTGTGATGTATACAAAGGATTGAATCAATCTTTTAACAACAAAAAATCAAACAATGATATAGATATCAAACAAGAAATAACAAGAAGTTCCGTGACGAACTAAAGAGCCTACTTTTCTTAAAATTTAAGATTCATGCCAATGACTAATCTATATGTATCTATCTAGAATAATGACGAAATTAAGTTGGTAATATCGAAATTTCTAATTAGTTCGAAATACTGTATACCTGGCATAATGTAGCCTAATAGAGAACTACAGTTGGCAGCCCTGGTGACTGAATATATTCTTAGTTCCATCTCTTAAGGTACAGAATACAAAATTCGGTTGAAGTCCAATGGATAGCATGGACGTTACATGCAGTTAATCATTGGATCTAACAGCGTGCGTAAAATCATGTTGGCAACAATGACATACATGTATTGGTCAGAAATAATCTGAAATAATATGATCTATTGTTGTGTCAATTTTGAATGAAATCCATTAGTTAGTATAGAAGTTACATGCATGTTAAAATTGGACCTATCAGCAGGCTTAGAATCATGTTGGCAGCACTGACATATATTAGTTACTCCAAATTAATCTAGAATGCCAGGTACTATACGTGTGCAAAATTTAGAGCTATTGGCTTGCATACATTCTGATATATTGATATTAGGGTAACAAAAATAGAGACAGTATTTATTAACAGTTGGCAGCCCTGGTTACTCTTAAGAATCGGCATAGACATATATGTTATGGTACACATAGTAAACACGAAATTTGGTTGAAATCCAAATGATAGTATAGAAGTTACATGTATTTAAAGTTGGACCTCTCAGCAGGCTTAGAATCATGTTGGTAGCACTGACATATATAAGTTACTCCAAATTAATATAGAATGTCAAGTACTATACGTGTGCATAGTTTAAAGCTATCGGATTGCATACTTTCTGATATATTGGGATTTGGATCAAATAAATTGAGAGCATTTATTAACAGTTGGCAGTCCTGGTGGATCTTAAGAATACGTTCAGTCATATTTGTTTATGTACACATAGCACATACGAAATTTGGTTGAAATGCAATTGATAGTGTAGAAGTTATATGCATTTAAAATTTGGACCTATCATCAGGCTTATAACCATTTTGGCAACACTGCCATGTATGGTCTCCTGGAAATTAAACTGCAATATTATTATCTATACGTGTGCCAATTTTGAAACATCTCCCATTCATACCTTCCAAAATATCCAACATAGAGCTCAAATTTCAATTGCGATTTTTCAGCAGTTGGTAGCACTGACATCATTTTCAAATATGGCCGTGAGATATTCAGGTATAGATCTTTACTCCTACCAAATTTTGTTTCGATTGCTGCAGCCGTTTAGGAGTTGATAGGGGGGGGGGGGCACACAAACAGCCAGCCAGCCAGACAGACAGAAGGACAGACAGACAGACAGAAGGACAGACAGACAGACAGACAGACAGACAGACAGACAGACAGACAGACACACATTTGCCCGATCTCATGTCTACTTTTTCCTCATTTTTGCAAAATGTGAAAAGTAGGCTAAAAACCAATATCAGAGAGCCCTGTATTCGTGATCAAAGACAGTTCGGAAAAATACAAACCAGAGAGATGTATTGAAAATTTGCCGGTCACACACCATCTATTGGCAGCCTGCGGAAGCTAGTCTTCATATGAATTTGAAAAAGAAATTCTCGGTACATAAATTGTAAAATATTATAGTTCAGGGGCGGCTCCTGACTAAAAGTTTAGGGCGGGCCAGATGATATTATTGTTGTTCATTTTATTTTAAACATTGTTTTATATATGACATTTATTGTTGCCAATACTCCCATGATCATAATTCCACACAACACAACATTTGAAACAAATATTAATAACTGTACTCACCTGGCTCCTTATTTGTAAATACAGGCAAAAATGTCCTTAGTTTTGATCCATCTTGGAACGTTATTATAACATATTTTGTTTGATGAGGTCCTAATCTTTTAATTTATAACTTAGTGTTCAGAGGTCAAGACGAAAACGGATTATTTAATAAATATTCCACTTCATTCATTTTCGTACGTCGCACACACTCAGCAAATTAAATTACTACTACAGAAGTTAAAAACTTATTCACAGAACTCACTAACACTTGCACTGTACTTGGACACCAGACTGAAAATGTATATAAATACAATTAAGTTTGTGTTTCAACAGGCTGTGAACAATGACTATTAGTGGTCTACCTGCGCATGGCATGGGGTAAACCGATCCCCCTAAGCCGGTTTCAAACAGAGACAGAAGACTGAAATAGAGATATCTTCTCTTTCATTCTAGAGCAATGTTATGGGCCAATTCTCCAGGCCCTTGAGAAGACATGAAAAGTCTTTCGTAGCCCACAATAATTCGCGTGCAAGACAGTGCTATGTCCACTGTTCGGTCACCCGGCCCAATACCCCATATACTTAACATGGAAGGTTCGGTGCAGTGGCCCTTGCTATTACAATACACCGTACGAGACTGTCAGGAACTTAAGCTAGGGACGAGTTATGTATATTGAATTCTTTCTAGGGATTCTAGAAGGGAAAATCACTTATTTTATGTAGAATATCTGTAATTAAACTAATTTTATAAGACATTAATAAAACAAATTTTGTGCAGTATGGCCTAACGGCCAAGGGGAGGCAGGGCCCTTTCGGCCCTTAATGATGCACCGTCCCTGTTATAGTTCATCCAGAAAAAGGTAAAACACACAAAAATTCTGCAAAATTTTATGGAAAAAACATTAACGTTGGCACATCTGGACTTACCAACAAAGTTTGTAGTCGGTGCATTTGTAGTAGGCAGAGAAACATCTAGCAATCCATTGCTCACGCCTTCTAACGAGATGTCATCCCCGGCAGTAGAATTCAGTTCCAGATCTAGCAAGTGTGAGATGCTGGGCGCTGGTGACATGGGGGGTGGCGAGCCAGGAGGCCTACTCACCACAGTCTCTACTGGACGAACGGGAGTTGATGAAGATGCTGGCGTTCCTGCTGGTGGTACAATCACTTGTGTAGGAGGATTATCTAAAGACAAAATGGAATCACTCTTCTTTATTGCAATATTCATTGATGGATCACTGGATAACCCTATAGCTGAATGTCCATCGTAGTGTTTGATATTAATTTGTGGTAGTTTTCACTTAAATGGAAAAACATTGGTCGTTGAATATTCAATAACTGGTTTATAAAAGAGTACAAAAAGTGAAAACACACACAAATGAAATCAAAAGCTTATAACTTTGTTTCTCTTATGCATAATAAAAGCAAATATTCAGAAAAAAATTGAGTTCCACTTTTTATGCTGGTGAGTGCACAAAAGTATTCAAACTGTCTTTCTTTACTTGACACCAATCTTCTCAAATGGGAAAACCTCTCTGAACTATGGCAGACACCCCTTCTTAACGGACAATTTTCTAGGTCCATGACCAAACCTCATTAAATATCATCATCAACATCATCTTGCACAGTTTCCAGCCACTGGCCGGGTCTGTTTGGAACACAAGCCTCTCCCACGTCTTTTGTCTTCCCACCATCTCTCAGCCTCCACCCTTGTCCAGTCTTCTCCTCTCTTCTTCACGCTTTCTTCCACCCCCTTCAGCCACCTGTCTCTCGGTCTTCCTCTCGGTCTCTTTCCTTCCCACTTCGTCTCGTGTATCCTCCTGGGTATCCTCTTCTCCTCCATTCGTTTTACATGTCCATACCATCTAAGTCCAGATTTCTCTATACCATCGTGTAATGGTTCCTCCTTCATTAATTCTCTGGTCCTCTCATTTCTTATTCTGTCCATCTTTGTAGCTCCAATACTGCTTCTCAAGAACCTCATCTCACTGGCCTGTGTTTTGCTCTTCTCCCTTCCTTTCATAACCCAGGTCTCCGAGGCATACGTCAGGACAGACATAGTACGTCCGATACATGATCTTTCTGCTGTTCTGAGGGGCATCCTTGCTCCATTACATGCTTCTCACACTCCTCCAGATTGCTTCTGCCTGTCTCCCCCACTCATTTATTTCTCTATAGTTTTTTCCATTATCTTGTATCAGGCTTCCCAGATACTTGAAGCTCTCCATTAAATATAATAGTAATTAATCTCTCATGTGAACATTCGGTAGCAAGGACATAAACACACAGAATGCATTAAAAAATTCTCACTCCTCTTGTCATCTCCCCAGGGAAAGGGAAGGGAGGTAATTTGTGCACTACTGGCTTGCAGAGGGTGGTTCGATTTCCACAATCTACAGGTCCTAGTATTGCCACACAACAACTGTAATAGACGGGTACAATATGAAATTCGGTTAAACCATTGAATTGAGCTTTTACTGTATTCAAAATGTTCTTACCTATACTCATGGGCTCTTGCTCAGGTTGATGCCATGTAGTAGACAATGGCACAGGAGGCTGGGGAGCAATTAGCACCTCTTGAGGTTTACTGCACGGCGCCAAACGTGCAGGGGCCAAGCTTATTATACTGCCGGGAGAAGTCCCAATAGGCATGAACTCCCCGGACAGCTGGCTTGTCTGAGGGATCACCTTCAAAGTGACCATTGCATGTCCATTGGGAGCCTTTGGTAGGAGCGGCAGCTGCCGCTGGACCACCACACCTTTCGGCCGCACTGATCTACCTCGCCGGTTACAGAAACGTGGCCGGAATTTCTGAAATAACCGTAATCAAATCAATTAGAAGACATATTTAAGAACATGCAACAGCTATTCAACACGAGGGAAGTATTTAGTAAAAAATACGGTAGTTCACCAAAGGGTTTCTACGAGTGTACCTCACTATTCAAAATGCACAAGATCAGAAAATATTACTTGCATATAAACGAAGTCAAAATAAAGCAATCAATAACACCATACAGTTTACCAGTACATTCAACAAGGATCACAGCCAATGTATCAGAATTAGTCCTGGAGTCATTCATGTCATATCAACATACACCCCACACCAAAAACTAGCACCTTCCCTTCCCCACCCGCCCTCCCTTCCCCGCTATTGCTGCCTCCGACTAAACAGGAAGTGAGGGCCATCGGGACGGTGTGTTTCTCGATGCCACTTGCCCTAAACTCCAGTAGCGTCCATCGTCTGTCTTTATCCAGGAGCTGCTCGATGACGGCACGTGCCACATCGGTCCGCACACTGACAGGTCGTCCCGGTTGACACACGTTCTACCCACTGTGCTACTGTACGGTATGGTAGGGCAATATTCTCAAGGGCTTCCATTAATTCACTGTGACATTCCATCACATTTCTCCCTTGGAGAACGACTATTTTGATGTAAGCGCGCTGCTCAATACAGGTTACTTCCATCTCGCACGACACTCACCAACTGACTGATTTCACAGCCCTCGCTGCGCACCTACCAGCTATCACAGAGTCGTCTGTTGTTCTGCATACACACTATGCCTGCAGAACTTTCACACGACACATATACGTTTGTGATCTGTTCACATATCTACAAGACAAAATCTAGTTGCCATGACTTTTGCCCCAACCGTCATGTATATATATATATACATATATATATATATAGATCAGGTGGTAGGGTGTTAGCACACTGGTTAGCACAACAGATATTATCATGGCATCTAACTACCATCAGTAACTCTAAATAAAACTTATGATTGATTGTAAAAGAAATGACTGTATTCTACATGAACTCTCAAGGATTCTCGCCACACACAAACTATTTACACTGGCTATTGCATCTTTCTGGTACTGACTCGACATCTGACTTCCGAGCAGAGATAAATTGGTGTTGGCAAAGATGTACTCACGTGACTGAAGTTCTTGAAGATAACCTATAACTTAGGGACCTGAGCCCAAAAAGTTAGTCCTAAATACTCCAGGTGCTCTGCCCCTTCGGGGGTGCTCGAGGAAATACCTTAAACGTGTTCTTTATTTATTTTTGTTCGGGGTAGCTTTTTTTTTTGGTGTATTTTCGTTGTCCTAATTGACCATTGCTGTAACCTCGTGGCCGTTGGGTGTTTGGGGGGAGATGTCGCGCCTCGCTCTGTGGCATTTTATGAATTGTTAATCAATTATTGCTCTTGCGGCATTTTGTGCAGGGCTGGCGTGGCCTACCTTTTCGGATATTTTGGCGGCCTCGGGCCGCGTAGTGTCACCTATGATCATGTTTGTTTTGGGACCTGCGTGTCAATTTGGGTTCACGCGTTTATCTGTATTTGCTCGAGTGCAGAATATTTTGTTGGGGTCCCCTTTTGATATTTTATTTATTTGTTATTGTTTATGTCTTATTATATTTCTTCTGTTTGTGGCGGCTGGTCCTATTGCGGGACGGTTGTGTTTTGTTTTGCGGCATTGTTGCTACCATGCACTTGCTTGTTTTGCCTCCATAATAGCTTTTGGGATTAGCCCATGGTGGTCAACCTTTCGGAGCGCTTTGTTCCTTGGGGAATTTATTGGGTATTCTTAATTTATTTAAGTTTTTTTCCATTTTAAAATCTTGTGGGATGTTGTTTTATCGCCAATAAGGTTTTTATTTTGAAATGTTTGTTCGTTTTTCTCCTGTAACTTCGTGCTTGGTCCGCATGCTTTCCGGCTGTGTGCCGTTGTGTTATTTTTTTTCTATTTCCTGTAAATTTGGGGCGCTCCCTTGTGAACGAGTTTTCTTTAATTGTAAAGGCTTGTCTTGCTTTGCCTCGTGCGTTTCCCTGTAAATTTTGTGAGGGGTTGTGGTTTGTATTTCTTGTATCATCGTTTTTTCAATTTCCTGTGAGGTAAGTCCTAGCATGTTATGTGTTTTTTTTTCTTTCTTATTTCTTCTGTACCACACAATCCTTTGTTTATGTGTCTGTAATTTTATGTTATTGTTGGAATACACCCCAAGTCTTTTGAAAATTGTTTCCCATTTTCTTTCTCCCTGTTTTTCTCCCTCTCCCTGTAGCAGTAGCACCTGGGGGCATTCCTTAAACTAAGTCTTCCCTCCACCTTCGGCCCATCAGGCAAGATCGGTATTCCTTCCATCCGTTCCTTTCTGGTCGGGCAGCCGGGGGATATCGCAACCGCCACTTACCAAACGAAGCCACTACTCAGAAAAGGTCGTTTGGTGTCGCGGTTGGTCTAAGTGCGATTTTTCGAATATGTCACCAGGGGCCACATCTACCAACATTTTAAGTAATTTTTTATCTCACAATATTTACAAGTTTTTACTAAATCCCCCCGCGGTAATTATATACATGACAAGCAACCACGAACCATAACCTAACAGAGTTGTGTGTGGTGCAAATACTTCGCACAACGAATATCATCACTTAATCGGTACAAAAATTGCTTTACCGCGACGACAATATGGCGACTAAATTTCAACTATACACGAGGCTAGTCTGTAATACAACCGTTCAATTCAGGAACTCAAAATCAAGTGAAGTCACTTCATTGCCTATGCCACACATTCTCTAAAAGTCACAACCTCTAACCCAGACAAATTACATGAACAATCTCATACCCCTAATAAATACATGGAAATGAACTTGCAATGTGACCTCTGTCACTGACCTTGGCCAAGGGCAAAGCCTCACTATACAAAGAAATCTAAATTTGGACTGGAACTTCCGTCTTGCCACATCCTGGTTACTGGCATACACAATGCTTGGACATAGGATGAAATTTTCTTTCAATAAAATAAAAGTCCCTAGAGAATCCTTTCAATATACATAATTATTAGAGCCTAGATTTCTAAGCCAAATGCTTATAAATGCTTTTTTTCGCTGAAATACGAGTTTGCTTACTTATTTTATTTTTTATTTTTATTAAAATAGCTTATTTTAACCAAAACATGTAAATTTAAAAGTAAATGTTCACTCCTAACCATCATTTTAGCATTCAAGCAATTTGTCTGCCATTTTATATCTACTAATAAGCAATACGGTATAAAGGGAAAAGCCCCAGGATGTTGTGAAATAACACTGCATAGTTGAAATTACGAGAGAAATTTAGGATACCCCACCGAATACAGTAACTTCTACTGCGATTACGATGTCAAATCCGGTATCGACATATTGTCACTTGGTGACTTGGTGAATCCACCGCTTCGCAAGCAGTTAGGGCACAACTCGCTGATTCAATCAGCATTCTTCTTTCAGTCGTGCAACACGTGTTCGTGTGATAAGATGTATATGACCGCGATCGGTCATGTAGTAAGTTAAGAAATGCCACCCACAAAAATATCTCAATCGGTTTTGTTGCACAAATACGTAAACCAGTTTGGAAGTGGTATATTTTTTTTGGTGTGAGAGAAAAGTGTTTCTACAAAGAGAAAAAAAAAATACAATGTACAGCACATTAACACAAAGCGACATAAGGAGAGGATTGAGAATAAATCTAAGTAAAATCAGCAACTAATCACAGGCACTGTAGGCGAACAATCGAATTCAAGTGATACATTTTTCTGAAACTAGTGTTTAGCATTAGTGAGCGGCTTCAGGGATTTTTTGAAAATCACACAAGCAGAAGGGTGCCGGAGGAATCGACATTGCGAAAAATCTATTTGCAACAGTGTTTTCAAGATGTAATTTGTCATGTTTGAGATCAAATAACGCACAAAATAATATGGATTTCTATTGATGAAACCACAGATTCAGCAGGACAATGTGTGTGTAGTGCTGTAGTTGGTGCTATGAAAGCATGCAGTAGATCATATCTTCTTAATATACAAGTACTTGACCGAGTAAATACATTACAAAATGATTCAATAACTCGTTAGCTACCTTGTGGCCAGGAAGGGGGGGGCACAGTATGACAATGTATTGTTACCAGTGATGCTGCTCCATATATTGTTAAAGCAGGAACTGGATTAAAAGTCCTTTATCCTAAGTTAGTTCACCTGACGTGTATTGCTCACGACTTACATCGTTAACAGTTAAAAGCCAATATGAAGACTTGGATTTTCTTGTCTCTATCGTGAAGAAAGTGTTTGTAAAGTTACCGATTAGAGTTATTAACGAAAAACCCTGGTTACGAAACACTGTGTAAAATTGCTGTAACGCTTTCTGGTACAGAAACGTACAGTAACCTATATCAAGAAAATTTCACTCAAGAAGAACTTTGGTGCCTTTCACACGTTCCTGTAACGTCATGCGGCGTTGAGAGATATTTTCACTGTTTAAAACATTCTTCACTAACAAAACGCATGAGCGTCACACAAGAAAATCTCAAGATGACCTTCCTCGTGTACTGTGACAAGCTTACGTAGGGTAAGAATTTATTAGAGGTTTTAAAGCGGCAATGAAATGTAACGCTCATTTAAATGTAACTCAAAGGATTTATTTAACACAAAATACATGAACTGTTTAAATGCGTTGTGCCGTGAACAGATCATAAAACGAACTGTTTAAAAGTTAGTTGAAGGCGCTAGTTGCGCCTATCGATCAGGATGGAGGTCGATACCGGCAGGTACCGATCTCACCAACACTTCCCCTCGACCAACAGCCGGAGTCATCCTGATGCATGTGGTCTCAAGCCAAGGCTTTGAGCACATTTCTCGTGCTTAGACCTTCATAATCCTTTTGTCAATATGTCGGCAGGCATCTCATCCGTTTGAGTGTACTCCACCGAAACCACCTTTTTGGCCACGGCATCTCGGACGAAATAGTGCCTGATGTCGATGTGCTTCGTCCGTGAATGAAACATAGGATTCGATGTCAGCTTCTGCGCACCTACATTGTCGTTCTTCACTGGGACAACATCTATCGGTTTCCCGAAGTCTTTCAGGAGTTTCCTCATGTGTAGAGCTTCCTTGGTTGCTTCTGTCAAGGCCATGTATTCGGCCTCCGTCGACGACAGGGCCACAGTAGGCTGCTTCCTGGACTCCCAGCTCACTGCAGCGCCGCCTAGTGTGAACGCGTATCCGGTGTACGATTTTCGATCCACCAGGCAGCTTCCCCAGTCAGCGTCCACGTACATCACCCCTGGATTTGGAGTACATGAGGCAGAGATCACGTGTGTTAGCGAAGTATCGCAAGACACGTTTTGAAGTCTTCCAGTGCTGCTGTCCGTGACAGTCGAACTGAGAGAGAGAACTGACTGCATGGGATATGTCCGGCCTCGTTCCCACCGACAGGTACATTAGAGCTCCTATCAACTGTCGGTAGGGGACGCTCTCCGCTTGTTCGCCAGGGTTCACGTCTTCCTTCTGCAGCTTCGTACCTGGATCAATGGGAGTGCTGACAGGCCTGCACTCTGCCATTCCAAATCTCTCCAGGACCTCGTCTATGTATCCTTTCTGGCTGAGTTTTATCTGGTTGGCGCTCCTCTCGAACTCCAGCCCCAGACAATACCGCACGTCCCCCAAGTCCTTGATCTCGAACTTGGTATTCAGAAAGTCTCTCACCACGTCGATCTTCTTGTCGTCTCGAGCCATGATCATCATGTCGTCGACATAGATGATTATATAAATCCTATCTTCGACCGGTCCGATGTGGTACATGCATGGATCTGCATCCGAGCGAGTCGCCTCGAGATTTTTCATCTCTTCCTCAAGACGGTGATACCAAGCGCATCCTGCCTGTCGCAGTCCGTACAACGCTTTGTTTAGTGAGCACACCATGTCACGATTGGTCAACTTCTCCAGCATCTCATCTGCGGTCTTTCGCACAGTCTCGTCAACCGACTCGTCTTGGACGGTATGGGCAAGAACGTCCTCGAAGTGGTCCGGGGCCTCCATGAAGATTTGCTCCTCGACTTCTCCGTTCAAGTACGCCGTCTTGACGTCTAGCTGTCGGATCTTTAGATTATCTTGTACAGCTAACGCCACCGCAGTCCTTATTGTGCTCAGCCTTGCGACTGGAGCGAACGTGTCGTGAAACTCTATTCCTGGTCTCTGCGTGAAACCCCTCGCTACCACGCGCGCCTTCCGCTTGCTGATAGTGCCGTCAGGGTTAAACTTATTCCGGAGAACGAATCTGCTTCCTATCACACGTTGCCCCTTGGGACGGTCGACCAGCTTCCACGTATTGTTCCGAATCAGTGAAACTGCTTCTTCTGACATTGCTTCGATCCACGCAGGTGAGTCATCTCCGGAGATAGCTTGGGTCAATGGGATTTCAGAGACGTTAGCCGCTTCCCCTGGTCGATCACCGTAGTCCTTGCGGGGTCGCCCAGATTTTCCAGTTCTAATCAAACGAGGCGACCACCTCTTCTCCTAGATGATGCCGCTTGTTGCTCATCGGATTGGATCTCTGGTTCAACAAAGTAATCGTCAGCAGGAAAGCCTATGAAGCCATCGGGGAATTCCCATTCAGCAACATCAGGTTGGTTTTCTGCCAGAACTTCGTCTCTCGACACCAGCTCGAACTCCAGTTCATGGATCGGATCCTCTGGTTCAATGCGTACTTTGTCCGGAGGGTCACACGGGAACAGATCATCGACTGATTTCTTAGGCGCGGTCATCTCCTCATGAAAAACAACGTCTCTCGTGATCTCGATCTTCTTCATTTCAGGAATCCAGATGCGGTAAGCCTTCGACTGCTCCGAATATCCAACAAAAATTCCCTCTTTTGAGTGAGTGCTAAACTTTCCCTTGTTTGGGGTCTTGTCCAGGCAGAACACCTTGCTCCCAAAGTCCTTGAAATAGTGTGCAGTCTGAGTTCTGTCGAACCAGCGCTCAAATGGAGTCTTCCCGTTTAGCTTTTTGGTTGGACATCGGTTCCTCAGATAATTTGCGGTGTTGATCGCCTCCGTCCAGAATGTCATCGGTAGGCCAGATTGCAGGAGTAAACATCGCGCTGCCTCTTCAAGGGTCCAATTTTTCCTCTCGGCCACACCATTTTGTTCAGGCGTATATGGTGTTGTGAGACGACGCTCGATCCCCTCAGATTTCAAGAACTCGTCAAATTCCCTGTTGACATATTCACGTCCATTGTCGGACTGTACGCACTTTATTTTCAGACCGTGCTGCTTCTCGACGAAAGCCTTGTACTCTCGGAACATTTGCAACGCCTCGCACTTAGTCTTCATAAACCGTACCTCTGTCCATCTCGAGTAGTCGTCCGTAAATATGATCATGTACTTGGATCCACCGTTCGACACAACACCCACAGGGCCACCAACATCTGTGTGAACAATATCGAGCTCACCGGTCACACGATTTGACTATTTCGGGAAATGTATTCGAGTCATTTTGCATTTCGTGCAAATGTCACACGTTAGATCTCTACATCTCCCATTTAGGTGCACACCTCGAATGGATCCGCTCTTCACTGCCGTATCGAGATCACGAAAGTTGACGTGACCCATCCTTCGATGCCACAGCTGCGCCTCATTCTCGTCGCGCTTGTCTTCTGACACTGCGTTTTGACATTTTTCCAGTGTGGTGCCCTGTAAGTAGTACAGATTGTCCTTGCGCTTTGCAACTAACCTCGTCAGTCCATTCTGGTCGAAAACTTCCGCCTTCTCTTTGCCAAAAACAACCGAGAAACCACGGTCTATCATCTTCGAGACTGATAAGAGATTAGTGCGGATCTCAGGAACGTGCAAAATCTCATTGAGAGTAACGTTGCAAGTTTTACCGTCAACTCTTGTTGCAGTTCCTGGGACCTTTATCTCTGCGGTTGCGCTGCTCGCTAACTTCAGCTTGCCAGTCTCGCCCTTGTCCATCTCTGTAAATACAGTCGCATCACCGCACAGATGAGATGTGCACCCACTGTCGAGAAACCACAGGTTTTCGATGCTGCTCGTCGCGATCTGGCACGTATCAGGTTCCTCAACTGATAAGAGTGACGCGTCCGACAGCTGATTTTTGTTGACCTTAACATTGCAGTCCACTGCCTTATGTCCCTTGAATCCGCACTTCGAGCATTTGAACGGAAACGATTTCTCCTTGTCACTCGTACCACCGGAGTAGCCGTGGTTTTTGTTTTGAGGCTTCGACTGTGGTTTCCTTGAAGGACCTTTCTTCTTCACGTACATGGCGCCTTGATTTTCCATCGGTGTTGACGAGGCAACTCTGGCATCGTGTTCTTAGATTATCTTCGTACGTAGATTCTCAGGCTTCGGTAGATCGTCCCGGCTCTCGATGGCAATTCTGAAATTTTCAAAACTTGCCGGCAAACTGTACAGCATCATGATGGTAAGTTGGTCTGGGTTAATAACTACGTCCATGTCAGCCAACTTGTCGACACAGTCAAAGTAGTTGTTGAGGTGCTCACGGATGTCGCCACCTTCAGTCATCTTTTGCAAGGTTAGACTCTTCAACAACGTGGCCATGCGAGCCGGCCCCTTCGACTGAAACGCATCCTCAAGTTTCTGCCATATCTCGCTTGATGACCTGCAGTTCTTCACCAACTTGAGCTGGCTTGGTTCGATGGGTAGGATTAGGTCTGACATGGCCCTTTCATCCCTAGTCGTCCACTCGGTCACTTGGGCTGCATTGTCCTCACCCGGCTCGGGTTTGACGATCTGGCAGTTGACATAACCCCACGCGTCATTCTTTATCAGAATGGCGCGCATTTGCATTTCCAGGTGTCGTAATTATCGCGCCCTAAGGCCTCGATGCGCACTACACCGTTTGAATTCATTGTCTCAATTCAATCGTGCCGCGTGTTAATGTCCGGAACACTCACGATTGTTCACAATAAATTTGCTGTGCCGCGAGTTATTGTTTAAAACACTCACAAACGGCCATACACTTTGCGTTGCGTGCTATTGTCCGGAACACTCGCAAATAGGCCTATGGAATTTCGTGTCGTGCGCGTTTGTACACAATTCGCACGTTAAGCTGGTTTTCTTGCATCACGTGTTATAGTCCAAAACACTCGCAATAAGCCAAAATTCGCGTCGCGTGTTATTGTCCAAACACTCGCGATTGGCTTTTTCACCGTTCACTCACGATCAAGCACACAATATTCGAGAAGACGGCGTTTGTTCCTTCTCGCTTTGTTGCTGTCCAGAAGTTTCTCGAGAGAGCAAGATGTCGGCCGATTCGACGCGTTCTTCACTTTGTGTGTCCGCTTGATCCCGCTGTTTCCAGTTTTCAGTTAATTTAAATCTGAGCCAATCGTTCTGGGTCCATAACCTATTAGAGGTTTTAAAGCGGCAATGAAATGTAACGCTCCTTTAAATGTAACTCAACTGATTTATTTAACACAAAATACATGAACTGTTTAAATGCGTTGTGCCGTGAACAGATCATAAAACGAACTGTTTAAAAGTTAGTTGAGGGCGCTAGTTGCGCGTATCGATCAGGATGGAGGTCGATACCGGCAGGTGCCGATCTCACTAACAGAATTCTATGAAACAATATATTTATGATTTAATTTTAATTTTTAATTCGCTTATTTTTTGAGCTTATTTGTTTCATTTTTCGTGCTATTTCACCATTTGATTGTGCTTACAAATCCGGGCTCTAATAATTATATACTTAATAACTATTTATTTTATTTATCGTATGGCTTTTAGTGCCGGGAGTGTCCGAGGACATGTTCGGCTCGCCTGAGTCTGTAGCTGCTTCCAGCGGACACCCTAAAGGGCGAGCTACAAGTTCCGTTCAATTTCAAGTAGTTCCAACTTTCGCCACCAGATATCAATGATACCTAGTGGTGAACGTTGGAACTTTGATAGAGCGTTCTGACGAAATATAACCTAACAAATTTTGCTTTACACAAGTTTAGTCTGTGAAAGGATCTTTTACATGCCATAAATCTATGACATGGGACCGCCGGCTTTACTTCCCCTCCGAAGGAAGGCACACTGAAGGATTTTAACGCTCTTAAAAAATCCGACGACTTCGGCCGGATTTGAACCCGCTATCTTGGGACAGCAGTTCAGCATGCTACCGACTACGCCACGGAAGCCGCTACTTAATAACTGAAACCCTATAAGCTAAAATTATGGGGATGAAGGATGGACATAAAATAAAATGATATGAAACACGATAGCCTAACTTGACTTGTTCCCAAGTCACAAAGTTGGGGGTTGGAGTGCACTATTGTAACCTGGAACAGTTACAGAGTGTACTACATTATAAAAGCGTACATACAGTAATTGTTGAAATAATAACTTTACAATGAACTGAACCCCATTCTCGTATATTTGATGGGAAATCAAATCAGTCTTGTGTAATGCCTAACATCATAATTTTGACTTTAGTCAAAAAGTTCAGTGTAAACAACTACCAACACTGGTCCCTTCTTGTGGGCTACTGTACTTACATCTAGTTGAGCTTTGAAGGCATCTGTAGCACCCACTTTGGGTAAAGTTTTGTACTGAGAAGGAGCCAACAGTGGCCGTCTGAAAACACCATCCTGGAGAGTTGGTGCCACCACCTTGCTGAGCAAAAGTCTCTTCTTAGCACCTGTCTCCACCCTGACACCATTAGGACCATTCTTCTGAAAACCATCAAGGTAAGCATCAGCTCGTGTGTTAACACAATACGGCCTTAGAGCGGGCTATGCTCGCAGTAACACTTAAGATATGTATGGAAAATATACCCACTTTATCATCGGTTTAGAAATTGTTGCCGGATATCTTAGTTACCAGAAAAATCCAGTAGATGGCAGCATTGATAAGGGATTGACAAGAAACAAATAATTTCATCAAGTTTGGGCCTATAGATTCCAGCCTCCATGACTTGTAATATGGCATGCTATTACAGATGAAATGTTTCTATGAGGATATTTTTATATATCGATATACCTTTCAGTATTTTCTTTAACCATTCATTAACTTCTAAGTGTTTTGTTTTCTTGTATTCTATCCTATTGTAAGACTTTCTTCAAAACTACAACATAGTTGAATCAGTGTTTTTTGAAAGGGCATAGGTGAACGAAAGGAAATTGTTGGGAAACTAAATAAAACTTCCCCAAAGGCTCAATTTTTAATTTAATTTTTATTTTATTTTAATGGATTTTGTGACTAACATGCTTTTATGGAACATGTTCCACTCTCTAAAATAAGTTTATACATTTTCCTCCGGAAGATAAGCACAAAAGAAAATCGTGCTACTGCACCCTTTCAAAAAATCGACTAATTAAGACACAAAAATGTTCAATAAATTGTCCGAAAATGCAATCTATTTGCTAGTGACAGATATTTACACAAATGTATGGCAAATATGGACACCAAATATAATGGATCATTGTTAAAATATCAGTTTAGGACTTAAATTGGAATTTTATTGCAATACGGTACTAAGAAATTAGTGCAAATCTAAAGCACAGACATCAGATGGAATGGATTTGCTACACACAAAAATTGCAACAAATCTGAAGCACAGGGAAACACTTACAACATAAGAAAGTCATTGTTGGTTGGTTCCTTAGTTTAGGGGCTGCAACAACGCAGTCATGTAGTCCTGTGTACTTTGGGTGTGACGCATGACCGCCCTTTCAAACTCAATATTTTTGAACATGAGTTTTATACGGAAAGAACGCTTCCACAAGCGTCCTTTCAAAGGAAACAGATGGCTCTAACCAAAAGGAAAACAGAACGCTAAAAAAAGTGAAAATTTCAAAAAATGTCGATTACGCCCTTTCAAAAAACACCGAATCAGTTATGGCGTCATTGAAACATGAAATTATATATGCAAGTGTTAAGTGTTACTTTGCATTAAAATATGAAGCCCACTGAGAAGATTGGAAAAACAAAAATTAAAAATCACAGATTTCTTTGAAATTTTATTAAAAACCTCAGTTCAGGCTGGTAAATGGTCAGACTAAGTGACAGACCAGACTTTTGTAAATACAAAGACTATTAGGCTTATTTTAAGGATTTTCTCAATTTAACTGGGAGAAATTGGAGACAATTATTAAATTTAAAAAATTTAAAAAAGGTAGATTTTATTTCCTACAGGATGACAAACATGAATAATCATCAGGTTCTACAAATACCTAGATTCAGGAAATTAGAATTTCTTATGACTACAGTATTATAAGTACACAAGACTAACACTTTAGAAATACAAATCTACAACATATCTTCACATGTACAGTAATTTAAGTTCACTACCCTTTGCTTTAGAGAATGCTAGGCAATGCCTAGAAATATGCCATTAAAAAACTGTATTTGCCTGCTAGATATACAATATACACACCAACAATAATTTGTAAGTTAATATTACAGCACAGAAGTTTATGCTGTCTGAACATTGGCAATATAATATCCATTAACACATGGTACTAGATTTAATGCAAAAATATTTACAGTTGTAGGCATTTTACTTCAAATGGTCCTGCAGCTTAGAAAGCCATAAGAGAAGCAGTTCTTTATGATACTCAAGATTTTATCAAGACTTTTGTTGTCCAGTTTGGATTATAACTTTGAATTTTAAGAAATAAAACTCGTTCAACTTATTTGCACTTACTTCTGTACTTGTAACACCAGGTTTAGCTTTCGGAGGCACCTTGGTCCGTGAAGAAACTGGAGATTTGTTAGGAGCACCACAAATATGGCCACATGGACATACCAGCTGGAAAGGAAACATGTAAGTTAGCACCTAAAACAAGCACAAAACGAAAACAGAAATTTGCTAGATATTGACAAAGAACATGAAGCATCTCACACAAACAAGCACCTTTTCCCAACTACCCCCGAATTCCAGTATTAGCAATGACCCTACTCTGCTTTCAAATTGAATTCCTAATCAACAACACCAACAACCATATAACTTATCCCTGCCACGTCTGTCAACATAGTCATCATCCTATGAGAGTTTTAGGCTTTCAAGGTCATCATCATCATCTTGAGCAGTTTCCGACCGGTGGTCGGGTCTGAAAAATATGATAATGATAGCGATTGTTGTACAGGGGCTTAAGAACTTAGATACAGAGCTAAAACATAATTACTATACTAGAATAAATGAAAAATAATTTACATACAAACTATGTATCAAAACAGCTAAGACTATCAAAGAAATTATTTTGAAATATTTTATAAAACAACTTGTATAAAAGTTATATAAAGCAATCACACCATTACACTACATAAAATATGTCGTCAAAGCTCAGCATTTATTTTATTTATTTATTTATTTATTTATCGTATGGCGTATACATGAGCTACAGATCTATATATATACACTATTTACATAGTTAATCGCTTGTGGTGTCCCCAGGAAAAATTCTCTTCTATCTCCGTCGAAACGGCTCAGTGGGCATTCTTGGGTGATGTGCTTCACAGTTTGCCTCTCAGCACCACAGTCGCAACAAGATGATGACTTTTTCCTCCATTTGTATAGCAGATCTGCACACACACCATGGTTAGTTCGAATCCGGTTTAGCTTGGACCATACTTTCTGAGGTTGTTCAAAGCCAGGTACCTTCTGTGTGATGCATGGCATTTCCAAAGACTCTGCTGGGGCGAATTGTCTCCATTCATTAGACCATTTCTCAGTAAGGTTGAAATTATTCATCGCCAGATTCTCCGCCGTGCAGATGGGTGGATGTCTTGACTTCAGTCTATCTATATGTAGGTGGTGGATATCCTCATGAATGGGCAGTCTTTGATTAATCTGGATCTTCTTGTATTCATTCATCATCGAAGAATACCTTGAGATTTTACTCATGCTTGGTTGGAGTCTCCATTTTCGGAAGTAGTATCCTAAAACAGCGAGGTGGGGTGGGGGAATATGGCTTAATACAGGCAGCCACTGAATAGGAGTTGATCTGATCGTGCCTGTGATCATTTTCATTGGGTCATTTAATTTAACATCTATTCTCTTCACATGAGGGCTGTTTATCCAGACAGGGGCACAATACTCTGCAGTAGAGTAAACCAGGCCAAGAGCTGAGCAACGTAAAGTAGTTGCACTTGCAACCCCAAGTCGTACCACATAGTTTTCGAATGATGTTGCGTGTCTGAATCTTGGCAGCACTCTTTCTCAAGTGTTCTTGGAACGACAGTGTTCTATCGAGTGTAACACCCAGATATTTGGGGTATCTATTGTGGCGGAGAAGGGTGTTATCGAAGAATACCTTGAGATCCCTTGAAGCCATTCGGTTGTTCAGATGAAAACAAGAAACTTCTGTTTTACTCATGATTGGTTGGAGTCTCCATTTTCGGAAGTAGTTTCCTAAAACAGCGAGATCTTTTGTCAGCGCTTCCTCTATGTCCTCGAAGCATAGGTCGTTAGTGGCAAGTGCCCAATCATCTGCATAACCGAATTTCCTGGATTTTGTGGGGGGTATATCTGAAATATATAAATTGAACAGAAGTGGGGCAAGCCCTGATCCTTGTGGAAGTCCATTGTTTAGTTTGCTGGATCTGCTGATTTCACTTCCCATGACTACGCAAAATGTTCTGTCACTCAGCATGTTGTTTATAAGGTGAGCCAGACTCCTGCATGGAATCACTTTAAGGAGTTTACTGATAACGCCTTCTCTCCACACTGTGTCGTAAGCTGCCTTTAGGTCTACAAATGCTACCGAAGTCTTTAGTCTTTGTTGGAATCCTGCTTCGATGAAGGTAGTTAATGACAGGACTTGATCGGCACAACTTCTTTGTGGTCTGAATCCTGCTTGTTCAATAGGGATCGTTTCGAACACTTGTAGCAATTCTATTCAAGATTAGTCTTTCTAGTAGTTTATAGCATGCACTGAGCAATGCTATTGGTCTATAGCTCTCTGGTGTTTCACTAGGCTTTCCTGGTTTTAGGATTGCAATGACTTGACTCATTTTAAATAAGCGAGGTAGGTTGCCTGTTCGAAGAATGTAAGTTAGAAACCTAGATAACCATAGTTCCGTATTTTCTCCACTATTAATCAGAAACTCGGGGTGAATCCCATCAAATCCCGGTGCTTTACCAGATTTCATATCTTCTAAAGCTGCATCGATATCGTGCACACTAAATGGTCTAGTGTATTCAGAATGAAGGGGGCTTGTGGCCTTGAGACTGGTTAATTGCTTTTTGATATTTCTTGTATGATTTCTGTCTCTCGGTGTCCTAGACAAAGCAACTATATGAGCAGCAATTTGGTTTGGAGTAACTGCAGGATTTTTACGAACAATGGGAGTGGCCCCACCAAGCTTCAGTAACAATGACCATGCCTTTCTGCTCGATTCTCGGAAATTCATAGATGTTACAGTTTCAATCCAGCTTTCTCTTCGGGCATTATCAAGATTATGAAGCAGTTCATCCCCGATTTCTTGTTCGCCACTGGAAAGGAACTCTTGGTATAGCTTTTCATTTTCATCCGTCCATCCAGGAATGTATTCCTTTCTGTAACCTCTAGGAATGTGTCTTTTTGCTGTGGCAATTACAGCTAAAATAGATGAAGGACAGTTCTTTACCAGGGTGTCTACTGTAAGGATAAAGTAAAAATTAGTTACCTTTTAGGTACCTTTTAGTTACCTTTGAATTCAAGATACGTCTGCGGTCTGCTCATCACGGAGTGAAGAAAAACAACAATGAACTGCTTTTAAAGAGGTTTTTTATTTATCGTATGACTTTTAGTGCCGGGAGTGTCCGAGGACAAGTTCGGCTCACCTGAGTCTGTAGCTGCTTCCAGCGGACACCCTTAGGGTGAGCTACAAGTTCCGTTCAATTTCAAGTTGCTACCAGATATCAATGATACCTAGTGGTGAACGTTGGAACTTTGATAGAGCGTTCTTACGAAATCTAACCAAACAATTTAGCTTCACACAAGTTTAGTCTGTGGAAGAATCTTTTACATGACACCGCCGGCTTTACTTCCCCTCCGAAGGAAGGCATACTGAAGAATTTTTAACGCTTTTAAAACATCCGATGACTTCGGCCGGGTTTGAACCCGCTATCTAGGGCACAGCTGTTCAGCATGCTACCAACTAGGCCGCCGAAGCCGCTTTAAATGAAATTCACATGATGTTATAAAATTTTTAAAAATAATAAATATATAAGTTCCTAGATATTTAATATCCAATGAGTTGTTTCAGCTAATATGTCGTCTTGTGCACAATATGTTGTTATAATTACGGTACAGACAGTAGTGGCTCAGCTGGCTAAAGCGCAGCGTTAGGTCATGGGACCAAGCTCTCTGCTGACTCGGTAGACGCGTGGGTTCGAGCCCCACCGTCGGCCGTCCTTGAAATGGTTTTCCGTGGTTTCCCATTTTCAACACCAGGCAAATGCTGGGACGGTACCTTCTGATAGGCCATGGCCGATTCCTTCCACATCCTTGCCCAGTTTCATTCATCTTCATCCATTCCATCTCTCATCCCGACGCGCAGGTCGCCCACGGGCGTCGAATAGAAAGACCTGCACTCGGCCTCTCATGAGGCCACATGACAGAAAAAATATAAAAAAATAAAATAAAAAAAATAAATAAAAAAATAATTACGGTACCAAGAGGTTGCTCTGCTTTTGACCATTTGGCGAGATTTCCTTCGTCCCCGCGGTAGGTCGCGAAGAAACGGATGCGATGTTACGCGATCGTCACCGAATTCTGTCTTCGCAGACATATATGGAGAAATATCGAGATGTTACACGATCGGCGCTGGTCTCAGTTGTTTGATGAGCTTCCCGTATTTTTCACGATAGAACACGGAGAAATATCGCGATTTAGATAATCAGTGTCACTTTTAGTCATTCGACGAGATTTCCATTGTCCTTGAGGTCGGGCACAAGAAAATATAGCATTATTACGCAATCGGCGCCACTTGCTGTCCGTTTGACAAGAATACAATTGTCCTAGTCATTGAATGAGGAGAAATATCGCGATGTATCGCAATCGTTGCTGCTCTCGGCCGTTTTACGTTGTCCTCGAGATATTATGGAATCGTCGCCGAACCCGGCCGTTCAACGATTGTCTGCCTGTCTATCAGTCCTGACGGAATGGCGGAGGCAAGCTCAAGGTTGGGCATGATTAAAATTCACGAGTAGTTATGAACATGTTGTTCGGTCGGCGCCGTGATTCCCTTTGCTGTGGTTGGGAGTTCATCAGTTCAGGGTGGATCACAAGGAGGAATTAGTATTTCGATGCTACGTAGGCTGTCATTTTTAAGTGGATTGATGCACTTCTCGCTCCCCACACGCTTTTAAGTATACGGTCATGGGAAAAGTAGCAAGTAGGTTTCGTGATGGGTGCCCCGTGATGTGTGCCCAATCACCTTTGACAGGATTCCCGCAGTCCTCGTTGTCACAAGATCACGATAGGGGACGGGTTTTATGATTTTACGCAACTGATGTCGATCTCGGTCCGTTTGACGAGATTCCCGCAGGCAAGTCGTGCGGTCAGCCGGCCGTCTTGAGGATGCGATTTTGGAGGATGAACGTTCGAAGTAGGTACGGTATCGAATATTAAGAATTATTCTGAGTGGATTGCACGAATAATACGGCACGTTTTATTTCGCCTGAGAACCACGAATTATCCACAAGTTATCGAAATAATCGGTTAGATTATATATCCGATGGAACGAAAGTTCGAAGGAAAAATCGACTTATAACGGAATGTCGAATTAACCATACTGGATGTCGCAAATTTACTAGACATATTTTTAAATAACTTATATGTATTTCGAAGATTTTTTTGCATTTTTTTTCGAAACGGTAACATTTCGCAAGGTTGCGACATTAAATTATTTCACGTTATTTCTGGACTTCAATTTGACATAGTTTCCAAATAACAGAAATGAGAGATTTCTTTTTAGTTTCGGAAGTAATAGCGAATAAACGTCTCGCGAAAAGTCAGGTTTCCTAATACAGTAACACAGAAAAATATTTCACACGAAATATAGTCTTCTTGGTGCTGAAAATATACGTTGTACCGATGTATATCACTCAAGGTATCCTCAGTATGTATTTCCCTGAGGTCGGGCACGGGGAAATATAGCTTAGTACTATGCAATAGGCACGGCGCCGCTTGCGTGAAACTCTCAATCTCTGAGCCTAGCGGCGCGAGTTTAAATGATTCAACCCGCCTTCAGAAAATTTTCGTTACCCGTTTGTAAAATTCGTTACTTTCGTTACCCATTTGTAAAATTCGTTACTTTTTTGTTACTTTCGTTACCAGTAGACACCCTGTTTACTCACTTAACTAGAATACACTAGTTGAAATACTGTGGTGGTAATACCAGCAAGTAAAAAAAAAAAAAAAAAAAAAACAGAAATATACTATGGGTTAAACCGTAGGTTCCTCACGTGGCATGAAAGGTATTAATAAAATAATGGTCAACGACCTGCAATACGAGAACTTAGAAAAATTACATTGATAATTATTTTCAATAATGAGGATGAAATAACCGTATATCCTAGTTTATTTGGAACTGTTTCGATCCTTTTTGTGGCAAATAATCATCTCAAATAATTAAAATTATACACTTCTTAATACTCTCTCTTCTTTATAACAAGTACTTCCACATATAAATAACTAATTTTAATTTTCATTAAACGATTGCTTAAATATGAATTTTGAATTTCTTCTTGTGGTCTTCTGTCTGTTAAAAACACTGTTTGATATCTTCTGTTATTGAATTTACTGTCTTTTTGGTTTGTAATATTTTATAACAAATATTTTTAAAGACAAAAGCTGCATTTCACTATCCTTAAGAGTCATTATTAGTTATGTCTTAACTGTTTTATTTCGTTAACAATTTTTAGACAATAATTATAGGATATTATTGGACAGCCTTAATTAGTTGACGTTTTGGTGTATATGTTTCTTGACAAGTCTGGCTGATTTGTTATACATTGCTCCTTGCGGTTTAAAGACATCAATACTGATGCAATTTTTGTAATATTCAATGACAACACTAAAACAAATAGAAATTTGTGTAAATCATTTGAATTTACTTGAATTATTTAAGTTAATGTGTGTGTCTAGAGCTTTACACAAATATGGAAACTTACCCCTGATGATATTAGATAGTATATGTGCATGTGCTGCTATTAGACCTTTACTGCTCCTGGCTCTTTGGCATGTAGCGTGATGAAGATGAAAACGAGACTAAAGGGGTAATTCTTTAAAAAGGCTAAATAAGAAAACAGCTGCTGGATGCAAATCGGTAATATGATATACAGTCGAGTCTCGCTTAACCGACATTCCATGTTATCTGATACGTAAGACACACACTGTAAATCTATTTTCCTTCCCAGCGTACCATTTACATTTACACCAGACTATCCTCTAGAGCAGTGTTTCCCAAACTTTTTTGTGTGTGTACCACTTTAATAGATGAGAATCTCTCGCGTACCACCTAATGGTTGGGAGTTATAGTATCTATAATCACCATCACAATGTTAAGAGTTAAAGTTCAATTAATAAAAAGTGTGACCATATCCAGTAGTTTTATTATTTATTACAATAAGTAGGCTTATTCAATTCAAACATTCAGAAATGACACTGTAAAAGTAATATTAATAAAAGAACTCTTAATAATTAAACATAAAAACCCAAGTTCAACTAACAACTTCAATGTGAAATGTGAGCTCGAATATTAGAAGCCAACTTAAGAATGTCTGGCTCAAGATTGCTGAGTCTCGTTTTCCACTGTAAGGAGTCTATTTCGGTATCTATTCTTGAGATAAACAAGTGAAGAAAATGCAGTCTCACACAAGTACGAAGTAGTGAAAGGCAGTAAAAATCTAACTGCTTTGTCAGCTATGTCTGCATAGTCTGCACGCCTCTCCACCTAAAAGTTCAGAAGAGCCATTTTTGAAAAAGTTTGTCTTAGTTCTGAATCACAATTCAATTCATAAAACTGCTCTTATCTTTGGCCTTCAAGTCCTCCGGCAACATATCAATGTTTTTATAAGCGGCTTCAGTGGCGTAGTCGGTAGCATGCTGAACTGCTGTGCCCAAGATAGCGGGTTCAAACCCGGCCGAAATCGTCGGATTTTTAAGAGCATTAAAAATCCTTCAGTATGCATTCCTTCGGAGGGGAAGTAAAGCCGGCGGTCCCATGTCATAGAGTTATGGCATGTAAAAGATCCTTTCACAGACTAAACTTGTGTAAAGCAAAATTGTTACGTTAGATTTCGTCAGAACGCTCTATCAAAATTCCAACGTTCACCACTAGGTATCATTGATATCTAGTGGCGAAAGTTGGAACTACTTGAAATTGAACGGAACTTGTAGCTCACCCTTTAGGGTGTCCTCTGGAAGCAGCTACAGACTCAGGCGAGCCGAACATGTCCTCGGACACTCCCGGCACTAAAAGCCATACGATAGATAGATAATGTTTTTATATTTCTAAATTTTATAATTATATTTTTTTCTTAACATCACTGCGTACCACTGCAGCAATACGAGCGTACCACCTGTGGTACGCGTACCACAGTTTGGGAAACGCTGCTCTAGAGGGCCAAACAACGAGCCATGCGCTGTGAATATAACTTTCTGCCGCGACCCGGACATTGTTGCAGTAAAGGTCCAATTGCATACAGGATCGCTAGTGCCTTAGGCAGCGTCGTGCGTATCTATGACGTGGTGATTGTTTCCCCTACTGCTTTTATGTGATGGCTTCGAAAAGAAAGAGGGTGTTAGTGTCTATGGAAGATAAACTGAAGGCAATTAAGAGGCTAGACAAAGGTGAATCAGTGCTAAAAGTGGCCCAAGATTGTGGTGTTGGACGTGCAACTTAGGTGATTGGAAGAGAAACAGAGTGGAAATGGAATAATGGTGTGCAGAAAGAGGGTCAACCTAAGTCTTAGAAGAAAGAAAAACCATGAAACCATGTGAGTACCAAAACGTTAGTAAGACTTTGTATCTTTGGTTCACCCATAATAGGGATAAAGGTGTGCCAATATTGAATCAAAAAGCCCTGCAAATACGTAAGGAGTTTAAATTGTGACCCTGATTTTACAGCTAGCATTGGCTGGCTGGACCGCTGGAAGAAGAGGTATGGAATTCGACAACTCAATGTTTGCAGAGAAAATCTCTCAGGTAATAATAAATCGGTACACATCGTTACTTAAAAGTTCCATGCTTTAATTGATAGTGAAAGTGAGACCGGAGAACAGCTGTTTAACTGTGACAAAACCGGCCTAAATTATAAAATGCTGCCAAACAAAACACTCGCAGCTCAGATAGAAGCAGCAGCTCCAGGGTACAAGCGAAGTAAGGAAAGAATAATAATTCTTGCTTGCAGTAATGCTACTGGAAACCTAAAGTTTAAACTTGCTATGATCGGGAAATCAAAGAACCCAAGAGCTTCCAAAACCGTTTCAAAAAATGCTTTGCCAGTCAAATATTATAACCCAAAGAGCGCTTGGATGAGCTCAGAAATCTTTCAAGAAAGGTCTTTTAGCGAATTTGTACCAAAAGTTGAACAGTCTTAAAAAGGAAAAGCAATTACCGAGAAAAGCCATTTTACTATTAGATAATGCTCCCACTCATCCCAGTGAAGATGAACTTCGAGATGGAGAAATAAGAGCATTGTTCTTGCCGCCAAATGTTACGGCTATTTGTCAGCTTATGGATCAATGTGTTGGAGGCGTTAAAAAGAAATACTGTAGAGAGCTTTTGTCATCTTTGATTGTCACTATTGACCATGGAGAAGATATGGTTATGAAATTAAATCTGAAAGACGTGGCTTACTTTTTGGCAGAGTGTTGGGAAAATGTTGGTACAGGTATAATTGCAAAATCGTGGAAAAGTCTGTTAGGTGACGGGACAGAAATTCTGTCACTGAACAAATTAGCACGGAAAACATGGAGTTGGTATTTATTTGCTGAAACAAATCCCTGGATGTGTAGAAGCAACTGATGAGGACCTTAATAAGTGGCTTGCCCTTGTAGACCAGTATGAAGTCACTGACAAAGATATTGTCGGTATTGTTAACAACTGTAACAAGGAAACAGAAGAGGAAGAGGAAGAAAACATAGTTGATAAAGGTGGTGCCAAAATAACACACAATGATGGATTCAAAGCCCTTGAAACAGCATTGAAATACATGGAGCAACAAGAAGAAACTTTCAGCACAGAGAATGCGTGACATGGCGGCGAGAAAAACACTCGGCAGGCAAGCAAAAGTCTATTACAAACTTTTCTAAACAAATTTGAATATATATCAACTTCTTTTTATGCTTTTAAATTGTAATGCACAGTGAAACTAAGGTGGTTTGGACATGTAAAGAGGATGGAGGAAAATGGAATACCAAGACAGATGCTGGAGGCCAAGTGCAAGGGTAAGAGACCAAGGGGAAGACCTAGAACAAGGTGGATCGATTTAGTGAAGAACAACCGGCCGCGGTGGCCGAGAGCGCTAACGCGCTACCTCGTGCCTCGCTGGCATCGGGAGAGCGTGGGTTCGAATCCCACCTCGGCTGTCCTGAAAATGGTTTTCGTGGTTTCCCATTTTCATCACCAGGCAAATGCCGGGACGGTTCCTTTCAATAGGTCCACGGCCGATTTCCTTCCAATAGCCCTTCCCTGACCCGTCCTGAAAAGAAAAATACATGGCCATTGGCTGCATTAATTAATTAATAATTTAGTGAAGAACAGCGTGAGAAAAAGAAATCTGGACTGGGACAAGATCGTGGAAGAAGAATTCTGGAAGGAAAGAGGAAAGTGGAGAAGTGCCATTACGACCCGGAAGGAGCTGGATAAGGGGAAATGATGATGGTGATGCACAGTGAAAATAATTACTGTATCAACTTTATCAATAATATAACACCAGCAAGCATTTATGATATTGTTACGTGCCACCCCCCTAGTGGCAATTTTTGTTAACTGGATTATGGTGGGTTGAAGAGCACAAACACAGGTTGTTCCTTTAAATAATTAACTTTACTGCAGCCAGAAAGATACAGCCACTCATCAGCAAATGCAAACAATTAGAACCTTACTCCAGTTTCCTCAAGTCTCTTCCTTGAGCGCTCTTGGCCCTTTCACTTGTCAACACACCACAGAAGTTAAACCGTCTTAATGAGTACGGTGACCTTGACAGAAACTACCTGCTCCTCTTCCTCATGTATAACAAATCACAGTTACTTATGATAATCCGCTACCCGCTGTTTCGCTGTCCACAAGCTGGGGAAACAATGTCACTGGATTTCGTAACTCGCTTGGCACTTCGTCACCACACTTCTGTCGCACTCGCTCACAAACACACACCCACAGAAAACTCGGTCCCCTCACTGTTGAAGCCGCTTATATAGCAGGCTGGTGACTCAATGAATTCTAGAATCGTCCAGGGCACACGGCTTCTCGACATTTCCTTCACTGGTTCAGTCACGAATATTCTGGATCATCCCTTTGTCTGTAGTAGCCCTGTTGCATAAGCCGCACGCAATACACTGGGGGAGAGCAGCCTAGCCCTGGGGCAGTTGTGACTCATGCGGCGAGCGATGACACAAACTCACAGCCGTAACACCACCCCCTTCCTAAAAAGGCTGATCGTCCCGATCAATCATTGGTCCGTCTGTGTCCCTCCGTAGGCTGCCAGGCGATCTCGATGCACCATCTTCATCTTCGCCCTCGGGCTCCACTGGATCCTGTAGACGACATCGTTGATCCGTTTCACGACTCGGTACGGGCCCTCCCTGGACTTCTGCAGTTTGGGTGACAGGCCTTTCTTCCGTAACGGGTTGAAGAGCCAGACGAGGTTGTCCTCGTGGAATCCGCCGGCATCCGTCTGTTGGTCGTATCGGGTCTTCATTCGGTCGGTCTCGATCCGCAGTTTCCTCCTCGCGAAGGTGTGCACGTCCTCCAGTTGGTCGACCAGTTCTTGACAATACTGGCTTACCGGGACCGGATCATTCCCAGGTCGGCCGAAGGCAAAATCGACTGGTAGACGGAGTTCCCTCCCGAACATGGCCCGGGCTGGTGTGCACCCGGTGGCTTCATGCACGGCGGCGCGGTAGGCCAGGAGAAATAGGGGAAGATGTCTGTCCCAATCCCTCTGGTGCTCGCTGACGACTATTCGGAGATGGTTCTCGATGGTGCGATTGAATCGCTCTACCATCCCGTCGGACTGAGGGTGTAGCGGCGTTGTCCTTGTCTTCCGGATTCTCAGCAGCTGGCATAGGTTCTGGAACACCTGCGACTCGAAGTTCCTCCCTTGGTCGGAGTGCAGCTCCAGGGGTACTCCGTACCGGCTGACGAATTCCTTCACCAGGGTCTCTGCAATCGTCGCGGCTTCCTGGTTAGGGAGCGCATACGCTTCCGGCCATTTGGTAAAGTAGTCGCTGACGACTAATATGTAGCGGTTCCCTGCCTCGCTTAACGGGTTGGCCCAGCAACATCGATGGCCACTCTCTCCATGGGGCCGCCCACGTTGTAGGTCTTCAGTGGACCCCGTCGTCTTCGTCCTGGGCCCTTGCTGGCTGCGCAATCGTGGCACCTCGCGCAGTGGTTCTCCACGTCAGTTCGGCATCCGGTCCAGTAGAACCGCTCTCTCAGCTTCTCCAGGGTCTTCTTTATCCCTAGGTGTCCACCAGATGATCCTCCATGGACTTCCTTCAGGACTTCCTCCGTCACAGCCTTTGGAACGACGACTTGTTCCCGACATGTCTTCCCGTCGGTGCTCTCCCAGGTACGACAGATGAGGCCATCCCTCACAACCAGCGAGTCCCACTGCGCCCAGTAAGACTTAAACTTTGGGCTGCAGTCACTCACAATGTTCCACCCGGGTCTGGGGACACAGGCCCTCTTCCATTCGGCTATCAGTCCCAGGTCATCATCTTCTGTTTGTGCCTGCGTGAAAGATTCGCGGCTCCAGTTCCCTTGAAGTTCCACAGTACTCCGTCGGCACTGTATCCCGGTGTTCTCCTCCCTCCTAGTACAGAAGGTGCAGTCTTCGGGGCACGGTCTTCGTGACAGGGCGTCGGCATTAGAATGCAACTGGCCTTTCCTGTGCTGGATCTCGAAGTTGTACTGTTGAAGCCTCTCTAACCACCGAGCGAGTTGACCCTCGGGCTGCTTGAAGTTCAGGAGCCACCGCAGGGATGCATGGTCGGTCCTGATGAGAAATTCTTGCCCGTACAGGTACTTGTGGAAGTGTTCAATGGTCTTCACGATGGCGAGCAGCTCCTTCCTGGTGACGCAGTAGTTCCTTTCTGGCTTTGACAAGGCCTTGCTGAAGTAGGCCACTACTCTCTCCTCGCCGTCCAATATTTGCGACAGGATTCCCCCTATACCAAAGTCGCTGGCATCGGTATCGACGATGAACCTTGTTCCAGGTCTGGGGTAGGCCAGAATAGGCGCGGTGCACAGAGCCTGCTTGAGTTGTTCGAAGGCACTGTGGCATTCTGCTGTCCACGTGAAGAGTTGGTCCTTCTCAGTCAGTCGATGTAAAGGTTTGGCGATGTCGGCGAATCCTTTCACGAAGCGACGGTAATAAGGGCAGAGTCCCAGGAAGCTTCGTAGTTGGAACTTGTCCTTCGGAACTGGCCACTCCCTCACAGCTGCGGTCTTTTCTGGGTCGGTGCGCACCCCTTCCTCGGAGACAATATGCCCAAGGTACTGGACCCGCTTCTGGAAGAGCTGACACTTCTTGGGGCTCAACTTCAGCTGGGCAGCCCGTAGCTTCAACAAGATTTCCTTCAGGTTGCTGTAGTGCTCCTCGAAGCTTCTCCCTAGAACGATGACATCGTCTAGGTAGACCAGGCAGGTCTTCCAGTGTAGTTCCCTCAGAATGGACTCCATTAGCCTTTCGAAGGTCGCAGGGGCGTTGCACAGACCGAATGGCATGACGGTGAACTGCCAGAGCCCGCTGCCCACAGAGAACGCAGTTTTCTCGCGGTCTTTAGGGTGGACCTCCACCTGCCAGTAGCCACTCTTCAAATCCAAGGTGGAGAACCATCTCGACCCTGATATGGTGTCCAGCGTGTCGTCGATCCGGGGTAGAGGGTAGCTGTCCTTCCTCGTGACGTCATTCACCCGCCTGTAATCCACGCAGAACCTGGTGGAACCGTCCTTCTTCTTCACTAGCACGACCGGAGAACTCCAAGGACTATGTGATGGCTCTATCACCCCTTGCTCCTTCATCTCTTCTACCATCCGGTCAACCTCGGCTTGCTTGGCGAGTGGGACACGTCGGAAAGGGGCCCAAATCGGTGCGCTGTCCCCAACGTCGATTCTGTGCTGGACCAAGCTTGTCCTGCCGAAGTCTTTGCTCTCCACGGAGAAGACATCCTGGAATTCGTGTAGCAGGTCCTGAAGTTGGCGTGATTGTTCCTCGTCTAAATGGTCCTGGGATCCTTGGTACAGCTTCTGTAGTTCTTCTGGCAGAGCGCGTCTTCTTCGGTTGTCCGTCTGCAGGTGTCCGTCCGTCGTGTCTGTGATGCGGGCAATCCAGGTAACGGGCTCGCAGACTCCTAGGTTGGTGTCCCCGTGAACCGTGATATCGTAGTCGTTCAGGTTGGACAGGCGGACGTACGGCCGAGACGTCGTGTTGATGAGAGTCTTGGCAACTAGCAATCCTTTTGTCTGGATGTCCTCATATTTTGGCTCGATGACAGCCGCCACTCCCTCTGCAGTTCCGTCGACAATTACGGCAGCGCTGACCTCCGTCCTGGCGGGAACGATGACGTCTTCTTTCAGCCTTACTCGTCGTGCGGTGATGGACTCGTGCGCAGGTTGCAAAGCAAGTTCCTCACCTCCGAAGTGCAGAGTGTTGGTACTCAGATCCAAGATGATGTTGTTCTGGTCCAGGAAGTCCAGTCCGATGATCACTTCGTTTGATACGTCAGCCACAAGCACTGGATGCTTTATCGCCCGTCGACCAATGACGAACTCCAGTGATGCTTCGCCATGTACCGGTGCGGTCTCTCCGGTCGCGGTTATTAGCTGGAGGTTCCTTAGTGTGGGTTGAACTCTCCACTTCGGGATCACGGTGGGACTGACGATGGTCCTCGATGCTCCCGTGTCGATTAGCATGGGCCAGCTCTCTCCGTTGAAGACTCCGTCGACCATCAGGCTGCTATTATCCCTCCGTAACTGCGTCACACGAACTTGGACTGCCGGGGCTTGACGACTGTCACAAGCCAACCTTTGCCCCCCTAGGCTGGCTGATACTTGCTTTCCTGGGCCACGCGGTTTCCCTACGACTGACTGTCCCGACAGAAACCCTTGGCGGCGGCGATCACCGCAGTCCTTGCTCAGGTGGCCTCTCTTACGGCAGGTCCAGCAGGTCGGAGGTCCTCTTCCGGGCCTCCTCTCCGGATGTCCTTCGGCTACGTTTTTGTTGGTGGTACTGCGATTCTTGAAGAAACGGCTTAGCGCCTCCATCAATTCGTCGGCCAGGGGCTTGGTATCGTTGGTTTTTGCTGGTTCGTTGACGTCCACTTGACGCACCCGCGCGTGCATTCTAGATGCCTGTTTTGCCGTCTCGAACTCAAGTGCGTGGCTCAGCGCATCTGCCAGGGTCTTATTGCGCGCGAGTCGCAGCGCCTGTTGAGTGTCCGAGTCCCTTAGCCCGTCGGTGAAAGTCTGCGTCGCTATCTGCTCCAGAAAGTCGGCCGGCGCTGTTGGGTAGGCGAGCCTTACGAGACGTGCGATGTCCATCTCGAACTCCTGCAGGGTTTCCGCGTTCTTCTGTACCCGGGTCCGGAGCTGCATCTGGTAGGCCTGCTGAAGATGGCTATCTCCATATCGGGACTCCATATGGGCGATTAGTGAAGCGAAGTCCTGAGATCCAGTCGGGATGGCCTGAAGGACGTTAAGGGCGTCCCCTCTCAGCGCTACAATGAGAGCTGTAGCCTTTTCCGTGCTGTTCCAGTTGTTTATTGAACAGGCTGCCTCGAACTGACGTAAATAGGTGCTCCACGGGACCTTTCCGTCGAAGGTTGGGGGCGTCACTCTGCTCTGTCCCGTTCCTGATATTCCCGGTGTACCTGTGGGCGGGCGTCGGCGCAGCTCGGCAACTTCCTCTTGAAGAGCGTTGAATCACGCTTCCATCCCCGTCGACGGGCGTTGGTTCAGCTCAGAAATTTCCTTTTGTAAAGCGTTGAATTTTTCTTCCACCCCCCGTCAGTGGGCGTTGGCGCAGTTCGGCAACTTCCTCTTGTAAGGCGTCGAACTTCTTTTCTACTGCTGTGACTTCCTCACGTAGGCCCTGGCAGACGGTGTTGGCTTCCTGACGCAGACCCTGTTCCAATTTCTTTTGACTTTCCTGTAATTTCGTCAGCAGACACTCTTCCAGATTTTTCTGGCCATCCAGAAACTTCGCAGTTAGGTCCTCTGCTAGCTTATTCTGACCGTCTTCTAATTTGGAAGTCAGGTCCTCGGCTAAACTTTTCTGGCTGTCTTCCATCTTCTTCAGGTCCTCCGCTAACTTATTTTGACCGTCTTCCATCTTCTTCTGGCCGTCTTCTAATTTGACAGTTAGGTCCTTGGTTAAATTCTTCTGGCCATCTTCTAATTTAGCAGTTAGGTCCTCGGCTAACTTCTTCTGGCCGTCCTCCATCTTCTTCTGGCCGTCTTCCATCTTCTTCAGGTCATCCTTCAGGTCCTTGGCTAATTTCTTCTGGCCGTCTTCCATGACACTTAACTTTTCTAGCAATGCTGCCAATTGCGCCTCCATTTTAGCTGTTTGTCTTGTAAAGGGCATGCACTCACAGGAAAATTAGAGAAAATGACCTGCTCTGGTTTTGAAACCAGGACCGTCAGGTGTTGTGCTTGAGTTCGTAATCGGGCTTCTGACACCAGTTGTTACGTGCCAGCCCCCTAGTGGCACTTTTTGTTAACTGGATTACGGTGGGTTGAAGAGCACAAACACAGGTTGTTCCTTTAAATAATTAACTTTATTGCGGCCAGAAAGATACAGCCACTCATCAGCAAATGCAAACAATTAGAACCTTACTTCAGTTTCCTCAAGTCTCTTCCTTGAGCGCTCTTGGCCCTTTCACTTGTCAACAAACCACAGAAGTTAAACCGTCTTAATGAGTGCGGTGGCCTTGACAGAAACTACCTGCTCCTCTTCCTCATGTACAACAAATCACAGTTACTTACGATAATCCGCTACCCGCTGTTTCGCTGTCCACAAGCTGGGGAAACTATGTCACTGGATTTCGTAACTCGCATGGCACTTCGTCACCACACTTCTGTCGCACTCGCTCACAAACACACACCCACAGAAAACTCGGTCCCCTCACTGTTGAAGCCGCTTATATAGCAGGCTGGTGACTCAATGAATTCTAGAATCGTCCAGGGCACACGGCTTCTCGACATTTCCTTCACTGGTTCAGTCACGAATATTCTGGATCATCCCTTTGTCCTAGTAGCCCTGTTGCATAAGGCGCACGCAATACACTGGGGGAGAGCAGCCCAGCCCTGGGGCAGTTGGGACTCATGCGGCGAGCGATGACACAAACTCACAGCCGTAACAATATGTTGTTTCTTCTCTCCCTATTAACCAACATTCCAGGCAATCCGACATCCCCGCGGCCCGTTTGCGTCGGATAAGCGAGACTCGACTGTACTTTAAAACAGGTTGGTGCTAGATTTGACGGAGGGTTGCAAGTTAATGGCAAAATTACAGATAACCTAATTTAGAGGTTTGTACCTCTACAAATAGAACATTGTCTATTATTTAATAATATAATGTTATTGGTTTTACATCCCTTTTAACTCCTGTGGCTTTTACAGATGCGGTAGTGCCTGAATCTTGCCCCAAAGGGGATCATAAATGTGCCAGTAAATCTATTGTCATTATTGCCTCCCATTTGTGCACCCTCAAATACCAACTGACCCGATCCTGCAACCTTGGGAAGAGAAGGCAAGAACGTTACCACAGCGCCAGCAGCGTCGGTTACTGTTCAAATCCTTACAACATTGATTTATATACAGGTAGGCTACCTGGTATAGCTGGTAACGCTCTTGGCCATTGTGCCCTAGGTTTTGGGATTGAATCCTGGTGCAGTCAGTTGGCGTTTGAAGGTGAGAGACACATGTGACGGTACATTTACTGGTACAAAAATTTCATAACACTGACATCAACAACCATAGCAGTTAACAGACCTTTAACCCTTAATGTAATTATTATTAATTTATCTTCTTTTTCAAGTGCCGTGTCCTCTCAGGACATTGGTGATCAGTAGCACAATCTGTTTTTTGATCATAGTTCTTCTGAACAGTTCCGAATTTTTGTCACCCCAAACCACTGGCTAAAGTTGTCGAGCCACGATATGTTTCTTCGCCCCGGACTATGCCTTGCATTAATTTTCCCTTGGAGTATTAATTGAAGGAGTTGGTATTTACTGTTTCACATCATATGACCAAAGTATTCTAGCTTTCTTCTCTTGATGGTATTGAGAATTTCAGGTTTTTTGTTCATACGCTACAAAACTTCTACATTGGTAATTTTGGCTGTCCAAGGTATCTTCAGCATCCTTCGGTATGTCCAAATTTCAAATGCTTGTAGCTTCTTGCACAGGGTTTCAGTTAATGTCCATGCTTTGACGCTGTAGAGTACAATGCTGAAAATGTAACATCTGAGGAGTCGTGTCCGTAGTGCAATGGACAGGTCTCTGCTTATCAATTTATTGGTTCAGCAAACAATGAATTATTGTCAAAATATTGTGTTAGAAGTGTTTCGTGGTGTAAATGTGAACATCCTATTCTTATGTCATCATCATCTTCATTTCCCCTTTTCCAGTCGACACTGGGTGGGGGCAAATATGGTTCCTCTCCACTTTGTTCTGTTGTTCCACCATTCCTCTTCCGACACAGTGTTCCAATCCAGGTTCCATTTTCTAATACTATTCTCCACCGAGTCCTTCCAACGCATTCTTGGTCTTCCTCGTCCTCTCTTCCCTGTCATCCGTCATTTAGTGCTCGTCTTGGTAGCCTTACTTCATTCATCCTTTTGACATGTCCAAACCATCTCAATCTGTTTTGCTCCAGTTTGTCATTTAGTTTCTGTACTCCCAGTTCTTTCCGTAAATCTTCATTTCTCACTCTGTCTCTCCTCGTTTTCTGCACCATACTTCTCAGGAATCTCATCTCAGCTGCTTGTACTCTGCTCTCATCCCTCTTAGTCATTGTCCAAGTTTCTGCTGCATATGTCATTATAGGAACATAATATGCTCTGTACATAACTTCTTTAGCCTTAATTGGTATATCCTTGTTCCATACTAGTCCCCGTACCTGTTGGTAGAAAGCACTCCCGAGTTGTATTCTTCTGCTAATTTCCAAATCTAGTCTTCCATCTTTGGTCAGTTCGCTTCCCAAGTATTTGAAGTGTTTCACCACTTCCAATTCCTTATCTCCTACTTTGATTACTCCTTTTCCTTCTTTCTTATCTCTACTCATCACTACTGTTTTACTCTTCTCCACATTTATCTTCAATCCCCATTGCTCAATCTTTTCATTTATTACGTCTAACTGTTCTTGTACCTCGCATCTCATCCTCGCCCCAGATCACGTCGTCGTCTGCAAACAACATTACCTTCATCTTTGCCCTACTATATTCTTTCATTGCTGCCTTCATGATGTCATCCATCACCATTACGAACAATAATGGTGACAACACACTTCCTTGCTTTAGTCCAGTGTCAATTTTAAACCATTCCGATGTCCCGACTCTAGTCTTCACCCTACTGTAGCACTCCATGCACATTCCTTTTATCATGTCTCTCAGTTCCTTGCCTATCCCCCTATTTGTTAAGCTTTCCCAAACTTTTGTTCTAGTGATGCTATCATAGGCCTTTTCTAGATCAATAAAAGTCATTACCATATCCTTTCCATATTCCCAACTCTTTTCAATGTTCTGTCTCAGAATGAAAATGGGTTCCACTGTTGACCTGCCCCCTCTAAATCCAAACTGCTCCTCCTCTATTTGGCTTTCTACCTTTACTCTAATGCTTTTTTCTAGGATTCTTTCCATTACTTTGGCAACATGCGAGATGATGGTGATTTAGAAAGAAGGTGTTGTCATGAATGCCAAAATATAAAAGTTTTAAACTCAATCTGCTACATTGTTTTTTGTTAATTCTTTTAGGGGATCTACATCATAGCCATGTACCCCGTGTACTTCGGTGTGTGTAGAATTTGTCTGATAACCTATACCAGTATGATGTCTATACTAGTGTGGGTATTTTTAACTGAGGTAGGATTTGGGTGGGCAGCAGCTGTGGCCTTTAAGTTAGGTACCATCCCGGCATTTGCCTAGAGTAGAAGTGGGAAACTATGGAAAACTACTTCCAGGATGACTGAGGAAGGAATTGAACCCACCTCCTCAGTTTTGTCTCATGAGGCTGAGTGTATCCCATTCCAGCCCTCAGACCAGAATTAAATTTCATGGCAGAGCCGGGAATTGAACCTGGGCCTCCGCGGTGACAGTCAAGAATGCTAGCCACTACGCAACGAAGATTTGCTACATGGCTTTAACGGTTAATTTCATTTTAGGGGCTATGGGCAAACTGGTCATCAGCCCTGTGTGTGTTGAATTTGTATAATAAACTGTGTTTTTGTAGTAATATAACTGCAATTATCATGGTAGTTGCCCCAGGACTTGAAATAAAATACCATCTCGGCATTGTCCTAAAGGGAGTGTGGAAAAAAACATAAATTAAAAGAACAGTCAGAAGAAAGGAAGGAAAGAAGCTTGTCGTTTTAAGTGATCGTTATCACTCGATCATGAGCCACGCAACCTTTATTTTTATGTGGAATCCGAACCACAGAACACGATACTTCACTTTGAAAATATCACATGCATTAACTGGGAATCAAACCAGGTCCATCTCAGTGAGACGCAAGCAGCTAGACCACTGAACCATCACATCCCAACTATTAGAAGAGACGAGTGTCTACAAACAAGGTGGTGGTAGCGATGATGGTTTGTTCAGCAGTGGCTCGTTCATATGGGGTGGTCAACAGTCCAAAGGAAATGGCAACCTGTGCTTGGGATGGCTAATGACAGTACCAAGATTCGATCCTTTGATCTCCAGACTTGCTGCAGCTCCCTATCACAGTTGAGGTGTGCAAATTGATGTGTACAGCTGTAAGTACCACTGCTCCACTGAAAGGGGGGTAAGAAGTGGTGCTTCTTTCTTCTTTTCTTTTAATGAAGACTGTTCTTTATCCACAAGATTTTTGCAAACCAAGACTATATAATTAATTTATTTAGCGTATGATCAGAAATAAGGGTCCTTACACTATGTCTTTTACATATTTATACTTAGGTTCTCTTTAGGGAATGCAAGAAGGATTAGCATCCTGCAAGTCTGAAACATTTCCCTGATAGGCACTCAAAGGACACTGTTCCACACAGCTACAATTCAGGGAGGAAAGTTTGACCAATTTATAAAGAAAGTCCGCGAACTTGCCGTAATGTGTCCTGTTCTGGTTGAGGGTTGACGTCTTGCAAGGTAAAAATCCCTGAGGTTGATTTGAGCTTATTTTCGATTTCTGCAAAAAATGAAAGTAGACTCATGAGATCTACACAAGGCCAAAAATTGTGTGTCTGTGTGTGTGTGTGATTTGGTATGTCTGTCCCCCTCCCCTATCAAATCAACATGGTGAAACCGAATTGAACAAAATTTGGTGCAGAGTAGAACTAGCAAAGGGCAGCTCAGTGTCATGTTTTATTTTAATGGAAGCGTAATGGCGGCCACCCAAATGTTCAAAGCTTAAATCAAATTACGACTAACCTAATCATCTGATCTCTACCAATTTTTGCAACAACATACCTACATGTGGGAAGCGTCTTTTGACCAAACTACAAGGTCATCAGTCCAATAGTTTGCAGATGGCGGCCGTGTATGTGTGCAAATCGATCCCCCCCCTATGAATTCAAACACAGCGAAACCAAATCGTACCACCACTAGCAAGGGACAACTCAGTGTCATGTTGTATATCGCCGCCATCATAACAAAAAAAGAAATGGCACCCACCCAAATGTTCTGAGCTTGAACAAATTAAGACTAACCTAATGATCCGATCTCTACCAAATTTAGCAGCAATATACCTTAATGTGAGAAGCGTCTTTTGCCCAAACTACAAGGTCATTAGCCGAATAGTTTCAAGATGGCAGATGTATGAATCATGCAATTATTATAGCCAAACCGTACCTTACGATTCAACAAAGCCTGGCCTTACCAAATACGATCATCGTACTGTGCTCTTATATGGATATGAGCCTGGAAATTATTTCATCTCTTCAAAAGTTTTCTAAATTGTCCCATGATAAAATATAGTGACTCTGGAAGTTGACACAAAACTGGTTTGTACATCGCAGAGTTGACCGAGTTAACCGAGCCGACCAATGAGAATATTAACAGTCACGTGGGGAACTTGGAGCTAGACTGCGTCGTTCAAACAGAGACGGGACGAGCGTGCACGAGCAGAATCGAGGACGCGCCTTCCCCTTCCACACTCCAGACACACTTGCAACGCGTGCTGGGGTGGGCTCTCCTTCGGGAGTCTTTTGAGTTGACCCCCATAGGCGGCCTGTGCGTCGTGATGATTAAATGAACGATGAGGACATACATCCAGTCCCTGACAGAATATTATTTCGATTTGTTCACATTTCGATTAAACTGATAAATGACACGAAAAGTTGCACTTTGAGTTGAGGGGGAATTAAGAATTATTCTAATTACGTGCGATTTTGAATTATTCAAGTTTCAATTAATGTATGTTCTGCTTAACACTCTATAATGTAAAAAATGATAATTTGCATCAGAAAATAGAATGCATTTTATTCATTACACTTATCAAGGGAGTCATTAACTTGCCATTAAATGAAAAGGAAAACATCTTGTGGATAGTTAGCGGTTTTCTATAATCCAAAGAAATCAGTGCATGAATTACTGCAAAATGTACTGTATATAAAATTGTCTGTACACATTAATTTTCAGCTAATCTTTGTATGTTCATCCCAGAAAACGTTCATAATGATCAAGTCTGTCTGCTATGTGATTCATGTCAAAACTACCGAGTGAATTATCAATTAATATACCAAGTGAATGGCAAAAAAATTGGTATTGAAATGGACGGCATCCTCAGAAGAAAACTAGGCCACAAATTATTTATGTAATACAAACAGATAAAGAGTGCTATTGACGAATCGGTTTGTCGCTACACGCACGCCTTAGATTCACATTCCAACAGTTTGAAATGGTGTTGCTTCAAGGTAGACTTACCTGCTCTTTTGTCATAGACCATTGAACCATTTACTTTGCTTTTTTAATCTCTATGGTGATGCGAAGTATGCTATTCATTTGTTCAAAGAGATGGCAAAGTTTGCTGTAATGGCTGATAACAGTAGTAGTTCGAGTAGTGGTGTTTCTAAAAGTCTACCATACCAGACGGGTGGGAGAACATAGGAGACCTATCACCCTAAAACTCTGATTTGTCAACCCTAGTGAAAGACAGTTTAGCCAGTCACTAAATAAAGCAGTCTATACCTACATCCAGATCCACTATACCCCCCCAAAAAATTCTTTTTTTCCGTGTATGCCTCTGACGGAAACTTATTTGAGTACATGTATGTAAAATGTAAGTCGATATAACATGTAATATCTGGAACCGATTGGAGAAGGGAGAACATGGGGAATTGATTTAGGGCCTTGATGTAGAATGGGGTTAAGATGTGTGAAAATAACACAGTACTCTCATCTGAGAATACAAACAGTAGCAGATAAAAGGTTAAAAAGGAATCTCAAATCGTTTATCATCCATTCTGTGAAATTTAAAGTATATCCATCTCCTTTCCCCAGACATGATAAGGTTTTCCCGACACACATGACATCTTTAGACATAGATGTGTCATAACAGAACTCTTTAGAAGACACACATAATCATTCCCTTAACAAACAATTCACTAGTTGGTTTACATACTGGCACACCTGAGAAATCCTGATCTAGAGGACTACTTGTTCTGACATGCTGTAACTGGTACTAAACTAAAGTGTAAATGTCCTTAAAGATGACAGTAGATATTGTTCCTGTCTTTCCCCTCCACATCCACCTGCCTGTCATAGTCATTTTTTTCCTACTTTTCTAGCCTTCTTTTGTAATTTTTCTCTCCTCTTCCCCCCTCCATGCGCCTTTCTTTCCTGTTTTTGTCTCGAGTTCTCTCCTTCCTTCATCAGCTACAAAACAGGTATTAGAAAGAAAATAAAGGGATTCTGCCTTTCCAATACTTGTATTGAACCTACTCACAGGTACATGTTTCGAAGGTAAAACTCCTTCTTCCTCAGCCTGTACATAAAAATAACAAAGTTAAATTACCTTTATAAGAACATACGTTACACGAGTCAAGATTTGTGAAATAAATAATATGAAGTTCAATTGTTTCCGTTTCTCCTTGGAAGATCTTCCAATTGGATATCCAGGCCTGGGTGCATTAAAAAGTCGCTGAGTCATGCTGGTGTTGTGAGTCGCTATTCGGTTGCATCATCGTTTTTCGAACTAGTCTCTAAGCTGCCCTTGGAGAACATCATGGCCAAGAAATCAACATAATCCCTGTAGTAGTGCCACGTCCCGCTGTATGTAGTGTGTTTGGGCGTGAACAACAGCAGATCAAAAAACGTGTCTCCAAAGACATACTAGGTGAGAAGGGGAAAGGAAATAAGAGGACGGGAATAAAAATTAAGGAAAAATAAATGTGGAATGTTTATGAAGTGCCGATGGCTGTTGTTTTGGTGTGGATGAATGCGAAAAAAGAGAGATATAATCATTATTGAATTTGGAAAATAAATGGTATGAATAGTGGAATACAGCTGATCAATTTATCTATTACTATATAATGCGTCTAATAGTGTTCTGTATAAAATACTGGTTTCAAAAACTATTTCATTAAGATTGTGGGAAGGGTTAAATCTCTGTGCTTTGTCAATCTCTATTTGTTCCAGAATATTCATGAGCGTGCCTTTGTTTTCTTGATGTAAAATAACTAAATCGTTTTCTATGGTTGTGAATTTGTGCCCAGTTTCTACCATATGGTTGCCTATCGCTGAAAATTTATTATGTTTAGAGGCATTAATATGTTCCAAAAACCTGGTGTTGAACCCTCTTCCTGTTTGTCCCACGTAATCCGCGTCACAATCATTACATTTGATTCTGTAGATGCCAGAATTATTATATTTGTTTGTTTTATTGAGAATATGCGAGTTGAAAAATTTATTGTGATTAGTGTTGTTGGTTCCGAAAGCTACTTTTACTTTATATTTTTTGAGTACACTAGTAACATTGTAGGTGGATTGATTCACAAAGGTGAACATTGCATAAGTGGAAGGTTCTTTATCCTCTTTTGCTAATCTGGAAGCGGGTTTGTTCTTGATTTTGTTAATAATACTGTTAACATATTTTCTATTGAAAATCAAGAACAAACCCGCTTCCAGATTAGCAAAAGAGGATAAAGAACCTTCCACTTATGCAATGTTCACCTTTGTGAATCAATCCACCTACAATGTTACAAGTGTACTTAAAAAATATAAAGTAAAAGTATCTTTCAGAACCAACAACACTAATCACAATAAATTTTTCAACTCGCATATTCTCAATAAAACAAATATAATAATTCTGGCATCTACAGAATCAAATGTAATGATTGTGACGTGGATTACGTCGGACAAACAGGAAGAGGGTTCAACACCAGATTTTTGGAACATGTTAATGCCTCTAAACATAATAAATTTTCAGCGATAGGCAACCATATGGTAGAAACTGGACACAAATTCACAACCATAGAGAACGATTTAGTTATTTGACATCAAGAAAACAAAGACACACTCATGAATATTCTGGAACAAATAGAGATTGACAAAGCACAGAGATTTAACCCTTCCCACAATCTTAATGAAATAGTTTTTAAAACCAGTATTTTATACACAACACTATTAGACGCATTATATAGTAATAGATAAATTGATCAGCTGTATTCCACCATTCATACCATTTATTTTCCAAATTCAATAATGATTATATCTCTCTTTTTTTTTGCATTCATCCACCCCAAAACAACAGCCATCGGCACTTCATAAACATTCCACATTTATTTTTCCTTAATTTTTATTCCCGTCCTCTATTTCCTTTCCCCTTCTCACCTAGTATGTCTTTGGAGAAGCAAAGGAGTGATATTTGTTTGAGACACGTTTTTTGATCTGCTGTTGTTCACGCCCAAACACACTACATACAGCGGGACGTGGCACTACTACAGGGATTATGTTGATTTCTTGGCCATGATGTTCTCCAAGGGCAGCTTAGAGACTAGTTCGAAAAACAATGACGCAACCGAATAGCGACTCACAACACCAGCATGACTCAGCGACTTTTTAATGCACCCAGGCCTGGATATCCAATTGGAAGATCTTCCAAGGAGAAACGGAAACCATTGAACTTCATATTATTTATTTCACAAATCTTGACTCGTGTAACGTATGTTCTTATAAAGGTAATTTATCTTTGTTATTTTTATGTACAGGCTGAGGAAGAAGGAGTTTTACCTTCGAAACATGTACCTGTGAGTAGGTTCAATACAAGTATTGGAAAGGCAGAATCCCTTTATTTTCTTTCTAATTTATAGTTAGTCAATACGGACCTCAATTACCGACGTTATGAAAACCGGAGATCTCGTTGAAGAATGTGCCCTGCTATGCAGTTTTGGGCTACAGCATAACTGGTTACAGCCCACCCACCTGATGAGGCCAGAAGGTTGAAGCAAACGCGTTGGGAGCTATAGCACTGAAGAGCTATGAATGGATTGATGGTGTGGCTGTCCACCTCAGAAGATGGATTTGTCCAACTGTGAAGATTGTCCTTAAGTTACCTATTCGTTTCTCTGTCCACATTTATGCTTTTTTTTTTGTTTTGTACCTTTCCTTTTTGGTTCTAAGACTGGTTGTTCAAATAAAACTGATAACCTTGATGTTTGATCCTTTAAACCTCCAACTTCATGTTTGATCCTTTAAAACACCAAAGTATGGTAGTTTTATGGGAATAAGAGTTTCTCATACAGGTTTTTTTTCTCTATATTGACCTTGTACTTAGTTACTTTTTTCTTTATTAAAAAAAATGAACTAATATACTGTACTCTTTAGGAGGATGCCGAATGGTGTTCGATAATTCTGTTAGTTTACTTTGAAATAACCTAGATTAATTAATTTTGCGTTTAAGAAAGGTAGCGGAGTCGTTCTCACAATGTCGTAGCAACGGGTTTAAATTGTTATTGAAATGCCAGAAGTCATTTTACAGCATTGCCTGTATAATCAAATGACAGAAATGCTCTTCAGTCTGACAACACATTTGTTAGAGAAATATGCTAATGTATAAATAATTCATGTAATATTTCTTTCAGATGAATAATCGTCACTTTCTGCCCAATTAAATGGCACACGTATTGACCGACTGAAGAGCAACTCTGTAAATATTTATTATTATAAGACATTTTTCATTTTCACTTGGGATGAACAAAAGGGAAATTTTACACGTAAATAATAATGTGAATGCAACAACTTCTTCCTAATTAAAGCTGACAACCCTCGATTCACAGCCTTTGAATCACAGACTTGCAAACCATAATTTAAATAAATTATCAGAAAATAACAGCAACCATGAATACACATAGGCTTTTTTGTTTAGAAGATAACATGTTTTGCCTCTTATAAGAGGCTTTTCCAGGAGCAATTAATTTATATTATTCAATATTCTTATTTTGTAGGAACAGTGAATTAACAAAGGTGGGACAACTTTCAAGGGGATACATCTTTAGTTGTATAGAAAATAACAATTTCAACAAAGTTTAGTTTTTATTTGGACAGAGCTTATATAAAATGAACATGTTATACAGGGAGTACAATGTAAGACTTTGCATGCCATAAGAATCCCCCAAATTCTGTATGGATTGTGTCAATCTTTGCCTGAGTGGAGGTGTAGACAGATCTGGTTAAGTCAGCTCACTCTCTCCACATGTTTGCCCCTCGACTCCTCAGTATTCTGCGAAGATGTCTTAAAATTTACTTCTTGCAGAATACATTTATGTACGGTGTTAACACTAGTTTTGTTACAAGACAGTGTCACTTTCTTTTCAACTACATTTGTTCCTTTGCTTTATTTTGACCAAAACTTAACAATACTTTGATGCTCAAAATGTATTCTTGCTGTCAGCATTCTTCACTGTACATAATGTTCATTTCTTGGATGCATTTATAGCTTTTGATTTTGTCATCATCTTCCTTACTATTTTCTCCCTACACTTCAGGAGATCAGTATTTATGAACATCCATCTTTCCTCACCATCCTTTCTGAATTAATTGTCCAAGCACAGGGACTGGGTGTTGGTGACGTCTTCATCGCTCCATTCTCATCACAACATGAAGGTCAACAAATAGTGTAAACTTCAAAGACCTGCGTAAGATCTCTATTATTATGATTATTTACATTTTCTGGACTTCATTGAATCACTTAAGTGAATTCTATACAAAGGATTTTTCTATCAGCCCAGCACTTCTTCATTCTGTCGGATCAAAGTCTTCTTCCTTCATCTGAAGTCAACCTACCTATTGTTCATCTGATGATTTTAGTTTCGAGCTTCTTAACTTTGTCTGTTTTTTCTTTTTTTAAATCCTCAATAGTAATTTTTAATTCTATCTAATTTTCCTTAATTTCCATTATTCATGATTTTCCATAATTTTTCTATTATTCTCCGACTGATTTTACTTTATGGTGTCTTGATTAAATATCCAAATAATTATGGTATATGCCTTTATGTTCGACGATGCCGAAATGTAAATATGTCAGAAAACTGTATCATAATGAGGGTCATTATAACACTATTTTTCATTATGAATCAGTTCCTCCCACCAACCAGAGCTCAAGAAACAGTTGTGTGACCAATTAGGTAAGGATAGCATTGCACATGCACTGAATTCCACGGCCTCCTATTTTAAAATTTCACTGCGCGCCTAGTGTCATAATGGGGTATTTGAGGAGGCCATGGTCAAACACAAGGAATTCTTTGTGTCCCATGCGCTCCGTTCAGTACATAAAACTGGCGAAATCTCAACAGATATTTATGAATATTTACGTTCGAACATAAAATAGTTATAATTATCGTCGAACCTAAACAGTCGTATGCATACCTGCCAACTTTTGAAAAGGGCTATCAGTAAAACTCACGCGCGACAAAAAAAATAACGATTTTCGACATACCCCGGCTTGACGAAAATAATAATACTTCTGGGCTACAAAATACAATAATTCATGCTTTAAACAAGATACTTCAATGAAATCATATCTACTTACATGATTTGTAGATGAACATAACAATCAAGAAGAAATCCATGTTAATCAGCAGCAGGCGTGGTGAATATTGGTTTGGAGCAGACATAACAGGACTTCCTTGATAGATTAAGCTGATATACGATAATTGAAAAAGGCTTTAAACAATAAAACTTGTTTAACGTAACACAGGCAAGAAATAATATAATACACACTGCAAATCACATGCTAGTTCGACTTTTAAGTCATGGTTGTGGCCTTTTTAGCTTCCTGCAAACAGTCTTGAGAAAATGTTTTGTCATAACAGGGACCAGAACTCCTGGTCTTCAAAATAGAAATAGACTCCAGAGATTCATTGGACATGGATGACCTGAACTGTGTTCTATTTTTCTTCACAAGGCTAAAAAAAACGTTCACATTCTGCATTGCTATGGGGTATGGTGAGAATAGAGAGCAATACTCTAGAAATTCGGTTATACTTAAGAAGTCCATCGGCTCCACGAATTCTTGATATTCGTGCCCAACTGGAATCACTTTCAGCATCTTGATGTGCAGCGAAAGTGTCATCTACCTGAAGAGCTGTGCACTGCCTCTGAAGCTCATTCACCACCTCATCTGTAGTTTCATTCTCTTCCTTGCATAACATGATAGGAAACTTTTCCAAGAAAAAACGAATGGAAGATAACTGTGCATCTTCAATTTTGTCTAACCTAGCAACTTGAGCATTCTTTAACACGTCATCCTTGAGTGGAAACTTGTTGATGATGTAGTCACAGGCAGTATAAAAGTAGTTTCTCACTGATGAAAAGAAAAGGGATTTATCTGTATCCGGTCCGTTCTGAAGGCCTTAACAACTTCAGAAGATGCATCTTTTGCCATTTTATTTACAATACATGTCGTTTTCGTGCGACCACAACTATATTTCTTTGCAACTTCTGATGTGGGAAACATCTTCTTAAATAAAGCATCAGCATGATCAGCCGCACTTAAGGGCACATTGTGTTCCACCAAAAAGGAAGTAAACAGACACTCGGCCCTAATTACGTCACCGTCAACGTTTCCAGACTTAGCAAAAAAGGTGTTGATTTTCTTGCTATCTTCCTTCGATTTAACATAACTAATGTGTTTACCGCACTTCACATGATTACTTAAATCGTTTTTTCCACCATGTGCAATATTAATATCACACCCACATACCGTGCAAAAGGCAAATTTTTCTCCCTTTCTTGATTTTAGTATGCACGGAAAATCAACAGAGTATGATTCTTTAAATGTCTGGAAGTACTGTTTCTTGTTGGATTTGTTCATTCTCGATATCTACTAAAACATCGAAAGGAACCTGGATCACTGAACGTCACATAAAATTATAACATAAAACACTTAAGACTGCCAACACTTCATTAAAACATGTCAAGACACACAAAGCCATTAAATGAAAACGACGCCAACCTCGTGAAGAAAGAATATGCACATGGTAGAAAAACACACACACACACGTGGAACGAATGTAATTAGTCCAAGGAATACAAGAAACTACGAAGTTATAGCACAAAAACTCGAACGCTTCATTAAAATATGCCATAACCTTAAGAGACGAAAACATTCAAGGAACGCCAACTTCGCGAACAATGAACAACTAACGTGGTCAAAGAATATGGTTTAAATCGCAACGAGCGAACGGAGCGGAACAAAGAATATGCGAAGCAGAGCCTGTCGACACATGGAAGAACGGTTATCCCGGCTTCAAATTCAATTACAAATGACGACACAACCATCACACGGTTAAAAGTACGAATCATATCAAAGAACGAGCTATCGACTATCGTGGACTTGCCTTCGACCCACGCAAACAATCGATTGTACGGAAGTGGGCGGTATTATCGAATGTAAATTATCGTTTCAAATTTTTGTCCGCAAAATCGTAAAATGACACCGTTCATCCGTAAAACCGTAAAATGCTGCAATTTCCGTAAATTTTACGGATAAACCGTAAAAGTTGGCAGGTATGCGTATGCAATTCGCCTATAATGGTAATTAAGACACTCGTATAGAAATTATAAAACTCGCTTCGCTGGTTTTATAAACATACTGGTGTCTTAATTATTGCCATTATAGGCTTGTTGCTGAATGTACTATTATTTTCTTAATCATGCCCATAGTATTAATTAAATTATTATTATTTGTCAGGTACAGTACTAGTAATCTCTTAATTTTTTCAAAGAACCTGACTTTCCTACGGCAATGGGCACATACTGTATCTATAGGGTTAATCACTGTTGCTGCACAAAAGAGCAGCCATACAATAGTTGTCAGTGTCACAATGAAGGTAGCTGGAAAAAAGACCCGTTTTGTCTGCACTATAAAAGTTCTCGAGTCCATATAGGCCTACCTTCCATTCACAGTTCCATGGTAGGCATGTATATACTGTAACAACGCTCCCAGGATATCCTTCAATCAGGACATTCATACGTACAACATTCGCTAAGTTCATTCTTCCAATAATACGCAAGCTCTCTCGAAAGCAGCTGGGTCAATGGAATTACTGATGCTGAGACTTGTTGGTGTTAGGCAAAAAAGATAGCCTCCAACTCATAGCTCCTTTTCTTCTTCATAACATGCTGAGCTTTCTTTTATATATGATACCGTACAGTACTGAAGGAGAGTTACTACTAGATTTTCGTGAGAGGAATGGACTAATTGTAGGAAATACATAGTTCCGAAAGAAGAACAGTCAGAAAATAACTAGATATGGATGGGGGCAAAAGAAAACAAAATCAATCATTGATCTGGTTTTAGTTGAGAGAGAGAAATGCAGACAGTTGGAAGATGTTGGTGTATTCTTTGGAATACACGGTAAGACAGAGTAAGCTTTTGCTTCTCTTTGCTTTAGTTCATCCCTTCCTTTTTTCGCAAACACCAACAGTGATCTCCTGATTTCTCTTTGTTGGTATATGTTTCTTACACTACCTGTAAGTCTGTTCTAGATATATATCTTCCATGACCCACCTAGCATCATCTAGCAGCGAATCTCTGAAGTTCCTCAATTTTCCCTGCACAAGAGGACTTCCTTACCAATCTAGCCACCAGATCTCGTCGCTATCGCCAGCTATCATCTCCGTGATCAAGAGAACTTCGTCTACTTTTTCACCCACCAGGCTGCGCTAGTGACGCCTGCTATCAACTCTTTGAAGATCATTTCATCAAGAAAATTTATTTCTATTATGTTGGCTATTCTTATATGTATTCCTTTTGTCTCCACCCCTCCACGCTCCGTTGAGCTGGCCTCACTTGTGCGTCTGAAGTCAAACCAGTCAGTTGGAGCTTAACTAAAGCTCGCCTCCTCTACTCTAGAGGCAAACTTTTAAATTTGACGCCATGTTCGAGTTTTAGAATCAACTGTCAACAGCAACATCGCCTTCTTCATGAAGCAAATATAAGTACCGACTACATGTTTTAACCACATTTTCATCGCTTTTAAAAAGCTCAATGCTTTTATTTGTATTTTATAGACAGTGAAAGTTGCTATGTGTTTCAAGAGATCTTCTTGATCAAACTCAAACTATCAAGTCTAACTTTCAAAATGAAAGATTTTCTGAGATGCTATCTCACATCGAGGGATATTTCTAAAATACCCACTGTCTAATAATCTAGTTTTCCGCCGAGGGATTCTCTACCCAATTTAAACAACTCATCTTTGCTCTGGAACCTTCCAGAACCTACACCCTATCTACCAGTTATACTGTCATGTATTTTCCACTTGATATGGGAATACTTTCTTCGCTGAGAAACTTATGTGGGATAAACTTCTAATCCACATAAACTGTCTTCCTACGTGGGAAATTTTCTGCCGTATTTAACTGCCGCCCATAGAAACGACAACTCATAATTCTCTCAAGCCAAAACTCAACTTTTACATAACTGCAATAACTTTTCTTTCCATAAACTTTTTGTGCTACTACAGTGATCTTTTCAACTATATCAACAGACTATAGTGATAACAGTGCCTGTTCAACCTTTTCATCCGCGTCGCGCTCTTCCGAGTACAATAAATACGGCCGTGAACACTCTTCCACAATCCCATTTGATATTTCCCAAACCCTTTACTAACAAACAAAAATAATAAAATTGTAACTTTAGGTCTTTTTTCAATGAGGTGTCACTCTCAATAAGTGCCCTCCCTTACTTGCTCCACGTACAACGAATTAATGTCTGTAAAACTTCGTGTCTAGTACACGCCTTAAAGTATATTGTTTCTCCCTTCTAATGAGGGAATCCAATTCTTTCTACTCAAAAGTGAAGTTATCTCTAGGTTTCACGAAAGGAAAATTTGCCCTATTTTTCTCGTGAACCCTACTTAAACATAGGAGTTCTAGAAACTTCCTTTCAATTTTTCTCTTCAGGTTTCACAATAAGTGACCTGCACTATTTGTATAATCGCCAAAGTAGTTCTGTATTAATACAAGAAGTTATAGAAACTTCTATTTCATTTCTTCCTTTTTTTTGTTGTTGTTACTTTCGAAGTTGTTATTTGTTCATATTTCTAAGATACCTATCTAGAAATCCTTAAAGTACACATCTTGTACTTGATTTATCGTTTAACTTTAATTACGTCAATTATCTTTAAATTTTCTATTTATCAATCTTAGCAATATTTCAAAATCTTACGAAGATTTTAGTACGTATAAAAGGTTTAAAACCAAATTGCCTGGCGCAAGCTTTAGATGTTTTCGGAGGTCTGCGACCCCAATTGTTTATAAAAATCAAAATTATATATTTGTTACATAACTACTTCCTTTTACATTGTTAAATAAATTAAGATTTGTTCTTTTGATTTATCATTTCTCAAACATAACGGTTAGGCAAGATCCAGATCCTGTCATCCCTGACTCTTCCTAGGTTTATGCCCTCTTTAATAAAAATAAATCCTTTGATAAGGTTTCACTACTTGTTGCATTTGAGCAAGAACTCTTAGTTATTAACTTATTAAAGTCTCTCTTAGCTTTGATAACTAGTTCTAACTGGCCAGTAAGGCAAGCATAGCTCGCTATGCCAGCTTCCTGCTTGTGGAGATTCTCTCTACCACTTATGGTTGGTTTTTCAAAATTTAAGTGTTTCTCATTGTCTAAACTTTTAGTCGGCGCCTTGCTGGGTAAAAGCTTAGTCATTTCTAAATGCAACTATTGGTGCTCTTACCAAAATTATTCCCAAGGGTATAATTGCTTTATCCCTATCTTTCTTGGAAGCATTCGGTCGCTCTTTAGAGATTCTACAATTTCAAGAACTAAAATATCACGGCTGATTCAAATTATTTGTATTCTTCAAAATACTTGTTTAGAAACAAACTCCTTTGAACAGATACACAATAAATCTGTTACTCTTTGTCTTGCCAGACCACCACCCTTCCCCATAGTAGGTATATTTATGCTTGAGAGGGAATACGCTATAGCAACTTTCTTGCGAATAGCCCAAGTTCCAGCTGCGTTTCCTGTTAGCTTCGCCCAGGTCCCTACCCACTTTAGGTATCGGAAAGCGGATTTGCAGTGGCAGCTGCTTTTGAGTATACTTAAAGTTAAAATTATAACTTCTGTTGGACTCTCGTCCTATTTCTCCATCCTTTTTCTCCAGTCCGAAACCCACTTCTTTTTCTTCATCATCTTCCCTTGGGGGTTAGGTTATTCCCAAGCTAATAATCTACCCAGATGTCACGGTTATGCCAAGAGCAGATTTTGAAGGAGACCATAAAATTGTAGTGGCTAAATTAAAACTTGGTAAAATAGTTAGGTTCAAAGAGACAAGAGAAAGAAAAATAAAGGTATGGAAATTAAAGAAAAAGGATGTGCAGGAAAAGTTCCAAGACGAGGTGAAAAAACGAATTCCCAAAGGAGAGGTTGGCAGTGTAGAAGAAGAATGGTTTAAGTTCAAACAAGGAATGGTAAAATGTGCAGAGGAAAAGGAAGGAAAATTGTAGTTTTACGTGACCGTAAATCTTGTTATTATGAGCCACAGGACCTCCTTTTTACGTGGAATCCAAACCACAGGACATGGCATTTCACTTCGAAAATCTCACATGCATTGACCGGGAATCGAACCCGGACCGCCTTGGTGAGAATGTGCAGAGGATACATGTGGTAGAGTTTCTGGGAAAAAGAAGAAAAGGTAACACCCTGGTGGAATGACACAGTAAAGGATGCAGTGAGGGAAAATCAAAAGGTTTGGAGGAGCTGGATCAGAGGCAAAACCTCAGAGAGTAAGGAAAAATATCATGAAGCAACAAAAACATGCCAGAAAATCAAACAGGGAGAAAAACGGAAGTGCTGGGAAAGCTTCACAGAAACCCTACAGGAGGATGTTAAAGGAAGTAAGAAACTTCTGTATGGATTGGTTAGAAACAAAGTGAAAAATAAAGAAGAAACAAAATTTGTGAAGACGGACAGTGGACACATTTTGACACAAAGAGAGAATATACTTCAGCGATGGGAAGTGTATTTCGCTAAATTACTTAACGTCAAATTCAAGGAACTGGATGAAGAGGAAGAACATGAAGAAGAAGAATAGGTGGAAGAAAACCGAAATGAAGACATAGCAATGTTGGAAATAGAAGAAGCCCTAAGGAAGATGAAGAATGGTAAAGCACCAGGAGTGGATGAAGTGACTACAGAGATGATAAAGGCAGCTGGACCAGTAGGGTTACATTGGATGTATAGACTATTTCGTGTGATATGGAAGGAGAAACAAGTACCAGAAGATTGGAGGTAGGGTCTGATAATTCCAGTACTCAAGAAAGAATGTAACAATTATCGGGGAATCACACTTATTTCCCATGTTGCAAAGATCTTTGAGAGGATATTAGGGGAAAGAGTGGGAATGAAAGTTGAAGCAGAAATGGAGGGAGAACAACATGGATTCCGAAGAGATAGATCAACCTTCAATCTAATCTTTGCTCTAAGAAACATGATGGAGAAAAGATGGGGGTTCAAAAAGGATTTGGTGATGACATTTCTAGATATTGAGAAGGCATACGACAGTGTACCACGAACGCATTGATAAAAACCAGGGTAGGCAGAGCAGAAATACAAATGATCAAAGCCATGTATGAAAAGTGTGTAAGTAGTGTGAAGACCAAGCTAGGACAAATAAACTGGTTCAGTGTTGAAACAGGACTTCGACAAGGAAGTGTGTTATCCCCTATACTGTTTATAACTGTCATGGATGAAATCCACAAGAGTGTGAAACGAAGAATGGGAAGCAAGGAGACTAAGGCCTTACTCTTTGCAGATGACATAGTCATATGGGAAGAAAATGAAATAGAAGTGCAAGAACAAATTACTGTATGGAATCAAGAGATAGAGAAATATGGAATGAAAATAAGTGTGGAGAAGAGTAAGATTGTAGCGATGACAAGAAACAAGAGAGAAGGAAGACAGAATATTGAAGTCAATGGAAATCTATTGGAAATGGTAAAAAGCTTTAAGTATTTGGGCAGCATACTCACAGAAGATGGTACAATAAATGAAGAAATTGGAAAGAGAATCCAAAAAGCTAATGGGTTTTACCAGTGTGTGAGAGGTTTAGTATGGAACCAGGAAGTCCCAGAGAAATGCAAGAAAGTTTTATTCTCAATGTATTACACACCAATTTTGACATATGCAGCAGGTACTTGGACCACAACAAAACGCGATGAAAGCCGAATCCAAGCAGCCGAGATGAAGTTCCTTAGAGGAATAATTGGGAAGACATGTTGGGATGAAATCAGAAATGTGGATAATAAGGAGAGAACAGGGTTCCCAAAACTGCAAGACAAAATAGAGACCAGTAAACTGAAGTGGTACAGACATATGATGAGAATGAAAGAATATAGAGTACCAAAAAGAATATTTATGGAGAAAATACCAGGAAGAAGACCACGAGGGAGGCCCAGAAAGAGGTGGATAGATACGGTGAAGGAAAGCATAGAGAAAAGAGGAGTAAAAGAAAAAGAAGTATTGAAAGAAGGAAATGAATAGTGGAGGGATAGACAATTGTGGAGGTCCTCGATTCGCAACCCGACTCAGGGAACTGGAAACGGAAAATGAAGATGAAGAAGAAGAAGAGACCATACAGTACTAAAACCAAGCTGTTTAGCATTGATGATTTTCTTTTGTTTTAATTTACCGATTTATTTCGACTTCCTCAATAATTAAAAGTATTTTTTCCCTAGTAAAAAAAAAGAAGAAGAAGAAGGGTAGAAGAAAAACTGGGAAAATGAAATCAAGAGTTTGGTCTAAATATTAACAAGAGTAAGACTGTAGTGATGGTGGCAAGTACACAAAATAAGAAGAATCTGCATAGATGGAATCCAACTGAAGAACATGGAGCAGTTTCAATATCTTTGAAATATATCATGGGATGCCAGTATTCATCTGGAAGTCTCAAACGGAATAAAAGGATCACAATTTTACCATCAATGTGATGCTTGTTATAGTATGCAAAAGTGCCACTTCGCTCATAAAAAAAAACCACCTCTAGAACAGTGATTTTGTCCCAAGAACTACTTACAGCCTTGAAATATGCGCAACACCCAAGGGAGAAGAAAGCCATCTTCAAGCTATGGAAATGAAAATTCTCTGCAGCATGGTAGGGAAGACGAAAATAGATACATTAAAGCATGAAATAATGAGAACGTAGGCTAAAATAGAAGATCTCATATACGAAAAAATTGCCAGATCAAGGATAAAATAGTTTGGGCACGTTATGACAATGGAGAATGGAAGAGTGGCGAGAAAGTGGATGGAGGGAGAAGTTACTTGAAGACCGAGAGAACACCAAGAAGGTGGTTAGATATAATTAAAGAAGACATCGGGAAGAGAGGCAATGACAAGACCATCCTCAAAGACCAAGTGCTTTTGGATAGACAAAAGTGGGGCTCACTGATTGTACCTGGTTCGCTTGGAGTAATAAACCGATTGTGATGATGAGGTCAACACACTAAAAAATATTATTACTGGATTAAAAACTACAAGAGTGAAAAAAAAAGGGTTAAATAAAGTCAAAGAGATAAACAATAAGGAAATAACAGAATCTGGATGGAAAGGAAAGTAGGAAGGAAGGAAAACAAAAAAGCAGTAATGAATGTTAATGAACTTACAAAACTCAAATCCCAGTCGTGAATCATTCAAGAACTAGACTCAATGAAAGCACAAAAAATAATGAAAACAAAATGTGAAATGGAATGAGTTTGTGAAGAATATTTTGCAAATTTTCCAGCGAAATCTTCTCTATACAACTTCCCCTTAAGGGGGGAGACCCAGCTTAACAGAGGAAAAAAAGGCCAATATTCATTTGATTGTTAAATATGCTACACATATTGTTGACAAATGCTGCACATATCCCAGTATTGGTGTGCTTCCTGGCAACCAGAAGCAACTTCAATAATGTAAAAATTCTTACGACCCTAACTTTGAAATCGGCAAATAAAACATATACAATTATTAATGCACATGCTCCTACTAATCAAAAAAACAACACCATTAAGGACAGAGAAGAAGTACAAAAATTCTGGGATCTTTTGGATCAAACTTTAATAAACATCCCTTCATCAAACATCAAAATTCTCCTTGGTGATTTCAATGCGCAACTTGGACAAGAAAGAAGATATAGAGATATAATTGGAAAATGGACAGCACATAAACGAACCAATAAAAATGGTCAAAGATTAGTCGAAATTTTTAGAAACCACAAATTAATCTCTAAATCAACATGTTTTAAAAGACAGCCCCATAAATTGAAAACTTGGAAACATCCTGACTTCAGAAGGGGTGAATGGCAGTTGGATCATGTCTGCATGGATAAATTTCACCATCGCGAAATTCACAATGTCAAGGTTCTAAGGGGAGTTGACTCAGGATCAGACCACTATGTGGTAAAGATAAAAATAAAATTAACTCCAATGGCCAAGAAAAAAACTAATAATAACAATAGGAGGAAATTTGATCCATCTACCTTAATAAAAAATATAGAGTACTGTGAAAGAACAGGAGAAGAGTCTCTCAACACTAAAACATTGGACGAATTAATCACTAAATTAAAATCAATAGCAGAGGAGTTAGCACCAATAAATCCAAGGAAAAAACATGAATGGTGGAATGTAGATTGTGATCAAGCAATAGAGAAAAGACACCAAGCATGGATAAAACATCAAGCTCTAAAGTCAGAAGAATCAAATTTAGAACTAACTATACAAAGAAAATTAACCCATAAAATCATCAGACAAACGAAACGTAATCATCTTAAAAATACACTGGAAAAGATAGAAGACGATTTCAAGAAAAAGCAATCTCGAGATTATTACAAAACATTTGGTAAATATCTAAAAAAATTTGAAGCTCCAACATTAATGTTGAAAAATCAAACAGGAAAGTTAGCACATTCTAACCAAGAAAATACAGAGATCCTTGCAGAAGCATTCGAGAAACTGTTAAATTGTGATGATCCACTGGAAACCCTGCAAGTAAACACTGATACACCTATTTTAACTTCACCTGATTTAATAAATCCTCCAAACATTAATGAAGTAGAACTCGCAATTAAAGAACAAAAAAATTACAAAACTTGTGGCGAAGACTTAGTCTTTGCTGAAATCTGGAAAAATGCTGGTAAACCTGCGATTATAAATCTTCATCAACATCTAATTAAAATGTGGATTACTGAAGAAATTCCTGCACACTGGACCACAGGAATAATCCATCCATTATTTAAGAAAGGAGACAAAACGAACCCAGATAACTACAGAGGAATTACCCTTCTGGACTGCACATATAAAATTTTCTCTCGTATAATTTACAACAGGATCAAAAACATTCTGGAACCACAACTTGGAGAATATCAAGGAGGATTTCGCCCTTACAGAAGTTGTCCAGACCAAATCCTTAGCCTGAAATTAATAATGGAATATTACAAAAACAGAAATAAGCAACTCTTTATCACTTTTATAGATTTCAAGAAAGCCTATGATAGTATTCATAGACTGACACTGCTAAAAATCCTCAGATCATACGGTCTCCATCCTAAATTGATAAAAATCATTCAATTAACATTATCAAACACAAATTCGAAAGTTAAATTTAGGGGAGAAATATCAACAGCTTTCACAGTAAAAACTGGTCTCAGACAAGGTGATGGATTATCCCCTCTGCTTTTCAATGTGGCTCTTGATTATATCATGAAGGTTTGGCAAAAGGAAAACCCTCCTAAGATCAAAATTGGAACAAAACCATCAATAAAAATAAACTGCTTAGGATTTGCAGATGACTTGGCTCTTTTAGCACTAGACAAGGAAGAGGTTTGTACTCAGATCACTAGTCTCCAAGAAATTGCTCAAGGGATAGGATTACAGATATCCTTTGAAAAAACTGAGATCATGCCTATGAAACCCTTAGATATAAATGAAGTCTATATAAATGATCATAAAATTAACCTAGTTCCTCAATTTAAGTATCTTGGAGAAATTATAACACATAACTTAAACGAAAAAGTAACTTGGATAAATAGAACAAATAAAATGAAAAAGGCACAATCTCTAACCTGGTCAACATATAATAAAAAATGCCTATCAATAGCTACTAAGATCCAACATTATAAAACTGTAACTCTCCCTGAAGCCACTTATGCTTGTGAAACACTGTTCCAAATTAAAAATGAACAAAGAACTGATCAGCTCCTCAAAACGGAAAGAAGAATCATTAGAACGTGCATAAATAAAAAGTATCAGGTTGAGGGAGTCTGGAGGATTCTCCCAAATGAAACTGTCTATCGTGAGATTGATCCAATCACCAGCACAATGAAGAAGAAAAGAATTTCATATTTTTTTCACATCTTACGGCTTCCAGAAAACAGAATTGTACGCCAACTGGTGATGAGAAATCTAGGAAAGAAAACTGGAGGTAAATGGATCCAAGAAATCCAACAAGATCTCAAAGCAGTTGGACTCAAGATAACAGATGCCGAGGAGAAAAATAAAATTAACACCATACTTAAAACTCACAAATTTTCTGCAGAAATGACACACAGAAAGCCTATGGAGATTTCAGATGAGTTGAGAAAATCCCGATCTGAAAGAATGAAAAAGTACTGGAAAGAGCGCAAGAACCAAGCAGTACTACCTTCAAAGAAGAAGTGATTGTGGAACGACTCAAGTGGTCCAATGTGACCAATCAAGATTAATAATAATAATAATAATAATAACATTTTAAAATAACATTTTCAAAATTTCCCACCTTTTAAACAATGTATCACTGTTTCCCTTATAAATTACAAGTTTATAAGAATTGTCATACTTTTCCTTTTTTAAAGTGTGTATCAAACCTCTACCTACAAAATGAACCTCAATTAATAACATAAACTGTGATTTAGATATTTTTATACAGTTTTTATTCTGAGCACCTGAATATTTTCAGGAAAAAAAGGTCAATATTCATTCGATTGTTAAATATGCTACACATATTGTTGACAAATGATGCACATATCCCAGTATTTGTGTGCTTCCTGGCAACCAGAAGCAACTTCAATAATGTAAAAATTCTAATTATAACATTTCAAAATAACATTTTCAAAATATTCAAGCCTTTTTAAGAATATATCACTGTTGCCCTTATAAAATCCAAGTTTATAAGAATTTTCGTACTTTTGCTTTTTTTAAGTGTGTATCAAACCTCAACCTACAAAATGAACCTCAATCACTAACATACACTGTGATTTAGATATTTTTAAAAAGTTTTTATTCATTTTATTTTATTTTATTTAGGTGCCCAGAATAAAAACTCTATAAATATATCTAAATAACAGTGTATGTTATAGATTGAATTTCATTTAGTAGGTTGAAGTTTGATACACACTTTAAAAAAGAAAAAGTACGAAAATTCTTATAAACTTGGAATTTAGAAGGGAAACGGTGATACATTGTTAAAAAGACAGATTCTACACACAGCCAAAGTACACGGGGCTACATGACCGCGTTGTCGCAGCCCCTAAAGTTAAGAACCAACCAAAAAGGCGGGAAATTTTGAAAATTTTATTTTAAAATGTTATAATTAGAATATTTACATTATTGAAGTTGCTTTTGGTTGCCAGGAAGCACACCAATACTGGGATATGTGCATTGCAGCCAAGTACAGCGCAAAAAGCGTTGGAGCCAGTACACATCCTTGTTTCAGTCCATGGGTAATGAATGGGAAATTCATCAGACATTTTATTCTGATGGCAAACCTGACCTGTCATGCCATCATGGAGAGCCTTGATTAGATCTACAAAACGCTGAGGGCAACCAAACCGCTTCAGCACTGCCAACATGGCTGGTCTTGGAACAGAATCAAATGCCTTTTCCAAGTCATGAAAGACTAAGAAGAGTGGATTCTGTTGTTCTCTACATTTTTCTTGTAGCTGTCTCACACAGAAAATCAAGTCAATTGTGCTTCTGGAAGTTCTAAATCCGCATTGTGACTCTGGGAGGATCTTCTCAGAGATAACCTTGAGGCGGTTAAGTAGAATTCTTGCAAGAATCTTCCCCACAATTGATAGCAGTGATATAACACGGTAGTTGCCACAAACACTGCGATCACCCTTTTTAAAGATAGTGACGATAGTGGCATTCTTTAGGTCTCCAGGTACCTTTCTTGATTCCCATATTCTGAGGATAAGGATGAAAATTCTTGTTTTGAGGGAATGACCTCCGGCTTGAATTAGTTCCAGAGGGATGTTATCTGGGCCAGGTGCTTTTCTGGGTTTCAATTGGGTGAGAGCTGCACTGAATTCATGATAAGTAGGAGGTACTGCCAACCACAGTTGTTCAGGTTGTTGCGGCACATCATAGAGGAAGTCTTCAGCAGCTTCTGATGGACGATTTAGGAGATTGAAGAAGTGCTCCTTCCAGCGTTCCAAGATTTCTTGACTATCAGTAAAGGTAGTAGAATTATCAGCGCTTTTCAGTGTACCTGATGATGAGCGTATAGGCCTAATTCAAACATAACCTAAAATATAGTCTATGTAAGTTCTCTCTCGGGAATATATTCTTAGGTTCAATTCGCCTTCTAATATAGTAATGTATCTTATTCTCGACTTCCAAATGCCGTCAGTCATAATATTATAATACATTGCACATGTAACTCGTCAGCTTGGAAGTAGGCCTAGACTATGATTCACACTCGGTTAGTGGTAATGAATGTATTGGTGATAGCTTGCCACGGTGGGTGAGTGGTTATAGTGTCGGACTACCAACCCCAAGATTGCAGGTTCGCCCCTGGCCATGGTAAGTGATTCTTGAAGGCGACAAAAATCACGATACTCATGTCATACGTTGTTGGCATTGTGACGTGTTTCACGCCACTTAGCTGACATAAAAATATACCTAACCTAAGATATTCAATTCCTGCCAAAATTTACCCATCCCTGAATTTCCAGTTGGAGCGAACGCTTCATTATTTCCTTCACTTACCAAAATCTCAGAAGAACATTGTGGCCTATGCCGACAGGTGCAAATTTGGACTGTGAACACCTTGTCGACGAAATCTTCCAGGATATAACATCGCACTCGCAGTCAAAACATGCGAGGTATAACTCCGGACCTGATGTGCACTGGTTCTGGAATTTAGTGTTCCCTAACCTCAAAAATAAACTTGTGGAATTACGCATTTATGAAAGCAACATCGCCTGTATCGATTGTTCCGGCCACGACCATCGGGAGATGTATCGACCGCCGGGAGATGACAAGAGACGAGCGCATAGCGACCGACCAGTGGGACCAACTTCACGGAAGTGAACACGGAAGTGTCTTACGGACTACGTTCGAGAAGCCAGAGGATTCTAGTGTGCGTGTGTGCTACGACTGCTCTTTAGAAATTATCGTGCCATTTTGATATATGTAAAACGTTCGCGTTAGGACTCCCTCTCTTCTATTTTGACTGTTCACCGAGAAGGACTTGGCCGGGTGCTCGGATGACCCGGGGGTGAAAATACAGGTATCAGCCACCTAATGGGATGGCTTTAGTCGTAGTTCAATTTATTAGTTTAGTATGTAGTTGTAGTTGAGCATATTCTGGGAAGCGTGATATTTATTTCTTCTTGTCTGTCTACTCATTTTGGTTTGTTTAGGTTTTCATCGTGTGTTATGTTTCGAGTTGTTATTAACCTCGTGGGTATGGCGCAACATTCTGGGCTTCGGTCAGATAATGGGTTGATGTCTCCCACTGTCTAATATCTGACTTGTTTATCATTTTTTTCTTTCTTCGGAAGCTAGGTTTTCATAGTGGGGAATCTTTCTTGTTTTTGGGCGAGGGTTTTCTTTGTTGTGCAACCGTAGGCGTCCTTTTGGTTTCGTTTCAAATTTATTTATTATTTTCCTGTGACATCACGCTTCTTGGAATTTTCCCAATTGCAGCCATGTAGAGTTTTTTTTATTATTTTAGTTTTAAGGGGTCCCTGTGTTCGTTTCCGTCATCTTACGTCCACGTGGTGTTTGTTGTTTACGTGACGCTTTTGCCTTGGTTTTCCTTCTTTTACGCCACATGTGCGTTTCATTTTTGTATTTCCCATGCCTTGTATTTCTGTTTCACCTATGGGTTTGGTTCATATCCCAAATTTTGGGAGTAGCGCCCTATGGTGCAACCGTACCTTGGTGTACCGTTAGCGTCCGCCATTTTATGAGTCTTGTTCGCGTCGGAGCCCATACCAGTCGAGTGAAACTGTCCGCTCCGTTTTTCTGGAGCCTGTCATTAGTAATGTAGTCATTTCATTTTATTTCTGTTCGTTTTCTTTTACGTTTATCCTTGGTATGTTCGTGCGTGTTAGTTGCTCCTAATTTTCATTTCGTGTGTAACTTGTAATTTGTCCTTTCATTGTGTAACCTCGTGGTGGCATTTTCAAGTTGTTATTATGTTTGTTCTGGGTTTGTGCGTGCACGTGTTCACAAGTTCAAACCTTGCGTAAATCCATTTGACTAGGGATAGCTTTCTCTTGTGTACCTGATTACTAATTGTAAGATATTACCTTTCTGTGTACCTGTTCATTTCATAATCCGTTTTTTGTCCTAAAGCATGTTAAGTGGTGTGCCGTGCCACGTGACGTCAAAGACATTGGTTATCATCCTCTCAAGTACAAAAGTTCTCATGAAATAACTCTGTTCTCAAAAGTGTAGTTCCTATTTTTATTTGATTCTTTATAATACAGACCCCCTTTTATATTTTGATTACTACTTTATTTGGCCTTTAACGTCCCATCCCCACCCTCAAGACAGCTGCGGTGGAATGATCCTCACCAGGTAAGTCTTCCACATTTCAAGCTTGTGGATAAAACAACGTACTTCCTCTCTTGTAAATCTGAGAGTGTCACCCGAGTACGTTGTCAACACCGGCCGCCGAGCCAAAGCCATCAAGTTCCGTAAAGGATGTCTTGGGGTCGCCGTTGGTAAGTTTCCTTCGGGTTGACAGGCCCTCTAAGGAGTTTATCGAACTGGAGGTAAGCGAGAAAGAAGGGGGTGACATTTGGTAGCAGATGCATCGTGGTTACCGGTTTTCCACTTGCTGCTGTCTAGGGGGGAGGGTTTGGCCGTAAAATTCCCTGTCAATATGCTTAAATCTGTCTCAATTTTGGTGGTAAAGATGTCCAGCTTATAACCTGTCTTAATTACCCTGTTAATTTGTTTCATGCAAAAATGTCTGCTGCGAGAAGTGTGAAGTTTGCTGCTCGGCTTACGCGAGATGAGGTGAATTACGAGTTGACCATACGTGGCCTGCAGTCTTCAGGCGACCTGAGCCAAGATCAGAAAATGCTGGAAGGAGCTTCGGAAATTCCAGTGAGCCCTCCGGAACTCACAGATGAAGAGCTTGATCAGGGTAAGTCCCTGATTGCACTTAAAGTGTCCCATCTGATTAATATGTTTAACTACTTGCAAATCCATTGCTCTAGTAAGGGTGAATTAGCCCAAGTGCGCGCCTCTGTCCAGCATCTGTTTGGGAGGGTATCCGATATGATTTCAGTCGCTGGTGACCGCAGCATTCCAATTTTGGGAGAATTGATTAACCTTCAGACTTCTCTTTGTGAATGTACCGTGAAGGTACGAGATTGTGAGATGTACTTTGAAGCCATGTCAGGGGAAAGCCCCCATTCAGTTTCTGTACCGTTGAATAATAGCGCATGTAACGTTACTGCTGAATCAAGTCCTGCGTCTCTGCATGTAAGCATCCCAAACGACTTGGCTCGGGGGCAACAGGGTGATGGTGCAATGGCCATGTTAAGTTTATCTGGAGAGTATCCTTCTGGTTCACGTCACCACGAGTGCTCTGACGTTAATTGTCCCCTGTGTAATCCCTTCCACAATTTAACATTGCGTGATCTGCCTGCAGTGCAATCCGGTAATCTGTCGGTAACCCACCCTGATAATGCCCACGATGTCCTTCATGTGACAGATATGTCTTTGGCCATCCCCGTGTGTGGCGGATCAATGTCCAGCGTATCCCTGCCTAGTGCGTTTCTAGGAGGAAATATAGGGACGTCTGCCGCGGCTTTGGTTCCTATGTGCCATCCGTCCGCACCGGTATTGCCCACTGGCCTATCATGTCCACCGGGTTCGAGCAGTATGTGGCCTCTCAGTCTCAATCGTTCAGTGCTAGTAACGTAGCCTCGTTGTCTAACCGGCCTATTTCTTCCACATTTAATGTCAATGCGACCCTGAGTGGGCAACGCATGTCAAATACCAATTCCGCGCCCTATTACTCTCATTGTATGTCTCGAGTGCCTGTCACCGTTTCGGAATTCCTGTGCTTCACGCTTTGTTAATTCTGGTGCAAACCCTGCAATTCATGAAACTCTCGCCATGCCTCGTTCTGAAAGGAACTTGGCGGTTCAACATAATTTTAATTTAACTGCTTCTCGCCCCCATGGCCACGTAGTGACTTCAGAACCTGTATCCAGGGCCAGATGCCCATCTTGTGAATGTGCGCATTCTTGTCATTCTTTGGCTGCTGCGCCAAACAACTTGATCGCCTTGCCCGATAACCAAATTGTCGCTGCTCCCCGACCTGCGCCTGCCATTTCTGAGCGCTCAGTTCACCCAATTGGTGGTTTTGGCAACCTAAATCATCCATTGAGCACATCGCTTGCAAAACTGAAGGAGTTCAACACTGATAGTGTGGATGGAGTCATCCAATTTTTGAAAGAGTTAGTTAGGATGAACGAGTATGCAGCAGTGTTCGCCTTATCTGAAGGCCAGGTGTTTCAGTTACTGTTCCCCCACACGTCAGGTACCATGCGCGACAAGGTGGTCGAGGCCATGTCATCCTCTGTTTCTATCCAAAGTTTTCTGCGAGACGTTTTGGTCTCTTTTATTCCTGCCCGTCTCATGGGTTCGCTCACTCAAAGATATTTCTACAGGGTTCAGCGCTTCGATGAGAGTCTGAACGCTTATATTCAGGACATTAGGAACTATGCGAAGGTCTTTGCGCTCGACTTCTCCGAAGGTTACATCGTGTCTTCCATTGTCGACGGAATATCACCCGAATTCCGGTCCTATCTCAGTATGCAGTTCCGTCCCACCACTTTTAGGGAGTTAGGTGCTCTTGCCATATCTGCCGAATCTGTTCGTCACAGGGACTTACAACGTGTCGTTAGTGTTCCTCCACCTGCGCCCCGCTCGTCCTGCCGGGTCCGGCAATAGTCGCTGCTATAATTGTAACGGCGTGGGCCACGTCGCTAGGTATTGCGGCCAGCCTAAACATACCTCTAATTGACTGCCATTTGCCAGGAGTCGGGATGAACCCTCAGGAAGGTGTACCGAAGGTCAACCTGTGGGTGAGGTCCCGCATCCTGGCCCCAGTAATTCTGTGTCCGTTGGGTGTAACCTTCAGTTACCTGTCAATGTAGTTTGCGAAGGCGGTGAGCCTATTGTGCCCAATTTAATTTTTCCCATGAGTAATGTCTGTGAAGGTAACGAACTTGATGAAAGGAGTTGTTCCGAGCCTGCAAATGATTGTCGTGATGGCGACGAACCTGGTTGTGTTTCATTTGGTGTAGACCAAGACTCCGCAGGAAACGTTCTGTGTATTGATTCTTGTAACAAGGTCTCTTCAGTTTCTCATTCTTCTCCGGTCATAGGTGTTTTGATAAATAACGAGCCAGTCTGTGGCATTCTTGACTCCGGAAGTGTCGTGTCACTATTGAGCAAAAAGTGGTACAATTCCATGACAGTCTGTAATTTTTCTAAATTGAATCCGTTGCAAACCCGCCTGGTGTCAGCAAATTGCTCTCCTTTAGATGTCCTTGGAAGTATTTCGGTCAAATTTAGGATCCAAGGTTTCACTTGGAAATTTCCGGTGTGGGTAATTAGAAATCTCTCTTGTCCCCTTCTCATCGGGACCAATTTCATGTCGTCCGTTGGTTTGATCCTTGACCTCCAAGCGAGGACTTTCAAATTTAGATTTCGACCTAAACTTAAATTCAATTTCATTGAAGCTTATCCCCAGCCGTTGGGTAGTTCAGTCAATCAGACTTCTGATCCCGTCACCATTGATACACTCGATTTGAGTAACTTAAGCGATTCCCAGGCCGATATGATTCGGAACTTGTGCCGGGAGTATCCAGAGGTGTTCACTGATGAGTTGGGCGTGACCAAACTGCTTGAGTATAAGATCGAAGTCACCGACAGTATCCCTGTCAGACATCCTCCCTATCGCTTGGCTCCGCCCAGGATGAAGGCTCTTAAGGAAATTATCGACTGAATGCTTGCTGATGGTGTCATTAGCCCTTCTACTTCTGCGTATTCATCCCCGATGTTTCTTGTACCGAAGCCTAATGGTGGTTTTCGACCAGCCGTTGACTATAGGCGACTGAATCAGAAGGTTGTACTTCAATCTATTCCCTTGCCTGACCTCCATTCTTGTTTTTCGTGGTTCCACAAGGCTAAATTCTTTACACTCCTCGATTTGAACCAGGCCTATTATCAAATTCCCTTGGCCGAGGAATCCAAACCCGTGACTGCGTTTGCCACCGATTGGAATTTGTATCAATTCAATCGTGTACCATTTGGTTTGTCAACAGGTGGAGCTGTGTTGAGCCGCCTGCTTGATAATGTCTTCTCAGGTATCAAATTTGAATTTCTTTACCATTATTTGGACGACGTTGTGATCTACAGCGAGACGTTCAACGAACATGTGAAGCACATTCAGGAAGTCTTGGAAAGACTGAAGCGTGCTGGTCTTACTGTGAAACTATCCAAGGTTTCATTCGCGAAACCAGAAATTTCCTTCCTTGGTCATATTGTGTCAGCTGCCGGTGTGTCCATAGATCAGTCCAGGACTCAGGGTATCCGTGATTTCAAACCTCCCACTAATGTCAGGGACGTAGCCCGCTTCGTCGGAATGGTGAACTTCTTCCGGAAATTTATCCCCAATTTTGCACAGCGTGCAGCTCCGTTGAACTCTCTCCGTCGTAAAGACCAGAAATTTAGTTGGGGTCCTTCTCAGAAAGCTGCTTTCGAAGACCTCAAACTTGCCTTATGTAACGCTCCCGTTCTTGCCATCCCTGATTTTTCAAAACCATTCATTGTGCAGACCGATGCTTCGTGCTCGGGAATTGCTGGGGTCCTGCTCCAAGAAGGAGAATTGGGTAGGCAGCCCATTTCTTATGCGTCTCGTTCCCTCTCTCCTGTTGAGGCTAAGTACTCTGTGTACGAGCTGGAGGGTCTCGCCGTTTTGTTCGCTCGAGCGCTTTAGAAATTATATTGAACACATTTCATTTGAACTGGAGACTGACAATCAGGCTCTCAGCTGGGTTCTGGCAAAACCCCGTAACACTGGTCGTATTGCTCGTTGGGCGACCAGAATCTCTTCGTTCAGTTTCACTGTTCGCCACATCCGTGGAACCGAAAATGTAATCGCAGACTCGCTGAGTCGAATGTTTGAGGAAGTTCCTAGGGATCAGTCTGGATCTGCCGAGGTAGAATCTCCCGTGTCTTCAGTTTCAGTTAATGCAGTGAAGACTGTCCTTACCAACTCACCTTTGTTGTTCCGTGATTTAGCTGAGTATCAGAAAGAGGACCCTGGGTTGGGACCATTAATCACCCGGATGTCAGGTGGAGAACTTGTAAAGCCGTATGAATTGAAAAGAGGTATTCTGTTTTGCGTTGCTCGCCACGACAAGAAAAGTAAAATTGTGTTGCCTGTCGTACTTGTTCCTGAAATTTTCAAATACTTTCATGAGTCTCCTGTTGGGGTCACCTCGGTGTGTTCAAAACTCGCCAAAAGATCAGAACGAACTTTATCTGGAAGTCAATGGATGGTGATATTCGTAACATGGTCAGATCCTGTAGGCATTGTAGTATCAGTAAACCCGCCGTCAATACTCGTGTTGGATTATTGTCTTCCGAGCATGCCTCCCGCCCCATGGAGAGGATTTTTAGCGACTTCGTCGGGCCGTTCCCTCGGTCGAAGTTGGGAAACCTGTTTGCACTGGTTTGTGTTGATGGGTTCACCCGTTTCAGCAGGATTTTTCCAACTAGATTGTCGACGACCCACACGGTCATCAAATGTCTAAATTCTATCTTTACTTCATTTGGTCCATGCCAGTTCCTGGTATCGGACAATGCTAAAACCTTTACGTCTCACCTGTTCCGTAAGTTTTGTTTCGACTATGGTATCTCCCATGTGACCACGAGTCCATATTACCCCAACCCGTCGTTGGCCGAGCGTGTCAATCGGAACCTGCGTTCTGCGTTGTTCGCTTACCACCATGATGATCACGCCAAGTGGGATTCATCGGTCCATTGGCTAGCTTTTGCGTTTAACACTGCTGTCCACGAAACACATAACACTACTCCATTTTCTCTGATGTTTGCTTATGTACCTAATTCTCCGTTGACAAACTTGTGGTCGATTCATGACCTATTGCCTGATCAGCCGTCTGCCAACAAGGTGAAGCAGATCTGGAAGGAGGCCCGCAAGTCCATTCAGGTTTCTCACGAGCGACTCGCTCAAAGGTACAATCAGGGGCGGAAGCCCGTCAACCTCAACGTAGGAGACATGATATATGTCCAGGATCATTCACCTAAGCTTTTAGGAAACCAAGTGTCAGGAAAATTACGGCCACGTTTTCGCGGACCATTTAAAATTGTATCCTTTGTCAGTCCTGTTTCAGTGCTGGTGAGCGACCCTGAACGGAAGAGGATCTTCAGGACTCACCTCTCACAGTGCAAGCCCGCACACGAGGCGCCCAAGCGAGTCTCGGGTTAGTCGACAACTAAACTGGTGGTATCTTTGTTTTATTCTCTTGCCCATTTTTTCTTTCTTAACTGGTAATGTGATCTTTTGTAAAGTTTTCCACCCCAAATCTACAGAGAACTTGCATCTCTGGAGGCGTTGCTTACCCCAAAATGTTGTGAGAAGCGTGTTGCACCTTGTTATATGAGCAAACGGATCGTTTTATCGGTTTTTATGACGTGACAGGCTTTTCCCAAGATTGGTAAGAAGTTAATATGAAGAATTTTGTGTTGGTGACCTCGATGTGGAGGTGATATGTGGTTATGCCTGCATTGTCGTGGCAAATATTATGTGCAGCGTAGGATTTGGGATTGCTTTGGATGTGGTGACTTCCTGTTTTGTAAACGTAAGGTGATTATAGGGTAACAGGCCCCCCCCCCCCCCTTTTAAAAGGAATAAAATTGTATGTTTTCAAATTCAAATCTCTGATGTACCACGGCTGATACCTGGTGAAAACTTAAATAACCTTCGTGAAATGAACTGTAACTGCCCTTCTGGTAACTGATAAATTCTGTGCCATGAACTGTCTGTCACTCTGGTCTGTCCTGCTACTCGTGTGCTTAGCATTTCAGTGCTTGGCCTGTTGGAAATGGAGCTTCCTGTGGATGTGTCAGACTGTGCTGTTTCTCCGCGGGATCCAGTGCAGCTCGGGGCGTCAAAGATACCCTGGTGGACATGTGGATGGTGACGTGACTGGGGAACTGCTGGCGGGGACCTGGGCTCGTCATCGCCCGTTCTCCATCTGTGACTGGGTCATCAGGACATTTCTACCTAGACCCTTCCAGCTAACATGAGGAGCGGAACTATCACCGAGACAGTGCCATCAACTCAGCTTGTCGCTGTGTGAATTTGAACCTTGAACATTCTGCCTGCCATTCTATGAAGGCGATGCCAAAATTCCTTCGAACATGTTTGGACATATGTAAATCTGCAGCCGTACATAAGAGGTGATCCTCTCCAGGTCTGTCACATCAACATACGCAAATGCTGTCCACACCGCAGTTTGCTTTAAGGGGAGGAGGATGTGACGTGTTTCACGCCACTTAGCTGACACAAAAATATACCTAACCTAAGATATTCAATTCCTGCCAAAATTTACCCATCCCTGTATTTCCAGTTGGAGCGAACGCTTCATTATTTCCTTCACTTACCAAAATCTCTGAAGAACATTGTGGCCTATGCCGACAGTTGCAAATTTGGAATGTGAACACCTTGTCGACGAAATCTTCCAGGATATAACATCGCACTCGCAGTCAAAACACGCAAGGTATAACTCCGGACCTGATGTGCATTGGTTCTGGAATTAAGTGTTCCCTAACCTCAAAAATAAACTTGTGGAATTACACATTTATGAAAGCAACATCGCCTGTATCGATTGTTCCGGCCACGACCATCGCGAGATGTATCGACCGCCGGGAGATGACAAGAGACGAGCGCATAGCGACCGACCAGTGTGACCAACTCTCACGGAAGTGTCTTACGGACTACGTTCGAGAAGCCAGGGGATTCTAGTGTGCGTGTGTGCTACGACTGCTCTTTAGAAATTATCGTGCCATTTTGATATATGTAAAACGTTTGCGTTAGGACTCCCTCTCTTCTATTTTGACTGTTCACCGAGAAGGGTCAAGATAAATACGGAGCCAAACAATACTGTTATAATTCAAACATATATGCCAACTACAAATGAAGATGACGAGGAAATTGAAAGAATGTATGAAGATCTAAATCACCTGATAGAAGGAACAAGAGCAGAAGACAATGTAATCATTATGGAGGACATGAATGCAACGGTAGGGGAAGGAACAGAGGGAACAACTGAAGGGCAGTTTGGACTGGGAGTCCGAAATTTGAGAGGTGAACAATTGATAGAATTCTGCACTAGGCACAAATTAGTCATAACAAATACACTCTTCAACCATCCCAAGAGAAGAAGATACACTTGGAAAGCTCCTGGAGACACGAGAAGAGAGCAATTAGATTACATAATGGTAAAAGAAAGGTTTAAGAACCAGGTTAAAAATTGCAGAAGTTATCCAGGTGCAGATATCGTAAGCGATCATAATCTAGTCATGATGCAAGCGGAACTCAAATATAAGAACATCGTTACGAGAAAAACTGAGTATCTACAGGTGACAAAACTTAAGATGCCAAATATTAGAGATGAGTTCCAAAGAAGAACAAATGAAATGATTGAAAGAAATACTGACATATTCGAGAAAACAATAGAAAGTCAGTGGGGAATTCTGAAGGAGGAAATACTAGGAACTGCAGAGGAACTGCTAAAAATAAAAATAAAAACAGCAGGAAAGCATGGATAAGTGAGGAAGTTGTAGAAATGATAACTGAAAGAAGAAGGTTCAAAAACGCCACAAGTGACGAAGGAAAACAACAATATAGAAGACTGAGAAATGAAATCGTTAGGAAAAGGAAGCGAGACAAAGAAAAATACTTATGTGATATATGTGATGAAATAGACACCGATTTTAAAGCAAATAACTTAGAAAAAGCATATGGAAATGTGAAGCAATTTTTTGGTGAGAAGAAACAGAAGACATGTGGTATTAAAGATGAGAATGGACAATACCTGTATGAAGAGGGAAAGGTTGGGAAGAGATGGAAAGAATATCTAGAGAGCCTCTATGGAGATGAAGTTATGAATAAGGAAGTAATAGAGGAAGAAGACCAGATAGATGCAGATAATAGAGGTGACCAAATACTAAAATCGGAATTTAAAAGAGCACTGATAGATTTAAAAGACAAAAAAGCACCAGGTGTAGATAAAATCCCTGCAGAACTATTAAATAACAGCGGAGAGAAAACTGAAGATGCAATGTATGGAATGATATGCAAAATATATGAAACTGGAATAGTACCAACTGACTTTACTAAGTGCATAATAATTCCAATTCCAAAGAAGGCCAGAGCACAAAATTGCGATCAATTTAGGACATTAAGCCTGACAACACATGCATCTAAAATTCTTACACGTATTATACTGTACTTAGGAGAATAGAAAACAACCTTGATAACTACATTACAGACGACCAATTTGGATTCAGAAGGGGCATTGGAACAAGAGAAGCAATATTAACTCTAAGACAAATAATTGAAAAGAGAAATAGAAAAGGAATACCAACATATCTAGCATTCGTGGATCTGGAGAAAGCTTTTGACAACATGAATTGGAATATACTGTTCAAGTTACTAAAGAAAGTGGGAATCTCTTATAGAGATAGAAGAATAATACATAGTTTATATAAGAATGAAAGGGGAATAATAAGATCTGGCAATAACCAGGAAGAGGTTGAAATAAGAAAAGGAGTACGACAAGGATGCTCGCTATCTCCTTACTTATTTCATTTGTATGTCCAAGATGCCATAAATAGGATAAGAGAAGAGATTCAAGTTGGAGTAAATATACATGGGGAAAAGATTGACATGCTCCGATTCGCAGATGACATTGCTTTAACAACAGATAATGAAGATGATCTTCAACAGATACTTCATGTAATGAATAACATCCTTAAAAACGAATTCAACATGAAGATGAATAAAAATAAAACAAAAATACTCGTATGCAGTCGGAACCAGGAAGATCATAGAAGAGCACCAGCAATTTATATCGAGAATGATAGAATACAACATGTGAAGGAATATAAGTATCTGGGAAGCTTGATAACGTATGATGGAACCAGCAAACGAGAAATTTGGAGTAGAATTATTCAGGCAAAGAACGCCTTTTATAGAAAGAAGAATCTCTTCACATCCAGAAGTATAGACCTAAAAATAAGAAAAAGACTGTTGAAGACATATGTGTGGAGTGTGGCTTTGTATGGTAGTGAGACCTGGACAATAGGGAAGTCAGAAGAGAGGAAGTTGATGGCCTTTGAGCCTTGGTGCTGGAGAAGAATGCTTAAGATCAGTTGGATACAACATATGACAAATGAAGAGGTATTCAGAAGAGCAGGAGAAAGTAGAAGCTTTATGAAGACCCTGAAAACAAGAAGAGCAAATATGTTGGGACATATTCTCAGACATAATAGCCTGCCAGCAAGAGTCATCGAAGGGATGTTGGAAGGGAAAAACACTAGAGGAAGACCACCACTTGCATACATCACACAATTAATGACAGACACGAACACCAAATCATTTCGTGAATTGAAGAGGATGGCGGAGAATAGAGAAGATTGGCGAGTTGCTGCAAACCAGCCCCAGGGCTGTTAACTTAAGAGAGACCGAGAAGGACCAGGCCGGGTGCTCGGATGACCCGGGGGTGAAAATACAGGTATTAGCCACCTAATGGGATGGCTTTAGTCGTAGTTCAATTTATTAGTTTAGTATGTAGTTGTAGTTGAGCATATTCTGGGAAGCTTGATATTTATTTCTTCTTGTCTGTCTACTCATTTTGGTTTGTTTAGGTTTTCCTCGTGTGTTATGTTTCGAGTTGTTATTTACCTCGTGGGTATGGCGCAACATTCTGGGCTTCGGTCAGATAATGGGTTGATGTCTCCCACTGTCTAATATCTGACTTGTTTATCATTTTTTTCTTTCTTCGGAAGCTAGGTTTTCATAGTGGGGAATCTTTCTTGTTTTTGGGCGAGGGTTTTCTTTGTTGTGCAACCGTAGGTGTCCTTTTGGTTTCGTTCCAAATTTATTTATCATTTTCCTGTGACATCACGCTTCTTGGAATTTTCCCAATTGCAGCCATGTAGAGTTTTTTTTATTATCTTAGTTTTAAAAGGTCCCTGTGTTCGTTTCCGTCATCTTACGTCCACGTGGTGTTTGTTGTTTACGTGACGCTTTTGCCTTGGTTTTCCTCCTTTTACGCCCCATGTGCGTTTCATTTTTAGCCTATTTTCAATTTTGAAAAAATAGGCTTATGAGATCACCTTTTGTCCGTGTGTGTGCGTGTGTGTGTGATTCGTGTGTGTGTGTCCCCCTAATAAAATCTAAACGGCTGGAGCGATTTCAATGAAACTCGGAAAGTTCATAGCACTATTCCTGGCGACCTCGACCGTGCCCTTCAAATTTTGTTACGACTCACCAATCCAACATGGCGGCTGTGCAAAATATTTCACAAGCATTCAATATCTCCGAAACTATTACCGATATTACCCTGACATTTTCTATGGTGATAGAGGGAACTACTATAAGTTCACTTATGTGACTTTTGAAAATCTGGTAACTACAAAACCAACATGGCGGCCAAGCGAATTTGCGACTTTTAAATAGACGTTTCTCGCGATTTGACCAACCAAACGCAATGAAACTTGGTACAGTATATGTTTATATACATTGTAATGCACCGACATCTAACTTCGTTCAATTGTTTATATAATCACAAGATGGCGGATGTGCGAAATATTTCACCGGCATTCTATATCTCTGAAACTATTAGCGGTAAAACCCTGAAATTTTGTGCGGAGATAAAGGGCACTACTGGAAGTCCATCTATAAGACTTTCAAAAACCGGTTAACTACAAAACGAACATGGCGGCCAAGCGAATTTGAAAATTTTAAATAGACCTTTCTCGCGATGTAATGTTCCAAGCGCACTGAAACCTGGCACAGGAAATATTTATACACATTGTAATCCACTGGTATCTAATTTAGTTCAATTGTTTACATAACCTCAAGATGGCGGCAGTGCGAATTTTAAAATTAAGATTTTATTTATTGTGATGTAGTCATGTGATCGAAGTGAAAGTTTGAATAATGAACCTACGCAATAATTTTCCTTCAATGGTACATGACTCTATGGCCTATACAATTAACAATCCAACATGGCGACCATCCGAAATATTTAGACGATACTGAATATCTACGAATCTATTTTAGCAATCAAACTGCATTTTTTAATGTTCATAAGGGCTATGAACTTAAGTTCAACCTATAGGACTTTAAATAACCTGGTGATCACAAATCCAACATGGCGGTGACGCGAATTATAAATATTCACATGGACGTTTCTCGCAATTTAACCATCCGCGTGCAGTGAAACTTGGTACAGTAAATCCTTATACGAATGTTAATCCACTGGCATCTAATTTATTTCAATTCTTTTCATAACCTCAAGATGGCAGCTGTGAAAAATTTTAAAATCTCCTTGTTTTTTCTTGTGTCCTAATTATGCGATTGAAGTTTGAATACTACACGTTCACAATAATCTGCATGTAACAGTACATAACTCTAGGACCTACATATATAAAATCCAACATGGCAACCATCCGAAATATTTAGTCGGTTCTCAATATCTACGAATCTATTACAGCAATCAAACTGAAATTGTGTATGTTGATAGTGGCAATTAACATAAGTTGGATATATGAAAATAGGCTGTATAGTTCTTCACGGAACTCATCATCATCATCATCTTGCACAGTTTCCAGCCACTGGCCGGGTCTGTTTGGAACACAAGCCTCTCCAACGTCTTCTGTCTTCCCACCATCTCTCAGTCTCCACCCTTGTCCAGTCTTCTCCTCTCTTCTTCACGCTTTCTTCCACCCCCTTCAGCCACCTGTCTCTCGGTCTTCCCCTCGGTCTCTTTCCTTCCCACTTCGTCTCATGTACTCTCCTCGGTATCCTCTTCTCCTCCATTCGTTTTACATGTCCATACCATCTAAGTCTAGATTTCTCTATACCATCCTGTAATGGTTCCTCCTTCATTAATTCTCTGGTCCTCTCATTTCTTATTCTGTCCATCTTTGTAGCTCCAATACTGCTTCTCAAGAACCTCATCTCACTGGCTTGTATTTTGCTCTTCTCCCTTCCTTTCATAACCCAGGTCTCCGAGGCATACGTCAGGATAGGGACATAGTACGTCCGATATATGATCTTTTTGCTGTTCTGAGGGACATCCTTGCTCCATAACATGCTTCTCACACTCCTCCGAAATGCTTCTGCTTGCCTCCCCCGCTCATTTATTTCTCTATCGTTTCTTCCATTATCTTGTATCAGGCTTCCCAGATACTTAAAACTCTCCACTTTCTTCAGCTGTTCCCCACCAATTGTTATTCCCGTTGTGGTTCTTTCCTTCTTCCTTGTTGTGATCACCATCTCACTCTTATTTATGCTAAATTCCATCCCATATCCTTGTATTATTCCTTCCCACACGTCCAACTGTTCCTGTACCTCCTCCTCCTTGTTTCCCCAAATCATCAAATCATCTGCAAACACCATTGCTTTCATCTTTCCGTCCCCAATTACTTGTGCCACTCGGGTCATTATGTCATCCATCACCACAATGAAAAGTAACGGTGACAGTGCACTTCCTTGTTTCAGGCCGTTTCTTTGTTCCAACCAGTCAGATCTCTCTCCTCCCACTTTCACACAGCTCACGCTTCCCTTGTACATCTCCTTTATCCTCTTTATAGTCCATTTCTCTACTCCTCTATCCTCCAGGGACTTCCATACTTTGTTTCTGCATACACTGTCATATGCTTTCTCAATGTCCAGGAAGGCCATCAGTAGATCTGTTCCATACTCATAGTGCTGTTCTTGTAACTGCCTTACAGCAAAAATCAAATCCACTGTGGACCTTCCTGCTCTGAAGCCATGTTGTTCTTCCCTCATCCCTCCTTCTATCCTTGTCCTAATTCTCTTTTCCAAAACTTTCTCGAAGATCTTTGCACAATGACTCATCAGTGTTATTCCCCGATAGTTTCTGCAATCTGTTCTACTACCTTTCTTGAAGATCGGGACAATGATTCCTTTTTTCCAGTCCTCTGGGGTCTTCCTTTCCTTCCATGCTGTCCTCATCACTCGGTACAACCACTGTATCCCCACCTCTCCTGCTGCTCTCACCATCTCCACACTCAACTCATCCACACCCGGTGCCTTCCCTCCTTTCATCTTGTTCACTGCATCTTCCACTTCTTTCCATGTTAAGTCCTTTTCTGTTTGCAGTTCGTCTTCCTCTTCCCCGATTTCTTCCTCCTCACCATCTTTTCCATTTGGGTTCAGAAGTTCTTCAAAATATTCTTTCCACATTTTCTTCAGGTCTTCCCTATTTTCTATCTCTTGTCCCCTTTTGTTCACCATTCTAACATAATCCGTAGGATCCTTCCGCCTCTTATTTTTTACCATCCCATACAGGACCTTTTTTGTACCTTCACTATCCTCCTCCATCATCTTTGTCCACTCTTCCATCCACTTCCTTCTCTCCTCAGCCACCACTCTCTTCGCCTCCTTCTTTCTTTCCTGGTACTCTTCCCTTGTCTCTACCGTCCTATTTTGATACCACCTCCTAAAGGCTCTATTCTTTTCCCTTACTATATCTTTTGTCTTCTCATTCCACCATGGTGTTTCCTTCCACCTCTTCTTACTACTTGTCCTCCCACATACTGCTTCTGCTGCACCCACTAGTGTCTTCTTAAATCTAGCCCATTCCTCTTCCACCCCTCTTTCTTCATCTGTTGGAATTCCTTCCTTTACCATTTTGAGGTACTCGACCCTTCTATCCCCTTCTTTCAGTTTCCATATCCTTATACGTCTTTCCTGGTTCTCAGTCCCTTTCTTCTCCTTACTCCCTCTCAGGTTCATTACCAGTAATCGATGGTCGCTATCCAGGTTCTCCGATGGTATAACCTTGATGTCCGTGATGTTCTTATTTAGTTCTTTCTCATACAGTATATAGTCGACCACCGACTTCCTGGTCAAGTCATCACTGTACCATGTGATTGTGTGGCTCTCTCTTTTCTTAAACCAGGAGTTCCCAACTAGCAGGCTGTTCCTCTGGCAGAAGTCCAACAGTCTCTTTCCTTCCTCATTTCTTCCACCCCAACCCTCTGGTCCTAGAACACTCTCATAACCTTGTCTTTCTCTTCCTACATGGGCATTGAGGTCCCCCATAACAATCATATTTCTTCCTACCAGCTGCTTCTGCAATTCCTCTTCAAACTCCTCCTTCTCTTCAGAAGCACAGCCTACTTGTGGGGCATACACTTGCACTATTTCTACGGTCTCTCCCCTCAGTGCTACTTTCACTTTCATCATCCTATCACTTATTCTCCTCACGTCTTCTTTTAAATCATCTCGTACTACTACTCCCACTCCATTCCTCTTTCCCTCTTCGTTCCCACTCCAGTACAGTCTATAGCCTTTTCTCAGTACTCTCCTTCCTTCCCCTTTCCACTTTGTTTCTGCCAATCCCAATAAATCCAACTTCCTTCTTTCCATCATATCCACTATCTCCTCCACCTTCCCCGTCAGCGTTCTTAGGTTTAAAGTTCCAAATCTTAGTCCGTGTGTACAGCCGTGTCGTCTATTAAATCCATCCTGTCCGAGGCTCGTTCCATTTTTGAAAGCATTTGGTTTTATCCACTACTGGCTTGCTGGGCCTATCGTAGCTTCACCAGAGCCCCGTTAGCCGTCACTTTTCAGGGTTTCACGGAACTACTTGTTGTATTTCCCATACCTTGTATTTCTGTTTCACCTATGGGATTGGTTCATATCCCAAATTTTGGGAGTAGCGCCCTATGGTGCAACCGTACCTTGGTGTACCGTTAGCGTCCGCCATTTTATGAGTCTTGTTCGCGTCGGAGCCCATACCAGTCGAGTGATACGGTCCGCTCCGTTTTTCTGGAGCCTGTCATTAGTAATGTAGTCATTTCACTTTATTTCTGTTCATTTTCTTTTACGTTTATCCTTGGTATGTTCGTGGGTGTTAGTTGCTCGTAATTTTCATTTCGTGTGTAACTTGTAATTTGTCCTTTCATTGTGTAACCTCGCGGTGGCATTTTCAAGTTATTATTATGTTTGTTCTGGGTTTGTACGTGCATGTGTTCACAAGTCCAAACCTTGTGTAAATCCATTTGACTAGGGATAGCTTTCTCTTGTGTACCTGATCTAATTGTAAGATATTACCTTTCTGTGTACCTGTTCATTTCATAATCCGGTTGGTGTCCTAAAGCATGTTAAGTGGTGTGCCGTGCCACATGACGTCAACGACATTGGTTATCATCCTCTCAAGTACAAAAGTTCTCATGAAATAACTCTGTTCTCAAAAGTGTAGTTCCTATTTTTATTTGATTCTTTATAATACAGACCCCCTTTTATATTTTGATTACTACTTTATTTGGCCTTTAACGTCCCATCCCCACCCTCAAGACAGCTGCGGTGGAATGATCCTCACCAGGTAAGTCTTCCACATTTCAAGCTTGTGGATAAAACAACGTACTTCCTCTCTTGTAAATCTGAGAGTGTCACCCGAGTACGTTGTCAACACCGGCCGCCGAGCCAAAGCCATCAAGTTCTGTAAAGGATGTCTTGGGGTCGCCGTTGGTATGTTTCCTTCGGGTTGACAGGCCCTCTAGGGAGTTTGTCAAACTGGAGGTGAGCGAGAAAGAGAGAAAGAGGGGAGTGACAGGCATGTTAAAGAACCCATTTGAATTCAGTAGGCCGTGTTCAATGGCAAAATTAATCTCGGGATTTTCCGCCAACACAAAGTTCCTCCATTCTCTACTTGAAAGCGCTGTAGTGTCAAGGAGTTTAGATATCTAACCTCCTTGACTTTCATAGCGTTCAAAGGAACGACGAAATTCGACATGCAAGCTACCCTCTGGGTGTCAATTAACAAAGCTTGCACCAGGCACCCGAGGCCATACGATATTATTATATTGGTGATTATTTATGAAGCTTATAACTTATGTACTTGGCTACTGATCTATAGCCTACTTAGTAGTAGGCAGATAAAATATTTATATTAGGCCTATCTTTATTTGTTTCAGTCATGGTTGCGACTGAGTAGTGTGGTGCCCTTCAACGAACTTCAAGGGTTGTGCAACATGAATCAATCATCATTCTGAAGAGCCATATACTCACATGTGCACGGTATATGCACTGCCCAGGAGTCACATATGCAAATTTTCAGTTAATGAAAATGAAAATCCACAGCCTGCTTCCAGTCTCCGACCGGGTCAGGAATGGAATGAATGAAGCCCCCATCTAGCGGCGAGGATATGAACTGTGCCAGCTGCCGAGGCCTGACGCACTCCTCTGGGGCAATGATTAAATGAATGACGGATGAAATGAAATGATAGTGGCGAGTGTTGCTGGAATGAAAGTTTGACAGGGAAAACTAGAGTACCCGGAGAAAAACCTGTCTGCCTCCGTTTTGTCCAGCACAGATCTCACATGGAGTGACCGGGATTTGAACCACGGACCCAGCAGTGAGAGGCCGGCGTGCTGCCGCCTAAGCCACGGAGGCTTGCAAATTTTCAGAGAATACCAACAATATCTCATAGCTATCTTTTAGTTCTCAACATAAGTTACTGCACCACTTAACACTAGAACCGCGGCTGGGTCATTTGTGACCCAGCTGTTAGTTGTTTCTTCTCTATCTTCTCTGTGTCTCTACCTGAAGTGCTAGATTTTTATGACTTTTCATAAATAAGGGTCTTTAACAACCACATATAATTATTTTTTTCGGGGGGGCAACCCCCTGTTTAAAAAATCCCGATTTACCTAGAACCGCGGCTGGGTCAGATTAGACCCATCATTGATAATAATATGTTAACATCTGTTCTTCCATTTAGCTTCTTATACTTTCAGTCCTTGTGTCACCAGGATTCTCCAAGCATATACTGTGCACAAACTGGCAACATCTCATTGGCTGCGGAGGAAGGGAGAGGTACGAAACCGCTTAGTCACATCTGAACAATCGCGCAGTTAGGACACTACTCACGCTTTGTTGTGCAATAGGTTGCTAGTTTTGCAGTATCGGTGTATACATAGTGTGTGAATGGTTGACAATGGCCACGCGTCGACGGCTTACTACTGAACAGAACATTATTTATGCCATAAATGAAATTTCCGATGGGGAATCTGAAGGGGATCCCTTGGATTTTTCGTCTGATGATGGATCACAGCTCGTACTTTCAGATTAGTCATCAGAAGATGATGATGTCATGCCATTTGAAGCTGTAGCAAATCCTGATAGGGCAGGTATGTATTTCTAAACTTTCATTTCATTATTTATGGACTATATATAGATTCATTGCAAATTTCAGGCCTAAAAGTATTTAGTTGACAGTTTCTTTATCACTGTTATATTTATGTTCAAGCTATTAGGTTTATATAGCCCGGTGCATTTTTACTTGCTGTAAATATTATTTTCGGGTGGAAAAACTAAGACAAACATTATCTTTGTATCTAATCAGGTCTTGCAATGCCAGGGACTTCTCGCAGTCGTCAGAGGAGGCGTGGCCAGGAGCACTCTTCCGTTCCTTTATCGGAAGAGGAGGCCATCGCTAACAGTCAAGGAATTGCACAATTTGACGACAACAGAGAGGATGCGCCATCAATGAAACAAGGCAGGGTTTGTGTTGAGAGCCTGATTCAGCTTGCAGCAGATACAGAAATTGTATCTCCAGATGGCACGACCTGGAAAGTTGGGGTAATTGGTGATGTTGTAGCTGGTAGACGTGGAGCTCAAAATGTGTTTAGAGATCACGCTGGACCTACTGCACATGCTAAACGTAATGTGAATGAGACTTGCGTTAGTGCTTGGCGACTTATGATCACGGACAAGATTTTGAAACATATTGTGACTTGCACTGAGACAGAGACACATCGTGTAATGATGTCAGATGATTGGTGTCTAAAGATTGAGGAGATGGAAGCCTTTCTTGCTATACTGTACATTCGAGGTGCCATAGGAGCTAAAGGCCTAGAACTGGACTCATTGTGGTCAGAGAAGTGGGGCAATCCTATTGTAAAAGCAACAATGGCTCGTGATAGATTCAGAGAAATAATGAGTTTCTTGAGATTTGACGTTAGGTCTACAAGGTCACAAAGAATAAAAGAAGACAAATTTGCATTGGTATCAGAAATCTGGTATGCCTTCATAGCAAATGCCCAGTGTAGCTACATACCTGGGGCATATATAACTGTTGACGAACAACTCTTCCCTTCTAAATGCCGCTGTAAATTTACGCAATTTATGGCCTCGAAACCAGACAAATATGGGCAGAAGTATTGGATGGCGGTGGACACAGACTCCAAATATGTTGTGAACGCCTTCCCGTATCTCGGAAAAGATGATGCTAGGCCAAATAACGAGCGACTTGGTGATTTTGTGGTAAAGAAGTTGATGGAACCTTGTATGAAGAAGGGAAGAAATGTCACATGTGACAGTTTCTTCACCTCCTTATCTCTCTCCGAAACATTGAAATCAAATGCAAGAAGTCTTGTCGGTACCTTGAACAAGGCTCGCAGGGAAGTACCAGTAAGTGTGAAAAATGCAAAACAGAAGTTGCACAGCGCAGTGCTACTGAAAAAACATGATACTTCGTTGACAATTTATCAGGGAAAGAGCAACAAAAATGTTCTCGTTCTCAGCACTAAGCACCCTGATGTGAATATTGAGCCTGGTAACAAAAAGAAGAAGCCAGACACAGTCACATTTTACAACGGCACAAAAAGTAGATGTGGTCGATCAAATGGCTCGCAAATACTCAACCAAGGCACCATCCAGGCGCTGGCCAGTTCATACCTTCTACAACTTGCTGGATTTGGCAGGAATAAATGCCTGTGTAGTGTACAACGCACTGAATGAGGAGAAATTGAAACGTAGGGACTTCATTCTGCAGCTGGGTGAAGAGCTCGCTAAGAAATATGCATCAACTAGGATTGCAAATGCCCGCACCATTATTCCAGGTGAGATTCCTGAGAGACAGGAAAAGCGCATGCGTTGTCAGGTAAAGTCCAATTGCAAAGGAAACAAAGTGCCATTCCAGCAAAAAGACTGCTTGCAGCAAGTGTACAGCCAGGGAATATTGTGTGTGCTCAATGTGTGTCGTGTGAATTGTCATTCCTACAAATAAACTATTGGCAGCATATTGTACATCATTGACATTCGCCACTATAGGTACACAATTGTCTAAATGTTCCTTATTTGTGTTCTTACTATTCTAAATTTCAAATACATTATCTAGCGCATGTATGGTATATTCTTTAGTTACTACATCCCCATCAATTCATTAATAATCACAAAAAAGAGAGGTGGGTCCTAAGTGACCCAGTCGCGGTTCTAGGGGGTATATAGATCGCCGCGGTTCTAGTGTTAATGTCTGGTCTACTAATGTTGGGTGAGACAAAGTCACTGTTCGCTACTTGGTTAGATGACACAGTTTGGGCGAAGCCACTGGTTGCAATAAGTTATAAATATTGGTCGCAGCTATAACCTACTTGCCCCGGCTCCATCAGGGATTTTAAAACTGACGTGAGGGTTGGAACGGGGTGCACTCAGCCTCGTGAGGACAATTGAGTAGCTGTCTGACAGTGAGACAGAGCCGCGATCACGAAAACCAAGATTAACGGCCGAGGGGACCCGACGCGCTGATCACGCGTCACCCCAATATCTGCAGGCCGAATGGCTGGGCAGCGGTCGCTTGGTCGGCCTTAGCCCGTCATGGGCTGTATAGTGCCAGGGATTGTTATAGCCTACTTGTATTATTAATTCTGAATGAAAGTAGAACATGGCTTATACACCTGCATCGGACATGATTGTGACTGTATGCTGTAATGGCTGCGCTAGAATTATTAGCACACAGGTAACGATATTTGTAGGCTATACATTATACGGTAATAGAAAACTAAAAATTTCATAGATCTCGTAGGCCTATACTACACAGCTTGGACATTCTTAAAATTCACGACACGTGAATAATGAAATAAAAGGCAAAACCACTGGCCTGGATAAAGATTATTGATGCGTGACTACCCCCACTGTGCGTGACAAAAACCGGGGGTGTTATATATTAGCTAACGCGGCCTGCGTTACCTCAATTTTTCATATTAAAGCATTGTTGTTGTTGTTTCTTATGGCTAGCCCAGATTCCAATCCATCAGCTTTCTTGCATTCCAATCGAGTTGTGTGAGGTTTCCTGAAGTTCTAGCAGTCACATCAAGTTTGTTGCAATGTAGCAGGTGCCCCTTATCCATTTTACTTCCAGGTTCGTGACAAAGTGTGCATTTTTCAGATCTCAAGATGTCCCAAATAGGATCACGACTTATACAGATGAAATTCCAGCTGAGTCTGCCATTTTCGCTGTTAATTATGCACAAGTACAGTATGGCCAATCTCGCACTTACGGTACTACTTTGTATAAGCGCGGTACCATGAAACAAAATAGCGTCAAGTTTGAACCAGTTCGCCATGGATTGTGCAAGCTGTTTTTGGCTAGACCAGAGATCGCCAAACTGTGGATCGCAAGTCACCGGTAGCTCGCGGAGTAATTTTGGGTAGCTCGCAGCCACACACTGGAATGGCAAGTTGTGTGCGGTTACCGGCTGTGGCAGAGTGAGGTTACGTCTGTGTTGTGTGTGATTCATGCGTGCACATTGTTTAGGCTCTTTCCTTGTGCGATGTTAGAATGGCTAGTTCAAGCAAAAAGCCGAAATTATATCAGTTTCATGCAGAATGGGAGACCGATTACCTTTTTTTTTTTTTATGCAAGTGAAAGATAAATGCGTGTGTTTACTTTGTACTGGGAGTGTCTCAGTCGGGAAGAAAGGAAATGTTGAGCGTCATTTCAAGATCATTCACAGTGGAATTGAAAAAGACTATCCGCCGAATTCAACGCTGAGAAGATATAAGGCTATGCTGCTGAAATCTCAACTAAATGCACAACAATCTTCTTTCTTTAAGACACTGGACAAGAACAAGGCAGCCACAGAAGCATCACTCCGGGTTTCCAAGGTTATTGCCCAACATAAGAAACCGTTCAAAGATGGTGAGTTAATTAAAGCTAAATTTTTGGAAGCTGCAGATACATTATTTGACAACTTCAAAAACAAAGCCGAGATTATGTCTGCCAATACATCTGTTCAGCTATGTTATACAAATATCCACTTTACAATACAATACATAATTTTGTATTGTAAAGTGGATATTTGTATAACATATCAAAATCAATACGGGAAAACTTGGAAAAATGACTAAAGTCATAGATATTCATCTGTTCAGCTTTCTGCTAACACAGTGCTGCGAAGAGTTGAAGCTATGAGCTCTGATGTAGTTTCACAACTGAAAACTGACTTTGATCGTTGTAGTTATTTTTCCCAACTTGACGATTCAACTGATATAGTTGATACAGCTCAGTTGACCGTTTTTGTAACAATGGTCTTTAAAAATTTTGAGACAAAAGAAGAGCTGGTAAAGGTTGTGCCGCTTATCGGGCACACTACCGGCAAGGATATATTTTTGGCTTTTAAAAAGCTTATTGAGTCTGAAAATATTCCTGCGAAGAAGTTGGTGGGCCTAGCTTCGGATGGAGCTCCTGCAATGATAGGCATGGAAAATGGATTATTGCCTTGTATCGAAGATACAGCGATATACCAAAGTTTGTGTCTTATCATTGCATAATACACCAGCAATCATTATGTAGAAAGTTCTAAAGTATGAACAATGTCATGAAAACAGTTGTCAAAGTAATAAATAAAATAAGAGCGCATGCACTTCTAAAACAACTGTTCAGAGAACTAACGGAAGAGTTAGAATGCCAGTATGGTGTCTGTTGCTTCACACAGAGGTCTGTTGGCTTAGCAGAGGCAGAGTTTTGCAACGTTTAAAAGAGTTACTTCCTGCAATAGTAAAATTCTTCAAAGAACGGGGTGAGCCTTTCATTGAACTCGAAGATTCCACATGGCTACAAGATCTTGCCATTCTCACTGATATAATTGAAAAGTTGAATGGTTTGAACTTGCAGCTTCAAGGCACAGATAAGGACATTGGTGGAATGATTTCAGATGTGATGTCATTTTCATAAAAGCTCGAGCTGTGGGAAAAGAACTGTAACCAGTTTGAATACAAGCACTTTTCCAGTCTGAAGCAGATCGTTGACAAACAAATCCCCCCACAACCCAGGAAAAACCAAGCATACGTGGATATTCTTTCAGACCTCGGAGAACAATTTGATCAACAATTCCAAGATTTTAAAAACATATTGATTGTGGCACAGTTCGTCAACTCCTCTTTTGTTGAGATCGATGCAGAAGATTTCTCAACTTGTATTGTAAAAAAATTCGGAGATCAGGCTGGAGAGGAAATGGAAGTTGCTGATTTACAAAATCATCTGTCTCTTAGAAGCCTTTCTACCCTGGAAATATTTGGCCTCTAGTTCCCAAACAAATATATATCCATTGTTCAAGTTGGATTGAGATTGAAAGCAATGTTCAGCTCTACATCCTTATGTGAATCATCATTTTCCACTAAGAAGTTCATTAAAAATAAATATAGAAACTGACCAATGAACACTTGGATAACTGCATCAGAATGGTGGCTACAACATACTCTCGAAACTACAAGAAGATACTTGATGGCCAAAAACAGTTCCACTCCTCTCATTAAAATGTAAGTTTAGAAAGTTATTGTAATAGTTCCCATCTTCATTATCATTTGATTAATACTAGAAATGAATTTTTTAGGCCAAGAGGAGATTTTGAAGGAGACCATAAAGAGGTGATAGCCAAATTAAGGCTGGGAAAAATCACAAACCTTTTGGAAAAGAGGGAAAGAAAAATAAAGGTGTGGAAGCTAAAAGGGTGGGAGACAATGGACAAGTTCCAAGAGGATTTAAAAAAGGAAGTTCCCAAAGATGAAGCAAAAAGTGTAGAAGAGGAATGGGAATGTTTTAGGAATGGTTTTGTGAAGTGTGCAGTAAACACCTGTGGAAGATTATCAGGGAAGAAAAAGGAAAGGGAGACTCCTTGGTGGAACGACAGGGTAAAAGAAGCTGTTAAAGAAAAGCAAATGGCATGGAGGAAGTGGATAGGCAGTAAAAATGCAGAGAAATTACAAAAATATAGAGAAGCAAAGAAGGCATGCCAAAAAAATTGTACAAGAAGAAAAACGGAAAAGTTGGGAAAGATTCACAGAAACTTTGAAGGAGGATATCCAAGGAAGTAAGAAGGTGCTATATGGATTCGTTAAAAACAGTGTAAAAGGTAGGGAAAATACAAAATTTGTAAAAACTGAAGCAGGGCAGATATTGTATCAAAGAGATGATATATTAAATAGATGGGAAGAATACTTTTCAAATCTACTAAATGTGAAATACATTGAACTGGAAGAGGAAAGGGAACAAGAAGAAACAATGGAGGAGGAAGAAGAAGAAGAAGAAGAACAAGAAAAGGAGATAACTATGCTAGAAATAGAGGAAGCCATACAGAAGATGAAGAGTGGTAAAGCAGGAGAGGATGAGGTGACCACGGAAATGATAAAAGCAGCGGGACCAATAGGGGTACAGTGGCTGTATAGATTATTTAGAATAATTTGGAGGAAGAAAGAAATTCCAGAAGAATGGGGAAGGGGTTTAATTATCCCGATTTTTAAGAAAGGCGACAAAAAGGAATGTAATAACTACAGAGGGATCACTCTTATTGCTCATGTAGCTAAGATCATTGAGAGAGTATTGGAAGGCAGACTGAGGAGGAAGATAGAAGGAGAGTTGGAAGAAGAACAGTATGGTTTTAGGAAAGACAGATCAACATTTGACCTAATCTTTACATTAAGGCAAATGATGGAGAAAAGATGGGAATTTGGAAAAGACATGGTGATGTCATTTATTGATATTGAGAAAGCATATGACAGTGTGCCTAGACAGGTGGTTTGGGATGTATTAAGAAAAAGAAGAGTTACCAGAGCAGAAGTCCAAATGTTAAAAGCTATGTACAAAAATTGTGTCAGTAGCGTGAAGACCAGTATAGGAGAAACAGAATGGTTTAAAGTGGAAACGGGTCTCCGACAGGGAAGTGGATTGTCCCCATTACTATTCATCATAGTCATGGATGAAATCCACAAGAATGTCAAACAGAGATTGGGACAAGAAGCAACAAAGGCCATGCTGTTTGCAGATGATATAGTTATATGGGGTGAGGATGAAAAGGATGTACAAAAACAACTAGATGTATGGAACCAAGAGATAGAGAAATTTGGGATGAAAGTAAGCACAGAGAAGAGCAAGATAATGGTAATGTCAAGAGGAAGGAAGAAAGGAAGAGGAAAGATAGAATTGAATGGCAAAATTCTAGAAGTCGTTAAAAGTTTCAAGTATTTGGGAAGTGTGATCGCAGAAGATGGAAAGATAACTGAGGAAATTGGAAAGAGAATACAACAAGCGAACAATTTTTACCAGAGTGTAAGGGGTATTGTGTGGAACCGAGATGTCCCAAAGAAATGCAAAAAAGTATTATATTCAACCTACTACAGACCCATACTAACATACGCAGCTGGAGCGTGGACTACTACAAAAAGAGAGGAGAGTAGAATGCAAGCCGCAGAGATGAAATTCCTAAGAGGTATAGAGGGCAAGAACAGAAGAGATAGAGTTAGAAATGAAGAGATTAGAGAAAGGACAGGAATATTGAAGCTGCAGGACAGGATAGAAACAACAAAGTTAAAGTGGTATGGACATATGATGAGAATGGGAGAGGAGAGAGTACCAAAGAAAACTTTCTGTGAAAAGATGACAGGGAAGAGACCACGAGGAAGGCCCCGGAAGAGATGGGCAGATACAGTGTGGGAGTGTGTAGAAAAGAAGGGAGGAAAACCCGAAGATGTACTAAAATCAGGAGAGGAGTGGTGGAGAGACAGGCAACGATGGAGGTCCTTAATTCACAACCCGACCCAGGAAGCTGGAAACGGGAAATGAAGATGGTGATGAGGCAATAAACAGAATATTTTAATTTTAATTCAATGTTGCGTACTGCCCCCGTAATTGAATTATATAGAGACCACGGTGGCTATTTTGGAAATTATAGCCAAAGTTATGGCTGTCATAGTTATGACGTGGGTAGTCATGACGTAAGCACGGATGACGCAGTCGCGAGAAACGTGGAATTCTGCTGAGGAAGAAATTATGCTATTGGAGGGGAGACTTAAACCAATGAACGATAGTCTAAAGGAAGACGGAGATTGCTGAAACTATGGTATTTTTATTACTTTTTGGGATGCAGAATTGTGGAAATCCATTTGCAGTAGAGGCATTGTTCTGGAATTTTGGTGAAATTTATTTTCAGTTTTTGAATTATGAAAATCCGTCATGTATTGACGAAGTTGGAACTTCTCGCGATGACGCAGTAACACGCGATGGAAGGGATAGATACGCCCCTCAAGAAGTTCATAAAAGGCCTTGCGCAGAAGAGAGGAGCCTCATTCTCTCAGATTATAAATCGTCTGATATTCAATCGTCAGATCTCAAATAGTCATTTCAGTGAAACGTCGAGTGAGAGTAGTAGTGAAAAAGTCGTCTTTATAACGCGTGGCGAAGCCACTGCATAAAACGAGAGTCGAACTTACAAGCAGTGCAGGTTTACGGTGAAGTAAATCTAGGTGAAGTTGAAACGACACTTATAACGCTTCTACAAGATTAGCTGTGAACAGTTAGCGGTCGCCTATAAGCTAATTCTCTTGTGCATTGCTACAGTAAGGACTGTGGAAAAGCTGAACAATTTCGAGGAAGTATTTTGGAAGTTATTGACAATATTAGACGACTGACAAAAGTGATTTTCTCGCCACAGGAGAAACACTTTGTATAGCCAGACTCTATGCTACGGCTGACAGGGCTAGTGAAATAGGGAGACTTCAGATTGCTTTTGTGACACAACGCTACAGTATAATGGAGCAATTTAATACGGCAGTTTGTTCTTCTAATTCTACAACCGAAGAGCAAATGGAAGGCTAAAGGACTTAATGCAATTGGGACATATTTCAACGGAGTAAGATAGCAGCATGGAACTTCGCTAATTGCTATTCCATACAAGCGAACATGTGGTAAATAACCATCTACACCCATGTTTCGTGATTAAAGGCTGAATACTATCAAACAGCAATAGAAATGATTTCATACTTTCTGAATATGAATATTTCTTCGGAAATTTATACAAAAACTTCATGGCGATTTTCAACTGGAACTTCAGGGATTTTTCAAGAGAGGTCAGGGTTGTCCCGACTCACAAAGAAGATTATTGCCGGAAGGATGTCGTTCGTCTTCGTGAAGCAGTTCGATTCTCCGATGGTGCTGTTTCTGGTTTCGAGGATGGAGCTCAGCTTTAACTTGGTGAAATGGATCCATCAACAGTCTTCTTTGGGGAATTTTCCTCTGGAACGTCAATCGGCAGATAAGGTAGTCGTGAACGTTTATTGTATTTGAGTTTCTTAGCAATATTTGAGCAACCATTTTTCCCATATTTTTGTCCTCATGTATTTTTGCCCGATATTCTTGTTTGAGATTCCTATTCTCAGTACACCTTGATGAGTTATGCCTTTTTCGACGTTTTATTAAGACATTGTTATGTCATGGGCATAGTTAAATGATTTTGAATCAGTTGAGACTGATATTTAGATTTTTCAGTAATTTGCTTATTTTTGTAGTCTCGATTTGACTGTAAGTTAATGATTTTTATGGCAGATTTAAATTCAGACAGCGTGTCACTTTATTAAAGTAATTCTACCCCAGTTTAATTATTTTGACCAATTTTCTGTCATCATCAAGAAGGAAGAACATTTAAATGATTTTAGAGCGTTAAAATCCAGTACGTTGTCGACGATCTTGGAAATACTAGTCGTTATTTGAATTGATTACAACACAGACATTTATCGTCAGTCATGAATGACCATTGCATCTTAGGCAATTTTGTGAAAGATGAACATTAATTATGAATTATTGAATGCATTAAATTCGTGAAACTTGTGTTAGGTTTTTTCTCATATAGAGATTTATATAATGATGTTTGCATTCCCCAGTCTAATTGGATTCTATTCGACTATTTTGCAGTTAGTCGCACTTTGTTTGATGATAGTATTTTTATACTACAATTCTTTGAAGATGTTAATCTTAAATTTTGATAGACCAGACAGGCGTATATAAGCGTATTCACTATTAAATTTGTTTGTGATTGGCAAATTTTTATTTCATTTCGATTCATGAATGAAATCCACGAAGTTTAAATGACAACAGTTTTGAAACAATTATTGATGTATGAATTTTTAAGTGGAACTATGAATGTATAATCGATAGTGCAGCGGACATGTTGAAAGTCGCTGATGTATAATGCCCTTAAATAAATGAAGGAGATTCCCACAGTAGTTAATAATGATAAAGAATTATTTGTGGAAGTTTTGTAAGTTCGGTGGAAGTTTTAATGCCATATAGATTAATATATGATGAATTTTGGGCTATTTTGAATGCAGTTTGTGCATTATTTTGTAAGCGAAGTATTTTCCGCTAGAGTGTATTGTCATAGTTCGTTGAAAATTAATCAAGTGAATTTACTGTTATAATTAACAAGAGTTTTGAAAGAATTTGAGATAAGATTTTGAATGAAGATTGCCGTCACAAATAATTAAAATTATTACAACCTTTATTAAACCAGATTGTGACATTTACATGTATAACTAACCTTCATTGGTCGATTATATTAAACACGATTATGAATTTACCAACCGGATAAAACATGTGGTTCAATGTATTTCTTAAATTAATAATTTAAATAATTTAAAATGTTGATATTGTAAATAATAAATGTAAATATCTTTGACAATAATGTGGAACGAAAGAAATGTTAAAGGCGTGTTTAAAATTTTTGTAATTATTTTCGATAATATTATAAACAATTTCTAATTGTTATAAATAATTTATGTGATTTTGTTATAAACATTTAAGAGTGTGTTTCATACTCTAAACTATGCTTTTTAAACATTTGGATGATAACTTAACAAGTTTAAGGATAGTTAAAATAATCCAGTGGGATGTAAGTTAAGCATTTGAAAGATTTGCGTCAATATGTATGAGTTGTCTTGGAGACATTTAAAGATTTAAAAGGAGCTGAATTCTTACGCAAGTGTGGGGAGACGAGTGAGCCCCATTTGACAGGTGTGAGCCAGGTTAAAGAGTAGACCAGCCGGCCAGACATCTGGTTATCAGCGGGTCGATACTCCGGCCTTGTGCCTATTAATACCAGTGTTATGTTTATTAAAAGAAACCAAATGCTCTATATATGTCGTATCCTGTCTTCCTCATCCAATCCAAATGTGTTATAAAAAGTTACGTTATTTTGAGCTCATGGGAGCTAACATATTGTTTGATAACCTTGCAAGTCCTTTAGGAGGACGTAGTCAGACTGACATAGGCTACTGATAGCCACGTTTATTTTGTTGAGTTGTGAAAATCATACTCTTTATTTGAAAATAAAGCTTTTGTACAGTTCAAAGTTCTCGTCTTCGGTCTGGTTCATTTTTAAATGTCATGGTGAAGGTTATTGTGAGAGCATACTTTAAGGATCCTGTTGTCAACCCAATCCCCGAGATATTTATAAGAGGTAAGTAAAAAGTAAGTATGAAACCCCATCTATTTTGGTGTGTTCCACAATAATTTTTCTTGGTAACTTCTGTGTTCAAACCTCGGTAGTATCTGTCAGTGCCATTTTCATTGATGTAGCTGAGCTGGTGCGATTGATTCTTGGCAATCCGATTGAGGGGGCGGATATCTGACAGCCTACTATCCGGGTAAACGGGGACAGTACATTCTTTGTCCCGGTATTCCTTGGTAGCTCAAAGAAGATTTATGAATGCTATGGTGGCTCACTGGCTCAAAAGTTTGGCGACCACTGGTCTAGACCAATAATTGTTAATTCGTTAGGCCATACAAACACCCCTGGATTTTGTCACGCACAGTGGGGGTAGACACGCATCAATAATTTTCATCCAAACCAATGGTTTGTGCCTAGACCAATAATTTTTAGGCAGTGAGGCGCTGGTTTTGCCGATTAGTTCGAAACATGAAATCCTTGCGATCAGAATTCATTACAGTGGTAAATACTGTTCTACATACAAAACAAACCTAACCTGGGGTTTACGCCCAGACCTCCTTGCTTGTAGTGCAATCGGTAATTTTCGTCCATACAGTCGTCTAACCAAGTAGCGACCACTGGTTTCGTCCAGTCGTCTAACAAAGAAGAGCTTGTTTATTTCTTTTTCTCACATAATTACAACATTACATGTGTCGTCTAATGTAGGCCTATTTTGTATCGGATATGTTGGTAACTCATGACGTCAATGTGATCGCTCTTTGTGGCAGTTTCATATACTAAATATTCTGTTGAACATGGCTGAGATTGTTTAATTTACAATAAATAAAAACACATATTTAAGTGATTTAGCACATATATCCGGTGCAAAAGTGATCAAAAGATGAAATAAGGTATGAAAATGATATATTATCAAAGTGAAAGCGAAAAGAAAACGAGTGATACATGGTACAGAATTAATCTGAAATTTCACTACAGTATATGTCGTTTTATAACAAGGCATAGCGGGTGGGTTACAGACAGCGAAGGAGAAAACATCTATTAGGACATCACTTCCATAATTATTATTCATCATTACACAAGGTATTTAGGCTAATTTAAGTGTTCTACTTGGTTCATCACTCCTGAAGTGTTACCTCTATTACGTATGTCGTTTTGCCTTGAACATTTTTGGTTGAAGGCGGGCTATTATTTTATTTTAGAATAGGCACTGAAAATTTGATGTAATCAGCATAACAGCAGCCTCCGTAAAGGGGTTTACGCAGGCCAGCGCGTATCCCATTTTTGAACAGCTGACTGCGGTTGACTGTAGCGTTGGGGGTCTGCACCACTAGCGCTGGCCAACAGCGGGGCGCGCTTGAACTCGGTCAGTGATAACACTATGTATTCTATTCGTGATAATGCTATTATTATGATCATGTAGAAATGAGCGGAAGTGTAGAGGACATACACATTCGCGACAACGCTGCCTTCAGTTCAATTCCCTCTCATATATTCCGCTCTCGCAAGTTAAATATCTCAGCTCTCCACAGAAAATTGTTTTGTGTTGGTATCTCATAATTATAATTTTACGAGATATTACTCCGTCGATAAAGCTTGCCTTTCAACGCCTGTACTTAACTCGTCAATTTCTCAGTGAATTCAGTGAATTTTCTGCAAGTGGCTTTTAATGTGCCGGTTGACGAGAGGTCAGGAGACTATTCTACCAACCATCTCGCGCTGTGTGGCTAGCATTTTTTGGCAGTTGGTCCAGGTTCAATTTCCAGCGCTGCCAAGAAATTTTAATTTTGGTCTGAGGGATGGAACAAGGCACACAGCCTCGTGAGGCAAAACTGAGAAAGGGAGGGTTCGATTCCCATCTTAGCCATCTTGGAAGTGGTTTCCACGCTTCTACTCCAGGCAAATGCCGGGATGGTTCCTAATTTAAGGCCATGGCCACCTCGTTCCCAATCCTCATCTGAATAATAAATGCACACACTAATACAGCCATTACAATAACACAGGTTATCAGACAAATTCCACATGCCCAAGTACACAGATCTACATGACCATGATGTCACAAAGCCCCAAAATCAACCAACAACTGCTGCTTTCTACAATTCCAAGACAAAATCTTCGAGTTGCCATTAGTCTTATGCCCCTAAAATCCACGACTAGTTCGAATGGTTTTAGGCCTAAGCATTGGATCAACCATCTTCTTGCATCTCAATAGGGGTTTGCCAATAGGCTTTCAACAGCTTGTCTCAATTCTGCCTTCATATATGTAGGCCTATACATGCAAGAAATGAGTACGGTACTTATCAAAAATAAAGAAATAATAAGCTAATATGTACCCTACTATTATATTTCTCTCCTACTCCTAAATCCTCCTCTGAACACTCGTCTTAAAACAGAATGGTCTGCATTTTTGGACTAATTATAAAAATATAGCCTGTAAGAAGAAATGAACATGCTCATCTTCAGCTCCCTGGCGAAAAACATTGAGTAAGTATTAATGTTTCTGTTCTTATGCATTTTATGTGATGCTTTAAAAATCAATCTAGAAGAGATAATTTAAGTTAACTTCACTACCATAATACTGCTTAAGAGTTACTGTTGAGGACTGATGACAAAGATGTCCCTAACTTGAGCAAAGACTGCTTCACAACTTCATGTAAAAGGGCCTTTACTTAGTTTGGATCATTTGCGATATGTGTTACATGGATGTGTGTGCTGACTTTTTGGTGTTAAATGATGTAAGTTGGCAACACCAAATGTGGTGGCCATGTTGGTTTTCTAGTAACTTATTTAAGGTGTCCGGGACTATACATGACTTTACTCTCCATCCAGCTGGCTGACACAGCAGCCACTGTCAGAGCTGCAATCGTCCTCATCTCCACGTGTCCTCATCGTCACTCGCACTCAGTCTGTCCACTTCACCATCTACAGTATTGTCATGGAGCAAATATTCTTCTTCTTTCCTTTTAACATGCTCACAACATTTGTTCCACTCACCGGCTGTGTACTGCAGGAAAAGTTTCCAACTTAGCTCCACTCTTTCTTTCAAGTTGCCCCCAATGGACTGCTCTGCAACTTTACCTTTTATGTCCCCCAACCATTTCAATCCCGGCCGAAGCCATCGGATTTTTTAAGAGCGTTAAAAATCCCTCAGTAAGCCTTCCTTCGGAGGGGAAGTAAAGCCAGCGGTCCCATGTCATAGATTTATGGCATGTTAAAGAACCTTCCACTAATTGCACCTGTGTGAAGCTAAATTGGATAGGTTAAATATGTAAACAACGCTCTTAGGTTTCTACGTTCGTTGCCAAGAGCCGACTGTGGTGGCATCTAGGAGCTAAGTTCTGAACTTGGCCTAGTAGTCGTTGACGGTGGCACTTGGCGGCAAAAGTAGGAACTATTTGAAAAATTCTAAGTTGCAGTACTTAAATTAAAAAACAGATAACACACACTAATACAGTCATCACAATTAACACCGGTTGTCAGACAGATTCTACACACACCCAAAGTACACGGGGCTACATGACCGCGTTGTCGCAGCCCCTAAACTTAAGAACCAACCATTTCAATCAGATTGAGATCTGGATGGTAAGGGGGAAGACGTAAAGGGATATGGCCATATGAATGGACAATTTCATCCACTAAATAGTGTTTTTCGTGCGGAACGCTCGGAACTATTTTAATAAGTTCAGCTTTAGTCATGGTCGTATCGAATACGGCTCTGTGATATTCTAGTCAACGATCAATATCGTCCATTAAGCTTGCTTGGGTGGGCACTTCTCTTTCATTGCAGTGATATGTAGCGTTGTCCATGACGATCACACTTAGAGACGATAAAGCTGGTAGAAGCTGAGTTTCCAACCACTTTCGGAAGTTTTCATAGTTTATAGAGGTGTGATAATCCTCCCATTACTGTCCTGTTTTAAAAATCAGTAACGCTCCCTCTACAAATCCTTCTTTCCCTCCCCTGTGAACAATTATTAGTCACTGTCCAGCTCCGATACTTGCAGTAGTACCGATTTCTTATTTCGACTATCAACACTTGAAACCATATGAGATTGCTGAATGTAAGTCTCATCTATATAAACAACTAGCTGAAGTACCCGTGCTTCGCTACGGGTCGTAAATAAATTAAAATGTGAAGGTGACAGTTAAAACAGGGGATAGGCGAGGTGCTGCGCAGAGGGAGATTAAGGATGGAACATTTTGTCCAACTACACCGCTCTGCCTTGACCGTGTTTTATAGCACACATTTAGGTTTTACTCGCTAACGGTTGAAGATACATTTCGGATAGAAAATGCAAATTTTAACCTCGTACATGCCATCAAAAGTTTGCTATTTCTTAGCGTTCTCATTTTATTAGAACTGGAAATATGAAAGTTTAAAACCAAAGGGTAGAGTGACGTCACTAAAATAGTCGCCATCTTTAATTAGTGCAATGTATTGAAATCAAAAGTAACCTGTATGTTAACCAGGTAAATCTGCTACTTCCATGTAAAATTCATGTAAATAGGACCAGTGGTACTTGCGTGATTGAGTAATACACAGACACACACCATCTCATTTTTAGTCTCGCTTCGCTCGCGTCATAGTCGTGTCATATTGTTATTCAATGAAATGCAGGTTTAACCCCCTTAACACCCCTTTAGAACCTGAATATCCAAAAATCCCTCCTTAGTAGATGTTTTCGACACACGACAAACATACCCTCAAAATATCATTCTTCTAACATTAATAGTTTTGGTTGGTCGATGAGAGTGAACATCCAAAAATCCTTCCTTAGTGGACGTTTTTCTTCCAGAATTTCACCCCTCCCCATAGGCCCCTTAAATTGGATTTATGAAAAGACGGTCGAACACCTATTTATTTTATTTATTTATTTATTTATTTATTTATTTATTTTAAGCTGATTGATTTCCTCCGAGTTTCAAACTTCTCGCCTATGTCGTTTAAGAGATACACGCTCCGTTAAGAATCTATCAACCCCCACTTTTCATCCCTTTCACCTCATAATATACACTATATCGATAAACCATTAGACATGTGTCAGCTTATTTTTAATGATTAGTATATACTGTATGCCAAGTATCAATCCCCAAATGAAACCACTCGTGAGATATTGTTATTCAATGAAATGCACGTCTACCCCCTTAACACCTTAGAACCTGAATATTCAAAACTCCTACCTTAGTGGACGTTTTCGACATAAAACGAACATATCCCCAAAATTTCATGTTTCCAACTTCAATAATTTTGGCTGGGCGATGATGAGTGAGTGAGTCAGTCAGGACATTTTCTTTCATTTATATTTGATATTTTCACCCCTCCCCATGAACCCCTTAAATTGGATTTATGAAACCAACGGTCGAACACCTATTTACTTATTTAAAGCTGATTTCCCCCTGAGTTTGATGAGTGAGTAAGTGAGTCAATCAGTTAGGACACTTTCTTTCCTGTTTTATCCCCCCAGAATTTCACCCCTCTCCAAGGGCCCCTTAAATTGGATTTATGAAAAAACGGTCGAACACATATTTACTTGTATTTTAAGCTGTTTTATCCCGCCGAATTTCAAACTTCTCGCCTATGTCGTTTAAGAGATACACGCTCCGTTAAGAATCCCTCAATCCCCAATTTTCACCCCTTTCACCTCATAATATACACGACATCGATAAACATTTAGATATATGTCTGATTATTTTTAATGATTAGTTTATATACCGAATATCACATCCCCAAAGAAACAACTCATGAGATATCGTTATTCAATGAAATGCACGTTTACCCCCTTAACATCTCTTTAAAACCCGAATAAAGAAAAATCATTCCTTAGTTGACGTTTTGACATACAGCGAACATATTCCCAAAATTTCATTTTTCCAACATTAATAGTTTTCGCTGGGCGTGATGAGTGAGTGAGTCAGACAGGACATTTTCTTTCAATTATTTTTACCAGAACTTCACCCCTCCCCATGGGCCCCTTAAATTGGATTGATAAAAAAAACGCTTGAACACATATTAACTTATTTTTTTAGCTGTCTTTTTCCCCTGAGTTTGATGAGTGAGTGAGTGAGTGAGTGAGTTAGTCAGTCAGTTAGGACTCTTTCTCTCCTTTCCCCCCCAGAATTTCACCCCACCCCATTGGCCCCTTAAATTAATTTATGATAAAACGGTCGAACACCGATTTACTTAATTTTTTAGCTGATTTTTTTTTTTTCGCTGAGTTTCAAATTTCTCTCCTATGTCGTTTAAGAGATAGGCCTACACGCTCCGTTAGGAATCCTTCAACCCCCAATTTTCACCCCTTTCCCCTCATAATAATACACCACATCGAAAAACCCTTAGACACATGTCTGCTTATTTTTAATGATTAGTTTATATGCCGAGTATCACATCCGCAAATGAAACCACTCGTGAGATATTGTTATTCAATGAAATGCAGGTTTAACCCCCTTAAGACCCCTTTAGAGCCTGAATATCAAAAAATCCTCCCTTAGTGTACGGTTTTGAGATACAACGAACATATCCCCAGAATGCCATGGTTCCAACTTCAATATTTTTGACTGGGCGATAATGAGTGAATGAGTCAGGCCAATTTCTTTCATTTTTTCCTTCAGAATTTCATCCCTCCCGATGAACCCCTTCAATATGATTGATCAAAAAACTGTCGATCAGCTATTTACTTACTTTAAAGCAGATTTTCCCCCTGAGTTTGATGAGTGAGTCAGTCAGTCAATCAGTTAGGACACTTTATTTCCTGTTTCCCCCCCCCAGAATTTCACCCCTCCCCATGGGCCCCTTAAATTGGATTTATAAAAAAACGGTCAAACACATATTTACTTATTTTTTATGCTTATTTTTTCCGCAGAGCTTCAAACTCCTCGCCTATGTCGTTTAAGAGATACACGCTCCGTTAGGAATCTTTCAATTCTTACTTTTCACCCCTTTCACCTCATAATATACACCACATCGAAAACCCCTCAGAGACGTGTCTTCTTCCTTTTTAATGATGAGTTTATATGTCGTGTATCATATCCCCCAATGAAACCAATCGGGAGATATTGTTATTCAATGGAATGCAGGTTTAACCCCCTTAAGACCCCTTCAGAACCTGAATATCCGCTAATCCTCCCTTAGTAGACGGTTTTGACATACAATGAACATATCCCCAAACTGTCATGTTTCTAACTTCAATAATTTTGGCTGGGCGATGATGAGTGTGTGAGTGAGTGAGTGAGTCAGGACATTATCTTTCAATTTTCTTTTTTCAGAATTTCACCCCTCCCCATGAACCCCTTAAATTTGATTTAATAAAAAAAACTGTCGAACAGCTATTTACTTACTTTAAAGCAGTTTTTTCCCCCTGAGTTTGATGAGTGAGTGAGTCAGTCAATCAGTTAGGACACTTTCTTCCTGTCCCCCCCCCCCCCAGAATTTCACCCCTCCCCATGGGCCCCTTAAATTGGATTTATGAATAAACGGTCAAACACATATTTACGTATTTTGTATGCTGATTGTTTTCCGCTGAGTTTCAAACTCCTCACCTATGTCGTTTAAGAGATACACGCTCCGTTAGGAATCTTTCAATCCCCACTTTTCACCCCTTTCACCTCATAATATACACCACATCCAAAAACCCTCAGACTCGTGTCTTCTAATTTTTAATGATGAGCTTACGTGCCGAGTATCACATCCCCCAATGAAACCAATCGGGAGATATTGAAATTCAATGAAATGCAGGTCAACCCCCTTAACACCCCTTTAGAACCTGAATATCCAAAAATCCTATCTTAGGGGGCATTTGCGGCCTTTTGGGAAGCTGCATACCAAATTTCATTCCAATCCGTCGGTGGTTTCTGAGATTTCGTGATGAATGAATGAGTGAGTGGTATTTCACAAATATATATAGTAGATGATAGTGTCAAGTCTTTGTGCTAACTCGGTTGACAGTGCTGTGTGAGAAGTTGAGTAACTAACGGGATTTCAAGTAAAGATCCTCTTTTTCTATACCGGTAGTGCAGAGCAGAACAGGCATCCAGTCGGCCGTGTCTGGACTTTAGCTATGTTGCCATGGAAACTATCTGGCTTGCCATTCCTTCATGAGTATATTTTATGATTTGATTAGCCTGTGCTTGAGAGCAAAAGGGCCGAAATCAGAAGAATGAGAAAGACTATCGAAAATTCATGTAGCCAGCGGTTCCTTCTGGGTCCTAAACTATATGTATGCAAAATTTGGTTGAGATTGGCGGAACGGTGTAGATTTGTATACGGAACAGACCCACATACATACATACATACCCACATACAGACTTTCACTTTTATATACAAGAAGATATTCCAACCAATACTTCTTAATAGCTTGCCACGGTGGGTGAGTGGTTATAGTGTCGGACTACCAACCCCAAGATTGCAGGTTCGCTCCTGACCATGGTAAGTGATTTTTGAAAGGCGACAAAAATCACGACACTCATGTCATACGTTGTTGGCATGTTAAAGAACCCATTTGAATTCAGTAGGCCGTGTTCAATGGCAAAATTAATCTCGGGATTTTCCGCCAACACAAAGTTCCTCCATTCTCCACTTGAAAGCACTGTAGTGTCAAGGAGTTTAGATATCTAACCTCCTTCACTTTCATGGTGTTCAAAGGAACAACGAAATTCAACATGCAAGCTACCCTCTGGGTGTCAATTAACAAAGCTTGCACCAGGCAACCGAGGCCTCACGATATAAATTAATTAATAGCCTGTTTTGATTTATGTACCTCATTCTCCATAAAATTATATCCAGTCTTTCTATGAGAAGCTTTCTCTTTGATTCGAAGCTTTCTCTTTGATTCGAAGTCTTTCCAACACAAGCCTCGGATTTTAATTCTTTGCCTTAGAAACTCCCGTACGCAGTCGATAACACCATCATCTTTAAGGGCAGAGAGAAGTTTCTTTATGGGGAGGATTTCTCTTTTCACTATGTAAAAGAAGTGTGCTTGATTGCACTGTCTGTGAAACTGTCAACTTCAATCCTCTTATTTCTTGATTCACTTTTCCCTGTTGGAGTTGAAAAGTTTAATTGATTTTTTGCAAGAGCTGCTTTTCCTTCTTTCAGAACCTTAGTAACCGTACTCACTGAAACATCGGTAGCCTCACTTGTCATATCAAAAATATTTGCAATTGCTATATTATATTTTTCTTTTTTTCTTCTTGAAATATTGAGCAACATTGTCAACTATTTCTCTAGCTTGGCCCCTAAGACATCTCCCGGGCACACTGAATGATTTCGATAACGGTCAAGGCATCGCCGTATTGAATAAACACTTGTTTACAAATACGGAAAACACTTGGCACCACAAATACACGTTGCACATGGTCCAACGACAAGGAAACCAGTAACAACAGAGAGACACTTCCCCTTCCTGACGCACATGCGATGAAGAAAGACTAGCAGTGGACAGACAAGAGAGATAGAAACGCTCTTCTTCTACCCTGGTGCGCATGAGCACTGAAACATTCTCTTCTATGCGATAACCCTATAGTAATGAAGTTAAAAGGCAAGTAAAGAATTAATTCACCAGATGAGGCCGTTTATTCAAGTTGATTAAGTTGTGATGCAAATGGAAGAGGAGAGATTACCTGGGAAGCTAATGAACTCTGCTATAGAGAGTAAGAGAAACCCAGGTAAGACCTAGGTGAGACTTGTAGAAGCAGAGGACGCAGGACTTACTTACAAAAGGAGATCAAGAAGATACCTTGTTCACATACAAAGGCTTGTAAACAACTGTAGATTAAACATTAGAAGACAAAGGTCTGAAAATGAATCAACAAATAAACAATTTTAAAAAATATATATATATTTCTTCCAGCACTACTAATAATGAGAAGAAATGAGTAATATGAACTATTAACCTTAGCTTTCCTGTAGTTGAGCTTTGCAATAGAAACCAATTTCTGAAGTACAGTAGCAACAGGACTGAGCAATGCTTCTTCATCTTTCTCAGGTGAAGATATCTTGGGTTTAACCTCTTCCTCCCACCAGTAGTCCAGCTGCACCTTGGAACTGTTACCGAACTAAAAGACAAAACAGATCAATACACATTAGGGAAATCTCTAGAAAATACTTCAATAAATAGTACAATCAGTACTTTGGATTTCACCGAGCGGCTATCCGGCAATTAAACATGTGGTTCACAGATGAAGTCTGGTTCCATCTGACTGGGTACATGAATTCTCAACATACTTGCATTTGGGCTACACATGACCAGCACAGTACAGTAGAATCTCATTAGTAAGTTTTACAAGGGACTGAAAATATTTGGACGTCAAATGCGGGAAAACTACTACCAAAAAACGCCATACTGTAATTACAACGTATATGAAAGAGTGCGGTGAAGACGTGCACGTTAAATCGCCGACAGTAAGTGATTACATGCACTACTACAGTCACAACATAAACATAGGTTATCAGTAACTTACACAGGGAATAAATAACATAAAAATGAATTACTGTACCTCTACAGTACAGTATAATATATTCCAACCATCATACATTACACAGTACACACTATAACACATGCCAAAATAAAAATAAATCTTGCACATTACAGAGCTTTGAAAAACCTATCCAAAGTGGACTGCCTTTTCTTTGTCCAAGTTTACAAAGTACCGACCGAATCCATCTTCGTCATTAAAGCCATGTCATCATCATCAACAACAAAACTTGTGACATATGATTGCACTGTGTCCGTTGCTTCTAGAGCTTTTGAAAGTGTAGGCAATGGTGTGGGTTCTGGTTCGTCCTCTTCTTCACTTTCTTCCTGTTTTATCTGCCGTCTGCTTCTCAAGAATTTCGTCAATCGTCATAGACTAACATACAACAACACTGTCATCACCGTCTACTAGGTATAGCATTGAAGCTTACGTTGTCTTTGCCTGCTATCAGTCGCCATTCATCAGTCGTCGCACGGTTTCCGTCCACAGGCGTGACATCATCTGCAACAACACGACAGAAACCAGCCGTGTTAAAATAACGCTTATAGTGTTCGGTTCAACTGAATTCCAGGCAGATTTTACAAAATGCATCGCTTCCAGTACTGTTATTTTCCTCGTAGTGGTTTGAAGTGATGCCAACCGCTTCTGAACGAGTCGCTTTCTGTATTTTTGTTTCACGCATCTGATGATGCCCTGATCAAGCGACTGCAGGTGACTAGTGCAATAGCTAGGAAAAAAACAATTTTCACGTTCTGTAGATAAGCCGTGTCGGAGAGATGTGCTGCACATTGGTCAACGAACAACAAGATTTTCCTGTTCTGAGCACCCATTTTGCATCCAGCGCGCGTAAATATCGGTCAAATATTGTTGTAACCCATGCGTTTGCGTTGGATGTGTACTTGCAAGGAAATGTTCGCACATTTTTTCATTTCATGGACTTTTCCTATTACCCGTGGCACCAACTTTTCCGTTCCACATTCATTGCAGTTCAACAGGACTGTCAGTCCCTCTTTATTCAACGTTCCTCGATGACATTTTTCTCCTTTAAATTCCAGGGTTTTGTCCGGTAAGGGGTGGAAAAACAATCCTGTTTCGTCCGCATTGATCATCATCATCATCATCGGCTTTAACTCGAATACGAGTATAAATCTTCTTCCTTCAGTCCAGTTTGTGGATGTGTTTACGGTGACTAAAGAGTCCAATCCTGGCATGGAACAAGCGACCACACAAGTCGCATAGTATTGCTGGAGGAGGACGTGGTTGGGCTGCTCGAAGTTTCCTAGCTTGACGCTTGGCCTCTTCATGTATGCGTCGATCCCTTTCAAACGTCTTTACAGTATCCGAGATGGTACGGCGCCAAGTTAAGCGGTCTTCAGCCAGCATGTCCCAGGTTTGTGAATCAAGACCTGTCAATTTCAGGGTCTGCTTAAATTGGTCCTTGTAGCGCCTCTTAGGACCGCCATGAGGTCTGGTGCCATAGCATAACTCACCATATAGCATTTGAAGAGGTAATCTCACATCATCCATCCGATGGACATGACCAATCCATCTAAATTGGTGACCTATTATGGATGATTCTATGCTGTTGATTTGAGCCTTTTCAAGAACAGCAATATTGGTAATGCGGTCTTCCCATTTAATCCTCAGGATTGATCGAAGTTTTTGTAGGTGGAAGCGCTGAAGCTTCCCAAGATCACGTCGGTAAAGGGTCCATGTTTCACAGCCATACAACAATGTAGAAATGACTACTGCTTTGTACACGTGGACAGATCTTTATTCATGAAGACCTGGTGCGCTAATCGTCCATATGCTGCATGGGCTGCGCCAATTCTCTTATCCACATCCTGCTCACAGGTACAGCTCACAGAAATGGTACTGCCCAGGTACGAGAAGTGGTCAACCTGTTCTAATGGCAAATTTGAAATGGAGATATTGAACTGAGGAAGAGGTGTGCCTGGTGAAGATTGTGCCAAGACTTTAGTCTTATTGACATTTATGGTAAGACCAAAGCGATCACATGCACTTTTGTAACAGTTAACTGACTCTTGCAGCTCTTCTGGTGTGAGAGTTGGTGACGCAGCATCATCTGCATACAACATGTTAGTAACCTTAGTAACCTGAGTTTTCCTCAAGGAGCAGAGACGAGTTAGGTTGAAAAGCCCTCCATCAAAACGATACTTGATCTCCACACCTAGGATGTTTGTGGGTGAATCATAAAGCATTGCAGCCAAGTACAGCGCAAAAAGCGTTGGAGCCAGTACACATCCTTGTTTCAGTCCATGGGTAATGGGAAATTCATCGGACATCTTATTCTGATGGCAAACCTGACCTGTCATGCCATCATGGAGAGCTTTGATTAGATCTACAAAACGCTGAGGGCAACCAAACCGCTACACCACTGCCCACAAGGCTGGTCTTGGAACAGAATCAAATGCCTTTACCAAGTCATAAAATACTAAGAAGAGTGGATTCTGTTGTTCTCTACATTTTTCTTGTAGCTGTCTCACACAGAAAATCAAGTCAATTGTGCTTCTGGAAGTTCTAAATCCGCATTGTGACTCTGGGAGGATCCTCTCAGAGATAACCTTGAGGCGGTTAAGTAGAATTCTTGCAAGGATCTTCCCCACAATTGATAGCAGTGATATACCACGGTAGTTGCCACAAACACTGCGATCACCCTTTTTAAAGATAGTGACGATAGTGGCATTCTTTAGGTCTCCAGGTACCTTTCTTGATTCCCATATTCTGAGGATAAGGATGAAAATTCTTGTTTTGAGGGAATGACCTCCGGCTTGAATTAGTTCCAGAGGGATGTTATCTGGGCCAGGTGCTTTTCTGGGTTTCGATTGGGTGGGAGCTGCACTGAATTCATGATAAGTAGGAGGTACTGCCAACCACAGTTGTTCAGGTTGTTGCGGCACATCACAGAGGAAGTCTTCAGCAGCTTCTGATGGACGATTTAGGAGATTGGAGAAGTGCTCCTTCCAGTGTTCCAAGATTTCTTGACTATCAGTAAAGGTAGTAGAATTATCAGCGCTTTTCAGTGTACCTGATGATGAGCGAGATTGTCCATATATTTCCTTGAGTACGGCATAGAAGTTCCTCAAGTCTCGTGCATCCGATAGTCTCTGCAGTTCCTGAGCCTTCTGTTGCCACCAAGTATTTTTAATCTGCCTTATCTGCGTCTGGCATTTACCCTTGAGTTCCAGTAGTTTATCTCTCTTTGTGTTGGAAATTCGGTCTTGAAGATGGGCAAGATAGGCATTCCTTTTGGCATTGATGAGAGACAGAATTTCCTCATTGTTGTCATCAAACCAGTCTTGTCTTTTCCGCACTATAAAACCAAAGGTTTCCTCAGCTGACTGTGTGATAATCTTCTGTAATGTGGCCCATTCTTGCTGAATATCATTTGTTATTGGGTTTTTCTGATAACTGGGTGACGATCCTGTTTCCAAAATGTTTGTACATGGATTCATCCTGAAGTTTGGATGTATTAAACTTCTTTCTTGGCAAATTTTTGATGTTCCTAGGTGGTTTAGGTCTGATGGATATCCTGAGCTTACATATAAGAAGTTTATGATCTGTCCAACAATCGTCTATATTCCTTGCTGTTCTGGTAATAAGAGTGTCCTTCTTATCACATTGCCGGGTAATGATATAATCAAGAATGTGCCAATGTTTGGAACGAGGATGCATCCACGAGGTTTTGAAGCGGTCAGGTAGCCGGAACTGCGTGTTGGTAATGAAAAGTTCGTGTTCTGCACAAAGACCAAGAAGCAACAGTCCATTGGGATTACATTTTCCAAGTCCCTGTTTGCCCATCACATTATTCCACAGCCTGTGATCTTTCCCAACTCTGGCATTGAAGTCACCGAGGAGCAAGAGTTTATCTGCAGATGGTACTTTGGAGATGATTTCACTTAGCTGATTATAGAACTGAGCCTTTACTTCATCATCAGAATCTAAGGTAGGAGCATAGGCAGAGATGAGTGCCATAAAGGAACCTCCTGAGAGTGGTATGCGGAGAGTCATGAGCCTTTCGCTGATTGCAATGGGCGTAAGTTGGTGATAATTTACCAGTTTGGTCTTCACAGCGAAGCCCACACCATGAACACGACATTCACCCTCCTCCTTTCCTTTCCAGAAGATGGTATATCCTGTTCCAGATTCAGTAATCTTGCCTTCAGCAGACAGCCTAGTTTCACTGAGAGCAGCAATGTCAACGTTGAGTCTTTATAACTCATGGGTTACGAGAGCTGACCTTCTCTCAGGTCTAACGTTATTGTCCAAATCAAGCAAGGTTCTGATGTTCCATGATCCAATAATCAAATTGTGATTCTTTACTGTTTTTGAGTTTCGACCGCATGAGGGGTGACCTGCTGAGTGCGGTTGCCCAGCCGGACCAAGATTGTGACTTCCGATGTTTAGCCCACCTTTTCTAGGGCCTTCCCCATGTGGGGTGGGCAGCGGTGATCCTAAATAGGCCTGCCCAAACACAGATGCAGGACCGAATTCCTGAGTAGTCACAGAGTCTCCGGAAGACGACCATCACACATCTGCTGCCAACGTGCAGGTCCGAACTAGGGGCTTCCAGTTACACCCATAACCTGCCCCCACCGTCCATATCCCATCGCCGTTGGACTTTGAAAAGTGACGTTCGGAAGAAGTGCCACTGGCGTGAATTTGTTTAGGGTGGATCTCAGCTTGCCAGGACGAGACCCACACACTATGATCTCTGAGCCTTATCCTGCGGCTCACAAAGAATGAGACATGCTGGACCGAACACAGAGACTGCAACGAACAGACGCATACTCAAGTACTACTGAGGTGCGCCTTTACAGCCAGTCCGTCTGGCGTGGCCTCTTCCGCCTCTATGACCGTTGGGAGCCATGAGAGTGATTGGCTCCTCATCCGCTCATTTTGCCGTTGGGCCAAAACCTGCCCATCATTACTATGGACAATAGTTTGCCCTATTAAACCTGAGCAATAGGCAGCCCCTTCCGCCAACCACACTGTGCCAGAGTTCACCTCTTTCACTGCAGGTACCGTTAGGACTTCACCGTAACCCTGGCAAGGGACCCTAACAAGGTACTACCAGCCAGGCCAGCTGGACCAAGGTTTTTTAAAGAGGTGTTACTCCTCTATCACTCCCTACTTGATCATATATATATACTGTAACACTGTATAACACTACACTAGGTGCTATTGCACCACACTGTAACACTCACCTGGTAGTAATACCTACACTGTATAACACTACACTAGGTGCTATTGCACCACACTGTCCCACTCCACTAGTAGTAATACCTACACTGTATAACACTACACTAGGTGCTATTGCACCACACTGTGTCACTCCACTAGTATCCACTAGTATCCGCATTGATAACATCATAAGGACTGCACTTTTCGAGAAACTGAGGAAGCGTCGTACTTTTCCCCGCTTCTACTGTATCGGTATTTACGGTAGCGGCCTCGTCTCGCATACATCTGTACACCGCTGGTGCTGATTCTTGAATCTCTCGATCCACCCATTCAAAGCTTTAAAATCAGTGATGCCCAACTGCGCTGCTAAATTACAGGCCTATGCTCGAACTATGGTTCCGTCGATTGGTATGTTTGAAGCAGGGGCTTGCTTGAATCACTTCAATAACGCGCTTTCTAGTTCAGGAAACTGTCCCTCTCGCACAAGTTCCATTTTCCCGCTCAACCCTTCTTCAGATGCACATAGGAATATTCCACTTTCACGCTATATCCACACGCTTCATGTGAGGATTACAGTCCACGTCTCGAATGTATTTCAACTTTTCATTTGTTATCTGCCGTACTTTCTTCTTATCCATTATGAAACACGCAGTAAAATAGGTCGTAACTGGACGTAAATCTGTGCGGCGAAGTCTGAGAAAACACTAAGAACAAGAAGAAAACATGCCTACGAGAGAAATAGACCAAGGGAAAGGACAGGGAGAGAGAGACAAATCAGCTATATTCTGTGTTACGTCATAGCTCAAGCCACTTCTACACCGTCAAAACACACCAAAATCATTTACACTGTCAATAACTATCAGAGAAGAGGAAGCAATATAGCATCATGTTTTCCAGATGCCGAATTTTATAATGAAATAAGAATAAAATCCGGTTCCCTAATAAATAGTACAATGAAAATTTGATTGTCGTAAGCGGGAATAGAAAACGTATTAAGGGGATATATGAACATGTATTTAGTAGGATTGGGACTGGGACTTGAGAAAATCATCGTGTTGAACGGGAATACATGGTGACTGAGAACGTGCTACATGGTGGCAACAGACTTTGCTTGACAAATTTCCCAGATATTTCCCTGATATTTTCCTGATGTTGCCATAAAATTCCTATATTAATTTAGAGGATAATGCATTAATTAGTATATGATTTTACTAATATGGTATCTCCCCTCTTGTCTAACAATTCATTTAGAGATGATTTATAGTTTTTTTAAACTCCATGCACTGCACCATGTTACGGCTGCAAAATAATCCTCACTCGCTTGACGCAAAAAAAAATTGTTTTAGATTTTTTCTACATCTTTGTGAAATTCCCAGACATTTCCCTCATATTTCCAGAGAGACAAATTTCCCTGATATTTCCCTGATTTCTAGGTTCTGTCGCCACCATGCTGTATTCACAAAAGACCCTACAGAAGGTCCAAATTTGGTGTGCAGTCTTGGCAAACCGAATAATAATGGGTTCATTATTCTTCTTGGACACAACAAACATGGACTGGAACAAGCACATTTTCTTGAAATTGTCAGCAACTGGATGACACTGATCTAATTCAGGGTTAGTTTCAACAATATGGTGCAACACCCCACAACTTCGAAATCAGCCTCTTCCTCTGATCAGTAGCTTCTTTGAGGTCAGAGTAATCTCTAAGAATTTATGTCTGCCAAGAATATGAAACTTCAACAGATTACTTCCAGTGGGATTACCTAGCAATTGAAGACTTTAAGGCCAACATCACAACTAAAATTAAAGACACAATGGGTACAGCTGTATCTCCAACATCTGCAGTGATGGCAATTGAATTTCCTTAAGTTTCTTTACTTTTTAGGACATAGATCTTCCTACATGCCATGACACAAAAATGGAGCTATTTTGAAAATCATCCACCTTACATAAATCACACTGTATTATATAACACTGAGCTACACAGTCCAACAATAATTTCTGATTTTGATTACAACACAAAGCACTCTTGATAGTTCGTGGTAATTAATGCACAAACTTCTGCGAATTATCGAAAATTATCCGCTGTTATGTTCTTTTTGCCTCCACTTACTTGTGCCGGGCTCCTTTCAGTTATCTTTCCTGTCGGCCTCTCTTGGTCACCACTTCTCTTCCGACCCCGACGGTAGTAGGGTATCCGAGGCCTAGAGTGTCTTTCAATTTCGCACCTTAATTGGCCCTTGTCTACCTTTGGGTGTGGCGAACCCATCGTACAAATAGCCCAAATATGATAGTGTGTGAGTCGAGGTCTCAGATGGAGGTCCTTGATTCACAACCCGACCAAGAACACTGGAACTGGAAAATGAAGATGTTTTTGAGCCTAGTAAAAACAAAACTATTGGTTAAAATATTGAAATGTATTTTATGAACACACAAAAAAAAAAAGATGATAACACTTTATAACTTCGTACTGTAAGACTACAGGTGTGTAGATTATGCAAACATTCGTTGTCGTCGTCAGCCGATACTCGTATCCGAGTTTATGTTTCTCGCCTGCAGTTCCACAATCCTTAGTCCAGACGATGAAGATGGCGCTGATGGCTTATCAGCCACATATGTTGCATCGGATGGAGGGTGGAGGACGTGGTAGTGTTTGACGTATCTTCAACCTCTGGCAAATTTCCTCTTCCTGTCTTCGACGTTCCTGCTCGAACTGTGCAACTGCAGCTGAGATGGTAGCACGCCAGCGAGGGCAATCCAGTTCAAGAGTATGCCAAGTATTTGGGTTTATTTCTACTCTTCTCATGGTCTGCTTAAGTTGGTCTTTATTTCGTTTTAAAGGAGCACCATATACCCTCTTGCCAGTGTTGAGTTCCCGGCGATATAGGATCCAGGTTTCACATCTGTAGAGTAACGTAGAAATAACAGCTTGGTACACCAATACTTTCGTGCAGATACTTAGATCTTTGTTCAGGAACACACGATGTGAGAGACGTCCAAAAGCCGCATGGGCAGCCTGTATTCTGTTTTCCACGTCCTTCTCAGAGGTACAGTTCGCTGATAGAATACTACCAAGGTACGAGAAGTGTTCCACCCTTTCCAGAGATGAGCCAGATATGTTGATATCAAAATCTGGGGGGATGGTTCCGGGAGCAGGCTGAGTTAGCACTTTGGTCTTCTGAATGTTGACAGTCAAGCCAAAACGTTCATAAGCTCTGTTGAAACAGTTGACAGACTGCTGAAGCTCTTCTGGTGTGTGGGCTGGAGAAGCATTGTCATCTGCTATTCCAACATTAGTATCTAAGACAAAAGACTCCACTTTTTGTTTCTTAGATGATTTTTTCTAATTTTAGATTGTATATTTCTGAAGAAAACAATATAAGAGTACGAAATTTCATCTCCATTTTCTATATAAGTGTGACTATAGACACATTAGCTTGACTGTGGGAACTTTCGGGATTTCCGTTGTATCACTCCCGCACTCGATATCTACTGGATCTCCGTTTTCCTACCAACAGTCATATTCCGTAAAATATCCTCCTCGCTTTCATGTCTGAAGACATAATCGTCTTTATCGACGTCTAACTACTGAATGTCAATTTCTTCTGCACCTTGGCATTCATCCAGGTTTAACCTTAATGCCATCGTACCGATACTGAGATCACCTTGCCCGATCGAATTATCGTCATCGCAGAAGCCGGCAAACGCTTGCTTTTGAGTGAGTGTAGTATGGTAGTGGTAATTTTCTCCCATGACTTGTTGACTGCATGCAGAGCATCCAACAAACACACTCTCTGCGTCGTGCTGGTTTTCGCCATCAGGCAATAATCGCTCTTTACAATACGCTGTCCGCGCATCTACCCTTCACAACTCACAGGTAAGCGACCTTCGGGTTTGGCTGTAAGGAAAGGGAGGGTAGGTACTGAGTGAAAGTGCATTCCTCTTTGCACTCTCTCGGCTTTGAAAATAAAAGAAATTCAGGTTACACCCGGTTCGGCAACATGCTTGTATGTTTCCAGGTTTGTAGCATTCTGAGAGCAGTGCGCAAGTAGGCCTAATTTTACATTGCTGAGAAACACAGTTAATCTTCTCAAATCTAAATGATATCATCTTCACGCATCATATCGTGTTAAAATTCTATTAAACGACGCAGAGATTATTTTATTAGCGAGATGATTAGTTGCTGTAAGAATTGCTACTTTAAAAAAAAAACTCTTGGAGACCCACGAATTATCGGCAGTACACTGTATTACAAAACTACAACTATAACTATATTTTTGTTAATCACCCTCTATAACTTCCCATTCCTTGCTCACGGAATGGTATCATCTTGTCTGCTGCTCAAACGAATACCTGTTTTTCATGTGGCAATTGAATATTGTGCATAAAAATACCCTCTAGAAAAATTCATTATGAATTAAAATCAGCACTAACAAATTAAAATATAAAAATTCAGAATCCTTGCAAATCCATGACATGTATGCTTTAATATTACATACGGTGTGTGGAATAACACATCTTTGGCAATGCTGCTTTCAATACTCGGAAGTCAACTTTGCTAAACGTATTAATTAGAAAAACTAACCATGAGGTAGAGTTCACCAACAGTAACGGAATGAGCCTCTTCTACCGTCCAGCCTCTACGTATCTTTGCTAATGTCTCCTCTGGATCCTCCAATCGAGGTGGTAGAGGGAGAGATTGAAGAACGGCTGGGAGTTCCACTTCCTGTTTCACAGGCTCCTGCAGCTCAGTCGGAACTGAACAGACTGCTGCATTTGTGATGTTCTCCAACCCATTAGCTACAAGCACAAATGTAATACATAATCACCACAATGTGTAACTATGAGGTTACAATATTTTTGTATTGCTGCTTATCTTAGATTATGTTAGGTTAAGCTTATAGCATGGCTACTCTTTGCTGGTGAGCTATTGCAGGCCTCAGCGTAAAGCTTCGAGATTCCTTGCAATGGTGAACCAGTCAAGGAGAAGAGGGCCATGCTAAATTGAGTGACAAATCTATATTTTATATTTCCATTTACGATGCCGTTTTGTTTTTTATATATCTTTGGTTTTTATTAGTTATCTATGACTATTCTTGTGAGGAGTCCATACTGGAAGATTTGATATTTGTTTAGTTTATCTATGGAGATTATTGTGGTGCTTGTGAAGATGGGGATTATTGCAATGATAAATGAAGGAAAAAGTATGGGCTTGGAAAGTGCTGCTAATCAGGAAGATTGGATAGGTTTAGTGGTGAGGTCAGATTCTGGTAATAGAAACAGTGGAAAATGATTATTGTGCAGATAATGGAAGCTTTATGGGATGTAGACAAAGTGATAATAAAAGGAGGAATGTTTTTTTTTTAAGTATCCCTCATTGTGAAATAACAAGCACGCCCCAAAAACTATGAAGGAAGTAGGTGTACGGTTACAAATGATAATAGACTCTCACGATCCAAAAGTACATTCGAATATTAAAAGCCTACACTTACATACCATGTATAGTGCAAGAAGTGAACAAAGAATTGTGTGTTTACAAGAATGATCCACTTTCTTCTTAGGGTGCTTTCTCGAAGTGATCATTTCCAAGATAGGACACAGGTGACAATAAAAAATTAAAAAACAAGTAGTTCCGTGAAGAACTATACAGCTTATTTTCATATATCCTACTCATGTTAATTGCCTCTATCAACATACAAAATTTCAGTTTGAAGGTTGTGATAGATTCGTAGATATTGAGAACCGTCTAAATATTTCAGATGGTCGCCCGGTTGGATTTTTATTTATGTACTATTACATGAAGATTATGGTGTACGTGTGGTATTCAAACTTCAATCGCATGTTTAGAACACAAGAAGTAAAAACGAGATATTAAAATTTTGCACAGCTGCCATCTTGTGGTTATGAAAACAATTGTAATAAATTAGATGCCAGTGGATTAACATTTGTATAAGCATTTAACGTGCAAAGTTTCACTGCACTCTGATGGTTAAACAGCGAGAAACGTCCATTTAAATATTTACAGTATACTTCGCGTCGCCGCCATGTTGGATTTGTGCTCACCAGGTTACTGAAAGTCCTATAGGTAAACTTATGTTCATAACCTCTATGAACATAAAAAAATTCAGTTTGATTGCTGTAAAAGATTCGTAGATATTGAGAACCGTCAAAATATTTTGGATGATCGCCGTTTTGGATTGTTATATGTATAGGCCATAGAATTATGTACCATTAAAGGAAAATTATTGCGTAGCTTCATTATTCAAACTTTCACTTCGATCGCATGATTACGACACAAGAAGTATAAACTTAATTTTAAAATTTCGCACAGCCGCCATCTTGAGGTTATGTAAACAATTGAACTAAATTATATGCCAGTGCATTACAATATTTATAATCATTTACTGTACCACATTTCACTGCGCTCAGAGAGTTAAATCACGAGAAAACTCTTAAAATGTTTCAACTTCGCTTGACCGCCATGTTCGTTTTGTACTTGACAGGTTTTTGAAAGTTACATAGAAACACCTGTACCAGTGCCCTTTATCACCGTACAATATTTCAGAGTGATATCTGTAATAGTTTCGGAGATATAGAATGCCAGTGAAATATTTCGCACAGCCGCCATTTTGAGGTTATGTAAACAATTGAACTAAATTAGACGCTGTGCATTACGCCAATGTGTATAAACATTTGCTGTACCAAGTTTACTTACGTTTGGATGGTTAAATCGCGAGAAAAGTCTATTTAAAATCTCAACTTCACTTGGTCGCCATGTTGTTTTTGTAGTTACAGTAGAACGTCGTTTATCCGGACTAATTGGGACCGAAAGTGTTCCGGATAATGATTTTTGCGGATAAACATGCATTTATTTCATGGGAAAAAAACATGCACAGTACATTATGGTGATAACCACCAAGCTTCTCGTTTAGCTGCAACACATTCTCACATAACGAAAGTCCAGAAATGGGACCTCCCTTACTTCTTGCCTGAATTAACCATAAGTACGCCACTTCTTCCAATTTTTCACCCGTGGTTTTTTCTCTTTTTAGACCCTTCTTCACTATCTAACTTCGATGCATAATTCAGAATTTCACCTTTTCGGTTCTTCAAATCATAATTTGTGCATTTTCCAACACTGTAAGTTTTAATTAGACTGCACACTCTTATCTTCATCCAGTGTATTGATCTCCACTTTCTTCTCAATCGATAAAACATTGCGATTTCAGTTTTTCTTATTGCCATTCGTAGAAGCCATTTTCACAACGTATTACAGTACACTCACATATTGTTAGTTAGTTATTGTTGTTTTAAGGGGTGGAACTACGAGGTCATTGTAATACGTTGAAACATTATAGAGTAAACAAACGGTAGGAGACAATAATTGAAAACGAGCACCGACTCACTACTGTAGGCAGCGCGCACTTCCGCATCACAACAATAAGCTCCATCTTCTTTTTTTTTTTGCTCGTCCGGATAATTGACGTTCCGGATGAACGACATTCTACTGTACCAGGTTTTTGAAAGTTTCATGGGTGAACTTCTAATAGTGCCCTTTATCACCGTGCACAATTTCAGGGTGATATCGGTAATAGTTTCGTAGATAATGAATGCTGGTGAAATATTTCGCACAGCTGCCATGTTGGATCAGTGAGACGCAATAAAATTTGAAGGGCACAGTCGGGGTTGGTCAGAATGGTGCTATAATCTTACAGAGTTTCATTGAAATCGCTCCAGCCGTTTAGAATTTATTAGGGACACACACACAAATCACACATACACACAGACAGACTGACAAAAGGTGATCTCATTTGCCCATATTTTCATAAAATGAAAATATTTTCATAAAATGAAAATAGGTTAAAAAAAGAACCTTATTAAACCATATAGTCTGTGTCATCTTAAATATTTTACTAAGGAAGAAACATTACCGCTTGTTCTCCATCACTACAAACATGGTGATTTACAGAAATGTTGTTGCTGTTAGGTTAGGGTTACCAACTGAAAATTACCAAATGCAGGACATTGTTTAGCAAAAAGCAGGACATTTAAGAAAAATGCCTGACCATTTTCAATCGATAACAAAATTATACATATATTACACACAACTTTTTACAAAAGAAAATACCTTACTTAATGATCAGTCCTTGCTGCATTTCATTTCCTTGAAGCTGTATTTTTCAACAGAACCTACTTTTGAAAGAAGACTAGAGTTATTTTCTTGAAGTACATGTTTATAAAATTCTTCACACGACACATCTTTGAAATTGAACTTCACAAGTAACATTCCTTTCACTGATTCTACCAACAAACGGTTCCTTTCCTTTGTCCATTGAGCATTTATGAATGAAAACACTCGTTCAGTGGAGGCATTGCTGCCTGGTATGGCAAAGAAAAACTGGCAAATGTTCAAAAGTTCAGAAAATACCACAATGTTCTGGCACTTATTTTTAAAAAAACAGACCATTGTTGGTCTAGTGTTGAATCTTTATCCAAAGTTGAAGTTTTAGAAGAAGCCCTTACGTTGCAGAACTGGTCGAATAATTTTGAATCATCTATTTCTACACCTTTTGACTGTAAGTACTGAATACATGGTACAATATCGTCCAAGCCGAGGTCTTAAATGTTTTGAAGTTTCAACGATTTGAAACACTTGAATTTCACTATAGGATGCATCCATTTATCCAAGTACTCAGTGCAGGTTTCATAGAAACAAGATACATTCTCCATAAACACTTTGCATTCTTTATCTAAACCATCTTCTGAAAATGTATTTAACATCTGTCTGACTTTAAGGGGAATGAATTGACCTTCAAGTCTGCCTTTCAATGAAGATTGGACAGATTCTAATAGTTCAAGCACTTCTACAACAGAATTATTTTCTTTCTCAAGTGACAAAATTTGATAGTGAAAAATGTGCATGGTTGAGGAAAGAAGCAAAAGATAGAGCTCTGAAAAGTCATTTTCAAGGAAGTTTCTAATTTATGAAGGCACTGACTTCCTACCTTGAGAAAGAAAGTAGGATTTCAGAGCTGGGAACAATTGCAGGATTCTTTCAACTGCTGGATACAATTTTATCATCTTGGCTTACAGGATTGAGCCGCGTCGCATTTCGGTTATTATTTCCCGAAGTTTTGGCTGACATTGCAGCAGCCTTAATCATGGGTAGGTACGAGTTGGTGTCCGTACTCAAACTCGTACCTACCCATGATTAAGGCTGCTGCAATGTCAGCCGAAACGTCAGAAAATAATAACCGATATGCGACGCGGCTCAATCCTGTAAGCCAAGATGATAAACTTGACACCGGCCGCGAAAGCCTACGATCTAAATGCTGGATACAATGTTAACCACATAGTCTTAGAATGATTTAAAAGCTGCAGATAATTTGCATCAACAAATTCACAGAAGTCCTTCAGTTCCTGAGTGCACACTGCATATACATTGGTTGTTTTTTTTAGTTTTGGCACCAATGCTTCAGTGCCAAGTTGCAACAATGTTGGGCGCTGCCACTTTTACCGACGGTTGCTGCCCTGCATCCCCTCCCTCAGAGCACATGACCTCGCCCATCCTCACCACCGCTCGTGCGCAGTCGCGCCAGTTAGATGAGCAGTGCGAGACCGCACTCGCGAAAGACAGTCACGATGTTTTCCAAGCAGGAGCAGAGAACGTGGACAAAAATTCAGTGTGCTAGGGGTCACAGTGCAGAAGTGTCACCAAGGATTGCAGGAAGCGTGTGGTGCAGCTGCGTTACCGTTCAGAACGGTAGCAAGATAGGTTGTAGCCTTTCGAGATGGGCGCGAACGTGTGGAGCACATGCCTCGATCTGGTCACCCACCAGTAAGTGATGACAATGTACAGATGGTGCCCACGTTAGTAGAGGTGGATCGGAACGTAACGATTTGTCAACTAGAGCAAGATACCGGACTGGCGCATTCAACCTGTCCTCCACATCCTGAAGGACTTACTGAAAATGAGGAAGATTGCGTCCAAATAGGTTCTGCATGACTTAACCGACATGCACAAATGGCTGTGATATGACGCTTGTCGTATGCACTTGCAGCGTTATGAGCGCGAAGGAGAGGCGATCTTATGAGCCACAGTTAAAACGCCAATCGAACGAGTGGCGGCACCACGGAAACAAACAGTTCGACCAACCCCCACCAATGTGAAGGTAATGTTGATTCTTGCCTATGATTGGGATGGTGTGATCATTCACCATACTGCTCCCCGAGGGCAAACCGTTAATGCGGCGTACTATTGTTCGTTTCTGCAAGACCATCTCCGAGAAGCTCTGAGAAGGAAACAGCGCCACCACATGGTTACACCGCCCATCGTTCTGCATGACAATGCTAGGGCACACACAGCAGGCGTTGTGTCGGCATTGTTGGATCGCTGGGGCTGGGAGGTCCTCCATCACCCCCCATATTCTCCCGACATCAGTCCCTGCGACTATGATCTCATCCCGAAGATGAAGATGACAATGCGCGGGGAGCGCTTCCGTACCATTGAAGACGTTAAGCAGGCTGCCGAGCGTTCTCTTCGTACCATCAATAGATTGGGCAGTGCCAGCGGGATCCAACGACTTCCGCATCGCTGGGAACACGTTGTACGCAATGGTGGGGACTACATCGAGGGCCTGTGAAACTTGGAACCATCTAAGCGAGTTATTAATCCAGTTATAAATAAGGTGCCAAAACTAAAAACCAACCCATGTATATGAAAGAAGTTGAAAATTTTCATCACCACAGACTCAATATCAAATGTTGCTAACAGTTATGTAGAATGTGAGCAGGACATCCAACACCTACTATATTTTCATTCAAGTCCTTTTTGAGAGCAGAGAATACATTCTTCCCTTCCCTGCATGCAAGACCTCCAAAATTAACATTGGCATTGTCTCCAGAAAATGCAATGCATCTATAGAGCGTCTCAACCTTAAAAGACAGTATGGAATTAAATGTAGTAGTTGCCTCTCACTCGCACTCCTATGTCCTGCAATTAGCTTCGTCCTCTTCCACCCCGGCGATGTTGCCATTTCCCAATAATTGAAAGTGACAAATCTAAGAAACTGTTTGCGTGGTCTTATAGAGAATTTTCCGCTCTATGATGATGTAAAAATAAAAGCCATAAATAATTAACACATGGCCCAATTTTCACAATTACGATATTTTAGCGCGAATCTATATTTTTGCAGATATAAAACTTATCACGCCATAGATAATGAACTAATGATAGCAACAGATCAAGAATTTATTTTTAGATTGCCTGATGTTGGTAGAAGATACTCTATTTCTCAGGGCAGTAATTATTTTCATAGTAAGAAAGTTATGAATTTTTTTCTTAAATGTTACTTGAAAAATCTGAGATGGTATCACAGGAAAGTCACGTAGCGACAAACGTTTTTGCTATTGACTTTACGTTGGTGACTAAGCGAGAAGAAATGTTCATTAATATGTGAAAAAGTTTTTAAAACAAACCCGAGCTCGATATCAGATAGCATTCATAAGTTATCGCACTTACTCCTCCCGCCCAGCGCTGACGCTGCGTAAGTTGTGTACTCAGGCGCCAGTATCTCCCCGACTGATGGTGTGATGATGTGAAGTTAAACTGTGAAATGAAGTGGTCCTTGAGTTCTTTATAAATTGTCCGCCTCGTTGCGTGCCGTAGTGGCTAGCATTCCTGGCTGTCACCGTGCTGTCACCGTAGAGGCCCAGGTTTGAATCCCGGCTCCGCCAAGAAATTTAATTCTGGTCTGAGGGCTGGAACGGGTGTACTCAACTTCATGAGACAAAACTGAGAAGAGGCGGGTTCGATTCTTACCTCAGCCATCCTCTAAGTGGTTTCCGTGGTTTGCCTTTGTTCATCCCGGGAATAACATATAATGTTATCATATTCATGAATAATTGAAAAATATAAATTGTTATAATGTGTGCATTAAACTCGCGCTCTGAGGTTCGGCGTATCATATCTAAATATCGTAGCGTTGTTCGCTGCAAGGTATGAGCTACAGTTATATACAACAAACATTTCGGAAATTTCCCGAGTTTTGCGTAAAAGCACGCCTGTATACGAGTTATATTACATCATGTGCCCGCCCTTGCAGAACTTTGTATATGCAGTAGACCTGGCATCAGCGCGCCCCATTTAATGCGTACTGTCTTTTAAGGTAGAGACGCACTATAGAAGTAATTTTATGCTTTTTGAGAGTATCTGAAGGAAATACATTCAGAACTTTCATTTGGACAAGATTGTAAATCAAGAACTTTTATCTGAATGCCATTATTTTTGTAATCAAAGAATTGGATGACAATTGGAAACAACTTTAGTGCACCATGATTGCTTGCATCTGTTCCTAGGCCAAAAAATGGAACTTTATTGTTAAGAGTTTCAATTACCATATCTGTCAAGTGAGGAGCAATAACATTATTTATTATGGCTTCTGTTTCAGTTCCTGCACAAGTCAGTTTCTGTGCTACTTTAGAACCTAAGAACATACTCTTATTCAATTTAACTGTGCAGTCCATTGATTTGTACGACTGGTGATGGAAAACTGTATGAAATGACATTGTAGCTTCTGCGGCTTGAACTTTTTTTTATCATCTGGTGAATATTTGGGAGTGGCAAATGATAACATTGAACATGATATTGACCTAGTTCTCAACATCTTTTTGTGTTTTTCACTGTTAACATGTCTTTCCAAGTCACCAACACCTTTGTATCCGACATTAACATAACTATCACACACTGCACATTTCGCTTCACTTTCACAGCATCCGTGAGTAAAGCAAGGATACTTATGTTTCAGTTTATCAGAAAATTTACACTGTCTTTTTTTAGATTCACTCCTTTCAGGTTGCAAAGATGACATACCGGTACATAATAGGATGCAATGAGATTAATATTTCACTCCACTTGCTGCATACTCGACTATAATTTAGGGCGACAACCAGATAACCAAACACGATAGCTGCAAATCATATGGCAAGGACATGTAAATCAACTGTAGCTCTCGACACTTCCGGTTTCTCTCAACATAAACATGGAAATGAAGAGCGTTGATTGGTTGATCGATGCCTGGACTTCGAGTCCAATATATCGAATATTGGTATTACTAATTTCCACCCTCGGATGTAGCGCCCTGAGCACATGGAGTTGATGTACGATGCAATGACATGCTGTCTTCAGCCTAAAACCTAAGTGAGCAATCTTGTAACGAAAAATGCCGGACAATGTCAATAAATTAGAAATGCCGGCCGGACATAACCGAAATGATTGAAAAGCAGGACATGCCTGGTAACCCTATGTTAGGTTGAATCAGGGTTGAATTCACTGTTGCCAATCATGTTTTAAGGTCACCGTGTTTGCAGACCACTTAAGGTATGATTTGGAACCTCGCCGCCATTGCAGCAGAAGCTCTGTACCACTCCACGTATATTTAGACAGGATAGTTTTCAAACTCCACCTAAGCAGCGCCGCATGTGCAGTGGGACTGCCCAGCCACACCAGAAGCAGTCTGGCAGCTCTGCTGCGCTGCACATGCCTGCCAGTAATGTATTTTTTCACTGTCAGATGACGAAAATCCCAGAGTTTGTATCAAATTATCCAGTTATATATCATGCAAAAGTGGCAGTTTACAAAGACGCAGTAAACAGATTATGAAAAAGTGAACCGAAATAATGACAACGATTATCATTAACCGCAGCGCTACGGAACGTTTCTGATGGGCGCTGACTCATTTGCGCGTTATAGATGGCAAATCCTCAGCAACCATCCTTAAAACTATATCGAATGGCTCAGTTGAGTCTCTTGTATTGTCTAAACAGATTTTCGTCTCTGTTCAGATGCCTTTCTTTTGGATTTTGTAGATATATTTTGTGGCTTTCCTTTTTCTATTTCGCACCAACAAAGATAGGATCAAGTTGTCAAGTAGTCATTGTTTCACTTTGGTAGTGGCAACCTCAATGTGAACAGCCTACTGAACCTCTACCGCGCTGCCTAGGAGGCAAGGTTCCAAATCATACCTTTCAAGACACAAACTAGCACACCTAATGTAACTTGAAAGTTGCCATTGTCTGCCTAGTGTAACGTCATTCGGAGTTGCCAAATTACACATCATTAGCCAGATAACACCGCATAACATAACCTATAACAATGCAGACTGAGAAACATTGACGTTTTCACTTCATGTCGACTGCTTAATGCCATCTACAAGGCCTACATATTTTTTCTTTCATATTTTACACCCTCATTGGAGCACTTTAATCAATACAAATACAATTAAGTCTAAGAAACTGTATTTGGAGATTAGCGATTCAGCTTCAGCTTCTTCTGTACCCAAAATTTCTTCATTCTATCTGACCTGGCTGCCCTTTGTTCATCCGTGATCGTGTAGTTTTTCCGTTCAAATACATATTATTGTAATCGAAATTAGACCTTAGCAGATGACTGTCGGGCATTTCCCGACATCCTAGTTTCCTGTTCTGGACATATGTCGGGATATACCCGCCAGCTGTTTCCACGGTAAATACAAATAAACACATGTGAAGCAATTGCATGTGCTGCTGTCTGTAGTTATTGTTAACAAATATTAGCAATGTCACAGCCTTCTAGATGCGTTAAAACTTTGTTTTACGAGTTTTACAAGTAAATAAAGAACGAGCTGTTGTTTACGTTAGTCAGCTGTGAAAAAGGCGGCGTGCAGACAGGATAGTGCTACTTCGTCTGATATAGCTAGAATTTTAGATAAAATTGACAGCAGTTATCAAGGTTTCCGAGGCGTATAGTGCTTCAGGTTTGATTACTGTGGTATAATGTCTTAATTTTATTATTTTTATATTCCAGTAATTGTAATTATTTTCTGTTGACCGTCTGAAAGTTATAACATCAATATTGTCAAAACAATGAGGTTCCATTACTGTGGTATAATGTCTTAGTTTTATTATTATTATTATATGATGTTGAAGGGAAGGTGGAAGGAAAAGAAAAAAATACGACTAGCACAGGACTACACAAGGAAAAAAAATCGTCTGCTAAGGGTTAATGTTTTTCAGTCGGTCAACACGATTGTACCCAATTGTAATGGGTAGTTCCTTAATCCTGAAAAAAAAAAAAAAGTACATGAGATTAATAATTACACTACAAGTTTCAATCGTCAAGCGATCATCATCAGATCCATTACACTTAGGCTATTAACCCTTCCCGAGCGGATGCTTTTATGGCTCTGAGCGTTTTTTTTTTTTTTTTTTTTTTTTTCAAAAATTCAGAATATGTAGATTGTATTTTTCATGCACTAAATTTAATTAGAACTCACATATATTTCGTATACCTGTTGATACTTCAAGTTTGAGTAGCATCTGAAGGTTGTAAAGTTAATTACTTATAGTTATTAATTAATTAATAATTATTATTATATTAATAATTCAGTGTGGAAACACTTCAAACCATCACTCAAATCCAAAGCAGACACTATATCTTCATCACTTCATCATTCCATAGCCTTTTCCATGAAATTATACCCACATCACCAAATAAACACTACAAAAATACACTCACTTCACCAACTATGCAATAAGACACTTTCGTTCCATGTGCATTCATCTGAAGCAACACCAGTCTGCAGGTATTTGTGAAGTCAAAGAGTCTCTAGGGGTGATGTAATTGACTATCAAACATGTGTCTGCATAGTGGTGCCATCTCCCGGATTTAACATTAACTATTTTGACTGAAAACGGTGCCAGATTTAAATGTAGGAATTTTTCGGATATATCAGTTTTCCGCTCCCGGCTGAAAAGTACGCTCCAGATATATCCGTATTTCGCTCGGGAAGAGTTAAATCCATGTCTACAAGTAACAAATACCACATAACTAACAAATATGGACTAGTTATGTTAGCTCAATTACTACTACTGCAACTAAATAAGTATACATATTGTAAATACTATCACTCATACTTGTGTAGGTGCACTGCAGTGGTATTGTTCTAGCTCTACTTACAGCATCTTGTACAGAGGAAAGGAGGGGTTGAAATGTTAAAGATACATATGGTTATAATATTACCTGGCTGATCTTGAAGAGAGAAGATCTGGTGAATATTAAACTCTGCAGGTACTTGGTGGTCACCATCACTTCCTCCTTCATAGACAGCACTCGACACTATATCAATTGTTTTGTCAATATTATCACAGGCACTAGAAATACAATTCGTCACCACATCACCCTCTAGACTAGCAGTCTCTTTCGGCTTCACTACTATTTCTGGTTTCACTACCACTTCTGGCACCTTTTTCTCGCTCGCACTTTCATTCCTCTGTCTCTTCCCTCCTTTCTTATTGGCACAACCTTTGGACCCTCTGGTTGGTCCCCCTGCCTCCCCTCTTGCTATTCGTTCTTCATGGGCTGAAAGGCAGAGACTTGTGCTGGTCAGATACTCTGTTAAGTTCAGAGTTGGCAACTGGATCTCTACATTTGGACGCGGTGCCACTCGTAAGAGAGGCTCCTTCTCCTCCTTTTTCTTATAGTCCTCCAGCTCATGATCCAAGTCACCAGCATTCACTGAATTCAACAGCTTATCACGCTGAACAATGCAGTCAAGGAAATAAATATGCAATAGTTACAAGAATTAAAAGATAAGAAAGTTTTTCACTACGTAGCTACAACAATAAACAAATACACATGGTTACCTATATACCCTGTATTTCGAAAGAATCTGAAGGATTTGGCAGGAACAATAAAATATGGTAGCCAGCAGACTTCTATTGGCTGCAGTTTGACAGCACGTTGCCAGCGCATGTTCATTCATTTTGACGACGATGATGGAATGCGTCGAACCCATACCAAGTGACTGAGAATTATGTATTTATTGGTGTCAGTTCGCTTGTGGCATCGATAATAGAACATGATTTCTATTGTTTCCCGTCTCAGCGTACAAACATTACCGCCTGTCATCCAAGACAACTCGACAATGCAAAAACACGGCAACAATATTACCACAAAGTGGCTTGTTTGAGAGCTCAGTGCCAAATATTTATTTTACTTTAACATAACTTGTGTATTATCATGAAGATGATAATTAACAGTGAAGAACTGTGATACAGTGAGTGAGCTTATTGCTATCATGACCCGTTGTTACTGTGTCGACTGTACTGTGAACAACCACCACCCAGACTTCCTTCTTGATGGATAATTATCAATAATGCAGTATAACCCCGATTTTGCGTGGCCTTGATTTAGCGTAAACCTGCATTTAACGGAAGAAATTTCAAGTCCTGAAAATTATTCCAAGAATGCAATGCAATTTTATATTCGATTTAACGTAATTCGCATTACGGCAGAAACCCGCATTTTGCGCTAGGAAATGTTAAAATATCAAGTATTTATTTCTATTCGTTATGGTTATGAGACATTAACACATGGAAGACGGGCCCCGAGAAATCTCGTAGTACGCTCGCCAGCGGTAGATGACGGGCCCCGAGAAATCTCGGTTTTATACACGTCATTGTTTTCGGTCTTCCGGCGACATCTCTTGACCATGTATTGAACTATTTCAGTCTAGCACATTGAGAAGGATATTTGTAGATGTATATGTGCCATCTTCCGTCTATTCATGGCCATCTTTTATTCTTTGATTTTGTTTCGAAACATCGAACTTCTTTCTGTTGGTTCAATCAATGACAAGATGGAGGACTTGTATAATCAGATGATAAGATTTATCGTTCATATTATCGTTCAAATGACACAAGTTATAGTGAATTAGTGGAAACTGAATGAGAGAGTCATATTCAGGTCTCTAGGCGACGTAATAACAACCAAAGTACATACCGTACTTTGATTGTTGCCCAATCTAACCTCAAATATACTCCATCTGCTCTTTCCGTAAGCCGCCACTGCACAGTGTGCCATGTTTCCAAATACATCACCCCCTTGAGCACTACTAGGGGTATGTGTATACTCATATCAACTAGAAAGATAATATCTAGGTTATTTCCACAATTATGTACTTTTTTATAATCTAGTGCACTGGAATACTCTCAGTAACAAAATATCCGGTCCACAGGGGATGTGACATGTCCAGGCATCCGATCCGGTCAGCAATGTGTTAAGAACCTATGAAAAAGACGTCATAAGCTCGTTAAGGATGATTCAAGGCAGAAAAGGAATTTAGAGCGCAGGCACTTAGCGATCGATCAACTTCCATATTGATTCCTCGTTACATGCACAAGCGAGCTCGAACTTAGCCGACCGCGGCCGAAGAATAACGTTGTACAGCGTGCTAACACTCACGCTGCTTTTCATGCTTGCACGCGGCCGAGCTCTGTCCGAGTCTGTACGTTCGTAGCAGCATTACAGTATAGCGTCAGTTTATGCAAGTTTGCATCAGTTCGTGTGTTGTTGTGTATTACGTGGATAATCCAGCTGTATATCAGTTTGCTCACTCACATTCATTATTTTAATGAACTTGACTATGGTAGCAAAAAGAAAAACTATCTGCCGCGGAGAAAGTGAACTTCATTCGGGAAGTGGAGAGAAACGCTAATGTGCCCGTTAGTGAAATGGCTCAACGCCTGGGATTTGCACAGTCTTCATTGTCAGGAATATTGAAGTATAAGGAGAAGATTCTGGATCAAGAAACACAGTGCGGTTCAAAATCAAAGCAGAGAAAAAATGTTAAAAAGTTGCTGTACGAAGAAATGGAATCGAAGCTAATGGAGTGGTTCAATCGAGCACGTGCTGAAAACTTACCAAACGATGGGGCATTGATAAAAATGAAAGCATCTACGATATCAGGGAAACTTGGGCTTACAGAATTCAAAGCTTCGAATGGTTGGCTGGATAGGTTCAAAAATGTGTGTTGGTGAAATTCATGTCAATACAGGCAAAGAGTTCTGGAAAAGGTTTGCTCTCTATCGAAACCTCGATTTAAGGTAAACCCCCATTTAAGGTAAACCCCCATTTAAGGTTAAAAAATACCGGTTCCTAGAAAAACGTTAAATAGGGGTTCTACTGTATATTCATTGGATTATTTTGTACTTGTCGAGTGTTGCCTCTTTGGTGTATTTACTGAATGGAATCATCATCATTTTCATTTCCCCTTTTCCAGTTGACACTGGGTGGGGGACTGAATGGAATAACGATGTTAAATATAGGCAGGTGGCATAGCTTTGGTGTGTAATTCATTTACATATTTCTCTATTTGAATGTACTCGGCGCTGCCTCAAGATCAACTTTTAAAAAATATTACGTATAATTGTACCAACAATGTCAAAAGTACAGCATTGTGTATTATTCAAATCAGCTGATTTGCAACAACGACAAAGAAAACTTGGCATCACAGCTCAGCTGTTCCGAGCTCCCCCCCCCAATTCCTTCACGTTTTTTCTTTTGAAATACAGGGTATAAGTCCTGTAATTTAAAGTGCACTTTCATGTCAAGACTACTTACTCTGGAGAAGAAGTGAAACATCCCATGTACTTGGCCAAGTATGAATCTGTTCAATAACTGAAGTACTGTAATAGTGCATAAAAATGTTCAGGGTTTTTTTTTTTTAAACCTCTTGAGTTCCATAAGAAAAAGAAAAAGACAAGAGTGTAAATAACAGTCCATTACCAAACGACCGAAGTCGTCGGATTTTTTAAGAGTATTAAAATCCTTCAGTATGACTCCCTTCGGAGGGAAAGTAAAGCCAGCAGTCCCATATCATTTATGGCAAGTAAAAGATCCTTCCACAGACTAAACTTTTGTGGAGCTAAATTTCTAGGTTAGATTTCATTGTAGCGCTCTATCAAAGTTCCAACGTTCACCACTAGGTATCACTGACATCTAGTAGCAAAAGTAGGAACTACCTGAAATTGAATGGAACTTGTAGCTCACCCTAGGGGTGTCCGCTTGAAGTAGCTACAGCCTCTGGCGAGCCGAACATGTCCTCGGACACTCCCGGCACTAAAAGCTATACGATAAATAAATAACCTTTGAAGACAGTGGTGTGTCAAGCTGTGGAGACTGTCCTAATCCTTTTTGTCTTTGTCTTAGTCTTGCATTTTTTGTTTCTCCCTCCCGTTACATTTGTCCTTTTTCCATGTTTCCATAAACATAGTAATTTCAGCTCTTCTGGCTTACCACACTTGCTGATTTTGGTACGAATGCAAGGATACATGCTTACTGTTGCTAGGGCGCCACCTCTGTTGCAAGAAGGCAAGCAGTGACGTTAATCGCCTTTGTAGAGGCAAGAGCGCGCGCAGACACGGATTTTGAGAAGCAGCTTGCACACGACACCATGCCTCCATACATCGAGGGCGCACCTCAACGAACACTCGGGATGGTAACTTCAACTCCTCTTGGAGATCTAGAATACAAAAAAGGAGTTAGGCAAAAATTTTACAGAAAATTATTATTCAAGGGACACCATGATTCAGATTCTTCAACAACATTCAAGGATTTCTCCACCTATGATAACAATGCATGCTTCTCGAACAGTATCATAAAGTGCTCACACACGCAGATGATATTGTACTCATAGGAAGAAATGAGATTGAGATAAAGAAATTGTTTGTTGAATTTGAGGAGATAGCTTTAAAACTAAGCCTTAGAATTAATGACCAAAAGAAAAAACAGTACAGGGTAATGACGTGTTTGGGAATCGGTTTACCTCTTCTTATTGGCAAGCATGGTTTTGAGCAGGTTGAACATTTCAAATTCTTAGGAGTCATGATTAATGAACAGAATCATAGAAAAGTGGAAATTAAAGTTAGAATACAGAATGCTAACAAAGTGTACTACTCTCTGCAGTTTTTATTGGGAACCAAATTTTTGATGAGAAATACAATACCATCATTAGGCCAGTTTTAACTTATGGCAGAATCATGGAGTTTAACAAAACAGGAAGAACACCAGTTGCAAGGTTTCGAAAATAAAGTATATAGGAAAATTTTTGGGCCACTTCTGACTTCGCTTCTCAAAGCAGGAAAAAAAGATAAAATAATGGCTTACACTCACTATCACTGCAAGCACCAATACTCAACATCATTAACTCCAGAAGACTTCAATGGGTTGGTCATTTAATAAGGATGGGAGATGATAGGATGGTCTTACAATTGTTTAAAGAAACAAGAGGGAAAAGGACAGCAGGAAGACCACAAAGTCCCTGGAAAAATGAATCTCCAAACTTTGTAGACTCCTGAATGTGGACAACTGGCAAGAACTCGTCCAAAACATAGTTCAGTGGAGGCATTTTGCGAGATCGGCGCAAGATCTTTGTGTCCCACAGATGCCTTCTGAGTGAGTGAGTGAGTATATGATAACCACACAATGAGAATTTACCACCAATAAATCACTGGTAGAGTTTATGGTTTTTAGCATTAGCAACAGAAGCAGAATTTTCTAAGTTCTTCCGTTTATATACCAGGTCTTCTCAATAGGCTGTCCACAGACCACATCCGGCACCAAAAAAGGTGTTCTTGATGGTCCGCTATCCAGATTACTATACATATAACAACAATTAACAGAAAATGAAACAGAGCAAATGATTTGGATATTTCAACAATCTCCAACAATTAAAACATTCAATTCAATCGTTGAGGGCATGGACCCAAAACAGCATATCTCTCATATCAGTTAAAAGCCTAACTGTAGGGATTTTTTGGTAACATTTAGCTCAGTTACACTTCAAACCAAACAGCTTTGAGATAGTCAAAAGAAAAGTTCTTCCAAGCTGCCATTACTACATCGAACAATAAGCAGCGGCGAAACATTAAATTCACTTGGGAAATCAAGAAAAATAAACCAAGGAAACATTCAGCAGCAAATTTCCAGCTCAATACTGGTCATGACTGCCTCGCTGTGCATCTACATTGTTTCAATTACTGTACAATATGCAAACAGTAGAATACAATCTCTCTATACATTTGGGGCAGATGACCTCGTAGTTCCGCCTCTTAAAACAACAATAACTAATCTCTATATATAAAAATCAATGTTAAGTGATAGTTTGTATGTGTGTGTGTCAGGGCCGTGCAATGGGCAAGGTGAAGCAGTGCTAGCGAGAAATTTACTCGTGCCGGCCGAGCGCAGCCCTACTCTGTCCTTTTCTGAGCAGTGCAGCACGACAGCACACTAGCACTGCAGCACTTAGTTGCACAAGCACTGTCCATTTGACCGGGTACTGCAGTTTGTTCAGTACTGAGCAAAGAGCCTGGACACTAGGCGCACTAGAACCAACATTTTGTCATATGCGTGTGGTCTGCCGTGCTCATAACGTCTTTTGTGCATGGGGAGGACAAATTTAGCATAGTGGGAGAGTCACACATTAATGAAACAAAACGAACACGTATAAAAGATGATATTTGGACGTACATGAACCAGATCTGCAGCAAGGATACAGGAATTTGCATACTTTTTGGGTGATGTAGCAGGTGCAGCGAGATATAATAGTCCTAAAATAGAATCAAGCATATTGGTAATCATGCATGTGACAGTAACAGGGGCCGGTATGGAATCAGGAGAGTTAAAAGACATTTTTTAATTGTTGAAATAATGTCACAAACCAGCCGAGGTAGCTAAACACGTTAACGTGCATGGTCAGACTACTCCAAACTCGAAAGACCACACACAGCCACTCCATACATTACCTCATTAATTTCATTTGTCATTAACTCCTCTAATGAGATTGGCGTCATGAAGGCATCTATCCGTGAAATCATTCCCACAAGGAAACTGTCTCACCACATCCCCTACCTCATAGCAACCTGAATAATTATGGGTAGAACCAAAAAACTACATTAGGACTATAAAGCTATAGTCTATTTCAATAACAAGATTCTGAATTCACCAACTGATTAGATTGATGCTCTTCAGGGATATGTGAGTTCTAGAAACATGCGTTAGTAAATTCATCAGGATTTTAAAATGAAGCATATTCCGTCGCAATCTAAGGTCATTTATGTCTTTTATTCTTATATTCAAGTCGCCTCCGTGGTGTAGTAGTCAGCATGATAAGCTGCCACCCAGGAGGTCCGCGGTTCGATTCCCGGCTCTGCCACGAAATTTGAAAAGTGGTATGAGGACTGGATTGGGGTCTACTCAGCCTCGGGTGGTCCATATCAGTAGAGGGAATTCGACTCCCACCTCAACCATCCTCGAAGTGGTTTTCCGTGGTTTCCCACTTCGTCTTCGGGCAAATGCCGGGGTGGTACCTAACGTAAGGCCTTCAAAACATTGAAGATTAAGTACAATATTCATTATTTCAACACTATGGAGAACAAGAGTGCTATTCATTATAAAACAATTAGCCTATTTTGCTCTCAAAATTACAAAATATATTGTCTGTCTTTCTACCAGCTTGTCTGTATTTCTTTCAGTGGAGTGCCTAAAACTGTTTTGTTTGTTAGTTCTTGGAACTATTCGACTTGAGGGTTATGGTACGCGAACCGTCTTCCTAACTTACCCGGGCCTATGCAATGCCAACAATACGAAGAAATGTGTACTATTATACTGTAGTTCGCCCAGTGTAGAAATTACATGGTATCGTGCAATTGATTGCGCTGACAATGAAAGAGTCCACCTTGTGGTGTAGCGGCTAACATTCTTGGCTGTCGCCCCGGTGGTCCGGGCTTGATTCCCTGCCCTGCCACGAAATTACATTTCGGTTTGGGGTACTGAAATTGTATCGATGATACCTAAGTCATCCAAGCGGTGCTCATTTCGAGGACTTGCGCCAGGCCAATGGGCACGAGTTTTCTTTTTTATACATTTTTATTCTGCAATTCGAATTGAGAGCAAATCTCTCCGCAGAGTTGTTAGAATAGCTTCCGTAAAATATTCTCAAAGGCCTATGCTACAAGTAGCCCTCATTAGTTAATCCAATTGCATATGTATATGTAGGCTAATTCTAAGTTCTGGGCATCGGAAAACCTCGAAGCTAATTTTGCAATTTTCAGTGAATGAGTATCCAAAGTATAGTAAGCATCATGTGGGGAGACTGTACCAGAGAGAGCATGAATTGCTTCAAGACATGGTGACATACTGCGTAATTTATGCTCGTACAACGAAGGAGGCTGTCAGGACGGTGATGATGAAGATGGTGATAACGATGAAGACGGTGATTTACTAGTTAGGAACCAAGGGAATATAAATAGCCGATACTTAAGACTGAAGCGGATCTATGGTAAACACGAAATGAAATTGCAGGTTGACTGCGAAAGTACAGAAACTATCCAATCACCATATTTTATGGAGATTGACTAATCCAGAAGTAGACATGAAAGGGAGTAGCCTAGCACAAATAGGTGGAAGCAAAGGATGCTCTTGTGTGAGACCTCCATGTGCGTAGCCAGGACTCTGTATACTGCAAACACTGGAGTGCCCGATATCCTAGCTCACGTTCAAAAAACATAATTAAGAAGGGGATTTACTACAAACGTTAGGAATCACCGAAATAGATCTAAGATGCAGCTGTAACATTTCAGAAATGTTACGCGATCCATGTTTTCGTGTCTTTCTCGTGTTAGAAGCAAAAATACAATGGGCATAATAATTGTTATTGGCCATAAGAAGGATACAAGATTTATGCTGGACTTGTGACCGATCCAGTCAGGGTCAATTACCGGCCCCGGATGATAGGAGATCGAGAGGAGACCGGAGGGTCAGTATGACGTCATGGCATGACGCGGCGAGGCAACCGCTGGAGTAGGGGAATGCTCCAGAAGATTCCAACCCCTTCCATTTCTTTCTCGAGAGGAGGACCCAGTTCCGGAATGTTCAGTTAGTCAGCGGGGCATGGACGAGTATGTTATCCAGCGTGGCACGGACGAGTAGCCTATGTCACGTGGACTGAAATTTGCATCGGGAACTTGAACGGTTTACGTGAGTGGTCAGTGCTCGTGGCCATTTGCTATGAGGAGTGATCAGCAGGCCATGAGGCTAGCGTGCGTGTAGTGCCAGTGAGTTGTTTACAGTGAAGTGTGTCTGTTTGTCGAACAGTGTTCAGTAAGGTGTCACTAGAACGATAATCGTGAATTTCAAGACGATATCGGACTCGCTAGTATGTGAGGAAATAATCAGAACTGATAAACGAAGGTCCGTTAAATTCATGCATATGCTGCTATTGATATGTGAAGACGCGTGGAATATTATACAGTACTTTACCATTTTGATTACGAAGATTAATGCACGTGGTCCGGTCAAGTTAGCGGATAGTAAGGTGTTGAAGGCATGTACTGTGGTAATAGCAAGACAAATTGTGCGCCTTTGAACGTCCGAGTAGAGGCCGTAAAGAAAAACTGAATTATCATGCCGACAATTTATGTTAATTAAAGGTGAATACCAGGAGGTGTTTAACATTACGAGTATCGGGGAAAGAACAATAATAACGATAGTCTAGGCGAAGCATTATCACGAGGCCCTATATTGTGACAGACATTCATTCGATCATAGCAGGGCTGGCACTAAAGGGACACAGTGAGAATGTGACGGAAGACTACATCTGCTTTAAGATTGCGTGGAGGGACTGCAGGCGACTTCATATGTCGGTCAAAGCCAGGTCGAAATAGCTTCTCGTGGAAGAAAGTGTGTCACTGATTGAGGAAAGTGAGTACATATAATTCAAGTGAACCAGGAACTAGACGCTATAGTGCGTGGGCGTGAAAGTGCTCTGATATAGTGAAATGTAATATTGCTACACGGCAGCATGAACCTTATAACCATGGACTCAAATATTCTGGGAATCAACATGCATATTAATACGCAAATTATGCTGCACTGAACCTCTAAAGGGGCCATAATGGGGTGAACGGTCGCGAAGAGATGGACGAGTGGACCTTGGTTGGGACGTCAGGAGATGCCGTCGCTGACGGTGACCGGGGGCAACCGGTGGGCGGACATGGGCGTCGCCAGGAGATCGAGAGGAGCCGGGGGCGAATACCTCTACCAGTACGCTGGGAGACCACATCGCGGAGACGCTGGAGGAACGACGACGCCCAAATGCCGCAGACGACTCTGACGCCGACGCCAAGGGTTTCCGAGGATGCCGGATCTAAAGTAAGACGTTTCATTTCCATCCTTGTTCATCAGGAAGAAGAGAACTTCTACCTCGGATAGCCGTGCCATGAGATGACCTGAGATCGTGTAACTTAACGCCATTCATAATCATTTATTCCAGATTGAACAAGAGCATCATTTTCTCGTAGGGTTGTATAGATATTTTTTTTTCCTCTTTCTTTTCGGGTCGTTTTGACTTACATAAATTAACAGTATCAATGGTAGGAGTAAGACATACATTTATTCTCTGAGACCTAATAATAATAAGAAGAAGAAGAAGTTGAAATTGGGTAACGATAATATGAGATGCCCATTTTGCTGGGAGATTCTAGCATTTCGATTTCCGAGGTCATTATATGAATTTAATTCTGAAAGGTTTGTCACGGATTGCATACATTTTAATAGCAAAAGGATAGCAAAATGGAAATGGTTGGAGATTGTCGAGTAAGGTTCCTTGGATAGGATGACATATGATCATACGACCTCGTGGTCCCGATAAAGTTGATACGCTCTGTTATTGTGGGTTCTTGAGACATGCTAATAATGCATGATTTTTGTAATGATGTTGTGTAAAGTTAATGTGATAATTAAATATGGTATTATTCCATCATATGTGACGAGGTTATTCACGGGGCGACGTATGACCGTTGAATTGAATTTGTGAGGACAGGGTTCTTTACTCTTGACGAACGTGTTACGTTTATCGATGAGTTGTATATTGAATAGCGCAGGGGTGTAATTGATAGTGCGCTCTACAGTCAGATTGTTCAGATCCTCACACAGAGTGTTCGACGGAAGGGTTGCGATTAAATGTTCGTTGTGAGAATGAAATACACTACTGTCGACCAAAGTATTATGTGTACTCGAGTTTGAAGGTTGTTTGTGAAGTAACCAATAGACCTACATAAAATCCAATAACATCATCATTTTCGTCGTTCTATTTTACGTTAGCTCATGTAGGGTTGGAATTTTTAATTTGTATTTTAATATTTTTTGTCGCAGTTGGAACACAAAAAGTGCACGTTTTTAAGCGTGTTTCAACCATGCATCACATTTAAGAATTATTATCTCAAAAACCCGTCATCAGATCGAATCCAAATTTTAACACAATATACACTGGAATGTTGTATAACTATTTTATTAATTTCAAAATTTTGCGTGTCCAAGAAAAAAAGTTGTTATCATTTTTGTAAGGTAACTTTTTCTCGGCTCGGGGTGGTTAGAAAATGTAGTTCTTGGACGCGATGTAATCCGTATACATCAAAAAGTTATGCTGTATGACTGTGAAATATGTAAATTCCGTTTGTATTTGTAGGCGGAAATAACACATCGTTCACCTGCTACCCGCTCCAGGTAAAGCTGTACAGCGTTGCTGTGATGGAGCCCATCACTTCCGAGCGAGACACGCCATGATGCATGATGGGCTCCATTTCGGCAACGCTGTACAGCTTTACCTGGAGCGGGTAGCAGGTGAACGATGTGTTATTTCCGCCTACAAATACAAACCGATATTAAATAAGTGAGTTAATTTACATATTTCACAGTCATACAGCATAACTTTTTGATATATAAGGATTACATCGCGACCAAGAATTACATTTTCCAACCACCCCGAGCCGAGAAGTTACCTTACAAAAATGACAACTTTTTTTCTTGGACACGAAAAATTTTGAAATTAATAAACCAGTTATACAACATTCCAACGTATATTGTGTTAAAATTTGGATTGGATCTGATGACGGGGTTTTGAGATAATAATTCTTAAATGTAACGCATGGTTGAAACACGCTTAAAAACGTGCACTTTTTGTGCTCCAACTGCAACAAAAAAATATTAAAATATAAATTAAAAATTCCAAACCTACATGAGCTAACGTACAATAGAACGACGAAAATGATGATGTTATTGGATTTTATGTAGGTCTATTGGTTACTTCACAAACAACCTTCAAACTCGAGTGCACATAATACTTTGGTCGACAGTAGGGTGCCTTATTACGAGGTTCTTAACCTTTCCTAAACGTTAGACAATGCTATAATTTAATTACAATAACAAATATGACAGTGTGGATCAAGGTTGTTGGAACGGCGAATATAAATCAGTAATAATAATAAGAATTAGTAGTGTAAATATGTGATCACAATCTGGGTGTGTTAATAATTTATGATAAGTTATAATTAATTGTTGAAATGCCATATTATGTGAAGCTGAGTTGATGTTTGAGTTTTATTTGATGTGATATGATGCTCTTTAGTTATTAATTTGCAGTTCGACAGAGGAGATCCGTCCATTGCTGTATAAGGGTAGACAGTTGTGATATACACAGATATTCGATATTTTCTTCGAGTTTTTGCCGCAGGCGAACTTTGTGATAAGTGGCCAGTGATGTTTACATGCGTGTGCACCGATAAATTAAGGGTTAATTTAGTTTTTGAAAGGCGATCTCCTTGTCGGAACTTTAAGAGAGGACACCCACGAGTTTGAATAAGTATAATTTTTTTTGTTTGTTTAGGGACTATGAACTTTATTTTTTTTCGGACTTGGTCCCACCCTAACTCTATACTCGTGCGTTGTAGGCAGGTTGCATATTTATTTATCCTTTGGCCAATAAAGGAGCAGATGTGATTTTACGAGGGCTTTTTTTCTTCTCTGTTTGTTAATTCAAGTTAGGGAGTTTCTTTTAAATCCTGGTTCAGTTTATTTGCCATCCCAACCCGTAAACGACCCGAGACCCTTTGTCTCTGGCTCGCTGGAGCATTTCTTTTATTCTTGTCTGTATGAACCAAGATTCACGCCCTAATCTTTTTTCACCCACTCCCTTGGCCGTTTCCTCTGATGGGGCCGGGATGTTGGCCGGGTGGATCGCCTGTCCCATTGGAGAAACGGGCACAGACTCCACCATCAGATGTGAAGTAACCTTCGGCATAACAAAACAGGTCGTTTAGAGAAAACGATAGGCTTCAAAGAGAAGTGAAAGCTTGTGGTACGTTTCGAATAAGCGAGAGGAACAACATCAACATTTTTAAATCACTCAACAAGTTTGGGTATGCCTAAGTATAAATGACCTAATTTTGCTATCAATGAATCCATTCAATAATAGAGAATTCATCTTCAATGTACTCGGGAACAGTATGAGACGTAGTTATTGGTACCCAATAACATTTTATTGCTAATATTAATAGTATAATAATAATAGGGCCCTAGGAATCAACCTGGGGAGGTCTATAAATATGTAGACCTGGACAAAGGGAGTGTGATGTGATGATACTAACCAACAAAATCAGTAATACAAGGATTCAGCAGAAGAGAATCCTCATAACCTCTCCACTCCAACTCCAAACACTGACCTGCACGTGGTGTCCCCTGCTAAGCTGAGCAACCCAGTGGAAGGTTGGGTAATCAATCCCAGCGGGAAACTGGGTCAGTGAACAGACTAGTGTTGGGGGGGACTGAGAATTATTTTCTCAGTTCTTTCACCTTTCTGAATAACATTCAGGATTGTAATTCGAGGATTTATCCTCCCCTCAAGGTGAAACCTTAGATAGTCGACCATGAAAAGTCATTTGAAGAATAATTCCGCCGTCTGTAATGATAGATTACAGAAAAGACAGCATTCGGATACGGTGGGCTGTCATGCGGAAGATAATGACGAATCGGAGCGTCTGAAAACTCATCAAAAAGCAAACAAACAAATACTACGGAAAATCAAACCTAAACAAGTCTCATTCTTTTCTACACATAATGTTAACTCTCTGGTTCAAACTGGAAAATTGAAGATCATCACGGATATCATGAGAAGTCATAAAATTCTAATTATGGCCCTTCAGGAAATTAGAAATAGTGATCAAGGCCATCTGGAATCACAAGGATATAGACTATATAAAGGAATTCCAGGAAAACGAGTTATGAAAAATTGTCCACAATTTGGTAACGGATTCTTAATAGATCTCAGAATCATTGACTCGATAACAGAATTTAAATCTCAATCCTCCAGACTTACGACCCTAACTTTGAAATCGGCAAATAAAACATATACAATTATTAATGCACATGCTCCTACTAATCAAAAAAACAACACCATTAAGGACAGAGAAGAAGTACAAAAATTCTGGGATCTTTTGGATCAAACTTTAATAAACATCCCTTCATCAAACATCAAAATTCTCCTTGGTGATTTCAATGCGCAACTTGGACAAGAAAGAAGATATAGAGATATAATTGGAAAATGGACAGCACATAAACGAACCAATAAAAATGGTCAAAGATTAGTCGAAATTTGTAGAAACCACAAATTAATCTCTAAATCAACATGTTTTAAAAGACAGCCCCATAAATTGAAAACTTGGAAACATCCTGACTTCAGAAGGGGTGAATGGCAGTTGGATCATGTCTGCATGGATAAATTTCACCATCGCGAAATTCACAATGTCAAGGTTCTAAGGGGAGTTGACTCAGGATCAGACCACTATGTGGTAAAGATAAAAATAAAATTAACTCCAATGGCCAAGAAAAAAACTAATAATAACAATAGGAGGAAATTTGATCCATCTACCTTAATAAAAAATATAGAGTACTGTGAAAGAACAGGAGAAGAGTCTCTCAACACTAAAACATTGGACGAATTAATCACTAAATTAAAATCAATAGCAGAGGAGTTAGCACCAATAAATCCAAGGAAAAAACATGAATGGTGGAATGTAGATTGTGATCAAGCAATAGAGAAAAGACACCAAGCATGGATAAAACATCAAGCTCTAAAGTCAGAAGAATCAAATTTAGAACTAACTATACAAAGAAAATTAACCCATAAAATCATCAGACAAACGAAACGTAATCATCTTAAAAATACACTGGAAAAGATAGAAGACGATTTCAAGAAAAAGCAATCTCGAGATTATTACAAAACATTTGGTAAATATCTAAAAAAATTTGAAGCTCCAACATTAATGTTGAAAAATCAAACAGGAAAGTTAGCACATTCTAACCAAGAAAATACAGAGATCCTTGCAGAAGCATTCGAGAAACTGTTAAATTGTGATGATCCACTGGAAACCCTGCAAGTAAACACTGATACACCTATTTTAACTTCACCTGATTTAATAAATCCTCCAAACATTAATGAAGTAGAACTCGCAATTAAAGAACAAAAAAATTACAAAACTTGTGGCGAAGACTTAGTCTTTGCTGAAATCTGGAAAAATGCTGGTAAACCTGCGATTATAAATCTTCATCAACATCTAGTTAAAATGTGGATTACTGAAGAAATTCCTGCACACTGGACCACAGGAATAATCCATCCATTATTTAAGAAAGGAGACAAAACGAACCCAGATAACTACAGAGGAATTACCCTTCTGGACTGCACATATAAAATTTTCTCTCGTATAATTTACAACAGGATCAAAAACATTCTGGAACCACAACTTGGAGAATATCAAGGAGGATTTCGCCCTTACAGAAGTTGTCCAGACCAAATCCTTAGCCTGAAATTAATAATGGAATATTACAAAAACAGAAATAAGCAACTCTTTATCACTTTTATAGATTTCAAGAAAGCCTATGATAGTATTCATAGACTGACACTGCTAAAAATCCTCAGATCATACGGTCTCCATCCTAAATTGATAAAAATCATTCAATTAACATTATCAAACACAAATTCGAAAGTTAAATTTAGGGGAGAAATATCAACAGCTTTCACAGTAAAAACTGGTCTCAGACAAGGTGATGGATTATCCCCTCTGCTTTTCAATGTGGCTCTTGATTATATCATGAAGGTTTGGCAAAAGGAAAACCCTCCTAAGATCAAAATTGGAACAAAACCATCAATAAAAATAAACTGCTTAGGATTTGCAGATGACTTGGCTCTTTTAGCACTAGACAAGGAAGAGGTTTGTACTCAGATCACTAGTCTCCAAGAAATTGCTCAAGGGATAGGATTACAGATATCCTTTGAAAAAACTGAGATCATGCCTATGAAACCCTTAGATATAAATGAAGTCTATATAAATGATCATAAAATTAACCTAGTTCCTCAATTTAAGTATCTTGGAGAAATTATAACACATAACTTAAACGAAAAAGTAACTTGGATAAATAGAACAAATAAAATGAAAAAGGCACAATCTCTAACCTGGTCAACATATAATAAAAAATGCCTATCAATAGCTACTAAGATCCAACATTATAAAACTGTAACTCTCCCTGAAGCCACTTATGCTTGTGAAACACTGTTCCAAATTAAAAATGAACAAAGAACTGATCAGCTCCTCAAAACGGAAAGAAGAATCATTAGAACGTGCATAAATAAAAAGTATCAGGTTGAGGGAGTCTGGAGGATTCTCCCAAATGAAACTGTCTATCGTGAGATTGATCCAATCACCAGCACAATGAAGAAGAAAAGAATTTCATATTTTTTTCACATCTTACGGCTTCCAGAAAACAGAATTGTACGCCAACTGGTGATGAGAAATCTAGGAAAGAAAACTGGAGGTAAATGGATCCAAGAAATCCAACAAGATCTCAAAGCAGTTGGACTCAAGATAACAGATGCCGAGGAGAAAAATAAAATTAACACCATACTTAAAACTCACAAATTTTCTGCAGAAATGACACACAGAAAGCCTATGGAGATTTCAGATGAGTTGAGAAAATCCCGATCTGAAAGAATGAAAAAGTACTGGAAAGAGCGCAAGAACCAAGCAGTACTACCTTCAAAGAAGAAGTGATTGTGGAACGACTCAAGTGGTCCAATGTGACCAATCAAGATTAATAATATAATAATAATAATAATAATAATAATAATAATGTGAAGGGAAGAAAAGAACGGCTTTACAAAGCCTTGTCGGGACGGGCTGGCCGTGCGCGCCTGAACTGACGAGTTCCAGCGTAGACAGTGCTAACAGTGTGAGGCTAGGTCATACGGCCCTAAAAGCACTTGCCAGGCTTGCAGGGCACCACGCCATGCTATACACAGCTCGCTCGCACATGTAGCGAGCGGCAGGTGGGGAGAGGCAAGGAAATGACGTCACGTGCTTGTGGCTTACTTCTTAGACTGCCCGTAAGGGAGCAGCAGGATAGAACATACTGCAGGCACTAGCTACGCAGGGCCCTGGTGTGTGTCTCCTATGCGTTCCTATACCATTCACCTGATTACGATGAAACTTGAATGAGTTGTTGAGTACACTCCAGGGAAGGTTTCTGGCTTTGTAAATCAATTTTACAATAGGTAGCGCACGAGTAGATTAAACAAATGAGCAACAGCGCGCGAATCGTTTCAACCAAGTCCCGTATGCTTTCATATACCATTCATCCGATTGCGATGAAACTTTGGTGAGTTGTTGTGTACTGTACACTCCAGGGAAGGTTTCTGACTTAGTAAATCCATTTTCCAATAGCTAGCACACGAGTAGATTCAACAAATGAGTGACGGCATGTGAATCGTTTAAACAAAATCCCGTAATGCGTTCATATACCATTCATCCGATTGCAATGAAACTTAGGGGAGTTGTTGTGCATTCTCCCACGAATGTTTCTGAATTAGTAAATCCATTTTACGATAGTTTAAAGGCAGTTAACAGAAATAGAAAAGAAAAGAAATTGTGTATCCAAAAGCACTTCAACAAACTAAATTACAATGCCAACACTTTCTTTGATTGGTATTACAACACATGCCGGGTACAGCTTGTAACAAATAAAGACTACCCCTGGTGTGCCCAAAATTGGATCATAACTTCTAAGAGATCAATGACCTACGAAGACTGTAATGGGATGCCAAAAATTAATGGAATAAATTCTAAGTTCAGCATTGAGCAAACAATTTAGCTCAGTATGGTCTTTATTCCTTCATTTGTATGCTACTATTTACTGGTCTCTACCTCTGTAAAGTACTCACTTGTATGCTACCATATATAATTATTCCTTAGCTTTAAATGACAAGTTATAACGATGCATGTCCGATATTCAATACAGAAAAGAACGTGGATACAACAATGAATGTTCTCCACAACACTGCTTGCTTGTCAGTGTGTAGCAAGTCCAGACCTTGAAATCATACCACCTAGAAACACTGGCTGATGTCTCTAGTGGCAGCTTAAAAATTATAACTAAAGAACTGATTTCAAAGAGATCCTGCCAAGTGAGAACTGAAATAAATCAATGTCTCCAGGAGATTGAGTTTCTGGTGACTGTGTGCGCTTGGGAAAGACTACCTTATTGGCCACTCGGGAGCGGAGCAATGTTAAATTAGGAAGCACAACAATTAGTAAAGAAAATTGCTACTAACACTTGTTTGCCATATACAGAGTGGTCAGAAACAACGTGAACATTAGAGAATTAGTCATACTGATAAGTAATTAGAAAAAAAAAAAAAAATCAGCTGCTGAAGTTACCCAGTCAGATCGTTTAGCGGGCGAATTCAAATAGGATAGCCACCGTCAGTGCCGGGATTCGAACCTACGATCTCCAGACGTGCTGCAGGTGCCACACGGTTGTGGTGCACGATTTAACGAGCATGGCTATGCCGCAGGGCCCAAATACATGAATCTATGTCATATCACCTCATTTGATCACTTCTATAATGCTAATTTTCTTTTGGTGCAAACAATTTCATATTATCCTGTATAGTACAACAAATCCTGTTGAGATAAGACTGCATAGTTCTCCACGCCATGAAAATATTGTTTACTTCCTACCATATGTCAACTCATGAGAATATTATTATTATTATTATTCATTGTGGATCTGTATTGATAAACAATTCATTACATTAAGTATTGAGTAGCGGAAAATTGTTTAAAATTGTATATTATTAGTTCATGACATATGTCAACTCCTAATACACATCCACAAAAATAGCAAGTTTTTAAAATATGATCACAGAAATGAATCACTAGTCTATTAATTAAAACTAGCAGAACCGTGCGAGATCTCTCGCATTTGTGAGCGCCCCTGTGTACAGGCTTTAGTGCTATGCGAGCTGTATGCAACACAGTTCTTCCAGGAGCTATCGTCTTGTTTATTTGTTTAAAAGCACTACAGGGTGGGCGGGAAGTAACTAGGTATTGAGATTGAAGTATAACTTTTATGTTTGCAGAGTTATTTGAAATTAATACAGTAGGTACACTGTTATATGGGAATATGATTGAATACCATACGATTCCATTACATTTTGATGTAGGCACCTGTGGCATCTCCTATAACGACCTGGAATGGAATACACAGCTTTCTGTAGGAAGTTGTGTGGGACGTTAGTAAGAACATCCCGAATCCGTGCTTCCAATTCGTCCAATGAGCGAGGTTTCGCCCGGTACACCACCTCTTTTGCCCAGCCCCATAAAGAAAAGTCACAGGGTGTGAGGTCTGGACTTCTTGCAGGCCATTCTTTAGATGCACGTCTTCCCAGCCAACGTCTTGGAAACTTTTCATCCAACCAGTTCCGTCCAACATTTGCAAAGTGAGGCGGTGCGCATGAAGATAATGTCGATGTTATTTTCCCATCCAGATATCGTGGGGCAAACGTTATCCTGAAGCATTTGAAAGTAGCGTTCCCCGTTAATTGTGTCACGCAGGATATATGAGCCGATGACATTTGCAGCCATTATTTCACACCACATGGTCACTTTTGGACGAAACTGCATCTTCTCCACCGTAACTCCAGGATCCTGTGCCACCCAGTAATGATAATTGTGTCAATTGACAAAGAACGATCGAATTACACACCTCATAGCGCAAAGCAATCTGTGCTCATTCTCTTACCATCAGGTGATCTGCCATCTTTGTTATTGTTGAGTGTACCGCCTCTTGCGGCCACCGTCGGTACTATACGGCACGAAAAATCACTGTCCTATTTAATGTTCTGTATGTTTCCACTATTTCCAATATTATTCCAACTTAACGGCCATTTAAAAATACCTAGTTACTTCCCGCCCACCCTGTATATAAACAAATAAATATATTTCCGTTGACTTTTCAAGAAATGCAAGAGTTTTCCTGTACTATTGAGACAATTTGGAAGATGTTGGACAAACCACACCTAACTTCCTCTGGTTTAGGAGCTTGAGTATTGTGAAACACACCTTAGCGTATTATATATATACTAGCGGACCCGTGTGAGAACTCTCGCATAATGGGTTGTGACTGCCCCATGTGTACAGACTATCCGCACAGCTCTATTGCTATGCGGGCTGTACGCGATCCAGTTCTCGCAGGGGCTATCGTCTTGTTTATTTGTTTAAAAGCACTTTATAAACAAATAAATATATTTCCGTTGACTTTTCAAGAGATGCAAGATTTTTCCTGTAACATTGAGACGATTTGGAAGATTTTGGTACAAACCACACCTCTAACTCCCTCTGGTTTAGGTTTGAGTTTTGTGAAACATATTATATAATAAGATAGATTCTTTTCACTAACCAAAACATTCATAGTTGTTATCTTACCTTCCAACTGATTCAGTTTCCGGAGTGCTCGGCAGATAGGAGTTTTAATACGCAATGTCTTGCCTCGGATACGGATCTGAGTTGAACCCCTGTAGATAAGCTCGTTCAACTTCAAGCATGTTTTCTCTGTGACACAGCCTAATTTTTTTCGAAGTTCACCATAGTTGATTAGAGCATATAGTTCTTGAGTTGCCTTCTTTGTATCTAAAGAAGAAAGAAAATAAATCAGGAAAGCTTATAGCACATACAATATAGTCAACTGAAAAGTAAATGGACCAACTACACAGATCAGATATTCCATACAAAAGAAGAAAAAAGGATTATTAAAAAAAAAACAATAACAATATGGTTACTAACATTTGGATATTGAGAGAGATACGTTCTAGGGCCACATATTGTTCCATGAGAAATAACCCCATGTAGCCCAGACTCTAGTCTGAAAGATTTGTGTACCGTTGGGCTGAAAGATCCTGTCCTAGTACTGTGGACCTCTTCATGATGATAAGCAGTGTCTTGTCCACCCAAAAGATGACTGATGTACCTCCATGCTGTGCCCGATGAACAGTGTGCCTAAGTTGTACATTGATATCAAGCTTTCTCCACTCTTTTCTCCTTATCAGGCATCAAACAAATCCTGCAATCATCAGAAAACAGGATCTTGCCATTGCTCCAGGTCCCATTGCAGGTGATCTTTTGTCCATCTGTTTCTGACATCACAGAGCTGGGCTTTTATTGGTGGTGATCGTGTTGGGCATCTGGAGGCTAAATTAACCCAGTGGAGATGGTTTCTTATAATCTGGGTAGGCACAGCTCTTCCAATTGTTTTCAGGAAGGCATCATGTAGTTCTGTGGCATTCTCCACTAGGTTCACAGGGCTTCAGATGGCATTGACTGTTGTAAGCAGCCACTGTGAAGCAGATCTTCAGCACTTTGTGTAACACAATGTCAATTGATATTGTAACTTTAAAGTGTGGTGGCACAGTAGTGGTACCATATGCCAATCTCAAAGTTTTGTGAACCCCTGGGCTGAAATATACATGTTCTTTATTATCACATGCAATTATTTTCAGGTTATTTTTTCGCATGTCGCAGAAATTGGGATTATATTGTGATGACCCATTGAAAAGTTACAATATCAATTGTCAAGGCAACACTGAAAACTGGCTTCAAAGCTCTCTATACCCAATAATATGCCGTATTTGCTCGCATATAACTCGCACTTTTTTTTACCTTAAATGTGTGAAAATTTTCAGTGCATGATATATGCAGGGATTTGTGTGAGAAAGACCATAACCCCCCCCAAATAAGATTTATTGAGAAAAGACAACTGGCATTGTCACTGCTGACAATCTCCGAGCTACTCTCTCGTGCATCATTTTGGTCATCATCTGGGCTTCCGACAAACGCATTTACGATACTTGTCTTCAAAAAGCTCCTCAATGTCTGTCGACACCATAACCCATGCCCATATAACTCAATCACATGCGAGTACAACTGACAGCCTTCTTTATTTAATCTTCTGTAGTCAACTTATCGACACTAATAACAGATCTCCAGGTTCTAACCTTCTTCTTTTTCTTTAGCATTTGTCCCACAAATTACCAGGATCTGCTATTTTGGTTCTCTGTCGCCATATTATACGATTGTGTGCCATGTCAGGATGAAGTCGGGCATTTTTTAGATCGTCATGTTGAGTGTCAAGCCAACACTGTCTCGGTCGTCCTATTGGTGTCTTCCCATTCGCAATGCCAATCCAGTGTGTGCAACTGTTGTTTCAGCAGCTCGTAAGACATGTCCATACCAGCGGAGAAGGCTTTCCCTCCTCTTTTCAGCAATTGGCGCTACTCCATATCGTTTGCGAATGTCATTATTGCTGACACGATCATGGAGTGTCAAGCCAGGTACTCATCTGAGCATCTTTGTCTCCATCACACCAAGTTGCTGTTCCAACTCCTTAGTTGAAGACCAGCACTCTGCCCCATTCAGAGCAACGGGACAGACTACAGAACGATAAACTTTAGACTTCAGCCGGTCTGGAATCTTCTCATCACACAAGACACTGGACAAAGAGTGTCACTTCAGCCAAGTGCCACTCACGCGATGTGATATTTCAGGTCTGCAGTAATAGTCAAGCCTAGATATTTAAACGACAATGTCTTTGGAAGGTCAACACTATTAATTTGAATCGTATTCGGATCATTTACATCCGTTGTCAATACTGAGTTTTCTTAATGTTGAGCCGTAATCCAAATTCTGCGAGGATGTTGGTCCATGCCTAAGCTTATAGTCGCAGATCAGTCTTATCCTCAGAAGCAGTGTTCTAACTTAACAATTATTTAGCGTGAGCAGCACCAACAAAGCGGCTGACGAACAGATCCCGTTTGTTTGATTTACTGCGTTGCCACTTTTTGAAAAGACCTTATGTGTTTGGTTAGTGGTCTTTCTGTTTATGGCAGTACCGAATATTAAATTCAGTCACAATGGATTCTCAACCAGCAGCTCTATTACCATAGTTTTCTGCTTATTTTATCACAGAGTTTAAACCCAGCCGTATAACTCCCGTGTTTTTATGTAACTTAAAGATCGACCTACACAAGAAACTTACGACACTTAACTGAGAAACAACAATGGAACGTGAAGATAGAAGACAGAGACTTGTCAACAATATATCATGAAAGGAAGGAAAGCACCGCCGCCAAAACGAATGGAAACATTGCGAGCAAGACGTGTGATGTTCAGTGGATGGGGACCCTATATTAAAATTACTACGATTATCTTTATGACGACGTCAGAAATTAATGCGGTACAAATGCGAGGATTTTCTTCCTTGCAATTTCAAATTTAAAAATGTGGGTGAGATATATGCAATGGCGAGTTATATGCGAGCAAATACAGTAGCCATGTTCTAACAATGTTGCTATAATTTATTCTGACCTGACTGGCAACTTCCAGTATGATCAATCTTTCCCGTCGTGAAGCCATGATGTATGTATGAGTAAATGTGGAGATGGCCCCTTTAGGCAAGTTGACTCACCCAACAGAGCACACATACTGCTTGATGTCATTCAGGATAGCACACTGCTGGAGTGTGCAGAGACTAAACAGGCCTTACTCAACTCTTAATGGGCAGGTGCAGATAAGAGCTACTGTGGCAGTCCAAATGTGTCCCTATCAGAAAAACATATTCATAGACATCACAGGGTGTCGAGCGATGACGTGTGTTTAAATTCCCGTATATTTCCCGTATTTCCCGTACGAAAATCCACCCAATATTTTAGAACTGATGATGATAATTGTTGTTTTAAGGGACCTAACATCGAGGTTATCGGCCCCTGATGAAATGAAATGGCGTGAAATGAAAGGATGAAGATAAAAAACAGCTCACTGCTATGAATGAAACGAAAATGGTTTAGATAAAATAGACAGTGAGCCCCAACAATTATGCCTTATGTAGCAGGAAAAATACTTCCAAAAAGGAACTCAGATTGAAACTACTCACCAAATGGAGAGCAGTAATACGTACATAAGGGAATTTCGAACGAAAACACTCACAAAAGGAATAGATAGATAAATACGCACAAAATGTAGGTTAAGTCCAAAATACGTACAAAATGCAACATACAGTCGAAATACTGACAAAATGCAAGTGAAATCAAAATCTTACAAAATGCAAATGAGATTGAAAATAAGCACAAAATTTAATGTAGATTCAAAATACCCACAAAATGCAATTGAGAATTAACTACTTGAACAAAGCGGGGTAGGTTGAAAACACAAAATGCAATTGAAATTGCTTACAAAAGGTATGGTAGATTCAAACTTCTTATTTGGATGGACAATACTGACAAAATGCAATTTAGAGTGAAAATAATTACAAAATGTAATTTAGATTCAAAATACCCACAAAATTGCAATTGAGACTTAACTACTTGAACAATGCGGGGTAGGTTGAAAATACAAAATGCAATTGAAATTCAAAATACTCACAAGAAGGACCCCCTATATTGAAGGACTTATTTTAGAACTCTCTAAGGCTGGAGTTTGCATACCGAATGGCTGAAAAATGAATCTTAAAGCGAGAATCAAGATTTTCTGGCGTAAGCGTAACTGCATTTTTGGAGATATTTCCGCAGCCACGGTTGATGGCGAGATTTAGCAAAGCGCGCACCTTTCATGAATATTCCAAAGACAAGTGTCTCCTAAAAGAGTAATTAGTAAAACTTTGCATCAGAGACGACCATAACAAACAGCTTGCCTACAAAGTGTGCGATTTGCACATTTCAAACGGCAGTGGTCTAACATATCTTAGACTACAATATTGTATTAAGTTGGTGCAAATGTTATATGTGAGAATATTATTATAATTTGGTATCCGGTTGTTATATTAGTATATTATGCATTAACGTGATGCGTTTAAATGCTACATTGTGACGGAAGCTACGAGTTATAGGCAATTCACCATACTGGTAGGCCTAATACACTGAAGAAAATGGAAATTGCAACACCATGAAGGCATTGGTCATTTGTGTTGATTTTCAAGATATGGAACGATGCCATGTAGGTATGTAAACGATCAAAGTTTCAGAACCACTGGATTGTTGCTACAGGTTGCACGTGATTGGTTGCGGAGGAATCAACTCCAGTATACAGACTCTGGTGTAGCGTAGTTGACTTGCAGTCTGTGCTGTGAAGTGTTCCCTGTCAAACATGCCTCGACACAGAGAAGAGCACGCTATCAACAACTGTCGCCGTTTGAAAGGGCTCGGATAATTGGGCTGTGTGAGGCTGGATTATCGCTAAGGACTGTCGCTGTACGTGTTGTCCGGCAGGCATCTACGGTACAACGTGTATGGCAGCAGTGGTCAAATTAAGGTACCCACACTCGTAGACCTGGCACAGGCCCAGCGCGACAGACAACTGCGAGAGAGGATCGCCGCATCATTCGAATGGCCCGGATGGAACCCCATGCAACAGCAGCGCAAATTCGAGCAGCTTTGGCACCCCACGTTACACAACAAACAGTTGGTAATCGCCTGCGTGCAGCTGGCTTACGATCCCAAGTCCCTGAAGAAGGTGTTCCATTGACCCTACAACAGCGACGTGTAAGGCTGGCCTGGTGTCGAGAACGATCGACGTGGGTCGATGAATGGCATAGGGTCGTCTTTAGTGATGAATCGTGCTTCTGTCTTGCCCGCAGTGATCGCCGGAATCATGTGCACCGATGTACCGGGGAGAGGGGCCGCCCAGACCTTATTGTCGAGAGGCACACAGGGCCAACACCAAGCATTATGGCCTGAGGAGCTATTGGCTTTAATGTGAAATCACAATTAGTGCTTGTTGAGGGCACTATGACTGCTCGACAGTACGTTGATAAGGTACTCAATCCAGTGGTTGTCCCTATGATGGCGAACATTGCTAATGGGATGTTTCAGCAGGACAATGCCCGGGATCACACTCCACGCATCTCCAGAGAAGCTCTCCTGCCCGATCCCCGGACCTCAGTCCTATTGAGCATGTGTGGGACATGATGGGTCGACAACTGGCCAACCGTCCTCAGCCACCCACAACTCTGGAACAATAGAGATGTAGCGGGAGAAAGTTCGTGCCAGATAGCGCTCGTGTAGTACTGGGTAAGCGCAAGGCGATCGTCTTATGTTTCTCCCAGTCAGCTGCGAGGATGTATAAATTGTGACAGAGTTTTCTAAGCTAAAGTAAATTATATCCTCTCTAATTTTACTCCAAGACTATATTAATTAATTCTATAGGTATATCTCCTAATATATTATGGACGATTTTCAGCGTTTAAGCGTTAAACAGCTGCAAAATGAGCTACGGACTAGAGGCACTAAAACTAGCGGGAGGAAGGAAGAATTAATAGCCTACAGCGGTAATAACAAAATTCTAACACCCTTTATTATTCAAATAATGAATATGAGTCAGCATGCTTTCTCCTAAAGATTACAATTTCTTGAGTACTGTAGGCCTATATTGATAAATATATCTCCATGAGACTTAAATCATAAATAGAGATTTAAATATTCACTTGCTCCCCATTGCTTATAGACTTCGTTTTTTTTTTTTTTTTTTTTAGGTTGATAGCTTACACGAAACTGTCGTGTTTTAAGGTAAACATAATCAAAGAAAGTTGATACCGGTAATGTGTACCTCGAAAATGCATCGCAATGTTTGGTTCTTAAGTAATTTTGCCACTTTCTCAATAAGAATCGTTCCCTTACCCCTGGGAAAGGACTTGGGGGTACATTTTTATTAAAGTTTGAGAATCCCTGCTTTAGGGCCACGAACTGTTTCCATTCATCTCACTATGTCTCAAGAATGTAGAAGTCAGTCGCTACCACATTCTCCGTCGGGCGGATGGAAGTTGACGATTAATTCTAATTTCAAGAAACCAACCATAATACGTTTGTGACTGTTAATGTTGCGACATTTATTCTTGAAGTATTTGACCGAGTAATGGCCTCTTCCTAAATAATTATTTTTGTTGTGTTCGTGGTCCATGGAAAAGCGATGGAACAGCGCCCGGTTTTAATCTTGCTCTCTCACCTTCAAATACAAACGCATAAATTCAGTGGTTGTTATCGAAATGTCTAATCAGTTTATAGGTACAAAATAGGAATTATTTCCCTTTGTAAGTCACACTTATCCAGCACAGTTTTCGTGAAGTCATCAGGTTGTAAATGATGGAAACACACTTTGATATATTCGGTCAGATTTTTCTCACCGAAATTTTTCGTCCTAATAGCATGTGACCATTTCTTCCTCATTTCTTTATTTTGTGAAAATTGGTGAAACGAAAACAGGCTTCCCTGATTTTTGCAAGAGGAACACCGCAATAGCTCGGCATAGTCACGAAAATAACAATTTAAACAACTTAAATTCGTACATATTAGCGGCTTGAGAACGCAGGAGACAAATGAAGAGCGCCTTGCGCTTACCCAGTACAACAGCAGTGCGCTCTATCGGTGCTAGTTCTATACATCCCTATTGACCCGTGCAGTGCAGCAAGCATGGGCCACAATTCCTCAGGAAGCGATCCAGGGCCTTATTGACTCCATGCCTCGACGAATTCATCAATGTATTGCAGCTCATGGTGGGCACATCCTGTATTGATTGTTGTCCAAACTTGTGGTCAGAGGGACCTGAAAGTGTTATCATCGAATCACAACCGAACACTCGTCCTGCATGTTCAATTGCAGCAATGTAGCACCACTCCTTCTGGGTGTTGCAATTTCCATTTTCTTCAGTGTATTGACTAACAACGCGTCGTGTCTTCTTTAATATTTATTCAATCATTATAATTATAATCTTCTTCTTATGACGCCGTCTCCCTTCGAAGGTTGATGATCCAATTGATTATCATTACACGCGAAACGGCAGCACGGAAGATTTCTATACACGTATGTCCATACCACCGCCGCACGTCTTTCATCCAGGAATTTTTTCGTCTTCCCACAGATCTTTTCCCATCAATCTTCCCTTGAATGATCAGCCGGAGAAGTTCATATCGTTCACCTCTCATGATGTGACCGAGGTAGCTGACCTTACGCTCCTTGATGGTTGTGAGAAGCTCTTTCTTCTTGTTCAAGATGTTGAGGACTTCATTTGTTTTCCTTTCTACCCAAGATATTAGGAGTATTCTTCTGTATAAATACATTTCAAAAGATTCTCCAGCTTCTCCAGTAATGGGCTGAGCATCCATCCTTTGAAACCATACAATAGGACAGGAAAAACATAGCAACGTAACATTCGAACTCTGAGCTGAAGGTTGAGTTCTCGGCTGGTGAATAAGGTCCTCATGGTATTGAACATATTTTTTGCTTGTCCAATCCTGGATAAGATTTTACTCTTTGAATCACAATGCTGGTTCAATAAAGTTTCAAGATATTTGATGGAAGATACTTGTTGGACGATGGTGTTGTTGATGTGAAGGGAGACCTGTTTAGGTGTTTTCGAGAATACAATCAGCTTGGTCGTGTTAATATTCAAGGATAAACCGTAGGTTTCACTGGTCCTCATGATATTGTTTATAATAATTTGAAAATCATTAGGGTTGCTGGCTAGCACAATCGTGTCATCAGCAAATCGGATGTTATTAATGACATAGCCATTGATCTTGATTCCTAGATTAACATCTTCAATAGCCTCTCTGAACACAGTTTCGGAGTAGATGTTAAAATAGAGTTGGGACAGGACACATCCCAGGCAGACACCTTCGTATAGCTATGACCTCAGTAGTAGTTCCTTCTATTTTGACCTCTGCCGTCTGACTCCAGTACAGATGGGAAATTATACGAAGTTCACCAACATCTACACCAGTAGATTTTAAAATCTCAACAAGTTTTAGATGAGATACGCAATCGAAAGCTTTTTGGTAGTCGATGGAGCAAGCGTGCACATTTACATTCATATCTAGGCATTTCTGGGTCAAAACATCCAAGGAGAAAAGAGCCTTGCAAGCACCCAGTCCATTCCTAAAGCCAAACTGAGTATTACCAACATAGCGTTCGCATTTAAGGTAGATTCGATTGTGGATGATACGCAGAAATACCTTTAGCACATGGGACATTAGGCTGATCATACGATAATCATCACAATATGATGCACTAGCCTTTTTAGGTATGGTGACAAAAGAAGATCTTAGCCAGTCAGATGGAATTCTGCCAGATTTATATATTGCGTTGAATAAAGCAGTTAGCAGCTCTAGTCCTCTGCCATGGCCTTCAGCAATAAGATTGAGAGTTTCTGCATGAATCTTGTCCGGACCTACAGCTTTTCCATTCTTCTGGAGTTTGATTGCATACAGTACTTCCTCTTGGCTTATACTTGGACTTGCTTCGCTGCATTCACCAATACAAGGTGGTTTATCTGGCCTTACATCACTAAATAGGTTTTCAACATATTCTTTCCAACACTTCAACTTGTCTTCGACTCCTACCAAAATGGTGTTATTGTCATCCCTCAGTATAGCCCTGCACGGCCTGTGATATTTCCCTGCAAGTTCTTTGATCTTCTTGTGGAGATTAAACAAGTCATGCTTCTCTTGGAGATGTTCTATTTCTCTGCATCTCTCCACAAGCCATAGTTTTTTGCTTCCCTGCACTTCCTCCTCACAGTCCTGTTTAGTTCTTGGTATTGGACTTTATTAACATGTTTCACTTTCCGTCTTGGGTCCATGAGTTGTAGAACTTCTTCTGTCATCCATAACTGCTTTTTTGAGCTGTTCGAATGACCTATATCACCCTCTTGAGTATCGGTGAATACGTTCCTTAATGCAGTCCATTGTGATTCAATATCCTCTGTTTCCAAGTTGTTTATTGTACTCATACGATCTTCGAGCTTCAAGTTAGTTTGAGGTATTGCAAGAAAGCGATATTTGATAGCACATGCGGTTCCTCCTTAAAATCCAACCGTGCCTACTGTCGGGGAAATAAGTATAGATACTCGAGTTTAGAGGTCAATAAAACCTTTACCCTTAGTCTTACATAAGAACAACCTACACCAAAATTTTCCTTGTTTTATTTGTCGTTTCAAGATATAGAGTAAATATTTGCATTGTATCTCGTTAAAATTTTATAGCCGATTGAACAAAAAAAGTACCGGTTTTTCTTACCAAGTTCACGGAGCGCTCACTTAGAAGGATCATTACGTTAAAAGTATTGATCGGATCAAAACGAAACTCTAATACGTCTTAAAGGAACTTATTGTTAACGCGTATATGAAGTTTTAATCTGATCTGACGTTTCTTTAAGTAGTTGTTGTGAATTTTGTAAAACATCTTTTTCTCGGGCCTGGGTGGTCATAGCAGTATGAAATATGGCTTCTTATGAGGCTCATAGCAATGCAAGGCTTAACGTAAAACTACATTCTATCTACTTTTGATAATTGCTTTTATATTGATTGATATTTAATCAGGTGGTTATGTGAGAAGAATGTATCGTAGCAAGCGACGGGAACAATGCGCTCGGTCGAGGAAGCTCGTGCAACGTTGCCCTGTGAAACATAATACGCGCGCATTCCAAGCCGTAAGGTCTGTGAATTTCTGTTGTTGTTGTTTTGTAATTTGTGTTAGGCCGGTATTACACTACCAAAGAAATGTGTCAAATAAATTTTATCAAATATTTTATAAAACTGAACTTTTATCAAAGTTATACAAAGCAATTATCACACCGTTACACTACATCAAATATTTTATCATAATTCAGCAAAATGGATGAAGGAGAGTTCAGTGTTCACTTAACTATATTATGGCAGTTGAAATTCTGTGGTGGCAATACCGGTATATAAAAGAAACGGAAAGATAAAGTGAACGTCTATGGGTTAAACGATGGGTCGCTCACGTGACAAGAAAGATATTATTTTATACGAGTAAAATCTTGGTGAAGGAGCTGCAGTACGAGGCCTTGAAAAATGACATTAATTAAAATAAATTAAAAACCATACGTGAAATTGACGAATTATAATATACATTCGCCTCCGTGGTGTAGTGGTCAGCGTGCTTAGCTGCCACCCCGGAGGTCCGTGGTTCGATTCCCGGCTCTGCCACGAAATTTCAAAATTGGTATGAGGATTGGAACGGGGTCTACTCAGCCTCGGGTGCTCCAAATGAGTAGAGGGGGGGGTTCGATTCCCACCTCAGCCATCCCTGAAGTGGTTTTCCACTTCGTCTCCAGGCAAATGCCGGGATGATACCTAACGTAAGGCCACGGCCGCCTCATTCCCTCTTCCTTGCCTATCCCTCCCATCCCTCATAAGGTCCCTGTTCGCTTTGCAGGCGAGGCCACCTGGGCGAAGTGCTGGTCACACACCCCAGTTGTATACCCGATCCCGAAGTTTCAAAACGGAGGCGGTAAATGTGGGATCCATCGCTGAGTCCGAGGGAATAGCCAACCCTGGAGGGTAATACGATTAAGAAAAAAAAAAAATACACTATCATTCACTTCTATTTAACTTAACTATTTAATTCTTCTTTATATCCTGAAATATGCGTCCCTTATGTACAGCGCTAATATCCTCTGCTAATTTTACCTACAAGTTAGAGAAACGAGTCATATTTCATTTCCGCAAGAAGTTAAACATTTCCTAACACCTTTTTTAATGAGAGCTTTGGACCTCCATTGGCAGGTTTAAAAATGGTGTGTCAGCTGAAAAGCTATCATTATAAGATTAATTGTTTGAAGTAATTTACACTTGGAGATTATAAGATTATAAAACTGCTCCCTTATTAACCGTCTGAAAAATCACTGCCCGATGAATCAGATGAACTGTCATTTAAGTTTATAACAAGTGGCTCAACAACGGGGACGTCTTCTGTTAGCCAATCCTTTTCCCAGTAATGTTTCTCTATTTTTTTGGTGTGTTCGATGCATTTTTTCCATAGCTCAGGTGTTACAGACCTCAAGGCTTCTTTACAGAGATCTCGCATCACCTCCATTGATCTTCCTCTCTCCGCCTGGTTACTCATATTCACTTGAGCTATTTTATTTTTCACGTAGGACCAAACCAGCTCTATGGGGTTGAGCTCACAATGAGCAACTGGCAACCAGACGAGTTCGACGTCAGGACGAACATTCTTGATTATCTGTTCCAGCTTCTTTTTAAGTGCTCTGAAGTGAGGTTTGGCGTGAACAATAAGCTCTGCTTTCGTCATACTTTTGGATTCTGGGAGGAAATGGAATATCTTTAATTGCAGCGGCACATCTCTTCACCATTGCTATCGACCTTCCAATACACTTGGATACTTTTTGCTAAACCCTCTTATCATTATTACTTTCTCTCTCTCATCTAAAAAAACATATTGCACTTATAATCGTGGCAAATTCTCCCTCCGTTAACTGTGGATTAGCTGGCATCTTGATCGATGTGCAAACAATAGATAATACAGACAGTGATAGTTGCTGCTTGTTGCTAATGACTCAACGAAGAACAAAGGTCAGAGTTTGGTGTGCGTAGGAACGAGCGTGCAGCGAGTTTGAAATACGGTAGTCAACTGGCAACATTGCCAGGCTGCTACGGTACTATCGCCGCCCTCAATGGTCCGATTAAATATCAATCCATATAAAATCGATAATCACAAGTAGATAAAATGTAGTTTTACGTCAAGCCTTGCATTGCTATGAGCCTCATAACAAGCCATATTTCATACTGCTATGACCACCCAGGCCCGAGAAAAAGTTGTTTTACAAAATTCACAACTATTTTAAGATACGTCAGATCAGATTAAAACTTCATATACGAGTTAACAATAAGTTCCTTTAAGACGTATTAAAGTTTCGTTATGACCAGATCAATACTCTTAACGTAATGATCTTTCTAAGTGAGCGCTCCGTAAACTTGGAAAGAAAAACCGGTACTTTTATTGTTCAAACTGCTATAAAAATTTTACCAGATACAATGCAAATATTTACTCTATATCATTAAACGACAAATAAAACAAGGAAATTTTTGGTGTAGGTTGTTCTTATGTAAGACTAAGGGTAAAGGTTTTATTGACCTCTAAACTCTAGTATCTATACATTTCCCCGACAGTAGTTTTCAGTACCTATGGAAAATATTACCGTAAGTTAATAAACCAAACAACTGGCGACATTTTTTAAATTTTAAATGCTCATTCACATCTTCACCCTAGTCTACGTAAAGTACCATACGGTAATCACTGAAAGGGTAGGGAGGGGTTATGACCTCAATTTTACAAACAAACGAACCTCATTTTGCATGAATTATGGAACTCTAATCCTAATGGAGGTATGGATTGTCTGCATTTAGAAATATTTTAGTCAATAACTCAAAACAAGTTGCCAGAAAACTAAATACAAAAGGCAGCGTGTCTACTATGGTGTCAAGTTGCTCTGTGAAAAATACCACCTCGCCAAGATTATACGACGTGCATACAGTTCAATACAATCATCCACTTGGAGAAACACGATCTTGTCACGATCTTATAAGCAATTCAAACATAAACTGTTGTAAATTTACGGGAAACTGTGCACATTTAGAGACGATGAGTGTTGTGTGCGGCACAATGTTAGCTGACATTTCCCATCATTAATACATACAGAGCTTACTCACTGTACACAGCTGAAGTTCATATCATTCTTGATGCATTTTACAACTTTTATTTCTCCTAACAACAATAATTTGCTTAGTTACATGCAAGGAAAATTGTAGTACACAGTTCCCATTGCTTCCATTACCTGACTGCTAAACCAGAAGCTGGTAATGCATAACCAGACGCCGGTGGCACGTCCTATGACGAGTGAAAGATCGAAAGAAAGTGTAAGCTCTATTGGAGCTCGGAACAACCGCCACACGGAAAGAATTCTGAGCAAGCTTCTCACCTACACCCTGTATTTCGAAGGAAAGAACGTGAAGGATAAGTCGGGAGCTTGGAACAGCTGAGCTGTGTTGCCAAGTTTTTAGTGTTGTAAATCAACTGATTCGAATAATACACAGCGGTACACTTCGGGCATTATTTCTGTACAATTATACGTAATATATTTTACAAGTCGATCCTGAGTCAACGCCGGACTTTAAAACAATTTGGTGTGTGCATCTCCCCTGCGAAAGAAGAGACGTATGTTTTCCCCAAAGACCACGGAAGGGCTAAAAACAGTAAAATTCCACACGCCGCGAATACCTTTTAATTTAGATTTATTTTATCGAAGTAGGTAATAAAAAATAAAATAATGCAAAACGAAATTAAATAAGTCACTTTGACAAACATAAGATTGTTACGAAGAACTTCAGTTATACACAAAACAAAATTAAATTCTTTTGACAGTTCTAATTTCTGAATAGGAACTGCAGGCTAGTAATACACAAAGTAAAAGAAGTCACTTTGTCAATGCTAGATAAAACTAAGATACTAAGATAAAACAAACAATAATCAAGGATTTATTAAGTATTTATTAATTTAAAGCTTCTCTAGTGAACTCATCTGCTCTTCAATTTTCTCCGTTTCAGAACTGGCATCGTTCAATATCTCTCTCTTCCCCCCCCCCAATTCCTGGAGATCTTTCGACTGCCACCTTAGCCATCGCTTCCTTTTCTTCCTGGCTTCGCACCCGTTTTGCTTCCTTTAACACGGCGTAGGAGTTTCGTGCAGTATGGACTCTTATCACGGTTATCTTTTCTACTCCACCAGCTGCCATCACAGCGTCCTGAACAGTATGCATGCCAATCAGACTTGCTTCTTTGTGAGTGACGATCATGCACTCCTTGTTCAGGGAGAAACTGCTCTCTAGAGCTGCATTGCTGTGATACAAAATCAGTATAATTTTAATGAAAATTGTGAGATCGTTTTTGGCAGGAACTGAGGAAGGTGCTGAAGCCACTAATTCAGACCACAGCACGTCGAGCTGTGGCTCTTTTCCGTCGAACTGCTTCAAACGCGCAGTGACGGAGGGCAGTCTCAGAAGTGCGGAGTAGCTGCTCTTGATGCGGAAACTACTGAGCAAGTCAATTTAAGATTACTCCCGGAATCTTAATGTTTTCATAAAAACTCGTGAATCACTGAATCATTAAATAATAAAGTTAGGGATTTATCATCTTGTCTTCAAAGACAATTATATCTTAAGAAAGCAACGATCTGAACTCTGCAAGCGATAATAATGAATGTAAAGGGACCTCGGTTCAAATACCGGGTCGTTAAAATAATCTTAAACACTTCCGTGTGATGTGACTCAGACAGCCCGTTCATAACCTACCTCTGTCTTAACTACTTGGCTTGATTTATTGCATGGAGGGAGGGAGAACCTACAGTCTCGCCTTCACAAGGGACTGGTTATCCAGCTTTAAACACAGCTGTTTCAAATGCATTTCTCTGAATGGCAAGGCTTACGATACAAAATAACCACAAGACAACTATTAGGTTTCTACAGACCTATTCTTTTAGCTTCGGTAAAGTATAATTATGAAGTGTCCTCATTAGCGGGTAAGAAAATTCAATAAAACAACCAATATTAAGGGGCTTCAACACGGACGACTCTGAGTTCGATCCTTTAAAATGCCTCGGGAACAGTATCCCAACTTTTGAGGACTTACAACATTAGCGACTTAAGGAAGGCCTTGCCCATAACCAGCGCTCATAATACAACATAAATTGCACCCTTTTCAACATACAACATACAATGCCTCGTGATCAATATCACAACTTTGAGGACTTACAACAGCTCATTACCGCGACTAACTGTCCCTCATAATTACTTTTACAGAGCATTTCAACGCATTCCTAGCGTGACAAATTACTTCAATTGCACGACATGGCGCTCATACATAAATTAGCCAAGTTGCCTTCAAAGAACCAAATAAATTCAAATCGAAGTTTGATCTACGTCTCAAAATATATATTATTCATCCTTAGCCTCCATTAACAATAATCATTTATGCCATACAGAACATGTATTCACAACTTTTATTTATTCATCTAAAGGATCTCTTGAAGCTACCACTTTCAATATAAAATTCATCACATAATCCATTTATATAATTATTATTATTATTATTATTATTACGCTTGCTTTACCATAGTTATATCATCCATTAAACTAATATTCCACTGAATATCTTACACAAGGGATTCATTAATACTTCTCATATTTATTATATTTCCATCAAATTAATCGTTCAGATCGCGCAATCTTTTTTTCACCTGTTATCAAACATCCCTACTTTCACTCATGAAGATTATATGCAAATCTTCCCAAAACACATAATAATGAAATTGTTACTCACATGATTGTACGGTCAGAGACCGAATTCTCCAACGATGGAACATTTTCACCCACCAATTTCTTCTTAAGCCATTTTCATGGTATTCACACTCAATAACACTTTCCTAACAGCACATAAAATATATACCCTAATCACTTTGAATATAAGGAATACCATTTTGTATTCATTTTCACTTAAACACAGTACAATTTCACTAAAAATATATTACACTCAAAAATTTCACTATATTTAAATTACATAAAATTTTTATCACTCTGGCGTTAATTATTCGCCTCAACACACGTGATTTCTTTATTTTTCCCGTTTCCAAGGGTTGCACTATATGTACGCCGGCTTCCTACTCTGATGAGATGATTGAAAGTCTCGATCGAACTAACGTCACTGGAACGGCTGATCTTCTAATTCTGGATTTGACTATCGGCTTCTTTAACTTTACTGCACGATGTCGTATCTTGCTAGACGCTAACTTGTTCGTCTAATAAAAGTCTGTCACTGATATATTACTTTTATGATCGCTCGAACTAGTCTAACGGCGACCTAGTAATTTCCTTGTTTTACTTTCTGTTACTTTGATTCGTGGCTTATTGGAGTACTCCCCAATGTCTGACTGTTCATTTGTCCACCTAGACAAAGTCTGGAACCTCGATTCCTAAATTTTATCGTACTTCGCTCAAGCCCCCTCAGTTCAGGAACACTAGGCGTTAATATTTCGTTCTACCCCGATTTGGTTACTAAACGTAGATAGAACTGTATATTTCACTGTCCTTGGGTACCTCGAAATCTTATGATGCGTCGGTTCTTTAACTGAACTATTATATTCGAGTACCTATCGCCGGTAATTTCTTAAGTCCACAGCCTAAACTTTGACTGTACTGGTGAACTTTATAAAGTCTGAAGCTTGATGATATTATTCCTATAACAGGATTCTGATGTATCTTCACACGGCGATACTAATGACGATACTGAATGGCCACTCCCATACGGGGTGCTCGTCTGCGATACAGCGTAACACGACCTCTCACGGTCTGGTAAAGACTGCATTTAACGATGATTGTTCCTGCGTGCAGCGTCTCAGCGCTCACTAAAATGCCTTTTTGTACTTTGCGAAACGGTATCACGCTCTCCGGCGTCTTTTATAAACTGAATGTACTTTGATGCAGCCCTCCTGCACTAGGCGTTTACTTGTAGATTGTCTTGTTGTTGGTTGGAACAGCACGACCCCTCCTAGGGTTCGTAAGACTGAATGATACTTGTGATCCAGCAAGGCCTCTCCCGGAGGTCCGCTCAGACTGAATGATTGTTGATGCTCCAACGTAACGCCCCTCTGGGCTGACTGATACTTTGCGAAACAGTACCGTGCCCCTCAGGCACCTATGGTAGACTGAATGCTCTTCCTGGCTCGTCCAGGGTTTATATCCAAATCTGCGGCAAAAAGATCAAATCCGCTTCTTCTCCAGCACTAACTTTTGAAATAATTGTCGTATAATTTTGAAAAATATATCTCTTGAAAGCTCTTGTTTTAAACGTAAAATGGTTTCTCTGATCATGAAAATCGATCACACAATTCCAAGATATTAAATAATTTGGCTCCTCAGATATGTGGGTGGTGAGGTTTAATTTTCCCTCTCTCCCATCTCTGGGCTCGGGGAATAACTAACGACGTAATGCCTCGTATGCAGTTCTTTCCTGTGCAAATATTATAAACTTTTTCCCCACACAAAAATCTCTTTTCCAGAATGATCAACAATGATGTGTTCATTTCATTAATTAAATGCTTGCAAATGGCTTAATTTTAATTATTTCTCTTCTTGCGTCATTGCAAGGTTGCCGTTTTATAGCTGAGTAAGGTCTATTTCCGAAACTCCTTCTCCCTCACTCGTCGTGGAAAGTTTTTCTAGTTCTATTAATAACCATGCGCCAGCTTTTTATCGATGCGTCAAGCGTGATCTCATGCCCGCGTGACTAGTGGTCACCCGTTCTTGCATCACATTATAACAGCCCACTTCTTAAAATCTTTCCAATACATTCTAAAGACTGCATTATTTCCTCTCTTCTTTTGCAAATAAAATATGGATTCGACGCTTGAACCAATTGCAGAAGGATTCAGTATGTGCAACTGAATCAGGCCCTAAAATTCAGATTTCCAGACCAATGCTCTGAAAACTTGCCATTACCTATCATTGGCTCAGATAATTATGCAGGGTCAACAAGAACTCCAAACCAAAAGATCCAGGTTCAACTACTGGTTGGGCCTGTCATTCTAAAAACACCTACACAGTATATCAGGGTCGGCCTTAAACGTTGATGCATGAATGACTCTTCCTTGCGTGTAAAGGTCTTCCAACTAGCCACAAACTCCCCTCTCTATATTGGCAGCCATATGCTCTCCAACACAGCAGAGTAAAGAACCTGTCAGACATGCAATTCGGCTGAGATCACAGGATATGCGATGGCTAAAGATACGAGAAAATAGCATTTTTAATTCGATTTTGTAGCACTTTCATTTAAAAAAATAGCATTTTGGAGCATTTTGAAATTTAAAAATTAGCATTTTGTAGCTTTTAAAAGTTCGTCACTAGGAGCGATAAAAATTTAACAGGTTCAAAATTAATATGCACGGAAACTAATTCAACATGCGCAGGATTGGAAATATGGGTGTTTCTGATAAACGGCATAAGCATTTAATACACTGACCGGCAAAAAAAGTGGAACACTTTAATTTTTTATGTAATTTCTTAATTTATTCCACTAAAATGTATCGGTTTTCCAATATTTGCATTATTCATGTAAATTTAGATGGTTGGCAACAGAAAATACCAAATCATGTTTTACAACACGCTTTAACTCACAAATTTCGTTACATTTTGCAAATCTTACAATTTTCTATTTTTTAGTAATGCTCTTTTGGGCTGGTGTTTATCAAACGTATTGCCAAACAAAACAGTATTAATGTTTGCACTGCACTGCAAGAGAACACTGGTCACTAAAAACGGGTGTTTCCACCTTTAGCGTCTAAGACAGCTTGTAAACGCTCAGGCATACTGTTCACAACTCGTCGAATGGCATCTGCCGGGATGCGATTCCATTCCTCCAGCAGCGATGTTCTCAGTTGTGCCAAGGTGGTGTGGTCATGCTGTCTGACGTTCCTTCCAAGCGTATCCCATACATGTTCGATGGGGTTCAAGTCAGGACTACGAGCTGGTTAGTCCAAGGTTTGAATCTCCACTTCCTGCAGATATTGTACAACACAGCGAGCAGTATGAGGGCGGGCATTATCCTGCATCAGCATGAAATTCTGACCAATGAAAGGCGCTAAGGGCATCACATGGTTCATCAGGATCTCTTCGATGTACCTTTGGGAATTGAGCGTCCCGTGATCGATGCACACCAACTCAGTGCGGGCCATAACGTTGATGCCACCCCACACCATAACCGAGCCACCTCCAAATGGAGTCCTGGAGGAGAAAGCAACAGGGCTGTACCTCTTCCCGCGCCTTCTCCACACTCTTTCTCTTCCATCAGGAGATCTAAGGTTAAAGCGACTCTCGTCAGTGAAGAGAACAGAGGCCCACTGCTCGTGGGTCCATCCCAGATGCTGCCTTGCGAAGCGAAGACGCGCCTCTCTGTGATGCCGTTCGAGTGCGGGTCCACGTGCAGTTCTCCTGGACGAAAGATGAGCTTCTTCAAACCTTCTTCTTACTGTTCGCTCACTCCCTCTCACATTTCTGACATTTTCCAGTTGATTTCGTGCCTGAACTGCTGTGGTACGCCGATCACGCAGAACTTGGAGGGTGAGAAATCTGTCATCCCTAGCACTTGTGCTTCTTCTACGGCCTGACCCTCGTCTCCTGTCGTATGTTCGGAGCTCTCTGTAACGTTGCACTGCACGATGTATGCTACCGAGAGATGATCCAATGACCTCAGCAACATAACGGAAGCTGCGGCCATCCTCCACCAATGCAACTGCCTGTGCAGCTTCTTCACGGCTAAGAGGCATGTTTTAGTGTGAACTGCAAATGGATAACTTGCTAAAATGTGTGACAATGGTTCACACGTGTTCAACAAGTGCCAGTTATCCCTAGAACAACAATAAGCGAGCGGCAACACTCATAAACCTTAAACGCTTCCAGTCCGCTTCCCGCCATAAAACCATTAAGATATGCTCATCGAGGATTGGGGGTAATTGGTGGTAATAAACCACCCTAAGAAATGTCATATTATCAATTTCTATTCACGGATGTTTCAGATGTTTGTTCTAATGCATGAAAAGCTTTTAAAATGTGATTAAATCTTTTTCAAGGCTAGATTTATACTATTTATATTACTTTTTTTTAACTGTTCCACTTTTTTTGCCGGTCAGTGCATAATAATGTGAATTGTCCATTTACTTAACTTTAGGTAAATACCATGCAACGGATAATTAACAAAATAATGAAATGTAAGTTTACACCCTCATTATTAATATTCCGTTTTCAATGAGGGCCAGGGATGAGGTGCATTGAATATCTATTTGCCGGGTGGTTTAATGGTCAAATGGCACTTCTTGAATCCGACCTCATAAGAAAAGTTATTAAAAGAAATGAATGGAACTCGGCAAGTAGTTAGTAGGGAAACCACACAAAGGGATTTCATAGACATCTCACAGAATTTGAACCAATTCGTCCACCGAGTCCAGGACAGCCCGGTATTGTCGTCATTCCACCTGCCACACGCTAAACTTCATTAGACAAGCATTGTCGCCTGACCACAGCTCGCTTTATTCTAAAAATTGGCACCTTGGTATCAATGAACTAATACAGGGCTATTACAAATGATTGAAGCGATTTCATAAATTCACTGTAGCTCCATTCATTGACATATGGTCACGACTCACTACAGATACGTAGAAAAACTCAAAGTTTTGTTTGGCTGAAGCCGCACTTCAGTTTTCTGCCGCCAGAGCGCTCGAGAGCGCAGTGAGACAAAATGGTGACAGGAGCCGAGAAAGCGTTTGTCATGCTTGAAATGCACTCACATCAGTCAGTCATAACAGTGCAACGACACTTCAGGACGAAGTTCAACAAAGATCCACCAACTGCTAACTCCATTCGGCGATGGTATGCGCAGTTTAAAGCTTCTGGATGCCTCTGTAAGGGGAAATCAACGGGTCGGCCTGCAGTGAGCGAAGAAACGGTTGACCGCGTGCGGGCAAGTTTCACGCGTAGCCCGCGGAAGTCAGTGAATAAAACAAGCAGGGAGCTAAACGTACCACAGCCGACGGTTTGGAAAATCTTACGGAAAAGGCTAAAGCAGAAGCCTTACTGTTTACAATTGCTACAAGCCCTAACACCCGATGACAAAGTCAAACGCTTTGAATTTTCCGCGCGGTTGCTACAGTTCATGGAAGAGGATGCGTTCTGTGCGAAACTTGTTTTCAGTGATGAAGCAACATTTTTTCTTAATGGTGAAGTGAACAGACACATGTGCGAATCTGGGCGGTAGAGAATCCTCACGCATTCGTGCTGCACATTCGCAATTCACCAAAAGTTAACGTATTTTCTGCAATCTCACGGTTTAAAGTTTACGGCCCCTTTTTCTTCTGCGAAAAAAACGTTACAGGACACGTGTATCTGGACATGCTGGAAAATTGGCTCATGCCACAACTGGAGACCGACAGCGCCGACTTCATCTTTCAACAGGATGGTGCTCCACCGCACTTCCATCATGATGTTCGGCATTTTTTAAACAGGAGATTGGAAAACCGATGGATCGGTCGTGGTGGAGATCATGATCAGCAATTCATGTCATGGCCTCCACGCTCTCCCGACTTAACCCCATGCGATTTCTTTCTGTGGGGTTATGTGAAAGATTCAGTGTTTAAACCTCCTCCACCAAGAAACGTGCCAGAACTGCGAGCTCGCATCAACGATGCTTTCGAACTCATTGATGGGGACATGCTGCGCCGAGTGTGGGAGGAACTTGATTATCGGCTTGATGTCTGCCGAATCACTAAAGGGGCACATATCGAACATTTGTAAATGCCTAAAAAAACTTTTTGAGTTTTTGTATGTGTGTGGAAAGCATTGTTAAAATATCTCAAATAATAAAGTTATTGTAGAGCTGTGAAATCGCTTCAATCATTTGTAATAACCCTGTACAACTCTCCACCGGCCCTAGACGTTCTCTCCACCTTGCTTGCGGAGTTTGCACCGTACCGATAACACCAGCAGCTCAGGGTAATTTGAGTTGCTGCACAACACCTGATATTGTTGATTGCGTAATGAGAACATGGCCTTTGGATCTTTTTCAGCATAGCTCAGGTACCCTCGTCTCACGTCATACAACCAACCTACAGCACTTGAGCTCAATCTTGCCAATTAGCCAGGCTGATGCCTTTATTTTCCGAGATCTCACATTTCTGAGAAATGTTATGGTGTCAAGTTTCTACATTTCTTTAATACTGATATTGGGATTTTAGTACTTCTAACACTCCCTTAGTAAAGAAACACTCACACAACAGGAGACTTAACACTGCTGCCAATGCAACTTGTATAGACGAATGTTGACAATCCTGTGAACTTTGTTGTGCACCTTTCATATCTACTCTAAAGATTTAAATGATCACATGTTATCAGTCTCAAAGGTTTTCTTAAGTTAAGTTAAACAGAATATGCAAAACACACAATTATTGATGTACCTTTTTGTGACTCTTGACTGACAATCTGTAAAACAGTATCCGAATTGAAGGAGAAATCGCCGGACATGTAACATAACCTGTAATTCACACATCGTAGAGAATACTTTCATCATATTATACAACATTCCCATAACGAGGAGAACGCCTAACAAACAGTCTATTAATATCAGGATAAGTACTTTATAGTTTTATTTATAATGGTCAAATACTAGAAATGAGGGCCGGTGGGATATAAACCACTATAAGCATAACCTTATTAGCCTACTCTTATTTTTTGAAAAGAATCTGTACTAACAATTGGATTATTCCATTTACTAGCACAACCAAATGAAAATAAGAAATAATTCCTCCAAAAACATTGTTTTATTGGCAATAAATAGTGGATATTATACGGCAATAACAGCAGCCATTTTCAAATTGATTTTTACCGTAATCGATTGTTTTCACGGCAATAATCGATGTTCGTACTTATCGATTATTACTCGGAAATATAGATTATTTAGCCGATATTTCTATTGCTAGGAACTCGCAAATTTCAAAGTTGCGGCGCGGAAATGTAATAAAACATAATATTCATTATATTTCGGTAAATTGGGCCTCATTCACATTTATCGCATTTATGGGAATAATTCACAAGAACCCTTAGTTATCGCACTTTGTCGCACATTCAGTTTCGCAAATTCTGGGTATACATAGTCATAATACTTACCAGATTGTCGAAAAAACGAGGAAAACAGTAAAATTCGTATTTATCGTAATTGTGATTTTCCCGATCTCTATCGATGGCCAATGATGAGCTGATTCAGACATGCCTAACAAGCCACATCTGTTTTGCATGTGACTACACACTTTGTCCGCATGAGCTTTAGCACAGAGTGGGCATCCGTAATGGCTTACATTCCTCTGAACTAGTATTAACGTAATTACCATTAATATATTCTTGAAAAATACAATACTTTCAATAGACTCTTTTACAGAAATATCTGAACCATATGCGGGCGTTTTCTTTGATGGTGTCAATAGTGAAAATTGCACTTAAATATTGCACTGCTTTGATCTCAAATCTCTGACTGCCAAATATATCATTCATTTATTCCAGTTGATTTATCCTTGCAAGCTCTTTAGAATGCCAAAATTCTGAATACTGATAAAAACTAATACTCTTACCTTCATTGAATTTGAGATGTTTTGAGATCTTATGCCAAGTTCTATAGAAGAAATGACGAATTTGGTCTTTGTTTTTGATCATATCCTCCGGCACTCCTTTTCTCCGAGCTTTGACGGCAAAATGAGTTTGAATGGCATCAAAATCTTTCCCAAATTCATTGAGAGCTTCAAAGAAGGTGTTCTTATCTTCTATGGACCAGAGCTCCCAAGGCCGTCGTTTAGGCTTCACAACTTCAGGCGGTGGCTTGGGTTCTGGCTTTTCGGGTTCTGGAGCAGGCTCTGGAATAATTTTAAAACACAAGAATTATTCCTAGCACAGAAGCAAAAGCGAACAATGGAATGTGACATGCAGTGGAACTTGGATAATTCGAACCTCAAGGGACCAGTAAAAAAATTAGAATTATCCAAAAATTCGAATTAAGAATGTTCTTTGAAAAGGGTAGAGAAAATATATTGTATTACGTCTACACAATGATTTACATTCAACAAAGCAGATTAACAGACAACGATACTGTATAATGACTGTATCGTGATTAACCTCAAATGTTTCAAATGATACAATAAAATCAAAATGTACTGTTCACCTATTTAACAACAGTAGTAATCCAGCAGACTAGTTAAGTCTTAGAGACTTCTACAGTTTTTCAAAAAAGTTCAAGATTTTTACCTGTTTCCTACAATTAAGTCTCTTGGCCATCACAAAAGAATCTAGCAAATTTAAGGAAAGGAAAACAGAATCACTTACGTCATTTCTACTTAAAAAAAAAAAAAAAAAAAAGCTTAAGTTCTGTGATGTGGTTTGTCGTTTTTCGGGAATTCCTTACCCAACTGTTTGGCTTCCGATGGGCATTTTACACGTAAAAACTTTGAGTTATCCAAAATATAATTCGAATTACCACGATTTTTTAGCATTGATTGTATATAAAATGCTAGGGACCAAGAGAAAAATTCGAATTAAAGAAGATTTCGAATTATAGAAGTTCGAATTAAACAATGTTTCACTGTATATAACTTTTAAAATACAATGCCTATCAATACAAAATTAAGAACATCTATTCAATTTTTTTAATAACTATTCAATTGTTGGTGAATAATTCAAACTTTCATTGAGGTCTTCATCAGCCAAATTGCTTATATCCGATTCTTAAAAATAGTGGAACCAGAGCTTTTTTCAGGTGGAACGCGGGGGAATGCCTACTCCTTAAACATTTCAAAACTGCTTAAGAAAAAATATTGGTACTGATTTTATTGTTCAGAGTGGCTGTGAGTTTACCTCCCGCCCTCTGTTCCAATGTGTGGTCCGGCAAATGTAACTTCCGACTTGAAAGTTCATCGATCAGCTGGCGTAAAGAGCTCACAACAGCTGGAGGAGATTTCGAGTAATCCTGGATTTAAATCGATATAGTTTCTTTTGGTCGGCAACTCGCACTCCGTTCTTATAAGCACGCAGGCTATTGTTCGGAGGCGGAGTAGGTTGTTATTTTCTGCCTGTGGATAGTTTTGATGGATGAAGAAAATAACGTACTATTTAACATCCACCCAGGCATCGAAAAAGCTGAAAGTTAATGATTCGAACACAAACAATGACCGGACTTTGCAAATTGCCGAATATTGCAACATCGTGATGTTTTGTCGACTACAACTGAGAGTTAAATAAATAGTTGTTTAAAGGGGCGGAACTACAAGGTCATCTGCCCCTCAACTGACAGTAACCCTTAAATACTTTTTAGGAAAAAAGCACTGAATGCAACAATTATTATTCATAAAACGTAATGGATATCCTTACTCATCATCATCATCATCATTTCCCCTTATCCAGCTCCTGCCGGGTCGGGGTATTTATGGCACTTCTCCACTTTCCTCTTTCCTTCCACCATTCTTCTTCCACGATCTTGTCCCAGTCCAGATTTCTTTTTCTTACGCTGTTCTTCACTGAATCAATCCACTTGTTCTAGGTCTTCCTCTTGCTCTCTTACCCTTGCACTTCGCCTCCAGCATCTGTCTTGGTATTCTATTTTCCTCCATCCTCTTTACATGTCCAAACCACCTTAGTTTATTCTTCTCAATTCTCTCATTTAGTTTTGCCATCCCAACTTCCTTCCTAACATCTTCATTCCTCACTCTGTCTTTCCTCGTCTTTCCTATCATACTTCTTAGGAATTTCATTTCACTGACTTGGATTCTACTCTCTTGCCTGCTTGTCAGGGTCCAAGTCTCAGCTGCATAAGTTAATATGGGAACATAGTACACTTTATACATTACCTCCTTGCTTGTCCTTACTATTTTCATTTAAATAAACGTTCCTAATTATTAAAATCTTCGAGTGCCGGTTTAGCGATAAAGTATTTCACTAAGAAGATAAGAGCAACTAAACCTGCTTGTTGTTTACTTTATGCCATACCAGTACAAGATACAGTACGCATTGTCCAATTGAAAATTTATTGTTGCCAGTCTTTGGTTGGTTCCTCAGTTTAATAATAATAATGATGATAATTGTTGTTTTAAGGGGCCTAACATCTAGGTTATCGGCCAGGTTCCTCAGTTTAGGGGCTGTGATAATGTGGTCATGTAGCCCCGTGTACTTTGGGTGTGTAGAATCTGTCTGATAACCGGTGGTAATTATGATGGCTGTATTAGTGTCTGTTATCTGTTTTTAATTCAAGTAAGGACTGCAGACATTCAATTTTCAAGTAGTTTCTACTTTTGCCACCAATCGCCACCGTCGACGACACTAGTTGTGAACTTAGTTACTAGATGCCACCACAGTCAGCTGCTGGTGAGGAACGATGCAACATAAGAGCGTTAGTCAAATCTAACCTATAATTTAGCTTCACACAAGAGTAAATCATGGAAAGTTCTTTTACATGCCATAAATCTATGACATGGGACCGCCGGCTTTACTTCCCCTCCAAAGGAAGGCATACTGAGGGATTTTTAACGCTCTTAAAAAAATCCGACGACTTCTGCCGGGTTTGAACCCGCAACCATGGGCATAGAAGCTCAGCATGCTACTAACTACGCCACCGAAACCGCCTACCACAGTCGTTCAGGAGAGAGTATGGTGTGCACAATTCTAAGAGAGACATTATACTGGCTATTGTGAGCAAGTTGGAAACAATTGGATCTTTGTTGAGCGGGTCAGGCATGCATTGCGCAATAGGATTGGCACACATGGCAGATGATCTTCGGCCTCATTTGCTTCAGTCTCCTAAGAAACAGTTTTGTCGCCTGTCTCAGGAAGTGGGCTGTTCATATTCCATATGTCAAAGAGTGGCCAAGGTACAGAAACTATGGTCGAACTGCCATTCAAAAGCTGCAGGAGCCTGACAAGGAGAAAAGTGTCCGTCACTGCACATGGTTACCGATTTTGCTGCATGATTACTTAGAACTCAAAACATTATGCTCTTGACACACGAGGCCTGGTTTCACCAGGCTGGTTCAGTGAATTCTCAAAATACCATACATAACCCACACGGTATTCATGATAAACCCCTGCATCCAAGATCGGATTTAGGTATGAAAATCAAACAGAGTCCATCATTCTTTACAGATGTGACAAACATGGACCAGTTTTCCTGCAATTTTTCGAGTAACTACAAGTCATTAAGCTAACACAGCACTATTTTCAGAAAGATGGCACAACTTGCCACATACCAGCAGTCTCTCCCACTCTGATCAGTTGTTTCTTTGAGGACAGAATAATCTCTAAAATTTGTGGCCACCTAGATAACCTGACCTAACGACATCAGATTACTTCTTCTACTAGGGATAGAGGAGTAACACCTCTTTAGAAAACCCTGGTCCAGCTGGCCCGGCTGGTAGTACCTTGTTAGGGTCCCTTGCCGGGGTTACGGTGAAGTTCTCAACGGTACCTGCAGTGAAAGAGGTGAACTCTGGCACAGTGTGGTTGGCGGAAGGGGCAGCCTATTGCTCAGGTTTAATAGGGCAAACTATTGTCCATAGTTATGATGGGCACATTTTGGCACAACGGCAAAATGAGCGGAGGAGGAGCCTATCACTCTCATGGCTCCCAACGGTCATAGAGGCGGAAGAGGTCAGGCCAGACGGACTGGCTGTAAAGGCGCACCTCAGTAGTACTTGAGTATGCGGCAGTTCGTTGCATTCTCCGTGAGCCGCAGGATAAGGCTCAGAGATCATAGTGTGTGGGTCTCGTCCTGGCAAGCTGAGATCCACCCTTAACAAATTCACACCAGTGGCACTTCTTCCGAACGTCACTTACTTTCAAAGTCCAACGGCGATGGGATATGGACGGTGGGGGGCAGGTTATGGGTGTAACTGGAAGCCCCTAGTTCGGACCTGCACGTTGGCAGCAGATGTGTGATGGTCGTCTTCCGGAGACTCTGCGACTACTCAGGAATTCGGTCCGGCATCTGTGTTTGGGCAGTCCTATTTAGGATCACCGCTGCCCACCCCACATGGGGAAGGCCCTAGAAAAGGTGGGCTAAACATTGGAAGTCACAATCTTGGTCTGGCTGGGCAACCGCACTCAGCAGGTCACCCTTCATGCGGTCGAAACTCAAAAACAGTAAAGAATCACAAATTGATTATTGGATCATGGAACATCAGAACTTTGCTTGATTTGGACAATAACGTTAGACCTGAGAGAAGGTCAGCTCTCGTAACCCATGAGTTATCAAGACTCAACGTTGACATTGCTGCTCTCAGTTAAACTAGGCTGTCTTCTGAAGGCAAGATTACTGAATCTGGAACAGGATATACTATCTTCTGGAAAGGAAAGGAGGAGGGTGAAAGTCGTATTCATGGTGTGGGCTTCGCTGTGAAGACCAAACTGGTAAATTATCACCAACTTACGCCCATTGCAATCAGCGAAAGGCTCATGACTCTCCGCATACCACTTTCAGGAGGTTCCTTTATGACACTCATCTCTGCCTATGCTCCTACTTTAGATTCTGATGATGAAGTAAAAGCTCATTTCTATAATCAGCGAAGTGAAATCATCTCCAAGGTACCATCTGCAGATAAACTCTTGCTCCTCGGTGACTTCAATGCCAGAGTTGGGAAAGATCACAGGCTATGGAATAATGTGATGGGCAAACAGGGACTTGGAAAATGTAATCCCAATTGACTGTTGCTTCTTGGTCTTTGTGCAGAACACGAACTTTTCATTACCAACACGCTGTTCCGGCTACCTAACCGCTTCAAAACCACGTGGATGCATCCTCGTTCCAAACATTGGCACATTCTTGATTATATCATTACCCGGCAATGTGATAAGAAGGACACTCTTATTACCAGAACAGCAAGAAATATAGACGATTGCTGGACAGATCATAAACTTCTTATATGTAAGCTCAGGATATCCATCAGACCTAAACCACCTAGGAACATCAAAAATTTGCCAAGAAAGATTGTTAATACATCCAAACTTCAGGATGAATCCATACAAATGACATCCAGCAAGAATGGGCCACACTACAGAAGATTATTACACAGTCGGCTGAGGAAACCATTGGTTTTATAGTGTGGAAAAGACAAGACTGGTTTGATGACAACAATGAGGAAATTCTGTCTCTCATCAATGCCAAAAGGAATGCCTATCTTGCCCATCTTCAAGACCCAACTTCCAACACAAAGAGAGATAAGCTATTGGAACTCAAGGGTAAATGCCAGATGCAGATAAGGCAGATTAAAAATACTTGGTGGCAACAGAAGGCTCAGGAACTGCAGAGACTATCGGATGCTCGAGACTTGAGGAACTTCTATGCAGTACTCAAGGAAATATATGGACCATCTCGCTCATCATCAGGTACACTGAAAAGCGCTGATAATTCTACTACCTTTACTGATAGTCAAGAAATCTTGGAACGCTGCAAGGAGCACTTCTCCAATCTCCTAAATCATCCATCAGCAGCTGCTGAAGACTTCTTTTGTTATGTGCCGCAACAACCTGAACAACTGTGCTTGGCAGTACCTCCTACTTATCATGATTTCAGTGCAGCTCTGACCCAATTGAAACCCAGAAAAGCACCTGGCCCAGATAACATCCCTCTGGAACTAATTCAAGCCGGAGGTCGTTCCCTCAAAACAAGGATTTTCACCCTTATCCTCAGAATATGGGAATCAAGAAAGGTACCTGGAGACCTAAAGAATGCCACTATCGTCACTATCTTTAAAAAGGGTGATCGCAGTGTTTGTGGCAACTACAGTGGTATATCACTGCTATCAATTGTGGGGAAGATTCTTGCAAGAATTCTACTTAACCGCATCAAGGTAATCTCTGAGATGATCCTCCCAGAGTCACAATGTGGATTTAGAGCTTCCAGAAGCACAATTGACTTGATTTTCTGTGTGAGACAGCTACAAGAAAAATGTAGAGAACAACAGAATCCACTCTTCTTAGTCTTTTATGACTTGGAAAAGGCATTTGATTCGGTTCCAAGACCAGCCATGTGGGCGGTGCTGAAGCGGTTTGGTTGCCCTCAGCGATTTGTAGATCTAATCAAGGCTCTCCATGATGGCATGACAGGTCAGGTTTGCCATCAGAATAAGATGTCCGATGAATTTCCTATTACCCATGGATTGAAACAAGGATGTGTACTGGCTCCAATGCTTTTCGCGCTTTCTTGGCTGCAATGCTTTATGATTCACCCACAAACATCCCAGGTGTGGAGGTCAAGTATCGTTTTGATGGAGGGCTTTTCAACCTAACTCGTCTCCGCTCCTTGAGGAAAACTCAGGTTACTAAGGTTACTAACATGTTGTATGCAGATGATGCTGCGTTGCCAACTCTCACACCAGAAGAGCTGCAAGAGTCAGTTAATTATTACAAAGGTGCATGTGATCGCTTTGGTCTTACCATAAATGTCAATAAGACTAAAGTCTTGGCACAACCTTCACCAGGCACACCTCTTCCTCAGTTCAAAATCTCCATCTCAAATTTGCCATTAGAACAGGTAGACCACTTCTCGTACCTGGGCAGTACCATTTCTGTGAGCTGTACCTGTGAGCAGGATGTGGATAAGAGAATTGGTGCAGCCCATGCAGCATATGGACGATTAGCGCACCGGGTCTTCATGAATAAAGATCTGTCCACGAGTACAAAGCTTATGGTGTACAAAGCAGTAGTCATTTCTACATTGTTGTATGGCTGTGAAACGTGGACCATTTACCGACGTGATCTCAGGAAGCTTGAGCGTTTCCACCTACAAAAACTTCGATCAATCCTGAGGATTACATGGGAAGACCGCATCACCAATATTGCTGTTCTGGAAAAGGCTCAAATCAACAGCATAGAATCATCCATAATAGGCCACCAATTTAGATGGATTGGTCATGTCCATCGGATGGATGATGTGAGATTACCTCGTCAGATGCTATATGGTGAGTTATGCTATGGCATCAGGCCTCATGGTGGTCCTAAGCGGTGCTACAAGGACCAATTTAAGCAGACCCTGAAATTGACAGGTCTTGATTCACAAACCTGGGACATGCTGGCTGAAGACCGCTCAACTTGGCGCTGTACCATCTCAGATACTGTAAAGACGTTTGAAAGGGATCGACGCACACATGAAGAGGCCAAGCGTCAAGCTAGGAAACTTCGAGCAGCCCAACCACGTCCTCCTCCAGCAATACTATGTGACTTGTGTGGTCGCTTGTTCCATGCCAGGATTGGACTCTTTAGTCACCGTAAACACATCCACAAACTGGACTGATGGAAGAAGATTTATACTCGGATTCGAGTTAAAGCCGATGATGATGATGACTTCTACTAGGGCTATCTCAAGGATAGTGTATCAAAATCGACCACGAATATTTGAATATCTGAAGACAAACTTTTACTCGTATTTATCTTCATTTTGCTGTCAACCGCCCATTTGTGGACAAGGTTGAGGTCCGTTTGTAACTCAGCGCTGTCTTTTGAGGTATGAATTTTCAGTATATTACACAATCATCCGCAAACAATCAGCAGTCGCTTCGAATCCCATTTTGAAAGTCATTAATAAGTGCCAAAAATAACGAGGGTCCAATCATACTACCTTGAGGGACACCCAACATTATAAAAATGTCCTCCGAGAATACATTACCTATTTCAACCTTTTGCGAGCAAACCTGTCACGAACTCTTGAATCCACAAAATAATTACTCGTTTATCAATCTTCTTTGCCGCTAATTTACGGAGTAGTATGTCATGTACGACGACAAATTCCTTAGCAAAATCTATAATTACCGCGTCAACTTATACTCCACTGTCTAACAGGTCATTAATATCCTGAAAATGTGATAACATTTGACTCTCGCATGAATACCCTTGCCTAAATCCGTGTTGCCTCCCATTAAGCCATGATAACTTTTCCCACTGCAATCAAAAATAAGGTGATCCAACAATCTGCATATGATGGATGTAAGGCCTATAGCTTTCCATTTCCAATCTGTACCCTCCCTTGAATATTGGAACTATTGTAGCTCTGTTCCAGTCTTTGGGAATTTGCATATTAAGTTAATAACTGATACATGAAACAGAATCACCAAGTATCGCCCAATGGTTGTACCTCCCAGTTCGAGGACATCTCTAGGCCTTTTGATATATTTCTATGTAGCTTTTTAATTCTTGCTACAATTGATGACTTGTTTATTCGGAAAGGTGGGTGGTCAGAATCATCGTTAAGGTTCAACATACAACTATAAAATTTATTGAACACACTACCATACCATGTATTTAATTCATTAGCAATTGCTTGTTTCTCACCAATTACTTCACCATCTCCGGACATTATCATAGACAGATCACTGGAGTTTCCATTCCGCCTTCTAACGTAACTATACAATTTTCTCCACCCATCACCCCCTCCCCCAATTAAATTTTGCACGTAATTATCGTGAGCAGCCTTCCTTTTGAGGACTAGCTCTTTCGATATTAATTTAAACTTTCGCATATGCTCGTAGCTATCGTGTAGTTATACGCTTCCCATAATTTCCTGTTGTGTCCCCTGATATCCCTAGTGGAATATTCCGGATCCGGGTTTTGCTTCAGTAATTTAAATGGCACGAATTTCTCAATAGCACTATTATCGATGTTTTGAAAATTTTCCCACAATGTATTTTTACCGGGTGTTCCGCCAGCCCCTTGCGATCCAGTTTTATGCATCCCGTCACATGTACTACAATTCTGAAAGACATTGGTCCCCCTCCCTAAACCGGGGTAATATAACGAGATGTGTGTTTACGGGCTACGATGCTTGACCTGCAGCGCGCACTTCCCAGTCTATACAATACCTGCTCTCAGTCTGTGCGTGCATCTCCTGTTTTAAAGTATGTGTTGTGTGTATCTGTGTTCGTTTTAAGGGTTCATTTTTAGGTACCCATACTGAATTAATAGTGGCGCTCACGATTCCTGCTTTCATCTAGCCCGTGTCTTTCAGAATTGTAGTACATGTGACAGGATGCACCAAACTGGATCGCAAGGGGCTGGCAGACCACCCGGTAAAATACCCCTCTGATGCCCATCTTACAAATGACTCATTCGTGTAATCCTGAAATTTGCTCTGATCCACTCTGCTGTACTGAAACATTTTACACTAATTCGTCGGAGTCAAGTATTGGAGTGTCATTGTGTCTAATATTTAGTTCAGCACCGGAGTGGACACCAATTCCAGGAACTTTCATACAGCTAATATACAGAGCCACAGGGCATACTAAATAAACATGTATGTATGTCTACCCCTTATTATTCCCGTTTTCCAACGGGGTCGGGGATGAGATGCGATGGAAGTCTTTGTGGCGATGGTTTTTACGGCCGGATGCCCTTCCTGACGCCAACCTCATGAGAGGAGTTAATGAGAGATGAAATGAATGATGGTGAATGAAACTGGGCAAGGATGTGGAAGGAAGCGGCCGTGGCCTGTCAGAAGGTACCGTCCCAGCATTTGCCTGGTGTTGAAAATGGGGAAACCACGGAAAACCATTTCAAGGACGGCCGACGGTGGGGCTCGAACCCACGCGTCTACCGAGTCAGCAGAGCGCTTGGCCTCATGACCTAATGCTGCGCTTTAGCCAGCGTAGCCACTACTGTCGGTACTAAATAAACATCTAAAGTATTATTCCCTCTCGTGGGCAAAGCAACTACCTAGGAAAACCCCACCTCCCTAACTTGAGCTTGGCTACCGCTAGTTGAAGTTTCTGCAATCGTTTCTCTCGCTTGTGTCGGCAGCTTCGGTCCATCTTCTCCTAATGAAAATGCTGAGATGGATGTGTGGTGTTGCAATGAACCACATCAAGAACATCTTCATACGGGGCAGCATTAAGATGACTCAAATATCCAAAAAAGATCCAAGAAAGACGATTGCACTGGTATGGTCACATTAAGTGCAGGGATGAGAACACTGTAGGAAGAAGAGTGCTTGACCTAGAGATGGAAAGCAGGAGGAAGAGAGGCAGGCCTAGAAAAAGATAGATGGACTGCGTGCGTGAAGACCTCGCAGAGCAGCAGTTAACGGAAAACACCATTTGGGATCAAGGGAAATGGAAAAGACTTGTCAAAATTGTCGACCACGCATGAGCGGGGGGAAAAAAGAAGAAGAGAATAAGAATGAAATTATTCAAAATACTTCTTGTAATGATTAATAATAATTCTGGAAATGATCTAGTGAAGGATGTATACTACTTTGCTGTCTATAACCCACCCTCCATCCCTCTTTAGATCACGACTTACAGTAAAATTCGAGCTGTGTCTGCCGTTATCCGGGTGAATTATGGGACAAGATGAAAATTGCCGATCCTACGCCTATATTACTGTAAGCGGTATTTGCAGCAAGTTGACTAATAATTACTAGGTAGCGCGGCCCGGCATTAGCCATATATGCACCTTGGGTACCCACAGTGAGAATAGGCCTACTCACGCATCAATAATCTTTATCCAGACTTATTACCTATGTCTTTAGAATGACCTGTGTAGTGTATTTTATATCCCACATGTTGGCAACAGTGGCTGCATAATGTGACAATAGAAACATAGCTGTCATCATTGAATGAGCAAAAAATTTTACCGAAATGAAGACTCATATTTTCGTAATTTACACGTTAATTGGCATTAATTTCAATTTGTATTTACTCCCTGAATAAGATGCAAGGTATGACAATCATACTATTATCAAAGAGGTAGTGTAAAAACAGAGTTCCAAATTCTCCAGAGAGCAGCACAGAGCTCTCCATGCGCACCGGAGTGGCAATGGAATAGACTTCCTCAAACCCTATGAGAGCATGACTAAATTCTCACTGGACCGTGACAACATATCGATCGAAAGATAAAGTTTCACAGTATTAATCTACACAAGAAAATGTAACCTAGTTTGACGTACAACTGCTAGAAAAAACGAAGGTTAGGCCTGTGTGCGCTCGAGAGGAAAGAAAGAGTACTGCTTCTGTCTTTAAAAAAATAAAAATAAATATTGAATGTAACTACGTGTTACACAAACAGAAGGCTGAACTCTTCAGCTTCAAATATACACAACTTCCACTTTCATATTTAAAACTAGACAAAATAGGGCAAAATAGATGGACACATGACAGGTCTATACCACATAAAAAGGTCAAAAATTTGAAGCCATTCTTTCAGTGATGCCTACACAAAATTGTAATTTAGTTCTTCAGTCGGTCAATACGAATATGCTCAATGAATGAGTGGGGTACAAGATATAAATATGTAAATACACTCTTGGAAAAAAATTAAAATTACGTATAAAGGTCAGCGGCCATGGACGAAAAGGGGATCTACACAACGTATGGAGATTAGCACAGAGAGGTTGAGCATTTTAACACAATGCTTCATTCATCGAGCGAATATCTTCAGATCCAGGTATAAACTATTGTTATATTATAGAAGAAAAGTTACCAGTGAAGGAGACTAGAACCTACAAAAAAAATGTCTTAACTACTGAAATTTGCCATAAATACCTTTTATACTGATTCAAAATTGATCTGAAAATTATGGAGTTCACTCCTCCGCTGTCCACAACCCACCCATCTTCCCAAATTATATCAGGACTTATATAGTGAAATTCCAGCTGTGTCAGACATTGTCCACGTGAATTATGCACAAGTACAGTATCGCCAACCCCACGCATACGGTGCTAATTGTAAAGGCTTCTTTGTTTATTTATTCTATTTTTGGGCACTATAACATTTGTTTTTGTTAAAGTCACATTTGCCTAGACCAATAATTTTGACAATGGTTACAGCCTAACTCGTCCAAATCAATAGTTTTTGACAATGGTTGCAGCCTAACGTGTCGTCAGCAGTGCCCCGCTAGCACTCAACCCGACCGTTCTAACATTTGTTTTGTCCAATCCAATGGGTTTTGACAATGGTTACAGCCTAATACGTCCAATCCAATGGTTACAGCCTAAACGTGTCGTCAACAGTGCCCCACTAGCTTACCGCGGCCAAGGCTGCAACTCAACCCAATAATTCTAACCTTAGTTTTGAGCAATCCAATGGGTTTTGACAATGGTTTTAGCCTGTGGGCCGCATTAGCCATATATACGCCCCTGGTTTTGGACATGCACAGTGGGGCAGTCTTGGTGTATTTTGTATCCCACATGTTGGCGGTGGCCGAGAGCGCTAAGGCGCTACCTCGTGCCTCGCTGGCATTGGTAGAGCGTGGGTTCGATTCCCACCTCGGCAGTCCTGAAAATGGTTTTCGTGGTTTCCCATTTTCACCACCAGGCAAATGCCGGGACGGTTCCTTTCAATAGATCCACGGCCGATTTTCTTCCAATATATCCCTTCCCTGACCCGTCCTGAAAAGAAAAGTACATGGCCATTGGTCTGCAATTAGCTTCATCCTCTTCTATCCCGGTGATGTTGCCATTTCCCAATAATTGAAAGTGACAAATCTAAGAAAATGTTTGCGTGGTCTTGTTGAGAATTTTCCGCTCTTTAGTAAGTTAGTTATTGTTGTTTTAAGGGGCGGAACTACGAGGTCATATGCCCCCCTTAACACAGATTAAAGAAAACAAATTTGGAATTGAATTTAAAATTTTGAAGTGGACGCCTAAATTTAAAAAGACCAAAATTTAATAAAACAAAAACATAAAATACAAAATTAAAATTTATAAAAATAAACAAAAATTACGGAAAAACAAAACATTATCATTCAAAAACGAACAAGCCGTTGAGTCAATTTATACTGGAAAAATTTAGATTGCTGGCCCTAACCCACTCTCACTTATAAAGCGGATAACGCGATCAGCAGCCACCGTGTCATTGGCTAATATAAGTTTGAGTGTCATCTGCAAACCAAGGTTTCTTCGTAAGTCAGCAAGATCCACACACTCGGTGAAAATGTGGGCCACGGTGAAAACGGCTCCACAGGTACAAAGTGGGGGGTCTTCCCATCTCATCAGATACGAGTGGGTGGATCTTGTATGACCTATCGTTAGCCTACACAAAATGACGGACTCTCTCCGGGCCCGGAAGGAGCTCCGCCACACGCGAGTAGTTCCCTTGATCGCTCTCAGTTTACTGGGCAGTGGGTCAGCTAGCCACTGACTCTCCCAAAATGCCAGAACTTGTAGGCGTAACTGAGAGCGAATATCTCTAGCGGGTACCTCCATTGGTCGAGGTGGTAGTGATACCGCCTCTTTTGCAGCTTGATCCACTAACTCATTTCCCGCAATTCCCATGTGGCTTGGAAGCCACAGAAAGGTGATTTGAGTGTCAGCGTGGCACAGCCCGGCTAGTAGGTAGTGGATTCGCTGCACTAGGGGGTGTTGCGGGAAACATGTAGCAATTGACTGCAACGAACTCAAAGAGTCGGTACACACGAGAAAGTGGATTCGTGCATCCTGTAGTGCAAACTGCAGAGCTTCATAGATGGCAACGAGCTCCGCAGTAAACACACTACAGGCCTCAGGCAAAGAGATCTTGGTATTTGCTCCATCAATAACGTAAGCACAACCCACCTTCTGGTCTACCTTCGAACCATCCGTGTAGAGAATGCCAGAATCCGGAAATTGGTGAACTATGCTGTGGAACTGCCCCCGGTAAACGGAGGCATCCGTGTTCACCTTAGGACCTCGGTGCAGATCTAACCGAATTTCCGGACGCGGGACTTGCCATGGAGGCACCTCGCTAAATGTCCGGATCATACAGGGGCCTACAGCCACTCCTATTTCAGTACACGAGCTATCAAGTCTAATACCAACTGGCCGAGTGGCACGAGGTCGGTTGGCGTACCCCTGGTGGTTTTGGGTACGGAAGAGAGCTTGATAGGTCGGGTGTTGCGGCATTTGACGCACATTGGCAGCATATGTTGGCGTCTATAATTTAAAGGTGGAACACCCGATTCGGCGAGTAGGCTGGGTATCGGGCTGGTCCGGAAGGCACCGGTAGCCAGCCTAACGCCACTATGGTGGATATTGTCCAGCATTTTCAAGGTTGCCGGCCTTGCTGAACCGTATGCCGCAGAACCATAGTCGAGTCGGGACAGGACTAGGGCTTGGTAGAACCGTAGCAGCACCACACGGTCAGCCCCCCCACGTACTGCCACTAAGAAACTTGAGCATGTTCAGTTTCCTGAGGGGGCCGATAACCTAGATGTTAGGCCCCTTAAAACAACAATTATCATCATCATCAGTTTCCTGAGACACGTCATTTTCAATTGCCGTATATGGGGCTGCCACGTTATTTGCTGTCAAAATGGAGCCCCAGGAAGCGATAAGTGTCAACCAACGGCAACGCAGCATTCCTGAGATGTAGTTCAGGGTGTAAATGTAGCCTCCGGAGCCGACAAAAATGGACGACAGAGGTTTTCACTGCTGAAAAACGAAAACCCCGGTCGTGAGCCCACCTGACGACCCGGTTGATAGCTAGCTGCAATTGCCGTTCCACGACTGCCATACTTCCAGAGCTGTAATGCAGAGCTAAATACAGCGATGGAATTACCGCGGACCCGGCGGCGGCAACAATGCCATTAATGGCAATCGCGAACAAGGTGACACTCAGCACAGAACCCTGAGGACCATTTTCCTGAGTATAGTATTGCGATAATGTCCTACCGACCCTTACACGGAAGAGTCGGACGGACATGAAATTCGCAATGAAAATCGGTAGATTACCATGGAGTACCCACTTGTGAAGGGTGGAAAGGATCCCGTAGCGCCATGTGGTGTCGTAGGCTTTCTCGAGGTCAAAGAAAACCGTGACTAGGTGTTGCTTTCGGAGAAATGTCTCCTGTATGTAGTGATGTGGGATGGATAAATACCCAGTGGGAAGGTAAATATAAATTGGGTATTTCCCCGGGTATTTACCCAGTGCTCTTTTAAATACCCAAAATGAGGGTATTTTCAGTTTTTGAGCTTTGTACATCACTTTTTGATGTGTTGATGAAGTGTTGGACAAACAAGGACTGAAACACAGGTATTTGATGCCTTAAATTGAAATCAGGGACAATATTGATCCTTCAAAAAAAAAAAAAAAAAAAAAAATAGATGTCCAGGTATTTTTGGGTATATATATGTTATGTTTTGACACTGTAACATTGTCTTTAATTGGGTTTTTTTTTTCCTTAAACTAAAGTAAAATATTGAATAAAACCTTTTGGTTGTTTTGTGTTTTAAATTTTTAATAAATACAGTACCAAGATATTGAGAAGGTCGAGTTGTATTACGATACTGGAAATGAGCAACAAAGATGTGGGAGGGAAAAGCTACTTTTGTAGTAATAAGAGTAGGCTATATGCATATTAATTGAAAATGTATGCCAAAACTCAAAGGGTAATAAAATATATTCAATAGAAAGGACATTTGAAAAAAAAAAAAAAAGTTTAGTAAAAGTGCTTTTAAGTTATTTTTCATTGAATTTTAAATATTAAAAAAATATTATTTTTTTTAAATCATACTCTAAACAATACAAATGCATGTCAGGAAGTTTTTGTAGTATATGGGCTCTATAATGGGTGAAGATGTACTGTATGCCAGCAAGCATATGGGTTGGCAACACTGCTTAGCTCATCCTACCCAGAATTCAAACTGACACTGTACCTCCCTCCCATTTTCTATTTACTATTTATTAGCCTTTTTAGTTATTTGATTATTTATTTTATATATGAACTAGCAACCCACCCCGGCTTCGCCCGGGAACAGTTATGAATGCAAGGTGATAGGCTACTTCTAACGGAGGCCCTATAAGATATCCTTGTATACGACATTAGTCGTTTTCCCTCCAGCAGTGAAGAAAAGATTTTGGTTTGATGTAACAAGCAATAGAGCCACGTAAAGCTGTCCATGAGAAAAACATTCTCCATTAGGATTAACTCCAGTCACGCTAAGTGTCTGATCCTATGCTTTGTTTATAGTCATGCCAAAGCGGACTCTTACAGGAAATTGTACTCGTTTGAAACGATAAGGGAAATCTGAAGGAATCATAGGGATTCTGGGTACGAAGGCCGTTTTTCCTGCACTACAGGTAGTTAAGATAGTTGATTCAATGAAACAGTTTTTCAAAGTTTTACACTACCAATCGTGTCCCATTGCATAACTTTGGTGGTTGTAAATTACGTAGCAATATAATAGGCACTCATACTTTTAAAATAAGCTTGTGTGGTGGCCAGCCAGAAGGAAATAAAGAATTTAGGAATTCTGTAGGGTAATGAACAGCTATTTCAGTATTGACTACTGCGTCTAGCCTACTGAGTAATATACTAGAGCCTGGGCAGTGAATTCGGAGAACACCACGTCATTAGTTTTCACAACTTGTTCGTTTTTCGGCGATAATATTGCTCTTTCTTTACACCATGAATGAGACTTCTTAGATAGGCCATGGATTTGAGGATAAACGCTATCAATCAATTCTTGAATACTGCTTACTAAAACACAGAAATCGTCACTGAGGGTAATTTTCCTGTCAATGACCGGTAAATCTCCATTTCTGACTCTAAGTAACAAATTAGCAAACAAACTATTATCTTCTGGAGATAAGAGTAGCCTACTCTCATGTTAGTTTTGAGTGCCAATTTGTTATATCTGGCCAGATATAAGATATTTTTAATGAAGCGTACACTTCGTCGGCTCTCGTTCCTCTGGTAACAACTGGTAAGATTTGACAAAAATCTCCGGTGAACAAAACTGTGCAGCCACCCATAGGTGTGTTCCGATTCCTTTGATCACGCAAGGTCCTGTCTACAGCTTCAACGGAAGTTTTGTGGGACATTGTAGCCTCATCCCATACAACTAAAGAACAATTTTGGATTAAACTGGCAGTGTTACTTTGTTTTGAAATATTACATACATTTCCATCATTACTGCTGACTTTCAAAGGAAGTTTAAATGTTGCATGTGCTGTTCTTCCTCCTTCCAAAAGAGTGGCTGCAATTCCAGATGATGCAACGGCAAGAGCAATATTACCACCAGACCTCACTTTGGCTAGCAACGCATTAATCAAGAACGTTTTGCCTTTGCCTACAGGGGCATCGAGAAAAAATATCTTACCTTCCTTCTTAGTGTTATAAGCTTGTTTCTGATCGTGGTTCAGACGGAGTTCATCTTGAGCAACGGTTTGAATGTGCAGAGAACGAAGTCTTTCTTTCTCTTGTGGCAATCTAGAAATTATTTGTTGCTCTGTTTCATTGTTACGTGATAAGCACTTTTTTTTGCAATGTCAATGTACTATGACCTATATCCGTTTTACATCTCGGCATGATGGCTTAACATCACTGACTGGACTATTAATTATAACGAATTCTTGTCAGACGTAATTTAAGAATGGCGAGATGCATGAAACACAAATACCCCTTCCGTCCAATCTTAAATTGACTGTGTATTTTGCGGAACGAAAAGTTCACAGACGAAATGAAGATAAGCCGAGTTGCAGTTCCAGGGAATGGCGAGTTACATGAAACACAAATCCCTCTTCTGTCCAATCTTTACTGTGTATTTTGAGGAACGGAAAGTTCACAGGCGAAATGAAGAAAAACCGAGTTGAACTTCCAGGGAACTCCAAACACAACCAGCCTTCTCTGAAGTCTTAACTCAACACAACTCGACGGTTTGCTGCTGGCTGTATCTGGGGTAATAGGTTCGCCCGCTAGTTAGGCTGTAACAGGGGTGATAAGACTCGCCCTTAGCTAGCTCGTAAACTGTTGCCTCAATATTAGAATGGACATGGTTGGAAGAAATGAAAAAGTAAAAATACTTTTAGTGGGCGATGTATTGAAGATAGAGATATGCTCTCCTGGATTTTATGTAGAACTTTTCATGCTGAACAATTCTTACACTCATAGTATTTAGATATGTTTAACGGTTTGCCCAAAATGAACTTACAAAGCGCTCGGATGCCAGGTTTTTTTTTTAATTTTTTCACTGAAATCATTACTGCTCTGCTTCCTTTGATCATAAATAATTTTCTACAGAAATCATCCTCGAGATATCCTTTACAGAATTGTGAAAACCCCATCAAAATCTATCCAGAGGTTCTCGAGATTACCCGTGACATCCAAGAATCAGGGACTTAGTTTTATACTAAGTAGAGATGATTTTACAAACTGTTCTGAAAAACTGTACATTACACCTTTTGTAGAACTTGGCCAATGCTCTGAATAAATTTCCCCCAAATTTTATCTCAATGTTTGCAAAAAAGCCTAGTTCAATTCTAACACTGAGTTTTTCAGGTTATAACTATTGAATTTCATCTCCTGATCTAATTCTCAATTCTAATTATGTTTTTAAGTCCCAATTCTAATTAAATTTAATTTTATTAACTATCTAATGTTGTTACATTTCTAAAAAGTTAATGTAGAATAGTTTGCATACCGGTACCCTTTTTTAAGGTTCAACTTACCACGACACAGGATTATAGTGGAAAATCTATAATACCCGGGTATTTACCCAAATTGGGTATATACCAGATTATCAGTGGAGGACCTATAGGAGCGAAATCCACACTGGTACTCAGACAGGAGACCTCTCTTCTCCAAGAACCACACCAGTCGACGGTTCACCATCTTTTCGAGCAGCTTACATAGGCCATTTGTCAGACAAATGGGCCTATAGCTGCTTACAAACTTGGGATTCTTTCCAGCCTTGGGAATCGGTATCACGATCCCCTCTCGCCATTGAGATGGAAACTCCCCTTCAATCCATATACGATTGAAGAGGATCAACAGTTGTTTTATACTGGCTTTGCACAGATGTTTTACCATTTGATTATGTATGTTATCCGGTCCAGGAGCCGTATCCCAGCACAGTGCAAGCGCACTGCGCAGTTCCCATTCAGAGAATGGTACATTATAGGACTCCGAAGCAGCAGTGGCAAAGGACAAGGGTGAGTCTCTGCCTCCCGCTTCAGAGTCAGAAATGTAGGATCGTAAGTCCCAGAGCAGGAAACATCGGTGAAGTGCGAGCCAATACTGTTGGCAATGGCGAGATGATATCTCCATTGACGGATACTCCGGGTATCGATAGTGATGTCGGGAGTCCGGAGATCCGACGAAGCTTAGTCCACACTTGAGATGAAGGAGTATGCGCCGTCATAGACGACACATACTTTTCCCACGTCGTTTTCTTACTCTCCCGAATCAGATATCGGGCTCTAGCACGCATCCTTCTGAAGGCGATAAGGTTGGCCATAGTGTTTTGCCACCGATAACATTTGAAAGCACATCGACGATCTTTAATGGCTGCTGCAATCTCGGCTGTCCACCAAGGGACAAGCTTTTGGCGTGAGTTGCCGGATGAGGAAGGTATTGTTTCCTCAGCAGCAGCCAAAATACCATTTGTTATGTGAATGGTATGATCGTCGACACTCTCAAAGGTATCTTCGGCAAACACCGCACGTGCCGTGAAAGTTGGCCAATCAGCCCGACGGAGAAGCCATCGACTTGGTAACTCGATGGCTCTCTGGTTCGGAAAAGTAAAGATAATTGGAAAATGGTCACTATTACAAAGGTCATCGTGTACACCCCACTGTAGCAGGGGAACCAGCGCACGACTGCACAAGGTAATATCGATACTTGAATAAGTACCGTGTGCAATGGAGAATTGCGTAGGTTCCCCTGTGTTCAACAAACACAGGTCCAGCCGCCTGATCAGCCTCTCAAAATCTCTCCCTTTACCGCTAGTGGTAGCGGAGCCCCAGATGGTGTTGTGGGCATTAACAGCTCCCAGAAGAAGAAAAGGAGGGGGGAGCTGAGAGACTAGATCCACCAGCTAGTTGTAACCCGGTTGAGAATCAGGCGGGATGTACACGTTACATACTGTTGCCATTACTGGCAACGAAGTACGAACTGCAACTGCTTCTAGCTGAGTACGCAACGGCACCTCTTCACTAAAGAGGCTAGAGTGGACGAGAGTGCAGACGCCACCAGCGGCCAAAGCCCCGTCCACCCGGTCTTTAGAGAAGAGATTGAAGTGACGCATTGTTGTCTCATGTCCAGGACGAAACCTGGATTCCTGAAGACAGACAATGGTTGCCGAAAACGAAGATATTAATTGTCGTAACTCAGCGAGATGAACAGAATAGCTATTACAGTTCCATTGTAATAGTGCCATGATGTGGACTTAAGTAGAAGTGGGTCTTCTACTTATGCTTGACCGCTTGCCACCCTTCCCCATCTCTAGATGGAGATGATGGGGCAGGAGAGCACATCACAATCTCCACATCTCCGTCCGAAGACGAAGAAAATGGAGCGGGCGCTCTCTTGGGTTGCGCGCGGTCGTCGTCGGACCTCTCGAGTCTCGCTCTTGGGGAAGAGCGAGAGCGGTGTCGAGAGACTTTCTCCCGGTCCGAAGACTGGGTGTCTGTCCCCGACACGTCCCAAAGAGATTTCTTTCTGGATCGGCGTTGACATGTGTTTGGGGAAGTAGATGGTCCCTTCCCCAAAGACGCTGGGTCCTTATAAAACATGGTCGCTCCTGCTGGTACCGCTCCACTGGTAGTGGTGGGAGCGGGATGGCCAGCAGATACGTGAGCAGCCCCGTCTTTAGGAGAGGAAGAGAAACGGCGCTGAACAGTTCCTCTCTCCACCGCCGATCTTTTTTCTTTTCTATAGGGGAGTTCCTCCATACGGACGGGCTTGGCTTCAGCAGGCTTCGCTCCCTTGGTGGTCGTGAGAGCGGAAAGGCCAGCAGAGACAGTAGCCACTCCGTCAGCAGGAGGGCGAGAGAGATGGCAACGAACCGTCTCCCTCTTCTCCCCTATATTTTTCGTATTAGGTGGGCTGGAAGAAGGGCCAGCCCTGGTCGGCAAAGTCTTATTTCCCCCTTTAGCTGGGGAAGACTTGTTCACCGACCGTTTCGGAGTAGAAGAGGACTTCTTCTCCGAAATCATTCAAATGGGAATACTATTCTATTTCCGTTCCCCACAAGACAAGAAGCAGAACAGGACAAGATCTCCTATCAGAAGGGAGTACCTAAAAGTTTTTTGCATTTGGACCATTCAAATGGGAATACTACTCTATTTCCGTTCCCCACATGACAAGAAGCAGATAACAGAATAGGATAAGATCTCCTATCAGAAAGACGTGTGCTCATGAACAAGTTAAATGGACTCTCAGAACTTTTAACATGTGTTTTTAATATGTTTCGTACAAAGTTTTAATGTAATGTTTTTAATATGTATTATTAGTGTGCATGCATTTTTTGGAGTTTGTTCAGTGTTTTTTGATGTATTGCCATTTGTGTGAGAGGCTGATGAAGAACCGGCTTGCAAGGTTCGAAACATGTACCTAACTTAGCGCAATAATAGCGCAAAATATTTTGTATTGATTTGACGGAAAGTTTCAACTGATTAAACTATTTATATACGTCAATACGGACCAGAAATGGCAACTAGTATTCCCATTACTAAAATGGCTAGTCAGGCTAAAAGGTATAAATTTAAACATCTGCGAATAAAATTGGCCAGCGGCATTAAAGACATTGATTTCTTAAAAAAATGCAGAACGCACAATCTAGTTCCGCGACATAGAGGCGCGTTTCAGAAAAAGAGATTTTACAACAACTTTGAACGTAAAACACAGCTAATGATCAACCAGAAAATCCTGCAACGGGAATTAAAATTTTTATATATAAAGAAAAATCAAATTAATAATTTTTTATATGAAGTTCACTTAGAGGCTGCTAACACCACGGATAAAGATGAATGGGACTCCTTCCTTCTCCATGTAGAGGAAGTTGTCGCATTCCACGCCAGTAAAAAGGTCGGCACTTTAAACAGGAAGTTAGACCAACTAATGCGGCAGGCACGCACGATGAGCAACGAGGAACCAGACACTCCATCCCATGAATTCCAAAAACCGTTCGAAAACTTATCTAATGTTGATTTTAACCAAGCGGAAATCGAATTAATGGAAAAAGGCTTTAAACATAACTGGCACTCCTCCTACAATAATAAAACTAATTTAACAGTACTAATAGCAGAATCGGAAGCGGCAATTCAAAAACTCCCAATAGAAAAAAGAAATGAAACCAGACATGTCATCAACAAGAAAATCAACAAAATAATAAAACAGGTTAATAAACAACCCCATGCAGAAAATGTCACCAGCTTAAAAAAGAAAATCGCTCAAGAGAATTTAATAATAACTAAGGCAGATAAAGGTAATAGTATCGTTATTTTGAATAAAAACGAATACATCGAAAAAACAGAATCTTTTTTGAGCAACAAAAAATTTCAGCATCATCAGCAAAGACCCCACAGGGCCCACACAACGAAAGCTCAAGCAGATATTAAAGAACACCGACATGATTCTAGATGAACATCAAATTAGTAAACTGATCAATATGAACCCAGGCATACCAACCCTTAGAGCATTACCTAAAACCCATAAGGATAACATACCGATCAGACCTATTGTAAATTTCAGGGGTAGTCCTGTTTACAAGCTGTCGCAATTCCTCCAAAATTTTTTGAAAAAACACTATAAATTTACGACCAATAATGCAATTAGAAATTCCATTGACTTCTGTGAACGCACTAAGGTTTTGAATATAAAAAGCTCAGAAACCTTACACACCGCTGACATCAGCGACATGTACACGAACATCCCAGTAGGCCCCACCATACATATAATAGAGGAAAATTTAAAAATGCACAGTAGGATGTCACAAGGTGAAATCAAGGAGTTCATTAATCTGTTAAAATTTGCCGTGCAAAACAATTATTTTACGTTCAACCAAAAAATCTACAAGCAGACAGAAGGTTTGGCCATGGGCTCCCCATTGTCAGGCATAATGGCCAATATTTACATTGACCATTTGGAAAACATCAGTATCAGTAAAATAAAAGGAATCAGCTATTGGACAAGATATGTCGATGACGTTTTTCTGATAGTTGATAATGAAATTAGTGGCATCAATCACATTACAACAGAGCTAAACCAAATTGATAATAGCATCAAATTCACCACAACATCAGAAATAAATCAGTCTATAAACTACCTGGATCTTACTGTCATTAGGGACACCATGGGCCTACGTTTTAAAATATACAGGAAGCCAACCCAAACGCACACCACCATTAGGAAGGATTCAAACCACCCAGCCAGCCATTAAAAAGCTGCTTTCAGGGCATATATTAACAGAGCTATTAACGTACCCCTCTCAGAACAAGATTGGAACAAAGAGCTTTCCACCATATATCAGATAGCCATAGCTAATGGTTTTAGCAAAATGTACGTCGATTCCATTTTAAGCAAAATTAAAAATAAACCAGTCACAAGTTTGCAACCAATAGAAAATAAGAAATCTGTTGCAGTTTTTACATACGCAAATCAACTAACGCACAACATCACGAACGTTTTCAAGAAACAAGAGCTTAGAATAGCATACAGAACAGACAACACCACTATGAAACACTTATTTAACTCCAAATCGATCAACAAACAAGACAAATTCCAGAAATCCGGTATTTACAGAATAAAGTGCAAGGATTGTGAGGCGGATTACATAGGTCAAACGGGGCGTAGTTTTAAAATAAGATATAATGAGCATTTCAACGCTGCGAGGCACAAAAAATTCTCAGCCATTAATAATCATATGCAGGAACGCAACCACAACTTTTCGAAAATTGAGGAAGACTTGGAAATTTTACATTATTGCAGCAAAGGCATTATGCTTAATATTTTAGAACAGCTAGAGATAGACCAGGCCTTGAGAAATAACCCGTCACACAATCTAAATGAAATCAATTTCGATAGCAATGTTTTATACGAAACATTGACAAACTTTGTCACCAGTAACAAACATAAAAAAACCTCCATAAATTAGATCTGGGTTCGTAGTACCACCCAAACTTCCTTTCCCCTCCCGCTCCAAGTTGCCTCCCCGCCCCTCCGCTCATTGCTTCCACCAATGGTATGCTCCACCCCTACATGTCTCACGTGGCCTCACCTCGCCTCGCCTAGACTCAGCACTTGAGTTGCAACAGCTGTTTCAAGCGCACAGGGTCACTGCATACACTGGGAGGTAAGGATTTTACAGCAATCGTTTTCTGGTTGATCATAATTAGATTCTCATTATTTCAGTCCATTCACTAAATTAATTTAATTTTCTTTCAACAGAGGACTACTTGTTTAGTCTGGGAGTACCTAAAAGTCTTTTGCATTTGGACCATTCAAATGGGAATACTATTCTATTTCCGTTCCCCACAAGACAAGAAGCAGAACAGGACAAGATCTCCTATCAGAAGGGAGTACCTAAAAGTTTTTTGCATTTGGACCATTCAAATGGGAATACTACTCTATTTCCGTTCCCCACATGACAAGAAGCAGATAACAGAATAGGATAAGATCTCCTATCAGAAAGACGTGTGCTCATGAACAAGTTAAATGGACTCTCAGAACTTTTAACATGTGTTTTTAATATGTTTCGTACAAAGTTTTAATGTAATGTTTTTAATATGTATTATTAGTGTGCATGCATTTTTTGGAGTTTGTTCAGTGTTTTTTGATGTATTGCCATTTGTGTGAGAGGCTGATGAAGAACCGGCTTGCAAGGTTCGAAACATGTACCTAACTTAGCGCAATAATAGCGCAAAATATTTTGTATTGATTTGACGGAAAGTTTCAACTGATTAAACTATTCATAGTACATTGACATTGCAAAAAAAAGTGCTTATCACGTAACAATGAAACAGAGCAACAAATAATTTCTAGATTGCCACAAGAGAAAGAAAGACTTCGTTCTCTGCACATTCAAACCGTTGCTCAAGATGAACTCCGTCTGAACCACGATCAGAAACAAGCTTATAACACTAAGAAGGAAGGTAAGATATTTTTTCTCGATGCCCCTGTAGGCAAAGGCAAAACGTTCTTGATTAATGCGTTGCTAGCCAAAGTGAGGTCTGGTGGTAATATTGCTCTTGCCGTTGCATCATCTGGAATTGCAGCCACTCTTTTGGAAGGAGGAAGAACAGCACATGCAACATTTAAACTTCCTTTGAAAGTCAGCAGTAATGATGGAAATGTATGTAATATTTCAAAACAAAGTAACACTGCCAGTTTAATCCAAAATTGTTCTTTAGTTGTATGGGATGAGGCTACAATGTCCCACAAAACTTCCGTTGAAGCTGTTGTCAGGACCTTGCGTGATCAAAGGAATCGGAACACACCTATGGGTGGCTGCACAGTTTTGTTCACCGGAGATTTTTGTCAAATCTTACCAGTTGTTACCAGAGGAACGAGAGCCGACGAAGTGTACGCTTCATTAAAAATATCTTATATCTGGCCAGATATAACAAATTGGCACTCAAAACTAACATGAGAGTAGGCTACTCTTATCTCCAGAAGATAATAGTTTGTTTGCTAATTTGTTACTTAGAGTCAGAAATGGAGATTTACCGGTCATTGACAGGAAAATTACCCTCAGTGACGATTTCTGTGTTTTAGTAAGCAGTATTCAAGAATTGATTGATAGCGTTTATCCTCAAATCCATGGCCTATCTAACAAGTCTCATTCATGGTTTAAAGAAAGAGCAATATTATCGCCGACAAACGAACAAGTTGTGAAAACTAATGACGTGGTGTTCTCCGAATTCACTGCCCAGGCTCTAGTATATTACTCAGTAGGCTAGACGAAATAGTCGATAGTAAAGAAGCTGTTCATTACCCTACAGAATTCCTAAATTCTTTATTTCCTTCTGGCTTGCCACCACACAAGCTTATTTTAAAAGTAGGAGTGCCTATTATATTGCTACGTAATTTACAACCACCAAAGTTATGCAATGGGACACGATTGGTAGTGTAAAACTTTGAAAAACTGTTTCATTGAATCAACTATCTTAACTAGCTGTGGTACAGGAGAAACGGTCTTAGTACCCAGAATCCCTATTATTCCTTCAGATTTGCCTTACCGTTTCAAACGAGTACAATTTCCAGTAAGAGTCTGCTTTGGCATGACTATAAACTAAGCACAGGATCAGACACTTAGCGTGACTGGAGTTGATCTTAATGGAGAATGTTTTTCTCATGGACAGCTTTACGTGGCTCTAACGCTTGTTACATCAAACCGAAATCTTTTCGTGTTCACTGCTGGAGGGAAAACGACTAATGTCGTATACAGGGAAATCTTATAAGACCTCCGTTAGAAGTAGGCTATCACCTTGCATTCATAACTGTTCCCGGGCGAAGCCGGGGTGGGTTGCTAGTTCATATATAAGATAAATAATCAAATAACCAAAAAGGTTAGTAAATAGTAAATAGAATATCAAACAAAGAATAGAAAATAGGAGGGAAGTACAGTGTCAGTTTGAATTCTGGCTAGGATGAGCTGAGCACTGTTGCCAACCCAAATGCTTGCTCGCATACATCTTCCCCCGTTATAGAGCCCACATACTACAAAAACTTCCTGACATGCATTTGTATTATTTAGAGTATGATTTTAAAAATTAATATTTCTTTAATATTTAAAATTGAACGAAAAATAACTCAAAGCACTTTTACTAAACTTTTTTTTTTTTTTTTTCAAATGTCCTTTCTATTGAATATATTTTATTACCTTTTGAGTTTTGGCATACACTTTCAATTAATATGCAAATAGCTTACTCTTATTACCGGTACTACAAAAGTAGCTTTTCCCTCCCACATCTTTCTTGCTCATTTCCAGTATCGTAATAAAACTCGACCTTCTCAATATCTTGGTATTTATTAAAAATGTTGTTGTTGTTGTCGTTTCTTATGGCTAGCCCGGATTCCAATCCATCAGCTTTCTTGCGTTCCAATAGAGTTGTGTGAGGTTTCCAGAAGTTCTAGCTGTCACATCAAGTTTGTTGCAATGTGACTGCTAGAACTTCTGGAAACCTCACACAACTCTATTGGAACGCAAGAAAGCTGATGGATTGGAATCCGGGCTAGCCATAAGAAACAACAATATTTTTAATAAATACCAAGATATTGAGAAGGTAGAGTTTATTAAAAATTTAAAACACAAAACACCCAAAAGGTTTTATTCAAAATTTTACTTACTTTAAGGGAAAAAAAAACAATTAAAGACAAGGTTACAGTGTCAAAACATAACATATAAATACCCAAAAATACCTGGACAACCATTTTCCTTTTTTTTTTTTTTCTTTTTAGTTTTGAAGGATCAATATTGTTCCTGATTTCAATTTAAGGCATCAAATACCTGTGTTTCAGTCCTTGTTTGTCCAACACTTCATCAACACATCAAAAAGTGTTGTACAAAGCTCAAAAACTGAAAATACCCTCAATTTGGGTATTTAAAAGACCATTAGGAGCTTAGTGTGGAATAAAGATGTCCCACAAAAAAGCAAGGAAGTGTTATACAGAAGCTACTATATCCCGATACTGACCTATGCTTCAGAAACGTGGAGAATGAAGAAAAGAGACATAAGCAGAATACAGGTAGGTGAAATGAAGTTCCTGCGAAGTAGGATCGGAGTAACAAGAAGAGACAGGGTGAGGAATGAAAAGGTCAGGGAAATGGTGAAAGAGGAGCCCTTGCAAGGTAGGATTGAGACATCAAGACTGAGGTGGTATGGACACTTAAAGAGAATGGATGAGAGGAAGATTCCCAAGAGGATACATGAGATGCAGATGCAGAAGAAACGACCAAGGGGAAGACCAAGAGATAGATGGCTGAAAGGAGTGGAGGAATGTGTCAAGAAGAGAGGTGAGGACTGGACCAGAGTGACAGCGGAGAGGTGGTGGGAAGAAAGGACTAAGTGGCGAGGCTTATGTTCCAAACAGACCCAGCCTGGGGCTGGAAACTGTACAAGATGATGATGATGATAAGACCACTGGGTAAATACCCAATTTATATTTACCTTCCCACTGGGTATTTACCCATCCCACATCACTATCCACAGGGGGTTGAACAAATCAAAAACTGGCAAGTTATTCGGCCAAGTCAGCCCTATTAGTCGCCTCCTACGACAGGCAGGGCATACCGAGGGTGTATTCTATCCCGCACCCACACGGAGATGATGTAAAAATAAAAGCCATAAATAATTAATACATGGCCCAATTTTCACAATTACGATATTTTAGCGCGAATCTATAGTTTTGCAGATATAAGACTTATCACACCATAGATAATGAACTTAAGATCGCAACAGATAGAATTTATTTTTAGATTGCCTGATATTGGTGGAGACACCCTATTTCTCAGGGGAGTAATTATTTTCATAATAAGGAAGTTATGATTTTTTTTTCTTAAATGTTACTTGAAAAATCTGGGAGGGTATCACAGGAATGTTAGGTTGCGAGAAACTTTTTTGCTGTCGACTTTACGTTAGTGACTAAGCGAGAAGAAATGTTCATTAATGTCTGAAATAGTTTTTAAAACAAGCCAGAGCTCGATATTAGATAGCATTCATAAGTTATAGGACTTTGCGTACTCCTCCCGCCCAGCGCTGATGCACCGAAAGTTTGTTTAATCAGATGGCCCGTAGGCTATCTCCCCAACTGCGTTCGATGGAGGGTAGGTGATGGTGTAAAGTTAAACTGTGAAATGAAGTGGTCCTTGTGTTCTTTATAAATTGTCCGTCTCGTTGCGTAGTGGCAAGCATTCTTGGCAGTCACCGTGCTGTCACCGCGGAGTTCCGGGTTTGAATCCCGGCTCTGCCAAGAAATGTAATTCTGGTCCGAGGGCTGGAACGAGGTGTACGCAATTTCATGAGACAAAACTGAGAAGAGGCGGGTTCGATTCCAACCTCAACCATCCTCTAAATGGTTTCCACGGTTTGCCTTTGTTCATCCCAGGAATGAACAAGGGTTTGTTAATGGTGCAGAGTTAACGTTTTGCCAAAAGAACATGGCAGACACCCACGACAAAATGACAGGTGAAGTGTATGAAAAGTGTATCATCTTGGCTTACAGGATTGAGCCGCGTCGCATATCGGTTATTATTTCCCGACGTTTCAGCTGAGTTTGAGTACAGACACCAACTCGTACCTACCCATGATTAAGGCTGCTGCAATGTCAGCCGAAACGTCGGGAAATAATAACCGATATGCGATGCGGCTCAATCCTGTAAGCCAAGATGATAAACTTGACACCGGCCGCGAAAGCCTACGATCTAAATGTATGAAAAGTGGTTCGCCGAGCAATTGTCGCCCAATGTTCGCTTGCCATTATACCACAGTGAACTTTATCCCATCGAAATGGTTTGGGCGCAAGTGAAGAACTATATAAAATTGAACGTCTCATTCAAGGAACAAGAAATGAAGAATTTAAATTTGGCTGCATGCCACCACTTGACCACACAAAATTGGGTACATTACGTGGACCACAAAACCCTATAGGGTCTAGGCAGGAAATAGCATGGGTCTCATATGAGCAAGAGTTGACCTCTTTTTGATTTTTTCAGCCATAGGATACAAATGTACAATTTTCAGCAGTTGGTGCGAAATTGCAGCACATCCGCGTCTGGAATTTTCTGAGATCTTGAGCTGTTAGCTTCTTTAAGTGCAAATTGCGAGTGGCAGCGCGGTCTGCAGGCGAAATAGAAGACTGAGCGGGAGGACTCTACCGAGCATTCGGGGGCTAAGAAGTCAGGCATTATGAGACTTTTCAAGATTTCCCGTATCAAGTGCGAATTTCCCGTATAATTCCCGTATTTTTCCCGGGTCACTTAAATTCCCGTATTTCCCGTATCGCTCAACACCCTGCATCGTGTGCCCGGCCTTGAAGGATGTTGCATATGCAGTAGATCTGGCATCAGCGCGCTCCATTTAGTGCGTACTGTCTTTTAAGGTAGAGACGCACTACATTACTACATCATTTCCAGATATCATTAGTACAGGTATTTTGCTAATTTCAGTAGTTGAAGAATTTTTTACTTCGGTTCAGGTAAACTCCACTCTTACCTACAATATTGCTAACACTGCACATAAGGTAACCGACTCATCAATAATCTTTATCGAGACCAATGGATTTTGCATAGACTAATAATTTCAAGGCATCAATAACCTTTATCCAGACCAATCGTTTTGCCAATTAATGCATTTTCACATAAATACAAGATGTATTTTGTATCCTATATGTTGGTAACAGTAATGTGATGTCAAGACCTGATGTGCCAAACAAACATGGCAATTGTTGTTGAATGAGCAAGAAACAAACAAAAAATTTACGTAATTTAGCACACATTTCCAGTGCAGTAGTGATCATGGACAGTAATTTCAATTGGTAATGATTCTCAGATTATGAAATAAGGTATGAAAATGACTTATATTATCCAAGTGAAAGTGTAGAATCCAGGCTCACTACTCCTGAACTATTAGGCTACTCAGGTAAGCATTCTCAATATGGGGGGTTTAGTCAATGTTTTAGTGGCAACTTGAAGTATGAGATGGACATAATATTCAATGTAGCCTATTTTGCTATCAATTTAGTGATGATTCCATGAAAAAAAAAAAACGACAACCCAACCTTAACCTAGCTCTAGATCAAGACACGAACAAGCAGAGAGACATATTTGATAAATAAATGACCGTCAAAATCCAGAGAGCAATAGAAGCTAGCTAACAGTCGTATGCACTACATGACAGTGAATAATATTTATGATATAATTTAATAATTTCTCCAAAAACCATTAGTATTTTGAATCACATTCTGAAAAAACATTATCATTATGAACTGGCAGAACATATTTTCCTTTGTATGTGAAAAGCAACCCTGACCCAGTGCTGGTGGCACGACACAAACCTGATACGGTATGTAATGATATTTATTCAATTAATTCCAAAGAGCCATAGGCTCGTACAGAGGAATTGTACAGTAATATGTGTGTTTACACACCAGGAAGAAAATTCTGAATTAATCCATTAATCCATTATCTAGTCAAGTACGAAGAATCTAGAAGGCACCCACACTTGCTCGATCCTAAGGAAGCCTAGACAATAAATTTACTGTTGAAAAAAAATCTACATCGTACTCCTGCACACAAGAATACATGCCTTAAATTCTGGGAATTTTAACAAAATACTGAGATTAGTCATTACCTTTCTTCTCTGCCACTGGAGTACCGATGGAATCGAGCCGCATTTTCTTAGAAACGCGTGCACTTGACCTAGTCTGTAATCCAGTACTTGAACCTTCTCCCTCCTGATTGTGTGTGACAGAACCCAAAGCTTCAGGTGGTTCTTCGGGTGCCTCACTTGCCACAGGCTGTTTCTCCATACTTGGGACTGGGGTTGTATTAGTAGTAATTTCTCCAACACCATGGCTGACTTTATTGCATGTATCCATAACTGAAAACATTGTAATATTATCTCCCAGATCAGCACGTAGAAATATGACGGACTTATCACAAAATGTTGCTTTACCAAGGGAAATAGGAAAACTTGGCAAGGCTAGCATAGTCATTAACCATTGGGTACCCTTCATTAGTTCAGTGAATATAACACTCTTTTTCTAGGGCAAACCTGACGTGACAAAATGTTCGCAGGAGCATCACTGATTCTTAGAACACTAAGCCTTAAGTTTATATAGGAAATTTTCACTTAATTTAACATTTTAATTCAAGGAAATACATAAAGTTATCGACGTCTACAAACAAAATTCCTTGCAAATGGCGGGTGTGTAATTACGCGAGCTAACAATTCGTTTTCTGGGCAAAATATTATTATTAGAGAATTTTTTACATACCCTATCAATATTTGTGCATATGCGTAGAAGGTTTTCCTTCATTTAAAGCTGTCTTTCGCCACAAAAGCACGCAGAATTTGCTCGCTACATGGTGTCAATAATCTGTGCTTCATCCGTGTAGCAAAAATCGTAGTCCCTCTCAAAAACAGTGGCCAATTGCCAACATCCTGTAACAAATGTCCCCTGTGCGAGTACTAAAATAGTCATTATTTTTGGCTGAATACATTTTCTTCGGACAAGAGAACTTATACACATGGTGAATGTGCTAGCTGAATTAAAACTTTTTAGTGTGCACACTGAAAAAATCCCACATAAAATATTAGACGATGACTCAAAGCATAACGAATAGCTTATTCTATACGTTATGCTTGGGCAATCCCCATCCTCTTCCCAGGCTATTCCCCTTTCGACATAAAGTGACGTTTCATATGCACTACGGTACTTGTAACAACGTTGGTAGGCTACACAATTCATCGCTCTTTCTTTCCTAAAAGGAAATCCCTCGAAAACTTTCTTGACAGTTTAAATTAATGACGCAGATCAAGATTTGTTCTAATCTTTTCTTGAGCTCACAAAGTTTAAACGAGCAGAGAAATCACCCACATATTCAGTAGGTTTCGTTTGTGGAGCGATTTGTATGAGAAATATGTAATTAATATGTAATTAATTCACTATCTATAGACAGTCAAGTGAGAAGAATCTAGACCTAGACACCCACACTCGCTCGATCACGAGTTTCCCAGTTCCCCCCAGATCATCTCCCGTGATAAAACGCAATTTCTTGGAAAAGTTGTTACGCGTGATAGCAGCAATCTAAACATAGGTCCTGTCTGATAATTATAACGCCTTGCCAAATTTTGAAAAATGGGCCTCGGCTTGTACTTATGCGGTCCTGGTTTGATCCTTAGGCCTGGTTTCTCTCCCCCCAAGAATATAAACGAATATTCCCTCGTAATAACATCGTAGTCTCGATCGAAAGTTGATATTCTGAATTCTTCAGTAGGGTACCGGTACTAGTAAACGTAGCTGTATTTGACAAAATGCGTAGCCTACTGAGCCTCAGAGGAATAACTGGGAATAACTTAGGCCTACTCTCTTTTCTCTTTAATCGAGTTTTTGTGTGTTCATGTTTGCATCTTCCATTACTTGTACAGTCATCTGGTAGTAGCCTACTTGCTGGAAAGTTGGAGAACTTTTTCATTTTTGGGTTTTCCATGTTTTTTGGGATGCTGATTTCGAATCTGAACTTTGCCACCTCTAAAAAGTTCGGGAAGTACGAAAAAAAAAATTGAAAGAAATAACGCCCAAAATTGTGGGGGGGGTTCTCGTTTTATGCTTACAACTCGCTAAATATGCGTTTTCAGATGAACATCACTATGTACTAAAACAAAGAACGGTAGATAAAATAACCAACAACTTCGTCTCTTACAGCCTCTCAGAATAATAGTTTCGACGCTATAGCAAGCGTTAATTTCGTAACATCTGTGCAATGGCGTACGCAGGATTTCCTTCTGGGGGGGGGGGGTGTTCATTCATAGTAATGTCCTATAATAAAAATGATAATTCGAATATAATTCATAAAAAGCAACAACTCGGTTAAATAAACACTACCGGACCCAAGCGAGAAATCTCGCATGTTCATAAACCACCCTTCCCCGATAGGTTTATAACGAGAGAATTAATTGCAGCATGTTAGAGCTCCAGTATTTGCAAATCGCACACTTCTAACAAAAATTGATATTTATGAAATTAGAATGGAATTCGTCACTGCTAATGTCATTTGTGTGCTGAGTCCATTGATTTATCTTAGCGGTAACACTCACCAGTTATTCGATATTTTTGAAATTATACGATTTGAGTACTCATTCCTTTGACTTACTGTTTCTGAAATCCATGCAAAATGATAAAGGAAAGACCTCATAATGTTAAAATGACACGAAACAGGCATCACAGTGTCCAAAATGTGAAGTGCACAGCAATTACGGAGCATATTTTCCTACAGCAACAGTATCGACAAATCTCACACTTCGTTCATTTTTTAAAAGTCATTTTTTTAAGAAATTATTGATATTTATGAAATTAGAGTGCAATTCGTCACTGCTAATGTCTATTCTCTTTCATTTGAATGCTCATTTGGCACGATCGGTCGCTTGTGAGCACCACAGGAGGGATCTATACTAATGAAAGAATATATATATGATGATTCTCTTTGCATGAAAACTATTTTAACTATATTTTTCATCACTTTAAACAATATTACAAACACAATTGAAAACATAAACGATTAATAAAAAATACGGAAAAGAGTTTAGCCCAATATAGATATTGCACTAGATACAAACGGACAAAAAGAAATGTCTAAATTGTCAATCGGGCTATACCAAAGAATCTGATTAAGTAGATATTTGCCCTGGAATTTGTTGAAGGACTTAGACAAGTCTACTTCAATCGTATATCAAGCCTTCTAGGTTTGACAGACAAGCCATTCAGTACTTCCTCAATTGAAACATCAACAGTATCATGAATGAACATCAAAGCTATTCCATTAAGGCGTTCTTCACTAGTTGAATTCCTTAAATAGTTCTTCAAGAATTTTAAGGACGAAAACGATCTTTCACTCGAGCAGGTTGTGACAGGTAAGGTAGCCATGATGACAAGCAGGTTATACACAACTGGAAACATGTTCTTATTGCATATTGACAAAGCATCTATAGCACTCTTGGGCTTCTTTTCAATAGGTTTCAGAGTTTGTTTCCAGAGAAGTAGCTCGCCTCTAATATAAAGGGGAAGTCCATAAAATTCAGCTACATTTTCTACTTCAGCTATGCTTTGGTTGGATAGTTCGTCTTCAGTTGTGGTAACTAGCATTTGCAATGGCTGAAGAGTTTCTTTATGGGAGACAAATTTATCATCAAGTGATGAAATAGTTTCTTCAAGAAATGGGATGAAAATAACCTGCCTATAATATTCTTCCGGATTGTTAGATGAAACGTTGTTCCTCATCGTTTGTCGAACAACAGTTCGAGGCTGAACTACAGGCACTCCAAATTCTTTGCAGAACTCTAAAACCGAATTATATGCACACAAAAACCTTGCGTCTGCATCTGCCCTCATTTCTTCAAGAGACCTCTTAACATTCATGGAGGCGTTGATTGCTTGACTGAGATCCAAATTTTCAGTTTGAAGGTATTTGCTGAGAGGAAGTGTGATTTGAAATGCTTCATGAATGACAAATACACTTATCAAGAACTCAAATTTGCTGATAGCGCACAGAAGAAATTGCGCATCTGTAGCTGCCTTCTTATCAACCCATGCTGCTATTTTTTCTAATGCCAACAATAACGGTTTCAGAAGTTCAATGAATGAACGAACAGACTCGTGCTTTTCAATCCATCTCGTTGCACATAACTTCTTGAGTTTACTCACTCGGGGTTTCTCTTCCATACTTTCAACTTCATTTGTCAACACAGCCTGCCTCTTTGGTGAAGTACTAAAAAAGGCATAAGCTCTTTCAATTGTACCCATACAGTTCCTAATCTCTGCAACTCTACACCCTTCAGAAATGGCCAGGTTTAAACAGTGAGCACTACAGTGAACATACTGGGCTTTGGGAAACTGTTTTCGTACAATGGCCTGAGCACCTCTGTAGGATCCACTCATGGCACTAGCTCCATCATAACCTTGGCCTACAAGATATTCTGCATCCAGTCCCACACTTTTCAAACCAGACAATATGCTATTCGCAAGGCCTAACCCAGAAGCATCATTGATAGCAATAAATTGCAGAAACTCCTCATGTACGGAATTATCTTGAACGAAACGGACGCATAGTGACATTTGCTGCACACCACTGATGTCTGTGGTCTCGTCAGCAAGAACAGAAAAGTATTTAGCTTTTTTCACCTGATTGACTAACCTTTTCAATATAATGTCATTCAAAGATGAAATAATTTCATTCTGAATCCGTGGGCTTACGTATGTTGCATTTAAGGATGCTGTCATCAAATGTTCCTTTAGTATTGTATCACCAGCTTCTGCTCGAAACTTGAGAAGAGACCTGAAATTTCCCTCCCCTTTCTTGAGAGGCTCATCTAAATTTACAGGTCCCGAATCCCTGTGACCACGGAAAGCAATGCCCATTCCAGCAAGGAAAATCACAAATTTAATTATTGGTATGAGTTTCTCCCTGTTGCGTAATATGTTGGATTGAACACCCCTATCCAAGCTTACGTCAACAGCAGGTTTTGTACCTTTGTATATGGCGAGAAAGTTCGCAGCCTTTTCCGTACATGCCATATGATACTTGGTTTCTTGGTGTTTTTTGAAATCCTCCTTCGCATTTTTCCAGTTCATGTAAGGAAATTTTACTAGTTTACCTGGCGATGAAGATTGTTTCCTAACAACGGTGCAAAACAACGAACAATATTTACAAAAGGCTCCGTTCTTTGAAGAAGAATAAACTAGCCATTTCCACTCTGATAACCAGTTCAACTGAAATTTCAGATTCCTTGGACCCGATAAAGGGAAATTAAAATTGCTTCCAGGTGTCCAGGCATTTTCCAACAGTTCATTTTTCAGATAATCATCAATCTAAAGAAAAAAGTAAATCACAACATTGAAATAATTAACATGTACCGACACATATGTAGGCCAAGACCATACAAATGCCGGTATAACATAATAGGTAAAGCATCGAAATGCAAATCAGTTACAGAAATAGCAATTATCATAAATCATATTGTAAACACACCTGTTGGCCAGCATAACCTCCTAAGTCTGTTCGATGTATTTGGTCGGTAGCCAGCTTGGTAGTAGCCGATAATTCTTCAAGTTCATTTTCAATTCTTAAAGATGAACTACTTGCAATGGCAGTGTTGCATGTAACATCTACTCTTGGTTTTTTAATAATAAATCGATCCATTACGCATTACAAATTAACTCGGAAAAAAAGTGCGACTCACGATCTGGCAGTTTACAGATATGCACGTTTAAAGCAGCACGAAGCTGCGTTACGATAGTTACCAATCGCACACTTTAACAGTAAAACGACAATTTTGATATTTCGCCTAGTGTAGTTAGTTATTATTGCTTTAAGTGGAAGAACAGCGAGGTCATCTGCCCCTCTTGCTCCGTTTAACATGTAGTTTAAGGGTGTTTACCCCAGGCCATAACCAGTAGCTAGCGCCAAAGCTGGAGAAGTCTCGTTGCGAGTTGAGTGGACGTCATTTACCACGTGAAGGCCTAAAGAAGCCTCACTGGCAGCAATCAAAACATTTTCCAGGTGTTAGATGGGACAATATAAGGAGTCATGTAAACTAATGTCTCTGGGGGGTGTTAAACCCTAACCCCCCCGTCGGTACTCCACTGCATCTGTGTAGGGAGTGATGAGAGCTGAGTCAGCATATGTACGAAAATAATCCGTTCGCTGAGTCATTTTTTACTCCCATTCCTCCCAACCCTCAACCCCAAGTAAAATAATGCAATTAGAGAAATGATTCTTCTTTTTTTTTAAATAATTGTTGTTTAACTTTATATAAAAAAAAGTTTATTTTATAACAAAAAGTTAATTTTATGTTACAAGAAACTAAGTTACAATTATGTGTTTTTGGGATAAGTCTACACTAGAAGCAAAAAATAGATGTACGGTACAGTTAAATATAAAAAGTTGAACAAATAAAGTGCTCAGACGATAAAATTGTACTTTATCTTTAGAAGGGGAAACCTCATTAAACCCTAGATCGATATATTCCAGAGGGTCCAGGCTGCAACATCTTCAACGTCCATTGCACTTTCTACATCACTGCTTGTTAAAGTTCACCTGTTGAAAACATATTAGTCGACTAAATGAAGTACGGTATACTGAAATTGAACTACTCGTAGGTACTTTGAAGGTTATCAACGAAATAATTCATATGAAACATTAACATATAATCAACAAATGTATGCAAATAAAGTGGCTACCTTGTAACGACCTCTCTCTATTTTCGTCAAATAGCTTATTATGATAATAGTGGAAACTCTCGCCACTTAACACGCAGCGCAGCGGCGACAGTGCATAGTGCTACTATCTAGCGGCTCGAATAGACAACTACTGGAACGAACTATTGGAGTATATCACAATTCGACTTAAAATCGCAAAGAAATACAGATTTTTAGTCCTTTGCGTACTTACTGCAGCATAATATAAGGAAGGGAGATGGATGATGATCCGAAAGGGGCAGCAATAAGAATGAAATACATGTCTATTGACATTAACACATTTGATCGTTATTTTATGACAGCAGTTTGACTAGCCTACAGATATTTCCAAAAGCAAATTACAGTACACGTGAAACATCTTATTGAGCTTGATATTTTTAGTGGGAAGGTTTTTCACTGATGAATCATTCGTTTTATTCAGATATGCCTTAGGCTGGCTGCGTGGCTCAGCGGTATCGTTCTCACCAGCTGATCCCGAGGTTTTAGGATCGAATCCGGGCACTGCTTGTTGGCATTTGAGAGTGCGCAAATACGAGAGAGCCGTGTCAGTAGATTTACTGGCACGTTAAATATTCCCATCGGGGCGAAATTCCGGTACCCCGGCATCTCTAAAAGTTGCAGTACTTAACAGGGACGTAAAACCAATGAAAATTAAAATTAAACACATACCATAAGCCTTAATAGTGACTTTGAAATACTTGTCAGTCAGTAATATCGTACAGCTATTACAGATACCTTAATTAGTCATTAATTGATAGAAAACAACCAGTTAATCCGCTTCCAATCCCATGGATGCTTTCAGACAAAAATTGGCAAAAACTATCTCCATGTTCATGACATTTTGGCAGACAAACCCTCCATACACATTTGGAATCAGCATTGAGGAGTTATTTACTCTTCACAACCCACTGAGCAAACTTGGAAAGGATTAAATGGATAGATTTAATCACAACAATGATTTAAAGAAAGAAGGAGGCGGCCCTAGAAATATTTGCAGGTGGTGCGAGATCCTCCTCCCCTATGAAGACTAAATACAACACATTTTTTACATTATTTATAACTATTATTTTAATATTAAAAATAATATTCCTAGAACGCTACTAAATTATGATTTAATATTAAACAATAGTCACGCTTAGACCTGGCTAGGCAAGATCATTATCTACACAAAAGGAAATATGCCTAATATGATGTTACTAACTTCTTACATAACACCACCTTAGTAAAGTAGTAACGTTCGAACAGCAAGTAAAGTTTCAATTTCACGCGTAGCTTGCAACACAGACACAAATCACGATCCACATGCACCCGCACACGATTGAACGCCAAGAAAACAGGTGATGGACAGAACCCTAGATGTATTGGTTTCAACTCGTTAATATTTATACAACGTTAAGTGAGAATTTCACGTTATATGTCTATACCTTTGAAATGCACGCACCCCAGCTCACTTACAGTCTATATAGAATTAATTTTGACTGGTAAGGTTAAGTAGTATGCTAATAAGGTGATTGTTTTTTTTTTTTTTCTTTTTTTCCGCTGTCAAACTATCGTTGCATATTCTGCGCCTCCCATATGATATGACAGCGCACGGTGCGGTCGCATCACTCTCACCGCCCTAGGGCCGCCCCTGAGAAATTATGCTATGCTCAGATTAATAGAAAAAAATACAGGCACGTAAACATTAGTAAGTAGACTCACACCTGTTTGTTTTGACGAAATCTGTAAAATGACTTGGGATGACTTTGTATTTTGTAATGAAAACATCCATACATAGCCCAAAAGTTACACTTCTAACATATACAGCATATAAACTTGCCAGCTGATTGAAGTCGAGTTCGTAGTTGTCTGCGCGAACCGCTAGATGGCACGCATAATCAGTGTCGCCAGTTTCTCGTGGGAGTTTCCACTATTATCATATTAAGCTATTTGTTTTCGTACATATGCTACCTACGTCTGACTCAGCTCTCTCTAGGATCGTCCATGTCGACATCATCCAGTTCAGGATCGCCAAGATCAGGTTGCACTATGTTGTCGAAGCTCTCTTCACAATTCAGGCAAATTCAGGAGCAATATAAGCCTGCCTTCCTGCAGCCACAGTTTCCTCGACAGCCTTTCTTACATTTGCATGATACGCATTACAGCAAGGAATCTGGGACAGGGGGCTGCAAGGAGGTGACTGGCACTAAACCATTCTTTGATGTTTTCCAACCCCATACTGCAGCTGCAGTAGGAGGCAATGCAGCAATGTTGGCTGTGGTGTTGTATGCAGATTTAACATACTGCTTATATCTCACTTCGTTCAGAGAAGTGATGCCTTGTTTTTTCCCATACAGAGTTATAAGAAAACGATCACCAGCATTAGCAATAGCTTCTGCATCAGCATCAGGGTTCTTAAATATCTGAATTATATCTGACAGCACAGGATTGTTCTTGAGGATCTTCATAAATTTTGTTTTGCCCTGGTTGTACAAAGCAGATGTAGTGTCACATCCGCTCATAGCATGCAGGAACAGGATGTGTTTGCCAAATGCTTTGTCGATCGCAGTAAGAGGGCGATAAAAGGCTTGAGCTTGTTGTTCTTTGTCAGGTTTTAGGAAGAAAACATTGGGAGAATCACAGAGGTCAATCTTGATGACTAAACGGTCTGCATCCTCCCCCAACAAGTACTACAAATTCATGGTTTGGTGCTAGATTGATATCTGTGTTTACAATTAAAGTATCAGCATCTTCTGTAGCTTGTTTGCACACCATTTTTTCCTCAGAGAATTCTCTAAGGAGTATAGATGTCAAAAGATTTTTGTTTTTGGAGTTGGATAGAAAAATCTCCTGGGAAACCTGTAGTACCATTTCTTCTGTGATTATCAATTCAACAGATTTCATTTTGAGTGCTCTCCTTGAGCGTTCAAAGAATTTTGTACCCCCGTCAGCAACATTATCTGGGTACCCATCAAAAACAACTTTTGCACCTGTCTTGAAGTGAGATTTCACATAACTCACATAACTCTTACAAATGTCTGCAAATGTTTGCCCACTGTGCCACACAACTCAGTGCAACAGATACCCTCCATCAATAACAAACAACAAGCTCTCATTATTTGGTATGTCTTGTGTAGGCTTCAAACTATATATAAGGTTGTTTTGGATCCTTTTCTCATACCTATCCCGTCAAATAATGAAAGGGGGTAGGGGTGTGAGGAGGTAGGATGGAAGGGGGACAGAGCATTCACCTGGAACACGAAGCGCGGAGAGAGCCGACAGAAGCTGCCTATACTTTCAATTATTCATCATCATCATCATTTTCCATCTCCAGTTTCCCGGGTGTGGCAAACAAGCGCTCTCCATCTTGCCCGATCTTGGTACACCATTTGTTCTTGGACATCATCCCAGTTAAAACCATTCTTCTCCACCTCTGATCGAACTGTCTCTACCCATCGTCTCCTTGGTCTTCCTCTGGGTCTCTTCCCTCTGACATCCAGGTTAAAGTAGAGCTGTCCTTCCTCATTACATGGCCATACCACTGAAGTCTGCGTTTCCCCAGAAAGTTGGTAACAGGGACCCTGATGCCAGCTGTTGCTGTTCTAGTCTCTCCTGGTACTTTGGTTCATAGTCCTAATAAATCTCATTTCTGTGGCTTGAATTCTACTGTAATTCTTACTTAGCAATGTACATGTTTCCATACCATAAGTAAAGATTGGAACAAAGTAGGTGTGATACAACGTTGCCTTTGCTGCCAAGGGTATATTTTTGTCCCAAAGTAAGTGCCGAAATTGGTTATAAAAATGTGATGCTTTCTGTGTCCTATTTAGAATTTCTTGTTTGAGGGTGTTCCAAGATACTGGAAGTGAGAAACGGATTCTAGTTTTGCTCCCTCCAAATATATGTTTGAACTTTTCCTATCTCTGCTAATGGTCATTTCAACAGTCTTGGCCTTGCTGTTCTTCAGAGTAAATTCTTTAAATTTGTTGTTCCAAGCAGTCAGTCTCTCCTGTACTTCCACCTCTGTTTCTCTCCATAAGACCACGTCATCTGCAAATACCAAAGCTCGTGGTTCATTTCCTTAATACATTTTAAAATTCTGTCTATAACAGTAACAAACAATAGTGGTGACTAGGTACTTCCTTGCTGGACTCCCCTTTTTGTCTCAAAACATTCAGAACGACCATTTCCTATTTGGACACAACTATAACAACTCCGATATAACATCCTTATTTTGTCAACCAGGTAGTATGGCACTTTTAAGTCTTCAAGACATTTCCAGATCTTATTGCGGGGAACACTATCGTAGGGTCTCCCACAAGTCCAACCCCTCCTCCACGTGGTGGGAGACGGGCAATAGCATGAAGTAGGGGATTGCCTGTAGGGGTGAAGTACAGTGGGGACTTTGTGTGCCCCGGGACCGCTGCGGTAGCTGTGAAGGCTCTATGGGAACCCTGAAAAGTGACGGCTGACGGGGCTCTGGTGAAGCTACGATAGGCCTAGCAAGCCAGTAGTGAATATCATATTTGCTTTCAAAACAGGAACAGGCCTCGGAAAGGACGGATGCAAACGACGACGACCCGGATATGCTAATGGACTACGAGTTGGGACATTAAACATACAGACACTGACAGGAAAGGTGGAGGAGATTGTAGATGTGATGGGGAGAAGAAAACTGGATATACTGGGCTTGGCAGAAACAAGATGGAAAGGAGAAGGTCGCAGAGAACTAAGGAAAGGGTACCGGTTGTACTGGAGTGGGAACAGTGAAGGAAGGAGCAGCGGAGTAGGAGTAGTTGTGAGAGATGGAATGAAGGAAGAGGTAAAGGGAATAAGTGACAGGGTCATGAAGATCAGAGTAACTGTAAAGGGAAGAAGCCTGGAGATAGTCCAGGTATATGCCCCTCAAGTTGGATGTACAGCTCAAGAGAAGGAAGACTTTGAGGAGGAGCTACAACAGCAGTTGAATGGTCAGAGCATCATTGTCATGGGAGATTTGAATGCATATGTAGGAAGTGAAAGGCAAGGATATGAAAATGTATTGGGAGCAGAAGGATAGGGTAGCAGGAATGAAGAAGGGAGAAAGTTGCTGGATTGTTGCAAGAGAAACGGTTTAGTGGTAGGCAACTCCTGGTTCCGGAAGAAAGAAAGCCACAAGGTAACGTGGTACAGCAGTGATTTAACAAAGAAATCTTTGGTAGATTACATGCTGTACGACTGGGAAATGAAGAGAAGTGTCAGAGATCTTCTTCTTCCTGGCGTTGTTCCCAATTATTTTTTGGGGTCCGCCACTCTGCAACTCGCTCTCCATTTGTTGCGGTTTGCTGCATCTGTAGGACGAAGACCTACGATGCGCATATCGTCGTGTAGGGTATCCATCCAACGCCTTTTTGGTCGTCCTTGAGGTCTTTGTCCATCAGGCTCGAGAGCAAGTGACTTGCTTACAATGGACTCTGTATTTGCTCGGGCTACGTGTCCGTACCAACACAACCGAGTCTCCCTCATTTTGGCTGGAATAGGGGCAATTCCAAGAGTATTGCGGACAGAGATATAAAGGTAATACCATCAGAGGCCTTAGATAGCGACCACAGAATACTTGTAATGAACCTGGGAGTTGTTAAGGATAGCAAGAGGACAGAGTACCAGGAAAGGAGAATCAAAGTATGGAAACTCAAGGAAAAGGAAGTCAAGGAAGAATTCCAGAAGATAATAAGGGAAAGGATACCAACAGACAATCCTAAAACAGGGGAAGAGGAATGGAAGCAATTCAAGAACACAATTGTGGAAGCTGCAGTGGCAGTATGTGGAAGAACTAGCAACAGAAAGCGGTGTAAAGAGACACCATGGTGGAATGAGAGAGTAAAAGAAGCTGTGGGAAGGAAGAACAAGGCTTTCAGAGTGTGGTTCCAGGAAAGAACTGATCTGGCAAGGGAAGATTATAAGATAAAGAAGAAAGAAGCAAACAAGATTGTCGCAGAGGAGAGGAAGAAGTGGATGGTAAAGTGGACAGAGATGATGGAGGAAGACAGCAGAGGAAATAAAAAAGTACTTTATGGAATGGTCAAAAGTAAGAGAAGAGGTCTGCGAGTGGATGTGGTAATGATGGACAAAAACGGAAATGAGGTATACAATAAGAAACACTCAAGACAGTGTGGAAAGAGTACTTTGAGGATTTGCTGAATCCAAATGGTCATAGGGAGGAAGACAATGTATTGGAAGATGGAGAAGACAACACAGGAATGGAAAAGGACCTGAATTGGAGAGAACTGGAGATGGCTATAGACAAGATGAAAGGAGGAAGGGCACCGGGTGTGGATGAAGTGAGTGTTGAAATGTTGAAGGCAGCAGGGGAGGTTGGGAAACAGTGGCTGTACCGTGTGATGAGGGTGATATGGAAGGAGAAAAAGACCCCAGAAGATTGGAAGAAAGGATTAATTGTCCCAATATTTAAGAAAGGAAGCAGAAAGGAGTGCAGAAATTACAGGGGAGTCACACTCATACACAGTGGCGGCTCATTGATGAAATATCAGGTGAAGAGCCAAACTCCTAATTTCATCAGTGCATGATGTTTGCGTTTGTGGATATTGACATTCTTTTTCGTATTTTAATGCTAAAATATATACTAAATTCCTAACACTTAAAACCAAACCAAAGATAAGTTATCGTACTAAAAAGTCAAACTCGCTTATTTTTTATAGCTTAAATGAATCCTCCGTTCCCTAAGGTAATCTTGTCCATGATGTCCTCATAGAAGGCCTTCAATCAATTTCAACTACAATTCACGGTTTATGGAGATAACCAATGATGTAAGTCTGGAGTGAGATATTGTGTTACTTGCAAAAGTATTGAATCTTTTCAAACAAGAGAAACTGCGTTCTACTGATGCACTTGTATAAGATATTGCCAGTACCCAATCAAGCAAAAGTTTGTAAGTCTCTTCTATTCACGGAGTTCTTGATGCATTTCTCCCGACTATTTTTACTTTGTAGGATTCATGAGCATAAAATAGTGACAGTTCATTTCTTAAATGTGGGGTATTGCTGAATATGTTTGTTATACAGCTCAAATTTGTCGGAATCTATAAGACTTATTTAAGAATTGTAATTTATCACAACCATGCGTTAGCATAGAAAAAAAAGCGGAACATTATTAAGTCGGTCCTTGATATGATCTCTGATGTACTCTGATATTGCATCAGTTATTTCCAGAGAACACACTTTGAATTTTATTTTAATAATTTTGAGGTTCTAAGGGCTTTTTAGATATCAGTATCTTCAATAATTCCTTAAAGTGCACACGGTTTAAAGAGGTCTCGTCATGTCCTCTAGAAATGAGTTCCTGTAAACTTAAGTATAGAACAACTCTAATCACAAGACCCAGGATCTGCATATTTAAAGTCACATTCACATTACATTTAAGTGCACTTAGTCTTGCATTTTCCCTTAAATTGTCAGATATCGTGCTTGTGTGCGTGTTCTAAGTGGTAACTGGTTCTTTAAATGTTGCTCACTGTCTTCGTGTTTGTTCAACCCGCGCGTAATGTTTTGGAAATTTGTTACTGTTACTGTAAAGTAAGCAAGGCCAACAGAACAGTTCTATAACTACTGCACAACTATGTGAACTGTTCGAACCAAGATCCCTTGCGATGAAGGCCATAGGACTTTCCGGTTTTATTTCTTTAGTGCACAGTTCTATTAATTTCTTTGGCCGCCCACAAATTAATAAATCAATTAATAAATCCCTTTTGTCTTCACCTTTCCACCTACTAAAGGGAATTTCTAATAAAATTAATAACGTGTCTTTCACTGCAAACATTATACACTAAAAGCCATCAACTTTCATCAACAACAGGGTATATAATGTTATAAATATATACTATTTATTGGGAAAGTAAATAAAAGCCTCAAGATAAAAGAAAAAGAAGCCAGTTGCAATGTAAACTTTCATCAACTGAACTAGACGTATTGCCTTGCCGACACAGGAACATCTTCACTCGTCTGTCTAACGGCAGGTAATGACGTCACAACTGACGTCAGGTTACCATGGCAACGAGACGATGTGGCTGACATAAACAAGATACTTCGTCTCCTGCAGGTTTCCTTCCAAGTTACGGCAGTACAATCTTGCGACAGGGAGTACAACTGCCACAAGGACGTCATGCAGCCTTGCTTGCGCACCATCTAGCGACGGAGTGTAGAAATAACAGTACACAAAATGAAAAAGTAGCCCAAGACAATGACAACATTTTGAATTAAATAAGAAAAAATAATGTTTATTTTATTTAAGAGATGGCTAGTGAAGAGGCTCTTCACTCTCTTCCCCTGAATAGCTGCTACTGCTCATACATCACTGTGCCAAGATATATGAAAAGATATTAGAAAGTAGAATACGAGCCAAAGTGGAGAGAAAATTGAGAGAGGAGCAGTATGGTTTCAGACCTGGGAGATCAACAGTGGATCTCATATTTTCAGTGAGACAGCTCCAGGAACACCACTACGAATTTGGAGAGGATCTGCTGATGGCCTTCCTGGACATCGAAAAGGCCTATGATAGTGTGTGTAGGGAGAAGGTTTGGAAAGCAATGGAAAACATGGGAGTGGAAAAAGGGACTGCAGGCAGAGTGAAGGATATGTATTGTGGAAGTGTGAGTTGTGTGAAAGTTGGAGGGGAAAGAACGGACTGGTTCAGGCAAATGAGTGGCCTGAAACAGGGTAGTGCGCTGTCACCCCTTCTCTTTATTGCGGTTATGGACGAGGTAATGACACGGATAGCAAGAAAGATAGGAGAAGATAAGATGAAAGCAATGGTGTTTGCAGATGATCTCATGGTCTGGGGAAACAGGGAGGAGGAAATTCAGGAGCAACTGAAGGCTTGGGAAGAAACAGTGGGAGAGTACGGATGGAAGTTCAACATCAGTAAATGTGACATCCTGTTAACGACCAGGAAAAAGGACAGACCAATGAATGGGATAACACTTGGAGGTGGACAGCTGAAGAAGGTGGAAAGTCTCAAGTACTTGGGAAGTATAGTGGAGGAAAATGGGAGAAATGACAAAGAGATTACGGAACGTGGCAGACAGGCAGAAGCATTTCTGAGAAGCATTAGGAGCTTAGTGTGGAATAAAGATGTCCCACAAAAAAGCAAGGAAGTGTTATACAGAAGCTACTATATCCCGATACTGACCTATGCTTCAGAAACGTGGACAATGAAGAAAAGAGACATAAGCAGAATACAGGCAGGTGAAATGAAGTTCCTGCGAAGTAGGATCGGAGTAACAAGAAGAGACAGGGTGAGGAATGAAAAGGTCAGGGAAATGGTGAAAGAGGAGCCCTTGCAAGGTAGGATTGAGACATCAAGACTGAGGTGGTATGGACACTTAAAGAGAATGGATGAGAAGAGGATACATGAGATGCAGATGCAGAAGAAACGACAAAGGGGAAGACCAAGAGATAGATGGCTGAAAGGAGTGGAGGAATGTGTCAAGAAGAGAGGCGAGGACTGGACCAGAGTGACAGCAGAGAGGTGGTGGGAAGAAAGGACTAAGTGGCGAGGCTTATGTTCCAAACAGACCCAGCCTGGGGCTGGAAACTGTACAAGATGATGATGATGACTATCGTAGGCCTTTTCAATGTCCAAAAAGAAACAGTCAGTCTGAAAGACTGGACTTTATATCATTTTAAATGCTACAAATGCTGAAAAATGCTAGAAAAGCTGGAGGCTTCTCGCTTCGCTCGAAGCTAAAGACTCTTGACATGTTTGATGATCAAGAAACAATCAGAACGCTAGAAAGTTACAAGTCATCGCGGTGAAAGGAGGGAGCTGGCTGGATGACGTCACGCTCACCGTGTCGTTGCCGTCTCGTAACGCCAGAGCTCACCAGTGAACTCAGTACACATGCACCAAGCGGTACTATGACGCCACACACCTCAGTGCATTCTCGGTAAATTTCGTGACGTTGCCGTAACGTAACGACGAAGTCGACTAGATAATTTAAAATGATAAAACACCATCACAAGATCCTTTCCACGTTCCCAATATTTCTCAGCCAAAATCCTTACAGCAAAAATGAGATCAACAGTGCTTCGACCTTTCCTGAAACCATGCTGTTCTTCTTCTAATAAGAGTTCAACTATCTTCCTCAATCTGTTTTCTAAGATATTTTCCAACAACTTCTGTGCCAAAAGTTCAAGTCGTCATAATGCAATATATAGGAACATTGCAAGTCTGATTGCGCCATAACTATCTGTCTGGGAGAAAAATTGTAAGAGACTAAGTTGTTGGTTATTTTATATACCATATTTTAGTACATAGAAAGCTGCTTATAAGACGTGGCACCAGACACGCAGCTTGGAGGATTTAGATAGGTACTGGGCTCTCAAGTCCAGTGCAAAACGAGCTGTAGCAACTGCAAAAGCAGCACATTTCAAAACCATCTACAACGAGCTGGATAAGCCTGGTAGCACAAATAGAATCTACAAACTTGCCCGCGCTCGTGAGTTGGTTGGTTGGTTCCTTAGTTTAGGGGCTGCGACAACGCGGTCATGTAGCCCCGTGTACTTTGGGTGTGTGTAGAATCTGTCTGATAACCGGTGTTAATTGTGATGACTGTATTGGTGTGTGTGTATCTGTTTTTTTAAATTCAAGTAAGGACTGCAACTTTGAATTTTCAAATAGTTCCTACTTTTGCCGCCAAACGCCACCGTCAACGACTACTAGGCCTAGTTCAGAACTAGCTACTAGACGCCACCGCAGTCGACTCTTGGCAACGAACGTAGCAACCTAAGAGCGTTGTTTACATTCTTAACCTATACAATTTAGTTTCACACAGGTGTAATTAGTGGAAAGATCTTTAACATGCCATAAATCTATGACATGGGACCGCCGGCTTTACTTCCCCTCCGAAGGAAGGCATACTGAGGGATTTTTAACGCTCTTAAAAAATCCGACGGCTTCGGCCGGGTTTGAACCCGCTATCTTGGGCATAGAAGCTCAGCATGCTACCAACTACGCCACCGAAGCCGCCGCGCTCGTGAGTGTGCCTCACACGATCTCGGTCATGTTATCAACATCAAAGACAGAAATGGGCTCCTCCTACAAAAGAGAGATGACATACTATGTCGCTGGAAGGAGTATTTTGAGGATATATGCAATACGGAGTTCCCTCATCCACCTCTACCGACAGCTGACCCTATCCACGGCCCTGTGCCCATTATCACTACAGAAGAAGTGTCCACTGCCATCAACAAAATGAAGTCGGGGAAAGTGCCTGGTGCAGATGATATACCAGCCGAAGTATGGAATTTCCTGGAGGAACAAGGTGTAGTATGGCTTACTGACTTCTTCAACAAAATTATTATGGAAGACACAGTACCAGAGGCCTGGATAACCAGTATCACAATTCCTATTTGGAAAGGAAAAGGAGATATACTGGAATGCTCAAATTATAGGCCAATCCGCCTCCTATGCCATACTATGAAAATTTTTGAACGTGTTCTTGATGCGAGGTTACGAAACATCATCACTGTTTCATCTAACCAGTGTGGCTTTGTTAAAAACAGCGGAACAACAGACGCTCTCCATGCACTTCGTCTATTGATGGAACGACACCATGAGAAAAGGAAGACAGTTCAGCCTTTCTTGATATGGAAAAGGCGTTCGATAGAGTACCACATGATCTCATCTGGCTGGCACTGAGGCTACACAGTGTACCAGAAGCCTATGTAAACTGGGTGAAACTTCTGTATCGAAAGACAACAAGCTCTGTGCGGTGCGCAGCAGGAATGTCCGATACCTTCCAAATCACTGTTGGTGTCCATCAAGGATCAGCCTTGTCCCCCTTGCTCTTCATACTCTGCATGAACGCCATCACAAATGACATCCAAACCAGGCATCCATGGACATCATTATATGTGGATGATGTCATGTTAGCTAACGAGACCCGTGGGCGCCTCGAACAGCAAGTACAAGAGTGGAAGATACGTCTTGAAGAATTTGGGATGAAATTGAATCTGAAGAAGACTGAATATCTGGAATGCGGTGACCAAACTGATTGCACGATCACTGTTGGTGAGGTTCAACTTAATAAAGTGACCCAATTCAAATACCTTGGGTCATGCATCACCTCAGACTGCAGCACGATTCCTGATGTCAAAACAAGAGTCACTGCCGCATGGATGAAATGGCGCTAAGTTACTGGAGTCCTATGCGATAAGAAAATTCCATTGCATTTAAAATCTAAGGTATATCGCACAGTGATTAGACCGGTGGCCCTTTATGGATCTTGGGCCGATAACCTCGATGTTAGGCCCCTTAAAACAACAATTATCATCATCATCTTTATGGATCTGAATGCTGGCCTACAACATCGAAGCACGAACAGGTGCTTCATGTAATGGAAATGAAGATGTTGCGGTGGTCCAATGGTATGACTCGACTGGACCATATTAATGGGAATACTAATTGCCATTTCTGGTCCGTATTGACGTATATAAATAGTTTAATCAGTTGAAACTTTCCGTCAAATCAATACAAAATATTTTGCGCTATTATTGCGCTAAGTTAGGTACATGTTTCGAACCTTGCAAGGCGGTCCTTCATCAGCCTCTCACACAAATGGCAACACATCAAAAAAACACTGAACAAAATCCAAAAATGCAATGCTTGCAAGTTTCCTAAAATGCAATTAAATTTAATAAATACCTTAAGATGGTTTGATTTGTTTAGTGATATGGTATTAATACTATTTTTTTTAGGTCTTGACTGGCTTTGCAATAAGAATTGACTAACCAAACATGAGTTACCTATCAGGGAAACATTTTGGCAACTATGTTGGTTATTGACCAGTGAGTTTAGCTGTTTATCATTTTTTGAAATCATATACAACAGAGGCTTAAACCTATAGACGAACCGCCTACTATTTTTCATGAAAAACAAAAGATCTCAGGTTCAATTATAATTTTTACCGTTTAACACCTTTTTCCCCAGTGTAAAATCACTATTCACTGTTTTAGGGGTGAAATCATCTATCCAGGTAAAAGCCTATGTTACAGCTGTGGCTGAGATTGATACCACGACGTACTGTCGGTTATGTAGCTATTTGGAAGGTATATCAAATATGGTTTACTTCAAGGTTTGGAGATCCCATTAAAGATATTCTTACAATAAATGATCTTGAAATGGTCATTCTATGGTGTGAAAATATTTATTAGGTATATGATATTTAATGAAAACAATTATGATTTATTAAATGTTTATATGTTTACAGTATTGTTATTTAATGTAAGCACTTGAGGCACTACCGACCAAAATACAGCACTATCTGCAATGTATATTGCATACTTGAAAGTTTGGTGGTCCCATTAAAGGTATCCCTACAATAAATGATTTTCAAGTTGTCGTTCTATGACGTGAAAATATTTAATATATGATATTTGCTAACAGGATATGCCACTGGAATTATTTTACAAGTAGTTATTTTAATGACCAACAGAGTTCACTATTATTATTATTAGCGTATGGCATAAGTAACATATATACAATTAAATATGATACAATAACAAGAAACAATTTCAAATAGAAATGTCCAGTCCTTCGATCCACTTTAGTGCTGCCTCTGATGGGATCAAGAAATCAGCCCAGCTACCCGAGTAGGCTCTCAGCTTGCAGCTGCCGACGATATGAGCGATGGTTTGCCGTGGAGCACCACAGTCGCATTCTGGTGACGTTAAACAGTTCCACTTGTAGAGTGAGTCCCTGCATCTTCCATGGCCTGTCCGAACTCTGTTAAGAGTGGCCCACTGCCTGCGTGGTAGATGGAATCCACTAGCAATTTGCGCACCAGAAAAGATGTTGTGTAGGGACAAGTCTGTGGAAGTTTCCCAACGGTCTTTCCAAACTTTCACAGCGTCGAAGTTGTTGTGAGCCATGTCGGTAGCATCACGCAAAGGTGGATGGCGTGACTTCAATCTTTGAAGATTGAGTGCAGGGATGTCTTCTTGTATGGGTAGTTCAGGATTTCTGCAGATTTTTTGGTACTCTCTTAATAGGGCATTCGATCTGCGCAGATCAGGTGGAATTATTCCCGTGAGCAGCGGGAGCCAATGGATTGGCGTGGATCTGATTGTGCCCGAAATAAGGCGCATGCTGTTGTTTAGCTGCGTGTCAACATATCGGGTATACGGGCTATTTAACCATACTGGAGAGCAGTACTCTGCACTGGAGTAAACCAGACCAAGGGCAGAATGTCGTAGAGTGCTTGCAGTAGATCCCCAAGTGGTCCCACACAGTTTCTGAAGAATGTTGTTCCGAGTTTTCAGTTTCTTTGATAAGTTCAATAGATGTTGCTTGAATGATAAAGTGCGATCTAAGGTTATACCAAGATATTTAGGAAACCAGTTATGACGAAGAACTCGGTTACAGAAGCTTATGTTCAATTTGCTGTTAGCCAGTCGGTTATTTAAGTGGAAGCATGACACTTCTGTTTTACTTGCACTAGGACTGAGTCTCCATTTCTTGAAATCGACCTCTAGAGTGGACAGGTCCCTTGTGAGGATTTCCTCAGTTTTCTTGAGATCTTGGTGCTGTGTGGCTAGTGCAAGATCATCAGCATAACAGAATTTCCTGCAATTTGTCTCAGGAAGATCAGAGATGTATAGATTGAACAGTAGAGGGGACAGAACTGATCCTTGGGGTAAACCATTCTTGAGTTTTCTCTCTGTGCTCTTACTGTTGCCTGAGTACACCTGGAATCTCCTGTCACTTAGCATGTTGTTGATAACCTGAACGATGGTTCTGCAGGGTATGACTTTGAGGAGCTTGTAGATCATACCTTCTCTCCAGACAGTGTCGAAGGCAGCAGTGAGGTCTATAAACGCAGCAGATGTTTTAAGCTTCTTTTGGAATCCTGCCTCAATATATGATGTGAGTGATAGTACTTGATCACAACAGCTGCGACTTGGTCTAAAACCTGAATGATCTGCAGGAATGTGTGCCAAGATTGTGGAGTTAATTCTGTTTAAAGATAAGCCTCTCAAACAGTTTGTAGCAGCAGCTAAGAAGAGCTATCGGTCTATAACTTTCACTGATAAGAAGGGAGAGCCCTATGTTGAATGTAGGATAACATGTAACATATTATACGTGATATGTCACAACTGTAATGCTTGTGATTTTTAAGATGCCTTTATACCTATATTAATCACCCAGTTTACAAGACTGATAACTGTAATGCTACGTAAAAATCAAAACAAATCGAAAATGTGCATTGAAAAACCAAAAAGTGGTTGAGGAAATATACAGTCAACATGCAAAAAAAAAAACAAGAAATATATACAAACTGTGTTAATTAATTTAAATCAAATATATATATTTTTACAATAGGTATACACACACACACACACACAGAATACAGCTCTTTTATGTTCACGTTTGCTTGTTATAGTTTTTAAATATAACACTTGCTGAACATTATTTTAGGGGATGGGGGTGTTGCTACGTTGACCAATTACACTATAATACCAGCTTTACGAAGTTCATCTTCTATTTTTAACAGCTCTTCTTCATAACCAATATGACCAGCCTGTTTACAGGCATGCAATAGCTGTAGACGTTCTACTAATATATTAGGATCGTTCCATTTGCTATTTTTTATGAATGGTTTTAAATACTCGGGAAGCAGTTCATCATTTTCACCATCATCATCATTATCATCATCATCATTAGAATCATCTTCATAATGATCATCATCATCGTCGTCATCTTTACCATCATAATTTCCACCTGTGTCCACAATCTGTTCAATGGTTTGAGTTGCCTTTGATAGTGTTGAAAGCTTCTTTTTAGATGTGCTAGAGTGCTTTAACATTGTTAAGTTATTATTATCATCACCATCACCATCCTTTTCACCTTCCCCAACCAACTTCTTGATGTATGTTGTCTCTGACAGGGTTGAGGGCTTTTGAGATGTGGGTGTGTGTCTGATCATGGGTTTTACAGGAGGTGTTAAAGGTTTCTCATTAAACAACTCGCTAACAGCATGAGTGCGTTGTAGTGTATTAGACCTTAGGTTAATATTATCTTGAGCAGCACTATTCTTTTCTTGGACTTGGTTCTTTGCTTCGGTTTGAGTTTTCCTTACATTTACACTAGCATGATTAGTAAGTTTACAATCATGATTGTTTGAAGAAAGTATGTCCAATTCTTTTGTCTTAAGCATTCCTCGACACTGTTTCGATCGTTGCTTTGAACAGCGCCAAATAACAGTTCCATTTTTATTGCTTCGTTTCACAATATATGAATACCCTTTATAGTATGCATAAGGCTTACCATACCTAGTCACTGATACTTCCATATCAACTGTCAAGCATAAACTAATTTCTAGTAAAGATAACTTGGTAATAACAACAATAGATTAATGTGGGAGCATATATAGATGCAAAAAGTGGGAGAAAAAGTGGGGGTAACAAGTGTCAGCAAAAGTGTGAGCAAATGTGGGAGCAAAATCTGTGAGCAAAAAGTGGGAAGCATATATGGGATGAAATGTGGGAGCAAAGGAAATATAAAAAGAGGGAGCAAATACTGTATGCTAACAAATATGTCAACAAATATGCCGGCAAAAGTCAATACACAAGTCAAGATAGTTGAAAGTGCAAAGAAAATATGGAACCAAATATGAGAGCAAAAGTGGTGTTTTTCTAAAACAATTAAACATAACAAACTTAGCCATAACCTAACCTACCCTAACCTCACCTAACCTAACTTCACCTATCCTAACCTAAACTAACCTAACCTACCCTAACCTCGCCTAACCTAACCTAACTTCACCTATCCTAACATATCCTAACCTCACCTAACCTAACCTAACGTAACCCAACTTCACCTAACCCAACTTCACCTAACCTAACCTAACTTTACCTAACCTAACTTGACCCAACTTTACCTAACCTAACCTAAACTATCATAACTTCACCTAACCTAACTTTACCTAACCTAGCTTCACCTAACCTAACCTTTCAACTCTCAGATCAAAATTAAATTCTGGGCATAGTTGAGTTGGAACCCAAGACCTCAGGGATAAAACCAAAGTCTACTAACCACTACACCGCGAGATCGGCAAATTATCACGCAACACAACACAAAAATAAAAGTATCCTGTAGTGTAACTCATTGGCTGACAACCACAGTTGGGAATTCAAACCCAAGACCTTAGGACTTTTGTTTTGAACATTATCAGAAATATTATTCGATTTACATTTTGCTGCTGCTTATAATTAATACACTTTTTTAATTATAAACTAATTTTTTTGAGTGCCTACACTTTTAAGAAATCTTATTATTTAAATCTCTATGTCACCCCAACACAAACATTAGGAATAATTTATGCTATACTAGCCAAACTTTTTTAATATTATATATTCCTATTAACAAATAACTGTTAAAGGTACTTGTGTACAAGAGTTGGCATTAATATGGGAGCAAAAAGCGGGAGCAAATGTGGGAGCCAATATGGGAGCAAAAGTGGGAGCAAATATGGGAGCAAAAGTGGGGGCCAATTTGGGAGCAAATGTGTGAGCAAATCAACTCACCTCGGATATCACCAGTGAGTGCTCATATCCACCGCTAGGTAGCGGAAACACATTTTGCGTGTTGTATGTAACTGTCTTACAAAGTTTGACTGCATGCAAAACGTGCTTGTATAAGCAGTGCATAAAATTTTAATATACAATTACCACTAAGTGTTCAGAACTAACATGTAGGCCTATAGCCTTATCTAGGGTATATAGAGCATCCTCAGCAAGAAAGACTGACTAAACCAGGAGTGTAAGGCCTTGCCATATGCAGTAAGCACCTGTTGGCAGAAAATGTTTCCTGATAATAACGGACTTAAAGAATATGGAACGTCTTATGAGTGTCGTCAGTACAAGTGGAAAAACCACATGAGTATGACGTTTAGAAAACTCACCTCACCTCACCCCAACTGTTTGGAAATGGAAATAATTTGTTTTTGTCTTACTTAGGGGCTTGGAAATCATGGTCATCCTTCCCATGTACTGTACTTAGAGAAAATAATAAGGGGTCGTGTACACTATTATTAGCTGAGTATCTAATACAATTTTGCATACCCCTAAGACCAGTATCGCATTATAAAGGCATGCCATGTGTTACCGTCCTTAAAGCCAGTGATTTAAAACAAAAGAGGCCTTTATTTTCCACCACCCCCAAACATGGGCTTACATCTAGTGGAATGTAGGTTGACGACCGTGGAGCCCCAGCTGAGTCCATCATTGCTTCCACTGACTTGTGCTCTTGTCTATCTTCTTTCCTGTCGACCACACCTGGTCAACACTTGTTCTCTACCGACTCCAACATTATTAGGCTATCCAAGGCTTAGGGAGTCTCTTTATTTTCTGACTTAATTGACCCTGGTTTATTTTTTTCTGATACCCTCCTTGTGTGAGGAGGCAGCCTTCTTTCTATTTTTGTGTTATTTCCTGCCTTTTGCTGAAGCCACACTAAAGGTAGGGTTATGTAGCCCCACCACTTGTGGTGCACCCTGGATATGGCTACACCCTCAGGGGCTTAGGCTGATCAGTTTGGAATTTGAGCTGGGTCCAGTTTTCCTCCTTTTTATCGATTACCACTGGAGCGGGACCCTCTCCTCTTATACTTTCATATCTACCTTTTATGGCTCTCCTTCCTTTCAAGTCCATCAATCCACATTCTTGAGGGTTGAGGGGCATTTTTGATGCCTTCTCTCCTTTATTTGTCCTGTTATCCTTTTGTCTTACATTTCTTTTTTCTAGTTATAAGTGTGTAGTTAGTTTTAATTATAGTTTACATTTAATTTTATTTTCACCATCAGCCAAACAATTAGGGGTCGATAGGACAGCTTGGTGGTTAAGTTTATAGAACGCTTGTCTTTTGTTTGAAACAACACCATGTTGAATTCCAGACTGGGTCAAGAATTTTATACTTTGTTCACTTATTTCTCATGGCTTTGAAACTGGCTGTCGGTAACGTGATCATTATTAATTTTAACTTCAGTGTACGGTGTAGGATTGGAAAGGAGGCAGCCATGGCTTCTGAATTACAACTATGTTAGCGTTTGTCTAAAGTATAAATAAGAAAAGGGGTTCAAACATCATGTAGGACATAAACTATTTTTAAATTCAGATTTGTGTTTCACAGTAAACACAATCATTCTCCGTTTAAAACAACCCATAAATTTCTTTTTCTAACATGATAGCTTATAGGCGGGCATTGCTATAGCTTACATGTAGTAGGGTCAACAGCTAAGGATTCAATTTCAATTACCTATACCTCTCATGGTATGGCTCTTAGTCAATTCGTTAAACTACAGAAAACATTTCTTTATGTTCTGTTACATTATCATTTGACCATCACACAGTGTAGTGTTTATCATACTTGGTTGTCTACCCTAAGGACTTGGCTTCCAACCCCGACTATACCAAGAAATTAATTTTCATTTTAAGGTTGCAATAAGGTTCACTGAGCCTTGTCAAGCCTTACCTAACAACTATCTAGTCATGTAAATTAACACGGTGCGAAGCACGTTCACTATCAAGCAGACGAGTAATATGAAACTTGCTGGCAAGAGCTCCGTGTTCTTATCACCAAGACTCATTACATAAACAAAGCCAGTGGCTCTGTGCAGATTCAACCCAGCGATCGTATGCAAGTGTGTGTTTGTTCAAAAAGCATCATTCATATAACTCAACTGTCACCACAGAGCTCCAGGTTCAATTTTCTAAAGGCTGCAACAGGGTACACTCCGTCTTGTCTGGTAAAATGTTTTGGGTCAATTCATGAATCATGGGAAGGGGTTAGCCATTGTCAGTCCAAAACAACACCCTCTCCGATAATTAGTTTTATAAAATCTCAGGTCGATATCCGTAACGTTTTGGCTCTTTTGGGTAAATTCATGGGGCATGGCAACGGGTTGGCCATCCTGATTTGTACAACAACTGATAAAACTCTGTAGCCTTATTCGTTAGCTATAAACACATTAATCCATAATTACCTAATAATAATAATAATAATAATAATAATAATTAGCAAGCTGTCATCCTCCATACAAACATTCATTAAAGCATGGTTTCACAAAACTCTTATGCTTTTAAGTGTTTAATACCTTTTTCTCCTGAAACATTACTATTCCCTCTTTTAAGAGTGAAATAATCTATCGAGGTAAAAGCGTATGTCATCACCTATTTTTCAACTAGCACACATAATTTTAGGGTACGTAGTTTGCAAGGTATCGATTTTTCAATGTAGGGGTAGTTTTCACCCCCTGCTATTTTTCATCAAAAACAAAAGATCATAGGTTCAATTATCATTTTTACCCTTTTAACACCTTTTTAAGCTATTACACCTAATTTTACGGTTCTTAGTTTCCAAGGTATCGATTTTTCAATTTAGGGGTAGTTTTCACCCCCTGCTATTTTTCATCAAAAACAAAAGATCATAGGTTCAATTATCATTTTTACCCTTTTAACACCTTTTTCCCCAGTGTAAAATCACTATTTACTGTTTTAGGGGTTAAATCATCTATCCAGATAAAAGCCTATGTCACAACCAATTCAATTATCATTTTTACCTTTAACACCTTTTTCCCCCAGTGTAAAATCACTATTTACTGTTTTAGGGGTGAAATCATCTATTCAGATAAAAGCCTATATCACAAGAAATTTTTTAAGCTATTACACCTAATTTTATGGTTCTTAGTTTCCTAGGTATCGATTTTTCAATTTAGGGATAGTTTTCACCCCCCTGCTATTTTTCATCAAAAACAAAAGATCTTAGTTTCATTTATCATTTTTAGGTGTTTAACACGTTTTTCCCCCATAACATGACTATTTACTGTTTTAGGGGTGAAATGACCAATCCAGCTAAAAGCCTATGTCATCACCTATTTTTAGAGCTATCATGCCAAATTTTAGGATTCTTAGTTTCCAAGATATTGAGTTTTCAATTTTGGGGGGTAGTTTCACCCCCAAAGGGGGGACGTCGCCCCAAGTGCTAGGACCCCTCATACAAGTCCCTAGCATGATTGGTTCGCGAGATATTAACAAAAGAGTAGTTAGGCCCTTTTGACAAAAAAAATGAATCACACATTTAAAAACGAGGCGTCACCCCAAGTGCTAGGATACTGCCTATGGCAAAATCCCATCAGGGGTTCAGAAAATATTAACAAAAGTGTAGTTAGGCCCTTTTGACAAAAGCCACCGGCGTGCATACATACAAAAAATTACTCTTTCTCCCCCAGATAAGGCTAGTTTTTATTTTGGGGGTTGACATACCTCGTTCATACAAAAGGAGAATTCACTACGAGTCCTACGACTCCCCATATGTTTAAATCGCATTATTGGTTAGCGAAATACTAAAAAGTGAATGACCTATTAGTTTTTTGTTTTTTAATAAATATTTAACTCCGCCAGTGCCGGTCCCAAGCCCGGGGCCTCATCACGCAAGTGTTGAGGAAGGAGGAGGGGGAGGAGTAACACCTCGTTAAAAAACCTGGGTCCATCTGGCTCCGGATGGTAGCACCCTGTGAGGGCCCCTGCCTAGGGTTACTAGGTGAAAATTTTAAATCCAGACACGTCTGTGTGGTAACCACCGGTACTCTGGTCGGCGTCTGTTAGCTCTGTGAGCTCGGCTGTGATCCAATCTTCTGGAATTCAAAACTCCAGTCGTAATTCTGTGAGATCCCTTGGGGTTTCACCACCACAACTTGAACATAAATCAATAATCATGACAGAACGACATGAACGAACACACTACCCTGGGCCCCAGTCAATAAAACTGGGTATTGTACCTGATCATCGGATTCCAGGGGATCAGGTATGTCATGAAGAGGAGAATTGCTTCTCAAAAACCCTCAAAACTAAGAGAATATTTTACATGGGAACACTCAACGTAAACACACTCCTGAAACTAGGTAAAGTGAAACAACTAACAAACATCATGGACACATTCAATATCAGAATACTGGCTATACAGGAAACGAGATTCTCAGATGAGAATCACTTCGATTCGGGAAGTTACAGAATATACAAGGGGAAACCAGCCATAACTATTCCAGGAAAAAATCTCAAACTCTTCGGAACAGGTTTTGTAGTCCACAACTCAATATTGGACTCTGTAATAGATTTCACCTCAAAATCTGAAAAAATTTCCACACTTACGATACGTTCTGGTAACAAAGCGTATACAATAATCAATGCTCATGCCCCCACAAATAACTACAATAACAAAAATCCACAGATGATAGAAGAATTCTGGGAAGACTTAGAAGAAATCACCAACAAAATCCCCACTAAGCATGTTAAATTATTGCTTGGTGATTTTAATGCACAATTAGGCCGCGAAAGAAAATTCAGAGACACAACAGGAAAACATACAGCGCACCAGAGGACAAACAAGAATGGAGAGAATTTGATAAACTTCTGTAGGAATTTTGACTTCAAAATCATGTCAACACAATTCCAGAAACCCTACAAGAAACTATGGACTTGGAAATCTCCAAACAGCGCCCTCGGAGAATTTCAGATAGACCACGTTGCGATATCTACAAAAAACACCAGAGAAGTTATGAATATACGAACGAGAAAAGGTTTTTTCGAATCTGATCATCATCTACTACAAATCAAGGCTAAGTTTATACCAAACAGACAAACTAAGAGAACAACCAGAATTTTCAGAACAGACCCAGAGTATTTACAATTAAACAAGAAAGAAATAACACAAGGACTTAAGAAAATTGAGAGTAACAACTGGACGGAATTGTCCGAAAACATGAAAGAACTGATAAAAATGGGGCAGCCCCCGAGGAAAAGGAAGCACAGATGGTGGAACGTGACATGTGACAGAGCCATAGAGGATAGAATACAAGCCTGGAAAAAATTTAACAGCCATAGAACACCAGAAAAATGGGAAGAATTCAACAGGATACAAAAAGACTCTTCGAGAATAATCCGCAGAGAAAAAAGAAACTACGATAACAACAGACTCAAGGAGATAGAAGAGGATTTTACCAAAAATAACACACGAAACTTCTATAGAACATTCAGAGAGAATATGACTGGATATCGACCACCGAGCTTATGCTTCAAAAGACAAGACGGAACACTGGAGACAAACCCGAAAAAGAACTGTACGATACTGGCACAATATTTTGACTCACTGCTTAACTGTGATAAACCAACACACAGATTACAGTTCGAAAAGCCAGAACCTAACATTGATTCCAAACCTCCAACACTTGAAGAAATCGTGGAAATAATAAAATCACTAAAGAACAATAGAGCGCCTGGAGAAGACGGATTGATTTCGGAAATCTGGAAATTAGACCACGAAAATGTTACACCAAAAATACACAAAATCATCGAAAACATCTGGGAAACAGGGAAGGTACCAGAAGAATGGAAGTCAGCTCTAATACACCCCCTCCACAAGAAGGGAGACAAAACGAACCCTAATAATTATAGAGGGATTTCACTATTACCCGTCGCATACAAAATTTTCTCCAAAGCCCTGTTAAAACGGATAGAGCCTCAGATAGATCCACAGATAGGAGAATACCAAGGAGGGTTCAGGAAGGGAAGATCGTGCAGTGAGCAGATTTGGTGCCTGAGAACAATACTAGCAACGAGAAAAACCAGGAACACAACAATCACATTTGTCGACTACAAAAAAGCGTACGACTCCATAGATAGAGAAACACTTTTTAACACATTAGAAGAAATGAAGGTCGACAATAAGTCCAGAAAACTAATCCAAGAAACATTAACAAATACAATATCCAAAGTTAAATTCATGGGAGAGATCTCGGAACCCTTCAAAATTAATACAGGAGTGCGACAAGGTGATGGTTTATCACCCATTCTATTCAACTCAGTTTTGGATAAAATAATCAAGACATGGGAAAAAGGAGTCAAAGGCATAAAAATGGCAAAACACCAGAAAAGGACAGTCAACATTAAGTGTCTGGCCTTTGCCGATGATGTAGCGATTATAACAAATAACAGAAAAGAAGCCAAAGAAGCTCTAGAAACGCTACATGAAATCTCTGCCAAAACAGGGTTACAAATCTCATACGAAAAAACACAGTTCATGGACACAAAATCTACAGACAAGCACCCACTGGAAACCAAGTATGGAAAAATAACACAAGTGGAAAGTTTCAAATATCTAGGAGAGATTATACAGAAAACAGGACTGAACTTGGCATCCAATGAAGACAGGATCGCTAAATTGCAGAAAGCATACCGACTTACATGGAACCACTACAATAAAAAATGTATTTCCATCAATGCCAAATTACGACACTATCGTACAGTAGTCTTACCAGAGGCCTTATACGCTTCAGAAACGACAGCAATCAAGGGACGAACAAAAATCAAGGAATTAGAAAAACAAGAGAAAAAAATTCTGAGAAAGATCTACGGGCCAGTTCAGAAAGAGGGAATATGGATGAAGAGACCGACAATAGAACTGTACAAACAGACAGAGACGATTACAAACAACATAAGGAAAAGAAGGGCAAAATTTTATGGACATATACATAGGATGACCGAAGACAGACTGACCAAGAAAATTTTTAATATAGTTACGAATAGCACACTAAAAACCAATTGGGTAAAGGAAACCGTGGAAGACCTTAAGAAACTTAACATCTCTACAGAAGACATCGCAGACAGGAGCAAATACAGAGAAAAACTTAGACTACAGAAGTTTGAGCAAACTCCCAAAGAGAGACAACCAGCAAAGAGGTGGACAGAAGAGAGAAAGAGGAAACATAGTGTGTATATGAGAGGTTTTTGGGAAAAAAGAAGAAAGGTCCAGAATGAAACATGAAAATTGATTGTGTTGTAACGCTCTCCTTATGGGGAATTAACGAATAAATAAATATTTAAAGAAACCTCATCTATAAATAATCATTTAAAAGTTCCGCTCTCTTACAAAAGCGTCAACCACGTCTCACGCGAACACTGCAGACATATCACGTGATCGCTCGCACAGCTGCACACTTGCATGGGTATCAGATGACATCAACACCCATTAATTTTTATCTCCATCGCATAAATAAGTCAAAGGTTATCTGCTTCAAGCGGTTACCCAAAGGTTATCTGCTTCAAGCGGTTAAAGGTCAACCTCTTCCCACGCTAACATGTGCACGTGCACGTGCTCACATCCGCATAGCTATCAGATGACGTCATGATGATGCAATATGTCCTCGCGATTACGCAATATTCAAAACATACATTCCCACCCTACTAGGGTCCCTTGCCAGGGTTACGGTGAAGTCCTCAACGGCATTGTTGGTGGAGCGGTTGAACTGCGGTACAGTAATAATGGCGGAAGGGGCCTCCTTGTGCTCGGGAGATTAGGAGTAAAAGGTATGTGGTCCACACATATCAGGGTAGCGTCTGTCGCAGATTGAGCGGCTACAAACAGCGTCTGTTCCAGATTGGGCGGCTGATTTTAATACTGGGAGGCTTACTACCTCATCAGTTATAACCCCGCTATCCTTCGGGATAGCCTTTCTCAATTCTTTTCTTCACTCATGATGGAAACACAAAGTATTGGATTATCTACCCCAGGTGGTAATTACCCAGGTGGTAATAAATCCACCTCCACGTATTGTGGGGTTAGTAGGCCTGCGGAGTCTGGGGAGCTTGCAATATCATGTAAGAAGAAATATATTATGTACTTAGCAACAATTAACATAAACTCCCTCCTTCAGATAGGAAAACTAAAGCAAACATTGGATGTTCTTGAGAAACATAACATTGTCATTGCTGCATTGCAAGAAACACGATTTTGTGATGAAGAAGCTTTTGAGTCTCAAGGATTCAGAATTTATAAAGGAATACCTGGCACAAGAGTTACACAGAACATCCCTCATCATTGTACAGGTTTTATAGTCCACAAAAAAGCTGTTGATTCAGTGCTGGATTTTACATCATTCAATGGAAGATTATCCACATTGTCATTTAGATCACTTAATAAAGCCTACACCGTGGTCAATTTTTATGCACCGACGAACGTGTCAAACAAGAAAGACCGAGAGCAAACTAATATATTATGGGAACAATTAGAAGACATGATTGACAATATTCCAGTGCATCACACCACCATCCTACTCGGTGATTTTAACGCTCAAGTAGGAAGAGAGAAAAAGTTTAGGAATATAGTTGGAAACTATCCTGCACATAAACGAACAAACAAAAATGGCGAATGGCTGATTGACACCTGCAAAAATAACAACCTAGTTTTGAAATCTACTGTGTTTAAACATCTTCCTCGGAAAGCAAAGACATGGAGACATCCAAATTCACTTATGGGTTAATTTCAACTGGATCATGTGGCAATATAAAAAAAATCAGATCGTGAAATCCAAAATGTGAAGGTCCTGCGTATTGCGAATATAGACTCAGATCATTATCTGTCCCTTATGAAAAGGAAAGGTATTCCGTTTAGGAACAATAGAGTGAATGTTGAAAAGGGAATGAAAACGTAAAAGTACAACATCGGTGGTCTGAAGTCAAATAACAACACTTTTGCGGAAACACTCCACAACAAACCAAAAGATGGAACATGGTCTACTTTAAGGAACGCCATTGTTACTGCGGCTTCGGAATCTATTCCTCTTGATAGAACGTGCAAGCATCCTTGGTGGAAAGAAGAAAAGCTTGGATCAAGTGGAATAACAAGATAGACGATGTGAACCTTGATAACTTTCTCTGCATCAGGAAAGAAACTTGTAAAATTTTAAAATTGGCAAAAAGAAATTTCCACAAATCACAAATTATTCAAATTGAAGATGATTTTCAAAGGCACAAAACAAGGGATTTCTATCAAACTTTTAAGCACCAACTGTCCAAATACGTCGCTCCTACTCTTCACATCCGAGGATCAGATGGTAAACTTAATCTCAATAATAAAGACTGTGCTAAAGCTTTTGGTGAATATTTTGAAACCCTTTTGAACACGGACATACCTACTGAACAACTTGCTTTCTATCCTAGCGTTGCATACCACGACAGTTCACCACCCTCCGTCGAAGAAATAACACAAATCATCAAGGTGCTAAAAAGTAATAAAGCCTCTGGGGAGGATAGTATTGTGGCTGAATTATGGAAATATGCAGACAATGACTCCATCATTTGTCTCCAGAAAACCATTGAAGAAATATGGCATAGTGAAAAGTTGCCGGAGGATTGGACTTCCGCCATCATTCATCCTATACATAAGAAAGGGGATAAATCCGACCCAAATAATTATAGAGGTATTTCACTGGTATCGGTAACGTACAAAATATTTGCAAGGGCTCTTCTGAACAGAGCAGAACTGATATTAGACCGTCAGTTAGGGGAATATCAAGCTGGTTTCAGGAAATCAAGATCCTGTCCTGAACAAATTCATAACATTAAGACCATAATTTCCTACTGTACGATACGATCATAACCTTATGTTGGGACTTTTGTGGACTTTCAAAAGGCTTATGATTGCATTCATAGAGACACAATAATTAACACCTTACATGAGTTTGGCCTAGACAATAAATCAATTAATTTGTTCAAAGCAAGCTTAGAAAATACCATTTCTAAGGTCAAATTTCGTGGTGAATTGTCCGAAGCCTTTGCAATCAAGACTGGCTGTAGACAAGGTGATCTGGGATCACCGATGCTGTTCAACTGTGTCTTGGAAAAAATTATAAGAGAATGGTTAACAATCTTACCAAATAATTATGGTATTCGGATTGGTTATAAAAAAGAAGACCTGAATATAAACTGTCTCGCTTTTGCAGATGACATTGCTTTGTTCGCTAATTCAATGGATGAGGCCACTGACCAACTTAATAAAATACAAATCATAGCTGCTAAAACTGGACTTAAAGTGGCCTTCCATAAGACTAATTTTATCACAAATGTCAAAGATGCCTCAAAATTCATCACGATTGGTCTGCAAAAAATCAAAAAAGTCCGAAAATTTAAATACCTAGGGGAATGGATTCATCATCATCAAATTCCAGCTCCAATCGCCCGGGTGCTGTTAACGAGCCCTCGCCACCTTTTCCTGTCCATGAATAGTTGGTCTTCATGGGTCCTTCTCCAGTCTAGCCCTTTGTTTTCAAGATCATCCTTGATTTGGTCCAACCATTTCTTCTTTGGTCTTCCTACTGGTCTCTCTCCTGGGATAATCTTGTTGAAATAAGTTTTTGGTGTCCTCTCATCTCCCATTCTTTGAAGATGCCCATACCATCCTAATCGTTGCTTCTGCAAATATTTTGTAGCTCTGATATCTATGCCAGCCTCTGTCCTGTTTGTTTCGTTCCTTACTTTGTCTCTCCTTGTCCTTATAAACTTCATTTCGGATGCCTGAATCCTACTTTCTTCTCTTCTGGACAGGGTGCATGTTTCTACTCCGTAAGTTAGAATTGGGATGTAGTATGTCTTAAACAGTATATGTTTACACTTCCTGGGCACTTTATTATCCCACAGTAGTGTTCTAACTTGTGCATAGAAGGAGGCTGCATTACTAGTTCTATTTGTTACTTCACTGTTGTTGTTGTTATCCTTACACACTGTGCTACCAAGATATTTAAATTGATCAACAATTTGTAGAGGCTGATTATTCAGGTAAATGGTTGCATTAGACAGTCCTGTTGTCATCACTGCTGTCTTACTTTGGCTTATTTTCAACCCATACCACAAAGACTTCCATCGCATCTCATCCCCGACCCCGTTGGAAAACGGGAATAATAAGGGGTAGACATACATACTCCTTGAACAGCTTGTCCCATGAATCCAGTTTTACTTGTACCTCTCTGGCACTTTCGCCCCAAATCATGACGTCATCTGCAAAGACAAGGGCATTTGTTTCATTACCCTGTTCTTCTTTTATTCTCTTCAGGATTGTGTCCATCACTGTGATGAATAGTAATGGAGACAGTGAACTTCCTTGTTGGACTCCTTGTTTTGTTGTGAACCATCTGCTTTCCCCATTACCTATTCTTACACATGCCCTTGTGTTCTCATACAGCATTTTGATCTTGTTTATCAAGCCTTTTGGGACATTGTGCCTTTCTAAACATTCCCAAATGTTTGATCTTGCAATGCTATCATAAGCTTTTTCTATATCTAGAAATACCATTACTAATTCTTTCCCTTTTTCAAGATGTTTCTCAATAAGCATTCTTGCAGCAAAGATCAAGTCAATAGTACTCCTTCCTGGCCTAAAGCCATGTTGTTCTTCTTCTAAAGCCTTTTCTAAGTGTCTGCGTAGTCTTTTCGCAATTATTTTTTCCAAGATCTTTAGACCATGGGTAACAAAGTAATTCCACGATAGTTCTCACACTTTTTCCGGTTTCCTTTTTTAAACAATGGCACTATTACACCTTTAGACCAGTCATCAGGGATCTTATTGTCCTTCCATATAGCATGTAATACTCTGTACAACCAATGTATCCCATTAATTCCTGCTGCTTTTATCATGTCTGAACTTACTTCATCAACTCCAGTGGATTTCCCTTTGATCATAGCTTTTAAAGCTTCTTCCACTTCAGACCAGGTTGGGGGTGGTTCTTGGTGGTTTTCATCATTGGCCCCTAAATTGATGTTCGTGTCCCCACTGTCATTATTAGATGCATCATTTAACAGTTGATCAAAATACTGTCCCATTAATTTCCTGATTTCATTTATGCTTCTTATCACTTCTCCATTATTACCTTCCAAAGCTGTAACTGATTCCTGTTGTCTTTTATTGTTTTTCACAGTTTTATATAGTAATTTCTTATTACCTTGTGTATCTTCCTCCAGTTTCTTCGCAAATTCATCCCAAATCTTATCCTTCTCTTCATCAATTATGCGTTTAACTCTTAATTTGTGCTCTCGATATTCTTGAGCAAGTGATCTGATTTTATCCTAATTTCTGTCATTCTTTTGTCTCTCCACTTCTAATTTTCTCTTTACTTTGTTCCTTAATTGAATTATTGTCTTGACTTCCTTATTCCACCAGGCAGTCTCTTTATGTCGAACTTTACTACTTGTTTCGCCACATAATTCTCTAGCTTCTTCAACTAAGACATTTCGAAAATTTTGCCACTCTTCCTCTGCACTTTTGGTATCAGTTTTTGGAACTTTTCCTAAAATTCTTCTCTGAAATTCTTCACGTTTATCAGATTTCTCCAGCTGCCAGACCTTGATCTTTTGTTTCTTTTCCATCTTATAATTAATCAGTTTAACACCAGTTATACTAACTAGAATGGATTACCCCTAATAATTCAGAAATAGCTGCCATTGAGAGCAGATGTAACAAATTGGAAGGTGCCTTTCAAACCTGCAAAAACATTTACAAAAGTAAAAGCTTGTCCCAGAATGTCAAACTTTGTCACTATAACACAGTAATTAGGCTGTCCGCACTGTATGGCACAGAATGTTTACAGCTGACAAACAAAGGCCCATTAAGAAAATTAGAACTTAAGGATAGGAAAATTCTAAGGAAAATATTAGGACCTGTTAATGATAATGGTACTTACAGAAGAAGACATAACAATGAATTATTTGAACATACAGAAGATTTGGTGAGTGTGATGAGAAAAAGGAGAATGTCTTTCTTTGGACATTTGGAACGGATGGAGCATCATCGACTTTCATATCGAATACTCTCATCAATCTCTAAAAGAATTTCCTATTGTAAATGGTCGATGCAAGTTAAAAAGGACCTAACAGAAGCTCGAATCAATCAAGCTCTGGTTTGGGATAGGAACCTGTTCAGAAAGGCGGTTATATCAACCAGTAATCTACACCCTTTAACATCTGTGATGTCTCGCCCTCACTGCAAGTGGACGGAAGAAAGGAGAGCTGAACATTCGTCAAGAATGAAAATCTACTGGCAGACAAGAAAACAAGCATTACAGTGATCATATGAGTGAAGAACATCGTGGTCCAATGATGGCCGAAACAATCAAAAAAAAGTTTTTAAAATTGGCATTTATTAGAAGTGAAAGCAGAGATTAAATCCACCAACCTGGACCCAATGTTTGGGAAGCCAGGCTCTGCCTGTCACAAGTCAGGACAAAGGGCGAGTGATAGAGGAGTAACACCTCTCAAAAGAAACCTTGGTCCAGCTGACCCGGTTGAAGTCCCGTGTAAGGGTCCCTTGCCACGGTTACGGCGAAGACCTCGACAGTAATTACAGTGGTGAGGTTCATCCTCAGTACAGTGTAGTTGGTGGACGGGACAGCCCAGTGCTCAGGATTGAGTAAAAGGTATCATCCCCATTTTCAGGGGTAGCTATCAGTTGTAGCATCTGACCCGGATCGGGCGTCTGTACCCCATCTTAGGGACAGCAGAATTATAAGCTGGCAGTAGCGCAAAAATGCTTGGCGATAGGCTTTGTGATAAGCCAGCCGTAAAAACACAATGCCACATCTTTATGGGAATGTTGTCTCAAGATTTCGGAACCAAGGTTAGGGCGTCGCCGGCAAGCGACGTGCGCTGGCAGGGCCCAATCAGTGTGAAAGGTTTGCAAGGGTTACCGTCGCAAGGGTGGCTACGGCTAAACAAGCCCCCAATTTCTGTCTCGCATCATTAAACGCAGGGACTATGACTGGGAGAAGTAGCGAATTAGCCAAAGCACTCGAAAAGAGGTTCATTGATATGCAGTGCAAGAAACGAGGTTCAGGGGAGAAAAGTCTTACGAAATTGGGTGTGGATACAAACTGAAATACAATGGAACCCGCGGAACAACTACTGGTGTCGGCATTGTCATATCAGTAAAGCTTGATGGCTCTGTATGTGAATTGCAAAGGTATGATGAGCACCTTATGAAAATTGTTTACGTAGCAGACAGAAGAAAAATTCATTTCTTCAGAGATTTGTCATTTGTCATTTTCTAATCGAAACTTTGACCTAACCTCAAGCCTATACTTTGAGCTAACCTCATTGCCAAGAGAAGTCCTTTCCTACCACGTTGTGTTCTTTTGCATGCTGCCGTTTTGATTAGCTTTTGGATCTTTTAAGCATAAAAGGCATCTTCATTGATTATACACAGAATGGTGAAGTATTGTAATTCTACGTTTGTCATCTCAAGCTATTGACCATTGCTTCAAACGGGACTGTGAATGTACTGTCTACTGGTTTCTTCATACATCTTCATTAACATTTGCAGGCTGAATACTATCACCGTCACCAACTACATCATTTTGATCTATACCTTAATTTTTTCTACAACCTATATATATGGTGCACCATATTAGGTTAAATAAGCATTTATATTTCAGTGCTACGCTTTATCATAATTTCATTATGTTAATGCTTTACAATCGGCTGATGAAGGGGACAAAAATTGTTAATTAGTCCCTGAAACATGTACCAAGAACAACTTTATTAATAATTCTTTTCATTAAAGTATTGATTCAGGCGGTTATATAAATCTTTTTAAAAACTATTTAAGCACATCAATATGGAACCATTATGAGTAGGGCTCGGATTGTTTGGTAAATAAATATTTTTTTATGTAAATACATATTTTAAGCATTTTTTCTATAATTACATAAATTCCTGCTTTTCACTTATTAGCACATAAAAAGACATAACATTTACATTTTTTTTTAGATCTTTCAGTTTATTGCATTTTTGTTCTGTGTTACTTCAACGGGGAAGAACCTGTGAGCTATCTAATCTTCATGCAGAGCTTATGTCAGTTTGCAACTGTGTTATTCTTAACTTGTCGCCCCGTGCCACTCACTGTGGAAGCCGGGGATTTCCTTCTCCATAGCCATATTGCACCACGTGCTAGATCTTCCCCCCTTCCAAGCTACCTGGAACCAGTGTCACTCACATGCAGTTCATTTCTCGCACTGTGAAGTGTAAGGCAGGTCTGCGATGCCTAAAGTAAAAACAACTTCAAGTTATCGTCTGTTGCAGAATTTAAAGATAATTTTACTTCTGATGGGGGCGTTCTGTTCTGCCAACCATGTGGGAAAGCAATCAAGGCTGAACAGCGATCTCAAGTTACACCACACCTCGAGGGCAAGAAACATATTGCCGCAGTTTCGCACCTTCAGAAGAAGTGTTTCACGATAATCGTTGGCCATTTGTGATGGACAACCTGAAGATGTATCCCGTTGTGTATTGTAATTCTTCAGCAGTCAGTGAGGCATAGAATAAATTGCATTCGTGAGTACTGCATATTGTTTATTTTCACATTAATAAACTGATGATGATGATGATGATCGAGTGGCCTCCTGAGAGTGCAGGTCTTTCATGGGCGACCTGCGCGTCGTAATGAGGATGAAGCAATGATGAAGACGTCACATACACCCAGTTCCCGAGGAACGGGAATTAACCCCAGGGGATTAAATCCCTGCTGGCTCGGCCGGGAATCGTACCCGGGACACGTCTGGCCAAAGCTTAGCGAGCTAACCATTTAGCCACGGAGCCGGACATTAATAAACTAAATTATAATTACATATTTTTCCTTTTTTGTCACATATTTCAGGTATATTTAATACATAAAAAATAAACATTTTCCAGAAGAAGATGAAAGCAGAGAGTAATCTTACTCATTATTAACAAAAATAGGTATTTACAATACTCATTCATTTCTTTGTCACATAATTAACGTACTTACTCTTACTTTCCTTGGTTACAAGCAACAACAAGATGCTTTTCAAGGTATCAACTTTCATAGACAGCCGCTTGTCAGAGAGAATGTTTTTCATCATGGAAATGGGAGCATTCTACTTCCACTAAAGTGATTGGCGCAAATTTGAAACGATATTTCGGAAGGACACATACCAGTTAAAACAGAACTTTCACCCTTCAGGACATCACGAATGTTCTTAATTTTTTCTATGTCCACATTAGCACTTAGGACATGTTTACACTTTTCACTAACACTGCTTCCTTTTTCTCCTGAAGCTTGCAGCAGTAGATTTACTGCATCTTCGGAGATCGCCATGGATGATACCAGAATTTAAAAAAATAAATTATAGAATGATATCCATCAGATTTCAAGGTCAACCTCTCAATGTTACAGTCATTCAAGTTTATGCACCAACCATTGATGCTGAAGAGGACGTAGTTGACCAATTTTATGAAGATTTGCAAGAACTACTACGGTCGACACCAAACAAGGATATCGTGTTCATAGTTGGAGATTGGAATGCTAAAGTGGGAAATCAAATAGTAGATGGTGTAACAGGACAATTTGGTCTTGGTACAACAAATGAAGCAGGACAGAGACTCCTAGAATTCTGCCTAGATAATTCACTGATTATTACCAACACACTATTCCAGTTACCCAAAAGACATCTATACACTTGGACTTCACCAGATGGCCAATACCGGAATCAAATTGATTACATAATTTGTAATAGTAGGTGGAAAAGTGCTATTCAATCTACTACAACAAGACCAAGCACTGACTGCAGATCAGATCATGAATTATTAATTGCAAAATTCCGGTTGAACTTGAGGAAAACGGCTAGAACTGCCTCATCATACAGATTTGACCTGGGAAGAATTCCTTGTGATTGTACAGTAGAAGTCAGGAACAGATTTAATACAATGCAGATTGGAGACAAAACCCCTGAAGAATTGTGGACAGAAGTATCTGCTGCTGTTAAGCAGGAAGCAGAAACATACATTCCCAAGGAAAAGAATAAGAATAAGGCCAAATGGTTATCGGATGAGGCACTGCAAATTGCAGAAGAACGAAGGAATGCAAAAATTAAAGGGAATAGATCAGCAATGTTTGAGTTTAATGCAGAGTTAAGAAGATTAGCAAGAAGAGATAAGAATATTTTTATAACTAATCAATGTAAGGAAGTTGAGGAAAATAACAGAATGGGAAAGACGAGGGAACTTTACAAGAAAATTAGGGATATCAAAGGAAAATTTCAGGCAAAATTTGGGATGGTAAAAGATAAAAATGGCAAAGATCTAACAGAAGCAGAGGACATTAAGGAAAGATGGATGGAATATGTAGAAGATCTGTATAAGAAAGAACCATGTATTATGGATAATGAAATTCATCTGCCCTTCGAACCAGAACCAGATATTTTGGAAACTGAAGTCAAATGGGCCCTAGAGAATATTGCTAAAAACAAAGCAAATGGACATGATGGAATTCCAATAGAAATGTTCATAGAAGTTGGAGATAGTGCAGTGAAAATTTTACATTCCATATGTCAGCAAATATGGAAAACCCAACAATGGCCAAAAGACTGGAAAAGTTCAGTATTCATCCCAATTCCTAAGAAGGGAAATTCTAAAGAATGCACGAATCACCGAACAATAGCACTTATCTCACATGCTAGCAAAGTCATGCTTAAAATCCTACAAAATAGACTACTCCAGTATGTAGACCGAGACCTACCTGAAGAACAAGCTGGATTTCGTAAAGCAAGAGGGACCAGAGATCAAATCGCTAACGTACGATGGATAATGGAGAAGGCAAGAGAATTCCAGAAAGATGTATATTTTTGTTTTATTGATTATGCTAAAGCTTTTGACTGTGTTGATCATAATTAGTTATGGAAAGTACTAAAATACATGGGAGTACCAGAACATATCATTAACCTCATCCGGAACTTATACTCTGATCAAGAAGCTACAGTGAGAACCATATATGGAAAAACTAAATGGGTTAAGATTCAAAAAGGAGTATGGCAAGGCTGTATATTGTCACCTTACCTTTTCAATCTGAATGCAGAACACATTATGAGGAATGTGGGGTTAGATGAAGAAGAAACAGGAATCAAAATAGCTGGGTTAAATATAAACAACCTGAGATATGCAGATGATACAATCCTGATGGCTGAAACTGAAGAAGATTTAAACAAGAAGTTCCGTGAAGAACTATACAGCCTACTTTTCATGCCAATGATTATTCTACAGAATATGAACCTATCTAGAATAATGACGAAATTAAGTTTCGTAATATCGAAATATCTAATTAGTTCAAAATATACCTGGTATAATGTAGCCTAATAGAGCACTACAGTTGGCAGCCCTGGTGACTGAATATATTCTTAGTTCCATCTCTTAAGGTACAGAATACAAAATTTGGTTGAAGTCCAATGGATAGCATGGACGTTACATGCAGTGAGACATTGGATCTATCAGCGCGCGTAAAAGCATGTTGGCAACAATGTCATGCGTGTGCTGGTCAGAAATTATCTGAAATATTATGATATCTTGATGTGCCAATTTTGGATGAAATCCATTTGTTAGTATAGAAGTTAAATGTATTTTAAAATTTGACATATCAGCAGGCATAGAATCATGTTGGCAGCACTGCCTTGTATTAATTACTCCAAATTAATCTAGAATGTCAGGTGCTATACGTGTGCAAAGTATAGAGCTGTTGGCTTGCATACTTTCTGATATATTGATATTAGGGTAAGAAAAATATAGACAGCATTTATTAACAGTTGGCAGCCCTGATTGCTCTTAACAATACTTATAGTCATATCTGTTATGGTACACATAGCACATACGAAATTTGGTTGAAATCCAACTGATAGTATAGAAGTTACATGTATTTAAAAATTGGTGCTATCAGCAGGCTTATAATCATGTTGGTAGAACTGACATATATAAGTTACTCCAAATTAATCTAAAATGTCAGAGTATACGTGTGCATAGTTTAAAGCTGTTGGCTTGCATACTTTCTGATATATTGGTATTTGGATCAAATAAATAAATAGAGAGAGCAATTATTAATAGTTGGCAGCCCTGGTGGCTCTTAAGAATACGCTCAGTCATATATGTTTATGTACAGATATTACATACAAAATTTTGTTGAAATCCAGTTGATAGTGTAGAAGTTATATGCATTTAAACATTGGACCTATCAGAAGGCTTAAAATTATTTTGGCAACACTGTCATGGTTGGCCTCCTGGAAATTAAACTGAAATAGTCTTATCTACATGTGTGCCAATTTTGGAATAGCTCCCATGCATACCTTGCAAGATATCAAACATGGAGCTCAAATTTCTAGTGCATTTTTTCAGCAGTTGGTAGCACTGACATCATTTTCAAATATGGACGTGAGATATTCCGGTGCACATCTTTACTCATACTAAATTTGGTTTTGATTGCTGCAGTCGTTTAGGAGTGATAGGGGGGGACACACACACAGCCAGCCAGCCAGCCAGACAGACACACATTTTCCCGGATCGATCTCATAAGTCTACTTTTTCCTCATTTTTGCAAAATGTGAAAAGTAGGCTAAAAATCTCTTACTGAAAGTGAAAGAGGAAAGTTCAAAGGCTGGACTAATGTTGAATGTCAAGAAAACAAAAATTATGACAACTACAACTGTCAATTCATGGCAAGTAGGAGGAGTAAAAACTGGAGATAGTCTCTGTTTTTAACTATCTTGGCTCACAGATTTCTGCCGATGGTGACTGCAGTCATGAGATCAAAAGACGATTGCTACTTGGTAGACAAGCATTTTCAAATCTGGACAATATCTTAAGGAGTAGAGACCTAACCTTAACAACAAAGATCCGTATAGTAAGGGCTATGGTTTTTCCAGTTGTGATGTACGGATGTGAGGCCTGGACCATAAGAAAAGTTGAATGCCGTAGAATAGATTCCTTCGAATTATGGTGTTGGAGAAAAGTTCTTCGAGTTCCATGGACTGCGAAGAGAACCAATAAGTCAGATTTACAGCAAATTAAACCAGTGTGTTCCTTGGAGGGCTTAATCCTGAAACAAAAACTGGGCTACTTTGGACACATCATGAGAAGACATAATTCATTAGAGAAGACCTTAATGCTGGGGAACATAGAAGGCACAAGAAGAAGAGGGAGGCAAAAATGAGATGGATGGATGGCATCACAGAAGCACTAAATTCCAGCTTGGAAAATCTTCGAGAGGCAGTGCAGGACAGAAGAAATTGGCGTAGTTTAGTACATGGGGTCACGGAGAGTCGGAATCGGCTAAACGAATAGAGAGAGAGAGAGATCACTTTTTTCTCCAACTTCAAGATTGCTTCCGGTAGCACACTATAATGTGTTGTTATAAATGCCAGATCATTGCCGAGCTCGTCATGGTACAACAACTTTTTTATCTCGCGAAGTGAAGCAACTTTGTCTCCTGATACAGCATGAAGTACCTCATGTATCTTGTCCAAATTGTTGCTGTAATTAGCTACTGAGATCCAAGTTCCCATCTAGTGAAAACTGGCTGTGGAGGTAAAGAGAACTCTGGTGACACGTCCTTGAAAACCCGGATTCAGGAGGGTGATTTTAGGAAGACTTTCTTGGTATTGGAAACTAACTTATCCACATGAGGATACAAACCTCCTACCTCTTCAGCAGTTCTGTTCAGCCCATGTGAGGTTGAACATTTTAGGAAAGAGAACTTTCAAGGCTTTAGCTGCTTTTTTCATGTAAGGTGCCACATCTGTGACAAAAAGTAGGACATAATTTTGCCATATTCCATATGGCCAGAGAAACATTAATGAATTTGTGACCAATTGTGCCACTGGGGACTATTTGCTCTCTCCATTTCTTCCGTTGTCAAACGAAATACTGACGACTTACTGGGGTAACTCATTAACAAATGAGTGAAATCCATGTTAGAATAACAGCGAGGTCCCCTATGGGCAAAATTGCCAAATTCTGCTGGGAACTAATTCTCAGGTGGTATAATACTGTAAGTCAATGTGGAAGCACTCAACTAACCAATATGGTTATGTTTAAAACTAACACATTGCAAGGCAAGTAAGGAACTTTTGGTAGCATCCTACTCCTTGGTAATAGATGTTTTACTCACATTCAGAATTTTAACTTTTAATACAATATAAGGTTTTAAGTTAACCAAACCAATAGCCTTCAAAGCTAGGAACAAAATATTAAGTTACATTTTAAACCTATCAGAGGTTTTAAAGCGGCAATGAAATGTAACGCTCGTTTAAATGTAACTCAACTGATTTATTTAACACAAAATACATGAACTGATTAAATGCGTTGTGCCGTGAACAGATCATAAAACGAACTGTTTAAAAGTTAGTTGAGGGCGCTAGTTGCGCCTATCGATCAGGATGGAGGTCGATACCGGCAGGTGCCGATCTTCACCAACACTTCCCCTCGACCAACAGCCAGAGTCATCCTGGTGCATGTGGTCTCTGAGCACATATCTCGTGCTTGGGCCTTGACAATCCTTTTGTCAATATGTCGGCAGGCATCTCATCCGTTGGAGTGTACTCCACCGAAACCACCTTTTTGGCCACGGCATCTCGGACGAAATGGTGCCTGATGTCGATGTGCTTCGTCCGTGAATGAAACATAGGATTCCATGTCAGCTTCTGCGCACCTACATTGTCGTTCTTCACTGGGATAACATCTATCGGTTTTCCGAAGTCTTTCAGGAGCGAACGTGTCGTGAAACTCTATTCCTGGTCTCTGCGTGAAACCCCTCGCTACCACGCGTGCCTTCCGCTTGCTGATAGTGCCGTCAGGGTTAAACTAATTCCGGAGAACGAATCTGCTTCCTATCACACGTTGCCCCATGGGACGGTCGACCAGCTTCCACGTATTGTTCTGAATCAGTGAAACTGCTTCTTCTGACATTGCTTCGATCCACGCAGGTGAGTCATCTCCGGAGATAGCATGGGTCACTGGGATTTCAGCGACGTTAGCCGCTTCCCCTGGTCGATCACCGTAGTCCTTGTGGGGTCGCCCAGATTTTCCAGTTCTAGTCAAACGAGGCCGTCCGCCTCTTCTCCTAGATCATGCCGCTTGTTGCTCATCGGATTGGATCTCCGGTTCAACAAAGTAATCGTCGGCAGGAAAGCCTATGGAGCCATCGGGGAATTCCCATTCAGCAACATCAGGTTGGTTTTCTGCCAGAACTTCGTCTCTCGACACCAGCTCGAACTCCAGTTCATGGTTCGGATCCTCTGGTTCAATGCGTACTTTGTCCGGAGAGTCACGCGGGAACAGATCATCGACTGATTTCTTAGGCGCGGTCATCTCCTCACGAAAAACAACGTCTCTCAGTGATCTCGATCTTCTTCGTTTCAGGAATCCAGATACGGTAAACCTTCGACAGCTCCGAATATCCAACAAAAATTCTCTCTTTTGAGCGAGGGCTAAACTTCCCCTTGTTTGGGGTCTTGTCCAGGCAGAACACCTTTCTCCCAAAGTCCTTGAAATAGTGTGCAGTTGGAGTTCTGTCGAACCAGCACTCAAATGGAGTCTTCCCGTTTAGCTTTTTGGTTGGACATCGGTTCCTCAGATAATTTGCGGTGTTGATCGCCTCCGCCCAGAATGTCATCGGTAGGCCAGATTGCAGGAGTAAACTTCGAGCTGCCTCTTCAAGGGTCCGATTTTTCCTCTCGGCCACACCATTTTGTTCAGGCGTATATGGTGTTGAGAGACGGCGCTCCATCCCCTCAGATTTCAAGAACTCGTCAAATTCCCTGTTGACATATTCACGTCCATTGTCGGACTGTACGCACTTTATTTTTAGACCGTGCTGCTTCTCGACGAAAGCCTTGTACTCTCGGAACATTTGCAACGCCTCGCACTTCGTCTTCATAAACCGTACCTCTGTCCATCTCGAGTAGTCGTCCGTAAATGTGATCATGTACTTGGATCCACCGTTCGACACAACACCCACAGGGCCACAAACGTCTGTGTGAACAATATCGAGCTTACCGGTCACACGATTTGACTCTTTCGGGAAAGGTATTCGAGTCATTTTGCATTTCGTGCAAATGTCACACGTTAGATCTCCACATCTCCCTTTTAGTTGCACACCTCGAATGGATCCGCTCTTGACTGCCGTATCGAGATCACGAAAGTTGACGTGACCCATCCTTCGATGCCACAGCTGCGCCACATTCTCGTCGTGCTTGTCTTCTGACACTGAGTTTCGACATTTTTCCACTGTGGTGCTCTGTACGTAGTACAGATTGTCCTTGCGCTTTGCAACTAACCTCGTCAGTCCATTCTGGTCGAAAACTTCCGCCTTCTCTTTGCCAAAAACAACCGAGAAACCACGGTCTGTCATCTTCGAGACTGATAAGAGATTAGTGCGGATCTCAGGAACGTGCAAAATCTCATTGAGAGTAAAGTTGCAAGTTTTACCGTCTACACTTGTTGCAATTTTTGCAGTTCCTCGGACCTTTATCTCTGCGGTTGCGCTGCTCGCTAACTTCAGCTTGCCAGTCTCGCCCTTGTCCATCTCTGTAAACACAGTCGCATCACCGCACAGATGAGACGTGCACCCACTGTCGAGACACCACAGGTTTTCGACGCTGCTCGTCGCGATCTGGCACGTATCAGGTTCCTCAACTGTTAAGAGTGACGCGTCCGACAGCTGATTTTTGTTGACCTTAACATTGCAGTCCACTGCCTTATGTCCCTTGATTCCGCACTTCGAGCATTTGAACGGAAACGATTTCTCCTTGTCACTCTTACCACCGGAGTAGCCGTGGTTTTTGGTTTGAGGCTTCGACTGTGGTTTCCTTGAAGGACCTTTCTTCTTCACGTACATGGCGCCTTGATTTTCCATCAGTGTTGACGAGGCAACTCTGGCATCGTGTTCTTCGATTATCTTCGTACGTAGATTCTCAGGCTTCGGTAGATCGTCCCGGCTCTCGATGGCAATTCTGAAATTTTCAAAACTTGCCGGCAAACTGTACAGCATCATGATGGTAAGTTGGTCTGGGTTAATAACTACGTCCATGTCAGCCAACTTGTCGACACAGTCAAAGTAGTTGTTGAGGTGCTCACGGATGTCGCCACCTTCAGTCATCTTTTGCAAGGTTAGACTCTTCAACAACGTGGCCTTGCGAGCCGGCCCCTTCGACTGAAACGTATCGTCAAGTTTCTGCCATATCTCGCTTGATGACTTGCAGTTCTTCACCAACTTGAGCTGGCTTGGTCCGATGGATAGGATTAGGTCTGACATGGCCTTTTCATCCCTAGTCGTCCACTCGGTCACTTGGGCTGCATTGTCCTCACCCGGCTCGGGTTTGACGATCTGGCGGTTGACATAACCCCACGCGTCATTCTTTATCAGAATGGCGCACATTTGCATTTTCCAGGTATCGTAATTATCGCGCCCTAAGGCCTCGATGCGCGCTACACCGTTTTAATTCATTGTCTCACTTTAATCGTGCCGCGTGTTAATGTCCGGAACACTCACAATTGTTCACAATAAATTTGCTGTGCCGCGTGATATTGTTTGAAACACTCACAACCGGCCATACACTTTGCTTCGCGTGCTATTGTCCGGAACACTCACAAATAGGCCTACGGAATTTCGTGTCGTGCGCGTTTGTACACAACTCACACGTTAAGCACGTTTTCTTGCGTGACGTGTCATAGTCCAAAACACTTGCAATAAGCCAAAATTCGCGTCGCGTGTTATTGTCGATTGGCGTTTTCACTGTTCACTCACGATCAAGCACACAATATTCGAGAAGACGGCGTTTGTTTCTTCTAGCTTTGTCGATGTCCAGAAGTTTCTCGAGAGAGCAAGATGTCTGCCGATTCGACGCGTTCTTCTCTTTGTGTGTCCGCTTGATCCCGCTGTTTCCAGTTTTCAGTTAATTTAAATCTGAACCAATCGTTCTGGGTCCATAACCTATTAGAGGTTTTAAAGCGGCAATGAAATGTAACGCTCGTTTAAATGTAACTCAACTGATGTATTTAACACAAAAATACATGAACTCTTTAAATGCGTTGTGCCGTGAACAGATTATAAAACGAACTGTTTAAAACTTAGTTGAGGGCGCTAGTTGCGCCTATCGATCAAGATGGAGGTCGATACCGGCAGATGCGAATCTCACCAACACAAACCAATAGCCTTCAAAGCTAGAAACAAAATATTAAGTTACATTTTAAACCTTGGTAGTCTTTAGAATTGCAGTCTAATATCATTTTATGACTATTAAGTCTGATAAAAGAGGTGATCTCCTAAATAAATTTACAATTTATCGCCTATAACTCAACCATTTTACCGCAACAATGACATATTTCAATAAATCATAAGGATATTGGAAATTTATACTTTAATTTCGGAGCTTGGTCAGGAATAGTAGGAACTTCGCTAAGCATATTAATCCGTGCTGAACTAGATTAATCTGGTTCTTTCATTGGTGGAGGGAGGAAGAGAAAAACTTTGATAGCTCTCCTCTAAAGAGAGCTCTTGGTACCTGTAGCAAAGTAGCACAGTATAAATATTGGACAAAGCGCAAGAAGCACTACCCTAATGGTGGTCACCAAGAGTCCGCTGAAGAACCTGACTTGGTGTACCTAGACGAAACCCTGCAACAGACACTGCAAAAACTTAAAAGGATTGTTGGAGTATAATTAATGGCTTTGAAAGCCAATGTCATCTTTGTGTATGTTATTGTCATATCTGATCAATTCGCACAAGATTGTATAATGGTCATTTATTTGGCTACCAGTTCTGCAAGATTGATACAAGACAGCAATTGAATCACTATTGTTGCCAAGTAATGCAAGATGTCTACCAAAATGAGTCCAACAGTTTCAATAGTTCGAAGGTTACATGAATCAAGTTTGGAGAACCAAAGAACTGCCACAGGTCTCCATTTGAGCAGACAATATTGTGGCGCTTGATTTCCATTTGTATGTCGATATGCTCGATGGACAAAGATGCTGTGGCACGATGTGTTGTTTATTAAGGAACAAAACCTTAGCTTAAGAGACCTTAAAGGCAGATAAGCGAATAATTTTCAATGTGAACTTAAAATAGCCTCCAATTGTGGAAAGATGAAAATTATTCTGCAGTTCCCTTGCTGCATACCAGTACATACTGGGAATGCTGAAAAACCATGTTATGTCTTTTGGTTCTTTCATTAGCGATTTCTTGGGCCGCCCCTTGTTCCGCCCCTTAAAACATCAATAATTAACATAACTATTAGCGATTTCTTCACGAATTTGCCTGATAACTTGGCTATACATCACAAGTAAATTTCTGAATTTTTGGACGCGGTTGGATTTGTTGTGTTAAATGTCCAGAACATAGCCCTGACCTCAACCTTTATTTAAAAAAAACGTTATCTAGGATTTTTTGGGAAGATGTTTCCATTGTCGAGATGTTTTCAAAGATTTGGATGAACTTAAGTGTATTATTGTTAAAACAAACTGCAGAACAATGATGCAGGAGACTGGCTAATGTGTGCATTGTTAAATTTTTGGTTCTTTCACTGTAAATGACAAAACTTGAGAAGAGTCTAAAAATTAAAAACACACACAGAAAAGAGTGTTAGTGTGTTAATACTGTACCAGTTCGCATAATAAATACAATTTCACTAAAAAACCATTCCACTATTTTAAAATTTTGCTGGTGAATATGTATAAAAGAAATACAAATAAAACAATCATATTTACACATTTATTGAGCTCCTGGAAATAATTACATACGGTAACAAATCAACACACGAAAAACAATACATCTGTCTAACATCGCAAATTTAACCAACACACTGCTTCATCTATCTGGAATGTAATAACTCCATAAGAGTCAAGTTCAGCACATAAGTGCAACATATAGGCTCTTGCCAACTTCATTATATAAGATCTATTTATTTATGTATATATACATATTACACATAATATTTACAATAATATATCCAATTCTTTTAAAATATTATTTAAATACATTTTCTAATTCACAAATATTATACATGAAGATACACAGATTTGTAATATGGAATTGGTGTTCACAGTAATGCACATCCACTATTCAAACTATGATACAAATCAGGTACTTAAAATAATTTTCATTACATATTATTATTAGAGATGGGACGGCAATACCTCGATACTTGCTAGAAACCAAGTAATCGGTTGCGATACTTTTTCTGTAAGAGATTGAAAGTGGTACCATATTTGAAACTAATAATGTCCGATTCAAGTGAATATTAAAACATCGTTGAAAGTTATCTTTTTCTACAATAATCAGTGACATTTGATGTCTGCAGTAATGTTCGGGAGGTATTCAGAGTTGTTGATCACGAACAGTTCTGAAATGATCAATAGGCAGAACTATGGAATGTCATGCACAAATGAGAAGAAACTATTATATAGTGATTTTAACATATATTTTGGCAGCAAAATAATGTGAATTTAATATTGTTTAAATAGAGATTTAGAGACTTTTCAGAGTCTTTTTAACAACAGAATGTTTTCTCTATCAATAGCATAGGAATCAAGAGACTAGTGATTTTCAGAAAATATAATTTTGGAAAATCTGGCTCTGGATATCTGCTAAGAACAGATTCAAAGATTCAAATGAAGTATTTTCTCTTTTTCTAATACTGGCGATATTTGATTCCAATTTAGTAAACCTAGTTTGCTGAGCAACTATAGAATGCAATTAAGAAGGATGGAGTATGACTTGAACCTCCATTTATTTTTTCCATGCAACACTTGTATAGTTACGGTACATTGCTTCATGTATTATTTATCAATAAAATTAACATTTATTTACACAATAACTCACCCAAGTTTCATCGCAATCGGATGAATGGTATACAAACGCATAGGGGACATACATACAGACAGACAAACTATCACGTAACATTGATTTATAATCTACATATGCAATATGTTTAATATTGACTTTTTACTAACCAATCCCTAGCAGTCCACAAACAATTCAGAGTTGACTATTATTAATATTTTTTAAATGTACAATTTAATGTAATTTCAATCAAAATTCTCAATCTTAACATTTAGTACACTTTTACATTAAGTTATCTCTAATACTTAAAAAAATATATATCAAAGAATCAAGTATCAAGTTAAGGTGATATCGTCCCATCTCTAATTATTATTTTCTTTCTTTTCTATTTTAGAAAAATAAGCACCAAGAGACTTTTTAGCTATCTTTGGTTTGTATGAGCTGCATGTTTTCTAGTTGCTATCAGATCAATCATAAGCATCCAATACTATAGAAATCAAGCTCTTGCAGAATAATAACAATTTATAAAAACAATAATTTTATTGTGATGATTAGTAGCGATAAATGCAGACGAAGTAATTTCCAAGATAGGCATACAAGGTAGGGCCAAATAAGTTCCAAGATTAATGTTTAATTTTACAATGTACGATGTGGCAAATCTGTTTTCGGGATAATACATGGATGGATTCAATATTTAAACAGTAACTAGTAGTCAACCATTTATTAATCTAATGTAATTTTCTTTTTAAGGATTAGGGAATAACTCATCTCATTTGGGTACAATCATGTTGACTGACTGAAAAGCACCAAACTTTTGTTTTGTCATATCCAGACATGATAACAAAGGACACATTTCCATCATGTATTATTCCCCTGAATTTCTTGATTTGAACAAATATTGGAAAGAATTAGTGGGGTGGAATTACTTTGATACATGAATATAGAAAATGCCTGATAAATTATTGAATTTTTTTACTGCTTTGATGATTAATTTTCTCACAAATTTTAATTAATCTCAGTTGTAGCTTTGACCACATTCAGTGCCAAATTGATGATCTATTGGCAGCTCAATGTGTAAAAGAAAAGCAATGAACAACTAAATTATGATAAATCATATATATTTTAAAATTATTTTTTAACTTTGATTAGTAATGGTAATTTACTTAGATGGTTGATGTCTGATTTGGTAAAAATATGTAATGAAATATATAAATTTATTAATGTGATTCATAACAAATGGAAGCAAAGAATTCGAAATATCTTGCTTTGAACTGTTCTTTTATGATATAAACTTATGAATTGAATATAGGTATAAATTATAAGCTCAACAATTGTGTCCATTTACAAAAAGTGCATTCAAAAAACTAAAATCTAATTGGAACTGCTAATTGTCACAAGAGAGATACAGTATGTTACAACTGCACTCTGTTGTGTAATGTCTACAGACAGTCAAAATTCATGACTCAAAAATTCACAATTTATTTTCAGAAGAAATGTATATATATATGGATGACGATTTTGTTGGTTTTATGGAAATAGCTGCAAATCTCATTGTTCAATGAAGTATTTCTGAGAAGTTCAGTACATATTTGCATATTATCTTTCTTTCTCTCGCTTTCACATTTTATTCGTGCTCTGAGTTTTCAAGGCACTTTGGATGCTTGCATTCAATGTGAAATGTGAGAGATCTTTTCTTTTTTGAAAATTTTAACATACTTTGACAAATCACAGATCAAATATAGCCTACTGTCGATCAAGTTCGGATAACTGTTGTGCTATTCTTACGAATCTGACGTTTAAATTAACAAAAACTTGTTCTCTTTGAATTTCATGCAATAGTATAGTCATAATTATTTTTGTTGTTGTTATAAGTGATGTACAATGTGTTTTATGAAGATGGTAAACAATTTAGTTAAAAATTGCGTATTTTATCCAAGATTTTTTTAAACTTAAAAATGTTCTTGCTTTTATTTTTACTCAATTAATTTTTGATGATGTTACTCATGAAATTTCAGTCTCTCAAGTTTTAATAAAGTTGCATTCACCTCTTACAAGGTACAGCATGAATCGGTATGAAATATCAAAAGATATCTTAAATAAGATACTTAAGCAATTACCCTTGAAACTTATTTGCATCACCTCGTAAAGCAACAGTTAAACAAAAAGTGCAATGCAGCAACAGTAAACCAAATGCTTTCAACTCACTACACTTGGTGCAATACAGTTAAGTGGTACTTGAATATGAAAACAAAAAGAAGCTGGGTTTGTCTTTTAACTTCACTCTTTTCTGTAGTTGGCAGTACAAATGTAGCAAAATAGAATACCTCCTTCAGACTTGAATGAATGTTCCTGATAGGCAATTTTCAGTTCAATATACATTATATGATATGATTGGTGTTCTTCCCTGTGGTCCCCACTACTTTATACATCCATTCGTGCTGTGGACATTTAGAACAAATGGTGCATAATCTATTCGGTATAGCCAGACTGAAGTACAAAAGTGAACAGAACAAATTTGTAGCTGACACTGAAATAGCAATAATGACATTCCTACTGACAACTTCTACTGGTACGGAACTCTACCTTGACGAATATTAACATCAAATACCTTACAGTTTATCATGCAACACACTTTACAACCAAAATGTGCACACAGATTACTGCTACAGATATGTTTGGGTATGTGGTAGTATTCGCTAAGATGTAAATATCTTATATTAGTGTCTCAAAAATCACAAATTTTTTTAAAAAATATAAAAAAATAAATGCACATTAAACAGTTTAAGCCCTTATGATATGAACATTCTACTGGAAAATAAAAAGAAATACAGTACATGAATACTTGTACACCAAATTTTCCCACAAAAGAACAAGAAGAAAATTACTGTAGCAAGCATTGTGCAGCATGAATACCATATCAAAACAATATTCTCCTGCTTCAGAGTTACCATACATTATCTTTAACTCAGATATACCTTCTTTCTGAGCAACAAAAAGGGTGTCCAGCCATATTTTCTCCTAGAATAAAACTGTCCAGGTTTTATATAAGATAATAATAAAAAGTCGTTTGAAGAAAGGAAGATCAACTCAACCAGAGGTGGTGGTCAGCATTAATGGCATTCAAAATACAGAAACTGTCACAAAACCTTCAGTTTGTAATTATTTCTTTAATGGCAAATGTAGGGTGCAAAGTTGACTAAAATTGTATTTTCAAAATCCTAGGAAGGGCACAAACATTTTAAAGAAGTTCTTAACAATCATGTATTTTTTTATAAAGATCCAATATTCAAATCCTTTAAATCATTTGAATCTTTCACACTTGTGCAGTGTTCATTTGCACCTGACAATGGCTGCCAGAATAGCTAATTCTTATGAGCAAATACGGTACAATTGCTGGCTCTATTTAAAAGAGAGATAATCTTTTATGAAATGAGATACATATTTTCCCTTACCAAGTACCTTATTTAAATACTGCCTGACCTATAGTTTTATTTGTACCTTAGACTGGTTGAGTTTGGGCTGATTATCAGAGCTGGAAAAATATGGTTGTCTAGTTCTAACTATTCACAACCCAAGTAAATTTTTTGTAAATCATGTTACTAAATAAAAAAAAAATTCTTTTTTAAACATTTTGGGAAGAATGGCATATTTAGCCCATTTCTGAGTAAAAATTTTGTATTTAGCCTTAAAAGACCGTGAGAAATGTAATGTCATCCTGGAAAATGGTATATTGTATTAACAAGCTCCTCAACAAAGAGAATTTGCAGTCATACCATGAGAAATATGCACTAAGAATGAATTCCAGTCAGAATGAGAAGATTGCTCCTAGATTTTCCTTTAACCCTTAGCACTCCATTATTTGTGAACAGTATTTCCTCTTCAGCTCCATTTAAATATATACTTGTGGCAGGTCATCAGACCACATGTATGTTTGCGATGTGAATTTAATAGGTTAAGGTAACAATACAATTAATTACTACAATGAACTACAACATAATACAACATATCAGGGACAATGTTCTGTATTTTACACTCAGGATGTACCTGTAATTAGCTGTAATTAGCGGTAATTGCATAACCTTCTGAATGTTTGCTTCAGCGTACCGGTTAGTTTCTTCCACAATGTTCAACAATAATTCATCAGTCAACTGAAAATACTGAAGTTCAGTCTGAGGCTTAATTCTTTGGGGTGGCTTGTAACCAGACGTGCCTGTGAATGGGTTACGTTGAAAGTCCAAATGTGAGTCACTGTATTGTTTCCAGCCATCATTCGAGGTACCAGCACTGTCATAACGAAATGTTTCATCATAAACGAGCTCTTCGTCACTAAATTCACTAACACCATCTGATTCTGCATGATCTTCCACACCACTTAATTCAGTATCAGTTCCACTATCGCTAAAATCAACGTCACTTTCATCCAAATATCCCGCTATTTGCTTCTCGCGATCTTCTAACGTAGCCATGTTGCTATGCAACAGTTCATTTCAAACTTGCATGGCCTTCAAAATACCTCTCCATACGCTTGTTTCCAAAGAGAATATAGCATAACGGTTGTGCATAGTATCGCCAGAAGATGGGTATTTTGTTGGGTGTACCTTGACAGCGAAGTTATAGGCGGAACAAATCGATGTCGGGTGTGACCTGACAAAGGATCTATGAGTGATATTTTCGTTGTCGGGGCTCTCCCGCCGCGTGATTGCTAAGGATTAATGTCGAACTGAAATCCCTGGCTTTTCTCATTTTTCCATTATGTCACTTAAATTTGCGAGAAAACTGATAAATTTTGGATGTATTTGTTTGCAAATGATCTACAAGACATTGAAATCTGACCTACTTGTGCACATTTTCTTCATAAAAGCATTTTGAAAAGGAAAAAGAAAGTTCATAATTATATTCATCCCCATTGTGAAAATTTGAACTCCATACATTTCCAGCTCTATCAATCATTTACTAAGTGTTTCTGAAGAAACCTTTCAGGATATCAGAATGCACATCTAAAAACCAAATATGAAATGTCCATAATAATAAAATGGGTAATGTACATCTTTAAACGAAATAAGAAAGGTCAATGATCATGAAATGAGTAATGTACATTGCTAAATCAAACAAGAAATTTCCATAATAATGATATGGGTAGTGTACTCTTAGCTATAAACAAAATAAATGTCTTGCACATTTTAACACTGTAAAATGCCAACCTACTGTGCCAGGATTCAATTCACAACTTATGGCACAGTTAACAGACACCTAACCTATTGCACCATTATCATTTTGGGGAAATATTTAACTTTTTCCAGGAACAAGGAACTTATTTAGTTTAATAGATATTAGTCTGTAAACATGCTGCAAATGTTGCTGACAATCAAGATATAACTGAAACTCAAACAGCTAGTGAGTCATGTATCATGTTCACCTCTTTCCATCTGTTCATCCCTCAAGGTTCATCACTAACCAAAAGCCTCATTCCCGACTGTTAATCTACAGTCCATGAGAAATGTAAAAACAACTACGAGTATAAACTCTCTCTAACACAGCCTAATGAGAAAGCATACTATTTCACAGGAGATTAAAACAATAGAATACAATGGCACATCTTACCTACCAAACAACAAACATTATTTCAACTACCTAACCAATGTGGAATTATCAGAAATCATGGATGAAGGAACTTGACAATTATTAGTCTGCTACAGGATGTATGTATTCTAGGGCATAAATTTATATCACTATTAAATAGATTCATATTCTGTCTTCAATGGAATAACAGATGTGTTATAATTTCACAAATGTATAAAAAATGTTTTGCAGAGTTTTATATTTGAGAATTAGTTCTTACATCTGACACTGATTTACATGGCCTGTAAACGCAATATGTCTGCCCTTGCACGAGAGTAAATATCTATAAAGCATTGTAGGAGGCATGTACAAAAGAAAACACACACATTATATTGTACATATTAATGATCAGATGATCAAGAAATATGTATGAAATTATGTTATAGGTACGGTAAGTCAATTAATTAACATTCACTGTAACTTCTTTAATCCATAGAGATTTCCTCTGTGTACATAACACTTTTGTTTAATTGATCCGTACAAGTTCTTATCAGAGGAAGTTCCAGATTTATACAGCTAATTTTCTAGATGAATGCTTTTAGGACCAGCTAAATACAATCATTATGCTGAACTCTAATGGCTATATCTTCAATGAGATCAATAAGATCTAAAGGGTTTTGTATAAAATAAATGGTTTATCAAGTTATTACTCTGTTATTCTCAGTAATGAATCCATAATCCCTGATCATATCTGGCAATGCTTTTCAATGTTCGTTATCAATTTTCATGTCTTTTGGAGAAAAAAAAATATCTTTGTAAAATATACTTTAGGCTACACTTATTAATTAAAAATTGATATCAGAGTATACAAAACTCTGACTGATATGTTTGGTTTTTTGAAACTCTGCACTGCTATAAGTTTTCACTTTGATTTTCTTTTTCTTCAACTAAGATTATCAACTTACTGTGATAATATCCAAGGATATTATCATATGTCATATATTTTTAAACATATTATGTTCCAAAAAATATCAAAGGTTTACAAATGAAGTAAATTCTCATATCAGAAACAGAAAACATTTTTATCATAAATTATTTGTCAGGGAAATAACATTGCTAGGAAGTAGCATCTTTGGGAGTCTTTAGTCAGCATGTACTGGTTAACAGCATGGTTTATTAATCATTTGACAGTTCTATACTGTACTGTCTCGAAAGAGAGAAACAATCTTATCTTATTACATTCGAAATATGAATTAATAAGTTATTCTTGAAAAACGATTGGTGGACATGAATGACAGCAGGCATGAGCTTGAATCAGAATGGACGCAACAGTTACAATACCTGAGTCAATCCACATGAATAGTTGACAGAGTGCATCGCATCTTTATAACTGGAAAATTAGAAGACATCTGTTAGCCACACAATGTAGCCTATACATCTCATTTAGATGACATACCCAAGGCACAGCCCTGGCACATTTTGACATTCAGACTTCATACATTGTCTACTTCTCACTGCACAAGTTTTGGTGGACAGAATGACAGTAATTCAGCTCCCCAAGTCTCTTATGAAAGAAGCATATATCTTTCAGGTCACCAATTCTGCCAAAATATGGAACTAGTCTAGCAATGGCATGCTGAGATGATGCACTGGGACTTCTCAACTGTTGATGACAAATCCTTACATGAATTTTAGCATGTCCCTTCAATACCACAGCAAAAAAAGCAGCTGCCACACTCAACAGTGTAGCACAGTGGGCTAGGAATGGGGTAGGAACCTGGAGGTTGTGAATTTACCAAGAAACTTACTGGTATTTATTATTCAAATGCTTTCCATGAAATATGTTTTCTGAAGAAACACTGGTGATTTACATTTACAAAACAATTTCTTTAAAAATAAATCTGATTCAGACAGGTAAGCTGTGCATATAGGAGGTTGTTGTACGGTACATCTAGACAATAAACAAAATTCTCTACTCTTTCTCCAATGAAAAGTTTATTTAATTGTATATAACTAACATTTTTGAAGGAGATTGTAAGTATTTCCTTTGTAAGAATGAAAGCTCTGAGTGAAAGAGAGAGAATAAGGATAGGGCATAAACCCATGCATGATCTTCAGGCATCTAATCCAACATCTAGCATTCTGTACTTTGCAGTTATGAGAGACATTTTCGTACAGTGAATCATATCAAAGAAGCATGCTAAAATTCATACATGAATTCTTGTAAATTTTTGAAAAGCACATCGCCTCCAAGTGAGATTTGTTACTTCTACACTTCTGCAAACTTTTACCAAATCTGAGACCTGAAGGGAATATGTTTTTCTCATCAGGTGCTAGGGATCTATTTGTAGCACATACTGGGTATGCCTAAAGTAATAAAACCTTATGCAATCCATTTTTGGTAGTTTCATCCCTCTATCAATACACTTCAACCTTCAAAAATAGAACAGCACATTCTTCTTGTTTTAAAATATTTCTAATGAACCACAATTTAACAATATCAAAAGACTTTTTATCATCATCAACTTGAGATTTTTATCATGCAGCTCTATGGAAATGTATGCTATACGATGCTTTCCAAAGTTCAAAGCTGTCGTGGTCCTGAGGAATGTTATAACTACTCCCTCAAAAGAAGTTCATTCATGGCTTGTGGCGAGGCCAGTATTTCAACTGACGCCGAAGGCCTGGTCAGGGCAAAACTTCGACGTAGTTCTCAGGGATGAGTCCTGTCTTGCCATTCAGTGTTCCCTCCAGCCATCCTGGCTCCATGGATGGCCTCACTGAAATTCAGAGCAGACATGAATCATTTACAGTAATAGTAGAGAAAAGAAAATCATAGGGAGAAATACAAATAAAGATCAACATCAGTAAATCTTCATTCACAAACCATTTACGAGCATACAACAACAAAGTACAAGCCAAGCAAAGAGGCATAAATTTGATTTGACAAGTACAGTTCATGGTAAAAATTGTGAAACTCACCAATTTATATGTCATCATTTTCTTTTATAACCTTTGCAAGAAATTTAATTTAGTTAACAGTTTTAAGATATTCTGTTGGCATTCCTGGCAGGCTCGCTTAAGATAGAAATCATTTGTATTCTTCATACATTTATTAAAAATTCTGTTTTGTTTTATAAGGACTCTCGCATAGGTTTTAAATTTATTATGAGAAACCAGGAGACACTTATGTTTTATATATCTACTATTTTATACTACCTTTGTAGTTGTAAAGCACTTTTAATGTATGCATTGTCTTTGGCAACCAATAAAAGGGGGAAAGGGAAATAATTGTAATTCTCACTCTATCTAGTGAGGCTTGATGACAAATTTCAACATGTTAAACCAGTATGAAAACTATCTGCTTCATTGCCAAGACCTCTTCCTGTTGAGGGATCCTTCAGTGAATGTTAAGATGTCCTTGAACCTGAACCTGGGAGGACAGATGTGAAATATTTTCTATTATTATGTAAACTTTGCATGAATTTCCTCCTCCCTTCTCCAGACAAATATAAATACTATTTAGTTTAATTTGTTACAGGTAGGGGTATTCTGACACAGTTTTCATGTTAATACTTGCTTGAGGTATAAGCAAGGAAGAAAGCATCTTGCAACTTACCCTCTAATGCAAGTAAGGAGAGGGTTTCTTAGCCTGTATTGACTGCAAAATTAGATGTAATCTTCAAACATTTTAATAAGTTGTACGTCCTGAAAGAAAGTTCCGTTTGGTAATAAAAACAAAGTGAGTAGAGATAATGACAAACTATTTGTTGCAAAACAAACTACAAATTGTAAACTACTGCCACCATTTTGGAGGCACAAGTTTTTGCATGCCTTCTTCATAAAACATTGCCACCTGTGTTTTTGAGGTGTCAAGAATTGCTTGGCTTTAGTCTTTACTATGTTGTTTTGACTCGGGTTTCAAACGCGACCCAAGTCTCACCCCCGGTCACTATCTTGCTTGGGTGACTCTATGAGTCAAAAAGACTAACTTGCTTAGAAAATCTTCACCAAGTTCATTGTAATGTGTCAAAAAATCAAGTGCACTGTCCTGATGCTGTTGTTTGTGTTGCTCTGTAAGAGTTTTTGGCACAATGTTTTGGAAATTTCAGTTTTTCAGAAACAAGTTCATGAAGAAGTGATCACATTTGGGGAAAGTTCGTAGAAAAGTCAGATAGTATAAGCCTAAGCCTTTCCTTGATGCATTTATCAACTGCATGAAACAAGTCTTCATTAACTGATGGACACCCACTTCGTTCGTCATCGTGCACTCTATCTTGTACTTCATTGAACTGTCTCCTTGCCATTGAATCACTCATCGCATTTTCTTCGTACACCTCACCTCTCCGCATTCATAAAACGAATGATAGATCTAATCTCACGAGCGGTGGGATTTTCAATCAACTTTGCCATTCTAACCAAGCAATGTAAAGTGTAAACAACAGACAGCGATCTAAAAATGATATCATCTCCTTCTCCTTGACTCAGAGCAACTACCGTCCATGCGCCAAACTGCGATTGCAGCGAAGCCGGGGCAACATACAAAAATTACAGTTAACAACTGAATAAACATGTGTTGTAAGAAAATACATAGAGTTTTCTTTTAGAGACTAATTTTATAAATTAGCCTCTTATGCACTGTATCACACAAACAACTATTATGAAACCAGAATTGTTCAAAAATGAAGTATTTCACAATGACCACAAAAAAAAAATATTTACTCATAATTTATTACAATTTTCCTCAAGCCATTGTAATTCATCCCAATTTCATTTCTCCAGTAGTTCTTTCCATCATGGATGATAGTTACATTTATCCGCAAGCTAGTTTGCATCCAACACTTATGAGCATTTAGCCCTGTTAAGTGATAAAAGTAGTATATTCAAGGACACTTAAGTGAGGAATTACTTTTGTATACATTTAAGTGTACAAGGCTCATTTTATCATGTGTTTGCTCTTGGAGATTTGGTTTTTCCCTTAGCAGAGCAGAGTTGTAAGAGCTTGACTCATGAAACTAAGGGATCAACTACTCACCATTGGTAATTATCTGGTTTGGCTCAAAAGACAGTTCCCCATCATTCTCTCCGAGGCATGCATACAGAGTTCGCACTCTCCTGAAAATCAGATCAGACATCCAGGTGACAATACAACACAGAAAAAAACAATCAGAATATGCAAACTAACAAAGCAAATGAAATAATAAAAATTTGACCTACCAAAGAATTACAAACAAATATTTCTCAGCTACAACTTGTTTACAACAAAAAGTCAGTTATTATCACACTTCGGAAAATCAACCAAAATATTAACTGATTATACAGTAGTTGAAAGTTTAACTTGAAAATAAATAACTGGTTCAAGTTGAAATTAAACAAAACTTAACAGTTAAAAGTTAAAGTTAAGACAGCCATAAGATTTAAAAGTTAGGGAATATCTTAATGATTAAAAAATCATTAGCCTTGGATGTAACAAATAAAATCCATACTTGTAACCATTCATCATCATCATCATCATCATCTACATTTCCCCTTTTCCAGCTGACACTGGGTGGCGGCAAATATGGTTCCTCTCCACTTTGTTCTGTCGTTCCACCATTCCTCTTCCGACACGGTGTTCCAATCCAGGTTCCGTTTACTAATGCTATTCTTCACCGAGTCCATCCAACGCATTCTTAGTCTTCCTCGTCCTCTCTTCTCTGTCATCCGTCGTTCCAGTGCTCGTCTTGGTAGCCTTACTTCATTCATCAGTTTGACATGTCCAAACCATCTCAATCTGTTTTGCTCCAGTTTATAATTTAGTTTCTGAACTCCCAGTTCTTTCCGTACATCTTCATTTCTCACTCTGTCTCTCCTCGTTTTCTGGACCATACTTCTCAGGAATCTCATCTCAGCTGCCTGTACTCTGTTCTCATCCCTCTTAGTCATTGTCCAAGTTTCTGCTGCATATGTCATTATAGGAACATAATATGCTTTGTACATAACTTCTTTAGCCTTAATTGGTATATCCTTGTTCCATACTAGTCCCTGTACCTGTTGGTAGAAAGCACTCCCGAGTTGTATTTTTCTGCTAATTTCCAAATCTTGTCTTCCATCTTCAGTCAGTTCACTTCCCAAGTATTTGAAGTGTTTCACCACTTCCAATTCCTTATCTCCTACTTTGATTACTCCTTTTCCTTCTTCTTAATATGTAAATAATATCCTCAAAATCTGGTTACTATAAGTCTATAAAAACCATGAATAAAGACAAACATCTGCCCACAGTGAGGTTTATGGATTCTCATGTCATTACTTCCTAAAAAAAAAATTAAGAAGCAGGGAGTGATTTGTGAAGTCTTAAATAGCCTAATGAAACAAACATTGATATAAACAAACATCTAAAATTATAAAAACCTAAGTGAAGAATAAAATGCCAATGAAATACCATATTGCTAAAGAAATTGAATGTTTGCTGGTATATCTTAATTTCAATAGTGGTTTTCTTGCTGCTTTTGGTGTGTTATTGTTCCGACGAGTTGTAATTCCGCTGAAGAAGACAACAACACTCCAAAACATATAGGATTGTAATAATCCTACATTATATGTATTGAAAGGTGGAAGAACAGAAGTATTTATTATTAGTGTGTAGTCAATACGGATACAATTCAAGTAGATGTATGTTGAGCATTAAGAAAAAAATGTGCGACCACATACTTTTAAATTATCAAAGAGAAATGTACTATCCTCATCGGTTCAGACATTATCCCTACTATACCAACGCTATCTGGACCAAGCTCATTGCCTATTTATCTGAACTAGCAGGTTCCTTAACTTTCCACACTCCATGCTGCTGTAGTGCACTTATTGGCATAGCAGCAAAAAGCAAGCAATTTATGTGCATCTCGTCAGCTGGTTGATTTAAATCCTGAAGCACAGTCACATTATTCTATTAAACTTTAAGCCTATGCTTGCCGCACCACATATCAAGAGAAACTAAACTTGAATAGTTCAAATGCAGATCACCTAATCACCTAACAAGATTTTCAGGAGGTGCGAGATCTCATTGTAGAGACTAAACTATACATAGAGACTAAAGTTAACATACATTTTTAATACCTCAAACCTCCAGAAGATTAGTGAGGATGAGAAGCAAAACTATATTCTATAGATAAAATTGCTACATTTAACAGTCTATCCTGACACAAGGTTGAAGGCAAGTTTAAAATTACTGAAACGCCGTTCTTTAGCGATAGTTACAGGTACGAATAGCAAAATTCTACTCTCCTTTTGACATAACTCATTGAAAATGCATATTTGAAAAATTACGTCCATCATTTTGTCTTGGAAAGTTTTCGTTCCTTATTCGTATTTCGTTACTTACAGGACGTAAAATAATTATTTCATCTCTGGTTGCAGGGTCAACGAACGATCATTTTTAAATATCATCATTTTTATTTTGTAAAGGAGATGATGATGATGATAGTATGTAATGATTTGAACTGCAAATTACATTCCAGAAATAGCTAAATCATATGGCGCATGCTGCTCTCCTTCGTCTGAAGAACTTCTATTAAATAGGTTTTCTTCCATCGCGTGTAGAACTATTTCTTATTCAGAAGACTTCTCAGCTCTCAGAAATCTTGCTATTATTTTTGTAGTCTTTTCGGTTTCACCATGCTTCTTTCATTTTTCTTTTAAGTTTTGTCGCCAGAATTTCAACTCGTTAATATTTATACAACGTTTAAATGCGAATTTCATGCTGTATGACTAAGCCTTTGAAATGCACACACCCAAGATCACTGCAGATATATACAATTAATTTTGGTGGGCAGGGTTAAGTAGTAATAAGGTGATTGGATCTTATATTTTGCACAGGCAACCTATCGTTGCATTTTCTGCATGCCCCCCCCCCCCATATGACAGTGCCCGATGTGGGTGCACTGATACCACCCGCTATGGCCACCCTTGCTGAGAGTAGGGTACTTTCTCAGTTTTCCCCCTCACTCATTACAAGTAAATCCCAAGATGGAATATTCCAGACTACATAGAATACATCTCACTGAACTTAGAAATCAGGGGAAGAATAAAGCTGAAATCATCGTGACATCACGAGTGGAAAAAGCTCCAGAACAGAAATTCTACTTAATTCATGACAATTCATTCCTATAATTAACTAAGCAAAATTGTAACTCCAGTTTTAACAACTACCATAATACCTATTCATTCAAGTATCAATGTCGCAAAGACTTCTAACCTGTGTGTTTCAGATAAATGAATGGGAGAAAATTTCAACAAGTTTTGTACGTAGATAACATCTATTATTATTATTATTATTTATTTATTATTAACTTTATTGGCCACATTGGACCACTTGAGTCTTCCATGTACACTTTTTCTTTGAAGGTTGTATTGTTTGATTCTTCTTATCTGCCCAGTACTTTTTCATTCGTTCTGATCGCAGTGTTCTTAATTCGTCTGAAATCTCTACAGGCCGTCGGTGCATCATTTCTGCTGAAAATTTGTGACTCTTAAGAAGGGTGGTAATTTTATTCTTGTTCTCTGCATCTGCAATTTCAAGTCCAACTGTTTTGAGATCCTCTTGAATTTCTTTGATCCAAAGCTCTCCAGTCTTCTTTCCCAGATTTCTCATCACTAGTTGTCATAAAATCCTGTTTCTGGTAATCGTAGGATGTGAAAGAAATAAGAGATTCTTTTCTTCTTCATCGTGCTGGTAACTGGGTCAATCTCTCGATAGACTGTTTCATTGTAGAGGATTCTCCAGACTCCTTCAACCTGGAACTTTTTATTTATGCAGGTTCAGATAATTCTTCTTTCAGTTTTGAGGAGCTGATCAGTTCTTCTTTCATTTTTAATTTGGAGCAAGGTTTTGCAAGCATAAGTGGCTTCAGGCAAAGTTCCAGTTTTGTAGTGTTGGATCTTAGTGTCTATTGACAAGCATTTTTTGTTATAAGATGACCAGGTTTGAAATTGTGCTATTTTCATCTTGTTGGTTCTATTTATCCATGGTTTTTTTTTTGCCTAACAAGGGAAGTCTCTGAACCGGGGAATCACGGATCCTGCTGGAACTTTTCAGATACGTTGCGTGAGCCCAACTAGGCAGAACCGTGAAGAAAAATCTTTCGGAAATAAACTTCCCCTTGTACTAGATGAAAAAATAAGATTTACAGATTTAAATTGGCGCGCCAGCGGCGTGAGCTTCATTGGCTGCGTCAGAGATTGCTTTCCAACCGTACTATGGTTTACGGTTTATGGCCTACGGCGTACAATCACCGAATGAGAGGCAACAGACGGTGTCCCATGCATTGCATGATGAATGGTAACATTGGAAAAGTTATATGTTGACAGGAGGAAAAGTATGGAAAATGTATGGAAAGGTCTCTCAGCATTCAAGAACAGCACCTATTGGACAGTTTGGATGGTATGTTGATGGTTTTGTTCCTATCTGATTTTCTGGCGTTCGTCTCTTGTAACAAATGTGTTTATTTGTTGTGCTTATTGATATTTACAGGTATCATAACTGGTTGTATAGAAAACAGTACTATGAACGTGGACACCTATATATTGTAAAGATGCAGCATTAATGTCTCAGCTTGTGAGCGCGAGTACGGGAGGGCAGTCGTTTCGAACGTGATCATTTGAGCCACCAATCGAGCGTGAGGCACACTCCCTCTTTACCAGCGCGCACAGTTCAAAATTGTTGTATTTACTGCCGTCTGCGGTGGGAAGGAGTTAATTTCCGAAAGATTTTTCTTCACGGTTCTGCCTAGTTGGGCTCACGTAACGTATCTGCTAAGTTCCAGCAGGATCTGTGATTCCCCGGTTCAGAGACTTCCCTAGTAAGTTATGCATAATGATTTCTCCAAGGTATTTAAATTGTAAAACTATGTTAATTTTTTGATCATTTATGATGACTTCCTCTATGTCAAGATAAAATCTATAATAATAAGAAATTTTACTAAAAATAAAATACACTTGATACTTAACTTCAAAAGGCAAAAATGGTTGCTATGTGTACAGAATATAAGAAATACTACAATATGGTGATAAACTGACTTTTTGTTTTAAACTAACAGTAACCCAACAGCAAAACAAAAGACACAACAAACAAGCAAACAAATATATAACCAAACAGAAGCAGAAGCAAGCCAACTGAAAAGAAAAAGAAAACAAAAGGCTGGAATTAGAATGCAAGTTGCTAACCTCACCTGACACTAGGGGTAGCTGGGCTCGATCTACCACTTGCTGTGGAGCTAGAAGATGCGGTCATCCTAAAGCCACATTGTCATTTTAATATGGGTACTAACACACACACTGCACAGGAGGGTTGTTCCAGCTTTAAGGAACTGTTTGTGCCGTGTCTTGTGTAGGGTTTTGCCTAGGACACCAAGCTGGCTCATCAGCGGGCTTTTAGCTTTTAGTTTTTGCAGGGAAGAGGCGCAGGTGCGCTTCATTAAAAGAGAGGTAGCGCGCAGTTCGCTACTACTATGGGGGTCCGGGCCGACACCAAGAGCTCGCTGATGAAACAGCTTGGTGTCCTAGGCAAAACACCACACAAGACACGGCACAAACCTAGAAAAATCGCTCTCAGCAGCGATGTCCGATAGACAGTCCATTAAGGTAGATTTATATTAACTTTTAATCTTGTTCTTTTATGTATTTTCTAAATATTTTGTGAACTTTCATTTATTTACATTCTGATGCTTTTGTAAGGACATCCATTTTCTCTTTGTAATTGTCGAAATGTAAACATTATGTGTCAGAAAACTGTATCATATTGAGGCTCATTATGAAACAGTTTCTCCCACCAATCAGAGCTCAAGAAACAGTTGTTTGACCAATTGGGTAAGGAGGTTACCTTCGCGCATGCGCTCAAAATCCAACATGTCTATATAAATTACCGAAAGTGCACCGTGCATATGTTCACGTAAATAAACTGGCGAATATCTCTGGGAAAGTTACAGTTTTATATATCTTAGTAGCTATTGATAGGCATTTTTTATTATATGTTGACCAGGTTAGAGATTGTGCCTTTTTCATTTTATTACAGGAGATATTTATCACAAAATAATATGCTTTTATGTACAAAAAGGGAGTGGGGGTGGTATTTAATTGGATGACATGTTTTGATCGGCAAGCGATCATCAGAGCCTGCTCACTTAGGCTTAGATAATGTACGATGTTTATGTATTCCGCTTATGTACAAATTTATATACAATATTTAGATTGCAAAAGTTTGTAAAAGCTTGTGTAACGTGTCAATCTTATTTACAGATATTATTGCTCAGTCAGTTAGAAGCACTTCTATAGTTGTTGCTTTATTGCTGTTGTTGTTGTTGTTTGAGTCTTCAGTCTTTTGACTGGTTTGATGCAGCCCTCCATGCTTCCCTGTCCTGAGTTAATCATGTCATCTCTACATAGCTACCACACCCTACATCCAAGGCAATATGTTTAACATATTCTAACCTTGGTCTACCCCTACAGTTCTTATCCTCGACCCTTGTTGGTTCCTTAGTTTAGGGGCTGCGACAACGCGGCATGTAGCCCCGTGTGCTTTTGGTGTGTGTAGAATCTGTCTGATAACCGGTGTTAATTGTGAAGGCTGTATTAGTGTGTGTTATCTGTTTTTAATTCAAGTAAGACTGCAGACATTTTATTTTCAAGTAGTTCCTACTTTTGCAACTAAACCCCACCATCAACAACAACTAGTAAGTTCTGAACTTGGTTACTAGATGCCACCGCAGTTGACTCCTGGCGACGAACTTTGGATCCTAAGAGCGTTAGTCAAATCTAACCTATAATTTAGCTTCCACGATTGTAGTTAGTGGAAGTTTCTTTTACATGCCATAAATCTATGACATGGGACCGCCGGCTTTTCTTCCCCTCCGAAGGAAGGCATACTGAGGGATTTAGACAGGTTTGAACCCACAACCTTGGGCATAGAAGCTCAGCATGCTACGAACTATGCCATCGAAGCTTCGACCCTTCCTTCCATAACTAAGTTTGTTATTGCTGGGTGTCTTAGTTTGTGTCCTGCCAATTATTAATGTAGTTTAAATATGTTAACCTGTGATATATTGACTTATCATTGTGACAAATTTCAGATACAGTGGAACTTGTATAATTCGAACCTCAAGGGACCAGATAAAAATTTCAAATTATCCAAAAATTCGAATTAAGAAAGTTCTTTGAAAAAAATAGAGAAAATATTCAAATTTTAAGTTTTCATCCAAGAACCTTTATTAAACATAATATTACATGGGTTTTTAACAAGTAAAGTGTTTATATACTATGTATTACTGTATGTTTGCATAATGATTTACGTTCAACAAAGTAGATTAACAGACAACTGTACTGTACAATGACTGTATCGTGAATAACCTCAAAAGTTTCAAATGATAAAATGAAACCAAAATGTACTATTCACCTATTTAACGACAGTAGTAATTCAGCAATGTAGTTATGTCTTAGAGAAATCAACTGTTTTTCAAAAAAGTTTGAGATTTTTATCTGTTTCCTACAATTAACTCTCTAGGCCATCACAAAAGAATCTAACAAATTTAAGGAACGGAAAACAGAATCACTTACGCCATTTCTACTTTCAAAAAAATGCCTAACAATCGAGCAAGGGCCGCATGCCAATGATAAACGTCATTTTTCGGGAATTCCTGACCCAACTGTTTGGCTTGAGATCGACTTTTTACACGTAAAACATTCGAATTAAAGAAGATTTCAAATTATAGAAGTTCGAATTAGCCACATTCCACTGTATATGGTTATTCATGTTTCTAATTCAAGCGTTCCTATTTAAACTGGTGGCCTATTGTAATGTGGTTAGTTTGTCAATGTAACAATACACTAGAGTTGAATAGGGTTATGTAAACTTAGCTGGTATTTGAATCCTGAGTCCTATATGGCCTCCGTTATAGCTCGCTGCTCTCCTCGGACTGGTTGCTGCGACCTCCGTTAGCTTCCACGTGGACTGTATTACTACACGGTACATCTAAGTGCTGTCCACACCATGTGTTGTCGTTTCTTAGAACCTTGCTTGGTTTAATTAGTTTGTCTTTTGAGCCGGCAATGACCTAACCTGTGATGTATGCTAACCTTCAAGTTGTAATTTAGTCTCAATGCAAATAAAAATGCATGTAGTCTACTAAGCTACAATACAAACCCCTTCATAGAAAATACAGTAGTAAACACACAGAGCCAATTTTAGCATTAGGGGCAGATGACCTCGTAGTTCCGCCCCTTGAAACCTCAATAACTAACTAACTAATTTTAGCATTTAATTTAACAATTAGTTGTTGCTCATAGCGATACCAGGTAAGAGCATAGAAAACATACATACATCACAAGAATTTTAAAAATTCTATTCAGATGAACCTTCAATAGCAAAGGAGAGAACAAGAATGATCTACCAGAAAATGTTGATTGTTGATTCATTTTAGGGGCTAAAGACATCGTGATCATCAGTCTCATATACTTAGGTGTGTGTTAACTTGTGTTATTATGGTGATAGTAGCAGTACGAGTATATGTAGTTGCAATTATTTCGGCCTACGATCATCCTGGGTTTTTACAGGAGGGAGTGTGGAAAATCACACAGGAAAACTATCAGCGCTAGGATTCAAACCTTCAAACTCTGAACTTGTTGAACCTCCCCATCATAGCCATGGTGCACGAATTAACATGCTTGGCTGCATCGCAAGGTCCCACCAGAAAGAGCATCATGGTACATGAAGGGGATAAAGAGAAAATTTGGTCAAAGAGTTCAAGTTTCATAACTATTTCCATAAAGATAAACAACCCTTCATAAAACACAGGCATGTTTAGAACACAAATAAAAGCATTAAAATTGCCACTTATGGAAAGGACCGATCTCCACCATACACTTACATCACATTGCAAAATAAAACCTCAACTTAGCAGATGGTTACACATTTTCAAAATTCTCTAACTAAACTGATATACCTGATGGTCTTATCTCAATTTTTTCTACTTTATCAGACTTAACACCATCCTTTTTAACCTGCTTCCCGCAGTCAGAACTGCTGCAAGTGCCATTCAATGTGCAGAGACAGAATTGTTTTTCAAGAAGTTGCTCTGTGAGCTCAGTTATCACTGATACCATGGTCCCCAAGATCGCTAGATCTTATGTGCAGGTTTTTTTCAAGTGGGGCTATGTGAAAGACGAACATCTAAGGGCATCTGCCAGGTGGTGAAGGCGTTTCTGGACCGGTGTTCTGATCTTAAATTGATCCTTGCACTCATCACAAGCAACTCCGAAAGTCTATGTCACTATCATAGAAATACCTTGTATATGGTTGTTCCAAACGACAGAAACAACCTCACCAACTTAGTTAGGGGAGATACACTCAAGTAGCATTAGGTAGTCAGCAAGTACATAATTATACATTATTAAAAATAATCCGAGTTTCTCGGTTTTAAAATTCTATACCCTTCACCATGAATGAATAGCAAAGATAAAAGCAAGCAGCAACGAAGACGGGACTTAATAGTTTATTACGTCTTCATGTCGCATCTGGCGCATCAAGTGAGACTGTTATTTGAATCATTGAAAGCTTGTGTTATGAGGTTAATGCTATACTCACCTCTCTTTTGAGAATGGTTGAAAACATCCTGTTAGAAAGAATAAATTGAATGCAGTTCATTATGGCAACTATGTTTCCCCGCCAAACAGGCTGCGGCACTGCACCTACTGAACACACGAGTGAATCTCTAAATGCCTCCACTAACTAGAGACAGTGGTGGCTGGTGGCTTCAGACTGTGATGAGGAATTTTCTTTACGGTCTGTGTTTGATCAGACTTCCCATGTTGTTGTTTGAGTCTTCAGTCTTTTGACTGGTTTGATGCAGCTCTCCGTGCTTCCCTGTCCTGAGCTAGTCGTTTAATCTCTACATATCTATCACACTCTACATCCGAGGAAATCTGTTTAACATATTCTAGCCTACAGTTCTTATCCTCGACCCTTCCTTCCATAACTAACTTGGCTATTCCTGGGTGTCTTAGTATGTGGTGCTCCTTTAAAACGATATAAATACCAACTCAAGCAGACCATGAGAAGAGTAGAGATAAACCCAAATACTTGGCATACTCTTGCACTGGATCGCCCTCGCTGGCTTGCTACCATCTCAGCTGCAGTTGCACAGTTTGAGCAGGAACGTTGTAGACAGGAAGAGGAAATTCGCCAGAAAGAAGAAGATACGTCAAACACTACCACGTCCTCCACCCTCCATCGGATGCAACATATGTGGTCGCATGTTCTATGCGAGAATTGGCCTGATAAGCCATCAGCGCCATCTTCATCGTCTGGACTAAAGATTATGGAACTGCAGGCGAGAAGCGTAAACTCGGATACGAGTATCGGCCGACGACGAGTATGTGTACTACCAACCTATCTCTTCTCTTCATTAGCAGTCGCCAGAAACTTCTCTCCTCTCCCACTCGTCTTAATACCTCTTTATTCATAAACCTATACACCCATCTGATCTTCCTCATTCTCCTGTAACACCACATTTCAAACGCTTCAATTCTCCTCTTTTGTGCTGCTTCAACAGTACAAGTTTCACTTCCATAGAGTGCCACGCTCCAAACAAAGGCTTTAAAAAATTACTTCCTAAGACCTAAATCTATATTCGATGTCAAGAGATTCCTTTTCTGTAGAAATGCTTTCCTTGCCTGTGCTAACCTACTTCTTATATCCTCTTTGCTTTGTCTATCACTGGTTATTTTGCTTCATAAGTGGCAGAAGTCTCCTACTTCATTTAGAATTTCACCTGCCAATTGGACGTCCATCCCCTGATTTCTTTCGGCTGCATTCCAATAGTTTTGTTTTACTTTTATTAATTTTCATCATGAATTCTTTCCTCAAGATTTGTTGATCAACTGAATGTATTGCCAGCAAGTGATATTGCAAAGAGAAAAGACTAGCTTACCAAATAATCCTCATACATTGTACTAATGGAAGAAAGGATCCCCGATAAGTAGCACCATCGTGACAATCTGAAGAAATTGACTCAATTCAGGCATTGCAGTGTCATGGCTCAGCTTCTAGGGAAAACTAGTTGCCATAACTTTCAAGTATCCTATCATGTTAAGCAAAGCTAAAAAGCTTATAAGTTATAATCTACCTTTGGAGGTACAGCACTAGCCATACTTCTAGCATGTTTTGGAAATTTAACTTCATCATTTGAGAAGTACACAGCTCATGTGACATGGAATACCAATCTTTGGAAAAAGTGAAAGTAGCATCAACCACTACCAACTGCTAAAAGCCACAGACTGGAACTGCCTTCTGCAGATCATCATCATTGAATGGAATAATTTGTTGTCCAAATAGCCCCTTCTTTTATTCTTAGAAGTAAATCTATATATTTCTAATCAACGTCCGTGAATTCATCAGATGCTCAGAACATTTCAAGCCATGCTACTGTTTACAGTAATAATAATATTGTATGGCCTCAAGTGCTGGGTGCAAGCTTTGTTATTTGCACCCAGAGGGCAGCTTGCGTGTCGAATTTTTGTTTTTCATTGGACTGCTATAGCTCTTTCTAGTAGAGAAAGGAGGAACTTTGTTATGGCGGAAACTCCCAAGATTAATTTTGCCATTATGAACACGGCCTACTGAATTCAAATGGGTTCTTTAAAATGCCAACAACGCATGAATTGCGTGCCGAGAATTTTGTCGCCTTTCAAAGATCACTTACCACGGCCAGGAGCGAACCTGCAAGCTTGGGGTTGGTAGTCCGACACGATAACCATTCACCCACCATGGAAAGCAACTGTTTACAGTGACTAATGGTGAAATAGATTTGGTATAAAAGGTTATTAGAACTTAATCTTGCTCCAGGTTAATGTATCAGAACTTAATCTTGCTCCAGGTTAATGTATCAAGTTCTATATTCCTTTTAACTACAGTGTCTTTAAAGTCATCAGGGTGTTTGAATTATCTCAAGGGGTATAGCTCTAAAATGGTTCCAAAGCTACCTTAATGGAAGAAAGCAGCATGTAGCTTTGAATAAATGCATAAGTTCAGGAAAATATGTAACTCATGGAGTTCCACAAGGATCTATACTTGGACCTACATTATTCTTAATTTATATAAATGATATTGTGGAATGTAATTTGAGAGGGCATATCAAATTGTATGCAGATGATACAAATATCTTCTACACTGGGAAAGACATAATTGAAATCACACAAAATGTGCAACATGATATAAATACTCTCTCACAAGGGTTCCAGGCCAATAAATTAACAATGAACCTACAGAAGACCAATTACATGGTAATTTCAAAACCAAGCATGAAAGAAATCACACATGACAAAATATATATAAATAATATTGAAATAAAGGGGGTTAATCAGGCAAAGTATTTAGGTCTAATCATCGACAAACACCTGACATGGATTGAACGCGTTGAACGAATTGCTAAGAAACTCTCACCTATAGTAGGGATCCTAAGGAAACTTCGGTATCTTATTCCCCTAAACCTTGTAAAACAAATCTACTATTCACTTGTACATAGCAAGCTCCAATATTTAAATGTTATTTGGGCTCACTGCAGGAAATCCACACTGAATGATTTAACGACTATTCAGAATAGGGCTATTAGAAACATATTTAACCTTCCTTACTGCACTCCAGTAAAAGATCTGTACATCAGAAGTAAAATTCTACCCCTCAGCATAAGTGCAGATCTCCGAGCAGCTATGCTAATATACAAGATTAAACACAACACAATACTCTATAGCTCTCCCTACATCTTGAACTCGGACAATCATTCTTATGGAACTAGGCATGCGAAGGACGTAGCCTTATATATCATTCACTCTTCTAAATACGGTAGAAATAGTTTCAAGTTCTCTGCATCACAGTCATATAATAAACTTCCTGAGGAAGTAAAAAGTGCACCAACTTTGTCAGTATTTAAGAGGAAAACTATGAAAGTATTGTGGGAAAAATTCGATGCATCTTAATACATCAGATAAGTTATGTATAAACTTAAAAATCTTAAGTGCTTATCATTTTAAGAGACCTTGGTCTAAACAATCTTAGATATCGTATCAACTTTACTAATAGGCCTATGCCCTTATTCATCAATTTGTGTTACCTTCAGAATTTTCTTCCTTGGTGTGTCAACACACATATTACTGTACAATTCCTCTGTACGAGCCTATGGCTCTTTGGAATTAATTGAATAAAATATCTAAAGGGGTATCTTTAACATGCCAGTAAATCTAGTGACATGGATTTCTTGCATTTAAGCACCCTCAAATACCAAGCAACTGTGCTAGGATTCCATCCCACAATCTTGTCCATTGTGCCATGCAGTTGGTCAGAAGAAAATTAAACTTTACAAGTGTTAATGTAAGGATAACCGTGCGTCCAGCTGTGGAAATTGTCCTTGTTCTGTTATGTTTGTCCTTGTATTTCCTCTATGTTCCTCCCTTTGCCTGTGCCTGCCTATCATTGTGTTTATTGTTTTTCTCCATTCTATCCTTCTCTGTCCAATGATTACATGAGCATAGGGAGAGAGTACGTAATTACTAGGGCTCGGATTCAAGCATATTTGCATATTTTTTCCCTGAATAGTACACATTGAAAGAAGCCTTTCGGTGGTATTTTCACCTCTCTGGGACCAACAGAATTGAAATTTATCGAGCATATAAATGCATAACACCACGGTTTTCAGAATAGAAGCATATAAATGCATATTCTTGTGGTTTTCGTCTAAATAGTTTGTTTTTCTTTGAATTCTCCCCTGAATTCGGGCCCTGACCATCCTTAAGATTCGAAAACAGAAATAACTATTGAAAAGCCTGTCTGGTGCGAATAATAGAACAGCAGGTTTTTAACCTTTAGTGAGGTCGTTCTCGTCATAACATTTTTATTGAATGATTTAAGATAATCATTCAAAACTGAAAACATAGAAAAAATTCTTGTTGTACAGACCAATGCTGATCTACTTGATTGATCGCCTAATTCTGAACATTTTGTAAATGAACTTTTAAACTGTAACTTTTATAAGAAAACTTCTCTTATATATGCTTGAAAAACTTTAATGTGAGTTTCACTTTCCTTTCTATAGTTTTTAACGGTGTTTTTCGAGCATATTCTGCATATTTAACCGCATATAATGGGGTTTTCGAGCTTATCTATCGAGCATATAATGGTTTTTTTTTCGAGAATATCTATCGAGCATAAAACACATGGTTTTCGAGCAATCTGGAGATTTTATCGAGCATATCGATCCGAGCCCGAGTAATTACATTTGACAAGAAAAGGATAATGTCAGTAGGGAAAACGTGACTTTAAACGTGGGTATAGTGCCTAGTTTGGCTGCCTCTAGCCTGGATACAAGACAATATACAATGGAGAAAGGCGTCATACAAGCTCCGTAAAGTATGGATGTTTTCACTCTACCAACAATGAATATTTCCAAAACATGAAGTATGTATTGATTACAGTACTGCAGCATCAAATAAGGTGAGATTTTCTGCATTTATTTGATGTTAGAAGCTAGATTATGGCATAATGAGAATTTTATTTCTGGATTTCATTTCTATCCACTTACAATAATAGATTATGTAGATGGAGCCTGTGATCCATGATCCAAGTTCTGTTCAAATTGGACCTAAAACATTTCCCAAAGGAAGTCAACACAATAACTACAAAGTAATAGTAGTTATTCCTTTCAGTTACACATAATTTCAGTTTTACACATTTCTTCAGTGATCAAATAATGCAAATAGCAGTTCACTTAATGGTCAGCCTCATGCGAAGTTGCTCCTTCATCATACTCTCTTACACTTAAACTAGTATTATTCTCAGTTCTTGTTTCTCCTGCTTAATACGTAGTACAGTCTTGTATGAACTATGCACAAAGTTATAGAGATTATGTACGAATGCACTTGCAGTAACATTTTGTGAACCATTTGGTGTGATAACTCTAGTTATATATAATTTAGTCGTGTAACAGAGACTGTATTATATAGTCTACAAGAAAAATGCCCACGGAGGAAACAAAAATAATAGATTTTAATTAGAATAAAAAGCCGGCCCCGTGGTGTTGGGGTAGCGCGCCTGCCTCTCACCTGGAGGCCCCGGGTTCGATTCCCGGCTCCGTCAGTGATTTTAGAAACTGACATGAGGGCTGGAACGGGGTGCACTCAGCCTCGTGAGGACAATTGAGTAGCTGTCTGACAGTGAGGCAGCACCCCGATCACGAAAACCAAGATTAAAGGCCGAAGGGACCAGATGCGCTGATTACGCGTCACCCCAAAATCTGCAGGCCAAATGGCTGGGCAGCGGTCGCTTGGTAGGCCTAGGCCCTTTACGGGCTGTAGTGCCAGGGGTTATTATTTATATTATTATTATTTATTAATTAGAATAAAAAGGAAGGGAGTGTACTCTCACCATTGATATTTATACTGGTGATGGATGATATACTAAAGGCAACAAAGGAAGTGTACACAGGTTCTGAATTGGGGAGAGAATGAGAATGAGAAATCGATGGATAGACACAGTGAAGTCTGAGGTCAACAACTCTACTCCAACTGAAAGAAATGGCGAGCGCTTGTATACCACAGCTGAGAAATTGGAGATGTGAAATGGATGATGATGATGATGATGATGATGAATGAGAATGTGGTCCAAGAACTGCTGGATGTACTGAAAGAAAATGTTGAGAAATGGGAGATGAAAATCAGTTTAGAGAAGAGTAAGACAAGAGGAAAGAAAGAAGGAAAAGGGATTGCTAAAATTGGAAGTAGTACAGCACTTCAAATATTTAGGAAGTGAATTGATGAAAAATGTAAGATTGGGTATGGAGATCAACAAGAGAGTGGGAGTGTTTTCTATCATCAGGTTCAGATTTAAATTTGGGATAAATTGAAGGCTAAAGAAGTGATGTGTAAGGCCTAGTACTTACGAATAATGACATATGGAGCAAAAATCTCCCATGTTATGGCTAAAAAATACATACTTTGTCTACCCAGCATCTAGAGAGGAGCTCCCCATCTAGTAGTCACATATAAAGTAAAGTAAAACCACATTAATCCGGACCCCATTAGACTGGACTTCGCTTAATCTGGACAGTCATTTATTGTAATGTAATGCATAAATGCAATTACAGTAAAAAGCTGAGTGACACGTGGCAGGCTCTTGACCTGCTTGGCGTGATTCACCCGCATCCTCTATCCCTTCCCAAGGCCACTCTATTGTTGAGCATGCGTACATGACAATCTTCAATCGCACTGCCTCCCGTCAGTCTCAATGAGCCGTATTCTGCATTGTGTATGGCCCAATACTGTAACGCATTATATCTTGTATACTAAATAACCTTTGTGTTTCTTAAATTTAAAAATGCTGTACTGTACACATTCATTTTACTGAACCGAGTACATGTTTACAGTAGCAACAGCATGGCATCACACTTGGCAACAATGGACAAAGCACAATACAATAGCAATGTCATGACATCACAGTGCAAATCAGTCATTAATTAGCAATTTTTCTACTTCAAAATAGCATAGTAGTGGTGAAAAATGGTCAAAAGATACTTACGAATCATGCGGTCGATAACTAGTGGCATAATGACATTCCATTTTAGAGCCAACAATACCTGTGAACAGAGATACATTCATTCAGCTTGTATATGATATCAAGAAAAAATTCTGGAAGACATATACAGTACATGTGTGTGTACATATGAAAAGGAGCCAGTTCCTAGGGAGATATTCCAGTTTATACTGGAAACTAACAACTCTTTATCATGTATATTTATATTCTTCTCAATGTAGTCTGAATACGAAGGTCAAAGGCAGTGTTGACAAATAATAACTTTATTGCAGCCAACTGACCATACAATTCATTCCTCTGTACAAAATTTCAGAACAGATTCTGTACGACGGCTACACTTGAATACATGGAATTTCTTGCAATAATTGTGACATTTAGTGCATATGCAATCTGGACCCGGTTCGTGAAATCCCGTAGTCTGGCACAGTTTGTGGTGGAAACCGTGTACAGAAATTCTCGTGACGACATATTCAACACATAGCCACCGTGAATCCATTCTCCACAGGGTTGGCAAAATAACAGAGTTTTAATAAAACATGTTTTGTTTTGTTTTAAACAGTTTTTTTTAAAATTCTGAACATGTTTTAAACAGTGTAGTAAAATGCTGTACTTTTAATACTTAAATATAAATACTTTAGAGATCATCTCGACCAGAGTTGTATGGTAAGTAATAGACCAATGTTTACAACTAAACTCAGCCAGCAGGGAAATTTAGTTACCAGCTGGGATTTTTTTTCTCTACAACATATGGTTGGCTGTTGTGTTGTGTTATGTTTGTGTTAGGTTATGTTTGAATGGTGGTGTATCTACTTTTTTGTGATCTGTTAATTGCTGTGTATAAAGTGTTTACTTAGCAGTATAATCAGCTTATTGCAGTTATGAGTTCAACTGGCAGAAGAAAAGATCCTGTATGGCAACATTTTATCGAATGCAAAAGTTCTAAGGGTAAAACAATTAGGGCAAAATGTAAGTTGTGCAAGGAAGACATGGTTGGGTTAGTTGCTAGAATGAAACAACATATAGAGACAAAATGCCCTTATAGAAACAAATCCATGCCTGCACAATATGAGGATAATACTGACTGTGGAGTCATGGAAATGGAATATGAAAATGAAACCCAAATCAAAAGTTCACTAATATCCACTCATCAGCAGCTGGCATCACAATCACTTCAATCTCATTCCAATTCTACAGGTAAGATATATTTATACATAATTAAATTAAATTAATAAAAAACAAGTGAGGCAAATTTTATAGGTTATGTTCAATAATTAATTTGTTTTTAAAAAGAAATAAAATTCATAGTGCACTTTTGTTCAAATTGTTTGTTTGAAAGAAATATATATTATTTAAATTACAATTCTATTATGCTCTTGAAAATATTACATACCTGTACTGTGTAAGTTATAGGTTTTACAGTGCACTCCCGATAATTCGCGTGCGGATAATTCGTTTTGCGGTTAATTCGCGGGTCTCCAAAAGTATTTTTTTTAAATAGAAATTTTCACAGCAACTTATCATCACGCTAAGTAAAGCAATCTCTCCATCGTTTAAAAGAATTCTGATGCGACGCAATACGTCAAGACGAAATCATTGAGATTCGAGAAGACTGAACTCCATTCTCTGCGATGCAACAGTAGGCCTACTTGCGCAATCTTTGAAACACACGAGCATGTTGCCGCGAGTGGTATAGCACAGATTTCCTTTATCTTCGAAGCCCAAACAATACAAGAGGAATGCACTTTCACTCGGAACCATACCCCCCTTTCCCAACAGCCACACTCCAAGGTCGCTGATCCGCGAGTTGTGAAGGGTGGATGCGCGGACAGCATATTGTAAACAGCGATTATTGCGTAATGGCGCAAACTTGCGCGACACAGTGAGCGTGTTTGTTGGATGCTCTTCATGCAGTCAACAAGTCATGGGAGAAAAATACCGCCACTACGTTCGTACAAAAGCAAGCGCTTGCCGACTTCTGTGACAACGATATTTCGAACGGGCAAGCTAGACGTCGATAAAGACGATTATGATTTAAGAAAACAAAGAAGAAATAGCACGGATTTAGACGGTTGGTGAGGAATACGGAGATCCAGTTGATATCGAGTGCAGGAGTGATGCAACGGAAATCCCGAAAGCTTCCCACAGTCAAGCTAGTGTGTCTAGTCACACTTATCTCTTATATAGAAAACTAGATGAATTTTTGTTCTCATATAATGTTTTCTTCGGAAATGTGTAATCGAAAATTAGAATAAACGATCTAAGAAACAAAACGTGAAGACTGTAGGCATAATAATGTAGGCATAATTCACATAGGCCTACCTCTAGCCCAGCATGTGTTATAATTATTATTTTGCGTGTTCAAGCCTATTTCAATATTTTAAACAGTAGTTTTGTTTTTACTAGGCCTAACAAAAATAATTGCGGATAATTCGCGGTTTTCGGTAATTCGCGGAAGTTTGTGCATTAATTACAGCGAATTAACGAGAGTGCACTGTATTCAAAAAACCAATGTAGCCTAATGACAAAGTTATGATTAATACTGGTCTTACCCAATCAATCATATATTGTTTATACCAATACAGATAATTTGGGCTAAACGGATAACATTGTATTTGTATTATTACAGATGATGAACCAGCTTCCAGTTCACGTTCTGTGGTTTCAGCACCATCAAGATCAAGAGGAAAATGTACATTGTCCAGTTCTCCATCTTCATTTCAAGGCCCTTGCCCAAGAATATTGCAAGGAGGATTGGATAGGTTTACAGTACACACATCAGCCAAGGAGAAAAAGCAATTTGATTTGCAAATAGCTCACTTTATTTTTGGCACAAACTCTGCTTCTCGGCATGTTGAACATCCCGAGTTTGTAAAAATGATTCAGCTTCTTTGGCCTGGCTATAAACCACCCAACCGAAAGCAAATTTCAGGTGAACTTCTTGACGAAATTTTTGCTGAAGAGTTGGCCAAAGTAAAGAAAACTTTGGTAGGAAAATCTGTATGTATGGCTTTAGATGGTTGGAGCAATGTGCATAACGACTCATTTCTTTGTGTGTTGCTTAGTGATGTAATGGACCACTCTACTTACTTAACCGAAACCATTGACACCGAAGATAACAGTCATACATCTGATTACCTCTTAATGGTAGCAGAAAAAACAATTAAAAACTGTGAAACTTCATATGGCTGCCATGTTCGAAGTTTTGTCACTGACAATGCTGCCAATATGGGGAAAATGAGGGATGAATTGGCAAAAAAAGATATCAAAGAAGTGATAACTTATGGTTGTTCAGCTCACCTGCTTAATCTGTTAGCACATGACTTGGAGGTGGTTGGCATTTCAGAACATGTTAAACAAATTATTAAATACTTCAGGAACACTCACTTTGCAGCAGCCAAGTACAAACAGGCTGGCGGAACAGCTCTTGCTCTTCCTACGGATGTACGCTGGAATTCTTTAGCTGACTCTATAGAGTCCTATTTGGGTAACTGGCATATTATTGTCAAAGTCTGCACTGAAAATCGAAGTGCCATTGAACCAATTATAAGTGCAAAGGTAAATGATATCAATATGAAACAAAATGTTCAAGACTATCTCATAAAACTTAAGACTGCATCAGTTTCATTAGATAAGATGCAGCGTGATGACTGTACCATTGGGGAAGCAGTAGAGGTTTGGCTTGACCTGCTCAATTTTTTCAAAAATGAAAACAATCCCAATGACTTAAAGAAATTCATGAAACGATTTAACACCGCTGTAACTGATACCCATCTCCTTGCCAATCTCATGGATCCACGCTATCAAGGACAGAGACTGAGTGAAGAACAACATCATTCTGCTATGGAGTATGTTGAAGCTTACCACCCAGATGCAATGCCTGACCTAATTAAGTACAAAGCAAAATGTTCACCCTTCAAGGAATACCTGTTTGGTCCTGCAATACTAAAAGAAATTAAACCCCTGACATGGTGGGTGGCACTGCAGAATAACATTCATCACACAACTTCAGGCCTAGCACATCAGCTGCATAGTGCAGTTGCTTCATCAGCTGGGATAGAACGTCTTTTCTCCACTTTTGGGTTTGTGCATAGCAAAGTCAGGAATAGATTAGGGACTAGTTTGTGTTTTTCGTGAACTCAACAAGAAACCTGTTGAATAAAGACAAAGTCGCAGTGATATTTGGATTTATAATATTTTAAATACATCCCTATATTTTCTGATGGATGTTCGCTTGCAATCATTTTTAACAAGGACATCAAAACCACTACAAAATCACTCTATAAACTTTATATTATGACTTAAAACCTTCAGTAGAAGACAGAGAAGACCACTGTACTCTACTGTATTGCAAAATGATTAATTAAAAATATGAAAAAAAAAATCTTCTAAAGAAACATATTTTAGACGGTTGTTTGAAGCATTGAGTTTAAAACTAATTTTAAACAATGTGCATTGTTTTAAAGAGTTTTAAACATGCTGTTTAAAACATGTTGTTTTAAACATGCCAACCCTGGTTAATCATGGCCTCACTATTGTAGAACTCCTCAGAAATACTAGTAGTTGTCCATTCTTTCATCAGAAGATGTCAGGTGTGTGCTACAAGAGAGGGAGGACATTTTCAGCATCGGCTATGAGCACTGTAAGTACACATTATTGAACATGTTTGGTAAAAGTGCGCACCTACCACCGGCTGAACCGAACATGCGCGCCCACGATCAGCTCCAGTTAAAGCCGGCTTAGCTTGCCGTGTTTATTGGGGCATACAAAGATAATGACCCTGTAGACGGCAAGTATCCAGATCAAAATGTGCCACTGTTTCCTGAACCAGTTTTAACCAGGTGGTCTTCTTGGTTTCATTCTGTACTGTACCTGTCAGAGTACTTGAAAGATATTGTGCATTTTATGAATGAAGTATTAGGGACTGATAACTCTGGTGTTCATTTTATCGACAATGTTTCACATGACGAAATACTTGACAATCAAAGAATTTGGCACAGACATCACTGTACTCATCTCTTGATTAGAAGGCCAGTCTTATCCAATTGTTCACCTTCTAGATGGACATCTACGGAGAATTCAGCAAGCCCTTAAACTTGCTGTTTCTGGAAATTACGGTACCAACATAAAGGAGCTGTTGGGAGGGTTGTGGAAATGTGTCAAAATGAGAGAAAATACATTCAGTTTCAGTCAAAGCTGGGTCCCATGATCTTACAAAATTAATTAGCTTGAGATCAGTAGACCCTGGGAACAAGATTTACAAATGTGTGTGTTTGATCCAGAAGAAATAGTGCCAATGAACATAAATGAGGACCTTGTAAAGAAAATTAAGAAGTTGCCATTCTGTGGAACACTGGAAGAACGCAAGGTGATAATAGGATACAACGAACTGCAAACTTTAATCAAGAAGTAGAGGCATGACAGGACCAAGACAGACATTGTTGGAGTTTTGCAAGGAATGACATTTGTATTTCCAAAGTTCTCAGAATCTGTGTTGAAAACCATTAGATACCCTGTTCAAACGCTGACTGTGAACGGTATTTTTCAGCTTACACAAGCAGGTTAAGTGATATGCGTCACCATTTGTCACAAGAGAATTTGGATCTTTTTGAAGTATACTTTGAAGGATGTCTGACATGTGTCGTTAATGTACAGTATTTTAATATATAATGCATGTTATCCACGATATTAAAAGAATTCCGCCTAAAATTTATCATTTTTAAAGTACCGAAAAGTGCACCTGAAACCACCGAATTTTCCACTATAAAATACCGCTTTCTTCACTGAAATCTCTGAAAAATTCCTATCCCTACTCATCAGATGAGTAATACCACAATCACCACAATACAATTTCATAAGGAAATTAAGGAAGTTAAATAGTACCAATGAAATAGTGCCGAACTGTGGAGGTCTACATGCTTATTTCCTGTCATTTGTAGCTTTTCGAGAATGCTCAAGATCAGCTGGATACAACATATGACAAATGAAGAGGTATTCAGAAGAGCAGGAGAAAGTAGAAGCTTTATGAAGAGTCAGAAAACAAGACGAGCGAATATGTTGGTACATATTCTCAGACATAATAGCCTGCTAGCAAGAGTCATCGAAGGGACGTTAGAAGGGAAAAACACTAGAGGAAGACCACCACTTTCACACATCACACAGATAATGACAGACACGAACACAAAATCATATCATGAATTGAAGAGGATGGCGGAGAATAGAGAAGATTGGCGAGTTGCTGCAAACCAGCCCCAGGGCTGTTAACTTAAGAGAGAGTAGCTTTTCAGTCGGTCAACACGATTGTGTACAAGATATAAATATTAATATTATTATTATTTATATCTTGTACCCCGCCCATTCATTGGGAACATTCGTGTTGACCGACTGGAAAGCTACAAAAGACAATCTGTATAGGCAACACTGAAAAAGAATGGTTTCACATCTCTACATTGCTTATTTCTTGACATTAAACATTGCCTTATTATGCTTCCGCGTTGACTAACATTAACTGTTAATCAGTCTATTCTTAAGAACAGCTTATTAATGTCAATCTTGTTAATGCAACAACATTTATATTGTTAGAAAAGATTAACAGGTACATGTTTCGGCTCGAAACTAGCCTTCATCAGCCAAGAAAACAAATAAAATCAATTACAATTCATTTTCACACACACAATCAACCATAGCATTAAAAGATCTTACCTCCTCTTTTATGTTTCTGTGGCGACACAAGAGGGTAACTGGCGTGGTTACTGAACTCCCTCGATGATGAGACAGATTCACTAGAACTACTGTTGCTGTGGGAATGGTCCGCTCTATCTGAATTAACTGAAAACAAACATCATAATCAGTAATATAGTTGCTGAAACATTATTTTAAGGAAATATTTGCACACAAATTAAACCAAACCCCACTATATTTTTCTGCAGCTCAGTCAGAGAACATGATGATATGATGATATTTGTTGTTTGAAAGGGGCCTAACATCTAGGTTATCGGCCCCAGTCAGTCAGAGAATACAATTAGTGTCAAGAATGAGATTAAAGTGGAACAGATCAATAAACAGTTTTAATGTATAAACCAAATCAGACGGCAGAACCTAAAGTCACAGTCCCAATTGTGGCAATTATAACCAATTTTGATAACCTAACGTCATTTTTGGATTTACAATGGCAAAAAAAATTAAAAAAAGACGAGTCTCAAACATAGGACCGACTTAAAACCTCGACCTTTGTAAGACAAACTGTCAGTTAGTGACACAATAATAATAATAATAATAATAAGTTGAGCATTAAACCCTCTGTTAGGGATAGATTCCACAGCTCTTACGATATGACCCATCCACTGAAGTCGTCTTCCTCTGATGATCCTACCCACATCAGCTTTCCCAAACCGTTGGTGTAAGTCCTCTTTTTCCCTCCTTTCCCATCATCCTTCCTCACTATTGTAAATAGGACCATAGATCTTTCTGAGAACTTTCCTCTCAAACGCACAAATGCGCTCTTCCAGTGTTTGTGAAGTCGCCCATGATTCACATCCATATAGCAGAACTGGTTTCACGAGTGCCATATAAAACTTGACCTTGCTGTTTTGTGAAATTAAGCGTGACTTAAATAAGTTATTGAGACCAAAAAAGGTACTATTGGCACTAATAATCCTCTGTTGGATCTCTTTTTCAATCTCACTTTCATTTAGAGTGAAGTAAATTTGCTTTGAACCGACATTAATGGCTGAGGGCACGCGACGCACTCACGATGCGTCACACAGTGATTTGTAGACCAAATGGCTGGGCAGTGGTCACATGGTAGGCCAAAGCCCTTCATGGGCGGTGATGCAACGGGGTTTTATTTGGATATTTGCCTGGAAAGACCCTTGAAAAAGAGGATGATGATGATAATTTTTTTTATTTTAATGGTATTCTAGCCCGAAGGCAGGTCCGAAACTCCGAAGAGGCTACCCCCAGCCGGAGTTTACTTGCGGTAGGGTGGCCAGGGCCTTTCCGCTCCTCCTTATGTTGGCCAACAGTGCACAGTGCCTAGAACCGGCATACCATCCAAGTTTTGACTGCACCCAATGTTGCTTAACTGCGGAGTTCTCATGGGATCCGGTGTTTCAACACGGCTAGGCCGTTGGCGACGATAATAATAATAATAATGTTACTGGTTTTACGTCCCTTTTAACAACTGAGGCTTTTAGAGATGCTGGCGAGCAAGTATTTTGCACCGAAGGGGATCTTTAACATGCTAATAAATCTACTGGCACGGCTTCCTCGAATTTGCACACCCTTAAATGCCAACTGGCTGTGCCGGATCCTGCAACCTTGGGATCAGCAGGTGAGAACGTTATCTCTGAGCCACACTGCCAGTCAGAAGAGGATGAAATGTTGTCCTTTCTGTATACTAGAACATGACAATGAGTAACTACTCACCCCTATTACCATGTAAGAAGGCCAGTTTCGAGTGGTAAGGGTTATAGTTGTGTTGCGAGTTGAGTGAGAGCAGATTGCTCTCCGAGAGGGTCACCATGTTTCCCGAATTCACCCGACTAGCCAACGACAGCCCACTAGGAACCTTCTGGATGGGTTGGGAGCCAATGTTGTTGTGCATCTCCGGCCTGCCCTGGTGATAGTTGATGTAGTTCCCAGTCACGTTATGCATGCTTGTGCTCAGGATCGGCATGGGACCATCGTGGTATGACTTGATTACAGCCTGCAAGTACAACAAACATACAGAATAATAACAAGTTTTACTGGTTGTTCTCTGCCTTCCAAGTGCATTATTAGCAGATTTTTGGTGAAAATAAAATGACAATTCTGTCAGTTTTGAGTGGCTTATTTTATTAAAAATTCTGCAAGAATGAAAATAGTAGGTCAAGTTTATTGCTGTACAAGAGTGAGCAAATGAACTACTTGCACTGTCATCATCATCGGCTTTAACTCAAATCCGAGTATAAATCTTCTTCCTTCAGTCCAGTTTGTGGATGTGTTTACGGTGACTAAAGAGTCCAATCCTGGCATGGAACAAGCGACCACACAAGTCGCATAGTATTGCTGGAGGAGGACGTGGTTGGGCTGCTCGAAGTTTCCTAGCTTGACGCTTGGCCTCTTCATGAATGCGTCGATCCCTTTCAAACGTCTTTACAGTATCCGAGATGGTACGGCGCCAAGTTGAGCGGTCTTCAGCCAGCATGTCCCAGGTTTGTGAATCAAGACCTGTCAATTTCAGGGTCTGCTTAAATTGGTCCTTGTAGCGCCTCTTAGGACCACCATGAGGTCTGGTGCCATAGCATAACTCACCATATAGCATTTGACGAGGTAATCTCACATCATCCATCCGATGGACATGACCAATCCATCTAAATTGGTGACCTATTATGGATGATTCTATGCTGTTGATTTGAGCCTTTTCCAGAACAGCAATATTAGTAATGCGGTCTTCCCATTTAATCCTCAGGATTGATCAAAGTTTTTGTAGGTGGAAACGCTCAAGCTTCCTAAGATCACGTCGGTAAAGGGTCCACGTTTCACAGCCATACAACAATGTAGAAATGACTACTGCTTTGTACACCATAAGCTTTGTACTCATGGACAGATCTTTATTCATGAAGACCCGGTGCGCTAATCGTCCATATGCTGCATGGGCTGCGCCAATTCTCTTATCCACATCCTGCTCACAGGTACAGCTCACAGAAATGGTACTGCCCAGGTACGAGAAGTGATCAACCTGTTCTAATGGCAAATTTGAAATGGAGATATTGAACTGAGGAAGAGGTGTGCCTGGTGAAGGTTGTGCCAAGACTTTAGTCTTATTGACATTTATGGTAAGACCAAAGCGATCACATGCACTTTTGTAACAATTAACTGACTCTTGCAGCTCTTCTGGTGTGAGAGTTGGCGACGCAGCATCATCTGCATACAACATGTTAGTAACCTTAGTAACCTGAGTTTTCCTCAAGGAGCGGAGACGAGTTAGGTTGAAAAGCCCTCCATCAAAACGATACTTGATCTCCACACCTGGGATGTTGGTGGGTGAATCATAAAGCATTGCAGCCAAATACAGCGCAAAAAGCGTTGGAGCCAGTACACATCCTTGTTTCAGTCCATGGGTAATGGGAAATTCATCGGACATCTTATTCTGATGGCAAACCTGACCTGTCATGCCATCAAGGAGAGCTTTGATTAGATCTACAAAACGCTGAGGGCAATCACACCGCTTCAGCACTGCCCACATGGCTGGTCTTGGAACAGAATCAAATGCCTTTTCCAAGTCATAAAAGACTAAGAAGAGTGGATTCTGTTGTTCTCTACATTTTTCTTGTAGCTGTCTCACACAGAAAGTCAAGTCAATTGTGCTTCTGGAAGTTCTAAATCCACATTGTGACTCTGGGAGGATCCTCTCAGAGATAACCTTTGTAACGTTATCTCCACGTTGGGATGACATTTGTAACGTTTTGCTAGCCCACACGTTGAGCGACAATTGTAGCAGTTTTGCTAGCCCACACGTTGGTAGCAACAAGTGTAACAGTTTGACCCTCACGTTGAGCGACAATTGTAACGTTTTCACTTTGCTCCACGTTGAGCGTAAAGTGTAGCAGTTTGACTGCCCCTAACTGTTGGGAGATAAATGTAACTGTTTACCTTTGCCTAAGCTATGTTGTTTTAATGGGCGCCAAGACCTCAACGCAATGTTGAAATCTAAATTTGTATTTAACAACGTCTAGCTCTGGCAGAACACCTTCAAGACTCTATTCACTCAGATCGTGGTATGATTTGATCATTAACCCAACAAACAATTGTATCAGGAGAAGGAATTGGTCTATATCTAATGCTACCTACTGAAAGCAAAGATTGCATTGTAAAAGAAATGAATTTATTATATAAAACAAGTATAGCAAAATTAATAATAATAATAAGTATAAAATTTAAATTGGAGCGTTGTGATTTGAATATTACCGATAGAAAATTACGTGAAAACGGAGTCTGATAAATTATTGATTTTACTCTTATTCCCAAGCTATGAAGTTACTGAAATATGAAATATAAAACAAAGAGAAACGAGAGATTGCGTATTTCTGCGTCATTCGCGCTTACCACTGGAAATGGCCGAAGCCTTTCCCTCTTACTGGATGATGCTGTGAGCTTCCCCCAGTCTCCTGGACGTCTCCATCTCCGTCGATATTTGATGATATTCTGTAGATTAGATAATTCTATGGTCCGTACATCGGACCCAAACACTCGTACAACCACACAAAAGTTAGTCCTCCACTCCACGGAACATCGGAGCGACTCCCGCGTACAACCGTACTCGTTAAGTTCTATACAGATAGTCCTCCACTCCACGGAACATCGGAGCGACTCCCGCGTGAACCATGCTCGGCAAGTTCTACACAGATTGTCCTCGTTCCACGGCGCGCCGAACGATATATGCACCCGCCGGCTCCCCACTCTTCATCCGACTTCTAGCTTACGTGGTCTCCACTGATTGGCTGCACCCCACGCGCTATACTCCCCTCCTCTGGCTCATTACACTCGGCGGGAGGGTTCCGTTCCAACTATCCGCCTTTTCTTGACGCTGCAACCCCGCTTGCGTAATACTTCCCGACAAGATTAAGCGTGTACTTGAATTCCCAGAGAGTCACGTCTCTCGATATACCCTATCTGACGAAACTCCGTTAAATTCCGTAATCACATAACTTTCTATGATATTGTCGTTCGTAATAATTTGCTTGATAGCGTTTTCTAAGACATAGAAAACCTATCTGTATGCTTATAATTTTTATAAAATGCTCCGAAAATATCTTAATAATTATTATAATAAATTAATAATAATAATAAATTAACATGAAAAATTCTCTTGGCTGAACAATTTGCCGCGTAAATAAATATAGATTGGCTTCCTACTGACTTATGCCAGTTGCATAAAAACCCCTCGAAAAACACGTTACATATTCGCCTCGGATCATCGGATGATTTACCGTGACGACGGTCCATTATCCGATTATTCCAGACACGTTAATAAACCCCATCCAAAATACATATTACATAAATGAGATCACCCTAAATTACAGATATATACACTCATAATTTTTCCTTCACGCACTTTGCGTCAAAGTTTGTTGTCACAATGGATTGCACTTTGCAACCAGTCCAATGTTTTACATATAGAATAGTGTTCCACGGATATTTCCGCCTCTCAAATTTCTCTATGTTGGAGAAATAGACATAATTTATGTGTGAGCACTATGTATTTATGATGTCATATCACACGCATTGAAGGTGTTCTGATATATTTATATCTCCATAGAACTTCCTAATTTCACTGGAGGTCCCTTCCTTATGGTGAAATTTAATCTCACTTATCACCGAGCACACGATCACACTATTGTGGCAGCGCCTCGTGACCATAATACGTAATCTCTCTTTAAAGTAGATTAAATTAATATTGACTTCTGAAAAAAAAAAAACCAGTAAATGCGCATTACATATAACACCAAATATTTCTGTGCCGTAATCGCCCTGTCTTGTTAAGTTCCCGTAGACCATATTCTACTTAATACTAGTTCTCAACACAGACCAGTTCTCCTGACACAAATAATACCTTTGTACAAATTACCTTAAATTACACACTTACAAATCTTACATGGCGAGGCCGTAAACAGAAATCACGTGTGCTGATTTGTATGAGTTTCATGAAGGACTGTCTCGCCTTCTGATGGCCCATCTTTTGCCTCGTGGACTCCTTAACCAAAAATACCCTGTCCAAGCGCTCACCCATCTCTAGGAGGCAAATGGGAATTCACCAGCGCTACCAAATTCTGGCCTTGGTGTATCAAGACATTTTAGTGCTCAAGAGCATCCGACAATCCCGTCATACTTCCCTGTACCTTAAAAACTCTCATTTACTTACATACTACCCCATGTGTGACTTCTGATACGCCTGCCTGGAAGACCATCTCCTCCCACGCACCAAATACCACACTTACTCATTTGATAGGCTGGCTCGCCAGCTAAACACACTCACTTTATGACACATATTTTCGTAGACTATGTATATTATACGTCCCGTATAATCTGTTTCCCTTACTATCCTCCAGCACATATGCTGTTTTTCCAATACGTTTGGAAACTATAAGTGTTTCTGTGTCACCTGCTTCCAACCTTGCAAGTGGCTCCCTTTAAATGAACGTCATCACGTTGCTCTACTAGCATATTTCTCAGTGTCTGTAACGATGCCCTGTTGCTACTGTCCACACATGCACATATTAAAATACCATCCTCTGCTTTAACCACAGGATAATCCCTACATAAATTAGTGTCCCTTGATAGCATGTCTGCAAGAATGTTATCTTTACCTTTAATATATTTTACTGTGAATTCGTATTCCTGCAGAGCAAGAATCCACCTACTAACTCTGTTAGAACTGAGTTTACAAGTCCTCATATACAGTAGTGCATGGTGATCTGTATGGATCTCAAATTTCCCCCCTACTAAATACATTCTAAATTTCCCTAAACTGAAAACAATACCTAAAAGCTCTAACTCAGTAATCGTGTATCTTTTCTCTGCTGCTGTCAGTCCTCTCGAGGCTAAAGATACAATGCACAGATTACCCTCATCATCTTTCTGACATAATACTCCAGCAAGGCCTATATGTGAAGCATCTGTCATAACCACATATTCCTTATCTTTTAACGGATATTTCAGCACTACAGCTTTCTCAAAACCTTCCTTCAGCGCTCTAAAAGCCTGATCATGCTTGGACTCCCATCTCCACCGAGTCCCACTTTTAAGCAATTCCCTGAATGGTTCTACCAACCCTGAGTATTTAAGAACGAACCTCCTGAAAAAGTTGCAAATTCCCAGGTAAATTTTTAACTGTTTAACATTCTGTGGAACCTCTGCGTTAAGTATCTTATTAACCCTACTTTCTTCTGGTGTAACACCTCTACTCGACACTCTATGACCTAAAATTGTCACTTCTGACTGACAGAATGACGACTTAGACAGCTTCAAAGTGAACCCTGCCTGATCTAACTTCTGAAAAACTATATCTAAATGACGTAGATGCTCCTCAAAATTGCGTGAACTAATTACCATATCATCTATGTAAATGGTTACAAACTCTCCTGTGTCATCCCCTAATGCGATGTTTAAAGCCCTAATTAAAGCTGCTGAACTACTCTTTAACCCATAAGGTGTTCTACAAAATTGATAAAGGTTATATTTATGACTAAAAGCTGTAAATGGTCTATCTTCGTACATAAGTGGCACTTGCCAAAAACTGGAACTCAAATCTACACAAGTGAAATACTTCTTCCCCTCAAATGTTTGCATTAATTCTTCTATTGACATAGATTTCAGCTGATCTGAACTAATTCTACTGTTAACCAAACGAGCGTCTAAACAAATACGAACTGTGCCGTCGGTCTTGGGTACCGTGATCAAAGAATTAACATATGGACTGTTAGAGTGCTCAATAATCCCATCTTCAAGCATCTGATTAATTTGTGCCTCAACTGCACTCTGATAAGCGAAAGGTACAGGATATCTATGTCCTGTGAATACTGACCTATCAATAACGTTCAATGAATGTGTATAGCAATGGGCCATACCAATGCGATCCTCAAAAACTCTCCTATTACACAATAACACATCATAGAGCCGAACACACTGTTCATCCTCTATATTTCCCTGAAATGCAGCATCACGTAACGAGTCCTTTAGACTACCGTTCGTAATCACACTGCCCACAAAACATGGAGAACCCCGCTCTACGGCTGGCGATATCTCATTTAAAGTACAAATCACACCTACAATACTACTCCTCTGAATATGGTCATTGAACGCTACTTCTACTTCAGAATCTCCCCATTTAAATTTCAAACTCCCTACATCATAACATAAGTTACCAGACACTCTACTTAGCCACTCTGAACCCAAGATAACACTGAATACTAAATTTGGAATTACAAGGCAAATCTGCTTCTCTACATGATTATTAATTTCAATGTCTACTAAAACTTGCTTAGAAATCACTTTAGACCTCTTCCCAACAGCTGTGATAACAAAAGTGCTTTTAATTGGCATCTCCTCAAAATTTACTCCAGTTCCTTTCATTTTATCATAAAATGCACTACTTATGCAACTCTTCATACAACCACTATCAATTAAAACATATGTGTACGCCTCGGACACGTTAAATTTAACTATGGGGCTCTTACTAACCACTTCCTGAATAATACCTTCATCATTTAGTTCATGTAATAATTCATTTCTTACATTTAGGTCATAGGGTTCCTGTATAATTGTATGGACAGGGCATGCTACAGACTGAGATTCTGACCTTACTTCGCAGCCTGGTTCGCGTTTAAAGAACCGCTACAGCTGGCCGTAGTACTACTAACTACTGAACTGGTCTGGTTGTTCTGGGCTGTGTTGTCATTGTTTGGCTGTATATTACTACCACTAGGCTGTCCTCTTCCTTGACCCCTATTCTGGTTGTAATTATTGTCATTATAATTTCTCCCTTGATTTCCCCTGAAATCATTGTTTCTCCCTTGATTTCCCCTGTAATCATTGTTCCTCCCTCGATTTCCCCTGAAATCATTGTTCCTCCCTTGATACTGATTACCATAGCCATTTCCTCTGTTCTGATTTAGCTGATTATTGTTATTTCTATTTTGAGCGTTGGCCCCTTCGCCACCGTTCCCTTGAACTTCTTGATGCCTGGCTTCATTAGGTCTATTATTATTATTACCCTGGTTCCGATTGAAATTGTCCTCATAACCCCCTCTCCCTAGTGCATCAAATGTGCTTAACAAATTTTCTACTTGTGATATTGTCTTTACATTCTGGATACAAGCAGCCTCCTTGATCCTATAGGGAAAGTGCCTAAGTAGCAACCTCACCACATCACTTTCCTCCGTCAACCCATCCAGATATTTACACACTAATACCTGCCCTAAAAAGTATTCGGTCATGGTGGAGCTTCCTTTAGGGTTATATTTACCACACACTACTCCCTCACGATGCTGCGACTGAATAACCTCATTCCAGAACTTTTCACAGAATTTCATTTTAAAATCATTGATATCAGTAAACTTGTCTCTGTAGACAGCAAACCAATTCCTCGTTTCCCCCACAAACACTTGTTCTAAAATTTCAACTACCTGGCAACACTCAATACTATCATTTTCCAACCTCTCCCCGAATTTATTTTCTATAGTGTTCATGAACTCCATTGGGCACCCCTGTCGATTGCTGAACTTACCCAGTTCTACCTCCCTGTGTGTGCTATTCACAAAAAACTGGCCTATTCTGACTATTTTCTTGCCTGATCCTAGCTTTTAATTTTAACTCTAATTCTGCGATTTTCTCCTCAGCCTTCCTCTCAGTACTGTTTACTGTTAATTTAATGTTTCCTTCTGATTCTTCTACTTTATCATATAGCTTTGCTTGTTTCTCCTCAATCTTGCTAATGCTCTCTCTATTACTCTCTCTTAAATCATTTACTTCTACATCTATTTGCGAGTGGACTTTCTCAATTCTACCCCCCAGCTGTTCCTTAACCTCTTTAGTTGATACTTGAATCTTGTCAATTTCTCCCCCCAATTTCTTTTTAACCTGCAGTGTTTCTAATTTAACTAATTCCTTTAAATTTTCAGCCTGTGTGCTGATTCTACTTTCCAACTCCTCCTGTACTTTTCCTAATTTCTTGTCTACATCTGCAATGATCTCTTTAACCTTCTCTTCCATTACTCCTCTGATTTCTCCTCTAATCTGCTCCATTTTCACACTAATTTCCTTACTGTTTTGTTCTAATTTAGCATTTAAAGTTTCAGTACTCTCTCTATTTTCCCTACTGTTTTGTTCTAGTTTAGCATTGTTTTGTTCTAGTTTTGCATTTAAAGCGTCTGTACTTACTTTATTTTCCCTACTGTTTTGTTCTAATTTGGCGTTTAAGGCATCTGTACTTTCTTTATTTTCCCTACTGTTTTGTTCTAATTTTGCATTTAAGGCATCACTACTAACTTTGTTCTGATACATGAACTCGAGAAGTAAAGTTTTTAATTCTGGTTGGCCGCCTACACTCCCTGTTTCAGTATCGGGATTTACCTCCGCTACCCCGGTACTACCATCACTCGACATACTGCTCGTATCATCACTCTCCAGTTGATGACCACTACGTAACCTCATCTGTCTTTCTTCCTCATCCCCCATAATGATATATACTGATACAGACAAATAACCCCCAAAATACAGGCACAGAAATATATACCCTTCTCCTTCCACAAACGTTATTAGGTTTTCATCCCCACGTTGGGCGCCAAGTGTAACGTTATCTCCCTGTTGGGATGATATTTGTAACGTTTTGCTAGCCCACACGTTGAGCGACAATTGTAGCAGTTTTGCTAGCCCACACGTTGGTAGCAACAAGTGTAACAGTTTGACCCTCACGTTGAGCGACAATTGTAACGTTTTCACTTTGCTCCACGTTGAGCGTAAAGTGTAGCAGTTTGACTGCCCCTAAGTGTTGGGAGATAAATGTAACTGTTTACCTTTGCCTAAGCTATGTTGTTTTAATGGGCGCCAAGACCTCAACGCAATGTTGAAATCTAAATTTGTATTTAACAACGTCTAGCTCTGGCAGAACACCTTCAAGACTCTATTCACTCAGATCGTGGTATGATTTGATCATTAACCCAACAAACAATTGTATCAGGAGAAGGAATTGGTCTATATCTAATGCTACCTACTGAAAGCAAAGATTGCATTGTAAAAGAAATGAATTTATTATATAAAACAAGTATAGCAAAATTAATAATAATAATAAGTATAAAATTTAAATTGGAGCGTTGTGATTTGAATATTACCGATAGAAAATTACGTGAAAACGGAGTCTGATAAATTATTGATTTTACTCTTATTCCCAAGCTATGAAGTTACTGAAATATGAAATATAAAACAAAGAGAAACGAGAGATTGCGTATTTCTGCGTCATTCGCGCTTACCACTGGAAATGGCCGAAGCCTTTCCCTCGTACTGGATGATGCTGTGAGCTTCCCCCAGTCTCCTGGACGTCTCCATCTCCGTCGATATTTGATGATATTCTGGTAGATTAGATAATTCTATGGTCCGTACATCGGACCCAAACACTCGTACAACCACACAAAAGTTAGTCCTCCACTCCACGGAACATCGGAGCGACTCCCGCGTACAACCGTACTCGTTAAGTTCTATACAGATATCCTCCACTCCACTCCACGGAACATCGGAGCGACTCCCGCGTGAACCATACTCGGCAAGTTCTACACAGATTGTCCTCGTTCCACGGCGCGCCGAACGATATATGCACCCGCCGGCTCCCCACTCTTCATCCGACTTCTAGCTTACGTGGTCTCCACTGATTGGCTGCACCCCACGCGCTATACTCCCCTCCTCTGGCTCATTACACTCGGCGGGAGGGTTCCGTTCCAACTATCCGCCTTTTCTTGACGCTGCAACCCCGCTTGCGTAATACTTCCCGACAAGATTAAGCGAGTACTTGAATTCCCAGTGAGTCACGTCTCTCGATATACCCTAACTGACGAAACTCCGTTAAATTCCGTAATCACATAACTTTCTATGATATTGTCATTCGTAATAATAAACAAAGTTTATATGGTTCCGCCTAGTCAATACATTGTTTTATTAGAGGTTTTATCGTGACATAATCACTTGTCTTTGCGTATGTTGGGACATGTTTCGGTGTCTAGTGACATTGACACCATCATCAGCCTATGGTTATTGGCAACACTCAATGACATTAAAATAATAATTAAAACAACACACACATGACTAAAATAACACTTTAAAAAGTTTTTAAAACACTGTCATATTGAGTTCAATATGACAGTGTCATTGAGTGTTGCCAATAACCATAGGCTGATGATGGTGTCAATGTCACTAGACACCGAAACATGTCCCAACATACGCAAAGACAAGTGATTATGTCACGATAAAACCTCTAATAAAACAATGTATTGACTAGGCGGAACCATATAAACTTTGTTTATTATTACATTCTGTCAATACGGAAAAATGTCCGACTTAAAAAAAAAAAAAAAAAAAAAAAAAAAAAAAATGTCATTCGTAATAATTTGCTTGATAGCGTTTTCTAAGACATAGAAAACCTATCTGTATGCTTATAATTTTTATAAAATGCTCCGAAAATATCTTAATAATAATTATAATAAATTAATAATAATAATAAATTAACATGAAAAATTCTCTTGGCTGAACAATTTGCCGCGTAAATAAATATAGATTGGCTTCCTACTGACTTATGCCAGTTGCATAAAAACCCCTCGAAAAACACGTTACACCTTGAGGCGGTTAAGTAGAATTCTTGCAAGAATCTTCCCCACAATTGACAGCACATTAGTTGCCACAAACACTGCGATCACCCTTTTTAAAGATAGTGACGATAGTGGCATTTTTTAGGTCTCCAGGTACCTTTCTTGATTCCCATATTCTGAGGATAAGGTTGAAAATTCTTGTTTTGAGGGAATGACCTCCGGCTTGAATTAGTTCCAGAGGGATGTTATCTGGGCCAGGTGCTTTTCTGGGTTTCAATTGGGTGAGAGCTGCACTGAATTCATGATAAGTAGGAGGTACTGCCAACCACAGTTGTTCAGGTTGTTGCGGCACATCACAGAGGAAGTCTTCAGCAGCTTCTGATGGACGATTTAGGAGATTGGAGAAGTGCTCCTTCCAGCGTTCCAAGATTTCTTGACTATCAGTAAAGGTAGTAGAATATACAGCGCTTATCAGTGTACCTGATGATGAGCGAGATGGTCCATATATTTCCTTGAGTACGGCATAGAAGTTCCTCAAGTCTCGAGCATCCGCTAGTCTCTGCAGTTCCTGAGCCTTCTGTTGCCACCAAGTATTTTTAATCTGCCTTATCTGCATCTGGCATTTACCCTTGAGTTCCAGTAGTTTATCTCTCTTTGTGTTGGAAGTTGGGTCTTGAAGATGGGCAAGATAGGCATTCCTTTTGGCATTGATGAGAGACAGAATTTCCTCATTGTTGTCATCAAACCAGTCTTGTCTTTTCCGCACTATAAAACCAATGGTTTCCTCAGCAGACTGTGAGATAATCTTCTGTAATGTGGCCCATTCTTGCTGAATATCATTTGTTACTGGGTTTTCTGATAACTGGGTGACGATCCTGTTTCCAAAATGTTTGTACATGGATTCATCCTGAAGTTTGGATGTATTAAACTTCTTTCTTGGCAAATTTTTGATGTTCCTAGGTGGTTTAGGTCTGATGGATATCCTGAGCTTACATATAAGAAGTTTATGATCTGTCCAACAATCGTCTATATTCCTTGCTGTTCTGGTAATAAGAGTGTCCTTCTTATCACATTGCCGGGTAATGATATAATCAAGAATGTGCCAATGTTTGGAGTGAGGATGCATCCACGTGGTTTTGAAGCGGTCAGGTAGCCGGAATTGCGTGTTGGTAATGAAAAGTTTGTGTTCTGCACAAAGACCAAGAAGCAACAGTCCATTGGGATTACATTTTCCAAGTCCCTGTTTGCCGATCACATTATTCCATAGCCTGTGATCTTTCCCAACTCTGGCATTGAAGTCACCGAGGAGCAAGAGTTTATCTGCAGATGGTACCTTGGAGATGATTTCACTTAGCTGATTATAGAACTGAGCCTTTACTTCATCATCAGAATCTAAGGTAGGAGCATAGGCAGAGATGAGTGTCATAAAGGAACCTCCTGAGAGTGGTATGCGGAGAGTCATGAGCCTTTCGCTGATTGCAATGGGCGTAAGTTGGTGATAATTTACCAGTTTGGTCTTCACAGCGAAGCCCACACCATGAATATGACATTCACCCTCCTCCTTTCCTTTTCAGAAGATGGTATATCCTGTTCCAGATTCAGTAATCTTGCCTTCAGCAGACAGCCTAGTTTAACTGAGAGCAGCAATGTCAACGTTGAGTCTTGATAACTCATGGGCTACGAGAGCTGACCTTCTCTCAGGTCTAATGTTATTGTCCAAATCAAGCAAGGTTCTGATGTTCCATGATCCAATAATCAATTTGTGATTCTTTACTGTTTTTGAGTTTCGACCGCATGAGGGGTGACCTGCTGAGTGCGGTTGCCCAGCCGGACCAAGATTGTGACTTCCGATGTTTAGCCCACCTTTTCTAGGGCCTTCCCCATGTGGGGTGGGCAGCGGTGATCCTAAATAGGCCTGCCCAAACACAGATGCAGGACCGAATTCCTGAGTAGTCGCAGAGTCTCCGGAAGACGACCATCACACATCTGCTGCCAACGTGCAGGTCCGAACTAGGGGCTTCCAGTTACACCCATAACCTGCCCCCACCGTCCATATCCCATCGCCGTTGGACTTTGAAAAGTGACGTTCGGAAGAAGTGCCACTGGCGTGAATTTGTTTAGGGTGGATCTCAGCTTGCCAGGACGAGACCCACACACTATGATCTCTGAGCCTTATCCTGAGGCTCACAAAGAATGAGACATGCAGGACCGAACACAGAGACTGCAACGAACTGCCGCATACTCAAGTACTACTGAGGTGCGCCTTTACAGCCAGTCCGTCTGGCGTGGCCTCTTCCGCCTCTATGACCGTTGGGAGCCATGAGAGTGATTGGCTCCTCATCTGCTCATTTTGCCGTTGGGCCAAAACCTGCCCGTCATAACTATGGACAATAGTTTGCCCTATTAAACCTGAGCAATAGGCTGCCCCTTCCGCCAACCACACTGTGCCAGAGTTCACCTCTTTCACTGCAGGTACCGTTGAGGACTTCACCGTAACCCTGGCAAGGGACCCTAACAAGGTACTACCAGCCGGGCCAGCTGGACCAGGTTTATTTAAAGAGGTGTTACTCCTCTATCACTCCCTACTTGATCATACTATATATATATATATATATATACTGTAACACTGTATAACACTACACTAGGTGTTATTGCACCACACTGTAACAATCCACTAGAAGCAATACCAACACTGTATAACACTACACTAGGTGCTATTGCACCACACTGTAACACTCCACTAGTAGCAATACCAACACTGTATAACACTACACTAGGTGCTATTGCACCACACTGTAACACTCCACTAGTAGCAATACCTACACTGTATAACACTACACTAAGTGCTATTGCACCACACTGTAACACTCCACTAGTAGCAATACCAACACTGTATAACACTACACTAAGTGCTATTGCACCACACTGTAACACTCCACTAGTAGCAATACCAACACTGTATAACACTACACTAGGTGCTATTGCACCACACTGTAACACTCCACTAGTAGCAATACCAACACTGTATAACACTACACTAAGTGCTATTGCACCACACTGTAACACTCCACTAGTAGCAATACCAACACTGTATAACACTACACTAGGTGCTATTGCACCACACTGTAACACTCCACTAGTAGTAATACCTACACTGTATAACACTACACTAAGTGCTATTGCACCACACTGTAACACTCCACTAGTAGCAATACCAACACTGTATAACACTACACTAAGTGCTATTGCACCACACTGTAACACTCCACTAGTAGCAATACCAACACTGTATAACACTACACTAGGTGCTATTGCACCACACTGTAACACTCCACTAGTAGCAATACCAACACTGTATAACACTACACTAAGTGCTATTGCACCACACTGTAACACTCCACTAGTAGCAATACCAACACTGTATAACACTACACTGGGTGCTATTGCACCACACTGTAACACTCCACTAGTAGCAATACCTACACTGTATAACACTACACTGAGTGCTATTGCACCACACTGTAACACTCCACTAGTAGCAATACCAACACTGTATAACACTACACTAGGTGCTATTGCACCACACTGTAACACTCCACTAGTAGTAATACCTACACTGTATAACACTACACTAAGTGCTATTGCACCACACTGTAACACTCCACTAGTAGCAATACCAACACTGTATAACACTACACTAAGTGCTATTGCACCACACTGTAACACTCCACTAGTAGCAATACCAACACTGTATAACACTACACTATGTGCTATTGCACCACACTGTAACACTCCACTAGTAGCAATACCAACACTGTATAACACTACACTATGTGCTATTGCACCACACTGTAACACTCCACTAGTAGCAATACCAACACTGTATAACACTACACTATGTGCTATTGCACCACACTGTAACACTCCACTAGTAGCAATACCAACACTGTATAACACTACACTAGGTGCTATTGCACCACACTGTAACACTCCACTAGTAGCAATACCAACACTGTATAACACTACACTATGTGCTATTGCACCACACTGTAACACTCCACTAGTAGCAATACCAACACTGTATAACACTACACTAAGTGCTATTGCACCACACTGTAACACTCCACTAGTAGCAATACCAACACTGTATAACACTACACTAGGTGCTATTGCACCACACTGTAACACTCCACTAGTAGCAATACCAACACTGTATAACACTACACTAGGTGCTATTGCACCACACTGTAACACTCCACTAGTAGCAATACCTACACTGTATAACACTACACTAGGTGGTATTGCACCACACTGTAACACTCCACTAGTAGCAATACCTACACTGTATAACACTACACTATGTGCTATTGCACCACACTGTAACACTCCACTAGTAGCAATACCTTATCAGCGCTTTTCAGTGTACCTGATGATGAGCGATCACTGTAAAAGGGAAGATACCAAACTTATGCTGTGCAGCAGTTGAATGAACCTTTCCTGACCATATGAAGTGGATAGCCTGTGTTTCCAAAGAAACTCATAGATTTTACAGATTGAGCTGATCAATGTTAATTCAATTTACAAAGAAACAAACTGTAGAGGTTCTTCAATTTATTTTGACAGTATTTCATCTCAGCGTGCTATTAAGGGGACCTTGTACCCTAGAGGGGCCAAATCCGTGATTTTTTTTTTGTATAGCCTAATTACGCATACATTATAATTCTACGTTTGTTTCTTAATATTCAGAATGTTAGTTTTTTAAATATAAAATTTTCTTCCAGTATGCGCATGGTAGGTCATCTCTAATTGTGTTCAAATTGTGAAGGCAACAGAGAATTATCATTTGCATAACTTAAAAATTGACGTTACCATAAAAGTGATTCTCTTCAGTTTTAGAACATGTTTCTTGAATAATAGGTGAACTATAAATATGAATCTTACACAATTACTCTCCATACTCAAACAATGCAAGTAGTTCATATTTATGACAATTTGTTGGGTAGAAGGGAAAATACTTGAGTGACAAAAACTGAAAATTTGGCTGTATTTTAAAAAAATGAATCACATGGTTATTTTATTTATATCTGAGACCTCATCACTCCTAATGTATTAAATCTGCTCGGTATTGTTCAGCATATAACATCCCACATCCATGATTTATTTCAAGTTATTATAGTGCTTAATTTATCTACAAAGCATACCTAAATATATTAAATTTTAGCATTGGATTTAATATGACATTCGTTACCTTTGAGGTCCCCTTAAGCTCTATAACCCAAGAATACTAACATTATTCAATTGATGCTTACTAATAATACGTTAAATGTACGTACATTACGAACTTTGTGCTAAGGCACCAATTAGTTAAATGGTAGAAATTAACCCCTCAAGCCGGTTGGCCGTACACTGTACGTCCGCTGGACTCTACTCGTTCAGCCAGTTCGACATACCACAAACGTCCGGTGCAGGCGGAAGTTAGGATGCCTATTACGCATGAAACCCTGCTGCTTCGACGGATCTTCTTTCACGTTATAAACCGAGAAGTTATGTACTTTCATGCCATCTCTGTTTCATAATTAGAACTAATACGAAGTTGATCGATATCCGTTGCTTTTGACGACTCATCGATCAGCGAAGGAACATGAAACGCGCTCTATTGAGTTTCAGGTTAGTTACTTTAGAAGGTACCACATCCTTTCCTGCCATCTCGAGATTGTTTTGTGAACTATATCTAACTTGACAGTTTTAGTCACTTATGAAGGGGAAGCACCGATAGCAATTACTTAGTAGATAACTTTTGCTTCGTAGGCTAGAGGCTACTCAGTCGCAGATGAATAATTGCCGGACTGTCTCATTCTCTTACGGGTGCAGATATTATTGGTTTGATAGATGACAGTAGTGGAAGTGATGTATAGGGAGCGTTATTTTCGGTAGTGATACGGACTATGCACAGCATGATGTTACTGGAGAAGTGGGAGACAGCCCAGACGAGGAAGAAATAGCTTCAGCTGTAATAACAACGACCGCTGTTCAGTGTTTGTGGCGAGAGGCAGACTTCGTCACAAGCACACAAAAGATCCCCTTCACGGGTATGCCGGGTACAAGGAGGCATTTCACGTCTGTTTTTTGCTGCTTTCGACAATGTGATTGAACTAGTTTGAGAAACAAATATGTAGGCCTACGCTGCAGAATGTATGGTGGCGCGCCCTTGAAACCAAGGTCGCGCGCCGGGAAGTGAGAGTCAGTGACAGGGGACAACATTTATGTGTTCTTGTGGTTTGTATTGTTGATGGGGATGATGCAGAAACCTACCCTAAAGAGCTATTTCACCCCTATATTCCCTCAAACAATGCAAAGGAACAGGTTTGAAATAATATTGCGATATTTACAATTTGTTGAAAATTCGAAACGTGATGCATACACTGGGCCTAAAAAGCTTTTCAAAATTCAGCTTTTCCTGGAAATTATACCCGAAAATATGTATATATGTAGATTGAACATTATCATGTGAATATCTTGCTTTCATTGTAAATATACCTGAAACAAATGCCAAAAGTGGAACTTTTCAAATTATTATACTTTTGTAAATATTGTGTGTGATTATGGACAACCCTGAAGAGCAGTCGTCACATATATTATTGAGAAACATTGGACATGATTTCGGTAAGTAATCCTAAAAATTTCATTACGTTATATTTCGTAGATTTAACATTATTAATTTTTTACCTTGTTGGTGTCCAAACCTCTGCTAAGCTTCAATTTAAATACCGCCGGAGAAGTGAAAACCTCCGGATTAAATAGCCGGCCTGAGGGGTTAATATATATTTCGTATGTAACACTATTTATATACACTGAATCCTCTGTGGTCTTTGAAGTTTAATACACTAAGTTCCATCTTAAATACAACAAATACAAAAGTAGTTTACTTTGACGTAAACAGCAGTACGTAATCTCTCCAGCCTCTTATACTGTCCCTGGTTTTTATGAGCTTGTTTTTATAATCCCTCTGAAGTGATGTGACATATCTACATCAAATTCCCCACCTCTTTGTTATTGCCATGGAGAAACCAATCATCATCATCTTGCACAATTTCCAGCCACTGGCCGGGTCTGTTTGGAACACAAGCCTCTCCAACGTCTTCTGTCTTCCCACCATCTCTCAGCCTCCACCCTTGTCCAGTCTTCTCCTCTCTTCTTCACGCTTTCTTCCACCAACTTCAGCCACCTGTCTCTCGGTCTCCTTCCTTCCCACTTCGTCTCATGTATCCTCCTGGGTATCCTCTTCTCCTCCATTCGTTTTACATGTCCATACCATCTAAGTCTAGATTTCTCTATACCATCCTGTAATGGTTCCTCCTTCATTAATTCTCTGGTCCTCTCATTTCTTATTCTGTCCATCTTTGTAGCTCCAATACTGTTTCTCAAGAACCTCATCTCACTGGCCTGTATTTTGCTCTTCTCCCTTCCTTTCATAACCCTGGTCTCCGAGGCATACGTCAGGATAGGGACATAGTACGTCCGATATATGATCTTTTTGCTGTTCTGAGGGACATCCTTGCTCCATATCATGCTTCTCACACTCCTCCGGAATGCTTCTGCCTGTCTCCCCTGCTCATTTATTTCTCTTTCGTTTCTTCCATTATCTTGTATCAGACTTCCCAGATACTTGAAACTCTCCTCTTTCTTCAGCTGTTCCCCACCAATTGTTATTCCCGTTGTGGTTCTTTCCTTCTTCCTTGTTGTGATCACCATCTCACTCTTATTTATGCTAAATTTCATCCCATATCCTTGTATTATTCCTTCCCACACGTCCAACTGTTCCTGTACCTCCTCCTCCTTGTTTCCCCAAATCATCAAATCATCTGCAAACACCATTGCTTTCATCTTTCCTTCCCCAATTACTTGTGCCACTCGGGTCATTATGTTATCCAATATGTTGTTAAATTCAAGGATAGTTTCCAGGCAATTATTTGCCCCATGATTATGTCTCTAGAACTGATTGGCATTAATAACAAAAGCATTGACATCACCACCATAGATCAGTAGATGCACTGCTGGAAGATGGTACGGTAGAGACAGATATAGAGGGAATTCTAAGTAGTTAAAATTTTCATACACGTAAATTTTACGTACCGTATTTACTCGAATACGACCCGCCCACGAATAAGACCCGCACCCTGATTTTGAAGAACAAAATTTTTTTAAAAAAATTTTTTACTCAAAATTATTTACTATCTTAACTAAATAAACAGAATTGCATTTATCCAAAATAGTTTCCAACAGTTTTGAAGTCGTCCTAAAATAACACACATCAAACTATTAAAAATACAAATAAAAGTACACAAACACGTCATTCATCATCATCAGAAGTACCAGCTTCGGAACTTTTATCACCATCACTTTCCCACTAAATGTCGTCATCACTGCCTCCATAGCATTCGAAATACTACATTTCTTGAAGCTCTTCCGTATGAGATCTCCAGAGATACGATTCCATGCCGTCAAAATCCACGAACACAGCAGCTGAACTTTCGGGCGCTGAATACGACCAGTTGGAGTCGGTGTGTGCTTTATCGGCCGCCATCCGCTCCGTATACAGCTGTTTCAAGGCTGCTTTGAACGGGCGGTTCACGCAGACATCCAGTGGTTGTAGCATAGACGTCATCCCGCTCAATCACGAATACATGACTCGTCAATATCATATTTCCTACCGGGCACGATTTCCAATAACTTCAGCTTCCCTCACAACTTTCAATTTCTCACTCACAGTAAATGACCGCAAACGTTTCGTAGCATTCATGTTTACACTCGGAGAACGTGCGCAGGACCTGCGTGGGACTGTACGATGCCGCGTGCGTACGGTAAAACAGAGTTATAGCCGGAAGAAGGCTAGCACCATCTAGCGGATACTCGGAACACCCGATATCGCGTGCGGCGGGCAATTTAGATCTTTCAAATTTGGATGACTCAAATAAGACCCGCACCCCAATTTTTCACGTCCGAATTTGTTTAAAAATGTGCGGGCGGTATTCGAGTATATACGGTATGTTAGTATTGTAGGGTTGATTGGCATGGTACACCTCATCAAGACGCAGGCTAGTATATGCTAGGAAGGCCACGGTGATACCATAAGCAGTGCCAATGTACTGGGGAGACAAAATTCTTCGCCTTCAATTCTGTCTAATTTAACATCTTAGGGTCCAGTTTCTTTCCCCAACTGCATCCCCGTGTAGGCAAATTAAACCAAAGGAAAATAAGAAAAAAAAGTACAAAAAGTATGTATGAGGGCGAACTTTCATATTAAAAAAAAAACATTACTACTTCTCGAAGCATTTGTTACGATAGAGTCCTGGGTTCCCTGGACATATCTCACAGATCTCACAGATCTCCTTTTATCTCTTGTATCCTTTAACACTTGTAACAGGCATTTCCCAAACTCACACATGTGCAACAAACTGCCACAACTTGTAACATAATATTGTTCTTGATCACAATGGTGATGCGCTTTGCAACACTGTATGTATGATGGGAGACATTCTAATTCAAAAATAGATTTCACGTGCAACCGCCTCTTCAAGGATGGTGTAATTATTTACAATACTTCTTAATAATGACCAGAAGATTTGGTCTTTATTTGTAATGAAGCTTTGTTTGACCAACACACATTGGAGGCTATGATCGTCCCGATCTCTCAATTTTCTCGGGGTATCAGGCCTGCATTGAAGTGTTACAGCCCACTCCATACTTCCACTTTACCACTGCATCACCCAATGCTTTGGGAGTATCTGGAGCTTGCATGAGATTTCAGTGATAGAATAACCTGTTCAACATCAATAAGCTTGCATCATGCATTCATAAAAATGGCTGAAGCTGCTGCAGTTGATAGTGACAGTCTCTTTATACAGGCAATATCCCACTAGCTTTCTAAGGTAGTGGTTCCCAACTTTTTTAGCCTGCGGCTTGAAAAATGCTGCTTCCTGTTGTCACTAAATATATTTAGATTTTTGTTCTCCAAGTTTTATGAAGTTCTTCACTGAACTTACACACTTCAGAGGTCAAATATTGTGTCTTAAAATTGAAAAGAAGAAAGACTTAGGCCTACTGTCTAAATTTGGCAAGCACAAATTAAATGGATTTGTTAATTTCCTCCATACTAATGAGGAAATATTTGTCTCAAATATCTCTCTCTCGCTCTCTCTCAATTTCACCCCACAACATCAAGGATCGTTACTCCTATCCTCTTAGCAGATGCATTTAATCCTTGATTTGTGTGTTTACAGAATTTGGTCTGTCAGGTTGTGCATGACCGGGTTAAATGGAGGAGAGCTGTCAGAAACATCGACCCCACATAGGAGTGGAAATGATGTAAAGAGAAAGGAGGTCTATCAGGTTCCAAGTCCACCACAGGCTTTCTACATGTGTTCGTTGAAGTTAAACCACTAAAACACAGAAATGTATTGTAATGTGTCATCACGAGCTGGACAGGCAGGTCTCGGGAGGAGGCAGTGTGACAGATCCATCAGTTGGCAAGAAAGTACCCAGACCCACACCCCTCTTGCTCCCCGCGTTGACCATCACAATAACAATAGCCCTACAAGTCAGGTAGGCCATTGGCATGCAGGCTACCAGACTGTTCTGTTTCCCGAGGCCGTTAGGTGCAACGTGAAATATCGAGAGCATTCGACAAGGAGGAACTCGACGCTACTGGAAGTGGTGATATCGAGAATCTTCCAGGTCAGAGGCCGATTGTTTATATACCAGCGAAGTGCGGCGAGCAGTCAGTGAGAGTCTGAGTCAATTTGAGTTCACGACAGTAGAGTGAAGAGTGAAGTTGCAGATTCAGCTGCGTGCAGCGTGGAGTGCGACGGTGTGGAAATAAATGTGAAGATAAATATCGTGGACAGTGTTGTGGAAATAAATATTGACTGTAAGAGACACTTTCTTGCAGAGAACAGTGTAAATAAATAGTGTCCAACAGTTTGTATGACGTGAGACTCAATGTGTGTACATGCGTGTGTAAGCCTAATTTGTATTAATGTTTATTAGTGTAAGTTATATTAGTGTAAATAAAGAATTAGTGCACTATAAGCCTGACCAGTTATTTTACGACCCCTAAAAACATAACAGTTCGCAGTTTAATAGGCTAGTGACAGCTGTGACAGTGAATCTCCACTGTCATCAGGAATGTTTAAGCTTTTAAGTTCAGTACATTACTGAACTTGGTGAATTTCTTAATTGTCAGAATGTTAACGTTTATTGGAGTTGAGTAACACTATTCAAAGGGGAGTCTGGTGATCAATGGCAGTCTAGCCTATTTTATGTCTTCTCTTTTGCATTACTTTTGCTTTATGGCATTTAACACATCGAAAGGAAGCTTGTAGTTTTACGTGACCGCTAATCTCGCGATCATGAGCCACAGAATAACACAATCAAGAATATTTATACACAGAGAAATACAGTATTCTTACATGTGTAACTGGTGGAGGCTGAGTCATGTAGGAATTGATCTTATGGGCGCGAGTCTTTGGAACTGGTGGATTGGTTTCTTGGACGTGGTTTGGTGCAGTTCCATTTCCGGTCAGTTGAGGAGAAGTTTGAACCTCTTGGCGGGGAGAGTTGCTCGGTGGGTCTGGACGTGTCTTAAAGATCTAAGCAAACAAGTAAGCAAAATATATAGATTAAATTCCTAGCAAAATATATAGGTTAAATTCTTACACAAGTTTACGGACAGAAAATGAAAATCCACAGCCTGCTTCCAGCCGACTGACCGGCTCAGGGATGGAATGAATGAAGCCCCCATCTAGTGGCGAAGATATGAACTGTGACAGCTGCTGAAGCCTGTCACACTCCTCCGAGGCAATGATTAAATGAATGACAGATGAAATGAAATGATAGTGGAGAGTGTTGCTGGAATTAAATTTTTGACAGTGAAAACCGGATTACCAGTAAAAAAAACTATTTGCCTCCGTTTAGTCCAGCATAGATCTCACATGGAGTGACCGGGATTTGAACCACGGACCCAGCAGAGAGAGGCCGGCGTGCTGCCGCCTAAGACACGGAGCCTTAATTTTATGGACAGATTAAACTAAAATCTTCACAAACCTGCAAAACAATGCATTTAGAAGAAGTATAACGTATAAGTTAACTGAGGTCCAACTGTATTTCACAATTTCAAGAGACCGTAGTATCTATCAAAATAAAATCAAGAGAAAGTAACAGCATACTTTGAAATAATCCTTTTGACTCTGAGAGTCGCACATTTGAAATAAGAAAACACCATAACAGTGAAATAATGTTTGCTAGATTTTTTTAAAGTTTCTTAACCCTCTCAGTGCCACGCGCTAATCAGATCGGCTCTGGCTGCTCGCGCCAAAAGTGCCAAAGCCGATTCAATCGGCGCGCTGTTTATCTTATATTTGTAGATTTCTGTAGCCATATGTCCGTGATTATTTCATACTGTTGGAAAGGGGAGGTTCCAAGCTTGCCTGTGCGGTGTCTATGTTTTTCCTTTGAAGTCCGTTTCGCGATAGGTTTGAGTTTGTATTCACGCCCTCCCCCAATCGTGCGTGTTACCGCCAAAATTGCGGTGCAGTTGTTTTCTTCTTGTTGAAGTTTTCTGCCTGCAGATGTATCTAAGAACTTTCTACAGCTGGAAACGTAGTGTTTCTTCAAATATGACTCTTAGGTGTCCTTAATTTATGCTCAAAACTGATTTTATATATGAAAAAATGAAAAATGAACAATTATCAGAAAAACCTCAATTAAAAATGTTTACAGGCCGTATTTACTTTTATGAACATAATGTATGAAAGAATGAGGTATTGGTTATATTGCAAAGCAAAAATAATGATTCTATTGTTGGAAATGGGGTCTACAATCAGCTTAGTATTTATTGCCCCTACGAATAGTCAGCATGATCATTGAAAAGGCTTGGCATTCTTGGCAAGTATTTCAGGAAATGGCTTGGCACTAAGAGGGTTAAGTCCAACTTGAGTTTCCCAACATTATAATGGTAAAAGTAAGTTATCTAATATTATCGTCACCTTTTCGTAGTTCTGGATAAGGACTTCCACAACCACATTATAGAACTTAATGTCCATAATTGCAGCAACAGTCTCTTCCTCTGGCCTCAGCAGAGTAGGTCCAAAGCACATGCTTACATTGCTGACTGTCATGAAGTTCTTGTCACACTTTGCACTCACACTGGAACCAGAACAGGGACATCAAAACCAAGTAATCTCTTCTACACATAAAATACGTTGCGTTTGATAGAAGTTTAAAAGCAGCTGAGGTGAAATAGAAAGATTAACTTACTTCTTTAAATGTCTGATCAAGATATCCAACATTTTAAAATTCTGTGGAGGTAACCTATGGACTAGTGTGTGGACATCTTGAACACGCATTTTAGGTTCCTGCTCTGTAACAGAAATAAACCATTATTAATTGGAAATATTTCTACAACCTATCAATTTTGGGATAGGGTGTCTACAATCAGCTTAGTATTGCCCCTAGGCTGTCCCTTATTAGCTGACAGGGTTTCATACACAAATAGCACATGCCAGAGCACTTTGAGAGGGATAGCAACAGACAAACCATTCCTGAAATAAACACTTATGCTTTGATTAGGGGCTATTGGAGCAATTGCGCCTCAAATATTATGCACACCGACGTAGTTTTTATGAAGACAATCATGGCAATGTATTTTACATAAAATACAAAATATGTTTCTTGATCAAACAGATATTTCAAATTTTGACCAGTTTAATTAATGAATGATAGACATACACACATTAACTATACAGGAAAAGAAGGATAGAACTAGTTGCTGCCCGCTCACCTGATGAAACTAGCACAGGCTCTTATATTAAGGGCTAGAGCATTGAAGAGTTATCGATTGAATTGATGGCTGAATACCTACCTTAGAATATGGCAGCATGTCTGACTGTGGAGATTGGTTGGTTCCGGAGTTTAGGGGCTGCGACAACGCGGTCATGTAGCCCCGAGCACTTTGGGTGTGTGTAGAATCTGTCTGATAACCAGTGTTAATTGTGATGGCTGTATTAGTGTGTGTTATCTTTTTTAATTCAAGTTTCTTTATTTATTTATCATATGGCTTTTAGTGCCGGAAGTGTCCGAGGACATGTTCGGCTCGCCAGAGGCTGTAGCTGCTTCTAGCAGATACCCGTAGGGTGAGCTACAAGTTCCGTTCAATTTCAAGTAGTTCCAACTTTCGCTACCAGATGTCAATGATATCTAGTGGTGAATATTGGAATGTTGATAGAGCGTTCCAACGAAATCTAATCTAGAAATTTAGCTTCACACAAGTTTAGTCTGTGGAAGGATCTTTTACATGCCATAAATCTATGACATGGGACCGCCGGCTTTACTTCCCCTCCAAAGGAAGGCATACTGAAGGATTTTAACGCTCTTAAAAAATCCTACGACTTCGGCCGGGTTTGAACCCACTATCTTGGGCACAGCAGTTCAGCATGCTACCAACTATGCCACCGAAGTAAGAACTGCAGACATTCAATTTTCAAGTAGTTCCTACTTTTGCTACCAAATACTACCTTCAACGACTCCTAGCTGTGAACTTGGCTACTAGATGCCACCATAACCGGCACCTGGCAGCGAAGTTGGAACTTTAATAGACCCTTATTCAAATCTAACCTACAAATTTAGCTTTACACAATTTTAGTTAGTGTTACATGCCATAAATCTATGACATGGGCCCACCGGCTTTACTTCCCATCCAAAGAAAGGCATACTGAGGGATTTTTAACACTCTTAAAAAATCCAACGACTTCGGCCGGGTTTGAACCCGCGATCTTGGGAATAGAAGCTCAGCATGGTACCAACTACACCACCGAAGCCACACTGTGGAGATTGTCCTCGACCTTCTTATCTTCCCCTTTATCTCACATACCATCCACACCTGCCTGCCGTTGTGTTTGTCCTTTTAACATGTTTCTAGCCTTCTATTTCTGTCATTGATTGTCTGTATGTCTACCATGTATTTTCCGATATTGATTTGTTTAATGTTTGAGAAATTTATTAAGGAAATTAAGGTTGGAAAATTAAAAATAAATTATTCTCTCACAACAAATGGCCAAAGTTTTATACATTAACACTTATCTCTTAGAGTTCTATTGGACTGATATAAATAATGCTTGTCTTTTGAAAGCACTTGCTGACTGGATTCCACAAAGTATTAAATTAGCAGTTTACTTGGAAAACTCACTGAAAATTTAGAAAAACTCTTCATTAATGCTTATTTATAGAATTCTACTCGACCAATATGAATATTTTTATGCCGTTTGAAAGTTCTTGGTGAAAAGCTTTCATATTAAGTCTTAAAAGCAGCAGTTTACTCAGAAAACCCATTGTAAAAATGGAAAAAACCACCAACACCTCACCCACCAGGTCAATTTTAACAAAACATTCTCGTTCGAAACTCAGGTTTAATGAATCCAAAAAAATGGGTCAAAAGTGCAGTTAAAAAAGAACCTTCAGAAAAGAAAATAACCCACTCTTTATCAATTTAATTTAATATACAGTAGTTTGAAATCTTATACTGCATACTTAAATTTTCCAATGTAAATAGTTTATTTGTATAAACTATGTGGGCTAAGAAACAATCAAAAACGTAAAATCTAATCAAATGTAAATTACCTTAAAAACAATTAATGATGGAATGTAAAAAAAAAATGTTCGAAACGGGATCGATACCTCTTTCCGTATGAGAACCTTGTGCATAATAATACTGAATTAGAAATTGTCAATACAGTTTTTTCCTTGAGCACATTGTAATTTTTTATGCAACAGGCGATTTTAAAGGTGTTAATTGGAGTTCTCAATGTAGTGATCAATTATTTAAACAATTCAGTTCCACCTATAAATATTACTTGACTAGAGTACCCACAGTAAGAGCTTGCCGAAACTCAACAATGTGCAGAGACCAATATCAATCGGCGTAGTTTAATGCTCATTGTGGGGCTCCTGTGTGTCCCACGAATGCTGATTACCGGGCTCACTGTATTCTTCAACCCTGCGGGTTCACTGCGAGACACAGTCTACAGCTGTAATTCAAGTGTAGAGTGCAAGGAAGCAGCAAACAATATAGGCTAATTAAGGTATAAGTTACTGTGTCCTGGCTCAGGTAATAACTATTGTGTAAGGCATTACATACTCGCGCTGAGATCTCACTTGAACCCCCAGTCACAGTTTAGCTTGCCAAGCCTCCGGCTGGGCAGACAGTCCGTTCAGAACTGCTGTCAATGAGCCACTGAAGCGAAGTGGGAGAGGCTTGTTCTGCCACTACGGAGCCCTCCCGAACATTGCCGAAGATCTACGCAGGATTCTGTGGCAAGCTCTTCTTGCGCGTATTCTACCTGCTAGATCGACGTTCCTGCTCAAACACAACATGACTCTCTAGTACTGGATAGTGAGATGGCTTATTCACATTCGAGCTGCTAGGGGCCAGAGTAGGCAGGCAGTAGAGATGGAGAGGCCTGTCACAGGACTTACTTGCAGCAGCGATGAACCCATTGTGGTAACGGAATGTCATCAGAGGCTCAGGTAAGTTGCGGAGGTAAGTCTTGAGGGCACTGGTGATAGTTTTACTCTCCCACTCGAATGGATCATCCAGCGAAGAGAGTGAATCTGATTTCCGGCGATCCAGACCCATCTGCAGCAACTTATTCACTTTGGAGCCCAGACCCACTAATCGATACAGGCCCTGCTCCTCGAGACCTGAAATTAAAGTAGAAATGACAGACTTTAAACACCAGTTACTTGAAGACAGGGAGAGAAAGAGGCAGGAGATAAGGACTGAACCATAAACTACATAAAGCAAACCTTCAAACAAATGAATCTAACATGCTTATACACGTTTGTAAGGATAATCATGTCTGGGTATATTTCTGTTGTTGCTGCTGCTGCTTGGGACATCTTTGATAGTTCTGCATACTTTTGTGTGCACAGCATTCGTCTGATAATGTGTGCAATTGGTAACTGTAGTATAACACTGTAATTAAGGTCTAGGGTTGGGGTAGGTGCTCCAGTACATGAAATAAGGTACCATTCAAGCATGAGTGTGGAAAAATTACACAAGATTAATGGTATGCTCCATTTAGGTATATAATTTCAAACTTAGTGGGTTACTTATAGGACATTATGTTCTTTGAATGTACTGTATTTATGTGCCTAGCATGATGAATTCAGGCACATAGCATGAAAAATCTAATCATCTTCAATTATTTAAAAAATATATGCTATTATTATTTTTTTATTACAGTGTTTACAAATCAAGTGCTGGTAGTTACCAGCTGCTATTCTTTCGTTTGTGAAAATTCAAATTTCACTTAGGTATTGTACATGGACATGGAAAAGTTAGGAGACTTAAAAACAAAATTGCAAATTTTAATATTGTTTTTAACAAAATACAATACAAAAAAAACAGAATGGAGAAAGAAATTTAAGTGCAAAAGAATGAGCATAACTAAATATATAACGCTGCTCACTGGAAAAGGAAAACTTCCAATGGGTATGTAAGAAATGTTCTGCTTTCTAAGTTGGTCTCTCTTTCATATCCCAGGAGCACACAATAACTACTTTCCCATTTCCACTCAAACCCATTCATATGCCATGGGTTGTCCATAGACCCTTTCACAGCTCCTTTCCCAGCTCAAGAGAATGTACACTAGTTTGTTTCCAATCTGAGAGCAAATAATGGGAACTATAACACCTCTGCCACCTCTGCCACACCTCCACCAGGCAGAGTGTATTTTCGGGTGCAGCTTCGCTATTTGCCTCACCTTCTTATACTGATGATGACTTGGTCAAAAAATGTGTTTCTTTTTGTGTGACTGTATCATGTGCTTGTCCCTGATAATTACTTATCCTACCTGTTTCTCTTTCCTTTTTAACACTGATCTCTAAAAATGATGAGCTGTAATAATCTCTGTCCTGAGAAGAGAATTATTTGAATCTTGAAAATGCTGTATCCTTTGGTCATAAAGACATTTCAATCTTTGAATCTTTCAAACATTCAATCCAAAGTTTGGAAACTTTGAATCTTTTACATCTTTATATTGTTGAAAAACTTCATCACAGAAATAAAATACTCCTAAGAACATAAAAGTATTATTTGGTACTCACCTCTACTTTCTAGAACTTCAATACACCTATTTACAAAATTAAAGCCAATGTCATCCAATACTCCTTCCTCAGGCTTGGTTACTTTGCCAGGCATGGCATAGGTCTGGAAAGAGACAAAGCCATTACATAACTCAAAGCAAATAGGCTACATAAAACATGAATAAGCTGATCAAATATCCTCATTTTCATTGGTTTGTTTTTGTGCATTTAGAAAATTATCAGGATGACAAAATGCCTCAGTTTTTAGACCATCCAAGTTGTTTAGTGAAAGATAACTTTTTATTTCATTGAAAATCCGGGTAACAGCTTGCCACGGTGGGTGAGTGGTCAACGTGTCGGTATACTAACCTCAAGCTTGCAGGTTCGCTCCTGGCCAAGGTAAGTGATTTTTGAAAGGCGGCAAAAATTATGATACCATGTTATTCGATGTTGGCATGTTAAAGAACCCATTTGAATTCAGTAGGCCGTGTTCATAACGGCAAAATTAATCTCGGGAGTTTCCGCCAACACAAAGTTCCTCATTTCTCTACTACAAAGCCATAGTGTTCAAGGAGCTTAGATATCTAACCTCCTTGACTTTCATAGTGCTTCAAGGAACAACAAAATTCGACATGCAAGCTACCCTTTGGGTGTCAAATAACAAAGCTTGCACCCGGCACCTGAGGCCATATGATATTATTATTATCTTGATAACAAAGAAAACAAAATAATCATTCTGTTAATCACCCAAGTGCCTTGACATTACAGGCGACTAACTGGAGAGGTTTGGTAATCTATCCTTCAGTCCTTGCTGAAAGGATGCAGTTTTACCACCCAACTATTTTCATCTTCCTTCCAAATAGACAATCTCGCGAGAGTATTACAGACTTATATTTTTTATTTTTAAAATAGTTTATGTTGACTTAGAAGTAAATTCATTTAGCACAAAAAATATTCAGATTTTTCCTTTAAATAAAATTCCCCTGAGAACATGGAGCAGTTAGATGTCATGTATTTACTTTAAAATCTAATCTCGTCACCCTGAATATGGAACATTGTTTTGTAGAAAGTTCCTCCATAGTGGCATTTAACCTTACTTACTGGTTCCTTCCCGTCCATTGCATCCATCCACAACTTTCGGTCCTCTTCTGACAAGGCCTGTAATGTATACTGAACACCGGGCCTGCAAAAATGAAAATAAGTACCAGTAATTAATTATTCAATCCAAACTAGAAAGAGCATTAACACTATATTTCATCACTTTTAGAATTAAAACATATGTGAATAAAATAACACTTTAACACAAACAATATGCACAATCCAAAGTGGTTACCGGTCTTTTGCTGTGATGTCAAAACAGAATCGTTTCTCTATAGATTCTGACATCCTCCTTATGCAAGAAGTCACGGTCATTTTGTCTGATGTACTCTGGAAAAGAACACATCTATAAATTTAGCACAAATTTAATTTATCATAAAGCAGTACGGTCATAATGCATTTTGAAAATAGAGATCTACAGATATCAGGACTACACATCTGCTGGTCATCCTGCCACTGTAATTACAGTAGAATATAATTAATATCTAGGTTGTCTGAATTAATGAAAGTTTGGATTAAACAAAATAACCCATGAAATGAGCCAAGGTACATTTATTTAAACACACTGCTCAGTAAAAAGAACGTGTACAGTACAGTATTTTTAAATGTAAGAAGTACAAAGGTTATTTAGTACCATGCAATACAGTATTAGGCTCCACAAAATACAGTATACGGCTGATTGAGACTGATGAGAGGCAGTGCGAATGAAGGTTGTAATGTACGCATGCTCAACAATAGTGTGGCTTTGGGTCAACAAGCCACCTGCCACAAACTGTGTAGTTTACAACATTGCGCTCATAACTCAGCTTTATAAACCAAACGGCTGTCCAGATAAAGGTTGGTTCTTAAGTTAAGGGGCTGCGACAACGCGGTCATGTAGCCCCGTGTACTTTGGGTGTGTGTAGAATCTGTCTGATAACCGGTGTTAATTGTGATGACTGTATTAGTGTGTGTATCTGTTTTAATTCAAGTAAGGGCTGCAGACGATCAATTTTCAAGTAGTTCCTACTTTTGCCGCCAAACGCCACCGTCAACGACTACTAGTTCAGAACTTAGCTATGAGACGTCACCGCAGTCGGCTCTTGGCAATGAACGTAGGAACCTAAGAGCGTTGTTTACATTCTTAACCTATACAATTTAGCTTCACACAGGTGCAATTAGTGGAAGGTTCTTTAACATGCCATAAATCTACGACATGGGACCGCCGGCTTTACTTCCCCTCCAAAGGAGGGCATACTGAGGGATTTTTAATGCTCTTAAAAAATCCGACGACTTCGGCCGGATTTGAACCCGCGATCTTGGGCATAGAAGCTCAGCATGCTACCAACTACGCCACCGAAGCCGCCTGTCCAGATAAAGCCCAGTCAACACTAATGGGGTCCGGATTAATGAGGTTATACTGTATTTAACGCTTCTAAAGCAGGCCCGCACAAACAGCACTCTGTAAGATAGCAAGATCCAAGTAGACCATTTCTGGTTGCAGTGACTTACTGCAGTTAAGACAGTGAGATAGCTTGCCACGGTGGGTGAGTGGTTATCGTGTCAGACTATCGACCGCAAGCTTGCAGGTTCGCTCCTGGCCGTGGTAAGGTTTTTTTTTTTTTTTTGAAAGGCGACAAAAATCACGACACACATATCATATGTTGTTAGCATGTTAAAGAACCCATTTGAATTCAGTAGACAGTGTTCATAATGGCAAAATTAATCTCGGGACTTTCCGCCAACACAAAAGTTCCTCCTTTCTCCACTAGAAAGTGCTATAGTGTCAAGGAGCTTAGATATCTAACCTCCTTCACCTTCATAGTGCTCCAAGGAACAACAAAATTCGACATGCAAGCTGCCCTCTGGGGGTCAAATAACAAAGTTTGCACCCGGCACCCGAGACCATAGGATATTATTATTAGAGAGTGAGATACTGGAACTCAAGTTGGCTATCCTTTTTAGTTGTTGGTTACTTGTGCTAATCTACAGTGCTTTATCAACACAACAGTGTGCCCACCAATACACCATGCTATCTCAAGTTATCAGCAATTCCCTTGGTCAGCATGATGATCCCATTGAGCATGTCTTTCAATAAGTTTGTATCACCAGGGACAAACCAGGAGGACCTCCATTGCAGCTGGAGGAGATGGTGCACATAACTGTGTGCAGTCTGTTCTCCTGAGACTATGTTTTCATGGTGTTTGTTTCTCATTTTCCATCATCATGAGGATATCCTTCCAGCGAGCCAGGTAGGAACATTGTGAACGATATGCCTCCATTTAGTCCTCTCCTGGTATAGCTTTCCCCTCTCCACTGCATCCTATGTTACCAGGAGCGTATAGGCCCCCCCCCAAAAAAAAAATGTTGACACACATAATATTTGTTTATGAATTAAAACATTAAAATAGGCCCCTTAAAACAACAATTATCATCAAAACATTAAAAACCAATATACATATTATGTACTATTGTTACTAAGCAATATTATCTGTTGCTTTGTTTGTAGAAATTGATAAGTAAAAGTGAAATCATTAATACAGAGTGGTATAGCGATCCCATTGAAACCAACTCTGTTACATTATTTAACTCTCAGAGTGGGAAGATCTTACGTTCGGGCTACCCTATGTTGAGCGCAAAGCATTCTAGGAGTGCGGGGGTTGGCAGCCAGACCGGTCGACACTTGATAGACATAGTTATACGTATACATCAAATGAAAGATCATTTTGTCCACAAATGTATGTCGCTAGATTTGTAATAGTTTAAGAAATTGCCGCTAGATAGAAGCACAAAGCACACACTGGTCCGTGCTTGTCGCACAACTAAACCATCTCGCGCTTTCAGACCGACAGACACAAACATTTCTCGGGTTGCCCCCCCCCCCAAATAAAACTCAATATTCGCCCCTGCATGTTACTCCTAACTAGGTCTGTCCATCTCTTCCTAGGACGTCCAATCGGTCTTCTTACTGGCACCTCCATCTCCAAATACTGGCTTGGAGTTCTGGTTGTTTTTTTAATTTTTGATACATCGTGGTCATTGGGGGTGTGTAGAAATTGTCTGATAACCTATGTCACTGTGATGTCTTATTAGTGTGTGTGTATTTGTAATCTAGGTAGGATTTGGGTAGGAAGCAACCGTGCCCTTACGTTAGATACCATCCCGGCATTTGCCTGGAGTAGAAGTGAGGAAACCATGGAAAACAATTCCAGGATGGCTGAGGTAGCAATCGAATACCCCTCTTCTCAGTTTTGCCGTAAGAGGCTGAGGGTACCCTGTTCCAGTCCTCAGACCAGAATTAAATATCTTGTCAGAGCCAGGAATCAAACCCGGGCTTCCACGGTTACAGCCAAAAATGCTAGCCACTATGCAACGAAGTGGTTATAAGTGAATAACTGCATTCACAGGTACAGGATCATTATCTATGTGCGCCCCGATAAACACGGCAAGCTAAGCCGGCTTTGTCTGGCACACATCGCGGGTGCGCGTACCCGGTTCAGTCGGTGGTAGGCACGCACATTCACACTTTTACCAAACATGTTCAATAATGTGTACTTACAGTGCTCATAGACGATGCTGAAAATGTCCTCCCTCTCTTGTAACACACACCTGACATCTTCTGATGAAAGAATGTCTGTCAACTCTTTTATTATTCACGGAACCTGTTTCCTTGAATCGTTCAGTGAGCCTCCTAATTGTACTGGCATTAGGCACAAGTCTTCCTGGAAACTTGATAAGAAATTTTTGTCTCGTTTCAGAACAAGATTTTCTGCTCTTCATATACGAATTATGGATATACACACGTTTGCACAATGTAAATTGGTGTCAAGGCATGACCAACAATCACAGTAAACACAATACTCACTAAACGTGCAACACCAACGTCTTAGCTTTCCAGATACACGTCCATATGAATGACAAAACACGTGTGAACTAACGATATGAGTCAGCGGAACACGCCAACCACCTGCTGTACCGTGTAAGCGCACCCGCGATCTGCGCTAGTCACAGCCGGGTTAGCTTGCCGTGTTTATGGGGTGCACATAGATACCCTGTACATAGCACATTATGGTGGTTGAGCAGTCAACTGTACCTTAGCTCATAGGAGATGCTACAAGCAATACACTGTCAAACTGAGAATGAGGATCTTCCATCTTCTTCGCAAACAATGTAATAAATTACTCATTTCAACTGAGAAACTAGGGGTGGCAGTTTTTTGGAGAGTTATTTCCCTGACAAAAATATAATGCCTTAATATTTAAAACCTTGCTAGAAATTCCAAACATCTAATATTTTTACTTAAAATTACTTCTTTCAATAACGGAATTATGATCCATACTAATGATTTTAGAATACAGGTGGTCATACTTTGAAATAAAATATGATTCTTGCCAGAAACTTACAAATTTTCCAGTTGCTTGACTATAAGGGAGCATGGTGAATTCTTTTGTATCCTTGTGATACATGCAATACTGCTTTGTCCATGTTGTACCAAAAGCCTCTGTAATATTAAAAAATAAATGCATAAGACCGATTTTGTCATGGAAAAGCCAAACAAAAGAATAAAAATCAGTTAAACTAATTTCCAACATACAATGAAAGAAATAACAATTTTGAATTCATAAATAAATTATTTATGGATACAATACAGTATTATAAGACGTTCAAGAATACGCCAATCAATACTTTTTGAAACATATCTAACTTAAGTATTAACGATGATACATTTTTCGACCTACATTGAGGCCATCTTCAGTCTGTATTAAAAATTGAAGATTGTTGAAAAACTATATAATAAATTTGTGAATATAACTATTAATAACAATGAAAAAAATAGCTTAGAGGTCCGAGCAAAGAAAATGAACGTAGCATTTCAGATCACCAGAAATGTGTACAAGAAGAAGGCATTATCCTGGGACACTAAAATTAAACATTACAGTACAATTCTGTGGCGAGACCTGAAGCACTCTTTGGAGCTGAAACATTCAAGTTAATGCGGAAAGGTGACAAAAACAAAATCATGCTCATGGAAAGAAGATTGGTTCGAAGCATCCTTGGCCTAAGGAAAGCAGAAACAGTCTATAACAGACCACGACAACAAGGAAATATACACCCATGTGGAGAACATAATTCACACCATGCGCAAACAATGGATGTCATTTTTTGGGCAATTAAATAGAATGAATAATGACAGGCTAACAAAACAAATTTGTAATAAAATTTTAAAACTTAAAAGTTCAACCAGCGTGGTTTATACAGACATTAAAGGATCTTAAGGAAGTCGACACTGACATTACAGATACATATAGGCTAATAGGAATTTATTTCGGGACAAAATTCAAAAAGTGATCTTCAGGGAGGATCATGAAAGACAACGAAAGCAGCCACAGAACATTGAACAGCTCCAAAAGCAGAGATCAGAGAGGATGAAGCAAATATGGGCAGAGAAAAGAAGATATGTGACAAGATTTGAAGTATTGATTTTATGTGCTCTGTAATAGTGCTATTCGATTAAATAATAATAATAAATTTGTGATATCTTTGGGTGTGGCGAACCCATCGTACAAATAGCCTAAATATGATAGTGTGTGTGGCGAGGCCTTGGATGGAGGTCCTTGATTCATGCCCCGACCCACACCACTGGAACCGGGAAATGAAGAAGAAGAATAAATTTATGAATGAAATATACACCCACGTGGAGCACATAATTCACACCACGCGCAGAAGACGAATGTCATTAAGTTAGGAGAGTTTCAGATAGATCATGTGGCCATGGATCGGAAATTTCACAAAGAAATTTATAATGTAAAAGTCCTTCGTGGTGTTGATGTTGATTCGGATCATTACATTTCCAAGATTAAAATCAAATAGACTCCTAAAAGGAAAAATAAACCACAACAATTCAATAGCAAAAGATTGTATGATCCTAGTTCAGTTATCAATAATCCAGTATATTTTGAGCAATCCATCACGCTTTTAAGTGACAACTTGGGGACCACTGTTAACAAATTAAAAGCCGTAGCAGAAACGTTGCTCCCATTAAAAAACGAAAGAAACATGCATGGTGGAATGAGGATTGTGATATAGCAATTCTATGCCGGCATACAGCTTGGTTGAAGGACCAACAACAAAAAACTGAAAGTTCTAGGGAAGAATTAATCAATGCTAGACAGTTAACGGCCAAAGAAATCAGGAGGGTTAAAAGAGAATATCAGAAGGAAACATTAAAATCTATTGATGAAGCTTCCAATCGCCATAAAACAAGCGACTATTATAGAACATTTAAACAATACCAATCAAAATTTACTCCCCCTACTCTTTTTGATGAAGGATACGAACGGGCAGGTGGCCCATAATGATTATGACAATGCAATAATTTTGGCTGATTACTTCATAAAATTACTTAATAGTGATGAACCTGAAGATTCTTTTGAATTCGATCCCTATCCTAGAAATAAAACACTTCTGGAAAAGATCATACCGCCGGTTTACGATGAAGTGCGTACAGCGATTGATTCACTTAAGAATTCTAAAGCGGCAGGAGAGAATAAAGTAGTAGCAGAACTTGGGAAGAATGCTAATGAACAGACTATTCATAACCTACATTACATCTTATTGACATTAGGAATACAGAAAAATTGCCTGAAGAGTGGAATATTGCAATTATACACCCCATACACAAAAAGGGCGATAGATCAGATCGTAGCAATTATCGAGGAATATCGTTGCTGGATGTCACGTATAAGATTTTTTCAAAGATTTTATATTCCAGAATTCACGAACAACTTGATAATGAACTAGGTGAATATCAGGGTGGTTTCCGTCCAGGACGAAGCTGTCCAGATCAAATTATCAGTCCCAAATGGATTATTAAACATCACAGGATTAGGAGCAAAGATTTAGTGATCACATTTGTTGATTTTCAAAAAGCTTATGATAGCATCCATCGCGAATCTCTATTAAATGTCCTTACCGAATTTGGTTTACATCGAAAACTTGTTAACCTTAATGCGGTCACTCTTCAGAATACTAAATCTAGAGTTAGGTTTAGAAGTGAAACCTCTGAGTCATTTGAAATCAATACTGGTCTTCGGCAGGGAGATGGATTATCTCCATTGTTGTTTAATTGTGTGCTGGAAAAAGTTATGCGTCAATGGAATAAGGTTTGTCCACCGAATGTTAAGATTGGAAAAAATATTCGACTAAATTGTCTCGCCTTTGCAGATGATCTAGCATTATTAGCAACTAGTATCGAAGAAGCTCAATTTCAGGTAGAGGAATTGGAACGATTAGCAGCAAAGGTTGGGTTGAAAATTTCTTTTGAGAAAACAGAAATGATGCCATCTTTTCAAGTTGACACATCACATATTGTACTGCATAATGCCCAGAAAATAAAGATTGTGAAAATTTTTTATCTTGGTGAGATCATCACTTGGAATGCCAATGAAAGAGCATCAATAGATAGTAGAACACTAAAATTGCTACGAGCACAACAGATTACCTGGCCAACATATAAGAAAAAGTCTCTTTCGATTAATGCTAAACTTCAACATTATTTCTCCGTCGTTAAGCCAGAAGCAATATATGCAAGTGAAACTTTATTTAAACTAAACACCCGATCAACAACTGTTAAACTACAGAAGGTTGATAGATGGATTCTTCGGACAATCAATAAAAAACACCAGGTTGAGGGCCAGTGGAGACTTTTGCCCAATTAAATACTTTACAAGGAAAATGAATCTATCATTGACACGATACGAAAACGAAGGATCGCGTTTTTTGGACACTTATCCCGCTTGCCAAATACTAGACTCCTGAAACAACTTTTTGACTTCTTTTGGAACAGTAAAACAAAAATCACATGGTGTAAAGAAATACAAATGGATTTAGACGAATTGAAAATAACTCAACATCAAATTGAACATAGAGAGGAGAAACGGCTTCTGAATAACAAATACACTCGACTAACATTCAAAATTTCACAGCGTAAGAAATATGTTAAATCAGCAGAAGAACGAGCTGCAAGATCTTCCAGAATGAAGAAATATTGGGAAAGGAAAAAATTATCAAGAATTAAGAACTGAACTTATTATTTGAAATATTGGAAGACTTTGTATATAAGGTTTGATTTTTGGTGCTCCAATGTGGGCGTAAAGAGTGTAAATAAAATAAATAATAAATAAATAATAAATAAATAATCAATCCAAATGGATATCCTTACAAACAGAGATAAATAATATTTTTATACAAATATAACATTGTATTTCACAGAAAAAAACTAAAAAACTAAAAAATCGTCAGTAGAAAAACAAGGAATTTAGAATATCAAAAATAGTGTACATATACGTTAAAAAGTTTGAAGCCAACGCACTATTTGGCATGCCCTTGTTTGCAAGATATGGATCTGCAAGCGTAAATGGATTCAATACATAGAACATTCTACACTCCATTTACGAAAATAGCTGCTAGATTTGGTGACAAACCACTGAATTTGTAGCTATAGACAGATGAGCATACCAAGGACAAACAAGCTTTCCCCAATAAGGATATTCAAGGTCAGGATATCTAACAGTTCTCCTGGATTATGCCAGAGATAATCATCAATGGCTCCACAGGTGGTCAATTTTGGTAAACTGACTAAAGTATTTAAAATTTGCATAATTTTTCAGGAGCCAGCCCCATTTTCACTATAAAAGCATACAAAAGATTTCTTCACATGAAACCATAATGTTGCATTACTTTGAAAATTTAAATTCAGCAATTATGTAATAATAGAATGTACGGTATAAAGCAAATTTTCATAGCATTTTCGTTATGTTATTGAGTGATATCATTTAACAAAATTCTCCCATCACGATTCATGAATAATGTCACATCATATTATTTTTTAAGCCAACAAAAACGAAATGGAAAAAACAGTAGCTTACTTTTCTCCATGAGGTAGAGGTAACCCTCATGAGTAGCCATTTTATTTGGACCAACAGAGGCTGTAGATTTCTGGAAGAGAGCAGAACCAGTCACACCATATTAAACAGGTTGTATGTGCAATATTGAAATTCAATGAGGTTTGAGTAACAAATGCTGGTGAAATCCTATAAAATATATCCCCATAATTCAAAAGCTTAAGTCTGGCACAAATGGGAGTTCACTTGCCTGATTTTCCAACTGTCATTTTAGAACTTTTGTTAATTCAGGGAACATCATTAACACTTTTTTTTGAAAAATGTCTGTTTCTTTAAGGTAAAATTTCACCGAGTTATTGTGGAAGGTAGTACAAGCTCGTTCCTTAGTTTCACTGCCATATGTAATGGATAAATGACAATATTAGAGTTATCCACGGCGGCTTCGGTGGCGTAGTTGGTAGCATGCTGAGCTTCTATGCCCAAGATAGCGGGTTCAAACCCGGCCGAAGCCGTCGGATTTTTTAAGAGCGTTAAAAATCCCTCAGTATGCCTTCCTTCGGAGGGGAAGTAAAGCCGGCGGTCCCATGTCATAGATTTATGGCATGTTAAAGATCTTTCCACTAATTACACCTGTGTGAAACTAAATTGGATAGGTTAAGAATATAAACAACGCTCTTAGGTTGCTACGTTCGTTGCCAAGAGCCGACTGCGGTGGCGTCTAGTAGCTAGTTCTGAACTAGGCCTAGTAGTCGTTGACGGTGGCGTTTGGCGGCAAAAGTAGGAACTATTTGAAAATTCAAAGTTGCAGTCCCTACTTGAATTAAAAAAACAGATACACACACTAATACAGTCATCACAATTAACACCGGTTATCAGACATATTCTACACACACCCAAAGTACACGGGGCTACATGACCGCGTTGTCGCAGCCCCTAAACTAAGGAACCAACCAACCAACCAGAGTTATCCACAAATACCGCTGTTCTTTCCCACTTTGGCAAAGACAAACAAAATCTCATTACATTGGCCGAGGTTCTCTAATCTTCTTGAAATGTACCAAACAAGAATGGCAAATACCACACAATACAACAGCGCAAACTTGCTGCAAACCTAATATGGTTTCATTGTCTTTTTGTAGATAGAAATGAAGGTATTATAGAATAATGTTGACCAATAAAACACATATTTTCAAACACAAAATTCAATTAAAATATGAAATATGGGGTTTTTGACTTCCCATATTACGACATGTAAACGAGAAACAAACTCATGATATCCCCAGACCAGGTCCATCAGGCAAACAGTTCTCAAACAACTTGAATGTCAGGACATTGTGTTAGAAACTTGGCCAATCAACTCTTGTAAGTGCTAATTCAATTCTGCAGCCTTTTCTATAAGACAGACAATTCAAACGATTCTCTCCACGAGCCAACTGTATTGCTTGGGTAACCGACATCGGTACACAAACACTGTGAAGCTGTGTAGTATAAGCTTTCCTGTCACTAACCAACTCCAAAGACACAGTCTACCAAGTGAAAACTTCGACAGTCCAATGTGAAATTTCTGTCTTCAGGAGACCAAATTATTGCCATGACCCAAGAAGTCGAAGGACCACAAAAGGGGCAGAGGTAACAATGTTTAGTTTTGGTTGGAAGTGCAGTCAACAACCCCTGGCCTAGGCCGACCAAGCGACCGCTGCCCAGACATTTGGCCTGCAGATATTGGGGTGATGCGTGATCAGCGCATCGAGTCCCCTCGGCCGTTAATCTTGGTTTTCGTGATCGGGGCACTGCCTCACTGTCAGACAGCTACTCAATTGTCCTCACGAGGCTGAGTGCACCCCGTTCCAACCCTCACGTCAGTTTTAAAATCGGAGGTGAGAGGCAGGCGCACTACCCAAACACCAGGGGGCCGGCTTGGAAGTGCAGTATCAAAGTGATTCAGAGCACATTTATTTGCTGTACTGTAGAGATCCTCAAATCAGGGAGATATTTTCTTCATTCAGTTAATGTTAGAAGGCATGAGATAAAATTAGCACTTATCAGCTGACCAAGAGAAGTTTCCACATCTGATAAGAAATGAAAATCTTCAGCAGTACCATAGTTAAGTACTGCCTATTTTTAAAATGTTATGTCGAGAAATGATTATAAAGGGAGAGAAAATAAGCAAACATATGTTTTTCTTACATTTATACAGCCTAGGTTCCCCTTGAAAACGGTATGAATGAGGTTTAAAAAAAAGTCACTCTTTTAACACTCACAGCTTGTATACAGTACCAACTTTGTTTATAGTTATTTTAAGATTTAAACAAAAGGAAATAATGTTGAAGGTATTCACTGAACTTTCTCTCACCATATTAACCTTCCGATAGGCATGTGACCTAAAGTTCACTAACGGTCACATATACCTAATCAGAGATACTCACTAGAAGACGTAGAAAATAAGCAAACATATATTTTCCTTACATATACAGCATAGGTTCCTCTTGAAAACGGTATGAATGAGGTTAAATAAAAAGTCACCCTTTTAACACTCACAGCTTGTATACAGTACCAACTTTGTTTATAGTTATTTTAAGATTTAAACAAAAGGAAATAATGTTGAAGGTATTCACTGAACATTTTCTCATCATATTAACCTTCCGGTTCACTAATGGTCACATATATAAGAGAGATTGAGAGATACTCACTAGACGACGTAGATTTATCTCACTGCTGGCCATAAAATGGGAGGTCTAAGATGTTGGACTACATGTTTATACACAACAATGCATTTAATGCTTTGAAAGTGTGCTACATAATATTTTTTTTTTTTTTTTTCAAGGGTAAACAAGGAACAATAAGTCACACCAATGGTTGCACGTATTTCATACATACATAATAATACGATACCCATTTTCAAAGTTGTTATATGAAAATCATGATAAACCAAAGAATACTTTTGATGTACAAGGAATATTTTATGCTTCATCGAAATCTAAATTAGAAGTTAGAAAAACTTACTAGAACGGTCACATGTATCTGCCATGTATGGTAGAGGTTTTAGCGCCAACAATGTGTTCACTACAGACTTGAAAGTTTGAAAGTCTCATCCAGAAGCGAGGGTAGCATAGCCAAGTGTGGAAACTTACACTGCCTTAGGTTCCCAGGGGGGGATATCTGCTGCATGTGTGTGCCTATCGGAAGGTTAATGCAAACAACCAATGCTGATAGCAAGTGCACAATGTCAAATTATGCTTACGACAGCTAGAATAATTCCTCTCTTGCTCCCTAGGTTATTGACAATGGCATTGTCTGCAAACAAAATATGAACAACAGAGTATAATTTTTTTTAACAAAATAAAATAAGATGACCTTTGTACAATGGTGAATATTCATCTAATTTGCTAATTTTCTTTCTTCTCCATAATTTATGCATCTGCAGTATTTTAATGTTGACAAGTATGTCAAACTCTTGCTAGACTAGTTCTTGCATATGGAAGAGAGACTTGGACCATAGGAAGGCAGATGAAACAAGACTAACAGCAGCAGAAGTGAGATTCATGAGACGAATTTCAGGTTACTCCTTATTCGATGATCGGAGGAATGAAGACATCCTGCAAGAACTGAAAATCACACCCGTTGTACAGCATTAGTTGGGAAGAACATGTGGTCAGGATGAATCCTAGCTGTGTCCCTAAACAGATTCTTCCGTATGCTCCAAGTGGTTGAAGAAACCTGGGAAGACCAAAGAAACACTGACAAGAGACCGTAACAGGCCACTAGGCCTAATACGTGAAAGTTAATGATGATGAGTTTCATGTTGACGAAGGAGGTTTTTGAGCTGTTGTATAAAGAGTTCAAACCTTATAGATGGAAGGTAGAGAATTAAAATGCAAGACTCGAACCCATAACCTTCGACTGTGGCTGCCGCAGGTTAAAATTTAGTTAAATTTCCGAATAACATCTAGATCTAGACAATAGAACAGAATGAAACACTGATGGGCCAGATGGAACAAAGACTGTCTCAGCAAAATCAGAACATACAGTACAACACCTGTAATCCGTCACCTTTGGGACTGAGGGTATGGTCGGAATACAAAAAAAAGTCGGATTATCATAAAGTACAGAAAATTGGGATTTACATTAAAATAAACCATCTCATCATCATCTTGAACAGTTTCCAGCCACTGCACAGTGGGTCAAAATCGAAACCTAGGAGGACAAAACTATTTATTTTCACAGTTAAAAAATCAAAATGTATTACTTCTACAGCATTCTCATATGATTGCCGCTCACTATTCTGGGATATAAACACATCTTAGTGTAAATCTGACACCACTGTTCGAGCAGAGTGAATTGGAGGGTGAATGTAAGTGGCTGCGGTTTGCTTGTCTTTGTGGTTAGTGTGATGCTTTAAGATGGAACATGCAGCTGAAGGTGTGATCTTTGTAACGTGTTTCAGTTATTAATGGGCGTGATTGTTACGTAATTTTAGCTATATTCGCATTATATAATATTTTACTATTATTTTTAAAATTATATTTTCACCTATATTTTTAGTATGTCGCATCACTCTGCGTCACTTTCTACTTAATGTTAAAATGTAGATAAAGTCTTGTAGTTTACGTCTGTTATAAGATTGTTTGCATCTTTTTGCAACTTACTTAGTTATTTTACGTTTTAGATGATGCTGCGCAACCAGTTCTCACACGTTTACAACTGTTTGAAGCACTGGGTTCGACGATTATGTCAAAACTGGAACTTTGTGACTTTCTTAAAAGTAAATTAGGGGTAGAAAATTGATCTGAAGTGATAACTGAATGCTCTATCCAACTCCTAGTCATAGACCATTTCTTGCATGTGTAGACGTAGCTTAAAAAAGGTCTTAACTGATATTTAGTATGAAATAAACAAATTATATGTTGCTTTCACTCTAAATTCACGACTAAAACGAAAAAATAATTTTGTCCTCCTAGATTTAGATTTTGACCCACTGTGCAATGGCCGGGTCTGTTTGGAACATAAGCCTCTCCATCGTCTTGTGTCCTCCCACCATCTCTCTGTCACCACCTTGGTCCAGTCCTCTCCTTTCTTTCACACGCAGTCCTCCACACCCTTCAGCCACTTATGTCTTGGCCTCCCTCTTGTTTTTTTCCCCTCTATTTTCATCTCGTGTATCTTCCTGGGTTATCCTCCTCCCATCCATTCCCTTAACATGCCCATACCATTTAAGTCTTGATTCCTCCATCCTATCCTCCCTCCTTGACTAATTCTCTGATCTTCTCATTTCTTAACCTGTCCACCTTTGTCACTCCAATACTGTTTCTCAAGAATCTCATCTCACTAGCATGTATTCTGCTACGCTCCCTTCCTTTCATAACCCAGGTCTCTGAGGCATACGTCAGGTTTGGAACGTAGTACGTCCTATATAAGACCCTTTTGCTGTTTTGATGGACATCCTTACTCCATACCAGGCTCCTAACACTTTCCCTCAATAATTCTGCTTGCCTCCCCCGCAGGGAGTATGTATATTTTTGTTTACAGTAAAAACATTGCAATATACTAAACCACTCACATCTTACGGCTTCCAGAAAACAGAATTGTACGCCAACTGGTGATGAGAAATCTAGGAAAGAAAACTGGAGGAAAATGGATCCAAGAAATCCAACAAGATCTCAAAGCAGTTGGACTCAAGATAACAGATGCCGAGGAGAAAAATAAAATTAACACCATTCTTAAAACTCACAAATTTTCTGCAGAAATGACACATAGAAAGCCTATGGAGATTTCAGATGAGTTGAGAAAATCCCGATCTGAAAGAATGAAAAAGTACTGGAAAGAGCGCAAGAACCAAGCAGTACTACCTTCAAAGAAGAAGTGATCATGGAACGACTCAAGTGGTCCAATGTGACCAATCAAGATTAATAATAATAATAATACTGAACCACACAAAAGCTGTTATTACATATTGAAAAAGAGCAATATTGTACAGTACTGTATGTATTTACAGTACTGTAAGAATTGAAGGTAGCCTGTACAGTAGTTAAAAATTACTTAGGAAGAACATCAGTTATAGATTTTAATTTAGAAGATGACATTCTAGACTTAGCTGCAGTGTCTCTCCATTTGTTGATCCACAAAAACCAAATGTGAGATAACCAACAGAACAAATAATGCAGCAATCTTCTACAACCAAGTCAGAATACTACTGTGGGATAACAAAGTACCTATACGGTATAAAAATATATTATTTATGTTCGACCCTCACTATTATGTGTTTGAAAACTGTATCATAATGATGGTCATTATAACACCGTTTTTCATTACGATACAGTTTCTCCAGCCAATCAGAGCTCGTTCATTGACCAATTAGGTAACGATAATTTCGCGCATGCGCTCAAAATCCAACATGTCGGACATAAACACAACATCGAACTATAATAAATTACCGACATGGAATACCCACCGTCCATAAGTTCGCGTAAATAAACTGGCGAATATGAGACAAGAAATAGCACAGTACCTTAAAATCACTAACACTAATTTCTACACAGCGCATTGTCTTCAAATGACTGCGGTGACAATATTACTGAGGGACGGCTGATGTAAACATATGGCTGCATATGGCAGAGCGCATGCGTCGGCCGTTCAAAGCTCTTGAAAGACGAAGGTATAACACCCAACGCTCGCTCTGCGATCACAAAATTCCAGTAGCTGACTCTCAACAGATATTTATGAATATTTATGTTAAAACATATAATAAAGTTATAATTATCGTCGAACATAAACAGTCGTATGCAACTCGCCTATAATGGTAATTAAGACACTCGTATGGAAATTATAAAACTCGCATACGCTCGTTTTATAAAAAATACTCGTGTCTTAATTATAGCCATTATAGGCTCGTTGCATAATGTACTATTATAACATACTACATACCCATACTGACTTACGCACTTGAAACATGTACCCTTTCTAAAAGAGACAACAGTAGACTTCAGGCATCCGAAATGAAGTTTGTGAGTACCATGCTTCAGAGGACAAGAAAGGATAAAGTAAGAAATGAAATAAATCTTACAGAAGCAGGTATTAACACCACTTTAATGGAGACCTTAAAGAGGTCTCGTCTGAGGTGGTATGGACATATCCAACGGATGAAAGATGAACAAAAGGCAAAGGCATACTTCAATCTGAACATCAAAGGAAGAAGATATGTTGGAAGACCTAAAGGGAAATGGATAGACCAGATTAAGGGTGACTTGGCAGACAAAGGGCTGGATTGGGAGAGCACTCACGAAGACCAACTATTCATGGATAGAAAGAAATGGAGAGGACTTGTTGACAGCACCCGGGTGACTGGAGCTGTTTAAGAAGATGATGATGATGATGAAAAACCAATGAACAGTAAGCACTAAAAACTTCACAGTGCAGTACGTACTGTATAAAACACAGACGACAGAAACGATACGAGAGATGACGGAGCACTAAAACGGACAAGCAATAACAACAAGTACCTGTAAACAACAATGGCGCGACGGGTAAGTGAGTCAACGCCACGAGTCGGGGCAAATTCAGCTCGAGCACAGTAGGATTAACCGGAGCGGCGGACCAGCCGAGGACGGACGAGAGGGATTCTACTGTATGGTCATCTTGTGGGAAACCTGTGTACTCTGCCTCACAGGGTCAACATGTTGTGGGGGGCTATTACGTTATTCTATTGAAAATCTTTCATGCAACACTGAAACGTTCGCAGAAGTGTTATATTTTATCACTGTTATATGTTATCACTGAGCTATTATTACCCTTTCACGAATTGATTGCCGGCGGTCGATATGGGAACTATTCTTTGTTTACTTGTGTAACACGTCAGCCTGCTTCGTTGACAGGTACAGGTGCGCGAGTGGGAAATGACTCGGCTCGAGTAGCCCCAGTCATCGTTTAACTGTCCATGGTGACATGAGCTCCTGTGATGTGCAGTGCTGCTTGACTTATGAGCAGAATGCACTGTGTCATAGCTGTTTTCCCCGATTCGCCCCGCGGGGCAGCTGCTACAATAAACAACAAACACTGGCGCAGCCACGCTCAGCGGCAATCAAATCTTAAATGGGAAATACTACATATTTTCTATGTCCTGGCCATGTTACATAACATAGATCAATTTTAAAAATGCTTTATAAACAGTAAGTTATTGTCAACCATTTTAAAGGATTAGAAGTGTACTTTCATTACACAAAAGTAAAGTATGAACCACAGAGAACCCCTTCCCCACTTGACATAATTAGCAAGAAGACAATAATCATAAATATTACAACATACATGAGAAAGTTAGTACACACCTCGAGAATCTTCTTCATGAGGAGTTCTGTCTGATCTCTTGTAGCCTCGAAGTTAGCTCTAGTCTGCAAAAGCCATTATGCATGCATTCATTCACAAATCAAAACACACTCAAAAGAAATTAGCAAGCAAAATTAGTGCAAAAAAACTTGCTCAACGTATGAAAACTGTAGCATTATAATGCTATGTCACACACAAGGTGCTACTGCAAACCCAATACAACTATGAAACACTACAATTTGGCATTTCATTCATTATTGTTCTGTGTCTACACATCAATGATGAATGAAAGCTATTGCTCTATTATAGATATGGCCAACATGTCAATCGTGGTTGATCGTGCTATCAATTATAAACAGTCGAGAACATTTAGTGAGCAGGAAAAGTTACAATGTGTACTGTTATTCTTTTTCTTGAAGGCCCAATCATGAGAAGGAGACCTCTAGAAAGCTGATTGGGAGCGGGGATGGAGTCTTTATTCAACTTCCTTTGACAAAGTTTAATATCGCACCAAGTAACGTTTAAAATTATACGCCAAATCAATACATAAACATATATATATATATATATATATATATTTTATATATTGGTACATGTTTCGACCTACATTGGGGTCATCCTCAGCCTAAAAAGAAAATCAATTAAGAATTGAAAACTAAAATTAATTCTTAATTGACTAAATCTATTAAGTGGCAAATGTGTTTGCATTCTATGAAGGAGCCAGGCAGGCTTATAAAACACTTAATAGATTTAGTCAATTAAGAATTAATTTTAGTTTTCAATGCTTAATTGATTTTCTTTTTAGGCTGAGGATGACCCCAATGTAGGTCGAAACATGTACCAATATATAAAATGTATATATTTGTTTATGTATTGGTTTGTCGTATAATTTTAAACGTTTCTAACATCAATACGGATATTTAAAAACATTTGTTTTCAATGGCAAATGTGTTTGCATTCACACCAAGTATTTAAAACATACAGGTAAAATTCACTTTTAAAATAAAATATGTGAACTCCTAGACATGTATAGGTGTTCCTCGACATGTCTATTCATTATTGTGGTAACTAAGTTATATCAGGCAGTAAATTGAGTTGACTTTATGTAATTTAAATACCTCCACTAATAATTTTGGAATGGTGCATCTTTAGCCTTATAACCTTGCTATTTTGATTGATATACTTTTCTTTAAGGTAGAGAACTTTCTTCTAAGAATCAACTCTAGTTGGCTGTTTATCATCTTCAAACCTAACCATCGGGTCAAGAACTACACCACATCCCTTTCTTCTGTCAACTGCAATGATATCTTGAACGTCCCCATGTACCTCCAAGCCAGATTTCTTTCAGCTATTTGCTATTACCTGTAATATATGCCAACAAAATGAAATACAGTGAAAAGCTCCTTTCCCACTTTACTTCAAAATAAGATAATTCATTACTCGAGTTTATTAGGAAGGTTACTTGGCTGTCTCACTTTCAAAAACTGATTTTAAACGTTTTCACTGATGTAAGAGATTCTTCGATATGGGAAATAGTTTGGTAGTTTGTAACTAAATCCATATACTGTACCACATTTATGTATTAGTTAAAATTATAAAATGCATTTTTTTTTTTTAGTAAAAATATGAATTTAAGGTGCAGTTTTTTATTCAGGGCAGGGAAAGTGGGGGTATGTAGTCAAGTGTAGATGGGTTTAACAAAAGAAAGTCAATCACTCCAAATAACAAGTTGACCACATCTGCTCTATTATAATTTTTATTTTTGTGGAAGAAAATAGAGAGTGAAGTAAAAATCTACTAGAATAGAAAGTGTTAGAATAGTTATAAAGAGGAATCAAAGATAATCGTCACCTGTGGAAGAACCATGGCTTTTGACTGGTGCCAATAGTTGGTTCACAGTCCAAAGCTTTCACAATCAAATCAGTATCACAATGCTCAAATGAAACCAGTCACCTAGACCAAAGTCAACCAAAGTAACGGCAGGTATCTCAAAACCAACAACCACTGCACCTTTCCTTTGAACTGAGAATGCCCATAGCTGCATTCAACACAGTATAAATCTTAAACTACAATCAAGAGATATAGAGTGCCAACTACAATTCATACACAAAATATCAGATATTACAGGCAGGACGTTTGTTTTAGACGATTGCCCTTGAACTTGAAGCCTGCGGGTGAGCCTGCACAGAGTCACTATCTCACCCTATTGCTTCACACTTGTCACCACTGATCTGATGTAATGGAATTCCAGACTTGAGCACTTGGTGACACCGACTTGCAGACAGTACAGTCAATGTCGAAGTATTGTGTGACACGGAAGTACACATTACATAGTTATGAACAGAACGTCATTATATTTGCCAATGACTGTACTTCAGGAGCAGTGTGAGACAGCTTTGTCAATCATCGGACCGCTTGGGGCAGCTGATAACAACACAGGTACTGTATGTAGTAACTCGCCTCCAGCCTTCCATTAAGATTTTTCACTCGTCTAAAACAAACGTCCGGCCTGTAATAAGTTCACTTACAAATGTTGATCCTTACTGTTCTCTTCTGTATAATGCAAAATACAGGAATGATTATGAAATGCCTATTCCCTAAATGATGGAACACCTATAAATGATTCCTAATGTGCAAAATAATAGAAATAAATGACCTATTTCAGAAACACTGTGCACCCAGAAAGTACTGCCTGGAGATTTTGTCATAACTTCTGGCAATACAGAAAATGAAACTATATATGTAACCACTCCCAACAGCAGAAGACCCAAAGGCTTCTGATTATCCATATCAGCATTTATGGAGAAGGTTTAAAAAAAGGACAGTAGAATGAGAACTATCCAAATAATTGGGACTGGGAATTAGTTATTGTTGTTTTAAGGGGCAGAACAGCAAGGTCATCTGCCCCAATGGGACTGGGAATTGTTCTGAAATTCAATTGTTTGTATTACTGAATCTAGAAACCACAGAGTTGATTAAAGCTTTTCTGTAAAAATAATGTCACTATTTAAATTCACACACAATGTAGTTCAGTACTTAATATAAATGACAGCGGCTTCGGTGGCGTAGTTGGTAGCAGGCTGAGGTTCTATGCCCAAGATCGCGTGTTCAAACCCGGCCGAAGTCGTCGGATTTTTTAAGAGCGTTGACAATTCCTCAGTATGCCTTCCTTTTGAGGGGAAGTAAAGCTGGCGGTCCCATGTCATACACTTGTGGAAGTTAAAATTTGTAGGTTAGTTTGATAACGCTATATTAGTTCCAACGTTCGCCGCCAGGTGCTGTAGCCAAGTCCGCATCTAGGTGTCGTGGATGGTAGCATTTGGTACCAAAAGTAGGAACTACTGTACTTGAAAAATTCATCATCTGCATCCTTCTACCTGAATCATAGATAACACACACTAATACAGCCATCACAATTAACACCGATTATCAGACAAATTCTACACACACCCAAAGCACACGGGGCTGCATGACCGTGTTGTCACAGCCCTAAACTAAGGAACCAACCAACAATAGAAATGACACAGTACCTTACTGCGTGATGTAACCTCCTTGTTCCGGATGGTTTAAAATGTGCTGTTTTGCATATCTTTTTTGAAAACTTACGATTTCTTTTAATTGAAGAGATCATACCTCACAGTATATTCAGCACACACCCCAAAACCCAAGGGTATGAAACGTTTTCCACTAAAAATACATAACCTGAGAGAGAGCTGTTAGGTAGAGAGCATGCTGGCAAGTTGTGATAAGACGATAAGGCAAGCGACAGAAAACTCGATGCAATACGAATGCAACATTTATTCGATGGAAACTCGGAAATTGTACTGAGGTGGTAATTCATATGCAGTGGTACGATTGCAACACAACAATATCTGTTGACATTATATCTCTGGAGGAAACATGAGACCTAGTCTTCTATGTCGTTCTACATTGGGCGAGTGAGTCAGAAGATTATGTCCAAGTTCTGCAAATGTACTGTAACCACTTTCTTTAAAAACCTAAAAATACTTGGGGTCATCCTATAGAATCCTAAAAAATTTCTCTTCATGTTGAGACAGTTCTTGGAAGATGACATAGGTGCACCCAATTTTCATTTGGCCTTCTATGCCAAAAATATATATATCACAACAATTCTTCACTTGAGGAGCTCATAATTACATCTGAGATCATAACACTCCAGTGGGAACCAGACTATTATTTGAATATACGCCGTGTCTCGCAATGGTTATCATTAGGGCCCGGATGTTGATGAAATGTCATCTTTTTCCTGAGCTGTCTAAAACAAAGCTGAAGTACAGAGAAACTCCGGACGGGCCACTCCATCTTCAAATATGTCATTTTTATTTTGCATCTTGTTGCATTTTTTGCTATTTTTCCATTTTAAGAGCATTTCTTTTAAGTTTGGTGTATTTTCTTAGTCTTCTTTTAGAGAAATGAGCCTTTTAAGGTCATTATTTTTTTTAAGTTAGTCATGTCATAGCTTTACATGAGGAAGTTACGTCTCTAAGAGTTAAGAAGAAGCTAGTAGCTGATACAAGATAATTTAAAATATTGAAATATTGATTCTATTTCCTTAATCAACCGGGTGGAAACTAGTCTTAGCAACAATCGTGGCGAAATTGCTGCGGTTATTGCATTAAAACTGAAAATAGTGCTGGACAAAAACACCGGGTATAAAACATTATGATAATCTCAGACATTCTTTCTGGTGAAAACTACTGCATGGATGGGATTGAGGAGGATTTTGCAGCAAACGACCTTCTTCACTTCAAGTACGCTCCGATCACATCAGTTGATGTTGAACGCAGCTTTTCGAGATATAAAAACTTGGTGGCTGATAACCGCAGATCATTTACATTTGACAACATCAGAATGACATTCGTAGTGCAGTGCAACTTAGACTAAAGTGAACATAAGCCTGTGTTAGAAATCTATTTAGTTGACTTTTCATTTTGAGTTTAAGCTGTCATTTTTGAAATATTGGTGAGGTCATTTATTACAGTCATTTTTGAAAATTTCAGGTGCATTTTTTAAACTATTTTACGGCATCCACATCCTGGCCTTAGTCATCATATTGTGTTGCTTATTGAATCACAATCAAATCAGCAAGTACTCTGCTTTAAACTTAATTTTACAAATGATGCTGTTGACAAATTCTTTAACTGATCTTTCTGGATATATAATACAATAACTAAAAAATTCAAACAGAGATTTGATAATTCATTTTAGGGGCTTGGGTCATCATGGTCTTCAGCACATGTACTTGGGTGTTGTTGAACTTGTCCGATATACGGTAATCTATGTTTCTGTAATGATTTTAGTAGTGTGTGTAGCTGTGTTAGGGACAGGGATGGGGTAGGTTCTCCGGGACTTGAAATAAGATACTATCCTAGCATTTGCCTGGAGGGAGTGAGGGGAAAATAGTCAGTGTCATCATCAGGATTCGAACCTTCGATCTACAAAACTTGCTGCAGTTCCTCATCACGGTCATTGTGCATAATTTAACATGCACGGCTATATGCCACGAGCATCAAATGGGGAGAAAACGCCTCTGGATATCTGATGTTTAGGGAGAATGGTGTTCAAAAATTCTACATTGAATGAATGAAGTTATTAATATGCAAATAGAGGCATTTGAGATAACAGTAAGTTTGTTCTCTAAGGATAGAGCTACAGTACCTACAATGGTATACACTAAGGACCCAACCAACCTTAAGGCAAACTACTTGGAAGTCAATAGAGGAATAATACAGGCATGTTCAGAAGATAAGCTAATTTCTGTTAATTATTGAATGACTTAAAGTATGGTATTGTACACACACTTACAATATCATCTGGAGTCCACCTCTGGATGTAGTACATTTTGCACAGATTATGAATACTTCAAAATGTCACTGGTAAAGCATGAATAAAATCTGCAGTGGTGTCCAGCAGCAAGCAAATGTGTGACAGTACTAACTGGCTACAGAGTTTAATTGCATTCCACAGAACACTTGGCTCATTAAGAGCCTTAATTCACATCATTAAGCCACAAAGAGTAGTGACCAGCCAAGCTATCCACCCAACACTGATACCATTTGTACTGCATTCTGCAGTCACGATTTCTATACAAATGCACACATATTTTGATTGGTAGATTGGAACACTATATTCATGAGTTTAATGGTGAAACCCTCCCATATGATCAGCATTTGTTCTTACATGTTTCAGGAGTTCTGGTATATTTTGACATTACTCCCTTCTTTCCCAATAGTATTGCTACTTTGCTTACAGTCAATTGGGAATACTTTGTGGCAATTATTTCACTACCTACTTTTTTTTTATGTTCTAATACATCCAAACATACCAAATTTCCATAGGTAGAACAATGATCACCAGAAGAAGGGGTTAATTTGTGTCAGTTTTATCTATTTGAACTCAACAGCATAGCTCAATGTAATAAGTCATGCTTCATTACTGCAATGGGGAGCTGCAGTTCAGAGATGAAAGCTCACAGATGGCACAAAGCTAGACTTACCTCACCACCTTAACTTCAAAAATACAGTGTTTGAAACAGCACAAAACTAGTCTATGTATTCAATAATATTCAATAACTATTATACCTTCTTCATTTCTTATGTCTCAGAATAAAACCTATAAGTGCATAGAATTTCAAAATTGCACGGAATTACACTTTTAAAAAACAAATTCAACTTATTATTTATTATTATAATTTTCGGTTTATACAGTACATATAACACATTTCTGGTACATTACAACATAACTATACGGGCTTCAGTGAACCAAAGTATAGTTACGGAAACAGCAACTTCTAAGCTGGAATTTCGCTACCCATGAACTTCCAAACGATTCTGGTTGTTGATAGAACTACTGCCTTCTGCATTAGTTTGTACAGCCGAGTATCCAGATCCAGTTCCTTAAGGCCTTGGAGCAAGGTACTTGGGATCATGCCTGTATTATTATTATTGTTGTTGTTTATATGGTATGGTACATCAGGGTGTCTACTGTAAGGATGAAATAAAAATTAGTTACTTTTTAGGTACCTTTTAGTTACCTTTTAGTTAATTTTAGTTACCTTTGAATTCAAGTTACGTCTGCGGTCTACAAGCATAGGCGCTCATCACGCGATGAAGATAAACAACAATGAACTGTTTTTAAAGAAGTTTTTTATTTATCGTATGGCTTTTAATGCCGGGAGTGTCCGAGGACATGTTCAGCTCGTCTGAGTCTGTAGCTGCTTCCAACGGACATCCTTAGGGTGAGCTACAAGTTCCGTTCAATTTCAAGTTGCAACCAGATATCAATGATACCTAGTGGTGAACGTTGGAACTTTGATAGAGCGTTCCGACGAAATATAACCTAACAATTTAGCTTCACACAAGTTTAGTCTGTGGAAGAATCCTTTACATGCCATAAATCCATGACATGGAACCGCCGGCTTTACTTCCCCTCCGAAGGAAGGCATACTGAAGGATTTTTAACGCTTTTAAAAATTCCGACGACTTCGGCCGGGTTTGAACCCGCTATCTTGGGAACAGCAGTTCAGCATGCTACCAACTACACCACCGATGCCGCTTTAAATGAAATTCACATGATGTTATAAAAATTTTAAAAATAATAAATATATACTAGATATTTAATATCCAATGAGTTGTTTCAGCTAATATGTCGTCTTGTCCACAATATGTTATTATTACGGTACCAAGAGGTTGCTCAGCTCTTGACCATTTGGCGAGATTTCCTTCGTCCCCGCGGTAGGTCGCGAAGAAATGTATGCGATGTTACGCGATCGTCACCGAATTCTGTCTTCGCAGTCAAATGCGGAGAAGTATCAAGATTTACACGATCGGCGCTGGTCTCAGTTGTTTGGTGAGCTTCCCGTAGTTTTCACGATAGAACACTGAGAAAAATCGCGATTTAGATAATCAGCGTCACTTTTAGTCATTCGACGAGATTTCCATTGTCCTTGAGTTCGGGCACAAGAAAATATAGCATTATTACGCAATCGGCGCCACTTGCTGTCCGTTTGACAAGAATACAGTTGTCCTCGTCATTGAATGCGGAGAAATATCGCGATGTATCGCAATCGCTGCCGCTCTCGGCCGTTTTACGTTGTCCTCGAGATATTATGCAATCGTCGCCGCACCCGGCCGTTCAACGATTGTCTGCCTGTCTATCTGTCCTGATAGAATGGCGGAGGCAAGCTCAAGGTTGGGCATGGTTAAAATTCACGCGTAGTTATGAACCTGTTGTTCGGTCGGTGCCGTGATTCCCTTTGTCCCTATGCTGTAGTTGGGAGTTCAGGAGTTCAGGGTGGATCACGAGGAGGATTTAGTATTTCGATGCTACGTAGGCTGCCATTTTTAAGTGGGTTGATGCACTTCTCGCTCCCCGCACGCTTTTAAGTATACGGTCATGGGAAAAGTGGCAAGTAGGTTTCGTGACGGGTGCCCCGTGATGGGTGCCCCGTGATGGGTGCCCAATCATCTTTGACAGGATTTCCGCAGTCCTCGTGGGCACAAGTTCACGATAGGGGATGGGTTTTATGATTTTACGCAACTGACGTCGATCTCGGTCCGTTTGACGAGATTCCCGCAGGCAAGTCGTGCGGTCAGCCGGCCGTCTTGAGGATGCGATTTTGGAGGATGAACGTTCGAAGTAGGTACGGTATCGAATATTACGAATTGTTCTGAGAGGATTGCACGAATAATACGACAAGAGGGCAAGTTTTATTTCGATTGAGAACCACGAATTATCAACAAGTTAGAGAAATAATCGGTTAGATTATATATCCGATGGAACGAAAGTTCGAAGGAAAAATTGACTTATAACGGAATTTCGAATTAACCATACTGAATGTCGCAAATTTACTTGACATATTTTTTAAATAAGTTATATGTATTTCGAAGATTTTTCGCATTTTTTTCGAAACGGTAACATTTCGCAAGATTGCGACATTAAATTGTTTCGCGTTATTTCTGGACTTCAATTTGACATAGTTTCCAAATAACAGAAACGAGAGATTTCTTCTTAGTTTCGGAAGTATTCGCGAATAAACGTCTCGCGAAAAGTCAGGTTTCCTAATACAGTAACACAGAAAAATATTTCACACGAAACTTAAGACTTCTTGATGCCGAAAATATACGTTGAACCGATGTATACCGCTCAAGGTATCCTCGGTATGTATTTCCTTGAGGTCGGGCACGGAGACATATAGCTCAGTACTATGCAATAGGCGCGGCGCCGCTTGCGTGAAACTCGCAATCTCTGAGCCTAGCGGCGCGAGTTTAAATGATACAACCCGCCTTCAGAAAATTTTCGTTACCCGTTTGTAAAATTCGTTACTTTTTCGTTACTTTCGTTACCCATTTGTAAAATTCGTTACTTTTTCGTTACTTTCGTTACTTTCGTTACCGGTAGACACCCTGCACATACATCATATTACAGTTTAATGAAAAAAAAAAAAGAAGAAAAAAGAACAGATAGTCTCATAATTTAACATCTAAATTCAAAATATAGTCCACTGATGCAGGATTCACTGACAGAAAATCCATTATGTTACCACCATAGGCTCTTTGAGGACAGTCTTGAATGATGTGCTTCACCGTTTGTCTATCGGCACCACAGTCACACTTTGAAGAGGGTAACCACTTCAACAAAGAGTCCGCACAAGCACCAGAATTGGTCTTGATCCGGTTTAATTTCGACCATATCCAACGAGGAAAATCAAAGCCAGGCACTTTAGATGTGACAGATGGAATGTCTCGGCACTCCTGTGGAGCAAAAATCTACCAATCATGAGACCACTGCTGGACTATGTCAAAGTTCTCATTGATAAATCTCGTAGCTGTATTCACAGGGGGCTGCCTTGAGCAAAGTCTGCGTAGACAAGCAGCAGGTATGTCAGCATGAATAGGGAGATCCTGATTTTGAAGTATCTTGTGGTATGTTTTGACCAGGATATTACACCTGCGGAGATGGGGTGGAGAAATGTAGCTCAGAACAGGAAGTCATTGAATAGGGGTGCATTTAATGGCACCAGATATCAATCACGTGGTCTTATTGATTTCAACATCGATCTTCCCTATGCGAGGGCTGTTTAACCACACAGGGGCACAATATTCAGCTACAGATAGGACGAGGCTAATTGCAGAAGAACAAAGAGTTGAAGCATTAGAGCCACATGTTGTTCCACATAGTTCCATGCATGCATGACAGACCGGAACTCTTAGTGTCAGTTGACGGAATGATGAAATCTGACCAGTACATCTAAATAGTGGAAAGGAGAGTTGTTGATGAGCTGCGGAAGAGGTTTCCGAGATGGTGATGGAATTTTTCAGCAAGTTGCCATACTTCAAAGAAAGTGAAGAAATTCTTCTGCGAGAACAATATTTGTATTTTCGAGTTGCCTGGGAAGTCCCCTGATAACGATCCAATAGAAAACTTGTGGGCTATTTGAAAAAGAAGACTAACAAAGAAAAGAAAAGTATGATAAGGGTCTTTGGTTACAGAATGGTGGTATCATAAAAATAAATTTAAAAATATGTGCTCAAAGCCTGTGGAACCTATGTCCAATCGTGTAAAGCAACTTATAGAATAGAAAGAAGGACATATTAACTGTTAGCAAAGATTAAAAGTATGTAATAGGTGAATAAGTGCTATCGTGTGTGCTATTGTCATGTTCCAAGTAATTCGCACAGGACTGTAGCAGCTTCTGAGAGCACCTACTTGCAATAAAGATAGTTTGTTATTGAAGAAAGTAGAAACAAAAGAACATGAATACAACAAACCTTGTAATTATGACCCTTATTGGGTAAGTTACAGTGTTCAGTGTGCGATAAAAAAAATTATAAAAACCAAGCAAATTAATGTAGGATGAGTGATACATATACACACAGGTGTATGTACTGCTCGGTTCCAAGCTCTGTGAACTTGCGGGATGAAGGGCAGTGGCAGGGTAGAAGCAGGCGTGAATTGAGAAGCCTGTCGACAGCCCGCCGTGTTACCTGACATTCTCGTCTATTCCAATACTGCTAATATGGGTCTTTTCTGAAACCAGCGTGGCGATGGGAATGAGTGACTGATTCACCGACTAATGTATTTGCTTCTGTTACTACACAAGGACCGAGAAACCGCATCACTCGTCACCACCACTCATAATACTCATTATAGTCTGCGATGCACATTCCTCTCAGGTCCACGCAGCTTAGACTCGAGCAGTACTTAAACCGATAAGCAGCCAACGGTTGGTCTTTTGTTTTCTCACTATGAAATACGGTTAACCTGTGAAATCAAATGACGAAATCTATTTACGGAACGCCCATCGTAACAGGGAGTACTCCAGCGGAGTGACGTCACGAAGCCCTCAGTACTGCTCGGTTCCAAGCTCTGTGAACTTGCGGGATGAAGGGCAGAGGCAGGGTAGGAGCAGGCGAGAATTGACAAGCCTATCGACAGCCCGCCGTGTTACCTGACATTCTCATCTATTCCAATACTGCTAACATAGGTTCTTTTCTGAAACCAGTGTGGCGTTGGGAATGAGTGACTGAGTCACCGACTAATGTATTTGCTTCTGTTACTATGCAAGGACCGAGAAACCGCATCACTCGTCACCTCCACTACTCATAGTCTGCGATGCACATTCCTCTCAGGTCCATGCAGCTTAAGACTCGAGCAGTACACCTCCCCTCAGACTAATCTTACTTATATAAGAAAATAGACTAAATATAGTGGCATCACATAAAGCAGGAAATTGAGGCTAAACAAGTTTTAACATCAACTTGTTCAACTATTATTATGAACATGGTTGACTGAGATAAAACTTCTATATGTCTTGTACATGCAAGGACCTATGCACAGTATAATGCAAGATCCAAAAGATAGCAGAATGACGAATAGGATACACTCTGCACGATGTCATGATTATGAAGTCAATATTAATGACCTCTTAAGGTTTAGCTAATGCAAATAGTATAACATTAAGACAACTGACACCTAGCAACCTAGGGGTTTAAGGTATAAACTAACAACTGTCCCAGCCAACTTGATACATACCAACAGAGTAAGCCCAAAACCGCTCCATACAGTGTGGTTTCTTATTCAGTTTGCACAGTGTAAGTAAATACACATCTACAAATAATTGGGCAACATATTAAAGGAAGGTCAGACAGGGAAATGTGAAATAAACCTCTTGAGCTTCCATTTAATTTTCCTTCGTGTCAGTATTTACATGCAGTTGTCACAATCAAATCATTTTATTGATTACCAAAATAGTATATGCTGTTTTATTTCCATAGTTTGTAGTTATTACAGTAATAAATAGCTCACATGTATCCTCTTCCAACAATATTTCTATTACTTTAATAAAGAACTATTTCATGATTTACATTATTATTATGACCATGATCAGATCACATCATTCATTATGGTGCAGTGTTACAGCCCCTTAATGCAGGAGGCTTATGACTGTACTAATGGTAGATTACACCTCAAATAGGTGGCTTGGTTCCAGTTTTTGTCTCTACACTATCTGATAAAAGCACCTACAAGCTAGTGTGGACAATGACAGTCCTGATTTTAAAAATAGGATATAAGGAAGAGTGCAAGAAGACAAGAAGAAAAGTATAGCTTACAAAGAGCCTGCCTGCTAAGGAAGCAAGGATGACCAAGACTTAGCACTTCAGTGGCCATCTGAAGAAAGTCAGGCAGTGTAGAAAGCCTCATCTCAGTTGACTGTAGTAAGGAAATTCCTAATGCATTTACTGATTAAATGTAGGGAAAATTGTCATGCTGAAGATAGTATTCAGGTTTCTGGAAAATCATTAAACCACAGGCCAACGAACCACAATTTCTTCAGGAAGATCTACTGCTTCCACCTTCCTTCTAACATATTTACCCATAAAGTGAACATGTTTACCTTCTGTAATTTTTGCTGCAGCTCGCTCATGATTGGTTTGAAGTCATTGGCTACTTCGTGACCCTGGTGGTAGAATGTGAGCCAGCCATACATGAACCCCAGCAGCTAGGCACAAAGAATACAATAGTAAATGAATGATTTAAAAAAATGAAAAAGAAACAACACAATATTTATAAAAAAGTTGCTAGACAGAAAAACTACAAATTTTGAGTTTCACAAAAAGATACTTTTATAAGAATCATTTCTTATTATAATCAAATATACAACAGGAAATAATTTATTTTGTGTTATAATGAAGCAATGAATGAGAATAAGCTGTGTTATAAAACAAATACTTTAAAGTGACATAATTATGTCAGAGACATGCAAGCTGCACTACTTGAAGAGGATCATAAGAGAAGCACTTGAAACACAAAAGCACCCAAACTACTTTAACAGGGAACTAGGCTTTCTACTGTATTAAGCAAAACCTGGACCCTCTTACTTTCTAACATTTCAAGCAAAGGGAAAGAAGAGCTCACCACTACAGTAACAGCAGGTTTCCATCTCCATGCATATTGGGTCATTACAGTTCATTTTGCATTAAAAACAAAATTACGTGTTTGGCAAAGTTTCAAATGAAAAGTTGCAAGAAAATTGTTTTACCACAAGTCATATTCCTGTTTTATTACTATGACATACAGTATAATAGTCTGTGAAAGTTTTAAGAGAAGAAACTGCTCTTACGTCTGCAGTATCACTCCCGTATTGAGCCGATAAATCAATATATCACCTTCAATGTAATTTGTAAAATTTTCTTATTGAACTAAGGTATTACAGTAAATGTATCCCTTCAACATCAATAAGATGGTCAATTCACTACAAAGAGTGAACAGCTAACTAGCATTATGAGCAGAGGAGGGGGACCCTGAGCTTAAACCATCATAAAACAACAACATTCTCACTTACAAACACATCAAAATTACAATTAATCAACAACCTGTGTCCGATAGGGTAATTTTTCTACAATTCAATGCAAAAATGATATTAATGAATATTATCCAGGTGTATACTCCAACTTGTGATGCATCAGATGAAGACATCGAAGTGTTCTACACCCAAGTCAAACCGGCCTTGTCTTTCACCAAAACGCATGTGATGGGCGATTTCAATGCCAAGGTAGGTCATGGTCGACACACTGATATAGTGGGTAATTTTGGATTAGTGAGTGGCAATGATCGTGGTGATTGATTGGTCCAGCTATGTCAAGAGGAAAAGTTCATCATAGCAAACACTCATTTTCAGCTTCCTCCACTTCGTCTTTACACATGGACCTCAAACATCGTCAATAATGTCAGGAATCAATTGACTATATCCTCGTCAATAAGCGATTCAGAAATTCCCTAAAAAGTGTGAAGACATATCCTGGTGCTGATATTAACTCCGATCATAATGTTTTGTTAGCCACAATGAATTTGAACTTGAAAAAATATCACCCAGTGAGTCACAGCAATCATTTTGCAATCTATAAGCTCCAAGACCCTGTATTGAGAAATGATATCCAAACAGCATTGAGTACAAAACTAGATTATATCCAGTCGAACAAGGATACACATAATATTGAAGACACTTGGAACCAATTCGAATACGCAGTGAATGAAGTGTGTCGAGAAAAACTACAGGCCACGGAGGGTAGGAAAAGCAAACTTTGGCTGACAGATAAAATTCTACAATTGATCGATTGGATGACAGATAAAATTCTACAATTGATCGATTGTAGAAGACCTTTCAAGAATAATGATCTGATAAAGTACAGAGAATTGCAGAAATTAATACGGAAGGAAATCCGTACTGCCAAAGAACGACACCTTTCAAAGGAATGTAGCGAAATAGAAGAACTGTGTGCAAAGCATGACTCGTTCAACATGTATACAAAAAGTTAAGCAAGCAGCTGGGATTTATAAGAGCAGAGGGATTGGGATTCTCATAAATAAATATGGCATCATTCTCCCTCGTACTGAAGAGAAGTTGACAGAATGGAAGGACTACATTGAAACTCTATTCGAAGACAACAGAAGTGTTGATCATGGTATTCGAACGGGCAATGCCATAGATATTACAAGAGCTGTAATTGAACATGCCATAACAATATCGAAGAGTGGAAAGGCTCCAGGTCCAGATGAATTGCACATTGGAATACTTAAGTTTCTCAAGGATGAACGATCTCTTTCCTTGCTGGTTGGTTTGTCCAATAATATCTATCGAAGTGGATACGTACCGCATGATTGGCTCAAATCGACTTTTATACCGATTCCCAAAAAGACCAATGCAAAGTGCTGCAATGACTATAGAATGATCAGTTTAATGAGTCATGCCCTGAAGTTATTTCTTAAAATCCTGCGCTTAAGGTTCTATCATAAATGTGAGGAGAACATCGGTGGCACACAGTTTGGATTCAGGAGTGGTTTCGGAACTCGGGAGGCATTGCTCAGTCTTCAAGTACTGATTCAACGATGTCGTGATGTTCGTGTCGATGTTTACATGTGCTTCATCGATTATGAAAAACCCTTTGACACTGTTCAACACAATAAACTGATGAACATTTTATGTGACCTGGGACTAGATGGACGTGACATCCGATTAATTGGAAATCTGCACTGGAATCAACGTGCAGCTGTACGTGTTGATGGTCAACTGTCGGAAGAAGTATTGATTATGAAGGGAGTTCGCCAAGGTTGCATTCTTTCTCCATTCCTCTTCAACATCTATTCTGAAAAGATTTTCCAAGATGCTCTTGATGGAAAGTCTCAAGGAGTAGTGATAAATGGATCTATCGTTAATAACATCCGATATGCTTATGACACTGTAATCCTTCCAACAAGTATGGATGATCTATAAACACTACTGGATTCTATTTCTGAAGAGAGTAATGCCATGGGATTACATTTAAATGTAAAAAAAACAAAGTGGATGGTTGTTAGTAGAAACAAATATAAAATTCAGGGCGTTCTTACACTTGGTAATGAAAGAATTGGTAGGGTTTCATCATATAAATATTTAGGATGTCAAATCAATGATAACTGGGACTTAAGTCAAGAAATTCGTTGTAGAATTGAGCAGGCCAGAAGTTCTTTCATGAAAATGAGAAAAGTTTTGACCAGCCGTGATTTAAGTCTGTCATTACGCGCCCGACTGCATCGATGCTACGTTTTTAGTGTCCTGCTCTATGGAGTTGAATCATGGACACTTACCGAGGTTTTAAGTAAGAAACTGATAGCATTTGAAATGTTGACGTATCGCAGGATTTTAAGGATATCATGGACAGCTAAAGTCACAAATGTGGAAGTACTGCGGCATATGAACAAAGACTCGGAAATTCTCAGTATCATCAAAAGGAGAAAACTAGAATACTTTGGTCATTTCATGCTCAACAACAAATACCACCTCTTGCAATTAATTATCCAAGGGAAGATTGATGGCATTAGGGGTCCAGGATGCAGACGAATATCCTGGCTAAAGAACTTAAGCCAGTGGTTTAGACTTAATACAGTGTCACTGTTTGGAACAGCTATGGACAAACAGAAGATCACGCTACTGACCAATGTTCTTGGAGGACGAGACACTTGAACAACAGCAACAGCAACAGCAGCAGCAACAACAACAACAACAACAACAACAACAACAACAACAACAACAACAACAACAACAACAACAACAACCACAACCAATCACAGCACAGCTCATAGCCATCACAGCCAATCACGGCCAAGCACACACAAATTCAAACTACCCACGCCACAGTCACACTTTACACATCAATAACACAGATCTCAATCTCTCTACATAAGTTCAAAACATAAAAAGGTGAGAGCTGAAGCCCTTTTAAATGCAATATATATTTGCCGACCAACGCCAAACCTACTGTAGGTCTATTATTCCTTCTCTTCTAAAGCACTACTAAATGAACCCTCTAATTTCACTTAAAATACGAAGCTGCTGCAAAACTTAAAACAATACTCACACTGAAAATCACACACACAAAACTCAACCATGGCGAGCGAATGTAAAAAGGGCCAACGTTCACCTCCTGAACCGAACATAAGCTGAGACGCTCGGCTGCTCTTATTTTATCCTTTGCAAGTGCCTTTAACGTTAAATCATTCCAATTACAATAATTAAATACGAAAGCACAACATACATTTTTGAGTAACTGACACCTCAATGTTTTCCCCATAAATATTAACCACTCCCACTAATCATCATCATATCATCATATCCCCTTACCCAGCTCCTGCTGGGTCGGGGTATTTATGGCACTTCTCCACCTTCCTCTTTCTTTCCATCATTCCTCTTCCCCGATCTTGTCCCAGTCCAGATTTCTTTTTCTTATGCTGTTCTTCACTGAATCAATCCATCTTGTTCTAAGTCTTCCTCTTGCTCTCTTACCCTTGTACTTTGCCTCCAGCATCTGTCTTGGTATTCTATTTTTTCTCCATCCTCTTTACATGTCCAAACCACCTTAGTTTATTCTTCTCAATTCTCTCATTTAGTTTTCTCATCCCAACTTCCCTCGTAACATCTTCATTTCACACTCTGTCTTTCCTTGCCTTTCCTATCATCCTTCTTAGGAATTTCATTTCACTGGCTTGAATTCTACTCTCTTGCCTGCTTGTCAGGGTCCAAGTCTCAGCTGCATAAGTCAATATGGGTACATAGTACACTTTATACATTATCTCTTTGCTTTTCCTTGGTACTTCCTTATCCCAAAATAATTTTCTTACACTTTTCTTACACTGCTAATCTCCAAGTCCAACCTATCACTTTGCATTAATTCACTTCCTAGGTATTTGAACATGTCCACAATTTCCAAACTCTGACTTCCAATTTTCCTTGTCTTTCCCCTCTTGTTATCACCATGGTCTTGCTTTTCTCCATACTGATTTTCATGCCGTACTTCTGAATTTTATCGTTCAATGCATCTAGTTGTTCTTGCACTTCTTCGGTGTTCCTTCCCCAAACCACAATATCATCTGCAAATAGCAGTAACTTCATTTCTTTATTTCCATAGGCTTCCTTTGTTTCCTTTACAATTTCATCCATTACAATTATGAACAAAAGAGGTGACAGCACACTCCCCTGTCTAAGTCCAGTCTTGTTCCTAAACCATTCTGTCTTTCCAACTGGGGGTCAGTATTCTGCTAACACAGTTGTTGTACATTGCTTGCACCATTTCCATCATTTCTCTTCCCAGTCTCTTCTTAACCATGGTTTCCCATACCACTCCCACTAAATAAAACATAATCAATTTTTATGCCCCCCCCATAATAGAGTGAAAGGAGCCTAGTTTATAGGCACCAGACTCTGATATTTTTCATCTCCGTATATTTTCTGTGAGAATTGTGGAGATAGCACTGCATAAGAGTAGTAGTAGCGTGAAAGCCTAAAACTGTTAAAATAGAACTGTAACAAGACGACTAGAGTCTGGAAATAACTTAGCCTAAACCTCAGTACAAACACAATCCCTTAACCATTGGGAACATGCTCTAATCAGTGCTTACCGTCTCAACGAATTCAAACTTCTTCCTTTCCTGCACTTCTTGTAAAAGGAAGACATATTCTAAACTGGCCTGAACAAAGTGCCTCTGCTCCATGACCAGCGCTGCATCTGCCTAAAGGAGCAAGAAGAAAAGGGTCATTACAATGGGTGAAAAATAACCATATAAGAGCCATTGTGGACATTAGGAAAAAACTTAAGACAAAACAGTCCTTGTAAAAGAATGATAAGCATAACTGCACTAGTTCCAATACTCCAGAAAATAACAGCTGAAAAATATTGCACTCAAAATATGTCCAGCAGTAAATTATTTAGAGAAGTTGTTATTAAAGTTAAGGGGCTTAGAACATCAACCCCATGTAGTGTTGGGGCCCAGGAATATTCCCATGGGAAGAAATTTAATCCCAGACTGGGAATGTATAATTTTGTCAGTATATTTTTTAAATGCTTAAGCATTGACCTCAGTTAGGGCTGCGAAGTTGAACATTTATTTCACACAATTGGAAATTGATGAACCATTCTGAAGATATTTGATTTGAACCCCTTCCATCATCATCAATTCACACAATGACACAGACACAGTTGCAGATTATACAGGGTCTTTCATATAAAATAAGAGCGCCAAGCGGCGGCTTTGTTAACCGCGGCTGCGGTCACCTTGGCCGAGCTTTTGGCGCGCCAAGGCCCCCTGCTTTAAGCGTGTGTACAATCCTATATGATGCAGCGGCCTTGCTAGCGTGTGTACAATGCTGAAATCTTACTTTAGTTAGTTAATTAGTTATTGTTGATGAAACCGAAACCCCTACTTGTGCTAATTTTGTGTGTGATTTATTCGGAGACGGTTCAAGATTCTCGCCAATGTCATCTAGCTCATCCTCTGTTAAAACTGTTTGTGTGGGAATGTTTTTTATTGAGCACAGAGCCAGTAGTGTCAAACTTATTTGCAATTACGTGAATCTGTGCTAGTGAAGGTGGCACTTCATCAGGAAATTGCTGAACAAATGCATCACGTACCCGCCGAGCCAACTCGTACTTAAAATAAGTTTTATATAAAAAAATACGATGTTGCAATGATAACTGTCTCACCATGTTAGCACTTGAGGTTTAGACTGGCGACTGAGCACCTGCACGCTTATTGCAAGGTTGAGTTTGGTAATGTCAATCTGTTATTTTTATACAGTCCCTCGAAACTTGGAGAAAAAAAAAAAAACATTGTATGTACTATGCGCATGCTTTCACTACTATAGGAGTTTCGGTTTCATCAACAATAACTAACTAACTAAAGTAAGATTTCAGCATTGTACACACGCTAGCAAGGCAGCTGCATCATATAGGATAATAATAATAATAATATCGTATGGCCTCGGGTGCCTGGTGCAAGCTTTGTAATTTGACACCCAGAGGGTAGTTGCATGTCGAATTTCGTTGTTCCCTGAATCACTATGAAAGTCAAGGAGGTTAGATAATAGATATCTAAGCTCCTTGAACATTATAGCGCTTTCTAGTAGAGAAATGAGGAACTTTGTGTTGACGGAAACTCCCGAGATTAATTTTGCCATTATGAACTCGGCCTACTGAATTCAAATGGGTTCTTTGACATGCCAACATCGTATGACATGCGTATCGTATTTTTGCCGCCTTTCAAAAATCACTTACCACGGCCAGGGGCGTACCTGCAATCTTGGGGTTAGTAGACCGACACGCTATCCACTCACCCACCGTGGCAAGCTATCATATAGGATTGTACACACGCTTAAAGCCTTGGCACGCCAAAAGCTCGGCCAAGGTGACCACAGCTACGGTTAACAAAGCCGCCGCTTGGCGCTCTTATTTTATATGAAAGACCCTGTACATACACAGGGTGTCTACCAAAACCAACTACCAGATTTCCCTGACAATTCCCTGATATTTCCAGGATACATCAGAAAATTCCCTGAGTAACAGTAGAGGCCATAATAAATGCCATATATAAAACCGAGTTTGTACTTAAAGAGCATTTGAAAAAGGGCTTGAACAATGAAGGGTAGCATGACCAAGTTGAAAAGACAAAAAGACCAAAAATTTTTTTTGCCAATTTCTAAATTTGTCATCCAGAAAAAGTATTGTACTTGCGAGTATTGAAAGTAGTTCGTCAATAGTAATGCTCTCAAAAATCATACAGTTACACATTTATATACAAATACACATCTAATTAGTGTGCTCTATCTTGCAAGAAATGAGAGCTTGCTGATTTAACGTCAGTACAAACACACATCTACAACAATCATTACCAGAATATACTCACCCCCGTCAAAATTTAAATTCTTAATTTCCAATTATTTAAGGTTGGGCCTTGTAAAACTAAAATTCCCCGAGTGTCATTAAAATACCCTGATAATTCCCTGAGTTTTCCAGGATTTAAAAATTCCCTGAATATTCCCTGTTTTCCATGTTTTCCAGAGTAGTAGACACCCTGATACACTTATATGAAGGAAGGGAAAGTGGAGGAAGATGAAGATGGTTCTGATGAAATGGCATTCCCGGTGAGTCCGTGAGAGTGATCCAATGTACGATTGGAAGACTTAAAATGTAACTATTTAATTAACCATATAATTGAGGAAAAACCTATATAAGTTATTTTTTCTGATCTTGCTCAAAATGGATTTCATTACTCATTATTATTAGTAAATGTTGAGACTTCTCATTACAAAATTATACCTGTTCACAATATTACTGAAAGAAAAAAAAAAGATTTTCAATATTTTAGATATGAAGAAATATTTAGAGTTTTCAGATTGTCCTATTTTAAACATTCCCACTAAATTTTAACAATTTTGACAGCCGATTTTTTTTTGAAAATATTTCCTGAGAAGTTACCATGAATTTACCCATCACTAGCCCTATGTACTTGGTTGTGAGTTGAATTTGTCTGATAACCCAAGTTTTTGTGGTCAACGATTAGGGAATGTGTCCTGGAACTTGAAATATGGTACCATCCTGGCATTTTCCTGGAGGGAATGAGAAAAACTTCAGGAAGAAACCACACTCTGGATGGCCACTGTCAATACCTGGATTCGAACCATCAATCTTCCAGAATGACATGCTGAGATTTCCCCCTTTTTTTTTCTTTTTGGAATATTTGATTGCTGCTTCTTAAGACCTTAAGATGTGTATTTTTAATTTAACTATAGTTATTAACAGAGTTCAGATGTTAGACAAAATGCCTTTTTTCTTTCTTAACAAGTTGACTTATGAAGGAAATATTTGGGAATAGGTATGGTTCAGCACATTTGTGGCAGACAGAGCCACTTAAGTTTTGCCTTTACCATCTGTATTAGCTCCCCATTTCTTGTTTTCATTTTTAATGACAAATTTTGCCCTTATATTTCACTGTTATGTTAGTATTCACATAAAATAAATTTGTAATTTGCAAAGAAATTAAAAAACTATTTTCAAATTACAATTTCTTTATTTTTTAAATCACGAGATTACTGTCATCTCGAGGCTGAGTGACGCACAGACTAGAGTTAAAATGTAGGGCACAGCGGTCAAGCTGTTTACCTCGGATCAAGACAGACCGGGTTCGATTCTCGGTTAATGCATGTAGGATTTTCACGTCCAGTGGTTCAAATTCCAAAGAAAATAAGGAGGTTCGGTGGCTTATTGATGGTTACATAAAACTAAAAAGCTCCATTCCTTTGGAATTAATATTTTGGGCAGAGTCGGAAATCGAACTCGAGACCTCAAGAATGGTAATCAATAAAGCTAACAACTACGCCGGCGGCAATCGACTATTGGCCCCGCGGCGTAGCCGTGTGCGTTAAATCGCTTACCACGACTGCGAAGGGGAGCTGCAGAAAGTCCAGAGATCAGAGGTTCGAATCCCGGTGTTGATAGTGGCTATCCTGAGGACGACTTCCCCAGGTTTTCCAACATTCCCCCTACGCAAATGCCGGGATAGTACCGGTACATTCTTTCTAGTCTCGGGGCATCTACCATCCCCGACCCTATTAATTACAGCTAAACACACGCAAAAGACCTACTAGTCACCACAGAAACACAGGTTATCAGACGGGGCAGATGATCTAGCTATTCCACCCCTTAAAACAAACTAACAGGTTATCAGATAAATTCAACACACACCCAACAACAACCCATACGAGCCAATATTATATTGTGCACATGCAGTAAAATGACAGTCCTCATAACTCGCCTAATAATTTAAACTATCTAGCCTATATTAATAAAATGACAGTTTTGTTTCTTCACCACGACTTGTGTGATATCGGTATTTTAAACCTAACACAGATTTGTTGCCCTCTAATTGACTTAATGCCCCAAAGGCAGGCCCGGGTTTACGGGGTGAGAAACTGGGCAAATGCCCAGGGAGGCAGGTTTTAGGAGCGAGTGTACAAACTGTACAAAATCGCTTGGGCAATAAACAATCAAGCTATTAAAGTTTAACCCCCCCCCCCCCCCACAAGGGAATATTCATCGTCCCACATTGCCAAAGCTGGTTATTTAAGGACATTTAAAAAAATGGATCGTCTTAGTCATATTTGTGTCCTTGCTGTTGAATCTGACTTGAAAGTGAAATTTTACTAATGAAGAAATCCTATGTAATTGGCAAGGAAGCCCCTTTTTATTTAAATAATTGGTGTTTTGGCCATTTGATGTGTATGACGTCTGTTAAAATGTAATGTAAAGTCTTTGTAAAACGTGTTTTTTTTCTATTCGTAATTTTAGTAAACACATATTTATAGTGTTTGTCGCTCATAGTTAAATACACACACAGGCGAAGAAGCAGTCCCATATGTTAAGGAAACTTTAAAAAAATTACAAGGTTTTTGTTTTTCTTTTTGCCCAGAGACGTCAGGAGGCCCAAACTCGGGCCTATCAGTAGGTCTACTCCCCTGAAGTGGTGACGTTTATGAATTTACTAGGAGCAGATGACCTCGCTGTTCCGTCCTTAAAAACTACAATAACTAACTAACTATGAATTTACTGGAGCTACAACCAACATATGGCAGCAAATGAATCAGTCACCGTGCACATGAACTAGGCTACATCATATTCCACATTATATAGAGTCTACTATGACAGCGTCTACAGGCTTCCAAATGTTCAAATATAACTGTTTCAAAATATCCAGATATCCCCTAATCAAAATCCATTCCACTGATTATTTTGACATTTTGAAAACCTAACAGTATTGTTAAGAAAACTGTATCAAAGTTTTTTTTTTTTTTTTTTCAAAGAAAATCAAAATACATTTGAAAGTCAATTCGCAACCAACTAATCATTACGATTGTCATGACATGTTAGTCAAATAACACGAGACTTTGAGACTGGATTGGCCTGGAATACTTGACATTCCAATATCCTATGGGCTTTGCCGTGATATATTTTATATTCTAAAAGCAGTGCATACGCCATTCTAAATGACTGTTACGGAAATAATTTGATTTTAGCGCCGAAATGTTGCAATTCCGATCATTACAGCTTGACTGCCCCCTGAATTCATGCATGGTATAAATGTGTCGGAAAATTACAATTTGGTGCGTCAATGCTACTTAAATTAGTTCCCTTTTGCATTCGTTACAAAGCATAAAATTCTGTGATTTAGTAGACCAGCTATAACAATGCATTGCAAGAAATTAGTGAAATGCCACTCATAAGCTAAGAGTACGCTACCATTGGCCATGCAGACAACGGGGGTTGCGTCTCTCTCGTCGAACACCACCATTTGCTGGTCCCAGAAGCTCAGCTGTCGCATGCGTGGACAATCCGCACGCACGCACGATTCTTCGCTGTACGCAGGCTGTGTTTAGATGCAGGATAGGCCCAAGGTGCGCAACGCTAGGAGAAAGAATTCGGCAATTCGGTCCAGGAACAGCGTACACTACAGCAGGTCTCCGCACTGGCTCGGAGCAGAACACAACAGAGATGACGCAAGAGGGCAGACGAGGGTTGCGCAAAGCCTACTTGACAGATCAATACAGCCATGGCGGGCACGATCGATGGGCACGCGATAATAAAAACATTTATCTGCAATTGGATGTGACGACGATAAACATTAATCAGCGTGAATTTATTTCACCCATTCAATACGCGTGTCGTGTCAAGGGAGAACGGAACTGCAGATCAATGAGTAGTCGTTCAAGCAACGCGACGTCTGATGGCATAATCTAACAGCAAGACGTTAGAGGATGACCGGGAGTTACCTCCGGTTCCGACAGCCGAAAGTCCTTCCGGGAGTGACTTAGCTCTTCGAATCGCAGAAACAATATTATGAATTAGCGTGTAAGCAGTGGCGTACGCAGGATTTCTTTCTGGGGCGGTTAATTCATACAGTACAGAAGTTGTGTACATTATTAAAATAATATTTCGATTATTATTCAAAAAAAGCAATAATTAAATAAACATTCTCTTTGCATGAAAGCGATTTTAAATTACATTTTCCAGCAAAATAAAAAAGTTGAAAAATCCAATTTTTTAAAAAATATATGGAAAACAGTAACTAAATAATAAATCTGAAATGATGCAGTATTATCATCATGTCCTTACGTGACTGCTTATAATATTTATTTATTTATTTATTTATTTATTTATCGTATGGCTTTTAGTGCCGGGAGTATCCGAGGACATATTCGGCTCGCCTGAGTTTGTAGCTGCTTCCAGCGGACACCCTTAGGATAAGCTACAAGTTCCGTTCAATTTCAAGTAGTTCCAACTTTCGCCACCAGATATCATGATACCTAGTGGTGAACGTTGGAACTTTGTTAGAGCGTTCCGACGAAATCTAACCTAACAATTTAGCTTCACACATGTTTAGTCTGTGGAAGGATCTTTTACATGCCATAAATCTATGACATGGGACCTCCGGCTTTACTTCCCCTCCGAAGGAAGGCATATTGAAGGATTTTTAACGCTCTTAAAAAATCCGACGACTTGGGCATAGAAGCTCAATATGCTACCATCTACGCCACTGAAGCCGCCAATTATATTCTAGTGATGGCGTCTCAAGGTCAAGTAGGAGAATTTGGAGCGGTGCGATGTAGCTCTTATTCTTAGTGGGACGACAGCGTTAGTGGTCAATTCGCATCCAAGCACGGCGTGTGCATTTACTCACTCCTTTTTGTCCCACCACACAATTCCCTCTTCCCGCTCCACTCTCCTCACTACACACCAGTCATCTGTTTCGGCTACGATGGAGTTGTTTGTTGATCAGTTTTTTAGCGGCTTTGCGACAACGGGATCATGTACCACCATGTAGTTGGGTGTGCGAGGAATTTCTGATAATAAACCTGTCTTATTATAATGGCTGTATTAGTATGTGCATTTGTAAGTTAAGCGAGGATCGCGAAGGAGACGGCCGTGGCCTTAAGTTAGGAACCATCCCGGCATTTGCATGGAGTAGAAGTGGGGAAACCATGGCAAACCAATTCCACGATTGCTGAGAGTTTGCCTCACGAGGTTGAGTGTACCCTGACCTACGATAGTGATCCAGCTCCCCAAAGGGAGATACACGAATTCCGTCCTTTCGCTGTGATCGGTTGAACAACATTCCTTTGAGGTACAATACATGCAATTTTGCTGATGATGAATTTCAGCCAGATTCGAGTTGGAGAGGTCGAGTACAGACGATTTAAATTTTCGTCTGCTCGCTTTCTTAATAATAATAATAATAATAATAATAATAATAATAATAACTAGCGGACGCGTGCGAGAACTCTCGCATAATGGGTGGTGTGCGCCCCATGTGTACACACTACCCGCCCGGCTGTAGTGCTATGCGGGCTGTACGCGATGCCAGGGGCTATCGTCTTGTTTATTTGTTTAAAAGCACTCTATAAACAAATAAATATATTTCCGTTGACTTTTCAAGAAAAGCATGATTTTTCCTGAACTATTGAGTCGATTTGGAAGATTTTGGTACAAACCACACCTTCTAACTCCCTCTGGTTTAGGAGCTTGAGTTTTGTGAAACATACACCTTGGCGTAGTATATAATAAGATAATAATAATAATAATAATAATAATAATAATAATAATAATTTAATATCATCAAAACATTAGCTTGTTTTTGCTCTGTTTTCACAGATTAATGACTATGTCGTACCCGCATCATCACTCCAAGATAGATATGTACCTCTAGCACACTATCCTCTGAGTCAGAGGCGTATCTAGTGTATGGCAGTCATGGCACGTGCCATGGGCGCCACTCACAAGGGCGCTATTTAGCATTTCACATGTGAGAACAAAAGTTGAATGAATTATTTTTCAATCATGGAAATAAACTTTACACAAAAGATGAAATAAAGTATGTTTTAAGCTTTATTAGCTATATTTTTAGCGAATGAAAAATAATTGGTTTTCCAGTATCCTTATCAAACTCTTCTCAATTCACGAGGTTGAGTCTACCCCGTTCCAACTCTCAGACCAGAATTAAATGTCTTGGCATAGCTGGGAATCGAACCCAGGAACTTTGGGACCGGAGTACCTCGAGACCACAGAAGGCGACTCGACATAGTCGGTAGGAAATCAAAGTACCTGCAGAAACTTCTCTGAGCAGTCACGTGACGATACACTGACAAGTGCTCCTTTCTAATGGTATTTGTATGAACAAATACCTAAAAATCTGAATCACAATTAAGAATATTTTTCATCAGCAGTTCCACAAGTTACGCATGTGTTTCGTTCTTATTTCGTAACATTTTGCCCCCACTTTGCGCAATGTGGCGCCTTTCGCGACATTTCGTGCTTACAAATCCACAGCAAATTACATATTTTGAACAATAATTGCAATAAAAACAAAGAAACAAAAACAAAAGCTAAAATACAGAGTTTACAAGAAATTTCGCGTACAGTATATCGCTATATCAGTAAATGTTGAGCGGTGTTTTGGCAGCCGCTCATCTGAACATGATTGGCAAGATCATTTTTGATGAGATAAAATGACAGCGCTGTTTGAATTATGCAAGCAATTGGGCATAGCATCAGCATACACCAAACTAGGAATATTCAAGAATGGCACATTCTTTTTTCAGGCTGAAGCCTTTATTCTCATCGGTTTTATGTATTTGGTTTCGCGAAGAATACAGTTTGATATGCTGCACATTCAGTGGCGTACCAACAGGGGGTTTAGGATTTAGCCCCGCCCCCTCACCCCAGAGACATTTGTTTACTTGAATCCTTTCATTGTCCCATCGATCGCATGTTTTACACCACCGCTAGTGAGGCTACTTTACTCCTGTATATATTTTAAATGTGATCACGTTCTTCACTAGGTAAATGCCCTATACTCTACTCGCAGCGAACGATGCACTGCAGTAGCCGAGTCTGTACCGATACAGTAGCTTGGAAACGGACGGAACATTACATACTGTATCAGTACAGACTCGGCCACTGCAGTGCATCGTTCCAGTTACCGGGTTTGATTTCACGTTCCCTTACTTTCCAGGACAGGTAAAGTTACGTATTGGAACGGACAGCGATAACGTTACAAATTGGAAATAACCTCCGTAATAATGGAATTTCTCCGTTCCACATTGACAAGAGTTCGGTTGCGCGTTACGTTTTGTTCCGGGTCCCTGATGTGAAGCCATTTAAAGTTAAACCCTGGGCGAACTCGGCTCGGCAATCACCACTACGCTTGAGCACTGCTGGGTACATATATTGCCCCTGTCACAAACAAGGTAACACCATTCTGAGAGAAGAGACCGAACTTCGACCGTCCAAGCTCAAGACCGACAGCTAAGTTATTTTACAATCACGCCCCCATTTGGTTAAAACATTTTGAGTATGGTACTCCTAAATTTGAAAGCTATCAAACTGACACAATTGCTCACAGTTTCAATTGTGTGGGATATCCTTAAATTCCGAATGTTTAAGTAATTAGCTCTATCTGATCTACGACAACACCTGCATAAAGTCAAATTAGTTTCCATCTCTCAAACACAATTTGAACGAGTTGAACTGAACAGACAAAAGATCAACTTAAAATCTGCGCATAGCTTAAATTGGGCATTGAGGTGAAGATAATACTATTATAGAGTTTTCTGTTCTTCTGTTTCCTTTGAGGGGCTTGGACATCGACGTAATTTAGCTCCGTGTACTTGGGTGTATGTATAGGACATGAATACATTGAGGTTCCTCAGTAACTTCGTTGCATTTATACGAATCTGTGAGCTGAAGTTCAAGAACCACTGTTGTAATCAGCATCTGGACTATTTTCCCACTCATGAATATGATCATGTCTGACGCGTGAACAACATCATCATCATTATTAGAGGTTACGACCACTTCCTGGTGTAGCAGCTAGCATTCTTGGCTGTCACTCCGAATGTCTGGGTTCGATTTCCGGCCCTGCCAAGAAATTCAATCTGGTTTGAGGGCAGGACCTGGGTACACTCAGCCTCGTGAGGCAACACTGAGAATCAGTGAGGTTCTATTCCTGATAGTGGTTTTCTGTGGTTACTCACTTCTATTCCAGGCAAATGCCGGGATGATTCCTAACTTAAGGCCACGGCCGTCTCCTTCCCAATCCTCACCCTGGATTACAAATACACACACTACTATAGATACCACAATAACACAAACAAATTATATACACACACCCAAGTACGCGGGGCTAAGGGACTACGATGTTCAAGCCCCTAAAATGAAACAACATCAGACGTTTCATAGGCTATCTTGACCGAAGAGATAGTTAAGATCATAGGAATCTAAAGTCTGTTCGCCGAGTCGAGATAGTGGAAGTAAACACAGTAGTACACGTGATTGCAGGGCTGCCCGCAAGGGGTGCATAGAGCTGTGCCTGCTGAACGTACAGTGCTGTGTATAGCCTACATGTGAAGCGGGCTGACTTATCGGTTACATGCTACAGCGCGGTTTATTTATTGGTCGTTTATGCATTTAATTAATTAATTAGTTCTTAGCTGATGATGACAGGCAACAGTATAAAGTGCAGCAAGTCTTGTCTTTTCTAGGGCTACAGCATGACTAATGATCTCTGAACTTTTTGGCTACCCTGTCCGGTAGAGCGATGACGTGAACTGGGCGTGTTTCCCTGTCCGGGCAGTCAAGTGACCACGTGCAAGTATTTACGCGCACTATCTCGACTCGGCGAACAGACTTTAGTGTGAATGTATTACTTGACTTACCTCTTTGAGAACCGTGTCCTGTTTCTTGGTGGAGAGTCCCAGGTACCGTTCCTGGCTCATGCAGAACTTGGCAGTCTGCTTGTCGAACTTCTTTCTGCCTTCCTGTGAACAATATCGACAGTCTTCATCTCACAATTCCAAGGTTTTATTCACCGTGCATCTAATAACCAGGGGCTTCAAATCCGAGTATGGTCCTAACCCCAATACATTGACACACAACTCGAGTTTTCAGTTTATAGCATTAGCGATAGATGCAAATTGGGTCGACAACTCGTCAATTGTATCTTACTGATTTATGAGTTCTACATGTAGATTTTAGCTGTAATGAATACGATAAAATGCTCTGTGATAAAGAAAAGATGCCTCCATATTTAAAGGCAAAAGTTTACAAGACCGCGGCAAACTATGGGGCAGAGTGTCGCTAATACCGGCCGCAGTGGTCGAGAGCGCTAAGGCGCTACCTCGGGTCTTGCTGGCATCGACGGAGAGCGTGGGTTCGAATCCCACCTCGGCCGTCCTGAAAATGGTTTTCGTGGTTTCCCATTTTCACTACCAGGCAAATGCCGGGACGGTTCCTTTCAATAGGTCCACGGCAGACTTATTTTCATAATCCCTTCCCTGACCTGTCCTGAAAAGAAAAAAATGGTCATTGGCTGCATTAATAAAATTATTAGAATGTCGCTCAATGAAGAAAAAAGAGCATGATCAAACCTTACATACAATGGAGATGCTCCGATGGACCCTAGGATTGACACGATGCGACCACGTACGGAATACAGATGTTCGACGAAGAACGTGGAGAAAGTGAGGGAAGCTCGGCTCCGCTAGTATGGTCACGTAATGAGAAGGCAAGATAAATCTGTCGCTAGAACAGCTCTTCAAATTGATCCAGGCGGAATGCAACCGCGTGGAAGAACAGCAAAGCGGTGGATCGACAACATCAAGGTCGACATGCACGATGTTGACTTAAAACCGGAAGATGCCAACGACAGACTGAAATGTAGGAGATGCAGCAAAGCAGCTGACCCTGCATGGCGGGATAAACGCTAGGAGAGAGAGAGAGAGAGAGAGAGAGAGAGAGAATTTGATGTTTTTGATTTGAATTTGTACTTGCCCTTGTACAGACCACTGAAACTACAATGCCTCTTTATGCAGCTCTCTTCATTCAGAGGGCGATTAAATACTGTAGAATAAGAGAAGAAAAAACTTAACCTAAACATTCAGTTGACAATATTATGTTCTTATTACAGGTGGTTGTTATTACTTCTTGCTAATCTTTGAATGTTTACTGTTGTAAAATGATTCCTACTACTGTACTACTATATTTTAGCGTAAATTAGATTATTGTTCTCTGTTATTTATGATTTTTTTTAGTAGTCTATGAAGTTATATGACTCGGAAATAGTTTAAGTACAGATACATAAGATTTGGTTCACTTTGATTAAAACAATTGAATGTTCACATTGACCGTGTTCATTGCATACCTGATAGATTACCACGAAGGGAGTAAATTATTGTTCAGATAAATCCTCAATAGCCTACTTGTGCAATTTATATTTATTCCAGAGAATAGGGCCTACTAGCTGAAATACGAAATTAACCTTTACATTTTCGGTTCTATGAGAGAGAGGAAGCGATAAAATGCGACATTATTCGTTCTTTTGCTAAATAAATGCAATGTTGTTTTCTTTTGCAAAATCACGTACATTTTTGGCTTTCACAGTCAGGAATTTTTCTAGATTCATGCCGTGTCTTGTGTGGGGTTTCGCCTAGGAACACCAAGCTGGCTCATCAGCGGGCTCTTGGTGTCCGTGTCCGTACCCCCCACAGGAGTAGCGCACGTGCGCTTCAAAAGAAGGGAGGTAGCGCTCTCTCGTACCGTACGGTGCTGAATGTTGGGCAAGGCAGAATCTCGATCAGTAGTTACGTGTGACTGAAATGAGAATGCTGACATGGTCAATCGATGTGCCTCTGCGTGACAATATTAAAAATTAATAAAGAAACACTTCCGTTGGTATGGCTATGTGACGAGACGAGGCCATTCGCATACAGGAAATTGAGGAGCTACCTAGAAGATGTGGACGAACGAAAGACACTTGGTGGAGATCTGTTGAAATCCAGTTGGAGATGGAGACTGTACCAAAAGACCTAGGGCACGACCAAAGGCCGTTAGACGTGCCGACCTTAGGTGAATCCCTGGGAGCACTGGTTGCTTACCGGTGCATAAACGGCCAGAAGGAAGAAGACGACGACGTGAGGTAAACAGCGGCTAACTTCTGTCTAGGGTCCTTACTTCGGAGGGTTGCTCTGGCCATGAGACGAAATGATTCACATTGAGAACACAGTACATAGAAAATAATGTCAATTTTTCCGAACAAAATAGAAAATAAAGAACCATATTTTGTGTACAACTTACGTGACACCATTCTTACTCCATTCCATAACAACTGTATTGTCCGCCTCCGTGGCTAAATGGTTAGCGCACTAGGCTTTGGCCCAAAGTGCCCCGTGTTCGATTCCCGGCCCAGCCATCAGGGATTTTAATCTCCTGGGGTTAATTCCCCGTGGCCCTGGGGCCACTGCGCCGTCTTCATCATCACTTCATCCTCATTACGACGCGCAGGTCGGCCACGGGCGTCAACTAGAAAGACCTGCACTCGGCCTCTCTGGAGGCCACACGATCATCAGCATCATCAACAACTGCATTTTACATGAGTCAGAAATACTTCAGTATGTGAGATATCCTTTCCTAAGCAGAGAAGAAAGTTCATCGCATGACAATTTTTATTCTTGTAGTTGTAATTATAAATGTAAAACTTAACATGTGCGAAAAAAATGTAGTTGTCTTATCTATTTTTAAGTCCATTTTCTAAAGTAAAGGCGTTCTTTTTTTCTATACTGCAAAACGCACACTGGGTAGTGGCACGTGGGTCTGTATGTTCAACCCTGGTGATTAAAGAGAAAATAGTGCAACGAAATTGAACGTCGAGACAGGCATCAAAAAGCGGTGGGCCACGCAGAAAAAATAAACAGTCCTTTAATATCAGGATGGGTACCAACCTTGAAGATTGGGTACAATTGCTGTTCTTTTCTGTGTTTGTTTCACCCAGAGCCTCAGGCAACGGAAGTAAGTGCTAGCTGGAGTGTACTAGGTGTATAATCCGCACGCCCGAGGAAGGAAATTACAATCATGTGCAGGAGAGTAACGAAGATACTGACCTTGACGGCTCCTATGTGCTCCTTGCGGAACTTCTCCAGAGGAAGGATGATCTGGTCGTAGGCCTGCTCCAGCTGCAACAACCAGAACAACTTCATTAACATTCACACGACATACTGACATGCTTAAACCTAATAATGATTTTTATATCACAACAGATCAATTACTCAGAAGAAAGTTACTCTATCTACTGTATAAAGCTGCTCATGTTTGCAGCAAGAGTAGTCAATTTTTCACAAAGTATGCAGGGATTCTCAAGTGATGTTCCACACCGCGAAAATTTGTTTAATGAGTAGGCCTAGTTGAATTTTGTCATTTGAATTTTAAAAAAGCACTATTAGTCGAATCAGTAGACCTACATCGTTTATTCAACACTACCACAATTCCCTTCAACGACAGTCAACATCTTCTACCGCAACCCTCTGTATTTTTTGAATGTTTGTTCGCTATATGGACTTAGGCGATGATGATGTTGATGATGATGATGATGATGATGTTTAAAGGGAGGGACAGCGAGGTAATATGCCCCAACATAAACATTACCGACAAAGTTGAACATTTGTATCTGACGGCAGTAGAAAAAGACGAGTAGCCTACAGGATACCTTTTCAGGATTTGGGAACCATCTATTACAATATTGGGTACATTCGTGTTGGCCGACTGAAAAAACATTAAATTTCGATTATTAAGGCCACAATGAAACATGGCTTCCAACACGATATTAGCTTGCCACGGTGGGTGTGTGGTTATAGCTTGCAGGTTCGCTCCTTGCCATGGTAAGTGATTTATGAAAGGCGACAAAAATCACGACACGCATGTCATACGTGGTTTGCATGTTAACGAACCCATTTGAATTCAGTAGGCCGTGTTCATAATGGCAAAATTAATCTCGGGATTTTCCGCCAACACCAAGTTCCTCATTTCTCTACTAGAAAGCGGTATAGCGTCAAGGAGCTTAGATATCTAACCTCCTTGACATTCATAGCGCTCCAAGGAGCATTAAATTCGACAAGCAAGCTGCCCTCTGGGGGTCAATTCAAAGCTTTCACCTGGCACCCGAGGTCATACGATATTATTATAACACGATATTATTAGTATTAGTGAAATTTCGAATAACAATAATAATAATAACCAAAAAGCGACAATGCCATGGTACGTTAACGTTCAGAAAGATCTGAAAGAAATGGGGATACGAGCAGAAGATGCACAAGACCGAAATATTTATAGAGCAGCCATTTGGGACTTACCGGGACGAAAAACGGACAACTGGTGCGAAATTGACAGAAGAACGTCGTGCTAAACACAGTGAGCTCATGAAGACAATGTGGATCAAGCGAAGAATGAACAAATGCCAGAATGTAAAATGAGGCTTATCGTGCGTGGTCCCTAGTTGGCCGATTAGCGAAATTGAATGAATTAACGAATGAATGAATGAATGAATGAATAATAATGTGATTGTTATTGTAACTAATGTTAAATGTTTATTGTTAACTAAGCATTTTCTAATGATGTGTTATGTAAATAACATGCTTGTAATACCCACAGTTATACTTTGGTCACTTAATATCATCTCTTTTTCTTTTGCATCTTTTTCCAGGGAAAAACGATCATTGCATGTTGCTGTTGTTGATTCTTTTAGGGGCTTAGCGACATCTTAGTCTAGTCCCGTGTACTTGGGTGTGTGTAGAATTTGTCTGATAACATGTGTCAATGTCTGTACTAGTGTGTGTATTTGTAATTGAGGTAGGATAGGAAACGGCCTTGACCTTAAGTTAGGTACCATCCCAACATTTGCCTGAAGTAGAAGTGGGAAACCACAGAAAACCACTTCCAGGATGACTGAGGTAAGAATCGAATCCACCTCTTCTCAGTTTTGCCTCACGAGGCTGAGTGTTCCCCGTTCCAGCCCTCAGACCAGAATTACATTTCTTGGCAGAGCCGGGAGTCAAACCCGGGCCTCCACTAAGACAGCCAAGAATGCTAGTCACTACGCAACGAGGCGGACTATTGCATGCTGTAATAATGTTAACAAATTTCGCAACGATATAGCCTACTACAAAATAGTAAAAGTAATGTACGTGGCTCTTCCAATTTTTCAATTTCCTCTCCCGAAAAAAGTCTTTGTCGCCCTGTTCTTCTTTCCCTGCACCCTTCATTCATTTATTTATTTCGCAAATATTCTTGAACAATTCCAGAGCCGACATGCCCATGCGTGCACTGAACTGCGGGATCGACCGCTTGTCACACACTAGTCTGGTTGTGGCACTTAATTTCCCTCTTTACTGCGCAAAGTGACGCCAGCTCCCTTCCACCCTGATACCAGTTAAAAATTAACACAATTAATACAGCGTTCATTTCAGAGTGCTGGCCAAGTTCTTAATGAAGCTTCCAAACCAAGCAAAGAGTAATTATAAGTCACGGCTTCGGTGGCGTAGTCGGTAGCATGCTGAACTGCTATGCCCAATATAGCGGGTTCAAACCCGGCCGAAGTCGTCGGATTTTTAAGAGCGTTAAAAATCCTTCAGTATGCCTTCCTTCGGAGGGGAAATAAATCCGGCGGTCCCATGTCATAGATTTATGGCATGTAAAAGATCCTTTCACAGACTAAACTTGTGTAAAGCAAAATTTGTTAGGTTAGATTTCGTCAGAACGCTCTATCAAAGTTCCAACGTTCACCACTAGGTATCATTGATATCTGGTGGCGAAAGTTGGAACTACTTGAAATTGAACGGAACTTGTAGCTCACCCTTTAGGGTGTCCGCTGGAAGCAGCTACAGACTCAGGCGAGCCGAACATGTCCTCGGACACTCCCGGCACTAAAAGCCATACGATAAATAAATAAATAAATAAATAAATATAAACGGCTCTCGTCCCAGTGCACTTGGTGTATGTAAACGTCTTTATCAGTGAGAGCAATTGTCATCGATTTTAATCTCAGATGAGAGGCAAAAACCATTCCAGTATGTCCAAAACAGTGGCGATTAATGACTAATCCCCCTAACACAGGCGTTCTCAACCCTTTTGAGACTTTGAGCACCACCCTCATGCCCTACCATTAAATCGAATATTTATTTTATATTTTATGGTCAACATCGGACCACTGCAATCAACATTGGACCACTGCAATCAACCATACATAAATAAAGAATAAAGAACAGCCTCGAATGTTCCTTAAAGGGCAAAGGCCTCCTATAAAAGGGTAGCTCTTTTTCACTAATGCGGTGAGCTAGTCACATTCGGTTTGTGCATGATAATTGTATGGTTTGTTTTGTATTATTGTGTACTGTTACACTTTGACTTTCTCTCCCAGTTTTCCTAGCGATGCACTTGACTTAAATTACTTTCACTTGCCCTATAGTCTGACTTCCATGGTCCTCCACTCAGTTCTACATCTTGCTTCTCTCGTCCACTGTGGGCCTGCCTGCACTCTATTAAAGTCGGACCACCCTTCGCCTCGGTCTTCCTCTCTGTCGTTTACAGTACCTATCCATGTGTCCCACATTGTAGCTTTGTATGTCCACCTCTTGTCTCGCATCCTCGCGATGTGGCCTCCCCATTTCCATGTTTGTCTCATGGCTTTTTCCTGCGATATCCGTCGTTGATGACATTTGTGCCAGTTTCTCATTTGATATCCTGTCTGACCTTGTTACTCCAAATATCTTACGTATCATCTTTCTTTGACTTACTTGAAACATAGCCTTAGCCAATTTAGATCTTCTATTTCACAAATAGGTTTTCATCCTCTCAGATGTTAACTTCTCGTCTGCAGCAGAGAACACCCTCCCTTTAGCTCCTATATTAATTTTGGTTGGCAGTCTAATATGTGATGATAATAATAGGCTATTAATTGTTAGGATAATAATAATAATAATAATAATAATAATAATAATAATAATAATAATAATAATCTTTGGGAAAAGAAATCAACCACCATCTGGATTCAAGAAGTCAAGAAAGATCTGGAAAGGAACACCATAAGAGAAGAAGAATTATTGAAAAGAGAAAGCCTTGCAACTGGAAGGATTCCAAGGGAGGAAGGAAAAGAAAACAGGCGCAAAGTGGACTGAAGACAGGAAAAAGAAGCATAGTGCAACAATGAAGGAATACTGAAAGAAAAGGAAAGAACAACTAAGGAGGACGAATTGGTTGGTTCCTCAGTTTAGGGGTTGCGACAACGTAGTCATGTAGCCCCGTGGGTGTGTGTAGAATCTGTCTGATAACCGGTGTTAATTGAGATGGCTGTATTAGTGTGTGTTATCTGTAATAAGGACTGCAGACGATCAATTTCAAGTAGTTCCTACTACCGTTGCTAGCGTCATTTACACCTAGCCGCGGACTTGGGTACTAGATGCCACCGCAACCGGTACCTGGCGGCGAACGTTGGAACTTAGAGCGTTAATAAAATCTAACCAACAAAAGCGGCTTCACATAATTGTACTGTAGTTAGTGGAAGATTCTTTTAAATGCCATAAATCTATGACATGGGCCCGCCGGCTTTATTTCCCCTCCGAAGGAAGGCATACTGAGGGATTTTTAACGCTCTTAAAAAATCCGACGATTTCGGCCGGGTTTGAACCCACGATCTTGGGCATAGAAGCTCAGCATGCTACCAACTATGCCACCGAAGCCGCGGGGACGAATTGAAATTATAACGTGGTCCGAAGGAGAAGGTGGAGGAGAAGGAGAAGAATGTAACAACCTCTTCCTATCTCTCTCTCTCCCTCAGAACCGCCCTTTTGTTACTGTCATTGTTAAGACTATTATTATTTATATTGTGAATGTTTTATACAACGTGTTTTATAATATTATATAAATTTAACTGGTTGCATATTATGATATGATACGATATATCATATAATTTTAATTTTAGCGAAATGTTTTATTTTTATGAGCCCTAATCCTATTGTATGTAGGGCGCTGCTGTAAAGGAGCTTAGGCTCTAAATGTAGCTGTGGAAATAAAATCAATGAATCAATTAGAAATGCTGAAATAGCTAGGGATTCACCTCTCACCAAGCATGCTGCAACTGCTTCCATGACTCATGCAGATAAGATACATTTAGGCTACGTGTGGACAGTCGAGTGGAATAAGCAGCGTTTGTGTTACGCATAGTCTCATACAATAGGGATGCCCAATCTCTACATAGAATAAAACAAAATCCCCGATTCTTGGATGTAACGGGTAATCTCGAGAATCACTGGATGGAATTTGATGCGGTTTTACCATTCTGTAAAGGATTTCTCGAGGAAGGTTTCTGTAGAAAATCATTAATTTATGACCAAAGGAGGCCCAGCAGTAACGATTTCAGTGAATCGAGACGAAGAAAAACCTGCCGTCCGTGCGCCTTTTAAGCTCACGCTGGGTAAACCGTTAAAAATATCTATATACTATATGAGTGTAAGAATTGTTTAGCATGAAAAGTTCTACAAAAAAGTCAGCAACAGCATATCTCTATCTTTAATACATCGCCCACTATAATAGTACATTGTGCAACGAGCCTATAATGACAATAATTAAGACACGAGTATGTTTATAAAACAAGCGTATGCAAGTATGCATACGACTGTTTATGTTCGACGATAATTATTATAACTATTTTATGTTCGAACATAAATATTCATAAATATCTGTCGAGATTTCGCCAGTTTTATGTACTGAACAGAGCGCATGAGACGCAGAGAATGTCTTGTATTTGACCATGGCCTCCTCGATTACCCTACTATGACACTAGGCCAGGCAGTGAAATTTAAATTACAAGGCCGTGGAACTCAGCGCATCTAATTATCTAATTGGCCAAACAACTGTTTCTTGAGTTCTGATTGGTGGGAGAAACTGTTTCATAATGAAAAATAGTGTTATATAGAGCCTCATTATAGTACATTTTTTCTGACATATAATAGTCAGGGTCAAACATAAATGCTTTAACGTTTTCATTTCTTCCAACTATCTCCATTCAGCGGAAATTTAAATTACTAGCTTCGGAGCAAGATTACGAACTAGCGAGCGAGCCTATCACCTCCGCTTCGGCCAGCATCAAACTGTTGAGTCGTGTCGCGTTAGGACTTCAGAAAAGAGTATATGTGTTTGGAGTTTCGCTGTTCACCTCGGCTTTTCTGAATTGTTTCTGGGACCTGCCGTCCGTACGCCTTTTAAGCTTACGCTGGGTAAACCGTTAAAGATACCGGACAAAGCCGGGGTGGGTTGCTAGTTATTTATATTTCACAAAATTGTGAAATTTCTGATTGTCAAAACTTGCAATGATATCATAATTATTCCAGAATAATTTGATTTGAATTGAAGAATGGATCTCAGTGGAGCTAGTGCTCGCGAGCACCAGGTTGAAAACGCCTGCCCTAACAGTATTAAGATATAAATCTTGATGTTTAAAAAACAGCTTGACGTTATAATAACCACGTAAGTTTTTCTAATGTTTATATTTCCCACTTCTTTCTGACTTCTTATCATTTGTTTGTCTTTCCTGTCTTATTCTTCTTTTTAGTTCACTGTTTTAACGTCAAGTTGCTTATCAAGATTTATATATTTCATTCTATAACACATTTGTAACATATCTGATTTTAAAAATTTGTAAGTGTTTTTTTAGCCTTTAGACTATTATCATTTTAAGTAATTATTTTGATAACAACTTTTGATAAGGAAATGTTTGTGTGTAAATCTTCCTTCCTTTCGTATTTTATAATATAACGCTGAAGAAAGTCACAATGTGGTCGAAACCGGTACTGTGAATAAAGTACAACTATTTGTTGACTTAAGGTTTCAACTTACTGAATATTTAATGTTAGGCATTTAAACATTTTCAATAGGTAACCCCAGTTACAGGAAATTTCTTTACTGCTGATTCATCACTTCCCATCTCTGGCAACCTACTTACAACTACGAAATCATACAATCAGTAACCAACAATGATCTACAAGTAATTCGCAAGTACACAAGAAGCGGAATATTCATTAATGACAGTTAAACTGTAACGCAGTTAGTCCAGGTATCGTTAAGAGATCGTCATGAAATATGTAATTATGAGTGCTTAAGTTGCATGTCACTCACCAACTCAGTAAGTGTAATCAAGTGGCCAGGACTAACAGGGTCAGCCATTAAAAGGAAAAGTGCAGTGACCTTGATGGTGGCCAGTGACTAGTCAGACGACTTGTGCAGCTCATCATAATCAACTAATGAGGGAGAAACTCGTGTTTACTTTCTCTATCCGCAGGGCAATCGGTCTCAATTATGTTCAGCATGCCCTGACTCTTCAAATGGCCTCTGGGAATAGTGCCAACGATCATACTTCTTATAGTACCCAGATGTTTTATATTAATATTGTTAATTCCTCTTTCGAGGCTTGGGGCATCTTGGTCATCAGCTCCACCTATTGGATTTGTCTGACAATTTGTGTTGCTGTGATGACTACTATGAATCGAATTTGCTAAGGGTTATGCCCGTTGCTCACGGTAAAATTTTCCTTCAAATTTATTGTACAATAATTTAATTTTATAAAATTTATGTTGCTCACGGTCAAATTCAAGTTTTATAAAACCTTTGATAAAATTTTCCATAAAATAGGACATGTTCTATTCCGTAAAATTAATTTTACGAAACTAACCAATCAGGGAAGCTGACGTGAAGATGATGCTGGCGCCACGTGGTGAGAAGATTGTGAAGCTCGCTTGTAAACAAACACTTCGAAAATGGCAGGCTCCGGCTGGACTAAGGAAGCTGTTAGTGTTTTACTGGACGAGTACCAGAAATATCAGTGTTTATATGAGGTTAAAACGCCCATATACCACAATAGAACTGCAAGAAGGGAGGCAGAAATCTCAATCGCCGAATATGTTTCACAAATTCGACCGAACACAAGCCAGGCTGATGGGAAGGCGAAGATAAACGGGCTTCGAACTCACTTGCAGTCTCATTTCAGGAGAAATGGCTTGCCCCATGTTAGTGTCCTGGCGAATAATTTTGGGACCAACAAGATATAGGAGATTTTTAAAACTGCTTTCCTCCATTCTTAGAAAATTCCTATATGAATTCTGATCTTCTAACCTCAACTCATTTTCGACCAAGGACAGCATTCCTCTACTCTCCTCTTCTTTTTATCCATTCCCGAGTCCAGGACTTCCTAGCATTTTTTCTTCCTTTTTACCACTGTACGACATATAATGGTAGCTAAAAGAGCATTATTTTGCAATTATCGCTTTGTTTGTTAGAGCCATACTCTCAAACCAATGTGTGTTGAACAGCTGATTCTTGGTTCAGAAGTTTATCGGTAGATGGCGATCCTGATACATCCACGGATTTTATAAAATAATGTTACCGTGAACAACACAGCTTGCTTTCGTCAAATTTTTATAAAAATAGTTGTAAAATAAATTTTAAGAAACATTTCACCGTGAGCAATGGGCATTAGGTTAATAAAGGGCTCTTTTAGACATGGAACGAGCCCTCTTCATAGCAAGGCAACGATTAAGTTCGATTGAGTACGGTAGTTCGAAATACAGGGAAATATGAATCAAAATCACCCTGATTCACACGTAGACATTGCAAGTTTTTAAACTGAACGACTCAAATTTGCAATAAAGTAAACAACCTCGAAATGTCGTTTTGAATTTTTTCACATTTTGAAACTATCGTTTTGAAAAATACATAAGATCTAGCAAAGGCAAAGTCAACTCTGTAGAGGCCATGAAGGTTTATGGAAGGCTTTAAAATGCCGACAATACATCGCTGCTCGCGGTCGAGTTTACATCGGGGTCTTGCTCAATGAAGGATGAATATACCTGACAGATTTATCCATTCAGTATTCCAAGCTGTCTGCCAGTGGACTGACGTATTTTCCCTTACGTCTTCAGATATAAGTAAATATACGTTGTGCAGAGCATTGACATAACAAGGTTAACTAACAATAAAGCATTGCCCAAATTTTGCTGTTATACCTTCCACTCCCTTGTGTTGCTGTTTATACCATACGACTGGAAAATTAAATACCGCTTCTATTAGTTCGTCAATTTTACTTACAGATACAAAATGTATCTGTGTCGCAACCCTCAGAAGCAACAGAATAATCTAACAACTCCGAAACACACACAGGTTCTTAGCAAATTCGATTCATTGTAGTCAACACAGCAACACAGATTGTCAGACAAATCCAATGCACGGAGCTGATGACCAAGATGTCCCAAGTCCATAAAGATGAATTAACAATATTAATATCAAAACATGTGGGTACTACAAGAAGTATGATCGTTATTGTCTAAGGTCAAGTGCGTAGCAAACGTAACCTCAGCCAAGACAAACTTATCAGGAGCAAGCTCCTTTCTACTGCGATGGAAACACATGAACTCTTTTTTGTCCTAGCCCTAGATCTTCATATAGTGTAAACAGCGAGTAATGAACACATTCGACATGCACGGTTCAATTTAAACCTCAATGTTAGTGTTACAAGGCGCTGACTGCGATGAAAACTCGCCCGTGAGCAGCGATAGCCTATTCTGTACCTTCGGCATATCCGTACGCTTAGACATCGGCACAAGATGGGAAGAAGTGTTTAGCTCTACTGTATATCCTACCACCTTTTCTCATTTCTGTTGCAGGCTGAGTGAATCGCAGGGGCGTTCGAAAGTGGTAGTTTGGTTTCTAAATTCTACTACCTGTGGAAAAAGAACCTACTCCAGCTAGAAGCAAAGAACCTCTAGGGAAAAATCCAGTGGCGGCCGGTAATAACGTTGTAGTGTTGTTCAACGACCAGATAATTTCAAGAAAAACAATTAATACCGTAATAATATTTTTAGTAATAATAGCTGTACGTTTCCCTTTATACTGTATGTGTAGGAATTCATAAATTTGTTCTTTGATAATTCAGGAAATCTTATAGCCTAGTAAGTTACTGTAAACTGTCTGAGAAAGCGAAGCGCGCCAACCGTCTAGGAGCGTTCGTTCGTTTGGTCGTTGCCAGGCCCAAGATCCGGTCTAGCATCTCTGCCATACCCTTCACTATTGAGATCTGCTCCTTGGCTACGAATTCTCCCCTAATTCTGGTGTTGAATTTATCGGCACTTACAGTATTGCACGATAATATTGTCTCTTCCGGTTTGCAATTGTCTATATGGGAAACTGTATGTGGTTACGTTTACCCCTGAAGTCACTATACTGCGCTTGACAATTGTCTTTAATACTATGCGTCTGAACTAAATTCTGAAGACTATTGTCTTTTCTTTGTGGAGTACTTCCTTGAAACTCCACGTGGCTACTGATGTCTATTGTAGACTCCTAACTCTATCGCCACTTTGTCACGCTAATCTCCTCAATTCAGGAAAATTAGGTGTTAGCTATGTTTGACCTTACCGTGGTTATACTAACGCACTGGGAAAAACGCTTTAAGAGTATCTACTCTCTGCTGATGACTCGTATACTTTCGAGATACTACGATGTCACTTCAAATGCTAGTGTCTGGGCTTCGACTACCCTCGCCGGCTAACGTATGTTGCTCACAGTTTAAAACTTGGCCTAACACCGTAAACTATTAATTTTTCAAAGTTCTGACGATACTTTCCTTTTGAAAAGAACTTCAACGTTTTTAAAGCGCGGCGACACTGAAGAAAGCTGGACAGTACTTCTATTTAGAGTACTTCTGCGTCGTGATACAGGTTCGAGTCCCACTGACTGAACAAGACTGCCGGAGCTGACGAGCAGCACGACCGATACGTGGTCTGATGGATTTCTGCATTTACTGCTGAATACTTGTCGAACAGTATAATCTCTCCCCGAGGTTCGCTATAAACTGTATGTTGCGTGATGCAGCACCTCCGTTTGAGGCCTGTTGTAAACTGCGTGAATTCCCTTGAAACAGCAACACGCCCTCTCGGACGCTGAAGACTGAATGTCTGTCGAAACAGTACGACACCCTCCAATAGGGTTCGTAAGACTGAATGTTTGTCGAAACAGTACGACACCCTCCCTTAGGGTTCGTAAGACAATGTCTGTCGAAACCGTACGACACCCTCCCCTAGGGTTGGTAAGACTGAATGATTTTGCTTGGGCTCCTGGCCCTTATATTTGATTCTGGTAAAAATAAATAAATTTCTCTTCTTCTCCACCACCAATTTCCAAAATAATCGTCGTACGATGTTAAAAAAATATCTCTGAAAAGCTGAGGTTTTAAACGTCTCAACAATATCTAAGTTTCCAGGAATCAATCGTACAAATCTTTAATATTAATTCAAATGATCTCTTCAACCATGTGGGCGGTGTGTTCTTTTTGTCTCCCACCATAAGATCCTGGTTCGGGAACTCACCGAATACTTAATGCTGAATGTGCATTTCTTTCTTTACAATTTCTATGAACTTGATCCACTCAGAAAAATCTCTTTCCTTGGATAATCAACACTGATGGAGTCCTTTCTTTATTTTAATGCCCGCAAATGGCTTAATTTCAATTATTTCTCTAATTTCCTGGCTCCTCCCTTGAAGCGGCGATGCCATTTTACTGTCGACTCAGGGCTATTTCCGAAACTACATCTCTCTCATTCAATGGAATATTTTCAGATCTATATTTATCGAGTGCGTAACCGGCTCTCTGGTGACTATTCAGTGACATCACCGGGCAGCTGTGGCCTGGCAATCTGTGGTTGCACAACTTATCCACGTTTCACGCAATACGATGCAGTATTACCTTCTCAACTAACTTCAGAACTCTATTCTAAAGACTGCATTAATTCTTTCCTTTCCGAAATACAAGGATATGGGTTCGATACTGTACCTCTCCCATGGGTTCAAATCTCCCCTCCTTAGATAAATAAATTTTCGAAGTATTGAGGAAATTTATTTAAATATTTTCCATAGAAAATTTCCTTCTGTCAGTATCGAAGTCAGCACGCTATCTCTCAATACCTTCTGGTTTCATTATGTTTTTACAAGCTCTTCCTCTCACTTGGCTTGTATGGTCTTAGTTGGGTTTCCTTCTTTTATTCCCTTTAAGCGGACGTCTCCCCTTCAAGGTCATAAATATATCTTCTCTTTCATAAAGTCCCCGGGTCTCCTCACACTCTGGCGTGCACTCCAGTTATGTTAGACAAGGTTCCTTTTTCTTTTATGATTAGGGACTGGCTTTCTGCCTGTCTGTCTCCTTTCTTCTCTGGTTATTCACTGACAATGTATATATTTACAAATTGTTTAGGCGCAACGGGTGCGTGCTTGCCCTACCCCGTTGGTCCCTTTCTGTTCTCTTCCGTTTTTCTTCATCTCATATCGAGATGGCATTCTTCGAAATTTTCAAATTTTCTTCATCTAATGGGTGCATATAGGCTTAACCCGTTAGTGTTCATGTTCTGGGATACTTTCTCTATCCTTTTCCAAAATTTCTTTTTCCTGCTCTTCCAATTACTGAGCTCTTGACGGATCTTTCCTTTCTTTTTCTTCCTCCGCTTCCAACAATAAAATGTCTTTGGATTGTCTCTTATCTTATGATTCTGAGCTGTTTCTGGCCATTTTACACTGCTGATCTGACTCTTGTCATTTTGCGGTTCTTCTAAGGTTAATGGTTCTTTTACTATTTCTATGTTTCTTTCGGGAGAGTCTCCTCTGTTTCCTTCATTCTCCGTACTTAATTCGTTCAATTCCATAAGAATTTCTTCACTGAAATTTGGATTGGTGTCAACTTTTCCTTGCTCTTCCTTCTTCAGTTTGCATGCCCTGTATCTTGACATCAGTTCCAGAATATGTGCCTTCAATTGTTCTTCTTCCACTTCAACATCCTCATCCTCATTTTCCTGGATTTGAATTTCATCTTTTGGTTCGAAATTATTTTCAAAATCTTTTTCTTGACTTTCCAATTCCATTAAGTCTTCCTCAGACTTATTACTTTCCTCCGGAATTTCTTCGACTTCTTGTAACATTATATGTTGAGATTCAACAAAGCTTTCTGCTATTTCGGTTTCCTGATCTATCTCTTCCTTAAAAGGCGTTTCTCCTAATTTCTCTTCATGCTCGTTCTTTGCATAAGGGTGGTCCTCTTTTATTGGAGACTCGTTTTCATTTCGGCCCTCTCTCTGATATGGAATTATCATTTCCTCTTGACTGTCCTTAACTTTTTCTTCATATGGCTGGATAGTTTTCTCTATTTCCATAGGGGTCACAACAATTCCAACTTCTTTTTCTTTTTTGGATTGGTTAAGGCAATTTTCGGGTTCCTCAGGCACCGTTATGTCCTTTTCCTCGATTTCTTCTGTGTTACTTATGACTGGGATAACTACTTCTTTTAATTTGAGGTCCTGCGCTAGTATATATTCATCATACGTTTTCCTAGCGGCCTCGAATGTTTCTTTATATTCATGGATTTTAACCTTCCTTACCTCGGCTAATTCCTGTATGGTTATTATCCCACTTTCGTCATACATGTCCATTCTGAACTGATGCATCTTATCCCTTTCTTCTCCTATATATGCCCTCTGTTCCTGAAGGTATTTCCTTCTGTCGTGCTCTCGGTGATCTGTCTTCCACAAAATGTTATACCATATATCATTCACTTCCAACAATTGTTCCCTTAGTTCACCTATTTCCTCAGTGAATGTCTTTATCTGTTCCCACGTGGCTAATTCTATCTTCCCTTCTTTAACCATCCGTCTCTCAGTGACTTTTTGACATTAGGGATTTCAGTATACAATTCTTCTAATTCCTGTTTGGGTATCCTATACCAATTTTTACTTGCCCTTTTACGAAGTTCAGTTATATTCTTAACTTCTTCGGAAATACATTCTATTTGTTCCTTAATTTCCTCTTTCTTATTTGAGTTTGTCCATCTCAATTCCCAAAGTTCCTCCATCATTTTCTTGTGTTTTTCTCGTATCTCCTCAGTTATATCCAAGAATCCTTTTATTTCGTCCCAGGTCACCATTTCCACCTTTTCCTGATCCTGAATGTTAAGGCTATCATTCTTTTCCCCTTCGCTTTCCGAGCCTACCTTAACCTGCGTTTCTACTTGAGACTTGACGCTTCCCTGACAATCATCAACTTTACCTTGCACATATTTCCCTGGAATCTGTTTACATGTTTCATCCTTATTTGTGAGCTCCATAAGCTCAACCCTTTCCTTATGTTCCAATGGCATATTACCATCTCTTCGTGTAACAATGTCTTTGGATTAATATTTACATTTGAGAACACTTTCCTTAGGCTTACATTTATCATTGGCCTTAATGTTATCCCCCGACATAATATCATTTAAGAGCATTTGCTGCTCCTCACTGAATTCCATACTATAATATCTTCAGAGAAGATGGTGGGCTACTCTGCCCCCTCACTGGTTCATGCATGAGAGATGATATACTGAATCAATTTGTGGTCCCATCTCCAAAATTTTATTTCAGTACGGGTGCTCACCTGAGCCGTACCCGTCTGGTCTATTAACTCATTGACACTTAAAATCGGTGTGGAAGTGATTTTCCTAAAAATTCAAAATTTTGGAAAAAACCATAATTTTCAAAAATGAAAATGTTGATTTTTCCAAGTTAAACTCGGTGTTTTCCATGAAAAACTCAGCCCCAAAGTTCACGGGTGCCATTTTAAAAGACAATGTGCTCACCTGAGGTATATACACACTTGGCCACCCTCCGTGAGACATCAGCCAAAATTACAAGATTTCGTAAAAACCATTTCGGAGTGGTTTATACTGCCGATTTCCCCACGTTGGGCGCCATTTAAGTACAATTGGGGGGTTATCTAGGGCTTGCCGGTAAGAGTTTTCATGGTCCGAATGCGGTCAGTTAATTTTATGTTATTATAGCTAGCCTGTCAGTATTTAATTTTGTGACCGACTTCTAGTGTTCCATAAAGCATTGATCCAGACAAATTATTTCTATTCCCCCCCCCCCCCCATGTGCCCTTTTGTACAAGAAATATGCAAATCACTGTCCAGCTGCTCAGTCTTATCTCTTTGGGGGCATAGAACGTCCTCCCACTGAGTGATTCACACATTATAGGATCAAGCTTAGGATAACACTTCACTGAAATGAAATTCAAAATCCTACTATAAAACTATTTAATTATCAAAATTTGGCGCTACAATACACAAAACAAACTAAATCAACTTCACACTTGTTCTAATGAACAAGGAACAAATACACAATAATCAAAAAAATCAATATTTGAGGTTCCACTGAACCCTAAACAAAAATATCAAAACTGTTCTCACTTCCATTTAGCAACATTATAAAATTCTCTCAAAACGAGCTCTAAAAGTCTCGGTAAAATTATTACATATAATTTTCTATTCAAAAACACACTAAATATTCTCAATTTGAATATATTAAAATTTTGAGTTAATAAAAATGAATGGTATCAACAATTACCATTCATTTGGGTACCATATGATATTCACAATATTCATCCCTCTCTCCAATACTTCCAAACTGTATTTGTTTTCGGGAATCTCATGCACCAGAAGCGCTGGAGACTACTGATTTACTCAACTCAAAGTAGACTCCCAGCTACCCGATATCTCCAACAATCACTTGGGAACAATTACATTTATCATGCAACAATACAAAGGGATTTTATTGTCTCAAATGACAATCTAATTATTCATGAAGTGCGGATCTATAATGCAACGGCAAGGATAAATAATCATCGTAAAACTCGGTACAGATTACCGGTCCATTAAAGGTTTATTATAGCAGAGTGCAGACAGGGTCTGTATCTGTTCTTGGTCTACCCCAACAGTGACCTTCATTAAGAAAACGTCGAGACACTTCAGGCTTAAATTTATGACGGTGAAGGCGAGTCAATGCTTCCTCCCTCCTGGACAGCACTTTACACACAGCTTTCAAACAAGCGTGAATCTGAGACTTGGATAGGCGACACACCACTTTCATTTAACAACAATATTTTGAGGTTCTAATGACCTATTTCTGTAGCTCAGGTATAATTATAATTTCTGAGTTTTAACGCTGGCAAGTAAGAATTCAATAAAACCAATCATAATTAAGGGGCTTCCGACGTGAGAGAATTCCGGTTCGATTCTCTGGCCAGCCTCTAGGATACTTCCATTCTCGAGGGCTTAGGGCTAACTCCTAGAGCGAGGGTATCTGACCACTCCTCCGAATAATAATAGCGACTTTGGGAAAAGGTATTTGCACACAATTCCGCGCTTGACAATAAATGTAGCACCCTTTAAAGTTTGTCACTGCAAACACACACATAATTATTTACTTCTGTCCAGCTGATCTCCGCAATTATAACCTCCTGGCATTATTTCACCGCAATTATAACGTGACCAATAATGATATAGCGCTCAATGGCGACAATCAATACATTCGTGATGCCTTCCAAAGTCTAATATTTATTTCAACGTAATTAATTTCTTCGTCCAAAAATAGTAGCTCTGCCTTTAGCTTAATCTCGACCTTTCATTTACAAGAACACAACTGGTTCAATAATTATCATTATCATTATTTTTAGCACACAACGGCTCATACTTGAATATTACTTCAATAATTGGTTTATTCATTACATTATTCTTATCATTTTAGCACATAACGGCTCATACTTGAATATTATTTCCATATCTTAATATTTTTTATATTATCCTGTTTGCCTTTTAAATAACATTATTCTTTTTCAATTACTAGTATTCCCCTAAATACAATTTCTTAGATTACACATTTACATTTTTAGTAATTTTTACTTTAATTATTAGATCCCGCACGTATCGTTCTCACACAGTTTTACATCCCTGATTTTCAATGCTGGAAAATACTTTCTCCATGGTTACAATTTTTACACCAGATTCCCGAATCCAAAACACATAATGAATTTTAGTGTTACTTACATGATTTATCCGGCCAAACTGTCCAGATCCCAGTGGAGCGACATTTGGCCCACATTAGATTTCTCACTCCATGATGACACACATATTACCACTAATCAAATTGCCCTCTAGATTACACACATTTAGATTAATATGAGGGATTACACACATTTTCACTACACTAAAAAATTATAACTTTCACTAATATTTATATTTACACACAGAATTTCACTTTTGTGGCATCAAACACTGCCTTACACACGTGAATTCCTTCTGATCCAAATCATAGGGGTGCAAGTTTCGACCACTGCCTTCTACCTCCTATTTGGATATTGACAGTCTCGTACGAAATTAACCTCCTTGGCTACGAATTCTCCCCTAATTCTGGTGTTGAATTTATCGGCACTTACAGTACTGCACGATAATATTGTCTCTTCCGGTTTGCAGTTGTCTATATGAGAAACGGTATGTGGTTACGTTTACCCCTGAAGTCACTATACTGCGCTTGACAATTGTCTTTAATACTATGCGTCTGGACTAAATTCTGACGACTATTGTATTTTCTTTGTGGAGTACTTCCTTGAAACTCCACGTGGCTACTGATGTATATTGTAGACTCCTAACTCTATCGCCACTTTGTCACGCTAATCTCCTCAATTCAGGAAAATTAGGTGTTAGCTATGTTTGACCCTACCGTGGTTATACTAACGCACTGGGAAAAACGTTTTAAGAGTATCTACTCTCTGCTGATGTCTCGTATACTTTCGAGATACTACGATGTCACTTCAAACACTAGTGTCTGGGCTTCGACTACCCTCGCCGGCTAACGTATGTTGCTCACAGTTTAAAACTTGGCCTAACACCGTAAACTATTAATTTTTCAAAGTTCTGACGATACTTTCCTTTTGAAAAGAACTTCAACGTTTTTAAAGCGCGGCGACACTGAAGAAAGCTGGACAGTACTTCTATTTAGAGTACTTCCGCGTCGTGATACAGGTTCGAGTCCCACTGACTGAACAAGACTGCCGGAGCTGCCGAGCAGCACGACCGATACGTGGTCTGATGGATTTCTGCATTTACTGCTGAATACTTGTCGAACAGTATAATCTCTCCCCGAGGTTCGCTATAAACTGTATGTTGCGTGATGCAGCACCTCCGTTCGAGGCCTGTTGTAAACTACGTGAATTCCCTTGAAACAGCAACGCGCCCTCTCGGACGCTGAAGACTGAATGTCTGTCGAAACAGTACGACACCCTCCACTAGGGTTCGTAAGACTGAATGTTTGTCGAAACAGTACGACACCCTCCCCTAGGGTTCGTAAGACTGAATGTCTGTCGAAACAGTACGACACCCTCCCCTAGGGTTCGTAAGACTGAATGATTTTGCTTGGGCTCCTGGCCCTTATATTTGATTCTGGTAAAAATAAATAAATTTCTCTTCTTCTCCACCACCAATTTCCAAAATAATCGTCGTACGATGTTAAAAAAAATCTCTGAAAAGCTGAGGTTTTAAACGTCTCAACAATATCTAAGTTTCCAGGAATCGATCGTACAAATCTTTAATATTAATTCAAATGATATCTTCAACCATGTGGGCGGTGTGTTTTTTTTTGTCTCCCACCATAAGATCCTGGTTCAGGAACTCACCGAATACGTAATGCTGAATGTGCATTTCTTTCTTGTACAATCTCTATGGACTTGATCCACTCAGAAAAATCTCTTTCCCTGGATAATCAACACTGATGGAGTCCTTTCTTTATTTTAATGCCCGCAAATGGCTTAATTTCAATTATTTCTCTAATTTCCTGGCTCCTCCCTTGAAGCGGCGATGCCATTTTACTGTCGACTCTGGGCTATTTCCGAAACTACATCTCTCTCATTCAATGGAATATTTTCAGATCTATATTTATCGAGGGCGTAACCGGCTCTCTGGTGACTGTTCAGTGACATCACCGGGCAGCTGTGACCTGGCAATCTGTGGTTGCACAACTTATCCATGTTTCACGCAATGCGATGCAGTATTACATTCTCAACTAACTTCAGAACTCCATTCTAAAAACTGCATTAATTCTTTCCTTTCCGAAATACAAGGATATGGGTTCGATACTGTACCTCTCCCATGGGTTCACTACCAAAGACTAAGCTACGCAGCCTCCGTCGAGGAATTTGATGTTGATTAATTTAGGGACTTGCGACATCATAGCCATGCAGCCCCATGTACTTTGGTGTGTGTGTGTTATCTATTCAATAACGTGTATCTGATGGCTATGGGAGCGTGACGTTGGATTTAGGGTATACAGTATCAATACATGCCTATTTACCATTCATATAGCGGCTTCGGGTTCAAGCCCTGCCGAAATCGTCGGACTTTTTAAGAGCGTTAAAATCCTTCAGTATGCCTTCCTTCGGAGGGAAAGTAAAGCCGGCGGTTCCATATCATAGATTTATGGCATGGAAAAGATCCTTCCATTAACTAAACTTTGTGAAGCTAAATTTCTAGGTTAGATTTCGTTGTAACGCTCTATCGAAGTTCCAACTTTCACCACTATTTGTCAGTTATATCTGGTAGTGAAAGTTGGAACTACTTGAAATTGAACAGAACTTGTAGATCACCCCATGGGTGTCCGCTTGAAGCAGCTACATCCTCTGGCGAGCCGAACATGCCCTCGAACACTGCCGGCACTAAAAGCCATACGCTACGATGGGTGAGTGGTTATCGTGTCGGATTACTAACCCCCCAAGCTTGCAGGTTCGCTCCTGGCCGTGGTAAGTGATTATTTTTTTAAGGCGGCCAAAATCACGACACGCATGTCATACGATGTTGGTATGTTAAAGAACCCATTTGAATTCAGTAGGCCATGTTCATAATGGCAAAATTATCTCGGGATTTTCCGCCAACACAAAGGTCCTCATTTCTAGACTAGAAAATGCTATAGTGTCAAGGAACTTAGATATCTAACCTCCTCTACTTTCATAGTGCTTCAAGGAACAACAAAATTCGACATGCAAGCTGGCCTCTGGTTGCAAATAACAAAGCTTGCACACGGCATCCGAGGCCATACGATATTATTAATAATAATAATAATAATAATAATAAATAAATAAATACACCATGCATATTACACTTGGAATTAGGGACAAGGAAACACCAGAACAAAATGTGCATATCCTGTCCCCAACTGCTTTTTTTTGTAACTTAAAAAAAAATCGCTGCAAACGCCGTATTTTCCCTCGCGTCCTCCATCCGGAATCACAGAGCAAGACCAAACAAGTGGCACAAAGCTGGCAGTACAAAGCGATCATTACAATGTACGGTAGTAAGAAACGTGTAAAACATCACTTCAGTCAGCCAGGGAACGGCGAGCACTTACCCGCTCGGCTGAGTGCGAAGAATGGGTGAGCATCATATCCACACTGACGTGATGAGCCATTCCAGCCAAGTGAGGCTGCTCTTTTCACTACACTGGCTCTTGGCTGAAACAATACCGGCCCTCGTAAGTGGTCACAGCGACATCAATCGCAAGCATTACTTTGATCGTGCTGTTACGGCTCTTGAGTTCATGGCATCAGGCTGATCGAGGATGAAGGTGAAGCATGTGCGAATAGCTTCCTCCGACAGCTTAGGCAACCCTCTCTCCCTTTCCAGCTGGCTGGCTGGCTATGTGGCGTATTGTGCTTCTCCAACTAAGTGGAAGTGAATAGACCGCTTGTCTTTGGTCCGAAAGGCCCCGAGTTCGATTACCACCGGAGACGTGGCATTTTAACTGTCTAGCTCGGTCGATAGTTTGATTGTTGTTTTAAGGGGGCGAACTATCTAGGTCATCTGATTTTAATGCTTTGGATGATAGTGACAAATCTAAATGAAATGTAAACTACAAGTAGGTTAAATGCTGACTTACTATTATTGATGAAGATAATAATAAGAAGAAGAAGCACACGGAATTTGTCGAAGGAAGCATGTAGTTTTACAGTTAATCTCGCGATCATGAGACAAGGGACCTACTTTTTACGTGGAATCCGAACCACTGGACATGCCATTCACTTTGAAAATATCACATGCATTGACCGGGAATCGAACCTGGTCCGCCGTGGTATTGACAGTATTGAAAAAATCACAGATTGCTTCAAATAAAAAGGGACTGAATGTTTTTGGTCAAATATACAGAATGGATGGCAATAGCCTAAACTTAGCACATCTCTGGTAGAAATAGCACAGTAACACAATTGGTACCACAGAACCCTAATAAACCAACTCACATTTGCTACATGCAGGAATACAGGGTGTACAGAAGAACGCAAAAGGGAGAACAGAGAACGGACGAAGAGATATTTGCAAGAAAGAAGGAAATATTGCGCTAAGAAGTTCTAAAGCGCTCCTTGATTGGGCAGAACCACAACGAATAAAAATAATAATAACTAGCGGACCCGTGCGAGAAATCTGGCATGTTCATAAACCACACTTTCCCCAATAGGTTTATAATGAGAAAGGTTGTTATGTTTATGTTCGACCCTGACTATTATACGTCAGAAAACTGTATCATAAAGAAGGTCATTATAACACTATTTTTTTTTTTCATTATGAAACAGTTTCTCCCACCAATCACAGCTCAAGAAACAGTTGTTTGACCAATTAGGTGAGGATAGCAACGCATCTGCGCTAAGTTCCAAAGCCTTCTAATTTAAATTTCACTGCCTGGCCTAGTGTCATAGTGGGGCAATCGAGGAGGCCATGGTCAAATACAAGGTATTCTGTGCGTCCCATGCGCTCTGTTCAGTACATAAAACTGGCGAAATCTCGACAGATATTTATGAATATTTGTGTTCGAACATAAAATAGTTATAATAATTATCGTCGAACATAAACAGTCGTATATAACTCGCCTATAATGGTAATTAAGACACTCGTGTCTTAATTATTGCCATTATAGGCTCGTTGCATAATGTACTACTTTATTTCAACCAAATGATTATACTCGTAGAACAAACACTATTTACATGTCAGTTAGAATTCCAAGTTCTGCGTTCCCTAAATTAAGAAGGCAATCACTGGAAATTGGATCATCATAACACTCACCGGCTATTCGATATTTATGAAATTATACGATTTGAGTACTCATTCCTTTGATTTACTGTTTCTGAAATCCATGCAAAATGATAAACGAAACCTCAGAATGTTTAAATGACATGAAACAGGTGCACAGCGGCCAAAATATGAAGTGGACAGCAATTATAGAGCGTACTTTCCTACAGTAACAGTATCTGCAAATCGTACACTTTGTACATATTTTAAAAGTACTTTTTAAAGAAATTATAGATATTTATGAAATTAGATTGCAATTCGTCTTTAAAAAATCTATTCTCTTTCACTCGAATGCTCATCTGTCACGATCGTTCGCTTGTGAGCGCCGCAGAAGGGGTCTATACTACTGAAATAATATATATGATAATGTTATTGGTTTTACGTCCCTTTTAAGTACTGCGACTTTTATAGATGCCGGGATACCGAATCTTTAACGTGCCAGTAAATCTATTGTCACGGCTCTCTCGCATTTTCGCACCTTCAAATACGAACTGACTGCGGCAGGATTCCATCCTTGGCCAGAGCAGGCGAGAACGTTACCGCTGCGCCACAGAGCCGGTGCTCAACTAACTTACATACTACAAGGAAAAAGTCCACTCCCTGGTATAGTGGCTAACATTCTTACCTGTCACCCCGGAGATCCAGGTTCATATCCCGGCTCTGCCAAAAAAAAAAAAAAAAAAAAAACTGGTTTGAGGGCTGGAACGGGGTCCACACAGCCACGTGAGACAAAACAGAGAAGAGGTGGGTTCGATTCCCACCTCAGCCATCCTGGAAGTGGTTTTCCATGCCCCCCCCCCCTCCTACTCCAGGAAAATACTGATGGTGCCTAACCTATGGGCACGGTCTCATCCAACCCAAATCCTACCTCAATTACAAATACACACACTAGTACGGACTTCACAGTGACACAGGTTATAAGACAAATTCTACACATACCCAAGTACACTGGGCTACATGACCACGATGTCACAAAGCTCCTAAAAGAATCAACAACAACTACTGTCGATCAAAATATTATGTGTACTCGAGTTTGAAGGTTGTTTGTGAAGTAACCAATAGACCTACATAAAATCCAATAACATCATTTTCGTCGTTCTATTTTACGTTAGTTCATGTAGGTTTGGAATTTTTAATTTCTATTTTAATATTTTTATCGCAGTTGGAACACAAAGAGTGCCCGTTTTTAAGCGTGCGTCACATTTAAGAATTATTATCTCATAAACCCGTCATCAGATCGAATCCAAATTTTAACACAATATACATTGGAATGTTGTATAACTGGTTTATTAATTTTAAAATTTTGTGCGTCCAAGAAACAAAGTTGTTATCATTTTTGTAAGGTAACTTTTTCTCGGCTCGGGGTGGTTTGAAAATGTAGTTCCAGCATGCAAGGTCATGGAGCATTGACCTTCGTGTCCACAAGTACAGCAGTGGGTTAACTTGCTTCCTCCTTCTGCCAAGTCAGGTTATGAAGCCCCACCTGTAGAGACACGAGCCAACCCACACTTTCTTCTGCACTGACCGACATCTCAGCGAAAATATACTTAAGCTGCTTTGGTTTTAATAGGACATGAAAGAAATTTGAAAGTGTCGTTATATCTTGACTATCGTGGAACGCAATATTATGGTAGCGTTGAATGAATCAGCTGCTGATATGAGCAATGGCGATTTCTTTTTGAAGTGGGTAGGGGGATCAATCATGGTTGTGTACATTATTAAAAATGAAATATTTCGATTAATAGTGGACCCGTGCGAGAACTCTCATAATGGGTTGTGTGCGCCACATGTGTACAGACTACCCGCCCAGCTCTAGTGTTATTCGGGCTCGACGCTATACAGTTCTGCCAGGGGCTATCGTCTTGTTTATTTGTTTAAAGCACTAACAAATAAATATATTTCCGTTGACTTTTCAAGAAATGCAAGATTTTTCCTGTACTATTGAGACGATTTGGAATATTTTGGCACAAACCACACCTTCTAACTCCCTCTGGTTTAGGAGCTTGAGTTTTGTGAAACATACACCTTAGCGTATTATATAATAAGACTAGCGGACCGTGCGAGTACTCTCGCATAATGGATTGTGTGCTCCCCATGTGTACAGACTACCCGCTCGGTTTAGTGCTCTGCGGGCTGTAAGCGACAGAGTTCTCGCAGGGGCTTTCGTCTTGTTTATTTGTTTAAAAGCACTTTATAAACAAATAAATTATTTCCGTTGACTTTTCAAGAAATGCAAGATTTTCCCTGTACTATTGAGACGATTTGGAAGTTTTTGGTACAAACCACACCTTCTAACTCCCTCTGGTTTAGGAGCTGGCGTTTTGTGTTACATACACCTTAGCGTATTATATAATAAGATAATATGGAAAACAAATGCCAAATGTACGGGACTTGTTCGAAAAGACAACGAATTTTTAGAAATTGATCCTAACGATATATTCAACGGGGATAAATTTAGAATGCTGATCAGAACAACTAAAACATTGCGTCCTGGAGAGGAAGTGAAGTGGACTCTGTAAAGGAGAGCAACCCATAGTGCAAAGATGAACGAATACTGGGCTAAGAAGAAAGCTCACCCGAGTTAGGAACCACGTGGTCCAAGGGGCTTCAACGAACAAAGAAGAATATGGGAAACAGTACCGGTTACTAAATAAACTGAAAAGATTCATTGGCATCAACATGTCCATACGGGACTGCTTATAATAATATTATGTGTGAGAAATTAACATTTTTCTCTTACTACCATTACTATTGACTCTCGCAATCTGTGTATCGGGCGGCTTCGGTGGTGTAATTGGTAGCATGTTGAACTTCTATGCCCAAGAACCCGGGTTCAAACCCGGTCGAAGTCGCCGAATGATTTAATAGTGTTAAAAATCCCTCAGTATGCCTTCCTTCGGAGGGGAAGTAGAGCCAGTGGTCCCATGTCATAGATTTTTGGCATGAAAAAGAACCTTCCACTAACTACACTTGTGGAAGCTAAAATGTGTAGGTTAGTTTGATAACGCTATATTAGTTCCAACGTTCGCCGCTAGGTGCTGACAGGGATGACATTTAGTAGCCACGTCCGCAGCTAGGTGTGGTGGACGGTAGCAAAAGTAGGAACTACTTGAAGAAAATTAATCGTCTACAGTCCTTCTATATGAATCACAGATAACACACACTAATACAGCCATCACAATTAACACCGGTTATCAGACGAATTCTACACACACCCGATGTACAAGGGGCTACATGACCGAGTTGTCGGAGCCAACCAACCAACCAACCAATCTGTGGGTCCGCTGGTTATTATTAGTCTGTTATCATCAATCCTAATGATTCCTTAACATGAAAAATAAGGACATGCTAAGGCTTCGGACAAGTCATGGCGGATTGCAATTCTGCACGTGATACTAGCGCCAAGTGTACCTACAGACGTGCATACAACAGTATTTCAACTTCCTTGGTTTTGATTGCTGTTAAAGGTACGGACGGCGTTCTGCGCATACCAAGACCGATTGGGAGCTCCTTAGATCATGTCAATATAGTACTTCACAATGAAGATAACATGGGTTATCTGGCCATAAAATGTTTATGGCCTTCTGAAGAACTAACAATCAGTTATGACGAGCAGAACTGAGGCAAAGAGACTAATACAAATTGTCACTCTCAAGGTCCCCTGCAGCAGACGCACAGTGGTCCGGATTTGAAAAAAAGCGGACAAAAATATTTTCCGCTAAATGAAATGAAATACTTTTGTATAAAACTTTAAATTAGATGTTACTATTAGGTAAATTTGTCCTAGTACATAAAATTACTTATTCATCCTCTGATCCGGATGAGTCGACTTCTTCTTCTTCCGCTTCCTGCTCCGTCTCGTCCTCGAGTATTGACAATAAATTACACACCTCCTGAGGCAACTGTCTTCATATCTTCTTTGGTAGACTTCCCGTGCTTGAGATAACTGGAGCAGAGCTTAGCAATAGTCTATGGAACAAGTCAAAATTATTGGAAATTCTTGAGGATTTTCTGGTATGGTCTTCTCTATATTTTCTTACGTCTTGGCTTCTAGACTCTAAGACCTCTTCTGAAAGTTCTCCAATCGGCAAAATAGCTGCTTCTGTAATGAAAGATCCATGGATAAGTATTTTATGGAGTGTTAGAGGCATGTAACACCACGGATATAGCCGTACATATAAGCTTGCTGTTTCGCACCAGTAGGAATTGAACTCTGAACTATTAATTTCATGACCAGAGGAAATTGCTTTTAAAATTATTCCAAAACGAGTTATTAACTCACAGTCTATCCCTGTTATTTCGGATGCTACTTGAGGTTGATCAAAAAACCTTCGGGCAGTGTTGCCATCACTAGTTGTTCCATATCCATGCTTCGGAATATCAACTAGAAGACCTAATCTCGTTCTGAATGAGTCTTGCACAATTTTTTCTTTCTTTTGAATAAGTTTCGATTACCATCTTTCACGCTCACTTTCCAATTTTTAAAACCCAGGCGGTACGAAATATGCAGGAGACATTCAAAAAATCGAAAGTGGGCGTGTGGAACTGAAATTCCAAACTCAAGTTGTAAATTGTCAACGAGCTTTTGTGCCACTTATGTAGATTTTTCATTTCTGAAAATTTCGCACCATTCGTTTGCCCCTTGTTGGTGTAGTCGTGGTAGCTTCTTTTTAGCTTGGCTGATGAATCGTCTTCCTCTGCCCTTAAATTCATAACGGTCACATAGGCTAGCTCTGATGAAGTGGCACTCTCCCTTAGGTCTTTAATTTTCCTTATTTTGCTTCTCTCCGTTAGCTCTTGAAATTCTTTTGGAGGACGACCTCGATCTACTGATTTTGCGGAGCCAGGAATGCTCGGAATTGATATCACAACTTCTGTTTTCAACCAGTCTGAATATTTCTTCAAAAAAAGCATGTTTTAAGAAGTTACACTTTCTCCACCGGTCAACATACGGCAAAAATAAAAGGTTCTTATATTATTATACACTGTTTTCTCTACACTGTCGTCAACATTTAATTGAAATTTGTTACGGAGATATGTTACCACAAACTTTCCTTGACGCGCGCGAGACTGATTTCTGTTATCTCGAATCTTGTTAATACGATCACTGCGACTAACAACGAAAATTCATTTTTCACTCTTCACAACACACACAACTACTACTAATCAATTACTTCTCGTGATTGAAGATTATTTTGGCTTCATTGACTCGAGATATCCCTTGCGTAGCATAATCAAATGTCTCAACAGGCCCTTATCTCGCGCGAGTGTTTATCCTCAGAGCGCGCAGTAATGTTCTCTCACTTCTCAATCACGCATCTGGCGGGTTCTGGCGATGAAACCTTTAAGGATATATTCTCCAGTCTTCATTTTAAAACTTGCATAAGTTTCATGGTATACATATGTATACATTTTTTTGTAGGTCAAGCAAAATTTATTTTTCTTGAAGAAAATAAAGCACTATAAAAATAAGTATAACAGTCCTTATAAGTGATCTGAAATCGAAAATCATGCTATAATCAAATATATCAGATCACAAACTACATACAGATACAGTGTTATAGACCCCGAGTTTCGTTTTGAAGTTAGAATGATATTTCAAAGTTTACTTAATGGAGCGCGGAATTCAGAAACGAAGAGTTGTCTCACTTTTGTAGTATTATATCTGAGAAACACAGAAGCAATTTCCAAAGAAAAAGTGAAATTAATGTACACTGATTAACATACTTCACTTGGGAGTTGGTTTGGCTTTTCTAATGTAAAGTTGAAAAATCTATTTTTGTCCGCTTTTTTACGGATCCGGACCACTGTGAGACGGCTCTACTTAGACTCTGGATGCATTCAATATTATCTCGCCTAACAGCTTCGGTGGTGTAGTTGGTAGCATGCTGAGCTTCTATGCCCAAGATCGCGGGTTCAACCCCGGCCAAAGTCGTCGGATTTTTTAAGAGCGTTAAAAATCCCTCAGTATGCCTTCCTTCCGAGGGGAAGTAAAGCCGGCGTATGGCATGAAAAGGAACCTTCCACTTATTACACTTGAAGAAGCAAAAAATTGTAGGTTAGTTTGATAACGCTCTATAGTTCCAACGTTCGCTACCAAGTGCTGACTGCGATGGCCCCAAAGTACACGGGGCTACATGACCGCGTTGTCGCAGCCCCTAAACTAAAGAACCAACCAACCAATGTAGGCCTACATGAATAACTTAAATAAACTTTCACGGCCAACATGAATATGTGAGTGTTTTTTTTTTGTTTTTTTTTTTTGGGGGGGGGGGGGGGGATTCTTTTCTTGCATAAACGACGCTTCGCCCTCTAGTGGTGGTGTTGATTTAGAGGTTTTGCAACATTGTGGTCATGTGTGTAGAATTTGTCTGATAACCTGTGATAGCTCTATTAGCGTGTGTATTTGTAATCTAGATGATTGAAAAGGAGGCGGCCGTGGACTTAAGTTAGGAGTCATCCCGGCATCTGCCAGGAATAGAAGTGGAAAACCACGGAAAACAACTTCTAAGATGATTGAGATGTGAATCGAGCCCTCTGCTCAGTTTTGTCTCACAAGGATGAGTGTACTCTGTTCCAGCCCACAGACAAGAGTTCAGATTTCTTATCACTAAAAGAAGAAGCTAGAATGTTCATACACCGGTTGAGAATAGCATATTAAGCACCCCGCGGCAGAGACGTGCACGTTAAATCGCTCACCACGACCGCGAGGGAGTGCTGCAGCAAGTTCGAATCCCGGCATTGGCAGCGGCCAACCTGAGTGTGGATTTTCCCCAGGGTTTCCCACACTCTCTCCAAGCAAATGCCACTATAGTACCTTATTTCAAGTTCCGGGCCACCTACCTCATTCCCGACCCTAAAAATACATTTATACATACTACTTAACCTACTACAGCCACCACAGAAACACAGGTTATCAGAAAACTTGAACACATACCCAAGTACACAGGGCTGATGGCAAACGAATTAACAACAACAGAAAAATTACATTGACTTTCCAACAAAATGCTGCGTTTCGCCCCGGTGTGCCACTAGACTGATCACTTGGTATGGAACGCCTCACCAAGACACTGGGAAGTGCATTACTTGCTACGAAGCCCAATGGGACTCTCGGGCCCTTGATGACAAGTCGAAATAATTCATCTGCATTAATATTCCCATTTGGTGTATAAAACTTCTAATTTCCTCGGGAAATACAAGAGTAATGTTTTAAAATTTAAACTGCCTAACAGGCAAAAATGTTGAAAACGGGGATTATCTCTCGCAGTAAGTCAGCACTACTTTTGGCATAAAGCAGTGATGCACAGCGAGTAATACTCCCGCAGAAGCAGCGGGAGCTTGGCAGATCGTTCCGCGGGCAAATTCAAATGGGTTTTACGAGGCAATGTTGCCAACTCTGGACGTGGCTCAAGACCGACTTGAGAGCGCCAAACGAAGAAAAAATCTTCGGCAAGGGATGGATTTGTGAACAAGAACCTCAGGGCTGACAGGATCGCACCATTGTAACTATGCTACAGTGACACCGGCTGCAACCCACGGTGAGTTTGTTTTCGGCACCGGTAGCTCCTTGACAATCGGTAATTTACGGAAATGTTCGTAAGTAGGCATAATATGGCATGCGCTGCTTAAAAATCAGCATCAATATAAACCCAACAAATAATCCGAAAGGAGAACCATATCGACCATCACTTCAACATTTACCCACAACATTTTTTTTTTTCAACTTTCCCCTGCGGGTACACGTACAAGAATTTAAAAACTGATGCAAATGTTATGGAATTCACAATACGCTCCCTTCCTATATTAGATCATATACATTTTAGACCCCTTCGTGGTGTAGTGGTTACCTTGTGATTGACTGCTTTTCCCGAGGTTCCGGCGTTTGATTCCTTTTACTGCCGAGAAATGCCATTCTGGTCTGAGGATTGGGACGGGATTAGTTCAGCTACGAGGGGAAAAATCAGAAGAGAGGGGTTCAATTCCCACCTCAGCCATCCTACAAATGAGTCTCAATTGTTTCCCCACTTCTACTCCAGGCAAATACAGGGATATTAAAAAACTTTGGGTCAATGTCGTCTCCTTCGCAATGCACATACACACAATAGTGCATAGGCACATTGCCACAAGTTATCAGACAGATTCAACACACGGGGCTGATGACCACGATGTCGCAAGAACCTTACCTGTGTACAACAATCACGAATTTATTTTGATAGAAATGAAATGACGAAAGAAGGTTCGTGAGAAAAGGTGCAGTGTCACTTTCCCTCGCCTGAGAAAGTGTCTTCTTCTTGACTGGCAGGATGTTGTGGGTCCAGCTGTCAGCTGCAGGCAATGAAGGTTATTAACGGTGACTCACACCCACCTTGCACTGCTACTATCACATTAATGATTCATTGCCACCAAGAACAACAACAACATAATTTAACATTTTTTTCGAGATCGGGATTTGAGGGTTTTCAAAGATGCGGTATAACTTAATATATAATTATCGTGTTAGAAGTCATTTTCCAGTGTTGCCTTAATAAACTAAATTTATGCTTTTCAGTAGGTCAACACGATTTCACCGAATTGTATTGGGCGTTATGTCCTAACACTGAAAAGAAATATCGAAAAGAGTCATCCAAATGAATTTAGCAATCGCATGTACTTTCTTTGTACCCCGAGATCAAAGACTAAGCCCTGGTGGTATATTACACGAGATTAATGACATACAGCATATAGTAGGAACAGTAAAATAATAGTACATTATGCAACGAGCCTATAATGGTAATAATTAAGACACGAGTATGTTTATAAAACGAGCAAAGCGAGTTTTATAATTTCCATACCATTCCCATACAATTTCCCTACCATTATAGGTAGGCTTGCCATACGTCCCGGTATTTTGCTCTTGTCCCGGTGTCCCGCCCGGTTTTATCAATGTCCCGGAAAACGGCTGTAAGATGTAAAAAGTAATGAATTTATGCAGGGCTAGATTTGTGACGGTACGCACCGGTACGCCGTACCAAAACCTCTGATCGGGGGAAAAGTCCAATCAAAATTAGATCGCTATTTTGCCCACTGATTCATTTATAAAGGTGTTCAGAAAAGCGTAAAAATATCGTTTTTATAACTCTATATTTCAATATTCCATAAAGCCCTCACCCCCCTCCCACCCCCACTCGGAAGCCCACAGTACCGGAACCTCTTTTTTTTTTTTTTTTTACAAATCAAGCGCTGAATTTATGTGTTTAAGAATCTTTTATGAATGGGTTACTTTTCAACAATCAACATCGTTGACTATCGCGCACAGCGTCAAAGAGGTCAGAAGTATTCAAACGAATGACACAAAACAATAACCCAAACTGCTAATTCAGTGCGTTGCGAGAGTAGTGTAATCTGTGAGCAAACGCTGGAACTGGAGCATTAATTAGAGAGTCCACTGCAAGAGCATTGATTGTATGTAAAATCAACTTTGGCCTTTCTTGCTATGATTTTTATGAAAAGGTCAAGGTCAAGCTCAACAAAGCCATTTTGAAAAAAGGACATTAAGTCAAAAATATGAGTGGTTTTAAAGCAAATATTAACATTGTTAACTCATTAATTAATTGTTTTTTTAGTTTGACAAAAAAAGTTTTTTTGTAATTGCTTTTGTAGTTAGACAAAAAGTTGTAGTTTTTCAAAAAATAATAAGACTTAGTAATTGTTCAATTTAACAATTTTATGAAGTATTTTAAATTGTATTTTATTGACACTTTCTTTCTAGATGCTAGATCAGCAAAAATATCATTAAAAGGAAAAAGTATATATTTTTATGTAGCAAAACTTCCTTTTTTTTATATTTAAAAGGTGTATAGAACTAACAATTTAGGGTGCCCGATTCTCCCCTCCCGTCACCTTGTGAGGCTTAAAACTCACCATGTTGCTTCTAATTTTTAAATATTTCCCGGGGGGACCCCCGGATTCCCCGGTAAGGCCATCCCATATTAATGTGTCCCGGTTTCACTCACCAAAAATATGGCAAGCCTAATTATAGGCGAGTTGCATACGACTGTTTATGTTCGATGATAATTATATTTATTTTATGTTCGAACATAAATATTCATAAATATCTGTCGAGATTTCGCCAGTTTTATGTACTGAACAGAGCGCTTGGGATGCAGAAAATACCATGGCCTCCTGGAATACCTCACTATGACACAAGAAGCCACGCAGTGAAATTTAAAATAGAAGGCCGTGGAAGTCAGAGCACGTGCGATGCTATCCTTACCTAATTGGTCACACAACTGTTTCTTGAGCTGTGATTGGTGGGAGAAACTGTTTCATAATGAAAAATAGTGTTATAATGATCCTCATTATGATACAGCTTTCTGACATAAAATGTTTACATTTCGACATCGTAGAACATAAAATTCTATATCAATACTACATCAACCAATAGAATAAATAGCTGTATAATATCAACATTAATTTGCACGAGAGCTCAAGATTGTAGACATCTATGTAGTGTATTTTTAAGATGAACATAAATCAAGCTTATATTCAGAGTTGTAGCAATCCAGGAAAAATAGAATAATTGAACCTAACTATTACAGCGAAACAGACGAGTTCAATAATGTAACTTCCTGAAGAAAATACCACAAGTAAATAATGGTCATTAAACGTTAAACGCTTCCCTTTTTAAAAACAGTGTCATAATGTAAACCAGTTGAAATTAACCGTATATGCAACTTCCCACGGTGTTCGTGCGCAAAATGAGCTCACTTTTAGAAAATTAAAACACTCAAGGTGTTAAAATGGGCAATTTCAACCATTAATGTAACTGTAGAAAACGTATGGGAAGCCGCTTCGGAAATGATGGTTCCACGAAATAAGCAGAACATAACAACGCTTTAAAGCAATATAGATTCCTCTTTGATTAAAGTCCAGGTTTCACTTGATGTGTCTGCGGTAGAATTATAGCTCTAAACATATAATATTAGTTGGTGTATTCCATCGTTAACCAGTACTGTGTACAATGGAAGGGGAAAGCAAATGGTCACCCTACCTTATTTGTCTCCAGCCAGGTGTGCCTCTTTACCACTGTATTGTGTTACCAAGCCATGCTTACATTAACCAATGGCGATGCTGCCACGCAGTGCTACGTTCTCCATCGAGAAAGGGAGTCCATTTTTAAGAAAATGAAGGTAGCTTGCTCCCTTCAGATGGCCGTCGAATAAATATAGTCCGATTAGGTATTCGGCCAAGATCCCTCACCAGACGTTTACTCCCCACTATAAGTTACTTGAAACGCGTCCTGCCTTATCCAATGGGGATTCTCCACAATCCAATGCCGATTCACAGGGTCAATATTGCGAAATTGTGATTCATCTGAAAACAGGACTCACCATTGATCACACTGAGTAATGCCCATTGACAAATGTTAATCGAGCATCGAAATCACGCCCATGGATGCAACAATAGATGGTACGGGTTAAATCTATTGTTATGCAATATTCACATAACAAACGACCGGCTGATGTTGGTCTGCTAGGCAAATGTCCATTTATTAAAATGAGGACTAGAGTGGACAGCGTCCAATACAGTCTCTTCATTTGGACCAGACTTTATAGGAGCATCTCTAACAAGAGAAACCTTTTCAAGTGTTCCAGTTGATCGCAAACGTCGTTCAAGTTTGCGGAACATATTACTAGTCTTCGGTCAGGAAACCGCTCGTCAGTCGTTGCGACTTGAATGCATTCTTCCTTGCTTCTCCATAAATTAGTAACATATTAATGTACTCGTCCATGGAATACATCATGAGTTAATGAGTAAGTGATGTGATGCCACTTGCTAGGAGTGGATAAACATGTCCTCGTTATAAAGGAACACAGTCTGTCGTTCAAATAACATTCATAAGGTTGAAATCGAATCACTACATTACCGATACTCATCTACCACAGGTGGCTGGCATTTCACCGACTCAGCCATAAAGACAACATACATGATACTCACTTGGAAGTGTCGTATTAGACTACGGCCCATCCACATCGAAAGTTAATATCTGTGCCAGAGTTTGCATTCATGGTTTATGGCTATCATTTAACCTTCTCCCATTACAGATCACATGGCACAACCTATTAGCCTACTTCGATGCTATAATGGTCCGTAGGATTGGGCGGAAAATTGTGCATTGTCGCTCTTCCTTTGCTACGTCCATGGCTCAATCTAAGCCGCTGACACATACGCAGGATGCAGAGTAATATCGACCTTAAGAATGCAATGTTGGTTGGATTTCATAAAACCACCCGGTATAACAATGATTTGAATAACGCCAGTGATGGATACATACATTACACCGAAATTCTTTCCAAACCACCCAAACGTTCAGACAGAAAACAGAACAAAACACGCATTCGTCATCAAGTAGTCTGAACCTCGAGTAAATAAAAAAAACAGACAAACGTTGAATTTTACATTTATAGGCCAGCAATCGCACCAGGCATTAACAAGATACACAAATCCTCCTCCCACCTTCCGAGTCCCTGCCGAAGTAAATGTTTCACTGTCACAGCATACCTTAGGTAAAAAAAAAGTGACAGTCAGTCTGAAAGACTAGACTTTGTATCATTTTAAATGCTACAAATGCTGAAAAATGCTAGAAAGACTGGAGGCTTCTGGCTTCGCTCGAAAATTATCTGCATAATACTTATCTTGCTCATCTTGTTTCAAATAACTCGCGAAGGGCAAGTGCAAACCAAGGGCAAAACAAGGTCCAGCACGAGGGATGCCGCACGCTCACCAGAGCGCGCGGAGACTTGCCCCTTCCATCCAGTCTAAAAACACTTATAGTGGGCGATGTATTGAAGATAGAGATATGCTCTCCCGGACTTTTTTTTAGAACTTTTCATGCTGACCAATTCTTACGCTCATAGTATATTGATATTTCTAACGGTTTGCCCAGCGTAAGCTTAAGAAGCGCACAGACGCCAAGTTTGTTTTCGATTTTTTCACTGAAATCTGCTTGGCTTCCTTTGATCATACATAAAGTGTTTTCTACAGAATCTTTCCTCGAGATATCCTTTACAGAATGGTGAAAACCGCATCAAAATCCATCCAGTGGTTCTCGAGATTACCCGTGACATCCAAGAATCGGAGATTTTTGGCTTATACTAACGAAGTAGAGATTGTCGGGGAACACATGCACCAAGCGGTACTATGACGTCACACACCTCAGTGCATCTAGGTACATTTCGTCCCGTCACCGTAACGTAACGCCAGACCCCAGCGTAACGACGAAGTCTACAAGATATTTAAAATGATAAAAAAAACAGATGTAAGTTAGCTAATTAGTTATAGATAGGTCATCTTCCCCAAACAGATGTTGATGTAAATAAATAAAATGGTAAGTGAAAAATAATCTCACATGTGTGCGTTGTTATGGGTACATCCAGACATTTTGTTTTATCTATCTAGGGCGAGATAATCCTCAGCGATATTAAATGAAATCATCAGAAATGCAACAGCTGGCACGCTTGAAATCATAGGTAATGCATTCCCTAGTGCCATAGGTGCCATCTGTCGCAAGTGCTTGCCGCTATGTTCTACCGGCCTTAGGAAGCTGGTGTCCGGGATCTTTCAAATATTAACTCCTGTTTCACGCTCCAAACAGTCCGCATTCAGTTCACCAGGGTTTGCATGATGAAGAGTTAATTTTGAAGGAAGTTTCCCCATTTACCCTCAAATGATTGCGCCTTAGACCGGACTGTTTATTTCAGTACCTTCCCCCTACATGATCACGCACCTGTGAACAGTTTCGCTTTGTTACCACAACCAAACGGTTTGACGCCCAGTTAAATGTTCGTTCAAGATTCATCATAATTTACAGTGAAACTATTATTTTTAATTGCTTATCCTCTCAGCTCGGTTTTACCTACGGACTCTGCGAGGGATCATTCATTTACCGTCACAAGGACAGTGTCTGGCTTCGGTGGCGTAGTTGGTAGCATGCTGAGCTTCTATGCCCAAGGTTGCGGGTTCAAACCCGGCCGAAGTCGTCGGATTTTTTAAGAGCGTTAAAAATTCCTCAATATGCTTTCCTTCAGAGGGGAGGTAAAGCCGGCGGTCCCATGTCATAGATTTATGGCATGTACAAGAACCTTCCACTAATTACACTTGTGTGAAGCTAAATTATTATAGGTTATATTTTACTAACGCTCTTAGTTTCCAACGTTCGTCGCCAGGAGCCGACTGAGGTGGCATCTAGTAACAAAGTTCAAACTAGTTCATCGTTGACGGTAGCGTTTGGTAGCAAAAGTTGAAACTAATTGAAAATCGAATGTCTGCAGTCCTTACTTGAATTAAAAACAGATAACACACACTAATACAGCCATCACAATTAACACCGGTTATCAGACGGATTCTACACACACCCAAAGTACACGGGGCTACATGACCGCGTTGTCGCAGCCCCTAAACTCAGGAACCAACAGTGTCTGGAAGCTGAACACACTTTGTCAGCAGATACAACTGGGGATGGTGACAGACCCATCACCATGACGACCGTTAACTTGGGTCTAACTAAGGAAAGTTCAGGGACGGGATTTTGGAAGGAAGTCGGCCGTGGACCTGTCGCAAGTAACCGTCCGGAATTCACCTGGAGGTGAAAATTGGGAAACCACGGAAAACCAATGTAGGACGGCCGAGGTGGGATTCGAGCCCACGCTCTCCCAATGCCAGCGAGATACGAGATAGGGCGTTTGCGCTCTATGCCACCGCGTCCGGTTATAATGAAAATATGGAAAGTATATTATCCTATATTATAATTCATCATAATTTAATAGTTATTTGACCATGCTAAAGTAAGCAGATGAAAATATCTGTCACGCTCTATTTTCAAGGTACGAGTAACTTATATTATTTAATTATTTTATTATATTTTAAAACAATCCCAAAAGTGGCTCCTTTTACATAAATTACTTTCATAACTACGGTAGGCTATATATTCTCGTTTGTTCCCACGTAATCTCTATAGGATAAAAATGAAAGTTTGTCTGTTTTTTCTGACTTTCCACGGAAATTTGCGATATTTGCGCGTTTCAGACTGTTTTATGACGGATGGGCGCAAAAATAAAATTTTTGTCTGTCTGTCTGTGGACAATTTTTTGTGTCCTTATAACTCCAGAACGGCTGGGTGTATCAACGTAAAATTTGATACAGATATCCATCAGAGGCACGACACTAATCATTGATGTAACTCTTCTCCGTACCTCTCATAAATGGGGGCCTATCCCCTCAAAATGCATGCTCAAATAGGCGTAGAAGGGTGAGACAAAGCTCATTTTCAGACCCTCAATGTAAGGCCCTAAAACCAACAGCTTTGAGATATTCCCAGAAAACTAATTTCACTTAATAAATTAATGAAAGAATGCAAGCCGATAACCACGGCAACAAAATCTCAGAGGTCCATCTATTTCTGTAAGACGCAATGGAATTCCATTTATTACATTACTGTGAAGGTTTGCAAACTGCTATAAGGTAATAACGGATCCAAATTAAGCTGAAATATTCATCAATACATATAATGCGCTTAAGGGGTCAAGGGGTACTCTAGAATTTTTTCACGCGATTTACACGTGCGGGTATGGTACGAAAGGTCTATTATATCCCTATCCCTATATTATTATATTTCTATTATTATTATTATCATTATTATGGCGTACAACGACGAGACAAAGATCATTTTCAGCCCCTTGGTGTCAGAAAGAAAACTCGGGGCCCCTGAAGAGCCGTAAAGGGTCCCCGAAAACTACATTTTAAGGCTCTAAAACCAACAGTTTTTTAGATATTCCCAGAAAACTAATTTCATTTAATAAACGAATTAAGGAATGCAAGCCAGTAACCATGACAACAGTATCTCAAGAGGTGACATGGAACTTTCCATCTATTTCTGCAAGAAGTAATGCCACTCCATTTCGTACATTTCTGTGAAAGTTTGCAAATGACTATAAGGTTATCACGGAACCAACTAAAACTGTAAAATTCATCAATGCGCTTAAGGGGTTCAAGGAGTACTCTAGATATTTTTCACACGACTTACACGTGCGATATGTCATACAGAATGTCTATTATATCTACAAACAGCAACATTATTTTCAAAAATTCCTGATTTGAAATAGTAGACTATTTTTTGCTGCTTTTAGGAATTTGGACCATTGGAGGCTTTAAAAAAACCTGAATTTTCATGCACCACAAGCCTTTATAATTTATAAAAGGGGTCTTCCGGTGGTTGGGCACTTGGCACAACGGTTAGGGTCAGTTTGTATGTGACGTGTATTGCGATTCGTCTACGAGGTTTTCAATTTTATTTTCACGTCAGGAAGAACACGTTAGGTAAATTTAGTTTGAGAGCACATTTTAACTAATCATTTTTCTTTGTCGACAAAACAGGTTCCAAGCTTCTAACCATTGCAACAGTAGCTCAATTGATAACGTCTGGTTATTAATACCGAAGACCGTTCGAAGAATGGGTACTTCTGCTAGTAGACCATAAATTTTAAAAAGGTTCAGCATCTCGGCCCTAGTTTCAACAATACTCCGTCCTTGACACCATGTGGGACCATATAAGTTTATTTTCGCTCGACCATACAAGGTTTAATGAGTGGTACGGTGAACAATTACAGCAATGATTGTAGCCCCCCTGTGACGGAACAACATCTAACAACACTCTGATTACTACGAAATGTATATCTAACTTCCACGCTTATAATAAGCACGTGGTGGCCCTGACTATTTACCTACCTTTCAAACTGCAGTAGCTATAAGTATCGTTGTCATTATTTATTATAATTTTTTCGCTTCACTGGAGACTGGTCCGGAATACCACTGTCCATTTCTCCGACTTGGCCGCGCTGCGCCGCAAGAAGCCCCAAGACTGCTAATGAGGTCCGAATAGCAAGCAATTATAACATTCTTGCTTCGCACGCCACACCGCAGGCATTTCACACGTGGCTTGCACCCGCCCGTCATGTTTACAAACAAGACAAGAATATGAGAAAGTGCTTCTTCAGAGAGCGCGATTCCCATTTCCGTTCCCCTTAATGCGAATACAATACACAAGTGAATGGGATAGATAAACAGGCACTTTTTCTCACGATAAACCCACTTACTCTCTAATAGTAAACCCACAGGGTTGTTCAAACCTAGCCGAAGCCATCGGATTTTTTAAGAGCGTTAAAAATCCCTCAGTATGCCTTCCTTCGGAGGGGAAGTAAAGCCGTCGGTCCCATGTCATAGATTTATGGCATGTTAAAGAACCTTCCACTAATTACACCTGTGTGAAGCAAAATTGTATAGGTTAGGAATGTAAACAACGCTCTTAGGTTTCTACGTTCGTTGCCAAGAGCCGACTGCGGTGGCGTCTAGTAGTCTAGTTCTGAACTAGGCCTAGTAGTCGTTGACGGTGGCGTTTGGCGGCAAAAGTAGGAACTATTTGAAAAATTCAAAGTTGCAGTCCTTACTTGAATTAAAAACAGATACACACACTAATATAGCCATCACATTTAACACCGGTTATCAGACAGATTCTACACACACCCAAAGTACACGGGGCTACATGACCGCGTTGTCGCAGCCCCTAAACTAAGGAACCAACCAACCAACCACAGGGTTGTTAAATATAAAAAAAAGAAACTGCCGAGCGTTGAACGGAGTACTCATAAGTCAGAAACACATGGGAAAATACAGTACTTTTCGCACTATGATGTTGCGTTGATACCCTCAAATGTTGGTAGCATCCAGAAAACGTTTAAAGCTATAAGTCGTAGTGCATGAGGCACTCTGCAACTTGTAAGGGTCAGGTTTTATAGAAAACAGGGCTATTCGATTGGGCTGCATGCGGCCCGCGATACCGGTAGGACCAGCTGTTTATTATTATTATTATTATTATTATTTAGGCCAAAAATGGCCATGCAACCAACTGCATACACATCAAGAAGAATACGAAGATTAGTGTGACGTTAATCTCGCGATCACAAGCCACGGGACCTCCTTTTTACTTGGAATCCGAACCACATCACCATTTCACTTCGAAAATCTCACATGCATTGACCGAGAATCGAACCTGGTCCGCCTTGGTGAGAGGCAAAGAGCTTGACCGCTGCGCCACCACGCCCATACATACACATCAGGTCACTGACCATGATAAATAACCTTGCATTGGAAAATAAAACACACAATCTGTGGAATGTTCAAATAATTGTTCTCTGGCACAAAATAAACATGGTAGAGAGAAGCGAAATGTTGTTCATATAATGAACCTTCAGGAAGCACTGGGAGATGGAAACATTCGCACAACGAAGAAACGAGAGAATAGCCATAGATACAGGGAAAGGAAGAAGAAAGGACACTTACTCAGTAGAGTCAACGAGTCAAAAAAGAAGACGCCAAATCAGCGTGACGTAAGAACGTAAGAAGGGTTTTTGGACACTGTTGGCTTAGAGGAAGCCAGCAGACGCTGAATGTTGAGGGGGAGTTGTTCTTGAAGCTGTAACAGAATCTTCAAAAGAGGCGCTTTGTGGGCTTGATAGTGGAGACAGGCAAAGAAGAGGTGGTTCAAGTCGCCTGAGTCCTGCGCGGATAAACAAAACGTTATCCGCATCCGCACGTTTGTTATCTGAATCTACTGGCATTACAATAATATTTCTAATTAGATAAAGCATAAAGCAACACATTTAGACATTTGAGGAGAAAGTCGTTCCCCTAGGCTTTGTATGGCATGGGCTTTGTTTAAAATGAATGTTATACAGCTAGAATTGCAACCATTTCCTGTTCGGAGTGTTAATTAAACTTAATGACATAATTTGAATGATATAAGCTTAAATCATCATCTTACATTTGTCAAAACATAACCGAGAAATATGTGTCATAACATCCGGGAAAGATGAAAAGATGATGACAGAACATGAAAAAAAAGGAAAAATGAAGATCTGTATATGCAGACCGAATCCATTGTGGTCACAATGCGTAAAAGAGGGCTAAAATTTTACTGTTACGGCTGTGAGTTTGTGTCATCACTCGCCGCATGAGTCACAACTGCCCCAAGGCTGGGCTGTGTCCTGCCTCCTGTATTGCGCGCGCCTTATGCAACAGGGCTACTAAGACAAAGGGATAGTCCAGAATATTCGTGACTGGACCAGCGATGGAAACCTCGAGAAGCCGTGAACCCTGGATGGATCTAGAAGCATTTATTGAGTCACCGGCCTGCTATATAAGTGCGACCTGTCTAGCAGTTGTGGTTGTTGTGTTTTACGAGCTAGTGCGAGCGATTATCTTGTGCGACAGAAGTGTGGTGACGAAGTGCTGTGCGAGTTACGAAATCCAGTGACATTGTTTCTCCAGCTTGTGGACAGCGAAATAGCCTGCAGCAAGTGATCGTAAGTAATTGTGGTCGGTGAACATAAAGGAGAGGAGCAGGTAGTTTCTGTCAAGGCCACCGTACTCATTAGGACGGATTAACTTCTGTGATCTGTTGACAAGTGGAAGGGCCAAGAGCGCTCAAGGAAGAGACTTGAAGAAACTGGAGTAAGGCTCCTAATTGCTTGTATTTGCTGATTTAGTGTAATTTTCTGGCCAGAATAAAGTTAATTATTTCTTTAAGCAGTAATTGGTGTTGTGCATTATACCCACCGTAATCCAGTTAACAAAGGTGCCACTAGGGGGTGGCACGTAACAACTGGTGTCAGAAGCCGGATTACGAACTCAAGCACAACACCTGACGGTCCTGGTTTCAAAACCCGAGCAGGTCATTTTCTCTAATTTTCCTGTGAGTGCATGCCCCCTTACAAGACAAACATCTAAAATGGAAGAGCAATTCGCAGCATTGCTAGAAACGTTAAATGGCATGGAAACCAAGATGGAAGACGGCCAGAAGAAATTAGCCAAGGACCTGAAGGATGACCTGAAGAAGATGGAAGACGGCCAGAAGAAGATGGAGGACGGCCAGAAGAAGATGGAGGACGGCCAGAAGAAGTTAGCCGAGTACCTAACTGCCAAACTTGAAGACGGCCAGAAGAAGTTAGCCGAGGACCTAACTGCCAAACTAGAAGACGGCCAGAAGAAGATGGAAGACGGTCAAAATAAGCAAGCGGAGGACCTGAAACGGATAGAGGACGGCCAGAAGAAGATGGAAGACGGTCAGAATAAGTTGACACAGGACCTGAAGAAATTAGAACTGGGTCTGCATGAGGAAGTCACGGCAGTGGAAAAGAAGTTCGACGCCTTACAAAAGGAAGTTGCCGAGCTACGCCGACGCCCGCTGACGGGGGTGGAAGAGAGATTCAACGCTCTACAAAAGGAATTTGCTGAGCTGCGCCGACACCCGCCGACAGGGATGGAAGATAGATTCAAAGCCCTACAAGAGGAAGTCGCCGAGCTGCGCCGACGCCCGCCCACAGGTACACCGGGGACATCAGGAACGGGACAGAGCAGAGTGACGACCCCAACCTTCGACGGAAAGGTCCCGTGGAGCACCTACTTACGTCAGTTCGAGGCGGCCTGTTCCATAAATAACTGGAACAACACAGAAAAGGCTACAGCTCTCATTGTAGCGCTGAGAGGTGACGCCCTTAACGTCCTTCAGGCCATCCCGACTGGATCCCAGGACTACGCTTCCCTGATCGCCCATATGAGTCCCGATATGGAGATAGCCATCTTCAGCAGGCCTATCAGATGCAGCTCCGGACCCGGGTACAGAAGAACGCGGAAACCCTCCAGGAGTTCGAGATGGACATCGCACGCCTCGTAAGGCTCGCCTATCCAACAGCGCCGGCCGACTTTCTGGAGCAGATAGCGACGCAGACTTTCACCGACGGGCTACGGGACTCGGACACTCAACAGGCGCTGCGTCTCGCGCGCATTAAGACCCTGGCAGATGCGCTGAGCCACGCACTTGAGCTCGAGACGGCAAAACAGGCATCCAGAATGCACGCGCGGGTGCGTCAAGTGGACGTCGACGAACCAGTAAAAACCAACGAGACCAAGCCCCTGGCCGACGAATTAATGGAGGCGCTAAGCCGTTTCTTCGATAGTCGCGGCACCACCAGCAACGACACAGCCGGAAGACAACCGGAGAGGCGGCCCGGAAGAGGACTACCGACCTGCTGGACCTGCGGTAAGAAAGGCCACCTGAGCAAGGACTGCGGTGATCGCCGCCGCCGAGGGTATCCGACGGGAAATCAGTCGTCTGAAAACCGCGCGACCCAGGGAAACGAGTATTAGCCAGCCTTGGGGGGCAAAGGTTGGCTTGTGACAGTCGTCGAGCCCCAGCAGTCCAAGTGCGTGTGACGAAGTTACAGAGGGACAATAGCAGCCTGATGGTCGACGGAGTCGTCAACGGAGTGAGCTGGCCCCTGCTGATCGACACGGGAGCGTCGAGGACCATCGTCAGTCCCACCGTGATCCCGAAGTGGAGAGTTCAACCCACACAAAGGAACCTCCAGCTAATAACCGCGACCGGAGAGACCGCACCGGTACATGGCGAAGCATCACTGGAGTTCGTCATTGGTCGACGGGCGATAAAGCATCCAGTGCTTGTGGCTAACGTATCAAATGAAGTGATCATCGGACTGGACTTCCTGGACCAGAACAACATCATCTTGGATCTGAGTACCAACACTCTGCACTTCGGAGGTGAGGAACTTGCTTTGCAACCTGCGCACGAATCCATCACCGCACGACGAGTAAGGCTGAGAGAAGACGTCATCGTTCCCGCCAAGACGGAGGTCAGCGCTGCCGTAATTGTCGACGACGGAACTGCTGAGGGAGTGGCGGCTGTCATCGAACCAAAATATGAGGACATCCAGACAAAAGGATTGCTAGTTGCCAAGACCCTCATCAACACGACGTCTCGGCCGTACGTCCGCCTGTCCAACCTGAACGACTACGACATTACGGTTCACCGGGACACCAACCTAGGAGTCTGCGAGCCCGTTACATGGATTGCCCGCATCACAGATACGACAGACAGACACCTGCAGACGGACAACCGAAGAAGACGCACACTGCCAGAAGAACTACAGAAGCTGTACCAAGGATCCCAGGACCATTTAGACGAGGAACAATCACGCCAACTTCAGGACCTGCTACGCGAATTCCAGGATGTCTTCTCCGTGGGGAGCAAAGACTTCGGTAGGACAAGCTTGGTCCAGCACAGAATCGACGTTGGGGACAGCACACCGATTAGGGCCCCATTCCGACGTGTCCCGCTCGCCAAGCAAGCCGAAGTCGACCGGATGGTAGAAGAGATGAAGGAGCAAGGGGTGATCGAGCCATCACATAGTCCTTGGAGTTCTCCGGTCGTGCTAGTGAAGAAGAAGGACGGTTCCACCAGGTTCTGCGTGGACTACAGGCGGGTGAACGACGTCACGAAGAAGGACAGCTACCCTCTACCCCGGATCGACGACACGCTGGACACCATATCAGGATCAAGATGGTTCTCCACCTTGGATTTGAAGAGTGGCTACTGGCAGGTGGAGGTCCACCCTAAGGACCGCGAGAAAACGGCGTTCTCTGTGGGCAGCGGGCTCTGGCAGTTCACCGTCATGCCATTCGGTCTGTGCAACGCCCCTGCAACCTTCGAAAGGCTAATGGAGTCCATTCTGAGGGGACTACACTGGAAGACCTGCCTGGTATACCTAGACGACGTCATCGTTCTGGGGAGGAGCTTCGAGGGGCACTACAGCAACCTGAAGGAGATCTTGTTGAAGCTACGGGCTGCCCAGCTGAAGTTGAGCCCCAAGAAGTGTCAGCTCTTCCAGAAGCGGGTCCAGTACCTTGGGCATATCGTCTCCGAGGAAGGGGTGCGCACCGACCCAGAGAAGACCGCAGCTGTGAGGGAGTGGCCAGTTCCGAAGGACAAGTCCCAACTACGAAGCTTCCTGAGACTCTGCACTTATTACCGTCGCTTCGTGAGAGGATTTGCCGACATCGCCAAACCTTTACATCGACTGACTGAGAAGGACCAACTCTTCACGTGGACAGCAGAATGCCACAGTGCCTTCGAACAACTCAAGCAGGCTCTGTGCACCGCACCTATTCTGGCCTACCCCAGACCTGGAACAAGGTTCATCGTCGATACCGATGCCAGCGACTTTGGCATAGGGGGAATCCTGTCGCAAGTAGTGGACGGCGAGGAGAGAGTAGTGGCCTACTTCAGCAAGGCCCTGTCAAAGCCAGAAAGGAACTACTGCGTCACCAGGAAGGAGCTGCTCGCCATCGTGAAGACCATTGAACACTTCCACAAGTACCTGTACGGGCAAGAATTTCTCATCAGGACCGACCATGCATCCCTGCAGTGGCTCCTGAACTTCAAGCAGCCCGAGGGTCAACTCGCGCGGTGGTTAGAGAGGCTTCAACAGTACAACTTTGAGATTCAGCACAGGAAAGGCCAACTGCATTCTAACGCCGACGCCCTGTCACGAAGACCGTGTCCCGAAGACTGCACCTTCTGTGCCCGAAGGGAGGAGAACACCGGGATACAGTGCCGACGGACTACTGTGGAACTTCAGGGGAACTGGAGCCGCGAATCTTTCACGCGGGCACAAGCAGAAGATGATGACCTGGGACTGATAGCCGAATGGAAGAGGTCCTGTGTCCCCAGACCCGGGTGGAACATTGTGAGTGACTGCAGCCCAAAGTTTAAGTCCTACTGGGCACAGTGGGACTCGCTGATTGTAAGGGATGGCCTCATCTGCCGCGCCTGGGAGAGCACCGACGGGAAGACATCTCGGGAACAAGTCGTCGTTCCAAAGGCTATGACGGAGGAAGTCCTGACGGAAGTTCATGGAGGATCATCTGGTGGACACCTAGGGATAAAGAAGACCCTGGAGAAGCTGAGAGAGCGGTTCTACTGGATCGGATGCCGAACAGACGTGGAGAACCACTGCGCGAGGTGCCACGATTGCGCAGCCAGCAAGGGCCCAGGACGAAGACGACGGGGTCCACTGAAGACCTACAACGTGGGCGGCCCCATGGAGAGAGTGGCCATCGATGTTGCTGGGCCATTCCCGTTAAGCGAGGCAGGGAACCGCTACATATTAGTCGTCAGCGACTACTTTACCAAATGGCCGGAGGCGTATGCGCTCCCTAACCAAGAAGCCGCGACGATTGCAGAGACCCTGGTGAAGGAATTCGTCAGCCGGAACGGAGTACCCCTGGAGCTGCACTCCGACCAAGGGAGGAACTTCGAGTCGCAGGTGTTCCAGAACCTATGCCAGCTGCTGGGAATCCGGAAGACAAGGACAACGCCGCTACACCCTCAGTCCCACGGAATGGTAGAGCGATTCAATCGCACCATCGAGAACCATCTCCGAATAGTCGTCAGCGAGCACCAGAGGGATTGGGACAAACATCTTCCACTATTTCTCCTGGCCTACCGCGCCGCCGTGCATGAAGCCACCGGGTGCACACCAGCCCGGGCCATGTTTGGGAGGGAGCTCCGTCTACCTGTCGATCTTGCCTTCGGCCGACCTGGGAATGATCCGATCCCGGTAAGCCAGTATTGTCAAGAACTGGTCGACCAACTGGAGGACGTACACGCGTTCACGAGGAGGAAACTACGGATCGAGACTGACCGAATGAAGACCCGATACGACCAGCAGACGGATGCCGGCAGATTCCACGAGGACGACCTGGTCTGGCTCTTCAACCCATTACGGAAGAAAGGCCTGTCACCCAAACTGCAGAAGTCCTGGGAGGGCCCGTACCGAGTCGTGAAACGGATCAACGATGTCGTCTACAGGATCCAGCGGAGCCCGAGGGCGAAGATGAAGATCGTGCATCGAGATCGCCTGGCAGCCTATGGAGGGGCACAGATGGACCAATGATTGATCGGGACGATCAGCCTTTTTAGGAAGGGGGTGGTGTTACGGCTGTGAGTTTGTGTCATCACTCGCCGCATGAGTCACAACTGCCCCAAGGCTGGGCTGTGTCCTGCCTCCTGTATTGCGCGCGCCTTATGCAACAGGGCTATTAAGACAAAGGGATAGTCCAGAATATTCGTGACTGGACCAGCGATGGAAACCTCGAGAAGCCGTGAACCCTGGATGGATCTAGAAGCATTTATTGAGTCACCGGCCTGCTATATAAGTGCGACCTGTCTAGCAGTTGTAGTTGTTGTGTTTTACGAGCTAGTGCGAGCGATTATCTTGTGCGACAGAAGTGTGGTGACGAAGTGCTGTGCGAGTTACGAAATCCAGTGACATTGTTTCTCCAGCTTGTGGACAGCGAAATAGCCTGCAGCAAGTGATCGTAAGTAATTGTGGTCGGTGAACATAAAGGAGAGGAGCAGGTAGTTTCTGTCAAGGCCACCGTACTCATTAGGACGGATTAACTTCTGTGATCTGTTGACAAGTGGAAGGGCCAAGAGCGCTCAAGGAAGAGACTTGAGGAAACTGGAGTAAGGCTCCTAATTGCTTGTATTTGCTGATTTAGTGTAATTTTCTGGCCACAATAAAGTTAATTATTTCTTTAAGCAGTAATTGGTGTTGTGCATTATACCCACCGTAATCCAGTTAACAAAGCTGCCACTAGGGGGTGGCACGTAACATTACGGACATTTGATGAGAATGGACGGGAACCGGCTGACAAAGAAAATGTTTAAATACATCACAGGGTTGAAAGCTACTACAAAATGGGTGGAAGATGTCAAAAGAGACGCCATTGAAGTTGGACTAACTGAACTTGTCATTCACGATAGGAAAACTTTTCGAAGCCGAGTTGACAATATCAAGACGTTCAAAGAAAAACCACCGCAACACAGACCAAATTTGGTAATAACAGAGGAGCAGAGAAAGTTTAAAAGTGAAAGAATGAAGAGGTTCTGGGAAGAAAAGAAGAAAAATTTGACCAGAAAGCCTTAGGTTCCATGCGGTCCACAGTTGGCCAAAGTCAGAAAAAGAAAATCCGTGTCCTAGTACTGGAATGATGTTCAACAAGTTCCGATTGTAATCAAAAAAAAAAACTATCCGTAAATTTACTCCGAACATTATCGGCAGCTTATCCGCTATCCGCACAGCCATGCAAACTATATCCGTATGGCGAAAAATTTTGCGGATATCCACGGGTTTATCCGCGCAGGGCTTTAACCATAACAAGAGCAGTACCGGGAATCCAGAACACCAATCCTGTGTACAGTATATGGCTCGAAAAGCTTTCGTGGTTGAACCGCATTCAGATCAAAGACGTGCTGTATCGTCTGTTGGACTTCCATTTGGAGAGCCACGGCGCTAGGTCTAGCCCTTGAACAAAATCTATTATACAATAATACGCCAAGTTCATCCGACACAAAACTCAAGCTTCTGAACCAGAAGGAGTTAGAAGGTACGTTTTGTGCTAAAATATTCCAAATCGTCTCATTAGTACAGGAAAAATCTTGCATTTCTTGAAAAGTCAACGGAAATATATTTATTTGTTTAAAAAGAGTGTTTAAACAAATAAACACGACGATAGCCCCTGGCAGAACTGTGTTGCGTCCAGTCCGCATAACATTAGTGCCGGGCGGGTAGTCTGTACACATGGGGCGCACACAACTCATTGTGAATTGAAACGAATATCCAAACGGAATTACCCGCAACAGTGACGAATTGCACTCTGATTACATAAAATATCAACAATTTGTTTAAAAAGTGCGTTTAAACAAATAAACATAAATTTATGGAAGCCCGCATAACAGTAAAGCCAGGCGGGTGGTTAATGAGCATGCGAGATTTCTCGCACAGGTCCCCCTAGTAGTTTATTATGTAGCTTACTTTGCCCGAGCAAACAGCTCCTCAGTTCCAATCGGTCCCGTAGGCAAAAATGAAGAAAGGAAATGTTGGTTTCGGAACTAATATTGCCGGTAACGTAGGATCGATAACGAATGTTCTCGACATTTTCACTTGGCGAGCATAGCACGGCACTGATGCCACTGCACTGTGGCATGTTGGATAAGGATTCAAGAGTGGATTTTATTCCGTTGACTATAGTCCGCATATTCGAGGAATCTTACTTAGTTATTTTTTTAAGGGGCGGAACTACGAGGTCATCTGCCCCTTTCTAGGAATTTACTCAGCTTCAACGGTGCCATATTGTTATAATACATTGAGCATATTATCATAATACGAATAATATATTGACGGAGATTTGTTCGTCAGCGCAAGCATCAATTATATCTTAACATTTCCTCATTGGTATTATTATTATTATTATTATTATTAATTCCAACAAAAGAAAAAATATTTGACGTGTATATAATGAAATTAATTTGTCTACTACCACATTTGAATAACTAACGTTCAGAGAATCCTACCTAAAATGCATGCGCTACTATTAATAATTCTCTCCTCCAAAAATCAACATGATTCTATTGTATCATTTCTTTAGTAATATATTGGTAGTGCGGTAAACATATATGATTAAACATTACGAATTCAAATTCTAAAACACTTCCCTCAAGTATCGAACCACAGTCCTTTCACTTTTGAGTCCAACGTTTTGCTAGTTCAGCCACAGATATTCACATAATTTACGTGTAGAATTAAGTCATAAAGATGGAGAGTAATATTTTTTATTGATCACTTAAGAGATATTTCCACAGACGCGGCGGAGGGAGTCATTCACCCAGGTACACAAATAATTATTTAAGACAATGATCACGCTTCTGCTGAGAATAAGACCTGGTTTTCATTTTTGATTGCGCCGAATTATCTGGAGGAACAACAAAATGCACTGATCAAAAATAAACATTGTGTCAAAGATTAACTAAAGATGTGGAAAAGCAAGAAAGGAAAATCCTAAGAATTATTTTTGGACCAGTCTGTACAGGGGGAATCTGGATGAAAAGAAAATCCCAAGACTTTTACTCGTACCAGCACTCGGAGAAAATCTCAGACACAATTAGGAAAAGACGATTGAAATGTTACGGGCATATCCTCAGGATGGGCAATCAGAGACTGACCAAAAGGATTCTTAACCTGGCCCTGTCAATGAAAGTTAAAAACACCTGGCTGCTTGAAGTTGGAAAAGATCTTCAGGAAATAGGCATCACAGATGACACTGTACTAGACAGAGCTAAGTCCAGAGAATTGGTCGATAATCACCGCTTCGCAGACAATCCAAGCACTATCACCAACAAACCCTGGTCAGAAGATCGCAAGAGAAGCCACAGCGAGAAGATGAAGAGATTTTGGGAGAAGAGAAAGGCAATGCCATCAGCTAAAGAAGTTCAATCGCCCTTCTTAGTCGGGCATGGGGAAGAAAGAAGAAGAAACTTTGTGTCAAAGCAATCGAAAGTTCCGTGACTTCTCGTTTCATTTATGTTTCAACACCAGGCGAGGCTGCTGGTCGATAAGATCTACCCGTGCAGCACGAAAGCAAGGCACAGATGATTAAGTCATCAGCAGCCAACTGGCGTGAGCTGCAAGATGACTTGTGATATCCTGGTGCAAACAATTCATCACCAGCAACGATCAAAACTGTCCAGGTCCAGACATTATTTCCTCTCAGTCAGCTTACCATACACATCACCATTATTATGCCATGCCCCCTATCAAGATTGTGTGACTCAAAGGTGCAATCGAAACGAAATGCATATAAATTGAAAATGGTAGCCTCATGGTGTAGTGGTTGGCGTGCTTATCTGTCAACACGATGGCCCGGATTCAATCCCCGGCTTTCCCAAGACATTAAATTCTGGCTAGAGGAACTAGAACGGTATAGAACATGCTAATCACTAAAGTTACGTAAATTTCGAAGACTTGCAGCAGGGTAATAGGACATACGAGATAACTTCATTAAAAAACTTTTTTTTTACCTACTAGTACAAGTAGGCCTACATTAAGAGCTACAGAGATTGTTTTTAGAATTGAGTTTTACGAATGTAATAGGCTACAATATTAGAAAATGCTGACGATATTTGAACTTGAATAACGTGTTTTTCTAGCATGTATAACTGTGTTACTAAACAGACTAACTGAATCAATATCCAATTAACAAAACATCATTGCAACGCCGCGGTATTGTTCATAAAGGTTTCTCAATTCTTGTATACACGGAGGAGTGCTTGAAAGGGCACGCCAATAAAAGAGTCAAATCTAAAGATAATTAATATTGTAACTTTCAGTCGTTCAACACAATAGAATTCCAATTACTGGAATATGCGAAAATATTACTTGTCTTTAAGATAATTATATATTTTTGTTATGGGCTATAGAAGGAGGAGAAAACTAAGGGATGACATGTTACGTTCGTCAAGCGAGCATCTTCAGATCCTCATATATATATTTATATATACAGGGTGATTCTTAATAACGTTTAAAACTCTGTATAGCGACGTAGATGGCATTGAGACAAGTAATTGGATATAGGACACTTAAGGTCGCAAGTGTCGGGAAATACCTTAAAAGTGAACCACAACTGTTAAACATATGACGTCATCAGGTGACGGTGGTGTATTCTTTGAATACACGGTACCTGTGATATAATTTTTATTGCTCCTTGCATGTTCATTTCTTCCTTTTTCTTTGTCAAACACCAACAGTGATCTTTTGTTTTCTCCTTGTTGGGCATATCTCTTATGTCTTCATAAGTCTGTTCTAGATATACAACTTCTGTGACCCACCTAGCGTCATCTCGCAGCGAATCTCAGAAGCTCCTCAATTCTTCCTGGTGCTAGAGGACTTACTTATCCATTTGGCCACCAGATCCTGTTATCATCGCCAGCTATTTTCTCCTTGAGCAAGAGGACTACGTCCACTTCTTTACTCACCATGCTGCGCTAGTATCAACTGTTATCAACTCTTTGAAGACCAGCTCAGCAAGAGATCAATTTTTTGTTTTAAAGTTGGCAATGCTTATATGTTCTCCTTTTGTCTCCTACCCCCCACTCTTTTCCCTTTCCTCGGTCCCTCCGTGCTCCGTTGAGCAGCTCTCACTTCTCAGTCGGCAGTTGACTCGATCAGTCAAAGCTCCACTCGAGCTAGCCTCCTCAAACCAAGAGGCATACTCTCTTCTACGCCATGTTAGCAAAGTAATTATCGTCATACAGAACTTCGCCTTCAACATGAAATCAAGATAAGTACCATTTTAAAAGTTTTAACCTCATCTTCATGGTTTTAACTTCCACGTGCTTTTAATGATACTTTTATAGACAGTGTGAAAGTATTTATTTTGGGGCAAAAAACATTCTTCGTGGGATTTGCCATGTTGAGCTTTCGCTTGTATAAGCCAACCTTACTAAAAAAGAGCTTTTCTTAAGCTATTTAAATGAGAAATCCTCTCACTACGTGGGATATTATCTAATACCCGCTGTCTATAATTCATCAAGCTAGTTCCTCCGTTGGACTTTCTCAACCCCATTTTACTACTAAGGTCGTTCTGGAACCTTCGAGATCTTGTACTCTATCTGCGAGTCTTGCCGTCAAGTATTTTTCACTCACTTGTGACAATAATATTTAAAATGAGGAATCTTCCTTACAAATTTTTGCAATAGCTAACTTTCTTCCACCGCTGGAACTACTGGAATGTTTTATGGTACATTTAATTGTAAATCACAACTGGTTCAAGAAATAGACACTCACCTATATAGTGCAATCAGTTATTTCCATAATTGCAATAACTCTCTTTCTTATGAACTTTAGTGTTTCTACAGTGAACTTTGCATCAATCTTTACAGACTATAGTGATAATCAGTGCTTGCTCCACTTTTCTACCGCGTCGCGATCGTCCGTTTATATTAAATACGGCCATGAACATTTTTCCTCCATCCCTATTTCTCTTTCCTAAACCTCTTACTAACAATCTGTAATAAACTTTAAATTCAGGTCTGTTTCAATAAGGTGTCACTCTGTGAAGTGCCCTTCCATTTTGCTTGTTTATCATTAAGTAATTGCTGTATAATTACGTGTTTTATACACGTTTCAAACTTACATTGTTTCTCCCTTCAAATCAGGGAAAACAATTCTTTCAACTCTTGTGTGAGTTATTTTTTAGGTCTCACTAAATGGAAACTGCCCCATTTGGCTCGTGATTCCTATCTAAAATATAGGAGGTCGAGAACCTTCCTTTTGATTATCTCTTCAGGTTTCACAGTAAGTGACCTGCCCTCTTTTGTATAATTCTCATAAAGTAATTCTGTTTAAATATAAGAAGTTGTAGGAACTTCTATTTTATTCTTTATGTTTTCCTTATTGTTATTTTCGAAGTTGTTATTCTCTCTAGAATATTCGTTCAGAAATTTCCTATAGTACACTCCTTGTACTCAATTTAATGTTTAAACTTTAATCATTTCATTGCCTTTTTAAAAATCTTACCAAGATTTTAGTACCAGGTTTAAAACCTTAAAAATTATTATTTGCCTGGAGCAATTTCTACATGTTGTCGGAGGTCTGCGACCCCAAATTGTTAATAAGATTGAAACATATTTAATTGTTAAAGATATCAACTTCCTCTAATTTGTTAAATACATTTAAGAGTTTCTTTTTTCTTTTTCATTTTTCTAATACAACGGGTAAGCAAGATCCTGTCCTCCTTGGCTCTCCCTACTTGATGCTATTAAAACCATTAATAGGGCTTTCACCACTCGTTGCATTTGAGCAAGAACTCTTAGCAGTAACCTCACTAAAGATTCTTTTAGCTTTAATAGCTAATTCTAATTGGCCAGTAAGGCAAGTAAAGCTCGCTACGCCAGCTACCTGCTTGTGGAGATCCTCTCCGAAAACTTATGGTCAGTTTTCTCAAAGATAAGTGTTTCTTTTGTCTAAACTTTTAGCCGGCTCCTCGCTGAGTAAAAGCTTAGCCATTTTCCAATGCAACCATTGGTTCATTTACCAAGATTACTCCGTAAGGCATAATCCTTTATCATTTTCCTTCTTAGAGACACATGGTCGCCCTTACAGGAACTCCATAATTTTGGAAATTGAAAATACCAAACCTGAGTTAAATCATTGGCATTCTTCGAATTATTTTGAAAAACCCAATTTTTTTGAGAAGACATACAGTAAATTTGTTCCTCTCAGTCTTGCCAGACCATCACTCTTCCCCATAGTAGTTTTATATATGCTTGAGAGGGATTATACAAAAGCCACTCTGTTGCAATCCGCCCAAGTTCTATCGGTGTTTCTCGTCAGCTTGGACCAAGTCCTTACTCATTTTAGGTATCCGAAAGCGGACTTTCGGTGGCAACCGCTTCTAAATGTATTGAAAGTCAAATTCATAACTTTTGTGGGACTCTCCTCCTATTTTTCTATCCTTTTTCTCCAATCCAAAACCTACTTCCTTTTCTTAATCATCTTCCCTTGGTGGGTGGGTTATTCCTCAGCTAATAAACTACCCAAAGTTTGGTGCCGAAACCCGGGAGAGCCCATTTTTTTCTCTTTTCTTAAAAAAAAAAGTGTCATTTGACAATACTTTGCAAATTATTAACATCTGCTTTGGATTTTTCAGCTATAATTACATCATGCAAAGCCTGTGAACGGGAAAGAGGCCGCTCCTGTCTCCTTTGGTGTGTCCTGTTCTTTCTACCCATTCGCTGCTGCAAACTTGACAGCATCTCCAAGGTTCTACAGTTTCGTGAGTTGTATTTCAATTTATTCTCTTTGTCATGGCTCCTACTGAAAAAGATGAAACTCTCATTGCTAGACGTTCTTCCTATAAAGGGCAACTCACTAGATTCAGAAATTTCATCAGCAAATTAAATCCCGCCGAGTGTGATTTAGACATCTTGACACATCGCCTTAAGTTGTACGAACGGTCTTATGATTATTATGATCAAATTCAAACCGAGATTGAATCCGCTTGCCCAGAACTTCAATCGGATCGGGACGAGGTCGAACCCTTGTACTTTGAAGGGATTGCAAAAGCCCACCAACTGATCCGCAATATCTCAGAACCGGACACTAGGGTCATCAATCCGGCCCAGTTCGCACCCGCTTCAGTTCACGAGAACAAACCGAAACCGTTACTTCCTAAGATAAGCCTACCGCACTTCTCAGGCAAGGAAGGTGAATGGTATTCTTTTTATGAACTTTACTGCTCCCTAATTCATGAAAATGCTGAGATCCCCGACATACATAAATTTTACTTCCTCCGTACTTCTTTGGAATGTGAGGCCTTAGCCTTAGTGGAGTCACTGCCTTTAAGCGCAGACAACTACCACATCGCCTTTAATCTCCTTAAAGAGAGATATGGCAATTTACGTTTGAGTGTAGCTCGCCACATACGTTGTCTCTTCAACCTACCAGCCGTCAAACCTAATGACGTCACCTCTTTAAGAAACCTGTTGGACTCTATACAGTTGAATGTCAGAGCATTATACCAACTTAAGCAGCCTGTCCAAACATGGGACACCATACTCATTCATCTGGCTACATCAAGATTCGATTTTTCAACTTTAAAGGCTTGGGAAATTGAACTCGCTCGCAAGGAAGAATTTTCCTTCGAACACTTAATCTCGTTTCTTAACAGCCGATGCCAAGTCCTTACAGCACTCGCATTTCAGTGCGAAAAGGTCGAAACGAATCATCAGTCTCACATTTTTGAGAAAAACCTTGCTTTTTCAAAGGGACATCAGCCCCTATCTGTCGAGAACAAGCAAACCCGTTCTGCCTCTTTCAATCATGCAAGAGAACATATCAGGCCGCTTAACAAATCTTTAAAATGCACGCTCTGTAAAAAGCTTCACACATTGTATTTGTGCAAATCCTTTAAAGAATTGTCTGTCGAAGGTCGAAGGTAGTTTGTCTTGAATAGCAAACATTGTTTCAATTGCTTGTCACCTAAGCATTCTTCTTCAAACTGCTCGTCATCAAATCTCTGTTTCCATTGTAAAAAACCGCATCATTCTTTATTGCACGTTCACGATAAATCGAGGTCATCAGCACCCGCCTCTTCAAGCTCCATGCAGAGCAGCTCCGAACAAACTAATGCTTCTTCCTGCATTTCTAATGCCGAAACTTCTTACAGTGCGCAAACCCTTTTGACCACTGTACAATTCGAAATCCAATATAAATTTGGAAATTGGTTTAGAACCCGGGGTCTTCTCGATTCCGCTTCAACTCATAACTTTGTTTCGCAATCGTTGATTAAAAAACTAGGTCTTTCGTCATCGCCTACTTCTATCAGTGTGACCGGCATTGACAATTTGAAAACTCAAGTTTTGCAGTCTTCAAAATTGAAAATCAGAGACGTTTGCCAAAGAAACACCAATCTTAACATAAACTGCCTCATTCTTACCAGTATTGGCAAGGACACTCCAAGTCACTCTATTAATACTTCCGATTTAAACATTCCCTCGCACTTAAGGTTAGCCGATCCTCAGTTTAATGCTCAAGGTCCCATTGATGTACTTTTCAGTGCCAATGTTTTTTGGAAGTGCCTTCGCAAACAAACACGCAAGTTATCTTCAACCGTGGTCGCCAGAGACACCGATTTTGGTTGGGTTATTACTGGTGAAATCCAATATCCCAGTGTTCAAACCAAAGCGCAATGTCATTTCGTTACAGCTGACATAAATCCTATTTCTGAAAAAGAGAACGCTCATGTTTCAGATCTCAATATTTTTGAAAAACACTTGCCGAAACGATGTCTTATCGTGAACAACTGCGCTACCTCTGTAAGTTGTTTAAATGGTTTTTCCTTCTTCCCGTACAAGATAGCAATTCAAGTTCGCCTTGCTTTGTGTTATTTCGTTTACCTTCTCATGTCATTTTTTATAGCAGGTAATTGCTTAAACTCTTTCTCGAAAACTATCTTCCCCTTGTGTAAAACCATGGCTACCAGTCACCATCACTTTGCTGTAAGCTATGTTTCACTTCTTTCGTTATTTAGAAGGACGGCCACGGCCGGCTCCTCCCTCCTTCCTCACAATTGGAAGCCGCTTTTGATACCGCTTGAAAATCTAAATTCCCTAACATCAAGAATAACTATTCTTATGCATAACCTTCTTCTCAATGTCCCGGCTTCACTTCCTATTTCGGAAGAATCAAGCTTTTTCCTGTCGAAAATTGTCGGATTCCGTGATCCTCTAAATCATGCGAAATTGATTTCCTACTCTATTTCATATATCTTTAAATTGCTTGTTCACGTCCAAGTTACGATTGACTGCATGTCGTCCAACCCGAATATCTGCTTTAAGTTACAGCTGATTCAACTAGTGTTTGTTTATTCCGAACTGCTTGTTTTTCAAACTTGTTTGTATACAAGTCTGAGGAAGGCCAAGTTGTTGTTTATTTCCTGTATGATTGCCAAAGGTCAAAGCAAGTTTCTCTTATCTCAACTTTGGCTGATTGCCAAGCATTGTCTAGTGAGCCGCTCCTGCAAGTACAGAAGCCGTTCACCTACTTCCCAAAATAAACTTGTTCCAGTTAAGGACTCTTTCAGCTATTTATATGCCTTATCTCGCTGTACTATGTGTGTCAAGGCCGTGCTTGTTTACGTATCTCACTTACTCATGCTCGTATTCTATAACTGCTTCGATCCTGGTTTCAAAACTTCGTTGCGTATTTCTCACGCGCTCATGTATTTCACTTTGCTTACATATTTTGCGATCTTAATGTTCATTGATGAACAAACTTGTTTTTTCTCGTCGTCACATTCGATGTGTTTTTGCATTTATACTTGTCACGTCACGTTTCTCGTTGACTTAAGTATTTTTCTGAGTAACCCCTTTGATACTTATTATGACTTAAGGTCATTGTTTATGGCTACTAGGTTGTTACCTATGGCGTTCTTGCTTTCTACTCGCATAGTTTCTTTGTTTATTTGGTATATTCTTGTCCTGAATAGATGTACTTGTTTCTATACGCTTTGTTTAAACTTGTTAATTCTCCTTTCGCATCGTATCGTAATCTTTACTAGTGCTTTATTTCCCTCAGCTTCTAGTTATTTTGTGATGGAAGATGCCGTTAATTCTCGTTATTTAACTCCGCTTTCTAATGACCCTGATGACCTCCTTCCACTCACACCTGGTCACTGTCTTACACGCACTTCTCTCTCTGCCCCTCCTCCCCTTCCTAATTCTTTCAGGGATTCTGATTTACCTATTGTTTGGCGTAAACTTGAAGCCCTCCGCAATTCTTTTTGGAAGAGATGGAACTTGGAATATTTAACTTCCTTGCAACGGAGGCAGAAGTGGTTTCTTTCCAGTCCCGACATTAAAGTGGGGGACTTGGTCTTGGTTAGGGATGTTTCTCCCCCTCTAGTCTGGACTTCCGGTAGAGTGACCAAGTGTTACCCTGGAAGAGATGGGAGAGTCAGGGTGGTCAGAGTCTTGACCATTAACGGTTCGATTACAAGACCCCTGTCTTTGATCGCTCCTCTTCCATTAAATGTGTAACTGCTTATTTGCTCTCTGTTGGTGTTTGCCCCCCAGTATGGTGTATTCTTTGAATACACGGTACCTGTGATATAATTTTTATTGCTCCTTGCATGTTCATTTCTTCCTTTTTCTTTGTCAAACACCAACAGTGATCTTTTGTTTTCTCCTTGTTGGGCATATCTCTTATGTCTTCATAAGTCTGTTCTAGATATACAACTTCTGTGACCCACCTAGCGTCATCTCGCAGCGAATCTCAGAAGCTCCTCAATTCTTCCTGGTGCTAGAGGACTTACTTATCCATTTGGCCACCAGATCCTGTTATCATCGCCAGCTATTTTCTCCTTGAGCAAGAGGACTACGTCCACTTCTTTACTCACCATGCTGCGCTAGTATCAACTGTTATCAACTCTTTGAAGACCAGCTCAGCAAGAGATCAATTTTTTGTTTTAAAGTTGGCAATGCTTATATGTTCTCCTTTTGTCTCCTACCCCCCACTCTTTTCCCTTTCCTCGGTCCCTCCGTGCTCCGTTGAGCAGCTCTCACTTCTCAGTCGGCAGTTGACTCGATCAGTCAAAGCTCCACTCGAGCTAGCCTCCTCAAACCAAGAGGCATACTCTCTTCTACGCCATGTTAGCAAAGTAATTATCGTCATACAGAACTTCGCCTTCAACATGAAATCAAGATAAGTACCATTTTAAAAGTTTTAACCTCATCTTCATGGTTTTAACTTCCACGTGCTTTTAATGATACTTTTATAGACAGTGTGAAAGTATTTATTTTGGGGCAAAAAACATTCTTCGTGGGATTTGCCATGTTGAGCTTTCGCTTGTATAAGCCAATCTTACTAAAAAAGAGCTTTTCTTAAGCTATTTAAATGAGAAATCCTCTCACTACGTGGGATATTATCTAATACCCACTGTCTATAATTCATCAAGCTAGTTCCTCCGTTGGACTTTCTCAACCCCATTTTACTACTAAGGTCGTTCTGGAACCTTCGAGATCTTGTACTCTATCTGCGAGTCTTGCCGTCAAGTATTTTTCACTCACTTGTGACAATAATATTTAAAATGAGGAATCTTCCTTACAAATTTTTGCAATAGCTAACTTTCTTCCACCGCTGGAACTACTGGAATGTTTTATGGTACATTTAATTGTAAATCACAACTGGTTCAAGAAATAGACTCTCACCTATATAGTGCAATCAGTTATTTCCATAATTGCAATAACTCTCTTTCTTATGAACTTTAGTGTTTCTACAGTGAACTTTGCATCAATCTTTACAGACTATAGTGATAATCAGTGCTTGCTCCACTTTTCTACCGCGTCGCGATTGTCCGTTTATATTAAATACGGCCATGAACATTTTTCCTCCATCCCTATTTCTCTTTCCTAAACCTCTTACTAACAATCTGTAATAAACTTTAAATTCAGGTCTGTTTCAATAAGGTGTCACTCTATGAAGTGCCCTTCCATTTTGCTTGTTTATCATTAAGTAATTGCTGTATAATTACGTGTTTTATACACGTTTCAAACTTACATTGTTTCTCCCTTCAAATCAGGGAAAACAATTCTTTCAACTCTTGTGTGAGTTATTTTTTAGGTCTCACTAAATGGAAACTGCCCCATTTGGCTCGTGATTCCTATCTAAAATATAGGAGGTCGAGAACCTTCCTTTTGATTATCTCTTCAGGTTTCACAGTAAGTGACCTGCCCTCTTTTGTATAATTCTCATAAAGTAATTCTGTTTAAATATAAGAAGTTGTAGGAACTTCTATTTTATTCTTTATGTTTTCCTTATTGTTATTTTCGAAGTTGTTATTCTCTCTAGAATATTCGTTCAGAAATTTCCTATAGTACACTCCTTGTACTCAATTTAATGTTTAAACTTCAATCATTTCATTGCCTTTTTAAAAATCTTACCAAGATTTTAGTACCAGGTTTAAAACCTTAAAAATTATTATTTGCCTGCAGCAATTTCTACATGTTGTCGGAGGTCTGCGACCCCAAATTGTTAATAAGATTGAAACATATTTAATTGTTAAAGATATCAACTTCCTCTAATTTGTTAAATAAATTTAAGAGTTTCTTTTTTTCTTTTTCATTTTTCTAATACAACGGGTAAGCAAGATCCTGTCCTCCTTGGCTCTCCCTACTTGATGCTATTAAAACCATTAATAGGGCTTTCACCACTCGTTGCATTTGAGCAAGAACTCTTAGCAGTAACCTCACTAAAGATTCTTTTAGCTTTAATAGCTAATTCTAATTGGCCAGTAAGGCAAGTAAAGCTCGCTACGCCAGCTACCTGCTTGTGGAGATCCTCTCCGAAAACTTATGGTCAGTTTTCTCAAAGATAAGTGTTTCTTTTGTCTAAACTTTTAGCCGGCTCCTCGCTGAGTAAAAGCTTAGCCATTTTCCAATGCAACCATTGGTTCATTTACCAAGATTACTCCGTAAGGCATAATCCTTTATCATTTTCCTTCTTAGAGACACTTGGTCGCCCTTACAGGAACTCCATAATTTTGGAAATTGAAAATACCAAACCTGAGTTAAATCATTGGCATTCTTCGAATTATTTTGAAAAACCCAATTTTTTTGAGAAGACATACAGTAAATTTGTTCCTCTCAGTCTTGCCAGACCATCACTCTTCCCCATAGTAGTTTTATATATGCTTGAGAGGGATTATACAAAAGCCACTCTGTTGCAATCCGCCCAAGTTCTATCGGTGTTTCTCGTCAGCTTGGACCAAATCCTTACTCATTTTAGGTATCCGAAAGCGGACTTTCGGTGGCAACCGCTTCTAAATGTATTGAAAGTCAAATTCATAACTTTTGTGGGACTCTCCTCCTATTTTTCTATCCTTTTTCTCCAATCCAAAACCTACTTCCTTTTCTTAATCATCTTCCCTTGGTGGGTGGGTTATTCCTCAGCTAATAAACTACCCAGACGGCTACGCTCGAGCGGTCAGGCCCGTGCACTCTTACGCACCCCAAAGCAGACTTTGAATGCCATATCACTCTGGCTCCGAGTCTGCGTGTGCGTGGGGGTTCGAGGTTCAAATCCGGGGCCTATCCATCAGCTTTCTTTGTTCTCTCTCTTCTCATTTCAAGTGGAAGTAGATTGTTTGTAGACACGGAACCAGAGTGATATGATATTCAACGTTTGCTTTGGTGTGCGTAAGGGAGCACGGGCCTGACCGCTCGAGCTGAGCAGTCACCTGATGACGTCACATGTTTAACAGTTGTGGTTCACTTTTAACGTATTTCCGGACACTTGCGACCCTAAGTGTTCTATATCAAATTAATTGTCTCAATGCAATCTACGTCGCTATACAGAGTTTTAAACGTTAATAAGAATCACCCTGTATATACAAGGTGACGGAAAATAAGAGATAGAAAATCAAACCACGCATGGGGGTGGGTATAGGGAGCAATATGAGTTCAGATACCTGTGGGTGCAAACCAACCGTTAAGCCCCTAATTACGAGGAAACTTGGCAACGTCACACAATGAGCAGCATCGAGTGCGGCAATCACTCTTGTGTGTTTCGAGCTGAGCAGCTGTCCTGTGGTTCTCGTAGCTCAGTGGGCAAGGCGCTGGCGCCGTTCAGTGTGCTCCCATCTGCTTCGGGTTCGAATCAGGAAAAACTTGCTTTTTTCCCCAATTTGTTTTTTTTTCTTTCTTTTCTTTGCATGACAGATCTTATTGCGTATTAATCAGGACATTAACCCGGTTAATTCTCCGTCTCATTTTCAATTTTTAAAATTAAATAAGCACCAGCGCCAGCGCCTTGCTACGATTTTCCACCTCCTATTTTCCGACGCCCTGTATAATATACTGTATATCTTACTCACATGCATTTTTTCAGGTTATTTTTTCGCATATTCAAGTAATTTAAATCATATCGTGCTGACCGACTGAAAGTTACAATAATGTTGTTGTCAATAAGGCAACACTGAAAATGGAAGCTATCTAAAGATAACATTCACACATAAAAAAGTGAAATATCTGTTTTATAATTTAAAATTAATATCAATATTAATTAAATCCGCATGAGAACCGCGGAATATACTGTACTTGGGGGGCGGGGGAGGTCGATGCAATAATTACGCGTGATTAAATGGGGGGAGCGGGGGGGGAGAGTAAAAATCAACCAATAGGTGACTGATTACGCAATATGTGGACGGCCCCTAAGGGTATATTTAGCCATTATACAAAGTTTTAGCAGAAAATTGTAAATGTTCAAGCAGAAAGCTAACTGCATTTATAGAGATTTCAAAAATCACTTTTAAAAAGTAACTTTGGAAGTCCATAAAATTGTAAATCATTCAGTATTTTGTTAGTATGAAACCACACCGCTGAAAATTAATGAAGTCTACTGCTTGTCGTGTGGGTTTTCATCCTCAAAAATGGCACAATGTTGGTTAACAGCTAGAATACTAAAAATAATGGTCGTGGAAGTCTTAAAACTGAAGTACAATCAGTTTAGATCGTCCCCGCCAGGTGTGAGAAAAGTTAGCACAACAGCTCAATGTTCACGTATTCGAGCCGCTTTGTTATTTGGGTGACGGAAAAGGAAACAAAGGAAAATAAACAAACTAAAGAGAAGCGTCGTGGGAAATTTTCACCTTCTCTCTTCATATTTAAATAAACATTAAAGGGTTTCTTTTCCAGACCACCATTATCTGTTCCGTCACGCATGAGTGGGCTTGTTACGCTGTGTGAGAGGACAGAGGCAGGCTCTATAGCATGCAACACTGTTCTTACAGTTGTAATGCGTTAGGTCAGTAACATAGTCCTAACTGGGTGTTCAACTGGCATTCATATGAGGGGAACGCGTCACAATTACCACCATCGCCAATTTCTCCAGCTCGAAAGTGCACTTATAAAGAGCGTAGCCGAACGCGTTAAGTCAAGCACCAAGACTGCAATGGTTAGCTAGAAATCCGGAATGAGGAAGTTCGAATGTCGGCGTAGGTAACGGTCATCCTCCAAGCTCGCTCTAGGAAAATACCGGGATGGAGTCTTATTTCAAGTCCCGAATCAACTTTTCCATCTCCCGACATACGCTAATATAAACATAACATTAAAATCAACACACATCCCAGTACACGGGACTAATGACGGCGATGTCCCAAGCCCCTTGATGTTGATGATGATGATGATGATGATGATAATTGTCGTTTTAAGGGGCTTAACATCTAAGTTATCCATCCGCCCCAATTAATTGGGGTCACCGGAACCAACCAGGCTCATTTTGGTTTTGGTCGGGGATTTAGGGCCGGATGCCCTTCCTGACACCACGTGATTCTTCAGTTGAAAATTCCACTCCCCTGTCACTGGGATTCGAACCCCGGCCGTCCGAGTGAAAGACGAGCAGCTAAGCCACTGCGTCATCACGCTAATTAACAACAGCAACATACCGTATTGAATAAACGTACGGAATCTGGAGATCGAGATCGGGTCCTGGGACTTCGATCCCCGGGGCCCCTTTACTTTTGCTTCTCACGGCGTCCCACTGTAACATAAAGACATTACCTAAAACCCTAACAATGTGATAAACAATCAGCTGTACGGAATGTTGTACATTACAAACTACAGTAGTCGATTCGTTGTTTCTACCTTCCTACATTCTATACCATTATCCTATATTGCGATTTATTGCCCCATATTTGGCTATCGGTGTATTTTTCTTTATTTCACAAGAATTGTTCCGCCAGTCGCGTGGAAAATAAAATGTTTTGGAATCAGTTGTTGTTGGCGGAAGAGATTAGTTTAGAAGCTTAAAAAGGAAAGCCTCAAACTTGAATAACACATTTTTAAAATATTTGAGAATAGAATATTACTTTTGAAAGTAAAATTAAAGAACTATTTAATATTTTCATGCATTTTTGGCTACATTTCGCGTAGAATATAATAATAATAATAATAATAATAATAATAATAATAGACTATCGTATTGCCTCGGGTGCCGGGTGCAGCTTTATGCTATTTGCGCCCAGAGGGCAGCTTGCATGTCGAATTTTTATGTTCCTTGGAGCGCTATGAAAGTGAAGGAGGTTAGATATCCAAGCTGATTAAAGCGCGTTTCGTCGCCACACTAGCCTTCTTGCAGAATACAGAGAAAACACAGCACTGACTTTTCTGCACCTTGACTATCTCTTTCACTACCGGTATACTACCATCGTGAGAGAAAGCCCAAGTACAAAAAATTATCCACTTGCTCCAATTTAGTTCCTCCTACTTGTCATCCTATTTTCTTGTGCTTCATCCCAACAAATTTCAGAAAAAAAACTATAAAACAAACAGATATGGGCCTAAATTAGGGACTCCACTAATTTCAGGGGCGGCATGTAGGCTATATTGTTCACTGACGGTATGGTGACCAGTGGTGGTATTCCATACAGTCTCACTTCCTTCACTGATTCAACCTCCCCCTCCTCCTCCTCCTCCTCATCCGGAAAATGGTCTTGCTGCCACGTGTATGCAAGTCGGCTGATCGGATCAACATACTGTTTCGGAGCCGCCCACCAACACACACGGAGAATATTAGAAATCTCATGCTACAGAACTGAATCAATAACAAAGGACCATGCTACTACATGTACAAGAGGCTCATCAAAGTTGCTGTGTTGGGACACATGGTGCTTTATAAACAACGGCGTGGCCAATCACCAGGCTATGGATAATTTCCTGCCGCTCACATACAATGGCGTAAAATCATCCCACTTCACTCTCACTGGGGGTCGTAACGTTAACCAAAGTCGCCCGCATTGATCTCCTCTGAGATTATTAGCTACACTCGATATTATCAGGCTTGGCATAGTACTTTGTTTTCCACACAAAGCATCGGATTAAGGATTCAGTTTTAATATCGCTCCCAATTGTGCGCTTAAGAGGAAAGAACGAAAACAAAAATAAAAGCATTTTCAGTCCGATGTCGATGACCGACTAGTCATTTACCTTTATCGCTCATTTTCTCAAGGTCAGCTTTTGGACAACGTTTTCATCATAAATTTCATGTTTTAGAGATACTGAAATACAGTTTTGTACGATTGTCCACTTCAATCGTATGAACAACATACACTCGAATCCTTTACACAATACATTCATTTTCTTTGAAAATATAATATATATACCTAGGTACATAAGTTATATAAATATATATAGCCTATAGTCTACAACTGTACTAAAAATCTTGTTTTGTTTACAATATCAACAAAATCTTAGTAACTGTTCCTATGCTAAGGTCTTGCAAGCAACACAAAATAAAATCATAGTAATTTATCGATTGGGATATTTATTGTTAAAACGATGCATGACTGCATAAATTACCTCAGAAAGATTTAGAGCGTAGCCTACTTATGACCAATGCGTAACTTACATTTTCCTGAAATTTGAGAATTTCCGAACAATCCATGAATAGTTAATATCAAACCTGCGAATTTTCATCTGGATAAGAGCTAAAAAATATATAAAAACGGTCATTACAGCCCATGAAAAGCCTAGGCCTACCAAGCGACCGCTGCCCAGCCATTTGGCCAGCAGATATTGGGGTGACGCGTGGCCAGCGCATCGGGTCCCCTCGGCCGTTAATCTTGGTTTTCGTGATCGGGGCGCTGCCTCACTGTCAGACAGCTACTCAATTGTCCTCACGAGGCTGAGTGCACCCCGTTCCAGCCCTCACGTCAGTTTCGAAAATCCCTGACGGAGCCGGGAATCGAACACGGTGCCTCCGGGTGAGAGGCAGGCGCGCTACCCCAACACCAATGGGGCCGGCTGGATAAGAGCTACGGCTGCTGAAATTTTAAAAAAGAATGAATTTGATTAGATTTATATTTGTGAATAGTTGACTATATATATAGGCCTAAATCCCCTCTTAATTGTGCCTCGCAACAATTCCAACCCTTTTAATCCTAATCCTAAATCGAGGGATCGTCAACTGTAATGGCACAAAAACATGCACGTACTTTATAACTTACATATAAACATTTCATTTCATTTTCTTCTTTTTTTTTTTTTTTTTTTTTGCAACTTACTGTAGTATATCGGTTGTCAGGCACCATTTCTCAATTTTTGACGAGATATTTTCAATTGTGATTTATCCCGCCATCACTCGCGTATACTTTTATAGGAATATTTTTTGTTGAAATCAGATGAACAAATGTATGGATTGTTCGTAAATGTACTTAGGTAGTTTATTCAATTAATTTACCATCAAACATTCTGCTAATATACCAACAACGTACTACGGATTGGAATTTTCAGTCAACTGAACCACACTGACAAACATCATCTACCACACTAACCACACTAATAAGGAATAATTATTAACAAGAAATTGATTGGACGGTACACAACACAACCAGACTATGATTGTTGGAATATAACAGAACCTGACATTATCACTCCCCCGTTAGATTTTATCTAACACCTCTCGCGGGTGTTCGGAAATACGTCTTTTGACAGTCATTGACACCCTGCTGCGTCTTGAACCGATAACATACGCTGACATAGAGGTCGAAGAAGGAATCTTCAATACATCAAAGAGGTGTTGTCATTAATACTCCGGTTATTTCTAGGACTAAATCGTTGTTATTTATTTTTTCTTACGGCGCGACCAATCGTGGGTTAATAATGTGTATGTAGAGTCATCGGGAATGTCAATGTTCAGTGTCAAACGGAGAACGTTGTTTTGGTTCTCAAAGCAAACGGAAATCTCAATCGATAGAGCGCCCTCATATTAGTCCAGAGTGATATTCAGTTCGAGGGTATTTATTAACGGTGATACTACATCAAGAGAAATACCCAGCAAGTACACTCCGTATAGAACGGAGCTTTCCAGAGGCCGTGCCACGGACAAGTCGCAATGACTCACCACCAGATTTATAGCATGTACCGATTACAGCAGCGTGTCGGGAAGCCCTGGATGCTGGCATGGTAATTATTGCATACGCAGCTGGCAAAATGCCTTAGTTGTGATAATTAAGACTTGGTGTGAAGTACTGTGGCCTACCTCGTGTTCCGTCAACATGGTTAGGCATAGAACAAAACATCGAATTTTCCTAGTGGAAACATATCTCATTAAGAAGAAGTTTGCAGTAAATTTGATCGTAAGTTTCAGCGTCGTGTGATTTTTACTTATGGGGGAACCTCAAACAAAAGGTAGCGTGCACAGAAACAATCCGCGTATCCGAGTCTCTCGAGAACTAAATAACTGCACTGATACGAAATATCAGTGAGGATGAATTACAGCGAGTGTACAAAAACGTCCTACGTCGGTGCAACGAGTGTTTAGAAATTGAAGGACAACATTTCCAGCTACTACCCTGCAGTTCATGTAAGTCATTATGATTATTAAATACGTTAAAAAGTGTGAATGTGTTAAACTAGTAGGGCGCTACGCTGTTGCTAGTGCCAGTGCCATGCTCGACACGCTGCCTCGGCCGCCACACGCATTCTGCGAGTCTCCGTTCTATATTTCCAGCAGCTGCTGTTAAGTGTAATCACGTGAGCGAGGTTCTCTCGTTAGCGTAAAGGTAGAATAAAACTGTAGGTAGTCTATTATCACAAAGTTACAACAAATGAACTTCTGACATATTGGCTTCACGGCCAAAAGTTCAATCTCCGGCAAATCCTTTATGTTTTTGCAGTGCCTGTTCCATTGAGAATGTAAAGCACGAACAGAGATGGAGGGGCCTCAAGTCCTAGTCTTAGGGTCCGTGCTCGCTCTCGGCACTCATCAAGAGTTCCCTCAGCTTATTCCGAAAGATGACATGTTGGCTTTTATGGCCAAGGTGCGTCAAGATCAGGCTGATGGGCCTCACTTAGGCAAAACCTCACAACAGACACGGCAAACAACTAACAGATTTGCTGGAGTTTAAATGCATTTCCTGTTCCAGATTCCGCGTATCGAAAGAGGGAGTACCGTACGTAGTTTTTCTACCAGTAGACAAAAACAAAACAACCGTTATCTGTCCGTCCATCCACCCCACCTGGTGTCTCACGGGTGAGGTGGGAGGAAGACCCCGTATCAAGCAATGGTTCAGTGGGTGTCTCGTGGGTGACATGCCACTGACCTACATCTAGCCTGGGGCTAACAGTACCTGGCTGTTACACCCACCAAACTTCCTTGAGCTCGAACCCAAGCCCTGTTTACATTTTGATGGCCTCGTGACCTAGCAAGAGACTGTTAAGTGTAGCATTAACTCCTCATCTGTTACAAATGCCGTCCTCTGACATTTCCGGCTGACATTTCTCCAAGAAGACACGTTACGGTGGATGTTGCTTGCGTCATAGTGCACAGGTTAGATAATAATGGCATATGGTGGGTGTGTGGTTATCGTGTCGGACTACCAACCCCAAGATTGCAGGTTCGCTCCTGGCCATGGTAAGTGATTTTTTTGAAAGGCGACAAAAATCACGATACTCATGTCATACGTTGTTGGCATGTTAAAGAACCCATTTGAATTCAGTAGGCCGTGATCATAATGGCAAAATTAATCTCAGGATTTTCCGCCAACACAGTTCCTCATCTCTCAACTAGAAAGTGCTATAGTGTCAAAGTGCTTAGATATTTAACCTGTTGACTTTCATAGCGCTCCAAAGAACAACAAAATTCGACATACAAGATGCCCTCTGGGCGTCAAATAACAAAGCTTGCACCCGGCACCCGAGGCCATACGATAGTATTCGTATTATTAACGAGATTTTACCCTGCAATGTCGTCCAACTCCCCTTAAATGAAGGAAGGTGAAGTGACACACTGGCTACACCCGCATCAAACAATGAAGTAGGCAAGTTCGCTTTTACTACACTTGATAATAATATGCAAGTAGGTCGCGCGCGCGCATGGCTCTGATAACCAGCTGCTGGCGCTCTCTGTACTGGCGCAGACTAGCATCTTATCTGCGAGCCTTATCTCAATACACTGCACACAGTCTGCTTAGGAACAATTGCTCAACATCAAGCAATAAAACATCTTCGCACATTACAGTCAGTGTTGCTAATTTGGTGTTTTTAGCACCAGATCTGGTGTTTCTGAAGTTCGTCTGGTGCCAGAAATGTTCTGATAGTCCCATAGCAAATACTGGTGTTACTTCAATAAAACTAGTGCCAAATCTGGTGCTTAACGGAATTTTCATGAAATTGTCTCCTATGACAAATAAGTAAATCCTGGAAGCCATGAAATAACTTAGTTTTAATAAAGTTAATCAATTAAGATAGGCGATGTTCAGCCTTATCTGCGAGCAGGGCGGTGACAACAAGAGCCCGCCGATGAGCCAACTTGGTGTCCTAGGCGAAACCCCACACAAGACACGGCACAAACCTAGAAGAATTGCTGAATTTTAATTCACTGGTCGTGAAAGCCAATATACCATCTTTTTGGAAGCCTTCTTAGGGTGGTTGAGGCTGCTTGAGCTTTTAGTTCTCGCAGTCAAGAGGTGCAGTTGCACCTTATATAATGGGAGGTGGCGCGCAGTTCGCTACTCCAGTGGGGGTCCGGGCGGGGACACTAAGAGCCCGCCGATGAGCCAACTTGGTGTCCTAGGCGAAACCCCACACAAGACACGGCATAAACCTAGAAGAATTGCTGAGATTTAATTCACTGGTCGTGAAAGCCAATAGACCATCTTCTTACTCGGGTCAAGGTCAACACTCCAACAGGGGAAGTCCCTGAAATTCTCATTCGCGTGCATAAGTGCTAAGTAAGCGCAACATTCAGGGTTCAGTGCAAGTGTACTTGTACAAAGAATCGACCTATCATCTATTTTCTTCCCAGTTTCATGCGAAGGCAGTTTATGTACTTTCGCTCCCTCTCTAATGCAGATGTAGGGAGAGTGTTTAGCCAAGTTCAATTGGTGAAAACAAAGCAAAGAAATCGAATGAAAGTTCAAAAATTGCATTCCATTCTGTGTGTGTGATTTGGACTAAAACAGAGGGGAAATGCTTTCACGACTACGAACTTCCGAATGATATAATAGTGGCCAAAATTGGAAGTATGCAGAGCTACAGCAGTACTACACCTTCCTGCTCTAAAGATGTAATAGCGGTAGCAGGCTCCTCAAGTGAAGAACACGATTTATAATGAAAGAAATGTAAGTAAAAAGCCGTTTATATATTTATAAGTTTTGGTGTTTTTCTAGTGTTTTGAATCATAGAGTCGAGCTGGTGCTTTTCTGGTGTTTTAAAGCTTAGGGTTTAGTTCTTTCCCATTTCAAGATTTGGCAACACTGATTACAGTACATCTTACGTGCAGGGCCGAGGAGAGCGAGCACGGGCCCTAGGGCTACTACTTACGGGCCCCTCCAAATAGTTCGTCCCGTGACATTCTAGAAATATTAAATTTGCATTTTTATTTTTAAGCCCCCTAAGAACGAATCCGTGCATTTTTTAAATGTTTTTATTTACTGCCTTTGGAACGTTTTAATTGTGTTCAATGTGAATTTGCAATATCGTTCTCGTTGTAAGCTATCTAACCAAAAATGTAACTCTTTCTCATCACAAGAACAACTTCACAGCCTTTCACAACCCTAGTTAGTTATTGTTGTTTCAAGGGGCGGAACTACGAGGTCATCTGCTCGTATTTCAAAACCTTATGCAGGCTACTAAAATTCGAACTTTTCAAAGGTTCATAATGTAGCTTTGGGGCTATTAGATCGAGTTGAAACGTTATTTAGCAACTTTCCTCCCTATGAAGGGTGGAAACTTTACTATTTATCTGGCCGCGAAGATGTAAACTTATTGGTTATTTACAAAATACATTTTTATGTTCCCTTTATAGTATTTTCTGGCAAAATCACTAGTTTGTTAGCAAATTAAATAGAGTAAATTTGTCTACTCTGGGCTTTTCTACCACCCCGGGGCCCTCAGCAATTTCGGGCCCCGGGGTACAGCTCCATCTCGTCAGGCCTGCCTACGTGACTAGGGCTTTTCAATCATGTCGGGCAGGCAGCATTATTTCATGACAAGACTGATAATTCTCCCAACAGTTCCATACAGGTCTTAAGATTAAAGCATAATTTTATCGTATTGTAAATCGATTTCATTTGACGATAAATAGATGATTCCAATGTAGTTGACAAGTTCTTCAAGACCAACATTTACGTTTAAATGTCCGACTTTGGATAAATACACGAAGATTTGTTGAAATGTTGTCCTCCTGTGAAGGGTGACAAGGATCCGGGATACTGTGATTCCAGCCAAAATTGATTATTGTGATGTAAATAGTAGTAGTTTACAGTTTGTTTATTTAATTCATAATGTCGATTATTCAGGTCCGTATTGACGTAACTATAACTTTGAGAGAATACTAAAAATTTCCGCCTTTCAATACTGTTTATTGCATTACTTACAGGGACATGTTTTGCGGGCTAATACTCCCCCTTCATCAGCCTGTCCAATAAAACTTCACAAAGGAAAAACTTTCCTTGTATAAGCACATGAAGGGGGAGTATTAGCCCCCGAAACATGTCCCTGTAAGTAATGCAATAAAGAGTATTGAAAGGCGGATTTTTTTTTATTATTCTTTCAAAGTTGTTTATTTAAGCCAAATTTTACACTTTCTGGTCCTGCCAAGCTTACGCTTGTCGGCAGGTGCCAATTATAATTACAATATATATATAGGTTAACAAAAACAATTAAATTTACATGTATACAGTCCAATCTCCAGACGATGTTCAGCACACATTCTTTGCATGCTTGAGGTGGAGAAATCTTCGAAGGCTTCTGGAGACAAAAGTTGGTGTCATTACACCAGACAATGTGGTGGATAAAATGCTCAGCAGCAGAGAAACTTGGACACAGATTGCTGTCTACATCTCTGAGCTGCTGAAAACAAAAAAAGAAGAGGAACCGAGAAGATTGGTTGCTGAAGACAGTGAAGATGATGATGAGTAATTTCATTATCATCACGTTCAATGAAATTGACTGAGACCTCTGGTCGTAACAGTGGCTCCACCCTGAAGTAAGGCTGAACAGGCAGTTCCGGGGTGGCCTTAAGCCAAGTATAGGGTTTGTGGGTTTTTAGTAGGTAAGAATCCTGCACAGTTGTAAGTCCGGAAGCTTGCAATCTGTCTTTTGAAGATTTTCCCACGGTTTCCCTCGAAAAACTATAATCTCCCACCTTCCAATTATTTTATTCAGTGCCGCTAATAATAATTCATAAAAATATTCAATCACCTCACAACAATTAATTATGTTTTAAAATGATTATAATTAGGGCTCGGATTATTAGTTAAATACATATTTTTTATATGAATACATATTTTAAGATTTTTTTCTATAAATATATAAATTCATGCTTTTCACTTATTAGCACATAAAAAGAAATAATATTTACATTTTTTAAAATCAGTATGCTAGATCTTTCAGTTTATGGCATTTTTGTTCTGTGTTTCTTCAACGGGGAAGAACCTCTGAGCTATCTAATCTTCATGCAGAGCGTATGTCAGCTTGCAACTGTGTTATTCTTAAATTGTCGCCTCATGCCACTCATGTGGAAGCGGGGGATTTCCCTGTCCATAGCACCACGTGCTAGACCTCCCCCTCCCCCAGCTACCTAGAACCAGTGTCACTCACATTCAGCTCATTTCTGGCACTGTGAAGTGTAAGGCAGTTCTACGATGCCTAAAGTAAAAACAACTACAAGTTATCGTCTGTTGCAGAATTTAAAGGTAATTTTACTTCAGATGGGGGAGTTCTGTTCTACCAACCATGTGAGAAAGCAATCAATGCTGAACAGCGATCTCAAGTTACATAACACCTCAAGGGCAAGAAACATATTGCCGCAGTCTCGCGCCTTCAAAAGAAGTGTTTCGCGATAATCGTCGGCCATTTGTGATGGACAACCTGACGATGTATCTCGTTGTGTATTGAAATTCTTCAGCAGTCAGTGAGACATAGTATAAATTGCATTCATGAGTACTGCATTTTGTTTATATTCACATTAATAAACTAAATTATAATTAAATATTTTTACTTTTTGACACATATTTCAGGTATATTTAATACATAAAAATAAATACTGTCCCGATTTTTAGCACCTAAAAATCCGAGCCCTAATTATAATATGTTAATATTAATACAATCAAGCAGTTGTAGAGAATTATAATATTTTTTCTTCCTACCTTAATACAACAGTTATGTCGTTACTATTTTAAAAACTTAACTTAAAACTTAAAATACAAATGTTACTATCATGTTCAATTAATTTCTCCTTTCATATTGCCACAGTCTATGAATAGGAGTCTATTACATATACAAGCAGTTGTCCACTTAGTTTAAGGAGTTACTTAATATCCAATTTTTTAGACTTTTTTTCGTTTTTGCCATACTCTCAAAGACCAGCAGTGAATGTGGTAGCTTGTTAAATAGAAATGGTACCATGTAAGCTAATGATCTTTTGCCAAATTCATTATTTGTTTTAGGAATTACAAAATGTGAGTTCTTAAATCTTGTTTCCCTTTGATGTTTTAAATGTAACGTGCTATTTGTATAGTAGTAGTAGTAGTAGTAGTAGTAGTAGTAGTAGTAGTAGTAGTACAGTGAGTCCGGGAATGTTCTCCGCAGCGCCGACATGCGTCTGCGAGAGCTAGCTACAGCAGTTACGTTGGTAGCACGGCTGCCACTTGCATCATAAGAAATAAACAGTAAACGTTGTACTCACCACAACCATTCATAACAGATGCTGGAACCATTCACAGTACATCACTCTTTTTCCGTAATCAATTTGTTTTAATTCACGAACCACGGTAACTTTATAAGGAAACAACTGAAGCTTGTCTCTTACAGCCTTATGTGCTGTCGACTTGGAGATTCCAGTTTGTTGAGCTAATTTTCGTGTTGATTTACTTGGACTACGCAGGATTATATCGGCGATTTCATCAAGTTTTTCGTCTGTTAAAAGCGTAGGCCTGCCTGTTCCCGGTACATCGTGAACTGAGCCAGTCACTCCCAATAATCTATCTGAACGCTTGCTTACTGTAATACACACTGAAGACATGCCGGCTCCCTCGCTATCGCAATTCACACTGACAGCCCACACGGGAGAGTCCCGCTTTGAAGGACGCAGTGCAGTGCTGCCAACTAAACTCATGACTCAACCACTCACAGCTGCACGTACCCACTGCGGAGAACATTCTCGGGCGCTCTAGAAATAGTAATTGTTAATTTAATTTAGAGGCTTTGGATATCTTGGTCATCAGCTCAATGTACTTTGTTGTGTGATTAACGTCTCTGATACCCTGTATTTATGTGACGACTGTTCTAGTGTGTGCAACTGTATTAGGGACAGGGATTATGTATAAAATATGATGTATAGGTGCCCCGGGACTTGAAGTAAGGTACTATCCCAGCATTTTCCTGAAAGGAATATGGAAAAACCACACTCAGGATAGCCACTGTCAGCGCCGGGATTCGAACCTGCAATCTCCGGACTTACTGCAGCTGCCCTCGCGGCCGTGGTGCGCGATGTAACGAGCACGGCTATGCCACGGTACAATTTAAATACAACATTAAGTATTAGCCTTTCAAGATACCACTGCCACTGAACTTGGCTGCGCTAGTGTGTGTTGATAATAGCAGCTGGAGCCTTGCGAGACAAGCAGGGGGACACACTGTTGACAGAGTACATGATGATGATGATAATTGTTGTTTTAAGGGGCCTAACATCTAGGTTATCGGCCCCTAATGGTCTGGGTGAAAGAGAAAATATCAATGAAGTGGAAACCAGAACGAAAATTAAGTGAGAAGGAAAATACTTACAAAAAGGAACTCAGATTGAAACTACACACAAAATGGAGAGCGGTAATACTTACAAAGGGGAATTTAGAACGAAAATACTCACAAAAGGAATAGATTGAAAAATACGCACACAATGTAGGTTAAGTTCAAAATAGGTAGAAAATGCAATGCACAGTCGAAATACTTACAAAATGCAAGAGAAATTCAAAATACTTACAAAATGCAAATGAGAGTGAAAATACGTACAAAATGCAATTGAGGTTCAAAATACTTACAAAATGCAATTGAAATTGAAAATACACAATGCAATTTAGATTGAAAAAGGTCGGTTCATATTCAAAATACTCACAAAGTGCAATTGAAATTCAAAATACTTACAAAATGCAATTGAAATTGAAAATACTTACAAAATGTAAAATACCCACAAAATGCAATTGAGAATCAAAATACTTGCAAAATGCGCACCCTACAAAATGCAATTTAGATTGAAAATTCTTGCAAAAAGCAGTTTAGGTTGAAAATACAAAATGCAATTGAAATTCAAAATACTCGCAAAAGTTCCGCCCCCTATATTGAAAGACTTACTAAAAAGCAATTTAGATTGTCAATCCTTACAAAATGCAATTGAGGTTGAAAACACTCGCAAAAGGCAATTTAGATTGAAAAAAAAAACTACAAAATGCAACGTAGATGGAAATACCTACAAAATGGAGTGTAGAGGGAAAAAAAAGATCGCTAAAGGAAATTCAGATACACGGGGAGCCAATTAACAAAAACAGTGCGGGAAACTTAAAGAGAAAAGGATATATAATGAAAAGAAAACAAGAGATCTGACCCCTCGAAGAAGACAGAGCACAGTCTCCACATAAGTCAAACAGCATTGCGCGCGCTACTTGTGTTAGACAGAAGTTATATAGTGAATTGTGGACAGAATAATTAATAATACTGGGCAAATTAAGAATGGTGCGTTTCAACATCACAGCTAAACTTAATAGAAGCTCATGTCACCACGATGAAACGTTGCTGGACGTGAGTCATACCCTACCCGCTCGCCTGTACCTGTCAACTAAGCAAGCGGACAGCATGACACAAGTAAACAAGAATAGTTTCCACCTCGTATATTAATAGGCAAATACATGTTGAATTTTAACACACACACATTGAATAAACTCCAGCAAATTCTCTAGGTTTTAGCCGAGTTTGCTTCAAGGTTTCGCCCAGACACCCGATTGGTTTATCAGCAGACACTTAGACACCCTGGAGGTCCGGGTTCGATTTTTATCTCTGCCAAGAAATATATTTCTGGTCCGAGAGCTGGAACAGAGTAAACTCAGTTACGTGAGGCAAAAATGAGTAGAGGTGGGATCGATTCCCACCTAGGCCCTCCTAGAAGTGATTATCCGTGGTTTCTCACTTCGACTCCAGGTAAATACCTTAAGTCCACGGCCGCCTCCATCCGTATACTTGCCTAGATTTCAAATAAACACACTAATACATACACTATTCTACACATACCAAGTACACGGGGCAGAAATGATCACGATGTCCAAGCCCCTAAATGAAAGAACAAAAACAACATACTATGGACCAATACCAATCCCTCTCTGAAAAGCACGTCTCGAAACTGGCACCATGACACGAACATTAACTTGAGATGGCAACTAAGCGCATTAGACCTCTCGAGCCTTTTGTGTGGTTCTAAAGGCACACTTGGCCTCGCCTCGCCTGGGAACATTTCCTCAACAGATGATGAAGCCAATTCACACACTTGTTCGTATTAGCATATTCATTCATGTGCCTTGCCCTTGATATCCAATCCGAACTGTGTACGATATCTGACCTTCTAAACCGCAACACGTTTACGTCATCTACCAAGTGGTCTTTGATCACATTTCCTTTAAAATAACATATTTGGTTTTATTTGTGGTTAAAACAGAAAGGAGGACAACATGGTTTTATATGGATCACGCCAATCGTAGAGTGACGTCAGAGCGACGGAAGTTCATTCACAAGACCTTGCAGACACCTTATATTCACCAGTTACGTGCGTGACAGGATCCAACACCTCCTTTAGGACACTACAGTAGAAGACGTGTAAGTATTCCAATACAACGAACACAACCTTACTTCAGGTGCGCTTCTCGCCATCTCTACTTAGTATAAAACAAAGTCCCCGATTCTTGGATATCTCGGGTAATCTCGAGAACCACTGGATGAGGTTTTCACCATTCTTAAAAGGATATATCAAGGAAGCTTTCTGTAGAAAATAATTTATGATCGAAGGAAGCCAAGCAGTAACGATTTCAGTAAAAAAAGTCGAAAAAACCTGGCGTCCGTGAGCTTTTTAAGCTTACGCTGGGTAAACCGTTACAAACATCAATTTACTATGAGTGTAAGAATTGTTCAGCATGAAAAGTTTTGCAAAAACGTCCGGGAGAGCATATCTCTATCTTCAATACATCGCCCACTGTAAGTGTTTTTTAGATTGGACGGAAGGGGGATTTGTGTTTCATGCATCTTGCCATTCTTAAATTACTTCTGACAAGATTTCGTTGCACATGCATCTCCATGATAATATAATTAATGGTCCAGTCAGTGATTTTAACCCATCATGCCGAGAACTAAAACGGATATAGGTCGTAGTTCATTGACATCGAAAAAAAAAAGCGCTTAATCATAACTGTTCCCGGGCGAAGCATGACATGACATACAGCTAATATCTAGAGACAATGGAAATTCGAGACTCACAAAATTGCGAAAAAGAAGAAGGAGAAGAAGATGACGACGACGACGAAGATCAAATCCATACGTGACTATTCCAGTCACTTTACTTACGAATGAGGCGTGAATCTTCATCATGTTGTTTCAACCGACACATTTTAATGAACAATCGGGAATACTCGCAAAAAAAAAAAAAAAAAAAAAAAGAATATCGGAGAATTTGAGGTCAACACACAACTCACTCTATTATCTTATTCTTTAACTCTCGTGATTGTGAGAGTTAATTGTCACGAGTAATTGACAATATTGCTGGCCAACCTTAAACTTTTGTCGTGTTTTCATGACGTGTCAAACGCTGTGCATGAATGATTCCGGCAAATGGCATACCGAGGCCAAATTAATATTACATTTGTTTTGTTCACTAGGCCTAATTATGCTTATATGTGTTCCATCCACACGCACAGATAGCGAAGAAGGCTATCAGTAACTTACAAACTACAAACAAAACACAGCATTACGCTCGTCTGACTATCAACGTGAGCTTACCACTAGTCAGCTACATTATGATTTAATATTACAAATATTATTTTATTTTATTCACTTATGAGATTTGCGTGTATGTTATTTAAAGTGAGAAAACTACATTTATATTAATTATTGCCAGTAGTTTGCTCATGTTTTTTTTACAATAAACCGATGTCAGTCAAATTATAAGCGAGTAAAATAATGTGATTACAGAATTATAATCAGTAAACGATTTGGAAAATGTACTTGAAGATGATTTGGCTAAACTTGGAAGATATTTCCACAAATGGAGGCTCCAACCCAGTGCTACAAAAACTGAGGTATCTTGTTTCCACCTGAGCAACATATTGGCTAATACCCAACTCAATGTAACATTTGAGGGGAAGATTTTGAAATATAACAAGTTCCCAAAGTACTTAGGAGTAATACTGGACCGAACACTCTCTTACAAGCAACACCTCCAAAGCACAACAGCTAAAATTAGAAGCCGCAACAAAATATTGCTAAAGCTATGTGGAACATCTTGGGGAGCTTCTGCCACTACTACAAGATGCTCTGCCTTATGTCTAGCCTTCTCTGTGGCTGAATACTGCGCCCCAGTTTGGCTCAATAGCCCACATGTCAAACTCGCTGACACCCAGTTGAACAACACCATGAGACTAATCACTGGTTGTATAAGAACTACACCAGCATATTGGCTTCCAGCCCTCATCAATATTCTTCCACCCCACATTCGTAGAGAAGTTGCCTTGCTCCGGGAGTACTACAAGGTTATGGATCACCCTACACTACCTATTCATGAAGACATCCCCTCTCTTCAAATGAACAGGCTCAAATCCAGGAAGCCACCCATTTGTCATGCCCAGAGGTTTGTAAGAAACCATTTTGATTCCAGCATGCAGTGGATTAGTGAATGGACACTAAAAGCTTGTCCTGAGTCGAGCTCCTTCCTGGACCCTACAAGAACATCCACTCCAGGTTCCGATCTGCCTAGGAGGGCTTGGGCAACTCTCAATAGAATTCGGACAAACCACGGAGTATGCAATGGAACTTTGTTCAAATGGGGAAAAATTTCGTCTCCTCAGTGTGATTGGGGTGCTCCTAATCAAACCATCCAACACGTTACAACTGACTGTCCTCTGAGGGCATATGGAGGGGAATGGATCGACTTCCTGTTGGATAGACTCATTAGACCTGAGACTGTAAATAGTGTAAATAGTAAAAATATTGTACAGTAGATTTTAAAGTGATTTTCTTTGTACTCTGAAATCTTGTATTGATTACATTGCCAAACGATAAATAATAATAATCAGTAAACTAACTCAGTATGGATTGTATAATTTCAGAGATGTCAGTCAACTATACCTACAGTATATATAACCTAACATTCTTATAAATTGTCACATAATGTTCTTATTATGACGGAGCACCTTAAATCTTCCTCTCCAAACAATATTCTGGAAAACAGTATTCGAAATAAACGTTCAGAGAAATATACAAGGAAACACGATTAAGCGAATAGTGTAGAAGTTGTTTATGTCAGTCAGTCACGGAAACTTTGACACGAAGTATTAAGTATTGATTGTTAATCCAATTGTAATAGCCCAGTGTTTCTGTATCCTATTATGCTATTAGTAGTTTCACTTCACACCCAGCGACGTTTATATAGACATTTTCTTGCTGAGCTGGATTGTAAATGGCATATGAATAACTCGCATTTTCCTTAAATTAAATCTAAGAAAAACAACATTATTTTAAGACAGCACACAAATAATTAATTTACATTTAACTTCGTCAAGAGTTTTATTCTTAACCGAAACTTGCAGCGGTTGCGTCTGGTGGCTAAGTTCTGAACTAGTAGTCGTTGACGGTGGCGTTTTTGAAGCAAAAGTAGGAACTATTTGGAAAATTCAAAAGTCTGCAGTCCTTGCGTGAATTAAAAAACAGATAACACACAATAATACAGTCATCACAATTAACACCGGTTATCAGACAGATTCTACACACACCCAAAGTACACGGGGCTACATGACCGCGTTGTCGCAGCCCCTAAACTTAAGAACCAACCAACCAACTTCAATAATTACACTGAAGAATTTTGACTGTCTTTACTAATCTTGATATATGTGTATTCGCAGCCTCGGAATCAGGCAGGCTAAAACTTCGAAGATGTCCCAGTTTTTTTAAATAAAAATGGTAGATTAAGTTCGTTGTAGGCCTACTCATCAACTTGTTTAAAATGTTGAACGTACTGTCCACAGCTTTGAAGGTGTCAAATGAGCGTGTGGGTGTGAGAGAGAGACAGACAGTTTGAGTGTTTATTTAGTGCATGTATGCCAACCATACTTAACAAAGGTGTCGTACACTACTAAAACAACACCATGTCGTAATGCTTCAAGGCCCTTTGTGTGTCTGATCCCTAAGTACAGTGTCAACTAACGTGCTGTTTTAATTCGAACGCCTGAGTAATTAGGTCTGCACATCCTGCCTGTCATCATTAGTATTCATCAAGCAGAGCGACACTGGGTGCATTCAGCTATGAATAACAAAACAGCTCTTCCAATAATTAGAAATGCTCTCCCGGTGACTAGATTGCCCTGCGAAAATTAATATCTGTAGAGACTCGCTCGCCAAGCTTATCTGCTTGAATTCACAAATTACGTCTAGCTAACAATAAAAAAAAATAACGAGTGTATGAAACAACAATAAGACTCAAATGAATTCGCGTTCTTATTGATGTAAAGGTTTATGTTTATCAGTTCGATTATTATTATTATTATTTATGCGTTAATTCCCCGTAAGGAGAGCGTTACAACACAATCAAGTTTCATGTTTTATTCTGGCCCTTTCTTCTCCCCCCCCCCCCAAAAAAAAAAAAAAACCTCTCATATATACACTATGATCCACTTTATTTCTTCTGTCCACTTCTTTCCTGGTTGTCTCTCTTTGGGATTTTGCTCAAATTTCTGTTGTCTAAGTTTTCTTCTGAATGTGCTCCTGTCTGCCATGTCTTCTGTAGAGATCTTTAGTTCTTGATGCCTTGCACGGTTTCCTTTACCCAATTGGTTTTTAGTGTACTATTCATAACTGTATTAAAAATTTTCTTGGTCAGTCTGTCTTCGGTCATCCTATGCATATACCGGGTGAGTTAGCCGTGGTCGTTACGGCGTGGCTGCTGGCAGTCGCTCACATCCGGGAGGCGAAGAGGTTCGAATCCCCCCGCCGGCAACCTTGAAGATGGTCTTCTGTGGTTTCCCATCTTCCTTCCAGGCAAATGCCAGAGTTGGTCCTTAACTATAGGCCACAGCCGCTACCTTCCAACTCCTCGTCCTTACATTCACAATTTCCTCCCCAGACAACACTCCACACGTGACGGCACTTGTAGCTCACCCCATGGGTGTCCGCATAGAAGCAGCTACAAACTGGCGAGCCAAACATGTCCTCGGACACTCCCGGCACTAAAGGCCATACGCTAAAAAACTATGCATAAGTCCATAAAATTTTGCCCTTCTTTTCCTTATGTTGTTTGTAATCGTCTCTGTCTGTTTGTACAGTTCTATTGCCGGTCTCTTTATCCATATTCCCTCTTTCTGAACTGGCCCGTAGATCTTTCGCAGATTTTCTCTCTCTTGTTTTTCTAATTCCTTGATTTTTGTTCGTCCCTTGATTGCTGTCATTTCTGAAGCGTATTATAGGCTATATTATTATTATTACTATTATTATTATTATTTTCACAAATTGTTCCTTTTTATTTCTGTTGCAAAGTCCATATATTTGCTGCATTTTTCGTGAGTCTTTGCTCTGTGTTGAGGGAGTTTGGTATTTCGATGCTATGAGCCATGCGTTCTTGTGCACTTCGTCTGTGACATAATGTCCGGTTTATTGGCAGCTATTGTCTTGTTGGTGATGACAGAGGAATTCTAATGTATTTTTATTTTCTACTATGGGTTGTGGTTAATGTCCAAAGCAGAGATTCCCAAACTGGGCGAATTCGCCCAGTAGTGGGCGATTTTAGCACGCCAGTGGGCGAAACTGCAAAAATGTGAATTCGATGGGCGATTTGAAAAAAAAATGGTGGGCAAATAATTCAGTTTTCTATACTATATATACAATATGACCGAGAAATGTTTGCCTATAAAAACAAGGAATAAAATACAAATGCAAACAAGTAATTTAATTATATCAAATTATGTTTCCTTTTTAATATATTTACAACTACAGTAGTTTATCAAATTACATTAATTAGACATAAGTATTCATGTTTTTTTTAATTAATTAGATATAAAAATTCATGTAGTTTTAATTTTTTCTTTAATTTATTTCATTGATTGTTATTCCTTTCTTTAGAACTATTACTTGCAAAGTTTTAATGTACATAATTAGTAAGGTTCGGATGTTAAGGAAAAGTCATATTTTTTTCCTGAGATAATTTTACCCGAAATCTGAAAAATAAGTTTGAATGACGGGTCCCTGGCCACGTTTAAAGCAATTTGAAGTTGCCCATAAATGCATATTTCGGCCATTTTTATTGTTTTGGTCATATTTGGTAATATTTTTGTGATATAAGGTCATATTTGGTTATAATTTCAGCATTTTTGTTTAAATTGAGGCGTCGTTAACAAGGTACTGAGCCCGTATCCGCTCATGCTGGTGAGTATTTTTATATGCCAAAGTTGGTAACACGAGAGAAAGAATCTCTGAATGCATCCAGAGAGATGCAGTTGTACTTTTGACTTTGTTGGAAGACTGTCAATATTTATTTTACCATGATTAGAGAAGGTATTCTTTAATGTGCACCTTTGAATTTACCCATCAAGTATTTCTGTATAATGTGCCAAGAAGAAGTGGCCTAACATTATCTATTTGGTACTTGAGACTAAGGAATGACACTGCGGAAATGCAGGAATAATGTCTAGAGACGTTCAACGACTCGACTAGTCTCAAAGCCAGTACAACCCGCTTCCGGGAGGAAAGCACTCGTTGATTGTCTAAGTTCAGCACCGCATGTGTGCGACACGCAGTTGGAATAGTCCGGTCAAGTGGCCGATGAGACATCAGTAAGTGAAGAAATAAATCCGTTGGAAACGTAAGCCAGTTTATATGATAACGCACGAGATGTGTGCAGCGGAAAACTCCGTGAAAGTGTTGCTTTGTAAGCATTCGAAATCAGTCAAATATTACGGTGATTTAACCGAAAGCATGGCCGATGTGTGTGCCATTCAGAAGTGTGAGTAACTGTGATTTCGAAAGTGCCAGTGTCATATTTCACACCAGTGAGAATTGCATAAAATAATCCACGTTGTGTGAAACCGTAATTTTCTTGAACGACCGATGTCGCAGATTTCATCAGATAAAATTTTTCACCATGTGTGATAGTGGAAAAAGTGAGCCAACACGTGATTGTGTTGAATAGAATCTGTGGAGCAGACATGGCCATTTGTTGAATAGAGTCTGCAAAATTACCAAGTGTAGATGCTGTGTTTACTATCGAATCACACTAGAAGCAGTGAATTTTTTGTGTAACTTATCAACGTTACCACGATGTACGAGATCCACCAGAAAAGAAGAGCTTTACCACCGTTCACCATGTGGGTGATCATGGCATAGACACATTATGAGAGAGATACCTAGCACCACAACAGCATAATCAAATGGAGGCTGAAGAACGGATTACAATGTGCCTATCCGAGCGTTGGAAGAATGGCCCACGCTCGAAATGGAAGGAAATACCCCTCAATTATTCCTGTAGGAATGAGGTGAGCTACAATGTTCTTCGTAAGTCTAAGTAATGTCTTTTGTAAGGTGATGGTTTTTGGTGGAGTAGTTTTAACGATCGTACTTCGATTCACAGTCATCTAGTTAGGTTTTGTTTTAGTAGGTTTTTCTTTTAGCTTACCGACTATGGTAATCTTTCATGTTTCAATGCACATCGCAGCGTACGTCTCCAATGCATTTCCTAATCGTGAGTTAGTCACCTGATTAAATATGTGTGTGTTTTTATCACACGGTGCAATTAATGTCATTTTTATGTTCACTTTGAACGAACCAATTGTATGTGTAATTTAAACGGGGCTGTAATTAAGTAATTTAAATCAGCTGTTACTGAAGTCAGTATTTTGAAACCCTATTTTGTGATATGTAAAGCACGTCACTGAGCAGGCAGATCCTCCAATGGGAGAGGTTATTTTATTACCTATTTTTGGGTATACATTTTTATTTGAGTAGAAAGTCTACCACTAGATTCGAGAGGAATCGATTAACAGTGTGAAAGAGTGGTATATCTTTCTGTTTGTACTCCAAGTCTTGTTCACACTAGTAACGTATCATTTAAAATTAACGCCACTGTTTTATATGGTGTGAATGTTTATTTCATGCATTGGAAGTGCCTAGAGTGCACATGTTTGATTTGTAACAAACTTGCTGGGAGCGTTATATCTTCCAAACACGTTAGTGCGAGTGGAATATCTCGCGTTTTGTATGTTTTGCTTTGCCCATGCAGACACATCATTGTTAATCATTTTTTGACTATTATAAATGCATCACGAACACTACAACGAATATTATCTTATGAACTGCAAGTGTAGGATCACAATCTGAACATTTTTATGGATCCGATATGCTAAAGAAACGAACACTTGAAACTTTACCGTTAGCCCATGCAACTCGTAACAGTTTGGGAATGAACAAAATGTAAGTCACTTTGGGAGACAAGTGTTTCCAAGGTTACGCGCAGTAGTGCCAACCCATAATCCCAGGTGAGACTAGACTTCTGACAGATTTAATGCTAATGCTTTTCTAAATGATGTGATCTACAGAAGCCAGTGTTTATTAAGCTGTATAAAACTAGGTCAAGTTAACAGCGTTATTAAGAATGCAATGATATTGTGACAGGAGGTCACCTATAATGTTTACGATCTTCGCATATGTTGTGAGCGAAGCCCATTTGAACAACCATTATTGTCTAAGATTTTAGAATTGTCTTGTGAAACTGATTGACTTATTTGAGGCTATGTTATTTTTCTCACATGTTGTGAAGGTTTTTGCCGTGTGTTTATGCACGATGAAGGGGTGGTTTCCCATAGTTTGTGAGGTTGCCGGCCTCGTTTCAAAGCTCATGCGCTTGACAGACCGAGGTTGAAGAAGTGATCCAGCAGGACACTCGGTTACTTTAGGATGTTTTTTTGAGCTTTTTATAGCTCGGAGTATGCTTGTTCGCGTGTTCTTGGGTGTACACCAGTGGTTTTATCCACCAGTTAGGAAGCCGTGCAGATGGTCAATCCGTATAATTAACAAATATTAAAACAAAGACAACTAATAATCACTCATTAAATAAAATTGAGTAATGAATTTAAACGAAAGCAATAATTATCGTTAATCACTAAACGCCTGTTTAACTTTGATCATGGTTTATAACTCGCTGACCATTGCACTGAGCTGTCGTTTTATTTCTTCGTTAGCTTAAGCTTTAGACAGCTGACACATGCGACTGACAGGGATTTGGACTACCCCAGAGTTTTCAACTCGTGGGTCGTGAACCATGTAACTTATTGCTCTACTGTTAACGAACAGTACTATGATTTCCTAGCTTACACATGATAGATGACCGATGGAAACAAACAGTAACCATCATGTGGTAGGAAGGATTAATAAGAATACTCTTGTGTGTGATACTTATTTATTAATTGTTGTGTACACCCATATTCCCATCTTTCTTCTGCTACTTGTAGATATTCTGTTGTACAGTTGATTGTAAACTTGATTTGTGTTGTAAAGGATGACTGTTGTATTTACTACGGATGCTTCTCACCGTAGATTAGTTTAACTTAGGATGAGTTTAGATTAATTAAAAATTAAATGTAAATACGGGATGGTCACAGCTTACTTTGTTGTTTTCCTGTCATGTTTGACATTTTGCCATCATGTCGTTTCGCTTGGAAACGTCATGTCTTGTTAATTATAATTACAAGTTAAAATCTTTTGAACCATTTCCCTAGCTTTGCTATTTTTTCTGATTGTATTTAGGACCAATTGAGGGGTGATTTTTTACATAGAAAGTAATAGTTTATTTTTATTTCTTTACCTGTGTGTAGTTAACGGATTAGCCGACTGATACCCCCAATTGTAGGATAGGGGCTTATGATTTTAATAAATCATTTTGTGAAATTTACTTAAGCCTGGATTTTAATTTAATAGTTTTTAAGGGGGTGCATTTCCTTGCGGGGTCTATGACTATGCTATGATGGGAACCTGATCCCTATGATGACGAGGAGTCTTGTGCCGGAATAGCCCACAAGGAGTGTACTCCAATCCTCTTAGGCCACATGTGTTCAAGGATGTGGTTATCTGGAAAGCTACACACGATCGGTAGTGGACCAGATCACCACCTCTAACGGGCACAGTACATGTTATCTGCGTCGAGTTTCAAACCCAGGATTTCCGAATAGTGTAGTGTAGTGTGATACTGAATGAATGTTGAAAATTTCAATGTACTGTAGCTCTCTGTCAGTTTGTATGATTATATGTGTCTGGTGTATTATCGCTGATCACGTTTTGGCACTTAAGACGTTTACTGGATGTTAGTGATACCCTACCTACCGGTATCCCAAAAATTCATGTCATATTTCATAGTTTTATAGGTCATATTTTATAATTTTTAGGTCATATTTAGCTAGTTTTTAGGGCATATTTGCTTACATATTTTGTACTTCTTTAGGTCTTAAACTTCCGAACCCTAATAATTAGGCTATATCTAAATAAACATGATGTACCTATTAAGAGAAAAATGACCGTAAAAATCATAATTTCTCAACTTATATGTAGGTATTTGAAAGTATGTGTAAGTAATTTTAAGATTTGTGCGTTTTTCGAAATGAGGTGGGCGAAAAAAATATTATAAATCTCGAAAGTGGGTGATGGTCAGAATAAGTTCGGGAAACCCGGTCTAAAGTATCGCATTGGGTCTATTGGTAGTTGGCACTGCTTGCATAGTTATTGGTAGATGATCTTAGTTGCATTGTCATGTCGGCGTACGTAGTCCCTTTGCGCAAACACTGGGCATGCTGTTAGCATGTGATCGATGGTTTCAATGTTGTTTCGGAACTGCCGGCATGAATCTGCTGATGTTTTGTATTTGATGATGTACCTTCTGAAGTTACGGGTTTCTATTATTATTATTATTATTATTATTATTAAAGAAAAAATTGACTCTCGGAGAATGAATGTGATGGGTTTGATCAGAGGAAGGATAAGACCGGGGGGAAAGTGAAGTACACCTTAATACTATCGTTAAAGGAAGAGATTCAGAACCGACAATGGCCACACACACAGCCTCATCCACAACCCCATAGAAAAGGGAGATACATTGTGGAGTAATTTCTAACAATGACTAACATTGGGAAGGACGACACCGCTTCAGGAGTTTCTGAGCAATATCCATGTCCATGTGTACACCTAGAGCATAAGGTGATAGAGGTATTTGTGGTAGCGACGACTGTTGAAAGTGTCAACATATTGAGGTCTTATGCCTCTAGTGGTTAATTTCTTCACATCTAATTCCATGAAAAATACAGAGGCAAAATGCTCACATAGCATATAAATAGATTAAGTGAAGCCTACTGCCCCCTTTATCACTAATGATTAACAGAAATGGACTGGAACATAGATAACACAATTCATTATCAAAGCAGTTTACAAGCTGAACGATGACCTACGGTTTATAGGTTATTCAAAACGAAACAATATTCTCCCTGGGATACAGACATTGGAATTAGAATACAAAACTTGGGGGACTAGAGCAGACATCCTTAAAGCGAATAGCCTACTTGGAAACATCGTCACAGGGGGCTGTGGTGGCGCAGTGGTCAAGCTGTTGGACTCTCACCAAGGTGAACCGGATTCGATTCCCGGTGAATGCATGTGAGATTTTCAAAGTGAAATGCCATGTCCTGTGGTTCGGATTTCACGTAAAAAGGAGGTCCCATGGCTCATGATCGCATGATTAACGATCATGTAAAAATAAAAAGCTTCCTTCAACAACTGTTGTTGTTGTTGTTGTTATTGTTTTATTTGAGGGGCTTGGACATCGTAGTAAATTAGTCCAGTCAACTTGGATGTGCGTAGAATATGTCTGATAACCTGTGTTATTGTGGTGTCTGTAGTAGTAGTAGTAGTACTGTTTATATTTGTAACTGAGGCGAAGATTAGGATGGAGGCGACCGAGGCCTTAAGTTAGGAACCATCCCGACATTTGCCTGGAGTAGAAGTGAGAAACCACGGAAAACCCTTCCAGGATGGGTGAGGTGGGAATTGAACCCACCTCTTCTCAGTTTTACCTCACGAGGCTGGGAGTGCACCCCGTTCCAGGCCTTAGACCAGAATTAAATCTCTTGGCGCAGCCGAGAATCGAATCAGACTTTCGGGGCGATAGCCAAGAATGTTCGGGGCGATAGCCAAGAATGTTAGCCACTACACCACGAGATGGTTCACAGCGACTGCGCCTTCAAAGTTTATAAGTGGCGTATTTCAAGTATTTTATTTCTTTTTGATGTACATTCAAAGATGCCTCCGTGGCTTAGGCGGCAGCACGCCGGCCTCTCACCGCTGGGTCCGTGGTTCAAATCCCGGTCACTCCATGTGAGATCTGTGCTGGACAAAACGGAGGCAAACAGGTTTTTCACCGGGTACTCCGGTTTTCCCTGTCAACATTTCATTCCAGCAACAATCTCCACTATCATTTCATTTCATCTGTCGTTCATTTAATCATTGCCCCAGAGGAGTGCGTCAGGCCTCGGTAGCCGGCACAGTTCATATCCTCGCCGCTAGTTCATTCATTTAATTCCTGACCCGGTCGGAGACTGGAAGCAGGCTGTGGATTTTCATTTTCATTTCATTCATTCATTCATTCATTTCATTTCATGTACATTCAATGTGTATGTCAATCATTTATGTTATATACGGTAACTTCCTGTTAACGTATTGGGGAATTTACCTGTATTATACATAGAGCCTAGCTAAGCAACATAGGATATAATAAAACATGTCAACGGTATGAATAAGTCCACCAGACAAAATATTAGTCACCAAATGCGATTTTTCAGGTATTAGGTTGTTTTTTTGTACATGAAGTACAAGCCATCAGGATTTTGACACAGAGTTAGAGAGTCTGACGCGACCAGGGCTCGAACCTGGGTCCTTCATGTAGCCGACACAAATTACCTAATACGTGAAAAACCGCATTTGGTATCTAAGCGGTATTGGAAAAGACAAATTTAAAATATTAGTGTGTCCCCCCTCTCCCGCCTTGACGGTACCTGGCAGCCATGCGACTCCTACCGCTGACATTTGATCATTACAGTGTAGTAGTGTCTGTGTTTGTATTCAATGGTCCAATTAACACCGCAAGTGGACAGTTGTAGTTGTCTGTATGTTCAATCTAGTTGCGGTTTTGCTAGATGCTAGGCATCGAGGGAGCAATGAGGCGCTTAAGACCCACAGCGTGTGTAGTGTGTAGTTGTTTAGGTTGGAGATTATTCCATGATGTTTTGGGAGTGGATTTACCTAGGCGAAACCCCGCAACAGACACGGCAAAAACCTAAAAGATTGCTGGAGTATTAATGACCTTGAAGCTTGCCATTCTTATAATGTCCTTGAAAGCCAATATGTCAGGATGTTTATTTCAACAATCTCAGTAACCAAGAGTTGCTTTTAATTCAATATCTTCATGAAGAGTATACTGTGGATACTCCCATTTTCCAAGATAACAGGCGTGCTCACAGGGCCCATCCAGAAATTGAGTTTCCCTATTTGTTTTAATAAAAAGAAAAACGTAGTTACATGAAAAACTTTATTGGCGCTAGATACAGCAAGTTTGAGCTACTTTTCAACATAATCACCACTAGAATTGAGACACCTGTCATATCGTGGAATCAACTTAATTACTACCCTACCAGCGAATTGTTACCGGTGGCGAAAATCTGAACTAATGCGCTCCGTCCAGCCATACGCCTGCGATAGACTTGCAGTTGTCGCCTGCGAAACTTCATCGCATGTTATTTGTGTGCACGATTCGTGCTGGGTCGTGCGCTGTGTGGTGTGTTCTCATTGTATGACTGTACATGCGTTCCCCCTCTTGCTCCACAACCGCTCGCCGCAGCCATAACGGGGCGAGATGACGTAATGTATACACAACAGCCGCGCTCCACGTCTAGCGGTAACAATTCCCTGGTAGGGTAGTACATAAGTCCTATGGACTTATCTTTGTAGTACTCTGATTTCTATTTATATTTTACTGATGTGTATATGCCACACGATAGATAAATAAATAAATACCGTAATCACTTTTGCAATCCTGAGTCGAAGAAGTCTGTCGCCTGGGAATGGAACAAGCGTGTGACATTCTCGAAATTCAAGTAAAGATAGAAATCGCTGAGAGCAGGATCAGGACTGTACAGTGGATGATCAAAGAGCTCCCAGCCGAACTCATGCAGAATAGTTACTGTATGTGGTCGAGCATTGTCATGGATCAGCACACCTGCACCTGAGCATTCCACGTCTCTTGTTTTAAATGACCCGTCGCAATTTTCGTAGTGTTTCATACTAACAGCCAGCGTTTACAGAAACGTTATCACATACCGAAACTCGCAGACGGCGGCAGACAGAATAAGAGCCGCCATTTCGAGCCATTGCTGCTGCGCTACTGACACCAGTCGGGATTTGTCCGGCCGGTATATGATTGTTACGTCATAGATATGTCGCACATGCTCATATTTCCCAGCTAAATACGTTTACTTTAAGCGAAAAAAAAACCCATAGGGAAACTTAATTTCTTGATGGTCCTCGTAATTTGACGAACACACACAGAATCCCTGTCACAACTCAACTGGCCAACTAAATCACTCGTTTTTAATCCCGCAGAAAATGTACGGAACTGTTTGGCAAGTGGGTGAAACGCAGAAATTATTATCCCCACAAGTTGATCGCTCTACAGGATCTAATCATCACTGCGTGGCTTTAAGTAGATATGATGATGATGATAATTGTTGTTTTATGGGGCCTAACATCTAAGTTATCGGCCCCTAATGGTCTGTGTGAGAGCGAAAATGACAATGAAATGGAAACCATAACGAAAATTAAGTGAGACTGAAAATACTGACAAAATAAAACTCAAGATTGAAACGACTCACAAAATGGAGAGTGGTAATACTTACAAAAGGGAATGTAGAAGGAAAATAGTCTACTCACAAAAGAAATAGATTGAAAAATACGCACAAAATATAATTTAGGTTCAAAGTACGTACAAAATGCAATATAGGGTCGAAATACTTACAAAATGCAATTGAAATTGAAAATACACAATGCAATTTAGATTGAAAAACTCCCATTTCAGATCCAAATTACTCACGAAGTGCAATTGAAATTCAAAATGCTTACAAAATTTTAAGTAGATACGGCATAGGCCTATCTATAGAAACTTGTGACCTTCCTTCCTCGCCGAATCAAGGAAGTTATCAAATGTATTAAAACGATCTCTCAATGGATTGACATTTGTTTGTCCGGTTAGCTTATGTACAGTCATTCGAACAAAGAATGAGTGCACTCTTGGAAACTGTTTTGGCTAAATCGCCAACACCTTTACAGCGGTTTCGGGTTATTACAGTATAGGCTATACTATTAGGAGGTTACTCTACTCATTCCTTGGAATTTTGGCTCTTAGTTCCAGAACTACACAAGAAAGTGGTGATGGTGGCGGTGGAGACTGTCATTTTAAGAGGCGAAACGTGGAGGTCATCTGACCCTAAATAAGAAAGAAAGAAAGAAAGAAAGAAAGAAAGAAAGAAAGAAAGAAAGAAAGAAGTGAAGTTACCATGATTGCCGTCATTACTTGTTTGACTGTTCATCTTTTTACAAAACTAATGACTTTTAAAGGGGTCATTTTAAGTCTCAAGCGAGCCAATCATCCCGAACAAGACGATCATATAAATTAACGGCACGATTTATTCAAAGTTATTGTATTTTTCCATTGCCAATACTAAATTCTGTAATCACTTGTAATTTTACTTGTTATCACCAAAATTGATTACCAGAACGTCCAAAGGCGCTAATTGAAAGAACAACAACAATTACACCAGCAAAACGAAGTGTAACGAATTAAACGACAAACTTGCCATAGACCTACACGCAAACTATTGTATTCCACCGCATAGCATGAACTTCACAAAGACAACTCATATTTCCTGCACGTTACAGAAATATTGTGGCACGTTCCATCACCTCTAAAAGCAAAACTGGAGTAGCGTGACGAAAGTCATAAACTAAGCAGAGCGATTTTCAAGTAGGTGTCGCAAAACTGTACAACTGTCACGCAAGCCTAAAACTGTACGGGAACGAAACGCGTTTTGAGCTCAAGTGGGGAATCAAGAAGTATCAAAGCAATTAACTCCTCAGTATTTCCTGCTTGTATGCAGTATATACAGTAAGTAGACTACGTAACACAAATCCCTCCCTATATTATTCTACTAAGGTCCCATTCCAGTTTTGTACCGAAAATAAGGTCCCATTAACTCCAACCTACACATATGGGGTACCTACAGGTTCAGCATAACCCAATGCATAAGCGAAACGCACTCACTCTTTAATAAATACCTTAAAACATGTATATGAAAGAATGCAACACGGTAACCATGGTAACAGAGTCTCACAGGTCCATCTATTTCTGTAAGACGCAATGCAATTCCAATTACTGTATTACATTACTGTGGAAGTTTCCAGACGGTTATAAGGTTATCACTGAACCAAATTAAGCTGTAAAATTCATCAATACATACAGTATAAAGCGCATAAGGGAGTCAAGAGGCACTCTAGATTTATTTCACGCAATTTGCGCGTGTGAGTGTGGTACGAAAGGTCTTTTTCACCCGACTATTAAAGGGTCTCCGAAAATCACATTTAAAGGCCCTTAAATTAACAGTGTCTGTGATATTCCCAGAAAACTAACTTCGCTCTGATATACCTATGAAGGAATGACAAATCCAACCACTGCACCAGTAGCTGAATTGATAAAGTCTGAGGATAAATCAGTCATAGCATTTATGATTGAGATTTTGCTAAGAGAACTCTTTACTACTAGAATATTCGCGGGCGAAGCCGCGACGGGTAATGCTAGTAGTTAATACTAGCGGACCCGTGCGAGAACTTTCGCATAATGGGTTGTGTCACTGCCATCGTAATGTACAGGCCGTAAGGCTCCTACTATGACGTCACGCCTAGGGTCGTTATAGTCGCAGCAGCAGTCAGATAGCTCCCTTCACACGCAGTCTCTTCAAACCTTATATAAATTACGCTCCCGTTTCAAGACGTAGAAAAATAGCAATGCTATTTAGGGCTGATTGGTACTTCCATCCGTTACCACTACATACGCCTAATTATCGCTCCGCTTGTTCGAATCCGGCCGATGTAGCTGGCATTTTGAGAGTGAACAAAATGGTACATTGCCGTTACATTTACTAGGACGTTGAAACACACAAACAGGGCTAAATTGCAGTATTTTGACGTCGAGAATAAGATCTATTCTTGGCCATTTTCTCGTTGTTCACCGCTTTGAAAAGGTTTATGGTAAATGCCTGAGAAAACCCCACATCACTCTTGGCTATTCAACAGATCACGTCCTAAACTGCTCGTGGATGACAAAGCACAATGTAATATCTCTCTAACTGTAATCAATGCACAGGCCACCCTCAAGGTGACTTAAACTGGGACTATCCTAACAGCACATATTTTCTATGACTCAATCTAACTTGTTTATTGCATCAGGAATTTATAATGGGTTGTAATTTTGAAATCAGGTATCAATAACCTACAGTACATACACCAGGTGCTAACAATCCCATTAATGTAAATACAGAAGCCTACACAAATGCTGCCACGAAAACATTACCATATTCACTTGAGCTTGATCGAGAGACCATTCTCACAAATAATTTAACTTGGACTGACTTCAGTAGATACTGAATACTGGATATCGCTTCTCTGATTTACATACGGTAAGTAACTTAACCTCAGCATTATCATATTAGAAATGTTTCCAGTCGTAGAATAGGCTGAAGTTTGGGAACTTCTTACAATAATTGAAACCATATTAACTAACAACCTACCATCAAGGGGATTAGCTCTTCTCTCCCGAAGAATGGTATCTTACTTTCAGGGGAATGTTAACACACACTCTTCTATTCCCCGTAATGTACCTAACAATAATTTCTAGGAATGTTGTGTATGCATTGCTTTCTTAAATTGTCGTGGTGGGGAAGGAGAAGCAAGCCACATTATCATTTCTTTCATAATACCGGTAGTTGCTATAAACAAACTTTTGACATACCTGCGATCTGGGAAGGTGGTTTCCTGAACTAAAAACATTTTATTACCATCCAAAAAACCTTGTATGAGTCGAAATAATAAGTGATATAGAGGTCCTAACTAAAACATAACCTTCTGTGTGATGACGAACATGCAACGCAAAATTTGCGTAGATACAATAACTTACCTACAAAATGAACATTTGTTTCAGAAAATAAACAATCCTCATTCTATATGACGTAAGTAGAAGCGTTCTCAAATATTACTTTTCACGCGGATACTGATTCATAAAAGATACAAACAACACAGCACAAAGCAAAATGGTCGCCATCTCTACCCCCTACCGATCAGCTGATCAATCGTTAAGAGTCGCTGCATGATGGCCTGTACATTAAGATGGCAGTGGTTGTGTGCGGCCGATGTGTAAGACTACCCGCCCGGCTCTAGTGCTGTGTGGCTGTACGCGACACAGTTCTGTCAGGGGCTATCGTCTTGTTTATTTGTTTAAAACCACATTATAAACAAATACATATATTTCCGTTTTTACTTTTCAAGAAATGCAAAATTTTTCCATTGCTATTGGGACGATTTGGAAGATTTTGGTACAAACCTTCTAACTCCCTCTGGTTTAGGAGCTTGAGTTTTGTGAAACATATACCTTAGCGTATTATATATAGATTGTTACAGACTATTGCAGAAGTAGAATAATAATAATAATAATAAGAAGAAGAAAACGAAGGGAAGACATGTTTCGCTCGACAAGCGAGCATCATCAGATTCAAATATGCAGAACAAATAGCTCTACAAAACACTACCAAACCCTTTTTCGGTGCTAAATGCTTTAATATATATCACGTAGGGCTCGGATGTTGATGACATGTATCTTTTTACTGAGCTGTCTAAAACAATGCTGAAGTACATAGAAACTCCGGACAGGTCACCCCGTCTTCAAATATGTCATTTTTATTTTGCATTTTTTGTGTGCTATTTTTCCATTTTAAGAGTATTTTTTTAAAGTCTGATAGATTAGTTTGGTCATATTTTACAGAAATCGTAAGTTTTTTTTTTTTTTTTCAATTTAGTCATGTCAGAGCCTTATATGAGGGAGTTACGTCTCTCAGAGTTAAGAAGAAGCTAGAAGCTACATTTGACAACATCAGAATGACATTCGTAGTGCAGTGCAATTCGGACTAAAGTAAACATAAACCTTTTGTTAAGTGCTAGAAATCTATTTTGATTAACTTTTCAGTTTGAGCTTAAGATGTCGTTTTTGAAATATTGGTGAATTTATTATTATACGATAATTTTCTCCATTTTATAGTACATTTTTCGATTTTTTAGGTAATTTATTAAAGTCGTTTTTGAAAATTTTAAATGCATTTTTAAATTTTTTTACGGCATTAACATCCGGGCCTTATTATCAGTAATAATTACCACACTTAGTAAGTGTGGTAAGGGGCAGATGACAATTACTAAGTTTTCTGAAGGGCTTTCTAGTATTTTGTTTTTGGGCAGAGACTGTCTGTGGGTGTCACTGTAGGTTTGGTAGTGTTTTGAAGAGCTATTTGTCTTGCAAATTTGGATCTGATGATGCTCGCTTGACGAGCGAAACATGTCATCCCTTAGTTTTCTTCTTCTTCCTCAACAGTCCGTAAAATATCTATAAATCGTAATCACATGTAATTTATTTCAGGTTATTTTTTCACAAATTCCAGTAATTGGAATGGTTTTATGTTGACCGACTGAGCTATAATAGCCTATTAATTGTTAACAAAGTAACACTGAAAAATGGCTTCAAAGCTATCTTTAACACAAATAGAACAATTGGTTTGGTAAGTTGCACCGGTGAAACACCGTTAAGTAGAAACAAAGTAAGTTAGTTATTGAGGTTTTAAGGGGCGGAACTATGAGGTCATCTGTCGCCTATGAAACAAGGTAATATATGTCGCACGTTGCCGTGATTTACTGCGCTAATGGCTCAGAACACGAAGAGCACGACCGTTCCGGTAGATAGGCAAAGTCCACAGTATAATGAAGAATGACATCTTGGACTTCCTGTCGTAAATCAACGCGCGCAACCGTAAATAAATACCAGAATAATACAAACTTTGCTTCAGAATGTCTTGCAATTATGTGAAACGGCGCATATCGGGGAAGTACTCAGGAGGGTGTGTAAGGAGACAGGTTGCGGGGAAAGAGGACGAACAGTGACGTATTCTGGTTGGTTGGTTCCTTAGTTTAGGGGCTGCGACAACGCGGCCATGTAGCCCCGTGTACTTTGGGTGCGTGTAGAATCATTCTGATAACCGGTGTTAATTGTGATGGTTGTAAGTGTGTGTTATCTGTGATTCAGATAGAAGGACTGCAGACGATCAATTTTTCAAGTATTTCGTACTTTTGCTACCAAATGCTACCGTCCACGACACTTAGCTGGGACTTAGTTACTAGATGCCTCCGCAGTTAGAAATTGGCGGCGAACGTTGAAACTAATATAGCGTTATCAAACTAACCTACAAATTTTAGCTTCCACAAGTGTAGTTGTGGAAGGTTCTTTTTCATGCCATAAATCTATGACAAGGGACCGCCGGCTTTACTTCACCTGCGAAGGAAGACATACTGAGGGATTTTTAACGCTCCTAAAAATCCGACGTTGTCGGCCGGGTTTGAACCCGCGATCTTGGGCATAGAAGCCGCCAAGTGACGTATTCTTACAACCTTCACGATATATTACTATTGTTTACCTCAAAAAAGTGTGCTCCGCCTTGGAGTACGGGTATGCCGGCCACAACACAGTCCAGCTAGTTTCCAGGCCGCATGCCTACGAGACCACCTCGTGGTGTGTCGCCCCAGAGGTCCGGGTCCGATTGTCAGCTCTGCCAAGAAATGTAATTCTGGTCTGAGGGCTGAAACGGACTACATTCAGCTTCGTGACGCAAAACTGAGAAGAGGTGGGTTCGATTCCCACCTCAGCCATCCTGGAGGTAGTTTACCGTGGTTTCCCTCTACTCCAAGAGATTGCAGGGATGGTTCCGAACTTGAGGCCTCGATCACTTCGTTCCCAATACTTACCTGAATAACAAATATCTACACTAATACAGCCACCACAATAACGCTTATTATCAGACAAATTCCATAAATCTCTCTCTAAATATGTTTTTAAGAGCGTTAAAATCCCTCAGTATACCTTCCTTCGGAGGGGAACTACACTTGTGGACGCTAACATTTGTAGGTTAGTATCATAATGCTATATTGGTTCCAACGTTCGCCACCGGGTGCTGACTGCGATGGCATTTAGTAGCCACGTCCACAGCTAGGTGTCGTGGACGGTAGCATTTGGTAGCAAAAGTAGGAACTACTTGTAAAAAATTAATCGTCTACAGTCCTTCTAATTGAATCACAGATAACACACACTAATGCAGCCATCACAATTAACACCGGTTATCAGACAGATTCTACACACACCCAAGTACACGGGGCTACATGACCACGTTGACGCAGCCCCTAAACTGAGGAACCAACCAATCTCTCTATGTGTCATAGTCAGAAATTGAAATTCATCATTTCATGGAAATCCTAGACACTTCATGAACAGCCGGCATATGATGTAAAGAGGGATAGTTGCACTGTAAGACGTGTGGTTTCATGAAATGACAAAATTTCGCCGTGGAATAGTGTAATTCTTTTTGTACATTATCTGACGGGACGTCCAGCCCGTCACTTCATGAAGTAGCGGTAGCGGTGAGAAGTGTGCTTTCAAAGAATTAATAGTGGCAATATACGGTATGGAAGTCACCGTGAACATTCAAAGTCTCTTGATTTTTGAGGAGTATTTCTGCCAATTAACGATTTCTGGAACTTGTTTTGTTCGGCCAGAACTTTATAATAATGTTCTGTTCTATTATTGTTTTAAATGCATTTTAGACCATAATAAACAAGCATTAATTTATTTTGTCGAACAGTTCGTATATGTCGGCGAAAAGTTAATGTACGACTCCATTGCGTCAGTCATTTCATGAAGAGTAAAAAAAAAACACCGGATCTTCATGAAGTGCCTCGGCTGAAAATGTTAAATCATTTCTTACACCATTTGTTTAAATCGGTCCGTCACGGTAGGTGAGTGGATAGCGTTTCGGTTTACCAACCCCAAGCTTGCAAGTTCGCTCTTGGCCATGGCACGTGATTTTTGACAGGCGAAAAAAATCACAATACGCATGTCATACGTTGTTGGCATATTAAAGAACCCATTTGAATTCAGTAGGCCGTGTTCATTGTGGCAAAATTAATCTCGGGATTTTCCGCCAACATAAAAGTTCCTCCTTTCTCTACCAGAAAGCGCTCTAGTGTCAAGAAGCTTAGATATCTCACCTCCTTGACTTTCATAGGGCTCCAAGGGACAACAAAATTCGACATGCAAGCTGCCCTCTGGGCGTCAAATAACAAAGCCTGCACCCGGCACCCGAGGCCATACGATATTATTATTACTACTTCATGAAGAAACGCGGCAGAATGTGCAACCATCCCTTTTTACATCAAATGCCAGGTTTCCATGAGGTGCCTAGGATTTTCATGAAATGACGGATTTCACTATCTGACTACAACACACACACTCGAAGCACACGGGGCTAAATGGAGCGATATCCAAGCCTCTCAAATAAAACAACAACGAACTCTTTTAAAGACATACTGCATATTTACAGACAAAAACTTAGATTTAAGATCGTTTAGAGCCCGATAAATTTGGGTTTCTTCAGATGAAGCTGGCAAAAAGACAGTTGCAACAGAATTTGAAATAGTGCCCACGAGGCTAGAATCGTGTGGACGTAGTAATTGGATCGTGCCAACGAGAGTTAGCTGGTGTCGATCACCACGAACACATGACAAGGTAATGAGCACAGCCCACGACATGCGATCTGCGCGGGAGAGAACTGGAGAAACTCGAGCTAGGTAAAGAGGGAAGATCTTCGGGTCGTGCTCGAGTAGAAACTCCATAATAAACTAGGCTCAGTTAACAAGAGAATTCCTCCTTGGGCGGGTTCCTTTTGAGGCCATGGTACTACCCAGCCAGGGAATTGTTACCGCTAGACGTGGAGCGGGCCTGTTGTGTATACATTACGTCACTCGCGACATTATGGCTGCCTAGGGCGGGTGCGGGCCAAGAGGGGGAACGCATGTACAGTCATACAATGAGAACACAGCGCACGACACAGCACGAACCATGCACACACACAACATGCGATGAGGTTTCGCTGGCGACGACTGCACGTCTATCGCAGGCGTGTGGCTGGACGGAGCGCATTAGTTCCGATTTCCGCCACTGGGAACAATTCGCTGGTAGAGTAGTAAAGCCTGGGCGAGGTACTGCTCGAGTCCAAGCTCTATCAACCTAAGAGGAATGTGGATCGCAGACGATGAAGAGAGATGTGGGGGGATCCCGGTTCGTACGTTGTAACAGAACCAAATACATTGGTCGGTCGGTCGGTCACTCACTCACTCGCAACACCACAGTGGTTTAGGCAACGGCCCTATGTTAGCAGTACTGGAATAGACAGGAATTTCAGATAACACGGTGGGCTGTCGACAGACCCTTCCTGCCTCTCGCGTCACCTCACCCCGCAAGTTTACAGAGCTTGGAATCGAGCAGTACAAAAAAAATACAATCCCCCGTATTGGATGTCAAAGAAAGTCTGTAGTCTTAAATACCACATCACCCGTTGGTCAGCAGACAAGAGAGGGGTACAGTACCGTACTTTCTAGTAGTGGCGTGCCTTCGAGGGGTGAACCGGGAGATCCCCACCTCCCGATCCACAACGTGCTCGAGTAGCAACGTGGAGGCTGGTTGGATCCTCAAAAAGCACCACCATAGGTTATGTGGTAGAAACCCACAAAACCGAGTCAGCAATATAATGAGGCGCACTAGGCAAGGTGAGGAATGAGGTAGTTTGCGATTGTTTTCCTCACTGAGTCTGTACAGCAGTACTAACCCTATGAGTAGAACCTTTCACAGCATCCACAGGCACTGACTGTGCCCTGAGGCCATTATTCAGCACCATCCATACCTCAGTAGCTTCCATATAATCACAGCCATGAGCGAGACTGAGACATCGGTGAAAAGCCACATTTTACTCTAGCCTGTGCCAACAGACAAATGCAAATGTACTGCATTCATCAAGAGATGGTAAAGACGCAGGGCCAAAAAAAAAATATGAAAATTGTTGAAGTTTTTAATTCTGAATAAAACCAATCTTAGGATTGATGTCACATGATTGTATTATGTGAGATATTACTTACTAACTTGTATAATAATAATACTAATAATAATAATAATAATTGATTCTACAGGACACCTCCTTTAATATATCGGACGCCTGGAAAGAACAATGGCATCTGCAATCCTCGTTACCAAATCATCACATCATTAAGAACCCCTGCAAGTGCCCTGATGGATTTTCCCTTCCCAGACGACAGTGGAGGACGCTAAACCGTATTAGGACCGGCCAAGGTAGATGTGGAGCCACTCTCTTCAAATGGGGATGGAAGGCATCACCTCAATGTGACTGCGGAGAAGAGGAACAGACAGTGGACCACATTACATTCGAGTGTCCTTTACGCGCATACAGAGGCTCTATAGAAGACTTACACTGTGTCTCAAGCGAAGCCCTTCTTTGGCTCTCAACTTTAAACATGGAACTTTAGTTATGAACTTGTGATGGTAGTTGTACTGTATATATTGTATATAATATTGTATTCATCATACGCTAAATAAATAATAATAATAATAATAATAATAATAATAATAATAATGTAATAAGTTTTACGCCCCTTTTAACTATTTTAGAGATGCCGGGGTGCCGGAATTTAGCCCCGAAGGGGATCTTTAACGTACCAGTAAATTACTGACACGGCTCCCTCACATTTGTGCACCCTCAAATGCCAACTGACAGCGCCGGGATTCGATCCCGCGATCTTGAGCTCAGCAGGCGTTACCGCTGAGCCTGGGAATCAAACCAACCTCTTCTCAGTTTTGACTCACGTTCCAGCCCTCAACACAGAATTAAATTTCTTGTCAGAACCGGAAATCAAACCAGGACCCCGAGATGACATCCAAGAAGCCGTTACACCACGAGGTGGTCTCCTTTAAATGACAACGTAAGAAGAATGAAAAAAGAAATGGTATTTGGAGTGTCCTCTCCCCTCCTAAGTAACTTATTTCTAATTTGATCAAAGTTTTACCTAACGACCCTTCAGTCTTCATCTACACACATCAAAAAAAGTTTTGCATCACCTCGGTTCCAAGAGTTCCGGAACCGTTAAATACAAAGGGAATAGAGATCAACACAAACAACATTTCAGCTCGTTTTATTGCTCATGAGACCCACACATTGCATGTTGTACCATCATACAGCTAGACTTTCAGCATTTGTGGTCCAGATTGCAGTACACACCACTACCTCTAATACCCAGTAGCACGTCCTCTTGCATTGATGCATGCCTGTATTCGCCGAGGCATACTATCCACAAGTTCATCAAGACACTGTTGGTCCAAATTGTCCCACTCCTCAACGACAATTCGGCGTAAATCTCTCAGAGTGGTTGGTGGGTCAAGACGTCCATAAACAGCCCTTTTCAACATATCCCAGGCATGTTCGATAGGGTTCATGTCTGGCGAACATGCTGGCCACTGTAGTCGAGCGATGTCGTTATCTTGAAGGAACGCATTCACAAGATGTGCACGATGAGGTCGAGAATTGTCGTCCATGAAGACAAATGCCTCTCCAATATTCTGCCGATATGGTTGCACTATGGGTCGGAGGATGTCATTCAGGTATCGTAAAGCCGTTTCGGAGCCTTCCATGACCACCAGTGGCGTACGTCGGCCCCACATAATGCCACCCCAAAACATCAGGGAACCACCACCTTGCTGCACTCGCTGGACAGTGTGTCTAAGACGTTCAGCCTGACCAGGGTGCCTCCAAACACGTCTCCGACGATTGTCTGGTTGAAGGCATATGCGACACTCATCGGTGAAGAGAACGTGATGCCAATTCCGTGGGGTCCATTCAGCATGTTGTTGGGTCCATCTGTACCGCGCTGCATGGTGTCGGGGTTGCAAAGCTGGACCTCGCCATGGACGTCGGGAGTGAAGTTGCGCATCATGCAGCCTATTGCGCACAGTTTGAGTTGAAACACGACGTCCTGTGGCTGAACGAAACGCATTATTCAACATGGTGGCATTGCTGTCAGGGTTCCTCCGAGCGGCAATCCGTAAGTAGCGGTCATCCACTACAGTAGTAGCCCTTGGGCGGCCTGAGCGAGGCCTGTCATCGACAGTTCCTGTATCTCTGTACCTCCTCCATGTCCGAACAACATCGCTTTGGTTCACTCTGAGACGCCTGGAAACTTCCCTTGTTGAGAGCCCTTCTTGACACAAAGTAACAATGCGGACGCGATCGAACTGCGGTATTGACCTTCTAGGCATGGTAGAACTACAGACAACATGAGCAGCGTACCTTCGTCCTGGAGGAATGACTGGAACTGATCGGCTGTCGTACCCCCTCCGTCTAATAGGCCCTGCTCATGCATGGTTGTTTACATCTTTGAGCAGTTTTAGTGACATCTATGAACAGTCAAAGGGACTGTATCTTGGATACAATATACACAGTCAACGTCTATATGCCGGAGATCTGGGAACCGAGGTGATGCAAAACTTTTTTTGATGTGTGTATGTATCTCTGCGAGCTATTCAGAAAGAGTCCAGTCCCAAATTCGCGACACTGCTATTTTATATTTATTTAGTCGATTTACCCTCTAGGTTAGTGTTTCCCACGGACTCAGCTAGGGAACTCACCACTACCGCCTTTCCAGGCAGTGTCCTGGAGCTTGGAACATTTGGTCAGAGAGGATACAACTGGGGAGGTGTGATCAGCACTTCGCCCAGGCGGCCTCACCTGCAAAGCGAACAGAGGCCTCATGAGGGATGGAAAGGGAGGGAAAGATTGGGATGGAGAGGCAAGGAAGAGGGAAGGAGGCAGCCGTGGCCTTACAGAAGGTACCATCCCGGCATTTGCCGGAAGACGAGGTGGGAAACTGCGACACTACTAAGAAATTTAATTCTGATCAGAGTTGGAGTGCGGTACACTCAGTGTCATGAGGAAAGACTGAGACTACAGGGACCATGACATTGGTTTTACCACTTCTACTCCAGGCAAATGTGGAATGCTTCCTAGATTAAGGCTGCGGCCGCCTCAATAACAAACACTCGCAATAACACACATACACGCACAAATGGAAGTAGGAAAACCACCAAGTTCCGCCGCCAGCCCATGGTCAAACAACATTTCCTCTTCTTGCTTTCTCTTTCATATGGCCCACTCTATTCCTCAGGTTGTGAGACAATACCTATGCTATTATTGTCCGTCCCAAGTGGCATAGAAAGTAGCATGGTGAGCTTCTATGCCCAAGATAGCGGGTTCAAACCCGGCTGAAGCCGTCGGATTTTTAAGAGCGTTAAAAATCCCTCAGTATGCCTTCCTTCAGAGGGGAAGTAAAGCCGGCGGTCCCATGTCATAGATTTATGGGGTCTGCTGTATCTCCTTTTCCTTTATACAGGGTGTCTTTTATGTACATTTGGAGAATGATAGGTGGTGTAGGGGACGGGTATAGAAGTAATTTGCGATAGGGAACTTGGGGTCGGAGCGGCCTCCTTAACCCCTAAAGTAAGGGTTGATTCAGGCCCTCCACCCTGCAAGTTAGGCAACCGACCCAAACCTTATTACCTTCTTCAATCCTGTAACTCTTGGCAAGATTCATTTCACCATGTGGTGCTGGCGTAATGGATAGCGTTGCGGTGCGAAAATATGATAGTCCCGGGTTCGATTCCGGGCTTGGGCAAAACCATTTTTTTTAATGTTATTTGTCGTATTGTAGTCACATGATACAGTCTGGTGCTACGTCAGAGAAGAGAGTGCAAATCATATTTTCGCAACGCAACGCTATACATTACGCCAGCGCCACATGGTAAAATGAATCTTGCCAAGAGTTAAAGGATTGAGAAAGGTAATAGAGGCTTGGGTCGGTTGCCCAACTGACAGGGTGCAGGGCCTGAATCAACCCTTATTTTAGGGGTTAAGGAGGCCGCTCTGTCCCCAAGTTCCCTATCTCAAATTACTTCTATACCCGTCCCCTACACGACCTATCATTCTCCAAAGGTACATAAAGGACACCCTGTATAGGACTTTCATGGTCAAGAGTATCCATGCTTCTGCTATTTGTCCTCTTTCCACGCACTTGTTAAACATGTTTCTTTAAACCATTCCAAGGTCGGGATAATCAAGACTTTGGAAGTTACAAGAGTGTTTTATGTCCATATTAAATGTCCTTCGCGTTACAGTAATTTTAATTCAAATACTACAGTCATTTGAGGGCTGCTAGAATAACCCATACAACAAGAATAAACTATCCGATTTACAGGAACTATTATGTATTTCTTTTTTACTACTCCTTAGGTGTTATTATGCCACGTATAATGTACAGATGGTTTTGTAAAATTGACTTGGAACCCTTGAGAACAGCTATGGTAATATCCCATAGAGTATGTTTTCGTAAGGCCCGAAAAACTCAATTGTTCACAGATCACCCAGATTGTCGGTTCTAACATACAGTATATAGTCTGTTAGGTAGTCAGCCCGGAGGCTGGTTGGATCCTCAAAACGTGCCACTATCGGTTATGTGGGCTGACCCCACAAAAACCAAAGGGAGCACTATAATGAGGCATACTAAGCAAGGTGAGGAGTGAAGTAGTTTGCCATTGCCTTCCTCACTGAGTCGGTACAGAAGTACCAACCCTACGTGTAGAACCTTTCACAACAACCATATACACTAGTTATGCCCTGAATGCTATTACTCAGCACCACCCATACCTCAGTAGCTTCCATATAATCACAGCCATGAATGAGACTGAGACATCGGTGAAAAGCCACATTTTACACTAGCCTGTGCCAACAGACAGTTGAAAAAATACTGCATTCATCAAGAGCTGGTAAACAGCCGTTTAATTTCTGGTCAGAATTGCCAATTGGCGAATTGGGCTGATTTACCGTAGTTCCTTCCAGAAGAGAAACTCAGTTACCAGATGCTGAGCACGTAAACAATCACATCGTTGGGTGAGTTTATCTGCCGACTCACTCAATGTCCACTGAAGCATCGATTTGAGAATGAATCCAACAAAAACACTTCTCGTGCCATTGGAAGTAGGCTACGGCACAGGGTATGAGCCAGCTTCCATCACGTCCGTCCTAGAACATGGACTGACTACTTGGCACCAACAGAACTCTGACTTGCCCTGCTTCCGAAGCACGATTTCCGTAAAGTGAGCTTCAGTTCAAACATAGAACTGTCTCATTTCGTGCTCAAGTACAGACAACCCCAGATCCTAAGGGTAGAGACCCTAATACAACGCTGCAATGGGACATACTAGGCAAGGTGAGGAGTGATATAGTTTACCATTGCTTTCCGCATTCAGCAGTTCTGACCCTAAAAATAGCACCTTTCAAAGCATTCACAAGCACTGGCTGTATCCCTAACCTCAGCGGCTTTGGTGGCGTAGTTGGTAGCATGCTGAGCTTCTATGCCCAAGATCGCAGGTTCAAACCCGGCCAAATTCATCGGATTTTTAAAGACCGTTTAAAAATCCCTCAATAAGCCTTTCTTCGGAGGGGAAGAAAAGCCAGCGGGCCCATGTCATAGATTTATGGCACGTAAAAGAACCTTCCTCTAACTAAACTTGTGTGAAGCATAATTTGTAGGTTAGGTTTGATTAATGCTCTTAAGTTCCAACGTTCGTCACCAGGCGCTGGTTGCGATGGCATCTAGTAGTAGCCAAGTTCACAGCTAGGTATCGTTGGCGGTAGCTTTTGGTAGCGAAAGTAGGAACTTATTGAAATTATCGTCTGCAGTCCTTACTTGAAATAAAAACAGATAACACACTCTAATACAGCCATCACAATTAACATCGGTTATCAGACAGATTCTACACACACCCAAAGTAGCCTACAAGGGGCTACATGACCACGTTGTCGCAGCCCCTAAACTGAGGAACCAACCACCCTAACATCAGTACCTTCCTGATAAGTGATAACCACAGCCAAAAATGATACGAAACCCCCACATTTTGTTATAGGCTGTGCCAACAGACCAAATTTATTTCAGTACATTTCATAAATTTCCCGCATTGTAAAAACGAACGTTGTTGGACTCACGTTCAATCTGCTGAAGTACACTTCCTGGTATAGCGACTGGCATTCTTGGCTGTCGCCCCGGGGTATGGGTTCGATCTCCAGTTCTGCCAAGAAATTTAATTCTGGTTTGAGGGCTGAAACAGGGTCCAGTCAGCCTCATGATGCAAAACTAAGAAGAGGTGGATTCGATTCCCATATCAGCCATCTTGGAAGTGGTTTTCCGAGATCTCCCACTTCTACTCCAGTGGGGTGGGAATCGAACCCACCTCTTCTCAGAATAGAATTAATTTTCTTGTCAGAGCCGGGAATCGAACCTGGACTTCTGGGCCGACAGCCAAGAATACTAGCCGCTACACCATGAGGTGGACGGCATTTCCTTGCTGCCTGGTAGCGCACGGGTTTACTTGGTTAATTCCCATCTATTAATAACTCGATACTGTAAGAATAACAAGTTAATGACAATGGAAGACCAAATACAACTGCTAATGCTAAAAGGATAAGTAAGGAAATAAAAAACACCTCCTCTAACGGGATCGAACTTCACTCAGTATGCATTACGTAACGAGGAAGTAACACAACCCCTTACACCACCGGAACACTGACCAATTCGCGTTATGATTGCCTGACTATACTTTTCTTACATACATATGTCAGCTTCTTCATATTATACAGGGTCTTTCACTTAAAGTGAAGAGTCGGACGAGCACATGGCAACTAACTGAGCTTGGGGTCGAGGGAGAGCCCGTACGAATCGCATGTAAATAACCAGCACACATAACACATAATCAAAGTAAAATCATTGTCACAGAAGATGTTGACAATATCCTCCGCCTGCATCTACACATTTCTGGCATCTTCTAAGACATTTTCATTCACACGCATTAGTTCATCTACCGAGATAGCCTCAATTTCTCTCGTGATATATAGTTTGAGTTCATCTGAAGTGTGAGGGTTTGTTTCATAAACCTTATTTTTCAATTTTCCCCATAAATAAAAATTGAAGCAATAGGCTTAAACACTTAGCAATAATACGTTATAAACTTATGAAACACAATAACAATTAAACCATAACCACGTACACACGTTATAAACTTATAACCCGTGTAACTTAAAGCAGGCTATAAACGAATTAACGAAGTCAACTGTACTCGTCAAATCCTGCGTCGCAACTGTCTCAGCTCTTTGTTGCAATGTGCTCGTCTGACCCGTGGCTCGACCTTCTATCGGCAGCGCTGCGCCAGCCGTGAGGCCGGCCCCACTTTAAGTGAAATACCCTGTATTAAGCACGCATGAGTGAGAGATATGAGTTTGTGTGTGTGTGCCTGGTGGATGGCTGGCGAGGGCAAAATGAACGAAGGTGTTTATGAAAACTTACTAGATAATAGCATACTTCCTACACTGTGACAACTGTTTGGATAATGCTCCTGTCCACAATGCAAGGACTGTTTCATTGTGGTTCGGAGAACATCAGGAGGATTTGCTGGACTGGCCTGTCCATAGCTCCAACCTGAACCCCGTCGAACACTTTTGGGATGAACTAGAGCGTCGAATGCGTGCCAGATCAATTCGTTCAAAAACCCAACAACAACTATTTACCATTTTCCAGGAAGAACGGAAACAAATTTCACCTTTAGTGTACCAGAATATCGTGGAAAACCTTCCGCGAATAATAAAACGTTGTGATAGTAGCAAAACATCCTATATATAATACGCTATTAGGTATTTGGCTGGCGATTTTGAAACAAACAGCAAGGATGCTCGGAGACTTTTGGCCATGTTGGGAATTGATAGGCACTACGAAGGTATCTCAAATCTTTGGACTGGGCTATATGTTCTAAGGGTCATTCAAGTGAAACCCGGTCACTTGTGTAAAGTAATGGTAACTATTTTATTAACTCAAAAATAAATACACAAATGATCGCCAAAACCGTTGGCACATTTATCCCATTGCGACACTAGCCGGTAACAATGTTATTAACTTAAAGATAGTTGCCAAAACTGGTCGATTCCATCTTTGAAGAAGCTAGTAGGCTGCTGTCGGATCCAGGCCTGGACCCAGTCGCACACTTCGGCGTCCGTTGTGATTCGATGTCCATAAACATGGAAGTCACACGGTGAAAGGTCTGGACCATACGGTGGATGTTCCAGCATCTCCCATCGAAACTGCTGCAATGTCGTCTTCACCGCATTGGCAGTGTGTGGCCGGGCATTATCATGCAGGAGAATAACGCCATTGGACAACATGCCTGGGCGTTTCGACTTGATAGCTCGTCTAAGGTTCTGTAAAGTGGCTTGATAACGCTGGGCATTGATGGTGGTTCCCCGTTCCAGAAACTCGACAAGCAGTGGGCCCTTGTGGTCAAGAAAGGACATCATGACCTTACCAGCGCTGGTGTGCACGGCCTCTGATTTCTTTGGAGGTGGTGAAGTCGCATGTTTCCACTGCTTGCTCTGACGCTTGCTTTCCTGTTCAAAATGGTGACATCATGTTTCGTCACCAGTGACAATATGCGACAGAAAGCCGTATTCCTCCTCATGATAACGTTGCAGATGATTCAAAGACAGCCCCATTCCAGTATTTCGCCGTTCGGCGGTCAGTTGGTGAAGGACCCATTGGCACAAACTTTTCGAAATTTCAAGTGTTGATGCATTATGGTGTGAATGGTGCCCACGCTAATACCAGTAACCGATGGATCACGTCCATGGTGACTTTGCGGTTGCCCAAGACTAAAGCATTCACTTCCGCAATCAATTCAGGTGTGATGAGCCTGTCCAGGACGAGCATCGTCTTCCAGTAACTCGCGCCCCTCAAGGAATCTTTTGCGCCATTCCACAACACTTGAACGACACAGACTGTACTCACCATACACAGCCTTCATCCGTCGATACATTTCACGGCATCCAACTCCCTTCGCCGCTAAAAATCGAATCACTCCTCGTTGTTCCTGCCTACTCGCCTACATGTTCAGTAGTGGACGATAACTTGTGTGACCACCTTCTCTTCGGCGTGAAACCACACTGTCGCTATGCAACGTCAAACGTTGCGCACGCTGCAGTCGATCAATCAATAGATGGTGCCACAATACACGCAGTTACGTGGTGCCAGCGTACTACTAATGCAACGTTAGACGCACTCACCGGGTTTCATTTGAATGCCCCCCATATTTCTTTGTTTATTGGAATTGTGCCATAAGTGTAATGACTTAGTTTGTTAGCTTTTCTGAAATACAGTTGAGACGAAGACGAGTACAAAACCATGTTGTCCATTATTGCTCTCCCAATATCACGACAGGCCACACGATGTAAAGTTTTTATCAAACTTAACTTACTTTATAGTCCAAATTAAGAATCAAATCCAGGCAGAGGAGCGCTTGTCGCACCGGTACCTGGCGCATAACACAGCCGCGGTCGCTCGCTTCGCGAGCCGACCGCGACTATGTCATAACAGACTAGTACTGTGTACAGCATGACGTCAGTAGCGGCTGGCCCATATGGACTCCAGGACGGTGTCCTTCCTAGAGAACGAAGAGGGATTTTCATTTTTCTCTTGATATTTTAAGTCAAAAATTGAACTCTAATAATGCTAAGAAAATTACACGTCAATGTAAAACTGTAGCTCTATCCATCAGGAAGACTGTGTTTTGTGGTATCACGCTCAGCGCGCAGCTCACTGGTCAGTATGGACTATACTGTTCTGTGGTATGGAGTTACGGACTCTGGGCTTTCCGCCCTAAGATTGTGCCCGGGCGAGGGTTTGAGACGTAAGGGGAATACGGAGACTGGCGCGCTTGTTGGCTGCCAGAGGGGTAATCTGTGGACGCGGTGTGCGGGCAGTTGTCTTCAAGTCGGGCGGAGCTCTGTGGCACCGGTAAATATCTCATCTCCCCTGGCTCCTCTACGAGCATGCGCCCAGCCGGGGAATCACCCCATTAGCAAATACAGTAAATGAATAAATAAATCAAATCTCCATGGTTGCATATAATAAAAATTAAATTTAAATAACAATAATCCATGGGCAGCATGCCCTTTGTTTATCTTTGAAGACAAAAAATATATAATTATATTTAAGTGTAGCATCTTGCGAGCCTCCGTGGCTTAGGCGGCAGCACGCTGGCCTCTCACCGCTGGGTCCGTGGCTCAAATCCCGGTCACTCTATGTGAAATCTGTGCTGGACAAAACTGAGGCAGACAGGTTTTTCTCCGGATACTCCGGTTTTCCCTGTCAACATTTCATTCCAGCAACACTCTCCGTTATCATTTCATTTGTCATTTATTTAATCATTGCCCCAGAGGAGTGCAACAGGCTTCAGCAGCCGGCACAGTTCCTATCCTCGCCGCTAGATGGGGACTTCATTCATTCCATTCCTGACCCGGTCGGAGACTGGAAGAAGGCTGTGGTTTTTTTAATTCAAGTGTAGCATCTGAGATCAGGAATCTCGATTCGTATTGCAATGGTGAAGTATAACACGGACCTCTGTCTATCCTCCTGTGGTTAGTGAAGAGGTTGGCACCAGTGAGCTATTTCGCTTTCGTGCTGAAGAGTCTTGAGTGCGGTGGTAATATTCAGCAGTTGTAATCTCTGTGTTGGTGATAATTAATCTGTAAATCATTAAGTAGTATTATTATTTTAAATTTACCGGTGCGACTGTGGTTTTGAAGTGCTTGTGCCGTAAGTGATATTCTCGTGATGTCTCTATAATAATAATAATAATAATAATAATAATAATAATAATAATAATAATAATAATAATAATAATCGTCTAATAATTCTTGTTACGGCTGTGCTCTAGAGATGAAACTCCTTAAGGCTTGACTGTATTTTTTATGCTTACGTCTCAGTGTGATTAAGTGTTTCTGCGTTTCAAAATGAGTTCTGTGGACGCTGTTTTAAAAACGGTAGCGGAAAACTTTCTCTTGAGAGTAATTTTCACATCAGGTTCTCAGTGTTGCTAACCAATGAAATCATTGTTCTAATACCGGTACCAAATGATAAAAACAAGTGTTGAGGGCAGCTTTGGGATCTGACATCAAGAATATCGAGTAGCGATATTTTCATTGCATATAAAAGTAACTTGATTCTAGGCCTGCCGGTACTCTTTTTTTCCTCTGTCAACTTATAAAAAGGTGCGGGACAAAAACTTGGATCGCCCTCCCAGCCTAACAGTATGTCGGCCACGTGTACAGTATACTGGAGCTTTACCAGTAAGGAAGAGAGGTTTTGAATACCCCATTCGTTCCTTTTAACTAAGAACACGTGACATTTTCTTTTAAGTGCTGCTCGGTTGGTTAGTTTCCTACTGACCTTCTAACAGATAAGAAGTGAAGCAGATTGAACTGTTTCCCCCGAGATGGTAAACCCTGATTGTTGGTTTCTGGAGGGCTATACAATACTGCAATGACGCACTTTTAAGCCCATGAATATTCAGGCGGCCTTCTTTATATAGCTAGCACCTCTCAATGGTCGGAGAGAAGGCTTCCTGAGAGCCTCCTCATCAGCTACAATACATCGACCGCGCTTTGTAATGAGAGAACCACTTCTCTAAGGTCATCATGAGTGAAAAGTACTGTTAACTTGCGACCCTTACACATTCCATACATATACAGTGTGTTGCGAGATTACTCTGCTCATTCCTTTCCTTTGAGTTTTCGCCCTTGGTTCGAGAAGTAAAAAATGGAAGGGAGGGAGGTCGGTTGGTTAGTTCCTTAGTTTAGGGGCTGAGACAACGCGGTCATGTAGCCCCGTGTACTTTGGGTGAGTGTAGAATCTGTCTGATAACCGGTGTTAATTGTGATGGCTGTATTAGCGTGTGTTATCTGTTTTTAATTCAAGTAAGGACTGCAGACATTCGATTTTCAAGTAGTTCCAACTTTTGCTATCAAACGCCACCGTCAAAGAACAAATAGTTCTGAACTTTGTTAATAGATGCCACCGCAGTCGGCTCCTGGCGACGAACGTTGGAACCTAAGAGCTTTAGTCAAATATAACCTATAATTTAGCTTCACACAAGTGTATTTAGTGGAACGATCTTTTACATGCCATAAATCTAAGACATGGGACCACCGGCTTTACTTCCCCTCCGAAGGAAGGCATACTGAGGGACTTTTAACGCGCTTAAAAATCCGACCACTTCGGCCGGGTTTGAACCCGCAACCTTGGGCATAGAAAGGAAGGGAAGGGGAGGGAAGGGAAGGGAAGGGAAGGGAAGGGAAGGGAATATAATGCAATCGTTAATAGTCAACCCCTGGCACTATCCAGCCCATGACGGGCTAAGGCCGACCAAGCGACCGCTGCCCAGCCATTCGGCCTGCAGATATTGGGGTGACGCGTTAATCTTGGTTTTCGTGATCGGGGCGCTGTCTCACTGTCAGACAGCTACTCAATTGTCCTCACGAGGCTGAGTGCACCCCGTTCCAACCCTCACGTCAGTTTTAAAATCCCTGACGGAGCCGGGGATCGAACGCGCTACCCCAACACCACGGGGCCGGCAATCGTTAATAGTGCACATATTATTCTCCAGTCTACGGAGCAGACGACCTCGGTGTACCATCCCTACCATCGTCATCTCTAGTCTATATAGTTAAAGTCCAACGCACGCGTATTCATGACGATACCATTTGTATTAAGCCTGTTTTAGCTAGAACAATCATATAAATCACTATTTTTATCAGGTCACTAGCTTCGTTTTTGGTCTCTTCTTTGTAGAAATTTATCCACAAATGGCGTGCTAAACATCGTGAAAAAAGGAATTGATCACAATTATTAATTTGTTTTATTGTCCCAAAATATATAAGGAAAATAAGTTCCACACATTTGGCAAAAGAGATACATGAATGAACTGCGAGTGACAGAAATTAAATCTAAAGCAGATCCTTCGCGGAGAAAAATTCCAAGTATCTTGAAGAAACTCATAAGAACAAAGACTGACCTTAACAAAAGGTGGCTACACACGTAACTGCAAGCTTGACAAGCACGCATGATCAATCTTTTTTTTACAGGAATGCAAAATTTTCCTACGACACCAACACGGTACAAGTATGCTTGAACAAGCGCCACTTGGCGCTTCCACTATGACGAGCTAGGACGACGATGCTCTCGCTTTGGCTGCTGTTTGCCTTGCCCACAAGAGGAAAACGCGAAAGAAGAAGCGTGATATGTGGTGCAAATAGTGATGTGGGCTGGGTAAATACCCAGTGGGAAGGTAAATATAAATTGGATATTTACCCAGGTATATACCCAGTGGTCATTTAAATACCCAAAATTAGGGTATTTTCAGTTTTTTGAGCTTTGTACAACACTTTATGATGCGTAGATGAATTGTTGGACAAACAAGGACCGAAACACAGGTATTTGATGACTTAAATTGAAATCAGGAACAATATTGATCCTTCAAAACTAAAAAAAAGGGGGGGGAAATGGACGTCCGGGTATTTTGGGTATTTATATGTTTTGGCACTTTAACCTTGTCTTTAAGTGTGTTTATTCCTTAAACTAAAGTAAAATATTGGATAAAACCTTTTGGTTGTTTTGTGTTTTAAATTTTAATAAATACCAAGATATTGAGAAGGTCGAGTTTTATTACTGTACTGGAAATGAGCAACAAAGATGTGGGAGGGAAAAGCTACTTTTGTAGTAATAAGAGAAGGCTATCCTACCCAGAATTCAAACTGCCACTGTACTTCCCTCCCATTTTCTATTCTTTGTTTGATGCCTACTGTACTTAACCTAACTATTTCAGTGTAGTGGAGTTGTTAGTTTATAGTGGCAACAGATTTTCATTTCAGTCTTTTATCTGAACTTAAGAGATCTTTAACTTAAGTTGATGTCTTATGTCAAAACACTTGATAACATCATTTTTGTGAACTATTAGTGTTTTGAAGTCCCAATTCTAATTAAATTTAATTTAATTAACTATCTAATGTTGATACATTTCTAAAAAGTTAATGTAGAATAATTTGCATTCCGGTACCCTTTTTTAAGGTTCAACTTACCACGACACAGGATTTCTAATGAAAAATCTAAAATACCCGGATATTTACCCATATTGGGTATTTACCCGAGTGTATACCCTGCGTATTTTACATCACTGGGAGCAAAGAGTAGTTATTGAAGAGAAACACCTATTCCCGCGTTAATTTGCTGAGTGAATTGAAGATATAACCGCGTGATTGGCATAATTATATCAAAATGAATGAAGAAACTTATCTGAACATTTTGTCAATCGTAACACCTTTAATTAAAAAGAAGAATACGATCACGGGTGGATATGTTTACATTCCATGTCTGCGGGAAGCCAAGGCTTTCCTAGCGCGAGGCACAGTGTTGCAAAATTTACACCCTAGCCGCTGAGAGCAAGCAGCGCGACTGTGTGCAGCTGTGCAACACTGGCCACCTGACACCAGCGTGACACGCGAGCTGACTGCCAGGGCGGGACATTGGAGGTCACGTGAAGTGATACAGAAAGTATGGTATTGGTTAAGAACTGTCAGTTATTGGTCAGTACAAAACAACGGTTATTGACGGTTGACCTTCTTCAGATCACTAGACATAGTCCAAATGATGTCACCACCTGTAGAGCTCACTCACGACTGACGTTTGCTTGCACAAGCTGGATATCCTTGGTACACACGCTCCGTTTCGCTTGGGCAAACGCGGCTTGTACAAGCTTGCACGATTTCAATTCAATCCATCTTCTAGCTGCTTGTAAAATTAAAATGCTCGCGCAGAATTATCCTACAGACGCTAAAGCCTGCTTGCACAATAAGATTGATCATGCATGCTTGTAAAGCTTGCAGTTACGTGTGTAGCCACCTTAAGACACAATTACATATATTTCTCTAAATGAAATTTCAACAATTTTAGACAATATTTGCAAATCAGAACGGCGAAAATCACGGTACGGGCAGAAACAAATGGCTGAATGTACATGTGCAACAAACATTGAGGACACTCGAAATGAGGGATTAGTGAAAACAAAAGGCAATCACAGTAATAATCAGAGCATGAACAAAGAGGGACGCGGACACTTCAAATGCCCCACTGGCTAATTAGTCCCGGAGATTACCAAGAATATTAGCAGTCATTCTTTTACTGGGAACAATGTAGTGGGGAGAAGGCTTAACAAGGACCCTACACGCGCTGAGTCACCAATAAGACCAGGGCCGGCCCTAAATAAGACACCAGCGATAAGCGCAATACCATGGGAGGACAGCAATGATTGACTACATGTCCCAGCAGCGGGAAATGCACAACTGTGATGCAGCCCAGTAAATAAAAGATCCCACACCACTCAAAAATCCCATTATACCAACAGAAAATTGATCACAATTTTTACTTTGTTTTATTGTCCAAAAATATATAAGGAAAATAAGTTCCACACATTCGGCAAAAGAGATACAGGAATTTTTCAGCCATTTTCAGAGTTGCCTTAGTAAACGAAATGTGGAATGCTTTTCAGTCGGTCAACACGATTGCACCCTATTGTAATGGGTGTTATTCCCTAAACTTGCAAAAGATTATATGAGATTAATAAATGTAACTTATTATATTATTATAGTTTCGATCAGCAAGCAAACATCATCGGATCCCTTGAAATAACAAAACACATTCAGATAAAATTAACGTTCATCAACCTTGCAACACATTTGTAAAAATCTACTTATTCAGTGTTTATAATTGCATTGGGTATTTCTCTGCAGTAGTAGCCGATCCTTAGTGGAGTAGTTTGGTGGAAGGAGGGTGGCCGGTTACGAGTGGATATGTTATAGGCCTTGTCGATATTAATTTTAAAAAATCTTCTTCAGCGTTTCCGTGTTTTTGACAGCTATACTGGCAGTATTTTTTTGGTATTCTGTCATATGGTGAACATTTCACCCACATAATCGTAGACAGAGATTTGAAGACTAGGGATATATAAAATTTCGACCAATTGAAAACTTAATTCTGAATATGATAGTTTAAATGAAAAACGATACTTTAAAATATTATATATAAAATCGTATAATACAGTACATCAATACTAAAAATAGGCCCACAAAAGCGCAAGAAAGAAAATACATTGTACAGTAAAACCTGCCTTCAACCGACCCTTATTAAACGGAAACCTGTCTTAAACGGAAATATTTGACGGTCCCCTGAACTTAAGGAGTGATTCTGTAGCTAACAAGGAATGTGCAAATAGGTCTTTCTTCTTTAGTTCCCCAACTTACATGTCAAAATGTACTTCCTGTTCCTGAAGCTTTTCCCAATGCTCGCTTTAATGAGTTGTTAACCAACAAATGCCTGTCTGTCTCGGCGCTTGTCAATCAGCTTTTAACTGAGCACTTGGTAACTTACATTACTGACTTAAGTTTGGTGCTTTTCAGTCGGTCAACATGAATGTACCCAAAAGAGTTGGGTAATACCCTATTCCTGAAAAAAATTACTTGAGATAAATAAATACACTAGGATGACCAGTTTCGATCGTCAAGCGATCATCATCAGATCTGTCACCGGCAGTCACTGGTGCAAGGGTGAAGTTGGACACTGCTAGCAGCTCCAACGCGGAAGACATCCAACCAGATAAGTAATATCTGCACTATACAGTACACCCATAGCTGACTTTTACAACCATATAGTCCCTCCAAACAGACAAATTCCGGATTTATATCACCATTTTAGCATTTCACCTAACATCATATATACTACACCTAGCATACACTGACAAATTGCATTACCAATACTGCAACTAAATAATTGTACATATTGTAAATATTTTCACCTGTATTTTCAAACATAGATTTTTCAGCTTTGTAACGGATCTGATGATGATCACTTGACGATCGAAACTGGTCATCCTAGTGTATTTATTAATCTCATGTATTTTATTTCAGGATTAGGGTATAACCCAACTCTTTTGGGTACATTCGTGATGACAGACTGAAAAGCACCAACGTTTAGTTTACTAAGGCAACTCTGAAAAATGGCTTCAAACCTCACAATGATACATTACTCACATACAATAGTTCGGCCGCGGTGGCCGAGAGCGCTAACGCGCTACCTCGTGTCTCGCTGGCATCGGGAGAGCGTGGGTTCGAATCCCACCTCGGCCGTCTTGAAAATGGTTTTCTTGGTTTCCCATTTTCACTACCAGGCAAATGCCGGGACGGTTCCTTCAATAAGTCCACGGCCGATTTCCTTTCATAATCCCTTCCCTGACCCGTCCTTAAAAAATAAAATATAAAATAATAATATAAAAAACATGGCCATTGGCTGCATTAATTTAAAAAAATAGTTCGGCAGTAGTCATCGTAGCTTGGAAAGCAACGGTTGAGCTTGATCCTAACACGAGAGTAAAGGTGATGCAGTACTGTATTTATTCGTAGCAGAAATACAGTATGTGAATACAACACTGAATAAGGTATGTACACCATTTTATTAGTTCTCAGTATGTCCATTATATGAATGTTCATGTTATAATTATTTTATCATAAGCCTACCTCCGTTAACCGAAAACCTATCGTTAACGGAAAAAAATGGGAGTCGCGTTCGATTCCGTTAAAGGCAGGTTTGACTCAATTGTTATATTGTTCGAGCCCGCAATAATGCTAAATAAGACTTGCAGCTTAGAGTTAGTTGATGCTGCTACATTTGGGACTTATGGACGTGGGTGTCTGATAGCCAGTCCTCCTCGTAGAGCAGCGACTATATACAGTACAGTAGCATTCTTGGCTGTCAGTCCTTAGATTTGAGTTCGATACCCGGCCCTGCCAAGAAATTTAATTCTGATTTGAGGGCTGGATCAGGGTAAACTACAGTCAGCCTCCTGGATGTGGTTTACCGTGGCTTCCCACTTCTACTCCAGGCAAATGCCGGGATGGTACCTAACTTAAGGCCACGGCCGCTTCCTACCCAAATCCTACTTCAATTACAAATATACACACTAGTTAAGACATCACAGTGACACATGTCATACAACTTAACACACCCACCCAAGTACACGGGTCTAAATGACCAAGATGTCGCAAAGCCCCTAAAGAAACAATAGAATTTTATTGATTTTGGTTTCAGATTTTTCCGGAAAATATTTACTGTCGATTGCTTGTCTCTGCAGCACCGCAGGTTTCCATTTAAATACATTTTGTTTCGTCCAGGTGTAATCGTACTGTTTTCTCTAGTGTGGATATATAAGTTATGTCAAGAAGTGAAATGTGACCTCATGTTTGTCTCTCTGGCTGGAGTGTACAATATCGATAGCAGCTAGTCACGCAACATGAATAGTATTATCTCACTACCAGTTCTCTTCATCTTCAATAGCACTTCTACTTGAGATGAGTTATGAATGTGTAGTTCCGTTGTTGTTTTCTTCCACGGACTTTTTGTGACTATACTCTTTAGGATGGGTAGGAATATATAATAACTAGGGCTTGGATTTTTAGGTGCTAAAATCGGGAAAATATTTATTTTTTTATGTATTAAAAATACCTGAAATATGTGACAAAAGAGTAAAAATATTTAATTATAATTTAGTTTATTAATGTGAATATATACAATATGCAGTACTCACGAATGTAATTTATGCTATGCCTCGCTGACTACTGAAGTATTACAATACACAATGAGATATATCTTCAGGTTGTTCATCACATTTAACCGACGATTATCGCGAAACACTTCTTCTGAAGGTGTGAAACTGCGGTAATATGTTTCTTGCCCTCGAGATGTTGTGTAACTTGAGATCGCTGTTCAGCCTTGATTGCTTTCCCACATGGTTGGCAGAACAGAACGTCCCCATCAGAAGTAAAATTATCTTTAAATTCTGCAACATACTGCTGCAAACGATAACTTGTAGTTGATTTTACTTTAGGCATCGTAGAATTGCCTTACACTTCACAGGGGAGGGGGTATGTCTTGCAAGTGGTGCAATATGGTTATGGGCAAGGAAATCTCTGGCTTCCACAGTGAGTGGCACGGGGTGACAAGTTAAGAATAACACAGTTACAAGCTGACATACGCTCTGCATGAAGATTAGATAGCTCACAGGTTGAAAAATGCAATAAACTGAAAGATGTAGGTAGCATAGGCCTACTGATTTTAAAAATGTAAATATTATGTATTTTTATGTGCTAATAAGTGAAAAACAGGAATTTATGTATTTATAGAAAAGAATCTTAAAATATATATTTACGGTACATAAAAATATTTATTTACCTAAAAATCCAAGCCCTAGTAATAAAACGAAATGTCAAATAAAAAACACAAAGCCTGGCATTTGAGTTACAATCACACACCAGTACAGAAACAATAATAACACACGTTATAAGACACTCAATCACATGGGACAGCTATCCACGATGCGCGAGCACCCTAAAATGACAAAAAATACAATACACTGGCGGGAGAAAAAATCCCAACACCAAGAAGGAGTTGTGCAAGATTAACGAACGTTGGTAGGCGTGTTCCTACTTCTGAAATATGAACGTTGATTCAAATTTCCCGCAAATCGCATTAGCGTGGCGCTAGTAGTGGCCCCATAACCTTGCACATCAGGTTTGCTTTAAATACGGGCTGTACTGTGCGAGAGCGTTAGTTACCTGCGAGATTAGACGGAGTGGGTCAAGAATGCTTTTACGACGACGAAGAGGCCAGTATCTATTTCCTGGACGCGTAGTGCTGAGCTTCTGTAATGGATTGACTCCTGTCATTTATTGTGTCTTGCTGAATATTAAGTTCGGCAAGATCCTTGCTTGAGCCACAGGGACCCAGTGGCTTTACCCTTCGGCTACCTTGAAGATCTTGTAAGACGGCCTGTGGTGGTCCATTGTGTACAGGGGGCCGCAGAAAGCCAGGCGCCTCCTTCTGATGTCATCTGAGAGGTTCATTAAGTTTTTACAGTCAGAAAATCTATCATTTTGTGAAATATTATATTTAATCTACAGTATTTGAAACTGACATGAAGGCTGGGATGGGGTGCACTCAGCCCCGTGAGGGCAATTGAGTAGCTGTCAGATCAGAGAGGCAGCGTCCTGGTCAAGAAAACCAAGATTAATGGCCGAGGAGCCAGACGTTCTGACCACGCGTCACCCCACAATCTGCAGGCCAACAGGGCCAGGCAGCGGTCGCTTGGGAGGTTAAGGCACTGTCCTAAACGATGAGTGAACAAATATACTTGAGTGCTTTTGATCATTCTGAGGACTGGTTGATGCTCAATTCAGAGAAAATATGCAAGTTCAAGATGAGTTACCAAGAGCACATTTTAAACATACCACATTATCATCATCATCATCATCATCATCATATACATTATTTCAGTAGTATAGATCCCTCCTGCGGCGCTCACAAACGACCGATCGTGACAAATGAGCATTCAAATGAAAGAGAATAGACATTAGTAGTGACGAATTGCACTATAATTTCATGAATGAAAATCCACAGCCTGTTTCCAGTCTCCGACCGGGTCAGGAATGGAATGAATGAAGCCCCCATCTAGCGGCGAGGATATGGACTGTGCCGGCTGCCGAGGCCTGACGCACTCCTCTGGGGCAATGATTAAATGAATGACAGATGAAATGAAATGATAGTGGAGAGTGTTGCTGGAATGAAATGTTGACGGGGGAAACCGGAGTACCCGGAGAAAAACCCGTCTGCCTCCGTTTTGTCCAGCACAGATCTCACATGGAGTGACCGGGATTTGAACCACGGACCCAGCGGTGAGAGGCCGGCGTGGTGCCGCCTGAGCCACGGAGGCTTTTACTATAATTTCATAAATATCTATAATTTCTTTAAGAAATGACTTTAAAAAAATGTACGAAGTGTGCGATTTGCAGCTACTCTTGCTGTAGGAAAATACGCTCCATAATTGCTGTCCACTTCATATTTGGGCCGCTGTGACGCCTGTTTCTTGTCATTTTAACATTCTAAGATCTTTCCTTTATCATTTTGCATGGATTTCAGAAACAGTAAATCAAAGGAATGAGCACTCAAATCGTATAATGTCATAAATATCGAATAACCGGTGAGTGTTATGATGATCCGATTTTCAGTCATTGCCTTCTTAAGTTAGGGAACGTAGAACTTGGAATTCTAACTGAAATGCAAATAGTGTTCTATAATCATTTGGTTGAAATAAAAACATAACAGCCTTTCTCCGTAAGTCTCTCATTATAAATCTATGTGTGGTTTATGAACATGCGAGATTTCTCGCACGGGTCCGCTGGTCGTTATTTATTTTGGTAACTGGATAGACCACTCCATCTATTGAATTGTGAGCTAAGGTAATTTCGTGAGGCGACGCAAGTAACGGGGAAGCTGAAGTAGCGAAATAAGAGACGCCTGCTGGAGTGGAACCAGGACAACAGCATGCGGAAACCGCAAAGTGACCTTCGACTGGGGATCCGACTTCATCTTACAAGTATCAGTCGCAAGTGGAACCGGCTTACAGGAGCAAAGGGAGTTTACACTTCATCATGTACTGTTCAAACCAACTTGTGGTGCAGTGGCTATCACTAGAGCCCTGCACGGATAAACAAAACGCTATCCGTATCCGCACAACTGTTATCCGCATCCCCACAACAATTATCCGCATCCGCACGACTGTTCTCCGCATCCCCACAACAATTATCCGCATCCGCACGACTGTTCTCCGCATCCCCACAACAATTATCCGCATCTGCACAACAATTATCCGCATCCGCACGACTTTTTCCCCATTCCAATGTTTGTTATACGAATCTACTGGCATTACAAAAGTATTTTTTATTAGATAAAGCATAAATTAGACTACTAAGGCAACATATTTACACATTTGAAGAAATATTCGTTCCCTTAGGCTTTATATGTAAAGTGCTATGTTTAAAATGAATGTTATACAGCCGGAATTGCAACCCTTTTCTGTTCGGAGTGTTAATTATGCTTAATAACATAATTTGAATGAAATTAGCTTAAATCATCATCTTACATTTGTCATGAAAAACACATAACGGAAATATTTGATGATATGTCATAAACATCCGGGTCCTAATAATGTTATGGCGCTGGTGTTGAGGCTTAGTTCGTAACTTTGTAGTGCGGTCATTGAGTGGTGAACACGTAATAAGGTTTTCATAGGCATACAAAATACTATTCGGATTGTATTCAAAAAACAATCCACAACATTTCTCCAAACATTATCCGCCCGCAGCTTATCCGCTATCCGCACAGTCATGCAAACTATATCCGCATGGCGAAAAATTTTGCGGATATCCGCTTTAGCTATCACTCCTGAGGTGCAGAACAGGGTGAGGCAGAACTGGAAACAGGTGGCTTCGATTCCCACCTCAGTCATCCCAGGTTTCCCACTTCTACTTCAGCCAAATGGCGGGATAGTTTTTAACTTTGGGCCACACCGCCTCCTTCCCAATCCTAGCCACAATTACAAATGCACAGACTAGCACTGCCATCACAATCAGACAAACCCTGCAGACACGTCAACAGTATTAACTGATCACGATGTCGCAAGCCCCTAAATGAAACAACAACAACTTAATGACGGTGTACTGTTCAAACGTTGACGGGTTAGTTGTAAAGTTATAATAATTGCAAAAACAGGCAGCCGAAGTCGGACTACAAATATCATTTGAAAAAAACTAATTTCATGACAAACATCACCGATGCCCCGAAAAGTATAACGATTCATGACAGATCAGTATGTAAAACAAATTCCTTTAAATACCTAGGAGTATGGATAATGAACGACTCACAGGAAAAGACAGCAATAGAAACGCGTATGCATAAATTACACAGATGTTTTCAAATGACAAAAGATATATATAATTTTAAAAAACTTATCCTGGAACAGTAAATTAAGGCACTATCAAACAATGGTCAGACCTGAAACCCTGTATGCGGCAGAAACACTTAAATTAACAAGATTTGGTGATTTAGACAAATTAGAGAAGACTGAAAGACGAATTCTGAGAAAAATACTGGGAGCTAAACGAAATAATAACGCAGAATATGGGTTACGTACAGGGGCGTATATAAGGGGGGTGCTGAGGGGGCTCCAGCCCCCTCCCCCCCCTCGAAAAATGCCAATAAAAATTAAGAAAGTGTTTCTTTGGTAAAAGCATAAAATAATTGTAAATTTGGTTGTACCCTAATCTTAACTTATTGGCTAAGTTATAAATAATATTAAGATTGAAATTAGACTACCTCGTGGTGTAGTGGCTAGCATTCTTGGCTGCCGCCCCGGAGGCCCGAATTCGATTCCCGGCTCTGCCAAGGAATTTCAATTCTGGTCTGAAGGCTGGAACGGGGTACACTCAGCCTTGTGAGACAAAACTGAGAATTCCACAGTAAGTTACGGTACTTTTAAGAAATAAATTATCGACTTGTAAAAAAAAAAAAAAAAAATCTGGGTACCTTTCTGCTTAGTAAATTGACAAATATTTAGATATTTGCCATTCATACTCCATAGGCCATAATATAAAATTCATTAAGTATAAAATTTTATTTGTGTGTTGTATTTTACAACTTTTTTGTATTGCCAGTAGGCCTAATTGTAGGCTATGTAAACTTTGAATCATATCAAAATAATCACACAAAGTTACTCGTATAGGCCTATGCTTTACGATATTGTTTGATATTTCTGGGTATTTTGCGGTGACAATCCCCTGAGAATACTCACAATTTTCCCGGATAGTCAGCCACCCCCGAAAAAAAAAATGGATATACGCCCCTGGGTTACGACCAAATAGAGAGTTATATTTGAAATGTGAAAAATTAACTGATGTAATAAAAAAGAGAAGAGTAGTTTTTCGGGCACATTTATAGAATGGAAAATACTAGACTAATTAAACAGATCTTCAACTTACTGAATATTATCAAATCCAAACCCACGTGGTTCATTGAAATTGACACAGATTTGACAAACGCCAGAATTCAGACAGACACAATAGCAAACAGATCAATCTTTAGAGAAGCTATTCAAAAGGCAGAATTTCAAGAAAGAAAGAAAGAAAGAAAGAAAGAAAGAAAGAAAGAAAGAAAGAAAGAAACAAACAACTCGCAGGAGAAAGATCGACACTCTAGTGATAACGATGCTGTTACACGATTCATGCAATTGTATATGCGGAGTCGAAGCAGTTCCTTAACTCTACTTGGCTCATTATCACGAGATTAACGGTCATGTAAAACTACAAGATTCTTGAACTCTGCTGGTTACGAGAGATCTGCTTCTCGTGAAACAGCTGTAAAGCCCTCGATTAATGATTTGAAGGTAGCGAGTACTAGCCTTGTTCAAGTTACAATTTTTATTTTGTTATTGTTCTGTAGAGATATAAATAACGCAAGCGTTAATTTTGGAACAATACAACTGCATAATACTAATGTTAAGTTTTCGTTTCACTTTCTATTATCGTGTAACGAAATAAACTGTAAAAGAGTGATGAGAATTTGAACCAGGAACGTAGACATTGCAGATACATGTCGACGTTCTTCCAACTGAGCTACACGGGATTTACTTTGTACTGATGCAATTTAACGCTTAAGTGACTTGCAGTCTGTGCTCTGAACTATTCTTCGTCAAGCTTGCTTCTACGAACATGCTTCAACATTAATATCGCAGTTTGAGAGAGACCGGATCATTGGTCTGTGTGAGAGTGGTCTGTATCTGCACGTTATGGCCAGCAGACACCAACCCAACTGAACAACAGATATAGCAACACTCGTAGATGGCACAGACCCAACTCGACGGATAACTGTGAGGTAGGATCACCGCATCATTCGGATGGCCCAGCGCCCCGCGCAACAGCAGCTCAAATTCGAGCAAAAAAGGGGCACTCCATGTTATATAACAAACAGTTGGGTGGCTTACGAGTCCGTGTTTCTTCAGTTGGTCTTCCAATGACCCCACAACATTGACATGGAAGCCTGGTGCGGTGTTAAGAAAGATCGGCGTGTGTCGACGAATGACATAGTGTCGTCTTTATATAGTGACGAATCGCGCATTCATCTTGCCCGTAGTGATCGCCGCTATCGTGTGCGACGACGTACCGGGGATGGGGCTCCTCAAGAAGCACACAGGGCCAACACCAAGCATTACGGTCTGGGGAGCTATTTATTATCTTTAATGTGAAATCACAATTAGAGATTGTTAAGGGCAATATGATGTCTCACCAATATGTTGACTAGGTGCAAATGGGATGATTCAACAAGACAATTCTCAGATTCACAATACGCACATCTCCAGGACATCACAACCTGACAATGGCCCACCAGATCCTCGGACTTCAACCCAATTGAACATGTGTGACACATGATGGGTGGACAACTGGCCAACTTGCCTCAGCCACTCACAACTCTGGAACAAGTGACTGGTGCAATGCAGCACGCATGGACTAAAATTCCTCAGGAAGTGATCAAAAGCCTTATTTTACTCCAAGCCTTTAAGATTTCAGCATTGTATAAATAACAGCTCATGGTGGGCTCATCCTGTATTGATTGTTGCCCACATCTGAGGTCAGAGGGACCTAAGGGCCCTTACACACGAGCGTCTTTCTGTCGCCGTTGTCGACTGCGGAAAGTGGTTCATGTGTGGTCGCTTGTCGCCGCCGTGCCGTTGTCATATAATGCAATGGGAAAAATACTTCCCCTTACAGACGAACGCTTTCCCGACCACATGTGAACCACTGTCGCTAGCTGTAGCCGATCCCGTCCACTGACCACATCCTGACTGCAGTGCTTTCCTTTTCACACGGGCGACATGTCAGCCACATCGTGGCAGTAATCATGATGGAGCCGTCTTTCTTCTGTCGATATGGCATTCCTCATCACAGTACCAGTCCTTGAAATAATTGGTTTAATTTACTGAAGTAGCACATTGAAAAAAAAATAGACAATCTGAAGAACTGGAAAAAGTTATCCGGATAATTGCAAAGTTGGTGATATAAAGAATGAAACTGCCCAAACTGTTGCTGGACTTCTACAATGGGATGTATCCACATTCTTCGCGTTTTCCTTCTTTTTTTGTGTCTTCGCATAAGCAAAAGAAGTACAGCCTCCTCTTCAGAATCCATACTGTGAATGACCGAAGTTCCACTTGCCGAACGACATTATTAAACCCCATTTGATTAATCTACTCCATCCGCGGTGAAGCTGACCGGACCCCATTTTGACGCTGGCCCAGCCACAAAATGTGGCCGTAGGCCACTGAACTACAGAAGTGGTCGGGGCGGCGACAAAGAAGCGTATTTTTGCAGTCGACAGAAAAACGCTCGTGTGTACGGGCCCTATTAGAGTGTTATCATGGTATCACACGTAAATACTCGTCTTACATATTTAATTGAAGCATTCCTTCATGGTGATGCAATTTCCATTTTCATGGGCGTATGTTTCCCCTTAGCATTCCCGTTTGTACAGGGTCCGGCAACATAACTTCCTTTTTTAAAATGCGCGCCATTCAATTGTTGGATGTCGTAGCCGAGCACTTGTGGTCTCGTTCGTAAGGTGGTACTATAAAGTTTTGTCCCGACATAGTTCAGTTGCCATTATGCGTTGGAACAGGGAGGAATGTGCCTTTGCCGTTGAGGCCTACTTTTCGAGCGGATGTTCTGTGATCGCAACCCGGAGCGCCTTTCGGAGGCGCTTTAATTTAGCCCCGTTGGCTCCTGTCCCGGACCGGAAATCAATTGTTACGTAGGTCACTACGTTCAGATGAACTGGAAGTGTGACAGGACGAAAAACTGGAGTCCCTCGGCCTATTCAATCACCTGAGAACATTGAGGCAGTGAGAGCTTCAGTGTTGCAATCACCACGGCGCACAGTGTGTCGAATCCCAATAATTCTAGGTGGAAAAAATTAATAACTTCGTTAATAGTGCTGGGATTCTATTAAAAGTTGGCAATATACCGTTTTTGAGGTCGCTGAATTCATCTCTGGCATCGTCTAAAGTGTACGATCTTCGGGGGGGGGGGGGGGGGGGTGTAAATATATAGGGGTGAGGGGTAAGGTGAGGTGTAAAAATGACCGAAAGCAACTCAAGAATCATCCATTTTTGTTAGTAAAAATCACGATTTATATGTGTATATGATCGTTTATGTTCGACCCTCACTATTATGTGTTTGAAAACTGTATCATAATGATGGTCATTATAACACCGTTTTTCATTACGATACAGTTTCTCCAGCCAATCAGAGCTCGTTCATTGACCAATTAGGTAACGATAATTTCGCGCATGCGCTCAAAATCCAACATGTCGGACATAAACACAACATCGAACTATAATAAATTACCGACATGGAATACCCACCGTCCATAAGTTCGCGTAAATAAACTGGCGAATATGAGACAAGAAATAGCACAGTACCTTAAAATCACTAACACTAATTTCTACACAGCGCATTGTCTTCAAATGACTGCGGTGACAATATTACTGAGGGACGGCTGATGTAAACATATGGCTGCATATGGCAGAGCGCATGCGTCGGCCGTTCAAAGCTCTTGAAAGACGAAGCTATAACACCCAACGCTCGCTCTGCGATCACAAAATTCCAGTAGCTGACTCTCAACAGATATTTATGAATATTTATGTTAAAACATATAATAAAGTTATAATTATCGTCGAACATAAACAGTCGTATGCAACTCGCCTATAATGGTAATTAAGACACTCGTATGGAAATTATAAAACTCGCATACGCTCGTTTTATAAAAAATACTCGTGTCTTAATTATAGCCATTATAGGCTCGTTGCATAATGTACTATTATGACAGTGGTAAACATACTATTTAAAACTGGATAAAATATGAATAACAATGAGACTTTCAGTCAAGTATTCTTGTTGCACCTTATTTGAGGGAACAGACGAAGTCACTGTATGTAAAATCATCCAGATTAAAAACGTATATTAAATTATTATTAAACATAGAACAACCAAATATGCACAAAAAATAACACTTATTTTCGAAAAATAAAAAAATATTCCTCAAAATCATACAAACGATTTCTTTATAACAAACTGTCATTTTACAGTCCTGTTAATGACGTAGTTTTAGTAAACACACTTCACACACGAAAACAATATTATATCTCTAGAAAAGCATTGAAATAAAGACAACATATATTGAATATTAGGCCTATTTCTCCTATTGCAAATAAAAAGAAAACGTTCATTCGTCAAGTAATGTTCTCATTAATCTCACTCCCCTTAATAATAACAAAATGTCTAATCTTCATTCGTCACCTGATTTTTCTGTCGAGTCCAGAGCATCGTAGTCATTGCTCTACTGGTCTTCATCATTTGATGTCAAAGTACCTTGGGGGTCATTAAGTAACTCAATAGCTACCATAGGTAGATTACCTATGTACGTGGCATTGTTCTTCCTGCACTCTCCCATTTTTGTTAATATTATGGGATATCAACTAAATTTTGTTTCTTAGCTCCTGCTCCTGAGTGTAAGTAAGAGTTGTAGGATCAAATTTATTCATAACATATTGAAATATGACGTCTGTATGCCCCTATTTACGACACGACCGCCACGCGTTGAAAAATTCTTCTCTCGGTAATGCCCACATAGTAACTGAAAATAAGAAAATAAACCATCATGCACATTCGTGCGCAACCAAACCACTACAGATCCTGAATCTACATTAAATTTCCTATCGAATGACGTTTAAAGTAAAGTGGCACTATGAGGCACTCATAAAGTAAATAATTTATTTATTGCAGAAAGCTTGTATTACGCATAAAAGTGCGAACACATACCTCTTTTCACTATTCCATGAGCCGCAGAAGACAACACCTCGTTGAACTCACTAGAATCACAACGTTCGGTTCACTCCGACACCTCCTATCAAATGACCTGATAACTGCCAGGAAGACGTTTCAGCACCTATAACCTCCCTCCTACGCACCAGAGAGCGGAAAGGAAGACCGAAGGTCACCATCTGGTTTGTTCACTATCGAATGAGCCAGTTTTCGCTTTCATTTGCGACAGTGAATTTTTTCCACCTAGATATGAGATTCGACACACTGTGCGGCGTTCTGCACGCAAACATGTGTCTACCCTTGGACTTTCCGATCGGTCTGTGAGGAGAATTCTTTATGCTGATCTTCATTTCCATCCGTACAAGATGGCGAGTTCGCAGGAACTTTCTGAACGTGACTTCAATTGTCGGCGGAACGCGTATGAGGTTCTCCTTGAAGTTGTTCCTGACGACGCTTTTTTTTTTTAGTGATGAAGCCCATTTTAATTTGCGTGGATCCGTTAACAAACAAAACATGCGCTACTGGACTGCCCCCAATCCTTAAGAACTTTCGCATTCATCTAAAGTCACAGTGTGGTGTGCACTGTCCTCAGCTGGAATTATTGGTCCCTAATTCTTTGAGGAAAATGCAGTCACAGTTACAGTGAATTCTGACCGGTATGTAGGCATATTACAGGATTTTATTTTTCCACGGTTGGATGAGTTGGACTTAGGGGACATTTGGTTCCAAGAAGACGGTGCAACGGCACACATTTCAAGAGCATCCTTGGCTATATTGAGGAACACTTCCCGGAGCACCTCATCTCACTTAGAGGCGATTTTGAGTTTCCGGCCCGCTCTCCCGATTTGTCCCCTTGTGTTTTTTTTTTCTATTTTGTTTTTGTTTTTGAAATCCTGTGTTTATGTGAACCGTCCAACGAGCCTACAAGATTTGAAGACCAACATCCAGGAAGAAATTGCCAACACAACGTCTGATATGCTGGCAAGAGTCATGACAAACGCCAGAAAGAGGTTTACTCAGTGTATGGAGAATGGGGGACGTCACCTACCTGATTTTGTCTTCAAGACTAAGTAAAACAAAACTTTATGTATGCGCCTACATTATAAAAAAAATATAAAAGATTTCTGATTCATACAATGAGAGAGAAGCTGGTATTCAGAAAGGTGTAAGGCAAGGCTGCAACTTATCATCCATACTTTTCAAAAGGAAGCTTGTAGTTTAACGTGACCGTTAATCTTGAGATCATGAGCCACGGGACCTCCTTTTTACGTGGAATCCGAACCACAGGACATGGCATTTCACTTCGAAAATCTCACATGCATTGACCGGGAATCGAACCCGGACCGCCTTGGTGAGAGGCATACAGCTAGACCGCTGAGCCACCACGCCCCCCCCCCCCCCATACTTTTCAATCTTTACATTGAACAAGCAATGAAGGAAATTAGAGAAAAAATTATAGTGGGAGTGAAGATTCAAGGAGAAATAATTTCAACTCTGAGATTTGCTGATGACATCGTCATCTTGGCCGACAAGCCTGAGGATTTGAATGAGTTTTTGAATGGTATGGACTCCGTCTTACGGAAAGAATTCATGATGAAAATAAATAAATGTAAAACAAAAATACTGGAATGCAGCCGAAATAAATCAGAAACCTCTATGGAGATCAAATTGGCAGGTGAAAAGCTGAAGGAAGTAGGAGACTTCTGTTACTTAGGAAGCAGAATAACCAGTGATGGACGAAGCAAAGAGGATATTAAAAGAAGGTTGGCTCAGGCAAAGAAAGCATTTCTACAAAAAAGGAATCTGCTGACATCGAATATAGATTTAGGTATTAGGAAGTCATTTTTGAAAGCCTTTGTCTGGAGCGTGGCGCTCTATGGAAGTGAAACTTGGACTATTGGTGCAGCAGAAAAGAGGAGAATTGAAGCATTTGAAATGTGGTGTTACAGGAGAATGATGAAGATCAGATGGGTAGATAGGGTTACAAACAAAGAGGTATTAAGACGAGTGGGAGAGGAGAGATGTTTCTGGCGACTGCTAATGAAGAGAAGAGATAGGTTGGTAGGACACATACTAAGACACCCAGGAATAGCAAGCTTAGTTATGGAAGGAAGGGTCGAGGACAAAAACTGTAGGGGTAGACCAAGGTTAGAATATGTTAAACAGATTGCCTCGGATGTAGGGTGTCGGAGCTATGTAGAGATGAAACGAATAGCTCAGGACAGGGAGGTATGGAGAGCTGCATCAAGCCAGTCAAAAGACTGAAGACTCAAACAACAACAACAACAACGATGGGTTTTATTACGTTAAAAAAAAAAAAGGAAGTTATGCTGCCGGACCCTGTATGAGGTCGGGCATGAGGTGAGATGAATTTCTGGCGAGTAAGGATTTTACGGCTGGATTTACCCCGCGCTAACCTGAAGAGAGATGAAATGAATAAAGATGAATGAACTGAGCAACGGGCAAAATTCCGGCACCCCGGCGTCTCTTAAAGTCGCAGCAGTTAAACATTATTATTATATTTATTATTTTTATTATTAATATTATTATTATTAAGACCATCTCGTGAGTGTAAATGGTTTACGGCCTTACATTTCATTTCAGTTAAATATGGAACAGTGGAATGGCAGGCAAAGGGATGAAGATATAGAAATACCGGTAGTTAACTATTACCCACGATAATTAAAAAATACTACTCTTCAATAACAATGTTATCTTACACTGCCATTTCAAATTAATTTTCGAATGACATTTCTTCACTTTCAAATTGTACGTACTTATATTTATACTATCATGGGAAAGAAAATATTGCTTCCCTTCAGTTCCCTCCCAAGATCACTTCTAGTGGAAACTCTCGCCACTTAACACGCAGAGCAGCGGCGACAGCGCGTAGTGCTACCATCTAGCGGCTCGAATAGACAACTACTGGAACGAACTATTCAATAACACAATTCGACTTCGAAATCGCAAATAAATACAGATTTTAAGTCCTTTGCGTTAAAGGACGTAAAACCAATAAAAAATAAAATTAAACACATACCGTATGCCTTAATAAGGACTTTGAAATACCTGTCAGTCAGTAATTTCGTACAGCTGTTACAGATACCTTCATTAGAGTGATTAATTGCTAGAAAACAACCAGTTAATCTGTTCTAATCCCATGGGTGCTTTCAGACAGAAAATGGCAAAAACTATCTTCATGACCATGACATTTTGGCAGACAAACCCCCCGCACACATTTAGAGACTGCATTTAAGAGTTATCTGCTCTTCACAACCCACTGAACTCACTTGGAAAAGGATTAAATGGATAGGTTTAATCACAGCAATGTTTTAAAGAAAGACAGAAGCGGCCATAGGAATATTTTCAGGAGTTGTGAGATCTCATTGTGGCGCTCCCTCCCCTGTGGAGACTAAATATAACAAACATTATTAATAACTATTATTTTAATATTAAAATAATATTCCTATTAATATCAAACAATATTGTTCGCTTATAATCGCGCTTAGACGAGGCTAGGTATGATTATTATCTACACAAAAAGCAATATGTCTAATATGATGTTACTAATTTCTTACATTACATAACAACACCTTAGTATAGTGTAACGTTCTAACAATAGGTAAAGTTTCAATTTCACTCGTAGCTTGCAACACATACACAAATCACAATCCATATGCACCCGCACACGATTGAACGCCAAGAAAACAGGTGGCGGACAGTATATTATATAGATATTGGTTTCAACTCGTTAATTAATTTAATACAACGTTAAGTTAAGTACGAATGTCACGTTATTATGTCTATACTTTTGAAATGCACGCACCCCAGCTCGCTTACAGTATATATAGAATTAATTTTGACGGGTAGGGTTAAGTAGTATGCTAATAAGGTGATAAGAGTTTTATTTTTTTGCGCTGTCAATCTACCGTTGCATTTTCTGCGCCTCCCATATGACAACGCCTGGTGCGGTCGCATCGTTCTCACCGCCCTAGGGCCACCCATGAGAAAGTATGCTATGCTCAGATTAATAGAAAGAAATACAGGTACGTAAACATTAGTAGGTAGACTCACAGCTGTTTGTTTTGAGGAAATCTGTAAAATGACTTGGGATCACTTTGTATTTTGTAATTAAAACACCCCTACATAGCCCAAAAGTTACACCTCTAACATGTACAGCATACAGTATAAAGTTGCCAGCTGATCTAAGTCGAGTTCGTAGTTGTCTGCGCGAACCGCTAGATAGCACGCAGAATCGTTGTCGCCAGTTTCTCGCGGGAGTTTCCACTGTTATCATTTTGGTTGGTTGGTTGGTTCTAAAGTTTAGGGGCTGCGACAACGCGGTCATGTAGCCCCGTGTACTTTGGGTGTGTGTAGAATCTGTCTGATAACCGGTGTTAATTTTGATGACTGTATTAGTGTGTGTATCTGTTTTTTTAAATTTAAGTACAGACTGCAACTTAGAATTTTTCAAATAGTTCCTACTCTTGCCGCCAAGCGCCACCGCCAACGACTACTAGGTCAAGTTCAGAACTTAGCTACTAGACGCCACCGCAGTCGGCTATTGGCAACGAACGTAGAAACCTAAGAGCGTTGTTTACATTCTTAACCTATCCAATTTAGCTTCACACAGGTGTAATTAGTCGAAGGATCTTTAACATGCCATAAATCTATGACATGGGACAGCCGGCTTTACTTCCCCTCCGAAGGAAGGCATACTGAGGGATTTTTAACGCTCTTAAAAAATCCGACGACTTCGGAAGGGTTTGAACCCGCTATCTTGGGCATAGAAGCTCAGCATTATTATCATTTTAAGCTATGCAGATAGCTTGTGACCAGCTGGCGGCATAGTCTGCAGGGGCTATAGATATTTTATGTGCTTGGTGCAGTTGTATTGACCTGAATCTTGTTTTCTTTTTTCTTTACGCTGATTCCGTGTTTTCAGCATGCAAACTGTACCAGAGCAGTTGGCGATCTTTATGTGTTTGTCTGAATCATAAATGTTGACTTAACTTTAGACTGTGCTGCAAGAAACAGAACTAAACAGAACAATGATAATGGTTTTCGTGATATTATCACGGTAGCTAATAACTTACGTGTGTAAGGCACGCAAGGACATGAGTCGAGGCTACCTCTGAACTAGGACTCGTACTGTTAATCGATTAATTTCAGTTATCGGTTAATCAAAGTAGAAAAATCGATTAATTGCTACAAATAACGATTAATTGATTCTGCGTTCAATCGATTAATGAATTAATTTGTCGGCGGCTTCGGTGGCGTAGTCGGTAGCATGCCGAGCTTCTATGCCCAAGATAGCGGGTTCAAACCCGGCCGAAGCCGTCGGATTTTTTAAGAGCGTTAAAATCCCTCAGTATGCCTTCCTTCGGAGGGGAAGTAAAGCCGGCGGTCCCATGTCATAGATTTATGGCATGTTAAAGAACCTTCCACTAATTGCACCTGTGTGAAGCTAAATTGGATAGGTTAAGAATGTAAACAACGCTCTTAGGTTTCTACGTTCGTTGCCAAGAGCCGACTGCGGTGCCGTCTAGTAGTTAAGTTCTGAACTTGGCTTAGTAGTCGTTGACTGTGGCGCTTGGCGGCAAAAGTAGGAACTATTTGAAAAATTCTAAGTTGCAGTACTTAAATTAAAAAACAGATAACATACACTATTACAGCCATCACAATTAACACCGGTTATCAGACAGATTCTACACACACCCAAAGTACACGGGGCTACATGACCACGTTGCCGCAGCCCCTAAACTTAGGAACCAACCAACCAACCAACGAATTAATTTGTCGATTATACGATGTACTTCGCTTTTTTCATCACAGAAGCAAAACAGGCATTTAATTAATTAAAATATATTGTATCATATATTTTTAAATATGGTACCTTCTTTGTGAAGCCAGCCCCGTGGTGTTGGGGTAGCGCGCCTTTCTCTCGCCCGGAGGCCCCGAGTTCGATTCTCGGCTCCGTCAGGGATTTTAAAACTGACGTGAGGGTTGGAACGCGGTGCACTCAGCCTCGTGAGGACAATTGAGTAGCTGTCTGACAGTGAGGCAGCGCCCCGATCACGAAAACCAAGATTAACGGCCGAGGGGATCCGATGCACTGATCACGCGTCACCCCAATATCTGCAGGCCATGGCTGGGCAGCGGTCGCTTGGTCGGCCTAGGCCCTTCATGGACTGTATAGTGCCAGGGGTTGACTTGTTGCATCTTCTTTGTGAAAACTGGGCTAAAACAAAGTAAAACAAAAATGCTCCTGTCCTAAATTGTAAACATTGAACAAGAATTCAAAATCTTTGCTGAAAACTCTTCGTTAACTTTTTGAAACTCTTCCCAAGTTGTCCTTCCACTGTCACTGACTCTTATTTGGTTATTGTTAACATAAACAAGGAAGGTCACTTTGTATATTTAGGCAAAGAGTAACTTTTATAAATAATAATAATATTATTATTATATTATTATTATTATTAATAATATCGTATGGCCTCGGGTGCCTGGTGCAAGCTTTGTTAATTGACACCCAGAGGGTAGCTTGCATGTCGAATTTCGTCGTTCCTTTGAACGCTATGAAAGTCAAGGAGGTTAGATATCTAAACTCCTTGACACTACTACAGCGCTTTCAAGTAGAGAATGGAGGAACTTTGTGTTGGCGGAAAATCCCGAGATTAATTTTGCCATTGAACACGGCCTACTGAATTCAAATGGGTTCTTTAACATGCCAACAGCATATGACATGAGTGTCGTGATTTTTGTCGCCTTCAAAAATCACTTACCATGGCCAGGGGCGAACCTGCAATCTTGGGGTTGGTAGTCAGACACTATAACCACTCACCCACCGTGGCAAGCACTTTTATAAATCTATATGTATCATCCCGAAAATAAGCGTAACTCAACTTAAGCGATGACTTCTCATTTAATCTTATTTTCTTATTTCGCGTCTACAAATCAATTAATCGATTCTTCGGTTAGCCGATTAATCTATTATTTGGTCAGTCGATTAATCATTTTCTAATCATTTCAAATTATTCGATTAATCGATTATTAATTCATAAACCGAACATCGCTTATTACCGGCTCTACTCCGAACTTCAAATTGGTAGGTGAAAAGCTGAAGGAAGTAGCAGACTTCTGTTACTTAGGAAGCAAAACAACCAGTGATGGACGAAGCAAAGAGGATATAAAAAGTAGGGTGGCTCAGGCAAGGAAAGCATTTCTACAAAAGAGGAATCTGTTGACATCGAATATAGATTTAGGTATTAGGAAGTTATTTTTGAAAGCCTTTGTCTGGAGCGTGGCGCTCTATGGAAGTGAAACTTGGACTATTGGTGCAGCAGAAAAGAGGAGAATTGAAGCGTTTGAAATGTGGTGTTACAGGAGAATGATGAAGATCAGATGGGTAGATAGGGTGACAAACGATGAGGTATTAAGACGAGTGGGAGAGGAGAGATGTTTCTGGCGACTGCTAATGAAGAGAAGAGATAGGTTGGTAGGGCACATATTAAGACACCCAGGAAGAGCAAGCTTAGTTATGGAAGGAAGGGTCGAGGACAAGAACTGTAGGGATAGACCAAGGTTAGAATATGTTAAACAGATTGCCTCGGATGTAGGGTGTGGTAGCTACATATGTAGAAATGAAACGATTAGCTCAGGACAGGGAGGCATGGAGAGCTGCATCAAACCACTCAAAAGACTGAAAACTCAAACAACAAACAACAACTACTCCGAACTCGGCAGACGAGTGGGCTTGAACAAAAACCGTCAGCTGTCCTTGAAATGGTTTTCATTGGTTTCGCATTAATAGCTCCAGACAAAATGACGAGACGGAATTCTTAGAGTCCACGAACTCAATCGAGATTTTGAATGGTTATTTTTTATGTATAAGTTTAAAAGTGATTGGTGCAAAAATGACGGTAATTATCGTTTCCACGAGAAAATGATGTGTATACAGTATATAAATTATATATGAACTTTTTAACTGACGGTGGTTTTGGGGTCCAGGGGATGTTAAAACGCGAAGATATGTTAAAATTTACAGGAAGCCGTAACATGGCACCCATTGCAATAGTTAGCTTTCTAATGACTAAAATGCATACCAGTGAACAGATAAAGTATCTATAAGTTATACTATGTACATTTATCTAAATCCTATTTAGTTAGTCGTTATGATTATACTGTATTATAGAAGTGTTGGTACAGTGGAACTTGGATAATTCGAACCTCAAGGGACCAGTAAAAATTCGAATTATCCAAAATTTCGAAATAAGAAAGTTCTTTGAAAAGGGTAGAGAAAATATATTGTATTACGTTTACATAATGATTTACGTTCAACAAAGCAGATTAACAGACGACCGTACTTTATAAAGACTGTATCGTGAATAACCTGTAAAGTTTCAAATGAAAAATAAAACCAAAATGTACTATTCACCTATTTTACGACAGTAGTAATCCAGCAATCTAGTTAGTCTTTGATAAATCTACTGTTTTTCAAAATAGTTTAAGATTTGTACCTGTTTCCTGCAATTAAGTCTCTCAGCCATCACAAAAGAATCGAACAAATTTAAGAAACGGAAAACAGAACTACTTACGTCATTTCTACTTTAAACAAACCGCGTAAGTTCTGTGATGTGGTTTGTTGCTTGGGGCTGCACTCGGAACAGTTTTTTCGGGAATTGTCCCTACTGTTTGGCTTCTGATCGGCTTTTTACACTAAAAACATCGAATTATCCAAAATAAAATTCGAATTAACCACGATTATTTAGCATTGATTGTATATAAAATGCTAGGGACCAAGAGAAAAATTCGAATTAAAGAAGATTTCGAATTATGGAAGTTCGAATTAGCAACGTTCCACCCTAGGATTCACATTTCAATCGTGTAGGAAAGTGAAATACACATGGTCAAGGCAAAATAGAATGAGTGAAGCTTTGTTATAGTAATTCATCATTGCATACTTCTGCACTATGACGTAACAATATGTTTAAAAAAACAATTAAGTACTTCCAGTTTATTTAGTTGTCCTCACAAGGCTGAATGAGCCATTTTTGTAGCGAACAACCTTGCCGGGTGTATCAGTTCGCCTACAGTACAACAAATCAATCAATTTTGATCATACTAGATGAGGTTTAAAAGAAATCTGGAACTTGCGACTAAAAACAACCACAACAAGGAGACTATTAGGGGGTCTGTGAATGAAATCCTCATAATTTAGGCCGACATCTGAAAGGCCCGCAGAGAAATTGCTTAGCGCTCTGCAGCACACGCCACATCTGTGCGTTACGCACAGTAAAATGTTGCTCCTTGCCTCAGTCCTCCATAGAACTCTGTTTCACAAGCAACATGGCCAATGACCCTCTTAAAATGACAACCCACCATTGCGGAATGCAGGAAGAATAATAATAATGAATGAATGAATTCCCCATGCCATCTCCAGCCTTGGGATCACCATAAACTCGAGAGGAGGGGCTGATTTATAATAATAATAATAATAATAATTATTATTATTATTATTATTATTATTATTATTTTACGGCTTTTACGACATTTTAACTAATAATAATATTAATATTATTAATAATATAATAATGTACTATATCGCTTTTATGTCCCTTTTAACTACTGTGGATTCAGGGCACAGTCAGTGCCTGCGGATGCTGTGAAAGGTTCTACGCATAGGGTTAGTACTGCTGTTCTGACTCAGTGAGGAAAGCAATGGCAAACTACCTCACTCCTCTTCTTGCCAAGTACGCCCCAATAGAGCGCTGCCTTGGGTTTTTGTGGGTATCTACCCACATAACCTAAGGGCGGTACTTTTTGAGGATCCAACCAGCCTTCGGGCTGACTACCTAACAGTCAGAAAACTACTGTGGCTTTTAGGGACGCCAGGGTGCCGGAATTTTGACCCGGAGGAAATCTTTAACTTGCCAGTAAATCTACTGATACAGTTTCCTCACATATGCACACCCTCAAATACCAACTCACTGCGCCAGGATTCGATCCTGCAACCTTGGGAACAACAGACAAGAACGTTACCACTGTGCCACGTAGTCAGAGAAAGAACATCAATTAAATTAATGATATAGATAAAATGTAATATTAATAATGCTGATGATGTTTACAGACTTCGGAGCAACTTAGAAACATACACCCACACCGAAAAGATACCCAGCGTAATCCAAAAAAGACGGGTAACTTTTTACGCTCACCTCATCTGATCACCAGCTGAAAGAATGTCTAAATGTTTGTTATCCTACTTCAGAAGTCTCAATACGATTCCTTCTTGGCTGGTGGAGATCGATAAGGACCCTTTAAAATATGGAACTACAGAAAAAGACATTCAACTCTGAACACCACTCAAACACGAACTTGAATAGGCTCATCGAGAAGTTACAATTCGACCGAGGCATGTTCATTGGGATGCATGGAAGAAGGCACACTCCGAAAGGATGGAACACCCAGTGGGTCCGCAAGAAGACAAAGAACCGAGATCTCGTGGTCTTTAGTGGCCCTACCGATGAAGAAATTAATAATAATAATTATAACATAAAATGTTAGCTACTGTACATTTAGGTTATACTGTAGTAACAAATAGGAAGTGCAGCTGTATATTGGTTCTTAATCCAAACAGACATCCAAATAAACATGCAACAAAGAAATTTTCATTAAACAGGAGTAACTATAATTATTTTAACTCACACAGCAGATCACAGTCAGGTGGCACCAATACTCACCTAGAATGAGAGAAAAAACAACGTCAACATTTCGCACAAAATCAATGGCAACAGCAGAATATTTTCTAAGAGGAGCCTATAATCAAGATAAGCATATCTGGTTGGCACACAGGCATATACATACATGTGTATGCATTTTGTGTATCGTATTTACACACACGTTTAAACTAATAAATGTATTTGTTGTTGTTGTTGTTGTTGTTAGAAAATATGATCTTTTCCTTATTGGAACTCATTACCTGCCTCAGTCTTAGAGCCTTTCCCCAAACATATTGACGTGTTTAAGAGAAATTTTGTGTAAATACTACGATGTAATTACTACAGTTCCTAAATTGCGAATTGTGTTTGATGTTATTGATGGTAATTTTCTGTATTTGTACAATTTGCCACCGAGGAATTACGCCCATTTGCAAATATTATATAATATATAATATAGGCTACAGAGATCTCTTCCGCAAAAAGATACTGACTAGTGGGCTAACCCGAGACGAGACACCGAACCCGAAAAGAAGACAAGGTACCACCTGGACAGCGGAGCGCAAGATGGCTCACTCACAGAGAATAAGGGAATTCTGGGCTCAGAGGAAAGCGAAACAAACTGCCAAGTGTAGCAAGACTTAACGTGGTCCTAGATGGCTTCAATGAATTATATATATGAAGGGCCAGGGGGGAAAACGATGAGTCATAAAGGATGAGTTTTTCAATAACACGATTTTAAAGTTCAAAACGTACTATTCTGAAGCAGCCGTTAACAATGTGTAGTAATGTGAGACTGTAAATGAACAACAACAGTACTTGACAACAGAATTCTAAAACAACATTTTTATTTCCTCAACATTTCAAAATATTATAAACTTTTAAATACACTTAATACATAGACTATTGTCAGAGAGATGAACGATGAGAGTCAGTAGACAAGTTTTACACGAACTATCAAACCAGGATGTAATTTCACTCAAGTTTTTCAAACATTATTCTCTTTTTAATTTCACTTTTAAAGTTCAGTTTTACGGCGGCATCTAGTAACCAAGTTCAGAACTAGTTGTCGTTGACTGTGGCGTTTGGTAGCAAAAGTAGGAACTACTTGAAAATTGCACGTCTACAGTCCTTACTTGAGTGAGTGAGTGGTTAACGTGTCAGTTTAGTAACCCCATGCTTGCAGGTTCGCTCCTGGCCGTGGTAAGTGATATTTGAAAGGCAGCAAAAAATTACGACACGCATGTCATACGATGTTGACATGTCAAAGAACCCATTTGAATTCAGTAGGCCGTGTTCATAATAGCAAAATTAATCTCGGGAGTTTCCGCCAACACCAAGTTCCTCATTTCTCTTCTAGAAAGCGCTGTAGTGTTCAAGGAGATTAGATATCTAACCGCCTTGATTTTCATAGTGCTTCAAGGAACAACGAAATTCGACATGCAAGCTACCCTCTGAGTGTCAAATAACAATGCTTGCACCCGGCACCAAGGCCATACGATATTATTATTATACTTGAATTAAAAACAGATAACACACACTAAAACAGCCATCAAAATTAACACCGGTTATCAGACAGATTCTACGCTCACTACACGGGGCTACATGACCGCGTTGTCGCAGCCCCTAAACAAAGGAACCAACCAAAGTTCAGTTGAGTCTTAAATTGAGTCATTAGTTGAGTTTGAAGAATCTATCAATCTATCAAGTTTTGAGTTGTCGTAGCAAAGTTTTCATCAAGTTGAGTTTTTCGGTTAGCCTCGCCCTAAGTTTGGTATGCTTCTAATCGCATTGCGCTTCAGCTGAACACAAAAATAAGCATTAGCCCATTTTTAACTGTGCACTCTGTTTTTTTGGAAGTCCATACAAATTGCCTCTATAGCCTACTTTCAGTATTTTGGAAGCCTTTCTTGTTGACCTTTTACATTCATAAAAACTTCAGCTTTCCTTAAGTGAAGTTCACGGATAATTTTGTTTTGTTTCACGGATAATTTTGATTTGTTTGATTTCATCTTGTACAGTTTTTATGTCTTCTTTTGCGTTGTCGATTTTCACTTGGAGTTCTCGTTCCTTTGCTCTAAATTTGGCACATGTACTACTACTGTGAAAGCCTCCGTGGCTTAGGCGGCAGCACGCCGGCCTCTCACCGCTGAGTCCGTGGTTCAAATCCCGGTCACTCCATGTGAGATCTGTGCTGGACAGAACGGAGGCAGACAGGTTTTTCTCCGGGTACTCCGGTTTTCCCTGTCAAAATTTCATTCCAGCAACACTCTCCACTATCATTTCATTTCATCTGTCATTCATTTAATCATTGCCCCAGAGGAGTGCGTCAGGCCTCGGCAGCCGGCACAGTTCATATCCTCGCCGCTAGATAGGGGTTTCATTCATTCCATTCCTGACCCGGTCGGAGACTGGAAGCAGGCTGTGGATTTTCATTTTCACTACTACTGTAGTAACTTAATGAGAAGTAAAACACACAGAGAAAAGACGACTCACTCAATGAAGATAACCCCAAAACAAAATACTAAGACAAAAACAACAAAACAGCCGGGAATTCTGGGAGCGGCTGGCTGACCCTCATCAGTCTTGCCACCTAGGAGCTTGACTCTCATCACTTTTCCCCCTTGTGGCAAATATTTCCCTGCTCATATCTATTGACTGCCATCACTTTTCCTCATACTAGTACCATAGCTACCGACTGGCACTAATAACTCATTAGCCTACTTTCAATTTTTGCAAAAAATGAAAGTAGACTTATGAGATCAACACAGGGCGAAAAATTGTGTGTCTGTCTGTGTGTGTGCATGTGTGTGTGTGTGTGTGTGTGTGTGTGAGTGTGTGTACTCTGAATGTCTGTCCCCCCCTATCAATTCGAACACGGTGAAATCGAATTGAACGAAATTTGGGACAGAGGTAGCTCTAGCATAGGGCACCTCAGTGTCATACTTTATATCGCCACCATCTTTACCAAAACTAAATGGCGGCCACTCAAACGTTCAAAACGTAAACTCAAATTACGGCTAAACTAATAATCCGATCTCTACCAAATTTGGTGACAACATACCTTTATATAGGACGCGTCTTTCACCCAAACTTCAAGGTCATCGGCCTTGCCATTTCAGGATGGCGGCCGTGTGAATTATGCAACCATTATAATCAATAGCTTAAGACCCACCAATTCAGATTATCAAGCCTAGGGTGGTTTAAGCTATCCTGAAGGTCGTGATCCGTTATTTATTATAATTTAATATTATAATATTATTCTGTATGAGTGGCTTAAAAGAGCTGAGCCGTATCTGTCACACGACAAGATGGCAGTTGTCCTCATGAGCCTGTCTTATATTTCAGTAGTTTTAGTATGTTGTATGTGATATACCCTACTGATACAATAATATAAACTTTGTATGAAATGATCTATAATGAAGATGTAATGCAGTGAAGAAATAGTTTATTTCAAGTCATTATTTGCCAACAGGTTGTATCTAATCAGTTAAGATCGCCATGATGTTAAGGATATGGAGCGTGTTAGTTTGTCATGCAGTTGACTGGGGATCGAATACTGCTACAGTTAACTTTCTTTTTTCTTGAATTCTTTTACAAATTATGTGCACAAGCTCTTTCCACAGATACTGAATAAAATGTCATTTAGCTCAAAGGGGAGGCTAATGTATACACTCGTTTATTAATAAAATCACAGTCCCAGCATTGCACATAACCAGAAGACATTAGGAAAAGGAGAATAGAAGAACTAGATACACGCTGTTATCAACCACAGCCTTCTTAATGTCTGTACGGTGCTGTCCTCTTGTGGGTTATGTGGGTAATATTGTTCCAAACATACCGCTGTGTAAATACCTGGCCTCCTGAAGTATGGCAATTTTGTAATACTGGTAGTTCAACTATTAGCCACGATCGCGCTCCGATTACCTTTAAACACTGCCAGCTGGATCGCCTCCCTCCTGGCTACTTTAAACTGCCTGCTCGTTGAACACCCAGAGGCGTACAAGATAAATATTAATTCACTGCAAGGTCACAGCACCAACCTACTGTGATCGGCGCGGATTTTTAAAGGGGAAGGTACCCAAAACGAAAGATTCTTAAGTTTGCAGGCTGGCTTAATATAGAGATTAACGGACGTGAATGCATTACAATAAGTTAGTAGTTTTGTTATTCAATCATCATAAAGTATATAATATTGATTTTGACACTTACTGGCTAATTATCAATATAAAAGAAAACAAACACTACATGGTGGTAGAGGTGGTTTTAGGGATGAGGACAAAGAGTTATAATTATACCCATACATTTAGGAGAAAGTAGGCTATATGTTCTTTGCTGAACATCTTGTTTTTTTCATTTTCATGACTCTCATCGTTCTTCCCCCTGGCCCTTCATATATAAAAGTAAATAAATAATAAATAACTTAAGAGCAAAGCTAAGACATTGTACTTTGGTGATTAAACTTTAAGCACTCTACCGTACAGAATGCTTGATTCTCGTTCGTTCATTCGTTTGAGTCTTCAGTCTTTTGACTGGTTTAATACAGCTATCCATACCTCCCTGTCCTGAGCTAATCGTTTCATCTCTACATAGCTACCACACCCTACATCCGAGGCAATCTGTTTAACATATTCTAACCTTGGTCTACCCCAACAGTTCTTGTCCTCGACCCTTCTTTCCATAACTAAGCTTGGTATTCCTGGGTGTCTTAGTATGTGTCCCACCAACCTCTCTTCTCTTCATTAGCAGTCGCCAGAAACATTTCTCCTCTCCCACTCGTCTTAATACCTCTTCATTTGTAACCCTCTACCCATCTGATCTTCATCATTCTCCTGTAACACCACATTTCAAACCCTTCAATTGTCCTCTTTTCTGATGCACCAATATCCAAATCTCACTTCCATAGAGCGCCACGCTCCAGACAGAGGCTTTAATCTATATTCGATGTCAACAGATTCCTTTTCTGTAGAAATGTTTTCCTTTCCAGTGGTAACCTACTTCTTATATCCTCTTTGATTCGTCCATCACTGTTCTACATATTGTACATTGTCCAGTCATTTGGACACATTTGTGTTGACCGACTTATGAGTTACAACTAACAGTTTGTATTAACAAGTCTATCTACTACCAGTGGTATCATGAGCCACCTAAGCAACAGATCTACATAATGCACCCCATACTCCTTCTGCTCATATTTCCTAGTGGTGAATGTTCTATGTATGACTCAAATATTGAATGGTCCTCCACTATTCCACTTTACTAATCTCCACTCTATCCACAGACGCAGTGGGACCGATCAAACTCCTCATCTTGCCACTGGGTTTCTTCAGCAAAGCCGTGAAGTGGTCACGAGGAAGAACTCCCAAACAGGTCGCAACATCTGACATTCCATACCAGGTAATAAAATTGCTCTGTTAATGGAAGCCACTATTCGAGGACCCAAATAACCAATCGTAGGCCATCCAAAAATAGCTGACATTAAGACTCTGCTTTGATTAATCTACAACTCCAAGTAGGAACCAAACCTTCATATCATGATACATTTATTTAACTCCCGTCCCTGCTCCACAATACAGCGCTATGTTTTGATAATCACATATGGGAATCTCAGACCGAAAGGTGTAAAGCAAGGCTGCAACTTATCACCCATACTTTTCAAACTGTACATTGAACAAGCAATGAAGGACATTAAAGAACAAAATAAAGGAGTGAAGATTCAAGGAGAAATAATTTCAACTCTGAGATTTGCTAATGACATTGTCATCTTAGTAGTTTCACCACAGGATTTGAATGGGTTTTTAAATGGTATGGACTCCGTCTTGAGGAAATAATTCATGATGAAAAACAATACATGTATAACAAAAATAATGGAATGCAGCCGAAATAGGACTCGAGATATCTTACACTAAAACCCAATTCATCTCTAATATAAAAGAAGCTCCAGCTCATCTTCAAATCACCTACGGCCAGATGTTAAAAGTTCAAAAGTTTAAATACCTCGGGGAGTGGATCGAAACAAATAATTCTGAAAAGTTCGCCATCTCACTACGAGTCAATAGTTTCGAAACAGCCTTCCGCCTCACTCACCAACTGTACAATAAAGTCCATATCTAGGAATGCAAAGTCAAGACACTATCAAACTGTGATTAGACCGTGAGCACTGTATGTAGCAGAATGCCTAACAAACCGCGCAGCTGGCCCGATCGAGAGACATGTAAGCTAAGGAAAGAAAGAACATTAGGAAAATTCTTGGACCAGTAAGTTCAAATATGGAGATTAAAGATCTGGAGTAATTCAGAAATATACTCCCACACTGAAAATATCTCAAGTGTAATCCGGAAACTGAGAATAACATTCTATGCCCACCTCCTCAGAATGCCAGTCAGTAGATACCCCAACCGTCTATTATCATTAGGGCTCGGACTTTTAGGTGCTAAAAATAAGGAAAATATTTATTTTTTATGTATTAAAAATACCTGAAATATGTGGCAAAATGTTAAAATATATAATTATGATTTAGTTTATTAATGTGATTATAAACAATATGCACTACTCACGAATGCAATTTATTCTATGTCTCACTGACTGCTGAAGCATTACAATACAAAACGAGATACATCTTCAGGTTGTCCATCACAAATGACCGACGATTATCGCGAAACACTTATTCTGAAGGCGCAAAACTGCGGCAATATGTTTCTTGCCCTTGATGTGTTGTGTAACTTGAGATCGCTGTTCAGGCTTGATAGTTTTCCCATATGGTTGGCAGAACAGAACGCCATCAGAAGTAAAATTCTGCAACAGACGATAACTTGTAGGCTAATTGTTTTTACTTTAGGCATCGTAGAACTGACTTACACTTCACAGTGCCAGAAATGAACTGCATGTGAGTGACACTGGTTCCAGGTAGCTGGGGATAAGGATAAGGCTATGGACAAGGAAATCCCCGGCTTCCACAGTGAGTGGCACGGGGCGACAAGTTAAGAATAATACAGTTGCAAGCTGACATACCCTCAGATTGAAGATTAGACAGCATAAGGTTCTTCCCCGTTGAAGTAACACAGAACAAAAATGCAATAAACTGAAAGATCTAGCAAACTGATTTGAAAAATGTAAATACCATGTTTTTTATGTTCTAATAAGTGAAAAGCAGTAATTTATGTATTTATAGAAAAAATGCTTAAAATATGTATTTACATAAACAAATTGTTTACCTAAAAATCCGAGCTCTAATTATCATACTTCCGAGGTTTAAAGGTGAAGCCTCTTTGGTTGGTTGGAAGTGGATAAGGACTTGTTAAAGTTTGAAATTTCCGAATCAGATATCTTGCTCAGAACTCCATTGAAACAAAAACTCCGTCAGGTTCATCAAGAGGAAGTAAAACCCAGCAAGAGGTTATGTTCACTCGGATAAATTGAAGAAATCCCATTCCGAAAGGATGAAGGCGTGGTGGGCTAACGAGAAGAAAAACAGTTGAGATCTCGCGGTCCCCAGTGGCCACAACGATAAAAGTAAAGTAAATAACTCAACTAACCTCGCTAACAAACCCCATAGAAACAAGAATGATAAGGGATGGAAATACATTTATGGAACTCCCATATCTCTACTTTCATCGATGTTCACAGAAACGTAACACACCTTGTGGTGTAGTGGCTAGCACTTTTGAGATTCGAGTTCGATAAAAATATTATGTTGAAAATATGTTGTTTGTAGCTCGGGTAGTATTCAATGATGAATGATTTAGGGCCTTGCTAACATACAACACAGTATGTTCCTGTGTAAACCCGTTTCCTGCTTGTACGTAGAATGGTTGGTTGGTTCCTCAGTTTAGGGGTTGCGACAACGCGGTCATGTAGCCCCGTGTACTTGAGTGTGTGTAATTTATGGGATAGCCTGTGGTATTGTGATGGCTGTACTACTGTGTGTATTTGTAAATTGGGGGGATAGGATTGGGAAGGAGGCGGCCGTGGCCTCAAGTTAGGAACCATTCCAGCATTTGCCTGGAGTAGAAGTGGCGGAAACCACTGAAAACCACTTCCAGGATGGCTGAAGTGGGAATCAAATCCTCCTCTCCTCTGTTTTCCTCACGAGGCTAAATGTATCCCGTTCCAGCCAGAATTAAAATTCCTTGGTAGAGCTGGGAATCGAATCTGGACCTCCAGGGCGACAGCTGAGAACGCTAGTCGCTATACCACAAGGTGGTCCACTGAATTGTCCCCCCCCCCCCCCTCATCCCAGGGGCTCACTAGACTAGTGGGACGTTGGTTGGAGACCACGGGACCCCAGCTGAGTCCGGCATTGCTTCCACTTACTTGTGCCGGGCTCATCTCCGTCTTCTTTTCTGTCGACCTCTCTTGGTCAACTCTTGTTCTCTTCCGACCCCCACCGGTATTAGGGTACCCGAAGCCTAGGGAGTCTCTTCCTTTCCCGCTCTTGTCTCATCTTTCCTGATATCCCCCCCTTCTACGAGGGGTCAGCCTTCTTTTTCTTTTCATGTTATCTCCTGCCTTCGGCTCAAAATCCTCAAGGAGGCAGAGTGTATGTAACCCCACCACTTCTGGTGCACCCTGAACATTGCTACACCCTCAGGGGCTCACGGCTTGTGAGTTCGGGAGTTGGCGATCCCGAGGTATTCCTGAGCTGGGTCCGTTTGTTCCCCTTTTTCCACTGACTTGGGGGCGGGCCCTCTCCTCTTTCCCTTTCCTATCTGCCTTTCATAGCTCTCCTTCCTTCCAATCCTCATTCTCGAGGTTTGAGGGCATTTCTTGTCTTCCTATCCTGTATTTGTCTCATCCTTTATTTGTTTACCATTTCTTCTTCTAGTATGTAAGTCTGTAGTTAGTATTAGTTATAGTTATCATTCTCAGCTCATCGTTCACTATCATTCAAACCATTAGGGGCCGATAACCTAGATGTTAGGTCCCTTAAAACAATTATCATCATCATCATGAATTGTGTTTTCAACACATGGTAATTCAAGCTGTGATACTTCCCCTGCGACAACTATTCCCAGTAGGTAAAGCTCTCAATTCCCATTCCAAAGAGCATCCTTTGCCGCGTGCGGTACCAGTGACACAAATCCGATTAGCAAGGCCATATGGCTCATTGCCATGAACACTCGCTGTTCCGGAACAAGAGGCTGGAGTCGATCATTCCCACTAACTGAGCATTGCTTGGCTACACCGTTCAGTTGATAGGGTCATTTACAAGGATCGACTGATCGACACAGGTATTATAACAATGTTGTTGGTTTTACGTCTCTTTTAACTACTGCGGCCTTTAGAGACGTCGGGGTGCAGGTATTTTACCCTGAAGGGGATCTTAAACGTGCCATTAAATCTACTGACACGGCTCCCTCACATTTGTGCACCCTCAATTGCCAACTGACTGCGCCAGGATTCGATCATGCAACAGCAGGCGAGTACGTTACCGCAGCACCACGCTGCCAGTCAACAGAGGTATTAAAATCATTACAAATCGTAAAAGATCGCATTTTACTTCACGTAAATAAGTCATTTTTGTTTTTTGGTGTTAATTCATTCTAGGAGAGCCTCCGTGGCTTAGGCGGCAGCACGCCGACCTCTCACCGCTGGGTCCGTGGTTCAAATCCCTGTCACTCCGTGTGAGATATGTGCTGGACAAAGCGGAGGCAGACAGCTTTTTCTCCGGGTACTCCGGTTTTCCCTGTCATATATTTCATTCCAGCAACACTCTCCACTATCATTTCATCTGTCATTCATTTAATCATTACCCCAGGGGAGTGCGACAGGCTTCGGCAGCCCGCACAGTTCATATCCTCGCCGCTAGATGGGGGCTCCATTCATTCCAATCCCTGACCCAGTCGGTCGACTGGAAGCAGGCTGTGGATTTTCATTTTCAATTCATTCTAGGGGATTTGAATATCTTGGTCATCAGCTTCGTGTACTTGGGTGTATGTTGTATGTGTGTGATGACCTATATTACCGTAATGATTGTAGTAGTGTATGATAAGTCCAAAGATAATTTGTTTTCTGTTTATTTCACACTAGCCAGGGCTCACAGTCATTCGAATAGTGATTTTGTATTCACAATATATCATTGAGATTTTAAATATCTCTGTATCTCATCTCAAGATTATAACAATTTTTCATCCAAATGTTCAGGTACAGTTCGATAAGCATTTTGCTGTATGATACTGCAGTGCTGCACACCCACGCTCGCTCTATTCTCCGCATACGAACCCTCTCAGTGTGGGTGGTGTTCATTATTGCCAGTCTGTAAACATGAAATTGCATTACAAGGGCGGAGGGGAGATGTCAACCCTCGGTCCGGTCGGGTCACGTATACCATCACATGTAATTCAATCATATTAACCAGGGGAGTAGCTATTGATGGAAACTGCGCATACGTTTCGTGTTATTACCGGAAGCTATTCTTGTGTATTGAGGCAAAGTGTTACAAAAGTGATGGCCAAAACTTCTACAATGAAAAGTAGGAACTTGTTTTTTGAAGCTACAATCATTGAGTACAAAGTAAGTTATAGAGATACAGTACTGTTTTCGTTAATACAACTCCCCTCCCTCTCAATGGGAACACAAGCTGAGATAAATTCGTTTATGTTCGACGATGTCGAAATGTAAACGTTATGTTTCAGAAAACTGTATCATAATGAGGCTCATTATAACACTATTTTTTCATTATGAAACAGTTTCTCCCACCAATCAGAGCTCAAGAAAAAGTTGTGTGACCAATTACGTAAGGATACCTTCGCGCATGCGCTCAAAATCCAACATATTTCTGTGTTGTCAAGCAAAGTGAATGGTCTCTGCTTTCGGAGTGCCTTGACCACGCATGCGCTCTGTTCAGTCACCAATATAGTTTTATTAAGTTCAAGATTCTTGTAAGTCTTCACTATCGTCTTTTGAGTTGACTGTGGTATCTCCGTGGGATAATGCTACAAATTAACTTGTACACTTGGGAATTACTGTTTTATACAGGGCGAGGCAGAAATAACTCGAGAATTTTAAACCTCAATAACGAAGCAGTGCTAGAAGATATTCTAAAAGTTATTTTCACAGTTTGAAATAGGAGAGTTAGACATTTAACCCACATACTTGTGATCGTTATATGCATACGCTAGTCCTACACAAATTTCTGCAGTCGAAACTCAACGAAGTAGAGGGGTCCAGCTATATGGTTACTGTACACAAACCAAGGACATCCGAGGAAATGTTTCCAGGGCGCCTGATCTTACGAGATGACATTCCGTAGCCAACCCGTTCCCCCGATCTCACACCTTACGAGTTACAAGAGATTTTATAAGTTTTTTGACGAGAATTATTATAGTGACAATGTAGATTGTAAATTCCCCTTTTTTCCCACATTCACTTGATCTTGGTTTTCAAACTTACCTACCTACCCAATCTCATTTTAGTGGTATAAACTTAGTATTTGCAACGAATATTTTAATAGTTGTACCAATGTGTTGCTCTTCACCGATATCTCTCCATTTATGGCTGTGATTATAATTGTAAGCTACTGAGGTAAGGATGGTACTGAGTAATGACATTCAAAGCACAGCCAGGTGTTTCTTCCCCTAAAACATCTGGCAATACTTTAATAAGGATCTCACCAGCCTCCAGACTGAATATCTAACATATTGTACGAGGGGCGTGTATTACGCCACTGCAGCGCTGCGGTTGGCATTCTGTGCAGGTGTGCTGTGTACCTGCATCTATTGGCAAGGCTTAGACGCCATTACAGCAACAGTTGCCCATGTGCTCAAGAGAACTCCTAAACATATGGAGTTCTCCTGAGTAAGCACGCAATTTGCCTGACAGTGGTGGCCAAATGGCAGCATATCTTACAGGAGAATTTGCTCTGTTGTCTACGAGTCGGCGGGACTCGCGATGGACGATGCCATTTCAAAATGTTGTCAACACACACACACGTGCGACTGTTGCCGTAATGGCATTAGGGGGCGTGATGGTGCAGTGGTCAAGCTGCTTGCCTCTCACCAAGGCGGACCGGGGATCGATTACCTATCAATGCATGTGAGATTTTCGAAGTGAAATATCACGTCTGTGGTTCGTATTCAACGTAAAAATTGAGGTCCCGTTGCTCATGATCACAAGATTAACGGTTACGTAATAATACAAACTTCTTTTCCTCCTCGCGTTAAGTTAATGAAAGATCGATTTACAGCACAGACCACCTATGACGATTCAATTGCTTCGAACATGAGTTGCAAGCAAACAAGCATATCTTGAATAGCGCAGAATCAACACCCACATCGTTGTCACGTCCTCCATTAGAAGCACATAAGCACTCTTCCTACACCTGTTACAATATTTGCTCTAATGTTGGAAAGCTCCTCAGTTCAAGTCTCACCTCGTTAATGACATCTGTATACAGTTCTATTGAAGGGAGCGTATGGATGTGATGTTGGCTTTTAACTTCCCAGGAATCATACAGTTATCAGCACTGGGGCGTGTTAACATTCCTCAGAGATAAGCTACACAACCGATAAGGCAATGCCAGCCGGGACAACCTAGATACCATCGTCCGTCATCCAATGTTAATAATGTTAATAATAATAATGAAATCGTGAACCGTTCTCGCTTGCTGAGCCCAAGGTTGCAGGTTCGAAACCTGGCGCAGTCAGCTGGCATTTGAGGGTGCGCAAATGCGAGGGAGCCGTGTCAGTACATTTACTGGCACGTTAAAGATCCCCTTCGGGGCAATTTCCGGCACCCCGGCGTCTCTAAAAGCCAGGGTAGTTAAAAGGGACGTAAAACCAATAACATTATTATTATGAAATCGTGAACATATATAGTGTATGAGAGGTTTTTGGGAAGGAAGAAGAAAGGGACAGAACAAATATGAAAATTTATAGAAATTTAACCTCTCTTTAAGGGGGAATTAACGATAATAATAATAATAACTAGCGGACCCGTGCGAGAAGTCTCGCATAATGGGTTGTGTGCGCCCCATGTGTACAGACTACCCGCCCGGCTCTATTGCTACGCGGACTGTACGCGACACAATTCTTCCAGGGGCTATCATCTTGTTTATTTGTTTAAAAGCACTTTATAAACAAATAAATATATTTCCGTTGATTTTTCAAGAAATGCAAGATTTTTCCTGTACTATTGAGACGATTTGGAAGATTGTGGTACAAACTACACCTTCCAACTCCCTCTGGTTTAGGAGCTTGAGTTTTGTGAAAATACACCTTAGCGAATTATACCAACGCCACCTAAATAATAAGGCCTCCGCACTGGCTGAGCAGCGCTAGGCAGCTCGACCAACAGTAGTCAATCGCGTTGTTTGTGGAGCGTTACAAGTTCGGCGCATAAGTTGTACTTTTTGCTGTAGTTTTAATAATTATTGTAGAAACAAAAATCAAGGAAACCTCAAGGACACTGTGCCCAAAAAGACAAACATATTTTCCCATAGCAACTGACACTAATCTTGATAAATCACCTATGTCCAAATCAACATATCTGCTTACTGGTCCTTTACTTCTTTTCTGTTTCAGCTTTCTCATAATCAGGGCTAGGATTTACATGTAAATACAGTACTTATTTCTCTATTACACAGATATTCATATCCTATTAACTTATCTCCATCGATTATGTTTTCCTATTTCAAATTAAACAAATTTATTTGACATGTTTCTCCATATTTCTGACTTCAGTACATAGCCTACATGCACAATAAATAATTTTACATATTTAGTAAATTTCAATCTAATATTTGTACATATTTTACTCTTATGAATAAAAATATATAGAATTGTAGTTTTCAGTGCCTGGAAATATGGCAGCACAGGACAAGTTTACAGTTATGTAATGAAAAGAAAGATTTCTGAAGTACGTAGGTGTAACGATAGCAATTCTTATGAAAACAAGCTTCAAGTTTGAAAATTTAGAACATTTCATGGTATACTGTTATGGTAGGCAGGCATAATAGGAATAATCGATGAATGAAAGCCAAGTAAGTGTAATAAAAGAAAATTGGATAATTTGATTTATAGATTCAGTATTTTTAATGCATTTATGTGGGTTATAGAAGTAACAAAATTAGTATTATGGGGATAAATTTGTCTTTTGTCCATATTTCATAAAATATAATTACATTTTGACATTTTTAGATTGTACATATTTTTAAAATATATATACATACATATGTACATATTTTGACACATTTTAGTACATATAAATCCTAGCCCTGCTCATAATTTTACCTTAATGTAGCCTATGTCATTAATTGAAGATTTAGCTTTGGCAGTCCTGATGTACCAGATGGGTGAAGCATATTTCTTAACATCTATACAAATCAGAAAGTCAATAAGCTTATTATTGATTCCCAAGATTAAGAAATTTAGTCCTATTGTAATTTCAAAAACAACCCTCTCAAAATGTGAATTGAATCTACTTTGATTTTTTTAACCCATTTAAACTAATTTTTTAACCTTCACTTACATCATTTAAGAAATTTTCTAGTAGCAAAATAAAATTTTAATGTAAAATCTGTTAAAATAATAGTTAAGAATCCGAAGATTTCCAATTCTCTATTCTCTATTAAGCTACAAGAGCACTAGGCTCATAAGTTGAATTGTTGGTGAGAGTTAATTATGTTCCTGCTGTACAATGTAGTCTCGGCTTAATATATTTCAAGATAAAACTGTATTGTATTGTATTTCTGTCTGTAGCCAAATTGTTGATAAATTTTAGTAAATACCTGCAAAATTCAAAACTTTTAATTAAATTAATATTCTGTAATCCAACGCCAGTAAAATATTACTAAAAATTGAACAAGTGAGTGGAAAAAGTACAATATGCAAAGAAATGGGTTAATGTTCCAGCATATTTAATCATTAATTAGTCGCTAACTGATGACACTCCTATTATGACATTTTGAGACATAACTTCTTGCTACTAGTACTACAATTGGCAATTGGTGAATTTTTCAATGCGACGTATAGTTTCGACAGATGATCCTTCTTTTTTCCTCTTGGAAATGGAATGTTATCGTTTTTCGACTCAGCTGTTCAATTATTCTTTTCCATTTTTGCCTTTCTCCCTTCATTTAAAAGTGAGGTTAATAAGTTCATAACGTTCTAAAAATCATAATAAACATCATTATCGTAATAATTATGGGCCTTTTTTGTTATTATGATGAAACTGTTTATTTCTTTTTCCTCCCTCGGTATAGAAGGAGTTTTATAGTTCAAGCATTACTGGAAAGCGTATTTTATGAAAGGTAAGGGAGAAGGTAAATTCTACGAGGTAGGGTAATTTAGCAATACTGGCTACTCAAAGACTCGCAGGCTATGCAGTGTTCATTTACAGTTGTACATTGCAACAATATTAGCGTTTTCTTTGCGAGTAGAAACATCGTTTGGAAGGGCAGGGAGGAATGACTACTCTTGGTGCGCGTGCTTCCGAGCGCGGAGGCCTTATTCTCTAGGTGGCGTTGATTATACAGGGTCATCGAAAAATAATGCCGAGATTTTAAATAATTGCTATAAAAACTATTACAGGAAATTCATACCTTAGTAAGTTTTAACGTGAACTCAGTTTGTTGCTCTGAAGACGTCTAACGTGTGTGAATGGTTGGTCCGGGTTACTTCATGACCAAGTTATTGGACCTTCCTCTTCCGCTGAAGAAACAATTACGGGCCTAGTCAAATAGAAGACATCGGGCAACAGACTGGACAGCGCATCAATTTGATGCAAGGTGGGGCTCCGTCTCACTACCCACGTCTGCAGAGCAACAAACGTAGCTTAGATTGAAACTTACTAGGGCATGAAAAAAAAAAAATGTTACCTTTTCCACGCATTTTAAGGATAAAACCATTACATTACTTTTAATAGTTCTTTTATAGCAATTATTTAAAATCTAGGCATTATTTTTCGATGACCCTGTATAATAACATAATTATAATAATACTGTAGGCGTAAATGGACACATAAGAGAAGAGGGCACACAGTGAACGAATGAAAGGCGTTTGGGAAGATAAAAATAAGAAAACAGCCACCACCAAAAGCTAGATTTTTGTTTTGTTAGCACTCTCCTTAAAGGGGAATGTACGCAAATAATAATAATAATAATAAAAATAATAATAATAATAATAAATACGGTGGCTGCGAAAATGCGCAAATACCAGCCACTTGCCGCTGAGCTCAATCAAATATACGGCCTAAAGGAAGTTCTCGTTATCCCAGTTGTTGTCTCTGTCAATGTTTTAGTAACAAAGGACTGGGAAAATGCAAAGGAGAACCTTGACTTGAAGAGGAACCATATGGAGTTAATGCAAAAAGCTGCACTCCTTGGTACTGCAAGTATAGTACGTAAGGTTCTGTCTCGTCAGTGACTCTGAACATCTTGAGACCCAGCGCTATCATCAGTGTCTTTGGCTCGCAAGGAGTTCGACGGTGATGGTTTTGTACTCTTGTGTAAATTTCATATGTAATAATAATAATAATAATAATAATAATGCAACAGAGTGTATTCATGAAGAGATTTTCGGAGGATAAGAAGGCGAAAACCATCAGGCCAACTAACAAGTTCAAACGCGCTCTTTGAATGCGCATAACGACGAAAGAAAGAAAGAAAGAAGAAGAAGAAGAAGAAGAAGAAGAAGAAGAAGAATACTTTACCAACGCAGATTTTCGATGTACACTTCTGAATTTGATAGATACCTTTCACAGACTTGGTCACTTAGCCTACATACACAGTTTATGTTTGGGTCATGAAATGCTTTGTTCCTACAAAATGGTTCAACAATAGAAGAATTCCAATGCAAATCATATCAAGTTTGACTTCAGATTAAATGATATAAAATGACTTTAAAAAGCGCATATTCTAGCAACGTACACTAACCAAAATATAATTTGAGCACTTTTACAGAGCAAATTCTTCAATTCTTGCGAAATGGCTTCTTCCTCTTTGCCCATATTTGTATCATCCTCTCTGCTTCCTGAATTATTCTATGTTCAGGGCCGGATTTAGATTTTATGCGCTCCTAGGCCCGTGGGTTTTTGCCGCCCCCTCTTCATATCATCGCGAAGGAGGGAGAATTTAGACCCCAGAAAGGTCTTTGTGATGGTAATCAATTAGATTACATTTAAAATAATGAGAGAATCAACTGTTTCTAAATTTGTATATATAAACTATAAATAAATAGGCCAACGAGATATTAAAATAAGTATCAACCATTATACACTTACAGAAATTCAGATACCTACAACTATGCATAATGAATTAATATTCAAGACTTAAATTTTCTCCTAATAAATCATAAAACATTCCTGTTCTAAAGCTGAAGTCAAAAAAGCAGCTGTTGCAAAACATTTGTCGAACGTAGACGTGTATTGCAGTCTATAACATTTTACGGAAATTTTCTGACAAAAAAAATTGCGGATTAATTTTGCGCCCCTCAACATGGTGCGCCCCTAGGCCGGAGCCTATGGGGCCTATTGGTAAATCCAGCCCTGTCTATGTTACGAGGCTGATTTCTTTTTCGTTCATGTTCATCCCTGACGATCACTTTATGAAGTTTGCCTCTAAATAAATCCCTATTATATGTATCCTTAATGTCAATGTTGGCTTCCTTTAGGTCATCCAAAAGTGATATTTTTAAAACAAATTTTAAAATAGACCTTTTCATACGTTTTTTTTTTTAGAATGTTAACATGATGGCCTGTTTGCCTTTTCTTGATGAATGCAGTACATTTACATTTGTCTGTTGGCACAGGATAGAGTAAAAGGTGGCTTTTCACCGAGGTCTCAGTCTCACTCATGGCTGTGGTTATATGGAAGCTACTGAGGTATGGGCGATGCTTAGTAATTGCATTCAGGGCACAGTCCGTGCCTGTGGATGCTGTGAAAGAATCTGCTAATAATAATAATAATATCGTATGGCCTCGGCTGCCGGGCGCAAGCTTTGTTATTTGACACCCAGAGGGTAGCTTGCATGTCGAATTTCGTTGATCCTTGACTATGAAAGTCAAGGAGGTTAGATGTTAGATATCTAAGCTCCTTGAACACTATAGCGCTTTCTAGTAGAGAAATATGGAACTTTGTGTTGGCGGAAACTCCCGAGATTAATTTTGCCATTACGAACTCGGCCTACTAAATTCAAATGGGTTCTTTGACATGCCAACATCGTATGACATGCGTATCGTATTGTTGCCGCCTTTCAAAAAAATCACTTACGACGGCCAGGAGCGAACCTGCAATCTTGGGGTTAGTAGACCGACACGATATCCACTCACCCACCGTGGCAAGCTAGGATCTGCTCATAGGGTTAGTACTGCTGTACTGACTCAGTAAGGAAAGCAATGGCAAACTACCTCACTCCTCATTTTGCCTAGTACGCCTCAATATAGCGCTGTCTTGGGTTTTTTTGGGTATCCACCCACATAACCTAATATCGGTGCTTTTTTGAGGATCGAACCAGCCTTCAGGCTAACTACCTGACAGACAGAACATGAAGTATTAAATGAAATAACTACAAAATGGTTTAAAGATAAAAGTGAAAAGAGAGGTGATCTTTGTATATTTTAATGTTTAAAAGTATGTGCTGGGGAAGAGTTTAGTATTGTTTAAGTGGAATAACTGGAGAAACTCTTGTAAATCAAATATTGTTGAATGTCAATACGGAATCTTAAACAAATAGAAAACAAAGATGGGTTCTTTTATGGCATTCTACAAAGAATGACAGTCAAGTTAGTCAAATTGAGTAGCATTTTCAACAAGATCCCCTATAGCATGTTATCTTTGAAATTCATCCTACAGCAGCAAGGAAATTGGTATTCTTAGGCTCGACATGAGGCTAATAACCGTAACAACATGGGCTGACAATGAGGTAATAAGCAGAACAGACTTCCCCTCGACACAGCTTCAGGCCCTGGGGAGAATGGCTTCTCCAGGAGGGAGATTTATCATTAATAGAAGCTGACACTTCCTTTGTCGAGACTCTATGAGTTAATCAATGTGCAACGCTTAGTAGTCAGTTGACAGAATACTGTAGATATTTCCCCGACTTTGAAAATTATGGTGAACCGGCACACCTGGTGGTAATAATAGTGATACTTATGCCGTAGTTGAGGTTTAAGCTGTCCTAAATCGGTGGTTATCACCTCGAGTCACATTAAACTATATAGGACAAAAAAATCGAATGAAATCATCGCACAAACCGAATTACACCTGAAAAGACTTAATTCTGAGAACGGTTACTGCTACACAGTTTCAATCTATCCACAAACGGCCAGGCTTGCACGCAGGCCGACCATGCTGTTGGCTGTATATTATCTCTATATTTAAGTAAGCTTTCTGAGTGAACATTTCAGGAGCTGGGAGCAGAAAGGGCGAATAGTGTATGTAATCTTATTGCAGATTCGCCCTTTCACCTCCCAGCTCCTGATTTTTAAACTTCGGCTAACACTTCAACTAGGCTATATCCTGGATGAGACGTACAATGACCAAATATACCCTCAGTTTAAGGTATGTCTGATCGTAATGGATTGGCGAGGAAACTACTGAAGCGAATGGCATGAAAATTCGTATTTAAGTAGAAGGCAAACTTAAAAAATAAAACAAAAGCTACAAATTACGTAGTAAGGCAACTGGGTAATCTGTATCCAGACACGACAAGACCAGGCATATGAAGAGGGCTGTCGTGGTTCACTTGCTACCGCTAATCTGAGAATATCGCAAGGTAAGAGAGATATCTTCCTGGCGTGGACATGTCACAACAGAGTTCTAAAGCATGTGTCTTGATCAAGCATATAAGAAGTCACAAGACATCTATCATTCACTGCTCATGGGCTGTGCACACGCTACTTAAAACCTGTATCCAACCAAGATCCTAGGAATCAACAGGCTACAAGGCATATCCAAAAGGTAAGTTCCATCTTTAATTCATTTAAGGGGTTTGGGACATCTTGGTCATCAGTTGGGTGCGTGATGAGCTTGTCTGATAACCTGTATTTATATGATGACTGTAGCAGTGTGTGTGTACCTATAGTAGGGACAGAGCTGAGGTAATGCCTTAGGACTTGAAGTAAGGTAGGCTACTATCCCGACATTTGCCTGGAGGGAGTGTGGAAAACCCCCGGGAAAACCACACTCAGGATAGCCGCTGTCAGCGCCGGAACTCGAACGTGCGATCTCCGGACTTGCTGCAACTGCCCTAGCGGCCGTGATGCACGATTTAACAAGCACGGCTACGCCGCGGGCTTTTGTATAGTTTCTTTGCTCCCTTTGAGGTTTGACACCTCCCCTTGTCTTTACAGCGGCTACTGATGCAAATTTATATATTCTTAAACGGTAACTTATTGACTTTCCCGCGTATACACCCATGTTTCTACTTACTTAAATCATATTTAATTTTATTTGGCAATTGGCATACCACTTAGACGTGTTGTATAAGTACTGTATGTTCTAGCCTTTACGTGTCTCTTGCTACACGTGTAATCAGATGTAGCGTCTGGTTTCAGAACAAGCCACATCACTTCAACTAAATATTTCAGGAAACACAAAAAACTAGTCCTACAATGTTGCAAAGAAAATAACTACATTTTGTTATGTGGTGAAAGGGTAGACACATTTGTGTATGAGTCTTGAAGATTGTACACTGATTTCTCTTCGAATTATCACAGTTTTAAATTTGGATGTAGACCATTTTGAGTCTAACATTGTTTATGTAGCCTCTTTCTTTTTGAAACTATAATACGTGATGTAGACTTTTTTTGAAATTACGATGAGTTATGTAACTTGTTTTGTAACTATACGAGATGTGAAACCACTCCTTGTAAACTAAAATAGACAATACAATTCAGTTCTCGATTCTTTTGGACAACTGTAGTTTAATATAATACATACAGTTTGGTATTTAAATACAACTTTTGTCATTTAATAAAACCTTATTTGGAGTAGGCGAAAACACAATACAATTAATTCGCCAAACATCAACGAATACTTATTCGCAGGTCAAGTTTCTTGGATAACTATCAGTACCATTCGAGATCAGGACAGGTTTGAGGCAAGGTGATGGCCTCTCACCTCTTTTGTTCAATTGTGTATTAGAGAAAATCATTAGAGTGTGGCGCAAGGTGATGAGCCAACAAGGCCTTCCGGGTTGAAATCAGCTTGGATATCGAAATACTGGATTCAAAACAGATGATTGGTTCCTTAGTTAGTTAGTTATTGTTGTTTTAAGGGGCAAAACTACAAGGCCATCTGCCCCTCTTAACACAGATTAAGGTATACAAATTTGGAATGGAATTTAAAATTTAGAGGTGGACACCTACATTTGAAAATACCGAAAATTAATAAAACAAAAAATTAAATAAAAATTATTATTATAAAACTAATGATTATAATACAAACAAAAATTACGGAAAAATAAAAATTCAGCATTCAAAAACGAACAAGTAGTTGAGTCAATGTACACTGGAAAATTTAGATTGCTGGCCCTAACCCACTCTCACTTATAAAGCGTATGACGAGATCAGCAGCCACCGCATCATCAGCTAATACAAGTTTGAGTGTCATCTGGCTTGGTTCCTTAATTTAGGGGCTACGACAACGCGGTCATGTAGCCCCGTGTACTTTGGGTGTGTGTAGAATTTGTCCGATAACCGGCGTTAATTGTGATGATTGTATTAGTGTGTGTTATCTGTGATTCAAGTAGAAGGACTGTAGACGATTAATTTTTTGAAGTAGTTCCTACTTTTGCTACCAAATGCTACCGTCCACGACACCTACATGCGGACGTGGCTACTAGATGGCATCACAGTCAGCTCCTGGCGGCGAACGTTGAAACTAATATATCGCTATCAAACTAACTTAAAATTATACCTTCCACAAGTGTAGTTAGTGGCAGGTTCTCTTTCATGCCATAAATCTATGTCATGAGACCGCCGGCTTTACTTCCCCTCCGAAGGAAGGCATTCAAAATAGACTGTATCGCATTTGCAGATGACGTTTTCGTTGCCAAAGACTGAGAAATTGCAACCAGGCAAATTGAGATACTAAAGGAGATAGCTGCAAGAACGGGTATGCAAATTTTCTTTGAGAAAACGGAGTAGGGCCTTTATGAATTTGGACAACTGGCATCAAGTTCAAAAAATGAATACTAAATATGGGACCATTTCGAGGAGATATACATTTAAGTATTTGGGTGAAATTTTAACTCCAGATGCTAATGAGACATTCGCCATTGAAACAAGGGCTAGGAAAATGGATCTGGCGTTCAGGCTTTGCATCAACACGTATAAGTCAAAATGGCTCTCTTATCAGACCAAGTATAGGCACTAACACAGTTGTTAAGTTAGAGCGCCGCTTTGCGGCAGAAACCTTAGCAAGCATTGACATTACTGAAATTGAGGGGGTAAAAAGGAAAGGAAATTCTTTTGGAAAATTCTAGGTCCCAAGAAATTACCTCACGGTGGATATAAATTACAAATGCGGTCAAATCAAGAGCTCTATGAGAAGCGTGACTGGATTTCTGTCAGTATGAGAAATAATGATGATGCTAATTGTTGTTTTAAGGGGCCTAGGTTATCGGCCCCTAATGATCTGGGTGAAAGTGAAAATGACAATGAAATGGAAACCACAACGAAAATTAAGTGAGACGGAAAATACTTACAAAAAGGAACTCAGATTGAAAGAACTCACAAAATGTTCTTACAAAAGGGAATTTAGAACGAAAAGATTCAAAAAAGAAATAGATAAAAAAAGACGCACAAAATGCAGGCTAGGTTCAAAATACGTACAAAATGCAATGTAGTCGAAATACTTACAAAATGCAATTGAAATTCAAAATACTTACAAAATGCAAATGAGATCGAAAACGTACAAAATGCAATTGAGGTTCAAAATACTTATAAAATGTAATTGAAATTGAAAACACACAATGCAATTCCGATTGAAAGATGCCATTTCCAATCAAAAATATTCACAAAGTGCAATTAAAATTCAAAATACTTACAAAATGCACGGTAGATTCAAACCACTCATTTGGATTGACAATACTTACAAAATGCAATTTAGAGTGAAAATACTTGACAAAATGTAATTTAGAATCAAAATACCCACAAAATGCAATTCAGAATCAAAATACTCGCAAAATTCCCACCAAACAAAATGCAATTTAGATTTAAAATTCTTGCGAAATGAGGTTTTGGTTGAAAATACTTACAAAATGCAATTGAAATTCAAAATATTCACTAAAATGCCCTGCTCCTACATTGAAAGACTTACTAACAAGCAATTTAGATTGTCAATCATTACAAAATGCAATTGAGGTTGAAAACAATCCCGAAATGCAATTTAGATCGAAAAAACTTACAAAATGCAACGTAGATTAAAAATACCTACAAAATGTAGTGTAGATGAAAAGAAAAAAACGCTAAAGGGAATTTAGATATACGGGGAACCAAGTAACAAAAACAGTGCGGGAATCTTAAAGACGAAAGGAAATATAATGAAAAGAAAACAAGAGGTCTGACCCCTCGAAGGAGGAGGGATCAGGAAAGATGAGACAAGGGCCAATTAAGGCGGGAAAATGAGAGACTCCCTAAGCCTCGGATACCCTAATACCGTCGGGGTCGGAAAAGAACAAGAGTTGACCAAGGGAGATCGACAGGAAAGAAGACTGAGAGGAGCCCGGCACAAGAAAGTTAAAGCAATGCCGGACTCAGCTGGGGTCCCGTGGTCGCCAACCCACGTCCCACAAGATGTGAGCCCCTGAGGGACCGTATAAGAAAAAGAAGATTGATGTTCTATGGGCATATCAGACGATTGGGAACTGAGAGGTTAGCTAAAATTCTTAACCTTCAAGAGAAGTAAGATACAGTATAACCTCCATGGTTTCAGGAGGTATATCAAGACCTGAAATGTGCAAATATTGGACTGGTTGAATTGTGGGACAGGACACGATTCAGAACTAAAGTTGCAAGTGTGAAGGATCCCCTCAAAAGAAGATTCACATTTTCAGTGGAAGAAAGATTGAGGAGGAGTCAAAGACTGAATAATCTCTGGCAGGGAGCTAAACGGCAAGGGAAAAAAAACCTTGAAGACGAAGACCTGAATACTTGTTGTGTATTTATAGTCCATAGATGGCTGTATCGAATTAATAATAATAATAATAATAATAATAATAATAAAACTTATTTTAGTCCTTCATCAACATAGGATACCATGAAACAGTTGTCTTCGGCAGAGTTTCCACACGAAGCATGTTCATTTGGATAATTAATATCTTCTTGTTGTTCAAACCCGGCCGAAGTCGTCGGATTTTTAAGAGCGTTAAAAATCCCTCAGTATGCCTTCCTTCGGAGGGGAAGTAAAGCCGGTGGTCCCATGTCATAGATTTATGGCATGTTAAAGAACCTTCCACTAATTACACCTGTGTGAAGCTAAATTGTATAGGTTAAGAATGTAAACAAAGCTCTTAGGTCCCTACGTTCGTTGCCAAGAGCCGACTGCGGTGATGTTTGGTAGCTAAGTTCTGAACTAGTATTCGATGACGGTGGCGTTTGGCGGCAAAAGTAGGAACTACTTGAAAATTGATCGTCTGCAGTCTTTACTTGAATTAAAACAGATACACACACTAATACAGTCATCACAATTAACACCGGTTATCAGACATTTTCTACACACACCCAAAGTACACGGGGCTACATGATGGCGTTGTCGCAGCCCCTAAACTTAAGAACCAACCAACCATCGTGTATTTCATCCACCATCGTTTTGTGAAACTTCAACATATCCATTGATTTCCGTTGATATCAAAGTGTATTTCATCCACCATCGTGTTGTGAAACTTCAACATATCCATTGATTTGCAAGTAAGTTGTTAACATCCCGTAACTTCAGTGCAGGTATTGATATTCCAGGAGGTATAAGATGAGGCATACTTAAGTTTGCGAACTAGAGGCCGTGAAATTGAAACCACGGAAAATCATTTCGACGGTGGGGCTTAAACATCTGCTTGTCGAGTTTGCATCTTGGGCCCAGGGTCTAGTACTGCACCGTAACTACCGTTGTCATACATAATTATAATCAGCACACTTTCAATATTACAGCACTCTTTATTTAACAGTTCATTGATATCCTCCTCGAACTCAGAATCTGTAGATTTTAATACGAGCGATGGACCAGCCTGTTGAGCCATTTTACTTCCGCTGAGCGCACAACCATTGATAAAAAAAATACTCTGGTGTGATATGAGATCTGTCAGACCACTTGAGAATCCCAAGCAAACGAAGCGCGATAATCAAGGCCACTAATCATTCTTGAGTGAGGGTGTGAAGTGTCTACACATAGATAAGAAGGTCTCATAAATAACATCTCCCAGCAAGATTTAATTAAAGATGCCCAGATGTTTCTTAGGATCTTCTACGTTTGAGAGTAATTTCCGCATTTAGTTATTGAATGTGAACGCGTTCGAAGAAATCATGTGAAATGATCCAATCACAGAGTAGAATTCATATACAATGTTTTAAATTCTGCCGAAAAGATCAAAAAGAAATGTCTCACCATCCCGTTACAGAAAGCTGTGGAAAAGACGGCTAAAGCTGTATGTACAAGTGTCAAGACTGTGCGTAATATTGCCCGGGAGTGTGAGAAAGCCGAAAAGGACGGGAACGTAATTCGAACCCCACGTAATCGTCGTCCATGCCGGAAAAAGACGGAAATCGATGACTATGATAAAAGTGTAAATTGCATTTGTTAAAGGATTACACGCAATCTGCTAGTGTCAATAATGCTTGATGCGGAGTGTACTGTATGTGTCTTTCCCCTTGGCCCACACTAGCCTTGACTCGCCGATACACACATGTAGGCCTACAGTTCACGCCACGGTTTTTGGCCGGTCAGCCCCGGTTGCGCAGTCGTACAAAGGACAGTCGGCGAGCCTCAGGTATGTGCAATTGATACGTCAGTTGCTTTGTGCGCAATTGAAAATTCAGCCCGGCCTTTTAATGAAATATATATTTTCCAATGCAAAATGCACAATTTATTATTATCCTAATTTTAAAATACCTGAGTGATTATAAAACAATAAAAAAAACGAATAATCCTAAAAGGCTTCTAAATCCAGCCGACTGCAGGTCCAAGGACGGGAATTTAGACTTATTTTTAATTATTCTAGAATATCCAGACAAACACTCTATCACTGATCCAAACATGACCATAGCAATTCAATGTCATCAACTGACTTAGATACATATCAGTAAATAATGTCTTGGAATAAACGCTTTCTTCAGCGTAGTATGCCTTCCTTATGAACTATTTCATACAACATTTATGTTATTTCTATCAGTAGGCTATATTGCATGCAAAATACTCAAACTAGTGAAATATGGAGTCACGAGAGGTCAGCTGACATCTTGTCGCGTGACCGAACGAAGCTTAGCTCCTAAGGTACTGCTACAGTATACTATTGTAAGGTAAAATTATAATATCCAACAGGTCACGTCCTTTACGACAGTTTAAACCCCCCTCGGTTCGATAATCGGAACTGGTGGGTTCTAAGTTATGCATTATAATGCTTGCATGATTCAAATGGCCACCATCTTGAAATGGTACGGCTGATGATATTGTAGTTTGGGCACAATACGCGTTCTATATGAAGGTATGGTTTTACAAAATTTGGTAAAGATCCGATGATTAGTTTAGTCGTAATTTGATTTTAAGTTTTGAACATTTGTGTGGCCACTATTTAGTCTTGGTTAAGATGGTTGGTTGGTTCCTCAGTTTAGGGGCTGCGACAACGCGGTCATGTAGTCCCGTGTACTTTGGGTGTGTGTAGAATCTGTCTGGTAACCGGTGTTAATTGTGATGGCTGTATTAGTGTGTGTATCTGTTTTTTTAATTTAAGTACAGACTGCAACTTAGAATTTTTCAAATAGTTCCTACTTTTGCCGCCAAGCGTCACCGTCAACGACTACTGGGCCAAGTTCAGAACTTAGCTACTAGACGCCACCGCAGTCGGCTCTTGGCAACGAACGTAGAAACCTAAGAGCGTTGTTTACATTCTTAACCTATCCAATTTAGCTTCACACAGGTGTAATTAGTGGAACTGGTTAAGATGGCGGCGATATAAAATATGACACTGAGGTGCCCGTTGCTAGCGCTAGCTATGCACGTTCAATTCGGTCTCGTCGTGTTTCAATTGATAGGGGTGCGGGCAGACATACACACCTACACACACAGACCGACAAGTTTTGGCCCGTGTTGATCTCCCAAGTCTACTTTCATTTTTAGAAATCGAAAGTAGGCTTAAAACACACGCGCGAGCAGACTGCGGACGTCGCGTAGCGTCGTCAAGAACTGGGCGAGGGCACGGCAATACCGTCTGTTCGGGTTCTGAAGGAGGCTATGTATGTTGGTGGGAAAGGGGAGACGTAAGTCCTGGAGATTTTTGTACAGTGTGTGTATTGCTGGTTGGTATTCAATGCAGGAGAGCAGAATATGGTTAAAATCGGTGATATCCTCTGGATCTGCATCACAATGCAGGTCGTTGAGAACACCAATGCGGGCAACATAACCCGGATAACATCCATGGCCTAATCTCATGCGGATCATACGAGGAGAGGACGGTGATGTCTACGCAGATGTGACATTGCGAGTTAAACGCCATTGTTGGAAGTGCTCACCCTAGAATTAACTATCTGATAAGAGTGTTGAACGAAGGAGACAGAAATCACAAACAGCATGTGCATGATGCTTAACGTCAATCTTGAAGGGAAGAAGAGAAGAAAAATATATCAAGCTTGACAGTAGGATTAAGAAGACGATCGTAGAGTAATAAGAGACTGGCATCATCAGGTCCTGTTTGAGAGCCATTGTACTCATCCACAAGATGAACTAGATGCTGGAGCCAGAAAAATCTACAAAGCAGATCTTGTAATGACGATGATTATTAACACCTTATTTGCGGGGGAAAAAAAAGAAAAAGTGAACAATGCCTATTAACAGCTGATATGTAACGAGTAAACAAATAATATAGAAAAATGACTACCCTATGCTTATTAACAGCTGATTTCGAACACGCTAAAATGATATACGGTTATTGTTTTGATAGTCCAAAGCCAACACGAAGTGAGATGGGAATCAGCTGTTTTATTAACCTATTATTGAGAAGGTGTTCGCAAACCTACGATATAGAAATCTCTTTCTCAGGTAGCAAAAGGCCAGCAAATCTCTGGAAATAGCTTGTGTTCGCAAATCTCCGTGTCCGTATCTCTCCGAACACCTTGACATGCAGCTGTAGGCTCAGTCACGATTTCGTAGAATGCTCGAGACGGCTGCAAATCACTCATTGCTCGACGGCTGCAAATGACTCTTTACTTCTACGATAAGGCGAGAAGCAAATTATGCTTACATGCGTGTGTCTCAATCATGCTTATAAAGCTTAATGTTTGTCTGTTTGCCTGTCTGATATTCATACAAATCGACACCGTTTCACCGATCTGAACCAAAGTGAAGTGATTTTTGGAAGAAAAAAAATCCATTTTTTTTGGCATAATATTAAATGACATATAAATCATGAGGATACTACGCGTAGAAGTATTTTATTTTAACCCTTTACTGTAAGGCAACATATCACTTTTCACCTATGTATGTAGGGGCATATTGTTAAATTTCTGGGTTATTTTGAAAAATATTCGTGAGAAATTTTGCAAAAAATTTTGCATTATTTTAAAAATCCATATTTTCTTAACAGTACCTTTTTTTTAAGAAAATAGTTTCAGTACTATGCCAACGCATTAGTTTATAACATATCAAAAAATCAACTCTTTAACTTGTTTAGTCCCTAAGAAAATGTTCCTTAAAATGCCACAACTTTAGCATTGTTAAGTTAGGGCTTTCCGTATACCCTTAAATTTCGGACAGAACACTTCATTCCCTGCATTTAGGCTCTTTGGCACAAATCTACACCGCTTCACCGATCTGAACAAAATTTTACATACTTACCCTTTGGAACCCGAAGAGTAACACTGTCTACTTGAAATTTCAGACAGATCACTCCATTTAGGCCCTTTGGCACAAATCTACATCGTTTCACCGATCTGAACCAAACTTAATGTACTTACCCTTTGGAACCCGACGAGTAACACTGTCTACTTGAAATTTCGGACAGACCACTTCATTTCCTGCACATTGGCACAAATTACACCCTTTCACCTATCTGAACCGAATTTTGTATATTTACCCTAAAGAACCCTGCGGGTAACACTGCCCACTTCAAATTTCGGACAGACCACTCCATTCCCTGCATTTAGGCCCTTTAGCACAAATCTGCACCGTTTCACCTAATTGCACTGAATTGTACATACTTACCCTTCGAAACCCTGCTGGTAACACTGTCCACTTGATATTTTGGAGAACCCTCACCATTCCCTACATTTTGAATAACAGATAAGAGGAACTTGAAAACCACCCTTTATGGCCGTAGAACCATTCATGTCTGTGGTAGTGTAACTGTAAGCATTTTTATAAGTCTATTGTTGGATGGGGGCAGATGACCTCGTAGTTCCGCCCCTTAACACAACAATAACAAACTATTGTTGGATGGCAATGCGGGCTGCATCACGCCGCCCCTACCCGTGTTCTGGTGCACAATTGTGAAAATAGTCGCATCTTGCTTTGCTTATAAATTGCAGTCAGGGGGAGTAATTAGTGCAAAAAGATTTCTTAGGACCCTTAAAAGAGTTATCATCATGAAAATGTTATTCCTCTGTATAAGTGCGATGGCGATGGTGCAGTACATAAGCGTTGGTGCATTCAAATTTACTTTCTTTTATTCCGATCCTTATTCTTGAGGGCTATGTGGCGATAAATGACACTATTGCTACCTCAGGAGCTCGGGACAGCCGAAGTTTTGCAAAGTGCTCTGATTATTTTCCTACGGTACTATGCGACAAAAGACGACACTATTGGTCTCTACCATTCTAACAGCCAATAAGATATAGGCCCTAGGCAGTGTCTTTTATTTCACTTACTCCTCTTTCTATTCATAATTTTCAATTCGTTTGTAAATTACATGTGTCAGTACTGTAGTTAGTAAATAGCCGTTTCCCCTGTTCATTATTATCATTATCATTACGGGAACAAGACCTGGATGTTATTCATTCATTCATTCATTCATTTATTTGCAATGGGGGGTGTGTCCCCCGGTGGCAATTTGGATATACATAACAAATACATAATTATACATAACAATACATAATTATACATAACAATTCAATAACAATTATACAACAATTAAACTGGAGTATTTACACAAATAGTCAGTCTTTTCTTAAACACACCTATATGTTTGGGAAAAGGCTCTAAGACTGCGGCAGGTAGAGAGTTCCAGTTATCAATGGCACGGTTTACAAAAGAATATTTACCATAATTTGTTCGCTGTGGTCGGCCCTTAACTTTGAAAGGATGATCGCTCCTACCCATGTAAGTGGGCTTTCCCAATCGTTTGCTAAGCTCACCCCATGCTGGTTGATTTGTATACGTGTTGTACATAGCGCAGAGTCTAGATTTCATCCTCCTAGCCTCCAGTGATTCCCACCCAAGTTTCTTTAACATACGGCTCACACTGCTCCTGGGATTAAAGTCACTGAGCACAAATCTAGCGGCCTTTCTTTGTACCATTTCCAACTCATTGATGAGCCCTACTTGATATGGATCCCAAACCGCCGAGGCATATTCCAGAATAGGTCTTACAAGTGACAAATAGCCTAATTCTTTAGCAGAGGTACTACTTCCTTTTAATACCCTCATTACAAAGTGCAGGGATTTGTAAGCTTTTGAAACTACACATCCTACATGACTACTCCATTTCATATCATTCCTTACGTGAACGCCCAAATATTTGCAAGAATCTTCTTCTACAAGTATTTCCGAGCCAATGTTATATTGAAAATCCTGCCTTCGCACTTTCCCTATTTTTAAGAGACTACATTTTCTTGTGTTTATTTTCATTTTATTTACAATCGCCCACTTATAGACCAGGTTCAGGTCCTCTTGCAGCACTGCATTGTCTTGTGAGTCATGTATCTTTCGATATATTACACAATCATCCGCAAACAATCGACAGTCACTGCGAATTCCATTTGGTAAGTCATTTATAAACGCCAAAAACAACAAAGTTCCGATTACGCTGCCCTGAGGGATACCCGACGTTACGGTAATTTCATCCGAGAATATGCCTTCGACTTTCACTTTCTGGGAACGACCCGTCAAAAATTCTTGGATCCATAAAATTACTCTTCTATCAATCTTCGTCGAAGCTAATTTATGGAGTAGCATGTCATGCGGCACGACATCAAATGCCTTCGCAAAATCTATAACCACGGCGTCGACTGAAACTCCATGGTCTAACGATTCGCTAATGTCTTGAAAAAGGGATAGCATCTGACTCTCGCATGAGTAACCTTTCCGAAATCCATGCTGCCTATCATTAAACCATGATAATGTTTCCCACTGTTCCCTCAAGTAGTCGCAAATGAGATGCTCCATCTGCTTACAAACGATGGACGTAAGGCTAACCGGCCTGTAGTTGCCCAATTCAAGTCTGCTCCCTCCCTTAAATATTGGGACTACCGTAGCTCTTTTCCAGTCATCTGGGATTTGCGCATTGTTTATGGACACATTAAATATCACCTCCAAGTATCGTGCCACGGCCCTACCTCCTAATTTAAGTACTTCACTAACAATATTATCAGGACCCTTTGATACATTGAAACGCAGTTTTTGTATTAGCTTTACAATTGCTGACTGGTTTATTTGGAACAGGGGAGCCCCTGATTCGTCGTTAAGGTCCAACACACAGCTATTGGATTTGTTGAACACACTAACGTAAAAGACATTTAATTCATTAGCAATGGCCTGTTTCTCAGTAATTAATTTACCGTCACCGGACATTATCATCGACAAATTATTTGAATTTCCCTTTCTTCTCCTAACATAACTGTAAATTTTTTTCCACCCACCCCCTCCCGAACCAAGTAAACCTTGCATATAACTGTCATGAGCAGCCCTCTTTTTTAAGACGAGCTCTCTTGATAAGGACTTAAATTTCAACATATACTTGTCACTATCATGTCTTTTATTGTATAATTTCCTAATTTTCCGTTTTAGTCTCCTAATTTCTCGTGTGTAATACTCAGGGTCTGGGTTTTGTTTCAGCAATTTAAATGGGACAAATTTATCAACAGCGCTATTTAAAATTTTCAAAAAGTTAGTCCACAGGATATTAATGTGATTTCCTTCCGATGCCCATCCTACAAATAGCTCATTCAAATACCCCTGAAACTTGCCCTGATCCGCTCTGCGATACTGGAATATGATCTTTTTTGCTACATCAGAGTCTAATTTTGTAACGCCACCATATCTAATATTTAATTCAACCCCAGAATGGTCACTAATTCCTGGTACTTTCAGACAGTTAATATACAGCTCTACAGGCCTTACGAGATAAACATCTAAGGTATTATTGTCTCTAGTTGGGAAGTCAACTACTTGGGAAAATCCCCCCTCCCTTAAGAATTTATTTGCAGTGCTCTGAGCTTGACCACAGCTAGTTGACTCACCAGACCAGTCTACTTTGGGGAGGTTTAAATCTCCAGCAATTATTATGCTCTTTTTCATAGCATTACCCGTACAAGTTTTATCATACAGTGTTTCGAGGAGAGAAAAGTTATCTTTCGGTGCTCTATACGCCCCTATCACCTGAAGAGGGAATTTATTTCCTTTATCCGAAATTTGTACACATAACATTTCATGATCCATATCAGCCCACTTTAAGAAACTAGCTATATTTTTGCGCACACAAATAAATAGCCCACCACCTCGCTTCCCCCGATCCCTTCTGTACATTTCGTAGGTCCCTTGAATTATTTCGCTACTATTTATGTCCTCATATAACCAAGATTCAGTTGCAATGACAATGTCCGGAGAATACGTCTCTACAAGATTCCAAAATTCAATTAATTTATTTCCTAAACTCTGACAATTAACCTGCAGTAATCTTAGAGTCTTACCTCCGCAGCAAATATCTTGAAGTAGCTCCTTCTGTTCCCATCGGCTGGCAACCTCTGGACCTGCTCCTCCTCACAAAAGCCGGCACGAACCGATGACCCTGTCATGTAGGCTCCCTAGGTTGTAAGCGCCCCGTCGATTTAGATGCAGCCCGTCTCGGGCGAAGTCACGGCCACCAATCCAGCAGTCAGCTTCTACGTACACTAATCCCAGTTGTGCACATACCCAGTCCATGCGGTCATTTACAGTCTTAACTCGCCTTAACGGAACATCTCCCCGCCGAACAATGCCACTCATTATAATTTTTGCATTTCTAAACTTGCTTTTAGCTTTTCTGCCTAGTTCGTAGAGCTCCCCCATGATGTAATCAGGTGTAGCCCTCTTCTTCAAATCGTTCGTCCCAACATGGAGCAACAACACTTTAACTTTTTCACAGTCCTCTATATTTGCTTCTTCCACTTGTCGGGCAAGCTGGTCAATTTTAATCCCCGGATAACACCGCACTTTTGCACCTGATTTCCTCGAGATATTCGCACTCCATCGTATCATAGAATCACCCATTATGATAACGTCATCCTCAGTTTGCTCCTGCACGCCCTCTTCCACACTGATCCCAGTAGAAAGCCGTTCAGTCACATCCTTCACCGTTTCTTCTGATTCACGAAGCTTAGCTCTAAGTTCCTGTATTATTTGATCCCTTGCTTTGATTTGCACCCTCAAACAGTCCGGCGTATCACATACTTTACAAAACCAATTTCCGACATCACAATCCTCCTTCTTGACCTTAATACAGCCGAAGTGAAACCATTTCTCACATAGTCCACACTCAACACCATTCTTCAATGTTTTACTGCACGTGTTACGTCCATTATACTGTACTACTTACCACCCGCACTACCACCACCACAAAAAGTTATATTTTTTTATTTGTATTTTCTGTTAGTTTAAGTAACACTAGTGGATCCGTGCGAGAAATCTCGCATGTTCATAAAGCACACTTTCCCCAATAGATTTGTAATGAGAGACTTAAGGAGAAAGGTTGTTATGCCTTTCTTTCAACCAAATGATTATAAAACACTATTTACATGTCAGTTAGAATTCCAAGTTCTGCGTTCCCTAAATTAAGAAAGCAATCAATGAAAATTGGATCATCATAACACTCACCGGTTATTCGATATTTATGAAATTATACGATTTGAGTACTCATTCCTTTGATTTACTGTTTCTGAAATCCATGCAAACTGAAAAAGGAAATGCCTCAGAACGTTCAAATGACGTGCAACAGGCATCACAGCGGCCAAAATGTGAAGTGGACAGCAATTATGGAGCGTATTTTCCTACAGCAACAGTATCTGCAAATCGCACACTTCATACATTTTTAAAAGTCATTTTTTAAAGAAATTATAGATATTTATGAAATTAAAGTCCATTCGTCACTGCTAATGTCTATTCCCGTTCATTTGAATGCCCATTTGTCACGATCGGTCGCTTGTGAGAGCCGCAGGAGGGATCTATATGATATATATGATGTGCCAGTTCAGTAGTAGTATTCATTATCATCCATAAAACAAATAAATCCACCGGGCGAAGCCGGGCACTACTGCTAATATTTAATAAGAAGTGATATGCATTCTATAGTAGGCCTATATATAGTACTAAGCAAACTACTTAAATTGTTTATAGACTGGCTGCGTGTCGCAGCGGTAACGTCTCGCCTGCTGTTCCCGAGGTTGCAGGATCAAATCCTGGCGCACCCCAGGCGTCTCTAAAAGCCTCAGTGGATAAATAGGGACGCAAAACCAGTAACATTATTTGATTATAACTGTCAACGGCCAGAAGTAAGGGTAATAGATTATTTACTGCAGTCCCCCGAACTCCTCTGCTTTATTTTTCCTCGACGAAGGATGTGCTAACGTTGATTTCTTGCTATAGATTCCAATATAAGTAAATACTTAATTCTTCATGAAACATTATTAGCTATTTAGAGTTCAAGGCTGACCTCCATTTTTCTGGCATAGCACTTTTCTTCAGTGACGGATAATGATAAATCAACGTTTGAGCCGAAAATTCAAAATGTTCCGACAGAAACCTTACTTTATTTATATTTAACTTTTTCAATAAACACAATGTGTTCATAAAGGCGGATCCGGTGGCGTAGATGGTAGCATGCTGAGCTTCTATGCCCAAGGTCACGGGTTCAAACCCGGCCAAAGTCGCCGGACTTTTCAAGAGCGTTAAAAATCCCTCAATATGCCTTCCTTCGGAGGGGAAGTAAAACCGACGGTCCCCTGTCATAGATTTATGGCATGATAAAGAACCTTCCACTAATTACACTTGTGTGAAGCTAAATTATAGGTTATATTTGATTCACGCCGACTGCGGTGGCATCTAGTAACAAAGTTCAGAACTAGTTGGTCGTTGACGGTGGCGTTTGGTTGCAAAAGTTGGAACTACTTGAAAATCGAATGTCTGCTGTCCTTACTTGAATTCAAAACAGATAACACATACTAATACAGCCAACACAATTAACACCGGTTATCAGACAGATTCTACACACACCCAAAATACACGGGGCTACATGACCGCGTTGTCGCAGCCCCTAAAATGAGGAAACCAACCAACAATGTGTTCATGAATTTAATTAAGAATTTCACCAATCTCTCATTAGCGTGGTAAGTCAAAGTAGTATTCATGTGTCTCCACTCACACAAGGTCATACCGATATCTGAGCGGCTTGCCGCCAGAGCGCAGTAACGTTCATTTGCACGAGGTCTATATGTAGGGAGAAACCCATTCCAGTTGTTTGCACAGTAGTGTAGGACCCAAATATTTGAAGCTGAATACGAATCAAGGAGGATATAATATGATACGAATTCTAAGGTCGCTACACCGCACAAGATCCCTCTTTGAAACCCTTCCTCCTCTCGTAAACTTCTTTGCCTTTGTCTTTGAGCTGTTAATTTCCATCGAGTTTTCTAATGCCCATTTCCTAATGTTCTCCACGGCTACTTGCAGGTCTCCTAGATTCCTGGAGTGAATGACCATGCCATCTGCAGAGATGAGCATCTTAACGTTTCTTGTAACTGTAGCTTGCCCAATGTCTCAAAGTCATTGTTAAAGAGTATCGGACTCACCTGGTCCCCTTGTAGAACACCTCTTGTTTCAATGATTTCCTTCAATTATACAGATATTGCAACGTATATATATACTAGCTGACCCGGCAGACGTTGTCCTGCCAATCAAAGAAAGTGTTGTAACTTTGTTTCTTGAAGTGCTTTTGGATACACAATATTTTTTTTCAATTTCTGTTAACTGCCTCTAATCTATCGTGAAATGAATTAATTAATCTAGAAACATTCGTGAGAACGTGCACAACAACTCTCCAAAGTTTCATCGCAATCGGATAAATGGCATATAACGCCTACGGGATTTTGTTTAAATGATTCGTGCGCAGTCACTCATTTGTTGAATCTACTCGTGCTCTACCAACTGTGAAATGGATTTACTAAGTTAGAAAGCTTCACGTAAGTGTACACAACAACTCATCAAAGTTTCATCGCAATCGATGAATAGTAGACTATATGAACGCATACGGGATTTTGTTGGAACGCTTCGCGCGTCGTCACTCATTTGTTACATCTACTCGTGCGCTACCAATATTGTAAAATGGATTTGCCAAGTTGAACACCTTCCCTGGCGTGTACACAACAACTCATCAATGTTTCATCGGAATCGGATGAATGACATATGAACGCATACGGGATTTTCTTTAAACGATTCGCATGCCATCACTCATTTGTTGAATCTACTCATGCGCTACTTATTAAAATCTGGGTTTACTAAGCCAGAAACCTTTCCTGGAGTGTACACAACAATTCACCAAAGTTTTATCGCATACGGATAAATGGTATATGAACACCTACAGGACTTTTTTGAAACGATTCTCGCGCCATAGCACATTTGTTGAATCTACTCGTGCGCTACCTATTGTAAAATGAATTTACTAAGCCAGAAACCTTTACTGAAGTGTACACAACAATTCACCAAAGTTTCATCGCAATCGGATAAATGGTATATGGACGCACACGGTACTTTGTTGAAATGATTCGCGTGCCGTCACTCATTTGTTGAATCTACTCGTGCGCTACCTGTTGTAAAATGGATTTATTAAGCCAGAAACCTTCTGTAGGGTGTACTCAACATCTCACCCAAGTTTCATCGTAATCGGACGAATGGTATTTGAACGCATACGGAACCTTATTGAAACGCTTCGCGCGTCGTCGCACATTTGTTGAATGTACTCGTGCGCAACTTCCTGTGAAATGGATTTACTAAGTTAGAAACCCTCACGTAAGTGTACACAATATCTCACCATAGTTTCATTGCAATCGGATGAATGGCATATGTATGCATACGGGAATTAATTTAAACGTTCGCGCGTCGTCGCTCATTTGTTGAATTTACTCGTGCGCTACATATGGTAAAATGGATTTACTAATCCAGAAGCCTCCCCCTGGAGTGTACACAACATCTCACCCAAGTTTCATCGCTATCGGACGAATGGTATTTGAACGCATACGGGTCCTTGTTGAAACGCTTCGCACGTCGTCGCCCATTTGTTGAATCTACTCGTGCGCAACCTCCTGTGAAATGGATTTACTAAGTTAGAAACCTTCAGGTAAGTGTACACAACAACTCATCAAAGTTTCATCTCAATCGATGAATGGTATATAAACTTATACGGGATTTTGTTGAAACGCTTCGCGCGTCGTCGCTCATTTGTTGAATCTAATCGTGCGCTACCTGTTGTAAAATGAATTTGCTAAGCCAGAAGCCTTCCCTGGAGTGTACACAACATCTCACCCAAGATTCATCGCTATCGGACGAATGGTATTTGAACGCATACGGGACCATCTTGAAACGCTTCGTGCGTCGTCGCTCATTTGTTGAATGTAGTCGTGCGCTATATATTGTAAAATGATTTACTAAGCCAAACACCTTCCCTGGATACATTCAACATCTCACCCAAGTTTCATCGCAATGGGATGAACGGTATATGAACGCATACGTGACTTTGAAACGCTCCAACGTGCAGAGACAAACAGTAGAATTCGACATCACTGCCACCTTTGGTATAAAACACAACTTTCCGCCACGGGCGGAGTGTATGTTATGGCGGTAGTTGCACAGGTTGCAACCAGGTGGCTCTAACGTGCAGAGACAAACCGTCCCAAGACATCAGATTTCACCAAGGCCAAGGCTACTGGTTTCCATGACGACTGTTTTTGACTGTATATTGTGGTTCTAAAATTGTGTGTAAATTGTGATTCTAAAATTGTGTTCATTCCACATACCGGGTCAGATTGTGAATCTAAACCATACATGGACCCACCCTAATGTACATACCAAATTTCATCAAAATCGGTCCAGTCGTTTAGGAGGAGTTCAGTGACATACACACGTGTCGAAGAATTATATATATAAAGAAGACATATATATGTTTTTTCCGTTGGAGGGGAGAATTCCCCTATATTTTGGCAACAAATTAACCACTGTTTTGGACGACAGAATCTCAAAATACTAACATGGTTCCTCAGTTAAGGGGCTGCGACAACGCGGTCATGTAGCCCCGTGTACTTTGGGTGTGTGTAGAATCTGTCTTATAACCAGTGTTAATTGTGATGGCTGTATTAGTGTGTGTATCTGATTTTTAATTCAAGTAAGGACTGCACTTCGATTTTTTTAAATAGTTCCTACTTTTGCTGCCAAACGTCCCCGTCAACGACTACTAGGCCTAGTTCAGGACTTAGCTACTAGACGCCACCGCAGCGGCTCTTGGCAACGACCGGAGAAACCTAAGAGCGTTGTTTACATTCCTAACCTATACAATTTGCTTCACACAGGTGTAATTAGTGGAAGGTTTTTTATCATGCCATAAATCTATGACATGGGACCGCCGGCTTTACTTCCCCTCCGAAGGAAGGCATACTGAGGAATTTTTAACGCTCTTAAAAAATCCGACGGCTTCGGCCGGGTTTGAACCCGCTATCTTGGGCATAGAAGCTCAGCATGCTACCAACTACGCCACCGAAGCCACCTAATGTAAAAGAATAAAAATATAAATGAAGTTGATGTTAAAATGTGTGTGGTATCTTAAGATTTGTGTTATTTACGCGAGAAAAAAAAGTCATGTCTTGTATTCCATGTGGTAAAAGCCTTAATCCAAATATAATGACGGCTAATAAAGTCCAATGAGTGTAGCGTCTAGGATTTAGTGTTATTAGCAGTCAATTCATCCGAGTAATGATCACACTTCTTGCTGTATGCACTGGGCAGCTAATGCGACATGCACTCAGCAATGGGTGAGATCACATGGTATGGTCACCATCTAATTAAGTATCCATATCATTAAGGAAGAAATGTGGTTCTCGCGCCTAATACGTTGCGGTGACAGTCGTCGTTGGCTGTCAAGCCGTGAACTTCCAGTGATGTAAATGGTAAGCGTGGGACTCTACAAACATTCGATATTTGAATTAATTGATTGATGGGAGTTGTTATTTTAAGAAGTGTACATCAAGGTCATCTGCTGCATATCGTACGGTGAGAAATCGTCAAAAACAACTTTTACTTATCTACGTTTTACCACTATGGGGTTTGGTCAAACAACACAGAATAATATACGTAATTGTATAAATGCAGATCTATCTACTGTATGTCTACCCCTTATTAATCCCGTTTCCAACGGGGTCGGGGATGAGATGCGATGAAATTTCACGTGGCTGATGGTTTCTAAGGCCGGATGCCCTTCCTGACAACCTCACGAGAGGAGTTGATGAGAAATGAAATTAATGAAGACGAATGAAAGTCCAATTTTAAGTAGTTTCAACTTAAACTACCAGACGCCGCTGTCACCCAGCAGCGAACGTTGGAACTTGATAGAGCGTTTCTAACCAAATAACCTACAAATTTAGCTACACACTCCCAATTGTAGTGGTAGGTTCTCTTTTTTGTATAAGTTTTATTTCTACGAAATGCTGCAGCCAATCTATCGCGTCTGCAGTTGTTAGCTTCTCTTCCATTGGTTCCATACTGTACAATCTCTCCATGTTACTTGAAGCTATTGACTGTCTCAATTTTACCATGCCTCCTCGCATTTAGGTGTTGTGGAGCTGTCGAGATGTTCGTTAAGTAACTTACTTTGCTTTTTTCGAAGGAAATCTAGAGTCCAGCCTTTTCTTTCAAAAGATGTATCTGTTAAACAGCTGCGCCTGTGGTTCTAGACAGGATTACCTCTACTTAGTATAAAACGAAGTCCCAGATTCTTGGATGTTATGGGTAAACTCGAGAACCACTGGATGGATTTTGATGCGGTTTTCACCATTCTGTAAAGGATATCTAGAGGATGATTTCTGTAGAAAATAATTTATTTATGATCAAAGGAAGCCGAGCAGTAACGATTTCAATGAAAAGTCGAAAAAAAAACTCGCGTCCGAGCACTGTGTAAGCTTACGCTTGGCAAACCGTTAAAAATATCTAAATACTATGAGTGTATGAATTGTTCAGCATGAAAAGTTCTACAAAAAATGTCCGCGAGAGCATACGTCTATCTTCAATACATCGCCCACTATAAGTGTTTTTACGTTTTAATTTCTTCCAACCATGCCCATTCAACTACTGAGGCGACAGTTTACGAGCTAGCTAAGGGCGAGTCTATCATCCCTGTTACAGCCTAGCTAGCGGGCGAACCTATTGCCCTAGATAGAGCCAGCAGCAAACCGTCGAGTCGTGTTGAGTTAAGACTTCTGAGAAGGGTAGTTGTGTTTGGAATTTCCCTGGAAGTGCAACTCGGGTTTTCTTTATTTCGCCTGTGAAACACAGTCAAGTTAAGATTCGACGGAAGAGGGATTTGAGTTTCCTTCACCTCACCATTCCCTGGAAGTGCAACTCGGGTTTTCTTCATTTCGCCTGTGAAACACAGTCAAGTTTAGATTGGACGGAAGGGGGTTTTGAGTTTCATTCACCTCGCCATTCCCTGGAAGTGCAACTCTCATTTCGCCTGTGAACTTTTCGTTCCGCAAAATTCACAGTCAATTTAAGATTGGGCGGAAGGGGGATTATATTATATTAAATTATACTGATTGGCGTATAATCTCTACTTAGTATATGATGATGATGATAATTGTTGTTTTAAGGGGCCTAACATCTAGGCTATCGGCCCCCTACTTAGTATAAAACAAAGTCCCAGATTTTTGGATGTCACGGGCAATCTCGAGAATCACTGGATGGATTTTGATGTGGTTGTCACCATTCTGTAAAGGATATCTCCAGGAAGGTTTTTGTAGAAAATAATTTATTTATGATCAACAGAAGCCAATCAGTAACGATTTCAGTGAAAAAGTCGATAGAAAAACCTGGCCTCTGTGCGCTTTTTAAGCTTACGCTGGGCAAACCGTTAAAAAAATATCAATATACTATGAGTGTAAGAATTGTTCAGCATGAAAATTTCTACAAAACATACCGCGAGGGCATATCTCTATCTTCAATACATCGCCTACTATACGTGTTTTTAGATTGGACGGAAGGGGGATTTGAGTTTCATGCACCTCGCCATTCTTAAATTACGCCTGACAAGAATTCGTTGCACATGCATCTCCTTGATAATATAATTAATAGTCCAGTCAGTGATTTTAACCCCTCATGCTGAGACGTAAAACGGATATAGTTCGTAGTTCATTGACATCGAAAATAAAGGCGCTTATCAAGTAATGCATTCATAACTGTTCCCGGGCGAAGCCGGGGCGGGTTGCTAGTTTTAATGTACTGACAGCAGTGGCTACGCTGGCTAAAGCGCAGCGTTAGGTGATCGGGCCAAGCTCTCTGCTGACTCGGTAGACGCGTGGATTCGAGCCCCACCGTCGGCCGTCCTTGAAATGGTTCTCCGTGGTTTCCCATTTTCAACACCAGGCAACTGCTGGAACGGTACCTTCTGACAGGCCACGATCGCTTCCTTCCACATCCTTGCCCAGTTTCATACATCTTCATCTATCCCATCTCTCATGCCGACGCGCAAGTCACCCACGGGCGTCGACTAGAAATACCTGCAATCGGCCTCTCAGGAGGCCACACGACAAAATATTATTATTATTATTATTATTACCGCAATAAGCCTATAAGAAACGATATGCAATACACATTTTGCAGGAAACTAATGAATCAAATGAAGCTACTTGTCCTCTCATCACACGGACATGCGATGTTATTGGTAACATCCTGCAGCGACAGGGAATTGACGTACAGTAACGTCACTCATGTGTATGCCAACTTCCGGTCCATTGTAATGCATTTGTTGACGTAATTCTCGATACTACTCGCTGACGAGCACACAGTTGGTGCTGTTGCTTCATTCAGAGTTTAGGTACATCTCCGACCAACATCCCTGAATATTTGAATATGTTTGGAATCTACTGTATATGATAACGTGTTATTGTGATGTTCTGTAGTAGGGTGTGTGTCGAGACAAAAAAGAACAAGATGTCACATTATCGATAACAGATTTTAAATCGCCTCTCTTTACATACGCATTTATTGTTTCACTCCGCAAGCCTCTCCTTCAAACCTGGCTCAAGCGGGAGGTCGTTTGATAAGTAACTTACTTCTCGTGCAGACGATCCAGCTATAGAAGATTTTAATCCTATTATATATATATGTGGGAAACGGTTTCCAGATCATGACACTCACAAGCATCGAATATAGAACTGAATTATTTATTAAAACAATGAAACTGATTAAAATACAATAGAGAATTAAGGGGATGTATTTCGCGGCTCGTCGGAACTCGGAATATTGCTTCTCTTCTTTTTATTCTCAGACAATGGCGCTGAGCTTACTCCTGCGCCCCCTAGATCCCATACTCGGCCGTCTTGATCCTCATCCGGCTCCCACATATATATATTTATTTATTTATTTATTTATTTATTTATTTATTTATTTATTTATTTATTTATTTATTTATTTCGCGTATGGCTTTTGGTGCCGGGAGTGTCCGAGGACATGTTCGGCTCGCCAGAGTTTGTAGTTGCTTCTATGCGGACACTCATGGGATGAGCTACAAGTGCCGTCACGTGTGGAGTGTTGTCTGGGGAGGAAATTGTGAATGTAAGGACGAGGAATTGGAAGGTAGCGGCTGTGGCCTATAGTTAAGGACCAACCCCGGCATTTGCCTGGAAGGAAGATGGGAAACCACAGAAGACCATCTTCAAGGTTGCCGGCGGGGGGGATTCGAACCTCCTCGCCTCCCGGATGTGAGCGACTGCTTGCAGCCACGCCGTAACGACTACGGCTAACTCACCCTGTTTAATTCTAGTAAGCGGATTGAGGTTGTTGATGCCTCATTTAGGGGCTTTGTGACATCGTGGTCATGTAGCCCCGTGTTCTTAGGTGTGTGTGTTTTGAATTTGACTGATAACCTGTTTCATTGTTATGGCTGTATTTGTGAGTGCATTTGTAATTTAGACGAGGATTGGGGAAGAAGACAGCCGTGGCCTTAATTTAGGCACCATTCCGGCATTTACCTGGAGTAGAATTGGGAAACCACGGAAAACCAAGCACTACTAGGACTGCTGAGTGTACCCCGTTCCAGCCCTCAGAACGGAATTAAATGTCTTGGCTGGGCCGGGAATCGAACCCAGACCTCTGGAAAAGAATGCTAGCCACTACATCACAAGGTTAATAGGCCAACAATAGATTAGACGTGTGCCTAAAATATTTTTACGCACAAAATATTCAACCACACAAGTGTGAGAATAAAAAAAGAGTAAACTTTCCATGCTCTCCATGGTGCGCTTCCAAAATATTTTCAGTTATTTTGTTGCACTTAAACTTACGATTGTTTATGCGCTTCCAATGTTTTGCGACGCGGAGACCCAGAGTAAATGACAGTCAGTAATTACTTGTACAAACTAATTTAAGTCTGGTGCGGAACGAGACATGCGACGATACGCTGCTTCTTGCTTACAGCCTGCAGATCGCATTTAAAATAACCCTGTGTGGCCAACATAAGCGGTAAATCAATTTATTTTATTTATCGTATGGTATGGTACACACTTACTGTACAGTACATCATAATACATCGTAATGAAATATTGAAGGAAAAAAAAAAGAGAACAGATAGTCTCATAATTTTATATTTAAATTCAAAATGTAGTCCGCTGATGCAGGAGTCGCTGAGAGAAAATCCAATATGTTGCCATCATAGGCTCTTAGAGGACAGTCGTGATTGATGTGCTTCACCATTTGTCTATCGGCTCCACAGTCACACTTTGGAGAGGGTAACCTGTTCCTCTTGAACAAAGATAATAATAATGTTATTGGTTTTACGTCCCTTTTAAGTACACTGGCTTTTAGAGACGCCGGGGTGCCGGAATTTTGCCCCGAAGGGGATCTTTAACGTGCTAGTAAATGTACTGACACGGCTCCCTCGCATTTGCGCACCCTCAAATGCCAGCAGTTGAACAAAGAGTCCGCACAAACACCAGAAATGGTCCAGATACGGTTTAATTTCGACCATATCAGACGAGGAAGATCAAAGCCAGGTACTTTAGAAGTGACAGATGGCATGTCTCGGCACTCCTGTGGAGCAAAAATCTTCCTATCATGAGACCACTGCTGGACTATGTCAAAATTCTCATTGATAAGTCTCGTAGCTGCCTTCACAGGGAGCTGCCTTGAGCGAAGTCTGGGTAGACAAGCAGCAGGTATATCAGCATGAATAGGGAGATCCTAATTTTGAAGTATCTTTTGTTATGTTTTGACCAGGATATTACACCTGCGGAGATGGGGTGGAGGAATGTAGCTCAGAACAGGAAGCCATTGAATGGAGGTGCATTTAATTGTACCAGATATCAATCGCATGATCTTGTTGATTTCAACGTCGATCTTCCCTATGTGAGGGCTGTTTAACCACACAGGGGCACAATATTCAGCTAGCCTACAGATAGAGGAGGTTAATTGCAGAAGATCAAAGAGTTGAAGCATTAGAGCCCCATGTTGTTCCACATAGTTTCTGGATGATATTGTTGCGTGATCTCAGCTTAGCAGCAGTCTTCAAAAGGTGTCATTTGAAGGATAAGGTTCTGTCTAAAGTAACACCCAAGTACTTGGGATGCCGATTGTGTGGCAGAAGAACGTTATCAAAGTACACCCTGTGATCCATGTTAGCCAAACTTCAGTCTTGGTCACACTAGACTGTAGTTTCCATTTGCGAAAGTACTCCCCTAGGACACTCAGGTCTGTTGTTAGTGTGTTCTCAGTTGTTGTTATGTTTGAACTTCTTGTAGCTATCGCCCAGTCGTCTACATACCCAAATGTCCTTGATTCCGTCCTTGGCATATCAGCTATGTACAAGCTGAAAAGAAGTGGAGCCAGGACAGAACCTTGTGATAATCCGTCATTCAATTTCCTTTGTGCACTAACTGTACTACCCATGGCAACTCTAAACAGTCTGTTACTCATCATGTTATTGACTAGATTGGCAATGGTCTTGCAGGGAATTACTCGAAGTAGTTTGCAAATCAGACTTTCCCTCCAAACAGTGTCGTATGCAGCCTTGAGATCAATGAATGCCACTGATGTCTTAAGGCAATTTTGAAATCCTGCCTCAATAAATGTCGTTTAGTAACAACACCTGGTCTGTACAGATCCGATGAGGTCTAAATCCCGCTTGCTCAATGAATCTAGGGGACTTGAGAGGTTGGTGGTTTTACGAGGCAAAACGTCTAGGTGTAGGTCATTTACCCCTGATGATCAGGGTGGTAATGAACATGACTGAAAATGACTACTAGTGAGTTAGTTATTGTTGTTTTAAGGGGCGGAATAGCGAGGTCATCTGCCCCTATTACTAGTGACTTACATTTTACATAGCCTACTAGAATATATTCTTAGCTGTCACCATTGGGGTCCAGGTTCAATTCTCACCACTGCCAAGAATTTCTGGGGGACGGGATACACTCGTGAGGCAGAACTGAGAAGTGGATTTAATTCCCACCTCGACCATGCTAAAAGTGGTTTTCCATGGTTCTACACCTGCACTCCAAGCAAATGTCGGGAGGCTACGGACGCATAGTCCCCAAAACCTAGTCCCAATTACAAATACATCACAACGACACAGGTTATCGGACAGATTCCACACACATCCATGTTAACACAGGGCAACTTCAACACGATGTCGCAAACGCCCTTAACGATTCAACACCATAGTAGACGAGAAACAGACAAGCGCACCGTGGACAGCATAAAAAGTGAACTCATTTTAGCCTATTTTCATTATAAAAGAATAGGCTCATGAGATCACCTTTTGTTCGTTTGCGTGTGTGAGTGCGTATGCGTGTGTCCCCCCTAATAACATCTGAACGGCTGGAGGGATTTCAATAAATTCGGTAAGGACATAGTAATATTTCGTCCAACCCCGAATGTGCTCTTCATATTTTATTACGTCTCACCAATCCAACATGGCGGCTGTGCGAAATATTTCTCCGGCATTCTATATCTCCGAACCTATTACTGATATCACCTTGAAATTTTGTACGGTGATAAAGGGCACTACTAGAAGTTCGCCTAAGTGACTTTCAAAAACCTGTTAAGAACAAAACAAACATGGCTGCCAAGTTTCATTTAAATACACTTTTCCCGCGATTTGACCATCCTAGCGCAGAGAAACATGGTACAGCAAATGTTTATACACATTGTAATGTACTGACATCTAATTTAGTTCAATTGTTAACATGACCTCAAGATGGCGGCTGTGCAAAATTTCAAAATTAAGCTTTTATTTCTTGTGTCCTTATCATGAGATCGAAGTCAACGTTTGAAAAATGAAACTACGCAATAATTGCCATCTAATAATATATAACTCTATGGCCTATATATATATATATATATATATATATATATATATATATATCCACCATGGCGACTATCCGAAATATTTAGACGGCTCTCAATGTCTACAAATCTATGACTACAAACAAACCGAAATTTTGTATGCTGATAAAGGCTATGATCATAAGTTCACCTATGGGACTTTCAATAATATAACCTGGTGGGTACGAATCGAACATGGCGACGACGAGAAATGTAAATATTTAAATGGACGTTTCTCGCGATTTAACCATACGAGCGCAGTGAAACTTGGTACGGTAAATGCTTTTTAATCCACTGACATTAATTTATTTCAATTGTTTTCATAACCTCAAGATGGCAGCTGTGCGAATTTTGAAAATCTAGTTTTTATTCTTGTGCCCCAATCATGCGATTGAAGTTTGAATAATAAACATACGCAATGATCTTCATCTAATAGTGCGTAACTACAGTATATGGCCTACATACAGTATATAAAAGTCCAATATGGCGATCATCCGAAATATTTAAGACGGTTCTCAATATCTACGAATATTACAGCAATCAAAGTGAAATTTTGTATGTTGATAGAGGCAATTAACATAAGTAGGATGTATGAAAATATGCTTGTTTATTCCCATTTTGATAGACGATGTAGGCCTATATTAAGAGTTTTTGTTGGGCTTTTAGTTGAAAACGTAGGATTGTTTGTACGCTTTCAATGTTTTGTGGCAGAAATATAATGAATAAAATGAGGTTGAGTGTAACCCGTCCCTCAGAATTAAATTTCTTGGGCACCCATGGCGACTACTACTGACGTATGTAACTTACATACCAGAATGCATGCCTAGCTGTCACCATGGGTGTCCAGGTTCAATTTCGTGCGCAAAATATGTTAGGTTCATTTCTAGATTGGCATTGCCCGTGCTAGGCTCCCTTTATCATCTTTGCTGTCGATCTCCATTGGCCAACTCGTTTTCTGTTCTGACACCTACGGTATTAGAGTGATGAGACCTAAGGCCAATCAACTCCCTTGGCCTCGGGGTCTTCCATTTTCCCGCCATATTTGCCCTGTTCTGTTCTTCAAGTAATGTCATGTACAGATACAAATTAAATTAATATTAGTCTACATATTTTAAAAATTTGCTAATGTGATATTGCATATTTCACCAATATTATTACATAAATATGTACATACTTTGCATGTTGATATTACACCGCCAGTTGACTAGCATTTGCCGATTACACAAGGGGGTAGGTAAGCCCCGAATGTTGTCATTGCATTTATACTTATGGAACACAGCATCGAATTTTCCTAGTGGAAACATATCTTCCCAAGAAGAAGTCTTACAGTAAATGTGTCCGTCATTTTCAGCACCGGTATAGCAAATGTATACAGAAAGGTACTGCTCGGGTCCAAGCTCTGTAAACTTGCGTGGTGAGGGGAAGGGGCAGGGAAGGGGCAGGCGAGAAGTGAAGGATCTGTTAACAGCCCGCCGTGATATGTGGTATTCCTGTCTATTCCAATACTGCTAACATAGGGCCGTTGCTCAAACCACTGTGGGGTTGCGAATGAGTGAGTGAGTCACCGACCAATGTTCTGTTACTACGCACGGACCGGGAAACCTCATCACTCGTCACCATCGCTTCTCATAGTCCACGATCCACATTCATCTCAGGTTCACCCAGCTTGGAAACAATCCGCGTAAGCTGGACGCTCTCGACAACGAAATAACTGCACTGATACGAAATACCAGTGAGGATGAATTACAATGTACCAAAACTTCCTACGTTGATGCAATATGTGTTCAGAAAATGAAGGACAGCATTTCCAGCAAATACTCTGAACATTCATGTAGAGTACAGATACCGGCGCGTAGTTGTGCACTTGGCCTTTAAAGCTTCGGTGGCGTAGTTGGTAGCATGCTGAGCTTCCATGCCCAAGATAGCGGGTTCAAACCCGGCCAAAGCCGTCGGATTTTTAAGAGCGTTAAAAATCCCTCAGTATGCCTTCCTTCGGAGGGGAAGTAAAGCCGGCGGTCCCATGTCATACATTTATGGCATGTTAAAGAACCTTCCACTAATTACACCTGTGTGAAGCTAAATTGTATAGGTTAGGAATGTAAACAACGCTCTTAGGTTTCTACGTTCGTTGCCAAGAGCTGACTGCGGTGGCGTCTAGTAGCTAAGTTCTGAACTAGGCCTATTAGTCGTTGACGGTGGCGTTTGGCGGCAAAAGTAAGAACTATTTGAAAAATTCAAAGTTGCAGTCCTTACTTGAATTTAAAAAAAACAGATACAAAATACAGCCATCACAATTAACACCGGTTATCAGACAGATTCTACACACACCCAAAGTACAAGGGGCTACATGACCACGTTGTCGCAGCCCCTAAACTGAGGAACCAACCACCAACCAACCTTTAAAGCTCAGCGATAGGAACGAGGTGTAGGGCGGTGCGCGGAACTTGTCGAATACTTCCCTACTGAGAACATTGACGTGCGTGACAGCAGGTTCTCACAATCAGCACAGACCCACCGAGCGTGGCAAATATTTAACGCTGCGGTAGTATACCGAGGGAGTGGGATGGGGAAGTGCAGAGCTACGTGTCGGTAACTGTATTGAATTATTAAATTGTTATTTATCGTATGGCATAGCCTACATGAAAATTATTTATAAGTTGACAGAAACATAATGACGTGCCTGGGGTGTCCCTAGGAAGAAGTCACTGAATTCAACACTATAAGATATTTGTGGGCATTCTTGAACTACTGTCGACCAAAATATTATGTGCACTCGAGTTTGAAGGTTGTTTGTGAAGTAACCAATAGACCTACATAAAATCCAATAACATCATCATTTTCGTCGTTCTATTTTACGTTAGTTCATGTAGGTTTGGAATTTTTAATTTATATTTTAATATTTTTTATCGCAGCTGAAACAGAAAAAGGTGCCCGTTTTTTAAGCGTGTTTCAACCGTGCGTCACATTTAAGAATTATTATCTCACAAACCCTTTATCAGATCGTATCCAAATTTTTACACAATATACATTGGAATGTTGTATAACTGGTTTATTAATTTCAAAATGTTGTGTGTTCAAGAACGAAAGTTGTTATCATATTTGTAAGGTAACTTTTTCTCGGCTCGGGGTCGTTGGAAAATGTAGTTCTTGGCTGCGTTGTAATCCTTATACATCAAAAAGTTATGCTGTATGACTGTGAAATACGTACATTAATTCACTTATTTTATATTGGTTTGTATTTGTACGGGGAATTAAGACGTGGTTCACCAGCTAGCCGCTTCCGGAAATGCATTACAGCGTTGCAGATATGGAGCCGATCACTTCCGAGCGAGGCGCGCCATGACGCGTGATCGAGCCCATCTTGGCAACGCTGTACAACTTTCAGCGGAGCGGCTAACTGGTGAACCAGTACACATAATATTTTGGTCGACAGTAGGTGCCGAATAGTCTGTCTATCAGCACCGCACTCGCAACACGATGAAGTTCCTCCACTTGCACAGGAGATTCCCGCATACACCACGATTGGTCAGGATTCTATTTAATTTTGACCAGGTATTTCTAGGCTGAATGAATCCTGGCACCTTCTCAGTTATGTATGTCATTACTGAACTCTCTGATGGGGCAAACGAATTCCAATCAGAAGACCATCTCTCAGTCAGGTTGAATTTGTTGGTTGCAACATTCTCCGCTGTGCAGAAAGGTGGATGTATTGAACGTAATCGTTTCACATGTAGATCAGCAATGTCTCCATGTTGGTCTGGATCTTTCTATATTCTCTTATCAAAATGTTCTCGGGGGCTCATTCCCCTGCCTACCATACAAGAAAGCTCCCCATTAATACAGTAGGTGTCCAATTTGACAAATGACTTATTTAAGCTCCATCCGCCAAATACGTGAGCAAACGTGTAGGGGAGGTTTTCGCTCTTTGTCATACATTGCTCGTCGCCGCAGCTCTTGCTGCTTGACTACATCTAAAGCCGTGTTAACTTTCGACACAATATACAATAACATTCCAATCCCATGCATAAAAGATCGGACGCGACGTGGCAATTCACTATTCAGCAACACAATACGTGGGAGTTACGTAACAACAGCATTCAGTCCTAGATGAGACTACGTCACAGATAAGCACAGAGCAGCGATAACTGGCTTTGAACACAGCCTCTGTCCTCAGAGTGGCACAGTCGCTTAAGCGCTGGCCGATCTGTTCAAAGGCATTTTCAGAGTGATTGAATGCAACAACCTCGTGTGAATAGATTTACTGACACGTTCAAGATTCCCTTGTGGTAGTAGCCTCATTTCTCTAGTGATGAGAAAATAATGGTTAAACGTTAATTTAGTAATTTTGAGTAGCAAATCAACTTGGGCCTACATTACAAGATCGCACATAATTGCATGTTTCTATCATATATATTCAAGGCCCACAATTTAGCGTGCAACACTCTTTCTTTCTTTCTTTCTTTCTTTCTTTCTTTCTTTCTTTCTTTCTACCTAAGTAGGTCTTGCCTAGTACGCCTCAATATAGCGCTGCCTTGAGTTTTTATGGGTACTTTTTGAGGATCCAACCAGCCTTCGGGCTGACTACCTAACAGACAGACCTAAGTAGGCGAGTAATGGCCATACATTTTAGGCGGCATGGGTGGTTTAGTTGGTAGCATGATGAGCTTCCATGCCCAAGGTTGCGGGTTCAAACCCGGCCGAAGTCGTCAGATTTTTTTAAGATAGTTAAAAAAACCTCAGTATGCCTTCCTTTGGAGGGGAAGTAAAGCCAGCGGACCCATGCCATAGATTTATGGCATTTAAAAGAACCTACCACTAATTACACTTGTGTGAAGCTAAATTATAGGTTAGATTTGACTATCGGCCAGGAGCCGACTGCGGTGGCATCTTGTAACCAAGTTCAGAACTACTTGTCATTTACGGTGGCGTTTGGTAGCAAAAGTAGGAACTACTTGAAAATTGAAAGTCTGAAGTCCTTACTTGAATTAAAAACAGATAACACACACTAATACAGTCATCACAATTAACACCGGTTATCAGACAGATTCTACACACAACCAAAGTACACGGGGCTACATGACCGCGTTGTCGCAGCTCCTAAACTGAGGAACCAACCAACCATACATTTTAAACGTAAATACCATTTCAAGATTCTGGATCATCCGATAATGCCCAATAATACAGCGGGTAATATCACTTTCACGAAATAATTGTTGATTTAGGGGCATTGTGACATCGTGGTGATGTAGCCCCGTGTACTTGAGTGTGTGTGTAGAATTTGTCTCATAGCCCATGTTATCGTATCGGGAGCCATTTTTCAGTGATGCCTTAGTAATCGAAATGTAAAGTTCTTCAGTCGGTCAACACAATTGTCCCCAATTGAAATAGTGGTTCCCTAATCCTGAAAACGATTAATTGAGATGAGTTTGGGGGAGGGGACATGATGTTCTACGGACCGGTGACGGTAATAGATGGAGGTTACTGATAAGAATTCCACTGAATGCAAAATATTATCATCACACCAAAGTATTGAATACCTCACTTAAGTGCTATGTCTCATATCCGGGAGCACAATCTTTCTGTGCTGTTTCATCATTAATGGAATATCAACATCCTGATAGCGCTCACACAACCATGGAACGACTTAGCTGGAAAAGGGCTTGATGCTCCGTCAAGCCTAAAACGTGCAGAGCAGGTGAAAGTGCACTGTGCAGGCGTTATGCACACTGCCGCCCATGTTACTTTACGTTAACACTACATTATTATTATTATATCAACGCCAAGGAGATTATTATTAGTATTACTATTATTATTATATCAAACGCCAAGGTGTTTTTCAGAAAACGCAAGATCTTAAACCAGAAGGAGTTAGAAGGTTCGGTTTGTACCAAATTCTTCCAAATTGTTTCAATAGTACAGGAAAAATCTTGCATTTCTTGAAAAGTCAACAGAAATATAGTAATTTATTTATAAACAAGACGATAGCCCCTGCCAGAACGGTGTTGCGTACAGACCGCATAACAGTAAAGCCAGGCGGGTGGTTTAACACATGCGAGATTTCTCGCACGGGCCCTCTAATTATTATTATTATTATTATTATTATTATTCATTCATTCATTCATTTCGTATAGGCCATCTATGGACCGCGTCATTCCAACTGTCTCCTAAAGGCTATGATGTTTGCCCAGTACGTCCGCATTCGTTCTCGGTGGACTTCTTTCCGTTCCTGTGTCCAAATCTTTCCCGTTTTTAGCTTCGGTTCTTCTTGGAAACCTTTGCAAGCTTGAAGTATTCTTTTGAGTGGGGCGCGCTCCTGAATGTCAGTTGGAATAATAATAATAATAATAATAATTATTATTATTACTACTATACAGGAAAGCAGCGCCCTATACCGGCCCGATGAGTTAAAAGCAATAATGGATTACACTGCATGATGGGCAAAAGTAACAACTCATGGATGAAATTATCAATTTGCTTTCCAATCCTCTTTAGAAGGATTAGTTTAATGAAAAAGGGAGCTTTTCGAACAGAGAGCGTCTGGACGTGAGAAACCAGCGGCGATTAACTTAACAGGCAAGGATTTACAATAATCCGATAGCAAAATACATCTGCGAGTCCATCATTCGGCTCTCCGCTTCACATCCTTTATACCAGACCGACATTCCACATCGAATTACAGTATATCCCGATAAAACCCGCAAAGGCCACACGTGTGTAGATGTCCTAGTAAGAGCAAGCCGAATACCGAATGCGAGATACCAAATTAAAGTAAACTCGTATGGCTCTATAGGGAAAATCGCAAAATTTTATAAATGTGCCGTGAATCAACTGATTTCTTTTGGTAAATCTAATACCCACTGTTGTTGTTAGGGGCTGCGACATCGTGGTCATATAGCACCATGTATTTGGGTGATAACCTGTGTTACAGTGATGGGTGTACAAATGTGTGTGTTTGTAAATTGGAGATAGGATTAGTTAGGAACCATCGCGGTATCTGCCTGGAGCAGAAGAGAGAAACGACGGAAAACCAATTCCAAGATGGGGTGAGGTGTGAATCGAACCCGGACCAACGGGTCGACAGCCAAGAACGCTAGCCGCTACACCACGAGGTGGTCATTTTTCGCAGTCTACAAACATACAGTAGACTGGAATATGTCACCTTATGACTAGGCCGGCAAATTTTAAGATTTGTACAAGTATTTGCCGACGGTAGAAATACCTGTTGTTGCTTCGTTTGAGGGGCTTGGAGATCGTGGTCATTTCAGCCCCATGTACTTTGGTATGTGAAGAGAGAATTCATCTGACAAGATGGTATATTGGCTTTCACGGCCAGGAATTAAAACTCAGCAATTCTTCTAGGTTTGTGCCAGCTGATGAGCCAGCTTGGTGTCCTAGGCGAAACCCCCACACAAGACACGGCACAAACCTAGAGGAATTGCTGAGTTTTAATTAATCTGATAGTCTGTGTTATTGTGATGTCTCCAAAAATGTAACTATGAAACAAAAACAAAGCTTTTTTGAAAAAGAAACATTTTAGTGGTTTTTCGTCTGTAATCCATTTAGTTTTTCAGTAATTGTGACCAATGAAGTTCATCCTCGAATGCAGTCTAATTGTAAGTAATCCGTTCAAATTAGATTACGAAATATCATGTTTTTTGTCATGAGAACTACAATTTCAAAAGTTCAGCACTTGTTTTCTTACACATCGCTTCATGCACCTTCTCACTGAGGATAGGTAAGACAGAATGAAGATATTTCTCCAGGCAAATGCCGGGATGGTTCCTAACGTAAGACCACGGTCACCTCCTTCCCATTTCTCATTTTAATTACAAATACATATACAACTACAGACACCACAATAACACAGCATACAGTAAGAATGCGAGACGAATAATTACCCAAATCAATATGGAGCGCTAAGGACGGAAAATGAGAACAAGGTAGACCAAAAACTCGCTGGAGGGATGTTCTTGGTAGAGGTCTTGAGGACGGTAAAATCCCAAAAGACAGGTGCCTGGAAATGGCAATGAAGAGGGATGAATTAAGAAGGAACATCAATAGTAATATTATATAATACGCTAAGGTGCAAGTTTCAAAAACTCAAGCTCCTAAACCAGAGGGAGTTAGAAGGTGTGGTTTGTACCAACATCTTCCAAATAGTCTCGATACTACAGGAAAAATCTTGCATTTCTTGATAAGTCAACGGAAATATATTTGTTTATAAAGTGCTTTTAAACAAATAAACAAGACGATAGCCCCTGGCAGAACTGTGGTGAGTCCAGCCCGCATAGCACTAGAGCCGGGCGGGTAGTATGTACACATGGGGCGCACACAACCCGAGAGGTCTCGCACGGGTCCGCTAGTTAATATTATTATTATACAAAAGTTTGATGCTTTTCAGTCGGTCAACACGATGGGTTATTCCCTAATCCTGAAAGTGTAGCCTAAGTGTAATGGATCTGATGATGATCACTTGACGATCGAAACTAGCCATCCAAGTGTATTTATTAATCTCATGTTTTGTTTTTTGTTTTTCAGGATTAGGTAATAACCAATCGTGTTGACCTACTGAAAAGCATCAACATTTCGTTTACTACGGAAACACTGAAAATGCCCATTCAAAGAGCCTGATGGTTGTCGCCTTCTTATCCTCCCACTTCCTACCAGTTTCCTTTATGGGGTTCTCCCTAAATTTATGGTTGGCTACTTTTGTCCTAACAGCTCCACGATTTGGGGGCGGCTTCGGTGGCGTAGTTGGTAGCATGCTGAGCTTCTATGCCCAAGATCGCGGGTTCAAAACTGAAGTCATCGGATTTTTTAAGAGCGTTAAAAATCCCTCAGTATGCCTTCCTTTGGAGGGGAAGTAAAGCCGGCGGTCCCATGTCATAGTTTTATGGCATGTTAAAGAACTTTCCACTAATTACACCTGTCTGAAACTAAATTGTATAGGTTAAGAATGTAAACAACGCTCTTAGGTTGCTACGTTCGTTGCCAAGAGCCGACTGCGGTGGCGTCTAGTAGCTAAGTTCTGAACTAGGCCTAGTAGTCGTTGACGGTGGCGTTTGGCCGAAAATGTAGGAACTACTTGAAAAAATTGAATGCCTGCAGTCCTTACTTGAATTAAGAAAACAGATACACACACTAATACAGTCATCACAATTAACACCGGTTATCAGACAGATTCTACACACACCCAAAGTACACGGGGCTACATGACCGCGTTGTCGCAGCCCCTAAACTAAGGAACCAACCAACCAGCTCCACAATTGTCTATGATGCCGTCTGTGATATTCATTTCTTGGAGGTCCGCCTTAGTTTCTTCTAGCCATTTTATTATTATTATTATTAAAAACATCTAAAATGTTCTAACGTTGATAATATTACTAATGTCCGATATTAATAAATTCACAGCACCATCATGCCTCCACTCCCAAATATTGTAAAGAAATTGATGTATTTGCACTTAGACATAGGACGTGGCTGGGATGTGAGAAATGTTTGACAAGTGTTCCACTTTGCATAGCTCACTTTCCCTGGCGCTGCGCATCATCCTGTCCCGGTCAGTCGCGAGTCGTGACGAACCACCAGGAAACCTGTTCGATCAGGACCAGCTCCAGCTACCCTCCATGACGTAATATCACGGTAACACCTCGCTGCATACCATGCGATCCGCAAGGCGCAGCTGCTTGGCGCCACATCCTCGGGGGGTAGGACAGGCTATGGAGCCTGTAATATACAGAGGGGTCCAAAACTATGTACTCACAATTTCTCGGAAACTAAACGACATAGACTTACAATTCTTGCGTCGCACGTAGGAGTATTTGCACTCAAAAACCATCTATGCCCAAGATAGCGGGTTCAAACCCGGCCGAAGCCGTCGGATTTTTTAAGAGCGTTAAAAATCCCTCAGTATGCCTTCCTTCGGAGGGGAAGTAAAGCCGGCGGTCCCATGTCATAGATTTATGGCATGTTAAAGAACCTCCCACTAATTACACCTGTGTGAAGGTAAATTGGATAGGTTAAGAATGTTAACAACGCTCTTAGGTTTCTACGTTCGTTGCCAAGAGCCGACTGCGGTGACATCTACATGCTAAGTTCTGAACTTGGCCTAGTAGTCGTTGACGGTGGCGCTTGGCGGCAAAAGTAGGAACTATTCGAAAAATTCTAAGTTGCAGTCTGTGCTTAAATTTAAAAAAACGGATAACACACACTAATACAGCCATCACAATTAACATCGGTTATCAGACAGATTCTACACACACACCCAAAGTACACGGGGCTACATGACCGCGTTGTTGCAGCCCCTAAACTTAAGAACCAACCAACCAGCCACACTAAAAAACGGTCGAATTTATGTTATGCTTCTTTTCGCAATGTGATTAAATAAGAAAATATATAGACCATTACTCGGTTTTGGCTTGCGTCGGTAGACGGACGGCAAAAAGGCGTGGGGGAGGGGTAGGGGTAGGGTAGGGTAGGGGGAGGTGGTGGTGGTGGTGGTGGTGGTGGTGGTGGTGGCGGTGGTGGTGTGGTTTTAAGGGACAACACCTAGGCTATCTGCCCCTTTATAGTACTTGGCAACTAGGCCTACTCCATGTTTACATAAACGATAGACGAAAACGATATTGACATAGTTTCAAGCCAACTAGTTCAAGAGAAAATAGTTACGCAATTAATTACACGCTTCATAAGTTGTTTACCTGCCCAGTGTGTCTGAAAGTGGGATCCGAGGCAAATGACCTCACTGTTCCGCTTCTCAAAACAACAATCAACAAAGTTACCCCAGTCCTAAACAGTTCAATGCTGTTTCATGGACCAAGATGACTGCCACTAAGCCAAGTAAGAATGTGAGGTGTTTGACATAGGGAATTATATTGTTGTTGTGGTGGTTTCATTTAACGGACTTGGGCAACGAGGTCATTTAGCCCCGTGACTTGGGTATGTGTATAATTTATCTGATAACCTGTGTCATTGTGGTGCCTGTATTAGTGAGTGTGTTTGTAATTCAAGTAGGATTGGGAAGGAGGCGGCTGTGGTCTTACGCTAGGAACCATCTGAGCATTTACCTAGAAGGGAAGTGGGAAACCACTTCCAGGATGGCTGAGTGGGAATCGAACCCACCTTTTCTCAGTTTTGCCTCACAAGGTTGTGTGGACCCCGTTTCAACCCTCAGACCAAAAATGCTAGCCGCTACACCACGAGGTGGTCTGACATATGGAATACTTCTATCATGTTGTTGTCCGCTTCGTCGCGTAGTGGCTAGCATTCTTAGCTGTCACCGCGGAGGCCCGGGTTCCATTTCCGGCTCTGCCAAGAAGTTTAATTATGGTCTGAGGGCTGGACCGGGCTACACTCAACCCTGTGAGGCAAAACTGAGAAGACGCTGGTTCGATTCCCACCTCAGTCATCCTGGAAGTGGTTTTTCACTTCTACTCCAGGCAAATGCCGCGATGGTACCTAACTTAAGGCCACGGTCACTTCCTACCCAAATCCTACCTCGATTATAAGTAGGGCTCGGATTTTTAGGTGCTAAAAATCGGGAAAATATTTATTTTTTATGTATTAAAAATACCTGAAATATGTGACAAAAAGGTAAAAATATTTAAATATAATTTAGTTTATTAATGTGAATATAAACATTATGCAGTACTCACGAATGCAATTTATTCTATGTCTCACTGACTGCTGAAGCATTACAATACTGCACACAACGAGATATATCTTCAGGTTGTCCACCACAAATGACCGGAATTATCGCGAAACACTTATTCTGAAGACGCGAAACTGCGGTAATATGTTTCTTGCCCTTGAGGTTGTGTGTAACTTAAAATCGCTGTTCAGCCCACATGGTTGGCAGAACAGAACACCCCCATCAAAAGTAAAATTATATTTTAAATTCTGCAACAGACGATAACTTGTAGTTGTTTTTCCTTTAGGCATCGTAGAACTGCCTGACACTTCACAGTGCCAAAATGAACTGCATGTGAGTGACACTGGTTCCAGGTAGCTGGGGGAGAGGGTGTAGCACGTGGTGCAAAATGGCTATGGACAAGGAAATTCCCGGCGTTCACAGTGAGTGACACGGGCCGCCCGGGAGTGGATTATATATCTCACAGGTTCTTCCCCCGTTGAAGTAATACAGAACAAAAAATCAATAAACTGAAAGATCTAGCAAACTGACTTTTAAAAATGTAAAATATTTTGTATTTTATGTGCTAAAAAGTGAAAAGCAGGAATTTATGTATTTATAGAAAAAATGCTTAAATATGTATTTAGGCCTACATAAAAAATATATTTATTTACCTAAAAATCCGAGCCCTAATTATAAGTATATACACAGACTAGTGCAGACATGACAGAGACGAAGGTGATTCGACAACTCATACACACATACACAAGTACACGGGGCTACATGACCACAATGTTGCATGGCCCCTAAAGAATCAAAAACAACAACTCTCTTGCCGTTACTTGTAATGTGCTATCGTTTAGAAGTACGGGTACTTGAAACCCTACGAATTATAATATAAGCTCTTCAGAGACAGGATCAGGTAATTAATTGCAATTAGAGTAGCCTATCATCGATTAGGATTAATTAAATACACGCATGGCGCTGTTAAAGTGGCGTCAGGAAGGGCATCTGGCAGTAAAAACCAATCCGCCACATAGAATTTCATCGTATCTCATCCCCGACCCCGTTGGAAACGGGAATAATAAGGGGTAGATATACATACATACGCATAGCGCTGTTATAGCATGTGATAGAATTGTCTTGTCAGTAACTGTAAGAGCTTGTCACTCATTTCCTTTCGTTTCAAAAGAAGAACGTTGGAATACTCCTTCTGCAAATAGGAGCGCAAACAAACACCTTGTGTTTTCCTAGCATAATATGTTTGTGTGAACGACCGAACTGGCCAATACTAAGGGTCAATTACCTGACAGAAAACAAGTCGTCGACCGAGAACTTATTGAAACTGTTTGTCCGTCTTGATCTGGGATGATCGATGCCAGTAGCTCGACCACCCGCAACGTCGATACCATTCTAGCTTCTACTATAACAGTAACAGTGCTTTCCTTTTAGCCTGAGAGCCTCCTACATGTTCGACCCGACCTAGGTCAAATCATAAACACACACAATAAGGGTCTGATTGTTCCAAACAATGATTTACGGCTCGACCGGAATGTCTGTGGCTGGGAGCGCTTAATGGATCCTAAGGATGTTATAAATTACAGCATGAAGTTCAACCCTGTACAGAGGTCAACATCAGTCTCCTATCTTATATCAACAACAATTTAACAATAATAATAATAATAATAATAATAATAATAATAATAATAATAGTTTAAAAATTGTGTATTAGATCTTGTGTACATCAATCTTTATAAAAAAGAATGTTACATGATAGTTTGTGTGTGTGTGTATCCTTTATGCGTTCATATAGAATTCATCCGATTGCGATGAAACTTTGGTGAGTTGTTGTGTACTCTCCTGTGAAGGTATCCACGGCCGTGAGGTATCTGACTTAGTAAACCCATTTCACAATGGCTAGCGCACGAGTAGATTCAACAAATGAGTGATGGCGCCCGAATCGTTTCAACAAAATCCTGTATGCGTTCATATACTATTCATCCGATTGCGATGCAACGTCGGAGAGATGTTGTGTACACTCCCGCGAAAGTTTCTGACTTAGTAAATCCATTTCACAATAGATAGCACACGAGTAGATTCAACAAATGAGTAACAGCACGCGAATTGTTTCAACAAAGTCCCGTATGCGTACATAAACCATTCATACAATTGCGATGAAACTTTGGTGAGTTGTTGTGTACACTCCTGCGAAGGTTTCTGACTTAGTAAATCCATATTACAATACGTAGCGCACGAATAGATTCAACAAATGAGTGACGGCCCGTGAATAGTTTCAACAACGTCTCGTATGCGTTCATATAGACTACCATTCATCCAATGGCGATGAAACTTTGGTGAGTTGCGCACGCTCCCACAATTGTTTCTGAATTAGTAAACCCATTTTACAATAGATTAGAGGCAGTTAACGGAAAAAGGAAAACATATTTTGTATCTAAAGCACTACAACAAACAAAATTACAACGCCAACACTTTCTTTGATTTGCAATGCAACGCATGCTGGGTACGGCTAGTATTTGATAAAATCAAAAGTAAAAGATAAAACACCATTAAATTACTCGATTGTTTGTGGAGTATATTGGCCTGCAGTCCATTTCGTGATTTTGACCCGAAAATTCATTCTAGATTGGAAGACTAAATTAGAATTTCAATATATTCCCCTATGGCGATCAAACAAACGAACAATCAATCAAATAATGAAACTAATAAATAGGCAAGATCAATTTTGAAAAATGGTATAACTATGATTTGACTTGAAACGAAAAAAGAACAAAAATATATTCCAAAAACAACCAAACAACAAACAGCGGAATCGTATAGATTTCGATAAAATATTTGCGGCTTAGTTTTACCTCAGGTTTTGAGGATTACATCTTGGTTGACCAGAAGCCCCCACATTACCCAGTGGATGGTTCCATCTGAAAGGCTCCCAGCAGGACATACAGAGGCTTGGACAACTTGGAAATCTCTCAACAGATTGCGATCTGGTGTTGGCAGATCCAAGTCCAACCTTCATAAATGGGGATTTTGCTGCGACCCGGTCCTTTGTGAATGCAGTGAAGAACAGACTATGGGTCATCTGCTTCAGTGCAGTCTGTGTCCTATACTGTGCACCATGGAGGATCTGGTGAAGGCTACACCAAATGGACGTGACATGGCAAAATATTGGTCATGCATTATTTAGAACCTTAAATGTTCAAGTGTTGCCATTGTTTTGCCCATTTTGTACATAGTTTGTTATGTAATATTTTTGTTTCTGACACGAGTAAATAAATAACTAAAAAGCAACTATAGACTTGGAGATCATACGAAAAAGGGCGCGCTCGCGCGTGTGTAAAACGTATCATGCTTCATAAGTGTTTGTTGTTATTTTGTTTGAGAGGCTTGGGACATCTTTGGTCATCAGCCCCATGTACTTTGGTGTGTATACAATTAGTCTAATAACCTGTGTATCTGTAGTGACTGTTGTAGTGAGTGTAACTGTAATTATGAGTGTCGGGAATGGGGTAGGTGCTCCGAGACTTGAAATGAGGTATTTTCTCGGTTATTTATTTAGCTTTCGGAAAAACATTGCACAAAGACAATAATTATAGTCTATATACATATTTACATAATAATCTATACACTGAGTCACAAACAGATATCCAGATTTGTGATGTATTCAATAGCCTTATTTGTTGCGAAGGGGAACTCCTGCGGGTCACCACGGAATGCTCGTAAGGGACACGCTTGGACAATGTGCTGAACCGTTTGACATTCAACACCACAATCACAGCGCGAGGAAGATGTCATCCCCCATTTATGTAGGGAATCGGCGCTTCAACCACAATTAGTTCGTATTCTATTCAGAGTGGTCCAAATCGTCCTGTGCTCATCAAATCCTGGTGGCCTGGTTTTGATACAGGGCATCTTCAGCTGTTCCTTTGTAGCACTGGTTTGCCATTATTTAGTCCATCGATCACTTATATTATATTTATTGTTATTGGCTTGACAAGTTTGTAATGGAGGATGAAGGGAACGGAGTCTCTTTGTGTTGATGGCAGGAATGTCTTCATGAATAGCGAGCTCAGGACTAGCAGTTATTTTCGTGAATACACGCACAAGTGAACATTCTCGTCGCAGGGAAGGAGGTTCAATATGGCTCAGGATTGGAAGCAAGAATGTAGGCGTATTCTTTAAAGTATCTGTTATAATGCGCATGGTTTGGTTAAGTTGAACATCAACAAGCCTCGTGCATTTGTCTGGAATTAGTGTGGACAACCCCGGGCCAAACCACACTCAGGATAGCCACTGTCAACCCCGGAATTCGAACCTCCTATCACCGGGCTTGCTACAGTTACCCTTCGCGTCTGGTGAGGGATTTTGTTTAATAATTTTGAGGGCTGAGTGGCACAGTTGGTTCAGCATTTGCTTAAAATACTCAAGATCGTTCTCGATGCCATTTAAAGTTGTTTAAATGCGGTACTGATGACCAAGATGTCCCAATCCCCTAACAATTTAACAAAAACAAATATCCATGGCCTGGACCGGCCTCGAACCGGTAGCAACGGACAGTTTCAGAGCCCTGAGCTACGTCAGCTGGATTCTCTAATGTCCTCCGCCATGTTATCTTTGGTCGTTTTCTTTTGATCCCCTGAGGATCTCAAATTAATCTCAAATTATAAAATCCGCTTTGTCAAATATTAAGAAGTTTAATAATTAAACTAAGGCAACCAGGACGTGTGATAGGCTCAAAAATGTCATTTTTTAATTTTTCAGCTTAAAAAAATCTCCCATCTTTCTTGAAGAATTTGGTGTATCAATTAATAAGCTGAAGCGATATTTGAAGCAGTAAGATTAGGTTTAAACATAATGTTATAAGTCTATATTGTAGCTACCTACTAGCCAAACATTCTTTTTGTGTTTTCCGAGACGTGTAATAGGCTCAAAATGTCAATTTTTATTTTTCAGCTAAAAAAACTCCCATCTTTCCCGAAGAATTAGGTGTATCAATTATTGTGCTGAAGCGATATTTGATGCAATAAAATTAGGTTTAAACATAATGTTTTGAGGCTATATTGTAGCTACCTACTAGCCAAACATTCTTTTTTTGTTTACTGTAAGTCATATGTTTGGAAACTTCATGTACCATTTTCTCAGAAACTATGTGACCAATGTATTTGAAACTTGGTAGTCTCCAGGAAACTATATAGATCTACTAGTGAAAGTAAATTTATTCAGGTATTTTGATTAGTTCATGGAGCCCAGCTTGAAAAGCACTGACAATTTTACAGAACATGTCAGTTTTCAAAAAGGATGTAAAAAAAATGATAACCCAGCTCCTGTAAACGATAGGGCAATACTTTTAATTCAGTAGCTCAAAAATGGTTGAAATATTATGCATGCAAAGTTTGATGGGTCTGGTTTGAGTATTTGCTCAGAAAAAGGGACATGAGTTAAGGGAATTTTTAACAACATATTGTTTTAACATTGTTTTTGTGATGCTCTCTCTGACACAAAATATTCAGCATAGAAGTTTCAATTTCTACCCGAATAATGACGAATGTGCTCTGAATATACCAAAAGAACAATCAAGGAAATATCTATTGTAGTTTCTGAGATGTGTAACTTAACATCGGAAGCTACATTTTTCTATCGATTCACACGTCCCGGTTCCCTTAAAACGTACATGCTTCGGTATACAATGATACCTTCCTCAGCGTAGATTAAATAATAAAAAGAATCTTAAAAACTATGTAAACAAATACCAAAGAGAAAATGGATATCCTTACAAAAACATTAGAATTTAAATAAATTCCACCCCAGTGCTTGTCTTGCGATATAACCATAAAGGTCACCGAAGAGTAGGACCGATCCAGCGCAGTTTCACCTATCATCCAACCGGTTGTTCCTGAACGACACTTCTACTAATAGTTGTGTTTAGTATTCCAGTGCACATGTTACATGTTCATTATTCACCTCGACCCTCACCCTTCAGAAATTAATAAACATAAATTGTTGTTCAATCCCACTTCCCCTAGTCAACACGTTAGTAACCCTTCAGACATGAATAATTACTGTTGGCTCCTCGCAATGGGGAGCAAGTGGTCGAGATAGCAAATCAATGCCGTGTATTCTAATGCAATAACCCTGGGTTAAATAGCACACTACTACTACAGTAAGTACACATATCGGTAGTTCGAACGCCCGCCTTGACAGTGGACACACTGAGTGTGGTCTTTCCCCATGTTTTTTCTTTCTTTCCAAATTCCCTCCAGGCCAATGTCGCGATGATACCTGAACTCAAGTCCTGGGGCACCTACCCCAATCATTTACCCTCACACACACTACTAATCACCACAGGAACATAATTCACCCCACAAATTCAACAAACACCAAAGTATACGTGGCTGATGATCAAGATGCCCTTAACTCTTAAAATGAATTAACAAAAACGAATATAATAAATCGGGAAGGTGTGCAATCTTAGTCATCGATGTAACAAACGAGGTCTCAAAAATTGCCTGCCAAGCAACATACGGGCATGGCTGGTGGGAAAATAGCAGGACACGTTAGGAAAGCTAGGGGCAGATGACCTCGTAGTTCCGCCTCTTTAAACAATAATAACTAACTAACACGTTAGGAAACTCTCTCCGCAGTGAAATATTCCCGTCAATCGCCGCGCCAAGTGGCTTTGAGTTGGCAGCGCTGTAGTCGGCTCGAGTGTATCATCACAGCAGAGTCGGATTCGGATGCTTGTTCACCCCTAGGTCAATTTCTTCTCAGCCTCCTCCCCTTGCTAAATTTGGAATTACAAATTTTCGTAAATTTAAACATCAGTCAACACATTAATACACGTAGCCTACAGTACAACAAAATATAAACCAACACGAACAAGAAGATAGTAAGTATAAAGATGCTATATTAAAATGAGTCTGTAAGGTTACACGTTTTCTTTACCCTACTCCCATTTTCGTTCTTCTAGTTCGGTGTTCGTTATCTCTCCGGCCAGTGTATGCCAGTAGCCACCAGAAGATGTTTAATTGATTTTATTTTGATTCGTTGGAGCGCGTGTCAACTTAATAGCACTTTTCTTCTTCCCTTCCCAATATCTCTTCATCCTCTCGATGTGTTTCCTTTTACGCTGTTCCGCCCATCCCGTATTTTGTACGGTGGGCTTCTCAGAATGGGGGCGTGGTGGTGCAGCGGTCAAGCTGTTGGCCTCTCACCACGCAGACTCGGTTCGATTCCCGGTCAATGCATGTGAGATTTTCAAAGTTAAATGCCATGTCCTGTGGTTCGGATTCCACGTAAGAAGGAGGTCCCATGGCTTATAATTTCGAGATTAACGGTCACGTAAAACTACAATCTTCCTTCTCAGAAAATTTGTGTTTGTGAATAAAAGTTCAATTGATTATTATTATTATTATTATTATTATTATTATGGTGGAAAATACTGGAGATTATGAAATTAAAAACCACTCCCTCATCATTCGTCCGCCTTTTTATCTTTTTAGATTTCTGACTTTATTTTTGAAAGTTCCGGACCCTGAGCCATGGCCTTGTTGGGAAATGCGGCTTTGCGAGTCAGTACTAGGCCTATATTTTAGGAAGTAAATGCTGAACATGCTGACAACGGAATCAGTGCTCATTTTAAAAGATATTAGACACATAACTGTTGTGAATTTCTTAGTTCGGTACACTTCGATGCGAGAGACGGAGACGCTGCTATAATAACTTAAACCGCTTAATGCGCAGCGTGACAATACCTCTCCATTGTGGAGACACTTTCTTAACGTAGACTACGTTTTCCCCCACGAGACCCATTAAAGTTCGTAAGAAATACACATCAGGGTCTCATAGATAGCATTCTTGAATGCCACCCCTGAGGTTTCAGATTAGATTCCCGGTTCTGCAAACAAAATTTGGTACCTCATGTCATGATGCCAAATGGCAACTTGCTGGAGGATGAGTAGAAAGGAACTGGTCATCGATCTCAAGTCAACTCCAGCTTCAGGTTAACTGTTTGTTAGGATGCATAGGTTCTCGTTATTTGATTTTATTTCTTTCACAGGAGGTGATGATGATGATGAAGATAATTGTTTTAAGGGGCCTAACATCTAGGTTATCGGCCCCTAATGATCTGGGTGATAGCGAAAATGAGAATGAAATGGAAACCGGAACGAAAATTATCTAAGACGGAAAAAACGTACAAAGAGAAACTCAGATGGAAACAACTCACAATATGGTCTTACAATAGGAAATTAGAACGAAAAGATTCACAAAAAGAATAGATTGAAAAAGACCCACAAAACGTAGGCAAGATTCAAAATACGTACAAAATGCAATGTAGCGTCGAAATACTTACAAAATGCAACTGAAATTCAAAATACTTACAAAATGCAAATGAGATCGAAAATACGAACAAAATGCAATTGAGGTTCAAAATACTTACAAAATGCAATTGAAATTGAAAATACACAATGCAATTCAGATTGAAATAGGCCCTATCCCAGTTCCAAACCAAATTATTCACAAAGTGAAATTGAAATTCAAAATACTTACAAAATGCAATTGAAATTGAAAATGCTTACAAAATGTACGGTAGATTCAAACGACTCATGTGGATTGACAATACTTACAAAATGCAATTTAGATTGAAAATACTTGACAAAATGTAATTTAGATTCAAAATACCCACAAAATGCAATTGAGAATCAAAATATGTGCAAAATGCCCACCAAACAAAATGCAATTTAGATTCAAAATTCGTGCGAAATGCGGTTTTGGTTGAAAATACTTACAAAATGCAATTGAAATTCAAAATACTCACTAAAAGCCCCGTCTACCTGCATTGAAAGACTTACTAAAAAGCAATTTAGATTGTCAATCTTTAAAAAAATGCAATTGAGGTTGAAAACAATCGCGAGATGTAATTTAGATCGAAAAAACTTACAAAATGTAACGTAGATCAAAAATGCCTTAAAAAAATCGCTGAAAGGGAATTTAGATACACGGTGAACCAAGTAACAAAAACAGTGCGGGAATCTTAAAGAGAAAAGTAAATGTAATGAAAAGAGGAGAGGAGAGGAGAGGAGAGGAGAGAAGAGGGGAGAGAGGAGGAGGTCCGCCCCAAAGGTAAGGGACAAAAGGGGAAAACGGACCCAGCTCAGGAATCCCTCGGGGTCGCCAACTCCCGAACTCACCAGCCGTGAGCCCCTGAGGGTGTAGCATTATCGACGGTGCACAAGAAGTGGTGGGGCTACATACACCCTGCCTCCTTAAGGGCCTTGAGCACAAGGCAGGAGGTAAAAGAAAAAGAAAAAGGCTGACCCCTCACAGAAGGAGGGTATCAGGAAAGATGAGACAAGGGCCAATTAAGGCGGGAAAGTGAAAGACTCCCTAGGCCTCGGATTACCTAATACCGTCGGGGTCGGAAGAGAACAAGAGTTGACCAAGGGAGGTCGACAGGATAGAAGACGGAGAGGAGCCCGGCACAAGTAAGTGGAAGCAATGCCGGACTCAGCTGGGGTCCCGTGGTCGCCAACCCACGCCCCACTAGATGTGAGCCTCTGGGGGGTTTCCCAGGAGGGGAGACTTTGATGGTGGCTTATTTTAAGGAGCGGAACATCTACTCCTTCCCAACCTTAGCCCCAATTACAACTACACACAATATTACAACCACCATACTAATAAAGGTTATCAGACACATGACTTACACGGGGCTACAATATTCTAGTAATCAGCTATTGTTGTTTTAAGGGGGCGGAATAGCAAGGTTACCTGCCCCTAAATGACCCTGATGTCGCATGCCCTTAAATCAACCAACACAATACGGACTTAAACGGAAGGTTGAAATTAAGAAATTAATGTGTAAAGTGTCCGAGAAATTTTTGTATCTCATTCATTATATATAAATGAAAGTTTGTCTGATTTTTTCTGACTTTCCACGGAAACTTGGGTTATTAACGCGTTTCAGACAATTTAATGACCATTACGCGCAAAAACAAAATTTTTGTCTGTCTATAGGCCTATGTCTCTCTGTCTGTGTACAAATTTGTACGCTTTTAACTTGAGAACATCTGGGTGGATCAAAGTAAAATTTGGTACAGATGCCCATCAGAGGCACGACACTTATCATTGATGTAACTCTTCTCCATACATCTTATAAAGGAGGAAGGAAGGAAGGAAGGAAGGAAGGAAGGAAGGAAGGAAGGAAGGAAGGAAGGAAGGAAGGAAGAGTGTAGTTTTAAGTGACCATGAATCTGGCGATTATGAGCCACGGGACCCCCCCCCCCTTTTTACGTGGAATCCGAACCACAGGACATGCCATTTCACTTCAAAAATATTACATGTATAGACCGGGAGTCGAACCCAGTCCACCGTGGTAAGAGTCCAACAGCTTGACCACTGCGCCACCACGCCCCTTCATAAAAGAGGAGCGACTCCCTTAAAATACATGCTGAAATAGGCGTAAAAAGACGAGACAAAGCTCATTTTCAGCCTCTCAATGTGAGAAGCAAAACCACTTTTTAAGGACCTAAAATCAACAGTTTGCAACGGCCCTATGTTAGCAGTATTGGAATAGACATGAATTCCAAATAACATGGCGGGCTGTTGACAGGCCCTTCACTTGCCGCCTCCACATTTCAAGGCCCAAAATTTGACCGAGTCTGTGACATTCCCGGGAAACTAAATTTACGCGGAAAACTGATGAAGGAATGACAAACCCCTAACCACTGCAACAGTTGCTCAATTGATAACATCTGGCTATTAATGTCCAGGACTGTTCGAAGAACGGGTACTTCTGCTAGTAAATGATAAATGCCGTAACCCTATTACCCATCGATTTTTTATTATTCTTCTCTGACAAAAATAATGTAAAAAACTATTGTAAGCAGACCAGAACATTTCAAAAGAGATTGTTAGAAACATACACGCTATTAATATTTCCTGCCTGCGAGGGACAAATCAGGTCCAGACAATGATTTACACCTTCCGCAGTTGCTGGACCCATCGGCCAGCTTTTACCTCCAACCAATCTTACTGTCCAAGATATTACATGCAAGAACCTCAAAATGTAAGTAAATTTCAATATAGGTATTTAAAAGGGATGAAACGTGGAACAACACCGCATTTCTACTCAAGATTTGTAGCTCTGGCAACATTTCGCCTATTTCGCAATCATCTTTGTAACCAGCTATTATTTCACAGTACTAGCTTGCCACGGTGGGTGAGTGGATAGCGTGTCGGTCTACTAACCCCCCAAGATTGCAGGTTCGCTCCTGGCCGTGGTAAGTGCTTTTTGAAAGGCGGCAAAAATACGACACGCATGCCATACGATGTTGGCATGTCAAAGAACCCATTTGAATTCAGTAGGCCGTGTTTATAATGGCAAAATTAATCTCGGGAGTTTCCGCCAACACAAAGTTCCTCATTTCTCTACTAGAAGCGCTATAGTGTTAAAGGAGCTTAGATATCTAACCTCCTTGACTTTCATAGTGATTCAAGGAACAACGAAATTCGACATGCAAGCTACCCTCTGGGTGTCAAATTACAAAGCTTGCACCCGGCACCGAGGCCATACGATATTATTATTATTATTATTTCACAGTACAAAAGATAATATAATTATTGTTATTGGTTTTTCGTCCCTTTTAACTACTGAGGCTTTTAGACACCCTGGGTTGCCGGAATTTCGCCCCCAAAGGGGATCTTTAACGTGCCAACGGGACCCTCGCATTTGCGCTCGCTCAAATGCCAACTGACTGCACCAGGATTAGATCTAGCAACCTTGGGCACAGCAGGCAAGAACGTTACCGCTGCGCCACGGAGCCAATCAGTATAAACGGAACTATGACCCCGAATACGGTAGTGATGATGATGTAGTATATTCATTGGTACAGAATCCCGGGTGGGAACAGAGGAGCTTACTCTCCACTTGAACTTCAACTTTACAAGGGCAGTTGTGTGCAAAATCAATAAAGATCTGTTCATTTATGCTGAAGAAGGTACCAGCTGGCTGGTGGACGGTGTCAAGATAGCGGCTCCGATGGCGTAGTTGGTATCATGCTGCTGTGGCCAAGATCGCGGGTTCAAACCCGGCCGAAGTCGTCGGATTTTTAAGAGCGTTAAAATCCTTCAGTATGCCTTCCTTCGGAGGGGAAGTAAATCCGGCGGCCACATGCCATAGATTGATGGCATGTAAAAGATCCTTCCACTAACTAAACTTGTGTGAAGCTAAATTTCTAGGTTAGATTTCATTGTTACGCTCTATCAAAAGTTCCAACGTTCACCACCAGGGGACAGTGATATCTGGTAGCGAAAGTTGGAACTACTCTTGAAATTGAACGGACCTTGTAGCTCACCCTATGGGTGTCCGCTTGAAGCAGCTACAGCCTCTGGCGAGCCGAACATGTCCTCGGACACTCCCGGCACCAAAAGCCATACGCTAAACAAAGTGTCAAGATAGCAGGAAATTACCACCAAACAAAGAGAACGGCTGAAGACAGGACGGCATGGAGAACTGCTGTGTGAAGACCTGTTTAAGGGCAGAACACGTCATACTGTGTTTATGCTACAGAAATGCAACAGACCAGCCGTTGAAACACCAATATACCCCACAACGAAAGACAACACTACTTTTGACTTTTTCTTTCTTCGTTTAGGGACTTGGACATCGAGATCATTTCAGCCCCGTATATTTGGGTTGGGCAGAATTTGTGTGGCCTGCAATCGTGTGTGTATATTTGTAACTAAGGCGTTGATTTGGCAGGAGGTGGCTATGGCCTTAAGTAACGAGCCATCCGGGCATTCGCCTGGAGTAGGAGTGGAATACCTCACATAACCATCTGTACGATGGCTAAGGTGGAATCGAACCCACCTCTTGTCAGTTCTGACTCACGAGGCTACATGAACTGTGTTCGAAGCCTCAGACCAGAATTAAATTTCTTGCCAGAGCCAGGAGTGTTACTCACTACATCACGAGGTGGTCAGCAATACTTTTAACAGCGAAGCCGTTCTACCATTCACACAATACTGTACTTGCGTGTGAGCGAAGTATAGGCACAGCTGGAACTTGAAATGTAATTTCTAGTTTAGTCAAGCAACAACAGTAAGAGATGATTAGACAATCAATTACGTAACATTACATGTAGGCTATAACTATACATAGTGGGACGTCGGTTGGCGACCATGGGACCCACAGCTGAGTCCGGCATTGCTCCCATTTATTTGAAAACTATTATATATAATAATAATTGAATCTCAGAGAAAAGAATAAATTAGGAAATATAATTCTATAAGTTTTCACCTCTCTGCCGTCTTTCATGTCGTCCTCCCTTGGTCAACTCTTGTTCTCTTCCGACCCCGACGGTATTAGGGTATCCGCGGCTTAATTAGCCCTTGTCTCATCTTTCCTGATACCCGCATTCTTCGAGGGTTCAGATCTATTCTTTTTCTTTTTATGGAATCTCCTGCCTTCTGCTCAAGGCTCTAAGGAGGCAGGGTGTGTGAAGCCCCATCAGTCATGGTGCACTCTAGATAGTGCTACACCCTCAAGGTCTCAGGGCTGGTGAGTTCGGGAGTTGGCGACGGCGAGGGATTCCTGAGCTGGGCAGGGCTTATTCCCCTTTAATGAGTAACTCTGGGGGCGGACCCTCAAAAAGACAATGAACAGGTACATGTATGTTTAGTTGAGTTAATGTTATTCTTTTAGGGGCTTTGCGACATCGAGGTCATGTAGCCCCACATATTTGGGTTGTGTGTAGAATTTGTCTGATAACCTGTGCCATTGTGATGTCTGTACTAGTTCGTGTATTTGTAATTTGGGTAAGAAGCGGCCGTAGCCTTATGTTAGGTACCATCCCGGCATTTACCTGGAGTAGAAATGGGGAAACCACGGAAAACCACTTTCCGTATGGCTGAGGTAGGAATCCAACCCGTTTAGATTTAGTCGAAATAAACATGCAATTTTTACATTTTCTTTGAATTAAACAGTTAATTTACTAAAAGTCAGAAATCTGCCACAAGAGTTTATTATTCACATGTAGGCCTACGAGTAGATGTTCTAACGGGTTACATCCCGGGGTCCACGCGCCGAGCTACCCGACAGCTGACCCGTTCCACTGTAACTTCTCCTTGAACGATTGCCCTCCCCGCCGAGCCGCCTATTAAATGGGTCACCCACGATGAAGTGACCTTTCAATATGACAAGTTGGGCTTGATAACAGACGTCACGCAGCCAGCGTTTAAATAGGAAACGAACTGGCAGTGATTCCAATAGAGACACTCCTCTCCACAGCATGTAAATCAGAATCAGAATACCGGCGTATCGTATTATGCATAGAGTCTTCTATACAGAGGCGCTAACTCTATGCAACTCTCTCTCCCTCTGAAGGGCTGATATAGGCCTAGCTAGAGCCCTGAGCGGATAAACAAAACGGTTATCCGCATCCGTCCCGCATCCGCACGTTTGTTATTCCAATCTGCTGATATTACAATAATACTTTTTTTAAATTTATTAAATAAAGCATGAAGTATTAAAGCAACACATTTAGACATTTGAGCTGAATTTCGTTCCCCTAGGCTGTGTGAATCGCAAGACAATGTTGACTGAGTTTTGTCCCTCTGAGTAACGGCAAGTTCAACAGCGGGTGGTTAACTATAGCACTTACTTATACCCACGCAGGCAAGCGTAGGTATAAAGAACTTTTTTTTTTCATAAGTCAACACTAATTTCCATGACTGGCTTCTCTCACTTCTCTATTATTCTTTTAATAATAGAGAAAATAGGAAAATAGCAAGAAACGTGAAAGACGAAGATCTTAGCGAAAACTAAAATTATTTTAAAAAAATCCAACAACTTCGACCGGGTATGAACCTGCGATCTTGGGCATAGAAGCTCAGCATGCTACCAACTACGCCACCGAAGCCGCTAGTTAGGAGAAGTACATTCAAGATAGGTTTTATCAGTGTGATATTTTCAAGTCAGACTACATATAGTATCATTATTTGGAAGGTTAAAAGTTCGACTTTTAGCTAATACCAAAAGTTTTGTGGACACTCTTTCAGATCTTCTTCAAACATACCTCTGGTTTGCATATTAAGGCTTTCACGGCCCGGATTATTATATAAACAATTCATGCTTTTGGGCTAATGCCGTGTGTATTTTTAATTTAAACCATACGTTTCGGAGAAACCTTGCCTCCTTTTTTAATGGAAATAAACAATGTGGCCAAAGAAAGTATATCAATAACTACAATAATATTTTTTTAAATTTATTAAATAAAGCATGAAATATTAAAGCAACACATTTCCATTGAAAAAGGAGGCAAGGTTTCTCCGAAACGTATGGTTTAAATTAAAAATACACACGGCATTATTTATATACCTCTGGTTGTCACAGACATTCTAAATAGTCTACCATGAAATTATTCTATTGTATTTTCCTAGCATTTTGATTAAAGTAAGTTGTTTGACATACTCGCCTCCGTGGCTTAGGCGGCAGCACGCCGGCCTCTCACCGCTGGGTCCGTGGTTCAAATCCCGGTCACTCCATGTGAGATCTGTGCTGGACAAAACGGAGGCAGACAGGTTTTTCCCCGGGTACTCCGGTTTTCCCTGTCAAAATTTCATTCCAGCATCACTCTCCACTGTCATTTCATTTCATCTGTCATTCATTTAATCATTGCCCCAGAGGAGTGCGTCAGGCCTCGGCAGCCGGTACAGTCCATATCCTCGCCGCTAGATGGGGGCTTCATTCATTCCATTCCTGACCCGGTCGGAGACTGGAAGCAGGCTGTGGATTTTCATTTCAAGTTGTTTGACATAATTGAAAAGGATTGGAATAAAGTACTTCTTTACATGAGGGTGATCTTCAATCTATACAAAAACCAGACGGCAGTTATTCGAGATGAGGACATGAGAAAGAAGCTAATACCGGTATTCAGAATGGTGTAAGGCAAGGCTGTCAGGTATCATCCATACCTTTGAATCCATACAATGAACAAGCAATGAAGTAGGGGTAAAGATTCAAGGAGAAAGCATTTCAACACTGAGATTTGCTGATGACATTGGTATGTTAGTCGATTCTAATTTGAATGAATTTTAAATGGTATGGGCTCCGTCCTTAGGAAGGAATTCATATTGAAAATCAATAAATGTAAAACGAAAATAATGGAATGCAGCCAAATCAGAAACCCCTGTTGACGTCAAATTGGCAGGTGAAAAGCTAAAGGAAGAAGGCGACTTCTGTTACTTAGGAAGCAAAATAGCCAGTGATGGACGAAGAAAAGAGGATATAAAAAGTAGGTTGGCACAGGCAAAAAAAGCATCACTTTTGAAAAGAAATCTGTTGATATCAAATATAGATTTTAGTATTAGAAATTCATTTTTGAATACCTTTATCTGTAGCATGGCACTCTATGGAAGTGAAACATGAACTGTTGACGCAGCAGAAAAGAGGAGAAGAGAAGCATTTGAAATGTGGTGTTACAGGAGAATGATGAAGATCAGATGGGTAGATAGAGTAACAAGTGAAGAGATATTAAGACGAGTGGGAGAACAGAGATATTTCTGGCAACTCATAATGAAGAGAAGAGATAGTTCGGTGGGACACATAGGCAACTAAGACACCCAGGAATAGGATGTGTCCCACCAAACTATGTAGGCCTAGAGATGAAACGATTAGCTCAGGACAGGGAGGCATGGGGGCCCTGCATCAAACCAGTCTAAAGATTAGTTAGTTAGTTATTGTTGTTTTAAGGGGCGGAACTACGAGGTCATCTGCCCCTCTTAACACAGATTAAAGTATACAAATTGAAGACTCAAACAACAACAGCTCATAGCAACTGCAAACTTTTAAAAATCTCTTTGAAGTAAGGCTTCCTAACAAAACAACTTCTTTCTAAGAAAATGGGAGAGGAGGAGTGAAAAAACAAGCAACGTAAAGTATAAGTACTTTTTTTTATAACCGTATCACTAGTCATCAATCATCATCCTGAATCAACGGGTAAAATTTTCCACTCTGAAATGTTTGTCCCCGCCTAATATTGCTACTAAATGGGTGCCCCAATAAAGAATACCCAGAAACTCGGAGACATTTGTTCTTATGAGCCACCACCTGTAGCGTGACAGGACTACACCATGTGTTTCACTCCTACGGCAAGTAGTCCGCCTCTACTTTGTAATCTGTTCGACTTAATGCAAGTACTTATTTAATAAACTGTGATTACTTAAACAGACAATTTTCACCTACGCGCTTACTTTTTGAGAACGTTTTCCATCTACTCCAAACTCGGCATGACCTCCATTTCGCTTGGCAAGCAGTAAACAGATCACATAATCATATAGTAAGATCAAACCTGAAGGAAAACAATGAAACTCTTCGACTATGATAAACAGTGATGAAACACAAATTCGAAAGCGGCTAATAACGCGGTGAGAAGAGGTGAAAGGGGCACAAAAACAACGCCATGAAAGGGTCATCAGACTTCCAAACAGGAGTAATAACGAGGATGACGATGATAGTGATGGCGGAAACGTGTAAACCTGCGATCCAAACCTAATGAATTATTGTGTTCACCTAAATGTCTCAGGAACAAGAAACTCCCAGGGTTACCAGATAGGTATAGGATATAACCCTACGTGCGCTAGGTCCAGAACAGTTAACATCACAATTTTCACGATGAGTAAATAAAACGTCGATGTTAATTCATTTTATGGGCTTGGGACATCTTAGCCATCAGCCTCCTGTAGATGGGTGAGTTGAACTTGTCTGTTAACCTGTGTTTATGTGATGACTGTAGTACTGTATATAACTGTATGAGAGACAGGGATGAGGTAAGTGCCCCAGGACTTGAGATAAGGTACGATCGCGGCATTTGCCTGGGGGGAGTGTGGAAAAATCCGGAAGGATATCACACCCATGGTAGTCTGTCAGCGCTGGGATTCAAACCTACGATCTCTGGACTTGGTGCAGCTGCCCTCGCGGCCGTGTTGCACGATTTAACGAGCACGGCTACGCCACGTGATAATAAATAAACACTAGCATGTATATGATTTATATGTGTCACCTGCAGTTGTACCTTAAGTGGTACTTCATTTGAGTGATTGGGTGGCTTTCATAATACCTTGTCACTAAGGAATGTGTTCCACAGTGCATATAATTCACCACCATTGTGTCAACATTGTCCTATACCTAACATTCATTCAACTACACTCAAACTTCGATACCTCGAAGTTCTTTCGCAAATAAACATTACTTCGAGTTATCGAAAATTCGAGATATAGTATTACATGAACAAATGGGGTTCTATTATCATAAATACATAGTCAACTTTTGCTACGTCATACTGTCATTGTCACTAGGTCTACTCATACAGGTATACTAATTCGGGTTAAATGTTTCTGTGCAAATATTGCAGATACATTTCGATTAATTTAACTGTGTGTATTTTCGGTTCCTTCCAAAAAACGTGACTCCTGCATAGCGCTATAAATATTGTGTTTATTTTTCATAATGGTTGACTGCGTATTAGCTGGAATTTCGAGCATAATAAGCTGCTGACAGAAATTGACAGAAATACACAGTCCCGGTACCCTACACAACTGTATCGATATTTTAATTCCCATGTCACACGACCGTAATTCAACTGCATTTTCACCCCAACTTCGAGTTAAAGGCACATTTTTTTTGTCTGGGAAACAAAATAACATTAGAGTTATCGAAATATTTGAGTAATTGAATTTCGAATTATAGAAAAATCTTACGATAAGACCAATTACTTTGAGAATCAGCACTCCGGAAACACCCCTTTGACGACCATACATGGAACGATTGGAAGAGTCAATCGCTTTCGTTATCTTGGTGAATGGGTCCACCCCAATGGTAGAGATGGCACCTCCATCTTAGCAAGACGTAACAAACTCAACGCAGCATACCAACTATCCCACAATGTGTACAACAAGAAATGCATTTCGAGGAATGCTAAGATCTGTCACTACAGAACTGCTGTCAGACCACAGTTTCTGTACTCGCAGATCCCCTTTTGTTTGAAAATCCACAGCCTGCTTCCAGTCTCCGACCGGGTCAGGAATGGAATGAATGAAGCCCCCATCTAGCGGCGAGGATATGAACTGTGCCGGCTGCCGAGGCCTGACGCACTCCTCTGGGGCAATGATTAAATGAATGACAGATGAAATGAAATGATAGTGGAGAGTGTTGCTGGAATGAAATTTTGACAGGGAAAACCGGAGTACCCGGAGAAAAACCTGTCTGCCTCCGTTTTGTCCAGCACAGATCTCACATGGAGAGATCCCCTTTTGATGAACAGAAAAAGGCACCATGGATGACCTGGAGAAAGCCGAAAGACGTATCCCCAGGAAAATTCATGGCCCGAGATTGCTCCCAGATGGAACCTACCGTTTGAAATCTAATTCTGACCTGTATCAACAGTTAGAATCAGCCAATACCAGTATGCGACGTAGGAGGCTTAAGTTCTACGGGCACTAACTACGAATGAACAGCAACAGGCTTACCAAGAATACCTTCTCCTTGGTAAAAAGCAGTACTGAAGGACTTTGATTCGGTTGGAATTGCTGACCTTGATGTAGAAGATCGTTCTAAATTGTGTGCTATGGTAAAGTCTTGGACACCAGCACCTAGAGTTCCTCAATGTCGGAAGGCCCTTTCGCAGGAGATAAAGGAGAAATTATCAGCAGGGCTCAAGAGATATTGGGAACGGAAAAGAGCATCGAATAACTAGTCATAAGCCGGAAAATTAAAATTACTTCGATATATCTAAAATTCGAGATACAGAAGTTCGACTGTATCTCTGCCTTACACACTGCAATGCATTCCGATATAGTTCCCTCACTTTCCTGGTTAACGAGCGGCGACTCAACGTAAACGACAATAACCATTGTTCGCTACAGACCAATAGCTGACGGTTGTTGACCAATAGAATGCTTCCTCTATCACTCCACGTGGACTTCAAAATCCCGCTCTGGCGGCGAGCCTGCGTGTCACGCAGGTGTCAAGTGTACAGTGATGAACATCTGCACGTAGTTCTGTCCAGTCTCGCTGCCTGCTCTCAGTGGCTACGGTGGAAAGTTGACACGGCTGTGCCTCAAGCTGGGAAAGCCTTGGCTCCAGGCAGCCAAGGAATGTTAACATATCCGCCCAGCTAGATTTTAAAGTGGGAGTGAAGATTCAAGGATAAATAATTTCATTTGCTGATGACATTGTCATCTTGGCCGACACGCCTGAGGATTTGAATAAGTTTTTGAATGGTATGGACTCCGTCTTGAGGAAAGAATTCATGATGACAATTAATAAATGTAAAACAAAAATATTGGAATGCAGCCGAAATAAATCAGAAACCTCTATGGACATCAAATTGGCAGGTGAAACGCCAAAGGAAGTAGGAGACTTCTGTTACTTAGGAAGCAGAATAACCAGTGATGGACGAAGCAAAGAGGATATAAAAAGTAGGTTGGCTCAGGCAAGGAAAGCATTTCTAAGAAAAAGGAATCTGTTGACATCGAATATAGGTTTAGGTATTAGGAAGACATTTTTGAAAGCCTTTGTCTGGAGCGTGGCACTCTATGGAAGTGAAACTTGGAATATTGGTGCGGCAGAAAAGAGGAGAATTGAAACGTTTGAAATGTGGTGTTACAGGAGAATGCTGAAGATCAGATGGGTAGATAGGGTAACAAATGAAGAGGTATTAAGACGAGTGGGAGACGAGAGATGTTTCTAGCGACTGTTAATGAAGAGAAGAGATAGGTTGGTAGGACACTTACTAAGACACCCAGGAATAGCAAGCTTAGTTATGAAAGGAAGGGTCGAGGACAAGAACTGTAAGGATAGACCAAGGTTAGAATGTTAAACTGATTGCCTCGGATGTATGGTGTGGTAGTTATATAGAGATGAAACGATTAGCTCAGGACAGAGAGGCATGGAGAGCTGCATCAAACCAGTCGAAAGACTGAAGACTCAAATTTCAAAGGCGAACCGCACGGCAACGAGGAAAGTGCAAGAACTATATGCAAGAAACGTAAGATAAAATAATAATATTATTTTGCAGTTGGTGCCATTTTCGTCACAATGTACTCTACACACAGCTGACCACCAAGTCCAAAAAAAAGCTATGAAATGATTAGAATTTTTATAACATAACATAATACCGATAATTCAATACATTTCTTTTAAACGTGCTAGATTATAAAAAAAGTGCAGTAACAAAGTGATGAAGACAGAAATTAATGGCGCAAGAGCGGAGGGGAAAGAAGAAGGAAGGTAGAGGAAGGGGTCACTGCTGCAGTGCTCATGCAATACTGCTACAGTTACAGTAGGAGCCGATGTGAACATTTCCGTAGTAACGAGAGAAGTGAACGTTCCTCCCCCCTCACTCACGCTGCAGCACATGGACTCGTCCACATACTAATCTCGTTGTTAGCACATGTGCCATTAGATAATAATTGCGATATATCCAAAACGCATGTGAACAATATCAATAACAATTTGACAAAATTCTAAAAATCTTATCACACCTCCCAGGGGATCACACATAAATATCGAAACTTAGTTACAAAGAGTGATGAACTAACTTTCATTACACGAATTCATGCAGCAAAGAAGGCAGCTAAGGACAGCTTCTAAGTCAAATCCAGTCGCAAAACAAAACCATCATCCGGCAGCAAAATGGCGGAAAGTCTCTTGGTGGATATAAAGAGGTTTGAAGCCATTTCTTTAGTAGTAGACACACTCCACGGTCCGTGCGAAGTGAATGATAATATCTAGCGACTTATTATAACTAGGGCCCGGATTTTGATGAAAAGTCATCTTTTTTCTGAGTACACGGAGACGATGCTTAGTGGTAATAAAGTGTATTCTACAATAAATATGTTAGATACATGGGGTTTTTAAAAGTCATCAAAATGCATTTTTCCTACATTTTGCAGAATAAAGTCATTTTCTAACATTTAGGGGCATTTTAGGTCATTTTTCAGGTGTTTTACGTTTATAGGTAATTTTTTTAAATTGAATATGGTTAAATGCTCATTTTTAAGTTATGTATTTAGTACCGGTATCTGTATATCTAAACATGTCAGCGTTAACATTCTTGGACTAACATGACTACATACTGTAGTTCTGCAGTGCTCATCTGTTTTCATTACTCGTTTTTTATCTACGCAGCTAATTTAATTTTTCTCGACGAAGCATTCGTGTGTACGGTTTGCGTCACTGATTTCTTCACGTGCACGTGAGTATTGCGTCAGTCTGAGAAAAGAACGGGGTAATCCCCTCAGCGCCATGTGGTTTGTGTCGAGTTTATCTTCATTAGAAGTGTTGACAGCTCTGGCCGGCTCTCACGTCTGATCGTTCACTCAAATACCCTCCAACTATAGGACTTTTAAGGTGTGTTTGCGTTGTAGGTGTGTGACGTTTTGTTGTGCAATGTAATTGAAATGCCAAAACAAAAGCAGTCAACTGTAAGCCGTTTAAAACAGTATGTGTCAGATTTCGGTGAAAACATATTCTCAACTGATGGAACTATTTTGTTCTGTAAAGTGTGCGAAATCAAAGTCGCTGCAGATAACGGTTCACCGTAAAACAACACGTCGGGCGCGATAAACATTTGCGAGGTCTTGAAAATGTGGAAAAAAGGAAAGTGTCTCAATTACTGTTAAAAGAAACTGCTTCGACATCAAATAACAAGTCATCTTCCTTTTATAAAGAATTATGTGAAGTGTTTGTTCGTGCTAATATTCCACTAGGAAAACTAAGCAATCCTAAATTAAGTGATTTCCTCGAACGCCACACTGGTCATACTATTCCAGACGAATCAACATTGCGTAAAAACTACCTATCAAAATGTTACGAAGACACGTTAAACCGAATACGTGAATGTGTGAATGGGAAAAAAAATTACGTATCAATTGACGAGACTACAGATTCAGAGGGACGTTATGTAGGAAATGTAGTGATAGGGACCATAGAAACAAACAGTCCCGGGCAAACTTTTCTGCTGACCTCAGAGGTTTTGGAAGCGGTTAATCACACTCAGATATGCAAACTGTTCGATAAATCCTTGTGTTTAATATGGCCTATGGGAATACAACATGAGAATGTGCTGCTCTTCCTAACAGATGCAGCACCTTACATGGTAAAAAGGCAGCAAAATCTATCAAAGCGTTTTACAATAAGATGGTGCATGTTACTTGTCTGGCCCATGCTTTTCATCGAATTGCAGAAGAGGTCCGATCAAAATTTTCAGAAGTAGATAGACTAGTTTCCACAGTAAAGAAAGTCTTTGTCAAAGCACCATCCCGCACTAAATATTTCAAAGACAAGGCCCCTGATGTAGCTTTGCCCCCCGCACCAGTTTTAACACGCTGGGGTACCTGGTTGACTGCATGCATAAACTATTGTGACAATTTTCACATAGTGAGAGAAGTAGTGAATGGCTTTGATAGGACAGATGCTAAGGCTATTGTGAGTGTACAGGACCTGTTTTCTGATCCTCAAATGGAAGGTAAATTGGCTTGCATAAAATCAAATTTTTCATTTTTGCCAGAAACCATAACCTGCCTAGAAGAAAGTGGCATGCTATTGGCCAAGTCAATAGAGTTAGCCAGGAATGCTGAAGGTTATATAAAACAAAAGGTGAGATTGGGGACTCAGTCAGACAGAAAATAAAATTTGTATTGGAATAGAATAAAGGGTATCCGACAGTGTGTCAAATAGCTAGTATTTTGTCGGGAGAAGACTTCAGAATTGACATTTTTGAAGAGGATTTAACAGCCAGTGACAGTGTTTTTCAAATATGCTCCTATTACATCAGTGGAAGTGGAGAGAAGTTTCTCGAAATATAAAACAGTATTAGCTGACAACCGCTGTTCCTTCACCTTTGATAACTTGAGGATGACCATGGTGGTGTATTGCAACGCTAACTAAGGTATGCTTATTTAGTAATATATTTTTTCACTTTGTAGAAGAAATGAAAATGGCGTATTGTTAATCTATTGATTAATAGTTAACACTAATTATACTGAGAATGTTTGTTATTCGAACCATTATTTTTACAAGACAATTCAAAATTTATCGTTTTTAGGTAATTTTTTAATGATAATTTTTAGGTCATTTCTTAAAAAAAATGAGGTCATTTTAAGAGAATTTTAAGGTCATCAACATCCGGGCCCTAATTATAACTATAAGCTTTATTGGGTCACATGCATATCAGGAGCATGTGCTTCTTGTCTCTTCGCGGGAATGTTGAGTGATTAGTAGACGTCTACGAGAGCGTTCCACAAAATCATGGCTGAGCCTACGGTTTCATGTCAAGACGTAGATATGAATTGCGTTATTTCCCTACTTCCGGAATTTGAGGCTCCCTCTTAACTCATTCTCTTTGTATTGCACAAAAATGATTTGTAGTCTAAATATACATCTCATCAAGGATAAATAAGATTAATTAGTCGAATAAACGCAAAAGAAAAAAGTAACTTTTGGATAACCAGACGTTCATTTGGGCTACAGTAAATGGTCACAAAAGTCAATTCAGACCACCTAGTAGTATTGTGGCTAGCATCCTGTCACCCCGGGATCCGGGTTCGATTCCTGGTTCTGCCAAGGAATATAATTCTGGTTTCAGGGTTGGAACGGGGTACACTCAGCCTCGTGATGCAAAACTGAGAAGATGTGAGTTCGACTCCCTCACCTCAGCCACCCTGGAGGTAGTTTACCGTGGTTTACCCACTTCTACTCCATGCGAATGCCGGGATGGTTCGGAACTTAAGACCTCGATCGCCTCTTTCCCAATTCTCAGCCTATTTACAAATACACATAATAATACAGTTATCACAATAACGCATGTCATCAGACACACTTACACATATACCCAAGGGCCCTGGGCTGAATTACCTCGATGATCAAGCCCCCCCAAATGAAACAATAACAACAACAAAAGTCATTTCCATGCATGAGAGACCGCAGGCAAGATTAACACCGCATGTATAGAAACTATAAATATCTGTTGACCATTTATGTCACAGTACGACGAGTCAATTTGCCTGAATCAAATAAGGCACTAAAAATAAGCTGGTCCACCTTCACAAGTGGGAGCAAGGCCACTGAGGTCTACGGATCAACTGGTCTTATTCCGTCAATCATACGCCTTATTGTATTTCAATAGAAACCAGGAAGTTATTTTCGAAGTTACACAATGCAGATGTACAGGAGCGAGCTACAACAGCAACGAAAGTTTCATACGACATTCCCAAACTCCAAAGCCTATCCCTGTCAACAGCGATAAAGCTATTCAAAATTAAAGTTATACCGACCGCCACATATGGCATACAATTAATTTGGCCCTACTTGTCGGTGAACAACCTCAGGAAGCTAGAGAGCGTCAAAGCAAGATTTATTAAGAGAGCTCTCTCTATCTCAAAATTCTCAAGGAACAGCTACGCCTATAAAATATCACAGGACACCTTCTTTATAGAAGATATAAAGCACTCCTTCGATCTACCGGAAACGCAAACGTATAAAACCATCATCGAGGAGAGACGAAAAAAAACCCGACGAGATACCCAAGAAATAATGGAGACTGAAGCAATGAAGACAGATATCTGGAAGGGACCAAATTTCAAACTTCGACATCTGTATACGCGATTCGCTGTCCATGGGTTCCATGGAAGGATCTGTCAGAATGAGACATTTCATAAGCCCAAAGAGGACTGCATCTGCAAGAATTGCAATAATCCATGCCCCAAATACCACTTAGTGGAATGTGTAAGCAGGTCTCAATCTTTAATCGCTGAAATGACAGAGTGGTGAAAAACTTGATTGTACACATTGTGTTCAATAAAATCTTGTATACAGTACAATGCAGATGGAAATAATCTTCACCGAGGAGGAGTGTCCTTGTACAGTACAATGGGTTCAAGTGACGTTAACGCTAGATAGGAACAGCCCCAACGTGATTACGATATTCGAGCCGCCATCGCCACCACCATATCTTAAAACCGTCCATGAGAAATGTCTCATCATTTACTGGCATGTCGAAGGCAAAGCCTTGTTGCCGCAGCCACATTTGACGGTTTTCTGCTAGCCTGTTCATGCTGCCATGGGAGCCACATGCCACTTCTTCAATCGAGTTCTTGATGAACGACATTCTAGGACGTCCCCTAGGTTTCTTTCCCAATACTTTGGTTTGGAGAAAGGAGTCGTGCCTTAATGCATGTCCAAGGAAAGTTGGTTGGTTGGTTGGTTCCTCAGTTTAGGGGCTGCGACAACGCGGTCATGTAGTCCCGTGTGCATTGGGTGTGTGTAGAATCTGTCTGATAGCCGGTGTTAATTGTGATGACTGTATTAGTGTGTGTTATCTGTTTTCAATTCAAGTGAGGACTGCAGACATTGAATTATTTCAAGTAGTTCCTACTTTTGACGCCAAACGCCACCGTCGACGACTAATGTTTCAGAGATTACCAGATGCCACCGCAGTCGGCTCCTGGCGACGAACGTCGGAACCTAATAGCGTTTGTCGAATGTTTAACCTATATATAATGTAGCTTCACACTGGTGTAATTAGTGGAAGGTTCTTTAACATGCCATAACTATTACATGGGACCGCCGGCTTTACTTCCCCTCCGAAGGAAGGCATACTGAGGAATTTTTAACGCTCTTAAAAATTCCGACGACCTCGGCCGGGTTTGAACACGCGATCTTTGGCATAGAAGCTCAGCATGCTATCAACTACGCCACCGAAGCCACCCCAAGGAACGTTGTTTTCCTCTTATTTATTGCTTTTAATAAACATCAATCCTCCTTCACGTCCTGCAGAACAAGATCATTTGTTTTCCTGTCCATCCAACTCGTTTTTGTCATTGATCTCCAAAACCATATTTCTGCAGCCTAATGTCTAATACATGACGCCGGGTTAACAACACTCCCTGCCCCTGAAGCGCTAATTAAAATTGTAACTTTTCAGTCGGCAACACGAGTAAAAGCCCAATTATTCAATTGGGAAATGTGAAATAGATTACATAATAATGTTATTGGTTTTACGTCCCTTTTAACTACTGTGGCTTTTAGAGACGCCGGGGTGACGGAATGTTGCCCTGAAATGCAGTAAATCTACTGACACGGCTCCCTCACATTTGCGCACTCTCAAAATGCCAGCTGACTGCGCCAGTATTCGATCCTGCAACCTTGGGCAAAGAATGCGAGAACATTACCGCTGAGCCACGCAGCCAGTCGCAGAGATTACAAGAGGAGGATAAATAAAAGGATGACACGTTTCGCTCGTCAAGCGAGCATCGTCATATTAAAGAAAATAAAAAATAGGGTATCCGAGACCCACGGTGTATTTCAATTTCCCGCCTTAAAATATCCTTGTCTTTTCCTTTCCAATACCCTTATTTTTCAAAAGGCCACGACCACGAGCGATTCCTGATTTGTTTACTTAGGAGCGAGCCCTCTCCCCATCTGCCTTTCATGGCTCTACTTCCTCCCAAGTCCCTAAATTCTCATTCTTCGAGGGCTGGCGGTGTTTACCTTCATCCTACTTTTTCTATTCATTTCTTCTATTAGTATGAAAGTAAAATGTAAGTCAGTCAAAGGTAGCCGTGGGCGTTAACACTTCAATTCCCAACATGTCCGTATGTAATAACATCCTAATTTTTCATTGGTTATTCTTTTCTTTATTTAGTTGTAGTCAGTGACGTAGCCAGGATTCTATTTCGGAGAGGGGGGGGGGGGCTTTAAAATTTAATCCATTTCCCATCCATCAGCCTCATCATCTTCCCGCATAACGTATAAATAAAACACCCAAATACCCCCGCGCGAAATCAGTGCAAAAGCAAATTTTAATTGATAGACCAAAGGTAGCAGTACACGTTATATCGCACACCACGACCACACACTACTACAGTCACCACAGAAACAAATGTTATCAGACAAATTGAACACATATCCAAGTACACGAGGCTGATGTTCAAATATGTCCCAAGCCCCTAAAACGAATTATTAACAACAAAACAAAGGTTATAGAGTTTTATCAAACTGAGATGCCGAAGAAAAAAAAATGTAATTAAAACTCACGTAAGTAAGAGTTAGGGGCAGATAACGTCGCTGTTCCGCACTATCTAACTAACTATAAGGCATCCAACGTTTAGAATGAAGCAATGGTTAGATAGGGATATTCTTCTCTCTTTCTGTTGCACGTGAGACATGTATGACGCAGTCATTTTCTAGTAATCCACTGTTGCCATATCAGTCGAAAATTGTTATTTGTCGAAAAAACAGCCTATTCGGGTAGAACTATGTTTTGCCGATCTTTTTTATCCTATATTAGAACTACGTAAACTTGATAGAAATGCTAGAAAAAATAGATATCCATATTTTTTTTAACGATAAACTGTGTCCCCTTTTTAGTAAAATCGATCTTATATCATGTTGCATTGACTTTGTGATGCCTATTTTTCACACACGTGTAGCTAAATGTGCCGTCTTGATGATGGATCATTGAAATATTTTATACTGGCAATATTACAATTTTCATGTAGGTAAAACTTCTGAATATTCTCTCATAACCGCATAGCAGCATTGAACAAGTTTGTATTCTGCCAACTTTTCTATTTTTAAAGATAACCATGTCATGTCAGTTTGAGAGTTGTAGAGGAATGTTGGAAGAAGTTTTCTATCTGCTTACCCAGAGTGTAGGTTTAATTGTTTACACAGGCCGGGCTGTTCATTGACCGAGGATTATAAGAATGAAGTTTCGAAGGACAGCGGGGTGCAGCTTGCTACTCACAGCTTTATTACTGTGCCCTTCCAGCTTGTATTTCAGTTGTTCAGCAGTCTCTATCTTGAGTGTGTGTGCAGCAGTTCTGTTAGATTTAATGTGTTGTATTTTACGTATTTCACGTACAACAATTGATAGTTTTGTGAAAAGAAAAAGGGGTCAAGTGCTCAGTAGGAGGGAAAAACAGGTCGTAATTAATGTGTTCACTTATTTTAAGAATCTTAAACCTAACGGAAGTATAAATAATTTAGTCAATGAAACTGCTCTGGCCACAGAATATCAAAGACTACCATTTTTAAAATACGTAGTGAGAGTGGACAGGGTCCAGTACTGTCGCCACGCAAAAGGAGGCTAAGTAATACACTTCGCAAGAATAGCAGGAATGTTAAATATAATGACTTTATAATGACGTTATAGTTAATTTAATTCCGTTGTATGTGTTATGTTAGCCTACTAATAGTATTATTATACAGTACTTAATTCAAGCCTTCGTCACTGCACAATCGCTGAATGTGCGGAAAGTGTATGCGAAGCGCTTTGTACTGCCTCCTCTCAAGGAGTGGCAACCCTGTCGTAACGCGCCGTAAGACCAATGCTTCATTCTAAACGTTGGATGCCTTATATATATATATCGGATCGATATGCTCGATAAAATCTCCAGATATGCTCGATAACCATGTGTTTTATGCTCGATAGATATGCTCGAAAAAAACATTATATGCTCGATAGATATGGTCGAAACCCCCATTATACGCGGTTAAGTATGAAGAATATGCTCGAAAAACACCGTTAAAACTATAGAAAGGAGAGTGGTACGAAAAAAAACCGACAATAACATACCTTTATATACGAGCTTTATTTTCTAATTGTATGTACGATACACTGCAATATACTCGCATTCAAGTTTTTCAAGTATATATAAGAGAAGTTTTCTTATAAAAGTTACAGTTTTAAAAGTTCATTTACAAAATATTCAGAATTAGGCGAGTCAATGAAGTAGATCTGCATTGGTCTGTACAACAAGAATTATTTCTATGTTTTCAGTTTTGAATGATTTTCTTAAATCAGTCAATAAAAGTTTCAATGACGAGAACGACCTCACTAAAAGTTAACAACCTGCAGTTCTATTATTCGCACCAGATAGGCTTTTCAATAATTATTTCTGTTTTCGAACCTTAAGGATGGTCAGGGCCCGAAAATTCGGGGGGAATTCGAAGAAAAACAAACTACTTAGACCGAAAACCACAAGAATATGCATTTATATGCTTCTATTCTGAAAACCGTGGTTTTATGCATTTATATGCTCGATAAATTTCAATTCTGTTGGCCCCAGAGAGGTGAAAATACCAGGGAAAGGTTTCTTTCAATGTGTACTATTCAGGGGGGGAAAAATATGCAAATATGCTCAAATCCGAGCCCTACTTATAACTATCGTAAGAGTAAGAGTTTAAAAATGAAATAAGAAAAGGTTCGTCCTTAGTGACGTGTATTTAAACTTTAATATTGTTAATTCAATTTAGGGGTTTTGGATATTCTGGCTATCATCCCCATGTAGTTGGGTGTGTGTTGACTGTCTGATAACCTGTATTTATGTGATGACTGTAGTAGTGTGTAGCTGTATTTGGGGCAGGGATAGAGTAGATGCCGCGGGACTTGAAATAAGATACTATCCCGGCATTTTCCAGGAGGGAGTGTGGAATAAAAACGGGAGAAAACCACACTATCAGCGCCGGGATACGAACCAGCGATCATTAGACTTGCTGCGGCTACTCTGCAGCCATGGTGCAAGATTACGCCGTGGGACAGCCCCAAACTAGAATTGTAAACAAATATACAGATATTGTCAATTTTCACTATAATCCGTATGATTGTTATGCTGCACAATAATGCTGGCCCGCTAGCGAGGCACAACAGCAACGTTAATAGTGTGTATTAACTAATTAAAAAGAGGTGACGTAAGGCTGGAAGTGCTGAGTCCGCGCCGCGCGCTTCTTCTTCCTCAGCACTGCTGAATAAGCGTTTCTCCACAACAGGCTTCAAGTGCTTTGTCTCTTGGCATAGGGAAATTCACGACTTGATTCTTCAAGAGCTCAATTTAAACAATATCCGCTTTCTATAATGCTGACTTGTGACTAAGTTGGCCCAGTGAGACACTTGACTAGCAGTTCGGAGCTACCAACGAATTGGTTTATGCCCCACTAAAAAAAACTAAAACTTGAGAATATTAAGTAAAGTGGCGGTTACGGGGGTGGAGAACGAGCAAATCCGGGTCTTACCAACTCAGCTTCTCGAATGCTCCGTCACACTAGCGTTTTCGGAATTCAGATACGAAATTCCAACCTCCCAACAATATACGGTATTTAAAAGAATGACTCGGTGAAATTACGTGCATTAAATATTATTTTTTTATTTCTTGAATCAATCTGCAGTCTTTTAATGTATTTCATTTCATATGTTCATTAGGTACAAATTCCTATACCCAATGACTCAATGCGCGCGAGCGCCGCATAACGGCAAAGTGCCTGGCGGGAGACAAGCTCGCGCCGCGGGCGAGCGGGCTAGCGAGGGTCTCCGATACATCCAAACTAACCTCTCTGTATAAAGGTTGACTTCGTACTTACCTGGTTGTATTGATTTACTGGTCAGTAATTGTTTAATTATGAGGTTATTGCACGTGAGATGATTACAGTTTAATGTTTAATGCTCGAGTCCAAGCTCTGTGAACATGAGGGGTGAGGTGACGCGGGAGGCGGAAGGAGAAGGGCCTATCAACAGCCCACCGTGTTATCTGGAATGTCTGTCTATTCCAATACTGCTGACATAGGGCAGTTGCCTAAATCACTATGGTGTTGCGAAGAGTGAGCGAGTCATCGAACAATGTATTTGGTTCTGTTACTACGCACGGACCGCGAACCCCCCACGTCTCCCATCATCGTCTACGATCCACATTCCTCTCAGGTTCACGGAGTTTAGACTCAAGCAGTACTTGGCAGTTGAGTGCCGCAACAGCTTCCGGTTGTTTACGATACATGACGTCAGTGTGTGCTGTCATAACAAGGTCGGGATATGACTGATCCTGGCACAGACATCATAAACACGTGCAAAACTGTCGCAATGTGAAATGAGATTCCGATCATGATCTTGAAGAAAGACTGAAGATGCTCATAATAATGTTAGTGGTATTACGTCCCTTGTAACTTCTGTGGCTTTTAAAGACGCCAGGGTGCCGGAATTTTGTAAGATACTGAATTATCATATTAAAGATGATCTTTTTTATATTTTGTGAATTAAAAAAAATGGCGTAATTTTAACAGCACTTTCAAGAACATTTCCAATAGCTTTGAAGCCATTTTTTGATATTGTAACTTTCAGTCAGTCAGCAAAGTCATTGGAAAATAAAGTTGGTTGGTTCCTTAGTTTAGGAGTTGCGGTCATGCAGCCCCGTGTACTTTGGGTGTGTGTAGAATCTGCCTGATAACCGGTGTTAATTGTGATGGCTGTATTAGTGTGTGTTATCTGTTTAAATTCAAGTAAGGATTGTAGACGATAATTTCAAGTAGTTCCTACTTTTGCTACCAAATGCTATCATCCACGACACCTAGCTTGCGGTATTGGCTACTAGATGCCATCGCAGTCAGCACCTGGCGACGAACGTTGGAACTAATATAGCGTTAATAATTCTAACCTACAAATTTTGGCTTCACGAAAGTGTAGTTAGTAGAAGGTTCTTTTTCATGCAATAAATCTATGACATGGGACCGCCGGCTCTACTTCCCCTCCGACTAACGCTCTTAAAAAATCCGACGACTTCGGCCGGGTTTGAACCCACGACCTCGGGCATAGAAGCTCAGTATGCTACCAACTACGCCGCCGAAGCCACCGGAAAATTAAGTATGAAACATTTTAATCGAATAACATTTTCATCGAACGAATCATGATTGAAATAATGCGAAAGGGGACAAAAAACAGACATTCCTCTGTGGCACGCGGTTGGTGACTAAGTTTCTTAGCGGTAAGGCGACAAAGTTGTTGTTGCTTACTTCAGGGGATGCGACATCGTGCACTTAGAGCACTGAGTATTTGTGTGAGTAACGTGTGATAATCTGTTATTCTGATGGTTGTACTAGTGTCTGTATTAGTAAATTAGGGATATGAATGGGCAGGAGGCGGCCGTGGCCTTAAGTTAAGAACCATCCATATATTTGCCTGGGGTACAAATGGGAAACCACGAAAACCCACTTCCAGGATTGTTAAGCTGGGAATCAAACCCTCCTCTTCTCAGTTTTGCCTCACGAGGCTGAGTGTACCCCGTTCTAGCCCTCAGACCAGAGTTACGGCAGGGCCGAGAATCGAACCCGACTGCCAACAACGATAGCTCCTACACCACGAGGTGGTCCAAAACAAATAGACTATACATTTCTCTTGCCTAGGAACTGATCCAGAATTAAGAATTGAATAGAGGCCGCTGGGATCTATCACCCGGACTTATAGAAATATTTTTTGCAGATTTAGTACATTGCACTGTAATACGCCTACGGCCTACGCCAACGTAAATTTACTCTTAATCCGAAGTTAAATAAGAGTGTTTCACCAGAGCAAATTTCTCATTAACTTTTGACAAACGCATCATTAAGCTAACTGGCCATTTTTCAAAGATCAGTTAAGGCCGGGAGAAACAGGTGTTCTGGAGTCCAGTAACGGCACAGAAGCGGATGTTATGACGACAATGGAGTTCGGTTATTTTCCAACAATAAGACCACCTCTCGGCGTATCGACTAGCGTTCTTGACTATCACCCCGGAGGTCCGGGTTCGATTTCCAGCTCTGCCAATGCATTTAACTCTGGTCTGAGGGCTAGAATGGGCTGCACTGAGCCCCGTGAGGATAACTGAGCAGGTGTCTGACAGTAAGGCAGCACCCCGGTTACGGAGACCAATATTAACGGCCGAGGGGACCCGATCAGCTGACCACGCGTCACTCCATAATCTGCAGGCCAAATGGCCTAGGTCCTTCATGGGCTGTAGCGACAAGTGGTTTTGGGTATAGGTTATGTGGTCTACCCCTTATTATTCCCGTTTTCCAATGGAGTCGGATGAAAGATGAAAGTCTTTGTGGCGGATTGTTTTTACGGCCAGATGCCCTTCCTGACGCCAACCTCATGAGATGAGTTAATGAGAGATGAAATGAATGATGGTGAATGAAACTGGGCAAGGATGTGGAAGGAAGCGGCCGTGGCCTGTCAGAAGGTACCGTTCCAGCATTTGGCTGGAGTTGAAAATAGGGTAAGGTTTTGGGTATATACAGTATTATAATTATACAGGGTGATTCTTATTAACGTTTGAAACTCTCTATAGCGACGTAGAGGGAACAAACATCTGCGCCCACTTGAAAGGAGAAGAGAGGGAACAAAGAAAGCTGATGGATAGGCCCCAGATTTGAACCTCGAACCCCACACACCCGAGTCGCACACGCAGATATGATATGATGATATGATATTCAACGTTTGGTTTGGATGCTTTGGTCTGCGTAAGAGAGCACGGGCCTGACCGCTCGAGGGTAGCCGTGACCTGATGACGTCATATGTTTAACAGTTGTGGTTCACTTTTAAGGTATTTCCGGACACTTGCGACCTTAAGTGTCCTATATCCAATTACTTGTCTCAATGCCATCTACGTCGCTACAGAGAGTTTTAAACGTTAATAAGAATCACCCTGTATATATACGGCATTGTTTTATATTTTTATAACATGTAATATTTTCATGTTATTTTTTGCATGTAGGCCTACAAGTAATTGGGAGTATATTGTGTTGACCGACTGAAAAGATGTAATATCAAAAATAAATCACGAATTTCAAAGAAAGAAAGAAAGAAAGAAAGAAAGAAAGAAAGAAAGAAAGCTATGTGTTATTTACGGAACGATTTGTTTTGTTATCAAAGCGTATGAACCCGTCAACGACGGGTACGCCGGGCCAAGTTCGACAATAAAACACAGCTATTCTCTGCATCCGTAAATGCAGAGAAAATTATGGATTAAATTCAAATGCTGAAACAATTGGTACAAAAGCAAGTTGAAAAAGTGTGAAAGAAAGTTCATTGCGTAGCGACTGGAAAATTGTATTACTGTAGGCCTACTGCAATAATCTCGCACGCGTGCCTAACAGTCTAGTCGTCCGCACGGCATCAAGGGCTTTTGAAGGATGTAGAAAATGTACCGTACTCAACGAGTTAACAAATTTCACCGCGGATGTGGAAATTCGTGAGAATGAGAACTTACGATACGAGAAAGGACATAAGCTCATAACCGATGACTTCTCAACCGGCAAGTGTTGAGGTTGTAATCACGTCGTGTTCCGGCGGCAGAAACGAGGAGCGATATTCAGAACTGGTATTTAGAATTTACGACTGATCTATAATCTAAGATTATCATGTCGAAGTGACGTAGTCGGTTAAGTATTGGTCTTAAAAACCGAAGATAGTCAGTTCGAACCCGACTCACTGGGATGTCATGTAATGGTGTTAAAATCCGGCAAACTCATGGTAGTAGATTTACGGGTACTAGCGGACCCGTGCTAGAACTCTCTCATGTGTATAAACCACCCGCCTGGCTCTATTGTTATGCGAGCTTCTATAAATATGTTTATTTGTTTAAACGCACTTTTTAAACAAATTGTTGATATTTATGAAATCAGAGAGCAATTCATGGGTTGTGTGCGCCCCATGTGTACAGACTACCCGCCCAACTATAGTGCTTTGCGGCTGTACGCGACACAGTTCTTCCAGGGGCTATCGTCTTGTTTATTTGTTTAAAAGCACTTAATAAACAAATACATATATTTTCGTTCACTTTTCAAGAAATGCAAGATTTTTCCTGTACTATTGAGACGATTTGGAAGATTTTGGTACAAACCACACCTTCTAAATCCCTCTGGTTTAGGAGCTTGAGTTTTGTGAAACATACACCTTAGCGTATTTATATAGATGTTAAAAATCCCCTTCTGCTGCAAAATTCTGATACCCCAGCGTCTCTACGGGGATGTTAAGCCCGGTAACACTATTGTAATGTTATTTCTATTTTATAATTTACATAGTTATGCCTATCTTTGGTGCGCGATAGAACTAATTTAGCTGATTTTTTTCCTCTCATCTGGGCACTGAAAATCTATCTCCGTTCTTCAGTCGATAATTTATTGGTCCTGGTATTCATTTCCTAACCAAAATGATGGTTGTTGATTACTGTTTTGAACTGGAGTCGATCTTGAATAATTTCGTCTGTGCTAAATTCTTGAGGGTCTTCTTATATATTTTTATAAGTTCTTAATTTTCATTGACTGTTAGCACACCCTCACGCCATACCAAGTACTGCTCGAGTCCAAGCTCTATGAACTTGCGGGGTGAAGAGAAAGAGCAGGGAAGGGTCGAGCGTGAAGAGAAGGGTCTGTCGATAGCCCACCGTGATATATGGTATTCCTTTCTATTCCAATACTGCTAACATTCGGCCGTTGCTCAAACCACTGTGGTGTTATTAGGAATGACTGAGTGAGTGAGTCACCGACCAATGTATTTGGTTCTGTACTATGCACGGACCGAGAAACCTCATCACTCGTCAACACCATTACTCATAGTCCGCGATGCACATTCCTCTCAGGTTCACGCAGCTTAGATTCGAACAGTACCCGAGCACCATTAAGTCAAATTTAACACCAATAATACTATTACTACTACTACTACCAATAATAATAATAATAATAATACAAAGGCACAACCAAGTAGCCAAAATAATGCACATACAACTTGCTTAAAAGCACTTATCTGAAAATATTTTGCCTTACTATCAGTATATTCCTGACGCCGTTTTGGAAAATCCTATTCACAAGTTGTTATGGAACCGATCAGATTTTTACTGATAAAACCATACCAGCAAACCGGCCAGATATTATTCTTGTGGACAAAGTGCGGAAGAGAAACTTTCTCATTGATACCGTAGTGACCGATTCCCACAATCTACAACAAACCTGCTGTGAGAAGATCATTAAGTATCTGCCCTTGTATGAGGAAATAGGGCAAATGTGCAGACAGGAAAGTGCAGTGGTGCTGTCCATAGTCAACCGGCATCATCCCTAAATCATTGGCTCACAACTTAGAAATATTGGGAATACATCCTTTTCTACATTTTATCATCATGCAGAAGGCCGTTATTTTAGAGACCTGTTCCATACTTGGCTCGTTTCTCAATGTACAACCCTAAAAGAAGTTGCCATACCGTCTTGCAAACAAACAAACAAACAAACAAACAAACAAAAATAAAAAAAAAGGAAGACAGCTTGTAGTTTTACGTGACCGTTAATTATGCGATCATGAGCCACGGGACCTCCTCCTTTTTACGTGGAATCCGAAGCACAGGACATGGCATTTCACTTCGAAAATCTCACATGTATTGACCGGGAATCGAACCCGGTTCACCTTGGTGAGAGACCAACAGCTTGACCGCTGCGCCACACGTCCCTTGCAAACAAGCCGACGATACGATACGATACGATACAAGTATGTTGATTTGTACCAATTTATGTGGTAAAATGAATGCCATAATAATAATAATAATAATAATAATAATAATAATAATAATGCCCCTCTTTCCTTTTCCTATCCCACTCTCCCTCAGAAGTGCTGAAATAGCTAGGGATTTACCGTTCACCAGGCATGCTGGAACTACAGTTCAGTACTTGCATGTCTCATACAGATAAGATACATTTACGTATCCGGATAATCGAGTCGTATCTTTCGTGATACTAATAATAATAAAACAGGGATGTTAACCAAAAGGATATTCACTTACATTAGAAAAAATGAAGTCCACCACAAAATGGGTTGAGGAAACACGAGCAGATCTCAAAGAAGTTGGCATCACTCAAGAAGATATTCTCAACAAATCACTGTTTGGAAGGAAAGTTGATAAAGTTAAAGGGTTTCAGGAAAAACCTAGCTCAAAAACCAAGGTCATCTGGTCTGAAGAAAGAAGGAGGAGACTCAGCGAACGCATGAAGACATTCTGGGAGGAGAAGAAGAGATTAGCAAGTCGGCCGATTGTTCAACGCGGTCCACAGTAGGCCAAAATTGACAGCAGAAGAAGAAGAAGAAAACTGGGATGTAGATTATAAAATGCGATTTCACAAAATAACATTTCTGACTGTCAAAACTTGTAATGAAAACACTATTATTCCGTTTTGTGCAACAAAATTGAAGAATGGATCTCAAGGTTGCTTGTGCTTGTGAGCACCAGGTTTAGATCGCCTCGTCTAGGACGAAAACCTTAGACTTTCCTGCTTGAGAACATCAGTATAAGCTCGATTTTAATTCACTAGCGGAACCGTGCGAGAAATCTCGCATTTTCATAAACCTCACTTTAGGTTTATAATTAGAGACTTAAGGAGAAAGGTTGTTATGTTGTTGTTTTTTTTTTTTCAACCAAATGATTATAGAACACTATTTACATTTCAGTTAGAATTCCAAGTTCAACGTTCCCTAACTTAAGAAGGCAATCACTGAAAATTGGATCATCATAACACTCGCCGGTTATTCGATATGTATGAAATTATACGATTTGAGTAGTCTACTCATTCCTTTGTTTACCTGTTTCTGAAATCCATTCAAAATGAAAGGAAAGGCCTCAGAATGTTAAAATGACATGAAACAGGCGTCACAGCTGCCAAAATGTGAAGTGGACAGCAATTATGGAGCGTATTTTCCTACAATAACAGTATCTGCAAATCGCACACTTCTTACATTTTTTAAAAGTCATTTTGTAAAGAAATTATAGATATTTATGAAATTAGAGTGCAATTCGTCACTACTAATGTCTATTCTCTTTCATTTGAATGCTCATTTGTCACGATCGGTCGCTTGGGAGAGCCGTAGGGATCTGTTGTTGTTTGAGTCTTCAGTCTATTGACAGTTTTTGATGCAGCTCTCCACGCCTCCTTGTCCTGAGCTAATCGTTTCATCTATACATAGCTACCACACCCTACATCCGAGGTTATCTGTTTAACATGTTCTAACCTTGGTCTACCCCTACAGTTCTTGTCCTCGACCCTTCCTTCCATAACTGAGGGATCTATACTACTGAAATAATATATATGATGACTAGCAACCCGCCCCGGCTTCGGCCGGGAACAGTTTTGGATGCATTACGTGATAAGCGCTTTCTTTTTCGATGTCAATGAACTACGACCTGTATCCGTTTTACGTCTCGGCATGATGGGTTAAAATCACTGACTGGACTAGTAATTATATTATCATGGAGATGCATGTGCAACTAATTCTTGTCAGACGTAATTTAAGAATTGCGAGGTGCATGAAACACAAATCCCCCTTCCGTCCAATCTAAAAACACTTATAGTTGGCGATGTATTAAAGATAGAGATATGCTCTCCCAGACTTTTTTTTTGTAGAACTCTTCATGCTGAACAATTCTTACACTCATAGTATATTGCTATTTTTAACGGTTTGCCCAGCGAAAGCTTAAAAAGTGCACGGAAGCCAGGTTTTTCTTTCCACTTTTTCACTGAAATCGTTACTGCTTGGCTTCCTTTGATCATGTATACATTCTTTTGTACAGAAACCTTCCTTGAGATATCATTTACAGAATGGTGGAAACCGCATCAAAATCCATCGAGTGTTTCTTGAGATTACCCGTGACATCCAAGAATCGGGTACTTTGTTTTATACTAAGTAGAGATTAGCTGCAATAATAATTTTTAACGACCCTTGTATTGAATGATTTTCAGTATGGATTTTAAATTGAATAAAATGTATTCGCCAAGTAATGGAGCGCCAGATTTAACGTGTGCAATGGCCAGAAAAACCAACCCGATCGCAGGGAGGGGCGAGTTGGCTTGTTGATAGTACGGAAAGGAAAGCTTTGAAGCCATACAAGTGCGGCGTCGCTCAGTAAAGCACATCAGCTTCAATCCCTTTGCTTTACGAGCTCACGTGGGCAAACAATGACTCACATCACTGCGTAAGGAAACAGCAGTTTGCCAAATACGATAACTCACTACATACAAAGGCAGAGAACTTCAAACCAGCAGCGAAGAATGCGATGTCATACGAACGACTTGACTATCCTGAAACCACTTCGTAGTGTAGCGCCTAGTGACAGGTCCAAGTTCAATTCCCGGCTCTGCCAAGAAATTTCATTCTGGTCTTAGGGCTGGAACGGGGTACACTCAGCCTCGTAAGGTAAAACTGAGAACAGGTGAGTTCGATTCCCACTTTAGGCATCTTGGAAGTGGTTTACCGTGGTTACCCACTTCCACTGCAGGTAAATGACACGCATCCTTCGCTTTTAATCTCCCTGAAATGCCAACTGACTGTGCTAGGATATATTGCCGCAACCTTGGGCACAGTAGGCAAGCACCTCATCGCTGCACCACACAACCTACTCAGCACCTAACTCTAAGGCTTCTCTTATATAGTTGCATGCCACATGTTTAAGCTAGGCATGTGGCGTGTGCCTTCGGCAAGGACCCCTTTAAAGTTTCGTATCAGTCGAGCACGTACTACGGTAGGGTTTACAGCTGAAGTGATCGCTCTACGAGATAAAGTCGGGAATAAAGAGATAAAGGCGGGAATAAAGAAGAAAAAAAAAAGCGTTTTGTGTGTTCATCCTGTTAACATTCAACGAGATGTGATAGGAGCTTTCGAAAACCTTTTCGCTATCTTACGAGAAGCAGCTTCGGTGGCGCAGTTGGTAGCATGCTGAGCTTCTATGCCCAAGATCGGGGGTTCATACCCGGCCGAAGCCGTCGGATTTTTTAAGAGCGTTACAAATCCCTCAGTATGCCTTCCTTCGGAGGGGAAGTAAAGCCGGCGGTCCCATGTCATACATAGATTTATGGCATGTTAAAGAACATTCCACTAATTACACCTGTGTGAAGTTAAATTGAAGGATAGGTTAAACATTTGATTAACGTTCTTAGGTTCCTACGTTCGTCGTCATTAGCCGACTGCGGTGGCATCTGGTAACTAAGTTCTGAACTAGTTGGTCGTTGACGGAGGCGTTTTGGCGGCAAAAGTAGGAACTACTTGGAAAAATTGAATGTTGCAATCCTTACTTAAATTAAAACAGATACACACACTAATACAGTCATCACAATTACCACAGGTTATCAGACAGATTCTACACACACCCAAAGTAGATGGGGCTACATGACCGCGTTGTCGCAGCCCCTAAACTAAGGAACCAACCAACCAATTTACGAGAAGACGAAACTTAAAACAAACAAACAAACAAACAAAAAATAGGATGAGCCCAAAATAATTCTATGAATTATTTGGAAAAGTAGAATCACTTTTAGTAGTTTCATATTACAAGAAACCATTTCATGTCCATCCCAACATTGATTGTCCAGGTTAGTAGCCTACTATTAGCCCACAAACTGTACTGAACTGCCCGGTATGACGTTCACATTTCCGTAAGGCTTTGGTCCCACACACATGGCGGCCGCCTACTCGTCCCGACCCGCCTCACTCACATGCCTTGCGGGAGAAATGAACCACGAGGCGCAAGCAGGTAAATTTTGTTTATTATTATTAATGCAGCTAATGGCCATGTACTTTCTTTTCAGGACGGGTCAGGGAAGGGATATTAGAAGGAAATCGGCCATGAACCTATTGAATGGAACCGTCCCAGCATTTTCCTGGTGGTGAAAATGAGAAACCACGAAAACCATTTTCAGGACGGCTGAGGTGGGATTCGAACCCACGCTCTCCCGATGCCAGCGAGGGACGAGGCAGCGCATTAGCGCTCTCGGCCACCGCGGCCGGTAGGTCAATAATTATAAGAGTCCCATTGAAACAACATTAATTCACGTGCTTGGCATGTGCCATGTAACTATAAAAGAAGCCTTAGCAGAAAAATGTACAGTATAGGGTTCCAGAGGCGGCTGGTAATAAGGTTGCAGTGTTGCACAACGACCAAATTAATTCAAGAAAAACAATTAATACCGTAATACTATTTTTAGTAAAGAAAAACTGTACCTTTCGTTTTATATGTATAGGAATTCATAATTCTGTTCTTTAATAATTCAGAAAATCGTATAGTAAGTTACTGTGAGGAGCGCTCGTACGTTTGGTCGTTGCCAGGCCTGAGCACCGACCAGATCTCAATAGTGAAGGGTATAGCAGAGATACTAGACCGAGAAAGTCCTATCCCAACAGTTAACTCGGCTGGTCATTGCCGGCTGATTGTAACGAGGGAGCCGAGGCGCGGATGGAGACATCCGATACTATGTCTTGCAATGTTCTTTCTCGCCCTCGTATATACAACTTGCGTTGTTTTGTTCTCGTGAAGGTTTTCACGTAGATTAACTTATAATCCATTCAATCCGATGGCAATGTGATGTTCTCGGAAATGCGGCATTTGTAATGAGTGAGGTACATCCGTTTTACCGCGCAATTGCTTGCCACGGTGGGTGAGTGGTTAACGTGTCGGTCTACTAACCCCAAGCTTGCAGGTTCGCTCCTAGACGTGGTAAGTGATTTTTGAAAGGCGGCAAAAATTTACGACACGTATGTCATACGATGTTGGCATGTCAAAGAACCCATTTGAATTCAGTAGGCCATGTTCAGAATGGCAAAATGAATCTCGGAAGTTTCCTCATTTCTCTACTAGAAAAAGCGCTATAGTGTTCAAGGAGCTTAGATATCTAACCTCCAGTGCTTCAAGGAACAACGAAATTAGACATGCAAGCTACCTTCTGGGTGTCAAATAACAAAGCTTATACCCGGCACCCGAGGCCATACGATATTATTATTACCGCGCAATTGAGTACAGTTTTCTCTGATATCAAGCATCCCCCCTTAATGAAAATAGTGCAACATCCAGAACAAATATCCACCAGCCGCCACTGCAGGGTTCCAATTACGAACTACACGCGTGCTGTCCAAACAAGATCCGACACAGCTACCCCTCTCACAAGTCTCAAGAGTGTTGAAGTCAGTCAGATGAGTTGCCCCTACAGTAGGCTATGAAAAATCCACAGGCTGCTTCCAGTCTCCGACCGGGTCAGGAATGGAATGAATGAAGCCCCCATCTAGCGGCGAGGATATGAACCGTGCCGGCTGCCGAGGCCTGACGCACTCCTCTGGGGCAATGATTAAGTGAAATGATAGTGGAGAGTGTTGCTGGAATGAAATTTGGACAGGGAAAATCGGAGTACCCGGAGAAAAACCTGTCTGCCTCCGTTTTGTCCAGCACAGATCTCACATGGAGTGACCGGGATTTGAACCACGGACCAAGCGGTGGGAGGCCGGCGTGCTGCCGCCTAAGCCACGGAGGCTTACAGTAGGCTATACAAAACCCAAATTCCGTGGCGCTACAGCCCATGAAGGGCCTAGGCCTACCAAGCGACCGCTGTCCAGCCATTTGGCCTGGGGTGACGCGTGGTCAGCGCGTCGGGTCCCCTCGGCCGTTAATCTTAGTCTCCTTGACCGGGGCGCTGCCTCACTGTCCTACAGATATAGTACTCAATATTGTCTTCACAAGGCTGCGTGTACCCCGTTTCAGCCCTCATGTTAGTTTCTAAAATCCTTGTCGGGTACGAGGCAGGCGCGCTACCCCAACACCACGGAGCCGGTCCCATACAGTATAAATTCAGTATTTCATTGGGGGGGGGGGGGGGGGGGCAGATATTACCGGGGGTCTGGGAGGGAGGGTATGGAATACCCTTCAGAGTAAGAGGAGCTCCGGGGGCCCCACACGTACATTTTAAATTACAGTATTAGCAATAAAACGGTAGATTTTAAAGACTATTAGGAGAGATTTTACAACCACAAGTTATTGCTAATGCTCAATCTCTTGGTTGGTTGGTTGGTTGGTTGGTTGGTTGGTTGGTCATGTAGCCCCGTGTACTTTGGGTGTGTGTAGAATCTGTCTGATAACCGGTGTTAATTGTGATGACTGTATTAGTGTGTGTTATCTGTTATTAATTCAAGTAAGGACTGCAGACGATAATTTCCAGTAGTTCCTACTTTCGCTACCAAATGCTACCGTCCACGACACCTAGCTCTGAACTTGGTTACTACTAGATACCATCGCAACCATCACCTGGTGACGAACGTTGGAACTTAGGAGCATTAATCAAACCTAACCTACAAATTTTTGCTTCAAACAAGTTTAGTTAGTGGAAGGTTCTTTTACATGCCATAAATCTATGACATGGGCCCGCCGGCTTTATTACTTCCCCTTCGAAGGAAGGCATACTGAGGGATTTTAACACTCTTAAAAATCCGACGACTTCGGCCGGGTTTGAACCCGCCATCTTAGGCATAGAAGCTCAGCATGCTACCAACTACGCCACCGAACCCGCCTTCGCAATCTCTAAGAGCCCAATTTCATTAGAGATGAAGTGCGGTAATTATAAACTATTTCAAAAATCTCTAATCCTAAAGGTACAGTGTACCTTCTCTTGATGAATGCAGTACATTTGCATTTGTCTATTTGTACAGGCTAGATTAAAATGTGACTTTAACCCGATGTCACTGTCTCATTCATGGCTGTGATTATTATGGAAGCTACTGAGGTATGGGTGGTGTTGAGTAACTACATTCAGGGCACAGCCAGTGCCTGTGGGTACTGTGAAACGTATTACTTATAGGGTCAGTGCTTTTGTTCTGATCCAGTGAGGAAAGCAATGTTCAACTACCTCACTCCTCCTCTTGCCTAGTACGCCTCCTTATAGTGCTGCCTTCAGTTTTTATGGGTATATACCGGTACTTTTTGGAAGATTTTGGTACAAACCACACCTTCTAACTCCCTCTGGTTTTGGAGCTTGAGTTTTGTGAAACATACACCTTAGCGTATTAGATAGATAGATAGATAGATATTTAAACGTTTTACTTATGTCTTTAACCAGTGCTTAAGAGTCGTTGATTATTTAGGGAATTGGCGACATTGTGATCTTGTAGCCCCGTGCACTTGGGTGTGTGTCTGAACCTGTGTCACTGTGATGTGTGTAGAATTTGGGTAGGAAGCGGTTGTGGCCTTACGTTAGGTACCGTCCCGACATTACTCTGGATACAAGTGGAGAACCCACTGCTGTGAACTTCAGTTCTACCTACAGTGACAGTGACTTAGTGCGCGACTCCAGCTGTTTGTCGAGTGGAGCCTGTTTGCACAACCGGTAGTGACACAGAGGCTCGTAGTGCATAACCTTGAACTCAGACAATGTAGAACGATTTCACTCTTGTTCCCAAACACGCGACGTGTACATTTGATACGATCAGCAGCTTTTCGCGCCGCATCATCCATAGAGCTGCTCCCAGTTTAATACCGTCCATATTCTAAGCGATTTCATGTGTAGTGGTTGGTTCCTCAGTTTGGGGGCTGCGACAACGCGGTCATGTAGCCCCGTGTACTTTCGGGGTGTGTAGAATCTGTCTGATAACCGGTGTCCATTGTGATGGTTGTATTAGTGTGTGTTATCTGTTATTCAGGTGAGGACTGCAGACATTCAATTTCCAAGTAGTTCCTACTTTTGCTACCAAATGCTACCGTCGACAACTAGTTGTGAACTCGGTTACTAGATGCCACTGCAGTCGGCTCCTGGCGACGAACGTTGGAACTTAAGAGCTTTCTTCAAATCTAACCAATAATTTAGCTTCACACAAGTGTAATTAGTGGAAGGTTCTTTTGCATGTCCTTTTATTTCCCCTCCGAAGGAAGGCATAGGCTACTGAGGGAGTTTTAACGCTCTTAAAAAATCCGACGACTTCGGCCTGGTTTGAACCCGCAACCTTGGGCATGCTACCAACTACGCCTCCGAAGCCACCTTCTTGTGGCACATCTACTGCTTTGTGCACCCCTCGTTGGCGAGTGCATACTCATAGGCGTAAATCAAGGGTGGGTGCCACCCCAATATTGATTTAAAAAAAAAAAAAAAAAAAAAAAAAACATCAACCAAGTTTGAATTTGATTCAGAAGAAAATCGAAGGCTTCATTTCAAGTTAAAAACGAGTTGCGTAGTGGCTAGCATACTTGGCTGTCACCCCAGAGGCTCTGCCAAGAAATTTAATTCTGGTCTGTGAGCTGAAACGGGGTACACTCAACTCCGTGAGTAAAAACTGAGAAGAGGTGCGTTCGATTCCCACCTCAGCCATCCTGGAAGTGACTTTCTGTGGTTTCCCAATTCTACTCCAGGCAAATGCTGGGGTGGTTTCTAACTTAAGGCTAGGGCCGCCACCTACTAAAACAACACAGATTATCCGACATATCCTATCGATGTATATACGGTATACACATACCCAAGTACACGGGGATACATAACCACGATGTCCAAGCCTCTCAAATGAAACAACAACTTTTCTACACATAATAAATTTGTTGACATCAAATACAAAATTAGGTATTAAAAAGTCATTTTAAAAGAGGGGCAGATGACCTCGTAGTTCCGCCCCTTAAAACAACAATAACTAATTAACATTTCAAAAGCCATAGTACTGAGTGTGGTGCTCTATGGAAGTGAAACTTGAACTGTTGGAGCAACAGAAAAGAGAAGAATAAAATCATTTGAAATGTGGTGTTACAGGAGAATGGTGAAGATGGGTAGATAGGGTTACAAATGATGAGGTATTAAGACGGCTAGGGAAGAAGAGATAGGTTGGTAGGGCACACACTAAGGCACCAAGGAATAGCAAACTTAGTTATGGAAGAAAAGATCGAGGACAAGAAATGTAGGGGTAGATCTAGGTTAGAATATGTTAAAGAGATCGGATGTAAGGCGTGGTAGCTGTGCAGGGAGTAAAAGATTAGCTCAAGACAGGGAGGCATGGAGAGCTGCATCAAACCAGTCAGAATACTGAAGACTCAAAAACACACAGTATTATTAGCTTGAGTTATAATTTAATTAACAAGCGTTACCGCCAACATCTTCTTTATTCATTTGAGTGGCTGCGTGGCTCAGAGGTAAAGTTCTCGCCTGCTGTGTCCAAGGCTGCAGGATCAAATCCTGGCGCAGTCACTTGGCATTTGAGGGTGCGCAAATGCGATGGAGCCGTGTCAGTAGATTTACTGGCACGTTGAAGGTCTCCTTCGGGGCAATTTTTCGGCACCCCGGCGTCTCTAAAAGCTACAGTAGTTAAAAGAGACGTAAAACCAATATCATTATTCTTATTATTATTAACATTATTCTTTTTCTATGTTTAACAATAAATTTTCAACTTTATTTATCAGTGATAATATAACGATCCTTCCTCTATAACTGTGTTTTACTATCTATTTTTTTTGTATCAACTAGGGTAGCCTACACATTTGTGTTTCCCAAGACTTTGACTTATTGTATTTAGCAGTTTGTTATCTGTTATTATTGATTTATTATTATTTAGCGTATGATGCATACAAGAAAGTAATTATATACACACCGCGGACAGGCCAACAAGGACCACGCAAATATCACTTCTTTATAGGTCTAGTTACCTTCTTTCTCTTCTAGAAGTCTTTCATCCTGGTCGACTGCGCAGCTCTTCTTTCCGTAGTCCATTCTCCTCTGTTGAGATTCTTCTTCTCCCCGACAAGAATTTTGAGGCCAATTTTTTTTTCTGTACTCTATTCGATTTAGACAATCTTCTTCAGTAATTTTGAATTTTTGAAATTCTTCTTTCATTTGTTTTACATAGCCTCCTTGCCCTTTATATTTCCAGATTTTATAAAAAAAAAATGTGTGTTTAACCTTGAGCAATCCATGCGGACCCTACGTCCGTAGAACTGAAATCGCCGTTTCCCGATCATCACTTCAAGGTTGTCGATTTTACTATAAATTTCTGCATTGGATCTCAGTCTATAACCTTCCTGTGTTTTCCTAGGACCATAAATCCTTCTTAAAATTCTTCTTTCTACCTTGAGCAAATTCTCCACTCCGGTTATATTTGTAGTTGCCATGCCGTACAAGATGACTGGTCTAACAACTGTATTAAAAAAGTAATTAATATAGCCTATATACATTTACAAATAAACAATTTTCAGCATTAAGACCCTTCATATATGTGCTGCCAGGTTTTGAATCCCTTCACGAGCTTGTGGAGTGGTTGCATGGAGTTCTTCTAAGGTCCCAGAGTACATAATTATACAGGGGATTCCTGCACGATGTGCTTGATGGTTTGCACTTCATATCCACATTCACAACGAGGCGAGTCTATCCAACCCCACTGATGTAAGGCTGCTCTAGTTCGAGCAGTAGCACATCGAATTCTGTTGAGACCGGACCAGACAGCTCGAGGGAGATGGAATCCAGGTAGTTTGAGGGTAGGATCAAGTACTTCAATTAGGCCACGAGGTGGAGAGGTAGACCATTCAACTTTCCATATATTTCGGGGGACGAACGAAGCTGAAGTAAGTTCCATAGCCGTCTTGTAGGCTGGTTTCCGTGATTTCATCTAGATGTACAAGGTTGATTGACGTCTTGGTGGATTGGGAGAACTTCACTATCCATAATTCTGCGCCATAGGTGGGAAAGAGCTTGCTGTCTCCTGATTTGAGGAGGAACAATATTACACAGTACAGGTAGCCACTGTGATGGAGTGCAATGTAGAGTGTAGATAATCCGCATTGTCTGGCGGAGTTGAAAATCAACTGACGATTAAGCCTGTTCTAATTTCATTTTTGAAATCTGTAAATTTTAATTTGAATAGAAAATAATATTTTTTTTCATCGGCATCTTAGTTTTATAGGCCTTTGAACGGTTTTGCGAGGGGGAGGGGGAGGGGGGGGGAGGAGATAATTTTATTCACACATTATGTAGGAAGACGATCAGGCCGGCAGATGGGGGAATGGAATCCTGGCTACGTCACTGAACTTCAACTCAACGACAAAACCAGTGCAATGAAGGGATTCGCGAAGAAAACATGCAAGCATTTGCGGATTGACAACTTGACTTCTTGTCGCAAGTAAGTTATGATGGCACTCCGGAAATCATTATGTCGTTAGTTGTTGTTTCCAAGCCTACTTGGGGATCCCACTCACGTAAAGAAGACTACAATACGGTACGGAACGATGGGTCAGTATGTCACTAACAGTTATTCTTTCTTTACTTCTCGCTCGACCGGCGCTGGGAGACCGGAACAAGGTTAGTAGCGGTTATGGACATTAGATTGATCACAACATTACACAGAACAGTTAAGTACAAAAGAGAACACAAGACAGTTCAAAAGACGACACAAGACAAATTATGACCGCTACGCTCGTACCAAACCTATAAACTAGTCGTCCTTTCACATAAAATAATTGTAGTGCTGTATGAAGAAATATGGCCAGCCCCGTGGTGTCGAGGTAGCACGCCTGCCTCTCACTCCGAGACTCAGGGTTCGATTCCCGGCTCCGTCAGGGATTTTAGAAACTGACGTGAGGGCTGGAACGGGGTGCACTCAGCCTCGTGAGGATGATTGAGTAGCTGACAGTGAGGCAGCACCCCGGTCACGAAAACCAAGATTAACGGCCGAAGGGACCCGATGCGCTGACGACGCGTCACCCCAATATCTGCAGGCCAAATGGCTGGGCAGCGGTCGCTTGGTAGGCCTAGGCCCTTCATGGGCTGTAGTGCCAGGGGTAAAAAAGATAGTTTAAAGAAAAGTATTTCGAATTCACTAAATTTGCCAATTGTTGTGTGCCCACCAAAGTACCACATGTTTAACATACTAGAAGCCCCATCTTCTTATAATTCCGAAAACATTTTGCTCATCCCTTGGCGTAAGGGTGGGTAATATAAATAAATCTTTCAGACAAAAGTATAAGGCAATGTTTAGAGGACTACTGTACCTCAGAACCATACTAACCTAAGTCTCAGATGCCAACTTTTCAGGAGAGCATAAAACCTATGTCTGACTGCAGAGCTAACAATTGAATTAGCCAGCAAAAAACTATTGACATTATTAAAGTTGTATATACTTAACCCCTTTATTGGTATTTCCTTAAGAATTAACGCAATATTCAGTCAGGGCTGGACTTACGTCGTTTTTGGCTGTACTTATAAAGTCGTTTTAGGACTTAAGACTGGACTTGCGTTATATTGGCTGTATTAATATACTTTTTTCCGCCTACTCTCTTCTTCCTTATAAGGACTTGAGAGTATGTCTTACTCATGAACATTCCAGCCAGTGGACTTGCGTGTTAATGTATTGTTAAAGCTTCAGAACCACAATAACGTAAGTGGATTTAAGTTTGTCTGGCACAATCATAGGTTGGGACTTACGTCCTTACAACACTTAGTAAATACAAAACGCAATGTTTCCCCGGACTTACGTTGTTATGGCTTAATGTACAATTAAATTATACATACGATAGTGTAATAACCTGAAAATCGTAATTTTTGGACTTACGTTCGTCTGGTTCTGAGGTACAGTATTGACCATTTTAAACAATTTCGATACTGTGCCTGTTAAGGGCGGTATGATTTTTTTTCTAAAAAATCCCTCAATTTTTCCCATCAATGCTTGATGCTATGAAGAAACTTTACTGAGATAAGTTTTTAGCCCTTATCCAAAGAACTTTGAATGGATTCGACTTTTCACATAGTCTATTAAAAAAGTTGTAACGATATTTCCACTTTTTCGAAAAAGTTCCCCCCCCCCCCCCATTTCCATCCCCTTGTTCCGATTTTGCCCAAGTACGAAATAAATGATCAATATTGTAAATTAAAATAACTTTTCACTGCATTTCAAAGTGAGAGATGTAGAAGCAGAGGAGGTCGCAATGCTAACTGCTAATAGGAGGCGACTTGCTCGCAATTAGAGGCTTGCAGACTAGACTGGACGATGAAAGGCAAAGCAGTCTCAAATGAAATTGTATGAACTGTATGTCTTAAAAGTACACGTACAGGACAACACACAGTTTGCTATAAAAATACGCGGATAATACTGAAGGTCCCAATTTCATAACAGCTTCCATTTGTCTTCACAATGTGATTATGTTATTTTGATGAAATGTCATTTTTATAACACTTTTTTTTTTAATCTAGTATTTAAGGCATTCTGGAAATGCACGTCCAATGTTCATTATTCCTCACTAATGGTTTGTTTATCATCATATACCAGACTTTCCTCACGGTCTATTAACTATCCCTATGAGAGGTTACCATTCCCCAGAAAATTGTACTGCTTACCTCATAGGTCAAACATAGCCCAGGGCACAACTTGAAAACACAAATTAATTAATTAATTAATTATCATGAAAAGGTTAGGAAATATACGCGCCAAAAAAATTCGTTGCCCTAATCATGAGTGGGATTAATTGAATTCAAGTACAAACACGTTGAAAATTTGTAGTTTTAATGTGTATACTGTGTCTTACTCTGATAAATGTGTTCGTTTTCTGTCTTAATTCTTTATTTTACTGGGCATATTATTAATGTATCATACGAAAATGAATCTGACATAAAGCGGCATGATGCCGCATTAGTCAAGCTATTTGCCTCCCACCATGGCGGACAGCGTTCGATTTCCGGTTAATGCATGTGCGATTTTTGAGGTGAAATATCACGTCCAGCGGTATGGATAACACGTAAAAAGGACATCCGTGGTTTATGATCGCGAAATTAACTGTCGTGCAAAACTACAAGTTTCCGTCCTTAATCTGTCATAAAACTATGATGTTCTGATCCCATTTGTCGAACCTAATTTTGCACTAATTGTTTATCAATTTGTCATAAAACGCTAAATTTAACATTTAAAACAGGGGGCGTGGTGGCTCAGCCGTCTAGCTGTGTGCCTCTCACCAAGGCGGTCCGGGTTCGATTCCCGGTCAATGCATGTGAGATTTTCGAAGTGAAATGCCATGTCCTGTGGTTCAGATTCCACGTAAAAAGGAGGTCCCGTGGCTCATAATCACAAGATTCAAGGTCACGTAAAACTACAATCTTCCTTCCTTCCTTTAACATTTAAAACGATTATTTTATTAAATATTACAATCCACAAACTCTACTAATGATCATAATACTTTCCACTGCGAGCTGTGCAATCATTGTGCCCAGACGTAAGACGCAGTAACTCACAAACCAAATTAAAATTGAAGCTGTACAATCCGGGATAAAGACCAGGACATTTTCTTTAGTTTGCGAATATCGGTCACTAACACTACGCGATTTCAGTTGAAATCTCCATTCGAACCTCGGCCATTTGGGTGGAGGGTTAACAACTAAGCAACTGCGTGATCATGCCTCTTCGCCTTCAGGAATAAAATCCAAGTATTGGCTGAAAATTCACTCCTTTTATAGAGATTTTGAAAGGCCATCAAATAAACATTTTAATGAACACCTCAAAACGGACTGAAAAGTTCAAAGAAGCATGTAAACAAGTCATCAGCTTAATTATTGCCATCAACATGTCCTCACCAGGAACCTGCTAATAAGGATAACTGAACATTAAAGCCAGCCGAGCAGGCCGGTTCCCAAGCCGGATTTTCCTACTCATCACTTCAAGGCAATAAATCAAATAATACAAAACTTCGCCTCATTCATTACAACAAGGTTCTCGATTAGAGTAAACATGCATGCTAATTGTGTCCTCAAGCTGACCAGACAGTGCAGGAACCGATCACCAGTCATTAACGGCAAACATATCATCAAAATAAAGACGGATTAAAACTTGATTTGGTAAGCAAATTTCCATTTCGTCCATTATATTCTCTACCACGGGATGGGGAGTACAACTCCCCTGGAACAGACTGTTTGGACACAATTTAAACGGTAGATAAAGGGGAAGATGGGAGAATTGACTTCATGAACAGTAAGAAAAGGATGCTAACTGGCAAGTAGGCCCTATTCGTAGTGTATTTTACAATGTATTGCCTGACCTCGCACAGTTTCCTTGAACTAAGAAACATGTGAGTAAACTTAGGAGTCTGTCCGCGAAGAATGAAAAGTACAGTTGTTTGTTGGATATTTCTCGGAGATATCGTGACAAAAGAAACCAGTTGGCATATAGTATAAGCTTTGAGAATGGAGCATGACGGATATACCTACATACTTGGATTTATAAAATATATATTTGTGGCTTTGGGGTCACTTTCATATTATTACCAAACAAACTGAGCAATACAAACATCCATGTCCTACGTGGGATTCGGACCCACAGCCCATACAGTTAGCTGACAAGGCAACCTGACCTATATCGTCAGGCTGCCTGGGTTTGCAATTTCCAATCAATTAAGTTAGTAGCTGCAACACAAGGTAGGATTTCAACTATTAAAATATCCTTTAATAAACTATCGTCACATACTACAAGAACACCGATATCAAATCGAGACCCTTTTCTTGGTGATGGTCCTAACACTGGAATTATGTTCCCTCTAATAAGGAAAACAAATGACATCAACGTTCCTGAAAGCAGATATGAAGGGTGTCGTAGTAAGAGTGGAATCTGATTGACGAAAACAGTGTTCTTTCTAGGCACTCCTCTGAAAAGTAGTATCCTCTATCAAGCCGAGCTCTTTACGAACATAATCTGACAAGGGTTAGTTAGTTAGTTAGTTAGTTATTGTTGTTTTAAGGGGCGGAACTACGAGGTCATCTGCCCCTCTGACAAGGGTGGTGCCTGAATTGGAAGAACTGGATTAGGCTCAAATGCGTAAAGAAAATTATTTAATATCACTTAAAACGTTGATAGTCACCCGTTTCACTTTCGCGTCGCTTCGGAATTATTAATGTTTAACGTCCTAGATTACTATTCTCTCATGCTCCACCTAACGATGGTTAGGGGCCTTCTGTTTGGATCCAGAGGTACTCTGTTAAACCACACAGGAAATATTCTAAAACCACTGAACGTCAAATTCAATGACGTAGAAAGAACGTTGACTCAGATACTGTGAGATTCCTTCCACACAGTGCATTTTCATTTGTATCTCAAGTACAATTAAGACGTCATGTCGTTTGTTTCATTTCGTTGTTGAATATAGAAACAAACATCTAGCCGGGTAATATGTAACCTAGTTTTATTTTAGGGGTATCTTCTACTCACAGTACATACGAATTCTCATGCCATTCGTACAGTAGTATTGACGCCAACCCCATAACAAACTGACAACTCATCCGGCATAAATATTGATACGTGCTACCCCTAGTAGCAAGTTCGTTAATTGGATCAAAGTAGGTGAAGCACAACACAAATGGTCCTTTAAAGAAATATTAGCTTTATTGCAGGTCATAAATATACACTACACAATAGGCACATAAAAACCATTAGGTCTTACTCAAGTTTGCTCCCTTATGGAGAACACTCATCCTTTCACTTGCTCATGCAGTTATCCCTCACTAATGAGACCGGTGCCCTCGCTAGAAATAACAACAACTCTTCTTCAAGTTCACAAGCCACAAGTTCAGAGCTACTCTCGGACCTTCTCGAGATTTCCAACACTAGTTGGGCCACCAACATTCTGGTCCATGCCTTTTGTTCTCGCTGCGCAAGCGGCCGGCCGACACAGAGCCCGGGGGTAGCCTCGGGCGGCTGTGAGTCACGCGCGAGGGAATGAAGCAACCCCGCTCCCGAACAATATAAAGTTTAAGCCGAAAATTCAAAATGTTCAGACAGAAAGCTAACTTTATTTATAAAGATGGTTGTAATACAGTAATCCGGATACTTGTAAGCCACCCTTACTGCAGGACGGACGTTTTTCAATAAATCGTTTTCTCTGACAATGTAAAATCTTCCCTTATGGGGGTCGGTACAGCTCAACACCTTCAAAGGTTAATAACTTAAAACAATTTTTATCTGCTAGTCCAACATATATAAACCAATGAAACTTTTTACATCAACACTGCCTCATAATATGTAGAGTATGTGTGCAATTTTTAAAACTCAGCACAATTAAACTTGTTTAAAAAAATTAAAAATGGTGACTGTTAAGTTGTCGGGTTTCATCGTTTTCCTGATAAGTGAAACATTTATCAACCAACCTACTCTGTTTGTTGGAGGTTGCTTTGTTATTAACTTTGTTATTAAATTTAGTGCTTTTAATCATCTGATAAATTAACATAACATAAATTTGCAATTTTTTTTTGTACAAATATTTTATTTTTACAAACAACCAGCCAACTAGGGCTCACTCTTTTGGTCAGATTTATAGACCCTAGCAATACGAACACGAGAAAAAAAAAGTGCATTGTAATACACCTTATACTTTAGGAGTTACAAGGGAAACAGATTTGATACTTACAATTTTGAGAAAATGATCGACAAGATTATCTGACTCAAATAGCCTGTGCAATACCTAGCTTTCTAAAATCATAACTACTAAACTAATGCAGATATTTAGAACATTCTTTCACAAAAAAATAACTAGAAGAACAGGGGTATGTTTAAAAAAATAATGTAAAAACGGAATATTTTAAAGTGTTAGGCTGTCGAAACATTAGACCTAATTCAGAGTACTGCCTCATTGCTCGCGGCTAAATTGACTCTTGACACTGGTATATGGTCGCGATACAAAAACCAAAGAAAGTACTGTACAATACATAATACAGTATGTGTGTGTACATGGACTTGGGGAACTATTGTGAGATGCTCACCCCCATCAGGTACGCCCATGGTTATACATGATGACGAGCAAGGAGTGGAAGTGTATTAATTTAGTCTTCCTCTTCCTCGTCACGAAGCTCCCGTTATCGTCCTCCCGCACGTGACAAGTCTTAGCGCTCCGCAGCCCAAGCGTGCTTGGTGAGCTGTCCTCAACACTTCCTCTTCATACCATAACAACAACTCCCGAGTATGAGGACAAGGCTTCAATAACTCCTTTGGACCGCAGCACCAAGTAAAATTACACACTGGAATTATGTGGTGAAGTTTTGAAGCCAATGATCGGTGTTGCCTGTACAAACTATCAATTATACTTTTCAGTCGGTCAATATGCTTTTGCCCAATTAGATTCCTGAAAAAATTTACATGTACTAATATTATTTACTGAATTACTAATTATTTATTAATTAATAAATAAACGGTTTTTATTTAATTATAATTATTGTTATTTATTGGTTGGTAGGTTCCTCAGTTTAGGGGCTGCGACAACGCGGTCACATAGCCCCGTGTACGAAGGTGGATCGAAAAGTTAGTTGCACTCACGCGCTGTGTGTCGCAAACGTGGGCACAGCGGAGAAAGGGACAGACACTGCCCACACATCTGTTAGGCAGGTTGCTGTGGTGTCTCGTCTTGTATGGTGTGAATAGCGGCCAAATGCAATGGCGCGTTGACTGGACGTTCACTCCAAATATGAGGTGCGTGCGACAATCCGATTCCTATGGGCCAAAAGGAAGAATTGCACGGACATTCATCGTGAAATTAGTGCTACCGGGCCATTTTCCGGCAAGGGATCGTAAAGTGATGTCAGCAATTCGAAGCCGGACGTACGAATATCGCGAGGGCGGGCCCGCAACGTCCAGGACCCGTGCAAATGTCAACAGTGTGAATGCGATCATTAAACAGAACCGGCGCATTCACCTGAGAGAAATCGCGTTGCTGCACGTGGAATTCATGCCGAAAGGAACGACGATCAACGCGGCGTCGTATTGTCAAACGTTGCACCGGTTGCGTTAAGCGATTAAAGAGAAGCGCCGGGGAAAATTGAGCGCCGGTGTGATTTTGTTGCACGATAACGCAACACCTCACAAGGCCCACAAAACGAGCGAACTGCTGCAGCGTTTCAAGTGGGAGGTCTGGCAACATCCACCCTATAGTCCCGACCTAGCGCCATGTGACTTTCATCTGTTCGGTAAGCTCAAAACGGAGCTCGGTGGTCGACGTTTCCAGATCGATGAGGAGGTGAAGGCCGCTGTCTCCGTGTGCTTGCAGAACGCTGGAGGAACTTGCTATGCATCCGGCATCGACAAGTTGGTTGTGCGTTCGCAGAAAAGTTTAGAGTCTCTTGGAAACTATGTGGAAAAGTGAAGTTACATTGTCGTTATAGACGTGTTGCCGTTGTATAGGTGGTGTAAGAAATGGCCATAACTGGGAAGTGCAACTTACTTTTTGATCTGCCCTCGTACTTTGGGTGTGTGTAGAATCTGTCTGATAACCGGTGTTACTTGTGATGGCTGTATTAGTGTGTGTTACCTGTAATTCAGGTAAGGACTTAAAATAGAGTGCTATATTCCCTCCAGGGACGTAGGCGACCTGAATTAGAGCTCCTGATATCGTCAAGGGATCACTAACGAGGCATCCCGATCCGGAGTTTGCGTATGGTAGGGTGGCCAGTTCCTTTCCACTCCTCCTCCTCCTCCTGCCATAGCACCCGTCAGGTTCCCATTTTGCATCACGAGGCTGCGAGACCCCGTACCAGACCATACCAAGACTTTTAACTTCTTGCCAGAGCCGGGGATCGAACCCGATACCTCGGAGGTGACAGCCAACAATGCTAGCCACTGCGCCACGATGTGGACACGGTAAGGACTGCAGACGATCAATTTCAGGTAATACCTACTTTTGCTACCAAATGCTACAGTCAACGACACCTAGATGCGAACTTGGCTACTAGATGCCACCGCAACCAGCACCTGGCGACGAACGTTGGAACTTAATAGAGCGTTAATCAAATCTAGCCTACAAATTTAGCTTCACACAATTGTAGTTAGCCATAAATCTATGACATGGGTCCGCCGGCTTTACTTCCCTTCCGAAGGAAGGCACACTGAGGGATTTTATAACGTTTCTTTTTTTTTTTAGAATAGCGTGTTATAATTATACAGGGTGTTCCAAAAATAGGGATCATAATTTCAGGTATATATTTGTTATATGTAGACAATCAAAATATTTGAAACACCCTGTATAAGTTTGGTTGTCGTTGATTGATTGAGGAACTCTGCAACTTCGTGGTCGTGTAGCCCCGTGTACTAGGGTGTGTGGAATTTGTCTGATAACCTGTGTTGTTGTGATGGCTGTATTAGTGTGTGCATTTGTAATTCAGATGAGGCTTGGGAAGGAGGTGGCCGTTGCCTTCAGTTAGGGACCATCCAGGCATTTGCCCGGAGTAGAAGTGGGGAAAACCACGGATAACCATTTCCAGGATGGCTGAGGTGGGAATCGAACCCACCTCTTCTCAGTTTTGCCTCACAAGGCTGAGTGTACCTCGTTTCAGCCTTCACACCCAGAGCCGGGAATCGAACCCAGACGAGGTGGTCGTCGTGCACATTGATAACATGAATATTACACTCTTCGCGAGCCATGTGCAATGAGCTATTTCTACAGGACAACAGCCACTCCTCACATACAGTAGACTATCTGACCAAAGGACATTAAGATAAGCCTATTTACACCGTAAACACAGCTGTAAGTGCCACAACATAAAAACAACTGGACTCACGAACTAACGGAGGAATGATAACAAACAAAGCATCCTTTATGTTGGAACACTTCATTTCTGGGTATTCTTGCCATATGTATTGCAACTGATCGGCCTAAATTTCTCCCTCTACAGCGAGGGACATTTACGAGATAGATAACACAAGCTAATGATAAACAGCTTGAACTATCCACTCATACTTTCGACCTGGACCAATAACGCGCAAAAATTTGATTAAAACCAGCAAATAATAGCGCTCTATTTCGATAACGAAGCACCTGTTTTCGCTGAGGTCTTATCATACCTTGAATTTTACTGTTCACGACGTTTCCCGTCGATCTTTTGTTCACAAAGAACACGAACAAAGGACAAGTGGGTTTATTAGGGATTTATGCTCTGATTTATTGATTTCTATATAAGCTTAGGTTAGCAACGCGTTTCGTCGTCCTTTTAGAGTTAGTTAGTTAGTTATTGTTGTTTTAAGGGGCGGAACTACGAAGTCATCTGCCCCTCGTCGTCCTTTTGTTGAAAATGAGCAGCAGCATCGATCGTATGTTCCTGAATACATTAACAAGTAGTTCCGTTAAGAACTAAACAGCCTATTTTCATATATCCTACTTATGTTAATTGCCTCTATCAACATACAAAAGGGGCAGATGATCTCGAAGTTCCGCCCCTTAAAACAACAATAACTAACTAACTAACTAACATACAAAATTTCAGTTTGATTGCTGAAATAGATTCGTAGATATTGAGAACCGTCTAAATATTTCGGATGGTCGCCATTTTGGATTTTATATATGTAGGCCATAGAGTTATGTACTATTAGATGAAGATATTTGCGTAGGTTTATTATTCAAACTTCAATCGCATGATTAGGGCACAAGAAATAAAAACTATATCTTAAAATTTCGCACAGCCGCCATCTTGAGGTTATGTAAACAAATGAACTAAATTAGATGTCAGTGCATATCAATGTGTATAAACATTTGCTGTACCAAGTTTCACGGCGCTCGGATAGTTAAATCGCGAGAAAAGTCTAAATGTTTCAACTTCGCTTGGCAACCATGTGCGTTTTGAACTTAACAAGATTTTGAGTAATTTTAATAGTGCCCTTTACCACCGTTCAAAATTTCAGGGTGATATCAGTCATAGTTTCGGAGATATAGAATGCCGGTGAAATATTTCGCACAGCCGCCATGTTGGATTAGTCAAAAAAAATGAAGGGCACCGTCGGGGTCAGACGAAATAGTACTATGTCCTTACCGAGTTTCATTGAAATCGCTTCAGCCATTTACATTTATTAGGACACACACACACACACACACACACACGGACAAAATGTGATCGCATAAGCCTTAGGCTAATAACACGGTCAAGTACGCATAATGGAGGGCTACTCCTGCCACACCACCACGAGGTATTGTTTACGTCGCCCAATAAAACTTAATACTGTAGGTCGGTGTTGTGAACAAAGGTCTCACATACTACAGTACCGTACATTGTTATACCTTGTCCTTGCCAATGATTTACGGAATAATAGGTAATGAAATTTCGTCAAGTTCAGAAGATAATTTATGTCACTAGGCTACTTGTGGACGAGTTCAGATTACACGTCTGCATATACAGATGTAAGAAGTTTATATAATTATATTATACTGGTCCAGCGAATTAGCGTTCAGTTTTCGAATAGAGTTAGCACGGTGTGATGTACTGTAAGCTCAGCTGAAGATTAGGCTTAGACGTATGTAAGACCAATGCTGAGTTATTTGTAGGTTAATATTACTACTGAAAGGAAGCAACTTTATATTGTTGTCATGAGTAATGTAATGCTGAGTTTAATGAGGAATGAAAGAGTAAATCCCGGGGATGACCTAGGCCTAAATATTCCAAGACCGTGTCCTGCCGAAATGCTGTTTTCAGGGCTATCTTCTTCTGTTATTCTTCTTACTCTTAAAAATCCAGAGTACCAATAAAGGAATATAATTTTGCTTTCAGTTATTACTTGGTTGGTTGGTTCCTTAGTTTAGGGGCTGCGACAACGCGGTCATGTAGCCCTACTAGGCCTAGTTCAGAACTCAGCTACTAGACGCCACCGCAGTCGGCTCTTGGCAACGAACGTAGGGACCTAAGAGCGTTGTTTACATTCTTAACCTATACAATTTAGCTTCACACAGGTGTAATTAGTGGAAGGTTCTTTAACATGCCATAAATCTATGACATGGGACCGCCGGCTTTACTTCCCCTCCGAAGGAAGGCATACTGAGGGATTTTTAACGCTCTTAAAAAATCCGACGGCTTCGGTTTTGAACCCGCGATCTTGGGCATAGAAGCTCAGCATGCTACCAACTACGCCACCGAAGCCGCCTCTCCCAGAAGCACAGTTATTACTTGTTGCACTGTAAGTACAAGGAATGGAATTTAATAATAGATAATATGTCATGTTTGAATTAAATAATTTAGTTCACACGAGATCTTGAAGAAGTGAAGTATTCAAATTGTAAGTTACGCCAAAATGTATGACTGGTGTTTGTCGTTGATTACGAATTTATTCAATGTTCAATACCACTCAAAAAGTCATAGTATGAATTAATTAATATCTGATAACCGTACGGAATACTCGGTTAAAATAGTACATTTATTACTTGAAACATAATATACCTACGATTGCACGTTTATTAAGAAAGTGACATGTACATTTTTTGTTTTAAATTATGGTCGTTTAGCGTTGCTTATATGATAAATGGGATTTTCATTAGGCTTATAAATAAATAACATTTTTCGAGCGAGCCCCCCCCCATGGACCCTCTTATTCTGAGGAAGGGGTATGATCCAGAACCCCCAGTGCTTCAGATGTAGGTACTTCTAAATTTAGAAAATATATTGTTAAGCGTTTTGAGCATTAAATTAAGTATGATTAGATATTTATTATAGGCCTAATTGATAACCTAATATTATAGTAATATCTTTGATAGCATTTTTTTTTTTTTTTTTTTGTCATATCATAGTGGTCCTACCGAAGGTTGAGAAACACCGTTCTTGGCGTGCTTTCCTGTGGACAGCAGTGGGACTTACCATAATGTCGCGCTGGTCCTCGATGCTGGAGATGAGCTTGCCGAACTCCTTGAGGGAGTTAGCGATCGTCACCTCGTCATCAGTCTGTGAGGTGCCGATACACTGGAAGTCGAAGTTGAGGAGGCTGTTCGATAGCGTCCTCTGGGCCTTCGACAAATCTGAAACAAAAAACACACATCGTTCAACATCACTTCCGTTATACAGGTTATCGGCAGTTTTGGGAAAAATACCCAAAACATGTATTTTGAACGCAAGTTTCAAAATACTCTAAAAAATCTTTAAAATACCAATTACTTCCAGTAAAATATCCTTTCATTTCATTGACGTTATTCAATGAAACGGAAGCATATTTTACAGGAAGTATTTGGTATTTTCAGGGATTTTTAGTGTGTTTCGTATCGAAACTCTGCTTATCGGTAACTATTGATGAGTACCATAATAATCACTACTACCACCAAAGTCTAACACAACTCACTAGATTAATTTTTTTAAATGAGTAAATAAAAAAGAAAATGAAGTACCGGTAGTTGACTTGGAAAGAACTGGTCTATGAAAGTCAGAAAAGAAATGCCTCCTCAAGTCAATGGAAAAGGGAAAAACCCCAGCTCATGAATTCCTCAGTATCTCCTATTCCCAAGCTTATGGCCGATGAAAGCGATACATTTAGAAATCTTTGTAAAATATGCAAATTAAACATTTTTAATTTTAAAGGCACACTGCACATCTACCGACGAAGAACTTTAATTTGAAACCATTCTGAGCCCGATAAATGCGGACACATTGTGTTTAATTCCAATAATAATAAATGCGTTCCATCAGACGAATTGTTACACAACAATTATTATAAGCGGCTTCGGTGGCGTAGTCGGTAGCATGGTGAGCTTCTATGCCCAAGATAGCGGGTACAAACCCGACCAAAGCCGTCGGATTTTTTAAGAGCGTTAAAAATTCCTCAGTATGCCTTCCTTCGGAGGGGAAGTAAAGCCGGCGCACAGTGGTCCGGATCCGTAAAAAAGCGGACAAAAATAGATTTTTCAGCTTTACATTAGAAAGGCCAAACCAACTCCCATGTGAAGTATGTTAATCAGTGTACATTAATTTCACTTTTTCTTTGGAAATTGCTTCGGTGTTTCTCAGATATAATACTACAAAAGTGATACAACTCTTCGTTTCTGAATTCCGCGCTCCATTATGTAAACTTTGAAATATCATTCTTACTTCAAAACGAAACTCGGGGTCTATAATACTGTATCTGTATGTAGTTTGTGATCTGATATATTTGATTATAGCATGATTTTCGATTTCAGATCACTTATAAGGACTGTTATACTTATTTTTATAGTGCTTTATTTTCTTCAAGAAAAATAAATTTTGCTTGACCTACAAAAAAATGTATACATATGTATACCATGAAACTTATGCAAGTTTTAAAATGAAGACTGGAGAATATATCCTTAAAGGTTTCATCGCCAGAACCCGCCAGATGCGTGATTGAGAAGGGAGAGAACATTACTGCGCGCTCTGAGGATAAACACTCGCGCGAGATAAGGGCCTGTTGAGACATTATGCCACGCAAGGGATATCTCGAGGCCATGAAACCAAAATGATCTTCAATCACGAGAAGTAATTGACTAGTAGTAGTTGCGTGTGTTGTGAAGGGAGAAAACTGAATTTTCGTTGTTAGTCGCAGTGATCTTATTAACAAGATTCGAGAGAACAAAAATCAGTCTCGCGCGCGTCAAGGAAAGTTTGTGGTAACATATCTCCTTAACAAATTCCAATTAAATGTTGACGACAGTGTAGAGAAAACAGTGTATAACAATATAAGATCCTTTTCTTTTAGCCGTATGTTGACCGGTGGCGAAAGTGTAACTTCTAGGAACATGTTTTTTTTTGAAGAAATATTCAGACTGGTTGAAAAGAGAAATTCCTGGCTCCGCAAAATCAGTAGATCGAGGTCGTCCTCCAAAAGAATTTCAAGGGCTAACGGAGAGAAGCAAAATAAGGAAAATTAAAGACCTAAGGGAGAGTGCCACTTCATCAGAGCTTGCCTATTCGACCGTTATGAATTTAAGGGCAGAGGGAGACGATTCATCGGCCAAGCTAAAAAGAAGCTACCACGACTACACCAACAAGGGGCAAACGAATGGTGCGAAATTTTCAGAAATGAAAAATCTACATAAGTGGCACAAAAGCTCGTCGACAATTTACAACTTGAGTTTGGAATTTCAGTTCCACACGCCCACTTTCGATTTTTTGAATGTCTCCTGCATATTTCGTACCGCCTGGGTTTTAAAAAGTGGAAAGTGAGCGTGAAAGAAGGTAATCGAGACTTATTCGAAAGAAAGAAAAAATTGTGCAAGACTCATTCAGAACGAGATTAGGTCTTCTAGTTGATATTCCGAAGCCTGGATATGGAACAACCAGTGATGGCAACACTGCCCGAAGGTTTTTTGATCAACCTCATGTAGCATCCGAAATAACAGGGGTAGACTGTGAGTTAATAACTCGTTTTGGAATAATTTTAAAAGCAATTTCCTCTGGCCATGAAATTAATAGTTCAGAGTTCAATTCCTACTGCTGCGAAACAGCAAGCTTATATGTACGACTATATCCGTGGTGTTACATGCCTCTAACACTCCATAAAATACTTATCCATGGATCTTTCATTATAGAAGCAGCTATTTTGCCGATTGGAGAACTTTCAGAAGAGGTCTTAGAGTCTAGAAACCAAGACGTAAGAAAATATAGAGAAGACCGTACCAGAAAATCCTCAAGAATTTCCAATAATTTTGACCTGTTCCATAGACTATTGCTAAGCTCTGATCCAGTAATCTCAAGCACGGGAAGTCTACCGAAGAAGAAATGAAGACAGTTGCCTCAGGAGGTGCGTAATTTATTGTCAATACCCGAGGACGAGACGGAGCAGGAAGGGGAAGAAGAAGAAGTCGACTCATCCGGATCAGAGGATGAATAAGTAAGTAATTTTATGTACTAAGACAAATTTACCTAATAGTAACATATAATTTAAAAGTTTTATACAAAAGTATTTCATTTCATTTAGCGGAAAATATTTTTGTCCGCTTTTTTTCAAATCCGGACCACTGTGCGGCGGTCCCATGTCATAGATTTATGACATGTTAAAGAACCTTCCACTAATTGCACGTGTGTGAAGCTAAATTGAATAGGTTAAGAATGTAAACAACGCTCTTAGGTTTCTACGTTCGTTGCCAAGAGCCGACTGCGGTGGCGTCTAGTAGCTAAGTTCTGAACTTGGCCTAGTAGTCGTTGACGGTGGCGCTAGGCGGCAAAAGTAGGAACTATTTGAAAAATTCTAAGTAGCAGTACTTAAATTAAAAAACAGATAACACACACTATTACAGTCATCACAATTAACACCGGTTATCAGACAGATTCTACACACACCCAAAGTACACGGGGTTACATGACCGCGTTGTCGCAGCCCCTAAACTTAAGAACCAACCAACTAAAAATTATTATAAATTATTATTAATCAAGCATACCAGCAGGTGTCGAAACTGCGTATTCCTCAATACTCTCATAATTATGTAGTGAAGTGAAGTGTCACCTCTATGCAAAGGAAACGGCAAGAAATATGTGAAAAACAACAACACACAAACAGAGATATAAACAACCAGCACGAAATTCAGTTCACCACCAATATTTCAGGGACTATCCACATCCACACAGAGGCAGATGACCTCACTGTTCCGCCCCTTAAACCTCAATAACCAACTAACACATCCATACAGGATTTTACAGACCAAGTCATTCAGGTGAGGGCAATTTCATCTGAGATATGCCGGTAGCTAAAATTACACTAAAGGTACTAAATACTATATCTTCGTAATATTTACTATACTGTAGGCCTATATAAGAATTTCGGCGCAAAATCACCTTTACTAAACAAGTTCACTGGAAGGAATGCGGACAGGGTAAGAACGGATGCATGCCATTAATACTGTAACAGCAAAAGTTCTGCTGGTAAGATGCTTTCTCTGTAGCCACACCTAGTATTAAAGGAGATAATTTCGTTTCAACCCCTGTACGGCAGTTACTGGTACAATATATATATAATTAAAATTGTTCAGAAATTCAAATATCTTGGGGAAATAATAACATGGAACACAAATGAAAAAGAAGCAATAGAATACAGAACAACTAAATTTAAACAAGCACAAAGACTTACCTGGCCAACCTATAAAAATAAATCTATTTCGATAAACACTGAGCTGAAACACTACAATTCCATAGTTAAACCAGAGGCAACTTATGCTGGTGAAACTTTATTCAAATTGAATGTAAAATCTACAACAGACAAATTACAGAAAACTGACAGAAGAATTATTAGAACAATTATTAACAAAAAAACACCAAGTTGATGGACAGTGGAGATTGTTGCCTAACAACATCGTCTATCGTGAATGTGAATCAATAATAACTACAATGCGTAAAAGAAGAATTTCCTTTTTCTGTCACATATCAAGACTGCCGGAAACCAGGATATTGAAACAACTATTTGATTAATTTTTGAAAAATAAAATCAATAATAGGCCTAATTGGTTCAAAGAAGTTCAGGATGATTTGTAAGGATTGGGTATAACTCGGCAACAAATCAAAGACAGAAAAGAGAAGAGGATTTTGAAGAACAAAAGCATAAGTCTCAAACTAATAACAGTTGAACGGAAACAATATACACACATCAAAAAAAGTTTTGCATCACCTCGGTTCCCAGATCTCCGGCATATAGACGTTGACTGTGTATATTGTATCCAAGATACAGTCCCTTTGACTGTTCATAGATGTCACTAAAACTGCTCAAAGATGTAAACAACCATGCATGAGCAGGGCCTATTAGACGGAGGGGGTACGACAGCCGATCAGTTCCAGTCATTCCACCAGGACGAAGGTACGCTGCTCATGTTGTCTGTAGTTCTACCATGCCTAGAAGGTCAATACCGCAGTTCGATCGCGTCCGCATTGTTACTTTGTGTCAAGAAGGGCTCTCAACAAGGGAAGTTTCCAGGCGTCTCAGAGTGAACCAAAGCGATGTTGTTCGGACATGGAGGAGGTACAGAGATACAGGAACTGTCGATGACAGGCCTCGCTCAGGCCGCCCAAGGGCTACTACTGTAGTGGATGACCGCTACTTACGGATTGCCGCTCGGAGGAACCCTGACAGCAATGCCACCATGTTGAATAATGCGTTTCGTTCAGCCACAGGACGTCGTGTTTCAACTCAAACTGTGCGCAATAGGCTGCATGATGCGCAACTTCACTCCCGACGTCCATGGCGAGGTCCAGCTTTGCAACCCCGACACCATGCAGCGCGGTACAGATGGGCCCAACAACATGCTGAATGGACCCCACGGAATTGGCATCACGTTCTCTTCACCGATGAGTGTCGCATATGCCTTCAACCAGACAATCGTCGGAGACGTGTTTGGAGGCACCCTGGTCAGGCTGAACGTCTTAGACACACTGTCCAGCGAGTGCAGCAAGGTGGTGGTTCCCTGATGTTTTGGGGTGGCATTATGTGGGGCCGACGTACGCCACTGGTGGTCATGGAAGGCTCCGAAACGGCTTTACGATACCTGAATGACATCCTCCGACCCATAGTGCAACCATATCGGCAGAATATTGGAGAGGCATTTGTCTTCATGGACGACAATTCTCGACCTCATCGTGCACATCTTGTGAATGCGTTCCTTCAAGATAACGACATCGCTCGACTACAGTGGCCAGCATGTTCGCCAGACATGAACCCTATCGAACATGCCTGGGATATGTTGAAAAGGGCTGTTTATGGACGTCTTGACCCACCAACCACTCTGCGAGATTTACGCCGAATTGTCGTTGAGGAGTGGGACAATTTGGACCAACAGTGTCTTGATGAACTTGTGGATAGTATGCCACGGCGAATACAGGCATGCATCAATGCAAGAGGACGTGCTACTGGGTATTAGAGGTAGTGGTGTGTACTGCAATCTGGACCACAAATGCTGAAAGTCTAGCTGTATGATGGTACAACATGCAATGTGTGGGTCTCATGAGCAATAAAACGAGCTGAAATGTTGTTTGTGTTGATCTCTATTCCCTTTGTATTTAACGGTTCCGGAACTCTTGGAACCGAGGTGATGCAAAACTTTTTTTGATGTGTGTACTATATCGGACACACAAAGGGCTTCCAGGTCGGAGAGGATGAGAAAGTTCTGGGAGGAGAAAAATAAGAAATTTACTCAAATGTATTGATTTAAGTGCTCCAATGTGGGCGTAAAATATGTAAATAAATAATAATGGCATGTAAGATTATAGGTTATCGAAGTAAGATCTAGAGTTTAGAGCTTATCTGGGCGGAGTGATGGGTTATTAGGCTGACTTTCTCCTCTTTGGACACAAATAACCTGTGTTATTGTGGTGTCTGTTGTTGTGTATTTGTAATGTAGGTAAGGCCGTGTCCTTAAGTTAAGAACCATCCCGGCATTTGCTTGGAGTAGAAGTGGGGAGACCACGAAAAACCACTTCCACATCTTCACAGTTTTGCCTCACGAGGCTTAGTGGACCCCGTTCCAGCCCTCAAACCAGAATTATATTTCTTGGCAGAGCCAGGAATCGGACCCGGCCTCCAAGACGGTCGCCAAGAATGCTAGCCGCTACACCACGAGGGGTCTAGTAGTAATTAGTCGTTGAAAATAATGATGATACGCTATAACTTAGAGCCAAATAACAGGCTGACTGGAGTAGCTTAGAGCCAGTGAGTGTTACGCGCTGGAACTGAGGGTTACGTCTATCGACCACAAAAATGACACTAAGACTGATTTTTCGAACTGATTATCCTTATCACCGGCTCAACTATTAGGGTCGAGAATTGGGGGTAGGATCCCCGGCACTTGAACCAAGATACCACTCAAGTAAGTGTGGGAAAAAGTCATAGCATGACCACTCGAACCTCAGATCTCCGGAATTTACGCGCTCGGCTGCGTTGCCAGACGCATGATCTCTGAGCTCCCCATCTAAAAGAGTTGATACCTTTCCCCATCCCAATAATTTGACTGTGGGGGCTTTGCCCTACGTGCAGCATATTTTTCTCGAGCATCGAAAGTCGCAATTTAACATTCAAATGAAACACATATTAATGGTTATTGGAAGTGTCCGAGACCCATCAGATGCCAATAATTTTAGGTGTAGCTTCCAAGAGCGAACCATGCAATGTTGTAAGTGAAAATAGCTAATAAACAGTAATTTGTCACAGCATTTACGTACTGTTGTAGCAAGGAATACGGATATCCGTCAGATAAAATGTGCAACAAGAATGACCTATCGTAAGATGGTGTCCTTAAGCTTCCAAGAGCGAACAGCTAATAAACAGTAATTTGTCACAGCATTTACGTACTGTTGTAGCAAGGAATATGGATATCCGTCAGATAAAATGTGCAACAAGAATGACCTATCGTAAGATGGTGTCCTTAAGCTTCCAAGAGCGAACAGCTAATAAACAGTAATTTGTCACAGCATTTACGTACTGTTGTAGCAAGGAATATGGATATCCGTCAGATAAAATGTGCAACAAGAATGACCTATCGTAAGATGGTGTCCTTAAGCTTCCAAGAGCGAACCATGCAATGTTGTAAGTGAAAATAGCTAATAAACAGTAATTTGTCACAGCATTTACGTAGGTCTACTGTTGTAGGAAGGAATACGGATATCCGTCAGATAAAATGTGCGACAAGAATGAGCAATAGAAACCTACATTTTCAAGAAAAAACGCAATATAGGTTGGTTCCTCAGTTTAGGAGCTGCGACAATGCGGTCATGTAGCCCCGTGTACTTTGGGTGTGTGTAAAATCTGTCTGATAACCGGTGTTAATTGTGATGACTAGGGCCCGGATGTTGATGAGATGTCATCTTTTTACTGAGCTGTCTAAAACAATGCTGAAGTACAGAGAAACTCCGGACGGGCCACCCCGCCTTCAAATATGTCATTTTTATTTTGCATCTTTTGCTATTTTCAATTTTAAGAGCATTTTCTCAAGTTTGGTAGATTTTTTGTCTTATTTTTGAAAAATCGGCCTTTTAAGGTAATCTTTTACTATTTAGTCATGTCACAGCTTTATATGAGGGAATTAAGTCTCTCAGCGTTAAGAAGAAGCTAGTAGCTGATACAAGGTAATTTAAAATATTGAAATATTGATTCCATTTCCTTAATCAACCGGGTGGAAACTAGTCTTAGCAACAATCGTGGCAAAATTGCTGCGGGTATTGCAACAAAACTGAAAAAAAAGTGCTGGACAAAAACATCGGGTGTGAAACATTATGCAAAATCTCGACATTCTTTCTGGTTAAAACTACTGCATGGATGGGATTGAGGAGGAGGATTTAGCAGCAAACGACCTTCCTCACATCAGTCGATGTTGATCGCAGCTTTTCGAGATATAAACACTTGTTGGCAGATCATTTACATTTGACATCAGAATGACATTCGTAGTGCAGTGCAACTCAGACTGAAGTGAACATAAACCTTTTATTAAGTGCTAGAAATCTATTTTGATTAACTTTTCAGTTTGAGCTTACGATGTCATTTTTGAAATATGGGTGAGTTTATTGTTATAAGTTCATTTACTCCATTTTAAAGTGAATTTTTCGAATTTTTAGGTCATTTAATACAGTCATTTTTGAAAATTTTAATTGTATTTTTTTTACAGCATCAACATCCGTGTATTAGTGTGAGTTACCTGTTCTTAATTCAAGTAAGGACTGTAGTTCCTACTTTTATTACCAAACACCACCGTCAACGACTACTAGTTTTGAACTTTGTTACTAGATACCACCGCAGTCGGCTCCTGGCGACGAACATTGGATCCTAAGAGCGTTAGTCAAATCTAACCTATAATTTAGCATCACACAAGTGTAATTAGTGGAATGTTCTTTTACATGCCCATAAATCTATGACATGGGACCACCGGCTTTACATCCCGTCCAATGGAATGCATACTGAGGGATTTTTAACGCTCTTAAAAAATCTGACGACTTCGGCCGGGTTCGAACGCAATACTGACATGTATCCTAATAAAAATGTAATGTTATTGGCTTTACGTCCCATTTAACTACTGGGGCTTTTAAAGACGCTGGGGTGCTAGAATTTTGCCCCAAATTAGATCTTTAACGTGCCTGCCAGTAAATCTACAGCATTACAGCAGCCAGAGAACGTATTCGTACACCTACGGAATGTGATGTAGCGTCATTATTGTACAACGTAAAAATCTATAAATGAGAAGATGTCAACGACAGAAAGAAGAGGAGGAGCTATAGCAAAATAGCAGAAGAAGATGATTCGGCAAATCACTAAGTCACCAAATAAAGATGGTACTGCCCAATAAGGTATGATCCCGCGGAGTAGCCATGCTGGTTAAATCGTGCACCGCGGCCGCGAGGGCAGAAACAACAAGTTTGGAGATTGTAGGTTTGAAACAGCGTCTATCTCTAAGTGTGGTTTTCCCCGGGTTTCCCCCACACTCGCTCCAGGCAAATGCCGGGATAGTACCTTACTTCAAGTCCTGGGGCACCTACCCCCTGTCCCTAATACAGTTACACACACTACTAAAGTCATCACGGAAACACAGGTATCAGACAAGATCAACAACACCCAACTACACGGGGCCGATGGCCAAGATGTCCCAAGCCACTCACATTAATGAACAACAACAAAAGAGAATTTGTAGTGTGGCAATACTGATTTTTTATTTTTATTATTTTTTTTGCAGAACTTAAAATCGAAGTCGGACTTCAGAGGTGACAGAAGAATGCCAGCCAGGTGATCTGCATGAGCCCGACCTGCGATTCACTGCCCTGGACCACATAAGAAATATTCCATCAAATGTTACTAGCCGAACCTGTTTTACTACATCATTGTACTCAACCCCTTCCTTACAGTGAACATAAGTCTGACATAAAGCGACAGTTTTGTGACCTTACTTACTGTATCTCTACTTAGTATAACACAAAGTCCCCGATTTGTGTTTGTTACGGGTAAACTCGAGAACCACTGGATGGATTTTCATGCGGTTTTCACCATTCTATAAAGGATATCTCGAGGATGATTTCCGTAGAAAATAATTTATTTATGATCAAAGGAAGCCGAGCAGTAACGATTTCGGTGAAGAAGTAAAAAAAAACTGGCGTCCGAGCACTTTGTAAGCTTACGCTGGGGCAAACTGTTAAAAATATATAAATACTATGAGTGTAAGAATTGTTCAGCATGAAAAGTTCTACAAAAAAGTCCGCGAGAGCATATGTCTATCTTCAATACATCGCCCACTATGAGTGTTTTTACGTTTTAATTTCTTCCAACCATGTCCAGTCAAATACTGAGGCAACAGTTTACGAGCTATCTAAGGGCGAATCTATCATCCCTGTTACAGCCTAGCTAGCGGGCGAACCTATTGCCCCAGATACAGCCAGCAGCAAACCGCTGAGTCGTGTTGAGTTAAGACTTCAGAGAAGGGTGGTTGTGTTTGGAGTTTCCCTGGAAGTGCAACTCGGGTTTTCTTCATTTCGCCTGTGAACTTTTCGTTCCGCAAAATTCACAGTCCAGTTAAGATTGGACGGAAGGGGGATTTGCCATTCTTAAATTACGTCTGACAAGAATTTGTTGCACATGCATCTCCATGATAATATAACTAATAGTCCAGTCAGTGATTTTAACCCATCAAGCCGAGACGTAAAACGGATATTGGTCGTTGTTCATTGACACTGGAGAGAGAAAAAAAACTCTTATGACGTAATGCATTCTCCCGGGCGAAGCCGGGTCGGGTTGCTAGTACATGTATAAATGTGTACGTCATTTCGCAGCTCAATCTGCAATACATCCGACGACAAATCCAGAGCCCGCATCCATGTGATACCTGACAAGGCCGTGTTATACAAAGGCTGAAACCTAACCCACTTAACTCTCCCAAACTGCGAGGTCAAACAAACAGTCCTACAGCATCCTGGAGTACGTTTCCACACTTCTACACCAGTCTGTAGCTTACTGTATTATCGTACACACTCGGAATGTTAACAAGCACTTGTGACCTTTTATCTGCAGATTTGTATGGCTCATAACTTCCGATCACAAGCCACGAGGACTGCTTTCTTCGTGGAATCCAAACCACCAGACGTTTGATTTATTTTGAAAATTCCACATGTATTCCAATGGTCGGGGATAGAACAAATGAAGAGCTACCCCCTCTCGCATGAATGACGCGGGACGTACAGAATAACATCGAAATCACGTCCTGTTTTAATGTTTAGAGAAGTATTCTAAACTCCTGATGATAATGTTATTGGCAAGGAGCCTAACCGTGGAGTTACTGGTCCCTTATGATAACAAAATCAAAGGGACAACTTTGGCCATCACCCCCGTGTACTTAGTATGCCTGTGTCTGTTAGTGGGTGTTGTTGCTGCGATGTGGTTCTGGAATATGAGACCTAGGAATAGCATCTTTCTGGACCGGGTGCGGAAATAAAAACAGGAAGAACACAAATAATATGATGGTTGCAGTCAACGCCAAAATTAGTAGCCTACCTTGCATCTCGGTCCCATGCCATAGTTTATGGCATGAAAAAGAACCTTCCACTAACTACACTTGTGTGAAGCCAAAATTTGTAGGTTAGTTCCAAAGTTCGCCACCAGGTGCAGACTGCGATGCCATCTAGTAGCCAAGTGGACGGTAGCATTTGGTAGCAAAAGTAGGAACTACTTGAAATTCTTGTCTGCAGTCGTTACTTGAATTAAAACAGATAAAGCACACTAATACAGCCATCACAATTAACACCGGTTATCAGACAGATTCTACACACAGCCAAAGTACACGGGGCTACATGACCACGTTGCCGCAGCCCCTAAACTAAGGAACCAACCATCTACAATCTACAAAGTATAAAACGAAGTCCCCGATTCTTGGATGCAACGGATATTCTCTAGAACCACTGGATTGATTTTGATGCAGCTTCCATCGTTCTGTAAAGGATTTCTCGAGGAAGGTTTCTATAGAAAAACATTTATTTATGACCAAAGGAAGCCGAGCAGTATCGATTTCAGTGAATCGAGTCGAAGAAAAACCTACCGTCCGTGCGCCCTTTAAGCTCACGCTGGGTATGTTTTTAATATTTATTTTCACTGCTACACTTAGAGCTTAAGAGCTCCTTTACAGTAGCGCCCTACATAAAATAAGGTTAGGGCTTATAAAAATAAAACCGTTAACATACGGTCTCCGATAAACGCAGCTATCCAGTCCTCAACCTTGAACGTGACTTGACGTAAAGATCAGATAGACAGAAGATGCTGTCAGTGATTTGGATGTGTTCGGTTCATAGCCGGTGTGACCACCCTATCCACCCTCTCTCACTCACAGCTAGTGTCGGCAAGAGGGCAGTTGAGCTGGCGGAGAGTCATACCGTATGCAACAATTCGATGAAACGCTGAACTGTCTTAAAACGACAGCGATGGTGGTCATGCGACATTCTATTCATGGAAGAATTTAGGCGTAAAAATAAACGTCTGTGTCTTGTTTTATTTCACCTGCAAGGATAAATGGCTCATTTTGAAGCAAGGAAGGAAGGGAGGAAGGACGGAAGGAAGGAAGGAAGGACGGACGGAAGGAAGGACGGACGGAAGGGCGGACGGAAGGACGGACGGACGGACGGAAGGAAGGAAGGAAGCAGGAAGGAAGTAAGGAAGGACGGAAGGAAGGAAGGAAGAACGGACGGACGGAAGGACGGACGGACGGAAGGAAGGAAGGGCGGACGGAAGGAATGAAGGACGGAAGGAAGGATGGAAGGAAGGACGGACGGACGGACGGACGAAAGGAAGGAAGGACGGACGGAAGGAAGGAAGGACGGCCGGAAGGAAGCAGGAAGGAAGGAAGGACGGAAGGAAGGAAGGACGGACGGAAGGAAGGACGGAAGGAAGGAAGGAAGGAAGGAAGGAAGACCGGACGGACGGAAGGACGGACGGACGGACGGACGGACGGACGGACGGAAGGAAGGACGGAAGGAAGGAAGGACGGAAGGAAGGAAGGACGGAAGGAAGGGCGGAAGGAAGGAAGCAGGAAGGAAGGAAGGACGGACGGACGGAAGGAAGGAAGGACGGACGGAAGGAATGAAGGACGGAAGGACGGACGGAAGGAAGGACGGATGGAAGGACGGACGGACGGACGGACGAAAGGAAGGAAGGACGGACGGAAGGGAGGAAGGAAGGAAGGACGGCCGGAAGGAAGCAGGAAGGAAGGAAGCAGGAAGGAAGGACGGACGGAAGGACGGAAGGAAGGAAGGAAGGAAGGACGGAAGACGGACGGAAGGAAGGACGGACGGAAGGAAGGAAGGACGGACGGAAGAAAGGAAACAGGAAGGAAGGAAGGATGGAAGGAAGGAAGCAGGAAGGAGGGAAGGACGGACGGACGGACGGACGGACGGAAGGAAGGAAGGAAGGAAGCAGGAAGGAAGGAAGGACGGAAGGAAGGAAGCAGGAAGAAAGGAAGTAGTGTTGTACTTTTACTTGATTCTTTAAAGTATTAAGGTCTTAAGTCACGGGACCTCTTTTACGTAGAATCCAAACCACGGGGCGAGACATTTCACCTCAAAAATCTTACATGCGTGGCGTGTACTTCCTACTGCCTACAAACATACATATTTCAACGGGAGGATTTAAGAAGGCAAAATCAGCGGACAATGTTCACAAGCAACTAGCTAGAGGAATTCCAGAGCTAAATCCATTCTTTTTCCTTCTTCCAGTGACTTTGGAGCACACCCTCACCTATTTCCCCTTTCATTTCGGTCTTTCATGGCTGTACTGCTTTCCAGATCCCTCAAACCTCATTCTTCCAGGGGTGAGGGCCCTTCTTTTTCATGTATATTTCCATTATTTCTTTTTTCGTGAAATTTCTTGTTGTTGCAGTACGGTAGTACTAGCAGTAGTGGTAACTTAATAGTAGTTTATACAGTAGTTTGTTTATTTATGCAAAATTTTACATTCTCTGGTCCTACCAAGCTCCGCTTGTCGGCAGGTGCCAATTATAATTACAATATATATGTTAACAAAAACAATTAAATTTACTCGTACACAGTCCAATCTCTCACCTTCCAATTATTTTATACAGTGCCGCTAATAATAATCCACAAAAATATTCAATCACCTCATAAAAAATTATGGTTAAAATCATTATAATATGTTAATATTAATACAATAAAGCAACTGTAGTAAATTAAAATAGTATTTTCTTTCTACCTTAATACAACAGTTATTTCGTTGCTATTTTAAAAAATTAACTTAAAACTTAAAATACAAATGTTACCATCATGTTCAATTAATTTTTCCTTTCATATTGCCACAGTCTATGAATAGGAGTCTATTACATATAAAAGCAGTTGTCCACTTAGTTTAAGGAGTTATTTAATATCCAATTTGTTATACTTTTTATTTTGTTTTTGCCATACTCTCAAAGACCAGCAGTGAATGTGCTAGCTTGTTAAATAGAAATGGCACCATGTAAGCTACAGCAATGATATTTTGCCAAATGCATTATTTGTTTTAGGAATTGCAAAATATGAGTTCTTAAATCTTGTTTCCTTTTGATGTTTTAAATGTTCTTTGAAAGTACTATTAAAAATGTTCCATAATTAACATAAAATGTGTTAGGCCCCTACAAGGCATTATCTGACAATTGGAGAGCAATATCACTGGTGAGTATAATCCATGCCTTTTACCATGTCTTACAGAGAATCTTAGGAAACGTGTCTGAATGCTGGTAATTCTATTAATATACGTATTTGAAGCAAGTCCCCAAGCCCTTATTCCATATCGAATTATACTTTCCACTAATCCATAGTATGCCATTCTTAGCACTGAGGTAGCAGGAGTAGGTGGTTTTCATTTCATACCATCTTCACAATCACCGATGTCATTACGGGCAGATGACCTACTGGTGCGGGCATATACACAAGTGAAGGCTACACTGTGTACTTGCTTGTGATTAATTTGAGTCTAGAATTGGGGAAGGATACTCAGGACCGGAAATAGGCCTAACCATTTTGGTGGAATGAAGGGAAAACCCATATTCAAACCTCAGATATCACAGATATCGAAACAGCGCGGAGCAGCTCTCTCGCAAACTATCCGAGCTACGCCAAAGGATACAACTGAAGCGCACAACTTTTCAACTGAATCAGCCGCGGGCGAACTCTGACCTGGCAAAAACTCGTTCCACGAGGAAACGTAATTAAGAAATTAATTAGATCAACCGAAGTTTACCTGGCTGATTAACCCCTAAGCTATGTTTGGCTCTTAATGCGTAAGCTTCCTAACGCACTTCCATGGAAAGTTATAACGCCACACCGCTGTTACCAATTCAGAGATTACTCCACAATAAATGTTATGTAAATTTGAGTTAATTGAAAAGTACGTTAACAGGCGCCGTGATTATAACAATGTATTACTCCGGCGTTTGGTAGAGAATTCATCCTTGTAAAGACTAGTGGTGTTACATTTTGAATCGATGCCCCCTCCCCATAGATAAAATATTCTGCCGACGCTACCGCATTAAGCAGGATGAAAATATAGCCTAGACTGTATTTGAAATGTGCTGACGATGAAAGCTCCGAACATTGAACTATTGTGTCTATCTCACAGGAACTGAAAGTTGAAGAGAGACTGTCCTCTCCGTGTCTTCAATATAAACTACTGTTACTGCTCGAGTCCAAGCTCTATGAACTTGCGGGGTGAGGAGAAAGAGCAAGGAAGGGTCGGGCGTGAAGAGAAGGATCTGTCAACAGCCCACCGTGATATATGGTATTCCTTTCTATTCCAATACTGCTAACATTCGGCCGTTGCTTAAACCGCTGTGGTGTTAGTAATGACTGAGTGAGTCACCGACCAATGTATTTGGTTCTGTACTATGCACGGACCGAGAAACCTCATCACTCGTCACCACCACTACTGATAGTCCGCGATGCACATTCCTCTCAGGTTCACGCAGCTTAGACTCGAGCAGTAGTTGACCACGCTGTTTATAGAGGAGGAGATAGTATGGTAATGTCAGATATCTCGGAGAAGACCTCGTGGAGTGATGAGATGAAGAGTGCCGATGGTCTACTGCTCGGTTCCAACTTGCGGGATGAGGGGCAGAGGCAGGGTAGGAGCAGGCGACAGCCCGACGTGTGACCTGACATTCTCGTCTATTCCAATACTGATAACATGGGTCTTTTCTGAAACCAGTGTGGCGTTGGGAATGGGTGACTGAGTCACCGACTAATGTATTTGCTTCTGTTACAACGCAAGGCCCGAGAAACCTCATCACTCGTCACCACCACTACTGATAGTCTGCGATGCACATTCCTCTCAGGTCCACGCAGTTTGGGCTCGAGCAGTACCGTTTACAATGCTTCCAGGAGAACGTGGAAAGAATAGTATGGTAATATTTTACGGAAAGACGTATGACGATCCTCAGTAGAGGGAACGTGCGTTGACGGCCCACAGTGTACACGTCAATGATTGAGGCTTCGATGACATTTTAAGTTATCAGCATCACTATCCGCTACGTCTTTCTAGTCAACCAATCATAATAAGTACGGTTCGGAAATTTAATATCTAAAGAAGTACAAAATATGCAAACAAGTATGCCCTAAAAACTAGCTAAATATGACCCAAGACTATAAAATATGACCTAAAAAAAACTATGAAATATGACATGAATTTTTGGGATAGGTAGAGTATCACTAACATCCAGTAAACGTCTTAAGTGCCAAAACGTGATCAGTGATAATACACCAGACACATTTAATTATACAAACTGACAGAGAGCTACAGTACATTGAAATTTTCAACATTCATTCAGTATCACACTACACTACACTCCACTATTCGGAAATCCTGGGTTTGAAACTCGAAGCAGATAACACTTAACTTGTTAACGACGCCTCAATTTAAACAAAAATGCTGAAATTATAACCAAATATGACCTTATATCACAAAAATATGACCAAATATGACCAAAACAATAAAAATGGCCGAAATATGCATTTATAGGCAACATCAAATTGCTTTAAACGTGGCCAGGGACCCGTCATTCAAACTTATTTTTTAGATTTCGGGTAAAATGAACGAAAGAAAAAATATGACTTTTCCTTAACATCCGAACATATTGAGATGTTTCACGGAAGTGCACATCTCGCATTTGTTTTTCCTGGCGTCGAAAAGGTCACCCGGCCTGCACGGTCCGGAAATGGCCACTGCCAAGTAACAACGGGGTACTAACTCCACGGACCATTAACATGCTAGTACTAAAGCGAATTTCCCCGTCCTAAATACACAACGTTGCCAACCCAGTGGTTGTAAATATAGTACATGTCCTCCCCAAAACCCGTAAAATGGATATAAATACATATAGCCTAAATGGATATCCAGAGTGTATATGAAATACTAAACGAATATAAGGACGGATATACAGTATCTTATTCATTCAGATATATCCGTCCTGACATTCGTTTTAAGTATTTCAGAATACAGACTACGTAAGCGGCAAGTCTTGGGAAGTACTACTTTTCGAAGAAATACGTGGTTTTAAAATTCTAAAACAGGCGGTGAGTATGACTGTATGCGACCTTATTTGTCGTCACGACAGCGAACGTGAGACCAGAAGTGGGGACGAAGTATAGGCAGGGGGAGGGGATGCGCACACTGACGGACAAAACAGGTGTATGGGGTAGAGCACGAACACAGGCGCGGATTCAGGGGGAGGGGGGACGGGGGGTTATGGACCCCCCCCCCTCCCAAACGGAGACATTTTTTTTTACTCAAAAAACGAAAACACTATAACCAGACAAATAAAACTTAACGAATTTTAACTGAAAAACAGTTTTTATTTTATTTTATTCAATACTGAAAATATCTTTATTGCAATTATTATGTTCTGTTACAACTGTACATATTTACAACTTCATACCTGTTATATAAAAACGATTATTTATATAACAAAATCAACTCGTCTATTTTGTTTAGCAAACCTTGTGATTACCGAATCGATGTTTATAGTGATGTCACGATGAATGTGCAGAAATGCACGGATAGGAATTTGGGGCTTTTTTCGCACCAACAAATTTTGCCGACGTCCAAACTGCAAGCTTGGTTGGCAATTTAAGCTGTGACTTTCTCCCTTTGTCGGTACCAACTCGACTTGCCGAAACTGTAACGTACCTTGATACTTTTCTCGAAGCTCGATGTGAAAGTCGCAAAACACGCCGTTGCAATTTGTACGAATATTTTTGGTGCGCTAAACGCATCAAATTTCTATCCATGTAGCTTGCAAAAAAATTGGTCTGGTTTTGTACGTTTGGTTATTTTGTGATTGGTTAGTGATACCATTTCTCTTAACAATTTCGATTCTGTGACCCCCCCCCCCCCGAGCCAAACTCTAGATCCGCGCCTGCTCGAACATACACCGCTTGCTTCACAGGCAGAATACCTCTATTCAAAGAGCAACACATACACCTAACCGCAGTCAATCGTTAACATTCGTTTATAACACTTCGTAACGCCTGACTCATTCCTTTGATACTGTACTGTACTAGCGGCTTCGGTGGCGTAGTTGGTAGCATGCTGAACTGCTGTGCTCAAGATAGCGGGTTCAAACCCGGCCGAAGTCGTCGGATTTTTTAAGAGCGTTAAAAATCCTTCAGTATGCCTTCCTTCGGAGGGGAAGTAAAGCCGGCGGTCCCATGTCATAGATTTATGTCATGTAAAAGATCCTTCCACAGACTAAACTTGTGTGAAACTAAATTGTTAGGTTATATTTCGTCGGAACGCTCTATCAAAGGTCCAACGTTCTCCACTAGGTATCATTGATATCTGGTAGCGAATGTTGGAACTACTTGAAATTGAACGGAACTTGTAGCTCATCCTAAGGGTGTCCGCTGGAAGCAGCTACAGACTCAGGCGAGCCGAACATGTCCTCGGACATTCCCGGCACTAAAAGCCATACGATTGATAAATAAATAATGTACTGTACTGTTACAAATTGCGCGGTCACAAAGCAAGCGTGTTTACTGTGAACGTAAAATACATTATTTTGTCTTCATATGCATTCATAGAACACCTCTCTGTAATATTGAAGTGTGCTCTGCAGGAATCGATCTGATAATCTGAGGCCTTAGGCTATACAGGGAGATTCTTTTGCTGGAGCGGGACCGGCTACCGGGCGCGCGCGACTTCCACCAGCCAAACGAGCTCGTACCGCGGATTGCGCACCGGTGCAAACCGTAACAAAGTACATTAATTAATGGTAAATTCACCAGCAAATCATGATTAAAGAACTTACCTATCCACAGGAGAAGCTGCGAGTGATCTCCTTCAGTTGACAGACAGGCAGGTTGTATGGTGTAAATAAATTAGCGTTTACACGATGTAATTCCCTTCTGTTGTGAGGGATATCTACTGCCGTATGTAGGTATCAGATGTTCCTCTTTAAATTTGCCAAACAGTGTGAGGGTATGTATTTTCCGCTTTGATACTACGGGAGAATTTCAATACGACGGTTGCATTAAAGCGGAAAATACATAACCTAACACTGTTTGGCAAATTTAAAGAGGAACATCTGATATTTTAATTCCATTTCAAGAATCCCGTTTTTTCATTATCTTCGAAACGTTTTGGATAAATATTAGAATTGCCACATATCCACATTGGGCATTTCAACTCAAATTCTTATACGAATTTCCGAATTTCTCCATCCCATACAACAAGGTTAATTCATGTCATCGTAATACTGGTTGGCACCTATTCAAAATTGTTAATAAACTCCGTATTGAAGAGGATTTAACTAATTTAATCAAGCGCCGAACTGAATTATTTTATTGATTTGGAACTTGATTTTCTAAATTATTTTGTGTATATTTTGATAAAATAAAAATTAAAGCTACTGATTTTTACACTCACCGTTAATAGTTCTTATTTTCTAATTACTCTTTTAAAATTATTGTAAAAAGACCAATCTTATATTTATTTAATTAATACTCCATTTGTAAGGATATCCATTTTATTACTACATTTTATTTATTACAATTATTATCATTAATTTTTCATTTCTAATTTAGATTTAAGTCATATATATCTATTTTAGTTTTCAATTCTTAATTGATTTTCTTTTTAAGCTGAAGATGACCTCATTGAAGGTCGAAACATGTCCCAATATATAAAATATATATTTGTTTATGTACTGATTTGGCGTATAATTTTAAACGTTTAATTATAAAATCGAGATAACAAATGGAAATGATCACGTAGTTGTTTGTTACACTTAGGGGCTTAGATAACGTGGTCATTTCAGTCCCGTTACTTTGGGTGTGTGATGAACTGTGTAACTGTGGCATCTGCAGTAGTGTGTGTATTTTCAACCGACACTACGATTGGGAAGAAGGTGTCCGTTAAATAAAATAAATAAATAAATAAACAATCATTTCACTGGAGTAGAAGTGCGAAACCACGGAAAACTACTTCCAAGATGGCTGAGATGGGAATCGAATCCATCCCGTCTTAGTTTTGCCTCACGATGCTAAGGGTACCCCGTTTCAGCCCCTCAGACCAGAATTAAATGTTGTGGCTGAGCTGGGAATCGAACCCAGGACGGAGTCTTGACACGAAACCCGAGACCAAATCATCACGTACTTCAATACTCTTAGGTCTGAAAAAATGATGTGAAATTCACACAAATAATATAACACTTCCATCACTGCTATCCATCAGTTTGTCCGTACGCGTGAAGTCTCACACCACGACTGCAACGGGGAGCTGGAAGTCCAGAGAACGGAAGTTCGAATCCCAGCACTGCCAGCAACTATCCTGAGTGGATTTCCCCTAAGTTTTCCCACACTGTCTCCATGGAAATGGTAAGATGGATGCTACCTTATTTCAAGTCCCTGGACATGAGCCTCAATTTTTGGCCCTAATAATTCCAGTTTCACACACTACAGAAAGCCAGACCATCACACATGGGGCTGATGACGAACATGACTCGAACAACCCATCACTGCTGGTGGCAGTTACAGAAAAGATCTTCCGAGAGAGAAATATTTGAAATATATCCCAAAAATCCTAAGAAATTGTTTTTTTTATAAGAAATGGTAATGAAACCCAGACGTAAGTGAAAATCTAGGGTAAATATGAGAATCATAGAATTTCGTCTAAAATCTGCACAGTTGGCAACAGTGGAGCAATGTGCCACGTGCAGTAACAACCGTATATTCTCGTTCTTAGCACATGCGACAGGAGCCACAGTGCTGACACGATGCACTGACGTCATGCTGGGAAGAATACGGACCGATGTTATCAGCCGGGTTCAAGACTTTTATTACATTCATAGTATAACGACATAACTCGTAGCAGAGACGTAGCCAGGGGAGAGGCGTAAAACCCATATAAAATTATTTCTTATACTAACCTATAAACGGAGCCTCTGTCGCTTAGGCGGCAGCACGCCGACCTCTCACCGCTGGGTCCGTGGTTCCAATCCCGGTCACTCCATGTGAGATTTGTGCTGGACAAAGCGGGGGCAGACAGGTTTTTCTCCAGGTACTCTGGATTTCCCTGTCACAATTTCATTCCAGCAACACTCTTCACTATCATTTCATTTCATCTGTCATTCATTTCATCATTGCCCCAGGGGTGTGTGACAGGCTTCGGCAGACGGCACAGTTCATATCCTCGCCGCTAGATGGGGGCTTCATTCATTCCATTCCCTGACTTGGTCAGTCGACGGGAAACAGGCTGTGGATTTTCATTTTCAACCTATAAATGCATTTTCCAACAAAATTTCCACTGCCTCCCATTGTTCGCAGAAGTTATGGCATTGGTCCTCGTTTTAAGAAGCACAACAAAATACTGTAAACTGGTAATCCTCAACCCATTCTGGAAGATATCCCTGCACTTCATCTCAAGAGGCTAAAGTCATGCCACCCACCTCCGCCGGATGCTGTCGACACGGTTGTCAACCATTTTGACTCCATTAAAGAATGGAAGGGCCGTTGAGAAACCACTAAACAGTTGTTCAGTTCATTTATTTCATTTGCTAGAGCGTAAATTCCTAGTGGTTTCCAACTACCTTGCAAGTCCTGGACGACTTGAGACAGAGTTAGGACAGCCCACAGCAGATACAGGGAAGTTAGTTAGTTATTATTGTTTCAAGTGGCGGAACTACGAGGTCATCTGGTCCTATGCAGGGATGCACTACACAAATGGAAGAAGCTGCCAACACCTGAATATAATTGAAGGGTTGATTCCAAAAACCAGACAGGTCCAAAAATTGACTTTTGGAGATAAATACATCTTCTTCCTCTTCAAGGCCAGCTCTTCGTACAGTTATTACTAGCATTACCCGTCGCGGCTTCGCCCGCGAATATTCCAGTTGTAAAGAGTACACATAGCAAAATCTCTATCATGAATGCTATGACTGATTTATCCTTGGTATGAATAATCAGACTTTATCAATTCAGCTACTGGTGCAGTGGTTAGGTGTTTTGTCATTCCTTCATAGGTAGCCTATATCCGAGTCAAGTTAGTTTTCTGGGAATCACAGACACTGTTAATTTAAGGGCCTTTAAATGTGGTTTTGGGAGACCCTTTATAGTCGGGTGAAAAATACCTTTCTTATCACACTCACAAGTGGAAATTGCGTGAAAAAATCTAGAGTGCCCCTTGACCCCCTTAAGCGCATTATAATGTACGTATTGATGAATTTTACAGCTTAATTTGGTTCAGTGATAACCTTATAACCGTCTGGAAACTTTCACAGTCATGTAATAATTGGAATTGCATTGCGTCTTACAGAAATAGATGGACCTGTGAGATTCTGTTACCATGGTTACCGTGTTGCATTCTTTATTTCATTGTAAATATACGTGTTTTAAGGTATTTATTTACTTGTGAGGCATTTAAAGAGTAAGTGAGTGCGTTTCGCTTACGCATTGGGTTATGCTGAACCTGTAGGTACCCCATATGTGCAGGTTGGTGTTAATGGGACCTTATTTTCGGTACAAAACTGGAATGGGACCTCAGCAGAATAATATAGGAAGGGATTGCTGTTTCCAAACAGCAGACAGGTCGGGAAAATATACGAGAGTAAATATTGGGGATTATACAAAAAATAAGACAAGTCCAATGCTTTTCCAATGCATTTTCAAGATAATAAATCACATGGAATTTTTGGCATTCAATAATAAGTTGTACTTTGTTAGGATTTAAAAAATATTTCATTTTTGTATTCAACTAAGATTTCGGCAAAAACCAGACTAGTCCAAAGTTTTTATTTTTTTATTTTTTAGGTTTTCTTAACTATCCTCATAAAAATATATTTCCTATGTACAGCTGTTAGTAAGACAACAGTAGCCCTCAACGCAATTTTTATTTCATTCAGCACAAATGAAACTATACTGTTTTTTTTTAAGTTTGGTTGGTTCCTTAGTTTAGGGGCTGCGACAACGCGGTCATGTATCCCCGTGTACTTGGGGTGTGTGTAGAATCTGTCTGATAACCGGTGTTAATTGGGATGACTGTATTAGTGTGTGTTATCTGTTTTTAATTCAAGTAAGGACTGCAGACAATAATTTCAAGTAGTTCCTACTTTCGCTACCAAATGTTACCGTCCACGACACCTAGCTGTGAACGTGGTTATTACTAGATGCCATCGCAACCAGCGCCGTGGTGACGAACGTTGGAACAGAAGAGCATTAGACTAATCAAAACTTACCTACAAATTTTGCTTCACACAAGTTTAGTTAGTGGAAGGTTCTTTTTCATGCCATAAATCTATGACATGGGACCGCCGGCTTTACTTCCCCTCCGAAGGAAGGCATACTGAGGGATTTTAACGCTCTTAAAAATCCGACGACTTCGGCCGGGTATGAACCCGCGATCTCGGGCATAGAAGGTCAGCATGCTACCAACTACGCCACCGAAGTCGCTAAAATGAAACTAGACTGTTTCTTTTTAAGTTTCTGAACAATTTAATTTTTGGACTTGTCTGGTTCTTGAAATGAACCCTTCAATATTGTGCAGCTCCACGCCAGACAATCCTACTCATTGTAAGCAAGTGCAAAAGGAATTGATTTCCTGCTGCTCACCGACGAAGTCTTGGAGTGGATTAACGATCTCGATATCGAGTATGATCAACAACTAATTAAGCTTATTTTATGCCATACGCTAAATAAATAATTCAGTAAAAAGAATAAAGACAACTAGCGGACCCATGCGAGAACTCTCGCATAATGGGTTGTGTGCTCCCCATGTGTACAGACTACCTGCTCGTCTTTAGTGCTATGCGGACTGTACGCGGCACAGTTCTGCAGGGGCTATCGTCTTGTTGATTTGTTTAAAAGCACTTAATAAACAAATAAATATATTTCCGTTGACCTTTCAAGAAATGCAAGAATTTTCCTGTACTATTGAGATTATTTGGAGGATTTTGGTACAAACCACACCTTCTAACTCCCTCTGGTTTAGGAGCTTGAGTTTTGTGAAACTTACACCATATAATAAAATAGGAAGCTGAACATCCAGAAAGGGAAGTACGATTGATTAGTGGCAATTTCTACCCCCTCCAACTAAGCTCTATTTTTATGCTAAATGTCAAATAATTGTAAAATTACTCCAAGTAGGCCTTTGATAAATACAGTATACTGTAACTGAGAATGGAGGGGAGGGATCTACATAGATTACCGCATTGTTCTCAACAAGCCTCACGGGGCCACAAACACTCGTGTACTCCCCAAAAGGCAAGACGTGGGCGTGACAATCACGTCCTTGAAGTAACGACATCCGCAAGCGATCCAGTCTAGTTGTTTGGTAACCTCAATATCGATACACCTACTGAAGTGCAGCAGGTCAGGCGGAATATTTGGAAATTCACACCTTCTCTGAACGCGCGCCCACCAACTTAGCGGTTCCAGAACCTAACGACACAGATCTTTGCCTTCAGAAACAGAACACTACGCTTATTCGTAGAAAGTAAACTCTCACAAACCCTGAGGATTGAATGGGTAGTGGGTACTCAGTGGTCACACTTTCCGATAATCACGAATGAGAGCTTCAAAATGAGACCAAGTTTCTTGCTGTACGTTTATCCTGGGCTGAGAAAACGTTACGTCAGAAAAAGTATAAGAACTTTTTATCGGGTAGTTCAAAAAAATTGAAACTTGCGATTTGCACTACCAACACTCGTGCCTATCACATATAAAAATTGCATTACCCTCAGCCAAGTAGTTTTCCATGTATATAGTTTTAAGTGAGCGGTTCCTAGAAAAGACGTCAAAAACTCGGACAATTTTTCATACAACCACAAATAAATAAATAATTAATAAACTTTAAAATAATTGGCTTATATAGTCTAACGCAGAATTAAACAAGGAAAATATTGGTATAACTCGTTTGTCAATAGGTCTGTTGGTTTGGTTGTAATAAAGGCTTAAACTCGAGTATCCATAATAAAAAATCCGATAGTAGTGCTGCGGACACTCGAGATTTCTCCCCTGTAAATCACACTTTTTCCTTCCCGCTTAATCAGACTTAGCACTGGGACACAAGTGAAGTAGGCAGTGGCGAAATCCGAATGCATGTGGTTTGTATGTCCATATCCATTCTCATTTTGTTGATTTACCCTCACCTTAAAGCATGCAGAAATAATATATTATAAATAGTATTCATCATAAACATCTCCTGGATTTCCTCAAACGTATGCAACTTTATGGTACCGCTGTACAAGAATTGACGAGTCGATTCCTTGTATGTCTACCCCTGGTTATTATTCCAATGATTTAAATCTATGTGGCAGATGGTTTTTACGGCCTGATACCCTTCCTGACACCAACCTCATGAGGAATAAACTTAATAATAACATCGTATGGCCACGGGTGCCGGGTGCAAGCTTTGTTAATTGACGACCAGAAGGCAACTTGCATGTCGAATTTTATCGCTCCTTGAAGCGCTACGAAAGTCAATGAGGTTAGATATCTAAGATACTTGACACTATAGCGCTTTCTAGTAGAAACATGAGGAACTTTGTGTTGGCGGTAAATCTCGGAATTAATTTTGCCATTATGAACACGGCCTATTGAATTCAAATAGGTTCTTTAACATGCCAACACAGCGTGCTCTCATCGGCGAGATGTGTAACTTACTTTTTAATTCGCCCTCCTATATACCAACCAAAAACCAAACCCCGTGGCGAGACAGTCCATAAAGGGCTACCAAGACCGCTGCCCAGCTATTTAGCCTCCAGATTATAGGGTGACGCAATGTCAGCGCGTCGGGTCCCCTCGGACCCTTGGTCACCGTGACCGGGGCGCTGCCTCCCTGTCAGACAGCTACTCAATGGACCTCACGAGGCTGAGTGCACCCCGTTCCAGCCCTCACAACAGTTTCTAAAATCCCCGGCGTAGCCGGGAATCGAGCCCGGGGCCTCCGAGTGCGAGGCAGGCGCGCTACCCCAATACAACGGGCCGGGTAATATTCGACTGCAGCAATCATTCCAATTAAGCAAGCTCGGTTGATTTGGATAAAGAATGAAATAAAATTTGCTTACATAAAGATGTTAATTCCTTAATATTCTCCCTCTTCTGTATTCCAATTCAATGTAGCCTACTGTATATATGCAGGGAGTATAAAAACATGTGCCAGAAACTTGGGGGACTTATTCCTGACATAAAAACATTACAAAAAGTTCATATGAACCTGGGTCCAAAAAGCTTTCCTTCAGTATCGTTTGCGGGATATGCTTGCAGTGCATTAGTACCATACGGGATTCAAGCAGATAAATATCGACCTTCCTGATAACAACGATAGTTGGGCTGCATGAAACAATATTATTAGGGGCAGCTGATTCACCTGGTATACACACACCCTAGTACACGGGCATGAATGACCACGATCCCAAAAGTGGTACAGGGAACCTACAGATTAAGATCAAACAAGGAGATATATGAAAAAGTGGAAGACCTGGAAACAACAATTAGGCTAGGAAGATACGTTTACGTTTCTATGGACATATGGTTAGAATGGATCCCACAAGATTAAATAAACAAATTTTTAATAATAATAATAATAATAATATCGTATGGCCTCGGATGCCGAGTGCAAGCTTTGTTATTTGACGCCCAAAGCGTAGCTTGTCGAATTTCGTTGTTCCTTGAAGCACTATGAAAGTCAAGGAGCTTAGATATCTAATCTCCTTGAACACTATAGCGCTTTCTAGTAGTAGAGAAATGAGGAACTTTGTGTTGGCGGTAAATCTCGAGATTAATTTTGCCATTATGAACACGGCCTACTGAATTCAAATGAGTTCTTTGACATGCCAACATCATATGATATGGTGACCTAATTTTTTGCCGCCTTTCAAAAAAAATAATCACTTACCACGGCCAGGAGCGAACCTGCAAGCTTGGGGTTAGTAGACCAACACGTTGACCACTCACCCACCGTGGCAAGCTAATGTTTAATAAAATATATAATCTGAAGAGCCAGGGGGGGTTACACCAAGCAGATGAAGGAAGAACTCCGGAGGCTAGAAATTACAGATGACGACTGTCGAGACAAAACACAGTTCAGAGAAATTCTTTCCAACATAAAGGTTCTTGTGGGAGAAAAAAAAGGAACGCGGGGGAGGAAGGTGGACAGCAGAGAGAAAGTCGCAACACTCTGAAAGAATGAAGGAAGTGTGGAGGAAGAGAGATGAAGAAAGAACTATGAGAAGGAAATGAAATGATATTTGCGTGGTCCTTAGAAATGGCCGGTTCGCATAATGTAATGTAATAATAACAACGAGACTTCTGTCCCAAAGGCCTCAGATTCAATTACCGGCTCTATCAAGAAATGTAACTGTGGTCACAGGGCTAAGATGACAATGGGGTTGTATTCCTACCTCAGTTACCATTGAAATAGTATTAAGTGATTTTCTAGTTTTACTCCAGGATGGCATACACCAGGTTTGTCAGGTAGGTTGAGACCAGTGACGCAGCCAGGATTCCATTCCAACTCCTTGCCCAGTTGCAGTCAATAGCATTAATATTTCAATTCTCAGTAACTTCTCTCGTGAGATTTACGCCGGGAAGGACATCCGGCCGTTAAAACAACCGCTACGTTGAAACCCATCTCATCCCCGACCTCCTAGGAATTATTTTTTATTAAAATTGCGTGTGGTCCTATTATTTACTATTTACGTAAGGCAGATTCGCTGCCTCCAAGTTTCATCTCACTGTGAGGAGAATGTTAAAGGACTTAACTAATTAGGAAATTGACTCAGCCCACAACCAGGAACACCGCCTCCTCCCACAACCATTTGACCTGATTCAACCACACATACGCATTATGCTAGGAAATCAGAACATTACAACAGGGAGATTGGCAATATGTGTCGGCTCCTTTCCAGCATTCTACACGCAACGACAGAGTTTAAGAATTTATCTTACATATAAGTTATAGTTCAAATTGTGATCTAGAAATAATGTGTTCATGGGTGGGGAACTTGACACTGTAATGATATTACGTTATAATCTGGAAACAGATCTTTCTTGGAAATTCATTCCATTATAGAAGTAGAGCAGTTTCAATTCTCTTTAGCTAGACCAGGAGTTCTCAACCTTTTAGACACTGCGACCCTCTTTTTAGGCTATTTTGGCAACCCCCCAAGTTTTAACGTTAAATCAATAATTTAAAAATTACAATAATTGTTAAGTTTTATTCATAAAAAGCACTTGTAACTAATATTAACAAACATTAATTCAAAAACTGGTTAATTCCAATCAAGCTCAAGGTTCTCATTAAAACAATAAAAAACGTAAGTTTAATACAATGTGAGTGTATTCTTCTTTTAATAAAACACTACAACAATAACCCTTTTTTTAAACTTTATCTCCGTATCTCCACCGGTTGAGAACCCCTGAGCTAGACAATTCTAGGGAACTGGGACTAAAATTTATATAGGCCTACATGTTTCAGACAGAACTAGTTGTTTCCAGGGATGGATAAACTGAAACTGAAACTAGTTAATTTTTGAGCGAGAACTACGGTAGTTCATTCTTGGACAGGGAATTTAGAACTACAGTAGTTCCAATTTATATATAGAAATAGTTCCTTCTTGGATAGGGAATTTTGAACTAGTTCCGATTTATATCAAGAAATAGTCCTTTCTTGGATGGGGAGCTTGGAACTGGATCTAGTTCCAATTTATGATCTGGAAATAGTCCTTTCCTTGATGAAGAAATTGGAACAGCAACAAGTCTTACGTTGAGCTAATACTACTTCATTCCTTGGTGGGATAGTGGCATTGGAACTAGTTCCAGAGAGTAACAACTTTATTTAGATACAATTCCCATCAGGAATGCAAAAATATGTATGTCTACCCCTTATTATTCCCGTTTTCCAACGGGGTCGGGGATGAGATGCGATGAAAGAATTTGTGGCGGATGGTTTTTACGGCCGGATGCTCTTCCTGACGCCAACCTCATGAGATGAGTTAATGAGAGATGAAATGAATGATGGTGAATGAAACTGGGCAAGGATGTGGAAGGAAGCGGCCGTGGCCCGTCAGAAGGTACCGTCCCAGCATTTGCCTGGAATTGGAAATGTGAGACCACAGAAAACCATTTCATGGACGGCCGACGGTGGGACTCGAACCCACGCGTCTACTGAGTCAGCAGAGAGCTTGGCTCCATGACCTAACGCTGCGCTTTAGCGAGCGTCGGTATAGGAATGCAAAAATATACAGCTTACTAATCAGTTACGACAAAACAATAGATACGAATGGACAGTAGAACACTAAAATTAGATTAGGCAAATTTATGTTCCAGTTTGTAACTACAAGCTACAAATGTTTTTGAAAGAATCTATCAAGATCTTTTCACAGATGTCTATCAATTTAGTTCATTGTGTTGAAACATCTTAAAGAAGCTGAGAACAGCAAGACAGCTCCTCTCACTCCAAATAGAAGGTAGTAAACTTCAAACTTCCGAGTTCCACAAATATGTGACGTTTTGGTGGAGGAGTCTTCATACTTTCGTTATATTGCTAGTTTCTCCATTTGAACTGCAATAGACTGCTCGGATAATTGGTTTCAAAACGGATAGTCGGATAGAACTTTATAGCCATTTTTACGAAAAGCTGCAATATCAATGAACGAACTGTATCCATCTCAATCCACTGTGAAGACATGTTCACAGCCAGTAGTTACTTCAACTTAAGTTTGACTCTATGGTGTCGAGAGTTCATTAGCAACCCATTGTGAGGACAGCTGCCGATTACATGGGAAAGGGTTTCTATCTCTCTCGTTTCAGTTTTTAGAGAACTTTCCAAACACTATCTCTTCAAAAGCAGCATGTTCTTTCCGAGAGTGCACTCACCTTACAGGATGACTCACGGAGGCAGTGTGGTAATTCACAACAACCGAGAGCACAAGAATGTACAAGTTCTTATGCACTGCAGTGGCGTTATGAATACAATGCAAGGCCTCATGAATACATCTGAAATACGCCTGCATTTCACAGCACGTCGAGCAATATCATGTAATATAATTCGGTCATACATTATTCACGATATACGAATACTGTGAAGAAGAATGCTGCGAGCTATAATCGGAATGAAGGCTCCATTCCATTCGCTTGAGATGTAACAAACACACAATAGCGACAAATATTAACGCTCGGCGTCGCACACTGGTCCTTTTAGCGTATCTGGCCGCGCAAAATAACTTTGCATATAGAAATGGTCTATAAACCTTAAAATAACTGTTCAAAATTATGTAAAACAATTTCCTTATTCTCATTTATAAGAATTTCAGTTTGACTGTCACCCCGGAGATCCAGGTTCGATTCCCGGCTCTGCCAAGAAATTTTAATTCTGGTGTGAGGGCTGGTACGGGGCACACTAAGCTTCCTGAAGCAAAACTGAGAAGTGGAGGGTTCGATTCCCACCTCAACCATCCTGGAAGTGGTCTCAGAGGTCCGGGTTCGATTCCCGGCTCTGCCAAGAAATTTTAATTCTGGTGTGAGGGCTGGTACGGGGTACACTAAGTTTCCTGAGGCAAAACTGAGAAGAGGAGGGTTCGATCACCACCCCAACCATCCTGGAAGTGTTTTCCGTGGTTTCCCCACTTCTACTCCAGGCAAATGCTGAGATGGTTCATAACTTAAGGCCACGGCCGCCGTCTTCCCAATCCTATCCCAAGTGTGCAAATAGTACTACAGGTATCACAAGAACACAGGTTATCACACAAATTATACAGACACACCCAAAATACATGGGACTATACGACCACGATGTCGCAGCCCCTAAAATGAGCAACAACAACAAGAATTGAGGTTAAACTTGCCTTATTAGCCTAACAATAATAATAAAAATAATAATATTTTTCAAATGGATTAGGATTTTCCTTAACGCCGCTAAACTGGGAGAAAATTCTGCATTTTTTTAAATAAGTTCAGTGGTATCTCTCCTTCCTTCTAAGCGTATACTCACTTGACTGGCTAAGGCTAGCTCCTCCTTGCTGAGTTTTTTTAAAATTAAAGGTCGCAATTTCCTTCGTTTCGAAAATTCACTACACTCCACGAATGAGTGAGACGGACATTACCTGTATTGCCTCTCCATGTTCCCTTCCAGGCTATTCTTATTTCGTGACAAACTTTCTTAAGGCCCTGCGATTGGCAACCCACGTTTTTCTTAACTGCGCGGAAAAAGTAATTAGATTTTTTCTAAAATTATCTTTAATAGACTGTCCAAGGGATTTTAGATCACTGTTTTCTATTAGATAGGTTCAAATCCTTTCGCTTTTCCACCTGCACGGCGCCAAGCATCGTAAAGATCGTTCCGCGAAAATCCTTCCGACAACACTAAAAGGAGAGCAAAAGCCAAAGTCGCAAAAAGTTGCAAATAATTTTCATACAGAAAACATAATAGGGTGTATGCTATAGACTAATGGAAAGAAATTCACCAATGGTTGACAATTGTGAATTTCCTGGTCTCATTCATTCATGTTCTCAATCCGTAGATTGGTCGGCAGCAATCCTCCTCTTCCATTCTTCCCTGTCGCCAGTCAGTCTCTTCATGTCTCTGTATGAATGGACATTAACATCTGTTATGATCTGCTTAATGTATTGCAGTCTCGGTCGCCCTCTTCCCCTCTTGCCCCGAATTTTGCCATCTAACACAGTTACCATAAAGTCATTGTGGCGATAGAGATGTCCTATCAGTTGGTCTCGTCGTTTCCGTATTGTTTTGAGAAATGCTCTCTTTACATTAATGTTTTTGAGCACTTCGTCATTCGTCACTCTTGCGGTCTATGGAATTTTTCCCATCCGCCGCCAACACCACATTTCAAAAGCTGCAAGTCTTCTTTTATCAGCACATCCCATTGTCCAAGCTTCTGAGCCATACAAGGCTACACTCCACACATAACATTTTATGAATTTAGTCCTGGTCTCAATAGATATATTCTTTGAAGTCAGAAGGGATTTTTTGCTGTTAAATGCAATTTTGGCTTGGGCAATTCTAGCTTGAATATCAGTTGAACTTTTTCCAGTGGAAGTAATTTTACTCCCTAGGTAGGTGAAAGTGTTAACTTGCTTAAGTGGAGCACCAGCTATGTGAATAGCTGCATTAAGTTGTTCTCTGGTGCATACCATTATTTCCGTCTTTTTAATATAGATTTTCATATTATATTTTTCATGTAGAATACTGTTCATTTCCGTGAGTGCATGTTGAAGTTTCTCTTCACTGGTTTCCAGGACTGCTATGTCGTCTGCAAACCTTATTGTCTTGACTGCTACTCCGTTGATCTTAACTCCTCTCATAACTGTCTTACATTCCTCAATGCCTTTCTCAATATATAAGTTGAAAAGTGCAGGCGATAAGCTGCATCCCTGTCTAACTCCTTTGTGAATACAAGCTTCTTGCACTACTCCGCATATGTCCACAATGCTTTTTTGTTTTTTATAAAGTTCATAGATTATCCGTCTATCTCTGTAATCCAAGCCAATATTAGTCATAATTTCCATGAGAATATTCCAATTCACTTTATCGAATGCTTTTTCAAGGTCCACAAAGGCAATGTCCATCATTTTATCAATTACTTCTCGAATTAGTAATATGGCTTCCCTTGTTCCTCTGTTCTGCCTAAAGCCAAATTGATCTTCATTCAGATTTTGTTCTATTTTGCTTTTTATTCGTCTGTAAATTATTTTAGTCAATATTTTTGATGCATGCGATAAGATGCTAAGGGTACGATGTTCCTCACATTTCAGTGTTCCCTGTTTCTTTGGTATTGGTATCATGAGACTCTTTGTCAAGTCGTCTGGGACTTCTCCATTTTTATATATTTCACTGATCAACCCAAACAAATATTTGTGTGTCTTAGAATTCAATGCAATTCTTCTAGGTTTGTGCCGTATCTTGTGTGGGGTTTCACCTAGGACACCAAGCTGGCTCATCGGCGGGCTCTTGGTGTCCCCGCCCGGACCCCCACAGGAGTGACGAACTGCGCGCCACCTCCCTTTATATTGGGTGCAACTGCACCACTTGACTGCGAGAACTAAAAGCTCAAGCAGCCTTAACCTCCCTATGAAGGGTTCCAAAACGACACGGCACAAACCTAGAAGAATTGCTGAGTTTTAATTCACCGGCCGTGAAAGCCAATATACCATCTTTTTGGAAGCAGAAGGCCCCCGAAGAGGCTACCCCCAGCCGGAGTTTACTTGCGGTAGGGTGGCCAGGGCCTTTCCGCTCCTCCTTATGTTGGCCAACAGCGCGCAGTACCTACGACCGGCATACCATCCAAGTTCCGACTGCGCCCAATGTTGCTTAACTGCGGAGTTCTCATGGGATCCGGTGTTTCAACACGGCTAGGCCGTTGGCCAATAGATATAAACCTGTATATATAATATAGGAATTTATTTCGGGACAAAATTCAAAAAGTGATCTTCCGGAAGGAATAAGAAAGACAACGAAAGCTGTCACGTGACATTGAACAGCTCTGGAAGCAGAGATCAGAGAGGATGATGCGAATGCGGGGAGGGAGAAAAAATACATGTGGCAAGATTTGAAGTATTGATTTGACGTGCTCTGTAATAGGGCTATTCGATTAAATAATAATAATAATAATAATAATAATAATAATAATAATAATAATAATAGTCGTATCGCGCAATGCAAAATTGAAACATTACAAAACCGCTGTTCTCACAGAAACCACAACTTGAGGAGGCCATTCAAAATTTGCAGACATTGAAAAGCACGAACGCAAAATTCTTAGAACAATATTCGGTCCTACACAAGAAAATGGAATTTGGATCAAGAGACGAACTGCAGATCTCACAGACAGTTTCACAAACACTGTACGCAGGAGACGGTTGACATTTTTTGGGCACATATTTAGGATGGACAGCAATAGAACAACAACAACAACAACAACAACAACAACAACAATACTGGATGACCCGGTGAACTTCATACCACCTGAAATTGATTTGATTGTAACTCTTCAAAAGCGATTATTAATCCTAAACAACCTTCCAACTCCAATTAATAGAGATTGATAATATTAGCCGCATCGTGTACGCTTTGAGGTTTGTTCGGTTATTAAATGAAACTAGTTTGTAATTCAATTGAATTAAATGCCTTTTATTTACATTTAAGATAAATGCAGTTAACATCCAATGTAAAGCTTTCGGGTAAACTACGTTTTTAGTTTTGTTTTCCGGCGTGTAAATAAACAAAGCTGACGGATCTCCAACACGCGAACACGTGACATACAGTTGTCCATGCGCGAAACACGGGAACTACAAGTTTATTCCGCAAACTTCCAACGACTGGCCTTGCAATTTTTGATGGTCATTGCGAAGGCCAGACGCACCGGGAATTGCAACCGCTTAAAATCGAATGGCACGTCCATTGGAATCATCGGGATGCTCGGAATCAAAACATCCTCTCCTTTGTACTTTCCCATGATAATCGTCGCATAAATGACGTTCTTCATAAGCATTTTCACAGCCAGTCTCGTTCCTTTGCATGCGCATTTGATTGACTTCGACGACTTATATCAGCTCGTCCTCTCTTTGGAATTGTAATGTGCACTGTAAAACAACTCGGAATTGTTTTCATAGTAACTATCGAAGTATCTATCGAACTTTACAATATCGACATCCTTTCCGTTAGCAGTACGTTCACACATTAGAGATGTTGGTCTAAACACATTAACGTAAAATGTAATATTATTATAACATACTTTAATACGCCGAAATTGGATTATACAGTATGTATAGAGAAATTAATGATTCTGTTACGTTAAGTATTATTTTATTGCACGTATTGATCAAAGGGATTATAGTATGGAATGTTTTCTTTGCTCATAAAAGATTTTCAAGTGGATGCACTATGTTGCCATCTGTCCGTCAAGTTATTTGATTCAATATTGGCGTGGCTTTGTAATTTAAATTAATTTAAAAGAAAATTACCAATTCGATTTCGTTCAAACCACTTCCTAAACACTGTCCGCCATAATGAGAACAGATTGTCAAATTTTCAGCGAAATCGGAGCAGTAGTTTTCGAGTGTTTGCGAGACTAATGCACGGCAATTGATTTTTCTACATAAAGATAATTATGCCCAAAATACGAAACAAGGTGTACCTGAATGAGTTGAACATCGGGGAGAACATACTGTAATGAAAAAAGAGAAATCTTCTGAACCTCAGTAAATAAACACACATACAGAGTGAAATCTAGCAGCAGGACTGGTAAAAGATGGACAGAAGAACGCAAGAGGCAGCACAGTGGGTTCATGAAGAGATTTTGGAAGAAGAGGAAGGCAAAAGTCATCAAGCCAACTAACAAGTTCCAACGCATTCTATGAATAGACATAACAAAGTAGTAGTAGTAATAATAATAATAATAATAATAATAATAATAACATGCAGAGGAATGTCCGTTTTTAAGGAATGGACACTAAGGTATATTCTTGATCCAAAGAATAAAAAATGTAAGTGAATGAAAGAAAATAAACAATTAAGAATTATACTGTATTTGGAAAATGGAAATCTTGCAAACAACGTTCGGATCAAATATCAATCAAGCGTCCGAAAACGTCTCTGAGGTCCTGTGTTCGATTTATATCAGACTCTGCCAGGAATTTTAATTCTGGTCTGAGGGTTGGAACGGGGTTTACTCAGATTTCTAAGGCAAACCTGAGAAGAGGTGGATTCGATTCTCACCTCGCCCATTCTGGTCAGCAGGTTTGCACAGTGAGCTACTGGTAACCACTGCCTTAGATAAAATAAGTATCACCAGTGTTGTATTGTTCATTTGGCTGTGAGTTGAAGTTGTCCGTAGTTTTATAAAGACTGTAGCAGTGTGTGCAACTGTAATTATTAAGGTAAAATTATTAGGGTTGGTGACCCGGAACTTAAAATAAGGTACCGTTCCAGTCGGGCATTTGTCTGAATGGAGTGTAAAAAAAACACACGTAGGGATTAAAACTTCCGATCTCCAGACTTCTACTTTCCCCCATAGCGGCTGTAGAGCGTGACAACGCACTCGAATTTGATAGTGACATCGTAACAACACAACCTAGAAATAGAACATTACATATCACACCATTACAGGAACTTCCTGCTAATGACATGATACCGGAAATCGTTTCAAGTAGTCGGTGATTCACGCTAAGAACTATGTCATTTAGGGTCAGGTTAACCAACGCAGCGTTAACAGGCCGTCAGTAAATGTCTCGTTAATTTTAACATCGGAATTTCACTCGTAGGCTTTTCACCAGCACATTCACCGATTAGCATTAGCAAACGAATTGTTATTGTTACACAATTCATTGAAAGACTAAGATTGTGGCGGTATTTGTATAATTATTCTCTGCTATAATCAACTAGGCCGTGAACTGCAAATAGCTTATATGAACATTGGTTAAAATGATGATGATAATCGTTGTTTTAAGGGGCCTAACACCTAGGTTATCGGCTCCTAATGGTCTGGGTGGTAGCAAAAATGACAATGAAATGGGAACCATAACGAAAATTAAGTGAGATTGAAAATACATACTAAATGGAACTCAGATTGAAACGACTCACAAAATGGAGAGTGGTAATTCTTACAAAAGGGAATGTAGATGGAAAATATCCACAAAAGGAATAGATTGAAAAATACGCACAAAATGTAGTTTAGGTTCAAAATACGTACAAAATTCAATGTAGAGTCGAAATACTTACAAAATGCTATTGGAATTCAAAATACTTACAAAATGCAAATGAGATTGAAAATACGTACAAAATGCAATTGAGGTTCAAAATACTTACAAAATGCAATTGAACTTGAAAACACAATGCATGTTAGATTTAAAGAGACCGGCTCAGATTCAAAATACTCACAAAGTGCAACTGAAATTAAAAATACTTACAAAATGCAAGTCAAAATGCTTAAAAAATGTGTGGTAGATTCAAACTACTCATTTAGATTGAAAATACTTACAAAAAGTAATTTAGATTCAACATACTCAGAAGATGCAATTGAGAATCAAAATAGAGTACTTACAAATTGCCCACCATAGAAAATGCAATTTAGATTGAAAATACTTGCAAAATGCGGTTTAGGTTGAAGATACTTACAAAATGCAATTGAAATTCAAAATACTCACAAAAGTGCATCCACCTACATTCAAAGACTTACTAAAAAGCAATTTAGATTGTCAATCCTTACAAAATGCAATTGAAGTTGAAAATACTCGCAAAATGCAATCAAGATAGATACGACTTACAAAATGCAACTTAGATTGAAATTACCTACAAAATGTAGTGTAGATTCAAAAAATTCGCTTAAGGTAATTTAGATACACGGGGAACCAATTAACAAAAACAATGCGGGAATCTTAAAGAGAAAAGGAAATAGAATGAAAAGAAAACAAGAGGTCTGACCCCTCGAAGAATGAGGGATCAGGAAAGATGAGACAAGGCGGGCAAGTGAAAGACTCCCTAGGCCTCGGATACCCTAATACCGTCGGGGTCGTAAAAGAACAAGAGCCAGAAAATGGACTTTAATTGTGGTTTAAGGATTAAGTGAGGAGTTGTTTACATTGCTATTATGAGGACATATTCGTTTTTGCACATTGTTTCGTGTGTTAACTCTAAGATAACTTGTTTGTTTATGTGTCTGTACTCAACACTATTATCGGATAAAGCACGTTGTATGAGATTTTGGTCTAGAAATACAAAATCTTGCAATATGCAGAACTTTCTTGACCAGTGTATATACTTTACTGTATGATGATAGTTTTAATTACTGATGTTGTTTGAGTCTTCAGTCTTTTGACAGGTTTAATGAAGCACTCCATGCCTCCCTGTCCTGAGCTAATCGTTTCATCTTTACATAGCTACCACACCTTACATCCGAGATAATCTGACATATTTCAACCTTGGTCTACACCTACAGTTCTTGTCATCGACCATTCCTTCCATAACTATGTTAGATATTCCTGGGTGTCTTAGTATGTGTCCTACCTAACTATCTCTTATCTACATTAACAGTCACCAGAAACATCGCTACCCATCTCATCTTCATCCTTCTCCTGTAACACCGCATTTCAAATGCTTTCTGCCGCATCAACAGTCCAATTTCACTCCACTTTCATAGAGTGCCACGCTCCAGACAAAGACTTTCAAAACTGATTATCTAATACCTAAATCTATAATTTATGTCAACACATTTCTTTTCTTGTCTGAGCCAACTTACTTTTTTATCCTCTTGCTTCGTCCATCCCTACTTATTTTGCTTCCTAAGTTCCAGAATTCTCCTACTTTCTTTAGATTTTTACCTGCCAATTACTGTATATTTGAAAGTATCCTAATTTACGGGGGAAAACCTGAAAGAAAAATGCAAAAAATAACAATACATTCAAAATGCATGTGATGCAATTTTTGTGCCGGTGAGTGTATCTATGTTCGCAGCATAATCCCGCCTGATAAAATTTCTCAAAAAATAAATAACTTTCTTTTAGTGGTTAAAGTTGTCGATTCATTTTAGTAACTTGGGACATCGTGGCCATCAGCCCAGTATAGTGGGACGAGTATGAACTTGTCTGATAACCTGTATTTATGTGATGAAAGTAATAGTGGGTGGTTGAAGTAAAAGGGCTCCGACTATACCTGGAGTTGAAGTGGAAAACAAAGTTAAACCGTATTAGAAACGGATTTAACCTTTTAAATCCCAGCCTTGCTCTTTGCAATGTCCTTACGCTCTAATGAAGAAAACTAATTGCTGCTATTACCATTGGATACAGAACAGTGCAAGCGTGTCCCATAAGTTGTGTGTTTACCATCTCATTCCAGTTCCCCTTTGCTCAAGTGAGCCTTATCTTGCCAATACATGATTAGATAATCGACCCGTCTCAATGAACCGCGAGGGTACGTTACGAGCCTCCTTATTCATTGATGTGGTAGGTTACAGCAACTTGATCAGCCAGAACAGAGTAAGCTTAGAACAAAGGCGGAATGTACCAACACTTTAATACACAACGCAACGTAAAGGAAGGAAATCATATCTGCCACAATTGACGGGAGGATCTTAAGGAAGGGCAAACTAGATGATGAAGCAACTTTAAATCCCAACAGACTCTGTCGGGATCAAAAGTACACCATCTTGCAGTGAAAACCATCACTAAACCTGAAAATGTCCCTGTCAAGCTAATTTGCAACAACTAAAGTACAATAAACAAATAAAAGTTATACTATTAGAATACAAAATACATTTTACCTTCAAACTTTTCAGAATATAACGGGTGATTTTATGTCAGAAGTAGGAAAGGTATGAGAACTAAGTTTAAGGTGTGTTCTTGTTATCGTCGTACTTAGAAACTTGGATGTGTGTGGAATCTGCCTGATAACTCGTGTTATTGTGATGGCTGTACTATAGTGAGGTCCTTATTTATAGAACGGAACCTCGTAGGGGCCGCTGGGCGGACGGGCCACTGTGTGTAGCAGCTGTCGAGCAAGGCACTGGCGCTAGCCCAACTAGTTGAACACATTTAAACTTTCTAACATATTTGATAATCACCATCACTTACATAAATTTAGGGTAGATGCTGGAAATGCTGTCCTTCATTTTCTAGTCACACGTTGCACCAACGTAGGAAGTGTTGGTACACTCGCTGTAATTCATCCTCACTGCTATTTCGTATCAGAGCAGTTATTTCGTTCTCGAGCCTCTAGAGTACGATACGCGGATTGTTTCTCTATACCACGTTCTTGTGAGTTTGGCGGATATGTATATGACACGTAAGTACAACTAAATAATTGACGAACGAAACAAGTCATTGACCAATTAAGCTCCCCCCCCCCTTTTTTTTAAAAAAATTCGCGAAACGTATTAAAAGTGTGTAAAATTTATGTATTTGTTTCCAGGTTAGCAAATGTGAAAAGATAAGTTTTACAACCCGCCCAATTTAATTGGACACTTTACCGTGTTGGCCGACTGAAAAGTAATTTTTTCACTAGATTACGAAGGCAACACTGAAAAATGGCTTTAAGATTTATCATATTATTTTGGAACTTCATACACTGAAAGTTCTAAAATCTTACTTTTTAAGAAAATATTAAGGACGAGGGCTAACAATAGGCCTATAGCCCACAGTAGGTCTTTTAAAGTCGTAATAATAATAAATTAAAGGATGTGCGTGAGCACTAGGGGGCGTGATGGTGCAGTGATCAAGCTGCTTGCCTCTCACCAAGGCAGCGGGTTCGATCCCCGGTTAAGGCATGTGTGGTTTTCGAGGTGAAATATCACGTCCTGTGGTATCACGTAAAAATGGAGGTCCCGTAGCTTATGATCGCGAGATTAACGGTCACGTTAAACTAAAAGCGTCCGTCCCTTACGGGAGCATTAGTAACAAAATGGCAATAGACTACTGTAATTACAAATCTAGCAAGCCTCAGTTAGAATTATACTTCTCAAGTCCGCCAACTTAATACTTAACAGATAATTTGCATTAGCTTACATAGAGTGCTTGTATAAGGGAAAGGAGATTGAGAATCATGTAATGGAAAGGGAGGAGGAAATTGATGAGGATGCAAAAGGAGATTTAATATTGAGATCAGAATTTGACAGAGCATTAGAGGACTTAGGCAGGAACAAAGCACCAGGCATAGATGATATACCGATTGAGTTGCTACGCTGCATAGGAGATGAAGGTCTGATCAGGTTATTTCACTTGGTGTGTAGGATTTATGAGACAGGTGAGGTACCCCCTGATTTCAAGAAGAATGTTATCATCCCTATACCAAAGAAAGTGGGAGCTGACAGATGTGAAGATTACCGTACAATCAGCTTGATTACTCATGCTTCAAAGATCCTGTCTAGAATAATTTACAAGAGGATTGAAAGCCAGATAGAAACGGAGTTGGGTGAAGACCAATTTGGTTTCAGGAGAAATGTAGGAACAAGGGAAGCTGTACTAAGTCTTAGGCTGATTTTGGAAGGTAGAATAAGGAAAGATAAGAGAACGTTCACGGCATTTGTAGACTTAGAAAAGGCTTTTGATAACGTTGATTGGACTAAATTGTTGGACATTTTGAAATCTATTGGAATCAAGTACAGGGATAGGAGGGTGATATACAATCTATACAGAAACCAGACAGCAGTCATTCGAGCTGAAGGATATGAGAGAGAAGCTGGTATTATGAAAGGTGTAAGGCAAGGCTGCAACTTATCACCCATACTTTTCAATCTTTACATTGAACAAGCAATGAAGGAAATTGGAGAAAAATTTAAAGTGGGAGTGAAGATTCAAGGAGAAATAATTTCAACTCTGAGATTTGCTGATGACATCGTCATCTTGGCCGACAAGCCTGAGGATTTGAATGAGTTTTTGAATGGTATGGATTCCGTCTTACGGAAGGACTTCATGATGAAAATTAATAAATGTAAAACAAAAATACTGGAATGCAGCCGAAATAAATCAGAAACCTCTATGGAGATCAAATTGGCAGGTGAAAAGCTGAAGGAAGTAGGAGACTTCTGTTACTTAGGAAGCAGAATAACCAGTGATGGACGAAGCAAAGAGGATATAAAAAGTAGGTTGGCTCAGGCAAGGAAAGCCTTTCTACAAAAAAGGAATCTGTTGACATCGAATATAGATTTAGGTATTAGGAAGTCATTTTTGAAAGCCTTTGTCTGGAGCGTGGCGCTCTATGGAAGTGAAACTTGGACTATTGGTGCAGCAGAAAAGAGGAGAATTGAGGCATTTGAAATGTGGTGTTACAGGAGAATGATGAAGATCAGATGGGTAGATAGGGTTACAAACGAAGAGGTATTAAGGCGAGTGGGAGAGGAGAGATGTTTCTGGCGACTGCTAATGAAGAGAAGAGATAGGTTGGTAGGACACATACTAAGACACCCAGGAATAGCAAGCTTAGTTATGGAAGGAAGGGTCGAGGACAAGAACTGTAGGGGTAGACCAAGGTTAGAATATGTTAAACAGATTGCCTCGGATGTAGGGTGTGGTAGCTATGTAGAGATGAAACGATTAGCTCAGGACAGGGAGACATGGAGAGCTGCATCAAACCAGTCAAAAGACTGAAGACTCAAACAACAACAACGTATTATTTTTCAGTTTTCTAAATTTGTAATACCGATTTTATACCGTAAAATAATACGTTTTCTTAGGGCCAGAGACATCGAGACAAGGGAAATAAAAACTGAACTACAATCTGCAGAACAGAAGTTACAAGCAGTGTCGTGCTAACCAGCTATTACGTGTATACAATACCGGCTATAGCGTTGGGAACAGAGACGTGTTATCGTGGAGCTGAACCACGCCCACCGGAACTCGCTTGGCTTTCAGCTTAGAGTTGCACAATATTGTGATGGCGTTCCCACATGGCAAAAGTTACAAAAGTAAGGAAACCGCGACAAATGGCTATCCCAGAATTTGATCCTCTTTTTCTGCGCAAGGAATTACTTTCCCCTCATCCGAGAATTGATATATTTAGGCATTGTTATTAACATGAATAATGAAATGAATACAGAAATTAACAACAGATTAAGTAAAGTTACCTCATTTTATCATCAAGTTCGACAGCTGTTATGGGATGCTTAAGTACCACAAAGAACCAAATTAACATTATATAAAAAATATTTTACCCCAATTGTAGCGCGCCTGTCTCTCACCCGGAGGCCCCGGGTTCGATTCCCGGCTCCGTCAGGGATTTTAAAACTGACGTGAGGGTTGGAATGGGGTGCACTCAGCCTCGTGAGGACAATTGAATAACTGCCTGACAGTGCGGCAGCGCCCCGATCACGAAAACCAAGATTAACGGCCGATGGGACCCGATGCGCTGATCACGCGTCACCACAATATCTGCAGGACAAATGGCTGGGCAGCGGTCGCTTGGTCGGCGTAGGCCCTTCATGGGCTGTATAGTGCCAGGTGTTGACTTGTTGTTGTTGTTGTTGAGTTGTAACCTATGGCCTAGAAACAATGGTTACTATCAAAAGACAAAACAGTAAGATCGAAGCAACTGAAATGAAATTTTTGAGAACAACTCTCCAGAAGACTATAAGAGATAAAATCCGAAACTCGAAAATTAGGCACGAACTAAATATAACTGAACCATTAGTACAGCGAATGCAGAGGTCGAGATTAAGATGGTTTGGCCATGTGCAAAGGATGGAAATGGATAGAGCTGCGAAGAGAGAGATGGCGAGGAACCTTGATGGTATTAGATTGGTTGGAAGGCCAAAAAAGAGATGGATGGACCAAATCCGACAAGACATATGTAACATTGGAGTGGCAGAAGTAATGGAGCAGGAGAGGTGGAAGGATAGACTGCAGTGGAAGAGGCTAGTTTACAACACCCGGGTGACTGGACTTGAACATGGATGATGATGATGATCTGAGAATGGGTAGTGCATTCTTCGCCGGTCATAGTTCATAGGAAAGAAACCTTCTCTTGCTCAGTTTACATCGGCCTGTACAAATATTTTTCATTTGCGTTGTGTAGTGCCCCTCTGTCGAAATGCAGGAGAAACTTTTCAAATGCTTATCGCAGAGTGAAGAGAGAGTTCTCCTCTTGTCTTCCTTAATATCGCCTTTCACAAGGACGCCAGAGGCGAGTGGAAAATTTCCCCTCAAGGTAGCCGCCGAAATTTATTGTGGAATGGAATCAAACCACTCAACTTTGGCTCCCTGTTCCCCAAAAGGTAAGCTTCTTAACGCGTGTGATAAAGAGTTTTAACCTGCAAAATTTAGTTTTTCAATCGATCAGCATCGACAAAACAATAATAATAATAATAATAATAATAATAATAATAATAATAATAATAATAATAATAATAAACAATAGAATCAAGGAACTAGGAAAAGACCCAACCAGAAAATTGGAAAGAAAAATAAAAAATGCGTTAAACAAACAGAATACGTATTAACCGAAGCCGAAAAATCAAAATTAATAAACATGAACCCGAAATTACCGTCCTTAAAAGGACTAACAAAAATACACAAAAATGAATAGTTAGTTAGTCAGTCAGTTATTGGAGTTTTAAGGGGCGGAACAGACAAAACTGAATGCCCAATAGCTAATTGCAGGCACGCGCCAAATCACAAAATCAGTAGGCCTAAGGAATTACTGAAAATCTTAAAACACCGCATAACCATCAACAAAAACAACTCCGATATGAACACATCAGAACTAGTGACTGCATTAAACATGATACAAATAAAACCTAGCTCGTTCGATATAACAAAAAATCGTGCTGACCGAGTGAAACCATTACATTTCGATTACTAAGCCAGCACTGAATAATTGCTTCCAACACGGTGGGTGAGTGGTCAACGTGTCGGATTACTAACCCCCCCCCCCCCCAGCTTGCAGGTTCGCTCCTGGCCGTGGTAAGTGATTTTTTTTGAAAGGCGGCAAAAATTACGACACCATGGCATACGATGTTGGCATGTCAAAGAACCCATTTGAATTCAGTAGGCCGTGTTCATAATGACAAAAATAATCTCGGGAGTTTCAGCCAACACAAAGTTCCTCATTTCTCTACTAGAAAGCGCTATGGTGTTCAAGGAGCTTAGATATCTAACCTCCTTGACTTTCACAGTGCTTCAAGGAACAACGAAATTCGACATGCAAGCTACCCTTTGGGTGTCAAATAACAAAGCTTGCACCCAGCACCCGAGGCCATACGATATTATTATTATTACACACATAGGAGCTATGGCCAGAGAAATCTTGGAAATCAGCACCAACGGCTGAAGAGGCAGATAGGTTGGTTGGTTCCTTAGTTTAGGGGCTGCGACAACTCGGTCATGTATCCCCGTGTAGGCCTACTTTGGCTGAGTGTAGAATCTGTCGGATAACCGGTGTTAATTGTGATGACTGTATTAGTGTGTGTTATCAGTTCTTTTAATTCAAGTAAGGACTGCAGACGATAATTTCAAGTAGGTCCTCCTTTCGCTACAAAATGCTACCGTCCACGACACCTAACTGTGAACTTGGGTACTACTATATGCTATCGCAACCAGCGCCTGATGACGAACGTTAGAACTGAAGAGCATTAATCAAATCTAACCTACAAATTTTGTTTCACACAAGTTTAGTAGTTGAAGGTTCTTTTACATGCTATAATACATATGACATGGGCCCGCCGGCTTTACTTCCCCTCCGAAGGAAGGCATACTGAGGGATTTTAACGCTCTTAAAAAGTCCGACGACTTCGGCCGGGTTTGAACCCGCGACTTTGGGCATAGAAGCTCAGCATGCTACTAACTACGCCACCGAAGCCGCAAAGAGAGAGGCAGATAAATTAATTCAATGCTATTATTAATATACAGTGAAACCTCTCTAAAAGAACACCCCTCTTAAAGAACGATTTTTCTTGGAACCGATTTAACCCTTAATTCACTACCTGAGTCCCCGGGACTCACAGTCATTTTTTTCAATCTTTGTGCATCTCGTGTTTTTGCGCCGATTTTTTTCCGCCACTGTATACCTTCCTTCAGTTGAGTGTTGAATGTGTAGCGGAAGAGACGTGTGCAATCGGTGACTGGAAAGTGGGCAAAAGTGCTCGAATGAATCCCGGGGACTCATGATAGGTATTTATGTTACAACTTCTATTCATGAGCTTGCAGTATATATGCTTATTTTATATTTGAGTATGGATCATAATCATGCTGGATGTTATTCAGTAAGTATCGCTGATCCTGATGTAGAGTCTGTTGTAAATTCATGGCTCCAAGAAGAAGGAAACCAAAGTTTAAAAATGTTCGAAAAGATATGCAGATCCTGTGTAACAGAGACCCTTGCTGGATCTTCACTGCCATACAATACATTTGATATTTGTTTTGGTGTTGATTACAACAGTAATTGTCGTTTTAAAATGATGCTGATGATATTTGTGAATTATATAGTCTCTGATACTTTTTATCATTTTGAAAAAATGTGATTATTTGATGTTTATTGAGATCATTGTGAGAATATCTCATTATTCGTAAATATTTCTAATTTACTGTATTAGTAATTAAGTGTATTAAAATGAAATGTCCATATCAAGTCAAGTGCATTTTAATTTTTTTCTTAATTTTGATATTTAAAAAAGTGAGTCCGTGGGACTTAGGGTAGGAATATACGTGACATGTTTCCTAGTAGTGAATTAAGGGTTAAAACCCCATAAAGTCAATGTATCTGTTTCCTCTATTTAAGGACCGCCCCTCTCCCCGACCATAGACCAGGCATTTTCTAAGTCTGACCTCTTTCAAAAGACCACTTCTCGTCTGTCTTCCCATTGGAGATAATGATGAGGGTGATGATGTAAACAATGGTTCTGTTGGCACAGAACTGCATCAGCATTAGAAAAAGTGTTATGTAACGTATAAAAATACAACAAAGGGCTCTCCTAGAAGATTGTTCGAACCTAATACAAATTAATATACTTTCGAACTCACTCAGAGATATTCTAGAAAGTGAAATTGTAAAAAAAAAAAACTGTTAATCTGAAACAGAGATCAATTCGTGACTTTTTTAAATGACAGAGCTCAGTACATAACTAATTGTAATTAATTTGTACTAAATGTGAACCAATGCAGATAAATTGTAATCAAGTATGTGTTCCAACTGTACTTTATTAATAATGCAGTAAAAATTATTTTTAATGCCTATCCCTATTAAGAGACCACCCCTCTAAAAGACCAGTTTTCCATGGAACCGTCACTGGTCTCTTAATAGAGGTTTCACTGTAATTGGTTTTCTGCCCGAAGACAGGTCCGTGCCTCCGAAGAGGCTATCCTCAGCCGGAGTTTACGTGCGGTAGGATGGGCAGGGCCTTTGCGCCCCTCCTTTCCCCGCCTAACAACGCGTGGTCCCACTGAACCGGCATTCCATCCTAGGTCCAACCACGCCTAATGCTGCTTAACTGCGGAGTTCTCAAGGGATCTGGTGTTTCAACATGGCCAGGCCGTTTTCCTCAATGCTATTAAAGAATTTAAAAAAAATATTTCAAACTGAAAATAATTTGCGGGGGTAAATTATTAATAATATTGTTATTAATAATATTATTAATAAATATTGTAAAATCGTATCTCGGGGGCTGCATGAAAACAGTACGATGAGCCACATGTGGGCCCGGGAAAGAGGTATTTTTTTTGTTTTTTCGTGTGGCCTCCCCAGAGGTCGAGTGCAGGTCTTTCTATTCGACGCCCGTGGGCGACCTGCGCGTCAGGATGAGAGATGGAATTTATGAAGATGAATGAAACTGGGCAAGGATGTGGAAGGAAGCGGCCGTGGCCTATCAGAAGGTACCTCATCATTTGCCTGGTGTTGAAAATGGGAAACCACGGAAAACCATTTCAAGGACGGCCGGCGGTGGGGCTCGAACCCACGCTTCTACTGAGTCAGCAGAGAGCTTGGCCCCATGACCCAACGCTGCGTATTAGCCAGCGTAACCACTGCAATCGGTAGGGTTTAAATACTCCTCGTCTAGACCTTTGAAAGGAGTCTTTTTTTTAATATAAATTTTAGGGCTATGTCTGACTTCCTTCTTAAGTCGCATCTTTAAGATTGTCGGAAATGAAAACAACAGCTGCTCTGTCGGCTGGATATGTAATGAATAAAAAAAGTAGAGTAGAAACAAAATATGACCAAATAAATACTGCCCACTTCGTCTCAAAAGGGTCTTAATAAGAGCGTGTGTCCAGCCAACATCAATCCGGCCAACAAGGCACGGGCTGCTGTCTCTCACTCTGTGACGTCACTACAGCTCAACCAAGTTAAGGAGGATGTAGCGAGCACGATGCTTAATTGTTGGGTAGTCAGAGTACACTGCTATTGGAACCCAGAACATGCCCAACTCAATCAAAGCTTAACGTAGCACAGCTTTCTTTGCATTAGTGTATATACACTGCCGGATAAAGAAAACGTAACACTTAGGAAAATGTAAGTTGTCGAAAAGTGTTTCATATATTACGTTTATTATAATGGTCTTATTTTAAGTCTCGGGGCAAAGGATCGTGCTTTGTACATTTGGGAATAAAATATAATGTACGGTTTATAATTGGATTCTGTCGCCTAGGGTTGGATTTGGCGGTATCTCCATTAACTTTACATGTTCGCGCTTCCGCTGTTATTATATACATACAGAAACCGCGCACAAGTGTGAATGAATTAAATTTAAATTACAGAATCTCGTCTACTGTGTTCAACTCCATCATAGCTTCACTAATATGTAGCATAGAATTATGAGAACTTACAAAGTTACAGTCAATACATAGGGCTTTTATTTCATATATAAAAGCGAACAGTATATAAAGTATTGCGTGATTTATTGCTAGGACAATACTTGTGATCTTTTAATCGTTATGAATGACTAAAAACACGATTAAACAAGAAATAGGCTATCAGTCTGAATGGAATGATGTTTCTTTCGTATAGAGAAAACACATGATTACCGAGAATGAACCACCGTTGTTGTTTGAGTCTTCAGTCTTTTGACTGGTTTGATGCAGCTCTCCATGCCTCCCTGTCCTGAGCTAATCGTTTCATCTCTACATAGCTACCACACCCTACATCCGAGGCAATCTGTTTAACATATTCTAACCTTGGTCTACCCCTACAGTTCTTGTCCTCGACCCTTCCTTCCATAACTAAGCTCGCTATTCCTGGGTGTCTTAGTATGTGTCCTACCAACCTATCTCTTCTCTTCATTAGCAGTCGCCAGAAACATCTCTCCTCTCCCACTCGTCTTAATACCTCTTTGTTTGTAACCCTATCTACCCATCTGATCTTCATCATTCTCCTGTAGCACCACATTTCAAATGCTTCAATTCTCCTCTTTTCTGCTGCACCAATAGTCCAAGTTTCACTTCCATAGAGCGCCACGCTCCAGACAAAGGCTTTCAAAAATGACTTCCTAATACCTAAATCTATATTCGATGTCAGCAGATTCCTTTTTTGTAGAAATGCTTTTCTTGCCTGAGCCAACCTACTTTTTATATCCTCTTTGCTTCGTCCATCACTGGTTATTCTGCTTCCTAAGTAACAGAAATCTCCTACTTCCTTCAGCTTTTCACCTGCCAATTTGATCTCCATAGAGGTTTGTGATTTATTTCGGCTGCATTCCAGTATTTTTGTTTTACATTTATTAATTTTCATCATGAATTCTTTCCGTAAGACGGAGTCCATACCATTCAAAAACTCATTCAAATCCTCAGGCTTGTTGGCCAAGATGACGATGTCATCAGCAAATCTCAGAGTTGAAATTATTTCTCCTTGAATCTTCACTCCCACTTTAAATTTTTCTCTAATTTCCTTCATTGCTTGTTCAATGTAAAGATTGAAAAGTATGGGTGATAAGTTGCAGCCTTGCCTTACACCTTTCTGAATACCAGCTTCTCTCTCATGTCCTTCAACTCGAATGACTGCTGTCTGGTTTCTGTATAGATTGTATATCACCCTCCTATCCCTGTACTTTATTCCAATCGATTTCAAAATGTCAAACAATTTAGTCCAATCAACGTTATCAAAGGCCTTTTCTAAGTCTACAAAAGCCATGAACGTTCTCTTATCTTTCCTTATTCTACCTTCCAAAATCAGCCTAAGACTTAGTACAGCTTCCCTTGTTCCTACATTTCTCCTGAAACCAAACTGGTCTTCACCCAACTCCGTTTCTATCTGGCTCTCAATCCTCTTGTAAATTATTCTAGACAGGATCTTTGAAGCATGAGTAATCAGCTGATTGTACGATAATCTTCACATCTGTCAGCTCCCACTTTCTTTGGTATAGGGATGATTTCATTCTTCTTGAAATCAGGGGGTACCTCACCTGTCTCATAAATCCTACACACCAAGTGAAATAACCTGATCAGACCTTCCTCTCCTATGCAGCGTAGCAACTCAATCGGTATATCATCTATGCCTGGTGCTTTGTTCCTGCTTAAGTCTTCCAAAGCTCTATCAAATTCTGATCTCAATATTAAATCTCCTTTCGCATCCTCATCAATTTCCTCCTCCCTTTCCATTACATGATTCTCAATCTCCTTTCCCTTATACAAATAGTATGTTTTTTAATATTTAATTTGTCTTTCAAAATTAGTTTTTTATTAAATTTTCCAAGTAGGCTATATCTTAATTATTATTTTTAATATAATTTCATGAATGTGGTTCATCCTCCGTATCCATGCGTTTTCTTTACAGGAAAATATAATAATTCCATTCAAACTGGTATTTCTTGTTTTTTGTGATTCATGACGTTTAAAAAAATCACAAATATTTTCCTACCAATAAATACCGCAATACTGTTCTCCTCTATGTATGAAACAGAAGCCCTATGTATTGACTATAACTTAGTAAGTTTTCATAATTCTATGTTATATATTAGTGAAGCTATGATTTAATTGGTAACTGTGTGAGAAAACTCCCACTCGCGGTGTATGAGCTCACCAAAGGAAAAATGATATTTCCTTTGCAATGAAGTTGTGATTTATCTTCCTTGCATTTAAGTTTCAAAATTATGCAAGTAAATATAATTGTGTGATCATTCTTTGAAAATATCCAAGTGTTACGCTTTTCTTTTATTTGGCTGGCAGTGTATTACTTTTACTGTCGAAAGTTATTATAGTGGGTGAGGGTAATAAACTAACGAACCTGATAAGTAACATTCTGACGACAAATAGATGACCGTGTCTCAACTTCGAATTTGATAATGCAAGCTAATGGAGTACTGGAAGGTGACCCCACTCAGGCCCCTCCTGTTCAACATTGCGACGTACGACAACTAGGCAAGGAACAGCAAATATTACAATATTATACGCAGATGATATGGTCATTGGTTCGAGTTCCATTCCTGAAGTTCAAAAAGCCATAAACTATCTAGACAGGTGGGCAAAGGACAACAAGATGAAAATTAACACAGAGAAAACAGTGAAAATTAAGTTTCGGAAAGGCGGCAGAGAGGCTTCAAGAGACAGAAAATACCTGGGATCGACTCCCCTTAAATTAGTCAATACATTTAAATATCTAGGATTGACAATGCAAACAACAGCAAGAGCTTACAGAGTTCACATAAAGTCTCCAATAATAGCCGCTACCAAAGCCATATATGATATTAAAACAATCACGAAGCTCTCGTTGGGAACTGCTATGAGATTATTTAATGCGAAAATAACGCCCATTGCCACATATGGACTTGAGATCATCTGGGAGAAATTATCCCTGGCAGACTTGAGGTCGCTTGAAGCAGTCAAATCGCGCTCCCGAAGGCTACCCTGGGGATATCGAAGTATACAAAATCTAGATTAGCATATGAACTCGCCAGGGAGACCTTTTTCATTGAGGACATTCGGATGAAGAGAGGGCTACTATCCACAGACGCCTGGAAAAAATTAATACAGGAAAGAATACAGAAGGAGGACGAAATCTGGCTCGAGTTTTACACAACGGAGGCCATGATGACTAGGACATGGTTGAACACTAACCAAGACTTGCGACACTTTGTCAATTCGATGGCGGTACATGGGTATCACCATAAACTGTGCAATACCGAATACTTTCATGACCATGAAGAATCCTGAGTATGTAAATTATGCGGTGTACAATGTAATACCATGTAATTTCTTGTGCAAATCGGGGATCATCCATTGTGATGTTTTGTGAATGATAGTTTGTTATCATCACTATGCACAATTTGTGCGCTTTATCTTTAATAATTATAATGTTTGGATTTTGCTGCCCTATTTCTATTTTTCATGACATTGATGGTCATAATCCAGAAGCTATTCAGTCCATCACGCCAACCCTTTTTTTAATCGAAGGAAAAGTTTTGAGATGGAAATTACCAGTCAATATTATGAAAAGGTTGTATTAGTTTCCACCGACAGCGTTAATCACGCTCGCTAAGGTGCAACGGGAGGCTATGGTGCCAAGCTATCTGTGGACTTGGTAGACGTGGGTTCGAATGCTTGCCGCTACACCACGATGGGGTCTTGAAATTTGGTATGTACATTCATTCCTTTCATGATGTAAGCAGCCACCAAGAAGGGGCTTTTAGAAACTCCACCTTTAAGACGATGGAAATGACAAGAAATTTAACTTATTTTTTAAAAGAACACCCATATCTCACGAGTTAACTTACCTTAATTATATAAAAAGATTCAAAAAATTAAAATACGTGGCGGATAGAGTATCCATTAATAATCAATATATATTTCAAAGCGTTTCGAAATTCGACCATTTTAGAGGTGAGAAGGGGCATTCAATGCCCTGTTTGTACACAACGCTTGAAACATTATTCAAAAGAAACATTGTTCGTATTTTTCTTTTCAATCTTTAAAAATTATATTTTATATTTTAATGACAAATGTATCATTTTAAAAAGATTCCCTTCCATCGATATGGACTATTGTGGTAGACCCCCCCCCCCCTACTACGAAGCCAAACATAAAACATAATGTGAATATGAAATAGAATAAAGTAAGGAGTTTGGAATTTTTATATGGATTACACACTATCAAAAGGGGTAGCTCAATGGCCTTTCAGTGGAGAGAAATCAGAAAGGTAGGCTACACCATCTCAGTATAATATATATATATATATATATATATATTAAATAACAAAAAAAAAAATGTGTATGATGCCGTTCGTGAATACACAAGTTCTTAACAAAATGTGTGCGTTTTAAACACACAATGCTGAGTTTACATAGCTTTAAAGATATAAGCGAGTTTTACATGAAACTACAATCATACTATATACTGTATATGCTTATTTATAGTTTCGTTGTATTTGCTATAGCAACCAATAAAGTATCCGCTAAAAGGTTTTACAATATGTTTCTTCGTTATGGTAACCCAATACGCTCTCGGGGCTTCTTTCATGCTTCGAGAGGTACAAAAATACTGCAAATAATCACATGGCTTATCGTTTAAAAAATCATTGTTATCGGAATTTCCAAGGATATATGTTACCACATTTTAAAATTATATTCTGAATGTGGGAACGTAAGCGGAAAAATATAACTGTTTACTCGCAATTATTTGAGTGATTGATAAGTAGCCTACAGGGTGGATGAGCTTTACAATATGTCTTCAGTCGGACTGTTGAGGGTGCATTGACTTTGATACATATTCTGTGGTTCCTCTCCATATTCAGGTTCCTAATCCAGGCAACGTCGAGCTGACATGAAAAAATCCACAGCCTGCTTCCAGTCTCCGACCGGGTCAGGAATGGAATGAATGAAGCCCCTATCTAGCGGCGAGGATATGAACTGTGCCGGCTGCCGAGGCCTGACGCACTCCTCTGGGGCAATGAATAAATGAATGACAGATGAAATGAAATGATAGTGGAGAGTGTTGCTGGAATGAAATTTTGACAGGGAAAACCGGAGTACCCGGAGAAAAACCTGTCTGCCTCCGTTCTGTCCAGCACAGATCTCACATGGAGTGACCGGGATTTGAACCACGGACTCAGCGGTGAGAGGCTGGCGTGCTGCCGCCTAAGCCACGGAGGCTCTTAACGTCGAGCTGACATGCTAGTTATAATTTTTACATTCTTTCTTTTAAATCTTTAACTTATTAAAAAAGCAACTCCAGTGGACTAACAAATGACGTAGCGGTATAGGTTTGTTACATGCATTACACCAGCCGTTCTCAACCACGCTGCTACTGAGAACACCCCCCTTATGCCATACCAAGTGCCCGAGCACCACTAAATATAATATAATAATGTATACATGAAAAAGACATCATCATGGGACACCAAAATTAAACAATATAATACAGTGGTGAAACCTGAGGCTCTATTTGGAGCACAAACACTAAAACTAATGCGGACATATGAGATAAACAAAATCATGACCATGAAATAAGTCTGGTTAGAAGCATTGCTTGGCCCAAGAAGGGTAACTGAAACAGAATTCAACAGGCCACGACCTAACAAAGAAATATACACTCGAGTAGAGAATATAATACACACGATGCACAAAATAATATTGTCGTTTTTAGGGCATTTAATTAGAATGAATAATGACAGGCTAACAAAACAAATTTTAGTAAACGTTTGAAGCTTAGGGCCTAAAGTACAACCAGCGTGGTTCACACAAACAATGAATGATCTAAAGGAAACTGACATTGACATTAAATACACACATTTTTTTACAGGCAAACTTCAAAAAGCGTTCTTTAGGGATGAACAAGAAAGAAAAAGAAAGTATCCACGCAACATCGAGCTACTCAGGAAGCAGAGATCAGAGAAGATGAAAGTTGAAACAAATGTGGGCAGAGAGGAAGAAGACATTTAGCAAGAATTGAAGTATTGATTTTACGTGCTCTGTATCAGTGCTATTCGATTAAATAAAAAAAAATAAAAATAATATTAATAGTAATAATTATATTGCGCCTCGCTGCCTTTTCCTGTATCTCTCTCCCCCAGAAGTGTTGAAATAGCCAGGGATTCACCGCTCACCAGTCATGCTGCAACTGTTTGCATGACCCATGCAGGTAAGATGCATTTACGTGTGGATAGTCGAGTCGAATCAGCACATTTTTCGTGTTGCTCATAAAACAGGGATGTCCAATTATTTTTAATGGTGATTAAAAATAGGCCTACTATTTCACAAAATGATAAAATTACTGACTGTCAAAACTTGTAATGAAGACACTATTGTTCCGGTTCGCGCAACAGAATTTGTATCGAAGACTGGACCTCAGGGGAGCTTGTGTTCGCGAGCATTTATGGCTTGTGTGACGGGAGCACCGAAGCGGTTGCGGCCGACACATCGCTTGCGGCGGTAAAAATCATATTTTTAATATTAAAGAGCTTACCAAATTTATAAATGAATTACAAATATTACGTCCTTAAAATAAAATACACCAGGCAGAGTAGCGCATAGACGCAACGGTACCTGGTCCCATAGCGCCGCTGGTCTGCTCGCTTCGCTCGAAGCCAGCGGCTTCAAAATAGATTAGCAGCAGAACCAGGTTGAGAACGCCTGCATTACACGTTCTGCCCTTATGTATAATTTGGTGAAGCATAAGCGAGATCAGTGAAACAGACACCTCACTTCAGGCGTGGGTCAGACATTTTAATTCCCTTCCTTCCATATTTTACTTTCTGTACAATACACGACACACAGTAGTAGCTGAAAGTTAGTTATTGTTTTAAGGGGCGGAACTACGAGGTCATCTGCCCCTAGTAGCTGAAAGATTATTATTATTATTATTATTATTATTATTATTATTATTGTGCACAAATTGTACATTAAACACAGTTGTTCTGGTCTGCGGCAAAACTTCGGTGGGCTTACACAAGAAGTTTTGCTAGTATTCAATCACTATTCATGAATCTCCTGAGTATATATGACAGCTGTCCAGTATTGCTGTATTTTCTGATGGATGTTGAATGGTAGATACAGCTTAGAGCTGTTTTGGTGTTACTCCTGCGGCTGAGATTATAATTGGGATGACAGTGACTGTTTGTTGCTTCATAATAATAATAATAATAATCATCATTTATTATTATTGTTATTATCGTAATTATTGCTTCCATTAGGAACTAGGGACATCGTGGACATAAATCCCGTGTTATTCTTGTCTGATAGCTGAAGTTGACTCACTCCCCGGTGGCCTGTTTCCTCTCATTGCTTGACTTCCTTCCTAAATAACGTCTTAATGGAAATGGAAACAACAGCTGCCATGAAGCGTTGAGATTGATTCACTTTGTTCCCTATTTCCTTTAAAATGGAGAGCTGATGATTCTCCGCTTCGTTAACAATCTACATCCGATAGGCAATTGCACAGCAATTTAGCAAGCGAGACCAGTTTTGTAGCTATACGGATCTTCTTACAATTGGATTTACGCTCGTTGACACACATCGAAAAGGTCACACTTTCATTATTAGAATTGACAACGCGTGCTTCATTGACGCCCCGGCGACAAGTCGTCCCGTCAATTACTGCGGATAATAAGAGGAAGCGGGCAAGGACACCGCTTGTTTCTAAATATATATATACAGTATATACATGGAATGTCTCATATAAGCAACGTAGTTTTTTAAAGATAATTTTATTTGGAAAGTGTTCTGACCAAAAATTTAACTATTCTTCAAAGTAGAGACCATCAGATCTTTGGTCTTGAGCCATCTTTCGGTGAAGTTTCTTATCCCGCGACGGTACCAGTCTCTGGGTTTTGAAGCGAAGAATTCGGCGAGAGCACTTCCACAGCTTCAATGTTTTCGAAATTTCTCCTACGCAAGAAATGGGCCATGGATCGAAAAAGATGGAAATCTGAAGGCGCAAGATCAGGGCTGTATGCAGGATGTGGTAGCAGTTCCTGAATTTTTGCCATGGTTGTTCGTACAGTATGAGGTCTCGCATTGTCTTGCTGCAAGAGAACTCTATTTCGGTTAACCAATGCTGGGAATCTCCGTTTCAAAATATCACGAACTCATTCCAGTTGCTGAGAATAAATACCCGCATTGACTGCACGCCCGTTCAAAATTTCACCTGACACACAACATCACTTTCGGGCCAAACCGATCTTTTTTAACGACGACTTTGACAAGTTGACGACGGGGACTGAACCACTGTTTCGAGGCGTCAGCGTTACGGAAATAGACCCATTTTCCATCACATGTGACAATTCTCCTGATAAACTATCATCCATGGCAGGCTGTTCCAAATCCACGAGTTTGAGTATGCGTATACGCGAGTACTAAGCAGTGATGCTCGGAGCACGGTTGGAGAGGGACTGGGGGTGATAGCCAAAACTTCACTGGGCGAAGGTCATAGTAGAAGTCCATGCGCTTCCTGCCAATCTTGATGTATCCACCGCTTATTAACGGCCACCCCTACAGCAGAGCTGTATTACATATTGCAGGTTTACTCACACAAGGCGGCAAGAACTCAGCTGGGCGAGCTGCTAGGCTGGAACATCCTGATCCATGGGGTTACCGATATGCTGACGACAGATATCCACTCTACGTTGAGCCTGTTCAAGGGTCAATTCATGAGGTACAGATCTACCGCTTTTGTTTGATTTTCCAAGTTTCTTAATTTGGCGATCTATGGTATATCTTGATGCACCAAGTTCTTCTTACAGCCTACGAGTACTTCTTTGAGGATTTTCTTCCAAAACTCTGCGTGTATTCTCAATATCCCATACTGTAGGTCTTCCAGACGCGGTAAATCTGTAATGTTTTCTTCTCCAATGTTGAAACGTTGGAATCATCGTTGTGCGACACGCTCACTAACGACACCTTCTCCTTCCACTTCACATATTCTTCGATCCGCGGCAGCAGCTTTGTAATCTTGTTTCAAGTAGTGCTTTAGAAGGACCCTAACAAGTTCAATTTGTGATTGTGTATCAACAACTGACGACTGATACATTCTCGCAATATATGCAATTCTAGTCTTGGACTCCTGTAAATAGCATTGGCGAACCAAAGAAACCCAATTCTATCTTATAAAACACCAAACTTAAAAAACTACATTACTTATGAGACATCCTAATAAATAGTGAATAGTGCACAGACATAACTAATGTCTGGAGGAATAAATAATGCCCCTACCTGACAGCACGTCTGAATAGTACTGTTACGGCTGTGAGTTTGTGTCATCACTCGCCGCATGAGTCACAACTGCCCCAGGGCTGGGCTGGGCTGTGGCCGCCTCCCGTATTGCGCGCGCCTTATGCAACAGGGCTACTACAGACAAAGGGATAGTCCAGAACATTCGTGACTGGACCAGCGCTGGAAACCTCGAGAAGCCGTGGACTCTGGATGGATCTAGAAGCATTTATTGAGTCACCGGCCGGCTATATAAGAGTGACCCGTGAAGCAGTTGTTTTTGTTGTGTTTTACGAGCTAGTGCGAGCGATTATCTTGTGCGACAGAAGTGTGGTGACGAAGTGCTGTGCGAGTTACGAAATCCTGTGACATTGTTTCTCCCAGCTTGTGAACAGCGTACATCAAGTGCTCGTAAGTAACTGTATTTTTTTGTACCTGGAAGAGGGGCAGGTAGCTTCTGCCAAGGCCACCGGACTCATTAGGACGGATTAACTTCTGTGGTCTGTTGCAAGTGAAAGGGGCCAAGAGCGCATAAGGAAGAGACTTGAGGAAACTGGAGAAGGCTCCTAATTGCTTGTATTTGCTGATTAGTGTAATTTTCTGGCCACAATAAAGTTAATTATTTCTTTAAGCAGTAATTGGTGTTGTGCTTTGTACCCCTACCGTAATCCAGTTAACAAAAGTGCCACTAGGGGGTGGCACGTAACAACTGGTGTCAGAAGCCGGATTACGAACTCAAGCACAACACCTGACGGTCCTGGTTTCAAAACCCGAGCAGGTCATTTTCTCTAATTTTCCTGTGAGTGCATGCCCTTTACAAGACAAACAACTAAAATGGAGGAGAAATTGGCAGCACTGCTAGAAAAGTTAAATGGCATGGAAACCAAGATGGAGGACGGCCAGAAGAATTTAACCAAGGACCTAACTGCCAAAATGGAAGACGGCCAGAAGAAGATGGAGGATGGCCAGAAGAAGTTAGCAGAGGACCTGAAGGACAGCCAAAATAAGTTAGCGGAGGGCCTGAAGAAGATGGAGGACGGCCAGAAGAAGATGGAGGATGGCCAGAAGAAATTAGCCGAGGACCTAACTGCCAAACTAGAAGACGGCCAGAAGAAGCTAGCGGAGGACCTGAAGAGGATAGATGACGGCCAGAAGAAGATGGAAGACGGTCAGAATAAGTTGACACAGGACCTGAAGAAATTAGAACTGGGTCTGCGTGAGGAAGTCACGGCAGTGGAAGAGAAATTCAACGCCTTACAAAAGGAAGTTGCCGAACTGCGCCAACGCCCACTGACGGGGGTGAAAGAGGAATTCAACGCTCTACGAGAGGAAGTTGCCGAGCTGCGCCAACGCCCGCCCACCGTTACACCGGGAATATCAGGAACGGGACACAGCAGAGTGACGCCCCCAACCTTCGACGGAAAGGTCCCGTGGAGCACCTACTTACGTCAGTTCGAGGCAGCCTGTTCCATAAATAACTGGAACAACACAGAAAAGGCTACAGCTCTCATTGTAGCGCTGAGAGGCGACGCCCTTAACGTCCTTCAGGCCATCCCGACTGGATCCCAGGACTACGCTGCACTGATCGCCCATATGGAGTCCCGATATGGAGATAGCCATCTTCAGCAGGCCTACCAGATGCAGCTCCGGACCCGGGTACAGAAGAACGCGGAAACCCTGCAGGAGTTCGAGATGGACATCGCACGCCTCGTAAGGCTCGCCTACCCAACAGCGCCGGCCGACTTTCTGGAGCAGATAGCGACGCAGACTTTCACCGACGGGCTACGGGACTCGGACACTCAACAGGCGCTGCGACTCGCGCGCAATAAGACCCTGGCAGATGCGCTGAGCCACGCACTTGAATTCGAGACGGCAAAACAGGCATCCAGAATGCACGCGCGGGTGCGTCAAGTGGACGTCGACGAACCAGCAAAAACCAACGAGACCAAGCCCCTGGCCGACGAATTGATGGAGGCGCTAAGCCGTTTCTTCGATAGTCGCGGCACCACCAGCAACGACACAGCCGGAAGACAACCGGAGAGGCGGCCTGGAAGAGGACTACCGACCTGCTGGGCCTGCGGTAAGAAAGGCCACCTGAGCAAGGACTGCGGTGATCGCCGCCGCCGAGGGTATCTGACGGGAAATCAGTCGTCTGAAAACCGCGCGGCCCAGGGAAAACGAGTATTAGCCAGCCTTGGGGGGCAAAGGTTGGCTTGTGACAGTCGTCAAGCCCCGGCAGTCCAAGTGCGTGTGACGAAGTTACGGAGGGACAATAGCAGCCTGATAGTCGACGGAGTCATCAACGGAGTGAGCTGGCCCATGCTGATCGACACGGGAGCATCGAGGACCATCGTCAATCCCACTGTGATCCCGAAGTGGAGAGTGCAACCCACACAAAGGAACCTCCAGCTAATAACCGCGACCGGAGAGACCGCACCGGTACATGGCGAAGCATCACTGGAGTTCGTCATAGGTCGACGGGTGATAAAGCATCCAGTGCTTGTGGCTGACGTATCAAACGAAGTGATCATCGGACTGGACTTCCTGGACCGGAACAACATCATCTTGGACCTGAGTACCAACACTCTGCACTTCGGAGGTGAGGAACTTGCTTTGCAACCTGCGCACGAGTCCATCACCGCACGACTAGTAAGGCTGAGAGAAGACGTCATCGTTCCCGCCAGGACGGAAGTCAGCGCTGCCGTAATTGTCGACGGAACTGCTGAGGGAGTGGCGGCTGTCATCGAGCCAAAATATGAGGACATCCAGACAAAAGGGTTGCTAGTTGCCAAGACCCTCATCAACACGACGTCTCGGCCGTACGTCCGCCTGTCCAACCTGAACGACTACGACATTACGGTTCACCGGGACACCAACCTAGGAGTCTGCGAGCCCGTTACCTGGATTGCCCACATCACCGACACGACGGACGGACACCTGCAGACGGACAACCGAAGAAGACGCACACTGCCAGAAGAACTACAGAAGCTGTACCAAGGATCCCAGGACCATTTAGACGAGGAACAATCACGCCAACTTCAGGACCTGCTACGCGAATTCCAGGATGTCTTCTCCGTGGGGAGCAAAGACTTCGGCAGGACAAGCTTGGTCCAGCACAGAATCGACGTTGGGGACAGCGCACCGATTAGGGCCCCATTCCGACGTGTCCCGCTCGTCAAGCAAGCCGAAGTCGACCGGATGGTAGAAGAGATGAAGGAGCAAGGGGTGATCGAGCCATCACATAGTCCTTGGAGTTCTCCGGTCGTGCTTGTGAAGAAGAAGGACGGTTCCACCAGGTTCTGCGTGGACTACAGGCGGGTGAACGACGTCACGAAGAAGGACAGCTACCCTCTACCCCGGATCGACGACACGCTGGACACCATATCAGGGTCAAGATGGTTCTCCACCTTGGATTTGAAGAGTGGCTACTGGCAGGTGGAGGTCCACCCTAAGGACCGCGAGAAAACGGCGTTCTCTGTGGGCAGCGGGCTCTGGCAGTTCACCGTCATGCCATTCGGTCTGTGCAACGCCCCTGCGACCTTCGAAAGGCTAATGGAGTCCATTCTGAGGGGTCTACACTGGAAGACCTGCCTGGTCTACCTAGACGACGTCATCGTACTGGGGAGAAGCTTCGAGGAGCACTACAGCAACCTGAAGGAGATCTTGTTGAAGCTACGGGCTGCCCAGCTGAAGTTGAGCCCCAAGAAGTGTCAGCTCTTCCAGAAGCGGGTCCAGTACCTTGGGCATATCGTCTCCGAGGAAGGGGTGCGCACCGACCCAGAGAAGACCGCAGCTGTGAGGGGGTGGCCAGTTCCGAAGGACAAGTCCCAACTACGAAGCTTCCTGGGACTCTGCACTTATTACCGTCGCTTCGTGAGGGGATTCGCCGACATCGCCAAACCTTTACATCGCCTGACTGAGAAGGACCAACTCTTCACGTGGACAGCAGAATGCCACAGTGCCTTCGAACAACTCAAGCAGGCTCTGTGCACCGCGCCTATTCTGGCCTACCCCAGACCTGGAACAAGGTTCATCGTCGATACCGATGCCAGCGACTTTGGCATAGGGGGAATCCTGTCGCAGGTAGTGGACGGCGAGGAGAGAGTAGTGGCCTACTTCAGCAAGGCCTTGTCAAAGCCAGAAAGGAACTACTGCGTCACCAGGAAGGAGCTGCTCGCCATCGTGAAGACCATTGAACACTTCCACAAGTACCTGTACGGGCAAGAATTTCTCATCAGGACCGACCATGCATCCCTGCGGTGGCTCCTGAACTTCAAGCAGCCCGAGGGTCAACTCGCGCGGTGGTTAGAGAGGCTTCAACAGTACAACTTTGAGATTCAGCACAGGAAAGGCCAACTGCATTCTAACGCCGACGCCCTGTCACGAAGACCGTGCCCCGAAGACTGCACCTTCTGTACTAGGAGGGAGGAGAACACCGGGATACAGTGCCGAAGGACTACCGTGGAAATTCAAGGGAGCTGGAGCCGCGAATCTTTCACGCGGGCACAAGCAGAAGATGATGACCTGGGACTGATAGCCGAATGGAAGAGGGCCTGTGTCCCCAGACCCGGGTGGAACATTGTGAGTGACTGCAGCCCAAAGTTTAAGTCCTACTGGGCGCAGTGGGACTCGCTGATTGTAAGGGATGGCCTCATCTGCCGTACCTGGGAGAGCACCGATGGGAAGACATCTCGGGAACAAGTCGTCGTTCCAAAGGTTATGACGGAGGAAGTCCTGAAGGAAGTTCATGGAGGATCATCTGGTGGACACCTAGGGATAAAGAAGACCCTGGAGAAGCTGAGAGAGCGGTTCTACTGGATCGGATGCCGAACAGACGTGGAGAACCACTGTGCGAGGTGCCACGATTGCGCAGCCAGCAAGGGCCCAGGACGAAGACGACGGGGTCCACTGAAGACCTACAACGTGGGTGGCCCCATGGAGAGAGTGGCCATCGATGTTGCTGGGCCATTCCCGTTAAGCGAGGCAGGGAACCGCTACATATTAGTCGTCAGCGACTACTTTACCAAATGGCCGGAGGCGTATGCGCTCCCTAACCAAGAAGCCGCGACGATTGCAGAGACCCTGGTGAAAGAATTCGTCAGCCGGTACGGAGTACCCCTGGAGCTGCACTCCGACCAAGGGAGGAACTTCGAGTCGCAGGTGTTCCAGAACCTATGCCAGCTGCTGGGAATCCGGAAGACAAGGACGACGTCGCTACACCCTCAGTCCGACGGGATGGTAGAGCGATTCAATCGCACCATCGAGAACCATCTCCGAATAGTCGTCAGCGAGCACCAGAGGGATTGGGACAAACATCTTCCACTATTTCTCCTGGCCTACCGCGCCGCCGTGCATGAAGCCACCGGGTGCACACCAGCCCGGGCCATGTTTGGGAGGGAGCTCCGTCTACCTGTCGATCTTGCCTTCGGCCGACCTGGGAATGATCCGATCCCGGTAAGCCAGTATTGTCAAGAACTGGTCGACCAACTGGAGGACGTGCACGCGTTCGCGAGGAGGAAACTGCGGATCGAGACCGACCGAATGAAGACCCGATACGACCAGCAGACGGATGCCGGCGGATTCCACGAGGACGACCTGGTCTGGCTCTTCAACCCATTACGGAAGAAAGGCCTGTCACCCAAACTTCAGAAGTCCTGGGAGGGCCCGTACCGAGTCGTGAAACGGATCAACGATGTCGTCTACAGGATCCAGCGGAACCCGAGGGCGAAGATGAAGATCGTGCATCGAGATCGCCTGGCAGCCTACGGCGGGACACAGACGGACCAATGATTGATCGGGACGATCAGCCTTTAGGAAGGGGGTGGTGTTACGGCTGTGAGTTTGTGTCATCACTCGCCGCATGAGTCACAACTGCCCCAGGGCTGGGCTGGGCTGTGGCCGCCTCCCGTATTGCGCGCGCCTTATGCAACAGGGCTACTACAGACAAAGGGATAGTCCAGAACATTCGTGACTGGACCAGCGCTGGAAACCTCGAGAAGCCGTGGACTCTGGATGGATCTAGAAGCATTTATTGAGTCACCGGCCGGCTATATAAGAGTGACCCGTGAAGCAGTTGTTGTTGTTGTGTTTTACGAGCTAGTGCGAGCGATTATCTTGTGCGACAGAAGTGTGGTGACGAAGTGCTGTGCGAGTTACGAAATCCTGTGACATTGTTTCTCCCAGCTTGTGAACAGCGTACATCAAGTGCTCGTAAGTAACTGTATTTTTTTGTACCTGGAAGAGGGGCAGGTAGCTTCTGCCAAGGCCACCGGACTCATTAGGACGGATTAACTTCTGTGGTCTGTTGCAAGTGAAAGGGGCCAAGAGCGCATAAGGAAGAGACTTGAGGAAACTGGAGAAGGCTCCTAATTGCTTGTATTTGCTGATTAGTGTAATTTTCTGGCCACAATAAAGTTAATTATTTCTTTAAGCAGTAATTGGTGTTGTGCTTTGTACCCCTACCGTAATCCAGTTAACAAAAGTGCCACTAGGGGGTGGCACGTAACAGTACATCAAAACGTTAAAAATTTGCTTTCAACAATTTTGTTATATGCAACTTCTCCATAAAACAAATCATTACGGAGTTGAAGTAACAAAAACCAAAATGAGTCTCTCCCAAACCCTCTTGTGCCACTGCACAACAAAACTATTTCTAGCCTTGATTCGAGCTCTAAGGGCGTTGGACGTAAGTACAAATCTTCATTAAATTGTAGGCCACCGTTCGCATCTGATGCGCGTTCATACATACTGTACAGACAGGAATTGAACCAATGCAACTCTCCATATTTATTTGGAATGGACCACCTTGTGGTGTAGCGGCTAGCATTAAGTTAATAGATGTCTCCTCGGAGTTCGATTCACGACTCTGACAAGAAATTTGATTCGGGTTCGAGGGTTGAAACGGGGATATTCAGCCACGTTAGATAAAACTAAGAAGTGGTGGGTTCGATTTCCACCTCAGACACAGCCATTCGTAGTTTCCCACTTCTACTCCAGACGAAATGCCTGATTGGTTACTAACCTAAGGCCATGGCCGCCTGCTTCCCAATCCTCCCATGAATTACAAATACACTCACTAATACAGCCATCACAATAACGCAAGTTATTAGAAAAAAACACGCACACACACCCCGGGTACACGGGATTTTATGACCACGATGTCCAAGCACCTATAATAAATAAATAAAACTCATTTGGAATGAAACGCCCAGAAAACAACATAATATTTCTTGAATGCAAACAATGTAGACAAAAAACTTTAACTTAAGTGGACTTATAAGGATAAACTTATAATTAACGTGTTTGAGCCAGTTCAAGGACTCACATTATACAAGCCACGACTGTGTATACAGAGAATACCGTTTGTTCATGGCAATTCCTCCTTCTACAAGCGTAAGGTACACTATCTCCACTCCACGCTATGTAAATTTGCAAATACCGCGAGAGTACAGGAGCGTGCAAGAGAACAAGATCTGTACAGTCACGTACCCTGATTTATTTTCGCGGTCGTGACAATGACCTGAGGGTTAGCATACCTGGGGTGGTGGAATGGTGATTTCATTGTTACAAATAAGATGCAAGGTTAGGAGGGTCAGTGCTATTTAATTACAATTTCAAACAAGATATTGCTCTAGAAATATATTTTCAAAATTTAGCTCAACGTCTATCTCTAGGGCCTAGCAATCCAGGATCACCGTTAAGGGTATGCGGCTCCAGCGACCACGCAGAACCTCATGCTTACAGCAAAAGAATTAAAAATGCAAAATCTCTTTTTTTTTTTCTTTTCAAATTTCCATTGAATTTTGTGTTAATTACGCGTTTCAGACTTCTATGACGAATGCGCGCATTCTTTTTTGTTGTTGTTGTCTGTCTGTTTGCATGCTTACAACTCGAGAACGGCTGTGTAGATTATCATAAGATTTGGTATGTGTATCCTTCACAGGCCAGACTCCAACCGTTTATATAAATCTTGACCATACCTCTCATAAAAGGGGTGCTATGAGGGGAAACCCCACCTCAAAATACAAGCTAAAATAGGCAAAATATCAAGTTGTCGTAGAAAGACGATATAAAGTTCATTTTGAGGCCAATGATGTCAGAAACAATACTCGGATGGTCCCCTGAAAAAGATGTTTTAAGGCCCAATAATTAACCGTCAACGAGATCTTTGTAACTTAGCTTCCCAGCTATGGAAGATAGAAAGAAAAATGGCTGAATCCAGGTAATAAAACTACATTAAGAATACGTGACTATGTGAGAGGTTTCTTTTACGATACACACAAAAAGCCATTCAAAGAACGGGTACTTCTGCTAGTACCAAATAAATATGAAATTAAAAAAGATCGTATTGGACATCCTGAAAAATTTTAGGTTGATACTGTGAAATTTAAAATAGAGCTTTCTTTCTAACGATCTGTGCTCTACTCCGTACATCGAAACCTGCAACAAGGGATTTTTCTTTTCTTATTACGATCAAAACGTACATACAAACGAAATTATAACCCTATAAGATTCTAATCTAGGCATAGAAACTATAGTGCTGTTCTACCAATACTTCGAACTATCTCAAGTTTTAAAAACCGGTAGCCAGTTAATTGAGAAAAGTGGTCAAGTAAACATGACACCGGTAGTGAATTATAGTATTCTGTAGGGGCGTATACCAATATTGCATAAAATAGTAGAAAAACTTATTTTCTTTTGTTTATATTATAGAAACAAGTTTTCTAATCATGCCAAATGGTGTGTTTGCAGATGAACGATTCAATTGAAAATTACAATTTAGGAATGAAACAAGATATGCAAATTAAACTAAAACATCTGGGGTTCAAGAACGAAATTTACAAGCAATGCACTGCACTATGTAAGTGTCTTTGTAAAGTCCTAACACTACGATTTACGTTAGCACGACTGCCAAACAACTTATAATTAGTTGAAATCACTATTTGTCTGATAACCTGTGTCACTGTGATGTCTGAACTCGTGTGCGTATTTGTAATTGAGGTAGGACTTGGGTAGGAAGCGGCCGTGGCTTTAAGTGGCAGACAGCCGCGAGGACGGTAAATTACTTTAGGCAGTAACCTTGGTTCAAGTACTCAGTGGAGGATGCGGAGTTGTTGGCAATTGAGCCAAAGGATTTTGAACCATCCCGGCATTACCTCACTGATAGCATTTTTTAGCCTACAGACTGAGTTAACGAACAAGAATAATATTCACATGTGTTAAAATGTCTTCAATCTCTGAAAATGTACAACAACAAAAAACGGGTACGTTACTAATGAGAAGCTTTAGGTTTAATGTCTGTACCATTTTCCCCATGACATAACCGGTCTTAAACAATCTCCAAGTTCAGATCTAGTACTATAGCATTCTTTTCCTTCCTTTTTTGCTCTACAGTTACAGTTCCAAAAGTCGTGTCTGATGACCAAAAGGCCTCAAGAGATCACACCCAGAGTTATTGCATCATCGTCAAGAAAGTTTTTTTTTTTCTGTGAAGAATAAAAAACTTTCTTCGGCTTTTCCCAATTAACTGGAGTCGCCGGAGCCAACCAGGCTCATTTTGGGTTTGGCCGGGATTTAAGACCGGATGCCCTTTCTGACGCCACGTGATTTTTCAGGTGAAAATTCAACCCCGCTGTCACCGGGATTCGAACCCCAGCCGTCCGGGTGAAAGACGAGCAGCTAAGCCACTGCACCATTACGCTCCCCTTTTCTGTGAAGAATGTGTCGACTTATTCAAAATTTGTGAATTAGAATTGTTTCTTCTTTCACTAACGAAAGTATCGTGATTAAAGTATTGGATTTGCAGGTTTTTCACTGTGGCAAACTTTTGTGCCCTTTATCAAAATTCTGTACGTTGAGGTACTCGGTTTATATCCAGCAACATTGGAATGAAAGTACCTAGATCTGGTTTAAAGCCCTGCGCGGTTGCGAATATCCGCGGGTTCCGGATAATGTTCGGAGTAAATTTGCGGATAGTTTTTGCATTACAATCCGAACTTGTTGAATAGCATTACTAGGGCCCGGATGTAATTACACATATTTTTCAGTTATGTTTTTTTATGACAAATGTAGGGTGATGATTTAAGCTTATATCATTCAAATTATGCCATTACTCATTTTAACACTCCGAACTGTAAAGGGTTGCAATAACATTCATTTTAAACATAGCACTTGACATGCATAGCCTAAGGGAACGACTTTCTCCTCAAATGTCTAAATGTGTTGCTTTATGAAAAATGAATGAAAATCCACAACCTGCTTCCAGTCTCCGACCGGGTCAGGAATGGAATGAATGAAGCCCCCATCTAGCGGCGAGGATATGGACTGTGCCGGCTGCCGAGGCCTGACGCACTCCTCTGGGGCAATGATTAAATGAATGACAGATGAAATGAAATGATAGTGGAGAGTGTTGCTGGAATGAAATTTTGACAGGGAAAACCGGAGTACCCGGAGAAAAACCTGTCTGCCTCCGTTTTGTCCAGCACAAATCTCACATGGAGTGACCGGGATTTGAACCACGGACCCAGCGGTGAGAGGCCGGCGTGCTTCCGCCTAAGCCACGGAGGCTTCGAAATGTGTTGCTTTATGCATTTTCTAATTAAAAATATTATCGTAATGCCAGCAGATTCGGTTAACAAACGTGTGGATGAGGATAAAAGTCATGCGGATGCGGGGTAGATGCGGATAACAGTCGTGTGGATGCGGGGCGGTTGCGGACAACAAACGTGTGGATGCGGGGCGGATGCGGATAACAAACTTGTGGATGCAGATAAAAGTCGTGCGGATGTGGGGTAGATGCGGATAACAGTCGTGTGGATGCAGGGCGGATGCGGATAACAAACGTGTGGATGAGGATAACAGTCGTGCGGATGCGGCGTAGATGCGGATAACAGTCGTGTGGATGCGGGGCGGATGCGGATAACAAACGTGTGGATGAGGATAAAAGTCGTGCGGATGCGGGGTAGATGCGGATAACAGTCGTGTGGATGAGGATAAAAGTCGTGCGGATGCGGGGTAGATGCGGATAAAAGTCATGTGGATGCGGGGCGGATGCGGATAACAAACGTGTGCATGAGGATAAAATCGTGCGGATGCGGGGTAGATGCGGATAAAAGTCGTGTGGATGCGGGGTAGATGTGGATAACAGTCGTGTGGATGCGGGGCGGATGCGGATAACAAACGTGTGGATGAGGATAAAAGTCATGCGGATGCAGGGTAGATGCGGATAACGTTTTGTTTATCCACGCAGGGCTCTGGACATTGTTAATAAATGAGTACATCGTCACCCGAAAAACAACACATATCCATGTCACATAGAGTCAGAATTAATTAATTCCTTGCTTCCGTAGCACATGCCAATTACTGTACAAGCCGACATGCGTGTTGGAAGGAAATCCGTTACATCGTTTGGCGTGCGGTCAAGACTGTCCAAAGGGGCCTTCAATATTATCTACGTCATAGGTTCTCATTTATTGCAGTCACGTGGGAATACAGATCAGGTGTTGTGGTCGTTAACCTCAGTGTACGGCGGTGGAAAAGCTGAACTTTTGTTCTTTTTATATTTATTCTACTATCCTTAAAACTAGGCTATCTCTACGCTCAGGAGACGAGTGGGTTTGAATCCCACTTTCGGCCATACATGAAACAGTTTCCGATTTTCAACTACACGAAAATCTCGGCACGGCACTTCTAATAGTTCACGACGGCTTCCTTCCTCCTCCTTGGCCATCTTCATTCAGTTCATCTCCCACATCTCCTCTGATGAGGTTGGCTTCAGAAACAACATCCGGCCGTGAAACACATTCGCCACATGGACCCACAACTTATCTCACTCCCAACCCCGTAGAAACGAGGAAAATAAGGGGTTGAAATATAGGTACAGAAAGTTTTAAAAAATAAGATAGAGCTAGCAAGGAGAAATTCTATATTACAAGCATAGGATACAACTGCCAGCCCCGTAGTGTTGGGATAGCACGGCTGCCTCTCACCAGGATGCCTCAGGATCGATTCCCGGCTCCATCAGAGATTTTAGAAACTGACGTGAAGGCTGAAACGGGGTGACCTGAGCCTCGTGAGTACAATCGAGTATCAGACTGATCCGAGAGGCAGCGTCTCGGTCAAGAAAAGCAAGATTAACGGCCGAGTCGACCCGACGTGCTGACCACACGCCACCCCACAATCTGTAGGCCAACAGGGCTGGGCAGCGATCGCTTGGCAGGACAAGGCCCTTCAGGGGCGTACCACGGGGTTTGCTTTATGTAAAGGTACACAAGAGTAGGGGATGCGCATTACTGTCCAAGCACTTGTTCTAACGGCACAGTAAGGCATCGATGGAAGATATTTGCGTCCAGTCCTTGACATTACATTGAAGAAACACTAAGCGTAACACGGTAACTGGCAGTATTCACTGTCGCTCCTCTAGTGAGAAAACAAACCAGAAGCACGCACTCGTCATCCCAACAAAATTCACGCGCGATGTTGACTGCATGTGGTCTGGCGTGTCCTGCAAAAAACGCGGCACCTGTTGACAGGCGAGAAAGATGAACCAAGCGTCCCTCGAGCCCACCTTTCAAGAAACTCTGAACAGCTCCATCTACGATGGCAGTATTTTCATCTAATGCTTTCGTAGATATGATAAAACATGCTTTCTTTGCAGCAAAGTTAACAAACGAAAGAACAGTGTTCGGAAATGTGAACATCTGTTTTCCGCGTGAAGTAATGGGGTCAAGGTGCTATTCTTGCTCCTCACCTGCATTTTTTAATATGCTCGTTGTCGCGAAATGCTTTGTTTCCAATGTTTTTATGAAAAATAGCACTCAAATAAGTGTAAAAAAGAGTTACAGTCAGTCTGAAAGACTAGACTTGATATCATTTCAAATAACGCATCCTACAAATGCTACACATGTTAGAAAGGCAGGAGGGCTTCTCGCTTCGCCCAGGACTCGTTCAACAGACTCCATTACCCATTAACTTAGGCTTCCCGCGCGGGGAACGGAGAGCGGGAGGTGCACCCTGCTGCATGACGTCACGCACTCTCCGTCTCCGTATCGCATAACGCCGTAGCCCAGGAGTAAACTCAGACTCGGTGCATATGCACTGAACAACATGATGACGTCATACTCTCTCCGTCTCCGTATCGCATAACGCCATAGCCCAGGAGTAAACTCAGACTCGGTGCATATGCACTGAACAACATGATGACGTCATACTCTCTCCGTCTCCGTATCGCATAACGCCGTAGCCCAGGAGTAAACTCAGACTCGGTGCATATGCACTGAACAACATGATGACTTCATACGCTCAAGTGCAACCTTAGTACATGTCCTCTCCGTAACCGTAACGCATAACTGTAGACCAAAGTATAACGATGAAGTCAACAAGATCATTTGAAATGATAAAAATGGGTCAAGTTCAAGCGATTCATTGTGAAAAAGAACAGTGAAAATGTGACAAATAGTGTAGATAATGTAAACAATAACGTAAATATTAATTTATTAATATTGTAAGTAGAAAAAGCAACAACAAATAATAAAGTACTTGATGTAATCTGCCATTGTACTACAAGCATACAATGAAAGAAAAAATGTCAAAGAAAGAAAAAGAAAATAATTAAGAAAGATTAAGGTAGGTTTCAATCACGGTAGCTTCCATTCCCAAAGCCAATACACTAGCGACTACGTCACGGAGACGAGCCGGAAATATGTGCGGGAATAAGACTACAAAAGTTTGAGGATTGATTTTAAACGTTCAATTTTGAGCACACTAAGGCCCATTGGCAAAAACGCTCAAACAGGGGTAAAATATTTCTTTAAGAAGAGCCAACCCACCAAATTGGAACACTTTTCTAAAAAAAACACATGACGACCTCTCCTTGTTAGTGATTTCTATCATTTCGGACTGTCTATGAGTAGAGGGTCCTATGTTTCATTCAACTGTTTGTTTGCTTTTTATTCTTGCATTTCATATGCATAGTATGCGTTTGTCTAATCCTTACTCCATTACACCTACCGCTCAAACGTTAAATATTCCATAATACAATCAGTAATACGTTTAGACTGTGAACGTAGCATTTCAGATCACCAGAAATGTATACAAGAAGAAGGCATTATCATGGAACACTAAAATTAAACATTACAATTCTATGGCGAGACCTGAAGCACTCTTGTTGTTGCACTCTTTGGAGCGGAAAGGTGGCAAACAAAATCATGCTCATGGAAAGAAGATTGGTTCGATACATCCTTGGCCCAAGGAAAACAGAAACAGACTATAACAGACCACGACCTAACAAGGAAATATACACCCATGTGGAGCACATAATTCACACCATGCGCAAACAATGGATGTCATATTTTGGGCAATTAAATAGAATGAATAATGACAGGCTAACAAAACAAATTTTTAATAAAATTTTGAAACTTAAAAGTTCAACCAGCGTGGTTTATACAGACATTAAAGGATCTTAAGGAAGCCGACATTGGCATTACAGATACATATAATAGGAATTTATTTCAGGACAAAATTCAAAAAGTGAAGATTCAGGGAGGAACAAGAAAGACAACGAAAGCAGCCACGAAACATTGAACAGCTCCGAAAGCAGAGGTCAGAGAGGATGAAGCGAATGTGGGCAGAGAAAACAAAAAGACATTTGGCAAGATTTGAAGTATTGATTTTACGTGCTCTAGAATGGTGCTATTCGATTAAATAATAAATAAATATACTGTGAGAGCCCACCCTATAGAACGGAGCTTTACATAGTCCGTGCCGCGGATAGGTCGCAATGACTCACCGTCACATTTATAGCCTGTGCTGATTACAACAGCGGGCCGTATAGCCGTGGATGCTGTAATATCATTTATTACATACGCAGCTGGCAAGATACCTTAGTTGTGATAAATAAGGTTTGTTGTGAAGTACTGTATCCTACCTCGTATCACGTGAACATGGTTAGGCATAGAACAAAACATCGAATTTTCCTAGAGCGAACTTATCTTTTCAAGAAGAAGTTTGCAGTAAATGTGTTCGTAAGTTTCAGCGCCGTGCGATTTTTACTTGTGAGGGAATCTCAAACAAAAGGAATACAGAAACAATCCGCGTACCGTTCTCTGGAGGCTCTCGACAACGAAATAACTGCAACGAAGTATCAGTGAGGATGAATTACAGCGAGTGTACCAAAACTTCCTACGTCGGTGCAATGTGTGTTTAGAAAATGAAGGACAGCATTTCCAGCAACTACTCTGAAATTCATGTAAGTAATGATGATTATTAAACACGATATAAAGTGTAAAGGTGCTGAACTAGTTGGGCGCTATGCTGCTGCTAGCGCCAGTGCCTTGCTCAACACGCGGCCTCCAGCCACCGCGAGTCTCTGTTCGTTAGGGAGTTCCCTCACTGTAGTATAGCCTACAGTTGTTGTTTGAGTCTTCAGTCTTTTGACTGGTTTGATGCAGCTCTCCATACCTCCCTGTCCTGAGCTAATCGTTTCATCTCTACATAGCTACCACACCCTACATCCGAGGCAATCTGTTTAACATATTCTAACCTTGGTCTACCACTACAGTTCTTGTCCTCGACCCTTCCTTCCATAACTAAACTTGCTATTCCTGGGTGTCTTAGTATGTGTCCTACCAACCTATCTCTTCTCTTCATTAGCAGTCGCCAGAAACATCTCTCCTCTCCCACTCGTCTTAATACCTCTTTGTTTGTAACCCTATCTGCCCATTTGATCATCATTCTCCTGTAACACCACAATTCAAATGCTTCAATTCGCCTCTTTTCTGCTGCACCAATAGTCCAAGTTTCACTTCCATAGAGCGCCACGCTCCAGACAAAGGCTTTCAAAAATGACTTCCTAATACCTAAATATATATTCGATGTCAGCAGATTCCTTTTTTTGTAGAAATGCTTTCCTTGCCTGAGCCAACCTACTTTTTTATATCCTCTTTGCTTCGTCCATCACTGGTTATTCTTCTTCCTAAGTAACAGAAGTCTCCTACTTCCTTCAGCTTTTCACCTGCCAATTTGATCTCCATAGAGGTTTCTGATTTATTTCGGATGCATTCCAGTAATTTTGTTTTACATTTATTAATTTTCATCATGAATTCTTTCCGTAAGACGGAGTCCATACCATTCAAAAACTCACTCAAATCCTCAGGCTTGTCGGCCAAGATGACGATGTCATCAGCAAATCTCAGAGTTGAAATTATTTCTCCTTGAATCTTCACTCCTACTTTAAATTTTTCTCTAATTTCCTTCATTGCTTGTTCAATATAAAGATTGAAAAGTATGGGTGATAAGTTGCAGCCTTGCCTTACACCTTTCTGAATACCAGCTTCTCTCTCATGTCCTTCAACTCGAATGACTGCAGTCTGGTTTCTGTATAGATTGTATATCACCCTCCTATCCCTGTACTTTATTCCAATAGATTTCAAAATGTCAAACAATTTAGTCCAATTAACGTTATCAAAAGCCTTTTCTAAGTCTACAAAAGCCATGAACGTTCTCTTATCTTTCCTTATTCTACCTTCCAAAATCAGCCGAAGACTTAGTACAGCTTCCCTTGTTCCTACATTTCTCCTGAAACCAAACTGGTCTTCACCCAACTCCGTTTCTATCTGGCTTTAAATCCTCTTGTAAATTATTCTAGACTGGATCTTTGAAACATGAGTAATCAAGCTGATTGTACGGTAATCTTCACATCTGTCAGCTCCCACTTTCTTTGGTATAGGGATGATTACATTCTTCTTGAAATCAGGGGGTACCTCACCTGTCTCATAAATCCTACACACCAAGTGAAATAACCTGATCAGACCTTCATCTCCTATGCAGCGTAGCAACTCAATCGGTATATCATCTACGCCTGGTGCTTTGTTCCTGCTTAAGTCTTCCAAAGCTCTATCAAATTCTGATCTCAATATTAAATCTCCTTTCGCATCCTCATCAATTTCCTCCTCCCTTTCCATTACATGATTCTCAATCTCCTTTCCCTTATACAAACTCTCCATGTAAGCTTTCCATCTCTCAACCTTTTCTTCCCTATCTGTTAGAGGCTTTCCATTTGTGTCCTTAATATTACAGCACTTAGTCTTGTTTTCCCCAAAAGTATTCTTAATCCTTCGATACGCTGTGTCTACTTTTCCTAATTTCAGACAATTTTCTATACCTGCACATTTCTCTTTCAACCATTCTTCTTTCGCTTCCTTGCACTTGTTGTTAACCTCATTTCTCAGACGTCTGTATTCTGCTTTCCCCTTCTCATCTCTTACATTCTTGTGTTTCCGCCTTTCATCCATCAATTCCAGTATATCCTGAGTGATCCACGGTTTTCTACCTACAGTAAAATCCACTTAAAATGCCATCAATTAATCGGGAGAGGCGTTTATTTGAGAAAAAGCCGAGAGAACGGAGTCAAACCAGATTTTACAACACGTATTCAGTTCTCAGTCTGAGCTTCTATGCCCAAGATAGCGGGTTCAAACCCGGCCGAAGCCGTCGGATTTTTTAAGAGCGTTAAAAATCCCTCAGTATGCCTTCCTTCGGAGGGGAAGTAAAGCCGGCGGTCCCATGTCATAGATTTATGGCATGTTAAAGATCTTTCCACTAATTACACCTGTGTGAAACTAAATTGGATAGGTTAAGAATATAAACAACGCTCTTAGGTTGCTACGTTCGTTGCCAAGAGCCGACTGCGGTGGCGTCTAGTAGCTAAGTTCTGAACTAGGCCTAGTAGTCGTTGACGGTGGCGTTTGGCGGCAAAAGTAGGAACTATTTGAAAATTCAAAGTTGCAGTCCCTACTTGAATTAAAAAACAGATACACACACTAATACAGTCATCACAATTAACACCGGTTATCAGACATATTCTACACACACCCAAAGTACACGGGGCTACATGACCGCGTTGTCGCAGCCCCTAAACTAAGGAACCAACCAACCAACCATACAATAGAAGGACAGTAGAAAATTTGTCTGAGACATAGTGGCTAACACTTCTTAAAGCAATTTGTTCACAACTATCAGAAGTGCTTCTATCTTCCAAAGTTGGTTGGGCGGAGCAATGCAATGCAATAGTGTAACAATATAGCTGTTTTACGAGACTGTACCAACTAGGAAGAGCAGTGCTGACAGTTAACGGGGAAGCTTTCTTGTCGCCAGACACTACATACGAGTAGCGCAGCGAGGCGCGGAGAACCCTAGATATCTAGACGGTACAACAAAAAGTACGGCACGGCACCGCACCACCAGGAAGGCGATGACTGAACAACACCATACTCCTACGCCGTATTATTTTCTCAGAAGTTAGACGTTGCATTCATTAGGCACTTCACAAAAGAATATTTTGCATTCATGAATTCTATGCCGCCCACGTCACTCCTGAAAAGCTTTTGAGTATTAAAGATGGATATATTCAGTGAGCCGCCGCCTTCGTTGTCTAGCAATAACATCTAGAACACAATGCATTAGGGAGTCTTCTGAAGTCGCTCTAATTTATGTCGATCTAGCTACCATTACCCGTCGTTGACAGGTACATAGGGTAGGCCTAAATGAAGTGACAACTTCTAGGCCATCTCACCATCACCGAAGAAAAGTAAGATTTGTCCTTTGTCAGAGAAAGGTGGGACAATCTTTAGGACAGCCTTGCCCTCTAAATCGCTAATAGTCGAGCACACTAATTCGTGTCCACGAAGAACAAAATATTTATTAACATTGGAATCTACAGCAAGAAGACAATGTTAGCATATTAGTTGTCGGGAAATATCCGTGGAGTTAACCAGTAATAAACATAAAAATAGTAAAGAGAATCGATCATCCCTACTGCTGGTCGTAGAATGTAGATTGGACTCGCTCCACGGTCCGTGTGAAGTGATAAGGATAACTTGAGACTTCTTACATACTTCAATGATTGAAATAGTTGGGAATAGGCAAGCGTATAGCGTACACCTCTACAAAAAACGTGCCGTGAAGAATATAATTACCCATGATACTGTACATAATAGAATTAAAGTGCATGTTCTAATTTTACTATATTGTGTTTGTTAATTCTGTGTAAAAGTGCATAAAACTCATACTTAGTTCACAAACATACTAACCTAATATAACGAGATTCAAACTGCTAATCGTAATATAAACATTCATGGACTCATTTTACTAGGGGCAATAAGACCACACACATGCGAGGGCTGGTTTTATTTTTTTCCAAGTTCCGATGGACTGTATAAAAATAACAGATTGACATACCAAACTGATTTTACTACTAAATGTTTGCTTGTTTTATTCTTATGTCTCAACATAATCGCCAAAAACGATTGAAACACTTGTCGTATCGTTACACCAGCTTTCCAATGCCCTTGGCAAAAATTCTGCCGCCACTGAGGCGGGTACGTCTGGACAGTCTTCGGAAGTGTTTCCTTTTTAGCGACGCGTTGCCGCCCAACCATACCTTCAATTCTCGTAAAAGGTGAAAATCATTCAGTGTTGGTTTGGACTACACGGCAGATGTCCAAAACTTCACACTTGAATTCTTTGAGAAAATCTATCGTAACGTTGGCACAGTGCGATCGTGAATGATTTTCACCTTTTTCGAGAATTGAAGGTATGGTTGGGCGGCAACGCACAGCGCCTCGCCAAAAAGGAAACACTTCAGGAGACTGTTCAGACGTAACCACCTCAGTGGCGGCAGAATTTTTTGCAGAGGGCATTGGAAAGCCGGTGTAACGATACGACAAATGTTTCAATAGATTTGGCGATTATGTCCAGACATAAGAATAAAACAAGCAAACATTTAGTAGTAAAATCAGTTTGGTATGTCAATCTGTTATTTTTATACAGTCCATCGGAACTTGAAAAAAAAAACAGCCCTCTTAATATTTGTATATACATTTAAACCTCAACCCCAATGATCAGGATCTGATGATGACCATTTGACGGACGAAACGCGTGATCCTAAATTACCTTTTATTCAATAGTGATTATAACTAATATATGTAATTTTTTAGGAGTGTCTATTTACATATCTATTAATTTTTCATTAAATACCTTGTACCTCCATCCAGAAATTTGGGCAAAATGGTGTTGACCGACTGAAGAGTTACAACTAACAGTCTGAATATTTAAACACAGCATTAGAACAGTGTGACACATTCACGTCCGTAAATTAAGCTTCTCATCTCGCGATATTCTCACATTAGCGGCAGTAATTGCGTCACCAAACCCTTGCCATGTCATCCAGATTGCGTTATTGCCTCAGTTAGTTAGTTAGTTATTGTTGTTTTAAGGGGCGGAACAACGAGGTCATTTGCCCCCTCTTAACACAGATTAAAGTATACACATTTTGAACGGAATTAATAATTTAGAGGTGGACACCTATATATGAAAAGATCGAAAATTAGTAAAACAAAAACTAATAATTATAATAATAAAAAATACGGGAAAAAACAGAGTCAATGTACACTGGAAAATTTAGATTGCTGGCCCTAACCCACTCTCACTTATAAAGCGGATAACGTGATCAGTCGCCACACATCTGGGATTTGAAGCTTCCTCTTTCCCTCTCACTCCTTTGTATTACATAAATAATAATTTGTGGCCTAGTTTATTTTACGAGTGCCTTTTACTTACATACCATTCGCCTCAGTTCCCATAACAAATAGAAACAAGTAGTTCCGTGAAGAACTATATAGCCTATTTCCATATATCCTACTTACGAAGGAAGATTGTAGTTTTACATGACCGTTAATCGCGAGATCATAAGCCACGGGACCTCCTTTTTACGTGGAATCCGAACCACATGTCATGGCACTTCACTTTGAAAATCTCACATGCATTCACCGGCAATCGAACCCGGTCTGCCATGGTGAGAGGCCGACAGAATGACCGCTGCGCCACCACGCCCTTATCCTACTGATGTTTATATGTTTGTCAACATAAAAAATCAGTTTGATTGCTGTAATAGATTCCTAGATATTGAGAACCGTCTAAATATATCGGATGGCCACCATATTGCATTTATATATATAGGCCTTACAGTTATGTACTATTACATGAAGATTATTGTGTAGGCGTTTTATGCAAACTTCAATCGCATGATTAGGACACAAGAAATAAAAACGAGATTTTACAATTTCGCACATCCGCCATCTTGCGGTTATGAAACTAATTGAAATGGAGTAGATGCAAGTGGATTAAAATTTATATAACTCACAAGTTTCAGCCATATTGTTGTCTTATTCAGTAACTATTCTCTAAAAATAAAATTAAAACTTAAAATAAGTATGAGCAGATTAATTATGAGCAAAGTTGATTTGATATTAATATTCATTAAACAACGTATTAAAAAACAGATCTGTTAACAAAAGTGGGCTCAATTTTTTTTTTGATGATACAAACTCATACAATAAATCTTGGCGGCTTCGGTGGCGTAGTTGGTACCATGCTGAGCTTCTATGCCCAAGGTCACGGGTTCAAACCCGGTCGAAGTCGTCGGATTTTTAAGAGCGTTAAAATCCCTCAGTATGCCCTCCTTCGGAGGGGAAGTAAAGCCGGCGGTCCCATGTCATAGATGTATGGCATGAAAAAGAACCTTCCACTAACTACACTTGTGTGAAGCCAAAATTTGTAGGTTAGAATTAATAACGCTCTATTAGTTCCAACGTTCACCACCAGGTGCAGACTGCGATGCCATCTGGTAGGTAAGTCCGCAAGCTAGGAGTAGCGGGCGATAGCATTTGGTAGCAAAATTAGGAACTACTTGAAATTACTGTCTGCAGTCCGTACTTGAATTAAAACAGATAACGCACACTAATATAATTAACACCGGTCATCAGACAGATTCTACACACACCCAAAGTACACGGGGCTACATGACCAACCCAACCAAAATAATTATTTTGAAAAATATGTTTTATAAATAGAAGAAATACATTTTTTAAAGTATCCTATGATAGTCCCTCATTGGATTAAAATTGAGTTCTTTGTTGATGGGAGCATTCGTGAAGATGACGAAAAATCAGGAGTTTATTATGGTTTGGAAATTTGTAGCTATTAATTCCCTCTCAATTGAGCATTTTGTATGGGGTAAGGATGGTTCTTGATTGATAACATTTCTCGGATATGTATTGTGTAATTCAATTTCATTGGGTGTTGATGTTATGTTGGTTTTACGGAATGGGTCATGGAAAATAGACCCAAATAGGTCATGACCCACGAAACCCCCATTTTCCGTAGAATCCAATCCACAGGACGAGATATTTCAGTTCGAAATTTTCACATGTATTGACGGGAACCGAACCAGGACCACTTTGATCACTGCACCATCATGCCCCCTCTGTCTAATAAGAAAGAACATTATTTTAAAAAATACTGAACTATAGTGGGTTATCTATTTTTAAACCATTAGGACAGAATTAATGCCAATATTACCTACATTACAATAAAATACATAAATATTTTCGCTTAGAGCGACAATATAAACATAGACATTTTGAGTTCGAATCTCGACTGCGATCATATTTTCGTGTCTTACTCAACGAACATATTCATTGTTAAAATAAAACAAACTATGTACCCAAGCCCACAGGAAGCCCATGCTATTCAAAAAACTGAGTGCACATTCTCTGCCGGAGTGTTTTTAACAGTATCACTCTTATCGCATGTAGGCTATGTCATACAATAAAATGCTAGGTTTACTCAGCAAACCTTTTAAGAACGAACTCCAGAGAACGCAGCATTCTAAGGGAATGGTATCAGGATGATGTCACCTTTTACACCAAGTACAACATGCTTTGAACAAACGTATGACGTAGTAAAAAAAAATATCTTAAGACTGGACCCAGAGCTAGCAGGGACAGTTCTTTCCAAGATTTAAATTTTAAGGTGGAGGTGATCGTTGTTTTAAGGGGGGAAACAGCTAGGTCATCTGCTCCTAATGATTCGGATGATCATCAATTGAACATGATTGCTTTGTTGTTTCATTTGCAGTGCTTGGATATCTCGTTCATTTAGCCCCGTGAACTTGGGTGTGCGTAGAATGTTTGTCTCATAACCGGTGTTATAGTGATGGCTGTGTTAGTGTATGGTATTGCAAATCAGGTGAGGATTGGGAAGGAGGCGGCCTTGGCCTTAAATTAGGAACTATCCCGAACCCACCTCTTCACGGGGCTGCGAGTATCCCGTTCCAGCCCGCAGACCAGAATTACATTTCTTGGCAGAGTCGGGAATATATCCCGGACCTCCGGGACGATAGCCAAGATTGCTAGCGGCTATGCCACGAGGCGGTCAAAATGAAAAGAAGAAGAACTAAAACTCCTACTGACTTACAACTTACATACTAGAAGAAGAAATGAACCAAAAAAAGAAGGAACGAGGGAAATAAAATACAGGGAAAAGAAATGCCCCAATCCTCGAAGAATGAGTATGGACCAATTTGGAAAGAAGTAGAGCCATGAAAGGCGTATAGGAGAGGGGTCCACTCCAAAGTAAATGGAAAATGGGGTAAAGCGGATCGAGCTCAGAAATCCCTCAGGGTCGCCTATTACAGAGCTCAAGGTGCATAATGAAATGTGGTGGGGCTACATATACCCTGCCTCCTTTAGGGCCTCGTGCAGAAGGCAAGAGATAACATGAATCTGACCCCTTGAAAAACGAAGGTATGACAGAAGAAAAGACAAGTGCCAAATAAGGCGGGAAATTGAAAGGCCTCAGATACCCTAATACCGTCGGGGTTGGAAGAGAACACGAGTTGACCACGGGAGATCGATAGGAAAGATGAAAGAGAATAAGCCGGGACAAGTAACTGGAGGCATTGCCGGACTCAGCTGGGGTCCCGTGTTTGCCACACCGCGTCCCACAAGTTGCGGTACCCAAGGAGGCACAATTTTAAGATCTACCTGCATCTTCATCTACGGAACCTCGAATCTAAAATACTAACCAAGTCGACCCAGATCAAGCAGACGGTTTTGCTGTATTGTCTTTAAAGATAACAATAAACGCTTATAAATACTTTAAGGGCAAATGGTCTCGCTGTTCCGCCCCTTAAAACTATAAAGATGATGATGATGATGATGATCATCATCAATAATTTATTAACAAATTGAACTCGTACTATGGCTCTGTGTACATTTTTCAGACTTCAATGAGTCCTCCTTTAGCACAAATCATTCTATAAATAAAATCTTAAAGTAATGTTACAAACTAAGGGCAAAGATCTTGAGTTTACGTGATTCTTACTATGTATGTCTAGCCCTTATTATTTACAACGGGGTCGGGGATGAGATGCGATGTGGCGGATGGTTTTTACGGCCGGATGCCCTTCCTGACGCCAACCTCATGAGATGAGTTAATGAGAGATGAAATGAATGAAGGTGAATGAAACTGGGCAAGGATGTGGAAGGAAGCGGTCGTGGCCTGTCAGAAGGTACCGTCCCAGCATTTGCCTGGAGTTGAAAATGGTGGAAACCACAGAGAACCATTTCAAGGTGGGGCTCGAACCCACTTCTACCGAGTCCGCAGAGAGCATGGCCCCATGGCCTAAAGCTGCGCTGTCGGTACGTGATTCCTACTTTAAGTTAAGTAATTAGTCAAGAAACACTAAAATAAAGTTTGGTTATCATACATTGAAAATCTAATTTATGAAACTTAAAGAACCAGGAAAAAAACAAAGAAATAAATAAAAAATCTTACACAATTAATTAAAAAGATAATTAAGAACAAACCATGAAAAAAACTCTAAAACACAATGTCGGTATGTAAAACAAAACAATTTCTCTTGAATGTCAATTAAAATGTAAAAACATTAGTTCTTTTTGACAGAGAAAATATATAACTTAATTACACAAAAATAAACCAGACAGATTCTACATACACCCAAAGTACACGGGGCTACATGACCGCGTTGTCGCAGCCCCTAAACTGAGGACAGTAGCGTAGTCAAGATCGACCAATGGGAGGGGTTATAATAACTGCGGGATAACCGTCATTCGGGGAATTGCTGGATATCTGTAATATGAAGCAACTGGACTCGCACATTCAAGAAATTAACAACGATATCCAATTTTGTAGAGACAGATGACCTCACTGTTCCACCCCTTAAAACAACAGCAACAATCAATCATCCAAATTAGTGTTAATGGACCCATAGCAATTTCTAGGTATTTATTGAAACATTTTATTTTTAATTAAAACTAGATTAACTTTGACGATTCCCCCGCTAAGGGAAGAGAAGATAATTATTTGGCGCTAGGTTCAGTTTGAAATAAGCTATATTTAGCAGGAAAAAAGCTAGTTTGGCAACCCCGAGAGGACTGTGACTTTCATATGTTCGGTAAGCTCAAAACGGAGCTCAGTGGTCGACGTTTCCAGACCGACGAGGAGGTGAAGGCCGCTGTCTCCGTGTGGTTGCAAAACGCTGGAGGAACATCTATGAATCCGGCATCGACAAGTTCGTTGTGCGTTCGCAGAAATGTTTGGAGTCTCTTGGAAACAATGTGGAAAAGTGACGTTACATTGTATGTCGTTATAGGCGTGTTGCTGTTGTATAGGTGGTGTAATAAATGGCCATAACTGGGAAGTGCAACTTATTTTTTGATCCACCTTCGTAAGTGCCCCGATAGTGGTGTATTATTATTATTATTACATGTTCCCCTATTATATATAAACTAGCGGAACGGTGCGAAAACTCTTGCATGTATGTAAACCACCCGCCTGGCTTTACTGTTATGCGGGCTTCTATAAATATGTTTATTTGTTTAAACGCACTTTTTAAACAAATTGCCGATATTTATGAAATCAGAGAGCAATTCATCACAACACAATGGGTTGTGTGCGCCCCATGTGTACAGACTACCCGCCCGGCTCTAGTGATATACGGGCTGTACGCGACACAGTTCTGCCAGGGGCTAAGACGATTTGGAAGATTTTGGTACAAACCACACCTTCTAACTCCCTCTAGTTTAGGAGCTTGAGTTTTGTGAAACATACACCTTAGTGTATTATATATATACATATAGATTATACATGAATATCCTTTTCAATGCTTCATCGACTTGTCCTGCATCTCCTGCAGTGGATACAGGTTTCAGAACTCGTGCAGTAGGTTACAGATTGAATTAAATATGCTTTAAATAACATTTTCTTAAATAAAACGCTCGAAACCGTGAATATAACAATGACTTTAATCCCCCACTATTGAATCCACGCTGCTATCACGCCGGCTCAATGCAGATGTGTCATGTCAAAACCAGTGACAATGACAACCATTGCATAATACTCACGTTGCTCCCTTCGTGCATGACATCTGGATCCGACAGGCGAGACAGGAGCTAAATATCAGTAATGAAGCCATTCACAATCTCCCTCAGGATGGACAACAATTCATTTCGCGCCCTAAATTAGAAGTTAGTTTTAAGAGGATTGGAAAAAAATAGGTGATCCCATCCTCTTATTCCATACAGAAACTTAACCTAAACAAAGCCGTGTCAGGTCCTGTCTACAGGCACTAAGGGGCAGGAGCCATGGTGCCAGGCTCTCTTTCATCTCCATTTCATCTAACATTAACTCCCCTCATGAGGTTGGCATCAAGAAGGGCATCCGGCCGTAAAATTCGTTGCCACATCAAGACTCGGTCTTTTCCTCCCGATACTTCTTCGACTTTCCAACTGCCTTACATAATATGTTGGATAATCGATATCGGCGGTGTTTCTTAGTATGTAACCAAGGTATGAAATTTTCTCCAAAATAATAACTACCGGACGTATGTGAGAACTCTCGTATGTGTATAAACCACCCACCCGACTTTATTGGTATGCAGGCTCGTCGCGACACAGATCTCGCAGGGACTATCGTCTTGTTTTATGTTTTGTTTAAACGCACTTTTTAAACAAATTGTCGATATCAATGAAATCAAAGTACAAATCGTTACTTCTCTTTCTTTTGAATGTTCATTTGTTGCAATCGGTTACTTGTGATTACCCCGATTGTATAGACCACCCACCCAGCTTTACCGTTATGCGGACTTGACGCGATACAGTACTGGCAGGGGCTATCGTCTTGTTTATTTGTTTAAACGGACTTTATCAACAAGTAAATATATTTCCGTTCACGTTTCAAGAAATGCAAGAAATAACAAGATTTTGGCACAAACCACACCTTCTAACTCCCTCTGGTTTAAGCGTTGAGTTTTGTGAAACATAGGCCTACACCTTGGAGTTTTATATGTACGATTATGATGATGATGATGATAGAGATCGCAGGATATGGAGAAATAAAATAGGCAACAGATGGATTGACGGGCACATACGTCTGGAATCAAATGATGAGTTATACGGAAAGATAGAACCAGCCACATTATCAATTAAATTGAAAAGGTTTTTATTCTATGGGCACAGCTTCAGATATTTGACCGACAAACAAAATCTGGAATTTCAATCAAAGGAAAAATAAAATTTTAAAAATGGGATGGTTCCAAGAATATGATAAAGATCTTAAAGAAATCAGTATTCCGGAGGACAAAATTATGGACAGGAACAAATAGTCAAAAACTATGTTAGGAACAGAACACAAAAGACGGAGGGAACCTCTTTCTGAAGATCGGAAGAAGGCACTGAGCTCAAGAGTAACTGGCAGGACATCAAAGCTGGCAGACGAACACGTCCTAAACACTGAAAATGATATTGATTGATAACTCGTAGTCCATAGTGGCTCAATTAGAATGTAATAATAATAATAATACACTATCAACATTTTAATCATTTATAATGAATGGAATTTTAGTAAATTAACATACTATAACAACAGAATAAGCCTCTCTTCAATACGAAAACCCTGTCCTTTTGATCTTCTTGGCAGCAGAAGCGTTTTAGTTCTGAGACCTCCACCACCGTATCGGATATCGACAGATCTCAGCGCAAAGCCTGCAGGTGTTCTTTATCGGGACTGCTGAGAGAAAGATGGTGAAGCAATAAGCGCGTTTTATCGATTTACCAAGAGAAGCAATTGCGATTCCTTCTCCGTATAGGAGCCTACTCACTCAGGGCACACATTCTGAAAACTATATCATACACAGTGGTTCATTTGATTACACAACCACGATAAGCGGCACTGGTATTAAAGAAAAGATTATTTTCAGAACAAGGATTGTAAATTTAACAATGTGACATTACACTGTTTCGATTTTCTCTCCTCCTCTGTCTAGTCTTGCTGGCACTAGTGTTACGGTGGGGGGAGGTAATGTAACTAGGACCTGATTTTTTTTGTCATGTGGCCTCCTGAGAGGCCAAGTGCAGGTCTTTCTAGTCGACGCCCGTGGGCGGCCTGCGCGTCGGGATGAGAGATGGAATGGAGGAAGATGAATGACATTGGGCAAGGATGTGGAAGGAAGCGGCCGTGGCCTGTCAGAAGGTACCGTCCCAGCATATGCCTGGTGTTGAAAATGGGAAACCACGGAAAACCATTTCAAGGACGGCCAAAGGTGGAGCTCGAACCCACGAGTCTACCGAGTCAGCAGAGAGCTTGGCCCCATGGCCTAACGCTGCGCTTTAGCCAGCGTAGCCACTACTGTCGGTTAGGATCTGATGAAAAGGTTTGACCCCGGGTTCGATTCTCAGCTGGGCCATTAGATTGCGTATGGTTAATTTTCTTGTTTGTGACCTATTATTTAATTTCATCACAACACGCAGCTTCTCAAGGCATAAACTAGAAAGATCTACCTACACCAGTTCTTCCCGGAGGTCACATGCCATTACAGTATTATAATAATAACCCCTGGCACTACAGCCCATGAAGGGCCTAGGCCTACCAAGCGACCGCTGCCCAGCCAATTGGCCTGCAGGAGGTGACACGTGATCAGCGCATCGGGTCCCCTCGGCCGTTAATCTTGGTTTTCGTGATCGGGGCGCTGCCTCACTGTCAGACAGCTACTCAATTGTCCTCACGAGGCTGAGTGCACTCCGTTCCAGCCCTCACGTCAGCTTCTCAAATCCCTGACGGAGCCGGGAATCGAACCCGAGGCCTCCGGGTGAGAGGCAGGCGCGCTACCCCAACACCACGGGGCCGGCATTACAGTATTATAATTATGTATTTATACTCTATTTCTGTTCCTTGTATGTTTTTTTCTGTATGCTTGTTAAATTATTAACACTACATTTCTAAAATGTTTTGGCAATGTGCTAGCTATCGTTTAATCTGCTTCTGGAATAAAAATATTAGATACCGTAAGTAAATAAAACACCTCCAACATATTGAGAACTATTTCTTTTTAATACTTTAATTTTCCTGTTTGTTTTGGTAACAATCTAGATAGTAATACACACATCAAAAAAAGTTTTGCATCACCTCGGTTCCAAGAGTTCCGGAACCTTTAAATACAAAGGGAATAGAGATCAACACAAACAACATTTCAGCTCGTTTTATTGCTCATGAGACCCACACATTGCATGTTGTACCATCATACAGCTAGACTTTCAGCATTTGTGGTCCAGATTGCAGTACACACCACTACCTCTAATACCCAGTAGCACGTCCTCTTGCATTGATGCATGCCTGTATTCGTCGTGGCATACTATCCGCAAGTTCATCAAGACACTGTTGGTCCAAATTGTCCCACTCCTCAACGACAATTCGGCGTAAATCTCTCAGAGTGGTTGGTGGGTCAAGACGTCCATAAACAGCCCTTTTCAACATATCCCAGGCATGTTCGATAGGGTTCATGTCTGGCGAACATGCTGGCCACTGTAGTCGAGCGATGTCGTTATCTTGAAGGAACGCATTCACAAGATGTGCACGATGAGGTCGAGAATTGTCGTCCATGAAGACAAATGCCTCTCCAATATTCTGCCGATATGGTTGCACTATGGGTCGGAGGATGTCATTCAGGTATCGTAAAGCCGTTTCGGAGCCTTCCATGACCACCAGTGGCGTACGTCGGCCCCACATAATGCCACCCCAAAACATCAGGGAACCACCACCTTGCTGCACTCGCTGGACAGTGTGTCTAAGACGTTCAGCCTGACCAGGGTGCCTCCAAACACGTCTCCGACGATTGTCTGGTTGAAGGCATATGCGACACTCATCGGTGAAGAGAACGTGATGCCAATTCCGTGGGGTCCATTCAGCATGTTGTTGGGCCCATCTGTACCGCGCTGCATGGTGTCGGGGTTGCAAAGCTGGACCTCGCCATGGACGTCGGGAGTGAAGTTGCGCATCATGCAGCCTATTGCGCACAGTTTGAGTTGAAACACGACGTCCTGTGGCTGAACGAAACGCATTATTCAACATGGTGGCATTGCTGTCAGGGTTCCTCCGAGCGGCAATCCGTAAGTAGCGGTCATCCACTACAGTAGTAGCCCTTGGGCGGCCTGAGCGAGGCCTGTCATCGACAGTTCCTGTATCTCTGTACCTCCTCCATGTCCGAACAACATCGCTTTGGTTCACTCTGAGACGCCTGGAAACTTCCCTTGTTGAGAGCCCTTCTTGACACAAAGTAACAATGCGGACGCGATCGAACTGCGGTATTGACCTTCTAGGCATGGTAGAACTACAGACAACATGAGCAGCGTACCTTCGTCCTGGTGGAATGACTGGAACTGATCGGCTGTCGTACCCCCTCCGTCTAATAGGCCCTGCTCATGCATGGTTGTTTACATCTTTGAGCAGTTTTAGTGACATCTATGAACAGTCAAAGGGACTGTATCTTGGATACAATATACACAGTCAACGTCTATATGCCGGAGATCTGGGAACCGAGGTGATGCAAAACTTTTTTTGATGTGTGTAGAAGCAAAGCCAACTCCGTACAGGCCAATGGAGCCCCTTGGAGCAGTGGAAGGTAGATGGAAGGTATACTTTTTTTTGGTGTTAATTATTATGTCTTTAGGGCCTACACTCAAATAGGCAAAATGTCCAAGTTATAGAAGGACCAGACACAATTCGTTTTACGCCTCTCGATGAGATAATAAACACGGTTCACTTGGTAACTGAAAGGATACAAGCTTAATGTTTACCGACCACCACCTATGGAATGAACACCAAACGGTAGTGCAGCGAAAGTGTCTCAACACTGCTTTTAGATATTTTTCCCGGTCAATATTATGTTTATTATGATTATTTTAATCTCTACTTAGTATAAAACCAAGTCCCCGATTCTTGGATGTTACGGGTAAACTCGAGAACCACTGGATGGATTTTGATGCGGGTTTCACCATTCTGTAAAGGATATCTCGAGGATGATTTTTGTAGAAAATAATTTATTTATGATCAAAGGAAGCCCAGCAGTAACGATTTCAGTGGAAAAGTCGAAAAAAACCTGGCGTCCGAGTCCTTTGAAAGCTTACGCTGGGCAAACCGTTAAAAATATCAATATACAATGAGTGTAAGAATTGTTCAGCATGAAAAGTTCTACAAAAACGTACGCGAGAGCACATCTCTATATTCAATATATCGTCCACTATAAGGGTTTTTAGATTGGACGGAAGGGGGATTTGTGTTTCATGCCCCTCGCGATTCTTAAATTACGTCTGACAAGTTCAATGACATCGTAAAGAAGCGCTTAACACGTAATGCATTCACAACTGTTCCCGGGCTAAGCCGGGCCGGGTTGCTAGTTATCTGTATAAAATAAAAATGGTTTTCAAGACTGCAGTGAACATTCGTATGAACTTTGAACATTGGGGATGATATGCGTATCAACTGATAAGTGTTTGATTTGAGGTTCAAGTTTGCTCTCCTTTCTACGGATAGCTGGAAGAAATTATAAGAAGAAAGGGAAATAAAACGAAAGGACATCTGGCTAAAGTTCAACTCGACTGAAGCCATGATGAACAGGACATGGTCAGATGCGAACCAGGACCATGAAGGGTTAAACCTCCAGGTACAAATTGACCCTCTGTCATTTACTCATCTTTTTTTTTAAACAATGAAGACTGCACGTAATTTGAGAATTTATATAAAAGGCTGCCAAAAGCACTGTTGATACACTTTCGCTGTACGAGTTTCCATCGTTCTTTCCGGAGGTGATCCAGAAAACCAGGCAGGGTATTCACCAGGGGTGTTCGGTAATCAGTAAGGTTGTAGTGGATTGCTCCAGCAGCTAGCCATAAGGTGGCATTCTTTTTTGGCTCACCAAGTACATTCCGTATTCCGAAGTTCAAGATCTCTTCCTCCCTGTTGCTAACCCTGGTACTCATGTCTGCTGTAGGTTGAGTGAGCCCCAGGGCCATTTGCGTTTCTGAAAGTGGTAGTTTTGTTTCTAAAAACCACTACCTGGGTGGTAATCGAACCTTTCAGTTAGAAGCACAGCATATCAACCGACTGGGCTGCGTCTCCCCCTAAACAGTAGTACCCGTGTATATAACTTAATGCAATGTATTAATATCTCTAAAAAATAAATTCTGCTGTAGGTTGAGTGAGCCCCAGAGCCATTTGCGTTTCTGAAAGTGGTAGTTTTGTTTCTAAAAACCACTACCTGGGTGGTAATCGAACCTTTCAGTTAGAAGCACAGCCTCTCAACCGACTGGGCTGCGTCTCCCCCTAAACAGTAGTACTTGTGTATATAACTTAATGCAATGTATTAATATCTCTAAAAATAAATTAAGCTTTCTGTGTGTACGTTTTGAATCTCCAACAAATGTTAGTATATAACACGGATGGGGTGTATAATAATCAAATATACCTTCAGTTTAACCCTAGGAATACCAACCTATTTTTAATTTATCTTTTGTTATGGGTTTTACGTCCCATTTTAACTACTGTGGCTTTAGAGATCCCAGAATTTTGCCCTGGAGGGGATCTTTAACATGCCAGTAAATCTACTGACATTACGGTTCCCTCACATTTAAGCACCCTCAAATGTTAACTGTCTGAGCCGGGATTCGATCCCGCTATCTCGCCTCAGCAAGCGAGAACGTTACCGCTGAGCCTCGCAGCCAGTCCAACCTATTATTATTTCGTTGTATACCAATTGCGGAGTACTTGGTGACCACCAATTTTAAGTCAAGTTTCTGAGAATCTGTAAAGTTTATTAATACAAGTATTTATACAAAACAATCAACAACTTATTTCACATCCCTTACAATCAGCTAAAGAGCTGGCATAGACATAGATTTCATCTTGCTCAAGTTATCAGCTGTCAACTTTCCAAAGACTTGCCAACACATAAACAGCTGACGGATCTACTGATTTTAAATGGAAATATTTTCAATGTTCTGATTTCAGTCTGATGAATCATCACTTTCACTGTGAACACCGCAGAGGAATGAGCTAACTCGGATAATACTATCAACATCCGTCAGGTGCAAATTACACATTGTCAATGCTCGTGGAGTAGACTCAGATCTCAGCACTTTATATCCAGCTAATAATGGTTTACTCAGCAGTGTGGCGACCAATAAAAGAAAAATACTGCCAATACAATATAAATATTCGTTACGTCAATTTTTGACCGGGAGTGGGTAGTGTTGAATGCCTCTGTACTGCTAGGTCCCAAGCTCTGTGAACTTGCGGGATGAAGGGCAGAGGCAGGGTAGGCGTAGGCGAGAATTGAGAAGCCTGAGGACAGCCCGCCGTATTACCTGACATTCTCGTCTATTCCAATACTGCTAACATGGGTCTTTTTTGAAACCAGTGTGGCGTTGGGAATGAGTGACTGAGTCACCGACTAATGTATTTGCTTCTGTTACTACGCAAGGACCGAGAAACCTCATCACTCGTCACCACCACTACTGATAGTCTGCGATGCACATTCCTCTCAGGTCCACGCAGCTTAGACCCGAGCAGTACTACCTTAAGACAGTAAAAAATTGAAAACCAATTACATCATTCTGCATCATTATTAGTAAGAAAATTAATTCTGGTCATTCAGAGACAAAACTGAGAAGAGGGTTCAATTCCTACCTCAGCCATCCTGGAAATAGTTTTCCGTGGTTTCCCCACTTATAGTCCAGGCAAATGCCGGGATAGTACCTAACTTAGGCCACGGCCAATTCCTACCCAAATCCTACCTTGATCACTAGTACAAACATCACAGTGACACAGGTTATCAGACAACTTCTACACACACCCAAATACACGAGGTTACATGACCACGATATCGTAAAGCCTATTCTCTTCTTCTTTTTCGCCTTTTGAGACCACATAGGATCACTTGAACCAACCATTAGTTCGTCGACTTGTAGGAACTGTACGAGCCTTGCGGTCCTCCCAGTACTTCTTCATGCGTATTGATCGTCTTGCCCCTTCTTGGGCGGAAAATATTCTTGTTGGAATTTTATTTTTTATGAGTGGAAAATGAAACGTCATATTTTAAAGTGCTGTAGTTAAACTTTTCATATTTGCAGCATCTTCTGTTGTTAGGCCAATTTCTTTTAAGTCCTCTCTGATTTCTTTTAACCATCGGCATTCAGTTGTTGTGCAAATCCTCTAAAAGAACCAACAACAACATTAAATATTTTATTTCAAACAATAGAGGAATAAATAACAGGTGGTACGTACAAAGTACACTCCCCCAGCCCTGTTGATTATTGTGTGTTATGGATTTGTGTCAAACCTACTGGACGATTGGTAAGAAAATTCGTATTTCGAGTAGAAGGCACCACTAAAAACTATGCTGGAAATTATTTAGGGGTTAGGAGGTTAAGGGAAAGCTTCAAATCCGATCAGGCAATTACGCGATTCATATCCATCTCTCGAGATGAAGCCGTAGGCGATGGGAGATGGCTGAAAATCATTCAATACTCCCGCGATAGGGAGAGAAGCACATCTTTCTTATATGTGTGTGTCCCAGTCAAGCAACATGGACCATGGAGTGTGACCATAAGCACGCTAACGAACATCGAGTTAGTGTAAATTACTACACTTTTGGTGATTTAGAGATCAAGGCTGTCTGTCCTTCACTTATCTTTCTTTCTCGGTGAAGATAATATACTCAAGAACTACCTTCCTTCACTATTATGACAGGTAATTATAATGCAATACAGTAATTATAAATTAATTATGCTATAAAATACAGTATATCCCACGGATAGTCCGTGAAGATTATCTTAAACGTATCACTGTTTTATTTGAATACAATCTAGTATTATTATTAATCATTTATTTATATATTTAGTTAGTTAACGCCCACATTGGAGCAATTAAATCAAACCAAATGCATTTAAGTAATCTAAGAATTGACATGGAATTTAGCTGTCATCATCTTCCTCCTCTCCCAAACCGTCTTCATTCTGGTTGACCTGGATATGACATATGCTTTTTGTTGCTCAATTTTTAGTGTAATAGTGTATTATCATTATTATCATCATTATTATTGCTACTATCCAAGATGAAATGCGCAAGGGTCGTCTGCGATGGTTCGGGCATGTACTTCGGGCAGAAGCGACCACAATTACAAAGACTGGTTACAATCTACAAGTGGTCAGCAAATGACCGGTTCCGTCCCACGAGTTCCATTCCCATGAGTTCCGAAAAAAAATTCTTATGAAAAACGTCCCTGAGTTCCGAACGCGTATTCACGCTTGAGTAAATAAGCTAATGAGTCCCACTAGTTCCGAATGTCTGTGGAAAACCCAGCTGTCAGTTCTGAGGTTTGACCGGCCAATAATGGTTAACATGGATTTTGAGGTTGGAGCTATCAAAGCGATAGAAGAAGTATTTCCTAGAGTCCAAGTGCAAGGCTGTTTTTTCCACTTAAACTAAAGTATTTGGAGAAAAGTGTAAGAAATTGGGCTTTCGGGTATGTATAAAACTAGCCAGGAAATCAGTACCATCATCAGGCAGTGAGCTGAACTTGCATTCCTCAAACCAGAAAAAGTAGAAGACGGTTGGCTACACATTCATAGCACGGCCCCGGACAATGGAAAGTTAATCGAGTTATTTGATTACTTTGTCGAGCAATGCTTGAAAATGAGCATATTCCGATTGAAATGTGGAATTGCCATGGGAAGAAGCATAGAGAGAATAACTCTGTAGAATGTTGGAACCATAGGCTAAATTTGAAATGCGGAAACCCACAGCCTCGTGTAAGAGACTTGGTGTTGTGTTTGAAGAAGGAGTCTCAAAATTCAGACGAAAAAATTATGCGGACATAGTTGAATTTGCAAGCCACGAAAAGGAAAAGAAAATATGTTGCAATGGATGACAAAATCCAAAGAGCAACTCAACAGTTTGAACAGTATTTAACAGTATTTTTAAGAAATGTTTATTTTGCTATACATATTGATTAGAGTATAAAGAGAATAATAATTCAGTTAAAAGATCAATTTGACGAAGCTACGTGCTGATTACTAAGTGACTTGTAAATAAGATTAAAAGCAGTTCAAAGACGAAGCGACATGCTGATACTATTTTAATAACCTTGTAAATATAACTCAAAACCGATTATTTTGACGAAGGCACATGCTGATACAGATACTGACGAGATGAAAACTGCATAAGGGAACTACCGGTCCATGGCAAATTCATTAAAGAGGGCACGCACTCCCGGCTGGCGCTAACATTGGACCTTATTTGTTTCAGTAATATACAAATTAATACAATTTTGCTGTAGAAAACTAAGCTGGAACTAGCTCAGTAGTGTTCGGAACTGATGGGACTAGCTCAGGCAGTGTAATTGGCAGATAGCTAATCCGTTAAAGAATTTGGAACTGGTGGGAATCGGAACTCGTGGGAGGACACGCAAATGACCGAGGCAATGATGTGCCGATACGCTACACAAAGACCTTAGACGCGTTTATCTTCATTCAGAGACGGCCAGAGACAGAAATGTATTGAGTGTATCCATGTAGAGATTGTAGAGGACCCCGCAGCCAGGTGGGATAAAAAGGACCGTGAATCTTGTGATTATGAGCCACAGGACCTCCTTTTTTTTTACGTGGAATCCGAACAACAGGACATGGCATTTCACTTCGAAAATCTCACATGCATTGACCGGGAATCGAACCCAGTCCACCTTGGTGAGAGGTCAACAGCTTGACCGCTGCGCCGTTGAAGCAGAAGAAGAAGAATGTTCATTTAATTATTTTTATTATTTATTTAGTCTATTTATTTCCCTTAACACAGCTCATTTCGGTCCATGAAGTACAAGAAATCAACCATATTGATAATTTACACGGTGCCTTATACAATACATTTGCAAATTATACTTTGAGAGGTTTAAAGTGATAAAATTATATTCAGCTAAGTCTTCTTCTGTGTTTCCATTTCCCAATGGGTTTTCAAGCACTTCCTAATAAGAACAGCTCTACGATGCTGTCTTCGGAATTGCAACGTTTTGCACAATAGAGTGAGTATATATGGGAAGTTTTAATAAAGATAATGGTTATTTATTATTTATTTATTTATTTATTTAATTAATCGATTGTTCCCCTTGATAGGAGAGCGATTGAACTTGAATACATGATTTCATCTCCTGGCGTTTTCCCGCTTTTCTTCCCAAAATCTCTTTATCCACTCAGAATGCTCCTTCTTCCGTTCAGCTGTCCATTTTTTTCCCAGGCTGTCGTGACGGTCTCTGATCAAACTTAATATTTTTGATTTATTTCCTGCACTCGGTGCGGTCCTCAAGATTTTCAATGTTGACCTGTTTTAGATCCCTCTGAACCCCTGTTAGCCACTCCGTGCCACACTTACACCGTGTTATAACGTTGAGCAATTTTTTCGCCGTTCTGAAATTTTCCATCCTGTAAATGTGTGTATAAAACTGTACTCGGCGTTTTCTGATTACCTCCGTTATCGTGTGGATCTTTTGGTAGAGTTCGCTTTGAGGTCTCTTCATCCAAATACCGTTATTATTAACTGCCCCGTAAATCTTCCTGAGAATTTTTCTTTCCTGTTTTTCTATATCCTTAATTTTGGAATGACCGTCGATCACCATTGTTTCGGCTGCGTAAGTTGCTTCCGGAAGAAATCCCCGTTGTATAGTGCCTTATTTTGCGTCTAGCGTGATGCACTTCTTGTTGTAGTGAGACCAAGTTAGCTTGTAGGCCTCCTGTAGTTTGGTGATTCTTTGTTCATTGGCAATTCGGTTTAGTCCCGAGGACTGTATGATTTCACCCAGGTATTTAAAATGGGGGACTTGTGTTATTTTACCGTATTGTGTGATTAAAGATGAGTTATTTTCTGGCCGTCTTACCATACAGTGGTTTTTTTCATAAGCGATTTGTAGTCCGGTTCTTTGTAGTCCGCAATTTCATGTAATTTTTCCACTGCGTGTATGGCTTCATGTCTGGTGTTAGTGATAATGGCAATATCGTCCGCGAAAGCGAGGCACTTGACTGTAAGACGGTTCTCTTCTTTGATACCAATTTGAATGCCTTTCACCTGAGGTTCCCATTCCCTAATGATCTTTTCTAGAACAATATTAAAGAGCATTGGGGATAATCCGTCCCCCTGCCGAACTCCGGTTTTGATGACAAAGGGCTCCGATATTTCACCCATGAATTTAACTTTGGACATAGTTCCTGTAAGCGTCTGTTCAATGATTTTTCGGGTCTTTCTGTCTATCCCGAATTCTTCCATGATCATAAAAAGGGTTTCACGGTCTACAGAATCATACGCTTTTCTGAAGTCGACGAATGTTATAACTGTATTTCTACATTTTCTCATTTGTAATATTGTTTTTAAGCTCCACACCTGTTCAGCACATGATCGCCCTTTTCTAAATCCGGCTTGGTATTCACCAATTAATGGATCCGCCTGGGGTTCTAGCCTCTTTAAAAGTGCCTTGGAAAGGATTTTATAAGCAATAGGGAGCAGGGAGATTCCTCTGTAATTACTGATGTCTGTTTTATCACCCTTTTTGTGTAACGGATGAATTAGAGCACATTTCCAGTCTTCTGGTATTCGCTCCATCATCCATATGTCTGAAATGACGTGATGAAGTTCCTGCGCAAGTGTAGGATCGTTCAGTTTTTAGAATTCAGCAATGATCCCACTTTCTCGTGGTGCTTTGTTATTTTTGAGCTTTTGGATGATATCCTGAATTTCTTCTAGGTCAGGGGCTTGTGAGTCCGGGTGTGTGGAAACCGGAGGAGTGAAGGCAAGTTTTTCTTGGGGTGGTTTTCAGTTAAGAAGGGAGTTGAAGTATTGGGCTAATATTTTATAGTTTTCTTTCGCGTTAGTTTTCTCTAAACTTCTTGTAGAAGTTTCTAGTATTATGTTGGGTGAAATCCTGCTGGATTTCATGGAGTCTGTTGTTGTCATATCCTCGTTTTTCTTTCCTAATTGTTTTGGAGGCATATTTTTGGGTTTTAAGAACGTTCTCCCAGTTTTCCTCAGTTTTGTGACTGTTAAACTTTTTACACGCAGTAATTCGGTTGTCAACTGCCCGATCGCAAATTGCATTCCACCAGCGATGTTTCCTTGTGCGAGGAGGTTGTCCTAGTTTCATGACTTCCTGAATTTTCTTCGTTATTTTCTGCCAGTCTGTTGATATCTCCTGATTAATTTGCATTATGATTTCTTCTTTGTGGAGTTTCAAGTACTCTGGATCTGGTTTGATATTTTTGGGTGGGCCTTTTTGCTTTCTATTGGGTTGGAATTTCGTCTTAATTCGGAGAAGATGATGGTCTGATTCAAAGGCACCTATGCGAGCTCAGACGTTTAAAATTTCTTTAGTGTTTTTCTTGGAAATTGCGATATAGTCAATTTGGGTGATTTCCATGTGGTTAACTTGTGTGGAGGTTTTTTAAATTGTGTGCTCATGATTTTAAGTTCAAAGTTTCTACAAAAGTCAATTAGTCTTTCACCATTCCCGTTGGTACGTTCGTGCTTAGTATGGGGGCCTGTGGTATCACTAAATTTTCTTGCCTTACCTAAATGGGCATTAAAATCGCCCAATAAGATCTTCACATGGGTGTCGCAATCTTACGAATGCGTGGTTTGTGTGCGACATAGCAAGATTGGGGAAACGCAGTATTGTGCGACTAAAGATGCACAGTTTACTGGCACGCGAGTTTGAATCCATGAATTGAAGTTACAACAGGGCAACTATACAGGCCACGCAAACGACTGAAAATAAAGCAATGCCATTCAGAATCTCAAAGAGCCATAACATTAGAGCTGAGGTATAAAACTGTAACCGCAAACGGCATTAATAGTCCTTTGTTTGAAATTGCAGCTCCAAGGATTCAAAAAAGAAAGGCATATTACCAGTCTGATATGCAAAAAGCATGTGACCTTTGGCGAAGATTTCAAACAAAATTTATGTGTTCTGTAATGCTACTGGACTGATACACAGGCTATGACTTCTACAATGAGATGAAACATAAGTCTTTTGTGGCATGACCAAGGTCTATTGACAGCGAGATAACTGGTCTCCAGTCATTCATTATATTTTCACTCTTTACTTTCCAGCCCGATCTCTTCAAAAACTAGGGCCTTGTACTCTTCCTAGTCCAGAGAGGGCAGATGACCTCGCTGTTCCACCCCTGAACAATAACTAATTAATAAGTCCAAAGCAACTACATCATTAGATGTATCGGTTCTCTACTCGATGGTTAACTAAAAATAGGGGGGGTTATTGTTTTATTTGGTCATATAGCACCGTGTAATTGGATGTGTAGAATTTGTCTGATAACCTGTGCTATAGTGGTGTGTGTAGTTGTAATTCAGGTAAGGATTGAGAAGGAAGCGGCCGTGGTCTTAAGTTAGGAACTATCCCGGCATTTGCCTGGAGTACAAGTGGGAAACCAGGGAAAACCACTTCCAGAATGGCTGAGGTGGAAATCGAACCCACCTCTTCTCAGTTTTGTCTCATGAGGCTGAGTGTACCCCATTCCTGCCCTCAGACCAGAATTAAACTTCTTGTCAGAGCAGGGGAATCGAACACGGGCCTCCGCGATGACAGCCAAGAGGCGGTCATCGAACCATTTTAGACACCTTTGCTGCAGACAGGGAATATCGAAGGTGTATTTGATCCTACCCACCCAAAGAAAGAAAGAAAGAAAGAAAGAAAGAAAGAAAGAAAGAAAAGGAGAAATAAAGAAAAAAGAAAGGAAGGAGGAAAGAAAGGAAGAAAGAAAGAAAAAGAGAAAGAAAGGAAGAAAGAAAGAAAAAGAGAAAGAAATGAAGAAGGAAAGATAGAAAAAGAAAGAAATGATAGAAGAAATAGATAAGGAAAGAAAAAAAGATAAAAAGAAAGAAAGAAAGAAAGAAAAAGAGAAAGAAAGGAAGAAAGAAAGAAAAAGAGAAATAAAGGAAGAAAGAAAGATAGAAAAAAGAAAGAAATGATAGAAGAAATAAATAAGGAAAGAAAAAAAGATAAAAAGGAAGAAAGAAAGAAAGAAAGAAAGAAAAAGAGAAAGAAAGAGAGAAAGTTAGAAAAAAGAAAGAAAGAAAGAAGAAAGAAAGGAAGGAAGAAAGAAAGAAAAAGAGAAAGAAAGGAAGAAAGAAAGAAAGATAGAAAAAAGAAAGAAATGATAGAAGAAATAAATAAGGAAAGAAAAAAAGATAAAAAGAAAGAAAGAAAGAAAGAAAGAGAGAGAGAGAGAAAGAAAGGAAGAAAGAAAGAAAAAGAGAAAGAAAGGAAGAAAAAAAGAAAGAAAGATAGGAAAAAAGAAAGAAAAGGAAAGAAAGAAAGAAAGAAAGAAAGAAATGGTTATCGACAAGGATTTCCTTCCTGTGGGATCTACGAGATTTATGCGAAGATAGAAAAAATGGAGTTGAATTTTTACCTGCCAAGGTCGGCAATTCCCTTTTCAGATGCGAAATGTGTGTTCCTCGTTTGGGCTATTCGTGACTGGGCACGGAAACAAACAACTCCTAGTATCAGTTATACAAGCATTAAGCACGCTGTTCTCCTTCAAAACACTTTAAAAGGTGTGAGATCGATCATCACCTCTGCGGTCTGCCACGCGGTGAACTCTCACAGCAATCGACAGATTAACAGGTTAAACCAGGATGTACAGTAACCGACGAAGAAACTGAGAGTCCCCTGAAACGAACGGTTGCCCACAACACTTACATGGAGGAGGATTAAGATATGCAACATTAAGATATGCAATATTATTCCGTCGAGTTATGTTGAATTTCGCCTCATGACATGTCTTATTTACGGTGACCATACGTCCCGAAAAAAATCGGGACAGTCCCGATTTATAGAAGCATGTCCCGGCATCCCGAGTATTAATAAAAGTGTCCTCATTTTTAAGTTTGAAAAAATCAATAATAATTCTCTGCAAAAATATGCGTAATTAAACGAAAAATACGTTTTGTTTTGAAATATCCACGACCCTGTCCTAGTTCGTAAAGACTTCAGGCGCTTGTAAAGACTCAGTAAGATTTCTTTTTCGTTATTGTAATCAGAGATGTAAAGTAAGAAACTTGAAAAAAACTTACTAATGTTTTCTTTTCTTTTTTTTCTCACAAAACTTGTAAGGTACTTGCATAACTTATATAAATAAAAGCACTAAAATAAACTTTGCGTTTTTTATCCCTCTATATTGGATTTTTGGTGGATCTTCTTAAAATTAAATTTTGTAAAAGGCCATAACTTAAAAAAACTCTTCATGTATACGTCAAACTATTATCTTTCTATCCTCCTTGGTGTGGGTGCGTCCTGCAATTTGTATGGTTTGCCCTATGTTGCTGCCGGCGGATTTTAAAAAAATCCAAGCGGATACGAATCGGACACCGTCCCACTGAGAACCTGAGTCGGCATACACCGGACTATGGCGAACCACAAACAGACACGCATAACACACCTATTATTCTTTCAAGAGAAAAACATAGTGGATAACACAGGTCCTGAAAGAAGTACTTGTAGAGAAATGGGGCAGCCAGCTTTCTATCAGAACATTTTGATATTTCGATTCATCCCGAATGAGGTGTATAGTGATCAAATATACCCTCAGTTCTTGTCTTATAAGTTGGTGTCAAGTTTACTGGGGTGAATGCCATCTAGATTCGTATATATAGCTTATAGGAAGTAGAAGGCACCACTACAATAAAACTAAGCTATACATTATTATTTATTTTATTTTACACGTTACAGGCCTATTAGACCACGCGAAGTAATCATGACTTTTTGTTCTTCCTGTCTTTCCAGTACTCTTTCATTCGTGCACTAAAGGCCCTCTTCCTTTCTTCGGTCCACTTTGGTCTTTGGGCTGTAGGTGCAGCTCTCTCTGACAACACTTCCCACTTGTATACTTTGTGTCTAAATACGCTTTTGTCTATGACGTCTTCTGGGTCGACTTGTGCTTTTACTAGATCAATTTTGACTTGCATCATCCAGGGTGTAGTAATCTTGAGCCGCTGTATGTATCTAAGAATTTTGTTGGTGAGTCTAGTTTGTGGGAGTCTGCTGATGTGGCCATAAAATTTTAGTCGCCTCTTTCTGATGTCTGCTGCAAGGTTGGACAATTTCTCTGTGGTGTCTCTGGAGTGAAGCCTGTATCCTTCATCTGTGTGCTTTGGTCCAATTATTTTCCTTATTATTTTTCTTTCCTCTGTGAGGATTTTTTCCAAGTCGCCCTTAGTGTGTAACGTCAACGTCTCACTAGCATAAAGCACCTCAGGTTTAATAACCGTGTTGTAATGACGAAGTTTAGTGAATGTGGACAGACATTTTTTGTTGTAGACACTCTGTGTCTTGTATAAGGCTCTCTTCATTTTCATTAACCTAGTGTTCTGCGCGATTTTCTCTTTTCCCGTCGGTTCAAGCACTTCACCTAGGTATTTAAAGTGGGCGACTCTATTGATCTTGCCATATTTCGTGTTTAAATTCTGTATGTCGAATTTCGTACAGAAAAACTCTGTCTTTTGGAACGAGATCTGTAGTCCTACTTTTTCGGCGCACTCTTGGAGTACTTCTATCTGTCTGATTGATGTGGTTTCGTTATCTGAGAGTAGAGCCAAATCATCCGCGAAGGCTAGACATCCAACCTCCAGTTCGTCCTTTGGTCGTCCTAGTCGCACTGGCCTCCAGTAACCTTGAAGTCTCAGTTCTTTCTCCCATTCCTTGATAACTTTGTTCAGCACTAGGTTGAAGAGAAGCGGAGAGAGCCCGTCACCTTGGCGAACACCTGTATTGATCTGAAATGGTTCTGAGATTTCCCCCATGAATTTCACTTTTGATGTCGTGTCTGTCAGTGTCTGTTTGATCAATCGCAAGGTCTTGCTATCCAAACCTTGCTCTTGCAAGATGTTGAACAATGACTGACGGTCAATGGAGTCATATGCCTTCTTGAAGTCAACGAACGTACATATAACTGGAGTATTCCTGAGGGCTTTGATTTTCAATATACTTTTTAGGTTGAAGATTTGTTCCGCGCAGGAGCGACCAGGACGAAATCCCGCCTGGTACTCGCCAATCTTGTGTTCCTGCTGGTCCCGAGCCCGTTGGAGTAGGCACGCTGAGAGTATCTTGTACGTAACTTGTAATAGTGAAATGCCCCTGTAATTGTTTACGTCAGAGCGGTCGCCTTTTTTGTGTAACGGGTGGATCAATGCACATTTCCACTCATCTGGTAGCTTTTCTGATGTCCAGATGTCAGTGATAATCTGTGTGAGTTCCCTGAGTGAGTGTGGCCCTAGGTTTTTCAGTAGTTCGGCCACTATGCCGTCTTCACCAGATGTCCTGTTGTTCTTAAGTTTGATGATGTGCCTGTGAACTTCCTCTTGTGTCGGAGGTAATGAGTCTGCGTTCTTGACTGTAGGTTCTTCCTCTGAGAATCTCTCTATTGGTTCTGGACAGTTGAGAATATCAGAGAAGTATTGTGCCATCACCTTGCAATTCTCCTTATTCGTTAGTGCTAATTTTCCATCACCTTTTCTGAAGCAAAGGTTTGGTGGCGTGTACCCTCTGATGTGTCCTGCAAACGTTCTGTAGAAGTCCCTTACGTTGTAGTTACGGAAGTTGTCCTCAATGGAGTCCAACTGTTCCTTCAGGTATCTCCTCTTGGATTGTCTGATAATTTTAGCGGTTGCTTTTCGTGTTTCATGGAAATTCTGTAAATTTTCTGGGGATTTTTTACTGTTGTATTTCTGATATGCCAATTTCCTGGTAATGAGTGCATTCTCACAATCAACATCCCACCAAGGATGTTTGGAATTCTTCTTCAAGGGAATGAGATCTTGTGCTGTTTCTATGATTTTTCGGTGGAAATTTTGCCAGTCATTGGCATGTTCTTTTTCCCAGGCTTCCTTCACTCCAGAGTCTGCGATCTTTTTTGTGTCAAATTTTGGTAGGGGGGTTTTCTTACAGAAAGTTCTCTTTGGGGTGAACTTGACCTTGACGCGGGTTAGGTAATGGTCAGAGTCAATGTTGGCTCCTCTACGTACCTGTACATCATGAATCTCCTTCTGTACTGGATATGAGATTGCCACATGGTCGATTTGGAACTCACCTAACTGCTGGACTGGAGAACGCCAGGTTTTCTGTTTTCTAGGGTGTTTTCTAAGAGATGTTGACATGAGCTTGAGGTTATTCTGCTGGCAGAGTTCTATGAGTCGTGTGCCATTTTTATTTGTGAATTTATGTGCAGGATAGTTTCCGACTGTTTTCCTGTACATCTTTTCTCTACCGATCTGTGCATTGAAGTCGCCCATGAGGAGTTTGACGTCATTCCTGGGGACTTTGGACATCACTGTGTCAAGGGTCGACCAGAATTTTTCTGCGGACTGTGGATCGCTCTTGTTACTTTGGTTAGTGGGGGCGTGTGCGTTGATCAGTGTGTATTTTTTGTTGGCGCACCGGAAGCGCATGCTCATCAATCTGTTGTTTACTGGAGTAACTTCTTCTAAGGATTCTACTATGGTCTTGTGGACCATGAAGGCCATCCCCAGAAGTGGAGCGCCTTTGGCAACGCGCCTGTCAGTCTTGCTCTTGAACAAGCGATAATTGCCGTAGTCCATGGTGTCTTCATCTGTGATACGTGTCTCCTGCAGCGCGAGGATTAGAAGCTTCTGTCTATCGAGTTCTGTCACTAGATTGTGCAACTTTCCAGGCTGTATGAGAGTGTTGATGTTTAGAGTGCCTACGTATGTTGGTGTCTTATGTGGAAGTTTGCCAGAGAACTCCGATTTTCTCTGTGGCCGTGGTTGCCCGGGTCCCCCAGAGTCCGAACGCCCGGGTGCCGTCAGTTGACGGGTGGATTGGTTACCACCTGGGGTAATACTGTTATTATTTGCACGCGCCATGGTTACTTGTAAGAAAAGGGGTCTAGTGGTTATCCACTAGGTTTCTTAGAACCAGGGATTGTTAGTTCCTGGAGCATGTTTACAGCCGCACCACATGGTGAACAGACGCTGACCATAAGCCGCCCAATCTGGGAACAAACGCTTTTGGATTTAGAGTTCTTTATTGGTGGGGAAACCACCTGGCTCTTCCGCTCCATCCATCGTTGGGAATCTTAGATTCCTCTTCCGCCATCAGGACCGTTGACCAATTTTCACCTAGTAACCCTAGGCAGGGGCCCTTACAGGGTGCTACCATCCGGAGCCAGATGGACCCAGGTTTTTTAACGAGGTGTTACTCCTCCCCCTCCTCCTTCCTCATCACTTACGAGTCATAAAGGATCAGGGGGTTAGAAAGAAACCCTTCATCGAGTTCGGTCGTTATGAAAATGTTCAAAACAAAGTCACTGTAGCCCCATGTACTTGGGTGTGTGTAGAATCTGTCTGATAACCGGTGTTAATTGTGATGGCTGTATTAGTGTGTGTTAACTGTTTTTAATTCAAGTAAGGACTGCAGACATTCGATTTTCAAGTAGTTCCAACTTTTGATACTGTTACGTGCCACCCCCTAGTGGCACTTCCGTTAACTGGATTACGGTGGGTAGAAGCACAACACGAATTGTTCCTTTAAAGAAACGTATTAGCTTTATTGCGGGCCAGAAAGATACACCACACAAATAGCAAATACAAGCAATTAGTATCTCACTCTAGTTTCCTCTTGTAGGGAACACTTGTCTTTCACTTGTCAATAAGCCACAGAAGTTAATCCCTCCTAATGGGACCGGTGGCCTCGGTAGAACTACCTGCAACACTTCCTTGAATACACAGGCTACAGTTATTTACGATAGCCGGTCACTCACCACTACACTCTGCTTCGCTGTCCGCTGGCTAGGGAGACAGCCCCCGGTGTTTTCGCAATTCACCACACTAACCTCTCTTGCACTGGAAAACACACTCGCTCAAGACACAGTTCCTCCGTAGGCTTCACACTCCTTCGCTGTCAAGAGAATCAGCTTCACTAGGTTTTCGCAAGTCACGTCACCAACAACTGTCGCTCAGGTAAAGCACGCACTGGCTCAAAAAACACTGTCCACCTCGCTTGCCAGGTCGCTCTTATATAGCAGGCTGGTGACTCTATAAATGCTTCTAGACCCGTCCAGGATTCACGGCTTCTCGAGATTTCCATCACTGGCTGGGTCACGAATATTCTGGACCATCCCTTTGTCCGCGCAGCCCGTTGCGTAAGGCGCACGTAATACACTGAGGCAGAGCACAGCCCGGGGCAGCTGTGACTCATGCGGCGAGGCGACGAAACAAACTCACAGCCGTAACAATACCAAACGCCACCGTCAACGACCAACTAGTTCTGAACTTTGTTACTAGATGCTGCCGCAGTCGGCTCCTGGCGACAAACGTTGAAACATACGAGCGTTAGTCAAATCTAACCTATAATTTAGCTTCACACAAGTGTAATTAGTGAAAGGTTCTTTATCATGCCATACATCTATGACATGGGACCGCCGGCTTTACATCCCTTCCGAAAGGCATACTGAGGGATTTTTAACGATCTTAAAAATCCGTCGACTTCAGCCGGGTTTGAACCCGCAATCTTGGGCATGCTACCAACTACGCCACCGTAGCCAATAATGTGCATGATGGAATGAATCCTTACTGTGATAAATAAGGAATTCTGACAGCAAAATAAATGTATTATTTATTTAGTGTATGGCTTTTGGTGCCGGGAGTGTCCGAGGACATGTTTGGCACGCCAGAGGCTGTAGCTGCTTCAATGCGGACACCCATGGAGTGAGCTACAAGTTCCGTTCAATTTCAAGTAGTTTCAACTTTCGCTACTAGATATCACTGACACCTAGTGGTGAATGTTGGAACTTCAAAGAGCGTTCCAACTAAATACAACCTGCAAATTTAGCTTAAAAACAAGTTTAATTAGTCGAAGGTTCTTTTACATGCCATACGTTTATGACATGGGACCGCCGGCCTTACTTCCCCTCCGAAGGAAGGCATACTGAAGGATTTTATCGCGGGGTTAAATCGCTCACCACCACGGAAATTGGAGGTTCGACAGCGATTATCCTGAGAGTGGTTTTTCCAGACTCCCCAGGCAAATGCTGGGACAGTACCTTATTTTCAAGTCCCGGAGCATGTAACCCATCCCCCACCCTAATAATTACAGTTATACACACTACTGAAATTACACATCTCTTCTCTTCTCTCCCCTCTCCTTCCTTGCAGGTCAGAAGGGCAGGCGATGTGTGCACAACTGATCGTCCTAATCAAGGAAGACAGCACTAATAGATCAAGGTCAACAATGTAACCAGGCGCCATGACGAAACAAGAGCAGTATAGCCTGCCTTTATTAGCCATAAACTATTCAATCAGAACTTACAGGAGAAACACGTGCCATTCTCTTTGCTCAACTCGCCGTATTTGTGGACTATAGATCAAACGGCAGTGATAATCAGCCCCGTTTACTTGAGTGTGTGTAGAATTCGCCTAATAACCTTTGTTTTTATAGTTATAGGATGTGTAGTAGTGTGAGTATTTGAAATTGAGGCGCTGTGGTCATAAATTAGGAAACATTCTCGGATGTCCGAGTACGATTCCCGGGTCTGCCAAAAAAAATTAATTCTGGTGTGGGGACTGGAACGGGCTACACTCACCCCAGGCATTATATGCAAAAATCACGGCCAACCTCAAAAAAAATAATGTAAAGCTGAAATTTGGCATAAATGTTCCCTAGTACCCTAGAAACAAATCCTGAAAAGTCCCCATCTCTGCGGTGTCCGCGTCATAGATTTTGGAAGATTCAAAAGGGCTTAAATAGGGCCTAAGTGCCAAAAACAGCAATTTTGCTTCCTGCGTTTAAAATATTGATCCAAATTTAGTCTCGCGAGCTTTAGCAATTAATAAAAATGAACCAGTAGGTGAACGGACTTATCAGGCCTAATTATTGCTATTGATGAAGGGAAAAAAAACTAATTTAAAATTTTTAGCACAATTTTTACACGAAAATTTGAATAATTTGTAATTAGCAGGTCATTATTTTTTAAACAACTGCTGATATTGACTAAAGACCCAGAATGAAAGTTATAAAGCATACTTTTAGCTTTACATTGGCACATTACCCATGTCTATGCAAGAAACGGTTACCGAGTTACGGTCCCAAAGCATAACCGCTGTTGAAAAGGCACCCGATCGCGTTTCTAGGGGACAGCGCTCGGCCTGTCGGAGCAGGCCAACAACACTCCAAACAATTAATTCAGCTTAAACAGTCTTGGATTTTCAGTAAATTTGGTGGAAGTCCACAGGTACGAAGTTTCAGCACTTCGTGAAGAACGTCCAATCCCGAATGCTGGAGCGTTCACGTAGTTTTGCTTTGACAACGCTGACTTTAACATAAGGACATTGGACGGGCGAAACACATTTCACTGCATGGGAGGCATCAAGTGAACAGGTCTAGCGCTTGACAGTGAAATATCTCCACTCCCACGTACACGAGAAGTTCTTAATGCTGGTATGATTGCGGCGATGGGAAAGTTCAACATTTCGTGGTATCGGAAGCCCTCTTCTCCTGGTTCAAAGGACGTCAAGATTAAGGAGTTAACTGTGGAAGCCCCAAACTCTGTAGCTACTGCGTCAATGATGGACTCCTTGTGGTTATCTGGACGGTGGTCAGTTATTAATTTACCCACCTCGTGGAACGTCTTTATTAAGACGTCACTGTCTGCTCATGCTCAACCAGCTCCCCAGACGACGTCAGTTGATTGATACCCTGCCGTTCATTAACTTGGAACCGAGCAATCCATCAACTATACATTCCGCGTTGAAGTTTGCCGCAAGAGAGTGCGTGGAACTGAAACAAAGCACTTGTTTCGAAACCTTTGACCAGCCCCTATACGCGAAAGCTGCGGAGATAGTCGCATCGGACACTTCAGAGGAACTCAAAAACGTGGTTGTTCGTCTAGGCGGATTTCACATTCTAATGTCGTTTCTTGGGGCAATCGGCTACGTGATGAATGGAAGCGGTTTGGAGGAGCTCTGGGCGGAAATATACACTAAATCGTCAGTGACTCACATGATGTCTGGACACGCATATTCTAGTTAGGCTTGCAATTAGCTCGCTCTTAAAAATGATTACGTTATGCCTTCAATTTCAAATGTATCAATAACGTGAAACTGTGCATGTTCTAGGGCCCTCAGAGCGCATTTTCTGACAAAACAGGCTGTCGGGATAATGTTACTCAACATGAACGACGGGCTGAAGGATGACAAGGACGAAATACAGGCACTTTTTACCGCATTCCAAGAAGGCGCTGCCAACGACTTGCTATCATATCCTTGCCTTGAACCACTTTTCAGAATTTATTGTAATTATTATTATTATCATCATGATTATTATTATTATTATTGTCATGTGTTGTGACATCTCTATATTACGCCTCGAGAGTTTAAAAGTGCGCAGTTTGTCTGTATGTATCTCTCTGTCTAACGTTGTGCAACCCCTGGCTACATACTGCCTTGTTCTCTCGTATTGGCTAGTGTTGTTGCTACCTTCCATTTTGTTGTGCAATTCGTTCTGCCATTGGCTCTGACAATATTTGACGCGAGTTTGGGGCCACTCCCAAACTACGCATTTGATTTTTCTGAGAGGCTTCTCTCCCCTCTGGGGGGACAGAAGCTTGGTCAGTCTTAGACGCGCCGAGATGTAAGGCGAACGTGTGTATTCGGGCAGAGGCCCACCCTCATGGCGCAGCGGAATGTGAGTACGGCTCAATGTATTTCTATCTAACGCAATGTAATTGTTTTTGTTAAACGTTCCTTCTTTTGCTTAATTCTCTTTCCTTTTCAAGATGTTATTGTTAGTATTTTAATCCTTGAACCAGATCTCAGGGACCTTGCGTAATGTCATACGGCGGAGTTCTTTTTGTTGCTTTTGTTATGTGCCCTTCTCACAGTTTTATTTATTTTGGTTAATACCTGTAAGATTCGAAAGTATTGCGTTTCTGCGTCTTGGCTTAAATATATTTCCTGTCGGGCCTTGGTGCTCGTCTTTTGCGTCGGTGTCTCTTTGTACCACAAATGTTTCATTTGATTGGTAGCAATTGGACCTTTGTTTGTGGACAGTATGTGTGAGGTAACGGGACTGATGTCCAACGTCCCACTAATACGTGTCCCTTTTGTTTATAGAATATATGTGACGGTGGTTAACTGGGATTTCTCCAGCTCCGATGTCATATTATTCTTTTTTTATATGTTGCGTTGGTGCGGCATTATGTAGGGAGTATAAGCCTATTTTTTTATAGCGTGCTTTCGATTTTTACCGGTCTCTTTCGTCCCAAGTCAATTGTAATGTAATGTATCTCTGTATATCTCTTTTTCCTTTTGTTTTGTTCTTTCTCTTCCGATTTTCGCCGTATTACATAACTTAATGATATCCCCCCCTTTTTCTTCCCCTTCTTCCTACCTCCGTGAAATCTCTCTTCCCTTTGTTTTACTCCCCTCACTCCTCCCCCATCCCTCAGGTATGTTTACAGTAACATCATGAAAAGCTTCGCGTCTTGTAGCAGTTCGAATTTTGACTTTTTGCAAGTTAGTCGTTTCTCTTTAACTTTAGTAAGTTTCGTTTTATTTTATTTCATGTTCGTATCTTTTCGTTAGATTCATATTGTTGAGCTGTTACTCAGGTTCTGTCGTGCTTTTTAGTTTTTAAGTCTTTATTCTTGGTTTTGGGTTTCTTTTGTATTATTAAGCTTGTATTAGCTTGCCTTTTTTCTTTGTTTTAAATAATTTGTTTATTTCGTGTACACGCTCTTTCTTTTATCCTCAATACATTTTTATATTTTAAGTAATATAGCTCCCTTGTCTTGTCATTTCTTATATTTAAGTTCCCCTTCCTTATCCTTATCCTTATCTCGATTTCGTCAATCTTGTCTTTGTGATGTAACAAAGACACGATTAACACGCCTCTGGGATTTATTTAATTAATTTTATGGGAATCTCGTTTCTGCACTTTTGATTATTGCATTAAGCAATTATTCGTTTGCATTTGGTTTTTTGGAAATCATCTTTTGCTCGCTCCGAAAACCTTGGGCCCAGCACCGGGTCGAGCAAGACGTCTTTTCCCCATCCATTTGCGACCTTGTTGATTTTATCTTCCTCTGCTACTCTGACGCGCATTATTATTATTATTACTAGACCTTTATCGGCGCAATGGTAGCAGAGCATGGTTTTGTTAGTACCTAATGCATTGCGCCGATAAAGGTCTATGTAATAATAATAATAATGCGCGTCAGAGTAGCAGAGGAAGATAAAATCAACAAGGTCGCAAATGGATGGGGGAAAAGACGTCTTGCTCGACCCGGTGCTGGGCCCAAGGTTTTCGGAGCGAGCAAAAGATGATTTCCAAAAAACCAAATGCAAACAAATAATTGCTTAATGCAACAATCAAGAGTGCAAAAATGAGATTCCCATAAAATTAATTAAACAAATCCCAGAGGCGTGTTAATCGTGCCTTTGTTACGTCACAAAGACAAGATTGACGAAATCGAGATAAGGATAAGGATAAGGAAGGGGAACTTAAATATAAGAAATGAAAAGACAAGGGAGCTATATTACTTAAAATATAAAAATGTATTGAGGATAAAAGAAAGAGCGTGTACACGAAATAAACAAATTATTTAAAACAAAGAAAAAAGGCAAGCTAAGACAAGATCAATAATACAAAAGAAACCCAATACCAAGAATAAAGAATTCAAAAACTTAAAAAAAACTAAAAAGCACGACAGAACCTGAGTACCGCTCAACAACATGAATCTAACGAAAAGATACAAACTTGAAAGAAAATAAAACGAAACTTACAAAAGTTAGAGAGAAACGACAAACTTGCAAAAAGTCAAAATTCGAACTGCTAAGACGCGAAGCTTTTCATGATGTTATTGTAAACATACCTGAGGGATGGGGGAGGAGTGAGGGGAGTAAAACAAAGGGAAGAGAGATTTCACGGAGGTAGGAAGAAGGGGAAGAAAAGGGGGAATATCATTAAGTTATGTAATACGGCGAAAATCGAAAGATAAAAACAAAACAAAAGGAAAATGAGATATACGGAGATACATTACATTACAATTGACTTGGGACGAAAGAGACCGGTAAAAATCGAAAGCACGCTATAAAAAAAACAGGCTTATACTCCAACATAATGCCGCAACAACACGACATATAAAAAAAGAATAATATGACATCGGAGCTGGAGAAAATCCCAGTTAACCACCGTCACATATATTCTATAAACAAAGGGGACACGTATTAGTGGGACGTTGGACATCAGTCCCGTTACCTCACACATACTGTCCACAAACAAAGGTCCAATTGCTACCAATCAAATGAAACATTTGTGGTACAAAGAGACACCGACGCAAAAGACGAGCACTAAGGCCCGACAGGAAATATATTTAAGCCAAGACGCAGAAACGCAATACTTTCGAATCTTACAGGTATTAACCAAAATAATAAAACTGTGAGGTGGGCACATAACAAAAGCAACAAAAAGAACTCCGCCGTATGACATTACGCAAGGTCCCGGAGATCTGGTTCAAGGATTAAAATACTAACAATAACATCTTGAAAAGGAAAGATAATTAAGTAAAAGAAGGAACGTTTAACAAAAACAATTACATTGCGTTAGATAGAAATACATTGAGCCGTACTCACATTCCGCTGCGCCATGAGGGTGGGCCTCTGCCCGAATACACACGTTCGCCTTACATCTCGGCGCGTCTAAGACTGACCAAGCTTCTGTCCCCCAGAGGGGAGAGAAGCCTCTCAGAAAAATCAAATGCGTAGTTTGGGAGTGGCACCAAACTCGCGTCAAATATTGGCTAAACCAATAGCAGAACAAATTGCACAACAAAATGCAAGGTAGCAACAACACTAGCCAATACGAGAGAACAAGGCAGTATGTAGCCAGGGGTTGCACAACGTTAGACAGAGAGATACATACACACAAACTGCGCACTTTTAAACTCTCGAGGCGTAATATAGAGATGTCACAACACATGACAATAATAATAATAATAATCATGATGATAATAATAATAATTACAATAAATTCTGAAAAGTGGTTCAGCCTTCAACGTCGCAAAGGGTCGCTTCATGACACATTTTCTTCAATGAGCCAGAAATTTCGCACAGGAAAGCTGTGGGTAGAGTACATCAAACAGCAAGCCTGGAAAATATTGAAGGATTCCGCATCTTCACGCGAGGAAATGGATGTATTCGTCTCGACGGCTCCAGATGAAAATGTCATAATATCATCTGGAGAGAAGTTCGCCGTTTGTCTCTACGATAGTGCCAAATCGGAGTGCAAAAGCCTCGACGAACTTCGGGTAGTGAAATACAGCCAAAAAATTGCCAAACAACCGGTTACAGCGTCATTTAAGCTGGCTTCACTTCCGCCGACTTCGGCGGCATGCAAACAACATTCACTGCGGGTATATTTGCAAGTTCAGGAATGGTTTAGGATTTTCTTTGGATCCGACCCAATGGGGATGGAAAATCCAACACTCAGCTTTAGTACCAGCGACAACTCATCTTCCTGCTGATCCAGATCATCTCCTCAATTTGGTGTCCTACAACTGCAATAGCCCTTTTGGCAGCCGGTGTGAGTTCTGCTGACAGCGACTAAAGACCCGAAGTAAAAGTTGTCAAGTACACTTAGAGCTTTAAAACGATACATTGCCCATACTCCTTAATGTGTGGGAACTGCAGTGGAAAAGCATGTGGCAACGTCACATTTGATGGCTCAGACGATGAGGAGACGATTGAGTCCGATGTAAGCTTTGTTTAGCAAGTGTTCTTTCTCTAAAGAAAGCTTTTTAAGCTTTGTTTTGTTATTAATTGCATTATGCATTTTATGAATGTACGTTTAATTGCTAACTGCATTAAACTCGTTTTGTTCTATGCAAACTGTTTCTGCTAGTTTACCTGGATTCAAAGGAACACCATCCTAAAAGTTCTTGAGCAAAGATACAAAATGAAGTCAGCAAAGGTGAATAGATGGAGCCCACCAGCGTAAATGGGTGTTCGTTCGGAAAGCGACTGCCACACTTCCACTTTTATATTTGTAACTGTATCTCTGCTGCTGTTAGTCAGATGAACATGGGCAATGCATCGTTTTAAAGCTACAAGTGTGCTTTACAGCTTTTACTTCGGGTATTTAGTCGCTATCAGCAGCTGTTTACACGATAAGTCCCGGCTAATGACAAATTTTCGTGAGAAAAGTTGAGCTAAAAATGTTTGATTACTCATCTGTTTAAATGTATGGCAATAATTACGACCAATAAGAGCGTTATATATAACGCAGTCCTTCTCTTATTACTATCAAAGCTCATTAGAAATGATTTTGGATCAATATTTTGAACGCAGGAAGCAAAAATGCTTTTTTTTTGGCACTTAGGCCCCATTTAAGCCCTTTTGAATTCTCTAAAAAGTATGACGCGGACGCCGCAGAGATGGGGGACTTTTCAGGATTTGTTACTTGGGTACTAGGGAACATCTATGCCAAATTTCAGCTTTACATTTTTTTTATTTTTTTTAGGGTAAAACTTAATATGCCTGTGCTAAAACGGCAGTGATAATCAGCCCCGTTTACTTGGGTGTGTGTAGAATTCGCCTAATAACCTTTGTTTTTATAGTTATAGGATGTGTAGTAGTGTGAGTATTTGAAATTGAGGCGTCGTGGTCTTAAATTAGGAAACATTCTCGGAGGTCCGAGTTCGATTCCCGGGTCTGCCAAAAAAAAAAAAATCTGGTGTGGGGACTGGTACGGGCTACACTCAGCCTCGTGAAGCATATCTGAGAAGAGGAGGTTCGAATCTCACCTGGAAGTGGTTTTTCGTAGTTTCTCCCACTTCTACTCCAGACAAAGGCTGAGATGGTTCCTAACTTAAGGCCACAGCCACCTTCTTCCTATTTCTATCCCCCAATTTCCAAACTCATACAATAGTACAGCCATCACAAACACAAATTCCACACACACACCCAAGTATACAGGGATGTCGCAATCCATAAAATAGCAACAACTAACCTAAAACACTGCGAGTAGTGCCGGTCGATACATTCGGAGGACACTATGATGACACGACGTGCTGGGCTCCCGGTCCGCGTGTAGTTAACAGAACCACATACATTGGTCGGTGTCTCACTCACTCGTAACACCACAGTGGTTTGAGCAACGGCCCTATGTTAGTAGTATTGGAATAGACAGGAACACCAGATATCACGGCGGGCTGTTGACAGACCCTTCTCTTCTCGCATGCCCCTTCTCTGCCCCTTCCCCTCACCACGCAAGTTCACAGAGTTGGACCCGAGCAGTACCTCTGCCTGCAGAGAATACGTGTCAGTTTGCGATAACTCAGTTGGATAGGGCATCGGTCAGGAAATCCAAAGGTCCCAGATCGGATTCCTGGACATGCCAGACATTTCAACTCTCTGGTTGACATCTTGATGGCTTGTACGTTATGTACACAACACGACCTAATAGCTGATTAGCTGATTAACCACATTAGGTATTCAAACGATCATGAAAAATACAATACTAAGATGGTGATGATGATTATTATTGTTGTTGTTGTAGTGTAAATAATGGTATCTTTAGGCTACCAAGGGGCCCCCAGAAATACCGTTCCAGTACTTACTTGAAGTAAACGTAGAAAAATCGGGAAGAAACCCACAAACAAGATGGCCGGGATTTGAATATCGGATCTCCAAACGCCAGACTCCCAGTTTAGACGAGAGCGTGCCATAGATATAGGTCTCCAGTTCGTGTCTTCTTACAGTTACCGGCAGTTAGCTCTGCATTTCACCATTCTACTCTCCCGGTATAGTCTACTACTGCAGTGTAAAACATTTGTCTCGCTGAGAGTGTCGGTGTCTGTGAGAACCTACTGTCACGCGCGTCAATGTTCTCAGAGAAGTATTCGGCACGTTCCTCGCACTGCTCTAAACCCCCTCTCCTATCGCTGAGTTCCCAAGGTCATGTGCAGAGCTAACGCCGGTAATTGTCAATGGGGACCCCGCGTTAAATCACTCACCACGACCGCGATGGGGAGATTCGAATCCTGGCGCTGATAGTGTGATTTTATAATTTATAATTACAGTTATACACACTACTAGTCACCACAGGAACACAGGGTGTCAGACAAATTGATCTCACTAAGATGACTAAGATGTCCCAAGTCCCTAAAACGAATTAACAACAAACTACTGACGGCTCAGGGCTTGGGTCCGTGTTTCCCTTACCACTTGAAATGTCTTGTCACGACTGGCTGCGTGGTTCAGCGGTAACGTTCTCGCCTGCTGTGCCCAAGATTGCAGGATTGAACCCTGGCGCAGACAGTTGGTATTTGAGGGTGCGCAAACGCGAAGAAGCCGTGTCAGTAGATTTACTGACACGTTAAAGATCCCCTTCGGGGAAAAATTCCGGCACAACGACGCGACGTCTCTAAATGCCGCAGTAGTTAAGAGGGACGTAAAACCCAATAATATTATTATTTTATTTCTTGTCTTGTTTTTTTCAGATTGGCTGAATTGCCCTGATCAGTGATCGCTCGAAAACTCGTCACACCTCTCTCGGACAGGGTAACAAGTTCGTTCTCTCACAGCGTAGTAATCAGCGGGCAGTGCCTTAGATCGCACGGCTACGTTGGTCAATATTCACAACCAAAGTGTCATTACTGGCAATTAACTCACTTTTCTAAAGGTACTTACTGTAATTATGTATGTGTAACTCACAGACATGGGAGAAGCGTCACATCAGCCAATACCGGTACTCACCTAAAACAGAAAAAGAAATAGCATTAGTTCATTACACAAAACTACCTCTTCAGGATGTCTACCAAAGCGGCTTCGGTGGCGTAGTTGGTAGCATGCTGAGCTTCTATGCCCAAGATAGCGGGTTCAAACCCGGCCGAAGCCGTCGGATTTTTTAAGAGCGTTAAAAATCCCTCAGTATGCCTTCCTTCGGAGGGGAAGTAAAGCCGGCGGTCCCATGTCATAGATTTATGGCATGTTAAAGATCCTTCCACTAATTGCACCTGTGTGAAGCTAAATTGGATAGGTTAAGAATGTAAACAACGCTCTTAGGTTTCTACGTTCGTTGCCAAGCGCTGACTGCGGTGGCGTCTAGTAGCTAAGTTCTGAATTAGACCTAGTAGTCGTTGACGGTGGCGCTTGGCGGCAAAAGTAGGAACTATTTGAAAAATTATAAGTTGCAGTACTTAAAATTAAAAAACAGATACACACACTAATACAGTCATCACAATTAACACCGGTTATCAGACAGATTCTACACACACCCAAAGTACACGGGGCTACATGACCGCGTTGTCGCAGCCCCTAAACTTAAGAACCAACCAACCAACCGATGTCTACCAAAACCAACAAAAAGATTTCCCTGAATTTCCTGATTTTTTCAGGATAAATCAGAAAATTCTCTGAGTAACAGTAGTGGCCTTAACAAATATATAAAACAGAGATTGTACTTAAAGAGCATTTCAAAAAGTGCTTGAACAATAAAGAGTACATTAGCATGACAAAGTTGAAAAGAAAAAGAAAGGAAAAAAAGGAAGAAAGAAACAGAAAAATATATATTTTTTCAATATTTTGCCGATTTCTACATTTTTATACAGAAAAACTATCGTACTTGCAAATATTGAAAGTAGCTCGTCAATAGCAATGCTCCCAAAAATCATACACTGCAGTTAACAGGGACATAAAACCAATAGTTACACATTTATATACAAATACACAGTCTACACATGTATAAGGTGCGTTCAAAAAGTAACGAGCCGGAGGCTTGAATGCGCAAACCGGTGAAGACATCGGCTAATCGTGGCGTGTGTAACGAGGTGTGGTTCCGACCAGAGCGTGGAAGGTCACAGCCTGTCGCTAGATGGCTCGCGTGCACGTCACGTGACGATACAAAGCGAGCAGCAGCATGCATCAATCGTCCAAAGCTGCCAGTCGCATTGCAAACAGTGACATGGAGGCGTCAACCGAAGAGCAAAGAGGTGTTGTTCGGTTTCTGACAGCGGAAGGAGTAGGGGGAACGGACATTCATCGCCGAATGTCACAAGTGTACGGCGAACACTGCATGTCCCTTGCGAGGGTCACGGCGTGGCACAAGCGCTTCAGGGAAGGACGGGTGCCGTTAGCCGACGATGCCCGGTCTGGGACACCTGTATTACCGATGACAACGTCCAGCTGGTTGATGCACTCATTACCCAGGACCGCTGAGTGACAGTGAACGCCATAGCCGCCGTGGTCGCTCCACGACAATGCACGAACTCATACGGCCAACACAGTCGCGGCACTCCTGCAGAAATTCAAATGGGAAGTTCTCGGCCACCCTCCATACAGTCCAGAACTCTCTCCCTGTGATTACGCCATGTTTGGTACCCTGAAAAGGGCTATGCGGGGCCAACGATTCACCTCGGGCGCCGACGTCCAGCTGTACGTGCGGAACTGGTTCACATCGCAGCCCAGGGAATTTTATGAGACAGCCATTCACCACCTCGTGTCACAGTGGGACAAGTGCCTCGACAGCCAGGGCCAATACTGCTAACATACAGGTACTGGTTCCTGTAATTATGCCTCCGGCTCGTTACTTTTTGAACGCGCCTTATAATTTGTGTGCCCTATCTTGCAAGAAATGAGAGCTTACTGATTTAACGTCAGTACGAACATACATCTAGAACAATAATCACCAGAATATACTTTACTCCCCCCCCCCCCCCCCCCATCAAAATTTAAATGCATAATTTCCAATTTTTTTTCAATGTTAAACCTTGTAAAACTAAAGTTCCCTGAGTGGTATTAAAATACCCTGATAGTTCCCTGAGTTTTCCAGGATTTAAAAATTCCCTGAGTATCCCCTATTTCCATGTTTTCCAGAGTAGTAGACACACTGCGCCTTATGCTTTATTCCAAAGCACAGGGCTTCTGAGCAGTAATTTCAAAGTAGGGAATGATATCGTAAACGTTATGCCCCTTAAAACAACAATCATCGTTATATTTCTTCAAAGAGCAACACTTCAATATGAAAGGCACATAATACAATGGCAGGGTCTTCAATGCTGGAACTAGCCTACACAAAACAAGGCTTCAATTAACAATCATCCTATCCACAGATCCTTTTACTTTCTAACAGAGAATGTTTAGGCTTTTGGTCTCTAAGCCAATTGTTTTAAATTTTCAATAATCATCTTTATTTATTTTTGATCGCATATTCTCCCAGCTCGGCTTCACACACGGACTCTGCGAGAGATCATTCCTCTACCGTCGCAAGGATGGTGTCTGGGAGCTGAACACACTTCAGCAGATACAACTGGGGATGGTGACAGGCGTATCGCCCAGGTGGCCGTTAACTTGGGTCAATTAAGGAAGGGTCAGGGAACGGATTTCGGAAGGAAGCCGACCCGCACCAAACATGCTATTTTTTCTGAACGCTTGCCCATCTGGAGCTTCCACCTCGATCGCTTTAATTTTTGGTCAATCCCTGTATATAGCCTACCATAAATTTGGACGAAATCGTTGATGTCAAGTAGGTACGGTCTCCTTGTTAGCCACGTTACAATTTCAATCTCAGCTACGGCCTTCCATAACACCTTTCACCGAAAATACAACCTGCGTCCGCACCTGTGCAAAGGCACATTTTTTTCGAATTAAGTGTTGCAACATCTTGGAGCTAGATCTAGCATCTCTGCGTTAGCCTACTCAGTGCAATATTTCTCGTTTAAAAGGAAAATAAAGATGAGTACTCGTTTGACAGACTAGGCACGTCCAGAAAGAACGTTGCCCAGTCATCGCTACAATCGGTTCGGCACATGCGCGGTAGTTGCTCTGAGTCAAGGAGAAGGAGATGACGCTATATTTAGATCGATGTTTGTTGTTTACGCTGTATAGTGCTTGGTTAGAATGGCGAAGTTGATTGAAAATCCCGCCGCTTGTGAGATTAAATCTGTCATTCGGTTTGTGAATGCGAAAAACAAAAAACCAGTCGAAATTCACGACGGATTTGTGAGATTTACGGAGAAAATGGGATGAGTGATTCAATGGTAAGATGTGCCCGACAGTTGAATGAAGGACATGATCAAGTGCACGATGACTAAAGAAGTGGGCGGCCATCGTTGGGATTTGTGTAGTTGAAGAACGCGTCAAGAAAACCCGTTTTATAAACTTTCCACAAAATTCAAGATCACCTCTTCATGAAACTGTTGACAACACATGTGGCAACGTTTTATGAATAAGGTAGGGGCGTATATAAGGGGGGTGATGAGGAGGCTCCAGCTCCCCCCCTCCCCCCTCGAAAAAAGCCAATAAAAATTAAGAAAGTGTTGCTTTGGTAAAAGCATAAAATAATTGTAAATTTGGTTGTACCCTAATCTTAACTTATTGGCTAAGTTATAAATAATATTAAGATTGAAAATAGACTACCTCCTGGTGTAGTGGCTAGCATTCTTGGCTGCCACCCCGGAGGTCCGAATTCGATTCCCGGCTCTGCCAAGAAATTTCAATTCTGGTCTGAGGGCTGGAATGGGGTACACTCAGCCTTGTGAGGCAAACTGAGAATTCCACAGTACGGTACTTTTGAGAAATAAATTATCGACTTGTAAAAAACTGTTTACCTTTCTGCTTAGTATATTGACAAATATTTAGATATTTGCCATTTATACTCCATAGGCCATAATAAAAAAATCATTAAGTATAAAATTTTATTTGTGTGTTGTATTTTACAACTTTTTTGTATTGCCTAATTGTAGGCTATATAAACTTTGAATCTTATCTAAAATAATCACACAAAGTTACTCGTAAGGCCTATGCTCTAAGATATTGTTTGATATGTCTGGGTATTTTGCGTTGACAATCCCCTGAGAATACTCACAATTTTCCCGGATAGTCAGCAAAATCTTGTGCCACACTATGGCAAGTGCCTCTAAAATGGTGGAAGCTATGTGAATAGTTACGATTTGTACGTTGTTTTGCATTAGGCTAAATCAGCGGCGTCCAGCCTTTGAAGGCTCGGCGTGCTAGATATGCTGCGCCGCACGCCGCGCCGGCAGGCTAGCTCCTGCCTCTTTTGGCTGGGCTGCCTGTCCTGACTGCCGGTGCTGCGATAGCTCTTCACCGTGTCTGACCGAGTCAAGTTGGGATCGCTAGCGCACCGGACGTAATACAGTACAACCTGCCTAAACCGGACCCTTTATATACCGGTACCGGAAACGTGGACAAACGGAAAACAAAATTTTGATCGGAGGTATTTCCTATGTAAAATGACACTCTAAACCGGAAAACTGCCGAACACGGAAACTGAAAGAAATTCCGGAACTGTAGGCGTAAATAACCTGACTAAGACGGATTATCTTATCCATGATACAAAGCTATGTACAGTACAACATTTTGAGCGCGACTGTACTTGCACCAAAGTTGTAGGAAACATTAACGACTGAAGACATTCAAAGTGCAGCTGATATTGCTGCCGAAAACAGCCGGTGCGAAGTCATGGAAGAAATAGACGACGACGACGACGACGCGACGATGAAGGCAACGAAAGGGAGCAGAGGCGGCTGGTGATATTGGACTCAAGGACGCCGCCCTCCCACCCTCATCATCAGCCCTAATGTTCTCTCTCCTCGCACCTAATGTTTTGCCATCGTGACAAAATATGTGTAGTTCCTCTCCTTGTCGGTAGAGCGCACCGGATACTCACGAGGACTCATCAAAAATCGCCCGCTTTGTAATTTACGTTGCCATGACAACGAATACCTCCACTTATCCCTTCTCCATCCTCTCACGCGCTACGTCACGAAATGTGTGGACTCAGTCTTCCTGAGTCTGATGTGGCCACTGGATAGCTTCCCTCCTGGCGCGCTAGGAAGCAGCACCATGTCAATGTGGCAGACATAAGTTTTGTATTGATGTTAATGGCGAAGTTGGAATGTATTCTGGATGATTTTATAATGTTGCACTGCTGCGTTCCCTTTTGTAAATCAGAACTGGGCAAATTAGAATATCGAGGAATCTAATTTCATGAGATACAATCGGACAATTCATTGCGTGAGAAGTGGTTACGTGGAATTTGCAGAGAAGTTGACAAGAGAGGAAGCAAATGGTTACCTTCTGATCGCTCTGTTGCGTGTAGTCTTCATTTTCTTCCTGAGAACTTCAGATCACATACATTATTATCAAATTGGTTACTAGGGGGATGTGGGTTGGCGACTATGGGACCACAGCTGAGTTTCCTTGAGCTGAGCTCCTCTGTAATATCTTTCATGTCAACTCTTACCCCAACGTTATTAGGGTATCGGAGGCCTTAATTGGCTCTTGTCTTTTTCTTTCCTGATGCCCTAATTTTTGCAGGATCAGACCTCATTTTGTCCTTTTTCTGCCTTCTCTAAGAGGCCCTAAAAGAGGTAAGGTGTGTGTTGTCCCACCATGCACGTTGCACATTAGATATCGATACACCCCCAATGATGAAGATAATTGTTGTTTAAAGGGGTGAAATATCTAGATCATCTACCCTTGGTGGTTTAGGTGATGGTGAGAAATTATGATTAAATGAAATCTACAGCTAGGCTTAACTAATTACTGACTTACAACTAACTTATGTACTAGAAGAAGAAACCGACAATAATAAAAGAAAGAAACGAATAAGGGAAATAAATGACGGAAAAGAAAAGCCCTCTATCTTCGAAGGGCAGATGACCTTGCTGTTCATCCTCTTAAACCAATAATCAATCTTCGAACAATGGGTATTGAGGTACTTGGAAACTACTAGAGCCATTAAAGGCAGGCAGAAGAGGGAAATAGGAGAGGGTCCACCCCCAAGTCAAAGCAAAAAGGGGAAAATGGATCTCGCTCTGGAACACATCACGGTCGCCAACTCTCGAGCTCAAAAGCTGAGCTCTTGAAGGTGTAGCCCTATCCAGGGTGCATTACGTGTGATGGAGCTTCACACACCCTGCCTCCTTTAGGGCCTTGTGTAGAAGGTATTAGATGTTATGAAACTAAAAGAATAGGGCTGACCCCTCGAAGAATGGGGGTATCAGGATATATGATATAAGGTTCAGTTACGGCAGGAAAATGAATGCCTCCCTAGACTTTGGATGCTCTAATGCTATCTGGGTTGGAAGAGAACAAGAGTTGACTAATGGAGGTCGACAGGTAGATGACAAAGAAGAGCACGGCACAAGTGGAAATAATACCGGCTCGGCTGGGGTCTAATGGTCTCCAACCCAAGTCCCACTAGGCCTAGTTGTGAACCCTTGTGGTGGGGATACACCCTCAAGGGCTCATCGCTAGTGAGCTTGGAATTGGCAACCCTGATGGATTCCTGAGCTGGGTCCGGTTTTCTTCTTTTTCCAGTGACTGGCAGCAAATATTTTTAATACCTTTGTTATTTCTTTAAAAACAGTAGTGCCTAGTCCAAACGAAATAAGGAAATCAAGCTACAAAAATATGTGAGAAGAAGAAACACAATTCATGTATGAAATCATCTCTCTCAATTACTGGATAAACATCACAAAAAACGGCTTACATCTTAAACGGTTGAGTCCCCCCACTCGGTAAAATTCACGAGCCGCCACTGAAAGGGAGCCAAAAAATACACACTTTTAGAGAAGCACTACCTGTTGTGAGTGACCTTCAGGAATTTGCAGCTTCCAAAAATGTTCCACAACTGCTGGAGTTAATGCAGGATGCAAAGATATCATAGAACGTTCTCTTGTTAACAAAAAGTCACGACAATGCACTTTGAAGGACATGTGGAAACAAAGAAACGAGCAGAGAAACTCAAATTTTTGTACGTAAGTTGAAAATACAATGTAATCAATGCTTGATTTGTAAAAAAAAAACAAAAAACGGTACTGTGGGCTACAGGATGGTGGTGAGAGGGGGGGGGGGGTGATGGGGGTTTTATGGAATATTGAAATATAGAGTTCTAAAAGCGATACGTTTACGCTTTTCTGAACACTTTTAAAAATTAATCAATGGACAAAATAGCAATCTAATTATGATTGCAATTTTAAATTAAATTGAGACTGCTGTAGCAACATTTTTCTAACTATAGCCATTGTCCTATATTAAACTTTAATGTAGGCGAACTAGGCTACCATTCAAACCATGCACATTATTTCAATTTCATTTTTTACGTCGTTTAAAAAATTAAATACATTCGGTTTGAAAATACACACATGTTCACCAACAATCATTTATTTCTTGTTTTATAATTTTGTCTTTACTGTTTTCTGAAATAATTAACCAGTCAAAGACCAAGTTGACCTTGACTTACAACTAACGTTCCACAGTTCTAAAAATTATGTTATATTTTCGACTTTTCCCCTATCATAGGTTTCAGTACGGCGTACCGGAGCGTACCGTCACAAATCTAGCCCTGAATGTAATACATGTGAACCTATTTTCTTTTTTATTTGCAGACCTATATCTTAAATTATTATTTCTTTGCAATCCTATGCGAACATACAGTGTATCTTTGTAGTGTATTTTGTCAACCCTTTGTATAACTGAATCCTGTGAAAACAGACAAATGAATCGAGAACGATTGCGTTCCGCTTTAGGCAGGTATGCTACACCACACGCCAGCAGGCTAGCTCCTACCTCTTTTGGCTGGGCTGCCTGTCCTGACTGCCGGCGCTGCGAAAGCTCTTCGCCGTGTCTGACCGAGTCAAGTTGGGATCGCTAGCGCACCGGACGTAATGTAAACAAATAAACAAACAAACTGTTTGTTGGTTGTTTGTCCGATACGTCTACATTGTGTTTCGCGCCGAGAAACGAGCGAAAGTGGGAATAAGGAGGCCTTTAAAAATATACACAGCGTCATCGAAAAATAATGCCAACGTGTTAAACAATGATAGCACCGAAACCCTTTATGTTAAACGTGTAATTCTTTCACTGAACGCCAGCTGGTTAAAGTAAGTTTTGTTTTGGAGGGGACGTGACCTTGCTATGCGCACACTAGATGTGCAGTAGCCAAGGTCGGCCGGAGGCGCGCGCGCCAATGAAGTCCTGACCTAACCCCTTTGGATTTTTTTTCTGGGGGATACATTAAAAACATTGTGTATGCAGAAAAAAATCGGGATTTGGAGCACCTGCGGGAGCGAATTCCTGCTGCCATCTTGACAGTTACTCCTGAAATGATTCACGTACCAATCCAGCCATTGGGAAAGTGTGCGTTCAATGCTGATGTTGGTGGTCGGCCTGGCCTAGATTTTTTCTCTACAGTCCCTGTTCCTATATACTAATTAAACCATCGAATTACAGCTTTGTAATCAGGTGCAGTTTGTCGGGCGGTGCAATCATAGGCGCGCACGCCCCCGGCCGACCTTGGCTACTGCGCATCTAGTGTGCGCATAGCAAGATCACGTCCCGTCCAAAACAAAACTTACTTTAACCAGCTGGCGTTCAGTGAAAGAATTACACGTTTAACATAAAGGGTTTCGGTGCTATCATTGTTTAAAATGTTGGTATTATTTTTCGATGACCCTGTATACATACAAGGGTTGGAACTTAAGTAGTGGCAACTATTTATTATCAAGAGGTACAAAAGTGGTACATGTTAGCAACCTTTACAGCCTTTTAAAGTCGTCACCAGCGTGGTGTAGAACCCGTTGCCAGCGATGTGGAAGTCGCAGTTTACCTTTCGCCGAGCCCGTCCTGTCGATGGTGTGCATGGAGCAGTCTACAGCCTGTCGAATCTATGCAACAGTCCGGAAGCGAATGCCACGAAGTGGTTCCTTCATCTTAGGGATTAAATCGGAGTCACAAGGACTTAAGTCTGGGGAGTATGGTGGATGGTACAGTACTTCCCAGCCCCATCGACCGAACAAAACTGCCACAGCTCGCGCTGTACGCGCCCGGGCATTTTCGTGCAACATGATGGGTGGTTGCCGCAGAAAGTGTGGCCGCTTCTTTTGCAATGCTGGGCCAAGGTGGTGCTCCAAAAACGAACAGTAATACTGTGCATTGACGATCTGTCGTGGAGGAACGTAATGCGTTAGGATCACGTCATCACGAATGGCGGCATCATGGGTCACCACGAAAGTCGAAAGACCGTCTGACCCCCAGTGCGGTGAAGGTGATGGTGATCCTCGTGTACGAGATGAAGCAACCACTTCGTGTCACTCGCATCCGGACTGTTGCAGAGATTCGACAGGCTGTAGACCGCTCCATGCACACCATCGACAGAACGGGCTCGGCAAAAGGTAAACTACGACTTCCACATCGCTGGCAAAGGGTTCTACACCACACTGGTGACTACTTTGAAGGACTGTACAGGTTGCTAACATGTACCACTTTTGTACCTCTTGATAATAAATAGTTGCCACTACTTAAGTTCCAACCTTCGTATTTATATATTTAAATATAGCCAAATTAAGAAACGTTCGATAGCATTCGTAATAAACCCATTAAAAAAAAAAATTAAAAAATGCCTTTGTGAGAATCTAGAATAATTGCTCCATCGAGTACACTGCACTGAATACACAAAACCCATGGATAATACATCATAGAATGTGTCCCTTGTAGATGAATGGACCAACATTTTGGAAGTGTTGAGGCAAGCCAGCTGACGAGATATACGAGTTCGCCAAGCACCGGTCAGCCCCCGGCCAAAGAAACGAGTTTCCAGCCTGCAATGGTGAGGTCACGCTTCCAAGGATTCTCTTTCTCTTCCCGGGATACCCATAAGAGACGATGACTCGCACTCCAAAAACTGTGGTTGTTTCTGTTAGGTTTTGTTATTGTTAATTCATTAGAGCCTCCGTGGCTTAGGCGGCAGAACGCCGGTCTCTCACCGCTGGGTCCGTGGTTCAAATCCCGGTCACTCCATGTGAGATTTGTGTTGGACAATGCGGAGGCAGACAGGTTTTTCTCCGGGTACTCCGATTTTCCCTGTCACAATTTAATTCCAGCAACACTCTCCACTATCATTTCATTTCATCTATCATTAAGTTAATCATTGCCCCAGGCTTCGGCAGCCGGCACAGTTCATATCCTCGACGCTAGATGGAGGCTTCATTCATTCCATTTTCATTGTTAACTCATTCTAGGGATTTGGGATATCTTGGTCATCAGCCCCTGTACTGGGTGTAGGTTCAATTTGTCGGATAACCTGTGTTTCTGTGATGACTGTAGTAGTGTGTGTAGTTGTATTAGGTATAGGGATGGGGTATGTGCCCCGGGACTTGAAATACTATTCAGTTATTTGCCTGGAGGAAGTGTGGAAATGTACGAAAAAAAACACCCAGGATAGCCACTGTCAGCGCCGGGATTCGAACCTCCGATCTCCGGACGTGCTGCAGCTTTCCACCGTGGTCGCGGTGCATGCACACGGCAAAACATAGGAGAATTTAGTGTTTTTTTTTCATGTATTGTGCCTTAATCATTTCAAATATCCCATCCATCTATATGGTGCACCATATTAGGTTCACTGGCTATTGACATTTTAGTACTACGCTAATCAAATAATTTTCTTAATATTGGATGATGCAGGGGACATAAAATATCTATTAGTCCTCGAAACATGTACCATTTCTAATGACCACATAAGTGATCATTTTCAATAAAAGTATTGATTCAGGCGGAACCCTAGCCCATTAAAAAACGGAATTTAGAGAGAGGAGACATAATTATGCTGTCACCTCTGGCAAAGAAAGAAAAGAGTAGTTGCTTCAAACTCGTAACATGTATAATAGACTATCTTGTCAGGAGACTTGCTCAATGTTTAGTGTTATTTATGAACGGATACAAACAAAAAAACTCGGTTAGCAATTGTTCATGTTTTTAGATATCTCGTCTCTATTTCATAAGAATGACAGTGGAAGCAAGTCATTTGATTTTGCTGTACACAAACCAGTCACAGTACACTGGGCAGATGACCTCGTAGTTCCGCCCCTTAAAACAACAATAACTAACTATAACTACACCGGGATCCGCATCCTTGAGAGGCTCTAGGTTCGATTCCCGCTCAAATTGTGGGACATAAACTTCGATAGCTTAATTCCTCAGGCTTGGGGACATGGTGCTCGCGACGCCTTCGTAATTTACTTCATCATTACCACGAAGAGCAAGTCACCTACGAGCGAAAGTTTAAAGGGCGCGTTCTTTCATCACTAGGGCCCGGATGTTGATGCCGTAAAAAAGATTAAAAAATGCACTTAAAATTTTCAAAAATGACTGTAATAAATGACCTAAAAATTCGAAAAATGCACTATAAGATGGAGAAAATGATTTTATAATAATAAACTCACCAATATTTCAATAATTCGAAAAATGCACTATAAAATGGAGAAAGCGGCAATGAACGATATCTCTCGCCGTGAACTGTGCGGAACTGAGACAAGAATATACACCCCTTCCCCTTTCTACCCCGCCACAGATGACCTTCGTCAACAGATCAGATAACATTCCATTCCGCTAATAACTGGCTTGTGAGGAAAACGGTACCGTTCTTCTGCGTCCAAGATATATATTTTTCTACCAATAGCAGTACTGAGATATTTTATTTCAATATTTTCAATTATCTTGTATCAGCTACTAGCTTCTTCTTAACTCTGAGAGACGTAAATCCCCCATATAAAGCTGTGAAATGACTAAATTGGAAGAAAATGACCTTAAAAGGCCGATTTCTCTAAAAATGACCAAACAATTCTATCAAACTTAAAAAAAAATGCTCTTAAAATGAAAAATAGCAAAAAATGCAAAAAGATGCAAAATAAAAATAACATATTTGATGACTGGGTGACCTGTCCGGAGTTTCTATGTACTTCAGCATTGTTTTAGACAGCTCAGTAAAAGGATGACATGTCATCAACATCCGGGCCCTATTCATCATCATCATCATCATCATCATTCATCCATCATCTTTCTTTGCGAACCCATTGCCAACACAATGACGATCTATCTCACGTGAAAGTTCAATACCTGATTCTAGGCATTGTATCTTGTTACGGTCCAAGAATCATAATCTTAACGCTATTTGCTGTCAAAGGTGTCTTACCTGGCTACTTTCTTATCTCCCACCGCAAAGCTGTTATGACTCACAAGGCCAAGGTCCTTCGAAAACCTGTTTCTATTGGAACAACATATATTTTATTGACTTCACTTAATTTAATGATTACGTCAACACTTCTGACTCTACATCAACCTCCATAACACCCGCGACTATTGTCTTATTCAAAGCCTGTCCAGAGAGGATGACAATGGACTCTTTCCAACACAACAACGCAAGCCTCCATGCTTTCTTGATAATCATGATTTGACACCTTGTGATTTCCGCCTCCTCGAGTCGATTAGAATGCGGAGACAACATTTTCTTGACAATCATGCCACGGTCACAAATGTTTTTTAAAAAAGTTTACTTAACTGTAACATACTTTATAGAGCGTGGAATGAAGGCGTTTGCTCATTGCTGGCAACAGTGGCGGATCCAAGATTTCCTTCAGGAAGTAACCCATATATATATATATACATATATTTTTAATGTTAAAAAAAATAATCTGTAACTAAAATTCAACTGTAATCCAACGTTTACCCTAATGTTCAGCGAGGAAGACATTTTCCTACAGTGGTACTAAAATAGAACACGGAAATTCCAACTATAATTTCACGCCAATAGGTGACAAGAGGTCTACTGCCATTTGTTGGTTCTATTATTGTTCCAAGGAGGCTAACTTCTGGGCTACCGGCTTTTTGTGTGGATCTTAACTGGAGAAGGCCATAATGTGGCCAAAACAGGTACTGATTAATTAATTAATTAATTTTATATTTGTTATAATTATTGATTGTGGTGGAATAAATTAATGCAATGCCATTTGGTGTTTACTTTAATTAGCAGCTTTGGTGGCGTAGTTGGTAGCATGCTAAACTGCTGTGCCCAAGATCGCCTGTTCAAACCCGGCCGAAGTCATCGGATTTTTTAAGAGCGTTAAAATCCTTCAGTATGCCTTCGTCCGGAGGGGAAGTAAAGCCGGCGGTCCCATGTCATAGATTTATGGCATGTAAAAGATCCTTCCACTACCTGAACTTGAGTGAAGCTAAATTTCTAGGTTAGATTTCGTTGAAACGGACTATCAAAGTTCCAACGTTTACCACTAGGTGTCAGTGACATCTGGTAGCGGAAGGTGGAAGTACTTGAAATTGAAAACGGAACTTGTAGCTCAACCCCGCTTGAAGCAGCTACAGCCTCTGGCGAGCCGAACATGTTCCCGGCACTCCCGGCACCAAATAATTTACTTTAATTTAATTATCAATAAGGAAACTCTCAGATATGATTAAGATCCGATCTCTACATTCTTCTACATGGCAGCAAAATGCAATTTGAAGCTTGTGCCAACAATAAATTTCTTCTGTCGTATTGTGTCAGTGGCGTTAACTAGGATTCTCTTCTGGAGGAGGATGGTGAGTGTGGACAAATTGAGACAAAAGCAATGAAAACAACTATCTACAAGTTTTCGTGTTTGATTTCGATAGCATTTGCATATCAACCAATGTGCAAAAGCTGTGTGGTACTACATGGGGATCAACAGCTACAACACTTCGCTGCTTTGCACTGGAACTAGTCTATAGCACAGCAGAATATTCCGCTCCTGTATGGCTAAATAGCAATCATACCAACGAACTCGACACCCAACCCAATACAACTATGCACACGATCCCACTCCTACATTTTGGCTCCCAACTTTAAGTCACATTCAACCACCTAAACTCAGAAGACAGGATGCTTTGGTACGTGAATATAAGAAAATGTTGGACTACCCTGACCTTCCCATTCATGACTTCATCCCAAGTGCAATATCTGACAGGTTAAAATCCAGACAACCAGCAATAAAATCTGCTAAGGAACTTTTTAACAAGGGATTTGATACAAGCGATAGATGGGAACAAACATGGATCCAGCATACACCAGCAGAAGTAATAAACAGTATAAATACTCACAACAAACCAGAGGGATTCGATCTGCCTCGACGTACGTAGAAGACTGCCAACAGGATTCACACAAACCATGGAGTGTGTAAGGACTTACTCTACAAGTGGAACAAAATTCCCGATCCTGTATGTGTTTGTGGAGCGACACCCCAGACCATACAACACATTGTGCAGCAGTGTGGTATTACGTTATACTCAGGGGATTTAAAGGATTTTCTTGTGTTGACTCCAGATGCTGTTAAGTGGATAGACAATTTAAATTTTACATTTTAAGTGCCAATTGTGACTGTAGGTTACACTAACATTCTCTGTTTTACTTTTATTGTAATAATGTCCTAGAATTTTTGCTGGTATGTATTCTGAATGTTGTTGTGTTTTAAAATGTGTTGCCATACGCTAAATAAATAAATAAATAAATAAATAATGTGCAAAAGCTCGAAAATGAACAGTTTTGCAGCAAGTGTTCAGTTCAGGTAACACTAAAAAAATGTTGCAAAAGTAAAGAGAAACCTTCTCAAATTAGTAAGTATAAAAGTGCATAAACCCGTAGTTTTTCATCAATCCGTAGATTGGTTTCATTCAAAATAAAAATTTCATCGAATTGAATATTTTTATTGTTTGGCTCGGGGGGGGGGGGAGGGGGGCAGAGGGGGGGTAGAAGGGGGCACTGATCCCTCTATTCAAGTATCATTAAGAATAACTGGTTACGTAGTATTTTATTTTCATTTCGTAGCGTAGCTTTAAGCTTTAACTGGGTATGTGGGGTGCATAGAACACCACACGTGTAATATTCGCTTGTTTTTTTTTCTGACAGAAGTTGGCTACACTGTTGAGGAACTCAGTGCCTTCTTGAATAAACTTGGGAGTTTAATATAACGTAATTTGCATTGTCTAATAAAGTTGTGTTTATTATTGCCGACAATAGCATTTATAGGCTGGGGTGTCGTCAGCACCCCGCATACCCATTTACGTTTCTACTTCGCAAATTGAGCTGTCGCTTCTGTGTTGCGTTGGGAGTGTGTGAAATGAATACTTCTTTAGATGAAGTGCAGGAACGGATCAGGAAGCTTCTAGAGGAAGTAAATAATTGTCTGGAAGTAATGAAGAATTGAGCTTCAAAATTTACATGTAGTACGAAACCAAAATATTAAAACTTAGGGATTGGAAGTCAGTAAGGTATTTATTTTTATAACTGTGGTGCCAAATATCTTATGATAATATTTTTAAGGTAGTAATAAAGAATGAATTTGGTATATTTGGTCTTTATTTAACATTTGTAAAAGAATAGTGCAATTTAAGGTTAAAGGCAATCTTTATGCGTGTTTTCTGACTTCTGGCAGTCTTCTTCCAGGGGTGCGGTTGTTCTCGGCTGCCTAGTAATACCTAACCCTTCCTGTATACATCCCCTTTAACATAACTGTGCGCCAAAAAGCACGAAAGACAGATAGCCTAATAATTCGGGTCTGCGACTGATTAAAATGCAGTGCACACAAAAGGCAATACAGCTTCATGGTCTTAATAGAGAAACTTATAATGTTCATCAGCGAGTCTCATTAGACCTCGACTATCTTCAGCAGAGCTAATTACTTCCACGGAAATGACATGTTTCGTGTAACGCGAGGTTATCAAGCGGGCGGGCCTGACAGTCTCCAAGTTACAGAACACGAGATGGCAAGCGACCGATAAAACAAAGAGCGCCTGATAACGCAACCGGAAATAAGATCCTACTAAAAGTGGCACAGAGTTGTGGAAGTATCGAAAAGAACAACATAATTGTCTGGGAAAATGAAGATAGCGACTGTATGTTGGTACTAGCTAAGTTTGACATCCCAACTTCGAAAGATATGGAAAGATAAACCTATTTTAAAACATGATTTTAACATTCTCATACATTTAGGGCCATCGTGGCCAACAGTCCTGTGAATATAGAAAGATTTTTTAAAGTAAAATTTTAACATTCTCACACACTGCTTGCGATTAAATATCCACCGTGTTTTCAAATCAATTTTGTGAGTTCGTGTAGGGAAACTATGTAGAATATTACATTGTTCTGTGTGTTACAATATCTATTAATGCAACCAGCAATACTACACAACGTTTTGAAATCGTTACTTTATAATAGAATAAATGCTCGCACGTTTTCGATGTACATCAGTACTCAGCTGATCGCAGCACCACGGCCGACTGAATGCGCGTATAGAGCGCAGCTCGTATTCAGTCGGCCGTGGCAGCACATAACAGCTTCTCGGAACGTCCGCTTACAGCAGCACTTCAGTATACGCACGGAGCCTATACGCTGCCGAAGTCTACGTCACTTCCGCTCCGTTGCTAAGCAACTGGAGCAATACATCATGGCTCCCTTGTAGCTTATTTCAGACTTCGAGCCGTCATTATTTCCTATTTGTATCGTATAAAACTGTACATGCATGGATGTCCAGAGGCAAGAAAGCATAGAAAAGTATATTTTTCACAGTAATTTAACATAGTTGTCCGATAAAGTTGTAAAATATTGCGTACGAGATGCACATTAAGTCTTAGATCATAAGTCGTAGAGATGTGGCCTACGATATTTACCTTAAATTAAGTGAAAACATGAAAATATAACATTTCTGGATATTGTGAATCACGTCCCGTATGAATGATCAATACTACGGAAAATAAAGTACCGTAGGCCCTACCAGTAAGCGATGAATAAAATGAACTTAAGGTCTATCAATGCATAAGGGAACAGTTTAACATATTTGGATGAGAGTTTAGGCCAAATCTCATCAACGGCTGTAGAAGGAACAAAGACTGCATTTCAATACAATTTGTGTGTTTACCACAACGCCGCATTTGATTGAAAACGAATCAAATTGACAAAGCCTAACCTGTGTGCTCAATAACAGGTTAGAGAAGTCTACAATTAAGGTATATCGTCCTACCTCGTTCTAAATAATGGGACACTTTTCCTATCCTAGCTCTAAATATTAGGCCACTAAAATTGGCATGAAAATATCCGAGGCTCTCACCCAATAAGTAGGCCTACACCAAGCTGATGACCACATTATCACACTGATTAATGTTACACATTAGCTGGTGTGCCACAAAAGAGCTAAATAGAATTAGCTGGCATATAGAGATTTAGAACAACAACAACAACAACAAAAAAGCCACCCTGCATCTTCACGAGCAATCATAGCAAACATTCACACAATATGTGCTGGACAGTCAAAGTGGCACAAGTAGCCTACTTGGTATGAAGTGGGCCAAAGAGTTGATGTAGGGAAATGCTAGTCCCGGTACCATAACGATGATCCATGTGCTATGGTACTAGATGGCTCACACAGTTTCCAGTCACCAAATTGAATAGGACTTTCTACTTGCAACTTCAAACCTTTCCACAGACCACAAATTATGCTCAGTTCAAAAAATAAAATACAGTATTTAGGCAGAAATTTTCAGTCTAGGATAGGCCTAATTGTTATTTGGAAACAATTCACTGCTTAAATAAATTAAGTGAAAAATCACTACTCAGAAAAGTTGTAGGAGAACATTTATTTGAATCAGATGTAAGGTTATGTAGGTTGTCATTTATAATACTTATAGTACAAACCATATTTAATTACAACTACACTGCCCACATGAACCAAAACTTCCTTCATGTGACATATATGTCCTAAATATCTCTCTATATTAGATATACTGCATCCACTAAATGATGTTATAAATAAATATTTATAATTTGTAGACTTCAAACTTCAATTGCAGACGAATGGGCAATTTTGAAGAATGAAATAACAAAATCCGCAGAAGAAAACATTGGTAGGAAAGAAAGAATAGGTAGAAAACCGTGGATCACTCAGGATATACTAGAATTGATGGATGAAAGGCGGAAACACAAGAATCTAAGAGATGAGAAGGGGAAAGCAGAATACAGACGTCTGAGAAATGAGGTTAACAAGAAGTGCAAGGAAGCGAAAGAAGAATGGATGAAAGAGAAATGTGCAGGTATAGAAAATTGTCTGAACTTAGGAAAAGTAGACACAGCTTATCGAAGGATTAAGAATACTTTTGGGGAAAACAAGACTAAGTGCTGTAATATTAAGGACACAAATGGAAAGCCTCTAACAGATAGGGAAGAAAAGGTTGAGAGATGGAAAGCTTACATAGAGAGTTTGTATAAGGGAAAGGAGATTGAGAATCATGTAATGGAAAGGGAGGAGGAAATTGATGAGGATGCGAAAGGAGATTTAATATTGAGATCAGAATTTGATAGAGCTTTGGAAGAATTAAGCAGGAACAAAGCACCAGGCATAGATGATATACCGATTGAGTTGCTACGCTGCATAGGAGATGAAGGTCTGATCAGGTTATTTCACTTGGTGTGTAGGATTTATGAGACAGGTGAGGTACCCCCTGATTTCAAGAAGAATGTAATCATCCCTATACCAAAGAAAGTGGGAGCTGACAGATGTGAAGATTACCGTACAATCAGCTTGATTACTCATGCTTCAAAGATCCTGTCTAGAATAATTTACAAGAGGATTGAAAGCCAGATAGAAACGGAGTTGGGTGAAGACCAGTTTGGTTTCAGGAGAAATGTAGGAACAAGGGAAGCTGTACTAAGTCTTAGGTTGATTTTAGAAGGTAGAATAAGGAAAGATAAGAGAACGTTCATGGCTTTTGTAGACTTAGAAAAGGCTTTTGATAACGTTGATTGGACTAAATTGTTTGACATTTTGAAATCAATTGGAATAAAGAACAGGGATAGGAGGGTGATATACAATCTGTACAGAAACCAGACAGCAGTCATTCGAGTTGAAGGACATGAGAGAGAAGCTGGTATTCAGAAAGGTGTAAGGCAAGGCTGCAACTTATCACCCATACTTTTCAATCTTTACATTGAACAAGCAATGAAGGAAATTAGAGAAAAATTTAAAGTGGGAGTGAAGATTCAAGGAGAAATAATTTCAACTCTGAGATTTGCTGATGACATCGTCATCTTGGCTGACAAGCCTGAGGATTTGAATGAGTTTTTGAATGGTATGGACTCCGTCTTACGGAAAGAATTCATGATGAAAATAAATAAATGTAAAACAAAAATACTGGAATGCAGCCGAAATAAATCAGAAACCTCTATGGAGATCAAATTGGCAGGTGAAAAGCTGAAGGAAGTAGGAGACTTCTGTTACTTAGGAAGCAGAATAACCAGTGATGGACGAAGCAAAGAGGATATTAAAAGTAGGTTGGCTTAGGCAAAGAAAGCATTTCTACAAAAAAGGACTCTGCTGACATCGAATATAGATTTAGGTATTAGGAAGTCATTTTTGAAAGCATTTGTCTGGAGCGTGGCGCTCTATGGAAGTGAAACTTGGACTATTGGTGCAGCAGAAAAGAGGAGAATTGAAGCATTTGAAATGTGGTGTTACAGGAGAATGATGAAGATCAGATGGGTAGATAGGGTTACAAACAAAGAGGTATTAAGACGAGTGGGAGAGGAGAGATGTTTCTGGTGACTGCTAATGAAGAGAAGAGATAGGTTGGTAGGACACATACTAAGACACCCAGGAATAGCAAGCTTAGTTATGGAAGGAAGGGTCGAGGACAAAAACTGTAGGGGTAGACCAAGGTTAGAATATGTTAAACAGATTGCCTCCGATGTAGGGTGTCGGAGCTATGTAGAGATGAAACGATTAGCTCAGGACAGGAAGGCATGGAGAGCTGCATCAAACCAGTCAAAAGACTGAAGACTCAAACAACAACAACAATTTGTAGAACGCGCCATGCAATTCTTGCCTCAGGAGTGAGTGGTCGACTTTATTCATATTATCTCGCAAAATTCTCGTACTTAATCCATAAAAGTTCACTTCTATTTTGTAGCTCCAACATTGTGGATAATCTTCACGGGAGGCGTTTGCCTTATTTCACGCTTATTACGCCTTTTTATCAACAAAATTCAAGACACTGCGCAGCGTTAATGCAGCTTCCTATGTATAAAAAACTTAGCAACCAGTTGTTTGGGTCCAATGTGGCTGCGCCCATACGGTTGCTAGGCGCGTCACTTCGGCAGCGTATAGAGCCATCGTGGTCAACAATAAAAATAAGTCAACCCCTGGCACTATACAGCCCATGACGGGCTAAGGCCGACCAAGCGACAGCTGCCCAGCCATTCGGCCTGCAGATATTGGGGTGATGCGTGATCAGCGCGTCGGGTCCCCTCGGCCGTTAATCTTGGTTTTCGTGATCGGGGCGCTGTCTCACTGTCGACAGCTACTCAATTGTCCTCACGAGGCTGGGTGCATCCCGTTCCAACTCTCACGTCAGTTTTAAAATCCCTGACGGAGCCGGGGATCGAACCCGGGGCCTCCGGGTGAGAGGCAGGCGCGCTACCCCAACATCACGGGCCGGCACCAGTGTACATTTGTGATCCACCTCCTGGTGTAGCGGCTAGCATTCTTGGCTGTCGTCCCGGATGTTTAAACCCCTCGAATTAAATAACAAGTATACTTGAGTGCATGAAATCTGTCTCACGAGGAATATACCAGTGTGTAATTTAAAATATTTGTAATTGAGGCTAAGGAGGCGGACGAGGCCTAAAAATGTGAACCTCCCGGGCATTTGCTAAAAAGAAGAAGAAAAAAACACTTTCTAGGATAGCTGAGATAGGAATCGAACCCACCTCCTCTCATCAGTTACCCTCACGAGACTGAGAATCCACCTGTCTAACCCTCAGGATTGAATTAAATATCTTGGCAGATTTGGGAATCTAAATCAGGGCCTTCGGTTCAGGAGACTAACTAGTAAACCCTACACCATACGTCATCCATCTAGATCAGTCGCTCTTCAGCATGCCAATATATCAGCAGTCTCTGTGGGCATTCATAAATTATTAGGGGGCATCTTAGTACTGTAATCACAGTTCCACACATTATTATAGTCACTAAAGAAATACAGTTAGTCAGACGAATTAAACTCACACCCAAATACACGGGCCTGATGATTAAAGTGTCCCAAGACCAGAAATTAATTAATCACACTAACTAAATACATCCGGCAAGTAGGTTGCGTGGTTAACATCGTTTACTGCTATGACAGTTCTGTACCAGTGTAAGGTGGGGTACCATACTGTTTCGAAACTGTTGGAAGTGTAATGGTTCACAGGCCGACGAGTGCATCATTCACAAAGTGAGCCGTAGTTCGATTGCCAGTGAATCAACGGAAGCTACCTTCCGGTGGCATGCGTACGCTAATAGAGGGAGGAATAATCAGATGAGGGAAGGAACACCAACCACCAACCACCTCGAAATGTTTTTCCTTTTTAGTACGCCTTGGGTTTTATTTCTGGTAGAGTTATCATAATATTCCATTAAGAACCGAGACGTATTCTAAATTTTCCAATTAATAATAGACTAATAACAATAATAATTTCACTTTAACATGCAGGGCTAGATTTGTGACGGTACGCACCGGTACGCCGTACCGAAACCTCTGATCGGGGGAAAAGTCGAATACATAACATATTCTTCAGAACTGTGGAACGTTAGTAGTAAGTCAAGGTGAACTTGGTCTTTGACTGGACTGTACTTCTAGCCTTACGGAAAGTGCTAGCTGACTCATCCTTCCCCACGACAGTTCAGCTTTCACTTAGCCGTCAATGTACCTTTACAATGTATGAAATAACTAATTATTTTAGTAAATCGGAGAAACCAAAACTAGACGAAGAAACTGAAAAATGCACGGCGCATCCAATAGAATTAGATTGCTATTTTGTTCACTGATTAATTCTTAAAGGTGTTCAGAAAATCGTAAAAATATCGTTTTTAGAACTCAATATCAATATTCCATAAAGCCCACCCCCCACCGACAGCCGGTAGCCCACAGTACCGGAACCTCTTTTTTTTTTTTACAAATCAAGCACTGGGAAAGAGTATAGATTGGTTAAGATTTGTTCTGTTGATAATTCATTTACGGGTTTGGACATCGTGGTCATTTCATCCCCGTGTACTTGGGTAGAATTTGTCCTATAACCTGTGTTATTGTGGAGTCTGTAGTAGAGCACGTATATGTAATTCAGACTAGAATTGAGAAGGATGCGACCGTGGCATTAAGTTAGAACCAATTCCGCCATTCGACTGGAGTAGAAATGGGAAACCAAGGAAAAACTTTTCTAGGATGGATGAAGTGGGAATCGAACCCATGTCTTCTCAATTCTGCCTCAAGAGGCTGACGAGAGTACAGTACCTCGTTCCTACCCTCAGACCAGAATTAAATATTTTGGCAGAGCTGGGAATCTTTGCATCCTGAGTTTCAATACGTACCCCGAAATGACAGAAGGAGGTTCAATGGCAACAAGAATTAAGTGTTCCTACAGCTGATTCCAACAAAGGTGTTCTGAACTGTTGCTGTCGTAACGAATCGGTACCATACATTTGTGTCTTCAATACCACCGTGAGGCGTCCATTGAAAGTGTTTATAGACCTAGTTCATAAGACTTTTGACATACCGTAACTCATATTAGGCGTAAATGTTTCAATCTTTCTTGATGGTGCACCATACAAGATTCAATTCTAAGGGAATTTTAAGTGCTACGCGAAAATATTCTTGTATCGTTCTGTCATAGCGGCTGATGAAGGGGCCAATAATAATATTTAGGCCTCGAAACATGTCCCATTAATGACCACCCAGTGATCTCTATTAATAAAGTATTGATCAGGCGGAACTTTCATCCTGTTTAGACTAATTAGTTTATCAATACGGAACCAGAATGAACCTTAAGTTCTAAAAACAGGAAGGAAGGAAAGAAAGGGGCAGATGACCTCGCTGTTCCACCCTTTGCAGCAACAATAACCAAATAACTAAGGAAGGAAGAAAGTAAGCCAAGCTCCGTCTGCGCCCTATCACTCTAGGGTCCTGGCCTGGCCGATCAGAGAGCACTCGAGCCACATTGGTGCCAGGTAGAGACGTAAAATTTCCGCTCGTAGTAATGTGAAGGTCAACCTGTCCCACTACACCCACTACACTGGTATACCACGCGACTACCGAGAAGTATGACGTGACATCATTAAATTTATCTCCGTTTGTTGAGCACAGGGAACTGCAGAATTAACTTCTCTTGCTGTGTTACGTAACTTCTAAACCCCACACATCTCGCTTCCGGATGTTTTGGTACTGTTGTTACTTAAGTGGTGCTCTGTAAATATAACGTTCATGCAATGTCCCATAAAACTTGTACGAGTTATAGTTACTGATCAAAGCTCTTCTGTACAAGAAACCTGTTACGAGCGAGACGAACACGACGACAAAGGATCCCCGAGATGTGCCACGTTTAGCCTACAAAACTGTTCGCATTCTCTCCTGCATACAACTTACGAACAGCTTCGATGGCTTAGTTGGTAACATGCTGAGGTCGCTGGTTCAAACCCGGCCGAAATCATCGGAGGGGAAGTGAAGCCGGCGGTCCATGTCATAGATTTATGGCATGTAAAGGAACCTTCCACTAATTACACTTGTGTGAAGCTAAATTATAGGTTAGATTTGACTAACGCTCTTAGGTTCCAACGTTCGTCACCAGGAGCCGACTGTGATGGCATCTAGTCACCAAGTTCAGAACTAGTTGTCGTTGACGGTGGCGTTTGGTAGCAAAATTAGGAACTACTTGAAAATTGAATGTCTGCTGTCCTTACTTGAAAAAAAAAAACAACAGATAACACACACTAATACAGCCGTCACACGGGGCTACATGACCGCGTTGTCACAGCCCCTAAACTAAGGAACCAACCAACCAACTTACGAGACGAGAAAGGCGATCACTGGTTCCCAAACTAAACCTGCTTCCACTCATATTTACCAGACTATTCTTGTTCCAAATAACGACTTCAGTATCCTTCTTGGGTACTGTCATTGAAGGTTGAATTCAACGTACTGTACAGTAGGCCTATAGATAGCTTTGAATGAAGCAATTTTTCAGCGTTGTCTTACTGATACTTAATATTACAACTTTTCTGTCTGTCAACAAAATATGATTTCAATTATTGGAACATACGAAAAATAACCTGAATAAATTACATGTGTTAATATATAATTATATATTGTTATGGGCTACAGAACTAAGGGATGGAATGTTCCTTTTTCGGATGCTTAATGATTTAGTATGTATCAATAGTAATTGCTACTCTTTCTAAATTTTTGACGGGTTTTAATTTTTGGAGCGAAGAGACCGTTAGCGGGTGTCATTGTAGGTTTATCTTGTATATTTGGATTTAATGATACTCGCTTGTCGAGCGAAACAGGTCATACCTTAGTCTTCTATAAGAATAATATTATACACACTATATTTAATCAAATGTATTTATTTTTCTTTGGAATCACGTTGTGATGACCGACTGAAAAGTTGTAATATCAATATGCACTGTATAGTATAATTATAATACATTTTGCTCTCAATACAGCCGAAAACCACTCAATCATCATCATCATCATCATCATCATCAATAATAATAATAATGGCACTTATCCGGCAGACTCTCACGAATAAGACCTCTAAAGTGAAATCTCTGAGCCCTTTGAAATATGTACGGGCGTTCGTCAAGGAGACGGCATCTCCCCTATTCTCTTTAACTTAGGTCTAGACAAAGTTATTAGAGAATGGGAAAAGGATATCAAGGGTGTGAACATCGGAAATTTGGGAAGCATGTGAAATGTTTAGCATTTGCTGATGATCTAGCAATGATTACTAAGCCCAAGGATGAAACAAGATATGCCATACAGAGACTACACAATATTGCATCAAAGGCAGGCCTCCAGATATCGTACGAGAAATCCAAGTACATGGACAATCTTCATCAAAATAGCAAACGAACTACGCTAGAGTTAGAAAACGGTACAATTTCACAGGTTTCCTCCTTCAAATATCTTGGAGAAATCATACTACCATCAGGACTAGACAGCAGTGCTAATGTAGAAAGAACCACCAAACTCCATAAGGCGTACAGACTGACATGGAATTACTACAACAAAAGAGTCATATCGCGTAATGCAAAATTACGACACTACAAGACAGTTGTATTGCCGGAAGCTGTATATGCCTCAGAAACCACATGCCTGGGTGGCCACTCTATAATTGCAGACATTGAAAAACATGGACAGAAAATTCTCCGGAAAAATTTTGGTCCCACGAGAGAAAATGGAATGTAGATTAAGAGGAGAACAGCGGACTTCTACTCCTTCACTAACAGGTTCACTGATGCCGTACGGAAGCGATGCCTGAATTTTTATGGCCATATCTACAGAATGAACAGCGACAGACTAACTAAGAGATTATTCAGAGTAATCAACTCAAAGAAGGTCAAGATAAAATGGCTAGAAGAAACTAAGGCGGACCTCCAAGAAATGAATATCACAGACGACATCATAGACAATCGTGGGGCTTTTAGGACAAAGGTAGCCAACCATAAATTTAGGGAGAAACCCATAAAGAAAACTGGTAGGAAGTGGTCGACAGAACGCAAGATGCAACACAGTGCATTTATGAAGTGATTTTGGGAGGATAAGAATGCGAAAACCACCAGGCCAACTAACAAGTTCAAACGCCCTCTTTGAATGGGCATAACGACGAAAGAATAATAATAATAATAATATGGTGGTATAGCAAGCCTCATAAAACAGCTTCTTCTTATTATTATTATTATTATTATTATTATTATTATTCTTAGCATGTATACCGCTGAATTGCAGGGTCTGCTGCTCAGCACTGTCCTTTCCACTCGATGCGGTCTTGTGCATCTTCAGGAGACACTTTAGCCAGTGTGTCAAGCCAGCGCCTCTTTGGTCGCCCTCGTGGTCTGCGGCCCTCAGGACGGATGTTTAAGGCTCTTCTCACAGGCGACTTCAGTGGCGTAGTTGGTAGCATGCTGAGCTTCTATGCCAAAGGTCGCGGGTTCGACCTGGTCGAAGTCGTCGGATTTTTTTAGAGCGTTAAAAATCCATCAGTATGCCTTCCTTCGGAGGGGAAGTTAAGCCGGCGGGCCCATGTCATAGATTTATGGCATGAAAAAGAACCTTCCAGTAATCAGCAAAGAATAGGGTTCAAGGGTGTGGTGTTAACACTTCTGTTCTGTGCTGATGGTGTCGACACAGAGGATGAACAGAAGTTGCGATAAAGCCGATCCCTGATGAACGAAAACTTGAATGCGAAATGGTTCAGACATTCCTGCTGCAAATCGGACAGAGCTGGTAGCATTCCGATACAGAAGCTGGATCCATAGAATATAGTCTATACTTCTGGTACACTATGCAGCCTCAGTGCGTGCCAAATAAGATCACGAGGCACTTTGTCGAAGGCCTTTTCGAGATCTAAGAAAGCAATGTGGAGTGGTTTCTTATCCTTACGTCGTTCCATCAAAAGACGTGTGGCATGGAAAGCGTCGATCGTTCCTGTTCCTTTCACGAAACCACACTGATTCGGGGCAATGTGAACTATGTCGCGAAGGCGTGCGTGATTGATGGTAGTGATTGTTTAAACGAGCAAAACGTCGAGGTCAGTCCTTTGATTACAGCAAAAAAAAAAAAAAAAAGACGAGTTCAGATTTAAAAAAAAAAGCAAAGGCAGGTAGGTATATGAAGAGTAGGTCATCAATGCGCTAATACCTTTGAGGTCCAGAGAGAGAAAGAAAGAAAGAAAGAAAGAGTAGGTGAAAGCACAAAAGTTCCTGAGCCGATGATCTTATTCTTCCAAAATTAATTACTGAAATATGCTTTTAAACACCTCTAGGTCAACAGACCGGCGTGACTCGACACGGTAGGAGCATAATTTAACAAAAAGGAAGGAAACTTGTAGTTTTACGTGACCGTTAATCTCGAGATCATGAGCCACGGGACCTCCTTTTTACGTGGAATCCGAACCACAGGACATGGCATTTCACTTCGAAAATCTCACATGCAATGACCGGGAATCGAACCCGGACCGCCTTGGTGAGAGGCATACAGCTAGACCGCTGAGCCACCATGCCCCCCCCCCCCCCCCCCAGCATAATTTAAGAGTGCGAAACTGCAGTTTGACGACAACCATTGTTGATTTAACGAGGATCAACTGTAGAGTGTTCGCCTCCTTGATGATGATGATCATGATTGTTGTTTAAGAGGCGGAACAGCGAGGTCATCTGGCCCTCGTAACACAGTTTAAAAATATAAATTTAGTTTAAAATTTAGAGATTGATACCTAAATATGAAAAAAGCCTAATATCGATAAAACAAAAAAGAAAAGAAAACTAATACTTATAATAACAATCAAAAATGTACGGAATAAAAAATCAGAAATTCATTAAAGAATTTTTTGAGTTAAAATGCACTTGAAAATGTATAACTTATAAAGCGGATGATGTGATCAGCAGCCACAAAGTTATCGCCTATTAGATTGAGTGTACTGTATTCTGAAGGCCAATGTTTTTTCGTAGATCAGCAAGATCCACACACTCGGTTAAAATGTGGGTCACGATGAATACGGCTCCACAGGTCCAAAGTGCGGGGATCTCCCCTCCTCATTAGGTAAGAATGGGTGAATCTTGTATGACCCATTCTTAATCTGCATGACGGATTCCCTTCGTGACCGAAAAAAACTCCGCCACATGCGAGTAGTCCTTTTACCGCTCTCAATTTAGTGGGCCTTCGATCAGCATGTCACTGAGTTTACCAGAATGCCTGTAGTTGTCGGCGTTACTCAAACTCATACTTCCATTGGCCGGCCGTGGGTTCAATTACTGACCAAGAAAGTAGGAGTTTTTAAGCCGCAAGAATCTAGGGCATTCCGAGTCTTACAATGACATATCAAATTTGATGATTATAAGACAAAAATAATTAAAATCAGCCACAGGGCACCTAATGCAGTTCCGGTTTCGCTGCTAGATAGCAGTGCAAACTAAACGATGAAATTAGAGAAGATCTACGCCAGGAAGTGGAGCCATTAGACTATTATTATTATTATTATTATTTTACATGATTATACCCGTCGAAAAAAACGCGATTGCATCTATCCAGCTGATCTTGCTTTCTTGTCCTCCCAAAATCTCTATCTTCTCGCTATGGCTCTTTCTGCGCTTCTCCGTCCGGGTTCTGTTGGATTTTTGGTCTGAAAATTATTGATGTGGCGGCCCCATCGCCCAGTGGGAAACCACTGCAATCAGCCACCCGAGTATTGGCGCGAAAACCATAACTTAGTGAGTAAGGAGAAAATGTCTGCCTAAACCCTAACCATCTAGGGCACCCTGTCTCCAGGGGATAGATATGGAGGATGGGAAGGTAACCCAACAAACCACTCTACGTTGGGCTAATCACCCATGTGGAGGTAAAGTGATTCAGAGAACTACATGTAGCCTCGGATTGGACGGATATAGCCGACGACGACCAGAGTGGAAACGGAATGTGAATGGCAGAAATGGCTCAAACGAGGCTACCCCGACGCTTGAAGGCATAAGAGAATTAAAGGAGAAGAAGAAGAAGACATTATTGATGATTGTCAACTCATTCCCTGAATTTAGTTCTGTCACACTACAGATGTGTATTTCCTCAAGGTTTTAGCTTTCATTGAGGGTGTAAGATTTATAATATTCTTCTAGTCATCCTGCGATCACTCTCAGAATATGCCCATAAAATTTCAAACGTCTTATCCTTTATTATTATTATTATTATTATTATTAGTCTAATATTATTATTATTATATCCGTAAGAACTTTTTTAACTTAGGACCGGATTTTGACAGCGTAAATATGTTTAAGAAAAAGGAAGGACTTACTTTAAGACTTTCTGAAATTATGACCATCATATAACAACAACAACAACAACAAAACTAATTTATGAGACACGTGGCAGGATGGTGTTAACGTAAGGCCACGACAGCCTACTTCCCATTACTAGTCCGAATCAAAAAAAAAAAATACACACACTAGTAAAGCCGTCACAATGATACATGTTATCTAACAGACAGATCCCACACACCCAAGTACACGGGGCTAAATGATCATGATGTCGCAAGCTCCTAAATGAAACGACTGCAAGAACAGCTTACCAGTGTAAATAAAATACGAAAGTTTGACTGCTTCATTTTGTTGACAAAACTTACTATTTTCAATAAATTCTAGTGATGTTAACTTTACTTCATTACAACTGACAAAGCAAAAGCCGCCTCTGATCTTGGTTTGATCTTGATGCTGCGACTGTACGTTCTGTAACCTCATCTTATCTGGAGACAGCTGTCCTAGAATCCCACGCTGTGTCGTCCTCAGGGGAAGATGAGTCTTATAGCAGTAATTGATGTAACCAAAGACTCCGTGCTCCGTCCCCCGCTCGAACAAAAACCAGAGCTTAAGATCCGGCAACGAGCTCAGTTCCGTAACACGTGCGTCTTCTGTAGGGGTTAACATTATGATCCGGTGCATCAGGCACAGCTACAAACGGGATATTGTTTCTATTCATAGTCACATGAGATTTTTATCAAAGCTTGACAACAGCTATTTTTGGCTTTTCAACTTTTACATGGCAGATTATTGAAAATAAATGATTTATGCTTCACGTACCTTTCTGGGAGTCATTAGAAATTGATTCGAAATTCAACTGTCAAAGCTGCACCGGAAATATCCTATTATATAATACACTAAGGTGTATGTTTCACAAAACTCAGGCTCCTAAACCAGAGGGAGTTAGAAGGTGTGGTTTGTACCAAAATCTTCCAAATCGTCTCAATAGTACAGGAAAAATCTTGCATTTCTTGAAGAGTCAACGGAAATATATTTAATTGTTTATAAAGTGCTATTAAACAAATAAACAAGACGATAGCCCCTGGCAGAACTGTCGAGCGCACAGACCACATAGCATTAGAGCCGGGCGGGTAGTCTGTACACACGGGGCGCACACAGCCCACTAGAATAGCTTTATTACGTAAATAAATGTCTTTATTTCTTGGGCACATTTACGTCACATCACGTCCTATCACCGTTGCTAACATGTCAGATACAAAATACACCAGAACTAAAATGGGTGTCTGGACTGAACCATTGGTCGCTACATGGTAAGACGACTGTCTGGACGAAAGTTTTGGTCGTTACTTGGATGGACTACCGTCTGGACGAAAATTACTGATTGCACTACAAGCAAGGGGGTCTGGGGCGTAAGACCCAGGCTAGGTTTGTTTTGTATGTAGAACAATATTCACCATTTCAATGAAAATTGGCGCACTTTCACATTAACTTGACGGCGCTCTTTTATTTTACTATACCGGTTGCGAAATAGTACCGAATGCGAGGGGTTGGTAATAATGTACATGTTACAAAAAAAAAAAGACTGATAGTCAGTCTGAAAGACTAGACTTTATATCATTTTAAATGCTACAAATGCTGCGTGAACTCAAAGTCCGTTAGCAAGTGCAAACCAAGGTCAAAGGAGGTAGCTGGCTGGATGACGTCACACTCACCGGAGCGCGCGTGGAAAGGAGGAAGCTCAAGCAGTACTCTGACGTCACACACCTCAGTGCATTCTCGGTACATTTCGGCCCGTCACCATAACGTAACGCCAGCCCCCAGCGTAACGACGAAGTCGACAAGATCATTTAAAATGATAAAAGGCTGAGTCACCTGGAATTTCATCTATATAAGTCGTGATCATATTTGGGATGGCTGCGTGGGTCACAGACAGCGAAGGTGTAAACATCTATTACTACATCATCTCCAGATTTTCTTCCAACTATTAATTCAGGTATTTGGGTTAATTTCAGTACTTTAAGAATTCTTTTCAAAACAAAACAAAACAAAACAAAAACCAAAAAAATGCTGTCATCAATTTCTACCAGATTCTTTTACCATATATATTTTACTGTATACGCCCTCCCTTTGAATAACATTTGCCTAGCACTTTTCTGGAGTCACCCCACTTCCACTAATGTCCGCCTACGTACCTCACAAAAATAGTAGGAGTAGGATTAGGACATCAATTACAGAGCGATATACAGTACATTAGACAGTAAGTCGGTATACCCCCCCCCCCCCCTGTTAACTTCTCAACGGGTGTTACTAAAACAAGGAAATTTCATGATAGATGGTATCAACCTTACAACGGCTAGCATTCTTGACTGTCACCGCAGTGGTTCGGGTTCGAATCCCGACTCTGCCAATAAATTTAATTCAGGTCTGAGGGCTGGAACGAGGTTCACCCAGCCTCGTGAGGCAAACCTGAGGAGAGGTGGGTTCAATTCTCGCCTCAGCCAAAGAGGCTTTCCGTTGTTTACCACTTCTACTCCAGGCAAATGCCGGGATGGTTCCTAACTTAACGCCATGGCCACCGCCTACCCAATCCTCAACTGAATTACAAATACTACAATAGGCAGGAGTAGATGACCTCGCTGTTCCACCCCCTTAAAACAACAATAACACAGGTTATCAGACACATTATTATTATTAGTCTATTATTACGAGTATTATTATTATTATTATTCTTTCTTTGTCATGCCCAACTAAGGAGCGCGATTGAACTTCTTTAGCTGATGGCATTGCCTTTCTCTTCTCCCAAAATCTCTTCATCTTCTCGCTGTGGCTTCTCTTGCGATCTTCTGACCAGGTTTTGTTGGTGATAGTGCTTGGATTGTCTGCGAAGCGGTGATTATCGACCAATTCTCTGAACTTAGCTATGTCCAGTTCTAGTACAATCTCATCTGTGATGCCTATTTCCTGAAGATCTTTTATTATTATTATTATTATTATTTTCCTGACCCGGTCGGAGACTGGAAGCAGGCTGTGGATTTTCTTTTTTCATTATTATTATTATTAAAACATACACTGCTCAAGAAGAGTTTGGAATATATATATATATTTTACTACATTGACTTCTTATAATAAACCCATTGAGGTTTATACAATAACTTATTAACAAACTAAACATCAGTCCTTCGGAAAACGTTAACAATCGTGGTTAGATAACAATGAAACGGTACAAAAAACAAAGTGAACTTGCTTCTAAGTGCCCCTTTTGAAAACAAAAACATTTAAAATCTGAATCTCAGTTTGATCAGTATCAGTAGTCCTCCCGGCACACGGAGGAAGCATGCTCTGAATGAGACCATCAAGTTTATCTTGGGATAAGAGGTCCCACTCCTCTATGGCAGCATCAACATACAATAATTGATGGCGGAAGTCCGAAATTTTGTTGAGCAGTGTATATGTCGTAGTCAGATAGTGAAATCCGTCATTTCATGAAAATCCTAGGCACTTCATGAAGAGCCGGCATATGATGTAAAAAGGTACAGTTGCACTATCTGACGCGTGGTTTCATGAAATGACTAAATATCGCCGTCACATAGTGTAATTCATTTTGTACATCATCTGACGGGAAATCCAGCCCGTCACTTCATGAAGTACCGTAGCGGCAGCGGTGATCACGTGTGAGGGAAGTGAGACTTCCAAGAATAAATCAGATAAAAATGTGGACACTAAAGGGCTGTTATTTCCTCAGAAAGTGAACACTGTGACATACGGTACAAATGTCCAATGGTCTGGACTTCATTTATCCCCTAATTCCCTCCCCAGCATCTTGCTTGGCCTTGCGCCTAGAAGGAATATTATGCTGTCGTACTGTGAACGGAAGAAGAACGTCGTTAAGATCCATTTTGTTTTTAAAACATGAGAGATAGATAACAGATAGTACAATATGACTTTATTTCGCTGTTCCACCCTTTAAAACAACAAGAACAAACTCAGTTACGGGCGCGTAATACAGAGATCTTGTACAGATCTTAGCAGCCAACTGTATTAGTGAACTTGTGGTCTCGGGGCATGGAGTTGACTTCCGGATCACTATGTGGTGAGTTCGAACCCCACTGAAGGATATTTTTTTGCCAACTAACATTTTAATCTAGTTCAGTTGTTGCCTTGTTTTATAGTTGTTGTTTTTTTGTATATTTATTTTAAGGGCTAGGGACATCTTGATCATCAGCCCAGTGTATTAGGGTGGTTGTTTTCTGATAACCTTTGTTTGCGTGATGATAGAAGTAGTGTGTGGGTAAAGAATTTGGGAAGGTGTCTCGAGACTTGAAATGAAGTACCATCCCGGCATTTGCTGAGAGGGTGTGTGAAAAGACCTGGGGGAAAACGCCACAGTCAGCGACGGGATTCGAACCAGCATATTGGCCTACGCGTTAAGTAGACTTATGAAATCAACTATGGTTACCACGGATAGGAACATAATTATGGTCGACCTCGGGAGGAAAAACTGAGAAGAGTTCCATTCCTACCTTAGCCATCCTGGAATTGGTTTTCCGTGGTTTCCCCCTTCTCCTCTAGGCAAATGCTGGGTTGGTTCCTAAATTAACCACGGCCGCCTCCTCAATCTTAACCTGAACTACAAATACCATTATAATACTGATTATCAGACAGATTCTACACACTCCCAAGTACACAGGGCTGAATACACAAAAGCTTTACATCTGGTTGATTTAGTGGAGGGTTCACCTTCGAGAAAATCTCGAATTTCAGCCTATTTATTATAGACAGAAATATTTGAAAGAATGATTCTGTATTTTTTTCATTGTGTGTATCTTACCTGTAAGTTATCGTTCCAGTTTTGTTGTTAATTCATTTGGAGGTCTTGGGTCACCTCAATCATCAGTCCCGTGTGATTGGGTGTGATTGAAATTATATTTATATGATGACTGTAGGGGTGGGCGGACAATTGAACGAAGTTAGATGTCGGTGCAATACAATGTGTAAAAACATATACTGTACCAAGTTTCAATGCGTTTGGTTAGTTAAATCACGAGAAACGTCTATTTAAATGTCGCAACTTCGCTTGGGCGCCATTTGGTTTTGTAGTTACCAGGTTTTCAAAAGTCACATCGGTAAACTTCTAGTAGTTCCCTTTATCACCGTACAAAATTCCATGGTGATATCGGTAGTAGTTTCGGAGATATCGAATGCTGGTGAAATATTTCGCACAGCCGCCATGTTGGATTGGTGAGACGTAACAAAATTTGAAAGGGACGGTCGGGGTCGCCCGAAATAGTGCTATGAACTTACCGAGTTTCATTGAAATCGCTCCAGCCGTTTAGAACTTATTAGGGGACACACACACACACAAATCCTCACACACACGCACACACAGACAGACACACAGACAAAAGGTGACCTCATAAGCCTATTTTTTCATAAATGAAAATAGGCAAAAATACAAATTGCATCAGTGAAGGAAAGAGAGAAAAAAGATACACAAATGAAGAACAAAAAGAAAAACTACAAATGAAATTATGAAAGTAAGCATTGCAGATTAGAAAAAAATTCTGTACAAATAAAATATATAAAAATAAAAATACAAACTTCTAGAGAAAAAAAGAGATAGAGAGTACAGAGTATCCGGTATTTCACGATTAGATTTAGGTTTTTATGTGAAAATTAATTTCGAAAACCATAATAAACAAGCATTAATTTATTTCTTGGAATAGAACAATTAATGAATTAATGTACGGCTTCATTGTGCCAGTCATTTCATGAAGTGGCGAATCAACGAACACCGGATCTTCATGAAGTGCCTCGGCTGATAATGTAAAATAATTTCTTACACCATCTGCCTAAATCGGTCCGTCACTTCATGAAGAAACGCGTCAGATGGTGTAACTATCTCTTTTTACATCATATGCCGGCTTTTCATGAAGTGCCTAGGATCTTCATGAAATGACGGATTTCACTATCTGACTACTATATATATAAACACTCACACACTATCGCAGTACACAGGGCTAAAAGACCACGATGTCCAAGCCCCTCAAATGAAACAACAACAACAACAACAAACGTTTCCAAACGTCGACTGTCGAAGATACGGAATTACAACTGGGAGAGATTTTGGTACACCTATGCAAACCCTCTAGTCGATAGGCTACCATTCAATAAAATATCACAGAATTTGAGATCTTGGAGGAGGGACAGATAAAACCGCACTTGCACAAATCGATTTTTTCTTGCAAACCGTCAAGTTGTCGCCTTCAAACAGATCTTCCAAACGACTTTACGTCACATCGCGATGTGTCCAGACAAACAATTACACGGCTGACCACGATTTCTCAAATCCTTAAATTATAATAACAATAATAATAATAATAATAATAATAATAATAATAATAATAATAATAATGATAATAATATCGTATGACCTCGGGTGCCGGGTGCAACCTTTGTTATTTGACACCCAAAGGGTAGCTTGCATGTCGAATTTTGTTGTTACATGAAGCACTATGAAAATCAAGGAGGTTAGATATCTAAGCTCATTGAACACTATAGCGCTTTCTAGTAGAGAAATGAAGAACTTTGTGTTGGCGGAAACTCCCGAGATTAATTTTGCCACTATGAACACGGCCTACCGAATTCAAATGGGTTCTTTGACATGCCAACATCGTATGGCATGCGTGTCGTAATTTTTGCCACCTTTAAAAAATCACTTACCACGGCCAAGAGCAAACCTGCAAGCTTGGGGTTGGTAGACCGACACGATAACCACTCACGCACCGTGGCAAGCTAATCCTTAAATTACAGAGTACGGACGGTATGTGGTGAGGCTTTACGGTCACGGTACATATGATATATGAATGGTGCGGAGCTTGGAGCGCTGGAAAAGCCCCCTCACCCTCCACCGCACTTACCTGCGCCGAACTCAGTGCGATTGAATGCACAGATCTCAAGCATTAACACGCGATGTCGACAGAACGGCAGACGACAAGTGACTGCTGTCGCTGTTTCCCTATCACTAAAGCGTGGCCAGAGCGATCAGCTTGACCTTGAAGCCTCACCACACACCGTCCATATTTTTGTTGTTGTTGTTGTTGTTGTTGTCTACAACAGAGTTTTCTACTAGAATAGAAGGACCAGATAGAAAATTAAGTAGATTAGTGAACTTAACAGTAGAACTCATTCACCAGTTGAGAACTGAGAACCACCATCATTTTAAAGGATACATTAATGTAGGACTATGAAGATAATACTACGTTATCTATCGAAGGTACATGAAGAAAAAAGATAATTGAACGAAGGAGAAACATCCAACCACCTTGCTACTTTCCTTCAGCCTTCAAAATTATTTTCCGGACACAAGAGAGACCTTGGTTACACCAATCAACCAAAACAGTCTGACAAACAAAGCAATTTCCTACTACAAGGCAGATCGAATCAGTTTAAGTCACCATGAAGCAAGTAATTCAGATTATCGCGAATTGTTTCATTATCTAGCTTGCGCTGGGTATCAGAGTAAAAACGAGCAAAATGTACCGAAGGAAACGTTCGTCCGAGAGAACAGAGAAAGGCCACAAAATCTGAGCTGGTCAAGTCGTATGTAAATTGAACCGTAGTATAGCCTACCTATTGCTAAAAACCTGCCAGAGGTTTCTACGTGCATACCGCAAGGGTAAAATGCCTTAATTTTCTGTCACTGGATGCGTCCTTAAAAGACGACCTTAACATAACAGACAACCAAAACATTCTGATGGTGTCTTAATAATACTAATTAAATACAGGTACTGAAGCCTCCGTGGCTTAGGCGGCAGCACGCCGGCCTCTCACCGCTGGATCCGTGGTTCAAATCCCGGTCACTCCATGTGAGATCTGTGCTGGACAAAGCGGAGGCAGACAGGTTTTTCTCCGGGTACTCCGGTTTTCCCTGTCAAAATTTCATTCCAGCAACACTCTCCACTATCATTTCATTTCATCTGTCATTCATTTAATCATTGCCCCAGAGGAGTGCGTCAGGCCTCGGCAGCCGGCACAGTTCATATCCTCGCCGCTAGATGGGGGCTTCATTCATTCCATTCCTGACCCGGTCGGAGACTGGAAGCAGGCTGTGGATTTCAAATACAGGTACTGTACATACCGACCAGGTAGCTCAGTCCATTTACGAGCAAACTTCAGGACCCTGTGATCCTGGCAAGTGGATTGGTCTCACCAAATAGCGTACGGTAGGCTATTCGAATGGTTTGAAGAGTGCAAACCTTCACCCAGACATGTCCCAGAACCGCATAGCGGACCCTGCCACCAAGCGGGATGAACACTGTGTGTTAATACTAATTTGATGCTGGTTCATAATAGGGCTTTGAGACATCGTGGTCATGTAGCCAATGCACTTGGGTACGTGTCAGATTTGTCTGATAACATGTGTTATTGTGGTGTCTGTAGAAGTGTATTTGTAACTGAGACTACTATTGTGAAGAAGGCGGCCGTGGCCTTCAATTGGAAACTATTTCAGCATTCCTGGACTACAAGTGGGAAACCACGAGAAACCACTTCTAGAATGGCTGAAGCGGATTCGAACCCACCTCTTTTCAAGTTTGTCTCAAGAGTAAACCCAGTTCTAGCCCTCAGATCAGAATTAAATTTCTTGGCAAAGACGGGAATCGAAACCGGGCCTCCACAGTGACTTAAAAAACAAGCCAGTTACTACGACACGAGTTGGATGATGAAAAGAAGCAGAAAAAAAAAGAAAAATATTAATGCATTGTGAAAAAAATACATTTCAAAAGATGGTTGGTTGGTGACTCAGTTTAGGGGCTGCGACAACGCGGTCATGTAGCCCCGTTTACTTTCGGTGTGTGTAGAATCTGTCTGATAACCTGTGTTAATTGTGACAGCTGTATTAGTGTGTGTTATCTGTTTCTAATTCAAGTAAGGACTGGCTTGCCACGGTGGGTGAGTGGTTATAGTGTCGGACTACCAACCCCAAGATTGCAGGTTCGCCCCTGGCCATGGTAAGTGATTTTTGAAGGCGACAAAAATCACGATACTCATGTCATACGATGTTGGCATGTTAAAGAACCCATTTGAATTCAGTAGGCCGTGTTCAATGGCAAAATTAATCTCGGGATTTTCCGCCAACACAAAGTTCCTCCATTCTCTACTTGAAAGCGCTGTAGTGTCAAGGAGTTTAGATATCTAACCTCCTTGACTTTCATAGCCTTCAAAGGAACGACGAAATTCGACATGCAAGCTACCCTCTGGGTGTCAATTAACAAAGCTTGCACCAGGCACCCGAGGCCATACGATATTATTATTATTATTCAAGTAAGGACTGCAGACATTCAATTTTCAAGTAGTTCCTACTTTTGCTACCAAACGCCACCGTCAACGACCACTAGTTCTGAACTTGCTAGATGCCACCGCAGTCGGCTCATGGCGACGAAAGTTGGAACCTAAGAGCGTTAGTCAAATATAACCTATAATTTAGCTTCACACAAGTGTAATTAGTGGGAGGTTCTTTTACATGCCATAAATCTATGACACGGGACCGCCGGCTTTACTTCCCCTCCGAAGGAAGGCATACTGGGGGAATTTTTACGCTCTTAAAAATCTGACTACGTTGGCCGGGTTTGAACCCGCGACCTTGGGCATAGAAGCTCAGCATGCTACCAACTACGCCACCGAAGGCGCTCATTTCAAAAGAAAGGAGCTAAAGGACCTGATTGTGAAGCGCCACTAACAGCGATAAACCAACGGTAATTTGAGGCAAGCAGGTTATGAAATAGAACTCCGGAAGTAGGCAGGATGACAATAGCAAAACACTTGCGTCAGAAATGAGATCCCGTTTTGGTGCGAATGACCGTGAAAGGAAATCGTTCAACCGCTCTCTGAACAGCTGACAGCTGGAGAACACTTATGACGTTTATTACTTTAGTAACTAACCCGTGCATTCGCCTGCAGTTGCACGCTCGTAAAATGGTCGTTATTCTAAGATAATGCACTCACTGCAAGGATATTAGGTCACTGGAACAATTGCTACAACAGCGTCCGTAACTGGGACCTACTACTATATAGTTGGAGCTACTGTAGACTAAACAAATGGCTACGTCAACAGAGGATCAAAATGATGCTAGTATCCCACAAATTATACGCTCGATTTCCCAATATTATAGTTGCATTGCCAATATTTTCTTCCAATTTTTTAAAAAAGATTTTTTTTCACACGGTACCTGACGTTCCACTTAGAAATTTTGAGAGTTGATAATTCAAGAAACGCGTCCCAAGAAGTTTCAAAATGATGATAATGTTGATTCACTTCAGGCACTTTGCAACATCGTGATCATGTAGCCCCGTGTACTTAGATGTATATAGAATTAGTCTGATAACCTGTGTCACTGTCATGTCTGTACTAGTGTGTGTATTTGTAATTGAGGTAGGATTTAGAATGGTTGGGGTCGTGGCCTTTGGTTAGATACCATCCCGGCATTTGCCAGGAGTAGAAGTGGGAAACCACGGAAAACAACCTCCAGGGTGGCTGAGGTAGGAATCCGGGCCTCCGCGGTGACAGCTAAGAGTGCTAGTCAAATGCAACGAGGCGGACGTTTGAAGATGAAAGCAATACTCAAATTAGCAAAGGCGGTTTCGGTGGCGTAGTTGGTAACATGCTGAGCTTCTATGCCCAAGGTTGCAGGTTCAAACCCGGCCGAAGTCGTCAGACTTTTTAAGAGCGTTAAAAATCCCTCAGTATGCCTTCCTTCGGAGTAGAAGTAGGAGTAAAGCCGGCGGTCCCATGTCATAGATTTATGGCATGTAAAAGAACCTTCCACTAATTAAACTTGTTTGAAGCTAAAGTATAGGTTAGATTTGACTAACGCTCTTAGATTCCAATGTTCGTCGGCAGGAGCTGACTGCGGTGGCATCTAGTAACCAAGTTCAGAACTAGTTGGTCGTTGACCGTGGCGTTTGGTAGCAAAAGTTGGAACTACTTGAAAATCGAATGTCTTCAGTCCTTACTTGAATTAAAAAATAGATATCACACACTAATACAGCCATCACAATTAACACTGGTTATCAGACAGATTCTACACACACACACCCAAAGTACACGGTGCTACATGACCGCGTTGTCGCAGCCCCTAAACTGAGGAACCAACAAACCACCAAATTAACAGCATCAAATAATCTATTTATACTTTTCAGGCGGTCAACACACTTTAACTATATTTATAAAACACTATTCCTGAAAAAATAAAATGTTGTTCACAGATAAAGCGGGGAAAATTATCCTAAATTACACATTATTATTTTAATCCCAAGTGTTACATGTTCTATTGTACACATTCCTTGTTTTGCAAAAGATGTATTTCAAAATGCTTGAAAAGCTGAACAAAACCCTTAATGTTGGATTTTTAAATGCTAAATCCACAATTAAACTCATCGGGTGTTGGCAACACATGTGGAGATGTATGCGTTACATCAATAAATTGATTTCAATGACGTCTTCTATAACTATAATTTAGTTTTTGAAATTCTCTTCAAGTTCGGATCAAAAAGCTCTTTCAACACTTGTTCTTTATTTCTCCTGCAAAAGTCCTATCAGTATCGTTTGTTTGCTGGATCCCCACCATATCTTCCATTTAATGACTAACAGGGACATCAAAACATCCCCGTAAGTCGTAAAAGCGCTACACAAAGGAGCGTCAATGTCGACTTATCAGTTATCAGCAGAACGGTATTGCTTCCGTTAGCGGTAAATCCGGGTCGACCACACTGCCGCCTGCAATCAGTAGCATATCGTAGCTTGTAATATGTACATATGAACATCTATTTTCTTTTTATTATTTTCCAAAATGAAATTAAATACTTTTACTGTAAATGAAAATCTACAGTCTGCTTCCAGTCGATCGACCGGGTCAGGGAATGGAATGAATGAAGACCCCCATCAAACGGCGAGGACATGAACTGTGACGGCTGCCGAAGCCTGCCGCACTCCCCTGGGGCAATGATTAAACGAATTAAACGAATGACAGATGAAATGAAATGAAATGAAATAATGGTGGAGAGTGTTGCTGGAATGAAATTGTGACAGAGAAAACCGGAGTACCCGGAGAATAACTTGTCTGCCTCCGCATTGTCCAGCACAAATCTCACATAGACTACTTTTACTACAGTTTCATAATAGCTGACAAGCCAAATATGACTAGTAACAGTAGCTGTTGATTCCTTTAGGGACTTTACGGCATCATGGCGACGTAGCCCTGTGCACTTGGATGTGACCCCCGCGGCGTAACGTACACCACGGCCGCGAGGGAAGCTGCAGGGTGGTCCGGAGACGGCAGGTTCGAATCCCGGCGCTGACAGCGGCTATCCTGAATGTGGTTTTCCCCCCAAGGTTTTCTACACGCCCACCAGGAAAATGCCGGGATAGTTAGTACCTTGCTTCAAGTCTCGAGGCGGCTACCACATCCCTACCCCTAATACCGTTACACACAAAACTACAGTCAACACAGGAATACAGGTTATCAGACACGTTCAACACACACTCAACTACACGAGGCTGATGGCCAAGATGTCCCAAGCCCTAAAATGAATTAACAACTTGGATATGTGTGTAGTTTGATAACCCATGTTATTGTGATAACTGTAGTGGTGTGTGAGTTTGTAACTGGGGCTAGGATTGGCGGTCGTGGCCTTAGTTTAGGTACCATCCCGGCAATTCCTTGGAGTAGAAGTGGAAAAATCACAACAACAACAACAACAACAAACATTTCTAGAATGGCAGAGGTGTGGATCGCACGAGCCTACTCTCTGTTCTACTTCACGAGGCGGGGCGTACTTCGTTCCAGCCCTCAAACCAGAATTAAATTTCTTGACATAGCCAGGAACCGAACCCGGGCATCAGGGGGTGATAGCCAAGAATGCTAGCCACGAAGTGGTCAGCAGAAGCAATAGCGTAATAGCTATCTTTAAAAACTGCTGGGTTCGTTTTGTTTTCCCACCATTTAGCAAACACGCTAATTTTTAATTTCTACTACGTGGTCATGCACCTTCGTGTACTTGGGTGTGTGCATAATTTGTCTGATAACCTATGGGGTCAGCTGTCCCGCTCCTTAAAACTCCAATAACTAACTAACCTATGTTATTTTGAGGGCTGTACTAGTCTGTGTATTTGTAATTGATGCTAAGATTTTGTAGAAACGGCCGTGGCCTTCATTGAAGTACCATCCGAAGGGCAGATGACCTCGTTGTTCCGTCCCTTAAAACAACAATAACCAAGTACCATCCCGGCATTCGCCTTGATTGCAAGTGGGGAAACCATGGACTACCACTTCTAAGATAGGTGAAGTAGGAGTCAAACCCGCTTCTTCTCAGTTCTGCAATAATAATAATAATAATAATAATAATAATAATAATAATAATAATAATAATGTTATTGGTTTTACGTCCCTTTTAACTACACTTGCTTTTAGAGACGCCGAGGTGCCGGAATTTTGCCCCGAAGGGGATCTTTAACGTGCCAGTAAATGTACTGACACGGCTCCCTCGCATTTGCGCACCCTCAAATGCCAGCTGACTGCGCCAGGTTTCGAACCTGCATCCTTGGGCTCAGCAAGTGAGAACGTTACCCCTGAGCCACGCAGCCAGACTCTCAGTTCTGCCTCACAGCCCTCAGCCCAGAATTATTTTTCTTAGCAAAGCTGGGAATCGAACCTGGACCTCTGCGGTGACAGCCAGGAACGTTATCCACTACACCATAAGGTGGACTACTGCTATAGATATCTTGAATTTTTCACCGACTATGTCACAATTTATACCAATGATTATCAAGTAACGTACAGACGCTCGCACATCTGTGCATGCGGAGTCCATCAATGTGGATGTGATGCTAACGTTATAGTCCGGTCGAAATATACATTCACCCTTGCATAAATTCCCAAGAACATGAACATTAGGGATACCATTATAATGAAATTGTGAAAAGTCACCATCGATCCCATATGTGCAAAAATTTTATGCAAGGTCAAATTTCGCAAAAATGGATTTTTTGGATTTTTTTTAGAAGCGGCAGACCTCAAACAACATGGATGACGAATGTCCAGAGGGACATGAGAGTATTGGGCCTATCTGCTAATGTTACTTAACAACGAAATGACTGGCGCCTAAGGATTAAGAAAGCCGACCCCGCGTAACGGGAAAAGGTGAGGAGGAAGAATAAGCCTTTTCTCAGAAATGGTGAATCTTAAGGGATAAAGCGTAAGGCCAATTTTTGTAGATAATTGCATGATATACAATTTTTGTCTGCTCCATTTTTATCATAAAACTAACCGTTTCGCTACAAAATAAAATTTAAAAAAATTGCGAACTTTGACCTTGCATAATTTTTTTTGCAAACATGGGATCGATGGGGACTTTTCACAACTTCTTTATAATGGTATCCCTAACGTTCATGTAAAAATTCAGCTTCTTGGGAATTCATGCAAAGGTACCCCTATTTTTCGGGCTAACTTGATCAGGCTATTATTAGATTGTTCTGGGGGAATGGAATGATTGAATGTATCGAATTCACCAATACATTGCCCATTTAAAAGTTTTTCGCATTTATACGTTGTTTAGGTCATCTAGCTTTCTCCATTAAAATTTACCTCAATCGTTTTCTTTATTTGTACGTTTTCCTAGAAATCAGTCGATCTTCGCTCAGAATATGACCTGAACCTCTGTTCCCAGTGTCCTGTCTGCCTGTCTGTCTGTCTGTCTGTCTGTTAGGTAGTCAGCCCGAAGGCTGGTTGGATCCTCAAAAAGTACCGCCGTTACGTTATGTGAGTAGATACCCACAAAAACCCAAGGCAGCACTATTTTGAGGCTGAGATGCTTAAAATGTATTATTTAACACATAGCAGATAACAGACGAAATTTCCTCGTGGTGTAGCGGCTAACATTTTTGACTGTAACCCCGGAGGTACTGATTTGATATCCGGCTTTGCCAAGAAATTTAATTCTGTTCTGAAGACTGGAACGGGGTACCCTCAGAGGTGAGTATGATTCCCACCTCAGCCATCCTGAAAGGAGTTTTCCGTGGTTTTCCACTTCTACCCCTGGCAAATGCCGGTATGGTTCCAAACATAAGGCCAAGGCTGCCTACTTCCCAATCCTTACCTGAATTACAATATATACACTAATACAACCATCACAATAACACGGGTAATCAGACAAAATTTCACACACACACAAGTAATCGGGGCTAAATGACCACAATGTCCAAGCCTCTCAACTGAAACACCACCACCTACTAGCTCACCGTGAACCTCAGCTTAAATAGCTGAGTTGATTCTTTAAATGCTCATTATGAGGCACATTGTGTTTCTAGTTCATAAAGATCCCGACATTAGATTACATGATACAATAGGATGTGGAGAAGGAAATGAGAATAATGCGTCGCTGAGCTCCCACATGTGACATGATTCAAGGGCGTGATGACGCAGTGCTCAGACTGCTTGCCTCGCACCAAGGCGGAACGGTTCGATTACCGGTCAAAGCATGTTGGATTTTCGAGGTGAAATATCACGTCCGTTGGTTCGAATTTCATGTAAAAGGAGATCCCGTGGCTTATGATCGCAGGTTTAACTGGCGCGTGAAACTACAAGCTTTTGTTGTAGGATTCCAGCAAACAAGTGACGGTTACAGCCTTACTGAGGGTATGCGTCAGGCAGTAGGTCGATATGGATGAAGAATACATCTGACTCCAAGAGGATACAGTCGACAGATAGTTGTTGTTTCTTTTTGGTTCTTATCGACATCGTGGTCAAGCTAACTTTTAATCATACACCGATGTATATGGCCGAGTGACTTAACTTCCTTTGTTTTACCATGCCATTAATGGGAGTGGGCTTATTTGTGAGCCCAAGAAGGACCACTTGGTGATCGTCTCAGTATGATGACTACGCACTACCGAAGTGCATGACCTCTTCTAGGAGTGTGGCCATGGAATCAATTATGCGTAGCAGAGGCTTGCGCATGGTCACCACCTGGTAGCTCGTCCCAGGTCGCACTGACAACACTGAGGAGAGATTCGTTCATATTTGGCGTGGGATCGGACCAGGTCTCCACCATTACTCCAATCGTCTCGGCATACATTTTCTCGATGTGATTCATGCCTGCCCCACAAGGAGGGCGAATCGTTCGTGATTAATCAGTTGTTATGTCGTATTAGGGACTTGGGCATCCTTGGTCATCAGGCCCGTGTATTACCCATTTAAGATTTGATTGCCGCTGAGCATGGCTGCGCCAGCGTTTGTTGATTATTGTAGCAGGAGCCCCGCGGGGTGAAACGGAGGACACAGTGATGACAGAGAGCAGTCTGCACATAAGTCGAGCAGCATTGCGCGCGCTACTTGTCTTAGAAGCGCAGAAAAGTGGCACAGCAGCTGATGTCACCACGGACAGTTCAACGATGACTGGAGCTGAGTCATATCCTACTCGCGCAACTGTACCTGTCAACGAAGCAGAGTGACGTGTGACACAAGTAAACCGCCGGCAATCAATTCGTGAAAGGGTAATACATGGGTGTGGGTTGAATATGCCTCATAACCCCGATTTTCTGTGGAGACTAGTATTGTGTGCTATTGCAATTATTAGGATCGGGGATGGGGTAGGTGCCCAGGGACCTGAAATAACGTATTACCTCGGCGTCTGCCTGGAGAGAGAGGGGAAAAACACAAACAAAACCACTAGCCTCTGTCAACAGCAGGATTCGAACCTCCAATCTCCGAACTCGTTGCAGCTCCCCATCGCAGTCGTGGTGAGCGATTTAACGCACTTGGCTTCAATCCTCATCCTCATTGAAGTGACATAAAAACAATTTCAACGTACGTCTGTATTTACACAGATAAACAAAAATGCTTCTCTAACATACTCAATCCCTACACTCTCTCAACCTCAACTATGTAATGTGTGAACTGATAAGTCACACTACATAGCCCATTGCGCGCCCGTTATTCAATTAGTGGTAGGACACGACTTATGAAGCAATCCCACGCAAAGGCGCCTCTTTCGTCTATGACTAGTTTTTCTTACACCACGCAAAGCAGGCACCCGCTCCTCATTACTGCTCATTCATTACAGGCTTATCGTTGAGAAAAATGAGCTACTTGATCGTTTTTAAGTACACACATCAAAAAAAGTTTTGCATCACCTCGGTTCCAAGAGTTCCGGAACCGTTAAATACAAAGGGAATAGAGATCAACACAAACAACATTTCAGCTCGTTTTATTGCTCATGAGACCCACACATTGCATGTTGTACCATCATACAGCTAGACTTTCAGCATTTGTGGTCCAGATTGCAGTACACACCACTACCTCTAATACCCAGTAGCACGTCCTCTTGCATTGATGCATGCCTGTATTCGCCGTGGCATACTATCCACAAGTTCATCAAGACACTGTTGGTCCAAATTGTCCCACTCCTCAACGACAATTCGGCGTAAATCTCGCAGAGTGGTTGGTGGGTCAAGACGTCCATAAACAGCCCTTTTCAACATATCCCAGGCATGTTCGATAGGGTTCATGTCTGGCGAACATGCTGGCCACTGTAGTCGAGCGATGTCGTTATCTTGAAGGAACGCATTCACAAGATGTGCACGATGAGGTCGAGAATTGTCGTCCATGAAGACAAATGCCTCTCCAATATTCTGCCGATATGGTTGCACTATGGGTCGGAGGATGTCATTCAGGTATCGTAAAGCCGTTTCGGAGCCTTCCATGACCACCAGTGGCGTACGTCGGCCCCACATAATGCCACCCCAAAACATCAGGGAACCACCACCTTGCTGCACTCGCTGGACAGTGTGTCTAAGACGTTCAGCCTGACCAGGGTGCCTCCAAACACGTCTCCGACGATTGTCTGGTTGAAGGCATATGCGACACTCATCGGTGAAGAGAACGTGATGCCAATTCCGTGGGGTCCATTCAGCATGTTGTTGGGCCCATCTGTACCGCGCTGCATGGTGTCGGGGTTGCAAAGCTGGACCTCGCCATGGACGTCGGGAGTGAAGTTGCGCATCATGCAGCCTATTGCGCACAGTTTGAGTTGAAACACGACGTCCTGTGGCTGAACGAAACGCATTATTCAACATGGTGGCATTGCTGTCAGGGTTCCTCCGAGCGGCAATCCGTAAGTAGCGGTCATCCACTACAGTAGTAGCCCTTGGGCGGCCTGAGCGAGGCCTGTCATCGACAGTTCCTGTATCTCTGTACCTCCTCCATGTCCGAACAACATCGCTTTGGTTCACTCTGAGACGCCTGGAAACTTCCCTTGTTGAGAGCCCTTCTTGACACAAAGTAACAATGCGGACGCGATCGAACTGCGGTATTGACCTTCTAGGCATGGTAGAACTACAGACAACATGAGCAGCGTACCTTCGTCCTGGTGGAATGACTGGAACTGATCGGCTGTCGTACCCCCTCCGTCTAATAGGCCCTGCTCATGCATGGTTGTTTACATCTTTGAGCAGTTTTAGTGACATCTATGAACAGTCAAAGGGACTGTATCTTGGATACAATATACACAGTCAACGTCTATATGCCGGAGATCTGGGAACCGAGGTGATGCAAAACTTTTTTTGATGTGTGTAGTTACCGACGCAACGCCACCACACCTTCCCCGGGTTTATGAGCAGACAAGGATCAAGATCTAACGTAACCCAGTCACGGAGCAAACTGGCTAGTTCAGTGGTGAATTATACTGATCAATAAGACAAGCGTGCATTACAGGGCCATGCCACTTCATGATCTAGCAACAATGAAAAGGAAGCCGCCAATGGAGTGTCTAAAAAGAGAAACTCCTGTCTACTTTCTGGCACTCCCGAAATTTAGACATAAAAAAGATAGTTTACATTTAAAACCATCGGTAATAGTGATATAGGTTAAAAAGTAAGATTTCTAAAAAAATGGCCATAGAAATCACATGAAAATGGACGTAAGTTATATTATTGTTGTTTTAAGGGGAGGAACTACGCGGTCATCTGCTCCTAAATTGGACGTAGTTCACGTTATTTTATAACTTCAGTTTCGGAACAAAAAACGAACGGAAACAAATATCGAAAGAACCAATTTTTCATCCACAAATACATAGGGCATTCTCGCTCACGCGCTCCGCCAGCGACGCCTCACTTGCCGGCTGCCACGCGCGCGTATGTACGACAGAATACGGTGCTTAAAATCAGTATCATGCATTTTTATTCACCATGCTTACAGTAGATGCTTAAAATGTTCCCCATCCGCTGCCAAACATAATCGGCATCTCCTTTTGAAGTTTCCGGTTACTCCGGTAATTTAGCTTCAGTAAGGAAATGAAGAGCCTTTACGTCTATTTTTTATCGTTTACTGAACCTGTACGTTTGAATCTCTTAGCCAGTTATTTTATTGTGATTGTGTATAGCGCTGTAATGCCTTATGTGAAATATTCGTTACTTGAACGTGTATATCTGCACAATACGTACATAAGTGCAGGAAATCGTGCGCTAGAACAAGACAAAAGTTTCGAGTGAAATTTCTAGGGAGACCCATTCCTATAAATTGGACAATAAAACCACTGGCTAATTAGAGATTCAAACGTACAGGTTCAGTAAACAATAAAAATAGACATTAAGGTCGTTATTTCCTTATTGAAGCTAAATTAATCGGATTAACCGGAAAGTTCATAAGGAGATGCCGATTATGTATGGCAGCGGTTGGGGAACATTTTGAGCATCTACTGTAAACATGGTGAGTAAAAATGCATGATACTGATTTTAAGCACCATATTCTGTCGTACATACGCGCGCGCGGCAGCCGGGAACTGAGCCGTCACTGGAGGAGCGCGTGAGCGTAAATGCTCTAGCCAAGCAAATATAAAGACCTGTATATATATTTATAGATATCAAACGACTAGGATTCAAAAGCAATATTAGGGAACACTGTACCCATGATCGAGGACCGTTAGGAAAATACAAATCAGAGCGATGTATCTAATAATCGCCGGACACACATGATCTATCGGCGGTCTGAAGAAGCTCGCTTTGGCGCGAATTTGAAAAGGAAGATCTCGGTGGGTAAAACCGTAAAAGAGCCTAGTTCAACCGTAAAGGACACTGCACGTCCGTAAATTGTACGGAATGTCCGTAGAAGTTGGCAGGATTGGAATTGAATTACATTTTCCTCAGCGCAATAGTTTACGTTCTAAATAAAAATGGACTTTTTTGACTTTCATGGCCAGGAAAATAACTCCACCAAAATTTCAGTGAACATGTATTATTTTCCATAGGCAATAAGATCAAACGGCAAGCATTAAACGGCGACAATTGAGAGACCAGTGACTAATGCAGCCATGGGTCATGCCGAGTTCATAATAACCCCATCTGCATGGTACCCAATTCTTACCACGTTCAACTTGTCAATTCATACTTTTCAGTCAGTCAACAAGCTTTTTGCCCAACACTACAATTATACAACACTGGCATGAAACAAATTACATGTATTCGATAATAAAATAATAAGGGGGCAATTTAGGATAATATTAATACATATAAGTTATCTTCTTTTCAGGGCCAGTGATATATGCAGGTCGAGGCACTTCTAAATATTTGGAAAAAATACAAATCGGATTTAAAAAAATTGTAATAAACGTTGTTCACCTCGAAGCGGCTTCGGTGACGTAACTGGTAGCATGCTGAACTTCTATGCCCAAGGTCGCGGGTTCAAAGCCGGCCGAAGTCGTCGGATTTTCTACGAGCGCTAAAAATCCCTCAGTATGCTTTCCTTTGGAGGGGAAGTTCCAACGTTCGTTGCGAGTTTCTGGTTGCGGTGGCATCTAGTAGCCAAGTTCACAGCTAGGTGTCGTTGACGGTAGTATCTGGTAGCAACATTAGGAACTACTGCTTGAAATTGACCGTCTGCAGTCCTTACCTGAATTACAGACTAATACAGTGATCACAATTCACACCGTTTATCAGACAGATTCTACACTCACCCAAAGTACACGGGGTTAAATGACCGCGTTGTCGCAGCCCCTAAACTGAGGAACCAACCGAAATCTCTGCGGGAGATAAAATTTTGCGTGAAGACGTATCAGACCGTTAGATAGTTACACATCAGTGTCGAAACCTTGCATAAGGACAGTGTGACCACATGTATAAAAATGGACCCCAAATGACAAGATGGTTACCGTCCCCATAAGGCAATAAAATGTTTAAAATATGCATAAAATGACGAAAAACAAAGTTAATTAAGCTCCAATTATAAAAAACTTTCTCGCAATCAATGAGGTCTGATCCTTCTACGAAAACCTGCATATTCTGCCTATTTTCGCCTATCCCCAAGTTTGCCCGGTGATATACCTCCGCCTTCCGAGAGGACTTTTACTAAATTGATAAGGGGTGAGCCATCACCAGTTGCTATGGCAACGCCACTGCATGAGATCACATTCAGTTTTTCCATCTGTCTGTGGGAAGCGACTTCGGTATCGGAACTGTGGGAAGCGGCTAACTGGTAGCATGCTGAACTTCTATGTCCAAGGTCGCTGGTTCTTAGCCAAGTTCACAGCTAGGTGTCGTTGACGTTAGTATATGGTACAAAATTAAGAACTACTACTTAAAATTGACCGTCTGCAGACCTTACCTGAATCACAGACTAATACAGTCATCACAATTAACACCGTTTATCAGACAGATTCTACACACACCCAATGTACACGGTGTTACATGACCACGTTGTCACAGCCCCGAAACAGAGGAACCAACCAACATCTCTGCGGGAGATAAAATTTTGCGTGAAGAAGTAACAGACTGTTAGATAGTTACACATCAGTTCCAAACCTTGCATAAGGACATTGTGATCACAAGTATAAAAATGAACCCTAAATGACAAGAAAGTTACCATCCCCATAAGACAATAAAGTGATAAAATTATGCATACAAAAACGAAAAAAAAGTTATTTAATCTCCAATTGTAAAATACTTTCTTGCAATAAATGAGGTCTGATCCTCTTACGAAAACCTGCATATTTTGCCTATTATAGCCTATCCCCTAGTTTGCCCGGTGAAATCTACCTCCGCCTTCCGGCGTGCCGAGAGGAATTTTTAAAATCCGATTTGTATTTTTCCAAATATTTCGAAAAACAGTTTTAAGTGCCTCGCCCTGTATAGTGTAACTCCTCCTAATCACACTTGGGAAAAAGCGTGTTGACAGACTGAAAAGTATAAATTGACAGTTTGCACAGGCAACACTGAGAAATTGCTTCAAAACCTCACAATTCTGAACTTGTAGTACTAGTAGAAGTAACCGCTACTTTACAGTAACGAGAGGGTAACGACGTTACTAATAAAAATCAGTAACCATAATGCCGTTACTGCTAACAGTAATGAAAATACCCGTTACGTTTTCAAGAAGAAGCAATGAATGCCACTGGTGTTCCTCATTTTATTATCTATACAATCTATGCTAATATAATAAAGCTGAAGAGTTTGTTTGTTTGTTTGTTTGTTTAAACGCGCTAATGTCTGGAACTACCAGTCGCATTCGAAAAATTCTTTTTGTATATGATAGCCAGATTGAAGAGGAATAGTTTAGGCTATGCAGCATTAGGCTACACACCTCTCAGGTAACCTTAAAGATTGATTTTTGTTCAATAAGTCGGAAGAACAAGCGCTCCCGAACAGCTTCAATAATAGCTAAGTCTATTGTTGCCTGACAATGCGGGCTGCATCACGTCGCCCCTACCAGTGTTCTGGTGCAGAATTGCGAGCTGCTTATTGCAGTCACGGGAAGTAATTAGCGCAAAAAGATTTCTCAGGCCCCTTAAAACGGTTATCATCATGACAATAGTATGCCATTGTATAAGGGCGATGGTGTTGGTGCAGTACACTGAGGTTATCAGCTGCAATAAGCGTAGGTGCTTTCCAATCCTTATCCTAGAGCACTCCAGTTCAGTAGTAGTATTCATTATCATCCATAAAACAAATAAATACACCGGGCGAAGCCGGGCACTACTGCTAGTGACTAATATTCACATTCTGAAATAAATCTGTGGCCTATGTCTATTGAAAATGATGTTGGCATGTTTTCCAAAGGAAACATTGGCAAGTATTTAAGTACGTTTTAAAATGTCATCCAAGTCTGGTTTTTATCTCGGTTTCCGGAAAGAATAACTCATCTTACCCCTTTAAAGGCAGTGTTTGTGTGTGTGTGTGTGGGGGGGGGGGGGTGTCAAACGTGTGATTCTAGATAAGGTTACACAATAATTTGATAAAGAAGTGATCGTATGTTACTGGGAAAAGACATGACATAACAATTTTTAATTTTGTCCCTGACGAATTCATTTACGGTAGTAAATTTACAGAGATGAGACTGTCACAATAAACATTTATTAATTGTTAAATATTTGCAGTATGATATATAATCCGCCTTGTCAATACTAAAATATGTAGTTCATTAATAATTAAACGAACATGTTCCGGTATACAATGGTACTGTCTTCAGCATTCAAATTAAAAAAGGTTTGACATTAATCAAATAAAAATGGATATCCTTAAAAATAATTTGATTAACATTTTTCAAGCATTAGAAAATGTTGCATCTAGACTAGAACAAAATGCAGCGAAGTGGGCCGGCCAGTGAAGTTGTATTTTGGCGGATGTCGAGAGTAGAAATCTCAATTCCCTGTATCAGAGTTAACATGTTTACCACAATCCATCTCGACTCCAGTCTAGAAGCAACATTTTCCAATGTTTGAAAAATGTTATTTATCTATTTGAACTTTAATTTTAATCAAATTATTTGTAAGGATATCCATTTTTATTATTTTATTAATGTTAACCGTTTATAATTTGAACGCTGAAGATGATATCATTGTAAATCAAAACATGTTCGTTTAAATAATAATAATAATAATAATAATAATAAGCTACATATTTTAGAATATTTAATTATTAAATATAATGCTTACCACGGTGGGTGAATGGTTATCGTATCGGACTATCAACCCCAAGCTTGCAGGTTCGCTCCTCGCCGTGGTAAGTGATTTTTTTTTTGAAAGGCGACAAAAATGTCGGTACGCATTTCATACGTTGTTGGCATGTTAAAGGACCCATTTGAATTCAGTAGGCCGTGTTCATAATGTCAAAAACAATCTCGGGATTTTCCCCCAACACAAAGTTCCCCCTTTCTCTACTAGAAAGTGGTGTAGTGTCAAAGAGCTTAGATATCTAACCTCCTTGACTTTCATATCGCAACAAGGAACGACAAAATTCAGCATGCAAGCTGCCCTCAGGGCGTCAAATAACAAAGCTTGCACCCAGCATCAAGGCCATACAATATTATTATACTACTATACTAGCAACCCGCCCCAGCTTCGACCGGGAACAGTTATGAATGCATTACGTGATAAGCGTTGTTTTTTTTTTTCGATGTCAATGAACTACGACCAATAACCGTTTTACGTCACGGCATCATGGGTCAAAATCACGGACTGAACTATTAATTATATAATCACGGAGATGCATGTGCAACGAATTCTTGTCAGACGTAATTTAAGAATGGCGAGGTGCATGAAACACAAATCCCCTTCCGTCCAATCTTAACTTGATTGTGTATTTTGCGGAACGAAAGGATCACAGGCGAAATGAAGAAAAGCCGAGTTGCACTTCCAGGGAAACTCCAAACACAACCACTCTTCTCTGAAATCTCAACTGGGGTAATACGCTCGCCCGCTAGCTAGGCTACATCTGGGGTGATAGGCTCGCCCCTAGCTAGCTAGTAAACTGTCGCCTCAGTAATTGAATTGAGATTGTTGGAAGAAATGAAAACGTAAAAACACATATAGTGGGCGATGTATTGAAGATAGAGATATGCTCTCGCATACTTTTTGTAGAACTTTTCATGCTGAACAATTCTTACAATCGTATTATATAGATATTTCTCACGGTTTGCCCAGTGTAAGGTTAAAAAGCGCAAGGACGCCAGGTCTTTTTTCGACTTTTTCATTGAAATCGTTACTGCTTGGCTTCCTTTGGTCATAAATAAATAATTTTCTACAGAAACCTTCCTCGAGATACCTTTACAGAATGGTGAAAACCGCATCAAAATCCACCCAGTGATTACTCGTGACATCCAAGAATGGAGGCCTTTGTTTTATACTATGTAGAGATTAAATATAATTTACACATTGCCAATTAATTTTGCTTTTCCCTCTTATTGGAATCCACTATTCCGTTCAAATCAAGCAAAGTATAGAAGCGTGGAAAATAATAGTAAGCAACTATTTCATACAATAGTAACGAAAAGTAAGGATGCTTTGACAATTTATCGAAACTGAAACGCAGTTATTTTTCATACAAAGAAGTAACTTTCCAAACCCTGAACAAAACAAAAATCAATTTGCATTCTAGCATAATTTAATTCAGTTAGCACAGTTCCCTTTGAGTCTTATACGGTTCAGCTGCCCTGGGGGATGTCAAGTAGGCCTAAACAAATCAAGATTACATTCAGACTGCAGCGTTTAACAGCTACAGAAGCAAGATACTGACCAATGGAGCGTTTCCTGATCAGGAGCTCCAGCTATGATTTCTCCAGATGCGGAAGTGTTCTCCTTTATGCCCGGCTCAATATTGGCCTGCACTACAATGGTTACAACAGACATAACAACATGCTTGCGGTATTTGCACGCGTCATTATCCAATTCGCACTGCAACTCGACTCTCTCAGTCGGTCAACATGTACTGTATTTATGTCCAATGCAACTACTCTCCGTTGCTCAGCTCTAGGTTTAGTTTATTCTGTTGCTGAGTATTGTGCTCCGGTGTGGATAAATAGTCCGCATGTAAGATTAATTGAATAACACCATGCACATGATAACAGGAACAATTATGTCAACTCCTACAAAATGGCTTCCTATTTTCGGCCACATCCCACCACCTCATTTGCGGCGATGCAACATTTTGATAAGAGAATAGTCTATAGAAAGATCCAGACCAACAAACAACTACCTATCCATGGAGACATTGCTGATCTACATGTGAAACGATTCACACTTTCTTCCAAATCCCAAAACCAAACCCACCCACCATCAAAATATACACCTCTCCCAAAAACCTTAACCCCTTGGCCCGAAGAGACGGCGAAACCGTCTAAGGGGGCCCGCCGCAGGGGCAATCGCCATGCGGCGGAATGAAACGACTGCTGCTATCTATCTATAACGATTACGTTCAAGATATCCACCTACCGATCTGCACAGCGGAGAATCTTGCAACCAATAAATTCAACTTGACTGAGAAATGGTCTTCTGATTGGAATTCGTTTGCCCCTCCAGAGAGTACAGTAATGCCATGCATGATTGAGAAGGTGCCAGGGTACACTCAGCCTAGAAAGACATGGTCAAAATTAAATAGAATCCAGACCAATCACTGTGTATACGGCGATCTCCTGTACAAGTGGAGGAAAAAATCTTCACCATGTTGCGAGTGCGGTGCTGAAAGACAGACTGTTCTGGACCTAGTTCAAGAATGCCCACCAACATCTTATAGAGGTAAATTCAGTGACTTCTTCCTAGGGACACCACAGGCACTTCATTATGTTTCCAACCTTGATGTCAACTTATAAATAATTTTCGTGTACGCCATACGATAAATAAAATAAATAAATAAATAAATATGTCCAATTAAATTAGGCGGGTGATATAAGATACTGCCTGAAAAATACACATGTAATAAATTATTTGGACATATTACAGAGGAAGGGGGAAGGCGTGTGTGTGTGTGTGTGGGAGGGGGGGGGGGGGGGGAGGGTACAGTAAAACCTGCCTTTAACGGAAACGAACGGGATTCGCAAAATTTTCCGTTAAACATAGGTTACCGGAGGTAATCCTAAGCTAAACATATTTTTTTAGCGTATGGCTTTTAGTGCCGGGGGTGTCCGAGGACATGTTCGGCTCGCCAGTTTTGTAGCTGCTTCGGGTGGACACCCAATGGGTGAGCTACAAGTACCGTTGGGGAGGAAAGTTGGAATGTAAGGACGAGGAGTTGGAAGGTAGCGGCGGTGGCCTATAGTTAGGGACCAACCCCGGCATTTGCCTGGAAGGAAGATGGGAAATCACAGAAGACCATCTTCAAGGTTGCCGGCGGGGAGATTCGAACCTCCTCGCCTCCCGGATGTGAGTGACTGCTAGCAGTCATGCCGTAACGACCACGGCTAACTCACCCGGTAACAAATAATTAAAACATGAACATGCATGAAATGGGCATTTTCAGAGTTGCATTTATATATTTCTGCCACGCATTAATACAGTACTGTACAAGAAAAACTTACAGTGAACATAAAGACAGCCATTACAGTGAGCATTTGGGTAGATTATTAGCTTGGGAATAACCTAACCCCCAAGGGAAGATGATGAAGAAAAAGAAGTGGGTTTCGGACTGGAGAAAAAGGATAGAGAAATAGGACGAGAGTCCAACAGAAGTTATAATTTTAACTTTAAGTATACTCAAAGACAGCTGCCACTGCAAATCCGCTTACCGATACCTAAAGTGGGTAGGGACCTGGGCCAAGCAACAGGAAACGCAGCTGGAACTTGGGCTATTCGCAAGAAAGCTGCTATAGCGTATTCCCTCTCAAGCATAAATATACCTACTATGGGGAAGGGTGGTGGTCTGGCAAGACAAAGAGTAACAGATTTATTGTGTATCTGTTCAAAGGAGTTTGTTTCTAAACAAGTATTTTGAAGAATACAAATAATTTGAATCAGCCGTGATATTTTAGTTCTTGAAATTGTAGAATTTCTAAAGAGCGACCGAATGCTTCCAAGAAGGATAGGGATAAAGCAATTATACCCTTGGGAATAATTTTGGTAAGAGTACCAATAGTTGCATTTAGAAATGACTAAGCTTTTACCCAGCAATGCGCCGACTAAAAGTTTAGACAATGAGAAACACTTAAATTTTGAAAAACCATAAGTGGTAGAGAGAACCTCCACAAGCAGGAAGCTGGCGTAGCGAGCTATGCTTGCCTTACTGGCCAGTTAGAATTAGCAATCAAAGCTAAGAGAGACTTTAATAAGTTAATAACTAAGAGTTCTTGCTCAAAGGCAACAAGTAGTGAAAACCTTATCAATGGATTTATTTTTATTAAAGAGGGCACAAACCTAGGAAGAGTCAGGGAAGACAGGATCTTGCCTAACCGTTATGTTTGAGAAATGATAAATCAAAAGAACAAATCTTAATTTATTTAACAATGTAAAAAGAAGTAGTTTATGTAACAAATATATAATTTTGATTTTGGAAACAATTGGGGTCGCAGGCCCCCTAAATCATTTAAAGCTTGCACCAGGCAATTGACAATTTTTGGGTTTTAAACCTTCTATACGTACTAAAATCTTCGTAAGATTTTGAAATAGCTAAGATAGAAAATTTTAAGATAATTAAAGCAATTAAGGCTAAACAATAAATCAAGTACAAGATGTGTACTTTAAGGATTTCTAGATAGGTATCTTAGAAATATGAACAAATAACAACTTCGAAAGTAACAACAACAACAAAAAAACAGGAAGAAATGAAATAGAAGTTTCTATAACTTCTTGTATTAATACTGAACTACTTTTAGAGATTATACAAATAGGGCAGGTCACTTATTGTGAAACCTGAAGAGAAAAATTGAAAGGAAATTTCTAGAACTCCTATGTTTAAGTAGGGATCACTAGAAAAAATGGGGCAAATTTCCCTTTCGTGAAACCTAGAGATAACTCACTTTTGAGTAGAAAGAATTGGATTCCCTCATTAGAAGGGAGAAACAATATACTTTAAGGCGTGTACTAAACACGAAGTTTTACAGACATTAATTCGTTGTACGTGGAACAAGTAAGGGAGGGCACTTATTGAGAGTGACACCTCATTGAAAAAAGACCTAAAGTAACAATTTTATTATTTTAGTTTGTTAGTAAAGGGTTTGGGAAAGATCAAATGGGAGTGTTCATGGCCGTATTTATTGTACTCGGACGAGCGCGACGCGGATGAAAAATTGAACAGGCACTGTTATCACTATAGTCTGTTGATATAGTTGAAAGTTCACTGTACCAGCACAAAAAGTTTATGGCAAAGAAAGTTATTGCAGTTATGTAAAAGTTGAGTTTTGGCTTGAGAGAATTATGAGTCGTAGTTTCTATGAGCGGCAGTCAAATACGGCAGAAAATTTCCCACGTAGGAAGACAGTTTATGTGGATTAGAAGTTTATCCCACATAAGTTTCTCAGCGAAGAAAGTATTCCCATATCAAGTGGAAAATACATGACAGTATAACTGGTAGATAGGGTGTAGGTTCTGGAAGGTTCCAGAGCAATGATGACTTGTTTAAATTAGGTAGAGAATCCCTGGGCGGAAAACTAGATTATATAGACAGTGGGTAATTTAGAAATATCCCTCGATGTGAGATAGCATCTCAGAAAATCTTTCATTTTGAAAGTTAGACTTGATAGTTCGAGTTTGATCAAGAAGATCTCTTGAAAGCAGATATTTTATCACAGATAGCAATTTTCACTGTCTATAAAATCCAAATAAAAGCATCGAGCCTTTTAAAAGCGATGAGAATGTGGTTAAAACATGAAGTCGGTACTTAACTTTGCTTCATGAAGAAGGCGATGTTGCTGTTGACGGTTGATTCTAAAACTCGAACAAGGCGTCGAATTTAAAAGTTTGCCTCTAGAGTAGAGAATGCGAGCTTTAGTTAAGCTCCAACTGACTGGTTTGACTTCAGACGCACAAGTGAGGCCAGCTCAACGGAGCGCGGAGACACCAGGGAAGGGAAAAAGGTGGGGGTAGGAGACAAAAGGAATACATATAAGAATAGCCAACTTTGAAATAATAATTTCTCTTGATGAAATGGTCTTCAAAGAGTTGATAGCAGGCGTAACTAGTGCAGCCTGGTGGGTGAAAAAGTAGACGAAGATCTCTTGATCACGGAGATGATAGCTGGCGATAGCGACGAGATCTGGTGGCTAGATTAGTAAGGAAGTCCTCTTGTGCAGGAAAAAATTGAGGAACTTCAGAGATTCGCTGCTAGATGACGCTAGGTGGGTCATGGAAGATATACATATATATATATATATATATATATATATATATATATAGATATAGATAGATATATAGATATATATATCTAGAACAGACTTACAGGCAGTGTAAGAAACATATACCAACAAAGAGAAATCAGGAGATCACTGTTGGTGTTTGCGAAAAAAGGAAGGGATGAACTAAAGCAAAGAGAAGCAAAAGCTTACTCTGTCTTACCGTGTATTCCAAAGAATACACCAGCATTGGAAAAGGCTAGCCAATAAATAATATGGTATATCCATTTAAAAACACATCAGTATATGTAGACTATCATATTTGCATACCGCTTTGAATGACCCATATTATTTACTTTAATGAGCATATTTTCTGCCTTCATGCCTGTGAAAGTAGTTCATGAAATTTATTGTTGTTTCAGGCATAATTGCGGGGAAAGGTTTAAGTGGGTCACTCTGTATATATGAGGCTATGAGCGCTGTTGTTGTTGATTCTTTTAGGGGCTTTGCGACATCGTGGCTATCGCGGGTTCAAATCCGGCCAAAGTCGTCGGATTTTTTAAGAGCGTTAAAATCCCTCAGTATGCCTTCCTTCGGCGGCGGTCCCATGTCATAGATTTTGGCATGTTAAAGAACCTTCCTCTAATTACACTTGTGTGAAGCTAAATTAGAGGTTAAACAACTCTCTTAGATTCCTACGTTCGTCGCCAGGAGCCAACTGCCGTGGCGTCTAGTAGCCAAGTTCTGAACTAGTAGTCGTTGACTGTGGCGTTTGGCGGCAAAAGTAGGAACTACTTGAAATTCAATGTCTGCAGTCCTTACTTGAATTAAAAAACAGATAACATACACTAATACTGACATCACAATTAACACCGGTTATCAGACAGATGCTACACACACCCAAAGTACACGGGGCTACATGACCGCGTTGTCGCAGCCCCTAAACTGAGGAACCAACCAACTAATCAACCGACATCGTGGCCATGTAGCCCGTGTAATTGGGTGTGTGTAGAATTTGACTGATAATCTGCGTTATTGTGGTGACCATAGTAGTGGGTGCATTTGTAATTCAGGTGAGGATTGGGAAGGAGGCGACCGTGGTCTTAACGTAGGAACCACCCCGGCTTTTGCCTGGAGTAGAAATGGAACACCAAGAAAAACCACTTCCAGGATGGCTGACATGGGAATCGAACCTACCTCTTCTCAGTTTTACCTAACGAGGCTGGGTGGACACCGTTCCAAACCCTCAGATCAGAATTACATTTCTTGGCAGAAACGGAAATCTAACCCGGACCTCCGGGGCGACAGAGATAATGAGAGATGAATAAGTACGAATGAACTGAACAAGGATTTGGGAGGAAAGAGCCGTAGCTTATTAAAAGGTACCATCCCTGCATTCGGAATTAAGAATGTGAAACAACGGGAAACTATTTCAAGAACGTAGGATTAGAACGAACTATTGCGAATAGGATAAATTTATAAAACCTTTGAAACATCTTCGTTTGTTAAGTTCATAATGCACTTAAAATGTATAGGCCATCGGCTAAGATTACAATGTATACAAATACAGTATTTCAAAATGAAATTTTAAGCAAGGTATTAAAACATTGTAAGTTACATATTACACGATTTTATATGAATTATTCAAAAACAAATCACATTTATATCATAATACCGAAACGTAAGAGGGTGACATTACTATAATAATATAAATATTTGCATGTGCTAATGCTATTTAGCAGTATCAGTAATTCTATTCGTCGTGGCAGTAAAATTACTAAATTGGGAATGGAGGAAGCCAGGTAAATTGGTGAAACGTTTTAATGTATCAGGAGAATATGGGATAGGAAAGCAACAGCCTAGAATCACAACAAAGATGAATGCGAAACAAATATAAGGGAACAGGAGACGGTATCCTAAACTACAAAACTTATTGTAGGATAGCCTCTCTGTATCAATTATAATAAGATAGGATAAGATTAACATAGTATACAATTGAAAATCCACAGCCTGCTTCCAGTCTACCGACCGGGTCAGGGAATGGAATGAATGAAGCCCCTATCTAGCGACGAGGATATGAACTGTGCCGGCTGCCGAAGCCTGTCGCACTCCCCTGGGGGCAATGATTAAATGAATGACAAATGGAATGAAATGAGAGTGGAGAGTGTTGCTGGAATTAAATTTGTGACAGGGAAAACCGGAGTATCCGGAGAAAACCCTGTCTGTCTCCGCTTTGTCCAGCACAAATCTCACATGGAGTGACTGGGATTTGAACCACGGACCCAGCGGTGAGAGGCCGGCGTGCTGCCGCCTAAGCCACGGAGGCAATTAGTAGATAATTAATAGCCATTATATAATGTTTTCGATAGTTGGTATATTGGCTTTCACGGCTAGTGAATTAAAACTCAGCATTTTTTCTAGGTTTGTGCCGTGTCATGAGTGGGATTACACCTAGGACACCAAGCAGGCTCATCAGCGGGCTCTTGGTGTCCTAGGCGAAACCCCACACAAGACACGGCACAAACCTAGAAAAATTGCTGAGTTTTTCGATAGTTGTTTATACCATTTAATGCCATTTAAATTATTTGTAGGTTCTGTGACTTAATTTTTATATTCAAGTTGTGATATATTAATCATACTGAGCAGGATTTTTGTATTAGGCTATTAGGGAACCACTGAAACTAATAATCACATGTATCAGGCGATGGTTGTAATAAGCAATACTCTAGCCCCAAACTCTGGCTATCAGAGATCCGGAACAAAAGGTATTCTAAATTCTATTTAGCAGCATGTGAATAACTATTACATGAAGTTTATGATCACGATTAGATTTAAAGGGTTTGAATACATCTATTGTGCGATCCTCTTAATTCAAAGGGCATTCACCACGACATGTTAGCGACGGCTCAGCGTGCTGGTAGTTACGATGGGATGGTTAAAGAAAGATGTCCACAGCCTTGATTCCAGTGGCCTACTGGACAAAACAACACAACAATTCCTCAAGTGAACGACCCTTGAGGTCTCATGCGCATTGTATTCGATGACCTTCACACTCGCCGTGGCAGGTCGCTCAGTCTGGATGCTGTGATTGCTCCATTATGGCAGTGGTCGTGTGGTATCTGCAGTACGTGCTTGCCCTACCACTGTTCCACGTGTTCCGCTATCTTAAACCACAATTCCAACTACAGTTAACGCTACAAAAACACTACTTTGGCTTCTAGTATCTGATGCTCAATCCACACTTGGAAGAGTTAGCAAAAATATTAGCCGATTTAAGTTTATGAACAGTATTATATCGAGGACGAGGTGAGACGAGTGTTCTATGTGCCAGATGTTTTTTACGACCAGTTGCCCTTCAGGAGATCTCATCAGATGAGTTCATCTCTGTTCTGACTGAACATTTTAGTTGTTTCATTTTAGGGGCTCGGGTATAAGATTTGTCTGATAACTTGTGTTATTGTAGTGACTAGGCTATGTAGTGTGTGTAGGCCTAATTGAAATACAGGCAAGGATTGGGAAGAAGGTGGCCATGGCCTTAAGTTAGGAACCATCCCGAAATTCGCATGCAGTAGAAGTGGCGAAACCAAAGTAAGCCACTTCCAGGATGGTTGAGGTGGGAATCGAACGCACCTCTTCTCAGTTTTTGCCTCTCGAGGCTGAGAATAACACTTCCAGAATGGCTGAGATGGGAATCGAACGGACCTCTTTTCAATTTTGCCTCACCGGCTGAGTGTACGCTGTTCCAGCCCTCAGACCAGATTTAAAGCCTTGGCAGAGCCGGGGATCGAACCCGGGCTTCCTCAAGGACAGCCACGACACAACGAGACGAACTGTCGTGGTTGATATATCCCAAGCAATATAGTGAGTGATAAGGACATCCACTGTCATCAGCTGCGGTCAAAACAAACACCGTTAAACTCATTATTTTTCACGTGCAAAGATTTACCTTCAGCATAATCGATACAGTATGTATCATCCACAAAATGTTCCAGAACGGAATCCACTGCCCTATTTAGGAAGAGCTCTTGAGGATACGGAAACTTAAATGTTTTTTTAACTAGAAAAAGGACTGGAAGTTTATTATTATTATTATCGTGTTGAAAGCCATTTTTCAGTATTGCGTTAATAAACAAAAATGTAATGCTTTTCAGATGGTCAACAAAACTGTAACCAATTGCAATGGGTGTCATTCCCTAAACATGATATTAGTTAATCAATCTAGACCTACTCTTCACCTGTTTTCACAATATGTTCCAGAACGGAACCCACAATCGTATTGTCCAATTTACTATTATTATTATTATTATGAAACATGGGAGTGGAAAAAGGGACTGTAGGCAGAGTGAAGGAAATGTATTGTGGAAGTGTGAGTTGTGTGAAAGTTGGAGGGGAAAGAACAGACTGGTTCAGACAAATGAGTGGCCTGAAACAGGGTAGTGCGCTGTCTCTTTATTGTGGTTATGGACGAGGTAATGACACGGATAGCAGGAAAGATAGGAGAAGATAAGATGAAAGCAATGGTGTTTGCAGATGATCTCATGGTCTGGGGAAACAAGGAGGAGGAAATTCAGGAGCAACTGAAGGCTTGGGAAGAAACAGTGGGAGAGTACGGATGGAAGTTCAACATCAGTAAATGTGAGATCCTGTTAACGGCCAGCAAAAAGGACAGACCAATGAGTGGGATAACACTTGGAGGTGGACAGCTGAAGAAGGTGGAAAGTCTCAAGTACGTGGGAAGTATAGTGGAGGAAAATGGGAGAAATGACAAAGAGATTACGGAACGTGGCAGACAGGCAGAAGCATTTCTGAGAAGCATTAGGAGCTTAGTGTGGAATAAAGATGTCCCACAAAAAAGCAAGGAAGTGTTATACAGAAGCTACTATATCCCGATACTGACCTATGCTTCAGAAACGTGGACAATGAAGAAAAGAGACTTAAGCAGAATACAGGCAGGTGAAATGAAGTTCCTGCGAAGTAGGATCGGAGTAACAAGAAGAGACAGGGTGAGGAATGAAAAGGTCAGGGAAATGGTGAAAGAGGAGCCCTTGGTAGGATTGAGACATCAAGACTGAGGTGGTATGGACACTTAAAGAGAATGGATGAGAAGAAGATTCCCAAGAGGATACATGAGATGCAGATGTAGAAGAAACGACCAAGGGGAAGACCAAGAGATAGATGGCTGAAAGGAGTGGAGGAATGTGTCAGGAAGAGAGGCGAGGACTGGACCAGAGTGACAGCGGAGAGGTGGTGGGAAGAAAGGACTAAGTGGCGAGGCTTATGTTCCAAACAGACCCAGCCTGGGGCTGGAAACTGTACAAGATGATGATGATGATGATGATGATGATGATTATTATTATGAATTGTGTGCGCCCCATGTGTACAGACTACCCGCCCGGCTCTAGTGCTATGCGGACTGTACGCGATGCCAGGGGCTATCGTTTTGTTTACTTGTTTAAAGGCACTTTATATACAAATAAATACATTTCCGTTGACTTTTCAAGAAATGCAAGATTTTTCCTGTACTATTGAGACGATTTGGAAGATGATGGTACAAACCACACCTTCTAACTCCCTCTGGTTTAAGAGCTTGAGTTTTGTGAAACATACACCATAGCCGTTTTATATTATACTAGCGGGCCCGTGCGAGAACTCTCGCATAATGGGTTGTGTGCGCCGCATATGTACAGGCTACCCGCCCAGCTCTAGTGCTATGCGGGCTGTACGCGACACAGTTGCCAGGGGCTATCTGGGTAGTGTGTGCCCCATGTGTACAGACTACCCGCCCGGCACTAGTGCTATGCGGGCTGTACGCGACACAGTTCTTCCAGGGGCTATAGTCTTGTTTATTTATTTAAAAGCACTTTATAAACAAATAAATATATTTCCGTTACTTTTCAAGAAATGCAAGAATTGTCCTGTACTATTGAGACGATTTGGAAGAATTTGGAAGAATTTGGTACAAACCACAACTTCTAACTCCCTCTGGTTTAGGAGCTTGAGTTTTTTGAATCATGCACCTTAGCGTATTATACGGTAATGATGATGATGATTTTATACACAGTATAATATGATGATGATATTGAAACGATGTGATCATTATGTTTACCACTACTATCTATCTATCGTATGGCTTTTAGTGCCAGGAGTGTCCGAGGACATGTTCGACTCGCCTGAGTCTGTAGCTGCTTCCAGCGGACACCCTTATTAGGGTGAGCTACAAGTTACGTTCCATTTCAAGTAGTTCCAACGTTCGCCATCAGATATCAATGATACCTAGTGGTGAACGTTGGAACTTTGATAGAGCGTTGCGACGAAATCTAACCTAACAATTTAGCTTTACACAAGTTTAGTCTGTGAAAGGATCTTTTACATGCCTTAAATCTATGACATGAGACCGCCGGCTTTACTTCCCCTCCGAAGGAAGGCATACTGAAGGATTTTTAACGCTCTTAAAAAATCCGACGACTTCGGCCGGGTTTGAACCCGCTATCTTGGGCACAGCAGTTCAGCATGCTACCAACTACGCCACCGAAGCCGCTTTACCACTACTATGGGAGCATTACCGTGAACAATATATTTATTTATTATACCAGCAAAGGCATGCGAGTCAGAATGAACTGTCTGCCTCATTTTTATTTTTTATTTTTAATATCTGGCAACCTTAATTTGATCTTATATTAGCAATGAGGAGGTCTTGTGTTCGCATTCCAAGGAAATCAACAATTTCAAGCGGCTTCGGTGGCGTAGTTGGTAGCATGCTGAGCTTCTATGCCCAAGATCGAAACCCGGCCGAAGTCGTCGGATTTTTTAAGAGCGTTAACAATCCCTCAGTATGCCTTCCTTCGGAGAGGAAGTAAAGCCGGCTGGATCATGTCATAGATTTATGACTAACTAAACATTTATGATGCTAGAATTTGTAGGTTATATTTGATAACGCTATATTAGTTCCTACGTTCGCCGCTAGGTGCTAGCTGCGATGGCATCGAGTAGCCAAGTTCGCAACTATGTGTCTTGGACGGTAGCATTTGGTAGCAAAAGTAGGAACTACTGCAGTCCTTACCTGAATCACAGATACACACACGAATACAGCCATCACAATTAACACCGGTTATCAGACAAATTCTACACACACCCAAAGTACACGGGACTACATGACCGTGTTGGCGTAGCACCTAAACTGAGGAACCAACCAACCAACAGTTTCAACTTGCTCAATTTGTTTACGCGTTTCTTGTTTTGTTAATAGGCTAATATTACGTATACTGTAATTATCTCGTGCGTAAAAAGAACCGTAGTTAATCAGTTGTTGTGGCGATTCGAATTATTTCAAACTAAAATTCCAAAATAAATCCGTTCATATTCCAAAGAATATTTAATTAAGCGTATTACAGGGTGGTATGCTAAAACAAAAAACATGTGTAGTCTACCAATAAAGCTGTAATTACAAAAAAAAAAAAAAAAAAAAAGCAGATACAAACAACTCTATTCACTGTCTGACTTAATTAAACATGTTGAATTCAATCAACTACTAGTTAATTACCGACATGTCTATTTAAAGAAATCAGACGGTCCCATTGAACCTACTGTAATTATTTGAAAAAGTAATTTTGTTTGTTTGTTTGTTTGTTTGTTTTGACGTAAATTTTACTCATGAATGCACCTTTTGCAGGAAATGGACACAATGATTAAAATAAATTTCCATATCAAAGCTGTGACCGATACGATCAATATCCCTACCAGCCTGTTGGTCCCAAAATGTGAACATCAACAATTTTGCTCCAGTACCAGACCCAAAGAAATTCACATCTCTTATCAAAGATCCAGTTATTTTTAAGTAACGTTCGCCTTGTTGCTTAGAGGCTAGCATTCTTGGCTGTCACCACGGAGACCAGGGTTCGATCCCCGGCTCAGTCAAGAAATTTAAATCTGGTCTCAGGGCTGGGACGGCCTCGTGAGGCAAAACAGAGAAGACGTGGGTTCGATTCACAATTCAGCCACCCTGGAAGTGGTTTTCTGTGGTTTTCCACTTTTACTCCAGGCAAATGCCGGGATGGTTCTTAACTTAAGGCCACGGCTACATCCTTCTGTTGGAGCCATGTGCTTGAAGGAAAAGAAGATTGTAGTTTTACGTGACCGTGAATCTAGTGATTATGAGCCACGGGACCTCCTTTTTACGTGGAATCCGAACCACAGGACATGGCATTTCACTTCGAAAATCTCACATGCATTGACCGGGAATCGAACCCGGGCCGCCTTGGTGAGAGGCATACAGCTAGACCGCTGAGCCACCACGCCCCTCATGTGCTTGAACTTGCATTCTTACAGAGAAGTAATTCTACAACAGAGATATAAAAAAACGTACCCTATTGCCAATAAATCAGTTGTACACGTAAACCCTATACCAGGGAAGTCACAAACGACAGGCTGAAAAGGTACAAACAATAGATGATACAGCTCATAAATTGGTTCAACCCAGGCAGACACGTTGTCTTTCATACGGGAGTAGTGCTTTTGTAATTTGTACAAACGAAATATTTGTTCTACTTGTTGCTGTTGTCATTCTTCCTCCAATTCGTTTCCCTCATAGCACAGGAGGAGTAATCGTACGATATGTATTCCGCAGATATCGACTATGGTTCTCATTTTCGTCGATCTGTAGCCTGCTATTCTAAGAGCAACCTGTATTGGTGTTATCGTGAAATATTTGATTTGGTCCAAACAACGCATCGGTGGTCTACCTTTGGGCCTCTGTTCATTAACTTTTCTTTGGACTAGCAACTTCTCAAGGCTATTTACCTCTCATCATACTAAGCTACTTAGGAAGCAAAATAAACTAGTGATGGATGAAGCAAAGAGGATATAAAAAGTAGGTTGGTTCAGGCAAAGAAAGCATTTCTACAGAAAAGAAATGTGTTGACATACAATATAGATTTAGGTATTCGGAAGATATTTTTAAAGCCTTTGTCTGGAGCGTAACACTATATGGAAGTGAAACTTGGACTGTTGGCGCAGCAGAAAAGAGGAGAATTGAAGCGTTTGAAATGTGGTGATACAGGAGAATGATGAAGATCAGATGGGATTAAGAGTAACAAATGAAGAGGTATTACGTGGGAGAGGGGAGATGTTTCTGGCGACTGCTAAGGAAGAAAAGAGATAGGTTGGTAGGACACATTCTAAGACACCCGGGAATAGGAAACTTAGTTATGGAAGATTCGAGGTTAGAATATGGTAAGGTTGGGTGGGGTAGCCATGTAGAAGCGGCAGATGACCTCGTAGTTCCGCCCCTTAAAACAACAATAACTAACTAGCTATGTAGAGAGCTCAAGACAGGGAGGCATGGAAAGCTGCAACGAACTAGTCAAAAGGCTGAAGACTCAAACACACATGTACTACTGCATGATCAATGCACTAAAGACTGTGCCGAAGAAAAATTGACGAAAGCCTATACGAGATGTAGAGCTCCTGCAGGTCACAATATGCACACCCCAGAGCCATGCTGTCTAGTCAAATCCGTTTTTATAGATATAGCTCTAAAGCCCGCCAGGCTGACAGACTATTGTCTGCGCGGCTGACTTAGCGTCTCAGGGTTCAGGCCAGATCAGTATACACAACCACCACCGCCAAGATCGCATCTAAAAAGCGCCAATTCGTAAGTCCAGCATTCAGCACTACATAGAAATACCCAGAACACTAATAACGTCCATGACCCTCATCTCTGTAAATAGGATAATATAATTATGAAACTACCTCTTTGTTAAATTAACCAGTGGATTGTGAGCCATTGCTATGCGTCTTCTGATTCCTGCATTCTGATTTCTGGTTGGAAATTAGTGACCCAAGGTAGATGAATTCATCTAGCACCTCCATTTGCGACGAAAAGTTCTATAGTTGGGGATTTTGAACTGTATCAACAACCTTTTTTGTGTTAGGAATTAAGACAGAGTATGTCCAGTCATACGGCCGGCTCCCGAGTTAGTTATTGTTGTGTGAACGAGCTTAAAAGCTAGGTCATCTGCCCCTTCCAGCTTCCGGAGTGCCATATTTCGCTGTTGAGATCAAATAGAAATTAAGCATCATGGCCTAATGAACACACTGCTCTCCATTTGGAGTGCAGATTTTTTTGTTTTCTTTTCTGAAATGAACAGTGTGTGCATGTGGCTAATATTTGCATTGCGTATTTCTAGGCTAACTTTGTTATGAAACTTCCGAAATTATTCGTAATCGTCGGTAGCTTTTATTATAGCAAAATGACGCCTGGCCTTATCCCGAGCTTGCAATAACCGCTTGATATGCTCAGTCATCCATGGTGTAGAAGGACGATAAGCACGCATTGTCCGTAGGGGCACATGACGGTCAAAAACCGTCGGAAGGCTTAGGATTAATGAATTCTATTTTCTCATCAATATTTACCGAACATGCTATGATTGAGAACAAGAATCTCTCAATAAAGCGTCTTTATTAAAACTTCTGAAAACTCTAAATTTTATCAGTCTTGAAGGGGGCTTAGGAGAAGAGAGAGTATACTGCGACAAGCAGATCATGCTCTAAGAATCCAGGGGCAGGAGTTTGCCAATATTTCTTTAATAAATAAGGACAGTTCGACGCAATGACATCAAGAGAAGATGTCACACAAAAGAGTGTGATGTGTGGTCATATAGTACTTTAGATAAATTACACATAGACAAAACCTGTAATAAGTTGTCAGTTGCATATGCACCCGAACCAAATTGTGCACTTATATCATATGCAAGAAAAATATACTTATAATTAAAAATATGCGATAGCAAGTCGTTTTCAAAAATGTCAATGTGACCCACTTTTGAAGTGCAATACACACAGGCAAAATAAAATTACATGTAATAACCTCCATTTCAAGAATTATGTTCAGGATTTGTTAATGTATCAGGGAAAGCTGACATGCAGAGAACCTTACATTTATGAACATTTTTAAACAAATATAGCCACCCCACCACATCGCCGGCCAGAAATCTTATTACAAACAAATTTATAGTACCTACACTTTTAATAAATTTTATAGGTACTATAAATTTGTTTATGATAAGATTTCTTTGGATAACAAAATTTACAATTATAAAAAGAAGTTTTGTTCACATCAAATTCATCAATTTCACATTAAATTCATCAATTTCGATACTATTACTAGGATGATGCGGCTTCAGAAAGGTCTCGCTTACAGCAATTACATCGAACATACTGTATTTTCCTGATAGGAAGGTTTTAAATTCTGCAGTATGGGTACTGTCGACAAGGGACTGAGAATTCAGATGCACTACTTTAAAATCACCGGGGAAATTCTGATATAAATTTCGTATATTGTTAATTAAATCATATTTTTTCTAGAAATGTATTCTACAAACAACGAAGAAAATTAATGCCGAAAAAGAATGTAAATAGAAAATGAAAATAATTTATCAAAGAGATTGTCTGTTCTGTATGTTTGCATTTCCCATGCTCAACTCCCAGGGAATTATTTCACAACAACTTGAAATTTAACGAGATGGTAGAAATGTAAATAAAATACATAGCACTCCTGGAAACATTAGGGTGATGAGATGGGCCTAAACGTAAAAATTCACAACTCATCACATCGGGATGACATAAATGTAAAGCACATACTATACAGTATATAGACCACAGACTTACATATTTGTTAATATGGACCCTGTCCCTAGGTCTAGTTTGCAATTCGTTTAGTTCTAGATCAGGTTTATATGCAAGCCATGACCCCTGTGAGCACCACTTCCGCGAAAAATGGGCGAAAAGACCACTAAGATTGTACCAGGAGACAGTCCAGCAACCACTAGTTAAGTATTTCAACACTGCTCTCTTTCATTACCAGGTCTGGAGTTTTAGCAAAATTCTGCACCCAACTGAATGTGCCAGACTTTATTTCCACAGCATGGCCATCTGCTAATCCTGGATTACAATTTTATTTTTGATCTGCGCTTCAGGACATGGCTTGCAAAAAGAAACATCCGAATATAGACATCTGAATCGCTCTCATGTCAAGGCAGTGGCAGATATTCCCGTGGATACGCCACGTAATTCAACTGATTGGCCACAGAGACCTGGGACTCTTATGCGTGCCATTGGTACTCATGTTGACCAGCCGTCGCAGGTCCACGAACCATAGTTTGAGAAACGCTGCACTAACATCGCGCAGAGCTGACTGTAAAGTGTTACTGCCCTCCAGCGAACTTCAGTTAATTCTAAGCGCGGTAGGAGAGTACACGAATTGCACAATCGTGCATTCCTGGTCTGATTATACATTTGGGACAACACATCCCGGTTTTTCGGGTAAGTGCCAGTGGCGGTTTTCCATTGAAGCGTTTGAAACGCCGCGACACCTACTTTATTACAGAATAAGTACCGTAATGATTTAAAAATAAATATTTTGACATTTATTATGATTTTTAAACATGATTTTTACTGCATTCGATGTTACCAATTAAGGCATGAACTTCGACCTTCAAACATTACGACACGGCGCGGTGGCGAATCTACTACCGCGTTGCTCAACTAGCCAGATGCGACAGGAATGTGCTGGCAAGAACGTCCCTGCCTTCGTGATAGAGGAAGGCCGGAGGGGGAACGGAGTCAGCGGTAACCACGGCAACAGGAGTTCCGTGATGCGAATTCAGCCAGCAAGCGAGTCGTCTCTCACCAGTGATTGAAACATTAGTGAAATACCGGTACCTAAAAGAAAACAGTAAGGACGATGTGTTCGTGGCGAAGCATGCACTTTATTCTCTTTTTTTTTTTCGCGTCTATCAGCGCGTCACCATCCGATTCACTCATGAACCGCCACTGCGGGCCATGTGCGACAACCATAACTATAGTCTGTATTATGAAAGAAGAACGCTGACAGCTGTCACAGCCAGGACGTGAGAAAATTCCGCGATGTCACTGTAACATGTTGTATCAACGTTGGTTGACGTACGCACGTGTACCAAGAGAGCCTTTGGACCAATTTTTATGCAGTTTTTACTGTTATCTGTAGGATATTCTATCCTATGAAAGAATAGGCAAATATACGTCAATATGTACAGTGAAAGAGAGGGACGAGACGCGCCACGCAAGGAAATTGCGTCCAACTACAGGGTCTTTCATATAAAGTAAGAACGGCAAGCGGTAGTTTTGTTATTCGCTGGTGCGGTGGCCTTGGCCGAGCTTGTGGCGCACCATGGCCCCCTTCTGTACTATTGAAAGCGCGCGCATAGTACATACGAGGGCTGTTTCGTTGTGTTTTTTGTTTTTTCAAGTTCCAATGGACTGTATAAAAATAACAGATTCACATACCAAACTGATTTTACTACTAAATGTTTGCTTGTTTTATTCGTATGTCTCAATATAATCGCCAAAACGATTGAAACATTTGTCGTATCGTTACAACAGGTTTCCAATGCCCTCGGCAAAATATTCTGCCGCCACTGAGGTGGGTACGTCTGGAGAGTCTCCTGAAGTTTTTCCTTTTTGGCTAGGCGTTGCCGCCCAACCATACCTTCAGTTATCGAATAAGATGAAAATCATTCACGATCACAGTGTACCAACGTTACGATAGACTTTTACAAAGAATTCAAGTGGGAAGTTTTGGACCATCTGCCGTTTAGTCCTAACCAGCACTGAATGATTTTCACCTTTTTGCGAGAATTGAAGGTAAGGTTGGGCAGCAACGCCTCGCCAAAAAGGAAAAGAACTTCAGGAGACTGTCCAGGTGTACCCACCTCAGTGGCGGCAGAATATTTTGCCGAGGGCATTGGAAAGCTGTTGTAACGATACGACATATGTTTCAATCGTTTTGGCGATTATGTTGAGACATACGAATAAAACAAGCTAACATTTAGTAGTCAAATCAGTTTGGTATGTCTATCTGTTATTTTTATAATAGTCCATCGGAACTTGAAAAAGAAAAATAACCAGCCCTCGTATGTACTATGCGCGCGCTTTCAATAGTACAGTAGGAGGCCATGGCGCGCCACAAGCTCGGCCAAGGCCACCGCTCCAGCGAATAACAAAACTGCCACTTGCCGTTCCTACTTTATATGAAAGGCCCTGTATATGCTCGCCGCTGTCCGTGAGTATACCCACTCACCTTACGAGTTGATGACAGCTGTCAGCGTTCTTCTTTCGTAATACAGATTAGATACTGGATTTGGTTCCAAAAATTGCTGACACGAACATCAACCTTGGATCTAATTTGGACCGGAACAGACAAACAAATGTTAATTTCTGTCGTGTTACACCGTTATTCTAACAAAGCTGTCTTGCATCCTCTTACTCACTCGCTTAATCACAAAGTGAAAGTAACCCATTGATAAGGTCGAGTCTAAACAATACCCATCATTACCGGTACCGTGCTAACTGGGCACTACTTCGCTTTACTTCAGCCGTGGTTCACTTGTACACTTCCGTCCGCCACCTTCACAGACTATGGCTCTATGCTCACCCATATTTTACGGGGCGGAACATCGATGACATTTGTCTCCACACGTAGAGTTTAAAATATTGCCAATTCTTTATCTCCGCCCCTACACAATACAGCATATTTTATATTTATTTCTAATTAGGGGCTAACACGTCCAGGCGACCGCAGGTTTTATTTTAGAGACAGCAATTAATATTACCCATTCAAGATTTGATTGCCGCTGAGCGTGGCTGCGCCAGCGTTTGTTGTTTATTGTAGCAAGAGCCCCGCGGGGCGAAGCGGAGGACACGGCGATGACAAAGAGCAGTATGCACATAAGTCAAGCAGTATTGGAGGAGCTTATGTCATCACGGACAGTTAAACGTTGACTGACGCTACTGCAGCTGAGTTATATCCTACTCGCGCAACTGTACCTGTCAACGGAGCAGGCTGACGTGTGACACAGGTAAACAAAGAATAGTTCCCATCTCGACCACCGGCAATCAATTCGTGAAAGGGTAAATACCTGATGGTGCAAATATGCGCGAACCTGAGAGCGGAGAGGGAAAAGAAGGAGAAGGAAGGTAGTGGAGGGGGTCACTGCTACTGTGCTCCTGAGAGACACTAACGTGCAATACTGCTACAGTTTCATCTGTTTTACGGGACAACATCTATGTGAAACCACTAGCAAATCAACAGTTGATGAAAATAATATACTTTGGTGATTTCTTCTAACAACAAACAGTCTAGCCATTTTAATGGTTTATCGTGGAGAGAAACGTGTTTTATCAAAACACTTCCTCCCACTCTCACTCATATTTTCCATATTGATTATAGCTTGAAAGCACTGTCTCGTCCTTCAAAATTAGACAATAAGCAAGGCAAAATCGTCGACCAGTCTCGAGATAACAGACACAGTCTTTTTCGGCCTTGAGTATGTGTGATGTTTGATAACTTGTACAAATGTGTATATCTGTAATTATTTAAGTTGTTGCTGGGGGAATGGAACGTAAGGTTCACTCTTAGCTTTTTCCTGATAATGAGGACAAACCATAAGAAAAATATCACGATGGTCAAGCAATCGAACCATTCCACTTTCACTCCTGTTATCAACAGGATAACATTCTTAGACCACACAGCTAGTGAGGTAAATGCAAAACAAGTAAACGAACTCGGAAGACTACGATTACTTTCCTCATCCAGATTCTAGCAGAAAGCTTCCTCCAGTTGCTCGCTTCCTGTGTTGACACCACCGTGGGCGTTCCATATTAGGCACGTAAGGTGGAATGTGCATGTTCTTTGCCTTATTCATTGAGTGGTCTCGTCACGAATCCACACGGTGACGTGTTGTCTGCCAGACTAATTCGCACATGGACGCTTTTATTACAAGACATGAGGAGGTCGTCATGAAACATGAACAGCACGCGGAGTATCTGAAGCCGTTTGAACACTGGTACTATTTAGTTCCGGTTCATATTACCCCATCCTTTATCGTACAGATACGAGTACGCGGCTTCTAAATTCTAGCAGCAAGTTATGAGAGTTAACTTACAACGAAAGTATCTTCTATGCTAACATACTGTATCTCGTGATGATGATGATAATTGTTGTTTTAAGGGGCCAACATCTAGGTTATCGGCCCTTAATGATCTGGGTGATAGCGAAAATGATAATGAAATGGAAACCAGAACAAATTATGTGAGACGGAAAATACGTACAAAAAGGAACTCAGATGGAAACAACTCACAATATGGTCTTACAAAATGGAATTTAGAACGAAAAGATGCGCAAAAAGAATAGATTGAAAAAGACCCACAAAACGTAGGCTAGATTCAAAATACGTACAAAATGCAATTGAGAATCAAAATATGTGCAAAATGCCCGCCATGATGATGATAATTGTTGTTTTAAGGGGCCAACATCTAGGTTATCGGCCCTTAATGATCTGGGTGATAGCGAAAATGATAATGAAATGGAAACCAGAACACAATTATGTGAGACGGAAAATACGTTCAAAAAGGAACTCAGATGGAAACAACTCACAATATGGTCTTACAAAATGGAATTTAGAACGAAAAGATGCGCAAAAAGAATAGATTGAAAAAGACCCACAAAACGTAGGCTAGATTCAAAATACGTACAAAATGCAATTGAGAATCAAAATATGTGCAAAATGCCCGCCAAACAAAATGCAATTTAGATTCAAAATTCGTGCGAAATGCAGTTTTGGTTGAAAATACTTACAAAATGCAATTGAAATTCAAATTATCACAAAGGTCCCTCCACCATATTGAAAGACTTACTAAAAAGCAATTTAGATTGTCAATCTTTACAAAATGCAATTGAGGTTGAAAACAATCGCGAGATGTAATTTAGATCGAAAAAACATACAAAAAGCAACGTAGATTAAGGGGGCTGATCACCTGGAATGCATGCATTTTGTAAATTACTCTATATCTATGGAACCATAACAGGGATTGGAATTACACTTAGTACACTTATAGTACAAATGCTGGGCTTTCATTTGATGTATAAAGTTTTAAAATTCAGTATGTACAATTGTAATAAAATTAGCATATTAAAATATTATTTTTTGAATGTTACAAAAAACATAATTTCTTGAAAACTATCAATGTGATTGGCATAAACAATTTTTTTCCTTAAAGACAACACTAAATTACCTAGGATAGACCTATATGAACTTGGTGGAAGAATAAGTTACCCTTTTATAGGTATTTCATTTGAATATTGAAAAAAATAAGAATTTCATATGTTTTTTTTAGATACACTGAGCATATTTCTCAAAGGAATTCAATAATTGAGGTTCATCCTCTATAACATAGTTCCAACAAGGGGAATTCCAAATTTCATGCATTTTGGACCATTAGTTCTTGAGATATTGTGTTTTTTGTGTGAAAAAATTAAACTTTTGGGAAATTGGCTCTAAACATTGTATATCCATTTCCACTTACACGTAACAATCAGCTGACAGTTCAGTACATGCATGGATTTAAATCGTAATATCTCGGTCAAAATTGGAAATTTCGCTATAAAACTTCAGATTTAGATAAAGAAATGGTTATTCTTTCATTCGAGATCAAAAACAAAAAATGAAAAAAATCATATTTCCAGGTGTATCAGCCCCCTTAAAAATCGCTAGAAGGGAATTTAGATACACGGTTGTAACTTTTTACCAGCCCTTCTTGGGCGACTGATTTAAAACTTCCCAAAATCATCCTCCTATTTTTGATCGGAAGTACTTCATCATATACCACACAATTGAAATGGCAGGGTCGTGGAGTGTTGGACACACATTTGGTCAACCTAACTGGTATCATTTGGGCGTTCAACTATTAGGTGTAATTCCCTATAAAGAAAACTAATTATAACCTTCAAAATGTGTGTATTAATATCAACTTTAAACATATGGCGGGGACTCTCGTCGAACAGACTATGGTTTACTATCTTCTCTCCTCGGCAATGACGAAAACATGTGACCCAAAATGAATGTTGGAATATAAAGATGTTTGTTACTCACTCATCGACGATCTAGCAGATAATCTACGAGACATGCTCGATAGATCAGTTCTCCCCAGCATTTCTAAGATTTTCCACACGTGGTTTGAGGTTAGAGATGTTTACTGGTTTACATAGCCACATCTCTGCGAGAGAAATGAATGTGCTTCCGTACCCAACTTGAATTGTGCTAACAGAGATAACATCGTTGTGATATGTAGCCGTTTCGAGTACATTCACAAGCCATGCTTTCAACAAAACTGTTTCTCCAAATAGGCCTACGCCAAATTACGAGAACGCGACCTTTCCAATCAGACGCTACAATAGAAGTGAAGCCCCGCTATACACGAAAATCCCACCTCTCATCTTGTAAACACATGTTTTCGTCTTTCTCCGCCAGGGTCATGATACCCTCCAACCCATACAAAATACACCAATAATCTCGAACCCATGTATATTTCTTACAACTCGTGGCGCGAAACTCTTCTCTGACGTCAGAACCTTACACAATTTACACAAAGCTTTCTTCAAGACAAGGGAAGTTATTCTCGGCCCAATCTAAATTTGGCCTAGAGTTTCCTGCTGTTGCAACATCTTGTAGCTTACCTACACAATCCGCTGTCTTGTATACTGACATCTCCCATACAAATTAAATGAAATATTCCTGACTGAGTCCCCGAGATACACAAGATATATATACACTAAATAAAATGAAATTCTACAACCTAAATGATGATGAACAAGAAAAGAAATGGTATGAACAAATTACCCTAACCTGACTTCTCTTGCAGTCAACCAAATAAGGGTTTGGGAACATTGTGACCGGAACAGTCACAATACGCCCCCATGTGATTCACACGGGTGAAACAAGTGTGGATCACAAACACTCAAACAAGCAACGCACTGAAAACACAAAGAATTACACTATTACATAAATAAACCCTGGAAGACATATATACATACACACTTGTCAAATTTTCACACATTCTCACTCTCTCGAATGTCTTATTGTGTCCATTTCCTAGCCTCACTGATTTCTCTCAAGTGTCTTAGGTCTACCACTTCATTTTCTTCGTCTCATCATGAGACCCTATCGCTTCACAAGCCATGGTATTTGCCTGCACAGGCCTTATCATACCATCTATCCATCTAACACTCGATGCCACTTTGCTGGTTAGCATTCTTCGTCACATCTCTTGAGTTTTGTCATGCCATCACGTTATGTTGACTGATTCTCTAAGAGTCCATGCCATATTATTTTACAGAGTGATATCTACGGAGATTCCTAATATTATGTGTACTGACAGACTTACCATCCTGGTCCGTTAAACTATAGGCACACTCACCAATACGTTTAACCACCTTAAAAGGCCCCTGAAATAGATGAAAAAACTTCCCTATCTCCTTATCTACAGCTGAAGACGGATATGGAACCCTCAGAAGCACCTGATCGCCTACTTCAAAAGAATCAAACTTTACCCGCTTCTGCTGGCGCCTACGCTTATTCCCTGCCTTGATTAAGTTGTCCCTAGCCAGCTGGATACAAACATCCTTCCCAATCTCCTCTCCCGTGACCAAACCTAGCATTCTAGCAAGCTCATTGGTAGGCTTCCTACCATACTGAATTTCATAGGGAGTGCATTTTACACTCTCATGGAACGTACTATTGAACCATCGTTCAATATCTCCTAACTTGGAGAACCACGCATTGTGGCGATTGCTCACATAGGTGCGAAATACTCTCCCTAATTCTCTCATAACTCGTTCGGACAAATTCCCTTGAGGATATCGAATAGATGAGAATATGTGCTTGATACCCAATTCACTCAACTTGGTTTTCCAGATCTTTGAGGTGAATTGACTACCGTGGTCTGATAGTATCCTGAGAGGCACCCCAAACTCAGGTACATACTTATCAGTGATCTGTAGGACACAACCCTTCCCGGTCGCTTTTCTCAGGGGATACAGTTTGACGAGTTTACTGAATGCGTCAACAACCACGAAGATATACTGATATCCAAACTGAGCTTTAACCAATGGACCATACAGATCGACACAGAGTAAATCCCTTGGTTTTTCTGTGATCACCATTTGCCGAGGTCCCTCAAGAAACCTCGTTGGGCATTTACACCGTTGACACGAGTCACAACTTGCCAGAACTTTCCTAATCTGCCTTCCCATGTTCTTCCAAATGAAATGCTGCTGAACAGCAAAAAGAACCTTGCTTGATCCAAAATGCCCTAAAGCCTTGTGATGATACCAAATCATCGTTACCTGCAATGAGCTTGGCACACACACTCTCCAGGCACCTTCATGGCACAGCCTAGCCAAGAAACCACACTCCAACTTGTACCAATACTTTCCAACCTTAATTCTACTATCCACATCCATACCTCTCAACTGAGTCAAGATATCACCTAAGACCTCATCCTTCTCCTGCTCTACAAGCAGATTCCTTAAGCAGCGTATCTCATAATCACACTCGCTTACCTTGGTTACGCAGATAACAACACCTTCCTGTACCTCCAGTACCTGATGACCCTCATCACCCCCAATGTTTCTACTCATGAAGTCAGCCACAATGTTCTCAGTACCCTTAATATGCCTTACCTCAAAGTTATATTCACTTATAGCCAATATCCACCTTGACATCCTGTTCGAAGTGAGCTTGCAGGATCCAATAAAAAGTAATGCATGATGGTCAGTCAGTATCTGCAACTTACTGCCCAACACATAACTCCTAAACTTCCCTAGAGAGTATACGATTGCTAACATCTCTATTTCAGTAATTGTATATCTCTTCTCCGCCATGCTTAGCCCTCTGCTTGCTAATGAGACAATCCCTAGATTGCCCTCACTATTCTCCTGACACAAAATGCCTGAGATGCCTTGCATGCTCGCATCAGTCATCAAAATGTAGGGACAATCCAGACGAGGATACCTAAGCATGACAGTCTCTACAAAGCCTCTCTTCAACTCCTTAAAAGCCTCATCGTGCACCTGGGTCCATACCCACTTAGTACCCTGCTTCAGCAATTCCCTAAACGGTTCTACAAGACAGGAATATTTAACTACGAATCTACGAAAATAATTGAAAACCCCTAATATTGACCTCAATTGTTTGGCGTTACGTGGTGTAGCAGTGTTGTGAATCTTGTCTAATCGTGACTGTTCGGGAGACACCCCTTGTGTTGTGATAGTATGCCCTAAAAATGTGATTGATGTTGTGCAAAACAGAGACTTCTTAAGTTTAATTGTAAATCCCCCGTCCCTTAATTTCCCCAAAACAATGTCTAAGTGATCCAGGTGTTCCTTTAATGTGTAAGATGCAACAATTAAATCATCTATGTACATTGTCACAAACTCGTGTGTGTCCCTCCCTAACACTAGATTTAAGGCCCTAATCAACGCTGAACTGCTGGTCTTTGTTCCGAAAGGAACGACCCTGAATTGGTACAAACCACTCTTAAAGCTAAACGCAGTCAACTTCCTGTCCTGTTCTCTCAACGGTACCTGCCAAAATGATGCACTCAGATCCATAGTGGAAAACCATTGCTTACCATTGAATTTCTGAACCAGTTCCTCAACACATTCTGGCCTCTGTTGGTCCCCAGATATCCTACAATTGAGCTGCCTGGCATCAATACACAACCTGACCGAGCCATCACTCTTCCCAACCACAACTAAGGGATTCAGATATGCACTAGTTGAAGGCTCAATAATACCCTGATTCAGCATAATGCCTATTTCTTTCTCCACAGCATCAGCAAATTTGTGAGGTATCGGGTACTTGGGTCCTGAAAATGGAGAATGATCTACAATTTCGAACTGATGCGTATAGACATGTGTTAGCCCTGGCTTGTCACTGAAAACTTCTTGGTTTAGCTCTAAAACCTCTAACAACTTATCCCTCTCCTCAACACTTAAACCACTCTTATCCACAGCCTGCTGGAGTTGATCACACTTATCACCCTCCACAGCAATGTGACATAAATCCACAACTTCCTCCTCATCGTCAGCCTTACCTTCTGCCATATCCCCTACAGTGACCTCAGTAACACATGCCTTTACTGTCTTATCTACACTCTTGCATTTCATTCTCATCTCCTGGCTTATATTCCCCCTCACAAAGTTGATGACACCCCGGTCAAAATCAATAACAGCACTATGCTCGTTAAGCCAGTCTATCCCCAAAATCATTTCATAAATTAGGTTAGGAATTACCAAGCAAGTCTTGTGGTCAACTTCATTACCAAACCTCATGGGCAACAATACCTGCTTTCCCACTCTTTGGGATTTATTACCAACAGCAGTTACCACATATGTCGACTTAACTGGAATTTCTTCCAACTTACCACCGTCCTTGATTAAAGTATCATAAAATCCCTTACTGATGACACTTCTCTCACTCCCCGAATCCACCAATGCCTGCACTCTCTTACCTAGTATGCTCAACTCAACAGTTGACATAAAAGCCTCCTTCTCCCCGATACATGAGAACTCCTGCTGGTCAGCTAGCAGATCCTCCCGACTCATAGGCATAAAATCCTCCTCACCCACAATAACACACTGCTTGACTTCATTTCTTACGGACTGCCTGACTGACCTCCCTGCACAGCCCGTTCGGAGTTTAAAGCTCCTTGACCACCTTGTTCTTGTCTCCTCTGGTTCACCTGTACTCTTTCGTTACCACCTTCCTGACGCCCCCCACCTCTCTGATAGTTACCTTCCTGTCGCTGTGAATTATCCTGACGCCCCCCACCTCTCTGATAGTTTTCCTGCCTCTGCTGATAATCTCTTTGCTCCTGATTAAATCTACCCCTATTAAACTCCTGATTATTCCCCCTATTGCCCCTAAATTCCTGTTTGACCTCTGGCCTCTCCATGTGCTGCTTGCCTAAAACGTCAAAGCTCGTAAGAAGCTCTTCCAACTCTTCTACCGTCCTTACCTTCTGCATACAAGCTGCCTCCTGAATTCTAGGTGGGAAGTGCTTCAACATGACCCTAACCACATCACTGTCAGAGGTCAGCCCATCCAAATTCTTCCAAATAAGTACATGTGCCAAAAAATATTCTGTCAGGGATACCCCTTCTCTCTCCTTATATTTCCCAAAAGTTAATTTTTCCCTTTCCCTGGACTGTACCCCCTCCCCCCAGAACTTAGCTTTGAATTTATCCCTGAATTCCCTTAAACTATTCATGTTAGGCCTGTATATTTGGAACCATGCTTTCACATCCCCTTGAAATGAGTTAGACAAGATCTCCAACACTGTTTCCCATTCGACAACCCCGTCTTCTAGATCCTTGCTGAATTTCTTCTCAATGGTTTTTAAAAACTCCATAGGGTTGAACTGCCTTGAGTTAAATTGTGGCAGACCAGGGTCCCTGAGTAGCAAACTAGATGGCATCACAACCCTTTGACTCATCGGTCGCTCTTTCAACTCTCTCCTGACCTTTATCAGCTCTTCCTGCAGCTTTTCGTTTTTCTCGGTCAATGCCACCTGCTTCCCTCTCAGACCCTCAATCTCTCCCAACTTATTTTCAACGGCACCTACTCTATCTAAATATTCCCTCTTATTCCCACTTACAGTGTTGCATATCTCATCACACTTTCCCGTTACATTCTGTACTTCTGCCCTTGAACTAGCTATCTCTGACTTAATTTTCGTTATTTCCACATCTTGCTGGTTCTGATGGCCTTCCATTCCTTCTAGCCTACTTGTGATCCCAGCCTGATTCCCCTGCATTTCTGCCCTGATTTCCTCTCCCTGTTTGCTAATTTTCCCACTTAATTCCAGGTTCATACTCTCCATTCTACTATTAAGGACAGACTTATGGTCCCGTATTTCTTTGCTGAGACTCTCTATCCTTGTGTTCGTGGCCCTGTTGCTCTCCTGAATTTCCTTACTTACAAATTCCTTCACTTCTACTATCTGTTTGGTCACTGACTCTACCTTCTCATTTACAGAGCCTACCTGCTCCTTAATTTCCTTACTCATAGATTCTCCTTGCTTCTTAATCTCTTTTATTTCACTCAGTAGCATTTGGATCAAACTATCGTTCATAACCCCCCCATTTACATTTAAGTTACTACCTTCAGCGATCAGCTGCGACTCAGTAGTAACAATGGTAACATATGTTCCCACTGTCTTTTCCACATCTTCCTCACTGCCACTTCCCCCAGTTTCCTGATTACCTGACATTTTACTGTTTGATTTACACACAACCCTTGACCTTAATTCTAAATTGTCTGATGTGGACATACCCCTTAAAACAAAACAAATTACTGTGAACCCTAATACTCCTAAGGTGTCTATCGGCTGTGTGCATATGTGCCCTAATGATACCTGCTAGGTTTCCCTACTCTTGCCCCACGTTGAGGTGCTATGTTGTAACTTTTTACCAGCCCTTCTTGGGCGACTGATTTAAAACTTCCCAAAATCATCCTCCTATTTTTGATCGGAAGTACTTCATCATATACCACACAATTGAAATGGCAGGGTCGTGGAGTGTTGGACACACATTTGGTCAACCTAACTGGTATCATTTGGGCGTTCAACTATTAGGTGTAATTCCCTATAAAGAAAACTAATTATAACCTTCAAAATGTGTGTATTAATATCAACTTTAAACATATGGCGGGGACTCTCGTCGAACAGACTATGGTTTACTATCTTCTCTCCTCGGCAATGACGAAAACATGTGACCCAAAATGAATGTTGGAATATAAAGATGTTTGTTACTCACTCATCGACGATCTAGCAGATAATCTACGAGACATGCTCGATAGATCAGTTCTCCCCAGCATTTCTAAGATTTTCCACACGTGGTTTGAGGTTAGAGATGTTTACTGGTTTACATAGCCACATCTCTGCGAGAGAAATGAATGTGCTTCCGTACCCAACTTGAATTGTGCTAACAGAGATAACATCGTTGTGATATGTAGCCGTTTCGAGTACATTCACAAGCCATGCTTTCAACAAAACTGTTTCTCCAAATAGGCCTACGCCAAATTACGAGAACGCGACCTTTCCAATCAGACGCTACAATAGAAGTGAAGCCCCGCTATACACGAAAATCCCACCTCTCATCTTGTAAACACATGTTTTCGTCTTTCTCCGCCAGGGTCATGATACCCTCCAACCCATACAAAATACACCAATAATCTCGAACCCATGTATATTTCTTACAACTCGTGGCGCGAAACTCTTCTCTGACGTCAGAACCTTACACAATTTACACAAAGCTTTCTTCAAGACAAGGGAAGTTATTCTCGGCCCAATCTAAATTTGGCCTAGAGTTTCCTGCTGTTGCAACATCTTGTAGCTTACCTACACAATCCGCTGTCTTGTATACTGACATCTCCCATACACATTAAATGAAATATTCCTGACTGAGTCCCCGAGATACACAAGATATATATACACTAAATAAAATGAAATTCTACAACCTAAATGATGATGATGAACAAGAAAAGAAATGGTATGAACAAATTACCCTAACCTGACTTCTCTTGCAGTCAACCAAATAAGGGTTTGGGAACATTGTGACCGGAACAGTCACACGGTGAACCAAGTAACAAAAACAGTGCGGGAATCTTAAAGAGAAAAGTAAATATAATGAAAAGAGGAGAGGAGAGGGGAGAGAGGAGAAGGTCCGCCCCAAAGGTAAGGGACAAAAGGGGAAAACGGACCCAGCTCAGGAATCCCTCGGGGTCGCCAACTCCCGAACTCACCAGCCGTGAGCCCCTGAGGGTATAGCATTATCTACGGTGCACCAGAAGTGGTGGGGCTACATACACCCTGCCTCCTTAAGGGCCTTGAGCACAAGGCAGGAGGTAAAAGGAAAATAAAAAGAAGGCTGACCCCTCACAGAAGGAGAGTATTAGGAAAGATGAGACAAGGGCAATTAAGGCGGGAAAGTGAAAAACTCCCTAGGCCTCGGATAACCTAATACCGTCGGGGTCGGAAGAGAACAAGAGTTGACCAAGGGAGGTCGACAGGAAAGAAGACGGAGAGGAGCCCGGCACAAGTAAGTGGAAGCAATGCCGGACTCAGCTGGGGTCCCGTGGTCGCCAACCCACGCCCCACTATTTGTGAGCCCCTGGGGGAATACTGTATCTCCATTGCTCCCTCCTCAATGAGAAATTAGCAATGAGATGGCCATACACCATCCTATCCATTCAGGGGTTCTGTTACAGAGGAATCCCTCCCCATCCACAAACCTCTGGGTTATGGACCCACCACGTTTAAAATGCACCACTCTCAAATGCTCTCCTTGCCCGATAAGTAGGCTAATAAGCAGTAGTAGTAGTTATGGTACCGATATTAATGGGCGAGAGTGCTAAAACAGACTCTGCGATACTGCTGACAACTCATTTTTTTTGTCATGTGAGGACGATTTATAAATAATAATAATAATCAGCATCATTGACTAGCAACCTACAAACATTTGGAATACATCCTATTATCATGCAAAAGGCCGTCATTTTCGAGACATGTTCCATAGTTTCTCGATGTGCCACCTTAAAAGAAGTTGATAATTATTGATTGTTGTAGTTTTCAGGTGCGGAACAGCGAGGGTATCTGCCTCATAAAAGAAGTTGCCATAACATCTTCCAAACAAGCCGATGATGAGTTGATTTGTACCTACTGATGTGGTGAAGTAAAATGTCATAATAACAATAGTGTGGGCTCACTAACTGGTGTAATATTTTGAGTTTGAGGCATTTAGGCGATCTACTTATCAACGTATGCTTCATTACGCATTACCATCTTATTGAGAACTTGTGACTGAGATTTAATTAATTATGTCTCGTGATCACCAATTGGTATATAGTTCTCTCATTAATGACCAGCTCGTTTTTGAAACCTATGTTTACATTTGATGTCTGCGTGGGGATAGGGCTTTCCCAGCTCGAGACACAGTGTTTTCACCTCTCCACCGTGGCAGCAACTTGCTCCACTGACCCTATAGCCTATCCAAGGCCTCCGCATCGCTAATAATGACACAGACGAACAAAACTTGCACAGATACGAACTAAGGAAAGAGTCTAGCGTTTCTTATCTAAATAGCCACTGAGAGCAAACAGCTAGTCTGGGCATAACTGCGTGCAACTGTGCAACACTGGAGACTTGAAAAGCGAGTCGCCGGTCAGGACCGGACTCTGGACTCTACGTGGACTGACAGAGCAAGCATACTATTGGTCAAGAACCATCAGCTATTGGTAAACAGCGAACACTCATAAATATGGTTATTGTCAGCGCGTGGTACACGTTTGAGTACGTTTGAGTTGCCGGTCGAAAATTGACAGAACTATACAAGAGATTTTTTTTACGAGCCAACATCGTACTACTCCGAGTACCGTGCATTTTTGCTGCTCTTTAATAAAAAAAACATAAATATATGCAGGTATTTATGCTGTAAAAAGTGGGAAATATGTTCTAAAGCCGAGAAAAATGCACCAAAACATATTATTCGCAGTTCAATCAAGCAATAACGGGTCACATTAACACAGATTTTTTTTGAAAAATATTGAATATCCGATAACAAAGAGACAAGTCAGTAGCGAACGGCCGTAACCGCCACTTCAAAAATTAAAAACAAACGTCACCCGCCCTACACTTGCATGTTGCGAGTGTCGCTTGGTGTCAACCAACCAACCAACAACATTAGCTCGTAAGAGAAATTCGTTATTCACCTACTTATTTACAAGCACTGATCCGTGGCTTGCAGTGCATTGCTCACTCCCTGTTAAGGGACGTCCGCCTGGTCGGTGCTCTTCAAATTCTTACGCTTATATACATACACACACACACACACACACACACACATACACGTTAAGTACAGTATGTGTTGGTAAAAGATTAAAAGAGAAACTCGAAATGATACTTCCCTTGTTTTCAAGGTTTCATTGGGAAAAAAATCGTGCAAGAATCACGGCATAAAAAGTAAAATATATGCATCGATGTGTACATACAGTGAAATATACAATAACCCTTTACACGTGCACAAATACGCACTACGAAATTTCACCAACATTTATCACCATTTGTTTAACTTATAGTGAGTAAAATATGTTGATATGCACAAATTTGCCCTCTGGTCATGACCCCAAGCACTTAAAATATATCTTCACTCTCGCTTAGTCACTACACAAGCGAACTTAGCCTATAGCCTACAGTATACAAGAAACATAACATAAAACGTCTTAACAAACAATAAGGCATGGTAAAATTTCTACAAAAAATAAGGTATCACAATTTATTTTCTACACAAGCCTATGTTAGCGACTGTAGTTCCTTCAGATTACATAAATCGTACACTTGGTTATGCAGAACAGGGAGGAAAACTACAGGCAAGTTGAACAAAATACCGTTCTTATTTAATGTGTTGTTAAATATCCTTTGTTCACACATCATCACTTCTTCCAATTCGTGCGATCCAATCATAGCTAATTTATCGAAATAGTACATCATTATGAAGATATGAATTGAATAATTGGTTAATTCAAAGTTACACATTTGTTACAATTTCACATCAAACTTTTCAGTTAGCAACAATATGATCAGATTACTACCTCCTACTTTAATATCCCTGTTCTAGTCATAACCGGTCATAAATCATCTTCAAAAATAAGCTTGTGATATGGCAGAATATAGAGGTGGAGTAGACTAATTTCGAGCGCTGGTCCCACAGCAGGCCATTAAGAGCCGTGGCACGTGGAAACCTAAGGTTGGCCCGGGATGTTATAACACCCTTTATTTCCAGTATCGATCCTTAACCTCGCTCTGCTCAGCTCACAGATCATTATAATTTCAGAAACCCGTGCAGAGGCAGCACGTGGAGTAGAGACGTGGCCATAGGCCACAAACCAGGGGTGCCTAACGTGATCTACAGTCCATTCCCGGAACCTAGTCATCCAGTATTTTTAGAGAAAAACTCGAGAAAATAAGTTATTTTATCAATTCTCACCACTATATCTCCATTTTATTTTTTTATTTTACTTAACTTTATATATTTTATCTATTAATGGAAGCTTTTCAGTCGGTCAACGCGAGTGTCCCTCATTAGACAGGGCGGGAGTCACAATTAATTTCCAATTTCAAATTGATTTTGCAATTAATAACTTGTATCAACTGTATTTTTATGGATCATTGCCCCAATTCCGGAAATAGACTCTTCCCTGTAGAAGATTCTCTGCGTGTGTCAATAATAATGAAGCGCTCCGTCTTCCTACTGTCGATATGGCATTCCTCATCACAGTCTCTGCCCTTGAAATAATTGGTGTAATTTCCTGTAAGTTAGTAGTTCATTGAAAAAAATTTGGACATTCCGAAGAACTGGAAAAAGTTATCTGGATAATTGCAAAGTTCTAGATATAAAGAATGAAACTGCCCAAACTGTTGCCGGACTTCTACAATTGGATGTATCCACATTCTTCGCGTGTTTTGTTTGTTTTTTGTCTTTGCATGAGCAAAAGAAGTACAGCCTCCTCTTCAGAATCCATACTGTGAATGACCGAAGTTCCACTTGCCGAACGACATTATTAAACCCCATTATATTACTCCATCCGCGGTGAAGCTGGCCGGACCACATCTTTACCCTGTTCTGGCCACAATATGTGGCCATACTGAACTACTGAAGTGGTCGGGGCGGCGACAAAGAAGCGTATTTTTGCAGTCGACAGAAAAACGCTGGTGTGTTAGGGCCCTATGTGTGTGTGTGTGTGTGTGTGTGTGTGTGAGAGAGAGAGAGAGAGAGAGAAATACGAAATTTTTGGCTAGGTGGTGAGACGGTCTATCAACCCGACCAACGACAGCAGCATGTCCCGCCCGTATTGCGAGATAGAGCAACCATGTGTAACAGCCGGCTCCCGGGCCGTCCCCGACCCGCTGAACCCTTTCATCCGGCCGGCCTGATCAGATATTGAAAATGTATTTCTTACGTAATCTGTCAAACTGAAGTAAAAATGTTTCCAATCCTCGACAATGAAGTGCGAAAATTTTCTCTCCGGGCTTGGCAATTCTGTTAAGACAAGCTCTTGCACCAACGACAGTCGCCCACCTCATCTCCCACTCGACATTGTGCTGTAAATCGCGCCAGAAAAATTGGTAAGCGTGTCGCTAAGTTTCTCATTAATATGGGAAGAAAATGCATATAATATATTTTCTTTAGTAAATAAAATTCTTGGTTACCGTTATAATATTCTTTTCTTTAATGTTAATTTGTGACGAACGAGTTTCGTCATTGAATGTGGCTTCTATGTTCTTGTGAAAATATTATACATTATTAAGTAGGGCCCGCAAGACCGTAAGCTCTATGTGGTTGGCCCGTTGCACACGGCTGTTGTAGAGGCTTGCATTAGTCAACGGATCAACTGCTCGTGCCCAACGGTGGAGCGCCCGCTGACGGATCAGTGCTCGACTCCGTATGGTCCTCACCGCCTGCTCAGCTTGTTCTGATTGGTAACTGCTAGGAAAACTCGACACGCCTCTACCTCTTTTACGGGTAGTCAACTATCGTACTGCTTAGCACCCGGACGGGGCAGTGTGCAATTTAACTGCAGATCCGTGCTTAGTCCACTCAGCTTCGCTAATGGGTATGATCGTCATGTTGACGACCATATATCAGATGGTGCATCCATTATCCATTTACGCGATCAGGCCCAGAGGACCGCGCGCTGCTACAAGGGTTCTCCTCCACTGGATTCTGTTTGCTGCTCTCTGTTGCCAGTCATCCTCTAATCCAGTGGTTCTGAACCCGTAGAAGTCTGCGGACCACTCTGCGTGAAATTTAATCATGTACAGACCACCCCTTCTCCTCCCCCCCCCCCCCCCTACCCCCAATACACCTTATCAGTTGTAACCCTTCAAAAATAACACTTATTTTAAAGACATTTCAATTCAAAACCTGATAGTCATCGCCGCGAATACATTCGGACGATTCTCGTTCAACACACATCGTTTTCGAAATCCCCATTTATTGACCACTTTTTTATACGAGCTGGTGGACCCTTTTCTCCCACGGACCACTCCCGAGGCACTCGCGGACCACCGGTTAAGAACCACTGCTCTAATCCAATCTGTCACAGGTTTTCACGGATTCCGTCCTTCCATCTTTACCTTGGCCTACCTAGTGGTCTTCTTCCATGAGGAACAAAATCGAGCATTTTCAGAGGCCATCGGCATGTGTCCATACTAGTGACATAGCCTGCCCATGCCAGACGTTTGCTTCTCATTAGTCCTACGATGCTTGGGGTCTTATACATGGCATCCAGCTCTCGATTGTACCGTATACGCCATTCATCAGTGTCCTCATCTTGAATGGGACCAGATCTGCCTCAAAACTTTCCGCTCAAAAACAAGAGGATTATTCAAATATTTTTTTCCGAGTACTCCAGGTTTCGCTTCCATACAGCACTACAGGCTGAATTAGTGTCTCGTATAGTTGGAGTTTGAACTTTCTCGATAGGCTGCGGGACTTGAGAAGATGAGTGAGACTGTATTAGGAGCGGTTACCGGCTAAGATCCTCGCTTTAATCTCCGCCTGATATGATGCGCATTTCCTCAATCCAGTCAAGGTTAAATATATAAATGGATCTCGCAGATAAATATTTCCATAATTAACTACAGTATACTTGCTCTGAGGGATGAAATGACGACACATGCAGAAGCTGTATTACAAGGTGAACTAATTATTCGGAAGCTTATATCAGCACCCCACACAGAGGATCACCAGAGCCGTACCCATTCGCCGCAGGGATAGAGTAGAGCTTAATTAAATTCTTTCACTCCCCTAACAACCGCACAGGGGGGCTGACGCAACTGGTTACTCTGCCTGTTTTCAACTCCAACAGCAAAAACATTCCTGCATTCCCTCTGGAAACATTACCACAACCATTTAATTTTGTTGCTGTGGCTTAATTGTGGACAAGGATATCTTTGATAACAGCGTCATGTAAGCTATTTGGGTGTGTGTGGAATTTGTTGAAATCTGGGTTATCATAGTATTTGCAGTGGTGTATAAACAAAAACCGTGGCACCACAGACCATGAATGGCCTAAGCCTATCAAGCGACCACTGCCCAGCTATTTGGCCTGCAGATTTTCGGGTAACGAGTGGTCAGCGCGTCGAGTCCCCTAAGCCGTTAATCTTTTTTTCCGTGACCGGGACGCTGTCTCACTGTCAAACAGCTACTCATTTGTTCTCGCGGGGCTAAATGCACCCCGTTCCTGCTCCCACGTCAGTTTCTAAAATCCCTGACAGAGCCAGTGCGTTACCCCAACACCCGGGGCCGGCACAATGGTGAATATAGCTGTAATTATTTAGGTATAAGATTGTGATACGTGTTCGGGGATCATATTGGCACAGACGCTTGGTCAAGGTTCGAATCCCAGTGACTGGAGGTGGAAATTTCACAAGAAACATAATGAAACGTTCAGAAGAGCATTTCGTCTCAAAACCCTCGGCCAAGGCCAGTATGAGTCAGGTTGGCTCTGGCCACTCCCAAATTAGGGATAAGCCGAATAAAGCTTATCGCTGAGATAGGTCTTGTAAGACTTGAAGAAAGGTACTATTCCAGGACTTGTCTGTAGCGAAGTCTGAAAATCACGGAGAGTAACACAATCTCTTTACCTGTATGTACATCTAGTTAGCAGCAGAGTTTACTAACAAGACTAAATACGGTATTATTTTTTAATCGATTATCCTCCCAGCTCAGCTTCACCAACGGACTCTGCGAGGGATCATTCCTCTTCTGTCGCAAGGACGGTGTCTGGGAGCTGAACACACTTTGTCAGCAGATTCATCTGGGGATGGTGACAGTCCGATCACCCAGGAGACCGCTTACTTGGGTCTAATTAAGGAAGGATCAGGGAAGAAATTTTGGAAGGAAGTCGACCGTGGATCTGTTGATAGGAACCGTCCCGGCATTTGCCTGTTGGTGAAAATGGGACGACCTAGTTGGGATTCAAACCCACGCTCTCCCGATGCCAGCGAGGCACGAGCTACCGCGTTAGCGGTGATACGACATTTTACAGGACATATTTGTATCGTGACTTTCCAAAGAAGAATAGTATGCAAATTGTCAGTTTTTTTGGATTATATCTAACTTACGTGTTCTCATTACCATATTTCTATAGAAGCAACAAACGCAACATAACATTACAGCACTATAAATCTTCATGAACTCTGGCCGTAGATTTTGATCGAATATTGTATATTTTGATCGTACCATCTTTACAGTCCGTCTTTGTAAACATTGTATAATATAATGTAGGGACTATCTTTTAACCGAAGTAATTTTCGAGACCCGGGGTGTTGAAATTTTGCCATTGTAGGGGATTTTCAACGTGTCAATAAATCTACCTAGTGTCACGGAGTTTTCACATTTAAAAGACAATCCCAATGAAGGATTTGTGCCAAAGGCATGGTCTATTGTGCCTACCTCACCCTTATTTTAAAATATTACATAGCCATTGATGGATCAAGCCAACTCGAAGCAAAAACAAAAACACGGAAAACCACTTCTTGGATGGCTGAGGTGGAAATCGAACAGTCGGTTTTGCCTCTGGTCGGAATGAAAATTCTTGGCAGAGTCGGCATTTGAAACCAGACCTCAAAGGGTGACACACAAGAACGCTACATATTAATGAAAACCGACCGCGGTAGCTACGCTCGCTACGGCACAGCGCAAGGCCATGGGCCCAAACTAATGTCGAACTCGACTGACGTGTGGGATCAAATCGCACCGACACGCGTTGTTCGTCTTTCTTTGAAATGTTGTGGTTGATTATTTAAGGGGCTGCAACATCATGGTATATACCCCACGTATTTGGGTGTGTGTAATTTGTGTTATAGAATGTGTTATTGTGGTGGCTATACTAGTGGATGTATTTGTAAATTATGGGATAGGATTGGGAAGGATTTGGCCGTATCTTCTTAAGTTAGGAACCATCCTAGCATTTGCCTCGAGTAGAAGTGGGAAAACCACGAAAAACCGCTTCCAGGATGGCTGAGGTAGGATTTGAACCCTTCTCTTATCAGTTTTGACCCACGAGGTTGAGTGTACCCCGTTGCAGCCCTCACACCAGAATTAAAATTTCTTGTCAGAGCCGGGAATCGAACCTGGACCTCCAAAGGCGACAGCCAAGAACGCTAGTCGCTACACCTCTTTAAACAAGTCGGAGAGACCTTTGTATGTTGTCATTGCCCATTGAGGCTGTGTCTTCCTCGCTCGTACGAAAACATGAGATGCTGTGCATCTATCCTCAGTTTGATGTGACTTGCACCAAATCCGGTACAGATCCATCAGTGACAGGTAGCACCGATATAAATATATACCATCGCCTGTTGCAAACACTCTTGCGGAAGGCAACTAAGGTTTTGAGGATGGAATAGATCCAACGACTGGTTTCTCAGCCTGTACCTACTGTAACTGAGGGCGTGGGAGAGACTGGGTACTCAAATCATCGTTGAGGCAGCATACTAGCCTACTCAGAGACAGTGTTGCCAACTGGCTTTCGGCAGATCCCGGTAATTTCTTTTTGAAAAAATACGACGACAGTGGTGTGACTAAATACAGATTATCATTTATTATTATTATTATTACGGTACGAACGCATCGTGATGTAGGCTTCGGTGTTAGTATCGTTGGATACCGCCCTGGAAGTCCGTGTGTGATTCCAGAGAAATTAAATTCTGGTTTGAGATTCTGGTACGGTACCGTTGACATGCAAGTCACCTAAGTGGTGTCAGTTTGTAAGACTGACATGAGGCCAGTGGTTTACAGGAGAATATTATTGTTATTATTTTGTTTAAACGAATGGAGAACAGGTACGGTAATAAATTTACACTAAATCCTGAGATATTGTTCACGACAAGCTCAGTATTAACAATTAAAGGGATCTATGAGCGCTGACACAAGCAATTATGCGTAACTGAAACTTCATGAAACTCCAGGCGTGAATTTAGAGAGCTACCAGACTTCCTCTGGAGCAACAATTATGACCGCGTTGTCGCAGCCGCGAAACTAAGGAACTAAAGGCTCCCTCTATACGCATCATTTCCTTACCTTTTACTAAACAAGACTAACTTACCACGCACTGCTACAGATCTTTGAAGGGAATTAAACACATCAAAAACAAAATGCTATTGAAGCTCTCCCTCGGACCGAAACAACTTCTGCCTCAATGTCAAGAAACCTTTAATCCTCATGTGCGTCATGCCAGTAACGACATACACAGTCTACAGGTTATTTTCTACTTTCATCGTGACCATTGAGAAATTAGTATCCACTTGTGGTAGGCCAAAGAAGAAACACATCACATCCCGAAAGCATGAAGACCTCGGAACCAGCCATGTGTTACGTAATAAAACGAAATTCTAAATTAGAAATGTCAAGGTGACGTATGATTACTCGATGTTCAACCCAAATTCGACACTTTCTGCATTGTGGAGATAAATGAAATCTTTAGGAATTGCTATGAAAACCACACCGATAGCTTCCTCATTCATTTCTGCAAAATCTCAAAATGACATTTATGTTCGACCCTGACTATTATATGTCAGAAAAATGTATCATAATGTTGGCCATTATAACACTATTTTTCATTATGAAACAGTTTCTCCCACCAATCACAGCTCAAGACACAGTTGTTTGACCAATTAGATAGCGATAGCATCGCACCTGCGCTCAGTTCCACGGCCTTCTAATTTAAAATGCACTGCTTTGCCTAGTGTCATAGTAGGGTAATCGAGGAGGCCATGGTCAAATACAAGGCATTCTCTGCGTCTCATGCGCTCTGTTCAGTACATAAAACTGGCGAAATCTCGACAGATATTTATGAATATTTATGTTCGAACCTAAAATAGTTATAATAATTATCGTCGAACATAAACAGTCGTATGCAACTCACCTATAATGGCAATTAAGACACTCGTATGGAAATTATAAAACTCGCATACGCTCGTTTTATAAACATACTCGTGTCTTAATTATTGCCATTATAGGCTCGTTGCATAATGTACTATTAAAACAAGCTTCTCCTCTTGAACAATTGTCTTAGAGTACCGCAATGTCACAAAGCCCCTAAAGAATCAACAACATCAACAACAACAACAACAACAACAACAACAACAACAACAACAACAACAAAACGTTAGGCAGTAGCACGAGTCGACAATAACCATTGTTCGCTGCTGTAGCTGGTGGTTCTTGACTCCACGTGGAGTCCAGAGTTCGGCCCTGGTTGCCGGCTCTCTTGTCAGGTCTCGAGTGTTGCACAGTTGCACGCAGTTTTATCCAGTCTCACGGCTTGCTCTCAGTGGCTACGGTGGAGGGTTCAAAACGCTGTGCCTCGAGCTTGGAAAGCCCAGACTCCACGCAGATATGGAAAGTTTCAAAAGCAAGCCAGTTGTTAATGAAGAAAGTGAGTCAGCACAGAAAAACAGTCTACCAAGCAAATCCAACACCCACGGGACTGATGACCAATATGTATCTACCCTCCCGAAGAGTGACGGAGTGGACCAGATGTCTATCAGTACATTTACCAGACACTCAAAACAGCGGCTTTTAATCCACAGAATCTGTACGCGTGTCGCAAATAATAAGCAAGAGGGAAATTACATTATAACGCCCCAAACCGTGAAGTAAGTAACAGTAACACAAACATTCCTTTATCAACAAGAGACGAGTTTAAAAGTTCTTTTTCTCGTTCTTGTCATCATCTGAGACTCCCGCTAACTTGTGACGTAGCCCTCTCTTTCTATCCTAACATACTTCCACCGTGTCCTTGTTGAAGAAATAGTGTACCTAAAGTAATGACGTAATGACTAGTACTGCTCTGAAGAGTGATTTAATATACCAGTCATCGTAACGCACATTGTGTGCCAATATACTTTCATCATAAAGTTACAACTACACGACACCCAAGTACACGTGGCTACATGACCATGATGTCACTAAGTCCCTAAATCAATAATCTACAACAAGAACAACAATTCTAATGACGAGGAATGACCAGAATATGTAATTATTAGCCGTTCAAAATTTGATTGCCAGCGGCCGAAAATGGAACTATTATTTGTTTACTTGTGTCACGCTGTCAGCCTGCTTGGTTAACAGGTACAATCGCGCGAGTAGGATATGATTCAGCTCCAGTAGCCTCAGTCATCGTCCAACTGCCCGTGGTGACATGAGCATTAGGCATCCCTAATTCCTAAATGAAACTATATTAGGTATTTAAAAAAAGAAGTCCATATTAGGCCTAGTTGGATTCCATATGTTGCGACCGGCATAAGTTTGAGCTTGAATAGTATTATTGCAGTTTTGGAATATCATAGATGGCTCTTGTTGAAGCCGTTACTCGCTCGTGTATAGACCTCGTGCTATTGGAGATATTTTAGCTGCTGGCACCCCTAGCGGCAATTCGCTCACCGATCGGTATGAGCACTGTGCGTGATGGCTCGTGCTGGAGACCCGAGTAAGACTGTAAAGGAAGTTATTTAATGGTGAACAAATGTCGACATCCATGGAGATTTATCTGGGTTTGGATGGCTAAGTCGTATCTGACAGCCTCTAAGCACATGAAAGGCGGACAGCTCAATTATGATAGTAACCACATACTCCACGTGAAATCAAGATTGGAAGAAGACAACTGTGTTTGAGAGAAATCAGAATTAATCAACCACCTCATACGCACCATTCTTAATTCGCCTATCATTTTTTTTCCGTTCACAATTCACAATATAACTTCTGTCTAACACAAGTAGCGCGCGCAATGCTGCTTGACTTATGCGCAGACTGTACTCGGCCACTCATCACTAGGGACCAGATTTTTAGGTTTTAAAATTGTCATTTTAGGTTTTCAAAAACATGAAAATAGTGTTTTATTTAGGTTTTAATAGGTAGGATAGGTTTTTATGTTTAAAGTGTCGCAAAATTTGACATAAATTCCGCAAAACTTAACATTAATGCCTAATAGTTAGTAGAAAATGTGATTGCAACGAGAGTGTAAATATTTAACATATTTATACATCAAATTATCACCGAGAACTTCACTCTTTTAGGCAATATTTGCTCTCATTAAATATGTTAATAATTCAAATTCAATACAACGAAGGATGTAACAGGTGATTTTCACACTCTAGCCCGTTTAATAAAAAGCTTGTAGTTTAACGTGACCGTCAATCTTGAGATCATGCCCGTTTAATTAATCTTGAAAATAATAAAGAGATTTATTCCGACTATCCTGACAATAAATAACCGAACAATCTATATATATAAAGCTCAATGTTTGTCTGTCTGTCTGTCTGTTATGTATACAAATCCACACTGTTTCACCGATCTGAACCAAAATTTGTATACTTACCCTTCGGAACCCTGCGGGTAACCCTGTCCACTTGAAATTTCCGACAGACCACCCCATTCCCTGCATTTAGGCCCTTTGGCCCAAATCTACACCGTTGCACCGATCTCAACCAAAATTTGTATACTTACCCTATGTAACCCTGTGAATAACACTGTCCACTTAAAATTTCGGACAGACCACCCTATTTCCTGCATTTAGGCCCTTTGGCAAACATCTACACCGTTTGACCGATCCGAACCAAAATTTGTATACTTACCCTTTGCAACCCTGCGGGTAACCCTGTCCACTTGAAATTTCGGACAGACCACCCCATTCTCTGCATTTAGGCCCTTTGACCCAAATCTACACCGTTTCACCGATCAGAACCTAAATTTGTATACTTACCCTTTGGTACCCTGCGAGTAACACTGTTTGCTTGAAATTGCGGACAGACCACTCCATTCCCTGCATTTAGGCCCCTTGGCTAAAATCTACACCGTTTCACCGATCTGAACCAAAATGTGTATACTTACCCTTTGTAACTCTGTGAATATCACTGTCCACCTAAAATTTCGGACAGACCACCCCATTTCCTGCATTTAGGCCCTTTGGCAAAAATCTATATCGTTTCACCGATCCGGACCAAAATTTGTATACTTACCCTTTCGAACCCTGCGGGTAACCCTGTCCACTTGAAATTGCAGACAGATCACCCCATTCTCTGCATTTAGGCCCTTTGGCACAAATCTACACCGTTTCACCGTTCAGAACCAAAATTTGTATACTTACCCTTTGGTACCCTGCGAGTAACATTGTCTGCTTGAAATTGCGGACAGACCACTCCATTCCCGGAAAGAGGACAGGGTCCGTCCCAAAGGCAATGGAAAAAAGGGGTAAAACCGGACCCGCTCAGGAAACCCTCAGGGTTGCCATCTCCCGAACTCACCAGCCATGAGCCCTTGAGGATGTAGCACTATCCAGGGTGCACCAGAAGTGGTGGGGCTACACACACCCTGCCTCCTTGAGGGTCTTGAGCAGAAGACATGAGATATTAAGAAAAGAAAAAGAAGGCTGACACCTCGAAGAATGAGGCTATCAGGAATGATTAGACAAGGGCCAATTAAGGCGGGAAAGTGAAAGAGTCGCTAGGCCTCGGATACCCTGATACCATTGGGGTCGGAAAAGAACAAGAGTTTGACCAAGGGAGGCTGACAGGAAAGAGAACTGAAAGGAGCCCGGCACCAGTAAGTAGAAGCAATGCCGGACTCAGTTGGGGTCCCGTGGTCGCAAACCCACGTCCCACAAGTTGTGACCCTGGTGGGTGGAGGGGGGAAGAGGGGGCAGGGGTGAGAATAGCTTGCTCATTCATCGCGAGGTGACATGAGAGGAATGTCCAGACCCCGCCGTGTTACCTGGTATTGCTGACTATGCTGATGTTCATACAGGGTCTTTGCTCAAACCACTGTCGTGTTACGAAAGAATTAGTGATTCACCGGTCAATGTGAATAGGACCGGGAACCCCCCCGAACGTCTGTCATCATATATCGTCATCATCTGCGATTCGTGCAGCTTGGACCCGGGCAGTACTCGATAAGCTCTTTCACTACACGCATCGAGTATAGGCCTAAGCCAGAAAATAACGTTCAGACTTTGGAAGACATCGAAGGTAGAAATCTAAATTGCCTATATCAGATTTAAAATTACACCATGTTCGTTTAGTAGTCATTTTTCATTACCTTATTATTATCATAAGGGCAAATGACCTAGATGTTACGCCCATTATACCACTAATCACCACACACAATAAGTCTTCATCGCCTGTGAATTTTGAAATTTTTCTTTCTATCACGGTAGTTTGTAAGTTTGTCGTGTCAATTCAACAGTAGTTTTCATTATCATACTCATCAAAAGGGCAAATGGCCTAAATGTTACGTCCATTATACTACTAAGTAACACCACAGTCTTCATAGCCTGTGATTTTAAAATGTGTATTTCCATTAGTTTGTAAGTTTGATATACCCGTTCAGTAGTAGTCGTCTTCATTATCATCCTCATCAAAAGGGCAAATGACCTAGATGTTACGTCCATTATACTACTAAACAACACCAGAGTCTACCTAGCCTGTGATTTTAAAAATATGTATTTGCATTAATTTGTAAGGTTGATATACCCGTTCAGTAGTAGTCGTCTTCATTATCATCCTCATCAAAAGGGCAAATGACCTAGATGTTACGTCCATTATACAGTACTACTAAGCAACACCACAGTCTTCATTGCCTGTGATTTATAAAATGTGTATTTCCATTAGTTTGTAAGTTTAATATACCCGTTCAGTAGTAGTAGTCTTCATTGTCATCCTCATCAAAAGGGAAAATGTCCTAGATGTTACGCCCATTATACTACTAGGTAACACCACAGTCTTACTCGCCGGTAATTTAAAAATATGTATTTCTATTAGAGTGTAAGTTTATTATACCCGTTCAATAGCAGTCGTCGTCAGTATCAACTTCATCAATGACGTTGAGTGTTATGGAGACTGAAATATTATCATCATTCCACCGGGCGAAGCCGGGTACTACTGCTAGTAAGATATAAGCTGAAAAGTGCAAAAAATATTTGCATTTCCTGTCAGGTAGGATTTCTCTCAATCAACTGGAACTAGGAATATTCACTATCTTCACGTTCACTTTAAAAAAAAAATATGGACAAAAATTCAAATACTCTACAATACTTACTTACTTGGCCACACGAACCGAAGTCGGGTCATTGTCTCATTCTTTAGCCTTTGCTTTCAGTCTCCGGCCATATTCTCGTTGGCTCCCCTCAGTACATGTCCCAGAAATTCTATTCTTCTGCCCCTTTACTGATATCACATCCGGTTCGTTATACAGTGCGTGAATTTCTGTGTTTATTCTTCTTCTGAAGTTTTCCTGCTCTAATACCAACCCGAAGATTTTTCTTAACACTTTGATTTCAAAGGTCAATATTCTCCTCTGTATCTTCTTGCTCAGTGTCTCATATGTTAATACTGGTCGAAGAATTTTCTTATTAACACGGAGTTTTGATGCCCTTGATAACAGTTTACTTCTGAATAGTTTATTCAATGCAAACATGCAGATTTTATACGGTTCATTATCTCTTCCTCCATGTTGTTATTCCAATTTACGATGCTTCCTAGATATTTGAAGGATCCAGTCTTCTTAAACAGCAAGCTACCTATCTCTAATGCCCTCATCGCTTCTTCTTTATTCTCCCTTACACAGGGCGCCCGAGAATGTTCTCCGCAGTGGTTACGTGAAGCTGTGAGTGGTTGCCTCATCGGTTTAGTTGGTAGCACGGTGTCTTTGACAGGGTGAATCCCACACGTGTGGGCTGTAGCCTGTCGAAATCGTCAGAGTGTATTGCAATTAGCGAGCGTATGTGTCATTAGCACTTCCAGCATCTGTTATGAATGGCTGTGGTGAGTACAAAGTATACTGTTTGCTTGTTATTAGGGAACACAGCGATGACAGAATGCATTCTGCACATAAGTCAAGCAGCATTGCGCGTCACAGGAGCTCATGTCACCACGGACAGTTGAACGATAACAGAGGCTACTTGAGCTGAGTCATATCCTACTCGCGCAACTGTACTTGTCAATGAAACAGGCAGACGTGTGACACAAGTAAACAAAGAATAGTTCCCATCTCAACCACCGGCAATCATTTCGTGAAAGGCTAATATGATACAAGCGGCAGCCGTGCTGCCAACGTAACTTCTGTAGCTAGCTCTCGCAGACGCATGTAGGCGCTGCGGAGAACATTCCCGGACTCACTGTAAGTACCATACACTCCGTTTTCTCTTGATTGATCCCCAATAAATGGAACAAAGCTGCAATTGGGTATTTTTAGGTACTCGCATATAATTTAGGTTTTTTAGGTACTACATAATAATTAATGAATATGGTTCTCTTGAGTGTGATTCGGAAAAGTATGCAAGTATTTTTGTATTTAGAAGTAAGGAAAAAAATAGGCAAAAACCTAAGAATCCGGTCCCTGCTCGTCACAGTGTCGCCCTACTCGTCCCGCAACGGGCCTGCTGCAATAAACAACAAACGATGATTATGATGATGATGATTGTTGTTTTAAGGGGCCTAACATCTAGGTTATCGGCCCTTAATTATCTGCGTGATAGCGAAAATGACAACGAAATGGAAACCAGAACGAAAATTAAGCGAGACGGAAAATACTTACAAAAAAGGAACTCAGATTGAAACAACTCACAAAATGTTCTTACAAAAGGGAATTTAGAACGAAAAGATTCACAAAAGGAATAGATTGAAAAATACGCACAAAATATAGGCAAGGTTAAAAATACGTACAAAATGCAATGCAGAGCCGAAATACTTAGAAAATGCAATTGAAATTCAAAATACTTACAAAATGCAAATGAAATCGAAAAAAACGTACAAAATGCAATTGAGGTACAAAATACTTACAAAATGTAATTGAAATTGAAAATACACAATGCAATTCAGATTGAAAGATCCCATTTCCAATCCAAAATATTCACAAGTGCAATTGAAATTCAAAATACTTACAAAATGCAATTGAAATTGAAAATGCTTACAAAATGTACGGTAGATTCAAACTACTCATTTGGATTGACAATACTTACAAAATGCAATTTAGATTGAAAATACTTGACAAAATGTAATTTAGATTTAAAATACCCTCAAAATGCAACTGAGAATCAAAATAATTACAAAATGCCCACCACACAAAATGCAATTGAGATTTAAAATTCTTGCGAAATGCAGTTTTGGTTGAAAATACTTACAAAATGCAATTGAAATTCAAAATACTCACTAAAATGCCCTGGTCCTACATTGAAAGACTTACTAAATAGCAATTTAGATTGTCAATCTTTACAAAATGCAATTGAGGTTGAAAACAATCGCGAAATGCAATTTAGATAGAAAAAACTTACAAAATGCAACGTAGATTAAAAAATACCTACAAAATGTAGTGAAAAAAATCGCTAAAAGGAATTTAGATACACGGGGAGCCAAGTAACAAAAACAGTGCGGGAATCTTAAAGAGAAAAGGAAATATAATGAAAATAAAACAAGAGGTCTGACCCCTCGAAAGAAGGAGGGATCAGGAAAGATGAGACAAGGGCCAATTAAGGCGGGAAAGTGAAAGACTGCCTAGGCCTCGGATACCCTAATACCGTCGGGGTCGGAAAAGAACAAGAGTTGACCAAGGGAGGTCGACAGGAAAGAAGACGGAGAGGAGCCCGGCACAAGTAAGTGGAAGCAATGCCGGTCTCAGCTGGGTCCCGTGGTCGCCAACCCACGTCCCACAAGATGTGAGCCCCTGGGGGAAATAAACAACAAACGCTGGCGCAGCCACGTTCAGTGGCAATCAAATCTTGAAAGGCTAAAATGCGTAGATAGCCAAACTGATTTGATGGCAATCTCTTGGGCTCAAATTGCAGAGGAGCAACAGTTTTAAGATGTCATAGTCATTCCCCATCAAACTCATCATGTTCTGGCTTCAAGATATATGCCTATCTGTTCAACAACAACACGATGTGTGATGAAAAATTACGTGAATATTGCTATCATAATACAGTGTGTCAAGCTATTAGCGCATAATGAAGATAGGACCATGGCGACATCATCATCAACTCGTCACGCAGCCACTTGATTGCGTTAACTACTACATCGCGTGCACTTGGTTCACGAAGGAAGAGAAGAATTACCCCAGTTCGCACTCAACAAGTGCCCTCATACCACTCAGCACATCCATGATCATACAAATACCTTTTTTTAGGGTCAGCCTCATGTGAGACATGCCAGTGTTTCCAGATCTAAAGGACAATATTTCCAACAAAAGAAGGGTTCTAAGCAGATAACCACGCTGTTCTGCCCCTTAAAACAACAACAGAAAGGTTTTAACAGAAAGCGTCACTGTCGCTGAACAGTCGATTATGACCAGTTACTATGGTAACATTAACTAGGTTGCCAAAGCTACTTGTACATGTACATTATTATCGAGTTTGCCATTAAGAAATCTATGTAAATTTGAACATCAAGATTACGTGGGGCGAGTTGTTATAGAGAAGTTTGTATATTTTTCAACCAATAAACCAGTAATTAACTACATTTTGTGTAATTTCATTTCACCGTGTAGGACAACTTAATTAAAATTGAACACAGTTCTTCAATTACGAAAAAGATAGTAATTAGTAATAAAATATAAACAACAAATATAAAGAACAAATTAATTAATGAAGTTTGAAACCCATTTCATTTTTTAACGAATCTTAAAAGAAGTAAAAAAAAAAACAAGTAGATATCTAATTTCATTATATAATTAATTATGTAAAGCATTAAAATTGTAGTTTTATTTAAACTAAATGAACTTTATGTTTAAAAAAGGTGAAAACGCCAATGAACTCTATCCCTTTGTTGTATAAAACAAATGAATTAAGCAAATATCAACTATAGAGGGGGCGGCAAATGGACTTAAGCCTATAGGCGGCATATTCTTAAATCCGGCCCTGGCTGTGAAAGCCATTATACCATATTTTTGTCATTTTAGGGTTTCAAGAACATAAAATAGTTTTTATAGGTGTTTAATAGGTAAAATTGGTTTTTATGTTTAAAGTGTAGTAAAAGTTGACATAAAACTCCGCAAAGTTTAAAATTAATACCTAATATAGAAAATAGGATTGCAACAGAGTGTTAATGTTGTAATTACATAATGATACGTCTTTTATCAAATTATCACCGAGAACTAGTCACTAAGAGTTATACGCCAGTATTAAAATCTCCCGAAGGTTCTATATTTCTCCACCTCTCTTCGTCACAGCTAGATTCCAGGGCTTTCTGGCTCGTGGCCCAGCGTTGCCAAGTCTCTACCGTAGCCGACAAGAGCAAGCAGCGACACTGGACAGAGCTGCATGCAATTGAGCAACACCGGACAACTGACAAGTGGTCAGGAACCATCAGCTGTTTGTCAGCAGCGAACAGCGGCGGAGTTCTGAAAGTAATCCGATCTAGGTATCAGCTTTGTCGGTGTGTGTGTTACCGCCTAACGTTTGAGTCGCCGGTGGTATACCAGGAAAGTAAGGAAACAGTTATAGCAGCCTCACTTTCATAGTTAACAACCGGCTCGTCTTTGAAACCTACCTGGACGGATATGTTTACATTCCATAGCTGAGGGGTGCCGAGGCATTCACGGCGGTGAGCAGGTACTAGACTGGCGTCAACACCTTGTCGGCACTCCTCGTGAACAGATGGCGGAAGCATCTTATTGGTCAAGAACCGTCAGGTATTGAGTCGCCGGTCGTTAACCATGAAAGTGAGGCTACTATAACGATGTAGACAATAGCAAGCTGAAAAGTGCTGAAAGTATTTTAATTTTCTGGCATGTAGGATTTCTCTCAATCAACTCGAGCTAGGAATCAAGATCTTGTGGTTTACCTTTAAAAATTATGGACTAAAATTTTAAATATAGACTAAGTTACTACTGGTCTGAGTTCTCCGTAAATCTTGATAAAGTCTTAGGGTGGATTCCTCCTTTAAGTAACAACTATGGAAGATTTGTTGGAGCAGTATTAAGCATAGCAAAAAAGTTTATTCCCAGAGGATACCGGAAGGAATATATTCCTGGCTGGTCTGAAGTCAGTGAGAAACTGTACGAGGACTTCCTTTCTACTGGAGAACAAGAAATAGCAGATGACCTGCTGCATAGCCTTGATGCCACCCGTCGACAGAAATGGTTGGACACTGTCGAAAATCTAGACTTCAAACACTCAAGCAGGAAAGCCTGGTCCCTCTTACGTAATTTGGGAGGTGGAAATCGAACAACACGAAATAACAACTTAATAAAACCAAACAAAGTCGCTGCTCACATTGTCTCAATATCTAAGCCATCTATCTCCCGGCCTCATGCCATTCAAGTAAAACGAGAACTGCGAACCATGTTATCAGAATCCCCAGATAATAGCTCTTATTCTATACCTTTCAGCCCTGAAGAGATATCGTCAGCTCTAAAAGACATTAAATCAGGTAAAGCCCCAGGTCTTGATGGCATACACCCAGAATTCCTTCTGCACTGTGGTGAGTATGCTAAAAGATGGCTAGCCCAGTTTTTCACCAATATTTTACAAACAGGGTCCATTCCTCGACTAATGAAACAGACGAAGATCATTGGTATCTTGAAACCAGGTAAACCCAATAACGAAGCCCAAAGTTATCGTCCTATATCTCTTCTGAGCATGATGTACAAACTTCTTGAGAGGCTGCTGTATAACAGAATACATAATGAATTACATGAAAAGATTCCTGTTGAACAGGCTGGATTTCGTCCAAACCGAAGCTGTGTGGATCAAGTTCTTTCATTTACATCTTATATAGAGGCAGGATTCCAGAAACAGCAAAAGACCTCTGCTGTATTTATTGATTTATCCTCCGCCTATGATACTGTGTGGAGACAGGGCGTTGTTAATAAGTTTCTCCGTGTCATACCCTGCAGAAGAACAGCAAGACTCCTGAACAACATGCTGACTGATAGACCTTTCCAGGTAATCATAGGGAATGCCGTTAGTGACCAGAAGACTCTTAACAACGGACTACCCCAAGGCTCAGTCCTAGCTCCGCTATTATTCAGTCTCTATATAGCAGATATGCCAGACACCCAGTCCAGGAAGTTCGGCTATGCTGATGATTGGGTGTTAGCAACTCAACACAAACAAATCGAGGCCACTGAAGAAATATTAACGAAGGACTTATGTGCAATGTTTCAATACTTCCGTAAATGGGGACCTCAACCGAACCCTAATAAAACTGAATCCACGTGCTTTCATCTGAGCAACATCCTAGCCAACCATGAACTAAACATATATTTTGATGGAAAACGTGTGATTCATAACAAATACCCAAAGTACCTTGGAGTGACACTTGACAGAACACTGTCATTTAAACAACATCTAACAAACACTGCAGCCAAATTGAGGTCAAGAAATAACATCCTACAAAAACTGTGTGGTACAACATGGGGTTCCACTGCGTCTACCCTCCGATCAACTGCCCTAGGTCTTGTACACTCAGCAGCAGAATATTGCAGCCCTGTTTGGCTAAACAGTAGTCACACGAAGCTAGTAGATGTTCAACTAAACCAAACTATGCGGATAATTACTGGTACAATCAAGTCCACACCAGTTTTCTGGCTACCTGTCCTGAGCCGTATTCCACCTCCTACGCTGAGAAGAAAGAATATCCTCCTGAGAGAATTTAACAAAATCTGCAACAACCAACAGCTGCCAATCCATGAGGACATACCTGCAATCCAAATCAATAGACTCCGCTCCAGACACCCTGCAATCAGAACAGCCAACAACCTGGCAGACCATAACTTCAATCTTCATGAAGCCTGGGCAGAAAATTGGTACACAAACACTCCACCAGAGCTACATAGTTTTCTCCATAGTAACAACAATCCATGGGAACTTGATCTGCCCCGTAGGACATGGTGTACACAAAACAGGATACGCACCAACCATGGGAGATGAGGTGATCTACTATACAAATGGGGAAATATCACCTCTCCAGAGTGCACGTGTGGCTTCCAGTGTCAGACCATCAAGCATATAGTTGAAGAGTGCCCTCAGAACTTATATCCTGGAAACCACTTTGACTTTTTGTTTTCTACAGCAAATGTGTTAAACTATGTAAATAATATGTCTGTAAATTTTTAAATTATGGTTATATTTTCTCCGTGTTCCAAAAAGTGATGTGTAATTGCCATACGATTAATAATAATACAATAAATGGAACAAAACTGTAATATGGTATTTTACATTTCATTTAGTTTTTTTTAGGTACTACAGAATTCATGCGTATGGCATTTTTGAGGGTGATTCGGAAAAGTATTAACATGTTTTTTTTAGGTAGTACAGAATTCATGCGTATGGCATTTTTGAGGGTGATTCGGAAAAGTATTAACATGTTTTTTTTAGGTAGTACAGAATTCATGCGTATGGCATTTTTGAGGGTGATTCGGAAAAGTATTAACATGTTTTTGTATCCAGAAGTAAAGAATAAAATAGGTAAAAACTTTAAAATCAGGTCCCTAGTCATTATACACCTTATCCGGGATAAATACGAAAGAAAGCTCACCGGTACTTTATTTATAGAGATAGTGTCAGCAATTCCATTATCTATTCTTGAATCCGCATCAGTCACGGCCTACTGGTAACAATATCTCCCGTATCAAACATCGTGCTCGAGCTAGCGAATGGAAGCCAAAGATCATTTTGAACACAACAAACGATCTGTAGGGCAAACGACCTCGTCGTTCCGCCCCTTTGCCTATGCACGTTTTATCATTTTAAATGATCTTGTCGACTTCATCGTTACGCTGGGGTCTGGCGTTACGTTACGGTGATGGGACGAAATGTACCCAGATGCACTGAGGTGTGTGACGTCATAGTACCGCTTGGTGCATGTGTTCCCGACAATCTCTACTTCGTTAGTATAGGACAAAAATCCCCGATATTTGGATGTCACGGGTAATCTCGAGAACCACTGGATGGATTTTGATGCGGTGTTCACCATTCTGTAAAGGATATCTCGAGGAAAGATTCTGTGGAAATTCATTTATGTATGATCAAAGGAAGCCAAGCAGTAACGATTTCAGTGGAAAAAAAAATCGAAATCAAACTTGGCGTCCGTGCGCTTCTTAAGCTTACGCTGGGCAAACCGTTAAACATATCAATATACTATGAGCGTAAGAATTGGTCAGCATGAAAAGTTCTACAAAAAAGTCCGCGAGAGCATATCTCTATCTTCGATACATCGCCCACTGTAAGTGTTTTTAGACTGGATGGAAGGGGCACGTCCCCGCGCGCTCTGGTGAGCGTGACGGCATCCCGCGCGCTTGGCCTTGCTTTTCCCTTGGTTCGCACTTGCCGTTCACGAGTAATTTGAAACAAGGTAAAGTATTATAAAGCAAGATAAGTATTATGCAAATACTTTTCTAACATGTCAAGAGTCTTTGGCTTCGAACGAAGTGAGAAGCCTCCAGCTTGTCTAGCATTTTTCAGCATTTGAAGCATTTAAAAAGATACAAAGTCTAGTCATTCAGACTTTCTGTCACTTTTTTGAAACATCTCAATAGGTTTGATGTGTTACGTTCAAAGCGTCAGCTGGTACATTCTCTGGCACTGAACGATCTCAAAGAGGTTACATTCCGAACGTGACAGAAGCCTAATGAGCAGGATAGGCGTGGGCCGGCAAACGGGGCGCTGGGCTGGAAGCCGCGTACAGAGAGGGTTCTAGTGATATGAATAGACTTATCAGCTCTGGTTTGTTCACCAATGCGTTTTTACAGCGACTGACTGACTAACAAAGTCGTGGGGGCAAGTGAGCAATGGGGATTAACACTTAAATGCCAGTAAGACACGTTTTATGGTAACACGAACACAGCATCAAGAGAGCTTGATAATCAATGGAGAGACAGTACAGCAAGTGACAAAGTTCAAGTACTTGGGAACAAATGTGAACTGCTACATTGACTGTACTGAGGAGATAAAGTCCAAGATCGGTCAAGCCAGAAATGCATTCAATAAAATGAGGAGTGTGTTCTGTAGCAGAGACTTTAATTTACATCTAAAAATTAGACTTCTGAGATGTTTTATGTTATATCTTCTCCACCTTGTTCTATGGAGTTGAGACCTGGACCATAAAGAAAGGAGAAATGGACAGATTGGAGGCATTTGAGCTATGGACGTACAGAAGGATACTGAGGCGGATGGGAAAGAGAAATGAAATACTAAATACTGTCAATATTAGAAAACTGCAGTATCTGGGTCATGTGATGAGAGGAGAGAAATATCATCTGCTGCCGCTGGTCATTCAAGGGAAGCTACAAGGCAAAAGAAGACCAGGAAGAAGAGGCATTTCTTGGATCGATAATCTGAAAACTTTGTTCAATTGTTCCACTATTGAGCTGTTTCGTGCTGCATCATCTAAAGCAAGAGTCTCTATGATGGTTGCCAACCTCCTGAGAGGAGATGGCACATAAAGAAGAAGAAGAAGAAAATGCACTTCAGTCCCTGCTGTAGTCTAATAATAATACCGTATGGCCTTGGGTGTCGGGTGCAAGCTTTGTTAATTGACACCCAGAGGATAGCTTGTAAGGGGCGTGGTGGCTCAGCGGTCTAGCTGTATGCCTCTCACCAAGGCGGACCGGGTTCGATTCCCGGTCAATGCATGTGAGATTTTCGATGTGAAATGCCATGTCCTGTGGTTCGGATTCCACGTAAAACGGAGGTCCCGTGGCTTATGATCGCGAGATTAACGGTCACGTTAAACTACAAGCTTCCTTCCTTTTAGGATAGCTTGCATGTCGAATTTCGTCGTTCCTTTGAACGCTATGATGTTCAAGGAGGTTAGATATCTAAGCTCCTTGACACTACAGCGCTTTGTAGTAGAGAATGGGGGAACTTTGTGTTGGCGGAAATTCCCGAGATTAATTTTGCCATTGAACACGGCCTACTGAATTCAAATGGGTTCTTTATCATGCCAACAACGTATGACAACCATGTCGTGATTTTTGTCGCCTTTCAAAAATCACTTACCACTGCCAGGGGCGAACCTGCAAGCTTGGGGTTGGTAATCCGACACTATAACCACTCACCCACCGTGGCTGTAGTCTAATCCCATACAAGTCAAATGTTTACAGTCGCTAGATATTTCAATCTCTTGGTTACTATGCGGTTGGATGTTGTTGCTGTAGTTATCAATTCATTTTAGGGGTTGGTCATGAGCCCGTGTACTTGGGTATAGACTGATAACCCGTTTTTCAGTGACGACTGTAACAGTGTGTGTAGTCTAACTGTAAGTATTATGATTTAAGATTGATTGAGTTACAGTAGGTGCCCCGCCACTTGAAATAAGGTACCATCCTGTCATTTACCCTGAGGGAGTGAGGACAAAACCACCCTCAGGATGGTCGCTGTCATCGGTGATATTCGAATCCACGATCTCTGGACTACCAGCTCTTCCCTGCAGTGCAGTCTTGGTGCGATTTAAAGACGCAGGGTTACGGTGTCGGAGATGAGTCTCAATAAGATGAATGCTGTTTTCGGCCGGAAGCCCTTCTTGAAGCCAACCTCGTAGGAAGAGTTAATAAGAGATGAAATGATGATGAGTGCAATTGGGCAAGAAATTGGAAGGACGTGCCCATGTGATATTCAGAAGGTATAGTGGCGACGGCCAACTGAATCCCAGGCTGTTTCAAACAAATCGGCATGCGATTGATCCTAAACCTTATACAAGTGTTTCACGCAGCAAGAGGGGAGGGCGGGGGATTTTATAAGGGTTTGGGGGATTTAAGCGGACGTTATCACTTAAAACGTCCTCTCCATAACTATAGTTACACAGCCACAGTGCCTTTAATACATTAAATCACGTGGGCCATCTGGTGTCGAGAGAAAGGAAGCTAACACCGAATCCCCATTACTAGTTGGGCGGTATAATCTGCCAAATCGTCATTTGAATCAAATGTACTAAATCATAGAAACCATCAACTGCTCTCCCGCCCCCCAATATGGCAATTTTTTTAAATCGTATGGTCTCAGCTAACGCGGCGTAGATCTCTCGAGCTGGGGGTCGTTTAGGCGATTTGCATTCCAATTTCGACATAAAAAAGGAAGCTTGTAGTTTTACGTGACCGTTAATCTCGTGATTACGATCAACCTTTACGTATCATCTTAGCTTACAGGAATGAGCCGCGTCTCATAGCCTATAAGTTATTATTTCCCGACGTTTCGGCTGACATTGTAGCAGCCTTAATCATGGGTAGGTTCGAGTTGGTGTCAGTACTCAAACGAACAGCTGCTAAAGGCTGCTGCAATGTCAGCCGAAACGTCGGGAAATAATAACCGATATGCGACGCGGCTCAATCCGGTAAGCCAAGATGATAAACTAGACACCGGCCGCGAAAGTCTACGATCTAGATCAACCTTAATGTTTACGTGAAATCCGAATCATACGACGTAATAGTTAGTTATTGAGGTTTTAAGCAAGGTCATCTGCCCCTCTTTATACAGATTGAATTATACAGATTTTGAGTACATTTAAATATTTCACTTCGAAAATCTCACGTGGAATGGCAGTATATGTAGTAGTGGTATGAGGTCTGTAGATGACATACGGTACGAGTGGTTTATTGGCGTCTGCTTGCTAGGCGTCGGTTTATCGGATCGTATAGCGTGTTATTTTCTACGTCAAAGGGCATCGTAAAAAATGTCGGTGGTGTGACGTCAGGGCAGCGACGCTTGTTGGTGAGAGGAAAGCAGCTTGACCACTGCACCAGCACGTTCTCTTTAATTCAGACGTAGAGTAAAACCAGAACTCTACTGGACCACCTGTGATTGAGCTTGACTGCATTTTATCTGGCTATAACCTAATGAGATACGCGAGATCCTTTACGATCCGACATCGTACAACTCGAAGTGCGATGATTTCTTTCCGCCCTTCAAAAAGCCGACTTCCTCAGCCGGGAATTGAACCCGCGACCTTGAGATCATGACGTGGACACTCTACACTGACCCACCAAGGAAGCTCATAGGAGGAAAGAAATAACTTAAAACAAGCAAATATGATTCAATGAATGAACAACCACAGGGTCAAACATTATTCTTAAGTTTCGAGTCTGACAACGTGGTTATCAGTCCTGTGTAGTTCTGTGCCGGTGTCGTGGCTTAAGTTAGGTACCATCCCAGTAGGTTTGAATCCAACAACCTCGTGTCGGTAGATTTGCTGGCACGTTAAAGAACCTCTACAGAATTCCGGCATCCTGGAGTTATGATTGCCACGCCAGTAAGGGGTCATCCATAATATACGTTCACAAAAATAACATAAAATGTAACCCCTTCCAATGTAATACGTTGTAACAAATCAATATTCCCCCTAAGTGAACGTCCAACATACACTGCCCCACCCCCCTGGTTCAATACATTGCGCAACCCAGAGCATGGAAAAAAATCCACTTTACAGGCTCGCGCTCCATCACCAGAAGCAGGAATGCTACACAGGATGATTTTTTCCTTCCTCACATCAAACTAGAAAACGAAGTTGTGTTATCATAAACGTATATGGAAAGTGCCAAAAAAGAAAGTTTAAGTTATATGGATTTAACAAATCGGGTAATAACGAAAAAAAAAAAAAAACCTGGCGAACGTACATATTTTCGAATACCCCCCCAAATTATGCACACTTTTGTCACATTCTTATAAGGATCTCCCTCTCGTTCGAGGGAACGTATTATCCATAACATTATAACTCATACTATACCTACTCTGGTGGATTAGAGCTCAAGTACAAACAGAACATCGAAGTAGGTTTGTAGATGACATTACTTCAGGTATTAGGTTAATATTATTATTATCGTTTGCATTTTATTCCTGAGATGAAATACCGAAATTTTCCACTGTAAAAACTATGCGACTGGGCCTCACGAGGACTACCGCTCAGCTCATAACCTGAGCGTTATGGGGGATACGTTGTCAACACGACCATGTTTTCAACCACGGTAACATAGGGCGCTACTTCTCATATCAAGTGGCTATTCAATTGACCTCAGGACGTAGTGTGAGTGCACGTCGTTTTGGCGGAACGGGAATCGAACCCGAAACCTTCAGGGTAACAACAAATGTACTAAGTTACCTCCTCTATATAATAGTCGGGCTGTCACCGTGGACTCCCGGGTTGGATTTTCGGCTCTGACAAGAAATGGAATTCTGGTTTGAAGGCTGGCACGGGGTACACTCAGCCTCGTGAGACAAAACTGAAAAGAAGCGGGTTCGATGCTTACCTCAGCCATCCTGGAAGTGGTTTCTACTCCAGGCAAATGCTGGGATGGTACCTGACTAAAGGCCACGGCCACTTGCTATTCCAATCCTACCTCGATTTCAAGTACACACATCACAGTGACAGGTTATCAGATAACCTCTGTTGTTGCGACATGGTGGTCATGTAATCTAGTGTACTCGGGTGTGTATGATTGTTATGGCCGTATTAGTGTGTATAGTTGTAATTCAGATGAAGATTGAGAAGGAGGCGGCCGTGGCCTTAATTTAGGAACCATCCCGGCATTAAAATGGAGTAGAAGTGGGAAACCACGAAGAACCACTTCCAGAATGGCTGAGGTGGGAATCGAACTCTCCTCTTCTCAATTTTGTCTCACGAGATTCAGTGTACTCCGTTCCAGCCCTCACACCAGTATTACATTTCTTGGCAGAACCGGGAATCGAACCAACAGCGCTAGTCACTATGCAACAAGGCAGACACAGACAACTTCTACACACACACACCCAAGTACACAGGGCTACATGACCACGATGTCGCAAAGCCCCTAAAGAATCAATAACAACATAAAATAGCCGGTACTTTCCGCATATGAGTTCGCTAAATGCTGAATGATGGAACCAAGGTCCTGGTTCGAAGCTGAAGGAACGAGCCATCACGTGACGTCAGAATTGAATAATCGGAAACTATCATCATCCGGAAGTCATGAATATATGCGACATATCGTGTGTTCTGAGCGGTCAGCACAGTCATCCAGGGTAGAGTGACCGAAAAAGAAGAAAGAAAAGCGCACGATTCGTCCCGCACGAACGAGGATGGCCAGGCCAGACAAGCAGTCCAACAGGTGCTGGGGTGGGAGTTGAAACCACAGTGCATAGCACTTGCGTAGCTTCATAACACAACACGGCGCGTTGTTACGCAGCTCATGTCCGCACGTATTTACACCAAAATCCTGCACCACTATCATCGTGGACAACTATTACTATAATAAGGTATAAGTGCACGGAGTGGCCTAATCATAAGGGTTGTCCGGCTTCGTGGCATGCTTATCCTAAAAAAAAGGTAGTTTGACGTCTCTGAAACTACAGAAGTTAAAAGGGATGCAAAACCCCACAAATTACTTTCGAAAAACACCGACAGAAATAATTTGAATTTCCTGATGTTTGAGACGAATCACACAATTTCATTTATTTTGAATGCATACATGTCTTGGGAGTATCCGACTCAAGATCCCAAAATCACGGGTTGGATTCCGGGCAGAGAAAGTTCAATTATTTTAAGGGTGGGGTAAAATCCACAACATCCCGAGACGTAAGCTTATGGCTGCACGATACGTATCTCTCATTTGGTAACATCTAACGACAAAATTAAACCTCCCCTAGAAGGCAGAGAAAAACAGAACGTCGAATTTGAATAGATTGCCTAGATCGGCGTTTCTTTCATAAAACCGTCTATTTAATTGTAGGCTAGTTTGGAGGGCGGACGATAACGATCATCTGCCTCTGTGGAATGTGAAAATAATGGGCGGTAGGGGGCGCAATGCAGGAGACATACAGGCCTACACCTCTTAACATTGAAAATTAAACAATCACACAATATTTTTAAAAGTTGCTGAGCAAGTGTGACATAATACAGTAATGCATGGATGATTTCCAAAAGTGGGGTAGGATGTTCTACTATCGACAGAAATAATAAGGATTGGCAACCACGTTATATAATTGAGATATCTTAGGATATGCTTGCGAGGTTGGCACGAATTGCGTGCAACTTGGCTTTTGACCCGCGGGAAGCCGGTTCGCTGATGGTATGCTGGTCGGTAGGGTTGGGAAAGTATGCAGTCTGCAATTCTTGATCATGAACGGTTAACTTCACATAAGTGCTGTTAGCACTAGATGACAGATGAAGAGTATAAAGGCAGGAAGCTTTTAGTTTAGCGTGACCATCTCACGATCATGAACCTTGGGACCTCCATTTTTACGTGGAATCCGAATCACAGGACGTGATATTTCACTTCGAAAACCTAACATGCACTGACCGGGAATCGAGCCTTGGTGAGAAACAAAACTAACGTATGAAAATTAATTTAGGTTTATTTTATGGACTAATTTAAAGGGCTTTACCATCCATAAGTCACCAGATATGTTAGCGCGATGAAGAAAAAGGGTTTTCGATCTCTCGAATGATAGATGCGCCTATATCCAGTAACTTACCCTAAGAGAAAGAACTAACTTACGGGAGAATACGACTGTAAAATAATTCATAACGTTCGAAAATGTACAGAAGGACTTCAACATGTAGGTTAGCCTAAGCAACCAGGGTATTGCATTTATTTAAATATATCTGGGTGTCCTTAACTTCACATGAACATATTTGAGGTGTCCTTTGATCGTTTAATGCAAATATCCATCATAAATTCCAATTTAAATGGAAGACCATAATGAGGTAATATTAATAGCACAAATAACAACAGCACTTGAACCTCTTAGCTAGGAAGCCCCGAGTACGATTCCCGGCTCCACCATAGGTTTAAAATCAGATGAGAGGGGTAGATCAGGGTGCACTCGGCCTCACAAGGACAATAGATCAGCTGCGAACCTCAGAACTCCGGACTTGCTGCAGCTCCCTGTCGCGGTTGTGATAAGAATACGCGCCCCATGGCTGAGTGCGCCGACGCGCTTCCTCGCATAATCCGTACGCTATGATCCAGGCGGCAATTATCACGGAATACGTGTCGGTCATTAGAGACCTAAACATGGGGTTAGTTTCTTTTTGTCTATGCCTCTAACGTACTGTACACTGAAAGCACTAAAACAACACTTATGAGGAAAATTGAGATAAAATAGAAGAATAAATTAGGTCTGTCCCCTTTATTATTGGGGTGAGAGGGACGTGGTGGCGCAGCGGTCAAGCTGTTGGCCTCTCACCAAGGTGGACCAGGTTCGATTCCCGGTCAGTGCATGTGATATTTTCGAAGTGAAATGCTATGTCCTGTGGTCGGATTCCACGAAAAAGGAGGTCCCGTGATTCATGACCGCATGATTAACGGTCACGTAAAACTAAAAGCTTCCTTCTTTATTATTCGTCGTAGCCTATAGGAAAAATGTAAGTCATTAAAGACTTTTTCTACAACATATATTAAGTTAGGCCTACATATTATGTTTTGCTGAGACTAATATTCACGAAGAGTGAATTGATGTTGAACCTTCCTGTAAAACCCCAGTCCAATGAGTGATCGTAAAACCTGATCCTGGATACGCATGAGATTTGGTTGACATAGGCCTATTCAGCTATTTACCCGCGGTGATGGAGTACACTACTGATACGGTCCCGAACTGACCTGAAACGCAAAAATAGCCCCAAAACCGCAGACACCCTAAAATTGTATTTATAAAGTTTGTTCCACAATATCTGTCCCCTCAAATTATAAATAAGGGGCATATTTCTCCTGTAATAGGTGAAGGGGCATTCTCAATTAATTCGAGGATAAGTTTCTCGTTTCAAACATTGTCAATTTCTCATCGATAATTGGCGCTAGACTCCATAGTAAGTAAACATGCTATTGTTTTATGATTTCAAATGATCTTGACGACTTTGTCGTTATGCTCGAGTCTAAAGTTATACGGGACGGAGACGGTTGCGTTACGGAAGTGACGTCATGCAGCCGCGCGGGAAGCCTAAGTTAATGGGTAAAGGACGGCGAGTGCGTGAAGTCAAGCAGCCACGCGGGAAGCCGAAGTTAATGGTTAATGGAGTATGTTGAAAGAGTCCTGGGGCGACGAGTGACCTGGAGCTTTGAGCGAAGCGCAAAGAATACAGGGTGACTCCTGAAGAGGTGTACAAGATGCCAGATAAAAATGCAGGGTGACTCCTAAAGAGATATACAAGACCCAGATTAGAATACGAGGCGACTCTTAAAGAGGTGTACAAGATGCCAGATAAGAATACAGGGTGACTCCTAAAGAGATATAAAAGATGCCAGATAGGAATACAAGGTGACTCTTAAAGAGGTGCACAAGATGGCAGAGAAGAATACAGGGTGACTCCTAAAGAGGTGCACAAGATGTCGGACAAGAATACAGGGTGACTCCTAAAGAGGTGTACAAGATGTCACACAAGAATACAGGGTGACTCCTAATGAGGTGCACAAGATGTCAGACAAGAATACAGGGTGACTCCTAAAGAGGTGCACAAGATGTCAGACAAGAATACAGAACGACTCCTTAAGAGGTGTACGAGATGTCACACAAGAATACAGGGCGACTTCTAAAGAGATATACAAGATGCCAGATAAGAATACAGGGTGCCTCCTAAAGAGGTGTGCAGGATGTCAGAGCAAATTACAGGGTGACACTTAATGAGGTGTACAGTATGTTAGATTCAATTCAAATACAGGGTGACCCTTAAAAAGGTTTGCAAGATATCAGATTCAAATAATGGGTGACTCTTAAAGAGTTGTAAAAGATGTCAGACTCAAATATAGGGTGACCCTTAAAGAGGTGCCCGCGCGGGAAGCCAAAGTTAATGGGTAATGGAGTCTGTTGAAAAAGTCCTGGGGCTTCGAGGGAAGCCCTCCTGAGCCTTTCTAACATGTGTAGCATTTGTAGCATGCGTCATTTGAAATGATATAACGTCTAGTCTTTCAGACTGACTGTATTTTTTTTGTTGATGGTTATTCATTAGGGGTTTTGCGACATCGTAATCATGTAGTCTCATGTACTTGGGTGTGTGTGGAATCTGTCTGATAACCTGTGCCGTTGTTATGACTGTACTAGTGTACTGTATGTATTGTAATTGGGGGCCTAGGATTGGGTAGGAGATGGCCGTGACATTTGCCTGTTCTCGGTTCTGCCTGAATGAACCCTGTTACGCTCTAAGTCCAGAATTGGATTCTTGGCGGAGCCGGGAATCGAACCTGGACCTTCGCGGCCACAGGTGGGCTGTTAGCATACTGGGATTAGTAATTGCTGATTTAAGCGGCGGAATATCGAAGTCTTCTCCCCCTCGGAATACGGCCCACAATTGGATTGAAGAATTGGAAATGTAACAGTTCCAATCCCTCGAAAAATAGGGGTATCGGTAAAAGAAGAGGGCCATAAATACACTGTCGGAACCAGAGTTGATCTTATCATGATGACGACAGGAGAGATGAATTAGAAGAGCCTGTCTGAAGTAAGAGTAAACATGCTGTCACAGGGCACAAATGCAACTGTAGTTAAATAATACGCATATGGCATTATCAAGTGATATCTAAGTTTCAATCAAAATTACAATTATTCACACTGTTAAATCATCAACATAAGTATTATGTTGTTCTTGTTGACGATGTTAATTTGTGAGCCACACGGTAGGCTATGCTGCAATAAAATCATGGTGAGGGGCAAAGGGCATCCTGGTCATTACAATTCCGTTCACTAGAGTGAAGTGTGGTATCTGTAGCAAGGCTAGTAGGCATCCCTGGGAACAGGAATATTTTTTTCTCTTCGTCGTTGTTCATACAAATATTATTATTCCGTAGAGAAAGTTCCGGAGTATCTTCCTAGATGTGTTGAAAACGTCTCAAATCTTCCTGATAACCATTTCTCATAAAATCTAACCAACAGACGAGATATACGGTAATCTGTTCTCGCCTTCCAACTTTAAATATTATTTGTTTATGCAGAAAATGTAAATGTTTACACTGTGTATCTATTTTGTGGTAGTTTTGATGTAATTTTCCCACTGAGGCAGACTATCTAAAAAAATACAAAAGCATACCATTCTGAGCATGCCAAATGGCATACCGTAAGGTAGAACAAGAAACAAGAACCAAAAATGTAATCGAAGAACCTACGTGATTCCAAAATTGTAGAGAACTGTAAATCAGTGAAAATCACACAAAACAAATTATCTTACATTTAGTGACACTATCTTTCTTTTAAATATGCAGTGTCGCAAGGGCAAAAGTCAAGGATGGGTACGCCCCTGGATCTACTGTAAACAAGATAATTTTGAGGAACGCGTGTAGGTATGAATTACACACGTGGAACAATGGATTTTTACACTTCACATGAGTTTTCCTTGGAAAATACAAATAAAGTTCTGAAACTTACTTTTTGCTGCAGTTAACAAATCCTTCACTTCTTTCACTAGTCCCTTAATTTGTTGACTTGTTCTCGTAAGTTCCTGCTCATGAGCGTGTAATTTTTCCCTAAAATATGGGCTGTCACCCAGACAGTCTGAAAATTCTAGGGGCTGCAATCCAACTCCCATTGTCAATCAGTTGAGGAACACACTACTCAAACAAAAACACACCAGCACAACACACTTGTTATGCCAACGAGCACAACCTTCCAGCACTAATGACATACAGTAACTAAATCGGAGAGAAGTCCCTCCGAGCGCGACTACCACTGAAGTCATTTATCTGTATAGCATGAACAAATACCATCTAAGAACTGAAGGAAAATAATAATGAAGTATGCAGGAATACTCTTAGATTCTCTATTTGTATCGAAGAAATATTTTTCACTTTGTTCAAATATCTATCGGTACATTAAAATAAATCAGAATGAGCGACAAATGAATGCACAAAAATCCTTGTAGGTTTACCAACAGGTACAGCAGGAAATATTATTTTACATTGCACAGACACTTGAAACAATTGTACAATAACATTAATCACACGTTCTCATAGATAGATTGGATAGAAACAAAGTACAATTTAATTATTCAAGTCGACGATGAGAATTACCAATGTTTCAATGTGTAGAAAAATATGGAGGACGTCTATACTCCTTGATGCAGAGGTTGTTTATCCTGCATCGTAAGCAATGGTACCAGCCTGATAGTTTTTCTGCTGTCCTGATATTATAGTGGTTAGGGATGTAGCTGAATTAGGAGGAAGTTGAGCTTTTCCTCGTAAGTATTACGAATATCTAGTTTATTTAGATAATAGTTTAAGAGCAAATGTATTTTTCATCGTATGTGGATATATCAGGTATTTACTAGATTTGTGGAAATGATTTGGTGTCTTGATCTCGTCTGACAGTAACAAGTGTTTCCTTTAAAAATATTAACAGTTAGCTGCAATAATCTTGGTTCACAACCAATGCATTTATTTTGGAATAATTCGATGTAGTTTGTCTTTAAATTTTGAGTTTAGGACATCGAAACAGAAAACATGTAACCTGTATGTTAGCCTGAGAAGCAGCCTAGAACTATTTTCAACAGAACCCTCTGACAAGTCATCTTTTAAATGCATGCATGAAATAAGTTTTCATATGTTGTAACTTTATAAATCATTCAATGACTTCACATCTAATTTTTCAAAAGAGAAAATAATTCTCGTATGTTCCTATGTATTGCACCCATCCTCGGCTTCCTCTACACCTGGATAAATTCTCATTTTCGCTAAAAGAGAAAAGTTTATTGGGAACTTCCTTCTTTTTTATTCCAGTTTCTTTCTATAAACCACTTCAAGAATGGTTGTGGGTCCAGGAGATCATGGTCTTCAGGCAGACATCATATTTGTCGTTGAAGGAACGGCAATCTGTGGTGCATACTTAAATGATATGAAGACTTATTATGTAATTCCAACATTAGAGTAAGTCTGAGTGATGAAATTCTTTTGTTTGCATGCCTATTGTGACTGTCTTGCTCTTTTGTTTTTAATAATTTAATAAGTGCAGCTAACTGCCAAAAGGAATATATACATGACCGTGCATACAATAACCTAAATAAAAACCACACATTCAGTCATTGCAGAAATCTGTCAACGAGACTTTCCGTTTGGTGCACAAAAGCAGGTGATAACGGTCACAGGTTGACCCACACAGTTTACACCTGCAGTTAACGTCCGGGTCGTGGAAATTTTCAGTCTGGCATATCCGGTGGTGGAAACCATGCACGGCGTATCGCGTCACTACATGCCGTAGTTCATATCCAACTTGAGTCCATTCTCTGTAAATCATGGCATCTGTTGAAAAGAACGTTGGCCATATGTCTTGCTGTTTTGCATTGAGTTCTTGTAAAAATTCTGTGTAGGCGACGGTTGATGGTAGTAATAGGTTAAGGCGAAGATCTTCGATGAAAAATTGCTCTCTTGCTAGCACGTAGGTGAGGCGAGACCGTGTGAATTTCGACAGGCACAATGTTCTTTTCAGGAAAGTGGCTTTGACTCTTTCTATTTCTTCCAAATTTCTCTTCGTCAGTTGTAGCCAAATTGTCTCTAGACCATAAGTTATTATTGGTGTAATTTTAAGGCGAAACAGGGTGATGGCTGTGGCTAAAGATAGCTGTCTCAGATTCCTTATAGTGTGAACAGCAATCTTTGCCGCGGCGACTCTTTCCTTGACGTGTTGGCTATAGACATCACCTCTTGTCTGAAAAGTGATTCCCAAGTATTTGAAGTGTGATACATTCTGTAGCGGGACATTCTTATACATAATGAAGTCATTTGTTGAAAGTCTACCTCCTTTTCTGAATGTCATTTTCACAGTTTTAGTACCGTTTAGTGTTAATTCATTGTTTTCGGCCCATGTTGAGAGTTTATCAAAAGCAGATTGAATGCAATCTAAGTTTCGAGAAGTGAGGACCATGTCATCTGCGTAAGCGTATATTTTAACGTTTTCAACTGCAATTTCTCCAGGTAGTTCCGCAGTGGCTATGATGAAAAGCAGTTTTTAAGAATGTTAATGATTCACTCACCTAAATGTGAAAAAAGTAATTTAAAATATATAATCCTAGTTATAGGATACTAAATTCTAGCATTTGGAAGAATATCATGTCGAACTGAGCAAGACATACCAGTAGGCCATAATAAGCTGGAATGCCTGGTGCAGGCCTTTCGAGTTGATGCCCGTGGGCGACCTGGATTTCGTGACGATGAAACTAATGTTTACGTCAGAAACACCAGTCCCCAAACCATCGGAGATACATGTAGGCTGTAATAAAAAGCTGGAATGCCTGGTGCAGGCCTTTCGAGTTGATGCCCGTGGGCGACCTGGATATCGTAACGATGAAACTAATGTTGACGTCAGAAACACCAGTCCCCAAACCATTTGAGATAAAAGATCGTCAAAGCATTGAACCCAGAACTGTTTGAGTACAAGTGCTGCTTTTGATTTCTACATTAGACTTGGTTAACATTAGCTGGCCAGACCATGATAATACACAACCACTGATATGTTTAGATCTTAAAATATTTATAATGTAATCACACATTGCAACGGACATCCCCAGTGTGAATCGTTACAGTACAGTAACTGCATTCTACATCACTTCCTCATTGTATAGTTTAAGATTCAGAGGGTTTTGAAATCAACACAAACATACTGAGTATACTTTCAAATTAGTTACCGTATATACCCGAATGTAAGACGACCCCGAATATAAGACGAGGCCTAGTTATCAACTGCCTCAAAAAAATACTCGCTAACTCATAACTTGCACAATATATGCCCTCAAGGTCGTGCTTTCATTTTTATAACGTCTCGTGTTATCGGAAATCCCTCTGCCCGCTTTTCGAAGACATACTCTATAATTTCTTTGTTCAAGAATGGAAGACGTTATTAAATTAAGATACGTTGATCACTCAATTACTGCTCGTAAAACTGACTGGTTGTTCTTGTAAAGATTGTTTTAAAACATTTCCGTATGCTTTTGAACATATAATTTATCCGCTTAAAATGACTTGTATGCGTAAATCCTAACCTCAAAATGTACGCTATTCGTATATGCATGGTAATTCAACATAACAAACCATATTTTAATCTTCATTAACGTATTGATTTGTTGCGAGTTACAAGATGCCAACACCACATACTACTTTGCAAATAATAATACCAATTAAAAAAAAATTTAATACCCTGAATAAAAGACAACCCCAAATTTTTATAACACAAAATGTGGGAAAAAACCTAGTCTTACATTCGGGTAAATACGGTAAGTTAGTTGGTATTTTTGTATTACAGTAGTGGACAACTATAATCTTATATTTAGGAATCACTCTCCAAATGAGAGGTAATGTTTTCATGCTTCATACTACCGAAAGGTCTGCTGCAGCAATTAAAGCGATAAATGACTTAAAGAACTTAAGAAAGATGTCTCTCGAAGCAGCATTGAAGCTATTCAATGTGAAAATATAACCAATATGGTCTACCAAACATGTGGGAAAATCTTGAGATCAGAGACCTCCAACAGATTGAGAAGGTGAAAGCCACATACCTGAAGAAAGCGTAGAGCCTGTCAAAGTACACACCGTCCAGACTCTTATATGAAATGAGTGGCGAGCTATTCCTGATAGAGGAACTGCATCTGCAGATGCTCCTCCCAACTAGCCTACTCCAGCATACAAACAGCTACATAGGGAGTTGCAGGAGAAGAAGCAGAACATATGGGAAGAATTCTACACGACTGACATCATGACATCAAGAGACTGGAGTAGGGCAAACTATGAGTTGCGACACATGTTCACCAGGCTAGTGGTTCATGGTTTCCATTGCAAGCTATGTCGAAAGAAGACATACCACAACCCTGCCGAGGACTGCGTGCATGAAAGGTGCAATGAAAAATGTGAAAGATATCGCGTCCTGAAGAGTCATAAACAATCAGAATCCCTAACTTAACGGTGTTTTGCACAACAAACTGAGAACATCATATTTAAAAACAGCAGGTAGTGGTGAAGATTTGATTTTTGACTTTGTACTTACTGATATGTATATTTCGGCCATTGGCTGCTTTCATTATGTTATTATTATAATAATCTGAACCATTGTTGGATGATTTATGTTTGTGGCACAGTAGCGTAGCCAGGATCGTCCAATGGGGAGGTTATAGTTACTCAAGCCAAATTCTACAAGTATTTTGTCCCGTAGTGTAGCCGTGCTCTTCAAACTTACACCATGGTCGCGAGGGCAGCTGCGGTAGGTACGGATATCGTAGGTTCGAATCCCGGTGCTAACAGCGGTTATCCTGAGTGTGGTTTATCCCCGGGTTTTGCTACACTCCCTACAGGAAATTGTCGGGGTGGTGCCTTACTTAAAGTCCCGGAGCATTACCCCATGCCTGTCCCAGATACATTTACACACACAACTACAATCATCAAGCAATACAGGTTGCCAGACAGCTTCAACACACTCCCAACTATATGGGGCTGATGACCAGGATGTCTCGAGCCCCTCAAATGAATTAACAAGAACTCGACAAGTATTTCCATTTCTCAACGAGATATTATTACACAAGAAAAGTTTCATCTATTTTCATCCCGAAGTTTTCGAGTTCTACAATATGCACTAAAGACAGAAAAAAAACAAGTTAATTTTTGACTAAAATGTCCCACTTCAATGGTAAATCTAGAACATTCCTGTTCCCCTGACAGGAACAAATTAAACTCAAACCTATCTGTGCTACCAACATGAAGACTGCGTATCTCTCAACAAGAGAAAACATTTACGCAGGTCTCAGCAAAAGTGGGCATGTCCTCTCACGATGTATCATGTTGGTTTAAGAGTTATTCAAGACTCATTTTTATGTTTATTCAGTTTTTTTCCCACAGGATTCTGTGCTTTATATTGCAATTAGCCCTCAATGCCTAAAATTTCATTTTTGAAGATTTACCTTACAAATGCTACATGCAGCCGGAAAAAGCTTTAGTTGCTTACACTACGCATCCGACAAATTTCACTCATTCGTAACTGGGAGATAACCATAATTCGGAGAATTGCTGGACATATTATTTACGTGATATGAAGCAACTCGGCTGACGGTTATCTCATACTCAAGAAGTTAATAACGATCCCAAAATTAGTGTCAATGTACCCATAGAATTTTCTAAGTCATTATTAGAACATGTTACTTTTAATAAAAACTAGATTAATTTACATGTAACGCCTCTCCCGCCAAGAAAAGAAAATAAAAACACAATATATTCCCGCGATGTGGGATTCAAAATTATTTGGCGCTAGCCTCAGTTTGAAATAAGCTATATTTCGCGGGGGAAAAGCTAGATTGGCAACCCTGGGAGGACGGAGTTGTATTACCACAGTCTAAAATACAGTACACTATCGCGAAGCTCGCTGCGTTACGAAATTGCATCCTTTCTGGTAGGTGTTGCGACATGGGCGCTCGCGGTGGCCAGCAAGCTGGCAACTGCCTTGAGCACGTTATTTGCGGGACAGGTGATTTCACTTTTGCTGGGGTTTTATGAATTTTAACTCATCTTAGTGATTATTTCCATTGTAAACATAAGTCATGTTAAATCACTAACCACTACAGAATAGAAAAGCTACAATGTTGATATAGTGTACACTCACAGGAACATAAAAAAATGCTGGTTTTTATTAGTTCAGTTCTCTACAAGTATCCCTTGGTACAGTTGTATGACATAGTTAATGAGTCTTGCGTAGAATTAACAGGCCGTACTCGTTATAAATTCATGTATTTGTTCCAATGATAGTCGCGGGCATCTCTACGGAGTATAAAACAAAGTCCTTGATTCTTGGATGTACCGGGCAATCTCGAAATCCACTGAATCGATTTTGATGCGGCTTTCACCATTCAGTGGAGGATTTCTCGAGAAAGGTTTCTGTCGGAAAGGATTCAATTATATGACCAAAGTAAGCCGAGGAGTAACAATTTCAGTGAATCGAGTCGAAGAAAAACCTGCCGTCCGTGCGTCTTTTAAGCTTACGCTGCGAAAACCATTAAAAGTATCTATATACTATGAGTGTAAGAATTGTTCAGCATGAAAAGTTCAACGAAAAAGTCCGCGACTGCATATCTCTGTCTTAAATCGCCCACTATAAGTGATTTTACGCTTTCATTTCTTCCAACAATCTACATTCAGTGGAAATTTAAATTACTAGCTTCGGAGCAAGTTTATGAGCTAGCTAGCAAGCCTATCACCCCAGCTTTGGCCAGCATCAACTGTCGAGTCGTGTCAAGTTAAAACCTCAGAGAAGAGTAGAATATGTGTTTCCAGTTTCGCTGTTCACCTCGGATTTTCTGAATTGCGTCTGGGACCTGCCGCCCGTGCGCCTTTTAAGCTTACGCTAGTAAACCTTTTAAGATACTGGGCGAAGCCTGGGCGGGTTGCTAGTATAGGTATAATATAATATCAAATTCTTAACCATATCAAAAGCAAGTTATTCCGTAAAATTGAGTAACATTATAGTTAATTAGTAAAATTACCAGTGTGATTTGTGAAACGAAAAGTATAAAAAGATCTTAAGGTCTTAAATGGCTCAATTGTAGGTACTTTGTATTTTTTTCTGTGGGTATGATTTCTTTCATTCCTGAATTTGACAAAATAATACAAAGTCAATTTTACAAATAATTTCGGCAATTACCTTCACAACAGTCATGTGTGAGACCAGGTATTTCATAAAAGAATTAACAAACAGTGTACCACATCTAAGTTTGTAAGCATGATCCTAACGACATATATTGGCTTGCTTCAAAATTATTCGAGAATAAGTTTATATTATTGTACTAACTAGTCTACATCTTTATTCATTAAATCAGCTCTCTGACTGTTAAAAAGCCATTTTCTACATCTGAAAATTAAAATATCGGCACTTGTTTGTGATGACATCATTTACGTTAAGTTATGTCTTAATTTTTAAAATGCATAAATATTTATATTTGAATTGCAGCCAATGGCCATAGCAGGGCATTTCAAATGAACGTCCGTAGGTTCTCCAATTTCAATGTCAAATAGTTCAACCAGACCCACTGTCACTGACACCCAGCAGCGAACGTTGGAACTTGAGAGAGTGTTGCTAACCCAATAGCTTACAAATTTTGGCTACACACTACCAATTGTAGTTGTAGATTCTTTTACAAGCCATAAATTTATGACTGGGCCCGACGACTTTGACTGGGTTTCGAACCTGCTATCTTGGGCATACCAGTATAGCATGCTATCGACTACGCCACCGAAGCTATCCTACCGAGATCTGCTTCTGTTTTATAACCGACTGGCTGCGTGGCTCAGCGGTTACGTTCTCGCCTGCTGTGCCCAAGGGCAGGATCTAATCCTGGTGCAGTCAGCTGGGATTTAAGGGCGTGTAAATGCTAGGAAGCCGCGTTGTACATTTACTGGCACGTTAAAGATCCCCTTCAGGGCAAAATTCCGGCACCCCGGCATATCGAAAAGGCTCAGTAGTTAGAAGGGACCAAAAACCAATAGCCTTATTATTGATTTAAAATCAGACCTACTTCCATTGTTTGATTGAAAAGCTTTATAATACTTTCTACTGCATATCCCAATTAATTGGGGTCACTGGAGATTTAAGGCCGGATGCCCTTCCTGACACCACGTAATTTTTCAGGTGAAAAGTCCACCCCGCTGTCACCGGGATCGGACTCCGGGTGATAGATGAGCAGCTAAGCCACTGCGCCATCACGCTCCTCTTGAAGAGCTTTATAACACTAGCCTAAAACCCATAGCTCAAATCTTACCTTTTAGGGTCTTTTGGAAACTCGTGTGTCTTGTGCTTGATAGCTAGTGTACTGAAATAGGAGTGGCTGTAGGTCCCTGTATGATCCGGACATCTAGCGAGGTGCCTCCGTGGCAAGTCCCGCGTCCGGAAATTCGGTTAGATCTTCACCGAGGTCCTAAAGTGAACACGGATGCCTCCGTTTACCGGAGGCAGTTCCACAGCATAGTTCACCAATTTCCGGACGCTGGCATTCTCTACACGGATGGTTCGAAGGTAGACGAGAAGGTGGGTTGTGCTTACGTTATTGATGGTGCAAATACCAAGATCTCTTTGCCTGAGGCCTGTAGTGTGTTTACTGCGGAGCTCGTTGCCATCTATGAAGCTCTGCAGTTTGCACTACAGGATGCACGAATCCACTTTCTCGTGTGTACCGACTCTATGAGTTCGTTGCAGTCAATTGCTACATGTATCCCGCAACACCCCCTAGTGCAGCGAATCCACGACCTACTAGCCGGGCTGTGCCAAGCTGACACTCGAATCACCTTTCTGTGGCTTCCAAGCCACATGGGAATTGCGGGAAATGAGTTAGCTGATCAAGCTGCAAAAGAGGCGATATCACTACCACCTCGACCAATGGAGGTACCCGCTAGAGATATTCGCTCTCAGTTACGCCTACAAGTTCTGGCTTTTTGGGAGAGTCAGTGGCTAGCTGACCCACTGCCCAGTAAACTGAGAGCGATCAAGGGAACTACTCGCGTTTGGCGGAGCTCCTTCCGGGCCCGGAGAGAGTCCGTCATTTTGTGTAGGCTAAGGATAGGTCATACAAGATCCACCCACTCGTACCTAATGAGAAGGGAAGACCCCCCACTTTGTACCTGTGGAGCCGTTTTCACCGTGGCCCACATTTTCACCGAGTGTGTGGATCTTGCAGACTTACGAAGAAACCTTGGTTAGCAGACTTATATTAGCCGATGACGCGGTGGCTGCTGACCGCGTTATCCGCTTTATAAGTGAGAGTTGGTTAGGGCCAGCAATCTAAATTTCCAGTGAACATTGACTCAACGACTTGTTAGTTTTTGAATGATAATGTTTTGTTTTTCCGTAAATTTTGTTTTTTTTATAAGTTAGTTTTTTTTTAATTTAATTTTTTGTTTTTGTTTTATTAATTTTTGGTCTTTTTAAATTTTGATGTCCACTTCAAAATTTTAAATTCAATGAAAAATTTGTATTCTTTAATCTGTGTTAAGAGGGGCAGATGACCTCGTAGTCCCGCCCCTTAAAACAACAATAACTAACTGTCTTGTGCTTGAATAGTCTACATTAACAGAATGACTTCTCAGCCGGTCAACACGAATACACCCAATTAGATTGGGCGAGGAGTAACAATTAATTTCCCTGGGTAATTGTGTAACTCATAATACAGTAAAAACTCGATTAACCGTCATCGTCGGGACCGTGGTTGTGACGGTTGAGCGAATAGACGGATAACAGAAACACTGTATTATTCCTCCAAACCATGGCCTCAATCAATTATATTATGTTATTCCCCCAGGGGCTCACATCTAGTGGGCGTGGGTTGGCGACCACGGGGCCCCAGCTGAGACCGGCATTGCTTCCACTTACTTGTGCCGGGCTCCTCTCCGTCTTCTTTCCTGTCGACCTCACTTGGTCAACTCTTGTTCTTTTCCGACCCCGACGGTATTAGGGTATCCAAGGCCTAGGGAGTCTCTTCCTTTCCCGCCTTAATTGGCCCTTGTCTCATCTTTCTTGACACCCTCCTTCTGTGAGGGGTCAGCCTTCTTTTTCTTTTCCTTTTACCTCCTGCCTTGTGCTCAAGGCCCTTAAGGAGGCAGGGTGTATGTAGCCCCACCACTTCTGGTGCACCATAGATAATGCTACACCCTCAGGGGCTCACGGCTGGTGAGTTCGGGAGTTGGCGACCCCGAGGGATTCCTGAGCTGAGTCCGTTTTCCCCTTTTGTCCCTTCCCTTTGGGGCGGACCCTCTCCTCTCTCCCCTCCCCCTCTCCTCTCCAATCCTCTCCTTTTTTCCTTTTCTCTTTCAGATTCCCGCACTTTTTTTGTTACTTGGTTCCCCGTGTATCTAAATTCCCTTTTAGCGTTTTTTTTAGGTATTTTTAATCTTTTCGATCTAGGTTGCATTTTGTGAGTGTTTTTCAGTCTCAATTGCATTTTGTAAGGATTGACAATCTAAATTGCTTTTTAGTAAGTCTTTCAATATCCGGGCCGGGGCTTTTGTGAGTTTTTTGAATTTTAATTGCATTTTGTATTTTGTTCAAGTAGTTAAGTCTCAATTGCAATTTTGTGGGTATTTTGAATCTAAATTACATTTTGTAATTATTTTCAATCTAAATTGCATTTTGTAAGTATTGTCCATCCTAATGAGAAGTTTGAATCTACCATACATTTTGTAAGCAATTTCAATTGCATTTTGTATTTTAACCTACCCCGCTTTGTTCAAGTAGTTAAGTCTCAATTGCAATTTTGTGGGTATTTTGAATCTCCATTACATTTTGTGCGTATTTTCAATCTCATTTGCATTTTGTAAGTATTTTGATTTCACTTGCATTTTGTAGGTATTTTGATGTACATTGCATTTTGGACGTATTTTGGACTTTACCTGCATTTTGTGCGTATTTTTCAATCTATTCCTTTTGTGAGTATTTTCGTTCGAAATTCCCTTTGTACGTATTACCTCTCTCCATTTGGTGAGTAGTTACAATCTGAGTTCCTTTTTGTAAGTATTTTCCCTGCTACATAAGGCATAGTTGTTGGGGCTCACTGTCTATTTTATCTAAACCATTTTCGTTTCATCCTTAGCAGTGAGCTGTTTTTTATCTTCATCCTTTCATTTCACGCCATTTCATTTCATCGGGCCGATAACCTCGATGTTAGGCCCCTTAAAACAACAATTATCATCATCATCATCAATCAATTATATTATAGACAGATATCACTCTCACAGTAATGTAATATATTTCGGAGCGAAAAGAAATTAAACACGATTGTAATAGCAAATAAAACTATATATTACATGATAAAAACATCCGTACAGTAGCTACAAATGTGGCAAAATAATGCACACTACATTAATATAAACTTACAGCTTGAAAGCTTGGAAATAGTCAGTCATTTTCTTCTGCCGCTTTGATGCTCGAGCTTACATCGCGGCAATATTTCGTATTTTTCGGAGCGGTAGTGTCTGCGTTGTATTGTCCTCTTCTTGACTTTTAAACCATTCTATACACTCGGACAGCATTGTTTCAGCCTCTTGAGTGGCTAATAATTTGTTTTTCGTCATGGTTTGAACATAATGTCGATTATTCAGGTCCGTATTGACGTAACTATAACTTTGAAAGAATAATGGATTTTCCGCCTTCAATACTGTTTATTTCTATTACTTACAGGGACTAGTTTCGGGGGTAAATACTCCCCCTTCCTCAGCCTGTCCAACAAAACTTCATAATGGAAAAACTTTCCATGTACAAGCTCAAACAAAACACATGAAGAATAAAGAAATAATATTATTTACAATCCCGCTCGACGCTCCAAAGAAGATACTTTTATTGGATCACTAAGGCCTAGGCGCATCAGAACTCCTGAATTGGGCCGGTGCTGCGGTCCGCTGTCCCCATTGCGTCATCGTGGGACCACTCTAGTCCTCTTGTTGCTCTTGGCAAACGTCAAGGCGAGAAAATTTGTGGCCGCGTCACGCGCCGCCAAGAACAACCGTGCGCAGGGCGTGAACAAAAACAAACCGGAATTCACCTTGCGAAGTCTCTTACAGCTGAGTGTTAGTGACGTGCTTGGGAAAAGGTGGCGGTTGGGGTTGTGGGAGATGGGAGGCTAAGGAAATGAGAATGAGTGAGGTTTGTTGACGCGCCGTGTGTCGCTGTTATGGAGATTGATTAATGCGTAGAATGAGAGGTGTCAATCTTTAGTATGTTATGAAAAATGATGGGTATGAATAGTGGAATATAGCGGGAATTTTATCTATTACAGTATAATTCGTCTATTAATGTTCTGTATAAAATGCTGGTTTCAAATATTATTTCATTAAGATTGTGTGAAGGGTTGAATCTCTGTGCTTTATCAATTTCTATTTGTTCCAAAATATTCATGAGCGTGCCTTTATTTTCTTGATGTAAAATTTCTAAGTCATTGTCTATGGTTGTGAATGTATGCCCAGTTTCTGCCATGTGGTTGCCCATCGCGGAAAATTTATTATGTTTGATGGCATTGACATGTTCCAAAAATCTGGTGTTGAACCCTCTCCCCGTTTGTCCCACGTAATCGGCATTACACTCGTTACATTTATTCTTGTAGACACCTGAATTACTGTTGAAAATTAGTGCTTCTTCTTGTACATGTGGAATAATACGGCATTTGGGATCTATCGGTGAGTTTTTTACCATGTTCATATATTTATTTTGGTTGTTGCATTTAATAGGAAAGTTGCACTGTACTCTTCTAAAGCCATAGACAATGCCATTTGTCTAAACGATAATATTACGTCAGGAACAGTGTTGGGGAATACGCCTGTTAAAATAGTAATGGATGGGTAAAATTTAGACAAATTGGGATTTACATGAACACTTGCAAAATAGATATGACAGTGTTTTGTATTAGACCTATCGGCCTATAGGTCTTGTTTTTGACGTTTCATATAGTATGTCTGTGAGGCGTTATTAAACAGTATGTTAAGGATTGTGATTTGTAATTGAGATACAAGTATTTGCAGCCAATATTGGAAAACAAAAAATACTAACCTAGCGGAAGAGGGGGGGGGGGGGGGCAGCAAAAACAACATTATTGACCACAATGTTTTATAATGGCATTGTGTTTGTGTTTATGTATTTGCATACAACTTTGGAAAAAAAAATGAAACTACACAAAACGATTTCTTGCTATGTGGTTGGGTCAATAACATTATTTACCACAATGTTTTATAAGAATATTACAATGTGCCAGCAGCTAGGTTAATGTATTGATGCCAACCGGCGATTATTACAGACCGCGATCGTTTGTGCATGACTATATTATAAAAGCAAATTGGCTGCTTTTGTGATGTTATCAACCACTTGACGAAATGCTTCTCTGGCAAGATTATGGGAAAAGCCTTGGTTATAGGTTATTTTGGGTGGTGACAACTCAATAACAGAAATGAGCATTAAGAAACCTTCGAAACGCATTGTGTTTCGTCATATGTAATTTATTTATTGGCCTACCTCAATTTGGCACACCGTACATACGAAAATATTTTAATTTAGGATTACATTTATGACATATTTTTAAAATTCAGTTTCGGGATCTGTAATTCACCTATATAGTTGAATTACAGATGACGTTACGCGTCGTAATTAATTTAATTTTATATTTATAAGACATTGTATTGAAAGCCGTAATTGACCTTGCAATTTCGATGCAATGTTTTATTAATATGAAATTATAATAATTACGATGTGTATCATCATCTGTAATTGATCTACATAGGCCAATTATAGATTTCGATGCGTAAAATTAAAAATATCAACTGAAATTACGATGTGTATCGGAATATCTAATTGACCTATATAGGCCAACTACAGAATTCGATGCGGAAATTGTAAAGTATAACTTTAAATTGCGAAATTTTATTCCGCATCGGAATCGTTAATTGAGCTATATAGGTAAATTATATATTTCAATGCAATGTGTTTTATTTACGAAATGAAAATAATTATGATGTGTATCGGAATCTGTAATTGATCTACATAGGCCAATTATATATTTAGATACGGAAATTTTAAATATATGACTTGAATTTGCGAGAAAAAAAATGTATCGGAATCTTTAATTGAGCTATATAGGTAAATTATAGTTTTCGATGCAATTTTATTTATTCACGAAATGAAAATAATTACGATGTGAATCGGAATATTTAATCGTCCTACCTAGGACAATTAAATATTTCGATACGGAAATTTTAAATTAATGACGTGAATTTGCGATTTTTTTTTAATGTATCGGAATCTTTAATTGAGCTACATAGGTCAATTATAGATTTCGATACATAGGTCGTTTCAAGGCTTTTTGTGTTTCCCCACCCAAAAACCCCTATTACCAAGGCTTTTCCCGTAAGCTTGCTAGAGGAGTATTTCGTGACGTCGTTTTTAACGTCACGGAAGCCGCCATTTTGTTTTAGGGGAATTTCATACACCGACGGATCGCAATGTATAGTTATCCCAGGGCCATCTAGCGGTCACTCTGCAAAACCCTACTTATTTTTAACTGGAAATTTACGCGCCATGTTTTATCTTAAATCACACTCCCGCTGCGGTTTTGGGTGAGCACTCTATCATTAATGAAAGAAATTTCCGCAGGCTACCTGTTTCTGTGTGGGAGAGCACGCGATAGTATTTTTGTAAAAACATTGAGTTTGGACAACTTCACCACAATAAAATTGCAGGCGGCATTCTTTTTTTTTTTTTTTAAGCGGGTATTTTAGTCGGAAAGTCTTTTTTAAAACAACAATTAAATCATTTGTGTGTAGGCTTGCTTATCAATAACGCAATCACCACTAATTTTTGTCCACATCTGTATAAGTAAACCAAACACAACTGCTTTATTTTGGTCTTGAAGTAGGCAACCGATAAAGCCCCCCCCCCCCAGGACTCGCGCTTATTTTTAAGTCTGGAAAAATGAGAATTACTCCTGGAAAATCGTTGACCTTGGAACACCCTCTTGACTAGCTTGATCTCGGTACATATGACTTTGATCTCAGGAAGCGGTTGTGAATAACAGTGTTTGGATGAGAGGTGGTACACATGACGCATCACACATGGCTGATGGTATTCAATGCCTTTTGAGATTTAATTTTCTCCAGCCTAAGAACCTTCAGTATCATTATCAGGGAACGGATCTCTATGTAAATACATATCTATTTAGCTAAACTTAATTATATTTTGTATTAGCCTATCTTTACATGTGGCTTGCTGGGCCCAAGGTTGCAGGTTCGTATCCTGGCGCAGTCAGCTGGCATTTTAGGGTGCGCAAATGTGAGGGAGCCGAGTCCGTAGATTTACTGGCACGTTAAAGATCTCCTTCGGGGCAAAATTCCGGCACCCCGGCGTCTCTAAAAGCCAGTGTAGTTAAAAGGGACGTAAAACCAATAACATTATCATTATCTTTACATGTGGAGTTGAAATGTGGAGTATTTATTTTCCAGATTATTCCATATTTGGAAGTTTAGCACATATGCTCCATATTCGAAGTCATTAAAATAAATATTGTCCATATTTCGGCTGTGTGAAGTTAATGTTGGATTTAACCCCAGTAGGCATTGTGAAGTTCAAATTTGCCCCCCGTTACGTCTTCTGATGTTGAACGCAGTTTCAGTTGGTATACGTAAATCTGTCCTTAGGGACAATAGGAGAACATTTGCTCTCCAGCACTTAATGAACATTTTGTAATCCATTGTTTTGGTAACAGAGAATAAAAGATTGATCATTCTTCAAAGATCATATTGATATTAAAGTGACAAGTGCAACGTTATATTTCAAGAAGATCTACTTTGTTTAGCTTCTTTGAATTTGGGTATTAAAATAGACATTTTTAGTCCATATAAGTTATAATTCCATATTTCTATGAAAGTACCTAAATCTGTAGATATTTAATTAATTATTAGCACATAGAGATCCGTTCCCTGATTATCATCATCATCTTTCAATTGCGAGATACTGAAAATTGCCTGATTAAAAAAAATGTAGGCCTAATGTTCCTTCTTACTGTGTAATATTGTACATAATGTACATTTATTGTCATTCACTAAATAATAATAATAATCATCATCATTTTGACTTTCCAGCGTGCAAGGTAGGGTGGTTGTATACAAGCATTTTCCAACGTTGCCTATCCTAAAGGATTTTATTCTCCAAGACGTGTTCCCAGTTCCATCCTCTTCTTGGTCTTTCAACCAGTCTTCTGCCTGGCAGTCCTCTTTCCATATATGCATGTGCTTTATAACGTATCCCTTCTACGTGTCACCCCATGTTGCAACATCATCCGCAAATACCAAAGCCTGTAATTCCGTATTTTGTATGACCTTTAGGTCTTCCAATATGTTACCCATAACTGCGATGAATAAAGGAGGTGACAGGGCACTTCCTTGTTGTACTCCCTTGGTTGTGTCAAATAATTCGGAGTTGCCATCTCCAATATGGACACAGCTAACAAAGAGGAGAGATAGGTTGGTAGGACAAAAAAAAACAAGGAAACCAAGGAGTAGCAAACTTAGTTATAGAAGGAAGGGACGAGGAAAAGAACTGTAGGGGTAGACCAAGGTTAGAATATGTTAAACAGATTGCCTTGGATGTAAGGTGTGATGGCTATGTAGAGATGAAACTATTAGCTCAGAACAGGAAGGTATGGAGGGCTGCATCAAACCATTCAAAAGACTGATGACTCAAACAACAAACCCAACAACTGTGTCTTTAAGGGTCATTTTTTCTTTAGTTTTACACACAGTAAACTTTAATCTAGCATGACTTGTTCTGTTCATTTTTCTGAGTAGGGGCATGAAGACAATTGAGCTTAAAATTCATTGTAGGTCTACTATAAAAAAAAAGTCATTTTCCTTTAGTTTTAGATGCAGGAAAATTAACCTAACGAGAATTGTTGTGTTGGATGGCACATGCACATACAGCCGGAAGGCGTGACCAATCATAAGGAAGATAATGGAAAGCTCAGCATTGTAGATGCACTGTTAGTTGATTAGCATCTACCGATTACACAACAGCGGGTCGAGATGGACCAGATGCTGTCAGCATTGATTACATTCCCAGCTGGCAAAATACCTTAGTTGAGTGAGTTAAGACTTGTGGTGAAGCACTGTTACCTACTGTATCTCGTATCTTGTGAACATGATTAGGTATCAAACGAAACATCGAATTTTCCTTGTGGAAAATTATGTTCTCAAGATGAAGTCTTGCAATAAGTGTGTTCGTTCGTAAGTTTCAGCGCTACTGGCAGTGCCTTGGCTTGGCAGGTAGGCAGTGCCCCAGCCGTCACACAGCGCCTGCGAGGTTCATTTCTATAGAGAAGGCCCTTATAGGTAGTTCTGTATATCCTGAATGATCTATGGTGTCATCAGCAGCTATTGAAGAAATTCTTCGATTTCAACTTCGAACAACTGATGCTCTGGTCCTAAATGTTAATACAAGGAATGCTTTGAAAATAAAGATGTTAATTTATTTCCATAAAATGGGTAGTATATTATCCTACATATTTCCCATACTACTTCTTATAAGCTTTCCTATTTGGATAATTCTCCTTAATAAGAAGATTGCCATAAGGACAAAACATTAAAAACGTATTGTTCCTTTAGAAACCCATCAGCTATTTGGACTGATTTAACTGTGGCCTCCTTTGAAGAGAGCTAGTCTTTAGTAGTCACTCTTTTTCTACTTAGTCACTACCATTGGCCCTGGCAATGAACAATGCTTGCATGTAACACTCGTTCAAGTATGCTCTTGTGGAGAATGACCCTGTTTGTTAGAAGTGGGGTATAGACCGAGCACTAGTTTTTCGTTAGTCCATATGCTGGTATGTCTAGTCGGTGGATCTATCCCCACCCTCCAGATGCTTGTTCATCGCTGGCGAAAATTCACAACCTTCAGTGGTATTAGTTTGCTTGCTGTGTTCAACTGTGTTGCATTACATGAATATAATGATATTAATGTGATAATTCATGGGAAACATTACTTTCAGAAATATTTAGGTATTACATTACATCCATGAAATGAATTCCTAATGTCCCTGCTATTATTGATCTCATTTCTTCCTGCAGGTACTTCAGTCATGGCACTATTGATGAACGTGATTATGTTGCTGAGGTAAGAATCGTTCATATATTTTAGAAATCTATTACTCATTTGCATGTTTAAATGTTTGCTTCTAGCAGAAGACTAGTGATGAGACTTTGAATTTTACTGCTTGTCTTTATTATAACATGAAATGTTTTAGGCAGGAATGTTGTCAGAACTTAAGAACTGCAGGTGCAGATGGGATGCTTAAGTTATTACTGTATGTATGGTGCAGCCTAAAAACCTACATTTGGCTGAAGTTTTATATTCACTATCCCTCCCCAAAGCACCTATATCAAATACATTTTTAGGAATGAATGTGTGTCAATATGGAATGAAGTGCTGCAGGATTGTTGAAATGAATGTTGCAGAGCAGCACAGGTCCTCCAGTTTCATATAAATTAGATCAGTTGAAGAAGTAATAAATGGGAAAAAATAGAATATGGTATGGTACCAATCATTATAAAATGACTCCTAAGGCATAGGAAGTCCTATTTTCCAGAGAGTTGAGTGACAAGCACGTCTGTCTTATTTCCTGTATATCAATTTCAATTGCACTAGAAATGCATCTCTCGGTTGATATTATTGACAGCTCAGTGTACAAGTCAACTATAGTTTAAAAAATAAAAGGTATGAATTAAATAAAAAGACATCTAATTTATTAAATATTTTAAAAAAGAAATAAAAGAAAGAATAGCAAAAGCACATAATCATGTTTCACCTGATTTCTAGCTGTTTTAAAGGTTTTGTCAATAACTTACGGGATATGGGGCAGGGCCCTGCGTAGGGCTGAACTTGTTAGTGTCGAGATATGGAAATCACCACTTTGCTGCAGTGGTCTGCTTTGGCTCATTCATACCCTGCCTACATTATAGATCTAAAGGCAAAATCTTTATGGAGCTCTGGGGATACTTAGTGATAGCAACAGCAAAGAAAGGTCATTTGTAATGCGAGTGAGGCCACTTATTTTTATGTACTCGCATAACGAATAACCTGCTCAATGTTATAAGTAGTGTTTGCTGCCAGACCAGTTCGACACAGCTTGGGCAGTGTCCTTCATGTCAGCTGACCTGTACCAGGACTCTGTGCAGAATCACGCCATGGGTCACAGAGAACACTGGTAAGACCAGCCCTATGCTTGTGCGAGTACACCCCATCTCCTCGGCTACACCCCTGGTTGCAGGCTTAAATTAATCATAGCATTTGAAAATAGGCTACATTTAACTCTTTTTTTCTTTTTGCAATTGGTAGCATATGGGTTGAAAATATCTTGACTTGTTTATAATTTGCTTTTGCGATTTTTTATCTTGCACTCAAGTCTTTGTTTGCCCAGTCGCACATAAATTTACACTTGGAAAAAACTTTCTGTGAACTGTGTAATTTATACTTCACTTGTGTTTCTTGTTACCAAACCAGTAGTAACAAGATCACTGGATTCCAATATTTGGGCTCATACATAACATCAGATGGAGACAAATTGAGAGAAGTGTACCGATCAAAGTCCCAGAAATTCATCTGAAAGCATTAATCGAACAATGCCTCGTCTTCAGAGCTTAATGCACTGCTACCTAGTTTGCCCTGCTTTGGCCGGTTGAGTGAAAGTGCTGAACAACGGAGAAGCCATGGGCAATGCAGGGAAATAACATAAAGGAAATTCCAAAAGTAATATAAAATATATTGAATTAAAATCAGGTTCACAAAATGACAAATGGAAGTTAGCTCTGCCTAACTTTGAAAATTCCCGGGAGGAAAATTACAAAACCCCAAATATTCAAATGAGAAAACAATTAATGTCCAAATGACAATATTAAATATGCCCCTCGACACAGGGGTAGATTATCACAGAGGTTAAATAATACCAATAATACCAAACACAACCAGGGTGTCTCCTACTCTGGAAAACAGGGAATATTCAGGGAATTTTTAAATCCTGGAAAACTCAGGGAATTATCAGGGTATTTTAATGACACTCAGGTAATATTAGTCTTACTATTGATGAACTACTTTGAATACTTGCAAGTACAATAGTTTTTCTGGATGAAAAATTTAGAAATTGGCAAAATATAGAAAAATAATATTTTTCTTTTTTTGGTCTATTTTTCTTTTGTGTTTTCAACTTTGCCATGCTACCGTTTATTGTCCAAGCACTTTTTGAAATGCTCTTTAAGTACAAACTCTGTTTTATATATTTATTATGGCCGCTACTATAACTCAGGGAATTTTCTGATTTAACCTGGAAAAATCAGGGAATTGTCAGGGAAATCTGTTAGTTGGTTTTGGTAGACATCCTGACAACTAAGTCAGCGAACAACAACATACGTGGTAGAAATTACAAAATATTCGTTAATACAAATGACAAGTAAAAACCAAAATGTAAGAATTCCGGACTAGTAAATTAATTGCAATAATCCATACTAATATATAAAAATGAGATGGGGTGTGTCTGTCTGTTATTCAATCACGCAAGAACCACTGGTCTGTTTTTAAATGAAATTTTGCATGGATGTAGCTGATTTACCAGGTTTACATACAGGCTACTTTTGATTTCGATATTTTGCACTAATGGTGACCATTTTAGTGACGTCACTACACCCTTTTGTTTCAAAATTTCATATTTCCATTTCATATAAAAAGAGAACGCTAAGAAATAGCAAACTTATGATGGCATATACGAGGTTTAAAATTTAGATTTCTATCCGAAAGGTCCTGATCACTTTTTGTGTATCTCCAACGGCTAGCGAGTAAAACCTAAATTTGTGCTATAAAACACGGTCAACGCCGAGCTATCTTAGTCCCTACATGAACTGTTTTATTTATCGAGGTGGTTTGTGGGGTCTGAAACGAGACGTGATTTTGAGTCTAATTGTATATTAAGTTCTGGTGAGGACCCAGTCCTATGGGGTATAACATAGGCCCCGTGCACAGGGTTACGTGCGAAGACCTCAACGGAATCTACAGCGGAGAAGATGGACTTCAGAACGGTGGAGATTGCGGAAGAGGCAACCCAGTACTCAGGGAATAGTATGAGTACAGCATCAATCGGCAGCGTCTGTTTCCCATGTTAGGGGCGGCTGCAAGGGCGTCTGTTCTCCATGTTAGGGGCGGCCTGAATAATAGCTGGCAGTAGCTTCATAAAATGCCTTTGGGAGTGGCGACCCCATCGTAATAATAGCCTAAAATGGAAATGGCACTTCCAATGATTCGTAAAAGGTTAGGGCGTACCCTGCAGGCGACGCGCAGTTCCTTTGGTACTGGGGGAACTGTGAGAAATGGGTGACCAGTAACCGAAATGAAAGTGGGAATCATGAATGTCATGACCCTGACAGGCAAGGTGGAGGAGGTGGTAGACTTCATGGAGAGGGAGAAGGTTGGAATGATGGGGCTGAGTGAAGTGAAATGGAAAGGTAAAGGAAGGAAGAAATTGAGGAAAGGATATACATTATACTGGAGTGGTGGCCAAGAGGCAAAAAATGGCGTGGGACTGATAACCTTGAAACAACTGGAGGAGTATGTTGAAGTGGTAGAGTGTGTGAGTGACAGAATAATGAAAATTAGAATGAAGATGAATGACGTGATGGACTTCATACAAGTGTATGCACCACAGACTGGAAACAGAGAAGAAGATATTGAAGTATTCCTGGAGGATGTAGAAAGAGTAATCTCAGATGGAGAAGGGGTGATCATGGGAGACATGAATGCACAAGTCGGAATTGAGAGACATGGAAAGGAAGAAGTCGTTGGACCATATGGATATGGGAAAAAGAACCGAGAAGGAGAGGAACTTGTAAACTTTTGTGAAAGGAATGGACTGATAGTGGGTAATTCATGGTTTCGGAAGAAAAACAGCAGGAAAATTACGAGATATGGGTGGGGTGATAGAAGAACAAAATCAGTAATTGACTACTTCCTGGTGGAAAGGACAAATCACAGAAAGCTGATGGATGTGACAGCTTTACCAGGAGAAGCATTTGATGGGGACCATAGAGCTGTGGTGGCAAAATTTAGATGGGAAAAATTGGAAAACCTAAAGGAGATCAGAGAAAGTAAAATAAAAGTATGGAAATTGAAAGACAAAGCTGTACAGGAAGATTTTCAGGAGAGATTGAAGCAACAAATCCCAGTTACTGAAGTGGAAAATGTAGAAGAGGAATGGTCCCACTTTAAAAAGGCATTTGCTGGTGCAGCAGAGAGTGCTTGTGGTAGGACGTCAACAAGAGTGAAAGAGAAGGAGACACCATGGTGGAATGAGGAAGTGAGGAAAGCAGTGAAAGAAAAGAAGTCTGCATGGAAAGAATGGAACCGAGATCAAACAGAAGAAAGCAAAAGGAAGTATCACGACAGCAAACGGAGGTGTAAGAAAGTGGTAGGAGAAGAAAAGAAGAAAAGTTGGGAAGAATTTACACGAAGAATGGAAACAGATGTAAGTGGCAGTAAAAGGATGCTGTATGGGCTTCTAAGAAGTAAGAGGAAAGAAAGAGTTACTACAAAGCTGGTGAAAAAGGAAGATGGAGAGTTGTTAGCACACCCAGAAGAGATAAAGGGACGATGGAAGGAGTATTTCGATAAGCTATTGAATGTGAGCAATTGTACTGGTGAGATCGAAGTGACACAGCCTGACGACTCTATAACAGAAGATGATATAACAATGCTGGAGGTGGAATTAGCAGTACAGAAAATGAAGATGGGAAAAGCAACAGGGGTGGATGAAATCAGTGTAGAAATGATAAAGGCTGCTGGACCTGTTGGTATGCAATGGCTGTATCGACTGCTAAAGTGTGTGTGGAAACGGAAATGTGTACCAGAAGACTGGGAGTAAGGGCTAATAATACCAGTATTTAAGAAAGGGGACAAGAAAGTGTGTGATAACTATAGAGGGATCACCCTCATATCACAGATAGTAAAAATACTGGAAAGGATATTAGAAAGAAGAATGAGAAGAAAGGTGGAAGGAGAGTTGCAAGAGGAACAGTATGGCTTCAGGAGTGGAAGATCCACAGTGGACCCAATCTTTAGCTTGAGGCAGGTGATGGAAAAGAACTGGGAATAAGGAGAGGATTTGATCATGACTTTCATAGATCTAGAAAAGGCATATGATAGTGTCCCCAGAGAGAAGGTATGGGAAACCATGGTTAAGAAGAGACTGGGAAGAGAAATGTTGGAAATGGTGCAAGCAATGTACAACAACTGTGTTAGCAGGGTACTGACCCCAGTTGGAAAGGCAGATTGGTTTAGGAACAAGACTGGACTAAGACAGGGGAGTGTGCTGTCACCTCTTTTATTCATAATGGTAATGGATGAAATTGTAAAGGAAACAAAGGAAGCATATGGACATAAAGAAATGAAGTTACTATTATTTGCAGACGAAATTGTGGTCTGGGGAAGGAACACCAAAGAAGTGCAAAAACAACTAGATGCACTGAACGAAAATATTCAGAAGTATGGCCTGAAAATCAGTATAGAGAAAAGCAAGACCATGGTGATGACAAGAGGGGAAAGACAAGGAAAGGGCACTGTGAAAATTGGAAGTCAGAGTTTGGAAATTGTGGACACGTTCAAATACCTAGGAAGTGAATTGATGCAAACTGGTAGGTTGGACATGGAGATTGGCAGGAGGGTACAGCAGAGCAATGCATTCTATCAAAGTGTAAGAAAACTTGTTTGGGATAAGGAAGTACCAAGGAAAAGCAAGGAGGTAATGTATAAAATGTACTATGTACCCATATTAACTTATGCAGCTGAGACTTGGACCCTGACGAGCAGGCAAGAGAGTAGAATCCAAGCCAGTGAAATGAAATTCCTAAGAAGTATGATAGGTAAGACAAGGAAAGACAGAGTGAGGAATGAAGATGTTAGGAAGGAAGTTGGGATGGGTAAACTAAATGAGAGAATTGAGAAGAATAAACTATGGTGGTTTGGACATGTAAAGAGGATGGAGGACAATAGAATACCAAGACAGATGCTGGAGGCCAAGTGCAAGGGTAAGAGAGCAAGGGGAAGACCTAGAACAAGGTGGATCGATTCAGTGAAGAACAGCGTGAGAAAAAGGAATCTGGACTGGGACAAGATCGTGGAAGAAGAATTATGGAAGGAAAGAGGAAAGTGGAGAAGTGCCATAAATACCCCAACCCGGCAGGAGCTGGATAAGGGGAAATGATGATGATGATGATGATGATGATGATGATGTATACTCTTTGTGCAGGTTATTGTATGTGGGTATTTGGATCTTTACGCTGTTTTACAGTGTTATAGTGCTTTCATACTTTTTATAGATTTGTATTTTGTTAACTAAATATTTCTGTTGTACAATATTTATCGCCATTTTGTTGTTTTTTACCATGATCAGAAACCCAAATTCACAGACGAATCTGTCGAAGTCTACCGACTCTCACATTAGTTTATTTAGTTTTCATAATTAATCTTACTGAAGATTTGGGCAAACTTATTTCAATAAAGTTGGTGTTTTGCCTTTCACGGCCAATGAAACCCGCACAAAACACAGCGTAAACCTAGAAAAGTTGCTGAGTTTTAATTGCTTGGCCCTGAAATTCAATATGCAATCATTTTGGAAGCCTTTATAGGGAGGTGAAAGACTGTTTTAGCGTTTAGCTCTCGCACTAAAGTACCAGAGGTGCTGTAGATAAGAATTAGGTAACGCGCAGTTTGCTACTCCTTTGGTAGTCCGCAAATAGACCACAAGAGCTCGTTGATGAACCATCTCGGAGTTACTAGGCGAACTCACGCATAGAACACGGCATAAACTTAGAAAATTTGCCCTTGATTAAAAATGATTTTGTTATTATTACTTGGGATGATTAAAGTTAGTTTTGTTACTGTTACTCTTTATCATGACATGATACGTAGTTTCCGCAATATTACTTACTGCGGATATGACAATTGCTACCAATTTTGATGTATTTTTAGCATACTGTTTATATGTTTAAATATAGTATGAAGACGTTAAACGATAGGTGTTCAATATTTAAGAAAGGTTATTTGACTTTTACTATATAGAATCTGATATTTATTTCCGATATTTATTTCCAATGTATAAACGCACTTTCCTACCTACAAAGCGGAGGCAGACGGGTTTCTCTCCGGGTACTCCGGTTTTCCCTGTCACAATTTCATTCCAGCAACAATCTCCACTATCATTTCATTTCATTTCCTGGCCGTGGTAAGTGATTTTTGAAAGGCGGCAAAAATACGATACACATGTCATACGATGTTGGCATGTCAAAGAACCCATTTGAATTCAGTAGGCCGAGTTCATAATGGCAAAATTAATCTCGGGAGTTTCCGCCAACACAAAGTTCCTCATTTCTCTACTAGAAAGTGCTATAGTGTTCAAGGAGCTTAGATATCTAACATCTAACCTCCTTGACGTTCATAGTCAAGGAACAACAAAATTCGACATGCAAGCTACCCTCTGGGTGTCAAATAGCAAAGCTTGCACCAGGCACCCGAGGCCATACGATATTATTTTTATTTATCTGTCAATCATTTAATCATTGCCCCAGGGGAGTGCGACAGGCTTTGGCAGCCAGCACAGTTCATATCCTTGCTGCTAGATGGGGGTTTCATTCATTCCATTCCCTGACCTGGTCGGTCGACTGAAAGCAGGCTGTGGATTTTCACTTTCCTACCTCTGATTAATGATTGGGTGAGTGAAAATGCATGTACTGTACACATGTAGTTGGTAACATGGAAGTAACATAACTACATTACGAATGTGTGATTATATTAATGATTTAGGCCAGCAAGTACTAAAAACCGTTCGAAGAACGGGTACTTCAGCTAGTATTCAAATAAAGAATAAGCACGACCTTATAGTTCAGAAGTTGAAGAAAGATATGTGCACAATGGCCGCCGGAGCGACAAGCTAAAACCAGTTACCAACCCCCCACCCCCCAAATTATCAAAGGCCAAAATAATTCAATTTACCTATTCTAAAAGTTTCTAATTACGAAATAAAACACAAAGAACACACAATCAATTGGATAGAGTACACTCCCAGCTTAATGTAGTTACGATGATGCATCTGGTTTGGATAACGCTGGACCGCATGGCGTGGTGTCTGTGATCACAAAGGGGACAAAGAAAATACACTTGAAACATACACATACACAAGAAATAAGGCATTATACCTGATTATTTATTTAATAAAAGATCGTACAATGTACGTAGATTATTCAATTTCTTTGCTCCACCGAGCAAATTACTCTCTAGTACAGTACTCTGTAAGGGATATTTGTCTTTTCCCGCACACCTTTATGTGGTAACGATCACAGTGCATTTTGCATAGTTCACAAACACACTGTTCTCCTGGGTCATGGTGCTTCTTGTTGCTGCAGCATTTGAAGTGAAATCCATGTACAGTGAACCTTATCATCATGTGTCGAAGGTCGTAGTCTGATTGTTTCCATTCTGTCGTGACAATTGCGTCAGTGGAATAGAATTCGTCCCATATTTCTTCTCTCTTCATACGAGGTTCCTTGATTGCAGAGGCGGTTCTAGCCCTGGGCCGGGGGGACCCGCCCCCCCCCCCCCCCCCCCCCCCCAGTTTTAGTGAAATAATTATTTTAAAATTCCTTGGTTACTAAATACTGTAAATTGATAATTTACAGATATAATTTATCTGATATAAAACAAACTAATGCATTTAATTAAGTTAATTTTTCTTTCAATTTCAAGATTTATTTATTTTATTATATGTATTTTAAACACACAATTGAAATAGTGTATAAATATAATATTTTTAAAATGCGTAGTGCATACACCAAGAGTATTAAACTCTTTTCCCAACTTTATGACATGCAAGTTCAGACGTTTCCAATGTAGACAAACCTCCATGCGATACAAGTGCATCGATATCTCCCCAACTCTGTGACAAAAATGTGAGTGCAACTGTTTCTAATATATACGAACCAGTACCATTTTTTTAATGATGGTCCATGCCAACCACGTAAATCAGTTTATAAACAAACGTTACTATACAATAAGAACAGAAGTTTTAACAGTAAATGGTTTGATAGGTATACATTATTTTATTGAATACTCTGAGAACAAAGGTGCTGTTTTCTGTGTCGTCATTTCGTTCGATCTGATTCAAGCAATGCTGAACATGTTTTCACTAAATCTTTATTTTGCAATTGGAAAAGAATATGATAAAAACGTGCAAAGCATGCCGATAGTGAATGTTATAAATCTTCAATAGTAAAGTGAAACAGTTTTCTGGAGAGTGAACGTAGTGGCACAGTGATTTCGAAGCTAAGCGTGAAACCTCTGGTTATATTGCATAACCGCTCAGCTGTGGCAACAATGGCCCGAGTCACATTACTTTGCGCTCGGCAAGACATTGGGCTTAGAGGTCATCGCCAAACAGTTTCGGATGATTAATAATAAAGGGAATTTTGATGAAATTTAAAATGTAATTAAACTAGAAAGTGAAAGCACTAGGGAGAATGTAAACAGTCTACCAAAGAATGCAACTTACTCATCTAAAGATTCTCAAAATAAATTTCTTGATATTTCAGCTAATATAATAGTTGAACATATTGGAGGAGAAACGAAAAATATAACAATGGTTATGTTTCCTTAATCCTGGATGAAGCTAGAGTTGTTAGTAAAGTGGAACAGATGTCCGTATGTGTCAGATATGTAGGACAAAATTCTATAGAGGAGGGTTTCATAGGTTTTATACATTTGTCTCAACTGAATGCAAAAAGTATAGCTAATTCAGCTTTAGAGTACCTTGTTTCCGTGGATTTATCCATGTAAGTGCATTGGACAAGCATATGATGGAGCCGCGGTTATGTTAGGGAAGATAAACGGTGTGCAACGTTTATTGCAACAAAAGGTAAATAACCCGGGTGTTTACATGCATTGTTATGCACATCGCTTAAATTTAGTTTTGGTGGACGTTTCAAAGCCAGTTTGTAGACGTGGTAGGGGACACTTTTGGTTTACTGGAAGCAATTTATGCTTTTCAGTCTGTATCTACTGTAAGACACCAAAAGTTTGTTGAGATACAGAGTGATCTTCATCCAGGAGAACGTGTTTTAGAGATACCTCTTCAAAGTGACATGCGATGGGTACAGTATGTAAATATAGAGGAGTAATGTATTTTCAGAAACGTTTTGCTTCAGTTAAAGCAGCTCTAGAGTATTTTTCAAAGTCAGCTAACAAGAAAGAAGCAGCAGAAGCAAAAGGTTTGTTGAAACAGCTTTGTAAAGTGAAGGTGATGTTTGTGTTACAAATCTTTTCTGATATTCTCGAGCTTGCCAATGGAGCGTCTATGTTCTTACAACAAAAACATGTGGACTTCGGAGGGGCACATAGATTGATCTATGGTCTTGTAAAATCGTTGCAAGAAAAACGAAATGATTATTTTAAGAAACTATGGGAGGTTACATGTGACTCGGTTCAGTCGTTAGGCGTGAAAGTTTATAAACAATCTAGAGTCTCAAGTATCCCAAAGAACTTATCAGACTACGTTTTATTAATGCCAGTCTCTGCGAAGAAAGAAGAGGTAAATGTCACATTATCAGAGACATGTAAAAGAAATCTTTTTGAAATATTAGACAACATGGTAGAAGAGTTACTGCGTAGATTTACTGAAAATGATTTTGTGTGCAATGCAATGGATGCCTGTAACCCAAGAAGTGAAAACTTTTTAAATTTTGAATATATATATATTCTCACGTTCTGTGAAAAGTATAATCTAATCTTCACAGACCATAAGGTGCTACAGAATGAAATCAGTTTAGCTAAGAATGTATTTAGAGGCAAATATCCAAACACTTACTCATTCTTTTTTTCTGAACTTCTGAAAATGGAAGTTGATTTTCCACAGCTACTATTAATTTTCAAGTTGATGCTGACTCTTTCTGTGTCATCTGCTTCTGCTGAGCGCAGTTTCTCTGTCGTGAAACGAATAAAATCCTATTTAAGAGCAACAATGGCAACAAAGAGGCTTTCCAATCTCGCAATTCTTTCAATTGAAAGAGAATTAAGTGGAAAATTACTTCACGACCCTTCTGATGTAGTGAACCAGTTTGCCCAGAGTGGAAACTGAAGAATTAATTTATGTGACAGTGAAATATGCTATTTTTTTACCAATGATAGTTTTTAGCCTACTTTTCTCATTTTGCAAAAATGAGGAAAAAGTAGACTAATGAGCTCGATCCGGGAAAATGTCTGGGCCCCCCCATATTTAAGCTTCTAGAACCGCCACTGCTTGATTGCCTCATTGTATGCATCTGTGGTGGTTAATAACAGCTGAATATGTAGCTCTTCGATGTAGAATCTCTTGTAAGTTCATAGACAAGACGTGAGGGAGTGTACTTCGAAAGACTTAGGGCCTTTTTCAAATATGTGCCTTTATTTTTCGATCTCTAGAAGGTCTCTCTTTGTCAGGTGTGTCCAAATTGCTGGTAGCCCATATGTGACGACCGGAGTGATTTTTACTTTTAAGAGTTTCAAGGCAGTATCTAATGAGAGTTTATGCAATTGTCTAATGTCGTTCATTGCAATGATCGCCGCAGTGGTTTTTTGTTTTATGTGTCTTCTAAATGCTGTGCCATGTGTTTGAAAGGTTACTCCTAGGTACGTGAAATTATTCACCTGTTGCAAATTCTTGCCATTAATGATGACATCGTCTTTATTTGTGGGTCGTCCACCCTTCCTGAAGAACATTAATACTGTCTTGTACTCATTTGTGTGACGATCATTTTCATTTGCCCATGATGTTGTAACGTGTTTTTCGAGGGGATTTTATGCCACTGACATAAGTCAGTAGGAAGCCATTCTATATTTATTTACGCGGCAAATTGTTCAGCCAAGAGAAGTTTTCATGTTAATTTATTATTATTATTATTAACTTATTATTATTATTAAGGTATTTTTTTTGGAGCATTTTTATAAAATTATAATCATGTCATAGAAAACACTATCAAGCAAATTATTACGAACAACATTATCATAGAAAATTATATGATTACGGAATTTTACGGAGTTTTGTCAGTTAGGATATTTTGAGAGAGATGAGTCACGGGGAATTCGGCTACAGGCTTAATCTTGTCGAGAAGCATGACGCAAGCCTGGGTTGCTGCTTCAAGAAAAGGCGAAATAGTCTGGAACGGTAATAGACATCATCCTCGCGCAGAGTGTAATGACCCTGAGGAGGGGGGTAGCGTTTGGTGGCCCAGCCAATCAGAGGAGAGCGGGCGAGAAGAAGCCGGGTCCAGAGAGGGGAGGCATGGAGTGCATATATGGTTTGCGCGCCGTGGAGGCAAGGGGGCTATCGTTGTAAAACTTAACCAGTGTGGTTGTACGTGTGATGTGCTCCGATGTTCGGACCATAAAGTTATCATATCTACAAGTATCTCATCAACTAACGAAGAAGATGACGACGTCCAGGAGGCTGTGGGAAGCTCTCTTCAACATCCAGTACGAGGGAAATGCTTCGGCAATTTCCAGTGGTAAGCGCGAATGACTCAGAACTACGTAATCTCTCGTCTCTTTGTTTTATATTCAGTATTTCAGTAACTTCATAGCTTGGGAATAAGAGTAAAATCAGTAATTTATCCGAATCCGTTTTCACGTAATTTTCTAGCGGTAATATTCAAATCGCAACGCTCCAATTTAAATTCAAAACTTATTATTATTATTGTTAATTTTGCAATACTTGTTTTATATAATAAATTCATTTCTTTTAACCATGCAATCTTTGCTTTCAGTAGGTAGCATTAGATATAGACCAATTCCTTCTCCTGATACAATTGTTTGTTGGGTTAATGATCAAATCATACCACGATCTGAGTGAAAAGATTCTTGAAGGTGTTCTACCAGAGCTAGGTGTTGTTAAATATAAATTTAGATTTCAACATAGCGTTGAGGTCTTGGCGCCCATTAAAACAACATATCTTAGTCAGAGTAAATATTTCAAAGTGCAAGACAGAGCTAGTAAGAAACCATTACATTTGTCACGCAACAGTGAGGGTAATAGAAACCGTTTCACTTGTACGCTCAACGTGGAGCAAAGTAAATCCCGTTTCAATGTTAGCTGGTTACAAGCTTCTTGTAATTTGTCTCTTGATCGTGACATTAGTGCCATGTCATCCGCGTAGGCGCATATCTTTATGTCTTCCGTAGCAACTCCCTTTACCACATCCATAATGGCGATATTAAATAGAAGAGGACTCATTGGGTCGCCCTGTAGGATCCCGTTAGTCTGGGCTGATTAGGAATCACCGTAAAAGGGCATAAAAAACGAGTAGAAATTCCAATTAAACCAACCTGGTCGGGGCTAACATGAAAGGGGAGGTGGAACCAAAAAAGTGTCAATTACAATTTTTATCCAATTTAAAGTCTATAAAGCATAGTGAAAATCGCACCACTTCGCCGGTGCTAAAGAAAACTAAATAATCAAATAAATATTTACAGTTCAAAACAGTGGAAAACAAAAGGAAATAAACCCAGCACTGTTACATGGACCAAGTTGCGCTATACCTTGAGAAGTTTTGTCCCTCGGAGAGTAGAACCATTGTTCTAACTCCCGGGGAACAAGCGACGACACGGCTGATTATGTCAAACAACCAAGAGGTAATGACATCGTTCGTTCCCATGGGCCAAGGCAGAGCCATAAGTGGGGGTAGGAAACAAAACACACACTTAACCAATTTCACATAGATAAAGCACCCAGGGGTAATAGCCTAGGATATTGCATAAGAAATGATTCAGTCAATCATGGTAACGGTTACTAGCACTGTTGGCAAGCGCCCTCGTCAGCAAGAATTTTCCTGAAGGTTTTCACTGCGTATATGTTCCCACATTAAGGGGTGATCAAACTTGGCTGTGTTTGAGCTCCAGGGTGAACCAAAGCCATGGCTTCGGCAGAGATGGTCTTGCAGTCGAGCACCGATTATGGAAGTAATGGTAGGTAACGATTTTGAATCGTTACAAGAAGTGCAAACAAATACAGCTTAGTCTAAATGGCGACAGGTAACAGGAATTTTATATGATTGTAAGATTCCTGTACAGCTGAAATTGAAAGTACATCGCACTGCGATCAAACCTGTAGCATTGTATGGAACTGAGTGTTGGCCAGTAACAAACAGATGTGAGGAAGTACTGCACTCCATGCATATGAGGATGCTGCACTGGTCCATTGAGCAAGTGCTGCACTTCATGTAGATGAGGATGCTGCGCTGGTCCTTTGGACTAACAATACTAGATCATGTCACCAATGATCATGTAACGGGCACCCTTGGTGTCACACCGATCCCTGACAAGACGCAGGAAGCTCGCCTGTATTGGTACGGACATGTACTACTGAGTTGCGAGGACACAGTGGCAAAAAGAGCACTACAACTAGATGTAGTAGGCAAGCGACCACAAGGACGTCCAAAGAAGCTGTGGCTTGACCAAATCAAGGAGGACAAGAGAGCAACCATTGTTGAGAAGAAGGACGCTGCAGACCGTGCAAGATGCAGGCAATTGTGCAGAAGAGCCGACCCTGCTCTGTGGGACAAAGGCTAGAACAAGAAGAAGAAACCAGTAAATCTTCCTTGAAAGTAGAACTGCCAAGGAGATCCAGGACAAATTCTACCCATTGTTATCAAACCAGTAAATCTTCCATGAAAGTTGAACGGCCAAGACGAACCAGGACAAATTCTACCCATTGTTATCAAACCAGTAAATCTTCCATGAATTAGAAGTATGGTACCAAGAAGAACCAGGACAAATTGAAAGCGCGTTTGAAAGTTTCAGTCTGTTTGGATTTTTGTATGCACAATGATAAGTGTTCTGTTAGGCTTTGAAGCTCTGTGGCTGTATCTATAACTAGTGCTGTTTGGTCCTTGGCAATGAAATAGTTTTCCTGTTGATAACTCAAGACATCTATATTGATGAGTTATTGCTAATGATATCACAAACTCTAACTAAATTATTAGGAATATTGTGAGCTTGAAAATCCAACTGTCAAACAGTATTGTTAACATGAGTATAGAGTTTTTTTTTATAATCGGGCATTATATTAAATTTACTTACAGTATATCAAAATCAATTACAGAATTATAACACAAGTAAAATGTAGAATTCCTAATAATACAGAGTCTTTATATTTGCTTGGCTAGGACATTCTCGCTCACGCGCTCCACCAGTGACGCCTCAGTTGCCGGCTGCCACGCGCGCGTTTGTACGGTAGAATACGGTGCTTAAAATCATTATCATGCATTTTTACTCACCATGCTTACAGTAGATGCTGAAAATGTTTCCCATCCTCTGCCAAACATAATCAGCATCTACTTATGAAGTTTCTGGTTACTCCGGTTAATTTAGCTTCAGTAAGGAAATGACGACCTATACGTCTATTTTTATAATTTACTGAACCTGTACGTTTGAATCTCTTAGCCAGTTGTTTTATTGTGATTGTGTATAGTGCTGTTATGCCTTATGTGATATATTCATGTCTGGCTGCGTGGCTCAGGGGTAACGTTCTCGCTTGCTGAGCCCAAGGTTGCAGGTTCGAAACCTGGCGCAGTCAGCTGGCATTTGAGGGTGCGCAAATGCGAGGGAGCCGTGTCAGTACATTTACTGGCACGTTAAAGATCCCCTTCGGGGTGAAATTCCGGCACCCCGGCGTCTCTAAAAGCCAGTGTAGTTAAAAGGGACGTAAAACCAATAACATTATTATTGATATATTCATTACTTGAACGTGTATATCTGCACAATACGTACATAAAGTGCAGGAAATTATGCGCTAGAACAAGACAAAAGTTTAAGAGTGAAATTTGCAGGGAGACCCATTCTTATAAATCGGACAATAAAACAACTGGCTAATTTGAGATTCAAACGTACAAGTTCAATAAACAATAAAAATAGACGTTAAGGTAGTTATTTCTTACTGAAGCTAAATTAACCGGAGTAACCGGAAACTTCATAAGTAGATGCAGTGGATGGGAAACATTTTCAGCATCTACTGTAAGCATGGTGAGTAAAAATGCATGATACTGATTTTAAGCACCATATTTTGCCGTACAAACGCGTGTGCGACAGCCGGCAACTGAGCTGCCACGGGCGGAGCAAGTGAGCGAGAATGTCGTAGCCAAGCAAATATAAAGACCCTGTACTACGCCAATCAATACAAATTACGAAACAACTATTCAATTGTTGTTCATGTTTCTGCTGGACTATGAAGCCTTCTTCAGCTAAAAGTTCATTTAAGAATATTAATTAAGATATTTTTGTGTCAAATCTATAAATTACTGATTTCAAAGAAATATAGTCTGCATCTATCACACAGCAAATAAATAAAAATCATTCATTTTTTTCATCAAATTTCATCTTCAGAAATCAGGCTGAAAATCAGAGCGTTCACATAAAGCTGAATGTAAGTGGTTTTACTATAATTAATTAATTCATTCATTTGCTTTATTAATTAAAAGCAACCTGTATGTAGGGTCCTTTTGTTTTTATCCCTTCCTTCTCTTTTTTTTTTAAATGATAGTTCTATTTTCTCTTTATTTCCCTGCCAGTGAAAGTAAAAGACATTATATACAAACTACTAATGGGCAGAAAAAGAAGGATGGAAACACTCGCCCTGTTATCTTTTTTGTTTACTTTTCCTATCTCCTTTCCTGTTTTGTACGGTTATCATACACCATCCACTTTATGACAAAGAATGCCCGTTACTGTTTTGGGCGACCAAAGAACTGTTTGCTGTCTGCCCTCCTGATGAGCCTGGGAGGTCAAAACAAACTCGTTATGGACTATAGCATTGAAGAGCTATTGATTGAAGAAGGATATATGTCCGGCTGTGGAGATAGTCCTTGTTCTTTTGTGTGTTTTTCCCCCCCTTTTCTCTCTTTGCCTGTACCTGCCCTTGATTGTATTTGTCCATTTATCCGTGTTTGTATCCTCCTCTTTGTGTCCATTGATTATTTGTATCTCGAACTTGTTGTGTCCATATCCTTTGCTATAATATCCTCAAACGAGAGAGCAAAAGCAACAACACCCACGGCAACACACTATTAAGAGAGGTAAAGTCATTGAAACAAAAAATAAAAGAACAGGTCTTAGTCGTAACGAAAGCAGACAAGGGCAATACCACAGAAAGCCTGAATAAAACGGAATACATCGACAAAACAATTGAATTTCTGAATAATAACGGAATCAAGGAAAAGACCCAACCAACAAATTCCAAGGACAAATAAAAAGTGAATTAAATGAAACAATACATATTATCCAAAGTTGAAAAATCAAAACTAATGAACATGAACCTGAAATTACCATCCTTAAGAGGACTACCAAAATTACACAAAAGGGAATACCCAATAAGACAGTAAATTGTTAATTGCAGGATCATGCCAAATTACAAAATCAGTAAGGAATTACTGAAAATATTAAAACACCACATAAGCACAATAAAAATGAATATCCTTACAGTAATTTCATTTAAAAAAGTTCCATTTTGATTTTAGTAATGTTAAACACTGCAGAAGGTATCATTGAATTTCGAAACATGTATGTTTAAATATCGATAAACATCATGTACTAGGTATATAGTATTGACAGGGTAGATTAAATAAAATAAATAATTACCAAAAGTCAATACGGATCACCTTTCCCAGTTCAATATGGTGAACATCTACACATTTTATAACCTGGCTGTTGACAAAATGGGATGGAAGTCAAATGCTGGTAGGAGAAATAAAATTCTTGAGAGGCATGGTGCAGAAAACAAGGAGAGACAGAGTGAGAAATGGCAATGTCTGGAAGGAAATTTTAGAGGTAAATAGAGAAAAGTGAGCTTTGATGGTTTGGGCATGTCAAACGAATGAACAATGAAAGAATGCCAAAGCGGAATTGCAAATGAAAGGAAGCAAAATGAAAGATGTCCAAAGATGGATGGACTGTCCAAAAAAGTATTTGACTGTGGTACCCGTTTTGTACAAGGAGTGGTGGAAAGATAAATAAAGTGGAGAGGAACCATATTTACCTTTACCTGACTGAAGCTAGATGAATGATCTCCCTCTAAGATTTAAACAATCCTGACTGTTTATTATGCTTTTTAACCATGCTTTAATTTTGTTTTGTCTTTTTCCAGAGCTCAAGTACTCAGTATGGCTTGGTGGTGTACCAGGCTGCTGATTGTCTGCCTAACCCAAGTAGCAATTGCTATGGCCCTTATTCCAGCCCTCAAAGACTGCTCAATGTTCTCGAAAAGATAGAGTGAGTATATTGTATATATTATGTATTTGCTTTTCTAATTTTAGTTTGGCTCTGGGGCAGTGTTTCCAACTTACATGATGAGTCACTAAATGTAGTAGATTTGAGAGGTCATTTTGGTAACACTATTTAATTGAAAAAGACTAGAGGCTCTATAAGTTATCTGGTGAGTGATACTAAAAATTTATATTTTTTTTCTTTCCTCCGTTTCTTCATAAAGTTAAGTAAGATCTTGTATGTATTTGATTTGTTAGTGTTACAATGTGTGATAATTAGAGACAGTCAACATTTTTGAATGAAAGGGGCTAAAATTCTAAGTTAATGAGGGTTTTATTTAGCATATGGTATAAAACACATCACAATACATATTATAATATTATAATAATAATAATATCGTATGGCCTCGGGTGCCTGGTGCAAGCTTTGTTAATTGACACCCAAAGGGTAGCTTGCATGTCGAATTTCGTCGTTCCTTTGAACGCTATGAAAGTCAAGGAGGTTAGATATCTAAACTCCTTGACACTGCAGCGCTTTGAAGTAGAGAATGGAGGAACTTTGTGTTGGCGGAAAATCTCGAGATTAATTTTGCCATTGAACACGGCCTACTGAATTCAAATGGGTTCTTTAAAATGCCAACAACGTATGACATGAGTGTCGTGATTTTTGTAGCCTTCAAAAATCACTTACCATGGCCAGGGGCGAACCTGCAATCTTGGGGTTGGTAGCCCGACACTATAACCACTCACCCACCGTGGCAAGCATTATAATATAATGATAATTAAAACAGCATGAAACAGAAAGAAAAAATAACTATATACAAGGCTGAACTCAGGTAAGGGTCACAATGTCAGATTTGCATCCTTTATGCAGTCAATGCTTTTTTGTGTAGCCATCAGGAACTCAACTGAAGCCCCAGAGAAGGCAGTTAGTGGACAATCTTGTGTGATATGCTGAATAGCACCGCAGGTACATTTCGGAGATGGAATTTTCCCCCACCTGTGAAGAGAGTCCGCGCATCTGCCACAATTTGTTCTTATCCTATTTAGGGTGGGCCAAATTCTTCTAGGAAGCTCAAAACCTGGAGGCTTGGTTGTGATGCATGGCATAGTTTGTTGTTCCGGTGAGGCAGAGATCGACCAGAACTGCTTCCAACGGGCAGTCACATTGAACTCACTTTCAACGAGCCTTTGTGCAGTAGTCAGAGGAGGGTGGCGAGAGCGAAGTATATTCCTACTAATATCAGGAAAATCATGGTGCACGGGAAGATGAGGATTTTTGCAGATGGCGCTGTACACCTTCATAATTCCATGTTCTCGTCTCATACTTGGAGGTGGAATGTGACTTAGCACTGGCAGCCAATATGTCGGAGTATATCTAATTGTTCCCGAAATGATGCGCATAGTTTGGTTGAGCTGAATATCAACAAGCTTGGTATGAGCACTATTCAGCTACTGGATACACCAATCCAAGGGCAGAAGTCCTAAGTGTAGAAGCAGATTAAAAAATTATTGAGTGAATTTGGAACTTTCTTGAGTGAAACTGAATTTTTCACATTGCTTTATTAAGTTATTATGTCAGTATTAGTTATATAATATGAACCATTTCAACTCATATCATCTAGCTACAACATTCCAAACTTTGTTTTTTTTTTTTATATATGACAAGTCAGAAAACAGTTATGTTTTAGAACTTGGTCAATAAATATTATGAAAAAGCTATCTACAATTTTCAAATTTAGTTAATTTATTTATTAATTGCCTAAAAACCCCTTTTTTCGCGAATAACTATAAAAATTCTAAATTTGCGAGTCATAGATTTTTTTTGATTTTTCGCAAGTGTTCCGTGAGTTGAAACTTGTAATTATATGCAGTTCTGAACCAATGTTTATTTGTTATAATTTTTTTCGTGATTTCGCGAGTGACAAATTTTGACTGTCTCTAGTAATAATCTAGCACAACATTATGAGGTACGGTAAATTATGAAGCATCAGGGTGGAACATTACTTTCAGGGACTGTCATGTGGCCTGTTGCATGCTCTAGTTCATTGAAAGTGATCAGTCTTGTTTTCCAGTATCAAGTCTTGCTGAAGAATGTTGCTGTTACTATTTTGAGTGACCAAAGAACTGATTGCTGCCTGCCCAGTACACACTGGGTAATGTCTGATTTTTTTCCGCTGCCTTTGCCCTTTCTGCACAGTTTTTGCCAACTTGGAACTCTCTATAACAGTGTGACAGTTCTGCGACTTGGTGCTGCATTTCCACATATGACTGCCAACCTTGTTGATCGTAAACCGCAATTATTAGCTGATGATACATGCGTACGTAATGAGGTCCGTATGTGGGCGAGTCCATATGCTGCAGCATGATCGGGACGGAAGGAACGTTCACTTCGTTTGTTGTTATGGATATGTTAAAATCAGCTCCTACTGTACCTATAGCTGTTAGTTAGTTAGTTATTGTTGTTTTAAGGGGAGGAACTATGAGGTCATCTGCCCCTACCTATAGCTGTTTTGCACATAAGTGTATCTCCTAGCAGCACAGCAGCAGTACCCCCTCCACTATCTTCCTCCTACTTTCCCTTGTCAATTATGGGTTCATGCCGTTTTGCACCAACAGGTATTAATTTCAGTCAATGAAGCCATTTATTATAAAACTAGCAGTAGTGCCCGGCTTCGCCCAGTGGATTTATTTGTTTTACATAACTGGAGCGCTCAAGGATAAGGATCGGAATAAATGAAAGTAAATTTGAAAGCACCAACGCTTATTGCAGCTGATAACCTCAGTATACTGCACCAACACCATCGCCCTTATACAGAGGCATGCTATTGTCATGATGATAACTGTTTTAAGGGGCCTAAGAAATCTTTTTGCACTAATTACTCCCCGTGACTGCAATTTATAAGCGGCTCACAATTCTGCACCAGAACATTGGTAGGGGCGACGTGATGCGGCCCGCATTACATGGCAACAATAGACTTCGGTTTTATTGAAGCCGTTCTGGAGCGCTTGTTCTTCAGACTTACTGAACAAAAATCAATCTTTTAGGTTACCTGAGTGGTGTAGCCTAATGCTACATAGCCTAAACTATTCCTCTTGAATCAGACTATCATGTACAAAAAGAATTTATCGAATCCGACTGGTAGTTCCAGAGATTAGCGCGTTTAAAAACATAAACAAACACACAAACTCTTCAACTTTATTATATTAGTATAGATGAAGAATGCAGAGCTCATGGGATCTCCCTTAAGAACACCATTTGTTTGTAAAATGGGCTTCGATAGTGACTAGTTATCTGATATTTATTCTTATTATGTTGTATTTCAATATTGCTCGTAGGAGTAGTTTCCAGATGTTTTCCTTTCCTTTTCAGATTATGGTATGTGAGTGTCCAATGACTTCTAAACCCATGTGTATGTCCTATTTCTTCTCTACATGTTTTGTTACTCCCTGTATAGGGAACACATCCACAAGCTGGTTTGAAAAGCTCTATGCAGGAGAAGTATGTGTACTCGGAATCGAAGTACGACGACTAGAGTTTTAGGGATGAGTCTTTTGGATCCCTAGATTTTGTATGAAAATCACCTGGGTGGTTTTCTGTTTTGTTTTAGACTGGTTGGAGGGAAAGGGGAGTCTCATGCAAATATTGCTGAAGGCTTGGCCACAGCTCTTCAGTGTTTTGAGGATCTCCAGCAGAGAAGAGAGCCCAACATCTTGCCTCAGAAACACTGCATCCTTGTTTGCAACTCACCACCATACCTGTTGCCTGTCATGGAGTCCCCAACCTTCTCAGGGCACACTGTCGACAAATTGGCGGGCTTGCTGCAGGAGGTAAACACCATGCCCTAATACTGCTCAATGAAATGGTTTTTATTTCAGGAAATAATTTATAAGGGACAGTCAAAATGAAAACTGAACACCCGCCATAACATACATATTGCGCGGAAGGTGGCAAAACTGTTGTTATGTATCGATACTGCCATCGCTGTGGTGGGGGAACTGCATAGTGACAACTCGCAGGTGCACACAGGTGTTGAGGTATGTCTTGGTTGGTGCGTGGACTGCCTAGTTTGTTCATCCAGCTGTAGAAATGGAGGCAGCCTAAGAAGAGCAGAGAAGTGTGGCTCGTTTTCTGGTGGTTGAGGGTGCTGGAATACGTGAAAGTCATCGTCGCATGTCTGCTGTGTATGGCGAACACTGCACGAGAAGGACACACATCATTGCAAGACGATGTGTACCCAGGACAGGCCTATTGAGCCATTACTCTTGATTGATGGGTCTTATCCGGGAAAACCAACAAATCACGGAGGAAGAAATTCATGTTCAGGTTGGCATTAGCCACGTCTGCGTGCATGCCATTATCAAAGATCACTTGCAAATCCGCACAATTTGTGCGCAGTGGGTTCCATATCAACTACCGGAGGGAAAAACGATTGATGCTGTCAGACGGAATCATCCTGTTGCATGGTAATGCCTACCCCATACTGCCAATCTCATGAAGGCTATGCTGCAGCGATTTGACTGGGAAACACTTCAACATCCTCTGTATAGTCCAGATCTTTCCCCTTGTGATTTTCACATTCGTGAACGTCTGTTTCAATTGGACGAGGAAGTGCAAGAGTGGGTGCGGTTGTGGATCCATCGGCGACCTACCTCTTTCTACAAAACTGGAATTGATCGCCTCGTCTCCCAGTGAGATAAATGTGGTAATTACGTTTGAATAAAACCATGCCATGGTCACGTTGTAGCGGGTGTTTTTTTTTATTTGACTGCCCCTTATAAAATAAAGGAGATTGCTATGCATGAGATGTATGCTTTTGACATCAACATCCTCTATCGATGTCCTTTTGGGTTTGAACTTCTTTGACAACTGTCTTAATTTAGGAGTAGAGATTGCATATGTCATTATAATCATGAGCGTCTATTTGTATGTTAGGTATTTATGTCCTAAAGATAGTTACTCTGTAATTCTCGCAAGAGTTCAGCATAGCTGTTCTGACCAGACAATCGAGCTGCTTTGAGCTGTTTCCACTGCTGTATAAGTCATTGTCAAAGAAAGAGCACATTCTCACAGACATATCATTAGCTCTTTGATCTGTGTCATGAAAGATCACAAGATCACAAGCAACCACAAGGTGAAGAAAAGCTGACAAACCTGTGCTTTTTTTTCTAATTAACCTCTTAACTGGGTATGACGTATATATTCATATGTTAAATGGGCATGACGAATATATACGTACTCGATCTTATACCGCTAACGCCTCCTGGGCGTGTAGAGTTTTCACGACATGGCGAATGTCTTCGAGAAAATTTATGTTTTGGCAGCAGATTGGCAGCAGTTATGGACATTTCCCGCCTCCTGTATCTTGGTTGTTTTTTGTTGTTTTTGTATTTGATTTTGTGTTCGTTTTCTGCTTTTTCTTTTTTTTTTATATAAATTTTTGTTTTTGCTTTGTGTTATTTTTGTATTTGTGTTTGTTTTCTGTATTTGTTTTTATTTTGTGTTCTTTTTCTTTTGTTTGCTTTGTGTTTTTTGTTTTTGTGTTTGTTTTCTGTATTTGCTTTTGTTTTTGAATTTTGCTTCTTTTGTTTTTGATTTTATGTTCTTTTTCTGTATTTTCTTTGGTCTTTGAATTTTTGTTTTTGTGTTTGTTTTCTGTATATGCTTTTGTTTTTGATTTTTGCTTTTGAATTTGTGTTCATTTTCTGCTTTTTCTTTTGTTTTTGAATTTTTGTTTTTGCTTTGCGGTTTTTGTGTTTGTTTTCTGTATTTCCTTTTGTTTTTGATTTATGCTTCTTTGTTTTTTGTTTTTGATTTTGTGTTCGTTTTCTGCTTTTTGTTTTCTTTTGAATTGCTTTTTTTGTTTGTTCTTTGGTTTTGTGTTTGTTTTTCGTTTTTGCTTTTGTTTTTGAATTCTGCTTTTTGCTTTCTGTTTTGGTCATGTGTTTGTTTTTGCTTTGTGCGGGGAGCAATACAAGACAATCAATGAAAGCAAACCTACACGTTTGATCTCGATAGCATTTGATACGTTTTATTTGCACCTCTCAATGTGTGGAAATGAACAGTTTAGGTCATACGGACAAAACTCTTAAGTTCTAATCAGGTAAATGACCTTGTAGTTACTGTAAAAATGGTCAAAATGTCTCTTGAATGATACTTAATACATTGAAATTTCTTTATTATACTATAACACAACATTATTATTGCTAATATTCCCACTAACCTTTCCGCCTACACCGTCGTAACAATTGGCTGGAAATAATACACAGGGCAGGTTACACCAAGCGCTCGAGGTTAAGAGCACTAATAGGTTTTCAGATTTTTAATGTGTGGCTGGATGTACTGATTCATGTTCTGATCTGCACAGTTTTTCTATAGAGAATGTATTAATAAATGGTGGTGGTTACTTCTTGTTACTGTAATGTCCAAGGAAATTCAAGGCTTGGTCGACTTCCGATTATTTTGTTCATTGACTGTGGGAATTTATTGTGTTTAAATGGTTGAGCTGGTCTTCAGAATTAGTAGATGATTAATCAATTATTACAAAAAGTATCATCCACATATCTTCCCCTTAAAAAGAAAAGCCTTTTAAATTGATTAATGATTCAAGTTGTTTCTAAATGTTCTGTGTGAATATTGGTCAAAATACTTGAAACTGGTGCTCCCTTGGAAAGACCATTAGACTGATTTTGCTAAACCTGAAAAAGTTTGAATTTAAAACCAGATCTAGGTTTGTCATAAATTCTAGTATACTATTGGGGCCGATTACCTAGCTGTTAGGCCCCTTAAACAACAATTGAATCGGTTGGAGCTGAAAAGCATTAAGTCAAAAATAGTCATTTTTTAAAGAATTAGTATCTTGAAATAGCATAGGAAAGAATTAAGTCAGCCTTGTGTTTAACCCAGAAGCCACTGCTACATGTATTGCGTTCAGAGGAGAAAAGCATTAATTCAGTGACTTGCTGCCTTTCAGCGCCGTATTCCGTGCTTAATGTTGGTCGCACTGCAAGATTCCTACGTGTTACATTTGTACAGGGTTTAGGTGGTTTTAATGTTACAAATCCTTTTTAAAATAAAATTTCATGTGAAATATTCATTCTGGTTGGCTTTATGCTGCACTAAACTGATCACAGAGTTAAAAAGCATTAAGTCACGCTTCCAAAATTGATTTGAAAAATATTTTTATTAAATTAAGATTGATATTCTGCTAACACAAATAATTATAAACTGAATTGTTGCTTCACAACATATATGACGTACTCTAGGTCTTCCTCGTCCTTTCTTTTCAGTCATCCGTCTCTCCGTCACTTGTTTCAGCATTCTTTCATCATTCATCCTTTTCACATGTCCATACCATCTCAATCTATTTTGCTCCAGCGTATCATTCAGCTTCTGTACATTCCCTACCTTTCGAATGTCTTCATTTCTCACTCTCTCTCTCCTAGTCTTCCATGCCATACTCCTCAGGAATTTTATTTCGGCTGCCTATTTTCTACTTTCATCTCTCCTCTTCATTACATTGGTCTGGTAGGCATACCTGGTTTGAGTGTTTTTGGGTGAGCCTTTTGCTGTGGGAAGACTTAGGTTCATAACTGAAGAAAGAAGTATCCTTTTAGTTTAATTGAAAGGTGAGGTTTTTTAAAGACCTGTTTCAATTTTCTTTGCATTTTTTTTTTTTTTTTTTACTAAGGTGTCCATTTTGCTTGCCTTTGTGCTTATTGAAAAATTACTGGCCTTTAGCTTGGGCGGTAGGTAGTGAAGCTACAAGGTCACGATACAGTATGAGTTGTGGAGAGCTGGAGCTCTGGAGGAGACACCCCTCACATAGTGTGCTAAGCTCAAACGATTGCATGAACTTCAGGAAACCTCACACGACTGTATTGGAATGCAAGAAAGCTGATGGATTGGAATCTGGGCTAGCCATAAGAAACAACATCAACAATATATTTTAAGCAAGATGTCGGCAGCATGGTGGACAAGGAGTGACGGTGTTTGCTGTTCTCCCACCACTAAAAACTGTCTGCCCTGAAGCCGTCAGCTACACCTTGAGGCTTTACCACATACCGCCCAAGCTATACAGTATATAATTTAGAAATTAATAAATTGTTCATTTAATACTTTCCTCCAAAATCTCTCTTAGCCCAGGAAGTTTAGGTATTAACCTTGAAAAAAATTTTAGTAAAGCTGAAAATTGGTACAGTTCTCCTATTCAATGTTCTTAACAACATATTAAAAGTCCCCGGTCTTCCAGTGTCGGCTTCCTGGATTTCCAGCCGTTTGAACTCCTGGAATGCTGGAGAAGTAGGTGGTGTCCCTGGAATTCGCATTGTAAGCGAACGATTTGGCTTACAGTGCTCTAACAAGGCTTAAATTAAAGAAGAAAAAAATAAGCTATAAGTTAGTTTATGGGATGGCATGTTAGCGATACTTCCGGTCTATCAGGAAACGAAAAAATGTCGCGAAGTTAAAAAAAAGTGCCACTTTTTCTTTTCTTGACGTTTGTTGGCAAACTATCACGAATATCGCAGACAAGTCTTCTATAAAAGTTGTTGGCGACAAAATAAGCTTTGATTTGATGTATTTATAATCGATGTCCGAATAATAGTTGCCGAGCTATAGCGGTGTAAACAAAAGATTGTTACGTCATTCTCTTCTCCGTCTGCGCTTCACACACTCTGCGACCGGAACGCGCTCTGATTTTGCATTGTTACATCCGACAGGAGCTTCCTTTCTCTATGATAAATGAAGTGCTTCCCCTCTTTTCAAAATATTTCACGCTTAAACCCAACCCTCTCAAAACTCCCACTCCAAAAAAAATTGAAATGTTTTTTTTTACGTGCTTTATTGAGCTAAGATAAACAAATTAATGTTTTAATATGTAAAATATGTAACCATTTGTGACTTGGCGATCATAAATTATTATTTTAATGCCATTTTTAGGAGAGCAAATATCTTAAGTAAAAAGTAGTGCGAATATCGGAGTAGATATCTCTGCTTAGAACTAATACAGTTTATAATGTATTATTTATCAAATAATTCAAATAATTTTTGTTAGAAACAAATTTGTAAACAAAAGAGAATGTTAATTTTATCACAGCAAAGTAAAATGGTGTAACAACATACTGAAAATAATATATACCTGCAAATATGTATGCAGTGAATGCTGCCGGCTTGCGTGGGATGTTGATGACAAAGTGGCCAAATCGAACAAAGCAGTAACTGTCTTGCGATAGTCCTTCCATACAGATGCACATGAAGCTCGTTTACAGAATTGAATTCCGTTGAACAACTCCAGAATAAATTTTTCTCCAGCTATCTTGATATCTTCCTTGGATGTGCCAGGCTGATTGAAAACTTCGACAGTTTTCCGAAGATCTTCGTTGTTTTTGAGAATGCCCCATGGACGCTTCTTCCCTTTGCTAAAAATAGCCGAAGTTGTGTCACATCCGCTCACGGCATGTGCAAATAGCACACAACTTTTCATCTCGCCGATATCTTCCTGAATGTTTGTGATAGGGAAAATCTTTCCAAGAGATTTTGAGTTTCCAGGACTGTAAAAATGGATGTTGTTGTTCTCTGTTGCTTTTGCCAACAACATGCATAGCACATCAATGCCTGACGCTATAACAGTAACAGCATGATCTTCGGCTTCTAGAGACAACGCTACGTCGACAATTAGTGAATCTGCATCCCCTGTCGCCTGACCAACAGCAACTCCAGCTTTTCTAAGCTCCTTTATCAACGTAGAGATGAACCGTCCCTTGTTTTTGGTGTTACTTAGAAAGTCTGCCTGAGAAGTGGAAACCATTGTGTTGGAATCGAAGACGATGTCTATGGATGTCCGCCTCCCCGCACGGCGTGCCTGCTCCTGGTTCTTCGTGCTTGGAGTCTGATCGTAGTTGCCAAACACAATGGTAACGTTTGAAGGATAGTGCTTGCTTATGTACAACTTGTAGGACTGGATTATGTCACCAAAAGTTGCAGGTCTTGGCCATACAACGGTATGCAAAAGCAGACCTCCATCAACGACTACTTTGCGTTGTTATTCAAAATCTTTGGGGGCTTCTGAAGATTTGAAAATGTGTTGTAGTGCTGACTTGGCTGTTTTTCTCAATAAGGATGAATCGAAGAGAGCTGGAGGCGTCGGTGCAAGGTCGTACTTCAAGAACTCCACGATATCCGCTTCTGATTTCATCACACATATGATTCGCATGAAAAGTTAGTGCGGGTTGACCGGGACGATGTCATCACGTATTTTAGTTGGCACCCAACAACTGACAAAGGGACTACGCGGCTTTTTCTTGCGAGTTTGAGACCCTCAAAACTTTTCCCCACCATTTGTTGTATTGCTTCTTCACCAACTTCTCGAGCCTTGTCGCAGTTGATGCTGTTGTCTGCAACTACGCCAGTGGAAAGCGATTGAAGACTTTAAAACTCAGCAATTCTTCTAGGTTTGTGCTGTGTCTTGTGTGGGGTTTCGCCTAGGACACCAAGCTGGCTCATCGGCGGGCTCTTGGTGTCCCCGTCCGGACCCCCACAGGAGTGACGAACTGTGCGCCACCTCCCTTTATATTAGGTGCAACTGCACCACTTGACTGCGAGAACAAAAGCTCAAGCAGCTTTAACCTCCCTATGAAGGCGGGGACACGAAGAGCCCGCCGATGAGCCAGCTTGGTGTCCTAGACGAAACCCCACACAAGACACGGCACAAACCTAGAAGAATTACTTAGTTTTAATTCACTGGCCGTGAAAGCCAATATACCATCTGATTGAAGACTTTCTTTATTTAAATCTCACGAAGAGCAGCCTTCTACCCACGAGCGAAACACTTCTGCGTGGCGATTCTCCAGCTTCCGCCGCGAATCTCTCAACTCAACGTGCTGTTCCGAGGATTTTGTCTTTATACCAGACACATTTTATACAGCTTCACAGATCGGGTTGCACAGTGAAAACGCCGAGACAAATTGAGCCAGCGCGCTATCGTCCACTCCTCGTCCTCTTGTTAAACCTCCACGTGATTTCATAGGCCGCATAAGATCCTGTTCTATGGCCATATCTGACCATATTCCAGCCCAAAAATCATGCGAGCGTCGGATGGAGAAGTACCCGTTCTTCATGAAGTTGATGTACTCGTCCACGGGCATCTTCTGATCTAACTTACGCATTTGATGCAGGTACAAGTAGGATGACTTAGCGTAGTGAATATGCCCTACAGCGTGTAGGGTATGGCAACATCTTCGATACGCAGTACAAATGGAGGTTCCAATTTGATGTTCTTTCTGCTCGAATAAACAGCCGAACGATTTCCACTTGCCTGTAGTACTCCGCCCACAGCTTCGCTGTCCGCTAGCTTCTGACAAGAGTCTTCATCTTGTCTTCCATGTACACCATGACCCGAGTTACAACTTGATCTTCGCATACTTCTTGCGGTGTTAGTTTTCCTTCTGTCTGGTAGGTCGTCAGCCAGAAGGTTGGTTGGATCCTCAAAACGTACCACCGTTAGGTTATGTGGGTGGATAACCAGAAAAACCCAAGGCAGAGCTATATTGAGACGTACTAGGCAAGATGAGGAGTGAGGTAGTTTGTCATTGGTTTCCTCACCGAGTCAGAACGGCAATACTAACCCTATGAGTAGAACCTTTCACAGCATCCACAGGCACTGACTGTGCCCTGAATGTCATTACTAAGCACCACCCATACCTCAGTAGCTTCCATATAATCACAGCCATGAGTGAGACTGAGACATCGGTGAAAAGCCACATTTTACTCTAGCCTGTACCAACAGACAAATGCAAATGTACTGCATTCATCAAGAGATGGCAAACAGGCCTATTAAAACTATAACAACGACCATCGGATCGTCGAGTGGCTTCTTACACAAAATGCAGTCTTCAAAACTCATTTTTATGACAACAACACAATAATTAACACTTATACGGCATAACACACATAGGCCAGCAACCAACTGTTTAAAATTTAGAAACAAAAGAAAACAAGAAGCTCCGCCAAATCGACGCATCAATGCTGCGGGCGAACGTGTCAGTTGGCCACTGAGAAACAACTCAAACACGGGCTGATTCAGGTTGCGCGCCATTGTTTTATAAATCTCTGTAGCTCGGCAACTATTACTTGCACATCAATTATGAATACATCAAATGAAAGCTTATTTTGTTGCCAACAACTTTTATAGAATACTTGTCTGTGATATCCGTGATAGTTTGCCAACAAACGTCAAAAAAAGAAAAACTTGGCACTTTTTGTTTTTATTTTGCGGCATTTTTTCGTTTCCTGTTAGACCGGAAGTATCGCTAACATGCCAAACCATGAATTAACTTATCGCTTATTTTTTTCTCCTTTAATTTAAGCCATGTTAGGGCACTGTAAGCCAAATCGTTCACTTACAATGCGCATTCAAGCGTCACCACCTACTTCTCCAGCATTCAAGGAGTTCAAACGGCTGGAAATCCAGGAAGCCGACACGAGAAGACCGGGGACTTTTAATATGTTGTTAAGAACATTAAATAGGATAACTGTACCAATTTTCTGCTTTACAATTTTTTTTTTTCAAGATTTTGACCGTTTTTAGACTAAAATTCCTGGGCTATCTACAATAGATGCTAATATGAATAAAAATTGATACCACATTTTCCTTGTCAATGTTTTAAAACTCTCAGGCAGGAATTTATGTTGAGAGAGTCTTGATGGCCCACTTGCCAATAATCTGATTTTGGTTTTATGGTAATTAATAACTTTCTTTTCATTCACAGCAAGGTATGTATTTGTTAATTCTCTTCTTACGACAAATTTTGCCAGACTCGTGCTTTGTGATGTCATAGTTAGCTCAGTTCCCCAACATTCTGATAGCTGAAGCATTTCAGGGATTGGAGAAAGTAGGGTAGGCTTCATGACCACAGAACTCTGTAAAACCTGGAGTTGAGGGGGATGTGAGGAACCATTCACTGCACCATTAGACCCATTCCCTTCTATCACTCGTTGCATAGTGGCTAGCATTCTTGGCTGTCACTGAGGAGGTCCGGGTATGGTTCCCGGCTCTGCCAAGAAATTTAATTCTGGCCTGAGGGCTGGAACGGCATACAATCAGCCTCATGAGGCAAAACTGAGAAGAGACAACCTAGAAGTGGTTTTCCGTGGTTTCCCACTTCTACTCCAGGCAAATTCGGAGATGGTTCCTAACGTATGGCCATGGCTGCCTCCTTCCCAATCCTCATCTCAATTGCAAATACTCACACTAATACAGCCACCACAATAACACAGGTTATCAGACAAATTCCACACACATCCAAGTACACGGGGCTACATGACCACGATGATCCAAAACCCCTAAATAACAACAACAAACACCATCTTCTATCACTTCCTATTGTCTGTTTCTCAGTGCCTGTCCTCTGAGTAGAAAGATGTGCTCAGACTCAGTGACTGCTGTTTGCCATTATCAGAATGGTGTTAACATGATTTGGCTTTTTCTTTCACAGCGAGGTATTCACTTATCGATTCTCTCCCCTCGCAAAATCCCGGCTCTTTTCAAGCTGTACGAGAATGCTGGTGGTGACTTGCAGATCTCCCAGACGAAGAATTACGCTAAAGATCCCCGTCACCTTGTTCTCCTGAAAGGTTACAGGTCAGTATGAGTTAAATGAAGTGTAGAACGTCCATAATCCTAATAGGGACAATTAAATAACTCCATCATGGAAAGAAAGCGTCAGGAGACAATACTACGGCGAGAATAGAAATACTATAGGAAGCAACGAACTTCTTCAAATCGCTATACACCAGCTTCCACCAGAACATGTCAACAAGAAGCGAGCATAACACACCAGCGAGAAGTGAGCATGACCTCAGTGTGCACATCCCACTCATACTGCCAAGAAAAGTCAGAAGCGCAATAACAGAACTAAAGTATGACAAGACCCCTGGAGAAGATGGAATTTGGAATGAGCTTATAAAAGAGGAAGTAGAACTTCTAATACAACCAATTATGACAATTTTCAATAAGATCCTGCAATCAGAAACTATACCAGAACAATGGAATATGTATATTCAATGCCAAGGTAAGGTTATAATTGCTTTGGAGTGGAGTTTCGACTCCCATAGTGCACTGGCTTTGCTCGTGACGCGGATACACATGTATCAAATACGTCTTGCAATGGCCTTCCCAGTGTGTACTTGACAGTGTCTTGGTGAGGTGTGCTTTAACCAACTGAAGAGCCCAATAGCACACCGGGGCGAAACGCTGTCATTTTGTTGAGTTATGCCGGAACATTTAGCACAATTTGTGTTTAAATAGAACAATGGAAGTCGAGCACTTTCATCGCACTACACAAGACGGGACGAAAAGGCGAATAAGCCTCATATCCAATCTACGAGGGCCATCCGGAAAGTAGTACCTGTTGTGATATTACACCGTTGCAGCACTGCAGTCGGCATTCCGTGCAGGTGCGCTGTGTACCTGCATCTATTGACAAGGCTTAGAAGCCATTACGGCACCAGTCACCCATGTGTGGGTGTGTTGACCAGTTTTTGAAATGGCATCGCCGATTGAGAGTCCCTCAGACCCATATACAAGCCAGAAAACTCCCCTGTAAGATATGCTGCTCTTTGGCCACCACGGTCAGGCAAATTGCGTGCTTAGGAGTTTTCTGGCTTGTATACGGGTTGGTGTGACTCTTGATTGGCGATGCCATTTCAAAAGCTTGTCAACACACCCACACATGGGTGACTGGTGCCGTAATGGCTTCTAAGCCTTGTCAATAGATGCAGGTACACAGCGCACCTGCACAGAATGCCGATCGCAGTGCTGCGAGGGCGTAATATCACAACGGGTACTACTTTCCAGATGGCCCTCGTATATAAATTGTTCTCGAAGATACTAACAAGAAGGCTAACGAAACGTCTGGACGAGAACCAACCATACAAACAAGCAGGTTTCTGCTTAGGCTTTAATACAGCAGGCCACATCCACACCTCAACCAAACAATAGAGAAGACAGACGAATTCAACCTACTGCTACTCATAGTCTTTTAGACTACAGTAAGGAATTCGACTCAGTAGAACACCCAAGCTTAATCCAAACACTAAGAAACCAAGGAATAGAAGCGAAATATCACAACATTCTATAAAACGTCTATAGCCAGAGCGTCATTAAAGTGAAAACCGAAAGGGAAAGTCAACCATTTAGTCTAATCCCGTATACCCCAAGCTCTTCAACTGCATGATATGATATGAGGACCCTATTTCCAAAAGTCGACATCTCCATTTTCTAAGTTATTGAGAAAAAGGAAAAATAACGCTTAAACGGCAAAATTCAGGAAATTTTATGCTATTCTCTTTCTATGTTTATGTTAGAGTTTGCACCAAGAATAACATAAAATTTCCTGAATCCCATGTTCAAGCATTCTTTTTTTTTTTTTAGGAACGAATGCAGATGTTGGATTATGGAAATAACTTAACAAAGCAGACGTCGAGATTTGGAAATAAAGTCAAACTTTAATATTGTTTTTAACCACAAATATTGTGTTTTGGAACATCTTACACCATCCATTTGATGCGTTTCTCCGAGAGGAATACAAAAACAACAAAATCTTATTTGTTGTAAAAAATGTCAGATGTTGACTTTTGGAATAGGCTCCACATAATTATATTCCTGAGCTAACTGTGCAGTATGAGGACTTACTGTTTAATGCTGTTAACTAAACACCAGGCTTGTGGCAGGTATTCTCGAAGAGTGATAGTGCTCTCATTGTTGTGGCTAGTATTTCTCACTTCAACTAAGGTTGAACAGAAATCACAGAAGACCAATCATCTAACATGGAAATTGACATTCCCCTGTCTGATCTGGGCTATCTAGTATACAAACTTAAGCTTCTTGTTCCTTTCATAGTTGAGCATATGGTGGAACACAACATACATTACTCTTTCTTCATAACATTGATCATGGGCAGGCGAAGATTCTGCTACTGTTCTGACGGCATCTCCTGACCTTAAGGACTGTTTACCTTCTGTAAATTGCTTTCAAAATTGAAACACAGGAAAAAAAAATTTCATGCCAAGATGCACAGAGTGGTGATAAACAATCAAGTAATTAACAATGGCTCTATACATTTTACTGAATGCAAATCACAGTGGATGATGATGATGATGAGGATGGTGTGGCCTCCGGAGAGGCCGATTGAAGGTCTTTCTAATTGACGCCCGTGGGCGACCTGCACGTCGTAATGAGGATGATGTGATGATGAAGACTGCACATACACCCAGTCCCCGAGCCATGGGAATTAGCCCCAGGAGATTAAAATCCCTGATGGTTCGAACCCGGGGCACTTTTGGCCAAAGTCTAGCGTGCTAACCATTAAGCCACAGAGCCGGACATCCCAGTGGATGACAACAATGTACAGGGATCTCTTGGCTGTAACTGTGTATGTTAGACAAAAACATTGTTTATTCAGTGAAAAAGTGTTATACAATAACTATTTTTTACGTTTATAAGAAATTGAAATGTTGTTTAGTCAGTGTGTGTAAGCCGTAGTTGAGTTATTCTTCCTAAACTTTGTAACAGAAACTATCTCTATACTAAATATATCCACATGTTCAGTCTTCACTGTCTTTTAAATGAATTCAAATGTACTTTATCTTCATTTATGTTAATCCATGCTCTTGACTTGCAGTTTGAAGGAGCGTCCTATCAGCCCGGCACCTGGCATAATGGGCCCACACATTCCAAACATTGGATCTATTCCTTCTCTTCCAAGCCCAGTGGCAAATATAGGAAGTCCGCAGCAACCACAACAAGTGGCTCCTGCATCAACTGCACCCCCGAACTTCAGGCCCAACCAACAAACTGCACCTGTGAGTTTTATTGCATGCTGTGGAGAAAAATATTTAGGAGTAAAGAAATAGTATTGCATACCTGCCAACTCTCACGATTTGCGGGAGACTCTCAATTTTACACCATTTCTCCCGCCCTGCCACTTAACGTATTAAATCTCCCGATTTTTCAAAGATCTCGCACGTAATTTTGGACTAAAAGTCCGAGATGACAAAACTTCAGTCATTCATCGAACAGAACGAGTTTACGTGTGTTGAGTGTGTTTCGATACCGCGGTATTGCTTCGTATCAATAATTTATAGATGACGTTATTCTCCATAACTACGCGTCCCGCTTAGTTGGATTTGAATATCTCTTCGTTCGAAATAGTCGATGGTTAATCTACGTGTATTCCTAGAAGTTTTCATAATAGCCAGTAGATGAGAGGTAGTTGTAGACTGCGGAATATTGTATCTGTTTAACACGTAAAATTATTTGTATATAACTTACATGTTGGCATTAATATGCTGGTAGATTATTGTGATTTTTTGATCTGAGCGATTTTGTCGGTTCCTCGGTAATAGGCTACGGCGAAGAAATATGATTAGACATCGATCGTCTTCAAAACCTACCGATTTTTCAGTTTGTGAGGTTGGCAGGTATGGTATTGGAAGAGATCAGTTAACCCAATTGATATCAAAATAAATAGGAGGTGAAATAGCTGATGGCTTAGGAGAAATCTGTTGCTTAGAAGAGAAATAGCCAGTGTTTGGCAAAGCACAGACGTTATTCCAGTAGGTGGGGAAATATTTCCTTCGGGGAAGAAAAAAAAAAGTAGATATCAAATGAATAGCTTCATAAATCACATCAATCACATGGTCAAAACAAGATGCTAGTGAGGTTCATGTTTAGAACATTCATTATGCCATTTTATAAAGAATTTATGGGCTGAATCGAACACTTCCTTCACTGCAACATGGGAATCTAAATAGGAGGGCTTCTTAAAGGATTTTACTGAAGCCAGTTTTCATTAAATTCTGACAGAACTTAGCAACATTAGACTAAATGCCTTTCTATATGAATAAATTCAAATAGTAGATCCTCCAACTGGAGGAATTGACATGCGTGCCATCTATGATTTATGTAATAGTAAGATAAATATTTTATACTTGTAGGTTTAGACTATAGTAACGATCCATCGTACTGAGTTTCATGGATATCGGTCAACTGAATAATTGACATTCTGCCATCTAGGAATTGTTAGATGATAGCCATGGGTTTATGCACCTGTAGATAAAGATTATAGAAATGGAGATTTAAAATTTTGCATACTGCCATCTTGAATTTTTGTAAAAATTGAACAATATTAGACTCCAATATGTTAAGCTGTAAACAAAGATTTCTTGGGCGGCTTCGGTGGCGTAGTTGGTAGCATGCTGAGCTTCTATGCCCAAGATCCCGGGTTCAAATCCGGCCGAAGTCGTCTGATTTTTTAAGAGCATTAAAAATTCCTCAGTATGCCTTCCTTCGAAGGGGAAGTAAAGCCGGCGGTCCCATGTCATAGATTTATGGCATGTTAAAGAACCTTCCACTAATTACACCTGTGTGAAGCTAAATTGTATAGGTTAAGAATGTAAACAACGCTCTTAGGTTCCTACATTCGTTGCCAAGAGCCGACTGCGGTGGCGTCTGGTAGCTAAATTCTGAACTAGTAGTCGTTGATGGTGGCGTTTGGCAGCAAAAGTAGGAACTATTTGAAAAACTCAAAAATCTGCTGTCCTTACATGAATTAAAAAGCAGATAACACACACTAATACAGTCATTACAATTAACACCGGTTATCAGACAGATTCTACACACACCCAAAGTACACGGGGCTACATGACCGCGTTGTCGCAGTCCCTAAACTTAAGAACCAACCAAAGATTTTCTGTGCCAAGTTTTATTATGTTTGGATCGATAGAGAAGCCAACTCAAATTTTTGAACTTTACCTGGACACCATGTTGTTTTTGTGTTAATCTGGTTTTTGAAAGTCACACATATGAACTTCAGATAGTTATGTATTACCATGTAAAATTTCAGGTTGATTGTTGCAATAGTTTTGAAGATATTGAAGTCTGGTGAAATATTTTGTGCAGATTTGGAAATTTCTTGTTGTTGTTTGAGTCTTCAGTCTTTTGACTGGTTTGATGCAGCCCTCCATGCCTCCCTGTCCTGAGCTAATCGTTTCATCTCTTCATCGCTACGACATCCTACATCCGAGTCGATCTGTTTAACATATTCTAACCATGGTTCACCCCTATAGTTCTTATCCTCGACCCTTCTTTCAATAACTAAGCTTGCTATTCCTGGGTGTCGTAATATGTGTCCTACCAACCTATCTTTTCTCTTTATTAACAGTTGCCAGAAACATCTCTCCTCTCCCACTCGTCTTAATACCCCTTCATTTGTTACCCTAACTACCCATCTGATCTTCATCATTCTCCTGTAACACCACATTTCAAACGCTTCAATTCTCCTCTTTTCTGCTGCACCAATAGTCCAAGTTTCACTTCCATAGAGCGCCACACTCCAGACAATGGCTTTCAAAAATGACTTCCTAATACCTAAATTGATATTCGATGTCAACAGATTCCTTTTCTGTAGAAATGCTTTCCTTGCCTGAGCCAACCTACTTTTTATATCCACTTTGCTTCCTCCATCACTGGTTATTTTGCTTCCTAAGTAACAGAAGTCTCCTTCTTCCTTTAGCTTTTCACCTGCGAATTTGATGTCCATAGAGGTTTCTGTTTTATTTCGGCTGCATCAGAAACCTCTATGGACATCAAATTGGAAATTTGATAGATCGAATTGAAGTGTCCACAGATTGAGGTAACTTACATCGGTCTAGGCGATCAGAAGTTATTTGAAATAAACTGTTTCCCGAAGGATCCAGGTTATTTTATACTCCAAATGAGCATAATGACACAGTATCAAATATTTTGAAAAATTGATCTGGTTAGCTGATACCAGTTTTGCCCCAGTGTACTATTGGACTCATCTCCAAGAGACTGGCTGGCACATGCTGGGAAGGCCACTGCAAGGCTACTATGTTGTCATGTGCTGTGCCAAGTGCTATGAGAGCTACAGTATGCTTCCTTTGTTCAAGAATTCACATATCGCTATAATACTCCAGATTAGGGACAGGGACTAGTGTGTTTCAGAAATTTCCAACAGAGTGCAAAAGGGATCAGAATTCTACCAACAAGTAAAAACACTTTTATGGGATGACATAATTCCAAAACCATCTAAATTGGTTATGTTTAACAGCTACTTCATACCAATATTGACCTATGGTATTGAATCATGCACTCTTACAAAGAGAGATGCATCAAGACTGCAATCATCTGAGATGAAATTTATTAGATCCACCATCCAGAAGACCAAGATGGAAAAGTTAAAGAACGAGGAGGTGAGGAAGCAAGCAGGAATAAAGACATCCCTATTAGATCGAGTCAGCACATCTAGACTATGGTGGTACGGGCATGTGATGAGGATGGAGCCTACAAGATCAGCCAGAATAAATTTGAAGACAGGTGGATGGAAAACGACATGTAGGAAGACCTAGGAACCGATGGATGGACATGATCAAGGTTGATCTAGCGACCAGAGGATGGACAGTGGATGATGTTCTCATTGACAAGTTGTATATGGACAGATTGAGGTGAAAGAGGCTCATAAACAGTACCTGGGAAATAGGAGCTGTACAATGATGATGGTGATGAATAAACGTGACTGGTTGCATCAAACTAGATCACATGGGGTGGATGGACCACCTGGTATATAGTATGAATCCATAGTGGTCTAGCGACACGAGAAAGAAAGTGTAATAAAAGTCTGTAACTCATACCCTTCAGTAGTTGTTGAGAAATTACAGTGGGTTTACAGTATATTATACAGGATATTTATAAGGCTGGCTGCATGACACAGCAGTAACACTCTCACCTGCTATGCCCAAGATTGCAGGTTGCCAGTTGGCATTTGAAGGTGCGCAAATGCGAGGGAGCCGTGTCGGTAGATTTACTGCCTCGTTTAAGATCCCCTTTGGGGCAAAATGCCGTCACCCCAGCGTCTCTAAAAGCCACAGTTGTTAAAAGGGACGTAAAACCAATATTATTATTATAAGATACAGTATTTACACTTGGGAGAAACCTTTGATAAATGACTTATTATTTTAGCCTACTTTTGAACTTTGTATAGAATGAAAGACTTAGGAGATCTACACGGGCCAAATGTCCGTCCCTATCAATTCTCAGACGACGAAACCGAAGGGATAAAATTTGATACAGATCGCTGCCACCTTCATGAAAACAAAATTGTGGCTACCAGAGTGTACAATGCGTAAATCAAATTATAACTAAACTAATCATTAGATCTCTACCAAATTTTGGAGAAACAAACTTCATATAAGAACCATCTCTGGCCCAGGGCGGATGACCTCCCTGTTCCGTCCCTTAAAACAACAGTCATTGATCATCTCGGGCCCAGATTACAAGGTCACCATACCAATAGTTTCAAGACGGCAGCCATGCGAAGGATGTAAACATTACAATCCATAACCTATGATGAAATGGAGCAATGCTCACAGTAGTTGGTATTCAGGTAGTATATGTAAGGACCCTGTGTTATCAACCTGATAACTTTATGATATGGTGTATTTGGTGCAGCCACCATCTTGAAATTACAAAATATAAAATTTAATAACTTTCAATACAAAGTACAATAACGAAACTTAGTGATGAAACTGCTAAAAATGGATGTTAACACCTTAATTTCTCCTAAGTTTGTGTAGCTCTAAAAATTAAAACTTTTTTTCTTGTTTTCATTGAGTATTTTTTCTATTTAGCCAATGATGGCGAATCAACAGCAGCAGCCACAACAGCCACAGCAACAACAGCAACAGCAGCAACAACAGGCAAATCTTACAACAAACTTGGTGGTACGAGGTTTCCCTCAGAATAGTCCAGGCTACCCACGGCCACCATCTCGCTGGCCCATGATGCCTCCTCAGCAGCGGTCTCCATACATGCCCCAGAACAACCAGACTAGCAGTGCCCTCATTGCCCAGCTCACACAGCCTCCTCCTGGTGTGAACAACCCTTTCGGCAACAGGATGGACAGTATGTACATCTTTCATAGTTTAAATTTACCCTGGATTCTTCACATTCGGTATAGACTGGATTAAACAAAAGTCAACTGTTGATTTTTGATGTGTAACATCTTTCCACTCGGTATCTGGATATTTTTGTGGCACTCGGTAGCTGGACATTTTTGTGGGAGTGATTTTGGAAATGGGACGGAAGTGCATGGGACGGAAACAATGAGCGCGCTCGGTGGCGGAGATCAGTACAACGATGTACTGTAAGCCATGTCACTATGTGGAATGTAAATCGCATACGGTTTACCTCAAGGTTTGGAGGCCCCATTAAAGAAATTCCTACAATAAATCATCTTCAAGTTGTCGTTCTTTGGTGTGAAAATATTCATTATATCATATTTGTTGAAAACAATTACGATTTATTAAATCTTCATACTTTTGCTGTATTTTTATTTAATGTAAGCACTCGATACCTCGAGTGCTATGTCGCATCAACCAACACTCCAAACAACGTAGGAATTCAGTATATTAACACCGACTACTAACAATAATTGAACATTCATTGGTCTAAAGTCTAAACGTATCACTGGGAGAAACGCATTTAATATACCTACTGCACACCTAATTTTTAATCGCGCCTATTCTTGGCAGTGCGCTATATCGGCAATAAGGGGCCATTTTCAATAGCACTATGAGTTCATTCTTTAAAAAATGCGAGTAAGTAATATGGAATTATTCGAATAACATGTCAGATGTTACACATCATATGCGACTACTGTAAGGCTCGTTTTCAATCTATTCTGTGCACATTGCCATTGCCAGTGTAATGGTTAACTTTTCATTCATTATCTGAAGGAGAATACTTGCTTATTTCATCACATTTGAAGACTTGATAAATAGGGACCCTGAAAATTGGTGAATAAAATCATGGAAACACTGTTTAAAATCTTAGCCATAGCTTGGTAATAGCAGTAAATTGAGCTTTTAAAACTAAAATATAACCTGCTCATTACTAGAGGTGTTAGTTTTTGTTAATTCGCGATAAAACGAAAAGTCATATTTAGAGGTTAGGATGTTTTATTTTCACGTATTTACATGTTTCGTGCCGCCCAGGAGTGAAATTAAATCGCGAAATAACGCGAATTTTGTGAATAATACCACAAATACCGCAATCTGCGAAATGAAAACAAATTTTCATATTTTAACCCCACACCAATCCGAACATTTTTGTCCACAAGCCGATAATCGAATTTGGTTGGTGTTCAATTCGAGAGAATGATCGATTGTATAGTTTTGCGAGGGGTAATACTACGATATACGTCATATTACGATATACTGTCGATATTCTCGTTACTCGTTGGATTTTAGCGCTGTGGTAAACAGCTGTTATATCGCGGCGTGAATAGTTTGGCCGACTACCTCCAAAAGGTTATGTGATAGTTGTTCATAATGTAAACTACGTTTGCCTCCTGTTACATCGGTAGCGAGTGTAAATTATAGTAGAGAATTCTATATAATTTAATAAAAAGTGCGCAAATTGTGCGTTATCATCGAAGCTAGTGTGTTATTTGCGTGAATCAGTTGGCGACCACGTGTTCGTCGTATTAGTTCCGAACTTAGCAGTACAGGAAGATGAGACGCGACGTAATTTAAATATTATGACACGAATTCAGAAATAAATTTTGCGTGTGGTTACGAATTTATACTGGCGTGTGACTACAGTCAACCGTGTGATAACAGTGTTTGTTACTGGGCATCGCTCAGTTGAGTTTAAAAATGCCGAAGGTAGCTGTTTCTGCCACAGACAGACTTAAAGAATATAAGAATGAAGGATTTATAATTTCTTGTGGCATTCTTATGTGCAAATATTGTGATTGTCGGTTAGATTATCGCAGGAAAGATGCATTAGACAAACATTGCAAATCGGAGAAGCATTCAAAACGCCGAGAAAATTCGCGTCTTGAAGTTAGTGTTCCTAGAGTGGCCACCTTGAAAGAAACATTATCAAATGCTAGTCGTGTGAAGGATATGAAAGAAGAGTTTATTTTGGACACTACTACTGCGTTTGTGAAAGCTAATATACCAGTAGAGAAACTAGACAATCCTGCTATCCGTACTTGGTTTAATAAGTACGTTCGCGGAAGTGGAGATTTACCATCAGCAAATCAGATTCGTCAGAAATACATCCCCATGATTGGCGAAAGAAGGAGGGAAGAAATTAGGGAAGATATAAAAAACAAAGACGTGTTTCTGCTATGTGACGAAACAACTGACAAGAATGGTAGGTGTGTTTTTGAACATTCTTTTTCGTCCATCAGTACCATCAACTGAAATGAACACCCATCTGGCTGCCTCTGTTGTTCTAGATTCTGCCAATAGCGTAAATTGCTCCAATGCGATATTAGACACCTTGAATTCCTATGAAATTGAACGGGAGCGTGTAGTGGCAGTAGTTACGGACTCAGCACGCTACATGACAAAATGTGTAACTACTCTTCAAGGATTGATTGAAGAATTAGTCATGTCCAGTGCTGGGCTCATAAAGTCAATCTTATCGGCTGCGTATTTGAAAACGAGCTGGACGAATTGAACATGTCTATAGTAAAGACAAAGAATGCCTTTTTAAATACGCGAAAAAGAAAAAGCAATTACGTTGCATTTCTAAGGGAGAAATATGAAAACACAGAAAAAGAGAATGAAATTCTAGCTTTCCCAATGCCTGTATGTACAAGATGGAATTCATCGTTTAAGGCTGCAATGTATATGGCCACGCATGTGGAAGATCTGGTAGAATTTTTCAAAACCTTGGATGATTCAAATTCTGGGGTCAAATTTTTCCAACAAGCATCGACTTCAACAATACAATTTATACAATTACAAGCATTGTATGTTTCTGTTGTTTGTGCCTCTCTTATGGACTTGCTTAATTTCTTGGAGGGATCTAAGTACCCAACAATTCACTTACTGGCTGGGAAGCTATTAGGCGATGGTGGAATGTTCAATCATACGATCCTCCAGAACTTGGAACAGCTTCCTCAAAAGATGCAGATAAAGGTTAAGTCCAAGCTTACGTGTGTTGCCCAGTCAGCTCTAGTGAAAGTCAGGACTTTAAGGACCACGGATCCAGCCAGGAAGACTGTAGAAGCCATCGGGTCATTGTTTGATCCTCGGCATGCACCTAAGAACGTATCTCCCACAGAACTGCTCCAATTTAAGAAGAATGCCCCATTTCTTACGAAGATGGAGTCTCAACAGTTTTTAGAGGCTCACAGCATTTACCTGACTGCAATCAAGAACCAACTGCGTCATGAAGATAATGTGAATGTTCCAGAGATCCTCATGGGATTAAGGCCTGCTCACCGAGACTATGCAACAGCTGCATTAAAGTGTGTGTGGTATCCTTGTTCAAATGTGGATTCTGAAAGGTCATTTTCGAAATACAGTCTCATAGTAAGTGATAGGAGGCGAAAATTGACAGCTGCAAATGCTGAGACTTTAACCATGATCTACTTCCAGTGATTTCGCCGCAGTATTTGGATAAAACTGAAAAAGGTATTCACTGAAATGTGTTTCGAGATGGTGAATGTAAAATAAAAATGTGACTTCCATATAAGTATTATCTCATTCTTCCATAGCCATGTTTAACGTTTTACCCTGCTGTTTTGTTTTTTACTTTGTTTTATTAATTGTTTATATTTTTAAATGCACTTATTGTACAAACCTTATCGCTTTCCAAATTTTAACATGTCATCCCCCGAAAAAATAATAAAAACACAAAACACCACCTTTTGAATTTTAAATCAACAAATCTTCAAAAAAATAACAACACTTTCTAACACCTCTACTCATTACATAATCTACACTTGTCAACATTTGGATTAAAGAAAAACTGCCAGAACAATGGTCAACAGCCATCATCCACCCACTCCATAAAGAGGCAGACAAAACAGACCTAACACCTACAGGGGAATCCCACTCCTAGATATAACATATAAACTTCTTTCACGAATCGTCCTTAACAGGTTGCAACTTGTGGAAGAACTAGGAGAATACCAGGGAGGTTTCAGACCCTTGAGGAGCTGTCCTGATCAGATCATGAGTCTCAAGCTGGTAATGGACTACAACAGGAAGAAGAACTGAGATATGGTGATAACATTTCTAGACTTTAAAAAAGCCTATGATTGTATCCACTGGGCATCTCTGCTAAAAGTTTTAAGACACCTTGGACTGCATCCCAAATTATTAAACATGATAAACCTGACCCTTACAAACACAAGTCAAAAGTGAAGTTCAGGGGTGAATTATCAGAGCTATGCCAGAGTGATGGACTCTCACCCCGAAGACGTCGGATTTTTTTAGAGCGTTTAAAAATCCCTCAGTATGCCTTCCTTCGGAGGGGAAGTAAAGCCGGCGGTCCCATGTCATAGATTTATGGCATGTTAAAGAACCTTCCACTAATTGCACCTGTGTGAAGCTAAATTGGATAGGTTAGGGATGTAAACAATGCTCTTAGGTTTCTACGTTCGTTGCCAAGAGCCGACTCCGGTGGGGTCTAATAGCTAAGTTCTGAACTTGGCCTAGTAGTCGCTGACGGTGGCGCTTGGCGGCAAAAGTAGGAACTATTTGAAAAATTCTAAGTTGCAGTATTTAAATAAAAAAAACAGATAACACACACTAATACAGTAATCACAATTAACACCGGTTATCAGACAGATTCTACACACACCCAAAGTTGTCGCAGCCCCTAAACTTAAGAACCAACCCTCTCTAGAAATGGTAATGAGGAAATGGTTTAAGAAATGCCCCCCCCCCCCCCCAAAATTTAAAACAGGCAGAGAAATAACAACCAATTACCTTGGTTTTGCCGATAATTTGGCATTACTAGCAAATGGCGTAGATGAGGCAAAAACACAGATATCAGAACTTAAAAACATTGCTGATAAAATTGGCATGAAAATATAATTTGAAAAAACAAAAATTATGCCCCAAATAAATTCCAAATTGTAACTCATTTCAAATATCTCGGAGAGTTAATAACAAATAACCTAAATGAAAAACCCTCCGTCGAGATAAGAACAACCAAACTAGCTAAAGCACTAAAATTAACATGGGTCATCTTTAAAAAAAAAGGTAAGATGCCTATCCATAAACACAAAAATTAGCCATTACAATAAAGTTATAAAATTGGAAGCCAATTTTGCAGCAGCAGAAACACTCTTCCAGCTGAACAGACAGTCAAAAACTGACAAACTACAGAAGATTGAAAGAAGATTTATTGGAAGAACCTGCATCAAAAAAAAATATCAGAAAGACAGACAGTGGCAGATAGTGCCCAACAAATTCGTTTACAAAGAATTGGAACCCATTACTGATGCCATGTGTAAGGGGAGACTGGGAATCTTTGGACACATAATGAGAATGCAGGATTCAAGACTTCCAAAACAACTAGTTCGGTACAAACTCAAGTCAAACAAGTAGTTCCATGAAGAACAAAACAGCCTATTTTCATATATCCTACTTATGTTATTTGCCTCTATCAACATACGATATTTCAGTTTGATTGCTGTAATAGATTCATAGATATTGAGAACCGTCTAAATATTTTGGATGGTCGCCATTTTGGTTTTTTATATATATAGGCCATAATTACATGAAGCTTATTGCATAGGTGTATTATTCAAACTTCAATCGCATGATTAGGACACGAGAAATAAAAACGAGATTTTAAAATTTGGCACTCCGCCATCTTGTGGTTATGAAAACAATTGAAATAAATTACATGACAGTGGATTAAAATTTGTATAAGAATTTACCGTACCAGGTTTGACTGCAAGGGCCATATTTATACAGTAAAAACTGTATTATTTATCTTAAGTATTTTGGAGTCAATCAACAAAACCCATGTACTGGGTTGGGTATAACTATCTATCCCATTTTACAAACCACAATTATGGCAGTTATGTTTTATATTTATCCATTGATTCTAAGGGCAGTTTTAAAAGAAGTCAAGGATATCTTGTATATACCAACATTCTATTATAATTACTGGGAATAGTAATTGCTGCTCTGAAGCATTTCGGAGGAGTGTGAGAAGCATGTTATGGAGCAAGGATGTCCCTCAGAACAAAAGATCATATATCGGACGTACTATGTCCCTATCCTGACGTATGCCTCGGAGACCTGGGTTATGAAAGGAAGGGAGAAGAGCAAAATACAGGCCAGTGAGATGAGGTTCTTGAGAAGCAGTATTGGAGCTACAAAGATGGACAGAATAAGAAATGAGAGGACCAGAGAATTAATGAAGGAGGAACCATTACAGGATGGTATAGAGAAATCTAGACTTAGATGGTATGGACATGTAAAACGAATGGAGGAGAAGAGGATACCCAGGAGAGTACATGAGACGAAGTGGGAAGGAAAGAGACCGAGGGGAAGACCGAGAGACAGGTGGCTGAAGGGGGTGGAAGAAAGCGTGAAGAAGAGAGGAGAAGACTGGACAAGGGTGGAGGCTGAGAGATGGTGGGAAGACAGAAGACGTTGGAGAGGCTTGTGTTCCAAACAGACCCGGCCAGTGGCTGGAAACTGTGCAAGATGATGATGATGAGTAATTGCTGCTCTGATCATCAGCAACTAGCAACATTTTGGTTTTCTTTCTAGTTTTTTTACTCTGATAAAAATCATCATCATCTTCATTTCCCAGTTCTAGTCTCGGGTTGTGAAGGACCTCCATCTTTGCCTGTCCCTCCACCACTCCTTTCCTACTTGCAGTACATCTTCTGGTTTTCCTCCCTTTTTCTCTATACACTCCTTCACTGAATCCATCCATCATTTTCAGGGTCTTCCTCATGGTCTCCTGCTAATTTTTCCGAAAATATTTTTTGTGGCACTCTCTCCTCACTCATCCTCATCATGTGTCCATGCCACTTCAGTTTAGTTGTTTCTATCCTATCCTGGAATTTCCAGATTTCTGTACTTTTTCTAATTTCCTCATTCCTTACTCTATCTTTCCTTGTCTTCGATGCTTCTTAGAAACCTCATCTCTGCTGCCTGTATCCTGCTCTCTTCCCTTTTTGTCGTCGTCCATGTCCCAGGTACATATGTCAGCATGGATTCATAATAGGTTGTGTATAGAACCCTTTTACACTTCTTTGGGACATATATCTTGAAATTAATTTTTGTGAAAAACAGTATGTTGTTGTATGTTACATCACTTGAGTTTTCTTTTGCAGACAATGTTATAATGAATACTCAACCATCCATGAATACGCAATCAATGCGTCTGCCAGTGACTGGACTGATGAACCAGCAGCCAGGAGCACCTAGCGGTTCTATTATGGTAGTGCCTGGTTCAGTGCCTCAGGGCCCAGGTCAGGCAGGGCCCCAACAGGCCCAGCAGAATCCAGCAGGCCCCGGACCCGGTCAGCCAGGACAAGCCGGACCTCAGCAACCACAGCAAGGCACTCAGCAGCAGGGAGGAGCACCCGGTTCAGCTGGTCAACCATCACAGGTAAATTGTCATTCCGGGTGTGGTTTCCTATCGAGTTTCACAGTGGGAAGATCCTCGCTGAAGGTAAGGTTGGGAGAACTTTGATGGGTTACATGAAAAATCTGTGGAAATGACTATTTATGAGAAAGAGAGAAATCATCATCATCATTGTACAGCTCCAGTTTCCCGGGTACTGTTTATGAGAACATGGAGAACATTATCCACTGTCCATCCTCTGGTCGCTAGATCAACCTTGAACATATCCATCCATTGGGTTCTAGGTCTTCCTACAAGTCTTTTTCCGTCCACCTGTCTTTCCAAATGTATTCTGGCTGATCTTGTAGGCTCCATCCTCATCACATGACATACCACCGTAGTCTAGATGTGCTGACTCGGTCTAATAGGGATGTCTTTATTCCAGCTTGTTTCCTCACCTCCTCGTTCTTTAACTTGTCCATCTTGGTCTTCTGGATGGTGGATCTAAGAAATTTCATCTCTGATGCTTGCAGTTTTGATGCATCTCTCTTTGTAAGGGTGCATGCTTCAAAACCATATGTCAATATTGGTATGAAGTAGTGGCCTGGCTGGTAGTACCTTCCTTACGCCCATTGCAATCAGCGAAAGGCTCATGACCCTCCGCATACCACTCTTAGGAGGTTCTTTTATGACGCTCATCTCTGCCTATGCACCTATCTTAGATTCCGATGATGAAGTAAAGGCTCAATTCTATGATCAGCTAAGTGAAATCATCTCCAAGGTACCATCTCAGGGTGTCTACCGGTAACGAAAGTAACGAAAAAGTAACGAATTTTACAAATGGGTAACGAAAGTAACGAAAAAGTAACTAATTTTACAAACGGGTAACGAAAATTTTCTGAAGGCGGGTTGAATCATTTAAACTCGCACCGCTAGGCTCAGAGATTGCGAGTTTCACGCAAGCGGCGCCGTGCCTATTGCATAGTACTGAGCTATATGTCTCCGTGCCCGACCTCAAGGAAATACATACCGAGGATACCTTGAGCGGTATACATCGGTTCAACGTATATTTTCGGCATCAAGAAGTCTTAAGTTTCGTGTGAAATATTTTTCTGTGTTACTGTATTAGGAAACCTGACTTTTCGCGAGACGTTTATTCGCGAATACTTCCGAAACTAAGAAGAAATCTCTCGTTTCTGTTATTTGGAAACTATGTCAAATTGAAGTCCAGAAATAACGCGAAACAATTTAATGTCGCAATCTTGCGAAATGTTACCGTTTTGAAAAAAATGCGAAAAATCTTCGAAATACATATAACTTATTTAAAAAATATGTCAAGTAAATTTGCGACATTCTGTATGGTTAATTCGAAATTCCGTTATAAGTCAATTTTTCCTTCGAACTTTCGTTCCATCGGATATATAATCTAACCGATTATTTCTCTAACTTGTTGATAATTCGTGGTTCTCAATCGAAATAAAACTTGCCCTCTTGTCGTATTATTCGTGCAATCCTCTCAGAACAATTCGTAATATTCGATACCGTACCTACTTCGACCGTTCATCCTCCAAAATCGCATCCTCAAGACGGCCGGCTGACCGCACGACTTGCCTGCGGGAATCTCGTCAAACGGACCGAGATCGACGTCAGTTGCGTAAAATCATAAAACCTGTCCCCTATCGTCAACTTGTGCCCACGAGGACTGCGGAAATCCAGTCAAGGATGATTGGGCACCCATCACGGGGCACCCGTCACGAAACCTACTTGCCACTTTTCCCATAACCGTATACTTAAAAGCGTGCGGGGAGCGAGAAGTGCATCAACCCACTTAAAAATGGCAGCCTACGTAGCATCGAAATACTAAATCCTCCTTGTGATCCACCCTGAACTCCTGAACTCCCAACTACAGCATAGGGACAAAGGGAATCACGGCACCGACCGAACAACATGTTCATAACTACGCATGAATTTTAACCATGCCCAACCTTCAGCTTGCCTCCGCCATTCTATCAGGACAGATAGACAGGCAGACAATCGTTGAACGGCCGGGTGCGGCGACGATTGCATAATATCTCGAGGACAACGTAAAACGGCCGAGAGCGGCAGCGATTGCGATACATCGCGATATTTCTCCGCATTCAATGACGAGGACAACTGTATTCTTGTCAAACGGACAGCAAGTGGCGTCGATTGCGTAATAATGCTATATTTTCTTGTGCCCGAACTCAAGGACAATGGAAATCTCGTCGAATGACTAAAAGTGACGCTGATTATCTAAATCGCGATTTTTCTCTGTGTTCTATCGTGAAAACTACGGGAAGCTCACCAAACAACTGAGACCAGCGCCGATCGTGTAAATCTCGATATTTCTCCGCATTTGACTGCGAAGACAGAATTCGGTGACGATCGCGTAACATCGCATACATTTCTTCGCGACCTACCGCGGGGACGAAGGAAATCTCGCCAAATGGTCAAGAGCTGAGCAACCTCTTGGTACCGTAATAATAACATATTCTGGACAAGACGACATATTAGCTGAAACAACTCATTGGATATTAAATATCTAGTATATATTTATTATTATTTAAATTTTTATAACATCATGTGAATTTCATTTAAAGCGGCTTCGGTGGTGTAGTTGGTAGCATGCTGAACTGCTGTGCCCAAGATAGCGGGTTCAAACCCGGCCGAAGTCGTCGGATTTTTTAAAAGCGTTAAAAATCCTTCAGTATGCCTTCCTTCGGAGGGGAAGTAAAGCCGGCGGTTCCATGTCATGGATTTATGGCATGTAAAGGATTCTTCCACAGACTAAACTTGTGTGAAGCTAAATTGTTAGGTTATATTTCGTCGGAACGCTCTATCAAAGTTCCAACGTTCACCACTAGGTATCATTGATATCTGGTAGCAACATGAAATTGAACGGAACTTGTAGCTCACCCTAAGGATGTCCGTTGGAAGCAGCTACAGACTCAGACGAGCTGAACATGTCCTCGGACACTCCCGGCATTAAAAGCCATACGATAAATAAAAAACTCTTTAAAACAGTTCATTGTTGTTTTTCTTCATCGCGTGATGAGCGCCTATGCTTGTAGACCGCAGACGTAACTTGAATTCAAAGGTAACTAAAATTAACTAAAAGGTAACTAAAAGGTACCTAAAAAGTAACTAATTTTTACTTCATCCTTACAGTAGACACCCTGCATCTGCAGATAAACTCTTGCTCCTCGGTGATTTCAATGCCAGAGTTGGGATAGATCACAGGCTATGGAATCATGTGATGGGCAAACAGGGACTTGGAAAATGTAATCCTAATGGACTATTGCTTCTTGGTCTTTGTGCAGAACACGAACTTTTCATTACCAACACGCAGTTCCGGCTACCTAACCGCTTCAAAACCACGTGGATGCGTCCTCGTTCCGAACATTGGCACATTCTTGATTCTTGATTATATCATTACCCGGCAATGTGATAAGAAGGACACTCTTATTACCAGAACAGCAAGGAATATAGACGATTGTTTGACAGATCATAAACTTCTTATATGTAAGCTCAGGCTATCCATCAGACCTAAACCACCTAGGAACATCAAAAGTTGCCAAGAAGGAAGTTTAATACATCCAAACTTCAGAATGAATCCATCTATAAAAATTTTGGAAACAGGATCGTCACCCAGTTATCAGAAAACCCAATAATGAATGACATTCAGCAAGAATGGGCCACACTACAGAAGATTATCACAGAGTCAGCTGAGGAAACCAAAAACATTAAAATAAAAATTAAAAAATGGAAGCGTGCTGGGCCCATAACCCAGAGGTCCGTGGATCGGAACCACGCCCTGCTACCACTTACTGTAGCGACCTTTACTAAATAATGGCACGCCAGGCAATTTAACACTTTGGGTGTGGGATCAGGCGTCGTGGTACAGAGGCGGGAGACAAGGCAACATAGTCAGTTAAAAATACTAAGGAATAAACCATGGGTTAAAACAACAAAATAAAAGGAATGTATTGTAAAGAAATAAATATACAAGTCATGTGGAAACCAAAGAAAGAACCAAAAGCAAAACAGAACATAAAAAGCACTCCTAACGGTAGACAATCCCCACGTGGTCATTTTAAAGCCAACGGTCACGCATGACAGAAAAAACATTTAAAATAAATGAGAAAAGAAAACATATTTCTTGGATACAAGAATATCATTTGCCCCAGCAATAGGCTGAAATATAAAACATCAAACTTAAGAACGGGAGAGGAAAGTTCCCAATGACGAAACAGAAATGCCATGAGGCATCAAGTTCCACAACAGAAAATTCTCCTAAGAGAAATCCACGAGCAGAAAGCTAAAAAAAAAAAATGAAGGATATTACCATCACAGTAGGCAACACCAAAACTATAAGAATTAAACACAGAAGTTACTAAATACCAAAGGGCTAAGCATCTGCCCTGGAGCGAAGAGCTCCAACATCAAGTCTGTGTTTGACCGAGGCCAACGGAGAAGTCCTTGCTGCCGACTGCCCAATCAAGAGCCAAGCCGTTAGCAATAGTAGACCATTTACACAATGCAGAACATTGTCGTCCTCAACAGAGTACCCTAAGCGGACTACCGCTAAAAGAAAGAATAAAATATCAACATAAATAACCTCAAAACAAATCGAAAAGCGTAATAAATTTCAAATGGGACCACTAGCTATACATTCACAGAGGGCAGGCAGCATGGCCATTGCCCTGTACCTAGCTTACAGTTCAAAGTTGTGCATCCCTAATTTATGACTAAAATAAGTCAGTCTTAATAAGGTCCAGCACTCACAAACGACACTGCGAGTATTAATAATTTAACAAACTTGAATGATGAAGAGTCTGTCCTTTTAGCACTCGAAATAATCATATCAGATCATACCTTTGTTCATGGTGTAGGCCTAACGTGGCCGAGGCTCCGAGAGCTCGGCCAGCAGGCGCCTTGTTTATTACATAGTTCTCGTTCAAATGGGGCGAGAGCAGACTCTCATTTGTTCAACTGGCCGGCCAGCAAGCAGAAGAGCTGCAAGAGTCAGTTAATTGTTACAAAAGTGCATGTGATCGCTTTGGTCTTACCATAAATGTCAATAAGACTAAAGTCTTCGCACAACCTTCACCAGGCACACCTCTTCCTCAGTTCAATATCTCCATCTCAAATTTGCCATTAGAACAGGTAGACCACTTCTCGTACCTGGACAGTACCATTTCTGTGAGCTGTACCTGTGAGCAGGATGTGGATAAGAGAATTGGCGCAGCCCATGCAGCATATGGATGATTAGCGCACCGGGTCTTCATGAATAAAGATCTGTCCACGTGTACAAAGCAGTAGTCATTTCTACATTGTTGTATGGCTGTGAAACATGGACCCTTTACCGACGTGATCTTGGGAAGCTTCAGCGCTTCCACCTACAAAAACTTCGATCAATCCTGAGGATTAAATGGGAAGACCGCATTACCAATATTGCTGTTCTTGAAAAGGCTCAAATCAACAGCATAGAATCATCCATAATAGGTCACCAATTTAGATGGATTGGTCATGTTCATCGGATGGATGATGTGAGATTACCTCGTCAAATGCTATATGGTGAGTTATGCTATGGCACCAGACCTCATGGTGGTCCTAAGAGGCGCTACAAGGACCAATTTAAGCAGACCCTGAAATTGACAGGTCTTGATTCACAAACCTGGGACATGCTGGCTGAAGACCGTTCAACTTGGCGCCATACCATCTTGGATACTGTCAAAACGTTTGAAAGGGATCGACGCACACATGAAGAGGCCAAGCGTCAAGCTAGGAAACTTCGAGCTGCCCAACCACGTCCTCCTCCAGCAATACTATGTGACTTGTGTGGACGCTTGTTCCATGCCAAGATTGGACTCTTTAGTCACTGAAACACATCCACAAACTGGACTGAAGGAAGAAGATTTATACTCGGATTCGAGAGTTAAATCCGATTATGATGATGAAAGTAGCTGTTAAACATCACCAGTTTAGCTGATTTTGGAATCGTGTCATCCCATAGAAGTGTTCTTACTTGTTGGTAGAATTCTGATTCCTTTTGCACACTGTTGGTAATTTCTTTACTGATCAAATTATCACTGGAGATTACACTTCCAAGGTAAGGAAACCTGTCCACACACTCCAACTGGTGGTCTCTTAGTTTAACACTTGCTGGACACCCATCTCTGTTGACTACCATCACCACTGTCTTTCTACATTTTTAGTTCCGAAATTGAGAGGGGGCACTATAGATGCGAACTTCACAAAAATCCATTATTTTGGGAAAGAGAGAGAGAGTAAAAATAAGTCATTTTATTTTAATGCTACATAGTACGATATATTTAATCAAAATAAACGAAGTTTACATCTTTAATCAGCCCATTATGAGACTGCCATAACCTCACTTATCCACCACTATTCCTGGCTATCCCCCAATGACTTTCACTACTATCCCTTGCTAGGCAAAAATCTTAGTATCAAAGAAATAGAATGGAATGGACAAAGTATCAGACATGGAACTGGAAACTTTATTTTTATTTGAACAAAGGGAGGGAGAATGCATCAATTAGGGAATGAGTGATGATGCTGAACGATGACATCGCACTAACCATTGTAAACGCAACCGACTACGTATTATTCACATGTTTCACATTAATATACCAATAACTTCTCAAACAAACTTGGGCAGTTCTTGCAACAAATGAAATTTGTTTAAAATAAAACTGAGAAGAAGCCTGATGCAAACTTCATTTCCAAGGGCACTACATCTTTGTCTCAGAACACCTATATAATCTTTGTATACAAAACAAAAGAATGCCGGCAAGATATGAAACTGTAACTTTCATTGGCCGGATTTTAAACTTGGCGCTTCTACTCGGCCAATAGTGTGGCTTCTTCTATTGGATATTGGGTGAAGCCTATTGGCTACACAATTCGATATCCTGCCCAATCACGTACATGTACGCAAAATGGCGGTCATTATCGTCTGAATAACAAAAATAATAATCTAACAAGAAAAATATTTTCGTCGTAAAAGGGGATGAATTTCAGTTATAATTGAATTTTTTTAAAGAATTCGTCAATTTCCAAGAATGATGTATTTTGACTCTCAATATTAAGGAGGGGTACTATACGCAATTTCCAAGAGTTTTGTATTTTGGTTCTCAAAAAATTAAGGGGGGGGGGGGGTACAATAGGCGAGTAAATACGGTATTTGGTGAACAGGGAATAAAAGAAGATAAACTTATATTGGGCTATACATTGTTAACCATTTTGAACATTTTATTGGAATATTGACTCTAGTAGTTGTGTGTAACAGCCAATAGGACTTCACTAGAGCGGTATTGAGACTGTTAGTTTTAACCTTCTGTTCTGTCGGTTGCATGTGTATCAGAATGATACAAGTGTGCGTTTCTCTTGTGTCATTGTGGCAACAGTACCTTCCTGTTTCCCCCTCCATTTCCAGTCATTTCACAGCCTTCGTGCAGTCACACTGTCAGCTACTCGGAGCATATGTATCAGATTGATACATTGCGACATACGGCGCAACATTTATTCATAAATCTCTTTCTTTTTCGTGGATTTTACCTCTGATATGTTATATGATATGATGGCACAGAAGCAAACATATAATCTGGAAGATCCTTGGGATAAAGAAGCTGTTCAGAGACTAATTTTAGATGAAGATTTAGTTTGTAGTTCCTTTTATTCATTACTTGTGATTATTTTTACTCACATTGTATGATGTTTACAGAAAACTGTATTTTAGAAATAAATAATGAATGATTATCAGTGTTAGATACCGACAGTTGTGGCTACGCTGGCTAAAGCGCAGCATTAGGTCATGGGGCCAAGCTCTCTGCTGAATCGGTAGACGCGTGGGTTCGAGCCCCACCGTCGGCTGTCCTTGAAATGGTTTTCCGTGGTTTCCCATTTTCATCACCAGGCAAATGCTGGGACGGTACCTTCTGACAGGCCACGGCCGCTTCCTTCCACATCCTTGCCCAGTTTCATTCACCATCATTCATTTCATATCTCATTAACTCCTCTCATGAGGTTGGTGTCAGGAAGAGCATCCGGCCGTAAAAACCTTCGCCACAAAGACTTCCATCGCATCTCATCCCCGACCCCGTTGGAAAACGGGAATAATAAGGGGTAGACAGACAGACATCAGTGTTAGATCTTTCACGGGGTGGACAAGTCCGGGCCTACCTCTTCGAGAAATCATATCTCAAACCGAAATAACTACAGTACTTATCGACCTATAACCTTAATATAATTAACAAACTAGCTAACTAAGAACACGTTGAAACTAGAAAATAATAAAATAACGAAGTAGAGATGGAAACAAAAAATATTAAAACTCTATGCTAAAAGTAAACGAAACGATGACAATGAAACTAACTCCGACACAGCGACTGAATCGTGAGCAATGCGCTGGCAACGTGTGGAGCTAATTGTCAAAATCCAGCCAATAGGAGCCCACGGCGGCGATTTTCGATCGTTCCCACCAAATATGCCAGATTCTTACTCTCGAAATACAGAGTAGAACACCATTTGCTAAGGTCCAATTAACCCTTTCAGCATTACCATTCTGTTCTGGACATTCCTTCACTGTTTTCCTGTGTAGGATACCATTATTTGACAGAAATTCACTGAATTCTGTACTTACCTATTCCCCCCTCCTCCATCTGTTTGCAGTGCCATGATTTTTCTATTTTCAGTGTTGTTTTCCACTTCTGCTTTTTTACTTTTTAAATTTAGCACACACTTCAAATTTCCTTTTTAAGAAATAAACAGTCAGGACTCTTGGAAAATCATCAACAAAAGTTACAATGTACTGAGACCCTCCTAAGGATTTTACACACTTACCCATTACATCACTGTGTATTAATTGTAGTGGTTGGACCGACTTTGGGAACCCTTTCTTTGTTATCTTTCCCTTGACACATACATCACAATTTTCTTTATCCATCCCTTTTAATTCAATCAGGAATTTTCTTTAATCCCTCTTCATGCCAGTGGCCTAGCCTTTCATGCCAATTCACTGCACTCCTTAATGCCACAGCATTACACACAACACTTTCATTGTCAAGCTCACAAACCTGATTCTTGATTGCTCTAAAAGTTATTTCATCATTCATCATACCCAAAGCAAAATTTTCATGTGTTTCACAAACTACTTTCTTCTTTGACAACTTAGAACAGGAAATCAAATTATATCCAAATTCAGGCACAAACAAAACATCATTCAACTCCAGTGTACAGCCACCGGACTCATCAGTTAGATTAATGCTAACAACTCCTATACCTTTCACAGGAACATTGCCCTTTCCCATACTAACAAATCCACTTGCTGGGATTTTAGAAGTAAACATAGATTCATTATTGAAGATATAATCAGTTGAGGTACTATCTAACAACCACTCGTTATTTTGTAGGTTCATTGTTGCCAAATTTATTGCAGTGTTGCAAGAAATCACCCTTCCCTTTGAATTTGAACCAGAATTCCGTCCCGAATTATCATTACCCTTCTCAAAATTTTCCTTCCTAGGACTAGCCCAGTCACGACCATAATGCCCCTCTCCCCCACAATTGTAGCACTTCTCTTCTTTCTTACATGGGCATTCCCTTGCCATGTGTCCCACTTTATTACAGTAGAAACATTTTCTCGCTTCGTATTCTCCTCGTTTTGGGTTGGACCAGGGTTGTTGACCTCTGCCGCGACCTCTCTATCTGTTCTTGGTACTGGATGCCTGGGTGAAGTTGGACACCAGTGCTCCCTGTGCTTTGTCTTCACCCTCTCGAAAGCCTCGATCACCATCTTCTTGGAGTAGCACTCCTTTCAACTTCTGAAATATTAAATTCATCAAGAATAGCCACTGTCACTTTATACTTCTCTTCATTCAGTCCAGCCAAAAACAAACCTGCTATTTGTCTATCATTTAATTCTAAACCGTATCCAGCACTTTGAATAACCTGATTCATTCCCTGTATTTCAATCATGTAGGAATGCATCGTCTTCTCAACCTTTTTTGTTACATTAAACATCCGCTTCATGACCTTGAGTGTGTTCCTCAAGGTATAAATGGTATGTACTAGGTATATCTTTCAAAGTTGTCCAGGCTTCTTTTGCTAACACACACTCTCCTATGTCTTCAATGTATTCCCTTGAAACATTCTTTAAAGTGAATTCCAACGCCTTGCGGTTAAGTTAAGTCTTGCTTGGTCTACATTGAGATCTTCTTCATCTTCTTCGAAACCAGGATTAATAGCATTCCAACAGTTCTTCTCTATCAATTCTGCCCTTGCAACCTTGGACTCTTTTAACTTCTCTAATACAATTGATCCAGTTCCTTCTGTCATCCTCAACTTGACTTCAAACTTGGGTGCTGCTTTCAGGTTGATTCTTCCTTTACAATTCACACTATCTTGCTGTTTCTTTATCACTATATGCTTCCTGGGCCCATAACCTTTAGGTTTTATTAAATTCCAGGAGCAGTTAATATAACAGTTAGGAGTTTATTCATCTCATGCACTTTACATTTGGCTGACACATCCTCTCCATTCAGACAACACAGCAGAACACCAACAATGTGCAATAGAGATGGGCAGCAGTCGACTGAAAACAGTCGAATTAGTCGATAGTTAAAACAATCGACTTATTCGACTGCTTTTAAAAAACAGTCTAATTAATTCAACGACTACTCACCGTATCATAAACAAGTCGTTTGCAAACGACTGATCCCAAAGCTATCGTTGGAAATCATTCGAATGAAACAAGTCGATGGCAAAAAACTACTTCCAAGCGAATGGAATCATTCGAATAAAAGTAGTCGTTGTAAACGACTGATCCCAAAGCAATCGTTGGAAATCATTCGAATGAAACAAGTCGTTGGAAAACGACTACTTCCAAGCGAATGGAATCATTCGAACAAAAGTAGTCGTTGTAAACGACTGATCCCAAAGCAATCGTTGGAAATCATTCGAATGAAACAAGTCGTTGGCAAACGACTAATTCCAAGCGAATGGAATCATTCGAATTTAAGTAGTCGTTCTAATCAAACGACTTCTTCAGGATAACTTCATGCTACAATTCATTGTGCTGTATGTTTATTGTAGAACTTTAATTAATAAGTTAAGTATACCTGTAGGTGCCTATAGTTGTATACAGTTCGTTGATTCTTTCAATGAAATAGCCTAAATCCAATTGTCCAAGTTATTGGACAATTCAATATTGTCATTCAATATTTAGGTTATGTTTGAACTCCAGATATCGGTTTTGTGGCACATCATCCCAGGCAAGCCGGTAAATACCTTTGCCTCCCAGTCAGATGGATCATTTAGCCGTAATTTTGAATTAGAGTAAGGTTGTAGTATGCGTGGTCAGATTTAGACAATATCCTAGGCTACTCCATGAAGGGGTTATGGCTACACCTTCTATGTTTGTTTAATGAATAGAGTAACTGAAATGAGGGATGTATACTGATTTTAAGATTTTTGAATGAGTTTATGATTTTTTTAATAGAATTTAATGATGTCTTCAGTAAAGTTGAAGGAGACATGATCGTGTTTAGACAATAGCCTACTCCATGAAGGGGTCATGACTATGCCTTCTATATCTGTTTAAGGTGTAGTGTGGCTGAAATGAGGGAGGTTTACTGATTTTGGTGTTTGTGGAGTAGTCTTTTCGTTTATAATTTAGGTTTTTGTGAAGCTTGTTGCGGAGTTGTTTTATGGATTTTATTGCTCTGCAAATGAAGTGTATTAGGGGTTTCTGGGTTTGGTTTAGCTGTAGTTTACAGGGTTATGGCTGAGAGTTGTTGTAGCAGGCCTAACAACTGTGTCAGAGCAGTGGCGTGCTGTGTGTGAGGGGGGAAGGGGTTAGTGGCAAAGGCATGAGGGCAGGGAAGGAAGAGTTATAGCGTTGTCTGTAGTTAAACTGCCGTTGCCTTATGGCTGATTTTATGTACTGACATCCATCATAAGATAGAGTGGTGAAGTGAATCTCTACATCTATTTCAGCGGGTACTGTGAGGACAGCTTGACCGTATGCACAAATTGATTCTGGTCGTCAATTGTTTGGAGATGGGCAGCACCGCAGCAGTCGACTGAAAAATGTTAAATCCATCGACTTGTTTGACTGCTTTTAAAAAACAGTCGAATTAATTCAACGACTACTCACCGTAAAATAAACAAGTCGTTTGAAAACGACATATCCCAATTGTGTTTTAACTTTTAACATGTAGAACGCGCTCGGATAGTTTCACGTTCCGGTCGTCAATTGTTTCAGCACATGGATAGCGCACGCATTAAAAAAACTTAGTATTTACCGTATATACTCGAATACCACCCGCACATTTTTAAACAAAATCGGACGTGAAAATTTGGGGTGCGGGTCTTATTTGAGTCATCCTGATTTTAAAGATTTAAATTGCCCGCCACGCGCGATATCGGGTGTTGCGAGTATCTGCTAGATGGTGCTAGCCTTCTTCCGGCTATCACTTTGTTTTACCGTAAGCAGGCGGTGTCATACTTCCTCGCGCACGTGTCGCGCACGTTTTCCGAGTGTAAACATGAGTTGTACGAAGAGTTTGCGGTCGTTTAATGTGAGTGAGAAGCTGAAAGTTGTGAGGGAAGCTGAAGTTATTGGAAATCGTGCCCGGCAGGAAATACAGTGCACTCCCGATAATTCGCGTGTGGATAATTCGTTTTGCGGTTAATTCGCGGGTCTCCATGAGTATTTTTTAAATTGGGAATTCTCACAGCAACTAATCATCACGCTAAGTTAAGCAATCTCTGTCGTTTAAAAGAATTTTGATGCGACGCAATGCGTAAAGACGAAATCATTGAGACTAGGGAAGACTGAACTGCATTTCTCTGCGATGCAACAGTAGGCCTAATTGCGCAATCTTCGAAACTTACGCGCATGTAGCCGCGAGTGGTATAGCACAGATTTCCTTTGTCTTTGAAGCCCAAACAATACAAGAGGAATGCACTTTCACTCGGAACCTACCCTCCCTTTCCCAACAGCCACGCTCCAAGGTCGCTGATCTGTGAGTTGTGAAGGGTGGATGTGCGGACAGCGTATTGTAAACAGCGATTATTGCGTAATGGCGCAAATGCGCACGACATCGAGAGCGTGTTTGTTCGATGCTCTTCATGCAGTCAACTAGTCGGGAGGAAAGTACCGCTACTCCGCTCGTACAAAAGCAAGCGCTTGCCGACTTTTGTAACGACGATATTTCGAACGGGCAAGTTAGACGTCGATAAAGACGATTATGATTTACTACAGAAAAGCAAAGAAGAAATATCATGGCATTTGACTGTTGGTGAGGAAAACGGAAATCCAGTAGATTTCGAGTGCGGGAGTGATGCAACGGAAATCCCGAAATTTTCCCACAGTCAAGCTAGTGTCTCTAGTCACACTTATCTTTTATATAGAAAAACGAGATGAATTTTCGTTTTCATATAATATTTTCTTTGGAAATGTGCAATCGAAAAATAGAATAAACGATCTAAGAAACAAAAAGTAATGACGGCTTTTTTTAAATATATTAATGTAGGCATAATCCACATAGGCCTACCAGTAGCCTAGCATGTCGTATAAGACACTACAATCAGGAGTTAAAATTATTATTTCGCGTGTTCAAGCCTATTTCAATATTTTAACCAATAGTTTTGTTTTTCCTAGGCTTAACAAAAATAACTGCGGATAATTCGCTGAAGTTCGTGCATTAATTACCGCGAATTAACGAGAGTGCACTGTATGATATTGACGAGTCATGTATTCGTGATTGAGCGGGATGACGTCTATGCTACAACCACTGGATGTCTGCGTGAACCGCCCGTTCAAAGCAGCCTTGAAACAGCTGTACACGGAGCAGATGGGGGCCGATAAGCACACACTGACTCCAACTGGTCGTATTCAGCGCCCGGAAGTTCAGCTGCTATGTTCGTGCATTTTGACGGCATGGAATCGTATCTCGGGAGATCTCATACGGAAGAGCTTCAAGAAATGTAGTATTTCGAATGCTATGGATGTCAGTGATGACGACATTTAGTGGGATGGTGATAAAAGTTCCGAAGTTGGTACTTCTGATGACGATGAATGAAGTGTTTGTGTACTTTTATTTGTATTTTTAATCGTTTGATGTGTGTTATTTTAGGACGACTTCAAAACTGTTGGAAACTATTTTGGATAAATGCTATTCTGTTTATTTAGTTACGATTGTACATAATTTTGAGTATTTTTTTTTTTTTAATTTTGTTCTTCAAAATCAGGGTGCGGGTCTTATTCGAGGGCGGGTCGTATTCGAGTAAATACGGTACATTGTTGCCAACATCTCCACTGAAAGTTCGCCCTCGTTGCTGTTCTAAAGTGTTCTATTTTCGTGTGTATTTACTGTAGGCCATAATTTTCTTGTTCAAGTCGTATTTCAGCTCTACGTTCTTAGTACTTCAGAGAGGATTAAATTAGTGAACACATAGCCTAACTTGTTTATGACTCTATGGACATATTTTACATTTACTATTTTTTGGCATTAAAATATGAAGTGTGATTATTTCAATGTTGGCTATGGAATTGTTCCCGGTACTTAAGAACTCCCTCTCAGTAATAGTGATTTAATTTACTCTTAGGTTAATTAAGTATTGGTCTATTACTTCACTTATCCACAGTACATACAGGTAATGTGCCCTGTATCAATACTGGTATCGGGGAACATTTACTCACACATTTTGCATTAAATGAAATGTGCAACATTGCAAATAATGGCTGCACTCTATACGACGTAAACCACCATTTCGAAGCACAGTAAAAATCAATAAATAACTTTGACCAATTGCATGTTGCCGAGCATCGAGTAGTTCAAACTAACGTATGCAAAAATAGGTGGGTTAAGGAGAAGTTTGATTTTCATCTGTTGGTACGACTCAACTCAGCCGGTAACGGCTTGCAGTGCTTTGTACGCTGCCTAGAAGCGACTACTTTCAGTCGAATACATGAAACAACACGCTTAGGAGCTATGCGAATTCAGGTAACCATTCGACTGAAAGTAGTCGACTATCTAGTCGATAGTTTCTTCCAATGAATGACTAGTCAGTCGATGGTTAAAAGTAGTCGATAGTCCCATCTCTAATGTGCAATGGTTTTAAACTAGCATTCTTATACTGCTCTAGCCAAGTCTCTTCCTATTGGCTGTTGCACTCAAATGCTAGAGTCAATATTCAATAATTTCATGTTAAAATTTGATACTTTTATTCGTTTTGAGTCTGTGAAATTTTAATAAAAAGATTATTGTTTTAAGTTTCTCTTATTTAGTGATTGGCTGTTAAGGGGGAGTATTGGATAATTGACTCTAGTAGTTGTGGGTAACAGCCAATAGGAAGAGACTTGACTAGAGCAGTATTAGACTGTTAGTAGTGGCTTTGGTGGCGTAGTTGGTAGCATGCTGAACTGCTGTGCCCAAGATAACGGGTTCAAACCCGGCCGAAGTCGTTGGATTTTTTAAGAGCGTTAAAATCCTTCAGTATGTCTTCCTTCGGAGGGGAAGTAAAGCCGGCGGTCCCATGTCATAGATTTATGGCATGTAAAAGATCCTTCCACAGACTAAACTTGTGTGAAGCTAAATTTCTAGGTTTGATTTCGTCGGAACACTCTATGAAAGTTCCAACGTTCACCACTAGGTATCATTGACATCTGGTAGTGAAAGTTTGAACTACTTGAAATTGAACGGGACTTGTAGCTCACCCTATGGGTGGCCGCTAGAAGAAGCTACAACTTTTGGCGAGCTGAACAAGTCCTCGGACACTCCCGGCACAAAAATCCATACGATAAATAAATATACTGTTAGTTTTAAACATTGCAATGTTGTTCTGCTGTGTTGTCAGAATGGAGCTGTGTCAGTCAAGTGTAAAGTGCCTGGATAAATAAACTCTGGACTTTTAAACTAACTGTTCCTGGAATTCATAAAACCTAAACATTTAAGTTGCTAAAATCTATTACCATATTTGCTCGCATATATCTCGCACTTTTTTGACCAAAAATATGTGCGAAAATTTTCGGTGCGAGATATACGCGGGGAATGACTGTATTCCCCAAAAAAGAAAAAAAATAATTGCATTATTGAAACAAGGCAACTGGCATACGGTACTCGCCCTATTCATTGTCACTGCCGTCACTGCTGCCAATCTCCGAGGTACTCTCACGTGCATCGTTCTGGTCATCATCTCATACTGCTTCATCCTGACTTCTGTCCAATGCATTTGCGATGCACGTCTTCAAGAAGCTCTTCACAACAATGTCTGTCGATACCATTTATTTCTATTCGTTATGGTTATGCGTCATTAAGAACCTATGAAAAAGACGTCATACGCTCGTTAAAGATGATTCAAGGCAGAAAAGGAATTTAGAGCGAAGTCGCTTAGCGATCGGTACGATCGATCATCTTCCATATTGATTCCTCGCTACAAGAACGAGCGAGCTCGAACTTAGCCGATCGCAGCCAAAGACTAACGATGTGCGGCGTGCTATAACACTCACTGCTTCATCCTGACTTCCGTCCAATGCATTTGCGATGCACGTCTTCAAGAAGCTCTTCAAAACAATGTCCGTCGACTCCATTTATTTCTATTCGTTATGTTTATGCGTCATTAAAAGCCTCCGTGGCTTAGGCGGCAGCACGCCGGCCTCTAACCGCTGGGTCCGTGGTTCAAATCCCGGTCACTCCATGTGAGATCTGTGCTGGACAAAACGGAGGCAGACAGGTTTTTCTCCAGGTACTCCGGTTTTCCCTGTCACAATTTCATTCCAGCAACACTCTCCACTATCATTTCATTTCATCTGTCATTCATTTAATCATTGCCCCAGAGGAGTGCGTCAGGCCTCGGCAGCCGGCACAGTTCATATCCTCGCCGCTAGATGGGGGCTTCATTCATTCCATTCCTGACCCGGTCGGAGACTGGAAGCAGGCTGTGGATTTTCATTTCATGTTTATGCGTCATTAAGAACCTATGAAAAGGTTTCCTTTATTGTTGTCCGTCAGTTGCCTTGTAGACATCAGTACCGGAAATCCGGCTTCGAATATAAAGGAAATCTCATTAAAGATGATTCAAGGTAGAAAATTAATTTAGAGCGCAGACGCTTAGCGATCGATACGATCAATCATCTTCCATATCGATTCCTCGCTACATGAACGAGCTCGAACTTAGCCGACCACGGCCAAAGACTAACGATGTGCCGCGTGCTATAAAACTCACGCCGCGCCGCGTGCTATAAAACTCACGCCGCGCCGCATTTTTACACGTGCTTGCACGCGGCCGAGCTCTGATGCAACGAATGCGTAAAGACGAAATCATTGAGATTGGAGAAGACTGAACTGCATTTCTCTACGATGTAACAGTAGGCCTACTTGCACAATCTTCGAAACATACGAGCATGTTGGCGCGAGTGGTATAGCACAGATTTCCTTTATCTTCGAAGCCGGATTTCCGGTACTGATGTCTACAAGGCAACTAACGGACAACAACAAAGGAAACCTCTGCTGCCAAAACGAACGATACATTGCATATCGATAACTGTTGTGGCACGCTAATCGCGCTAAGGTATCGCTTCGGGTAAGTTCCTGGACAATGACGACTGTTGTTGTGCGCTATATCGAATGTGTTTCTACCTCAAGGTTATTACGGTCATTTATATGACTGCATCAGAAATGAATGCGAGATATATGCGAGTACTTTTTTCCCCCTGAAATTTCAAATTAAACAAGTAGTTCCGTGAAGAACTATACAGCCTATTTTCATATATCCTACTTATGTTAACTGCCACTATCAACATACAAAATTTCAGTTTGATTGCTGTAATAGATTCGTAGATATTGAGAACCGACTAAATATTTCGGATGGTCGCCATGTTGGATTTTATATATGTAGGTCCTAGAGTTATGTACTGTTACATGAAGATTATTGTGTACGTGTAGCATTCAAATTTCAATCGCATGTTTAGGACACAAGAAGTAACAAGGAGATTTTAAAATTTCGCACAGCTGCCATCTTGTGGTTAAGGAAACAATTGAAATGAATTAGATGCCAGTGGATTAACATTCGTATAAGGATTTACTGTATCTAGTTTCACTGCACTAGGATGGTTAAATTGCGAGAAACGTCCATGTGAATATTTATACTTCACGTCGCCGCAATGTTGAATTTGTGATCACCAGGTTATTAAAATCCTATAGGTGAACTTATGTTCATAGCCCCTATGAACATAAAGAAATTCAGTTTGATTGCTATAATAGATTCATAGATATTCAGAGCCGTCCAAATATTTCGGATGGTCACCATGTAGGATTGTTAAATATATATAGGCCATAGAGTCATGTACCATTAGAGGAAAATTATTGCGTAGGTTCATTATTCAAACTTTCACTTCGATCGCATGATTACGACACAAAAAATAAAAACTTAATTTTAAAATTCGCGCAGCGGCCATTTTAAGGTTATGTAAACAATTGAACTAAATTGGATACCAGTGCATTACAATGTGTATAAACATTTCCTGTACCAGATTTTATTGCGTTTGGAACATTAAATTGGGAGAAAGGTCTATTTAAAATTTTCAAATTCGCTTGGCGGCCATGTTCGTTTTGTAGTTAACCGGTTTTTGAAAGTCTTATAGATGAACTTCCAGTAGTGCCCTTTATCTCCGTACAAAATTTCAGGGTGATACCGCTAATAGTTTCAGAGATATAGAATGCCGGTGAAATATTTCGCACATCCGCCATCTTGTGGTTATGTAAACAATTGAACGAAGTTTGATGTCGGTGCATTACAATGCGAATAAACATATACTGTACCAAGTTTTATTGCGTTTGGTTGGTTAAATCGCGAGAAACGTCTATTTAAAAGTCGCAAATTCGCGTGGCCGCCATGTTGGTTTTGTAGTTACCAGTTTTTCAATAGTCACATAGGTGAACTTCTAGTAGTTCCCTTTATCACTGTATAAAATTCCCGGTTGATATCGGGAATAGTTTCGGAGATATTGAATGCTGGTGAAATATTTCGCACAGCCGCCATGTTGGATTGGTAAGACGTAACAAAATTTGAAGGGCACGGTCGGGGTCGCCCGGGGTAGTGCTATTAACTTACCGAGTTTCATTGAAATCGCTCCAGCCGTATATAAGTTATTAGGGGGACACACACACACACCTCTCTCACACACACACACATGCACACACAGACACACGGACAAAAGGTGATCTCATAAGCCTATTTTTTCAAAATTGAAAATAGGCTAAAAATGGGGTGCGAGATATACGCGAGCAAATACGGTACATCTCATGACATTTTCTTTGTGATAATTTTGATAGAAATGTGGTTTTTGTTTTGTTTGAATGTAGGCACAAGCTGGTGGTTCCCAGCCTCAGCAACAACAACAACAGCAGCAGCAGCAACAGCAGCCTGGAGCCGTGCGTGAGCGCCACACCATTTGGCAGGGAGTACTGGAGTGGATTGAGAAAGCTAAAAACCCTAATGATCCACAGAAACTAACACGTCATGTGCCATGTCAAGTTTCAGCAAATCCAAAGGATGGAGAGCCTGACCTGTAAGTACTGAAGCTAAACTTTAGGAATTGCTACCGTATTTTCTCGTACAGTGAAACCCCTCAAATCCGAACTAATTGGGGCTGTAGTCAGTTCGGATTTCAATTTGTTCGGATTAGCCAAAAAAATATCCATAGCCTAAAGCAGGTTGTGAGGATGCTGGAGAAGGTTGTCTAGAGTAGTGGAAGACAGTTGATGTCAATGAAGAATGCACCGAACATGAAATAGTGAGTCAACATGACAGCAATGTAGCTAGTGACAGTGAGGAAGAAGAAACTTGGACAGACAATGTGACTTATACTGAGGCTGCATCTGCTCTGGACATCGCATTGCGCTTCGTAGAACAACACGAAGCAGCCACGCCAAACGATGTCATGTCCATGCGTAATTGCCTCTGCGGGAAGGTTTTCGTCACTTCGACAATTGAAGATAACTGATTCAAAGTGAAAGATTAAGTGATATTTTGTGTGTTTCTATTGTTATTTCATTGTTCTTGCAAAGTGATTAACCTAAGAAATTACAATAACCATATTTTCCGATTTTCAATCCAGGATGAGATATGTATGCAGGCACAGTTACACTCTGTTACGTATGCTAACTCTACTTCTTTGTTAATTTTTCAACTAATTTTTGAAAAATAAGGTTATAATGTAGAATATGAAATTGTTTTATAACTAAATAAATACGTTTCTCTGTTTTCCATGTGTTTTTCAAACTTAAAATTGTCGAAGAAAACTCGTTCGGATTACCCGGGATTTCGGATTTCTGGGGTTCGGATTTGAGGGGTTTCACTGTATATACAACACATTAAGAAAATAAAAATACAGGTAAAAATTTCAGATGTTGAAATTATTCAAATACAGTAGAGTCTCGCAAACTCGGCACTCCGGATTTCTCAGCCACCCTGACAGGAGAAAAAAAAATCATGATTTTTGTTTGTTTTTGTGTTCCCGCACAGAGCATTATTATGTTTTCTTTCATCTTCTCAGTCTTCTCCGTTATGGACATTCTTGTTTGTTCCCCATCTTTGTGACGAGGCTTCAAGAAACAGGTTTCAAAGCGAAAAAAATAATTTGTAGGCCTAGTTTTTCTAAGTTTTCTTTTATAATTTAATTGTTTCCCTTGATTTTTATGCATTACGGTAGTACAGTACTGAACTATATATTCAAGTACTGTAATTGTAGTGGCTTAATCGTTTTAAAACTTGTGTTTCTGTTAAAACAAATAAATGTACTGCATTGCATTACTTTTAAACAAAAACAAACAGCTTATTTCTTCTTTTTAACACATTTCCCGATAACCCGCCATTTTCGCGAACTCGGCCACCCTTCGGTCCACATCAGGCCGAGTTTGCAAGACTCTACTGTAATTCAGATATTAAAAAAGAATTTTTTTAGAAGAAATTATCTAAGAGGTTAATGAGTTTGGACCTAGAGAGAAGCATAGGTGGACTTGGGAACCATGAAGAGCAGCGTGACCACCAGGCTCAAGGAACACAGCAGACACAGCCACCTGGGTCAAACTGAGAATTCGTCAGTTGCTGAGCAATCTCTCTTGCTCGGCCACGATGTACAGTACGGGGACACGGAGATACTCTCCACTACCACACATACCACGGGAAGCTATAGAAATATTCAAACACCCCTGACAACTTCAATCGAAAGGAAGAAATTGAACGTTTGCATAATACATGGATCCCGGCCCTTAGGAATACCAAGGCCAAGATATCATGCACACATCAACCTGAAGAACCTTCCTGCTACAACCCGGCAGTCGCCCATGGAACACCTGACCCTCACAAATTCAGTCGCCGAAGCCGGAGCATGCGCCGCACCCCGCAACATTTACGCGAGACCAGACTATCTAGCCGGATTGTGCAGAGAGCGCTCGGCCCACACGGTATAAATACTGCGAGCAGTGGAGCTTGTCCTCTTTCCACTACTGACCAAGGAAAGGAGCGGAACCCTTGAAAATGGCGGACGCAGTTTCCGGTGAAACACCGGGAGATATCCTGTCTGGACCACGACCTATGAGCCCGAACAACTTGTACTTAATTATGTAACCTGTTTGTTTCCAAATCTGTATTTCGAAAACAAAAGTTATGTTGGTAGGGAAGAAACACAAGAAAAAAAGAATGTCAGGTAGGAGGAACTAAATTGGAGCAGATAGGAATATTTTTAAGTACTGTACATAGGCTGAGTATTCTCCCAGGATGGAAGTACAGGGTGAGGCAATGAAACGGCACGATTTTGAAAACCCACAAATAATTTATTTAGAAAAAAAGGATTATTGTTTTAACATAAATCTTAAGTACATGAGTGGAAATTAATGTTTAACCATAAAAACATTATTATTTTGTGAATACAGTGCCAGTAAGATGGCGTCCTTGGTTTGGCACGCATTGTCGGAGTCTGAGATGAAATCCATCCATGACGTTTTGTAGCATCTGCAACGGAATGTTGTTAATTTCCTGCCGAATTCGCTCCTTCAGGTCTTCTTTTGTTCTTGGTGGATAAACCTGGAAGACTTTGGACTTAAGATAGCCCCAAAGAAAGAAATCTGGAGCTGTCAAGTCTGGTGAACGGGCTGGCCAAGGGTTATCACCATTCTTGCTGATAAGGCGTCCAGGAAATGCGAGTTTCAGTAAATCCATAGAAACATTAGCAGTATGGCTTGTTGCACCATCTTGCTGGAAGAGTGTTTCTTCATTTGGATGATACTGATCGATTTCAGGCAGACCAAACGTTACCAACATGTCAGAATAACGTTGAGAGTTTACCGTCACCGTGTTGCCATGTTCATCTTCAAAAAAATAGGGTCCCACGATTGCACGAGATGACATTGCACACCACACTGTTACTTTTTCAGAATGGAGAGGTTTTTCATAAAGTTCTTGTGGGTTATGTTCTGACCAATATCGGAAGTTCTGCTTGTTCACGTAGCCACTTAGATGAAAGTGGGCTTCGTCACTCATCCATAAGTTGTGCACTCTTTCTTCATTTCTTCCGAGAACATTAAGCATCGTTCGGCAAAAGCTTATACGATTATTGTAATCATGAGGTTGTAGGGTTTGCACTAATTTTGTATGGATGATAGTGTAGGTCGTTCTTTAAAATCCGTCTCACCGATCGATTGCTGAGACCAAGTTCTGCGCTGTGACGTCTCGCTGATTTTCGAGGACTTCGTTGCAATGCTTCGCGCACACGATCAATGTTCTCTGGGATGCGGACTGTTTTTTCACTACCACCGCTTTTCTTTGTCGTGCTAGCAGTGGCTTCAAAGTTATTCACCCAAAGGAGGATAGCTTTCCTTGACAGCACTGGAACGCGTGGCGGTAGATTGAACTCACGACGGAAAGCGCGCTGAGCACAAACCACACTATCCGCGTTTTTGTAATATGCCTTTACAGCAAACTCACGTTGCGCACCCGTCCAACGCTCCAAGGCAACTGAAAGTTCCACTTGCCTAAACGCTCAAGGCCATATTCCCTACTTCCGTAACCCCCCACCCCGCCCGTCAGCTGGAGTTGAAATCGTGCCGTTTCATTGCCTCACCCTGTATGAGGGAAGGAAATAGGGTCGAAGTGTACAAAAGCCAATGCAGTAAGTTCTCAGTTGCGATTTACAGTATTCTGTAAGAAAGAAGGTGGTGAAGTGACGAAACTCTCCCTACATCGCTCAGTATTTAGACTGATCGTGCTGTACGGAAGTGAGAGCTGGGTGGATTCAGGATATCTGATACATAAGCTACTTTGGGACAAAAATATACCCTTGGCAGCAAAGGCAACGTTGTATCACACCTACTTTGTTCCAATCCTTACTTATGGTATGGAAACATGTACATTGCTAAGTAAGAATTACAGTAGAATTCAAGCCACAGATATGACATTTATTAGGACTATGAACCAAAGTACCAGGAGAGACAAGATCAGAAATGAGGTACACAGAGCAACAGCTGGCATCAGGATCCCTGTTACCAACTTTCTGGGGAAACGCAGGCTTCAGTGGTATGGCCATGTAATGAGGAAGGATAGCTCTAGAACAGCTAAGAAGTACTTCAACCTGGAAGTCAGAGGGAAGAGACCAAGGGGAAGACCAAGGAGACAATGGATAGAGACAGTTCGATCTGAGGTGGAGAAGAATGGTTTTAACTGGGTCGATGTCCAAGAACAAAATGGTGTACCAAGATGGAGAGCACTTGTTTGCCACACCCGGGAAACTGGAGATGGAAAATGATGATGATGATGATGAAGCTACAGGTAACTGATATGAGAGTAGCACGAATATGATTGCTAGGACAAATGGATGGGAGCAATGGCAAGAGGCTACTCGTAATGAAGAGATAAATGCTAAGTTAGAAATGAACACGCTAGATGAAGGAGTTGGTATGAGCAGACTAAGATGATGGGGTCATGTGAAGAGATTTCAGGAGTAGAGATTACCTAAGAGGTTAATGAGTTTGGCTGTAGAGGGTAAGGGAAGCAGAGGTAGACCTAGAAGACGATGGTGTTGAAGGATATCAAAGTGAGAGGGTAGAAGCAGAGGAGGCCGCAATGCTAACTGCTAATAGGGCATCATAGAGGCGACTTGTTCACAATTACAGGCTTGCAGACTAGACAGGACACTGAAAGGCAAAACAGTCTCAAATGGAAATGTATTTATGTATGTTTGTTCGAATTGAACCTATTACAATCCTAAGATAATTATTTCTCAATTGTCAATTTATATGCCTGATGTTTCTGATGCGATAATAAAAAATAACAGAAGTGTATCCATGAGATGGTTAGACGTGGATTTTTGACAAAGTTAATGAATTCTGTTTCAGGAAAGCTGATTCATGGCCTCAGAAACTTATCATGCAATTGATGCCTAAACAGCTGATTGGTAACATAGGAGGTGCTTACTTGAAGAACTCCAAATCAGTGTTGTTCCATCCGCAACAGTGTGAAGCTTTGGAATCCTTGACAAAAGTTATGAGTTCAGGTTTTGTAAGTACAGCTCATGGTTGTCTTGATTGCCTTATGAATTCATCATCAGTGTGAATTATTGATATTCATCAATTTTTCTGTATTATTCTTTTTCTTATTTGTTTCTTCCTTGAAGGCTGGTTGTGTTCACTTCACCAGCATGCCTTCACCATCATCATGTGATATAAAGGTACTGATCTTGCTGTACACGTCGGAGAAGCGAGCATATTTGGGTTTCATTCCTAATGATCAAGCAGCATTCGTCGATCGTCTGCGGAAAGTGATACAGCATCAAAAGACTACTCAAGCTCTCATAAGGCAACAAGGTCAAGTAAGTAGTTTAATCCAAAAACCAGCAACTGACATAATGTTGACTGTTAGACCAGCACTGTAGGGTCACTTTTAATGTGTCCTAAATTAATGTTCCATCTGCTCTTTTTTCTCAACGGTGATTCTGTTCTCATTCTCATTCTCCCCCAAGAAATCACAAATTCTGACCTATTCCCAGAAAAGTTTTCACTTACATTCAGCATTTTTTGAAGTATTGCTTTCATTTGTCCAATGCTTTGTGAGGAACTACAATGAATTTACCAAAATTATCAATAAAATGTTGCTCATTTCCCTTTATCCACCATTTTTAAGCTTCTTATAATGCTTTAAAAATGCTTTGCCATCCCCTGATCTAATGTTTCAAATTCTTCTGTGAGATCCCATGATTCCCTTTCGACTCAACTATCATTTGTTTGAATCTGTACCTTTCAAGAACATAATGCTCCCTATCTGCGAAATTCCTGGTTAGGATCCAATGTTGGTAAGCCTTCAGGTTTCTTTGTCCAAGCTGACTTCACTCATTTTGTCTGGTTGCACTTTTTCCTATCTTTATAACTGTTGTTCGAAGGCATGCTTCTGCTACTTTTAGTATTGTGAAACCTCGATTCCAGTGGGACACTAAGAAAGAAAAAAATGGATTAGAAAACTGTAAATGAAGAATTGTGTTAAAAATGCTTAATAATCCTATTTCTATTGAATTTCACCTTTTGGTATTAGGTTACAACCAAAATAGCCGATATGAAGTTAAAGTGTTCCGCCCACATTTTAACATTTGGGTTTTTCAAAATGGATACTCAAGTCATTTTCAGAAATATCACTTCTCTGTTTTAATATCAAATTGTGCATTTTTGATGCAAGCTATGAAATCAATTTATTGACCAACTTCAAACTTTTATTCGATAGATATTAAGAGCACCTCAAATTCGCCACCTTAGTGTCAACGGGGAAATGAGGTGAGTTAAAAAGAATGAATGAATAATTTAATCTTAAGCACAAAAATCAATTGCTTTTCAGTGATTAGATTTCGATCTGTTGTTGGCAATATCACAACAATGAGCTGAATTTGAACAGGCTAACTTGTGCCTCAACTCGGAAATTCGGCATATCGGAGACGTGAGAGGACAGAATGGAACACAGAAGTATTGTTTTCGTGTATGAACTGTGCATTATTCGTACTCCTGTGACTTGGCTTGCCACAACCAGTTGGCCTAGCCTACCCCTCATACTCTCCTCCTAAAGCACACCGCAGTAGCAAACAAGGAGTATGGACGTCAGTATAATACGTTAACATTCCATATCCAACTTTTCATTTTGGTATGAAATGTGATTAGGAGCCTCAAATCGTTTTAGGTTCAGTCATCTGCTGAAGCTCAAATGATGGTGCATGCCAAGTTCCATCAAAATTGGAGAGGTCAATTTAGTGACATCAGGGTGTATACTGGGCAGATGACCTCGTAGTTCCGCCCCTTAAAACAACAATAACTAACTATAACTTCAGGGGGTCGACTATTCTGGAAAACATGGAAAACAGGGAATACTCAGGGAATTTTTAAATCCTGGAAAACTCAGGGAATTATCAGGGTATTTTAATGACACTCAGAGAATTTTAGTCTTACAAGGCCCAACCTTGAATAATTGGAAATAGAGAATTTAAATTTTGATAGGGGAAAAGTATATTCGGGTGATGATTGTTGCAGATGTAGGTTCGTACTGACGTTAAATCAGTAAGCTCTCATTTCTTGCAAGATAGAGCACATAAATTACACGTGCAGACTGTCTATTTGTATATAAATGTGTTACTATGATTTTTGCGAGCATTACTATTGACGAACTACATTGACTACTCGAAAAGTACAATAGTTTTTCTGGATAAAAAATTTAGAAATTACGAAAATATAGAAAGAATTGTTTTTTTTTGTCTTTTCGACTTTGCCATGCTACCCTTTGTTATTCAAGCACTTTTTGACACGCTCTTTATGTACAAACTCTGTTTTATATGTTTATTATGGCCGCTACTATTACTCAGGGAATTTTCTGATTTATCCTGGAAAAATCGGGGAATTTTCAGGGAAATCTGTTATTGGTTTTGGTACACATCCTGGAGATACACTTTCCACCATGCACACGCATAGTGACTTGTTTGAACAAGAATCAACTAGAATGCAAACACCTCTCATCTTCAGTACAGGATGCTACAAAAATATTGCAATGCTATTGCATGAGTTTTGAATAACTAATTCTTGAAAATGATTCTTAGTGGATCAAAGTTTGCTGAGACGATGATAGAGCTAAAGTTGAGGGTTTCAAATCACAGTCATGCTGTTTTCTCTCAGTCACTCCAGGGAAATGTTGGGTTAGTACCGTACCTAATTTTCATTTCCAGAACATCTACTCTTATCCTTGACATCATTTATACAGCTTTTTTTTGTGTATTCTGCCCAAAGGCTGGTCCGTGCCTCCGAAGAGACTATCCTGAGCCGGAGTTTACGTGTGGTAGGGTGGCCAGGTCCTTTCCGCACCTACTTACCCTCTCTCCACCAACAGCGTGTGGTGCCCCAGAAGCGGCGTTCCATCCAAGTTCTGACCATGCCCAATGCTGCTTAACTGCGGAGTTCTCATGGGATCCGATGTTTCAACATGGCCAGCTATTCATACTTCCAACCAAATTCAGACTGAGCAGTGCAGTCATCTTAATTCGATGACAGTTATGGGTGTTTAATTGCCACAATCTTGTGCCGATAGATTTAATATCACGTTGAAAATTCCCTCTCAAGACAACATTCTGACTTCCCGGGACCCCTTAAGACACGTCAGTTAAAAGGGAATTATTCTCTATAATAGTCGCCTCCGTAGCGTAGCGGACAGCATGGTTAGCTGCCGCCCCGGAGGTCCTGGGTTCGATTCCCGGCTCTGCCACGAAATTTGAAAAGTGGTATGAGGACTGGAACGGGGTCTACTCAGCCTCGGGTGTTCCAAATGAGTAGAGGGGGTTCGATTCCCACCTCAGCCATCCTCGAAGTGGTTTTCCGTGGTTTCCCACTTCGTCTTCGGGCAAATGCCAGGATGGTACCTTCTTCAAGGCCACGGCCGCCTCCTTCCCTCTTCCTTGCCTATCCATCCTGACCATCCATTACCTTCCCTCATGAGGCCGCCTGGGCGAGGTGCCAATCACACCTCACCAGTTGTATCCACTCCGATTAGATGTTCCCAGCTCTAGGACACTGCCCGTAGAGGCGGTAGTGGTGAGTTCCCTCGCTGAGTCCGTGGGTTCCACCAACCTGGAGGGTAAACGACTAAGAAGTATTCTCTATAATATTACCTACCATCCAAAGTTGCCAGATTAATGTGGAAGCGATTAGCAGAAGTAAATGTTACAGTTTGTCAGCATTGCCTTGAAGGATTATACAGTAGATGTGCTTGTCGTAGGTGGGTAACGCCGGTGGCAACCCTTCTGGTGCTGGGGGACCCCAACAGCAGCAGCAGAACCAGCAGACTAACAATCCTCAGCAAGGCCCACAGGGAGGCATCCTCATGTCCCAGACAAACCAGCTGGCTCTGGGAGGAGGCCAGATCACTCAGAACGTTGTCTCGTCAGCCGGTCAACAGATGCAACAAGTCTCTCTAGGACAGCCAGGAGGTGGGGCTGTGGGCTCGGGCTCAAATCAACCATCCCCTGCACAGATGCAAGGATTACAGGTAAATGCAGCATTTACTCTCAAATCACGCACATACCTACTATCTTTAATGATTTTTCCATAACATTTACAGAATTGCAGTGTGTCAAGCGGGACTTTCAAAACCTCCTGGTCGCACACGCGACATTCTTTATTTCTAGGCACACTCTGTTCCTATTAAAAGCTTTAAAGAAAACCATATTGGTTTAGTTTAAAAAGTTTGTTTTTATTTTTTTAAATTATTTAATTATTTTTAGAATGGGTTTCTGTATTGACTTACAAGGATGTATTAAACAACTTAGATTTTCCTCCCGGTCAATATTTTAACGTATCCAAAGTGTTTAGTTGAACATGTTTTTAGGCTTCCAAAGACTTGCCTTCAGCAACAAATAAACAATTTAAACATTCAAACACCATATATACTCTAGAGACATGTTCACATGTGTTTTCATCGCATAAGAAATTTGGTTTTGTTTTTAAAACAAGATGTCAAAAAAAAACTTGGACTCTTAAGAAGAAATTTGTATTTGCTGGTAAACGTGACAGAAGCTATTGAAAATTAAAAATAGACTAAATAATTGTTGCATTTGATTTTTTTTTAGTTAGAAATTTTAACAACGAAATCAACTGCAGTCAAGACTTACCAATTCAATACTCACGTTAAGGAAATATTACAATGCTACGGAAAAAAAAGCAAATTTGTAGTAACAAAATACCGTATTTACTCGGGTTTAGGACCCCCTTTCTTTTCTAAATTTTTAGTTCCGAAATTGAGGGGGGTACTATAGACGCAAACTTCGCAAAAATCCATTATTTTGGGAAAAGGAGAGGGTAAAAATAAGTCATTTTATTTTGATGCTACATAGTAAGATATATTTAATCAAAATAAACGAAGTTTACATCTTTAATCAGCCCATTATGAGACTGCCATAACCTCACTTATCCACCACTATTCCCGGCTATCCCCCAATGACTTTCACTACTATCCCTTACTAAGCAAAAATCTTAGTATCAAAGAAATAGAATGAAATGGAGTATCACACATGGAAATGCAAACTTTATTTTTATTTGAACACAGGGAGGGAGAATGCATCAATATTAGGGAATGTCTGATGATGCTGAAAGATCACGTCTCACTAACATTTGTAAACACAACCGAGTACGTATTATTCACATATTTCACATTAATATACCAATAACGTGTCACACAAACGCCGACGGTTATTGCAACAAATGAAATGTGTTTAAAATAAAACTAAGAAGACTGTTGTAAACACAATCGAATCACTATATAAAGAATACTAAACGGAAGAATGCAGGCAAGATATGAAACCATAACTTTCATTGGCGGATGGTGCTTCTACTCGGCCAATCTTCTGTTGGATATCGGGTGAAGCCTATTGGTTACACAATTCGATATCCTGCCCAATTGCGTACACGTTACATATACCTCAAAATGGTGGTCATATCTTCTGAATAAGAAACTAATATAACAAGAAAAATATTTTTGTCATAAAAGAGAATGAATTTCAGTTGTAATTATAAAAAAAAAAAAATAAGAAGTCGTCAATTTCCAAGAATACAAGACTATAAGCGATTTCCAAGAATTTTTTATTTTGGCTCTCGAAAATTAAGGGGGGGGGGGGGGGGGGTACTATAGGTGAAGGGGCTTTAGCCGAGTAAATACGAGTAACAATATTTTCCAGATTTCTAAAATTGACTGTGAAAAAGAACATGTTATCTTTGTGATTTAACCCCCCTCCCCTCAGGAGGGATGTGGATTGGTGACCATGGAACCCCAGCTGAGTCCAGCATTGCTTCCACATACTTGTGCCGGATTCCTCTGAGTCATATTTCCTATCAACCTGCCTTCATTGATCAATGGCCAATTCTTGTTCTCTTGCGACCCCGATGGTATTGGGGTAACCGAAGCGTAGGGTGTCTTACACTTTCCCCGCCTGGATTGACCCTGGTCTCATCTTTCCTGAACTCACATTCTTTGAGGGATCAAACCTCCCCTTTTCTTTTCATAGTCTCTCCAGCCTTCTGCACAAGGTCCAAAAAGAGACAGGGTGTGTGGAGCCCCACCAGTTATGGTGCAACCTGGATAGTGCTACACCCTCAAGGACTCACGGCAGGCCTGGCTTTGTGGTACTCTCTCTCCTCTATGTGTCAGTTGTAGATCTTCAGTCGGTCAACACGAATTTGCCCAAAGACTGGGTGGGGTACAATTTATTACTAGCAACCCTCCCCGGCTTCGCCCGGAAATCTAAGCATCGTTTATATTAATTGCCAAGATAACTGGGCCTTTGTCTCCATGTTGGCCACGTAAAAACCAATCCTTACATAGATTTAAAGGCTTCTAAATTTTCTATTGATCCTCTCATGAGATTGATGCCTGGAAGGGCATTTGGGTGTAAAAACCATGTACCGCATAGAAATTCATCATATCTCACCACTGACACTAAGGAAATGGAATACCATCATCATCATCATCTTGCACAGTTTCCAGCCACTGGCCGGGTCTGTTTGGAACACAAGCCTCTCCACCGTCTTCTGTCTTCCCACCAGCCTCCACCCTTGTCCAGTCTTCTCCTCTCTTCTTCACGCTTTCTTCCACCCCTTTCAGCCACCTGTCTCTCGGTCTTCCTCTCGGTCTGTTTCCTTCCCACTTCGTCTCATGTATCCTCCTGGGTATTTTTATATTTACCACCAGCAAATCGGTGTAATTCTTGACGTAGTTCACGATTTCAATTCCAGAATACTGATCGACATCTTGGCGCTCCTGGAGGAAACCAACAACAACAGCAGCAGCAACAGCAACAACAGCAGCAACAAGGGGGCAGTGGACCCCTACGAGGCCCGGGGATGATGGGCGGACCTCCTCAGCGTCCACCTTTCGATCACATCGAGGCTGCTCGCCAGCAGAACTTGGCCAAGATCCAGCATCTCAGACAGACACTGGAGGCTGCCCAGCAGCAAGAACTGCAGTACAAGTCTCAACTAGAGGTCAGTGGCATGTTATTGTATTTGCTAGGATTGAGGTGGTCAATAAACACTAGGATTCTGTGATAGTGGTATATCTTGCATATTGTTCCTGTCTCTGACCATTGTTACATTATTTTTCTGAGAGATGTGTTTGAAATATTTAGAACCAGTTTTCATACAAGTCTGTGGTACCCAATCCGTATTATACTCTGTAGAATGCGTTCCAAAATTAACACCCATAGCCTATACCAAACGAATCTTGGACAAAATGAAGATGAAAATATTACTGACAAATTTCTGCCCTATGCCTACTCGGTTTTGCAACACTACATGCCAGAAAATGTATTTTACTTCCCATCCTGCACACACTATCCCACTGTGCTCAGCTGTTCCAAGTGCCACGGTGAACATTGATTGCAAGAAAAGGTTTTCTTTGCAAGAAGAAACAAAATTGTAGTTCATTTATTCCTTATCTTGACAATTTTAGCATAATGAATCCTATCCCCGATGATGCAGATTGATACCTTGGGTAAATTTAAAACAACCCGGGTGACTGGAGTGGGACTTTGATGATGATGATTGATAGAAACATGTAGAAAGGTCAAACAGATGTGAGCAGAAGGAAAAGCAAGGGTAACAAAGGGAAAACACTCATTAAAAGGATGAGAAAAGACAGCGGTGTGACCGGCTCTAGAGGGTGTATGTATCCTCTAAACACATAACTGTAACTACAAATTTTATATTCATCATCATCATCATCATCATCATATCCCCTTATCCAGCTCCTGCCGGGTCGGGGTATTTATGGCACTTCTCCACTTTCCTCTTTCCTTCCACCATTCTTCTTCCACGATCTTGTCCCAGTCCAGATTTCTTTTTCTTACGCTGTTCTTCACTGAATCAATCCACCTTGTTCTAGGTCTTCCTCTTGCTCTCTTACCCTTGCACTTTGCCTCCAGCATCTGTCTTGGTATTCTATTTTCCTCCATCCTCTTTACATGTCCAAACCACCTTAGTTTATTCTTCTCAATTCTCTCATTTAGTTTTTCCATCCCAACTTCCTTCCTAACATCTTCATTCCTCACTCTGTCTTTCCTTGTCTTTCCTATCATACTTCTTAGGAATTTCATTTCACTGGCTTGGATTCTACTCTCTTGCCTGCTTGTCAGGATCCAAGTCTCAGCTGCATAAGTTAATATGGGAACATAGTACACTTTATACATTACCTCCTTGCTTTTCCTTGGTACTTCCTTATCCCAAACAAGTTTTCTTACACTTTGATAGAATGCATTGCTCTGCTGTACCCTCCTGCCAATCTCCTTGTCCAACCTACCAGTTTGCATCAATTCACTTCCTAGGTATTTGAACGTGTCCACAATTTCCAAACTCTGACTTCCAATTTTCACAGTGCCCTTTCCTTGTCTTCCCCTCTTGTCATCACCATGGTCTTGCTTTTCTCTATACTGATTTTCAGGCCGTACTTCTGAATATTTTCGTTCAGTGCATCTAGTTGTTTTTGCACTTCTTCGGTGTTCCTTCCCCAGACCACAATATCATCTGCAAATAACAGTAACTTCATTTCTTTATGTCCATATGCTTCCTTTGTTTCCTTTACAATTTCATCCATCACCATTATGAACAAGAGAGATGACAGCACACTCCCCTGTCTTAGTCCAGTCTTGTTCCTAAACCAATCTGTCTTTCCAACTGGGGTCAGTACCCTGCTAACATAGTTGTTGTACATTGCTTGCACCATTTCCAACATTTCTCTTCCCAGTCTCTTCTTAACCATGGTTTCCCATACCTTCTCTCTGGGGACACTATCATATGCCTTTTCTAGATCTATGAAAGTCATGATCAAATCCTCTCCATATTCCCAGTCCTTTTCCATCACCTGCCTCAAGCTAAAGATTGGGTCCACTGTGGATCTTCCACTCCTGAAGCCATACTGTTCCTCTTGCAACTCTCCTTCCACCTTTCTTCTCATTCTTCTTTCTAATATCCTTTCCAGTATTTTTACTATCTGTGATATGAGGGTGATCCCTCTGTAGTTATCACACACCTTCTTGTCCCCCTTCTTAAACACTGGTATTATTAGCCCTTTCTCCCAGTCTTCTGGTACAAATTTCCGTTTCCACACACATTTTAGCAGTCGATACAACCATTGCATACCAGCAGGTTCAGCAGCCTTTCTACACTGATTTCATCCACCCCTGTTGCTTTTCCCATCTTCATTTTCTGTACTGCTAATTCCACCTCCAGCATTGTTATATCATCTTCTGTTATAGAGTCGTCAGGTTGTGTCACTTCCATCTCACCAGTACAATTGCTCACATTCAATAGCTTATCGAAATACTCCTTCCATCGTCCCTTTATCTCTTCTGGGTGTGTTAACAACTCTCCATCTTCCTTTTTCACCAGCTTTGTAGTAACTCTTTCTTTCCTCTTACTTCTTAGAAGCCCATACAGCATCCTTTTACTGCCACTTACATCTGTTTCCATTCTTCGTGTAAATTCTTCCCAACTTTTCTTCTTTTCTTCTCCTACCACTTTCTTACACCTCCGTTTGCTGTCGTGATACTTTCTTTTGCTTTCTTCTGTTTGATCTCGGTTCCATTCTTTCCATGCAGACTTATTTTCTTTCACTGCTTTCCTCACTTCCTCATTCCACCACGGTGTCTCCTTCTCTTTCACTCTTGTTGACGTCCTACCACAAGCACTCTCTGCTGCACCAACAAATGCCTTTTTAAAGTCGGACCATTCCTCTTCTATGTTTTCCACTTCAGTAACTGGGATTTGTTGCTTCAATCTCTCCTGAAAATCTTCCTGTACAGTTTTGTCTTTCAATTTCCATACTTTTATTTTACTTTCTCTGATCTCCTTTAGGTTTTCCAATTTTTCCCATCTAAATTTTGCCACCACAGCTCTATGGTCCCCATCAAATGCTTCTCCTGGTAAAGCTGTCACATCTATCAGCTTTCTGCGATTAGTCCTTTCCACCAGAAAGTAGTCAATTACTGATTTTGTTCTTCTATCGCCCCAACCATATCTCGTAATTTTCCTGCTGTTTTTCTTCCGAAACCATGAATTACCCACTATCAGTCCATTCCTTTCACAAAAGTTTACAAGTTCCTCTCCTTCCCGGTTCTTTTTCCCATATCCATATGGTCCAATGACTTCTTCCTTTCCTTGTCTCTCGTTTCTGACTTGTGCATTCATATCTCCCATGATCACCACTTCTACATCTGAAATTACTCTTTCTACATCCTCCAGGAATACTTCAATATCTTCTTCTCTGTTTCCAGTCTGTGGTGCATACACTTGTATGAAGTCCATCACGTCATTTTTCATCTTCATTCTAATTTTCATTATTCTGTCACTCACACACTCTACCACTTCAATATACTCCTCCAGTTGTTTCGAGGTTATCAGTCCCACGCCATTTTTTGCCTCTTGGCCACCACTCCAGTATAATGTATATCCTTTCCTCAATTTCTTCCTTCCTTTACCTTTCCATGTCACTTCACTCAGCCCCATCAATCCAACATTCTCCCTCTCCATGAGTCTACCACCTCCTCCACCTTGCCTGTCAGGGTCATGACATTCATGATTCCCACTTTCATTTCGGTTACTGGTCGCCCATTTTTCACAGTTCCCCCAGTACCAAAAGAACTGCGCGTCGCCTGCAGGGTACGCCCTAACCTTCTCCGAATCATTTGAAGTGCCATTTCCATTTTAGGCTATTATTACGATGGGGTCGCCACTCCCAAAGGCATTTTATGAAGCTACTGGCAGCTATTATACAGGCCGCCCCTAACATGAGAAACAGACGCCCTTGCAGCCGCCCCTAACCTGGGAAACAGACGCTGCCGATTGATGCTGTACTCATACTATTCCCTGAGTACTGGGTTGCCTCTTCCGCAATCTCCACCGTTCCGAAGTCCATCTTCTCCGCTGCAGATTCCGTTGAGGTCTTCGCACGTAACTCTGTGCACGGGGCCTATGGTATATTACAGTACCGTTGCCCACCCCCGCGACGTGGACGCGCCTGGCAAGAATTATCCATGTAGCCAATTATAATTGCCTCATGGACCGGGTTAAGGAGCTGTCTATATCCATCCTCCAAGGCTGATGCATGGAAAGTCAAAAACAGCTGAGTAACACACGCGGACATTGTGTATTGAGTAAGCCCAGGCACACCGAAGGAAGAGTGTTTGAGTGAAATTGGTTAACGCAATGGGTCTTGTACGTTATGCCATGAAAATATTACATACAATAAACTCTCTATTATCCAGATTAATGTGGACATGCAATTGCACGGATAACTGAAAAACACTGGGTAATACATACAAACATAACCTTACCTGAAAATTACACTTTTATTTACTAAACATGCAACGTACAAGACCCATTGCGTTAACCAATTTCACTCAAACACTCTTCCTTCGGTGTGCCTGGGCTTACTCGATACACAATGTCCGCGTGTGTTACTCAGCTGTTTTTGACTTTCCATGCGTCAGCTGTACAGTCGCACAAATATTTTGTCAGTTTTGACGCCAATGCACCCATTCTTAACTTCCCATATCCGTCATTTTTAATTTCTTCTCTTCAAAACGTTTACACTTTTTGGTCATGTCTTGCTACTACAGTAGTAACTTCGGTCACAATAAGCAGTGCGATACTGAATAACATTCACTACAACGTCTAACATTTCGTGGACTGGCTGAGGTGTGGTTATTTATTTATTTATTTATTTAGCGTATGGCTTTTAGTGCCAGGAGTGTCCGAGGACATGTTCGACTCGCCTAAGGCTGTAGCTGCTTCAAGCGGACACCCATAGGGTGAGCTACAAGTTTCGTTCAATTTTAAGTAGTTCCAACATTCGCTACAAGATGTCACTGACAAATAGTGGTGAACGTTGGAACTTTGATAGAGCGTTTCAACGAAATCTAACCTAGAAATTTAGTTTCACACAAGTTTAGGTAGTGGAAGGATCTTTTACATGCCATAAATCTATGACATGGAGCCGCCGGCTTTATTTCACCTCCGAAGGAAGGCATACTGAAGGATTTTAACGCTCTTAAAAATATCCGACAACTTCGGCCGGGTTTGAACCCGCGATCTTGGGCACAGCAGTTCAGCATGCTACCAACTACGCCTCCGAAGCTAAGGTTAAACTGTTTTCTTATAAGCCTCCAATATGCCTCAGACAGTGCCACTTCAAGCTATCAGAACAAATCTTGGAAAATGCCAACAGCACCTGTTGGTGAAACATCAGATGATAGCAAGAAACTTTATACACGGCCTTATAACCTGAATAGCCTTTCTGAAGAATACACACCTATCGGTGCTGCTTAACTGTAATTTTTTTAAATTAGGCCTGATTAGATAATTTCCATTTTTGCTGAACGATCCTTGCCTGGATAATCGAGAGTTTACTGTATTTGCAGTAGGGTAGCATAAAATACTAATTAAACACTTTTCTAGGAACTCCCAAGTCAATTCTTACAACAACAACAAAAAAACTAATTTTGGGCTGTTATTTTTATTCACTCCTACAGCATAAACTACAGCCTAAAGCTGAGCGGCTTTGGTGGCGTAGTTGGTAGCATGCTGAGCTTCTATGCCCAAGATCGCGGGTTCAAACCCGGCCGAAGTCGTCGGATTTTTTGAGAGCATTAAAAATCCCTCAGTAAGCCTTCCTTTGGAGGGGAAGTAAAGCCGGCAGTCCCATGTCATAGATTTATGGCATGAAAAAGAACCTTCCACTAACTATACTTGTGGAAGCTAAAATTTGTAGGTTAGTTTGATAACACTATATTAGTTCCGACGTTTGTGGCCAGGTGCTGACCGCAATGGCATTTAGTAGCCACGTCCGCAGCTAGATGTCATGGATGGTAGCATTTGGTAGCAAAAGTAGGAACTACTTGAAAAAACCAATTGTCTTCAGTCCTTCTACCTGAATCACAGATAAAACACACTAATACAGCCATCACAATTAACACTGGTTATCAGACAAATTCTACACACACCCAAAGTACACGGGGCTACATGGCCGTGTTGTCGCAGCCCCTGAACCAACCAACCTCAAGCTGTGATAGAATTTTATCAAGCACATTATGTGCCTTTTTTTTATATTTTTTTACCACTAATGGGAATTTTTCTGGTCTGTGTTGTTGAAACCACTGCAATAAGCCATCTTTGGAACATTCATAATTTCCGCATTTAGTGTGCACTTGTTGGTATCTCCGAACGTGTAAGCACTTTTATTCAATTTTATCCACTTTTGCAACTGTCGAATTAGTTGGATAACGGAATCCCTAATTCCTTTGCAATATCTATGTGCTTGCCATTCCCACTTTCTTGAACGGTTTTTAAAAGTTGAGTATCTCGGCGATCATAATGCAGTTCCTCTTTCTCCCACTTATCGTAACATGCTGCTAAACACTATCCCACAGAAATTTAATTCTGGTTTGAGGGCTAGAACTCAGTACACTCAGCATCGTGAGGCTTAACTGTGATGAAGTGGGTTCTATTTCCACCTCGGCCATCTTGGAAGTGGTTTTCCACTTTTACTCCAGGCAAATGGGATGGTTCCTAACCTAAGGCCACTGCCACTTCCTTCCCAATCCTCACTTGAATTACAAATATGCACACTGCTTCAGACACCACAATAACACAGGCTATCAGATAAATTCAACACACACCCAAATACAGTAAATAAGATGTTCGCAACCATACAATGTTGCCACATTGTAAAATTGCAAAGGGCAGAATTTTGTTGGCAAAATTTTCATTCAGAATTCAAATGCTGTAGGCGATGGGCACAGATTTTGGAATGTCTGTGTAGGAAATAAACAGTTTTCTTTGAGATGTAAATTACTGTACTTTTAAGTCATGAAAATTCTAATAGTTCATGTAGAAGAATGGAAAAAGTAAAAAAAAATCTAGAAAACAGTGACCACTTGGAGAATACTTTTAGCACTTGGGAGCTCTAGACCCAATGTTTGTACTCGTATCCAGTAATTTAGCGAACATGATACTTATAGATTTATTCCTAAGGAAATCTCATGAATTGCATATCACATCGCAGATTAGGCAATGCTAGGAATTTGACCCAGGCTTTTGTAATGGATTTAAATTCTCTCCGCAGCCAGGATTCGAATCCGGATTTTCAGCTACTGAAGCTGACCTTGTCTTCTGGTCTACCAGGGAAGCCAGGTGAAACGAGCGAGATTTTAATTTATGTTTAGAACAATTTACACTCAATCTCTTTGAGCGACAGGACTCTTTAACACTCCGCTCACACAGGATGCATGGGACAAAAGAGGTACATGAGAAAAGAAGATACACGAGGGACACACGTGTGTTAATTGCAAATATGGGAGAGCAAGTGGTACAATTTAAAAATTGTTAAGAATTGCATTATTGGTGTGACCAAGTAATTTCATAAATTCAGTGAATTGAAAATGCTAGTCATTTTTTTATTTTTTATTATGAATGTAAATCCTCCTCTCTCTTGACGATAATCCCTGCTTGGGTATGCTACTAGGATGAAATCTCAATTTATTGTTCTCAACAGGACCCCAATAGAAGAAAATGTGAGAAATGGGGATGGTGTTTTTATAAAGCATAATGATCCCATTTATAATAGATTTATCCTGCGGTGCAGCCATGTGCGTTAAATTGTGCGCAACAATCCAGGAATAATTGTAAAAATGGGAGAGAGCCTCGGAACAAGTGGTACAATTAAAATAAAGTTTAAGAATTGCATTATTGGTGTAACCAGCAAGTCCAGAAGTTCGAATCCCAGCTCTGACAGTGGCTATCCTGAGTGTGGTTTTTACCTTTTTTTTTCTACACTTCCTCCAGACAAATGCCAGGATAGGACGTTATCTTGAGTCCTGGGGCATGTACCCAATCCTTGTCTCGAATACAACTACACTCGCTACTAATCATCACTGAAACACAGATTATCAGACAAGTTCAACTTACATTCAAGTAAATGGGACTGATGACCAAGCTGTCCCAAGCCCCTATAATGAATTAACTACAACTAATAAATTTATGTTCTCAGGGGAAATTGCATTAGGCCCCAGATGAAATATACTACAGGTTAAATATGTCCTATGCCACCTTCTAAGAAGTCTAATTTTACGATATCAATATTCAACAATCTATTGAAATTTCACTGCTCTAATTACCGTAAATACCCGAATGTAAGACGAGGTTTTTTCCCACTTTTTGTGTTATAAAAATTTGGGGTCGTCTTATATTCAGGGTATTTTTTTTTTTTTTTTAATTGTTATTATTATTTGCAAAGTAGTATGTGGTGTTGGCATCTTGTAACTCACAACAAATCAATGCGTTAATGAAGATTAAAATATGGTTTGTTATGTTTAATTACCATGCATATACGAATAGCGTACATTTTGAGGTTAGGATTTACGCATACACGTCATTTTAAGCGGATAAATTATATGTTCGAAAGCATACGGAAATATGTTTTAAAACAATCTTTACAAGAACAACCAGTCAGTTTTACGAGCAGTAATGGAGTGATCAACTTATCTTAATTTAATAACGTCTCCCATTCTTGAACAAAGAAATTATAGAGTATGTCTTGGAAAAGCGGGCAGAGGGATTTCCGATAACACGAGATGTTATAAAAATGAAAGCACGACCTTAAGGGCATATATTGTGCAAGTTATGAATTAGTGAGTATTTTTTTGAAAAAATCTGTAAGAGGCAGTTGATAATTAGGCCTCGTCTTATATTCGGGGTCGTCTTACATTCGGGTATATACGGTACCTGTAGTGATTCGATAATGCAAACTGGCCCCTCATTTCTGTATTTGCTGGCATATTCCCCACCAAGGAAGAATCACCGTACTATAGCTTTTAAATCCAAAATTGGTTTCTAAAATTGCATGGTATATTCATCGCAAGATCAGCGAGACAAAGACTGTCATGACAGCGAACAGAAAAGCCCGTCCAACAAGCATCAAGCTTGGCGACTGCCAGCTGAAGAGAGTGGACAATTTCACATGCCTGGGTAGTATAGTTTCCAAGGACAATCTAGCCACGAAAGAAATCACTAACAGGGTGCAGTGTGGACCCTTCTCTAGGATGACAAGATCCCAAAAAAGCAAAATTAACTATGTTCAACTGTTACTTTCAGGAAATGTGAGATCCTGTTAACGACCAGGAAAAAGGACAGACCAATGAGTGGGATAACACTTAGAGGTGGACAGCTGAAGAAGGTGGAAAGTGTCAAGTACTTGGGAAATATAGTGGAGGAAAATGGGAGAAATGACAAAGAGATTACAGAACGTGGCAGACAGGCAGAAGCATTTCTGAGAAGCATTAGGAGCTTAGTGTGGAATAAAGATGTCCCACAAAAAAGCAAGGAAGTGTTATACAGAAGCTACTATATCCCGATACTGACCTATGCTTCAGAAACGTGGATAATGAAGAAAAGAGACATAAGCAGAATACAGGCAAGTGAAATGAAGTTCCTGCGAAGTAGAATTGGAGTAACAAGAAGAGACAGGGTGAGGAATGAAAAGGTCAGGGAAATAGTGAAAGAGGAGCCCTTGCAAGGTAGGATTGAGACATCAAGACTGAGGTGGTATGGACACTTAAAGAGAATGGAAGAGAAGAAGATTCCCAAGAGAATACTTGAGATGCAGATGCAGAAGAAACGACCAATGGGAAGACCAAGAGATAGATGGCTGAAAGGAGTGGAGGAATGTGTCAAGAAGAGAGATGAGGACTGGACCAGAGTGACAGCGGAGAGGTGGTGGGAAGAAAGGACTAAGTGGTGAGGCTTATGTTCCAAACCGACCCAGCCTGGGGCTGGGAACTGTACGAGATGTTGATGATGAACTGTTACTTTGTACCAATCTTGACGTATGGTATTGAAACATGCACCCTCACAAAGCAAGACTCATCAAGACTTCAAGCGTCAGAGATTACATTGCCTGGTCCACCATCCAGAGAACCAAGATGGATAAGTTAAGGAGTGAAGTGGTAAGGCAGGAAGCTGGGATCAAGACATGTCTACTTGCCAGAGTCAGCTCATCACGACTTCAGTGGTTTTGACACGTGATGAGAATGGAACCTACCAGGTCAGCAAGAATACAGCTAGAAAGAGAGGTGGATGGCAAACGAAGGGTGGGAAGACCAAGAACTCGTTGGATGGACATGGTCAAGTGAGACATTGCAACCAAGGGAAGGACACTAGACGATGTCATGAAGAACAAGACGTACATGGACAGAGGAGAGTGGAAGAGGCTTGTCATCAGTATCTGGGAAACTGGAACTCTAAATGGATGATGATGATTCATCGCATTCATGTCATTTTTGTTGTTGAAAAGAATGAAGGCTCTAGCAGGAAATAAATTACCGTGTTTCCTTGCATAATTGTCGCATATTTTTAGTCTAAAATTTAGTGGACCTCGATTGAACGGACCTTGGATTTAACGGACAGAATCAGACCAGGGAATATTAAATGCCATTTTTAGTCCGTATTGACAAATATGATTTAATTTATTAAACAACCTCCGTCAAATCAATACAAAGTATGTGCGTTATAATGCGCTAAGTGTGGTACATGTTTCGAACCCTAGGATAGCGGTCCTTCTTCTGCCACATTATGACATAATTAAATAACATTACACACAAAAACATTGAGCAAGATAAAAAACATCATCATGCAAATACGCAGTCACTCATAAAAACACATTAAAAATTTGATCAAGAAGCCGGGGTTTCGAAGAGCTCAGCATGGCGGGCTAAGAAAATGTTGAAATTGAAGCCATACAAGAACTTAAAGAATAAAGTGTATGCAAGAAACCCTCACTTGTTGGACGAACTGAAAGAACATATCCGGAGAGAAATAGCCTCAATTACGGAAGACTAACTTATGCGTGTGAATCTGAGTTTCCTAAGACGATGCCGGAAATGTGTGGATGTAGGAGGAGAACATTTCCAACATCTCCTGTCATAAGGTACGACCTTAGTTTATTAATTCTTCCTTTTTTTCCATTTTAATTGTTATCTCATGTCATGCACTGATAAAGTGAGCCTAGTGCTGTTCTGTTCTTATTGCTATGCTATGCCGAGCAGGGAGTGATGAGTCAACGGGAGGCAGATAAGCTGAGCACGCCGGCCGGCCGAGTCGTGACAAAGACTCACTGTAGATACGTCATCAGATCTGGAAGTATTGCCTTATTATGATCATTTTAGGGAGTTTCAATCTTTATTTTATAGGGGCAGATGACCTCGTAGTTCCGCCTCTTAAAACAACAATAACTAACTAACTAATCTTTATTAAGAAACAGCATTCAACTTTACATTATACAGTACAATTTTAAGTGCCATTTTATTTTCAATGATACTCTTTTAGAAGTTGCAATTTAACGGACGAACCTCCAATTAGTCCGCTAAATCAGGGGTTTACTGTACATTGAGAAATTCTGCTTCTTATTGAGATGACTGTCCTAGTTGATTCAATTAAATGTCCACTTGTCCACTTAAGCTCCGAGTCTCTCATTTACCTGCATGCACTTTTTAAGGGATTAAATTGCTCTCTACGATTTCGATTTTGGGTGATTTATACCTCACTGCCACAGCAGTTGCTAAGACCCATCATTCTGCTCTCTATCTTCCATACAGCTAATTAATTGTGACTTTCTAGATATCATTTCAATTTGGTAGATAGTATTATTTAAACACTTCGGCAAGAATTGGAGAGAATTACCATGAAATAGATTGACATTCAGTTCTGGGTCATTTATCATAGGATATTTTCAATGCTTACATGGAAGCTAGTGTAAAATGTGAAATGGAATATGTATTTAACTCAAGTTTGCACAATATTGAATTGCAACAAGGATAATATAAAGAAAAATTACTTAGTTTAATAAGAACTATGACTTAAATTAAATTTGTAAAATTTTAAAACAATGCTTAAAACAACTGTTAGCAAGTTCATGTTAGTTTCAAAGAGTTCCCAGGATTGCTTAATTACCCAGGAACTAATGGAATACATCTACACATCATGTAGCACGTGCTGAGATCGTAGACCCTGACCTGCGCTCTTCAATGTGCGTGTGCAAGCCAAGTATTGTGTAGGTTAATTAGTCGACCGAGGTTTGGCCTGGTGGGTACTGAAGCCATTGGTCTACCAAGCATAGTCCTCATTAAACTTGGCTCGTGCATGTGCAGGTTAGGGTCTGTGAGCTTGGCTGTAGCCTTGGTGGAGACCGTATTTTGATACCTTTTTCATGGCTTTGGTCACATTTGCTGTAACTTCTTCAGTGGTCACTATTTTGTTGCCATCTCAGAAAACGTTTTAGATGTGGAAACGGGAAGAGACCAGGCAGAGTCAGGTCCAGTGAATATAAAGGGTGATCCATACAAGGTAGTTCCTGAGTAAAAAGTGCTGATATTTAAATAGAATTATTAATGTTTAATGCAGGAAAATTATAACTAAACTTGTCAGAATAAGATAATATTTGTCTTAATAAATTGTAATCATTGTCTGTGTGAAAATGCTTGTTTTCTTTGAGTTTATGTCTTTTAAATTAATAGCCATAACTTTGATCTAAGACAGAAGGCCACTCAATCAGTGTTCAAGTAAAAACTGTACGCTGTGGGTTCCGAGATTAACATATTCAGTAGAATTCCTGTTAACCATGATGGATAATGTGTTTAATAAATGTTTTAACTTTTGTATTCATTGTGTTTACTGAGAGACAACTGTTAATACTATAATGTTATTGATACATGTTTTAAACCCCTTTGGGATCTTCATCAGCATGGGCCGTGTTACTATAACATATTTATACACTAATGAGGCCATTTTGTACGATAAACAAGATAATAAATAAAACTTAACTCTAAAATAATAATAATAATAATAATAATATATTATGGCCTCGGATGCCGGGTGCAAGCTTTGTAATTTGACACCCAGAGGGTAGCTTGCATGTCGAATTTCGTTGTTCCTTGAATCACTATGAAAGTCAAGGAGGTTAGATATCTAAGCTCCTTGAACACTATAGCGCTTTCTAGTAGAGAAATGAGGAACTTTGTGTTGGCGGAAACTCCCGAGATTCATTTTGCCATTATGAACACGGCCTACTGAATTCAAATGGGTTTGTTGACATGCCAACATCGTATGACATGCATGTCGCATTTTTGCCGCCTTTCAAAAATCACTTACCACGGCCAGGAGCGAACCTGCAAGTTTGGGGTTAGTAGACCGACACGATAACCACTCACCCACCAATGGTGAATACACAAGTCTAATAGAAATAGACGTCTTTATGAAAGTATTTATGGCAAGAGTAAAACATGTATTTGAGCTCTAATACAGGGTATTAATATGAACGTTTTATCAAATATACTGTACTAATGTTTAATATAGCCTTTATTCAAGCTCAAATGCATTTTTAACTATTTTCATTTATACATTTGTAAGGATGCCCATTTCTATTAGACTTGTATAGGCTATTCAAAATTGGATTCTTAGAGCTGAGTTTTTTTTTTGCGGCTTTGGTAGCGTAGTTGGTAGCATGCCCAAAATCGCGGGTTCAAACCCGGCTGAAGTCGGATTTTTTAAGAGCGTTAAAAATCCCTCAGTATGCCTTCCTTCGGAGGGGAAGTAAAGCCGGCGGACCTGTGTCATAGATTTATCGCATGTAAAAGAAACTTCCACTAACTACAATTGCATGAAGCTAAATTTGTAAGTTAGGTTTGATTATCGCTCTATTAAGTTCCAACATTCGTCGCCCGGTTGCGGTGGCATCTACTTGCCAAGTTCACAGCATAGCTAGGTGTTGTTGACTGTAGCATTTGGTGTCAAAAGTAGGAACTACGGTACTTGAAATTGATCGTCTGCAGTCTTTACCTGAATTGCAGAAACCATCACAATTAACACCGGTTATCAGACAGATTCTACACACATCCAAAGTATACGGGGCTAAATGAGTACGTTGTCATAATCCCTAAACTGAGGAACTAACCAGAGTTAAGTTTGTTGTGTTGTGTGTGGTGGTGGTTTTTTTTTTTTTTTTTTTTTTTTTTTTTTTTCATAAAAAAAATGCCTATTTACGGTGGTGTATAAGTTTGTTATAGAAATGCTGCCCATGCTGATGAAGACCCCCATGAAGGGTTGAAAACATGTTTCATTAAACATTATAGTATTAACAGGTGTGTCTTCGTAAACCCAATTAAGAATTCCTGTTGCTAACAAAAATAATTAATATTGTGACATAGTGTAGCTGACAGAGTCGAATGAGTGGGCTCAAGGTGCCCGTAGGAATCTTGTAGCACTAAATTTCCAGCTTGAACAGAAAGAATGGATCTGTCTCACAACACATCCATCTGGAAACAGTGAAGTAGCAGAAAAGGAGCATTATCCTTCTCTTCTAAGACTAATTTAAATTTGAATTTTGCTGTTTGATTACACAACTGGGGTTGAAAGACCTTAAAGATTTTAGTTAACCATCACAAATTTAGTAATAATTGCTCAAAGAAATTATTACTTTGAAATGTCAACAATACATAAGCATACTAAAATAATTTTTTTATAACTGATTTGAAGACCTTTCTTAACAATATGCAAGCTAACATATTTAAAAGTAATTTTGCAGTTTAAAAGTATCCACAATAATATGCCTACCATACTGAAATTATGTTTCTCAGATTATAAAATAAAATTGCAGTGTTCAAGTTTTATTTGATTACTTTTTATTTCCATTATAATTTAGTTGTTAATTAGATTAAGAATAAACATCATGTAAGATTATGGTAGAGATTAGGTTTTTGTGTATATTGGTGAGTCGATTAAAGTGATTGGTTTGCCTACTGACCTCGGTGTATGCGAGTATGATGTATCCATATATCAGGTGTGTGGTCTACATGCTAGTGAGGCATGTTTGTGTGGAAGACAAGTGGCACGAGGTAAAATACAAAGTTGCACCGCAATGAACTCTAATGCAGAACAGCGTAGTGTAGATGAAGATGTTTTGCAAAACACCATTGCCGAATGTTCACTATTTTTGGTGAGTATTGAAGTTCATAGTGAAGAATTACAGACACTGACCAAAATGAAACTTTTGTCATCAGATCAAGCTGATTGATGCACAGTTGCTGATTTTGTATGACTAAACATCAATGTGTGCATTTGTATTTGGTGTGATGGTACATTTGGTTTGTCCCAGCCTCCGGCCTATCTCTTTAAGTTACGGTTATGCTTTGGTCAATGAAATTCATTGCTTCCCATGGACATTCAGTCATCTATCCACACTGTTCTGCTGCTGAAGTTATAACTGCAGTGCAGGTCAACAACCCAATGTAACTCTACTTTCATAGTAAATAGCCTCACTACCATGTGCCAACTGCTGTTTGGACATTATGCAAGCATGTGCCAAGTTCATTATGCTGAACATTCAGCTGCAAGCAAGGCTGGCTCACTTTCATTTGGCTCTTCTTTATACATTGGTGATAGAATCCTGGTATTGTTAAGTAGCCCTGTAAATGTGTTTGGGAAAATGAAATTTTCTAGTTTTTGGTGGATGGTCCACGAGGGAATCAGAAAGCCATTTGGTGGTCCGCGACAGGTCAACAACTGAGAAACACTGAATTAGAGGTAGGCGTTTATTTCCTAATCAATTTTATTATCTTTAAAAACTGACCATATTTTATGTTCTTACTCCCACCTGTCGATCCTCCTTTCAATCCACCCTCCTACCCCTGAGAGTGGATACTGAAACATTCATCTTCATCATTATGTCTGCCATGGATCATCTCACTATTTCTTTTTGAAAGAGATCATCATACAAAGGCAAAATACAAGAAACATTGTCAAACTGGAATAAGGAGGGATAGAGAGAAAGAGACCACTCACAATTGCTCAGGACATTGGTCACTTTCTTCCCCATTCTAGCCTTCTGTCACAAATATTCAAGCCTCATTAGTACAAGCTGTCAGGCAAGCTTTTCCTTTTCTCTTTTTAAGTACATAGGGCTGATGATTATGTTGTGCTAATCCCCTAAATTCAAATAGACAAGGAGAGTAACTAACCAAAGCAATTGATTGGTAACTTTCAGTAAGACAACACGAATTTATGCTCAATTATATTAGGCAGGACATGTGACAGTCTACCTGAAACAATCTCCTGGAATTAACTATTATTTGCACAGATTACAAGGAGGAGGGTTACAAGGAAAGAAAACTAAAGCAAGCACATGTTACACAGAGTCAGATGCCTCAGAAATGATTACGGACATTCATTACTGCGAGTGGAATATATCTCTGTATCTATCACATCCTTGCCTAGGTGTGTCATTCTTCCTTTTTATTCTTCCTTTTCCAGTTTTACTACTTGTATTTATAAACACTTTTTTTTTTCAAGAACTAAAAATTGTACCATTCATTACAAAAAACATCATTTTAGTATGCAAAAGTCATAAGTACTTGTTCATATGTCATTTACCATGTTTATGTATTGTTGAGATGTATTGCTGATAGTAGTAATTTGACAGTGGCACTTTTATGAGGTGGTTTGGAATTGTGATAACTAATGTTCATTGGCAAGTAAGAAGTGCTCTTCGCATATCAGGTTCAATTGGCCAAGAACTGTGTAAACTGTGTAGCAGTAGAAAACTTGAGTCTCTGGCTTTGGTTAGTGATTGCCAATTGAACATACAGATTAGTTGTTTTTGGTGCAGAAGATATCATTCAAAGTTTCTTTGATCATTTCCTACTTATTTGAATTAGGTGGTATCAAATAGTTCCGAGATCTATCCCAAGAAACAATAAACAGTATGCTGCAAGGGCAACCATGCGAAGTGACATCATTCTTTCAACATTGAGAGCTGTGCCTCAGATTGGAAAACAATCAACAGGAACAGTTGGCTAAAATCAAAAGAAGAAATGTCATATTACCCTCACCGCCTCACTATGACTAGTTAGCAAAGGCTCGGTTCTTAAGCCACAGCATAACCACCCTTTGGCGATGGATACGCTATTTTACAAACATTCAAGAAAGGCCAGACAGTCAATACTCACTGAGCAATGTATAATTTCTAAAACATGAACATTTATAAATAGACTATTTGTATCCCTGGAAATGTTAAAAGAAAGTCACCCTAGCCTATTTGTCTTCTTATGATATTCTACCACTCATAAAGCTTCCTATAACATTTTACACAGTTATATGGGATTAAGCGTGCTGAGTCATTTCCAGATTTGATGCAAGCTCTTTGTTAAAGTTTGTAGTCCGTATAGAAATCACAACTGTACCTCTGTGGTGATAAATAAAAGCTTTCAATGTTGACAAGAGATGCTGTGGTATGACATGAATCGAGCCTTGTTTTCTTTCTAATGGGATTTCTATTGACTTACAGCATTAATTACACCTTAAATGTGATAAAATGGTCTGCCCTTTCAATATAATTTGGGAGCTGCTCAGGAGTCACAGGTAAAATTTAATAAAGCTCAGATTAAATCATTTCAATAATTTTAATAAAGTTTAATCAAAATCAACATAATGCTGAAAATTAGAATGCAATTCTTTGAAAAAGAATAATTTCTAATACGACAAGTTCCTGTCAACATACATCAATAGTCCACTAAAACCATTCAAGACTATAAGGGCCCCTTCAGACGAGGCCACTTAGCAGCGCTTCTCTTCATAAATACTGTAGATAAATGAGAGCGTTCACACACAGCCACAGAACAGTAGCGCAGCAGACGCTCTGTGTAGTTGACTTCACCGCTAGTGGCAGCCACAAAAAGTAGCGCTTCTCTTCGCGAAACCAGGAACTATATTGTTGGTTTCAGACGAGGATGCAGCCACGCCATTAATTTAGTGGCGCATACGTAGTGCGACGGTAGTGCTATAGCGTGGCAAGTTAGACCTGGCCTGTCATGGCGGAGTCTCGTCTAGGAGGGGAAGTGGTGGGATCACTAGGCGCAAATGCGATTTCCCCTCTTTGGTTTAACAGCGGTTTGGGGCTGCTCGTCGTGGTTATATTATGCAAACATAAAGTATCGAATAGGAGCATTCTCTGTGACATAGCATTGGTATTGGTGGTAATGAACTGAGAGCGCGCCCACTTCACACACTCCTGACAGCAAGCTTGTTGCCGTGCTTGTCAAAGAACAGAGCCGCTCAGTCTTGCTTCGCATGCCGTGACAGCATCTGTACCCTGCCAAGGTGTTGGGTAATGACTACTTGGCAACATCTAACCAGCGCGTGATCAAGTATGTGCTCACTGGTTGACAAAGAATCTAGGCGGGGGGGATGATGCAATGCAACTGAACGCACATGTGCATCGGAAGGTTCAGGTCTAACTTGTTCCGTTATACTAACGGCTCGCCACATGGTCGTGTATTCCCAGGTTCCGATTATTTCATTTTTGCTGCGGGCTCGGGCCTGTATTTTTTGCCTTGTTTTTTGTACTCTTCCCGAATATTGTTGCTGATACCATCTAAAGGCTCTTGAATTGGATTTTTGGACATGCGAAAGTATGCAAAGAACTTTTCGTCATCCTGTTGTAGATCATCGAATTAGGTATAGAACAGTCGTCGATTCTGTCTTTCCAAAACCAATGGATGAACCCAGAATCTTCTTGTTTTCCGTTGAAGTTTCTTTCTCCTCTGCAAGAATTATTTCACCTTCTACGTCCATGTTTACTGGAAAACTGACGAGTTCTCCACCCGGGCATCAAACACTAGAAGCGCCACTAATGCTTGGTAGTGCCACTAACGTTTGTAAGAATTCATCGGTGGCGCTACCAACGCGCCACGAAGCAGCGCTGCTAAGTGACCTCCTCTGAAGAGGCCCTAAGCCAACATTTTAAATCTTTTAAATTAGCACATAAGGAACAGTTTCTTTTACCATGTCTTGCAAGAGGCGATATCTGAGGAACCACTGATGTGACTACATTGCTGATAAAGAGCCTAGTGACGCTCGAAATACATACAATGTTCATTAGTTAAATATTTATCTTCGACAACAAATTGTGTTGACAGGATGGACCATTTTGTCACTATGGAAAGAAGGTTTAATTAAAAGAAATGCTAATTGATCTACTGACTGGTTAAGGTCACTTCTCACCTCTAATGCAAGTGCATCCTCGTGCTGTATGCTACTGTTTTTGGGCCTTGCTTTTGAGCTCTTTGATACCACTTGCTAGTAATTGTTAACTGTTGCTTCATTGTAGGGACTAGGTATTGTGCAAGGTAAGTACAATATCATGGTTTCATGTATCATGGTTGTGACTGATGGTTTGAACATTGTAAAGTCTCTTCCACCATGTGTAATTGTAACTACCATCCCCTTATTTTGCCCCTATTGATAGTAGAAAAATTCAGATATCAAAACAATTCTTTGTATTACATCCTCTTATTAATAAGGTATTATAAATGTCTTTTGTCAGGTTATTAGCTGGATGGCTATTTTACTGTCCTCATTTCCAAATGCTCTATTTTTTTTTTTTTCTTTTCATAATTTATCAGCAACATTGCTCCTAACAAGGATTTCATAGATTTTGTTGTTGCTTTATAATCCAAGCATTGTATCTATAAGTTATAGGCTACATTAAAACGATTCTCCCCAGACAGATTTTGGTTGTCAGTCAATTCAGAATACTTATCTATAAAGTATTAAGTTATAAAAGGTGATGAGTGCAGGTGACCTAATGTCATGTTGCTTAAAAGCCACCAATACCTACATTATATTACACCTATTGGTTCCTATTTGGCAGTTTACCATTAGGAATTGTAAATTTAGCATTTTGTAGCTTTTAAACTTTTACAGGGTGTCGAGCGATGCGGGAAATGTACGGAAATGTTAGTGACCCGGGAAAAATGTGGGAAATATACGGGAAATCTCGAAAAGTCTCATAATGCCCGACATCTTAGCCTCTGAACGCTCGGTGGAGTCCTCCCGCCCGGCCTTCTATTTCACCTGCAGACTGCGCTGTCACCCGCAATTTGTGCCACCGATCATGCGCTAAGTGGGATGAGAACCCAGCCAACGTTGAATGCATGCTTTGCCTGGCCGACTGCCGGGCGTACCCTCTCCACACGCCCGACTCGTTGGTGACAAGACAGGCAGGAATCAGTCCGCATTGTTATTCACAGAGGACACCAGTTGTTTTTTCGACTAGAACAGCCCTTAAAGAAGCTAACAGCTCAAGTTCTCAGAAAATTCCAGATGTGGATGTTATGCAATTTCGCACCAACTGCCGAAAATTGTTCATTCGTATACTACGGCTGAAAAAATCAAAGAGAGGTCACCTCTTGCTTACAAGATGTCCTGTGCTATTTCCTGCCTAGACCCTATAGTGGTCGCTGAGACTCCTAAGTTGGCAGAAGATAGGATCGTCATTGCCCTGGAAATTCTTTGTAATCAGAAGAATTTGCTTTCTGGCGCAATGTCTGACCGAATCAAGAGCAGCTACTCCGCACTTCTGAGACTGCCCTCCGTCACTGCGCGTTTGAAGCAGTTGGACGGAAAAGAGCCACGGCTCGACGTGCTGTGGTCTGAATTAGTGGCTTCAGCACCTTCTTCAGTTCCTGCCAAAATGATCTCACAAGCTTCGTTAAGATGATACTGATTTTATATCACAGCAATGCAGCTCTAGAGAGAAGTTTCTCCCTTAATAAGGAGTGCATGATTGTCCATCAGAAAGAAGCCAGTCTGATTGGCATGCATACTGTTCTGGATGCTGTAATGGCAGCTGGTGGAGTAGAAATGATAACCATGAGCAAGAGTATGGTCCATGCTGCACTAAACTCCTATCCTGTGTTGAAGGAAGCAAAACAGGTGCGAAGCCAGGAGGAAAAGGAAGCGACGGCTAAGGTGGCAGTCAAAAGAAAAGCCACGAAAGATCTCCTGGAATTGGCAAAAAAAAAAAAAAATGATGATATTGAATGACGCCCGTGCTGAAGCAGCGAAAATTGAAGAGCAGACGAGTTTCCTAGAGAAGCTTTAAATTAATAAATCCTTGATTATTGTTTGTTTTATCTTATTTTGTGTGACTTAAGTTCCTGAACACAATCTAGTATTGACAAAGTGACTTATTTGATTTTGTGTATGACTAGCCTACATTTCCTATTCAGAAATTAGTACACTGTCAAAAGAACTTAATTTTGTGTTGTATATAACTGCAGTTCCTAGTAACAATCTTGTGTTTGTCAAAGTGACTTATTAAATTTCGTTTTGCATTATTTTATTTTCTATTACCTACTTTGATAAAATAAATCTAAATTAAAAGATATTCGTGGCACGTGGAATTTTACTGCTTTTAGCCTTTCCATGGTCTTTGGGAAAAACATACGGCTCTTCTTTCGCAGGAGAGATGCACGTACCAAATTGTTTTAATGTCCGTGTAAACTCTTGCTGCAAATGCGTCACACATGCATAATTTTCAAAAACTACGAACAATATCTCACAGCTCTCTACATCCTGCCATCAAACACCCGTCACCAACATGTGGCTACAAAATACACCATACAAGTGACAGAATTCTTGTCGTGTTGGCAGGCATTGTTTGTTTCAGTCGCTTGTTAACCACTGTCTGTGTCGGATTTCCGTTCTTTGTCATTGTTTCGTTTACTTTTACTTTGCCTAAGTTTGACCCGGGGACTGGACACATGCCGTACAGCATGTACAGAAAGAAATACTGAAGGCGTTCTGGATATTGCGGTAGATGAAATGATTATTAACCTTGGCAATTCATCGAGCTCTGACAATGACAATGATGGTGGTGATGATGATAGGGACAGTGAAGGGATGGAGGGTTTCAAACCCTTGCCAAGTGACTGAGGATAATTTATTTATTGGTATCAGTTCTCTTGCGGCAGTCGATAATAGAGCACACGCTATTGTTTCCCGTTGTAGTGTTCAAATTACCGCCTGTCGTTCAATAGCCTACAACTCGACAATATAAAACCACGGCAATAATATTGCTACAGAGCAGCTTGTTCGAGTGGTCAGTGCTAAATTTGTCTTTACCTTAACTTTACTTTTCTATTATCACGAAAGCTAATATTAACCGTAGAGAGTCGAGATTCAGTGAGTGTGCGTGGTGTTATCTGTCAACTACTGTACTGTAAGCTGTGAACGACCTCCACCCAGACTCTCGTTTCATGTTACAGGATAATCATTGCATGGTGAGTGTTTTTATATTCATTAGCTGTAGAGTGTTTGCCCTCTTTGTCTTATTTATTGAATTGAATACCGATGATAAAGGTGTGTAATTTATATATTCATCTAAGTACCGTATTTCTCTGTTTGAATGTCCTCGGCGTTGACTCAGGATCGACTTTTAAATTTTTAACGTATAATTGTACAGAAATAATGTCTGAAGTGTAGTGGTGTGCATTATTCGAATCAGTAGATTTACAACAACTCTAAAAACTAGGCAACACAGCTCAGCTGTTTTAAGCTTCCCCCATATCCTTCACGTTTTTACTAAATACAGGGCTTAGGTGAGAACCATGCTCAGAATTCTTGTCGTTATATTATGTGGTGACCATGGGTCGCGTAGAGGAAAAGCGGGGCAAGGCTAGTGACAGGAAGGCTGTCAGTACCGAATGCACGAGCTTAGCAATACTGTATTTGTCCCATAATTTACGTGTGTAATGGCTGACACACCTACAATTTTACTATACAAGTCATGATCAAAAGGGATAGTGTGTGGGTATCATATATTACTACATGACCCTCAAAATTATTATTCATTATTACAAAGGGTATTTTGTCTATTTTCAGTAGTGTAGAAAATTGTATCGCCTTGTTCCGTTCTCCTTTACTGTTACCATACAATTCAGTCACTTCCCCTAAACATTTATTATGTGACACTCCTATTCTCTACTCGCTCAACTTTCCTCAGTAAAACAGTTATTTATCTCAGGTCTCCTCAGGTAAACGGTATTTTGTGTTCGTAGCATCTCATCCCATCTGCGAGAGAGTCCACACGCGCGCACGCGCATTGCTCACGCTATGGACTAGGCCTAAATCTTGCCATCACTCCAAACATGCAGTTACACTTACCGTACGCTCGAAAAACTTGATTCGCGCTTTAAAAGTAATTTTCCGCTATTTGATATGCGAACTCTAGTCTTAGAGAGTTCGAAAATATATGGGAATTTGGTGGATTTTCGTACGGGAAATACACGGGAATTTAAAAACCGGTCATTGCTCCACATCATGTTTTAAGAATTACTATTTGGTAACACATTGTTTGGAAAAGGAATATGTGCAGTCCTGCATGTAAAAAAAAAAGTAAGAAAATGTCCAAGGTTGCAAGATCGAATCCTGGCGCAGCCAGTTTGCATTTGAGGGTGCGCAAATGTGAGGAACCGTGGCAGTAGATTTACTGGCACGTTGAAGATCCCCTTCGGTGTAAAATTCCGGCACCCAGGCATCTCTAAAAGCTGCAGTAGTTAACAGGGACTTAAAACCAATAACATTATTAATTTAAAAAATATATCATTTACTCAGATGATACTTGACTAAGGGGGATGAGAGCAGAGTACAGGCAGCTGAGATGAGATTCCTGAGAAGTATGGTCTAGAAAACGAGGAGGGACAGAGTCAGAAATGAAGATATATGGAAAGTAATGGGAGTAGAGAAATTAAATGACAAACTGGAGCAGAACAGATTGAGATGGTTTGGACATGTCAAACGGATGAATGAAGTAAGGCTTCCAAGACGAGCATTGGAACGACGGATGACAGGGAAGAGAGGGCGAGGAAGACCAAGAATGTGTTGGATGGACTCGGTGAAGAATAGCATTAGAAAACGAAACCTGGATTAGAACGCCGTGCCGGAAGAGGAATGGTGGAACGACAGAACAAAGTGGAGAGGAACCATAGTTGCCCCTACCCGGTATCAGCTGGAAAAGGGGAAATGATGATGATGATGATGATGATGATGATGATGATGATGATGATGATGATGATGAATACTTGCAAACATATACAAACCCAAATGAATATGTAAAGAATTTAATATTGAAGAATGAAAATCAATCAATTTCTAAAGGCAATGCCTTGTCTCCGCAACATTGTTCTCTGTCTTCAGCACCTCGTTTCATCTCACAGTAGGAACCATAATGAAGACTTAGTGTGATGTCTTGCAGGAAACATTTTATCGGTCGACCTCGGCCTTTCTTCCCTGTGATTTTTCCTTCTAGGAGATAAGTTAGAAAAGCGTTATGTCGCAAGATGTGGCCTGTGAATTTAGCTTTTCTTTTATGGATCGTTCGTCTCAGTTCTCTTTTTCCATGAATTTCTTGCAGGATGCTGATGTTCGTCTTCTTTTCAATCCATTTAACCCGTAATATTCTCTGCCAGACCCACATCTTATGAAAAATAATAAATCAAAAAAGCAGGACAGTAGAAATGAAATGAATATGTTAGATGAGGCTGTTCATGTCAGTCGACTCAAGTGGTGGGGTCAGATGATGAGAATGGAGAAGAGATTACCTGGGCGTCAATGAAGAAGGTAAGTGAAGCAGAGGTAGGCCTAGGAGGCGTTGGTTAGATTCAGTGTTTAACGATTTCAAGGTGGTGAACAGAGGAGGCCGCAATGCTAACTGCTTATAGGGGATCATGGCGGCGACTTGTTCACAAACAAGCTGTCTACCTCTCACCAAGGTGGACCGGGTTCGATTATCGGTCAATGCATGTGAGATTTTCAAAGTGAAACTCCATGTCCTGTGGTTCGGATTCCACGTAAAAAGGAGGTCCCGTGGTTCGTGATCGCGAGATTAACGGTCACGTTGAACTACAATCTTCCTTACTTGTCCGCAAACAGAGGCTTGCATACTAGACTGGACGCTGAAAGCCAAAACAGTCTTAAGGAAATTGAAATGAAAGTTGTAATAACAAGGAGAGGAATGGAAGAGTATGAAACTGATTGGCCAGTAATTGGAGGTAGTGCAGAAATGCAAATACTTTGGATATGAGGTATCACAAGTCGGGATAATAAGCCACAGGATCAAGAGCAGTGTGCAGCTAGCAGGAGGATTTTTTCAAAGTGTAAGAGGACTGGTATGGAATAATATTGATGTGCAATTGGAATGCAAAGGAATTTTAACCCTTTCTTCCTCTCGAATTATTTGTAAGTCCTGATTTCTCCCAACTCGTATTGATTTCTGTCAGCATTCTTCATATTTTAAAACCTGGTATTAAGTACTGGTTGTAACAATATATACAGGAAGGAACTACAAAGTATGGTATTTACATGACAAAATATAATGTTTTTCACTTTCTTAACGTTCAAAGCAAATGCCTGGATGGAGCCCTGGTTGCTTCTCTTGATTTCATGCGACGCTGGTATAAATATGGTCGCTTAAATCACTTACGGATATATCACTTTCATCATCAGATTCAAATATTTCATCACTTTCATGGCCACTATCATCAAAATCAGCCGAAATAGAAGCCAGAATCTCAGCTTCAGTCAGACTGTGCACCGCCATGTTGCTTCACCGTGACTGCTTTCCATATCAAGGAAACGGAGCAGTTTTACCGAGCAAAGAGAAACTTAAACACTCCTGTTTGGTTCCTTTCGGTTTCTAATACAGACATAAGGAGTTGAAACATGGATGACCTCATTAGACCCAGGCACGCGAAATAGGTTACTGCCGAGTATGGTGGGAGAAACAAGAAGTGTTTGTTATTGTTGTTATAAGAACAGCGAGGCCATCTGCCGCAAACAAGAAGTAATCATGTAACGAATTCAGTTGTAAAAGATAAGGTGAGAATGTAGTCGTAGTAAGATCATGATAAGATATTTTGGGCACCGGCAGAGAATGGAGGAAAAAAAGAATGCTAACACAGGTATTTGAAATGAAAGTTAAAGGCACAAGACGCAGAAGATAGTTGGAGCAGTTGGGACAGATTGCGAAGAAGAGTGAGAGATGTACAAACAGGAGTCGTGGAAGGATGGGAGTAGGTGAAGGCCATTGATACACAACCCGATCCAAACGTAATTAGAGAAGAAGAAGTGTCTCTATCACATCTTGGTAAGAAATAAAATGGAGTGTATACTGGGGATATATTCTCGATAAGATTCTGTAATATACCTGGTTTCTTTTTGTTCGTCATGTGGAATGTGCCTATTTCAACTCTTGAGATTTGCTGATGACATCGTCTTCATGGCCGACATGCCTGAGGATTTGAACGAGTTTTTGAATGGTATGGACTCCGTCTTGAGGAAAGAATTCATGATGAAAATTAATAAATGTAAAACAAAAATATTGGAATGCAGCCAAAATAAATCGGAAGCCTCTATGGACATCAAATTGGCAGGTGAAAACCTAAAGGACACATAGAAAGCCTATGGAGATTTCAGATGAGTTGAGTAAATCCCGATCTGAAAGAATGAAAAAGTACTGGAAAGAGTGCAAGAACCAAGCAGTACTACCTTCAAAGAAGAAGTGATTGTGGAACGACTCAAGTGGTCCAATGTGACCAATCAAGATTAATTATAATAATAATAAAGGAAGTAGGAGACTTCTGTTACTTAGGAAGCAAAATAACCAGTGATGGACAAAGCAAAGAGGATATAAAAAGTAGGTTGGCTCAGGTAAGGAAACCATTTCTACTGAAGAGGAATCTGTTGACATCAAATATAGAGTTAGGTATTAGGAAGTCATTTTTGAAAGCCTTTGTCTGGAGCATGGCACTCGATGGAAGTGAAACTTGAACTATAGGTGCAGCAGAAAAGAGGAGAATTGAAGCGTTTGAAATGTGGTGTTACAGGAGAATGATGAAGATCAGATGGGTAGATAGTGTTACAAATGAAGAGGTAGGTAGATAGATAGATAGATAGCTTTATTTTGTCTGGCAAGATTACGGCCATTGGGCCCTCTCTTCCATCTAACCAGATTTTACAATTAATACATTATTACAATATTAGCAGAACTTAACAATGGTACTTAAATCTAACAGGAATACATTTCAGATCCAATCACAATACATATAATGGCAGGTAAGCATGGCGTAGGAAAAATTATGTTATTTAATTAATTATTGCTAAAGTAAGAATTAATAGGGAAATACAAACACTAATAAAACAGAAACTAATGATTATGTGATGATCATGGCTGAATTATTACTATAATATTGATTTTGCAATGCGCGTTTAAAACTATGTAAGAAAACATTTAGGTATCTAAATAGAATGTAAATTAGAAACACGAATATAACTCAGCATAAGGATTCAAATATTTGACGTGTTGAGTTCAGGTATTAAGACGGGTGGGAGAGGAGAGATGTTTCTGGTAACTGCTAATGAAGAGAAGAGGTAGTTTGGAAGGACACATACTAAGACACCCAGGAATAGCAAGTTTAGTTATGGAAGGAAGGGTCGAGGACAAGAACTGTAGGGTAGACCAAGGTTAGAATATGTTAAACAGATTGCCTCGGATGTAGGGTGTGGTAGCTATTTAAAGATGATGAAGAATAAGAATTTTCAATCTTTCCGCCTATTCAATACTTTAATTTTTGTCACATTTCAGGGGTACATGTTTCGAGTCCTGCTTTTGGACCCTTCCTCAGCCCACAATCTTATATTTATAAGACATCTAGAGAAAAGATATGGGAATGTCTATCAAACAGAAATATCCCACAAACTCTTATCAGGAAAGTGAAAATGCTGTACAGTTATTGCCAGAGCTGTGTGCAAATAGGAGATGGGTATTCAGATTGGTTTGCCACAACTAAGGGAGTGCAACAAGGCAATGCGTTGTCACCACTGCTATTTATCTCTGTGATGGATGAAATTATGAAAAGGGTGAAACAGAATTCTGGAAATGATTTCAAGGCATTTGCTTTTGCAGATGATGTAGTGGTATGGGGTTGCACAGAAAATGAAGTACAGCAGAATCTAAATGCTTGGAACCACCAATTTAAGGAGTTTGGCCTCAAAATCAGTCATACAAAGACAGTAGCAATGGCAGTCAGCAGACAGAGGTTGCATACAAGCATTGAGCTGGATGGAGCGAAATTAGAACAAGTCGATTATTTCCAATACCTCGGTAGCATTATGACTGAAGATAACAGATGTTCTGCTGAAGTCGCCAACAGAATCCAAAAAGGAGCTCAGTTTTATCACCAGGTCAGGAACCTCCTTTGGGACCAACAAATTCCTTTAAGATCCAAGAAAATTATGTATCAGGCCTACTTCTTACCTATAATGACATATGGACTTGAAACTTGTACTATCAACAGAAGAGATAGTAGCAGACTTCAGGCTACAGAAATGAAGTTCCTGAGAACAATGCTTCAGAAGACCAGAAGAGACAAGATCGAAATGTGAAGATTCGTGCAGAGATTCAAGTGAAACCACTTCATGAAGCAATAGCAACATCAAGGTTGAAATGGTTTGGTCATGTGAAGAGGATGAATCCAAGCAGAACGGCAAGAGTATGGCTTGAGCAAGATGTGGAGGGCAAGAGACCAAGAGGCAGACCATGGACACGCTGGATCTCCCAAATAAAAGAAGACCTGCAGGGAAGAGGTGTCGATTGGCACCAGGTAGAGGAGGAGGAAATATACCTGAATAGACAAACATGGAGAGCGCTCTTATACCGCACCCGGGAAGCTGGAGACGGTTAATGATAATAATAATAATAATAATAGAACAAACAACATCGAAAATCTCGACAATGGCATGGAAAGACACATTACACAATAAATGGTTAAAAACACTAAAACATTGTCTAAAATCTAAGAAATATGGTTCACAAATTTCAGGTACACATGTTGCACATGTTCTGTTTTATGTTATTATGAAGAACGTCATTTGACACTTAATGACGACAGACACATTTATTGACAATTCGATGTCTATAATTATTAAATTGTTGGACATCTTTTGTGGCATGTCTTGTATTAAAAATACCTAAAACACTTCAACTGATGTGGCTGAAAACAAGATTGAACAGCGATTGCTGAATGTTTTGATCATATTCTTTGTTACAAATGTGGCATTTGGCAACCTGTCTTTGATAAATTGAAAACTCTTCTGTCACACGGTATGGAAAAACAATAGAACTTAGCATCTGGTCTTTGTTGAAAATGTTACTCTTGCCCGATGTCAAATGAAGACAGCTTTGCGAGATCATGTGGAGGTCAAGCTCCACTCTGTGAGAGTTGCCTGTTATATTATGAATAATATTTCTAATAAATGTAAAGATGAAACGATTAGCTCAGGACAGGGAGGCATGGAGATATGCATTGAATGCTCAAACAACAACACTGACTCACTAGAAAATGATAATGTAGACTAGCTTTTGCTTGAGCACCATGGTATTTTGCCAAACAGTGTACAAGAATAATAGGTATTCATTCATGCTGTAATGTTGTGCTCGCTCGCTCACTCTAGCCAAGTGCCTGACACTTTGAGCAAGGAACTGAACTGATTTTTCCGCTCTGCGTGGAAGAAAGAGATTGTTGTTGGGGTATCAGCATCTCTGGTATCAATTTTTAAGTTTTGTCTAGAAGAGCCTCATTAATACATGTGTCTTATTTTTTACCTTCCTTCGATGTACATTCCTGCTTCTCGATACTAATCTTGGGGCTTGATGCTAAAAATTAATTTGTACTTTCAGGAATTTTTTTAGCCTACAAAAACTACGGGGCAGATGACCTCGCTGTTCTTCCCCTTAAAACAACAAACCACAACAAAAACTATAGATCGTTACTTTGAAAAAGTAGGTTTCCTACAGAGTCAAAAATGCTTAAGCTTCCATACTTATGCTGATCTTACTTGTCCCTTTTTCACCCTCTAGCTCGCTCCCCTCTGAAAGTTTTGCAAATTTAAGATTTTTCTAGAGATCGTGGTATTATCAGCTTCTTTTGTACTAATTTTTAAGTTCCTGGGGTGTCTGGAAGTGCCTCGTTAATTCGTGTTTATATTCCTTCTTTTACCTTCACGCATACATTTTTCCACCTCGACTTCAATTTGTCATTATAGATCATTGTGTAATTTTATTTACATCCTACTGTTTCACAAAATGTATGAAAACAGCAATGCATGAGTATTATTCATGAGACCCGACCACATAAACAAATGTTCAGAGGTGCCAACTATTATGGTTTGTCCGTAATTATTACGGACTTCACCTCACGATTACGGTCAAAGGGGAAATTATTACTGAAAAGCGACATTATCACGAAAAAATACATTTCTATGAAAAAGAAAAGGAAGTTTACAGGGTGTCTACCGGTAACGAAAAGTAACGAAAGTAACTAAAAAGTAACTAATTTTTATGTCTGGATAGTTGGAGGTAACGAAAATTCTCCAAGGTCGGTTTGAATCATTTAAACTCTTGCCGCTAGGCTCACAGATTGTGTTGGAGCAAGTTTCATGCAAGCGGCGCTGATTGCGTAAGTCATGTTTCCCCTTGCCCGACCTCAAGGAAATGCATACTAAGGATACTTGAGTGGTATACATCGGTCCAACGTATATTTTCGGCATCAAGAAGAGTTTTTAGTTTTGTGTGAAATATTTTTCTGTATTATTAGGAAACCCGACTTTCCGCATGGCCATGGCTATCAACAGGCAAATAGTAACAACAATGACACCACTGATTGTTCAAGAAAATTGTCCCATGATGTGGGAAGAGATGAAAAATATTATGATAACCACTGTTCAAGATAAACCAGATTATAAAACAAGAGATAAGAAAGAAAAATGGATGACAGATGAAATTTTCTCATTAATGGATGAGCGCCGAAAGTATAGAGCACAATCAAATTTACAAAATTATAATAATATTCGGACACTTATAAGGCAAAAGATCAGGGCAGCAAAGTATGGATGGTTACAACATGAATGTAAAGAAATCAAACGCTTACAAACTTTACATGACGATTTTAATTTACGTAAAAATTAAAGGAAACTGCTGCGATATATATAGAAGAAAAAACATCTCCTTAACAGTTATTATTTATCGTATGGCTTTTAGTGTCGGGAGTGTTCGAGGACATGTTCGGCTCGCCTGAGTCTGTAGCTGCTTCCAGTGGACACCCTTAGGGTAAGCTACAAGTTCTGTTCAATTTCAAGTAGTTCCAACTTTCGCTACCAGATATCAATGGAACCTCGTGATGAACATTGGAACATGGTGGCCACTACTCCTGGAAATCCTGGAAAACTCCTGGATTTTTATTAGGTCTGGAAAACTCCTGGAAAATGACAAAAAATTGAAAACTCCTGGAAAATAGTCACTGTTAATTAATTATAAAAATCTTTCCATCCACTGCTAAAATTCCCAGGTCGCACTTAGTCCTCGAGGTCATGATATTGTGGATGGAGTAGCAAGGGTCATCTATTATATTACATTCGATACTGTTTATTTAATTTTATATGTAAACATCTTGTGTGCTGAAGTCTTTTTAATTAAAAAATTTTACATACAATTTGCTTAATTTTTACCGGAAATTTACGCGCCGTGTTTTATCTTAAATCATACTCCCGCTGCGGTTTTGGGTGAGCATTCTATCGTTAACGAAAGAAATTTCCTCAGGCTACCTGTTTCTGGGTGGGAGAACACGCGATAGTATTTTTGTAAAACATATTGATTATAGACAACTTCACCGCAATAAAATTGAAGGCGGCATACTTTTTTTTTTTAATAAGCCGATATTTGAGTCACAAAGGCTTTTTTAAAACAACAATTAAATCATTTGTGTGTAGGCATGCGTATAAATTGCGCAATCACTACTAATGTTTGGCAACGTCTGTATAAGTAAACCAAACACAACTGCTTTATTTTGGTCTTGATGTAGGCAACCGATTAAGTCCCCCCCCGGGGACTCGCACTTACTTTTAAGTCTGGAAAAATGAGAATTATTCCTAGAAAATTCCTGGAAAACTCCTGGAAAATCGTTGACCGATTTGAGTGGTCACCATGTTGGAAAAATGAGAATTATTCCTAGAAAATTCCTAGAAAAATCCTGGAAAATCGTTGACCGATTTGAGTGGTCACCATGTTAGAACTTTGATAGAGTTCCGACAAAATCTTACCTAACAATTTAGCTTCACACATGTTTAGTCTGTGGAAGGATCTTTTACATTCCATAAATCTATGACATGGGACCGCCGGCTTTACTCGCTCCCCCCCCCCCCCCCCCCCCCGCCTGAAGGAAGGCATACTGAAGGATTTTTAACGCTCTTAAAAAATCTGACAACTTCGGCCGGGTTCGAACCTGCTATCTTGGGCACAGCAGTTCAGCATGCTACGAACAACGCCACCGGAGCCGCTTCCTTAACAGTGAACAAAGATGATAAAATTGTTCTTGATGTTGCGGAGAAGAAAAGTATATGGGAAGACTACATTAGAACCCTCTTCTCAGATGATAAACCAAATGTTGAAATTCCTCGGAATGATAATCTAACAGGACCTTCAATTATGAAAGAACGAATCGAGAAAGCCATATGTAACTCAAAAACTAATAAAGCCACAGGACCTGATGAAATTCCAGTGGAACTCATTAAACTTCTTGATGAAGAAGGAATCAGCGTCTTACACAAACTTTTTAACAAAATTTATGTTACAGGTCAATACCCTACCCAATGGCTGTTATCAACCTTCATTCTTCTTATGTAAAATGTGCGGAAATGTGAAGATCATATACTCATTAGTCTTATGAGTCATTACCTAAAAATAATTCTGAAAGTCATCCATCAAAGGTTGTATGAAAACTGTGAGCCCTTCATTGGTGAGGCACAGTTTGGGTTTCGGGAAGGTTTTGGTTCAAGAGAGGCAATAGTTGCTCTGCAGGTTCTGGTGCAAAATATGCTATCATCAGAATACAGATTTAGGTGTTTGTTTCATTGATTGTGAAAAGGCCTTTGATAGGGAACAACATCACAAACTTCTGTCACCTCTGTTATTCAATTTGTACTAGGAGAGTATCTTTCAAGAAGTACTTGGTGATGTAGCAATAGGCATAATAGTTAATGGTGTCTTCATCAACAACATTCGCTATGCAGATGATACAGTCTTGATTGCAGATAATTTAGATGATCTTCAGCATCTAGTTAACATGGTAGGGGAATACAGCAATATGCTAAGTCTGAACATCAATACAAAAACGATGCATTTCATGATTGTCGCACGTCAGCCTGACAAAAAAATGCACATCTCCAATTTAATGGTTCTTAATTACAAAGAGTAGATAAATTCAAATACCTTGGAACATGGCTATGTGAGGATTGGTGATCAGATATGGAGATAAAATGTCGTATAGAGAATGCTCGTAATGCTTTTGTGAAATTCAAGAAAATCCTTACAAGTACAGCTTAAATCTAACCCTTAGACTTTGGTTTGTAAGCTGCTACATTTGGTCTGTATTTCTATATGGGTCTGAAGGATGGACAATAAATGCGGCAACAACAAAGAAATGTGGATCTACCGCAGAATGCTGAAGATACAATGGAATGCACTAATAACTTATATTGAAGTACTGCATAGAATGAACAGACAACGAAACTTATCATGCACCTTTAAAAGACAAAAAACTGTATACCTGGGACATATCTTGCGGAACACCTAATATCGACTTCTCAAGTTGATACTGGATGGAACGATCGAAGGTCAAAGAGGAAGGGGCCGAAGAAGGATTTCCTGGGTGCATAACATAAAACAGTGGACAGGATTACCCAGCATCGATAAATTATTCCACATCACAGTTCATAAGCAAAAGATGCATCTTGTGGTTGCTAACATCCATTAATGGATAGGCATCCGAAGGAGAAAACGTCCGAAACTCAACAGAAACCTCTCATTTCTGTTATTGACCTCTAAATTTGGAGACTATCTCAAATTGAAGTCCAGAAATAACGCGAAATCATTTAATGTCGCCATCTTGCGAAATGATACAGTTTCAAAAGAAAGGTGGCGAAAAAGCTTCGAGATACATATATTTTCGTCTCGAAAATTTGCGACATCCAGTATGGTTAATTCGATATTCCGTTATGTTGATTTTTTCTTCGAACTTTGGTTCCATTGGATGATCTAACCGGTTATCTCGAAAACTTGTATAATTCGTGATTTGAATTCTAAAGAAAATGTGCCCTCTTGTCGTATTATTCATGCAATCCTCTCAGAATAATTCGTAATATTCGGTACTTACTTCGAACGTTCATCCTACGAACTCGCATGCTCAAGACAACCAGCTGACCGCACGACTTGTCTGCGGGAATCTCGTCAAACGGTCCAAGATCGACGCCAGTTACGTAAAATCATAAAACCCGTCCCAGTCGCGAACTTGTGACCACGAGGACTGCGGGAATCCTCTCAAAGGTGATTTGGCACCCATCAAGTAATCATCCCAGAACCTACTCGTCACTTTCCCTATGACCTTATACTTAAAAGCGTACGGGGCTTGAGAAGTGTGTCAAGCCACTTAGAAATGACATTCTACATAGCATCGCGATACTCATTTCTCCTCGTGATCTACCGTGAACTCCCAATCACAGCATAGGGATAGCGGGAATCATGGCGCCGACCATACAACATGTCCTTAACTGCTCGTGAATTTTAACCATGCCCAACCTCGAGCTTGCCTCCGCCATTCTGCCAGGACAGATAGACAGGGAGACAATCGTTGAACAGCCGTGTGCGGCGCCGATCACATATTATCGCATTCCCGGAGGTCCGGGTTCGATTCCCGGCTCTGCCAAGAATTTTTAATTGTGGTGTGAGGGCTGGGACGTACACTCAGCCTCGTGAGGCAAAACTGAGAGGAGGAGGAGGAGGATTAGGTTCCCACCTCAGCCATCCTGGAAGTGATTTTCCATGGTTTCCCCCACTTCCTCTCCAGGCAAATGCTAGGATGGTTCTTAACTTAAGGCCATGACCACCTCCTTCCCATTCCTATCCACAATTTACAAATACACACACTAGTACAACCATCACAATAATACAGGTTATCATAAAAATTCCACACACGCCCAAAAATAAATGGGGCTGTATGATCGCGATGTCGTAGCCTCTAAAATAAGCAGAAGCTTTTATCTTCTAGGTGTAAAAAAAAGTATTTTGAAGAGCTCAAAATACCATTTAAGACAAAACACATTTAGCGGGCAGGTGCCTAACAAAACAGGAACTTCACTTGAGTTGGGAGTATATGTGAATTCATGCAAGATGGAGGATGTCAGGCAAGTTATGAGGGTGAAAGTGGTAAGAGACTTGACATACGATACAATGAACACAGAAATGCTATCAAACACGGGAAGCACTCAGCAGTACGATGGGAGACCCAAAAATAACCGGAATCGTACTGTTGCGCATGGTGTCCTTGTAATACCCAGTTCTTCTGGTAGATGTCTGTTGTGGAACAGCTCCTGAGTCAGTCTGCCCAGAGGCATCATCTGAGGATGATAAGTGTTGTTTCTGCGGCAATATTGTACGAGTGTGTATAGTACATTCATGACATGAAACAATGGCTGATTCTCGTGAACAAAGTGCGGCTGTGAAGTTCTGTTTTATACTCGGTAAGAATGCAGTGGAAACCGTTGCGATGATGCAAACACCTTACAAAGAAAGTAAAACTCGAGTGTATGAATGGGTTTTTTTTTTTTTTTTTTTTTTTTTTTTTCGGTTAAAAGGGGGGAAATGGCTATCGAAGATCAACCTCGTTCCGGTTGTTCTTCAACTGCTCGAACCAAGGACATTGACAAACTCCGTAATCTCATCAATTAACACATGGAAGACGGGCCCTGAGAAATCTTGTAGTACGCTCGCCAGCGGTAGATGACGGGCCCCGGGAACTCTCGGTTTTATACACGTCATTGTTTTCGGTCTTCCTGCGACATCTCTTGACCATGTATTGAATTATTTCGGTCTAAGACATTGAGAAGGACATTTGTAGATGTATATGTGCCATCTTCCGTCTATTCATGGCCTTCTTTTATTCTTTGATTTTGTTTCGAAACATGGAACTTCCTTCCGTTGGTTCAATCAATGACAAGATGGAGGACTTGTATAATCAGATGTTAAGATTTATCGTTTATATTATCGTTCAAATGGCACAAGTTATAGTGAATTAGTAGAAACTGAATGAGAGAGTGATATTCATGTCTCTAGGTGACGTAATAACAACCAAAGTACATACCGTACTTTGATTGTTGACCAAACTAACCTCAAATATACTCCATCTGCTCTTTCTGTAAGCCGCCACTACACATTGTGTTATGTTTCCAAATACATCACCCCCTTGAGCACTACTAGGGGTATGTGTATACTCATATCAACTAGAAAGATAATATCTGGGTTATTTTCACAATTATGTACTTTTTTATATAATCTAGTGCACTGCAATATTCTCAGTAGCAAAATATCCGGTCCACAGGGGATGTGACATGTCCAGGCATCCGGTCGGCAATGTGTTAAGATCGAAGTAGGTAAATTAATGGACTGTAGTACTTATCCAGATTGTCCTGGAGCTCACTTCAGTGTATTTTGAACGTTGATTTGAAAAGTGAAGAGTTTGTGCCCAGACTTCTCACCAAGGAACGAAAGGATCTTTTCGTTTAAGCCTGTCATGAAATGAAAGGTGTATTCTAAGACGATCAAATTTTTTCAACAAAATCATCACAGGCAATGAGTCATGGTGCTATGCATACGATCCAAAAAGCAAACAACAGTCAAGTCAATAGAAGTCTTGCCTCATCCAAAAAAATTATTGTCAGATTAAATCAAATGTGAAGACGATGGTGATCAGTTTGTTGACATCAAAGAAATCGTACATTCGGAATTCGTCCTTTTAAACCACACAGTAAACCAACATTTTTATTCAGAGGTTATCAAAAGTTTGGCGTGAAAACTTCCAACTTTGTGGACTTCCGGCGATTGGTTCCTGCATCACGACAGTGCACCTGCGAACACAGTTCTCAAAGTTCCCCAGTTTTTGGCCTCAACAAAGATGACTACCTTGAACTTCCCACCCTATTCGCCAGATTTAGCTCCCTTGTTTCCTAGGATGAAAAGGGACTTAAGGACAATGTTTTGTCGACATCGACAACATAGAAAACAATGTCATGGCAGTGCTAGTAGGTATATTTAAAGGGTGCTTCGAACAATCGAATGAACGTTTGGACTAGTGCTTTAGTGTTAATGGAGAGTACAGGGCGCCAGGAAATGTTCTCCGCAGTGACCACGGGCTACTGCGAGAGTTAGCATCAGTAGTTAGGTTGGCAGAACGCCTGTCGCTTGTATCAAAACAAACAGTAAACTTTGTACTCACCACGGCCATTCATTACTGATGCTGGAAGTGCTGATGACACACACACTCACTTATTGCAATACGTTGACAATTCCGACAGCCTACAGCCCACACGTGTGGGATTCACCCTGTCAAGGACACCGTGCTGCCAACTAAACTGCTGATGCTACCCCTGGCAGAAGCCCGTAGTCACTGCGGAGAACATTTCCTGGCGCCCTGTACTTTGAAGGAGATTGAAGTTGAAGTTGTATTGGGAACTAATATAATAATATCGTATGGCCTCGGGTGCCTGGTGCAAGCTTTGTTAATTGACACCCAGAAGGTAGCTTGCATGTCGAATTTCGCTATGAAAGTCAAGGAGGTTAGATATCTAAACTCCTTGACACTACAACGCTTTCAAGTAGAGAATGGAGGAACTTTGTGTTGGCGGAAAATCCCGAGATTAATTTTGCCATTGAACACTGCCTACTGAATTCAAATGGGTTCTTTAACATGCAAACAACGTATGACATGAGTATCGTGATTTTTGTCGCCTTCAAAAATCACTTACCATGGCCAGGGGCGAACCTGCAATCTTGGGGTTGGTAGTCCGACACTATAACTAATAAAGTACTAATAATGAAATTCCGTTTTTTATCCCCCCTCCTAAGTAAACACACATATGACAACAATCATAAATCCACCAGCATAGAGACAGAAATACACGTAGCCAAGAGAAAGAACCTGTCAAATTTGAATGATCACATGTGTTTAGAAGGATAATTTTTGTTCTCTTCATTAGAACCTACAAGATAAGAAGTAATACTGCAAAAAAGAACTGAGAGGAGGGTAACCAGAAGGAAAAAAATGTTTAATGGGAATGATATACATTGTATCCCATCTTTGAGACTGGTTGGCAGCATGTGTCAGGTAGGAAGACTGATCTACATTAGATTGAGAAAATCTGGAATCATCTTAACTTCCCCATTCAGAGCGTACCATATACACGGAGTCCTTTTTAAGACTTTACATTTCGAGCTGCGACTCGTTGGAACCCCATTAGTGGACCGCGGCATTCCCTGTGTGAGACCATATGGCGATTGTTGATTGCAGGTCGCTGACGGGTATCACATCTGCAGACGGAAGAGATCACTCAATAGCATCCGCTCACCTTTGCTGGCCCTTGCGGCCACTTATTTTCTGGGGATTCTCAATACGTTGCATACACCCATATCATAGCAGTCTTATTCTGCCCTGTAAACTGTCAACTTCAAACAACTTCCATATTTTATCACACCTTGTTTAGCCAACCATGCTTCTGACAAATCTCATCTCATCTCTGCTGCCATCCTGTTCTCATCCTTTTTCTTCATGGTCCATGTCTCAAATCCATTGGTATATAAGAAGTTTGATTTAAGCATTTCAATGGCATTTCCTTTTTTTCATTTTAGATATTAATTACTCTGTAGAAGTTACTACCTGCCTGAATCTTGTAGGTGATTTCTTTCATCTGTGGAACCCGTAAATACACCACAATTTGGTTGATGAGTGGCTCAGAGGCTTCGCCCTTGTATGCATGCAAAGGATGGTCATTTTGAACAATGATTAGCCATTTGTTTTCACAATACACCCTCTGTAACACACATTATTGTAAAACATCTCTCTGCTTTTGTCAGTTCATAGCAACTTACAGTATGAGCAGCTATATGGTTGAAAGTTTGGTAGTATAAGATCTGATCATATACTGCTAGACACTCAGGAAGTTATGGATACTGATCCAATATTTGAATATTGTGCAGATTATAAGTCACATGAAGATCCAACAGCTGCAGCAGAATCTGGAGCATGCCCAGCAGCAGGAGGTCCAGTATAAGGCTCAAATGGAGGTAGGTGCTTCCTTTGTTGATTTTTATAATCTTTTTATTTCTTTATGAGACAAAGTAGAATCCTAAAAATGCCACAAATGGAGAGTTTTCCAACTTCTGGAGACAGTTCCCAAATTGGCTTTTCTTTTTTTTGTCCCCAGACAATATCTGTATGTGCCTGGATTTCCCTCAGTGTATGGCCTACCACAAGGGTCTGTGCTTGCACTTCTCCTATTCAGTTTATATACACTCTCCGGCAAAGAATGCGAAACACTAGGAATTTCAGACTAAACTCAATGTTGGACCGTTCCAAACCTTGTATTAATCAAATACTTCGTACTATGACATTACAGCAATATGGCAACGTATCATAAGTTAATTACCTTAATTAGTACAATAACTGAAAAACATTATTGATCAAGACAATCACAACAGTGCACAAACATGAATTTGGAATTATCGAAACCTGGAATCCATCATAATGTAACACTGTATGATTAAGAGGCCCGTTCTTACAACCTCCGGTTAAATCTTTACTGGCATTTTTATGGCAAGTTGACTGGAACTTGATTCTTACAATACCCGGTGAGCGACAAACTGACAGTAAAATAAGCCTTAACCGCCAGAGAACTTGACCGGAGGATTCTCCTCCCGTAAACTGCTTTACTGCCAGATTTTCTATTATAATCTCAACGCCAGCTGATTACATACATCGTGAATATGCCTAGAATTATCTGTAATTTCATGGGTTTCGTAAATGCTGATGCTGTTCAAAGAAGGAGACTAAAAGTATATAAGAATCGAAGTGATTAGATGATCAAGACTTTTTAATTAGACGATTTCGTTTGACGAAGCTTTTCCTCTTGAGGCCTTTATTTGGATATAATTGTCCTTCCATATCTAATATTTCTCTTTATAATCGTAACGTAACAAACAGATTGCACCAAGAACACAGATCAAGATCAAGGAATAGAAAATATATATTTATTATTTACTCCCTGACGCAGATCCACTCATGCCAACTATTGAGAGGTATCAAGAAATCTGCAAATCGAACCAGAAATATGTACCAACTGTTGAAATTATGCACAGATCTGCTAACCTACCGTAAACATTAACCGGAACATGGTAAGAAGGATCGAATGTTTACCGGGACTTTACTCCGACCGTAAAGCCAACTGTAGGTTAGAGTTTACTGTAACTTTACTGGAGATTGTAAGAACGGGCCTAAGAATGTTGTAGACAAACCGTAATGTCCACAAAAATACACGACACGAGAATTCACAGCAATAAATCTTAAGACAGCCGTTTGTGGTTATTGTTGCCCAAAGGCGGGAAACGCTAATATTGGTGTTGTGATTGTGACGATCAACAATGTTTATTAATTATTGCACTGAAACTTCTCAAATAAGCTAATTAACTCATGATTAACTCATGACTAATTGTCATGTCACTGCAATGTTAAACATTCAATTTATATCAGGTATGAAATGGTCAAACATCGCGTTTTGTCTGAGATTCATAGTGTTTTGCTTTATATGCCGGTGAGTTATAACCAACATGCCAGCAACACAATCAAAAAAGTTTGGTTATGCCAATGATTGGACAATAGCCACAAAAATCGAGAGCATTGTTACTTGGGAGGAAACATTCACAGCCGACCTGACTGTTCTGGGGATTTATTTCTGCAAATGGAGGCTCCAACCTAATATTAACAAAACTGAAGTCAGTTCTTTTCACCTGAACAATCATATGGGTAATCAGGAGCTCAAAACTACATTTTGATAATACGCTATTGAAGCACAACAGATATCCCAAATGTCTGGGTATCACCTTAGACAGAACTCTGTCCTTCAAGCACCATCGGATGAAAACTGCTGCAAAACTCAGGTCACAGGAGGTTCAAAAACTGAGCATGAGGCTCCAGTGCAACAACTCTTAGTTCTTCAGCGATTGTACTCGTCTTCCCTGTAGCTGAATACTGCGCTCCTGTGCGGTTAAACAGCCCTCACACTAAGAAGATTGATGTCCAAATCAACCGCACCTACCAGCTGATCTCTGGTACAAGTAAGTCTACACCAACTCAGTGGTTACCTGTACTAAGACACATTCCTTCACCACATCTCCGCAGGTACTTAGGCTAGAGAGTACAACAAGCTATGCAAAAATCAAGCTCTTCCTATTTGTGTCGACACTGCTGCTGCACGTCTAAACCGGCTACGGTCAAGACATTCTCCATTGAAAACAGCTGAACGACTAGTGACTCAAAACTTTGATGTGGTTCATCAATGAACTTATGACTGGAATCTATTTGTTCCTCCAGAATTTCATGATATGTCATCTATCACAACACAATCATGTTCCTGGTTTTGACCTCCCTCAGATTAAATAACATAAGGACCAACTTTGGTGTGCTTGTTCAACATTGCTATATCAGTCAGAAAATATATTTCCCATCCACATGAACATCTTGGGAGATATTGAATCCCCTCTTTCCACAACTTAACTCGTGACTTGTCTTAAATGCAGTGGAGCTGAGTAAGATGTTCTGCAGCATTTTGATGTATCCTATAGCTATACCTTGATCCAGCAGGGCTTGAGAAAGAGCTGAGTGGGATACTATATCAAAGGCTTTTTCAAAATCAACAACAGTCATCCAAAGGAGCATTTGGTATTCATTGGCACGACTAACTGCCTCGTGGATGACATGAGTGCGGTCTATTGTGCTGAATCCACTCCTGAAGGCAGCATATTGTACTGCAGTAGTGGAGCCAAGATCGACCAATGGGGGGGGGTATAGTTTCATATAACAACAATAATCCTTGGCACTACTGCCCATGAAAAGGGTCTAGGCCTACCAAGCGACCGCTGCCCAGCCATTTGTCCTGCAAATATTGGGGTGATGCGTAGTTAGCGCATCGGTTCCCCTCGGCCGTTAATCTTGGTTTTCGTGACCGGGGCGCTGCCTCACTGTCAGACAGCTACTCAATTGTCCTCACAAAGCTGAGTGCACCCCGTTCCAGCCCTCATGTCAGTTTCTAAAATCCCTGACGGAGCCGGGAATTGAACCCGGGGCCTTCGGGTGAGAGGCAGACGCGCTACCCCAACACCATGGGGCCAGCTATAGTTTCATTTAAGTACACCAATACAAGTGAATGACATTGATATTCATGTAATGTACAAATTGTGTTGTCATGAAGACGCGTTTAGCCTCAAATGGGGAAGGCGACAACAATACATCAGTACAGCAGTGATTTGGTGATGCAGACACAAATCACAACCTAGAGATTGCCAACATAGCATGAGGTATAGCAAGTATCATTATTTCATTAAAGAAATGTTTATTTAGATTATTGTTCTTCTTCTTCTGCTTTTACAGCCTCATTGGACCACTTCGGTCAATCATTTCTTGGTCCTCTTCTTCAGTAAGTTTCCTTTCCGAGTTGCCCAGTTGCTAGATTATTGTTCATTATTCAATTTTCAAAATGGGGAGTTCTAACCCCCGGTAACACCCCCCTGGGCATGCCACTGTTCTACTGGCGGTGCTGCATCCAATGTGTAGACATTCCAAGTTGACCAACTGAAGAACAATCTTAGCATAGAATCCAATTAGGTAACACTAGGTGCTTCTAGGTTTTCTGTAAACTAGTGTCAGAGACCCTGTGGTTGCTATAAGTGAGCCCAGGAGGAGATACACACTGAGGATCATATTATTGTATTCACCATCTCTTGATGAATACAGTACTTTTGCAATTGTCAGTTGGCACAGGCTAGAGTAAAAGGTGGCTTTTCACCGATGTCTCAGTCTCACTCATGGCTGTGATTATATGGAAGCTACTGAGGTATGGGTGGGGCTTAGTAATGGCATTCGAGGCACAGTCAGTGCCTGTGAATGCTGTGAAAGGTTCAACTCATAGGGTTAGGACTACTGTTCTGACTCAGTGAGGAAAGCAATGGCAAACTACCTCACTCCTCTTCTTGCCTAGAACGCCTCAAAATAGTGCTGCCTTGGGTTTTTGTGGGTATCTACTCACATAACGTAACGGCGGTACTTTTTGAGGATCCAACCAGCCTTCGGGCTGACTACCTAACAGACAGACAAGCCCCTTAAATTCATTCTGTGAGATTTTGGTTTCCCTACTAACATATTCCTGTGTTCTTGGACTACACTGCTGTAAATGTCTGTATCCAACAGGAACAGCAGAAGCAGCCAAGAGCACAGCTGCAGCAACAACTGTTTCAGCAGCAGCAACAACAGCAGCAGCAGCAGCAGCAACAACAACAGCAGCAACAACAACAACAACAACAGCAGCAGCAGCAACAACAACAACAACGTCAAATGAATCCCCAGAACATGCAACAGCAACAGCCACAACAGCAACAGCAGCAACAACAAGCAAACCAACAGCAACAACAGAGGCTTATGCGGCCTGGAATACCCAACAACCCTGGTCTCCGGCATTTGTTGCAACAGGTGTGTAACAGATTGTTATTGAACCCCCAGTTGACTGTTATTTTACTTCAAGTTATTTATTTATTCTTTGGAAAAAAAAAAAAATGTTGCCTGATAAATAGCCACACATCAAAAGAAGTTTTGCATATTTCTGGTCTCAAACCCAATAGTCATTCTTGCTTGCATGTATATCGGCTGTGTACACTTGCCTGTGTCAATGAGGATAGATCTGTGCGAGTGTGCAGACGACCCGGTGAACTTATGCACGACCAGTACATCCGAGACAGATAGCAACAAGGAGGACGTGGTGCAGTGTATTGGGGTGGCATCATGTATGGTCGCCGAACCCCTCTTGTGTACATCCCAGGACGTATGACAGGCATACTATCCCGACACCAGTACTGAAAGGCTATGCAGACAATTTCAGCCCAAATTTCACTTTTGTGGATGATAACGCTTGCCCGCACAGAGCTGGCTCTGTCAATGTCTTTCTTCAAGAGAATGTAATCATGTGAGTTGGCCGTACATTTTGATGAAAATTGGGGAGAAATTATGTGAGGTAAGACAACATTTTGATGAAAATTGGGGGAAATTACATGAGTTGGGTCAACATTTTGATGAAAATTGGGTGAAATTATGTGAGTTTGGCCAACATTTTGATGAAGAAGGAAGGAAGGAAGATTGTAGTTCTACGTGACCGTGAATCTTGTGATTATGAGCCACGGGACCTCCTTTTTACGTGGAATCCGAACCACAGGACATGGCATTTCACTTCGAAAATCTCACATGCATTGACCGGGAATCGAACCCGGACCGCCTTGGTGAGAGGCATACAGCTAGACCGCTGAGCCACCACGCCCCCCCCCAACATTTTGATGAAAATGGGGGGAAATTATGTGAGATGGGCCTACATTTAGATGAAAATCATGTGGAAAGGACCAACATTTAGATGAAAATAGGGGAAAATTATGTGAGATGGGCCATCATTTTGATGAAAATGGGGAAAATTATGTGAGATGGGCCATCATTTTGATGAAAATGGGGGGAAATTATGTGAGATGGGCCATCTTTTTATGAAAATGGGGGGAAATTATGTGAGATAGGCCTACATTTTGATGAAAATTATGTGGAAAGGGCCAACATTTAGATGAAAATAGGGGAAAATTATGTGAGATGGGCCATCATTTTGATGAAAATGGGAGAAAATTATGTGAGATGGGCCATCATTTTTATGAAAATGGGGGGAATTATGTGAAATGGGCCATCGTTTTGATGATAATGGGGAAAATTATGTGAGATGGGCCATCATTTTTATGAAAATGGGGAAAATTATGTGAGATGGACCATCATTTTGATGAAAATGGGGAAAATTATGTGAGATATCATTTTGATGAAAATGGGGGGAAATTATGTGAGATGGGCCATCTTTTTGATGAAAATGGGGGGAAATTATGTGAGATGGGCCAACATTTTGATGAAAATGGGGGAAATTATGTGAAAAGGGCCATCATTTTGATGATTTTGGATATTATGAGAGATGGCACGGTCTACTATTCTTAGGTTCAATTTCTATTTCTTTAAACCTATTATTAAGGTTATTTTCTTTTTCTATCCTGCAGCAACCACAGTTTCGTCAGCAGGTCATCAACACGATGCAGCTGAATGGTCCACGTGGGCAGCAGAATCCTGGAGCACAAGGACAACCACCTCAGCAGTTTGAAGACTCCTTCGACTTCTTGAGCTGAATGTTAACGTGAGGGAGTGGTTAAATCTGGTCTCTTTTATTTCTTTGTTTATGTTGAGAGAATTTACATCATTTTATGTGTAATTCATGCCACGGGTTTGCTTGACATATTTGTTGTGTCTGTGCTTCCATTTAACTGATCCTTCTTTTATTTTTTTATACTAGAATGCTTAGGTGCTATGTTAAGTGTAGATTGGGAACTGCTATCATTGAAGAAAGCCAAGGGGGCATCAGAAAGGATAAAGGCCTACTCCCACCAAATAATCAAAGCAAACAGAATTACTCTTTTAATACAGTGATGTCCTTCTCTAAATAATGGAACCTCACAGGGGCCACAGGTGTAGCACCAGCAGCGTAGCGCCAAACTAGTTTCATACATGTACACTTTCTAACATATTTAATAATCATCATTACTTACTTGAATTTCAGAGTAGTTGCCGGAAATGCTGTCCACCATTTTCTAGACATACATTGCACAAACGTAGGAAGTTTTAATACCCTTGCTGTATTTATTTATTTATCGTATGGCTTTTAGTGCCGGGAGAGTCCGAGGACATGTTCGGCTCGCCAGAGGCTGTAGCTGCTTCAAGCGGACACTAGGGTGAGCTACAAGTTCCGTTCAAGTTCAAGTAGTTCCAACTTTCGCTACCAGATATCATTGATACCTAGTGGTGAACGTTGGAACTTCGATAGAGTGTTACAACGAAATCTAACCTAGAAATTTAGCTCCACACAAGTTTAGTCTGTAGAAGGATCTTTTACATGCCATAAATCTATGACATGGGACCGCCGGCTTTACTTCCCCTCCGAAGGAAGGCATACTGAAGGATTTTAACGCTCTTAAAAAATCCGACAACTTCGGCCGGGTTTGAACCCGCTGTCTTGGGCACAGCAGTTCAGCATGCTACCAACTACGCCACCGAAGCCGCTGTAATTCACCCTGACTGATATTTCGCATCGGTGCTGTTATTTCGTTCTCGAGAACCTCCAGAGTTCGCGGATTGTTTCTGCATACCTTTTATTTGAGATTACCCCACAAGTAAAACGTACAAACCCATTTACTGTAGGACTTCTTCCTTAGAAAGGTCGCGGCTTCAATCCCGGCCAAAATCATCGGATTTTTAAGAGCATTAAAAATCTCTCAGTATGCCTTCCTTCGGAGGGGAAGTAAAGCCGGCGGTCACATGTCATAGATTTATGGCATGTAAAAGAACCTTCCACTAATTACATTTCTGTGAAGGTAAATTATAGGTTAGATTTGACTAACGCTCTTAGGGTCCAACGTTCGTCTCCAGGGGCATCTAATAACCAAGTTCGGAACTAGTTGTCTTTGACGGTGGCGTTTAGTAGCAAAAGTAGGAACTACTCTAAAATTGAATGTCTGCAGTCCTTACTTGAATTAAAAACAGATAACACATACTAATACCTCCATCACAATTAACACCGGTTATCGGACAGATTCTACATACACCCAATGTACTCGGGGCTACATGACCGTGTTGTCGCAGCCCCTAAACTGAGGAACCAACCCAACTTCTTCTTGAGAAGATGAGTTTCCACTAGAAAAATTCGATGTTTTGTTCCATACCACCCTGTTCATGGGATACGAGATAGGTTGCAGTACTCCACAGCAAGTCTTAACTCTCTCAACTAAGGTATCTTGATCTCCTGGAATGATCGACTCCATGAAAGACCGTATTGACTTAGTTAATTTAAACTTCCATTTAAATTCAGGTATCTTGCCAGCTGCATATGTAATCAATGCTATGACAGCATCCAGGGTTTCCTGACCTGCTGTTTTGTAATCTGTACATGCTAGTTATCTGGCCGTAACTCATCCCGATCCGCCCGCCACACGGCCCCTGCGAGGATCTGTCATTTAGAGAAGGACCTCACTGTAGAATCGCTTTCCAGTCGGTCAATACGAGTGTACCCAATTAGATTAGGCGGGGAGTGTTAGTCAGCTCTATCACCTAGTGCCTGAAATAAATACAGGACTTATTTATACACTTAATCCTTTCCTCTCGAATTATTGAAGTCCTGATTTCTCCCAACTCGTAATTATTTCTGTCAGCATTCTTCTTATTTCAAAACCTGGTATTAAGTACTGGTTGTAACAATATACCGTATATACTCGAATACCACCCGCACATTTTTAAACAAAATCGGACGTGAAAATTTGGGGTGCGGGTCTTATTTGAGTCATCCTGATTTTAAAGATTTAAATTGCCCGCCACGCGCGATATCGGGTGTTGCGAGTATCCGCTAGATGGTGCTAGCCTTCTTCCGGCTATCACTTTGTTTTACCATAAGCAGGCGGCGTCATACTTCCTCGCGCACGTGTCGCGCACGTTTTCCGAGTGTAAACATGAGTTGTACGAAGAGTTTGCGGTCGTTTAATGTGAGTGAGAAGCTGAAAGTTGTGAGGGAAGCTGAAGTTATTGGAAATCGTGCCCGGCAGGAAATACAGTGCACTCCCGATAATTCGCGTGTGGATAATTCGTTTTGCGGTTAATTCGCGGGTCTCCATGAGTATTTTTTAAATTGGGAATTCTCACAGCAACTAATCATCACGCTAAGTTGAGCAATCTCTCTGTCGTTTAAAAGAATTTTGATGTGACGCAATGCGTAAAGACGAAATCATTGAGACTAGGGAAGACTGAACTGCATTTCTCCGCGATGCAACAGTAGGCCTAATTGCGCAATCTTCGAAACTTACGCGCATGTTGCCGCGAGTGGTATAGCACAGATTTCCTTTGTCTTTGAAGCCCAAACAATACAAGAGGAATGCACTTTCACTCGGAACCTACCCTCCCTTTCCCAACAGCCACGCTCCAAGGTCGCTGATCTGTGAGTTGTGAAGGGTGGATGTGCGGACAGCGTATTGTAAACAGCGATTATTGCGTAATGGCGCAAACGCGCACGACATCGAGAGCGTGTTTGTTCGATGCTCTTCATGCAACTAGTCGGGACGAAAGTACCGCTACTCCGCTCGTACAAAAGCAAGCGCTTGCCGACTTTTGTAACGACGATATTTCGAACGGGCAAGTTAGACGTCGATAAAGACGATTATGATTTACTACAGAAAAGCAAAGAAGAAATAGCATGGCATTTGACTGTTGGTGAGAAAAACTGAAATCCAGTAGATTTCGAGTGCGAGAGTGATGCAACGGAAATCCCGAAATTTTCCCACAGTCAAGCTAGTGTCTCTAGTCACACTTATCTTTTATATAGAAAAACGAGATGAATTTTCGTTTTCATATAATATTTTCTTTGGAAATGTGCAATCGAAAAATAGAATAAACGATCTAAGAAACAAAAAGTAATGACGGCTTTTTTTAAATATATTAATGTAGGCATAATCCACATAGGCCTACCAGTAGCCTAGCATGTCGTGTAAGACACTACAATCAGGAGTTAAAATTATTATTTCGCGTGTTCAAGCCTATTTCAATATTTTAACCAATAGTTTTGTTTTTCCTAGGCTTAACAAAAATAACTGCGGATAATTCGCGGAAGTTCGTGCATTAATTACCGCGAATTAACGAGAGTGCACTGTATGATATTGACGAGTCATGTATTCGTGATTGAGCGGGATGACGTCTATGCTACAACCACTGGATGTCTGCGTGAACCGCCCGTTCAAAGCAGCCTTGAAACAGCTGTATACGGAGCAGATGGCGGCCGATAAGCACACACTGACTCCAACCGGTCGTATTCAGCGCCCGGAAGTTCAGCTGCTATGTTCGTGCATTTTGACGGCATGGAATCGTATCTCGGGAGATCTCATACGGAAGAGCTTCAAGAAATGTAGTATTTCGAATGCTATGGATGTCAGTGATGACGACATTTAGTGGGATGGTGATAAAAGTTCCGAAGTTGGTACTTCTGATGACGATGAATGAAGTGTTTGTGTACTTTTATTTGTATTTTTAATCGTTTGATGTGTGTTATTTTAGGACGACTTCAAAACTGTTGGAAACTATTTTGGATAAATGCTATTCTGTTTATTTAGTTACAATTGTACATAATTTTGAGTAATTTTTTTTTTTTTTAAATTTTGTTCTTCAAAATCAGGGTGCGGGTCTTATTCGGGGGCGGGTCGTATTCGAGTAAATACGGTATACAGGAAGGAACTGCAAAAATTAATGAATGTATGGCGTTTACATGACACAAAATAATGTTTTTAACTTGCTTAACGGTATGTCTTGAGTGTATGTAAGTCTTCAAAGCAAATGCCTGGATGGACCCTGATTGCTTCACATAATGTTATTGCCTTCTCCATGATTTCTTGCGATGCTGATACAAATATCGTCACTTTAATCACTCACGGATATATCACTTTCATCGCCAGATTCAAAAATGTCATCGCTTTTATGGTTACTATCATCAAAATCAGCCGAAATAGACGCCAGAATCTCAGCTTCAGTCAGACTGTGTGCTGCCATGTTACTTCACCGCGATTGCTTTCCATGTCAAGGAAACGGAGCAGTTTGCCGAGCAAAGAACATCTAAAAAACTTCTGTTTCATTTCTTTTGATTTCCGGGACTAGCACTTACCAAAGGAAGTACAAAAGTCCTGGCATGCCAGGTAAACTAGAAACGAGGGGCCTCGCCGCCATGTTGCTTCACTGCGACTGCTTTCCATGTCAAGGAAACGGAGCAGTTTTGCCAAGCAAAGAGAAACTAAAACACTCCTGTTTGGTTTCTTTCGGTTTCCAAGACCAACACTTACCAAACGAAGTACAACCGCCCTGGCATGCTAGGTAACCTAGAAACGAGGCGAGGCGCCGCGCCGCCATGTTGCTTCACTTTGTCTGCTTTCCATGTCAACGAAACGGAGCAGTTTTGCCGAGCAAAGAGAAACTAAAACACTCCTGTTTGGTTTCTTTCGGTTTCCAAGACCAACACTTACCAAATGAAGTACAACTGCCCTGGCATGCCTGGTAACCTAGAAACGAGGCGAGGTGGCGAGCCGCGCTGCCATGTTGCTTCACTGCGTCTGCTTTCCCTGTCAACGAAACGGAGCAGTTATGCCGAGCAAAGATAAAATAAAACACTTCCGGTTTGGTTTCTTTCAGTTTCCGGATGGGACCAGCACTTACCAAATGAAGGACGAAAGACCTGGCATGCCAGGTAACCTAGAAATGAGCAGCGAAACATTGTGTCGACTCAGGGTCGACACACGAGTTATAACGCTAAGTGAAGGCTGTGGACCTCAGGTCGACACACGAGTGGAAAGGGTTAACACATGGGTGAACAGATGTCTGGACATGTTACATGTCCTGTGGACCGGACATTTTTCTGCTGAGAATATTCGAGTGCACTAGATTATAAAAATGTCCATAATTGTTGAAATAGCCAGGTATTATCTTTGAAGTTGATATGAGTATATACTAATACGCCTAGTAGTGCTCTAGGGCATTATGTATTCGGAAATATGACACAATGTGCCGTGGCGGCTAACAGAAAGAGCAGATGCTGTATAGTTGAGGTTAGACTGGTCAACAATCAAAGTACGGTATGGTTAGTTAGTTATATTACATCGCCTAGAGACCTGAATATCTCCCTCACATTTAGTTTCCACTAATTCACTATAACTTGCTCCATTTGAACGATAATATAAAGGATAAATCTCATCATCTTGTTACGCAAGCCCTCCATCTTGTCATTGACTGAGGCAGCAGAAAGAAAGTCTATGTTTTGAAACAAAATCAAAAAAGTCCATGAATTAATGGAAAATGGCACATATACATCTACAAATATTCTACTCAATATGCTAGTCCGAAATAATTCAATACATGGTTATGAGATGCAGCAGGATTACCGAAAATGATGTCATGAATAAAACCGAGAATTCTTGGGGTCAGTCACCAATAGTTTGCTAGAATACTACGAGATTTCTCAGGGCCGGTCACGCAAGGGTCAATAGAACACTTCTCACACAAGTGGGCGGGAGGGGGGTAAATTTTAGTGTTTGTTCAAGTGATTAACGTAACTAATTTTAGAAAGCTCATCATGTAAATAGGAAATTTGAATAGTAGCAGTTACTAACAAAATACAGTCGAACCTCCCTTCTGCGGACACCGTCGGTTTCGAGGGAAAATGTCCGTTATGAGAGGTGTCCGCTGAAACAAGTTTGTAAAAATAATCGAACATTTTAACAGCAAAGTACATCCACCTTAAACATAAACATCTTTATTTTGATTATTTGTTTATTTGAGTTTTCCCCATTTGAATTCCGGCAAGCTTTCTCACTGAAAGTCCCTTGTCACTTTCTACAATCACATTTCTTCTTGTTTCGAGGTCTAAACACGTTCGTCCCTTGTTACTCATGTTTACTCGACGACTGAAATGCTAAGGTATTTCTGTCTCACTAATTAGCGCATGTACTGCAAGTCTTTTCCTTCTCAAGTTGACTACCTGAGCTCGACCTTATCGGCGGCAATCTGAGTTATGAATAGAATGATGCAAGCAGCGAAGAAAATCCCCAGGTAACTCGTGAGTAAACAGTCACTGGCAGCAATCCTGGACAATTAGAATTCTCGGAATGTACACCAGTAGGTAGAACACCATAACAAAAGGTTTGGAAAGAGGAATGTATAGAAGAATTAACTTAACGGCTACTACAGCGTTGCCATGTAGAGTGCATTTCACTCTCTCTCTCCTTTGACTAGAAATAGGTGTAGTACAAACATTCAAGAGGGATTTCCATATGTCTGCAGAATGGTTTTAAAAGAAAGGATGACATGGTCTGGTGTAAAAAATGTCCTGCAGCGTGTGAAGTGTCCGCTTAAGTCAAGTGGACGGGACAGATGGCGATGTCCGCTGTCCGAACTTCAAGGTGTCCGCTGAAATGAGGCTATTTTTTACACTTGTCTTATGTAAAATAAAATCGGTTCCAAGGAAAAATGTCCGTATAGGCAGGTGTCTGCTGAATAAGGGTGTCCGTTAGGTCAGGTTCGACTGTAGTTCAATGCAAATGCTTCAAAAGCTTGGTACGGTAGAAGTTAGTGATTCAAAGGGTTCTCATACTTAAACACACAAGACGTACTGTCCACCTCGTTGCGTAATAGCTAGCATTCATGTCTGTCACCGTGATTCCCAGCTCCGCCAAGAAATTTAATTCTGGTCTGAGGGCTGGAACGGGATACACTCAGTCAGGTTCGAGTCCTACCTCAGCCATCCACTTCTACTCCAGGCAAATGCCGGGATGGTACCTATCTTAAGGCCACGATAGCTTCCTACCCAAATCCTACTTCAATTACAAATACACACACTAGTACAGACATCACAGTGATACAGGTTATCAGACAAATTCTACACCCACCCATGTACTCGGGGCTACATGACTTCGATGTCGCAGAGCCCCTGAAAGAATCAACAAGCAAATTTAAGTACTAACAACAACAAAAGTAACACTTATTGAAGTGTAATAGAATAAATATTAAATCGTTAAAACACGTTACAAAGTTCAACCAAAAACTTATGTAGCTTAATAATTGTAAATACTGTTGTACATAAGTGTTATATACATATCTGCCAGTGGCTTTGGTGGCATAGTTGGTAGCATTCTGAGCTTCTGTGCCCAAGATTGCGGGTTCAAATCCGGCCCAAGTCGTCGGATTTTTTAAGAGCATTAAAAAAATCCCTCAGTATGCCTTCCTTTGGAGGGGAAGTAGAGCCGGCGGTCCCATGTCATAGATTTATGACATGCAAAAGAACCTTCCACTAATTACACTTGTGTGAAGCTAAATTATAGGTTAAATGCAACCAACACTCTTAGGTTCCAACATTCGTCGCCAGGAGCCTACTGCGGTGGCTTCTAGTAACCAAGTTCAGAACTAATTGACAGTGGCGTTTGGTAGCAAAAGTAGGAACTACTTGAAAATTGAATGTCTGCAGTCCTTACTTGAATTAAAAACAGAAAACACACACTAATACAGCCATCACAATTAATTAACACCGGTTATAGCAGACAGATTGTACACACACCCAAAGTACACGGGACGACATGACTGCGTTGTTGCAACTGAGGAACCAACCAACCTACATATCTGCCGAACCTAAGTTAAGCCTACGTGAGCAGGATCTTGGGGAACGAAACTAGTTATCCAATTTGTGTGGGTTTGTTAAGTGTATTAATAATTTGTGTATTATTTTCAGGCACTAGGTGATGAAATTAATTGAATCTCCCTGCCGAGTCTAATCGGGTACACTTATGTTGACCGACTGAAAAGCTATCTTATTAATATATTACTTAGGCAACACTAAAAATTGCTTCTAAGAAAGACTCTTCCCATGTTTTTAAATGGGAGAAACAAATGACTGTCACTATTAGTGAAGCACATAGAATTATCAACATTTGTACACCTTTGTAGTGATCAAGGTTCTTTGTAACGTGGTAAAGAAATTAACAAGTCGTCGGCTGATTGCTGCTCTCTATTTTGAGTACATTTGACAGGTTTTCTGTAATGATTTTTTATATACAGCCTGCAAATGTTGAGGGAAAGGACTGTGTAGCTCTGTTGGTATAGGTTGGGTGCTTCAAACTGGAAAGGAGTGGATTTGATTTGCACCCAACTAGTTGATTTTAGAAACAAAGCTGCCACTCAGAGAAATGGTAATGGCCCCAGGGTTCACTCAGCTTACAACAGAAATGAGCACCGAGTACCAGGATAATTCCAAGAGCAAAGAGACTGATAACTCCACTCTATCTAGTGCCAGTGTCTACCTTCAACTGCTCCATGGTCTGTGTTGCTTTGAGTTGTGTATATGGCAAATCCACAAGCATTCTTGTAACAACTGTATATAAGACAATGGCTGAGAAGAGATGAGTAAGACTGCAGTGAATCAAACTGGTTAGAACTACCGGTTTTGTTAAATTTGTATTCGTTTAACCATTTGTAAACCTGGAAACATAAACATTTGTCAGTAATTACCATACCCCTACATAAATTGCATTGGATACCGTTTTTAATTCATGTGTTAATTTGTTTCGTATATTCTTTACTCCTGATTTCCGTGTACTAATTCCTTGATGTTCTGCTCTGCTGGATGTAAGCAGTAGAGGGGATAGTTCAGCTGCTCTGTTCTGTTCGGTTAATTTCAATTCAAAGGGAACCGACCTTAAGTAATTCTGATCCTAACAGTCTACCTCAGCAGTGGCTGAAAGGAGCATCAAACATCTTGATGATAAAATGGACCCGTGAGGAAAACTTGCAATAGCGAACTCCCTGATCTTGCTGTATGCTGCACTCGTACTGGTCGGACCATAAGGATAACAGCTACAATGGTATTTCGTTTCCATATTTAATTTGGTTAGAATATAAGCAAGTCCAAAACAGTAGTGATGCTTTTTTAATAGACGACATCAGAGCATTTCATTTATTGTGTTATAAAATTGAACTGTTACACTTCAGTATAGAAGGTTCTTTCTCCACCTCCCAACTGGTAACAATGGTGACAGAAAATTGGAAAATTAGGCCCTGTATTCTTCTGAAACTTCATAGCATGTGCAGTGGAAGAGAACAAGAGTTGACCATCTGGTACACGTAAGCAGAGGCAATGCATGATTCAGCTTAGGACCCTGTGGTTTTCTAGGGAAATGTTATATAACAAATGTGATTGGGTGACTTATGTTGTGTGTGGGGAAAACTTCTGTGAGGCAAGTGACTTAAACCTAAATGCCAATCACTTATCAAAAAATCTCAGAATACTTTGAAAACAAATGGATAAAATTTTACCAGAAATGATTTCTATTGAAGATTTGTTATTCCTTTAAAATAGCCTTTTGGGTCTATCAGATATTACAGTATAATGGACTGGTTATATTAAGAATATGGATGTTCTGTTGCATATATTGCTATGTATATGAAGAGTTTCTTGTATAAATTCTAGGCAAACTCTTCCAAAGCTTTTTTGATGCTTTTGTAAGTTCACTTTTGTAGTCACATTACATCTCACATGTTGTCGTTTGGGTAAAGTAGGGAAGTGCTGTAGCAGCCATAAAATGTGCCGTAGTCATTTACTTGGCGTCCAGTAAAGTGGTAATGACATATGTAAGGACCGGATTTTAGGTTTTAATAATAATAATAATAAAAGCAACTTTTCCAGGTTTACATATCCTAAAACATCATTCTACAATAATAGCATCTAGATGAAAGGAATAGGTTTTTGTATCAGACCTGTGCAACCGTTCATCTGAAACCCAGTGGGTTCAGATTGCTTTTAAATTAACATTTCTTGGTTTGTTTGTCTGAAATATGTGTGTGTGATCGTATATTTTAAAACTATTAACGAAAACTGTAACATTCCCATTGGTGATGACAGGCTGATGTCATCGCTACTACACCAATGCCATCTGTATCAGGACTATCGTACTTCCTCCACTCACCACCAGTGCTGCAATGCTTTCATTGACATAGATATAGGGTTGCCAGACGTTCCATATTACCCGGAACAATTCCGTTTTTTCTTGTTTTGTTCAGCGTTCCGTTCCAATCTTTAACGGAACACCAAATATTCCGTTTTTTTGTTGTTGTTGTTCATTTGATAATATATTCAATTTCTCACCAATTTTCAAATATTTTCTGATCATACAGGTGCAAGTTTGAAAGAGAAAATGATCAGATAGATGGGTACATGTTATAGATTTATTAGGGGCAACAAAATTAAGGAATATCTTAGTCCTTGTGAAGTTAATACTCAGCATTTTCCCCTCCAATGCTTTTACAGTGAGTTTTTTCTGTCATGAATATCAAATGGAGAGATGATAGAAACAGAAGCTCCATTAGAGTGATAAAACAAGAATTGTTCACATATTGCAATTATGATGAAAATTGTAGTGAATTTTATCAGAAGGTGCTTACAAATAAAATATCTTTGCAAAGGTTTGTTCAAATGAAAAGCATGTGTAAGTTGCTGGTATCATAGGCCTATATGATATGCAATATCTGGTTTTAATTGTGTTGATTATGTAATGCTTATTTAATACATAATGAGTATTATTTATTACACCATTTACAATCTTGATTTTTTTAAAAATATTTTGGGACGTGTGTTCAGTTTTCCCATTCTTCGAATCTGGCAATCCTACATAGATATAAAATTTGCTTGGAACTGGAGAGCTAGTGTTTTTAATAGGATGTGTATAAGTGTATAGAAATGTCTTATTTTTAACAATCAGTTAAAATTAATTTGGTTGCACAACATCAACCAAGGAAAAATTGCAAAATATGTCCATACAATCTCATGCATGTATGCATGTTTATTATTCCAGTGGGCATTATTTGAAGAAAGTTAATATATTGGCAAAGCCTAAGAATCCGGTCCCTACTCATCAATGATATTTCTGTACATATTTTTCCATGTAGAAAAGTAACTTCAGATGCAATAGGTGGACTTTTGAGTTCAGTGTAAAATACTGCCTCATAAAGGCTGAGGGTTGTAACAGTACCTTAGCTGTCAGCTATTTGGCAGGGCTCCCATCAATAATATCTGAAATCCTATTTACAATAGGAGAATAGTGAAGATAACATCACTTTTCTACTGTTAGTAAATTATTATGGTCAATTAGATTTATTTTCATATTACTCATTTTTCTGACAGTTACAGATTGCATATATTTTAATAAATAACTCTTGTCACTTTTGAAATATTGTGCTGTATTATATGATCCTGTATATTGTAAACAGAGCTCCCCAAAGGAAGTCTGACATTTCCAAAGATAAGAAGCAGGTATTTCTGGAGATTAATTCTGTACACCACATTATACTGATCTCTCATCATTCCCTCATGTTCTCCAAGAAGATGATGCAGTCTTCTCCATCCTTCTCAATGTTGTGCCAGTGCCATTGCCTGTGAGAGCGATGTCCCAGTTACTCACTTGGTGGTCTCAGCTCAGTATATTCTATGATCTCCCTTCCCAGGGACATTTCCTGCAATGAAGGGTCTTAGTATGCTTCTTTCTCCATGATAGGAATTTATAGCACTTCCATAAATAAGTGTACATATTTCCTGCCTTGTCAATATTTACTGTATACATTTTGAGACTATGTGCCCTTCATCAGCATAACAACTTTTCTGTTATTTACCCAACTCCCGTATTATTTGGTAATTGTGAAACCACGGAAAACGAGGCAGGAAATATCCATACATATTTATGTAAATCATTCCTATTATTAATTAGCCAATACAGATTAACAGATTGTACAGGATATGAGCTGGACTTTATTTACCCAACTCCAGTATTATTTAGTCATTAGACTGCGAAACCACGGAAAACAAGGCAGGAAATATCCATACGTACTTATCTAAATAATTCCTATTATTAATTAGTCACTACAGATTAACATGGTTCATATGTCAGTGTCCCTTCTCCATGTAGTGGAATGTGGCCAAAGAATTGTAGAATTCTTTGTATTGAATGAAATGAAAATCCACAGCCTGCTTCCAGTCTCCGACCGGGTCAGGAATGGAATGAATGAAGCCCCCATCTAGCGGCGAGGATATGGACTGTGCCAGCTGCCGAGGCCTGACGCACTCCTCTGGGGCAATGATTAAATGAATGACAGATGAAATGCAATGATAGTGGAGAGTGTTGCTGGAATGAAATTTTTTTGACAGGGAAAACCGGAGTACCCGGAGAAAACCCTATCTGCCTCCGTTTTGTCCAGCACAGATCTCACATGGAGTGACCGGGATTTGAACCACGGACCCAGCGGTGAGAGGCCGGCGTGCTGCCGCCTAAGCCACGGATGTTAATAATAATAATCATCTGGTCTTTCAATATGGAAAAGCTAAATAATATCTTATTCTGGTTCTGGGGTATGTACCTCAATCCTTGGCCCTAAGAATATAATTACACCCACTACTAAAGTCAATCATAGATATCAGTGCTACAAAATATTTGGATATGCAACAATTAGGATGGTATGGCCATCTTCAAAGAATGGGAGATGAGAGGACACCAAAGGCTTATTTCAACAAGATTATCCCATGAAAAAGACCAGTAGGAAGACCAAAGAAGAAATGGTTGGACCAAATCAAGGATGATCTTGAAGACAAAGGGCTAGACTGGAGAAGGACTTGTGAAGACCCAACTATTCATGGACAGGAAAGGGTGGCGAGGGATCATTGACAGTTCCCGGGTGACTGGAGCTGGAATTTGATGATGACGATTTACAGATGCCAGACTTTTATTCAGAGAAGGCGATGGCAGTGATTTTAACTGCTCGCTTCTCACCAAGGCAACCTGGGTTTGATTGCCAGGCATTGCATTATGGGATTTTCGAAATGAAAAGTGAAGTCCAGTTGCTTGTATTCAACGACTGCTTGCAAGACTTGCGTGTACTTGGGTGAGTGTGAAATTTTGACTGATAGCCTGTGTTATCGTGATGGCTGTATTAGTGCGTGTGTATTTTGGGTGAGGATTGTGAAGGAGGCGGCAGTGGCCTTAAGTTTGTTGACTGGATAGAGGTGCGAAACCACGGAAAACAATTTCCAGGATGTCTGAGTTGGGAATTGAACCCATGTCAGATCAGTTTTGCCTCATGAGGCTGAGTGAGCCTTGTTCCAGCCCTCAGACCAGTATTAAATTTTTTGGCAGAGTCAGGAATCAAACCTGGACCTCTGGGGCGACGGCCAAGAATGCTATCCACTACACCACGAGGTGTCATATTTCTTTCTGAATGCCGCAAAATATTTTGGAATGTGCCACAGTAATCCTTTTATGCATAGTTGTTTCTTTCAAGTAAGGTATGTCCACCACATATATTCTGTCTCTTTACTTTTTTGGTCCACCTCCTCTGCCTGTTGTGTTTTAACTTTGTTTTTAGGTATCATTTCCTGACGATGTTCAAAGTAAATTAGTGCATTGAGAGTTTCTACCCACAACAGGGTGTTTAAAGCCTGCAGTATACTCAATGTAATCTAAATCAGTAATAATAACAATCCACAATGTTGTTCATAAGTCACTTTTAGGTAACACTTCATGATTTGTCACATTTGCTCTATCCTCAACCGTGCACATTAATTTGCTCACCACGACTGCGGGGGTAGTCTGCAGCAATTCGGGAGATCATAGGTTCAAATTCTGGTGCTGGCAGCTGCCATCCTGAGTGTGATTTTATTCCCATGCCTTCCATGCAGATACTGGTAGAGGTGCTTATTTCAAGTTCTGGGGCACATAGCCCCATCCCAACCCTAATAATTGCAGGTACAGTCACCTCAGGAACACTGGTTATTAGACAACTACTTTATCCTCACATTATTGATGAGAAGCCCTTAAGCTTAACAGAAATTTGTTGTGTGGTCCCAATCTCCATAATCACGTGCTTCTGCTAATAATTTTAAAGGAGAAGACATTATTTTGTCATGCTCACGAATCTCTTCCTATTTTAGTGAGTCATGTCCATGTTCTTGACTTCTCTTAATCCTGTGGGTGGCTCTGACATTTAATCTTGTACATGGCAACATTGCTCTTGTAAAATAAATTATTTATTGGCCTGTGAGTGGTTTTTATTTCTATATCAGTTATCTCCTGCTTTGTCAATGGCTTACATATCACTAGAAATGCTTAACAACTGGTAATATTATTTTAGTTGAATATCCCTTCTATACGAAACAGCTACCTTCTGGAAAGACGTCAGATCAAGATTGAAATAAACAATTTCCTGATGGATCCAGGATATTTTGATACTCTGATTGAGCAAAATGACATTGCATCAAATTTCAAAGAAAATATATATGTTAAAAGAAAATTGAAAACTTGATCTGGGGTCTCGGAATGAACGTAAAGAAAACCAAGTTTATGGTCATCAGCAAGCAAAACTCGAGCTCAAACTGGAAAATGTAGAAATTGAACATGTTCAGCACTAAAAATACCTTTGAGTGCTTCTGAACCAAAATTGGACGGATAGCCAAGAGATCAAGATCAGGATTGAACATGCGAGAAGCTCATTTGTTAAAATATATTGGTCTCTAACCGCAACTTAAATCTGGATGTTAGGCTGAGAATGGTTATAGGATATGTGTTTTCCACACTGTTGTATAGTATGGAAGGGTGGACTTTAACCCAGGCTCTGTATGAAAAACTGGAAGCCTTTGTCTTCATGGAAAATCCAAATTTTGGGACCAATTTTCATCTATGTACAGTAAAAACCCGGTATAGAGAGCTTGTTGTGGGATATCTTTAACCCCTGCTTTATAGCTGAAGCGCAATATATCGGGAATGATTATAATCCTCATGGTAAGGAAATGTCAAATACATAGAGATGGACAATCCCGTTAATATAAAGCACAGCACTGTATAAATGAATTTGAAGCTTTTTAAATCTCTGAACATGATTTTCGTTTTTGTGACTTAACTGCACGTAACGTTTTATTAAATTAAAATTCTGAACATGTGACAAGATTAAAACACGATATGGTAAACTTTTACTCTACTAGACTTCAGATACTGAGGTACACATTGTTTCCCGTTATGCTTGGGAAATCCATTGGAATACAATTTTACAATCCTGAAAGAAAGTTGCTGAATTTTAAGGGTTGTCCATATAGAACCGCACAACATGCTGTTCCAGCAAGTTATACAGCGCATGCTGTCTATTGTAATCACGAATAATTCTGATATTCCTATAAGTTTTATCGAGTCCCGTACTACTGTGTAGTTTCTAATCGTCGATTGAGTTTAAAGAATTCAGTTTATTAACTCTTACAAATTTGGTTTCTAAAAATCATTCTGGGAGTGAAGAATGAGTACATACAACAATAAGGTCCCATTCCTCCTCTCTTACATAAATGATGACAAAGATTGAAAAAGAATGGAAGTTGATTGTCCACCCAGTCAATACTTCAATATTAAACTTTCAAATTAACACAGGCGCATGTTTCGAGGCTATCTTGCGGCCAACATATTCAATACCCATATTTACCTTTTGGAATGCACATTTTACTTCTACCAACTTTTTAGCACATGACAAAATAATTTTAAATGTTTCATCTCTTTTAAATCAATCAACGTATTATATAGATTTTTAGATTGAACAATGCATGCTTATCTGATATATAATATTCTATAATTAGTTTATTGTGCTTAAATGCATATGTTTTATGTAATATGTCGATATTTTAAAGATGTTTACCTATTCACGTGATGGGTTGATGAAGAGGTCGTAAGATAGCCTCGAAACATGTACCTGTGTTAATTTGAAAGTTTAATATTAAAGTATTGACTGGGCAGACAATTAACCTCCATTCTTTTTGAATATTTGTAATTGATCGTCAATATGGAACCAAAAATGAGTGACAATTCCAATAATACCAAATGATGGGCAACTAATAAGCTGACTTAACGGGTTTCCCAAGCTAAAACCATTGGTCTGGGTCACGGATTGTGAGATGTGCCCCCCGCCCTGGAATTCCAAGAATATTTACATTGTCCATTGTCACACCAGTTTATTCCATAGATTGAAGTTAAGTTAACTGATTTAGATGTAAGGATATTTCCACAGCTTTATTTAACTTAGTAATTTGGGATTAGGCCTATTTGAACATTTCTCCAGTTTAGAAAATCGGCAAACTGGATTAACATTACCATTTTAATGAACTGCTTGATATTTATTTTTGTCGATACATGGTGATACAACTACTTTTTACCTGTTTTTAAGAAATGAACATTATGACGATGATTTACAAAGAAAAGCGAACTTCTATGGACAAAACCTCTGAACTAAAAAAAATATTCCTGCCATTCATGCCCAATGGTTTTGTGATGAATATCACGAAACAAGTAAGAAAAGAAATGAAAATTGGGCGGGGGGTACGTCTCATCATCACCTATAGTGCGGGACAAACCATTGGAAGCCTGAAGGTCATGCGTAGTCGGTGCGGTGTTGTCATGTACGTTCTCGCATCCAGCACTCCACTGAAGGTACCGTGCAATAGCATGGTAACACCGCCAGGCGCAGGGAGGAGAGCGGAGCGGAGGGCCCCTTGACCTTGACCTTCAGGCATCCAATGGTTTGTCGCGCACTATAGTGATGGACAGGTAATGAAATGAAAAATATTACTTCCCTCTCTCCCCCCACCACCACCGGAAGAGAATTCTGCGGCCGCCCATGCCACAATTTACAGTACACATTCCATTCCCATCCATAAAACTTACTCTACAGTTGAAACATTTTGAGGAGGCACCTGGAAACTATTGGAATGTTCCTACACCACCCTTTCTCGCCACCCATTCTTTCATAAACATGACCGTGCCCTACTGTTTCTCTGAGAGAAAATCAGAGACTTAAAAATAATACAGTACTGTACATAAATTTTTAAATAAATGACAATATAGTACTGTGTAAAGTTGTTCGACAGTTTCATTTCCGTAGGTATCACATCTACTCCAGTTCATTGGCTTTCACTGCTAACCGGTATAATGCCACCTGATCTACGCCGATCTAATGCCCTTATGAAGGAATTCAACAAGATCTCCAGGAATCCTAGTCTACCTGGTACTTTTGAATCTTAAAAGACTAAAATCACGCCATCCAACTCTGCGTCATGCTGCTGACATGGATGTTAAGGATTTTAAATCTCTCGATGAATGGAAAGGTCTGTGGGAAGCAGCAACATATATGTGCCTGCATACCTTCTTCTCAGGTCCCAAATTTCCAAGTGGATTCCACCTACCACGCAAGACCTGGACTGCCCTGAACAGAATCAGAACAGGACATGGTCGGTGCAGAGACGCTCTTCACAAGTGGAAAAAGCTACCTAATCCAGACTGTGACTGCGGAGCTCCACACCAGACTATTCATCACATTGTCGGAGAATGCAAGATTCGAGCTTATCACGGTGATGAAGCAGACTTCATGTTGGTAACTCTAGATGCTGTATGCTGGATTGAAAATCTGGATATTAAGTTGTGAAGCACAAATTACTTTGTTTCTCTCCTGTAAATATGTATATACTAGCAGGTACCCCTGGCTTCTCTCGCGTCATAGTCGTGTCATATTGTTATTCGATGAAATGCAGGTTTAACCCCGTTAACACCCCTTTAGAACCTGAATATCCAAAAATCCCTCCTTAGTAGACGTTTTCAACAAACAAACATATACCCAAAATTTCATTCTGTTAACATTAATAGTTTTGGTTGGTCGATGAGAGTGAATATCCAAAAATCCTTCCTTAGTGGAAGTTTTTCTTCCAGAATTTCACCCCTCCCCATGGGCCCCTTTAATTGGATTTATGAATAAATGGTCGAACGCCTATTTATTTATTTTTAAGCTGATTGATTTTCTATGAGTTTCAAACTCCTCGCTTATGTCGTTTAAGAGATACACGCTCCGTTAGGAATCTTTCAACCCCCCACTTTTCATCCCTTTCACCTCATAATATACACCACATCGAAAAACCCTCAGACACATGTCTTCTTATTCTTAATGATGAGTTTATATGACAAGTATCACATTCCCCAATGAAACCAATCGGGAGATATAGTTATTCAATTAAATGCAGGTATACCCCCTTAACACCCCTTTAGAACCTGAATATCCAAAAATACTTCCTTAGTGGATGTTTATGACATACAGCGAACATAACCCCAAAATTTAATGTTTCTAACTACAATAATTTTGGCTGGGCGATGATGAGCGAGTAAGTCAGTCAGTCACGACATTTTCTTTCATTTATTTTTCAGAATTTCACCCCTCCCATGAACCCCTTAAATAGGGTTTATGAAAAAAAAAAAGAACGGTCGAACACCTATTTACTTACTTTTAAGCTGTTTTTTTCTTCTGAGTTTGATGAGTGAGTGAGTGAGTCAATCAGTTAGGACACTTTCTTTCCTGCTTTCCCCCCATAATTTCACCACACCCCATGGGCCCCTTAAATTGGATTTATGAATAAACGGTCTAACACCTATTTACTTTTTTTTTTAAGCTGATTTTTTCCCGTTGAGTTTCAAACTCCTCGCCTATGTCGTTTAAGAGATACACGGTCCGTTAGGAATCCTTCAACCCCCTCTTTTCACCCCTTTCACCTCATAATATACACCACATTGAAAAACCCTCAGACACGTGTCTTCTTATTTTTAGTGATGAGTTTATATGCCTAGTATCCCATCCCCCAATGAAACCAATCGGGAGATATTGTTATTCCATGAAATGCAGGTCTACCAACACCCCTTTAGAACCTGAATATCCAAAAATACTTCCTTAGTGGGCGTTTTCGACTTACAACGAACATATCCCCAAAATTTCATGTTTCTAACTTTTAATAGTTTGGGCTGGGCTATTATGAGTCAGTCAGTCAGTCAGTCAGGACAGAGGTATATTTTACTGATAAAGTCTGTATAAGCAATACGCTAAATACATTTCCGTAGGTCTATGTGAGTGTGTGTACTTACAATGTAAATGAAATTGTCCAGTGTACCATATTAAATACGATTTTTTTTACTGCAGGACATACTTTCTCCCACAGTAAATCGGACCGCGCTATAACAGGGTTCTATTTTTATATTTTACTAGCTATACCCGGCATGCGTTGCAATGCCAATCAAAGACAGATAGATAGATAGAAAGAAAGGAGGATAATAATAATGTCCTTGGTTTTCCAAGCTTGAGTTCAGTTTTAAGAACCCCCGGCCTAAATCCTTGGCGTGAACAGTATTGGAATAGACAGCAATACCGGGCTGCTGACAGTCTCCTCATGTCACCTCGCGATGAATCGGCAAGCCATCTCACACGTGGTGTTGCTGTGTGATAAGTAGAGGTGTTAGTTTTTGTTAATTCGCGATAAAACGAAAAGTCATATTTAGAGGTTAGGATGTTTTAATTTCACGTATTACCATGTTTCGTGCCGCCCAGGAGTGAAATTAAATCGCGAAATAACGCGAATTTTGTGAATAACACCACAAATACCGCAATCTGCGAAATAAAAACAAATTTTCATATTTTTTCCCCACACCAATCCGAACATTTTTGTCCACAAGCCGATAATCGAATTTGGTTGGTGTTCAATTCGAGAGAATGATTGATTGTATAGTTTCGCGAGGGGTAATACTACGATATACTGTCGATATTCTCGTTACTCATTGGATTTTAGCGCTGTGGTAAACAGCTGTTATATCGCGGCGTGAATAGTTTGGCCGACTACCTCCAAAAGGTTATGTGATAGTTGTTCATAATGTAAACTACGTTTGCCTCCTGTTACATCGGTAGCGAGTGTAAATTATAGTAGATAATTCTATATAATTTAATAAAAAGTGCGCAAATTGTGCGTTATCATCGAAGCTAGTGTGTTATTTGCGTGAATCAGTTGGTGACCACGTGTTCGTCGTATTAGTTCCGAACTTAGCAGTACAGGAAGATGAGACGCGACGTAATTTAAATCTTATGACACGAATTCAGAAATAAATTTTGCGTGTGGTTACGAATTTATACTGGCGTGTGACTACAGTCAACCCTGTGATAACAGTGTTTGTTACTGGGCATCGCTCAGTTGAGTTTAAAAATGCCGAAGGTAGCTGTTTCTGCCACAGACAGACTTAAAGAATATAAGAATGAAGGATTTATAATTTCTTGTGGCATTCTTATGTGCAAATATTGTGATTGTCGGTTAGATTATCGCAGGAAAGATGCATTAGACAAACATTGCAAATCGGAGAAGCATTCAAAACGCCGAGAAAATTCGCGTCTTGAAGTTAGTGTTCCTAGAGTGGCCACCTTGAAAGAAACATTATCAAATGCTAGTCGTGTGAAGGATATGAAAGAAGAGTTTATTTTGGACACTACTACTGCGTTTGTGAAAGCTAATATACCAGTAGAGAAACTAGACAATCCTGCTATCCGTACTTGGTTTAATAAGTACGTTCGCGGAAGTGGAGATTTACCATCAGCAAATCAGATTCGTCAGAAATACATCCCCATGATTGGCGAAAGAAGGAGGGAAGAAATTAGGGAAGATATAAAAAACAAAGACGTGTTTCTGCTATGTGACGAAACAACTGACAAGAATGGTAGGTGTGTTTTCAACATTCTTTTTTGTCCATCAGTACCATCAACTGAAATGAACACCCATCTGGCTGCCTCTGTTGTTCTAGATTCTGCCAATAGCGTAAATTGCTCCAATGCGATATTAGACACCTTGAATTCCTATGAAATTGAACGGGAGCGTGTAGTGGCAGTAGTTACGGACTCAGCACGCTACATGACAAAATGTGTAACTACTCTTCAAGGATTGATTGAAGAATTAAGTCCTGTCCAGTGCTGGGCTCATAAAGTCAATCTTATCGGCTGCGTATTTGAAAACGAGCTGGACGAATTGAACATGTCTATAGTAAAGACAAAGAATGCCTTTTTAAATACGCGAAAAAGAAAAAGCAATTACGTTGCATTTCTAAGGGAGAAATATGAAAACACAGAAAAAGAGAATGAAATTCTAGTTTTCCCAATGCCTGTATGTACAAGATGGAATTCATGGTTTAAGGCTGCAATGTATATGGCCACGCATGTGGAAGATCTGGTAGAATTTTTCAAAACATTGGATGATTCAAATTCTGGGGTCAAATTTTTCCAACAAGCATCGACTTCAACAATACAATTTATACAATTACAAGCATTGTATGTTTCTGTTGTTGGTGCCTCTCTTATGGACTTGCTTAATTTCTTGGAGGGATCTAAGTACCCAACAATTCACTTACTGGCTGGGAAGCTAGATGACCTTGAGGTAAAGCTCAAGCTATTAGGCGATGGTGGAATGTTCAATCATACGATCCTCCAGAACTTGGAACAGCTTCCTCAAAAGATGCAGATAAAGGTTAAGTCCAAGCTTACGTGTGTTGCCCAGTCAGCTCTAGTGAAAGTCAGGACTTTAAGGACCACGGATCCAGCCAGGAAGACTGTAGAAGCCATCGGGTCATTGTTTGATCCTCGGCATGCACCTAAGAACGTATCTCCCACAGAACTGCTCCAATTTAAGAAGAATGCCCCATTTCTTACGAAGATGGAGTCTCAACAGTTTTTAGAGGCTCACAGCATTTACCTGACTGCAATCAAGAACCAACTGCATCATGAAGATAATGTGAATGTTCCAGAGATCCTCATGGGATTAAGGCCTGCTCACCGAGACTATGCAACAGCTGCATTAAAGTGTGTGTGGTATCCTTGTTCAAATGTGGATTCTGAAAGGTCATTTTCGAAATACAGTCTCATAGTAAGTGATAGGAGGCGAAAATTGACAGCTGCAAATGCTGAGACTTTAACCATGATCTACTTCCAGTGATTTCACCGCAGTATTTGGATAAAACTGAAAAAGGTATTCACTGAAATGTGTTTCGAGATGGTGAATGTAAAATAAAAATGTGACTTCCATATAAGTATTATCTCATTCTTCCATAGCCATGTTTAACGTTTTACCCTGCTGTTTTGTTTTTTACTTTGTTTTATTAATTGTTTATATTTTTAAATGCACTTATTGTACAAACCTTATCGCTTTCCAAATTTTAACATGTCATCTCCCGAAAAAATAATAAAAACACAAAACACCACCTTTTGAATTTTTAATCAACAAATCTTCAAAAAAATAACAACACTTTCTAACACCTCTAGTGATAAGAATACAGATTGTGCAATTGAGTTACTGTGTGATTTAAGGGTTTCTGTTAAGTCCATCACCCTTTTGTGTTAAATAAATAATTTTTAGGTAGAAACCTTCCCTGGAGTGCACACAACAACTCGCCCAAGTTTCATCGCAATCGGATGAATGGTATATGAACGCATAGGGGACTAAACATACAAACTATCACGTAACATTGATTTTTATATACAGAGAATTGTGGGATAAACGTTCTATCGATGGCAGGATTTAGACTAAGTCCGTAGCTTTGGCAATGCGCATGCGCTATGAAGTTGCACAATCGAGCAGATCAGATGATACCAACACAAAACAATTTTCTGTAGTTGGTCGTGCATGTCTCGATGGAAAGTACCGCCTTATTATTATAAGGGGCAGATGACCTCGTAGTTCCGTCCCTTGAAACCTCAATAATAACTATTATTATTATTATTATTATACTCTTCCTTTCTCCTTCCCTTTGGAAATTTTAACTACAGGAAACTAAAATTTTCCATCTTTATCTTAATTTATCTTTGGACTTCATCCTATTACATCCTACACATTATACAGATCCGGATTCGCCAATGACAATTTTTTATTTCTTTAGTGATGATGTAACCCTGTCTCCTGTCAGCGATAAGGTGCAAGCTACCGATTTCACCGTTAGCCTATTGCCGTGACGTTATAAGCTTTGTGCGACCTTGGCAGGATGCGAAGCAAGTGCTCAGCCAGAGTACGGCTTGCTTGTCTGGTCTCTAGTGTAGCATATCTGAACACAGTTTTCTCCAGTCTCGTTGCTTACTCTCATTGGCAACGGTGGAGAGTTGAAAATACTGTGCCTTGAGCTGGGAAAGCTCTGGCTGCATGCAGACAATGGAATATAAACATGGCCACCCAGATAAGTTTCAATCTCTACCGTTCATTAATGAGGACAAATTAAGAACTGTACATAGACGCCACGTTATAAAAAAAAAAAATGTACGGTCAAGGACCATATTGTTTGTGCACGTGGCAGTTAATCTTTTGATTTTATTCACTACAAGCTGAGCCCAGCATGCATTGCAATGCCAATTAAAGAAAGTGTTGGAGTATTTTTAGCCTACTTTTCACATTTTGCAAAAATGAGGAAAAAGTAGTCTTATGAGATCGGGCAAATGTGTGTCTGTCTGTCTGTCTGTCTGTCTGTCTGTCCTTCTGTCTGTCTGTCTGGCTGTGTGTGTGTCCCCCCCTATCAACTCCTAAACGGCTGCAGCAATCAAAACCAAATTTAGTATGAGTAAAGATGTGCACCGGAATAGCTCACGTCCATATTTGAAAATGATGTCAGTGCTACCAACTGCTGAAAAAACGCACTAGAAATTTGAGCTCCATGTTGGATATCCTGCAAGGTATGCATAGGAGCTATTCCAAAATTGGCACACATGTAGATAATACTATTTCAGTTTAATTTCCAGGAGGCCAAACATGACAGTGTTGCCAAAATAATTTTAAGCCTTCTCATAGGTCCAATGTTTAAATGCATATAACTTCTACACTATCAACTGGATTTCAACCAAATTTTGTATGTAATATCTGTACATAAACAGATATGACTGAGCGTATTCTTAAGAGCCACCAGGGCTGCCAACTGTTAATAATTGCTCTCTCTTTTTTTTTTATCCAAATACAAATATATCAGAATGTGTGGAAGCCGACAGCTTTAAACTATGCACACGTATAGTACCTGACATGTTTGATTAATTTTGGAGTAACTTATATACGTCAGTTCTACCAACATGATTCTAAGCCTGCTGATAGGGCCAATTTTTAATTACATGTAACTTCTATACTATCAGTAGGATTTCATCCAAATTTCGCATGTGCTATGTGTAACATATAAGATATGACTATAAGTATTCTTCAGTGCAATCAGGGCTGCCAACTGTTAATAAATGCTGTCTATTTTTTACCCTAATATCAATATATCAGAAAGTATGCAAGCCAACAGCTCTATACTTTGCGCACGTATAGCACCTGACATTCTAGATTAATTTGGAGTAATTAATACAAGGCAGTGCTGACAACATGATTCTATGCCTGCTGATATGTCCAATTTTAAAATACATGTAACTTCTATACTAACAAATGGATTTCATCCAAAATTGGCACAACAAGATATCATAATATTTCAGATTATTTCTGACCAGCACACGCATGGTATTGTTGGCAACATGCTTTTACGCGTGCTGATAGATCCAGTGTCTAACTGCAAGTAATGTCCATTGGACTTCAACCAAATTTTGTATTCTGTACCTTAAGAGATGGAACTAAGAATATATTCAGTCACCATGGCTGCCAACTGTAGTGCTCTATTAGGCTACATTATACCAGGTATATTTTGAACTAATTAGATATTTCGATATTACCAACTTAATTTCGTCATTATTCTAGATAGGTTCATATTCTGTAGAATAATCATTGGCATGAAAAGTAGGCTGTATAGTTCTTAACGGAACTTCTTGTTTTAAGTGTAAACACAATATTTTTTTCTTTTTCTGTTAACTGCTTCTAAACTACTGTAAAATGGATTTACTAATTCCAAAACATTCGTGGGAGCATGCTCAATAACTCACCAAAATTCCACCGCAATCAGATGTATGGTATGTGAGCACATATGGGACTTTGTTGAAGCGATTCGCATGCCATCACCCATTTGTTGAATCTACTTGTGTGCTACCTATTGTAAAATGGATTTACTAAGTCAGAAACCTTTGCAGGAGTCTTCACAACAACTCGCCAAAGTTTCATCGCAATCCGATGAATGGTATATGAACGCATACGGGACGATGTTGAAACGATTCGTGCGCCGCCACCCATTCGTTGACTCGACTCGTGCGGTACCTATTGTAAAATGGATTTACTAAGTCAGAAATCTTCACGGGATACACAACAACTCACCAAAGTATCATTGCAATCGGATGAATGTTATATGAACGCATTCGGGTGTTTGTTGAGACGATTCACGTGGCGTCACTTATTTGTTGAATCTACTCTTGCGTTGCCTATTGTAAAATGGATTTACTAAGTCGGAAAACTTCACGGTAGTATACACAATAATACACCAAAGTTTCATCGCAATCGGATGAATGGTATACGAACGCATACGGGACGATGTTGAAACGATTCGTGCGCCGCCACCCAATTTGTTGAAACTACTCATGCACCACCTATTGTAAAATGGATTTTCCCTGGATTGTACACAACGACTCACCTAAATTTCATTGCAATCGAATGAATGGTATACTAACGCATAAAGGACACACAAACTATCACGTAACCTTCATTTTTAGCCTATTTTCATTTATGAAAAAATAGGCTTATGAGATCGCCTTTTGTCCGTGTGTGTGTCCCCCTAATAACACTAAACGGCTGGAGCGATTTCAATGAAACTCGGTAAGGTCATAGTACTATTTCAGCCGACCCCGTCCGTGCCCGTCAAATTGTATTAAGCTACGTCTCACCAATCCAACATCGCGGCTGTGCGAAATATTTCACCAGTATTCTATATCTCCTAAACTATTACTCATATCATCCTGAAGTTTTGTACGGTGATAAAGGTCACTACTAAACGTTCGCCTATGTGACTTTCAAAAACCTGTTAAGTACAAAACGAACATCGCGGCCAAGCGAAGTTGTGATATTTAAATAGACTTTTCTCACGATTTAACGATTTATCCGAACGCAGTGAAACTTATTACAGCAAATGACTATACAAATTGCAATGCACTGACATCTAATTTAGTTAAATTGTTAACATAACCTAAAAATGGCGGCTGTGCGAAATTGTTAAATTAAGTTTTTATTTCTTGTGTTCTAATCATGGGATTGAAATCAACGTTTGCATAATGAACGTACACAATAATCCTCATCTAATAGTACATAACTCTATGGCCTACATTAAAATCCAACATGGTGACCATCCGAATATTTAGACGGTTCTAAATATATTTTAATCTATGACAGCAATCAAACTGAAATTTTGTACGTGTATAGAGGCTATAAACAAGTTCACCTATGGGACATTCAATAACCTGGTGAGCACAAATGCAACTTGGCGGCAATGTGAAATTTAAATCATATTCAAATGGACGTTTCTCGCGATTTAACCATCCGAGCGCAGTGAAACTTGGTAAGGTATATGCTTATATAAATGTTAATCCACTGGCATCTGAATGAAAATCCACAGCCTGCTTCCAGACTCCGACCGGGTCAGGAATGGGATGAATGAAGCCCCCGTCCAGTGGCGAGGATATGAACTGCGCCGGCTGCCGAGGCCTGACGCACTCCTCTGGGGCAAGGATTAAATGAATGACAGATGAAATGATAGTGGAGAGTGTTGCTGGAATGAAATTTTGACAGGGAAAACCGGAGTACCCGGAGAAAAACCTGTCTGCCTCCGTTCTGTCCAGCACAGATCTCTCACATGGAGTGACCGGGATTTGAACCACGGACCCAGCGGTGAGAGGTCGGCGTGCTGCCGCCTAAGCCACGGAGGCTTACCACTGGCATCTAATTAATTTAAATTGTATTCATAACCATAAGATGGCGGGTGAGCAAAATTTTAAAATCTTGTTTTTATTTCGTGTGTCCTAATCATGCGATTGTAGTTGGAATAAAACACCTACCCAATAATCTTCATGTAATAGTACATAACTCTTAAGGCCTATATATAAAAATCCAACATGGCGACCATCCGAAATATTTAGACGGTTCTCAATATCTACGAATCTATTACAGCAATCAAACTGAAAATTTGTATGTTGATAGAGGCAATTAATATAAGTAGAATATATGAAAATAGGCTATTTAGTTCTTCACGGAACTACTTGTTATGTATAGAGATGAGTGTTTACAAAACTGTAATTTCGTAAGTCCCAGGATTTTCCATAGTTCGAAAGTAGTGTCTTGACAGGTCCTAACGCACAACTTATTGAGCCATCCTCGTACCGGCCTTCCCAACCCGATATCTCTCGAACCAATAATGCTAGGGGCTTGTATGGGGTATAAAATTATTCTGGATTACGCCCTCTTTACCGTAGGCTATTTATTTTCGCAATTTTTTCCCGAAGGGCCTCACTACACATTTTGAAAATTTTGGTTTTACCCCTTTATAAAATTTCTATTTAATTATTTATTTTTTATTTATGTAATTTTTATTTTTTAGATTTTTGCCAAAAGGGCATAACGGCTGCATTTTTAGGTATTTATTTATTTAATTGCGCCGTAGTGGTAGCTATCTCAACATGGTTGGTTGGTTCCTGCGACAACGAGGTCATGTAGCCCCGTGTACTTTGGGTGTGTGTAGAATCTGTCTGATAACCGGTGTTAATTGTGATGACTGTATTAGTGTGTGTAACTGTTTTAATTCAAGTAAGGACTGCAGACGATCAATTTTCAAGTAGTTTCTACTTTTGCCGCCAAACGCCACCGTCAACGACTACTAGTTCAGAACTTAGCTACCAGACGTCACCGCAGTCTGCTCTTGGCAACGAACGTAGGGACCTTAGGACGTTGTTTACATTCTTAACCTATACAATTTAGTGGAAGGTTCTTTAACATGCCATAAATCTATGACATGGGACCGCCGGCTTTACTTCCCCTCCGAAGGAAGGCGTACTGAGGGATTTTTAACGCTCTTAAAAAATCCGACGACTTCGGCCGGATTTGAACCCGCGATCTTGGGCATAGAAGCTATATCTGAACATGGATATACACTTACTGTCCCCGCGCCAGCTCATGGGACGCGGGGTATGAGGTTAGGGGAGCGGGAACAATGAGTGAGCGAGGGAATTCCGGGCCATGCTTATGCTTACTCAGTGGAGACTGACTGTGTGGTTCTCAAAGTGTTATGTCTGTGCGAAAGAAAAATAAAGTTGTGCATTCTGAGTGTCGTGGTATCATAAGTAACTTATTGTAAAATGTGATGAAGAGGCTGAAACGTTTTGCTTTCACAGTAAACCAGGCAACACGAAGAGCTGCTCACTATGCTGGAGTGTCCGAATCTTTTATTAAAAAGATACGGAAGAAAACGAAGGAATTGGCTGAAAGTGGCGAGGGTGGTGTGCTGTCCACTCCGGGTAAGAGACGAAATACTAGGCCATCACACACTGTAGTAAACATTGATGCAGGGGCGATTTCTCCGAGCATGCTACGCTTGCTGCGTAAGCGCAATATTCTTCTAAAGCAGGCGAGTTATCTGTAATAGATGTGCGTTATACAAATCGCATATTGCATATATTTTGGTGAGTACAGCGAGGCTTGCTCGTGTCTTCAGCCCCTCAGGGGCTCACATCTAGTGGGACGTGGGTTGGCGACCACGGGACCCAAGCTGAGTCCAGCATTGCTTCCACTTACTTGTGCCGGGCTCCTCTCCGTCTTCTTTCCTGTCGACCTCCCTTGGTCAACTCTTGTTCTCTTCCGACCCCGACGGTATTAGGTTATCCGAGGCCTAGGGAGTCTTTCACTTTCCCGCCTTAATTGGCCCTTGTCTCATCTTTCCTGATACCCTCCTTCTGTGAGGGGTCAGCCTTCTTTTTCTTTTCCTTTTATCTCCTGCCTTGTGCTCAAGGCCCTTAAGGAGGCAGGGTGTATGTAGCCCCACCACTTCTGGTGCACCCTAGATAATGCTACACCCTCAGGGGCTCACGGCTGGTGAGTTCGGGAGTTGGCGACCCCGAGGGATTCCCGAGCTGGGTCCGTTTTCCACTTTTGTCCCTTACCTTTGGGGCGGACCCTCTCCTCTCTCCCCTCTCCTCTCTCCCCTCTCCTCTCCACTCCTCTTTTCCTTATATTTCCTTTTCTCTTTACGATTCCCGCACTGTTTTTGTTACTTGGTTCACCGTGTATCTAAATTCCCTTTCGATTTTTTAAGGTATTTTTAATCTACGTTGCATTTTGTAAGTTTTTTCGATCTAAATTACATCTCGCGATTGTTTTCAACTTCAATTGCATTTTGTAAAGATTGACAATCTAAATTGCTTTTTGGTAAGTCTTTCAATGCCTTTTAGTGAGAATTTTGAATTTCAATTGCATTTTGTAAGTATTTTCAACCAAAACCGCATTTCGCACGAATTTTGAATCTAAATTGCATTTTGTTTGGTGGGCATTTTGCACATATTTTGATTCTTAATTGCATTTTGTGGGTATTTTGAATCTAAATTACATTTTGTCAAGTATTTTCAAACTAAATTGCATTTTGTAAGTATTGTCAATCCACATGAGTCGTTTGAATCTACCGTACATTTTGTAAGCATTTTCAACTTCAATTGCATTTTGTAAGTATTTTGAATTTCAATTGCACTTTGTGAATAATTTGGATTGGAACTGGGATATTTCAATCTGAATTGCATCGTGTATTTTCAATTTCAATTGCATTTTGTAAGTATTTTGAACCTCAATTGCATTTTGTATGTAATTTCGATCTCATTTGCATGTTGTAAGTATTTTGAATTTCAATTGCATTTTGTAAGTATTTCGACGCTACTTTGCATTTTGTACGTATTTTGAACCTAGCCTTCATTTTGTGGGTATTTTTCAATCTATTCCTTTTGTGAATCTTTTCGTTCTAAATTCCCTTTTGTAAGAACATTTTGTGAGTTGTTTCAATCTGAGTTTCTTTTTGTAAGTATTTTCCGTCTCACTTAATTTTCGTTCTGGTTTCCGTTTCATTATCATTTTCGCTATCACCCAGATCATTAGGGGCCGATAACCTAAATGTTAGGCCCCTTAAAACAACAATTATCATCATCATCGTGTCTTCAGAGCTTCAGCGGAGCTGTCGGCACAGCGAGAAATATATGCGCGCGCAGGTCTCTTTTCTCCAGGGCCGGCTACACGTTTGCAATGTGTAGTTGGAAGCTCTGGTCCAAGGAGGATATATGGGTCGAGCTGCAACTTAATGCAAAATTTTGACCCCAACCAATTGCTCGACGCAAATAGTTCCAACTGACAATATGAGATGGCGTGACGATGTACTCTCGAGCGCGATCCGTCCCCGACCTGGCCTACTCGCTCCTCTCCCCTCCCGGCCCGCGCCTACCCCTCCCTTTCCCCTACTCTATCCCCCCCACCTCTACTTTATATTCCTTTCTTTCTTTCTTTCATATTTTAGTAATTGGTCTAATAATAGGCGATTTCTTCCCCCTGTGATATCAGGTAGAGAAGAAAACATAGGCTCTATCAGAATAGTTGTGGACGTTTCCACAAAGCACATATCATGACATAGGCCTACCCCACAGATATGTACAAATAGAAAGAGTAGGCTACTATACTATAATATTAAAAATGAATTGTAAGACAAAATTACAGCTGCACTTATCACACACCAGTATTATTTAATTGTCCGTGCTGTACTTCCTATCAATCGAATTAAGAAATATCACGTTTGAATTACAGGAAGCGTTGGAACAACCAGACACCAGCTCTTACTTTGAATTATATCGATAGTATCTGATATCGTTTTCGAGCGCAGTGTATCGACTAAAATCGATGTGTGATTCAATTTAATTAAATTTCTTCGTATAATATTGTTCGAATCCGATTAAATTCCTTTCTAAGCACTGCAATGTGTATTTTACTATTGATATATATTCAAATATTAATTAAATATACAACATTAACAAGAATACTCACAATTTTCCGATTTTGCTGCCATCTATAGAAGTACAACTCAACTACGTCGTCGTACGCGATGACAGCTAGCGTTTTTAACGTTGTCAGCAGGTACTACTACAAGGCAAGCTAGCGTTGGTACCACAGATTACATACTACTACAGATAGCCGACAGCCATGCTAATTCTTGGCACCTAAGAATTCAGCGCTGTCTGGTGTTTGGCCGTGGTACTAGTTGACGTGTAGCACGGCCGTGCGGGTAGCCTACCCCACCCCTTCCCCTCGTTCCACTAAATATTCTCGTCCTAAATTCTCTATCCACTTCAATGTTCCGAAAATCACAATCTTCCCAATACTTATAGCACGTTTTTAAGTGAGGAGATAATCATATGATCAACAAGAAATAAATCACAATCAAAATACCAATAACATTTTTTTTTTAAATAATACCTAAGTGGGAAATTGTGAATTCCTGAACTCTGAAATGAACAATCACAGCATTTAGGACATGTTAGTTAGTTATTGTTGTTTAAGGGGCGGAACTACGACGTCATCTGCCCCTATTTTAGGACATGACCTCATCAATAATTTACATGTTTACATTTCTTTCAGTTGCAATTGGAGCATATTGCATTGGTGACAAGAATTAGGCTACTAAAAGGCCTGCAGCATATTACTACTCACCTTAAAAATAGGGTCCCTTCCAATTAACCACATTAGGCCTAATTAGGCCTATAACCAATCAGTTATTAGAATAAACTGCAAAGGAAAAGTACTGGGAAGGGAGAATTTTCATATCTTAAAATGCTTGATGCTGTTAACAATAACAGTAAAATGTTAAGAGAGAATGCTAAGTAAACAGGTGGTGTAACCAGATCACACTAAAATACCAAAACCCCCTATAAAGTTTCACCCGGTCGCTCTGGTCTGAGAGCTACGAGTGACGAGTGCACTGTAAGTTACCGTTCATCTATTCTGAATGATTTGACGTGCTGCAATGGGTTCCGAACCGTGCATTATTGACAGCTTGTTATCAAATCCATTTTTTCGAAAGACTATTCAATTCTACAAATTATAAGTGAATATGATCCTCTTCTGGCAGCTCTTCTGAAATACTCCATCATTTTTAGAAGGGCGTCGTCTGCAATCCAAAATGATTTAATAGCTGAAATAAGTTCAGTAATTGTGAAAACAATAAGGAGGATCTTGAACGAAATGTCTGATGCTATTAATAAGCCACAACTCTCTACTTCACTCCGTTTGGTAGATTAAGGTTTCTTGGTTTTGCAGACGTTAGTCAAGATCGCACTGCTGGAGCCCTCCTAAATCATGTCCGTGCTATTTTAAAACAGTTTAGTTGTGAGGAAGAGATTGAGGCTCAAACATATGACGGGGCTGCTGTCTTAGCCGGTCATGTGAATGGGCTCAGTAAACTAGTTCAAGGCCATTATCCATGTGCGACATTTGCGCATTGTTATAGCCACACTACAGCAGTCTGCTTCAAAAATCAAAGAATGTACAATTTTCTTCCAAACAATGTCAGGACTTGCTGCATTTTTTCAAAGTCTACAAAGAGAACAGCTGCTCTTCGAGATTTTGTTCAGAAGAGGTTGCCAACAGTAGCACCAATGCATGGAGGAAAGAATAAGAGGAGATGCCCTAAGTTCGTAAGAGTGAAGCCAAGCGCTGCAACCAAAGTGGGCGTAACCTTAACTCGTATTCGGTGTTCCGTGACTTGCATGAGGCATTGTGCATGGCTAAACCTTATTTTGACCCTGGTTTTTATCGCGCTCCGGTTATGCAACTTTGGAAACGTAATAACAGTAGTGATAAGTTATTTAAAAAAAAAACTCCTCAATTCTAATCTCAGCATGTGTAGGCCTACCCTATATACCAAAAAAATAAAAATCATTCCTCTGGAAATCCCAAATTATCAAACGGCTGTCGGTCAATAATTACGGTTGGCCTACGTAATTAATCAATTCGAGGCTAATCGTCAAGTTTCTACCCCCCCCCCCCTCCCCCTTCCCCCCACAAAGAAAATACTGTACGGTACCGAAACGTATAGGATATACCATATTTTTGTGCAAATATGTGTCCCATTTTAATTGTTCTGTTTATTAATTTTGAGGTTCGTATTCTTGAATATCAAAATGTGTACGACCAATGAGTGAAAGTGGCTGTGCTCGAAATTAGGCCTAAAAACTGATGAATGCCTCAACACCAATAAGAACATAAAACTCAATTTGGTGTAAATACCGTAATTAGTTCGGCATCATTAATTCCCAAGATGTTTCTTCTTTGGTATAACTCGCATCTTCAAACACCTGCATTCAATTTAATCAGTGTTTCAGCGTATTATTAGGTTTGCCGCGTCTTTCTTACAAAACTAGCGTCGCAAAGGTGCTCTCATATTTATATTTAAATTGGCTTTTAAAACGATAACGCAGCTTATTTGTGCCAAGTACCGTGATGTACAGAGTGTATTCTGCCTATCCAAGAAAAAATCTTGACTTGTCATTGCAGTTTTATGTCACTAAAAGCCATTACTAGTTGGAGTGGTTTACGGCTTTAAGCATAGGGACAGCCATTTTCTTGCAACCTAAGTGGGCGAGCCGTTTGGCTTCTGCAGCTTGCGCTAGGCAGCGCAGCGAAGGCATCTCCTTCCTTTCTTTCCTCCATGCACCAATGAGATGGAATTTTTCTTCATGTCTTATTAATACTGTGAATGGATATAGTATTATGATATGTTGGTGAAATTCTTACAAAATGTAGGCTACAGGACACTTCAGACGAGTAGGATGAAGATACTACATTAAGGGGGCCGGTACAGTAAACGACCTTCAAATGTTGACATTTGAAATACGGTAATTCATATCTCAGCTTATGGCAACTCCAGCTATCTGATATGACATCTAGCGGTAAAAATAAGAAACTTACCAAGTAGGGTACATTTGTCACGTGGTGACTGTTTGTATATGGTTTCTTGTATTGGTAAACAGATAGTGGTAAATTGTTCGTGTCTCTTTATACATAAGTAATAAGTTTTACTCGTGGATAGAGTGAAAAATGAGTAAAAGCAAAGTGTATTGCTCAGTTTACGGCTGTAAGTCGATGTATAAGAGGGCTGCGGACATACGTTTTCATCACTTTCCAAAAGATGCAAATAGCAATAGCCGAAATGTGATGATACCTAATAATACCTAATACCTAATAATAATAATACCTTTCCACCCCGGGAAGGATCTAACACTTGTCGAGGTAGACAGACAGAAGACCTGCGACGTAAAGCCAGCGAAGGTTATTCAGTTTAAAAACAGCTGTTACGAAGGGCGCGCTGGTAAGATTGAAGTTACTTGAATAATTAATTAAATAATTATTGGCTGCTTGGTAGGGAGAGGGGATGAGTTTAACTTGTATTAAAACTCGGGGGGCGACAGGAATTGCTTGATTTGGATGGTTAAAAGGTGGGTTTGGTGTTGAATATTTGAATGGTAGCGGAATCACTCATTCTACAGTGCCCACGGGGAGGCAAATTAGGCTTATATGACTCGTAGTGGAATAGCTCGAATATCGAAGAACTTAGCGATTACGAGGTGTAGGCTTGGCGGAAAGGCTGGCTGATCATCAGTTTGACATCAATTCACGATATAGCCTAAGTCGGAGCTTGGAACAGTGGCGTCTGGTTTGCGTGGATGCTAGTCTCGGAATGATAAAAGTAGCACAGCTTCGGTGTATTATTTATTTGTTTATGTACCGTATTTCTCTATTTGAATGTCCTCGGCGTTGACTCAGGATCGACATTTGCATTATATTGCGCATAATAGTACCGAAATAATGTCCAAAGTGTAGCCCTGTGTAAATTTGAATCAGCTGATCTACATCACCCATAAAAACTGATGCTTGATAATATGCAAATGACACCAAAAAATCCAGCGGAACACACAAATTAGATCACGTGTATCGCACAGTTATACATATATACAATTAAAAATAACTCTGTCATTACTTTAGAGACCATATTTACTGATTATAACCGAAAAATAAAAAGTGTTCCATATCAAACGCGTGTTATTGAGTATTTTAAACCCTACTTATTCAGACCGACCGCAGCGCCCCAAGTGTTAGTTTGAGTTGCCATATATGTACAGCAATGAAACATTCTAAATAAAGCATCCTTAATCTTTACTAGTAAGCACATATCTCAGAATTGATTTTAGCATTATCAAACTCGCTAATTAATTATTCAAAATGGCGGCTGTTTGCGTGTCGGTGCTCAGCGTTATATTCATAGCCGGACCATAACGAATTCTATTCGTTATGGCCGGACCATTTATCAATATATTAGTGTTCTGCTTTTATTAAATGTTCTGTTAAAGGTTACAGCTACAAATCTGACCACTTTCAGAATTATATGTTCAAAATTAGTATTTTTAATTTTGTGTTACTTAAAAATGGCATATTTTGGTCAATTTTTGGGATGTAAATATTTTTTTATCCCAATAATTATCAACCTTAGGAACATGAGTTTGGTCAGTTTTGTAGTCTCCAACACTTAGAGCTTTAGAGAAAAGTATCATTGTAATACAATGTATAATTTAGGAGTTACAAGGAAAACGGATTTGAAAAATATAGGTTTGAGAAAATTAACCGCAAAGTACCGCAGAGCCTATGCAATGTCTAGCATTTTAAAACATAACTCCTAAACTATTGCAGATATTTAAATAATTCTTTCACCAAAATGAACTAGACGAGTGACGCTGTACATTAAAAAATACATTGAGAAATCGAAATGTCCTTAAAAGCACAAGAATATTTGTTCTTCTTACTTAAGTTGAACACTAGATTTCTGCGGGCAGTGTTCTCCATGATTTTTTCATTCTTCGATACTGTGTTCAACATTTTACAAACAAATAGTCTGGATATACAGTACTGTGGCAAGAAGGTTGAGGAGCTCTTTTTAAATATCCAGTCGATGAGAGATGAAGATTTCGATAGTTTGTATGGACATGTTGATACTGAAATCGATGTTTAAGGACGACAGCCGTGCTCTAAAAAGCACGCATAGTGATGAATCAGAAAAATCAAAATACAAGCGTATCTTCAATTAAATTATTGACAGTGTACTTATCAAAATAGGAGAGCGTTTTAAATGCGTAAATAAATGTGTGTTCTTCTCGCTGCTGGATTTCGATTTGTTTGAGAAGCACAGGCAGTGATGTTACTGACCTAGAAATGACCTCTTGGTCATTTTTCAACATTGTTCGCTTAAAAACTGAATTAAGTGTGATGTATTCATCTTCTGAGTTAAATGAGAAGAGTGTTTCAGACTTAATGCAGTTTGTGCATAGCCTACTAATAAATTCTACATGGGTATATCAGAGATTTTCAAGCTCATCAAAACAAGTAGCAACAATTCCTCTGCATAACGTTCGTTTTCAACACTGAGGTCAGGACAGGTTATCATCATTAGCTATGTTGTCGATTGAAATAGGATTGCTTGCAAAAATTAGATTACAGTTAAAAAGAAGAGCCGCAGAGTAGAGTTTGTTTTCAAGTAGGTAGATCTAACAAATAGACAGTAGTTGCAATTTTTCGGTGTACGTACTTTGACGTTTACTTGTTCAAATTATCTAATCACTGGTTTGTCATGATTTGTTAATAATTATAAAATGTGTCTGATTTTGAAAATTTGTTATTTTTTGGCCCTACTTGAAAACAAGGTGCGACGTAACCAGTTTGAATGCATGTTCATGCAACCGATAATTAAAATATTCATGTGATTTAGCGATTAATGGTTTTATACATTTTATTCATTGAGAACTATGCATGTCCCACCCCCACCAACATTCAAGAATGGAAGAGCAAGCCTAACTTTCATGACCAGCATTCGCCCCTGCATTGATGATTTTGATAAATGTGTAATTCGTCGTGCTATTCAAGCGTTTTATGTGGAAGAAAAACGTGTTCCTACCATTCAAAAACTACTGCCTGTGATACAAGGCAAAATAACTTTTCCTTGGTCACACACTTCATTACAAAAAGCAGTAAAACAAATCGGTTTCCGGTGGAAAAAAAACTCAAAATCGGAGGAAGATTTTAATCGAAAGGCCTCACATTGTATCGTTGCGTCACGACTATCTAGTGAAAATAAAACAACTCAGGCAAAGTGGGCAACAGATAATTTACTTGACGAAACTTGGATAGATAGTAATTTAACTTTTGGAAAGTGCTGGCAAAGTGAGGAAGTATTTGGAGTACAGGCTAACGTGAATTCAGGTAATAGGTTAATAGTGGTTCACGCTGGGGGTATAAACGGATTCATAGAAAATGCTCTTCTCATCTATAAAGCCGGTACGGCAAGTGGGGATTATCACGGGCAGATGAACAGTGTGAATTTCATTAAGTGGGCCACCGAGAAGCTTGCACCCAATCTACCACCTTCATCTGTAGTTGAGTTAGATAACGCACCCTATCACTGCACACAGATAGAAAAACCACCCACAAAGTACTCTGTGAAATCAGATATGATATCGTGGTTACGCAACAAAGGAGTTACTTGCGACGAGTCTATGAGGAAAGAGGCACTGTATAAATTAGTAGAAGTGGTTAAACCAAAAGAGAAATTGTTTAGAATTTACTCTCATTTGCAATCCTTGGGACATACAATGGTCCTCCTTCCCCCTTACATGTGTGATCTGAATGCCATCGAACTAGCTTGGAATAAGGTGAAACGTGTGGTGCGCGAAGGAAATGTTACCGGGGATTTATCCCTTCAGAAACTAAGAGATATTACTCTTAAAGCGATAACATCTGTAACCAATACTGACTGGGAACGGTACTGTAGGGGTTTTCAGAAAGTAGAGGATGAATACTGGGAGAAGGACGGCATTGTCGCTGATGTCATTGATAGCATAGTGATACACCTGGATGATGACAGTGATGATAGTGATTCCTCCAGTGGATGTGAAGAGTCGAGTTCCGAAAGTGAGGCAGAAGAAGAAGACCAGGATTCTCCATTAGCAACACCGCTACTCTATAAGGTGCAGGGGCGGATCTACTAGTAGGGGAGGGCGACCGCCCAGGGCCCCGCGGTCCGGGAGGGCCCGCGCCATGGATTGTTTTAAATGTAATTGATTAATTAATTATACTTTTCAAACTTTTCAGACTAATTTATAATTCATATTATTTTTTCAGTACAGCTATGACCTCCCGTGACCGTTTAGCAAGTTTAGATTTCAGTGAAATGATGGAAGACTTCAGCCGGGAAAAAAGTCGCAAAGTAATATTTTAATATTTCATAGTTTAAATAATCTTCTTCGAGGGGACTTAAAGGTTTCTTTCATATTATTAAAAAAAATGTACTATAGTGTATTCAAAATATTGTAACTATTATTTTTTAATTATTATTATAACACATGTCGCCTCCGTAGCGTAGCGGTCAGCATGGTTAGCTGCCGCCCCGGAGGTCCTGGGTTCGATTCCCGGCTCTACCACGAAATTTGAAAAGTGGTACGAGGACTGGAACGGGGTCTACTCAGCCTCGGGTGGCCCAAATGTGTAGAGGGGGTTCGATTCCCCCTCAGCCATCCTCGAAGTGGTTTTCCGTGGTTTCCCACTTCGTCTTCGGGCAAATGCCGGGATGGTTCCTACTTCAAGGCCACGGCCGCCTCCTTCCCCCTTCCTTGCCTATCCATCCTAATCTTCCCCTCCTCCGTTCCCTCATGAGGCCCCTGTTCGCTTTGCAGGTGAGGCCGCCTGGGCGAGGTGCTGATCACACCTCACCAGTTGTATCCCCTCCGACCAGATGTTCCAAGCTCCAGGACACTGCCCATAGAGGCGGTAGTGGTGAGTTCCCTCGCTGAGTCCGTGGGAACCACCAACCTAGAGGGTAAATCGACTAAATAAAAAAATATAACACTATTTTGCATTTGATTTGATTTTTTAAATTTACTATTGTTGTGGGCCCCACCTTATCATATCGCCCAGGGCCCCGCAAGACCTGGATCGTGACCACCGATAACAAGGCCAACTCACTCTGTGTCGAAATTCTAGTGACGTCACGCAGCGTGGTTACAACTTCTGTACAGTAAACGGTAGCCATTAAGAGTAGAGCCCCCTTGTTCGACATCGCAGGTGTAGTGATTTTTGGTTTTTATAAAATTTGTGTCATCACATTACCGTACCATTATAGTGGAGCATTCAGTGTAGTACTTGTGAAATAATGCCGCACAGTTGTTGTGTACCGAACTGCAACAGCAACTATAGGAATGGACCGAAAGCAGCTGTGTTTTCCTTCCCAAAGGAATGTGAACTACGGCAGAAATGGATTCGAGGTATCAAGAGAGATTTTGAACCTACACGTCATAGCAGGGTAAGTTGAATAATTTGTTTATTGTATTACAGTAGTATCTTTAAAATATTTGAGCAAGCAAGGCCATAGACTGGACGATTTAGAAGGAATAGTGGTTCCGGTACCATGGTTTCTATAATCAATTGTACCTGTAGACCTATGAATTATCAATTATTTTACCATTTATGGGCTCAAAATTAGGCCATTCATCATGATTAGGCTATTGTTTCTAAATATCAAATACTGTAGTCTTGCTGTATTGAAAAACAATTAACAATTTTTATTGTGTAGGCCTACCGACAAATGAGAATTGGGTTACCCCGATGAACATAGGAATAATTACACTTAACTTAAACGTGAAAAACAAAGACTTAAGTTACTCTGAGAAGAAGAAAATCATTCTTTTATTAACTTGGTGTCACTAAGAACAAACTTCAATGTGATATCTAAAAGGAATATAGGCTAGGCCACAATAGGAGAAGTTGGTCTATAATGGCAAACCTTAACATTAGATAGCTCCATTATTTGTTTACATTTTAATTAAATGTTTGTATATTATGGACTGCAATAAAATAGGATTTAAGTTAAATATATGAGATGTAGTGTACAAATATTTTATCCACTGGTAACTTAACAACAAAATATTTTAACAATAAGTTACCTCCACTTTCGTCACTAGCAAAGTAATGTCATTCAGAACTACCATCATAAGAATATATTGTGTGCATATAAAGTACCGCTAGCCTTGTTGCTTAGTCTAATGGCAAGTCTGCAAATCAAAAGATTATCATTGAGCCAAATCGCAGGTGAATGGAGCTATACAGACATTTTGGTTGTCGAGTATTGAATGTAAAGATTATTAATATGGTCCCTAGGCTTGTGATTGCTGACTATTCTTAAAAATGTATTGTAAGCACCATCTTATGTTTCTAATAGTTCTTGTTAATAGGATTCACAAAGATAACTGACATGCACATTATTGATACGGTAACTGAACTGTCATCATTGGTAGGCTATGCCTCGTGGAAGAGTGGTTAGCTTTGTTGGCTACCTCCCTGGAGGTCTGGGTTTGATTTCCAGCTCTGCCAAGAAATTGAATTCTGGTTTGAGATAGGCGTACTGGAATTGTATCGTTGTATAAAGATATTTCAATTTTGAAGACATGCACCAGGTCAGCGTGCTACCGTACTAGAGTTAACTTCACTGTCATTGTTAGTACCAGGAGTCTTACGACTTTAATCCTTGTTTCCTAAAATTGGCCTTCATGATACTTTGAGTCTTCTGTACTGTTGTGCAATTATCACATTAACTTAAAGGGTATTATAATGGACATTCTGATTGAGCCCACGAGATGGAAGAATCTAGTGAGCTCTCTAACAAATGTGGGAGCTTTATATAAATACATGTGTAATTTCATCCCCTGAAAGGGTTTGTCCCATTACTTATACTGGTACGGTACACATAATATTGTCCTTGTGGATGCAATAATATTTATCAGCTAAATCGCTCAAAATTAGGTTTTAGTCAGCATGAATCACCACCCTCTCCTTTCAACAAATTAATATTCCAACTTTGTGGGACAGGTTTCCAATTGCATGGACCAGATTTGACAGCCCTATAATCGACAACCATGAAAAAGCAGAATTACTAGCATCAATGCTACATCAACAATTCACACCCAACAACCGTCTATGAAAATTACCACACAACCAAAATATACAGGGTCATTCATATAAAGTAAGAACGGCAAGCGGCAGTTTCGTTATTCGCTGCTGCGGTGGCCTTGGCCGAGCTTGTGGCGCGCCATGGCCCCCTGCTGTACTATTGAAAGCGCACACATAGTACATACGAGGGCTGGTTGTTTTTTTAATGTTTAACATCTTTCCACTCGGTATCTGGATATTTTTGTGGTACTCTGTAGCTGGACATTTTTGTGGGAGTGATTTTTGAAAAGAGACGGAAGTGCATGGAACAGAAACAATGAGCGCGCGCGGTGGTGGAGATCAGTACAACGACGTACTGTAAGCCATGTGACTATGTGGAATGTAAATCGCATACGGTTTACATCAAGGTTTGGAGGCCCCATTAAAGAAATTCCTACAATGAATCATCTTCAAGTTGTCGTTCTTTGGTGTGAAAATATTCATTATATCATATTTGCTGAAAACAATTACGATTTATTAAATCTTCATACTTTTGCCGTATTCTTTTTTAATGTAAGCACTCGATACCTCGATTGCTATATCGCATCAACCAACACTCCAAACAACGTAGGAATTCAGTATATTAACACCGACTACTAACAATAATTGAAACTTCGTTGGTCTAAACGTATCACTGGGAGAAACGCATTTAATATACCTACTGCACACCTAATTTTTAATCGCGCCTATACTTGGCAGTGCGCTATATCGGCAATAAGAGGCCATTTTCAATAACACCGCTGGCATGGGTTCACTAACTGGCCGGTATAAAGCGCAGCTCGCATCAAGTAGGCAGTGGATTGCTCCCGCATACAGTTGCAGATGCATTGGAGAATCCTTTCATGTTTGCTGGCACAAGGTAGCACTATGAGTTCATTCTTTAAAAAATGCGAGTAAGTAATATGGAATTATTCGAATAACATGTCAGATGTTATACATCATATGCGACTATTGTGAGGCTCGTATCTTTTTTATTTGTTTCAAGCTCCGATGGACTGTATAAAAATAACAGATTGACGTACCAAACTGATTTTACTACTAAACGTTTGCTTGTTTTATTCGTGTCTCAACATAATCGCCAAAACGATTGAAACATTTGTCGTATCGTTACACCAGCTTTCCAATGCCCTCGGCAAAATATTCTGCCGCCACTGAGGTGGGTACGTCTGGACAGTCTCCTGAAGTTTTTCCTTTTTGGTGAGGCGTTGCTGCCCAACCATACCATCAATTCTCGGAAAAGGTGAAAATCCTTCAGTGCTGGTTTGGACTAAACGGCAGATGATCCAAAACTTCACACTTTAATTCCTTGTAAAAGTCTATCGTAACGTTGGCACAGTGCGCTCGTGAATGATTTTCACCTTTTTTGGAGAATTGAAGTTATGGTTGGGTAGCAACGCCTAGCCAAAAAGGAAAAACTTCAGGAGACTGTCCAGACGTAACCACGTCAGTGGCGGCAGAATATTTTGCCGAGGGCATTGGAAAACTGGTGTAACGATACGAAAAATGTTTCAATCGTTTTGGCGATTATGTTGAGACAAAAGAAGAAAACAAACAAACATTTAGTAGTAAAGTCAGTTTGGTATGTCATTCTGTTATTTTTATACAGTCCATCGGAACTTGAAAACAAAAACAGCTCTCGTATGTACTATGCGCGCGCTTTCAATAGTAAAGCAGGGGGCCATGGCGCGGCACAAGCTCGGCCAAGGCCACCGCAGCAGCGAATAACAAAACTGCGCTTGCCGTTCTTACTTTATATGGAAGACCCTGTACTAAATGACTTAAACAAATTCTTACACAATCCACCACCCAACGACATACCACTCATTACCACTCATATCTGAATACTAAACTGAACTCGATGTGCTTTGCGTTACGTATTTTGAAACCTGCACTAGCATGCACACATTAAGAAATACTTATTTTGCTTATTTCCATTCATACTTAAGATATGGGATCATATTTTGGGGTATATCGCCAGATGTACTAAGCACGTTTAGGATACAAAAGAGGGCGATTAGAATTATGGCAAATGTAAACTCTAGAGAATCATGTAGACCTCTGTTTAAAGTTTTAAACATTCTCCCACTGCCCTGCATATATATCTTTGAAAGTATTATGTTTTTAGCCTACATTCGATTTTTGCAAAAAATGAAAGTAGACTTATGAGATCAACACAGGGCGAAAAAAGTGTGTCTGTCTGTGTGTGTGTATGTGTGTGTGTGAGTCTGTGTGTGTGTGTGTGTGTGTGTGTGAGTCTGTGTGTGTGTGTGTGAGTGAGTGTGTGTACTCTGAATGTCTGTCCCCCCCCTATCAATTCGAACACGGTGAATGCGAATTGATCGAAATTTGGTACAAAGGTAGCACTAGCAAAGGACACCTCAGTGTCATGTTTTATATCGCCGCCATCTTGACGGAAACGTAATGGCGGCCACACAAATGTTCAAAGCTTAAATCAAATTACGACTAACCTAATCATCCGATCTCTACCAAATTTTGCAACAACATACCATTATGGGGGGAGCATCCTTTGACCAAACCAATAGGTCATCAGCGTAATAGTTTGCGGATGGCGGTCATCTTTGTGTGAAAATCGATTCCCCCTATTAATTCGAACATGGTGCAACCGAATGGAACGAAATTTGGTACAGAGGTAGTACTAACAAAAGGCATCTCAGTGTCATGTTTTATATCGCCGCCATCTTGACGGAAACGTAATGGCGGCCACACAAATGTTCAAAGCTTAAATCAAATTACGACTAACCTAATCATCCGATCTCTACCAAATTTTGCAACAACATACCATTATGGGGGGAGCATCCTTTGACCAAACCAATAGGTCATCAGCGTAATAGTTTGTGGATGGCGGCCATCTTTGTGTGAAAATCGATTCCCCCTATTAATTCGAACATGGTGCAACCGAATGGAACGAAATTTGGTACAGGGGTAGTACTAACAGAAGGCACCTCAGTGTCATGTTTTATATCGCCGCCATCTTGACGGAAACGTAATGGCGACCACACAAATGTTCAAAGCTTAAATCAAATTACGATTAACCTAATCATCCGATCTCTACCAAATTTTGCAACAACATACCCTTATAGAGGAAGCATCCTTTGACCAAATGAATAGGTCATTAGCCTAATAGTTTGCGGATGGCGGCCATCTTTGTGTGAAAATCAATTCCCCCTATTAATTCAAACACGGTGAAACCGAATGGAACGAAATTTGGTACAGAGGTAGCACTAGCAAAGGGCATCTCAGTGTCATGTTTTATATAGCCGCCATATTGACAGAAACGTAATGGCGGCCACACAAATGTTCAAAGCTTAAGTTAAATTACGACTAACATAACCATCCGATCTCTACCAAACTTTGCAACAACATACCTTTATGGAGGGAGCATTCTTTGACCAATCTAATAGGTCATCAGCGTAATAGTTTGCGGATGGCGGCCATCTTTATGTGAAAATCGATTCCCCTATTAATTCGAACACGGTGGAACCGAATGGAACGAAATTTGGTACAGAGGTAGCACTAGCAAAGGGCACCTCAGTGTCATGTATTATATCGCCGCCATCTTGACTGAAACGTAATGGCGGCCACACGAATGTTCAAAGCTTAAATCAAATTACGATTAACCTAATCATCCGATCTCTACCAAATTTTGCAACTACATACCTTTATGGAGGGAGCATCCTTTGACCAATCTAATAGGTCATCAGCGTAATAGTTTGCGGATGGCGGCCATCTTTCTGTGAAAATCGATTCCCCCTATTAATTCGAACACGGTGCAACCGAATGGAACGAAATTTGGTACAGAGGTAGTACTAACAAAAGGCACCTCAGTGCCATGGTTTATATCGCCGCCATCTTGACGGAAACGTAATGGCGGCCACACAAATGTTCAAAGCTTAAATCAAATTACGATTAACCTAATCATCCGATCTCTACCAAATTTTGCAACTACATACCTTTATGGAGGGAGCATCCTTTGACCAATCTAATAGGTCATTCGCCTAATAGTTTGCGGATGGCGGCCATCTTTATGTCAAAATTGATTCCCCCTATTAATTCGAACACGGTGGAACCGAATGAACGAAATTTGGTACAGAGGTAGTACTAGCAAAGGGCACCACATATTCATGTTTAATATCCCTATAGCACGTTGTATTTCAACAAGCTACTACAACCAACATTCAATCATACTCCTTGAACAGGACAAAGAGTTATAACAATACCCATGCATTTAGGAGAAAGTAGGCTATATGTTCTTTACTGAACATCTTGTTTAAAAAGAATTTAATGAATAAAGATGTTTTTCTTAAAACAAACAATGATGTTCATAGGCATAACACAAGACAAAATCAAAACATTCATATTTCACACACACACACAAGCATATATCAAACAGGAACTTTTCACACTGGAGTTAAATTATACAATAAACTACCCCAGTATATAAAACTGGCCCCAAAAATAAAAAGCTTATCTGCAGTGCCATTGTTCTTACTCAGTAGTTGAATATCTTAGCGTATATGAAATTTATAATTATATTTTACTTTTTTAATTTAATTGTAATACCTAGCTGTATGTTGTTGTATTTATAGAATTAAGTTTTCATATTATGATAATAGAGTGAGGTGTAAATAGTTGTGCAATAAGATTGTATCTATTAAGATTTGCTATTATAATAAGTTAAATAGTTATAATATTAGTAATATATACCTGTTAGTTCTTTTATTTTATAGATGTAAATTCTGACGTGTCCTATATCAAAAATGTATTGAATGCATGTATTTGATCAAATGGAATTAATAAAAATCTATCTATCTACGCAAGATGAGCTCTACAGACATATCAAACAACGAACCAACAAAGCCTCAAGATACCCACATTCCATCGACTGATAGTGATCGCATACTAATGTGGGGTGCTCTCTGGGGGAAGAGGGTGCTTCTGGTGCGATTTACAAATTACAAATGTCTACTTATAACACACCAAAATTCCCAATCACAGACCGCTAGGGATGGCATGCTTACCTCACGGACAAGCCCCAGCCACCCCCCTTACGGAGGATCATGCCGCGTCCAGGATCGTAAAACAAGATTACACACATCTACAGTCACAGCACAAACCACAGAATGACCAACACTCCACTCCACACCATGACATTAACATGTCATTAACAAATACACCGTCCAAGGGCCGTTGCGAAACATAGAGACAGGTAAAACGCACATGGTGAACGGGTGTAAAATTGCTGTTAATGCTTAGAAACATACCTTCGTAACAGTAAACTGGCGACCTTGTAAACTAAATAAGAATGTCTTCAAGGGTCAACTAAACGATCCGAGTAAATAAGCAAAAATACAAGTTTCAAGTATATACCGTAATACGTACGTATCTAGGAGTATTTTTTAGGGTAGTCAATGATGTCATAGTTGATGTGCGGACGTAGATTTGAATTACTGCCATATTACTCGACTGCATGAGGTTTCAAACAGTGCGTCGTTGCATGTGGATGAATTCTCATGTGTTCAAGTGTGAAGATTGATGGCGAGTTACGTATGATCATAAATTACTTTTTGTTCAATTTAATTGAAAAGTTTCACTCTACTCTTTTAAAGTCACTGTGACATGAAGACTTTGGTCGCTACTTGGTTAGATGACGGTCTGGGCGAAACCATTGGTCGCTACTTAGTTAGATGACTGTCTGGGCGAAACCATTGATCACTACTAGGTTAGACGAAAATGACAGCTTCTATTACAAGCACGGGGTCTGAGGTGTAAGGCCAAGGTTACGTTTGTGTTTGTATGTAAAGCCTTATTAAGACATAGAATTTGACATGTATGCATCGTTTAAACTTTTGTGTCGTCCTTGACAACATGGATGCCACCATTTTGTGTCTAGGGGAAGTTTGTAGCATAAGGTATCGCGATCTATACTACACTCAAAACAACCTATAACAACACATCAAGAACCAATAGTTATCAAAATATTTACAAGAAAACTGATTTGGCAGCTGCCGGCTGCACCGATGGGGCCAATATAATTTATTATGAATCGAAAATAACAATCTTGAAATAAAACAAGCCCAAATGAGTAAATTATAAACCGCCAATTAGCAAATCCCGGGGAGAAGCAAACTAATTGCATCGGTACCCGGTTCTCCAGGGCCGTTGACTGCGTCAAATACAGAGGTCAGGCTGTGGAGGTTTCCGATTGAAGGTCAGGCCAAATATGCTAGTGACCATGTTAGCCCTGTTCCTTATTGACGAAGAATAATAAGTCCTGAAGATTAAGACCTTGAGAAAATATTAATTAGTACTTTCTATAAATTGTACCGGTTCGGGCCACATTGTGGCCTTCCTTAGCGCAAATAATAATATGAATAGAAATGCAAGACTTACATTTTAAAAGTTTACTAAAATCGAAGGTTGTTCTCAAAACTATTTCTAAAAAATTAATCGTCTAAAAATCACATACACTAAAATAAAATAAGAACAGATCTCTTACAAAAATATGTTAAATACGAAGTGAATAAATCTTGATATAAGACCAGCTTGAAGGTTGCCGGCGGGGGGATTCGAACCTCCTCGCCTCCCGGATGTGAGCGACTGCCATTAGGCATGCCGTAACGACCACGGCTAACTCACCCGGTGAATGTGTATTAAGTCAAATGAATTAAATAAATTTAAAGTATTAAGGCATGTGAACTAATTGCTTGGTGGCATTATTGTTTTTATTGCACGATGTTTAAAAAAAAATAGTTCAGTTCCGGTAACAAAATAAACAAGGTGGCTGAGGTTTAAGACTAACACGCTAAAATATGCAAATAATGGCATATCAATCTTCTAACACCCACGAGCAATAAAGTTAGAGGTCAAGCCACGCTAAAAATAGATTGGGGGTAATTAGATTACAGTATTTGCACCGAGGAAGGCAATAAACCGGTACAATAAAAAGTACAAATTAGTATTGACTTAAGGTTTTAAATCTTCAGAACTTAATATGGTAGTTAAGTTATTTTCCAGTATTGTGATATACTGCACAGCCTAATGTCCCATACATACAGAACTCGGGTAAAGCAACCAGGTATTTAATTATACAGTATATTCAAAATATTAACTTTCATACTAATTGAGAAAGATCAGTCTTAATTTCTTCTGAGGACTGGGTGTAATCTCCTCAAAGACCTATGTTAGCTATGTGAAATGAGACACTATTTTCCACTTGTGGGAAAAATTTTAAACTTAGCCTACATGTCCATTTCTATAGCAATGCATGCCTCTTTTAAAGGTAGCCTATATATACTCTTTCCGTAACAGAAAATTTTGTTCGATATTTTTTCATAAAAAATGTAGAAACACATTATTTTAGTCTTAGGCATCGTTATGATCACTCAAAGTAAGGGTTGTCAAACGTTATTGAGATTACTTAGTGATGGCTGTTGAAGTCCAGGTGATGTTCAGTTACACAGACATAATAATCTGTGTTGGCTTATCGATGTCCTCAAGAACTCCATGTTAAGATTGCACTTTTTTTTGTTTGTTTGCTTATTTTTGGTGCCCTAGCCTTCATTAAACACCAAACAAAATATTGACTATTTAATGTAGTCTTCTCATTTGAATGTTCTCTGGGACCTTAACTTATTGTTATTTTCTTTGTGATCATATTTTCATTATAAAGGATTGAAATATATTTAAAATCCTTTTTTTTTAAGAAATCTAAGGTGGTGCTTGTAAGTTAACTACCAATACTGAATGGCTAAAAGTTTCTATTGTTGCAATACCAAACATATTTTAAAGCATTATTGCGATAAATACCAAATGATAGACTTGAGAAACCTCAACTGATAACACGTTCAGTTTATCTGTGGCCATTCTTATTTCTTATAATATATAAGGAAATTTAATGATTTGTTAAACATTTTAAAAATGAAACTGGTAAGTGTATGAAAAAAGTATGGTGGCAGAATTTTGCTCAATGTGTGAATTAAGGTTTCATCCTTATGTATTTACTTCTTTCAGATCTGTGAATTTCATTTTTCACCATCGGACATCCTTAAGGAGTCTAGTAAGTATGATACTATAATATGTTACAAGTATGTCTCTACCGTGAGGCTGAGAGAATGATCTCTATGAACGTTAAGGTTTCAAACAGTTGTAAATGCTGTACAGTTTACTCGTTCAATTAATAGTTCGAGATTTTACCGAATAGTACGGTAGTACGTTTGTGTAATGAGGTGAGACGATCTTGTGAGTTCGGGTGACGGTAAAGAGTGGATCGTCGGGCCGTGACGTCATAGCTCAGCGCTATGGCCTTGTTATCGGTGGTCATGCCTAAATCCACTACTGCTAAGGTGAGTACATGTTTTTGCATAGTATAGTACAGTGCTACGTCATCACTGGCTTACTCACTCCACTCCACATTCCTGCCAGGTTTTCAGAGCTGGCGCGGGGACAGTAAGTGGGAAGGGGAAGGGAGAGGAAGAGGGATGGCTACCCGTAGCCGTGTGCGTTAAAGCACGCACCATGAATACATGTTGCGCGCGTGGCTGGTGGTAGGCAACCTGATATCTCGCGAACACGTAAACGTACAGACTTGTGTGACGGCTCGTTTTAATGGGCTTTCTCCTCTTTTTTATAGACCACTTATTTTTCAAGATTTTTGCCTCTAACAGGTACTCCCTAAGTTGCGTTTTTTAAAAGAGACCCTCTTCCCTCACATCACGTTATCTCCGCAAAAGAGCCGCTAAAAAGGGGTCGCCCGTGGCCTATTGCGGTTCTCAGGTCGTAGAACGAGTTCAAATAGCCAAAGACTTGCTAGTGACAATAATTGTAGTCTGTAATAATTATTTTCTCTCTCGTAACGTCACTCACAGTAAACAAGACTTTGCCAGTCTGTAACCTAACACTCCTCGCTCAGCCTGCTAAATTCTTATCTCACCAACTTCAACAAGGCAGCGGCTAGCTACACCAGAGCAGGACAGACTGTCACAGACATTATTAAAAATATGTCCAGATCCTACTCATTACAAATATTCCTCTCACCGTTCTTCCCGCTTACAAAAATAAAAAATAAAAATAAATGTTAACATAGCTATCACAACAAATCAATCAATAATTAGGCCTAACTATTTTTTTTACGAGGGACTGTGGAAAATCTTCAAAAGACACTTGCGAAGGGTCCGCACTCCACAGTAGTGTGGGATTCTTACCCACTAAAAACCATATCCCTTTTCCCAAGATGCGTTCATCACCACGGAACCGCTCTCGCGTTACTTCAGGGTGATGTCGTGCTTACTTAGCCTTTCAGACTTTTTCTTTCTTCATTTCTTCTTAAGGGTGTTCGCACGCTTCCAGATCCTGCTTTTCCTGGCGAAGGACATCCTCCACATACACTGCTACCATGACTTCTGGTTACGTAACATCACAGAAATAATATTATCTGGTGTCAGTTCTCCCAATTCAGTTTCTACATATTCTCTCTTTATCATCCAATGGCCGCACACGAAGAAGGTGTGAAGTACATCATCGATGTCGTCACAATATGTGCATGTTGCACCACTTGCTCCGCCTACTCTATGCAGGAATTTCCGGAAATATCCGTGTCCTGTTAGAAGTTGTGTGAGGTAATAATTGACTTCACCATGGTCTTCGACCCAGGTATCCAGGCGTGGTATCAGTCGCTTGGTCCATTTACCACGAGGGTCACTTTCCCATCTGAGTTGCCATCGCCTCATCCGTTGATTAAAGGCACGCTTCTTTGCACATTTCTTTCCTAGCTCTCCTTGGGTACGCCAGATTTCTTGTCGCTCCAATGCAAGTAGATCTATTGGGGCTATTGCTGCCACCGTGAGGATTGCAGGTTCAGAAACCGTGCGCACCTGCAATACGTAAAGCTGCTCTCCGTTGTACAGCAGCTATCCTTCTCCGATACCATGCAAATCTCAAGGATTCGGCCCAAACTTCAGAGCCATACAGGAGCACTGACTGAACCGTCGTCATGAGGAGGCGTCTTTTGCTTGATTTTGGGCCGTTAATATTGCCCATCAGCCTACTAAGTGCTGTCATGTATTTTACTGCCTTATCTGTCGCTCTCTGAATATGGTTCCAGAATGTGAGCTTGGAGTCAAGTGTCGCTCCTAAATATGTTGTACTCGTAGATGTTTCAATCACTGTATCTCCAACAGTCATTGGTACAGGAGTCTCAATCCTTTTCCTTGTCTGAAGAACTATCTCCGTTTTATGTTCTACTAGTGTTAGCCTGTGACTCGTCATCCAGTTTTTTATGCGCCGCATCACCTGGTTCAATTTGATTTGAGCCATCTCAACATTGCGGGCCACTATCAAGGCAGCCACATCATCAGCGTAGCCCAGTAGATTCGTATCCTCTGGCATCTCCATCTTACATGATGTTCCCGAGATCTGGACCAAGGATCGATCTCTGCGCTGCTCCAGTCGTCAGTCGTTTTGCCCTTTGCCCATCTTCCGTATCATACAGCAGAGTGCGATCCCTGAAGTAGTCTTTCATTATGCGTATAAGATACTGACTGTGGTACTTTGAAAGTCTCTTCAAGAGCTTCCAACATGTCATTCCAACTTGCCGAATTAAAAGCATTCTTTACATCCAGGGTCACAAGAAGTGTCACTTTACGAGAATGATGATTGCCCGTTTCTGCTCTTTCTAATGTGTTCACCACCTCCCACATTGCATCAATAGTAGAAGGTCCTCTCCGAAATCCATGCTGATGAACAGATAAATCCCCTGCTATCTGAACTGCTGAGAGAATTCTTGGCTGCAAAGGTTTCTCTAGGCCATCAAGTTTCATTTGAAAGTTTGGGACAGATTCATTTAGCGTAAAATAACAGCTTACAGTAGTGATTCCCCCAATCTGTACCCAGACAAAACCGTTTTCACATCTATGCTCTGCGACTGAGAATTTTTCTAGATCTGGTACCGGTATCCAAATTGCAGCTGTTGCAAGATTATCCGCAAACCACCCTCTCTTGATATTGTTCACTAATAATAATGATATTTCATTCCAGCAACACTCTCCACTATCATTTCATTTCATCTGTCATTCATTTAATCATTGCCCCAGAGGAGTGCGTCAGGCCTCGGCAGCCGGCACAGTTCATATCCTCGCCGCTAGATGGGGGCTTCATTCATTCCATTCCTGACCCGGTCGGAGACTGGAAGCAGGCTGTGGATTTCCATTTTCAATAATAATGATATCTGCTTCCATCTCATAAATCAGCTGTGTCAGAAGGTCGTTAGCTTTCTGACTCCTGTGTATGTTTGCTTGAAGGATTCGCATCATTTGCTCTTATTTTTTGCCTTTTCAAGAGCTTCACGAAAAACTGTGCATGCACCCGATCCAGGAGCATTTGACACCTGTATCTGTACAAAGCATGCATCGCGGATTATTCTCTTTACAGTCTATTACTTCATGACTAGCTTCTCCACACATAAAGCAAAGCTTACTTCTGTCAGGACCTTCGCATTTCCGTGCCAAATGTCCATATGACAGGCATCGAAAGCAGCGAGGTAAAATGGTTCTAACACGTACTCTGCAGTATAGCCATCCTATCTTAATTCTTCCTGCTTCCAGAAGTTTCTGAGCATCCTCATCTTTAGTTTCAAAAATGGCAAGTTTCTGTCCCCAACTATTTGGTATAGTTACCGAAATTTTCCGCTCTCCATGAATATTACCAGAATCTTGTCTTACAGCTTCCTCCACATCTGCAACGGTAGTGATGCCATCCATGTCCCGAATCTCCAGTGTAGTTCGGGGAATTAAAGCCTTTACATCACCATCTTGTCCAAGAGCATCTCTCAAAGATTTACTGAATTTCTCCCTGTTTTTAATCTGCGTTGTTTTCTTGAACTCAAAAAGAACAGCCCCATCTCTAGTTTTACGGATAGATCGAATGTCTGCTCCATTGTCTTCCGGCTTCACCTTATTCCTGATATCCTTCAGAACATCAGCGAAAGTCGTACCCTTCATTGGTTTAATGATTACGGCTTCTGAATAAGGTCGTTTTCCACTCTCGCTAACCGCTGTATCTTTAAGATCGTTTTTGACATGCTCCATTGGAATATCATCAGGTTTCCTCTATTCTCTCTTCTTAGGTAGAAACTTTTCCCAATTTCCTTGATCTTCCTCCATTTAATTTGTTACTAATGATGTCCGGGTCAATTCTTTGTCCTCCACGATAGTTATTCCCTGCTTCAGTTCTTCTTCCAACTTCATGAGACCGTTTTATTATCAAATTTTAAGTTCTTAAAAGGAATAGCCATAATCTTCTTTAGTAGTGATCTGGCAGTCTCAAGATGCATCTCTTAGTCATGTTGATTCTCTGTTATCTGCCGACCGATATCATCAATCTGGTTTAAGTCAATACTCCTACCCTTTCCGCCATCTTGGATGTTTTCCTTTGTTGCTCCCAACAACTCCACTGTATCACGCTGAATCTTTGCTTCTTCCGTCATACCATTCGTCATACCGATGGTGGAGTCTAGTAGGCCGTGACTCAAATCGAGCTATAGGAGCGCTTTCACAAGAAAATGATCGTCTATCTGTCATCTATCTTCTGTGTGATTTCATCTTTGACAAAATGGCTGTTCACAACAATCTTATTTCACCGCAAGATTTTTAATACTACACACGATATTGTCTGTCGTTTCAATCAAACAAGCACATCCACCACAGTCCACACAATGGAGTTTGAAACAACTGTACTAACGCGCTTTGGTAAGTCACTTCACTTCACAATACAAACTCACTCTCCGAAGCTATTCTGTAGCTGCGAAAAAAATCTCACGTGCACCTTCCTCAGAATAGTAAATAGTAACTGTCAATAATTACCTAATAATAATAATCCAGTAGTCATGTCTTTCGACGAATTTGTAAAAATAAATAATCCATACGGTACATAATCATTGAAAAATACTGCAAGAGAGTCTCACCACTAGTCACATGCTCACAGTAAGGTAGAGTCGCGTACAAATAAAATGGGCCCCTCTCATGTCGTTAAGCCCTTTGAGCAAATTAGAAAAAAATACAGTAAAAGGGCTTTATGTCGTTTAAAATGAACTATGGCACGTCTTCCTAAAATTACGGGTTACGAAGATATCGGGGAAAAAATTCAATGGCCTAGTAAGTTAGTTTTCGGTTCTTTCGGTAAATCAATGGGCTATAAAAGGTCGACTTCACCCCGTGTAATTCTGCCATCACATAACTTCCTCCGATAATTGGTTCGGTAAATATCGGGAAAGTTCACGATAACCTGGTTGTTACGGGTTTTCTTGGTAAAAATCTGGAAAAATAAGTAGTCCACGCTAAATATAAGCAAAAAGCCTATTAAAACGAGCCGTCACACAAGGCAGTACGTTTACGGGTTCACAAGATATCGACTAAAGTGCGGTAACATGCAGTCGCGGTGCGTGTTTTAACGCTTGTGGATACGGGTGGTATAGAATCCGCCCCCCTAGCCATCTCCCTTCCCCTTCCCGCTTGGGGGTATCCCCTCTTTGGATAGCTACCTCTACGGCTCAATTAAATAAATAAATAGCTAAATATGTAGCAGTGATGCCCTTTTGGCAAACATCTAAAAATAAATAATAAATAAAAGTTACATAAATAATAAATTTTAAAAAAATAAATTAAAAAGGGGTAAAAAGCAAAATTTAAACATGTGTAGTTAGGTCCTTTGGCAAAATTTGGGAAAATAAATAGCCTACGAGAAGGGGGCCGGCCCAGTGGTGTTGGGGTAGCGTGCCTGCCTCTCACCCGGAGGTCCCGGATTCGATTCCCGGCTCCGTCAGGGATTTTAGAAACTGACGTGAGGGTTGGAACGGGTTGCACTCAGCCTTGTGAGGACAATTGAGTAGCTGTCTGACAGTGCGGCAGCGCCGCGATCACGAAAATCAAGATTAACGACCGAGGGGACCCAATGTGCTGATCACGGAGCCAAATGGCTGGGCAGCGGTCGCTTGGGCAAGCTTAGCCCTTCATGGGATGTAGTGCCAGGGGTTATGATATAAAGAGGGCGTAATCTCGAGTAATTTGACACCTGACATAACTTCCTCAGATTATTATTATTATTATTGACCCTCTTCGGAGGTAGCCCTACACAGGGAGTGGCGTCCCTGCCTATGTGAGTCCCACAGCACACTGGCCCGATGTGTATCATCTGGTAAGGGTCCCAGCTCAGGGTTACGAGTGAAGACCTCAACGGCAGTGAAGGCGGAGAAGATGAACTTCGGTACGGCGGAGCTGGCGGATGGGGCACATGTGTTTAGGCCCAACGGCAAAGCGGGCGGAAGAATCCATTACTTTTATGGTTCCCAACGGTCGTGGAGGCGGAAGAGGCCATACCAGACGAATTGTCTGTGAAGGCGCACCTCAGTAATATTTTGAGTCTGCGGCAGTTCGTTGCAGTCTCTGTGTCTGGTCTTGCATGTCTCATTTCATATGTGCCGCATGACACGACTCCGAGATCATAGTGAGTGGGTCACTTCCGGCAAGTTGTGATCCACCCTAAACAAATACACGCCAGTGGCAATTCTTCCATCAGTCACTTATTTTCTAAAGTCCAACGGCGATGGGATATGGATGGTGGGGGCAGGTTATGGGTGTAACTGGAAGCCCCTAGTTCGGACCTGCACGTTGGCAGCAGATGTGTGATGGTCGTCTTCCTGGGACTCTGTGGCTACTCAGGAGTTCGATCCTGCATCTGTGTTTGAGCAGGCCTGTTTAGGATTACCGCTGCTCATCCCACATGGGGAAGGCCCTAGAAAAGGTGGGCTAGACATCGGAAGTCACATCTACTGTCCGGCTGGGCGGCCGCACCCAGCAGGTCACCCCTCATGCGGTCGAAAAACAAAAACTACCAAGTCAATAAGGACACATAATTTTATCATTGGAACATGGAACGTCAGAACTTTGCTTGACGTAAAAGATAACGACAGGCCTGAAAGAAGAACGGCTCTTATCACTCATAAATTATCCAGACTCAACATTGACATCGCTGCTCTCAGTGAAACCAGGTTGTCCACTGAAGGAAAAATTACTGAGTTTGGATCAGGTTATACCATCTTTCGGAAGGGAAAAGAGGTGGGAGAACGTCGTATTCATGGTGTAGGATTCGCTGTAAAGACCAAGCTAGTTAATGATTTACATATTACTCCCACTGCAATCAGCGAAAGACTTATGACTCTCCGCATTCCACTCCCGGGAGGTTCATTCATGACTCTCATATCTGCCTATGCTCCAACTTTAAAGGCCGATGATGAAGTTAAGGCAGTTCTATAACCAGATTGGCACAATCATCTCCAAGGTACTATCTACAGATAAGCTCTTACTCCTTGGTGATTTCAATGCAAGAGTTGAGAAAGATAACCGGCTATGGCAAAATGTGATGGGTAAACAAGGTCTTGGAAACTGTAATCCCAATGGACTCCTTCTTCTTGGTCTTTGTGCATAACATGAACTCTTCATCACCAACACTCAATTCCGATTACCTTACCGCTTCAAGACCACGTGGATGCATCCACATTCTAAGCATTGGCACATCCTTGATTACGTCATTACGCGACAATGTGATAAGAAGGACATACTTATTACCAAAACAGCAAGGAATATTGACGATTGTTGGACGGATCACAAACTTCTCATCTGTAAACTCAGGATATCCATCAGCCCAAAACTACCAAGGCGTTTCCAAATCCCATCCAGAGGAAAGTTTAACACCTCCAAACTTCAGGATGAATCTATTTCCACAAACTTTGAGAATATGATCAATGCCCAGCTATCAGATCATCCAATTAAAACAAATGGCATTCGAGAGGAATGGACCAATCTGAGGGAGATAATCACTAAGTCAGCTGAAGAAACCATTGGTTTGGAAAAGTAGAAAAGTCAAGACTGGTTTGATGACAACAACGAAGACATTTTGCGTCTCATCAACATCAAAAGGGAAGCCTATCTATCTCATCTTCAAGACCCATCCTCCAATACGAAGAAAGCTCTGTATTTAGAACTCAAGAGTAAGTGTCAGACACAAATAAGAGAGATAAAGAATACTTGGTGGCAGCAGAAAGCTGGGGAACTTCAGAGGCTATCTGATACTCGTGATCTGAGGAACTTCTATGCAGGGATTAAAGAGATACGGTATATGGCCCAATTCGTTCTTCATCAAGTACACTTAAAACACTTAAAAGCGCTGACAACTCTGCACCTCTTACTGACAGCCATGATATCTTAGAGCGTTGGAAGGAACATTTCTCCATCCTTCTAAATCGTCCTTCAACAGCTGCTGAAGACTTCCTTCGTGATGTGTCGAATATCCTGAACAACCATGGATGGCTGTACCTCCTTCTTACACAGAATTCAGTGTAGCTCTCAATGCTCTATAAATTGCACACAAACATCCCAGGTGTAGAGGTCAGGTACCGTTTTGATGGAGGGCTCTTCAACCTAGCTCGATTTCGCTCCAAGAAGCTAACTCAGGTTACGAAGATAACCAATATGTTGTATGCAGATGATGCGGCATCGCCTACACTCACGCCAGTGGAGTTGCAACAGACTGTTAATTGCTACAAGAATGCATGTGATCGTTTTGGTCTCACCATTAATTTCAGAAGGCCAAGGTTCTGGCACAACCTTCACCAGGCACTTCCCTTCCGCACTTCAACATTTCTATCTCAGATACGGTACTCCATTGGAACAGGTAGACCACTTCTCGTATCTGGGCAGTCTGCAACCTGTACACGGCAATTGTGGGCAGAATGTTGAGAAGAGAATCGGTGCTGCCCATGCGGCATTTGGGCGACTATCGCAACGGGTCTTCTTGAATAAAGATCTGACCGTGAAGACGAAGCTCATGGTGTACCAAGCTGTTGTCATCTCAACATTGTTGTATGGCTGTGAAACCTGGACCCTTTATCGACATGACTTCCGAAAGCTTGAGCGCTTCCATCAACAGAAACTTCGATCCATCCTTAAGATAAAGTGGGAAGACCACATCACCAATCTTGATGTTCTTGAGAAAGCGCATGCTAATAGTATACAATCATCCATCATTGGTCATCAACTTAGATGGACTGGACATGTCCATCGGATGGATGATACGAGACTACCACGCCAGGTTCTGTATGGTGAACTCACCTCCGGCACCAGACCTCATGGAGGCCCTAAGAGACGTTACAAGGACCAATTTAAACAGAATATGAAGTTGACAGGTCTCAATCCACAAACCTGGGACCAGCTTGCTAAAGACCGTTCAACTTGGCGCCAGACCATACCGGCTGCTGTTAAAATGTTTGAAGAAGAACGTCGTAGACTTGTTAAGGCCAAGCAGTAGTTAATATAGGGCGGTTCTGGCGCAGGGGCTAATGGGCAAGATGGCCGCCGCGCACAACCAGCCCTATGTTATTCTTATGGAGGGGCAGTCAGAGCTAGCGCAGTGGCTAATGGGCAAGATGGCCGCCACGATCTGAGACCGTGAATGACGTCACAGGGAGAGGTCGGCCGTGTAGTTGCTAAATTGAATACTTATTATTATTATTAGGTAATTATTGATTGATCATGTGCAATCCAGACAAGCTTTATATTGTCAACCACTTTGTGTAGTGGCTAGCATTCTTGGCTGTTACTGCGAAGGCCTGGGTTCGATTCCTGGCTCTGCTAAGAAATATAATTTCTGGTCTCAGGAGTGGAATGGGGTACACTCAGCCTTGTGATGCAAAACAGACGCGAGCTGGGTTTTGATTCATACCTCAGCCATTTTGCCAAACCCAACTTCACCTAACCTAACCTAACCTAACTTAACTTCACCTAACCTAACCTAACCTAACTTCACCTAACCTAACTTAAAAGTGAGAGCAAATACCAGAGCAAAAAGTCATAGCAAGAAGTAGGAGCAAAAAAAAGTGTGAGCAAAAAAAGTAAGAGTAAATGTGGAAAACAAAAAGTGAGAGCAAATGTAACAGCACAAATAATAAACTTAGTTATAACCTAACCTAACTTCACCTAACCTAACCTAACCTAACCTAACTTTACCTAACCTAACCTAACGTAACCCACAAAAAACTCATTTTAAGATTTAAAATATTACATGTAAGATTTTCTATTTTTTACATTTTTTGATTTTACGATTTTAGATTTTGATTTTACATTTTTAGATTTTACATTTTAGATTTTTAGATTTTATATCTTGTTTTGATTTTACATTTTTAGATTTTAGATTTTACATTTTAGATTTTCCGAAGAGTAAACTACAAGATCACTTACCTAACCTAACCTCAGTTTATCTAACCAAACATGTCCTCACCTAACTCTACCTAACCTAACTTTACCTAACCTAAACTTTAAAGCTAGGCCAAAGGCTAATCAACACATCCAAAGTATATAAGGGCACATACAACTACGGTATCTTTATGCTAGGCTTATAGAGAGTAAGGTAAAGTTAACACTTGCACTGTGGCTACTGTTCGCTACGCACAACCAGCTTAGGATTACAAAGTCAGTTAAGTTTTAAAAAAGTAAAAGCTCTTATTCATTTTTTTCTTTTCATTTTGTTGTTTACACATTTGTCAATTTACCAATTTCCCATTTCCAGTTTTTAAAAATGTTAGTTTTAAGTTTTTAAATTTCATGATATGGAAACATGGATTTTCCATTTTTGCTGTTTACACATTTGTCAATTTACCAATTTCCCATTTACAGTTTTTAAAAATGATAGTTTCAAGTTTTTTCAATTTTGTCAAAATGGAAACATGGATTTTCCAATTTTGTTGTTTACATGTTTTTGATTTAGTCCGTGTACAAAGTTCATTTTGCAATAGGAGTGGGGAGAGGTGGGTAGTAATTAAAAAATGTACAAGCAGTGTTCATACAATATTTTTATTCATTTTAAATATATTTACACTATTTAGACCTACACTAATACATTGTTCTTTTGTTATAAATTGTACAGTTGTTTTTATTTTGTTTTCTATTTTTATTTATTTTTGAGTATGAATAACATTTTTTCTTTTTGTATTTTTTTCTATTTTTGTAGTGCTATTGTTTTAATTTTCCTAAATTGTTTTGTTTTATGTATTTGCTAGATGCAGGCAGAGGATTTTGATATTCATAACTTAACTCTTTAAGCATGGTCAATGATTGAGTAATGACCATAGGCATGTGTACCTATACCATCCGAATCAATCACTCTTTTATCATCACTAGGACACAAAGCAATTTTGTTTAGTCTTATAGATGATATGTCATGTTGTTTAGAACCGATAATGTTCATTGGTATTCTTTGTACATTGTGTTTCATGACACAATCCTTATAATCTTGAAAGCTTATACAATTTTTGACAACACCTCTGTTAATACCTTTAATCTTTTTGATTTCTTTACCATTTATGTCTAAAGCATACATTTTAGCTCTAAGTCCAACAAATGCTTTTATAATTTGTCAACAAGCCTCGTCTTTAAATTTCCCCAACGTTTTCTTGTTTGATAAAGAGTAACATACGTGATTAGTAGGATAATCAGATGTGTCCATGTGTTCTATGAAATCCAACTTGTCTTGATATACATCATGGGTTTTAACCAAATAAATGAACGAGTCGGTATCCATATACATGAGTTTAAGATTGTCCATGCCATAATAGGGTAGCAGGACATCATAGTGGTGGGAATACATGAGAGTTTTTGAAATGTCCAGTATACACATTCCAATATATATAGGCTTATTGAATACAATGTTACGTTTAGCCACGTGGAAAGCAGCTAGGATAGGACCATAAATTGTTCTGTCGATAAATGTAGGCTTTGCTATTAGCTTTTCTGCCTTTTTGTTGTCAGTCACAAGACGTATGTCCATTCTTTTACGAATATTTTCCATTGTTTCTCCAAAAATGGCATTGTTAAATAATTTGTACAGATTTTTCTCAAAATCATTTTTGGCTTGTTTTCGAAGGTTGTTATTAAAATCAACGTATGCCTTTAGCCAAGGTCTTTGTTTAAACTTTAACACACGATGAATTTTTATCAATTTTATTCCTTGATCTAAAGCCTGTTTTAATGCCATGTAGTGAACAACATATCGCCTTCGATTTCCAAGATGAGGAATTAGTTTTTTCAGAGACGAATCCTTAGGTTGTGTACACTCTGGTAGGAAAGGTAAATCGTTGTGTAGATCATGAAGGTCAGATGGGTAATCAACATCAACGTCTAGAATGTATCCCACAGGATCGTCTTTCTTTAGTTTTTCTAGATCAACAGTATCTGGAGAAACCCACTGAAATCCACCATAAGGAAGAGGGTGGCACATAGCCCACCCATATTGGTTGTTGGCATCATCATAGGTAATAAACTGCGTTGGTTTCTCAGAATCATAGGTTTCCATGTATTTATTGTTAGCTTCAGCATACCGATGAGACACCTGGCATATGCATCCACGTATTCCAGACTCGATTAAAAAAATCTGATCGTAATCTTGTAGCAATTCCAGTTCAATTCATGTGTAAAGAAGCATTGCCTCGAAACTTAAACCAGGCGAAGTAAAAAAGTGTGCAGCATCCACTCGGTGTGTTTCTAGTGTTTTGTTTCTAAACGTTTCAAAGCTGTCTGCAAGAAGGAGTACATCTGGAGTTAGGTAGAGGTCACTATATTCCCCTAGAGTTTTAATGTTGAACTGATTCCAAACAATTTTGGCATGTTCATAGTCTTCTTGACTAACATCTGCTTGACTTAATTTGTTAAAGAATGCCTCTTTTGGAGGTAAACACGTTTCACTTACCTTTTCCCATGAATCAATGTAGTCATAACAAAATACCCCTTTACGAGTCATGAGCGTTGCATTTTCTTTCCAAAAGTACTTGTCTGTTTCAGGGTACGATGTTAAGTTGGAAACTAAATTTTCCAAACTACTCGGCATTAACCGAAACGTGTCCACAAATCGAAGCTTAACATTTCCTACATATTTGGTAAAGGAAATATACTTTTCTTTAGAGTTAACGATAACATCCACTCTCTCAGTAGTACATCCTAATTGCTTTACAATGAAATTTGCATCGTAGCCACTCATATTATGTAGAAATACAGGAACGGGGTTACGTGTTTTACACCTCAATTACAGTTATTATGAGCACTTCCAAAGTATTACCCTGTAATATGGCAATGGTCTCGAACTTTCCAGTCCTCTTTGGTAAATGGTTTATGACACAAATAACAGGTTCCAGAACATTGGAACTCTGCTTCTTGATCCTGAGTTAAGGCCTTTGGAATATTTAAGCTGTAAAGGCGATCGATGTCATTAGCTATTGAGATTAAATAGTCCATAAACGTTTCTGCAGCGTCAGGTCCACGATAAATAACAGGTTGGCTTGGAAGGTTTGTCTTTATATGTTCCACAGCCGGTGAGTGTTTAACATATATATACCAAAGCTCATAGGAACATGACTCTGGTATGGCACTGTATAACTTGCTTCAGGATTGGGTAGACATGTTTGATATGGTAACAGTATACTTTCAAAATCAGCATAGATAACGTAAGGTATTCTCAGCATTTTTCCAACATTTAAGAATTTGACAATGGGGTTTTTAATAGGCATTTCAACCCTAGCAATGTCATGCAGGACACACAAACACTATGTTCTTTTAATTTATCCATTCCTTGTTGACCATATCGATTATCAAAGTGAGTAAAACACCGTTTACACGTATATATTTTATGTTCATGGTGGGTAATCAGATGTCTTACTAGTTTACCAAAATCTTTGATAAAGACGTAGTGGTTCTGTCCGGATGATGAACTTAGCAGAAGCAGGTCACGATGGTCTTGTAGCTCTTCATCCACAACCTTTAGAGGGAACAGTTTGTTGTCTTGTTCCAATCCAAATACATTAATGGATATGTCGTTGGCATTTTCAAATTTGGGAATGTCAGCTAGCGATGTAGGAAACGATATTACTGAAAAATCATACTTGTTTTCCAGGTCCTTGTATTTACTAAATGCGTTGAGCATCCTTTTAACCAGTTCTGCTAAAATGGCATACATAAAACACTTTTCATCTTTCAAGTTTTCAGGATTAATGCAGGCTTTTCTTGCTTTTATAACTGCTGGTAATGGAACATATGTGCTACCACGCAAGGGATTGTACTTATTTATTTTCAATTGTACTCCTTCCACTGCTAACAAAGCCCAATTACTGCCTTTTATCTGAGATTTTTCCATTTCAGTAGTTAACTTTGTAAATTGTGTTTAGAAGAAACTACCCAAGTCTGTTTCCAAAAATAGGGCTTGATTTCGTGTTTTAAAAGCCCGATCTGTAATTTCGTTGGTGGACGTATGAATAAATCTACATTCAGCCACAAGATTAACATTAATGACTTGTGCATTGCTAGTCCTTTGAGCATAGCTTGTATTATTTGCTGTTTGGACCCTTTATGGTATGAATTTAAATCCTTACACGTATCACAACGTATGAAATAGGATTTAAGTCGACCTTCAAAAGATGTCTCATATTCAGTAAGTCCATTTTTGTCAGGGACCAATGACAGTAGGTAAGGTTTTGTAGGCTCTGCTTTTTGTCTATTAGCTGCCGACACAACATTACAACATTCTTCATGACGTCGTCCGTTGTACACATTGTTAAATGTACTACCACAGGTCTTGCACTCATGGAATTCACCACACGATACTTCATGTCGCTTCCTATGATAGTCTCGAAGAAAAGTCTTCCCACACTCTTAACACATATAGCTAGGAATGGGTTCTTCCATCATGAATGTTGATTTCTGCAAACAGCTGCTTACTGCGTATCACAGAGGTTGGTCGGTGAGATGGTCTTTCACGATGTGAACACCGTGAGAGGTAGTAGTCAACTGGTGATATTCTTGTTAAGGGTCCACTAATATACCCTAGTCTAGACCAACAGCTCTTTACAGCGTATGACAAGGCTGTAGACTGGACAGTGAGACGGTCTTTCACGATGTGAACACTGTAACAAGTAGTAGTAAACTGATTGTATTCTTGCTAAGGGTTCTCTAATATATCATAGTCAAGACCAACAGCTACTTGCTGTGTAGTATAAGGCTGTACAATGGTTGTTTCGGCGGTCTTTCACCATGTGAACACCATGAGAGATAATAGTCAACTGGTGATATTCTTGCTAAGGATCCTCTAATAGTAGGTAATATAAGCCGAAGCTGGGACAGGGGCTAATGCGCAAGATGGCGGCCGCGCGCAGCCAGCCCTATGTTATTCTTATAGAAGGGACAGCCATAGCTGGGCCAGGGGCTAATGCGCAAAATGGCCGCCACGCCCTGAGACCGCGAATGACGTCACAGGGACAGCTAAATGGAATATTAATTATTATTATTATTATTATTATTATTATTATTATTAGGTAATCATGGATTGATTATGTACAATCAAGACCAGCCTTATATTGTCCACTTTTTGGTGTAGTGGCTAGCATTCTTAGCTGTTACTGTGGAGGCCTGGGTTCTAGTTTTGGCTATGTCAAGATTTTTATAATAATAATAATGTTGTTGGTTTTACGTCCCTTTTAACTACCCTGGCTTTTAGGGACGCCGGGGTGCCGGAATTTTGCCCCGAAGGGGATCTTTAACGTGCCAGTAAATGTACTGACACGGCTCCCTCGCATTTGCGCACCCTCAAATGCAAGCTGACTGCGCCAGGTTTCAAACCTGCAACCTAGGGCTCAGCAAGCGAGAACGTTACCCCTGAGCCACGCAGCCAGACTCAAGATTTTTATGGGCTGAGGGTTGGAACGGGGTACACTCAGCCTCATGAGGTGAAAGTGTGAAAATTTGGTTTCATTTATACCTCAACTTTTACTCTTGGCAAATGCAGGGGTATATCTTAACTTAAGGCCATGGCAGCCTCCTTTCTAATCCTTATTTTATTACAAATACAGACACTAATACAGCCATTACAATAACACAGGTTATTAGACAAATTCCACACTCAAACAAGTACGCGAGGCTATTTGTCAATATTGTTACGAAACCCTAAAAGAAGCAACAACAAAAACGATGTCTGGGTTTGATTCCCACATTAACCAAGAAATTTAATTCTGGGCTGCGGGTTGGAATGGGGTACACTCACCCTTGTGAGGCAAAATTAAAAAGTGTGGGTTTAATTAATACCTCAACCATTTTGCCGAACCCTACTTCACCTAACCTCGACTAACCTAACCTAACCTAACCTTACCTAACCTAACATAACCTCAGTTCACCGAACCAAGCATTTCCTCACCTAACTTTACCTAACCTAACCTAACCTACTTTTACCTAACCTAACTTTACCTAACCTAACCTTTAAAGCTAAGCCAAAGGCTAATCAACACACCCAAAGTATATAAGGGCACATGCAACTATCTTTTTGCTAGTCTTATAGAGAGTAAGGTAAAGCTAACACATGCACTGTGGCTACTGTGCAAGATGTTCGCTACACACAACCAGCTTAGGATTACAAAGTCAGTTACGTTTTAAAATGTAAAAGCTTTTATTCATTGTTTTTATTTTCATATTTCACACATTGCAATTTGTCAATTTTCAATTTACAGTTTTTAAATTTTAGTTTTAAGTTTTTGAATTTTGTCAGTGTGAAAACATGGATTTTTCAATTTTGTAGTTTACATGTTTTTGATTTAGTCAATGTCGAAAGTTCATATTTGCAAAACACGTTTTTTCATTACATATAACAAGGCTGTATACCTTATCCCAAAGCATATAGGTAATACATGGGTTATACTATACTTTTGGCTACCTAGTTTTAGCTACCTAAGGGTAGTTTCTCAACATTACTAGAGGTTAACAGTAGGATTGGGAGTGGGAAGTGTAAAGTAATTAGAAAAGTATAAGCATTGTCCATATAATATTTTTTTATTCATTTTGAATACATTTACAATATTTACACATAATACATTTTTTCTTGTTTTAGGATTTTCATATCCATAACGAAACCATTTAAGCATGGTCAATGGTTGAGTAATGACCATAGGCATTTGTACCTATACCATCCGAATCAATTACCCTTTTATCATCACCAGGACACAAAGCAATTTTGTTTAGTCTTGTAGATGATATGTCATGTTGCTTAGAAGCGATGATGTTCATTGGTATTCTTTTTACATTGTTTTTCATGATACAATCCTTATAATCTTGAAAGCTTATACAATTTTTGACAACACCTCTGCTAATACCTTTAATCTTTTTGATTTCTTTACCATTTATGTCTAAAGCGTACATTTTAGCTCTAAGTCCAACAAATGCTTTTATAATTTGTCCACAAGCCTCGTCTTTAAATTTCCCCAACGTTTTCTTGTTTGATGTAGAGTAACATATATGATTAGTAGGATAATCAGATGTGTCCAGGTGTTCTAGGAAATCCAACTTGTCTTGATAAATACATCTTGGGTGTTAACCAAATAAATGAACGAGTCAGTAACCATATACATGAGTTTAAGATTGTCCATGCCATAATAGGGTAGCAGGACATCATAGTGGTGGGAATACATGAGAGTTCTTGAAATATCCAGTATACACATTCCAATATATATAGGCTTATTGAATACAATGTTACGTTTAGCCATGTGGAAAGCAGCTAGGTTAGGACCATAACAAGAGTTTAGTGCTTTTCAGTCGGTCAACACGAATGTACCCAAAAGAGATGGGTTATGCCCTAATCCTGAAATAAATTACATGAGATTAATAAAACACTAGGATGACCAGTTTCGATCGTCAAGCGATCATCATCAGATCCATTACACTTAGGCTACAAAATCTATGTTTGAAATACAGGTGAAAATATTTACAATATGTACAATTATTTAGTTGCAGTATTGTTACTGCAACTGTCAGTGTATGCTAAATGCAGTATATATGTTAGGATCCAATATTCCCTACACAAAGCTATACATGTTAGTTCTGAACACTTAGTAGTTAATTGTATATTCAATTTATATACAACGCTTATACAAGCACGTTTTTCAAGCGGTAAAACTTTGTTAAATAGCCGCATGCGACACGCAAAGTATGTTTCCGCGGTGACTATGAGAACTACCTATATCAAATCCCACTCACTGAATGACCAGCATGCTATCTAGCGGTCAATATCAGTACTTACTCAACTACCAGCATGCTACCTATCGGTCAATATAACAACTCACTCAACTACCAGCATGCTACATGGCTTTTTGTTGGCTTTTTGTTGGCGTTTTGTCGGCTGTTTGTTGACTTTTGTTGGCTTTTTTTTGTATTGGCTTATTTGATAAGTTACTATTGGCAATGTATTTAGTGGATTTTTTCTTTTGATTTTGGAAAGTACTTCAGCCTTTTTTATGACAGCATAATACTTACCACTATATTTGTAAGCAACACCAACAAAACACTAAAATTCAAAAAAATCCAAAGTACTCTATGTTTTATGATTGACTCTCAACCTCTATCCCATGCCTAGTCAAAAATAGCGTATTTTGCAAATTTTTCAAAACTTTATTGGGAAAGTTGGCTATATGTTTCAACTAAAAATCCTTAAAAAAGTCATATCTTAACTCATACACCTACCTCTATACTACTCTCAGACCAAACATAGTGTATTTTTCAAATTTCTCCAAAACATATTTCCAAAAATGGGTTCTATTTCCAAAATTAAAATGTAATGCAGGGGGGTGCAGCTATATATATCGCAGCTAAATGTTGACGATGAATGGCACAGTGAATTGTGATGACCTCTGGCACTTCATTCTTAAGGTGGGCTAGAAACCCAGCATGACATTGCAGGAGCACCGTCTGTTGCGCAAGCACCGCTTTAAAAATCAACGATCCCTTCGTATCAGTGATCAAAGTTCTAGCAAACAATATTTCCTCGGTAATTTCCTTTTGGCCATTGATAAGCTAATAAAATTGCTTTATTATCAATCACAGTTGATTCATCAATCTGCAATGCAAAATACTGTTTTTCAACAAATTGGTGAGTTTGGATTCAACGTCCGTGGCCATTTCGTCAATTCGCCTGGAAACAGTATTGTTGCTCAAAGGAACCGATTGACTTATCTTATTACTAGGGCCCTCACCTAGCATGAATTCAACAATTTTTTTGGTAGCTGGTAAAACAAGAGTTTCGCCAATTGTGTGAGGATTTCCACATTTAGCGATCAATAAAGACACCTCGCAAGAAGTAAGAAGACCTTTGTCAAGATCGGTTGCTTGTTTTTAAATAATTCAGTCACATTAGGCCGTTTATCAGCTTTAGCTTTGAGGTGTTGAAAATAACTAAGTTCTTTACTCACTTGATCATTGTGTACTCTTGATAAATGATCTTTCATTCGCGAAGGCTTCATGGCTTCATTACTAGTAAATGTTTTATCGCACAAAAGACACTGTGAAAACTGCACATTTCGCGGTGACGCGATAAAACCGAATTTTAAATACTCAGCTGAGTATTGACTTCCTTTTTTTAACCCATTGTGCATGAACTTCTACACTTCAAAACAAACGTACAAAAACAAAAAAAGACACGCACAAAAACTGTTGGTGAGGCACACAAAGGCTAGTTAAGACTGAGGACGAATATCCTGCTCGGGTCTAAGCTCTGTGAACTTGCGGGGTGAAGGGCAGAGGCAGGGAAGGAGCAGGCGAGAATTGAGAAGCCTGTCGACAGCCCGCCGTGTAACCTGACATTCCCGTCTATTCCAATATTGCTAACATAGGGTCTTTTCTGAAGCCAGTGTGGCGTTGCGAATGAATGAGTAATCAAACAGATGTTCATCTGACATTCTCGTGTGTAGTGTGCGTAGTTCTCAGGATACAAATGTCGTTTCAAAATTCACCTGAAGAAGGAAGGCGAATTAAATGCTGGATATACAATTATTACATCAGTTGATTCAGCAATAAGCGGTATGGCTGAGGGAACTTCGGGATTAATATCTCGGCGGCCCGCGGTCAATGGCAAGTGTGTTGTGATGGCAGGTGGGGGAGGGAAATAGGCCTACTTTCCGCCCAAACCGGAGTCAGTCCTCGCGAACGGGAGGTGCTCCTGTCACTTATTTTCCGTGTACAACCCGACCCGGCAATATTTTAATATTTCCCCCTTTGAATACTCATCCCCCCCCCCCACTTATTTATTGTCCCCCTGATAACCCAAATCGCCCACTTGGGGGCGATCGCCCCCAAGTTGGGAACCACTGCTTTAAGTCCTAATACACTATACCACTATTAAGAAACTTAACAATTTTACTGAGAGTGGGCTAATGAAATTGCATTGAAAATATGTTTGTTATATATAAAATATAAAAGTTAAGAGTTTAAAATTTATGAAAATTGCAATTTAGCGTAGATCAATTACCATTAATTCAGTATTCTTAATCCAAATGCTTACTTTTGCACTGTATAGCTGACTTGACTCGCGACTTTACCTTGGTTATCATTGTAAATTCATGTAACGGAGAGGGAAAGAACTAAGAATCACTGGAGGACACCAAATCCTGGAGGGAACAAATCTTAAGTAACTGAAATTAGCCAAAATACTTGTGATAAAGCCTCCGTGGCTTAGGCTGCAGCACGCCGGCCTCTCACCACTGGGTCCGTGGTTCAAATCCCGGTCACTCCATGTGAGATCTGTGCTGGACAAAACGGAGGCAGACAGGTTTTTCTCCGGGTACTCCGGTTTTCCCTGTCAAAATTTCATTCCAGCAACACTCTCCACTATCATTTCATTTCATCTGTCATTCATTTAATCATTGCCCCAGAGGAGTGCGTCAGGCATCGGCAGCCGGCACAGTTCATATCCTCGCCGCTAGATGGGGGCTTCATTCATTCCATTCCTGACCCGGTCGGAGACTGGAAGCAGGCTGTGGATTTTCATTTTCACTTGTGATAAAGGTTGGGGGAAAATCTGGAGATGATGTAGTAATAGATGTTTTTTTTTTTTTTCGGGGGGGCCCCGAAAAGAGTACCCGCACCCCCCGCGTGGCACCCGACCTTACTACTGGTGCCTCCGACATGCAGTTAATCTACGATAGTAGAAGAGAAAGCATAGGGGATTGGATAGAAAGGAGTCTTTTAGGACTTAGTGCCTGTCCCATCGCGGTCGCGATCTACCAGGCATAATGAATAGATATTAACATAGGTATATATTATATATGAGCACATATAAATATGTACTCATATATAAGGGTAAGATTGTAGGGCCAGGGAAAACCGCATAGGCAGAAAGGAAAGATTGCCTACACGTAAAACCTGGCGGCTTGGTTATTGCCACATGCAAGGATAATGTGGGTATGGAAATGAGTAGGTTTGTTAGTTGGGAGAAGGTATCATGCACCAGATCCATGTCCGTCTTCTCGCCAGTCCGTCTCCGGGAAATCCGTTAGAACTCGGCACTGCTGGGATCAGCGCGGGCCTTGCCGGCTACCGAGCAATGGTACAAGTATCCGAAGAACCTGCGCCACTACCCGATCTCCATGGGGTCCCTAAAGATGTTTACTCCTCCGCTGACTATTACCCACTGCCCATCCCTTTTAAATCACGACTTTTATACCAAAAAAAATCCAGACGAGTCCGCCATTATACGCGTGATTTAAGGACAAATACAGTGTTGCAAACCTCACGCATACCGTACTACTGTATAGCCGGTATCGTAAAAAAATCGATTAACATCCCAAATTGGGAGGCTACAGCAGCTGACGTTCTGGCATGGCGTCGACTCGTCCACAATGGCCCTCCACGTGTCGAGCAGAACCGCCGGAGTTCTGAGGCTCTGAAGCAAATCGCTCGTAAAGAACGGGAGTCTCTGAGAAGATACAACCCTCTGCACCTAGGTGATGATAAAACTTGCCACCAGTGTGGAAGAGTTTGTGGCTCGAGGATTGGTCTCTACAGTCACCTGAGAACCCACCAATGAATGATTTGGAAGACAATTTGATACTCGTTCGCGAGTGATAGCCAATGATGATGATGATCGTAAAAATATAAAAAAATGCCAAGTTAATGCTATAGTGCGCCAAGTTCCATTCAGAGCACCACTTCGAAATAAATCACCCTCAAGACACCCGAGTGCACCAGATTTTTAAAATATCATCTGGTCTATATCCTCCCATCCGCCAAGACTAATTTTTATCCACACGAATGGATTTTTCCTAGACCAATAATTTCTAGCGGATCTCTGATTTTTGTCACGCACAGTGGGGGTAGTCTCGCACCAATAATCTTCATCCAGGTAAATGGTTTTGTCAATTGTGTCCACAATATTACGCTAGTCGTGATGTATTTATATCCCACATGTTGGCAACAGTGAAGTGATGTCAATGTGTGCGCTTGAGTAACAGTTGAAGAGACCTCATGCACCTCGGAAACATGGCTGTCGTCGTTGAATGAGAAATAAATTTAAAAAATATTATATTTACGTAATATAACAAAAAAAATGCTTGTCAATAGACACTAAGATCCAACACTACAAAACTGTAACTTTGCCCGAAGCCACTTATGCTTGCGAAACCTTGTTCCAAATTAAAAATGAAAGAAGAACTGATCAGCTCCTCAAAACTGAAAGAAGAATTATCAGAACCTGCATAAATAAAAAGTTCCAGGTTGAAGGAGTCTGGAGAATCCTCTCCAATGAAACAGTCTATCGAGAGATTGACCCAGTTACCAGCACGATGAAGAAGAAAAGAATCTCTTATTTCTTTCACATCCTACGATTACCAGAAAACAGGATTTTACGACAACTAGTGATGAGAAATCTGAGAAAGAAGACGGGAGGGCATTGGATCAAAGAAATTCAAGAGGATCTCAAAACAGTTGGACTCGAAATTACAGATGCAGAGAACAAGAATAAAATTACCACCGTTCTTAAGAATCACAAATTTTCAGCAGAAATGATGCACCGACGGCCTGTAGAGATTTCAGACGAATTAAGAACACTGCGATCAGAACGAATGAAGAAGTACTGGGCAGATAGGAATCAAACAATACAACCTTCAAATAAAAAGTGTACATGGAAGACTCAAGTGGTCCAATGTGGCCAATAAAGTTAATAATAATAATAATAATAATAATAATAACAATAATAACAAAATAATATTTCCGGTGAAGCAGTGATAATTGACAGTAATTTCGATTCCTAATGACTCCCAGAAAGATATGAAAATCATAGAGTTTCAATAATATTCTAGGTAGAAGTGTACAAGCCAGGATTTTGTCTCCTCCAGAATTAATAAGATAAGTTCATATATCGTCAAGGTATACAAAATTAGTGAGCTTAGTAGGAAAGCGTTTTCATCACGTTCTGGGTGAGCTCTCGTGTAGTGAACAGGGCAAGTTTTTTAAATTTAGTAATTTTGATTGGTTGGTTCCTGCTGGGTGTAGCCTATGTAAAATCTGTCTGATAACCGGTGTTAATTGTGATGGCTGTATTACTGTCGACCAAAATATTATGTGTACTCGAGTTTGAAGGTTGTTTGTGATGTAACCAATAGACCTACATACAATCCAATAGCATCATCATTTTCGTCGTTCTATTTTACGTTAGTTCATGTAGGTTTGGAATTTTTTATTTATATTTTAATATTTTTTATCGCAGTTGGAACACAAAAAGTGCCCGTTTTTAAGCGTGTTTCAACCTTGCGTCACATTTAAGAATTATTCTCCTACAAACCCGTCGTCAGATCGAATCCAAATTTTAACACAATATAGGCTACATTGGAATGTTGTATAACTGTCTGATTAATTTTAAAATTTTGTGTGTTCAAGAACGAAAGTTGTTATCATTTTTGTAAGGTAACTTTTTCTCGGCTCGGGGTCGTTGGAAAATGTAGTTCTTGGTTGCGTTGTAATCCTTATGCATCAAAAAGGTATGCTGTATGATTGTGAAATACGTAAATTAATTCATTATTTTATATCGGTTTGTATGTGTGCGCGGAATTAAGACATGGTTCACCAGTTAACCGCTCCAGTGAAAGCTATACAGCGTTGCCAAGATGGGCTCCATCATTCATTCATTCATTCATTCGTTTATTTGCAACTGGGGGTGTGTCCCCCGGTGGCAAATTAGATATACATAACAAATAAATAATTGTACATAACAATTCACTAACAATTAAACTGGAGTATTTACACAAATAGTCAATCTTTTCTTAAACACACCTATATGTTTGGGAAAAAGCTCTAAGACTGCGGCAGGTAGAGAGTTCCAATTATCAATGGCACGGTTTACGAAAGAATATTTACCATAATTTGTTCGCTGTGGTCGGCCCTTAACTTTGAAAGGATGATCGCTTCTACCCATGTAAGTAGGCTTTTCCATACGTTTGCTAAGCTCACCCCATGCTGGTTGCTTTGTATACGTGTTGTACATAGCGCAGAGTCTAGATTTCATCCTCCTAGCCTCAAGTGATTCCCACCCAAGTTTCTTTAACATACGGCTCACACTGCTCCTGGGATTAAGGTCACTGAGCACAAATCTAGCGGCCTTTCTTTGTACCATTTCCAACTCATTTATGAGCCCTACTTGATATGGATCCCAAACCGCCGAGGCGTATTCCAGACTAGGTCTTACAAGTGACAAATATCCTAATTCTTGAGCAGAGGTACTACTTCCTTTTAATACCCTCATTACAAAGTGCAGGGATTTGTAAGCTTTAGAAACTGCACATCCCATATGACTACTCCTTTTCATATAATTTCTTACGTGAACGCCCAAATATATGCAAGAATCTTCTTCTACAAGTATTTCCGAGCCAATGTTATATTGAAAATCTTGCCTTCGCACTTTCCCTATTTTTACTAGACTACATTTTCTTGTATTTATTTTCATTTTATTTTCAATCGCCCACTTATAGACCAGGTTCAGGTCATCTTGAAGTACTGTATTGTCTTGTGAGTCATGTATCTTTCGATATATTACACAAACATCCGCAAACAATCGACAGTCACTGCGAATCCCATTTGGTAAGTCATTTATAAACGCCAAAAATAACAAAGTTCCGATTACGCTGCCCTGAGGGATACTCGACGTTACGGTAATTTCATCCGAGAATCGGCCTTCAACTTTCACTTTCTGGGAACGACCCGTCAGAAATTCTTGGATCCATAAAATTACTCTTCTATCAATCTTCGTCGAAGCTAATTTATGGAGTAGCATGTCATGCGGCATGACATCAAATGCCTTCGCAAAATCTATAACTACGGCGTCGACTGAAACTCCATCGTCTAACGATTCGCTAATATCTTGAAAAAGTGATAGCATCTGACTCTCGCATGAGTAACATTTCCGAAATCCATGTTGCCTATCATTAAACCATGATAATGTTTCCCACTGTTCCCTCAAGTAGTCGCAAATGAGATGCTCCATCTGTTTACAAACGATGGACGTAAGGCTAACCGGCCTGTAGTTGCCCAATTCAAGTCTGCTCCCTCCCTTAAATATTGGGACTACCGTAGCTCTTTTTTACAGTCATCTGGGATTTGCGCATTGTTTATGGACACATTTAACATCACCTGTAAGTATCGTGCCACAGCCCTACCTCCTAGTTTAAGTACTTCACTAACAATATTATCAGGACCCTTCGATATATTGTAACGTAATTTTTGTATTAGCTTTACAATTGCTGACTGGTTTATTTGTAGAAGTGGAGCCCCTGATTCACCGTTAAGGTCCAACACACAGCTATTGGATTTATTAAACACACTACCATAAAATACATTTAATTCATTAGCAATGGCCTGCTTCTCAGTAATTAATTTACCGTCACCGGACATTATCATCGACAAATTATTTTAATTTCCCTTTCTTCTCCTAACATAACTGTACATTTTTTTCCACCCATCGCCTCCCGAACCAAGTAAACCTTGCATATAATTGTCATGAGCAGCCCTCTTTTTTAAGACGAGCTCTCTTGTTAAGGACTTAAATTTCAACATATACTTGTCACTATCATGTCTTTTATTGTATAATTTCCTAATTTTCCGTTTAAGACTCCTGATTTCCCGTGTGTAATACTCAGGATCTGGGTTTTGTTTCAGTGATTTAAATGGAACAAATTTATCAATAGCGCTATTTAAAATTTTCAAAAAGTTAGTCCACAGGATATTAATGTGATTTCCTTCCGATGCCCATCCTACAAATAGCTCATTCAAATACCCCTGAAATTTGCCATGATCCGTCCTGCGATAGTGGAATATGATCTTATTTGCTACATCAGAGTCTAATTTTGTAATGTCACCGTATCTAATATTTAATTCAACCCCAGAATGGTCACTAATTCCTGGTACTTTCAGACAGTTAATATACAGCTCTACAGGCCTTACGAGATAAACATCTAAGGTATTATTGCCTCTAGTTGGGAAGTCAACTACTTGGGAAAATCCTCCCTCCCTTAAGAATTTGTTTGCAGCGCTCTGAGCTTGACCACAGCTAGTTGACTCATAGTTCAGTTTAATTGTGTTTTTACTAGGAAAGTTTTGGGGTAGTTCTGATTTCTTTCATTTTATATGTATTTTGGGATGCTGAATCCGAATATGAGGTTTGCGGACAAAATTTCGTGACGCAACATTGAAAAAATCGCAAAAATAAAAGGAAAAAATCTGCTTTTTTTCGTGTTTTTTTTTGCCTAAAACTCGAAAACTATTAAATTTTAGTAAATGGTTTGTTTACAGAAATTAAAGTAATTAAAATTCTCTACAAATATCACTACTTTTTTTTTCAGACCAACGGTTCGGTCTCAAATGCGAGTTGAAAATTGGCAATTTTCAGCGGTCTCTGCAAAACCCAATTTTTACATTCCAAAACTTTATTTTTTATTAGAATGCTGTTATTTGATAAATTTCTCCTAGTTTACTGCACATGTAATAAAAATGAAAAAAGAAGGATCGAAATTATTAAAATTCAGTATCAAAAAAGGTAGGACTCTAACAAAATAAAACTTAAGATATCGTTACTTATGATCATATAATTATTAATAATATTACAAATTATAATATGCAAAAATTATATGAGCCGTTGTCTTTTAGAAGGTCCTGGCTGAGGTTCTTCGGTGGCGATGGGTCCCGGTACATATTCTGCTTGTTCTGGAAATTGAAAGAGGTGGTGTCATTTCTCAAGGAGAGATGAGGATTGCAAATTAGATTGTGAGATTAAACATACCTTCCGCATCGTGCTGAGGTTCTTCGATGGCATCGGGTCCTGGCTCAGGGTCTGATTGCTCCATCGTCAGCGTTAGGGGTCGTTCTCCTGGAAAATAAAAGAGGTGGTGAGACACTGACTTGTGATTATTTATCAAGGAGAGATGAATGAATACAAAATAACTTTTGAGATTCGACATACCTCTGTCTCTTTCTTCAGTCTCTTCTATGTCTATGTCAGAGCTGTCTTCCGGGGGTTCAACGTTGTCGCACAGACCTTCGGATAATGTGCAGATTGGGGAACAATGAATGCCCGCCTTCCTGCATCCACAATTGCGTTGGCAGCCCTTTTTAAATTTACATGAAATGTACCGTAGTATTGAGTTTGGTGCAGGGTCGAAAGTGGTTGGCACTGGCACGAGACTTCTACTAGTTCTTTTCCACCCCCACTGACTTGGGTCTTTTTGTTGCTCGTCAGGTGTGGCTTGACCGGATAACCACTGCTGCACCTGATAGTAAACTCTCAGTGAATGTTCTCGTGCAGCAGCTTCGGTAGGGGGTAATGAGGCAATGTTGGTCTTATTTTTGTATGATGAGGTTACGTATGGTCTGTATCTCAAATCGTTCAGACTGGTCTCTTTTTTTTTTTTCATATAGAGCCATGAGAAACATGTTTCCTGCTGTGACAATCTCATCTTGATGTGCGTTAGGGTCTTTGAAAGCTTCAGTGACTGGTTGTAAGTCTTTGTTATTCTGCAGGACTAAGAAATTTCAGTTTCCCCTGATTAAACAATGCAGAAGTAGTATCACAACCACTCATCGCATGCAGGAATAATATATGGTCTAATAGGATTTTCTCAGCAGCCAAACGAGGGTTGTAGAGGCTTTGCGAAATCTTTCCTTTTTCTGGTTTCAGAAAAACTACGTTATTTATATCACGGCTACACAGGCCAATCAAAATGACCAGAAGGTCGATATCTTCCCCCACCACTGTCACATGTTCGTTTGACGGGGCCATCTCAAGAGCTGTTGTGATAATTAGGATATCAGCATCCTCCACAGCTTGCTTTGAATCAATTTTTGCATCATGAAGTTTCTCCATTAACATATATATTAACCGGCTCTTGTTTTTTGAGTTTGCAAGAAAACTATCCTGCGAGACAGTGGGCACCATCATTTCTGTAAATGATATTGCAGCAGATTGTTTTCTTTGTGCTCTTCTCAATCGTTCTATGCGCTTGGTGCTATCACAAGCCTCGTCAGGATAGTCGTCGTAAATGACAATGGCACTTGATTTGTAGTTTGATTTGACATATGATACATAACTGCTGCAAATTTCTGCATATGTCTGACCGTGGCGCCATTTGACCCGGTGTAACAAAAAAAAAAGTATGACATATTTTGTATCATTCAAGTCAGTCTGTTCAGTCGGTGTAAAAGCGTTGTACAAGCTGGATGTTGTTCCTTTACTCATCCCATGCTCGTCAAAAATAGCAAGAGGTTAGGGGCTAAGTTCGTAACGTAAAAATTCTCGCAGCTCAACTTTCTTCAAATAAGCGGTAATTATTTTTACATCATTGTAGTTTTTACGACATTTTTCATGAACCTCAACTGTAGATTTTTTACTTAGCTGAACATGATGATCATCCTTCCTCTTCTTGCTCGACTCAATAAATGTCTTCAAACCTTTTTCCCGCACCGTCGTCACCTTTTCAACATCATTATCCAGTACTTTATTACAAATAAAACACACGTCAGAAGCCATTTTTATCACCACACGTAAACATAACTTGTAGAAATCGTATTATTGTTTATAAGCAATGGAAAGAAACTGGAAACGGGGCCGCGCAAGTAGGTACACATTCGCAGGCGCCGCCGCTCCGAGCCACCCACGCTCACAAACTGACTCGTCACTGACTCGTCTCGGGAGAAGTACCGTGTCTGTGAACGTGTGTGTGTGTGTGTGTGTGTGCGCGCGAGGTGCCATCCAGTAACCAGTTTATAGTGCGCTAGTGTGTGCTGGTGCTACTGGCTACATACATACTACAGAAAGTTAGCACATTGCTGCCGATTGGAATGTGAATAGCCTTTAAAACTAAGATATTTTGCTTTTTTTTTTTTTTTTGCAGTATAGCTATAGTAGCTGTTCAACAATAAAAAGAATAATCCGAACGTGAATTCTCCGTGTGACTCAGTCTTTATTGAAATCAACTTAAAAACTAGGTGAAATTAACTGAAAGCCTATCAATAAAAAACTAAAAAGTGGGTTTTGCAGAGACCGCTGAAAATTGGCAATTTTCAACTCGCATTTGAGACCGAATGGTTGGTCTGAAAAAAAACTAAGTAGTGATATTTGTAGAGAATTTTAAGTACTTTAATTTCTGTAAACAAACCTTTTACTAAAATTTTATAGTTTTCGAGTTTTAGGCAAAAAACGGAAAAAAGCAGGTTTTTTTTCTTTTTTTCGTTTTTTTTTTTCAAAGTTGCGTCACGAAATTTTGTCCGCAAACCTCAGATTCGGATTCAGCACCCCAAAATACATATAGAATGACAGAAATCAGAACTACCCCAAAACTTTCCCACTAGCGGCCCTTTAGAGTACAAATTGACTGAACTATCACCAGACCAGTCTACTTTGGGGAGGTTTAAATCTCCGGCAATTATTATGCTCTTTTTCATAGCATTACCCGTACAAGTTTTATCATACAGTGTGTCGAGAAGCGAAAAGTTATCTTTCGGTGCTCTATACGCCCCTATCACCTGAAGAGGGAATTTATTCTCTTTATCCGAAATTTGTACACATAACATTTCATGATCCGTATCAGCCCACTTTAAGAAACTAGCTATATTTTTGCGCACACAAATAAATAGCCCACAACCTCGCTTCCCCCGATCCCTTCTGTACATTTCGTAGGTCCCTTGAATTATTTCATTACTATTTATATCCTCATATAACCAAGATTCAGTAGCAATGACAATGTCCGGAGAATACGTCTCTACAAGATTCCAAAATTCAATTAATTTATTTCCTAAACTCTGACAATTAACCTGCAGTAATCTTAGATTCTTACCTCCGCAGCAAATATCCCGAAGTAGCTCCTTCTGTTCCCGTCGGCTGGCAACCTCCAAGGATCATGTAAGTATAAGAGATTCGTCACTTTTGGTTATAGAATTTCCGAGAGAGAACACCGCCTGAGGCTATGGATTGTACTGGCAAGTCTGGCAACATAAAAAGTAAAAAGCCATATGCATGTAGCCTTTATTACACGTAAATGAACAGTATGTTCTGCGATGAGTTATTGATTATTGATGAAAATAACACAAACATAACTGCGCCTTTCGCTAGGCGCTGAAATATACGTCCAATTAGGAAGATAATACATTTTGATATATATCAATGTTGGCAATAGATTTGTCACGAAGGACACAGTTATGCCGTTCTAGAGCTTAATTCTCCTCTAGGCTAATTAAAAATCCTCTCATACTCTACAGAATTGTTGGGATATTTGATGAATATAAAGAAAACTGTCCAAATTCACACACTACATTGCCATAACCTCACTTTTGGCCTAGCATGCCCGCTGCCACCCACCCCTCCCCGAAGCCCTAAACCACAAATTTTATTGCAATGCAAAGGAGAATGGGTAAGAAAACATACTAGAGATGAAATGCACACATTTATTCTCTATATATTTTTATTCGAGAGTAGTCCATATTGCCCACTAGTTTTACACATGGTCAACACCAGGAAGATGAAAATTGCCGTATTGTTCTTACTATCATAATAATTCTTACATCCCGGTGCTTGGCAATCTTTCCTCCCTTTGCAGTGGCATGATTGACTCTCAATTCAATTCAAATAAACAATCAAAATACTGAACAAATCAAAACAACAAACAACACCACGAGGAAAATCAATCAAAACAGACTATTCCCGCTTTCGCCAGTCGGATTGATGTGCACGTTCATGAGTGCCAACTACGGAACCTTAGTGCTAAAATTAATTATTCATTGGTTGGCAGAACATCCAGTACAGGGCCTTACTCCGACCCACGCGCTTCCTATTAACTGTCAACCTCTGGACCTGCTCCTCCTCACAATGGCCGGCACAAACCGATGACCCTGTCATCTAGGCTACCTAGGTTGAAAGCGCCCCGTCGATTTAAATGCAGTCCGTCTCGGGCGAAGTCACGGCCACCAATCCAGCAGTCAGCATCTACCTACACTAATCCCAGTTGTGCTCACGTCATAGCGCGCCTCACTCGGAAGTGATGGGCTCTATATCAGCAACGCTGTACAGCATTTCCCGGAGCGGTTAGCTGGTGAACCATGTCTTAATTCCCCGTACAAATACAAACCGATATAAAATAAGTGAATTAATTTACGTATTTCACAGTCATACAGCATAACTTTTTGATGCATAAGGATTACAACGCAACCAAGAATAACATTTTCCAACGACCCCGAGCCGAGAAAAGGTTACCTTACAAAAATGATAACAACTTTCGTTCTTGAACACACAAAATTTTAAAATTAATGAACCAGTTATACAACATTCCAATGTATATTGTGTTAAAATTTGGATTCGATCTGATGAAGCATGCTGAGCTTCTATACCCAAAATCGCGGGTTCAAACCCGACCGAAGTCGTCGGATTTTTTAAGAGCGTTAAAAATCCCTCAGTATGCCTTCGAAGGGGAAGTACAGCCGGCGGTCCCATGTCATAGATTTATGGCATTAAATAGAACCTTCCACTAACTACACTTGTAGAAGCTAAAATTTGTATCTTAGTTTGATAACGCCATATTAGTTCCAACGTTCACCGCCAGGTGCTGTCTGCGATGGCATTTAGTAGTAGCCACGTCCGCAGATAGGTGTCGTGGACAGTAGCATTTGGTAGCAAAAGTAGGAACTACTTGAAAAAAATAATTGTCTCCAGTCCTTCTACCTGAATCACAGATACACACACTAATACAGCCATCACAATTAACACCGGTTATCAGACAAATTCTACACATACCCAAAGTACACGGGGCTACATGACCACGTTGTCGCAGCCCCTAAACTAAGGAACAAACCAACCAGTTTTCCTTCCGGGGAAATGGCAAAGTTGCCAGAGTTGTCCATTTAATTTATAAGCTCTTTGTAAAGCATAGAGTTTCCAATTGAGTTTTGGAAAAAAAAAAAAAGACTCTTTACTTCATACATTTCTGAAAGGAGTATGACGTCTTATTCTTGTGATGCTTGAAGACGTCAAAGTACAACGAAAATGGATTGTTTAATGCACAGTGATCAAATCATTTAAGTAAAATAAAAATATTGGAATGCAGTCGAAATAAATCAGAAACCCCTATGGACATCGAATGAGCAGGAGATTTCTGTTACTTAGGAAGCAAAATAACCAGTGATTGACGAAGCAAAGAGGATATAAGAAGTAGGTTAGCACAGGCAAAGAAATACTTTCTACAGAAAAGGAATCTGTTGACATCAAATATAAATTTAGGTATTAGGAAGTCATTTTTGATTGCCATTGTCTGGAGCGTGGCGCTCTGTGGGAGTGAAACTTGGACTCTTAGAGCAGCAGAAAAGAGGAGAATTGAAGCGTTTGAATGTGGTGTTACAGGAGAATGATGAAGTTCAGATGGGTAGATAGGGTTACAAATGAAGAGGAAAGATGTTTCTGGCAGTTGCTAATGAAGAGAAGAGATAGGTTGGTAGGACACGTACTAAGTCACCCAGGAATAGCAAACTTAGTTACGGAAGGAAGGGTCGAGGATAATAACTGTAGGGGTAGACCAAGGTTGGAATATAAACAGATTGCCTCGGATGTAGGGTGTGGTAGCTATGTAGAGATGAAACGATTAGCTCAGGACAGGGAAGCATGGAGAGCTGCATTAAACCAGTCAAGAGACTGAAGACTCAAACACACAAAACAACCACCAATGAGAGAGAAACGATAAAAAGAAGACTTGTCTGAATAACTAAAAACGAAGTCAATTAATATTCAGTTGGCAAGCTAAATTCCAAGGATTTTTCTTTTGGCGGGGGGGTAAATGTTGCAAGTGTAGGCCTAATACCGTAATTTCAAAATTATGTCACAGGTTGAATAAAATTGGAGGGGCCCGGAAGACTTTGTCCTAGGGCCCGTGATCGCTCTCTACGGCCCTGCATATGCCTTGAGTAGTTGACCTATCTTCACTATCTGGAGGTTGATAAGAACCACTATGACCTTCATCAGAGAACATCAAATCTTGGCATTCAATATTGCAATCATCTTCATTGTTGCTACAAGATGGCTCAGTCATATCTTTTGACAGATCGTCATCTAGTTCAGTGTCTGTAACTACAGGGTCATTATCTTTGTGCGCCCCAGTAAACACGGCAAGCTAAGCCGGCGTTGACTGGCGTTGATCGCGGGCGCGCACTTTCATACTTTTACCAAACATGTTAAATAATGTGTACTTACAGTGCTCATAGTCGATGCTGAAAATGTCCTCCCTCTCTTGTAACACACACCTGACATCTTCTGATGCAAGAATGGACAGCAATCTCATCTAATTTTTGTTGTCTAAGAACATAACGTTGTCTGTTAACTTTTGTATTATTTACTGAGCCTGTTTTTTGAATCGTTTAAGGGCGTGGTGGCGCAGCGGTCAAGCTGTATGCCTCTCACCAAGGCGGATGGGGTTCGATTCCCGGTCAATGCATGTGAGATTTTCGAAGTGAAATGCCATGTCCTGTGGTTCGGATTCCACGTAGAAAGGAGGTCCCGTGGCTGATGATCACGAGATTAACGGTCTCGTTAAACTACAAGCTTCCTTTTTTCTTGAATCGTTTAGCGAGCCTCCTAATTGTACTGGCATTAGGCACAGGTCTTCCTGGATACACCATTCGAAATTTTCGTCTTGTTTCAGAACAAGACTTTCTAATTATTAGGGGTGGTCTTCGCAAATGCGATAAAGGGCGAAATGCCTAAAGGCTTGTACTCTTGTACGTCCACTTTTCGCGACCTGTAAACCACCTTGTAATGTGTTTTGGCCAACGACCTGGCCATGTTGAAACACCGGATCCCATGAGAACTCCTCAGTTAAGCAGCATTGGGCGTGGTAGGACCTTGGACGGAATGCCGATTCAGTGGGAGCCAGTGGCGGATCTAGGGGAGGGCGAGGAGGGCGACCGCCCAGGGCCCCGCGATCCGTGGGCCCCGCGCCATGGATTTTTTAAAATTTAATTAATTAATTATACTTTTCAAACATTTCAAACTAATTTATAATTATTTCCTTTCTTTTTCTTCAGTGCAGTTATGACCTCCCTTGACCGTTTAGGAAGTTTAGATTTCAGTGAAATAATAGAAGACTTCGGCCGGAAAAAAATCACAAAGTAATATTTACTATTTCTTAGTTTACATAATCTTCCTCAAGGGGACTTACAGGTTTCTTTCATATTATTAAAAGAATGTACTGTAGTGTATTCAAAATATTGTAACTATACTTTATTTTATTATTATTACAAAATTACTTTCAATTTGATTTGATATTTTTTAATTTCCTATTTTTGTGGGGCCCGCCTTATCATATCGCCCAGGGCCCCGCAAGGCCTGGATCCACCACTGAGTGGGACCACGCCAAGTTGGCAAAATTCGTGTTGACTGACTGAAGAGTTACAACTGACACGTGTTTTTACGTTTTCATTTCTTCCAACAGTCTACATTCTGTGGAAATTTGAATTACTAGCTTCGGAGCGAGTTTACGAGCTAGCGAGTGAGCCTATCACCCCAGCTTCGGCCATCATCAAACTGTCAGTCGTGTCGGGTTAAGACTTCAGAGAAGAGTACATGTGTTTGGAGTTTCGCTGTTCACCTGGGCTTTTCTGAATTGCGTCTGGGACCTGCCATCCGTGCGGCTTTTAAGCTTACGCTGGATAAACCGTTGAAAATATCTATAGTCTTCAGGCCCTACTATGAGTGTCAGAAATGTTCTATAGGCCCTACTATTAGTGTCAGAATTGTTCAGCATGGAAAGTTCTACAAAAGAGTCCGCGACAGCATATTTCTATCTTTAATACATCGCCCACGTCATCTTCTTCTTAAGACGCCGTCTCCAAACGAAGGTTGGCGATCCACGTAGTCAGCTCTGACCTTGACATTGCAATATGAAATGCTTCCTCAGATGTACATCGGTGCCACCTTCTAATGTCCTTCAACCATGAATTTCTGCGTCTCCCAACGGATCTTTTTCCTTGTATATTTCCTTCAATAATTAACTGTAATAGTTGGTACCTGTCGTTTCGCATGATGTGACCTAGGTATTGTGTCTTTCTTTGCTTTTCTTTTTGCTTTTTCATCCGATATCCAAGGTATGCGCAGGAGACGACGATATAGATACATTTCAAAGGCATCGATTCGTTTTTCAATAGAAGGATCCATGGTCCATCATTCGCAACCATATAGAAGAACAGAAAATATGTAACTACGGATCATGCGGATTCGCAACTGTAGACTGAGATCTGATCGTACAAAGAATTTCCGCAAGGTAAAGAATTGTTTCCTGGCCTGTTCAATTCTAGATTTTATTTCTTGTATGGAGTCACATTGTTCGCCCTCTATAAGGGTTTTTACGTTTTCATTTCTTCCAACAATCTCCATTCAGTGGACATTTAAATTACTAGCTCGGAATGAGTTTACGAGCGAGCCTATCACCCGAGCTTCGGCCAGCATCAAATTGTCGAGTCGTGTCGCGTTAAAACTTCAGAGAAGAGAATATGTGTTTGGAGTTTCTCTGATCACCTCGGCTTTTCTGTATTCTGTCTGGAACCGGCCGTCCGTGCGCCTTTTAAGCTTACGCTGGGTAAACGGTTAAGGATACCGGGCGAAGCCGGGGTGGTTTGCAAGTAGATTAATAAAACTCAGGTTTTAAGAAAATGCTGATTATGATTTCCTTGAATAAATAGTCTATTTCTGCACACAAGTTAGACTCTCTGGCCTTCTTTAGTGAATTAGCATTTGTTTGGGCCGTTGTTGGCTTTAGGAATTACCGACATTTCTTGATGAGTACAGACAGCTTTCAGTAACTGTACATACAGCATGAATTAATAATGGAATCGATGTCGGGCTGAGAGACAAGGTTATTCTCTACATATCTATTCACCTGCTGTTTGTTATGCTTGTCACTTAAATGCAAAAGTTAATGGTGTGTACAGAACTAGCGTTTTCCTCCTCAGACAACACTCCACACGCGACGGTACTTGTAACTCACCCATTGGGTGTCCGCCTCAAAGCAGCTACAAAACTGGCGAGCCGAACATGTCCTCGGACACTCCCGGCACTAAAAGCCATACGCTAAAAAGGGGGGGGGGGGGGGTGACCACCACTAACCTTACCCATCTGGTGGTGTAGCGGCTAGCGTTCTTAGCTGTCGACACGGAGGTCTGGGTTCGATTCCCGGCTCTGCCAAGAATTTATAATTGTGGTGTGAGAGCTGGAACGGAGTACACTCAGTCTCGTGAGGAAGAACTGAAAAGACGAGGGTTCGATTCCCCATCTCAGCAATCCTTGAAGTGGTTTTCCGTGGTTTCCCCCAATTCTACTCCAGGCAAATGGTGGGAGTGTTCCTAACTTAAGACCACGGCCGCCTCCTTCCCAATCCTATCCTCAATATATGCAAGACCACAAACAACACAATAACACAGGTTATCACACAAAATCAACGTACACATCCAAATACATGGGGCTATATGACCACAACGTCGCAGTCCCTAAAATAAGTCAATAAGTAAAAGTTAGTAAAATTTAGTGATAATTGTATCAAACGTAAATGAATAAGGTGCGTTCAAAAAGGAGGCTGGAATGCGCAAACCGGTGACTACATCGGCTAATCGTGGCGTGTGAAACGAGTTGTGGTTCCGACCAGAGCGTAGGTCACAGCCCGTCGCTAGAGGTCACGCGTGCACGTCACGTTACGATACAAAGCGAGCAGCAGCATGCACCAATCGTCCAACGCTGCCAGTCGCATTGCAAACAGTGACATGGAGGCGTCAACCGAAGAGCAAAGAGGTGTTGTTCGGTTTCTGACAGCGGAAGGAGTAGGGGGAACGGACATTCATCGCCGAATGCCACAAGTGTACGGCGAACACTGCATGTCCCTTGCAAGGGTCAAGGCGTGGCACAAGCGCTTCAGGGAAGGACGGGTGCCGTTAGCCGACGATGCCCGGTCTGTGACACCTGTATTACCGATGACAACGTTCAGCTGGTTGATGCACTCATTACCCAGGACCACCGAGTGACAGTGAACGCCATAGCCGCCGTGGTCGCTCCACGACAATGCACGACCTCATACGGCCAACACAGTCGCGGCACTCCTGTAGAAATTCAAATGGGAGGTTCTCGGCCACCCTCCAAACAGTCCATACCTCTCTCCCTGTGATTACGCCATGTTTGGTCCGCTGAAAAGGGCTCTGCGGGGCCAACGATTCACCTCGGAAGCCGACGTCCAGCTGTACGTGCAGCCAAGGGAATTTTATGAGACGGCCATTCACTGCTTCTTGTCACAGTGGGACAAGTGCCTCAACAGCCAGGGCCAATACTTCTAACATACAGGTAGGCCTACTGGTTTCTGTAATTATGCCTCCGGCTCGTTACTTTTTGAACGCACCTTATAAATGTTAGTTGTTGTTGTTGCGGTGTCTCATACACCACGAGTGGGAGTTTTTGCACACAGTTAACAATTAAATCATATCTTCACTAATATGCAACATAGAATTATGAAAACTTACTAAGTTATAGTCGATACATAGGCTAGGGCTTTTATTTCATATATAAAGGTGAACAATATTGCGTGATTTATTGGTAGGGAAATATTTGTGATTTCTTAAACGTCATGAATCACAGAACACGATTTAACAAGTAATAGCCCACCAGTCTGAACGGAGTGATTCTTTATTCCTGTAAAGAAAACGCATGAATACGGAGGATGAACCTCATCATGAAATTACATTAAAAAATAATTTGGAAAATTTAACAGAAAAATATTTTTGATATACAAATGGAATATTTAAAAAGAAACATACTATTGACAATATAACATTAATGGCAGAACAGCAAGGTCAAACGTTGATGGTTGTTGAAGGTAACTCGTAAATTAAACTCAAATGTGTTAAATAAGTTACTTTCTAAACTACTTTTCTATGTTCTTTTATATGGTACGGGTAAATGATACGACTTGCACAGAAATGGAAACTGTTTCTATGTTCAAAGTGACCCCGACCAGTGGGGTGATTTTGAACATACATACAGTACGAGTACATACATTTTCATTTGAGATTGTTTTGCGTTACAACGTCCAGTCTACTTTGCAAGCCTCTGTTTGCTAACAAGTCACCTCCATTTTGCCGTCTTAGCAGTTAGCAACCCGGCCGAAGTCGTCGGATTTTTTGGAAGCGTTAAAGATCCTTCAGTATGCCTTCCTTCGGAGGGGAAGTAAAGCCGGCGGTCCCGTGTCATAGATTTATGGCATGTAAAAGATCCTTTCACAGACTAAACTTGTGTAAAGCTAAATTGTTAGGTTAGATTTAGTCGGAACGCTCAATCAAATTTCCAACGTTCACCACTAGGCATCATTGATATCTGGTAGCGAAAGTTGGAACTACTTGAAATTGAACGGAACATGTAGCTCACCCTAATAAGGGTGTCCGCTGGAAGCAGTACGGACTCAGACGAGCCGAACATGTCCTCGGACACTCCCGGCACTAAAAGCCATACGATAAATAAATAAATAAATAAATAAATAAATAATAGCAGTTAGCACTGTGACCTCTTCTGTTTCTACACCTCTCACTTTGAGTTCGTTCATCACTGAATCTGATCATCGCCTCCTAGGTCTACCTCTGTTTCTCTTACCCTCTACAGCCGAACTCATTATCCTCTTAGGTAATTCCTCCTCCCCCATTCTCATCACATGACCCCACCATCTGAGTCGACTCACGCGAAAATCGTCATCTAGCGTGTTCATTATTTCTAATTTGGCCTTTATCTCTTCATTACGAGTACCCTCCTGCCATTGCTCCCATCTATTTGTGCCAGAAATCATTCGTGTTATCCTCATATCAGTTAACTCTAGCTTATGTATCAGATATCCCGAATCTACCCAGCTCTCACTTCCATAAAACAAGGTCGGTCTGAATACGCTGACACTCGAATCGCCTTTCTGTGGCTTCCAAGCCACATGGGAATTGCGGGAAATGAGTTAGCGGATCAAGCGCGACCAATGGGGGTACCCGCTAGAGATATTCGCTCTCAGTTCTGGCATTTTGGTAGAGTCAGTGGCTAGCTGACCCACTGCCCAGTAAACTGGGAGCGATCAAGGGAACTACTCGGGTGTGGCGGAGCTCTTTCCGGTCACGGAGAGAGTCCGTCATTTTGTGTAGGGTAAGGATAGGTTATACAAGATCCACCCACTCGTATCTGATGAGAAGGGAACCCCCCCCCCCCCCCCCCCCACTTTGTACCTGTGGAGCCGTTTTCACCGTGGCCCACATTTTCACCGAGTGTGTGGATCTTGCTGACTTACGAAAAAACCTTGGTTTGCAGATGACACTCAAACTTATATTAGCCGATGACGCGGTGGCTGCTGATCGCGTTATCCGCTTTATAAGTGAGAGTGGGTTAGGGCCAGCAATCTAAATTCTCCAGTGAACATTGACTCAACGACTTGTTCGTTTTTGAATGATAATGTTTTGTTTTTCCGTAAGGTTATGTTTATTTTTATAATTTTTATTTATTTATTTATTTTTGTTTTTGTTTTATTAATTTTTGGTCTTTTTGAATTTAGATGTCCACCTCAAAATTTTAAATTCAATTCCAAATTTGTATTCTTTAATCTGTGTTAAGAGGGGCAGATGACCTTGTAGTTCCGCCCCTTAAAACAACAATAACTAACTAACTAAGTAACTAACTGATGTAGGGAAAGTTTCGTGGCTACAATGAAAAGGAACGTAGGGGATAAAAATATATAACTTGCTTTGTCATTCTCGCACATTTTTCTGTTAAGCATACACTAGGTTTCCTGTTAACGGAGGGCGTATGCTAAAATAATTAAACCAACAACATGCATATAATGGTCATATAGTACTGAGAAAAATAAAATGGTGCCGTATTTATACATTATATTTCTGTTACGAATTAATACAGTACAGTACAAGTAAAACTTACAATGAACATAAAGACAGAAGGGGAGGTAGCGTAGAGCCTCAGGCAAAGAAACCTTTTCAAGATAATAATAATAATAATAATAATATCGTATGGCCTCGGGTGCTGGGTGCAAGCTTTGTTATTTGACACCCAAAGGGTAGCTTGCATGTCAAACTTCGTTGTTCCTTGAAGCACTATGAAAGTCAAGGAGGTTAGATATCTAAGCTCCTTGAACACTATAGTGCTTTCTAGTCGAGAAATGAGGAACTTTGTGTTGGCGGAAACTCCAAAAAATTAATTTTGCCATTATGAACACGGCCTACTGAATTCAAATGGGTTCTTTGACATGCCAACATCGTATGACATGATGTCGTATTTTTTTTTACGCCTTTTCAAAAATCACTTACCACGGCCAGGAGCGAACCTGCAAGCTTGGGGTTAGTAGACTGACACGTTGACCAATCACCCACCGTGGCAAAGAGATTAGAAGGCGGATAGCGCTCGCAGAACAGACATTCAATAATAAGAAAATTATTTTGATTAATGCAAATTTGGATATAGCAATTAAAAAGAAATCTGTCATGTCCTTTGTATGAAGTGTGCTTCTGTATGGATGTGAGGGGGCATGGTGGCGCAGCGGTCAAGCTGTTGGCCTCTCACCAAGGTGGACTGGGTTCGATTCTCGGTCAATGCATGTGAGATTTTCGAAGTGAAATGCCATGTCCTGTGGTTCGGATTCCACGTAAATAGGAGGTCCCGTGGCTCATAATCACACGATTCACGGTCACGTAAAACTACAATCATCCTTCCTTCCTTTTTGAATGGATGTGAATCTTGGACGATCAGAGGTCAGGATTGGAAGCGACTTGAAGCGTTTGAGATGTGCGTCTGGCGGAGAATGTTACGGGCTAAATGCATTGAAAAGAGGACTAACATCAGCATCCTGCAAGAAATTCAAGGGAAGAGAGAACTGAGACCAACGATCCATAAAAGAAAACCTACATTCACAGGCCACATCTTGCGACATAACGCTTTCCTAACTAATCTCCTGGAGGGAAAAATCACAGGGAAGAAAGGCTGAGGACGACCGAGAATATTTTTCCTGCAAGACATCACACTAACTCTTCATTATGGTTCCTACTGTGAGATGAAACGAGGTGCTGAAGACAGAGAACAATGGTTGCGCAGACAAGGCACTACTTTATATTATACAATGAAACCAGACTATTTAATAGTCACAGTAGTTTTTGTGTTATCACAAATTTGTCTGTTATAATTGGCGTGAAACAACATCCATAGGCTATATGACTTATACGCTGAACTCCATCTTTATACTTCCCACGGAACTACGACGAGTGTGCCATCTTGGGCGGGCATCAATTTCACCCGGGAATTCCAGTCAGGTAGCCAGGTGTGGAGAATGAGTGAAAAGGAGCACAGGGAAACACACAGCTTACTAACATAACGCCATCTTATTTAACTCCAAAGAACTTATGTACAGATATGAACACTTTACACTATATACACAAAGTACAACACACACAAAGATATGTCAGTCCTTCACATCCTCCCCACCCTGGTCGACCTCTAGAGGTATGACCAGCTGAATTGGACGCGTTATCCGGTTCCTGTCTGGCGTGCGAAGGATGACGGTCCAGAGTATTCCGTCTCGTCCAGGTCGTAGTTCCTCGACTACGCCTCTGCCCCATACGTGGCGAGGACGGTTGTCTTCTTGCAGCAGGACCAGGTCACCTACCCGGAAGTTCGGGGTTTTGCCGCATGTCTGTCGTACGTGGTGATGGTTGCGTAGTTCCAGAAGATATTCCTTCATCCGTCGTTTCCGGAAATCTTCTGCCGCTTGTTGCTGGAGCCTGTATTCCCTTTTCAAGTCCTTCTTAATAGCAGGCTCAGGTCCTGTAGGGATTGTCGTCAGCTTGTCGCCGTGGATGAAATGGCTTGGAGTCAAGGCTGTAGTTCCTTCATCCTGAATGAGAGGACGGGAATTTATGGCGGCTTCAATGCTAACGAGAATGGTGTACAGGGTTTCCTCATTCACTTGCCGCCGGCCTAAAACTTAGCGCAAGCAGCGTTTCGTAGTGCCAACCATTCGTTCCCACCATCCTCCCCACCAAGCCGCCCGTGGTGCGATGAATTTCCAGCGGATGCCATTTGTGGAAAGGTAGCTCGATGCGTCGTGGTCGTGGAAGATCACAGAAAGCTCTCTAAGTTCTCTATGAGCTGCGTGAAAAGTGGTGGCATTGTCGGAATATATGGTATGAGGTAGGCCTCGGCGGCTGACGAATCTTTGGAAGGCCATCAGATACTTATTTACTGTCATATCCGACGCTAGCTCCAAGTGGACAGCTCTGGTAGTAGCACATGTAAGCAAAAGGATGTAACTTTTGCGAACGGTGTTATCGTGGCGGACGTATAGTGGGCCCGCAAAATCGAGTCCTGTTACAGTGAACGGTCTGGAGTATCGTACACGATCGGTCGGTAATGGAGCTTCGTTCTCCTGTCCAGGAGGGTTTCGTGATAACTTACAAGGCAGACCCGAATTCAATACCTTCCTAATGCTTTGCCTTGCTCGTAGAATCCAAAATTGGCTTCGCAGCTCGGAGAGCACAATCCGTGATCCCAAGTGGTGCAGTCTGATATGGGTATGGCGGATTATGAGACAAGTGAAGGGATGTCCGCCCTCTAAAATTATTGGGTGTTTTTCGTCATACGACATCGTTGTGAAGTGGAGGCGGCCACCAAGGCGGATCAATGAGTCTTGCAGGAACGGTTGAAAAGAGGCGATCTTCGATGTTTTGGGGATGGGCGTGTTGTGCAACAAAGCTTCGTATTCTGTTCCGAAGGTCTCTCGTTGTACAGAAGCTATCAAATATCGCCGACTTGCTTCGAGTTCCAACACTGTCAAGTCACCAGTTTGCTTATCCGCTGACCGAAGGTTCTTAATGAACCGGAGGATCCAAGCTGTAGTCCGAAGTAATTTGTTGTAGGTGCTGAATCATGCAAAGTCACAGAGTGCTTCATGTGTGGTAACAACAAGGGCCTGATAGGGTTTCTTCTTAGCCTCTGGAAGTGTTAGATGTTCGGTGCTGTATTTGGGAGGCCAACTTCTTGGAGGATCCCTCAACCAGGCCGGCCCGTGCCACCAAATATCTGCTGATTTTAGATCTTCTGCTTGTAGTCCTCGTGATAAAAGATCTGCAGGGTTATCCGTTCCTGGACAATGGAACCATTGTGATGGTGAAGTGCAGCCGGTGATTTCTGTAACACGATTGCAGATGAAAGTTTTCCAGCGGTTCGGGTCGTTTTGTATCCAGCCTAGAGTGATAGCTGAATCTGTCCACAGCATTGCTTTACTGATGTCACAGGATGTAGCACGGCAGAAGTAACGAAGAAGTCTTGTGCCCGCGAGTGCAGCGAGTAATTCCAAACGTGGTAGCGTGACCTTCTTTATAGGGGCCAGTCTAGCTTTGCTACATACTAACTGAACGGTAGTGGTATCGTGAGCGTGAGATCGAAGGTATACAGCAGCACCATATGCCCGTTCGGAAGCGTCACAGAATACGTGTAGAGAATAGTTGTCCAAGTCTTTGTTGAGAGCACCTATCCATCGTGGGGTGTGAATGTCCGACACGTATTGAAGATTTGAACACCAAACTAACCACTCGTGCCCAATATCAGAAGGTAAAGTCTCGTGCCATGATATACCTCTGGTCCACGTTTCTTGAAACAACATCTTTCCAATTATTGTCACCGGAGAGAACAGTCCGAGAGGATCGTATAGTCGTGATGTTATCTGAAGAACGTGGCGTTTTGTTGCAGTGTCATCTGGAGACATCTTGTAGTCATCGATAGCTGAAAGATGCAGTGTGTCATGGCCCGTGTTCCAGTTGATTCCCAAGATCTGTGTAACCTCTTGAATGGGTAGATGTTGATTTTGCCACTCGTTTTGCAGTGTGATTGAATTCGTGGCCCACTTCGACATAGGCATGTTGATAATACTCATCAAATCCGTGAGCTGAGAGTATATTGTTTGGAGTTCCTCAACGTCGTTAGTAGATGCTGCAAAATCGTCCATGTACATGTGCTGGTCCACGAGGCTAGCAGCAACTGCGTAGTCATCAATGTGCCTCGTAGCCAATTCTCGCAGGGTAGCTGACAAGAGGAAAGGGCTACTGGTTAGTCCGAAAGGTAATCGGGTGAAGCGGTAGGTGACCACTTCGTCGGTGACGTGGTATTGGCCGTTTTCGTCCTTGATTACTCGAAACCAACGGAACCGTGTTAGATCCCTGTCGCTGGAGTTAAGTGAGAGCTGCAGAAAGGCTTGCTTTATATCTCCAAGAATAGCATATTGGTACAATCTAAACCGAAGCAGGATACTCATTACGTCGGGGAAAAGATTAGGTCCGATTTCTAGGACGTCATTCAGCGATAGAGATCCATTTTCATGAGACGAAGCGTCGAATACAACGCGCCACTTAGTTACGTTCTGTTTCGTCTTCTTGACTGCATGATGTGGTAGATAGTACACAGAAGTTGCTCGGTTGTCTGGGTTCAACATCTCTACTTGGCCTTGGATGATGTAGTCGAGCATTCTTTCGTTGTACATGGCGTTATAGTCTCTATTTCGTTGCAGTTTCTTCGTCAAGGCTTGGAATCGTCTCTCAGCGTTAGTGCGGTTATCCGATGCAAATTCCTGGTTTTTCTTTGGCAAAAAAACAACTCTCCGTCCATCTTGAATGCAGTGAGATTCATGAAAGTTTTTGAGGATATCGAGATCCTTGGAGCTCATCGTGTGGGATCTTGTTCTTCCTTGATTCCAATTGCTTCAAGGTTCCAGAAGTTACGGACTTGGCGCTCGAGAAGTGAAGGGTCATCCTGCAGTGTTATTTTGTTAACGGTTAGCTGGTTGACGGTGACTCCGGATCTATTGCCACTGAGTACCCATCCGAAAAGTGAAGGAATGAGTACCAAAGACGGAGATATGCGAACAGGTTGTGTGTCCTTGATCAACTTCCAGTAGTGATCTCCTCCAAGTAGAAGTTCAATTGGGAGATCGTGTAAGTCATCCTTATGGTCAGCTAGTATTAACTTGCGTTCTGACTTCAGGGAAGAGACGTCTTGTGGCACTGTAGGGTGCATTGAGTAAGTGTTTGCACTTTCGAGTGCGGTGATGCCTATTGACGCGTTTGTCTGGGTGCCCTGTAACTGGAAACTAACCAGACGACGCTTTTGAGGGATAGTTGTGTCAGATTCGAACGCTGCTATAGATATGTCTCGTTCCGTGACAGTAGGAAGCGTCAATATGTCGACAAGAGACTTGCTTATGAATGTAGACTGGCTGCCTCCATCGAAGATGCAACGTGTCGTTTTACTTAAGCCAGTTGGTCCAACAATTCGAATACGCGCAGTTTGTAAGTGAGTATAGTCAGGAGTCTGAGAGTGGATTTTGTTGACCGAAGTGGAGGTTACATCATTGCTTGAGCAAATTGAGTAGTGATGGGACTGCTTACATTTTGAACAAGATGTTCTCCCCCGTCTACTGCAATTCTTCGAATTATGTCCTCGATTCAGGCAGAGGAAACAGCGATTATTCGTCTTTAGCTTCTCAATTCGGTCACGAACAGTTTTCACCTTACTACAATCTTGCGCCCAGTGGCCTCGTTGGTCGCAAAATGCACAGAATGGTTCTGTTTGCTTCTTTGTTTGCAGCAATGGTTTTTTAAACTTAGCGTTTAATTGAAATGCGGCTGTCGTGGGGACGAGACTGGTTGAAAACACTGGGTCACCTCTGATCTTCTGGGTGACTAGCGCTCCATCGACTTCTTCACCAAGAAATTCCATCAGTTTCAGAATGTCACTTTCCGATATATTATTCCGTTTGGTGAGTATTATCCAGCGTCTACATATATCGTCAGGGAAGGTTCGGAGTATCTTGGGAGCAAGTACCCGCCCATATGCGTTTACATCTTCGCCTAGGGCCTGTAATGCCTGGATACGGCGGTTGCATTCAATGTATGTCGTGTTTAGCGATTCCGGACAAACAGTGTTGATAGGTCGGATATCTTCTAGATAATCGATATGCGCCTGTATTATCCGATTCCGATCTCCGTATTTGGCCTTTAAAATTTTCTTAGTGTCCTCGTAGGTGGAAGCAGTCACGGCAATTCCGTCAACCAGATGTTTCGGTTCACCTTCGAGATACCCGCGTAAAAATACATGTTTATGTATTGTCGATAGTGACTTGTCTTTGTCAATGGATGCTTCAAATTGTTTCCAAAATCTCATCCAGCTTTCGATATTGCCGGAGAATAGTTCCAGTTTCACTGGCGGTAATTTAACAGAATGGGTGAACGTTGAAATGGGAGTGATGGGACTCTCGTTTATGGTCATGTTTGAGGTAGCAGAAGAAAGTTTAATTTCTGCCCCTCGTGTGGCTTTCTGTAAACCACGTTTTGCTTTATCTATGTATTCTTCGCAACTTTGAATATCGGTGTTGTATTCTGTGTCTGGAAGAAGATCGTGAATTGAGTCATCTAATTGGATTAGTCTAGTTAATGTTTCCTGAAGTCGGTCTCCATAATACTTGTAGTCTTCAATACTTGTGTTTTCAGTAAAACTTTCAATAGTGTTTAGAAACCTTGTCGCATTGTTTCTCTCTCTTGTTCGACTTCTTTTCAATTTGTGTAGTCGTGCTGCAAGGTCCTCTTGGGTTGCCATAATGAGGGGGCAATAAATCTTAGGATTAGCTGAGAGTCAGGTAGCCTCCCGTCTTGGAGTGTAGGAACGTCTTTCAGTGTAGATATTAGTTTCTTTGGCAGAGTGCGTGTTTAGTCAAGACTCCAAAGTTGGCTAACAGAATGCGCTAGTGGGGTAGTTGAACGTGACAATTTTATAGTTCGGGAAGTAACTGACAGGTGCGCATGCGCTGTGCAGAGGTGCATGCAGTTCCAATGATTGCAGATAGATCACGCTACTAGTTATGTCAGTAACGTACTGTACAATTATTGGTATTTCTTGAAGTAATTAAAGTAGATCTCATGCAGGTTATAATCACGTGTACTGGAAAATACTCAGATGAAAGATATTTCTGGTGGCGTTGAGCGAGGATAAGTGGTGTCCTTTTCTCGCTGACGAATAGAAATTGCAGGGTGCAAGCTTAATTGTTTACAATACGGAGTTCCCTGTTGCTCCGATAGATGGCGGATGCGTCACTTCTGGGATCGCATTTAATGAAATTATCCAATCTGTAGGTTTCAAAAGTATTTTCCAGCTGATGAACAGCATGCATTAAGTTACTATAGTAAAGAGATGTCTATTTGTGATGGTTTGACTTATCTGAACTGGATTAGTTGGCAATGAGAACTCTTGTAGCGTCTTGTCCTTGATAGCGTGGCGTGCTTTAAGCTGACGTGATGTCTTCTCGGTAGTGTATAATGTTCTCGGCGTCGAGTGTCCTTCCGTAGTGTAGAAGGCGACAAAGAAGCATTAAGACTGTTCACTAACACTAGTAAATACACGTGTCACTGGTTTTGTACGAGTTTTCGGCACCATAATGTGGAGAATGAGTGAAAAGGAGCACAGGGAAACACACAGCTTACTAACATAACGCCATCTTATTTAACTCCAAAGAACTTATGTACAGATATGAACACTTTACACTATATAGACAAAGTACAACACACACAAAGATATGTCAGTCCTTCACACCAGGGTTACCTCAATTCCACCCAGTCCTCCAAGGGACCCAGAAATGAGTTCCTCAACTCCGCCCAGGCTTTTCCCCAATGACGTAAACAAATGTCATAACCCTCCTGCTCACATACCAAGGGCCGGGGTTATAGTTTGAAATGAAGTAAAGATTTATGTGATTTTAAGATATTGATTTTTCTTATTTTATTAAATTTCCTGCCCATATTTTTATTTAACAACAGTGATTAATATCTAGCTCTTTATGTATTATGTTTATATCTGATTTAACGAATGAGCGGACTTGTCTTCAGAGCGTTTGACCGATGGCGTGGTGGTGTTCGCAAGACATTGTTGTGCCATTGGTCAACCGCTCTGATGTCAAGTCCGCTCATTCGTTAAATCAGGTATAAAGTGTTTGGCACATTATAACTTATATGGCAGAAAATACAAGTGATTTAAAATTAATCATAATATTCTTTTAACTTAAATAAGTCTGCCAAGTTTTCTATTTTTTTCTACAAATTTTATACATTGTTTTTAACATGTGCATAATTAAATGTTTGTATGTTTTTTGACCTCGTCAGACATTATTAAATTAAATTTAGATAATAATAGGTGTATAATTTGAACCTAAAAGAATACTTTCGATATCAGCTGCGGATGCTGAAAATACTGTTTTCCAGCCTAGAACGGAAATATCAGCTGCATTCAAGAATTCACTCATGCGCTGCATAAGGTGTTAGACCCGGCCCTTGGTATGCGAGCAGGAGGGTTATGACATTTGTTTACGTCTTTGGGGATAACCCCTTTGCCGACCCCTTGTCAAAGCCTGAGCGGAGTTGAGGAACTTATTTTTGGGTCCCTTGGAGGACCGGGTGGAATTGAGGAAAATCGGGCGGAATTGATGTTCGACCGCCATCTTGGAACAAAAAACCCTTTTTAAGTTTTCGAGTGCTTTCCTCTCTATCAAGAACCTGGCGTTCAGAATATGTGTTGGGTTAAAAGTTGACAATGAAACCTAATGTAAATCTCTTGCTGCCCGCGAATATTATTCCAAAAAACATTGGATATCGTATCCTGATGAATAACAGAGGTAGGGTATTCTTGTGGTACAGTAATTTCCGCCTATTTTCATATTATAGAAGTATACCACTGATGTACAAAGAAGAGGAACATGTGTTTTATCATGAGCGATTGCAAGCAGAGGAGAGTTCAGTGGATGGCTTCGGTGGCGTAGTCGGTAGCATGCTGAGCTCGGGTTCAAATCCGGCCGAAGTCGTCGGTTTTTTAAGAGCGTTAAAATCCCTCAGTATGCCTTCCTTCGGAGGGGAAGTAAAATAAACGGTCCCATATCATAGATTTATGACATGTTAAAGAACCTTCCACTAATTACACCTGTGTGAAGCTAAATTGTATAGGTTAAGAATGTAAACAACGCTCTTAGTTTCCTACGTTCGTTGCCAAGAGCCGACTGCGGTGACGTCTGGTAGCTAAGTTCTGAACTAGTAGTCGTCGACGGAGGCGTTTGGCGGCAAAAGTAGGACTACTTGAAAATTGATCGTCTACAGTGCTTACTTGAATTAAAACAGATACACACACTAATACAGTCATCACAATTAACACCGGTTATCAGACAGATTCTACACACACCCAAAGTACACGGGGCTATATGACCGCGTTGTCGCAGCCCCTAAACTTAAGAACCAACCAACCAATCAGAGTGTTCAATGCAGAAAATGGGGTTAACACTCGAGGAGATCTGACTCATACAATCAGATTTTCACAATACTCAAATTAGACAAAATACCTTTTGATCAGTGGTGGCTGGTGATATTCTCTTGGTGATGCCAGCAAATTTAAAACTTGCAATCAAATCGTTCAAACGTTGAAGTACAAGCAGTGTATATTTACGCTATGAGTTTCAAAATCACAGCATTTAACTGTGTAATTTTACAAGACGTGCAATACAACGTTGACAACATTTCAGCTGCCACGCAAAATATACAGGTGAAATACAATGAAGATGCCGTACCGTCGAGACTACCTTACATACAGATATAAACATGGTAAGGATATCCGCTACACCCGATATAATTAAACACTAACGTAATTTAACAACGCTATTCTTTTAAACACTTTGGTGGTGCCATGGCACACCGGCACTACCTCACGGGCCGCCCCTGCTTAAGTAATGAGAAATAATAATTCTGGAAATCTTCCAGCAATAGATGCTTACCCCTCCGCTATCTATAACCCCTCTTTAGAACACTATTTATATAGTAAGATTCCAGCTGTGTCCGCCATTGTCCTTGTGAATTATGGACAACCACCCGTATACGGTAGCCCGCATTATTCGAAGTGAAATAAGTGCTAGGTTCAATAGTCGGTAGACAAATGATTTTGGTATCCACCGAACCTAGTAATTAGTTATCACGGGATAATAGCAAGCATAACCCTTATGAATCCTTGATAGGCCAATAGCTTTAGTGTCCATCGGGCGAAATTCCGTTAGACCAATGATTTTAGTGTCCACCGGACCTAACCGCGGTAGACCAGTGGTTTTGGTATCCACCAGCATAACTACAGCGCTTCGCACAGGTCTAATCCTTATGCTTCGTTCGCTCTGCATATTGAAACCTTACTAGACCAATAGCTTTAGTATCCACTGTTAGAAGTATTGACGTCCGAAACGGGGGAGGAGCTTACGGTCAGCTGTTTGCAATATGGCGGCGATATAGTGACGTGAAGTAATTGGGTGTGCGTATGTTACGGCTTCTAATTAATGATGGCAAAAAACTACATATTTCCTTTCATTGATAGAAATATTTTTATAATCAATTTAAATGCAGTGCCTAATTACTACCAGTTAAAAATATTACCCACATGTAGATAGTTAATTTACTGTCTGCTGTTACATATATGAAGCCTGTACTTGGGAGCCTAGCGGTATCGATGTTTTTATTAATTTCACAATATATATATCTCACATAACACAAAGGACGACTCCCTGATAATAAATTGAATCAAGCAACCCTGAATTTGAATGAATGTTTTGGGTTCAAAGAAGCGTTACTTGGGATGCTCAAATCATACTTCAATATTGCAAATATTGACCTACATACTTGCTGTTCAAAGGCAAGAATGTTAATTTATTAATCTCTTGCCACAGGCAAGTTAAAATGGAGACATCCTCTTTATCAATATATTTAATTAAATATTTAAAATACAGATATTTAACAAAGCTGGAGTCTCCATTTGAACGCAACAGATCAAAAACTACACTATAAGCCAAACCAAATTCACTCCTCAGCTCGACATAAACCATAATACCAATTAAAACCTATACAAAACATACTCGCCTTACTGTTGTACAACTTTCAAACCAACTATTCGCCCTCAAAACTGTAAAACCCTGAGATGGGAACTATTTAAAGTTAGAATAGCCTAGGCCGATCCGGTCTCCTACATTACCGCATATGTATACTTAACATCAATATAACTTCAAAATTACGGCTAAGTGACCTATCTGCCTGAGTAGTATAGGTGTTTCCGGCCTGCCTGGGATGATGGGTCACCAAACCGGTACTTAAAACTAAGATTTTACATTTTAATTAACTAAATTCAACAGTAGGGAGATCATAGCCAAAAACACAATTTAAGCCAAATCATACTTCAATGACCTACATACTTGCTGTTCAAAGGCAAGAATATAAATTCTCTGGCAAATTAAGGCTAGGAACAGCATTTCTCTTAAGTTTTCTAACCATTCGGCTATTGCCAATCGGAAGAACCCCTAAAATAAGTTTACGAAGAGCGGATTACATTCTTTGTACGGCACAGAAGTAATAGGCTATAAGTTTATCAGTATTTTTGATGTAGCTAAATCCATGTGAATACAAATTAGAGACTAACTATCAATAATCAACAGTACCGGTGGAAAGAAGTTGTCTTCACAAAAATGCAGACTGCACACTGTCATGTAACATGTAACACGTTTTCCAATTGACAGCGCCGAAGCCCATCTTTCTCTCTGAACTTTTTGTACAGGAAAGTAGTGAAGATATTTCGTAGCCGTTTTATACGATTTGCAACCGTATACAGAGCAGTACCTCCTCGAATTTGACAAATGTCTTTCTGTTTCCATCACGACATCAATGCTTCACCATCTAAATAAATCTCACCAGTCACAATGTTACAGCTTCAACATTCTGCCGCGTGGCTGCGCCATCCAACTTTTCTGACGTCAATAGCAATAGTTTATCTTAAGGTCAAAATGTTCCACTGTGAGATTTTTTACTTTATCTAGTTTACTTTCTTTCATCTGTACTGTTTGGTGTAAGACGAAACAAATGAAGGTATTAAATTGTTGTGCGTGCTGGGTCTAAGCAGTGAAACTGTGTGTGCTTTATCCAAATAAAATATCTTAAAACATCGTAAAATTTGAACATCCACCGGACGTAATTCTGTTAGACAAATAGCTTTAGTATCCACTGGACCCAATTCCGTTAGACCAATGATTTTAGTGAGGGCTGCTCAGTCGGTAGAGGGTAATCCGTATATTGTAAATATGAAAACAACTTGAAACAAGATGAAAACGAGAAAAGAAAAAACCGGTTCAAGTTTACACTAAATAATTTATTTATTTATTTAATTTAAATTGCTACCGACAGAAGTGGCTACGCGCGCTAAAGCGCAGCGTTAGGTCATGGGGCCAAGCTCTCTGCTGACTCGGTAGACGCGTGGGTTCGAGCCCCACCGTCGGCCGTCCTTGAAATGGTTTTCCGTGGTTTCCCATTTTCAACACCAGGCAAATGCTGGGACGGTACCTACTGACAGGCCACGGCCGCTTCCTTCCACATCCTTGCCCAGTTTCATTAGCCTTCATCAATTCCATCTCTCATCCCGACGCGCAGGTCGCCCACAGGCGTCACTTAGAAACACCTGCACTCGGCCTCTCAGGAGACCACACGAAAAAAAAATTGCTATAGGAGTATTGTTGTAAGGTAAGTGATGGGAATATGGTCATGCTAAGGTTTGTGAAATTTTTGTACTGTAGTGCCGTTTTGCACTGTACCCATGTGAATAATTTCCATGGAAAACATGCTTCTGCCTCCAGCTAGCATCAGTCCTCAGGCGTGTGCCGTTCACCCACTGAGCAGTTGCATATTTTTGATCTGAGACTAAAAGGTATCAACTCTACAATAATAAGACACAACTCTATTCTAAAGACTTTAATTGATCTCTAAATCATGGCTTCACACAAACAAAAACACAATCCCAACAATAAAACACAAAACAATGCAAAACTTATTCCTTCAATCCACCATTATTCGCATTTTATCTTCGCAAATCCAAATGATTACTGATTCATTTACCATGAGATTAACATGAAATTCATTCTCAAGTGCGCTGATGCACTGGTAAAATACACATACAACTGTTCTTACAATCTTACGTCACCTGTTGTGACCACTTTGACTTCACAATCTAGTTGTTTATTATCAACACATTTTACTTTACACTATGCGTACAATTATGATCTGTATTTCTCTTCCCACCAAAATGCTCTACCATGCATTAACCAATTTTTGAGTTGCACATCAGATTTTACTTGCGACTCCACTGTTACTTGTAATTCTACCCTTTCTGTAGTTCCACTGTATGCCGTACTGAGTTCAATTTCATAATGATTCCGTTACCGCTGTGTCGGGTGGGATTTCATGCTACCCTTGTGTGGGCATAGCAGTGGCATCTGGTATCCACCTTCGGAAATAGGGGACAATGTCAGTGTAAAATGCAACTTATAACCTCTCAATAGTTTGCCAAGTATTAAGTTATCAGAATGATTCTTAATTATCAACGTGTCTCAAACCACACCAATTCATTATACACTATTACAATGATTATTTTATAACAAACAGGATTTCAAAGTTTCTCCACTCTAAACATCATTCTACAAGCCTGGGTAGGGAATGGTCTCTCCCCCGACCCTTCTAGAATACAATGGGTCCACGCCGCTCGTTACCTCCCTCGCCCATTTCCTTTTCTTTCCAAGCAGTAGCACGTGGCCTCAAATACAATAGTGCCGTCTTAATGACCCACATAATACATATGACCTAACTCGACTGAATGCAAGACGGAATATGGAATTGTTTAAGCATTTATTCCTATCATTGGGATATTAATAGCTGGCCTCAACGGGTCCATTTACATTTATATGAAGGAAACGAGATTCATCCACCACATGTCGATTTGGAATAGCTGGCATCTTTTTGTCAAAGAACATGGTCAGGCACAACTTCCTGCCGTCCAAATTCACTCCCAGGAGCTGAATTTATTCACACAATAGCTAGTTCTCGGTCGATATCAGGTGTCATGCTGAGGTGTCCATTGTTATCCTCCCATGCACCACTGGATTCGAACCGGGAACGTTTCATAGCAATACTCAGAGCTAGGGTCTTCTTCACTAAATGCGCTCGATTGCAATAATACCTCTCTGTATGCCCTTGGCTATTTGAGATTTCACACAACGATTAGACTGCCTGGCTTCCGTGACCATTGTGAGACGATCCCGTCCTTTAATTAATAAGATAATCTCTATCAATTAATCTTATAAGCTTATTCATCAAGCTGTGATTCAATTCACTATTAAACCCTTCCAGTGCCTGTATTCTTGCATATTTCTTTCCATCATCATAAAATACTCTGATATTAAATTCCTTTGCTTGGCCCATCACGTGTAATACTACTGCTTGGATACACAAGTATTCAATTAGCATATTTTTTTGCTTACAAACATTCTCCCTGATGTGCATTCATTTATTCTCATCATTATTATTATTACTGACATAAATTTCCCCTATACCGACACAACGTAACCGTATTTATATAATCAATAACCGAACATCCGTGTTCGTTACGTTAACTTTCTATTTAACTCAATTGCCATTTTTACATTAGTGGTAACGATTTATCCATTCAATGACGTACAAAGACATCTCAACTTGACTAAAATCAACACAATATTAATATCTGAAGGTTCTACCTCCCAAAATTGACTCTTATTGGCATATTCTACAATTTTTGAAATCACTCAACATACAGTGGACTTCATATTCTCTACAAAATCATGGTTTTGGGTACTTACATTGGCTAATCTGGCGACTCCAACCACACATTTTCTCCATTAATGCCTGCCATGATTTGCAAGTTAGCAAGGCATTATTTCACTTTCCACACACATTTTACATAATTTTTGCATTACAAAACACATTGCACTTTGCTTCTTCATGCTTCCTTTTCCACAAAAACACTTTACATTACCTTTCACACTGGTAATTTACACATATCTAAATAACCATCACTAAAAATCCCCCGATCACTATGTACATTTCCTACTGGTTGACCCTTCTTTGCAGAATTTCAGAAATGCAGGCGTTGAAGATCTTTTCTTCACGAATATCCCGCATCTCGTTCGAAAGTCTCGATACTCTGCCTGATGATTCCTAGCGGTCCACAATCTGTCAGTTTCTATCCTTTGATAAAATTCCCGATATAGCATAGACATGCTTCCATATCGTCCTGAACATTAATTACAGTGGTATCCCTGCGAAAATACATCGCCCGTATGACAAAGTTTATACCTGCGCAGTTCAACCTCCTATTATTTTGTCTAACAAATAGCTTATATATTGCGCTCGACCATTGTACATTGCACTTGTACAATTTCCACTTTCAATTGTCCTTCGACTGAACTTACAGTCCCCTTGAATGATCTGCTTATAACAAAGCCTTGGACAGTTCCACGTACATTATTATAATACCACATAATATCTCCTCGTCATGAGGTACGATTGATCTAATATGACATTGTCTTAACTTGTACACCACACTGTACATTTACTGCGTACTCAATAGTAATCACTTGTACTGCCGACTATAAAAGTATGGCACGACTGTCCTTATTAATTGTTATAATTAGTGCATTATACTGCATGGTTACTATGTTGAACACTAAATATGTTAGGGTGCGCGCGTCCCCTTCCTGGACTCAGGCGACGTGCGCTCCGCACTAGACTATGGTTCGACTGACCTCGACTGCCCGCTCCACTGACCTTATATCTGTTTGGAGGCGAAAAGTAGGTCTAAAATTTCCTTGGAGCTTCATCTCCTCTATCCGTGCTTCTCTGGTCTTGAAATAACGTTTTCCTGGTCCATTTTGCCTCGCTGATTACATATCCGCCTGTGTGCCCGAGGATCGATCGGCGAATTAATTAATATTAGTTGCCTTTGCCAGCGCGTCCCCAAGCCACGTCAGTGGTTCTTCCCCGAAGACATGGTCAGAATAATGCGCTGGACTCATCCCTTCAGTGTCCTTGTGCGTTACATTAAATCTGCCTCGATTTAAATGTTTGACGGCTTGATAATTAGCCTCCTGGCAATTCATTCACATAGGTGCAATCCTCATGTCTCTGAGTTACTCCCATCACGAGTAATCATTAAATTATTCTGGCATCTTCTCACTCCACTGGACCTCCTCTTATGTAGCGGGGATTCACTTGCCCATATATTACTGTCCTGCCTTGTCTCAGACAGCGTAAATAGGTCCTAGTGATTGGCATGGCGCCACGAAACCACGCCTATATTCCAGGCTCATTTGCAATCTGTCAAGAGTTCCAACTCTTTGCGCTAAGTCCAGAATTGTATTATTCTTACAGCCCAATACTACCGTATTCTGCTATTATTTTCTACATTATGTTAACAAATAATGTCAGAATTTGTTTATATCACAACAGTGGTTTACTGTGTACTTTCTCTAGGGGTTTTTATGGCTTAAACTCCCTCAAAGACCTGTGTTCGTTTCTTGCTGGCATCTCTAGTCTGTTCTCACCTTTCCCCAGAGATCCAGGTTCGACACCAGTCAGCCTAACACCGTAGGATTCATATTCCCCTTGCAAAACTTATAGAAGTCATTAGCAAGTGACCTTCTGTAAGTCATCGGCTGACTGTGTCCTGACCGCCGCCGTGTTTACAATAAGCGGTCGTTCAACTCGTCTGCCTGCGAGTGGGTCTGTCTACCTACCCCTTCTACTCTTAGGTTGGCTCTCAGAAGTGCATTGTCCTCACGGAGGGCTTCATTCAAGGCTTCAACCTCCCCTGCAAAACCGACCATTTCTTTGTATAGCAGTAGTAGACACTTGCACTCCGTCTGTCTTCTTCCTTCCATGGGCGAGCTGCTTGGGTCTCTTTCCGTCTCGCTGCGCGAGCCTCCCAACTCGTCTGCCTGGCTGACTTTGCTGTCCACATACACTTGGATGTGCGCTGCTACAACTTCCTCTTGTTTGTCGAATTCTACTGGTGAATAATAAATTTTGAGGTTGGCAGTGTTCATAACGACCTCGTTTCCCGTTTCTAAATGCCGTATTCTATATGCATTATTCTCTAGGTCTCTTACAATTTCGACCGGGCCGTGATATCCAAAATTGAACTTCTTGTATTTACGTGCTTCTGGATCTGAACTGGCTGGTCTCCTAACTAAAACTTTCTCCCCAATGAGAAGCGGTCTATGATATCGCTTCGCACGGTTTCTTCTCTGGCGTCTTTCAGCCTGTGCTTGGAGATATTCGAAGGTTCGCTGGATCCTCAATTCTCGTCCTGGTTGCGCGTCTACAGGTAGTGGAATAACACCAGTCCATGGCCTCTCCGGTCTCTGATCCAGATGTAGAGTCACGGGCACTTGACTGTCGCTTCGTGCACAGTATTATTGATGCAGTACTCTATTATATCCAAGACGTCGATCCATCTCCAATTCTGTTCTGAACAGTAGATTTTCATGTATTTTTGGATCTCTCTCATAACGCGTTCAACGGGGCTAGCCTCAGGATGGTGAATGGTAGATAAAATCTGCCTAATTCCTAAATTTGCCAATTCCCGACGAAATTCTGCGCTAGTAAAGCAGCTCCCGTGATCTGAGAGTAAGTTATCCGGTTTCCCAAGTATCGGAATAACTCTCTCCTTCAATCTCTTTAACACCTGCTTCGAGCTGGTCTTCTGTATGGGGCATAATACCACCATTTTTGAAAATACATCCATGGCTACAAAAATATGTCTATTGCCTCTACGTGCCCTAGGCAGTGGTCCAAAGTTGTCTACACTCATTAGCTGCCTTGGCTTCTCTGGTAACAACGGAATGGGTCGTTGTCTCATTAAAAAGGGAGGCTTTACCCTTTGGCACAAATCGCATGTCCTGAGAGCATTTCTTACAGTTTCTCTTAACTTCGGCCAAATGAATGCTTCTTTCAGTAGAGCAGTTACCTTATCTATACCAGGGTGACCAAACGCTCTGTGTGCCAGCCACACCAATCTCATCTGTAGAGATGCAGGAATAACAATTCTTTGGCGGGTATGCTCTACATCACTCCACTGGTGTAGCATCTGATTGTGCCACAAGTAGTCTGCTGATAACGCCTCTGCCTCTCTGTATATTGCAGTTCCCCTTGCTAAGCGTCCCTCGAAGCAATCAATCATCATTTTTATCCTCGGATCTTCGCGTTGTAGGGTGGTAAGAATCAAGTCATCTAAGGTCTTCTGATCTCGATTTTCTATCTCGACATCTAGAGTTTCCTCTTCTCTCGGATATCGGCTTAGCATGTCCGGTATTACGTTCTCTTTCCCTGGACAGTATTCTATTTCCACATTGAACTGTTGAATATACAGGGACCATCTTGTCAACCTCTGGCTGGACAAATCCGTCTTTAACAAGAATGTTAAAGCTTTATGGTCTGTTCTGAGGGCGATTTGGAACCCATACACGAGTTTGCGCCAGTACTGTAACGCGTACAGAATTGCGAGCAACTCTATCTCTGTAATCGTGTATTTTCTCTCGTGGTCCTTCAATCTCCTACTTATAAAGGCAATAAAAACTTTCTCCTCAGGCTTATCAACATTTTCTTGGAACAGCATCGCCCCTATACCAACAAGTGATGCATCCGTCTGAATTATGAACTTCTGGCTATAATCCGGCTATCCCAGCTTCACGTATTCCAAAAGCATTTGTTTAGACCTCACGAATGCTTCTTGACACTGCTCCGTCCAATTCCACCTGCCGCCTTTCTTCAATAAATCTTGCAGGGGTGCCACAGTTGTAGTGTAGTTTGGGCAGTGGTTAGCAAAGAATCCAATAACTCCCAAATACTGTCGGACGTGCTTAACTTTCGTGGGTCGAGGAAAATTTCGAATTACCTCTAATTTCTCTGGGTTTGGCCTGACTCCATTTTCATCGATAACGTGCCCTAGGAATTTAACTTCCCTCTGACAGAAGTGCGATTTCTTGATATTAACCTTAAAATTAGCTTCTCTAAGGTTATCCAGCAACTTCTTCAGGTCTCTCGTGCTCCTCCACAGATTCCGATGTGAGTAGAATGTCATCTACGTACCTGATGGTACTCTCTTTAACTTCATCCGATAGATTGCGGTCTAACGCTCTTATCAAAGCTGAACCAGCTGTTTTCAAACCGAAGGGGGACCTTAAAAATGAGTATGTATGTTGATCAAACATAAATCCTGTCAATAGACTAGTTTTCTTTTCCAATTCAATATGGTGAAAGCTCGACGTGATATCTAAATTTGTAAATATGGTCTTTCCTTTAAACTTCCTGAGGATTTCCTTAATAGGAGGCACTTGGTCAAACTCTGGTATCACCCTCATATTTAAATTTCTCAAGTCCAGGCACACTCTGACAGTCCCGTCTGTCTTGGGTACGATCATCAATGGACTTACGTAAGGCGTAGATGTCTTCTCAATAACACCGGCCTCCAACATCTCCTGAATTGCTTCTTTGACCTTAGCATAGTGCTTTTCGGCTATTGGGTAGGGTTTCTGCCTAAATGGTGTCCAGTCGTTAACTTGGAATGCATAAGTGAAGTTCATTATACGACCAGGTCTCGAGTCAAAGACTTCCTTCTGTTCCAATAACAATTTCTTTACATTTTCTTTATCTCTTGCACCAATTTTCGCTTCTTCTAGTTTTTCCAAAATACATTCTTCCAGTTCGGGTTCCAGATCCTTCTCCATGTCTGCGGCTAGTGTTTGCAGTTCGTCTTCTAAATGCTCGATAGCTAACACTTCCTCCTCAGTCATGTCTCTGTATGTATGCCATACTTGTTCATCTGTCCCTGGTTCATTCTGTTTGAGTGAGACCTCTAAGCCTTCGGCTTCCTCGTTCACACGGAACATAACTCTGTCCTGTGATAAGGTCTATTACCACTCGGTATTCCCTTATAAACTCTGTCCCAATAATGAGATTAAAAGGCAATTTGCTTACTAGTAGAAAACTCTGTGAAAAGATAGAGCCTCCTATCTGTAAGTCTAGGAATACCTAATATTTGCATATCATCGTCTTGTCAGGAATGACACCCTTTATTTTGACACTTGAGATAGGTATTTTCAAAACGTTTTCTCTTTGCGCTATCTCATTATACAAAGCATGTGTCATGAGACACACCGTTGAACCTGTGTCCAAAAGACTTCTTATATTCAATCCTGCCACTCTTACTATAATAATGGGCAATTCTCTTTTGACTATGACCTGTGATCCTCCCGTATCCTCGCTTAATTCTTCCGGTTTAGCTATCCAATTCATGATGTTGACTGCATTCCATCCATCATTCTCAAATTCTTATAATTTTGGTTTTTTTTTCTACAGTGCCAGTCCCGTTAGAGTTTCTTCTCTCCTGTTCACTGCGCTGTAACTCCAAACTTTTGGCCCCGTCTCCATATCTGTCTGGTGACGTCCTATTTTGAATAGCTTCTTGCCAGCGGACTTGCTGTTTCTTGGGTTCTTCTCCCCTTTCATCGAGGTATTGCAATGAAGCGTGATAACGTTCCTCTACCTCGTCATCAAAGTTACGCCTTCTTTCCTGGGGTCTCCAATTTCGATTGTTGCCCTCTTGGTCATTGTTACCTCCATTATTTTGATATGGTCTACCCCTTGTATTCTGTTGATTCCAAGAATTTCGGCCTCCTCTTCCTCTACTGGCGTTTCCTTTATATTTCGGTTGCCATCTTCTGGGTTCATGTTCCCATTGACGTCCGTTGGAATCTAACGTTTCGGTGCTAGTAGCTTTGTTATTTTTCGGAGATTTGTACTGGTCAGTCTGCGTATTGGTCACGTGTACCTGTTCCACGGTTCGATTCTGACGCATAGTATTGGATGTTGTGAGGTCCAGTTGCCTAAGAACTGCCTCCATTTCCAATGCTGTTTTTGCATTTGCCGAAATCAGCAGCCTTTGGATTTCATAAGGAAGTTGTTTGGCAATAGCAATGCATAGCTCTAACTCGCTAGGTGCTTGGTCTAGTTCTTTAAATTTACACACCTGAGATACGAAGAATTCAGCATATTTCGTTGGATTGTTGGTGCTATATCTTTTCGAGTACAAATCCAGTCGTAAATTCTGTTGGGTACTCTGATCCCAGTATCGCTTCAGAAAAGCTTGCCGGAACTCCTCGACAGTATCGAAGGTATAACGGAAACTGCGAAACCATAACGCACATTCTCCCTCCGTTAGTTTCGATATGGCTCGTAGCCTGCGCTCTTCTGGTGCCGCGCATCATTCAGATATTCGAACACCTCTTTCAACCAATACTTCAGTGCCATATTACAATGGCTACCTGAGAACTTTCTTGGTTTCTCCTCGCTTGCTCTAATTACAGTTATAACTTGGTTGTGAATAGCATTTTCATGCGGCGTAGAAGCTGCAATCGGTGCACCTGGCGTCATATATGCACTTTCGCCTGGCCCTGTAGCATTCCTTATTATAGATTGGGTTTCTAATTCTGCCCACTTGGTTTTCCTCATATCTTCCACGCTGCCTTCACTTGACTTAGGATCTTTCATTAGGGTTTCCTCCTGTGCTATTATCCTAGTCTCCATTTGATTGTGGCGCATCTCTGCTCTTTCAAATCGAGCGAGTACTTCTTTTTCTATTCTGCTTAGCCTATCCCGGTTTTCTTCTGCCACTTGAAATATTTTCTTCTTATCTTCCTTCAGGCTTTGCTTGATATGGGAGATTTCATCTTCTACGTCTTCCTTTATTTGAGCAAGGGTCTTGTCGCTTGCCTCTGTCTTTAGGCCTTCTCCCACTTCGAGTTCTTCTCTAAGCCCTTTAATTTCCTCTTGGATATGTCCATTGACCTTTGATATTTCACTTCTGACCTTGGCGATCTCCCCTCTGTTTTCCTCTTGTCTTTTGTTAACTATAACAATGTCGCTTTGAATTTGGTCCAGTTCTTGATGAACTTTGCTCACCTGACCTTTTATGTTGCCTACCAGCTCTTTACTTTCGTTAGCGATTGCCTTAATTTCTCCTATTTCCTGACATTGGTCTAACATGTTCTGATCCTGCTTCTTTAAATCACCGTTAATCGCTCTAGCATAACTTTTCAACTTTTCATCCCATTTATTATCGTTCTCCTCTAATCTCTAATCTACCGTTCTAGTAAATTCGGAAAACTGTTTCGCTTGGCGTTCGAGATTCGCCTCATTTTGGATTTGAATATCTTTAATATCATTGGACAGCGCATCTAACCTGCTGTTCGTTTCATCCTGCGCGTGCTTACACGCCTGCAAATTACTTTCGAGTTTCGCTTCTATCGACTCAAAACGTTCTTCGGTCTTAACCTGCATTTCTGATATAATGCATACAACGGTTTCAGTTACCTCGGTCTTAATTGTTTCTTGCATTTGACCTAACTTAGCATTTATTTCAGCTTGATTGTTGTTAATTGCCATCTGATTGGCATCTAAACTATTACTCAATTCAACCTGATTATTGTTCATTGCAACCTGATTTGCATTAATTGCCACCTGATTGGCAACTAAACGGTTATTTATTTCATCCTGGAAAGCCTTGGCTTCCAGCTTATTCTGTTCATTGACAGCGTCAAAATGCTGTCTTAGCTCTGCCATACCTTGCAGTATTCCCTCCGTGCCAGCCATTCGTACTACAATTCACTTTGAGATATAGGCAGGCTTCACGGATACATGTATGGATTCGTTTTGAAGAGAACTTCAAGACACTGTACACATATTGTTAGATTGTACTTAAAATTTGGATTTTGGGTAAATTGTGAATTGGGTGTGTAGCGTTCGTACCCTTGGGCACTTCTCTTCTCAAGAGAGAGATTCTGCGTTACTTCAAAAGCCTACTGAATTCAAAAATCGCTCAAACACAGTTTGAGAAAAAATTTATTATGGTTTACCCCATGAAATACCATATAAAATCTATGGGGTTTCCCTAAATCCCATAAGCTCCACAAACTTGGGCGCCATGATAAATAAAAGAAGGATCATGCTTACCATGTTTTGCCCCACTCACGGGCGACATGATAAATAAAAGTAGAGATCCCTATCGTAGGTCAGGCCGTGCAATGCCAAGATATACATATTGCACTAATCAGGCGATTCCATGATAGAATACTACCGTCCCATGTTACCTGGACCATGATAAGTATATGGTGTTTATCAAAATTTATGTTTGTTTGTATCGGAGCTTAGCTAAGGTTAGGTGCGGTCCTTCCCCTAATTCGTTTTATTCGTTACGTTAATAGAGTTGTTTACATCAGATCTTGACCGACTTAAGTTGTACCTTTAGCTCAAATCACTGTACAGGGCACCAAATCCCATGTACCCATGTGAATAATTTCCATGGAAAACATGCTTCTGCCTCCAGCTAGTATCAGTCCTCAGGCGTGTACCGTTCACCCACTGAGCAGTTGCATATTTTTGATCTGAGACTAAAAGGTATCAACTCTACAATAATAAGACACAACTCTATTCTAAAGACTTTAATTGATCTCTAAATCATGGCTTCGCACAAACAAAAACACAATCCCAACAATAAAACACAAAACAATGCAAAACTTATTCCTTCAATCCACTATTATTCGCATTTTATCCTCGCAAATCCAAATGATTATTGATTCATTTACCATGAGATTAACATGAAATTCATTCTCAAGTGCGCTGATGCACTGGTAAAATACACATACAACTGTTCTTACAATCTTACGCCACCTGTTGTGACCACTTTGACTTCACAATCTAGTTGTTTATTATCAACACATTTTACTTTACACTATGCGTACAATTATGATCTGTATTTCTCTTATTCATAATGTTGAATTTTGGGCTTATGCCGTGTTTTATTATATTGCAATTCGACGCGTTTCGAAAGAAACCATGTCTTTCATCGTCAGGAATAATCTGGAATACGACAATGTTGCTAAGAGAAAGCAACGAAGAACATATAGAAGGTGCCCAAAGATGGACGCCATTATAGCCCCATGTTAGGGACAACGGAAAGCAGCAGTGAATTACTTTCTCAGGGTTCTGATAATAGGTAGCCAGGATTCACTGAGATTGTAGCCGGTGTCGCGGTTGAAATTATCTGGGTGTTTACGTATTTCAACCGCCTCCCTGATGATTCTGGGACGATATTGCTTTATACGGGCAAGAACATCCACCCCTTGGAACATGACATCATGGCCAGGTGTTAAAGCATGATCGGCAACAGCTGATTTATCAGGTTGAATGAGCCTGATACATCTATTATGTTCCTTAATGCGAGTGCATATTGTTCTCGAAGTCTGCCCGATGTAAACCTTGCCACAAGTACAGGGAACTCTGTAGATACCCGGTTGTTGCAATTTAGGCAAACTGTCCTTAGTTGGTCGCAGGAGTTGCCTAATCTTAACAGAAGTTCCAAATACAGTCCGTATGTTGTATCGACGTAGGATTTTAGCAATACGATCCGTTGTGTTATGTATGTACGGAAGGTAAGCAGTTCCTCTTACATCTCTTTTCTCAACTGACGTCCTATTATTATTTGTTGGTTTCAGAACCGCAGAAATCAAAGCCTTGCTATAGCCGTTGCTCTCAAAGGTGGTTCGCAGGGTGTTAATTTCTTCTTGTAAAGAAGACACTTCACAAATCCTCCTAGCCCTGGTAGTTAGAGTTGTAAGGATACCATGTTTCTGGGCAGGGTGATGGTGAGAACTTGCGTGGAGATATCTATTGGTGTGTGTTGGCTTACGAAAAACGCTGTGTCCTAAAGATCCATCCTCTTTCTTGGTGACGAGAACATCTAAAAAAGGTATTTTGCCGTCAGATTCCTTTTCCATGGTGAAACAAATAGAAGGGTGCTGGAGATTAAGGTGATCCAGGAAATGGCTAAGATTTTCCTCACCTTCCGTCCAAACAACGAACGTGTCATCCACATAACGCCACCAGATCTTCGGTTTGAAAGGAGCCGACGACAAAGCTTTCTCTTCAAAGTTCTCCATGAAGAAATTAGCCACAACAGGAGAGAGAGGACTACCCATGGCCACACCATCAGTCTGCTCATAAAAATTCCCATTCCATAGAAAGTAGGAGGAGGTCATGCAGTGATAAAAAAGTCTTGTGATGTCTTCAGGAAAAAGGCCATTAATGAGAGACATAACACCATCAATAGGTACTCTCGTAAACAGAGACACCACGTCGAGACTCACTAGAATATCACCCGGCCGAAGTGTTATAGCTTTTAACTTTTCCACGAAGTGTGTGGAATCCTTAATGTACGAAGGCGTGTTACCCAGAAGCGGCTGAAGTAGTCTACCTAAGTATTTGGAAAGGGCATATGTAGGAGAACCAATCGTACTAACAATAGGTCTAAGAGGAACATCTTCCTTATGTATTTTAGGAAGACCATAGAGTCTCGGAGGAATAGCATCCCCTGGAAGGAGAGTCTTCGCTGCGTCCGCTGGAATAGATGATTGCTTGATCAATTTGACGGTGACATTTGAGTAGCGAGTAGTAGGATCACGACTATTAATCCTATATACAGGATCTGATAACAAAGACGAGATCTTGGAATCATAATCAACCTTATCCAATACCACTGTCGCATTACCCTTGTCAGCGGGGAGAACGATAATATCAGAATTGTCCCTTAGATCTTTAAGTGCCCGGCTTTCGCCTTGTTTTAAGTTGGTGTTAGGTGGCTTAGCTGTCTTGAGAACTCGGGAACATTCTTGCCTGGCTTCCTCGGCCTCTTCAGGTGTGAGGTGATGTACTGAGGATTCTACGGATGTAATAAGTTCTTCAATAGGAATTCTTCTAGGCGCTACAGCAAAATTGAGACCTTTAGCGAGAACTGCCTGTTGGGTATCACTTAGGGGGTTGCTGGACAAATTTACGACAACCACCAAAATGCTCTACCATGCATTAACCAATTTATGAGTTGCACATCAGATTTTACTTGCGACTCCACTGTTACTTGTAATTCTACCCTTTCTGTAGTTCCACTGTATGCCGTACTGAGTTCAATTTCATAATGATTCCGTTACCGCTGAGTCGGATGGGATTTCATGCTACCCTTGTGTGGGCATAGCATGTGGCATCTGGTATCCACCTTCGGAAATAGGTGGCAATGTCAGTGTAAAATGCAACTTATAACCTCTCAATAGTTTGCCAAGTATTAAGTTATCAGAATGATTCTTAATTATCAACGTGTCTCAAACCACACCAATTCATTATACACTATTACAATGATTCTTTTATAACAAACAGGGTTTCAAAGTTTCTCCACTCTAAACATCATTCTACAAGCCTGTGTAGGGAATGGTCTCTCCCCCGACCCTTCTAGAATACAATGGGTCCACGCCGCTCGTTACTTCCCTCGCCCATTTCCTTTTCTTTCCAAGCAGTAGCACGTGGCCTCAAATACAATAGTGCCGTCTTAATGACCCACATAATACATATGACCTAACCCATATATTACTGTCCTGCCTTGTCTCAGACAGCGTACATAGGTCCTAGTGACTGGCATGGCGCCACGAAACCACGCCTTTATTACAGGCTCATTTGCAATCTGTCAAGAGTTCCAACTCTCTGCGCTAAGTCCAGAATTGTATGCATCTTACAGCCCAATACTGCCGTATTCTGCTATTATTTTCTACATTATGTTAACAAATAATGTCAGAATTTGTTTATATCACAACAGTGATATACTGTGTACTTTCTCTAGGGGTTTTTATGGCTTAAACTCCCTCAAAGACCGTGTGTTCGTTTCTTGCTGGCATCTCTAGTATGTTCTCATCTTTCCCCCAGTGATCCAGGTTCGACACCAGTCAGCCTAACACCGTAGGGTTCAGTAAAAAAGTCATAAACTCTTTGTGGGACAAAATACTTAGGACTCTTTATAGTAAGGAAAAAAATAATCAGGCATGTTAATAAATCGCTTAGTCAAACACAATACTTGAATGCAAGGTGACGAAGCGCCATTACATGGATAACACACAGACCGGAAAAAAGACAAACAAACAAACACCGTCTGGTCACGGAACTTAGAACACACTCCCACCTTGCAATTTACAGGCAAATTAAATTGCAACCTTCTCACAATCACAAATCAAGTCTGTGGGGCACTCGAATTGTTCTTCCTGACCTGGTAGTATTTACTTCTTCTTGTTCTGCTAGTGGAGATTCTTTGGGCTTGGGCCATTCATTTTGTTCTTTCCTTAGCCATGGCGGCCCCTCTCACCATTGGCTTTCTTTCAATATCTTTGCATTACAGCCTCTTGAGGGAAGGTCTGCAGGGTTCAAAAGTCCGGGAACATGACGCCAGTCAGTAGGATGGCTATGCAGCTTGATCTCTCGTACTCGGTTGCCAACGAACGTGTCCTAATCTCCTGCCCTTTGTAACCATGCTAACACAACCGTTGAATCACTCCAGTAGTAGGTCGTACAGTCTGAAAGATCCAAACTCTTCTTAACTTGGTAGGCAAGTCGAGATGCTATGACTGCTGCTAGCAACTGCAGTCTAGGAATTATCAATTGTTTTACGGGTGCCACTCTTGCTTTACATGCTGGTGTATTCTTTGAAATACACGGTAAGACAGAGTAAGCTTTTGCTTCTCTTTGCTTTAGTTCATCCCTTCCTTTTTCGCAAACACCAATAGTGATCTCCTGATTTCTCATTGTTGGTATATGTTTCTTACACTACGTGTAAGGCTGTTCTAGATATATATCTTCCATGACCCACCTAGCGTCATCTAGCAGCGAATCTCTGAAGTTCCTCAATTTTTCCCTGCACAAGAGGACTTCCTTACCAATCTAGCCACCAGATCTCGTCGCTATCGCCAGCTATCATCTCCGTGATCAAGAGAACTTCGTCTACTTTTTCACCCACCAGGCTGCGCTAGTGACGCCTGCTATCAACTTTTTGAAGATCATTTCATCAAGAGAAATTATTATTTCAAAGTTGGCTATTCTTATATGTATTTATATTGTCTCCTACCCCCCACCTTATTCCCTTCCCTGGTCTCTCCGCGCTCCGTTGAGCTGGCCTCACTTGTACGTCTGAAGTCAAACCAGTCAGTTGGAGCTTAACTAAAGCTCGCCTCCTCTACTCTAGAGGCAAACTTTTAAATTCGACGCCATGTTCGAGTTTTAGAATCAACCGTCAACAGCAACATCGCCTTCTTCATGAAGCAAAGATAAGTACCGACTTCATGTTTTAACCACATTCTCATCGCTTTTAAAAGGCTCAATGCTTTTATTTGGATTTTATAGACAGTGAAAATTGCTATATGTGATAAAATAACTGCTTTCAAGAGATCTTCTTGATCAAACTCGAACTATCAAGTCTAACTTTCAAAATGAAAGATTTTCTGAGATGCTATCTCACATCGAGGGATATTTCTAAAATACCCACTGTCTATATAATCTAGTTTTCCGCCGAGGGATTCTCTACCCAATTTAAACAAGTCATCATTGCTATGGAACCTTCCAGAACCTACACTCTATCTACCAGTTATACTGTAATGTATTTTCCACTTGATATGGGAATACTTTCTTCGCTGAGAAACTTATGTGGGATAAACTTCTAATCCACATAAACTGTCTTCCTACGTGGGAAATTTTCTGCCGTATTTAACTGCCGCCCATAGAAACTACATCTCATAATTCTCTCAAGCCAAAACTCAACTTTTACATAACTGCAATAACTTTCTTTGCCATAAACGTTTTGTGCGATTACAGTGAACTTTTCAACTATATCAACAGACTATAGTGATAACAGTGTCTGTTCAACTTTTCCATCCGCGTCGCGCTCGTCCGAGTACAATAAATACGGCCATGAACACTCTTCCACAATCCCATTTGATCTTTCTCAAACAAAAATAATAAAATTGTTACTTTAGGTCTTGTTTCAATGAGGTGTCACTCTCAATAAGTGCCCTCCCTTACTTGTTCCACATACAACGAATTAATGTCTGTAAAACTTCGTGTCTAGTACACGCCTCAAAGTATATTGTTTCTCCCTTCTAATGAGGAAATCTAATTCTTTCTACTCAAAAGTGAGTTATCTCTAGGTTTCACGAAAGGGAAATTTGCCCTATTTTTCTCGTGATCCCTACTTAAACATAGGAGTTCTAGAAACTTCCTTCCAATTTTTCTCTTCAGGTTTCACAATAAGTGACCTGCCCTATTTGTATAATCTCTAAACGTAGTTCTGTATTAATACAAGAAGTTATAGAAACTTCTATTTCATTTATTCCCGTTTTTTGTTGTTGTTACTTTCGAAGTTGTTATTTGTTCATATTTCTAAGATACCTATCTAGAAATCTTTAAAGTACACACCTTGTACTTGATTTATTGTTTAACCTTAATTACTTTAATTATCTTAAAATTTTCTATTTATCAATCTTAGCTATTTCAAAATCATACGAAGATAGTATCTCGTATAAAAGGTTTAAAACCCAAAAATTGTCAATTGCCTGGTGCAAGCTTTACATGATTTAGGAGGTCTGCGACCCCAATTGTTTACAAAATCAAAATTATATATTTGTTACATAAACTACTTCTTTTTACATTGTTAAATAAATTAAGATTTGTTCTTTTGATTTATCATTTCTCAAACATAACGGTTAGGCAAGATCCTGTCTTCCCTGACTCTTCCTAGGTTTATGCCCTCTTTAATAAAAATAAATCCATTGATAAGGTTTTCACTACATGTTGCATTTGAGCAAGAACTCTTAGTTATTAACTTATTAAAGTCTCTCCTAGCTTTGATAGCTAATTCTAACTGGCCAGTAAGGCAAGCATAGCTCGCTACGCCAGCTTCCTGCTTGTGGAGATTCTCTCTACCACTTATGGTTGGTTTTTCAAAATTTAAGTGTTTCTCATTGTCTAAACTTTTAGTCGGCGCCTTGCTGGGTAAAAGCTTAGTCATTTCTAAATGCAACTATTGGTATTCTAACCAAAATTATTCCAAAGGGTATAATTGCTTTATCCCTATCCTTCTTGGAAGCATTCGGTCGCTCTTTAGAATTTCTACAATTTCAAGAACTAAAATATCACGGCTGATTCAAATTATTTGTATTCTTCAAAATTCCTGTTTAGAAACAAACTCCTTTGAACAGATACACAATAAATCTGTTACTCTTTGTCTTGCCAGACCACCACCCTTCCCCATAGTAAGTATATTTATGCTTGAGAGGGAATACGCTATAGCAGCTTTCTTGCGAATAGCCCAAGTTCCAGCTGCGTTTCCTGATAGCTTCGCCCAGGTCCCTACCCACTTTAGGTATCGGAAAGCGGATTTGCAGTGGCAGCTGCCTTTGAGTATACTTAAAGTTAAAATTATAACTTCTGTTGGACTCTCGTCCTATTTCTCCATCCTTTTTCTCCAGTCCGAAACCCACTTCTTTTTCTTCATCATCTTCCCTTGGGGGTTAGGTTATTCCCAAGCTAATAATCTACCCACATGCCACAAGGCGAACTGAAACCTTTCCAGCAAACTCTGCCCGCAGGAAGACACAAGCGGCAAATGACAATTTACTGGCATCGCAAAACACATGAAAAGTCTTTTCACAGTCCATGAAGGGTTTTAAAGACAGTCTTCTGGGAGTCTGGCAGTTACCCAAATGATGCAAATGTTTTAACCATGCAGAAAATTGCTGGGTTATTTCTTCGGGTAATTGAACATCCCAACCACATCTCAATTTCCACGTATGTTGCAGGAGCAGTTTTGGAATGAGTGTAGTGGGACTGGTATAACCCACGGGGTCAAATATACTCTGGGTTATAGACAGCAGAACTCTCTTCGTAATGGATTCTCCAGTTAATTTAAGTCATCACGAAACAAAAGATCATTTACAATGTCCCATGATACGCCTAAAATTGGAACAATTTCTTTGCCTTTCTCAACCACATTGCCAAACAAAGGAGCAGTTACCCACCCTCTAAGCTCAAACTGTCCAGATGCCTCCAACTGAATGGATTTCCGAACAAATTTATTAACTGATTCTTCAGTTTCAAGGCTAGTAATGCAATTATCTACATAGAACGATTGCTTCAAAATATATGCTGTCTGTCTCATGTCTTCTGGAGCCTGATTTACAGTAGATGACGGTTGATGGTAGCTCCTAGCAAGAAAGGACTCGAAGACACACCAAATACTACACGTCAATGTCTGAATGTGATCATTTTTTGTGCATCAGCACTGCTCTACCACGGGAATTTTAGGAAATCACTATCCCTCGATGATAGGCTTATTTGTAAAAATGCCTTCTTGATGTCAGCAGTAATACCAATGGCACATTTCCTGAATTGCAACAGTAGCTTTGGAACCAACTCGATTAGATTCGGACATTTACAAACACAGTCATTCAATGATGTTCCTTTGTGGTCCTTAGCTGAAGCATCAAAAACCGGGCGTATTTTTGTGGTCTGACTAGTTGCCTTGATGACAGCCCTATGTGGCAAGTAGTACCCTCTAGCTTCATTTTCAGGAACTATCTCTATGATGCAAGATTGGAGCCCGTCTTGAAACACTCCATGATATTCTTTTAATTTCCCAGAAGCACGCAGGCGGTTTGTCACTCCAATAAGTCACTTTTCTGCCAAAGCTTTGTTATCCAGGAATTCCGGATGACCTTCCCTCCACGGCAAGCACACCTCATATCTGTTTTATTCATTAACCTTCACAGTTTGGCTGAACACTGAAGGGTATCAGTATTCAATTCTTCTGTCTTCTTCACAGCCTCCGATTCATTAATACCTATAACCTTAATGAAACATGTAGGCTTATTACAGGTTGTTTGAAGCCTACACCTCTTGCAAAACTTTACCAGCTTGCAGGGATAGCACCACCGGATATACGTCGTGAGGTAGCAGCCAATGAAGAGAGAGCTAAACAGGTTAATCAGTTTTCCCATCCGTTGTACGGTTATGTACCAGCCACCCGTAGGTTGAAGTCCAGGAGAAGTTTCCTCAACACCACTGCAGCCTTGCTAACTACACCAGCTACAGCTAGAAAACAATTGTGGACTTCTCGGCTTGGGAATAACTCTCTATGGGATCACCCTTCGGAAAGCCTCCCACCTGGACATGATCAGAAATGGATCGTGTGGAGGGCACTTAATCGTCTCCGTTCTGCTGTTGGAAGATCTAAGGATAACTTGCAGAAATGGCACTTCCCCGTCGACTCCACCAACTGCGACTGCGGTATGCCCCATACCATGGAGCATCTACTGAATTGTCCGCTGTGCCCTGCCACTTGTACAGCAGAAGATCTTTTACTAGCAACTTCCAATGCTATACAGGTTGCACATTTTTGGTTGACCGTGGTTTGAAAAGACATTGTGTGTTGTATGGCTTACTTCTCTTTTTTGTTTTTTTTTGTTTGTAAATATGTATGTAATTTTTAGTGTAATCCAGTATTTTGTTTGCTTCTGACACGAATAAATAAACCTCCAACTTCCATAAATCTGACAAATCCAAGTTACAGTTGTAGGTTATGGCAGCTAGAGAATTATTTGCAGTTGTTCTGGGGCCCTGAATCGTCCAACCTAATCGTGTTTCAATTGCTACCAGAGCATCATCCAAATGTATACATGAACCAGTTAAGAATGATCCTGAAATGTCTGCTCCTATCAGCAATCCTATATCAGGTGGATTCCTCCCTGTGTCAGACAGAATTATTATTTTCTCATTGAGTTTGGGGTACTGGTTTTGACTATCAACTCTTGGTACATAACCACAAATTTTGCCCTGTTCTAATACACTTATAGATCCTTGATATTCACCATTTACACTTCTCAAAATAATGTCATAGAGATTGTGTTGCTTTTGACTGGTTTCAACTCCCCCAAAACGACTGTGGCTCAACATTTCTTTCCCAGATGGTGTTATATTTAGTTCTCTCACAACATCTGTAGAAATATAGGATCTCTGAGCACCGCTGTCATAAATTGCACGTACTAGTTTAACCTTACCATTATGGACAATATTAACCATTACTGTTTGCAAAAGAGTGTACCCTGACTTCTGTGATAAGAGAGCTTGTGACTCCGCACTCTTTAGGCCTACTTCAACACTTTCAGTTTTCTTACTCTGGATGGGTAATTCTGGACACATAACTGTCACATGGCGCCTAAAACAGACAAGACATTTGACGAAGTTCCGGCACCTCTTAGCACCGTGACCAGCTTTTAAACATACAAAACAACAATTCCTTTTCTTGAGCAAATTCCTTTTTTTTTTAATCCAACGACATCATTCTTCCTTTCAAGCACTCTGTAGCCGCATGAGAAGTTCTATCACACCACACACATTTTCTATCTGAGCTTTGTTGTTTAGAACTCCCTGAATATATGCACGCTTCAGTAGGTAATCTGCTAGTTTTACTATTGTCAAAACTATCACTAGCGACACCCCTATTACTAGAAATACCACTGCGAGCCAACTGAAGGCGCTTTTCACTTTCGACCACAAGTTTCAAGAACTCCAGCAGATTAGCTAGACGGTCTCTAGGATCATGAATTTCAGCTCTATTTACCGTACGTGCCCTTTCCCATGCTCTTAGGATATCATCAGGTAAAGCTGACTCAACCAACGGATACAACATGGCAGCATACTTCTCCCTCGTTACTCCTAGGGTCTCGAAGGCTCTAAGTTGAGTTTCTAATCTGTCATACAGTTTTGCTAAAGATATAACATCATGTGTTATCACCAAACCAAGTAATTCGCGAACGTATATCTCTATTAGTAGTTCATCACGAGCAAACCTTGATTTCAGCTGTTCGATGGCTTTAATATAGTTAGGGCCTGAAGGGGGAAAGCTCTTAACAAGTTCCCTAGCACTGGATCCCGGCACTGTTGCTTGTATTAAGTATTGGGACTTGTCCTCATCAGCAATTGTTTCGTCATCATTAATCTTGCGAAACTGTCCCCAGAAACCTAACCAATTTCTCACATTACCATCAAACGCCTTCAGTTCCAATTTAGGTAATCGTGAGTTCCTTTTATGCGAAGATGAGAAATTTGCTTCACTTCCACTTTCTGATACGACATTCCCTCGATCAAGAAGTACATTCTCATACCTGGTTTTGGCTGCTATCCATTCTTCTTTATATGTTTCGTACTCCTTTTCCCAAATTTGTTCATCGAAATCTTCTGCCGTAAACCATAGATCCCGTATATTGTCTTCTATCATGAAGAGACGCATTGCTTTGTCCTCTAGAATTTTGAATGCAGTTGTTACGTCGTCTGGCACGCGCGGATCTACGCCCAATTTCTGTTTAAACACGTTCAATGATTTCGTGTATAAACGTCGCACTAAACCGCGTTTTAATTTTTCCATTTTTCCTAATCCTGGCAAGGTCTCCAGATGTTAATAAAACGCTTAGTCAAACTCAATACTTTGTTGGTTGGTTCCTTAGTTTAGGGGCTGCGACAACGCGGTCATGTAGCCCCGTGTACTTTGGGTGTGTGTAGAATCTGTCTGATAACCGGTGTTAATTGTGATGACTGTATTAGTGTGTGTATCTGTTTTTTTAATTCAAGTAGGGACTGCAACTTTGAAACTCAATACTTTAATGCAACGTGACGAAGCGCCATTACATGTATAACACACAGACCGGAAAAAAGGACAAACAAACACCGTCTGGTCAAGGAACTTAGAACAGTTTTGTATAAAAGTCATAAACTCTTTGTGGGACAAAATACTTAGGACTCTTTATAATAAGGAAAACAATAATAATCAGGCATTTCATTTAACTAGAATCACACGATAGAAACTCATTTCCACACATCTATCTTTGTGCCATATTAAAAACACATGAAGTTAATATGGCCACAAAACTATTGCTAAATATGTATTTGGTGGAAATCATTATAAATGTTAATTTATATTTTATTTATTATTAAACCACTAAATAGGCCTAACTCATTCTTAACCACTACACGACTATTTTTTTGGTTGGTTGGTTGGTTCTTAAGTTTAGGGGCTGCGACAACGCGGTCATGTAGCCCCGTGTACTTTGGGTGTGTGTAGAATCTGTCTGATAACCGGTGTTAATTGTGATGACTGTATTAGTGTGTGTATCTGTTTTTTAATTTTAAGTACTGCAACTTATAATTTTTCAAATAGTTCCTACTTTTGCCGCCAAGCGCCACCGTCAACGACTACTAGGTCTAATTCAGAACTTAGCTACTAGACGCCACCGCAGTCGGCGCTTGGCAACGAACGTAGAAACCTAAGAGCGTTGTTTACATTCTTAACCTATCCAATTTAGCTTCACACAGGTGCAATTAGTGGAAGGATCTTTAACATGCCATAAATCTATGACATGGGACCGCCGGCTTTACTTCCCCTCCGAAGGAAGGCATACTGAGGGATTTTTAACGCTCTTAAAAAATCCAACGGCTTCGGCCGGGTTTGAACCCGCTATCTTGGACTATTTTTTTTTAATTACTTGATTAAATTTATAGAAATTAAAAATTTTAAAACTACAAAATAAAAATTTCTTGGTCTCTTTCCGCTAAACAAACAAATCTTTCTCTTCCTCAGTAAGTCCAACACACAATTTGTGAACATAATTTCCATAAAAAAGTACAAAGTCTCATATTTTGCACTTCATCTTCACTGCAAACAGCACTGTGCCAGCTCTCAGTCCGTTTTGTTGAAGCTTTCTTTGGGATAGCTTTCCCCTTAGCTTGCGTACAGTCTTGATGTTTGTCGTTCTTCTTGGTCTCTTTATTAGCTTCAAATAAACTTTTATTCAATACGACTGTTGATAGCAGGTTTTATAACCCGGGTAGTTCTTTGTTTCTTTTTTTTTTTTTTTTTTTTTGGCGAAGGCAGCATTTCTTCAAAAGAACTGTGATGGGATGTACTTTCCACTCCTTTTTAGGTACGCAACTCACCGAATTCACCTAGGTCATGAGCCATGTTTAACATCTCTCATTTCTTTATTTTTCTTTGGCGGCCGTCCCGGTTGACTGAGACGCCATGTGAGATACTTTCTGTCCGGACGTGCCTTGAGGCTCTCCGCCTTATTATTTAAAATGTAATGTTTTTCCTTTTTATTTAACATTGTTATTATGCCGAAGCCTTCCATTTACTCATGTAAGTAATACATCTAACCTTGTGTCCACTATGCTCATTTCCTAAATTTAACCTTTCTTTTTGATCTTCGTCGTGTGCTTGGATTTGCTGTGGAACCAATCGTAATGGCGGTCTCCTGTTTTATTTTGTTTGAGTCTTCGTTTAACCTTTTATTTGTGCCGTGAAATATATCTGCGAGTGATTTTGTGAGTGTATGTTTTTCTTGCTGCCAGGTGCATTGATGCTGTTTTGATTGGGCATATCTTCGAATGGGTCTCCCGTGGTTTGTGGACGTTGGCGTTTCGACCATTCTCCCAACACGAGGCATGACACCATATATTTTAGCCCTTATGTTTTCCCTTCATTCCATGCTTCGGGCAACTGGATCACGGCGGTAACTTTAAGTAGGCCTTACCGTATTCAGCTCGAACTCGGAACGTAAGTTGGGGACCATATAGGTTTAGCATGTTTTGCTAGACTACCTACAAGCACGAGTTGCTTTGAGTTTTATTTCTGCATCGTCGGCTGGCATTTTGTGTGTTTGACTGCGTGTATGTATCTTGATAAATTTCACGGACACCTGACGTCATTTGTTTCTTCTTATAGTATCTTTGGTTTTGCTTTTCTTTTCTCTGGGGACTGCCAGCTCGATCGCATCCCCATTGCTCGCCACAGCTTCTGCGACACGCACACAGCCTCTTGTTTTATCTTTGCTATGCTTGTTATTTGTGGTCGTCATGACAACCATCCATCTCTAGGCTGAGAAGTGATTGTTGTTGACCAGAGACCGGCTCGATTGCCTCTTGATCTTTTACTTCCTCCCTTTTTACATCGTTTTCACCGAAGTGAGCACAGGTATGAATTTAATTTGTTAACGTTATTTACTATCGTAAGTTATTTATTGTTATTTATATTTATCTTCCCCGTTTGAAAGTGACTTTATTTGACCCCTAGGTGAAGGGTATTCTTTTTTGTGTGTGTTATTCTGGCCGGGTTTCTTTGTGTGTTCGGTTTCAATTCATTAAATTTCCATTTCTTTACCCATGTGTCTTATTTAGTAGTGTTTGGCGATCGGGCTGCTCGCTCTCTCTCTCTCTCTCTCTCTCTCTCTCTCTCTTCAAACCTAGGCCTAACTTATTCTAGCTTTCTAGCACCAGGAGGGTATTCCTACCACTCGTCGTGGGACCACCTTCACGCAGTCTGGAGTCGCTCGGCACATCTGGCCTGCAAGTACGGGCCCAGCACAGGTCAGAAATTAACATCCATTTCCACTGCGTACTCCTTTCTTTTCTAGTTGGTTCCAGTGATGCAGCTAGGAGGCACGCCAAGAATATGTTTATTTTAATGCAGCTGATATGGCCAACTGCTGTGATTATGGCCAAGGCTGGCCATATTAACAACAAGGTAGATTTGTTTAAAACAGTCCTAAATATTTAACTACTGGTTAAAGAAAAGTAAATTTCTATATCTCTACTCGAATCAGCGTATGAAACTGCACACCAGACAAACCAACAATTAAAATTAACTATCGATAGGATATGAGAACAAAGGCGTTCTTACCTGAGTGAGATATATATATTCGTATGGTAGGGCAGATGACCTCGTAGTTCCGCCCCTTAAAACAACAATAACTAACTAACTAACTACAAGTGATCTACATATATATACAAATATGTACATAATAATCAAAAATGAACATCAAGGCTCTTCAACCAGGAAAGCGCTGGAGCTGATGCTTTCATGAATTCTTCCCATTCGCCTGCGAAGCTACGCTGTGGGCACTTTTGAATGATGTGGTACATGGTCTGTTCTTGAGCTCCGCAGTCACAAGCTGGTGATTCTAGCCAACCCCATTTGTGTAGCATTGCTTTGCACCTTCCGTGGCCAGTTCGAGCACGATTTAGTTGGCTCCACGTAGCTCTTGGTAGATCAATTCCTGGGATATGCTGGGAAGGATCATCTAAATGGATTTGGTGAGATGAAGAAAAATCTCTCCACCTTTCCTTCCAGATTTTGCTGATGTTGTAAGGCTCTGGCTGTTTAATAATGTCGTCACTCCAAATAGGATTCCTGGATTTCAGGCGCATGGGTGGAGGATTACTCAGTACAGGGTGAACCGGAAAGTGCTTGAAGTCAGAACAGATGTAAGTTTTCCAAGCGTGGGCAGCTGCTTGTTGTCGTCTCAGTTATGGAGGAGGAATGCCTGCCAGGGCGTGCAGCCATGGCACAGGGGTTGATCTTAATGTGCCCGTTATAATCCTTAAGGACTCATTGAGCTGAGTATCCACTCTGTTGACATGAGCACTTCTACACCATACCGGTGACAATATTCGGCAACAGAGTAGACTAGCGCAAGGCTTGCCATACGAAGAGTACTTGCATGGGCACCCCATATTGTGCCAGCCAGTTTGCGGATGATATTGTTCCTGGTCTTACGTTTTCCTGCAGTATTCTCACGGTGTTTATTGTAGGTCAGAGAACGGTCCAGAGTTACTCCTAGGTATTTGGGGTTGGGATTGTTTCTCAGCCTCCTTCCGCAGAATGTAATGTTCAGCTCTTGTTTGGAGATTCTACTATTAAGGTGAAAAGCTGTGGCCTCAGTTTTTGATGGGTTTGGGCAAAGCCTCCACTGTTTGAAATAGTTTTCAAGTTTTTGCAGGTCCTGTGTCAGGATTTTTTCCCCGTCTCCAGATATTTGGTTTGGATTGCTATGGCAGAGTCATCAGCCTGAGCACACTCTGAAATAACGATTCCTTAACATGGTGGATAGCAGGGCAGTGAGTCTTCTGCACGGTAGTGCTTGTTTTAACTTCAGCATTAATCCATAAATCCACGCTGTATCATAGGCAGCTGTTAAGTCGAGGAAAGCCACAGATGTTTTTAGTCCTCTTTGGAAATCTGCTTCTATAAAGGATGTTAGAGCTAAGACTTGCTCACAACAGCTTCGTTTTTCCCTGAATCCAGCCTGTACTGGTGGTATTCTGCTGTCTACTGTGCAGTAAATTCTATTGTAAGTTAGGCGTTCCAGGAGTGTGGTTACATATTTATATCTTGTACCCCGCCCTTTCATTGGGCACAATCGTGTTTACCGACTGAAGAGCTACAAATGACAAGATTCCGAATTCACAAAGCAACATTTTAATTTATTTTATGGTCTTCTTCTTCTTAAGTATTCAATCCATGAATTGGTCTGCGGCAGTTCTCCAGTCGACTCTATTTATAGCTTTCCTCTTCATCTCTTCATAGTTTCTGCATCCGACATCACACATGATTTGCTGTACATATTGTAGGCGTGGTCTTCCTCAACATCTTTTGCCTTCAACCATTCCCTCCAATACCGTTTTCAGCAGGCTATCGTGACTCAAAATATGTCCTATCAGTCTAGTCCTCCTCTTTTAATGCTTTTCCATAAGGTATAATTTTCCTCCATCTTTTTAAATACTTCAGCATTCGTTATTTTTTCTGTCCAGCTAATTTTTAGCATTCTTCTATAACACCATTGTTCAAAAGAATTTAACCACCTTTTTTCTTCTTTTCCAATTGTCCACATTTCGCAACCATAAAGGGCAATACTCCAAACATACGCTTTTAATAATCTTTTTCCGGTTTTAAGATTAATGGATTTGTAGTGAATAAACGTTTCTTTTTGTGGAATGCTAATTTGGCTTGTAAAATTCTACATTTGATATCTTTCTTGCTTCTTCCATCTTTGGTAATTTTCCTTCCGGGATATTTAAATTCTTGAACATTTTGTAGTGTTTTGTTGCCCACCACTATTTTCATACTTGAGTCTGCTTTTTATCGCAGACCATAACTTTCGTCTTTGACTTATTTATTTTCATCTTGTATTCATTATCCATGATTTCCTCCATTTTTACTATTATGTGAGCTATGTGTTAGCCTGGTGTTACACTCTGTTTTCATGATGTGTGTTTCCTTCCAGTTGATATGCGAGTACACTCAGTCAGTGTTCGTGCAACCTGCCTTTCTGCGAATCACCCACAATAGTCTGGTCTCTATCCTGGAGCAGAGCTATCTCAATATTGAGTCCGAGATGGGGGTGTTCATGGCGGCTAAGAAGTGGGCTATTGCCAAATGCAGTGAAAAGCGTAAGTGTACAATACAAAACTATAGCCTATTATTAGGTTTATAAATGAAAGGTCCACGGGAAGAAGGGGGAATGTCACTTAAAATATAAAATCAAGATATTAGCGCGATCTGGCAGACCTCGTTGTGACGTATTGAAGACACAATTGAGGAGCTCGTTTCCAAAACGATCTAAGTCAGTTTTGGACGAAATTGAGAAATCCGTTGGATCTTGTTCGTAATGTGTAGACCTATGTATGTTACTAATATGTTATTCTAGAACTCATTATGTCATCGTAAATTGTAACGTAGGATATTGCAATTTTTTTTTCTTCAAAACTGTACCAAGTCAGGCCGTGATGTCTTCCAAACTCTGCTAAATCTGATGTGCATGCGTACGAGTAAGCTCCTATTCCCCACCAGGCCGTCATGTCTTCCAAACTCTGCGAAGTCTAAGTGACTTAGTTTACTTTTGGAAAATTGGCATTTTAACGTTAATAACTCCAAAATAGGATTTTGGTTCATTATCATTGTTCTTCATACTAATTTGAAAAAGGTCTCTTTATTTGATAATGAAGTAATATTGGCAAAGTAGGCTCCTGTTCAAAAAATGTATCCTGAAAAATCATCATTTTTGACTTAGTGAGTTTTGAAAACGAGGTCTTCATTGTGTCTAGCTAAGAACAATGAGGGTTGTGAGAAAATGACGTTTCAAGTTGACGCGTACATATAAGTACATATAAGTAATAATAATAATAATAATAATAATATTATTATTATTATTATATAAGTAATGACACATTAAAACTCGTTTCCAGAACATTTTACACTATTTGACATTCCCCCTTCTTCCCCTGAACCCTTCAAATACTGTACAGTATACAAGTAGCAAGTATTGAATCACTACCATTGCTCACAAACCCCATGGTATCACCACGAACTGGCGAACACCATTCCACCTTCTACCACCACTAATAAGGGAAGTCTTGAAAAGCATTTAATTCGGATTTTGTTCAAATTTTGGGTGGGTGCCTGAAGCAAAGAGGATATAAAAAGTAGGTTGGCTCAGGTAAGAAAAGCATTTCTACAGAAAAGGAATCGGTTGACATCGAATATAGAGTAGATTTAGGCATTAGGAAGACATTTTTGAAAGTTTTTGTCTGGAGCGTGTCACTCTATGGAAGTGAAACTTGAACTGTTGGCGCAGCAGGAAGGATGAGAATAAAAGCATTTGAAATGTGGTGTTACAGGAGAATGATGAAGATCAGATGGGTAGATAAAGTAACAAATGAAGAGGTTATTATTTGGCGTATGGCACATAAAACATTAAATTATCACATACATGTTATTCTATAATAGTTCCAGCTATTGAAACATAACTTCCTACATATATCTGTATACAAAGGTATTCATGTTCTTTATGTAGCATACAGTATCTGTTGTTACAGTTAAAAGCCCTTGAAGTCCCCACAATATGCATGGTTTGGGCACTCGGTCACTAAGTGATGAATTGTCTGTTTCTCTGCAACACAGTCACATTTTGATGACGGGACTATTTCCCACTTGTGGAGAGCGTCTGCACATCTTCCATGGCCAGTGCCGATACGATTGAGGGCTGTCCACACAGAGCGAGGTTGATCAAATCCTGGTGGCTTTTCCAGGATACAGGGCATGCTACGACATCGTTCAGGGCAGTGTTGTTGCCAATTTTGGCTCCATGAGAGACGAATGTCGAACTTCTCTTCTGACAAAATTCTGGCTGTGGAAATAGCAGGGTTCCTTGATCTGAGCCGTTTTCGCTCCGCATAGGCTACGTCATTTAACAAAGGCAGCTGCGGATTATCCATGATCTTCTGATATTCTCGTACGAGAGCACTCTTCCTTCTAGCATCAGGTGGTGGAATATGACTTAGAATGGGTAGCCAATGAGAGGGAGTAGATCGTATGGTCCCACTAATAATGCACATAGTCTCATTCAACTGCGTGTCTACTTTCTGTGTGTGAGCGCTGTTTATCAACACTGGTGCGCAGTATTCCGCAACTGAATAAACCAACCCAAGAGCTGAGGTTCGTAGTGTGTCTGCTGAAGATCCCCAGCCAGTACCACACAGTTTATGCAGGAGGTTGTTCCTACTCCTCAACTTGGCAGCTACCTTCGTGAGATGTTCCTTGTAGGAAAGTGTCCAATCCAAAATGACCCCAAGATATTTAGGGCAAATGTTATGATGAAGTCTGTTTCCCTCAAAGTACACATTGAGAACTCTGTTTGAAAATTGACTCGATAGATGGAAACAGGACACTTCTGTTTTAATTGGGTTGGGTTGTAGTCTCCACTGGCGAAAGAACTTGCCTAACGTATCCAAATCTGAACTTAGGACTTGTTCAGTTACTTCAAATGTACTGTTCTGAGTAGCGATGGCCCAGTCATCTGCATAACCAAACTTTTTAGATTTTGTTTCTGGCATGTCAGCTAAGTACAGATTGAAAAGCAGAGGGGCAAGGACAGAACCTTGTGGTAAATCATTGTTTAGTGTTTTCGTAGAGCTGACATCCTTTCCGATTACTACAGCAAAATTTCTTTCATTAAGCTTGTTGTCAATTAGTCGCGTTGTTTTTTGACACGGGATCACCTGTAGTAATTTATACAGCAGCCCATGCCTCCAGACTGTATCGTATGCGGCACTTCAGTCTATAAAAGCAACTGATGTTTTCTGCTTCATTTGATATCCTGCCTCTATGAAGGTGGTTAGAGATAGGACCTGATCAGCACAGCTGCGGTTTGGGCGAAAGCCAGCTTGTTCAACAGGTAGATTCTCATAAACCTTTAGGCAAATTCTGTTGTACAGCAACCTTTCTAGAAGCTTATAGATGACACTCAGCAATGCAATAGGACGATAATTCTTTGGATTGTTATGTGATTTGCCAGGTTTGAGTACTGCAATGATTTTCGACTGCTTCAATTTGTATGGAACTGTACCTGTTGCTATTATATCCGAGAAAAATTCTGTAATCCAACGTTTCGCGTACTTCCCAGAGTGCAGAAGAAATTCTGGATGTATACCATCACTTCCAGGAGTTTTGCCAGCTTTTACATCTTTCAGAGCGACTATGATTTCAGAGGTGGAGAAAGAGTTTGAGAACTCTGATTGATCAGCGCTGTTCTTTCTGAGGATACTAAGTTTACGTTTAATTTGCCGGTAAAGGGTTTGTCTCTTGGTGATCTAGATGTAGACAATATATGTGCTGCAATCTTATTGGCTGATATGTGATTGTTCTCTCTCACCTTATTCTTAGCTCCTCCTGTGATTGTTCTCTCTCACCTTATTCTTAGCTCCTCCTAATTTGTGTAAGAGTGACCATGCTTCTCTGCTAGAGGTTTGGAAGTTAAGTGATTCGACAGTCTAGGTCCATTTGACACGGCGTGCCTCATCCAAGCTATGTAGCAGGTCGTCTGCAATTTCTTGATCTCCTCCCTTCAAAAATTCAACATATAGTTCCTCACAAGCTTCATCCCAACCTGGAATGTATTCCTTTCGGTAACCTCTTGGTATAGCTTTTCTTTACTGCACATATGATTGCACCAACAAGTCTATCGTAATTACTAGCTTTTGGAGGGATCCATCCCAGGCCCTTGTCCAAATTATCAGCAAATGCATCCCATTCCGCCTTCTTGAAATTCCATCTTGGTTGAGGATGAGATTATATCAGTGGTATACTAGTCCCAATTTCAAATATAACTGGACGGTGCTGACTGTGTGGGAAGTCTGGTAATACTAGGCGTGAGGTTCGTAGTGGCAATCTGTTTTCGTTGGTGGTCACGAAACAAAGATCTGGGTTGTACTCCTGCCGCCATGCTGCCGACTTATAAGTTCCTCTGTCTTTAGCATCAAATACCAAATACAAGTTGTTGTCTTCTGCCCAGTTAACTAACGTTTCACCGTTCTTGTCGATGTTCCTGTATTTCCATTGAGTATGATGACTGTTGAAGTCTCCAAGGTACACTGCAGGATGCGGTGATGTTGTTATGACTTGCATTGGCCAGGATATAGCTGGAGGTTTATATATATTGGATATGGTCACATCATCTATTTTAATGATTACTTCGTGAATTGCAATGAGGTCTGAAGCTGAACAGAGTGTAGCATTTTCAACTGTGGTTCGAACATCCGTTGCCACACCATAAGCATGATGGTATGTTGCTCCTAGTAATTCATAACCTGGAATTTTCCTCTACGCTTCAGTGCTTCTTCGTCTGCAGTATGGGTTTCTTGGATAGCAACAACATCGATTTCATTTTGTATTAAGATTTTTTTTTGACCGAGTCACGGCGGGATAACCGTTACATCAAGTACAGAGGAAATGCTGTATTACAGCCTGTCCATGGGCTGAGAGATGGCATCCCCATTAATGGACTTACTTTCCTCAGGCTAGCAACCCGTTGGAAGGATATTTTCATTGCTTTCAAGTCTTGTAAAGGAAGGGAAAGTGCAAGACCGTAACGGGACATTTGGCACAATACTTGGAAGGAAGATGATGATTAAGATTTTTTGTAAAACTTGACATTTCGGCCTTCTATGTTCATTTGGCAAATTCTAATGACAGGGCCAAGATTCTTAGCTGGAAAGCCCTGAGAAGGGCCATTTGAATTCATGTTTTGTGACATCAAGCAATGTTGCAGGCCAGGAGATCGCTGGGATTGTCTGGCTGCCTAAGACGATTGGGAGAGTAGAGATGTTTCTGGCGACTGCTAATTAAGATAAGAGATAGGTTGGCAGGATGAATACTAAGACACCCGGAAATAGCAAACTTAGATATGGAAGGAAAGGTCGAGGACAAGAAATGTAGGGGTAGACCAAGGTTAGAATATGTCAAATTGTCTCGGATGAAAGGTGTGGTAGCTATGTAGAGATGAAACGATTAGCCTAGGAGAGGGAGACATGGAGCGCTGCATCAAACCAGTCAAAAGACTGAAGACTCAAACACATACAGCTGAAGTTATGTGCATTTCAACAATGAAACAGCATCAGTCCAGTTTAACATTTAATACCTCTTTTGCAACATTGAAATTGGTAAATTTATGCACAGATGGGTGTCGAACAAACATGTGAGGTGATGCAGAGACAGCATGTGCCACATGTCAATGGTGTCAAATGATGGTAGCATGAAAGATACGCCATACACAATATTAAACAGTCCAACAGAATAGCATCAAACAATCAATACTGTCACAAGTTTCGCCCTAAGACACCAGTTTATATTTTATATAGATCATATCTCTCATGCTAGAGCCTCCGTGGCTGAGGCAACAGCACGCCGGCCTCACACCGCTGGGCCCGTGGTTCAAATCCAGGTCACTCCATGTGAGATCTGTGCTGGACAAAGCGGAGGCAGACAGGTTTTTTCTCCGTGTTCTCCACTTTTCCCTGTCAAACTTTCATTCCAGCAACACTCTACATTATCATTTCATCTGTCATTCATTAATCATTGCCTCAGAGGAGTGCGACAGTCTTCGGCAACCGGCACAGTTCATATCCTCGCCGCTAGATGCGGGCTTCATTCATTCCCCCCGTGTGGGTGCGGGATAGAATACACCCACGGTATGCCCTGCCTGTCGTAGGAGGCGACTAATAGGGCTGACATGGCCGAATAACTTGCCAGTTTTTGATTTGTTCAGACCTCCTGTGGATGGGGAGGGCAGAATTCATCCACGGTATCCCCTGCCTGTCGTAAAAGGCGACTTAGAGGGGGCCTTATAAAGGTCGATTTTGGATTTCTGGTCCCAGTTCTGGTTTGACCTATAGATATAAACATGGATGCTGTTAGGGGAAGGGCAACCAACATGGCCATCTGGCCAGAAGGCCTAGACGGTATGCCCCATCCTGTCAGGTGGGTGCGCCATGTACCCTTTCGGTAGTATCCGCCTTACAACGAAGGTCCCTGCATGGCCGAATACTGGAGCTGCATAAATCACTGTGCATGCCGAGGGGGAAGTGCCTGTTCGAGGCACTGGGACCCCGGGCAATACCTGCTATGCCAGGTAAGTATTGCCTTGGCTGGGTGGCGCCCACAGTGATGGCCCCCGTTCGGAGTGGGCAGTATTCAGGGAGAATTTCGTCCGGGATGCCTACTAAGCGCTCACGGACACCCTCAAAAAGCAGTCTCTAGAGTGTCGAGCTAATCCCAAGGTGTATACGCCTTGGGATGAAGCCTTTAATAAAAGATTTGCGACTGATAGATCTCCTCGCTACCTGGTAGCTACCAGGACAGAAGGGGATGATTTAAAACTCATTAAATCGATCATTTTCGCTGAGGAAATTGAGGGGAAATTTGGTGATCTTAACGGGATTTCCAAGCTCCGGAACGGGCAGCTCTTGCTGCATACCGTTAGCCGGCAGCAAACCGAAGCGTTGCTGGAATGCATGCAATTCGGCGAAATCTCCGTTAAAATCACAAAGCACGAAACGCTGATTGAGGTCCGTGGAGTTATTTTCCATCGTGACCTCATTTTGAATAGCGATGCTGAACTGTTGCGGGATCTGGGGGAAGAGAGGCGTCACCAAGATTAGGCGCATCGCCCGAAAGATTGGAGAGAAGAGCGTCGATACCGGCGCTTTTATTCTCCATTTTGAGGGCGATGTTGTACCTAAGCAGGTGAAGGTCACATCGTACCACTGCGATGTGCGACCGTACATCCCTCCACCTATGCGCTGTTTTCAGTCCCAGAAATTCGGGCATGTTTCTTTCTGGTGCACTGCCGAGGCCGTGTGTAGAGAGTGTGGCAAGGGGTCACATGAGGGTGAGAGGTGTAAGCCTCCCCCGATTTGTCCTAACTGCCAAGGAAGTCACTCTCCGCGATCGAAGCAGTGCCCTGAGTTCTGTAAAGAAGCAAAGATCCAAGAGATCAGAACATTGGATCGGCTTTCATATCACGATGCTCGCAAGAGATACCATGATATGAATGCTCCCGAATTTCGGGTATCGTTTGCAGCTGCAGTGACGCCCTCAATCACCCCTGCCGTAAAAGTTTCCAGTGCAGTACCCTCGATGTCCTCTTTTAGTGCGATTTTAAAGTCTCCCCTCGCTGCACCAGCGAGCACTGTCAGCCCGAAGGAGGTTCCAGAACCTTCTTCGGCCACAGAAAAGAAGGCGCTGGTTATACTATCTAAACCGGCGAAACGGTCGGCGAAAAAGTCATCCCCAGCTAACCGGGGAAAGAAGACTTTGCCGACCAGGGCTGGTCCTTCTTCCAGCCCACCTAATACGAAAGAGATAGGAGAGAAGAGGGAGACGGTGCGTCGCCGTCTCTCTTTCGCCCTACTGCTGACGGGGTGGCTGCTGTCTCTGCTGGCCTTACCGTTCCCACGACCATCAAGGAAGCGAAGCTGGCTGAAGCAAGCCCGTCCGTATGGTGGAACTCCCCTATAGAAAGGAAAAAAGATCGGCGGAGGAGAGAGGAACGGTTCAGCGCCGTTTCTCTTCCTCTCCTAAAGACAGGGCAGCTCAGGTATCTGCTGGCCATCCCGCCCCCACCACCACCAGTGGAGCGGTGCCAACAGGAGTTGCCTTGTTTTTTAAGGAACTGGCATCTGTGGGCAAGGGACCAACAACTTCTCCAAATAGACGTCAGCACCAATCTAGGAAGAAATATCATCGGGACGTGTCGGGGACAGACAGCCAGTCTTCGGACCGGGAGGAAGTCCCTCGACACCGCTCTCGCTCTTCCCCAAGAGCGAGACTCCCCCAAGAGCGAGACTCGTGAGGTCCGACGACGACCGCGCGCAACCCAAAAGAGACCCCGCTCCATTTTCTTCGTCTTCGGACGGAGATGTGGAGATTGAGGTGTGCTCTCCTGCCCCATCATCTCCAGCTAGAAATGGGAAAGGGTGGCAAACGGTCAAACATAAGTAGAAGACCCACTTCTACTTAAGTCCACACTATGGCACTATTACAATGGAACTGTAATAGCTATTCTGTTCATCTCGCTGAGTTATGACAATTAATATCTCTGTTTTCGGCAACCATTGTCTGTCTTCAGGAATCCAGGTTTCGTCCTGGACATGAGACAACAATGCGTCACTTCAAAGACCGGGTGGACGGATCTGTGGCCGCCAGTCGTGTCTGCACTCTCGTCCACTCTAGCCTCTTTAGTGAAGAGGTCCCGTTGTGTACTCAGCTAGAAGCAGTTGCAGTTCGTACTTCGTTGCCAGTAATGGCAACAGTATGTAACGTGTACATCCCCCCTGATCCTCAACTGGATTACGGCCAGCTGGTGGATCTAGTCTCTCAGCTCCCCCCTCCTTTTCTCCTTCTGGGAGATGTTAATGCCCACAACACTATCTGGGGCTCCGCTACCACTAGCGGTAGAGGGAGAGATTTTGAGAGATTGATCGGGCGGCTGGACCTGTGTTTGTTGAACACAGGGGAACCTACGCACTTCTCTATTGTTCACGGCACTTATTCAAGTATCGATATTACCTTGTGCAGTCGTGCGCTGGTTCACCTGCTACAGTGGGGTGTACATGACGACCTTTGTAATAGTGACCATTTCCCGATTATCCTTAATCTTCCGAACCAGAGAACCATCGAGTTACCCAGTCGATGGCTTCTCCGTCGGGATGATTGGCCAACTTTCACGGCACGTGCGGTGTTTGCCGAAGATTCCTTTGAGAGTGTCGACGATCATACCATTCACATTAGGAATGGTATTTTGGTTGCTGCTGAGGAAACAATACATTCCTCATCCGGCAACTCACGCCGGAAGCTTGTCTCTTGGTGGACAGCCGAGATTGCAGCAGCCATTAAAGATCGTCGACGTGCTTTCAAATGCTATCGGAGGCAAAACACTATTGCCAACCTTATCACCTTCAAAAGGATGCGTGCTAGAGCCCCATATCTGATTCGGGAGAGTAAGAAAACGACATGGGAAAAGTATGTGTCGTCTATGACGGCGCTTACTCCCTCATCTTAAGTGTGGACTAAGCTTCGTCGGATCTCCGGACTCCCGACATCATTGTCGATACCCGGAGTATCCATCAATGGAGACATTATCTCGGACCATCTCGCCATTGCCAACAGTATTGGATCGCACTTCTCCGATGTATCCTGCTCTGGGAGCTACGATTCTACATTTCTGACTCTGAAGCGGGAGGCAGAGACTCACCCCTTGTCCTTTGCCACTGCTGCTTCGGAGTCCTATAATGTACCAATCTCTGAATGGGAACTGCGCAGTGCGCTTGCACTGTGCAGGGATACGGCTCCTGGACCGGATAACATACATAATCAAATGTTAAAACATCTGTGCGAATCCAGTATAAAACAACTGTTGATCCTCTTCAATCGTATATGGATTGAGGGGGAGTTCCCATCTCAATGGCGAGAGGGGATCGTGATACCGATTCCCAAGGCTGGAAAGGATCCTAAGTTTGTCAGCAGCTATAGGCCCATTTGTCTGACAAATGGCCTGTGTAAGCTGCTGGAGAAGATGGTGAACCGTCGACTGGTGTGGTTCTTGGAGGAGAAATGATGATGATGATTGTTGTTTTAAGGGGCCTAACATCGAGGTTATCGGCCCCTGTTGGAGGAGAAAGGTCTCCTGTCTGAGTACCAATGTGGATTTCGCTCTCATAGGTCCTCCACTGACCATCTGGTGCGACTTGAGAGCGCCATACAGGAGGCATTTTTCCGAAAGCACCACCTAGTCACGGTTTTCTTTGACCTCGAGAAAGCCTACGACACCACATGGCGCTACGGGATCCTTTCCACCCTTCACAAGTGGGGACTCCGTGGTAATCTACCGACTTTCATTTCGAATTTCATGTCCGTCCGACTCTTCCGTGTAAGGGTCGGTAGGACATTATCGCAATACTTTACTCAGGAAAATGGAGTTCCTCAGGGTTCAGTGCTGAGTGTCACCTTGTTCGCGATTGCCATAAATTGCATTGTTTCCGCCGCCGGGTCCGCGGTAGTTCCATCGCTGTATGTGGACGATTTAGCTCTGCATTACAGCTCTGGAAGTATGGCAGTCGTGGAACGGCAATTGCAGCTAGCTATCAACCGGGTCGACAGGTGGGCTCACAACCGGGGTTTTCGTTTTTCAGCAGCGAAAACCTCAGTCGTCCATTTTTGTCGGCTCCGGAGGCTACATTTACACCCTGAACTACATCTCAGGGATTCTGCGTTGCCGTTGGTTGACACTTATCGCTTCCTGGGGCTCCATTTTGACAGCATATTAACGTGGCAGCACCATATACGGCAACTGAAAATGACTTGTCTCAGGAAACTGAACATGCTCAAGTTTCTTAGTGGCACAATGTGGGGAGCTGACCGTGCGCTGCGCTACGGTACTACCAAGCCCTCGTCCTGTCCCGGCTAGACTATGGTTCTGCGGCATACGGTTCAGCAAGGCCGGCAACCTTGAAAATGCTGGACAATATCCGCCATAGTGGCGTTAGACTGGCTACCGGTGCCTTCCGGACCAGCCCGATACCCAGCCTACTCGCCGAATCGGCTGTTCCACCTCTAAATTATAGACGCCAACATATGCTTTTAGCATATGCTGCCAATGTGCGTCAAATGCCGTAACACCCGACCTATCAAGCTCTCTTCAGTACCCAAAACCACTAGGGGTACGCCAACCATCCTCGTGCCCGTGGCCTACGTTATTGACGTCAGAAAAGTTGGATGGCGCAGCCACGCGGCGGAATGTTGAAGCTGTAACATTGTGACTGGTGAGATTTATTTAGATGGTGAAGCATTGCCGTCGTGATGGAAACAGAAAGAAATTTGTCAAATTCGAGGAGGTACTGCTCTGTATACGGTTGCAAATCGTATAAAACGGCTACGAAATATCTTCACTACTTTCCTGTACAAAAATTTCGGAGAGAAAGATGGGCATCGGCGCTGTCAATTGGAAAACGTGTTACATGTTACATGACAGGGTGCAGCCTGCATTTTTGTGAAGACAACTTCTTTCCACCGGTACTGTTGATTATTGATAGTTATTTTCTCTAATTTGTATTCACATGAATTTAGCTACATCAAAAATACTGATAAACTTATAGCCTATTACTTCTGTGCCGTACAAAGAATGTAATCCGCTCTTCGTAAACTTATTTTAGGGGTTCTTCCGATTGACAATAGCCGAATGGTTAGAAAACTTAAGAAAAATGCTGTTCCTAGCCTTAATTTTCTAGAGAATTTATATTCTTGCCTTTGAACAGCAAGTATGTAGGTCATTGAAGTATGATTTGGCTTAAATTGTGTTTTTCGCTATGATCTCCCTATTGTTGAATTTAGTTAATTAAAATGTAAAATCTTAGTTTTAAGTATCGGTTTGGTGACCCATCATCCCAGGCAGGCCGGCAACACCTATACTACTCAGGCAGATAGGTCACTTAGCAGTAATTTTGAAGTTATAGTGATGATAAGTATACATATGCGGTAATGTAGCAGGAGACCGGATCGGCCTAGGCTATTCTAACTTTAATTAGTTCTCATTTCAGGGTTTTACAGTTTTGAGTGCGAATAGTTGGTTTGAAAGTTGTACAACAGTAAGGAGAGTATGTTTTGTATAGGTTTTAATTGGTATTATGGTTTATGTCGAGCTGAGGAGTGAATTTGGTTTGGCTTTTAGTGTAGTTTTCGATCTGTTCCGTTTGCTTATGACAAGTTCAAATGGAGACTCCAGCTTTGTTAAATATCTGTATTTTAAATATTTAATTAAATATATTGATAAAGAGGATGTCTCCATTTTAACTTGCCTGTGGCAAGAGATTAATAAATTAACATTCTTGCCTTTGAACAGCAAGTATGTAGGTCAATATTTGCAATATTGAAGTATGATTTGAGCATCCCAAGTAACGCTTCTTTGAACCCAAAACATTCATGCAAATTCAGGGTTGCTTGATTCAATTTATTATCAGGGAGTCATCCTTCGTGTTATGTGAGATATATATATATATATATATTGTGAAATTAATAAAAACATCGATACCGCTAGGCTCCCAAGTACAGGCTTCATATATGTAACAGCAGACAGTAAATTAACTATCTACATGTGGGTAATATTTTTAACTGGTAGTAATTAGGCACTGCATTTAAATTGATTATAAAAACATTTCATCAATGAAGGAAATATGTAGTATTTTGCCATCATAAATTAGAAGCCATAACAAACGCACACCCAATTACTTCACGTCACTATATCGCCGCCATATTGCAAACAGCTGACCGTAAGCTCCTCCCCCGTTTCGGACGTCAATACTCAAGGCCTGGAAATAGAGTCGAGACTTGGAGCGCCAAACTGGTAGTTCCATTTTACGCCACTAGGATCGCGGTTCGGCGCCCTACGGTAGTTGTCTGCTGTTGACTGTGGATTACATGCAACTCAAATACACTTAGCAAATGTTTTCTTAATACTTCTTGCCTGTTTTTCACTCGTTTCCCCAAATGAAGAATACGGCTCATTCTTGGCTGTATTTCACTTCACTTTAAGAATCTTTCTGTGAGTGGCTTAATTCTTAAGATTCAGAAACGTTCCACTACTGCTCTTGTGGTTCACACCAAGATGTTAGGCCCCTTAAAGCAACAATCATCATCATCTTTAAATGTGGCCTTAATAAATGTTGCAGATTAACTACGGAGAGTGAATTGTCAATACGCATTTCACATTTTGTGTACTCTGGAAGCATGCTAGTTAAAATATTAGTGAAACCTTCGCAACTCTTCTGCCATTCCTATAAGAAACCCCGCTACGATTGCAATAGAAATGGAAGATAAATGCATCGATTTTTCTGAAAAGAAAAAAAAAAGACTTCAATGCTAAACTATGGTTAATGTAAATCATAATGGTTTTTATAGGCTACGGCTTTTAAGAATCTGCAAGATATGTACCAGAAGCTGGAGTGTTTATGTGGCACTGGCTAGGTTATGCAACTTCCGCGAAACTTTAGGCTTCAGAAACTTGGTCAAGGCGCCTGCTGCGACTGCATCTTCCATTATTACTACTTATAGGAGATGCGACAATTCCTGTGCGAAGTGTTGATTCGATGGTATGCAGACATGGTCTCACGTCCGTCATGCCATTGTTACGGTACGGTACCTCCCTCATTTCTCAGGTGACTGAAGAGCAGTTCTACATCGTCACTTAGGAGATTCGGCGTAATCGCATAATGGAAATCGTATGCAGATGGTTGATGAAATTGTTAGCACCAAAGCTTGATACGTTTCCTTCGTAAGTCTCGTCTTATTATAGGGATAACTTTGAATCTGTATCCTGGTATCCTGTAGAAGGATGACAGGCCCTTGAACAGTACCGTACAGTTTATTTATAATTTATTAGCCAATTTATGTTCGATTCCAAATCCATATTTCTCAATATTACCGGTACTAATGCCGAGAAAGGGTCCAAATTCTTGTCATACAATAGTTTGTAGGCCTACTTTATGGTCATTTCATCAATGTTTAATGAACCGACCTTCTCATTATCGGGAGTCAGCGACTGTTCTTCAGCTGACTACCTAGCTTTTGCAAGTGACGTGACACCCGCCTTTCCGTTCGTGTAAACAACGTAAGTTCTCAAGGTTCGTGGATGGGGAAGTTGTAAAATATTCTTATCTCGCAGTAGGCGGTAAGTGGACGGTGATTTATTAGAATATTTTTGTCTCGCAGTAGGCGATAAGTGGACGGTGATTTATTAGAGAGCAATACACATATTTTGATTGTTGTTTCATTGAATTTCCACTTTCGTTTCGTGAAAGTTTTAATTTGTTCAAGTAAGAAATTAGCTTTCAAGTTCCCCACGATCCGCTACACTCTTGAGCTTCGATATTTGGACATCGGATTTGTCCTGACGTTGCAGTGTATATAAGTTTTGTTTTAATGAAGTTACCTCCCGATTCTATTACTTAATTACAGTTCTGTATTTTCCTTAGTGCCCACCTTATTTTTAACTTCATTTTTGTTGACTTCCCATGAGTTAGCTTGCGTGTAGAACATTGAGTTCCTGCACTAACACGTGATTGATCATAGTTTTCCTCAATTCTTTCTTCATATAAGTCCGGTAATATTTAAATTACCTGAACATTTTATTTTATTGTGTATATGGTTGTCTTTCTCAACACTTGCTCTTTTGCGTGTATGACTATTTATTTATACATGTTTACGTTCGGAGCAGTCCTCAAAAACTGTCAGAAATGCGTTCTTTGCAGAACTTATACTACAATCAGAATCCTTGAAATGGTTCATACAAATTATAAAAGATGGATTTGGAGTTCACTAAGACCCTGGTCCGACCCCCCCCTCTCACGTGAAATAGATAGAACCCATTGTCTCTGTATGTCATCGTTCAATGGAAAATTATGAAGCGAAAGTCCATTGCCTTTAACTTGACGAGATTTACAATACGGCACGCTGTATCCTGGTAATTACTCATAAGTTACTAGGCTATACAAAAATATTCCGTGAATTATATCTAAGGTGCATGCCACATTTACTCTAGTTCACTGGAATAAAACTTGCTTTTCACTACGTCTTGCTCATAAAGACAACTTAGCACCCATCTCATTATCAGTCAAACAGCAGTTTACAGCCCTTAAGGAAAGTGCATCTACATGTATAATACGGCACGCATCACCAGTCAATTTTAAGCTTTCAGACTCATTAAGACACCTTATTTACTGCCAAATAGTGAGTTACCAATCACATTGTACGTAATACAAACGATGCGATTAAGGGCGCCAGAAAGCGAACCTAGCGGCAAAATGCGGAACGAGTTTGAACCATCGCTGGCAATGTTGTCTGGCGCCTCATTTCCAGGCCATGTCTTATAACGTGAGCCACGCTCGTGCCACTCGGCCAGTTGGTATTAGACTTGATAGCTCGTGTACTGAAATAGGAGTGGCTGTAGGTCCCTGTATGATCCGGACATCTAGCGAGGTGCCTTCGTGGCAAGTCCCGCGTCCGGAAATTCGGTTAGATCTGCACCGAGGTCCTAAGGTGAACACGGATGCCTCCGTTTATCGGAGGCACTTCTACAGCATAGTTCACCAATTTCGGGACGCTGGCATTCTCGACACGGATGGTTTGAAGGTGGACGAGAAAGTGGGCTGGGCTTACGTTATTGATGGTGCAAATACCAAGATCTCTTTGCCTGAAGCCTGTAGTGTGTTTACTGCGGAGCTCGTTGCCATCTATGAAGCCCTGCAGTTTGCACTACAGGATGCACGAATCCACTTTCTCGTGTGTACCAACTCTATAAGTTCGTTGCAGTCAATTGCTACATGTTTCCCTCAACACCCCCTAGTGCAGCGAATCCACGACCTACTAGCCGGGCTGTGCCACGCTGACACTCGAATCACCTTTCTGTGGCTTCCAAGCCACATGGGAATTGCGGGAAATGAGTTAGCGGATCAAGCTGCAAAAGAGGCGGTATCACTACCACCTCGACCAATGGAGGTACCCGCTAGAGATATTCGCTCTCAGTTACACCTATAAGTTCTGGCATTTTGGGAGAATCAGTGGCTCTTTGGCCCACTGCCCAGTAAACTGAGAGCGATCAAGGGAACTACTCGCGTGTGGCGGAGCTCTTTGCGGTCACGGAGAGAGTCCGTCATTTTTTGTAGGTCATACAAGATCCACCCACTCGTACCTAATGAGAAGGGAAGACCGCCCACTTTGTACCTGTGGAGCCGTTTTCACCGTGGCCCACATTTTAACCGAGTGTGTGGATCTTGCTGACTTACGAAGAAACCTTGGTTTGCAGATGACACTCAAACTTACATTAGCCGATGACGCGGTAGCTGCTGATCGCGTTATCCGCTTTATAAGTGAGAGTGTGTTAGGGCCAGCAATCTTAAATTTTCCAGTGAACATTGACTCAACGACTTGTTCGTTTTTGAATGATAATTTTTTGTTTTTCCGTAATTTGTGTTTATTTTTATAATTATTATTTTTATTTAATTTTTTGTTTTATTAATTTTAGGTCTTCTCAAATTTAGGTGTCCACCTCTAAATTTTAAATTCAATTCCAAATTTGTATTATTTAATCTGTGTTAAGAGGGGCAGATGACCTCGTAACTAACTAACTGAAAGGGTGTGGGTTCGATCCCCACCCGGGTAGTGGATTTTAGAAACAAAACTACCACTCTCGGAAACGCAAATACCCTCAGCCTACATAAGAAATGAGTACCAGTGTAATTATTGGGAGCAAAGACGGCTGTGCTCCATCCCATCTAGTGCTGTTGTCACAAAGAGTGGAAGCCTCAACCTTCCACTACTCCCGAGGCCTCCATGACCTGTGCGAAGTTGGCTTTGCTTTGCTTTCAATGATTTTAGTATCCACCGGACCTAACCGCGATAGACCAGTGGTTTTGGTATCCATCAGACCTAATTTTGGAATAATAGCAAGCATAACTACCGCGCTTAGCACTGGTCTAGTCCTTATGCGTCGTTCGCTCTGCATATTGAAACCTTAAAATAGACCAATGGCTTTAGTATCCACCGGGCCGAAACCTGGTAGATCAATAGTTTTAGTATGCACCGGACCATACTTTGATACGTCAATGTCTTTAGCATGATATGTGTGGTGTATTTTGTATCCCCCATGTTGGCAACACTGACGTGACTCCAAAGTGTGCGCCTCGGTAACAGTTGAAGAGATCTCATGCAGCTCTTTCGGTAACTGTTGATCAAGGACAAACTTATATTTATTGCCCATTTAAGATTTGATTACCGGTACCGCTGAGCGTGGCTGCACCTGTGTTTCTTGTTTATTGTAGCAGCTGCCCCGTGGGGCGAAGCGGGGAACACAACGATGACACAGTGCATTCTGCACATAAGTCAAGCAGCATTGCGCGTCACAGGAGCTCATGTCACCACGGACAGTTAAACGATGACTGAGGCTACTGGAACTGAGTCATATCCTACTCGCGCAACTGTACCTGTCAACGAAGCTGGCTGATGTGTGACACAAGTAAACAAAAAATAGTTTCCATCTCGACCGCCGTCAATCAATTCGGGAAAGGGTAATACGTACTATACTAAGTTAGTTGGATTGTAGAATGAGTCGGAGCGTCTCGGCTTGCTGCATCACCAGACGCTTCATCTTGAAAGTCCTGCCGCTGGGTTGAGCTCTTGCCGGCTGGATCTGGGACTTGATGGCCGACATCAGGAATATTGACGTAACGGATGTTGCGAGCGAATAACCTTTCAAAAGGATGCTCGACTCTTCGCTGTCAAAATCATACCCATTGTTACATATGGCCTGCATCCTACCTGGGTCCACTTTAATATGAGTAGCCTAGGAAGTCTAGAGAAGTTCAAGCCCTGTTTCTAAAGCAGATTCTGAGCCTCTCTAACTACACGCTATCACGCCTCGTCTACGAGTTAACAAGAGAACCGATCTTCATTGAGGAGCTTCGATGCAAGGTGCCGTTGGCATATACATCGAGCTACGATCCACTACTTGCAGAGTTACAGCATAAAAAAGCGGACATCTGAGAAGGATTTTACACTACCGATCGTGGCCTACGATCGTCGGCCACGCTACCGATGCAATGACGAAAAACGTGCGGATGCGGACGTACTACGAATTGCGGTACATGGTGACCCGAATGGCAGTGCACAGGTTTCACTTCAAACTGCAAAACCAAAGCCACAGATTACCCTAACCAAAGTCTACCACCAACCGTAACATATCTGCGTGTGTGTCCGTTGTAGCGCTACGTGTGGCAGATATCACGTCCTTGAATGCCCAAATAGACAAGAATCATTACGGGTCATCCATAAAATACGTGGGACGTGGGTTGGCTGAGTCCGCCTTTGCTTCCACTTACTTGTGCCGGGCTCCTCTCCGTCTTCTTTCCTGTCGACCTCACTTGGTCAACTCTTGTTCTCTTCCGACCCCGACGGTATTAGGGTATCCGAGACCTAGGGAGTCTCTTCCTTTTCCGCCTTAATTGGCCATTGTCTCATCTTTTCTGATACCCTCCCTCTGCGAGGGGTCAGCCTTCTTTTTCTTTTCATGTTATCTCCTGCCTTCAGCTCAAGGTCCTCAAGGACCTTCAGGTGTAGCCTGGATATTCCTACACTCTCAGGGGCTCATGGCTGGTGAGTTCGGGAGTTGGCGACCCCGAGGGATTCCTCAGTTGGGTCCGGTTTTCCCCCTTTTCTCCATTACCTCGGGGCGGACCCTCTCCTCTTTCACTTTCCTATCTGCCTTTCATGGCTCTCCTTCCTTCCAAGTCCCTCAATCCGCATTCTTGGAGGGTTGAGGACATTTCTTTCCTTCCTGTCCTTTATTTGCCTTATTCTCCTTTTGTTTACCATTTCTTCTTCTAGTATATAAGTTAGTAGTTGGTTTTAGTTGTAGTTCACATTTCATTATCATCTTCACGACCACTCAAACCATTAGGGGCCGATAACCTAGATGTTAGGCCCCTTTAAAAGACAATTATCAACATCATCGTCATGTCAATAGATGGATATTGCACTGCCGAGATTTATGGCTTTATCCTAAGAAGCAAAGAAGGTAAGTAAGTGCCTAAGAATATTATTGTTTACTGTACCTTGTCATTCGAGGAAGGTTGGATTATCTTGAAAATCGCAGCAATAGGAAAACCACGCTCGATCGTGTTTTGAACCACGCGCGTTCTCGCACCACGTGAACAAGACGCTCGATTGTTTGGAGGAGGAACTGCAGAGTTTAACAAGTAGTTCCATAGTAGTACATTATGCAACGAGCCTATAATGGCAATAATTAAGACACGAGTATGCTTTCCATACGAGTGTCTTAATTACCATTATATGCGAGTTGCATACGACTGTTTATGTTCGAGGATAATTATTATAACTATTTTATGTTCGAACATAAATATTCGTAAATATCTGTCGAGATTTCGCCAGTTTTATGTACTGAACAAAGCGCATGGGACGCAGACAATGCCTTGTATTTGACCATGGCCTCCTCGATACCCTACTAAGACACTAGGCCACGCAGTGAAATTTAAATTAGAAGGCCGTGGAACTCAGTTCAGGTGCGATGCTCTTTTTTTTAATCTAATTGGTCAAACAACTGTTTCTTGAGCTCTGATTGGTGGGAGAAACTGTTTCTTAATGAAAATAGCGTTATAATTAGCCTCATTATAGTACAGTTTTCTGACATATAATTGTCAGGGTCGAACATAATAGTACATTATGCAACGAGCCTATAATGGAAAATGCGCTGTGTAGAAATTAGTGTTGGTGATTCTAAGGTACAGTGCTATTTCTTGTCTCATATTCGCCAGTTTATTTACGCGAACATATGGACGGTGCGTATTCCATGTCGGTAATTTACTATAGTTCGATGTTGTGTTTATGTCCGACATGTTGGATTTTGAGTGCATGCGCGAAGGTATCGTTACCTAATTGGTCAATGAACGAGCTCTGATTGGCTGGAGAAACTGTATCATAATGGAAAACAGTGTTATAATGACCATCATTATGATACAGTTTTCTGACACATAATAGTGAGGGTCGAACATAAAGAACTAAATACCGTAGCCTTTTTTCATATGTCCTACGTATGTTAATTGCCTCTATCAACATACAAAATTTCAGTTCGATTGCTGTAATAGAGTTATAGATATCGAGAACCGTCTAAATATTGCGGATAGTGGCCATTTAGGCCATAGAGTTATGTACTATTACATGAAGATTATTGCGAAGGTGTATTATTCAAATTTCAATCGCAGATTAGGGCACAAGAAATAAAAACTCAATTTTAAAATTTCGCACAGCTGCCATCTTGTGGCTATAAAAACAATTGAAATAAATTAGATGACAGCGGATTACAATTTGTATAAGAATTTACCGTACCAAGTTTCACTGCGTTCGATTGATATCGCGAGAAACGTCTATTTAAATGTTTCAACTTCGCTTGGCCGCTTGGTTTTTGAAAGTTACATAGGTGAACTGCTAGTAGTGCCCTTTATTACCGTACAAAATTTCAGGGTGATGATATCGGTAATAGTTTCGGAGATTAGAATGCTGGTGAATATATCACACAGTCGCCATGTTGATTTGTGAGACGTACAATTTGAAGGTCGGGGTCGGACAAAATAGAACTATGACCTTACCAACTTTCATTGAAATCGCTCCAGCCGTTTAGATTTTATTAGGCGGGGGACACATGCACACATACACACGGATAAAAGGTGATCTCATAAGCCTATTTTTTTTCATAAATGAAAATAGGCTAAAAATACATGGCGGACACGCGAATTTCAAATATTTAACATTATTCTTCAGGCTTTCTGATCATCCGAGCGCAGTGAAACTAGGCACAGCGAATCATTACTTAAACTTAATATTGGAACCTAATGTTTTTAAATTGTTTTCTAATATTCAAAATGGCCGCAGCGCAAAAATTTAAATACATTTCGTACCCTGTTCAAACGATCGAAGTGAAGCTTCCAAGTTTCGTGTTAATGATTTTTCTAAAAACCAACTCCTGTAACTTGTCACTGAGAGATACCATATCTACGGGAGGAGTCATAAATAACTGTTACTGAATGTTGTATATTCTAGCACGGTACGTCAATTTATATTGTAGAGGTGGTGGTGGTGATTGTTTAAGACATCTGTAAAAGGACGTTTATTCTTTCCCAGTTTAATTCTTATTCATTTATTTCAACTTTCATTAACTCCTCTTACGACGTTGGCGTCATGAATGGCTTCCGGCCGTAATAGCCATGCCCCATATAGAAAATCATTATCTCATCCCTGACCCATTTGAAACTGGAATAATAAGGGACAGGTGTTTATAGTCTAGGAATGGTATTAACTTGATACCCGACGTCTGGTTCTGGTCTCTTTTCACAATGTGCACGCACACAAATCGAGGAAGGTTGGATTAGCTTTAAATTAACAGATATAAGAAAACGTGGAAACATGATTTTATTTATGATTGTTTATATGCAGTAGATTTAATTTTAAGTCGATTTGATTGCAGACCCCAGCGTGCAACTTGAGCGTGACTGTATTTCGCTCCCTGCCCGCGAATATGGCAGCAGCTGCGTCGGCTCGCCACGGCACGTTCACAAGAAGAGAGCAGGAGGAATGCTGTGGTCGACACGGCACGGTTGGAGCAGGAGAGCAGACGGCTACGCATGCTGTGACGACAGTGTTGCGCTCGCCAGACGAGTCGCGCGGAGTATGGTCGGTTATCGGAACTTCTTTCGGCTGCCGCGCGCGGGTTTCCACAGGCTCAACAAACCATTTTCATGTGAGTACAATGTCCTTCCCCAGTGATTACATATGTTGTGATTTAACGAGCCAAGTACGTTTGTGGAACGTATGTACAGACAATATTTGGGTTGTTTTCTCTGAAGGGCGTGCGTTGTGTAATGGTGTATTTATGTGCCTGCGCTACAGTTTTCAGCATTAGAATGTTTTAATGACGGATAATCAATCGCCATTACAAAAATTTTAATTTCGTTAGTATGTAATGGTTGATTCCTAGCATGAAATTTCTTTCATACAGTGATGTTGACTCATGTGAAACCGGTTCCCTACTGTATAGTTGTATTTGTACAGTCTCATAAATATATTGTTGACTTAGTGAACAGCTGAGTATAAACCCAGTTCGAAGTTGTGACTTTAAGAAAGTGGTGCCGATGTGTGTATATAATAGCTGTTATTTCACCACAGTGACTCTAATTTGAATATTACCTTGCGTCAGCTGATATTAAAAATGCCGGTTTTCATACCGAGGTAGTTTTTATCGCAGACAGGTTAACGTGAGGTCGCTTGCTCTTGCTCACAGCTGGCATTCACTGCGCCAGTGTTTGAATATTAAAAAGAAATACGTAACATATTTTTGTATCGCTATTTGCAGCGATTAAGTCATGTTATTTTTCATACTGGCTTTTGTAGTTTTTGTTACCTATAAAAGTGCACCTGTATAACGGAGTGACCTTGACTTCCTGTGAATTCCAAGCGATGAACCGGTTTGAATACCTCCTTCCTCTATTCAATGCACTACGGATTGTATAGTAACGTGCTTTAGGTTTTGTGGTGCTGTGGATTCTGAGATTATAATATTGAGAAGGGAACACATGCTGGATGCACCAGGTGAAAAGCCTACGCACTCGAGTCGACCCACCTTGCTCGTCGCACGTGTTCTGACGGGAGTTGACAGAATGTGTCGTAACAGTGTTACCGTAACACTGATTAGGCCAATGGGGAATGGTCCCATCTGTACTATCACATCTGTCCAATGGATTTGCGCGGACAAGTCGAACCGCGGAGCATGTTGCTGCAAGAGTAAAGTGAGTTCTTAATAAAAAGGAAGATTGTAGTTTTACGTGACTGTTAATCTCGAGATCATGAGCCACGGGACCTCCTTTTTACGTGAAATCCGAACCACAGGACATGGCATTTCACTTTGAAAATCTTATATGCATTGACCGGGAATCGAACCCGGTCCACCGTGGTGAGAGGCCAAAAGCATTATCGCTCTGCGAGTTCCTAATATTATCATGTAAAACCATTGCCTCTAAAATAAATGAAGACTAATGTGTAGTACGAAACAATTATATTTTCCTAAAACAATCAAGCGCTATCAATCTGTCACTATTAATAAATTAGACCTCGGAATTTCATGCAAATGTAAATTTTTATTTAGGCTAATGAACATAATTACGTTGTAAATATATATATATATATATATATATATATATATATATATATATATATATATATATATATATATATGTCACGTTCTATACGTAAAAGAAAGGGGGGGGGGGGAGTTCATTGACAATTTTGTACAATACCGTAGGCATATCCATGCATTTCTTTTTCGACATAGATTTAATAGCCTAAATTGTAATGGATTTGATGACGATCGAAACTGGTCGTCCAAGTTTATTTAATAATCTCATGTAAATGTTTTCAGGATTAGAGAACAACCTATCACAATTAGGTGCAATCGTGTTGACCGACTGAAAACATAAAATTTCGCTTTTTTTAAATAATGTATTTATTCCTTTCATATTTTCCTTCAATATTGGGGAAACGGAGGTGTCTGATAAAGCACCCCCTCTGGCTACGTTCCTGTCCTCAATGTAGGCTACTCGGCGAAACAAATGTCACTGCTCACAATATCAATAAGTCTCAGGCAGAACGTATAATACTATATCGAGTCTTTTGTGTAGCATTTTGACTGTTGTTGACATACTGTAAATAGAATATCCTAAGCCATTAACTGTGTAAGAGAGTAGGCCTACGGTGTGCTTGTATATATGAAATCTTCATAAGTTGAAATTTGTCACCAAACTAGACGCTGAGCTGTGTTGTTTCATTCAGTGGCTCAGGGGCGTATATAGAGTTTTATTTCGGGGGGTGCCCAACCGGGGGTTAGGGAGCATGGTATAGGCCCAAAGAATAGGGGGTCCGTGGTTCTCCCCGGGAAACGTTTGTATTATTTCGTGCAAAATGATGAGTTTTAAGGCTATTTGGCATCACTTTTTCAACCATTGTGTTGAGATGTTTTATGTTTGGTTAATGTCAAACACAACTAAGACCATTTTATGATACTTTTTATTAATACAATCTTGCTCACTTGATGGTATTTACATGGAAAGAATAAATATTACTGTTTTGATTTACAACAAACTCTATAATATAAAGTCAAGGTTTCTTGAAGCATTGCCAAATCGGTTTATAACTTCATCGTCAGTGAGATGAATGTCTCTGTGAATAAATGACAATACTAGACCGCTTGAGTCTGTTTTCAGAAGTAGAATTTCTTAAGTATGTTTTCAACCAACTCAAACTAGTTCGGCAGTACCAGTAGCTACAGAGAGAGGCAAATTTGCCAAAAGTTTGATAAGGGTATAAAAGTTAGGGGGGAAAAAACGTTTGTCACACGCTTCAAGGGTACTTGTTGCTGTTCTTGGTTGATTCATAAGAGCGAAGGCACTGGGGAGCAATAAGAGGTTATGTTGTTATACATAAGATCAGAGCAAACTGACTGTCACACTGTTTATATCGCTCTACCTTCGCCTTGCTTTGCAACGTTGCCATTCGTCACTTAGTAACAATAGTACATGATTATATCGGTTTTTAATGTTTTAATTTATAAACAAATAATATATGTGACAAAAAATTCGCCCCCCCCCCCCTCCCTCCTTATATACGCCCCTGCAGGAGCTTTATATACTTCGTGGTCACCAGACTCTTACACTAGGCCTAGGGTGAATGTGAAATCCGTGTAGCGACTTGTTACAGCGCTATCCATACTACAGTATAATAGGTGCAAGTACTTGTAAAATTGGCACCAGGACTGAGAAGTGACCGTAGCCTTATGTTCCATCTCGACATTTGCCAGGATTTAGGGCGGAAAAGAACTGAAAATCTCTTCTGGGAAGGATGAAGAGCGATGTGAAACCACCTCTTCACGATTGCCCTCACGAGACATGAGCAACTTAAACGAATTCCAACCCCTATACCAGAATTTAAATCTTCCATGGTAGATTCCAGAATTTGTTGGCCATCTGAAAGGAGGATTACTGGATTATACATAATGTGTAGGGGGACGCATTCTACAGTACCGTAGCGATAGTCGACTCATGAAAAATAATCCAATTAAATTGTCGCATACAGTTGGTAAAAATAAAGTATTCATACACCTTGTTATTTTTGAATGTTGGTTTAATATATGGCCAGAGAACGTCATGTTTGCATTATGTAGAACGAAAAGTACCAATTATTCGTTACCGAAAAACTAAAACCTTTCAAACGCAATACGTATTAACTTACAGTATGAAACAAAAACACATTCTTGGGGTACCAAAGAAGTATTCATACACACCACAAATGAGACTTCCTACAGCATAACTTACAGTACAAACGCAATTAATATTTGGTATGCCAACATTCAGTATTTATAATGGTCTGAAGCCTCCTTTGCATGGATTTAACAAGCTTGTTCGTGAAGTCTGGTGTAATTTCAGGGCAACATTTTCGCAAATCGTCTACTAGTTGCGTTTTGGAGGAACACTTTAATTTTCGGATTTTGTTATCGAAGTGGACCCCATAGATTTCCAATGGGGGTAACGTCCGGAGATAGCGGTGGCGTGGGAACTACTTTTCTGTCGTTGAACAACAGCCATTCTCGCGTTATTCTTGCTGTATGCTTTGGGTCGTTGTCATGTTGAAATATAAATACGTGTCTTGTAAGCCTAATTTCACAACACTCCTAGACAAATTACCCCGGGGCACTTTGATGTAGCCCTGATAATTCAAGTTACCTTCAATTACGTCCAGTTCACCAACTCTTGCAGCCCCATACAAGGACGTCGCCGCTTCCATGCTTCACTGTTGGCAGTACGGTACATTTTTGCTTAACAGTTCTGTATTTGGTCTTCTCCCAACGAACTGTCGACCATCAGATCCAAACATGTTAAATTTACTTTCGTCCGAAAATAAAATAGTCTTTCAGAAGTCTTGTCCCATGTTTATATGTTCCTTAGCGAATACCAACCTTTTCCTTTAGGGGCAGATGACTAGTAGTTCCGCTCCTTAAAACAACAATACATAACTTGGTTCCTCAGTTTAGTGGCAGCGACAACGCGGTCATGTAGCCCCGTGTACTTTGGGTGTGTGTAGAATCTGTCTGATAACCGGTGTTAATTGTGATGACTGTATTAGTGTGCGTTTGTTTCTTAATTCAAGTAAGGACTGCATACTTAGAATTGTTCAAGTAGTTCCTACTTTTGCCGCCAAATGCCACCGTCAACAACTACTAGTTCAGAACTTGGCTAATAGACGCCACCGCAGTCTGCTCCTGGTGACGAACGTAGGAACCTGAGCGTAAATCTATGACATGGGACCGCCGGCTTTACTTCCCCTCCGAAGGAAGGCATACTGAGGGATTTTTAACGCTCTTAAAAATCCGACGACTTCGGCCGGGTTTGAACCCGCGACAATAAATAACTAATGAACCTCTTCCCTCGATTTATATCACTTATAGAAGGCTTCTTTCGCGCTGTTCTGCTTCAAGAAGCCGATTCCGGATAGTTTGAGGTGTAACCATCTTCCCGGTACTTGAAGCAAGCTGTTTCCCTAGTTCAGCTGCACTAATTCTGGGGTTCTCTCGGGCTTCACGAACCAATTGGCGAGATTCACGTTGCGAAATGACCCTTGGTCGTCCCTGTCGCTTTACATTATCGGTCGATCCCGTCTTGAAGTTGTTTAATAATATAGCCTACTGGACAGTCGCATGAGATTGTTTCACCAGCTTCCCAAATTCCGATAGCTGAATCCTTGTTTAAATAATAAAAGTACAGTATGTGGTCTTTGCAGGCGGCTCTCAACTCTTGTGATTTCTGACCCCTTTTGTATCAGACGTTAACAGTCTCATCTATGAACACTAGGGTGAATCGACGTTCAATTATCGTCTCGCCCTAAGACGGGGAAGAACGTGTAACAGTCCAATGGTTACAAACCTTGGACGCGTATGAATACTTTCTTTGCCTACGAATATGCCTTTTGTTCCGTTATTAACTAATGTGGTCACGTTACTAGTATATGTTTGTGTGTAATACACTGCTGTACGGTCCTTATACAAACATGGAATACCATAATGCTGCAAGACAAATTATAGATAGGATAAAATGTAGTATATGAATACTCATTTTTTACCCACTGTACGTCCATATTAGAAACTTCTACCCTAAAATAACCTGATAATGAACATATATTTTAACTCAAGAGTTTTACGTTACATTCGGGGCAGAAGACCTCGAAGTTCCGCCTCCTAAAACAACAATAACTTACGAACTTACCTTGCCACGGTGGGTGAGTGGATAGCGTGTCGGTCTACTAACCCCAAGATTGCAGGTTCGCTCCTGGCCGTGGTAAGTGATTTTTGAATGGCGGCAAAAATACGACACGTATGTCATACGATGTTGGCATGTTAAAGAACCTATTTGAATTCCGTAGGCCGTGTTCATAATGGCAAAATTAATCTCGGGAGTTTCCGCCAACACAAAGTTCCTCCTTTCTCTACTAGAAAGCGCTATAGTGTTCAAGGAGCTTAGATATCTAACCTCCTTGACTTTCATAGTGATTCAATGAACAACGAAATTCGACATGCAAGCTACCCTCTGGGTGTCAAATTACGGAGCTTGCACCCGGCACTCGAGGCCATACGATATTATTATATTGTTATACTAACTAACTTTATTGTACGTGAACGTTGTGCATCTAAACAGATGCAACTTAACTTAAATAACGTATATAACACTACTCTAATAACATAGACTTAAAAATATCCGCTGGAACGGGATACTCGAGCCCCAGAAACATTACCCAACAATAGCTTTGGGGTCAGACGAAAACATGAGTTAACGAAAGGAGTTCTGGCATTAATTATGTTAGCCTGAAATATGTGAAAATATGGTACAGTATATCCTTCTTGCAGTAATGCATTATTATGTTTATGTCTGAGAGAGAAAGATACATTTTATTATAGAAGCTACTGTACACTGCCAAAGTAGGCAGTCTTATGTTGTTGTTGAATGTTTTAGGGCCTTTGCAACATCGTGGTCATGTAGCCCCGTGTACTTGTGTGTGTGTGAATTTGTATGCTAACCTGTGCCACTGTGATGTCTGCCCTGGTGTGTGTAAAAAGGATGGGAGATTTTAGTTTTACGCGACCGTTAATCTCGAAATCATAAGCCACGGGACCTCCTTTTTACGTGGAATCCGAACCACAGGACATGGCATTTCACTTTGATAATCTCACATGCTTTGACCGGGAGTCGAACCCAGTCCGCCGTGGTGAGTGGCCAACAACTTGACCATTGTGCCACCATGCCCCATTACTGGTGTGTGTATTTGCAATTGAGGTAGGATTTGGGTAGGAAACAGCCGTGGCCTTAAGTTAGGTACCATTCCGGCATTCGCCTGGAAACTACCGAAAACCACTTCCAGGATGGCTGAGGTAGGAATCGAACCCACATCTATTCATTTCTGCCTCACGAGATTAAGTGTACCCCGCTCCAGCCCTCAGACCAGAATTTAAATTTTCCTGGCAGAGGCGGGAATCGAACCCGGGCCTCCGCGGTGACAGCCAAGAATGCAGTTATTCGCAAGTCCTCGTAAATTTAGGACCCTTTTCACTACTCTGTATTCATATGAGAAACCTGACTTAACAAACATACAATCTGGCCCTTAAAATAAATATTTTTATTTTCCTCTCAGATCCTCATAAATTACTTTGTACTAATTAACAACATAGTGTAGTCTGAAACTGTTATGAAATAAATATATTTACAAGAAATGACCATTTTTGATAAAATATTGTCCTCCTTTCGCACATTACATACTGTCAACAGCTGACGGAGACATCTTCCCCTACCTCCAGGCGAATGTAACCGATTACCTGGACTCACTTCTTTCGTGCTGCCAAGGAGAGGAGTGCGACATCAAGTACCGTAATATTATAGAGATCAATGGGCTATGCATGCATTTTTCTGGTGCACTGCTATGTTGCTATAGACCGATAAAAATGACCCTGTAGAAAACTACCAAAAAATGAAACTAGGCAACAAATAATTTATGTAATACAGTACAAAGAGGTGAGCGGGTTAAGAGGAAGCCTCAAATCCAGCCAGTAAGGGAATTGCGCTATTCACATCAAACTTTCGACATGAAGCCGTACGGAAGTTGGTTGGTTCCTTATTTTAGGGGCTACGACAACGAGGTCATGTAGCCCCGTGTACTTTGGGTGTGTGTAGAATCTGTCTGATAACCGGTGTTAATTGTGATGGCTGTATTAGTGTGTGCTATCTGCATGGTGGCCACTACTCCTGGAAAACCTGGAAATCCTGGAAAACTCCTGGAGGTTTAATAGGTCTGGAAAATGACGAAAAATTTGAAAACTCCTGGAAAATAGCCACTGATAATTAATTATAAAAATCTTTCCATCCACTGCTAAAATTCCCAGTTTGCTCTTAGTCCTGGACGTCATGATATCGCGGATGGGGTAGCAAGGGCCATCTAGCGGTTGCTCTGCAAACCCTGCTTATTTTTAACCGGAAATTTACGCGCCGTGTTTTATCTGAAATATTACTCCCGCTGCGGTTTCGGGTGAGAACTCGATCGTTAACGAAAGAAATTTTCTCAGGCTACCTGTTTCTGTCTGGGAGAACACGCGATAGTATTTTTGTAAAACATATTGAGTATAGACAACTTCACCGCAATAAAATTGCAGGCGGCATTCTTTTCTCTTTTTTTTAAGCGGATATTTGAGTCACAAAATTAAGTCATTTATGTGAAGGCTTGCATATCAATAACGCAAGCACCACTAATTTTTGTCAACATCTGTATAAGTAGACCAAACACAACTGCTTTACTTTGGTCTTGAAGTAGGGAACGGTTTAAGCCCCCCCTCCGGGACTCGCGCTTATTTTTAAGTCGGGAAAAATGAGAATTACTCCTGGAAAATTCCTGGAAAATAGTTGATTGATTTGAGTGGCCACCATGTATCTGTGTTTAATTCAAGTAAGGATTGCAGATATTGAATTTTCAAGTAGTTCCTACTTTTGCTACCAAACTTCACCGTCAACGACCAACCAGTTCTGAACTTGGTTATTAGATGCCACCGCCGTCGGCTCCTAGCGACGAACGTTGGAACCTAAGAGCGTTAGTCAAATTTAACCTATAATTTAGCTTCACACAAGTGTAATTAGTGGAAGGTTCTTTATCATGCCATAAGTCTATGACATGGGACCGCCGGCTTTACTTCCCCTCCGAAGGAAGAACTTACGGAAGTTGAAGATTATAAAGAGGCAAGATTCTAATGCAATCTCTGAAAACTTCCATTAAAATGTATACTTCATACATTTCTGAAAAATGCACGTCGTTTTCCTGTGGAGCCCGAACATTGTCAAATATAACGAAAATGAAATTTTAAATGCACAATGATTAAAATCTTGGATTTAAAAAAACTAGTAATGAGAGACGAAGATAAGAATGGCTGAAGAACTGAAAACAAGTAAACTGATATTCAATATGGACAAGCTAAATTTCTCAGTTTTTTTTTATTCGTTAAGCAAATTCAAGCTTACAGTAATACTTCCAAAATAATGTCAGGTTGAAAAAAGTGGAGTGTCCCGGAAGTCCTCGACCAAGGGACCGTGATCGCTCTCTACGACCCTGCAAAGCAGTCCTCCATTTTTCTGTCATACGACTTCTGTCTCCTTTCTTCCGTGACTGGGATATGAGGTAGAATTTGTCATAAGCTGCCTTCCTTCATTCTATGAACTCAACGATTGACAATGATTATGGTGGTGGCGATGGTGGTGTTTTAAGGGGTCTGTTATTGCCCCGATTCGTATTTGGCGTAAGGAGACATCCTGGGTCGAGAGAGAAAGTGTTGGACTGTTCCATCCATGTTAACGTAACTCGCTGCCTTGAAGTTATTTTACAAGCAACAGATGGCCATGACCTGGGTTTCTCTTGGCCTGTCTGAGTCTAGGTGGGAGGGACACGAACATGCACACTGGCACATTCCTCGAGACTGCATCTCACGGCAGTGCGTAATGCTTCAGTGAACGAGTAGTCGCTGGCCGCCACCTACCAGGAACTTTTGATCGGAAGTCATGAGAGAATTTATTGCGACTTACGCCAAGGGGACTAAGCACTGGTGGGGTTTATTGTTGTTTTAAGGAGTGGAACATAAACCGATTGGTTAATTCCACAGTTTAGGGGCTGCGACAACGCGGTCATGTAGCCCCGTGTACTGCTCGGGTCTAAGCTGCGTGAACATGAGAGGAATGTGGATCGCGGTCTATGAGAAGTGATGGTGACGAGTGATGAGGTTTCCCGGTCAGTGCGTAGTAACGGAACCAAATACATTGGTCGGTAACACACTCACTCATTCGCAACACCACAGTGGTTTCAGCAACGGCCCTATGTTAGCAGTATTGGAATGGACAGGAATACCAGATAACACGGCGGGCTGTTGATAGATCCTTTTCTTCTCGCCAAACCCTTCCCTGCCCCTTCCCCTCACCCCACAAGTCAAAAGAGCTTGGGCCCGAGCAATACTTTAGATGCGTGTAGAATCTGTCTGATAACCGGTGTTAATTGTGATGGCTGTATTAGTGTGTGCTATCTGTGATTCGGGCAGATGGACTGCAAAATATTAATTTCTTCAAGTAGTTCCTACTTTTGCTACCGTCCACGACACCTAGCTGCGGACGTGGCTACTAAATGCCATCGCAGTCAGTGGCGACGAATGTTGGAATTAATACAGCGTTATCAAACGAACCTACACATTTTAGCTTCCAGGAGTGTAGTTAGTGGAAGGTTTTACTTCCCCTCCAAAGGAAGGCATACTGAGGGATTTTTAACGCTCTTAAAAAAATCTCAAGACTTCGGCCGGGTTTGAACCCGCGATCTTGGGCGTAGAAGCTCAGCATGCTACCAACTCGCCACCGAGGCCGCTGGAACATAAACTACTTACAGCTTATATACGTTACCTCAAGATGTGGTCTCGGGGCACGTATTGAGACTCTGGTCTCAAAGGTCCTGATTGGATTCCCGGCTCTGCAAAAAAAAAAAAAAAAAAACCCAACCACATGAATTTTAGGTACTGGAACGGTATTATTGACATGCAGGTTACACAAATGCCAGCCCCATGGTGAAGGGGGGGGGGGGGGTAGCGTGCGTGCCTCGCATCAGGAAGCCCCGGGTTTGATTCCCGTCAAGGATTTTGGAAACTGATGTGAGGACTGGTACGTGGTGCACTCAGCCTCGTGAGGACAATTGAGTAGCTGTCTGACAGTGAGGCAGCGCCCCAGTCACGGACACCAAGCTTAACAGACTAAGGAACCCGGCGCGCTGACCACGCGTCACCCCATAATCTGCAGGCCAAATGGTTGGGTAGCGTTCGCTTGGTAGGCCTAGGCCCTTCATGTGCTGTAACGCCACGGGGTTTGGTTTTTGGTTATCCAAATATTGTAAGTTTTGAAGACTTAAAAAAACAACGCAGTACCGGCCGCGGTGGCCGAGAGCGCTAACGCGCTACCTCGTGCCTCGCTGGCATCGGGAGAGCGTGGGTTCGAATCCCACCTCGGCCGTCCTGAGATAGGTTTTCGTGGTTTCCCATTTTCACCACCAGGCAAATGCCGGGACGGTTCCTTTCAATAGGTCCACGGCCGATTTCCTTCCAATATCCCTTCCCTGACCCACCGACAGTAGTGACTACGCTGGCTAAAGCACAGCATTAGGTCATGGAGCCAAGCTCGCTGCTGACTCGGTAGACGCGTGTGTTCGAGCCCCACCGTCGGCCGTCCTTGAAATGGTTTTCCGTGGTTTCCCATTTTCAACACCAGGCAAATGCTGGGACGGTACCTTCTGACAGGCCACGGCCGCTTCCTTCCACATCCTTGCCCAGTTTCATTCGCCATCATTCATTTCATCTCTCATTAACTTCTCTCATGAAGTTGGCGTCAGGAAGGGCATCCGGCCGTAAAAACCATCGCCACAAAGACTTCCGTCGCATCTCATCCCCGACCCCGTTGGAAAAACGGGAATAATAAGGGGTAGACATACATCCCTTCCCTGACCCGTCCTGAAAAGAAAAGACATGGCCATTGGCTGCATTCATAAAAAAACGCAGTGGGCTACATGTTTACTTCCAGAACATCGTATATCCTCGATGAAGGAACGCCACCAACAGCAAGGAGGTTCAGTCATGTTTTGGGGTGGAATCATGTTTGGTCAAACGTACGCCTCTAATTCCTATCCACGGTAACATTACTAATCTGGTGTACAGAGACAACATCCTTGAACTTGTTACAGGATTTGCTGCCACAATGGGTGAGGGCTTTGCACTTGTTGACGATAATGCTCGTGCCCATCGTGCTAGGGTGGTCAATCAGTTACTTCAGATGCATGCCATACAGAGAATGGCCACTGCCTATTCTGCGGATATGAACTGTATTGAACGTGCATGGAAAGGGCCCAAGAGGGCAATTTCACACCGTCCCAATCCTCCAATAAACAGCAACTGATTGAAGCTGCTGTCCGAGAGTGGGATAATCTGCCCCAAACCACGTTGGATTCGTTGGTGCTCAGTATGCCTCGTCTTCTGCAAGCATGACCATATACGGTATTGATATGCCTCAACATGAAAAGGACGTTTGTGCGCTCAGTCCCACATTATCACTTATGTTATTCGTTGTGTGTTTGACTCTTTTGCAAAGCAGATCGTGTGTTGTTTTTCTATGTACCCTATATTGTTTATTATGTGATTAAATAGATAAATACACATAGCAAAATAAACAAGTCACTAAATCGCAATATGCAAAACTTTTTTGAGCACTGTATTATTTTTATTCTTATTATTAATCTTGATTGGTCACATTGGACCACTTGAGTCGTTCCACAATCACTTCTTCTTTGAAGGTAGTACTGCTCGGTTCTTGCGCTCTTTCCAGTAATTTTTCATTCTTTCAGATCGGGATTTTCTCAACTCATCTGAAATCTCCATAGCCTTTCTGTGTCATTTCTGCAGAAAATTTGTGAGTTTTAAGAATGGTATTAATTTTATTTTTCTCCTCGGCATCTGTTATCTTGAGTCCAACCGCTTTGAGATCTTGTTGGATTTCTTGGATCCATTTTCCTCCAGTTTTCTTTCCTAGATTTCTCATCACCAGTTGGCGTACAATTCTGTTTTCTGGAAGCCGTAAGATGTAAAAAAAAATGAAATTCTTTTCTTCTTCATTGTGCTGGTGATTGGATCAATCTCACGATAGACAGTTTCAGTTGGGAGAATCCTCCAGACTCCCTCAACCTGTTACTTTTTATTTATGCACGTTCTAATGATTCTTCTATCCGTTTTGAGGAGCTGATCAGTTATTTGTTCATTTTTAATTTGGAACAGTGTTTCACAAGCGTAAGTGGCTTCTGGGAGAGTTACAGTTTTATAATGTTGGATCTTAGTAGCTATTGATAGGCATTTCTTATTATATGTTGACCATGTTAGAGATTGTGCCTTTTTCATTTTATTTGTTCTATTTATTCAAGTTACTTTTTCGTTTTAAGTTATGTGTTATAATTTCTCCAAGATACTTAAATTGAGGAACTGGGTTAATTTTATGATCATTTATATAGACTTCATTTATATCTAAGGGTTTCATAGGCATGATCTCAGTTTTTTCAAAGGATATCTGTAATCCTATCCCTTGAGCAATTTCTTGGAGACTAGTGATCTGAGCACTGTATAACTTATAAGTCGTGGTCTAAATAAGGGATGGTGGGTGGGTTATGGACTGCGGAGGAGTAAATATTTATTTGTACATCATTTCCAGATTTCGTCTTCATTAGAAAAGGTATTTTAGCTAATTAAAGTAATTTAGAATTTTTTATCGTACAAGTGATGTCTCATTCAGTGTTACTAATCTTCTAGACGACAAACGCTGCAGAAAAAAGACAAAATACTCAAAATAGAAAAAGGAAAAGTCAGAATATGCGTAAACAAACAAAATCAATTGGAAGGACACTGGAGAAGGAGAATAATATTATTTGTTATTTAGCGTATGGCTAGAGATACAATAGTTAACATGGATAGAATCTATACTAAATGTGTGTGTCCAGATTTTTGATTTATTCTAGAACTTCAGAAGTCGCAAGAGCAAAGTAACTAACACTGCCGTTATACTTTCTTGTCCTGCTTTCACTGATGAAGTGCTGAATTGTCTGTTGTGGAGCACCACAGTCACACACAGGCGTGGGGATTCTGTTCCATTTATAATAATAATACTGATACTTAATAATAATAGGGTACTAACACTTATGTCGATATTTTGCATCTATTAGCATAGCCTACGCTCGAGTGCCAAAAGGGCTGAAAACAGAAGAATAATACACCGAAGAAAATGGAAATTGCAACACCATGAAGGCATTGGTCGTTTGTGTTGATTTTCAAGATATGGAACGATGCCATGTAGGTATGTAAACGATCAAAGTTTCAGACCCATTGAATTGTTGCTACAGGTCTCCCCACGTGATTGATCGCGGAGGAATCAACTCCAGTATACGGACTCTGGTGTAGCGTAGTTGACTTGCAGCAGTCTATGCAGTGAAGTGTTCCCCGTCAAACATGCCTCGACGACAGAGAAGAGCACTCGATCAACAACTGTCGCCGTTTGAGAGGGCTCGGATAATTGGGCTGTGTGAGGCTGGATTATCGCTAAGGACTGTCGCTGCACGTGTTGGCCGACAGGCATCTACGGTACAACGTGTATGGCAGCAGTGGTCAAATGAAGGTACCCACACTCGTAGACCTGGCACAGGCCCAGCGCGACAGACAACTGTGAGAGAGGATCGCCGCATCATTCGGATGGCCCGGATGGAACCCTATGCAACAGCAGCGCAAATTCGAGCAGCTGTGGCACCCCACGTTACACAACAAACAGTTGGTAATCGCCTGAGTGCAGCTGGCTTACGATCCCGTGTCCCTGCAGAAGGTGTTCCATTGACCCCACAACAGCGACGTGTAAGGTTGGCCTGGTGTCGAGAACGATCGACGTGGGTCGACGAATGGCATAGGGTCGTCTTTAGTGATGAATCGCGCTTCTGTCTTGCCCTCAGTGATCGCCGGAATGGTGTGCGCCGACGTACCGGGGAGAGGGGACGCCCAGACCTTATTGTCGAGAGGCACACAGGGCCAACACCAAGCATTATGGTCTGGGGAGCTCTTGGCTTTAATGTGAAATCACAATTAGCGCTTGTTGAGGGCACTATGACTGCTCGACAGTACGTTGATAGGGCACTCAATCCAGTGGTTGTCCCTATGATGGCGAACATTGCTAATGGGATGTTTCAGCAGGACAATGCCCAGGTTCACACTGCACGCATCTCCAGAGAAGCTCTCCACGACATCACAACCTTAGAATGGCCGGCCAGATCCCCGGACCTCAGTCCTATTGAGCATGTGTGGGACATGATGGGTCGACAACTGGCCAACAGTCCTCAGCCACCCACAACTCTGGAACAACTGACCCATGCAGTGCAGCAAGCATGGGCCACAATTCCTCAGGAAGCGATCCAGGGCCTTATTGACTCCATGCCTCGCCGAATTCTTCAATGTATTGCAGCTCGTGGTGGGCACATCCTGTATTGATTGTTGTCCAAACTTGCGGTCAGAGGGACCTGAAATTGTAATCATCGAATCACAACCGAACACTCGTCCTACATGTTCAATTGCAGCAATGTAGCACCACTCCTTCTGGGTGTTGCAATTTCCATTTTCTTCAGTGTAGCTTGCCACGGTGGGTGAGTGGATAGCGTGTCGGTCAACTAACCCCAAGATAGCAGGTTCGCTCCTGGCCGTGGTAAGTGATGTTTGAAAGGCGGAAAAAGTACGCCACGCATTGTCATACGATGTTGGCATGTCAAAGAACCCATTTGAATTCAGTAGGCCGTGTTCATAGTGGCAAAATTAATCTCGGGAGTTTCGGCCAACAAAAAGTTCCTCATTTCTCTACTAGAAAGCGCTATAATGTTCAAGAAGCTTATATATCCAACCTCCTTGACTATCATAGTGATTCAAAGAACAACGAAATTCGACATGCAAGATACCCTCTGGGTGTCAAATTACAAAGCTTGCACCCAGCACCCGAGGCCATACGATATTATTATTAGAAGAATAATGTAATATTATTATTTAACAACGTTAAGCCCAACTAAGGGGAGCGATTGAACCTATCTGACAGATTAATTTGCATTTACTTTCTTTTCCCAAAGTCTCTTTTCCCAAATTCTCACTATGATTTTCCTTCTCGCCTTCTATCCATGTACGAATTGCGAACAAGCAGGCGTCAGTTGCAGCTGTGTAGCTAACTTGTACGCTGAACTGTGCATCTTTACAATGTTTAAGATTATTGATTCGCCCGCTGCGTGTGAGGTACGATCTGTGATACGTTTTTTGAGTGCAAGAAACATGTTGGTTGGTTGGTTCCTCAGTTTAGGGGCTGCGACAACGCGGTCATGTAGCCCCGTGTACTTTGGGTGTGTGTAGAATCTGTCTGATAACCGGTGTTAATTGTGATGGCTCTATTAGTGTGTGTGTCTGCTTTTTAATTCAAGTAAGGACTGCAACTTTGAATTTTTCAAATAGTTCCTACTTTTGCCGGCAAATGCCACCGTCAACGATTACTAGGCCTAGTTCAGAACTTAGCTAATAGACGCCACCGCCGTCGGCTCTTGGCAACGAACGTAGAAACCTAAGAGCGTTGTTTACATTTTTAACCTAATTTAGCTTCATACAGGTGTAATTAGTGGAAGGTTCTTTAACATGCCATAAATCTATGACATGGGACCGCCGGCTTTACTTCCCCTCCGAAGGAAGGCATACTGAGGGATAAGAAACATGTTGACTGCAGACAATCATCGTCAGCTTTGTGAGGTGTATGGCGATAATGCAATGACCGTAATGACGGAAGGTAAAGTGCGAAAATGGGTACGCGAGTTCAAAAGTGGCCGTGAAAATGTTCAGATGACTTGGTGACTGAAATTGACACGAAAATTCACCAGGACCGAAGATTCACGATAACCACTCTATCAATGGATTTTCCTCAAGTGTCGCCGACGATGAAGAAGTGAAATCAGCAGTGAATTCTTGGTTGTCAGAGCAGGCGGCAAACTTTTATGCAGAGGGATTTCAGAACTTAGTTTTAAGGTAGAGAGACAGACATTGTTTTAAGGGGCGGAACTACGAGGTCATCTGCCCCGAGTTTTAAGGTATGACAAGTGCCTAAATAAACAAGGCAACTATGTAGAAAAATAGAGGAAGGTATGTAAAACCTAAAAATAAATGTGGTTTCAAAATAAAATGTTCGGTTAATTAAAAAAAAGGCCCTTACTTAAAAAAAAAATAAACCAGCCCTCGTAGTAGTGGCTCTCGTCCGGGTGTTTACAGCAAGGTGATGTTTGTCACCAACGATCTGAAGCTAGACCTCTCCCATAACATTTTGTCTGTTACGTTGATTTCTTGAAGATAATTTTCAGTTTCCATTATCCAGTTATACTTAACTTTTAGTGAGGAGACATGATGAAATACCCTTTAACGAAGTCTTTCATTGTCCATTCTTTGAATATGTCCATAACATTTCAATCGTCTTTTTCAAATAGTGTCTAATATTTTCTCGGAATGTTGGAATAGCTCGTGAGACCTCATTTTTATCCACACTCCCTCTGTCAATGCCCACTAGTCGAAATATTATTCTAAGGATTTTACTTTCTTGTTTTTCTACATTTTTATTTAAGTGATCTGTCTCCAATGATCAAGATTTCTGATGCGTATAATTCTTCAGGTTGAATTAACGTGTTATAGTCAGGGGCGTATATACAATTCTTTTTCGGGGGGCTGACTATGCTGGGAAATTGTGAGTATTCTCAGGGGATTGTCACCGCAAAATACCCAGGAATATCAACCAATATCTTAGAGCATATAGCTTTGTGTAATTATTTTTGATAAGAGTTAATTGTAAAGTTCTAAGTTTATACGAGGGCTATTCCAAAACTAAGGTCCGTTTATTTTTTTTAAATTAACCGAACATTTTATTTTGAAACCACATTTATTTTTAGGTTTTACATACCTTCCTCTATTTTTCTACATAGTTGCCTTGTTTATTTAGGCACTTGTCATACCTTAAACCTAAGTTCTCAAATCCCTCTGCATAAAAGTTTGCCGCCTGCTCTGACAACCAAGAATTCACACTTGAGGAAAATCCATCGATAGAGTGGTTATCATGAATCTTCGGTCCTCGTGAATTTTCGTGTCAAATGCAGTCACCAAGTCACCTGTGATCAGAGATCTGAGCGTTCGTCGTCATGAACATTTTCACGGCCACTTTTGAACTCGCGTACACATTTTCGCACTTTACCTTCCGGCATTGCATTATCACCATACACCTCACAAAGCTGACGATGAATGTCTGCAGCCGACTTGTTTCTTGCACTCAAAAATCGTATCACAGATCGTACCTCACACGTGGCGGGCGAATCAATAATCTTGAACATTGTAAAGATGCACAGTTCAGCGTACAGGTTAGCTACACAGCTGCAAAAGACGCCTGCTTGTTCACAAAGGATGCCTGGAGGTAGCGGGCACGCTTGTTGCAGCTTGCACACTAACTACGGGCTTAAATAAAAGACGGACCTTAGTTTTGGAATAGCCCTCGTATTATAGCCTACAATTAGTGGCAATACAGGAAAAAAAAAGTTGTAAAATACAACACAACACTCAAATGAAATTTTATACTTTATGAATTTTCTATTATGGCCTATGGAGTATGAATGGCAAATATATATGATTATTTGTCAATTTATTAAGCAGACAGGTAAACAGTTTTTTTAATTGATAATTTTTTATTTGTTAAAAGTACCGTACTGTGGAATTCTCAGATTTGCCTCACAAGGCTGAGTGTACCCCGTTTCAGCCCTCAAGAATTAGAATTTCTTGGCATAGCCGGGAATCGAATTCGGACCTCCGGGGCGGCAGCCAAGAATGCTAGCCACTACACCACGAGGTAATCTAATTTCAATCTTAATATTGTTTATAACTTAATCAATAAGTTAAGATTAGGGTACAACCAAATTTACAATTATTTTATGCTTTTACCAAAGCTACACTTTCTTAATTTTTATTGCCTTTTGGGGCAGCTCCCCCCATTGGCCCCATATACAGTGTGTTTCAGGAAGAATAGTAAATGTTTTAGGAGGTGGTAGTATAGATGAATTCCAATAAAAAAAATCCATATAGCATGTGCCCCGTTTGTATTGCGTACCGAGATACAGATGTTGGTATGTAACCAGGGCAGTTGTCGTTTCGTGTGCTGGCACACCAGTTGCTATGGGCACGTTTCTTGGCCACCAAGGACCCCGGACCTTACTCCTTGGATTTTTGCCTGTGGGGATGGTTGAAAGGCGAAGACTACAAGGAAAAAGTTAACACAAGAGCCGAGGTGGTCGTTCGGATTATGCATAGTGCAGCCCTCATCAATGAACGCCAAGACGCCCTCCGAAGAACTACACGGGCTGTTATCAAAAGAAGTGCAAAAAAGTGAAAGTCAGTCTGAAAGACTAGACTTTGTATCATTTTAAATGCTACAAATGCTGAAAAATGCTAGAAAGGCTGGAGGCTTCTCGCTTCGCTCGAAGCCAAAGACTCTTGACATGTTAGAAAATTATCTGCATAATACTTGTCTTGCTGTATAATACTTCACCTTGTTTCAAAGTACTCGCGAACGGCAAGTGCAAACCAAGGGCAAAGCAAGGTCAAGTGCGCGGAGGGAGATGGCTGGATGACGTGCCCCTTCCATCCAGTCTAAAAACACTTATAGTGGGCGATGTATTGAAGGTAGAGATATGCTCTCGCGAACTTTTTTTTTGAACTTTTCATGCTGACCAATTCTTACGCTCATAGTATATTGATATGTTGAACGGTTTGTTCAGCGTAAGCTTAAGAAGCGCACGGACGCCAAGTTTGTTTTCGACTTTTTCACTGAAATCGTTACTGCTTGGCTTCCTTTGTTCATACATAAATTATTTTTTACAGAATCTTTCCTCGAGATATCCTTTACAGAATGGTGAAACCCGCATCAAAATCCATCCAGTGGTTCTCGAGATTACCCGTGACATCCAAGAATCGGGGATTTTTGTCTTATACTAACGAAGTAGAGATTGTCGGGGAACACATGCACCAAGCGGTACTATAACGTCACACACCTCAGTGCATCTGAGTACATTTCGTCCCGTCACCGTAACGTAACGCAATGCCAGACCCCAGCGTAACGACGAAGTCGACAAGATCATTTAAAATGATAAAATGCATTGAAGTTGGTGGTGGAACTTTGAGCGTCCTTATTTGCCTTGGCTTTACATTTTTTTTATTGCAATTCATCTACAGTATACCACCACCTCCTAAAATATTTACTATTCCTCCTGAAACACCCTGTATACGCCCCTGGTTATAGTGTTTTAATTTTGCCGTCCGAGATACTGATTTCTCGTTGTATATGTTCCAGGTGATTCTATAGGCTTTGTTGTAATTCAGAGATTCTCTTTGTTTGCTTCACGATTTAATACAGATGGTAGTATGACTTTGGTTGTTTCCTCAGTTTAGGGGCTGCGACAACGCAGTCACGTAGCCCCGTGTACCGTGTGTGTGTGTGTGTGTGTGTGTGTGTGTGGAATCTGTCTGATAACCGGTGTTAATTGTGATGGCTGTATTAGTGTGTGTTATCTGTTACCAAATGCTACCGTTAACGACATCTAGCTTTGAACTTGGCTACTAGATCCCATCGCAACCGGCACCTGGCGACGAACGTTGGAACTTAATAGAGCGCTAATCAAATCTAACCTACAAATTTAGCTTCACTCAATTGTAGTTAGGGGAAGGTTCTTTTACACGCCATAAATCTATGACATGGGCCCGCCGGCTTTACTCCTCCTCCGAAGGAAGGCATACCGAGGGATTTTTAACGCTCTTATATTATCCGACGACTTCAGCTGGGTTTGAACCCACGATCTTGGGCATATAAGCTCAGCATGTTACAAACTACGCCACCGAAGCCGCAATGTATGACTTTCCCTAAGTATTTGAAATTATTTACCTGAGGGATTTTTCCAAACTTGTCATTTAGACTTTCACGGCCCGTGTTATTATTCATAATGTTGAATTTTGGGCTTATGCCGTGTTTTATTATATTGCAATTCGACGCGTTTCGAAAGAAACCATGTCTTTCATCGTCAGGAATAATCTGGAATACGACAATGTTGCTAAGAGAAAGCAACGAAGAACATATAGAAGGTGCCCAAAGATGGACGCCATTATAGCCCCATGTTAGGGACAACGGAAAGCAGCAGTGAATTACTTTCTCAGGGTTCTGATAATAGGTAGCCAGGATTCACTGAGATTGTAGCCGGTGTCGCGGTTGAAATTATCTGGGTGTTTACGTATTTCAACCGCCTCCCTGATGATTCTGGGACGATATTGCTTTATACGGGCAAGAACATCCACCCCTTGGAACATGACATCATGGCCAGGTGTTAAAGCATGATCGGCAACAGCTGATTTATCAGGTTGAATGAGCCTGATACATCTATTATGTTCCTTAATGCGAGTGCATATTGTTCTCGAAGTCTGCCCGATGTAAACCTTGCCACAAGTACAGGGAACTCTGTAGATACCCGGTTGTTGCAATTTAGGCAAACTGTCCTTAGTTGGTCGCAGGAGTTGCCTAATCTTAACAGAAGTTCCAAATACAGTCCGTATGTTGTATCGACGTAGGATTTTAGCAATACGATCCGTTGTGTTATGTATGTACGGAAGGTAAGCAGTTCTCATTAATGGCCTTTTTCCTGAAGACATCACAAGACTTTTTTATCACTGCATGACCTCCTCCTACTTTCTATGGAATGGGAATTTTTATGAGCAGACTGATGGTGTGGCCATGGGTAGTCCTCTCTCTCCTGTTGTGGCTAATTTCTTCATGGAGAACTTTGAAGAGAAAGCTTTGTCGTCGGCTCCTTTCAAACCGAAGATCTGGTGGCGTTATGTGGATGACACGTTCGTTGTTTGGACGGAAGGTGAGGAAAATCTTAGCCATTTCCTGGATCACCTTAATCTCCAGCACCCTTCTATTTGTTTCACCATGGAAAAGGAATCTGACGGCAAAATACCTTTTTTAGATGTTCTCGTCACCAAGAAAGAGGATGGATCTTTAGGACACAGCGTTTTTCGTAAGCCAACACACACCAATAGATATCTCCACGCAAGTTCTCACCATCACCCTGCCCAGAAACATGGTATCCTTACAACTCTAACTACCAGGGCTAGGAGGATTTGTGAAGTGTCTTCTTTACAAGAAGAAATTAACACCCTGCGAACCACCTTTGAGAGCAACGGTTATAGCAAGGCTTTGATTTCTGCGGTTCTGAAACCAACAAATAATAATAGGACGTCAGTTGAGAAAAGAGATGTAAGAGGAACTGCTTACCTTCCGTACATACATAACACAACGGATCGTATTGCTAAAATCCTACGTCGATACAACATACGGACTGTATTTGGAACTTCTGTTAAGATTAGGCAACTCCTGCGACCAACTAAGGACAGTTTGCCTAAATTGCAACAACCGGGTATCTACAGAGTTCCCTGTACTTGTGGCAAGGTTTACATCGGGCAGACTTCGAGAACAATATGCACTCGCATTAAGGAACATAATAGATGTATCAGGCTCATTCAACCTGATAAATCAGCTGTTGCCGATCATGCTTTAACACCTGGCCATGATGTCATGTTCCAAGGGGTGGATGTTCTTGCCCGTATAAAGCAATATCGTCCCAGAATCATCAGGGAGGCGGTTGAAATACGTAAACACCCAGATAATTTCAACCGCGACACCGGCTACAATCTCAGTGAATCCTGGCTACCTATTATCAGAACCCTGAGAAAGTAATTCACTGCTGCTTTCCGTTGTCCCTAACATGGGGCTATAATGGCGTCCATCTTTGGGCACCTTCTATATGTTCTTCGTTGCTTTCTCTTAGCAACATTGTCGTATTCCAGATTATTCCTGACGATGAAAGACATGGTTTCTTTCGAAACGCGTCGAATTGCAATATAATAAAACACGGCATAAGCCCAAAATTCAACATTATGAATAATTTTCCAAACTTATTGTTATTTTACGGTGATAAATTTAATGTCAAATAGAAAAGACTCTCACATGTGTGCAGCAATTATTAGTAGTAGTGAAAATTAAAATCCACAGCCTGCTTCCAGTCGACCGGCCGGGTCAGGGAATGGGATGAATTAAGCCCCCATTTAGCGGCTAGGATATGAACTGTGCCGGCTGCCGAAGCCTGTCGCACTCCCCTGGGGGCAATGATTGAATGACAAATGAAATGATAGTGGAGAGTGTTGCTGGAATGAAATTTGTGATAGGGAAGGTCGGAGTACCTGGAGAAAAACCAGTCTGCCTCCACTTTGTCCAGCACAAATCTCACATGGAGTGACCGGGATTTGAACCACGGACCGAGCGGTGTGAGGCCGGCGTGCTGCCGCCTAAACCACGGAGGCTCATTATTAGTAGTATTGAACATTTTTGATTCATCAGATGCAGACTGCGTGGTGCAAATATTTCGAGAACAAAAAACGTGGTTTGCGGGATGTTAAGGTCCGCCGTGTTTTGATTCTCGCATCGGGATTAGAGAGGCATAAAATGAGCTCTCTCCAGTCCTGCCAGAAAATACTCAATTCTTTCTTTCTTTCTTTCTTTCTTTCTTTCTTTCTTTCTTTCGAAGAAGTTTTCCCCACAATAGTCCACAATCTCATCACATGCGTGATTGCTTGTTGTTTTTAAAGGACGGAACAGTGAGGTTGTCTGCCCTTGAACTATCATTGCACTAATAACCAGATAATGTATGCTCTGTGCTGAATGGATGCGGAAGAGGGGAGAATACTAGCCACTAAAGACAGGAGGAATAATCGATCAAAACTAGCACAGTCATCGTCAAACTGTCGCGGAGATAATCAATTATTGAGAACATCCAATTGCTTTCTATATTGATCCATTTCACAGTGGTCGTGGCATCTTTAGAAAGTTATGAATTAAAAATAGTTGGCCTAGTAATAATGCTAGGCGGTCAGCCTACGGTAATGTTCCTACTACAGGGTCTTCTTCGATATGCGCTTCTCCAAAATAAGCAACATTATCATTTTAGTTTCTTATCGGTTGTAAAGTGTGCACAGATGGAAAAATAATACAGAATAGACTCAGTTCCGCAGCGAATTTAAAGAACCATGGTAATTCGATGGCTGATTATTATTATTATTATTATTATTATTATTATTATTATTATTTAAAACTCAGCAATGTTTCTGTGTCTTATGTGGGGTTTCGCCTAGGACACCAAGCTGGATCATCAGCGGGCTCTTAGTGTCCCCGCCCGGACCCCCGCAGGAGTAGCGAACTGCGCGCTACCTCCCTTTATATAGAGTGCAACTGCACCTCTTACCTGGGAGAACTACACTGACCGGCAAAAAAAGTGGAACAGTTAAAAAAAGTAATATAAATAGTATATTATTATTATTAATCGTATGGCAATTACACATCACTTTTTGGAACACAAAGAAAATATAACCATAATTTACAAATTTACAGACATATTATTTACGTAGTTTAACACATTTGCTGTAGAAAACAAAAAGTCAAAGTGGTTTCCAGGATATAAGTTCTGAGGGCACTCTTCAACTATATGCTTGATGGTCTGACACTGGAAGCCACACGTGCACGCTGGAGAGGTGATCTTTCCCCATTTGTATAGTAGATCACCACATCTCCCATGGTTGGTGCGTATCCTGTTCAGTGTACACCATGTCCTACGGAGCAGATCAAGTTCCCATGGATTGTTGTTACTATGGAGAAAACTATGTAGCTCTGGTGGAGTGTTTGTGTACCAATTTTCTGCCCAGGCTTCATGAAGATTGAAGTTATGGTCTGCCAGGTTGTTGGCTGTTCTGATTGCAGGGTGTCTGGAGCGGAATCTATTGATTTGGATTGCAGGTATGTCCTCATGGATTGGCAGCTGTTGGTTGTTGCAGATTTTGTTAAATTCTCTCGGGAGGATATTCTTCCTTCTCAGCGTAGGAGGTGGAATACGGCTCAGGACAGGTAGCCAGAAAACTGGTGTGGACTTGATTGTACCAGTAATAATCCGCATAGTTTGGTTCTACTAGCTTCGTGTGACTACTGTTTAGCCAAACAGGGCTGCAATATTCTGCTGCTGAGTATACAAGACCTAGGGCAGTTGATCGGAGGGTAGACGCAGTGGAACCCCATGTTGTACCACACAGTTTTTGTAGGATGTTATTTCTTGACCTCAATTTGGCTGCAGTGTTTGTTAGGTGTTGTTTAAATGACAGTGTTCTGTCAAGTGTCACTCCAAGGTACTTTGGGTATTGGTTATGAATCACACGTTTTCCATCAAAATATATGTTTAGTTCATGGTTGGCTAGGATGTTGCTCAGATGAAAGCACATGGATTCAGTTTTATTAGGGTTCGGTTGAAGTCCCCATTTACGGAAGTATTGAATCATTGCACATAAGTCCTTCGTTAATATTTCTTCAGTGGCCTCGATTTGTTTGTGTTGAGTTGCTAACACCCAATCATCAGCATAGCCGAACTTCCTGGACTGGGTGTCTGGCATATCTGCTATATAGAGACTGAATAATAGCGGAGCTAGGACTGAGCCTTGGGGTAGTCCGTTGTTAAGAGTCCTCTGGTCACTAACGGCATTCCCTGTGGTTACCTGGAAAGGTCTATCAGTCAGCATGTTGTTCAGGAGTCTTGCTGTTCTTCTGCAGGGTATGACACGGAGAAACTTATTAACAATGCCCTGTCTCCACACAGTATCATAGGCGGAGGATAAATCAATACATACAGCAGAGGTCTTTTGCTGTTTCTGGAATCCTGCCTCTATATAAGATGTAAGTGAAAGAACTTGATCCACACAGCTTCGGTTTGGACGAAATCCAGCCTGTTCAACAGGAATCTTTTCATGTAATTCATTATATATTCTGTTATACAGCAGCCTCTCAAGTAGTTTGTACATCATGCTCAGAAGAGAAATAGGACGATAACTTTGGGCTTCGTTATTGGGTTTACCTGGTTTCAAGATACCAATGATCTTCGTCTGTTTCATTAGTCGAGGAATGAACCCTGTTTGTAAAATATTGGTGAAAAACTGGGCTAGCCATCTTTTAGCATACTCACCACAGTGCAGAAGGAATTCTGGGTGTATGCCATCAAGACCTGGGGCTTTACCTGATTTAATGTCTTTTAGAGCTGACGATATCTCTTCAGGGCTGAAAGGTATAGAATAAGAGCTATTATCTGGGCATTCTGATAACATGGTTCGCAGTTCTCGTTTTACTTGAATGGCATGAGGCCGGGAGATAGATGGCTTAGATATTGAGACAATGTGAGCAGCAACTTTGTTTGGTTTTATTAGGTTGTTATTTCGTGTTGTTCGATTTCTACCTCCCAAATTACGTAAGAGGGACCAGGCTTTCCTGCTTGAGTGTTTGAAGTCTAGATTTTCGACAGTGTATAAATAGTCCGTAGGTTTAACCTGTAAGTACCCTACACGTGACCCCTGGGTGGTGCTAAGAAAGCAACAACTCTGGCTGCTAGACAATCCTTGTGATCTCCTAGCACAATCACATCACTATAAATAGTATAAATCTAGCCTTGAAAAAGATTTAATCACATTTTAAACGCTTTTCATGCATTAGAACAAACGTCTAAAACATCCGTGAATAGAAATTGATAATATGACATTTCTTAGGGTGGTTTATTACCACCAATTACCCCCAATCCTCGATGAGCCTATCTTAATGGTTTTATGGCGGGAAGCGGACTGGAAGCGTTTAAGGTTTATGAGTGTTGCCGCTCGCTTATTGTTGTTCTAGGGATAACAACTGGCACTTGTTGAACACGTGTGAACCATTGTCACACATTTTAGCAAGTTATCCATTTGCAGTTCACACTAAAACATGCCTCTTAGCCGTGAAGAAGCTGCACAGGCAGTTGCATTGGTGGAGAATGGCCGCAACTTCCGTTATGTTGCTGAGGTCATTGGATCATCTCTCGGTAGCATACATCGTGCAGTGCAACGTTACAGAGAGCTCCGAACATACGACAGGAGACGAGGGTCAGACCGTAGAAGAAGCACAAGTGCCAGGGATGACAGATTTCTCACCCTCCAAGTTCTGCGTGATCGGTATACCACAGCAGTTCAGGCACGAAATCAACTGGAAAATGTCAGAAATGTGAGAGTGAGTGAGCGAACAGTAAGAAGAAGTTTTGAAGAAGCTCATCTTTCGTCCAGGAGACCTGCACGTGGACCCGCACTCGAACGGCATCACAGAGAGGCGCGTCTTCGCTTCGCAAGGCAGCATCTGGGATGGACCCACGAGCAGTGGGCCTCTGTTCTCTTCACTGACGAGAGTCGCTTTAACCTTAGATCTCCTGATGGAAGAGAAAGAGTGTGGAGAAGGCGCGGGGAGAGGTACAGCCCTGTTGCTTTCTCCTCCAGGACTCCATTTGGAGGTGGCTCGGTTATGGTGTGGGGTGGCATCAACGTTATGGCCCGCACTGAGTTGGTGTGCATCGATCACGAGACGCTCAATTCCCTAAGGTACATTGAAGAGATCCTGATGAACCATGTGATGCCCTTTGTGCCTTTAATTGCTCAGAATTTCATGCTGATGCAGGATAATGCCCGCCCTCATACTGCTCGCTGTGTTGTACAATATCTGCAGGAAGTGGAGATTCAAACCCTGGACTGGCCAGCTCGTAGTCCTGACTTGAACCCCATCGAACATGTATGGGATACGCTTGGAAGGAACGTCAGACAGCATGACCACACCATCTTGACACAACTGAGAACATCGCAGCTGGAGGGATGGGATCGCACCCCGGCAGATGCCATTCGACGAGTTGTGAACAGTATGGCTGGGCGTTTACAAGCTGTCATAGACGCTAAAGGTGGAAACACCCGTTTTTAGTGACCAGTCTTCTCTTGCAGTACAGTGCAACCATTAATACTGTTTTGTTTGGCAATACGTTTGATAAACACCAGCCCAAAAGAGCATTACTAAAAAATAGAAAATTGTAAGATTTGCAAATTGTAACGAAATTTGTGAGTTAAAGCGTGTTCTTGACTAGGCGGAACCACAAAGAACTTTGTTTATTATTAAAGCGTGTTGTAAAACATGATTCGGTATTTTCTGTTGCCAACCATCTAAATTTACATGAATAATGCAAATATTGGAAAACCGATACATTTTAGTGGAATAAATTAAGAAATTACATAAAAAATGAAAGTGTTCCACTTTTTTTGCCGGTCAGTGTAAAAGCTCAAGCAGCCATAACCTCCCTATGAAGGATTCCAAAAATATGGAGGGAGGTGTAGTGCGGTATAGTGGTGATGCCGACACAAATCGCAACCATACGAATTTCCCACAAAGCATGAGTTATTTATAATCATCTGGAGCAGTCATTATTTAATTTAAGAAATGTTTATTTAGCGTAGTAAATATTATCAGTTTCTTGTTTATTTGTAAAAGGGGGAGGGGGGTTCTAACCTTTAGAAACACACCCCTGGCTACACCACTGTATTATTTACCAATTTTGACCTACGGATCAGAATACTGGAAATGTACAAAGAAAGATCTAAGTAGATTACAAGCTACAGAGATGCGCTTTCTACGAGGGATCCTGGGCAATACGAGAAGAGACAGGATAAGAAATGAGACAATACGACGCGCTTCAGATCATGGAAACAATAGGCTGAAATGGTTTGGCCACATAAAAATAATGGGAAAGAAGAGATTACCAATAAGAGCTCTGGAATGGACAGAAGCTGGATGAAGACCAATTGGAAGTCCACGAACGAGATGGAGATGGTGTGACCCGAAGAGGAATACAGTGGGAGGATGAATTGTGGGAGAAAAGAGAAGATTGAAGGAGGCTATGTGAACGACCTGCGTAACCAGAAACGTTTTAGGAGGATAATAGGCTGACGTTAAAACTACTGGAGCCTTGAAAATTCCTATTCATGTATAAGGTATCCCTAAAATTAAATAAGGGTAACATTTATTAACATAGTCTTAAGTACTGACGAGGATAAAAGGAAGTACTCTATGGTTTTACACTATTTTATTCAACATGATCTGTTTAATTTAGGAACCGGGAAAAACAAAAGTTATTGGGAATTAAATTATGAACATTTTCAGCTAATGGTAGAATATATATGCTAGAATGAACAGTTACTGGGACACGTGTGATAAGTAGAGCTCGGACGGTATGTGGTGAAGCTTCAAGGTCAAGCTGACCGCTCTGGGCAGACATACTTCCAGCCTAGTTTCAGTGGTGGGGGAACAGCGACAACAGTCACTCGTCGTCCGCCGTGCTGTCGACTTCACGTGTTAATGCCGAATATTCACAAGTTTGCTCGGCTCAGTTACGTGTGGGGTGTCACCTCCAGCGCTCCGGCTGTACCGCGATCTTGGAGCTTTACCACATACCGTCCTAGCTCTATAATCTGCGGTGGCTTTGGTGGCGTAGTTGCTAGCATGCTGAGCTTCTATGCCCAAGGTCGCGGGTTCAAACCCGGCCGAAGTCGTCGGATTTTTTAAGAGCGTTAAAATCCCTCAGTATGCCTTCCTATGGAGGGGAAGTAAAGCCGGCAGTCCCATGTCATAGATTTATGGCATGTCAAAGAATCTTCCACTAATTACACCTGTGTGAAGCTAAATTAGGTTAGGTTAAACATTTGACAAACGCTCTTAGGTTCCGACGTTCGTCGCCGGGAGCCGACTGCAGTGGCGTCTGGTAACCAGGTTCTGAACTAGTAGTCGCTGACGGTGGCGTTTGGCGGCAAAAGTAGGAACTACATGAAAAAAAATCTGCAGTACTTACTTGAAATCAGATACACACACTAATACAGTCATCACAACTAACACCGGTTATCAGACAGATTCTACACACACCCAAAGTACACGGGGCTACATGACCGCGTTGTCGCAGCCCCTAAACTGAGGAACCAACCAACATCTGTAATCTGCAATCACTTCATTCCCCTCACAGCCTGGCTTTTATGGCACGGGCTCATGACTCACGCGTCTGTCAGCACATCACGACTTTTGAAGGTGATTGTGAGTTATACTCTACTTCATTAACAACTCGTTGAAGTTTGTTGTTACCATTGAACTGTAGGTACTACTGGAACAACTCCTCCCATGGTAACCCTCGCTGAAAACTGCTTCCTGGTCATCGCCTCCTTGACGTGCACTACCAGGCGTGACTAGTCGCACCAAAAACTGTCATACCATTGAACTCCAGGATGCAAGTCAACTGATATGTCTCGATTTTTCATATATTTGATCGTACTGTAGCAGATTTGCTAGCCCACACGTTGAGCGTACAAGTGTAATGTTAATTAATGCCCCATGTTGGTAGCGACAAATGTAACTGATTGGCTGCCCCAAACTGTTGGGTGATAAATGTAACTGTTTACCTTTGCCTAAGCTATGTTGTTTTAATGGGCGCCAAGACCTCAATGCAATGCTGAAATCTAAATTTGTATTTAACAACGTCTAGCTCTGGTAGAACACCTTCAAGACTCTATTCACTCAGATCGTGGTATGATTTGATCATTAACCCAACAAACAATTGTATCAGGAGAAGGAATTGGTCTATATCTAATGCTACCTACTGAAAGCAAATATTGCATTGTAAAAGAAATGAATTTATTATATAAAACAAGTATAGCAAAATTAATAATAATAATAAGTTTAAAATTTAAATTGGAGCGTTGCGATTTTAATATTACCGATAGAAAATTACGTGAAAACGGAGTCTGATAAATTATTGATTTTACTCTTATTCCCAAGCTATGAAGTTACTGAAATATGAAATATAAAACAAAGAGAAACGAGAGATTGCGTATTTCTGCGTCATTCGCGCTTACCACTGGAAATGGCCGAAGCCTTTCCCTCGTACTGGATGATGCTGTGAGCTTCCCCCAGTCTCCTGGACGTCTCCATCTCCGTCGATATTTGATGATATTCTGGTAGATTAGATGATTCTATGGTCCGTACATCGGACCCAAACACTCGTACAACCACACTGGTTAAGTTTTACAAAAGTTAGTCCTCCACTCCACGGAACATCGGAGCGACTCCCGCGTGCAACCGTACTCGTTAAGTTCTACACAGATTGTCTCCCACTCCACGGAACATCGGAGCGACTCCCGCGTACGACCATACTCCGCAAGTTCTACACAGATAGTCCTCGTTCCACGGCGCGTCGAACGATATATGCACCTCTGCATCCCCACTCTTCAGCCGACTTCTAGCTTACGTGGTCTCCACTGATTGGCTGCACCCCACGCGCTATACTCCCCTCCTCTGGCTCATTACACTCGGCGGGAGGGTTCCGTTCCAACTATCCGCCTTTTCTTGACGCTGCAACCCCGCTTGCGTAATACTTCCCGACAAGATTAAGCGTGTACTTGAATTCCCAGTGAGTCACGTCTCTCGATATACCCTGACGAAACTCCGTTAAATTCCGTAATCACATAACTTTCTATGATATTGTCGTTCGTAATAATTTGCTTGATAGCGTTTTCTAAGACATAGAAAACCTATCTGTATGCTTATAATTTTTATAAAATGCTCCGAAAATATCTTAATAATAATTATAATAAATTTATAATAATAATAAATTAACATGAAAAATTCTCTTGGCTGAACAATTTGCCGCGTAAATAAATATAGAATGGCTTCCTACTGACTTATGCCAGTTGCATAAAAACCCCTCGAAAAACTCGTTACAGTACGTACCTCTGTGCAACGACATATGTATGGCATTTTCCAATAATACGGTAGGTTTACGGTCTACTTTATATTCGAATTGAGATTTGTAATGAAGTAGCCTATTCTGCGTTTATGGATACGTCCTACATCAAATTTTGACATAATAGGCCTAAATAGCATATGACAAATACACGTAGGCCCTATTATAGGTTATAAGTTATTAGTCACAGAATTATAAACAAGGCCTAGCTTATATTACAGATTTCCATGGGTTATAGCAAATAGCTTATACACACATCAAAAAAAGTTTTGCATCACCTCGGTTCCAAGAGTTCCGGAACTGTTAAATACAAAGGGAATAGAGATCAACACAAACAACATTTCAGCTCGTTTTATTGCTCATGAGACCCACACATTGCATGTTGTACCATCATGCAGCTAGACTTTCAGCATTTGTGGTCCAGATTGCAGTACACACCACTACCTCTAATACCCAGTAGCACGTCCTCTTGCATTGATGCATGCCTGTATTCGCCGTGGCATACTATCCACAAGTTCATCAAGACACTGTTGGTCCAAATTGTCCCACTCCTCAACGACAATTCGGCGTAAATCTCTAAGAGTGGTTGGTGGGTCAAGACGTCCATAAACAGCCCTTTTCAACATATCCCAGGCATGTTCGATAGGGTTCATGTCTGGCGAACATGCTGGCCACTGTAGTCGAACGATGTCGCTATCTTGAAGGAACGCATTCACAAGATGTGCACGATGAGGTCGAGAATTGTCGTCCATGAAGACAAATGCCTCTCCAATATTCTGCCGATATGGTTGCACTATGGGTCGGAGGATGTCATTCAGGTATCGTAAAGCCGTTTCGGAGCCTTCCATGACCACCAGTGGCGTACGTCGGCCCCACATAATGCCACCCCAAAACATCAGGGAACCACCACCTTGCTGCACTCGCTGGACAGTGTGTCTAAGACGTTCAGCCTGACCAGGGTGCCTCCAAACACGTCTCCGACGATTGTCTGGTTGAAGGCATATGCGACACTCATCGGTGAAGAGAACGTGATGCCAATTCCGTGGGATCCATTCAGCATGTTGTTGGGCCCATCTGTACCGCGCTGCATGGTGTCGGGGTTGCAAAGCTGGACCTCGCCATGGACGTCGGGAGTGAAGTTGCGCATCATGCAGCCTATTGCGCACAGTTTGAGTTGAAACACGACGTCCTGTGGCTGAACGAAACGCATTATTCAACATGGTGGCATTGCTGTCAGGGTTCCTCCGAGCGGCAATCCGTAAGTAGCGGTCATCCACTACAGTAGTAGCCCTTGGGCGGCCTGAGCGAGGCCTGTTATCGACAGTTCCTGTATCTCTGTACCTCCTCCATGTCCGAACAACATCGCTTTGGTTCACTCTGAGACGCCTGGAAACTTCCCTTGTTGAGAGCCCTTCTTGACACAAAGTAACAATGTGGACGCGATCGAACTGCGGTATTGACCTTCTAGGCATGGTAGAACTACAGACAACATGAGCAGCGTACCTTCGTCCTGGTGGAATGACTGGAACTGATCGGCTGTCGTACCCCCTCCGTCTAATAGGCCCTGCTCATGCATGGTTGTTTACATCTTTGAGCAGTGTTAGTGACATCTATGAACAGTCAAAGGGACTGTATCTTGGATACAATATACACAGTCAACGTCTATATGCCGGAGATCTGGGAACCGAGGTGATGCAAAACTTTTTTTGATGTGTGTATGATAATAGTGGAAACTCGCGCCACTTAACACGCAGAGCAGCGGCGACAGCGCATAGTGCTACCACATAGCTTCTCGAATAGACAACTACTACACTGGTCAAAACAATTAGGGGATCAGTCGAGATATCTAGGTTCTGACGTAGTTATCGACAGAATGACCTAAAATGGTTCAACGTCTTTCTGTCGGTTCTACGGACTGGAGACAACAACATTACGGCAACCGAGATAGTGGTAAAAACAGGAAGTTGCTGCAGAGGGGTTGGTGTGGACGTGTGTTTACTCTACCAAACGAATGACACAAGCAGTTGGGTTCAGGTGGTGTAGTGAGCAGGTAGTGCAATGCAACAACAACGTGACTTTTTCAAAGGTATGGCATGGAGAGCCATAGGAAGGTTGGAAGCGGGACAGACTCAGAGGGAGGTCGCTGCAGCTATTGGAGTGTCCCAAAGTGTAATTTCCAGGACCTGCACACGATTTCAGACAACAGGAACCGATAAAAGAAGGCCAGGCCAAGGTCATCCACGGGTAACATCAGCAACAGATGACCGTTATCTCCGGTTAACAGCCCGTCGAGACAGGAGGCTGAATGCAACTCAGCTGCAACGCACCCACTAGGCGGCAACAGGACGCGCAATATCAACACAAACAGTCCTAAATCGCCTTCGGGAAAGTGGCCTCTACGCACGGAGACCTATGGTGTGTGTCCCATTAAAACCACGCCATTGTTTAGCCCGAAGAAACTGGGCGGAGGAACATCAGGATTGGCGTCGTAACGAATGGCGCCGGGTTCTGTTCACAGATGAGTCACGATTTTGTATTCAGCCGGACAATCGTCGTTCCCTCAACTGGATAAAACGTGGAACTCGGAGCAATCCCGCGTGTGTGCAGGAAACAGCACCATATCATGGTCGTGGACGAATGGTGTGGTTAGGAGTCAGTATTGGCGGACGTACGGACCTCTATGTCGTTCAGAATGGCGTTTTGACTGCTCAGAGGTATCGACCTGAGATCCTTCGACCGTTTGTTGTGCCCTACGCTGGTGCCATAGGCGATGGGTTCATTCTGGTGGACGATAACGCACGTCCCCACAGAGTTGCACTGGTGGACAACATGCTTGACGACGAGGGCATTGAACGAATGGAGTGGCCAGTTTGTTCACCGGACTTAAACCCGATTGAGCATGTCTTGGATGCACTTGGCAGACGCATTGCAGCCAGACCAGCATCTCCCACCTCGGTTGCCGAGCTGGATATTGCATTCTTGGAAGAATGGCCAAATATCCCCCAAGAGCTGATTGATAACCTTATACTGTCCATGCCACGCAGGTGTGCAACTGTCCTGGCCATCCGAGGTGATCACACACCATATTAGAGGGCAACGAGAATGACTTTTTCACTATTATGGCAGCCATATGGTGCCTAGCTCTAAGTAAACGCCATGTAAACCTCCAGTAAAGAGTTGAGACAGCACAATATCGTACTATAGCACACACAAATTACAATTGTAACCGAACTCTGAATAAAAGACGTTACCATATGTATCTCGTGTATGATATCTGACCTGATCCCCTAATTGTTTTTGTACCGATTTTGCAAATCAGTACATGTTCATCTTTATCTTCGAGGCGCAGTAAGAACTCCAGGTCTGGCCGGATTATCATGGGAGCATACACCAAGCCTCTTCTGAGAATTCATTTCGCCTGACTGACTGTTGGTGAAATGGGTTCGCCAAGCCCTTTTTCTGCCAGGATTTGTGCCCTTTGTGTGTTCTGTCACTTAAAGGATTATCGCTGATGGAAGGGAGATAAATCAAGCCTTGTATCTGTGAACATTGGAAGAGTGAACATTTCCTGTCAGGTACATTCGCCAAGCTCTTGTTCTAAGAACAATCTGGCAGGAACATTGTGTAACGCCTCAGCTCCTGGAAAGTTTCTACGCACTAACTGTGTGGGGTGATATTCAATGGTACCAACTCAAACCTTGGACTCTGGCCTTGTTTTGGCCCGTTGCGCCACTAGTCGCATTTGGTATTACTGGAGTAGTGTGGTGGGGGTACACGGGAATACAGGGTTGTGGCCTGTGAATCCAGAGACAGTGTGTCGAGGACCTTGCCGACATAAAGACTCTTAAGCAATTGCCTCCGGGGAAACTAATAGTGCAGTTTCCTCGGAGGGCTGGAAGACACCAGGTGGTACTATCATAACTTAATTCTAAGGGGCAATTACTAACTTTGACTGCAAAATTTTGGTAATGTGATTCTAAGGCCATGTGTCGGTGGACCATAATGTGAACTAGATACAGATTTTGACATTTTATTTAGTATATCAGTATGTAATATTTTGGAATTTTATTTAGTATATTAGTATGTAATATTTTGGAAGGGCTTGTATAATTTGGTCATACTGTTATATGTAGTTACTGCAGGGTGGGTTACTTATTGCCCTATTTCCGGTTAGCTGGATGGGAACCTCGTGGACTTAATTTTAGTCAGATAGGCTTCAAAGGACAGTCAGTGCTGGACTCTGAAGCTTCTCGGACGCTTTCGTTCGCTAAGGAACGCGTTTGTTGCTTTATGCAATTTGTTTATGAAATGGCACCCGGCCTGAATTTTATGTTATATTTCCTTTTATCCTTGTGGATGATATTACCCTCTGTTGAGTAATTCAATTAATCGTATGATGGGGAAATGAAATTTTGCCAACTGGGCAATGATGGTTTTAGTTGTAATTTAATTGTAATTTAATTGTATCATTCCTAGATTTTTATTATACTTTGACATTTGGAAGTTTTTTTTTAAATTTAATACTGGCAGTAAGTAGGAAGATTGTTTCTGTTCCCTTCACCATGTGTGGCAAGATTAAAATTGTCGGCCTTTCTGAGTACGTCCAGCCTTCCATTCAACAAGCTGGTCTTGACGTTAGCTTCGTCCCGCCTGATCTCTTATCCTAAATCAAATCAGGGTGTTCTTGAATACCACGAAAATTTGGAACATTCACTCCTAGGTTTTTTTTGCTGTGAACTCAGCTGACCTAGTGAGTAATTAAATTAGGCCTTTTCTGTGTGTTACAAATTATTAATTTTTGGTATGGTAATATCATGTTGATGAATTATATTTTGATATGCTAATATTATTATTTTCATTTGGTTATTCAAAGGGTAAAGGGGGGGGGGGGATGAGAGCCATTACAGTTTTGACCAGTGTAGAACGAACTATTCAATAACACAATTCGACTTCGAAAACGCCAAGAAATACAGATTTTAAGTCCATTGCGTACTCCTTGTAGCAGAATATAAGGAAAGGACATGGATGTTGATCTGAAAGGGTCAGTAATAAGAATGAAATACATGTATATTGTCATTAAAACATTTAATTGTCATTTTATGACCAACAGTTCTACTAGCCTACATATATTCCAAAAGCAAATTACGAGTGTAATATTTTATAGAGCTTGATATTTTACTGGGACGTTTTTTTACGGTTGAATCATTCGTTCTATTCAGATATGCCTTAGGCTGGCTGCGTGGCTCAGCGGTAACGTTGTCGCCAGCTGATCCCAAGGTTGCAGGATTGAATCCTGGCGGAGCCAGTTGGCATTTGAGGGTGCGCAAATGCGAGGGAGTCGTATCAGTAGATTTACTGGCACGTTAAAGATCCCCTTCGGGACAACATTCCAGTACCCCGGCTAATAGCCGCAGTACTTAACAGGGACGTAAAACCAATAAAAAATAAAATTAAACATATGTCTTAATAAGGACTTTGAAATACCTGTCAGTCAGTAATTTCGTACAGCTGTAACGGATACCTTCATTAGAGTGATTAATTGATAGAAAACAGCCAGTTAATCTGCTTCTAATCCCATGGGTGCTTCCAGACAGAAAATGGCAAAAACTAGCTTCATGCCCATGACTTTTTGGCAGACAAACCACACACACACATTTGGAGACTGCATTTTGGAGTTATCTGCTCTTCACAACCCACTGGGCACACTTGGAAGAGGATTAAATGGATAGGTTTAATCACAACAATGTTTTAAAGAAAGACAGAGGCGGCCATAGGAATATTTTCAGGAGTTGTGAGATCTCATTGTGGCGCTCCCTCCCCTGTGGAGACTAAATATAACAAACATTATTAATGACTATTATTTTAATATTAAAATAATATTCCTATTAATATCAAACAATATTGTTCGCTTATAATCGCGCTTAGACGAGGCTAGGTATGATTATTATCTACACAAAAAGAAATATGTCTAATATGTTACTAATATCTTACAGTACGTTACATAACACCTTAGTATAGTGTAATGTTCTAACAGTAAGTAAAGTTTCAATTTCACTCGTAGCTTGCAACACAGACACAACTCACAATCCACATGCACCCGCACACGATTGAACGCCAAGAAAACAGGTGGAGGACAGAATGTATAGATATTGGTTTCAACTCGTTAATTTTTATACAACGTTAAGTTAAGTACGAATGTTTATACCTTGGAAATGCACGCACCCCAGATCGCTTACAATATATATAAAATTAATTTTGACGGGTAGGGTTAAGTAGGCCAACGGCCTAGCCGTGCTGAAACTCCGGATCCCATGAGAACTCCGCAGTTAAGCAACATTGGATGCAGTCGAAACTTGGATGGTGTGCCGGTTCTAGGCACTGCGCGTTGTTGGCCAACATAAGGAGGAGCGGAAAGGCCCTGGCCACCCTACCGCACGTAAACTCCGGCTGGGGGTAGCCTCTTCGGAGGCTCGGACCTGCCTTCGGGCAGAATACCAATTGAATTTATTTAGGGTTAAGTAGTATGCTAATAAGGTGATTGGGTTTTATTTTTTGCGCTGTCAATCTATCTTTGCATTTTCTGGGCCTCCCATATGACAACGCCTGGTGCGGTCGCATCGTTCGCACCGCCCTAGGGCAGTCCCGGAGAAAGTAGCTATGCTCAGATTAATAGAAAAAATACAGGTATGTAAACATTAGTAGGTAGACTCACAGCTGTTTGTTTTGAGGAAATCTGTAAAATGACTTGGGATCACTTTGTATTTTGTAATTAAAACACCCATTCATAGCCCAAAAGTTACATTTCTAACATGTACAGCATATAAACTTGCCAACTGATTGAAGTCGAGTTCGTAGCTGTCTGCGCGAACCGCTAGATAGCACGCAGAATCGTTGTCGCCAGTTTCTCGCGGGAGTTTCCACTATTATCATATTAAGCTATTTGGTTATAGCTGTGAACACTTTTATAAATCATGCTACTTGTTTCATTCAAATAGAAACAAACCACTGCTTAAAGATGATGCGGTACCTGCAATTTTCAATTTCCCACAGCATCTGCTTCAGCCAGCCGAGAAAAGACCGAGAATTATTGAACGACAAGTAGCCTACAAGTTGAAGTATGTAGACCTAGGCCTAATATTTACTGTTACTTTTTTCATCAGCATAGGCATAAAATTTCACATTTTCCAGTATACTTTTATGATGTCAGTCTTGGAGACGATAAAAAGAATTGGGCTTAAGGGATCTTCCCTGCAGGACCCTGTTCGTTTGCTGTATGACTTATGTGAGGTCTAAGTTTCGACCTGCTTTGAAGAAAAAGAAGCTTGTAGTTTTACGTGACCGTTAATTTTGTGGTCATGAGTCAAGGGACCTCCATTTTACGTAGAATCCTAACCACAGGACATGGCATTTCACTTCGATAATCTCACATGCAATGACCGGTAATCTAACCTGGTCCACTTTGGTGAGAGGCGAATAGCTTGACCGCTGCGCAACATGCCCCATTGCCTTGAAGAATATTGAACATGTGGTTGTTTTGTACAAATAAAGTATGTATTTTTGTTCACTAAGCATCTATTTAATTGTTTAGTTGTAGGCTTATGCATATTCACACACATATGAATGCTGCCTTTGAGTAATAAAAATGTTGAATACAAATTACCATATCTTTTGTTCTTTATTCTTAGTCATTTCCTGTCTAATCTTATTTTAATTTTATTTTATTTTAATGTACGTACGGCTTGTATTTTTTGCCAGTAGGCCTATAGTTATTGTGTATGCTGCCTTTGATCTAAGGATAAAAATGATGAACAATCAGGCTGCAATATAATATTTTATGTTGGCGTCTATTCCTAGCCATTTTAAGTATTAAATTACTATGATATTTTGAAATATGTATTTCGGCGTGAGTTCCGTTTAGTTTACCGTTCGCCTAAATGTCTTTTACTTGTACCTCGTTGTACGTGCGTACATCATCCTTTCGTTCGTATACGTCAAACTCTCTTCCTTGACGTGCACTACCAGGCGTAACTAGTCGCACCAAAAGCCACACTTTGCTCCCATACAGTCGACATTCCAGTATTACCTAGAGTTCAATGGTTGTTACTGTACCCTGGACTCCTCTTCCTTTCAGAGCATAATGTTCTAAAAGTAGAACAAAGTAGCGCAAACTACGAAATCACACGGGTCTGACAGCCCAGCAACAGCTGGCATCGTCCCTCGAACCCCTGCAGCACAAATCAGTCGATGACCGGTACGAGAAGCTAGTCGATCTTTTATCTTCTTCTATCTTATATTACAGGGTCTTTCATATAAAATAAGAGCGCCAAGCGGCGGCTTTCTTAACCGCAGCTGCGGTCACCTTGGCCGAGCTTTGGCACGCCAAGGCCCCCTGCTTTAAGCGTGTGTACAATCCTATATGATGCAGCGGCCTTGCTAGCGTGTGTACAATGCTGAAATCTTACTTTAGTTAGTTAGTTAGTTAGTTAAGCCAGAATCACACGACACTCGCTAGCATGGAAGCTTCTGCCAGTACGGATATACACGCTGGTATGGTTGGTTGGTTCCTTAGTTTAGGGGCTGCGACAACGCGGTCATGTAGCCCCGTGTACTTTGGGTGTGTGTAGAATCTGTCTGATAACCGGTGTTAATTGTGATGACTGTATTTACACGCTGGTATACACGCGTCTATTACCGTGTGATCTGTACCTTCCATACTAGGTTCTGCCTTCCATGGTAGCTTCCATACAACTCACGAAATTGAACAGGTGCTATTTTTCCTGGCAGTTTGCATGGAAGTTTGAGTACAATAACCAATCGGATTGCTTTTCTCGTTCTAGTAGAGCTCTTAGCGACAACATTAACAAATACATTTGTTATGTAGGTAGGCCCTCGAATAAATACATCTGAAGGAAACTATATTTTCACTGAACAGCGTTTGTGTGAAAAGCGCTTGCTATTCGCGAACTCAAGCGACGGTGCTGCCGTTATCTGGAACTAGCGGAAGGGTGATGGAATCATACAAACATATGCAATAACATGTGATTTGAGTTGATGGGTGTGCTCTTCTCTCGTTTTTTCAGTTATTTTCATAAAAATTGAGGCTAAAAGATGAGTAATATAATTGCTCAGTTACGCTGTGCTTCTCGAATACAATAATTGCCATATCAATGCATTACTTCCACAAAAAGAAAGCTTTTCAGACGGAATGGAGTCGATTACTTCGCGTCGCAAAGCAGATTTCGAAGTATATGATCGCATGCGGCTGGCATTTTACAAAGGAGAATTATATATTAATAAATACTAATGAATTTCTTATAATAACCAGTACCCTACATTCTTTCCCTGCACTACAAACTAGGCGACTTAGCAAGGTCGATTTGTGGCTTAGCGGTAACGTTCTCGCTAGCTGGGCCCTAGGTTGCAGGTTCGTATCCTGGTGCAGTCAGCTGGCATTTGAGGGTGCACAAATGCGAGGGAGCCGTGTCAGTAGATTAAAAGATCCCCTTCGGGGCAAAATTCCGGCACCCCGGCGTCTCTAAAAGCCACAGTAGTTAAAAGGGACGTAAAACCAATAACATTATTAAGGTCGATTTGACAGCTGTTCTTCCCATGTGGCAAAAATTACTTTTAGGGTTCGCTTTATCGTAGGCCTACATGTGGTCGTCTTTATTTAACTTGCCCCATTGCTCCTTCAAATCTGTGAAGCTCTGGTCTTTTTAGTTTATAATCAGGCGCCTATTAAAAATTTAAAAAATCTTTATACGGTAGTGAACTTGTAGGCTAAGCTACAGTCGTTGATGTATTGACTTCGACAGTATTAGGCTACCGGTTTATCTTCCAAATTTAAATGTATCTACTTACTGAAGTATGTAAAGCAATGTACCGACTACACACTTATTAGGCCTACATATTCCTGAACAAGTTATTTTTTTCTTGGCAACTGGTAACCGATTTTCATTTTGAATCGGATAAGGTACTCCTTCCAAATTACTAGTTTGTAAGCATAAAGCTTCAAGTCTCATAAAATCTTCTGTTTCTAGCACTTTCCCACACATAATTATGTGCTTGGCATCTAAAAATGCCTGCCCTTCAACAAGAGCCCGCCTAGAATTGCCAACAACATTCAACACAATCATATCATGAAGTCTATCACCCTTGCGCCCACCATTTTGTCACGACCGACCTGCCACCTACATTCGATTCAGTTCGAGAATATCCAGTAAATACAGAACGTGTCATATTATTATGATTATACTGGGATAAATTTTGAACTGTTTAAAATCTAATAGTTATCACGAATAATATCTGTCCATGGTTTTAAACAGTATTTGGGGAAAATAGAATTTTATGAGAGAAAACATGTTTACTATCGTCCTCGTAGATCATGTAGACAAAACTAAGTTGCAATATTGTTGTACGACGTGAGGAGGATATAATAAAATAATTAAAAAGAAGTAAAAATTTTTCTTCGTTGGATAGACTTGAACCCGGGATCTTCAAAGCAGTAAGCAGGCGCGATACCACTTGCACTCTTTTCCAAGAGACATTACCGCATTTTTACGCTTCTTATTAGCGCGTATGGTTATATACCAATTATTGCAGTTATATATTTAATATTGATTGGAATGCATTCATTCAGTACCAGACATGTTTTCAAATGTACTTAAAGCAAGTTTCACGACCGCTTTGCGTTAATAATGCGAATTGACTGTAAATTTTACCCCCAAACGACAACCGTCCTCCATGTTTTATTTCTTACAACTTGGCGCACGAAATGCTAGCGTGTGATGCACTTCAGCCATAAAAGCAGGTGTACGGGCGAGGATGAACAGAATCATACAGGATATTATACCAGAGATCACAACAGCTTCCATGCTAGCGAGTGTCGTGTGATACGGGCCTTTGTTATTGTTGATGAAACCGAAACCCCTATAATATTGAAAGTGCGCGCATAGTTCATAGGATGGGTGTTTTTTTTTTTTCAAGTTCCAATGGACTGTATAAAAATAACAGATTGACATTACCAAACTTGACCTTGCAATAAGCGTGCAGGTGCTCAGTCGCCAGTCTAAACCTCAAGTGCTAACATGGTGATGATGATGATGATAATTGTTATTTTAAGGGGCCTAACATCTAGGCTATCGGCCCAACTAACATGGTGAGACAGTTATCATTGCAACATCGTGCCACCTTCACTAGCACAGATTCACGTAATTGCAAATAAGTTTGACACTACTGGCTCGGTGCTCAATAAAAAACATGCCTGCACACGAACATTTTTAACAGAGGATGAGCTAGATGACATTGGCGAGAATCTTGAACGGTCTCCGAATTAATCACTCACAAAATTAGCACAAGTAGGGGTTTCGGTTTCATCAACAATAACTAACTAACTAACTAACTAACTAACTAACTAACTAAAGTAAGATTTCAGCATTGTACACACGCTAGCAAGGCCGCTGCATCATATACGATTGTACACACGCTTAAAGCAGGGGGCCTTGGCGCGCCAAAAGCTCGGTCAAGGTGACCGCAGCTGCGGTTAAGAAAGCCGCCACTTGGCGCTCTTATTTTATATGAAAGACCCTGTATACAGCTCAAAGGATGGCGTAGGGATGTGGCGACCCCATCGCCCTGTGGGAAACCACTGCAGTCACCCGAGTATTGTCAGCTTACTCAATCTAATTAGTATCTTTTGTTATATACATATTAATACTTACTGAATTTTGTATAAATGTCCCAAGTTTAGAGTAATTCTATCAAATAGGTTTCGAGTATGATAAATTTCTACAAAGATACGCGTATGCAGTACTGTGGTATTAGGTGGATTGTCATCACCAAAATCAAAGTCATCAGTCGAAAATTCACTATCACACGTTATACTTGGCGTTAAACCCTTATTTATTTCCCCTTCATTCAAAGAGTTCATATTTATCACCACGTATCTTTATTAGCTCCAAGCAAGATCATAATAAACACTACTTCAAATAATAACACACACGGGAAGCCAGCTGACTGTAACATGTTCAAAGACTACTTATTAAAAGTCCAGTTATTCACGGAATGTAAACACATCAATATATTCTGAGAGAGAATGATTCCTGCGTTACCTTTGTTACAACAGTGATAGTACTGCATGACTGGAAATAACACTAATAATTGTAGGAAAAAAACTGAGCCAATAGTTCTACCGGTGGCATTTTTAGCAGAAGCTCCATTGACCGATATATCGGCCCCGTGGCATTATAAGGGTTAAATGAGCTTAAATTAAATTACTTTCCTCCATCAGCATTTAACTTTCCCGCCGCTGAATTTCATTTGACAGTGAGTTACTAATGCAAACACTTAAGAGTAAATTACTAAATCTATCCACTGTATTCATGAAAATAAACAGGGCTGCACATCTTTGTCGACGACCTTTGACACATTATTTTTTCATACAGTTATAAATAAATGTCATATTAATTGGTATCAATGGCTGAGGTCAAGTCTTCAATGTTGTGGTTGTTTTTGAAGTGTAGACCCTATCTTTAATCCATCCCCTAAATGAAAATCTATGGTCTGGTAATCTGGGAGGCATTTCTGTTGTAGTATGCAGGAGCATCATCCTTCCACATCCTTGCCCAGTTTCATTCATCTTCATCCATTCCATCTCTCATCCCGACGCGCAGGTCGCCCACGGGCGTCGACTAGAAAGACCTGCACTCGGCCTCTCAGGAGGTCACACGGAAAAAAAATATGGCGGGAAAACCATAACGTTTGAGGGGTATGGAGGAAATGCCTACTCTGTCCTGAACAACTAGGATGAATCACCTTCCCAGATCACATCTGGGATTGTAACTCCTGACCACGGTCAGAACATTGATCAATGATCAGACAATCAATGATGATGAGTCTTCTCATGAATAAATCCACCGTTGTGCACAAAGGCACCTTTCGGAATCGGTGGGGTGTCACGTAGAAGACCTAGGCGAGTCGGAGTGCCTGAAAGCCCAACAGACAATCGACAGACACCTGACAGACAATGGACAAACCCAACAATGTAAGAAGAGACTTAAGTTCAACGAATCAGGAAAATTTTCATATTTTGCAACATTAAACATTAATTCACTAAGTAAGGCGGGCAAGCTGAAGCATTTAACTGATGTGATGGATCAACATAGGATTTTAATAATGGCTTTACAAGAACGTAGGAACACGGACCAGGACCCAATTGAATCAGGAGGTTATCGTCTCTACAAAGGACCTCCAGGACAAAGAGTAATGAAGAATGTCCCCCAATTTGGTGTAGGTTTTCTTGTTCATAGTAGCATAATAGACTCAATCGAAGATTTTTCTTCAAACTCTAACAGTTAAAGTAGGGAATAAAACGTATACTTTAATAAAAGTCCATGCACCAACAAATGACAAAAACAGTAAAGATAGAGAAGGAGTTGAAAACTTTTGGGAAGAACTTGATCAACTATTATCGAAGATCAATGATGAACATATAAAAATCTTACTTAGAGATTTCAATGCTAAAATAGGCCGAGAAAAGAAGTATCGTGCAGTTGTAGGAAAATGGTCAGCTCATAAATTAACGAACAAAAATGGCCAAAGATTAATTGAATTTTGTGCAGATCATGGACTCGTTTTGGAAACCACTAGATTTATGAGGCGACCACATAAACTTATGACCTGGAAATGCCCTAACGTAAACTTGGGCGAGTTTCAAATTGATCATGTTGCTATGGATAAAGATTATCATAAAGAAATGTATAATGTCAGAGTCCTCTGAGGGGTAGTCATTGACTCGGATCATTATATCTCAAAAATAAAAATAAAATTAACACCAAAAAGGAAACACAAACGTAATCGTCTCAAAATAAGGAGAAATTATGATCCCAGTTACTTAATAAATAATAAAATATATTTAGAGAGATAGAGGCTCCGTGCCTTAGGCGGCAGCGCGCCGGCCTCTCACCGCTGGGTCCGTGGTTCAAATCCCTGTCACTCCATGTGAGATCTGTGCTGGACAAAACGGAGGTAGACAGGTTTTTCTCCGGGTACTCCGGTTTTCCCTGTCAAAATTTCATTTCAGCAACACTCTCCACTGTCATTTCATTTCTCATTCATTTAATCATTGCCCCAGAGGAGTGCGACAGGCTTGGCAGCCGGCACAGTTCATATCCTCGCCGCTAGATGGGGGCTTCATTCATTCCATTCCTGACCCGGTCGGAGACTGGAAGCAGGCTGTGGATTTTCATTTAGAGAGATCCAAAACACTTTTAAATGACAAATTAGAGACATTGGTCAACACACTTAAAACCATAGCTGAAGAAATCGCCCCAATTAACAGGAGAAAGAAACATGCGTGGTGGAACGGGCAATGTGACAAAGCAATTCAAACAAGACACAACGCATGGTTAAATGATCAACAGAGGAAAACGGAAAAATCTCGAGAAGAAATAATTAACGCCTGAAGACAAACAGCTAAAGAAATTAGGAGAATTAAAAGAAATTATCAAAAGGAAATGCTTAGAACTATAGAGGAAACATTCAACAGCATGAAACAAGAGACTATTACAAAACATTCAAGCAATATCAATCTAAGTTTACTCCTCCCACACCTGTGTTAAGAATTAAAAATGGAAAAATGGCACACAATAATCAAGATAATGCTAACAGCCTCGCAGAATATTTTAAAGAGTTACTCAATTGTGAGGATCCTGTGGAACATCTAGAATTTAACCATAACCCAAAAAATAAAACTCCATTACAAAAGATTATACCACCAGTTTACAATGAAGTGAAAACAACAATTAATGCACTTAAAACTACAAAGCAGCAGGAGAGAATCAATTAGTAGCAGAAATATGGAAGAATGCTAATGATCAGTCTATTCAAACCTACATGTAAATACATCATTGATATTTGGAACGCCGAGAAGCTTCCCGGGGAATGGAATACAGCGATAATTCACCCGTTGCATAAGAAAGGTGATCGCTCCGACCCAAATATTTACATACAAGATTTTATCTAAGATTATATACACAAGAACTTGGAGAATATCAGGGAGGATTTCGACCAGGTAGAGGCTGTCCGGATCAAATCATTAGTACACGGGGCTATATGACCGCGTTGTCGCAGCCCTTAAACGGAGGAACCAACCAACCTACACTTTGAAACCCTGCTGGTAACACTGTCCACTTGATATTTTGGGCAACCCTCTCCATTCCTTATATTTAGAATAACTGACAAATGGAACTAAAAAAACACGTTTTAAGGCGCTAGAACTATTCATGTCCTAGTAGTGTAACTGTAAGAAAATTTTAATACGTCTATTGTTGGCTAGCAATGCGGGCTGCAACTCGTCACCCCTACCAGTGTTCTGGTGCAGAATTGTGAAAATAGTTCCATCTTGCGCTGTTTATAAATGGCAGTCACGGGGACTAATAAGTGCAAAAAGATTTCTTAAGCCCTTAGAACAGTTATCATCTTGAAAATATTATGCCTCTGTATAAGTGCCATGTTGTTGGTGCAATACATTGAGGTTATCAGCTGCAATAAGCATTGGTGCTTTCAAATTTGTTTTCATTCATTCCGAACCTTAGAAAGCATCCGTGGCTTAGGCGGCAGCACGCTGGCCTCTCACCGCCGGGTCCATGGTTCAAATCCCTGTCACTCCATGTGAGATCTGTGCTTGTCAAAACGGAGGCATACAGGTTTTTCTCCGGGTACTCCGGTTTTCCCTGTCAAAATTTCATTCCAGCAACACTCTCCAGTATCATTTCATTTCATCTGTCATTCATTTAATCATTGCCCCAGAGGAGTGCGTCAGGCCTCGGCAGCCGGCACAGTTCATATCCTCGCCGCTAGATGGGGGCTTCATTCATTCCATTCCTGACCCGGTCGGAGACTGGAAGCAGGCTGTGGATTTTCATTCCGAACCTCATCGTTGAGTGCTATGTGACGATAAATGACACTTTTGCTACCTCAGGAGCTTGGGACAACCGAAGTTTTCCAAAGTGCTCTGCATATTTTCCTTCAGCTCTATGCGACAAAAGACGACACTATTGGTGTCTATTTTTCTAACAGCCTATGAGATATAGGCCCTAGGCAGTGTCTTTTAGTTCACTGGCTCCTCCTTCTAATCATATTTTTCAATTCGATTGTAAATTACATGTGTCCGTACTGTAGTTAGTAAATAGCCGTTTCCATATTCATTATCATTACGGAAAAATGACCTGAATGTTACGTCAATTTTGCTGTAGACTACTACTTATCACCCACTACCACCACCACCACCACAAAAAGTTATGTATTTCTTTTTCTGTTAGTTTTAATATCTTTGGCCAGTTCAGTAGTAATATTCATCATCATCCATAAAACAAATAAATCCACCGGGCGAAGTCGGGCACTACTGCTACTGCCCTTCTAAAACTGGGTGGACAAAGGGCAGTGTGAGTCACCGTACAGCTCATACTTCCTGTGGTCATCGCAGGCACGTGCTCTCCGGAGTTGTGAGTTTTGAGACTAACCAGAATGTTGATTCAGCTACTGTACTTGTTTATAGTCGCGAGTTGTTACTATTTTTAGCTCTTGAGTTTTGAGACTTAACCCCCAAGACTGGGGTAGGTGCCTTGGAACTACTTGGAACCGGGTAGTGGAGTGTGAAGAACTTGGAGAAACCTTTCGCGATGGGGTTTCGAACTAAGGACCCCTGAACGTTCGTCTATCCAGTTCAGCCGTGGACTATGCTTAGATAGTGGGTTTACTAATATCCATAACAACATTTGCTACGATACAATGAAAGGTGAGACAAATGATAGTTAATTAACACCACAAATGACCGCTGTTTTTTCAAAGTCTCATTTTCTATGAATTTTGGAAGCATTTCGGAGAGGATGCAAACAGTTCAGCCCCCCACCCCCTCCCCTCTCTGGATATGCCCCTGACGGAAAAATGACGCCAGTACGTACCCTAAGACTACGACTTGTGGGCCCCTCCAACTTTGTTCCTCTCGTGACATCCTGGAAATCTCGCCCCTTTTACAAAATCTGTCGATTTTTACTAATTATTTTCAGTTGTACGTTTCAATGTTACTCAAAGTGAATTTTAAATGTCGTTTTTGATGTCTCATCAGAAGAACCAGTCGAACGCTTTTCACAATCATATATACTAGAAGTCGGAGCAAAGGTTACTTAGAAATTTTCCGCCCTATAAAGTCTTATCAGTTAAGAAAAGTTTGCTATTTCATGGCTGGGACGATATTAACATAATGGTTATTTGCAAAATGCATTTTATGTTTCCTTTATAATATTTTGTAGTATAAAAATAAATTGAATATAGGCATGTAAGAAGAAAAATCAAATTTGATTGGAAATTAAATTGGGTGAATTTTATCTACTCTGGGCTCTTCCATCACCCGGGCCTCTCAGCATTCCAGGGCTACAACCCCGTTTGCTCTTCTATCTAGTCAGCCCTGCCCCTGACTGAGCACAACCACAAGCTTACATGATGGCGTTCGGGTTTATTGAATGGACTGTGTTGATTTTTGTCGTGTTTCTGGTTGCCAAGGTTACTACCAAAGAGGATATAATTACGTTACAACATGGAACTTAAATTAATAGAGTAGCGATTTGTGGAATTCATACAACAAAAGAGTCATAACGGGTAATGCAAAATTACGACACTACAGGACAGTTGTTTTGCCGAAAGCTTTATATGCCTCAGAAACCATATCTCTCGGTGATCACTCTGAAATTATTATAATTAAAAAAGCTTGCCACGGTGGGTGAGTGGATAGCGTGTCGGTCTACTAACCCCAAGATTGCAGGTTCGCCCCTGACCGTGGTAAGTGATTTTTGAAAGGCGGCAAAAATACGATACGCATGTCATACGATGTTGGCATGTCAAAGAACCCATTTGAATTCAGTAGGCCGAGTTCATAATGGCAAAATTAATCTCGGGAGTTTCCGCCAGCACAAAGTTCCTCATTTCTCTACTAGAAAGCGCTATTGTGTTCAAGGAGATTAGATATCTAACATCTAACCTCCTTGACTTTCATAGTCAAGGAACTACGAAATTCGACATGCAAGCTACCTTCTGGGTGTCAAATAGCAAAGCTTGCACCAGGCACCCGAGGCCATACGATATTATTATTATTATAATTAAAAAGCAAGAGCGGATAATTCTACGGAAAATTTCTAGTCCCACGAGAGAAAATAGAATGTAGATAGGTTGGTTCCTCAGTTTAGGGGCTGCGACAACGCGGTCATGTAGCCCCGTGTACTTTGGGTGTGTGTAGAATCTGTCTGAAAACCGGTGTTAATTGTGATGACTATTAGTGTGTGTTATCTGTTTTAATTCAAGTAAGGATCACAGACAGTAATTTCAAGTAGTTCCTACTTATGCTACCAAATGCTACCTTCCACGACACCTAGCTTTCGGACTAGTCTACCAGATGGCATCGCAGTCAGCACCTGGTGGCGAACGTTGGAACTAATACGGTGTTATCAATTCTAACCTACAAATTTTGGCTTCACACAATTGTAGTTAGTGGAAGGTTCTTTTTATGCCATACATCTATGACATGGGACCACCAGCTTTACTTCCCCTCCGAAGGAAGGAATACTGAGGGATTTTAACGCTCTTAAAAATCCAACGTCTTGGGCCGGGTTTGAACCCGCGACCTTGGGCATAGAAGCTCAGCATGCTACCAACTACGCCACCGAAGCCGCCTCCGTGCATTCATGAAGAGATTTTGGGAGGATAATAAGGCGAAAACCATCAGGACAATTAGCAAGTTCAAACGCGCTCTTAGAGTGGACATGAAGAAGGAGAAGGTCAAGGAGCTCGTCACACAAATCGTTGGGTAACTGAACGGACAAACGCTGAATGTGAAAAATCCACAGCCTGCTTCCAGTCTCCGCTGAATGTATCCAACGGAAAAGTTTCCTTACTTAGCTAGCCCCAACTGTGTAGGCCTGCCTTACACGTCAGGTGAATTCCTCAGTTGGACATCACCAAAATGAGCAAGCTACATGTCATAATGAGCTGTGGCCATAGGACAAGGTTCAATGACACTCAGTAAGCGCGAGGACTAGAAGTGACCATCTTAGTCGTATTTTACTCAAGAGTAGGCTACGTTAGAGTAATTCGTTGGTATCCGAAGGATGTATTCGAAGGCATGTTCCACGGTTCGAGGTTTGAATCCCGGTGTTAACAACGCCCATCCCGGAAAGTGGTACTTAATTAAAATTACTGGAGCCACTACACAAATCTTCTACCCTAATAATTACAGTTACACTGTTTATAATAGTCGTGTCCTTTGCTCATTCGCGGCATATATCTACTTAATCGTCCGGCTCCGTGGCTAAATGGTTAGCGCGCTAGGCTTTGGCCTGAAGTGCCCCGCATTCGATTCCCGGCCGAGCCATTAGGGATTTTAATCTCCTGGGATAATTCCCGTGGCTCTTGGACTGGGTGTATGTGAAGTCTTCATCATCACTTCATCCTCATTACGACGGGCAGGTCGCCCACGGGTGCAAACTAGAAAGACCTGCACTCGGCCCCTCCGGAGGCCACGCGATCATTCACTACTTAATCGTTCTAGTGTAACTAATCGGCGAGGGAATTCTTTTGGCTCGTTGAATCCGCTTTGTGTAGAGCAGAGCTTCACCCACAGTTCTGTTATGAACCACCGCACAGTGTTTCATAAAGCGTCTATCTAGGCCTAGGTGGGAAAAAGTCATTTCTAGATACCCAGTCAAAGGATAGTTTCATGAGCTGGCTGCGTGGCTCAGCGGCAACGTTCTCGCTTGCTGGGCCCAAGATTGCGGGATCTAATCCTGGCGCAGTCAGCTGGCATCTGAGGGTGCGCAAATGCGAGAGAGCCGTGTCAGTAGATTTACTGGCACGTTTAAAAGATCCTCTTCGGGGCAAAATTCCGGCACCCCGGCGTCTCTAAAAGCCGCAGATGTTAAAAGGGACGTAAAACAAATAACTCTATTATTATTATTATTATTATTATTATTATTATTATTATTTTATTTTAATTCCGTTTGGGTCGGCTGCGGACCACGTGGTTCTTATCTATGGCAGCTTTCATCTTAGCCCAGTATTCCTTCCGCTCCTGACTCCGTTTCACACCTACTCCTGGACGCACTGCTTTTGCTGTTAGCGACTGGAGAGAGTCTGATGTTCTGATCAAAGTTCTGTATTTATTCCTGTCGTAGATGTTACTGTGGTCAATATCCAATTGTTCAAGGTCTTTTTCTGACTAGTTTCGTCCACTTGGCGTTAGTTGATATCCCTCTAGAGATAGTGTTGAAAATTCTGGAGGTCAGCCTCTGATTATCCATTCTCACGATGTGATCATAGAAGATCAGCCTCCTCTTCCTCATAGCTGTTGTAATGCTCTCCACTTGTTCATACAGTTCATTGTTGTACCTGATTCTATACTTGCCTTCCTCTTTAATAGGGCTCATGATTTTTCGCAGAATCTTCCGGTCCTTCAGTTCCAATTTCTGGAGTTGTCCTTTTCTGACCATATTTAGGCATTTGAGGCATATAGTACTGTTGGTCTCACTACAGTACTGTAATGTCTGAGTTTGAGTTTCATTGAGAGGGATTTGGATTTGTATATATTCTTGCAAAGGTGGTAGGCTCTCTCCAGTTTGGTGCATCTGTCGTTCATGGCCTGGTCTTCATTGATGTTTGGGGTTATCCATTCTCCTAGGTATTTGAAGGAGTTAGTCCTTCGTACTACTTTGTCCCCCACTGGAATCGACTCGGGCGCATCTCTGATGTTGCTGATGAACTGTCTTTTATTATTATCATCATCATCATCATCATCATCATCATCATCATCATCATCATATATCTTATTTCAGTTGTATAGATAGCATGCCATGGTGGGTGAGAGGATAGCGTGTCAGACGACCAACCCCCAAGCTTGCAGGTTCGCTCCTGGCCGTGGTAAGTGCTTTTTGAAAGGTGGCAAAAAATACGACACGCATGTCATACGTTGTTGGCATGTCAAAGAACCCATTTGAATTCAGTAGGCCGTGTTCATAATGGCAAAATTAATCTCGGGAGTTTCCGCCAACACAAAGTTCCTCATTTCTCTACTAGAAAGCGCTATAGTATTCAAGGAGCTGAGATATCTAACTTCCTTGACTTTCATAGTGATTCAAGGAACAACGAAATTCGACATGCAAGCTACCCTCTGGGTGTTAAATTACAAAGCTTGCACCCGACACCCGAGACCATACGATATTATTATTAGTAGTAGTAGTAGTAGTAGTAGTAGTAGTAGTATAGATCCCTACTGCGGCGCTCACAAGCTACCGATCGTGACAAATGAGCATTCAAATGAAAGAGACTAGACATTAGCAGTGACGAACTGCACTCTAATTTCATAAATATCTATAATTTCTTTACAAAAATATTTCTAAAAATGTACGAAGTGTGCGATTTGCAGATACTGTTATTGTAGGAAAATACGCCCCATAATTGCTGTCCACTTCACATTTTTGCCGCTGTGGCGCCTGTTTCATGTCATTTTAACATTCTGAGGCCTTACCTTTATCATTTTGCATGGACTCAGCACACAAATGACATTAGCAGTGACGAATTTCTAATTTCATAAATATAGATTTTTGTAAGAAGTGTGCGATTTGCAAATACTAATGCTCTAACGTGCTGCAATTATGATTTGTCGTGTAAAACCTTAAAACTATTAAACGTTAATTCTTTTACATGTTTTTCTTCTGCATTCTAATTTTATAAATATCGATTTTTGTAAGAAGTCTGCGATTTGCAAATACTGTTGCTGTAACATGCTGCAATTATGAGTTGTCATCTAAAACCTTAAAACTATCAACCTTTCTCCTTATAAACCTATTGGGGAAAGTGTGGTTTATGATCATGCGAGATTTCTCGCACGGGCCAGCTAGTATACATTATTTCAGTAGTATAGATCCCTCCTGCGGCGCTCCCAAGCGACCGATCGTGAAAAATGAGCATTCAAGTGAAAGAGAATATATATTACCAGTGACGAATTGCACTCTCATTTCATAAATATATATATAATTTCTTTAAAAAATGACTTTTAAAAAACGGTACGAAGTGTTCGATTTGCAGATACTGTTGCTGCAGGAAGATACGCTCCATAATTGCTGTCCACTTCACATTTTGGCCACTGTGACGCCTGTTTCATGTCATTTTAACTTTCTGAGGTCTTTCCTTTATCATTTTGCATGGATTTCAGAAACAGTAATTTAAAGGAATGAGTACCTACTCAAATCGTATAATTTCATAAATATCGAATAACCTGTGAGTGTTACGGCTAAGCTGTCAATCAATGGACTCAGCACACAAATGACATTAGCGGTGACGAATTTCATTCTAATTTCATGAATATAATTTTTTGTAAGAAGTGTGCGATTTGAAAATACTGTTGCTGTAGGAAAATGTGACTTTATTGCTGTTCAGTTCGCATTTTGGCCATAGGGATGCCTGAAACGTAAATAGTATTCTATAATCATTTGGGTCAAATAAAAACATAACAACCTTTCTCCTTAAGTCTCTTATTATAAACCTATTGGGGAATGTGTGGAGTAGTGGAGTAGTGGCGCTTCCAAGCCACTCTAGAACCCTCCTCTTACCACTACTAAGCCTCAGCCATGTTAAATATCTCTCGAACGCGTGGTCCGATTTTGACAAATGAGGTATCGTTGGACTCGGGCTGACGTCCTCTTTGCTATGGACCACTCGTTATATTTTTGAAATTTTTTTGATTTTTTTCTTTTCGAAAATAGGCGATAGTTTGAAAACCAAACATGGTAGAACGTTGTGCCATGGCCCAAACGAATGGTCTTTATGACATTTATTTTCCATAATGAAACTTTTTTACTTTTATGTTTTTTTTTGAAAACACTCGAATTTTGAAAATCCTATATTTTGGAAACTAGGAACTCTACAAAAAAAATTGTTTAACGTAAATCAATGGTCCCTACCCCCTCTACCCCCAAAATAAATTTCAAGTCTCTAGAGAAAAAAATTGTGTGTAGTAGTGGGATGAGGGGAAAGCTGCTTCCAAAAGCAAGTGGTGAGCCCCTGCGACCTTGGAATGGAACGAGTCATGCTAGGAAGGCGTGCTTGGATTCGTTTTTTTCGTCTCGTTGTGCTCTTTACGGGAATGTAGGTGTCGAAAAGGTGAAAAACTGGAAACACGGTCTTTTTGGGGTAAAAACGTGATTTTAGACTTTTTGCTATATCTCGCGAACCAAGTATGCTAGAGGCGTGTACGACGGGTCCAAGGACTCGGAGTGACGTCCTCTTTGCTATGGACCACTCGAGATATTTTTTAAAAAATTTGGAAACTCGATTTTGGGGTAAACACGTTTTTTTTGTGATTTTTGCCGATATCTCACGAACCAATAACGCTAGAGACGTGTACGAGGTGTCCTAGCACTCGGGCTAACGCCCCCTTTCAAATGTGGTAGATTTTTTTTTTCCCAAAAAATAATTCACAAAGGGCCTAACGCCATACATGTTGAAATAACGTTGTTTTTTTTCTTTACCTGTTTATAATGTCCATGAAGCGTGGTGGTTGAGAGAGACGATACGGCTGGGTGTGTGTGTGTTTCAACGAACCTATCGCTAACCACAAGGACCATGCTTAATAGAATAATTGCCATTTCGGCGGGTCGGTGTATGACAGAGCGAGCGTGTGTTTTTCTGATATTTTACCTTTGACATGTAAACGGTGATGAGAACTTGATTCTATGTTGGTCGAAGCGAGTAGAGAAAACAAACTTGCCGAGGAGGTGAAGGTCATTTGAGCTTATTGGAAGGCATTGATCTGACTTGACAACAAGTGCAATGGAAAAAATGACCAAGACGCTTGAAGGTGAAATAATCTGACCATCGTGGTGGCAGGGGAGTGTGAAAGGCATGCACACACATGTGTGAAACCAGATGTAGGCTAAACCAGTGACATCCTGTTTTGCTTCGTACGTGACAAAATGCAAGTTCATGTGAAATTTGATCTACCGCAGGTGTTCGCCTGGGTCGTTATCTGTCCACGTGCGCGATAACTGTTAACAAGTCACATCCTGTTTTGCTTCGTACGTGACAAAATGCAAGTTCAGGTGAAATTTGATCCGGCACAGGTGTTCGTTTGGGTGTTAGCTGTCCACGTGCACGATAAGAGAATGTTCAAAGCGTGGGAATCGCTGAATCAGTAAAAAGTATGATGCAACTTGTGGGAATGATGTCACAACCAATAGAGAGGCAAGAGCTGCAAACAGCAGTGGTGGGAGGTGAAGGGAGGGAGAGGGGAGGGGGTGATTTATGAGAGAACACAGGAGGAAAGGGAAAGACAAACATGTATGAACATGCATGAAGCGCGGAGCGCTGTATACATAGAGCTATAGGTGGTGTACAACATGTGTGAATAAATAAAAAGTACACAGGTTCACACAACATGTAATTTATTGATCCAAGAATTAAACGTAGAGTTAAACCCTAACCATTTGACGTAGAGTTTATTTCCTTTTTGTTTCAACACTTTTTCCACAAGATAATGCTGAGGAAATGCTGTTTTCTGAAGTTCATGGAGATAAAATCTACCTTTTATGGGTTGATGGTTGAGGTCCTCGAGTAAATAGGTGACTGGAGTGTCCAAGTTGACTCGACGAATTCGAAATAGTTCAGTCCCCCACTGAGGCGTGTAACCCTTATTGAAGGCAGACTTAAATTTGCTCACACGAACAAAATCCCCAATGTTCAGTCGGTGACGTTTAGGATCGACTGTTTTTATGGGGTTAAACAGTTTATCCAATCGCTGAATATTTTTAGTCACGAGGCGTGGCTTGGTCCCAATCGTTCTATGTTTGGTGTCATTGTAACGTGACACTAGCTCAGGTAACATGTCCAACCAGCGATAACTGCCCTGAGCGGTAAACGCTTTCCACATATGGGTTTTCAATGTTCGGTTGAACCGCTCGACCACACTGGCTTTGAGATTGCTGTACGTGGTGTAATGGTGAATATCCTTAGATTTGAGAAAACTGGAGAAATCCTTGTTGAAAAATTCTTTCCCCTGGTCAGTTTGTAGCAGGTGAGGTTGACGTTTGGAGTGTTGAATAATATGTTGAAAGGCCTTGGTAACTAGTGGGCCAGACTTGCGACGCACAGGTTCAACAAAGGCCATTTTGGAATAGACATCAATGACGGTCAACATATAGCGTACACCGTCGTTAACGCCAGCATAGGGTATCATTTCAACCAAGTCAGCCTGCCAAAGTTCATCCACACCTCGTGAAATCACCTTGAGTCGTGGATAATGACGCCTAGCTGGGCGATGCAACTCGTGAGCAATACCCATTTTAATGGGTGAGGGCTTAAACAATAATTTTGGCATTTCGAAGTTCTTGTTCAATTTCTTGAATTTCCCAATCGTGACCGGTGTGGCCAGCTTGACGTGAGGCATGCAACAACTGTAGCCGCTGGACGAGCTTATTGGGATTGTGCCAGTAGGTAACATCCACAAGGGGTTTTAATGGTTTAAATGTCACTCCCGAAGCGGACACTTTACGACGAGTACTTTGACTGGTGGGAAACATTTTTGCAATGATGGTTTTATATTTTTGAGATATATTGGCATTCACTTGTTGCGTGGGATCATACTGTCTTTTGTGGGCATGGGTATCCAATAAAATGGATTTATATTTGTCAAGATCCTCTGACGTATAATCATGGGAAGAGGGGGTCCGAGAAAAGAGCAGCTTTAACAGTCCTGGCGTTAATTTATAGTTGATGTTTTTAATGACAGCTTTAGTACGAGCAAATTTAATGGATGAATCGCCAATTTTAAAACTATCATCCTCATAGCGAACACCATACGTGGTATCTGTGTTTCCAATAAATAGATCGGTGAAATAGGGTTCCAATGTTGATCCATAATATTTTATTAAAATGGTTTTCAGTTGAGCTTTATGTTGAGGGGTGGCCAAGAGTTGTGAAAACGGAGACGCCCTGGAAGGGCAAGGTGTTTCGACCATGGCCAAGGATTTCTTTTTTCTCAAAAACTCTGCAAGGGGTGCGGCCTTTTTTTGAGGCGTAAACACGTGTTCCTCCTCATCCTCAACTTCACTAACACTAGTCAAATCTTCCACTTCCTCTTCCTCAGGGTCCTCGTGCAGCGTCTGCGTGGCTTGTGAAATGGTGGGTAGCGTTTCAGATGGCTTGAAAGAGGGTTTCAACATGGCTTTTAGTGGAGGTGCTAAATGTTGCTGAATAAACAAAGCATGATTGGCACGTGATTGTTTCAATTGACGAAACTTTTGGCGAATAGTATTTTTTGCTCTAATAATATGCTTTTTCAATTGACTCTCTGCTAACGCCATGGTGTCTTGGCAAATGACTTGCCGGGGAATGAGACAAGGCCTTAAATAGCAATAAAATGATCAAACCCTAAGCGATACCGTCCTTGGTTGAGTTCACTTTGTTTGTCAATCACTAAACAGGCATGACGTTGAGTGTTCCAGCACTTGGCACACAATTCTGTAAACATTTGAAAGGTCATATCCGGATTCACATGTTCATTATAAATGTGACGACTGTTCCTCTCGTCCTGACGAAATAAAACAATGACATTGGCATTGTCACGAATCAACTGTTTGGACATTTTTGAATACGTTTGTCCAAGATAGAAGCAATCGATATGTTTGTGACGACCCATGCTGAAATAGCTTTGAATGATGCCTTGACGTTCAGTGGATACATCATCGAAAATCATGAGTGAATCAGGCTTTACCTCATCCGGTGAAATCACATTTTCTTGCATGGAAAATGTAAAATAACCCATATTCTCTTTTTGTAATCCAGACATGACTTGATCCAGAAACACGTAGAGGGGTTGGTAGAGAGATTTTGCAAAAATATAAATATTTTGAAAACGCAGACCATTGGGCGCTGTGATGAGCGTTAGCAAAAGATTTGTCTTTCCACAGCCGGAAGGCCCCACAATGATGCAGCGAATGGAAGATGGAAACAGTGAACCATGGCGTTGTTCACGTGATGTGGGACAGAGATGGGAAACCATGTCCCCCACGGGGAATGACTCTTGCTGCTTAATAATCTTCATTTCAACTAAGGCTTAGACAGGCTAGCAGGCTGTCTATATACAGGACACTGAACCTTGTCATAAAACAGTAGACTGCTACTACAGGTTGACGATGGATGTCTTTGGACGTGCGTTGATGGCCAAAGATAGGCCTGTCCTCATACATGATCCTAAACAGGAAACAGATCCTGCTAATAAACACTATGTGGATAGGTCAGTAGTGCCACGCACAAAACAGGGAGATTATGACTTTAAGGGAAAGCGGTTAACCCATGTAAAACATCCTCAAGTGTCTACAGACGTTACTACGAAAAAGTATGTGGATAACAAAGTGTATGAGTTTTATGACAAAGTGCCACAGCTTATGGTGAATGGCTATAGCGCTAATCACCATCGGATTATTCACGTGGAAGACCCACAAGACGAAGACGATGTCTGTACCAAGCGTTACATGACCTATGAAATGAAAAGGCTTTATAAATTTATCCCATCTGTGTTTTTAGTGTATCTGACAAATGATAAACCTGTGAATGGCAGAAACCATTTACCGCTAGTCCATGATCAGCACTTGACCTATGTGCTTGCTTCGGGTTTAAGCCACTATCGATTACACTATGATGGAACCATTCACATCAAATATGCCATACCTGATGAGAACCATTTACAAATAAAGATAAATGGTCATAGGATGTTGATCCATAACCATGAAATGGTCAATGCAGGGGACGAATTATCCTTTCACCTCATGTTGACATGGGATGAAAAGCAAGCGGGAAAAACCATAAACGACTTCCCACTTTATGTGTAATTGGAATATACAGCCATGAAATAACCATTTGACGTTAGTTGTGATTTAAACTTTCTTGTGAAAGGTTGTTGGTCATTATCATCATGGTGAAACAAAGGTATGCAGTGAGAAAGACTAAAAAAAGGACATTGTCCTTGGCAAAGCCTGGGTTTTCAACATTCGAGGACAAGCCCTTGCGAAAGAAAAAAAGAAAAAATAATGTATTGACCATAAGGAAAGCCCTTCGAGCAGCACAGAGACAGGTTATTCCAAAACGTCGGCGACAGGTTTCAAACCAAGGGCGAGTGATTCCCGTCCCCAAACGAGCGGGATTTTTACCTGCATTATTTGCCGGGTTGGCTGCTCTGGGCTCACTTTTGGGCGGTGCCAGTGCAGTGGCAAAAACCATTAAAGCCGCGCAGCAGGGCAAGCAACAACTCAAAGAAAGTCAGCGACACAATGAAACAATGGAAGCGATTGCCATGGGGGCTAGAAATGCCAATTTAAAGCCAGCCTTTTATCAACAAGGATTTGGGATTTCACCATTTCGAAATATAAAAAAAAAAAAAAATTAACCTCGGCCATAGCGAGACATGCCCTGACGCATGAACAAGTGGAAAGCTATGCTAAACAACTAAAGCTTTCTCATTTTCGAGGTGTGTTTATGCGAAACCAATTACCCCCACGACCCTGGAAACAGGAATGTGCTGTTGTCAATTTGGATGATCACCGAGGACCAGGAACGCATTATGTAGCTTATGTCAAAGAGGGATCCACGGTATGGTACTTTGACAGTTTTGGGAATTTGCCCCCGCCCATGGAACTAGTGACCTATTTTGGAAACAGGATCAAGATATATTATAATGTGAAACGAGAGCAAACGTTTAACAGCCAACAGTGTGGACGTTTGTGTTTAATTTTTTTATATAAGACGCAGCATAAGCAAAAACGCCACCAGTATGTCGGCAGAAAGTAAAACGTTTACAGTGCATGGACGTGGACCTGAAGTCAGCCTAGACTTTTACCCGCCTATTGAATTGAGTGAAAAACCCTATGGTTTAGGACTTGTTTCTCTTGAAACGTACAATCGAATATACAACATACGTGAAAATGTGAACAACAAGTTTTACTATGATGATTCTGTGCTCACCCTGAACTCTGGTGGATACACGATCGATGATATTTATGAACACATTTATGTGGTGTTGATCAATCAATATGGTTTAAAGTCATTTCTCGACGGAACGCACAAGTTTGAACTTGTAGGCAATACCAACACTCATCGCTGCAGTATTTTCTCCTCATTCAACATTGACTTTAAAACACACCCCGATTCCATTGGCCCATTACTAGGATTTAAACCACGTGTGTTGGAGCCCAACAAAAAACATGAATCAGACCATGAAGTGAAATTCATTGAGGACCATCATGTGTCGGTGACGTGTAATATTATTAGCCAAGTGTACACCAATCAAGAACCATCGCATTCACTTTATGACTTTATTGTGACATCGCCCAATGGCTATATTATTCGTGAAAACCCTCCAGTGGTGCTTTTTCATGCTGTGGCTGTTGATAGTATTAGTAATATAACATTAAGACTGATCAATAGAGATCAACAACTCATTGATCTAGATTCTACCACACCAGTGACTTACAAGTTGGTGCTAAAGCCACTATGAAGTTTGTGTATAAAACAACAACACCGTCTAGGAATGGTGTTAGTTGTTTGCCATGTGAATACACGTTAACATCTCAGAACAAGCAGATTTTACAGCATTTGGGTTACCACGTCAACCCTCATGATGAATTCTATCCTAGAGATAGCGAACCGCATCGAGGAGCAACCAGGAGTGGTAAGAATTGATCTCCATTCCTATCAAGCTCAAACACCTGGACTCAATAACAGTGATGAAATTCAATTTGTTATCAACAACCAAGATATTTACACCCTACCGCATGAAAGTGTCATTCAGATTGAAGGTCGGCTCACCAAAGCCGATGGCTCTACACCTACCACATCCAAGTTGGCCAACCATGGTTTAGCCTTTCTGTTTTCTGAAGTACGTTATGTCATTAACGATATCGTGGTGGATAGCACTCGAAATGTGGGCATTTCCAGTGTCATGAAACTATACCCCTCTTATAGTGAGGAAGAAGGTAAAACACTTTGCATGGCAGGTTGGTGTCCTGACTCGACCAATGACTGGATGGTACACACCGATGGAACCTTTACTGGATATTTACCTCTTAAACTGATTCTAGGCTTTGCTGAAGATCACCAACGCATTGTGGTCAACGCAAGGCAAGTGCTTTATCTGGTGAGAGACAGGAGTGATAATAATGCACTCAAGGGAGCCGACAATGCCCCCATCGATTCAAAAGTTCAACTACAACGCTTGCTATGGAAAGTGCCTCATGTGACCCTTAACGATAGCAAAAAAACTGGACATACTCAAAATGGTAAAGAGAGATATGCCTCTACCCATGGAATTTAGAAGCTGGGCACTCCATGAGTATCCGCTATTGCCCACCACCAACACACACAGTTGGTCTGTAAAAACAGCTCGCTATACAGAGAGACCTCTCTACCTGATCGTGGGTTTTCAAACGAATCGCAAGTATCAACAAACCAAAGATGCCTCGCAATTTGATCACCTGCAATTGAGAAATGCACGTCTTTTCCTCAACGGAGCTGTGTTTCCCTATGAAGGACTGGATTTGGATTTTTCAAAAAATAAGTTTGGGCCCCTGTACGACTTGTTTTCTAAATTTCGATGGTCGTATTATCAAAAAGAGAACGGCCTCATGCTACTACCCCAAGCGTTTAAGGCAAGAGCACCACTGATTGTCTTTGACTGTTCTTACCTGCAAGAGTCTGTCAAGCCATCCAATATCGACATTCGACTAGATTTTGAAACGCATGACAATGTACCAGCCAATACGACGGCCTACTGTCTGATTATTCATCACAAACAAGTCAACTATTATCCACTGTCCAACCAAGTGACGAGTGTATAAATAACAGCTCAACCCACGTTAAGTCGCTCAGTCATGTCTTGCTTTAAAGCCTCAAGAGACGTTACATCCATGAATTTAAACTCTGAGGAACAACGTTTCAAGACTTTTGCCACATGGCCAGTGCCTTTCATAAACCCTCAAGCCTTGGCGGCTGCTGGATTCTACTATTTAAAAACAAGAGATGAAGTGAAATGTGCCTTTTGTCCCATCATCATAGACCAATGGCAGGAGGGCGATGAACCCATGCAGGAACATCAGCGCTGGTCACCCACCTGCCCCTACCTGTGCAGAATGAAAGTGGGAAATATACCCTGTCATTCAAGCTATCCCTCACTTGTGTCTCTGGGTGATGAAAAAAATACAAGTTACGATACATGTGGGCCGTATGGTATCCATGGTGCTTCGGTGAGCAGCTCACCATCAAAAACACCTAGTTTAGAGACATTGGGACATCATCGGTGTTATGGACGTTACAAACACAAGAGACTATATTGTTGTATCAGTTGCTATCGTCCTTATCCTAAAATGAGAAAAGCCTGTAAGACGTGTTATGATAATAAAATGATGTAATTCTTAAATTCTAATTTTTGCAGGTCCCCCTGTCCTACCCTAACCTTCTTTTTTGAAACTAGCATGGCAGGTAAGTCCATGGCATGATCACACCTGATCGTCAGTCAGTCGTCAGTTGACCTTGGTCCAGGCAAGCGTCAACATGTTGCGCACACTCATTGTGGATTGCCAAGGGTTTAAAATTGGTGACAACAAATTTATATTTAAACAAGTGGCCATGATCGATTGTACCACGTTTTGGATATCACAAGCTACGCATTTGCTATTTAAACCACCCCATGATTTTGATTTATTGTGTGAAAAAGACCGTAAACAAACCCAGTGGATTGAAAATCATAGGCAACTAGACTGGAATCAGGGAACCATTTCCTATAAATATTTGGACGTGGTCATGAAAGCACACTTGTCCTCGGCCAATGTGGTATTTGTGAAAGGTAATGAAAAACGTCAATGGTTGCAACCATTTTTGGCGTCTTACTGTCAATGTATCGACCTCATGGAGTTGGGCTGCCCCTCCCTGCAAACGCTCATGGATACTTGTTCCTGTGGCAACATTACCCATACAGCCCTATCACATGCGTGGCATCTCTTTCATTGGTTAACCACCCATGCCTGCTGGGAGTTGTTGAACAAAATTATAACTCAAGATTTACCTGAGAATGACGTCAGTGAGATTTCTACAAGCGACGTGTAAACATCTACAGCACGTATACCATGGAGAAAGGCAATGCTACGGACAAAGCCATCGGCAAGTTCTTTGTGTGCAAAAAGAAACTAGACAGTTTTACCAAAGAGGAACTCTTGGCGCTGCCCAAGTCGTTCATTTATTATGTGGCTGCCAACGCGGTCAAAGAAATCTGGCAACATGTACCAAAATCATGGACTCAAGACCCTGTGTTGAGTGAATTGCAACCCTGTACGGATTACGATCACCATAAGCAAGTGGCCATGGCAAAAATACCGTCTATGCGTCAGTGTGCGACTTGCCAGCTAGTGAAACTGTATCACGGTCATAAAAGTCCGTGTAAAGACTTTGTTGAATCATTCCACGGGTGTCATGGCGAGAAAAAGCAACAACAACAAACACAAACATCGTCCACAGAGGAGGAGGAAGACCAAACCTTTTTACCATCAATGGAAAAGGATATGCCAGACCTGTACTGGCAATGGCGTCATTGACAAAGTGATTCAATACTTACCTTTCGAAATCCATCTTCCAGGTTATCGTTTTTGCGGCCCTGGAACTCGTCTCGAAAAACGTTTACAACGTGGTGATGTACCCATTAATCTTTTGGATCAAGCATGCAAGGAACATGACCTTTCTTATCGCCATAGTCATTCTGGTTTAAGACATGTGGCAGATAAATTGTTATTAAAGAAAGCTAAACAACGTTTCACATCCAGTGATGCCTCAGTAGGTGAAAGGATGGCAGCCCTAATTGTCATGAGTGCTATGAAAGGAAAGTTGATGATGCATGGACATAAACATTGAGGAGTGAGGAATTGGGATTTGTTTGTATTCTATTTTTCTTTTGTCAATTCACTATGACTATGAAATAAAAACAAAAGTTTTCCAGAGCACGATGTTTTGTTATTTTTAATTTTAAGAAATCGTGATGTTGATGGCTGATTTTTTCATTTTACACATTTCACACATTATGAATTCCACACACTGTCATTTATCATTTTGCAATTTACAGTTTTTGAAAACGTTCGTTTCAAGTTTAACGTTTTTGATGATATGGATTTTTCCATTTTGCTGATGACACATTTTAAACAATGTCCGTTTGAAGTTTTTGAATTTTCAAATTTCACACATGGCCATTTCCAGTTTTTAAAAATGTCCGTTTTAAGTTTTGCTGTTTTGGTGATATGGAAACATGGAATTTCCATTTTGCTGTTTCATATTTTTTCCATTTGGTGTATGTCGAAAGTTGAGATTTGACAATGATGTTGATGCGAGTGCTTGACCTTGATAATACTGCAATGTGTTGATGTGTGTTTGGAGAAACGTCGAGGACTACGACTACTGCAGGTAAGACTGTTTTTACAAAAATAATGTCTATTGACTGCCACATTTCAATGAAAAAACGAAACTATTTAAAACAAAATGAGTATATAAGTGACCATTTACCCCCTCCCCACCCACCCACCCACCCTACCTCACCGTGTTTGCTCTGGTCAATCATACACACCAGTTTTCTCTCTCCAGTCATACATTCACACCTGTCTTTGGGAACAAACACAACCACTTTATTTATTCCCAAAAGCACATTCTCGACATGCACACTCATCCCAAAAGAACTTTTTTTAGTTTACCATTTTACTATTTCAAAAAATAATTAAATACTAGTTATTAAAGTTACTAAAAATCTTACTTATTTCATATTTACAAAAAAAATCAATTTTGTACAGCGTTAAAAGAATCACACTATTTACCAATCAAAAATTTTTTAAAAAATAAGGTTGCACACAACTTTTTTAAAGAGCAAAAGGTCCAAGTGAATTGTCACTATTTACAAAATCTACTATTTACAATGACAGAAACCAATATTTACAAAATTCTAAATCTACAAGTTACAAAAAGCCATGTCCCATAAACGATTAAACAGTGAAATCACACCTCCTCCTCGTTGCGATCATAACCCCAGGGCAGGCTGGTGAGCAGGTCATCAGCCCACACACGCTTGTTATCCATGGAGGCGAGGGTGCGTTTTCTCTGTTCCACAAGATACAAATGATGGTTGCTGGATTGTATCCTGCACTGTGTATGAGACATAGCTTTGCCAGTGCGTAAAACCGCTAGGTAATCGTCTACACGTAGCGATTTTACCACTGCTCTACCTACACCTTTTGCTCTTTTGGCTTCCTTACAGTCGAGTGTGCGATAAGCATACATTTTTGAGGCCAAACCTACAAATTCCGTCATAATGGAATCACCGCATTCATCTTTTAAAACGCCCATTTTCGTTTTGTTTTTTTATGGGCAGCTTAAACACGTTGTCAGCGCTATAGCAAGAGGTGTCGAACCAGTCACTATGTTGCCTCATGACGTCATAGGGGTTGCAGTGGCGAATGTGGTAAATGAATGAGTCCGTGTCCATATACAAAAGAGAGACGTCCTCAAAATGGCGTTTGGCAAACTCATAGTGGAATCGATACATGACCGATTTAGAAAAGTCTAAAATGACTTGACCCAAGTAAATGGGTTTATCCATGGTCACACTGGTCTTACTCATTTCAGTAGTAGCCAAATCCTCATCGATAATATTGATCGATTTGAAATTTGGCTTGGCAATGTACCGCCGGGCACCCCACCGCCCTTCCCAGACATTCACCAATTTAATGTCACGGTATTTGCGGACATTCTCCATGGACTTGCCATAGATACAGTTGTTCATTAATTTAAAAAAATTAATTTCAAACTGCTGTGTTGCCATTTGTCGGTGCTCTGTGTTGAGTCGCATGTATGGCTCAAGCCATGCTTTTTGAGCAAAAGAAATACCCCTGTGGATTTTCTTTAACACCAAGCCTTGGGCGAGGCATTGCACCAACATTTGGATATGTACCACATACCGATTTTTGTTGTAAAGTGTGCCCATGAGTTTTTCAATTTTCACTTTACTGTCAGGGGGAACCATTTGCTCAAGGCAGAATGGGAAATCGGCATGTTCATCATACAAGGATGAGGGATATTCAATATCCACTTCTAGCACATATCCACGGCCTGTTTCTTGGCTAGCCATGTTCACATCAAATTCTGACACTTGTTTGTCTGTCAGCCAAGCAAACTTCCCATAGGGCAAAGGCTGACTCATGGCGTAACCGTACAAATTATTCACGTCATAGTACATTAAGTACGATTCTGGTTTGTCCGGTGAATAATCAGGCATGTAGACATTGTTCGCTTCGGCATGGCGTTGGTTAAGCGACACAAAGCCGCCACGAATGCCCTTTTCAAAAAATAGAACCATGTCTACGTCAGTGAGTAAATCCAATTCCACTTGAGTGTATTTCAAAGCGGCATCAAACGAGAGTCCAGGACTCGTGTAATAGTGAGCCGGGTCAAGACCGTAAATGTGTTGACACAAGTTACGGAATTTTTCAAACACATCAGTGAGCAGCAATACATCCAGTTTTAGGTAATGCAATGCATATTCACTTAGCGTGTTCATGCCAAACACTCGCCAAACTTGACATGCATGTGCATAGTCTTCATTGGAAACGGTACTGCGTGTTAGTTTAGAGTAAAATTTCTCTTGTGGTGGGAGTTTTCTTTGCTTTAACACGTCCCAGCTGTTGCAGAAATCATACGGGAATATACCTTTCCGAATACACAACTGAAATTGCTCAGGATCATTAAAATGCATTCTAGTATTTTTTAATTCCTCCTCATTCAAGCCATTCACAAGGCTGTCTAGCGAGGATGCCATAAACTTAAAGGAATCCAAAAATCGAATGCTAAAGTCGCCCAACCACCATGTCAGGGCCGTAAAACGCTCATGGTTTTGGGGAATAATGGTAAACGAGCCCTTGTTGACATGGCCCAATTCACGAATCAAAAACTGAATGTCATAATTCGCCAGATTGTGGAAAAAGACACTAATGAAACGAGGAGCTGGAAAGTTCAAGTTGCATTTACTATGCGCAGCACCACGAAACTCACCTGTAAAGTGTGAGTGGTCTCTGACTTTTTCCTCTCCACTTAAAATAGGCCTTTCACAAATATGGCATGTCGTGGCATGCTCATACTGCTGCTGTTGTTCTGGAGATAGGCTCATGGGTACTGGGTGGTCCAGTAATTCCTGTACATGGTCGGCCAACTTGACAAGTTCATCCAAGAACCATTTGGCACAATCTGGCCCCTCACGGTATTTGTAAACGGATTGCGTGGGGTCATAGGCACACACCACATTAAATCCTATGGCAAAGGGTTCATGTTTTTGAATGGGTGTGGTTGAGCTCATGGAGGGATCTGGTTCACATCCCGCCATGGGTGTAGTGAGAGCTTCAAAATCTGCATATACCACATAGGGAACAGTGTCACGCTTGTGAATGTCCTTAAACTTTAACACAGCCTTGTCCCCTTGCGGCAATATCAATCTCACCGCTTCCTGAGAAACACAATCTACCCTATGACGTTCCAAAAGCGTAGGGGTTTTAAAATATTGCAAGCATCGATCACAAATATGTTTTACACCAGTGTGCTTAGACACTTGTCTGCTTAGCAATCTACTCAGGCTTTTAATTAGGCAATAGTGATTCACCTCTCCTACAGATAAATATAAAAGATGAATGTGATGTCGTTTCGGTTCTTTTGTGGCATAAAGAGGACCCACAATCTCATCACCATTAAGGCCATACACCATGAACGAAAAGTCCTGGTTGTCTTGTTCAAACCTATGGATCTCGGTTAAGTCCATAGGGAACGATACTCGAGTTAAATTTAAAGTTTGTTTCAATTCTTCAAACTTGGCCTTGTACTTCCCCGGTCGACAACCATGATGTTGTACCGGCTGCAAAAACGCAGCCACAGACCACAGAAAGCAATCATTGTCACGATTCTTTATATTGACCACAGCATTTTTCGAAGCTATTGCTGGTGGTGTTTTAATATAGCTAGACCCAGCATTCAACGGGTTGAATTGACACATGTTGATTTGCAAATGATGAATTTTGTCTAAGGCTAGACCACTCGGTCCTTGTTGCAGTTTATCAAATTTTGATAGCAAGGCATTCACCACGTGGGTTTCATACCACTGTTCCAAATTATGGGCTATGAATAACTCTTGCATTTTACTGCAAATATAAAATGTCTCTTTATGCTCTACGTCCTTCTTTTTATATATGAAATCGCACACCAGTTCTGTATTCACCTTTAAAGCTGTATGCAACCTTTGCGCTGTGCAAATTTCAATTTTGAAAATTTCAAAACAAGATTGTAAAAATTCTTTGGGAATCAAACTTTTTCTAACATTGACCACACGACCAGAGCACACACGTGATTTGAAACAACTGTTTAGGGGTTCCCAAGTTAACGTATCCGCAGCAGTAAAAGACATTATTTTGAAAGAACACTCTCACCTGAGTTTTCAGCTGTAGACTGCTTGACAATGGTTCCACTCTAAAGCCACTTGGTTTTCAACTGTATTTGCTGTAGCAGTGAACCCTTTTTTTTTCTCCAAATATCTAAAAAGAAATAAAAATAAATTACCATAAGTATAACCATTCCATATAGTTTATGCATTTCATAAACAAAAACAAAATCAAGCAGGTTATATATTTAAAAAAAACAAATCTCACCTTGACGTGTAATGCTTTGCTCTATTCCCGTCTCGTGGGCTAGTGTGGAAATGGTTTCCTCTTCTATCGGTCTGTTTTTCTCTTTCTTTAATATATATTTCCCGCAGACACACGACAGGTAGGCTATACACGTTATCTGCAAACAAATAAATAAATAAAAATCATTAATTACCTAATCAATAAATAATTGCATGTATTTATATAAAAATCAATAAATATATAAATAAATATATACCTACCCCACAACAAGGTTAAGTATTTTCCACCAACACCAAAACTGATAAACAAGACCAGGGGTTTCTTGCAACGCAGTGTGTTCAAAGGTAGTCACCTAAGTGAGTGTGGAAATGATAACGACATGTCTATATATATGCTACGTTGCATGTATAATCTTTTTTTCCCACGCTTTGAACATTCTCTTATCGTGCACGTGGACAGCTAACGTCCCAGGCGAACACCTGTGCCGGATCAAATTTCACCTGAACTTGCATTTTGTCACGTACGAAGCAAAACAGGATGTGACTTGTTAACAGTTATCGCGCACGTGGACAGATAACGTCCCAGGCGAACACCTGCGGTAGATCAAATTTCACATGAACTTGCATTTTGTCACGTACGAAGCAAAACAGGATGTCACTGGTTTAGCCTACATCTGGTTTCACACATGTGTGTGCATGCCTTTCACACTCCCCTGCCACCACGATGGTCAGATTATTTCACCTTCAAGCGTCTTGGTCATTTTTTCCATTGCACTTGTTGTCAAGTCAGATCAATGCCTTCCAATAAGCTCAAATGACCTTCACCTCCTCGGCAAGTTTGTTTTCTCTACTCGCTTCGACCAACATAGAATCAAGTTCTCATCACCGTTTACATGTCAAAGGTAAAATATCAGAAAAACACACGCTCGCTCTGTCATACACCGACCCGCCGAAATAGCAATTATTCTATTAAGCATGGTCCTTGTGGTTAGCGATAGGTTCGTTGAAACACACACACACCCAGCCGTATCGTCTCTCTCAACCACCACGCTTCATGGACATTATAAACAGGTAAAGAAAAAAAACAACGTTATTTCAACATGTATGGCGTTAGGCCCTTTGTGAATTATTTTTTTGGAAAAAAAAATCTACCACATTTGAAAGGGGGCGTTAGCCCGAGTGCTAGGACACCTCGTACACGTCTCTAGCGTTATTGGTTCGTGAGATATCGGCAAAAATCACAAAAAAAAAGTGTTTACCCCAAAATCGAGTTTCCAAATTTTTTTAAAAAATATCTCGAGTGGTCCATAGCAAAGAGGACGTCACTCCGAGTCCTTGGACCCGTCGTACACGCCTCTAGCATACTTGGTTCGCGAGATATAGCAAAAAGTCTAAAATCACGTTTTTACCCCAAAAAGACCGTGTTTCCAGTTTTTCACCTTTTCGACACCTACATTCCCGTAAAGAGCACAACGAGACGAAAAAAACGAATCCAAGCACGCCTTCCTAGCATGACTCGTTCCATTCCAAGGTCGCAGGGGCTCACCACTTGCTTTTGGAAGCAGCTTTCCCCTCATCCCACTACTACACACATTTTTTTTCTCTAGAGACTTGAAATTTATTTTGGGGGTAGAGGGGGTAGGGACCATTGATTTACGTTAAACAATTTTTTTTGTAGAGTTCCTAGTTTCCAAAATATAGGATTTTCAAAATTCGAGTGTTTTCAAAAAAAACATAAAAGTAAAAAAGTTTCATTATGGAAAATAAATGTCATAAAGACCATTCGTTTGGGCCATGGCACAACGTTCTACCATGTTTGGTTTTCAAACTATCGCCTATTTTCGAAAACAAAAAAAAAATCAAAAAAATTTCAAAAATATAACGAGTGGTCCATAGCAAAGAGGACGTCAGCCCGAGTCCAACGATACCTCATTTGTCAAAATCGGACCACGCGTTCGAGAGATATTTAACATGGCTGAGGCTTAGTAGTGGTAAGAGGAGGGTTCTAGAGTGGCTTGGAAGCGCCACTACTCCACTACTGTGTGGCTTAATAAGTTATAACATGCGAGATTTCTCGCACGGGTCCGCTAGTTATTATTATTATTATTATTATTATTATTATTATTATTATAGTTTCTTGAGTCTAGGGTTCTAATGGGTTAAGTGCAATCGTGAGAATAGGTCGGTTGCAGTTTCGTGACGCTTCCATCATCATCTAGGCCCAACTGTGCCATTACCTAAGGTTGTGTAAATGTTAGAAGATGGATCTTATTTCTGAGGGTAAGGACTATATATTTTTAAGTTAATATAAATTTGTCTGTTGGTCAAAGAAGATATATATATATATATATATATATACAGTATTATATTGTTACGGCTGTGAGTTTGTTTCATCGCTCGCCGCATGAGTCACAACTGCCCCCGGGCTGGGCTGTGCTCTGCCTCAGTGTATTGCGTGCGCCTTATGCAACAGGACTACTAGGACAAAGGGATGGTCCAGAATATTCGTGACTCAGCCAGTGACGGAAACCTCGAGAAGCCGTGAACCCTGGATGGGTCTAGAAGCATTTATTGAGTCACCGGCCTGCTAGCGACCTGTCAAGCAGGGTGTGTGTGTTTTACGAGCTAGTGCGAGCGTTTATCCTGAGCGACAGAAGTGTGGTGACTTGCGAAACCCCTAGTGAAGCCGATTCTCTTGACAGCGAGGGAGTGAGAAGCATACAGGGGACTGCCTGTGTTTTGAGCGAGTGTGATTTCACTGAGCGACAGAGGTATTGTGGCGAAGTGCCGTGCGAGTTACGAAATCCAGTGACATTGTTTCCCAGCTCGTGGACAGCTAAGCAGCTTGTAGCAGGTTATCGTAAGTAACTGTAGTTTGTGTACATAAGGAAGAGGTGCAGGTAGTTTCTGTCAAGGCCACCGGACTCATTAGGACAGATTAACTTCTGTGGTTTGTTGACAAGTGAAAGGGGGCAAGAGCTCTCTATAAGGAAGAGACTTGAGGAAACTGGAGTAAGGTTCTAATTGCTTGTATTTGCTGATGAGTAGTGTATCTTTCTGGCCGCAATAAAGTTAATTATTTCTTTAAAGGAACAATCTGTGTTTTCTTCAACCCACCGTAATCCAGTTAACAAAAGTGTCACTAGGGGGGTGGCACGTAACAACTGGTGTCAGAAGTGGGATAAACGCTCGCACTAGCTAGTAAAACACACACACCCTGCTTGACAGGTCGCTCTTATATAGCAGGCCGGTGACTCAATAAATGATTCTAGACCCATCCAGGGTTCACGGCTTCTCGAGGTTTCCATCACTGGCTGAGTCACGAATATTCTGGACCATCCCTTTGTCCTAGTAGTCCTGTTGCATAAGGCGCACGCAATACACTGAGGCAGAGCACAGCCCAGCCCGGGGTCAGTCGTGACTCATGCGGTGAGCGATAAAACAAACTCACAGCCGTAACACCGTGGACAGATGAGCCAACGGCCATACCATGTTGAATACACCGGTTCTCGACCGATCACCGCAGTTAAGCAATATTGGGCGTAGTCAGTATTTGGATGGGTGACCGATATTTTAGTGTCCGGGAGACGCACTAAATTCTTCCTTTCCAGAACTCTGCAGCTCTTATGCCTCGATCTGTGGACAACATAAGGTCTTCCTGGCTGCAGGTGTCGTTCAGATCTTGGCACGTGAGCAGGTGTTGTGGAGTCTCGATTTCTCCAAAGTCACGTCTTGGATCTTCTGCGCAACTCCACTTCACAAGGTTGCTACGACACTTAGGCACTCTTGTTCTCATCTGGTTTAAGGGCCTCCATGTGATATAAGGCAAATGACTTCCACCACTCAGGTCTTCTTTAGGGGTAAAAAACCCCTCTGGTAGGCTACTATTTGTATCCAGAGTGACACACGCCGGACGTCTTTTGGTATGGAGGGGTACTGTTCTCTTAATAAAACTCTTCAAAGAAGATAAAGGAACTTTTTGAAAATGTATGCAAAATACAGGTTAGTTTTTCTTTGTTTAAAACTTTAAAGGCCTGCAAATAACATGTACACACATGTATCCTGGCTATTTTTGTATAGCAGCGCCATTCCTATTAGTTATAATACGTTACGTGTTACAGCAAGCACACTTGCGTACAAAACTGTTTTTTTTTTTACAGAGCTTCACTCTATTTCAACAAAAAAAAGAGTTTTTGGAAGAGCGCCTCAAACACGAAAAAGACTATCGAAATGTTCGTCTTTTCGAGTTTATTTCTTTCGACTAAACTTAATTTGAATAATGTTACTGAGGACTCTGCAAGAGAAATCAAAATGAAGTTGGCCAGCTATTCGTCAAAATTTGCTGCCAAATGAGTTGCTGTGGGAACGTAAAAGGATCGTTTTTGACTAAATAAATGCTGTTTTTGTCAATCCTGTCTTATTCAGTTTATAATTAATTTAAAAAAACAGTTATATCAATAAAATGCCTTATATAATTATAATATTCCCTAAACGATCTATAGAAATGCAAAAAGTCGAAAGCTAATTTTGTCCACATGCTTCATTGGATGAAACACAGTGCACTGGTGCGAGAGATGTATCTAATACTCACTTCCTCCTCCCCGTTCTGTTCTAATTTCTAATTGGTTAAAGTGCCATGAAGGTGAACAAACATACAGGCTATTATCTGCGGTTTGGATCATGTTTTCATATTCCATCCACGGACCTCCATCCATCATTTCAGTCCACTTACCCGCCTGTCAATAGACGCCACTGATACGGCCACTTAATGAAAATGAAACATTTTCTACTTTAGACGAACAAGTTTTTTCGGGCCTTTTGACCGTCGTGTAGTGTGGTTTGAGTTTCCCAATGTTGCACAGTTATCTTCAGCGGGGATCCTGTCTCTGGCAGTCGGCAGATTACTGCCAATAAGCCAATAACTTGTTCATTCACTGTTTGATACCACTTTGTCAACTACGAATGGTTATTGGCACTGATAACTGTTTCCAATGTCACAATGAAAGTGAAGACAAGTAGCAGAAATATTAAAAGATTTGCAGTGAGGAGTAGAGATGAAAACATTGCTGATCATGAGCAAGTGAGTAACCAATCACGATACCAGGAACGGTTTCGTTGAGCAGCGACGCTACTTCATGTCGGGAAGTGCTGTAGGCAATCATCTGCCTGCGTTGATTTTGTTCGGCCGCAATAAATCAGTCATTTTTTTCTATGCTCGGCCGAGCAAGTCTGGGTTTTGAAGGGCGGGAAAAATGCATGGCACTCAAGAGTCAGCTCGTAAAAAACCCTCGAAGGTTACATTTGGTGTTTACAAGAACTAAACCTCGGCCACATGTCACCCGAATGTGAGCATGATGACAGTGAAGAACGGAATGTCGAAATCGGAGAGCTCATCTCCTAAATGGCTTCATCTCAAAAAATCTACTCAATGGTAGCTGAGGCCATACGATCATTATTATTAATAATAATATTATTAGTCTATTGCTACCTATTATAAAATGACCATGATGCCCGATTCCTTACTGACGATGTAAATATAACAACATTTATATAACCATAAGCAAATATATATATCGTACGGTACTTTAAATAGGCTATGTAACAGATCTGTTTTTTATTTTTATTTTTTATGTGTGAGTTTTTGGGCGAAGAATATTTTTAGAATTTTTGATAACATCCTTTGTTATGGCAAATTTATAGTAAGTATATTATATTCTTCCACCTTTCCATGTCCTAAATAACGCTGAGGAAGTTCACAATGTGACTGAAACCGGCACGATATTAATAGTAAATTATGCAACGAGCCTATAATGGCAATAATTAAGACACGAGTATGTTTATGAAACGAACGAAGCGAGTTTTATAATTTCCATAAGAGTGTTTTAATTACCATTATAGGCTAGTTGCATACGACTGTTTATGTTCGACAATAATTATAACTATTGTATGTTCGAACATAAATATTCATAAATATACGTCGAGATTTCGCCAGTTTTATGTACTGAATTTGAATTTGAATTTATTGTTTCTCTTATACAGGCCACTGAGGCTACAAAGCCTCTTTATGCAGCTCTCTTCATTCAGAGGGCGGTTGAATACAATAAAATAAACGAAGAAAGAAAAATAAATAAATAAGTAACCTAAACATTCAGTTGACAATAGAAGTTCTTGTTATTACATCCGTTCACCTTGATCATGATAATTATATAGCTGATAGTTTACGATGATGGGAATGTTTTATCGCTCTGATAGGAAATCCTGAATACTGGTGCAATTTATATTTATTCCAGAGAATACTAGCTGAAATACGGAAATTCCGGTTCTGTGATTAGGTATCTGGAGCATTTGTGCAGTGCATCTATTCGCACGGTTATGCTTTTTGCAGTGTGCAGTAAATATAAGACGGAATTTTGAATTTTTATCACAGTCAGTCATGGCATACTGTCTTCGTTCCTTTAACTTTAGCCATCCATTCTTGACGTAAAATGGAGTTATTTGAGACTCTCTTGGTACATTGAGAACAAACCGCAAGCAAGCATTTTGCATTCTTTGCAATTTTGTATTGAGGACCTCTCCCAGATCAGGTGAATTATAGATCCATAGTCAAATTTGTAATATCAAGCCGTCGGATTTTTAAGAGCGTTAAAAATTCCTCAGTATGCCTTCCTTCGGAGGGGAAGTAAAGTCGGCGGTCCCATGTCATAGATTTATGGCATGTTAAAGAACTTTCCACTAATTACACCTGTGCGAAACTAAATTGTATAGGTTAAGAATGTAAACAACGCTCTTAGGTTGCTACGCGGTGGCGTCTAGTAGCTAAGTTCTGAACTAGGCCTAGTAGTCGTTTGGCGGCAAAAGTAGGAACTATTTGAAAAAATTCAAAGTTGCAGTCCTTACTTCAATTAAAAAAACAGATACGCAGACTAATACAGTCATCACAATTAACACCGGTTATCAGACAGATTCTACACACACCCAAAGTACACGGGGCTACATGACCACGTTGTCGCAGCCCCTAAACTAAGGAACCAACCAACCAACCAACCAACTCTTTATGAGTCTCTTCCGTACATTTTGAGGCAAATAGAAGCAAGTTCGCTTAATTTGATATAATGACGATGCAACCCTTTTCAGAATCATGTTTGTGTGATCCTGCCACGATAATCGAGAGTCAAAAATAACTCCCAGATTTCTTACTGCTGACTGGTACGGAACTGTTTGGGATGCAAGCTATAAATGTGGCACTGAACAGAGCGCATGAGACGCAGAGAATACCTTGTATTTGACCATGGCCTCCTCAAATATTCCACTATGACTCTAGTCACGCAGTGAAATTTCAAATAGAAGGCCGTGGAAGTCAGCGCAGATGCGATGCTATCGTTACCTAATTGGTCACACAACTGTTTCTTGAGCTCATTATTATACAGTTTTCTGACGTATAATATGTACATTTCGACATCGTCGAACATTAAGTACAATATCAGTGGCGGTTGGTGATATTGTTGCAGCGTTGCACAACCCCCAATACTTTTACACCTAATTCGTCGTTTCTTTTAATGTTTTAGTTTTATAGATCTAATGCATTCAATAATGTGTTAAAATCATCGATATTTTGTTATTATTTATCCTAATGCTTCACACTGTACCTATAAAAGCTCCCGCCTTAAAATCAAACTCCAGGGGGTTAGCGCTCTTGTGGCGACTCCCAAATAGACAGCGCGGCCAGCAGGGACGAGGCCAAGCTTGTACACAGCATGTATGCCAGCCAGCATGGGTTGTAGGGAGTTGCAGACAAGCTGCCAGCCCCCTGGCAATACTCGGTTCCAAATGGCCCCGTTAGATTGCACCACTCTTTGGAAATGGCAACACCCTCGATTTCTCTTACCCCGCGAAGGGTAGTTTAGTTAGTTGCAGTAGTTAGTTAGTTATTGTTGTTTTAAGGGGCGGAACTACGAGGTCACCTGCCCCTGAAGGGTAGTTTCTTTCCCACATCACACCACCCACAGCAGTACAAATATCGGAATTTCATAGGGAGACATTAGTTGGCTCACACCCAATTATCATTAGATGTTTTCACATCATAACTTCATTTAATATTTTTGTCAATTGTTCTGTGAAGCGAGCCTAAGAATGCCACCATTGTTATAAGTACAGTAGATAATTTGGCTGTACTATTTTGCGACGTATTGTTGGTGTGCTGTAGCGGTTTATGTTTGCTTTTACCACTCTTGTTCTTGCGGGATTTGAGTTGCGATTAGTTCTGTATTTAATTGATTATTTTGGTTCCAGGCAGATACTTAACTGTGAATTATTATTATTATTATTATTATTATTATTATTATTATTATTATTATTATTATTATTATTTGGTTGATTGTGAGTAGACTTATGCATTCACTACGAAATTTCTAGGCTAGCAAAATTCAGTGTTTTGATATTTTGCCTTTCGCGCCACTTTCCGATATAGCACCCAGATTTATCATCTGTGTATCTTGAAAGTTACCGTAATATTTTATTTTAACGGAATGTTTAGTTTGAAACATTAATTGTATTGTGGAGTGTGAGTGAAAATTAATAGAGTAAGTGATTTACTAGTTAGACAGTTTTCCCAGCTCCCTGATGACAATAAACATAGGCCTACAGTAAAAACACTCGGTAGACCATTACCGGATAAGTATTGTCTAAAATATAAGTATACGAGGTCGTTTAAAGGAGATATTTAAGGCAATAATTTATTGGTTATGTGAATGCTATATTAAAAACGCTTTATTCTGTTTTCCATGTTTGTTGGTGGAGAATCCGCGTAGACCAAAATAGGAGTTACGGAAATTAATCCCTAAAATAAAGAAACATGAATCTTCACCTGAGCGGCTTCGGTGCCGTAGTTGGTAGCATGCTGAGCTTCTATGCCCAAGATCGCGGGTTCAAACCCGACCGAAGTCGTCGGATTTTTTAAGAGCGTTAAAAATCCCTCAGTACGCCTTCCTTCGGAGGGAAAGAAAAGCCTGCGGTCCCATGTCATAGATTTATGGCAGGTTAAAGAACTTTCCACAAATTACACCTGTGTGAAGCTAAATTATAGGTTAAACATTTGAACAACGCCTTGGGTTCTAACGTTCGTCGCCAGGAGCCGACTGCGGTGGCATCTAGTAACCAAGTTCTAAACTAATAGTAAACTAGTAGTCTTTGGCTGTAAAAGTAGGAACTGCTAGAAATTCACTGTCTGCAGTCCTTACTTGAATTAAAACAGATAACACTCACTAATACAGCCATCACAATTAACACCGGTTATCAGACAGATTCTACACACACCCAAAGTACACGGGGCTACATGACCGCGTTGTCGCAGGAACCAACCAACCAATCTTCAGCTGTTTGAAATTGACACCTTTTGGAACTGTTAACGTAGCTGCACAATTGAACAGTGCCTATAGAAGGTGGATTGCGGAATATAACGAAGACGTTAGGCACAATAGGTATGTGTTAAATATTGTAATAAACTGTATTCGTTTATGTGGCTCTTTCGAACTGGCCTTGCGTGATCATGATGAAAGTGTAACATCAACAAATACAGGTGTTTTCGGAGAACTAATTAATTTTAGCGCTGAGTTGGATGCTGTGTTAAATGTCATTTGGTAAGGGCAACTGTTTTCGAAGGGACGTCCAATGCAATTCAAATTGAACTTTTACAGATTATGTTTGAGGTTTGCCAACAAGAAGTATCAACGCAAATAAAGGAATCGGAAATTTTAGCCATTATAGCAGATGAAACTAGTGATATTTCAAACATATTTCAGATGGCTGTTGTGTACCGATACGTAGTAAGAGGCAAACACAACATGATGCACACACATTAGCAGCGTGTTTACTGGATGAATTAAAGAAGCAGACATTGAATGAAACTCCGCAAAAATGAATTGCGCAGACGTATGACAGAGCGCACGTCATGGCTGGTTCCTCTGATGGGGTTCAAGCTATAGTAAAAAGAATCCTATCCTTATGCAGAATATGTGCCCGTCTTTGTTAGTAATAACATTTTTCGTTAACGTACAAACTTTTCGGTTGCCACGTTTTTATGTTGAGAATGTTTATTATCCCGGAGATTGGGACCCAACCGTAGACAACCTGCTGTGTTTAAAAATTTTCCCATTAACTCAGGCATAGGGCAACGCTTAAATACATACACCTGATTTTTGATGAATTCCAATAGGAAGAAGCCCAAAAGAGCCATTAAAATTTGTCTATTTGTCGAAAGTACAGTTATTTTGGAAAAACTATGTATTTGAGTTTTTATAGAAATGTAGTTTATCAAACGTTAATTCATTTTTGTTACATGTGCAAAGTTCCCATATAAAATTGCGACATCAGAGATTTTGGTGCAACACCCAGCTTTATATACCACCAGTAGCCACTGTACAATATATATTGACTTATGGTTATATAAATTGTATTATAATTATTGCTATTATTTTATTTTTATATCGTTGTGCTCCTTCCGTGGAGCGCGATAGAACGTATTTATCTGTGGACGTTGATTTTTTCCTCTCCCAAAATATCTTCATCTGAGTACTGGAAATCTTCCTCCGTTCTTCAGTCCATGATATATAAGGTGCGTTCAAAAAGTAACGAGCTGGAGGCATAATTACAGAAACCAGTACCTGTATGTTAGAAGTATTGGCCCTGGCTGTTGAGGCACTTGTCCCACTGTGACACGAGGCGGTGAATGGATGTCTCACAAAATTCACTGGGCTGCGATGTGAACCAATTCCACACGTACAGCTGGACGTCGGCGTCTGAGGTGAATCGTTGGCCCCGCAGAGCCCTTTTCAGGGGACCAAACTTGGCGTAATGACTGGGAGAGAGGTTTGGACTGTATGGAGGGTGGCCGAGAACTTCCCATTTGAATTTCTGCAGGAGTGCCGCGACTGTGTTGGCCGTATGAGGTCGTGCATTATCGTGGAGCGACCACGGCGGCTATGGCGTTCACTGTCACTCGGCGGGTAATGAGTGCATCAACCAGCTGGACGTTGTCATCGGTAATGCAGGGGGGTGCCCCAGACCGGGCCTAATCGGCTAACGACACCCGTGCTTCCCTGAAGCGCTTGTGCCACGCCTTGACCCTTGCAAGGGACATGCAGTGTTCGCCGTACACTTGTGACATTCGGCGATGAATGTCCGTTCCCACTACTCCTTCCGCTGTCAGAAACCGAACAACACCTCTTTGCTCTTCGGTTGACGCCTCCATGTCACGGTTTGCAATGCGACTGGCAGCTTTGGTCGATCGATTGATGCATGCTGCTACTCGCTTTGTATCGTCACGTGACGTGCACGCGTGCCCTCTAGCGACGGGCTGTGACCTTCCACGCTCTGGTCGGAACCACACCTCGTTACACACGCCACGATTAGCAGATGTAGTCACCGGTTTGTGCATTCCAGTCTCCGGCTCGTTACTTTTTGAACGCACCTTATATTATTGGTCCTGGTATTCAGTTTCTCAGCTAAGAGATGATTGTTGATGACAGTTTTGAACTGGACTCAATCTTGTATAATTCCCTCTGTGACGACAATTTCTTGAAGGCCTTTATTCTATTTCATTAGTGAGTTGTTCTTGACTTTCATTGAGAGAGCAAGGTTGAGAATACTTTTGGTGATCCTGTCATTCTTTATTCTGAGAATGTGGCCGTAGAACTTCAATCTCCTTTTCCAGCACGTGTCAGGGATTAATATAATTATGATTATGATCTTATTATATAATTCGCTAAGGTCTGTTGTTGTTTGAGTCTTCAGTCTTTTGACTGGTTTGATGCAGCGCTCCATGCCTCCCTGTCCTGAGCTAATCGTTTCATCTCTACATAGCTATCACACCCTACATCTGAACCAATCTGTTTAACATATTCTAACCTTGGTCTACCCCTACAGTTCTTGCCCTCGACCCTTCCTTCCATAACTAAGCTTGCTATTCCTGGGTGTCTTAGTATGTGTCCTACCAACCTATCTCTTCTCTTCATTAGCAGTCACCAGAAACATCTCTCCTCGCCCACTAGTCTTAATACCTCTTCGTTTGTCACCCTATCTACCCATCTGATCTTCATCATTCTCCTGTAACACCACATTTCAAATGCTTCAATTCTCCTCTTTTCTGCTGCACCAATAGTCGAAGTTTGACTTCCATAGAGTGCCACGCTCCTGACAAAGGCCTTCAGAAATGAATTCCTAATACCTAAATCTATATTCGATGTCAACAGATTCCTTTTCTCTAGAAATGTTTTCCTTCCCTGAGCTAACCTACTTTTTATGTCCTATTTGCTTCGTCCATCACTGGTTATTTTGCTTCCTAACAGAAGTCTCCTACTTCATTTAGTTTTTCACCAGCCAAGGTCTATGTTTCACAAAACTCAAGGAGGTGTGGTTTGTACAAACATCTTCCAAATCGTCTCAATAGTACAGGAAAAATCTTGCATTTCTTGAAAAGTTAACGGAAATAGATTTATTTGTTTATAATGTGCTTTAAAACAAATAAACAAGACTATAGCCCCTGGCATCGCGTACAGCCCGCATAGTACTGGGGCCGGGCGGGTAGTCTGTACACATGGAGCGCACACAACTCGTTAACCATTACGCGAGAGTTCTGGCACGGGTCCGCTAGTTAGGCCCATTATTATTATTACTCTTATCATCACAATCGCCATCGACGCAGTAGAGGACGATATAAATTTCTCAAGAATTAGCGTGTAGGCTAGAATGGTTGGTACTTATTTTGAGGACCCTAATGTGTGTACTTTGCAGTGCAATGAGACAGAATATTGTTCTTCCATTCAATATCTGATTAAAGTCATTGACTTTATATTGCTTCATGCCTATTTTGATTTTACTTGCAACACGCCCCGGCTTCGCCCTGGAACAGTTATATAGGCATTACGTGCTAGCTCGTAAACTGTCGCCTCAGTAATTGAAGAAAAAGCCGGCGGTCCCATGTCATAGATTTATGGCATGTTAAAGAACCTTCCACTAATTACACCTGTGTGAAGCTAAATTGGATAGGTTAAGAATGTAAACAGCGCTCTTAGGTTTCTACGTTCGTTGCCAAGAGCAGACTGCGGTGTCGTCTAGTAGCTAAGTTCTGAACTTGGCCTAGCAGTCGTTGACGGTAGCGCTTGGCGGCAAAAGTAGGAACTATTTGCAAAATTCTAAGTTGCAGTCTGTACTTAAATAGAAAAACAGATAACACACACTAATACAGTCATCACAATTACACCGGTTATCAGACAAATTCTACACACACCCAAAGTACACGGGGCTACATGACCGCGTTGTCGCAGCCCCTAAACTTAATAGCCCAGGCATCATATGCAAAAAACACGGCCAACCTAAAAAAAAATATTTAATGTAAAGCTGAAATTTGGCATAGATGTTCCCTAGTGCCCTAGTAACAAAACCTGAAAAGTCCCAATCTCTGCGGTGTCCGCGTCATAGTTTTTGTAGGGTTCAAAGGGGCTTAAATGGGGCCTAAGTGCCAAAAACAGCATTTTTGCTGCCTGCGTTCAAAATATTGATCCAAATTTAGTTCTCGCGATCTTTAGCAATTAATAAAAATGAACCAATAGAAAAACGAACTTATCAGGCCTAATTATTGCTATTTATGAAGGAAAAAACAGACTAATTTAATATTTTTAGCACAATTTTTACACGAAAATTTGGTTAATTTGTCATTAGAAGGTCATTATTTTTTAAACAACTGCTGATATTGACTAAAGACCCAGAATAAAAGTTATCAAGCATACTATTAGCTTCACATTGGTACATTACCCATGTATATGCGAGAAACGGTTACCGAGTTACGGTCCCAAAGCATAACCGCTGTTGAAAAGGCACCCGATCACGTTTCTAGGTGACAGCGCTCGGCCTGTCGGAACAGGCCAACAATACTCGAAACAATTAATTCTGATTCTAAACAGTCTTGGATTTTCAGTAAATGTGGCGAAAGTCCACAGGTACGAAGTTTCAGCGCTTCGTGAAGAACGTCCAATCCCGAATGCTGGAGCGTTCACGCAGTTTTGCTTTGACAACGCTGACTAAAACATAAGGACATTGGACGGGCGAAACACATTTCACTGCATGAGAGGCATAAAGTGCACAGGTCCAGCGCCTGACAGTGAAATATCTCCACTCCCACGTACACGAGAAGTTCCTAATGCTGGTGTGATTGCGGCGATGGGAAAGTTCAACATTTCGTGGTATCGGAAACCCTCTTCTCCTGGTTCAAAGGACGTCAAGATTAAGGAGTTAACTGTGGAAGCCCCAAACTCTGTGGCTATTGCGTCGATGATGGACTCCTTGTGGTTATCTGGACGGTGATCAGATATTAATTTACCCGCTTCGTGGAACGGCTTTATGAAAACGTCACTGTCTGCTCATGCTCAACCAGCTTCCCAGAGAACGTCAGTTGATGCCCTGCCGTTCATTAACTTGGAACCGAGCTATCCATAAACTATATATTCCGCGTTGAAGTTTGCCGCAAGAGAGTGCGCGGAACTGAAAGAAAGCACTTGTGTCGTAACCTTTGACCAGCCCCTATACGCGAAAGTTGCAGAGATAGTCGCATCGGACACTTCAGAGGAACTAAAAAACGTGGTTGTTCGTCTAGGCGGATTTCACCTTCTGATGTCGTTTCTTGGGGCAATAGGTTATGTGATGAATGGAAGCGGTTTGGAGGAGCTCTGGGGGGAAATATACGCTAAATCGTCAGTGACACATGATGTCTGGACACGCATATTCTAGGTAGGCTTGCAATTAGCGCGCTGTTAATGATTTCGTTATGCCTTCAATTTCAATTGTATCAATAACGCGAAACTGTGCATGTCTATGGCCCACAGAGTGCATTTTCTGACAAAACAGGCTGTCGGGACATTGTTACTCAACATGAACGACGGGCTGAAGGATGACAAGGACGAAATACAGGCGCCTTTTACCGCTTTCCAAGAAGGCACCGCCAACGACTTGCTATCATATCCTTGCCTTCAACGTCTCAAAAGAGTCGCTTCATGACACATTTTCTTCAATGAGCCAGAAATCTCGCACAGGAAATCTGTGGGTAGAGTACATCAAACAGCAAGCCTGGAAAATATTGAAGGATTCCGCATCTTTACGCGAGGAAATGAAGGTATGCGTCTCTACGGCTCCAGATGAAAAGGCCATAATATCAGCTGGAGAGAACTTCGCCATTTGTCTCTACGATAGCGCCAAATTGGAGTGCAAAAGCCTCGACGAACTTCGGGTAGTGAAATACAGCCAAAAAATTGCCAAACAACCGGTCACAGCATCATTTCAGCTGGCTTCACTTCCGCCGACTTCGGCGGCATGCAAACAACATTCACTGCGGGTATATTTGCAAGTTCAGAAATGGTTAGGATTTTCTTTGGACCCGACCCAATGGGAATGGAAAATCCAACACCAGCTTTAGTACCAGTGACAACTCAACTTCCAGCTGCTCCAGATCATTTCCTCAATTTGGTGTCCTGCAACTGCAAGATCTCTTGTGGCAGCCGGTGTGAGTGTGTACGTTCCGGTTTAGAATGCTCCTTAATGTGTGGACACTGCAGTGGAAAAGCTTGTGGCAACGTCACATTTGATGGCTCAGACGATGAGGAGGACGATTGAGTCCGATGTAAGCTTTGTTTGGCAAGTGTTCTTTGTCTAAAGAAAGCTTTTTAAGCTTTGTTTTGTTATTATTTGCATTATGCATATTATGAATGTACGTTTAACTGCTAACTGCATTAAACTCGTTTTGCTCTATGCAAACTGTTTATGCTAGTTTACCTGGATTCAAAGGAATACCATCCTAAAAGCTCTTGATCAGAGATACAAAATGTTGTCAGCAAAGGTGAATAGATGGTAGCACACCAGCGTAAATGGGCGTTCGTTCGGAAAGCGACTACCACACTTGCACTTTTATATTTGTAACTGTGTCTCTGCTGCTGTTTGTCGGATGAACATGGGCAATGTATCATTTTAAAGCTACAAGTGTGATTTACAACTTTTACTTGGGGTCTTTAGTCGCTATCAGCAGCTGTTTACACGATTAGTCCCGGCTAATGACAAATTAGCTAAATTTTCGAGAGAAAAGTTGAGCTAAAAATGTTTGATTACTCATCTGTTTAAATGTATGACAATAATTACGACCACTAAGAGCGTTATATTTAACGCAGTCCTTCTCTTATTACTATCAAAGCTCATTAGAACTGATTTTGGATCAATATTTTGAACGCCTGAAGCAAAAATGCTGTTTTTGGCACTTAGGCCCCATTTAAGCCCTTTTGAACTCTCCAAAAACTATGACGCGGACAACGCAGAGATGGGGACTTTTCAGGATTTGTTACTAGGGTACTAGGGAACATTTATGCCAAATTTCAGCTTTACATTATTTTTTTTAGGTTAAAACTTAATATGCCTGGGCATATAGTGGTGATGGATGAAATCATACGAAAAGTGGTAAATAGCATTGGGGAAAGGAAATTGAAGGCAATGTTGTTTGCTGATGACCTTCTGGTATGGGGAGAGGATGAGGAAGAAGTACAAGAGCAATTAGATGAGTGGGAGAAGGTAGTGTTATCATATGGGATGAAGTTCTCAGCACAAAAGAGTGAAGTGGTCATCACAACGAGGAAGAAGAACAGACTGGATATGGGCATAACACTTGGAGGACAGCAGTTGCAGAAAGTAGAATGCTTCAAGTACTTGGGAAGCATAATTGAAGAAAAGGGAGGCAATAGGATGGAAATAAATGAGAGGGGAAGGTGCGCAGATGGATTTTTCAAGAGTGTTAGGGGGATGATATGGAATAAAGATGTACCACAAAAATGTAAAGGAATCATCTACAAGACCTACTTTGTGCCAATTTTGACATATGGTTCAGAAACATGGGTGATGAAGGAAAGGGACAAGAATAAAATACGAGCAGTGGAGATGAAGTTCCAGAGGAGTAGGGTAGGAGTGACAAGAATGGACAGAGTAAGGAATGAGAGAGTCAGGGAGATGGTAAGAGAGGAACCATTGCAAAATAGAATAGAGCGATCTAGGCTACAATGGTATGGACATGTGAGGAGGATGCAAGAGGAGAGGATACCGAAGATGATGTTTGGAATGGAAATGACGGGAAGGAGGCCAAGGGGAAGACCAAGGGACAGATGGACAAAAGGAGTTAAGAAGAGTGTGGAGGAAAGAGGAGTGTGCTGGGACACAGTAAATGACGAGAGATGGTGGATGGACAGGAAACGATGGAGAGGCTTATGTTCCAAGCAGACCCGACCAGCGGTTGGAAACTGCTCAAGATGATGATGATGATGCCTGGGCTATAAGAACCAACCAACCAACCAACCAGTAATTGATGAAATGGAAGAAATGAAAACGTAAAATCGCTTATAGTGGGCGATATATTGAAGATAGCAATATGCTCTCATGGATTGTTTTTGTAGAACTTTTCATGCTGAACAATTCTTACTCATAGTATATTGATATTTTTAACGGTTGCCCAGTGTAAGCTTAAAAAGCGCACGGACGCCAGTTTTATTTTTCGACTCTTTCACTGTCAAGAATCGGGGACTTTGTTTTATGCTAAGTAGGGATTTCCCCCTCTAAATCGCTAACAGGGGAATAAATTACACATGGGGTGTATAGTGACCAACTGTTAACTTTAATTATAGAGATTAATAGAGTTTCAATCCTAAAGGTTTTATGCATTCCACCTCGATGCCCCTGAGACACTTGTCGACTTGTAAAATATGACCCCAGCAAACATATTTATGTTGACAAGACAAATTTGAACACTTCAGAAAGCTTCTCCCTAATAAGTTAAATTTGTATTGACAAACGTGCAGCGTCTTACTATGACTTATCAATTATTGTTTCCACGAATTAATTGGTTTGTGGTTCGGCTAAGTGATTAGAACGTGAAGCTTTGGCCTTGGCCCGAAGAGTTCAATGTCCAACCGGGACTCGGGGATTTTAATCTTCTAAAATTGTGCCAACTTTATCATTTATTTCGTCCTCATTACGCCCATCTGTTTTATACTACAGTAAGTTAAGTAGAGATTAATGCAGCCAATGGCCATTCTTTTTCTTTTCATGACGGGTCAGGGAAGGGATTTCGGAAGGAAATTGGCCATGGGCCTATTGAAAGGAACCGTTCTAGCATTTGCCAGGAGGTGAAAATGGGAAACCGCGAAAATTATTTTCAGGACGGCTGAGGTGGGATTTGAAGACAGGCTCTCCCGATGCCAGCGAGGCACGAATTAGCGCATCACGCTCTCGGTCACCACGGTCGTTTCAAGTCTATTTTTAGAATTAAACTTTAAAACTCTCCGAGTATTTGATCAAACTGCTTTGGACCAAAATACACTAAATCCCACAGCCTATGGACCGATTACCCAGAATTGACTGTAGGCCTATATATAGGCTAAATATTAGCATTATGGTTTGCTAATAGTAATAACGATGATAATGTTAATTTGATAAACTTCCTGATACTATCGATATAATTCCTTCCACAAATCTCTACAATAGACATAATTGTGGGTGGCCTCCGGGGAGTCTGGGCAGGTGGGCGTAATGAGGACGAAATAAATGATAAAGTTGGCACAATCCCGGTCCTTGAACCTTAGAAGATTAAAATCCCCGGGTCCCAGTTGGAAATAAAACTTGGGGCACTTCAGGCCAAGGCCAAAGATCGACGTTCTAATCACTTAGCCGAAACACAAACCAATTAATTCGTGGAATCAATTGACAAGTCACAGTAAGACGCTGAACGTATGTCATAATGCCAGCATCATACAAATTTACTGTAACTCATTAGGGAGAAGCTTTCTGAAATGTACAAATGTGTCTTGTCAACATAAATATGTTTGCTAGGGTCATATTTTACAAGTCGATACGAGAGTCTCAGGGGCATCGAGGTGGAATGTTGCATTCGCATAAAACCTTTATGATGGAAACACTATTAATCTCTATAAATGAAGTAAACAGTTGGTCACTATACACCCCATGTGTAATTTATTCCACTGTTAGCGATTTAGAGGGAGGAAAAGTGTCCCCATATTTCTGTCATAGGTTGTTGTTGATTCTTTATGGGATTTGAGACACCGTGGGTGTGAAGAAATTGTCTGATAACCTGTGCCACTGTTAAGCCTGTACTAGTGTGTGTGTGTGTGTGTGTATGTGTGTATGTGTGTATGTGTGAGTGTGTGTAGATGAGCCGGTCGTAAGCGCGTGAGGATTCTTCTTAAACTCCGAGTAGAACACTGAGACCACTGAATATACACAAGCGCTGCCGAGGACACATTGAGCACTTTATTTACATTGATCACAAAGGTATGAAGGCTCACTGTGCGTGGAGACACCACTGCGCATGTAATATGTACCGGTCAAAAAGGGACGGCCCACTTATACTATCCTTGCATTTGCCTGGAGTACAAGTGGAAAACCACTCCCAGGATGGCTGAGGCAAAAATCGAACCCGCTTCTTCTCAGGCTCAGTGTACCCCCTTACAGCCCTGAGACCAGAATTAAATTTCTTGGCAGTCAGGAATCGAACCTCGGCCTCGGCGGGTGACAACCAAGAATACTAGTCCAACGAGGTGGACTATCTTTCGTACGACTTCGGACCGAGAAGTTGTCCTCACTAACTGTCTCCCTTTGCTTGAAGAACCCGTCAATGATGGGTAATGAAAGCAAGTTCATTATAGAATATTAAAGTACATACTGAATTTACGTATTGCGACTCCGGATCAAGAGGTCCTGTGTTAGATTCCAAGCTCTGCTAAGTGTTTTAAATGTGGTCTGAGGGCTGGAATGGGGTTACACAACTTCTTGAGAAGAGGTTTTCCGTAGTTTTTCACTTCTTTTCCAGGCAAATGCCGGGATGGTACCTAAATTACGGCCACGGACCCTCCTACCCAAATCCCTTTTCTGAACAAATACACACGGCTTATTAGTCAGATTCCACACACATCCAAGTACACGGGACTACATGGTCACGATGTCGCAAAGCCCCTAAATGAATCAACAACATCGCCGAATTGGCAACGACGCGACTTGGAAAATGTGTAGACCATCTCGTGGTTCAGTAACATTCTTGGTTCTCACCCTGAAGGTCCGAGTTCGATTGTCTGCTCTGCCAATAAATTTAACTCTGGCCTGAGTTTGCACTACAGGATGCACGAATCCACTTTCACGTGTGTACCGACTCTATGAGTTCGTTGCAGTCAATTGCTACGTGTTTCCTTCAACACCCCTTAGTGCAGCGAATCCACGACCTACTAACCGGGCTGTGCCACGCTGACACTCGAATCACCTTTCTGTGGCTTCCAAGCCACATGGGAATTGCGGGAAATGAGTTAGTGGATCAAGCTGCAAAAGAGGCGGTATCACTACCACCTCGACCAATGGAGGTACCCGCTAGAGATATTCGCTCTCAGTTACGCCTACAAGTTCTGGCTTTTTGGGAGAGTCAGTGGCTAGCTGACCCACTGCCCAGTAAACTGAGAGCGATCAAGGGAACTACTCGCGTGTGGCGGAGCTCCTTCCGGGCCCGGAGAGAGTCCGTCATATTGTGTAGGCTAAGGATAGGTCATACAAGATCCACCCACTCGTACCTAATGTGAAGGGAAGACCCCCCACTTTGTACCTGTGGAGCCGTATTCACCGTGGCCCACATTTTCACCGAGTGTGTGGATCTTGCTGACTTACGAAGAAACCTTGGTTTGCAGATGACACTCAAACTTATATTAGCCGATGACGCGGTGGCTGCTGATCGCGTTATCCGCTTTATAAGTGAGAGTGGGTTAGGGCCAGCAATCTAAATTTTCCAGTATAAATTGACTCAACGACTTGTTCGTTTTTAAATAATAATGTTTTGTTTTTCCGTAATTTTTGTTTATTTTTATAGTTCTTATTTTTATTTAATTTTTGTTTTTGTTTTATTAATTTTTGGTCTTTTTAAATTTAGGTGTCCACCTCAAAATTTTAAATTCAATTCCAAATTTGTAATCTTTAATCTGTGTTAAGAGGGGCAGATGACCTCGTAGTTCCGCCCCTTAAAACAACAATAACTAACAACTCTGGCCTGAGGGCTGGAACAGGGTACACTCAACCTTGTGCGGCTAAACTGAGAAGAGGTGGGTTTGACTCCCCCCTCAGCCATCCTGGAAGTGGTTCTCCTTGATTTGCCTCACGTAAGGCCACGGCTCCCTTCATCCCATCTTCAGCTAAATTACAAGTATACACATTAGACACTCCGATAGCGCGGGTTATGAGACAAACTGTACATACACGTACACACCCAACTACACGGAGCTAAATGATCACCATGTCCAAGAAAATGTGTGTTAACTTGCGTATCATTAGTTAAATATTGTTGTTTGAGTCTTCAGTCTTTTGACTGGTTTGATGCAGCTCTCCATGCCTCCCTGTCCTGAGCTAATCGTTTCATATCTACATAGCTCCGACACCCTACATCGGAGGCAATCTGTTTAACATATTCTAACCTTGGTCTACCCCTACAGTTTTTGTCCTCGACCCTTCCTTCCATCACTAAGCTTGCTATTCCTGGGTGTCTTAGTATGTGTCCTACCAACCTATCTCTTCTCTTCATTAGCAGTCGCCAGAAACATCTCTCCTCTCCCACTCGTCTTAATACCTCTTTGTTTGTAACCCTATCTACCCATCTGATCTTCATCATTCTCCTGTAACACCACATTTCAAATGCTTCAATTCTCCTCTTTTCTGCTGCACCAATAGTCCAAGTTTCACTTCCATAGAGCGCCACGCTCCAGACAAAGGCTTTCAAAAATGACTTCCTAATACCTAAATCTATATTCGATGTCAGCAGATTCCTTTTTTGTAGAAATGCTTTCTTTGCCTGAGCCAACCTACTTTTAATATCCTCTTTGCTTCGTCCATCACTGGTTATTCTGCTTCCTAAGTAACATAAGTCTCCTACTTCCTTCAGCTTTTCACCTGCCAATTTGATCTCCATAGAGGTTTCTGATTTATTTCGGCTGCATTCCAGTATTTTTGTTTTACCTTTATTTATTTTCATCATGAATTCTTTCCGTAAGACGGAGTCCATACCATTCAAAAACTCATTCAAATCCTCAGGCTTGTCGGCCAAGATGACGATGTCATCAGCAAATCTCAGAGTTGAAATTATTTCTCCTTGAATCTTCACTCCCACTTTAAATTTTTCTCTAATTTCCTTCATTGCTTGTTCAATGTAAAGATTGAAAAGTATGGGTGATAAGTTGCAGCCTTGCCTTACACCTTTCTGAATACCAGCTTCTCTCTCATGTCCTTCAACTCGAATGACTGCTGTCTGGTTTCTGTATAGATTGTATATCACCCTCCTATCCCTGTACTTTATTCCAATCGATTTCAAAATGTCAAACAATTTAGTCCAATCAACGTTATCAAAAGCCTTTTCTAAGTCTACAAAAGCCATGAACGTTCTCTTATCTTTCCTTATTCTACCTTCCAAAATCAGCCTAAGACTTAGTACAGCTTCCCTTGTTCCTACATTTCTCCTGAAACCAAACTGGTCTTCACCCAACTCCGTTTCTATTTGGCTTTCAATTCTCTTGTAAATTATTCTAGACAGGATCTTTGAAGCATGAGTAATCAAGCTGATTGTACGGTAATCTTCACATCTGTCAGCTCCCACTTTCTTTGGTATAGGGATGATTACATTCTTCTTGAAGTCAGGGGGTACCTCACCTGTCTCATAAATCCTACACACCAAGTGAAATAACCTGATCAGACCTTCATCTCCTATGCAGCGTAGCAACTCAATCGGTATATCATCTATGCCTGGTGCTTTGTTCCTGCTTAAGTCTTCTAAAGCTCTATCAAATTCTGATCTCAATATTAAATCTCCTTTCGCATCCTCATCAATTTCCTCCTCCCTTTCCATTACATGATTCTCAATCTCCTTTCCCTTATACAAACTCTCTATGTAAGCTTTCCATCTCTCAACCTTTTCTTCCCTATCTGCTAGAGGCTTTCCATTTGTGTCCTTAATATTACAGCACTTAGTCTTCTTTTCCCCAAAAGTATTCTTAATCCTTCGATAAGCTGTGTCTACTTTTCCTAATTTCAGACAATTTTCTATACCTGCACATTTCTCTTTCAACCATTCTTCTTTCGCTTCCTTGCACTTCTTGTTAACCTCATTTCTCAGATGTCTGTATTCTGCTTTCCCCTTTTCATCTCTTAGATTCTTGTGTTTCCGCCTTTCATCCATCAATTCTAGTATATCCTGAGTGATCCACGGTTTTCTACCTATTCTTTCTTTCCTACCAATGTTTTCTTCTGCGGATTTTGTTATTTCATTCTTCAAAAGTGCCCATTCGTCTGCAATTGAAGTTTGTTTAGGGTTTTTCATTAGTTAAATATGTTCGCTCTTAAAAGGTTGGAAAAGGAATCCATACTGTTCATAACTGTAGTGAGGTTACTGAAGTCAGTGCACAAATTTTTCTATGGCCCAGTTTAGAATAAGCAACTGCACTGTAGTAAGAATGTGAAGAATGTTTAATAAATCTCTACTTGGTATAAAACGAAGTCCCCGATTCTTGGATGTTCCGGGTAATCTTGAGAACCACTGGATGGATTTTGACGCGATTTTCACCATTCTGTAAAGGATTTCTCGAGGAAAGTTTCTGTACAAAATTATATATTTATGACCAAAGGTGGTCGAGCAGTAATGATTTCAGTGAATCGAGTCTAATAAAAACCTACCGTCCGTGTGCCTTTTAATCTTACGCTGGGTAAACTGTTAAAAATATGTATATACTATGAGTGTAAGAATTTTTCATCATGAAAAGTTCTAAGAAGTAGTCCATGACAACATATCGAGATCTTCAATTCATCGCCCACAATAAGTGTTTTTAAGTTTTCATTTCTTCCAACAATCTCCTCAATTACCAGCTTCGGATACAGTTTATGAGCTAGCTAGCGAGCCTATCACCCCAGTTTCAGCCTTCGTTCCGCAGAATACAGAGTAAAGTTTAGATTGGACCTCGCCATTCTTAAATTATGTCTGATAAGAATTCGTTGCACATACTATCTCCTAAGAGATTGCTGTGCCGTAAGATGTCCTTGCCCTGTCTGGTATCTCCAATCCCATTAACGTAAGCCTTTCAAGGCGAAGGCTTGGACATGTGAAAATAAACCGTACGTCACTAAATATTGAATGCTAGAAATCGTCCTTCTTTGAAGTGCAAGGCACGCGTTCACTGATCCGCATCGCAGGGCTTGCTTGTAACGTGAGAGAAAAGAAACACCGAGAGAAAAAACAAACACCATTCTCATTGAATTAAATGATAATAATAATGTTATCGGTTTTACGTCCCTTTTAACTACTCCGGCTTTTAGAGACGCCGGGGTGCCGGAATGTTGACCTGAAGGGGATCTTTAACGTGACAGTAAATCTACTGACACAGCTCCCTCGCATTTGCGTACCCTCAAATACCAACTGACTGCGCCAGGATACGAACCTGAATTAAATGAGTCTGCGCTAACTTGTCGACATTGGATACACGACAAGTCATATATGCGACGGATGTTAAGCAAATGCATTCTTTTTTTATGCTGGATGGATATGTGAAGGATGTTTCGGATTTAAATATGTTTCGCCAAAGTGGAATGTGGTTGGACCTATGTTAGCTCAGTTGCCATTTGAAAGTTTTTAATGTTTTGTTTAGTCTAATTTGTGCTGTTCTGCTCCAAATATTAAGAAGTTCCGGAATGCCCCAAATGTTCAAAATTTAGTTTTTATGCTATATTAATCTACGGACTTTTAGCCTTCTAATGGTACATATCTATATATACATGGTGGCCATTACTCCTGGAAAACCTGGAAATCTTGGAAAACGCCTGGATTTTACTAGGTCTGGAAAACTACTGGAAAACTCCTGGAAAATAGCTACTGTTAATTAATTATACAAATCTTACCATCCACTGCTAAAATTCCCAGTCCTCGACGTCATGATATCGCGGATGGGGTAGCAAGGGCCATCTAGCGGTCGCTGTGCAAACCCTGTTTATTTTTAACCGGAAATTTACGCGCCGTGTTTTATCTTAAATATTACTCCCGCTGCGGTTTTAGGTGAGCACTCTATCGTTAACGAAAGAAATTTCCTCAGGCTACCTGTTTCTGTGTGGGAGAACACACGATAGTAATTTTTGTAAAACATATTCAGTATAGACAACTTCGCCGCAATAAAATTGTAGGCGACATTCTTTTCTCTTTTTTTTTTAAGCGGATATTTGAGTCACAAAGGCTTTTTTTTTTACAACAATTAAATCATTTGTGTGCAGGCTTGCGTATCAATAACGCAATCACCACTAACTTTTGTCAACATCTGTATAAGTAGACCAAACACAACTGCTTTACTTTGGTCTTGAAGTAGGCAACCGATAAAGCCCCCCGCCCGGGATTCGTGCTTATTTTTAAGTCTTGAAAAATGAGACTTACTCCTGGAAAATTCCTGGAAACTCCTGGAAAATCGTTGACCGATTTGAGTGGCCACCATGTATATACGAGTGTCATTCCATAAGTCTTGGCAACTATGTTATATCTTTCTATAACGCTACAGCATGCGAAATCCACGATGTGCATTGAACCGTTAAGGCCGTGTGATATCTCAATGCCAACAGAAAATAGGGTTCGAGTACAGGAGTTAACGGCAAATGTACAAATGAAAACCACCCAAATGAACTATGTGTACATTTATTTTTCAGTTTTGCACTAGTACAAATGGAACACAAATCAATCTATTAACACTAGAACCGTGACGATCTATATACCCCCTAGAACCGCGGCTGGGTCACTTATGACTCACCTATCTTTTTTGTGATTACAGTATTAATGAATGGATGGGGATGTGGTAACTAAAGAATATACCAGTACATGCGCTAGATAATTTCAAAAATGATTGATGACTAACTGGACTCGTAAGAATTAATATTAGACGAGACGTTCGCAATGAACTAAGTGGGCAATTAAATAAGATCTGTTTAAAATAAAAATCTCCCACTCAATAAAAATAACTATCATTTATAATAAAATAAAAGATTCACTTTATAAAGTTTATTAAAAGTGTAGGTACTATAAATTTATTTATAATTTATATTTCTTTGATAATTAGGTTCTTGGCCAGCCCAAATCATTTTGTGCTCTACCGGCTGACACATTCACCATTTCCGATCAATTCGTTTTTCACCAGCAAAATATTTTCTTGGCCTGAGTTTTGTTACGTTTCTGATTTTAATAATTATAATATATATAATATGTATTATACATAAAGTTATTGTCACAGTCCGCCAGCACTAAAGAATTCCGTACTTTATTTATCCTCTTCATTGAGTTTTTTTTCAGATATTTCCGCAAGGATTCAGGACTAAGTGGAGAGGGGGGGAAAAAGGCACACGTACATAAGAGACTTGATTTTGATTATGTACGCATTACAGTAAGCATAGAATCAGGGCTGGATAACTTAACATAATGGCCTTGAATAACGAATTGTTTGGCGTTACGGTATACATCGCGTAACGTATAACAGAAAGTTTGTTGTAACGTTATTCATACGAAGAACGAATAAACGGATACTGTATATATACCGTTATTTTAAATATTGTATTATCATTTTAGTTATTGCAGGAGACACAAGTCGAATAACGTTATTGGCGTTGTAACACAATCAAATGTACCCCATTCACTCAGATGTTTTAAATAACGTTATTGACAAGACCGGATAGCATTGTGTTATGCTGCATGCCTCGCAGGTCGAATAACGTTATTCGTGCTGTAACACGTCGCGAACAGCTACCACTCAATCCAAACATCAAATAACGTTATTCACAAGACCGGATAACATTGTGTTATGCTGCATGCTTCGCAGGTCGAATAACGTTATTAACTTCGTGTTCTGTTGTATGGGTCCCGGGTTGAATAACGTTATTAGCCTCGTACTAGGATCCAAATTTCAATAACGGTATTCTCCTTCTAGTGTACGAATAGAAAGTTAACTATACATGAATTCGGATTCGTAGTGCTGCCAGGTGACAAACAAGTAGCTCCGTGACCGACTAAAAAGCCTACTTTTCCATAAAATTTAAGATTCAAGCCAACGATTAAGTTAATCTATATACGATGGGCCTATCGAGAATAATGACGAACTTAGGTTGGTAATAATAAACATTTCTATTTCGATTGAAATATGTCTGAAGTAATGTATTCCAATACAGCTCTACAGTTGGCAGCCTTGGTGACTCTGAATATATTCTTAGTTCCATATCTTAAGATACAGAATGCACATACAAAATTTGGTTAAGTCCAATGGATAGTAAGACGTTGCATGCTGTGAAATATTGGATGTATCAGTGCGAGTAAAATCATATTGGCAACAACGTCAAGAATGCGTGCTCAGAATTAATCTGAATTATTACTATATTTTATAGTGCCAATTTTGGATCAAATCCATGTATCAGTATAGAAGCTACAGGCATTGAAAAATTGGCCCTATCATAGGCTTAGAATTATTTTGGCAGCACTGACGTACATTAGTTACTCCAAATTGATCTAAAATTTCAGCAAATATACATGCGCAAAATTTGGAGATGTTGGCTTGCATACTTTCTGATATATTGGTATTAGGATAAAGAGAATGTGCATTTCTTAAGAGTTGGCAGCCCTAATGGCTCTGAAGTATAAGCATAGTCATATCTGTTATAGTACACAAAGCACGTACGAAATTTGGTTAAAATCCAATTGATAGTATAGATGTTAGATGTACTTAAACATTGGACTTATCAGCAGGCTTAGAATCATCTTGGCAACACTGTCATATATGGGCTTCTTAAAAAGTATCTGGAATGTTATTATCCCTGTGTGTGCTAATTTTGGAAATGTTCACATGCATAACGTCTGAGATATCCAACGTAGAGCTTAAAAGTGAATTGTGATTTTTAGAAGTTGGTAGCTCTGAAATCATTTTCAATTATGGCCGTGAGATATTCAGATAAATATATATTTCCTTATACCAAATTTGGTTTCGATAACTGCAGCCTTTTAGGAGTTGATAGGGGGAGACACACAAAGAAAGATAGACAGACAGACATTTGCCTGGATCGATGTCATAAGTCTATCTCATCATCATTTTTTTTAGTGAAGAGTAAGCTAAAAATAGCACGTAAAATATACGATAGCTAATGTATAACATCCAACCTTAGGTGCTTCTATACTGTGCTGATCAGTACCCGCTGCTTATGGACATATCACATGTGTTGTACCGCAATCATTGGCCATCAGCGTACAGATGTTACAGATCGTAACGTTAAAGCTTGTATACAAGCACGATTCCGGTATAGGCTTGAATAACGTTATTCGTACCTGCATTACGAGTTCCTATTGGCTCAGCTGCAAGAAATCAAAGATGGAGGAAAGTTGTGGATGGAGAGTAATATTAGCAGTTCATTTGCATTATTAATGCAAATCAGTCATTTAGTTGCGTTACGTTGAATACAGGAAAAGGCACTGTCTTATTAAACGCATTTCTGTCCGTATTTAAGGTTTAACTGAAATCATTCGATATTTAGCCATATGGATGAAGCTGTGAACCTTCATAGTACGTGAAAAGTGTACGAGTGCCAAAAGCTTTAACTTGGTATCTAATGGGTCCTGGGTTCGAGACGCTGTATGGCCAGAATTTTTATTCTTTTTGAATTATTTCGTTGTGTCAATAGTACTGTGTGATGTAACTTTTCAACTTCGATTTACTCGCATGATGTAGGGGGGCGATGTTAATAATGGATATTGGTAGGGAAAAATCATTCTATTTCATCATTCGTATTTGTACTTTCCCAATCAAAACCATGAATATTTGTACTATTCGTGAAACTAATATAATTTTCACAGCACTGTTTGTTCCACAGTAAAATAATAATAATAATATTAACAATAAAATCAATTAGTTCCGTGACGATCTAAAGAGCCTAATTTCTTTATATTTAAGATTCATACCAATGATTAATCTACATAGACCTATCTAGAATAATGACGAGATTAAGTTGGTAATACAAACTTTTCTATTTAGATTGGAATATATCTGAAGTAATGTATTCCAATACAGCTGTACAGTTGGCAGCCTTGGTGACTCTGAATATAATCTTAGTTCCATATCTTAAGGTACAGAATGCACATACACAATTTGGTTGAAGTCCAATGGATAGTATGGACGTTGCTTGCTGTGAAATATTGGATGTATCAGTGCGAGTAAAATCATATTGGTAACAACGTCAAGAATGCGTGCTCAGAATTAATCTGAATTACTCCTATATTTTATAGCGCCAATTTTGGATAAAATCCATTTATTATTATAAAAGTAATATGCATTTAAAAATTGGCCCTATCAACAGGCTTAGATTTATGTTGGCAGCACTGATGTGCATTAGTTATTCCAAAATAATCTAAAATTTCAGCAACTATACGTGCGCAAAATTTAGAGCTGTTGGCTTGCATACTTTCTGATATATTGGTATTAGGATAAAGAGAGTGAGCATTTATTAACAGTTGGCAGCCCTAATGGCTCTCTAGTATAAGCATAGTCATATCTGTTATAGTACACAAAGCACGTACAAAATTTGGTTAAAATCCAATTGATAGTATAGATGTTAGATGTACTTAAACATTGGACTTATCAGCAGGCTTAGAATCATCTTGGCAACACTGTCATATATGGGCTTCTTAAAATGTATCTGGAATGTTATTAACCCTGTGCGTGCTTATTTTGGAAAAGTTCGCATGCATAACGCCTGAGATATCCAAAGTAGAGCTTAAAAGTGAATTGTGATATTTAGCGGTTGGTAGCTCTGAAATCATTTTCAATTATGTCCTTGAGATATTCAGATTTAGATATTTCCTTATACCAAACTTGGTGTCGATAACTGCAGCCTTTTAGGAGATGATAGGGGGAGACTCACAAAGAGAGACAGACAGACAGACAGACATTTGCCTGGATCGAAGCCACAAGTCTATCTCATCCTCATTTTTTTAGTGAAAAGTAAGCTAAAAATAGCACGTTGAATATACGATAGCTACTGTATAACATCCAACCTTAGGTGCTTCTATACTGTGCTGATCAGTACCCGCTGCTTATGGACATATCACATGTGTTGTACCGCTATCATTGGCCATCAGAGTACAAATGGTACAGATCGTAACGTTAAAGCATGTATACAAGCACAATTCCGGTATTGGCTTGAATAACGTTATTCGTGCCCGCATTAGTTGTTCCGATTGGCTCTGCTGCAAGAAATCAAAGATGGAGGAAACTTGTGGATTGAGAGTAATATTCGCAGTTCATTGGCATTATTAATGGAAATCAGTAATTTAGTTCCGTTACGTTGAATACAGGAAAAGGAACTGACTGATTAAACGCATTTCTGTCAGTATTTAAGACTAAACTGAAATCATTCCACATTTAGCCATATGGATGAAGCTATGAACCTGCAGAGTACGTGAGAAGTGTACGAGTGCTAGAGCGCTAACTTGGTATCTAATGGCTCCTGGGTTCGAGACGGTCTATGGTCGGAATTTTTATTCTTTTTGAATTATTTTGTTGTGTCAACACTACTGTGTGATGCAACTTTTCAACTTCGATTTACTCGCATGATCTAGGGGGGCCATGTTAATAATGGATATTGGTAGGGAAAAATCATTCTATTTTATCATTCGAATTTCCACTTTCCCAATCAAAACCATGAATATTTGTACTATTCGTGAAACTAATATAATTTTCACAGCACTGTTTACTCCACAGTAATTTTTTATTTTTTTAGTCGTTTACCCTCCAGGTTGGTGGAACCCATGGACTCAGCGAGGGAACTCACCACTACCGCCTCTACGGGCAGTGTCCTAGAGCTGGGAACATCGAATCGGAAGGGATACAACTGGTGAGATGGGATTGGCACCTCGCCCAGGCGGCCTCACCTGCAAAGCGAACAGGGCCTCATGAGGGAAGGTAAGGGATGGTTAGGATGGATAGGGAAGGAAGGAGGCGACCGTGGCCTTGAAGAAGTTACCATCCCCGTATTTGCCCGAAGACGAAGTGGGAAACCACGAAAAACCACTTCGAGGATGGCTGAGGGGGAATCGAACCCCCTCTACTTATTTGGGCCACCCGAGGCTGAGTAGACCCCGTTCCAGTCCTCGTACCACAAATTTCGCGGCAGAGCCGGGAATCGAACGCAGGACCTCCGGGGCGGCAGCTAACCATGCTGACCACTACGCTAAAATAATATTAATAATAGTAATATTTTTCTTTTTTTCTTTTTCTTAGTCGTTTATCCTCCTGGTTGGTGGAACCCACGGACTCAGCGAGGGAACTCACCACTACCGTCTCTACGGGCAGTGTCCCAGAGCTGGGAACATCTAATCGGAGTGCATACAACTGGTGAGGTGGGATTGGCACCTCGCTCAGGCGGCCTCACCTGCAAAGCAAACAGGGGGCCTCATGAGGGAAGGTAATGGATGGTTAGGATGGATAGGCAAGGAAGAGGGAAGGAGGTGGCCGTGGCCTTGAAGGTACCATCCCGGCATTTGCACGATGACGAAGTGGGAAACCACGGAAAACCACTTTGAGGATGGCTGAGGTGGGAATCTAACCCCCTCTACTCATTTGTAACACCCGAGGCTGAGTAGACCCCGTTCCAGTCCTCACACCACTTTCAAATATCGTGGCAGAGCCGGGAATCGAACCCAGGACCTCCGGGGCGGCAGCTAACCATGCTGTCCGCTACGCTACGGAGGCGACTTCAGGAACTATTCGTGCGCAAAATTTAGAACTGTTGGCTTGCACACTTACTGATATATTGGTATTAAGATAAAGAGAGTGAGCATTTAATAACAGTGGGCAGCGCTAATGGCTTTCAAGTATAAGCATAGTCATATCTGTTGTAGTACACAAAGCACGTACGAAATTTGGTTAAAATCCAATTGATAGTATAGATGTTAGATGTACTTAAACATTGGACTTATCAGCAGGCTTAGAATCATCTTGGCAACACTGTCATATATGGGCTTCTTAAAATGTATCTGGAATGTTATTATCCCTGTGTGTGCTTATTTTGGAAAAGTTCGCATGCATAACGTCTGAGATATCCAACGTAGAGCTTAAAAGTGAATTGTGATTTTTAGCGGTTGGTAGCTCTGAAATCATTTTCAATTATGTCCTTGAGATATTCAAATTTAGGTATTTCCTTATACCAAACTTGGTTTCGATAACTGCAGCCTTTTAGGAGTTGATAGGGGGAGACACACAAAGAGAGACATACAGACAGACATTTGCCTGGATCGAAGCCATAAGTCTATCTCATCCTCATTTTTTTAAAGCGAAAAGTAAGCTAAAAATAGCACGTAGAATATACGATAGCTACTGTATAACATCCAACCTTAGGTGCTTCTATACTGTGCTGATCAGTACCAGCTGCTTATGGACATATCACATATGTTGTACCGCAATCATTGGCCATCAGCGTACAAATGGTACAGATCGTAACGTTAAAGCTTGTATACAAGCACAATTCCGGTATAGGCTTGAATAACGTTATTCGTGCCCGCATTAGTTGTTCCGATTGGCTCTGCTGCAAGAAATCAAAGATGGAGGAAACTTGTGGATTGAGAGTAATATTTGCAGTTCATTGGCATTATTAATGGAAATCAGTAATTTAGTTCCGTTACGTTGAATAAAGGAAAAGGCACTGACTGATTAAACGCATTTCTGTCAGTATTTAAGATTAAACTGAAATCATTCGACATTTAGCCATATGGATGAAGCTATGAACCTGCAGAGTACGTGAGAAGTGTACGAGTGCTAGAGCGCTAACTTGGTATCTAATGGCTCCTGGGTTCGAGACGGTCTATGGTCGGAATTTTTATTCTTTTTGAATTATTTTGTTGTGTCAACACTACTGTGTGATGCAACTTTTCAACTTCGATTTACTCGCATGATCTAGGGGGGCCATGTTAATAATGGATATTGGTAGGGAAAAATCATTCTATTTTATCATTCGAATTTGCACTTTCCCAGTCAAAACCATGAATATTTGTACTATTCGTGAAACTAATATAATTTTCACAGCACTGTTTACTCCACAGTAATTTTTTATTTTTTTAGTCATTTACCCTCCAGGTTGGTGGAACCCATGGACTCAGCGAGGGAACTCACCACTACCGCCTCTACGGGCAGTGTCCTAGAGCTGGGAACATCGAATCGGAAGGGATACAAATGGTGAGGTGGGATTGGCACCTCGCCCAGGCGGCCTCACCTGCAAAGCGAACAGGGGCCTCATGAGGGAAGGTAAGGGATGGTTAGGATGGATAGGCAAGGAAGAAGGAAGGAGGCGGCCGTGGCCTTGAAGAAGTTACCTTCCCGGTATTTGCCCGAAGATGAAGTGGGAAACCACGAAAAACCACTTCGAGGATGGCTGAGGGGGAATCGAACCCCCTCTACTTATTTGGGCCACCCGAGGCTGAGTAGACCCCGTTCCAGTCCTCGTACCACAAATTTCGCGGCAGAGCCGGGAATCGAACGCAGGACCTCCGGGGCGGCAGCTAACCATGCTGACCACTACGCTAAAATAATATTAATAATAATAATTTTTTTCTTTTTTTCTTTTTCTTAGTCGTTTATCCTCCTGGTTGGTGGAACCCACGGACTCAGCGAGGGAACTCACCACTACCGTCTCTACGGGCAGTGTCCCAGAGCTGGAAACATCTAATCGGAGTGCATACAACTGGTGAGGTGGGATTGGCACCTCGCCCAGGCGGCCTCACCTGCAAAGCGAACAGGGGGGCCTCATGAGGGAAGGTAATGGATGGTTAGGATGGATAGGCAAGGAAGAGGGAAGGAGGCGGCCGTGGCCTTGAAGAAGGTACCATCCCGGCATTTGCACGATGACGAAGTGGGAATCCACGGAAAACCACTTTGAGGATGGCTGAGGTGGGAATCTAACCCCCTCTACTCATTTGTAACACCCGAGGCTGAGTAGACCCCGTTCCAGTCCTCACACCACTTTTCAAATATCGTGACAGAGCCGGGAATCGAACCCAGGACCTCCGGGGCGGCAGCTAACCATGCTGTCCGCTACGCTACGGAGGCGACTTCAGGAACTATTCGTGCGCAAAATTTAGAACTGTTGGCTTGCACACTTACTGATATATTGGTATTAGGATAAAGAGAGTGAGCATTTATTAACAGTGGGCAGCCCTAATGGCTTTCAAGTATAAGCATAGTCATATCTGTTGTAGTACACAAAGCACGTACGAAATTTGGTTAAAATCCAATTGATAGTATAGATGTTAGATGTACTTAAACATTGGACTTATCAGCAGGCTTAGAATCATCTTGGCAACACTGTCATATATGGGCTTCTTAAAATGTATCTGGAATGTTATTATCCCTGTGTGTGCTTATTTTGGAAAAGTTCGCATGCATAACGTCTGAGATATCCAACGTAGAGCTTAAAAGTAAATTGTGATTTTTAGCGGTTGGTAGCTCTGAAATCATTTTCAATTATGTCCTTGAGATATTCAGATTTAGATATTTCCTTATACCAAACTTGGTTTCGATAACTGCAGCCTTTTAGGAGTTGATAGGGGGAGACACACAAAGAGAGACAGACAGACAGACATTTGCCTGGATCGAAGCCATAAGTCTATCTCATCCTCATTTTTTTAAAGTGAAAAGTAAGCTAAAAATAGCACGTAGAATATACAATAGCTACTGTATAACATCCTACCTTAGGTGCTTCTATACTGTGCTGATCAGTACCAGCTGCTTATGGACATATCACATATGTTGTACCGCAATCATTGGCCATCAGCGTACAAATGGTACAGATCGTAACGTTAAAGCTTGTATACAAGCACAATTCCGGTATAGGCTTGAATAACGTTATTCGTGCCCGCATTAGTTGTTCCGATTGGCTCTGCTGCAAGAAATCAAAGATGGAGGAAACTTGTGGATTGAGAGTAATATTTGCAGTTAATTGGCATTATTAATGGAAATCAGTAATTTAGTTCCGTTACGTTGAATACAGGAAAGGGCACTGACTGATTAAACGCATTTCTGTCAGTATTTAAGATTAAACTGAAATCATTCGACATTTAGCCATATGGATGAAGCTGTGAACCTGCGGAGTACGTGAGAAGTGTACGAGTGCTAGAGCGCTAACTTGGTATCTAATGGCTCCTGGGTTCGAGACGGTCTATGGACGGAATTTTTATTCTTTTTAATTATTTTGTTGTGTTAACACTACTGTGTGATGCAACTTTTCAACTTCGATTTACTCGCATGATCTAGGGGGGCCATGTTAATAATGGATATTGGTAGGGAAAAATCATTCTATTTTATCATTCGAATTTGCACTTTCCCAATCAAAACCATGAATATTTGTACTATTCGTGAAACTAATATAATTTTCACAGCACTGTTTACTCCACAGTAATTTTTTTTTAGTTGTTTACCCTCCAGGTTAGTGGAACCCATGGACTCAGCGAGGGAACTCACCACTACCGCCTCTACGGGCAGTGTCCTAGAGCTGGGAACATCGAATCGGAAGGGATACAACTGGTGAGGTGGGATTGGCACCTCGCCCAGGTGGCCTCACCTGCAAAGCGAACAGGGGCCTCATGAGGGAAGGTAAGGGATGGTTAGGATAGATAGGCAAGGAAGAAGGAAGGAGGCGGCCGTGGCAAAGAAGAAGGTGCCATCCCGGCATTTGCCCGAAGACGAAGTGGGAACCACGGAAAACCACTTTGAGGATGGCTGAGGTGGGAATCGAACCCCTTCTACTCATTTGAAACACCCGAGGCTGAGTAGACGCTGGTTCAGTCCTCGCACCACTTTTCAAATATCGTGGCAGAGCCGGGAATTGAACCCAGGACCACCGGGGCTGCAGCTAACCATGCTACCCCTACGCTACGGAGGCGACTCCATGCCAATGATTAAACTATATAGACCTATCTAGAATAATGACGAAATTTAGTTGGTAATACTAACATTTCTAATTATATCGGAATATACCTGAAGTTTTCAAATACAGCACTACAGTTGGCAGCCTTGGTGACTGAATATATCCTTAGTTCCATCTCCTAAGGTACAGCATGCACCTACAACATTTGGTTGAAATCCAATGGATAGTATGGACGTTGCATGTTGTGAAATATTGGATCTATCAGTGCGTATAAAATCATATTGGCAACAAGGTCATGCACGTGTGATCAGAATTAATCTGAAATAACACTATACTTTAAAGTACGAATTTTGGATAACATCCATTTGTTGGTAGAGACTTTACATGCATTTTCAGCAGGCATAGAATTATTTTGGCAGCACTGACGTATATTAGTTACTCGAAGTTAATCTGAAATTTTAGATACCATACGTGTGCAACATTCAGAGCTGTTGACTAGCATACTTTCTGATATATTGGTATTAGGATAAATAAAGAGAATGAGCATTCGTTAGCAGTTGGCAGCCCTGCCTGCTCTGAAGTATAAGCATAGTCATATCTGTTATAGTACACAAAAACACATACGAAATTTGGTTAAAATCCAATTGATAGTATAGAAGTTAGCTACACTTAAACAATGGACTTATCCGCAGACTTAAAATCATGTTGGCAACACCGTCATATATGCGCTTCTTAAAATATATATTTGGAATGTTATTATCTCTATGGTCACTAATTTTGGAAGAGTTCGCATGCATAACGTCTGATAAATCCAACATAGAGCTCAAAAGAGAATTGTGATTTTTCTGCGCAATTACTAGCCCTCAGGTAATTTTCATATATGCCCGTGAGATATTCAGGTATAGAACTTTACTTATACCAAATTTGGTTTCAATAACTGGAACCGTCTAGGAGGGACAGACAGACATTTGACTGGATCGATGTCATAATTCTACTTTTTCCTCATTTTTACAAAATGTGAAAAGCAGGCTAAAATAGTACGTAGAATATACGATGGCTACTGTATAACATCCAACCTTAGGTGCTTCGATACTGTGCTGATCAGTACCCTCTGCTCATGGACATATCACATGTGTTGTACCGCACTCATTGGCCATCAGAGTACAAATGGTACAGATTGTAACGTTAAAGCTTGAATACAGGCACAATTCCGGTATAGGCTTGAATAACGTTATTCGCAGCAGCATTCCGTGTTCCGATTGGCTCAGCTGCAAGAAATCAAACATGGAGGAAAGTTGTGGATTGAGAGTAATATTTGCAGTTTATTGGCATTATTAATCCAAATCAGTCATTAAGATGCGTTACGTTGAATACATGAAGAGGCACTGACTGATTGAACGCATTCCTGTCAGTATTTACGATTTAACTGAAATAATTCGACATTTAGCTATACGCATGAAGTTACGTAACTATGAGCTAGGCTACAAAGTGAAAAGTGTACGAGTGCTATAGCTGAAACTTAGTGTCCAATGGATCTCGGGTTCGAGACGCCACAGGGCCAATTTATTTATTCTTTTTGAATTATTATGTTGCATTCACACTACTTTCCTTGTGAGTTTCCAACGACGATTTATTCGCATGATCTACGGAGATTATGTTTATAATGGGTATTGGCAGGGAAAATTATTCTATTCTATCATTCAAACTTGTACTTCCCCATTCAAAACCATGAATATTTGTACTATTCGTGAAAGTATAATAATATTTTCATACCACAATAATAGTCTATGTTTACTCCACAACATAAACAAATAGGCTACATTTGTTATGTCGGTAGGCCGGGTACTGCTGCGTGTCCCCCCGCACTGCACTCCGAGCCCATGGACTTTAAAAGCTCAACCCGTTCAGTGCCGTTCTCATCTAATGCGGCCGCGTTCTGGCCCATAGCACTGGACTCACAAAGCACTGGACGGGGTGGGCCGATCAGGTAGACTAACCTTCACTACGCGTGCACAACCAAATGCTCTCTTAACACTTCTATTCAGAATTTTTAGCAATACTGGTGTCACTGAGTTAATGGTAGGCCTATAGTTCAAACTGGCTAATCTCTATCTGAAATATATCGATAGTTGTTGTTGATTGGTTCAGGGGCTTTACGACATCATGGTCATGTAGCCCCGTGTATTTGTGTGTGTGTTCGTGTGTGTAATTTGTCTGATAACCTGTGTTATCGTCATGGCTATATTATTGTGCGCTTTGTAATTCAGATGAGGATTGGAAGGAAGCGGCCGTGGCCTTATGTTAGGTACCATCCCGGCATTTGCCTGGATAAAATGATAATTGTTGTTTTAAGGGGCCTAACACATTTGCCTGGAGTAGAAGTTAAATAACAAATCGGAAATTTAGTACTGTATCGAGTTAAACCGAGTTTATACAAATATTACTGTCGTCAAACGAATTTAGATAACTATTTGAAGTTATTAGACATTGCAAAAAACGAAGTTTTAACTTATACATTACGTCGTTCTAAATACTGGTTTTATCTTAAAGGTGTGTCACTATTAGTAAATTGTGCCAATGGTAAGAACTATAATACTACTCTTAATAACAAGTAGTTCCGTGACGAACTAAAGAGCCTAATTTTCTTTAAATTTAAGTTTCATGCCAATCTATAGAGACCTATCTAAAATAATGACGACATCAAGTTTGTAATACCGTACTAACATTTCTAAGTATTGCATTTTGAAATACGGCTGAAGCAGTGTATCCTAATAAAGTAACTTACTACAGTTCGCAGCCCTGGTGACTCTGAAAATATTCATAGTTCCATCTCTTAAGGTATAGAATGCACATACAAAATTTGGTTGAAGTCTAATGGATAATGGAAGTTACATGCTGTTTGATATTGGTTGATTAACGGCCACGTAAAACTAAAAGCTTAACTAAACACGTTAAACACCGAGTCCTTGCTTTATATCAGAAATGTGGCTAAAATTCGTCCATACATTTTTAGCCTACTTTTCACATTTTGCAATAATGAGGAAAAAGTAGACTTATGAGATAGATCCGGGCAAATGTGTGTCTGTCTGTCCTTCTGTCTGTAGGTCTGTCTGTCCATCTGTCTGTCTGCCTGGCTGTGTGTGTGTCCTCCCCTATCAACTCCTAAACGGCTGCAGCAATCGAAACAAATTTTGGTAGGAACTAAGATATATACCTGAATAACTCAATGCTGTATTTGAAAATGATGTCAGTGCTACCAACTGCCGAAAAATCGGAATTGAAATTTGGGTTGAATTCCAATTGATAGTGTAGAAGTTATATGCATTTAAAAATAGGACCTATTAGCCAGCGTAGATTCATTTTGGCAACACTGCCATGCATGGCCTCCTGGAAATTAAAATCAAATATTATTATCTATATGTGTGCAAATTTTGGAATAGCTCCCATGCATACCTTCCAAACATTTGAGCTCAAATTCAATTGCGGTTTTTCAGCAGTTGGTAGTACTGACATGATTTTCAAATATGGGTTTGATATATTCAGGTATAGATCGTTACTCATACCAAATTGGGATTCGATTGCTGCAGCCGTTTAGGAGACACGTATAGACAGACAGACAGACAGACAGATGGACAGACAGACAGACAGACCGACAGACATTTGCCTGGATCGATCTCATAAGTCTAATTTTAGCTCATTTTTGCAAAACGTGAAAAGTAGGTTAACAAGGAGTTCCGTGACTATAATAATAATATCGTATGGCCTCGGTGCCGGGTGCAAGCTTTGTAATTTGACACCCAGAGGGTAGCTTGCATGTCGAATTTCGTTGTTCCTTGAATCACTATGAAAGTCTAGGAGGTTAGACATCTAAGCTCCTTGAACACTATAGCGCTTTCTTGTAGAGAAATGAGGAACTTTGTGTTGGCGGAAACTCCCGAGATTAATTTTGCCATTATGAACACGGCCTACTGAATTCAAATGGGTTCTTTGACATGCCAACATCGTATGACATGCGTGTCGTATTTTTGCCACCTTTCAAAAATCACTTACCACGGCCAGGAGCGAACCTGCAATCTTGGGTTTAGTAGATCCACTCACCCACCGTGTCAAGCTAGTTCCGAGACGAACTTTTTCTTAAAACTTAAAATTCATGCCAATGAGTAATCTATATGGATCTATCTAGAATAATGACGAAATTAAGTTGGTAATGTAGAAATTTGAAATTAGTTCGAAATACTTTATTCCTGGCATAATGTAGCCTAAGAGAGCACTACAGTTAGCAGCCCTGGTGACTGAATATATTCTTAGTTCCATCTCTTAAGGTACAGAGTATAAAATTTGGTTGAAGTCAAATGGATAGCACAGACGTACATGCAGTTAAATATTGGATCTAACAGCGCGCGTAAAATCATGTTGGCAACAATTTCATGCATGTATTGGTCAGAAATAATCTGAAATAATACGATCTATTGTTCTGCTAAGTTTGAATGAAATCCATTAGTTAGTATATAAGTTACATGCATTTTAAAATTATACCTATCGGCAGGCTTAGAATCATGATGGAAGCACTGACGTAAATTAGTTACTCCAAGTTAATCTAGAATGCCAGGTACTATACGTGTGCAATGCTTAGAGCTATTGGCTTGCATACTTTCCGATATATTGATATTAGGGTAACAAAAATAGAGACAGCATTTATTAACAGTTGCCAGCCCTGGTTGCTCTTAAGAATACGCATAGTCATATCTATTATGGTACACATAGCACATACGAAATTTGGTTGAAATCCAAATGATAGTATAGAAGTTACATGTATTTAAATTTGGACCTCTCAGCAGGCTTAGAGTAATGTTGGTAGCACTGCAAATACATATAGAATGTCAGGTACTATACATGTGCATAGTTTAAAGCTGTCGGCTTGCATACTTCCTGATATATTGGTATTTGAATAAAAGAAATTGAGAGCATTTACGTGGACTGTTTTTTAAGTAAGGGCTGTTTTTTTAAGCCGTAGTTAGTGCGCTCGCCGCAACAACTGGCATCCTTTGCGAACAAGCAGGTGTCAGTTGCAGCTGTGTAGCTAACCTGTACGCTGAACTGTGCATCTTTACAATGTTCAAGAATATTGATTCGCCCGCCGCGTGTGAGGTACGATCTGAGATACGTCTTTTGAGTGCAAGAAACATGTCGGGTGCAGACATTCATCGTCAGTTTTGTGAGGTGAATGGTGATAATGCAATGACGGATGGTAAAGTGCGAAAATGGGTGCGCGAGTTCAAAAGTGGCCGTGAAAATGTATATGACGATGGACGCTCAGGTCTGTGATCATAGATGACATGGTGATTGCAATTGTCACGAAACTTCACGAGGACCGAATATTCATGATAACCCCTCTATCAATGGATTTTCCTTAAGTGTGAATTCGTGGTTGTCAGAGCAGGCGGCAAACTTTTATGCAGAGGGATTTGAAAACTTAGTTTTAAGGTATGACAAGTGCCTAAATAAACAAGGCAACTATGTAGGAAAATAGAGGAAGGTATGTAAAACCTAACAAGATGTTCAGTAAAAAACATATAGCCTACTTTCTCCTAAATGCATGGGTGTTGTTATAACTCTTTGTCCTTTTCAAGGAGTATAATTGAATGTTGGTTGTAAGAGCTTGTTGAAATACAACGTACAATACGGATATTAAACATGAATATGTGGTGCCCTTCGCTAGTGCTAACTCTGTAAAAAAAACATTCAATTCGATTTCACCGTGTTTGAATTGATATGGAGAATCGATTTGCACACTTACATGGCCACTATCTGCAAACTATAAGGCTGATAACCTTATAGTTCAGTCAAAAGATGCTTCCCACAAAAAGGTATGTTGTTGCAAAATTTGGTAGAGATCAAATGATTAGGTTGGTCGTAATTTGATTTAAGCTTTTAACATTTGGCTCGCTGCCATTCCGTTTCCGTCAATATGGCGGCGATATAGCACATGACAGTGAGGTGCCCTTTGCTAATGCTACCTCTGTACCAAATTTCGTTCAATTCGGTTTTACCGTGTTTGAATTGATAGGGGGAATCGATTTGCACACATACATGGCCGCCATATGCCAACTATTGGACTGATGACCTTGTAGCTTGGTCAAAGAACGCTTCTCACATAAAGGTATATTGTTGCAAAATTTGGTAGAGATCAAATGATTAGGTTGGTCGTAATTTGATTTAAGTTTTTACTTTCGGGTGGCCACCATTACGTTTCCGTCAAGATGGCGGCGATTTAAAATATGATACAGAGGTGCTCTTTGCTTGTGCTACCTCTGTACCAAATTTCGTTTAATTCGGTTTCACCGTGTTTGAAAATTTAGGGGGAATCGAATTGCACACATACATGGCCGCCATCCGCAAATTATTGGGCTGATGGCCATGTAGCTTGCTCAAAAGGTTCTTCATACATAACGATATAATGTTGAAAAGTTCCCTAGGGATCGGATGATTAGGTTGGGCGTAATTATTTAAGCTTTTGACATTTGGGTGGCCGCCATTACGTTTTCGTCAAGATTAGGGAAACTAAAGAGCGTTGATGGAAAGGGGCGACTGTCAACCCGCGCCAACACCAGGAATGCCCCCACTTCTGCTATCGTCGCGTCTCTGGGTCGTCAAGCCAACTCAATTTTAGTCAGTGGCCATGTGGATGGAGAACCCAGAGACCTACTGCTGGACACAGGGGCCACAAACGGCGATATAAAACATGACACTGAGATGTCCTTTACTAGTGCTACCTCTGTACCAAATTTTGTTCAATTCGGTTTCACCGTATTTGAATTGATAGGGGGAATCGATTTGCACACATACATGGCTGCCATCCGTAAAATATTGGGTTAATGATCATGTAGTTTTTTCAAAATAAGCGTCCTACATAAAGGTATGTTGTTGCAAAATTTGGTAGAGATCGGATGATTAGGTTAGTCGTAATTTGATTTAAGCTTTGTAAATTTGGGTGGCCGCTATTATGTATCCGTCAAGATGGTGGCGATATAAAACATGACACTGAGGTGCCCTTTGCTAGTTCTACCTCTGTGTCAAATTTCGTTGAAATCGGTTTCACCGTTTTCGAATTGATAGGGGGGAGGGGGACAGACATTCAGAGTACACACACACACTCACACACACACACCCACACCCACACAGACATATAATTTTTGGCCCTGTGTAGATCTCATAAGTTTACTTTCATTTTTTGCAAAAATCGAACGTAGGCTAAAAGTAAATCTCGTTTCAAAATAAAATGTTCGGTTAATTTTACTAAAGAAACGGCCCTTACTTAAAAAATACAGTCAGGCTGAAAGACTAGACTTTATATCATTTCAAATGACGCATGCTACAAATGCTACACAAGGTTAGAAAGGCTAATGAGGGCTTCTCGCTTCGCTCGAAGCACCAGGACTCTCTCAACAGTCTCCCTTGCCCATTAACTTAGGCTTCCCGCGCGGGCACCTCTTTAAGGGTCACCCTGTATTTGAATTGAATCTAACATACTGTACACCTCGTTAAGTGTCACGCTGTATTTTGCTCTGATATCCTGCACACCTCTTTAGGAGACACCCTGTATTCTTATCTGGCATCTTGTATATCTATTTAGAAGTCACCCTGTATTCTTGTGTGACATCTTGTACTCCTCTTTAGGAGTCACCCTGTATTCTTGTCTGACATTTTGTACACCTCTTTAGGAGTCACCCTGTATTCTCGTCTGACATCTTGTGCACTTCTTTAGGAGTCACCCAGTATGCTTCCCTGCCATCTTGTACACCTCTTTATGAGTCACCCTGTATTCTTATCTGGCATCTTGTATATCTCTTTAGGAATCACCCTGTATTCTTATCTGGCATCTTGTACACCTCTTTAGGAGTCGCCCTGTATTCTTATATGACGTCTTGTATATCTCTTTAGGTGTCACCCTGTATTCCTGTCTGACACCATGTGCACTTCTTTAGGAGTCAGCCTGTATTCTTATCTGACGTCTTGTATATCTCTTTAGGAGTCACCCTCTATTCTTATCTGGCATCTTGTACACCTTCTTTAGGAGTCACCCTGAATTCTTATCTGCGTCGTGTACACCTCTTTAGGAGTCACCCTCTATTCTTATCTGGCATCTTGTACACCTCTTTAGGAGTCACCCTGTATTCTTATATGACGTCTTGTATATCTCTTTAGGAGTCACCCTGTATTCTTATCTGATGTCTTGTATATCTCTTTAGGAGTCACCCTCTATTCTTATCTGACGTCTTGTATATCTCTTTAGGAGTCACCCTCTATTCTTATCTGGCATCTTGTACACCTCTTTAGGAGTCACCCCGTATTCTTATATGACGTCTTCTATATCTCTTTAGGAGTCACCCTGTATTCTTATCTGGCGTCTTGTACACCTCTTTAGGAGTCACCCTGTATTCCTGCCTGACACCATGTACACCTCTTTAGGAGTCACTCTTTATTCTTATCTGGCGTCTTGTACACCTCTTTAGGAGCCACCCTGTATTCCTGCCTGACACCATGTACACCTCTTTAGGAGTCACCCTGTATTCTTATCTGGCGTCTTGTACACCTCTTTAGGAGTCACCCTGTATTCCTGCCTGACACCATGTACACCTCTTTAGGAGTCACCCTGTATTCTTATCTGGCGTCTTGTACACCTCTTTAGGAGTCACCCTGTATTCCTGCCTGACACCATGTACACCTCTTTAGGAGTCACTCAGGATTCGTATCTGGCATCTTGTACACCTCTTTAGGAGTCACCCTGTATTCCTGTCTGACACCGTGTACACCTCTTTAGGAGTCACTCAGGGTTCGTATCTGGCATCTTGTACACCTCCTTAGGAGTCACCCTGTATTCTCATCTGGCATCTTGTATATCTCTTTAGGAGTCACCCTGCATTCTTGTCTGACATCTTGTACACCTCCTTAGGAGTCACCCTGTATTCTTATCTGGCATCTTGTATATCTCTTTAGGAGCCACCCTGTATTCTTGTCTGACATCTTGTACACCTCGTTAAGGGTCACTCTGTATTCTTATACGATATCGTGTATACCTCTTTAGGAGTCACCCTGTTTTCCTGTCTGACGTCACGTACTCGCCGTCTCCCAGGAGTAAACTCAGACTCGGTGCATATGACCTGAACAACATGATGACTTCTTACACGCCGTAACCGTAACCGTAACGCATAACGTTAGACCCAAGCATAACGACGAAATCGACAAGATCATTTGAAAAGATAAAATCAGCCCTCTTAAGAATACGCTCAGTCATATCAGTTTATGTACACATAGCACCTACTAAATTTGGTTGAATTCCAATTGACAGTGTGGAAGTTATATGCATAAAAAAATTGGATATATCAGCAGGCTTATAATCATTTTGGCAACACTGCCATGTATGACCTCCTGGAAATTAAGCTAAAATAGTATTATCTATACGTGTACCAATTTTTAAATAGCTACTGTTCATACCTTCCATGATATCCAACATGGAGCTCAAATTTCAATTGCGATTTTCCAGCAGTATGTAGCACTGACATCATTTTCTAATACGGCACTGAGTTACTCAATTACAGATCTTTACTCCTATGAAATTTCGTTTCGATTGCTGCAGCCTTTTAGGACTTGATAGGGGGGAGACACACACATAGACAGACAGACAGACAGACAGACAGACAGAAGGACAACCAGACCGACAGACAGAAGGACAGACAGACAGACACATATTTGCCCGGATCTATCTCATAAGTCTACTCTTTCTTCATTATTGCAAAATGTGAAACGTAGGCTAAAAATGTATGGACGAATTTTAGCCACATATCTCATATAATGCAAGGACTCGGTGTTTAACGTGTTTAGTTAAGCTTTTAGTTTTACGTGGCCGTTAATCAACCAATATCAAACAGCATGTAACTTCCATTATCCATTAGACTTCAACCAAATTTTGTATGTGCATTCTATACCTTAAGAGATGGAACTATGAATATTTTCAGAGTCACCAGGGCTGCGAACTGTAGTAAGTTACTTTATTAGGATACACTGTTTCAGCCGTATTTCAAAATGCAATACTTAGAAATGTAAGTACGGTATTACAAACTTGATGTCGTCATTATTTTAGATAGGTCTCTATAGATTGGCATGAATCTTAAATTTAAAGAAAAGTAGGCTCTTTAGTTCGTCACGGAACTACTTGTTATTAATAGTAGTATTATTGTTCTTACCATTGGCACAATTTACTAATAGTGACACACCTTTAAGTTAAAACCAGTATTTAGAACGACGTAATGTATAAGTAAAAACTTCGTTTTTTGCAATGTCTAATAACTTCAAATAGTTATCTAAATTCGTTTGACGACAGTAATATTCGTAAAAACTCGGTTAAACTCGATACAGTACTTAATTTCCGATTTGTTATTTAACTTCTACTCCAGGCAAATGCCGGGATGGTACCTAACATAAGGCTACGGCCGCTTCCTTCCAAACCTCATCTGAATTACAAAGCGCACACTAATAGAGCCATCACGATAACACAGGTTATCAGACAAATTACACACGAACACACACACAAATACACGGGGGTACATGACCATGATGTCGCAAAGCCCCTAAAAGAATCAACAACAGCTATCGATGTATTTCAGATAGAGATTAGCCAGTTTGAACTATAGGCCTACCATTAACTCAGTGACACCAGTATTGCTAAAAATTCTGAATAGAAGTGTAAAGAGAGCTTTTGGTTGTGCACGCGGGGTGAAGGTTAGTCTGCCTGATCGGCCCACCCCGTACAGTGCTTTGTGAGTCCAGTGCTATGGGCCAGAACGCGGCCGCATTAGATGAGAACGGCACTGAACGGGCTGAGCTTCTGAAGTCCATGGGCTCGGAATGCAGTGCGGGGGGACACGCAGCAGTACCCGGCCTACCGACATAACAAATGTAGCCTATTTGTTTATGTTGTGGAGTACACATAGACTATTATTGTGGTATGAAAATATTATTATACTTTCACGAATAGTACAAATATTCATGGTTTTGAATGGGGAAGTACAAGTTTGAATGATAGAATAGAATAATTTTCCCTACCAATATCCATTATTAACATCATCTCCGTAGATCATGCGAATAAATCGTAGTTGGAAACTCACAAGAAAAGTAGTGTTAATACAACAAAATAATTCAAAACGAATAAAAATGTTGGCCCTAGAGCGTCTCGAACCCGAGAACCATTAGATACCACGTTACAGCTATAGCACTCGTACACTTTTCACTTAGTAGCCTAGCTCATAGTTACGTAACTTCATGCGTATAGCTAAATGTCGAATTATTTCAGTTAAATCGTAAATACTGACAGCAATGCGTTCAATAAGTCAGTGCCCCTTCATGTATTCAACGTAACGCATCTTAATGACTGATTTGGATTAATAATGCCAATAAACTGCAAATATTACTCTCAATCCACATCTTTCCTCCATGCTTGATTTCTTGCACCTGAGCGAATCGGAACACGGAATGCTGCTGCGAATAACGTTATTCAAGCCTATACCGGAATTGTGCTTGTATACAAGCTTTAACGTTACAATCTGTACCATTTGTACTCTGATGGCCAATGATTGCGGTACAACACATGTGATATGTCCATAAGCAGAGGGTACTGATCAGCACAGTATCGAAGCACCTAAGGTTGGATGTTATACAGTAGCCATCCTATATTCTACGTACTATTTTAGCCTACTTTTCACATTTTGCATAAATGAGGAAAAAGTAGAATTATGACATCGATCCAGGCAAATGTCTGTATGTCCCTCCTAGACGGCTGCAGTTATTGAAACTAAATTTGGTATAAGTAAAGATCTATATCTGAATATCTCACGGGCATATTTGAAAATTACTTTAGTGCTAGTAATTGCGCAGAAAAAAGTCACAATTCACTTTTGAGCTCTATGTTGGATTTATCAGACGTTATGCATGCGAACTCTTCCAAAATTAGTGAAGATAATAACATTCCAAATATATATTTTAAGAAGCGCATATATGACAGTGTTGCTAACACGATTTTATGTCTACGGATAAGTCCAATGTTTAAGTGTATCTAACTTCTGTACTATCAATTGGATTTTAACCAAATTTCGTATGTGCTTTTGAGTACTATAACAGATATGAGTATGCCTATACTCGAGAGCCAGGAGGGCCGCCAACTGCTAATGAATGGTCATTCTCTTTCTTTATCCTAATAGCAATATATCAGAATGTACGCTAGCCAACATCTCTGAATGTTACACACGTATGGTACCTAAAATTTCAGATTAATTTCGAGTAACTAATGTGCGTCAGTGCTGCCAACATAATTCTAAGCCTGCTGAAAATGCATGAAAAGTCTATACCAACAAACGGATGTAATCCTAAATTGGCACTGTAAAATATTGTATTATTTCAGATTAAGTCGCCTCCGTAGCGTAGCGGTCAGCACGGTTAGCTGCCACCCCGGAGGTCCTGGGTTCGATTCCCGGCTCTGCCACGAAATTTGAAAAGTGGTATGAGGAATGGAACGGGGTCTACTCAGCCTCGGGTGTTCCAAATGACTAGAGGGGGTTCGATTCACACCTCAGCCAGCCTCGAAGTGGTTTTCCGCGGTTTCCCACTTCGTCTTCAGGCTAATGCCGGGATGTTACCTTCTTCAAGGCCACGGCCGCCTCCTTCCCTCTTCCTTGCCTATCCATCCTGACCATCCATTACCTTCCCTCATGAGGCCCCTGTTCGCTTTGCAGGTGAGGCCGCCTGGGCGAGGTGCCAATCACACCTCACCAGTTGTATCCACTCCGATTAGATGTTCCCAGCTCTAGGACACTGCCCGCAGAGGCGGTAGTGGTGAGTTCCCTCGCTGAGTCCGTGGGTTCCACCAACCTGGAGGGTAAACGACTAAGAGAAGGGAAGAGAAGAGAAGATTTTATATCAGATTAATTCTGATCACACGTGCATGACCTTGTTGCCAATATGATTTTATACGCACTGATAGATCCAATATTTCACAGCATGCAACGTCATACTATCCATTGGATTTCAACCAAATGTTGTATGTGCATTCTGTACCTTAGGAGATAGAACTAAGGATATATTCACAGTCACATAGGTTGCCAACTGTAGTGCTGTATTAGAACACTTCAGGTATATTCCAATATAATTAGAAATTCTAGTATTAACAAATAAATTTCGTCATTATTCTAGATAGGTCTGCATAGTTTAATCTTTGGCATGAATCTTAAATATAAAGAAAAGTATGCTCTTTAGATCGTCACAAAACTATTTCTCCTTATTGTTAATATTATTATTTATTGTGGAGTAAACATAGACTATTATTGTGGTATGAAAATATTATTATACTTTCACGAATAGTACAAATATTCATGGTTTTGTATGGGGAAGTACAAATTTGAATGATAGAATATAATAATTTTCCCTACCAATATCCATTACTAACATTATCTCCGTAGATCATGCGAATAAGTCGTAGTTGGAAACTCACAAGAAAAGTAGTGTGAATGCAACAAAATAATTCAAAAAGAATAAATAATTTGGCCCTAGAGCGTCTCGAACCCGAGATCCATTGGACACTAAGTTACAGCTATAGCACTCGTACACTTTTCACTTACTAGCCTAGCTCATAGTTACGTAACTTCATGCGTATAGCTAAATATCGAATTATTTCAGTTAAATCGTAAATACTGACAGGAATGCGTTCAATCAGTCAGTGCTTCTTTATGTATTCAACGCAACGCCTCTTAATGACTGATTTGGATTAATAATGCCAATAAACTGCAAATATTACTCTAAATCCACAACTTTCCTCCATGTTTGATTTCTTGCAGCTGAGCCAATCGGGACACGGAATGCTGCTGCGAATAACGTTATTCAAGCCTATACCGGAATTGTGCCTGTATACAAGCTTTAACGTTACAATCTGTACCATTTGTACTCTGATGGCCAATGATTGCGGTACAACACATCCGATATGTCCATAAGCAGAGGGTACTGATCAGCACAGTATCGAAGCACCTAAGGTTGGATGTTTTACAGTTGCTATCGTATATTCTACGTACTATTTTAGCCTCATTTTCACATTTTGTAAAAATGTGGAAAAAATAGACGTATGACATCGATCTAGTCAAATGTCTGTCTGTCCCTCCTAGACGGCTGCAGTTATTGAAACCAAATTTGGTATAAGTAAAGACCTGTATTTGAATATCTCACGGGCATTATTGAAAATTATTTCAGTGCTAGTAACTGCTGAAAATTCACAATTCACTTTTGAGATCTATGTTGGATTTATCAGATGTTATGCATGCGAACTCTTCCAACATTAGTACACATAGAGATAATAACATTCCATATATATATATTTTAAGAAGCGCATATATGACAGTGTTGCCAACATGATTTTAAGCCTGCGGATAAGTCCAATGTTTAAGTGTATCTAACTTCTATACTATCAATTGGATTTTAACCAAATTTCGTATGTGCTTTTGAGTACTATAACAGATATGAGTATGCCTATACTTGAGAGCCAGGAGGGCCGCCAACTGCTAATGAATGGTCATTCTCTTTCTTTATCCTAATAGCAATATATCAGAATGTATGCTAGCCAACATCTCTGAATGTTACACACGTATGGTACCTAAAATTTCAGATTAATTTCGAGTAACTAACGTGCGTCAGTGCTGACAACATAATTCTAAGCCTGCTGAAAATGCATGTAAAGTCTGTACCAACAAATGGATGTAATCCTAAATTGGCACTTTAAAATATAGTATTATTTCAGATTAAGTCGCCTCCGTAGCGTAGCGGTCAGCACGGTTAGCTGCCACCCCGGAGGTCCTGGGTTCGATTCCCGGCTCTGCCACGAAATTTGAAAAGTGGTATGAGGAATGGAATGGGGTCTACTCAGCCTCGGGTGTTCCAAATGAGTAGAGGGGGTTCGATTCACACCTCAGCCAGCCTCGAAGTGGTTTTCCGCGGTTTCCCACTTCGTCTTCAGGCTAATGCCGGGATGTTACCTTCTTCAAGGCCACGGCTGCCTCCTTCCCTCTTCCTTGCCTATCCATCCTGACCATCCATTACCTTCCCTCATGAGGCCCCTGTTCGCTTTGCAGGTGAGGCTGCCTGGGCGAGGTGCCAATCACACCTCACCAGTTGTATCCACTCCGATTAGATGTTCCCAGCTCTAGGACACTGCCCGCAGAGGCGCTAGTGGTGAGTTCCCTCGCTGAGTCCGTGGGTTCCACCAACCTGGAGGGTAAACGACTAAGAGAAGGGAAGAGAAGAGAAGATATTATTTCAGATTAATTCTGATCACACGTGCATGACCTTGTTGCCAATATGATTTTATACGCACTGATAGATCCAATATTTCACAACATGCAACGTCCATACTATCCATTGGATTTCAACCAAATGTTGTATGTGCATTCTGTACCTTAGGAGATGGAACTAAGGATATATTCACAGTCACATAGGCTGCCAACTGTAGTGCTGTATTAGAACACTTCAGGTATATTCCAATATAATTGGATACCTATCAGTAGAAAGGTGCTAAGTGCCATTTTTTGAAAAAAAGCGTTTTTTTTTTTGGCTAAAATGGTGCTATGTGCGATGTAGCATTACTTATCAAAAGGGCTAACTCCTCAGTGGTTTCGAAGGACCATCCAAGAGCATCACAAGATGGCACTAGTGGTAAGTCCTGCAGCTCTTTCAGAAGAAAGGTGCAATGTGCCAATCATTTGTTCTCATTTCCCTCCAATATGTGCATCGTTGACAGAATTGTTTAAAGAACTTAGAATACTCAATTATTAGCAGTTCGTACTGGTGGGAACCTGTGTACGGATAGCATAGTTGTTTCCTGTTGGACACGCGGCTTTGCCGTGCATTAGTCTCGCAAAATCTCGAAAACTACTGCTCCGATTTCAGTGAAAATTTTACAATTTGTTGTAATTATGGTAGACAGTGTTTAGAAAGTGGTTTGAACGAAATCAAATTGGCAGTATTTTTAAATTAATTTACATTAAAAAGCCACGCCAATATTGAATCTAATAACTTGACGGACGGAGCCTCCGTGTCTTAGGCGATAGCACGCCGGCCTCTCACCACTGGGTCCGTGGTTCAAATCGCGGTCACTCCATGTGAGATCTGTGCTGGACAAAACGGAGGCAGACAGGTTTTTCTCCGGGTACTCCGGTTTTCCCTGTCAAAATTTCATTCCAGCAACACTCTCCACTATCATTTCATCTGTCATTCATTAAATCATTGCCCCAGAGGAGTGCGTCAGGCCTCGGCAGCCGGCACAGTTCATATCCTCGCCGCTAGATGGGGGCTTCATTCATTCCATTCCTGACCCTGTCGGAGACTGGAAGCAGGCTGTGGATTTTCATTCATTTTCAACTTGACGGACAGATGGGGACACAGTGCATCCACTTCAAAATCTTCTGTGAGCAAAGATAACATCCCATACCATACCCTTTGATCAATACGTGCAATAAAATAATACTTAACGTAACAGAATCATACTGTATAATCCAATTACATTTCACGTTAATGTGTTTCGACCAACATATCTAATGTGAGAACGTACTACTAACGGAAAGGATGTCAATATTGTCAAGTTCTCAAGGTAAGTTCGATAGATTTGAGTTACTATGAAAATAATTCCGTGTCGTTTTACAGTGTCCCATTACATTACTCAAATTCCGTGTCGTTTTACAGTGTCCATTGCAATGCCAAGGAGAGGAAGAGCTGACAGAGGTCGTCGAAGCCAGTTAAATGCGCGGCTAGCTACTTGACGTGCATACCACACTGATGACCAAAGAGCGACGGATAATGAAAATAGTCGTATGGGCATGTCTGACTTACGTTGGAGAGCGACTGAAAATGAACGAACAGCGAATAGATTCAGAATGCAATGAGTTCGTGAATATCAAACACAACGCCAGCGAGCACGACACAATGGGCATGACCGATTGCGCCGACGCGATGCTCCTATGAACCTGGAACGTCAGTTGACCGAATCAAAGAAGGAGCTCATTCGGCGTGTCTTTCCGAACGTAGCGCAGAACTTCAAAAACCATAATTGGCTGAGCAAACGAGCCATATTGGCAGAGAAAAATAAAGATCCCAACAAGTCCATTCAAAATTTCATTCCGGGACAGTTGTTTTCCTTCAAATCGGTTGACTTAGTTATCAACCTGGATGAGGTAGTCAGCCATCTCACAGAATTTTTGAATTCGCTGGAATTGCCTGGATTACCACCTCACAATTTGCAATTGAAAGTAGGCTCATCATCATGTTGCGTAACATCAATCAACTTCGACTATGCAATGGAACACGACTGGCTGTGGAAAAGCAAATGAACAACGTCATCGATGGAGAAGTTGTTTTGATTCCGCACATCCCAATGTTTCCACCGGACGTGCCATTCGATTTTAAACGGTTGCAATTTCCCATGCTTCTGGCCTTCGCAATGACCATCAACAAATCACAAGGTCAGTCGTTGGAAATTTGTGGAATCAACTTGGAGTTTCCGTGTTTCATGCATGGACAACTGTATGTCACGTGTTTGCGTGACGGAAAGCCGTTATCTTTGTTTAATTAGCACGTAGCACATTCGTAAAGACTAGTGGACTTTGCACCTTTCACAACTTCTAACATTTCACTCAAACAGAATTCCACAGTTTTCATATTATGAACCTGTATCTGCCACTGGATAGTAAGGAATACTATATCTGTATGTTATTCAAATTAGAAGAATAAATACTCACAAATAAACTGACTAAACTCTTTTTACTATAATACTCAATGTTCATAAAAATGGCACTTAGCACCTTTCTACTGATAGGTATCCAATTAGAAATGCTAGTATTAACAAATAAATTTCGTCATTATTCTAGATAGGTCTATATAGTTTAATCTTTGGCATGAGTCTTAAATATAAAGAAAAGTATGTTCTTTAGATCGTCACAAAACTATTTCTCCTTATTGTTAATATTATTATTTATTGTGGAGTAAACATAGACTATTATTGTGGTATGAAAATATTATTATACTGTCACGAATAGTACAAATATTCATGGTTTTGTATGGGGAAGTACAAATTTGAATGATAGAATAGAATAATTTTCCCTACCAATATCCATTATTAACATTATCTCAGTAGATCATGCGAATAAATCGTAGTTGGAAACTCACAAGAAAAGTAGTGTGAATGCAACAAAATAATTCAAAAAGAATAAAAAATTTGGCCCTAGAGTCTCGAACCCGAGATCCATTGGACACTAAGTTACAGCTATAGCACTCGTACACTTTTCACTTACTAGCCTAGCTCATAGTTACGTAACTTCATGCGTATAGCTAAATGTCGAATTATTTCAGTTAAATCGTAAATACTGACAGGAATGCGTTCAATCAGTCAGTGCTTCTTTTTGTATTCAACGCAACGCCTCTTAATGACTGATTTGGATTAATAATGCCAATAAACTGCAAATATTACTCTAAATCCACAACTTTCCTCCATGTTTGATTTCTTGCAGCTGAGCCAATCGGGACACGGAATGCTGCTGCGAATAACGTTATTCGAGCCTATACCGGAATTGTGCCTGTATACAAGCTTTAACGTTACAATCTGTACCATTTGTACTCTGATGGCCAATGATTGCGGTACAACACATGTGATATGTCCATAAGCAGAGGGTACTGATCAGCACAGTATCGAAGCACCTAAGGTTGGATGTTTTACAGTAGCTATCGTATATTCTACGTACTATTTTAGCCTCCTTTTCACATTTTGTAAAAATGTGGAAGAAATAGACGTATGACATCGATCCAGTCAAATGTCTGTCTGTCCCTCCTAGACGGCTGCAGTTATTGAAACCAAATTTGGTATAAGTAAAGACCTGTATTTGAATATCTCACGGGCATTATTGACAATTATTTCAGTGCTAGTAACTGCTGAAAATTCACAATTCACTTTTGAGATCTATGTTGGATTTATCAGACGTTATGCATGCGAACTCTTACAAAATTAGTACACATAGAGATAATAACATTCCATATATATATATTTTAAGAAGCGCATATATGACAGTGTTGCCAACATGATTTTAAGCCTGCGGATAAGTCCAATGTTTAAGTGTATCTAACTTCTATACTATCAATTGGATTTTAACCAAATTTCGTATGTGCTTTTGTGTACTATAACAGATATGAGTATGCTTATTTGAGAGCCAGCAGGTCCGCCAACTGCTAATGAATGGTCATTCTCTTTCTTTATCCTAATAGCAATATATAAGAATGTATCTGAATGTTACACACGTATGCTACCTAAAATTTCAGATTAATTTCGAGTAACTAATGTGCGTCAGTGCTGCCAACATAATTCTAAGCTTGCTGAAAATGCATGTAACTTCTATACCAGCAAATGGATGTTATCCAAAATTGGCACTATAAAATATAGTATTATTTCAGATTATTTCTGAGCACACGTGCATGACCTTGTTGCCAATATGATTTTACATACACTGATAGATCCAATATTTCACAATATGCAACGTCCATACTATCCATTGGACTTCAAGGAAGGAAGGAAGGAAGCTTGTAGACCGCTGAGCCACCACGCCCCCCCCCCCCCCCCCATTGGACTTCAACCGAATGTTATATGTGCATTATGTACCTTAAGAGATGGAACTAAGGATATATTCAGAGTCACCTAGGCTACCAACTGTAGTGCCGTATTAGAATATTTCAGGTATATTCCAATCTAATTAGAAATGTTAGTAGGCCTATTACCTGCTAAATTTCGTAATGGGAAAAGGCACCTACTTTATTATTGCAATGTGCTAAAATATTTTATATAACCCTTCTTTGTATAATGTGACTAATCCCACACAACGTCGCTCTTTCTACATCACATTTAGTAACAATAAAGTTATGGCCCTCTGTTCGAGCTGTTTCCTTAATAACGTTCTTGACGGAATATACACAATTTCTTGTCATAAAGATTGGATTTGATTAATAATAAACAAGAAATGGGAATAACATTAATTTGTAGAACGCAATTTTAGCTGTCTTTTTAACAACGTTATCGTCGGTAGCACTCACAATTTTGTTCCTTAAAGATTGGGTAAGACAAATAACGAAAACCGGCGAATAACGTTTTTATGAGGAACTTCCTTTACCCGCCTTTCGAATAACGTTATTGTCAGCAGTTCGTTCAATTTCGTTCTTCGACATCAGGTTGAACTAATAACGAAATGATGCCAATAACGTTATTCAGTTATTCACTATGTGAGCCACCCTCCCAATAACGTTATTGGTAGGGACCGGAATAATAGCGTTCTTCAATTCGGTTACTGAATATAACGTTATTGTGATAGTATATGATAAATACGGTATTCTTGTCGAAACGAAGTAATTCGTTCTGTAACGCATTTACCTAAATGCACTCATGGAGTTTTCCGGTACATTCCATAATTACGTTACGTTATGGTTACGGTTAAGTTATCTAGCCCTGCATAGAATGGAATAAATTCGGTATGCGAGTTTGTCAACAAGGAGTGGGTCACGCAAGAGAACAACCACTCCACATTCCAGCGGCTGGCGCATCCCTTTCTGTCTAATACCGACACACATGGAAACCTTTAATATCTCAAAAGTTACTCGTCGGATTTGTAAAATAAGCACATCACTGAACTTGTCACTTCGTTCTTAGTTGTTCCAGTGGGTGAAATTAGTCTAGTCCCATTTAAAAAACGAAAGTTGTTACCGGTTTCTCGGTAAATACGTATGTGCTGGGAGCGAAATGGACCGTGTTCTATGAGCCCCGTAGTTCGATTTAAGAATTTGAAAAAAGAATGACGATATCTTAAACGGTTTGAGGTGGTCATCTTAACTGAATCACCCTGTATGTATATATATATATATATATATATATATATATATATATATATATATATATATATATATATATATATATTGTGCCCATTTAGCAAGAAATATGCCAATCACAGTATACCAGCGTAGCTCAATTCGGGATTTCGGGGCAGCGGTAAGTTCCCCCACTCTGTGACCCACATATTTGGATTAATTAGAGGATACACTTGCAAAAATAACAACAAAATCAACTCCTATTTTAAACACATTTAATTAATAAATTAATGGCGCTACAAACATTTAAACAATTTAATTACTGACCCAAGTATCAACTGCTTGTTCCAAATGAACAAGGGATCACAAAATAAAATAAACAAATATTGTCTTCAAAACCTGTGGTTTCCACATAAACCAACAATTCTTACTTAATCTCACTTCCATAAAGCACTAACATTAAGTTTACATAACTCCGAGCTCTTTGGCTCCATGCATTTACATTATTATGGTGTCATTCTTGTACACCTCAAACACTAGCTTTTATATTTTCTTATTTCTCAAAACAAATATATAATTATATTTAAAATCTATGTGAATTATCTAATTCAATATTTTGGGCATGTCCACACATTCAGTTGTTATCATCTCTCTTTATTTCACAAATATATTAAGGTAATCAGAAAATCAATTGTGTACTCCAGAGCGTGAAGGTACTTGACACAGTCAAAAAACTATAGTTACTCCCGAACTCAGTTGCCTTCGATCAACTCGTGGAATCCCACGTCCATACATTATTACAATAGGGATTGTTATTTATCTCTTATGTCTTAATAGACCATTATCATATAAGAAACTACGATCTGAACCGGCAAACGAAATATCCATCTTTAAGGACCTCGGTTCAACGCCCGGGTCGTTAACAACTTTAAACACTCCTGGTGTATTTATTTCTCTTTCTAACAGCTTACGAGACGGGCTCTGTTCCCCCTCGCTTTTAAAAGAGCTAGTCTCTACTACATGGGGTGCGATTTATGACACGTTAGGGTGGCGGAGACATCCTGTCTGACCCAACATTAGTAGCTTATTTTCAAGGCTTTCAAAACAAACCTTCCCATTCTATCCAGTTCTGGGGAGACCGGGCTTTACTGTACCGTAACATTCAAACAACTATTCTTTGGTTCAAAGACCATTTCCGTATCCTTGGCATTTATTAATTATGAGAGGGTCCTCATTGATTGGGAAGATTAAATACACATACGACGACGGAGAATTACAGGGGCTTTTATCATAAGAAGATCCTGCATTCGAATCTCTTCAGGTGCCTCGGGAACCAATCCCTACAGAGGACTTATACAAAATGCGATTTAGAGTCGGCCGTGGCCCATATGACATACGCTCAATAATACCATATATTAGCTCCCTTTTTAAATACATACACAATGCCTCGTGATACTAATGTCACAAATAGAGGACTTACACAATTATCAATTCACTGCAATCAACTACCCTCCATAAGTAATGTACCAAGTATTTAACCACTACGCTTTCCTAGCGTGACACTTTAATATTATATTTGCGCTCATTATGCGCTATGCATTATTTTAAGCCGAAAATGTCTTCCCAAGAACTGATAAAATCTCTTAGTAACAATTCATATTATTTTTATTCACATATTAATCTTTCCGTGGTCGATAAATCGCTCCCTGTTTTAAAATATTCCATTGAACCTCATTTCTTACACATACGTTAAGGCGTAACGTTCTTATGTTCATATCAATTTATTTGATTTTTATTTAACATTTCCATATTTAATTATTATTATTATTATCTTTATTCTTTAATACAAGCTCAAAAGCTATTTCTTTCATATCTCAACATTACTTTATTTCAATGTCTTTCATGATAATTAAATGATATTTCGCTTGCTCTTATTACATTTGTTAAATACATTAACCCTTTATTCACCTATTTCCTCTACGGGATTTGTTCTTTACATATTTATTCATAATTTCTCTATTTATTTTAATATTGTTCAGACCGTGTTCTTGATTATTCAGTATTTATTCATTAAAACACATCCCTTTCACTCCAAAACTCCGGTGAGTCTTGTACACAATCAATTTCTGACACCAAAATAAAAATGAATTTTGTACTCACATATTTTTCAGATCATCCCCTGATCTTAAATCTGGTGCGGTGTTTCATTTTTGGGCCCACTTTGAACTTTTTACACCATATTAAAGGTATTCATCTTACGTAAAAACACAAATAAACATATATCTAAAACACTTAATATTGACGACATTTTTATATTCTGATGTGTCCCTTTTGAACACATAATAAACACTACAAATATTATTTAACACACAATCTGGATTATTTTACACTTCACAACGATCACTAGGCCGTGTTTCTGAGCCTCTCACACGTGATCTTCTTAAATTCCCGTTTCCAAGGGTGGAATTTATCCGATGTCGGCTTCCTATTCTGAAGAATGCGAAAGTCCCGAAACATCTACTGTTCCCTGGAGTTCAATTCTGCTATTCCTATCCTGGATAACCGGCTATTTATCTAGCTTGAACGGCTTCTCTGTAGATCTGTCTATCGATCCTAACGAAAGTCTATATGGATCGAGGTCTCCTCTAAGACCTATAGATTCAGTTTATAGCAGCTAGCACTTCTCGATTCTAGTACTATTAGAATTGTTCGCCTGCTTTCAAGAGCTAATGTTTATAGTCTCCTATCCCATTTATTTGAACTGTTTTAACGCTCCTACGTTCGAACCTTATTCTGTTCTTCCTTTTTAGGTTTCTTCAATTTAAATAACAGTTTATCTGTCTGGTACGATACTTCCGTACGTTATGATCTATTCGTTCGTACATTTAGCGACCTATCGCCTTTAAGTCCGACGTTCGTAGCCTGCTCTGACTATATCTTATGAATTTTCACTTTAACTGGTATACAGTCGGGCCTAAATCCTATAATTAGGATTTTCCTAATACTTCACTGCGGCGATACTTTAAAATTTCGTATTGACTGCTCCTTATGGAGGCAAGCAAGTCGTTACTACTGTGACGCCTGTGGCTATCGGATCTTGCTTCGGCGGTGTAAAACAGCGTTTCTCCCCTCAAGGAGTACTGGTAGCTGTTATCGATGTAACGCAGAGTTACGTCCCTTCACGGACTGTCGGAGTGACTTCTTCTACGTCGTGGAGCAGCACTTCCCTTCACGGAATGCTCGTAGGACTGCATGCGATGTGACACAGTGACGTGCCCTCGGGCTGTCTGAATACTGCATTCGGTGCTTATACTTGGTGCGCAGTATGACCTCCCCTGAGGTTCATACGTTTGAAGACTTTGATGCAGCACCTCCGGTCACGGAGTGCTCGTTGTAACTGCTTGTGCGATGCGACACAGTAACGTGCCCTCAGGCTGTCTGAATACTGCATTCGGTGTGATGTGATACAGCACCTCCCCTCACGGAGTCTGTCGTGAACTGCATGATTGGCTTGGAAACGCCCGAAGCTTTATACTGTTTTACTACAAAAAAATAAGACTCTAGCCTTTCCTGTGGTCAACTTCTAAAATAATGGTGCCACAAATATAAAAATTATACCTTCCGAAAGCTCGTCTTCTCAATGTCAAATGATCTTATTGCACCTAAGAATCGATCGTGCAATTCGGAGATATTAATTAATTTCTCGTCCTCAATTGTGTGGGTGTTGCATTCTTTTTGCTCTCTCCCCTCCACAGAAGCTTAGGTAATTCCCCTATGACGTCGTCTTACGTCGGCAGTTTATTTCTGCACAATTATTACATGGTTTCTCTATACTGAAATATCTCTCATTCAAAATGATTCACTGTGCTGTGCTTGTTTACTCATTATTATGCTCGTAAACGTGTTAATTTTAATTATTCCTCTTCTGGTGCATATGCGGCGTTGTCAAAATCCAGCAACGTCAGCTTGAATTCCGATTCAGGCTTCTCTTTCTATCACGGTGGAAATTTCCACTCAGTTATTAATACTCGTGACCAGCCCTCTCTGAAATGTCGAGTGGGATGATCTCATCTAAGGAACATCTGTCCCTAGTCGCTTGCACAATGTTAAGCTATATTCCTGGCTTAAAATCTCTCTCCGTTCCTTTAAGAAACTATACGTTTCTTTCATTTCTTCCTTAAGGACATGGATTCGACCGTCATGGACCCAATGGCCCATGGGTTCATCTCTCCCCTCCTTAGGTAAATAAATTTTCGATAATTCTTGAGGAAATTTATTTCAATTTTATTTGTATTACTCTATTCGTCGAATCTATCATAACGTCATCCGTATTTACTGTTGTTTTATTTTCTTAAGATTCCTTCCACTAATTATGTAGGTTGGGTATGCTCAATCTTTACCCTTTTCTTCTTTATTTCATTAAAATTTCCTTTTCAATAAAATCAATTACTTCTTTAAAGTTCCTTTCCTTTCTAGTCTGTGTTTAGGTTGGGTCTCCAAGAGTTCCCATTCATTCATTTATTCCCTAGTGGACGTCTCCACTCAGGCCATAAATCTCTTGTCACGTTCAATGTTTACAACTCTCTACCCTCGTCTGGCGAGCTCCTCCAAACTCGAGTCAACAGTTGGTTTCCTTTCTTCTTTTCTCAGGTCAGACTGCAAGTCGGTCTGTTCTTTATTCATTATATTTCTTCAACTTAATGACTTTATGTTAATTATCTTGCGGGTGCAATTAGCTTTACCCGTAACTTACTCCATTACAGTTATCAGACTTCAAGTCTGTTACACTCATTTAAAATTCTAAAGAGCTCAGTCTGACTTCACCTGACTCTTTCTGGTTCTCTTCCCTATTCCTCATCTCTCTTTGAGATGGTATTTCAGCACATATTATACTTATTTCTCATATTCTTTGATGGTTGCAGATATCTTTACCCGTTTGTTCAAAAGGGATAATTCTCTTCCTTCACCTCATATTGAGATGGCACTTGCCAAGAGTATTTCTTTTTCCTACTCTTCCAATTCTTTAGATTTTCCAAATCTCTTTTCTTTCTCTTCTTTTTATCCTTCCCTTTCTTCTTACGATGCTTCCAGCTGAAATATGCCTGGGCATCCTCTTTCTCCAAGACATCGTTGGTTATTTCAACTCCTTTCCTTGTTTCCATGGGGTATCCATTCCCTGGTACACCAACTATCAATGGCGGTTTTCTTCCCTTTGGCTCTTCTTCAGAGACGTCTCCTCATTTTTTCATTGCTCCCAACAATCTCATCTTTTTCTTTTAGGGTTTCCTGGCTCTTATTAGCACTTTCCCTTTCTCTGTTCTTTTGTTGCCAGTTCTGGTATTTAATCAACAATTCAAGGATCTGAGCTTTCAATTTTGGTCCTTCTAATGCCGTTTTATCCTCTTGATCCTCCTGCATGTCTTCTAGGTTTTCTTTTTCTACCTCCTCATTTTCTTCGGAGTTTTCCTTTTCAATTCCTGTGAGCTCTTGAACCTCTATTTCCGTCGGTGCTTCGTTGATATTTTCCATATTTGTTTCATCTAATTTCTCTATTTCTTCTGGAATTATCATTTCCGTTTCTTCAATCCTTCCCTCAGTTTTCTCTTGACTCTTATACAATTTCATCATTTCATCTTGGACCTGACTAATTTCCTTATTGGTTTTTCCTACATGAACTTTTAATGTTCCGATGGTTTCCTGAACATCAATAATACCCTGACTTATTTCATTTATTTTATGGGTACTTTCCTTACTTTCGTTCTCTCGTTGTTTTCTTTCACTCTGGAGATGCCCCTCGTATACACCTAATCTTTGATCTATTTTCGTTTCGTATGTCTTCAGATTCTCATCTACCTGCCCGGTAAAATGATCAATCTGACCTTTCATCTCCTGAACATCCTTTAGATTTTGATTTTTCATCTCAGTTACTTCAGTCTGAACTACACCGATTTTGTCCTCAAGGGTCCCTACTTTCTCTTCAACCCCTTCAAATCTATTTCCTAGCTTATTCACGCTTTGTTTTATTTCATCCCGGGATGCCTCACAAATATCGCTATTAGATTTTATCTGAGCTTCCAATTCTTTCTGCACACCTTGGATCTGGGCTACAAGTTTCTTTTCACAATTATCACCCTTCGTTTCTATGTTAACTAATTTAGTTTCTAAATTTTTAAAATTTTCTTGACATGTAGTTTGGGAATCTACCATATTTGTGTTCATAGTCTTTATTTGGGCTTGCAATCCTGAATAAAATCCTTCATTTTCCTTTGCAATTTCACTTAACTTAGTCTCCAACCCCTTATCAAGAATTTTAAATTTAGTATCCATTGTCATTTCTATTTCAGCCTTCAGTACTCCATTGTTTTCGTTACTGTTGGCTTTCAGAGACTCTAACGTCTCCGTTTTCATCACTTCCCACTGTTGTTTAATGGTTTCCCCACTTTCTGTTTTCATCTTTTCTATCTCAGCCTTCAGTTCCTTATTCATGTTTATACCGTCGGCTTCGATAGCTTCTAATTTAGTGCCCATATTATCACTGTTAGTTTTTAGTGACTCTAAACTCTCATTGATGGATTCGAACACTTTGTTATTTTCATCCTTTTGGAGACCCAATGTATTGTCTATTGTTCCCAATTTATTGTTTATGGCCTCCAACTTCTCATTGCTATCGGCTTTGATAGCCTCCAAAAGCCGTAGCATCTCTTCACTTAATGCCATCTTATGAGAATACAGTGGGCCACAAATGCCACCACACTAGTACATGTTTGAGAGATGATACTCTGAATTAGTATGTCCCAATTTCTTTAAAACTTTACTTTGGTACGGGTATTCACTTACAACGTACCCTTTTACTATTTTTATTCAATTTCATAAACCTTTATGGAAGTATTTAAAATTCAAAATTTCGAAAAACCATTTTTTTTTTCAAAAAAATGAAAATTTTGATTTTTCGAGAAAACTCGGGTTTTCCCTAGGAAAACTCAGCCCTGCGTACTGGGCGCCAAAAAGTGATTAGTGGTTTGCTAGGGGGTTCATAATATATAATATATCAGGGCTGCTCGGTATGAGTTTCCAGGGACCCATGCGGTCAGTTAATATTTTACGTTGTAGCTATTCCTATTATTACTTTAATTTTACATGATATGACCGACTTAAGTGTTCCTCTAGTTATTAATCCAGCACAGTATTTATATATCCCCCTGTGCCCATTTAGCAAGAAATATGCCAATCACAGTATACCAGCGTAGCTCAATTCGGGATTTCGGGGCAGCGGTAAGTTCCCCCACTCTGTGACCCACATATTTGGATTAATTAGAGGATACACTTGCAAAAATAACAACAAAATCAACTCCTATTTTAAACACATTTAATTAATAAATTAATGGCGCTACAAACATTTAAACAATTTAATTACTGACCCAAGTATCAACTGCTTGTTCCAAATGAACAAGGGATCACAAAATAAAATAAACAAACATTGTCTTCAAAACCTGTGGTTTCCACATAAACCAACAATTCTTACTTAATCTCACTTCCATAAAGCACTAACATTAAGTTTACATAACTCCGAGCTCTTTGGCTCCATGCATTTACATTATTATGGTGTCATTCTTGTACACCTCAAACACTAGCTTTTATATTTTCTTATTTCTCAAAACAAATATATAATTATATTTAAAATCTATGTGAATTATCTAATTCAATATTTTGGGCATGTCCACACATTCAGTTGTTATCATCTCTCTTTATTTCACAAATATATTAAGGTAATCAGAAAATCAATTGTGTACTCCAGAGCGTGAAGGTACTTGACACAGTCAAAAAACTATAGTTACTCCCGAACTCAGTTGCCTTCGATCAACTCGTGGAATCCCACGTCCATACATTATTACAATAGGGATTGTTATTTATCTCTTATGTCTTAATAGACCATTATCATATAAGAAACTACGATCTGAACCGGCAAACGAAATATCCATCTTTAAGGACCTCGGTTCAACGCCCGGGTCGTTAACAACTTTAAACACTCCTGGTGTATTTATTTCTCTTTCTAACAGCTTACGAGACGGGCTCTGTTCCCCCTCGCTTTTAAAAGAGCTAGTCTCTACTACATGGGGTGCGATTTATGACACGTTAGGGTGGCGGAGACATCCTGTCTGACCCAACATTAGTAGCTTATTTTCAAGGCTTTCAAAACAAACCTTCCCATTCTATCCAGTTCTGGGGAGACCGGGCTTTACTGTACCGTAACATTCAAACAACTATTCTTTGGTTCAAAGACCATTTCCGTATCCTTGGCATTTATTAATTATGAGAGGGTCCTCATTGATTGGGAAGATTAAATACACATACGACGACGGAGAATTACAGGGGCTTTTATCATAAGAAGATCCTGCATTCGAATCTCTTCAGGTGCCTCGGGAACCAATCCCTACAGAGGACTTATACAAAATGCGATTTAGAGTCGGCCGTGGCCCATATGACATACGCTCAATAATACCATATATTAGCTCCCTTTTTAAATACATACACAATGCCTCGTGATACTAATGTCACAAATAGAGGACTTACACAATTATCAATTCACTGCAATCAACTACCCTCCATAAGTAATGTACCAAGTATTTAACCACTACGCTTTCCTAGCGTGACACTTTAATATTATATTTGCGCTCATTATGCGCTATGCATTATTTTAAGCCGAAAATGTCTTCCCAAGAACTGATAAAATCTCTTAGTAACAATTCATATTATTTTTATTCACATATTAATCTTTCCGTGGTCGATAAATCGCTCCCTGTTTTAAAATATTCCATTGAACCTCATTTCTTACACATACGTTAAGGCGTAACGTTCTTATGTTCATATCAATTTATTTGATTTTTATTTAACATTTCCATATTTAATTATTATTAATATCTTTATTCTTTAATACAAGCTCAAAAGCTATTTCTTTCATATCTCAACATTACTTTATTTCAATGTCTTTCATGATAATTAAATGATATTTCGCTTGCTCTTATTACATTTGTTAAATACATTAACCCTTTATTCACCTATTTCCTCTACGGGATTTGTTCTTTACATATTTATTCATAATTTCTCTATTTATTTTATTATTGTTCAGACCGTGTTCTTGATTATTCAGTATTTATTCATTAAAACACATCCCTTTCACTCCAAAACTCCGGTGAGTCTTGTACACAACCAATTTCTGACACCAAAATAAAAATGAATTTTGTACTCACATATTTTTCAGATCATCCCCTGATCTTAAATCTGGTGCGGTGTTTCATTTTTGGGCCCACTTTGAACTTTTTACACCATATTAAAGGTATTCATCTTACGTAAAAACACAAATAAACATATATCTAAAACACTTAATATTGACGACATTTTTATATTCTGATGTGTCCCTTTTGAACACATAATAAACACTACAAATATTATTTAACACACAATCTGGATTATTTTACACTTCACAACGATCACTAGGCCGTGTTTCTGAGCCTCTCACACGTGATCTTCTTAAATTCCCGTTTCCAAGGGTGGAATTTATCCGATGTCGGCTTCCTATTCTGAAGAATGCGAAAGTCCCGAAACATCTACTGTTCCCTGGAGTTCAATTCTGCTATTCCTATCCTGGATAACCGGCTATTTATCTAGCTTGAACGGCTTCTCTGTAGATCTGTCTATCGATCCTAACGAAAGTCTATATGGATCGAGGTCTCCTCTAAGACCTATAGATTCAGTTTATAGCAGCTAGCACTTCTCGATTCTAGTACTATTAGAATTGTTCGCCTGCTTTCAAGAGCTAATGTTTATAGTCTCCTATCCCATTTATTTGAACTGTTTTAACGCTCCTACGTTCGAACCTTATTCTGTTCTTCCTTTTTAGGTTTCTTCAATTTAAATAACAGTTTATCTGTCTGGTACGATACTTCCGTACGTTATGATCTATTCGTTCGTACATTTAGCGACCTATCGCCTTTAAGTCCGACGTTCGTAGCCTGCTCTGACTATATCTTATGAATTTTCACTTTAACTGGTATACAGTCGGGCCTAAATCCTATAATTAGGATTTTCCTAATACTTCACTGCGGCGATACTTTAAAATTTCGTATTGACTGCTCCTTATGGAGGCAAGCAAGTCGTTACTACTGTGACGCCTGTGGCTATCGGATCTTGCTTCGGCGGTGTAAAACAGCGTTTCTCCCCTCAAGGAGTACTGGTAGCTGTTATCGATGTAACGCAGAGTTACGTCCCTTCACGGACTGTCGGAGTGACTTCTTCTACGTCGTGGAGCAGCACTTCCCTTCACGGAATGCTCGTAGGACTGCATGCGATGTGACACAGTGACGTGCCCTCGGGCTGTCTGAATACTGCATTCGGTGCTTATACTTGGTGCGCAGTATGACCTCCCCTGAGGTTCATACGTTTGAAGACTTTGATGCAGCACCTCCGGTCACGGAGTGCTCGTTGTAACTGCTTGTGCGATGCGACACAGTAACGTGCCCTCAGGCTGTCGGAATACTGCATTCGGTGTGATGTGATACAGCACCTCCCCTCACGGAGTCTGTCGTGAACTGCATGATTGGCTTGGAAACGCCCGAAGCTTTATACTGTTTTACTACAAAAAAATAAGACTCTAGCCTTTCCTGTGGTCAACTTCTAAAATAATGGTGCCACAAATATAAAAATTATACCTTCCGAAAGCTCGTCTTCTCAATGTCAAATGATCTTATTGCACCTAAGAATCGATCGTGCAATTCGGAGATATTAATTAATTTCTCGTCCTCAATTGTGTGGGTGTGCATTCTTTTTGCTCTCTCCCCTCCACAGAAGCTTAGGTAATTCCCCTATGACGTCGTCTTACGTCGGCAGTTTATTTCTGCACAATTATTACATGGTTTCTCTATACTGAAAAATCTCTCATTCAAAATGATTCACTGTGCTGTGCTTGTTTACTCATTATTATGCTCGTAAACGTGTTAATTTTAATTATTCCTCTTCTGGTGCATATGCGGCGTTGTCAAAATCCAGCAACGTCAGCTTGAATTCCGATTCAGGCTTCTCTTTCTATCACGGTGGAAATTTCCACTCAGTTATTAATACTCGTGACCAGCCCTCTCTGAAATGTCGAGTGGGGTGATCTCATCTAAGGAACATCTGTCCCTAGTCGCTTGCACAATGTTAAGCTATATTCCTGGCTTAAAATCTCTCTCCGTTCCTTTAAGAAACTATACGTTTCTTTCATTTCTTCCTTAAGGACATGGATTCGACCGTCATGGACCCTATGGCCCATGTGTTCAATATATGGAGATCGTTGGAAGATTTGAATACGTAAAAACACTTATAGTGGGCGATGTATTGAAGATAGAAATATGCTCTCGAAGTCTTTTTTTTTTTTTTTTGTAGAACTTTTAATGCTGAAAAATTCTTACACTCGTAGTAGGCCTAGATAGAAATTTTTAACGGTTTGCCCAGCGTAAGCTTAAAAAGCGCACGGATGCTAGGTTTTTTTTTCGACTTTTCACTGAAATCTTTACTGCTTGGCTTTCTGCGATTATAAATAAATGATTTTCTACAGAATCCTTCGTCGAGATATCCTTTACAGAATGGTGAAAACCGCATCAAAATCCATACAGTGGTTTTGGAGACTACCCGTGACATCCAAGAATCGGGGAATTTGTTTTGTACTTAGTAGATAATATACAGAGTCATTATCTATGTGCGCCCCGATAAACACGGCAAGCTAAGCCGGATGTACGCGGGCTACCGTACGCGGCTCAGCCGGTGGTGGCACGCTCCGCTTACTCATATCGTTAGTTCACAAGTGTTCTGTCATTCATATGGACGTGTATCTGCAAAGCTTAGACGTTAGTGTTGAACGTTTTGCGAATATTGTGATTCCTGTGATTGTTGGTCATGCCTAAACACCAATTCACATTGCGCGAACGTGAGTATATCCATAATTCGTATATGAAAAGCAGAACATCTTGTTCTGAAACGAGACGAAACTTTTCCAGGAAGACCTGTGCCTAATGCCAGTACAATTAGGAGGCTCGCTAAACGATTCAAGAAAACAGGCTCCGTAAATAATAAAAGAGTTGACTGACATTCTTTCATCAGAAGATGTCAGGTGTGTGTTGCAAGAGAGGGAGGACATTTTCAGCATCGCCTATGAGCACTGTAAGTACACATTATTGAACATGTTCGGTAAAAGTGTGAAAGTGCGCGCCGACCACCGGCTGAACCGGGTACGCGCGCCCGCGATCTGTGCCAGTCACAGCCGGCTTTGCTAGCAGTGTTTTTCGCGGCGCACGAAGATAATGACCGGCTCCGTCAGGGATTTTAGAAACTGACGTGAGGGTTGGAACGGGGTGCACTAAGCCTCGTAAGGACAATTGAGTCGCTGTCTGACAGTGAGGCAACGCCCCGATCACGAAAACCAAGATTAACGGCCGAGGGGACCAGATGCGCTGATGACGCGTCACCCCAATATCTGCAGGCAAAATGGCTGGGCAGCGGTCGCTAGGTAGGCCTAGGGCCTTCATGGACTGTAGTGCCAGGGGTTATATTTATATTACATAGATAATGACCCTGTACATATATATCATTCCTGAGACTACCTTCCTTATGCTTTCCCAGAATCGTGCTTTCTGTTTGTATACCCAAGAGAATATATGTTCATATTTATTTCTATTAGGACTATAGATGATAGAGGCTGCGTTAGAAGCAAAGGAAAGGAGGCATAGAACAACTACAAAATAGATGCTAGTGCTTCAAATGGAAGAATAGGAATCCTATCGTACTGACATGTTCTAAAAACCGGAAAATCTTTGATGTCAATTTCTCGCTAAACTGTTTTTCTAAATATAACACTTCCCCTTTTTGCCTAGAACCTTTCAACATGCAAAGATGAAATTGTTAGATACAGTGAAACCTCTATTAAGAGACCAGTGACGGTTCCATGGAAAACTGGTCTAATAGAGGTAGGCATTAAAAATATTTTTTTACTGCATTATTAATAAAGTACAGTTGGAACACACACATGATTACAATTTATCTGTATTGGTTCACATTTAGTACAAATTAATTACAGTTAGTTTTTTTCTAAGCTCTCTCATTAAAAAAACACGAATTGGGTTCTGTTTCAGATTAGCACATCTTTTTTTTTAACAATTTCATTTTCTAGAATTTCTCTGAGTGAGATTGAAAGTCTATTAATTTGTTCTGGGTTCGAACAATCTTCTAGGAGAGCCATTTTTTGTATTTTTTATACGTTACATAACACTTAAAATGACATTGTATGCTGCTGCAGTTCTGTGCCAACAGAACCATTGTTTACATCATCACCCTCATCACCATCTCCATTGGGAAGGTAGTCGAGAAGTGGTCTTTAGAAAGAGGTCAGACTGAGAAAATGCCTGGTCTTTGGTCGGGGAGAGGGGTGGTCCTTAGATAGAGGTAACAAATACATTGATCTTATGAGGTTTTAAATCGGTTCCAAGAAAAATCGGTCTTTTAAGAGGGGTGGTCTTTTAATAGGGGTGGTCTTTTAGAGAGATTTCACTGAATACTTCCTTCTTATGTGTGTGTTATACAGAGCGAACCATATAAACCTGATCCACTTTAAGAAGTCATATTTATTTATTTATTTATTTATTTATTTAGCGTATGTCTTTTAGTGCCGGGAGTGTCCGAGAACATGTTCGGCACGCCAGAGGCTGTAACTGCTTCAAGTTTGGTAGAGCGTTACGACGAAATCTAACCTAGAAATTTAGCTTCACACAAGTTCAGGGAAGACCCCCCACTTTGTACCTGAGAAGCCGTTTTCACCGTGGTCCACATTTTAACCGAGTGTATGGATCTTGTTGACTTCCGAAGAAACCTTGGTTTGCAGATGACACTCAAACTTATATTAGCCTAGCCGATGACGCGGTGGCTGCTGATCGCGTTATCCGCTTTATAAGTGAGAGTGGCTTAGGGCCAGCAATCTAAATTTTCCAGTGAACATTGACTCAACGACTTGTTCGTTTTTGAATGATAATTTTTTGTTTTTCCGTTTTTTTTGGTTTATTTTTATAACTATTATTTTTATTTAATTTTTTGTTTTATTAATTTTAGGTCTTTTAAAAATTAGATGTCCACCTCTAAAATTTAAATTCCATTCAAAATTTGTATTCTTTAGTCTGTGTTAAGAGGGGCAGATGACCTCGTAGTTCCGCCCCTTAAAACAATAATAACTAACAAGTTCAGTTAGTGGAAGGATCTCTTACATGTAATAAATCTATGACATGGGACCGCCGGCTTTACTTCTCCTCCGAAGGAAGGCATACTGAAGGATTTTACGCTCTTAAAAAATCCGACGACCTCGGCTGGGTTTGAACCCGCGATCTTGGGAACAGCAGTTCAGCATGCTACCAACTACGCCACCGAAGCCGCTAATGAGTCATAACATTTGAACAAATAATGGGACACATGTGCAGAGCCTCCGTGGCTTATTAGGCGGCAGCATGCCGCGCCGCTGGCCTCTCACCACTGGGTCCGTGGCTCAAATCCCGGTCACTCCATGTGAGATTTTGTGCTGGACAAAGCGGAGGCAAACGGGTTTTTCTCCGGGTACTCTGGTTTTCCTCGTCGCAAATTTAATTCCAGCAACACTCTCCACTATCATTTCTTTTCATCTCTCATTCATTTAATCATTGCCACAGGGGAGTGCTTCGGCAGCCGGCACATTTCATATCCTCGCCGCTAGATGGGGGCTTCATTCATTCCATTCCCTGACCCGGTCGGCCGATTGGAAGCAGGCTGTGGATTTTCATTTTTCAATGGGACACATGAGCAGCTTTGGGAGATGCTAATACACAATTCAGAGATTGCATACTGTACATAAGAAAAAGTCCGGCGAGGTTAGATAAGGTGATCGATGACCTCGTAGTTCCGCCCCTTAAAACAACAATAACTAACTAATAAACTAAGGTGATCGACTTGACTTATTCCCTTTATCTCGTAAGTGGAGCATAGGGCATCGATGAATTTCCGCCATCGGATTCTGTTCTGCGCCATCCTCCTAATCTCGTTCCAGGTCTTCCCTCTTTTCTCCATTCCTTCTGTTATTACACTCATCCTCCAGGTGTTCCTTGGTCTGCCTCTTCACCTACTACCTTGTGGATTCCATTCCAGGGCTTGTCTTACTACGTTGTCTCCATCTCATCGTAATGTATGCTCAATCCATTTCCATTTCCTACGAAGCATCTCAATATAAATGGGTGTTTGCTGTGTTATTCTCCATAGCTCTTCATTTGAGATAACTTATGGCCACCATATCGTCAGGATATTCCCTAAGCATCTATTCACAATATTTCGAGTCTGTTAATAAGTTGTTTGTTGGTCTTCCAAGTTTCACACCCATAGAGCAATATTGACTTGACAGAATTGAAGATGCGAAGTTTGGTATAGGTGTTAAGTTCCCTTGCTTTCCAGATTGGTCTCAACATTGCGAATGCTCCTTTAACCTTATTTATTCTATTTCCTATATCCTCCATAGTACCTCCCTCAGTGGTGACCATACTTCCCAGGTAGCTAAACTGTTTGACTTGATCGATCTCTCGATTCCCTAGAAATAATGGTGCATTATTTCGGTTATTATGGCGCATCTCCTTGGTTTTCCTTCCATTGATCTTCAGTCCCACCTCAGATGCTTCAGTTCTTAAATCAGTCAGCTTTGCTTCCATATCTTTGTAACTGCTGGCTAGCAAGCACAGGTCGTCTGCGAAATCCAGATCCTCCAATCTGTCTGTTAGTCCCCACTGGATACCTCTTCGGTACTCGTTTCACCATATTCCATTACTCTCTTCACCAGTGTTGTGTATTCCGTGTCTAATGACCTCACGGAGTTCAGCAGTTGTCCGAGGTCTATTTTTGTACACTCTGCCTTTAAGATATCCCCATAAAAAGTTGAAAATAACCTTCTGTCAGTTCGACGTTATCCAGGTGCTCCACAAATGCTGAACAGAGGAGCACATGCGCAGAAACAATCAATAATCTAGCCAATGGTCAGTGGTACTGATTCGCCCACAGCCACTGAGATCATTAAAACAAATTTCCCGTTTCTATGAGCTTTCAGAGGGAAATTAAATGATCCATTAAAGTGGTTCAGGTTTATATGGTTCCCCCCAGGGGCTCATATCTAGTGGGACGTAGGTTGGCGACCACGGGACCCAGCTGAGTCCGGCATTGCTTCCACTTACTTGTGCCGGGCATCTCTGTCTTCTTTCCTGTCGACCTCTCTTGTCCTCTGCCGACCCCGACGGTATTAGGGTATCCGAGGCCTCGGGAGTCTCTTCCTTTTCCGCCTTCATTGGCCCTTCTCTAATCTTTCCTGATCCCTCATTTTTCTAGGGATCAACCTTTCTTTTTCATTTTACTTCTTTATGTGCCGTCTCCGCGTCGAAGATTGGCGATCATCATTGCAATCCCTTCCCTCGAGGTTGCCGTTCGAAACAGAGATGCTGAGTCAAGTTCAAAGTATTCCCGCAAATTCTTGAGCCAGGAGATCCTCCTCCTCCCTGGTCTGCGCCGTCCTTCAATCTTACCTTCCATGATTAGCTGCTGGAGTCGGTACTTGTTATTTCGAATCACGCGGCCGAAATATTGTAGCTTCTGTCGCTTGATGTTGCAGAGCACCTCCATCTCCTTGCCCATCCGATCCAGCACTATAGTTCCTTTTCTCATTAAGATTAGCGCCCTGTTTTTCTGAATTGACTCCCCGTGTCTCTAAATTACATTTTGTGAGTATTTTGAATATTTTGAATCTCAACCACATTTTGCAAGTACCGGTATTTTCAATCTACATTGCATTTTGTAAGTATTTTCGATGTAAACTCCATTTTTGTATTTTCAATCTCAATTCCATTTTGTCAGTACAGTATACAAAAGTTTGGTGCTTTTCAGTCGGTCAACACGAATGTGCCCAAATGGGTTGGGTTATACCCTATTCCTGAAAAAAAAAATACATGAGATTTATAAATACCCTTGGATGACCCGTTTCGATCGTCAAGCGATCATCATCAGATCCCTTACACTTAGGCTATGAAATCTATGTCTGAAAATACGGGTGAAAATATTTACAATATGTTCACTATTTAGTTGCAGTATTGGTAATGCAACTCATCAGAATTTGTTAGTTTTAGTCTATGTGATGTTTCGGTGTGAGATACTGGAAGAGGTGATATAACTCCGGAATTTGCCTGTTTGGAGTAACTATGTGGTTGTTGTGAATGGTCATTTCTGATTGTACTCTATTGTACAGGCTACTTATCTGGTTGGGGTCTTGTGCGATCCGGATGCGAGCTGTTCACTTTGTCACTTATAAACTGACTAGTCTGCTATCTCGCTGGGCTGTTTCCCCCTCCCCGCATTCCTGAGTGCTGTGTATGCCAGGTGCAGGTGTACCTGTAGTGGGTTGCCAAGTCTAGACTATAAATGTGGTGTATGCTTCAACTATTAAAGACCGTGGAATCAATTCTCGCCACGCATAAACTAGAGGCCATGTAAACGCTGCCCGGTCTCTGAGAATGTCCCGGCACCTTAAATACTGCCGTGAATACCGGCCTAGGTTTATTGAAGAAAAGGTACATCGTACATCCTGATCCAAATAACATTTTCTTATTATTATTATCCCCCTATTTTTCCCTCGTCTTCCCCCCTTATCTTGCTTGGCTGCATCGCTATGTTGTGTCTTGTGTCCGACAGGGTGTGTTTTTAGTAGGGTGAAGAGGGGTGAACTCTCCATGAAAGTGTGTTCATTTAAGTTATTGGGGTCGTTTCTTTTGGCTAGGTGTACCTAGATTGCTTCCTTTATGTCAAGAGCTCTGCCTTTTGGTTCGTGATGAATTATTTTTAAGTCTGTTTCCATGTTAGTGAAACTGTGTCCTGCGTCGCACATGTGTTCGCATACGGCTGAGTGTGTCCCGTAATTTCTCGCATTTCTATGTTCATGGTAACGTGTATCCACTCTTTTTCCACTCTGTCCAATGTAATTTGCTTGACAACCTGTGTCATGGCACGTAATAGAATATACCTCTGACGTTGAATACGGGTCTTGTTTACTTAGATTACTATTACAGTACGCAGATGCTTTCCGGTTGTGTTATTCGTTGTGAATGCTATTGGCAACTCAAACTAACACTTGGGGCGCTGCGGTCGGTCTGGATAAGTAGGGGTTAAAATACTCAATAACACGCGTTTGATATGGAACACTTTTTATTTTTCGGTTATAATCAGTGAATGTGGTCTCTAAAGTAATGACAGTGTTATTTTTAATTGTATATATGTATAACTGTGCGATACACGTGATCTAATTTGTGTATTTCACTGGATTTTTTGGTGTCATTTGCATATTATCAAGCATCAGTTTTTATGGTTGATGTAGATCAGCTGATTCAAATTTACATAGGGCTACACTTCGGACATTATGCGCAATATAATGTAAATGTCGATCCTGAGTCAACGCCGAGGACATTCAAATAGAGAAATACGGTACATAAACAAATAAATAAATAAATAACACACCGAAGCTGTGCTACTTTTATCATTCCGAGACTAGCATCCACGCAAACCAGACGCCACTGTTCCAAGCTCCGACTTACAGTATATCGTGAATTGATGTCAAACTGATGATCCGCCAGCCTTTCCGCCAAGCCTACGCCTCCTAATCGCTAAGTTCTTTGATATTCGAGCTATTCCACTACGAGTCATATAGGCCTAATTTGCCTCCCCGTGGGCACTGTAGAATGAGTGATTCCGCTACCATTCAAATATTCAACACCAAACCCACCTTTTAACCACCAAATCAAGCAATTTCTGTCGCCCCCCGAGTTTTAATACAAGTTAAACTCATCCCTTCTCCCTACCAAGCAGCCAATAATTAATTATTTAATTAATTATTCAAGTAACTTCAATCTTACCAGCGCGCCCATCGTAACAGCTGTTTTTAAACTGAATAACCTTCGCTGGCTTTACGTCGCAGGTCTTCTGTCTGTCTACCTCGACAAGTGTTAGATCCTTCCCGGGGTGGAAAGGTATTATTAGGTATCATCACTTTTCGGCTATTGCTATTTGCATATTTTGGAAAGTGATGAAAACGTATATCCGCAGCCCTCTTATACATCGACTTACAGCCGTAAACTGAGCAATACACTTTGCTTTTACTAATTTTTCACTCTATCAACGAGTAAAACTTATTACTTATGTATAAAGACACGAACAATTTACCACGATCTGTTTACCAATACAAGAAACCATATACAAACAGTCACCACGTGACAAATGTACCCTACTTGGTAAGTTTCTCATTTTTACCGCTAGATGTCATATCAGATAGCTGGAGTTGCCAATTTTTAAGCCTTGCTTTTTGAACAGATTAGTGATTTTATATGTGTTCGCGTTCACATAATTGAAACGCCTGAATGTTTTCTCATTATTGTCCGGCTTTGGAATCGTTTTATCTGTATTTTTATGTCTGGCTACAATTTGATTATTTTGCTGGGCGAGGAATTGTTTTCCTTTGCTATTTGCTTCATTATTCTTATTTCCTTATTATACTTTCTTTTGACATGGTATGTTTAAGCCTTGTTCACCATTGAATTAAACCCCGCTAATTTATGCGTATGGGGTGATTGGACTGATTGTCGATTGCATGTGAGGTTTGTGTGGCTTTTCGGAATATGGAATATGAAAGCTCATTATTTTTTACGTTCGATGGTTATGTCGAGATAATTTATTTTCCGATCGGTTTCGGATTCCTTAGTGAAATTGATTGAGTGCTGAAGCTCCTTTCGATCCAACTGCTTTGGTTTTAGAGGGATCTTTGCCAAAACTGGTCTCGTCGAGATTCCATTCGTCGAGATTCCATTCATATCAAGTGTGTGTTTTCTGAGTGCCCTAACTCTTCTAATGTTTTCTTCAAAATGTTCAAGTACCGTACTCATATATAATGAATGGATCACAACTCATCGTCCGAGCAATTTCGAAACGTTGTGGTTTTTTGATTGAAAGATTGCGCCGTCTCATATAGTGCGCCAATCAGCTCCATGGTGTCCCTCCTTAAATGGCGTTTTTATTTCATTTCGGGAAACATATTCCCCTACCAGGGACATAATGCCTTTCAATGTCTTTCCTAGATAGTCCATAGCCGTATTTTTCCAAGTATTTTAATCCTTCAGCAAGTTCAGTTTCTATTTGCAAGGATAACGCTGTAGGACGACCAAAGTTAGTTTTTTTTCTTTCCTCGTCTTCCCTTAACATGGTCAACTAACGTACTACGAGGAATGTTGAATCGTTAACTTGCTGATTTAGTGCCACATCTACCACTCATAACCTCTGCAATTGCTGAATTCAAGTAGTCTTTCGAATAACCTCCTCCTCTGGCAGTCTTCAGCACATAAACACGTACTGTACCCGTAAATTCGAGAAGTTGCCTGCCGGAAATCCATAGCACTGCTGGATTGCAAAATTCTGATGGCATCCGGCTAAATACACCATCAAAAATCGCTCCAACAAGGTCTTCGGGAATAGACACAGTAGTATAGTATTCTACAATGATATTGTGGACAAACAAAAAAACACGCTGGGCTCAAATGAACACTTACCTAAATATCTGGGTTATTATTTAGGGGAATCAGCTCCAAACCTGAAATGGGGCTCCTTAATATCATTTCCTTTATATCTAAAATAAGTCACTCAAAACACGACGTAGAAAACGAACTAAATAAGTTTAATAACAATATTGTAAACTAAAACTAAACAAATAAAAATTCCCTATCTTAATAAATTAATTAATAAATATTTACACACTGTCACTCCTCTCAACACACACGCTACTGAAGTTAGTATGTCTCCAGTAATACCGAAATTACATTTTGAAAGGCCTCCGCCAATTACAAGCAATAAAACATTTAACGAAAAATTCCTGCGTGTTGAGCATTCCTCTAGAAGCTATTAACATTCCTGCGCGCGCCAAAAGCGTGCATCTGGACTGTCGACTCGTTTATATATTGACACAGTTTCCTATCAGCCTTCAACCTGTTTTCATTCATAAAGATTGTAGCCGTAGTAACTCTTTTCATTTATATAATACATTGGCCTTGATTTTATAACGGGAGTTGTCTCCCTTGCAACCGGCCAGTCCACACTGCTGATCTTAGCATAGCGAATGTGTAACATCCCTTCAAAGTTACATGTCTAAAATTGTATCATTCACTCTTAACAAAACCTTCTATAAAACAGTCATTCCTTTCTCAAAAACATTCAACTTTAACATACAGTTCCATGCATTCCCTTGCATCATTCATGACGGACGAAGTTGTCTCATTCACACTTAACATCGTAAAGCATTCGTTCCAAAAATATTTACCCTCAAATACAGTACATATTAAAAACATACGGTCAAATCATTATTATCAAATTATGCCCTTAATTAAATAATTATGAAAAGTTATTTACAGTATCTACACTCGTTATCGTTCACGTTTACTCTTATAACGGTAATAACTCGTTATTTCCATGAGCCTTAGCTCTGGTACAAAGTTTATTTTTCTACACATTTAAATGTGATACTCATGTAGAGATTTCCGTCTCTTTCATGAAATACTACACCACCATGTCATAATTTAGGTTTGTAGTCGTTATCAGTCTAATGTATTCAATCAACATAGATCAAACACACGTGTTTAATAAAAGAAGTTAATAAAGAGCATTAGTAAACAGAAGTTGACAACATTTCTCCCATACACTCTTGCCTCCACTTCTAAGTCGTAAATTCACACATCGGAGTTCTTAACAACTCGATTCCATTATTATAATGCCATGTTCTTTCCAAATGCAATACTACACTGCAAAAACTTCTCTTAATGTGGAGCTGCCTTGCATTTACACGAACATTTCTCTACGTAGCCTCGTATACCTCTGTATACGGTAATAAACTCTCCTCTACTATTTGTTGAATAATTCTATTACACAAAATAATTGTTACCAACACCTCTTCTGTAGTACTTGCAATTACATTATTGGCATTTACCTCAGCGTTGCAACAATCAACCGCTGGCATCCTGAGCAGCTATTTCTGTTCCTAAACGTTACCTTCATTCTTAAAGACGACCTTAGACGTATTGTGGATGACCACCATGAGTTTACTCTAAAATGTTACTTGGCTATCGACTAAACTGTTACATATACATTTAATAGAAATACAATTATATTCCACCGTACTTATCTAGCTTCAAAGTTACACGTCTTGCAATGTTACGTCCACAACTTAACGTGACATTACATATTGTGTATAAATAACCACAAATGTTATTTAAGTGTCCAATAAAATCAATCGCAACTGGGATAGACTAGCTTTGACTTCCCTAACGTCGGATGTAAGTATCTTCCAAGAAGATTATTTCTAATAAAGTTTAAACTGACGAAAGATCTTAGCTTTCTCTTAGTAAAGTGAGGATTGTCAATTCCGGAATGTGTCTCCATTCTATACAAATAATGTCTATGAGTATATGACTTCCTATCATAATCATGACGAATATCTCTTGTCAGATCGGCGTAAAGTTCATAGTAATTGTGATATCATAACAATATATCACGCGTGGTTTCTTCTGTACTTGAAGTCTCTTCATTACATATAAGATGCCCAAATTAAATTACTAAAAAGAATTTAATTGGCATCCAAGACAAACTGTCTGAATCCTCTATTCAAAATGAATCGAAAAACGTCGAAAGTTAAAGTTACTGATCTTAAATAAAGAATACTAATTCCTCAAACAAATTAACATCTCAGTTCAGAAAATGAATCGTAGAATATATAAGTGAAAATGACGAAAGACATCTCACATGATCTTGTAGAATAGAATGTTGTTACATACATGAAGTACAAATACAATATACCGAAATATGGAGAAACGGTTGCTCTGAATGTCACTATATTGCTCTAACTACATAATAATGTACACCACTATCTTGACAGACGACTCTCGATGATCTGGTTTAGTTTTTTGAAAATACTTTGTTTCCTCTTTTCAAGAAACTAAGTTGGACCCCAGTCCGCTTTCTCGAACCAACGACCTCGGAGAAGGAAGGATTTCCTCTCCGGCATACACCAATCTCCGTCTGGAATCGAACTGCAACTTCTCGTTCATAGATCTTCATTGTTGCCGGGTCCACCCTGGCATCTTGACTTTTCTTATGATGAATCTTCATTCTCCGTCGTTGATAGAGTTTCCATGTCATTATCAAGCAATGTTGTAGGTTGAGCTTCGTGGTTACAAATAAAATTTGTAAAGTGCTGGACCACAATCGTTGTTAGAAATATTCATAATGATGGTCTATGAAATATGTATGTAGCTCGTAGATGTTAAGTTCAAGTCCATGAAGTCACGTTAATGCACAAGATGGAGTTATACATAACGTTTATGTATACTCGGGGCTTCCAGCGACTCACTTTTCTCACTATTATTCACTATTTTCAAAGCAGCCTCACTTTTCTCACTATTTGATGAAATAACTCACTATTCTCACTTTTTTTTTTACAAAACTGGTCACATTCTGCATTAAAAATGGTCTCATGCACAATCAGATAGCTAGAAACGACCCAAAGTATACCCATGAATGGGTAGTTAATTTTTCTGCCACCGGTGCCTGAGCGCGCTGCCGGCCGCGAGCCAGGCGGCCAGAAATCATGAAAAGCTTCCATAGCATTACCACAGCCGGAGCCGTGCAGCGATCGCCGAAAATTTTAACAAAAGCTCAAATTTATATTTTTGTTTTACGATTTAAATTTCTTGAGTGATTCATTGATTTTCCTATCTATTATTTCCAAGTGTCCTCGAACTATTTGAAAAATCACAAACAGTACTCAGAGATATCAACATAGGCGCAATTTGGTTGACATTTTCGGGGGCTAATATGTTTTTCAGATACAAATTTGAAATTTTGTCTATTCCAATACAGTTTTGTCACATTTTGGGGGGGCTATGATTGGTTTTGGGGAGCTTAGCCACCTAACCCGCCCCCCTAATTGCACCTACAGATATTAACAAACGTTAAAATTTTGAACCAGATATACGGCCATAAATGCGAATAATGCTATGAATTTATTCACTTTTTCATACAAAAACTCGCCTCTTTTTCACTTTTTTTTCAAAAAAAAAAAACACTCACTATTTCACTATTTTTGGACGAGTGAGTGGATGGAAGCCCTGTGTATACTTGATTCGTAGACATCCAGAAGTAATCTTGTTAACGAACCTCCATATTGTATCTAATACTCTGTTTCAAACATATCTCTTGCGCATAAAAGTCTTTAGTTCATCATCTCAAACATATAAATGTCGAATAACACTTCTTCTTGATGAATATTAGCAGTCATAGTTATGTTGTAATAATATACTGTTCCAATGTTAAAGTCAATCACACTGTTACTCGCATGGTCTTCGTGTAGTGAACCTGTGTTCGCTGCAATCTCGTTGAAACTAAAATGCTTTTCAGCTTTTGAGACCGTCACTTTTCTTTTGCACTATTAAATAGTCAATATCTGCTAAAGTCTTTTTCCTGTGACGTTGACATTTTATATAATGATACTATGCGTTCGGAACTATATACTGTATTAATTAATTTGATATATTCTCAAAGAATACTCAGTAATTGCAATGTTAAGTCTTTTCACAACTTCACTCAAATCGCAAGCGCGGGCGATCTCCACTATCTACCCTGCAACGACGCTGTCTCCTCGAGTGGTTAAACTCCGCACTCGGCTATTACCTTTGGGAACTCGACTCTCCCGGAATATACATCTACACTCTTCGAAGTCTGTAGGAATAAGAACTCTGTTGCTTGCAGTCCCCTCTCCAAGTCAGAAGTTCCTATCGCCATTTCTGTTCCCACCAGAAATATAGCGCGCACTTGAAGAATACTTATTACGGCGTACTTCTTCCTTTCGGCGACTTTCAAAGTACGGTATCTGTAATATTTTCTCTTAATTTTCTTCTCATTTCCAATGAATAAAATATCTTGCTTGGGGCCTAAATGTAATAATTCTCCATATAATTTAGTTGAAGGTAATCCCGTCTTCAATAAAACCTCTTCTTTTTGGCTGTGGGCTTATGTCCAATGCTATATTTTATAACAATAATTAATCATAATCCGCAGCAAATTCACTGTTGCTAGGGCCTTTTCAACCTTCGAGAACATTCTATTGCGCAGCATGTCACGTGATGGGATCTCCCTCCTTGTCCGACACACTAACACGACTCGTTTGTGTCAAGTTCCAGGTTTCATATTGCCATGTTAAATTATATCATGGGCTACAAAAATAATCTCATTTTAGTAACAAATAATTCATTTTTCGGGGGCAGTACCATTGTGTATGCATATGAATTCAGAGCTGATTCGTATCTGAAATAGGAGTAAAATGGAGAAAATTACCGAAAATGTTACATGCGAAAGTATGCAAGTAAAGGACGGGGTAAGTGCACACCCCACCACGCACTTGCCCCATTGGGCATGAACGTACTTACCCCGCATACTGTCTTGTTCTGACGGGGCAAGAGCAACCCCTCATTTTTTTGGTAATTAGTTACGTGGTATTTCTACGATTAAATATGTTCCTGTACATGTGCTTGTTAGTCGACTTCACCCGCGACATCTAGTGTTAAATGAACGCAAGACAACTTTCCCTAACTCCCCAGGAGATGGCACAACGAGTTTCAACGGACAAACATATTATGGATGAGGGATGCACTTGCCCGAAAATACTCTTGCCCCAACTGACTTTATTTCTTTATTGGAGGATGCCAAACCCTTTGCACTCAACAAGTTATTAACCTAAATCATATCAAGTGCCTTAAAATAATCTACAATTGTAGGCGAATACTCACGTTCTTTGTGTACTGAATGTTTAGCATTCCAATGAATGGCCTTGATAATCTCAACGCGGAATCGTTGCTTGATGTTGTACCAACATACCATTACCCTATAGTCTGTAACAGAAAGGAGTCGATATTAGAATTTGAAATGGTATTTTGTTTGTCAATTACAGTGGTTTGCAGTGTGACATATGACAGGAACAACTATGCCGGTGTGTGAGAGAGTGGGTAGCGGCGCGTACAGGGGGGATTTAAGATGATGACCCTGTAGTTAGTGGTCCTAGGATGCGTACGTGCTCCATGTCACACAGAATCCTGAGCGCCTCCTCGTCCTTAGCTACATTCTTTAAAAAAATACCTTGCTTGAGGCATCCTGTAAACTACAGCTTTTTCCAGCTAGCGTTGATTCACGACCAACCTCTCCTCATATGGAAACCATCTTCTATCTGCCATTTCAACCCAAAGAATGTTTTGTAAAGCACAAGCTAGGTCTCGCAACAATGACTTTACATTAATACCAAATTCATGACGAACATCAAAGATAAATCTAACGCCCTGGATACAAAGATAGGACGGATCGAAAAGGTCAGCAAGTTCATATACCTTGCTGAGACCATACAGGAGAATGAAAAAGAGAAGAAAAATCAACTGATTTGGGTTCATCCAATTAATGAAAGGAGAGATGAGGTTGGCACTTTCTACACGATATCTGAAGAGTTGAAGCAGGTCACGAAGGCCACTAGTTCAAGATGGCGGTAAAACTTCCGTCGGCTCCAGTGGCACCCGTCGGCTGCACAGCCACCGCCAACGGCAAACTGACCGAACGGTATTTTTTCCGTCTAAAGTGTAAGCTCTAGTGTACTTCAATGGGCTACTGTTGGAACTGCAGCGACGTAAATTTATCTGCTCGGAAAAATCCGACGTGTGTGTAACCGGCCTAATGATGGCCAGCTGAACGTAGAACGTGGATGGATACAAAAATTCAATGGTGGTGGAAACCACAAAATTAGTTTTCTGAGATTTCCCACATATTTAGTTGTCTGTCTGTTAGGTAGTTAGCCAGTTGTGTCCTGATTGCGGTCATTCCAGATTGCGTTCACCTCATTAGTAGTCCAGGATCGGAATCAACGACCTTCACCTTCAAAATTGTTGTAACGGAAAATTTTATACTTACAGGGTATACGTTTTAATTTCTGCCCCTCCTCTCCCATTTGAGGCGCGAGATATCTATTTTTATAATAGGTACTGTATAAGGTGAAAAATATTCTTGTCATTACCTCGAAAATTCGTCTCGTAAAAGAAATTTGTTCTGCGTTTGATTCTAAATCCCCTTTGTAATCAATTTTTGTCCCCAACCCCTCCTACACACAAAATCAAACATTTGAAGTTTTAGGTTTATTAACATTCCAGATTTGAAATCTGTGACTTTGATAAGTCAAAATCAATAAGTTCACTATCAAAACGACTCAAATTATAAGATGGTATTTTTGAAGGAAGCTTTCCCCTACCTTGCCCTCAATGATGTGGTCAAGATTGGGTACTCCTGCAAGTGCGTGGGGTCCGGACCGGTCTCCCAAGAAAAGTGATCGCAATCTGGACGCTGGAATGTTTATAGTTCTTCCCTAAAATGAAAGTGGCCGCAATCTGGACTATAGTTCATCTACTGTAAGTTTGCACTTTTTTGACAGCTAGGGTTGCCAACCTTCATAAGGAAAGACTCAATTTATAACCTGTAGTCCATAACAAATATATACATGTTTTATTCACATGTAAGTTTTTTTCAGGTTATTTTTTTGCTTGTCCCAGTAATTGTGAATATATTGGCAACATATTCTGTCGGCCAGACTGAAAAGTTGCATTATCAAACTGAACTACCACGTGCTCGTGGGATGGGCGTGCGGTTAGTAATGGACGCTTTACTGTGTTCATCCGCCTGAGAAAATAACGTGTTAATTATATTAAATAATGAAAAAATGAAAATCCACAGCCTGCTTCCAATCTCCGACCGGGTCAGGAATGGAATGAATGAAGCCCCCATCCAACGGCGAGGATATGAACTGTGCCGGCTGCCGAGGCCTGACGCACTCCTCTGGGGCAATGATTAAATGAATGACAGATGAAATGAAATGATAGTGGAGAGTGTTGCTGGAATGAAATTTTGACAGGGAAAACCGGAGTACCCGGAGAAAAACCTGTCTGCCTCCGTTTTGTCCAGCGCAGATCTCACATGGAGTGACCGGGATTTGAACCACGGACCCAGCGGTGAGAGGCCGGCGTGCTGCTGCCTAAGCCACGGAGGCTCTAATTATATTAAATAATAATAATTATAATTGATAATATTGCGCAAAGTCGTCTGAAAGTATTATTTCCATTTGAACGCGTGTTCATTTTTCAGATAAATATACCTATAGTGGTTATCTTAAATGTTGAGTACTGAGATGTCTCCAGGTCGGACATCTTTGTTTTAATATCGAGTCTTGTTCAAGATATTTATTTAATTTCCTTCTTTTTGAAGGTAAACGAAAAGTCAGCAGAACTATTTATTTCCCCCAAGGACATTGGCCTGGTGAATAATTTTCATATGGCATGATTTGTGCAAAAAAGTAGGCCTAAAATATGAGTTGTTTTTTAGGCCTATGAAAGTTAACTTACATGGTGAAATGATTTCGTACGTTTTATTTTAATATCAATCCAACAGGTCAAGCAATGATCGTATCGTCTTAAGGACATCTTACACCATACCTTAGTAAGCATTTTCCTCGAGCTGTGAAATGATGGGCCTAAAATAATTCCACTCTCACATGTAAGTTATCAGCTGCTCTGTCATAGCCAAGGTCTTGGTCATAGCGCGTCCAATGATGTAACATTATTCTGTCAGCGAGCCGTCTGTGGGTGTGCTGTTAGAATGATTATTTGATAAATGTCACAAAGAAATAAAAGTTTCCTTTAAAAAGGGCAATGAATTGATATTGCGAGATGAATGTCGGTTTAGGCAACTCATAACAGCTGTTGACACCTTGACGGAATACAGCGGCCATTGCTGGCTGCCACGTGGGTGATAGCTCATTGGCTGGAATGCACGTGGTAAAGGCGGATTGATATGTTCTGTAGGAGTATTCGTTCCCGCGAAAACTGTCAAAAAAGTGCAAACTTACAGTAGATGAATTATACTAGGCTAATGAGGTGAACGCAATCTGGAATGACCGCAATCTGGAAGACACCGGTTAGCCTGGAGGCTGGTTGGATCCTCAACAAGCACCAGCATAGGTCATGTGAAAACCCACAAAACCGAGGCAGCACTATAATGAGGCGTACTAGGCCAGGTGAGGAGTAGGGTAGTTTGTCATCGCTTTCCTCTCCGAGTCAGTACAGCAGTACTAACCCTATGAGCAGAACCTTTCACAACATCTACAGGCACTGAATGTGCCCTGAGGCCATTACTCAGCACCATATAATCACAGCCATGAATGTGAGACATCGCTGAAAAGCCACATTTTACTCTAGCATGTGCCAACATATTTAGTTACACCTTGTATACTGTCGACATGTTGGGTCTTACCAGTGCTTTCTATACAGTTTTCGTATGACCGAAATAGATCCAAACCTATTCATTGGTAATTATACTAGTCTATAAAATAGAAGGTTAAAAAGAATTGAATTCTTTTCACGTACGCATCAAAGGCAATTGAGGATTTTACTACTAAGTTGCGCTGTGTAATGTGCATTGACTACAAGCCATACATAATTATATCAAGTACTGTAGTGTTAAATGACATGAAACATACGGGTTCGAACATTATTATTATTATTATTATTATTATTATTATTATTATTATTATTATTAACATCCGACTGCGATAGCTACACAAGCTAAGATGCGAGCCTGTTCTTCTGTACATGACTGTGTTCAAACCTCACCGTCGGCCGTTCTGATTGTTTTCCGTAGTTTCTCATTTTTGTTATTTCATTTTAGGGGCATGGACATCGTAGTCATTTAGCCCCGTGTGTTAGGATGTGTGTGTATTTTATATATATATATATATATATATATATATATATATATATATATATAAAAATGGGATTGATTTTATTTCGACGACTACACTTAGAGCTTAAGAGCTCCTTTACAGTAGCGCCCTTCATAAAGTAAGATTTATTCACAAGACAATAATAATAATAATAATAATAATAGTGCAAAAATTATACACAAAAGAATGCATACAGAGAAAGAACGGAAGAAAGAAAGAAAGAAAGAAAGAAAGAAAGAAAGAAAGAAAAACCACAATAAAAACCTGATAACCTGTGTTATTGTGGTGTCTGTAGTAGTGTGTGCACATCTAATTCAAGGTGAGCCTTGGGAAGGATGCGCCTGTGGCCTTAAGTTACGAACCAATCCGACATTTCCCTGGAATAAAAGTGCGAAACCGCGGAAAACCACTTCCAGGACGGCAGAGATGGGAATCAAACTCTCCTCTTTTCAGTTTTGCCTCACGAGGCTGAGTGTGCCTTGTTCCAGCCTTCAGACCTAAATTAAATTTCTTAGCAGAGGCGGGAATCGAACCCGGACCTCCGGGGCAACAGCCAATAATGCTAGCCGCTACACTACGAGGTAAATACCTCAACGATCAATCCTTCCAACTATTTTCCTAATTTCATTAATTTCATCTCTCATTAACTCCTCTCATGAAACTGGGTGTATGCATACATCTCGCGGTGTACTGGCTAGCATTCTTGGCTGTTACCCATGAGGACTGGGTTCGATTCTCGACTCAGTCATGAAAGTTATTTATGGTCTGAAGACTGGAACAAAATGCACTCAGCCACGTGGGGTAGAACTGAGAAGAGTTGAGATCGATTCCTATTTCAACCATCCTAAAAGCGATTTCCCGTGGTTTCTCTGTTTTACTCCAGGTAAATGCCAGGATGGCTTCTAACTTAAGGCTAGGGGATCGTGGTGGTGCAGTGGCCAAGCTGCTTGCCTCTCACCAAGGTGAACCTGGATCGATTCCCCGTCAAAGCATGTGAGATTTTCGATGTAAAATATCACGTCCTGTGGTTCGGATTGCTTGTAGAAATGGAGGTCCCATGGCTTATAATCACGAATGTAACGGTCACGTAAAACTACAAGCTTCCTTCCTGTTAAACTTAGGCCACGGCCGCCTCCTTCTGAATCCTACTGTAGCATAAACTACAAATACACCAGTCTGCTACAGTCATCACAATAACACAGGTTATCAAACAAATCCTCCATACTCCCAAATACACGCGACTTGCTTGACTTCATTTGCATCATATTTGACGGTACCTAATGGAACTCCCTTTGATTTGCGTCCATCAGTGTAGCCGTGCTCATTAAATCGTGCACCACGGCTGCGAGGGCAGCTGCAACAAGTCCTAAGATCGCAGGTTTGAACTCTGCGCTGACAGTGGCTATCCTGAGTGTGGTTTTTCTCCAGGTTTATCCACACTCCCTCCAGGAAAATGCCGGGATAGTACCTTACAGTACTTTTATATCGGCGCACATACCACATCCCTGCCCCTGATACTGTTACACACGCTACTTCAGTCATCACATAAATACAGGTTATCAGACAAGTTCAACACTCACCCAAATACACGGGGATAATGACCAAGATGTCCAAACCTCCTAAAAGTGAATTTACTACTGCTACTACTCAGGGGCGTATATAAGGGGGCTCCAGCCCCCCCCCCCCCCCCCCCCGAAAAAGCCAAGAAAAATGAAGGAACTGTTGCTTTGGTAAGAGCATAAAATAATTGTAAATTTGGTTGTACCCTAATCTTAACTTATTGGCTAAGTTACAAACAATATTAAGATTGAAATTAGACTACCTCGTGGTGTAGTGGCTAGCATTCTTGGCTGCTGCCCCGGAGGTCCGAATTCGAATCCCGGCTCTACCAAGAAATTTTAATTCCAGTCTGAGGGCTGGAACGGGGTAAACTCAGCCTTGTGAGGCAAAACTGTGAATTCCACAGTACGTTACTTTTGAGATAAATTATCAACTTGTTAAAAAAAAAAACTGTTTACCTTTCTACTTAGTAAATTGACAAATATTTCGATATTTGCCATTCATACTCCATAGATCATAATAGGAAATTCATTAAGTATAAAATTTTATTTGTGTGTTGTGTTGTTGTATTTTACAACTTTTTTGTATTGCCAGTAATAATTGTCGGCTATTATAAACTTTGAATCTTATCTAAAATAATTACACAAAGTTATATGCTCTAAGATATTGGTTGATATTTCTGGGTATTTTGCGGTGACAAGCCCCTGAAAATACTCACAATTTTCCAGGATATTCAGCCCCCACCCCCGAAAAAAATTGTATATATGCCCCTGCGTACTACTACTATAGGGCATCCACCATAAAAATACCAACACTTATAAATCCATTGTATCTGAATCCCCCCCTAGAATCGGGAATCAGAAGGTCTAGAGGAAAGTTCTTCTTCTCTTGAATTGGCCTACTTAGGATCACGTTCATTCAACTGGAGGGTCTTGATCTTCGCCCAGTATTGACGCATTTTCTGCCGGTGTAACTCCCTTCTTTAAGTAGTCCAGGGTTCTCCTTTCTTCCGAGGGTTCTCCTGAAAACCATGGACTTCCCTTCAAAGCACGCCTCACATGCAGATCTGTCATGCAGATCTGATATTCCCAGTTCGTTAATATCCTTCTGAGTTGCCGTCAACCACGTGCAAACAATTGGTCAGTCTTGTGAATGGTAATCACGTGGTATGGCCATAGACGGCTATTCTCCTTTTTCTCGCACAATCAGATAGTTTCTCTATATGTTCGTAAAGCTCGGCCGCCTACGAAATTCTTCCTTTACAGGACCGAGGACCTTCCGGAGAATTATCCTCTCTCTAATTTCCATCTTCTCCATCAGACCCCTTCGGTTTAGAGAAAGGCACTCCATGGCATACAAGGCTTATTGTTATTTCCTTAACTTACAGTTGGTAACATGACTCATACCGGTACATTATGTACAAGAAACTTAGTAAGAGCCTATAACAGTCATTTTCAAACTATATACTGTGCCCTTGCAGCAAGAAATATGCAAATCACAGTATGCCAGCATTGCTCAATTCGGGATTTTTCGGGGCTGCGGTAAGTTCTCCCACTCTGTGACTTACATATTTTGGATTAAATAAAGGATACACTTGCAAAAATAACAACAAAATCAACTCCTATTTTAACACATTTAATTAATCAAAAATTATGGCGCTACAAACAAATAAACACATAAACTACTGACCCATATCATTCTACTTGTCCAAAGTGAACAAGGAATAGCATAAAAATAAAACAAATATTAGATTAAAACACATGGTTTTCTTTTAAAACCAATAATTCATGATTATTTTCACTTCCATAAAGTACTTATCTTAAAGTTCCAAATAACTACGAGCTTCTTTGGCTCGATACTTTCCCACACTAATGGTGCCATAATTTTGTACACCTCAAGAATTATTTTTATCTTTTCTTATCATCAAAACAAATATATAATTACATTTAAAATTACATGTTAATTATTCACTTCAATATTTGGGCATATCACATGTTCTCCATATTTACTATCTCTCTCAAGTTTTACAAATTCACTACGGTGATCGGGAAAACTATTTGTGTACTCCAGAGTTATAAAGATTACTTGACAAAGTCAAAAACTATGATCACTCCCGAAACCTAGTTATCTTCACAAAACTCGTGGATTCCTTCCTTTTCATACAATATTACAATAGGGATTTTATTTAATTCATTTGTCTTATAAGACCATTATCACATAAGAAAACTACGATCTGAATTGGCAAGCGATAATATCAATTTACAAGGACCTCGGTTCAACGCCCGGGTCATTAACAACTTTAAACACTCACGGTGTATTTAACACATCTTACAAGACGGTTTTTTTACCCACCCTCGCTCTATGAGGGTCCGGCCATTACACTCGGGCGTGATTTATGACAAGGAAAGCGACTCTCTGCCTAACCTACTGTGGCAGCTCTCTTCAAGGCTTTAAAACAAACCTTCACATTATTCTCAGTTCTGTGGAGAGACCTGGATTTTACTTCTCTTATTTCCATTCAACAATATTCTTTGGCTCATAAACCACTTTCGTAACCTTGGCATTTATTAATTATGAGAGGGTCCTCATTGATTGGGAAGATTAATACACACTCTTCGACGAATAATTAGGGGCTTTAACAACAAAAGGATTCTAGGTTCGAATCTCTTAACATGCCTCGGGAACATTTCCACATTTGGAGGACTTATACAAGACGCGATTTAAAGTCGGTCGTGGCCTACATGACATACGCTCAATAATACCATACATTAGCTCCCTTTTAAATAATACACACATGGCCTCGTGATCTACGTCACAATTTAGAGGACTTAGAACATATCTCAATTCACTGCAATCAAGTACCCTCCATAAGTAATTTACCAAGTACTTTAACTTTTACGCGTTTTTAGCGTGACTTTTTATTTAATTGCGTTCCATTACGCTACACATTTACTTTACGGCCGAATGTCTTCCAAAGAACTGATAAATTTCATAGTAACAATTGATACATATCTTAATTTTTATATTAATCTTTTCCGTTGACAATAAATCGCTCCGTTTTTAAGAACACGCATTCACATCGTGTCTTATATATTTGTTAAGGCTTCAACGCTCTACATTTTTATATCATTCAATTTAATCTTTATTTAGATTTCTTTACCTTGTATTTCTCATCATGTTTTCATTCCTTACAAAAGCTCAAAAGCTATTCCTTTTATATAATTCAAATTTACCTTTATGTAAATATCTTTGTTATAATTATTATCACGCTTGCTTTTATTAAATACTGACATTTTATTTCATGCATTTCCTCTACAGGATTTATTATTTCACATAATTATTTATTATTTCTTACAACTTTATTTTCGTTCAGATCGCATTCTTATTTAGTTATTATTCATTTAAAAACATCCCTTCTACTCAAAACTCCGGTGGAATTGTACACAAATTTTTTTCCGACACCAAAACATAATGAAAATCTTTATTTACATGTGTGAGGACGCTTTCTGACCTTTATTCTCGTTTGATGTGACATTTTGGCCCACCTTCTTGACCTACTCCATATTGTACAATCTCATCTTATGTACAGAAATTTTCTTGACACATATTCACTATATTTAACACTGACAACATTTTTTTTAATACACTGGTGTATCCGTTTTGAACACACACTAAAACACTAAAAAATATTACTCTGGTACATATTATAACACATATCACTGTGCATAAAAACGCTTTCACTTTACCTAAAACACTTAAAATGATACTCTTATTTCTTTTCTTACAATATTTACACTTCACTCTTATCACACGGGCGTATCTCAACGATTTTTACAATTTCTGTCGGCGGTTGATGATCCCTGATGTGAATCCTATCGACCTGCATTGGACGTGTGATTTTACTCGTTCAAAGTTGCTCTCTCCTACAAAGGAAACTACTGGTTTCAGTCTCTCAAAACCGCTTCTATTGTCTATTACTCGGCTTTACTTTATCTGCTTTAACTAGGCGATAAATGTCTTTACTTTGCCGTCACCTCTATTTATATATGGTGGTCTATCGCACCCTATAGTTTCTATATCTTGGCCTCCCTTCGAGGACCGTATACTGACTTACTCGGCTTATAGTTTCTATATCTTGGCCTCCCTTCGAGGACCGTATACTGTCTATCGTATATTTTTGACGTTTTCTCACTAGAGTACGTTTTCCCTCTGGTTTCGAACCTAAGGTTCCTAAGTTCCTTTCGCTTGAACTTCTATCCTTCGCGATCGTAATTACTGTAAAGTTCCTTTACAGGACTTAATGTCTTTAACAATGTCTTTACTACCGTAACGCCGTTTATTTGTTGGAGTTCTTATAACTTCGTAACTGTATTGAACTAGTGTTCTTCTGGAACTCGAAGTTCCCTACTGATCGCTGTGTCTTATTTTGGCGATATTGCTTTAAAGTCCGTATATTTAATGTTCTTTATAATTTAGGACTCTTCAAAGTCTCGAACTGTTAACCCTCAGCGTAGCGTACTTATATCGTAACTGGTCTACACTCGGTGAACTTGTAACATAGCCCCCCACAGGCTCTGGATCGATGTCTGATACAGCTTAACGTCCCCCTCACGGGCTCTTGAATACTGCGTATACGATGTGGTGCAGCAGTTCCCCTCACGGGCTCTCGTAGACTGCATATACTGATGCAGAGTAACACCCCCTCACGGGCTGTCAGAATAACTGCATGTACGATGTGTGATGTAGCACAGTGACGTGCCTTCCGGCCGTTTGAAACTGCATGATACTGATGCTCCAACGTCACGCCCCCTGGACGGACTTGTAACTGCATGATTGGCTTGGTGAGGCCAGGAGTTTTATACCTTTTAGCCAAAAAAAGATAAAATCCTAGTCCTTTTCGTGACCAACTTTTGAACTAATTGTCGCACAATTATAAAAATTATATATCCAGAAAGCTCGTCTTCCAAACGTAAAATAATCTTCCTGTGCATGGAAATCGATCGTGCATTTCCGAGATATTAATTAATTTCTCGTCCTCAACTGTGTGGGTAGTGCTATACTTTTTTTATTCTCCCACTCCTTGAGTCTCGGTGAACCCCCAATGACGTCTACTTGCGTTTGCAGTTTTCTCCTGTGCAATTTTTACAAGGTTTTTCTTTACACAAAAATCTCTAATCCAAATTGATTCACCGTACTGTATCTGTTTACTTATTTTTATACTCGTAAACGGGTTAAATTTAATTATTCCTGTTCTGACTCAGCAGCGAGGTTGCCATAATCCTGCAACGTAAGAGCAATTTCCGAGTCCAGCTTCTTCGTCTTACAGTCAAAACTTTCCACTCGTTCTAATAATATCCATGACTGGCTCCTTATAAATGTCAAGAGGCATGAGCTCATCTAAGGAACACCTGGCCCTAACGCTTGCACAATGTTAAGCTATAATCCTGGCTTGAAATCTCTCTCCGTTTCCTTAGAAACTGTATGATTCTTTCATTCTTTCCTCAAAGTACATGGATTCGACTCCCTTTTGAGGCCATGGTACATGGGTTCATCTCACCCCTCCTTAGGTTAAATAAATTTTCGAAAAATTTTGAGGAAATTTATTTCAATTATTTATAAAAATCTTATTTTTCCTTTAATAGTCGAAGCCATTATAACATTCTCCGTCCTTTTTGTTTCTTTGTTCCTAAAAAATCCCACGATAATTTGATTTCTTTCATCTTTTTAAGTCATATCCGGTAATTGTGTCGGTTGGGTACGCTCTGTCCCTACCCTTTCTTTCTCCTTTTTATTTGTTTGGATATTAGGTTTCCAGAACCTCATTCTTCTTTACGGGTGTGGTCTATTTCTACCCGTTCCCTTATTTCATCATTCTCCTTCCTTAAATTGAAATTTTCTTCTTCAATAAAATCAATTATTTCTTTAAAGTTCCCTTCCTCTCTGGTTCATATTTGTATGGGTCTTTCTTAAAGGTCCTGGGTAGTTTATTGGCTGAGGAATAACCCACACACCAAGGGAAGATGATTAAGAAAAGGAAGTAGATTTTGGATTGGAGAAAAAGGATAGAAAAATAGGAGGAGAGTCCCACAAAATTAATAAGTTTAACTTTAAACACACTTAGAAGCGGTTGCAACTGCAAATTAACTCTCTGATAGCTAAAGTTGGTGCGAGCTTGGTCGAAGCTGACGGGAACCGCAGCTAAGACTTGGGCAGTTTGCCAGAGAAAGGCTTTAGTGTATTTCCTCCCAAGCATGTATGGAACTACTATAGGGAAGGGTGATGGTCTGGCAAGACTGATAGTAACAAATTTACTGTATGTCTTCTCAAAGAAATTCGGTTTTACAAAATAATTCGAAGAATGCCAATGATTTAACTCAGGTTTGGTATTTCCGATTTCCAAAATTATGGAGTTCCTGTAAGGGCGACCCAGTGTCTCTAAGAAGGAAAATGATAAAAGATTATGCCTTATGGAGTAATCTTGGTAAATGAACCAATGGTTGCATTGGAAAATGGCTAAGCTTTTACTCAGCGAGGAGCCGGCTAAAAGTTTAGACAAAAAGAAACACTTATCTTTTAGAAAACTGACCATAAGTTTTCGGAGAGGGTCTCCACAAGCAGGTAGCTGGCTTAGCGAGCTTTACTTGCCTTACTGGCCAATTAGAATTAGCTATTAAAGCTAAAAAGAACTTTAGTGAGGTGAAAATTAAGAGTTCTTGCTCAAATGCAACAAATGGTGAAAGCCCTATTGCTGATTTTAATGTCATTGAGTGAGGAGAGTCAAGGAAGACAGGATTTTGCCTAAACTTTGTATTCGTAAATGAAAAAGCGAAAGGAAACGCTTCATTTATTTAACAATTCAAAGAAGTTTGAGGAAATTAACAATTATGTAATATAATTTTGACAAACATAGTTCATTTGAACTTTTTAACAAATGGGGTCGCAGACCTCTCAACATAAAATGTTTGCTCCAGGCAATTGACAATTTACAAGGTTTCAAACCTTACATGTTTCTAAAATCTTTATAAGATTTAAACAAATAAACAATGAAGTAATTAAAATTTGAACGTGATTTGGAGTACAAAGAGTGCACCTTAAGAAATTCTTGAGAGAATGTTCTAGAGAAAGTGACAACTTCGAAAATAACAATAATAAAAACATGAAAAATAAGATAGAAGTTCCTACAACTTCTTATATTTATACAGAATTACTATATGGGAATTATACGAAAGAGGGCAGGTCACTTACTGTGAAACCTGAAGAAAGTTAAAAGGAAGGTTCTAGACTTCCCAAGTTTGAGCAGGAATCACTAGCCAAATGGGACAGTTTCCATTTCGTGAAACCTGAACATGACTCGCTCAAGAGTTTAAGGAATTGTTTTCCCTGATTATAGGAAAGGAACAATGTGAATTTGAATCGTGTGTCACACACGTAATTATACAGAATTTAATTAATGTTAAACTAGCAAAGTTGGAAGGGCACTTCGTGAGTGACACCTTATAGAAAAGTTACAATTTTATTAATAATGGTGGTTAGTAGAAGGTTGAGGAAAGATCATTGGGATATAGGATCAATGTTCATGGCCGTATTTAATGTAAACGGACGAGCGCGACGCGGTAGAAACGTGGAGCAAGCACTGGTTATCACTGTAGTCTATAAAGATGGATGCAAAGTTCACTATAGAAACACTAAAGTTTATGAGAAAGAAAGTTATTGCAATTATGGAAATAACTGATTGCACTATATAGGTGAGAGTCTATTTCTTGAAAAAGTTGTGATTTACAATTAAATGTACCATAAAACATTCCAGTGGTTCCAGCGGTGGAAGAAAGTTAGCTATTGCTAAAATTTGTAAGGAAGATTCCTCATTTTAAATATTATTGTCACAAGTGAGTGAAAAATACTTGACGGCAAGACTCGCAGACAAGATCTCGAAGGTTCCAGAACGACCTTAGTAGTAAAATGGGGTTGAGAAAGTCCAACGGAGGAACTAGCTTGATGAATTATAGACAGCGGGTATTAGGTAATATCCCACGTAGTGAGAGGATTTCTCATTTGAATAGCTTAAGAAAAGCTCTTTTTTAGTAAGGTTGGCTTATACAAGCGAAAGCTCAACATGGCAAATCCCACGAAGAATGATTTTTCCCCCAAAATAAATACTTTCACACTGTCTATAAAAGTATCATTAAAAGCACGTGGAAGTTAAAACCATGAAGATGAGGTTAAAACTTTTAAAATGGTACTTATCTTGATTTCATGTTGAAGGCGAAGTTCCGTATGACGATAACTACTTTGCCAACATGGCGTAGAAGAGAGTATGCCTCTTGGTTTGAGGAGGCTAGCTCGAGAGGAGCTTTAACTGATCGAGTCAACTGCCGACTGAGAAGTGAGACCTGCTCAACGGAGCACGGAGGGTCCAAGGAAGGGAAAAAGAGTGGGGGGTAGGAAACAAAAGGAGAACATATAAACATTGCCAATGTTACAACAAAAAATGATCTTCTCTTGGTGAGCTGGTCTTCAAAGAGTTGACAACAGATGATACTAGCGCAGCATGGTGAGTAAAGAAGTAGACGTAGTCCTCTTGCCCAAGGAGAAAATAGCTGGCGATGGTAACAGGATCTGGTGGCCAAATGGATAAGTAAGTCCTCTAGCACCAGGAAGCATTGAGGAGCTTCAGAGATTCGCTGCGAGATGACGCTAGGTGGGTCACAGAAGTTATATATCTAGAACAGACTTATGAAGACATAAGAGATTTGCCTATCAAGGAGAAAACAAAAGATCACTGTTGGTGTTTGACAAAGAGGAAGGAAGAAATGAACATGCAAAGAGCAATAGACGTTATACTCTCGTACCGTGTATTCAAAGAATACACCAGGTCCCATTCATTCATTCACTCCCCTAGTGGTCTACTACACTTCAGGGTCATAAATTTCTTGTCACGTTCGGGTGTTTTGTTAATCTTCGTCTAGTCTGGTGAGCTCTCTCCAGGCTTGAGTCAAACAATTTGTTTCTTTTCTTCTTTTCATAAGACGGACATCCTGCCGGTCTGTTTCTCTTTCCATTACATATTGTCAACTTATGACCTTCTTTTAATTACCTTGCGGGTGCAACTGGCTTTACCCGTAACATCATCATTATTATTGTCAGACTCCTCAAGTCTGTAAAATTTCATTTTAATTCTTAAGAGCTCGGTCTAACCTCACCTGACTCTTTTCGGTTTTCTACCACCTTCCTCATCTCTTTTTGAGATGGTATTTCAAACAAAATTAATTTTATTCCTTTTATTCTTCAACGGTTGCATCTGGCTTAACCCGTTGGTTCCAATGGAATAATTCTTTTCTTCATCTCGTATCGAGATGGCATTTCGAAAGAGTATTTCTTTTTTCGACTCTTCCAATTCTTTAGATCCTTCAGATCTCCATTCTGTCTCTTCCTTTTATCACTCCCTTTCTTTTTACGGAGCTTCCAGCTGAAATATGCCTGGGCATCCTCTTCCTCCAAGGCATTGTACATTGTCTCTCCTCTTTTCCTAGTTTCCATGGGGTATCTGTTTTCCTGTAAACCGACTACCAATTGCGGTTTTCCTCTTTCCTGATTTTCTTCAAAGGCCTCTCCTTCCTTCTTTTCATTATCTCCAACAACCTCATCTTTTCCTTTGAGGTTTTCTTGGCTCGTGTTTGGACCTCTTTCCATTTCTCTTTTCTGTCGTTGGCATTCCTGACATTTTATCATTAATTCCAGGATCTGTGCTTTAAATTTTGGTCCTTCTTCTTCTTCTTTTAATGCACTTTTATCTTCCTGATCTTCCTGAATCTCTTCGGGGTTTTCCTTTTCAATTTCCATGAACTCTTGAACCTCTGTTTCTATCGGTGCTTCGACAATAGCTTCTATTATGGTTTCATTTCCTTTCTCCATTTCTTCAGGAATTATTATTTCCATCTCTTCAACTTCCGCTTCTTTCATTATTTCCTGTTCGGAGATTATTTCTGGCTCTTCCAGCTCAACCTTTTTATCAAAATGATTCTGACTTTCCATATCATCCATTTTGGCCTGAATTTTATCAACCTTTCTCTCGAGGTTTCCTACTTTATCCTCAACCCTTTCAAATCTGTCTCCTAACGCATCAATACTACTTTTTATCTCATCCCTGGAGGTCTCACAAATACTCTTGTTAGATTTTATCTGAGCTTCTAATTCTTTCTGCACACCTTGGATCTGGGTTACAAGTTCATCTTTACACGCATCTACATTCTTTTTGCACGTTCCTTCCATGTTACTTAATTTAGTTTCCAAATTTTCAAAATTTTCTTGACACCTAGTTTGGGACTTTCCCATACTTTCGTTCAAAGCCTGTATTTGGGCTTGCAATCCTGAATGAAATTCTTTATTTTCCTCTTTAATCTCACTTGCGATTTCCCCTTTTAACTCATTTAACTTGTCCCCAAACTTAGTGTCAAAATCTTGAAATTTGGTATTCATTGTTTCTTCTAAAACCTTGGACCCCTCCTTCATTTCCTTAATTTCACCCTTCAGTTCCTTATCCATTTTTATACCATTAGCTTCGATAACTTCTAATTTAGTTCCCATGTTATCACTTTTAGCTTCGATATCTACTAATTTAGTTCCCATATTATCACTGTTAGTTTTAAGAGATCCTAAATTGTGATTTATGGATTCAAATTTTTGTTTATTTTCCTCCTGTTGGCTGTCCAACTTATTGTTTATAGATCCTAAATCCCTTTTATTTTCACTTTGTTGGCTATCCAACTTACTCAAACTCTCATTTAGGGATTTGAACTCTTCTTTATTTTCACTCTGTTGGCTATCCAACTTATTGTTTATGGCCTCCAAAAGCCGTTGCATCTCTTCACTCAATGCCATCTTATTAGAATATAATGGGCTACCCATGCCACATCACTAGAACATGCTTGAGAGATAGTAATCTGAACCATTGTGTCCCAATTTCTTTAAAAATTTTACTTTGGTACGGGTTTTTACTACACCGTACCCTTTTGATACTCTCCTTCAAACTCAAAGACCTTTATGGAAGTATTTAAAATTCAAAATTTCGAAAAACCATTTTTTTTTCAAAAAAATGAAAATTTTGATTTTTCGAGAAAACTCGGGTTTTTCCTAGGAAAACTCATCCCTGCGTACTGGGCGCCAAAATCGTAAGATTTGCTTGGGGGTGGTTTAAATCCAGGGCTGCTCGGTGTGAGTTTCTAGGGACCCATGCGGTCAGTTAACATTATACGTTGTAGCTACTCCTATCATTACTTTACTTTTACATGAATCGACCGTCTTTAGTGTTCCTCTAATTATTAATCCAAGCACAGTACTTCTATTCACCCCCCTGTGCCCTTGCAGCAAGAAATATGCAAATCACAGTATGCCAGCATTGCTCAATTCGGGATTTTTCGGGGCTGCGGTAAGTTCTCCCACTCTGTGACTTACATATTTTGGATTAAATAAAGGATACACTTGCAAAAATAACAACAAAATCAACTCCTATTTTAACACATTTAATTAATCAAAAATTATGGCGCTACAAACAAATAAACACATAAACTACTGACCCATATCATACTACTTGTCCAAAGTGAACAAGGAATAGCATAAAAATAAAACAAATATTAGATTAAAACACATGGTTTTCTTTTAAAACCAACAATTCATGATTATTTTCACTTCCATAAAGTACTTATCTTAAAGTTCCAAATAACTACGAGCTTCTTTGGCTCGATACTTTCCCACACTAATGGTGCCATAATTTTGTACACCTCAAGAATTATTTTTATCTTTTCTTATCATCAAAACAAATATATAATTACATTTAAAATTACATGTTAATTATTCACTTCAATATTTGGGCATATCACATGTTCTCCATATTTACTATCTCTCTCAAGTTTTACAAATTCACTACGGTGATCGGGAAAACTATTTGTGTACTCCAGAGTTATAAAGATTACTTGACAAAGTCAAAAACTATGATCACTCCCGAAACCTAGTTATCTTCACAAAACTCGTGGATTCCTTCCTTTTCATACAATATTACAATAGGGATTTTATTTAATTCATTTGTCTTATAAGACCATTATCACATAAGAAAACTACGATCTGAATTGGCAAGCGATAATATCAATTTACAAGGACCTCGGTTCAACGCCCGGGTCATTAACAACTTTAAACACTCACGGTGTATTTAACACATCTTACAAGACGTTTTTTTTTACCCACCCTCGCTCTATGAGGGTCCGGCCATTACACTCGGGCGTGATTTATGACAAGGAAAGCGACTCTCTGCCTAACCTACTGTGGCAGCTCTCTTCAAGGCTTTAAAACAAACCTTCACATTTTCTCAGTTCTGTGGAGAGACCTGGCTTTTACTTCTCTTATTTCCATTCAACAATATTCTTTGGCTCATAAACCACTTTCGTAACCTTGGCATTTATTAATTATGAGAGGGTCCTCATTGATTGGGAAGATTAATACACACTCTACGACGAATAATTAGGGGCTTTAACAACAAAAGGATTCTAGGTTCGAATCTCTTAACATGCCTCGGGAACATTTCCACATTTGGAGGACTTATACAAGACGCGATTTAAAGTCGGCCGTGGCCTACATGACATACGCTCAATAATACCATACATTAGCTCCCTTTTAAATAATACACACATGGCCTCGTGATCTACGTCACAATTTAGAGGACTTACAACATATCTCAATTCACTGCAATCAACTACCCTCCATAAGTAATTTACCAAGTACTTTAACTTTTACGCGTTCCTAGCGTGACTTTTTATTTAATTGCGTTCCATTACGCTACACATTTACTTTACGGCCGAATGTCTTCCAAAGAACTGATAAATTTCATAGTAACAATTGATACATATCTTAATTTTTATATTAATCTTTTCCGTTGACAATAAATCGCTCCCTTTTTAAGAACACGCATTCACATCGTGTCTTATATATTTGTTAAGGCTTCAACGCTCTACATTTTTATATCATTCAATTTAATCTTTATTTAGATTTCTTTACCTTGTATTTCACATCATGTTTTCATTCCTTACAAAAGCTCAAAAGCTATTTCTTTCATATAATTCAAATTTACCTTTATGTAAATATCTTTGTTATAATTATTATTATCACGCTTGCTTTTATTAAATACTGACATTTTATTTCATGCATTTCCTCTACAGGATTTATTATTTCACATAATTATTTATTATTTCTTACAACTTTATTTTCGTTCAGATCGCATTCTTATTTAGTTATTATTCATTTAAAAACATCCCTTCTACTCAAAACTCCGGTGGAATTGTACACAAATTTTTTTCCGACACCAAAACATAATGAAAATCTTTACTTACATGTGTGAGGTCGCTTTCTGACCTTTATTCTCGTTTAATGTGACATTTTGGCCCACCTTCTTGACCTACTCCATATTGTACAATCTCATCTTATGTACAGAAATTTTCTTGACACATATTCACTATATTTAACACTGACAACATTTTTTTTAATACACTGGTGTATCCTTTTTGAACACACACTAAAACACTAAAAAATATTACTCTGGTACATCTTATAACACATATCACTGTGCATAAAAACGCTTTCACTTTACCTAAAACACTTAAAATGATACTCTTATTTCTTTTCTTACAATATTTACACTTCACTCCTATCACACGGGCGTATCTCAACGATTTTTACAATTTCTGTCGGCGGTTGATGATCCCTGATGTGAATCCTATCGACCTGCATTGGACGTGTGATTTTACTCGTTCAAAGTTGCTCTCTCCTACAAAGGAAACTACTGGTTTCAGTCTCTCAAAACCGCTTCTATTGTCTATTACTCGGCTTTACTTTATCTGCTTTAACTAGGCGATAAATGTCTTTACTTTGCCGTCACCTCTATTTATATATGGTGGTCTATCGCACCCTATAGTTTCTATATCTTGGCCTCCCTTCGAGGACCGTATACTGTCTTACTCGGCTTATAGTTTCTATATCTTGGCCTCCCTTCGAGGACCGTATACTGTCTATCGTATATTTTTGACGTTTTCTCACTAGAGTACGTTTTCCCTCTGGTTTCGAACCTAAGGTTCCTAAGTTCCTTTCGCTTGAACTTCTATCCTTCGCGATCGTAATTACTGTAAAGTTCCTTTACAGGACTTAATGTCTTTAACAATGTCTTTACTACCGTAACGCCGTTTATTTGTTGGAGTTCTTATAACTTCGTAACTGTATTGAACTAGTGTTCTTCTGGAACTCGAAGTTCCCTACTGATCGCTGTGTCTTATTTTGGCGATATTGCTTTAAAGTCCGTATATTTAATGTTCTTTATAATTTAGGACTCTTCAAAGTCTCGAACTGCTAACCCTCAGCGTAGCGTACTTATATCGTAACTGGTCTACACTCGGTGAACTTGTAACATAGCCCCCCACAGGCTCTGGATCGATGTCTGATACAGCTTAACGTCCCCCTCACGGGCTCTTGAATACTGCGTATACGATGTGGTGCAGCAGTTCCCCTCACGGGCTCTCGTAGACTGCATATACTGATGCAGAGTAACACCCCCTCACGGGCTGTCAGAATAACTGCATGTACGATGTGTGATGTAGCACAGTGACGTGCCTTCCGGCCGTTTGAAACTGCATGATACTGATGCTCCAACGTCACGCCCCCTGGACGGACTTGTAACTGCATGATTGGCTTGGTGAGGCCAGGAGTTTTATACCTTTTAGCCAAAAAAAGATAAAATCCTAGTCCTTTTCGTGACCAACTTTTGAACTAATTGTCGCACAATTATAAAAATTATATATCCAGAAAGCTCGTCTTCCAAACGTAAAATAATCTTCCTGTGCATGGAAATCGATCGTGCATTTCCGAGATATTAATTAATTTCTCGTCCTCAACTGTGTGGGTAGTGCTATACTTTTTTTATTCTCCCACTCCTTGAGTCTCGGTGAACCCCCAATGACGTCTACTTGCGTTTGCAGTTTTCTCCTGTGCAATTTTTACAAGGTTTTTCTTTACACAAAAATCTCTAATCCAAATTGATTCACCGTACTGTATCTGTTTACTTATTTTTATACTCGTAAACGGGTTAAATTTAATTATTCCTGTTCTGACTCAGCAGCGAGGTTGCCATAATCCTGCAACGTAAGAGCAATTTCCGAGTCCAGCTTCTTCGTCTTACAGTCAAAACTTTCCACTCGTTCTAATAATATCCATGACTGGCTCCTTATAAATGTCAAGAGGCATGAGCTCATCTAAGGAACACCTGGCCCTAACGCTTGCACAATGTTAAGCTATAATCCTGGCTTGAAATCTCTCTCCGTTTCCTTAGAAACTGTATGATTCTTTCATTCTTTCCTCAAAGTACATGGATTCGACTCCCTTTTGAGGCCATGGTACATGGGTTCAATACTCTACCATGAAAGTTAGATAGTAAATGTTTTTCCAGGATTGCCATCTTCCGCGCTTCTTTTCACACGAGTGCCAAGGAAATCCTAGTGCGTATTCAAAACTCTTCTAAATTCTTCTTAAGAGTTGCAGCCTTTTGTGCAATAGTGTGGGTATACTGTATATGGGAAGATTCGGTGTGGCTAGATTTACTGAGAAGGATTGAGGTGTCAAGCCAGTGGGAGGAAGGGGAAGGACTGTCAATTTATTTTTGTCTCCACATTCTCGCTACCTCCATAGCTAGCGGAGCATATTTCTCATGTTCTCCCTGTATTTATGATGATATTATGGCCATTCGGAACAGCGATGTCAATCGAGCGGAAAAAACGTGACTCCAGTTTCTCGCTAACGTAAAATCATTTTCTTAATATGGTTATTATTATTATACCCGGGTTAAGAATGTTTAGTATGATGTAGGCCTACTTAAATTGCCGGGGATTTACATAGTTTTCGTTTAAGAAAACTGTATTTTGTTGAAAGAGAATCGAAGGATTTGGCGAAATACCTACGAGGGATGTTGCTTAGGAGATCTAATAATAATGATGTTATGGGTTTTACTTCCCCTTTAATTACTGCGGCTTTTAGAGACGCCGGGGTACCAGAATTTTGCCCCGAAGGGGATCTTTAACGTGCCAGTAAATCTGTTGACTCGTCTCCATCGCATTTGCGCACCCTCAAATGCCTACTGACTGGCCCAGGATTCGATCATGGAAACTTGGGAACAGCATGCGATAACGTTACCGCTGAGTCACGCAGTCAGCTGCTTGGGAGATCGATAGGAAATAGGCTTCCTTATTAACTTGTAATGTGACTTCTTGAGATCTTGGAGACATGAGACGATTGTTTTCAGTTGGTTCCATTGGCGTCCAACAATGGTTCGTTGTTTTTTCATGCGGTTACTTTTAATGTATTTTTTTTATTTTTATTTTTCGAAGTCCAGGCCCTTAGGAGACCCTTAAATCGTTATGGCGATTTAGCCTGAATGCGAACACGGGAGCTACTGTAGCTAGTAAGTAATTCAAAGTACTGTACTGTGCGGTAGTTGATTGCTCATTATATTAATATGTTTCTTGCAAAAATATATGACTGACAGAACTTATGATTGACGATTATATTAGCCCACAATAGCTATGAGGTCTGGGTATTATGATTGAGCACGTTTCCAAGATTGTAATGTTTACAACAATAATTATTATTATTCCTGCACCCGTAATAACAGTTAACGAGTAGTGTAATGTGTCATCCAAGACCTTGAGAGAGGTTGTAGGCCTTATTTTACAGTACCGGTATGTTGCGGTTGATAAAATGTGATAATGACCCTCTATAAATATATGTTGTGTATCTTGTCGTAACATAAATACTGTTGTTCAGTTTTAATGACATATACGAAATGCCTTCTGATTGTTGTTTTAAAAAGTTTATATTTCCGCCTGAATCATTACTTGAATGAAAAAAAAGTTGTTCTTGGAAACGGTACATGTTTCAGGGACTAATGCACATTTTTTGTCCCCTTCATCAGCCAAAATTAAGCATTAAATGAACGAAATTATTATAAAGCGTAGCACTACACTTATCAATGGTCACTTAACCTGATATGGTGCACCATATTTATAGGTTGGTGAATTAATTGAGGCTCAGATCAAATTAATGTGGTTGTTGACAGTGTGACATATGCGAAGATAGTATGCGGAAAGTCTCTATATGTTCTGCAAAGGTTATTGAAGATGCATAACGTAGGCTAACCAGTTGTCGGTGCATTCACAGTCTTGTTTGAAGCAATAGGTAAATATAATGCATCACTATTTTGTGGATAATCAATGAAGATGCTTGGCATAAATGATCTAAATACCAATTAAAAACGGCAGATTGCAATAGAAATACGACGTAGTAGGATGGATTTCCTCTCGGCAATGAGGTTAGATCAATGTTTTGCCATGAAGTTAGATCAAAGTTTAGACTGGAAAATGATTTGTCTTCTGTTTCTGATTGTTGAGTAAGAATTGAAAATGTGACTACAGTCGGGATTGAAACCCGAATCTCTTGCGGTCCGAGCAGCTGCCTTTAGACACTTAATACTAATGCGGCTATGCCACGACTTGGAAACGTGTCTTGGCCATGATATTAATACAGATAATGGTAGTAGATAACTTTTAAAATGTGATATCAACACAAAATTAACATCTATTCATTTTTTTGAATATGCATTGAATCATTGGTACACGTTTCAACCTTTCATTGAGGTCTTCATTAGCCAAATGCTATATCTAATTCTTAAATCTACTGTAACAGTTATTCATAAAACGAAATGGGTATCGTTAAAATTTTTAGTTACATAATAGTACATTATGCAACAAGCCTATAATGGATATGATGGAAATTATGAAACTCTCTTCGCTCGATTTATAAAAATCTTCTTCTTCTTCTACCTTATCCGATACGGACGTTGGCTACCACCATGGCTAACACCTTCTTATCCTGTGCAATCCTGAAGAGTTCCGTGGAAGACAGCCCAAACCACGTTTTTAAATTATCCATCCAAGTTATTCGTCTCCTTCCTGGTCCACGCCGTCCTTCAATTTTACCCTGAAGTATAACTTGGAGCAGACGGTATTTTGGATTCCTCATCATGTGTCCCAAGTATTCCAATTTCCTCTTCTTAATTGTGTTTAACAGCTCAGGTTGGCTGCTCACACGCTGATGAACCTCGGCATTACTCACATGTTCTGTCCACGAAATTTTAAGAATCCGCCGGTATATCCACATTTCAAAAGCTCGAATCTTCTTTTCTGTAGCTACGGACAAGGTCCAAGCTTCAACACCATAAAGAAGGGTGGAGACAACATAACACTTCACAATTCTTTTCTTAAGCGTCATACTGAGATCTCGACAGCATAGTAGTTGTTTCATTGTCATAAAGATGGATCTAGCCTTCTCTATACGGCATCTTATTTCAACCGAAGGATCCCAATTCTCATTAATATTCTGTCCTAAATAAACCAAACTCTTGACTCGCTCAATCTGATGTCCATCGACTAAAAGGACTTGTGACAATGCTGGTTTTCGCGATATTATCATATATTTTGTTTTCTTAATGTTGAGGTCAAGGCCATATTGTTTACTCTTTTGATACACCATAGTAACAATCTCTTTAAGTCCTTCGAAACTATTTGCAATCAATACAGTATCATCTGCGTACCGTATATTATTAATATAATTACCATTGACCTTAATACCTTGTTGAATGCCATCAAGTGCCTCGGAGAAAATCTGTTCTGCATAGATATTATAAAGAAGTGGTGAAAGAATGCATCCTTGTCTCACACCACGCATTATTTCCACTGATCTCGATATATGTCCATCAATTCTGATACTAGCCTTTTGACCCCAGTATAAATTAATGATGATCCGAATGTCTTTCTCATCTATTCCTGAGTTCTTGAGTGCATTATACAACTTATCATGCTGACAACGGTCAAAGGCTTTTGCATAGTCCAGAAAACATGCATATACATCCTGATTCACCTCACGGCATCTCTGGAAAAGAACTTGAAGCGCAAATAAGGCCTCACGAGTTCCTAGACCGTTGCGGAACCCAAACTGCGTGTCACTGATATTCATCTCGCATTTCCTGTATATGCGATTATGGATAACTTTGAGAAATATCTTGAGCACATGACTCATAAGACTGATTGTCCTGAAGTCACTACATGACTTAGCCATCGGTTTCTTCGGAAGAGCAATAAATGTAGACAAGAGCCAGTCTTCTGGTAATATGCCCGTGTCGTATATCTTGTTATATAAATTAGTGAGCGTCACAATGCTATCATCATCCAAGATCTTCAATAATTCCACTGGAATGTCATCTTGACCAGGAGCCTTACCATTTTTCGCTATCCTAATCGCATATTTCACTTCATCCATGGTGATCATGGGTCCAACAACTGAAGGAATTTCGGGTCGGGAAGGACGATGATCATCATTAAAAAGCTCTAGTATATATTTCTCCCAAACCTGTAATTTTTCTTCAACTTCAAATACCGTGTTACCTTGACTATCAACCAAGTTGACTGTGTTTCTTTTCCTGTGTCTACCTGAAACTTCTTTGATTTTCTTATGGACCTGGAAAGTATCATATTTACTATTAAGTTCTTCAATTTCTTTGCACCTATCTGACATCCAAACTTCCTTGGCTTGTCTGATCTTATTCTTTATCAATCTATGAATAAACCAATATTCTTCATTATCTCTTCCTTTGACTTCTCTTCGTTTATCCATTAGATTCAATATTTCGTCCGTCATCCATGCCTTCCTTTTTTTATGTTGTCTCTTGTTCTTAAGAAAATGATCTCCAACCCTCTTCAATGAGGTTTTAAAAGTGTCCCAAAGTTCCAAGGGCTGCATGTCATTTGAATTCAACGTCTTAAGATCAGTGGCAAGAGCAGCAGCCACCTGTGACCTTGTATTTATTTCCCGAAGGGCATCAGTATCATATTTATTTTGTGTTGTTTTTATCGGAATCTTGTTAAGCCGGACACAAATTTTGCTAATGAGAGGATTGTGGTCAGAAGGAACATCTGCTCCTGGATAGGTTTTTGCAAAAATCACGCTGTTTCTAAATCTGTTTATAATTAGAATGAAATCAATTTGATTTCTTATTATGTTGTCTGGACTATCAGCAGGTGCTTTCCACGTATAAAGTCTCCTGGCAGGAAGCTTAAACCAAGTATTAGCAATGACAAAGTTCTCCTCTCTACAAAACTGCACTAAACGATCCCCTCTGTTGTTTCTTTGTCCGAGACCCCACTGGCCCACAATGTGTTCTTCAGGACCTTTCCCAACCTTTGCATTAAAATCTCCCATAACTAGGGTTACATCATGTTCTTTGGTGTCTTTGAGAACGGTCTGAATTTGGGCATAGAATTCCTCAACATCTTCATCGCTTTTGTCACTGGTAGGGGCATACACTTGAATGAGATTAATGTGGAAAGGTTTACCACGTAACTTTAACATCATTATTCTACTGGAGAATGGTATACAACTGATAACAGCAGACTGCAAACTTTTGTCCACTATAAAACCCACTCCATGCAAATGCCTGGCATCATTATTACCACTGTAGTATATCATGCAATCCTCCACATTACAATCTCCTGTCCCCGGCCATCTCATCTCACTTATACCCATTATGGACACATTCATCCTCTTCATCTCATGAATTGTATTGTGAATCTTTCCTGCTTCAAACATACTCCGTACATTCCACGTTCCTATCTTCAGGGCTGACCGGGAGATTCTTCGCACCCTCTGACCACTTAAGGTCTGCCCGGGACTAAGGGCCAATGTAATTGGGTTTTCAGCCATGAAGATTATCCTGGGGAAAAATAATTGAGGTGGTTTCCCGTTGCCTTCCTCAATGCGCAGTAACCACATCACATTCCAACATCCAAGGATGCCATGATATGATGCAGCTGTTTGCTGATGCAAGGTCGACAGATCGATCTTGTATCAACAATAATGATATAGCTGCTGCCACTATATCATGTCCTCAGTTGATCCGCGGGTGCAAGCACCACTCTCAACAAGAGCCCCTATCAGCCATTGGGACGCGCCGTGTCGGGGTTGAGGACTTCCCCGCCCAGATCCGTCTTCCACAGAGTACAGAAAAGCCCTTACTCAGTTCAGAGCTCCTCCCCCATGGAAGCTGCACCTGGCACGGTAAACATACTCGTCTTAATTACCATTATAGGCGAGTTGCATACGACTGTTATGTTCGACGACAATTATAACTATTTTATGTTCGAACATAAATAATCATATATATCTGTTGAGATTTCGCCAGTTTTATGTACTGAACAGAGCGCATGGGACGCGGAGAATACCTTGTATTCGGCCATGGCCTCCTCGAATAGCCTACCCCACTATGACACTAGCTACGCAGTGAAATTTTAAAATAGGATGCCGTGGAAGTCAGCGCAGGTGCGATGCTATCCTTACCTAATTGGTCACACACGGTTTCTTGAGCTCTGATTGGTGGGAGAAACTGTAGGCTATCATAATGAAAACTTGTACTATAATTTCGCCACGGTCGAACATAAACGTCTCTTATTCATAAAATCTTTGAGTGCTAGTTTAGCTATAAAGTATTTTGACTAACAAATATTTGGAAGTAGGTGCATCTAAAACTGTGCCATTGAAGAATGAGAGGCTTGATGACACGACGGTCATCTCAACAATTAAGGTCAAATAACTTCCAACGGTTTTGATTGTAGCCTACGTCTAAAACAAAAAAGAAAAGAAAGGGAGATTCCATGTCTCAAGATCGCAAGGGTAAAATTAATGTTAATTCAGAAGCTCTCTTGCTTTAACACTAATAATGGTATTATCGGTGAATGGTGTCTTCCTGATTGCGACCATTCCGGATTGCGTTCACCTCATTAGCAGTCCAGATTGCGGTCACTTTCAATTTAGGGAAGAGCTATAAACATACCAGCGTCCAGATTGCGGTCACTTTTCTTGGGAGACCGGTCCGTTTGTAACTCCCCTGGGGATTTCCTCACCTTTCACTTCCACCCCTCTTGCCAATGTTGAGGTACATGCCATATGTCAGTTCTCTTTGGAATGTTAATAAACCTAAAACTTCAAATGTTTGATTTTGTGTGTAGGACTGGGCGGGGACTAAAATTGATTACAAAGGGGATTTAAAATCAAACGCAAAACAAATTACTTTTACAAGACGAATTTTTCGAGGTAATAAAAAGAAAGTTTTTCACTATTTACAGTAGGCTACCTATTCTAAAAATAGATATCTCGCGTCTCAAATGGGAGGAGAGGGGCAGAAATTTAAAATTATACCCTGTAGGCCTAAGTATAAAATTTCCCGTTAAAACAATTTTGTTTAAAGTGAAGGTCGTCAATTCCCATCCTGAAACGTTTCTATTCTTAAGACTGAAAATGTTTTAACCATTGCTTTACGAGGTGCTGTCAGATTGGGAGGGGACTTTTTTTTTTTTTTAGCGAAGTTTTATGGGGTGTGCTCAGCTGAACACTGAACTGTATTCTTTGGTTAGGTAGTGAAATATCAGTTTCCCCTTGTTATCCACAAAACTAACGGAAGGTATGAGTCAGTGGGGAAAAACCAAGAACCAAGGACCGGTCTCCCAAGAAAAGTGACCGCAATCTGGACGCTAGAATGTTTATAGTTCTTTCCTAAAATGAAAGTGACCACAATCTGGACTGCTAATGAGGTGAACGCAATCCGGAATGGTCGCAATCAGGACACAACCGTATTATCCACAGTTTGCTTTACAGGAACAAATATGGATGGCGTAACTACTAGAAGGAAATATGATGTTTATATGGAAACTAAAAACTTTACAGAGGGAACTTATAGATCAATGTTAAAATAGCGTGATTACGTATTTTTCAAAGTAGCCGTTTTGCTTGTTAAGTTTTGAAGTCATCTTTTCAGTGCTGCCTGTATAAACTGTAAGTTGACCGGTAACTCTTCAGTCGGTCAACACGCATTAGAGCAATGACTGGGTGGGAGTACAGTGTGCATGATATAAAGTAGTAAGTCAATAAACACTCATGAAAAAAAAAGCGTTAATTATAATCACTAGTAACAATGGGGCTCGGCCAAAGGCCTAGCCGTCTTGAAACACCGGATCCCATGAGAACTCCGCAGTTAAGCAACATTGGGCGCAGTCAGAACTTTGATGGTATGCCGGCTCTAGGTACTGCGCGCTGTTGGCCAACATAAGGAGGAGCGGAAAGGCCCTGGCCACCCTACCGCAAGTAAACTCCGACTGGGGGTAGCCTCTTCGGCGGCTCGGACCTGCCTTCGGGCAGAATACCAATCAATTATTTTTATTATTAACAATGGGGCAATTTATGATTACGCGCTTCGACCGTCAAGCGGTCATCTGATCCTGTTCACTGGGAGATGAGATTTATATACAGTGCAAATATAGTGTCTAAGCAGTGTGTTTTCCGTTGTGATCTATAGTATTCTGCAAGAAAGAAGTTAGTGAAGTGACGAAACTCTCCCTACATCGCTTAGTACGTAGACCGACCTTGCTGTATGGAAGTGAGAGCTGGGTAGATTCGTGATATCTGATTCATAAGCTAGAGGTATCTGATATGAGAGTAGCACGAATAATTGCAGGGAAAATAGGTGGAAACAATGACATGAAGGTACTCGTAATGAAGACCTAAGGGCAAAGTTAGAAATGAACACTCGAGATGAAACTGTTCGTATGAGCTGCCTTAGATGGTGGGGTCACGTGAGGAGAATGGGACAGGAGAGATTACCTAAGAGATTAATGAGTTCGGCTGTAGAGGGTAAGAGAAGTAGAGGTAGATCTAGGAGACAATTTCGAAGTGACAGGTGTATTATCAGAGGATGTCGCATAGTGTTCATAATTAATACACGTAATTATTTTCCTGGGTGTTTATTGACTTATTGTGAGTTAGCCGTGGTCGTTACGGCGTGTCTCATGGCAGTCGCTCACATCCAGGAGCCAGGGAGGTTTGAATTCCCCCGCCGGCAACCTTGAAGATGGTCTTCTGTGGTTTCCCATCTTCCTTCCAGGCAAATGCCGGGGTTGGTCCCTAACTATAGGCCACAGCCGCTACCTTCCAACTCCTCGTCCTTACATTCAAACTTTCCTCCCCAAACAACACTCCACACGCGACGGTACTTGTAGCTCACCCCATGGGTGTCCGCATAGAAGCAGCTACAAACTGGCAAGCCGAACATGTCCTCGGACACTTCCTGCAGTAAAAAAAACCATACGCTAATAAAAAGAAAAACGTATTAATTTACATTGTATATATTGTACGGAAGGTGGGTAGATTATAGGCTAGGGAATAACCCACCCACCAAGGGAAGATGATTAAGAGAAGGAAGTAGATTTGGGATTGGAAAAGAAGGATAGAAGAATAGGAGGAGAGTCCCACAAAAGTTATTAATTTGACTTTTAATCCATTTAGAAGCGGTTGCCACCGCAAATATGTGCTCGGATACCTAAAGTGGCTACGAGCTTGGTCGAAGCTGACGGGAACCGCAGCTGAGACTTGGGCAGTTTGCCAGAGAGAAGCTTTAGTGTGTTTCCTCCCAAGCACGAACAAAAGTACTATAGGGAAGGGTGATGGTCTGGCCAGACAGATAGTAAAAGCTTTATTGTATATGAACGAGGGCATAAACCTAGGAAGAGCTAGGAAAGCCAGGATCCTGCCTAACTGTATTATCAAAGAAATGATGAATCCAAAAACAAATATTTAATTTATTTAACAATGCAGAAAGTTTGAGGAAATTAACAATTATGCAATATAATTTTAATAAACATGGTCCATTTGAACTTTTTAACAAATAGGGTCGCAGACCTCTTAACATTAAACGGTTGCTCCAGGCAATTAACAATTTACAAGGTTTCAAACCTTACATGTTTCTGAAATCTTTATGAGATTTAAACAAATGAACAATAAAATAATTAAAGCTTGAACGTGAATTGAAGTACAAAAAGTGCACCTTAAGAAATTCTGGAGAGAATGTTCTAGAGAAAGTGACAACTTTGAAAATAACAATAATAACAACGTGAAAATAAGATAGAAGTTCCTACAACTTCTTATATTTATACAGAGTTAATATATGGGAATTATACAAAGAGGACAGGTCACTTACTGTGAAACCTGGAGAAAGTGAAAAGGAAGTTTCTAGACTTCTTATACCTTGAATAAGACTCGCAAGTTAAATGAGGCAGTTTTCATTTAGCGAGACCAAAAAATAACTCACTCAGGAGTTGAGAGAATTGTTTTCCCTGCTTTTGAAGGGAGGAACAATGTAAATTTAAAACTTGTATCACACAAGAAATTATGCAGAATTTAATTAATGTTAAACTAGCAAAGTTGGAAGGGCACTTCGTAAGTAACACCTTATAGAAAGTTACATTTTTATAAATAATGGTTGTTAGTAGAAGGTTAAGAAAAGATCATTGGGATATAGGAACAATGTTCATGGCCGTATTTAATATAACCGGACGATCGCGACGCGGTAGAAAAGTGGAGCAAGCACTGATTAACACTATAGTCTGTAAAGATGGATGCAAAGTTCACTATAGAAACACTAAAGTTCATGAAAAAGAAAGTTATTGCAATTATGGAGATAACTGATTGCACTATGTAGGTGAAAGTCTATTTCTTGAAAAAGTTGTAATTTACAATTAAATGCGCCATAGAATTTTCCAGAGGTTCCAGCGGAGGACGAAAATTCACTATTGTAGTAATTTAGTTTTAAACAGAATTCTCCCAAGTACGTGAGAAATACATGACGGCAGGACTCGCAGACAGAGAACAAGTTCTAGAAGGTTCCAGAACGACCTTAGCAGAAAATGGGGTTGAGAAAATCCAACGGAGGAAATAGTTTTAAAATTATAGGCAGCGGGTATTAGATAATATCCCACGTAGCGAGAGGATTTCTCGTTTGAATCGCTTAAGAAAAGCTCTTTTATAGTAAGGTTGGCTTATACAAGTAAAAGCTCAACATGGCAAAACCCACGAAGAATGATTATTGCCCCAAGTAAATAATTTCACACTGCCTATAATTAAAAGCACTTGGAAGTTAAAACCATGAAGATGAGGTTAAAACTTTTTAAAAATGGTACTTATCTCGATTTCATGTTGAAGTCGGAGTTCCTTAGGAAGACTATCTAGCCAACATGGCGTAGGAGAGTGTGTGCCTCTTAGTTTGAGGCTAGCTCGAGAGGAGCTTTGACTGATCGAGTCAACTGCAGACGGAGAAGTGAGAGCAGCTTAACGAAGCATGGAGAGACCTGGGAAGGGGAGAGAGTGGGGGGAGGAAACAAAAGGTATACATATCAGCATAACCAACTTTAAAGAAAAAAAAATAATCTTCTTTTGCTGAGCTGGTCTTCAAAGAGTTGACAACAGTATCTGGTAGCCAAATGGATATGGAATTCCTCCTGCGCGAGGAAGAGTTGAAGAGCTTCAGAGATTTGTTGTTATATGACGCTAGGTGGGTCACAGAATATATATCTGAAACATACTCACACAAAATATAAGAAATTTGCACATAGAGGAGAAAACAAATGATCACTGTTGGTGTTTGACAAAAAGGAAGGAAAGAACGTGCAAAAGCATTCAAAATTGTGATCTCAGGTACCGTGCATTCCAAGAATGCACCATACTGGGAGGGGCAGACACCAACAGCGAGCAAGAAAAACAAGTACAGTAATGAACCATTGCCGAAAAGTAATCTTGTGATCTGACCATTAGTAGTCAAGTCTCTGAATACCCTGACTCTCCTATCTCTTCCAGGGTAACACTTAGTCACTTTTCCAAAAGGCCAGACTAGGGGGGGGGTGAAACATCCCTAACCAAGACCAAGTCTCCCACTTTGATGTCGGGACTGGAAAGAAACCACTTCTGCCTCCGTTGCAAGGAAGTTAAATATTCCAAGTTCCACCTTTTCCAAAAAGAATTACGGAGGGCTTCAAGTTTCCGCCAAACAATAAGTAAATCAAAATCCCTGAAAGAATTGGGAAGGGGAGGAGGGGCAGAGAGAGAAGGGCGTGTAAAGAAGCGACCAGGTGAAAGTGGAAGGAGGTTATCAGGGTCATTGGAAAGCGGAATTGAAAGGCGAGAATTATCAACACTTTCAATCACAAGATAGCTGGAAGCTGAGGGAAATAAAGCACTAGTAAAGATTGCGATACGATGAGAAAGAAGAATTGGCAAGTTTAAACAAAGCGTATAGGAACAAGTACATCTATTCAGGACAAGAATATACCAAATAAACAAAGGAACTATGCGAGTAGAAAGCAAGAACGCCATAGGTAACAAACGAGTAGCCATAAACAATGACCTCAAGTTATAATGAGTATCAAGGGGGTTACTCAGAAAAATACTTAAGTCAGCGAAAAACGTGACATAACAAGTATGATTACAAAAACACATCGAATGTGACGTCGAGAAAAAACAAGTTTGTTCATCAATGAACATTAAGAACGCAAAATATGCAAGCAAATTGCAATACATACGCGCGTGAGAAATACGCAACGAAGTTTTGAAGCAGGGATCGAAGCAATTGTAAGATACGAGCGTGAGTAATTGAGGGACGTAAACAAGCACGGCCTTGACACACATAGTACAACGAGATAAGACATAAATAGCTGACAGAGTCCTTAAGCGGAACAAGTTTATTTTGGGAAGTAGGTAAACGGCTTCTGTGCATGTAGTAGCAACGCGCTAGACAATGCTTGGCAATCAGCCAAAGTTGAGATAAGAGAAACTTGCTTTGAACTGTGTCAAGCGTACAGGAAATAAACAACTTGGCATTCCTCAGGCGTGTATACATACAAGTCTGACAACCAAGCAGTTCGAAGTACACACACAACATTTGGTGAATCAGCTGTAACTTAAAGCAGAACGAGTAACACGACATGCAGTCAATCGTAACTTGGACGTGAAAAAGCAATTTAAAGCTATATGAAATAAAGTAGAAAATCAATTTCGCATAATTGAGAGGATCACGAAATCGGACAATTTTCAACAAAAAGAAGCTTAATTCTTCCGAGCAAAGAAGACAAGCTGGGACATTGAGACGAAGGTTATGCATAAGAATAGTTATTCAAGATGCAATAGAATTCAGAGTTTCAATCGGTTTCATGAGCGACTTCCAATTGCGAGGAAGGGGGGAGGAGCCGGCCGTGGCCATCCTTCTACATAACGAAAGAAGTGAAACATAGCGTACAGCAAAGTGATGGTGACTGATAGCCATGGTTTTACACAAGGGGAAGATAGTTTTCGAGGAATAGTTTAAGCAATTAACTGCTATAAAAAATGACGTAAGAAGATAGACGAAATAACACAAAGCAAGGCGAACTTGAATGGCCATCTTGTGCGGGAAGAAAGAAAAACCATTTAAACAACTTACAGGGGCAGCGCAGTTGTTCACGATAAGACATCGTTTCGACAAGTGGTTTTCAAAAATATTGAGATTTGAAACATGAGCGTTCTCTTTTTCAGAAATGGGATTTATGTCAGCTGTGACGAAATGACATTGAGCTTTGGTTTGAACACTGGTATGTTTGATTTCGCCAGTAATAACCCAACCAAAATCGGTGTCTCTAGCGACCACGGTTGAAGATAACTTGCGTGTTTGTTTGCGAATGCAATTCCAAAAAACATTGGCACTGAAAAGTACATCAATGGGACCTTGGGCATTAAACTGAGGATCGGCTAACCTTAAGTGCGAAGGAATCTTTAATCCGGAGGTATTGATAGAGTGACTTGGAGTGTCCTTGCCAATACTGGTAAGAATGAGACAGTTTAAATTAAGATTGGTGTTTCTTTGACAAACGTCTCTGATTTTCAATTTTGAAGACTGCAAAACTTGAGTTTTCAAATTGTCAATGCCGGTCACATTGATAGAAGTAGGCGATGACGAAAGACCTAGTTTTTTAATCAACGATTGCGAAACAAAGTTATGAGTTGAAGCGGAATCGAGAAGACCACGGGTTCGCAACCAATTTCCAAATCTATCTTGGATTTCAAATTGTACAGTGGTCAACAGGGTTTGCGCACTGTGAAAAGTTTCGGCGTGGGAAATGCAGGAAGAAGCATTAGTTTGTTCGGAGCTGCTCTGCATGGAGCTTAAAAAGGCAGGTGCTAATGACCTCGATTTATCGTGAACGTGCAATAAAGAATGATGCGGTTTTTTGCAATGAAAACAAAGATTTGATGACGTACAGTTCGAAGAAGAATGCTTAGGTGATAAGCAATTGAAACAATGCTTGCTGTTTAAGACAAACTTTCTTCGATCTTCGACAGACAATTCTTTAAAGGATTTGCACAAATACAAGGTGTGAAGCTTTTTACAGAGCGTGCATTTTAACGATTTGTTAAGCGGCCTGATATCTTCTCTTGAATGATTAAAAGAAGAACGGGTTTGATTGTTTTCGACAAATGGGGGCTGATGTCCCTTTGAAGAAGCAAGTTTTTTTTCAAAAATTTGACACTGAGGATTCGTTTCGACTTTTTCGCACTGAAATGCGAGTGCTGTAAGGAATTGACATCGACTGTTGAGAAACGAGATGAGGTGTTCGAAGGAAAATTCCTTGTTGCAGGTGAGTTCGATCTCCCAGGCCTTCAGTGTCGAAAAATCGAATCTTGATGTAGCTAGGTGAATAAGTATGGTGTCCCATGTTTGGACAGGCTGTTTTAGCTGGTATAACGCTCTGACATTTAACTGCATAGAATCTAAGAGGTCTCTTAAAGATGTGACGTCATTAGGTTTGACGGCAGGTAAGTTGAAGAGACAACGGATGTGTCGAGCGACACTCAAACGTAAATTGCCATATCTCTCTTTAAGGAGATTAAAGGCGATGTGGTAGTTGTCTGCGCTTAAAGGCAGTGACTCAACCAAGGTCAAGGCCTCCGATTCCAAAGACGTGCGGAGGTAGTAAAATTTATGTATGTCTGGGATCTCGATATTTTCATGAATTAAAGAGCAGTAAAGTTCGTAAAAAGAATACCATTCACCTTCCTTGCCTGAGAAGTGCGGTAGGCTTATCTTGGGAAGTAACGGTTTCGGTTTGTTCTTGTGAACTGAAGCGGGTGCTAACTGGGCCGGATTGATGACCCTAGTGTCCGGTTCTGAGATATTGCGGATCAGTTGGTGGGCCTTTGCAATTCCTTCAAAGTACAAGGGTTCGACCTCGTCCCGATCCGATTGCAGTTCTGGACAAGCTGATTCGATCTCGGTTTGAATTTGGTCATAATAATCATAAGACCGTTCGTACAACTTAAGGCGATGAGTCAAGATATCTAAATCACACTCGGCGGGATTTAACTTGTTAATAAAATTTCGGAATCTAGTGAGTTGCCCTTTATAAGAAGAACGTCTAGCAATGAGAGTTTCATCTTTTTCAGTAGGAGCCATGATGAAAAGAATAAATTGAAATACAACTCACGAAACTGTAGAACCTTGGAGACGCTGTCAGGTTTGCAGCAGAGAATGGGTCGAAAGAACAGGACACACCATAGGAGACAGGAGCGGCCTCTTTCCCGTTCACAGGCTTTGCATGATGTAGATATAGCTGAAAAATCCAAGGCAGATATTAGAAATATGCAAAGTATTGTCAAATGACACTTTTAAAAAGAGAGAAGAAAAAATGGGCTCTCCCGGGTTTCTGGGACCAAATTTTGGGTAGATTATAGGCTAGGGAATAACCCACCCACCAAGGGAAGATGATTAAGAGAAGGAAGTAGATTTGGGATTGGAAAAGAAGGATAGAAGAATAGGAGGAGAGTCCCACAAAAGTTATTAATTTGACTTTTAATCCATTTAGAAGCGGTTGCCACCGCAAATATGTGCTCGGATACCTAAAGTGGCTACGAGCTTGGTCGAAGCTGACGGGAACCGCAGCTGAGACTTGGGCAGTTTGCCAGAGAGAAGCTTTAGTGTGTTTCCTCCCAAGCACGAACAAAAGTACTATAGGGAAGGGTGATGGTCTGGCCAGACAGATAGTAAAAGCTTTATTGTATATGAACGAGGGCATAAACCTAGGAAGAGCTAGGAAAGCCAGGATCCTGCCTAACTGTATTATCAAAGAAATGATGAATCCAAAAACAAATATTTAATTTATTTAACAATGCAGAAAGTTTGAGGAAATTAACAATTATGCAATATAATTTTAATAAACATGGTCCATTTGAACTTTTTAACAAATAGGGTCGCAGACCTCTTAACATTAAACGGTTGCTCCAGGCAATTAACAATTTACAAGGTTTCAAACCTTACATGTTTCTGAAATCTTTATGAGATTTAAACAAATGAACAATAAAATAATTAAAGCTTGAACGTGAATTGAAGTACAAAAAGTGCACCTTAAGAAATTCTGGAGAGAATGTTCTAGAGAAAGTGACAACTTTGAAAATAACAATAATAACAACGTGAAAATAAGATAGAAGTTCCTACAACTTCTTATATTTATACAGAGTTAATATATGGGAATTATACAAAGAGGACAGGTCACTTACTGTGAAACCTGGAGAAAGTGAAAAGGAAGTTTCTAGACTTCTTATACCTTGAATAAGACTCGCAAGTTAAATGAGGCAGTTTTCATTTAGCGAGACCAAAAAATAACTCACTCAGGAGTTGAGAGAATTGTTTTCCCTGCTTTTGAAGGGAGGAACAATGTAAATTTAAAACTTGTATCACACAAGAAATTATGCAGAATTTAATTAATGTTAAACTAGCAAAGTTGGAAGGGCACTTCGTAAGTAACACCTTATAGAAAGTTACATTTTTATAAATAATGGTTGTTAGTAGAAGGTTAAGGAAAGATCATTGGGATATAGGAACAATGTTCATGGCCGTATTTAATATAACCGGACGATCGCGACGCGGTAGAAAAGTGGAGCAAGCACTGATTAACACTATAGTCTGTAAAGATGGATGCAAAGTTCACTATAGAAACACTAAAGTTCATGAAAAAGAAAGTTATTGCAATTATGGAGATAACTGATTGCACTATGTAGGTGAAAGTCTATTTCTTGAAAAAGTTGTAATTTACAATTAAATGCGCCATAGAATTTTCCAGAGGTTCCAGCGGAGGACGAAAATTCACTATTGTAGTAATTTAGTTTTAAACAGAATTCTCCCAAGTACGTGAGAAATACATGACGGCAGGACTCGCAGACAGAGAACAAGTTCTAGAAGGTTCCAGAACGACCTTAGCAGAAAATGGGGTTGAGAAAATCCAACGGAGGAAATAGTTTTAAAATTATAGGCAGCGGGTATTAGATAATATCCCACGTAGCGAGAGGATTTCTCGTTTGAATCGCTTAAGAAAAGCTCTTTTATAGTAAGGTTGGCTTATACAAGTAAAAGCTCAACATGGCAAAACCCACGAAGAATGATTATTGCCCCAAGTAAATAATTTCACACTGCCTATAATTAAAAGCACTTGGAAGTTAAAACCATGAAGATGAGGTTAAAACTTTTTAAAAATGGTACTTATCTCGATTTCATGTTGAAGTCGGAGTTCCTTAGGAAGACTATCTAGCCAACATGGCGTAGGAGAGTGTGTGCCTCTTAGTTTGAGGCTAGCTCGAGAGGAGCTTTGACTGATCGAGTCAACTGCAGACGGAGAAGTGAGAGCAGCTTAACGAAGCATGGAGAGACCTGGGAAGGGGAGAGAGTGGGGGGAGGAAACAAAAGGTATACATATCAGCATAACCAACTTTAAAGAAAAAAAAATAATCTTCTTTTGCTGAGCTGGTCTTCAAAGAGTTGACAACAGTATCTGGTAGCCAAATGGATATGGAATTCCTCCTGCGCGAGGAAGAGTTGAAGAGCTTCAGAGATTTGTTGTTATATGACGCTAGGTGGGTCACAGAATATATATCTGAAACATACTCACACAAAATATAAGAAATTTGCACATAGAGGAGAAAACAAATGATCACTGTTGGTGTTTGACAAAAAGGAAGGAAAGAACGTGCAAAAGCATTCAAAATTGTGATCTCAGGTACCGTGCATTCCAAGAATGCACCAGAAGGAAGATTGTAGTAACCGTGAATCGTGTGATTATGAGCCACGGGACCTCCTTTTTACGTGGAATCCGAACCACAGGGCATGGCATTTCACATCGAAAATCTCACATGCATTGACCGGGAATCGAACCCAGTCCAATATATACATTGTACCCCCGCCCAGTCATTCGGCAAATCGTGTTGACGACTGAAGAGTTACAACTGACAGTAATGAAAATCCACAGCCTGCTTCCAGTCTCCGACCGGGTCAGGAATGGAATGAATGAAGCCCCCATCTAGCGGCGAGGATATGAACTGTGCCGGCTGCCGAGGCCTGACGCACTCCTCTGGGGCAATGATTAAATGAATGACAGATGAAATGAAATGATAGTGGAGAGTGTTGCTGGAATGAAATTTTGACAGGGAAAACCGGAGTACCCGGAGAAAAACCTGTCTGCCTCCGTTTTGTCTAGCACAGATCTCACATGGAGTCACCGGGATTTGAACCACGGACCCAGCGGTGAGAGGCCGGCGTGCTGCCGCCTAAGCCACGGAGGCTTTACAACTGACAGTAATAAATAATGTAATTTTGCTTGTATATTTCTCACTTGTTAGTTTAGGGGCTGCGACAACGCGGTCATGTAGCCCCGTGTACTTAGGGTGTGTATCTGTTTTAATTCAAGTAAGGACTGCAGACGATCAATTTTCAAGCAGTTCCTACTTTTGCCGCCAATTGCCACCGTCAACGACTACTAGTTCAGAACTTAGCTACCTGACGTCACCGCAGTCGGCTCTTGGCAACGAACGTAGGAACCTAAGAGTGTTGTTTACATTCTTAACCTATACAATGTAGCGTCACACAGGTGTAATTAGTGGAAGATTCTTTAACATGTCATAAATCTATGACATGGGACCGCCGGCTTTACTTCCCCTCCGAAGGAAGGCATACCGAGGGATTTTAACGCTCTTAAAAAATCCGACGACTTTGGCCGGATTTGAACCCGCGATCTTGGGCATAGAAGTTCAGCATGCTACCGACTACGCCACCGAAGCCGCTGAAACACCATAAGTCTAATCATTACAGTAGCCGTAATTGAAAAAAAAAAACAACAACAAATGTATTGTTCACCTTGGTAAACATTGTTCTAATTTAACTGGAGAGGAAACTTTCAGATGGAAAAATCCATACCTATGTTGACAACCGATTAATGGCTGGATAGGAGGTTACAGTACAGTACACTGTAAAACCTTCTTCCCGGATCGACTATCGAACTTAAGTCCTTCTGTTCGGTCGCTAAGAGATTATGCTCATGCATTTGTAAGTAGCATCAAACTGTTTTCTGGGAACTTTCTCATTGATAAATAATAGCTCGGTCAATCATGTGGAAGGGTTTGAATCTGGGTCACGAGATACTGTGATGTATTGTGGCACTGCATACCGGCACTGAGATGCATGTTGTTGTTGTTGTTTCATTTGAGTGGCTTTGACATCGTGGTCATTTAGCACCGTGTACAAGGGTGGTGTATATAGATAGAATTTGCCTGATAACCTGTTATTATTGTAGTAGTGTGTGTGTAATTGAGGTGAGGATTGGGAAGGAGGTGGCCGCGGTCTTAAGTTAGTAACCACCCCGGCATTTTCCTGGAGTAGAAGTGGAAAACCACTTCCAGGATGGCTGAGGTGGGAATCGAACCTACCTCAGTTTTGCCTCACGAGGCTATGTGTACCCTGTTCCAGCCCTCAGATCAGAATTGAATTTCTTTGTAGAGCCGGGAATCAAACCCGGACCTCCAGGGTGACAAGCCAAAAATACTAGCCGCTACACCAGAAAGTTGAAATCTATTTAATGCTGTTATAGTTTAATCATTTCTTATACCGATTGCATTACCTACGAGTTGTCCGGCTCCGTGACTAAGTAGGCAACATGCTAGAATTTGCTTGAGTAGCCCTCGATCTTCGGAATTTTAACTCCCTATGGTTGATTCCCGTAACTCGGGGACTGAGTGTTTGTGATGTCTGTTTCATCTTATTATATAATACGCTAAGGTGTATGTTTCACAAAACTCAAGCTCCTAAACCAGAGGGAGTTAGAAGGTGTGGTTTGTACCAAAATCTTCCAAATCGTCTCAATCAACGAGCTTTAAAGATACTATAGAGAGGCAGGAGCGCCGCAAGACTGAAGCTACTTGAAACTGTGTCCGCCATTTTCTCTGGAGTCAAGGGAAAGGGGGAGGGGAGGAGCTATGGCATATGTTGAAGTATCAGAGCAGGGCCTGTTGGAACATTAATAAGAAACATATTTACGATAAGGTATGAAGTCCAATCACTTCTTAAACATTCCGAATAGTTTCAAGTTACAACAATAGTGCTGTAGGCTATTTACACTGCACAATTGTAAATACTGTCCCTTAAATAGAATCAGCTTTGTTAAAACTTGTCTCACTTGCCATCCTCTCATTCGAGAGGACTTTCCTCTGAGTGCATGATATACTCTGCAAGTGAAGTAATACTTCAATATCAGCTTCACATAATGCGATTCTTCACATGGTTCTACTGCATTGAATAGGTGTTCAAAGGAAGAGAACAAACATCAGTTTAACCTTGTAAATACCTTGGTCTCTAGTTTGAGCAAGATATTTTAGCAGTTTTTGTCCATGATATGTGCATTACTCCTGAAAACACATTCTGCTGTCTTACACAAATATTTCAAATCTTCGGATGGATATACAATGAGTTGCTCACATCTTTGCATTTTATGAAACCACACTTTGCGTCATTAGGCCTACTCATTGTCAGTAGAACATTTAAGCATTCCACACATTTGATTTTCTTCGACACATTTCTTACAACGCTACCTGCAACATATTCTACCACTTGATCACTGAAAATGGAAAGGGTTTCAAAACACTCTACATACGTAGTCAAGTTCACTTAGGCCTACATCAACATTAATTACAACAGGCTGCATAATGGGAGGACTTAGGCTTAGACTATTATGTCTTCACATTAGCTTTAGGGGAAGGATCAATTTGAGCAATTAAGCATTTTCTATATGCAGCTTTGAATCCTAAGGCATTGGGATTGTTTCTGTATTTTTCAACGGGAATCTGGAACAAAAACAATTCCTTCTGTTACGGTACCAGTACGAATATATATCGTATACCGTATAGGCCTGTATCAGACATTAATAGAAAGCAATGGAGACCAGATGTTCTGGAAAATTGATAGTAACATCCTTATTGTATCCGTGCAGTGAAATATATTAGTAGCACAATTAGGCTATACTTATGTAAAATAGAATATATCCGTTGTTTTATTGCTTCGATTAGTACAGCCGTACGCTGAACATACAGCAGGCATCGCTGCGGAAATTAATATGCAGTAGATTTCAACCTAGTAACACAAACGACAATAGAAATCAAATTCACTGAACTCTTCCCTCGCAATCAGCTGACTGAATGTTTTGACTTTATGACTCCGGAAAACATGGCGGACGTTCTTACCAATATCTTCCGCTAAGAGCGCTGTGAGCGGTCCCTTAGCCTCTCTATAGTATCTTTAAGAGCCGGCCGGAGTGGGAACGGCCGACCGCCAGCCCAGCACTTGTTGTAACATGGGTGAAAAGTTTGTGAAACGTTTTATAAAGAAACGGGACAAGGTAAAATTATTTTGTTCCTATAGCCCGCTGTAATATTTTATACACTTTTCATCGGTGCAAAAGCATATCGAACAGGAATACAAAGATAGTTATAAAAAGTGTAGTTAAAATCACAATTCTCCATATAAAATAGAGTTCTGAACTGCAATTTTCCAAACCTCTTCAATGCCTTCAGATGATGTTGAAAACAGAAACAAACTCCACTGCAAGACAGCTTATAGTTTTCTCTATTGTGCTACTGAATCATATTTTCAAATTAAGAACTTTGTATATGTTTAATCGTGATTTTAGAAAATGTAAGCATATTGAGTTGCTAATGCTAGCCGTGTCGAGGTGCTGGTAGTTCAGACAGTTTCCGTCAGATGTCACGTCGCAAAGTCCTGTCCTTGAAACAGGTCAAGACAGAGACAGAGATTAGTTGAGACATTTGGCCTAGGCCAGCTCAGGCTTTTCCCCATGCAGGGGAGTGGGGAGATCAGCACATGCCTCCCTTTCACATACAATGAGCAGCGGACAAGCTCATTCCACTACGGTATTGCTATTGTCTTAAAAGCTGCAATAGAACTTTAAAGTGCACGTTATACCTTTTACCGTGCAACAATTTTTATTAGTACTATGACTTTAAAAAAAATAGTAAGGCTTTGTAATGAGCACGGATTGACTTATTGGTGAATACTGTGTTTTTAAATCAAATGCCCATCCTACACGAACAATTTTATCCCGGAAGAGGCTATACAATTATTAAAGTCTGGCGCGGTCAGCTGACATTTGAGGGTGCGCAAATGCGAGGGAGCCGTGTCAGTAGATTTACTAGCAAAATTCCGGCACCCTGGCGTCTATAAAAGCCACTGTAGTTAAAAGTGACGTAAAACCAATATTATTATTAGTAGTATTACTATTACAATTAAAGTGGGAGAAAAGGAAATAGGAAACTTCGACATCAAACACAATTTTCACTACCAGACTCAAGGGCAGCTTCATACTACAAGAAGACAAAAAGGATTAGCCTACAACGGAACTCATACAGAGATATGATAGACTTTTGGGAGAGTATTTTTTCCCGTTACTTGACCGGTTTTACAAACATTTCGTCCTTCCGGAGATTAGAGACTCAAAACAGAGTAGATGATATATGCCAATATGAAACTCTGTTTACATTATTATGTACCCTCTATTTTACTGAGTACTGGTAATGTTCCAGGCGCCGAGGAGTGATGTGTTTATATGCTGTAAAAAGATGAACGTCAATTATTTCGCAGTGTGGATTCACTCCCGAAATCCATTCCTCACTTCTGTGTGGTAAAGCATTTTGAAATCGTTAGGACTTGAGTTCAGATTTTTAAATATATATTTCAAAATATATTATGGCCCAAATACGTATATTAAGAAACCAACGATCTATCCCGGCATTATTTTTAAGCCTGGTTTATTCTAATTCATCATCTGTTCTTGACGTCTACGTATCTACTGTCGACCAAAATATTATGTGCACTCGAGTTTGAAGGTTATTTGTGAAGTAACCAATAGACCTACATAAAATCCAGTAACATCATCATTTTCGTCGTTCTATTTTACGTTAGTTTATGTAGGTTTGGAATTTTTAATTTATATTTTAATAAACCAGTTATACAACATTCCAATGCACATAGTGTTAAAATTTGGATTCGATCTGATGACGGGTTTGTGAGATAATAGTTCGTAAATGTGACGCATGGTTGAAACATACTTTAAAACGAGCACTTTTTGTGTTCCAACTGCGATAAAAAATATTAAAATATAAATTAAACATTCCAAGCCTAAATGAACTAACGTAAACTGAACGACGAAAATGATGATGTTATAGGATTTTATGTAGGTCCATTGGTTACTTCACAAACCACCTTCAAGCTCGAGTGCACATAATATTTTGGTCGACAGTAGTCGGGGATTATATGATTCCCACGTTCCTTCACTTTTTGGGGGACGTAATGGTGTAGTGGTCAAGCTGCTTGGCTCTCACCAAGGTTCGATTCCTGGCAAGTGAGATTTTCGAAGTGAAATATCACGTCCTGTGGTTCAGATTCCACGTAAAAATGAAGGTCCCATAGCTCTGATCGCGAGATTAACGGTCACGTAAAACTACAAGCTTCATTCATTTTTCATGTCTACGTAATTGGTGGGGCGGGGGTGGAGACTACACGCGTATAGCATAATTTTTACAGCCATACTGTTTATTGATATGCCCTTTTAATACATACTGTGCTATGTATAAAACACCTCGTGGCGCAGTGGCCAGCAATGTTGTCGGCTACCTCAGAGGTCCCGGGCTTGATTCCCGGCTCTGCCAAGAATTTAAGTCTTGGTATGGTCTGGTGTGGGGTCTCCCAGCCACGTGATGCTAAGCGGGAGTCTGCCGGATGTTGTGGCTCATATTTATAATATTGGTTTTACGTCCCTTTTAACAACTGTGGCTTTTAGAGACGCCGGGGTGCCAGGATTTTGCCCCGAAGGGGATCTTTAACGTGCCAGTAAATCTACTGACACGGCTCCTTCGCATTTGCGCACCCTCAAATGCCAACTGACTGTCCGGGGATTCGATCCCGCTATCTTGGGCATAGCAGGCGAGAACATTACCGCTGAGCCACGCAGCCAGTCGCTGTGGCTCAGGACGCCTGTTAGTTGTCCCTTGATACAGCCAGGAACTCTAATCGGGTATCTACTGTATATCCCTTGTTGATCTTGAGGTATGTAAATAGTTCTTCATTATTCAAACCATTTATTGGGGGATAAAATGTGTATGACCCAAATGCACACTTCATCTCACAAATGTTATGGACTTGAGGTTCTTTACTTTTGTAGGCAACGCGGTCAGGTTGAAGTATACTCAGGCATAATCATTGGCCGAGAGTAAGATGGAGGAAACCCAGAGTGGCTTTAGACCACAACGAGGATGTGAGGATATATTTTTTTTAGTATGTGCCAAGTGATTGAGGAATACTACGAGAGGAATAGACTTTTGTATTTTGTAGATCTAGAGAAGGCGTACGGAAGAGTACCAAGAGAAAAGAAACTGAGGATTCTGAAGTACAGTATTATGGTATCCAGGGAAGGCTGCTACAGGCAATCAAAAGTACCGTATTTGTGTTTATAATGAATCTGCGGTAAGAGTTGATGCTAGGATGAGTTCCTGGTCTAAGTTGTTACAGGAATAGACTGAAATCTTTCACCACTACTACTGATTTTTTATATAGGCTATAATATTGTCTTTCGTAGCTTTTCAGTCGGTCAACACGATTGTGCCCAATGATGGGCGGGGTACAAGATATAAATATGTAAATACACTCATAGAAAAAGTTACATGTATTAGTTATTTATCACAATTGCCCCATTTAATTGCACCATATTTGTTCATGAATGGTGATGTGATAATCGTGGGAAACGGATCTTAGTTTTCTTTCCCTAGAGCAACTGAATTTGTAGTTTCTGGAAATTTCTTGGTTGTTGATGAGGAAAAGGCAATGCGAAAGGATGAGCTGAAGTCACTCTGTCCTGATAATAATATGCTATAGCTTATCGTTGAATCCTGTGTGATGAGAAATGTAATTTCAAAAAATGTATTCTACATTTCTTTAAATATCTCCTTTGTTAAGAATAAAAGAAAAAAATAACTTGTCATGGTTACTTACAAAAACACGAAAATACGTATAATTCTAGGAAATAAACAGCAGTTTTTCACCATACTACTAAGTTACAGGTATACTAGGGTGTAGGCTTCCTTACGTATCTTTTCGATGTTATCGTAAACTGAAATATTCAAACAAAAGTGTTTGAAAATTTACTTTTCAACTTTTTTCAGGAATTAGTTTAGTCTGAACGATTCTTTATCACAATTAAGGTTATTATGAAGATAAAACAAAAGTTTGGTGCTTTTCAGTCGGTCAACACGAATGTACCCAAAAGAGTTGTAATTTTTTTCAGGATGAGGGTATAACCCAACTCTTTTGGGTACATTCGTGTTGACCGACCGAAAAGCACCAAACTTTTGTTTACTAAGGAAACACTGAAAAATGGCTTCAAACCCCATAATGTCAGTATGAAGATGTTTATGAAAGTAAATGATTGAATATGCACAATCAAATGGAGCATGAGCAACAACAACGCCGGCGTGAAACCTTATTGTGGTTCGGTTTCGAACTTCGCAACATAGGCAGTTTTGTGTAAGTGAGATCTGTAAGGAAATGGTAGAGCTTTAAGAATAACATTTTAATTTCTTTCTCCGTTATCACATTAAGTATAACATACTGTTTTAAAGACCATCTCGTGGTGAAGCGTTCTTGTGTGTCACCCCCGGATGCAAGGCCTTAGAGAGTGGTGATGGGTCCTGGGGCTGGAGAATCCTGCCCTCCCCCACCTCTATTGCCAAATTATGTAATATTAATTTATAATCCTCCTAAATTTGCAGAAACTGATAATAATTTTAGAAATATTATTATTATTATTAGTAATAATAATAGCATTAGTAAGAGAAGCCGCCGATGGTAGGGGGTTGAACAGGCGTTCCTCCCCCCCCCCTCCCCATGCAAGATCCGGAAAATATTTTTATTATTAATAATAATAATAATAATAATAAGACGGCCGAGGTGGGATTCAAACCCACGCTCTCTCGATATCAGCGTGGCACGAGGTAGTGCGTTAGCGCTCTCGGCCACCGAGGCCAGTTAATAATAATAAGAAGAAGAAGAAGAACCGCCGGTGTTAGAGGGCTGGACAGACGGGTCCACACCGGGCAAGATCCCGATGATGATGATAATAATAATAATAATAATAATAATAATAATAATAATAAAGACTTACCAAGATAATATAAAATATGCATAATAATGCAGTTAAACATTGAAACAACGGCCCATGGGTTCGAACGCACTTGTTTATCGAGTTTGAAGATAGCTTGGCACCCATGATTTTGTGCTGTACCTTAGCAAGTGTAACTACTGCGGTCGGTCACTGCGCATCCTTATAACACCTGTAAAACACGTTTCCCCGTGCGAGGACTAGTTCCCGTATTTTTTGAAACTCATTAGCGCATTTCAAAGTAATTGTTGCGGCATCGTGGTCATCTAGCCCCGTGTACTTGGCGTGTGTTTGGAATTTGTCTAATTACCCGTCTTATTGTGATGGCTCTATTAGTGTGTACAGTATATTTGTCATTCAGATGAGGATTGTGAAGGAGTCGGCTGCATTTGCCTGGAGTAGAAGTGATAATAATAATAAAAATAATGTTATTGTTTTACGTCCCTTTAAACATCTGCGGCTTTAGGAGACGCCGGGGTGTCGGAAGTTTGCCCCAAAGAGGATCTTTGACCTGCCAGTAAATTCACTGACACGGCTCCCTCGTATTTGCGCACCCTCAAATGCCAGCTGGCTGCGCCAGGATTCGATCCTGCAATCTTGGGAACAGCAAGCAAGAACGTTACCACTGAGCCACGCAGCCTGAGTACAAGTGAGAAACCACGGAAAACCACTTCCAAGATGGCTGAGATGGGAATCGAAACCACATCTTTTCAATTTTGCCACTGGAATGCCCCATTCCAGCCATCAGACAAGAATGAATCGAATTTCTTGTCGGCGCCGGGAATCGAACCCGAACCTCCGGGGCGACAGCCAAGAATACTAGCCGCTACATCACGAGGAACGCCAAGGATATTTCAGTCACTTGTGAATTCCGTAATCCGTAGTTTAACTATTAGCTTATCTATAGCAAAATATTTCGGCCATTCAATTGGAAGTACCGTAGCCTATACAGACTATCACTTCGAACTTCCTGGTCTCGATATTCGTGAGGCACATTGCCACGAGATTGCATTTCTCCGTGTCGGACCCCGGGGCAGTTTGAACTTTCTCGCACGCGCGACCTTGAACCACCCCTCACAGTAGGGGGTAATCCGTGCTGATACCTATGTACGGGCCATGCAACTACTAGGGGAGAGCGACTACAACGAAACTAGTGGCAACGTTTTGAAATGAAATGTGAAATAGGATCTCACTACGGCCGCCTCTTAAAGCTCGTTGGTCTCAATAGTATACTACAGGAAAAATCTTGAATTTCTTGAAAAGTCCACGGAAATATACTTATTTGTTTATAAAGTGCTTTTAAACTAATAAACAAGACGATAGCTCCTGCCAGAACTGTGACGCGTACAGCCCGCATAGCACTAGAGCTGGGCGGGTAGTCTGTAAACATGGAGCGCACACAACCCATTGTGCGAGAGTTTTCGCACGGGTCCACTAGTTCATTTTATTTTATGACAGTTTACCCACGGGCGTTCATCTGCACCAGGCCTCTCCGGAGGGAACTTGTTAATGACGAAATTTAAATAAATTCATTTGGATAATTTGTTTCGAATTTATTAAACTCATGGTACTTTTTTTCAGGTTTATCCATTACAATTGGGTACAATCGTATTGGCCGATTAAAAATCATTTATATTTCGTTTTACTAATGTGACACTGGCTTCCAACACGATAATTATTTAAATTAGTATTGTCACTTATTAATTTGTTTCGGCCTCTAGTGTCATTTTGTCTGGCTGCGTGGCTCAGGGGTAAGGTTCTCGCTTGCTGGGCCCAAGGTTGCAGGTTCGAAACCTGGCGCAGTCAGCTGGCATTTGAGGGTGCGCAAATGCGAGGGAGCCGTGTCAGTACATTTACTGGCACGTTAAAGATCCCCTTCGGGGCAAAATTCCGGCACCCCGGCGTCTCTAAAAGCCAGTGTAGTTAAAAGGGACGTAAAACCAATAACATTATTCTAGTGTCATTTTAAAGTAGCAGGTTGCCCGTTTTTCGTACGGTTAATTTTTGTTTGCCGTGTTCTCAGTGTTACACGAGAAGCACGGGCATAGGTGAGAATATACAACCCGCCATGAAAGCCTGTTAGGCGGGTTATGTTATTTGACGCCCAAAGGGCAGCTTGCATGCCGAATATTGTCATTCCTTGGAGCGCTATGAAAGTCGTATCTAAGCACCTTGACACTATAGCGCTTTCTAGTAGGGAAAGGAGGAACTTTGTGTCGGCGGAAAAAAACGAGATTATTTTTGTCTTAATGAACACGGCCTACTGAATTCAAATGGGTTCTTTAACGTGCCAGCAACGTATGCCATGCGTGCCGAAATTTTTGTCGCCTTTCAAGAATCATTTACCACGGCCAGGAGTGCACCTGCAAGCTTGGGGTTGGTAGGTTGGTTGGTTGGTTGGTTGGTTTAGGGGCTGTGACAACGCGGTCATGTAGCCCCGTGTACTTTGGGTGTGTGTAGAATCTGTCTGATAACCGGTGTTGATTGTGATGGCTGTATTAGTGTGTATCTGTTTTTTAATTCAAGTAAGTACTGCAACTTTGAATTTTTCAAATATTTCCTACCTTTGCCGCCAAACGCCACCGTCAACGACTACTAGGCCTAGTTCAGAACTTTGCTACTAGACGCCACCGCAGTCGGCTCTTGGCAACGAACGTAGGAACCTAAGAGCGTTGTTTACATTCTTAACCTATACAATTTAGCTTCACACAGGTGTAATTAGTGGAAGGTTCTTTAACATGCCATAAATCTATGTCATGGGACCGCCGGCTTTACTTCCCCTCCGAAGGAAGGCATACTGAGGGATTTTTAACGCTCTTTAAAAAGCCGACGACTTCGGCCGGGTTTGAACCCGCTTGGGGTTGGTAGTCAGACACGATAACCACTCACCCACCGTGGCAAGCTGACGTAAGTTACTGTTTTAAAAGTTAGCTTTGAAGCCATTTTTCAGTTTTGCCTTATTGACAATTGATATTATAACTTTCAGTCGGTCAACACACAAATGCTGTAGTTATAGCGTTTTACCATCTTCACAGCTTGCCACGGTGGGTGAGTGGTTATCGTGTCGGACTACCAACCCCAAGCTGGCAGATTCGCTGCTCCTGGCCATGGTTAGTGGTTTTTGAAAGGTGACAAAAATCACGACATGCATGTCATACGTTGTTGGCATGTTAAAGAACCCATTTGAATTCAGTAGGCCGTGTTCATAATGGCAAAATTAATCTCGGCATTTTCCGCCAACCCGCAAGTTCCTCCTTTCTCTACTAGAAAGCGCTATAGTGTTCAAGGAGCTTAGATATATAACGACCTTTACTTTCATAGCGTTCCAAGGAACGGCAAAATTTGACATGCATGCTGCCCTCTGGGCCGGCACCTGAGGCCATACGATATTATTATTAGTATTATTACCATCATCACAGCAGAGTACTGAAAGTCATTTCCGCATATTTGTTTACAATTGTACAGTACATGGTGGCCACTACTCCGGGAAATCCTGGAAAACTCCTGGATTTTTATTAGGTCTGGAAAACTCCTGGGGGAGAACACGCGATAGTCTGTTTGTAAAACATATTGTGTATAGACAACTTCACAGCAATAAAATTACAGGCGGCATTCTTTTCTCTTTTTTTTAAAGCGGATATTTGAGTCACAAAGGCTTGTTTAAAACAACAATTAAATCAATAACGCAATCACCACTAATTTTAGTCAACATCCGTAGAAGAGGTGAGGAAAATCTTAGCCATTTCCTGGATCACCTTAATCTCCAGCACCCTTCTATTTGTTTCACCATGGAAAAGGAATCTGACGGCAAAATACCTTTTTTAGATGTTCTCGTCACCAAGAAAGAGGATGGATCTTTAGGACACAGCGTTTTTCGTAAGCCAACACACACCAATAGATATCTCCACGCAAGTTCTCACCATCACCCTGCCCAGAAACATGGTATCCTTAAAACTCTAACTACCAGGGCTAGGAGGATTTGTGAAGTGTCGTCTTTACAAGAAGAAATTAACACCCTGCGAACCACCTTTGAGAGCAACGGTTATAGCAAGGCTTTGATTTCTACGGTTCTGAAACCAACAAATAATAATAGGACGTCAGTTGAGAAAAGAGATGTAAGAGGAACTGCTTACCTTCCGTACATACATAACACAACGGATCGTATTGCTAAAATCCTACGTCGGTACAACATACGGACTGTATTTGGAACTTCTGTTAACATTAGGCAACTCCTGCGACCAACTAAGGACAGTTTGCCTAAATTGCAACAACCGGGTATCTACAGAGTTCCCTGTACTTGTGGCAAGGTTTACATCGGGCAGACTTCGAGAACAATATGCACTCGCATTAAGGAACATAATAGATGTATCAGGTTCATTCAACCTGATAAATCAGCTGTAGCCGATCATGCTTTAACACCTGGCCATGATGTCATGTTCCAAGGAGTGGATGTTCTTGCCCGTATAAAGCAATATCGTCCCAGAATCATCAGGGAGGCGGTTGAAATACGTAAACACCCAGATAATTTCAACCGCGACACCGGCTACAATCTCAGTGAATCCTGGTTACCTATTATCAGAACCCTGAGAAAGTAATTCACTGCTGCTTTCCGTTGTCCCTAACATGGGGCTATAATGGCGTCCATCTTTGGGCACCTTCTATATGTTCTTCGTTGCTTTCTCTTAGCAACATTGTCGTATTCCAGATTAATCCTGACGAAGAAAGACATGGTTTCTTTCGAAACGCGTCGAATTTTAATTTAATAAAACACGGCATAAGCCCATAATTCAACATTATGAATAGTAACACGGGCCGTGAAAGTCTAAATGACAATAAAACAAGAATTGTTCACATATTTCAATTATGACGAAAATTTAATAATAAAAATTACGAGCCTTACAGTAGTCGCATATGATGTGTAACATCTGACATAGAAGAAACCTCACGTGAAATTGTTGATACACCGGTATTTTATACTATTATTGGCACAAATATTACTCGGTTGTAAAAGGGAATGTTTTACAGATATTGTAGTTTATAATACGGAACTCATTTTATTAGATGATTTGTGGCTTCCACCAGCACTAGCCTAAATAAAGAATACGATATTATGATCAACTAGATTGATAGACGCGACACAGCTCATAACTTTAAATTCCTTATAAACAGGACCTCTTGATTCACACACCAACACGTAATTTCATATGGATTCTGTTAAAATGAGTCATATTGATATGATAAATATCGTTTAAATTGATAATCTGGTAGCAAACATATCTACCCCGTCCGGGATTCGAACCCGAGATCTCTAGATTCACAGTCATAGGTGCTAATCCCACGGCTATTTCGACTACGCAAATATTGTGCACAAGATGGTGACTTATTTCCACGTTCCAATAATGCTGCATTACGGAATTAAGTTTCATTTATATTTTGCTTGTTTCGATCAAGTTCTTGTGTGAAATTGAGTTTAAAATGCCATATGAATAGGCCCTCTTGTGCGTAAAGAGAATGTATTCAGCAATAGTTCATGAAGGCTTGCTCAATTCTCCTATAACCACAACGATTGGATTATATTGATGACTGCATTATCGTTATGTGGGTTAATATTTGAATAGCAATTGTGCAGAAACATAATACCGGCAATGCCGACTACTTACAATGTTTGATATTAAGGCATTTTACCATTTAAATACTGATACGAAGACTTCGAACATGTACCATATGCTTTGTTTCAATCACTTGACACCAAAGTTCGCATGAGTGTTTACCGTTCAGTATGTCATATACATTCCACATGGCCGAGAGTACGTCATGGTATCAATTTCCGACACCGCGCGCTCATTGTTTCTCTTACCACTGCCAGCTGGATCGATCGATCGAGTTGGCTGTGCGTTTTAATTAAACTTCCGTTCGATCCACCATTGCCAGCTCCACTTCCGTCTCATTTTTCACAATCACTCCCACAAAAATATCCAGCAACCTAGTGGAAAGATGTTACACATTTAAAAAAAAAACTTTCAAAGGGTCGTTCAAATGAAAAGTGTTCGTAAGTTTCTGGTGTCATAGGCGTATATGATATGTCAGCAATATCTAGTTTTAATTTTGTGTATTTGATTATGTAGCCTAATATTTATTTTATACACATGCGTATTATTTATTACAACATTTAACAACCTTGATTTAAAACAATGTTTTGGGACGTGTGTTCCTTTTTTCGATTCTTGAAATCTGGCAACCCTATGACCGACTGAAAGTTAGTTAATTGTTTTAAGGGGCGGAACTACGAGGTAATTTTCCTCTCGACTGAAAGACACAATATCAAGTTTCGTTATTGCTGCAGCGTGATTTTACTACAGTTGGCGGTTAGATAACAGTCCATGATTTTTCTCCAAAGAATAAATAACTTAACTATTTAGTGGTTATGGTAAGATCACTCCGATGATACATCAAGCCGTCTGTCATAATTACAGTAGGTGCCCCAGCCACTTGATGTTATCCAAGGTCACTATCGTATGTGCTTGTAACAATTCCATTGTTATCATGAAGGCTGGATTATTAATTTCTATGTTTATTGTTAATTCATTTTATGGGCGTGGGAGATCTTGGTCATCAGCCACGTGTAATTGGAAGCGGGTTGAGCTTGTCTAATAACTTGTATGTATGTGAAGGCTGTAGTAGTGTGTGTAGTTGTAATAGGGAGAGGGATGAGGTAGGTGCCCCTGGACTTAATCTCGGCATTTGCTTGGAGGGAGTGTAGAAAACCTCTGGTGAAAATCACACTCGGGATAGCCGCTACATTGTTCGGTATGATACAGCATATACAAAAAGATTATGTAGCATGTAAATTGGGGCTCTCAATATGCTAAAGCAGAGTTATTAAAGTTCATTTTCAACTATGCCAAGTTCTTTAAGAATGTGCACGACGAAATTGAAGGATGTTCTTCGAACTCCGAAAAGGAGGCCTTTCACTTTCCATGCATTTTCAGGTAGATACCTCAGGTGAGGTATGTATGGTGGGTAAATAGCCTCTTTCTCCTCGACTCGTACCTCTTGTTGAATGTCCACTTCCATTCGTACCGTGGGGTCCAGGATCAAACCTGTTCTGTTCTTTCATTCAATGACAACTATATCTGCTCGGGTGATACCGAGCTCCGCTGATGAGTTCTCTCCACGGGGGTTAATTAGGAAAATCCTAACAGGGGACTTTGCCTGAGACGTGTTTTACTGCCCCCCACTCCAAACTGGACGTGAAGGTAGTAATATTAACGGAATGTGTCAACCTGCGATGATCTTCACTATCTACTCTTGTTATCTCAAACACGTAGTCCATACCACTCATTAGAAATTCTAGGCGTACTATACAAATTAATATGCACATTTTAATTTGTATGTTGTAGCTTTGTAAAAATGTTATCATATGAAAGTTTAAAGTTATAACCAGCAGTATGAGCAGTACAACGATATTCTGCTACAAGGTGCAAAACTGCAGACAAAAGCTTTACTTCCACTGACAGTTCGTGGAGTTAACGTTAAAACATTGACGGTATGAAAATAATTCATATTCTTAGTATTTTCATTCAATCAAGACGATGTACTGGTATAAGAACAAAATTGAATGTAGATATTTTATGACAAATCGTTTAAGTCTTAAGAGAATAAAAATAACCTTTACCACAAGGTGATTTCTTAAAGTCTGCAAATGTGTAAATTGGGGGATCAAAGTGAAACGATCATGGTGGGGGGGAATTGTGTTTAAATGTACCTCCTGTATTAGTCCAATAACTAACCAAAATACTCATTCTATTAATATTTAATATAACAACCGCTTTTTTTTTTTTTTTTTTTTTTTTGGTGGGGTGTGAAATTTGTCACCGCACTGGTAGCCCCACTAAACTACATTTAGTGGCAATATACCTAAATGAAACCTTGTTATTGTCACATTGCATTACATTTCATTTGCATATTCATTGTTGGTGCACACTGTTTCTTGAAGATACTTAGTTGAGTTTATTCTCGACTTATCCATATATTTTGGCCCATCAATGTCCAAGTATTTCATTCAACCTATAAATATACTTGGCAAATTGAATTATGATATGAAATAAATCACCCGTTTGGACAGCTAGTTCTACAGAGCTAACCTAGAAGTAGGATCCTCTGGTTTTATTCGAGGTTAGTTAGTTAGATGGTTTTATCATTTATAAAAAAATATTTACGGTGTTCGACCATCTGGAAACAACATCCCATAGCATCCATCAGCGACATCCGTTTCAATATATAATAATAATGTTTTTTTTGTTTTGTTTTTCGAGGGAAACGTGGGGAAATCTTCAAAAGACAGATTGCAAGCTTCCGGACTTACAACTGTGCAGGATTCTTACCTACTAAAAACCCACAAACCCTATACTTGGCTTAAGGCCACCCCGGAACTGCCTGTTCAGCCTTACTTCAGGGTGGAGCCTCTGTTACGACCAGAAGTCTCAGTCAATTTCATTAAATGTGATGATAATGAAATTACTCATCATCATCTTCACTGTCTTCAGCAACCAATCTTCTCAGTTCCTCTTCTTTTTTTTGTTTTCAGCAGCTCAGAGATGTAGACTGCAATCTGTGCCCAACTTTCTCTGCTGCTGAGCATTTTATCCACCACATTGTCTGGTGTAATGACACCTACTTTTGTCTCCAGAAGCCTTCGAAGATTTCTCCACCTCAAGCATGCAAAGAATGTGTGCTGAACATCGTCCCATTGATCATCACAATAACGACAACGTGAACTCGGTGAAATTCCCATTCGATGGAGGTATGCTTCATAATAACCATGGCCAGAGAGAAACATGGTAATGTAATAATTAACCTCACCATGTTCCCTCGACAACCATGGCTTCAGTTGCTTGATGAGCCTAGCGGTCCACCTGCCACGATTTTCACGTTCCCATTCTTCCTGCCATTCCAGAAGAGATCTGTCTCTTTCCTCCCTCTTCACGCGTATCTTAGAATGCTCGTCTTTGCGCAAGTATATACGGCGCCTTTCCTTGGCCAGGATGTAAATGGGTATCGCCCCAGCTATTACTAGCACTGCCGGTCCAGACACTGTACGATAGGCAGAAGTTATTCTGAGGGCAGCTCTTCTGTGAACAGAGTTTATCCGCTTCCTATACATCTCAGAGCCAAGAGCTACTGACCAAATCTCTGCACCATAAACAATAACTGATTCCGCCACTCTCATCAGCAGTTTCCTCTTCAATGGTGAAGGGCCGCCAATATTAGCCATGAGCCGCGACAAGTTGTTAACAATCCTTGCAGCCCTATCAGCAATCTTGCTGATATGATTCCAGAATGTTAACTTGCTGTCAATCATAACACCCAAGTAACGAACAGCAGGAGCTGTTTCTATCACTTGATTATCTACTAGCATGGGTACAACTCGTGGAACTCTCTTCTTAGTAGCAAGGACTAGTTCTGTTTTATGAACTGCTAGTTGGAGACCATGTTCATTCATCCAGGTGGAAACTCTCCGCATTACCTGATTCAGTTTAAGTTGCAGACCCTCCATGGAGCGCTCCATAATGAGTACAACGAGATCATCAGCATATCCCACCAAAGAAGTGTCCTCTGGCATCTCCATCCGTAAAATACTGTCATAATTTACGTTCCATAAATCAGGACCTAACACCGAGCCTTGAGCCGCCCCCGCTGTTACCTTGCGACACTTGACTCCTTCATCTGTGTCATACTGAATCCAACGATCACAAAGATAATTCCTCATAACAGACGCCAAGTAGCGAGGAATGTTAAATGTTGTTTCAAGTGCAGCTATTATGTCAATCCACCGGGCAGAATTGAAGGCATTTTTCACATCCAGAGTAACCAGTAAGCACATTTTTCTAGAGAAATGGTTGCCATGCTCAATGGATCTGACAGCCATCACCACTTCTTCAATGGCGCTGATGGTGGACTTACCCTTCACAAAACCGTATTGTTTGGGGGACAGACCTCCTGCAGCAACAATCGCTGCCTGAAGCCTTCCTTTAATCATCTTCTCAAACAGTTTGCCAGCCATGTCCAACATGCATAGAGGTCTCTGACCTGAAGCAGTAGTGGGATCTCCTTTGCCTTTAGGCATGAGCACAAGCCTGGCCACTTTCCACGGGGTCGCAAAGACTCCCTGTAGTAAACAACAATTATACATATTCAGCAAAACATCTGGTTCCTCTTCGGATATCATCTTTAACACTTCAGCAGGAATTCCATCCGGCCCTGGTGCCTTCTTATTCTGAAAAGATCGTGCTGTAGTTTGTAATTCCTCCCTAGTGAATAGCGGAATATCATCTAGCATCACCGGCATGTGATCGGGAAATAATAATAATAATAATAATAATAATAATAATAACAACAACATATGGCCTCGGGTGCCGGGTGCAAGCTTTGTTATTTGACACCCAGAGGGTAGCTTGCATGTCGTATTTTGTTGTTCCTTGAAGCACTATGAAAGCCAAGGAGGTTAGATATCTAAGCTCCTTGACACTATAGCGCATTCTAGTAGAGAAATGAGGAACTTTGTGTTGACGGAAAATCCCGAGATTAATTGTGTCATTATGAACACGGCCTACTGAATTCAAATGGGTTCTTTGATATGCCAACATCGTATGACATGTCGTAATTTTTGCCGCTTTTCAAAAAAAAAATCACTTACCCCGGCCAGGAGCGAACCTGCAAGCTTGGTGTTGGCTGCTAATATGCTGCTAAAAGCGCCCTCTATGTATGGACTACTTTTGTAAGCTCCTTGGAGAGCAGCATCCAGTGGGCCGTGGTTTTAGATAGGCCATAGCGCTGCGCTGTCGGCATTATTGTAAGAAAGCAGCCATTAACATTGATATGACACAAGGCAATAAACAATAAATAAAGGTCATATTCATAAAAGAGGACAAAAATTCATTACATCACCAAAATCAACTCCAACTCATTAACATTGGCGCCCAACAGCGGAACTCTCGACTCCTGTGAGTATCAAATAAATCATAATTGGAGAGACATTCATAGGTTACAAATATACGTCGCAATCGACAGCTGAAACGTAAACGCAATAGCCAAAGCAGTGTCATATATAATTCAAGAGTCATACTACCAAAACAAATAAAACATTGAGCTAGGTCTACCGTACTTCAAATCCCATTGTACAAATTCATATAATTCATTGAATACAATAGGCATTTCTTCATTGCATTGGTCACTGCACAGACCTACGCAACTTTATATTTAATCGCAATTCAGGATGTCGCAATTCACAAAGCTAAAACAAAGTCGCGCACGAGTAAAAGGATTCGTGACTAGAACAGCCAACTCGATCTCAGAACACACCACACCAATTGAAGCAACGGTAAAATTAGAAAAAATAGAGGGCATTTGGAAAGAGTTTGACGACATTCAACAGGCTATCGAAGACCATATACCGGAAGATGAAACTGAAGCGGACGTATTTCTGGCAGAATGTGAGGGTGAACGCGCTGTATTTGAAACACAATATTTCAACACAGTCAGTCAACTACACGCTATCGTCGAGACATCACAACAACAAATATCCCCAAATACCCAGAACCTTCAAGTACAAGAACTTCCTCAAACAACTCATTCTAATGTGTCAAAATTGCCAGAAATAAAACTCCCAGAATTCGACGGTGATTACAAAAAGTGGCGGTTTTTCAAAAATAGCTTTGAATCCACAATTCACAACAATTCAAACCTATCAAATGTACAGAGGCACCAGTATCTTGTCGGAGTACTGAAGGGAGAGGCTCAAAGTGTCATCGAAGGATTCACCATAGGCGAAGAGACCTATACCAACGCTTGGGATCTATTAAACGCTACATACGACAACCAAATGATGATAATACAGACCCACCTGGATGAACTTTTCAAATTTCCAGAAATCGAGAAGGAAAACAAAGCCGAGTCGATGCGAAAATTGAATTGGCACATCCGAACGAATGTATCAGTGTTAAAATCACTTAATCAGCCTGTAGATCATTGGGATACCTTAATAATCCATTTAGTTAAGCAGAAACTAGATTATCTTGAACAGCGTGACTGGCAAGAAAGAATCAAGAATCGCACACCAGAAAATATGCCAACTCTACAAGATTTCACAAAGTTTTTAGCCGAACGATGTCAATCACTGATGTTGTTGAAACAAACCTTCAAATCAAATACAGTAAACAAGCAGAGTCCGGGAAACAAGTATACACAGAAGGAAAATAAACAGGATAAGAAGGTTTTAATGGTCAACACACCTTCATTCAAATGCAACATATGTGAAGGAAACCATTTCATTTTTCAGTGTGAAACGTTGCTGAAGCAAACGCCTGATGAGAGAAGACAGTTACTAATTAAAAAGAAACATTGTCTAAATTGCCTAAAATTTGGACATCTAGCAAGAGATTGCCGTGGAACAAGATGCAAGAAATGCAACTCACTGCATAACACATTACTGCACAAAGACAGTGTCAGTTCAGAAAGCCAAGAAAAGGCCACAACTTCAGAAGCAAATCGCTTAATTCAGTTGCAAGAATCTACATTAGGCCAAGGGTCAAGCGTCAATTTAACAAGAGTTCGAACATCACAAGTTCTTCTGTCAACTGCGCTTGTGAATGTAGTGGACAATAAAGGAAAGAGAATCACCTGCCGAGCATTATTAGACCCTGGTGCACAGTTAAATTTGGTAACAACGACTTTTAGCAAAAGGCTTAATTTACAGTGGTTTCGCCAGAATCAACAATTCAGCGGTGTTAGTGGTGCCCAGGTTGAAGCAAAGGGAATCAATCGTATACAACTTTACTCCATGGATAGTCAATACAGCATAGATTTGGAATGCTACGTTGTTCCTTCCATCACAGGACGACTACCTCAATATAAGGTCAACATCAATGAGATAGGCATGCCAAAAAATATTCAACTTGCAGACCCTTCATTCAACGAGCCAGGATATGTTGATCTGCTGCTTGGAGCAAGCATTTACTGGAAAATCGTCGTTGGAAGACCAAAAAACAACATAGCTGGTCAACCTGCTTTGCAGGACACAAAATTGGGCTGGATTCTCGGTGGAGAAATACAAGAAAATAAAGGTGAAGGAATGTCTACGTGTCTCACAATGACTAATGATACATTATCACAACAGCTCGAAAGGTTTTGGCTACAAGAAAAAATCCCAGAAACGCAGCACTATACAAAAGAAGAGCAATTTTGCGAAGAACTATTCGCTGAAACAACCACGCGGGACTCATCTGGAAGATTTGTGGTTAGATTGCCCATACGACCAGGAGTTACTCTCGGCGAGTCCAAAGAACAAGCGAAGAGAAGACTTGCCGGTTTGGAAAGAAAATTCAACAAACAACAAAATTTGAAGCAGGCATATTGTGACTTTATGGACAAGTACGAAGCACTTGGACATATGTCACACATTGAAGATACAGCTGAGGACGAATCAGACAAATGTTATTTTATACATCATGCGGTTTTACGTCCAGAGAGCTCAAGCACGAAATTGAGAGTGGTGTTTGATGCTTCCGCCAAAACTACACGAGGAACATCACTAAATGACAAATTGTTTCAAGGTCCCAATTTACAAGCAGATTTATTTCACATCATTCTCAGATTTCGCATGCACCAGTATGTAATAACGGCTGACATTGAGAAAATGTTTAGGCAGATAATGATACACCATGAAGATCGACCATTGCAACAAATTTTATGGAGAAGGGATACACTGTTACCAATAAAAACATATCAGCTAAACACTGTCACTTACGGAACAGCGTCAGCACCTTACCACGCGATGAGATGTCTTCGCGAACTTGCTAATATCTATGACCCTCAATATCCAGTAGCAGCCAAAATTATGAGACAAGACTTTTACATGGATGATTGTATCACCGGTGGCGATACTGTAGATGCAGTAATACAAATTCATCGTCAGCTTATGGATCTATTGCAAAAGGGGCAAATGTTGTTGCGCAAGTGGAGGTCCAACCATAAGGAAATCATAAAACACTTGAATATCCAATCGAATGCACGAGACTTGATGGTCCTAGACAAAGAAGAAGCCAGTAAGACGTTAGGAATTGTCTGGGATTCGACAAAAGATACATTGCAGTATCAGGTTAACCTCTCATCTGAAGTAGTGTATACAAAGCGTGAGATTTTATCAAAAATCTCGCAAGTCTTTGATCCTCTTGGGCTAGTAAGTCCTGTTTTAATAAGAGGAAAAATCATAATGCAACAACTATGGACGGACGGGTTCGACTGGGACCAACCTGTTACCACAGATAAGCTGTCCATTTGGAACCAATATTATTCTTCATTGCCACAGCTAAACCAGCTCAGAATCATAAGGAACGTCAATCCTGAAAATTACAATTCAAAATTTGATCTTTTCGGATTCAGTGACGCCTCCGAAAAAGCATATGGAGCCTGTATATACGCAGTAAACAGAAATCAAGATGGAATGTTCACATCTCATCTAATCAGCGCAAAATCTAAAGTGGCTCCTCTAAAAACCATATCCATGCCAAGACTAGAGTTAGAAGCAGCACTTTTACTCACAAGTTTAGTACGAGAAACGAAGGCTGCTGCAGCAGACAAGATAAGAAATGTTTATCTTTGGAGTGACAGCACCATTGTTTTAGGATGGATAAACACAGAATCGCGATTGCTGAAAACATTTGTGGCTAACAGAGTCACAAAAATACAAGATGCAGCTGAGAATGCAAAGTGGGGTCACGTACCCTCTCAGGAAAACCCTGCTGACCTCATATCGCGTGGGATTCCAACCATAGATATTATTAACCATCATCTTTGGTGGTTTGGGCCTAATTGGTTAGTCAAGGAAAATTCACTACCTCCTTCTACATTGCAACCTGACATCAGTCTGCCAGAGATGAAGAGTTCAAAGGTTATGTTGACCATCGCAAGTACTTCCAAAATATTGCACAAATTTTCGTCATTTTCGAAGTTACGTCGAGTCATTGCTTATTGTCATAGATTTGTCAATAATACCTTAAACAAAGTACAGCGCAAGAAATGGGGAAAAGGATCCAAAGACCTAAATACAAACCACATCACTCCTGAAGAAATAAAACGAGCAGAAACTACTGTATTAAAGTGGTTGCAAATAGAAGCTTTTTCATCATCGCACAAATGTTTATCCAAAAAGGAAACACCACCTCGTGGAAGTCCTTTGAGATGCCTTGATCCATTCATTGATGAAGATGGGTTAATACGAGTTGGTGGAAGATTGAGACATTCTGCTCTTTCTGAAGAGCAAAAGCATCCCATTCTCCTCCCGGCAAATCATCACATAACAACAGCTATTATGAGACACGAGCATGTGAGACTTCATCATTGTCCACCGGAGCAACTATTACATTCAACTCGACAAAAATATTGGCCGATAAGTGGTCGAAGAGAAGCACAAAAGATCGTTCGAAAATGCGTCCAGTGTTTTCGATTCAATCCAATAGTTCCAGAAGTCCGCATGGGAGATTTACCCAAAGAGAGGGTTTCGAAAGTCACCAGGCCCTTCACCGTGACTGGTGTGGACTATGCGGGGCCCTTCCAACTTCGAGAAAGTCGACGGAGAGGCAGATTACGCATATTTAAAGCATACATAGCAGTGTTCACTTGCTTTAGTACAAAGGCCGTTCACCTGGAGCTTGTCTCAGAGCTCACAACTGAAGCCTATTTGGCAGCAATGCAACGGTTCACTGCTCGTCGAGGGATTTGTCATCAAATGTTCTCAGATAATGGAAGAACGTTTGTTGGGGCTGCAAATGCGCTGAAAGAATTGCAGTCATTTTTGGCAAAAGAATCACCAATCATCTCCTCTCACTTGGGAGAAAAGCAAATAGCATGGCAATTTATTCCTCCTCGATCCCCACATTTTTGGAGGATTGTGGGAAGCGGCCGTTAAAATAGCAAAGAGACATTTATACACTTCATCTCAAGGAAGAGTACATACTTTTGAAGAGATGTATACTCTGCTTTGTGATATTGAGGCAGTCCTGAATTCGCGGCCACTTACACCTCTCACAAGAGACCCAAACGATCTGGATATTCTCACTCCCGCTCATTTTCTTATTGGTGATTCACTGGTCCAACCAGTACAGTCCAATCATACTCAAGAACCAGATAATCGACTGTCTCGTTGGCAACAGTAGGTAATATAGGCCGAAGCTGGCACAGGGGCTAATGGGCAAGATGGCCGCCGCGCGCAACCAGCCCTATGTTATTCATATGGAGGGGTCATTCAGTGCTGGCACAGGGGCTAATGGGCAATATGGCTGCCACGCTGTCACAGGGGGAGGTCGGCCGTGTAGTTACTAAATTGAATATTTATTATTAATATTATTATTATTATTAGGTAATTATTAATTGATCATGTGCAATCCAGACCAGCCTTATATTGTCCACTTTTGGTGTAGTTGCTAGCATTTTAGCTGTTTCCCTAGAGGTGTGAGTTTCATTCCCGCCTCAACCAAGAAATTTTATTCTGGGCTGAGAGCTGGACTGGGGTACACTCAGCCTCATAACGTGAAAGTAAGAAAACGTGGGGTTTCACTCATACCTCATCCATTCCGCCTAATCCAACTTTACCTAACCTACCCTAACCTAACTTAACCTAACCTAACTTCGCCTAACCTAACCTAACCTAACAAACATTATTTATCCTAACCTAACCTAACCTAACCTAGTCAAACTTCAAAGTGAGAGCAAATGTAAGAGCACACATAATAAACTAAGTTATAACCTAACCTAACCTAACTTCACCTAACCTAACCTAACATAACCAAACTTCAAAGTGAGTGCAAAAGTGTGTGCAAAAGTGAGTGCAAGAGTGAGTGCAAAAGTGAGTGCAAAAGTGAGAGCAAAAAAAGTGAGAGCAAAACAGTAGAGAGCAAAAAGTGTGCGTAAATAAGTAAGAGCAAATGAGAGAGCACAAATAATAAACTGAGTTTTAACCTAACCTAATCTAACCTAACCTAACCTAACCCACAGAAACCTTATTTAAATATTTTAGATTCAACATTTTAACATTTTACATTTTAACATTTTACATTTTTGATTTTTCATTTTACATTTTTTTTTAGATTTTACATTTTACATATTTGATTTTTTTTATATTTTAGATTTTAGTTTTTTAGATGTTACATTTTCAATTTAAGATTTTTTGATTTTAGATTTTACATTTTCCGAAAAGAGTAAACTACAAGGCTACATACCTAACCTCACCAAACCTAACTTTACCAAACCTAACTTAAGCTAATCCAAAGGCTAATGCACATACACAAAGTATATACGGGTACAAGCAACTATCCTTATGCTAGTTTTATAGGTTACTGTACAACATGATAACTACCCCAACCGGTTTTTTTTTTCATTTTGTTGTTTACACACATGACAATTTTCCAATTTCCCATTTTCAGTTTTTTAAAAATGTTAGTTTTAAGTTTTTCAATCTCATAACATGGAAACATGGATTTTGCATTATGTTGTTTACACATTTTTCAATTTCACAATTTCCCATTTACAGTTCTTAAAATGTCAGTTTAAAGTTTTTCAATTTCATGATATAGAAACATGGATTTTTCAATTTGTTGTTTACACATTTGTCAATTTACCAAATTCCCATTTACAGTTTTTAAAATTTCAGTTTAATGTTTTTTTTATTTTGTCAATATGGAAACATGGATTTTCCAATTTGTGTTTTACATGTTCATTTTGCATTAGGAGCGGAGAGAGGTGGGTAGTAATTAAAAATGTACAAGCAGTTTCCATACGGTACAATATTCTTTTATTTTAAATACATGTACACTATTTACACATAATACATTTTATATATATTCCTTTTTGTTATAAATTGTACACTTGTTTTTATTTTGTTTTCTATTTTATTTATTTTTGATTATGAATGCCATTTTTTATTTTTATTTTTTATTTTTGTAGTGCTATTGTTTTATTTCCTAAATTGTTTTGTTTTATGTATTTGCTAGTTGCAGGCAGAAGATTTTGATATTCATAACTTAACTCTTTAAGCATAGTCAATGATTGAGTAATGACCATAGGCATGTGTACCTATACCATCAGCATCAATCACTCTTTTATCATCACCAGGACACAAAGCAATTTTGTTTAGTCTTATAGATGATATGTCATGTTGTTTAGAAGCGATAATGTTCATTGGTATTCTTTTTACATTGTTGTTCATGACACAATCCTTATAATCTTGAAAGCTTATACAATTTTTGACAACCCCTTTGCTAATACCTTTAATCTTTTTGATTTCTTTACCATTTATGTCTAAAGCGTACATTTTAGCTCTAAGTCCAACAAATGCTTTTATAATTTGTCCACAAGCCTCGTCTTTAAATTTCCCCAACGTTTTCTTATTTGATGTAGAGTAACATATGTGATTAGTAGGATAATCTGATGTGTCCAAGTGTTCTAGGAAATCCAACTTGTCTTGATATACATTTGGGGTGTTAACCAAATAAATGAACGAGTCGGTATCCATATACATGAGTTTAAGATTGTTCATTCCATAATAGGGTAGCAGGACATCATAGTGGTGGGAATACATTAGAGTTTTTGAAATATCCAGTATACACATTCCAATATATATAGGCTTATTGAATACAATGTTACGTTTAGCCATGTGGAAAGCAGCTAGGTTGGGACCATAAATTGTTCTGTCGATGAATGTTGGTTTAGCTATTAGCTTTTCTGCCCTTTTTGCTGTCAGTCACAAGACGTATGTCTATTCTTTTACGGATATTTTCCATTGTTTTCCCAAAAATGGCATTGTTGAATAATTTATACAGATTTTTCTCAAAATCATTTCTGGCTTGTTTTCGAAGGTTGTTATTAAAATCAACGTATGCCTTTAACCAAGGTCTTTGTTTAAACTTTAACACACGATGAATTTTTATCAATTTTATTCCATGATCTAAAGCCTGTTTTAATGCCATGTAGTGAACAACATATCGCCTTCGATTTCCAAGATGAGGAATTAGTTTTTTCAGAGACGAATCCTTAGGTTGTGTACACTCTGGTAGGAAAGGTAAATCGTTGTGTAGATCATGAAGGTCAGATGGGTAATCAACATCAACGTCTAGAATGTATCCCACAGGATCGTCTTTCTTTAGTTTTTCTAGATCAACAGTATCTGGAGAAACCCACTGAAATCCACCATAAGGAAGGGAGTGACACATAGCCCACCCGTATTGGTTGTTGGCATCATCATAGGTAATAAACTGCGATGGTTTCTCAGAATCATAGGTTTCCATGTATTTATTGTTAGCTTCAGCATACCGATGAGACACCTGGCATATGCCTCCACGTATTCCAGACTCGATTAAAAGAATCTGATCGTAATCCTGTAGCAATTCCAGTTCAATGCCTGTGTAAAGGAGCATTGCCTCGAAACTTAAACCAGGCGAAGTAAAAAAGTGTGCAGCATCCACTCGGTGTGTTTCTAGTGTTTTGTTTCTAAAGGTTTCAAAGCTGTCTGCAAGAAGGAGTACATCTGAAGTTAGGTAGAGGTCACTATATTCCCCTAGAGTTTTAATGTTGAACTGATTCCAGACACTTTTGGCATGTTCATAGTCTTCTTGACTAACATCTTCTTGACTTAATTTGTTAAAGAATGCCTCTTTTGGAGGTAAACACGTTTCACTTAACTTTTCCCATGAGTCAATGTAGTCATAACAAAATACCCCTTTACGAGTCATGAGCATTGCATTTTCTTTTCCAAAGTACTTGTCTGTTTCAGGGTATGATGTTAAGTTGGAAACTAAGTTTTCCAAACTACTCGGCATTAACCGAAACGTATCCACAAATCTAAGCTTAACATTTCCTACATATTTGGTAAAGGAAATGTACTTTTCTTTGGAGTTAGCGATAACATCCACTCTCTCAGTAGTACATCCCAATTGCTTTACAATGAAATTTGCGTCGTAGCCACTCATATTATGTAGAAACACAGGAACGGGGTTTCGTGTTTTACACCTCAAATTACAGTTATTGTGAGCACTTCCACGGTATTCCCCTGTAATATGGCAGTGGTCTCGAACTTTCCAGTCCTGTTGGGTAAATGGTTTTTGACACAAATAACAGGTTTCAGAACATTGGAACTCTGCTTCTTGAGCCTGAGTTAAGGCCTTTGGAACATTTAAGCTGTAAAGTCTATCAATTTCATTAGCTATTGAGATCAAACAGTCCATAAACTTTCCTGCAGCGTCAGGTCCACGATAAATAACAGGTTGGCTTGAAAGGTTTGTCTTTATGTGTTCCACAGCAGGTGAGGGTTTAACGTATATACCAAAGCTCATAGGAACATGACTCTGGTATGGCACTGTATAACTTGCTTTAGGATTGGGTAAACATGTTTGATAGGGTAAGAGTATACTTTCAAAATCTGCATAGATAACGTAAGGTATTCTCAGCATTTTTTCAACGTTTAAAAATTTGACAATGGGGTTTTTAATAGGCATTTCAACCCTAGCAATGTCATGCTGGACACACAAAGCTCTATGTTCTTTCAATTTTTCCATTCCTTGTTGACCATATCGATTATCAAAGTGTGTAAAACACCGTTTACACGTATATATTTTATGTTCATAGCGGGTAATCTGATGTCTTACTAGTTTATCAAAATCTTTGATAAAGACGTAGTGGTTCTGGCCGGATGATGAACTTAGCAGAAGGAGGTCGCGATGGTCTTGCATCTCTTGATCCACAACCTTTAGAGGGAACAATTTGTTGTCTTGTTCCAATCCAAATACATTAATGGATATATCGTTGGCTTTTTCAAATTTGGGAATGTCAACTAGCGATGTAGGAAACGATATTACAGAAAAATCATACTTGTTGTCCAGGTCCTTGTATTTACTAATGCGATGAGCATTCTTTTTAACCAGTTTTGCTAAAATGGCATACATAAAACACTTTTCATCATTCAAATTTTCAGGATTAATGCAGGCTTTTCTTGCTTGTATAGCTGCTGGTAATGGAATATATGTGCTTCCACGCAAGGGATTGTACTTATTTATTTTCAATCGTACTCCTTCCACTGCTAACAAAGCCCAATTACTGCCTTTTAGCTCAGATTCCTCCATTTCCGTAGTTAACTTTGTAAATTGTGTTTCCAAGAAACTACTTAAGTCCGTTTCCAAAAATAGGGCCTGATTTCGTGTTTTAAATGCACGATCTGTAATTTCATTGGTAGATGTATGAATGAATCTACATTCAGCCACAAGATTAACTTTTATCGACTTGTGCATTGCTAGTTCTTTCTGCATAGCTTGTATTATTTGCTGTTTGGACTCTTTAAGGTATGAATTTAAATCCTTGCACGTATCGCAACGAATGAAATAGGATTTAAGTCGACCTCCAAAAGATGTCTCATATTCAATAAGTCCATTTTTATCAGGGACCAATGACAGTAGGTAATGTTTTGTAGGCTCTGCTTTTTGTCTTTTAGCTACCGACACAACATTACAACATTCTTCATGACGACGTCCATTGTAGGCATTGTTGAATGTACTACCACAGGTCTTGCACTCATGAAATTCACCACACGATACTTCATGTCGCTTCCTATGATAGTCTCGAAGAAAAGTCTTTCCACACTCTTTACACATATAGCTAGGAATGGCTTCTTCCATTATGATTGTTGATTTCTGCAAACAGCTGCTTACTGCGTATCACAGGGCTAGAGGTTGGTCAGTGAGACGGTCTTTCACGATGTGAACACCGTGAGAGGTAGTAGTCAACTGGTGATATTCTTGTGAAGGGTCCACTAATATACCCCTAGTCTAGACCAACAGCTCTTTACAGCGTATGACAAGGCTGTATACTGGACAGTGAGACGGTCTTTCACGATGTGAACACTGTAACAAGTAGTAGTCAACTGATTATATACTTGCTAAGGGTTCTCTAATATACAATAGTCGAGACCAACAGCTACTTACTGAGTAGTACAAGGCTGTACAATAGTTGTTTTGACAGTCTTTCACGATGTGGTCACTGTGAATGGTAGTAGTCAACTGATGATATTCTTGATAAGGGTCCTCTAATGTACCCCTGGTTAAGGGTAACAGCTGTTCACTGCTTATGACAAGGCTAAAGACTGGTTGCTTCAACGGTCTTTCACAATGTAAACACTGTGACAGGTAGTAGTCAACTGAAAATATTCTTATGGCCTACTCAAGGTTATCAAGTACTTACTGCATATCAAAAGGCTGTACACTCATGTGTGTTAGGCACTCTTTCTTGCTAAGGACCCCAATATTCCCTACACAAGGCTATACATGTTAGTTCTAAACACTTAGTGATTAATTGTATATTCAATTTTTGTACAAAGCTTATACAAGCACGTTTTTATGAGGTAAAACTTTGTTAAATAGCTGCATGCGACACGCAAAGTATGTTGCCGCTATCTAGCGGTGACTATGAGAACTACTTGAACGACCAGCATGCTACCTAGCGCTCCATTTCAACACTCGCTCACTGAACGACCAGCATGCTATCTAGCGGTCGATAGCAATACTCCTCAACTACCAGCCTGCTATCTATCGGTCAATATGACAACTCACTCAACTACCAACATGCTACATGGCTTTTTTGGTCAGTTTTTTGTTGGCTTTTTTTTTGGTCAGTTTCTGTTGGCTTATGTTGGCTTTTGTTGGCTTTTTGTTGGCTTTTTGTTGGCTTTTGTTGGCTTTTGTATTAGCTCTTTTATATTTGCTCTTGCTTGTGGGGGCTTATTTGGTCTTGGAAAGTATGTCAGTCCTTTTTTTATGGCTGTAAAATGCTTACAGCCATGTTTGTAAGCAGCAACAACAACAACAACACACAAAATTCCAAAAAAAATCGAAAGTACTCTAAGTTTTATCAATGACTCTCAACTCTTACACTTACCTCTATCCCATGCCTAGTCAAAAATAGTGTATTTTTCAAATTTTTCAAAAAATATTTGGAAAGTAGGCTGTATCATTAAACTAAAAATCCTGAAAAGACATATGTTAACTCCAACACCTACTTCTATACCCCTCTCAGTCCAAAAATAGTGTATTTTTCAAATTTTCCAAAACTAATTTCCAAAATGGGTTATATTTCCGAAATTAAAAAGTTAACAAAAATGTTTGTTTGACATAAATGAATGGCCCTTGCCTTCTCTACCACTGTACCAAGTCCCAGGTCTCCAGGACAAAAAAAATTAAAATTTTTAAAAAGCGTTTTATTTCCAAAATTAGGAATTTTACAAACACATTTGTCTGACGTAAATCAATGGTCATTACCCCTCTACCCCCTCCCACACTAAGTCACATGTCTCTAGGACAACAAAAATAAAATTTTGAAAATGGGCTTATATTTCCAAAATTAGGAATTTTACAAAAACGTTTGTCTGACGTAAATCAATGGTCTTTACCCCCTATATCCCCATACCAAGTCTCAGGTCTTTAGGTCAACAAAAATAAAATTTTGAAAAAATGGTCACTATTTTGGAAACTAGGAATTCTACAAAAAAGTTTGTTTAACATAAATGAAAGGTCTCTATCCCTTCTACCTGTAAACCAAGTTCCAGGTCCGTATGACAAAAATGAAAAAGTTCAACTGGGAAAGTAGGCGATTTTTCATATAACCAAACATTCTAAAATGTGTTCTATGGGCTTTAAAAAATGGCCTCTATGTCCTTTATTTTTTTAAATAAAACTTTTTTATTTTTTACACTTTTTTGAAAAAAGTTCAATTTTTTAAAATTCTATATTTTGGAAACTAGGAATTCTACAAAAAACCTTCTTTGACATAATTTAATGGCCCTGACCCCATCTGCCACCAAAATAAATTTCAAGTCTCTAGAATGAAAAATAACAGTAGTGGAGTGGTGGTGCTTCTAACCAGTGTCATGGCCGTCGCGTGGACGTTCAGTGAGCGAGTGTTGAAATGGAGCGCTAGGTAGCATGCTGGTCGTTCAAGTAGTTCTCATAGTCACCGCTAGATAGCGGCAACATACTTTGCGTGTCGCATGCAGCTATTTAACAAAGTTTTACCTCATAAAAACGTGCTTGTATAAGCTTTGTACAAAAATTGAATATACAATTAATCACTAAGTGTTTAGAACTAACATGTATAGCCTTGTGTAGGGAATATTGGGGTCCTTAGCAAGAAAGAGTGCCTAACACACATGAGTGTACAGCCTTTTGATATGCAGTAAGTACTTGATAACCTTGAGTAGGCCATAAGAATATTTTCAGTTGACTACTACCTGTCACAGTGTTTACATTGTGAAAGACCGTTGAAGCAACCAGTCTTTAGCCTTGTCATAAGCAGTGAACAGCTGTTACCCTTAACCAGGGGTACATTAGAGGACCCTTATCAAGAATATCATCAGTTGACTACTACCATTCACAGTGACCACATCGTGAAAGACTGTCAAAACAACTATTGTACAGCCTTGTACTACTCAGTAAGTAGCTGTTGGTCTCGACTATTGTATATTAGAGAACCCTTAGCAAGTATATAATCAGTTGACTACTACTTGTTACAGTGTTCACATCGTGAAAGACCGTCTCACTGTCCAGTATACAGCCTTGTCATACGCTGTAAAGAGCTGTTGGTCTAGACTAGGGGTATATTAGTGGACCCTTCACAAGAATATCACCAGTTGACTACTACCTCTCACGGTGTTCACATCGTGAAAGACCGTCTCACTGACCAACCTCTAGCCCTGTGATACGCAGTAAGCAGCTGTTTGCAGAAATCAACAATCATAATGGAAGAAGCCATTCCTAGCTATATGTGTAAAGAGTGTGGAAAGACTTTTCTTCGAGACTATCATAGGAAGCGACATGAAGTATCGTGTGGTGAATTTCATGAGTGCAAGACCTGTGGTAGTACATTCAACAATGCCTACAATGGACGTCGTCATGAAGAATGTTGTAATGTTGTGTCGGTAGCTAAAAGACAAAAAGCAGAGCCTACAAAACATTACCTACTGTCATTGGTCCCTGATAAAAATGGACTTATTGAATATGAGACATCTTTTGGAGGTCGACTTAAATCCTATTTCATTCGTTGCGATACGTGCAAGGATTTAAATTCATACCTTAAAGAGTCCAAACAGCAAATAATACAAGCTATGCAGAAAGAACTAGCAATGCACAAGTCGATAAAAGTTAATCTTGTGGCTGAATGTAGATTCATTCATACATCTACCAATGAAATTACAGATCGTGCATTTAAAACACGAAATCAGGCCCTATTTTTGGAAACGGACTTAAGTAGTTTCTTGGAAACACAATTTACAAAGTTAACTACGGAAATGGAGGAATCTGAGCTAAAAGGCAGTAATTGGGCTTTGTTAGCAGTGGAAGGAGTACGATTGAAAATAAATAAGTACAATCCCTTGCGTGGAAGCACATATATTCCATTACCAGCAGCTATACAAGCAAGAAAAGCCTGCATTAATCCTGAAAATTTGAATGATGAAATGTGTTTTATGTATGCCATTTTAGCAAAACTGGTTAAAAAGAATGCTCATCGCATTAGTAAATACAAGGACCTGGACAACAAGTATGATTTTTCTGTAATATCGTTTCCTACATCGCTAGTTGACATTCCCAAATTTGAAAAAGCCAACGATATATCCATTAATGTATTTGGATTGGAACAAGACAACAAATTGTTCCCTCTAAAGGTTGTGGATCAAGAGATGCAAGACCATCGCGACCTCCTTCTGCTAAGTTCATCATCCGGCCAGAACCACTACGTCTTTATCAAAGATTTTGATAAACTAGTAAGACATCAGATTACCCGCTATGAACATAAAATATATACGTGTAAACGGTGTTTTACACACTTTGATAATCGATATGGTCAACAAGGAATGGAAAAATTGAAAGAACATAGAGCTTTGTGTGTCCAGCATGACATTGCTAGGGTTGAAATGCCTATTAAAAACCCCATTGTCAAATTTTTAAACGTTGAAAAAATGCTGAGAATACCTTACGTTATCTATGCAGATTTTGAAAGTATACTCTTACCCTATCAAACATGTTTACCCAATCCTAAAGCAAGTTATACAGTGCCATACCAGAGTCATGTTCCTATGAGCTTTGGTATATACGTTAAACCCTCACCTGCTGTGGAACACATAAAGACAAACCTTTCAAGCCAACCTGTTATTTATCGTGGACCTGACGCTGCAGGAAAGTTTATGGACTGTTTGATCTCAATAGCTAATGAAATTGATAGACTTTACAGCTTAAATGTTCCAAAGGCCTTAACTCAGGCTCAAGAAGCAGAGTTCCAATGTTCTGAAACCTGTTATTTGTGTCAAAAACCATTTACCCAACAGGACTGGAAAGTTCGAGACCACTGCCATATTACAGGGGAATACCGTGGAAGTGCTCACAATAACTGTAATTTGAGGTGTAAAACACGAAACCCCGTTCCTGTGTTTCTACATAATATGAGTGGCTACGACGCAAATTTCATTGTAAAGCAATTGGGATGTACTACTGAGAGAGTGGATGTTATCGCTAACTCCAAAGAAAAGTACATTTCCTTTACCAAATATGTAGGAAATGTTAAGCTTAGATTTGTGGATACGTTTCGGTTAATGCCGAGTAGTTTGGAAAACTTAGTTTCCAACTTAACATCATACCCTGAAACAGACAAGTACTTTGGAAAAGAAAATGCAATGCTCATGACTCGTAAAGGGGTATTTTGTTATGACTACATTGACTCATGGGAAAAGTTAAGTGAAACGTGTTTACCTCCAAAAGAGGCATTCTTTAACAAATTAAGTCAAGAAGATGTTAGTCAAGAAGACTATGAACATGCCAAAAGTGTCTGGAATCAGTTCAACATTAAAACTCTAGGGGAATATAGTGACCTCTACCTAACTTCAGATGTACTCCTTCTTGCAGACAGCTTTGAAACCTTTAGAAACAAAACACTAGAAACACACCGAGTGGATGCTGCACACTTTTTTACTTCGCCTGGTTTAAGTTTCGAGGCAATGCTCCTTTACACAGGCATTGAACTGGAATTGCTACAGGATTACGATCAGATTCTTTTAATCGAGTCTGGAATACGTGGAGGCATATGCCAGGTGTCTCATCGGTATGCTGAAGCTAACAATAAATACATGGAAACCTATGATTCTGAGAAACCATCGCAGTTTATTACCTATGATGATGCCAACAACCAATACGGGTGGGCTATGTGTCACTCCCTTCCTTATGGTGGATTTCAGTGGGTTTCTCCAGATACTGTTGATCTAGAAAAACTAAAGAAAGACGATCCTGTGGGATACATTCTAGACGTTGATGTTGATTACCCATCTGACCTTCATGATCTACACAACGATTTACCTTTCCTACCAGAGTGTACACAACCTAAGGATTCGTCTCTGAAAAAACTAATTCCTCATCTTGGAAATCGAAGGCGATATGTTGTTCACTACATGGCATTAAAACAGGCTTTAGATCATGGAATAAAATTGATAAAAATTCATCGTGTGTTAAAGTTTAAACAAAGACCTTGGTTAAAGGCATACGTTGATTTTAATAACAACCTTCGAAAACAAGCCAGAAATGATTTTGAGAAAAATCTGTATAAATTATTCAACAATGCCATTTTTGGGAAAACAATGGAAAATATCCGTAAAAGAATAGACATACGTCTTGTGACTGACAGCAAAAAGGGCAGAAAAGCTAATAGCTAAACCAACATTCATCGACAGAACAATTTATGGTCCCAACCTAGCTGCTTTCCACATGGCTAAACGTAACATTGTATTCAATAAGCCTATATATATTGGAATGTGTATACTGGATATTTCAAAAACTCTAATGTATTCCCACCACTATGATGTCCTGCTACCCTATTATGGAATGAACAATCTTAAACTCATGTATATGGATACCGACTCGTTCATTTATTTGGTTAACACCCCAAATGTATATCAAGACAAGTTGGATTTCCTAGAACACTTGGACACATCAGATTATCCTACTAATCACATATGTTACTCTACATCAAATAAGAAAACGTTGGGGAAATTTAAAGACGAGGCTTGTGGACAAATTATAAAAGCATTTGTTGGACTTAGAGCTAAAATGTACGCTTTAGACATAAATGGTAAAGAAATCAAAAAGATTAAAGGTATTAGCAAAGGGGTTGTCAAAAATTGTATAAGCTTTCAAGATTATAAGGATTGTGTCATGAACAACAATGTAAAAAGAATACCAATGAACATTATCGCTTCTAAACAACATGACATATCATCTATAAGACTAAACAAAATTGCTTTGTGTCCTGGTGATGATAAAAGAGTGATTGATGCTGATGGTATAGGTACACATGCCTATGGTCATTACTCAATCATTGACTATGCTTAAAGAGTTAAGTTATGAATATCAAAATCTTCTGCCTGCAACTAGCAAATACATAAAACAAAACAATTTAGGAAATAAAACAATAGCACTACAAAAATAAAAAATAAAAATAAAAAATGGCATTCATAATCAAAAATAAATAAAATAGAAAACAAAATAAAAACAAGTGTACAATTTATAACAAAAAGGAATATATATAAAATGTATTATGTGTAAATAGTGTACATGTATTTAAAATAAAAGAATATTGTACCGTATGGAAACTGCTTGTACATTTTTAATTACTACCCACCTCTCTCCGCTCCTAATGCAAAATGAACATGTAAAACACAAATTGGAAAATCCATGTTTCCATATTGACAAAATAAAAAAAAACATTAAACTGAAATTTTAAAAACTGTAAATGGGAATTTGGTAAATTGACAAATGTGTAAACAACAAATTGAAAAATCCATGTTTCTATATCATGAAATTGAAAAACTTTAAACTGACATTTTAAGAACTGTAAATGGGAAATTGTGAAATTGAAAAATGTGTAAACAACATAATGCAAAATCCATGTTTCCATGTTATGAGATTGAAAAACTTAAAACTAACATTTTTAAAAAACTGAAAATGGGAAATTGGAAAATTGTCATGTGTGTAAACAACAAAATGAAAAAAAAAACCGGTTGGGGTAGTTATCATGTTGTACAGTAACCTATAAAACTAGCATAAGGATAGTTGCTTGTACCCGTATATACTTTGTGTATGTGCATTAGCCTTTGGATTAGCTTAAGTTAGGTTTGGTAAAGTTAGGTTTGGAGAGGTTAGGTATGTAGCCTTGTAGTTTACTCTTTTCGTAAAATGTAAAATCTAAAATCAAAAAATCTTAAATTGAAAATGTAACATCTAAAAAACTTAAATCTAAAATATAAAAAAATCAAATATGTAAAATGTAAAATCTAAAAAAAAATGTAAAATGAAAAATCAAAAATGTAAAATGTTAAAATGTAAAATGTTAAAATGTTGAATCTAAAATATTTAAATAAGGTTTCTGTGGGTTAGGTTAGGTTAGGTTAGATTAGGTTAGGTTAAAACTCAGTTTATTATTTGTGCTCTCTCATTTGCTCTTACTTATTTACGCACACTTTTTGCTCTCACTTTTTTTGCTCTCACTTTTGCACTCACTTTTGCACTCACTCTTGCACTCACTTTTGCACACACTTTTGCACTCACTTTGAAGTTTGGTTATGTTAGGTTAGGTTAGGTGAAGTTAGGTTAGGTTAGGTTATAACTTAGTTTATTATGTGTGCTCTTACATTTGCTCTCACTTTGAAGTTTGACTAGGTTAGGTTAGGTTAGGATAAATAATGTTTGTTAGGTTAGGTTAGGTTAGGCGAAGTTAGGTTAGGTTAAGTTAGGTTAGGGTAGGTTAGGTAAAGTTGGATTAGGCGGAATGGATGAGGTATGAGTGAAACCCCACGTTTTCTTACTTTCACGTTATGAGGCTGAGTGTACCCCAGTCCAGCTCTCAGCCCAGAATAAAATTTCTTGGTTGAGGCGGGAATGAAACCCACACCTCTAGGGAAACAGCTAAAATGCTAGCAACTACACCAAAAGTGGACAATATAAGGCTGGTCTGGATTGCACATGATCAATTAATAATTACCTAATAATAATAATAATATTGTTGTTGTTTGAGTCTTCAGCCTTTTGACTGGTTTGATGCAGCTCTCCATGCCTCCCTGTCCTGAGCTAAACGATTCATCTCTACATAGCTACCACACCCTACATCCAAGGCAATCTGTTTAACATATTCTAACCCTGGTCTACCCCTACAGTTCTTGTCCTCGACCCTTCCTTCCATAACTAAGCTTGCTATTCCTGGATGTCTTAGTATGTGTCCTACCAACCTATCTCTTCTCTTCATTAGCAGTCGCCAGAAACATCTCTCCTCTCCCACTCGTCTTAATACCTCTTCGTTTGTAACCCTATCTACCCATCTGATCTTCATCATTCTCCTGTAACACCACATTTCAAATGCTTCAATTCTCCTCTTTTCTGCTGCACCAATAGTCCAAGTTTCACTTCCATAGAGCGCCACACTCCAGACAAAGGCTTTCAAAAATGACTTCCTAATACCTAAATCTATATTCGATGTCAGCAGATTCCTTTTTTGTAGAAATGCTTTCTTTGCCTGAGCCAACCTACTTTTTATATCCTCTTTGCTTCGTCCATCACTGGTTATTCTGCTTCCTAAGTAACAGAAGTCTCCTACTTCCTTCAGCTTTTCACCTGCCAATTTGATCTCCATAGAGGTTTCTGATTTATTTCGGCTGCATTCCAGTATTTTTGTTTTACATTTATTAATTTTCATCATGAATTCTTTCCGTAAGACTGAGTCCATACCATTCAAAAACTCATTCAAATCCTCAGGCTTGTCGGCCAAGATGACGATGTCATCAGCAAATCTCAGAGTTGAAATTATTTCTCCTTGAATCTTCACTCCCACTTTACATTTTTCTCTAATTTCCTTCATTGCTTGTTCAATGTAAAGATTGAAAAGTATGGGTGATAAGTTGCAGCCTTGTCTTACACCTTTCTGAATACCAGCTTCTCTCTCATGTCCTTCAACTCGAATGACTGCTGTCTGGTTTCTGTATAGATTGTATATCACCCTCCTATCCCTGTACTTTATTCCAATGGATTTCAAAATGTCAAACAATTTAGTCCAATCAACGTTATCAAAAGCCTTTTCTAAGTCTACAAAAGCCATGAACGTTCTCTTATCTTTCCTTATTCTACCTTCCAAAATCAGCCTAAGACTTAGTACAGCTTCCCTTGTTCCTACATTTCTCCTGAAACCAAATTGGTCTTCACCCAACTCCGTTTCTATCTGGCTTTCAATCCTCTTGTAAATTATTCTAGACAGGATCTTTGAAGCATGAGTAATCAAGCTGATTGTACGGTAATCTTCACATCTGTCAGCTCCCACTTTCTTTGGTATAGGGATGATTACATTCTTCTTGAAATCAGGGGGTACCTCACCTGTCTCATAAATCCTACACACCAAGTGAAATAACCTGATCAGACCTTCATCTCCTATGCAGCGTAGCAACTCAATCGGTATATCATCTATGCCTGGTGCTTTGTTCCTGCTTAAGTCTTCCAAAGCTCTATCAAATTCTGATCTCAATATTAAATCTCCTTTCGCATCCTCATCAAGTTCCTCCTCCCTTTCCATTACATGATTCTCAATCTCCTTTCCCTTATACAAACTCTCTATGTAAGCTTTCCATCTCTCAACCTTTTCTTCCCTATCTGTTAGAGGCTTTCCATTTTTGTCCTTAATATTACAGCACTTAGTCTTCTTTTCCCCAAAAGTATTCTTAATCCTTCGATAAGCTGTGTCTACTTTTCCTAATTTCAGACAATTTTCTATACCTGCACATTTCTCTTTCAACCATTCTTCTTTTGCTTCCTTGCACTTCTTGTTAACCTCATTTCTCAGACGTCTGTATTCTGCTTTCCCCTTTTCATCTCTTACATTCTTGTGTTTCCGCCTTTCATCCATCAATTCTAGTATATCCTGAGTGATCCACGGTTTTCTACCTATTCTTTCTTTCCTACCAATGTTTTCTTCTGCGGATTTTGTTATTTCATTCTTCAAAAGTGCCCATTCGTCTGCAATTGAAGTTTGTTTAGGGTTTTTCATTAGTCCTTCCTTTATACTCTTCTTGAATCTTTCGTTTACATCCTTCTCTTTCAGTCTGTCTATTGCCCACCTTTTTGGCTTTTGACTTTTCTTCAGTTTCTTCAACTTTAATCTGCATTTCATTACAACCAGATTGTGGTCAGAGTTTATGTCAGCACCAGGATATGTTTTACAATCCAAAATCTGGTTTCGAAACCTCTGCTTGACCATAATGAAGTCGATTTGGTAACGCCCTGTATCTCCTGGTCTCATCCATGTGTATATTCTTCTATTGTGGTTATTGAATAAGGTGTTAGCTATGACCAACTCATGCTCGGTGCAGAATTCTACCAGCCTGCTTCCTCGATCATTCCTTTCACCTAATCCGAAACCTCCTACTATCTTCCCTTCTCTCCCTTTTCCTACCACAGCATTCCAATCTCCCATTACTATAACATTCTCATCACCCTTGATATACCTCAGAATTTCGTCTATTTCTTCGTAGACCTTTTCAACATCCTCATCATCAGCTTGACTGGTAGGCATATAGACTTGTACCACTGTGGTGCAGGTAGGTTTAGTATTGATTTTTGCTACAATAATCCGTTCACTATATTGCTCATAATATTCCACCCGCTGTCCAAGTTTCCTACTCAATATGAGGCCAACCCCTGCTTGGCCATTGTTTGATTTAGTGCTAATGACCCTATAGTCTCCTGACCAAAAGTCCTGTTCTTCCTGCCAGCGCATTTCACTAATCCCAACCAAATCCAACCTCAACCTATCCATTTCCCTTTCTAAGTTTTCTAACCTTCCACTTCCTAGCAGACTTCTAACATTCCACGCTCCGATCCGTAGAATGTCAGATTTCCTCTTTGTCACTTCTGTGATGTTAACCCCCTCTCGAGTAGTCCCCACCCGGAGATCCGAACGGGGGACTAGTTTACCTCCGGATTGAAATTTTACAAGGGAGGAGGCCATCATCACATGTAATTATGCATAGAGAGGTGCATATCCTCGGGAATAGCATACGGCTGTAGTTTCCCGTTGCTTTCAGCCGTGCAGCAGGACGCAGTGTAGCCATTATTTGGCTTATATTATCAATATCTTAACCGTCAATAAGACTAGTAAAGAATTGATTTATTCTGAAAGGCTGTTACTCCCTTTCAGAATAAGTAAAGAGCAATTCTACTAACAAAAATACTAACCGTCTACCGTACTAACAATTAAATACCAAAATTCTACTAACGAAAAAAATACTAAATAATATTAATAATAAATATTCAATTTAGTAACTACACGGCCGACCTCCCCCTGTGACAGCGTGGCAGCCATATTGCCCATTAGCCCCTGTGCCAGCACTGAATGACCCCTCCATATGAATAACATAGGGCTGGTTGCGCGCGGCGGCCATCTTGCCCATTAGCCCCTGTGCCAGCTTCGGCCTATATTACCTACTGGCAACATTTGAAGAAACTTCGACAGGTACTTTGGCAAAGATGGCAACGAGAATATTTGCAAGAATTGCAGAAAAGAAATAAATGGTTCACTTCTAATCAGCGCATCGAGTTGAACACACTAGTTCTGCTCATTGAAGAAGGGATACCACCTCTAAGGTGGCCACGAGGTCGAGTAATTCATGTTCATCCGGGACCAGATGGCGAGATTAGAGTTGTCACTGTGAAAACAGCGGAAGGGAACTTTACGAGAAGTGTCAAGAAGCTGTGCCCCCTTCCGATGGAGAACTTCAACGAAGAATTCTCAGCTTGATTAGAGTTTATGTTAGGTTATAATTATGTTCTCCTTAGATGTAGTTTTTGACATTTATGTTCAAATGTTGTTTACGTATGGTGTTTAACATACCGTACGTATAGTACATGGTTTTCTTGTTGAAATCGCATCTTTCAAGGAGAGCCAGAAATGTTAGCTGCTAATATGCTGCTAAAAGCGCCCTCTATGTATGGACTACTTTTGTAAGCTCCTTGGAGAGCAGCATCCAGTGGGCCGTGGTTTTAGATAGGCCATAGCGCTGCGCTGTCGGCATTATTGTAAGAAAGCAGCCATTAACATTGATATGACACAAGGCAATAAACAATAAATAAAGGTCATATTCATAAAAGAGGACAAAAATTCATTACATCACCAAAATCAACTCCAACTCATTAACACTTGGGGTTAGTAATCCGACACTATAACCACTCACCCACCGTGGCAAGCAATATATTATTATTTAACCGTATTGAAGAAATCTAGTCTAATATAGGCCTAATATAGAAAGTTTGGGTTCAACTAGAACGTTTTTCAAGGTTAGAGGACTTTATCAGTCAAAAATTGTTACGCATTTCACCAATTCTTCATACGTGGAAACAACACCTTTTTGCAATCAACAGGAGATCCGATTGATTATATTGAACCATAATGAAGAAGTAAGGAAGGAAGGAAGGAAGCTTTTAGTTTAACGTGACCGTTAATCTTGAGATCATGAGCCACGGGACCTCCTTTTTACGTGGAATCCGAACCACAGGACATGGCATTTCACTTCGAAAATCTCACATGCATTGACCGGGAATCGAACCCGGACCGCCTTGGTGAGAGGCATACAGCTAGACCGCTGAGCCACCACGCCCCCTAATGAAGAAGTACAATGTAGACAATCTATTAAGGTAAATTTATATTAACTTTAGTCTTGTTTCGTTTATGTATTTTTCTTGTTTTTTGTATGGCATTAATTGTTAACATAGTGTTTAAGATTCTTTTATTATTTCAATCCACGCTGACGATTATCATTGTATACCGAAGCATGTGCGTATTAATTTAAATATTTAACGTCTTTTAAGTGTTTGACAAGGCGGCTATTATAATTTGAGATTAATATAATGAAAACCAAAATGTTAATGTATAGTCTATATCATTTTAAAGCTTATGAAACAGGTTACAATGTTAATACTGAGAGCTCTCCGTTATTTTTTTGACGGAGGTCCATGTTTTATTCCCGGCTCTGCCAAGAAATTTAATTCTGGTCTATGGGTTGGAATGGGGTACACTCAGCCTCGCGAGGAAACACTCAGAAGAGATGGATTCAATTCCCACCTCAGCCATCCAGGAAGTTGTTTTCTGTGGTTTCCCCACTTCTACTCCAGGCAAATGCTGGAAGGTTCGTAACTTAAGGTCACGGCCACCTCCTTCCCAATCCTCCAGCCTAGTCTGCAAGCCTCTGTTTGTGATTAAGTCACCTCCATGATCTCCTATTAGCAGTTAGCACTGCGGCCTCTTCTGCTTCTACACCTCTACATTGAAATCGTTCAACACTGAATCTAACCATCGCCTCCTAGGTCTACCTCTACTTCTCTTATACTCTAGAGCCGAACTCCTTAACTTCTTAGGTAATCTCTCCTCCCCCATTCTCTTCACATGACCCCACCATCTGAGTCGGCTCATACGAACATCTGGCGTGTTTTATTTGTAACTTATCCTGTTTCTCTTCATTTACATACAACAATACTTAAATGTTCCGTCTATAAAAATAGTTTCTCTTTTACACAAGTATTTCAAATTTGATGCAGTAGAAAACATAATAATGTTATTCACTCGGTCTTTTACCAGAAGCATATTTTCTTTTAGTCGGCCCCGTGGTGTGCGATAGCGCGTCTGCCTCTCACCCGGAGGCCCCGGGTTCGATTCCCGGCTCCGTCAGGGATTTTAGAAACTGACGTTAGGGCTGGAACGGGGTTCACTCAGCCAATATTAACGGCCGAGGGGACCCGATGCGCTGATCACGCGTCACCCCAATATCTGCAGGCCAAATGGCAGGGCAGCGGTCTCTTCGTAAGCCTAGGCCCTTCACGGGCTGTTGTGCCAGGGGTTATTATTATATTTTCTTCTAAGTTCGATCTAATGTCCATAATGGCTAGAGTATCATGAACTTCTTGCTTATTTTGAGGCAGAGGTGGTAAGTTTCTCAGTCGCAATATTATTTTAAATTCTCTCTATGCCATTTGATAGTAAATTATCAGACACGTGCTTAGGGGCAGCAAGTATATCCTTTCTCATTAACTTCGATGGCCGTTCACATATATTGTCACGTACATTTCTTTTTACACTGTTCGAAATAAATTCTTGATTAATCGTCGTATATGGTTCGTGATTGTGAGACCCACATAACAGAAAGTTACCACCATTTGTAAATAAATGGGCAGAACTTTCCTTGACACCTCCACTGTTGGCCCCATTTTGACAACTCACACTTATGAAATTTATAGTTTCCTATAAATCTCAATTCTCCAACTCTTTGAGTGTACATGGATAACATGTTCGCTGCACTGATTATATCTACATAATCCCCAGGGGGTCCAGGTGTATGTAGCTGTCAGTCAACTCATGACTTACAAACATTTCAGGAGAGGTTGCCTACCCCCACTCTCTTCCCAAACCCATTAGTGTGAGCTGACAGGACTGTTTGGGTTTAACCTAATCAGCTTAGTTCGACCATCCCGATCTGCTCAATGGTGACTGCCATTTTCCGAGATGCAGTGCACCTCCTCGTAAACTTCCCATTTCTATTTCCCCGGGAAAGTGGCTATCGATGTTCGTACTCTGTGATGACGGGAATTTCCATTATTCCCATTATACAAAGCAACGCTCGTGCCAGAATGATTCATTGACATACAGTTCAAAGTGTACTGATAGATATCCGGGGAAACAGAATGAATCACACCGATGACAGCGTATTGCTTATACATCTACCACCGGCAAGTTTTTGTCAGACGGGTAAAAACGTCGTTACACCCTCGTTACCAGAAAAGTAACCAATGCTGCAGCTTGACGTCTTCTATAAAATGTCTCTCCCTCATGAGTCAAAATAGGAAACTGATAACATGCTAAAATACATGGTAACTGATAACTAATTTAATCCTATTTACCAATGATTTTTGCATTCTTTTTACTCCAAAATAACAACAGACTGAATCGGAAGGTTCAAGAAAAACAACTTAGGCGATCAAGGCGTTGAAGTTGACTTTTCTAGTCATATTTTAAGATTCTTAGGTTCTAGGTAATCTATTTTTTAAGATTATACAGTAAATAACCTTAAATATGGAAATTAAGAATCTAGAAATGGTGGTGGTGTTGCTTCATTTAGGGGCTTGGGGTGTAGTGACTAGCATTCTTGGCTGTCCCCCTATTAACCACGTAAAACCACGCCCAGGATGGCTGAGGTAGGAATAGAACCCGTCTCTTCTGAGGCTAAGTGTACCCCGTTCCAGCCCTCAGACTAGAATTAAAATTCTTGGCAGAGCCGGGAATCTAACCCGGGCCTCCTCGGTGACAGCTAAGAATGCTAACCACTACGCAACGAGGGCACAGCAAGCTATGCACTGGAAGAATCCAGGATGCTAGATACTCTGTACCGTACAAACTAGGTTACGTCAATACAGCGCATCAGCCTTGCAGTTAACAATCACTTCAACAATCGATACCTAGCTATTTCACATAATGCATTACTATCTTACTACGGAAGATTTCAATATGTGAATGGGGGTGGTGGCGCAGAGGTCAAGCTATTAGCCTCTCATCAAGGTGGACCGGGTTCGATTCTCGGTCATTGCATGTGAGATTTTCGAAGTGAATGCCACATAAAAAGGAGGTCCCGTGGCACGATTAACGGTCACGTAAAACTGCAAGCTTCCTTCCTTTCCAATGTGTGAATGATTGATGATTCAATTTAATAGCACTTATTTCTTCTTGTTTCGTAAAGGCCATCTAAGGACCACGACATTCAACTATTACTGTTACGGCTGTGAGTTTGTTTCGTCGCCTCGCCGCGTGAGTCACAGCTGCCCCGAGCTATGCGCTGCCTCTGTGTGTTACCTGCGGCTTACGCAACGGGCTGCGAGGACAAAGGGATGGTCCAGAATATTCGTGACCCAGCTAGTGATGGAAATCTCGAGAAGCCGTGAATCCTGGACGATTCTAGAAGCATTCATTGAGTCACCAGCCTGCTATATAAGCGGCCTCATCAGCGAGGGAGGCACAGTGTTTTTGAGCGAGTGCGATAACCGTTGGTGACGTGACTTGCGAAACCCAAGTGAGGCTATTGCATGCAGTGAAGTGCTGTGTGAATTGCGAAACCCAGTGAGATTTTTTCCGAGCCTGCGGAGCAGTGTGTATCAGACTCGTAAGTAGCCTAACGGTAGTTTGTGTACTCAAGGAAGTGTACAGGTATTTCGGTGAGTGACAGACTGGCTAGACACAGGTCAGCCTAATTAGTGAACGGACAGCTGCTCGAGAGAGTGAAATGGAAGTGTTCCTAGTCAGGGAGGAACTAGAGTGAGATACTAATTGCTTGTATCTGTTTATTGTGTAGTGAACTGTAACTTGCTAAGACCTGCAATAAAATAACTATTTCTTTAAAAGGACCATTGTTTTGTGCTTCTACCCACCGTAATCCAGTTAACGAAAGTGCCACTAGGGGCAACACGTAACATTACATTTGGAGTGGGCTTTGATGTTTGCCCAGTAGTTACGCATCATCTGGCTGTGTTGTTCCCTCCTCTCCTGTGTCCAGAGGGCACCTTTCTTCTTCCTTGGCGGTTTGTCCTGGAACCTCATTTGCTGAAGCATCTTCCTGAGAGGTGTCTGGTCTTTTAAGTCTCTTTCCGTCCCTCCAAGTTCTTGCAGATCTTTGCTCACTTCCCACAACCATGGTGACTTGGTCTTCCGCTTTTGCCAGTAACCGAGGAGCTGGTTGGTCAACCTGGTTGGATGCATCCTGTAGACGTGTCCATAAAATGCTAGACGTCGTTTCCTAGCAACATCCGTGATTCTTACACAGTACGTGTAGTGCTCTTGATTAGGTCGCCTTCTGTATTCATTCCCTTCCTTAACAGGCCCGAATATCTTCATTATCTTTCTCTCCTGTACTTCGAGTTTGTACGCGAGTCTCTTCCGGTTGAAGACTAGACATTCTGAAGCATATAAGGCTTCAGGACGTATAACTGTCTGGCAGTGCCTCATTTTAGTCATTCGGGAGAGACACTTCTTATTATGTGTGTTCTTGGTTAGTTGATAAGCCATTTATTTATTATCTATTATATAAAACATTATTACATATAATGCGCACAAATGTGCATACATAGAGAGTTACATCTTACGTACATTTAGATCTAGTCTTTGCTATAGTCGATGATTTACTTAATCCTCTTATGACATTTAGTTCGGTGGTATTTTTCACAATGTTCGTTGCATAGTACGCATACACATGCATTGTTTGATTCGTGAAATTTGTCATTTCTACATATCTTGTGGTGATAGCCGTGCGCTGAAAGTCTGGTTAGCACCGATCGCAGTTCTTGTTTCGCTTTTGCCCATCTCCTGTCGATCATGGCGTCTGTAGCGTAAAAGTCTTCGGGTATTTCGTTTGTTTTTTGTTTCCTTAGCTCTATTAATTGAGATACTTGCTTTGTGTGTGGTAGGAGCAGCTTGACTTTCAGATCCTCTATGTAGAATGGTTCCCTTGCCAGTTCATATACCAGTCTGGACTGGGTCGTTCTCGCTACTCCAACAGCTCTCTTAAAAAATCTCGATTTGATTTTCTCAAGGTTGGTAAGGTCTATTAGGGTTAGTCTTTCCCATATTAGTTATATGCCATATGTTATAACTGGAGATAATTTGGCATGAAATAGGGTAATGGCCGTTTGTAGTGAGAGTGGTGATATTTTTTATTTCATACATTCCTCTGATGGCGGCATCAGCTCTTTCTTGTATATGGACCCTGAAAGTATGGACCCTGAATGAGTTGCATGTGGTCTGGAGTGTCATCCCTAAGTATTTAAAGGTATTAACTTTTTTGATATCGTTATCTCCAACTTTTACCTCGTCATTTGTTGCTAGTTTTCCTCCTTTCCGAAATACCATGTGGACCGTCTTACTGTAGTAATGAACATTTCGTTTTCTTGCGCCCAAGTTTGGAGAGCATCCAGGGTGTCTTTTATAGAGTTCCGATATGTTGGATGAACCCAGGGCCATATTATCTGCGTACATATATAATGACACTGTTTTGGTGCTTTCAATTATTATTTAGTGATGTCTGCTGTGGCGATGTTGAACAATATAGGGCTCATTGGGTTCTCCTGTAGTACGCCGTGTTTGTTTGTGTGATTTCTTTCGAAGTTGCCTCTTAGTCTTGTATTACGACTTTGTTGTGAGTCAGTATGTTTCTTATTGCTATTGTGATCTCATTATTTCCGCACTTATTTATCTAGGTCACTGAAGAAGAAAGAGCTCCAATTCTCCGAAGAATGCAGCAATAATCGTAACAATTACTAATTTTCCATGCGATTTCTATTTTACGAATGGGAAGTAAAAATTGCAAATTATGATAGCTTGTCCGATATCCTGTATTATTCCCGGGATAGAGGAAGTGAGCAAAAGAGAGGAGAGATATATACATTTGTGCAAATAAATTGGATACGGCTTCTCAGGCAAGAGATTTCTGTATTATTCACGATGATAAACTGGCATTTTCTCCTCACATTGATAATATCAAACTCACGCAATGCGCAGTCGCGGCATTCTATACTGATTCACAGAAATTAAAGACCGCATTGTATGTTCTCCCTATACTAGATTTCTCGTCCCCAATTTGGTCTACAGCGGCTATAACCATTATTCCTGAATTAAAAACTTTTAATTTCTTCATATCATTAGTCCAAGTTCGCAATCCTTCACTAAGGCACTTTGCCAAATCCGACATTCTAAATCAATTCAATGTAGGCCTACTCGACCTAAGCGGCCGCTTACTATTTACTGATCTGTGTGAAGCTAAATTTGCAGGTTAGATTTCGTTCAAACGCTCTATCAAAGTTGCAACGTTCACCACTAGGTGTCAGTGACATCTGTTGGCGAAATATGGAACTACTTGAAATTGAACGGAACTTGTAGCTCACCCCATGGGTGTCCGCACTGAAGCAGCTACAGCCTCTGGCGACCCGAACATGTCCTCGGACATTCCCGGCACTAATAGTCATATGCTAAATAATAAATAATCTGTGTTTACTACATAAAATTGTAAATAGCTGGGGCGTGGTGGCTCAGCGGTCTAGCTGTATGCCTCTCACCATGGCGGTCCGGGTTCGATTCCCGGTCAATGCATGTGAGATTTTCGAAGTGAAATGCCATGCCCTGTGGTTCGGATTCCACGTAAAAAGGAGGTCCCGTGGCTCATGATCTCGAGATTAACGGTCACGTTAAACTACAAGCTTCCTTCCTTCCTTTTGTAAATAGCTACACAAAATGTAACCTGTAACTTACGTACTTTCCGCTCCACGTTCCCTCACACTCAACACGTCGGCACGATTTACACTATGTAACTCGCCCACGTCTTGAAATACAGAAGCGCTCTATTTTCCACCGTCACCTACCCTTAGCAACTCCCTTCCAAACATTGACATATTCTCTCCTTATACAACACTCAAATAAAACATTATAAGATCCCTATCATCATCATTTCTAACCCCCTCTCCTCTTGATCTCGCACTATCTAAATCTTCCCCTGCGGCTTTTCCGAGATTTGTTCCTTGCTGTCAACACTACCATTTGCTATTTATTATTTAAGGTTTCTTATGCTATTAATGTAAAAATGATCCTTTCTTTGTATCTAATAACCAGGGAACGAATTATATGTACTTATAATTAATGAAATATGGACGTATGGACTTGAAATTTAGAGCTGTCGGTCGATTAATCAAATTTTAGTCGCGGTCACACAGTATCAGTACGAGAAAAAAAAACTTTGAATCATATATTTTCAAATGTTTACAATACCATTTGCTATGACGAAGATAATGATCTTAAATTTTAAATGTATTGTTGGAATGCAAGTAAAAAATAAATTCAAAAACATTTAATTAGAAGAAAGCAATTAAGGAGATTTTATCGCTTTTATCTTCCTGAAGCAAAGCATGGTGGCCACTACTCCTGGAAATCCTGGAAAACTCCTGGATTTTTATTAGGTCTGGAAAACTCTTGGAAAATGACGAAAAATTGGAAAACTCTTGGAAAATAGCCACTGTTCATTAATTATAAAAATCTTTCCATCTTAAATCATACTCCCGCTGCGGTTTTGGGTGAGCACTCTATCGTTAACGAAAGAAATTTCCTCAGGCTACCTGTTTCTGTGTGAGAGAACACGCGATAGTATTTTTGTAAAACATATTGAGTATAGACAACTTCACCGCAATAAAATTGCAGGCGGCATTCTTTTCTCTTTTTTTTTAAGCGGATATTTGAGTCACAAAGGCTTTTTTAAAACAACAATTAAATCATTTGTGTGTAGACTTGCGTATCAATAACGCAATCACCACTAATTTTCGAAGTGAAATGCCATGTCCTGTGGTTCGGATTCCACGTAAAAAGGAGGTCCCGTGGCACTGAGAAGGCACTGAAAGACACGCAGCGGGACGTCGAAGATCTCAATCAGTACGGAAGAAGAAATACGGTCGAGAATTTTGGACTCCCAGAGACACCTAACGAGGATACCTACGAACTAGTTAGGAGAGTTGGACAAGCACTAGATGTCGCTATTGATGCTGACAAGATTGATATCTGCCACCGCTTGAAGAAATCCCCACAAAATCAACAAAACACCCCGGCGGGCGTAGTTGTGAAATTCGTCAGGCGAGCAGATAAGGAAACACTCATCCAGAAACGGAAAGTAAAACGCAACCTAAATACAACACATCTAGGTTATACTGTTAACAACCCCATTTATGTTAACCAGAGTTTGACACCACTCAGAAGGCAGGTGTTTAGCCTAGCTAGAAAAGTCAAACGTGAAAGAGGCTATGCGTTCCTGTGGATAGATAACTCTGGTGCCATTAAACTGAGGAAAAGAGAAGGAGATAGATTTGTACATGAACTGAAATGCATTGAAGACTTGAACAACTTAGGCCTAATGTAAAAATGAATAATTCTAACCAGTTTCTTTCAATTTATTACCAAAATGTTAGGGGTTTGAACACAAAAACACATAATTTCTATACGAGCATATTGATTAATAGGCACGATGTCTTGCTCGTGACAGAGACTTGGCTTTCGGAATCAGTATACAACGCGGAGCTGTTTGACGACTACTACAATGTCATTAGGCAAGACAAGAGTAGGGAAAAGAGGCGGTGGAGTTTTAATTGCAGTGAGACATGACATAAATTATAATGAAATTTACTCTGAGCATGGAAATTATGAAGCGTTAGGTATTAGAGTGCTGATGAATAATAAGGCTTATTATATTTTTAATGTTTATTTTCCACCAAATTCTTGTCTTGATACTTATAATAAATTTTATATTAATCTAGGGGAACATTACAATGTTATTGGTAGCAATATTATAATCGCAGGTGACTTTAATATTCCCACAGTGAGGGGTGCTAATCAAGACCTTCTGAATGGTGATTCCCAAGAAAGAGCCTTATTCAATTTTATGTCACTACATAACCTACATTCTCTAAATGATATCCAGAACATAAATTCCAGAACTCTAGACTTGGTACTCACTAACTTACCCAAGATCGTGTCGGTCAGTAGGGGATGCATCCCCTTAGTAGGAGAGGATAACCACCATCCCGCATTGTCTATTGAGCTAAGTCTAACTCTTGTACGCATTGGTTCTAGTAAGGCCACTTCTACTATGATTTATAATTTTAAACGAGCAGATTTCAATAAAATGTATAGGTTATTGAATGAAACTAACTGGGAATATCTTGATACATTTCATGACATTGATAGGGCAGTTGAGTATTTCTATGACAAAATTTATGCAGTATTTAATGACACTGTACCTTTCATAAAAACGCATAGAAAACGTTCATACCCTAGTTGGTTTAATTTAGATATCATCAAAAATTTGAAATTGAAGGAATATCATAGAAAGAAAATGAAATCATCTTCATTCCACAAGGAAAATTTTATCAGATTAAGAAAGATAACCAAGGCTTTGATTGACACTGAATATAAGAAATATATAAATGACTCTGAAAATTTAATGCAGGAAGATCCCAAACAATTCTGGAATTATATTAAAAATAGAAAGGTAAAAACTAGGGCGAATTATCAACAGATGAAACTTGGCCAAAACTTGTTAAAAACGAATAAGGAAATTTCAGATGGATTTGCAGATTTTTTAAAGCAGTATATGAAGGTAAAACAACATCTTATGCACTCGATGAACATACAACAATGATCCCAACTATCACCTCTCATTCATTATTCATAAAAGCCATAACCATAAAAGAAGTTGAAACTGCCATCAAGAAATTGAAGCATAAAAAGTGCAGTGGTCCGGATAATATGCCTCAATATATTATAAAGGCCTGTGTTGATGTCATAAAATATCCACTGTTTCTCTTGTTCAATCTCATTATAAGACATAGCACATTTCCAGCAATATGGAAATTATCCAGAGCATGTCCCATCTTCAAATCCGGTGACTCCTCTCAAATTGAGAATTACAGACAAATAACGATCATCTCTGTACCTGCCAAGGTTTTCGAACAAATTATTTATTATAGAATTCTCAATCATGTAAAGCCATATATAAGTAATTTTCAACATGGCTTCGTTCCAAACCGATCTACAACTACAAATCTGTGTAACTTTGTACAGTTTGTCTCGAATGCATTAGATTCACGATATCAAGTTGATGCCATCTACACTGATTTTTCAAAAGCCTTTGACAATATTAATCATGGTATATTATTACGGAAATTATCAGTCTTAGGATTCTCGAATCAAATGTTAGAATTAGTGGCATCTTACTTATCAAACAGAAAACAGTATGTGTCCTGTAGTGAAGCTAATTCCTACACCTACATTGCTAAGTCTGGCGTGCCGCAAGGCTCAAATTTGGGTCCGTTATTTTTTGTGATTTTTATAAATGATCTTCCCATTTCTATTAAAGAATCAAAATGTATCCTATATGCTGATGATCTAAAAGTGTACAGAGTTATTAAAAATGAGCAGGATGTCCAGAAATTGCAAAATGATATAGATAACATTCACAAATGGAGCCTAGACAATGACTTATTGTTTAATATAAAAAAATGTAATTTCATCATCTTCAGTCGGAAAAGACAATGCTTGGAATCGAGCTACAGAATGGATGGAAATCTTATAACTAGACTGAATACGGTCAAGGATCTAGGGTTGTATATAAATCATGATTTGAGTTTCAAATATCATATTGATAAGGTAGTGAATGATGCACTTAGAAGTCTGGGATTTATTTTTAGAAATTCCAAGGAGTTGACGAATGCAAAAACAATCATTACGCTCTTCAATGCATATGTGAGAAGTAAACTGAAGTTTAATGCGGTAGTCTGGTCTCCAATGTACGAGTCACATATAAAAAACATAGAAAGGCTGCAAAAGAAACTGTTACGCTTCCTATATTACAAGAAGTACTCTGTATCAGCCATCCGTTGTAGAATTCCTTACTCTAACTTGTTGTCAGAATTCCAAATGACTAAACTTTCAACACGCAGGCTTATTGCTCAGCAGATATATTTGTATAAAATTATCAATGGTATCTCAGACACGAGTTAAACTTTAGAGCAAATAAATTTCAATGTGAGAAAGAAATGTCTCCGAAAACGAGAACTCCTAATAGTTAAAAAATCTAATACAAATTTCCATAAAAATTCACCGATATTGAATATGTGCTGTACTTACAACAGGCTCTCAGCTGACAACAATTTAGATTTTGGAATGTCCTTGCTAAATTATAGAAGGCAATTACACGTAGTTTTAGATGCCAAATGATTCATTATAACGAAGATATTAAATTTAGGTTTCACTTTCTTACCATCTTCCATTGCTATTGTATTAGTACCTTAAGATATGTATCTAGTTTTACATTATGTGACCAAATATTGAAAATCATGCTTCATTTACTGTTATTGCGACTTGAACTTGTGTATATCCCTTGCTAACAATTTTTTTTAAATTTAAGTTTTAATTTTCAATTATCAATTTTTAATTTTCAATTTTTATTTTGTATTCTAATGTATTTTTATCTTGTATCTTAATGTATTTTCAAGTATTGTCTGTGTGTAAACAATTGTTTAATTGTTTGCTATTGTAATTGGGGCACTGCCCTGTTGTGGCAATCAATAAATAAATAAATAAATAAATAAATAAATAAATAAACATCTGTATAAGTAAACCAACTGCTTTATTTTGGTCTTGAAGTAGGCAACCGATAAAGCCCCCCCCCCCCCTCCACACTCGCGCTTATTTTTAAATCTGGAAAAATGAGAATTACTCCTGAAAATTCCTGGAAAACTCCTGGAAAATCGTTGACCGATTTGAGTGGCCACCATGCAAAGGCATGAGCATCGGTTAACTTAAAAGACCTGCCAATCTTACAATTGCTGATGCTAGTATGTCAAATTACAAATGATAATACACTAGACAGGTTTTGTGCTACGCAAAACAATTATTTTTCCTACACCACAATACTATTTTAATCTGTTGGATTAATCGACTAAAGCACAATCGTATTTTTTAGATTAATCGATTAATCGGTCCGATTTTTGATTAAATCGACAGCTCTGAAAAAATACAAAAAAATATTATTTCTATTTTGATATCCAAATTTAAAGAAGCTAAACAAAGTGGATCTACTTGAAACATAACGTTGCACTTCTCATTTTAACATCAATATGATCTTTGAAGAACAAACAATAATTTTATTCTCTGTTACCAAAACAATGGATCACAAAATGTTCTTTTAAGTGCTGGAAAGTGAATACTCTCCTATTGTATCTTAAGGACATTTTATATTGACTACACTGCTTCAACATCAGAAGAGGTAATGGGGGCATGTTTGAACTTCACATTGTCTGCTCGGGTTAAAAATCCAACGTTAACTTTACACTGAAATCTCCACACAAAATTGCAGCGACCATTACCATTGCTTCTTTGGAAGTACAATGTCTATTTTCAATTTTTCCACATCTGCAACTTTACCTGTACCACGATAAAATAAAAAAAGATACGAGCCTTACAGTAGCCGCATATGATGTGTAACATCTGACATGCTATCCTACTATGAAATTGAGATAAAATGTATGTGAAGTGATCTGACATGTTATCCTACTCGTATACTACACAGCTTGGACATTCTTAAAATGTTAATTTGCGCTCCGTTTTCATACTGGTACTATGATGAATGTATAGATTGAATTGGAAATATGCTACTGTCACACTTGTTTGAACAAATATCACATATTATATTGCAAATTAACAGGAGGAATGAAACCATAGTCTCGAGCTTATCTATAGATTACTAGAAATAATGTTCAATGCAATCAAATTTCCCAACTCCTGCTTGGTGCAAACTATTGTAGTTAAAATTAGATAAATCGTAATTTCATGTAGATTCTGTTAAAATGACGCATAATGTTATTATATATATCGTTTAAATCGATAATCCGGTGGCAAAAATTATTGCCGGGACTTGGGTTCGGACCTGAGACCTCATGATTTGCAGACCAAGATGCTATCCACGCAGCCATTACAACCACAGGAATTTGGAGTACAAGACAGTTACTTATTTTCACGTGCCGGTAATAATATGGAAGTATTTTTTAATGCTCCATTAATATTTTGCTTTTTTCGATAATGTTCCTGCGTGCAATTGAGTTTTAAATTAGTTATGAATACGCCTACTTGACAGTAAAGGGAATTGCTATAGTGTTCCATTAAAAGCTAGCCCAGTTTCCGTATAAAAATATCGATATATATATTACATTGATCACTGCATTACCGCAATGTGGGTTAATATCTGAACAGCCATTGTGCAGAAACATAATACCGGCTTTGCCGACTAGTTACAATGTTTTATATTAAAGCATATCATCATTTAAATACTGATACGAAGACTTTTAACATGTGGTTTGTGTTTCAATCAGTTGGCACCAGAGTTCACATGAGCGTTTACCGTTCAGTATGAAAGTGTTGAGCAAAGTTACTCGGGGAGGGGATGCCCATCACTTTTATACGAGAGATTGAAAAACAGACGCTTAATAAATCATAATTATTTTCAGCAAATATGATATATTGAATATATTTACACCAAAGAACGACAACTTGAAGATGATTTACTGTAGAAATATCTGTAATGGCGCCTCCAAACCTTGAAGTAATACACATGTGATATACATTTCACATGGCCGACAGTGCGTCATGGTACCAATCTCTGACAGCGCGCGCTCATAGTTTCCTCTTGCCACTGCCAGCTGGATCGCATCTCTCCTGCCTGCTTTAGCGATCCAGCTGGCAGCGCGTCTTGCACACTTCCTTCCGATCCACCTCCGTCCCATTTTTCAAAATCACTCCCACAAAAATATCCATCATCCGAGTGGAAAGATGTTACACATCAAAAATCTAAATATTTAACTTGTTTTCTCTATTATTAACAAGACTGCTAATTTACTAGAATTTAGAACGATTAACCCAGTTCAGGGAAGCATGGGGAGCTGCATCAAATCAGTCGAAAGACCGAAGACTCAAACAACAACAGCAACAACAACAATACTTTCTAGCAGAAATATGGAGCATATTGTTTTTAATGACTAAGAATATGGAACATACAGTATATTATGCTAAACTTCCAAATATGGAAATATATGGAAAATAAATACTCCACTTTTCAACTCCACATTCACATAATGTAGATTAATCGACCGATTATCCGATTAAAGGCATTCGGTTAACCGATCAAAATTTTTAATCCATCGACAGCTCTAAATGTTTAGCCCATAAGTCCATATTTCATTACATGTAGATAGTATAAGGTGCGTTCAAAAAGTAACGAGCCGGAGGCATAATTACAGAAACCAGTACCTGTATGTTAGAAGTATTGGCCCTGGCTGTTGAGGCACTTGTCCCACTGTGACACGAGGCGGTGAAGGGCTGTCTCATAAAATTCACTGGGCTGCGATGTGAACCAGTTCCGCACGTACAGCTGGACGTCGGCGTCCGAGGTGAATCGTTGGCCCCGCAGAGCCCTTTTCAGGGGACCAAACATGGAGTAATCACAGGGAGAGAGGTCTGGACTGTTTGGAGGGTGGCCGAGAACCTCCCATTTGAATTTCTGCAGGAGTGCCGCGACTGTGTTGGCCGTATGAGGTCGTGCATTGTCGTGGACCGACCACGGAGGCTATGGCGTTCATTGTCACTCGGCGGTCCTGGGTAATGAGTGCATCAACCAGCTGGACGTTGTCATCGGTAATGCAGGGGGGTGCCCCAGACCGGGCATCATCGGCTAACTACACCCGTCCTTGCCGGAAGCGCTTGTGCCACGCCTTGACCCTTGCAAGGGACATGCAGTGTTCGCCGTACACTTGTGACATTCGGCGATGAATGTCCGTTCCCCCTACTCCTTCTGCTGTCAGAAACGGAACAACACCTCTTTGCTCTTCGGTTGACGCCTGCATGTCACTGTTTGCAATGCGACTGGCAGCGTTGGACGATTGATGCATGCTGCTGCTCGCTTTGTATCGTCACTTGACGTGCACGCGTGCCCTCTAGCGACGGGCTGTGACCTTCCACGCTCTGGATGGAGCCACACCTCGTTACACACGCCACGATTAGCAGATGTCACCGGTTTGCGCATTCTAGCCTCCGGCTCGTTACTTTTTGAACGCACCTTATAAAATTGAGTTTAGCTTTCTAAATAGATATGTATTTACATAGCAATCCGTTCCCTCATAATAATTAATAAATATCTCTTTCTGACAAAAAAAAAAAAAGTAATCTTATTTAGCCGGAAAATACGAGCATGCGCCACAGATCTATGACGTAACAATCATATATCAGCCGGGCAAGTCCCGACTGGCGTCAGTAGCGTAGCAGCAGTGGCTCAAAAATGGCGGCTCTTATTCTGTCAGCCACCACCTGCGCGGTTCGGTCTATGATAAAGTATCTTAATGCACAAAGCATAGAGCCGATCGAAATTTATCGTGGAATGCTCAGTGCAGGTATTGTGCTGATGCTCGACCACACACGGCTCGGCGCACAGCGACTGTTCTGCAAGAGTTCAGCTGGAGCTGTTAGATCATCCACCGTACAGTCCTGATCTTGCTCCATCTTCTCGTGCACCTCAAGACTTCCTGTCCCCCCGTCAGCATTTTCACACGTTGGTACCATTCCCAGGAGCAGACTTCTACGACACAGGAATACAGTTGATCCCACGATAAGATAGGTGTTTCAAATCTGGTGGTGGTTATGTCGAAAAATTGCTAAACACAACGCCAATAAAGTTTTTCATTCAACTGTTTATTAAGAAAATGGGAAACTTTTAATTTCTGTATGGGCGTCTTATTAGGGCTACAGTATTTGCGGTTACAGCTAATGAAAATGAAAATCCACAGCCTGCTTCCAGTCTCCGACCGGGTCAGGAATGAATGAAGCCCCCATCTAGCGGCGAGGATATGAACTGTGCCGGCTGCCGAGGCCTGACGCACTCCTCTGGGGCAATGATTAAATGAATGACAGATGAAATGAAATGATAGTGGAGAGTGTTGCTGGAATGAAATGTTGACAGGGAAAACCGGAGTACCCGGAGAAAAACCTGTCTGCCTCCGTTTTGTCCGGCACAGATCTCACATGGAGTGACCAGGATTTGAACCACGGACCCAGTGGTGAGAGGCCGGCGTGCTGCCGCCTAAGCCACGGAGGCTTTCGCGTTTACAACTAATGATAGTATTAATTTGTACGCTTAACCTTTATTATTCCCTTTTTTAACGGGATCGGGGATGATGTGTAATGAATCTCTATAGAGCAGATCCCCTTCCTGATGCCAACCTCATCAGAGGAATTTGAGAGATGAAATGGATGAAGATTATGCAAGGAGTTGGGTGGCCGAGTCCGTTGCCTACTAGAAGATGCCGGGAGTTGACAATGGGGAACTTGGAAAACCATTTCAGGGAAGGTTGGAAATTCAAACCAGCTCTCATATAAAAGCCCGTAGATAGCCTGGCCCCATGGCCTTAGCGCGCTTAGCTACTCCGGTTGGTATTAATAGAACTTGCCGGAACTTAACGTCCGGTTGAGAATAAACATGCAGTATAGCGATTTTTTTTAGCCACACGCCAACAAACGGTACCCTTCTGTTCTCGGTCTGAAATCGATATTATAATCGTTACGGCCAACTATGGACCACGTTTGACAGTTTTTACATTGTTTTCTCTCTTCACTCTCTGGTTGGTTGGTTCCTCAGTTTGGGGGCTGCTACAACGCGGTCAGGTAGCCCCGAGTACTTTGGGTGTGAGTAGAATCTGTCTGATAACCGTTGTTAATTGTGATGGCTGTATTAGTGTGTGCATCTGTTTTTTAATTTAAGTACAGACTGCAACTAAGAATTTTTCAAATAGTTCCTACTTTTGCCGCCAAGCGCCACCGTCAACGACTACTAGGCCTAGTTCAGAACTTACCTACTAGACGCCACCGCAGTCGGCTCTTGGCAACAAACGTAGAAACCTAAGAGCGTTGTTTACATTCTTAACCTATCCAATTTAGCTTCACACAGGTGTAATTAGTGGCAGGTTCTTTAACATGCCATAAATCTATGACATGGGACCGCTGGCTTTACTTCCCCTCCGAAGGAAGGCATACTGAGGGATTTTTAACGCTCTTAAAAAATCCGACGGCTTCGGCCGGCTTTGAACCCGCTATCTTGGGCATAGAAGCTCAGCATGCTACCGACTACGCCACCGAAGCCGTTGTCTTCACTCTCTGCCAATATCTCTTGATCCTCTCTACCACTTCCTTCCTTGGTTCCCCCGTGTAAGATCTTCCTTTCCTCATTGACAACTCCCCCGTCACCTGTAAACTGCTAGTCGTCTAAATGGCTCTCTATCCATTATGTCTTCTTCTTTCACCCCCATCCGATCCAAGTCCAATCACACTTCCCGAAACCATTTCGGCTCCGTCTTCCTCTTCCTGAAGAATTCAAAAATCCTCTTCGTCAATCTGGTACTGTTCATCCTCAACCAAGTGTCCATAAAACTGTATTCTCCTTTTTCTCATTAGGGCTATGACTCCTTCAGGTCTAGTTCTTTGTTAGGTTTGAGTCTCCTCTCTCCATCCTTGATATTTGGGCCTAGGATTGTTCGGAGCATTTTCCTTTCTCTCTTCCGGATGTCTTCGAGGCCGCCCTTCCCAATCATGTCTAGTGTTTCTGCTGCATACAGACATTCAGGTTTGAGGATCCCATTCTTCTCGACCGCTCTTTGACGGCATCGTTTTCCGACCCATTCTCCTGCAATTTTTCTCCCAAGTACTTAAAACACTTCACTCGCTTTATCTTGGTTTCTCTCAACTCCAAGTGGAGAGAAGCGTCTTTGATGTTGGTCATGAATACAGTCTTCTCAAAAGAAATTTGTAGCACAGTCTTCTGGACTATTATCTGGAGTTCTTCAGTCCTTTTTATCGCTGTTTTAACACCGGTAGTGAGCATAACAACATAGTCAGCGAATGCCAAACAATCCGTTCTTATACTTTCTTTACCTCTCTGAAAGCCTCTTGATCCGAAATTCCCTTCGTCCATTCTCGAATAACTTTTTCTGAGAATTACTGTTATTATTATTAATAATTATAATAATATATAATAACAATAATGGTAATAATATGTAGCCTCTGGAGAGGCCTGGTGCAGATGAAAACCTCACAAACGCCGTCACCAAGCCGCAAACAAATAACCACATGAGAGTATTTTTCTCCCGGTTTCACCCACACTCGCTCCAGAAAAATTCTGGGATAGTACCTTACTTCATGTCCCGGGGCACCTACCTCATCCCTGACCAAGGGGCCGATAACCTAGATGTTAGGCCCCTTAAAACAACAATTATCATCATCATCATCATCATCATCATCCCTGACCCTAATACTGCTACACTCACTACTAGTCATCATATAAATACAACTTATCAGTCAACTTTAACACCTACCCAACTACACGAGGCTGATAACCAAGATGTCCCAAGCCCCTAAAATAAATTACTGTAACATTACAATCCCATGGTCCGACCGGGAATCGAACCTGGGGTCCTTCGGACCAAAGTTCAGCACTCTATCCACTTGGACACGAAGCCGGATGTTATCTCTATTTAGTATAAAACAAAGTCCCCGATTCTTGGATGTCACGGGTAATCTCGAGAACCACTGGAGGGATTTTGATGCGGTTTTCACCATTCTGTAAAGGGTATCTCGAGGAAGGTTTCTGTAGAAAATAATTTATTAGTGATCAAAGGAAGCCAAGCAGTACCGATTTCAGTGAAAAAGTAAAAAAAAAAACTGGTGTTCGTACGCTTTTTAAGCTTATCCTGGGCAAACCGTTAAAAATTTCAATATAGGCCTACTATGAGTGTACGAATTGTTCAGCATGAAAAGTTCTACAAAAACGTCCGTGAGAGCATACCACTATCTTCAATACATCGCCCACTGTAAGTGTTTTTACGTTTTTATTTCTTCCAACAATCTCCATTAAATTACTGAGGCGACAGTTTACGAGCCTATCACTCCAGTTACTGCCTAGCTAGCGGGCGAGCCTATTACCCCAGATACAGCCAGCAGCAAACTGTTGAATAGTGTTAAGACTTCAGAGAAGAATGGTTGAGTTTGGAGTATCCCTGGAAGTGCAACTCGACTTTTCTTCATTTCGCCTGTGAGCTTTTCGTTCCGCAAAATACACAGTCAAGTTAAGATTGGACGGAAGGGGGATTTGTGTTTCATGCACCTCGCCATTCTTAAATTACGTTGCATTTGCATCTCCATGATGATATGATTAGAGTCCAGTCAGTGATTTTAATCCATCATGCCGAGACGTAAAACGGATATAGGTCGTAGTTCATTGACATCGAAAAAAAAAGCGCTTATCACGGAATGCATTCATAACTGTTCCCGGGCGAAGCCGGGGCGGGTTGCTAGTTACGAATAGAAATTATTCTTAAGATTAGTTATTAGATTCAATCGAAACAGTGGGGGGAACTACGAGTACTGAAGGTGTTCACAGGAATTCTTGCGCTAGCTTCATGCATGTTCCGATGTAAAGTACAATGCTGATTAGCATTCTGTGTTGCATGTTTCCAGAATAAGCTGTAACAACAGCTATTCTCAGACTAGCGTGTTGTTGTCTAGTGTTCACTGGTCCGTGTGTTCACCTCGTTACGGACAAGGCTTTTCTCAACCATTTGCATCTAACAACCTGTTATTGCTTCATTTTGGATGCAGGGTGGCAACCATGTTCGCACACTTCAATGTGGATGGAGCTTATCTGATGTCTTTTGTAGTATGTTTGACTGGAAAGGCGGCTTCGGAGCTTATATGCCCAAGATCGCGGGTTCAAAGATCGTTAAAAATTCCTTCGAAGGGGAAGTAAAGCAGGTGGGCTCATGTAATAGATTTATGGCATGTAAAAGAACCTTCCACTAACCACAATCGTGTAAAGCTAAATTGCTAGGTTAGATTTGAATAACGCTCTAACGTCCCAACATTCGCAGTCAGTGCTGTTTGCGGTGGCATCTAATAGCCAAGTTCACGGCTAGGTGTCGTTGACGGTAGAATTTGGTAGCAAAAGTGGGAACTTCTTGAAATTGATAGTCTGCAGTCCTTACCTGAATCACAGATAACCCACTAATATAGCCATCACAATTGACACCGGTTATCAGACAGATTCTACACACACCCAAAGAACACAGGCCTGCATAACCGCGTTGTCGCAGCCCCTAAACTAAGGAACCAACCAACCTATGATTGGAAAGTTTACGCTACAGTTCTATACCAGAAGTTCGTCTGCAACAGAATAAGCGTAGCAACTATAGCTTGAGTCTAAGCTGCGTGGACCTGAGAGGAATGTGCATCGCAGACTGTAAGTAGTGTTGATGACGAGTGATGTGGTTTCTCGGTCCTTACGTAGTAACAGAAGCAAATACATTAGTCGGTGACTCAGTCACTCATTCCCAACGCCACACTGGTTTCAGAAAAGATCCATGTTAGCAGCATTGGAATAGACGAGAATGTCAGCTAACACGGCGGGCTGTCGACAGGCTTCTCAATTCTCGCCTGCTCCTACCCTGCCTCTGCTCTTCATCCTGCAAGTTCACAGAGCTTGGAACCGAGCAGTACCTGACCAGTTGCAGGCAGGTTACGTGCCTACACCGATATTCTGCTGTTAGCGGATGTTCCGAGAAACAGTTACAGGTGACGCGTTCAGGCGAGTGATTGATATACAGTACTGTACATTGGGAACGTGTGAGCATTCATTCATTATTTTACAGTTTTCCTCAACACTTTCTCGGAATTTGATGTCAAAGGTTAATTTAGACATTCTGGAAACGTTTGAGCCTACTAAAACAACAGGTCAGCGCTTTGGAAAAAAGAAAGTTAATCCATCGGTGATAGTATGCTTGTTTACTTAGGCCAAACTGCTTCTGAACCCTACTTTCAAGGGTCACCAGCTCTGATCCCTAGCAAAACTTTTAGATATTTAGATTTCTCCAGGATTCTTGGGGACATCAGCTTTCCTGATACCTGGTTTTAAGTTACTAGGATACCTGGGAGTGTCATAAAAATAGCAATACTGTATATAATAATAAAAAGATATATTCAGATATAATGTAAATAAAACTACAGGGTGATTCCTGGTTACGTTTAAAACTCTCCATAGCGACGTAGATGGCATTGAGACAAGTAATTTGATATAGGACACTTAAGGTCGCAAGTGTCCGGAAATACCTTAAAAGTGAACCACAACTGTTAAACATATGACGTCATCAGGTCACGGCTACCCTCGAGCGGTCAGGCCCGTGCTCTCTTACGCAGACCAAAGCATCCAAACCAAACGTTGAATATCATATCATCACATCATATCTGCGTGTGCGACTCGGATGCGTGGGGTTCGAGGTTCAAATCTGGGGCCTATCCATCAGCTTTCTTTGTTCCCTCTCTTCTCCTTTCAAGTGGACGCAGATGTTTGTTGACATTAAGACACGGAACCAGAGTGATATGATATTCAACGTTTGCTTTGGTGTGCGTAAGGGAGCACGGGCCTGATGCTTGAGCTGAGCCGTCACCCGATGACGTCATATGTTTAACAGTTGTGGTTCACTTTTAAGGTATTTCCAGACACTTGCGACCCTACGTGTCCTATACCAAATTACTTGTCACAATGCCATCTACGTCGCTATAGAGAGTTTTAAACGTTAATAGGAATCACCCTGTATATACGGAACAATTTAAATATAGACTAAATATAAATAAAAATAAATATAAAATATATACTTAAAGCTGCATGGAACAACACTGGGTAAGTCTTTTAGATCACCCAAGTAGGATCTTAGGATCTTGGACAATATCGTACATTTTATATTATTATTGTTATAAGTGGCGGAACAGTGAGGTCATCTGTCCGTCATCTCACATTTTGATCTGCTTTATCCTTCTATGTTCTCGCCTGCTGTACCCAAGGTTACAGGATCGAATCCTGGCGCAGTCAGCTAGCATTTGAAAGTGCGCAAGTGGCATGGAGCCGTGTCAGTAGATTTACTGGCACGTTAAAAAATTTCGCCCCCCCGGCGTCTCTAAAAGCCGTAGTAGTTACTACCCGACCAGCGAATTGTTACTGGTGGCGGAAATCGGAACTAATGCGCTCCGCCCTGCCACACGCCTGCGATGGACGTTATTTGTGTGCCTGATTCATGCTGGGCTGTGCGGTATGTTCTCATTGTAGCCTATGACTGTACATGAGTCCCCCCCTCCTGCCCCGCAAGCCGCTCGCTGCAGGCATAACGAGGCGAGATGACGTAATGTATACACAACAGCTGCGCTCTCCTTCTAGCGGTAACAATTCCCTGGTAGGGTAGTAAAAGGGACGTAAAAAAACAACATTATTATCATACTTGTATATTGAGCTGGCAAGTCCAGAGGTTAACTCCAAGCAATAATCCTTGCCTGGAGCTCTGAGAACAGGTATTATGATACAGCTTTGATTACATGCGTTTTGATAGCGTCGATCGAGTCCGAGATATCTGGGGGATGCCGTGATGCAGTGTTCGGAGGCAACACCAGCGGAAATCTGAGATCCTATGGTCACCATCCACGTTCCCTGCCTGACAAATTGTGAGCTTTCTGTGAAAATAAATTTTTCCGTTTGCCCTTCGATATTGCTGTTGCTAGCATACATATGGTTGGTTGGTTCCTTATATAAGGTGCGTTCAAAATGTAACGAGCCGGAGGATACCTTGCCTGCACTCGTGTGGATGGCCTTGCCTTTTTTGGGTGGTGACCCTGGATGCTTCCACTGGAGGCTTCGTCGTTTGGATTCTGGTTCGAAGTGATGACACCATGACTCATCTCCAGCCACCACTCGTGCCAGGAACCCATTCCCTTCCCTGGCATAGCGCTGCAGATGACGCAAGACAGTGGGCCATTCGACATGTTTCCTGGTGTGGTTGAAGACTGTGGGGCGCCCATTGGGCACACACTTTGCGCAGGTGCAGTCGTTCCTTCATGATGGTGTGGACACTTCCGACGCTCAGTCCGACCACGGCGGCTATGGCGTTCACTGTCACTCGGCGGTCCTGGGTAATGAATGCATCAACCAGCTGGACGTTGTCATCGGTAATGCGGCGGGGAAGGGGGGGGGGGCTCAGACCGCGCATCATCGGCTAACGACACCCGTCCTTCCCTGAAGCGCTTGTGCCACGCCTTGACCCTTGCAAGGGACATGCAGTGTTCGCCGTACACTTTTTTATTTTTTATTTATTTCATAATTATTAGATACAACCATGAAAGGTCATTTTACACTAATATTTTAACAATTTCAAATAATATTAACAACAACAATAACAGGTAACAATTGGCAGTGATGGCAGAAGGGATAAATCTCGGGAAGGACGCAAGGAGTGATTAGGGTAGTGAGTGATTAGGAGGGCGAGGGGTTAGGAAAAGAGGGTGAAAGGGATCTTCTAATGTTATGTTTGAATGTTCGATAGGGAGAGAATATGTCAATGTTTGGAAGGGAGTTGCTAAGGGTAGGTAGACGGTGGAAAATAGAGCGCTTCTCTACTTCAAGACGTGGGCGAGGTATGTGGTGTAAATGGTTCTGGCGTGTTGAACGGAGGGAACATGAAGTGGGAAGTAGCTTAAGAGCATGTTACATTTTGTGTAACCATTCATAATTTTATGTAGGAAACACAGGTCAGTACATTGTAGACGGCTTCTCAGGTCGAGTAAATTGAGCTGATTTAGGATGTCGGATTTGGCAAAGTGCCTTAGTGAAGGATTGCGAGCTTTGACAATTGATATGAAGAAATTAAAGACACTGTTCAATTTAGAAATATTGGTTATAGCTGAAGTAGACCAAATTGGAGAAGAGAAATCTAGGATAGGGAGAACATATGTGGTGAAGTATAATTTAAGTGCAGTGAGGTCTTTAATTTCTGTGAATCTGTATAGAATGCCGAGACTGCGCATTGCGCGAGATTTGATATGGTCAATGTGGGGAGAGAATGTCAGTTTATCATCGTGAATAATACCTAAATCTCTCACCTGAGAAACCGTATCCAATTTATTTCCACATATTTTATAGTCCGCCTGATTTCCAGATTTCAGTAGTGAGAAAGACACTTTGAAGCACTTTTTCGGATTTGGAGATAACTTCCATTTGTTGAACCAATCAGTAGCCTACATGTATTCACTGCTTCCTGGAGGTCAGCGTGGTCGTCAGAATTGGAAATTTTTCTGAATATCTTGAGGTCATCAGCATATAGAAGAAGGGAACACGGAGAATTTTGCACACATGTGTTTATATCGTCCATATACAGCACGAAGAGAAGGGGTCCCAGGATACTGCCCTGAGTTACTCCTGATAAGACTGGGAGCCAGGACGATACAGACCCTGGAAGCACTACCCGTTGTTGCCTATTGGACAGGAAGCTCTGTATTAGGGATAGGAAGGATCCATGTACGTTGTATCGTGAAGCAAGCTTGTGGAGGAGAAGGAAATGGTTCACGGAATCAAATGCTTTGGCCAGGTCGACGTAGATTACAACTAGCTGAGATTTTTGATCTATTGCAGAAATTATGTGATGGTTCAGAACAGTCAGATTTGTTAAACATGATTTTCCAGGGACGAAGCCATGTTGTTCTTCTGAGAGGTGTGGTTTGGTGAAAGTGAGGAGACTGCAATGTATTATCCTTTCGAAGACTGAAGAGAGTATAGGGACGATAGATATAGGTCTGTATGAGGAAAAGTCATGCTTGCTGCCTGATTTAAAGACAGGTGTGACATCAGCTATTTTCCATGAGTCAGGAAAAGTGCCGGAAGTCATGCACCAGTTGAGTATCATGGATAAGGGGATGCTGAGAGATGCAGAGGTGTTTTTCAGGAATATAGGGCTTATGTCTGATGGTCCGGTAGATCTGTTTGCGGGCAGACTTTTTAAAATATCTTGGATTTCATCGGGGGTCGTTGAAATTTGAGACAGTGAATCAGAACAGACGCTAGTAAGTTGAGGGGGACTGGGGATTGGCACGGGAACTGAAAAGGTTGAATGGAAATATTCATTGAAATGTGTGGACCTCAATTCGAATGGGATTTCTTCATTATGGAGGTTTAGGTTAAGTGGAATTCTGGGAGTCTTCCTACGGGATGATATAAGTGTCCAGAACTTCTTCGGGTTATTCTTGAGATTTCCTGTTATGGAAGAAATGTAGCGGTTGTAATCTTGTCATATGAACTCTTGAAATTTTCCGTAGGTGAATAAATACATTGCGTGTATGAGGATTAGGAACTGATTTCCACAGTGACCACGCTCGAGTTTTGTTTTGGAGAAGGAGTTTGGTGTTTTGACTTAGCCAGTGCGGGTATTTGTTGGATTTGGGTATGGAGAAAGGAACGTGTTGTTTAATGGCCGAGTATAGTAAATCCTCAAACAAGGCCACTGCGCTGTTTACGTCTCTCTCAGCTGTTAGCAGGCACCAGGGTAGAGATGATAAATCGTTATTGACAGCTTGCCAGTCGACCTTTCTCCAAAGAGGGAAAGCTTTCTTATCGGTGGTGGGGCTATTTTTATGTCTGCTGGCTGGGACGGGGAGAGTGGCTTCTATTGAGCTATGGCCGGTGTTCAGGATATTTCTTCCAACAGTCAACAGTGACATTACGCAGGGTTGAAAATATGAGGTCCAGTGTTTCGGATTTCCTTGTTGGGTGTAGATTGAACTGTTTCAGATGTAGACCGTTTATAAAATTTGATAAAATGAAAGTATCTATTTGGGGAGAGTGTATGGTACCATTGTCTATTGATGTCCAGGAGATATGGGAGTTAAAATCGCCTAGCAACACTATTTCATTTTCTTGACTGAGGGCAAGAACAGTAGAGTTGAAACATTCTTCTAAGGTGTCAATTTTGCTGGAAGGTGGGCGGTAGAAGCAACCTACGAGTAAATTCTTCCTTTTTGGGATAATAATCTCAACCCATATTATTTCGCAGGAAGTTTCTAAGTCAGGCCGATGTTTGGCCTTCAGTTTGTTATGAACTGCGATTGCAACACCACCACCCCTTGAGGATCTGTCGCGCCGACATTCGGCATTGTGACATTCGGCGATGAATGTCCGTTCCCCCTACTCCTTCCGCTGTCAGAAACCAAACACCTCTTTGCTCTTCGTTTGACCCCTCCATGTCACTGTTTTCAATGCAACTGGCAGCGTTGGACGATTAATGCATGCTGCTGCTCGCTTTGTATCGTCACGTGACGTGCACACGTGCCCTCTAGCGATGGGTTGCGACCTTCCACGCTCTGGTTGGAACCACACCTCGTTACACACGCCACGATTAGCCGATGTCGTCACCGGTTTGCGCATTCCAGCCTCCGGCTCGTTACTTTTAGAACGCACCTTATAGTTTAGGGGCTGCGACAACGTGGCCATGTAGCCCCGTGCACTTTAGGTGTGTGTAGAGTTTGTCTGATAACCAGTGCTAATTGTAATGTCTGTGTTAGTGTGTGTTATTTGTAATTCAGGTAAGGACTGCAGACGATCAATTTCAATTAGTTCCTACTTTTACTACCAAATGCTACCGTTCACGACACCTAGCTTGCGGACTTGGCTACTAGATGGCATCACAGTCGGCACCTGGCGGCGAACGTTGGAACTAATAGAGCGTTATCAGTAGTGTAGTTAGTGGAAGGTTCTTTTTCATGCCATAAATCTGACATGGGACCGCCGGCTTTACTCCCTCGCCGAAGAAAGGCATACTGAGGGATTTTTAACGCTCTTAAGATATCAGACGACTTCGGTCGGGTTTTATAACGCGTGACCTTGGGCATAGGAGCTCAGCATGCTACCAACTACGCCATCGAAACCGCCCTAGCAGACTTCTAATAATAGCTCTGTCATCGTCTTGGAATGGAAGACCAGGCTCAAGGCAGACAGCCCCGCCTATGTCTTGGCTGGCTCACAGTGTGCAGTCATCGAAGCGAGAACTTTTCCGGTGATAGCTTGCTCCACATTCCTTGCCCACACAGTTTTGTGCTGCGCTAGGTTTCGACTGAACCATAACTATGACCCATATCAAGAGGAATAGAAGTCCACACCTCTCTGTATCAGTTAACAACACCCCATTAGGGGTAGGTTACCTACCAGTCGTCCCGGTTGCGGGGGCAAAGCTAGTTACAAATACACATACCGTACTGCTACAGACACCATAATAACACAGATTATCAGACAAATTGAATAATAATAATAATAATAATAATATAAACTCCTGGCACTACAGACCGTGAAGGGCCTAGGCTTACCAATCACAATTAACACCGGTTATCAGACAGATTCTACACATAACCCAAAGTACACGGGGCTACATGACCGCGTTGTCGCAGCCCATAAAATAAGGAACCAACCAAGTTTCTGAGGAAAAGGTAAATCAAAAGTTGAAAATTAACATGGGCGGAATGTGAGTCCCTTAATTATAGTATTTTAGAAAGATAATGAATAATTGAAAATACATTTTATTTTCGAGAACCCCCCCAGGGACTGAGGACTAGTGGGACGTGCGTTGGCGACCACGGGACCCCAGCTAAGTCCGGCATTGCTTCCACGTACAGTACTTGTGCCGGTCTCCTCTCTGACACGTTTTCTGTCGATCTCTCTTGGTCAACTCTTGTTCTCTTCCGACCCCGACGGTATTATGGCATCCGAGGCCTAGGGAGTCTTTCACCGTGTCCTCCCATGAGTTCCGATTCGCACCAGTTTCAAATTCTTTAGCGGATTAGCTATCTGCCTATTACACTACCTGAGCGAGTCCCATCAGTTACGAACACTACCTGAGCGAGTTCCAGCTTAGTTTTCTACAGCAAAATTGTATTAATTTGTTTATTACTGAAAAAATAAGGTACATTGTTAGCTCCAGCCGGGAGTGCGTGTCCTCTTCAATGAATTGGCTGCTCTAATAGAGGGGGGCGAACGCCATGGACCGGTAGCTCCCATAAGCAGCTTTCGTCTTGTCAGTATCTACATCAGCATGTGCCTTCGTCAAAATAATCAATTTACAAAGTTCTTAAAATAGTAGGCTATCAGCATGTCGCTTTTCCGGCACATGGTTTTGCAGCACAAATCCACACGTCACTTGATTTGTTGTCGCGTTTCTTATAAAAACGGTAACCATTTAATATCAAAATTTGGTTTCCTTTAATGCTAGTTGTGAACTCCATGTTTCTCTGCTCCACTCAAAGACACAAGCACAAATGGCATACCTGGTGATAAGGCCATTAACTCTTCTAGGTCGCGTCGTACTATTATTAGCCGGTCAAACCTCAGAACTGACAGCTGGGTTTTCCAGAGATATTCGGAACTCATTAGCTTATTTACTCAGGCGTGTACGCGTTCGGAACTCGTGGGACTGTTTTTCCTAAGAAATTTGTTTTCTGAACTCATGGGAATGGAACTCGTGGGACGGAACAGTCTTTCACTTTCCCGCCTTAATTGGCCCTTGTCTCATCTTTCCTGATACTCTTATTCTTCGAGGGGTCAGGCCTCTTCTTTTCTCTTCTTGATATCTCCTGACTTCTGTTCAAGGCCCGTAAGGAGTCAGGATTATAGTTAGTTATTTTTGTTTTAAGGGGTGGAACTACGAGGTCATTTGCCCCAAAGAGGTAGGGTGTTTGTAGCCCCACCATTTCTGGTGCACCCTGGATATTGCCACACCCTCAAGGGCTCACGGCTGGTGAGTTCGGGAGTTATTGGCCCTGAGTAATTTCTGAGCTGGGTCCGTGTTTTCCCCCTTTTTTTATTGGCTCCGGTGCGGATTATCGCAACTTCCCCCTTTCCTATCTGCCTTTCATGGCTCTCCTTCCTTCCTTCCTTCCCAGTTCCTCAATCCTCGAGGGTTGAGGGCATTTCTTTTCCTCCTGTCACTTATTTACCTTATTCTTCTTTTGTTTTTCTATTTCTTCTTCTAGTATTTAAGTCCGTAGTTAGTTTTAGTTGTAAGTGTGTAGTTAGTTTTAGTCTACATTACATTTTCATTTTCACTATCACTCAAACCGTTAGGGGCCGATAACCTAGATGTTAGGCCCCTTAAAATAACAATTATCATATTTTCATAAAAGCCAATGTTGAAGTAAGGATAGAGCTTTAAAGAATATCACTGAATAGTGACCTATCTAGATTTTACAGCGGTCAAGCTGTTGGCCTCTCACCAAGGTGGACCAGGTTCTATTCCCGGTCATTGCATGTGAGCTTTTCGAAGTGAAATGCCTTGCCCTGTGGTTCAGATTCCACGTAAAAAGGAGGTCCCGTGGCTCTTGATCGCGAGATTAACGGTCACGTTAAACCACAAGCTTCCTTCCTTTTTACAGCGGTCCAACTGTTTTTAAGATATCAGAATCTGGTGCGGGGTACGAATCTCAGCCCGCATCTGGTTGGCTGTAGGAGGTGTATGTTGATGGACTGCCGTGCATGGAGGGGTGACGCTACGAGGCGAGACGCCACGCGACGCCACGCGACGCCACGCTCCCGCCCTCGAAACCTAGCTGGAGGCTGCATCGATTATATAGTGTGTCGTCACCAGCTGCTGCATCCTGCACTTTATTGTTCCACATATTTATTGCCATACAACCGGGTGAGTTAGCCGTGGTCGTTACGGCATGGCAGCTGGCAGTCGCTCACATCCGGGAGGCAAGGAAGTTCGATTCCCCCGCCGACAACCTTGAAGATGGTCTTCTGTGGTTTCCCATCTTCCTTCCAGGCAAATGCTGGGGTTAGTCCCTAACTATTGGCAACTCCAGCTATCTGATATGACATCTAGCGATAAAAAGTAGAAACTTACCAAGTAGGGTACATTTGTCACGTGGTGACTGTTTGTATATGGTTTCTTGTATTGGTAAGCAGATCGTTGTAAATTCTTCGTGTCTTTATACATAAGTAATAAGTTTTACTCGTTGATAGAGTGCAAAATGAGTAAAAGCAAAGTATATTGCTCAGTTTACGGCTGTAAGTTGATGTATAAGAGGGCTGCGGATATAAGTTTTCATCACTTTCCAAAAGATGCAAATAGCAATAGCCGAAAGGTGACGATACCAAATAAATACGGGCAACAGGAGCGGGTTAGACCACTCACCACTACACTTACTGACGACAGGACGGGTTGTTCACTGTTACACCGAGCCAAGCACAGTTTCGCCGAGCCAAGCCGTACCAAGACAGCCAATCTTCAGGTATCCTTCCCCGATCCCTAGTTCATTTCCAATAACCCTACCAACCGCCATCACCTCGCTCTGCGATATTCAAGTCATTCCACTACGAGTCATATAGGCCTACTTTGACTTCGCAGAGTAAATTTCAACTATGCGAGAACCTGCTACCAGTCCGATATTCAACACCAAACCCACCTGCTAACCATCCAACAAATCAAGCAATTCCTGTCTCCCCCGAGTTTTAATACAAGTTAAACTCATCCATTCGCCCTACCAAGCAGCAAATAATTTCTAGAGTCTATGTATGGTACAGTGAGCAAACTCAAATATAGGCTAGCTTTTAAACGTAACAGATCAATGACTCGAACTGTTCTAAAACAAATACCAGCAGACAACCGATGCTTGATAATGTGCAATTGATACATAAAATCCAGTGGAACCCACAAATTAGATCACGTGTATCGCACAGTTATACATATATACAATTACAAATAACACTGCCATTATTTTAGGGACTGCATTTACTGATTATAACAGAGAAATAAAAAGTGTTCCATATCAAAGTGGGGGGGACTGTTTTTACCCTACATATCCAGACCGACCGCAGCGCCCCAAGTGTTAGTTTGAGTTGTCAATAGGCCACAGCCGCTACCTTCCAACTCCTCGTCCTTACATTCAAACTTTCCTCCCCAGACAACACTCCACTCGCGACGGTACTTGTAGCTCACCCCATGGGTGTCCGCATAGAAGCAGCTACAAACTGGTGAGCCAAACATGTCCTCGGACACTCCCGGCACTAAAAGCCATAGGCTAAATAAAAAATAAAAATGTGTCATACAAGCACGACAAAAATATCACCTTTCCTGTGGGAATTGCGGGAAATGAGTTAGTGGATCAAGGTGCGGTATCACTACCACCTCGACCAATGGAGGTACTCGCTAGAGATATTCGCTCTCAGTTACGCCGATAAGTACTGGCGTTCTGGGAGAGTTAGTGGCTAGCTGACCCAATGCTCAATAAACTGACAGTGATCAAGGGAACTAACAGTCACCAGACGGAGCTCTTTCCGGTCACGGAGGGATTCTGTAATTTTGTGTAGGCTAAGGATAGGTCATGCAAGATCCACCCACTCGTAACTGGTGAGAAGGGGAAGGACCCCCCCCCCCCCACACACTTTATACCTGCGGTGCCATGTTCCCCGTGGCCCTCATTTTAACCGAATGTGTGGATCTTGCTGATTTACGAAGAAACCTTGGTTTGCAGATGGCACTCAAACTTATATTAGCCGATGACGCGGTAGCTGCTGATCTCTCTTTTAAGGATGCGGGTTCAAACCCGGCCGAAGTCGTCGGATATTTTAAGAGCGTTACAAATCCTTCAGTATGCCTTCTTTCGGAGGGGAAGTAATATGGTTGTCCCATGTCATAGATTTATGGCATGAAAAAGAACCTTCCACTAACTAGACTCGTGTGAAGCCAAAATTTGTAGGTTAGAATTGATAACGCTCTATTAGTTCCAGTATTCGCCGCCAAGTGCTGACTGCGATGCCATCTGGTAGCCGAAAGCTAGGTGTCGTTGACGGTAGCATTTGGTAGCAAAAGTAGAACTACTATTGTAATTATTGTCTGCAGTCCTTACTTGAATTTAAAACAGATAACACACGCTAATACAACCATCACAATTAACACCGGTTATCAGACCGATTCTACACACACCCAAAGTACACGGGGCTACATGACTGCGTTGTCGAGGCCCCTAAACTGGGGAACCAACCAACAGCTGATCTCATCATCCGCTTTATAAGTGAGAGTGGGTTATGGCCAGCAATATAAATTTTCCAGTGTACATTGACTCAAAGACTTGTTCTCTTTTCATTTCTGAGTTTTTATGTTTTTCTGAAATGTTTGTTTATTTTTATAATTATTAGTTTTAATTAATTGTTTGTTTTATTAATTTTCGATGTTTTTATATTTAGGTGTCCACCTCTAAATTCTTAATTTCATTCTTTATTTGTATACTTTAATCTATGTTAAGAGGGGCAGATGACCTTGTCGTGCCGCCTCTTAAAACAACTAACGAATGAATGATACCTGGGACATAGATGGGAGCAATAGTAATAATATCGTTTTTCCTAGGGTGCCGGGTGCAAGCTTTGTAATTTGACACCCTGAGGGTAGCTTGTAAGTCGAATTTCGTTGTTCCTTGAATCACTATGAAAGTCAAGGAGGTTAGATATCTAAACTCCTTGAACACTATAGCGCATTCTAGTAGAGAAATGAGGAACTTTGTGTTGGCGGAAACTCCCGAGATTAATTTTGCCATTATGAACACGACCTACTGAATTCAAATAGGTTCTTTGACATGCCAACATCGTATGACATGCGTGTCGTGTTTTTGCCGCCTTTCAAAAATCACTTACCACGGCCAAGAGCGAACCTGCAAGCTTGGGGTTAGTAGACCGACACGCTGTCCGTTCACCCACCGTGGCAAGCTGACGGGAGCAATGGCAGGTGAGTACTCGTAATGAAGAGATAATGGTTAAGATAGAAATGAACACGATAGATGAAGTTGTTCGTATGAGCCAACTCAGATGGTGGGGTCTTGTGATAAGAATGGGGGAGGAGAGATTACCTAACAGGTTAATGAGTTAGGCTGTAGAGGGTAAGCGGAGCAAAGGTAGATCTACTGTAGGAGGCGATGGTTAGATTCAGTGTTGAATGATTTCAAAGTGAGAGATGCAGAAGCATAGGAGGCAGAAGTGCTAACTGCTAATAGGGGATCATGGAGGTGACTTGTCCATAAACAGAGACTTCCAGACTAGACTGGACTCGGAATATAAAACAGTTTCAAATAAAAATATATGTATAATTTGTCACAGATAAGTAGACTGTCGGGTCATTAATTTATAGGAATAGGCCTACCTAATTGTTTTAATGATTATTTCGTCTTCTTATGCAGCCCAATCGTAAAGCAAGTCTACTGCATTGGCTATCGGGTCCTGAAATTATAGGCCTACCTAATTGATTTAATGGTTTATGTGTTTCGTCTTAGAAGGCATCCCATCCCAGTCGTAACGATATTCTGTCTGTTAGGTAGTCAGCCCGAAGGCTGGTTGGATCCTCAAAAAGTACGGCCGTTAGTTTATATAGGTAGATACCCACAAAAACTTAAGGCAACGCTATATTGAGGCGTACCAGGCAAGATGAGGAGTGAGGTAGTTTGCCATTGATTTCCTCACTGAGTCAGATCAGCAGAACTAACCCTATGCGTAGAACCTTTCACAGCATCCACAGGCACTGACTGTGCTCTGAATGTCATTACTAGGCACCACCCATACCTCAGTAGCTTCCATATAATCATAGCCATGAGTGAGACTAAGTCATCGGTGAAAAGCCACATTTTACTCTTGCCTGTGCCAACAGACAAATGCAAATGTACTGCATTCATCAAGAGATGGCAAACAGGCCAGAACGATATTCTAAAACATTTTAAAAAAGACCTCATTATATTGTCTAGTGTTCACTTTCAATCAGTGTGCGAGGTTCACGTCATGTTCTTTACTTAAGGAGGGTCCGCCTCGTGTCGCAGTGGATAGTATTCTTGGATGTCACCCCTAAGGGCTGGAATGGGATTCAGTCAGCCTCGTGAGGCAAAATTGAGGAGAGGTGGGTTCGATTCCTACCTCAGCCAATCTGAAGTGGTTTTCGGTGGTTTCCTACTTCTACTCCAGGCAAATGCCGGGATGGTACGTAACTTAAGGTCACGGTCGCTTCCTACCCAAGTCCTACCTCAATTACTAGATTACGTTTATTCCGGACTTCGTTACAGCATGTTCTTTAGAGGGTCCGTACAAAAATACACGTTAGTACGGACATCACAGTGACACAGATTATCGGACAAATTCTACACACACCCAAATACATGACCACGATGTCCAAGCCCCTCAAATGAAACAACAGCTTAAAGATGCATAATTGCTCTTCCTGTTTGCCATCTCTTGATGAATGCAGTACATTTGCATTTGTCTGTTGGCACAGGCTAGAGCAAAATGTGGCTTTTCACCGATGTCTCAGTCTCACTCATGGCTATGATTATATGGACGCTACTGAGGTATGGGTGGTGCCTAGTAATGAGTAGGGTTCGGAAGTTTAAGACCTAAAGAAGTACAAAATATGCAAGCAAATATGACCTAAAAACTATAAAATATGACATGAAATTTTGGGATAGGTAGAGTATCACTAACATACAGTAAACGTCTTAAGTGCCAAAACGTGATCAGCGATAATTCACCAGACACATTTAATCATGCAAACTGACAGCGACTACATTAACATTTTCAACATTCATTCAGTATCATAGCCTTGAGATGTAGTTCTTGCTCGGTTTTCCTAAAAGACATAACATGGCATTTCCTTGTTTGCTAATTGCTTCTGAGCTAAATATATCTACTGGAGTTACATCCTATTGAAAGGCGGAAGCACACTATCATCATGTTCCGTGACCCCATGCGTTCAATGTCGGAATCTAACTTGTCCAGAAAAATGTGCTAAAAGACGCCCGTAGAGGAGCGCCTTCTTGGAATCAGGTCTTCTAAACCTGCTATCTGCCTGTTCTGGGAAAAGAAAGAAAAATATACTGTATCTACTACACTAATCGGAAATCCTGTGTTTGAAACTCGACGCAGATAACACGTACCTTGTTAACGACGCCTCAATTTAAACAAAAATGCTGAAATTATAACCAAATATGACCTTATATCACTAAAATATGACCAAATATGACCAAAACAATAAAAAGGGCCGAAATATGCATTTATAGGCAACATCAAATTGCTTTAAACGTGGTCAGGGACCCATCATTCAAACTTATTTTTCAGATTTCGGGTAAAATGAGCTCAGGAAAAAAATATGACTTTTCCTTAAGATCCGAACATTAGTAATGACATTCAATGTCTGTGGTTGCTGTGAAAGGTTCTACTCATAGGGTTAGTACTGCTGTTCTGCCTCAGTGAGGAAAGCAACGACAAACTACCTCACTTCTCATCTTGCCTAGTACGCCACAATATAGCGCTGCCTTGGGATTTTGTGGGTATCTACCCACATGACCTAACGGTGGTGCTTTTTGAAGATCCAACCAGCCTTCGGACTGACTACCTAAGAGATACTGACACAATTGCTCTTCAGTCGTTCAAAACAAGAACCCGAAAGTAATTACATGAGATTAATTATTACGAGCTGACTGTGGGCCAACTCAAACGTGTCTATGGCCACTGGGGACAGTTCGATGGAACCAAGTCAACATGACCCAACGTGACGATGTTCGCTTAACGAACGAAACATGTCATCCTTGTCACACCTCCTCCCTGTAATCTGTGCAAATAATAATTGACTACATGTTAAAGCAAAATCCCACCCGAGATAATTAGCCATAAATACGATTGAAAAAAAATATGTTACCTAGGCAACATTGAAAACGACATCAAAGCCTTTTATAGCACCTAGGTTGGTTGGTTCCTCAGTTTAGGGACTGTGACAACGCGGTCGTGTAACCCCGTGTACTTTGGGTGTGTGTAGAATTTGTCTGATAACCGATGTTAATTGTGATGGCTGAATTAGTGTGTGTTGATTCAGGTAGAAGGTCTGCAGACTTATCAATTTTTCAAGTAGTTCCTACTTTTGCTACCAAATGCTACCGTCCACGACACCAAGCTGTGAACTTCACTACTACTAGATGGCCATCGCAACCAGTGCCCGGTGACGAACGTTGGGAACTTGAGCATTAATCAAACCTAACCTACAAATTTTGGCTTCACACAAGTCTAGTTAGTGGAAGGTTCGTTTTCATGCCATATATCTATGACATGGGACCACCGGCTTTACTTCGTCTCCGAAGGAAGGTATAGGCCGACTGAGAGATTTTTAACGCTCTTAAAAAATCCGACTACTTCGGCCGGGTTTGAACCCAACCTTTGGCATAGAAGCTCAGCATGCTACCAACTACGCCACCGAACCCGCCCCGCCCAAGATAATCAGCCATAAATACGCTTGAAAAAAAAATGTTACCTAGGCAACATTGAAAACGACATCATAGTCTTTTATAGCACACGATACACTTACCATTTATGACTGTTCGATCCAGTGAGAACCAAGGTCTGTTCTGATAATGGAACGTGTGTTGAAGCACATGACAGTTACATGTCACGTTTGTCGATTTTACCATTACTTTACAACAAGGAGCATGTCCTAATCAACGAGCGGTAACGTTCTCACCTGCTGTACCCAAGGTTGCAGGATTGAACCCTGGCGCAGTCAGCTGGCATTTCAGGGTGAGCAAATGTGACAGAGGTGTGTCGGTATTTATACTGGCACGTTAAAGATTCCTTCGGGGCAAAATTCCGACACCCCGGCGTCTCTAAAAGCCGCATTAGTTAAAAGGTACGTAAGACCAATAACATTTTATATATCTTCGCTATTTGTGTGCTGAGATGAACTTGCCTCGTGTAACACCAATAAGAGAAGGCATTAGATCGGCGTGTGTCATTGTGATCGTCAGTCCCATCTACTGTTTAGTAACCTGTGTTATTGTGGTGTCTGTACTAATGCATATTTATTGTTGGAGAGAAGGGGCCCTCAGTATGGCTTCCTTCGGAGGGGAAGTAAAGCCGGCGGTCCCATGTCATAGATTTATGGCATGTTAAAGAACCTTCCACTAATTACACCTGTGTGAAGCTAAATTGGATAGGTTAACAATGTAAACAACGCTCTTAGGTTTCTACGTTCGTTGCCAAGAGCCGACTGCGGTGGCGTCTAGTATCTAAGTTCTGAACTTAGCCTAGTAGTCGTTGACTGTGGCGCTTGGGGGCAAAAGTAGGAACTATTTGAAAAATTCTAAGTTGCAGTCTGTACTTAAATTAAAAGAACAGATAACACACACTAATACAGTCATCACAATTAACACCGGTTATCAGACAGATTCTACACACACCCAAAGTACACGGGGCTACATGACCGCGTTGTCTTAGCCCCTAAACTTAAGAACCAACCAAGAGAAGGGGCCGTGGACTTCAGTTAAGCACCCATCCTGGCAATTGCCTGGAGTAGAGATAGAAAACTACGGAAAACCGCCCCTAGAATGGCAGAGGCGGGAATTAAACCACCTCTTCTCTATTTTGGTTCACAAGGTTGAGTGTACCCCGTTCCAGTCCTCAGACCAGAATTAAATGTCTTGACAGAGCGTGGATTGAACATGGACCTCATCATCAAGGTGACAGCAAAGAATGCTAGCCACTCCATCACGAGTTGGTCGATCGATGTGACACTTTAAAATGAAGCATACATAAGCATTTACTAGTTAAGAAACAATTTGTTTCACTGTGGTGCTTCTCGAATACATTAAGTTGATCTTGAATTGAGATGACTTCGGTGGCGTAGTTAATAGCATGCTAAGCTTCTATGCCCGCTCAAACCCGGCCGAAGTCGTCGGATTTTTTAAGAGCGTTAGAAATCCCTTAGTATTCCTTCCTTCGGAGGGGAAGTAAAGCCGGCTGGCCCATGTCATAGATTTATGGCATGTAAAAGAACCCTCCACTAAGTACAATAATTGTGTGAGGCTAAATTTGTAGGTTAGATTTGATTAACGCTCATTAAGTTCCAACGTTCGGCGGTAGCATCTAGTAGCCAAGTTCACCGCTAGGTGTCGCTGATGGTAGCATTTGGTAGCAAAAGTAGGAACTACTCGAAATTGATTGTCTGCAGTCTTTACATGAGTTACAGATAACACACATTAATACAGCCATCACAATTAACACCGGTTATCAGATAGATTCTACACATACCCAAAGTACACGGGGCTACATGACCGCGTTGTCGCAGCCTCTAAAACCGAGGAACCAACCAACCGATCTTGAATTGGTCAACACATAAATCGGGGGCGGATAATATTAGTGTAGAATAGACAGTAATGAAATGTAATACGTGAATAAGCAAGCACTTGACATTTTCAAATTGATGGCATTTATAGAATTTCTTGTAAAGGAAAAAAAACCATGTAGGCTAATTAATCACAAAATATTAACTGAATTAAAATCGAAAAGTGATATTTTCCATTCGTGCAAAGTGAACATTTTCAGTTCCAAAATAATTAATAAATAATTTGTTGGTTGGTTTTTAAGTTTAGGGGCTGCGACAACGCGGTCATGCAGCCCCGTGTACTTTGGGTGTGTGTAGATTCTGTCTGATAACCGGTGTTAATTGTGATGACTGCATTAGTGTGTGTTATCTGTTTTTTAATTTAAGTACTGCAACTTAGAATTTTTCAAATAGTTTCTACTTTTGCCGCCAAGCGCCACCGTCAACGACTACTAGGCCAAGTTCAGAACTTAGCTACTAGACGCCACCGCAGTCGGCTCTTGGCAACGAACGTAGAAACCTAAGAGCGTTGTTTACATTCTTAACCTATCCAATTTAGCTTCACACAGGTGCAATTAGTGGAAGGTTCTTTAACATGCCATAAATTTATGACTGGGACCGCCGGCTTTACTTCCTCTGCGAAGGAAGGCATACTGAGGGATTTTTAACGCTCTTAAAAAATCCGACTGCTTCGGCCGGGTTTGAACCGCTATCTTGGGCATAGAACCTCAGCATGCTACCGAAGCCGCCATTTTAAGTAGGTATTGAGGAACTAGCATTATTTAAAGGAAGTCGGCCATAGACCTTTTGAAAGGAACCGTTCTGGTATTTACCTGGTGGTGAAAATGGGAAATAACGAAAACCATTTTCAGAACGGCCGAGGAGGCATTCGAACACCACGCTCTCCCGATGCCAGCGAGGCACCGTGGTCAGTCTTCATTTTTGAAAGGTTGTTGTGTTTTTATTTCAACCAAATGATTATAGAACACTATTTAAATTTCAGTTAAAATTCCAAGTTCTACGTTCCCTGACAATTGGAGCATCATACACTCACCGGTTATTCGATATTTATGAAATTATACGATTTGAGTATTCTTTCCTTCGATTTACTGTTTCTGAAATCCATGCAAAATGATCAAGGAAATACCTCAGAATGTTAATACGACATGAAACAGGCGTCACAGCGGCCAAAATGTGAAATGGACAACAATTACGGAGCGTATTTTCCTACAGCAACAGCATCTGCAAATCGCACACTTCGTACATTTGTTAAGTCATTTATGAAATTAGAGTGCAATTCGTACTGCTGATGTCTATTCTCTTTCATTTGAATGCTCATTTGTCACGATTGGTCGCTTGTGAGCGCCGCAGGAGGGATCTAGACTACTGAAATAATATATATGATGGAATGTAACGCAAAGATTACAGCCCTGGCAGGCTCCTGTAACAACTTTAAACCAGGAACTCATTCTACCATCAACTCTCACTGCAGCTTGATTATCAACATACATACTTTTTTTTTATTGCCGGCAGTACCCTTCCCTCGATACCATAATCACACAGGATGTTTCCCCTTGGTACTGTATTGAAGCCTTCTTTAGATCCACAAAACAAAAGCATTTTTAGCCTACTTTTCACATTTTTTAAAATGAGGAAAAAGTAGCCTTATGAGATCGGCAAATGTGTGTCTGTCTGTCTGTCCTTCTGTCTGTCTGGCTGTGTGTGTACCCCTCTATCAACTCTTAAACGGCTGCAGCAATCGAAACAAAATTTGGTAGGAGTAAAGATCTATATCTGAATATCTCACGGTCATATTTGAAAATGATGTCAGTGCTACCAACTGCTGAAAAATCGCAATTGAAATTTGAGCTCCATGTTGGATATCTTGGAAGGTATAAATGGGAGCTATTTCAAAATTGGCACACGTATAGATAATAATGTTGCAGTTTAATTTCCAGGAGGCCATACATGGCAGTTTTGCCAAAATGATTATAAGCTTGCTGATAGGTCAAAATTTTAAATGCATATAACTTCTACACTATCAATTGGGTTTCAACCAAATTTCGTATGTGCTATGTGTACATAAACAAATATGACTGAGCGTATTCTTAAGAGCCACCAGGGCTGCCAACTGTTAATAAATGCTCACAATTTTTAAAATCCAAATACCCATATATCAGAAAGTATGCAAGCCGACAGCTTTAAACTATGCACACGTGTAGTACCTGATATTCTATATTAATTTGGAGTAACTTATATACGTCAGTGCTACCAACATGATTCTAAGCCTACTGAGAGGTCCAACTTTAACTACATGTAACTTCTATACTATCATTTGGATATCAACCAAATTTCGTGTGTGCTATGTGTACCATAACAGATATGACTATGCCTATTCTTAAGAGTAACCAGGGCTGCAAACTGTTAATAAATACTGTCTCTATTTTTGTTACCCTGATAATCAATATATCAGAAAGTATGCAAGCCAATAGCTCTAAACTTTGCACACGTATAGTGCCTGGCATTCTAGATTAATTTGGAGTAACTAACATAGGCCTACGTCAGTGCTGCCAACATGATTATAAGCCTGTTGATAGGTCCAATTTTAAAATGCATGTAACTTCTATACTAAGTAATGGATTTCATTCAAAATTGACACAACAATAGATCATATTATTTCAGATTATTTCTGACCAATACACGTATGTCATTGTTGCCAACATGATTTTACGCGCGCTGTTAGATCCAATGTTTAACTGCATGTAACGTCCATGCTATCCATTGGACTTCAACCAAATTTTGTATTCTGTACCTTAAGAGATGGAACTTACAATATATTCAGTAGCCAGGGCTGCCAACTGTAGTTCTCTATTAGGCTACATTATGCCAGGTATACAGTATTTCGAGCTAATTAGAAATTTCGATATTACCAACTTAATTTCGTCATTATTATAGATATCTAGATAGATCCATATAGATTAATCATTGGCATGAATCTTAAATTTTAAGAAAAATAGGCTCTTTAGTTCGTCACGGAACTTCTTGTTTTTTCTCTCACAGTATTTCACAATAGCGTGGTTAATGAAACTGTCTTCCATTGTCGTTTACACTGGGCACTTGTCGATAAAGTCAAAAGTATTTGATACATTACCAGTGAGAATATTAATTTTGTTTGTTTGTTTGTTTCTCTTTGTTTTAGGTGAGTACTGGTGCTATAGACAGCCGATTAAAGAAGCTGTCGTTTTTCTGTGAGTTACACATTTATTTTGGAAATACATTTTCGTAGGACGTGATTGTTGTATACAGGTTCTCGTAGGCACATACATCCTGAATCTTTTCTGTGGCGATTGTAGCTATAATTATTAGGATCCAAGTTTGGGTTACTCCTACCCCCCTGGACTCCAAGTAAGATTCAATCCACTCCTGGTAAGATTGTGGAAAATTCCGGGATGTAACGACAGTTAGGATGTATTCTATCACTGCTGGTATTCGAACCACGAACCTCTGAACTTACAGCTCTTCATTATTGCGTGACTTAAATCGCTCGGCTATTCTGCTGGATGTGTGAATGATGGGTAATATTTTTAATATTTGATTTGGTCTCCCACTTGGAATCCCATCTCGACATTTGTTCTGAAAGATTCCTTCTTAGATATGGTCTGTGTTGTGAGAGCCCTTTGTATGTTGAAGTATTGTAAAGTGACCTTTCGACCCCGCTGATTCCACTAGAAATTCTTCATGTAGAAGACCCTACGCACATGCACACGGGGCCGATAACCATAATGTCTCAAGCTCCTAAAAATGAAATAACAATTATATTCTGATTTAAATATGTACTTTCCAGAATTGGATTTCTACAACCACATTGATGACAAATGGAAGTTATCAGTTGTTAGGTTTGACATTCGTATGTTCGATCAAAAATTCATATTCGGAATTATTCGAATAATTCAATTATCGACTATGAGCAGCCCTACTTGCTATCTTCTTTTGTTTAGGTCTTTTTCTAGATCTTAAACGATTTTTGGGTCATAAATTATTAATATCGTATGACCGCGGATGCCGGGTGCAAGCTTTGCTATTTGACTCCTCGAGGTCAGCCTGCATGTCGAATTTTGTTGTTCCTTTGAGCTCTATGAAAGTCAAGGAGGTTAGATATCTAAACTCCTTGACGCTATGGTGCTTTCTAGTAGATAAAGGAGGAACTTTAGTGTTGGCGGAAAATCCCCAGATTATTTTTGCCATTATAAACACGGCCTACTGAATTAAAGTGGGGTCTATAACATGCCAACAACGAATGACATACGTGTCGTGATTTTCGTTGCCTTTCAAAAATCACTTACCATGGCAAGGAGTGAACCTGCACGCTTGGGGTTGATAGTCCGACACGATAACTACTCACCCACCGTGGGAATGAAGTAAGAGTAAACTGAACTACACGTAATTTATAACCGGATATTTAGCCTTTCAGTATTCAATGGATAACTATGTTATCATTAATCTACATTTAGTAGTGAGAGTTTCTCGCCGAACATAAGAGTCTGTGCTACAACCTGATTTATTCCTCTGCAACTTTACCTCATTCCATAGATGAAACATATCTGGAGGAACGTAAATTTGCATTTGCAAATGAGATAAAAATTATAATTACAGGAGGCATAATGAAAGGTTGCAAAATGTGGCTTCCAGGAGGATGTCGTGTAAATCGCGCCCAGTGTAAAACGCGTCCACCTGGAGTATTTGGGGCTGATACGGAACTACAGTACTTCGGCGCTCAAAGAAGTTTAAAAGGGTCTAGACATTCCTTCTTCTGCCCCAAATGTGCCAGATGTGCCGATGGTCGAAGCACATGCACTTAAGATGTTTCTGAAGTCCAGACAACACCCAAAACCTATCCCTCCCCTGTTCTCACCGTCGCAAGCCCCCCTTCCTGGCCCGCACGCCACTGCACTCACCCAACTACTCCACCTACTCAAAGAACTCTCAGCCATCTCCATAACGTAGTCACTTTCAACACATTCATTTTTGCAAAACTGATATTACACTGTGACCCTCGGAGGCGTGGTGTGTCTGCCCAGGGGGTAGGCCATGGCCACCCCACCCGGGGTGGCATGCTGCGGGCCTGGGGAACAGCACCAAAACTACGCTACAAAACCAACTCCCTCTACCACTCCATAGGCACACTAAAAAAAAACTAAAAAAAACAACAACCACAGTGCAGTTCGGCGCGGCCAAGGGATTCAAAATACTGATGAACTAAAATGGGTGTCTGGTTAGACGACTGTCTGGACGAAACCATTGGTCGCTACGTGGTTAGATGACTGTCTGGACGAAAATTACTGATTACAAGCAAGGGGGTCTGGGGCGTATTAGGTTTGGTTTGTATGTAGAACAGTATTCACCATTGTAATGAACGATGATCGCAAGGCTTCAATGTTTCGAACTAAACTGCAAATCATTGTTCAGAGGTCATACGCCGGGGTAGGCTGTGATCCAAGGTACAAACATGCGGCCCCAAGTACAAAGTACATGGATTACAAAACTACGCCTCAGCTGGTTCAGATGTGACTCGTGGGGACGGTAGTCACGAGGACAATTTCTAGACGGTGTCCGGACAGTTCCCCACACTGACACTTCCACACACTGCCCAAAATACTGACACTTCCCCACAGCCCTTGGACGCGGCTACCTTTTTAATGACTCAGAAATAATCTCGACTGACAGTTCCACACACATCCCCCCCCCCCCCCCTTTCCTCACGACTACTATAAAAACGATCAAGTTGAAATTTGGCCTATTGTTGTTTAGCACTTTTAATATCTCTGGAATCACATATTATATTCTTTAACTACTGAACTACTGTATAAGGTTTGAGGCAAACGTATTTCACAATCATACAGCATACCTTTTTGATGTATAAGGATTACAACGCGACCAAGAACTACATTTTCAAACCACCCCGAGCCGAGAAGAAGTTACCTTACAAAAATGATAACAACTTTGTTTGTTGGGCACACAAAATTTTAAAATTAATAAACCAGTTATACAACATTCCATAGGCTATTGTGTTAAAATTTGGATTCGATCTGATGACGGATTTGTGAGATAATAATTCTTAAATGTGACGCATGGTTGAAACACGCTTAAAAACGGGCACTTTTTGTGTTCCAACTGCGATAAAAATATTAAAATATAAATTAAAAATTCCAAACCTAAATGAACTAACGTAAAATAGAACGACGAAAATGATGTTATTGGATTTTATGTAGGTCTATTGGTTACTTCACAAACAACCTTCAAACTCGAGTACACATAATAATTTGGTCGACACTAGGCGTTGTGCTTAAGGCCGGTATGGTAACATCCAGTGGGAATAAGAGATACTATTACGAATTTATTATACCATTTGTTGTAATTCCACCCGTGACCCGTCCATCGGCCTAGCAAAACATCTTCTCAGGGATATTAATGTTGCCGCTATCACAATTCTACGGAACCGTCTGGGTCTGTACAGTACACTTCACAATAACATCCCGTCTAAAAGATTTAACATTTTAATGACTTTATTTCCTTCATTTCTTTTGAATACAGTAATAGTGTATTAATGCAGCCAATGGCCATGTATTTCTTTCTTTCAGGACGGGTCAGGGAAGGGATTATGAACGAAAATCGGCCGTGGACCTGTTGAAAGGAACCGTCCCGACATTTGCCTGGCAGTGGAAATGGGAAACCATGAAAACCATATTCAGGACGGCCGAGGTGGGATTCGAACCCCCGCTCTCCCGATGCCAGTGAGACTCCCGATTGCCTGAGATATGGTATTATAGTATTATTGTAATACTGCAGTGGCTACGCTAGCTAAAGCGCAGTGTTAAAGTCATGGGGCCAAGCTCCCTGCTGACTCGGTAGACGCGTGGGTTCGAACCCCACCGTCGGCCGTCCTTGAAATGGTTTTCCGTGGTTTCCCTATTTTCAACACAAGGCAAAGCTGGGACGGTACCTTCTGACAGGCTACGGCCGCTTCCTTCCACATCCTTGGCCAGTTTCATTTATCTTCATCCATTCGATCTCTCATCCCGATTCGATCTTTCACCCCGACGTGCAGGTCGCACTAAAAGCCATACGATAAATAGACTAAATAATAAATAAACGAGCAATCCGAACCACAGAACGTGATTTTTCACTTCAACGCATTGTTTTTATGGAACAGGTATCCTTGCTCGTTCGTTGTTGAACGCACGACCTCCAGCGTGAAGTGCTGTGTTACAGATTGGACAACGGGGTAGTGCGTGCCCGTCGATCATGTTAAATTAACGTCAAGAATCATTCTTCTAAATGGCAGTGAAAATTCCGGTTGGGAGCGTCTGAACACGCCTCCTACAGTCCCGATCTGGCATTCAGAAACCTCCGCATCTTAATCAGAGCACTAAAAGGGCTTAGTTTTGCTATCAATGACGGCGTTAAATCAGTCCAGAGCACTAAGGTTCGATCAGCAGCGGTTCTGTGCTTGCGTATCACGCAAAGTTTCGCTTGACGACCCCCCCCCCCCCTCCCCCTGCCCAAAAACATATCCATGTTAAAATGGCCGACTAATGCCCTATCCTGTCCAAATCCTGCGGATGACACTGCCTAGGGAAACTGGTTGGTTCATTCCTCAGTTGAGGGGCAGCGACAACGCGGATATGTGGCCAAGTGTAGTATTCTTTGGGTGTGTGTGAAATCTGTCTGATAACCGGTGTTATTTGTGATGGTTGTATTGGTGTGTGTTGTCTGTAATTCAGGTAAGAATTGCAGACGATCAATTTCAAGTAGTTCCTACTTTTGCTACCAAATGCTACCGTCAACGACACCTAGCCGCGAACTTGGCTACTAGATGCCACCACAACCAGCACCTGGCGGCGAACGTTGGAACTTGGAGCGTCAATCAAATCAAACCTACAAATTTTTGCTTCACACAATTGTAGTTGGTGTAAGGTTCTTTTACATGCCATACTACATATTCGTAATCTGATCACAGCAGTGCAGCTCAGTACGAAGTAGCCTAGGCCTACACTGTTTCATTTTATGGCCGTGGCCGATTAGTCACGTCACACACAATGTAATGTCCAATTAACCGACATCAGCCAGGCGGAACAGTCTTTATTAGAGCTCATTTATTCCGTGGCTCGCCAAATTGTGCATTTAGGAGGGCCGGCCGTGTCGTGATCACAGGACTGATAATCGTCGTGTCAAACTGAAATAGATTTAATTTCGATGCCTGGCCATATCATGGTGTAGTGGTAAGCGTTCTTGGCCATCGCACTGGAGGTTCTGGTTCGATTATCGTCTGGCAAGAAATTTAAATTCAGGCATCAGGGCTGGAATGGGGTACACTCGCCCTCGTAAGGCAAACCTGAGAAGAGGTGGGTTCGATTCCTACCTCAGCCATCCTGCAAGTGTTTTCCGTGGTTTCCCACTTGTGCTCCGGTGCTATAGACCAGTGGTGGCCAACTGGCGGGCCGCGGGCCGCATCCGGCCCGACAAGCCATTTTGAGCGGTCCCAGTAATATTCCCTGTTTATAATATACTAGCAGAAGTACCCGCTCTTCGAACGGTCTTCGGTATTAATAACCAGACGTGATCAATTGAGCTACTGTTGCAATGGTTAGGGGCGTGTTATTCCTTCATACGTTTATCAGAGCGAAGTTAGTTTTCAGGAAATATCACAAACACTGTTAATTTAAGGGCATTAAAATGAGGTTCACGGAGACTCTTTATAGATTCCCAAATTTTGTGTCTCACATTGTGAAGCGCAACATATGCTTTGGTCGCCCTTCTAGGATAATTTTTATATTTCGCCTATTTTAGCATGTATTTTGAAATGTTTATTCTATACCAACCCTTCTATGAGAAGTACGGTGAAGAGTTTTATAAATGATTGGTGTATTGACTCTCATGAATACCTAATTTTACGATGCTCCAAACATTCGAACACAAGCTATAACCGTACATAAAGATACACAGAAAGTATGCCTTACTTCGGAGGGAAAGTAAAGCCGGCGGTCCCATGTCATAGATTTATGTCATGTAATAGAACCTTCCACTAACTACAATTGTGTGAAGCTAAATTTGTTGGTTAGATTTGATTAAAGCTCTATTAGTTCCTAAGTTTGCTACCAGGTGCCGGTTGAGGTGGCATCCAGTAGCCAAGTCACAGCTAGGTGTCGTTGACGGTAGCGTTTGGTAGCAAAAGTAGGAACTACTGGAAATTGATCGTCTGCAGTCCTTACCTGAAATACAGATAACACACACTAATACAGCCATCATAATTAACACCGGTAATCAGACGGATTCTACACACACTCAAAATACACGAGGCTACGTGAACGCGTTGTCGCAGCTTCTAAACTGAGGAACCAACCAACGTACAACATATCACCCAGATGTCCGAATATGGATATATCAACTACACCGTATCAAACAAAATCATCCTTACGATGAACCCGTTTGTAGGAAAAAAAAGTGAATGTGCTCAATCTAAATTCACCTAACGTGTACATCCTGACGTGAAAATAAATTTGAGAAACTCGTAGACGAAATGCAATACACCTCACATAAAGACTGACCCTCACCGTTGTGTAAAGTCCCCATCCACAGGAAGACACATTTAACAAATTATATAGGCTTGTGGTGCATGAATATTCAGTTTTTTTAATCCTCCAATGGCCCAAATTCCTAATAGCCGCAAACAATTCTATTTCAATTCAGGAATTTTTGAAAATGATGTTGCTGATTGGAGATATAATTCTGTTCGACATGTCACACGTATAAATCACGTGAACAATTCTAGGGTATCCCTTGACCCCCTTAAGCGCATTGATGAATTTTACAGTCTAAGTTGGTTTCGTGATAACCTTATAGCCATTTGAAAACTTTCACAGAAATGTAATAAGTGGAGTGGCATTGCTTTTTACAGAATTAGGTGGAAAGTTGGATGTCTTAAACCTGGTGTCATTGTTGCCGGCTTGCATTCCTTCATTAGTTTATTAAATTCAGTTAGTTTTCTGGGAATATCTCAGAAACTGTTGGTTTTAGAGCCTTAAAATGTAGTTTTCGGGAACCCTCGAGTTTTGTTTCTGCCACCGATGGGCTAAAAATGAGCTTAATATAATAAATGCAATATAGGGATAGGGATAAAAAGACCTTCCGTACCACACTCGCACGTGAAGATCGCGTGAATAAATTCTAGTGTACCCCTTGACCCCCTTAAGCGCATTATACGTATTGATGAATTTTACAGCTTAGTTTGGTTTCGTGATAACCTTATAGCCGTTTGCAAACTTCACAGTAATGTAATAAATGGAATTGCATTGCGTCTTACAGAAATAGATGGTCCTATGAGATTCCGTTGCCATGGTTACCAGCTTGCATTCTTTCATAGATTATTAAATGAAATTAGTTTTCTGGGAATATCTCAAACTGTTGGTTTTAGGGCCTTAAAATGTGGTTAAAGGGCCCCCGAGTTTTGTTTCTCACATTGAGGGGTTGAAAATAAGCTTTGCCTCGTCCTTCGACGCCTATTTCAGCGTGTATTTTAAGGGGGTAGGTCCCCTTTTATGAGAGGTACGGGGAAGAGTTACATCAATGTTTAGTGTGGTGCCTCTGATGGATATCTGTATCAAATTTTACGTTGATCCACCCAGCCGTTCTCAAGTTATAAGGACTCGAAGTTGTCCACAGACAGACAGACAAAAAATTTATTTTTGCGCGCATCCATCATAAAAGAGTCTGAAACGCGCAAATAACGCAAATTTCCGTGGAAATTCAGAAAAAAACAACAGATAAACTTTCATTTTTATATATATAGAGATTGGTGTATTAACCCTCATGGATACCTAATTTTACGATGCTCCAAACATTCGAACACGAGTTATAGGCGTACATAAAGATACTCAGAAAGGCCGAAAATCCTTAACTGTAAGTAAGCCTTACTTCGGAGGGGAAGTAAAGCCGGCGGTCCCATGTCATATATATATATATGGCATGTAATAGAACCTTCCACTACCTACAATTGTGTGAAGCTAAATTTGTAGGTTAGATTTAATTATCAATCTGTTAGTTCCTAAGTTTGCCACCAGGTCCCTGTTGCGGTAGCATCTAGTAGCAAAGTCACAGCTAGGTGTCGTTGACGGTAGTATTGGGTAGCAAAAGTAGGAACTACTGGAAATTGATCGTTTGCAGTCCTTACCTAAAATACAGATAATACACACTAATACAGCCATCACAATTAACACCGGTTATCAGACAGATTCTACACACACTCAAAGTACACGAGGCTACGTGAACGCGTTGTCGCAGCTTCTAGACTGAGGAACCAACCAACAAACCAACCTACAACATATCACCCAGATGTCCGAATCAACCACACAGTATCAATCAAAATCATCCTTACGATGAACCCGTTTGTCGAAAAAAAAAAAATGTAGTTAGGATGTGCTCAATCTAAATTCACCTAACGTGTAATTCCTGACGTGCAAATAAAATTGAAAACCTCGTAGATGAAACGCAATACACCTCACATAAAGACCGACCCTCACCGTTGTGTAAAGTCCCCATCCACAGGAAGACACATTTAACAAATTATATAGGCTTGTGGTGCATGAATATTCAGTTTTTTTTAATCCTCCAATGGCCCAAATTCCTAATAGCCGCAAACAATTCTATTTCAATTCAGGAATTTTTGAAAATGATGTTGCTGATTTGAGATATAATTCTGTTCGACATGTCACACGTATAAATCACGTGAACAATTCTAGGGTATCCCTTGACCCCCTTAAGCGCATTGATGAATTTTACAGTCTAAGTTGGTTTCGTGATAACCTTATAGCCATTTGAAAACTTTCACAGAAATGTAATAAGTGGAGTGGCATTGCTTTTTACAGAATTAGGTGGAAAGTTGGATGTCTTAAACCTGTTGTCATTGTTGCCGGCTTGCATTCCTTCATTAGTTTATTAAATTCAGTTAGTTTTCTGGGAATATCTCAGAAACTGTTGGTTTTAGAGCCTTAAAATGTAGTTTTCGGGAACCCTCGAGTTTTGTTTCTGCCACCGATGGGCTAAAAATGAGCTTAATATAATAAATGCAATATAGGGATAGGGGTAAAAAGACCTTCCGTACCACACTCGCACGTGAAGATCGCGTGAATAAATTCTAGTGTACCCCTTGACCCCCTTAAGCGCATTATACGTATTGATGAATTTTACAGCTTAGTTTGGTTTCGTGATAACCTTATAGCCGTTTGCAAACTTCACAGTAATGTAATAAATGGAATTGCATTGCGTCTTACAGAAATAGATGGTCCTATGAGATTCCGTTGCCATGGTTACCAGCTTGCATTCTTTCATAGATTATTAAATGAAATTAGTTTTCTGGGAATATCTCAAAAACTGTTGGTTTTAGGGCCTTAAAATGTGGTTAAAGGGCCCCCGAGTTTTGTTTCTCACATTGAGGGGTTGAAAATAAGCTTTGTCTCGTCCTTCTACGCCTATTTCAGCGTGTATTTTAAGGGGGTATGTCCCCTTTTATGAGAGGTACGGGGAAGAGTTACATCAATGTTTAGTGTGGTGCCTCTGATGGATATCTGTATCAAATTTTACGTTGATCCACCCAGCCGTTCTCAAGTTATAAGGACTCGAAGTTGTCCACAGACAGACAGACAGACAAAAAATTTATTTTTGCGCGCATCCATCATAAAAGAGTCTGAAACGCGCAAATAACGCAAATTTCCGTGGAAATTCAGAAAAAAAAAACAGATAAACTTTCATTTTTATATATATAGAGATTGGTGTATTAACCCTCATGGATACCTAATTTTACGATGCTCCAAACATTCGAACACGAGTTATAGGCGTACATAAAGATACTCAGAAAGGCCGAAAATCCCTAACTGTAAGTATGCCTTACTTCGGAGGGGAAGTAAAGCCGGCGGTCCCAGTCATATATATATATGGCATGTAATAGAACCTTCCACTACCTACAATTGTGTGAAGCTAAATTTGTAGGTTAGATTTAATTATCAATCTGTTAGTTCCTAAGTTTGCCACCAGGTCCCTGTTGCGGTAGCATCTAGTAGCAAAGTCACAGCTAGGTGTCGTTGACGGTAGTATTGGGTAGCAAAAGTAGGAACTACTGGAAATTGATCGTTTGCAGTCCTTACCTAAAATACAGATAATACACACTAATACAGCCATCACAATTAACACCGGTTATCAGACAGATTCTACACACACTCAAAGTACACGAGACTTCGTGAACGCGTTGTCGCAGCTTCTAGACTGAGGAACCAACCAACAAACCAACCTACAACATATCACCCAGATGTCCGAATCAACCACACAGTATCAATCAAAATCATCCTTACGATGAACCCGTTTGTCGAAAAAAAAATGAAGTTAGGATGTGCTCAATCTAAATTCACCTAACGTGTAATTCCTGACGTGCAAATAAAATTGAAAACCTCGTAGATGAAACGCAATACACCTCACATAAAGACTGACCCTCACACGTTGTGTAAAGTCCCCTTCCACAGGATGACACTTTTAACAAATTATAAAGGCTTGTGGTGCATGGATATTGAGGTTTTTTTAGCCTCCAATGGCCCAAATTCCTAATAGCCGCAAAAAATACTATTTCAATTTTTTTGAAAATAATTTTGCTATTTGGAGATATAATTCTGTACGATATATCACACGTGTAAATCACGTGAAAACTTGGTTTCCGTGATCACCTCATAGCCATTTGCAAACTTTCACAGAAATTTAATAAGTGGAGTGGCATTGATTTTTACAGAAATAGATGGAAAGTTGCATGTCTTCTCTTGAGAACCTGTTGTCATGGTTGCCGGCTTGCATTCTTTCATTAGATTATTAAATGAAATTAGTTTTCTGGGAATATCTCAAAAGCTGTTGATGTTAGGGCCTTAAAATGTGGTTGTTTCTCACATTGAGGGGTTGAAAATAAGCTTTGTCTCGTCCTACGCCTAATTCAGCTTGTATTTTAAGGTGGTAGGCCCCCTTTAATGAGAGGTATGGAGAAGAGTTCCATCAATGATTAGTGTGGTGCCTCTGATGGATATCTGTATCAAATTTTACGTTGATCCACCCAGCCGTTCTCAAGTTATAAGGACACATAGTTGTCCACAGACAGACAAACATTTTATTTTTGCGCGCATCCGTCATAAAACAGTCTGAAACGCGCAAATAACGCAAATTTCCGTGGAAATTCATAAAAAAAACATTCAAACTTTCATTTTTTATACATAGATTTTCATTTCTTTTCCAAACTGCCCGCCTGACCACCCGATACTATGGTTGGTTGGTTGGTTGGTTACTCAGCTTAGGGGCTGCGACAACATGGTCATGTAGCCCCGTGTCCTTTGGGTGTGTGTAGAATCTTTCTGATAACCGTTGTTCATTGTGATGGCTGTATTAGTGTGTGTTATCTGTAATTCAGGTAAGGTAAGGACTGCAAACGATCAATTTCAAGTAGTTCCTACTTTTGCTACCAAATGCTACTGCCAATAACACCTAGCTGCCCGTTACTGTGCTTTCATACTAACTGCTAACATTATATTGAAGTAGTTTCACGTTCTTCCTGTAGGTAGGTACACGACTAGTAGTTCCATTTTCTTCCGCTGGGTAGCAAGAAGGGTTAAAGTTTGGATCGAGGAAGCCAAGCAAAATCATAGAAAAGTGGACACTGAAAACCGTACGTTCAAACCAGAATGGGAGTTGGATTATCTTTTTACACTTTCAAAAGACAACAAACCCAAATGTTTGGTGTGTCTACAAGTGATAGCGGTGTTGAAAGAACAAGCCCTCAAAATACATTATATGACAAATCACCGGGAGAAATATGAAAAACACTTCCGTGAACCTCGTAAAATAGTGGTATAGCAGCTGAGAAAGAAGATAACAAAAAAAAAGTTATTGTCATTTAGACTTTCACGGCCCGTGTTATTATTCATAATGTTGAATTTTGGGCTTATGCCGTGTTTTATTATACTAATATTCGACGCGTTTCGAAAGAAACCATGTCTTTCATCGTCAGGAATAATCTGGGATACGACAATGTTGCTAAGAGAAAGCAACGAAGAACATATAGAAGGTGCCCAAAGATGGACGCCATTATAGCCCCATGTTAGGGACAACGGAAAGCAGCAGTGAATTACTTTCTCAGGGTTCTGATAATAGGTAGCCAGGATTCACTGAGATTGTAGCCGGTGTCGCGGTTGAAATTATCTGGGTGTTTACGTATTTCAACCGCCTCCCTGATGATTCTGGGACGATATTGCTTTATACGGGCAAGAACATCCACTCCTTGGAACATGACATCATGGCCAGGTGTTAAAGCATGATCGGCAACAGCTGATTTATCAGGTTGAATGAGCCTGATACATCTATTATGTTCCTTAATGCGAGTGCATATTGTTCTCGAAGTCTGCCCGATGTAAACCTTGCCACAAGTACAGGGAACTCTGTAGATACCCGGTTGTTGCAATTTAGGCAAACTGTCCTTAGTTGGTCGCAGGAGTTGCCTAATCTTAACAGAAGTTCCAAATACAGTCCGTATGTTGTACCGACGTAGGATTTTAGCAATACGATCCGTTGTGTTATGTATGTACGGAAGGTAAGCAGTTCCTCTTACATCTCTCTTCTCAACTGACGTCCTATTATTATTTGTTGGTTTCAGAACCGTAGAAATCAAAGCCTTGCTATAACCGTTGCTCTCAAAGGTGGTTCGCAGGGTGTTAATTTCTTCTTGTAAAGAAGACACTTCACAAATCCTCCTAGCCCTGGTAGTTAGAGTTGTAAGGATACCATGTTTCTGGGCAGGGTGATGGTGAGAACTTGCGTGGAGATATCTATTGGTGTGTGTTGGCTTACGAAAAAACGCTGTGTCCTAAAGATCCATCCTCTTTCTTGGTGACGAGAACATCTAAAAAAGGTATTTTGCCGTCAGATTCCTTTTCCATGGTGAAACAAATAGAAGGGTGCTGGAGATTAAGGTGATCCAGGAAATGGCTAAGATTTTCCTCACCTTCCGTCCAAACAACGAACGTGTCATCCACATAACGCCACCAGATCTTCGGTTTGAAAGGAGCCGACGACAAAGCTTTCTCTTCAAAGTTCTCCATGAAGAAATTAGCCACAACAGGAGAGAGAGGACTACCCATGGCCACACCATCAGTCTGCTCATAAAAATTCCCATTCCATAGAAAGTAGGAGGAGGTCATGCAGTGATAAAAAAGTCTTGTGATGTCTTCAGGAAAAAAGCCATTAATGAGAGACATAACACCATCAATAGGTACTCTCGTAAACAGAGAAACCACGTCGAGACTCACTAGAATATCACCCGGCTGAAGTGTTACAGCTTTTAACTTTTCCACGATGTGTGTGGAATCCTTAATGTACGAAGGCGTGTTACCCAGAAGCGGCTGAAGTAGTCTACCTAAGTATTTGGAAAGGGCATATGTAGGAGAACCAATCGTACTAACAATAGGAATTCTTCTAGGCGCTACAGCAAAATTGAGACCTTTAGCGAGAACTGCCTGTTGGGTATCACTTAGGGGCTTGCTGGACAAAGCAAGGTCTCAATTGAAGAACTTATTACATCCGTAGAATCCTCGGTACATCACCTCACACCTGAAGAGGCCGAGGAAGCCAGGCAAGAATGTTCCCGAGTTCTCAAGACCGCTAAGCCACCTAACACCAACTTAAAACAAGGCGAAAGCCGGGCACTTAAAGATCTAAGGGACGATTCTGATATTATCGTTCTCCCCGCTGACAAGGGTAACGCGACAGTGGTATTGGATAAGGTTGATTATGATTCCAAGATCTCGTCTTTGTTATCAGATCCTGTATATAGGATTAATAGTCGTGATCCTACTACTCGCTACTCAAATGTCACCGTCAAATTGATCAAGCAATCATCTATTCCAGCGGATGCAGCGAAGACTCTCCTTCCAGGGGATGCTATTCCTCCGAGACTCTATGGTCTTCCTAAAATACATAAGGAAGATGTTCCTCTTAGACCTATTGTTAGTACGATTGGTTCTCCTACATATGCCCTTTCCAAATACTTAGGTAGACTACTTCAGCCGCTTCTGGGTAACACGCCTTCGTACATTAAGGATTCCACACACTTCGTGGAAAAGTTAAAAGCTGTAACACTTCAGCCGGGTGATATTCTAGTGAGTCTCGACGTGGTTTCTCTGTTTACGAGAGTACCTATTGATGGTGTTATGTCTCTCATTAATGGCTTTTTTCCTGAAGACATCACAAGACTTTTTTATCACTGCATGACCTCCTCCTACTTTCTATGGAATGGGAATTTTTATGAGCAGACTGATGGTGTGGCCATGGGTAGTCCTCTCTCTCCTGTTGTGGCTAATTTCTTCATGGAGAACTTTGAAGAGAAAGCTTTGTCGTCGGCTCCTTTCAAACCGAAGATCTGGTGGCGTTATGTGGATGACACGTTCGTTGTTTGGACGGAAGGTGAGGAAAATCTTAGCCATTTCCTGGATCACCTTAATCTCCAGCACCCTTCTATTTGTTTCACCATGGAAAAGGAATCTGACGGCAAAATACCTTTTTTAGATGTTCTCGTCACCAAGAAAGAGGATGGATCTTTAGGACACAGCGTTTTTCGTAAGCCAACACACACCAATAGATATCTCCACGCAAGTTCTCACCATCACCCTGCCCAGAAACATGGTATCCTTACAACTCTAACTACCAGGGCTAGGAGGATTTGTGAAGTGTCTTCTTTACAAGAAGAAATTAACACCCTGCGAACCACCTTTGAGAGCAACGGTTATAGCAAGGCTTTGATTTCTACGGTTCTGAAACCAACAAATAATAATAGGACGTCAGTTGAGAAGAGAGATGTAAGAGGAACTGCTTACCTTCCGTACATACATAACACAACGGATCGTATTGCTAAAATCCTACGTCGGTACAACATACGGACTGTATTTGGAACTTCTGTTAAGATTAGGCAACTCCTGCGACCAACTAAGGACAGTTTGCCTAAATTGCAACAACCGGGTATCTACAGAGTTCCCTGTACTTGTGGCAAGGTTTACATCGGGCAGACTTCGAGAACAATATGCACTCGCATTAAGGAACATAATAGATGTATCAGGCTCATTCAACCTGATAAATCAGCTGTTGCCGATCATGCTTTAACACCTGGCCATGATGTCATGTTCCAAGGAGTGGATGTTCTTGCCCGTATAAAGCAATATCGTCCCAGAATCATCAGGGAGGCGGTTGAAATACGTAAACACCCAGATAATTTCAACCGCGACACCGGCTACAATCTCAGTGAATCCTGGCTACCTATTATCAGAACCCTGAGAAAGTAATTCACTGCTGCTTTCCGTTGTCCCTAACATGGGGCTATAATGGCGTCCATCTTTGGGCACCTTCTATATGTTCTTCGTTGCTTTCTCTTAGCAACATTGTCGTATCCCAGATTATTCCTGACGATGAAAGACATGGTTTCTTTCGAAACGCGTCGAATATTAGTATAATAAAACACGGCATAAGCCCAAAATTCAACATTATGAATAAAAAAAAAGTTATTTAGTGATGTGACAAAAATACAGGAATTGGGTGTTGTAGCTTCCTATATGGTCAGTTATGTGCTCTCCAAAGCTAAGAAGTCATTCACGGATGGCGAGATCGTTAAACAATATTATCTAAGAATGGCACAGGCCTTCAAAGAAGATGAAAATGAAAATCCACAGCCTGCTTCCAGTCTCCGACCGGGTCAGGAATGGAATGAATGAAGCCCCCATCTAGCGGCGAGGACATTAACTGTGCCGGCTGCCGAGGCCTGACGCACTCCTCTGGGGCAATGATTAAATGAATGACAGATGAAATGAAATGATAGTGGAGGGTGTTGCTGGAATGAAATTTTGACAGGGAAAACCGGAGTACCCGGAGAAAAACCTGTCTGCCTCCGTTTTGTCCAGCACAGATCTCACATGGAGTGACCGGGATTTGAACCACGGACCCAGCGGTGAGAGGCCGGCGTGCTGCCCCCTAAGCCACGGAGGCTTGTCCCTTCAAAGAAGATAAAGTTTTAAAATAATTCCAGTCTGTACCACTTTCGAAATAAACTATAACAAGAAGGATAGAAGACATCAGTACCGTACTCATTTGTCTGCTAACCTGAAATCAATCATTGAGAACTGTCCGTATTTCTCACTAGCTTTGGTTGAGAGTGTGGACATAACAGACACAAATCAGGCCCTGGTTTTTACAAAGTTAATTCAGAATGGCTTTACCGTCATGGAAGAATTGCTGAAAGTGTGCTCTTTGCATGGGACAAGTAAAGGACATAACAAAATTTCCGCAGTGCAGTCAGCTGTAGAAGAGTATGGTGGATTTAATAAGGTGGCTGCTGTAGTTACAGATGGTACTAATGCAATGGTTTCATCGGTATTTTAAAACAAAAGCAAGGTAATGTGCCAGATTTCTAGTTCATTGTCAATCAAGAGGCCCTGTGTGGAAAATCTCTTAAATTATGTGACACCTATGGTGACTGTGACAAAAACACAAACATAATAAGAGGGGGAAACAGGTCTTTAACTCATAGGAAATACATGTCTTTCTTAAAAGAACTAGACAGTGCTTACGGGGACTTGCTGCTTCATTCTGATATAAGGAGGCTTAGCGCGGGGAAATGTTTAGAAATATTTTGGGAACTGAGGCATGAAATACTTGCCTTCCTACAACATCTTGTTCTTAACTCAGCTGTTCTCCAACATAAACTCACAGACATTTCTGAAATGATGGCATATGTTTGATGGTATTAAGAGGAAGTTACAACTCTTTAAATCCGTATTAACTAAGAATGAGCTGTTCCATTTTCCATGTTGTGAAAAACTATCCAGAAAATAGGAAGTTGCGTTTGATAAGTACATTGAACATATTGAGCTATTGCTATCTGAATTTGACCACCGATTTCAAGATTTTGAGAAGCTGTGACAAGAAATGGAACTCTTCAATAACCCTATGAAGAGTACACTGGAACCTCAACCTGAACAATTGCAGTTTGAGTTGTGTGAGTTACAGCGTGACCCATCTCTCAACAACACAGCAGCAACTGGTGTGAGTACTGGAAATTGCTGTCTCGAGGATCTGGGCCCTAAAGCAGTGCTCGATTTTTGGGAACACATACATATGTAAGGTTACAGTTTGAGCTATGAAACATATTAAGTCCAAGAAGAGAAGTCGTATGACTGACTCTGAAGACCTCGTGCGAATGAACGTTGCTGCGCTCTGGCGCCAAGCTACTCAGATATTCTGTAGGACTTGTGTGTGTGAGTGGAGCAACCTGATTAGATCATGTTGCGGAAATATTTCAAGTTCAAGATGGTAAAAGTTCAACAGAGAGTAGAGCAAATCGTTCTGTGGTTGAATGTATCTACACATACATACATGTCCACCTGGAACGTAATTCTTCGTATTCAGAAGCAAAAACCAGTACATTCGTAGAAGGAACGCCTCCTTAATTGTGGTATATGTAGTCGGCTTTTTTTTTTAAATAAATAGAACGCCGACAAGAGGTCCTGACAGACCCAGACATTGTCTTATATGAAACCAAACTAATCGGATCAGCGTGAACGAGGGGAGAGTAGCAGATTAACTGCGCGAAGCGAGGTTGAAATGAAAGATGTGTTGCGTGTTGCCGCGGGGTGGCAGGTGGCTCCCGGGGGGAGGGGCAGTGTGACAGTCTAGTGGCCTTGGACAAACCCCGCAGGGGAAGGGAGAGAGTGCCCACACCCTCTCGGTTCCTCCCACGGCCATACATTAACAAAACACCTGTGAGTCAGTGCGAGCCGGCCAGAGAATACCGTACGCGAAAATTCTGGATGTGGAACCAACCAGAACAGACTCAATGCGGCAATGGGTTGTGACATTCGAACTTTCCAGGCCAGGGACTGGTCCCATATAAACCAGCAAGCCGCGGCGAGGAAGCAGTGTGTATTTGACAGTATTGGTCAGTGCTAGTGTGTACTGAAGTGTGGTCGAGTGCGTGCGTACGGAGCAGTACAGCGATTATTACTGGACGTCTACGGTAACAGAGTGGAAGCCTGCCTCCCAGGGTGCAACTTTGAGTCAGGACTGTGAGTGCTTGGAGGTGTCGCGGTGATTCGTGGAATACGTGGTCGTGGGATCGACACGGGACGAGCAAGAGCGCACAAGGAGCAGCAAGAGGACTCTGGAAGTAAGTGAAGTGGCAGTGGCAAGGCTGTAGAGTACCTGTGTAGACTGTACGTGTGAGTGTAAGCTGGAACACTGTAACGCCTCACGGACATAGAGAACATAAATAGCGAGGACAGAGGTTGATTGTAAATGTGGAAACTAATAGTGACTAGTAGTGTTTTCTGAGGTTAGACTCAGTGTGTGTGTATGTATGCACGGTGTATGTTTGTAGACGTGTAATAAATTTATATTTCGTTAAAGGAACAGTTGTGTTTGTGTTTTCGCCCACCGTAATCCAGTTAACGTAAGTGCCACTAGGGGGGTGGTACGTAACAACTTGTGTCAGAAGCCGGATTACGAACCCAAGCACAAACACAACACCTGAAGGTTCTGGTTTCATAACTCGTGCAGTTCATTAGTTCACTAATTTTCCTGAGAGTGCATGCCTTTCACAAGTCAGACAATTAAAATGGATGCGAAAATACAACTCCTGTTAGAAAAGTTAACTTCCAAGATAGACGATGTCCAGAAGAAGATGGAAGACGGCCAGAAGAGGATGGAAGAGCATTTCGAAAACTTTGGAAAGAAAATGACGGGACATTTTGAAACCCTGGGAAAGAAAATGGTGATATATTCGGAAAATTTGGAAAAGAAAATTGGGGAAAGTTCCGAAAATTCTGAAAAGAAAGTGGAGCATGGAACTAGTCAGGACGAGCTGAAATCAGACCTGAAATCAATACCGGAGTATAACAAGCTTGGAGGTGATATGGAAAGTGGCGCGGCAGAGGACGCTGATGGCCAAGACAAACAGTTCGTGGAGTCCGGAGTTCGGAATGCTCAGCGAGTCAGGGACGAGCTACTGGGAATCGTCACGGGCATGGAAATCGGGCCAAGGCTTAGCAGCTCTGATGGCAGGAACAGCGTCACGAGTGTGAGGACGCCGCACGTCGATGAGGTTTCATCATGGCAGATCTTCGGGACCGGGTTCGATACTGTGGCGAACCATGCCAGGTGCACGCTGGAGGACGGAGCCGTTCAGCTCATCACAGGACTTCGCCTGGCGGATGTGCTACACGACGTCCGGATGGGGACTGGGTACAACGGGATCGTCGCGACGCTGGAGGAGCATCGTGGGGACTACCAGCTACCTGCCATGTACCGCCTACGGCTAGAAGGGAGGAACGGGCGCGCGAGTAAGTCAATTGAAGAGCTCGCGCTGGCTGGCTCGCCTCCCGAGCACGTGCACCGAGAGGCGGCGTACATCTTCGTGGATGGGCATTGCGACGCCATGGTACGTGAGTATTCGATGCTCAGTGGAAAGCGCTACCCAAGGCAGGTAAAGACCATCGTGTTGGGAATGGCGGCGGCGAAGAGGACAGCATGGGTGACGCCACCGAGGAGGAGTAACGCCGCTGGAGACGAAGAGGCGGTGGAGGTTGGCTACCCTCCACCAAAGCAGCGTAAACCACCACTGGGACGCCGTTGCAGCAGGAAAGTCACCTGTTGGCTACGGAGTGAAAGAGTCCATCTAATTAGCTGCTGCCGGCGAGGAACAGCCTCACGGTTAGAAAAGCGAGTGACGGCCAGCCTAAACAGGGGCTTGTCAGCGCCGTCAATGCCACCCCCTCAGACCTTGGACAGCCTTTACGATGAACAACTAGAGGCGAGTTGTTTTAAGGAGGGGAGCAGTGTTGCGTGTTGCCGCGGGGCGGCAGGAGGCTCCCGGGGGGGGGGGGGGGGGGGCGGCAGTGTGACAGTCTAGTGGCCTTGGACAAACCCCGCAGGGGAAGGGAGAGAGTGCCCACACCCTCTCGGTTCCTCCCACGGCCATACATTAACAAAACACCTGTGAGTCAGTGCGAGCCGGCCAGAGAATACGCGAAAATTCTCGATGTGGAACCAACCAGAACAGACTCAATGCGGCAATGGGTTGTGACATTCGAACTTTCCAGGCCAGGGACTGATCCCATATAAACCAGCGAGCCGCGGCGAGGAAGCAGTGTGTATTGCAGTGTGTATTTGACAGTATTGGTCAGTGCTAGTGTGTACAGAAGTGTGGTCGAGTGAGTGCGTACGGAGCAGTACAGCGATTATTACTGGACGTCTACGGTAACAGAGTGGAAGCCTGCCTGCCAGGGTGCAACTTTTAGTCAGGACTGTGAGTGCTTGGAGGTGTCGCGGTGATTCGTGGAATACGTGGTCGTGGGATCGACACGGGACGAGCAAGAGCGCACAAGGAGCAGCAAGAGGACTCTGGAAGTAAGTGAAGTGGCAGTGGGTGTGTGTGTGTGTGAGAGAGAGAGAGACGTCACCACCACAGCTAACATTAGACGTGTTGTCATCAATCACAACACGAATAAGGGCACCCTATCTACATGAGTGAGGCAGTCCTGACTTAGCAATATTCTGTCCGGGTTGCAGTAGCATCAAGTTTGTTATTTTAGAATACCAGCTCCCCTACGCTGTATTCGTGCAATAAACAACAGCTCCTGAAGTGCCCTGCTCATTGATTGTGCCCATGTACTTGTGTGTGTGTGTGTGTAGAAATTGTTTATAAGCCTAAGTTACTAGGAATCATCCCGGCATTTTCCTGGGAAAACCAAGAAAAACAACTTGGTCTATAGGATACCTGAGGTGGGAATTGAACCATCCTCCTCTCAGCTTTATTTTTTATTTGTTTTATTGCAGTCAAACGGCCATACATGTAGCCTTACAATTCTGAGTAGGCCTATACCCTGTTCTAACCCTTACACCCTCTCGTTTACAATATTCCACGGCAACGTTCTTAGGCTTTTCCCATTGTTGCAGGAAGGAAGACTTCAAATAACCTCTCTCGTAGTGTTTAAAACATTTTGAAACCAACAATGGATTAAATTTTGAAAGACATGTTTTACATCCACTCTCAGGGGATTGATATTTCTTATTGCAATTAATCTGTTAAATAAAATTTTTAAAAAATGGGAAAGAGGAAAGTAAAGTTGTACGTTGAAAATAATATTCTAAATTAATATATATGATTAACAATGCAAAAAGTAAGGCACTGCAACTCAAATTTAACAGCATGGGATGGTTGATTAATACTAGTATCTCGTAAACACAAACTGTATAATTACGGTATGTCTTCTCCCAACTTTTATTTCACAATGAGCTATCCACCTTTCTTAACCTGCTTACTTACTTATTTCCTTTCGCTCCGTGCGGAGCATAGGGCATCCAAGAATGATTTCCATCGGGCTCTGTTTGTTGCCAAGTTCTTCACTTCCTTCCAAGTCTTTCCCGCTTTTCTGGCCTCCTCTTCAATGGTGCGTTTCCAAGTGTTCCTTGGTCTTCCCCGTCTCCGAGCCCCTTGAAGATTCCAGTCCAGAGCTCTCCTTTCTACTGCATCATTCTGTTTCCGCAGAGTATGCCGAATCCAGCCCCATTTCCTCCGTTTAATTTGGACTTCTATAGGTTGTTGGTTAGCCTTTTGCCACAGCTCTTCGTTTGGGATTATATCAGGCCATCGTATACCCAGAATTCGACGCAGACAACGATTGATGAATACTTGAAGTTGGTGGCTGATAGGATTGGTAACTTTCCATGTTTCACATGCATACAATAGGACAGCTTTCACATTGGTACTAAAACGTCTGATTTTCGTCTTCCTGGATATGTTACGGTTTCTCCATACTGGATAGAGCTGCACAAAAGCCCCATTTGCCTTTCTTATTCTGCTCTTGACGTCCTCCTCAGCCCCTCCACTTCTCGTTACCACGCTTCCCAAGTAAACAAATGTATCCACCTGTTCTACATCTACACCTCCCACAGTGAGACCAGCCTGTACTGTGGAGTTCACTCTCAGCTCCTTTGTCTTCTTTGGGTTTATCTTAAGTCCAACCTTAGCAGCTTCAAGTTCTAAGTTTGCCAGTTTTCCCTCTATGTCTCTGAAGCGCTGTGCTAGCATGCAGATGTCTTCAGCAAAATCAAGATCCTCCAACCTGTCTCGAAGTCCCCACTGTATCCCTCTCTTCCTTCCTCTCCCCACCTTCCTAAGAGTATTATCAAGAACAATCAGGAACAAAGTGGGAGAAAGTATACAGCCTTGTCGTACTCCAGTCTGGATGGCCAATGGCTGGGATAGCTGACCCTCATGCAGGACTTGACATTCATAACCAGAATACATCTCTCGTATGATGTTTCTTAACCTGAGAGGCTGTGAAATACGACGTAGCCTATCCCTCCGAATATTCCCTAAACCCTGATAAATTTCCATGGATGACGACATTTCACCAATAACTTATTTTACTGTCCTACTCGGTTCTGCAGCACAAGCTATCACACACACTACTCCTACGGACTCAGTGAGCGAGTTGCCGCTAGGGGCGCCAGCACCTAAAATATCGCCATTCGCACGAGGTCTATTGTGCCATACACTAAGATTGCTACATCACTCATGAAAGTAGACTTCAAGTCTTATTGTTAGTCACAAAATTTTAAAAAACACAATGTTTGCATTAAAATAAAGTGTTTGTGTTTTTATGCAATAAATATTGCCCGCAAGATTTCAGCATATATTTTTATTCCTACTTTTAAAATCATAACGTCAGATTTGAATAAATTGAGAGTTTTGGCCCGCCGACATGTTTCTTTCAGTAATGTGGCCCTCAGTCCATACAAAGTTGCTACAGACCAACAGAGTATTAATATCTGTAAATAAAATCGACACGTTACAAGTTATAAAAAACGTGTATGATTAATTAATTTTTATTTATTAATTTTTATTTATTTAATTATTTGTATTTATTTTCATTTTTTTAAATTTTATTGTAATTTTTTATTTTTTACTTTTTTATTTTTAATTTATTAAAATTTAATTGTTTTTAATTTCTTTTTTAGTATTTTATTATGAAAGTACACAAGTCACATACCTAATTCAGTACCTTCTTGACACACAAATACAAAGTAGATACGGTAATTGTAAATCTAAATAATAATTTTAAGAAAAGAAATGAAACAAAATTAAAACTACAAAATAATAATTAATTAGTCACCCATATAGGTAATAGTAACAAATAAAACGATCTAACATATAAAACAGAACATAAACATGAACACCTTGACGAAGCATGGACCGTGCTTAAAAGAGAGGAACAGCTTGTAATTTAGGCGCTAAAGTTATTTTGTTATTGAACTCGTCTGAATCAATAAATTGTATATCTATGACTGTAGCAAATTTATTGTAGTAGAATTTTATTTTCAAGAATGGTGAATTTAAGTGGTGGGACCTTTGAACGTGAAATTCTTTATAATTTCGAGATTTAACGCGTGGAACGTGAAAAGAGAGAACAATAATTAACTTAATTCTATTGAATCAAATTTACTTGTTATTATTTTCTTCAATGTTTGCAATGAAATAAGCAGTCTTCTACTCTTCAATGATGTGAAGTTGAACATAATATTATGTCTTAACATATTTGTAAATACTGTACATAAATGTAATGCATATCCGTAGGAACTTATCTAAGCCTAAGTGAACAGATCCTGATGATGATCGCGTGACGATCAAAACATTCCAACCCCCAGGGGATCACATCTAGTGAGACGTGGGTTGGTGACCACGGGACCCCAGCTGAGTCCGGCATTGCTTCCACTTACTTGTGCAGGGCTCCTCTCTGTTCTTTCCTGTCGGCCTCTCTTGGTCAACTCTTGTTCTCTTCCGACCCCGACGGTATTAGGGTATCCGAGACCTAGGGAGTCTCTTCCTTTTCCGCCTTCTCTCATCATTCCTGATGCCTAATTCTTCTAGGGATCAGCCTTCTTTTTCTTTTCATTATAGTTCCTTTTCTCTTTGCGATTCCCGCCCTTTTTATGAATTGGCTTCCCGTGTCTCTAAATTACATTTTGTGTCTATTTTGAATCTCAACCACATTTCGTAAGTATTTTCAATCTACATTGCATTTTGTAAGTATTTTCGATCTTAACTCCATTTTGTAAGTATTTCCAATCTCAATTGCATTTCGTCAGTACCGTACAGTATTTTGAATCGCGGGCTTCCACATATTGTGATTATTTTGTATCTACCATTCATTTTGTGAGCATTTTCAATTTCAATTGCATTTTGTAAGTATTTTGAACCTAAACTAAATTTTGAGCGTGTTTTTCAATCTCTTCCTTTTGTGAGTATTTTCCTTCTAAATTACCTTTTGTAAGTATTTCCATTCTACATAGTCAGTCGTTTCAATCTGAGTTCCCTTTTGTCAGTATTTTCAGTCTAACTTAATTTTCGTTATGGTTTCCATTCATTGTCATTTTCGCCATTAGGGGCCGATAACCTAGATATTAGTCCCCTTAAAACAACAATTATCATCGTCATTACAAAACATGCCATCCAATTAAATACCACCTCACCTTTTTTGTATGTAACGTGTGTTAAGTAAGTGATAAATAATTCATGTAATATTTCTTTCGGGTTAGGGTGTTTAATACAGAGAGGATAGTTTTTCTGTCTCGGTGATCCTCGCTAGCCCGCTCGCCCGCGGCGCGAGCCTGTCTCCCGCCACGCACTTTGCCGTTATGCGGCGCCCGCCCAGTACTGAGTCATTGAGTATAGGAATTTGTACTTACCTAGTTCACAGCTGGTGCTGAAAATGTTCGCCATTCACTGCTACACATCGCTGGCACCTTTTTATGAAGCTGACATTTACTCTCTGAAGTTCCTCAGCACTGATTAACTATTTCAGCTGTAATATAGTCTTTAAGCTCATTTACAGTGTGAGGGTTTCTCGCATACACTCTATTTTTAAGCGTCCCCCACAAATAAAAGTCACATGGTGATAAGTCTGGGCTTCGCGGGGGCCACACGTTCCGACTTACAATCCTCGTACCGAAAATGCGATGCAATTCTGTCATGGATGCTTCGGCAGTGTGAGCAGTGGCAGAATCTTGTTGAAAGTCATTCGACAATCGCTCTCCGTAAGTCAGTTCGTCAAAAAATTGGTCAAGGATCACATTGAAGTACAAATTTAAGTACAAATTCCTATACCCAATGACTCAGTGCCGGGCGGGCGCCGCATAACGGCAAAGTGCGTGGCGGGAGACAGGCTCGCGCCACGGGCGAGCGGGCTAGCGAGGGTCTCCGAGACAGATAAACTATCCTCTCTGTATTTGCACTCCCTGCCTAATATCATTGGCACATTAGTGTTGACCGACTGAAATGCATTCAGATAGCTTGGTAGGTACATAGATAGATTGCTAGGCATCACTGGAAAAATGACTCTTAACACCTTATGGATTTCAACTTTCTATCTATGTCTATATCTACTCTACCCCTTATTAATCCCGTTTTCATCGGGTTTGGGGACGAGATGCGATGAAATTCCTCGTGGCCGGATGCCCTTCCTGACGCCAATCTCACGAGAGGAGTTGATGAGAGATGAAATTAATGAAAGTCCAATTTGAAGTAGTTCCAACTTTGGATACCAGACGCCACTGCCACCCAGCTGTGAACGTTGGAACTTGATAGAGCGTTTCTCGCCAAATAACCTACAATTTTAGCTACACACTACCAATTGTAGTGGTAGGTTCTTTTACATGCCATAAATCTATGACATGGGCCCGCCGGCTTGACTTCCCTCCGAAGGAAGACATACTGGACGATTTTAACGCTCCGACTACTTCGGTCGGGTTTGAACCCGCGATCTTGGGCATAGTAGTTCAGCATGCTGCCGACTACGCCACCGAAGCCGCCCTATGGATTTTAACGTTAAAATATAGTACACGAGAGTTAAGTTTGTATGTAACGGAGACCCTCGCTTGCCCGCTCGCCCGTGGCGCGAGCCTGTCTCCCGCCACGCAATTTGCCGTTATGCGGCGCCAGCGCGACACTGAGTCATTGAGTATACGAATTTGTACTTACCTAGTTCACAGCTGGTGATGAAAATGTTCGCCATTCACTGCTACACGTCGCTGGCACCTTTTTATGAAACTGGCATTTACTCTCTGAAGTTCCTCAGCACCGATTGACTGTATTTCAGCTGTAATATAGTCCTTAAGCTCATTTATAGTGTGAGGGGTTTCTCGCATACATTCTATTTTTAAGCGTCCCCCACAAATAAAAGTCACATGGTGATAAGTCTGGGCTTCGCCGGGGCCACACGTTCCGACTTATAATCCTCGTACCGAAAATGCGACGCAATTCTGTCATGGATGCTTCGGCAGTGTGAGCAGTGGCAGAATCTTGTTGAAAGTAATTTGACAATCGCTCTCCGTAAGTCAGTTCGTCAAAAAAAATGGTCAAGGATCACATTGAAGTACAAATTCCTATACTCAATGACTCAGTGCGACGCGAGCGCCGATAACGGCAAAGTGCCTGGCGGGAGACAGACGCGCAATGCGGGCGAGCGGGCAAGCGAGGGTCTCCGTTACATAATACTAAACTCTCTGTAATTATATCCAACATCTGTGAGAACAAAACATTATTATTATTTATTTATTTATTCGTCAATTTCCCGTAAGGATGGCGTTACAGCACATTCAATTTTCATGTTTTATTCTGGCCCTTTCTTCTTTTATCCCCAAAAACCTCTCATATACACACTATGCTTCCTCTTTCTCTCTTCCGTCCACTTCTTTCCTGGTTGTCTCTCTTTGGGAGTTTGCTCAAATTTCTGTTGCCTACATTTTTCTCTGTATGTGCTCCCGTCTGCCATTTCTTCTGTAGAGATGTTTAGCTTCTTGAGGTCTTCCACGGTTTTCTTTACACAAATGGTTTTTAGTGTACTATTCGTAACTTAATAAAAATTTTCTTGGTCAGTCTTTCTTCGGTTATCCTATGTATATGTCCATAAAAGTTTGCCCTTCTTTTTCCTTATGTTCTTTGTAATCGTCTCTTGTCTGTTCGTACAGTTATTATTATTATTATTATTATTATTATTATTAGTCTATTTATATATGATTTTATTAAACACAATGTGTACAATCACGTTTTTCACCACTCTGACATTTCTGCGATTAGAGATTGAGACCTGCTTACGCATTACACTAAGTAGTATTTGGGGCATGGATTATTGCAATTCTTGCAGATGCAGTCCTCCTTACGCTCATGAAATGTCTCATTCTGACAGATCCTTCCATGGAACCCTTAGACAGTGAATCGCGTGTGCAGATGTCGAAGTTTGAAATTTGGCCACTTCCAGATATCTGTCTTCATTGCTTCAGTCTCCATTATTTCTTGGGGTATTTCGTCGGCTTTTTTCGTCTCTCCTCGATGGTGGTTTTAAACGTTTGAGTTTCCGGTAGATCGAAAGAGTGATTTATGTCTTCTATAAAGAAGGATTCCTGTGCTATTTTATAGGCGTAGCTGTTCCTTGAGAATAAATCTCGCTTTGACGCTCCCTAGCTTCCTGAGGTTATTCTCCGACAAGTAGGGACAAATTAATTGTATGCCATATGTGGCGGTCGGCATAACTTTAATTTTGAATAGCTTTATCGCTGTTGACAGGGATAGGCTTTGGAGTTTGGGAATGTCGTATGAGACTTCCGTTGCTGCCGTCTATTTAGTATTATTATTATTCAATCACCAATAATAACAGATTGCCAAACATAATTCACAGCCTTCTTGAACAAACTCAAAAGCAAAGCAAAGAAAACAAACCAAGAATACACAATATCAAAAAGGAGGTTCATAAAGAGCATGCGTTTATATAGCCTACTGCCACATTTGAAGGCGTACCTTAGGAAGATCTCCCTACTACATTCAGTTCATCGACTACAGCCGGACGTGAGCCGGACACAGCGAGGGGAAGGTATTTTAATCCCTCTTCCAAGAACTCCAGGCACAGAGCTAGCACGATTCAAAATAGCTTCGAACCTTATGCATAGCTAATTGTGAGCCCAGAGGGAGGCGAGGGAGGTCGGTAACCATACAGTGCTGGTGCACCTCTCCTTTAAAACAACACACTGGCGAAAATCGTGGAATTTAACTCAAAACTGTTTCCAATACCGGGATGATGGTTATAATGTAGCGAATTGTCTATCAACTCATATCTTGAACCGCTCTCCCGTCAAATATTTGTTCATGTTATCGTTCACAAACCAAATCACGCATTGGGCCTGGTGGATCAAACTAGATAATTATTCTGGAAGTAAAGAGCTTGTAATTCCAGCTTCAGGCTTCAAAGCCAAGAAAAACCGATACTGTCCCATTTGATAATGCCAGTCGCAGGCATGCTTGATGTGTAGAAATTGATACATATACTATTGTGTGCGCGCCAGGAGAAGTCACCTGGGTTTGAACTGCTGATGCCTTCCCGCATACTTTCTTTCTTTCTTTCTTTCTTTCTTCCTTCGGCTTTTCCCAATTAATTGGGGTCGCCGGAGCCAACTAGGCTCATTTTGGTTTTGGCCGGGGATTTAAAGCCGGATGCCCTTCCTGACGCCACGTGATTTTTCAGGTGAAAATTCCACCCCGCTGTCACCGGGGGCATACTGCATATTAAAAAGAAAAAAAAAGACATCTAGTTGGTCACTGCCAGCTTTATTCATTCAGTGCTCTTTTTTTCTTCTTCTTTATTTGTACTCTGCAAATGGGAAAAGTTGAAAGGGGCCTTCGTTACAGGCTACATAATTATTTAATGCTGGATGAACAACAAACACAATGCTGGAGATATAGCAGTAACTGACTGTCGATATATTTAGGTCAGGAATAGACAGACTGCGCATGCGTACAGCCGAATCCCCGCTCCCCGTCGCAACGTGTCGAACTGACTACACCTGGCGCACAGATAATCTCTCTATATAAAAAATCAATGTTACGTGATAGTTTGTATATATTATGTATGTGGGTGGGTTTGTCCTTTTGCGTTCACAAACCATTAATCCTTTTGCGATGAAACTTTAGTGTGTTGTTGTGCACGCATCCACGAATGTTTCTGAATTAGTAAATTCATGTTACAATAGTTTAGAGGCAGTTAACGGAAAAAGAAAAAAAAATATTGTGCATCCAAAAGCACCTCAACAAACACAATTACAACGCCAACACTTTCTTTGATTGGCATTGCAACGCATGCCGGGTACAGCTTGTACTGTATATTTTCACAGCTTACTGTCCTCACATTATATCTGCCGCTGAGCACCCGTTGCATTTGGAAGAATGTGAAGTTCCATCAAGCAGTCAACGGGGCTACATGGCCACAATGTCACAAATCCCCTCGATGAATCAACAACAAATGCCGGCAAGGTAACCTATTTAAAGTCCTGGAGTACCTTTGTCAATCGCAAACACCTGTGTCTGACGGCGTCGACAGCAGCCATCCTGAGTACTCTTTGCTGGGGTTTTCCGCACTCACTTCACGCAAATTGCCGGGACCCTCGTGGTATAATGACTAGCATTCTTGGCCGTCATGCGAAGGTCAGGGGTACTTCCTGTTCCAAGGCTACTGGACTCAATTGAATCAGAAGGGGTCGGTTTGATTCCTGCCTCAGCCATTCTAGATGTAGTTTTCCGTGGGTTTCCTCACTTATCCCCCCAGATTAATGCTGGGATTGTAGCGAACTTAAAGCCACGTCCACATCCTTTCCAGTTCCAGCCCCAGGTATAAAGGCAGCTCACACACCACGATATCACAAGACGCTAAATGAAACAGAATCCTACCCCAAATATGACCCTAATAAAGTAAACTAATGTAGCCCACCAACCTGGAGCTAATGTTTGAAACACCGCTTGGGTAATTTGCATGTCAACGATGTTGTTGTTTGAGTCCTTCAGTCTTTCGACTGGTTTGATGCAGCTCTCCATGCTTCCCTGTCCTGAGCTAATCGTTTAATCTCTACATAACTACCACACGCTACATCCGAGGCAATCTGTTAAACATATTCTAACCCTGGTCTACCCCTACAGTTCTTATCGGAGGCGTGGTGGCGCAGCGGTCAATCTGTTGGTATCTCACCAAGGTGGACCGGGTTCGATTCCCGGTCAATGCATGTGAGATTATCAAACCATGTCATGTGGTTCATATTCCACGTTAAAAGGAGGTCCCTTGGCTCATGATCGCATGATTAACGGTCACGTAAAACAAAAAGCTTCTTTACAGTTCGTATCCTCGATACCATTCCAGAAAATAGAACTGTGGGAAGGTATGAGAAGGTAATGGGTAAGTGGGGTGAGGATAGGGAAGGAGGCGCCCGTAGCTTAAGTTAAGAACCATCCGGGCATTTGCCTGGAGTAAGTGGGTAAACCACGGGAAACCACTCTTTGGATACAAAGGTGAAAATTGTACTCGCCTATTCTCAGTTATGCCTCACGAGGCTGAGTGCACCCCGTTCCAGCCCTCAGACTAGAATTAAAGTTCTTGACAGAGCCGGGAACTGATCCCGGACATCTGGGAGCGACAACCAGGAATGCTAGCCACTACGCCACGAGATGGTACTCATTTGTGGAATCATATGTGTTCTTGGCAAGTGTTATCGCGAGATTAACGGTCACGTTAAACTACAAGCTTTCTTGGCAAGTGTGCTATCTTTGTTCATTACAGCTGCGAGTTAAAATAGCGGATGTCATCAATTCCGATCAGTTAGTGCACTAATGGGCATAATTTAAAACAGCCTAGTGGGAAATGTGCCGTTAAACGAACTGACAGCAGCTGCGTGATGTGTCGCACAGTATAGGTCACAAATCGGTTGATTGCATTAAAGCAGGCGTTCTCAACCTTGTTGAGATCGTATGCATCACCCTCATGCCATACCAAGTACCCGAGCACCATTAAATCCAATATTATTTATTTAATCGTATGGGAATTTATACAATATACAATTATACATAACAAGGTAATACTCAAACTTTAAAGTCCATCCTTTTCAACCATTCGGTTAAACCGGGTGTGAGAGCGAACAAATCGTCAGGAATGCCAGGGTACGAATAAAGAGGACAGCGTTGGACCAGATGTTCGATCGTCTGTTCTTCCAGGTTGCACTCACACATTGGTGAGCTGATCCAGCCCCTCTTTTACCTGAAATAATTGCAGCAACCATGTCCAGTCCTCAGCCTGTTGATGCGGCACCAGACGTTCCTCGGAAAGTCAAAGCCGTTTGGTTTCTTTGTGGGATCAAGATGGTGGGCACTTGTTCCCAATGTTTTAGTTGACCACTCATACCTCTAGCTTTCATTTAGATCAAATCCAGCAGCAATGAGTTGCCCCGCAGTGACACTTACTGGTCTTCTACATTGCAGTCGTTGCTGTGATGGATGGCAGAATTCTTGGTGCAATGGCAAAGAGGGTGATGCAAAGATTTTCTTAGCCTCCCTTAGTAGAGCTTGCTTTCTCCTTAAGTGAGGTGGAGGGATGTTACTCAGCATGGGTAACCAGTGACATGGAGTTGATTTGATGGAACCAGTAATGCAACGCATTGTATAATTCAATTTTGTGTCTACCTTCTTCACATGTACGCTTTCCAACCAGATGGGTGCACAGTACTCAGCAGCCGAGTAGACAAGACTGATGGCAGATAAGCGTAAACAGTCAGCAGTGGCTCCCCAGGATGTACCACTGAGCTTATGCAATATGTTGTTTCTTGCGGCGACTTTGTGGGAAAGCTTAGTGATGTGTTCTTTGTAGCTCAGGGATCTATCTAAAGTGACTCCAAGATATTTCGGAAAATGATTGTACCTTAGATTTCGTTCGTTGAACAAAACTCTTGGATTGTAGTGTGCAGCACGATTCGATAGATGAAAACAAGAGACTTCAGTTTTTGAAGTGCTGGGGATCAATCTCCAGGTCTTAAAGAAAGTTATCTTCTTGAGATCCTCTGTAAGGATTTATTCACCATCTTCAAAGTTATTACTCTGTGCTACAAGAGCGATGTCATCCAATATAATATAACAATAATAATGCAACAAGCATGCGCTTCTTTCTTTTTCGTACCCTCCTTCTCTCAGAAATGCTGAAATAGCTGGGGGTTCACTGCTCTACACAATTGAGATCGGGAGAATAGGCAGGCCATTCAATTCTGTGAATACCATTCTTCTGAAGAAATACATTGACTGTGTGGGCGAGCGTTATCGTCCACAAAGTGAAATTTGGGCCGAAATTGTCAGCATAGCTTTACACTACAGGTGTCGGGATAGTATCCCTGTAACGTATGCCTGTCATACATCCTGGGATGTACACACGAGGGGGATGTACACACGAGGGGTTCGGTGACCATACATGATGCCACACCAATACATTGCACAACCTCCTCCCTGTTGGTATCGGTCTCGGATGTATTGGTCCAGCATACGTTCACCGGGTTGTCTCCACACTCGCACAGATCTATCCTCATTGACACAGGCGAGTGAGATGCACGCAAGAACGACTAATGTGATTGAGACCACTACGAATCGTGGCCAGCAATATGCAAAACATATTTTGATGTGTGTAATTTGAATTGAAGAATGGGTCTCAGGGGAGCTTGTGCTCGCGAGCACTTTTTGCCTTTTATGACGAGAGCACCAAATTTCATTTAAAGAGCACCAGGTTGTGATCGCTTGCATTAAACCTTATTGCAAAAGTAAATTTTGTCGGAGAGTACGGTAATAGCGTGGACGCAGGCGTCAGTTGGGTGACGTGCATAATTATCAACCGATACCATTCCAGTGCCTCAAACCAGATTTAAAGTGCCGAGAATCGAACCCGGCATCAATGCAAAGTATGCAGAGTAAAAGACTAAAGAACCTCAGCTGTGTCCGGCATTGCTTCCACTTACTTGTGCCGGGCGCCTCTCCGTCTTCTTTCCTGTCGACCTCACTTGGTCAACTCTTGTTCTCTTCCGACCCTGACGGTATTAGGGTATCCGAGGCATAGGGAGTCTCTTCCTTTCCCGCCTTAATTGGCCCTTGTCTCATATTTTCTGATACGCTCCTTCTGCCTTCTGCTCAAGGCCCTCAAGGAGGCAAGGTGTATGTAGCCCCACCACTTCTGGTGCACCCTGGATATTGCTACAGCCTCAGGGGCTCATGGCTGGTGAGTTCGGGAGTTGGCGACCCCGAGGGATTCCAGAGCTGGCTCCGGTCTTCTTTTTTTCTATTACCTTTGGGGCGGACCCTCTCCTGTTTCACTTTCCTATCTGCCTTGCATGGCTCTCCTTCCTTCCAAGTCCCTCAATCCGCATTCTTCGAGGGTTGAAGGCATTTCTTTTCTTCCTGTCCTTTATTTGCCTTATTCTCCTTTAGTTTTCCATTTCTTCTTCTAGTATATACAGTAAGTTAGTAGTTAGTTTTTGTTAGTTTACTTTTATTTATCATCTTCACGATCACCCAAACCATTAGGGGCCGATAACCTAGATGGTAGCTTGCCACGGTGGGTGAGTGGATAGCGTGTCGGTCTACCAACCCCAAGATTGCAGGTTCGCCCCTGACCGTGGTAAGTGATTTTTGAAAGGCGGCAAAAATACGATACGCATGTCATACGATGTTGGCATGTCAAAGAACCCATTTGAATTCAGTAGGCCGAGTTCATAATGGCAAAATTAATCTCGGGAGTTTCCGCCAGCACAAAGTTCCTCATTTCTCTACTAGAAAGCGCTATTGTGTTCAAGGAGATTAGATATCTAACATCTAACCTCCTTGACTTTCATAGTCAAGGAACTACGAAATTCGACATGCAAGCTACCCTCTGGGTGTCAAATAGCAAAGCTTGCACCAGGCATCCGAGGCCATACGATATTATTATTATTATTACCTAGATGGTAGGCGCCTTAAAACAACAATTATTATCATCACTAAAGAACCTGATATGAAGAGAGGTCGCAGGTCGCAAGTTGGAAGATTGAACATTGCAAAAGAGAGTATGCAGATGGAATGTGGTGTAGTGTCCGCGTGGACAGTCCAGTACACTCCTCCGCGCCGGTCATGGCCATGTCCATGCTTCATTCTCCAACGCACCCGCTATTTCCGGTCACGAAGATGTACAACTCCTGTGAAGACAGAATCACAAATACACTGAGGCTGGTGACCGAGGTGTCCCTGCTCCCCTGATAGGAAACAAGTTCTCGCCTTCGGTGCAGAAGGTTGCAGTCGGTTGGTTGATTTAATGTGGGGACCTGTGTCGATAGATTTGCTGGCAGGTCAAAGATCCCCTTGAGGGCGAAAATCCACTCTGACATCTCTAAAACTGCAGTATTTACTGGGGACGTTTAATCCGTAACATTATGTTTTAAAATTATTGGCCAAAGAAGCCAAAGGCCGCGAGTTCGACTTCCTGCTTGAGACATATTAATTATCTACTGTACCTTCCACCTATATTGCTTGTACTCTTAATTTAATACACGACCTAACAGCTAAAAGCATCCTTGGCCATCAATATGGCCGTGAAAATTCATTTATTTTTAACTTGCGAATTGACCACTTAGGATTACGCTACAATTTCACTATTTTAGTTGTAATTTCCTCTGCCTCCAGTACTCCTTCATACGATCGCTGTGCTGCTGACGTTGTTCGTCATTGTGTATACTGTTTCGAAACGTATCCCTTTCCAATATATGGGACTCCGGGATGTTAGATCTTTCAAGGTCTTTCCGAGTTTCCTTAATCCATGATGTACAGTAGTTTTTTTGTTTGTTCCAGAAGTAGTCAAATAACTGCTTGGTTTATCTGGATTTGTCCAATCTGTACAAGTGCTTGTGTTATTGTGGTGTCTTTAGTGCTGAGTTTATTTTTAACAGAGGCGAGGAACAGTAAGGTGGTGACCCATGACTTCAAGTAAGGAGATAAGAGCATTTGTCAGGATAGAATTGGGACACCACGGAAAAGCATTCCAAGGATGGCTGAGATTGGAATCAAACCCATCTCTACTCAGTCGTGTCTCATGAGGCTGAATAAACCCCGTTCCATCCCTAGACCAGAATTAAATTTCTTGGTATAACCGGGAATCGAACCTGGACCTCAGGGATGACAGTCAAGGATGCTAGCCACTACACCACAAAGTGTGGATATCCCTAGGATTATAGTGCACATTATTTCTAGAGATATGGTGAATCTGTACAAATTTCCTCCATTGAGTAACATTCAGTTATCTTGATGATGATAAAATTCCGCGTTGCGTGATCAATGAACGGAAATCTCGACTGTAAACCAGTTACCTAGAGGTGAAAGATGTACTCAACGTTTCATGGAAGTAGCCTACACGTTGCAAACGTTAACGTCTAATGTTAAATACATATTTTGTCACCAATTTCATGGCCATGGTGTGTACTTACACATAGCTAATCTTATCTGGTTCCAATGATCACATTTATGACGCATTTATCGCTAGACAAGTCAAAGGCCCTCTTCCTGTTTGTTAAATCAGGGATACGCTACGTGGGAGACAAAGGTTCTCACGTGGTGCCTGCGAGTAATTTGATGCTTTCGTCATATATAGCAAAAAGTACTCGCGAGCTCAAGCTCCCCTGAGATCCATTCTTCAATTCAAATTTTGTTGCACGAACCGGAATAATAGTGATTTCATAGCCAAAAATGTTATCATTTTTTGAAATAGTACTTTTCAATCTACAGTCAAATTAATTGGGAATCCCTGTTTTATGAGTAACACGAAAGATGCTGATTTGACTAGACTGTCGAGTAAATGTAAATTATCTGCATGAGTGGGGCTATCAGTTTTAGCATGCCTGGTGAGTGGTGAATCCCTACGTATTCGAGCACTTCTGGGAAAGAGAGAGATAGGAAAAGGAATGAGAGGCGCATGCTTGTTGCATTCTTCTTCTTGCTGTCGTTTCGGCCATCTGCGGACCACGCTATTTCAACTGTCCTTTTCCATGTCATTGCGCTTGGGCTTGAACGTTCGTCCAGTGGCATGTCAGAAGGTACCGATCCAGCCTTTGCCTGGAGATGAAAATGGGGAAACCACGGAAAACCATTTTAAGGACGGCTGACGGTAGGGTTCGAACCCAGTGTACAGAGTCCACAGATAGCTTGGACCCATGACCTAGCGCTGCGCGTTAGTGAGCTTAGCTACTACTGTTCGTATATATATACTAGCGGACCCGTGCGAGAAATCTCGCATGATCATAAGTCTTACTTTCCCCAATAGGTTTATAATGAGAGACATAAGGAGAAAGATTGTTATGTTTTCATTTCATCCAAATGATTATAGAACACTGTTTACATTTCAGTTAGAATTCCAAGTTCTACGTTCTGTAACTAAAAGGCAATCACTGAAAATTGGATCATTATAACACACACCAGTTATTCGATATTTATGAATGTATCTTGGTCAAGATTTCCTGCTTTATCTTCTTGGCTGAGGAGCGTCCTTCTCCCTTATCAGGACAGCCCTCGTTGGAAAACTTCTTCACGCCCCGCTTACAGTGAGGCTTCCTTGTTCCTAAGTGCAACGATCAGCGCTCAATTCCTTTGCACGTTACCTACAGGGGTGCTTTTCTTGTTCTGTGTGTAGCGCTCGACGCTAAACTCCTTTGCACGTTACCTGCAGGGGTGACTTCACTTTCCCGACTGGAGCGTCAGCATGAGAGCGTGCTGTGGCTGGTTTCTTATGAAATTAAAATGCAATTCGTCACTGTTGATTCCATTTCTGTGCTGAGTCCATTGATTGAGAGCTTAGCCGTAACACTCTTCGGTTATTCGATATTTATGAAGTTATACGATCTGAGTACCCAGTCCATTGATTTAGTAATTCTGAAAACCATGGGAAATGATAGAAGAAAAACCTGTAAAAGAATTAATGTTTAATAGTTCTAAGGTTTTAGACGCCGTAACACACGCCGGTTATACGATTTAGAGTGGTCAATCCATTGATTTACTGTTTCTGAAAACCATGTGAAATGATCGATATTTATGAAATTAGAATGCAGAAGAAAAACCTGTAAAATAATTAATGTTTAATAGTTTTAAGGGTTTAGACGACAACACATATTTGCAGCATGTTAGAGCATCAGTATTTGCAAATCGCACACTTCTTACAAAAATTGATATTTATGAAATTAGAATGCAATTCTTCATTGCTGATTCATGAGGCCTATATGATGATGATTAGGGCTCGGATTTTTAGGTGCTAAAAATCGGGAAAATATTTATTTTTTATGTATTAAAAATACCTGAAATACGTGGGGAAAATGTAAAAATATTTAATTATAATTTAGTTTATTAATGTGAATATATACAATATGCAGTACTCATGAATGCAATTTATGCTATGCCTCACTGACTCCTGACGAATTACAATACACAACGAGATATATCTTCAGGTTGTCCATCACATATAACCGACAATTATCGCGAAACACTTCTTCTGAAGGTGCGAAACTGCGGCAATATGTTTCTTGCCCTTGAAGTGTTGTGTTACTTGAGATCGTTGTTCAGCCATGATTGCTTTCCCACATGGTTGGCAGAACAGAACGCTCCCATCAGAAGTAAAATCATCTTTACAAACCGTACTGCTGCAGACGATTACTTGTAGTTGTTTTTACTTTAGGCATTGTAGAACTGCCTTACACTTCACAGTCCCAGAAATTAACTGGTTCCAGGTAGCTAGGGGGTGGGGGAAATGTCTATCACTTGGACAAGGAAATCCCCGGCTTCCACAGTGAGTGGCACGGGGCGATAAATTTAAGAATAACACAGTTGCAAGCTGACATACGCTCTGCATGAAGATTAGAAGCTCGCAGCTCGTTGAAATAACTCAGAACAAAAGTGCAATAACCTGAAAGATCTAGCATACTGATTTAAAAATGTAAATATTATGTATTTTATGTGCTAATAAGTGAAAAACAGGAATTCATGTATTTATAGAAAAATGCTTAAAATATGTAATTACATAAAAAATATTTAATTACCTAAAAATCTGAGCCCTAATGATGATGATGATGATGATGATGATAGTTTTAAGGTTGTAGACGACAACTCTAGCATGATACAGCAACAGTATTTGCAAAAAGCACACTTCTTACAAAAATCGATATTTATGGTTTTAGAATGCAGAAGAAAAACCTGTACCCAATCCATTGATTTACTGATTCTGAAAATCAGATAGAAGAACTGTTAGAGAATTAACGTTCAATGTTTTAAGGTTTCAGACGACAACTCAGAATTGCAGCATGTTAGAGCAACAGTAATTGCAAAAAGCACAATTCTTACAAAAATATATATTTATGGAATTAGAATGCAGAAGAAAATCCTTTAGGCCTATCGCGGCATATTAACAAACCTGGAATATAATAAATCCATTGTTTAGACGGATGAGCTTAACTCATGTTTGTGCTGAGTCCATTGATTGAAAGCTTAGCACTAACACTCGCCGGTTATACGATTTGAGTACCCAAGCCATTGATTTAGCCTACTGATTCTGAAAACGTACACATTCCTTTATTTACTGTTTCTGAAATCGATGCAAAATGATAAAGGAATGACCTCAGAATGTAAAAATGGCTTAAAAAAGGCGTCACAGCCGCCAAAATGTGAAGTGGACACCAATATTATGGAGCGTATCTTCCTGCAACAACAGTAACTGCAGATCGCACACTTCGTACAGTTTTTAAAATTCATTTTTTAAAGAAATTATAGATATTTATGAAATTAGAATGCAATGAGTCACTGGCAATGTATATTCTCTTTCATTTGAATGCTCATTTTTCACGATGGGTCTCTTGTGAGCGCCGCAGAAGGGATGCTTACTACTGAAATAATATGTATGATTCGTTTAAGGCCTTTAAAGACCACGTTTAGGCAACAATTACACATTAATCCCGCATTCGTTTCCTATTCTGTTCCTTCCTCGCTTCAGTGCATGTTTTGAAAGTTTTGTTTTGTTTTGGCCTTTCTTGGAAACCATGATGTTCTTGGGGTTTCAACTTGAGTGAAACACGTTTCTGGATATCCTCATGGGTTATCCCCACTTTACGCAGGTCTTTTTTCTACCTCGATGAACAACGCCTCTTTGGTTTTCTTGTTAAGAAAAACGATCCTATTGCTCAACCTTCTAGAACACTAGAACAAAACTATCCTCTTACGAATGGTGTCCGTGATCTTTTCTACATGTGGGTAAGTTCATGATTGTGTCATATTCTGAATTCACCATTTTCTTTGATTGGATCTGGGATTTTTTTCAAGATCTGCCCCTCTCCTATTTCTAGTTTGTTGCATTCTCTTTTACATCGCTATGCCCTACTCAGGAGCACGGTTGAACCTGCTTAGCTGACGTGTTGGCCTTCTTTTCCTCCCAAAATCTCTTCATCCTCTCTCTGAGCTTCTTCCTTCGTTCTTCTGCCCAAGTTATAGGATAGTGGCTCTGGTGTTGGGGTTGTCTCCAAATTGGTGATTGTCGATTTTGGTTCTGAATTTACATCTGCCCCGTACAATGTCTTCTGAGATGTTGATTTCCTGGAGATCTGTTTCAATTTCACTGTTCTTGGTTTTTAATGAAAAGGCTAGCATTGTGGTGTTTGAAGCCATATTTTCAGTGTTGCCTTAGTAAACAAGAGTTTAGTGCTTTTCAGTCGGTCAACACGAATGTACCCAAAAGAGATGGGTTATGCCCTAATCCTGAAATAAATTACATGAGATTAATAAAACACTAGGATGACCAGTTTCGATCGTCAAGCGATCATCATCAGATCCAATACACTTAGGCTATAAAATCTATGTTTGAAATACAGGTGAAAATATTTACAATATGTACAATTATTTAGTTGCAGTATTGGTACTGCAACTGTCAGTGTATGCTAAATGCAGTATATATGTTAGGTGAAATGCTAAATGGTGATGGCTATCCGGAGATTGTACTTTAGAGAGATTATATGGTTGTAAACTATGGTTAAACTATAAAATTTTAGGCTAACTACTTATCTGATTGTCTTCCGTACTACAGCTATTCGCAGTCGTTAAGATAACCACCGCAGTCGACCGCACAGCGTGTTCAAGTGAGCACGGAAACTGCGAATAGCTGTAGTACGGAAGACAATCAGATAAGTAGTTAGCCTAAAATTTTATAGTTTAACCATAGTTTACAACCATATAATCTCTCTAAAGTACAATCTCCGGATAGCCATCACCATTTAGCATTTCACCTAACATATATACTGCATTTAGCATACACTGACAGTTGCAGTACCAATACTGCAACTAAATAATTGTACATATTGTAAATATTTTCACCTGTATTTCAAACATAGATTTTATAGCCTAAGTGTATTGGATCTGATGATGATCGCTTGACGATCGAAACTGGTCATCCTAGTGTTTTATTAATCTCATGTAATTTATTTCAGGATTAGGGCATAACCCATCTCTTTTGGGTACATTCGTGTTGACCGACTGAAAAGCACTAAACTCTTGAAAAGGCTAGGTTGAGAAATCTTTTAGTCTGTTAGTGTTCATTCTGATAATGTGCCCATAAAATTTCAATCGTCTTTTCCGAAAAGTGTGAGAGATTTTTTCAAAATGACAATATACACTGGTCAAAACAATTAGGGGATCAGGTGAGATATCATACAAACGATACATACGGTAGCGCCTTTTATTCAGAGTTCGATTGAAATTGTAATTAGTGTGTGCCACAGTACGATATTGTGCTGTCTCAACTCTTTACTGGTGGTTTATATGGCGTTTACGTAGAGCGAGGCACCATGGGACTACCATAATAGTGAAAAAATAATTCTCGTTGCCCTCTAATATGGTGTGTGATCACCTCGGACGGCCAGGACAGTTGCACACCTGCGTGGCATGGACAGTATGAGGTTATCAATCAGCTCTTGAGGGATATTTGGCCATTCTTCCATGAGTGCAACATCCAGCTCGGCAACCGTTGTGGGAGGTGCTGGTTTGGCTGCAATGCGTCTGCCAAGTCATCCCAGAGATGCTCAATCGGGTTTAAGTCCGGTGAACAAGCTGGCTACTCCATTCGTTCAATTACCTCGTCGTCAAGCATGTTGTCCACCAGTGCAGCTCTGTAGGGACGTGCGTTATCTTCTACCAGAATGAACCCATCGCCTATGGCACCAGCGTAGGGCACAACAAACGGTCGAAGGATCTCGTCTCGATACCTCTGAGCCGTCAAAGCAACATTCTGAACAATATAGAGGTCCGTACGTCCACCAATACTGACTCCTGCCCACACCATACGTCCACCACCATGATATGGTGCTGTTTCCTGCACATAAGCGGGATTGTTCCGAGTTCCACTTTCTCTCCAGATGAGGGAACGACGATTGTCCGGCTGAACACAAAATCTTGACTCATCTGTGAACAAAACCCGGCGCCATTCGTTACGACGCCAATCATGATGTTCCTCCGCCCAGTTTCAGCGGGCTAAACGGTGGCGTGGTTTTAATGGGACACACACCATAGGCCTCCATGCGTAGAGGCCACTTTCCCGAAGGCGATTTCGGTCTGTTTGTGCTGATATTGCGCGTCCTGTTGCCGCCCGGAGGGTGCGTTGCAGCTGAGTTGTATTCAGCCTCCCGTCTCGACGGGCTGTTAACCGGAGATAACGGTCATCTCTTACTGATGTTACCCGTGGACGACCTTGGCCTGGCCTTCTTTTAACGGTTCCTGTTGTCTGAAATCGCGTCCAGGTTCTGGAAATTACACTTTGGGACACTCCAATAGCTGCAGCCACCTCCCTCTGTGTCTGTCCCGCTTCCAACCTTGCTATGGCTCTCCACGCCATACTTTCGGGTAAGTCACGTTGTTGTTGCATTGCACTGCCTACTCACTACACCATCTGAACCCAACTGCTTGTGTCATTCGTTTGGTAGAGTAAACACAAGCCCACACCAACCCCCTCTGCAGCAACTTTCTGTTATTACCGCTATCTCGGTTGCCGTAATGTTTTTGTGTCCACTCCGTAGAATCGACAGACAGACGTCGAACCATTTTAGGTCATTCTGCCGATGACAATACGTCAGAACCTAGATATATCAACTGATCCCCTAATTGTTTTGACCAGTGTATTTCCTGGGATGATTTTTTCCTCCATATTCCCTCTATAGTTGTTGCATTATTATTATATTCGATTGAATGGTGCTCGGGTACTCAAAAAGGTTGAGAACGCCTGCTCTACCATGTCAAGCAGAACAAAGAAGGAATTGCAGTGGTAGAAGCCATTTTTCAGTCTTGCCTAATTCTAATAAAGAAAGCTTTTCAGTCGGTCAACACGAATTGTGCCCAATTACTGTACATTAGGCGGGAAACAAGTATTTACATACCCTACAAACTAACATGCTTTTATGTAAGTAGGTATTTGTGCAGAAAGAGTGTGTTAGTTTGTGAAAATGAAAATCCACAGCCTGCTTCCAGTCTCCGACCGGGTCAGGGAATGGTATGAGTGAAGCCCCCATCTAGCGGCGAGGATATGAACTGTGCCAGCTGCCGAAGCCTGTCGCACTCTGCTGGGGCAATGATTAAATGAATGACAGATGAAATGAAATGATAGCGGAGAGTGTTGCTGGAAAGAAATTGTGACAGGGAAAATCGGAGTACCCGGAGAAAAACCTGCCTCCGCTTTGTCCAGCACAAATCTCACATGGAGTGACCGGGATTTGAACCACCCAGCGGTGAGAGGCCAGCGTGCTGCCGCCTAAGCCACGGAGGCTCTCGTGTTAGTTTGTAGGGTATGTAAATAGTTGCATCCCGCCTAATGTAATTGGGCACAATTCGTGTAGACCGACTGAAAAGCTTTCTTTACAAGGAAGGAAGGAAGGAAAGAAGATTGTAGTTTTACGTGAACGTTAATCTTGTGATTATGAGCCACGGGACCTCCTTTTTACATGGAATACGAACCACAGGACATGGCATTTCACTTTGAAAATGCTTGCCACGGTGGGTGAGTGGTTATAGTGTCGGACTACCAACCCCAAGATTGCAGGTTCGCCCCTGGCCATGGTAAGTGATTTTTGAAGGCGACAAAAATCACGATACTCATGTCATACGTTGTTGGCATGTTAAAGAACCCATTTGAATTCAGTAGGCCGTGTTCAATGGCAAAATTAATCTCGGGATTTTCCGCCAACACAAAGTTCCTCCATTCTCTACTTGAAAGCGCTGTAGTGTCAAGGGGCTTAGATATCTAACCTCCTTGACTTTCATAGCGTTCAATGGAACGACGAAATTCGACATGCAAGCTACCCTCTGGGTGTCAATTAACAAAGCTTGCACCAGGCACCCGAGGCCATACGATATTATTATTATTATTATTACTTTGAAAATCAGGCAGAACCGCTGCGACCAACGTGTTGATGTTACTTCCACCACTCGCCCTGCTGCGACGAAAACCGTAATGGCCAGGGCTGGATTTACCGGCCTAGGGGCGCACCATGTTGAGGGGCGCAACATTAATTCGCAATTTTTTTTGTCAGAAAATTTCCATAAAATGTTATAGACTACAATACACGTATTTCGTATAATTTTATGATTATTTAAATTAAACTTTCCAAAATTTTGACACTTATCCAATTTATATTGCGGCCATCATTTTCCAGCAAATGTTTTCCAACAGCAGAATTTTTGACTTCAACTTTAGAACAGGAATATTTTACGAATTATTAGAAGAAAATGTAATATTAATATCAGTTTAATTTGAATAATTCCTGTTAGGCATAGTTGTAGGTTGTATGATGTAGTGTATAATGAGTCTTAACTGGTTTAAACTTAGTTTAATATCTCATTGTCCTATTTATTTATAGTTTATATATACACATTTAGAAACAGTCGATTCTCTCATTATTTTAATTTGTTTAATTGATTTTACTTCACGATACATTAAAATAAAAATTACCTTCACAAAGACATTTCTGAGGTCTAAATTCTCCCTCCTTCACGATGATATGAAGAAGGGGCGGCAAAACCCACGGGCCTAGGAGCGCATAACATCTAAATCCGGCCCTGGTAATGGCGTCAAGTTTTTGGCCAGACAGCCCCGGTTGCGCAGGACAGTCGGCGAGCCTCAGGCATTTGCAATTGATACGAGAGTTGCTTTCCTTGCAACTGCACTACAATGTTATTGCACATGCCTGATGCTTGCAGACTGTCCTTTGTACGACTGCACAACTGGAGCTGACCGGCCAAAACTACGGTGTAAACAAGAGTCTACCGATACAGTTATAGACATACCCCGCGTCGTAGCCGTGCTTGTTAAATCGTGCATCACGGGCAGCTGAAGATTGCAGGTTCGAATCCCGGCGCTGACACCGGCAATTGTATGAGTGTTGTTTTTCCCGTTTTTTTTTCACACTCCCTCCAAGAAAATTCTAGGATAGTGCCTTAATTCGTCCCGGGGCGCCTACCTCATCCCTGTCCCTAAAACAGCAATCACTGCAACACATGTTATCAGACACGTTCAACAAACACCAAAGATCATGGGCTGTTGACCAAGATGTCCCGAGCTTCTCAAATAAAACAACAACAACAACGGTTATACAGACGATAGATACCCTGGTGAATGTCTCATCTCGCTGGCTGTCACTTTGATGGATGTAGTGGTGTGTGAAATTCTAACTGAAGCTAGGATTTGGAAAGAGGTGGCCGTGGCATTCAGGTTCGGAACCCTCCCCGCATTTGCCTGGAGGAGAAGTGGGGAAACCACGGAAAACCACTTCTAAGACCACTCATGTAGAAATCGAACCCATCTCTTCTTAGATATGCCACACTAGAGCTGAGTGCACTCTGCTGGTTGGTTGGTTACTCAGTTTAGAGGCTACGACAACGCGCTCATATAGCCCCGTGTACTTTGGGTTTGTGTAGAATCTGTCTGAAAACTGGTGTTAATTGTGATGGCTGTATTAGTGTGTATTATTTCAGTAATAGATCCCTCCTGCGGCGCTCACAAGCGACCGATCATGACCAATGAGCATTCAATTGAAAGATATAATAATGTTATTGGTTTTACGTCCCTTTTAACTACACTGGCTTTTAGAGACGCCGGGGTGCCGGAATTTTGCCCCGAAGGGGATCTTTAACGTGCCAGTAAATCTACGGACACGGCTCCCTCGCATTTGCGCACCCTCAAATGCCAGCTGACTCAAATGAAAGAAAATAGACATTAGCAGTGACGAATTGCACTCTAATTTCATAAATATCTATAATTTATTTAAAGAGAAACTTTTAAAAAATGTACGAAGTGTGCGATTTGCAGATACTGTTGCTGTAGGAAAATATTCTCCATAATTGCTGTCCACTTCACATTTTGGCCGCTGTGACGCCTGTTTCATGTCATTTTAACATTCTGAGGTATTTCCTTTATCATTTTGCAGGGATTTTAGAATCAAAGGAATTAGTACTCAAATCGTGTAATTTCATAAATATCGAATAACCGGTGAGTGTTATGATGATCCAATTTTCAGTGATTGCCTTGTTAATTTAAGGAACGTAGAACTTGGAATTCTAACTGAAATGTAAATAGTGTTCTATAATCATTTGGTTGAAATAAATACATTTACGTCTCTCATTATAAACTTATTGGGGAAAGTGTGGTTTCTGAACATGCAAGATTTCTCGCACGGATCGGCTAGTCTGTTTTTAATTCAAGTAAAGACTGCAATAATTACACGTAGTTCGTACTTTTGCTACCAAATGCTACAGTGCACGACACCTAACTTGTGGACTTGGCTACTAGATGGCATCGCAGTCAGCACCTGGCGGCCAACGTTGGGACTAATTTGTTGTTATCAATTCTAACCTATAAATTATGACTTCACACAAGTGTAGTTAGGGGAAGGTTCTTTTCCATGCTATAAATCTATGACATGGGCCCGCCGGCTTCACTTCCCCTACGAAGGAAGGCATACTGAGGAATTTTTAACGCTCTTAAAATTCCGACGACTTCGGCCGAGTTTGAACCCGCTATCTTGGGCATAGAAGCTCAGCGTGCTACCAACTATGCCACTGATGCCGCCTGAGTGTACTCTATTTCAACCCTCGTAGCAGGATTTAATGTCTTGACAGAGCCAAGAATCGAACACAAGATATTATTATTTTTATTTATTTTAAGAGATTGTCTATCGTCGGTGGTCAGTAACCTTTTGCGGGCCCTGGGAGTTGCGGGGCCCTGTGCAGCCGCACAATTCGTACATCCCTGATGCCGTCACTGGTTCTGTGGTTCGGAAATCATCCAAAAAGGTGGTTTCTATGGCTCATGTTCGTGAGCTTAAGTCAAGTAAAACAAGTTTCTTCTTTCCCTTCTCAGTAGGAAAGCAATGCAGGTGGTGTATTAGGTAATACATGGGATTATTGCTTGAATGAATGAATGAATGAATGAATGAATGAATGAATGAATGAATGAATGAAGTGCGCACGTGAGAGTGAGTAAGCAGTGGTCAAGCTTACCAATGTGGACTGGGTTCGATTCCCGGTCAGTGCAAGTCGAAGTGAAATATCATGTCCTGTGGTTCGGGTTCCACATACACTTGGAGGTCCTGTGGCTAATGCAAATTGTTGTTTTGTTTTATAAGAATATAGAATTAAATAATGCTGTTTGACGCCATTTTTCAGTGTTGCCTTGGTAATCGAAACGTAATGTTCAATGTTACATGTGAATATATCTCACGTAATCTTTTTTCAGGATTAGGGAACCACCCATTACAGTTGGGTATAACGTGTTGACCGACTGAAAAACATTACATTTCGAGAGCATAAAATGTTATTACTGTATTAAATTTATGCAAAACACTAGCTGGTTACCTCTCCTCCGTACGGGTTGAAAAAAAAAGTATTTGTGTGTGGAACTTACTCTCAGAACATTTTTATTGTTCTAACCTGCGTAAATAAACTGTGAATCGAAAGTGAAAATTTAGCAGCGAGAGGCTTGGACAAGGGTGAATATATGCAACCTGCCATGTAAACATGTTCGCCGGGTGGGATGTGGCTGCGCCTGTTATTCTTTTTGTATACTGAAGCTTGTAGTTTTACGTGACCGTTAATCTCTCGATCATGAGCCACGGGACCTACATATGTTCGCCGGGTGGGATGTGGCTGCGCCTGTTATTCTTTTTGTATACTGAAGCTTGTAGTTTTACGTGACCGTTAATCTCTCGATCATGAGCCACGGGACCTCCATATGTTCGCCGGGTGGGATGTGGCTGCGCCTGTTATTCTTTTTGTATACTGAAGCTTGTAGTTTTACGTGACCGTTAATCTCTCGATCATGAGCCACGGGACCTCCATTTGTACGTGGAACCCGAAACACAGGACGTGATATTTCACTTCGAAAATCTCTCTTGCATTGGCCAGGAATCAAATCCGGTCCGCCTTGGTGCGAGGTAAACAGCTTGACAACTGCACGATCATGGACCCCTCATGCTACTGAAATGAAATGAAACGTAACTTTTCCCAGTATATTGAAACGGTGAAGCATTCGAAACTGCATTAGTCCTAGCTAATTCCCTTGTGTATAAACTATGCGGGGGGGGGGGGGGGGCTGCGTGGCGCAGTCGGTAGAGACGCTGAGCTTCTAACTGAAAGGGAGTGGGTTCGATCCTCACCCAGGTAGTGGATTATAGAAACAAAACTACCACTTTCGGAAACGCAAATAGCCCTGGGGTTCACTCAGCCTACACCAGAAATGAGTTCCAGGGTGATTCCTAGGAGCAAAGACGGCCGGGCGTGGAGCTGACAACTCCATCCCATCTAGTGCCGATGTCACAAAAAGTGGAAGCCCCTACCTTCCACTACTCCCAGGACCTCCATGGCCTGTGCGGAGTTGGCTTTGCTTTGTTTTTATATAAACTATGCTTATCCAAAATTTCAGCTTAATGGGTTGAATGTTTTTTTGCGTGAAGAAGTGACAGACAAGACAGACACCACTTGACTTGTATATAGATTTCATCCAGAGCAGAATTTCTACTTGGCGTTTATAAAACCAGAATACTTAAAAAGCACATTATTATTATTATTATTATTATTATTATTATTATTATTATTGCTGTCGTTTCGGCCATCTACGGACCACGCTATTTCAACTGTTATTTTCCATGCCTTTGCGCTTGGGCTTTAACGTTCGCCCAGTATTCCCACATTTGTTTCCGATGCTGTTCCTTCCTCGCTCCAGTCTATGTTTTGCCAGTTTTTAGTTTTGGCTTTTCTTGGAAACCATGGTGTTGTGGAGTTTCGACTTGAGTGGAACACGTTTCTGGATATCCTCCTGTGTTATCCCTACTTTATTATTATTATTATTATTATTATTATTATGTCTGGGAAGCCAGGCTCTGCCTGTCACAAGTCAGGACCAAAGGGGAGTGATAGAGGAGTAACACCTCTTTAAAAAACCTTGGTCTAGCTGGCCCGGCTGGTAATCCCTTGTAAGGGCCCCTTACCAGGGTTACGGTAAAGTCCTCAACGACAACTGTGGTGGAGAAGGTAGCCTTTGGTACAGCATAGATGGCGGAAGAGGCATCCCAGTGCTCGGGATAAATAGAGCTAAAGGTGTCTGTTTTAACTAAACAGATATCAGCATTCACCCGATAACGTCTGTTCCCTATGTTAGGGGCGGTTATCAAAGGCGTCTGTTCCCATATTGGGCGGCCTATTATGATCCATCTGGCGATTCGATCACAGATGTAACATCGAATGGGAGTAAACCTCCTTCCAAAATAATCTCAACTTAAGACATGATGGTAAACCACAACGGAAAATATACTCCAGGAGGTAAACAATCCTCCATCACAAGAAACTGTGATGCAACTGGGCCTGCGGAGTCTGGAGAGCCCAAAACATCATGTGAAGAAGAGTCGGAGCTTCCTAGAACTTCACGCATAAGACCTAAGCAAAAACATCTGCTAGGCACACTGAACATCAATACGCTCATGAAAACTGGTAAACTGAAACAACTGACAGATGTGCTGAATAGACGTAATATCCTTATTCTTGCTTTACAAGAAACTCGATACACCGACGAAGATGCTTTTGAGTCTGAGGGATATAGAATTTACAAAGGGAAAGCTGGCATCAAAACCAAACAAAACAATACTATACTTGGAACAGCTTTTATGATTAAACAAAACTTAACAGAATCAATAACAAATTTTACATCTTCATCAGAACGAATTTCACTTCTCTCATTTCGATCAGGAAACAAAGGCTATACTATAATCAATGCTCATGCTCCCACCAATGAGGACAATAAGAAAAATCCAGAAAATGTTGAAGAGTTTTGGGAAATGTTGGAACATGAATCATCAAAGATACCTTATCATCACGTTAAAATCTTAGTTGGTGACTTTAATGCACAGATTGGAAGAGAGAGAAAATTTAGAAACATAGTGGGTGACTTCCCAGCTCACAACCGCACTAACAGAAATGGAGAGAGACTCATAAGTTTCTGCAGACTATTTGATCTTAAATTAATGTCAACCTTTCTTAGGAAATTACCGAGGAGAAAGAAAACATGGTGCTCTCCAAATCCACATTTAGGTTCATATCAATTGGATCATGTAGCAATTACAAAACAGAACTTTAGAGAAATCATGAATGTTAGAGTAAGGAGAGGATTAAATATTGACTCTGACCATATTTTGTCTGAGATCAAAACTAAATTCCAACCAAATAAATCCAAGCCAAAAATTCCTAAAATAGACACAAAAGTTTTATCAGAAAGTAAGACTGAATTTATCAATAAACTGCATACTAAAGATAAGAGTAACTGGGAAGAGATCAGAGATGTAATGATAGAATCAGCCAAAGAATTGGGACAGCCTCCAAGGAAAAGGAAACACCGATGGTGGAATACAACATGTGATGCAGCGATCGAACGTAGATTAGCGGCTTGGCAGTTATGGAATTCCAGGAAACGAGAAGATGACTGGATTAATTTTGTAGAGATCAGAAAGCTAACATCCAAAATCATCAGGATAGAGAAACGTAATCATGATAAGAAGCGATTGGAAGAGATAGATATAGATTTTAAAAAGAACAACACCAGACAATTCTACAAAGTATTTCGAGAGGAGATCCAAGGATACAAACCAATGGACCTCCATTTCAAGGATTCAACTGGTAGACTGGTCACTAATAATAAAGACAACTGCGAGTTACTAGCTAAATACTTTGAGGAACTTCTTAATTGCGAAGAACCTTTAGAAAGACTACAGTTTACATCACCACAAAAAGAGAACCCTCCGTCAGAACCACCAACTGTCCAACAAATAGAACAATATATTGACAATCTTAAAAATAATAAGGCACCTGGTGAGGATGGGATACTAACTGAAATGTTGAAACTCGGTGGTAAATTTGCAGCTGAAGCTTTACACAAAGTTATCAAGGAATGTTGGGAAAAAGGAACAATTCCAAATGATTGGAAACTGGCAATAATCCATCCCTTGCACAAGAAAGGAGATAAGACAAACCCCAACAATTATAGAGGTATTTCCTTACAGCCAATCGCATACAAAGTTCTTTCTAAAGCATTGCTACACAATCTGGAAGAACAAGCAGAACATACTATCGGCGAATACCAAGCCGGATTTAGAAAAGGGAGATCTTGTCCAGAGCAAATTTTCAATCTCAAAACAATCCTTAGAATCAGAACAATACGTAACCTCAACACAGTTGTATCTTTCATTGATTTCAGAAAGGCTTATGATTCAATAGACAGACAGTCTGTATTCCTAACGCTAGCAGAATTAGGGATAGATAAAAATACCAGACAACTGGTTGAACAAACACTAACAAATACAACCTCAAGAGTTAAATTTCTAAACGACATTTCAGAACCCTTCCAAATCAAAACCGGAGTTAGACAAGGTGATGGTCTTTCACCACTTCTATTTAATTTGATATTAAACAAAATCATGAAGGAATGGGAACTTACATTATGCGAAAGAAACATTGAAGGGGTCCATTTGGGGCAAGAAAAAGGAAGATTTGAGGTGAAATGTCTTGCCTGTGCTGATGACATAGCAATCATTTCAGAAAACAGATTTCAAGCACAAATAATGGTTGAAACCCTACATGAAATAGCAATAAAAACTGGTCTTCAGATTTCGTATGAAAAAACCAAATATATTGAACACAGACACAATGGAGAAAAATAACAACTCAACATGGACAGATTCAAAGAGTTGATAAATTTAAATATTTGGGAGAATGGATCCAGTCAAATGGACTTCATAACACATCCTGCAAGGAGAGATTCAGAAAGATGGAAAATGCCTATAAACTTACCCAACATAGATACAACAAACGATCAATTTCATTCAAGGCAAAAATCAGGCACTACACAACTGTAATTAAACCAGAGGTATTATACGGATCAGAATGTTAAACGTTGAACAAAAGAGGTGAACAAGAGGAACTGGAAAAGAAAGAAAGGAAAATACTTAGGAAAATTTTGGGTCCCCAAAAGAATAAAGATATTTGGATGAAGAGAAAAAATGAAGACCTTTACCGAAATGTGGAAAAAATTACAAACTCAATTAAAAGACGGAGACTACAATTTTATGGTTACCTTCATAGAATGGATAGCAGCAGGCTAACTAAGAAATTTTTTGACTACAACTCAAATTAAAAAACACCACTAGATGGCTGGAAGAGATACGGTGTGATCTGCAAAAACTGAAGATCACAAACAACATCATTTCTAATAGGGTGGAATTCCGGCGACTGATCACTACTGCAAATTTTTCGATTCTGCAAGTTCCACATCAACCACGGAGAGTGTTATCAACGGAACAGAGGCAGGCCATCAGCCAACGTATGAAGAAGTTTTGGGAAGAAAAGAAAAAACTAAACAAAGTACCGTAGTCTTAGGTTCAAAGCGGTCTATAATTGGCCAAATTCTAAATATATTATTATTATTATTATTATTTATACATCGTTATACCACACAATGGTGAGACCAGTTGCATTATATGGTACCGAGTGTTGGCCAGCACCTATAAGTGCTGAGCACTCACTTCATGTCATGGAAATGCGGATGCTGCGAAGATCGTTAGACATTTCTCTGCTTGACCATACCCCCAACACAACGATATAACATATAGCTGGCGTGGCTCCAATCAATGAGAAAATGCAGGAATGGAGACTCCGTTGGTATGGACACGTTGTCCGTGCACCACAAAGTTCAGTCATCGGTTCGGCCCATCTAACGGTCGACGGCCAGAGACAGCGTAGGAGATCAAAATTGCGGTGGCTGGACACTATTAACGCAGATTTACGATCAAGAAACTTGAAATCGCGGGAAGCTTTAGATCGCAAGAAATGGCGTGCATTCATCCAAAAAGCGGACCCCGTTCCTACGGGATGACGCGAAGAAGAAGAAGAAGAAGAAGAAGAAGCGCGATTGAACCTATCTAGCTTTCTCTTTCCTCCCAAAATTCGTTCATCTTCTTCCCATGGCTCTTTCTGTGCTCCTCCGTCCAGGATCTTTTGGATGCAGTGTTTAGATGGTCTGAAAATGTATGATTGTCAACTGGTTCTCTGAATTTGGATCTGTCTAGTACCATATCACTTTGAGATGTCTATCTCCTGAAGGTCCTTTTCAACTTCAAGAAGCCAGTTGTTGTTAGCTTTCTTTGAGACAGTAAGATTTAGAATTCTTTTAGTCAGCCTGTAATAAGTCATCATTATACCTGTAATTATTATTATTATTACTCGTGGACCCGTGCGAAAACTCTCATAATGGGCTGTGTGCGCCCCATGTGTACAGACTACCTGCCTGGCTCGAGTGCGGGCTGTACGCGAAACTGTTCTTCCAGGGGCTATCGTCTTATTTATTTGTTTAAAAGCACTTTATAAACAAATAAATAATATTTCCGTTGACTTTTAAAGAAATGCACGATTTTTCCTGTACTCAATAGTATACCTGACGGTTTGGAAAATGTCGGTACAAACCACACATTCTAACTCCCTCTGGTTTAGGAGCTTTAGTTTTGTGAAACATACACCTTTGCGTATTATATGATTGCGAGCTCATCCAGGGGGATGACAGATCATAGGGAGCGCGTGGGTTTCGATAAAGTTCCGCTATAGATGTTCAACCAACCAATGAAGAATTAATTTCAGTACTATGTTTCCGTAGTTGGCACTCTCTCGACGCTCACACCAAACCGACTGGCGGGAGCGGGAATAGTCTGTTTTGATTGATTTTCCTCGTGGTGGTGTTGGTTGTTTTGATTTGTTCGGTATTTTGATTATTTATTTGAATTTAATTGAGAGTCAATCCTGCCTCTGCAAGGGAGGAAAAATTGCCAAGCACCGGGATGTAAGAATTATGATGATAGTACGAAAAAATACGGCAATTTTCATCTTCCTGGTGTTGACCAGTGCAAAACTAGTGGGCAATATGGACTACTCTCGAATAAAAATATATAGAGAATAAATGTGTGCATTTCATCTCTAGTTTGTTTTCTTACCCATTCTCCTTTGCATTGCAATAAAATTTGTGGTTTGTGGCTACGGGGAGGGGTGGGTGGCAGCCGGCATGCTAGGCAAAAAGTGAGGTTATGGCAATATAGTGTGTGCATTTGGACAGTTTTCTTTATATTTATCGAATATCCCAACAATTCTGTAGAGTAGGAGAGCAATGTTTAATTAGCCTAAAGGTGAATTAAGCTCTAGAATGGCATAACTGTGTCCTTCGTGACAAAGCTATTGCCAACATTGATATGTATCAAAATGTATTATTTTCCTATCTGGATGTATATTTCAGCGCCTAGCGAAAGGCGCAGTTATGTTTGTGTTATTTTCATCAATAATCAATAACTCATCGCAGAACATACTGTTCAATTACGTGTAATAAAGGCTACATTCATATGGCCTTTTACCTTTTTTGTTGCCAGACTTGGTATAGCGGTACATAGCCTCAGGCGGTGCTCTCTCTCGGAAATTCTATAACCAAAAGTGACGAATACTTACATGATCCTGGAGCTCATCGTTAAATGGCTGAAAACAATGTCATGCTTGTAAGTTAATATACTGTATAAGCTTAATAATACTGTATATTATTTTGAATCTTTATGTGCCGCTTTTCACCAATGTTCTTTCGTTTTGATTTTTTTTTTTGAGCTTTTCATACCGGTGTACGAGTTGGTCGTGAATACGTCTTTCCTATTTTTTTTATAGATCGGCATTGCAGAAATGTTTTCGCCAACTAACGATAGGTGGCAGAAAGAGTAGCAAAACGCAGAGTGTTCGATAAGACTGCGGACTGCGCAAGCTTGTACGGCGGCCAATTGTATTCCAGGGATACAGGAAGCAGGTGCACCACCAACCACGAATTACTTAGTTACTGTATGATTCACGCCATTGTGTTGTTCGTACTGTATAGCGTGTTACCTCACCCGTAGTAAGGTCAATAAAACTGCTGATGGACTGCTGTTGTTGAGTTACTTAACATCGTACTTCAGTTCAGTGAAGTGGTGATAAGTTGTGATGCGGGTACATTCATAGCAATGAAAATACGATAGCAACGTCATAGGTGTTATCTTATTAAATGAATGCGGCGACACTCCTTCACACTGGAACCAAGTCTGACAGTTCTGCTGCGAGACATGAAGTGTGTGGAAGGATGCGACTTCGATATAATAATGGACAGAAACGTAAGTACACTACTCTGATATTACAAAAGCTACGTAGTGATCGTCGATCACAAGTGACTGAAACCGCGAACTAAGTAACCTTGTTACCTTCGAATGTAATGCATGTCTCGTTTTATTTTTGACGCTACAATAGATATTTGATGGTATTCTTACTAGAATGTTTGTTTTAATTCTATTTTGAAGTAGCCTACACATTTGAAAAACTCGATTTCTCTAAACCATTGGTGCTGCTTCTCACCTATTTTAACATAACCTAATTCGGGTGTTTCACTTAGGGACTGAAGGATCATCGTGGTTCTCACATGTGTGTGATTACAGAAATAGTGTATGTTCTATATTGGAGGATTAGGGTAGGTCCTCTTGGAAAATAAGATAGTCTATATCCTAGGATTTTCCTACATTGAATATGGAATAATCTGAGGAAAACTATAGCCTACTCAGACCGCGTCGGAGCTAGGAATCGAACCTCAGATCATCGAATAAACAATTCATCCATTCAGTAATTGAGCGTGACTTGCCCCTTATTCTTAACTTGAGTGCGTCACATTGGATCTTCCCCAGGGGCTCACAACTTGTGGAACGTGGGTTAGTGACCATGGGTTCCCAGCTGAGTCCTGTATTGCTTCTACTTACTTCCGCCGGGCTCCTATCTGTCTTATATCTTGTCGACCTCCCTTGGTCAACTCTTGTTCTCTTCAGACCATGACGGTATTAGGGTATCCGAGGCCTAGGGAGTCTCTTCCTTTCCCGCCTTTATTGGCCCTTGTCTCATCTTTCCTGATCCCTCCTTCTTCGAGGGGTCAGACCTCTTTTTTTCTTTTCATTATATTTCCCTTTCTCTTTAAGATTCCCGCACCGTTTTTGTTAATTGGCACCCCGTGTATCTAAATTCAATTTTTTCCCCTCCATTTTGTAGGCGTTTTCATTCTCCGTTGCATTTTGTAAGTTTTTCGATCTAAATTGCATTTTGTGAGTGTTTTCAACCTCAATTGCATTTTGTAAGGACTGACAATCTAAATTGCTTTCTAGGAAGTCTTTCAATATAGTGGCTGGGTCTTATGTGAGTATTTTGAATTTAAATTGTATTTTCAATCTAAACAGCTTTTTGCAAGTAGTTTCAATCTAAATTGCATTTTGTAGGGTGAGCATTTTGCAAGTAGACCTATTTTGATTCTCAATTGCATTTTGTGGGTATTTTGAATCTAAATTACATTTTGTAAGTATTTTCAATCTAAATTGCATTTTGTAAGTATTGTCCATCCAATTGAGTAATTTGAATCTACCATACATTTTGTAAGCATTTTCAATTTCGATTGCATTTTGTAAGTGTTTTGAATTGCACTTTGTGAGTATTTTGGGTCTGAAAAGCGAGTTTTTCAATCTGAATTGAATTGTGTATTTTCAATTTCTATTGCATTTTGTAAGAATTTTGAACCTCACTTGCAATTTGTACGTATTTTCACTCTCATTTGCATTTTGTAAGTATTTTGAATTTCACTTGCATTTTGTAAGTATTTCGACTGTACATTGCATTTTGTACATATTTTGAACTTAACCTACATTTTGTGCGTATTTTTCAATCTATTCCTTTTGTGAGCTTTTCGTTCTAACTTCCCTTTTGTAAGTATCACTGCTCTCCATTTTGTGCGTCGTTTCCGTCTGAGCTCCGTTTTGTAAGTATTTTCCTTCTCACTTAATTTTCGTTCTGGTTTCCACTTCATTGACATTTTTGCTTTCACCCCGAACATTAGGGGCCGATAACCTAGATGTTAGGACCCTTAAAACAACAACAATCATCACCACACTGGATGCTTCCCATGTATAAATGGTTTCTCTAATATTCCTTTTACCACGAAATCCCGTACAAAAATAAATTAGGTTTAGCTAATAATACATTATTACAGTAGGTAGAACTAAAATCGTTCGGATGTACTATTTAATGTCCACTTTCCCATTTTCACCACCAGGCAAATGTCGGGACGGTTCCTTTCGATAGGTCCACGGCCGAATTCCTTCCAATATCCTTTCCCTGACCCGTACTGAAAAGAAAAGTACATGGCCATTGGCTGCATTAATAAAATTATTATAAGATGAATGAAACCGGGCCAAGGGTTGAAGGCGACCATAACTTACTATAGAAGGTACGAAGGGTACCATCGCGTCCTGTGCATAGAAGATCTATTTCAAGGACGACCGATGGTAGAACTCGAGTCCGCCTGTCTCCCGAGTCCGGATAGGGTCGTGTGCGTTAATACGCTTGGCTGACTTAGTCGGTTAGGCTATAAATACGTTCTCGGTAACTGGGCTGTCGTCCGCCTCGTTGCGTAGTGGCTAGCTTTCTTGGCTGTCACCGCGGAGGCCCAGGTTTGATCCCTGTCTCTGCCAAGCAATACCATTCTGGCTGAGGCTGGAACGGAGTAGCCTACACCCATCCAAATGCCGGGATGATACCTAACTTACGGCCACGGCCGCTTCTTACCCAAATCCTACCTCAATTACAATTAGCTAGCGGACCCGTGCGAGAAATCTCGCATGTTCATAAACCACACTTTCCCCAATAGATTTATAATGAGAGACTTAAGGAGAAAGGTTATTATGTTTTTATTTCAACCAAATGATTATAGAACACTATTTACATTTCAGTTAGAATTCCAAGTTCTACGTTCCCTAACTAAAGCAGGCAATCACTGAAAATTTGAGCATCATAACACTCACTGGTTATTCGATATTTATGAAATTATACGATTTGAGTAGTCGACTCATTCTTTGATTTACTATTTCTGAAATCCATGCAAAAAGATAAAGGAAAGACCTCGGAATGTTAAAATGACATGAAACAGGCGTCACAGCGGCCAAAATGTGAAGTGGACAGCAATTATGGAGCTATGTTCCTACAGCAACAGTATCTGCAAATCGCACACTTCGAACATATTTTTAAAAGCTTTTTTTTAAAGAAATTATGGATATTTATGAAATTAGAGTGCAATTCGTCACTGCTATGTCTCTTCTCATTAATTTGAATGCTCATTTGTCACAATCGGTCGCTTGTGAGCGCCGAAGGAGGGATCTATACTACTGAAATAATGTAGGCTACTGTATATAATGATAAAACACGCATACTAGTACATATATTACTGTTAGTTATTGTTCTTTTAAGGGGCGGAACTACGATGGAATCTGCCCCAAGAGATATCACTGTGACACAAGTTTTCAGACCAATTCTACACATACACAAGTACACGGGGCTACATGACCACGATGTCGCAAAGTCCCTAAAACAAACGGCGACAACAAGACGGCTGGCGTAATGTAAGATTGGTTTCTATAATTGATTTGTACGCTTGCAAATGAGTGTTGTGCCGTGTGTCAATAAAAAGCCCGGTAGTAGTTCAGCTACCGGGGCCAACTAACATGCTACTGTAATTTATACAGCAGGCGTTCTCAACCTGGTGCTCTTTAAATTAAACTAGCGGACCCGTGCGAGAAATCTCGCATGTTCATAAACCACACTTCCCCCAATAGGTTTATAATGAGAGACTTTAGCAGAACGTTTGCTGTAACACTCGCCCGTTATTCGATATTTATGAAATTACACGATTTGTTTACCCGTTCCTTTGATTTACTGTTTCTGAAATCCATGCAAAATGATAAAGGAAAGACCTCAGAATGTTAAAATGACATTAAACAGGCGTCACAGTGACCAAAATGTGAAGTGGACAGCAATTATGGAGCGTATTTTCCCTACAGCAACAGTATCAGCAAATCGCACACTTCTTAAGAGTTTTTTTAAAGTAATTTTTAAAGAGTTTATAGATATTTATGAAATTAGAGTGAAATTCGTCACTGCTAATGTCTGTTCTCTTTCATTTGAATGCTCATTTGTCACGATCTGTCGCTTGTGAGCGCCGCAGGAGGGATCTATACTACTGAAATATTTGTATATGATGATGTGGTGCTCTCGTAATATGAGGCAAAAAGTGCTCGCGAGCACAAACTTCCCTCAGATCCATTTTTCAATTCAAATTCTGTTCCACGAACCAACGACGCGCTGTTTGAAACACCCATACAGCTGAGTAACATGACGGCAATTCGATACACAACATCAAACTAGCGGCTTCGGTGACGTAGTCGGTAGCATACTGAACTGCTGTGCCCAAGATAGCGGGTTCAAACCCGGCCGAAGTCGTCGGATTTTTAAGAGCGTTAAAAATCCTTCAGTATGCCTTCCTTCGTAGGGGAAGTATAGCCGGCGGTCCCATGCCATAAATTTATGGCATGTAAAAGATCCTTCCACAGACTAAACTTATGTGCAGCTAAATTGTTAGGTTGGATTTCGTCTGAACGCTCTATCAAAGTTCCAACGTTCACCACTAGGTATCATTGATATCTGGTAGCGAAAGTTGGGAACTACTTGAAATTGAACGGAACGTGTAGCTCACCCTAAAGGTGTCCGCTGGAAGCAGCTACAGACTCAGGCGAGCCGAACATGTCCGGCACTAAAAGCCATACGATAAATAAATAAATAATCAAACAAACTAACATCAACGAACGCACTTCATTCGTGACGGCACTGACTATGCTAAAATAATTTCCCTAGATACGTTCGTATCGCGGTATATAGTCCAAACCATCTTAAATAAGTTACTAAAAAACCAACATGGCCGCCACATTTTGTGTTGCCAACTAACATCATTTAACACCAAAAAGTCACATACACGTATCGCAAATGATCCAAACTTAATTAAGCCTTCTTACGAAAATACATTTTATATAAAGTTGTGAGTCCTTCTCAAGTTAAAGACATCTTGGTCACCAGTTCTCAACAGTCAAACACTTAAGCAGTATTATGGTAGTGAAGTTAAAGTTAACTTTTACGGTAAGTTAGCTCTTGTCAGCCTGTTTGCCATCTCTTGATGAATGCAGTACATTTGCATTTGTATGTTGGCACAGGCTAGAGTAAAATGTGGCTTTTCACCGATGTTTCAGTCTCACTCATGGCTGTGATTATATGGAAGCTACTGAGGTATGGGTGGTGCTTAGTAATGGCATTCGGGGCACAGTCAGTGCCTGTGAATGCCGTGAAAGGTTCTACTCATAGGGTTAGTACAGGGTGGGGCAGAAACAATGACCCATTTTAAATTGCCAGCCATTGTTGCACACGGCTTTCTAGAGAGTTGATATTGGTACCAGTGTGTAGTGCAGTTCAAAGCATTGCCAGTCAGTATGGAGCGTTGGTCAAACGAACACCGTGCGTTTGCAATAGAAACTTTTTTCAAATGTGGTGACAGTGTCGTACGAACACAGCGTTTGTTCCGGCAACACTTTGACATTGGTCGGAATGATCAAGTTCCGTCTCGGAAGTCGATTACGATATGGGTCCAGCAGTTCAGAGCAACAGCATCTGCAACAAACAAGAAACCGTCTGGTAGGCCACGTACAGTTCGCACCCCGGATAACATTGCACGCGTGCGAGCTGCTGTCGAGTCAAGTCCAACGCGATCAGTTCGTCGGCATTCACAAGTTCTTAACATCTCGGCCAGAAGTGTGCGACGGATGTTGCATCTGGATATGAAGTTCCATCCCTACAAACTCCAAGTGGTGCAGCAATTATTGCCCAGAGATCTCCAGGCACGTCAAACATTCTGTACACAGCTTCTGGAGATGATAAACACTCAACCCGACTTTCTCAACAATTTCATGATGTCTGACGAGACCCATTTTCACTTATCGGGCTATGTAAACAAACAAAACTGTAGGTACAGGGCGCCTACCAATCATCATCAGATGCACGAAAGACCACTTCATAGCGCAAAAGTTACTGTGTGATGTGGTGTGTGTCTGCAGGGTATTATTGGTCCGTATTTTTTCGAAAATGATGCAGGTGACGCTGTCACAGTAACATCAGATCGATATGTTGTTATGTTGCAACAGTTTGTAATGCAGGAAATGCGCCATAAGAATATCAATTTGCGGTCTTTATGGTTCCAACAAGATGGTGCAACCGCTCACATGGCCAGAACATCCATGACAGTCTTACGCAGAATGTTTCCAGATCATCTTGTATCCCGCTTTGGCAATGTCAACTGGCCAGCCCGTTCGCCCGATTTATCGACTTGTGATTTTTTTCTGTGGGGATTCCTAAAATCCAAAGTGGATGCTAACAGGCCAACAACTACTGAAGAATTGAAAAACAACATTCAAGCCGAAATCGAGGCCATAACAGGTGACACTCTTCGTAAGGTTATGGAGAATTTGCGTGTTCGTGCAGAAGATTGCATCGCCAACAATTGTGGACACCTGAAGGACATAAATTTACAAAAAGTGACATGTGTAATTAATGGTAGGAAGTGTTCTTTTGAACAGTGTACAGTAATAATATGTAGTATTTATTCATGGTTAAATAATATGTTTAAAATGGGTCATTGTTTCTGCCCCACCCTGTACTACCGTTCTGACTCAGTGAGGAAAGCAATGGCAAACTACCTCACTCCTCTTCTTGCCTGGAACGCCTCAATATAGCGCTGCCTTTGGTTTTTGTGGGTATCTACTCACATAACCTAACCGCGGTACTTTTTGAGGATCCAACCAGCCTTCGGGCTGACTACCTAACAGACAGCTCTTGTAGATTGCCTTTAAACCAACATATAAAATGAATAAGTACAGAAACATTAATACTTACTCATGTTTTTTTTTCAGTTTTGCTGGGAAGCTATATATGAACATGTGCTTTTCTTCTCATACCGGAAGACTATATTTTTATAATTGGTCCAAGAACCGTTTTGATATGAATGCTCAGTGAAGGATTCCGGAGTAGGAGAGAAACAAAATAGTAGGGTACACATTTGCTTATTATTTCTTTATTTTTGAAAAGTGCTCATTTCTTGCATGTGTAGGCCTACATACATGGAGGCAGAATTGAGACAAGCTGCTGAAAGCCTTGTGGCAATTCCCCATCGAGATGCACGAAGATGGTTGTTCCAATGCTTAGGCCTGAAACCAGTCAAACTACACTGGTCAAAACAATTAGGGGATCAGTTGAGATATCTAGGTTCTGACGTATTGTCATCGGCCGAATGACCTAATATGGTTCCATGTCTTTCTGTCGGTCCTACGGAGTGGAGACAACAACATTACGGCAACCGAGATAGTGGTAATAACAGAAAGTTGCTTCAGAGGGGGTTGGTGTGAACGTGTGTTTACTCTACCAAACGAATGACACAATCAGTTGGGTTCAGATGGTGTAGTGAGCAGGTAGTGCAATGCAACAACAACGTGACTTACCCGAAGGTATGGCATGGAGAGCCATAGGAAGGTTGGAAGCAGGACAGACACAGAGTGAGGTGGCTGCTGCTATTGGAGTGTCCCAAAGTGTAATTTCCAGGACCTGGACGCGATTTCAACCAACAGGAACCGTTAAAGAAGGCCAGGCCAAGGTCGTCCAGGGGCAACATCAGCAAGAGATGACCGTTGTCTCCGGTTAACAGTCCGTCGAGACAGGAGGCTGAATGCAACTCGGCTGCAACGCACTCTCCAGGCGGCAACAGGACGCGCAATATCAACACAAACAGTCCGAAATCGCCTTCGGGAAAGTGGCCTCTAAGCACAGAGGCCTATGGTGTGTGTCCCATTAAAACCACGCCACCGTTTAGCCCGCAGAGACTGGGCGGAGGAACATCAGGATTGGCGTCGTAACGAATGGCGCAGGGTTCCGTTCACAGATGAGTCAAGATTTTGTGTTCAGCTGGACAACCGTCGTTCCCTCATCTGGAGAGAACGTGGAACTCCGAACATTCCCGCTTATGTGCAGGAAACAGCACCATATCATGGGGGTGGACGAATGGTGTGGGCAGGAGTCAGTATTGGCGGGTGTACGGACCTCTAAGTCATTCAGAATGGCGCTTTGACTGCTCAGAGGTATCGAGACGAGATCCTTCGACCGTTTGTTGTGCCCTACGCTGGTGCATAGGCGATGGGTTCATTCTGGTGGACGATAACCACGTCCCCACAGCGCTGCACTGGTGGACAACATGCTTGACGACGAGGGCATTGAACGAATGGAGTGGCCAGCTTGTTCATCGGACTTAAATCCGATTGAGCATGTCTGGGATGCAATTGGCAGACGCATTGCATCCAGACCAGCACCTCCCACAACGGCGCCGAGCTGGATATTGCACTCATGGAAGAATGGCCAAATATCCCTCAAGAGCTGTTTGATAACCTCATACTGTCAATGCCACGAAGGTGTGCAACTGTCCTGGCCGTCCGAGGTGATCGCACACTTTATTAGACGACAACGAGAATGACTTTTTCACTATTATGGTAGCCTCATGGTGTCTCGCTCTAAGTAAACGCCATGTAAACCTCCAGTAAAGAGTTGAGACAGCACAATATCGTATTGTAGCACATACAAATTACAATTCTAACCGAACTCGGAATAAAAGACGGTTCCATATGTATCTTGTGTATGATATCTCACCTGATCCCCTAATTGTTTTGACCAGTGTAGTTATGGATTTTAGGGGCATAATCCTGCAATGACAACCTTTCTTGGATTGGTAGAATGCAGTTGAACCAATTATGTTTTATAATACTAACAGATGAGGGGCTTAAGAGGAAGTCGCACTTCAAAGGAGTAAGGCAATTCCTCAATCTATATTACCCTTTCACGAATTGATTGCTGGCGGTCGAGATGGGAACTTTTCCTTCCTTACTTACTTGTGTCACACGTCAGCCTGCTTCGTTGACAGGTACACTTGCGCGAGTAGGATATGACTCAGCTCCAGTAGCCTCAGTAACTAACCGTGGTAACATGAGCTCCTGTGACGCTTATCTGACGCAATGCTTCTTGACTCATGGGCAGACTGCACGCTGTCATCGCTGTGTCCTCCGCTTCGTCCCGGCCTCTTGATACGATAATCAACAAACGGTGGCGCAGCCACGCTCAGCGGCAATCAAATGTTCAATGGGTAATATCCATTTGCTGACATGACCAGGCCAGGTGACTCGCTTACTTCCGCTATTCTGAGGTGAAAAGGATATTGCTCGGGTCTAAGGTCCATGAACTTCTGAGGTGAAGTGGCAGGCGTGAAGAGAAAGGACCTGTCAACAGCCTGTTGTGTTACCTGGGATTCCTGTCTATTCCAATACCGCTAACGTAGGTCCGTTGCTTAAACCAGTGTGGTGTTGCAAATGTGTGAGTAATCAAACATAAACTGACCGAGCAATAGGCCTATATTTGGTTCTGTTAGTAAGCATGGAATGGGAACCCCCGCATCTCTCCTCACCGTCTGGGATCCACATTCCTCTCAGGTTCACAGAGCTTGGACTTGAGCTAGTACTGCTCGGGTCTAAGCTGCGTGAACCTGAGAGGAATGTGCATCGCGGACCATTAGAAGTGGTGTTGATGAGTGATGAGGTTTCTCGGTCCGTGCATAGTACAGAACCAAATTCATTGGTCGGTGACTCACTCTCTCATTCGTAACACCACAGTGGTTTGAGCAACGGCCCTATGTTAGCAGTATTGGAATAGAAAGGAGGTATCACGGCGGGCTGTTGACAGACCCTTCTCTTATGGCCTGACCCTTCCCTGCTCGTTCTCCTCACCCCGCAAGTTCACAGAGCTTGGACCCAGCAGTAGCCTACATTCCCATGCATGTGTCTCAATCAAGCACATAAGAAGTCTCAAGCTACTGTACGTATCATTCTTTGCTTCGACGGTAGAGAGAGTCCATACGCACGCTACTTAAACTCTTGTGTCCTGCCAGGAGTAGAGATAAATGTTTATTGCTGTACCAAACTCTACTGGTTTGATCTCGACAAAGGATTTGTTAACGTTGATTTATTTCTATCGTTTCCATCGTTAGTTAACATCGAGTTAGTGTAATTTACTTCAAGAGCGTGATGGTGCTATGGTCAATCTGCTTGCTTCTCACCAAGGTGGACATGCATTCAGTCCTGGCCAATGCATATGAGATTTTCGAAGTGAAATATCACATCCTATGGTTCGGATTCCACGTAAAAATGTAGGTCTCGTGACTCGTGATCGCGAGATAAACGGTCACGTAAAACTTCAAGCTTCCTTCCTTAAATTACTCTATTGTTACCAGTTGAGAGGGCAAGGCTGTTCCACATCTTTGTCATCGACTGTTTCATTGACGGTGACGGGGTATGACCTAGTAGTTAGCCTCATAAATAACCACCCTTCACTCGACGATCCCGCCAACGACGGGTAATCAATTCTAGCCATCTAGCGAATTGCTGTAAATCATGTGACTTCACAATAACATGTTGTGAATACTCAATTTGGTGGAATCGTGCAGGGGACAAGTTGTGGGGAGAGAGGCGTGTCGTTGCCAATTACTTTTAAATGGATGTTTGGACGGCTTCGGTGGCTTCTATGACCTTGATCGCGGGGTCAAACCCGGCCGGAGTCGTTTGATTTTTAACAGCGTTAAAAATCCCTCCGTATGCTTTTCGAGGGAAGTAAAACCCGCGGGCCCATGTCATAGATTTATGGCACGTAAAAGAACCTTCCACTGACTTCAATTGTATGAAGCCAAATTTGTATGTTAGATTTGATTAATGCTCTTAAGTTCCAACGTTCGTCGCCAAGTGCTCGATGTGATGGCATCTAGCAGCCAAGTTTGCAGCTAGGTGTCGTGGACGGTAGCATTTGGTAGCAAAAGTAGGAAATACTTGAAATTATCGTCTGCTGCCCTTACCTGAAAACAGATAACACACACTAATGCAGCCATCAAAATTAACAAACACCGGTTATTAGACAGATTCCACACACACCCAAAGTACACGGGGCTGCATGACCGCGTTGTCGCAGCCCCTAAACTGAGGAACCAACCAATGGACATTTGCTGGGGATTAAATTACTCTCCTTTCCTTCACTCAACGAGATGTTTAAGTACTGGTAATATCAGTGATCGGGGCCCGAAGTTTGATGACCTAACATGTTTAAAATATGACCTATATAATGACTGCAAAAAATAAAATAAAACAACATGGAACAAAGCTAAGACTAGATCTAGATTCAGACCATTACCCCACAAAATTCTCCTTGGACATCATTCCTGAAAAGAGGACGTTCATTCAGAAAGCCCCGCACCGTAAATACGATGTACAAAAGATAAAAGGCAATGACCAGTTTAGAAAAGAAACACAAAAGTTAAATCCACAAAACTGGCAACAACTTCAAGCAGGACTTGTAAAAATAGCAGAAAACATAGCGCCACTATCCAAGACACGGAAACACGCATGGTGGACAGATGGGTGTGATCAACTCATGAAACTCAGACAAAAGGCATTGCTGAATTGGTCATGCCACAAAAATCCAAAAACTAGGCATGACCTCAAGGACGTCAGAAAAACGGTCACTAAATCTATCAGAACTATTCGTAAACTGCACGAGGACACAAAATTACAAGAATTAGAATCTAACTTCAGGAAACACAATTCACGAAACTACTACAGAACGTTCAAACAAAAATTAACCAAGTATTCTCCCCATCACTCCAATTCAAAAATGAACTCGGGGAAATTGCTCACAGCAACGCCAAAAACTGTGAAATCCTGGGGAAATATTTTTCAGAATTATTAAAATTGTGAAAAACCAGAAGAAAAATTCAAAATTTCCTTGCCCAGTTTCATTCACCATAATTCATTTCATCTCTCATTAACTCCTCTCATGAGGTTGGCGTCAGGAAGTGAATCCGGCCGTAAAAACCATCGCCACAAAGACTTCCATCGCATCTCATCCCCGACCCCGTTGGAAAAACGGGAATAATAAGGGGTAGACATACCATGCACAACGAAACCCAGACTCAGAACCACCGAGTATACAGGAAATTAAAGACATAATTCACTCTTTGAAAAATGACAAAGCATCAGGAGACGATCAAATCACTGCAGAACTATGGAAAAATGCAGGGGAAAATCTCATCTCAAAACTGAAGGAAATTATGGATGAAATCTGGCGAACTGAAAAAATCCCTGCAGAATGGAAAATGGCGATCATTCATCCACTGCACAAAAAAGGAAGCAAAACAGACCCCAACAATTATAGCTTCTAAAATACTGTCCAAAGCTCTCTTGAACCGTGCAGAATCTCAACTGGATCCAGAAATCAGCGAATACCAAGGAGGATTCAGAAAAGGACGGGCATGCGTAGAGCAAATTATAAATCTAAAGAACTGTATGAAATATTTCCACAGCTAATCAAACAAGAATTATGTCATCACATTCGTCGACTTCAAGAAAGCGTACAAAAATCCAAAAACTAGGCATGACCTCAAGGACGTCAGAAAAACGGTCACTAAATCTATCAGAACGATTCGTAAACAGCACGAGGACACACAATTACAAGAATTAGATTCTAACTTCAGAAAACACAATTCACGAAACTACTACAGAACGTTCAAACAAAAATTCAGACAGAGGATCACTTTTCAAAGTATTAGCAGAATTTGGACTTGATCGGAAGACGACAAACATTATCAAAGAAACACTCACGGAGACCAAATCCAAGGTGAAATTTGTGGGAGAACTGAGCATAGACTTTCAAATAGAAACAGGAGTACGACAAGGCGATGGACTGTCCCCGTTGCTCTTCAATGTGCTCTTGAGAAAGTTGTACGGGAATGGAGAAAAGCTGGTGCACCAACACACCGGCTGGGGCCAAAACTGAAAGGCATAGAATTAGACTGCTTAGCATTTGCTGATGACATGGCACTAATTGTCCAAGATATCTCTGACGCGCAAAAGCAAATTGAACTACTACAAGAAGAAGCTGCGAAAATTGGATTACAAATCTCGTTTGAAAAAACAAAATTTATGACTGACATCAAAACCGCATCAAATGAACTTCAAGTCGGCAACAACAAAATTCTTCGAGTAAACGAATTTAAATATTTAGGTGAATGGAATACAGCAAACTGTAACGAAAGGAAAGCAATTGAATCGAGGCTTCAGAAAATGGAAACTGCTTTTCAATCAACAAAAAATATTTATAACAAAAAGAGTCTCTCCTGGAACTGCGAAATTCGGCACTCTACAACTGTAATCAAACCTGAAGCTCTCTATGCTTCAGAGACACTCAATCTCCAACACAAAACACTAAAGCACCAAATAGAAGTGAAAGAACGTAAAATAATGAGAAAAATCCTTGGACCAAGAACAAAGGATGGTGTAAATTATCCAAAGCCTAATACAGAAATATACAAAAAAGTTTCCAAAATCACAGACACAATGCGAATGCGAAGAATCCAATTTATGGGACACATAGAAAGAATGGACCCGAACAGACTGACACACAAAACATACTTTCTTAAAGAACAAGGCTACTAGACCGAATTGGTATAAATTTACTGAGAGAGACTTAAAGGAATTAGGATCACCAAACTTACATGACCGGAAGGAAATCAGGAAAATCACTCAGACGCGGGGTTTCGAGGAAGAAGAGAAGAAGACTACACAACATCGATGGTCAGAGCAGCGAAAACAGACCCACTCGTTGCGAATGAAGGAATACTGGGCCAACAGGAAGGCTAGAAAGTGTTGATTTCGCGTGGTCCTAAGCGACCCATTCACGAAGGAGAAGAAGGAACAAAGCTTATCAAAATGATCTGTGAAGCTCTTTTCTCCTGCCTCTTTCACTTCACATAATTTGCAGGAAAAAATTTCACCATCGGTAGAGAAAACATCCTCGCCGATTTCCAAAATTATTTTTTTGAAAAGAATAGCCGTAACTTCAGCATTTTAAAAACACTCGAAATAGCAATCGCAGCCGATAACACAAATTCACTCGGCACACGTATGGATGCACTGAGGAACTTAACCAGACTGGCTTTACAGACCCTGCTGTAATCTGTCCTGCTACCCTCACTTTCAACATTGCTCCCGTATTAATCGCAAGCACAAGTGTCTCCAGGAATGTGGATATTTCCAAGAAGGACTGAACAAAGTTACTTGAGTCTTCAGCTTCAGATAGGCAATGCGTTGTGAAGATTTTCATGTCTCTCGATTCATCCCCACTTTATGTTTCGATAATATACGCAACGAGTAGTAACGTTAAGAACTAAATAACCTATTTTATATATAATACTTATATTAATTGCCTCTAAAACACAAAAAAAATTTCAGTTCGATTGCTGTAATAGATTCGTAGATATTTAGAACAGTCTAAATATTTCGGATGGTCGCCATGTTGGATTTTTATATATGTAGGCCATAGAGTTATGTGCTATTAGATGACAATTATTGTGTAGGTTCATTACTCAAACGTTGACGCATGATTAGGACACAAGAAATAACAACTTAATTTTGAAAAATCGCAGAGCCGCCATCTTCAGGTTATGTAAACAATTGAACTAAATTAGATGTCAATGCATTAAAATGTGTATGTACATTTTCTGTACCATGTTTCACTGCACTCGGATGGTTAAATCGCGAGACAAGTCTATTTTAATGTTTCAACTTCGCTTGACCGCCATGTTCGTTTTGTACTCAACAGGGTTTTGAAAGTCACATAGGTGAACTTCTAGTAGGTAGTGCCCTTTATCACCGTTCAAAATTTCAGGGTGATATCAGTAATAGTTTAGGAGATATAGAATGCCGGTGAAATATTTCGCACAGCCGCCATGTTGGATTGGTGAGACGTAATAAAATTTAAGGGACACGGTTGGGGTCGGACAAAATAGTACTATGACCTTACAGTACCGTGTTTCATTGAAATCGACCTAGCCATTTAGATTTTGTTAGGGGACGCACACAAATAGGCGACTTCGGTGGCGTAGTTGGTAGTATGCTGAGCTTCTATGCCCGAGATCGCGGGTTCAAACCCGGCCGAAGTCGTCGGATTTTTTATGAACGTTAAAAATCCCTCAGTATGCCTTCCTTCGTAGGGGAAGTAAAGCCGGCGGTCCCATGTCATAGATGTATGGCATTTGTGAAGCTAAATTATAGGTTAGATTTGACCAACGTTCTTAGGTTACAACGTTCGTCGCCAGGAGTCGACTGCGGTGGCATATAGTAACCAAGTTCAAAACTAGTTGTCGTTGACGGTGGCGTTTGTTAGCAAAAGTTGGAACTACTTGAAAATTGAATGTCTGCAGTCCTTACTTGAATTTTAACAAGTAGTTCCGTGAAGAACTATACAGCCTATTTTCATATATCGTACTTATGTTAATTGCCCCTATCAACATACACAATTTCAGTTTGATTGCTGTAATGGATTCGTAGATATTGAGAACCGACGAAATATTGCGGATGGTCGCCATGTTGGATTTTTATATATGTAAGTCTTAGAGGTATGTACTGTTACATGAAGATTGTGTACGTGTAGTATTCAAACTGCAATCGCATGATTAGGGCACAAGAAGTAAAAACGAGATTTTAAAATTTCGCACAGCTGCCATCTTGTGGTTATGGAAACAATTGAAAAAAAAAAAAAAGATGCCAGTGGATTAACATTTGTATAAGGATTTACTGTACCAAATGTCACTGCACTCGGATGGTTAAATTGCGAGAAACGACCATGTGAATATTTATACTTCGCGTCGCCGCCATGTTGGATTTGTGATCACCAGGTTATTGAAAGTCCTACATGTGAACTTATGTTCATAGCCCCTATGAACATTAAAAAATCAGTTTGATTGCGGTAATAGATTCGTAGATATTGAGATCCGTCTAAATTTTCGGATGGTTGCCATGTTGGATTGTTATATGTATAGGCCATAGAGTCGTGTACCATTAAAGGAAAATTATTGCGTAGGTTCATTATTCAAACTTTCACTTCGATCGCATGATTGCGGCACAATAAATAAAAACTTAATTTTAAAATTCGCACAGCCGCAATCTTGAGGTTATGTAAACAATTGGAATTAAATTAGATACCAGTGCATTACAATGTGAATAAACATTTGCTGTACCAAGTTTTATTGCATTTGGATTATTAAATCGCGAGAAAAGTCAATTTTAAAACTTTCAAATTCGTTTGGCCGCCATTTTCGTTTTGTAGTTAACCGGTTTTTGAAAGTCTCATAGATGAACTTCTAGCAGTACCCTTTATCTCCGTACAAAATTTCAGGGTGTTACCGGTAATAGTTTCAGAGATGTAGAATCCCGGTGAAATATTTCGCGCAGCCGCCATCTTGAGGTCCTGTTACCAATTGAACGAAGTTAGATGTCGGTGCATTACAATGTGTTTACACATAGACTATACTGTACCAAGTTTTATTGCGTTTGGTTGGTTAAATCGCGAGAAACATCTATTTAAAAGTCGCAACTTCGCATGGCCGCCATGTTGGTTTTGTAATTACCAGGTTTTCAAAAGTCGCATAGATGAACTTCGAGTAGTTCCCCTTATCACCGTACAAAATGTCAGGGTGATATCGGTAATAGTTTCGGAGATATTGAATGCTGGTGAAATATTTCGCACAGCCGCCATGTTGGATTGGTGAGACGTAACAAAATTTGAAGGGCACGGTCAGGGTGGTCCGGAATAGTGCTATGAACTTACATGTGTTTCATTGAAGTCGCTCCAGCTGTTTAAAAGTTATTGGGGGGGGGGCACACACACACACAGACACTCGGACAAAAGGTGATCTCATAAGCCTATTTTTTCATAGATGAAAATAGGCTAAAAAACAGATAATACGCACTAATACAGCCATCACAATTAACACCGGTTATCAGACAGATTCTAAGTACACGGGGCTACATGACCGCGTTGTCGCAGCCCCTAAACTTAGGAACCAACCACCAAAGTAGAGACCATCCGATTCTGTGGTCTTGAGTCATCTTTCAGCGAGGTTTGTTATCCCGCGACGGTACCAGTCTCTGGGTTTTGATGCGAAGAATTCGGCGAGACCCACTTCACAACTTCAATGTTTTAGAAATTTCTTCCACGCAAGAAATGGGCCATATATCGAAAAAGATACTAATCTGAAGTTGCAAGATGAGGGTTGTGTACTGGATATAGTAGCAGTTCGACTCCTCCCAATTCCGGAATTTTTGCCATAGTTGTTCGTGCAGTATGAGGTCTCATTGTCCTGCTCTGCAAGAGAACTCCTATTTCGGTTAACTAATCCCGGGTATCTCCGTCTCAAAGTTTCATGAACTCGTTCCAGTTGTTGAGAATAAAGATCCGCATTGACTGCACGCACGTTTGGAACAAACTCCCAGTGAATCACTCCTTAAAAAATCCACCACACACACACACATCATTTCTGGTCAAACCCTGCATTTGAACGGAATATTATTATTATTTATTTACCAAAAATTGTGCCTACAACTTATGGACGGCAGACAGAGAAAGGTGCCGGCCCCGTGGTGTTGGGGTAGCGCGCCTGCCTCTCAACCGGAGGCCCCGGGTTCGATCCCGGCTCCGTCAGGGATTTTAAAACTAACGTGAGGGTTGGAACGGGGTGCACTCAGCCTCGTGAGGACAATTGAGTAGCTGTCTGACAGTGAGACAGTGCTCCCGTCACGAAAACCAAGATTAACGGCCGAGGGGACCCGACGCGCTGACCACGCGTCGCCCCAAAATCTGCAGGCCAATTGGATTTCAATCTTTTTTCATTAAATCTATACAAATCTGAAATGTTACATACAGAATATACAATTTACAATTTCACATTTGCTATATACACATAATCTGCTGTAAACGACGTCTACAGTATATCATACAATTCATAAATAAAAGGGAAGATACAGGCACGCACACACACACATATACAGTATACGCACGCATACATACTTACATACACGCACACGCTCCCACTCACTCACAAAGTTACATTATACGATTATAAATTCAATTTACATGTAGTTTTAGTTCTTTTAGAGCCTTCACTTTGACACCCTGTGCTCTCGGACTGAGCGATATGACATCTGAAGGCGGTGAAATGGGGAAAGTTTAATGGTGCCAGCTAGAGATGTGATGAGTAAGCGCGGTCCGCTTGTCAAGTTAGAACAATAACAGTTGGCTGGTTCCTCAGTTTAGGGGCTGCGATAACGCAGTCATGTAGCCCCGTGTTGTATTGGTGTGTGTAGAATCTGTCTGATAACCAGTGTTAATTGTGATGACTGTTTTAGTGTGTTATCTGTAATTCAGGTAAGGACTGCAGACGATCTTGGGCATCGAAGCTCAGTATGCTACCAACTACGCCACCGAAGTCGCTTTATTTATCAGTATTATGCGTTATAATCGTGTAGCAATAAGTGATTATTATACTTGTTGGTACGATGAAAATTCGCGAAGCCAGTGTAAAAGTTTGAAAATCGTAGCAATAAACTAACTCCTACAAATAACCATCCTACAAGATGAACAGACTCTGCGATTGGACCACCTCGTGGTGTAGAGGTTACCATTCTTGGCTGTCGCCTCGGCGGTCCGAAATGTAGTTCTGGTTTGAGGGACGGAATGGGTACACTCTGCCTCGTGAGCCATAACTGAGAAGAGGTGGGTTCGATTCCTTTGGTGCTGCTGGCACGAATAAAGAAATACCCTTTAATTCGTGTTCCGTTTCTACGAGGTCGGGGTGAGTTTAGAAATTCCAGATGTGGTGGATGTTTCTTATGGTTGAATGGCCTTTCTGACGTCAACCTCGTGAGATGAATGAAACTGGACAAGGAGTTGGAAGGAAACACCAATTGGTAATAATCTACGCGCTTGAAAATTAGTACTAATGATAGAACCTTGTTTTCAACTCCTTGATGGACCCCTTGCGTGCTGATTAAGAAGTATGGGATGGGGAGTAAGCTAGAACCCTGCCTTGCTTTCGCTGTGTATTTGTTTAGCTAATCGAATAACCATTATGAAGTAGGCTACTGAAGATAACACAGTGGGTCAGACACACGTATCTTTTCGACGCGACGTGTGATTACATCATTGACAAGCCTGGCGTGGACTACAATTTAATCAGCGTAATGGACAGTTCACACACAATCTTTTATCAGTCTGCCACTAGGGGACTGGAAATGGAGCCTGCTGGGGTTGTCGTCATAAAGGGAGATTATATGTCACCCTGTAGGCTAACATATGAACTAAATGGAGAAACTTTTCTTGTTGAACATTTAAGAATTAGATTACAATTGTCATCTTAAAGATAGAGACAGCAATTCCCAAGGATGAGACAAAGAAAGCGATCGCAAATCGACCTGGAATACTATGGGACTGATACCATGTCTAATAAAATTGGACCGAACCTAACAATGAAATGAGGAGTGGTCTAAATAGCCTTGCAGTACACGGCTTCCATCATAAGTTGTGCGTGCGGCGTGGCTTTCATGAACATGCTGTACAGTGTGAGTGCGTATTATGTGGTCGATAACATATTAGTGAATGCTCTGAGAACACTTCTCTTGTTGGATCACTCCAAAATGTAATGCGCATTTGTGCGCAGTTCCTTAATTAATTAATTAATTTGTGATTGAGCACTATTAGGTGGATTTCATTAGAGCTACCTGTTGCAATGGCTACCATGTTTCTACCTCCGGGAAATGTTGACGTATCTTCGCGTTTCACATCCCCCAGACCCAAAAACCACCGTCAGTTCAAAAGTTTATACATAATTTATATATGCACTGGTGACCAAAATTAAAGCAACCATCGGAAATGTTGCAAGATTGCGTTTATTTTTCCACAAAACAGTATAAACGGGCCAGGCCTGGCGAGAGGGAGGGGCAAATGGGGCTGCAGCTCTGGGGCCCGGTCTTGCCGAGGGGCCCGCGAAATTAGAAAACCCCAAAGTAGACAAATTTACCAAATTTTACGTATTTGCCATGAATTTGACATTTTATGATATTCAATGTATCAGAATGAATTGAACATGCTACAAAATACTATAAAGAAAACATGTAAATAACCATTACCTTCATATCTTCGCGGCCAGAGAAATAGTAAAGTTTCCACTGTTTATAGGAAGGAAATTTTCTAAATAACATTTCAACTAATAGCCGCTAAGCTACATTTATGAACCTTCGCTAAGTTTAGTAGGCCTACATAAGATTGTGAAAGGCGTTGAACTTGTTCTTGTGATGAGAGAGAGTAAAATGTTCGGTCAGATATAACAGAAACGACATTGCAAATTTGCAATGAACAAAATTAGTACCGGTACATTCCAAAAAACGTAAATTTAAAAAAAATCGAAGTTTTTAGTGGGCCTTAAAAATAAAAAAGCAAATTTCTTATTTACACGATGTCACGGGGACGAAACAATATGGAGGGGGGGGGCGTAAGTCCTAGCCCTCGGGCCCGAACTCGCTCTCCACGGCCCTGAAACGGGCGATAGTAAAGTACCAAAAATGTAAAGAATACAGAATGTAAACCACTGCAACATGCATAACAGTAGACAAAAATGTTCTTCGTTCTTTCCAACTTAATGGATTTGCACACACATTCCGACAATTGGTTAATGAATATTCCTCTCTTGTTGATTGTCGACCACTTCTTGGTTTGTCCTTCACGCTGCCTGTAGCGAACGGTTTCTTTTCCCAACGTAAAAGTGTTCTCTTTTGAGGAGGCTGTCGACCGAATCTCTGCTCCAAGTCTGTAAACACCTGTTCAACATTTTCCCTGTTCTTGGCCTCTCTCATGAACCCAAGTGCTTGTGATAATGCGTTCTTAAATGCTATAGTCACTAGTATCAGCCATTGATTATATCTGAACCAGAAAATGTAAAAAAAATCAATGTATTTACGTAAATGTATAGGGTTGATGGGTGTAGTTGTGTATCTTTTAACACTCCGAACACTTCTGTTGTTCTTACTTAACAAGGAGACAATCCGAAGTCGTCGGATTTTTTAAGAGCATTACAAATCCCTCAGTATGCCTTCCTTCGGAGGGGAAATAAAGCCGGCGGTCCCATGTCATAGATTTATGGCATGATAAAGAACCTTCCACCAATTACACTTGTGTGAAGCTAAATTATGGGTTATCTTTAACTAACGCTCTTAGGTTCCAACATTTGTCGCCAGGAGGCGACTGTGGTGGCATCTAGTAACAAAGTTCAGAACTAGTTGGTTGTTGACGGTGGCGTTTGGTAGCAAAAGTTGGAACTACTTGAAAATCGATTGTCTGCAGTCCTTACTTGAATTAAAAACAGATAAAACATACTAATACAGCCATCACAATTATTAACACCGGTTATCAGAAAGATTCTACACACACCCAAAGTACACGGGGCTACATGACCGCGTTGTCGCAGTCCTTAAACTGAGGAACCAACCATATTAATTTGGAAAGTGTATCGCCCTGTAAATAACACCGAAATTACCATGACTCAACAACTTTGTGTTTTAGTTTATTCTCACTCTTCCTTTGAGAACGAATGAAACCTGTCTATAGACAGTGAAAAGCTGAAAATAAAAAAACAAATGTAGTTAGATGGCGCATAGGCTTCTTTTTCCTTTCATTATATTATTATTTAAGATTCCTGCACTGTTTTTGTGAATTGGCTCCCCGTATATCTAAATTCCATTTTGTGAATATTCAAATCTACACCACATTTTGTTGGTATTTTCAATCTAACGAGGGAAGTACCCCAGCTCGAACAGCTAAAACCGACTGGAAGTGCGCTTAACATACGAAGATATCTGTTCTACTACCCATCACGGGCTTTTATCTGTAAAAGCCCGCATTAGTGTACAATCAATGTTTGGAAGTTACCGAGTCCAAAGATTGCAGAAACACAATTCGCAGCAGAAAGTACCGTGCAACCGACGATTTGGACCGTTATATTAGGGAAAATCCATTCCTAGCAATTGGTTAGACCTTTAGCATATATGTGGTAACATTACGAAAAGATTGCAGAAACACAATTCGCAGCAGAAACTACCGTGCAACAGGCAATTCGGACCATTATATTAACAAGAAACAGATGTGGTGCAGTATCATCTGGCAAAAGGTTGAACACTTGCTTGCAACCGCAACAAGAAATCTTAACACATGCAGTACCGTGTTGACATAGTCATCTTTCCCACAATAGAAGAAGATACTGTGTTGTCCTTCATTCGACTTCGAAGTGTAAATGTGGAGTTTCATGAAGTGATTAAAACACAGCGGAATGGAACAGTAACTTACGCGCACTTAACAAGGGCAACATGTAGACATACTCCATTATTTACAATGTTCCCGCATTGCAATAGTCTAAACTCAAATGTCACGGTGATCACATTATCACATACTCAGATGGCGCTGGCAAACGAACACGTACTTTTACAGATGAAAGGCATTGATAGCTATTGACTTAGGTATAACTGTATACTTTAAACCCACTTTCAGTCTGTTTTCGCCGTTCGAGCTGGGGTACTTCCCTCGTAAGTTGCATTTTGTAAGTATTTTCAATCTAGATTGCATTTTGCGAGTATTTTCTACCTCAATTGCATTTTGTAAGGATAGACGATCTGAATTGCTTTTTAGTAAGTCTTTGTACTGTATGTAGGGGCGGCCATTTTGTGAGTATTTTGAATTTCAATTGCATTTTGTAAGTATTTTCAATCTAAATTGAATTTTGTAGGCTGGGCATTTTGTGAGTATTTTGATTCTCAATTGCATTTTGTGAGTGTTTTGAATCTAAATTGCGTTTTGTGTTTTGAATCTAAATTGCATTTTTAAGTATTGTCAATCCAAATTGCATTTTATAAGTATTGTCAAGCGGCTTCGGTGGCGTAGTTGGTAGCATGCTGAGCTTCTATTCCCAAGATCACGGGTTCAAACCCGGCCGAAGTCGTCGTATTTTTTGATACCGTTAAAAATCCCTCAGTATGCCTTCCTTCGGAGGGGAAGTAAAGCCGGCGGTCCCATGCCATAGATTTATGGCATGTTAAAGAACCTTCCACTAATTACACCTGTGTGAAGCTAAATTATATATAGGTTAAAGATTCGACAAACGCTCTCAGGTTCCGACGTTCGTCGCCAGGAGCCGACTGCGGTGGCATCTGGTGATCAGGTTCTGAACTAGTAGTCGTTGACGGTGGCGTTTGGCGGCAAAAGTAGGAACTACTTGTTAAAAATTCATGTCTGCAGTCCTCAGTTGAATTGAAAACAGATAACGCACACTAATACAGTCATCACAATTAACACCGGTTATCAGACAGATTCTACACACACCCGAAGTACACGAGGCTACATGACCGCGTTGTCGCAGCCCCTAAACTGAGGAACCAACCAACCAACTAAATGTTTTCAATCTAAATTGCATTTTGTAGGATGGGCATTTTGTTAAAATGTTGTCAACCTAAATTGCATTTTGTAAGTATTGTCAATCTAAATTGCATTTTGTAAGTATTGTCAATCCAAATTGCATTTTGTGAGCATTTTGAATCTAAATTGCCCTTTCTTTTTTAGCCTATTTTCAATTTTGAAAAAATAGGCTTATGAGATCACCTTTTGTCCGTGTGTGTGTGTGCGTGTGCGTGTGTGTGTGTGATTCGTGTGTGTGTGTGTGTGTGTCCCCCCTAATAAAATCTAAACGGCTGGAGCGATTTCAATGAAACTCGGAAAGTTCATAGCACTATTCCCGGCGACCTCGACCGTGCCCTTCAAATTTTGTTACGACTCACCAATCCAAGATGGCGGCTGTGCGAAATATTTCACCAGCATTCAATATCTCCGAAACTATTACCGATATTACCCTGACATTTTCTATGGTGATAGAGGGAACTACTATAAGTTCACTTATGTGACTTTTGAAAACCTGGTAACAACAAAATCAACATGGCGGCCAAGCGAATTTGCGACTTTTAAATAGACGTTTCTCGCGATTTGACCAACCAAACGCAATGAAACTTGGTACAGTATATGTTTGTATACATTGTAATGCACCGACATCTAACTTCGTTCAATTGTTTACATAATCACAAGATGGCGGATGTGCGAAATATTTCACCGGCATTCTATATCTCTGAAACTATTAGCGGCAAACCCCTGAAATTTTGTACGGAGATAAAGGGCACTACTGGAAGTCCATCTATAAGACTTTCAAAAACCGGTTAACTACAAAACTAACATGGCGGCCAAGCGAATTTGAAAATTTTAAATAGACCTTTCTCGCGTTTTAATGTTCCAAGCGCACTGAAACCTGGCACAGGAAATATTTATACACATTGTAATCCACTGGTATCTAATTTAGTTCAATTGTTTACATAACCTCAAGATGGCGGCAGTGCGAATTTTAAAATTAAGATTTTATTTATTGTGATGTAGTCATGCGATCGAAGTGAAAGTTTGAATAATGAACCTACGCAATAATTTTCCTTTAATGGTACATGACTCTATGGCCTATACATTTAACAATCCAACATGGCGACCATCCGAAATATTTAGACGATACTGAATATCTACGAATCTATTTTAGCAATCAAACTGCATTTTTTAATGTTCATAGGGGCTATGAACTTAAGTTCACCTATAGGACTTTAAATAACCTGGTGATCACAAATCCAACATGGCGGTGACGCGAATTATAAATATTCACATGGACGTTTCTCGCAATTTAACCATCCGCGTGCAGTGAAACTTGGTACAGTAAATCCTTATACGAATGTTAATCCACTGGCATCTAATTTATTTCAATTGTTTCCATAACCTCAAGATGGCAGCTGTGAAATTTTTTTTAACTCTCTTTGTTTTTTCTTGTGTCCTAACTATGCGATTGAAGTTTGAATACTACACGTTCACAATAAAGCAGACCCGACCAGCGGTTGGAAACTGCTCAAGATGATGATGATGACGTTCACAATAATCTGCATGTAACAGTACATAACTCTAGGACCTACATATATAAAATCCAACATGGCGACCATCCGAAATATTTAGTCGGTTCTCAATATCTACGAATCTATTACAGCAATCAAACTGAAATTGTGTATGTTGATAGTGGCAATTAACATAAGTAGGATATATGAAAATAGGCTGTATAGTTCTTCACGGAACTACTTGTTTTTACTCTGACCTGCTTTTTGTGCGTATTTTCATTCTAAATTACTTTTGTGACTCTTTCCCATCTAAATTCCATATTGTCCGTAATCCCATTTTGTGTGTATTTTCAGTCCTGTTAGTTTCCGTTATGGTTTCCATCTCATTGTCAATTTCGCTATCACCCAGACTATTAGGGGCTTTTGACCTAGTTGTTAGGCTCCGAAAAATAATAATAATAATCATCATCATAACTGCTGATCAGGGAGGCGACCTGTTCGCAAACAGAGACTTGCAAATTATACTGGACGCACAATAATGATAATAATACCACCGTCGCAGTTTATCACGCTAATGGGGGGGGGGGTTGCAGTGCGTGAGGACCTTGGTGGTTATTGATCGCTGTGAAATGAAAAGGGAAACCTGATTTATCTGCAACATGACGGCAGGAATGACCCTAGATATGCATCGCGTTGTGCATGCACGTTAGCCGGCACTGCCTCGGCTCATTGAACTATACGGCCTTCCTTTGGGAGCACAAGCATGAACAGTCGACTCATGTGGATATACTTCACAATTTCCTGGATGTGACCGAAATGAGTATAATTGTTTGTCATTGTTTAACTAAAATTTGAATCAGGTGGTAGTTGTTATTTTAATAATAATAATAATAATAATAATAATAATAATATCATCGTATGGCCTCGGTGCCGGGTGCAAGCTTTGTAATATGACACACAGAGGGTAGCTTGCATGTCGAATTTCGTTGTTCCTTGAATCACTATGAAAGTCAAGGAGGTTAGATATCTAAGCTCCTTGAACACTATAGCGCTTTCTAGTAGAGAAATGAGGAACTTGGTGTTGGCGGAAACTCCCAAGATTAATGTTGCCATTATGAACACTGCCTACTGAATTGAAAAGGGTTCTTTGACATGCCAACATCGTATGACATGCGTGTCGTATTTTTGCGGCCTTTCAAGAATCACTTACCACGGCCAGGAGCGAACCTGCAATCTTGGGGTTAGTAGACCGACACGCTATCCACTCACCCACCGTGGCATGCTATAATAATAATAATAATCTATGTCTACCCCTCATTAATCCCGTTCCAACGGGGTTGGTGATGAGATGCGATGTAATTCCACGTGGCGGATGGTTTCTACGGCCGGATGCCCTACCTGACGCCAATCTCACGAGTGGAGTATTGAGAGATGAAATGAATGAAGATGAATGAAAGTTCAATTTCAAGTAGTTCCAACTTTGGCTACTAGACGCCATTGTCACTGTCACCCAGCGGCGAACGTTGGAACTTGATAGAGATTGAAAAAGCGTTTCTAAACCAAATAACCTACAAATTTAGCTACACACTATCAATTGTAGTGGAATGTTCTTTTTCATGCCATAAATCTATGACATGGGCCTGCCGGCTTTACTTCCCTTCCGAAGGAAGGCATACTGTAGGATTTTAACGCTCTTAAAAATCTGATGACTTTGGCCGGGTTTGAACCCGTGATCTTGGGCATAGCAGTTCAGCATGCTACCGACTATGCCACCGAAGCCGACTAATAATAATAATAATATGCCAAATCGGTCGTATGGTGCGGGGGTTAGGTTCGTTTTGTCGAGGGTTGCAGGATCTAATCCCTGCGTAGTCTGTTGCCATATCAGTGTGCTTAAATTCGAAAGACCTATGGCAGGAGATTCAAGGGCACGTTAATGATTCCCTTCAGGGTTAAATTCAGTCACCCTGGGATCTCTAAATCCTCATTGGTCAAAAGGGCTGTAAAATCTGTATTAATAATAATAATAATAATAATAATAATAATAATCCAAGATCAGACATACGCTGAAAAACTGAAGAATATACCGTGGATTCAGCAAGTCAAAGACTTGGAGAAGGCCCAAGTAGAACAGCGGAAGTCTTGGACAGGAACCTATTCCGATTTAGAGTAAATGGATGGATAGTAACACCAGAGAATGACGCTCCCAAGATACCAGGAACCTAGTAGACTGAGGAAAGGAAGATGGCTCACGGAGTGCGAATGAGAGCCATATGGAAGATGAGAAAGGCGAATCATAAAAGTACTGCGTGATCCATCTGGGTCCATTCGCACATAAGTATGTATTTATTTAAGCGAAAATCCCCCTACATTAGAGCGATTAAACTTGATAACATGTAATTTGGAGGTGTCTCCTCCGCTCCTCCCAAAATCTCTTCATTCTCGCGGAATGCTCCCGCATCCTCTCAACCGTCCAATTTTTCCCAGGTTGTCGTAATGATGTTGGATCAAACCCAACATTCGCGATTTGCGTCTGGCACTCAGTTCGGTCTTCTGTGTTATGATACCAAGTAGTTTCTTTGTCAATATGGAGGTGGCCGTCCTGTGGATGTGAGTGTAAAATTTGGCTCTGTGTTTTCTAATTTCGTCTGTTATCGTATTGGTCTTTTGATAGCGTTTTTTTTTTAAGTTGATTTTAGAAAACGAGATACCTAATTCCAATAAATTGCAATTCATTGGAATCAATAGGATTTGGATCCAATATGGTTAAAGGTTTGCACATGTACCTGTAAAATTTTGGCAGACAAAGCGTGAAATGTGGTTTGGTAGTTATAGCATAATTTCAAAGTGCATTCGGATGCATCTGACCTTAGGGAGCCGTGAAAATGTCGATTAAAATTTACATATTCCATGTTTATAAGAATTTCAGAAGTTTTTTTTCTTTCTTTTCTTCAATGTTACCGTCTTTTTTTAATCAATGTTACCGTCGTAATTTAAACTTCAGAGTGCTATTGACGAAATGGTTCGTCGCTACGTGCGCGCCTTTTTAGTTTCACATTCCAACTGTTTGAAGCGATGTCATTTGAAAGTAGGCGTATGCACTCTTTTGTGATAGTCGTTCGAAGCATTTACTTTACGTTTTTTAAACTCTATAGTGATGCGTATTTCGCTATTAGTTTGTTCATAGAGATGGCAATGTTTGACTTCTGTGCGCTGCAATGTCTGACAACAGATCAAGTACCGTAGTGTAATAGTTCGAGTAGTGGTGCTTCTAAACGTCTATCGTACCCAGGAGGGAACATAAGGGATACATATTTCCCTAAAAGTCTGATTTGTCACCCCTAGACCTACTCACCACGTAAGACAGTATATTCCTATATGCAAATCCGCTACCACCCACCCACCAAATTATCTTCCGGGTACGCCCCTGAAGGAAACTGTAAATTATAACCCAATATGATACGTATTATTAGAACCAATAGGAGAAGGGAGAGTATGTTAAATTGATTTAGGGGAGTATGTTAAATTGATTTAGGGACTTGGTGTAGAATGGGGCTAAGATGTGTGAAAATAACTCAGCATATGGGTGTTGATTCAACTGGAAATTCATAGCTGTTAAAAAAGATTAAAGATAGCTTTGAAGCCATTCAGTGTTGTCTTACTAACAATATTAATACTCCTCGCCACGGTGGGTGAGTAGTTATCGTGTCGGACTGCCAACCCCAAGCTTGCAGGTTCGCTCCTGGCCATGGTAAGTGATATTTGAAAGGCGACAAAAATCACGGCACGCATGTCATACGTTGTTGACATGTTAAAGAACCCATTTGAATTCGGTAGGCTGTGTTCATAATGGCAAAATTAATCTCAGAATTTTCCGCAACACAAAACGTTCCTCCTTTTTCTACTAGAAAGCGCTATACTCTAATGTCAAATAGCTTAGTTATCTAACCTCCTTTATTTTCATAGCGCTCCAAGGAACAACAAAATTTGACTTGCAAGCTGCCCTCTGGGTGTCTAATAACAAAGCTTGCACCCGGCACCCGAGGCCATACGAAATCATTATCATTACAAACAATTAATACTGTAGCTGTCAGTCAGTCAGTCAACACAAAATAATTCCAATTAACTTACTGGAATGTGTGAAAAGATAACCTGAAAAACATTACATGTGATAATGATATACATGTTATGGACTCATAGGCCTATATATTTTTTTTAAATTTATTTCAAGTTCTATTTTTCACAAATTCCAGTAATCCCTCCCTATATTATTCTGCTAAGATCCCATTCCAGTTTTGTACCGAAAATAAGGTCCCATTAACACCAACCTACGCATATGGGGTACCTACAGGTTTAGCATAACCCAATGCGTAAGCGAAATGCACTCACTTACTCTTTAAATGCCTCACAATTAAATAAATACCTTAAAACATGTATATTTACGATGAAATAATGAAAGAATGCAGCACGGTAACCATGGTAACTGGATCTCACAGGTCCATCTATTTCTGTAAGATGCAATGCAATTCCAATTATTACATTACTGTGAAAGTTTCCAGACGGTTATAAGGTTATCACTGAACATAATTAAGCTGAAAATTCATCAATACATACAGTATAATGCGCTTAAGGGGGTCAAGGGGCACTCTAGAATATTTTCACGCAATTTTCACGTGTGAGTGTAGTACGAAAGGTCTTTTTCACCCGACTATAAAGGGTCTCCGAAAACCACATTTAAAGGCCCTTAAATTAAGTGTCTGTGATATTCCCAGAAAACTAACTTCGCTCTGATATACCTATGAAGGAATGACAAACCCCTAACCACTGCACCAGTAGCTGAATTGATAAAGTCTGATTATTCATACCAAGGATAAATGTCATAGCATTCATGATCGAGATTTTGCTAAGTGTACGGTACTCTTTACTACTAGAATATTCGCGGGCAAAGCGGCGACGGGTAATGCTAGTGGGAATTATTTTGTGTCTACCGACTAGAAGTTACAATATCAATCGTAATTCAGTAAAATGATTGCATTTCAGTCGGTCAACACATTAATGTGATAATTTATTTAAATTTTTAATTTAAAAAATATTGACATTCATAATACAATTTACATTTTTTCAATTTAGATATCTACATAAGTCAGGCTTGTGTGTGTGGGCTTTCATAGTAATTGAAGCCATGAATTCCAAAACAGCACAAGTCCACTTAGCAAAGTTTTGAGATAAACGATTTTTTTTGTGTATCTTTAAACATACTGAAGCTATTACTTCGATTTTTTTTTCTATACATACATATTACAAGGCTTTTGAGTCTTGCAAAATATTACATTAAAACTATGAACAGTTTCAGAGTAAAAAAAATATGAAAATGGTGTTTTTGTGCTGTTTTGGAAATCATTGGAATTCTTTTTAATATTACTTTTATTAACGTTTGTTTAATTGCACTCAAATACATGTCAAAACTTAAATTTTTGGTGAAATCGTATTCACAAAGATATCAGTGAATAGATGACCCTAAAAATTTTCAGTCTGAATCCCAGGCTTCACTTTCTGAGGCAGCAATGTCACTGTCTGAGTTTCCATAAGCAAGTAGACGCTCAAAGTATGGCTGATGCTGTACATCAATGGATAGTATATATTTCGAAATGTCTCTTGCTTTCGCAGGTTTCAAACTAATTTCACTGTTGTAGGCATTCTTTAAAGCTGTCAAATCAAAAACACGCTTTTCTTTAAATTGAAATGTCTGTGTCACTAGTCCACTAGCTGATGTGCTAGCAGTCACATCATTGATGCGATACTGAATGATCTTGTATGATGTGACTTTCCACTTTCCTTCATGTTTAGATAGAGGCACAGGTTCTTTCACTTTTGCAAAGAAGGTTTTGTAATCCTTAATCATGGATTGATTGACGTGAACAATGTGTATATTACTTGCACTCTTCTCCATTATGTTGATCCATTGTTGAGGAGTGTACACAGTGTCCTGCTTCCTCTTCTTCAACTCTATGCGAGCAAAATCTCTGTCGCAGGGCAGATAGGAGTGGCCTTTTGTCGGATAAACGTGTCTTATGTATTCAAAACGTCCACATTTCACTAAGTGATGTAGATATTTGACAACAGTGTTGTTTCGGTTTTGAGCTGTACATGCATCTGTGAAAATGTACAGGTTCCTCACACTCGGGCCAACGTGATGTTTGATGAAATGATCCAAAAAAGAAACAGTTTCATTTGGCGTTTTTCTTCCTGTAAGTTCTGTGTACGGAAACATGAAAGCTTGATTGTCCGACATACGATGGAATCCTATAACATATAACCAAAGCTTCCTTGCATAGAACATCTCAGTTATAGGCATGAATGGGAAGGGAATATTCTGCATGTAATCAAACACCACACATTCTGACTTGCCATATTCCTCTCCTCCCTCTTTGACTAAGAATTCACATTGTTTCATTTCAGTGTAAAAACTTTTAGCTTTACGTTTATGTAATTCAAGCTGTGTCTTTAAACCATCCCTCACTGCAGCAATATTTTCACACTGTATTTTGAGTTTTAACTGTTCGCACTGTGCACAGATGTCTGTCCTTGGACGTCCGAAAGGATAGTTAAAAGTCTCTTTATAGTAGCGGAAAAAATATTCATAATTTATTAGAGGCTTGAATTCTTTTGTATCAAAACACATATATGCCTCAGGTTCATATTTCTGTAGATACATCTTCCACATTGTTTTAACATTCAGGTCTGAAGCCAAGTACCTAGTTTTCTTGCCACTCTTGCCGTAATGTGCCACCCGGAAGGGATACGACATAATGTGTGTCTTCATTTGGTCTTTGCAACTTTCAGATTTGCACCAAGTTTCACGACGTCCTCCACGTTCGTCAACAGGAGAAAGTACTCCTTCACACACCAGGGATGTGATCCGTCTTAAACGTGATGCAGTGATCCCGTGTAATGAAATGAAGGCTTGCTTGCACATTATCTTCTGGAAATCGCCTATTTTCACCTAAAGAGAAGAGAGATTTATTACTACTTGAAAACATTGCTAAAATACCGAAAGGGGAATATATAGATAATGATCATTTGTAGGTAATATCTGATTATTAACCTTTGAGTAGGCTATATGTTATATTAAAATATATTGAAATCACTCACTCTGTAGTAAAAAAACAGCTGAATGAGGCTTTGTAGCTTCATGAAGCCGATACCGTTTTCTTCCTGGCTGGGTTACACTTACTAGTCCAACCAGATACCTGTCTTGTGCATTTTTAGACTCCATGTTATTAAACTGTGTTATTATATTGTCCTTGGCAGCCTGTGAGAGGTCCGACATGCATTGTCTTCTACATCTAGAACAAATAAAGCAAATATTAGGAAATGTATATGTTTTAATATATTACGCCAGTTGCTACTGTGGTTTTGAAACCATGCTCTTTACTTACTTGCAATCCTTTCCTGTTTCCTGTCCAGACAATCTCTTCTTTTTTAGAATGTTTTTCTTCCAGTTTTGGGGATCACATTTCCGTTTAGGAACTGGTATACCATCTGAACCATCGTCATCCATTTTCCAACTCTTTTTCACAAAACACTACACAAAAACCAATAATATTTTCAGTATTAACACTCCACAGTTCACGCGGGAACACAACGTAACAGCTGATGCGAAAGCAGCTCTGCCTAGTGAGAGCGAGAGGAGATAAGGACTTGTGCTGTTCTGGAAGTCAGGCGCGCTCATTTAAAGTATTTGAGTTTAGAGTCAGAACAGCATTTGTTCATGCTCTTGTGATGTTTTGATTATCATTACTTGAAATACAGGTTCAAAAAGCAAATATTTTGTGCTGTTCTGATTACCAAGTGGTAGCTTACGACGAGACGATTCCAGTGATACCCATAACTCATATAGCGTCAAAATGTGGACTTGTGCTGTTTTGGAATTCATGGCTTCAATTGTCGTATAGTAATGTATATGAAGAGAAATGAGTATTTTACACAGACATTTGACAAATTCAAGATACATGATTTATTACTAAATTTACTATTTTAAAATATTAGCCGGCCCCATGGTGTTTGGGTAGTGCGCCTGTCTCTTACCCGGAGGCCCCGGGTTCGATTCCTGGCTTCGTCAGGGATTTTAGAAACTGACGCGAGGGCTGGAACGGGACAATTGAGTAGCTGTCTGACAGTGAGGCAGCGCCGAGGGGATCCGATGCGCTGATCACGCGTCACCCCAATATCTGCAGGCCAAATGGCTGGGCAGTGGTCGCTTGGTAGGCCTAGGCCCTTCATGGGCTGTAGTGCTGGGGGTTATTATTATATTACTATTTTAAAATATTGGAGAAAAAAGATTTAAAAAAAACTAAATCTGTGGCGTCATCTAAGTGAGCTCGTACGGACCGAACGTTTAGCGTGGACAGCAATAGCGCTGTTGATGTGAATACGATCGGCTACAACTCGCGACTAATATATACGATTGTTTCAATTTCATGACGTTGTAAACTACGAAAATCGTTGCGTAAATCTTTGTTTTCCTTGTCGTGATGGTGGTAAAATGTGTAATAGCGATTTCGATTTGTAATAAATATCCCGTCCAGCGATGTGGCTCGAATTAATGCAATATTAACCCTAACAAGCTGTTGTTCGTGGCTACGATGAGATGCGGGTAGTATCTGCGCGCGCCCTTTTAGGGGCAAGGTGCGTGGTGGATAGTGCCCTGCGCGGATAAACAAAACGTTATCCGCATCCGCCCCGCATTCGCACGACTGTTATCCGCATCCGCCCCGCATTCGCACGACGTTTTTCCGTATTCCCACGTTGTTATCCGAATCTACTGGCATTACAATAATATTCTTAATTAGATACAGCATAAATTACTAAAGCAACATATTTAGGAAAAAGTCGTTGCCTTAGGCTTTGTATGTCGTTTGCTATGTTTAAAATGAATGTTATGCAGCCAGAATTGCAACCCTTTCCTGTTCGGAGAGTTAATTAAGCTCAATGACATAATTTGAATGAGATTAGCTTAAATCATCATCTTACATTTAGTCATGAAAAAAATATAATGGAAAAATATTATATGTCGTAATAAATATCTGGGTCCTATTTATTTATTTATTTATTTATTTATTTATTTATTTATTTATTTATTTATTTATTTATTTATGTCTTTTGCAGTGGCGAAGTTAGGGCTCGTGGCCCTCTCTTACACTTAACCACATAGTTATAATAAAATACACAAATACTACCATTGAATAAGATACGTAAACTAGAAATTAAGTTAGAATAATACAGGACATAAAAAATAAAGATAGCAATGCACATCAAACAAAGAAACATATAAAATTGTTACCTGAAACAATAATAATAATACTATTACTAATAATAATAATAAGTGATAGTGTTATTTATATACCATAATGGCTCAATCATGCTGTCTATCATCCATCACCAGTCACACGAAACAGTCAGCGGTGTTCAGAAGGAAATCTCTGCAAGCAGTCTTAAATTTTGTGTAGGTCTTTCATTTCCTTACGTCAGCTGGGAGTGTATTCCAAAGTCGCGACCCAGTCACAACGAAGGATTTATTGTACTTGGAAGAGTGATTAACGGGAATAGCGAGGGAAGAGCCAGATCTAGTATTAATATTATGAAATGAGGACAGGAAATGAAATTTCGAAGAAATATACAGTGGGAGATTTTCGTCTAGGGTTCGATATACCGACGTCAAGATATGAAAATTTCGACGCCCTTCAGGTTTCAGCCAAGAAAGAGCTTTGTAGCTAGGGGTTACGTGAGAATCGTAATTAAAGTTGAAAGCAAACCGAAGACTAGAGTTCAATGCTCGTTGCAGTTTTTTAGTTTGTTCGCTAGTTGCATCAACAAGGACCACGTCGCAATAGTCAAGTATTGGTCGTATCAAAGTCTCAATAAGTTTTATCCTCACGTCTTGTGGTAAAATGTCCTTATGCCGTTTGAGTGGGTGTAGCGTCGCGTACATCTTCCTGCAAGTATTACTTACATGTGCAGACCAGTCAAGAGTTTCAGTCAGTCATACCGATGTTTTTCACTGTTTTACTAAACGGGATTACGGTTGAATTAAGCCTAAAGAAGTTCGGATGGTATTCTAAAACTATCCGCAAATTTTCTCCAAACATTATCCGCAGCTTATCCGCTATCCGCACAGCTATGCAAACTATATCCGCGGATATCCGCATCCGCGCAGCGCTTTAGTGGTGGACAGTCACACTTACTTGTGTATAACGCAAATTGTATCACGTAAAATTTGGCTTGACCCTCAGTACAAAAACACATCCATGTTAATGTATACAGTATATTAGGACACATTTGAAAGTTCCACATGTGTGGTGATGTAACGATTCGATCCCCAAGCTTTTATATTTATAATAATTAATCTTTTTCGTTATATTTATATATATATATATTAATTTTTTATTAAGTAGTATTCCATGCTACAAGATTATATCTGTCTGTAAGCAGCTCAAATCATTCTGAACAGATTTTCATTTACGAAAGGTTGTCGAGTTAGTTGTCAGAGAGACGTGGGAAGTGACAGGGTCGCTCGCATTTCTACAATAGATGTTATTTCCTGAAGAAGGTCCTAGCGCGTGACAAAGACGATGCGGTTTCCGGTCACTATTAGTGCCGGTAGTGGTAAATCTATTCTCAACCCCAAATGAATGTAAGAAACCCTTGCTGCTGTGGAGAAATAACTTAAGAAATGACATTATTCTATAATGGAAACGTCAGTATTCCTGATGAGTATTGTTCGTGAAGGAGCAGTGACTTATAGACTGTGTCTAATTGAAAGGGTGGACTTTAAGAACCATATTATCGACAAAAACTTGAAGATGTTATAAATACCGTAGCTCAAGCCAGAGGAAGGACACTTATTATTATTCATTCAGTCACGCCAGTAGTCCTACGTACTGGGAGTCAGTTTAACGTGAGTTGGGGGTCGCCATCAAGCCGTCGTTCCCTGAGCATCGACCATCCAACATTATACATTCAGAGGAAAATATCAGCGAGGCATCATGCAGGAAGTACTACAACATGTCAACTACGGGACGGATCAACGAGGACATCAGTCATATTATCTATATATATGACAATACTTCAAGAGGTGAGCGAAGATCATGATTTATCTCACGTCTCTCAGGCCATGTAAAATCAAGCTTTTGTTCATTTTTAGTTAAATCCATTCATTATCCTTTATCTGTTGAGCCGCAGTAAAAAAAAATTAAAATCAAATTTGTAACTATTCTTATTGTGTTTTTCTTTTTATACTTGTTATCTAAATTCATTAAATTCATTTAAGTCAATGTCAGGACCCTCATTTATAGTAGTTAGTAATATTATATAAGGCTAACCCAACTATCCTTCATAATGCTGAATCGGTTTGAGTACTACGGTTTCACTTCGACCGGGGATAAGATATCTTGTTTTCTGCCAATGAGTAGCTGTGCAATCCCCTTCTTTTGACTATCTAAAGTCTGGCGCCCATATCATATCATATCATATCATATCATTTTTAGTGTACTCCAAAGGTAAGTACAGAACACAAGTGCATAATTTAATTTTGTCTCATTTTCATTTCATTCATCATTTTATGTTAATTTATTTCCCACATATCTCTCATATCGCCCCATTACAGTGAAAATGTATTATTTGATCACAAGTATTTCTGAGTAGTCATTATTTAATATTTCTTTATATTCTGAAGCTTTTACTGTGGATGATATAGGGAAGTGTATACCTACTGTGTTCCTAGCCATGGGGTGCATTAAACTTGGTAGCATGGCTATTTGGATTATGTTGCAGTGTGATTTTGTGCTTATTGTGGAAAAAACTAAAGTAATTCGTGCAGATGCATTCGTCGAACATTTAATTAATTATATTTAACATATTTGATTATTCATACACTTTTTTGTATTTCTCTAAAAGTGCGTAGTTGTTTTGAGTCTTCAGTCTTTTGACTGGTTTGATGCAGCCTTCCATGTCTCCTTGTCAGGGCCGGATTTAAGAGTATGCCACCTATAGGCTAAAGTCCATTTGCCGCCCCCTCTATAGTTCATATTTGCTTAATACATTTGTTTTATACAACAAAAGGATAGTTTTCATATTTTATTTTTGAACATAAAGTTCATTTAGTTTAGATAAAACTACAAATTTAATGGCTTGCATAATAAATGTTATAATGAAATTAGTTATCTACTTGTTTTTTTACTTCTTTTAATATTCGTTAAAAATGAAATGGGGTTCGAACTTAACTAATTAATTTGTTCTCGGAGATCAGTGATCACTATTTTACACATATTTTTATATTTTAATGCTAATGACTATCTTTTGCGTAATTGAAGAATTGTGTTCAATTTTAATTAAGTTGTCCTACATGGTGAAATGAAATAACACAAAATGTAGTTAATTACTGTTTTTTTTATGTTGGAAAATATACAAAACAACTCACCCCACGTAATCTTGGTGTTCAAATTTACATAGCTTTCTTACGAGATTTCTTAATGGCAAACTCGTTAATAATGTCCTCATATGAAAGTGTTTTTGTTGTATTTGCGTATTTCAGAAATACTAGTTCGCAGATAGTTCTTAACTCTTCTAAGGCAGGAAGAACTGTATAAGAACTAAAACATATTTTTAAGTAACTTGTATTCTTAAATTCGTACGGAAAATATTATTAACGTCTGAAATACTTCATTTTAGCTTTTGAATGAATTGCCAAACTGCCGCCCCTGAAAATTTGCCGCTCTAGGCTGCAGCCTACTTAGCCTATTTAGAAATACGGCCCTGCTCCTTGTCCTGAGCTAATCGTTTCATCTCTACATAGCTACCCCACCCTACATCGGAGGCAATCTGTTTAATATATTCTAACCTTGGTCTACCCCTACAGTTCTTGTCCTCGACCCTTCCTTCCATAACTAAGCTTGCTTTTCCTGGGTGTCTTAGTATGTGTCCTACCAACCTATCTATATAAATCCATTTTATTTTTCAGGTAAGGTGTTGTGAGTAGTTACGTGTTATTCCCAACCCAATGTAATTGGGCACATTGATGTGTTGGCCGACCGAAAATCAATTCTTTTACTATTCTATCTATCGAAATTTATGATTTTCAGTCGGTCAACACGGTTGTACCCAATTGTATTGAGTGTTATACCCTAATCCTGAAAAGTTACTTGGGTGTTAATAGGCCTACTGTAGCCTATGTATTTCAGTGTTAGGGCATAACACCTAATACAATTGGGTAAATCGTGTCTATCTACTAAAAAGCATAAATTTCGTTTACAAAGGCAACACTGAAAAATTACTTCCAACACGATAGTAGTGTTTTTTATTTCTTTCTTTCTTTCTTTCTTTCTTTCTTTCTTTCTTTCTTTCTTTCGTACAAAAGAATACAATTTATGATACAAATTTGGTGTTTTCTTCAATGAGCCTGTTGCAGCGCTCGTTACAAGCGCCAAACTTGTATCCTAAAAAGCAGTACGACTGCAAATCAGCATTCTCATCACTCGTAGTCATGAATAACCAGTACTGAAACAAACGTCTTTATTTGAGTCAGATTTAGGACTAGAGAGTGTGTCTGCCATCGTGCCCAATCTCTAGAAACAGGCAGGTTCGAGACAGACCCAACCAATCGACTGTTTTAAGTAGAAGTCGAACACATTTTCATTTATTTATTTATTTATTTATTTATTTATTTATTTTACAAAATAAAATATTTTATCGAGGTCCCCCAAAACAAAAGCAAAAATATTTCCTAGGGGCCGGGACATTTAAAATTGTTATTCTTACGACATTTGAAACTTTGCTATTTAACTACTTCAGTCCTCGCCTTGCCTAGTTTGCCTTGGTTCTTGGTGTGTTTACCACATAATTATTACATTAATAGTTATCACAACATTAATTACTTTTTTTTTATTATCTTACGACTGTGCCGTTTGAGGATCCGACCAACTTTCGACATGACTAACCGACAGATCTAAGACAACATAGTGCTAATTACCACGCCATAATCATGAGATATTCAATGGCAGTATATTTAGGAATATTTTCGATGCCATATCAAATTGCTAGTTGCAATGATGCGACTTCTTAACTTCCTTTGATAAACTGTTCATCTTTTTTAAACATCTGAAATCTGCTGCAAAATCAATGTGGCATCATGTGAAGATATCTAGGTCTTTTATTTTATTTATGTGTTTGTTTTTTACATGCAAAAATAAATAGGATTGGCAACCCTGCTATAATGATGCTTAGAAATCTAATGTTTGTAATGTCTTAGGCTCCTAAAGTACTTATCTGAGTTTTCAAAATAACATTACGGATTTCGTGTAAAGAATCTGTGTTTTAACGGTTGATATCAGTGATGTATCGCCATCTCAGTGATTGATAAATTCACTGAAAACAATTTTTATTTGTTTCCGTCTATTGCTATTTGCCCCTTGGTAGCATTCATAACAGTCAAAACCAAATGTTATCTTGAAGATAAAATTGATGTTGATAGCATAGGTGACTGACTTCATTATCTTATCAAACATGATGTCTATCAAATCCATCATCGTAGCTGATCAATCTAAGCAGGCATACTCCAGGATTTCACTGTAAAACACATCGCAGGGTTAGCCGGCAAGAAATAGTGATAAGATAGTGTAAATTCGAAATAGATGGCGCACTGTTTTTAAACTTTCTTGTAGACTACACCTTACCTTAAAAATAAGATTACATTCATGAAAACTTTGTGGGCACACTGTATGTGAATAAAAGTACACGGAGCTACATGACAGCGTTGTCACAGCCCCTAAACTGAGGAACCAACCAAGACTCGTGTGGACCACTAGCCTGGCGCAAGTCTTGGCAAATTGATACCAACTTGGGGTGCTACGTTACAGCACCTCAAACGAGAATTGCATATCTTGGCAGAGTCTGGAATCGAACCTGGGCCTTCGAGGTGGCAGGGGAACATGCTAACCATTACACTAAATGTGATTAGATACAAGAGGTCTTTTACGAGCCGATATCGTACACTCGAAGGAGTGCCGTCGGAAGTCGATCAAGGTGTAGAATAATTCCAGGGAAGGGCTGTAGGATCGCTTGACCTGTAGTCCGCCTGGCATACGGAACCTGTCGCTTACTGGTACGTCTGCCCACCTCGTTGCGTAATGACTAGCATTCTTGGCTGTCACCGCGGAGGCCCGGGTTCGATTTCCGGCTCTGCCAAGAAATTTAATTCTGGTCTGAGGACTGGAATGGGGTACACTCTGTCAGCTTCGTGAGGCAAAACTGAGAAGAGGCGGGTTAGATTCCTACCTCGGCCATCCTGGAAGTGTTTTCCGTGGTTTCCCTCTTCTACTCCAGGCAAATGCCGGGATGGCACCTTACTTAAGGCCACGGCCGCTTCCTACCCAAAATACTATCTCCATTAGTCTATTACAAATACACACACTAGTTCAGACATCACAGTGACACAAGTTATCATACACATTCTACACACACCCAAGTACACGGGACTACATGACCTAGATGCCGCAAAGCCCCTAAAAGAATCAACATCACTTACTCGTACCGTTTACGATTGGCGGTGGCGTCATTGGTTCAGAATGCGTTTGAACACCCAGTGTAATCTGCATGACAAAAATTATTTCACTGTCCGAAGTAAATAGTACAGGACAGCTGCACAGATTTAAAAAAACCTTTTGTTCCAAAAACTGTGCTATGGTTGGCTTTTTGTAAATCGTTAGAAAAGCACAAAAAAAGCTTAACTCGGAATTTTAGAATAATTTGCACAAATGATCGTGCAAATTATTCTAAAATTCAGAGTTAAGCAAATTATTCTAAAATTCAGAGTTAAGCATTTTTGGTGCTTTTCTAACGATTTACAAAAAGCCAACCATAGCACAGTTTTGGGAATAAAACCATTCCAGCTGTACTGTACTATAAACATTAGGGGCAGATGACCTCGCTGTTCCGCCCTTAAAAAACTCAATAAGTAAAAAGTAAACATCGTTCTTTTTCTTGAGGAATAGCTTTAACAACTTAGGCTACTTGTGCCTGGACGGAGACGTTTGGTTCAGAGACCAAGAAAGAAACGAATTTGTACGTAGATTTACCTACTGTCGCCGCACGGTTACTGTGATTTAGCCTACTTATGAATCGCGCTGCAAAGTCACTTGCATGCTATTACAAAGTTTTATTGGTGAATTGCGCCCTTATTAACGTGAATGCCATTCATTTTGCTTTGATTTTGTTCTGTTTTGGGGACTATAGCCAACGCGACCAACATTAAGTCGAACATTTTCTAGAAGTTACTGATTGGCAAAGATCAGTCAGTAATACGTGACTCGGTACTCCACATTCCACAAGATAGCTTGCCACGGTGGGTGATTGGTCAATGTGTCGGTCTACTAACCCTAAGCTTGCAGGTTAGCTCCTGGCCGTGGTAAGTGATTTTTTGAAAGGTGGCAAAAATTACGACACCATAATCATACGATAATAATAATAATAATATCGTATGGCCTCGGGTGCCTGGTGCAAGCTTTGCTATTTGACACCCAGAGGGTAGCTTGCACGTCGAATTTCGTTGTTCCTTGACTATGAAAGTCAAGGAGGTTAGATGTTAGATATCTAAGCTCCTTGAACACTAAAGCGCTTTCTAGTAGAGAAATGAGAAACTATGTGTTGGCGGAAACTCCCGAGATTAATTTTGCCATTATGAACTCGGCATACTGAATTCAAATGGGTTCTTTTACATGCCAACATCGTATGACATGCGTATCGTATTTTTGCCGCCTTTCAAAAATCACTTACCACGGCCAGGAGCGAACCTGCAATCTTGGGGTTAGTAGACCGACACGCTATCCACTCACCCACCGTGGCAAGCTATTATCATACGATGTTGGCATGTCAAAGAACCCATTTGAATTCAGTAGGCCGTGTTCATAATGGCAAAATTAATCTCTTGAGTTTCCGCCAACACAAATTTCCTGATTTCTCTACTAGAAAGCGCTATAGTGTTCTAGGAGTTTAGATATCTAACCTCCTTGACTTTCATAGTGCTTCAAGGAACAACGAAATTCGACATGCAAGCTACCCTTTGGGTGTCAAATAACAAAGCTTGCACCCGGCATCCGAGGCCATACGTTATTATTATTATTATTAGTAGTAGTAGTAGTAGTAGTAGTAGTAGTAGTAGTCCACAAGATGTGAGCCCCTGGGGTTATTAACTAAGAATTGACTGAACAGGGCAATAATTAATTCCACAAACACCTCAATCCTGCCTTCGAGATGTAGCGTATAGAATGCTTGGGCCGAAAGAAAAAAATAAATGAGTCATTCACTGAATTACTTCAAGTTTACTTCTGCTATTGGCAACTTAAATGATCACTAGTGGCGCTGCGGTCACTTAAACTTGGCCGCTAAAAGTAGGCAAGGAAGAATGCTGTGCCTACTGCTGTACATGGTGTAGCCTAACCCAGAGGTTCCCATTAGGTGGTCCGCGGACCCCCAGGGGTCCACGACGGTTGGCCAGGGGGTCCGCGAAGAGTCATCAAGAAATAACGCAATAATGAAAATGGAAAACGGAGAAAGAACAAACAGTTCCTTAAAAATAATAATTATGTATTGTCATCCAGAGCATAAGTGGTGAATCGTAATTTGAGCTTTTCAAGTGTCCCGCTAGAAAGCGTTCTGCTCCTTTATACCTGTGTTCTGCTCCGCTGCCATTTGCATTTTGTGTGTTGACATATTTGGTTGGTTGGTTCTTAAGTTTAGGGGCTTCGACAACGCGGTCATGTAGCCCCGTGTACTTTGGGTGTGTGTAGAATCTGTCTGATAACCGGTGTTAATTGTGATGGCTGTATTAGTGTGTGTATCGGTTTTTTAATTCAAGTAAGGACTGTAACTTTGAATTTTTCAAATAGTTCCTACTTTTACCGCCAAACGCTACCGTCAGCGACTACTAGGCCTAGTTCAGAACTTAGCTACTAGACGCCACCGCAGTCGGCTCTTGGCAACGAACGTAGAAACCTAAGAGCGTTGTTTTCATACCTAACCTATACAATTTAGCTTCACACAGGTGTAATTAGTGGAAGGTTCTTTAACATGCCATAAATCTATCACATCGGACCGCCGGCTTTACTTCCCCTCCGAAGGAAGGCATACTGAGGGATTTTTAACGCTCTTAAAAAATCCGACGGCTACGGCTGGGTTTGTACCCGCTATCTTGGGCATAGAAGCTCAGCATGCTATCAACTACACCACCGAAGCCGCCGTTGACATATTCACACGAGTTTTGAAAGTTGAAACTTATGATTGTTTTAATTGTTAAAAGTCCATTGAATATGGAGCGTTGGTTGAAGAGTGGATCTTTAAAACGAAGTCCACTGCTACAGATAGTGACGAAGAGGAAACTGTGGTAATATAGAAGTGCTGCCTCTCTTGAGCCTAGCCATTCAAAGAGTAAGTCTACTGCGAAAAGTAGGATACAAGACATAAAATAGTGGAAATTGGCTTTACGTATTGTGGACCTAAAGATTGTCCTAAGCCTCATCGCGTGATATGCTTTGAAAACCTCGCCAACGAGAGTATGAAACCTGCCAACCTCTGGAGGAATCTAGATACCAAACAAACGGAGCACAAAGGTACAGTAAATCCGTCGAATTCTTCAAAATAAAGTTAGCTGAACAGAAATCATGCCCGAAAGTAATTAACAAATATTATGGTGCAAATGTGAACGAAAATGCAACGATGGCATCCTACGAAGTATCTCAGCCTGTCGCAAAACGTGCCAAAAATCAAACCATTGCTGAAGAGCTCATTCTACCTTCAGCAATTATTATTTTGTGTAAGAGAATGCTGGGCGACCCGATGCTGCCGCAAAGCTTACAAGTACCGTCCCGCTGTCTAACAATACTGTGTAAAGGCGAATTACAGATATGTCAAGCAATATTGAAGAGACGTTGTTAGCAAGGCTCCACATGCGTGACATGTTTGCTCTGCAGTTGGATGAGAGCTCCGACATATCAACAAAGGCTATAATGTTGGTTTTTGTACGTTTATGTCGTGGTGAAATATATAAGAATTTTCTTCTTTCCTGTGAGCTAGTACCGAGGTTCCCATTTGGAATTTAAATATTTTAAGTCTTGACTTAAAAAGAGTTTGGAGCAAGGGGTCCGTGCTTACATAACAATTGCTTTAGGGGGTCCGAGAAAAATTCCTAATGGGAACCTCGGGCCTAATCAATAGGAGATTGAATAACACTTGTTTTTTTTAGGAGCAGCAGCTTTACATTAAGGAGGTTGCATACCGAAAATGTCATTTCCTAGATATCGATACCCTGTACCGTACGCAAGTTATAACAGGCTACTACAACCCCGCGGCGTAGCCATGCGCGTTTAACCATGACCGCGACTGGGAGCTGCAGCGAGATTGGAGGTTCGAATCCCGGCGTAGACAGCAGCTATCCTGAGCGCGGTCCCCCCCCGGGTTTTTCTACACTCTCTAAAAGCAATTACCGCGATAGTGTCTTATTTCAAGCCCTAGGGCACCTACTTAGGCATATATCCCTGTCCCTAACACAGCTGCACACATCTAGTCATCACAGGAATACAGGTTATCAGACAAGTTCAGCATAAACTTAAGTACACGGGGCTGATGACCAAGTTGTCTCAAGCCTCTAAAATGTAAAACTACTTTATCTTTGCATTTTACTTGATTCATGTTATGCTGTTTTCTTATTTTGGCATCCAACTCAATTTTTTTTAAATACATATTTTAACTGTGAGTTATTTGGTTTCACGTCCAAGTGATTAACTCTAGCAAATCGTCTAGATGTACCAAGAGAAGCTCATCAGTAGGCTCCTGATGCGTCCTGCCTGGACTACCGCTGGGGTAATGGACCAGACAGACAAGGGTCCACAGAGGGCTGGCCGCCATTGCATCCGTGGCAATCTTTGGCCTTGAAGAGGAAAGAGAAAAAAGTTATGAATTTAAATCAGAGGAAGGCAGGAGACCATGCACTATGTCCCAATGGCGTAACTGTGGGGAAGGAGAAAGAGGGGAGAGTGTTGGTGTTCAATACCCCCTCCAGAGCCGAATAATAAAAATATGAAATTTGTTCATGTTTCTAATTTTTAATAAAACCAATCGTTGGATTGATGATATATTTTATTTTTATTAATGCAGTCAATGGCCATTTATTTTCTTTTGAGAGCGGGTCAAGGAAGGGATTTTGGAAAGAAATGATATATGGGAATACAAAGGGCCAGATGATTTCCCGAAGAAAACTGAACTTTATAATACATTATCAATAAAACTCGGCCTCTTAGGAGGCTACACGACAAAAAAAAAAGTTAATTTTTGAGCATTTGCACATTTACAAGTGCAAATAAAACACTAATGAAATCAAACATGAAAAAGAAAAATATATCGTATATGGTATATTTGCTTTCATTGACTGTTTCATCATGCCCGAAACCTCAACGCCCCCCCCCCCCCCCCCCCCTCCCTCAATATAATTTTGTCTCGGCTCGTCTCCCTCCAGTAGCAAACCCTAGTTACGCCACTGCTACGTCCCATATAGTAAGCACATCATCACTTCATACTTCTTTGCTGGGGGAACTAAGAATTCCCTTGACATTATCTCCTCCTTAGAGAGGTGGAGCCATTTTACCGTGGCCCACATTTTAACCGAGTGTGAGGATCTTGCTGATTTACGAAGAAACCTTGGTTTGCAGATGACACTCAAACTTATATTAGCCGATGACGCGGTAGCTGCTGATCGCGTTATCCGCTTTATAAGTGAGAGTGGGTTAGGGCCAGCAATCTAAATTTTCCAGTATAAATTGAATCAACAACTTGTTCGTTTTTGAATGATAATGTTTTGTTTTTCTGTAATTTTTGTTTTTGTTTTATTATTTTTTGGTCTTTTTAAATTTAGGTGTCTACCTCAAAATTTTAAATTCAATTCCAAATTTGTATTCTTTAATCTGTGTTAAGAGGGGCAGATGACCTCGTAGTTCCGCCCCTTAAAACAACAATAACTAACTAACTTGTTCTATTAGTTCCCTCGATTGCTTATTTTATGTTGTTTTTAAACTGTACCATTGATCTCTGTTATTATTTTATTCAATGTAAAAAGGTTTCATTGCAGTATCCAAATATTAATTCTTGTTCGCGTTACTTCAGGTTTGTCTGCCTTCTGCCTGCTGGTATTGCTGTGCCTGTTGTTGGCGCTGCTATCCAGTCGATACGGGATTCTCGACGATCCGGATCTGCAGTTTGCGTGGTTACGACGCAGCCGAGACGCTCGCCTGTATGTGCGTCCTCTGATGAAGACCACGCTCGTGGAGCCCAGTCAGCAGTGTAACACCAACCATCAGCTGCTGTTGATGGTAACATCCGCACCGAGCCATAGCGAGCACCGTCAAGCCATCAGGGACACTTGGGGCCAGAGACACCCTGATGCGCAGCACTTCTTCTTTCTGGGGCGAGGGGAGGGTGAAACTGAGCCAAGTGTAAGTAAGCCTATAATGAAAAGCCCTCTCTTTTCCATGATTTTCTCTTTCAAAGTCACTTTAGCACCTGGTCACCCTGAAGGTGAGATGGTAGAATTATTTAGAAATCAATTATTGAGGGAAACATGTAAGTTGGTAGACCTTGGAAAATACTACTGACATGTATTTATTGAATGACATAAAAATGACCGTGATAGCCCGATTCCTTATTGACGTATTAATTATAATAAACTATTTATTACCTTAAGTCAATATTTAGAACATTGATACCGTACCTGTTTGTCATATTGTGACCTCCTTCAGCGTGGTATGGAACTGTGTAATATCACACAACTTAATAACATTTTTGTCATAATAGAGGATACTATAAATATTTTTGTTCCAAATGCTCACAGAGTAAAATTTCAAAAACCAGATGTGTTACAAAACTTTTGTTACAGCTCAGCAACTTGAAGTGAGACCCTGGTGACAGCGCTATCTCTTTCAGCCAGTGTGACAGAGAGAAGGGCTAGCTTGAGCGAGAGAGCGGACTGTGAACGCACTGTTGCCGTTGATGTAGCGTTTCTACGGGGAATATCAAATTACCCTCATGCGCCCTCATTTTAAAGTAAATATGAACATCATTTTATGTAAATGAACCAGTATTTATTCACCATTGTCACTGCCCGCCTCTGGCCTGCACTGTCTGAAGTCAGGACACCTTCAGTTGCCACGTCCTGCCAACACTTCTTTACCGTGTATGATGGATGGATATAAGTTTCGTCCAAGAATAGAACAGGTTTTTCTCGTCTCCTAGCTCGTCATTCTCTTGTAAGATTCTCGGGAACACTGATATCATAAACACAATATCGCCTTTGTCCTTTAATATTTTCCTTTTATTCTGACACTTCTTGAATTTGAAACCTATCGAATGAAGCACTTGTCTCAGATGTTCGAGATTCCCCTTGTAATCTATCTCATCGTGGAGAACAGATCGTAATTTCCCTACTGTTGGTATCTCATTCTTCACTACGTAATACTCTTGAATTTTTCGCCTAATGATGCACTTATCCATGTCATCTAGTATAATCTTCTTATTCACCACTCTGTTTTTACCGGGAGTGGATAACTTCTCATTTATGTCGGTCAATGTCTTCTCCTTTCTGATTTTCTTAATAAATGACTCAGATTTCCCTGTTGCTGCTGCAGCAGCTCATTTTGTTGCTTGACTAACCGGCAAGCTAAAGGAATTTGCTGCCTTCTCTAAATCACATAACGCAATTACATTGTTTACAACCTCTCTCGCCTCACTGTGAACAACTTTGTTCTTACCACTTGCCATATCTTTACACTAAATATTTAATAAAACACTCTGGAAATGAAGTCTTCGACAATCTCACTCAATGCAGTGCACCACTCGGCGAACAACAATATAATACAGCTGGCAGCGGTGCATACTTGGGGTTGGTGATACGGGATTCAACCTCGGTGTTGCCAAGCCGCTCACTGTGTGGCAAAGCGACGCGCGGAGCAAACGTATCAATGTTGGCTTTATGGAAACGTCTTCCGTGACGATTGGATGTGAACTGACATGCAGCCCGTCTTTGGCAACGCTGGCTTGTCAACACATCTATTGGCTCCCGGTCAGCGATGGACTACACCCCTCTGCACAGATATTGGTCTTGCTTGAGTAGGTCAGAGCGGGCAGGGGGGAAGTACTTTTAGTTAGCATTTTTTTCGGGGTAGAGTTGCTGAGCTCTAATAAAGCATAAAATAGTCTTGATAAAACAGCGTTGCATTGAAGAGATGTGTATGTGCTGGATAAGTTAGGTAGTAAATGATGGTTGATGTGTATTTGCCAGGTAGAGATATCTATTATGTTGGTGCACAAGTCCGTAGTGTTTTTTGGTTTGGTTGATGGTATTCCGGTTGCTATGGTTTAATTTATCGACTGTGATTGTTGCTTTGTAGTTCAGTGTTTGTTCTTGATTTTACATATTAAAGTTTTGTCATTTTGATAGTGAGTGGAGCCGTGGACACTAGAACATGGCGTGCCAAGTGGAGAAATTGGGACATTTCCGACATATCCTCCTCTTTGAATTCAATAGAGGGACGAAAGCAGCAGAGGCGGCCAGAAACATTTGCGCCGTGTATGGGGACAATGCTATTGGAGAGAGCTCGGCAAGAAAATGGTTTTCTCGTTTTAAGGTGGGTCGTTTTGACCTTAGTGAGTCCCCACGTTCAGGGAGGTCGTCGGAATTTGATAATCATTTAAACGCATTAATTCTCAATGATCCAAGTCAGTGCACACGATAACTGGTTAATGTGATGAACTGTGATCATTCCACCACTGTAACACAGACATTTGCATTCAATGGGTAAGGTTTAAAATCCGGGGTATGGGTACCGCATGCACTAAGCCAAAACCACAAAAGCATCTCAGCTTGCTCGTTATCGATTGGCTCGTGAACAACATCGACCATTCCTATCCTGTATCGTTACTCGTGTCGAGAAATGGTATCTTTACGCTAACATAGGAGAAGAAAGGAATGGTTAAGCCCAAACAAAAAAGCAACTCCCCGTAAAAAGACCTGCGCGCATCCACTAAAGATAATGTTATGCATCTGGTGGAACACCGACGGTGTGCTATACTACGAATTGTTTCCCCGAGGTGTAACCATCACTGCTGACATTGATTGCCAACTGAGACGTCTTACAGATGCAATCCAAGAAAAACAACCATCAAGACTACGTGAAGTGATGCTCCTCCATGATAATGCCTGCCCGCGCTCTGCTAACCTGACATAAACACCATACAGGAGTTTGGCTGGGAAATCATTCCGCACGCACCTTATTCGCCTGATCTTGCGCCCTCAGATTTGCACCTTTTCCTCTCTTTATCGAACAACATTCAAGGAAATTCCTTTCCGGATGAAAATGCCCTCCGAACATGGCTTGACGAATTCTTCTACAGGCGTGGAATCGAAAAATTATCACAGCGTTGGCAGACTGTTGTAGATAGTGAAGGAGAATATGTTACTGATTACTAACTTCTCTCTTATGTGTATCAGATGTATGTAATAAACTTACGAATTTGATGTGGATATACTTATGGAAAACGCTATGGATTTATGCACCAACCTAATACAATATCTACACATCAACCATCGTTTATGAAATGAAAATCCACAGCCTGCGTCCAGTCTCCGACCGGGTCAGGAATGGAATGAATGAAGCCCCCATCTAGCGGCGAGGATATGAACTGTGCCGGCTGCCGAGGCCTGACGCACTCCTCTGGGGCAATGATTAAATGAATGACAGATGAAATGAAATGATAGTGGAGAGTGTTGCTGGAATGCAATTTTGACAGGGAAAACCGGAGTACCCGGAGAAAAACCTGTCTGCCTCCGTTTTGTCCAGCACAGATCTCACATGGAGTGACCGGGATTTGAACCACGGACCCAGCGGTGAGAGGCCGGCGTGCTGCCGCCTAAGCCACGGAGGCAACCATCGTTTATAACCTAACTTATTCAGCATATTTTCACATTCACATCTCTTCAATTCAATGCAGTTTTATGAAGATTTTTTAATGCTTTATTAACAACATTTTTGTAACACATCTGGTTTTTGAAATTTTACTCTGAGCTTTTGGAACAAAAATATTTATAGTATCCTCTATTATGACAAAAATGTTATTAAGTTGTATGTTACTGCACAGTTACTCATCATATACCACGCTGAAGGAGGTCACAATGTGACGGAAACCAGTACAGTTTCAATGTACTAAATATTGACTTAAGGTAATAAATAGTTTATTATAATGTATTTATTGGGTACCCTGAGGAAATACAAAGACCACACTGAATGGCAACACAATACCAGGAATGTGGTAAACCAGTGGAATCACAATGTTCAAACATGAGCAAACCAATTCACGATGACAGTTACTTTCCTCAATATAGTGGTGTCAGTGACGACTTAATGACTTGAAAGATGATTAACTATTAAATACTGAAATGAATAGTAATTAAAATTAAAATATTAATGTAAGTAAAGAATAAGTGCACTCTTGATAACCGTACAGTCTTCCTTTCCTTTTCCTCGAGCATAGAGTAAAAGATCCAAGGGATTGAATTAAGTTAGGTACCAGTACCTCTTATACTTACATTCCCTGACACCACTGTAAAGGTTCTCATGTAAAATTGCACTTGGGATTTGACCAAGAATGTGCTTGTTCTTTGTTTGAGTATGGTAATTAAAAAGTAATTAATAACACAGTACTTCAGAAACTTAGAAAATTTCCTAACATTTACCAAGTTTACATTGATTCAAAATGAATACTTTCACACAGTTACTTACAACTAAAATAAACTTCTGTATACAATGTAGACTAGTCATCATGAAGTTTGTTTTCAAAATATCACTACAAATAAGGGATATTATCCCATAACTTTCCATTATAGTTAAGTTTAATATACATGTGATGTACATATATTTTCAAGTGGTTTCACTTAAAACCCACATCATTCATTACCAGTATACATATTATAACAGCCACAGTACCTTTGTAGGCCATTGCTGTATGGAACATATCAAAGGCATGCCACAAGAATTGGCACTAAATCAACAGAATACTATAATACCTTTTTACCGAGTTATTAGCATGCCACGGTGGGTGAGTGGTTAACGTGTCGGTCTACCAACCCCAAGATTGCAGGCTCGCTCTTGGCCGTGGTAAGTGATTTTTGAAAGGCGGTAAAAATACGACACGCATGTCATACGATGTTGGCATGTCAAAGAACCCATTTGAATTCAGTAGGCCGTGTTCATAATGGCAAAATTAATCTCAGGAGTTTCCGCCAACACAAAGTTCCTCATTTCTCTTCTAGAAAGCGCTATAGTGTTCAAGGAGCTTAGATATCTAACCTCCTTGACTTTCATAGTGATTCAAGGAACAACGAAATTCGACATGCAAGCTACCCTCTGGGTGTCAAATTACAAAGCTTGCACCCGGCATCCAAGGCCATACGATATTATTATTATTATTATTATTATTATTATACCGAGTTATTTAGAGAAAACAAATTTTAAACATATGGTAACGTATTTTTAAAAATCTCTCATTACCTATGTTAATACCTTATTTTGCCTTTTTATATTGTTATTGACAGGGTTAAATATAATCCAAGAAATAAAATTTCACTGGCTGTAATGTAATGTACATTGAATTGTGCCAATAGCCTCAATTATGCCTCTTTGTTTTTCGTATTTGATATTTATTTTGTGGCTTAAAAACTCATTTTACTCTGTTTCAGGCTGATATTGTCTCTGAATCTCGTCAATATGGAGACGTGATTGTTGAAGACTTTGTTGATACTTACCAGAACCTTACTTTGAAAACATTGTTCATGTTGAAATGGGTTCTGGATAATTGCCCTAGTGTTCCCTTCATTCTAAAAACAGATGATGATATGCTGATCAATACGCGTGGACTAATTCGGCAGTTGGAATACTTGGGTGATGGTTCCCAGGCTCGTGTGTCTGGAATGCGATATCACATGGTGCCACCATATCGTGACTCGTCATCTAAGTGGTATGTGCCAGAGTGGTTGTATCCTACCGATGTGTTTCCAGACTTCGTGTCTGGCACCGCTTATCTGATGTCGCGGACTGCTGCAAAGACTTTATATGCTGCAGCTCTAGATACACCGCTGATGCCTTTAGAGGATGTGTTTCTGACTGGTATAGTTGCCTCCGACAGGCTTGGCATGCCACTGGAAAACTTGCCTCGCTTTCGAAAGGACCGCCCATCGAAAGTACATCCGTGCCTTTTTCATCACTTGCTTACTGTTCATGAACTGCCACCCCCTGAACTGAAAAGGATATGGACCTCACTTGTGGACCTCAAGCCAAGTAATTGTGATTCAGTTTTTGTGAAAGTACTTGCAGGTATGTTTGGCACTGGGCAATTCGAAGTGTTGACGAACGATCCATGGTGAAGATAATATTTACCAAGATGTCCTGTGATTCTCGTCAAATTGCGTAGTTAGTTTTTTTTTTTTGTGATACGAAGTTTGTCAAGTCTTCCTGTCTGGAGTGTTTCCCTGTTTAACCTTGGAACGTCTATGAATAGGCGGGATGGTTCCTAATTTTATTGTGTATCGAAGTAGTGCAGGTCATTAGTAGTGTCTTCATTGTTTAACACAGGTTGTATGTCAGTCCATTTTAACTGTATATATTCTATGTGTATGTTATGTGTTGATGTATTGTACATAACGTAGTACAAAAAAGCCCTGACAAGATGAGAGCTTAACCAGAGGTGCAATGACACAACGTTTAATTACAGTACTACTGCTGTTTTATATTTATTTTTCTACAAAAACATTTTCCCTATGTAATCTAAAATTAATTTAATCCATTTTTCTTCTAGACAGAATCCATTCCCTAAAATAACTTAAAAAAACTATCAAGAGAGTATTTATTCATTTCTTAACATGTGCTGTTTTTAAAGCTTATTTGTATAAATATTATGCCTTGAGTGTTCGATCATTCTTTGAAGAAAATATACTCTATTAGGTAGTATTTTATCATTTCCACTTTTAATTGTTATTTATTTAGTATTCATTAGGTTATGTTAACTGTGATCCCATCCTAGTTCAAGCAGTGATGGGACATGGATATTGACAGTATCTCAATGCAATCAGTACTCATTAGTGAATAAGATTTACTTTTATTTGTCTAATGATTTTATGTATGAATGTTATTTTAGCTACTTGCTTTTATTCCTCTGTTGAAAATGGCAGTCCAGTAATCAGTTTTATAAACTGTAATTGGATGTAGTTTGAAAGAAGAAACCAATTCTAAGTGGTGTTTTTGTCTTGAGCCATTTTAAGAGAAATGAAGTTCTGCATTGTGATTATTTCATAAATAATTGCTTAACCTCTTCCAAATCATAACATTGTTAAGTTTCACATAAATAGCCTATTTAGTTTTCTATAAAAGAAAAACATAAATGGTTGGTATGTTACACTGATTAATTCTAGTTTTGGGAGAATGCAGGCTTTTTCTCCAGGTATTTTTTAAATAAGAGTTGGTTCCTTCTTGCATTACATCGAATCAATATTCTATATTTTCTTATTTTTCATTATCTATTGAATATTTTTTTTTTCTCCACAAAGTTGTAGAAACTCTTAAATGGAAACTTAGCCATAGGCCAGGTTGAACAAGATATCTTAATAATACTTCACTTTTAACTCACTTTCAGTGTACTGTAAATTTTTCAGCCTACAGTCAATATTGTTGTGATGAATGTGGAAATTTGTTGGAATTGTCCCATTTTTGCCATTGGGTACTTAATATTCTTTTAATGGTTTGCTGTATTATAAATTACAATTTTTATGTAGATATATTAAATTATAATAATTTGTTAGATAAGTTATATTGTGTGTATACTTTTCAGATTTCAAGAAATAACCCGTTTCATATTAGTGCTTGTCATTGGACTAATTTGTAGTTAGGACTCTTATCACTCAAAACACTTTATCACTTGAAACACTTTAATCTAGGCTCTTTGTTTCCTGTTGATGCAAATAATTTTCCACCTTCAAATGTACTGTTTCACAGCTGTATTTTGGAAAGGGAATTGCCAATGAAATCCAGAATATCCATAATTACTAGAAAACTATTTGACAAACAATGAATTCAGCTAAAATTAAAAATAAAATATACTGAAAATGATCTAAAACTAAAGAGAACTTGATGTAAATTATTATATATCAAAAAAAGGACAAAGCTCTCAGGGAAACAAAAAATGTTAATCCTTTTAAACTCCAAACTGTCAAGAAGTAAATATGCAAAAAAACTTTTCTAAGCTGCCATTATAAGCCTTTTTGTTTTCCACTTTTCAATACAACAGTTCTTTATTGAGAACTTATGTTTCCATATAAAGACATTTTGTATTGAAAAGTGTAAAACTTGTAAAACAATTATAAAGTCAATACGGAAAAATTACAGTATTCAAAGATATCCATAATCAAGCCTTTTTGTTAGGATGATAATGGTGATCATGGAAAACTGTCAGAAAAATTACTAACAAATCATAAGACAGGAAAAGGAGAATGTTTATTTACCTGTGGTATGTTCCTGTATTGAAATGTGTTATGCTAATAATTGTTAGTGTATCAAGTAATAAGTATGAGAAACACAAAAATAAAAGTTTCAGTGTAATAATTTATGCATGTCTGTAATCAACCATGGCCAAATTCTCCTAAACCAGAATGCAGTAGTGGATCCATTTATCCTCCCCTTAATGTCATTCAAGACTGTAACTCATTAGTTCTAAAGCAGGCATAGTATGATATGAAACTGTGACAGTTGGTCTGTCACAATACTTCTACTACCCCATAATTGCGTCAATCGTCAAAGCCCGGGCCATGGAAAACAGTGTAATCTCTGAGAAGGTTGGTAATCTCCGAGAAGATTGAAGATGTGTGATCTCCTTGGTTTTGTTAGTGAACGGGCATATAGAGACTCGAGTGTGATATCTTTGTTTTTACTAGTGTTTGTCTACTTAAGTTCCTTGTTTTTAATTCTGTATTATAACAATTGGCTGGTGACACCATTAAGACTTGAGATAGACTGGATTACGCTAGCACATGAAAATAAACTCCCCGTCTCGCTTTTAATGTCATTATATTATACGGTTATCCAACCGAGGTGACGGATTTTCTTTTAATTATTCTGTTTTCCAATAATTTGCTTGTCACCGTCGTCCTCTCTAGGGGTATTGTCTTAAGTGTGACCACGTGTATTTTGGTGATCTATCTATTTTCCCTTTTTCTTAAATATAGGATATTTTGTCTGCATTATCTATTTTATATAGTAATGGATTTTAAACCACCCTCTTCGCCCAGAGCCACTTCTACTCTAGATTTTAAACCACCCTCTTCGTCTAGGGTCCACTTCCACTCTCGGAGCAAGTTCTCCGTTATCCTTGTTTACCTCCTTTCTTTCTGAGTCTCTTTATTCAGGGGCGGATAAGATAAGGGGCGGTACAAAAACTAATTATTGTATGAAAAAATTGAAAAAAGAAAGAATTCTTTCAGAATCATTATCTATGTGTGCCCCGATAAACATGGCAAGCTAAGCCGGCTTTGACTGGCGCAGATCGCGGGCGCGCATAAACGGTTCAGCCGGTAGTTGACGTGCACTTTTACACTTTTACCAAACATGTTCAATAATGTGCACTTGATGCTTCAGCCGATGCTGAAAATGTCCTCCCTCTCTTGTAACACACACCTGACATCTTCTGATGAAAGAATGGACAACATTCTGAAGTTCCACAGCAGTGATGGCTTCGAATTCATCTCTTATTTACTGTTTGAGTTCAGTTCACAGTAATCACAATACTCACTAAACGTGCAACACTAACGTCTAAGCTTTGCACATGATTAATCACTGCATAAATGAATAGTCATCACATTCCTGTGTATTCTCATTCAAATATAGTTTTCTTGAATAATTTATTTAAATAAAACTGCATTGTTTATTTCTTCTTTGCAACAAACTTTACAGTAACAATCCTTTGGCTTGTTTGAGTTTTGGATTTACTTCTGCCTTTAAAAGTATTATACCACCCTGTAGACAATAGTTGTGTATTAAAATGTTGAAATTGGAGAACTTTTGTTCAAACTCTATATAGTTTTGATGTTTTTGAAATGTATTTTAGGCAATCACTGTCATAATTTCTATTTTGTTGTTTCTTGGTGTCGATTCATTGAGGGGCTGTGCGATATCGTGGTCATGTAGCCCCATGTACTTTGGTATGTGTGTGTAATTTGTCGGATAACCTGTGTTCTTGTGATGGTTGAATTAGTGTGTGTATTTGTAATTCTGATGAGGATTGAGAAGGAGGCGGTCGTGGCCTTAATTGAGGAACCATCCCAGCATTCGCCTGGAGTAGAAGTGGGAAACCGTGGGAAACCATGGGAAACCACTTCCAGAATGGCTGAGGCAGAAATTGAACCCGCCTCTTCTCAGTTTTGCCTTACAAGGCTGAGTATAACCCGTTCCAGCCCTCAGACCAGAATTACATTTCTTGGCAGACACTGAAATCGAACTTGGGTCTGCGCGGTGAGTTTCTAGTTTGGAAAGTGAGGCAAATGTTCTTTGCTTGTAGACCTAGGAAACAAGTTGTGTGCACTGTGGTGTGGTGATTGTTTCTTTAAGGGGTGTAATATTGAGGCCATCTGATCTGTACTGTACTAATGGTAAGTTTTCATCAGAGCTTGTAAGAGTTCTTCTAATGAAAGATTCAGATTGTTGCAATAAGTTGTAATATCCACTTGAGAACAGGAGCATTCATCAAAATGAAGTGCTTCATTTACATGTGCCATCAGTTCCCTTTGTGGCATATATGAGGTAGATCGACATAAACAATTCACTGTAGACCAGGTTAGATTCCTTAATAATAAACCAATATACTGTACAGTGTGTTTTGGAATGGTAGTACACCCTTTTTTAGGCTCTGTTATTTGGGAACATCCGTCAATACAGGGTGATTCTTGATGTAGTTTACAACTTCAATAATGTGAAATTATATATTGGAACCACTTATAGACCTGGTTTATATGTCATTACGTAGCAAAACACTTCAAGTCTTTTTGACAAATCCATTACGGCTCAATGTGTGCACCATTTGTCATCCTGGGTACATACCAACAGAAGTTGATTTCCCGCCACGTGTGAACCAGCATTTGTGGGGTAACAGAAGTGATGGCTCTTGTGATGCAATGTCTCAGTTTATCAAGATTTGCAGGTGGGGGAGGGATGTACACTGTATCTTTCACAAAGCCCCACAGAAAGAAGTCCAGTGGTATGTAATCTGGAGACCACGGTGGCCAGGTAATTAGTCCACCACGACCTATCCACTTAAATGGGAAACGTTGATCAAGGAATTCCCTGACGTCTGACAGGTAGTGCGGCGGGGTGTCATCTTGTTGCAACATATGCGCCCATCGTGGTCATCTTCATCCAACTGTGGAATAAGGAAGTTCTGTAGCATATCCAGATAAATGATGCCGGTGATGGTTCTCTCAGCAAAGAAGAAAGGTCTGTACACTTTTTCTCTCGAAACAGTGCAAAGAACGTTCTGAGGGATACCAGTTTCGAGTGACAGACACCGTGTTGATCTTACCGGACTGTGGACAAACCTCTCCCTAACTGTTTCCTCCACATCGCCAGTCACGGGAGCGCGGCCTGGAGACTTTGTGTGTCGCACAGAACAACAAGTTTCGATAAATGTCTAGCACCATTTGTTCACTGTTGGTCTGCTGGGAGGGTCTTTGCCAAATTCTGTGCGAAACTTCCGCTGTACTCTCGTTGCTGACTTGGTTTCTTCAAACCAGAACACATACTTCTCTCTTTCCGCTTCATGAAAGATGTCATTTCCAACAAGTGACAGGCGTCCGCGTGGCGCACAACTGTGCAACTACAAACTACGTGAGTCAAAACTTGAAGTGTTTTGCTATATAATGACATATAAACCAAGTCTGTAAGTGGTTCCAATAAATAATTACACATTATTGAAGTTGTAAACTACATCAAGAATCACCCTGTATGAAATTGCAAACTCTGCAGAGTTCTCACACGAGGCACAACCCTACTTAAGGGTTGACTTATTTGGCTTTCAAGGCCATCGGTTTATCCCAGCAATCCTATTGGGCTCCCGCCATGTCTGTTATGGAGTTTTGCCTATCTGCACCAAGTCGGGCTCTTTATCAGGCAGCCTGGACTACCCTGGGGACTTTCCACAATAGTGAAAGTCAGTTTTTATTTGACCTATATTGCGTTTCCTCAACAAGATTTTCAATATTATTTTCACGTCAGAAAGTATACGTTAGGTGAATTTAGTTTGAGAGCACATTTTAACTAATCATATTTTTGTCGACAAACGGGTTCATCGTAAAGATGATTTTGTTTGACACTGTGTGGTTGATATATCTTTATGTTTATGTAGGCCTACGCCTATAACACATGTTCGGGTGCTTGGAGCATCGTAAAATTAGGTACACCAATCATTTATAAAACTCTTCACCGTACTTCATATAGAAGGGTTGGTATAGGGAAAAACTTTTCAAAATACATGCTAAAATAGGCCAAAAATAAAAATAATCCTAGAAGACGACCAAAGCATATGTTGCGCTTCTCAATGTGTGACACAAAACTAGGGAGTCTATAATGGATCTCCAAAAACCACATTTTGAGGCCCTTAAATTAAGTGTCTGTGATATACCCAGAAAACTAACTTCGTTCTGATAAACTTATGAAGGAATGACAAGCCCCTAACCATTGCAACAGTAGCTCAATTGATAGCGTCTGCTTATTAATACCGAAGACCGTTCGAAGAGCGGGTACTTCTGCTAGTAATATTTATAGTTATCATGTTGCAAACCACTTATCAGTGTTGCCTTAGTAAACTAAATTTAAAAGCTTTTCAGTCAGTCAACACTATTTTACCCAATTGTAATAGGTGTTATTCCCTAAACCTGAAAGAAGAAAAAATTCATGTTATTATGAATTTTATGTTCGACGATGTCGATATGTATATAAATGTTGTTGTTTCTTATGGCTAGTCCGAATTCCAATCCATCAGCTTTCTTGCGTTCCAATAGAGTTGTGTGAGGTTTCCCAAAGTTCTAGCAGTCACACCAAGTTTGTTGCAATGTAGCAGGTGCCCCTTATCCATTTTTACTTCCAGGTTCATGACAAAGTGTGCATTTTTCAGATCTCAGGATGTTGATTCGTTTCAGATGAGCTGCAAGGCAGTCATGGCCAGTGTTAAGTCTGAAGAAGGCTACAGCTTCTCTTCTAGGTGTTAATTTATATTGATCCCATTTAGCATCAATGTCCTTCCATAATTTGGTTTCTGCTGTTTTCTTTGCCATTTCTTCATACCTGTTTTTGATAGTATTTTTCAAAATCCTTTTTGCTGACATAAAATCAGTCTGACAGGTTGTTGTAGTGTGGTACCTTTTTTTGTGCTAATCTGTCTGCCTCTTCATTACCTGCTATTCCAACATGAGAAGGGATCCACTGAAATGAGATCTGTTTGTGGAATCTTTGAAGGGTTTTTATCATACAAAAAAATTCTTTCAGTTCTTTATTTTGAGGCTTATAATTTGACGAGATGGCTTCGATGGCTGCTTTTGATTCTGTAATAATAACAGATTTTTGATAATCATTGTTTCTGCCTAATAATGGTTGTAAATATTATATGTCAGAAATCTGTTTCATAATGGGGGTCATTAAAGTACTACTTTTCATTATAACACAGATTTTCCAACCAATCAGAGCTCAATATTACCATTCATTGACCAATTAGGTAAGGATAGCTTCTGACATGAACACAAAATCCAACTTGTCGGACATGAATTACATGATTTGAAAGTTGACAATGTAGCCTCTATTGGATCAACCATTGTAGTTACAATGCATAAACAAACTGGGCAATATTGCAAAAGAAAGAGCACTGTACCTTAATATCCGCAACTCCAATTTCTACATATTCGTAAGATTTCGCCGACAGTTTCAGTGAATGCTGCTGTTGACATAAACACACCAGAACGTCATGGAGGGAGCACAACTGGCATGCTCGTGACGTGGCCACATAGGTGGCGAGGCGTCTTGCGGGGCCTTCTCAGTGTGTACCTGCTACGCGTCTTGGTAGGTGTGCCTTTACCAACTGAAGAGCCCAATTGGCACGCTGGGGCGAAACTCGAGCAATGTGTTGGGTTATGCTGGACATTTTCATCACTTTTAATGTTAATGGAGGGAGCATGCGTATGACATTAGTTCCACGGAAATTATAATCAAGCTCTCTGTTCAGTAAATGGATTTCTTATGCGAAACGTTTCTGCCAGATGTCATAACTGTTCATTTTGGAACTCAATATTGATTTGCCTTCAGTTGACATTCAATACGCATCGAATTTGAAGAATAACTAGTGGATAATATGATACATTTAAATTTTAAAGCGTTAGTAACAACCTATTTTGTGTTATTTGACCAAAATAACAAAATGATCCAACATTGTACCTGTGCGCTGTCTGTTGGAGCTACTCGTACCTGTACGCTATCTGTTGGAGCTACTTCAGGATAAGCAATCTTTCAAAGCTTTGGGGATCGTTATTGGGTAGAGATCAAATTCCCAAGAAGAAGAATTCAACCGACAGAATCATGACAGATATTTATGAATATTTATGGTAGAACATATAATAAAGTTATAATTTTTGAAAAGACAGAGATAATGGTAGCAAGACACTTGTAATCAATCACATAACAGTAAATAACAAGAAATTTAAAATAGTGAAGCAATTTAAATACTTAGGAGAAATTATAACTTACAACTTGAATTAGAAACCTGCATGGCAAGAAAGAACTAATAAATTGATAAAAGCCCAAAAATTAACATGGTCTCCATATAAAACAAAATGTCTATCAATCGCAACAAAATTAAAACATTACTAGATGGTGGTTCAACCAGAGGTGACATATAGAAGTGAAACTCTTTTTAAAGTTACTCAGAAAAACAGAATCGACAAAATTTTAAAAGTGGAAGGAAGAATGAAAAGCTACTGGGCGACTCGGAAAGGAAACTTACTGAAGAAGAGGACCAAGAAATGATTGACTGAAGTGGTCCAATGAGGCCGTAAAAGCAGAAGAAGAAAGAAGAACAGCTAGAACATGCATAAATAAAAAAAATATCAGAAAGATGGACAGTGGCGGAGAGTACCAAATGAAGTAGCATACAGAGAACTGGAGCCCATCACTGATACTATTCGGAAGAAACGGATTTCTTTTTATGGTCACATCACGAGGACACCAGAAACCAGGTTATCTAGAAAAATTGTAGTGAAACTTTGGAATATGAATGAACAAGTAGGATGGATTAAGGAAATTAGAGAAGATACGAAAGAATTAGAAATAACCTTGGATGACTTGCAAAACAAAGCAAAAAATTAAAAAAAACACTGGAAGATATAAAAATAAGATTTCAGGCAAAAGTAGACAAACGTAACACAATAAAAAGGGTATTTACAGCTGAGGAATGCCTGAGAAGATCAGAGTGAATGAAAAGCAACTGGGCAACTCTGAAAGGAAACTTACTGAAGAAGAGGACCAAGAAATGATTGACTGAAGTGGTCCAATGAGGCCGTAAAAGAAGAAGAAAGTTATAATTATCGTCGAACATAAACAGTCGTATGCAACTCGCCTATAATGGCAATTAAGACACTTGTATGGAAATTATTCGAAAGAGAATAATCCAGGAAATTTAATCAAAGGTGAAGCAGTTCAAAGAGTTCAGAAATACAGATATTTAGGAACCATAGATAATGATGCCAATGGTTGCTCTCACGAAATTACAGCAAGGATAGGACAAGCCAGAAGTGCATTCAATCAAATGAGAAATTTATTGTGCAATAGAGACCTTAGTATAAATTTAAAACTAAGGTTGCTAAAATGTTATGTGTTCTCGGTACTATTCTATGGTATGGAAGCTTGGACACTCAAACAGACTAGAGGCGTTTGAGATGTGGACATATCGAAGGATCTTAACGAGTAAGCTGGAGGAGACAGGTACCGTCTTTTACAAGAAATTATTCAAGGGAAGGTTGAGGGCAGAAGGAGTCGAGGAAGAAGAAGAATCCAAGAATCTCTTGGTTGGACAACCTAAAAACATTGTTCAAGTGTAGTTCCAGTGAACTTTTCTGTGCTGCTAGATCCAAAAACCGGAATGCTGTAATGATCGCCAACTTTCTTAGAGGAGACGGTACATGAAGAAGAAGATGGAAAATATAAAACTTGCTTCGCTCGGTTTATAAACATTCTCACTGTGTTGACAGACTGAAAAGCATTAATTTTGTTTTACTTGCAAAGAAAAATACAGTATTTTATTAAACCCAATGACAGAGCTGAAAGGAATGTTGTAAAATAATGGATAAACTGTTTCCAAAAGAAGTCTCGTGCATTGTGCTGCATATTGAAGTATGCTGGCAGTTGTAGACAGTGGCATCATAGCAGGCTCCTGCTTGGAGTTCTAAACGGTACCATGCAGGTAAACAGAACTATCCTATCTCGGGATCATATCTCCACTATTCAAAGTAACTCACTCCTTACCTGTAAGTGTTGTTACAGTCAAGGCCGACTCATGATGCCACTGGTTATGTGTCAATTAGTGTATTGGGTTGAAAAAATTGCACACTTAAGTTCCAATATTTTGCATATGGCCTGGTGTAGATATTTTCAGTTGGAGCCATCTAGGCAGTCTACTCTCAAAATTTCAATGTTCTGCATGCACTGCCACTTTGCAGCAAATCCAGAACTCTATTGGGTTGACCTATCGCTGAGAGTTAATTAATTTCTTTGTAATCATCAAATGTGATACATTTAGGAACATAACAATTCAATTTGGATTTGTATTGACTTTTAGTTATTATGAGGGTTTTAACTAAACAGTCCACCTTTCTTTTTGTATGAGGTGCATGTTTTATGAGAATATAAACTCTCTTCTTCTTCTTCAGCCTCTCGTAAAAGCCTCTTAACTTAACACTTCAAAAATGTATACTACAGGGACTTGATTTTATGTGCGACAGGGATTTTCGCTCGCCCACATTGCGAGCTTGTCTCCTGCCAAACACTTCGCCGTAATGCGGCGCCCGCCCAGTACGGAGTCATTGAGTATAGAAATTTGTTCTTACCTAGTTCACAGCTGGTGCTGAAAATGTTCGCCATTCACTGCTACACATCCCAAGCAATTCAGAGATCCAATCTAATAGTGTGCTTCTAAGTTCAAAACAACTGTGTGCAAACTTGGAAAGACATTTGACAATGAGATTTAGAAAATATGAAATTTTGACACAATTTTATTGGATTCTTTAAGTCTGCAGGTGTTTTGAATCCAATCTTTAAGGTGTATCAATTGGCATAAGAGTAATTAGAACATCATTATCTTCCCTCGTAAGTGGAAAAATACGAGTAAATACAATGTATTTATTTACACCGTTTACGCCCACATTGGAGCACCAAAAATCAAACCTTATATACAGAGTCTTCAAATACTACAGTAAGTTCAGTTCTTAATTCTTGATAATTTTTTTCTTTCCCAATACTTCTTCATTCTGGAAGATCTTGCAGCCCGTTCTTCGGCAGATATAACATATTGCTTACGCTGTGAAATTTTGAATGTTAGTCGAGTGTATTTGTTATTCAGAAGCCGTTTCTCCTCTCTATGTTCAATTTGATGCTTAGTAATTTTCAATTCATCTAAATCCATTTGTATTTCTTTAAACCACGTGTTTTTTGTTTTACTATTCCAAAAGAAGTCAAAAAGTTGTTTCAAGAGTCTAGTATTTGGCAAGTGGGATATGTGTCCAAAAAACGCAATCCTTCGTTTTCGCATCGTGTCAATGATAGATTCATTTTCCTTGTAAAGTATTGAATTGGGCAAAAGTCTCCACTGGCCCTCAACCTGGTGTTTTTTTATTGAGTATTGTCCGAAGAATCCGTCTATCAACCTTCTGTAGTTTGTCAGTTGTTGATCGGGTGTTTAGTTTAAATAAAGTTTCACTTGCATATGTTGCTTCTGGCTTAACGACGGAGAAATAATGTCGAAGTTTAGCATTAATCGAAAGAGACTGTTTCTTATATGTTGGCCAGGTAATCTGTTGTGCTCGTCGCAATTTTAGTGTCCTACTATCTATTGATGCTCTCTCATTGGCATTCCAAGTGATGATCTCACCAAGATATTTAAATTGTTTCACAATCCTTATTTTCTGGGCATTATGCAGTATAATATGTGGTGTGTCAACTTGAAAAGATGGCATAATTTCTGTTTTCTCAAAGGAAATTTTCAACCCAACCTTTGCTGCTAATCGTTCCAATTCCTCTACCTGAAATTTAGCTTCTTCGATACTAGTTGCTAATAATGCTAGATCATCTGCAAAGGCGAGACAATTTAGTCGAGCATTTTTTCCAATCTTAACATTCGGTGGACAAACCTTATTCCATTGACGAATAACTTTTTCCAGCACACAATTAAACAACAATGGAGATAATCCATCTCCCTGCCGAAGACCAGTATGGATTTCAAATGACTCAGAGGTTTCACTTCTAAACCTAACTCTAGATTTAGTATTCTTAAGAGTGACCGCAATAAGGTTAACAAGTTTTCGATGTAAACCAAATTCAGTAAGGACATTCAATAGAGATTCGCGATGGATACTATCATAAGCTTTTTGAAAATCAACGAATGTGATCACTAAATCTTTGCTCCTAATCCTGTGATGTTTTATAATCCATTTGAGACTGATAATTTGATCTGGACAGCTTTGTCCTGGACGGAAACCACCCTGATATTCACCAAGTTCATTATCAAGTTGTTCGTGAATTCTGGAATATAAAATCTTTGAAAAAATCTTATACGTGACATCCAGCAACGATATCCCTCGATAATTGCTAGGATCTGATCTATCGCCCTTTTTGTGTATGGGGTGTATAATTGCAATATTCCACTCTTCAGGAAATTTTTCTGTATTCCAAATGTCAATAAGATGTTTATGTAGGTTATGAATAGTCTGTACATTAGCATTCTTCCAAAGTTCTGCTACTACTTTATTCTCTCCTGCCGCTTTAAAATTCTTAAGTGATTCAATCGCTGTACGCACTTCATCGTAAACCGGCGGTATGATCTTTTCCAGGGGTGTTTTATTTCTAGGATAGGGATCGAATTCAAAAGAATCTTCAGGTTCATCACTATTAAGTAATTTTATGAAGTAATACAATGTATATATATATATGTAAAAAGACAGATGCAGGAATGTGATAGTTAATTTGTAATGCTCCCATTGTAAGAGAGGTGGATTAGTAGGGTGTAAATGAAGTGTCAGAGTATATCAGCAATTCTATTTGTTTTTATATTTCAGTTTGTAAATACAAACAAATGAAACTATAATCACGACTAACTGTATCCTTTGCTTGCCGCACACATGAATGTGAGCACTCCAGAATATGCTGGGAAATGTTTACAGTTTTTCATGGGCGCCTGCATGGAGGGGCAAGGTGGGGCCGTGCCGCCTCCCCCCGGAATTCCGAGAATGTTGATATTCGATTGGTCATTGTCACCAGTTATTTCATAAATTGAAGTTTCTGATAATCAACTGACAAATGTTACGATAGAAAACTTCTGTAATGTTGCAGACACAATATGTATTTATATTCAAAAAATATATGGTTCTAATGATGTCATGAACTAGACCACAGCTCCATTTTTCAAAATGGATATGCCTAGTGTTAAATACCATGTGTTTACCCAACACTATCAAGAGTAGCTAGGCTGGCTACTAGGTACTTTCGCCACCTCACTGGCAGTGATGATATGAAAGCATGTTCTGGAGATGTTTTTGTACATTGCAACACCGATAGCGGATTTCAACCCCTAAAACGAGGTTTTCTTTGCTGACAAGTAAAACACTGATCTCGCAAGGTCACGATTACAATATTGGGTCATTTACTGAATTCAGGCCCGTAAATACGGGGGAACAAACAGGACAGCTGCCCAGGGTGGCAGGTTTGAGGGGCGGAAACATTTCTGGAAAACTACAAAACCGCTTGGATATTCAACGCCAAGTTATTAAAGTTTAACCCCCTCCACACACAAGAGAATTATTCATTGTCGCACATTTGCAATGTTGATTATTTAAGGACACACAAAATGGGATTGTGTTATTCATCTTGGTGTTCTTGCTTTTGAATATGACTTGAAAGTGAAATTGGACTAATGAAATCCTAATCTTGTTTTTAAATAATTGCTGTTTTTTTTTTTAACGTATGGCCTTTAGTGCCGGGAGTGTCCGAGGCCATGTTCGCCAGAGTTTGTAGCTGCTTCTTTGCAGACACCCATGAGGTGAGCTACAACCAGTGTCTCTTGTGTGTGTGTGTGTGTGTGTGTGGAGGGGGTTAAACTTTAATAACTTGGCGTTGAATATCGAAGCTGATCGGCTGTGTAACTTTTGGTTACAAATTTCATCACTTTTCGGGAACCAATATTGAATTTATTTTTAAACTTGCGAACCCAGAAAGTTGAGGCGCGGAAGGTATCGTCATGAACACGCCGAGCATTCTTCGGAGCCCATTTCCTAATGTGTACCTCATGGACTTTTTTTGTTGTTATTCAGCCTCGCCTTTTTAAATTCTTCAAATGTTTCTTTGGCGATAAATTTCAGTTTTTCATCCTTTGTACCGCCTGATTCTACTTGTAGCTTCCATCTAGAAAGGTCCGACTGGTGCCGTAGATTTTCAAATTTGTGCTGAATGACTTTAAATGACCTTTTTTTCCTCCTTTGTTCAGCCAATAATCAACCACCTTTTTTTTGTATGTGACACTTATTGCAGGTGTTGTGGTAGCATCTTTTTCACTGTCAGTGTCAGATATTGCAAATTTATCGTCTTGAATAACATTGTTATTGTCGGGCAAAAGTAACGTATGCTCATGTTCAATGGCGACCTGCACATCACCAACCCTTTCTGCAATAAGGCCTGTAAACAAGGATCATGATTCAGTCTTGGTGCATTTCTGCCTTTGCCATGAGAAAATGTAAACAAAGTTTTTACTTACGGTACAGTTCAAAACGCAATTCTCTTTCACCAGGTGTTATTTGGCTTTCACAGCCATCACTTTCAGCAAAGCAGCTTTGTAGACAAACTACCACATTCCAAGGATTAAAATTTGGAAGGTGTTCCAATTGAACATCGTCGTCGTAACTTTCTGACATTTGTAAATATTCTGACTGTAAAGTAAAGGATTTAACTTTGATTGCTGTCTGTGTCAGTAAAATTAAACACAGACACAATACAATTGCATACTTACATGGCTTGATGACAGAACGATTTGAGACCTGTTCATCCGAAACATAACTCTTGTTTTGCATAGCCCTACTGAACTGATAAGGAAGTGACGGGATGAGGGGAAGGTGGAAGGTGGGGAATGCAACGCAACGCAGCACGGCAGGTCGCTGCCTGGTAGCCGCAAACCATCGCGTGCTGCTTGGATTGAAGGTCAGCTTTACCTCTCCCCACCTTGCTCGTGCCACCGCCTGGCAGATTTTTGGCGTTCAAAACTGAAAGTGGCCCGTGCGGTTTTTACTACGTCATTGTACAACTTGTACAACATTGTACTACAAAGTAACCGCTTGCTTTGCGAACCCCGTTCAATTTTGTTGCAAGGATGATGCTATCCAAAATGCTTGCGATATGTGTATGAAAGAAAGTGTTGCAAGGTGCGCGTGATACAAGCAATCTCGTTGCATTGACCACTTTTTTGTAAGCATTCACTATTGCAAGGATTACAAAGAGTAAAACAGAAAAAGAAAAAGATTGTTTTATTTACAGTATGGCCAAGTGCAAAACATCACATGATGTTGCATTTTATACTCTAATCGAGAGGGTAGAAGAGTGAGGGGAACGTTTAAGGAGAGGGTAGAAGAGTGAGGGGGAACGTTTAAGGTGGGGAATGCATCGCAGCACGGCAGGTTGCTGCCTAGTGAGGATTGAAGGTCAGCTTTACCTCTTCTCACCTCCTCGCTCTTGCCGTCGTCCGGCAGATTTTCGGCATTCAATATTGACGTTCAAAATTGAAATCGGCCCATGCGGTTTTCACTACGTCATTGTACAACTTTGTAGGATTATTGTGTACTAAATTTCAACCAGATCAGAATTTTACACCGCGATCCGTTCCCTTGTTAGCAACTGAGGTTTCACTGCTACCACCGCAGACGTGATTCACGCATTTTCTCTGTGATTGGGGCAACCTTGAAATCCTTCCGCACGGCATCATTCCTAATATGGTCCAGTCGAGTCAAACCATTGGACCACCGCAACATCTTCATTTCCATTACATGAAGCGCCTGTTCGTGTAGGCCAGCATTCAGATCCATGAAGGGCCACCGGTCTATTCACTGTGCGATATACTTTAGATTTTAAATGCAATGGAATTTTCTTATCGCATAGGACTCCAGTAACTTGGCGCCATTTCATCCATGCGGCAGTGACTCTTGTTTTGACATCAGGAATCGTGCTGCAGTCTGAGGTGATGCATGACCCAAGGCATTTGAATTGGGTCACTTTATTAAGTTGAACCTCACCAACAGTGATCGTGCCATCAGTTTGGTCACCGCATTCCAGGTATTCCGTCTTCTTCAGATTCAATTTCATCCCAAATTCTTCAAGACGCATCTTCCACTTTTGCACTTGCTGTTCGAGGCGCCCACGGGTCTCGTTAGCTAACATGACATCATCCGCATATAATAATGTCCATGGATGCCTGGTTTGGATGTCATTTGTGATGGCGTTCATGCAGACTATGAAGAGCAAGGGGGACAAGGCTGATCCTTGATGGACACCAACAGTGATTTGGAAGGTATCGGACATTCTTGCTGCGCACCGCACTGAGCTTGTCTTTCGGTACAAAAGTTTCGCCCAGTTTACATAGGCTTCAGGTACACTGTGTAGCCTCAGTGCCAGCCAGATGAGATCATGTGGTACTCTTATCGAACGCACAAAATCCATCCAGTGGTTCTTGAGATTACGGTACCTGTTACATCCAAGAATTGGGGACTTTGTTTTATACTAGGTAGGCTAGAGATTATGGTGTACTGTCTCAGATTTTAAGGTCATCAGCTACCATTGGAACTACCGTATTTCAGTTACAACCAGAATTTGAAAAACTGCGGACTGCATTCGCTGCTCGTATGTTAAGATGTAAGACATTGAGATGAGAATTGTCACAAACAGAAAGGAACTAAATTCAAGTCTCCCTGGGAATGTGTACGTGTGCTTGGACTGAACAGGGAGGGGGTGAGCCATCAGAAGACTATTTCATGGTCATTTTACTTGACCGGATTATATATGACTCCCCTCGAGCTGGCTATAAAAAGCGAAGAGCTAACTAATCCTGTCACAAGGCTTGGTATAACTGATATAATTTCCGAGGTCAGTCAGCGCTAGGACACGAGCAAATTCTGGCATATCGAATATTAGAATGGTTCATAGTAACCTCAGATCTACACTGAACTACGAAAATGAAGAATACGAGGGAAGATCAGGGAGTTCCTGTACCTACATTTATCACGAAGGATTTTTGAGCATTGGAAATCTAAAGGCGTACTTCCCAGAAACCTTTGTACTCTGAATGAGACGATTTGATCCAGTCTTCACTTGTATTTGTTTTTAACTGCTAAATTATTTGTAAAAGATCTACAAGATTTCGTGTTTCCATGTAGGCCTACTACACTGCCGGAAAAAAAAGTCACCCCTTTAGAGGTTACCAATTCACTCATGATTTATTGTGGCAACAGTGCATATGGAGTACATGAAATGATTAAATATACAGATCAATAGATCAAGCGGTTCAGAGAAGCCACGTATCGACCCATGCTGAAACACCCATATTAGTACGAGGTGTAGCCTCCACGGGTGGCAATGCAGGCACTGACTCTTGCATCCAGTCGATCATACAGATGGCGAATACTGTTTTGGGATATGTTATTCCACCCCTGCTCCACCTCTTCACACAGTTCTGTAAGAGTTGTGGGTGGACGAGTGACACGAGTCACTTGTCGGCCCATCATGTCCCATACGTGCTTGATTGGTGACAAGTCCGGCGATCGTGCTGGCCAGGGAAGTTGCTGCACGTCTTGCAGTGCACGTTGAGTTGCACGGGCAGTGTGTGGGCGAGCATTACCCTGTTGGAACAATACATCCCCTTTCTGTTGCAAGAACGGCAAAATAACGGTTCTTACAACATGCTGCACGTACCGAGCGCTGGTTAGCATTCCCTCCACAAACACCAAAGGTGAACGAGAGTTGTAGCTTATTGCACCCCAGACCATAAGGCTTGGGGTGGGGCCGGTGTGTCTTGGAAGAATGCACTCTACGAGACACCGCTCACCTGCAGGTCTACGTCGAACGCGCCAACGACCATCACTTGCGTGCAGGCAGAATCTGCTTTCATCGCGGAAGACCACGGCGCACCATTCCTCTGACGGCACAAGTCGAGCCGTGCACGTCGATGCTGTGGCGTGAGTGAAAGACGGGCTAGAGGTGCGTGTGCGTAGTCCCACTGCTAGTAACCGGTTCGTGATGAGTGTGATGACACTTCTGTGCTCACAAACCCTCGTATCTTTGCTGTGGTAGATGTACGATCTGGCACTGCTGCCCTTACAATACGACGATCCTGGTTTTTTTTCGGGGGGGGAGAGAAGAACCCGCGTGGCAGCCGACCTTATCTACTGCTGCCTCCGACATGCTGTTAATCATCATATATATTATTTCAGTAGTATAGATCCCTCCTGTGGCACTCACAAGCGACCGATCGTGAAAAATGAGCATTCAAATGAAAGAGAATATACATTACCAGTGACATATTGCACTCTAATTTCTTAAATCTCTGTAATTTATTTAAAAAAATTACTTTGCAAATCGCACACTTCGTACAGTTTTTTAAATAGTGTTGCTGTCTGAAATTACGTGACACCGTCGCTGGTCAGTTCGTATTTTGGCCGTAGGGACGCCTGAAACGTAAATAGTGTTCTATAATCATTCGGTTCAAATAAAAACATAACAACCTTTCTCCTTAAGTTTCTTATTATAAACCTATTGGGGAAAGTGTGGCTCTTGAACATGCGAGATTTCTCGCTTGGGTCCGCTAGTCTACGATAGTAAGAGGAACAGAATGAATCTAGGGGTCCTGCGAGACCTTGTGCCTGTCCCAGTACTATGTACTCCACCAGGCGTCTTCTTTTAGAACACTAAACAGGAATGCGGTTAGTTTGCGGTAGACGGGCCATGAAAAAAAAAAAAAAAAAGATACGAGCCTTACAGTAGTCGCGTAAGCCACGCAGTAGTCGCAGATGATGTGTAACATCTGACATGTTATCCTACACGTATACTACACAGCTTGGACATTCTTAAAATGTTAATTTACGCTCCGTTTTCATACTGGTACTATGATGAATGTATAGATTGAATTGGAGATATGCTGTCACACTTGTGGCGCAGCGGTCAAGCTGTTAGTCTCTCACCAAGGTAGACCGCGTTTGATTCCCGGTCAATACATGTGAGATTTTCGAATTGAAATGCCATGTCCTGTGGTTCGCATTCCACATAAAAGGGAGGTACCTTGGATCATGATCGTGAGATTAACGGACACGCAAAACTACAAGCTTCCTTCCTTCCTTTTACATGAATAATTCATAATAACAAAGTGACACACAACGTCGACTGTACTCAGAAATACTGTGTGCACACTCCTCAGTAACTATAACATTCATTATTCTCAAGGCTCTCATACAGTTCGTCGTGGAATACACGGTAAGGCAGATTAAGCTTTCGCTTCTCTTTGCTTTAGTTCATCCCTTCCTTTTTTCGCAAACACCAACAGTGATCTCCTGATTTCTCTTTGTTGGTATATTCTGCTTACACTACCTGTAAGTCTATTCTAGACATATATCTTTCATGACCCACCTAGCGTCATCTAGCAGCGAATCTCTGAAGTTCCTAAATTTTTCCCTGCACAAGACACGGCCGACTGAATACGAGCTGCGCTCTATACCGGCCTTGACATTCCCAGTCAGAACCCTTATATAACATGCCCCGTGGCTTATGATCGCGAGATTAACGGTCACGTTAAACTACAAGCTTCCTTCCTTTATATAACATGTAATTGGAAAGTTTCTACTCGTTGCCGGTAGAGCGCACTCCCCTCCCATTATAGGCGCGATAAGAAATCAGCTGTACAGTACGTATATTAAATGTGTAATCTCAAGAACCACTGGATGGATTTTAATGCTGCTTTCACCATTCTGTAAAGGTGATCTCTAGGAAGATTTGTGTAGAAAATAATTTATTTATGACCAAAGGGAGCCAAGCAGTAACGATTTCAGTGAAAAGGTCGAAAAAATAGCCTGGCGTCCGTGCGCTTTTTAAGCTTACGCTGGGCGAACCGTTAAAAATATAATTATATTATGAGTGTAAGAATTGTTCAGCGTGAGAAATTCTACAAAAAAGTCCGCGAGAGCATATCTCTATCTTCGATACATCGCCCACTATAAGTGTTTTTAGTTTGGACGGGAGGGGAACAAGTAGCAGCTAATCGTGTGTTGTGTTTTGTGCTAAGAGATCTTTCGACAAATTATCAGATACCGTGTGCCTTCTTTTTCACGAAGCAGCTGTCAGGACGGGACTTACATAAACTCCTGCTGGACGTTATTCTCGAGGTTGAACAATGCGGTTTCATAATTATAATAACTGTCTCTGATAATCACAAAACTAACACTACAATGATGAGGCATTTAGGGGGAGGGAATTTGCAACCAATGGTCAATCACCCGTACGACGAGTCTAGGAATGTATTCCCTAGTTTTGATAATTGTCACATTATAAAAAAAAACAACAACAAAAAACACACATTAGAACGCAGTTTCTGTAACGAGAGATGACTGATGGTACTGGAATAATTTCAGGGAAATACTTGTCATTACTATACACAATGCAAAAGGGTGAGATCGTCAAACGGGTCAGACACCTCACTAAAAAACACATCGAACCCACTAAATTTGAAAAAATGAATGTTCGGCGTGCCAAGGAAGTGTTCTCGTCAGAAGTTATTGGTGCCATTAGTACACTGAAAGAAAATATAGGCATGCACCCGGAAGCGTACACATTCATGGACGCAGAAGCAACCATTTAAAAAAAAACGTTAATAAATGGTTCGCTATGCATGACGTAAGCATCACATATCATCATATTCAGTCTAGAAATCCAGATACAGGGCATTTTCTCATTAAATGTCAGTCGCCTAAACTGGCTAGAGGAATATTTTCTTTCTTACCTTGAAACTTTGAAAGCTGCTAGTAACGCTGCTAGAAAGGACTTCCTGAGTTCTGAGACTTACGAAGCTACCTATACAATTAATCACGGATTCAGCTGTCCAGTGCATAAGGTATCTTCTAAAAATGGGTAGAGGAAAGTCGCCAAATATGGGAGTTTTTTTTTATAGGGCTCACATTAGACATAAGAAGGAACGGAATAATTTTGGTTTTCTCACCAATGTAAACCTCAGGCGATATACTATGTATATTACAAATATGGGCACGTTTGATGTTGTAATACCCTCAGATATTATTGTTAACTTTAAAAGTGCACTTTCCCCGTATTAGGCAACCGGGTTTCGTAATATGGGGAGGTGAGAAACCTCACGGTTTTTATTTATAATAGGTACACTGAATAGTATACCCTACTAATTAAAGCATTAATTCTGACATACTTTTTTTCGTGTGGCCTCCTGAGAGGCCGAGTGCAGGTCTTTCTAGTCGACGCCCGTGGGCGACCTGCGCGTCAGGATGAGAGATGGAATGGATGAAGGTGAATGAAACTGGGCAAGGATGTGGAAGGAAGCGGCCGTGGCCTGTTAGAAGGTACCGTCCCAGCATTTGCCTGGTGTTGAAAAATGGGAAACCACGGAAAATCATTTCAAGGACGGCCGACGGTGGGGCTCGAACATACGCGTCTACCGAGTCAGCAGAGATCTTGGCCCCATGGCCTAACGCTGCGCTTTAGCCTGCGTAGCCACTACTGTCGGTAATTCTGACAATGTAATGAAATCACGAACACAAATAGTACAAAAATACAAAAATGAATATTTTAAGTAAATAACAGTCCTAGTTTCCTGTTGCCGAACTTCCAAACCTTTCAGCAGAAAAATGCATAATCTTTAATGAAAACCGAGTGATTCTGATCGAATTCAACTGTAACGAGGTGCAAGGTATGTCTAATTTCTCTTAGATTTATTAGCACGCTATTTTATTTTGTGATATAATTTGCATTTTGATATTGTGGGAATTATAATGATAATATAATAGTGTCACTAGCAACCCGCCCCGGCTTCGCCCGGGAACAGTTATGAATGTGCAAGGAATTCCTGTCAGACGTAATTTAAGAATGGCGAGATGCAAGCCAAATCCCCCTCCCTTCCAAACTAAAAACACTTATAGTGGGCGATGTATCGAAGATAGAGATATGCTCACGCGGACTTTTTTGTACAATTTTTCATGCTGAACAATTCTTACACTCATAGTATATTGATATTTTTAACGGTTTGTCCAGCGTAAGCTTAAAAAGCGCACGGACATCAAGTTCTTTCTTCGACCTATTCACTGAAATCTAAAATCGTTACTGCTTGGCTCCCTTTGATCATAAATAAATTATTTTCTACAGAAATCTTCCTCGATATTACCTGTACAGAATGGTGAAAGCCGCATCAAAATCCATCCAGTGGTTCTCGAGATTACCCGTGATATCCAAGAATCGGGGACTTCGTTTTACACTAAGTAGAGTTAAGTCTTAGTCGTGCAATGCTTGGTGAACAGCGCTGTGTGAGCAGTTGAGTAACTAACAAGATTTCATGAAAAAGGTCTCATTGTCTAGGCCGGTATGAGCGCATTCAGTCGGCCGTGCACAAGAGGACTTCCTTACCAATCTGGCCACCAGATATCGTCGCTATCGCCAGCTATCGTCTCCGTGATCAAGAGGACTTCGTCTACTTTTTCACCCACCAGGCTTCGCTAGTGACGCCTGTTATCAACTCTTTGAAGACCATTTCATCAAGAGAATTTATTGTTATAACGTTGGCTATTCTTATGTGTATTCCTTTTGTCTCCTACCCCCACCTTTTCCCTTCCCTGGTCTCTCCGCGCTCCGTTGAGCTGGCCTCACTTGTGCGTCTGAAGTCAAACCAGTCAGTTGGAGCTTAACTAAAGCTCGCCTCCTCTACTCGAGAGGCAAACTTTTAAATTCGACGCCATGTTCGAGTTTTAAAAATCAACCGTCAACAGCAACATCGCCTTCTTCATGAAGCAAAGATAATTACCGACTTCATGTTTTAACCACATTCTCATCGCTTTCAAAAAGCTAAATGCTTTTATTTTGATTTTATAGTCAGTGAAAATTGCTATATGTGATCAAATAACTGCTTTCAAGAGATCTTCATGTTCAAACTCGAACTATCAAGTCTAACTTTCTAAATGAAATAGTATTCCTTGTACAGATTTTCTGAGATGCTATCTCACATCGAGGGATATTTCTAAAATACCCACTGTCTATATAATCTAGTTTTCCGCCGAGGGATTTTCTACCCATTTCAACAGTCATCATTGCTCTGGAGCTTTCCAGAACAAACAGTCTATCTACCAGTTAAACTGTCAAGTATTTTCCACTTCGATATGGGAGTACTTTCTTCACTGAGAAACTTATGTGGGATAAACTTCTAATCCACACAAACTGTCTTCCTACGTGGGAAATTTTCTGCCGTATTTAACTGCCGCCTATAGAAACTACAACTCATAATTCTCTCAAGCTAAAACTCAACTTTTACATAACTGCAACAACGTTTCTTTCCATAAACTTTTTGTGCTATTACAGTGAACTTTCAACTATATCAACAGACTATAGTGAAATCAGTGCCTTTTCAACTTTTTCAACCGCGTCGCGATCGTCCGAGTACAATAAATACGGCCATGAACACTCTTCCACAACCCCATTTGATCTTTCCCAAACCCTTGACTAACCAACTAGAGTAATACAATTGTAACTTTAGGTCTTTCTTCAATGAGGTGTCACTCTCAGTAAGTGCCCTCCCATATTGCTCCATTTACCACTAATTAATGTCTGTGCAACTTCGTGTCTAGTACACGCCTTAAAATATGTTGTTTCTCCCTTCTAATGAGGGAATCCAATTCTTTCTACTCAAAAGTGAGTTATCTCTAGGTTTCACGAAAGGGAAACTTGTCCTATTTTTCTCGTGATCCCCACTTAAACATAGGAGTTCTAGAAACTTCTGCTTAATTTTTCTCTACAGGTTTCACAATAAGTGACCTGCCCTATTTGTATAACCTCTAAAAGTAATTTTGTATTAATACAAGAAGTTATAGAAACTTCTATTTCATTTCTCTCTGTTTTTTTCTTGTTGTTACTTTCGAAGTTGTTATTTGCTCATATTTCTACCCTTCTAGAAATCCTTAAAGTACTCTTCTTGTACTTGCTTTATTATTTAACTTTAATTACGTTAATTATCCTTAAATTTCCCATTCGATAATCTTAACACCATTCAAAAATCTTAAGAAGATTTTAACACATATAAAAGGTTTAAAACCAAAAGAAAAAATTGCCAATTGCCTGGTGCACACTTTAAATGATTTCGGAGGTCTGCGACCCCGATTGTTCATAAAATTAAATTGTATATTTGTTAAATTAATTACTTCTTTTTGCATTGTTAAATAAATCAAGATTTAGTCCTTTGCTTTATAATTTCTCTAAAAGAACTATTAGGCAAGATCCTGTCTTCCCCTGCTCTTCCTATGGGCTTAACTTTCAAAACCTCACAAATAAAATCAATAACGGTTCCACTTTTTGTTGCATTTGAGCAAGAATTCTTAGTTATAAACTTATTAAAGCCTCTCTTAGCTTTGGTAGCTAATTCTAACTGGCCAGTAAGGCAAGCATAGCTCGCTACGGCAGCTTCCTGCTTGTTGAGATTCTCTCTACAACTTATGGTTGTTTTTTCAAAATTTAAATGTTTCTCATTGTCTAAACTTTTAGTCGGCGCTTTGCTGGGTAAAAGCTTAGTCATTCCTAAATGCAACTATTGGTGCTCTTACCAAAATCATTCCCAAGGGTATAATTGCTTTATCCCTATCCTTCTTGGAAACATTAGGTCGCTCTTTAGAAATTCTTCAATTTCAAGAACTAAAACATCACGGCTGATTCAAATTATTTGCATTCTTCAAAATATTTGTTTAAAACAAAAAAACTTTGAAGGGATACACAGTAAATCTGTTACTCTTTGTCTTGCCAGACCACCACCCTTCCCCATAGTAAGTAAATTTATGCTTGAGAGGGAATACGCTATAGCAGCTTGCTTGCGAATAGCCCAAGTTCCAGCTGCGTTTCCTGTTAGCTTCGCCCAGGTCCCTACCCACTTTAGGTTTCGGAAAGCGGGTTTACAGTGGCAGCTGCCTTTGAGTGTACTTAAAGTTGAAGTTATAACTTATGTCAGACTCTCTTCCTATTTCTCCATCCCTTTTCTCCAGTCCGAAACCCACTTCTTTTCTTCTTCATCTTCCCTTGGGGGTCAGGTTGTTCCCAAGCTAATAATCTACCCACGTAGTAAACAATCAAACCATGGCTTCCTACAATCATGAAATGACCTAGTCTCATAAATTATGAAAATACAGCTTTTATTCCACTCATATAACAACATTCTTTTATGCATTTAATATTTGATTACTCAACCACAGTTTGACAATAATGCCGCTTACTTAAATGTCATTTGTCGTCTTAATTTTAACATACACTCAACAACATTAGTCTCAAGTTTTCACTTCCTACCCCATGTGATATTCAACCTTGAACGTGAAGCTTCATAAACTGCTCAATGACAAATGAAAGTCAGTGAAACATTTGCCACTGTGCTCGTCAAACCAGTGCCTGCTAAATGCACTGCCTACTGTATTACCATAACATTCTCGCGCTACAGAGCACACACTGCCTTGTTTCCAATACACACATTTTGAATTGTACAAAAATCACGCTGCCTTTGCATGGTACCACTGCCAGCTAGTACACTTCCGTTTGATCGATCGAGCGGGCAGTGCATACTTCCGTTGTCCACCACTGCCAGCTAGTACACTTCCGTTTGATCGATCGAGCGGGCAGTGCATACTTCCGTTGTCCGCCACTGACAGCTAGTACACTTCCGTTTGATCGATCGAGCGGGCAGTGCATACTTCCGTTTGATCCACCACTGCCAGCTCGATCGTTCCGATCCACTTCCGTCCCCAATTTTCAAAATTACTCCCACAAAACTATCCAGTAACCGAGCGGAAAGATGTTACACATCAAAAACCCACAGACAGAGAGAAAGAGCGTCTGTGAGTAAAAACCTGGCAAAATGGTGATAGCCACATGCAAGGAAAATGTAGAGGAATCAGGTAGGTATAAGCTTGCCACGGTGGGTGAGTGGATAGCGTGTCGGTCTACTAACCTCAAGATTGCAGGTTCGCTCCTGGCCGTGGTAACTGATTTTTGAAAGGCGGCAAAAATACGACACGCATGTCAAAGAACCCATTTGAATTCAGTAGGCCGTGTTAATAATGGCAAAATTAATCTCGGGAGTTTCCGCCAACACAAAGTTCCTCATTTCTCTACTAGAAAGCGCTATAGTGTTCAAGGAGCTTAGATATCTAACCTCCTTGACTCGCATAGTGATTCAAGGAACAACGAAATTCGACATGCAAGCTACCCTCTGGGTGTCAAATTACAAAGCTTGCACCCGGCACCCGAGGCCATACGATATTATATTATTATTATTATAGGTAGGTATAGTTGTTAGAGGGAGAAGATATGCTATCATGCACCACTCATGTCCAGTTCTCGTACCAGTCCAACAACGGGGAATCACAGGCACTGCTGGGTCTAGCGCGGGCCTTGCCGGCTAACGAGCTGGGACGCAAGGGCCTCAACAAACACTCGTGCCATAACCCGGTCTCCATGGGATCCCAGGTGCCGAGTCTCCATTCCCGGAGCGGTTGGGGGGAAAGGCCACGCCTGCCGGAGCAGGGGCATGGTCTCACCGTTCCATAGCAATAGGCCGCCTTCCTCTCTGCCTTTGCCATGGCTTGGTAGACGGAGCAACTGCGGTGTGAAGCCGGATGGGCCCCCTTGCAGTTGGCGCACACCGGCGCGTCCCGTGGCGTCTTGCATCCAGTGTGGTAATGGGCACCTGAACACCGGTTGCATTTGACTGGGGAGCTACAGGATCCCTGGGTATGGCCCCACTTCAGGCAGCGTAAACACTGTAATGGCTGGCCTGAGTGGGGCTTTATACAACCTGACTGCCGGTGGTCCTGGTCCTGATGGCGGCTGGTGACGGCGTCCCTCCTGGCGGGCGCCCCCTCCTGGGAGCGCGGGTGTACGGCGAACACTGCATGTCCCTTGCAAGGGTCAAGGCATGGCACAAGCGCTTCAGGGAAGGAGGGGTGTCGTTAGCCGATGATGCCCGGACTGGGGCACCCCCCTGCATTACCGATGACAACGTCCAGCTGGTTGATGCACTCATTACCCAGGACTGCCGAGTGATAGTGAACGCCACAGCCGCCGTGGTCGGATTGAGCGTCGGAAGTGTGCACACCATCACGAAGGAACGACTGCACTTGCGCAAAGTGTGTGCCCAATGGGTGCCCCACAGTCTTCAATCACACCAGGAAGCATGTTGAATGGCCTACTGTCTTGGTCTTGGTTGGACGATTGATGCATGCTGCTGCTCTTTTTGTATCGTCACGTGACGTGCACGCGTCCCTCGAGCGACGGGCCGTGACCTTCCACGCTCTGGTCGGATCCACACCTCGTAACACACGCCACGATTAGCTGATGTCGTCACCGGTTTGCGCATTCCAGCCTCCAGCTCGTTAGTTTTTGAACGCACCTTGTATTAAAAAAAAGAATAGTTACACTATTTTGAATACACTGCAGTACATTTTTTAAATAATATGAAAGAAACCTAAAGTCCCCTTGAGGAAGATTATGGGGGCTGCATGGCGCAGTCGGTAGGGGTGCTGAGCTTCAAACTGAAAGGGAGTGGGTTCGATCCCCTCCCAGGTAGTGGATTTTAGATACAATACTACTACTTTTGTAAACGCAAATAGCCCTGGGGTTCACTCAGCCTACACCAGAAATAAGTACCGGGGAAATTCCAGGTAGCAAAGACGGCCAGGCGTGGAGCCGACAACTCCATCCCATCTAGTGCCGATGTCACGAAGAGTGGAAGCCTCTACCTTCCACTACTCCCAGGGCCTCCATGGCCTGTACGGAGTTGGCTTTGCTTTTTGAAGAAGATTATGTAAACTATGAAATATGAAAATATTACTTTGCGACATTTTTCCCGGCTGAAGTCTTCTATTATTTCACTGAAATCTAAACTTGCTAAACGGTCACGGGAGGTCATAGCTGGACTGAAAATGGAATAGGAATTATAAATTAGTTTGAAAGTATAATTAATTAATGAATTAAATTTAAAAAATCCATGGCGCTGCCCCCCCCCCCTCCGACCGCGGGGCCCTGGGAAGCATGAGTGCGTCTCCTTAACAGTGTACCTGCTTGCTTCACACGTTTTCAACTTTTCACCACAATGAGCCGTATGGCTGTGAGCTTTCCCTATTAAATGGCACTCTGGTAGCTATGCCACTACGCTATCTGTTGGCGGACGACGTTGAAACCCTTATCAGTAAATCTACTATCCCCCAGGTGGCATCTGCCGTCATCGGATCAAAATCGACGTCGTCTTTTCAGGTGACCTTTTTTTTTCCAGGAGTGTTTGTAGGCTACAACAATATTTACGCATGCACTTGTAAAAATTTATTTTGGATCTATAATACCGTCGTTAACCGACGAATAACATATGGTGTAAAGGTGTCAAATTGTTCTTGTTAGTTAATTCGTTTTAGGGATTTGGGACATATTGGTCATCAGCCCCGTCGTGTGCTCTATTTGGTTGATAATCTGTGTTTCCGTGGTGACTGTAGTAGTGTGTATGATTTTATTATTAGAGTTCGGAAAAAAGTATGAGCCCAGGGATATGAAATAAGGTACTATCACAGCATTTACCTGGAGTGAGTGTGGGGAGAAGATCCACACTCATAATGGGTTGTTAAGACTGTTTTATTAACTATTAACGAGTCATTCTTAAGGCGATCTTAAGTGAGGGTCGGTCTGGCTGAATACTGTACTCGTTTCCACACCACCATGAGGTAGAGTACATGGCGCGTTTTTTAACGTGGTTTCCCCGGTAGGCCTAATCCACGATTCCTCTGATTAATAATAAATGACCCTCATGTTAGGTTATGGTCCACAGTAATATTCAGCAACACTGCGTCTATTTCGTTGTAAACTGGTCGTAACCTTTTGACTATTTCCTCTGGTGACTCGTCAATCGACTTTCTATGGTGAATCTTCGCTGGTTCTCCCGTTAAAGAAGTTAATAATCACTTATACATGTTCAGTCAGACTTATTACATGGCACCAGTTGGTCTCCATCGACTGCCTTTAATAAAACACGAAGAGCTAAATGCTCCTTCGAACATTATAATTTGGGTGAAGTCTGTCATTTTCTTATGTTTCAAAATATTTCAACCATTTCAGTGTAATACTTCTTGGTTCTATTGCATGCCATATGTAGTACGAACATTGTTGCTGTTCCCTCACCTCGGCAATAGCGTTCCAGTAGTGTTTCTGATACTGTTAGAATCTTAGAATTGATATATATCTTTTATCTCCCTCTTCGTGTTCTTTTTTGTAGTCAGATGTGTCTTGGAGTTGATTTTAAGCGACCAGCGCTTACTGAAACAAATGGGAATTCTCCTCTTTAATTATTCAGTTGGGTTAGAATAATCCTATATTAGTTCACACACACACACATGATGGGGAGGGTACTGGATTGGAGGATAAAGTAGTCTCACAGCCAAAGGAGGTCCAGTTATGGGAACGTAACCTCTTCATTGACATGGCTGTGCTCCTGATACCTGCGACCGAGACTACACTTTTATGATGACCCCACTCTCTCTCACATACACACACACAAACTCCCCATTAGACACACATGAATGGGAGGGTATTGAAGGATACAGCAGTCTCACAGCCAATGGGGGTCCAGTTATGGGTATGTAACCTCCTCACTGACATGGCTGTGCTCCTGATACCAGTGACCGAGACTGCTCTATGATGATACGCTCTCACTCCCATCACCAGACAAACATGATATCTGTTAATAAACTAGACACTTACCGATTCTCAAAACACTTACTGGTCCTTAGTTCAATACTACCCCACCGAAGATACTCATGACTCTCAATCTCCATTTTTGCAGTTGGCGATACTGACTGTTGAATCTATGAGGCACCGAGGATAGCCGGTTCTTGTACAGTAGAGCAACAGAAGATTCGACAAGACACATGAGGAATGTCTGGGATGACTTACACGTTGATCTAGTTAGCCTACTTTGATCTGCAATTCACTAAATGCCAAAGCCATTAGTTAGCATGAACCCTAAAAGACGTGGATCAGATCAAGCAGGTTGGAAGTTTAACCTGGAAATACACCGTAGCGTTGCTCGATGATTGGGTTATATCTTGGCCATTCATTTGCACGTGTGGGATAAGTAGCCTATTATACGGTACTGTATTTGGTAAGAATTTCGACGATGTGCACATTCTGGCAGTTCACATCGGCGACATGATACAGCTTCAAATCCCTCGCAATGGAATTAGTTATATGACAATATACAATCGATATGGTTACGCGCTGATTGTTAGGTACATGGTTTGTTGAGTTCGTACCAATGCCAACTAAAATGGTTGGTTCCTCAGGGGCTGCGACAACGCGGTCATGTAGCCCTGCGTACTTTGGGCGTGTGTAGACGCCGTGGTGTAGAATCTGTCTGATAACGAGTGTTAGGGATGTACAGAACTAGCACCAATAGAGCGCACTGCTGTGGTACTGGGTAAGCGCAAGGCGCTCTTCATTTGTCTCCTGTGTTCTCATGCCGCTAATATTCACGAATTTAAGTGCTTTAAATTATTATATTCGTGACTATGCCGAGCTATTGCAGTGTTCCTCTTTGCAAAAATCGTTTCACCAATTTCCAGAAAATTAAGAAATTAGGAAGAAATGGTTAGGCTACATGCTATTAGAAGGAAAAAATTCGGTTGGAAAAATCTGACCGAAAATATTAAAGTATGTTCCCATCATTTTCAACCCTATGACTTCACGAAAACTGTGTTTGGTAAGTCTGATGTACAAAGGGAAATTATTCCTATTTTGTACCTATAAACAGATCAGACATTTCGATAACAACCATTGAATTTATGCGTTTGTATTTAAGTAACCTTGTGTATTTGAAGGTGAGAGAGCAAGATTAAAACCGGGAGCTGTTCCATCGCTTTTCCCGAGGACCACGAACACAACAAAACAAAAATAGGAAAAGGCCATACACAAGAAAATTGCCGGATTACCGCGGTAAGCCTACAATATCGGAATCTGCAGAAATTATCTCCATTGAAGTAGACTACGGGAAGAAATCGTCAATATACACGAAGAAGTGAATGTAACATTTGTGACTCCCATTTTCAAAGACATCAATACTCGGACAAATACTTCAAGAATAAATATCGCAACATTAAGTCACAAACGTACAATGGTTCGTTTCTTGAAATCAGAATTAATTTATCGTCACCTTCCATCTGCCCGACGGAGAATGAGTTAGCGACTGGCTTCTACATTCTTGAGACATAGTCAGATGAATGGAGACAGTTCGTGGCCCTAAAGCAGGGATTCTCAAACTTTTTAAACATCGTACCCCTAAATCGTTTTCCAAAGGGTACGGGAACGATTCTTATTGAGAAATTGACAAAATGACATAAGAATGAATTTTCGAGCTATACATTACCGGTATCAACTTTCTATGATTATGTTTGCCTTAAAACACGACAGTTTCATGTAAGCTATCAACCTAAGAAAAGGCATGAATCGAAGTCTATAAGCAAGGGGAGCAAGTGAATATTTAAATCTCTATTTATGATTTAATTTTATGGAGATATATTTATCAATATAGGCCTACAATAGTCAAGTAATAGTAATCTTTACGAGAAAGCATGCTGAATCTGAATAATAAAGCGTGTTAGAAGTTTGTTACTACCGCTGTAGGCTATTTATTCTTCCTTCCTCCCGCAAGTTTTAGTGCCTCTGTTCCGTAGCTCATTTTGCAGATGTTTAACGCTTAAACGCTGAAAATCGTCCATAATATATTAGGGTACCTATAGAATTAATTAATATAGTCTTTGAGTAAAATTAGAGAAAATGAAATTTACTTTAGCATAGAAATCTCGGTCACAATCTATACATTCCTCGCAGCAGACTGAGAGAAACATAAGACGATCGCCATGCGCTTACCCAGTACTACACGAGCACTATCTGGCGCGAACTTTCTCCGGCTACATCCCTCTGTATTAGTTTGTGTTATCTGTAATTAAGGTAAGGACTGCAGACGTTCAATTTCAAGTACTTCCTACTTTTGCTACCAAATGCTATCGTCAACGACACCTAGCCGTGAACTTGGCTCCTAGATGCTGCCGCAACCGGCACCTGGTGGTGAACGTTGGAACTTAATAGAGCGTTAATCAAAATAATATAACCTACAAATTTAGCTTCACACAATTGTAGTTAGTGGAAGATTCTTTTACATGCCATAAATCTATGTAATGGGCACGCCGGCTTTACTTTTTAAAGCCCAGTATAAGAATCCTTTTTGACGGCATTTGTCTGGAGCGTGGCTCTCTATGAAAGTGAAACTTGGACTGTTGGAGCAGCAGAAAAGAAGAGAATTGAAGCGTTTGAAATCTGGTGTTACAGGAGAATGTTGAAGAACAGATCGGTACATAGGGTTGCGAATGACCAGGTGTTAAGACGAGTAGAAGAGGAGAGATGTTTCTGGCGACTGCAAATGAAGAGAAGAGATAGGTTGGTAGGACACATGCTAAGACACCCAGGTAGAGCAAACTTAGCTATAGAAAGAAGGGTCGAGGATAAGAACTGTAGGAGTAGACAAAGGTTAGAATATGTTAAACAGATTGCCTCAGATGTAGGTTGTGCCCGGTTGTGGTATGGTATCTTTGTAGAGATGAAACGATTAGCTCAGGATAGGGAAGTATGGAGTGCTGCATCAAACCAGTCGAAAGACTGATGACTTAAACAACAACAACATAAGAATCACTGCCAACGAGAAGGAACAGCAATAGTGTGAATCTGTCACATGACCAAGCTAGTCTATTATATATTTAGCTAAATAATTCATGATTTTTGGGCTAATGTCGTGTGTATTTAGATTAGAACCATACGTTTCGGAGAAACAGTAGGGGAGAGTGATGGGTTCTAACGCACTCTATAACCCTCTTTGGCCCACTACTAAGCCTCAGCCATGTAATATTTGCGATAGTTGGCGAACCCATGGTCGGATGTTGACAAATGAGGTTTCGTTGGACTGGAGCTGACGAGATGCAGATTATGTGGAAAGCAGTGTGAAAGGTACCATGTGCTGGTGTGTACCAAGAGAAGGACATCCCTAAATTCTTTCTGCAAAGACTAAATTTTATTTATGTATGAGAGTATGAAATGTGTATATATGTATACTGCATTTGGCTATTTGGCTGCGTTAAATATTATTATTATTAAATAAACAAAAAATTGGGACTATGAGAAAAGCAATTGTGTGACGATAAAAGAGCTCTATAACATGACCCAGCTGTGGAGTCTCTCTTGGGGCAGATGGATATCGAAATACAGTTTGCCCTGGACAGGCACACAAGATAGGCAGGTTGAAGGGGCAACATCAATATAAGAAGAACATATCATCGAGCTGGTCATAGAAACAGATAAGGCTGGCACCAGTACATCGAATTATGAAAGCCCAACAGGTTTGTCAATGAGATAGTTTTAATTCACCGGCCGTGAAAGCCAATATACCAGATAGTTTTAAGATTGTTTGCAGAACAATGTTCTCCTACCCGATATTCCCATTTCTATGGAGTCTGGGATTTGTAAAACAGAGAGCCATGTAGGTTATACATAATGTGTATAATGCAGGTGAAGTTTGGACCAACCATCGTTATTAGCCGTGGCTATCAGAATGCAACTTTTCATGTGTACGGTAACTTTCACCTGCAGTCAAGGCTCAGAGGGAGGGTGTATCAGGGGGAAGTGCGTCCGGACAAGAGCCGGGGGGTAGTAAATGCAGTGCTGCAATGCGTACAGCGCTCAGTGACTTCTCCGGGGTACATTTTTGCATGAAATATAGAAGTTTCTTTTAAGTTTTCAACCTTGAAGGCACACTTCAACTGAGTTTTGGTCAGCAATCCCAAAAATATCCTTTTTTTTTTGTATAATTACGCCTCTGTGTACTATTTGGGGACCAGTCCCCGGTAGTATGAATGACAATCTAGTGGAGAATGTGACATGAATTATGAAGATAATTTTGTAGCCATGGAAATATTTGCGGCACATGCTTTATGGGCAGATGTACTACACTACAATTCTGTCAGATGGTGACTCTAAAACTTTCTTTCAATCACCTTGTTCATGAAAGCATAGACCGTACCTCAGTTTCCCATTTTTTGAAACAAAATTTGCAACTTGCCTATCATTTTTGCAGCTATAATGTTGCAAATTTTTATACTCATTCTACACACATCAAAAAAAGTTTTGCATCACCTCGGTTCCCAGATCTCCGGCATATAGACGTTGACTGTGTATATTGTATCCAAGATACAGTCCCTTTGACTGTTCATAGATGTCACTAAAACTGCTCAAAGATGTAAACAACCATGCATGAGCAGGGCCTATTAGACGGAGGGGGTACGACAGCCGATCAGTTCCAGTCATTCCACCAGGACGAAGGTACGCTGCTCATGTTGTCTGTAGTTCTACCATGCCTAGAAGGTCAATACCGCAGTTCGATCGCGTCCGCATTGTTACTTTGTGTCAAGAAGGGCTCTCAACAAGGGAAGTTTCCAGGCGTCTCAGAGTGAACCAAAGCGATGTTGTTCGGACATGGAGGAGGTACAGAGATACAGGAACTGTCGATGACAGGCCTCGCTCAGGCCGCCCAAGGGCTACTACTGTAGTGGATGACCGCTACTTACGGATTGCCGCTCGGAGGAACCCTGACAGCAATGCCACCATGTTGAATAATGCGTTTCGTTCAGCCACAGGACGTCGTGTTTCAACTCAAACTGTGCGCAATAGGCTGCATGATGCGCAACTTCACTCCCGACGTCCATGGCGAGGTCCAGCTTTGCAACCCCGACACCATGCAGCGCGGTACAGATGGGCCCAACAACATGCTGAATGGACCCCACGGAATTGGCATCACGTTCTCTTCACCGATGAGTGTCGCATATGCCTTCAACTAGACAATCGTCGGAGACGTTTTTGGAGGCACCCTGGTCAGGCTGAACGTCTTAGACACACTGTCCAGCGAGTGCAGCAAGGTGGTGGTTCCCTGATGTTTTGGGGTGGCATTATGTGGGGCCGACGTACGCCACTGGTGGTCATGGAAGGCTCCGAAACGGCTTTACGATACCTGAATGACATCCTCCGACCCATAGTGCAACCATATCGGCAGAATATTGGAGAGGCATTTGTCTTCATGGACGACAATTCTCGACCTCATCGTGCACATCTTGTGAATGCGTTCCTTCAAGATAACGACATCGCTCGACTACAGTGGCCAGCATGTTCGCCAGACATGAACCCTATCGAACATGCCTGGGATATGTTGAAAAGGGCTGTTTATGGACGTCTTGACCCACCAACCACTCTGAGAGATTTACGCCGAATTGTCGTTGAGGAGTGGGACAATTTGGACCAACAGTGTCTTGATGAACTTGTGGATAGTATGCCACGACGAATACAGGCATGCATCAATGCAAGAGGACGTGCTACTGGGTATTAGAGGTAGTGGTGTGTACTGCAATCTGGACCACAAATGCTGAAAGTCTAGCTGTATGATGGTACAACATGCAATGTGTGGGTCTCATGAGCAATAAAACGAGCTGAAATGTTGTTTGTGTTGATCTCTATTCCCTTTGTATTTAAAGGTTCCGGAACTCTTGGAACCGAGGTGATGCAAAACTTTTTTTGATGTGTGTATATCAATGCATCCATAAGTTCAGTGATTCTGATTTGTTTTACTGTAGTATTCTTAGTTTTTATATTAAATATATTTTAATTTTATAATTATAGGTATTTATTTATTTAGCTTATGGCTAGAGATACAGTAGGAATTTATATATGTATATCCAAATTCTGGATATAGCCAATAGTCTCTGGGGTCACGAGAGCAAAGTCACTAGCACTGCCACTGTACTTTCTTTTGCTGCACTCGGTGATGATGTGCTGGATCGTCTGTTCTGTAGCACCACAGTCACACTCAGGCGTTGAAATTCTGTTCCACTTGTAGTGGAAGGCTGCACAGTTCCCATGGTTGGTTTGTATCCGGTTCAATATGGACCATAGTCTACGAGGGAGGTTGAAACCAAGTGATGGAGTCTTCTTCACAGGAGGCATTGTTGGACAACATTTGTTGTTGAGTCTCTTCTGCCACTCAACGAAAGTTTGGTAGTTGCTGTTCCTCAAGTTCATGGCATCTCGTGTTGATGGTTTTCTGGAACGCAGGCGACCAGTAATTGCATCGCTGATGTCATCATGTATCGGCAGTCCTGGATTGTTCATTATTTTATTGAATTCTTTTAGGAGAGCATCTTTACGTCTGAGATTTGGAGGTGGAATATGACTTAACACTGGTAGCCAATGTGTGGGAGTAGATTTGATTGTGCCAGTGATGAGATGCATTGTGCTGTTCAGTTGGGTATCTACAACATTTGTGTGAGCACTATTGAGCCAGACAGGAGCACAGTATTCGGCAGTCGAGTACACCAAACCTAGAGCTGAGCATCGCAGAGTTGCAGCTGAGGATCCCCAAGTTGTTCCACATAGCTTATGAATTATGTTGTTGCGGGTTCCTATTTTTGCAGCAACATTCTGGAGATGTTGTTTGCAAGACAGCGTTCTATCCAATGAGACCCCCCAGATATTTAGGGTATCTATTGTGTCTCAATTGCTGGTTGTCCATGTACACCTTCAGCTCCCTATTAGCTATTTTGTTGTTTAGATGAAAGCAACAAACTTCAGTTTTGCCCTTCTAAGGGCCAAACTGCCACTAGGAACTTAGGATCTGTCCTACGTGTCTGTCAACTAAACATTGAAGGTATAATAATAAGTAATTAATGGGATAACAAAAATTGTAAATTGTGTTCATTTATATCTCGACAAATATTCATTTGCACTTAAAATCAACCACAAGATTTGCTCTTATACTAATGATTTATGTGGGAAAGTCATGAAAATGAGCTACCTCCATTAGTTGGGCACAAGGAGCATTTTCAAAATTTGCATAATTTGGACACTAGGGAGACGAGACATTAACCAGGGTATCGCCTGCTTAACATGATCATGTCTAGTGAGCCTGGGAATTGACAACTCTAAGCTTCATCTGTTTTCCAGTGGCTTTGGGATGGATTTTCTGCATATTCCCTTTCCTTCCAAAGTCCATCCATCATCGTTCTTGAAGGGTTGAGGGCACTTCTTACTCTATTTTCTCTTTTTCTTTATTATTTTCCTTTTTTTTCTTATAGTATGTAAATTATTTGTAAGTACAGGGTGATTCATGTAAAACACATGATTTTCATTTCATGTTTATTTTGTTTGGTTCCTTAGTGTAGGGGCTGTGACAATGCGGTCATGTAGCCCAGTGTACTTTGGGTGTGTAGAATCTGTCTGATAAGTGGTGTTAATTATGAGGACTGTATTAGTGTGTGTTATCTGTGATTCAGGTAGAAGGACTGCAGACGATTAATTTTCTCATGTAGTTCCTACTTTTGCTACCAAATGCTACCATCCACAACACCTAGCTGCGGACGTGGCTACTAAATGCCATCGCAGTCACCACCTGGCGGCGAACGTTGGAACTAATATAAAGCGTTATCAGCCTAACCTAAAAAATTTTAGCTTCCACAAGTGCCGTGTAGTTAGTAAAGCCAACTCCGTGCATGTCATGGTAGCCCTGGGAGTAGTGGAAGGTAGAGGCTTCCACTCTTTGTGACATAGGCACTAGATGGGATGGAGTTGTCAGCTCCACGCCCAGCTGTCTTTGCTCCCAGGAATTACCCAGGTACTCATTTCTTGTGTAGGCTGAGTGAACCCCAGGGCTATTTGCGTTTCCGAAAGTGGTAGTTTTGTTTCTAAAATCCACTACCTGGGCGAGGATCGAACCCACTCCCTTTCAGTTAGAAGCTCAGCGACTCTACCGACTGCGCCACGCAGCCCCCTCAAGTGTAGTTAGTGGAAGGTTCTTTTCATGCCATAAATCTATGATATGAGACCGCAGGCTTAACTTCCTCTCTGAAGGAAGGCATACTGAGGGATCATGTTTATTTTGACATGAAGGATGCTAGTAACATGCTATAGCCTCTTAAATGTCCAGAATATCTGGCAGATGACTGTGCCGTTGAAGGTTGTCAGTACGTAAATAGCGGCTTCGGTGGTGTAGTTGGTGGCATGCTGAACTGCTGTGCCCAAGATAGCGGGTTCAAACCCGGCCGAAGTCGTCGGATTTTTTAAGAGCGTTAAAAATCCTTCAGTATGCCTTTCTTCGGAGGGGAAGTAAAGCCGGCGGTCCCATGTCATAGATTTATGACATGTAAAAGATCCTTTCACAGACTAAACTTGTGTAAAGCTCAATTGTTAGGTTAGATTTCATCAGAATGCTCTATCAATGTTCCAACGTTCGCCGCTAGGTATCATTGATATCTGGTAGCGAAAGTTGGAACTACTTGAATTTGAACGGAACTTGTAGCTCACCCTAATAAGGGTGTCCCCTGTAAGCAGCTTCAGACTCAGGCAAGCCGAACATGTCCTTGGACACTCCCGGCACTAAAAGCCATAAGATAAATAAAAATAAATAAGTACGGTAAGTAAATGAAACATTTCAGAGTATCCTATGCAAATAAAATCGTTTTACATGAATCATGCTGTAGTTGGTAGTGGTAAGGGAAGTTACCATCCTCAAAATTAGGGGCTGATGAGGAGAAATGTGGTGGCTTGGATTCCACATAACAAGGACGTCACGTGGCTTATGATCACAAAATTAGTGGACTCGTAAAACAACAAACTTCCTTTCTTCCTGATAGGCCACGGCCACTCCCTGCCCAGTGAGATCATTTGAGTTCTACCTGTAAATTAAGTAATTACAATTTTACCTTTCATGGCTTAATTCCACACAAAGCAGTCTGTGTTGTGCACACAAAGCAGTCTGTGTTGTGCATTATATTATTTGATTTGTATTTTAGAGCAATGAGAAATTTCAAAAAATTATATTAAATGAACGTTTTGAGAGTATTCTCATAAATTGTACTTGCCAGAAACTTAAATAGAGTGCAACCTTTAAATTACTTTTGTAAAGGGCGGTGGAGAGGTCAAACTCTTTCAACAGTAAGGACTCTCATCACACCACATTCCTATGAAGATTTCACCACATATATATGAAATTAATTATAATTATATCACAGTAAAATGTTTTCTTTATAACAGTGCCCATTTAATATAATTATAGATTACATGAACTATCAAAGGAATTCTAGACCTTGTTCATAATGAGTTACATGTAGGTTTTATGTGTTTCAGAGCCATTTCCAATGAAGAAAAGTTGAGAGCCTCATGCAGTGGCTCTGAAGAAAAAACTAGCATACAAGAAAGGTGTCTTTGGATACAAACCCTGTTGGCGCAAGAAAAAGAATTACATGTTAAGCAAGTCAGGGAAATTAATATCAAGTTCAAGGAGCAGGAATTAATTCTGAAACAGCAGACTTCCTGTACCAAATGAAATGTATTTATTAATTGTACAGTACAGTATGTAAATAAATACCTATGAAAATGAACCCATGCATTATGTATTTAAAATAAAAAGTAAACTATGGAACATTGCAAACAGCTGCTGAACTTGTAGGCTATTGTTGTCGGTGTAACTTAGCCGGTAGAATAAAAGGATAGGGGCACATCCTGTTGATGTCCCACCGCTTTAAACAATAATAGTAATCAGAATAGGAAGATGATTACTCGCAAATAGTTAATTTTTTATCCCAAGAAGATTTGCCATTGTTGCACCACTGTGACTGATTAAGGCCCTAGCCTTTTTGCAGCATGTTGATAGAAAAACGAGATTGAGACATAGAGTTTTTTATTCATGTAACTTACGTATGGTTATTGGTCAGGAGGCAGAACATTGAGAAAAACTGCTCCTTGAAAGAATTTAAATTTTGATTAAGGTATTTAAAAATGTTGAGACAGATGCCTAATTAAGAAAACAACCTACGATAAATGAAACTAACAATTAGATAATAGTAACATTAAGGCGTTGCCAGAAGTGTTAAATCCAGGATCGGATCCTGGCTCTGGCAGCGACTGTCCTGACCAAGGATCATGAAATTATTAGTTCAGTCGGTCACTCTTGTATAAAAACGTGCCTAGAGACGGGGCCACCTCAGGTTTTGTTGCATTCTGGCAATTCTGCCAACACAACGACACTTACTCGGGATTGAGCCTGTTGTCCTCATTGCTGGGTGCATGTGCGTTTCTGCTGCGGTTAGAAGAGATAATCTCTGAAGCACTACAGAAGTTAACCACTGAGCTGATAACATTCTTATTTACAGCAAACGCCATGCTAAACACCGGCATATTTTTACCTAACTCCATTATAGATTCTATATCCTTTTGTGTCCATTACATCGTTGTCCTGATATCGTGTTTCTTGCAATGCCAGTATTGATATGTATGTTCATGCATCATCGTCGTCAGTTCTTTGTGCTCACCAAACTTGAGTAGTGAGTTAACGTTTAGTATCCCAAAGTATTATTTTTGCTTCGTCCTGAGTTTTGTACGTTTAGACATAGAATTTCTAATAGGTTGCAGTTCCCCTAAGCATCTAATTGGTGTATGCTCCCCAGAATCCAAAGACCGACGTGCACAGCTTAGGCTTTCACGGCCGGCGTTCATAATTAAGTACAAGTTTTTCGGGCTTGAATCCACTGCTGACCAAGGAAAGGAGCGGAACCCTTGATAATGCCGGACGCAGTTTCTGGTGAAACGTCGGGTGATATCCTGTCTGGACCACGGCCTACAAGCCCGAAAAACTTGTAATTAATTACCTACGTGCACATTCATTGAATCTTAACTTGATGAAGCTGTTTTGAATATTCTCGAATCGTGAGCTCAATGTTTAGAGAAAAGGAACCTTTATGGTTTCTATAGACTTCTGCCATTGGTCTACCATGGCTCTTGATAGGTATGTGGGTACAGTCGTTGCACCCTCTGATTTGTTAAATGCCCCATTTGTTAGAATTTCTTCTGCCTCCTATCATATTTTTCCTGAGAGTTCAGGATTCTTACATACTGTATGTTCGAAGTTGCTTTGCCAAATGCTCGGATATAAGACAGCCTTTCATGCGCTAGATAGGCTTACTCCCCGAAGGTCACCATATAGGCCTACAATCAGAAAAGAAAAAGGATGAGAGCCTAGTTACAGTATTGTTTTTGTACGATTCAGAGTTTAATGACACGGTTTCATTTTGGTGAGACATAGCCTACACATGGTCAATAAAATTTTATTGTGTCATCAATCAGAAAGTTATTATGGTAAGGAAGATAAGTCCACATTCATTTTCTCAGATAATGTATATTATCAACTGGAGGTTTTATGTAACTAGTCTGTAACATAGGCTAGCTTTTTTTGGTGGAACACTGAAGTCATCTTCCCCAGAAAAATATCCCATTGAACTACTGCTCGGGTCTAAGCTGCGTGAACCTGAGAGGAATGTGCATCGCGGACTATGAGAAGTGGTGTTGGCGAGAGATGAGGTTTCTCGGTCCGTGCATAGTACAGAACCAATACTTTGGTCGGTGACTCACTCACTCATTCGTAATGGCACAGTGGTTTGAGCAACGGCCCTATGTTAGCAGTATTGGAATAGAAAGGAATACCAGATATCACGGCGGGCTGTTGACAGACCCTTCCCTGCTCTTTTCCCTCACCCCACAAGTTCACAGAGCTTGGACCCGAGCAGGTTATTGATCCATTGACCTACGGTATATGAAACATGGCCTTCGGATTAGCCTAAAACATATGTTGTACTATTTTAATGTGTAGATGAATTGGAACATCTTGGGGTATGTAGTTGGTCAGAACCTAGTGCCTAAGGCTTTCTAATTCTCGCCTGCGGGTTGGATCAAGGTACTCGCGCCTTATGAGGATGAACAGAAGAGATGGGTTCGATCCCCATATAAGCCATCTTAGAAGTGGTTTTCTGCGATTCTCCAATTCAATTCCAGGGAAATACTGGGATGGTTCCTATAAGACCATAGCCACCTTCTCCTTAACTCTATCATCAATTACAAATACACAGACACACAATAACCCATTCGATATCAGGCAGATTATTTACATAGCCTACCGGTAAGTACATGGGGTTGATGACCATGATGTTCAAAGCCCTGAATGAAACAGCAACAGCCTGTTTCATGACTTTCACCTAGGCTATTAAGACACTCATTTTTCACAGGAAATTCACAGAACGGTAGGCTACTCTTTCCATTTATTGTCTGGGATGTGTCTCCAATTAATGCAGTCAGAAGCAAAATGGTTTTCCCTACTGAGATCACTATTTTGCGGGTTATATTGTTGTTAATTCATTGTAGGGTCTTGGTAATCAGCCTCGTGCAGTAGATTGCGTATTATAGACCTATCAGTAGTGTGCATGTTTGTATATAACCACTTTTAACCCAATAATGAGGCCAGGAAACAGGATTATTACGAGAAGTCATCTAATGCGTGTTTCTTGCGTACGTGTTCCTAAGGTACGGTACGGTAGGCTATGGGCTAATAGGCTACTTTACATTACCGGTACCGTATTTTAGGTTATTTAGGGCCGTGTATCAGTACTGGAGGTATGAACGGCTTGCATCAAAATAGGCTAACAGGCTAATCATGTAACTTATGTATAACCTAATTAATAATAAACACCTAGGCCTACATATCAGTCTGATACGATACGGTACCGGTATATAAGCAGTTGACCTACCGGTAGGCCTTTGATATAAATTACGGCTCTTTTCCTGTGGAAAATACAAACGGACGGGAGCCAAATTATTGTGGGTGATGAATATTAATGCAATACAGTCAGAATATCTTTAAATAAACAAATAATACACTTTAAAAAATTAACCTACACTGTAGTACCGTACCTAACCAACAAAAGAATGGGGACTTTTACCGTACCTTAATTAGATACTTTTCGTACCGCTATTTGGTTTTATTTCGAATGTTCTTATTACCGATAGCTGAAAGTTTATCGTGGCATCAAACCGTAGACTAATAACTAAAATCTGTAACATTGGAGAAAGTGGAAGTCATCGTCTGCTTCGCCGTCTTTCAAACTGAACTAAAGGCAAAATCACGTTTGTCACAACATCTTTTGAAAAACGGCAGCTCAGAAAATATTTTCTATGGATTCTAGAAATCTCAAATTTCAATTGCGATTTTTCAGCAGTTGGTAGCACTGATATTATTTTCAAATACGGCATTGAGATATTTAGATATAGATCTTTACTCCTACCAAATTTCGTTTCGATTGCTGCAGCCGTTTAGTAGTTGATGGGGGGGGGGGGCACATACACACACAGCTAGACAGACAGAAGGACAGACAGACACACATTGGCCCGGATCGATCTCATAAGTCTACTTTTTCCTCATTTTTGCAAAATGTGAAAAGTATTCTAATAAAATCAGAGCATGAAGATGAACATAATGTATGAAAAAATGAGGTATTGATTGGCGTAGTATTATTAAGAGTTGTCTACTAATCAATACGGTAATAATAATAATAATAATAATAATAATAATAATCGTGTGGCCTCCGGAAAGGCCGGGTGCAGGTCTTTGTAGTTGACGCCCGTGGGCGACCTACGCGTCGTAATGAGGATGAAGTGATGATGAAGACGGCGCATACATCCAGTCCCCGAGCCATAGGAATTAACCCCAGGAGAGTAAAATACCTGATGGCCCGGCCGGGAATCAAACCCGGGACACTTTGGGCCAAAGCTTAGCAGGCTAACCATTTAGTCACGGAGCCGGACAATACGGTAATAATAATGTCGTATGGCCTCGAGTGCCGGGTGCTAGCTTTGTTGTTTGACACCCAGAGGGCAGCTTGCATGTCGAATTTCGTCGTTCCTTGGAACGCTACGAAAGTCAAGGTGGTTAGATTCTAAGATTCTTCACACTATAGCGCTTTCTAGTAGAGAATGGAGGAACTTTGTGATGGCGGAAAATCCCGAGATTAATTTTGCCATTATGAACACGGCCTACTGAATTCAAGTGGGTTCTTTAACATGCCAACAACGTATGATAAGCATGTGATTTTGTCGCCTTTCAAAAATCACTTACCACGGCGCCAGGAGCGAACCTGCATGCTTGTGGTTGGTAGACCGACACGTTAACCACTCACCCACCGTGGCATGCGATCAATACGGTAAATATCATACATTCTCCTAGCATGGTGAACGTTATTGTTTTTTATATTAGAAGAAAGTTCAGACAAATTACGTGTACTAAAGTAGTGGAATAGAATCGAGTTTGAAATAACCTGCTGGGAAGGAAATCAAACCCGGGTAACCACCCTCTCTTCCCTCGAGATTAATTTCCTGCGAAGGTACAAGCGAGACGATAATAATCTGAAGTAGACGGTTGATAGAAGAGAGTGGAACAGGCGAGGAACAGCTAAAAATACCGCCCTGTTTTAAGAGTTCAACTACACCATGCAGTTTCAACAACGATCATGCATAACATTGCAATAGGATCCTCTGTCACCAAATCTACTCTTGTTGTTGTTGTTGTTTCATTTTCGGGACTTTGACATCGTGGTCATTTTGCCCTGTGTACTTGGGTGTGATTAGAATTTGTAAAATAACTTGTGTTATTGTGGTGTCTGCAGCAGTAATAATAATAATAATAATAAAATTAATAATAATAATAATTCGCTATCGTTTTACCCTCTAGGGTTGGCTTTTCCCTAGGACTAAGCGAGGGATCCAACCTCTACCGCCACTGAGGGCAGTGTCCTGGAGCTTGAGACTCTTGAGTCGAGGATACAACTGGGGTGTGTGACCAGCACTACTCCAGGCGGCCTCACCTGCAAGGCGAACAGGGGGCCTGATGAAGGGATGGGAAGAGTGGGACGGTTAGGCAAGGAAATGGGAAGGAGGCGGCCGTGGCCTTACAGTAGGAACCATCCCGGCATTTGCCCGAAGACGAAGTGGAAAACCACAGAAAACCACTTCGAGGATTGCTGTGAGAATCGAACCCCCTCTACTCATTTTGGCCACCCGACGCTGAGTAGACCCCGTTCCAGTCCTCACACCACTCTTCAAATTTCGTGGCAGAGCCGGGAATCGAACCCAGGACCTCCGGGGCGGCAGCTTACCATGCTGACCGCTACGCTACGGAGGTGAAAATAATAATAATAATAATAATAATAATAATAACTTGTAGCTCACCCCATGGATGTCCGCTGGAAGCAGCTACAAACTCTGGCGAGACGAACATGTCCTCGGACACCCCCGGCACTAAAAGCCATACGCTAAGTAAATAAATAAATAAATAAATAAGTACGGTAGTAGAAGTAGTAGTGGTGGTGGATTTGTTGTTGTTGCTGCTGTTGTTGTAGGTATGCATTTGAGGAATGGGAAGGAGGCGGCCGTGGGCGTAAATTAGGAACCATTCTGGCATTTGCATGGAGTAGAAGTGGGAAACCACGGGAAACCACTTCCAGGAGGGCTGAAGTGGGAATCGAACACACCTCTGCTCAGTTTTGCCTCACGAGGCTGAGTGTACCCCGTTCAAGCCCTCACATCAGAATGAAATTTTGACTGTCTGCGTGTATCAGCGGTAACGTTCTCGCCTGCTGTGGCCAAGGTTGCAAGATCGAATCCTGGCGCAGTCAGCTGGCATTTAAGGGTGCGCAAATCTTAGGGAGCCGTGTCAGTAGATTTACTGGCGCGATTAAGTTCCCCCATAGGGACAAAATTCCGGTACCCCGGGGTCTCTAACAGGCGCAGTAGTTAACCTCTTAAGTCATATTCTTTAAAGAAATTGTATATGTAATAACTAGGACCCGGATGTTGATGACATGTCATCTTTTTACTGAGCTGTCTAAAACAATGCTGAAGTACATAGAAACTCCCGACGGGCCATCCCGTCTTCAAATATGTCAGTTTTATTTTGCATCTTTTTGCATTTTTTTCCTATTTTTCCATTTTAAGAGCATTTAAAAAAATGGTAGATTTTTGGTCATATTTTAGAGAAATCGGCCTTTTAAGTTTTTTTTTCTTTTTCAATTTAGTCATTTCACAGCTTTATATGAGAGATTTACGTCTCTCAGAGTTAAGAAGAAGCTAGTAGCTGATACAAGATAATTGAAAATATTGAAATAGAATATTTCAGTATTGCTATTAGTAGAAAAATATATATCTTGGACGCAAAAGAACGGTACCGTTTTCGTCGCAAGCCAGTTATTAGCGGAATGGAATGTTATCTGCTCTGTTGGCCAAGGTCAGCTGTGGCGGGGTAGAAAGGGGAAGGGGTGTATATTCTTGTCTAAGTTCCGCATAATTCACGGCGAGAGATATCGTTCATTGCCACTTTCTCCATTTTATAGAGCATTTTTCGAATTTTTGAAAGATTGGTGAGTTTATTATTATAAGGTAATTTTCTCTATTTTATAGTGCATTTTTCAAATTTTTAGGTAATTTATTACAGTCATTTTTGAAAATTTTAAGTGCATTTTTAATCTTCTTTACCGCATCAACATCCGAGCCTTAGTAATAACTTTTAAGTTATCAGGGGGATGGGGCTTAAAATATCTATAGGTTTTCAGCATTTATTTATCTAAATGTAAAATCAAAATGCTACTTTTGTATAGGCTACATTTTTATTTTAAGAGGATTCAATATTAAAATTAATGCACCAATGGCTGCATCATTATATCAGTTAAGGGTTTAAAATAAAATTATATCCTAAAATCAGTAGCCAACTAATACTTGTTGCTCCTTACTAGTACAAAATCAATATTCATTGATCCGAAATCACAACTTGGCGTGAGGGATTTGCTTGTTATTCCGCCATGCTTGTTTACATCTCAGATGAACTCCAGTTGTAGAGGACAGACGTCTACAAAATGTTATGTTAGTTACTTCCGGAAGCAAAATTCCAAACTCAAGTAGTACTAAATAATGCCCAATAGATGGCAGGATATGTCAGAGATTAACTCGGCACTCGAAAGCGAATGGGTAATATATAAGAAAAAGTTATTTTGCAACGTTTATAAACGGGTGAAGCACTCAACGGGTTAAAGGGTCGTAAAACCAATAACATTTTTTTTTTGCAGAGCCGAGAATCGAACTCGAACTTCCGGGACGGGAGACAGGAATGCTAGCCACTACACTAGGAAGTCGACAATTTAACAATAACAACTCACTCCTGCTTGAAAAGTGAATTTTTAGTAAGGAACTAATTACATCCTCATAGCGGCTTCGGTGGCGTAGTTGGTAGCATGCTGAACTGCTGTGCCCAAGATAGCGGGTTCAAACCCGGCCGAAGTCGGAGAACGTTAAAATCCTTCAGTATGCTTTCCTTCGGAAGGGAAGTAAAGCCGGCGGTCCCATGTCATAGATATATGGCATGATAAAGATCATTCCACAGGCTAAACGTGTGTGAAGCTAAATTTGTTAGGTAAGATTTCGTCAGAACGCTCTATCAAAGTTCCAACGTTCGCCACTAGGTATCATTGATATCTGGTGGCGAAAGTTGGAACTACATGAAATTGAACGGAACTTGTAGCTCACTCTATGGGTGTCCGCTAGAAGCAGCTACAGCCTCTGGCGAGCCGAACATGTCCTCGGACACTCCCGGCACTAAAAGCCATAAGATAAATAAATAATAATAATAACATAAACATAACCCCTGGCATTACAGCCCATGACGGGCCTAAGTCTATCAAGCGACCGCTGCCCAGCCATTTGGCCTTCAGATATTGGAGTGACGCGTGATCAGCTCATCGGGTCCCCTCGGCCGTTAATCTTGGTTTCCGTGATCGGGACGCTGCCTCACTGTTAGACAGCTACTCAATTGTCCTCAAGAGGCTGAGTGCACCCCGTTCCAGCCCTCACGTCAGTTTCTAAAATCCATGACGGAGCCGGGAATCGAACCCGAAGCCTCCGGGTGAGAGACAGGCGCGCTAACCCAACACCACGGGGCCGGTAAATAAATATAAATACATCCTCATTAGTACGCGTCAAATCTGCACTTCGGCTTTAGACAAGTTCACTGCCACAGCATAACACAGCGTTGGGCGTGAGCGGCACTAAAGCATTTTGGCCTCCTGTTAGTGTATTCAAAATACACCTGCATGCTGGACTGACGTCACGGTTTCCATGACAACAGACGCCTGGCAGGAGGCCCTGCCTCAACCTGGCCTCCAAGTGGAATTTTCTGAACGGCAAAGAACGATTCAAACAAATTGGGACTCTCGGAATACGTATAATGATTGCACCAGCGCAGCGTTTGCTGTGACTATATTGTTATTAATTCATTCTAGGGGCTTGGGACGTCTTGATCATCAGCCATTTGTAGTAGTGTGTTGAACTTGTCTGATAACCTGTATTTATGTGATGACTGGTTGGTTGGTTCCTCATTTTAGTGGCTGCGACAACGCGGTCATATAGCCCCGTGTACTTTGGGTGTGTGTAGAATCTGTCTGATAACCGGTGTTAATTGTGATGACTGTATTAGTGTGCGTTATCTGTTTTCAATTCAAGTAAGGACTGCAGACATTGAAATTTTTCAAGTAGTTCCTACTTTTGCCGCCAAACAACACCGTCAACGACTACTAGTTCAGAACTTGGTTACCAGATGCCATCGTAGTCAGCTCCTGGCGACGAACGTCGGAGCCTAAGAGGGTTTGTCAAATGTTTAACCTATAATTTAGCTTCACTCAGCTGTAATTAGTGGAAGGTTGTTAAACATGCCATAAATATATAACATGGGATCGCCGGCTTTACTTCCCCTCCGAAGGAAGGCATAATGAGGGATTTTTAACGCTCTTAAAAATCCGACGACTTCGGCCGGGTTTGAACCCGCGATCTTGGGCATAGAAGCTCAGCATGATACCGACTACGCCACCGAAGCCGCCTAAATATGTGATGACTGTAGGAGTGTGTGTACCTTTATCAGGGACAGGGATGAGGTAGGTGCGACGGGATTTTTAGTAAGGTACTACCCCGGGATTTGCCTGGAGGGAGTGTGGAGAACCCCGAGGAAAACCACACCTAGGATAGCCAATGTCAGCGCCTGGTTTCTAACCTCTGATCTCCGGACTTACTGCAGCTGCCCTCACGGCCTTTGTGCACGATTGAACGAACATGGCTACGCCACAGGGTGTTGTGGCAATAACAGTGGCGGCAGAGAGAATAAAGCACTACTACTACTGGAATAGTTAGGAGGAGTATATTATAGCAATAACGACAACGCTAATGATAACAAGAAGTTCCATGACGAACTAAAGAGCCTACTTTTATCGAAATGTATGATTCATTCCAATAATTAATCTATGTGGACCCGTTTAGAATAATGACGAAATTGAGATGGTAATATCGAAATTTCTAATTATTTCGAAATTTAACTGGCATAATGTAGCCTAATAGAGCACTACAGTTGGCAGCCCTGGTGACTGTATATACTGTTAGTTCCATCTCTTAAGGTACAGAATACAAAATTTGTTTGAAGTCCAATGGATAGCATGGACGTTGCATGTAGTTAGACATTGGACCTATCAGCGCGCGTGAAATCATGTTGGCAACAATGTCATGCATGTGTTGGTCAGAAGTAATCTGAACTATTATGATCTATTGTTGTTCCAATTTTGGATGAAATCCATTTATTTGTACAGAAGTTACATGTATTTTAAAATTGGACCAATCAGCAGGCTAAGAAACATGTTGGAAACACTGACGTATATTAGTTACTCCAAATTAATCTAGAAAGTAAGGTACCATACGTGTGCAAAGTTTAGAGCTGTTGGCTTGAATACTTTCTGATATATTGATATTAGGGTAAAAAATAGAGACTGCATTTTTATTAACAGTTGGCAGCCCTGGTTGCTCTTAAAAATACGCATAGTCATATCTGTTATAGTACACATAGCACATACCAAATTTGGTCGAAATCCAATTCATAGTATAGAAGTTACATGTATTTACAGTTGGTCCTATCAGCAGGCTTAGAATCATGTTGGTAGTGCCCCCGGAAATTGAATTATATTGAGACCACGATGGCTGTATTGGAAAATATCAGTAAAGTTATGGATGTCATAGTTATGACGTGGATATTCATGACGTAGGCACGGATGACGCAGAATTCATGTAAGTAGGCTGATTGAGCTGAGATTCTTGGTGACGTCATGATTTTGTTCGAGAAAGATCTTAGATTTACGACGCAGTCGCAGGAAACAAGGTATTGTGCTAAGGAAGAAGCTACGCTATTGGAGGAGAGACTCGAACCAATGAACGATAGTTTGGAAGGAAGACGGAGATTGCTGAAACCACGATATTTGATTACTTTTGGCATGCAGATTTGTGGAAATCTATTTTCAGTTATGGCATTGATTTGGAATTTTGAAGAAATTAATTTTGAGTTTTTGAAATTTGAAAATCCGTCAAGTATAGCCAAAGTTAAAACTTCTAGCAATGACGCAGCAACAGGCTATGGAAGGGATGGATACGCCCCTTAAGAAGTTGATAAAAGGTCGTGCACAGGATAGAGGAGCTCTCATAATCTCAGAACTCATAATATCAGAACTCATACTCAGATCTCATATGTCAGATCGCATATATATTTCTGGTGATATATAGTTATTTTCAAGTGATTCAGTGAAGTAAGTTGTCTTTAGCGTGGTTAAAGCCCGGCGCATCGAACGAACTCGGAGCAGTTCCATTTTACGCTGCTCGAAACTAGGTGAAGTTGAAACGCTCACATTAACGTTTCCACCAGTCAAGATATCAAGCGCTAACTTCAGCCTTTATTATAGTTCTATTGGGCAGTATAACATTGAGGTGTGTACAAGATTTGAACGATTTCACAGTTATACTTCGAAAGATATTGGAACTTTTAGGCTGCCAACAAAAGTGATTTTCTCGCCACATGAGAAACACGTTTAAAATTCCACATTATACACTACGGCTGACACGTGGAGTGCAACAGTGATATTGGAGAATACGTTTGGTATTACAACGGTACATTCGACTATGGAACATTATAATCTTGCAGTGCTTTCGATGATTATAACAGTAGTTGAGATGGAAGGCTAAGGCTTCAATGCAATTGGGACATATATCGTTGGAGTAAAGTAACAGCATGGAACTTCGTTAATCGTCTTCCTACAAAAGCGAGCATGTAGTGAACATCCAACTACACTCATGCATCGTGAATCCATCGCTGAATTATACCAGATAACAGTGGAAATATTTTCATACTCCACAACTATGAATATTTCTGCGCAAATAACTACAATAAACTTCATGGCGAATTTCTGCAAGAACTTCCGGGAACTTTCAAGAGAGGCCAGGGTTGTCCCGGCGCACAAAGAAGAGTTTTGCCAGAAGGATGTTTTTCGTATCCACGGAGCAGTGCAATTTCGGAGGAGGAAGCAGTTCGATTCTCCGAGGACGCTGATTCCAAATTCGAGGACGGAGCACATCTTTACGCTGGTGAAATGGAACCAACAGCAGTTTTCTTTGAAAACTTTCCTCTGGAACTTCGATCAACAGATAAGGTAGTCGTGAACGTTTCTTGTATTATTTGAGTCTTGTAGCGATATCTGAGCAACCATTCTTCCCATATTTTCTGTCCTATCTTTTGCCCCATTTTCTTGATTGATATTTCTGTACTCAGTATACTTCGATGATTTATGCCTTTTTCTTCGATTTTTGAGACATTGCTATGTCATTGGCATACTTAATAATTTTGGATCAGTTGAAACTGATATTAGATTCTTTCAGTAATTTGCATATTTTTTGTAGTCACGATTTGACTGTAAAGTTAATGATTTGCTATGGCAGATTTGAATTCAGACAGCGTGTCTTTTTATTAAAGTAATTCTATTCAGTAAATTACTTTGACCAATTTTCTGTCATCCTCAAGAAAGAAGAATGATTAAAAGATTTTAGAGCGTTAAAATCTGTTACGATATCGACGATCTTTGAAATACTAGTCGTCTTATGAACATGATTGCAACATAGACATTTATCATTGCATTATAGACAATTTTATGAAATATGAACTTTTATTTCGATTTATTGAATACACTATAGTAATGAACATTTGATAGGAGTTTTTCTCAATTCTAGATTGGAACAATAATGTTTGCATTCCACAATCTAATTGTATTCTATTCGACTATTTTGCAGTTTAGATGAACTCTGTTTGAAGATAGTATTTTTATACTGCGTTACTTTGAAGATGTTAATCTCAATTTTGATAGACCAGGCAGGAGTGTCGAATCGTATTTGCTATTAAATTTATTTGTGATTGGCAAATATTTTCTTCATATCGATTCATGAATGAAACCCACGAAGGTTAAATAATAACAGTCATTATTACAATTGATGAATATAAGAATTTTTAAAAAGGAACAATGGATGTATAATCGTTAGTTCAGTGGACGTGTAAAAGTCGCTGTTGAGTAATGCCCTTGAATAATGAAGGAGGTTCCCACAATAATTAATGAAGTTGATGAATTAATAAGTGGAGGTTTTTGTGTGTAGTTTGGAAGATTTTTATGCCATATATATGAAGATATATGATGAATTTTGGGCCAATTTTTGTGCAATTTTGGGCGTCTTAAGCGAAGTATTTTCCCACTGAATGTATTGTTCTTGTTCTTTGAAAGATTATTCATATGAAGATACTGTTAAAATTAACAAGAGTGTTAAATAATTTGAGATAAAGATTTGAATGGAGGTTACCGTCACAAATATTAATAATTATTATTAAACATTATTAAACCTGAATTTGACAGTTAAATATAACTAACCTTCATTGGTCGATTATATCAACACGATTTGAGTAATTATCAACCGGATAAACGTGTGGTTTAATGTATTTCTTGTATAAATAATATAAACAATATAATATTGTAAAATAATTTTGTAAATATCTTTGTTAAATAATTTGAAATGATAGTGATTAATACAGGCGTGTATAAAATTTTCAATGGTCATTTGACATTGTTATAAACAATTTATTATTGTTATAAATAATTAATCAACTTTTGTTATTAACATTTAGAGTTTTGTTTTTATACTCTAAACAACGCTAATTAAGCAAGTGGTTTGAACAATTAATCATGATTTGGGATTATTGGAGTAATCCACTGGTGTTTGAATGAAGCATGTAAGACATTTGCGTGATAATATTTCAGTTGAGATGTGAACATTTACGTGTTTGAAAAAGGAGAGGCAAGCTCTGAGGTAACACGCTTATGCTAGGGTTGAACGAACGGGAGTCCGCTTTGACAATACAGGTGCCTTGCAGCTGGCCCGGACAACTGTGTTACAGAGGCCAAGGACGTTCCATAATAGCCTTGTGGCTATAAATAAAATGTGCAGTATATAAACACGCAAAACAATTGATATATGTGTCTCATCCCAAATCCCGTTTCCATTCCATATGCATTATTATTTTACGTTGCTATGAGCTTGAGAAAGCTGAAACATTATATGTAGAGAATACAGGTCCTACAGGAGGACATGGTTATGTGGTCGATGGCTTCTGATTGCCACGTTGATTTTGTTGTTTAATTTTGTTAAATCATTCTTTATGTGAAATAAAGTATTGTGCAGTTTAAAGTTTCTCGTCTTCGTTCTGGTTCATTTTAAATATCATGGTGGAGGTTATTGTATGGGCATACTTTTAAGTGATCCAGTTGACAACCCAGTCCCCGAGATAAATTTAAGAGGTAAGTAAAGGTAAGTATGAACCCCCGTATATTTTGGTGTGTTCCACAATAATTTCCTGTTAACTATTGTGCTCTAATCTCGATAGTATCTGTCAGTGCCATTTTCATTGATGTAGCTGTGCCGGCGCGTTTGATTATTGGCAATCCGATTGAGGGGGCGGATATCTGACAGCCTACTATCAGGATATCGGGTACAGTAGGATTGGCGACCCTAAAACGTGGGGATTGTTCTACAAAACTGGATTACCAAGTAGGATTGGCGCAATTTCGTGGGGCACGATTGGCTCGATTGGCACGTTCGACTGAAAAACATTGGATTACCAAGTTATTGCAGTAGAATTGACACCGCAATTTTTGTGGAGTGTTTGAATAACATTGGATTACCAAGTTATCGATGTCAAAGGGATTGTGAAGACTCAAATAAAGAGGTTGATTCTTTGTTAGATGTCTTAGCCAATTGTAGAATTTGAGAGTGTGATTATATAGGGATTAAATGTTGTATTGTATTAGGAAAATTACACTCAGAAAAGATCAGATCTTATATGACTTGAAAGAGGTTAAATAGGCAGGAAACTTAGAAAAATCGCCTATGATCTGGAATCTTATTTTATTTGACCGGCTTATGACATGTATAGTCATATTAAAGATAAAATTAAACTATTTGGATTATAAATGTAAATTATTTGTGTTAGGATATTTTAAAATGAACCAAAGAAACTTGAACATGTGCTTAAGTTTGTTTCAACATGAAGTGTCTACGAAGGTTAATTATAAGGTAATTATAAGTTAGATTTAAGACAGAAAATTGCTCAAATTTTATATATGGTGAAAAAGGTTGCTCAGATGTTGTTATTTTGCTCTGTTTGATGTCTGTCCCTAAAGCAGTTTATTATTGAAATATTGTTGAAATGGCAGATGAAAGTCTGAGAATGATGTTAGAGGAGATGTCTGCTAACTTGAAAGCTAGCATGAATGAAAGTGTGAGGGAAATGGAAGCTAGGAATACTAGTCGAATGGAGGAGATGGAAGCTAGGAATGCTAGTAATTTGTCTGCTAACTTGAAAGCTAGCATGAATGAAAGTGTAAAGCAGATGCTGGATGAGAATATGAAAGTTCTTCAGACCAGTTCTGCAAACCTAGAAAATGATATGTCGCGTTTACAGATCAGTACCCAGGGAATCGAGAATGCTGTAAGTGACATTCATAAAGATGTGTCTGTTGTTAAAATTGATGTGTCTAAGGTACAAAAAGATCTTACCATGTTGAATCTTGATGTTGCCAATGTCCGGGGTGATATTTCATGTGCTAGAGCTGAAGTAATTGTTGTAAGGAATGATGTTGCTACTGTACAGGATAAAGTAGAAGAAGTTCAAAGAGAGGTTAGTAATGTTCGAACTGATGTGTCAAATGTTCAAGTAGACATCAATAATATTCATTCAGATGTTAACGATATGCAAAGCGATATCAATAAAATACAAGTAGAAGTCAATACTGTTTTTGTAGACATTGCTAAAGTTCAGACTGATGTCAACAAAGTTAAGGAGGAAATTGAAACTTCAAAAATGCTTTGCACTCGTAACATTAGTGCATTAACAACTCGATTAGTTGACGAGTCTGTTAGGACAACGGCTTCTTTAGCTGGTTTAAAATACGATGTAGAGGTCATGAGAACCCAAGTATTAGATCACAATCGTTTACTTAAGGAGGACATCGAAGTAGATATCGCAGAAATGTTAACTGCAAATGTAACAGTGTGGAAAGATGAATGGAACAGGTCAAGTGGGGAACATGTAGATCAAATTCAGGAACGAATCGAAAGAAAACTTGCCAGTACACAAGTAGACATTAATAACGAAGTAGTTCAGATTAGGAAAGACTTGAATGTAAGGATGGATTCGCTATCCGAAAAGCAGGTAGAGGATAGAACACAGATGGGTCAGGACGTGCAAACATTAAAGGAACAAATTCATAAGGTTGTCTCTGATGTTAACGAAACTACGAGCAAACTGCAGAATTTGAAACTAGGAGAAGCTAGCATGATGGAAACCTATAAGGAAGAGTTGATTAGGAAAGTCATCACGGAAATCACAGACAAGGATACCGAAGGATTGACTGGTGAAGAGGAGAGAAATTACGTGAGAAGAGGTAACCTTACTGCAGAAAAGAGAGATATTAGTCCTAAGGAACGTATATTCAGATTCAGGGAAGAAGAAGAGGAACGGAATATTGAACCCGAATGGAAGTATCGTGATAGTGGGAGGAATTATATGGATTCATATCCGAGAAATGTGACAGTCATCCGGAATTTTGAAGACAAACCTCAAAAATTTAGCAACACTGGTAGTCTCACACCGATCGAATATATCAGGAATCTTAAAGACTATTTCATAGAAGCCCACATTCCTAGAGAGAGAGAGAGATGAGAATCGTAGAATGATTTCTAGCTGGAGGACCCCTCGAATGGTTTAGAGCATTTCGGTACACTTTCAGCAATTTTGACGAATTTGCAGAGGCACTGATAAAACGATTCTGGTCCATAGAAGCTCAGAATTCATTAAGAGCTGAGGTATACTCGAGGAAGTATTCAGGTACTCTTCCAACACGGTACGCTGATTTCTTCACAAGTCAACTATCACGCTTGAGATTTTTGCAACCCCCATTGTCAACAGAGCAGTTGATAGATGCGATTTCACGTATGCTGCCTGTGGAGGTAAGAAGACTGATCATATCGTCAAACATTAGAGATTTGACCAGTATGGACGAATTGTTGAGAAGGCTTGACTACACGAGTACAATGCCAAATTTGGTACAAAAAGGTCAGAGGCACGAATTCAAAGACGTTAATACGGTCTACATGGATCAAGTGCAGCAAACTGATAAGCCTGAGGAAGGAAAAACTGAAAATGTAGGTCCTCACAGGAATAATTATTTCCGCAACCACAGATCCCAAGGTTACCGTCCATATCAGCAAAGACGAGGCTGGAGTAATAATAGAGGGAATTACAACAACGGAAGAGGTAGATACTACAACAATGGTTATAATAGAAATTATAACAGAAATAACCAGTACCAGAATCAGAATCAGAATTCTCAAGGTCAGGTTATGACACCCGACAAGTATCAAGAAAGAGAGAAGGAAAGTCAGCAGTATCTGAAGGAATTACGAGAAAAGGAAGCTGAAAATCAAAAGAAAAGGCAGGATGTAGTGATCGATCCAGGTCCTTCTACAAGTCAGCAGAACTTGGAAAACAGATATTCAGGACAGAAGAGAAAGTAGAGAGGAGAGAATACATTAGCCACACACAAACCAGAGAAGAAGAGACTTATGATTAAGGAACATAGAAGAAATATTATCCAAGAGTAAGCCAATAATAATTCAATTTCGTGTTCAAGTGAATTGAGATATTTATAACACAGAGTTTAAAAACAATTTGCAACTGTTTTTAAAACGTGGTGAAGGGAGAATGCCCCCGGAAATTGAATTATATTGAGACCACGATGGCTGTATAGGAAAATATCAGTAAAGTTATGGATGTCATAGTTATGACGTGGATATTCATGACGTAGGCACGGATGACGTAGAATTCATGTAAGTAGGCTGATTGAGCTGAGATTCTTGGTGACGTCATGATTTTGTTCGAGAAAGATCTTAGATTTACGACGCAGTCGCAGGAAACAAGGTATTGTGCTAAGGAAGAAGCTACGCTATTGGAGGAGAGACTCGAACCAATGAACGATAGTTTGGAAGGAAGACGGAGATTGCTGAAACCACGATATTTGATTACTTTTGGCATGCAGATTTGTGGAAATCTATTTTCAGTTATGGCATTGATTTGGAATTTTGAAGAAATTAATTTTGAGTTTTTGAAATTTGAAAATCCGTCAAGTATAGCCAAAGTTAAAACTTCTAGCAATGACGCAGCAACAGGCTATGGAAGGGATGGATACGCCCCTTAAGAAGTTGATAAAAGGTCGTGCACAGGATAGAGGAGCTCTCATAATCTCAGAACTCATAATATCAGAACTCATACTCAGATCTCATATGTCAGATCGCATATATATTTCTGGTGTTATATAGTTATTTTCAAGTGATTCAGTGAAGTAAGTTGTCTTTAGCGTGGTTAAAGCCCGGCGCATCGAACGAACTCGGAGCAGTTCCATTTTACGCTGCTCGAAACTAGGTGAAGTTGAAACGCTCACATTAACGTTTCCACCAGTCAAGATATCAAGCGCTAACTTCAGCCTTTATTATAGTTCTATTGGGCAGTATAACATTGAGGTGTGTACAAGATTTGAACGATTTCACAGTTATACTTCGAAAGATATTGGAACTTTTAGGCTGCCAACAAAAGTGATTTTCTCGCCACATGAGAAACACGTTTAAAATTCCACATTATACACTACGGCTGACACGTGGAGTGCAACAGTGATATTGGAGAATACGTTTGGTATTACAACGATACATTCGACTATGGAACATTATAATCTTGCAGTGCTTTCGATGATTATAACAGTAGTTGAGATGGAAGGCTAAGGCTTCAATGCAATTGGGACATATATCGTTGGAGTAAAGTAACAGCATGGAACTTCGTTAATCGTCTTCCTACAAAAGCGAGCATGTAGTGAACATCCAACTACACTCATGCATCGTGAATCCATCGCTGAATTATACCAGATAACAGTGGAAATATTTTCATACTCCACAACTATGAATATTTCTGCGCAAATAACTACAATAAACTTCATGGCGAATTTCTGCAAGAACTTCCGGGAACTTTCAAGAGAGGCCAGGGTTGTCCCGGCGCACAAAGAAGAGTTTTGCCAGAAGGATGTTTTTCGTATCCACGGAGCAGTGCAATTTCGGAGGAGGAAGCAGTTCGATTCTCCGAGGACGCTGATTCCAAATTCGAGGACGGAGCACATCTTTACGCTGGTGAAATGGAACCAACAGCAGTTTTCTTTGAAAACTTTCCTCTGGAACTTCGATCAACAGATAAGGTAGTCGTGAACGTTTCTTGTATTATTTGAGTCTTGTAGCGATATCTGAGCAACCATTCTTCCCATATTTTCTGTCCTATCTTTTGCCCCATTTTCTTGATTGATATTTCTGTACTCAGTATACTTCGATGATTTATGCCTTTTTCTTCGATTTTTGAGACATTGCTATGTCATTGGCATACTTAATAATTTTGGATCAGTTGAAACTGATATTAGATTCTTTCAGTAATTTGCATATTTTTTGTAGTCACGATTTGACTGTAAAGTTAATGATTTGCTATGGCAGATTTGAATTCAGACAGCGTGTCTTTTTATTAAAGTAATTCTATTCAGTAAATTACTTTGACCAATTTTCTGTCATCCTCAAGAAAGAAGAATGATTAAAAGATTTTAGAGCGTTAAAATCTATTACGATATCGACGATCTTTGAAATACTAGTCGTCTTATGAACATGATTGCAACATAGACATTTATCATTGCATTATAGACAATTTTATGAAATATGAACTTTTATTTCGATTTATTGAATACACTATAGTAATGAACATTTGATAGGAGTTTTTCTCAATTCTAGATTGGAACAATAATGTTTGCATTCCACAATCTAATTGTATTCTATTCGACTATTTTGCAGTTTAGATGAACTCTGTTTGAAGATAGTATTTTTATACTGCGTTACTTTGAAGATGTTAATCTCAATTTTGATAGACCAGGCAGGAGTGTCTAATCGTATTTGCTATTAAATTTATTTGTGATTGGCAAATATTTTCTTCATATCGATTCATGAATGAAACCCACGATGGCTAAATAATAACAGTCATTATTACAATTGATGAATATAAGAATTTTTAAAAAGGAACAATGGATGTATAATCGTTAGTTCAGTGGACGTGTAAAAGTCGCTGTTGAGTAATGCCCTTGAATAATGAAGGAGGTTCCCACAATAATTAATGAAGTTGATGAATTAATAAGTGGAGGTTTTTGTGTGTAGTTTGGAAGATTTTTATGCCATATATATGAAGATATATGATGAATTTTGGGCCAATTTTTGTGCAATTTTGGGCGTCTTAAGCGAAGTATTTTCCCACTGAATGTATTGTTCTTGTTCTTTGAAAGATTATTCATATGAAGATACTGTTAAAATTAACAAGAGTGTTAAATAATTTGAGATAAAGATTTGAATGGAGGTTACCGTCACAAATATTAATAATTATTATTAAACATTATTAAACCTGAATTTGACAGTTAAATATAACTAACCTTCATTGGTCGATTATATCAACACGATTTGAGTAATTATCAACCGGATAAACGTGTGGTTTAATGTATTTCTTGTATAAATAATATAAACAATATAATATTGTAAAATAATTTTGTAAATATCTTTGTTAAATAATTTGAAATGATAGTGATTAATACAGGCGTGTATAAAATTTTCAATGGTCATTTGACATTGTTATAAACAATTTATTATTGTTATAAATAATTAATCAACTTTTGTTATTAACATTTAGAGTTTTGTTTTTATACTCTAAACAACGCTAATTAAGCAAGTGGTTTGAACAATTAATCATGATTTGGGATTATTGGAGTAATCCACTGGTGTTTGAATGAAGCATGTAAGACATTTGCGTGATAATATTTCAGTTGAGATGTGAACATTTACGTGTTTGAAAAAGGAGAGGCAAGCTCTGAGGTAACACGCTTATGCTAGGGTTGAACGAACGGGAGTCCGCTTTGACAATACAGGTGCCTTGCAGCTGGCCCGGACAACTGTGTTACAGAGGCCAAGGACGTTCCATAATAGCCTTGTGGCTATAAATAAAATGTGCAGTATATAAACACGCAAAACAATTGATATATGTGTCTCATCCCAAATCCCGTTTCCATTCCATATGCATTATTATTTTACGTTGCTATGAGCTTGAGAAAGCTGAAACATTATATGTAGAGAATACAGGTCCTACAGGAGGACATGGTTATGTGGTCGATGGCTTCTGATTGCCACGTTGATTTTGTTGTTTAATTTTGTTAAATCATTCTTTATGTGAAATAAAGTATTGTGCAGTTTAAAGTTTCTCGTCTTCGTTCTGGTTCATTTTAAATATCATGGTGGAGGTTATTGTGTGGGCATACTTTTAAGTGATCCAGTTGACAACCCAGTCCCCGAGATAAATTTAAGAGGTAAGTAAAGGTAAGTATGAACCCCCGTATATTTTGGTGTGTTCCACAATAATTTCCTGTTAACTATTGTGCTCTAATCTCGATAGTATCTGTCAGTGCCATTTTCATTGATGTAGCTGTGCCGGCGCGTTTGATTATTGGCAATCCGATTGAGGGGGCGGATATCTGACAGCCTACTATCAGGATATCGGGTACAGTAGTACTGAGGTCCATTAGTTACTCCAAATTAATCTAGAATGTCAGGTACTATACCTGTGCATAGTTTAAAGCTGTCGGCTTGCATACTTTCTGATATATTGGTATTTGGATAAAAACAATAGAGAGTGCATGTATTAACAGTTGGCAGCCCTGGTGGCTCTTAAGAATACGCTCAGTCATATCTGTCTATCTACACATAGTACATACGAAATTTGGTTGAAATCCAATTGATAGTGTAGAAGTTATATGCATTTAAAAATTGGACCTATCAGCAGGCTTAGAATCATTTTGGCAACACTGTCATATATGGCCTCCTGGAAATTAAACTGAAATATTGTTATCTATAAGTGTGCCAATTTTGGTTTAGCTCCCATGCATACCTTCCAAATTATACAACATGGAGCTGAAATTTCAATTGCAATTTTTCAGCAGTTGGTAGCACTGACATCATTTTCAAATACGGCATTGAGATATTCAGATAGAGATCTTTACTCATACCAAATTTGGTTTCGATTGCTAAAGCCATTTAGGAGCTGATAGGGGGGGGGGGCACACACACACAGCCAGACAGACAGAAGGACAGACAGACACACATTTTCCCGGATCGATCTCATAAGTCTACTTTTTTCCTCATTTCTACAAAATGCGAAAAGTAGGCTAAAAATAATAAATGTATTAATGAAAATGAAGGAGACCAGGTCTCACTTGCTTCCCTTGAAAGTTAGCCACTGAAAGGAATGCTGTTCTACATCTCCTAATTTGTTATATTCAGGGCTCTTTTTTTTTTTTTTTTTTTTTTTTCAGGAGGAACGCAGGGTTACGCGTACCCCTTAAGCATTTGAATACTGATTAATAAAAAAATGTTGGTACATTTATATCTAGTCCGGCAAATATAACTTCCGACGTGAAAGTTCATCGATCAGCTGGCGTCAACGCGCTGTTCATAACAGCTGGAGGATATTTCGAGTAATCCTCGATTTAAATCGATGTATATAATCAGTTTCTTTTGGTCGGCAACTCGACACTCAGCAGCATAATCGAAATAATAGGCCATATTATTTTCTGCTCGACAAAAGCTTTGAGTAATTGCTGCCTTATTCGAAGAAATTTACTTGTTTAGGCAAAAATAAGTAATATACTCTAACAATCGTGAAAAGGAAGTTCTGCTCTTATAAGCACGCAGGTTAGTGTTTGGAGCTGGGGTAGGTTGTTAGTTTGTGTGTGGTTAGTTTTGAAGGATGAAGAAAATAACGAACTATTTTACATCCACCCAGGCATCGAAAAAGCTGAAAGTTAATGAATTAATGAGTGAATAAAATAACCCAATGCAACCTTTCATTTAACATGTCAGCCCATAAAGTAATAACCGGAATCTGCAAATTGCCAAAAATTGCAAGATCATGATGTTTTGTCGACTACAACTGAGAGTAGGCTACCCCTTAAATTTTGGTTAGAAAAAAAGCACTGATTGCTTAGATTTTTCTCTGAACTACAGAGCATGTCTTGGAGCGAGCGACTTGCTATCGACAAGCTGAATCTGCGATCTTTGTGAGAGAGAATATTGGCTTTGTCTGGTTGTGAGAGCCGCGCTTCTTGCTGACTCCCTTGCTGGCGTCCCCATAATATAGTCTCGACAGTTCACTTCAGGACTCCGGGGAGAAGTTTACTCCTACCTTCAAAATATGGTACCGTACCTTAACTTTTATAAAGAAAGGAACAAGAATCCCCTCTTGTCTCGTATTGGACAGCTACATACTGTATCTTGTGAAATATCCCCCTACGGTACTACTTTTATGCCCAAGATCGCGGGTTCAAAACCGAAGTCGTCGGGTTTTTTAAGAGCGTTAAAAATCCCTCAGTATGCCTTCCTTCGGAGGGGAAGTAAAGCTGGCGGTCCCATGTCATAGATTTATGGCATGTTAAAGAACCTTCCACCAATTACACCTGTGTGAAGCTAAATTGTATGGGCTAAGAATGTAAACAACGCTCTTAGGTTCCTACGTTCGTTGCCAAGAGTCGACTGCGGTGGCGTCTGGTAGCTAAGTTATGAACTAGTGGTCGTTGACGGTGGCATTTGGCAGCAAAAATAGGAACTATTTGAAGAATTCAAAAGTCTGCAGTCCTTACATGAATTTAAAAAAACAGATAACACACACTAATTCAGTCATCACAATTATCACCGGTTATCAGACAGATTCTACACACACCGAAAGTACACGGGGCTACATGACCGCGTTGTCGCAGCCCCTAAACTTAAGAACCAACCAACCAAAGTGTAATACAGACAGTATGGAGCCGATGTGAACATTTCCATAGCAACAAGGGAAGTGAACATTCCTCTCCTCTCACTCACGATGCAGCACATAGACTCGCCCGCACACGAAACTTGAAACGTGCGCATGTGCCATCAGGTAATAATATCACCCCACAATATAAGTTAGATGCATGATTGAGACACACGCATGTCAGGATAATTTGCTTCTCGCCTTATCGTGGAAGCAATGAGTGTTTTGCAGCCTTCTCGAGCGCATTCCACGAAATCATTACTGAACCTACAGCCGCATATCATGAATTGTGTAACAGCACTACTGGCAAAATTTGAGGCTGCCTCTTAACTCTCTCACCCCCTTTGCATTACATAATTATTTTGTTATTTTAGAGCGAGCCTTCTACTTTCATGGCCTTATATGCCATTCGCTCCAGTAGTCTTGACGCTAACCCATAACAAATAGACAAATATTAAACTGGGGGTATATTTGGTCATTATACACCCTATCCGGGTTAAATACAATATTTGAGCCGAAAAGGAAATATGTTAGACAGAAAGCTTTATAGAGATACCAAATTAAGACGTTATTCTAGGATCATTAAACATGCATGTAATAATTTAAATTGTGATATTGAAATGTAATTTTGATACATGTTAATATCAAGGAGGTTACGCAAATAAAAATCGATCGGCCGAACATTAACAAATGAAGAAATCTACTCTACAGATCATGGGTCCAACTAGATCCTGGCCCTTTGGTAATCCGAAGAGGAATGTTTTGGTTGGTTGGTTCCTTAGTATAGGGGCTGCGGTGATGGCTGTATTAGTGTGTGTTATTTGTGAATCGGGGCCGTGGTGGTACAGCGGTCAAGCTGTTGGCCTCTCACCAAGGTGGACCGGGTTTGATCCCCGATCAATGCATGTGAGATTTTCGAAGTCAAATGCCATGTCCTGTGGTTCAGATTCCACGTAAAAAGGAGGTCCCGTGGCTCATGATCGCACGATTAACGGTCACGTAAAACTAAAATCTTCCTTCCTTTTTTTTAATCAGGTAGAATCAGGTAGAAGGACTGCAGACAATCAATTTTCAAGTAGTTCCTACTTTTTCTACCAAACGCTACGGCCACGAAACCTTGGGGTGAACATGGCTACTAGATGCCATTGCAATCAGCACCTGGCGACGAACGTTGGAACTAATATAGCGTTAGTCAAATCTAACCTACAAATTTTAGCTTCACACAAGTGTAGTTAGTGGAAGGTTCTTTTTCAAGCCATAAATCTATGACATGGGCCCGGCGGCTTGACTTCCCCTCCGAAGGAAGGCATACTGAGGGATTTTTAACGCTCTTAAAAAGTCCGACGACTTCGGCCGGGTTTGAACCCGCGATCTTGGGCATAGGAGCTCAGCATGCTACCAACTACGCCACTGAATCCACCGAGGAATGTTTTGCCCGTGAGCCCAACTGAAACTTGAAGGGGGCGTGATGGTGCAGTGATCAAGTTGCTTTCCTCTCACCAAGGGTTCGATTCCCGGTCAGTGCATGTAAGATTTTCGAAGTTAAATACCACGTCCTGTGGTAGCGGCTTCGGTGGCGTAGTTGGTAGCATGCTGAACTGCTGTGCCCAAGATCGCACGTTCAAACCCGGCCGAAGTCGTCGGATTTTTTAAGAGCGTTAAAATCCTTCAGTATGCCTTCCTTCGAAGGTGAAGTAAAGCCGGCGGTCCCATGTCATAGATTTAAGGCATGTATAAGATCCTTCCACAGACTAAACTTGTGTGAAGCTAAATTCCTAGGTTAGATTTCGTTGGAACGCTCGATCAAAGTTCCAAATCAGTGGGATCTGGTAGCGAATGTTGGAACTACTTGAAATTGAATGGAACTTGAAGCTCACCCTATGGGTGTCCGCTTGAAGCAGCTACAGCCTCTGGCGAGCCTAACATGTCCTCTGACACTCCCGGCACTAAAAGCCATACGATAAATAATAATATAATAAACGTCCTGTGGTTCGGAATCCACGTAATAATGGATGTCTCGTGGCCCATGATCGCGAGATTAACGGTCATGAAAAGCTACAAGCTTCCTTCCCTTTTAAACTCAAACGTGTCCTTTCCTGCCTGCATATGGGTTTTTTCGCTGGTCCTTAACCAAACCCAACCCCGTGGCTCTACAGCCCATGAAGGGCCCAGGCCTACCAATCAGCCCAGCCAGATTGTGGGGTGACGCGTGGTCAGCCGTCTCCGTGACCGGGGCACTGCCTCACTGTCAATTGTCCTCACAAGGCTGAGTACACCCCGTTCCAGCCCTCACGTCATTTGCTAAAATCCCTGACGGAGCCAGGAATCTCCGGGTGAGAGACAGGCGCGTTAGCTCAACACCACGGGGCCGGCGGTCCTTAACCAACCTCACCAATATGCCTACTGTATGTTATCTAACCACTTGATGATGCCTGTTCGAGTGTGAAATATTGGGACAGGTGAATAGTCTCAAAGGGCCATCAGATGGTTCCCAAATACACCCAAGGGCACGGGACTGATAAGGAAGTCTCAATAATCTGAATCAGGCTTATATAAACTGAGGCTACGGTGGTGGAACAAGAAAAGATATTTATTTTTCTTAATCACAGTAGTGCGCCCAGTAGCCTATAGAATGCCGACCTTTGACAAGAAAACAGGGACAGGTCCTCCACACTATGAAGATGAGGATGCTGCGATGGTCCCTTGGTTTAACTCGTTACGACCATGTACCAAATGGCATCGTGCGTCAATGGCTTGGTGTAGCCCCAATTTGGAGAAAGCAAGAGAGGCCTGACTCCGGTGGTATATGGTCACGTCATGCGGGATCACACATTTCGTCGTAGAACTTCGAGAGGAGAAGGTCCACTGGAAGCAACAACAACAACAACAAAAACCACGGTCGTCGTCGTCGTCTTCTTCTTCGCACACAAGTGTCTACCAGCGAGCTGCCACTAAACCAAGCGCAACTCCATTGGAGCAAGGCGATCTTGGCCAGCAGTGGGCTGCTGGACTCAAATCGGGCCAATTCTCTGCGCGATCCGACCACTTTCATCTTAAGAAGGACAATCTTACCCTTATATATGTGTACATATTTATATGTGCACATATATAATATATACCTATGTTAATATATGCTAATTATGCCTGGTAGATCGCGACCGCGATGGGACAGGCACTAAGTCCTAAATGACATTCCTTCTATCCAATCCCCTATGCTTTCTCTTCTACTATCGTAGATTAACTGCATGTCGGAGGCACCAGTAGTAAGGTCGGGTGCCAGGCGGGGGGTGCGGGTACTCCCCCCCCCTCCCCCCCCCCCCGAAAAAGAAAAAAAGTGTTCCTGCTGCAGCCGACGAGTGAACATCGGGCCTTGAGCCCAGCCGGGCCACCCCGGCCTCTACAAGAGCTTCCCAGCCGCCGTCCAGTACTGTGCCCGGACGAGGTGCCTGCCTGACCAGCTCGGCCCCTACCTGAGCTGCTTGGCCGCTGTTCCAGTCCGCTGGGAAGCCGAATCCCGGCACTCTCTGCCGGGTTTGCCCATCTGTAGCACAAACACCGGCTTTGCCGCTCACCCACACTCGGTTGCGTGCCGTCAAGACGCCAACGGGCTCACCTTACACTCAGTCTTCTGCAGCTGCCTCAGCAGGAAGAGACCACAGGCCCTAGTAGGCAGTGGTCGGAGGGGACGAAGCCACCGGCCTGCCTGCCGGGCAGCGGAACCTCGAGAAGCGCGGAAGGGGACTTCCGCCAGGCCTGGAGGTCTTCCCCTTATGCCCCTATGCCCTGACACCTAACAGCCAGTGACATATTGAGCTAATACCACTTCACTGCTGTTCAGGATGTCGCCTTGCACGACCAGCTCGCGACGCTCAGGCGCGATTTATTAGAGTCGACGAGCTGGCATTTGTGTAGTTAGGCCCCTTTGCCGTCTTCAACGGAATCTGTAGCTTGCTCCGCTAATATCCAATGATTAGCCAGAGCCCAGATCGCCGACTCGCAGCTTGTCCGGCACCAACCGACCAACTGTTTAACCTGCTGCGACCGGCTCAATCTTGGGTTTCTGCCGCGCGACTAACGTAACTTCCCCGCCCTCGGGCGTTTGACTTCCCTCCCACCATCTCCTACCCGGCGCCTCACGCCAACCCCCATTGCAACTGTGTAGGGACACACACTGCCTGTCACTATTACACGCACACGCTCACACCCAGCCCCTGCTTCGGCAGGGGGCTGTAACCCCAAGCCCACTAGTAGGCAACGCAACTCATTCCTCCTTGGGTCCAAGGTACTGAAGGTACCCGCAAGGTTGGCTGTAGCCTCGACGGACTTCACGATGCCCACGACTATAGGTCAGACTGCACGGGATGGCCCATCTCCGCCCAACATTGCCCCCTCTAGGACCCCGAGCCCTCAGCTCACTACCTCCCAACCCGGTGAAATCTTCACCCCAGAGGGCTCTCCTGTCTCGGCCCCCACCAACTCTAGTTCTTCCCCTGCCAGCACCCAGGGCCCCAGTCCCAAGTTAAGCCAGGATTCTACCTCCAATGCCCAGCCCCTGATCTCAGACATCGACACCTCAGCCTACTCCTCTGAGGACGATCTCAATGGCTTTAAGCTTCCCTCCCGCAAGCATACTGCTAAGATCCAGGACACTCGTCCCATTAGACCACTTCTGTCCATCAACCCCTTCGACTCTCTCCAAGATGATCCCCCCCCCCCCTCTCAATTCTCTGGGGAGCAACCCATTCCCGCACCGGTCACGCCTAGGGCCCCTCGCCCTCCCAAGATGTCTGTCCACCCAGTCTATGTAAAAAATGTGGGCAACATTAACAATTTTTGCGACCAACTTGAGAAGGAAGGCATCACCTTCAAAATCAAGAACCTCCCAGACTCAGTCCGCGTGACCGTCAACACTCGTGAAGAGCACAGGATCCTTACAGACTGGCTCAAGAATTGCAGTGGGGAATTTCATACCCGGCCTTCAGCCCCCAAGAACATCAGGAAGGTCGTTGTTCGTGGCCTCCATCCCTCTACCTCCGTTGACCGTGTCCATCAGGCACTCACAGAAGCTGGCTTTTCAATCGAGCGGGTCAGTCAGCTCACCCAAGCCACTGACCGCTCGAAGAAGTTACCCCTCTTTCTGGTAGCGCACTCTACCACTGCCCCTGACCACAACATATATCAGGTTACAACCCACCTTTTCTGCCAGGTCACTATTGTCAAGTACCAAGGCCAAGCAGGTCCCGTGCAGTGTTCCCAATGCCAAGGGTTTGGTCACGCATCCAGCGGTTGCCACTGCCCGGCTCGGTGTGTCATCTGTGCCAAGGAACACAGGCTAACCGATTGTCCCCACTATGGCAAACAAGACGCAACTACTAAGTGCGCTAATTGCGGCGAAAAACGCACAGCTAGTTTCCGTGGCTGCCCAGTATATAGGAAGCTTACAGCCACTTTTAACAACAGGCTCCCCTCTGCTCGCAAGGCACCAGCCGGGCATGTGGTAGACCGTAACAAGGTTAGGTTTGGCACCAGCTTTGCAGGAGCCGCCTCCCCCCACCTCCTCCCTGCCCCACTATCTCCTCAAACTGCCCCCCCCCCCCCACCCCCACCCACTATGGATATCACTAACTTCCCGGGCCTGTCCCCTCCGGCCCAACCTAATACTGCTCCGTCCGCCTCAAACGAAATGTTTGAAATTTTTAAACTAATTAATGATCCTTCCCTGAGAGAGCTTCTCAACATCCTTAAGACCACCCTACGCAGGCTTATCAGCGCTACGGATACCCCCTTCCAGGGTCCAAATCATCTTCGACGTTTGCTCGCAGTACCTCCTCAATGGCTGCTAGAGTGCAAACTGGTGTCAACCTAAAGATTATGGCATGGAATGCCTTTCACCTCCACTCGCAAATCGGCGAACTTACTAACGTCCTACAACAGGAGCAAATTCACGTCGCCCTTCTCGGCGAGACTGACATTAAACTGGTCAGCAAATTCTATATCCCCGGTTATCACATATACCGCAATGCCCGCATAGGACGTCCGAGTGGAGGTACAGCCATACTCGTGAAGTCCGACCTGGCGCACAAATGAATCCCCACCCCTGGCGACCTGAGGTTTGTTGAGGCCACTATCGTACAGATAGAATTAGCTACCGGCTCGTACCGTCCTGGCTCCTGCTACTTGCCCCCAAGTGTACCGTTTATCCCGTCCGATGTGGAGGCACTGTTTCCTGACAACATCCCTGTGATATTGGCAGGAGACTTTAACTGTAAAAATCGGCCATGGGGTAGTCGGTTCACGGAGGCCAAGGGTAGGCTTCTTGAAAAATTCTGCGACGATCACGGATGTTTAACCCATCATCCGCCTGGCCCTAAGTATTTCCCGTTTGATGCTAACAAACTACCGGATACCCTGGACATTGCCATTAGCAAGGACCTGGATATCCCCATCGTAGTTGACAATCTTAAGGTACTCGACTCTGATCACGACCCCATCCTTATCAACTTAAACGCTAGCTATCAGCCTTCCCGTACCCAAATCCCTCTTCATGCCCGAAAGATAGACTGGGAATAATTCCAACATATCTTAAAAACCACCGTTGCTGGAAACCCCAGCATTCGCTGCGAGGAAGACATTGACTCCCTCGTAGAGATGTTCACCAATTCACTCCTACACGCAGCCCGCACCGACGCTATCTGTCCCAAACACAAACTATACAAGCCTTTTCCCATTCCCCCGGCTCTTCAAGCCCTTATCAAACGGAAAAACATGGTCAGGTGGCGGTGGCAAATCACTCGTGACCTTCGTATCAAGCAGGATTGGTACAGGCTTAAACGTCAGATCCATTCCTCCATGGTTACACTCCGTAACAAGGAACGGCAAAGTAAACTCCAGAGTATGGCTGAGAATTCCATCTCCCTGTACGGTATGGCCAAAAAACTCCTCAAGAAATGAACTGGCATTCCACCATTACACGAGGTACGTGGAATGGTCTACACCAACCTAGATAAGGCTAACGCCCTGGCGGATACTTTTGAGAGAGCCTGCGAACCCAACCAGGAGCCGTGCAACGATGACTTTGTTGACCAGGTCCGTCGTGATCTTCATGGTGGGTTTCAGAGAGAGCTTCCCCAGGGCTTTAGATTTGTCTCGCCGTCCGAGCTGCTCAATCTTATCAAGAAACTGAAAACTCGCAAGGCACCTGGCCCTGACGAAGTTGCAGCCTCCTTCCTTAAGAACCTGAGCAAGAACGCCTTAACTTGTCTCACCAAAATTTTTAACGCCATATACCGATTTGGATCGGCCTGGAAAGTTGCCAAAGTTATAATGATCCACAAACGAACACACATGGCACTTTCCCTCAAAACTACAGACCAATTAGTTTGCTTTCAGTCATCTCTAAGCTTTTTCAAATGACTCTACTTTCCAGGCTTAACTCCTACATTTCTGAAATTATCAATGATGAGCAGTTCGGATTCCGCAAAGGCCACTCCACAGTACAACAACTTCTTAGACTCATTGAGATCATCACGCGCGTTTAACAAACGACGTATGACAGGAGTCTGCTTCATAGACATCAGTCGTGCTTTTGATAAAGTTTGGCACAGTGGTTTGCTGTATAAAATGAAGCACAAAGGATTTCCAGATCACTTACTCAAGGTCATCAACTCCTATCTTAGGAAAAGACAGTTCTATGTCCAAGTGGTTGACGCCCAATCCTCACTGAGGAAGATTAAAGCCGTTGTACCGCAAGGTAGAGTCATAGCTCCCGCCCTCTTCAACGTCTATCTTTCTGACATCCTTGGGTAGATTATTAGCTAGGGAATAACCTAACCCCCAAGGGAAGATGATAAAGAAAAGGAAGTGGGTTACGGACTGGAGAAAAAGGATGGAGAAATAGGACGAGAGTCCAAAAGAAGTTATAATTTTAACTTTAAATGCACTCAAAGGCGGCTGCCACTGCAAATCCGCTCTTCGATACCTAAAGTGGGTAGGGACCTGGGCAAAGCTAACGGGAAACGCAGCCGGAACTTGGGCTGTTCTCGTGAAAGCTGCTTTAGTGTATTCCCTCTCAAGCATACATATGCCTACTATGGGGAAGGGTGATGGTCTGGCAAGACAAAGAGTAACAGATTTATTGTGTATCTGTTCAAAGGAGTTTGTTTTTAAACAAGTAATTTGAAGAATGCCAATAATTTGAATCGGTTTCGATATTTTTAGTTTTTGAAATTGTAGAATTTCTAAAGAGCGACCAAAGGCTTCCAAGAAGGATAGGGATAAAGCAATTATACATTTGGGAATAATTTTTGGTAAGTGTACCAATAGTTGCATTTGGAAATGGCTAAGCTTTTGCCCAGCAAGGAGCCGACTAAAAGTTTAGGCAATGAGAAACACTTATATTTTGAAAAACCAACCATAAGTGTTGGAGAGAATCTCCACAAGCAGGAAGCTGGCGTAGCGAGCTATGCTTGCCATACTGGCCAGTTAGAATTAGCTATTAAAGCTAAGAGAGACTTTACCAAGTTACCAACTAAGAGTTTTTGCTCAAATGCAACAAGTGGTGAAAGCCCTATCAATAGATTTATTTGCATTAAGTGGGAAGAGTCAAGGAAGACAGGATCTTGCGCTTAACCGTTATGTTAGATAAATGAGGAAACGGAAAACAAATATTTGATTTATTTAACAATGCAAAAGGAAGTAGTTTTTGTAACAAATATAATTTTGATTTTGTAATAAATGGGGTCACAGACCTCCGAAAACATCTAAAGCTTGCGCTAGGCAATTAACAATTCTTTTGGTTTCAAACCTTTTATGTACTTTAAAATCTTCGTAAGATTTTGGAATGGTGAAGATAAAATGAAGATAAAATGATAAATGTAATTAAAGTTAGACAATAAATCAAGTACAAGGTGCGTAATTTTAAGAATTTATAGGTAAATATCTTAGAAAAAGTAACAACTTCGAAAGTAACAACAACAAAAAGCAGAAAGAATAAAATAGAAGTTTCTATAAGTTCTTATATTTATGCTGAATTACTTTTAGGGATTATACAAATAGGGCAGTTCACTTATTGTGAAACCTGAAGAGAAAAAGCGAAAGGAAGTTTCTAGAACTCCTATGTTTAAGTAGGGATCACGAGACAAATGGGGCAAGTTTCCCTTTCGTGAAACCTAGAGATAACTCACTTATGAGTTGAAAGAATTGTATTCCCCAATTAGAAGGGAGAAACAATATAAGTTAAAGCGTGTACTAGACACGAAGTTTTACAGACATTAATTAATGATACATAAGCAAAAAAGGGAGGGCACGTCTTTAGTGTGACACCTCATTGGAAAAGACCTAAAGTAACAATTTTATTATTATGGTTTGTTAGTAAGAGATTTGGGAAAGATCAACTGGGATTGAGGATAAATGTTCATGACCGTATTTATAATAATCGGACCAGCGCGACGCGGAAGAAATATTGAACAAACACTGTTTTTCACTATAGTCTGTTGGAATAGATGAAAAGTTCACTGTGGTAGCACAAAAAGTTTATGGCAAAGAAAGTTATTGCAATGATGGAAAATAACTAGTTACACTAGATGTGCGAGAGTCTGTTGCTTGAGAATCTTGTAGGTTATAGTTGAATGCACTGAAAAGAAATCCCAACGGAGGAAGAAAATTTAGTTATTGATTAGTAGTTCAAAAGGAAGATTCCTTAGTTTGAAAAAGTATTCCCACATGTGAGTGGAAAATACATGACAGTATGACCGGTAGTTAGAGTGCAAGTTCTGGAAGGTTCCAGAGCAATGATGACTTGTTTAAATTGGGTAGAGAATCCCTCGGCGGAAAGCTAGATTATATAGACAGTGGGTATTTTGGAAATATCCCTCGATGTGAGATAGCATCTCAGAAAATCTTTCATGTTGAAAGTTAGGCCTGATAGTTAAAGTAAGATCAAGAAGATCTCTTGAAAGCAGTTATTTTCACCTAGCAACTTTCACTGTCTATAAAATCCAAATAAAAGCATTGAGCCATTAAAAGACGATGAGAATGAGGTTAAAACCTGAAGTCGGTACTTACCTTTGCTTCATGTAGAAGGCGATGATCCTTTTGACGGTTGATACTAAAATTCTAACATGGCGTAGAATTTAAAAGATTGCCTCTTGAGTTGAGGAGGCGAGCTCTAGTTAAGCTCTAACTGACTGAGTCGACTTCCGACATACAAGTGAGACACGCTCAGCGAAGCACGGAGGGACCAGGGAAGGGAAAAGAGTGGGGGTAGGAGACAAAGGAATACATATAACAATAGAGAACATAACAGAAATAAATTTTCTCTTGATGAAATGGTCTTCAAAGAATTGATAGTAGGCGACACTAGCGCAGCCTGGTGGGTGAAAAAGTAGACGAAGTTCTCTTGATCACGGAGATGTTAGCAGGCGATAGCGACGAGATCTGGTGGCTAGATTGATAAGAAAGTCCTCTTGTACAGGGAAGAATTGAGGAACTTCAGAGATTCGCTGCTAGATGACGCTAGGTGGGTCATGGAAGATATATATCTAGAACAGACTCACAGGTAACATAAGAGACATGACCAACAAGGAGAAATCAGACGATCACTGTTGGTGTTTGAGAAAAAGGAAAGAATGAATTATGGCAAAGAGAAGCAAAAGCTTGCTCTATCTTACCGTGTATTCCAAAGAATACACCAAACTCCTATCTTAGGAAAAGACAGTTCTATTTCCAAGTGGTTGACGCCCAATCCTCACTGAGGAAGACTAAAGCCGGTGTACCGCAAGGTAGTGTCATAGCTCCCGCCCTCTTCAACGTCTATCTTTCTGACATCCCCAAAATAGATGCCACCAGTCTCCACTTATATCCAGATGATACTGCTATCTTTTCCACCTCCTGGAGAGGAAATCGAGTTGCTTAAAACCTCCAAGTCGCTTTAGACTCCCTTCACCCCTGGCTAAGGGATTGGAGAGTCAAAATTAATGTCGGTAAATGTGCTGCCACTCTGTTTACCAAAAGACGCAGATTTGTAGAAGTCCAGGACCTTAATTTCTTTGGCGACGTAATCAGATGGCAGCCAGCTACAAAGTATCTGGGAATTACGCTTGATCGAGGCCTTACTTTCGCACAGGAGGTCACTCAGCGCGCGAACCTAGCGAAAGCGATCCAAGCGCAACTCTGGCCTTGTGCCCGTTTAGACCGGAGTCCGCACGACCACATATGCATTTTACCAAGAATCAGTCAGCACGAGAGTCAAAATATCCCGGGGCGTCAGATGGGTTAAAGCTAATCGCAAGAACGACATCAAATGAAAAAAATGCTTTACTGATTTCTGGCTCAATGCAACAATAAGGATAGAAGGAGATTCAACTGGGCATAACACATCATGTAAAATTATCTCATTTTATTCTGAATTTAAAATTGACTGAAAAATAAAATGCTCAAAGCAGCATCATTCATGTGTGGCGACCCACATTACTATTTACACAATGTACAGAAATTTTCCAACACATTGGACAATTATCTTTGGAGACACAAGTCTGATTATCAGTCCTGTAGACTGTGTTCCAAAATTATATCCATTATTTATGATTAAATCCAGTTCAAATTTAATTGTCTTTACTGGAAATACTGTAGTTCACTGGTTGAATTTTTACATAATATTAACACTCGTAGAATAATTGTTCATAGAATTTTTAACTTTCACTTATTTTTCCAGTTTCAAAAAATATTGTCAAAAAATATTATTATCTCTGAATCAACACAAATTATGTACACATATTAATACAACATCTGAAAAGTATCTGACCTTTGAGCATAGCATCGAAGAACTGTGCGAAGCACAACAAAATTAATTGTTCTTCTGACATTAAACGTTTCGAGAAGTGACTTGATTATGAACTTCAAGTTCCTAACAAAATATATGATTTCTGAATCATCAACTTGATCAATAAATTGTTGGACCATTCAACTATTTGATTTTCCACTTGGAATCATTATTAAGAAAAATATTTATATTTGTGGCCATTTTAGTAACTTTCACAATTTGCAATTCTTGAACAGAATGCGGAAATAAGAATTGTAGCTTCATAATAAATTCATTTAGTTCATGACACTAGGATTGAAAACATCCTTCAAATTATTCGTGGTTATAGAATTATTTTTAATTGGCAGTGGCCCATTCTATTATTTTTATAAGAACACAATATTCCAACAACAACGGCAAAGGTCTTCCTCTGAAGAAGAATAAAATACTATCATGACAAATCCGGGTTCTAGCAAAATCAAAGTCTTAATGGAATCCGTAAACAAGGTTGAAATAAGAACTGATGGTTTTTAAGAAATAACCTTTAGGTCATTCATACGACGCAATGTGTAGTTCCAATACTCCTTCTTTAACACTGAGTCATCGAACCTGCTATTTGATTGATGCTCAACTAAAAACCTCCTCATTCCTGCGACTTAAACATGCGCACCTGGGAATGGCATTTCAACTACTCCACACACATAAATTTTCTTCCCAAAATTTATACAATAAATCAAGCCTCTGCTTATTATCAACACTGGAAGATTTATAAACTTACAAGTTTATTTTATTTTACCATTCAGTTCAAATCGTGAATTTACCACACTTAAGATACTCTCTATTTCACCTTCGAATGTGTATCTACGTCATGATTTTATATAAATACAAAAATATCCTAATTGATACAAATATCATTTGCTTCCCGTTTCATGCCTCTCCGTGTTATCTGAAAAATATACTTTGCTCATTGCAAATATTAACTATTCAACCAGAACTGTAATGTTGGTTGAATGCGGGCTTGCGCTAACCACTATCCTTCGGAAAATCACCTGTTCCAAACTAGAAATGATTAAACTACTTCATAAGCTCTCTCTCAATGAATGTGATTATTATAAAATATAAGATCCAAGAATTATTTAGAAAAGTTATGAAAATCATTGTTATTATTATTATTGGATTATTATTATTATTAGTTATATTATTGTAAATGTGTTTAATTATTATTTCATTATGTGAGAATCCACATGTTCGATTCTTCGAATATGGATAAAATATCTATTTCTAGAGTTTAGTGCTTTTCAGTCGGTCAACACGAATGTACCCAAAAGAGATGGGTTATGCCCTAATCCTGAAATAAATTACATGAGATTAATAAAACACTAGGATGACCAGTTTCGATCGTCAAGCGATCATCATCAGATCCAATACACTTAGGCTATAAAATATATGTTTGAAATACAGGTGAAAATATTTACAATATGTACAATTATTTAGTTGCAGTATTGGTACTGCAACTGTCAGTGTATGCTAAATGCAGTATATATGTTAGGTGAAATGCTAAATGGTGATGGCTATCCGGAGATTGTACTTTAGAGAGATTATATGGTTGTAAACTATGGTTAAACTATAAAATTTTAGGCTAACTACTTATCTGATTGTCTTCCGTACTACAGCTATTCGCAGTTTCCGTGTTCACTTGAACTCGCTGTGCGGTCGACTGCGGTGGTTATCTTAACGACTGGTTTTTCCCTGCCTTCCCCCCCTGTCCCTACGTGCTGTGGGGAGTGATCGCGATGTGTTTATGTGAGGTGTTGCCAACCTAGATAAGAAGTATGTTATTGAATGAGGTGGATCTACAACTATTAAAGACCGTGGATTAGTCCTCGCCACGCGTGGAGCATAACCCATTCGAACTAAGCGTTGACGGTCTTATGAGGACGTCCCGGCACCTTTAATACTGCCTCTAATATGGGCCTTGGTTTATTGCAGAAGAAAAGTACATCGTACACCTGATCCAGATAACATTTACCTATTAAAAACCCCCTAATTTCCCCCCCTTTTTTATCTAGCTTGGCTGTGTCGCTAAATTGTGTTTTGTTTCCGACAGGGTGTGTTTTTTAGTAGCGTGAAGAGGGGTGAGCTCTCCATGAACGTGTGTTCATTTAGATTGTTGGGATTGTTTCGTTTGGCTAGGTGTATCTCGATTGCTTCCTTTATGTCAAGAGCTCTGCCTTTCGATTCGTGATGGATTATTTTAAGGTCCGACTCTATGTTGGTAAAGCTATGCCCTGCGTCACACATATGTTCGCACACGGCTGAATGTGTTCCGTATCTTATCGCATTCCTATGTTCATTATAACGTGTGTCTACTCGCCTTCCACTCTGCCCGATGTAATTAGCTTGACAATCGGTGTCTTGGCACGTTATAGAATATACCCCTGACCTTGAATACGGGTCACGTTTATTTAGATTACTATTTAGGAGGTGCCTAGCGGTTGTGTTTTTCGTCGTGAAAGCTATCTTTATGCCTTGCTTTTTGAATAGGTTAGTGATTTTATATGTATTCGCATTCACATAGTTGAAACTCGCAAATTTTTTCTCATTACTGTCCGGTTTGGGAATCGTTTTATCTTTATTTTTATGTTTGGCTATAATTTGATTTATTTTGCTTGGCGAGAAGTTGTTTTCCTTTGCTATTTGCATAATAGTTCTTATTTCCTTATTATAGTTGTCTTTTGACATGGGTATGTTTAAAGCCCTGTGCACCATTGAATTGAAACCCGCTAGTTTGTGCGTACTGGGGTGATTAGACTGATTGTCGATTGCATGCGAGGTTTGTGTTGCTTTCCGGAATATGGAATATGAAAGGTCGTTGTCTTTACGTTCAATAGTTATATCGAGATAATTTATTTTCCGGTCTATTTCGGATTCCTTAGTGAATTTGATAGAATGGTGAAGGCTATTAATGGATTGGAGAATTGTTTCTTCGCTTGTTAGTTCAGTATCGTAGATGCAAATTACATCATCTACGTATCTTTTCCATATTACTATTCCCTTTGTTGAAGTCTTTTCTAAGAACGCATTTTCTAGTGCATTGATGAAGATGTCAGCGATTAACCCACTTAGTGGCGATCCCATTGCTAGGCCTTCTCTCTGTGTGTATATTTTATTGTCGAATTGAAACACGTTTTGGGTGAGAACGACCCTCAGTAATCTCACAATCTCTTCAATTTCTTTTACCGAATTGTTGGATTTTAAGTTGTTTTCGATAGTGTTGATTGCTTCAATAATCGGAATATTGGTGTACATGTTAGTTACGTCGAAGGATACTAGCCTGAAGCTAGGTTTCATTTGTAGGGTGTTCAATGCTGTTACTAGTTCTGTTGTGTTCTTTACCGAGTTGTTTTTGTCGTTGGAAAGACGGCTTTTTAAGATTTTTAGTAACTCTTTGCTGATTTTGTAATTAGGGGCATTCCTACAATTGACTATTGGTCTCATTGGGCATTCCTTTTTGTGTATTTTTGGTTGTCCCCTCAATGACGGTATTTTCGGGTTCATGTTTATTAGTTTTGATTTTTCAGCTTTGGTCAGTATGTATTCTGTTTCTTTTAGCGCACTTTTTATTTGTTTTTGGAATTTGTTGGTGGGGTCTTTTGTTAATTCCTTGATTTCGTTGTTGTTTAGGAATTCGACTGTTTTTTCAATGTATTCTGTTTTGTTCAAAATTACTGTAGTGTTTCCCTTATCTGCTTTTGTGATGATTAAGTCATGTTCTTTTATTTTTTGTTTCAACGACTTTATTTCTTTGATTTGTTTGTTGTTTTGAATGTTATTGCTATCGCCCTCTCGTTTGAGGATTTTTTTGGCTTCGTTGGTGGCGAGATTTTTGGTTAATTCCCTGTCTTCTGCTGGGAGCTTGTGACTGGCTATCTCAATATCTGTGATTAACTGTTTTATATTGTGGTTCGTGTGTGCGTCTGTGCAGTTGTATTTCAAACCTTTGTCTAACATATTCATTTCACCTTGAGAAAAGGTTACGTTCGTTCTGTTGTTTACTCTGCTGTGGAAATTGAATTCATTGTTATTCGTGTGTTGTTCGTTAGATTGATGGTTCTGTGTTTCTCCTAGTTTTCTTAATTTATTTTCTAGCGTTTCATGCTTCCTCGTTGCTCTGATTTTGATGGTGTCATGTAGGTGTTCGGTGAAGCTGTCCCATTGGGCTGCGTGCCAGAAATTACTTAGTTGCAATTGAATGTCGTATAATTGTTGGTTAATTTTTTGCTTTCTTATGTATGCAAATCTTAATTCGTTTTTTATCCAAAGCGCTTTGGCTTGTTTAGTTGAAATGATCGAGGCTGGTGTGTTCGGTACGGTTTTAATTGGTACGTATTTAGGGGTGAGGTTTAGTTCTATACATTTTTTGTTGAACCAAATTGACTTGTCTAAATTCATGAGTTTAAGCCTGAGTGATTTGAATTTCTTGGCTTCACGATTTGCCTGACTAGCCGTGAACATTGTGGTGTTTGAAGCCATATTTTCAGTGTTGCCTTAGTAAACAAGAGTTTAGTGCTTTTCAGTCGGTCAACACGAATGTACCCAAAAGAGATGGGTTATGCCCTAATCCTGAAATAAATTACATGAGATTAATAAAACACTAGGATGACCAGTTTCGATCGTCAAGCGATCATCATCAGATCCAATACACTTAGGCTATAAAATATATGTTTGAAATACAGGTGAAAATATTTACAATATGTACAATTATTTAGTTGCAGTATTGGTACTGCAACTGTCAGTGTATGCTAAATGCAGTATATATGTTAGGTGAAATGCTAAATGGTGATGGCTATCCGGAGATTGTACTTTAGAGAGATTATATGGTTGTAAACTATGGTTAAACTATAAAATTTTAGGCTAACTACTTATCTGATTGTCTTCCGTACTACAGCTATTCGCAGTTTCCGTGTTCACTTGAACTCGCTGTGCGGTCGACTGCGGTGGTTATCTTAACGACTGGTTTTTTCCCTGCCTTCCCCCCCTGTCCCTACGTGCTGTGGGGAGTGATCGCGATGTGTTTATGTGAGGTGTTGCCAACCTAGATAAGAAGTATGTTATTGAATGAGGTGGATCTACAACTATTAAAGACCGTGGATTAGTCCTCGCCACGCGTGGAGCATAACCCATTCGAACTAAGCGTTGACGGTCTTATGAGGACGTCCCGGCACCTTTAATACTGCCTCTAATATGGGCCTTGGTTTATTGCAGAAGAAAAGTACATCGTACACCTGATCCAGATAACATTTACCTATTAAAAACCCCCTAATTTCCCCCCCTTTTTTATCTAGCTTGGCTGTGTCGCTAAATTGTGTTTTGTTTCCGACAGGGTGTGTTTTTTAGTAGCGTGAAGAGGGGTGAGCTCTCCATGAACGTGTGTTCATTTAGATTGTTGGGATTGTTTCGTTTGGCTAGGTGTATCTCGATTGCTTCCTTTATGTCAAGAGCTCTGCCTTTCGATTCGTGATGGATTATTTTAAGGTCCGACTCTATGTTGGTAAAGCTATGCCCTGCGTCACACATATGTTCGCACACGGCTGAATGTGTTCCGTATCTTATCGCATTCCTATGTTCATTATAACGTGTGTCTACTCGCCTTCCACTCTGCCCGATGTAATTAGCTTGACAATCGGTGTCTTGGCACGTTATAGAATATACCCCTGACCTTGAATACGGGTCACGTTTATTTAGATTACTATTTAGGAGGTGCCTAGCGGTTGTGTTTTTCGTCGTGAAAGCTATCTTTATGCCTTGCTTTTTGAATAGGTTAGTGATTTTATATGTATTCGCATTCACATAGTTGAAACTCGCAAATTTTTTCTCATTACTGTCCGGTTTGGGAATCGTTTTATCTTTATTTTTATGTTTGGCTATAATTTGATTTATTTTGCTTGGCGAGAAGTTGTTTTCCTTTGCTATTTGCATAATAGTTCTTATTTCCTTATTATAGTTGTCTTTTGACATGGGTATGTTTAAAGCCCTGTGCACCATTGAATTGAAACCCGCTAGTTTGTGCGTACTGGGGTGATTAGACTGATTGTCGATTGCATGCGAGGTTTGTGTTGCTTTCCGGAATATGGAATATGAAAGGTCGTTGTCTTTACGTTCAATAGTTATATCGAGATAATTTATTTTCCGGTCTATTTCGGATTCCTTAGTGAATTTGATAGAATGGTGAAGGCTATTAATGGATTGGAGAATTGTTTCTTCGCTTGTTAGTTCAGTATCGTAGATGCAAATTACATCATCTACGTATCTTTTCCATATTACTATTCCCTTTGTTGAAGTCTTTTCTAAGAACGCATTTTCTAGTGCATTGATGAAGATGTCAGCGATTAACCCACTTAGTGGCGATCCCATTGCTAGGCCTTCTCTCTGTGTGTATATTTTATTGTCGAATTGAAACACGTTTTGGGTGAGAACGACCCTCAGTAATCTCACAATCTCTTCAATTTCTTTTACCGAATTGTTGGATTTTAAGTTGTTTTCGATAGTGTTGATTGCTTCAATAATCGGAATATTGGTGTACATGTTAGTTACGTCGAAGGATACTAGCCTGAAGCTAGGTTTCATTTGTAGGGTGTTCAATGCTGTTACTAGTTCTGTTGTGTTCTTTACCGAGTTGTTTTTGTCGTTGGAAAGACGGCTTTTTAAGATTTTTAGTAACTCTTTGCTGATTTTGTAATTAGGGGCATTCCTACAATTGACTATTGGTCTCATTGGGCATTCCTTTTTGTGTATTTTTGGTTGTCCCCTCAATGACGGTATTTTCGGGTTCATGTTTATTAGTTTTGATTTTTCAGCTTTGGTCAGTATGTATTCTGTTTCTTTTAGCGCACTTTTTATTTGTTTTTGGAATTTGTTGGTGGGGTCTTTTGTTAATTCCTTGATTTCGTTGTTGTTTAGGAATTCGACTGTTTTTTCAATGTATTCTGTTTTGTTCAAAATTACTGTAGTGTTTCCCTTATCTGCTTTTGTGATGATTAAGTCATGTTCTTTTATTTTTTGTTTCAACGACTTTATTTCTTTGATTTGTTTGTTGTTTTGAATGTTATTGCTATCGCCCTCTCGTTTGAGGATTTTTTTGGCTTCGTTGGTGGCGAGATTTTTGGTTAATTCCCTGTCTTCTGCTGGGAGCTTGTGACTGGCTATCTCAATATCTGTGATTAACTGTTTTATATTGTGGTTCGTGTGTGCGTCTGTGCAGTTGTATTTCAAACCTTTGTCTAACATATTCATTTCACCTTGAGAAAAGGTTACGTTCGTTCTGTTGTTTACTCTGCTGTGGAAATTGAATTCATTGTTATTCGTGTGTTGTTCGTTAGATTGATGGTTCTGTGTTTCTCCTAGTTTTCTTAATTTATTTTCTAGCGTTTCATGCTTCCTCGTTGCTCTGATTTTGATGGTGTCATGTAGGTGTTCGGTGAAGCTGTCCCATTGGGCTGCGTGCCAGAAATTACTTAGTTGCAATTGAATGTCGTATAATTGTTGGTTAATTTTTTGCTTTCTTATGTATGCAAATCTTAATTCGTTTTTTATCCAAAGCGCTTTGGCTTGTTTAGTTGAAATGATCGAGGCTGGTGTGTTCGGTACGGTTTTAATTGGTACGTATTTAGGGGTGAGGTTTAGTTCTATACATTTTTTGTTGAACCAAATTGACTTGTCTAAATTCATGAGTTTAAGCCTGAGTGATTTGAATTTCTTGGCTTCACGATTTGCCTGACTAGCCGTGAACATTGTGGTGTTTGAAGCCATATTTTCAGTGTTGCCTTAGTAAACAAGAGTTTAGTGCTTTTCAGTCGGTCAACACGAATGTACCCAAAAGAGATGGGTTATGCCCTAATCCTGAAATAAATTACATGAGATTAATAAAACACTAGGATGACCAGTTTCGATCGTCAAGCGATCATCATCAGATCCAATACACTTAGGCTATAAAATATATGTTTGAAATACAGGTGAAAATATTTACAATATGTACAATTATTTAGTTGCAGTATTGGTACTGCAACTGTCAGTGTATGCTAAATGCAGTATATATGTTAGGTGAAATGCTAAATGGTGATGGCTATCCGGAGATTGTACTTTAGAGAGATTATATGGTTGTAAACTATGGTTAAACTATAAAATTTTAGGCTAACTACTTATCTGATTGTCTTCCGTACTACAGCTATTCGCAGTTTCCGTGTTCACTTGAACTCGCTGTGCGGTCGACTGCGGTGGTTATCTTAACGACTGGTTTTTCCCTGCCTTCCCCCCCTGTCCCTACGTGCTGTGGGGAGTGATCGCGATGTGTTTATGTGAGGTGTTGCCAACCTAGATAAGAAGTATGTTATTGAATGAGGTGGATCTACAACTATTAAAGACCGTGGATTAGTCCTCGCCACGCGTGGAGCATAACCCATTCGAACTAAGCGTTGACGGTCTTATGAGGACGTCCCGGCACCTTTAATACTGCCTCTAATATGGGCCTTGGTTTATTGCAGAAGAAAAGTACATCGTACACCTGATCCAGATAACATTTACCTATTAAAAACCCCCTAATTTCCCCCCCTTTTTTATCTAGCTTGGCTGTGTCGCTAAATTGTGTTTTGTTTCCGACAGGGTGTGTTTTTTAGTAGCGTGAAGAGGGGTGAGCTCTCCATGAACGTGTGTTCATTTAGATTGTTGGGATTGTTTCGTTTGGCTAGGTGTATCTCGATTGCTTCCTTTATGTCAAGAGCTCTGCCTTTCGATTCGTGATGGATTATTTTAAGGTCCGACTCTATGTTGGTAAAGCTATGCCCTGCGTCACACATATGTTCGCACACGGCTGAATGTGTTCCGTATCTTATCGCATTCCTATGTTCATTATAACGTGTGTCTACTCGCCTTCCACTCTGCCCGATGTAATTAGCTTGACAATCGGTGTCTTGGCACGTTATAGAATATACCCCTGACCTTGAATACGGGTCACGTTTATTTAGATTACTATTTAGGAGGTGCCTAGCGGTTGTGTTTTTCGTCGTGAAAGCTATCTTTATGCCTTGCTTTTTGAATAGGTTAGTGATTTTATATGTATTCGCATTCACATAGTTGAAACTCGCAAATTTTTTCTCATTACTGTCCGGTTTGGGAATCGTTTTATCTTTATTTTTATGTTTGGCTATAATTTGATTTATTTTGCTTGGCGAGAAGTTGTTTTCCTTTGCTATTTGCATAATAGTTCTTATTTCCTTATTATAGTTGTCTTTTGACATGGGTATGTTTAAAGCCCTGTGCACCATTGAATTGAAACCCGCTAGTTTGTGCGTACTGGGGTGATTAGACTGATTGTCGATTGCATGCGAGGTTTGTGTTGCTTTCCGGAATATGGAATATGAAAGGTCGTTGTCTTTACGTTCAATAGTTATATCGAGATAATTTATTTTCCGGTCTATTTCGGATTCCTTAGTGAATTTGATAGAATGGTGAAGGCTATTAATGGATTGGAGAATTGTTTCTTCGCTTGTTAGTTCAGTATCGTAGATGCAAATTACATCATCTACGTATCTTTTCCATATTACTATTCCCTTTGTTGAAGTCTTTTCTAAGAACGCATTTTCTAGTGCATTGATGAAGATGTCAGCGATTAACCCACTTAGTGGCGATCCCATTGCTAGGCCTTCTCTCTGTGTGTATATTTTATTGTCGAATTGAAACACGTTTTGGGTGAGAACGACCCTCAGTAATCTCACAATCTCTTCAATTTCTTTTACCGAATTGTTGGATTTTAAGTTGTTTTCGATAGTGTTGATTGCTTCAATAATCGGAATATTGGTGTACATGTTAGTTACGTCGAAGGATACTAGCCTGAAGCTAGGTTTCATTTGTAGGGTGTTCAATGCTGTTACTAGTTCTGTTGTGTTCTTTACCGAGTTGTTTTTGTCGTTGGAAAGACGGCTTTTTAAGATTTTTAGTAACTCTTTGCTGATTTTGTAATTAGGGGCATTCCTACAATTGACTATTGGTCTCATTGGGCATTCCTTTTTGTGTATTTTTGGTTGTCCCCTCAATGACGGTATTTTCGGGTTCATGTTTATTAGTTTTGATTTTTCAGCTTTGGTCAGTATGTATTCTGTTTCTTTTAGCGCACTTTTTATTTGTTTTTGGAATTTGTTGGTGGGGTCTTTTGTTAATTCCTTGATTTCGTTGTTGTTTAGGAATTCGACTGTTTTTTCAATGTATTCTGTTTTGTTCAAAATTACTGTAGTGTTTCCCTTATCTGCTTTTGTGATGATTAAGTCATGTTCTTTTATTTTTTGTTTCAACGACTTTATTTCTTTGATTTGTTTGTTGTTTTGAATGTTATTGCTATCGCCCTCTCGTTTGAGGATTTTTTTTTGGCTTCGTTGGTGGCGAGATTTTTGGTTAATTCCCTGTCTTCTGCTGGGAGCTTGTGACTGGCTATCTCAATATCTGTGATTAACTGTTTTATATTGTGGTTCGTGTGTGCGTCTGTGCAGTTGTATTTCAAACCTTTGTCTAACATATTCATTTCACCTTGAGAAAAGGTTACGTTCGTTCTGTTGTTTACTCTGCTGTGGAAATTGAATTCATTGTTATTCGTGTGTTGTTCGTTAGATTGATGGTTCTGTGTTTCTCCTAGTTTTCTTAATTTATTTTCTAGCGTTTCATGCTTCCTCGTTGCTCTGATTTTGATGGTGTCATGTAGGTGTTCGGTGAAGCTGTCCCATTGGGCTGCGTGCCAGAAATTACTTAGTTGCAATTGAATGTCGTATAATTGTTGGTTAATTTTTTGCTTTCTTATGTATGCAAATCTTAATTCGTTTTTTATCCAAAGCGCTTTGGCTTGTTTAGTTGAAATGATCGAGGCTGGTGTGTTCGGTACGGTTTTAATTGGTACGTATTTAGGGGTGAGGTTTAGTTCTATACATTTTTTGTTGAACCAAATTGACTTGTCTAAATTCATGAGTTTAAGCCTGAGTGATTTGAATTTCTTGGCTTCACGATTTGCCTGACTAGCCGTGAACATTGTGGTGTTTGAAGCCATATTTTCAGTGTTGCCTTAGTAAACAAGAGTTTAGTGCTTTTCAGTCGGTCAACACGAATGTACCCAAAAGAGATGGGTTATGCCCTAATCCTGAAATAAATTACATGAGATTAATAAAACACTAGGATGACCAGTTTCGATCGTCAAGCGATCATCATCAGATCCAATACACTTAGGCTATAAAATATATGTTTGAAATACAGGTGAAAATATTTACAATATGTACAATTATTTAGTTGCAGTATTGGTACTGCAACTGTCAGTGTATGCTAAATGCAGTATATATGTTAGGTGAAATGCTAAATGGTGATGGCTATCCGGAGATTGTACTTTAGAGAGATTATATGGTTGTAAACTATGGTTAAACTATAAAATTTTAGGCTAACTACTTATCTGATTGTCTTCCGTACTACAGCTATTCGCAGTTTCCGTGTTCACTTGAACTCGCTGTGCGGTCGACTGCGGTGGTTATCTTAACGACTGGTTTTTCCCTGCCTTCCCCCCCTGTCCCTACGTGCTGTGGGGAGTGATCGCGATGTGTTTATGTGAGGTGTTGCCAACCTAGATAAGAAGTATGTTATTGAATGAGGTGGATCTACAACTATTAAAGACCGTGGATTAGTCCTCGCCACGCGTGGAGCATAACCCATTCGAACTAAGCGTTGACGGTCTTATGAGGACGTCCCGGCACCTTTAATACTGCCTCTAATATGGGCCTTGGTTTATTGCAGAAGAAAAGTACATCGTACACCTGATCCAGATAACATTTACCTATTAAAAACCCCCTAATTTCCCCCCCTTTTTTATCTAGCTTGGCTGTGTCGCTAAATTGTGTTTTGTTTCCGACAGGGTGTGTTTTTTAGTAGCGTGAAGAGGGGTGAGCTCTCCATGAACGTGTGTTCATTTAGATTGTTGGGATTGTTTCGTTTGGCTAGGTGTATCTCGATTGCTTCCTTTATGTCAAGAGCTCTGCCTTTCGATTCGTGATGGATTATTTTAAGGTCCGACTCTATGTTGGTAAAGCTATGCCCTGCGTCACACATATGTTCGCACACGGCTGAATGTGTTCCGTATCTTATCGCATTCCTATGTTCATTATAACGTGTGTCTACTCGCCTTCCACTCTGCCCGATGTAATTAGCTTGACAATCGGTGTCTTGGCACGTTATAGAATATACCCCTGACCTTGAATACGGGTCACGTTTATTTAGATTACTATTTAGGAGGTGCCTAGCGGTTGTGTTTTTCGTCGTGAAAGCTATCTTTATGCCTTGCTTTTTGAATAGGTTAGTGATTTTATATGTATTCGCATTCACATAGTTGAAACTCGCAAATTTTTTCTCATTACTGTCCGGTTTGGGAATCGTTTTATCTTTATTTTTATGTTTGGCTATAATTTGATTTATTTTGCTTGGCGAGAAGTTGTTTTCCTTTGCTATTTGCATAATAGTTCTTATTTCCTTATTATAGTTGTCTTTTGACATGGGTATGTTTAAAGCCCTGTGCACCATTGAATTGAAACCCGCTAGTTTGTGCGTACTGGGGTGATTAGACTGATTGTCGATTGCATGCGAGGTTTGTGTTGCTTTCCGGAATATGGAATATGAAAGGTCGTTGTCTTTACGTTCAATAGTTATATCAAGATAATTTATTTTCCGGTCTATTTCGGATTCCTTAGTGAATTTGATAGAATGGTGAAGGCTATTAATGGATTGGAGAATTGTTTCTTCGCTTGTTAGTTCAGTATCGTAGATGCAAATTACATCATCTACGTATCTTTTCCATATTACTATTCCCTTTGTTGAAGTCTTTTCTAAGAACGCATTTTCTAGTGCATTGATGAAGATGTCAGCGATTAACCCACTTAGTGGCGATCCCATTGCTAGGCCTTCTCTCTGTGTGTATATTTTATTGTCGAATTGAAACACGTTTTGGGTGAGAACGACCCTCAGTAATCTCACAATCTCTTCAATTTCTTTTACCGAATTGTTGGATTTTAAGTTGTTTTCGATAGTGTTGATTGCTTCAATAATCGGAATATTGGTGTACATGTTAGTTACGTCGAAGGATACTAGCCTGAAGCTAGGTTTCATTTGTAGGGTGTTCAATGCTGTTACTAGTTCTGTTGTGTTCTTTACCGAGTTGTTTTTGTCGTTGGAAAGACGGCTTTTTAAGATTTTTAGTAACTCTTTGCTGATTTTGTAATTAGGGGCATTCCTACAATTGACTATTGGTCTCATTGGGCATTCCTTTTTGTGTATTTTTGGTTGTCCCCTCAATGACGGTATTTTCGGGTTCATGTTTATTAGTTTTGATTTTTCAGCTTTGGTCAGTATGTATTCTGTTTCTTTTAGCGCACTTTTTATTTGTTTTTGGAATTTGTTGGTGGGGTCTTTTGTTAATTCCTTGATTTCGTTGTTGTTTAGGAATTCGACTGTTTTTTCAATGTATTCTGTTTTGTTCAAAATTACTGTAGTGTTTCCCTTATCTGCTTTTGTGATGATTAAGTCATGTTCTTTTATTTTTTGTTTCAACGACTTTATTTCTTTGATTTGTTTGTTGTTTTGAATGTTATTGCTATCGCCCTCTCGTTTGAGGATTTTTTTGGCTTCGTTGGTGGCGAGATTTTTGGTTAATTCCCTGTCTTCTGCTGGGAGCTTGTGACTGGCTATCTCAATATCTGTGATTAACTGTTTTATATTGTGGTTCGTGTGTGCGTCTGTGCAGTTGTATTTCAAACCTTTGTCTAACATATTCATTTCACCTTGAGAAAAGGTTACGTTCGTTCTGTTGTTTACTCTGCTGTGGAAATTGAATTCATTGTTATTCGTGTGTTGTTCGTTAGATTGATGGTTCTGTGTTTCTCCTAGTTTTCTTAATTTATTTTCTAGCGTTTCATGCTTCCTCGTTGCTCTGATTTTGATGGTGTCATGTAGGTGTTCGGTGAAGCTGTCCCATTGGGCTGCGTGCCAGAAATTACTTAGTTGCAATTGAATGTCGTATAATTGTTGGTTAATTTTTTGCTTTCTTATGTATGCAAATCTTAATTCGTTTTTTATCCAAAGCGCTTTGGCTTGTTTAGTTGAAATGATCGAGGCTGGTGTGTTCGGTACGGTTTTAATTGGTACGTATTTAGGGGTGAGGTTTAGTTCTATACATTTTTTGTTGAACCAAATTGACTTGTCTAAATTCATGAGTTTAAGCCTGAGTGATTTGAATTTCTTGGCTTCACGATTTGCCTGACTAGCCGTGAACATTGTGGTGTTTGAAGCCATATTTTCAGTGTTGCCTTAGTAAACAAGAGTTTAGTGCTTTTCAGTCGGTCAACACGAATGTACCCAAAAGAGATGGGTTATGCCCTAATCCTGAAATAAATTACATGAGATTAATAAAACACTAGGATGACCAGTTTCGATCGTCAAGCGATCATCATCAGATCCAATACACTTAGGCTATAAAATATATGTTTGAAATACAGGTGAAAATATTTACAATATGTACAATTATTTAGTTGCAGTATTGGTACTGCAACTGTCAGTGTATGCTAAATGCAGTATATATGTTAGGTGAAATGCTAAATGGTGATGGCTATCCGGAGATTGTACTTTAGAGAGATTATATGGTTGTAAACTATGGTTAAACTATAAAATTTTAGGCTAACTACTTATCTGATTGTCTTCCGTACTACAGCTATTCGCAGTTTCCGTGTTCACTTGAACTCGCTGTGCGGTCGACTGCGGTGGTTATCTTAACGACTGGTTTTTTCCCTGCCTTCCCCCCCTGTCCCTACGTGCTTTGGGGAGTGATCGCGATGTGTTTATGTGAGGTGTTGCCAACCTAGATAAGAAGTATGTTATTGAATGAGGTGGATCTACAACTATTAAAGACCGTGGATTAGTCCTCGCCACGCGTGGAGCATAACCCATTCGAACTAAGCGTTGACGGTCTTATGAGGACGTCCCGGCACCTTTAATACTGCCTCTAATATGGGCCTTGGTTTATTGCAGAAGAAAAGTACATCGTACACCTGATCCAGATAACATTTACCTATTAAAAACCCCCTAATTTCCCCCCCTTTTTTATCTAGCTTGGCTGTGTCGCTAAATTGTGTTTTGTTTCCGACAGGGTGTGTTTTTTAGTAGCGTGAAGAGGGGTGAGCTCTCCATGAACGTGTGTTCATTTAGATTGTTGGGATTGTTTCGTTTGGCTAGGTGTATCTCGATTGCTTCCTTTATGTCAAGAGCTCTGCCTTTCGATTCGTGATGGATTATTTTAAGGTCCGACTCTATGTTGGTAAAGCTATGCCCTGCGTCACACATATGTTCGCACACGGCTGAATGTGTTCCGTATCTTATCGCATTCCTATGTTCATTATAACGTGTGTCTACTCGCCTTCCACTCTGCCCGATGTAATTAGCTTGACAATCGGTGTCTTGGCACGTTATAGAATATACCCCTGACCTTGAATACGGGTCACGTTTATTTAGATTACTATTTAGGAGGTGCCTAGCGGTTGTGTTTTTCGTCGTGAAAGCTATCTTTATGCCTTGCTTTTTGAATAGGTTAGTGATTTTATATGTATTCGCATTCACATAGTTGAAACTCGCAAATTTTTTCTCATTACTGTCCGGTTTGGGAATCGTTTTATCTTTATTTTTATGTTTGGCTATAATTTGATTTATTTTGCTTGGCGAGAAGTTGTTTTCCTTTGCTATTTGCATAATAGTTCTTATTTCCTTATTATAGTTGTCTTTTGACATGGGTATGTTTAAAGCCCTGTGCACCATTGAATTGAAACCCGCTAGTTTGTGCGTACTGGGGTGATTAGACTGATTGTCGATTGCATGCGAGGTTTGTGTTGCTTTCCGGAATATGGAATATGAAAGGTCGTTGTCTTTACGTTCAATAGTTATATCGAGATAATTTATTTTCCGGTCTATTTCGGATTCCTTAGTGAATTTGATAGAATGGTGAAGGCTATTAATGGATTGGAGAATTGTTTCTTCGCTTGTTAGTTCAGTATCGTAGATGCAAATTACATCATCTACGTATCTTTTCCATATTACTATTCCCTTTGTTGAAGTCTTTTCTAAGAACGCATTTTCTAGTGCATTGATGAAGATGTCAGCGATTAACCCACTTAGTGGCGATCCCATTGCTAGGCCTTCTCTCTGTGTGTATATATACACACGTTCATGGAGAGCTCACCCCTCTTCACGCTACTAAAAAACACACCCTGTCGGAAACAAAACACAATTTAGCGACACAGCCAAGCTAGATAAAAAAGGGGGGGGAAATTAGGGGGTTTTTAATAGGTAAATGTTATCTGGATCAGGTGTACGATGTACTTTTCTTCTGCAATAAACCAAGGCCCATATTAGAGGCAGTATTAAAGGTGCCGGGACGTCCTCATAAGACCGTCAACGCTTAGTTCGAATGGGTTATGCTCCACGCGTGGCGAGGACTAATCCACGGTCTTTAATAGTTGTAGATCCACCTCATTCAATAACATACTTCTTATCTAGGTTGGCAACACCTCACATAAACACATCGCGATCACTCCCCACAGCACGTAGGGACAGGGGGGGAAGGCAGGGAAAAACCAGTCGTTAAGATAACCACCGCAGTCGACCGCACAGCGAGTTCAAGTGAACACGGAAACTGCGAATAGCTGTAGTACGGAAGACAATCAGATAAGTAGTTAGCCTAAAATTTTATAGTTTAACCATAGTTTACAACCATATAATCTCTCTAAAGTACAATCTCCGGATAGCCATCACCATTTAGCATTTCACCTAACATATATACTGCATTTAGCATACACTGACAGTTGCAGTACCAATACTGCAACTAAATAATTGTACATATTGTAAATATTTTCACCTGTATTTCAAACATATATTTTATAGCCTAAGTGTATTGGATCTGATGATGATCGCTTGACGATCGAAACTGGTCATCCTAGTGTTTTATTAATCTCATGTAATTTATTTCAGGATTAGGGCATAACCCATCTCTTTTGGGTACATTCGTGTTGACCGACTGAAAAGCACTAAACTCTTGTTTACTAAGGCAACACTGAAAATATGGCTTCAAACACCACAATGTTCACGGCTAGTCAGGCAAATCGTGAAGCCAAGAAATTCAAATCACTCAGGCTTAAACTCATGAATTTAGACAAGTCAATTTGGTTCAACAAAAAATGTATAGAACTAAACCTCACCCCTAAATACGTACCAATTAAAACCGTACCGAACACACCAGCCTCGATCATTTCAACTAAACAAGCCAAAGCGCTTTGGATAAAAAACGAATTAAGATTTGCATACATAAGAAAGCAAAAAATTAACCAACAATTATACGACATTCAATTGCAACTAAGTAATTTCTGGCACGCAGCCCAATGGGACAGCTTCACCGAACACCTACATGACACCATCAAAATCAGAGCAACGAGGAAGCATGAAACGCTAGAAAATAAATTAAGAAAACTAGGAGAAACACAGAACCATCAATCTAACGAACAACACACGAATAACAATGAATTCAATTTCCACAGCAGAGTAAACAACAGAACGAACGTAACCTTTTCTCAAGGTGAAATGAATATGTTAGACAAAGGTTTGAAATACAACTGCACAGACGCACACACGAACCACAATATAAAACAGTTAATCACAGATATTGAGATAGCCAGTCACAAGCTCCCAGCAGAAGACAGGGAATTAACCAAAAATCTCGCCACCAACGAAGCCAAAAAAATCCTCAAACGAGAGGGCGATAGCAATAACATTCAAAACAACAAACAAATCAAAGAAATAAAGTCGTTGAAACAAAAAATAAAAGAACATGACTTAATCATCACAAAAGCAGATAAGGGAAACACTACAGTAATTTTGAACAAAACAGAATACATTGAAAAAACAGTCGAATTCCTAAACAACAACGAAATCAAGGAATTAACAAAAGACCCCACCAACAAATTCCAAAAACAAATAAAAAGTGCGCTAAAAGAAACAGAATACATACTGACCAAAGCTGAAAAATCAAAACTAATAAACATGAACCCGAAAATACCGTCATTGAGGGGACAACCAAAAATACACAAAAAGGAATGCCCAATGAGACCAATAGTCAATTGTAGGAATGCCCCTAATTACAAAATCAGCAAAGAGTTACTAAAAATCTTAAAAAGCCGTCTTTCCAACGACAAAAACAACTCGGTAAAGAACACAACAGAACTAGTAACAGCATTGAACACCCTACAAATGAAACCTAGCTTCAGGCTAGTATCCTTCGACGTAACTAACATGTACACCAATATTCCGATTATTGAAGCAATCAACACTATCGAAAACAACTTAAAATCCAACAATTCGGTAAAAGAAATTGAAGAGATTGTGAGATTACTGAGGGTCGTTCTCACCCAAAACGTGTTTCAATTCGACAATAAAATATACACACAGAGAGAAGGCCTAGCAATGGGATCGCCACTAAGTGGGTTAATCGCTGACATCTTCATCAATGCACTAGAAAATGCGTTCTTAGAAAAGACTTCAACAAAGGGAATAGTAATATGGAAAAGATACGTAGATGATGTAATTTGCATCTACGATACTGAACTAACAAGCGAAGAAACAATTCTCCAATCCATTAATAGCCTTCACCATTCTATCAAATTCACTAAGGAATCCGAAATAGACCGGAAAATAAATTATCTCGATATAACTATTGAACGTAAAGACAACGACCTTTCATATTCCATATTCCGGAAAGCAACACAAACCTCGCATGCAATCGACAATCAGTCTAATCACCCCAGTACGCACAAACTAGCGGGTTTCAATTCAATGGTGCACAGGGCTTTAAACATACCCATGTCAAAAGACAACTATAATAAGGAAATAAGAACTATTATGCAAATAGCAAAGGAAAACAACTTCTCGCCAAGCAAAATAAATCAAATTATAGCCAAACATAAAAATAAAGATAAAACGATTCCCAAACCGGACAGTAATGAGAAAAAATTTGCGAGTTTCAACTATGTGAATGCGAATACATATAAAATCACTAACCTATTCAAAAAGCAAGGCATAAAGATAGCTTTCACGACGAAAAACACAACCGCTAGGCACCTCCTAAATAGTAATCTAAATAAACGTGACCCGTATTCAAGGTCAGGGGTATATTCTATAACGTGCCAAGACACCGATTGTCAAGCTAATTACATCGGGCAGAGTGGAAGGCGAGTAGACACACGTTATAATGAACATAGGAATGCGATAAGATACGGAACACATTCAGCCGTGTGCGAACATATGTGTGACGCAGGGCATAGCTTTACCAACATAGAGTCGGACCTTAAAATAATCCCATCACGAATCGAAAGGCAGAGCTCTTGACATAAAGGAAGCAATCGAGATACACCTAGCCAAACGAAACAATCCCAACAATCTAAATGAACACACGTTCATGGAGAGCTCACCCCTCTTCACGCTACTAAAAAACACACCCTGTCGGAAACAAAACACAATTTAGCGACACAGCCAAGCTAGATAAAAAAGGGGGGGAAATTAGGGGGTTTTTAATAGGTAAATGTTATCTGGATCAGGTGTACGATGTACTTTTCTTCTGCAATAAACCAAGGCCCATATTAGAGGCAGTATTAAAGGTGCCGGGACGTCCTCATAAGACCGTCAACGCTTAGTTCGAATGGGTTATGCTCCACGCGTGGCGAGGACTAATCCACGGTCTTTAATAGTTGTAGATCCACCTCATTCAATAACATACTTCTTATCTAGGTTGGCAACACCTCACATAAACACATCGCGATCACTCCCCACAGCACGTAGGGACAGGGGGGGAAGGCAGGGAAAAACCAGTCGTTAAGATAACCACCGCAGTCGACCGCACAGCGAGTTCAAGTGAACACGGAAACTGCGAATAGCTGTAGTACGGAAGACAATCAGATAAGTAGTTAGCCTAAAATTTTATAGTTTAACCATAGTTTACAACCATATAATCTCTCTAAAGTACAATCTCCGGATAGCCATCACCATTTAGCATTTCACCTAACATATATACTGCATTTAGCATACACTGACAGTTGCAGTACCAATACTGCAACTAAATAATTGTACATATTGTAAATATTTTCACCTGTATTTCAAACATATATTTTATAGCCTAAGTGTATTGGATCTGATGATGATCGCTTGACGATCGAAACTGGTCATCCTAGTGTTTTATTAATCTCATGTAATTTATTTCAGGATTAGGGCATAACCCATCTCTTTTGGGTACATTCGTGTTGACCGACTGAAAAGCACTAAACTCTTGTTTACTAAGGCAACACTGAAAATATGGCTTCAAACACCACAATGTTCACGGCTAGTCAGGCAAATCGTGAAGCCAAGAAATTCAAATCACTCAGGCTTAAACTCATGAATTTAGACAAGTCAATTTGGTTCAACAAAAAATGTATAGAACTAAACCTCACCCCTAAATACGTACCAATTAAAACCGTACCGAACACACCAGCCTCGATCATTTCAACTAAACAAGCCAAAGCGCTTTGGATAAAAAACGAATTAAGATTTGCATACATAAGAAAGCAAAAAATTAACCAACAATTATACGACATTCAATTGCAACTAAGTAATTTCTGGCACGCAGCCCAATGGGACAGCTTCACCGAACACCTACATGACACCATCAAAATCAGAGCAACGAGGAAGCATGAAACGCTAGAAAATAAATTAAGAAAACTAGGAGAAACACAGAACCATCAATCTAACGAACAACACACGAATAACAATGAATTCAATTTCCACAGCAGAGTAAACAACAGAACGAACGTAACCTTTTCTCAAGGTGAAATGAATATGTTAGACAAAGGTTTGAAATACAACTGCACAGACGCACACACGAACCACAATATAAAACAGTTAATCACAGATATTGAGATAGCCAGTCACAAGCTCCCAGCAGAAGACAGGGAATTAACCAAAAATCTCGCCACCAACGAAGCCAAAAAAAAATCCTCAAACGAGAGGGCGATAGCAATAACATTCAAAACAACAAACAAATCAAAGAAATAAAGTCGTTGAAACAAAAAATAAAAGAACATGACTTAATCATCACAAAAGCAGATAAGGGAAACACTACAGTAATTTTGAACAAAACAGAATACATTGAAAAAACAGTCGAATTCCTAAACAACAACGAAATCAAGGAATTAACAAAAGACCCCACCAACAAATTCCAAAAACAAATAAAAAGTGCGCTAAAAGAAACAGAATACATACTGACCAAAGCTGAAAAATCAAAACTAATAAACATGAACCCGAAAATACCGTCATTGAGGGGACAACCAAAAATACACAAAAAGGAATGCCCAATGAGACCAATAGTCAATTGTAGGAATGCCCCTAATTACAAAATCAGCAAAGAGTTACTAAAAATCTTAAAAAGCCGTCTTTCCAACGACAAAAACAACTCGGTAAAGAACACAACAGAACTAGTAACAGCATTGAACACCCTACAAATGAAACCTAGCTTCAGGCTAGTATCCTTCGACGTAACTAACATGTACACCAATATTCCGATTATTGAAGCAATCAACACTATCGAAAACAACTTAAAATCCAACAATTCGGTAAAAGAAATTGAAGAGATTGTGAGATTACTGAGGGTCGTTCTCACCCAAAACGTGTTTCAATTCGACAATAAAATATACACACAGAGAGAAGGCCTAGCAATGGGATCGCCACTAAGTGGGTTAATCGCTGACATCTTCATCAATGCACTAGAAAATGCGTTCTTAGAAAAGACTTCAACAAAGGGAATAGTAATATGGAAAAGATACGTAGATGATGTAATTTGCATCTACGATACTGAACTAACAAGCGAAGAAACAATTCTCCAATCCATTAATAGCCTTCACCATTCTATCAAATTCACTAAGGAATCCGAAATAGACCGGAAAATAAATTATCTCGATATAACTATTGAACGTAAAGACAACGACCTTTCATATTCCATATTCCGGAAAGCAACACAAACCTCGCATGCAATCGACAATCAGTCTAATCACCCCAGTACGCACAAACTAGCGGGTTTCAATTCAATGGTGCACAGGGCTTTAAACATACCCATGTCAAAAGACAACTATAATAAGGAAATAAGAACTATTATGCAAATAGCAAAGGAAAACAACTTCTCGCCAAGCAAAATAAATCAAATTATAGCCAAACATAAAAATAAAGATAAAACGATTCCCAAACCGGACAGTAATGAGAAAAAATTTGCGAGTTTCAACTATGTGAATGCGAATACATATAAAATCACTAACCTATTCAAAAAGCAAGGCATAAAGATAGCTTTCACGACGAAAAACACAACCGCTAGGCACCTCCTAAATAGTAATCTAAATAAACGTGACCCGTATTCAAGGTCAGGGGTATATTCTATAACGTGCCAAGACACCGATTGTCAAGCTAATTACATCGGGCAGAGTGGAAGGCGAGTAGACACACGTTATAATGAACATAGGAATGCGATAAGATACGGAACACATTCAGCCGTGTGCGAACATATGTGTGACGCAGGGCATAGCTTTACCAACATAGAGTCGGACCTTAAAATAATCCATCACGAATCGAAAGGCAGAGCTCTTGACATAAAGGAAGCAATCGAGATACACCTAGCCAAACGAAACAATCCCAACAATCTAAATGAACACACGTTCATGGAGAGCTCACCCCTCTTCACGCTACTAAAAAACACACCCTGTCGGAAACAAAACACAATTTAGCGACACAGCCAAGCTAGATAAAAAAGGGGGGGAAATTAGGGGGTTTTTAATAGGTAAATGTTATCTGGATCAGGTGTACGATGTACTTTTCTTCTGCAATAAACCAAGGCCCATATTAGAGGCAGTATTAAAGGTGCCGGGACGTCCTCATAAGACCGTCAACGCTTAGTTCGAATGGGTTATGCTCCACGCGTGGCGAGGACTAATCCACGGTCTTTAATAGTTGTAGATCCACCTCATTCAATAACATACTTCTTATCTAGGTTGGCAACACCTCACATAAACACATCGCGATCACTCCCCACAGCACGTAGGGACAGGGGGGGAAGGCAGGGAAAAACCAGTCGTTAAGATAACCACCGCAGTCGACCGCACAGCGAGTTCAAGTGAACACGGAAACTGCGAATAGCTGTAGTACGGAAGACAATCAGATAAGTAGTTAGCCTAAAATTTTATAGTTTAACCATAGTTTACAACCATATAATCTCTCTAAAGTACAATCTCCGGATAGCCATCACCATTTAGCATTTCACCTAACATATATACTGCATTTAGCATACACTGACAGTTGCAGTACCAATACTGCAACTAAATAATTGTACATATTGTAAATATTTTCACCTGTATTTCAAACATATATTTTATAGCCTAAGTGTATTGGATCTGATGATGATCGCTTGACGATCGAAACTGGTCATCCTAGTGTTTTATTAATCTCATGTAATTTATTTCAGGATTAGGGCATAACCCATCTCTTTTGGGTACATTCGTGTTGACCGACTGAAAAGCACTAAACTCTTGTTTACTAAGGCAACACTGAAAATATGGCTTCAAACACCACAATGTTCACGGCTAGTCAGGCAAATCGTGAAGCCAAGAAATTCAAATCACTCAGGCTTAAACTCATGAATTTAGACAAGTCAATTTGGTTCAACAAAAAATGTATAGAACTAAACCTCACCCCTAAATACGTACCAATTAAAACCGTACCGAACACACCAGCCTCGATCATTTCAACTAAACAAGCCAAAGCGCTTTGGATAAAAAACGAATTAAGATTTGCATACATAAGAAAGCAAAAAATTAACCAACAATTATACGACATTCAATTGCAACTAAGTAATTTCTGGCACGCAGCCCAATGGGACAGCTTCACCGAACACCTACATGACACCATCAAAATCAGAGCAACGAGGAAGCATGAAACGCTAGAAAATAAATTAAGAAAACTAGGAGAAACACAGAACCATCAATCTAACGAACAACACACGAATAACAATGAATTCAATTTCCACAGCAGAGTAAACAACAGAACGAACGTAACCTTTTCTCAAGGTGAAATGAATATGTTAGACAAAGGTTTGAAATACAACTGCACAGACGCACACACGAACCACAATATAAAACAGTTAATCACAGATATTGAGATAGCCAGTCACAAGCTCCCAGCAGAAGACAGGGAATTAACCAAAAATCTCGCCACCAACGAAGCCAAAAAAATCCTCAAACGAGAGGGCGATAGCAATAACATTCAAAACAACAAACAAATCAAAGAAATAAAGTCGTTGAAACAAAAAATAAAAGAACATGACTTAATCATCACAAAAGCAGATAAGGGAAACACTACAGTAATTTTGAACAAAACAGAATACATTGAAAAAACAGTCGAATTCCTAAACAACAACGAAATCAAGGAATTAACAAAAGACCCCACCAACAAATTCCAAAAACAAATAAAAAGTGCGCTAAAAGAAACAGAATACATACTGACCAAAGCTGAAAAATCAAAACTAATAAACATGAACCCGAAAATACCGTCATTGAGGGGACAACCAAAAATACACAAAAAGGAATGCCCAATGAGACCAATAGTCAATTGTAGGAATGCCCCTAATTACAAAATCAGCAAAGAGTTACTAAAAATCTTAAAAAGCCGTCTTTCCAACGACAAAAACAACTCGGTAAAGAACACAACAGAACTAGTAACAGCATTGAACACCCTACAAATGAAACCTAGCTTCAGGCTAGTATCCTTCGACGTAACTAACATGTACACCAATATTCCGATTATTGAAGCAATCAACACTATCGAAAACAACTTAAAATCCAACAATTCGGTAAAAGAAATTGAAGAGATTGTGAGATTACTGAGGGTCGTTCTCACCCAAAACGTGTTTCAATTCGACAATAAAATATACACACAGAGAGAAGGCCTAGCAATGGGATCGCCACTAAGTGGGTTAATCGCTGACATCTTCATCAATGCACTAGAAAATGCGTTCTTAGAAAAGACTTCAACAAAGGGAATAGTAATATGGAAAAGATACGTAGATGATGTAATTTGCATCTACGATACTGAACTAACAAGCGAAGAAACAATTCTCCAATCCATTAATAGCCTTCACCATTCTATCAAATTCACTAAGGAATCCGAAATAGACCGGAAAATAAATTATCTCGATATAACTATTGAACGTAAAGACAACGACCTTTCATATTCCATATTCCGGAAAGCAACACAAACCTCGCATGCAATCGACAATCAGTCTAATCACCCCAGTACGCACAAACTAGCGGGTTTCAATTCAATGGTGCACAGGGCTTTAAACATACCCATGTCAAAAGACAACTATAATAAGGAAATAAGAACTATTATGCAAATAGCAAAGGAAAACAACTTCTCGCCAAGCAAAATAAATCAAATTATAGCCAAACATAAAAATAAAGATAAAACGATTCCCAAACCGGACAGTAATGAGAAAAAATTTGCGAGTTTCAACTATGTGAATGCGAATACATATAAAATCACTAACCTATTCAAAAAGCAAGGCATAAAGATAGCTTTCACGACGAAAAACACAACCGCTAGGCACCTCCTAAATAGTAATCTAAATAAACGTGACCCGTATTCAAGGTCAGGGGTATATTCTATAACGTGCCAAGACACCGATTGTCAAGCTAATTACATCGGGCAGAGTGGAAGGCGAGTAGACACACGTTATAATGAACATAGGAATGCGATAAGATACGGAACACATTCAGCCGTGTGCGAACATATGTGTGACGCAGGGCATAGCTTTACCAACATAGAGTCGGACCTTAAAATAATCCATCACGAATCGAAAGGCAGAGCTCTTGACATAAAGGAAGCAATCGAGATACACCTAGCCAAACGAAACAATCCCAACAATCTAAATGAACACACGTTCATGGAGAGCTCACCCCTCTTCACGCTACTAAAAAACACACCCTGTCGGAAACAAAACACAATTTAGCGACACAGCCAAGCTAGATAAAAAAGGGGGGGGGGAAATTAGGGGGTTTTTAATAGGTAAATGTTATCTGGATCAGGTGTACGATGTACTTTTCTTCTGCAATAAACCAAGGCCCATATTAGAGGCAGTATTAAAGGTGCCGGGACGTCCTCATAAGACCGTCAACGCTTAGTTCGAATGGGTTATGCTCCACGCGTGGCGAGGACTAATCCACGGTCTTTAATAGTTGTAGATCCACCTCATTCAATAACATACTTCTTATCTAGGTTGGCAACACCTCACATAAACACATCGCGATCACTCCCCACAGCACGTAGGGACAGGGGGGGAAGGCAGGGAAAAACCAGTCGTTAAGATAACCACCGCAGTCGACCGCACAGCGAGTTCAAGTGAACACGGAAACTGCGAATAGCTGTAGTACGGAAGACAATCAGATAAGTAGTTAGCCTAAAATTTTATAGTTTAACCATAGTTTACAACCATATAATCTCTCTAAAGTACAATCTCCGGATAGCCATCACCATTTAGCATTTCACCTAACATATATACTGCATTTAGCATACACTGACAGTTGCAGTACCAATACTGCAACTAAATAATTGTACATATTGTAAATATTTTCACCTGTATTTCAAACATATATTTTATAGCCTAAGTGTATTGGATCTGATGATGATCGCTTGACGATCGAAACTGGTCATCCTAGTGTTTTATTAATCTCATGTAATTTATTTCAGGATTAGGGCATAACCCATCTCTTTTGGGTACATTCGTGTTGACCGACTGAAAAGCACTAAACTCTTGTTTACTAAGGCAACACTGAAAATATGGCTTCAAACACCACAATGTTCACGGCTAGTCAGGCAAATCGTGAAGCCAAGAAATTCAAATCACTCAGGCTTAAACTCATGAATTTAGACAAGTCAATTTGGTTCAACAAAAAATGTATAGAACTAAACCTCACCCCTAAATACGTACCAATTAAAACCGTACCGAACACACCAGCCTCGATCATTTCAACTAAACAAGCCAAAGCGCTTTGGATAAAAAACGAATTAAGATTTGCATACATAAGAAAGCAAAAAATTAACCAACAATTATACGACATTCAATTGCAACTAAGTAATTTCTGGCACGCAGCCCAATGGGACAGCTTCACCGAACACCTACATGACACCATCAAAATCAGAGCAACGAGGAAGCATGAAACGCTAGAAAATAAATTAAGAAAACTAGGAGAAACACAGAACCATCAATCTAACGAACAACACACGAATAACAATGAATTCAATTTCCACAGCAGAGTAAACAACAGAACGAACGTAACCTTTTCTCAAGGTGAAATGAATATGTTAGACAAAGGTTTGAAATACAACTGCACAGACGCACACACGAACCACAATATAAAACAGTTAATCACAGATATTGAGATAGCCAGTCACAAGCTCCCAGCAGAAGACAGGGAATTAACCAAAAATCTCGCCACCAACGAAGCCAAAAAAATCCTCAAACGAGAGGGCGATAGCAATAACATTCAAAACAACAAACAAATCAAAGAAATAAAGTCGTTGAAACAAAAAATAAAAGAACATGACTTAATCATCACAAAAGCAGATAAGGGAAACACTACAGTAATTTTGAACAAAACAGAATACATTGAAAAAACAGTCGAATTCCTAAACAACAACGAAATCAAGGAATTAACAAAAGACCCCACCAACAAATTCCAAAAACAAATAAAAAGTGCGCTAAAAGAAACAGAATACATACTGACCAAAGCTGAAAAATCAAAACTAATAAACATGAACCCGAAAATACCGTCATTGAGGGGACAACCAAAAATACACAAAAAGGAATGCCCAATGAGACCAATAGTCAATTGTAGGAATGCCCCTAATTACAAAATCAGCAAAGAGTTACTAAAAATCTTAAAAAGCCGTCTTTCCAACGACAAAAACAACTCGGTAAAGAACACAACAGAACTAGTAACAGCATTGAACACCCTACAAATGAAACCTAGCTTCAGGCTAGTATCCTTCGACGTAACTAACATGTACACCAATATTCCGATTATTGAAGCAATCAACACTATCGAAAACAACTTAAAATCCAACAATTCGGTAAAAGAAATTGAAGAGATTGTGAGATTACTGAGGGTCGTTCTCACCCAAAACGTGTTTCAATTCGACAATAAAATATACACACAGAGAGAAGGCCTAGCAATGGGATCGCCACTAAGTGGGTTAATCGCTGACATCTTCATCAATGCACTAGAAAATGCGTTCTTAGAAAAGACTTCAACAAAGGGAATAGTAATATGGAAAAGATACGTAGATGATGTAATTTGCATCTACGATACTGAACTAACAAGCGAAGAAACAATTCTCCAATCCATTAATAGCCTTCACCATTCTATCAAATTCACTAAGGAATCCGAAATAGACCGGAAAATAAATTATCTCGATATAACTATTGAACGTAAAGACAACGACCTTTCATATTCCATATTCCGGAAAGCAACACAAACCTCGCATGCAATCGACAATCAGTCTAATCACCCCAGTACGCACAAACTAGCGGGTTTCAATTCAATGGTGCACAGGGCTTTAAACATACCCATGTCAAAAGACAACTATAATAAGGAAATAAGAACTATTATGCAAATAGCAAAGGAAAACAACTTCTCGCCAAGCAAAATAAATCAAATTATAGCCAAACATAAAAATAAAGATAAAACGATTCCCAAACCGGACAGTAATGAGAAAAAATTTGCGAGTTTCAACTATGTGAATGCGAATACATATAAAATCACTAACCTATTCAAAAAGCAAGGCATAAAGATAGCTTTCACGACGAAAAACACAACCGCTAGGCACCTCCTAAATAGTAATCTAAATAAACGTGACCCGTATTCAAGGTCAGGGGTATATTCTATAACGTGCCAAGACACCGATTGTCAAGCTAATTACATCGGGCAGAGTGGAAGGCGAGTAGACACACGTTATAATGAACATAGGAATGCGATAAGATACGGAACACATTCAGCCGTGTGCGAACATATGTGTGACGCAGGGCATAGCTTTACCAACATAGAGTCGGACCTTAAAATAATCCATCACGAATCGAAAGGCAGAGCTCTTGACATAAAGGAAGCAATCGAGATACACCTAGCCAAACGAAACAATCCCAACAATCTAAATGAACACACGTTCATGGAGAGCTCACCCCTCTTCACGCTACTAAAAAACACACCCTGTCGGAAACAAAACACAATTTAGCGACACAGCCAAGCTAGATAAAAAAGGGGGGGAAATTAGGGGGTTTTTAATAGGTAAATGTTATCTGGATCAGGTGTACGATGTACTTTTCTTCTGCAATAAACCAAGGCCCATATTAGAGGCAGTATTAAAGGTGCCGGGACGTCCTCATAAGACCGTCAACGCTTAGTTCGAATGGGTTATGCTCCACGCGTGGCGAGGACTAATCCACGGTCTTTAATAGTTGTAGATCCACCTCATTCAATAACATACTTCTTATCTAGGTTGGCAACACCTCACATAAACACATCGCGATCACTCCCCACAGCACGTAGGGACAGGGGGGGAAGGCAGGGAAAAACCAGTCGTTAAGATAACCACCGCAGTCGACCGCACAGCGAGTTCAAGTGAACACGGAAACTGCGAATAGCTGTAGTACGGAAGACAATCAGATAAGTAGTTAGCCTAAAATTTTATAGTTTAACCATAGTTTACAACCATATAATCTCTCTAAAGTACAATCTCCGGATAGCCATCACCATTTAGCATTTCACCTAACATATATACTGCATTTAGCATACACTGACAGTTGCAGTACCAATACTGCAACTAAATAATTGTACATATTGTAAATATTTTCACCTGTATTTCAAACATATATTTTATAGCCTAAGTGTATTGGATCTGATGATGATCGCTTGACGATCGAAACTGGTCATCCTAGTGTTTTATTAATCTCATGTAATTTATTTCAGGATTAGGGCATAACCCATCTCTTTTGGGTACATTCGTGTTGACCGACTGAAAAGCACTAAACTCTTGTTTACTAAGGCAACACTGAAAATATGGCTTCAAACACCACAATATCTATTTCTCAACAAAAATAATTATTAACTTTTACAGTTACCTCGGCTGATTACCGTGATTATCAAAAAATATGAAACATTCAAATAAATGCTCGTTATGCTCGGTCATCGATCCTAAACTGTTCTGAGTGCTGAAAATACTCAGAATAACGCTAATATGTCTTGCGTAAATCATTGCAAGATTTAAATGCGAAGAAAAAAAAATGTGTTGGTCATCTGCAGAAAATGAGTTTGTTCCAATTAGCTAGGCATAATATAAAATTCAAATGTGGCTTACATTTCTCGTTGGTCTTGAAGCGTAGTGAACCTGGTCTGTACCAGATTTATCCAGATACATGCCCTATTGGACACGCTCGTCTAATCCTTGTATCGGCCGCCATTATATACCCACAATCTGTCTAACACGACATAGTGGAAATATTTCTTGAAGTTTGAAGTAACTGCTGATCCATTTTAATATTGGCTTCAATGAAATCCATAGCAGTTCGCTTAAATGGGGTCAGATCTTAATGATCTATTCTCAAATACGTCAGTTGTAACATAACTCACGGTAATCTTTTCAGTACAAGAAAACACTGACAGTCTAAATCAATCAACGGCTGTTCTGAAGATCGTTCCCTGGACATGGTTTATCACCATCTATCATGCGCGAAGCAACTTATAGTTTCCCTTTGTCGGCTAATGAACAACATCGTGATAGACTGGCCTTCAATATACTGAAATATCGGAGTGGTTATCAAGTTACAATTTATGAAACTGACTAATTGGATTAAAATATCCAAGTATTGAATTATTATTACTGGACTGTGACAAAGTACTTTCTAGACAAAGTCTAGCATATGTCCATATAGAAATAAAGTATTTCGCCAGTGTCCGTAGAAAAATAACAATCACCTTAGTGATTCCCTCTGCCGGAAACTTACTATGTTCCACATATATCGTAGCACTTTTGTGACTATCACAATTTAAAGATATCTTCTGCGTAGATCCGGCAACCATGTGCCTTGGCTCAACGTAGCAGCAGCACCTTGTCATGCAAGAGCTTGGTTCGAAGTGAGCTGATGATGCTTGGGCCGGTCGGCTTTTATTCAAAACGGTCGGGTCCACGCTGGATCACGCTGAAATCTGGAAATCGTCATATCTCCGGTGTGTCTGGTCCGATACACTTGAGACTAAGTGCATTCTCTTTCATTTGGCCGTGCCAGTAATCTGATCCAAGTCTCAAGTCTCTACTCCATGGCTAACTATTTAATCAACAAATAGTCTCGACCTCTGCTACTACTCGCTACGTCACTTAACATGCTCTTGGCTGCACAAAGTTTCCATTCCATTCTAGAAGTAATGTAGCGCGATATTCAAATATCTCAACTTTCAAAAGCGGCTGTAGCCTTTCCCTTGATATCTAGGTGTCTGAATCTTGGAATACCCATTCCTAGAGTTGGGCACATCCACCCCACACCTAGCAACAAATAAAAATTGGAAAATTTTTATTTTTCCTATCTACACATTAAATCATCTGGTTCTTGAGTAATAAATCTTCAAATTCGCTGCATTATAAGTTCCCACGATGTTACCAGTTCGTGTATTGGCGATTTCATAGCTTCCATTGTTGTTTATTTCCACAATACGATAGGGTCCAGCGTAAAGGCTTGCAAACTTCGATTACACTCGATTTTGCACGTCAGAGGGTGTAGGTCTTTTCACTAAAACAAGAGTTCCTACGCGCAAGGGTCTGCGAAAACGCTTTCCTCTCACTCTGCGCTCTCTTTTCTCAGCTTGGCTCCTCAACTTGTCTAAAGCTAGAGTTTCCCTCATCTGACGACTTGGTTCAATCTCAGGTGGAATAGAGATGATTCGATCCCATAATCTTTTTGGTTTAATTCCATGATGAAGCAACATGGGAATCTGTCCAGTACTCTCATGAATTGTAGAGTTGATGGATTCGGATGCTAATGAGAGAACATCCATCCATTTCCAATGCTCATTTGGACAATAGAGGCGGCAAAATTTTGCTATTTCAGCCATCACGCGTTCTGCTGGATTGCTTTCAGGATGTCTGATAGAACAAAACAATAGTCTAATCCCAAGATAATTCATGACGGTTCTAAATTCTAAAGATGTAAATTGGGGTCCACGATCTGATAAAAGGAATTCCGGTTCGCCTGCTTCCGGAATTACGTTGTCTCTAATTCTCTTTGCACAATATTTTGCGTTTGCCTTCTGAATTGGGTGTAACATAGTGTATTTGCTGAAAACATCCATGGTCACCAGAATATATCGGTTACCTCTTTTAGACTTTGGGAGAGGACCATAAAGATCAGTCGCGAAGATTTCACAAGGCTTAGAAGGAATAATAGGCCTTGGTAATTCTCTCAATAATCGAGAATTATGTTTACTCCTTTGGCATAAGTCGCATTCTCGAATAGTGTTCCTGACAGTTTGTCGCATTCGCTCCCACGAAAATTTTTCTAGTATCAAGTTGACCGTCTTATCTACTCCAGCATGACCTGCAATTCGATGTGCCATCCAGATAATGGGTTTTTGCATTCGTGGAGGTATCACTACTCTCAGCTTCGTATGGTCGGGATCTGCAAACTTGTAGATTAAACCATCTAACATCATAAAATCTCTTGAAATTCTTTCAGTTTCCACAAAATCATCATCATTTGGATCCATGTCTCCTTGTAGAAAACGAAAAATGTTTCTAAAACGTCTGTCTCTCCTCTGGGATAAATGCAACAATCTTAACCTTCTCAAGGTATCCTCATCCTCCTGCGTCAGGTTAACTTGAAAAACCTTAGATGTAGACTCCACTGCTCTACTCAATAAATCGGCCCCAATGTTCAATTTTCCAGGAGTGTGTTCAATAACTAGGTTGAATTGTTGAATAAAAAGTGACCATCTAGTTATCCTATCACTGGCAAAGTTCGTTCTCAAGATAAACTCCAATGCATGGTGATCAGTCCTCACAATTACTGAATGTCCAATTAACATTTTCTTCCATGACTCCAACGCGAAGATTACAGCAAGGGCTTCCAACTCTGTGGTGTAATAATTCCTTTCTGATGGACGAATTTTCCTGCTTATGAACGCCAGGTAACGTCTCTCGTGATCGTCATCTTCTTGAAGAAGAATAGCTCCAATCCCTACGGTGGATGCATCGGATTCTATGATGAAATTCTTGGTAAAGTCAGGATACTCTAATTTCACGCTGTTTACCAATAACCTCTTGGCATCTTGAAATGATTGTTCACAATCTTCATTCCATTTCCATTTGTTTCCTTTTTTTTAATAATTCCTGCAATGGAGTAACAGTCTTGGTAAAGCTTGGACAATGCCCTGCAAAGAATTGGCATGTCCCGAGAAAACTGCGGACATTCTTCACTCTAGTAGGTCTAGGGAAATTTGCAATCACCTGTATCTTTGTCTCATTGGGACGGTATCCTTCACCATCCAAAATGTGGCCCAAAAATTTTATTTCCTTCCGAAAGAACTGACATTTTCGAAGGTTTACTTTAAAGTTCGCTTTTCTCAAATCTGCGAATAACATCTGAAGATGTAACAAATGTTCCTCCTTAGTCTCAGATGCAATTAGGATATCATCTATGTAACGAATTGCTATCTCTTTTACTTCAGGACTCAAGTTTTGTTCCAGTGCTCTGATCAAAACAGATCCAGACGTTTTGACCCCAAATGGTAGACGGCGGAATACATATGTCTGTTGGTCAAACATAAATCCTGTAAACTTTTTGGAATCTTCACTAAGCCTAATGTGGTGGTAGGACGAAGTGAGATCAATGTTAGAGAACCAGACCTTGCCTTGGAATGTCCTTAACAGTTCCCTAATGATTGGTGGTCTGTCATACTCTGGCAGCAATCTTGAATTCAAATTTCGCGCGTTTAAACATAGTCTCAGACTTCCATCTGGCTTAGACACTACTGCTAATGGATTGACATAAGAGGTAGTGTACTTTTCAATCACATTGTTACTTTCCATCTCTTTGATAAGCACTTTTACCATTTCTCGATGCTTTTCCGCTACCGGATACAATTTAGCATGGAAAGGTGCATCATCATTTACACGAATACGATATTCAAAATCTTTAATTTCACCAGGTTTAATATCAAAAATATCGTGGTACTCTTCCAAAATTTTTCCTAGCTCTGGGGACTCCTTCTCAGTGTAGACTTCTCTTCCTTCAGCTTCATGAAAAATCAGAGACCATTGAGCATCTCCCTCGATGTCTTCCTCTTCTTTTCCCTCGAAGTTTATCTCTTCGGTATTCTTGAATCTGATCGTCTCTGTCTTCATGTCTATCACTGCTTGATATTTCTGAATGAAATCCGCTCCTAATATCATGTCAAAAGCCATGTCCTTCATTACTACAAACACATGTCGGAAATCATGTCCTCCAATAGTAACACATAAGTATAATTGTGTTTTACACAGAGATATTTTGTTGGGTATTATTCCTTGGATTTTAATTCCTGATACTGGAATCTCCTCTAAATTCTCTTTGAGCTTCCACAGAATATAAAGCTTCTCGCTCACAAGACAAAGCATAGCCCCAGTATCAATTAAAGTATCGACAGGCATACCGAATACTTCGCATGATATGATTGGTATTTTAATTCTTGTACCCATTTCTTTCCGTTCGTCATTATGTTGAATTAAGTCATCATCCTCTGCTTGCCATTTAATAATCCTGGAAGTGAAAGTGTTTAAAATTCTATCTTCTACTGTGAATTCGAAGTTTTTTTTCTTTTCCATTCCCCCGGGATTGTTGTGTTCCCGATGGACCTGGTTCATTGGGCTTCTGTTCCAAGAACTGCAAGTTTTCTTGGTGTCTTTCTTCCAAGTTCTTCCTCGTCTCCTTATTGAACTCTTCATTGGACTGACGAGTGTTCACATTCCCTCTGTTATTGTAGTTATTGTTTCTACCATAGTACCTTCTTTCCTGGTACCTTCCTTGATTATCCCTTGGCCTTCTCCATCGAGTATTATATCGATATCCACCATCCGGTCTCGCATAAGGCTTGTAACTGTATCTGTTATTGTTCTGATTCCATCCTCTTTTATCGGGCTCTTCCCTCGGCGTTTCCTCTTCTCGCCCCTCTCGAATATCTCGAGGTGTTTGGGAATAACTGTCGGCCATAACAGCGTACACAGCGTTGTTATTCTTTCCTCCCTTCTGATGGAAGAATTGAGCGTTCGTGTGATCAAGTTTCTGCAATACCTCGTCAAATTGCTCCATATTATAAATGTCAGCAGCGATCAAAGTTCTTTGGACGTCTGCTGGAAACTGACGTATTAATGCGGTAATTAATTCATTATCTGGCATCGGCGGATCTAAATGTTGTAGTTTAGAAAGCTGTACAGAAAAGTACGTAGAGTATCGAGTAGGTTGTGACGTCGAGAATCTCTTTGAATATAATTCTGCTCTGACTTGCTGTTGGGTTTCCGGGGACCAAAACTTTTTTTAATAACCCACGGGAAATCTCCTCAAAATTGGTGAGAGTGGACCTAAAAGCTCTAAACCAAAGAAGTGCGGGACCTTCCAAAAATTTCCCTATCACTCGGATCTGTCTTTCCTTAGGGATTTTGGAATCTTTTAGGTAATCACCTGCTTCTCTCAAGAATTCTACGGGTGTCACAGAATCTCGCCCTGAAAATTTAGAAGGCTTATCCTCTACATTCTTGAATACAGTTATGGGGTTGGATTGAAATACTGTCCTGACCTCATCCCGTCTTTGACTATCAGTTTCTCTAGCTGCTCCTAGGTTTATCTGTATCTGTTCTTCTCCCCTTATACTTGGCATTTTCAACAGATGGTCAGACTGTTTCTCGTCCTTGATTTGGGTTTTCATAGCCTCAATTTCCTTATGGTTTTCTTCTGCCATTTTTCTAATTTCTTCGGTTTCCTTACAGTTCTCCTTGACATTAGTGGATATCTGGTTCATAACAGCCTCGTGACTTTTCAACGACCCTGTCACATCTGATATGTCCTTCTGAGTTGCTTGAATATCTTTGGAAATTACTTGAATATGGGATGACAAAGATTCCCTAATTTCCATGACTCCCTCTTGGTTCTCCAGCTTGAGTGTGTCTCTAATATCATCGATAACTGTGGTTTTAATTTCAGTTTGTAACTCATTAATCACACCTTCTCTTATTTCTCCCACTATGAGTTCTTTGAATTGTTCTGTCAAACGTTGAACAACTAGAGTTGCCATCTCATTACTCTCTTTCTTCCCTCTGATTTCTAGGTTGATCATGTCTTCACCAACTTTCCTAAGACCATGTTCTATCCTATCAGCTAAGCTTTGGGATCTTAGATCGGCATCGCGAAATTTATCGTCCATTAAACTTGCGTTAGTGGCTAATGAAGTTTCGAGCTCATGTGTTTTTTCGCATAATTTAGTCATTTTACTCTCAAGTGACATTTTCAAGATTTCGGAATTCTCTTTAAATTTATTTTCCATAGAATTAAATTTACTATTTAGATTTTCTTTCAAGTTATCTTTTAACCTGCTTTCTAACAAATCGGAATTTTCCTTGAGTTTATCATCTAAACTTTCTTTCAAGTTATCTTTTAACCTGCTTTCTAACAAATCGGAACTTTCTTTCAAGTTATCTTTTAAAGAATCAGAATTTCCTTTAAGTTTATCATTTAAAGAATCAGAATTTTCTTTAAGTTTATCATTTAAACTTTCTTTAAGTTTATTTTCTAAAGAATCAGAATTTTCTTTAAGTTTCTTTTCCAAAGCCTCTGTATTTTCTTTCATAATGGCTGCCACACGCAGTCCAGCTTCTTTGGAACACTCTTCCAAACTCCTCATCATCCTCATCATCTCTTCCATAATTTTCAATTATTATTCAAAACTTAGGGGTATACATGTTGGCAGACACAAGATTATAATTAGAACAATAATATGAATAGCTAATTGGAACACTCTAATAAAATGAGATTTGTCCTAATGTCGACGTGATGGAAAAACAAAATTCCCTACTTTTACGAATTACATTTACCACAATATCACAAGAAAAATATGCAAGTTCTCAAATATCCTCCACCTGGATTCTAATAATGTGTATGTCCAGTCATCGAACGTTTACTACTGAATTTACTTGGCGCCCTAATGGATAAGCCATTATCAAAAATAATCAAACCCATTCTACTTATTAACCCAGTTAAATTTTTAATTTTCCCCACTAATTGGGTTTCCTACTAATTTATTCATCCAAACCAGACATCTCTCAACTCCCAAAATATCTATATAAAAATTATCACAATTTAAATCGGCATGCGATTGACCGTGTCTAACTCGAGCCCCACGTTCGAAGCCATTTCTCTCTCTATCTTATTTTATGTGCCCGTTTAGACCGGAGTCCGCACGACCACATATGCATTTTACCAAGAATCAGTCAGCACGAGAGTCAAAATATCCCGGGGCGTCAGATGGGTTAAAGCTAATCGCAAAAACGACATCAAATGACAAAAAATGCTTTACTGATTTTTGGCTCAATGCAACAATAAGGATAGAAGGAGATTCAACTGGGCATAACACATCATGTAAAATTATCTCATTTTATTCTGAATTTAAAATTGACTGAAAAATAAAATGCTCAAAGCAGCATCATTCATGTGTGGCGACCCACATTACTATTTACACAATGTACAGAAATTTTCCAACACATTGGACAATTATCTTTGGAGACACAAGTCTGATTATCAGTCCTGTAGACTGTGTTCCAAAATTATATCCATTATTTATGATTAAATCCAGTTCAAATTTAATTGTCTTAACTGGAAATACTGTAGTTCACTGGTTGAATTTTTACATAATATTAACACTCGTAGAATAATTGTTCATAGAATTTTTAACTTTCACTTATTTTTCCAGTTTCAAAAAATATTGTCAAAAAATATTATTATCTCTGAATCAACACAAATTATGTACACATATTAATACAACATCTGAAAAGTATCTGACCTTTGAGCATAGCATCGAAGAACTGTGCGAAGCACAACAAAATTAATTGTTCTTCTGACATTAAACGTTTCGAGAAGTGACTCGATTATGAACTTCAAGTTCCTAACAAAATATATGATTTCTGAATCATCAACTTGATCAATAAATTGTTGGACCATTCAACTATTTGATTTTCCACTTGGAATCATTATTAAGAAAAATATTTATATTTGTGGCCATTTTAGTAACTTTCACAATTTGCAATTCTTGAACAGAATGCGGAAATAAGAATTTTAGCTTCATAATAAATTCATTTAGTTCATGACACTAGGATTGAAAACATCCTTCAAATTATTCGTGGTTATAGAATTATTTTTAATTGGCAGTGGCCCATTCTATTATTTTTATAAGAACACAATATTCCAACAACAACGGCAAAGGTCTTCCTCTGAAGAAGAATAAAATACTATCATGACAAATCCGGGTTCTAGCAAAATCAAAGTCTTAATGGAATCCGTAAACAAGGTTGAAATAAGAACTGATGGTTTTTAAGAAATAACCTTTAGGTCATTCATACGACGCAATGTGTAGTTCCAATACTCCTTCTTTAACACTGAGTCATCGAACCTGCTATTTGATTGATGCTCAACTAAAAACCTCCTCATTCCTGCGACTTAAACATGCGCACCTGGGAATGGCATTTCAACTACTCCACACACATAAATTTTCTTCCCCAAATTTATACAGTAAATCAAGCCTCTGCTTATTATCAACACTGGAAGATTTATAAACTTACAAGTTTATTTTATTTTACCATTCAGTTCAAATCGTGAATTTACCACACTTATGATACTCTCTATTTCACCTTCGAATGTGTATCTACGTCATGATTTTATATAAATACAAAAATATCCTAATTGATACAAATATCATTTGCTTCCCGTTTCATGCCTCTCCATGTTATCTGAAAAATATACTTTGCTCATTGCAAATATTAACTGTTCAACCAGAACTGTAATGTTGGTTGAATGCGGGCTTGCGCTAACCACTATCCTTCGGAAAATCACCTGTTCCAAACTAGAAATGATTAAACTACTTCATAAGCTCTCTCTCAATGAATGTGATTATTATAAAATATAAGATCCAAGAATTATTTAGAAAAGTTATGAAAATCATTATTATTATTATTATTGGATTATTATTATTATTATTAGTTATATTATTGTAAATGTGTTTAATTATTATTTCATTATGTGAGAATCCACATGTTCGATTCTTCGAATATGGATAAAATATCTATTTCTTAACAAAAATAATTATTAACTTTTACAGTTACCTCGGCTGATTACCGTGATTATCAAAAAAATATGAAACATTCAAATAAATGCTCGTTATGCTCGGTCATCGATCCTAAACTGTTCTGAGTGCTGAAAATACTCAGAATAACACTAATATGTCTTGCGTAAATCATTGCAAGATTTAAATGCGAAGAAAAAAAAATGTGTTGGTCATCTGCAGAAAATGAGTTTGTTCCAATTAGCTAGGCATAATATAAAATTCAAATGTGGCTTACATTTCTCGTTGGTCTTGAAGCGTAGTGAACCTGGTCTGTACCAGATTTATCCAGATACATGCCCTATTGGACACGCTCGTCTAATCCTTGTATCGGCCGCCATTATATACCCACAATCTGTCTAACACGACATAGTGGAAATATTTCTTGAAGTTTGAAGTAACTGCTGATCCATTTTAATATTGGCTTCAATGAAATCCATAGCAGTTCGCTTAAATGGGGTCAGATCTTAATGATCTATTCTCAAATACGTCAGTTGTAACATAACTCAAGGTAATCTTTTCAGTACAAGAAAACACTGACAGTCTAAATCAATCAACGGCTGTTCTGAAGATCGTTCCCTGGGCATGGTTTATCACCATCTATCATGCGCGAAGCAACTTATAGTTTCCCTTTGTCGGCTAATGAACAACATCGTGATAGACTGGCCTTCAATATACTGAAATATCGGAGTGGTTATCAAGTTACAATTTATGAAACTGACTAATTGGATTAAAATATCCAAGTATTGAATTATTATTACTGGACTGTGACAAAGTACTTTCTAGACAAAGTCTAGCATATGTCCATATAGAAATAAAGTATTTCGCCAGTGTCCGTAGAAAAATAACAATCACCTTAGTGATTCCCTCTGCCGGAAACTTACTATGTTCCACATATATCGTAGCACTTTTGTGACTATCACAATTTAAAGATATCTTCTGCGTAGATCCGGCAACCATGTGCCTTGGCTCAACGTAGCAGCAGCACCTTGTCATGCAAGAGCTTGGTTCGAAGTGAGCTGATGATGCTTGGGCCGGTCGGCTTTTATTCAAAACGGTCGGGTCCACGCTGGATCACGCTGAAATCTGGAAATCGTCATATCTCCGGTGTGTCTGGTCCGATACACTTGAGACTAAGTGCATTCTCTTTCATTTGGCCGTGCCAGTAATCTGATCCAAGTCTTAAGTCTCTACTCCATGGCTAACTATTTAATCAACAAATAGTCTCGACCTCTGCTACTACTCGCTACGTCACTTAACATGCTCTTGGCTGCACAAAGTTTCCATTCCATTCTAGAAGTAATGTAGCGCGATATTCAAATATCTCAACTTTCAAAAGCGGCTGTAGCCTTTCCCTTGATATCTAGGTGTCTGAATCTTGGAATACCCATTCCTAGAGTTGGGCACATCCTCTTATGAAGTCTCAGAGTGCACTAGATGATAGGAGCAGACTGCTGACATATAGCACCATTGTGCGTCCTGTCATGGAATATGCCAGTCCCGCATGGGGCTTTGCTGCCCCCTCTACCATTAACAAACTTCAGGTCGTCCAGAACAAAGCGTTGCGCACGATATCGGGCGCCCCCTGGTACGTGCGCAACGCTCAACTACATAACGAGTACGGTCTACCGACCATCAGTGAAATAATTCACGGACAGGCAGTTAGACTCTACAGAACAGCTACACTAAGTACAAACCCACTCATAAACAGATTGGGTGATTACCAAGCGAGGGGTAGCCGTCACAAGCACCCCCGCATTCTTATACTGTAGAATGACTTTCCTCTTCAAAACAAATCTGCTACTATAGCACTCCTTTTCTTCTCTTAAGAACTATCTACTTTCAATTTCACACTTAACTTCTGACTCTCTCAGAACTATCCATCTTTACTCCTTCTCTATCTTCTGTATTTCCTGAATTAGGTCACATTCTGACCAACTACGATAACATTGTAATCACCCAATCACCCTAACACATTTGGTACGAAATCACTGGATATAGCACTCAAGGCCCTCGGGCTGATAGGCTAGAATAGTCTGCAGAGCCGGCTTCGAATGCATGGCCAAATCAGCACTCCTTCTCAATCCAGATGAACGTCGACCCCGTGGTAGACCGCTAAAGAGGTGGTTGGTTGGTTCCTCAGTTTAGGGGCTGCAACAACGCGGTCATGTAGCCCCGTGTACTTTGGGTGTGTGTAGAATCTGTCTGATAACCCGTGTTAATTGTGATGACTGTATTAGTGTGTGTTATATGTTTTCAATTAAAGTGAGGACTGCAGACATAGAATATTTTTCAATTAGTTCCTACTTTTACCGCCAAACGCCACCGTCAGCGACTACTAGTTCAGAACTTGATTACCAGATGTCACCGCAGTCGGCTCCTGGCGACGAACGTCGGAACGTAAGATCGTTTGTCGAATGTTTAACCTATATATAATTTAGCTTTACACAGGTGTAATTAGTGGAAGGTTCTTTAACATGACATAAATCTATGACATGGGACCGCCGGCTTTACTTCCCCTCCAAAGGAAGGCATACTGAGGGATTTTAACGCTCTTAAAAAATCCGACGACTTCGGCCAGGTTTGAACCCGCGATCTTGGGCACTAAAGAGGTGGGTGGACAACATCAGAGACGACATGAGGGATGTGTATCTCAATCCTGAAGATGTCCACAACAGAGCCTTGCGGAAGAGACGTAACAGAAAAGCAGACCCACCCCATGTGAATGGGATAAATGCTAGGAAAGAAGAAGACTGTCAACGTCGCAGGCAAAAAGCAGGACAAACGTGCACTATATACTGTGCATACTGCACCATAAAATACAGGGCAATCATGTAACCTGACCTCGATTAAAAAGCTCTATTACAAAAAGGAACAACAAAGCGTCGCTCACAATAGACTCTCCGTTTGCACGACCGTGTATTGTTCTGCTGTGTAATTACCGAACCTTGATGCTCAGGCTTGTCGTACTATGAACAAACACATTTTCCACTTCATCAAAATTTCCGTTTCCATACTAGGAATAGTACAGTAGATGGTGCCGACGATTGAAGCTGGCCTTCTTAGCCCAATATGCAGGGTTCAATCAGGGCTGGATTTACCATTAGGCCCCATAGGCCCTGGCCTAGGGGCGCACAATGCTGATGGGCGCAAGTTCTTTTTACAGTTCAAAAAATAGACTAAACACAGTTTTAATACGAATGATTTTTTAAACCAATTTCGTATAATTTTATGATTTAAATTAAACTATCTCAAATTGTCACACTTTTCCAATTTATACTGTGGCCATCATTTTCCAACAAATGTTTTGCAACAGCAGATTTTTCGACTTCAGCTGTAGAACAGGTATGTTTTATGATTTATTAGGAGAAAATTTCAGTCTTGAATATTAATATCAGATTAATTTGAATAATTCATTATTGCGAGGTTTGAAGCCATTTTTTAGCGTTGCCTTAGTAAACAAAAGTTTGGTGCTTTTAGTCGGTCAACACGAATGTACCCAAATCGAGCTGGGTCATGCCCTAATCCTGAAATAAATTACATGAGATTAATAAATACACTAGGATGACCAGTTTCGATCGTCAAGCGATCATCATCAGATCCATTACACTTAGGCTATAAGATCTATGTTTGAGAATACAGGTGAAAAATATATACAATATGTACAATTATTTAGTTGCAGTGTTGGTAATGCAACTGTCGGTGTATGCTAAATGTAGTATATCTAATGTTAGGTGAACTTCTAAAATGGATTTTTATCACGATGGTATGAAGAGGGGGCGGCAAATACCCACGGGCTTAGGAGCGCATAAAATCTAAATCCGGGCCTGGGTTCAATTCTCGCTAGGGTACCTTGGCAGAAGAGTGACATGTTGTTTCACGTAGAGGCCTGGGCATCGTTTTCATCAGCCCCGTGTACTTCTATGCGTGTGTATTTTGTAATAGAGGTTTTGATTGGAAAGGAGGTGGCCGTGACCTTAAATTGGGAAACCACCCCGAGATTTGCCTGGAATAGGCTAGAGGTGGAAAGTCATTTTTAAAGGTACAATTTGAAAGCTCGCCGCCTGGGCAGTTGTGTTGTTTTCGTTCCTCGGCGCGTGGGCAGCGCGGTAGAGGTTCAGTAGGCTGTTCACATAGAGGTTGCCACTTCCAAAGCAAAAAAAAAAAAAAGAGAGAGAGGAAGAAGATGGTGGCAACGTGACCCTAGCTTTGTTGGTCCGAAAAAGACATAGAAAAGCCACGAAATATGTACAAAAACCGAAAGAAAGAAGGTTACTTTAAATTATTTATTGAAAGAGATTTGAAAAGATACAAAGATATGTTTAGACAATACGGGAGGCTCAATTGACCCATTCCAGATAGTTTTTTGATTGGTTGCTTAGGATTCAACAGTGGCGACTGCTGATTTTTATAATGAGTAGGACGTATTGTGATAGGCTTAACTTAAGATAATTATTAATTGACTGTAAGGTGGATCATTATTTATTTACCTATTCGTAAGTATAAATTTTAAAATAGTACAAGGCCTATGTACTTACAGAGTTTCATTAAAATCGCTCCATCCGTTAAAATGAGGACACACATACACACTGACAAAAGGTGATCTCATAAGCCCATTTTTACATATGATTGAAAATAGACTAAAAATAGAGATACACACTCATCCATACAATAGTCCATATCATCCCAATCCCAATATGGAGAATGCAAGTAATGATGAATGCCGTTTATACTTTATTTCTCAATTCTTCACAATGTTAATATTTTTACAAACCCTTGTGCGGGCATGCCACAAAACGGAATTATATTAATGAGCACTCAACAGAAGCATCAGCACAAAGGGCATTGCTAATTCAACATTTCATGACTCCAACTATTAATTAAACTTACAAAAGTTCCACTTTAATTTGCCCGGCAGTACCCAGCCCTTCAGTCATGGAATGGCTGACTATAGTTACTTATTGTTGTTTTAAGGGGCGGAACTACGAGGTCATCTGCCCCTCTTAACACAGATTAAAGATTACAAATTTGGAATTGAATTTAAAATGTTGAGGTGGACACCTAAATTTAAATATATATATAAATAAACAAAAATTACGGAAAAACAAAACATTATCATTCAAAAACGGGCAAGTCGTTGAGTCAATTTATACTGGAAAATTTAGATTGCTGGCCCTAACCCACTCTCACTTATAAAGCGGATAACGCGATCAGCAGCCACCGCGTCATCGGCTAATATAAGATTGAGTGTCATCTGCAAACCAAGGTTTCTTCGTAAGTCAGCAAGATCCACACACTCGGTGAAAATGTGGGCCACGGTGAAAATGGCTCCACAGGTACCAAGTGGGGGGTCTTCCCTTCTCATCAGATACGAGTGGGTGGATCTTGTATGACCTATCCTTAGCCTACACAAAATGACGGACTCTCTCCGTGACCGGAAAGAGCTCCGCCACACGCGAGTAGTTCCCTTGATCGCTCTCAGTTTATTGGCTGACTATCACCTTATTCCAGATGTATAATCTTAAAGCAGCACAGCTATTATAGACAGATTATCAAAAGCAAATGCCCGGCAACATTATGTAGCCTACCATTTCCAAAGCTTGTACACATTATGAAGTTAGCAAGTTACATACGGCAGGTCTTATAATTAATTAGAGCCCTGCACAGATAAACAAAACGTTATCCGCATCCGCTCCGCAACCGCACGACTGTTATCCGTATCCGCCCCGCATCCGCACTACTTTCTTCCATATTCCCACGTTTGTTATCCAAATCTACTGGCATTACAAAAATAGTTTTAATTAGATAAAGCATAAATTACTCAAGCAACATATTTTGACATTTGAGGAAAAAGTCGTTCCCTTGGGCTTTGTATAACATTTGCTGTGTTTAAAATGAATGTTATACGGCTAGAATTGCAACCCTTTCCTGTACGGAGTGTTAATTATGCTTAATGACATAATTTGGATGAGATTGGCTTTAATCATCATCTTACATTTGTCTTAAAAAAAACATAATGGAAAAATATATGTGAAAACATATGGGTCCTAGTAATGATATTAAGCCCAAACTAGCTCGGACTGTATTCTAAAAACTATCCGCAAATTTTCTCCAAACATTATCCGCTATCCGCTCAGCCATCAAACTATGTAACGTGTTTTTCGGGTTTTTTTTATGCAACTGGCATAAGTCAGTAGGAAGCCATTCTATATTTATTTACGCGGCAAATTGTTCAGCCAAGAGAATTTTTCATGTTAATTTATTATTATTATTAATTTATTATAATTTTTATTAAGGTATTTTCGGAGCATTTTATAAAAATTATTAGCATTCAGATAGGTTGTCTATGTCTTAGAAAACGCTATCAAGCAAATTATTACGAACGACAATATCAAAGAAAATTACATGATTACGGAATTTTACGGAGTTTTCGTCAGTTAGGGTATTTGAGAGACGTGACTCACTGGGAATTCAAGTACACGCTTAATCTTGTCGGAAAGCATGACGCAATCCTGGGTCGCATCGTCAAGGAAAGGCGAATTGTTGGAACGGAACCTTCCCGCCGAGTGTAATGACCCAGAGGAGGGGAAGATCGCGTGGTGGATCAACCAATCAGTGGAGACGACGTAAGCTAGTTGGGACTGAAGAGTGGGGGAGCCGGCGTGTGGATATATCGTTCGACGCGCCGTGGAACGTGGACTATCTGTGTAGAACTTGCGGAGTGTGGTTGCAAGTGCGTGTCGCTCCGATGTTCAGGGGAGTTAGTGACTATCAGTGTTGAACTTGCCAAGTATGGTTCACGCGGGAGTCGCTCCGATGTTCCATGGAGTGGAGGACTAACTTTTGTAAAACTTAACCAGTGTGGTTATACGAGAGTTTGGGTCCGATGTACGGACCATTGAATTATCTAATCTACCAGAATATCATCATATAACGAAGAAGATGGCGACGTCCAGGAGACTGTGGGAAGCACACAGCATCATCCAGTACGAGGGAAATGCTTTGGCAATTTCCAGTGGTAAGCGCAAATAACGCAGAAATACGCAATCTCTCATTTTTCTTTGTTTTATATTTCATATTTCAGTAACTTCATAGCTTGGAAATAAGAGTAAAATCAATTTATCAGACTCCGTTTTCACGTAATTTTCTATCGGTAATATTCAAATCACAACGCTCCAATTTAAATTTTATACTTATTATTATTATTAATTTTGCTATACTTGTTTTATATAATAAATTCATTTCTTTTACAATGCAATCTTTGCTTTCAGTAGGTAGCATTAGATATAGACCAATTCCTTCTCCTGATATAATTGTTTGTTGGGTTACTGATCAAATCATACCACGATCTGAGTGAATAGAGTCTTGAATGTGTTCTGCCAGAGCTAGACGTTGTTAAATACAAATTTAGATTTCAACATTGCGTTGAGGTCTTGGCGCCCATTAAAACAACATAGCTTAGGCAAAGGTAAACAGTTACATTTCTCACCCAACAGTAAGGGGCAGTCAAACCGTTTCATTTGTCGCCGACAACTTGGGGCTGAAAACCTAATAACATTTGTGGAAGGAGAAGGGTATATATTTCTGTGCCTGTATTTTGGGGGTTATTTGTCTTTATCAGTGGATATCATTATGGGGGATGAGAAAGAAAGACAGATGAGGTTACGTAGTGGTCATCAACTGGAGAATGATGATACGAGCAGTATGTCGAGTGATGGTAGTACCGGGGTAGCGGAGGTAAATCCCGATACTGAAACAGGGAGTGTAGGCGGCCAACCAGAATTAAAAACTTTACTTCTCGAGTTCATGTATCAGAACAAAGTTAGTAGTGATGCTTTAAATGCAAAATTAGAACAGAATAATGCAAAATTAGAACAGAATAATGCAAAATTAGAACAAAACAGTAGGGAAAATAAAGAAAGTACAGAAGCTTTAAATGCAAAATTAGAACAGAATAATGCAAAATTAGAACAGAATAATGCAAAATTAGAACAAAACAGTAGGGAAAATAAAGAAAGTACAGAAGCTTTAAATGCAAAATTAGAACAGAATAATGCAAAATTAGAACAAATCAGTAGGGAAAATAAAGAAAGTACAGAAGCTTTAAATGCAAAATTAGAACAGAATAATGCAAAATTAGAACAAAACAGTAGGGAAAATAAAGAAAGTACAGAAGCTTTAAATAAAAAATTAGAACAGAATAATGCAAAATTAGATAAGAACAACAAGGAAATTAGTGTGAAAATGGAGCAGATTAGAGGAGAAATCAGAGGAGTAATGGAAGAGAAGGTTAAAGAGATCATTGCAGATGTAGACAAGAAATTAGGAAAAATACAGGAGGAGTTAGAAATTAGAATCAGTACACAGGCTGAAAATTTAAAAGAACTAGTGCAACTGGAAACACAGCAGGTCAAAAAGCAATTGGGGGGAGAAATTGACAAAATTCAGGTAGCAACTAAAGAGGTTAAGGAACAGCTGGGGGGGGGGTAGAATTGAGAAAGTCCACTCGCAAATAGTTGCAGAAGTAAATGATTTAAGAGAGAGTAATAGAGAGAGCATTAGCAAGATTGAGGAAACAAGCAAAGCTATATGATAAAGTAGAAGAATCAGAAGGAAACATTAAATTAACAGTAAACAGTATTGAGAGGAAGGCTGAGGAGAAAATCGCAGAATTAGAGTTAAAATTAAAAGCTAGGATCAGGCAAGAAAATAGTCAGAATAGGCCAGTTTTTGTGAATAGCACACACAGGGAGGTAGAACTGGGTAAGTTCAGCAATCGACAGGGGTGCCCAATGGAGTTCATGAACACTATAGAAAATAAATTCGGGGAAAGGTTGGAAAATGGTAGTATTGAGTGGTGCCAGGTAGTTGAAATTTTAGAACAAGTGTTTGTGGGGGAAACGAGGAATTGGTTTGCTGTCTACAGAGACAAGTTTACTGATATCAATGATTTTAAAATGAAATTCTGTGAAAAGTTCTGGAATGAGGTTATTCAGTCGCAGCATCGTGAGGGAGTAGTGTGTGGTAAATATAACCCTAAAGGAAGCTCCACCATGACCGAATACTTTTTAGGGCAGGTATTAGTGTGTAAATATCTGGATGGCTTGAAGGAGGAAAGTGATGTGGTAAGGTTGCTACTTAGGCACTTTCCCTATAGGATCAAGGAGGCTGCTTGTATCCAGAATGTAAAGACTATATCACAAGTAGAAAATTTGTTAAGCACATTTGATGCACTAGGGAGAGGGGGTTATGATGACAATTTCAATCGGAACCAGGGTAATAATAATAATAGACCTAATGAAGCCAGGCATCAAGAAGTTCAAGGGAACGGTGGCGAAGGGGCCAACGCTCAAAATAGAAATAATAATAATCAGCTAAATCAGAACAGAGGAAATGGCTATGGTAATCAGTATCAAGGGAGGAACAATGATTTCAGGGGAAATCAAGGGAGGAACAATGATTACAGGGGAAATCAAGGGAGAAACAATGATTTCAGGGGAAATCAAGGAAGAAATTATAATGACAATAATTACAACCAGAATAGGGGTCAAGGAAGAGGACAGCCTAGTGGTAGTAATATACAGCCAAACAATGACAACACAACTCAGAACAACCAGACCAGTGCAGTAGTAACTAGTACTACGGCCAGCTGTAGCGGTTCTTTAAACGCGAACCTGGCTGCGAAGTAAGGTCAGAATCTCAGTCTGTAGCATGCCCTGTCCATACAATTATACAGGAACCCTATGACCTAAATGTGAGAAATGAATTATTACATGAACTAAATGATGAAGGTATTATTCAGGAAGTGGTTAGTAAGAGCCCCATAGTTAAATTTAACGTGTCCGAGGCGTACACAGATGTTTTAATTGATAGTGGTTGTATGAAGAGTTGCATAAGTAGTGCATTTTATGATAAAATGAAAGGAACTGGAGTAAATTTTGAGGAGATGCCAATTAAAAGCACTTTTGTTATCACAGCTGTTGGGAAGAGGTCTAAAGTAATTTCTAAGCAAGTTTTAGTAGACATTAAAATTAATAATCATGTAGAGAAGCAGATTTGCCTTGTAATTCCAAATTTAGTATTCAGTGTTATCTTGGGTTCAGAGTGGCTAAGTAGAGTGTCTGGTAACTTATGTTATGATGTAGGGAGTTTGAAATTTAAATGGGGAGATTCTGAAGTAGAAGTAGCGTTCAATGACCATATTCAGAGGAGTAGTATTGTAGGTGTGATTTGTACTTTAAATGAGATATCGCCAGCCGTAGAGCGGGGTTCTCCATGTTTTGTGGGCAGTGTGATTACGAACGGAAGTCTAGAGGACTCGTTACGTGATGCTGCATTTCTGGGAAATATAGAGGTGGAACAATGTGTTCGGCTCTATGATGTGTTATGGTGTAATAGGAGAGTTTTTGAGGATCGCATTGGTATGGCCAATTGCTATACACATTCATTGAACGTTATTGATAGGTCAGTATTCACAGGACATAGATATCCTGTACCTTTCGCTTATCAGAGTGCAGTTGAGGCACAAATTAATCAGATGCTTGAAGAGGGGATCTCTGAGCACTCTAACAGTCCATATGTTAATTCTTTGATCACGGTACCCAAGACCGACGGCACAGTTCGTATTTGTTTAGACGCTCGTTTGGTTAACAGTAGAATTAGTTCAGATCAGCTGAAATCTATGTCAATAGAGGAATTAATGCAAACATTTGAGGGGAAGAAGTATTTCACTTGTGTAGATTTGAGTTCCAGTTTTTGGCAAGTGCCACTTATGTACGAAGATAGACCATTTACAGCTTTTAGTCATAAATATAACCTTTATCAATTTTGTAGAACACCTTAATGGTTAAAGAGTAGTTCAGCAGCTTTAATTAGGGCTTTAAACATCGCATTAGGGGATGACACAGGAGAGTTTGTAACCATTTACATAGATGATATGGTAATTAGTTCACGCAGTTTTGAGGAGCATCTACGTCATTTAGATATAGTTTTTCAGAAGTTAGATCAGGCAGGGTTCACTTTGAAGCTGTCTAAGTCGTCATTCTGTCAGTCAGAAGTGACATTTTTAGGTCATAGAGTGTCGAGTAGAGGTGTAACACCAGAGGAAAGTAGGGTTAGCATGTGTGGACAGTAGAAACAGGGCATCGTTACAGACACTGAGAAATATGCTAGGTAGAGCAACGTGATGACGTTCATTTAAGGGAGCCACTTGCAAGGTTGGAAGAAGGTGACGCAGGAACATTTATAGTTTCCAAACGTATTGGGAAAACAGCATATGTGCTGGAGAATAGTGAGGGAAACAGATTATACGGAACGTATAATATACATAGTCTACGAAAATATGTGTCATAAAGTGAGTGTGTTTAGCTGGCGAGCCAGCCTATCAAATGAGTAAGTGTGGTGTCTGGTGCGTGGAAGATCTGGTCTTCAAGGCAGGCGTATCAGAAGTCGCACAGGGGGGTAGTATGTAAGTAAATGAGAGTTTTTAAGGCACAGGGAAATATGACGGGATTGTCGGATGCTCTTGAGCACTAAAATGTCTCGATACACCAAGGCCAGAATTTGGTAGCGCTGGTGAATTCCCATTTGCCTCCAAGAGATGGGTGAGCGCTTGTACATGGTATTTTTGCTTAAGGCGTCCACGAGGCAAAAGATGGGCCATCAGAATGCGAGACAGTCCTTCATGAAACTCATACATATCAGCACACGTGATTTCTGTTTACGGCCTCGCCATGTAAGATTTGTAAGTGTGTAATTTAAGATAATTTGTACAGAGGTATTATTTGTGTGAGGAGAAATGGTCTGTGTTGAGAACTAGTGTTAAGTAGAATATGGTCTATGGGAACTTAACAAGACAGGGCGATTACGGCACAGAAATATTTGGTGTTATATGTAATACGCATTTACTGTTTTTTTTTTCAGAAGTCAATATTAATTTAATCTGCTTTAAAGAGAGATTAAGTATTATGGTCACGAGGCGCTGCCACAATAGTGTGATCGTGTGCTCAGTGATAAGTGAGATTAAATTTCACCATAAGGAAGGGACCTCCAGTGAAATTAGGAAGTTCTATGGTGATATAAATATATCAGAACACCTTCAATGCGTGTGATATGACATCATAAATACATAGTGCTCACACATTAATTATGTCTATTTCTCCAACATAGAGGAATTTGAGAGGCGGAAATATCCGTGGAACACTATTTTATATGAGAAACATTGGACTGGTTGCAAAGTGCAATCCATAGTGACAACAAACTTTGACGCAAAGTGCGTGAAGAAAAATTATGAGTGTATATATCTGTAATTTAGGGAGATTTCATTTATTTAATATGTATTTTGGATGGGGTTTATTAACGTGTCTGGGATAATCGGATAATGGACCGTCGTCACGGTAAATCATCCGATGATCCGAGGCGAATATGTAACGTGTTTTTCGTTTTTTTTATGCAACTGGCATAAGTCAGTAGGAAGCCATTCTATATTTATTTACGCGGCAAATTGTTCAGCCAAGAGAATTTTTCATGTTAATTTATTATTATTATTAATTTATTATAATTTTTATTAAGGTATTTTCGGAGCATTTTATAAAAATTATTAGCATTCAGATAGGTTGTCTATGTCTTAGAAAACGCTATCAAGCAAATTATTACGAACGACAATATCAAAGAAAATTACATGATTACGGAATTTTACGGAGTTTTCGTCAGTTAGGGTATTTGAGAGACGTGACTCACTGGGAATTCAAGTACACGCTTAATCTTGTCGGAAAGCATGACGCAATCCTGGGTCGCATCGTCAAAGAAAGGCGAATTGTTGGAACGGAACCCTCCCGCCGAGTGTAATGACCCAGAGGAGGGGAAGATCGCGTGGTGGATCAGCCAATCAGTGGAGACGACGTAAGCTAGTTGGGACTGAAGAGTGGGGGAGCCGGCGTGTGGATATATATCGTTCGACGCGCCGTGGAACGTGGACTATCTGTGTAGAACTTGCGGAGTGTGGTTGCAAGTGCGTATCGCTCCGATGTTCAGGGGAGTTAGTGACTATCAGTGTTGAACTTGCCAAGTATGGTTCACGCGGGAGTCGCTCCGATGTTCCATGGAGTGGAGGACTAACTTTTGTAAAACTTAACCAGTGTGGTTATACGAGTGTTTGGGTCCGATGTACGGACCATTGAATTATCTAATCTACCAGAATATCATCATATAACGAAGAAGATGGCGACGTCCAGGAGACTGTGGGAAGCACACAGCATCATCCAGTACGAGGGAAATGCTTTGGCAATTTCCAGTGGTAAGCGCAAATAACGCAGAAATACGCAATCTCTCATTTTTCTTTGTTTTATATTTCATATTTCAGTAACTTCATAGCTTGGAAATAAGAGTAAAATCAATTTATCAGACTCCGTTTTCACGTAATTTTCTATCGGTAATATTCAAATCACAACGCTCCAATTTAAATTTTATACTTATTATTATTATTAATTTTGCTATACTTGTTTTATATAATAAATTCATTTCTTTTACAATGCAATCTTTGCTTTCAGTAGGTAGCATTAGATATAGACCAATTCCTTCTCCTGATATAATTGTTTGTTGGGTTACTGATCAAATCATACCACGATCTGAGTGAATAGAGTCTTGAATGTGTTCTGCCAGAGCTAGACGTTGTTAAATACAAATTTAGATTTCAACATTGCGTTGAGGTCTTGGCGTCCATTAAAACAACATAGCTTAGGCAAAGGTAAACAGTTACATTTCTCACCCAACAGTAAGGGGCAGTCAAACCGTTTCAACTATATCCGCATCCGCGCAGGGCTTTACTTATAATACAGTGTAGTAGTGATCTGGAGCATAAGCATGCCTGACATTTGATATCAATTTTAGGTGTTTTGAATCCCACTTCAGCAGATTTTCTTTTCTTTTTTGCTTGCCAATTTTTGTTTAATGTTTTTGCTTGGTGTTTCATTACATTCTGTTTAATTATAATATACAAATTTTCCATGACTGAAGAGCTGGGTACTGCCGGGCAAAATAAAGTGGAACTTGTGTAAGTTTAATTAATACTTGGAGTCTAAACTTTCACGGCCAGTGAATTAAAACTGAGCAATTTGCCTAGGTTTGTGCCATGTCTTGTGTGGGGTTTCACCTAGGAACATCAACCCGGCTCATCAGCAGGCTCTTGGTGTCCGTGCCAGGACTCCCACAGGAGTAGCGAACTGCGCGCTACCTCCCTTTTATGAAGCGCACCTGCGCCTCTTTACTGCGAGGGCTAAAAGCTCATGCCGCCTTAAGGCTCGGTCACACAGGAGCGCGGACTGTCCGCGCACGCGGAGCGGTCTAGCGCTGCGAACGCTGTATTGTTAAAATATTGCATCACCCTGGCCAAACCGAACGCGGCCTGCCAACGCGGCTGAATCTTGTCCGCGGCGATCGGCGAACCAGTTGTGTTTTCTTACAAAGTTCGCGGCGGTCTGTAGAGGACAAAACAGAAAACATGGCAGAAGAAACAGAAAAATAAAGTGATTTCGTGCGCGAGTACGATTTGTACGACACTCGACACATTGATTACGAGATAGGCAGGTCTTTGTTTTCTAAAAAAAAAAAAAAAAATTGAGAATTTAGTTCCTTTCTTTTTAAATGTTTTGTTTAGTTTAATTTTTAGTTGTAGGCTACATCTTACTCTTGTCAGTTCAATATGAATTTCACACGAGAACGCACAAGTATATTGTTTTCTTGAAAAATAAATATGTTTGAAAGATAATTATTATGCTTTATTATTACTTACCTTAAACAGATGGCTAGCCTTTCCTTCGCACAAATGGGTATCCTCCAGTTAGTTGTTTGCTTGGAAATGGTTGGTTCTAGGAGCAAACGTAATGTCTCAAATTGTTCTCGAAACATTCGAAAATACACGAAGAACCTGACTTCAAACGAGAACAGTTCCCGGCACAATCTGTCAAACTCCCAATATTCCTCTCTTTTCTCGTTAATTTCGTGAACCCATACTCTCTTTCGTCTCAATGCCAACAGACGAAGCAATTCTTCTTCGTCAGAGGAACTGCTGGACATGTTGAATTAAAATGTTAATTAAAATACCACGAGCAGAAAACAATGAAATGCGCACTTGGTCGGGGGTGCTTTCACACTGGTTCGCCTTGTCTTGTCCGCATTCTATTTGACCACCGTAGTCCGCGGAGGACTGCAGTCATTCGTTCGCGCGGACAGTCCGCGCTCCTGTGTGACCGAGCCTTATTAACCTCCCTATGAAGGCTTCCTAAAAGATGGTATATTGGCTTTCACGGCCAGTGAATTAAAACTCAGCAATTGTTCTAGTTGTGTGCCGTGTCTTGTGTGGGGGTCCGGGCATGGACACCCAGAGCCCACTGATGAGCCAGCTTGGTGTTCCCGACACAAGACACGGCACAAACCTAGAAAAATTGCTGAGTTTTCTGTACGAATTTTTATATTAGGAATCATTTGCTTACCAAATCTTATGTGCACTACAGAAAAATGTTTTGAGTTAGAGACTTGGACATTGGCATTTCAGCCCCATTAAAGTTCCATTTTCATCCACATTAGTAGTGTGTTTTGGACAGTTCAGATGCCACCTCCACCTCCCCACCTCACAAGATGGCGGCGGTGCGATATCTCTCGAACGCATGGTCGGATTTTGACGAATGAGGTGTCATTGAACTCGGGCTGACACCCCCTTTCCAATGGACAACATATTTCAACCCGAAAATAGAAACCTACCCCTACTAGGGGGCGAATTTTTTTTTTTTTTTTTTTAGAAAATCTCTCTTTCCAACTGCAACATGTGAGAGTTTGAATGTCAATATGAAATGAAACGTTGTTCTACATAAAGTGCATGTGTTCGGTGGATAGCCACTATGAATTAACATGCTTGTTTTTGTTTTTTACGCATGCCCACTCATGGCTTTTGAAGAGGGTGGGGGAGTGGTTCCCTGTGGACGAGTCCTTGTTGACAGGTCATTGTTGACAAGTCATTGTTGACGGGTCCCTGTGGACTGGTCATTGTTGACGAGTCCTTGTGGATGAGTCCCTTTGGACTGATCCCTTTGGACCGGTCCCTTTGGCCTGGTCCCTATGGGCTGGCTCATGAATTTATTTAAATTATGTCAAAGGGTCTAACTACATTTTGCGTGTAAAGCAGTGTGTTGAACTGACGTTGTTCACCAACCCCCACTAGTATAATGTGATAACGATATGAAAGTAAAGTGACGAAATACATGTGAACACGTGTGAGATGACCTTATTACTGTCCTCCTTGTGAAACAAGTCACATCCTGTTTTGGTTCATATGTGAGAAAATGCGAGTTCATGTGTAACATGATCTAACACACATGTGTTCACCTGTACACGCGCGCGATAAGAGCTAACAAGTCACAACCTGTTTTGACAGTGGTGGGAGGTGAAGAGGGGGAGTTGGTGAAGAGAGAACACAGGTGAAGAGGGAAAAAAATATGTATTGCTCATAATACATGTATAGCTGAGGACTGTGCATAGGACTGTAGGTTAAGTACAACATGAGTGAATAAATAAATACAAGATACATAGGTTCAAACAACATGTAATTTATTAATCCAAGAATTAAAGGCTGAGCTAAAACCCAACCATTTTACATATAGTTTATTTCCTTTTTGTTTCAACACTTTTTCCACAAGGTAATGTTTAGGAAACGCTGTCTTTTGAAGTTCTTGAAGATAAAACCTGCCTTTTATTGGTTGATGGTTGAGGTCCTCGAGTAAATAGGTGACTGGACTGTTCAGGTTGACTTGACGAATTCGAAATAGTTCAGTCCCCCAATTTGGTGTGTAGCCCTTGTCGAAGACGGACTTGAATTTGCTCACACGAACATGGTCACCAATGTTAAGGCGATGACGTTTAGGGTCAGCTGTTTTTATGGGGTTAAACAGTTTATCCAATCGCTGAATATTTTTGGTCACGAGACGTGGCTTGGTCCCAATGGTTCTGTGTTTGGTGTCATTGTAACGTGACACTAGCTCAGGTAACAAGTCCAACCAGCGATAAGTGCCCTGAGCGGTAAATGCTTTCCACATATGGGTTTTCAATGTTCGGTTGAACCGCTCGACCACGCTGGCTTTGAGATTGCTGTACGTGGTGTAATGGTGAATATCCTTAGATTTGAGAAAACTGGAGAAATCCTTGTTGAAAAATTATTTCCCTTGATCAGTTTGTAGCAGCAGTGTGTTGAATAATATGTTGAAAGGCCTTGGTAACTAGTGGACTAGACTTGCGACGCACAGGTTCAACAAACGCCATTTTGGAATAAACATCAATGACCGTCAACTTATAGCGTACACCATCGTTAACGCTAGCATAGGGAATCATTTCAACCAAGTCTGCTTGCCAAAGTTCATCCACACCCTGTGAAATCACCTTGAGTCGCTGATAGTGACGTCTAGCTGGACGATGCAACTCGTGAGCATTAATGGGTGAGGGCTTAAACAATAATTTTGGCATTTCGAAGTTCTTCCTCAATTTCTTGAATTTCCCAATCGTGACCAGTATGGCCGGCTTGACGTGAAGCATGCAACAGCTGTAGTCGCTGGACGAGTTTATTTGGATTGTGCCAGTAGGTAACATCCACAAGGGGTTTTAATGGTTTAAATGTCACCCCTGAAGTGGACACTTTACGACGACCACTTTGACTAGTGGGGAACATTTTTGCAATGATGGTTTTATATTTTTGAGATATATTGGCATTCACTTGTTGAGTGGGATCATACTGTCTTTTGTGGGCATGGGTGTCCAATAAAATGGATTTATATTTACCAAGGTCCTCTGGATATAATCTTGGGATGAGGGAGTCCGAGAGAATAGTAGCTTTAACAGCCCTGGTGTTAATTTATAGTTGATCTTTTTAATGACAGCTTTAGTACGACTAAATTTAATCGATGAATCACCAATTTTAAAACTATCATTCTCATAGCGAACACCATACGTGGTATCTGTGTTTCCAATAAATAGATTGGTGAAATAGGGTTCCAGTGTTGATCCATAATATTTTATTAAAATGTTTTTCAGTTGAGCTTTATGTTGAGGGGTGGCCAAGAGTTGTGAAAATGGAGACGATCTGGAAGGGCAGGGTGTTTCGACCATGGCCAAGGATTTCCTTTTTCTTAAAAAATTCTGCAAGGGGTGATGCCTTTTTTTGAGGCGTAAACACTTGTTCCTCATTATCCTCAACCTCGCTAACACTAGTTAAATCTTCCTGTTCCTCTTCCTCAGGGTCCTCATGGTGCGTATGAGTGGCTTGTGAAACGGTAGGTAGCGTTTCATATGGCTTGAAAGAGGGTTTCAACATAGCTTTTAGCGGAGGTGCTAAATGTTGTTGAATAAAGAAAGCATGATCCGCACGCGATCGTTTCAATTGACGAAACTTTTGGCGAATAGTATTTTTTGCTCTAATAATATGCTTTTTCAATTGACTCTCTGCTAACGCCATGGTGTCGTGACAAATGACTTGAGAGGGAATTATACAGTGCCTTAAATAGCAATAACATGATCAAACCTTAAGCGATACCGCCCTTGGTTGAGTTCACTTTGTTTGTCAATCACTAAACAGGCATGACGTTGTGTGTTCCAGCACTTGCCACACAATTCTGTAAACATTTGAAAGGTCATATCCGGATTCACATGTTCATTATAAATGTAACGACTGTTCCTCTCGTCCTGGCGATTATTTTTAGCGTATGGCTTTTAGTGCCGGGAGTGTCCGAGGACATGTTCGGCTCGCCAGTTTTGTAGCTGCTTCGAGACGGACACCCAATGGGTGAGCTACAAGTACCGTTGGGGAGGAAAGTTGGAAGGGAGGGTCGAGGAGTTGGAAGGTAGCGGCTGTGGCCTATAGTTAAGGACCAACCCCGGCATTTGCCTGGAAGGAAGATGGGAAACCACAGAAGACCATCTTCAAGGTTGCCGGCGGGGGGATTCGAACCTCCTCGCCTCCCGGATGTGAGCGACTGCCAACAGTCATGCCGCAACGACCTCGGCTAACTCACCCGGTCCTGGCGAAATAAAACAATGACATTGGCATTGTCACGAATCAACTGTTTGGACATTTTAGAATACGTTTGTCCAAGATAGAAGCAATCGATATGTTTGTGTCGACCCATGCTGAAATAGCTTTGAATGATACCTTGTCGTTCAGTGGATACATCATCGAAAATCATGAGTGAATCAGGCTTTACCTCATCCGGTGAAATAACATTTTCTTGCGTGGAAAATGTAAAATACCCCATATTCTCATTTTGTAATCCAGACATGACTTGATCTAGAAACATGTAGATGGGTTGGTAGAGAGATTTTGCGAAAATATAAATATTTTGAAAACACAGACCATTGGGCGCTGTAATAAGTGTCAGCAAAAGATTGGTCTTTCCATAGCCGGAAGGTCCCACAATGATGCAGCGAATGGAAGATGGAAACAGTGAACCATGACGTTGTTCACGTGATGTAGGGCAGAGATGGGAAACCATGTCCCTCACGGGGAATGACTCTTGCTGCTTAATTATCTTCATTTCAACTAAGGCTTAGACAGGCTAGCAGGCTGTCTATATACATCGCACCGAGCCTTGTCATAGAAACAGTAGACTCGTACTACAGGTTGACGATGGATGTCTTTGGACGTGCGTTGATGATCAAAGCTAGATCTGTTCCCATACATGATCCTAAACAAGAAACAGATCCTGCTAATAAACACTATGTGGATAGGTCTGTAGTGCCACGCACAAAACAGGGAGATTATGACTTTAAAGGAAAGCGGTTAACCCATGTAAAACATCCTCAAGTGTCTACAGACGTTACTACAAAAAAAATGTGGATAACAAGGTGTATGAGTTTTATGATAAAGTGCCTCAGCTTACAGTGGATAGCTATAGCGCTAATCATCACCGCATTATTCACGTGGAAGACCCACAAGAAGATGATGTCTGTACCAAGCGATACATGACCTATGAAATGAAAAGGCTTTATAAATTTATCCCTTCTGTATTTTTAGTGTATCTGACAAATGTAAAACCTGTGAATGAGAGAAACCATATACCGCTGGTTCATGACCAGCACTTGACCTATGTGCTTGCTTCGGGTTTAAGCCACTATCGATTACACTATGATGGAACCATTCACATCAAATACGCCATACCTGATGAGAACCATTTAGAAATAGAGATAAATGGTCATAGGATGTTGGTCCATAACCATGAAATGGTCAATGCAGGAGACGAATTATCCTTTCATCTCATGTTGACATGGGATGAAAAGCAAGCTGGAAAAACCATAAATGATTTCCCACTTTATGTAGAATTGGAATATACAACCATGAAATAACAATCTGACGTTAGTTGTGACTTAAACTTTCTTGTGAAAGGTTGTTGGCCATTATCATCATGGTGAAACAAAGATATGTGGTGAGAAAGACTAAAAATATGTCCCTGTCCTTGGCAAAGCCTGGGCTTAAGACATTCGTGGACAAGCACTTGCGAAAGAAAAAAAGAAAAAATAATGTGTTGACCATAAGGAAAGCTCTTTGAGTAGCACAAAGACATGTTATTCCAAAACGTCAACGATAGAGTTCAAAACAAGGGCGAGTGATTCCCGTTCCCAAACGAGCGGGATTTTACCTGCATTATTCGCTGATCTGGCTGCCCTAGGTTCAATTTAAGGTGGCGCCAGTGCAGTGGCAAAAACTATTAAAGCCGTGCAACAGGGCAAGCAACAACTCAAAGAAAGTCAGCGACACAATGAAACAATGGAGGCCATTGCTATGGGGGCTAGAAATGTCAATTTGAAGCCAGCCTTTTATCAACAAGGATTTGGAATTTCACCTTTTCGAAATAAAATAAAAACATCTTTAACCTCAGCCATAGCAAGACATGCCCTGACGCATCAGCAAGTGGAAAGCTATGCTAAACAACTGAAGCTTTCTCATTTTCGAGGTGTGTTTATGCGAAACCAATTACTCTCACAACCCTGGAAACATGAATGTGCTGTTGTCAATTTGGATGATCACCGAGGACCTGGAACACATTATGTAGCTTATGTCAAAGAGGGATCCACTGTATGGTACTTTGACAGTTTTAGGAATTTGCCCCCGTCCATGGAACTAGTGGCCTATTTTAGAAACAGGATCAAGATATATTATAATGTGAAACGTGAGCAAACGTTTAACAGCCAACAGTGTGGACGTTTGTGTTTATTTTTCTTATATAAGACGCAACATAAGCAAAAACGTCAACAGTATGTCGGTGGAAAGTAAGACGTTTACACTGCATGGACGTGGACCTGAAGTGAGCCAAGACTTTTACCCGCCTATCGAATTGAGTGAATAACCCTATGGTTTAGGACTTGTTTCTCTTGAAACGTACAATCGAATATACAACATACGTGAAAATGTGAACAACAAGTTTTACTATGATGATTCTGCGCTCACCCTGAACTCTGGTGGATACACGATAGATGACATTTATGAACACATTTATGTGGTGTTGATCAATGAATATGGTTTAAAGTAATTTCTCGATGGAACGCGCAAGTTTGAACTTGTAGGAAATACCAACACTCATCGCTGCAGTATTTTTTCTACATTCAAAATTGACTTTAAAATACACCCCGATTCCATTGGTCCATTACTAGGATTTAAACCACGCGTGTTAGAGCCCAACAAAAAACATGAATCAGACCATGAAGTGAAATTCATTGAGGACCATCATGTGTCGGTGACGTGTAATATTATTAGTCAAGTGTACACCAATCAAGAACCGTCGCATTCGCTTTATGACTTTATTGTAACATCGCCCAATGGCTATATTATTCGTGAAAACCCTCCAGTGGTGCTTTTTCATTCTGTAGCTGCCGATGGTATTAGTAATATAACATTAAGACTGATCAATAGAGAGCAACAACTCATTGATCTAGATTCTACCACACCAGTGACTTACAAGTTGGTGCTAAAACCACTATGAAGTTTGTATATAAAGCAACAGCACCGTCTAGGAATGGTGTTAGTTGTTTACCACGTGAATACACGTTAACATCTCAGAACAAGCAGATTTTACAGCATTTGGGTTACCACATCAACCCCCGCGATGAATTCCATCCTAGAGGTAGCGAACCACATCGAGGAGCAACCAGGAGTGGTAAGAATTGATCTCCATTCTTATCAAGCTCAAACACCTGGACTCAATAACAATGATGAAATTCAATTTGTTATCAACAACCAAGATATTTACACTCTACCACATGAAAGTGTTATTCAGATTGAAGGTCGGCTCACCAAAGCCGATGGCTCTACACCCACCACATCCAAGTTAGCCAACCATGCTTTCGCCTTCCTGTTTTCTGAAGTGCGTTATGTGATTAACGATATCGTGGTGGATAGCACTCGAAATGTGGGTATTTCCAGTGTCATGAAACTATATCCCTCTTATAGTGAGGAAGAAGCTAAAACACTTTGCATGGCGGGTTGGTGCCCTGACTCGATCAATCACTGGATGGTACACACCGATGGCACCTTTACTGGATATTTACCTCTTAAACTGATTTTAGGCTTTGCTGGAGATCACCAGCGCATTGTGGTCAACGCAAGGCAAGTGCTTTATCTGGTGAGAGACAGGAGTGATAATAATGCACTCAAGGGAGCCGACAATGCCCCCATTGATTCAAAAATTCAACTACAACGCTTGCTATGGAAAGTGCCTCATGTGACCCTTAACGATAGCAAAAAACTGGACATACTCAAAATGGTAAAGAGAGATATACCTCTACCCATGGAATTTAGAAGCTGGGCACTCCATGAGTACCCGTTATTGCCCACCACCAACACACACAGTTGGTCTATAAAAACAGCCCGCTATACAGAGAGACCTCTCTACATGATTGTGGGTTTTCAAACGAATCGCAAGTATCAACAAACCAAAGATGCCACGCAATTTGATCACCTGCAATTGAGAAATGCACGTCTTTTCCTCAACGGTGCTGTGTTTCCCTATGAAGGGTTGGATTTAGATTTTTCAAAAAATAAGTTTGGCCCCCCTGTACGACTTGTTTTCTAAATTTAGATGGTCGTATTATCAAAAAGAGAATTGTCCAATGTTGTCACCCCAAGCTTTTAAGACAAGGGCGCCACTGATTGTCTTTGACTGTTCCTACTTGGAAGAGTCTGTCAAACCATCCAATATTGACATTCGACTAGATTTTGAAACGCATGACAATGTTCCAGTCAATACCACGGCCTACTGTTTGATTATTCATCACAAACAAGTCAACTATTATCCACTGTCCAACCAAGTGTTAAGTGTATAAATAGCAGGTCAACACACATCAAACCGCTCAGTCATGTCTTGCTTTCAAGCCTCAAGAGAAGTTACATCCATGAATTTAAAATATGAGGAACAACGTTTCAAGACCTTTGCAACGTGGCCGGTGCCTTTTATAAACCCTCAAGCCTTAGCGGCCGCTGGATTCTACTATTTAAAAAGAAGAGATGAAGTGAAATGTGTGTTTTGTCCCATCATCTTAGACCAATGGCAAGAGAGCGATGAACCCATGCAGAACCATCAGCGCTGGTCACCTGCCTGCCCCTACCTATGCAGAATGGAGGTGGGTAATATACCCTGTCATTCAAGTTACCCCTCACTCGTGCCTCTAAGTGATGAAAAAAGTTATGATACGTGTGGACTTTATGGTGTCAACAGTGCTTCAGTGAGCAGCTCACAGTTAAAAACATCCAGTTTAGAGACATTGGGATATCATCGGTGTTATGGACACTATAAACATAAAAGACTTTTTTGTTGTATGAGATGGTACCGCCTCTATCCTAGAATGAAAAAGGAATGTAAAACTTGTTATGCTAATAAAATAATGTAATACAAAATTGGTTTTTGTTGTTATATTATTTCTTATGCCCCCCCTGTCATATCCTAACCTCTATAGTGACTACTCGATGTTTTTCTTTTCTTTTCTAGAATGGTATGTAAGTAAATGACATGGGTACACCTTACTGAACAATTGTCAGTCTGTGGTCAGTTGGACTTGATCCAGACAAGAGTGAACATGTTGCGTACACTGATTGTCGACTGTCAAGGGTTTAAAATTGGAGTTAACAAATTTATATTTAAAAAAGTGGCTATTATTGATTGTTCCACTTTTTGGACATCGCAAGCTACCCATTTGGTGTTTAAACCACCTTATGCGTTTGATTTGTTGTGTGATAAAGACCGTAAACAAACCCAGTGGATTGAAACTCATATGCAACTAGACTGGAAGCAAGGAACCATTTCATATAAGCACCTAGACATGGTCATGAAAGCCCACTTGTCTTCCGCCCATGTAGTATTTGTGAAAGGTATTGAAAAACGTCAATGGCTACAACCATTTTTGGCGTCTTACTGTCAATGTATTGATTTAATGGACATGGGCTGTCCCTCGCTGCAAACACTCATGGACCGCTGCCCCTGTCACAATATTACCCATACAGCTCTGGCACAGGTGTGGCAATTGTTTCATTGGCTAACCACCAATGCCTGCTGGGAGTTGTTAAATAAAATTAAAACTAAAGGTTTACCTGTGAATGCCACCAGTGAGATTTCTACAAGTGACGTGTAAACATCAACGTGATACCATGGAGAAAGGGGATGCTACCGATAAAGCGATTGGAAAGTTCTTCGTGTGCAAAAAGAAACTAGACAGTTTTACTAAAGAAGAATTATTGGCTCTTCCAAAATCATTCATTTATTACGTCGCAGCAAATGCAGTGAAAGAAATCTGGCAAAATGTACCAAAATCATGGACTCAAGACCCTGTGTTAAGTGAATTGCAACCATGTACGGATTATGATCACCATAAGCAAGTGGCTATGGCAAAAATACCGTCTATGCGACAGTGTGCTACTTGCCAGCTGGTCAAACTGTATCATGGTCATAAAAATCATTGTAAAGACTTTGTTTCCTCATACCACGGGTGTAATGAAGAAAAAAAGCAGCAACAACAAACATCATCCACAGAGGAGGAGGAAGATCAAACCTTTTTACCATCGATGGAAAAGGATATGCCAGACCTGTACTGGCAATGGCGTCATTGACAAAGTAATTCAATACTTGACTTTCGAAATCTACCTACCTGGTTATTATTTGTGTGGTCCTGGAACTTATCTTGAAGAACCTTTGCAGCGTGGTGTTATACCTATTAATCCTTTGGATCGAGCATGCACCTTTCTTATCACCACAGTCATCCTGCATTAAGATGTGTAGCGGATAAAGTATCGTTGAAAAGCTAAACAATGTTTGACATCCTGTGATGTCTCAGTGGGAGAGAGGTTGGCAGCCCTCATTGTGATTAGTGCTATATAAGGAAAGTTAATGATGAGTGGACATGAACATTGAAAAGGATTGAGGAATTGGTATTTCTTTGTATTCTATTTTTGTAAAGCTCTATTTGTTGTGAAATAAAAACAAGGTTTACAAGATCACAATGTCTTTTAATTTTAAAAATGATGATAGCCATTTCTTCTTTTTCATTTTTTCTTATATGAATATTTACATTTTCCACTTTCCCTTTTTTACATTCCCCTTGTTTAGTTCACACATTCTGTACATTTTTTTGTTGTGAAATAAAAATAAGGTTCACTAGATCACTATATCTTTTAATTCTAAAAATGGTGATAGCCATTTCTTCATTTTCATTTTTTTACACATGAATATTTACAATTTCCACTTTACATTTTTTACATTCCCCTTGTTTAGTTCACACATTCTGTACATTTTTTTGTGAAATAAAAATAAGGTTCACCAAATCACTATATCTTTTAATTTTTAAAAATGGTGATAGCCATTTCATTTTTTCACACATGAATATTTACAATTTCCACTTTTCATTTTTTACATTCCCTTGTTTAGTTTACACATTCTGTACATTTTTGTTGTTGTGAAATAATAAAAAACAAGGTTTACCAGATCACAATGTCTTTTTAATTTTAAAATGGTGATAGCCATTTCACTTTTTCACACATGGATATTTACAATTTCCACTTTACATTTTTACATTCCCCTTGTTTAGTTCACACATTCTGTAAATTTTTTAAAATCTTTTTCGTAATATACAAAAGCAAACATTTTACACTAAAATGTATTACTTATCTTATTTTTACTAAACTACTGTAGCCTAACATTATACATTCTACTTACAGTTTTTACAAAAAATATTACAATATAACACACTCTACAAATATTACAATATAGTGATCATTAGACTTAAGTAAAGTAATAGTCATCAATGCGACTGTTTCCCCAAGCAAGAGTATCAAATGTGTTGGGTATAATGAATCGTTTGTTGTCTTCATTACTTATAGCAACTTTGTTCAACAAATTGGTATGTAGCTGATGATTTTTACTTCTAAATACACACATTCTCTTATATAATACAGGTGGGTTGCTAACTATACAGTTTTTATAATCACTTATATCTAACTCTTTACTAACAACAATCTTTTTCACTCCTTTTAATTTTTTTACTACTACATCATCAATTGTCATATAGCTGTATGATTTAGATTTTGTGCCTACAAAGGTGTCTATAATAACACCAGCACATTCATCCTTAAATTTCCCAAGAACCTTTTTGTTTACTAGAGGTAAATGGTAAATATTATCCTTGGGGTAGCCACTTGTATCAAACCTATTTAGCTCAGTTTTGATATCCTCGTAAAAATCATCAGTTTTAAACTCATAAATAAAATAATCTGTGTCTGTGTAGAGTAATTTAGCATTATCAAGATAGTTTTTATTTACATAATCATAGTGAAATTCATACATAAGTGTTTTTGATAATTCCAGAATGGTGTAACCCACATATATGGGTTTGTTGTAAGTTACTTTAAGACGATTCATTTGTATTACAACTAAATCCTCATGAATAATTGAACAGCTATGAAAGTTAGGCTTGCTTATTAAGTTGCTCGCACCATACCTTTTACCATCATTCTCCCACTTTGTTATCAGCTTTACATCAACTCGTTTATCAACATTCTCCATAGTATTTCCAAAAACACTATTATTCATGAGTTTATAAAAATCTTTTTCAAACGCGTTTGTTGACTGTGTTCTTAAATTATTGTTTAGATCAATATACGGTTTGAGCCATGCTGACTGATGAAATTGCAATACGCGATGAATTTTAGTTAATTTCAATCCATGCTGTAGACACTGTTTCAAGTTTTGATAATGTATTACATATTTACATTTATCATTTACATTAGCAATTAACATTTTTGTTCGTGATGTGATGTATGGAGATTTCATATTCTCTGGACAAAATGGTAAATCATTATGATCATCATGTAACTCTTTAGGGTACTCAAGATTTACCTCTAAAATATATCCTTTATCATCGTTATCATTAAGAGTGTCAACATGTAAGACATCAATTTCAGGTTGTGTCAGCCAGCGAAAATCTTTCAGTGGTAGATATTGACTCATAGCCCAACCATATTGGTTATTTGCATCGAGGTAGACAATATACTTTGACTCTTCACAAGGGTTGTAGCTAGGCATGTATTTATTATTCGCTTTAGAGTACCGTCCACTACATTGGCTTAATCCACCTCGAATTGATGATTTTATAAAATTGATCATGTCTATATCAGTCATTAATTCTAAATTTACTTTCGTTTTTTTTCAACATTGAACTGAAACTTAACCCAGGAGCAGTGAAATACTGACAAGGATCAAGGTCATAAGTTTTCATACAAACATTCCGAAAATTTTCAAAAACATCTGCTAATAACAACACATCTGTCTTCAAATATATGTCTGAAAATTCTCCTTAAGTTTGAATGTCGAACTGTGTCCATACACGTTGTGCATGTAAATATTCCTGATCACTGATATGCCTTGTGTTTAAGGAACTGTAAAATGCATCTTTCGGTGGTAAAGAACACTCCTCAAGACGTTCCACACAGTTAATATATTCATAAGGGAATATACCCTTTTGACGAATCAAATTAAAATCATCTTCTTTAGGAAAGACACGTTGAATTTCATGAAACTGATCTGATTTTAAATTACTAGCCAGCTTATCAAGACTACTCGGCATAAAGCGAAATGAATCTAAAAATCGCAGTTTAATGTTTTTTATTGCTAGTTTTGATGTATTTTGTGAACGATATGTATTGTTCCTTATTATTTGCAATCACATCAATTTTCACATCTGAAGCTCCAAATTCTTTAACGATAAAGTGGTTATCGTATTTGCTACCGTTATGTAGAATGACCGGAATGAATTTACTTACTCTATAATTTAAATTACATTCTTGGTGAGCAGCACCACGATATTTTCCTGTTAAATGGTCATGATCGCGAACCCTATCTGTATATAAACATTCACCACATATAAAACAATTAGTTTCAGTTTTAAAATTCATTTGCTCTGATGAAGTTAGTGGCTCCATTGGAATGATCGTATTTAAAATAGAGGATATACGGATGGCATCTTTCTCAAGCCTTTCCATAAAAACTTTAGGTGCATCAGGTCCTCTATAGAGCTCAAACTTATTTAAAGAGTCATCATAACTACATTTAATATAATATGCAAAGCTAAAAGGTTCAAGAATGTGAGTAGTGTTGGTGAAAGGTTGGGCTGGATTTGATGAACATGTATTAAATGGTTTTAGCAATGCCTCGAAGTCAGCATATATAACAAATGGTACTCGAAGCTGTTTCTCATAATCCTTAAATTTTAGAATGTTATTTTTAGGAGTCGGTAATTTCGTACACACATGATTACGCCCCCATTTTTGATGTTGAGTTAGTTGATCCTATTTTCTGAAATGTAGCAAACAACCATCACACAACCACTTTTTACCATCGCGTTTTGTTATCTGACTACTGACAAGTCTACTTAAATGTTTTATCCAACAATAGTGGGCGTTTTCACCTTTAGTTATGTACAGTAAATTTACATGAATATCCTTTTTTTTCCTGAGTATAATATAGAGGACCTACTATTCTCTTATTTTCAATTCCATAAACTTTAATACTTACATTGTTCAGCTCTTCAAAACGTTGAATGTCTTTTATCGCCATAGGAAATTCCATTTCTTCTAAATCTAACACTGAAGAATAGTGAGGATATGAAGATGTTCTCATCGTGTCCCTCACTGCTGGATGGAGAGCTGAGGTTACAGCCCATGCAAAGCATGCGTCATCATTATTCATAACGTTTACACAAGCGTGCTTACGTTTGATCCATCCTGGCAAATCAACGTATGATGATGCTCGAAGGGGGTTGTATTTATTCATGTTGGTTTCTAAATAAAGTACTTCAACTAACGCCCAGCCTGACTCCCTTTCCTGGAACTCTTGACTCTTCACAATGATAGCACTTGAAATATGTTGGTATATATCACTAATATTAGTTGAAATATGTTTTTTGTATTAAAAGATTTGATATCCGTAATTTCACCTTCGCTCCCAGTTTTTACATAGAGTCCAAAAAGTTCAAGATTAATTTTAATTGTTTTATGCTCTATTAAAACATTTTCTACTAAGCCAAACACAGTAGGTTGAACATTTTTTAAAAACGATTCAATACTTTGAGTTTTTTCTTTACTATAAAGTCTATAACTAGCAATTCGACTTTTAAATGCACTACCAATTTGTTGAACATTTCCAGAATTTCTTTCATGGCAAGCGTTATTTTTATGATGAATACTGCGTAAATGTCCATGAATGAATGAAGAAGGTATATCAATAATACATACATCACAATGCGTTATCGAAGGTTCACCATTCTTCTTTCTTTTTGTTGCACAACTATTTTCACAATCTTGAGAACGTTTACGCTTTTGAGCATCACATTCATTTAAAGGTTCCGTGCTAGTTGTTGGTTTTACAGTTTTTAATTCTTGTTGTTCACCATGCACTTCAACCATGTGAGATTGATATCGCTTTACAGCAGAAAAACCAAGTTCACAAACTGAACATGAAAATGGTGCTGAACTAACATGCATTAAATTTACATGACGTGCAAGATTATCTTGTCTGTTAAATGTGGTAGCACAATGACTGCACACAAACATTTTAATGTCATGTTTAACATTTGCGTGTCGTTGAAGGCTGTCAGGTCTTGATAACTGTTTCTTACAGCCACCACACTTGAGCATGATGATCCCTTTCGAAATTACCTATAAAAGAAAGAAATCATAAATGTTAATAAATGATAAACAAAAGTACAATATAAATAGTTTAATTACATTCCAGTCAATGGTTATAGCAGGGTATTTAAATCGATCATCTGTGAACTCCTAGCAAGTCTAACTTCATGTAGTTCTAACTGTCACTGACACCTAGCGGTGAACATTGGAACTTGATAAAGTGGGAGAAACCAGTGATCGCCAGTTAAGTGAGCTAAGTGTGACGTCATAACCAATCTTAAAGCAAGTCTAAACTTGTAGAACATGTCACGTGATAGAAACCAGCGATCGCCAGTTAAGTGAGCTAAGTGTGACGTCATAGCCAGTCTTAAAACAAGTCTAAACTTGTAGAACATGTCACATATTGGAAACCAGCGATCGCCAGTTAAGTGACCTAAGTGTGACGTCATAGTCAGTCTTAAAACAAGTTTAAACTTGTAAAACATGTCACATGACAAGGTTAAGTTAGGTAAAGTTAAGTGAACTGAGGTTAAGACTTTAAATATTCCCTCTGTCACTGACACCTAGCAATGAACATTCGGACTTAATAGAGTGGTAATCAAAATCTAACCTACAAATTTAGCTTTACACATCATGGTCAAGTAGTTCCAACTTTTGACTGCTAAATATACCATTTTCATTGACATGTAGTGGGGAACATTGGAAAATAATACTCTAGCTGTAAGAATTGAGGCTTTCACGGCCGGCGTTACAAAGTTCATCGATGTATTCCGGGCTTAAGGGCCGTGTTCCAGGGGCTTGTGACGGTCCCGACGTTTCGCCGAAAACTGCGTCCGGCATTTTCCAGGGTTCCTCTGACTTCGACAGCAGCGAAGCACTCAGTGGAATGGAGTGGCAGATCGTTTCACTCCATTATATATAGGTGCATGCTGCGGAACGCTGCTCGCTATTGGTACGCCGTGGTGGGGGGGCAGTCGCTGATTGGCTGTTGACCGGCCAATGGTTGAAGCGTATTGGAGCCCGGCGTTAGCCGACCTGTCTTAGCGGAGACTGGCAACTGATCTCCCGTTGCATATACTGGTTCGTCGCGGCCACCGTGTCCTCTAGTTTTCAGTGTATTCAGCAGTGGAAACCAGGCTTTGTTGACCCGTTCAGATTCCTCCTTACGGTTGAAGCTGTTGGTATGCTTCAGGATTTCAATGGCTTCCCTTTGTAGCCGGGCGTGGTAGGACACTGTAGTGGACAGTACTTCGGTGTTGCTGTACTGTATATCGTGGCCTGCTTGCAGTGCGTGTTCGGCGACTGACGACTTTTCCGTTTGTCCCAGCCGGCAGTGTCGGTTATGCTCCTTCAATCGGGTGGCGATGCTGCGTTTCGTAGTTCCAATATATACTTGACCGCAGCTGCACCGGATCTTGTAGACACCAGCAGTGGAGAGAGGATGGCGCTTGTCTTTAGCCGATCTCAGCATTTCCTTGATCTTCTTCGTAGGCCTATATATGGTTTTGACTCCATGGGACTCCAGTAGCCTCCCTATTCTATCAGTTACTCTACTGATGTACGGCAGAAAGGCTTTAGCTGCCGGCCGCTCTTCATTTTCCCTGTTAGTTGGACGCCTGGGATGGAGTGCACGCTGTATGTCTTTGTGGCTGAACCCGTTGGCGCGCAGGGCCATGTCGAGGTGGTTGAGCTCTTCGTTCAAGTGCTGTGGTTCACATATTCTCCTCGCACGTTCAGCCAGCGTCTTTATGACTCCGTATTTTTGTCGCGGGTGGTGGTTGGACGACTTCTGTAGATAGCGGTCTGTATGGGTCGGCTTGCGGTACACTGTGTGTCCCAACGTTAAGTCGGCTGTCTTCATAACCAGAACATCTAGGAAAGCGAGCTGTTGTTCACTTTCTACCTCCATAGTGAACTGAATATTCGGGCTGATGCTGTTCAGATGCTGTAGGAACGGCTGTAATTGTTCCTCTCCATGGCTCCAGATTACAAAAGTGTCATCCACGTAGCGAAGCCACACCTTAGGTTTAAGTGGTGCGGTCTCTAGTGCCATTATTTCGAACTTTTCCATGAAGAAGTTCGCGATCACCGGGCTCAGAGGACTGCCCATGGCGACACCGTCGATTTGTTCATAGTAACTGTCATTCCACAGGAAATAACTTGTGGTGAGGCAATGGCTGAACAAGTTCTTGATGTCCTCGGGAAAAATCTGAGCGATGTGGTCCAGGGCCTCCTTTACTGGTACCTTAGTGAAGAGCGAGACCACGTCGAAGCTGACAAGCAAGTCTCCGGCTTCCAACTGGATGTTTTTCAGCTTTTCTACGAAGTGGCCCGAATCTCTGATGTACGACTCTGTGCCACCGATGTGAGGTTGTAGTAAGGTGGCCAGATATTTCGAGATGTTATATGTAGGTGATCCAATGGCGCTAACAATGGGTCGTAGAGGTACGTCCTCCTTATGTATCTTGGGTAAGCCATACAGCCTAGGTGGTAGAGCTTCACTTCTGGAGGTTTCTCTCTTCTCGTTGTCTGCTAATGAAGAGGCCTTAATAAGGCTGTTGGTCTTGCGAAGAATCCGGTTGGTAGGATCTCTCGGTAGTCTGCGGTAGGTCTCAGGGTCTAACAATTCCGAGATCTTAGTGGTGTAATCATCAGTGGCCATGATGACAGTGGCGTTCCCTTTGTCCGCAGGAAGAATGATGACACTCTCGTCCAAGTTGAGAGTCCTTATGGCCTTCCTCTCTTGAACCGTGAGGTTGCTCTTCGGTGTCTGTGCCTTCCTGAGTATGCGTGAGGCTTCGTGACGAATTTCGTCCGCCTGGTCCGATGGTAAATTGCGAATACTGGCTTCAATATTCGCGACGATGTCCTCCACGGGAATCGAGGGAGGGGTAACGGCAAAGTTCCCTCCTTTAGCCAGTAGGGAAGTTTCGGCTTCTGACAGGCAACGGTTGGTTAGGTTGACGATTGTCCGTGAGGTATCCAGGGCAGGTGGGTTCTCAAGCGCGGGTCGATTCTCCAGGTATCTCTCAAATTTCCTCTTCTGCCGTTTGGTCGACTGATCGAATGTCGCTTTCATGGAACAGCTGGTGACACGGTCTACTTTCTCCCAGTCCTGCGGTGACAGCGTGGCGCTGAGAAAGTAATGTAGGTGTAGAAGTGCCTGGTCGTTGGTAGCCAGGACCCTGCGTGTGGAGCAGATACGTTCCCGAAGTAGAGAGCGCTCCGTTCGGTCGTAGATCCGGTGTGACTGGGCCGAATTCACCGGCCTCTTCATTCTCAGGAACTTGGGAATGATACCCGAGTCTCTGCATCGCAGAAGAAACGTGAGAGATGACAGGAGCTGCGCCTTCTTCTTCCGAAGTCTCTCGAAGCGACGAGATGAATTAGAAATTTCCTCCCCGTAGAGGCGATTCATGTAAGAATTGAGGCTTTCACGGCCGGCGTTACAAAGTTCATCGATGTATTCCGGGCTTAAGGGCCGTGTTCCAGGGGCTTGTGACGGTCCCGACGTTTCGCCGAAAACTGCGTCCGGCATTTTCCAGGGTTCCTCTGACTTCGACAGCAGCGAAGCACTCAGTGGAATGGAGTGGCAGATCGTTTCACTCCATTATATATAGGTGCATGCTGCGGAACGCTGCTCGCTATTGGTACGCCGTGGTGGGGGGGGGCAGTCGCTGATTGGCTGTTGACCGGCCAATGGTTGAAGCGTATTGGAGCCCGGCGTTAGCCGACCTGTCTTAGCGGAGACTGGCAACTGATCTCCCGTTGCATATACTGGTTCGTCGCGGCCACCGTGTCCTCTAGTTTTCAGTGTATTCAGCAGTGGAAACCAGGCTTTGTTGACCCGTTCAGATTCCTCCTTACGGTTGAAGCTGTTGGTATGCTTCAGGATTTCAATGGCTTCCCTTTGTAGCCGGGCGTGGTAGGACACTGTAGTGGACAGTACTTCGGTGTTGCTGTACTGTATATCGTGGCCTGCTTGCAGTGCGTGTTCGGCGACTGACGACTTTTCCGTTTGTCCCAGCCGGCAGTGTCGGTTATGCTCCTTCAATCGGGTGGCGATGCTGCGTTTCGTAGTTCCAATATATACTTGACCGCAGCTGCACGGGATCTTGTAGACACCAGCAGTGGAGAGAGGATGGCGCTTGTCTTTAGCCGATCTCAGCATTTCCTTGATCTTCTTCGTAGGCCTATATATGGTTTTGACTCCATGGGACTCCAGTAGCCTCCCTATTCTATCAGTTACTCTACTGATGTACGGCAGAAAGGCTTTAGCTGCCGGCCGCTCTTCATTTTCCCTGTTAGTTGGACGCCTGGGATGGAGTGCACGCTGTACGTCTTTGTGGCTGAACCCGTTGGCGCGCAAGGCCATGTCGAGGTGGTTGAGCTCTTCGTTCAAGTGCTGTGGTTCACATATTCTCCTCGCACGTTCAGCCAGCGTCTTTATGACTCCGTATTTTTGTCGCGGGTGGTGGTTGGACGACTTCTGTAGATAGCGGTCTGTATGGGTCGGCTTGCGGTACACTGTGTGTCCCAACGTTAAGTCGGCTGTCTTCATAACCAGAACATCTAGGAAAGCGAGCTGTTGTTCACTTTCTACCTCCATAGTGAACTGAATATTCGGGCTGATGCTGTTCAGATGCTGTAGGAACGGCTGTAATTGTTCCTCTCCATGGCTCCAGATTACAAAAGTGTCATCCACGTAGCGAAGCCACACCTTAGGTTTAAGTGGTGCGGTCTCTAGTGCCATTATTTCGAACTTTTCCATGAAGAAGTTCGCGATCACCGGGCTCAGAGGACTGCCCATGGCGACACCGTCGATTTGTTCATAGTAACTGTCATTCCACAGGAAATAACTTGTGGTGAGGCAATGGCTGAACAAGTTCTTGATGTCCTCGGGAAAAATCTGAGCGATGTGGTCCAGGGCCTCCTTTACTGGTACCTTAGTGAAGAGCGAGACCACGTCGAAGCTGACAAGCAAGTCTCCGGCTTCCAACTGGATGTTTTTCAGCTTTTCTACGAAGTGGCCCGAATCTCTGATGTACAACTCTGTGCCACCGATGTGAGGTTGTAGTAAGGTGGCCAGATATTTCGAGATGTTATATGTAGGTGATCCAATGGCGCTAACCATGGGTCGTAGAGGTACGTCCTCCTTATGTATCTTGGGTAAGCCATACAGCCTAGGTGGTAGAGCTTCACTTCTGGAGGTTTCTCTCTTCTCGTTGTCTGCTAATGAAGAGGCCTTAATAAGGCTGTTGGTCTTGCGAAGAATCCGGTTGGTAGGATCTCTCGGTAGTCTGCGGTAGGTCTCAGGGTCTAACAATTCCGAGATCTTAGTGGTGTAATCATCAGTGGCCATGATGACAGTGGCGTTCCCTTTGTCCGCAGGAAGAATGATGACACTCTCGTCCAAGTTGAGAGTCCTTATGGCCTTCCTCTCTTGAACCGTGAGGTTGCTCTTCGGTGTCTGTGCCTTCCTGAGTATGCGTGAGGCTTCGTGACGAATTTCGTCCGCCTGGTCCGATGGTAAATTGCGAATACTGGCTTCAATATTCGCGACGATGTCCTCCACGGGAATCGAGGGAGGGGTAACGGCAAAGTTCCCTCCTTTAGCCAGTAGAGAAGTTTCGGCTTCTGACAGGCAACGGTTGGTTAGGTTGACGATTGTCCGTGAGGTATCCAGGGCAGGTGGGTTCTCAAGCGCGGGTCGATTCTCCAGGTATCTCTCAAATTTCCTCTTCTGCCGTTTGGTCGACTGATCGAATGTCGCTTTCATGGAACAGCTGGTGACACGGTCTACTTTCTCCCAGTCCTGCGGTGACAGCGTGGCGCTGAGAAAGTAATGTAGGTGTAGAAGTGCCTGGTCGTTGGTAGCCAGGTCCCTGCGTGTGGAGCAGATACGTTCCCGAAGTAGAGAGCGCTCCGTTCGGTCGTAGATCCGGTGTGACTGGGCCGAATTCACCGGTCTCTTCATTCTCAGGAACTTGGGAATGATACCCGAGTCTCTGCATCGCAGAAGAAACGTGAGAGATGACAGGAGCTGCGCCTTCTTCTTCCGAAGTCTCTCGAAGCGACGAGATGAATTAGAAATTTCCTCCCCGTAGAGGCGATTCATGTAAGAATTGAGGCTTTCACGGCCGGCGTTACAAAGTTCATCGATGTATTCCGGGCTTAAGGGCCGTGTTCCAGGGGCTTGTGACGGTCCCGACGTTTCGCCGAAAACTGCGTCCGGCATTTTCCAGGGTTCCTCTGACTTCGACAGCAGCGAAGCACTCAGTGGAATGGAGTGGCAGATCGTTTCACTCCATTATATATAGGTGCATGCTGCGGAACGCTGCTCGCTATTGGTACGCCGTGGTGGGGGGGCAGTCGCTGATTGGCTGTTGACCGGCCAATGGTTGAAGCGTATTGGAGCCCGGCGTTAGCCGACCTGTCTTAGCGGAGACTGGCAACTGATCTCCCGTTGCATATACTGGTTCGTCGCGGCCACCGTGTCCTCTAGTTTTCAGTGTATTCAGCAGTGGAAACCAGGCTTTGTTGACCCGTTCAGATTCCTCCTTACGGTTGAAGCTGTTGGTATGCTTCAGGATTTCAATGGCTTCCCTTTGTAGCCGGGCGTGGTAGGACACTGTAGTGGACAGTACTTCGGTGTTGCTGTACTGTATATCGTGGCCTGCTTGCAGTGCGTGTTCGGCGACTGACGACTTTTCCGTTTGTCCCAGCCGGCAGTGTCGGTTATGCTCCTTCAATCGGGTGGCGATGCTGCGTTTCGTAGTTCCAATATATACTTGACCGCAGCTGCACGGGATCTTGTAGACACCAGCAGTGGAGAGAGGATGGCGCTTGTCTTTAGCCGATCTCAGCATTTCCTTGATCTTCTTCGTAGGCCTATATATGGTTTTGACTCCATGGGACTCCAGTAGCCTCCCTATTCTATCAGTTACTCTACTGATGTACGGCAGAAAGGCTTTAGCTGCCGGCCGCTCTTCATTTTCCCTGTTAGTTGGACGCCTGGGATGGAGTGCACGCTGTACGTCTTTGTGGCTGAACCCGTTGGCGCGCAGGGCCATGTCGAGGTGGTTGAGCTCTTCCATTCCACTGAGTGCTTCGCTGCTGTCGAAGTCAGAGGAACCCTGGAAAATGCCGGACGCAGTTTTCGGCGAAACGTCGGGACCGTCACAAGCCCCTGGAACACGGCCCTTAAGCCCGGAATACATCGATGAACTTAATACTCTAGCTGTTTAAAAGTTATTAGAGGGGCACTTACCTTTTTATAATTGATCAACTGCTGCCACTGAATGAACAGATTGTAGGAATCTGGTAACCTACAGGTACCCAATTATCTGTAAACAAATTAATCAATCAATCAATCAATAAATACATTCCAATCAATAACTTCAACATCAATTAGTAATAATAGACTACAATCCATTAATAATAAGTACTTACCTTGAAAAATAATTTAATGATTTTCTACCAAAACGGCTTTTTTTTACAACTCTTGAGCAGTAATAGAGCACTGTTCACTCAAAGCGAGTAATAAAGACTGACAGTAGGGAGATATATGACACCCCTCTTATATAAACTCTCATCGCTCGTGTCAGCAGCTTTTTGCAGATCATTGCAATTCCTTTCCCAATACAGCTGAGAGTCCAAAGCACACTAGGAACACTTGTGTGGTATCCAATGACTGCTGACTTTGCATAATCATCACCCATTGTCTTGATCAACACCTGAGGTTTCAAATTACTGCAGCGTCAGGCATAGCAACAGCAGTGTGCGCTCTCTGCCATGTCAGCAACATGACACCGGAAGGAACACCTGTGTAATATCCAATAACTGCTAACTTTGCATGATCATCACCCATTGTCTTAATGAACACTTGCGGTTTCAAATTACTGCAGCGTTAGTAATAGCAACAGATCTGTGCGCTCTCTGCCATGTCTGTAATATGACACAGGAAATATAACAAGACGTCTTACTGCACATACCATCTCCTCAGTTTTAACATCTTAAGAACATGTATTATTCTCTTTCAACTACAAATGACTCGTTAGAACACATCCATCCACCAAGTTAGATCCCTTGTATGTTCACATGTATTTCGTCACTTTACTTTCATATCGTTATCACATTATACTAGTGGGGGTTGGTGAACAACGTCAGTTCAACACACTGCTTTACACGCAAAATGTAGTTAGACCCTTTGACATAATTTAAATAAATTCATGAGCCGGTCCATAGGGACCAGGCCAAAGGGACCGGTCCAAAGGGATCAGTCCAAAGGGACTCATCCACAAGGACTCGTCCACAAGGACTCGTCAACAATGACCAGTCCACAGGGACTCGTCAACAATGTCTTGTCAACAATGACCTGTCAACAAGGACTCGTCCACAGGGAACCACTCCCCCACCCTCTTCAAAAGCCATGAGTGGGCATGCGTAAAAAACAAAAAACAAGCATGTTAATTCATAGTGGCTATCCACCGAACATATGAACTTTATGTAGAACAACGTTTCATTTCATATTGACATTCAAACTCTCACATGTTGCATTTGGAAAGAGAGATTTTCTAAAAAAAAAAAAAAAAAAAACAATTTCGCCCCCTAGTAGGGGTAGGTTTCTATTTTGGGGTTGAAATATGTTGTCCATTGGAAAGGGGGTGTCAGCCCGAGTTCAATGACACCTCATTCATCAAAATCCGACCATGCGTTCGAGAGATATCGCGCCGCCGCCATCTTGTGAGGTGGGGAGGTGGAGGTGGCATCTGAACTGTCCAAAACACACTACTCACATTCTCCACCTTGGCTATCAAATGACCTCATTCATAATTTCCAAAGTGGTGGTTATCTGCACCTTGGTTTGCAAGCAGGTTCCATTATAACATTTTATACACAGAAATTCTGTAAAACATGCCCGAGTCTCAATCTATGTATATAAATATGATCTGCTTTGTGCTACTTTTCCAATAACAACCTGCTATTTTTTTAATGAGAATTCTACTCACATTTCATTGCTCTTGCGGTAAAGTGTGAGAGACTCGAACGGGCTCATTAGTAACAAAATATTGCGATAATACCCTGTAATACCCCACCAACCTGGACCCATTGTTTGGGAAGCCAGGCTCTGCCTGTCACAAGTCAGGACAAAGGGTGAGTGATAGAGGAGTAACACCTCTTTAAAAAACCTTGGTCCAGCTGACCCGGCTGGTAGTCCCATGTAAGGGTCCCTTGCCAAGGTTACGGTGAAGATCTCAACGGCGTAAACAGTGGAGTAGATGGACTATGGAACAGTGTTTATGGCTTTAAATTTTATAGCAGAATATGCAAGAATTTTATTTATAAGAATATTATTTTGTGTTATATTTATGGGAAGATACACTTTTTCTTTCCTTTTCTTTTTAAAATTAACATTTTTGTCTTTTATGTTTATTTGAGTTCGAGGGACACTACGTCGATTTCGTTATGATAAATTAATATATTTAGCTTCGTTGTCGTAGGAAGGTGGAGAGGTGATACTCCGACGGGGCGCGTCCCAGGTGGCGGATAGGGGGGGGGGTCCTCACCAGTTTTGCTGGCTGACTTGAGCGAAATAAAATAGCTCTCGAGGACCAAACACACACCCATTTCTCATCAATCATCCTATCATATTCCATTCATCACCTTTCCAGATCACATCTGGAATTGTCCTGGTCCTAGAGACCAAACAATCAACTCACGTATGAACAGTCTTCTAATGAACTCTTCCACCGCAAGGCACCATTCGGATACGGTGGGGTGTCGCGTAGAAGAGTCAGGTGAGTCGGAGCGCCTGGAAACCCGAAAGTCCAAATACAAACTCAAAATTAACAAACATAGGGAATTTTTATTCTTTGCAACATTAAACATAAATTCGTTAATTAAAATTGGAAAACTTAAGCATTTAACCGATATATTGGACCAACACAAGATCTTAATAACAGCACTTCAAGAACTTAGAAACACAAATCAAGACCCCTTTGATAATAATAATAATAATAATAATGTTATTGGTTTTACGTCCCTTTTAACTACACTGGCTTTTAGAGACGCCGGGGTGCCGGAATTTTGCCCCGAAGGGGATCTTTAACGTGCCAGTAAATCTACGGACACGGCTCCCTCACATTTGCGCACCCTCAAATGCCAGCTGACTGCGCCAGGATACGAACCTGCAACCTTGGACCCAGCAAGCGAGAACGTTTCCCCTGAGCCACGCAGCCAGCCAAGAGACCCCTTTGAATCTGGAGAATACCGTCTCTACAAGGGGCCTTCATGACCACGAGTTATGAAAAATGTCCCCCAATTTGGTATGGGATTTTTAGTACATACCAGTATTATTGATTCAGTGGAAAACTTTTCGTCGAACTCATCAAGGTTAGCAACTTTAACAATTAGGACAGGAAACAAAATATACTCTTTGATAAACGTTCATGCCCCAACTAATGACAAGAATGTCAAAAAAATTAGAAATGAAACTGACAATTTTTGGGAAGAACTTGCCTTACTAATATCAAACATTCCAGACACTCATGTTAAAATCTTGCTTGGGGATTTTAATGCAAAAATTGGTCAAGAAAGAAAATTTCGTCCAATAGTAGGTAAGTGGCCAGCTCACAAACTCACTAACAAGAATGGCCAAAAATTAATTACCCTTTGTGAAGAACATGACCTACGTCTCGAAACTACTAGATTTAAGCGAAGACCACACAAACTTATGACCTGGAAATGCCCTAATAGTGCACTAGGGGAATTCCGGATAGACCATGTTGCAATGGATAAAAAGTTCTACAAAGAAATATATAACGTGAAGGTACTACGTGGGGTCGATGTTGACTCTGATCATTATATATCCAAGATAAAGAACAAGTTAACTCCACGACGTAAACAAAAATCGTCAAACTCGACCATGCAAAGGCAATATGACCCTAGTTATTTAATAAATAATGTCTCCTATAAGGAAAAGTCTAAAACTATCTTAAGTGACAAGCTAGAAACGATGGTTGACACACTGAAAACCGTTGCTGTCAAAATTGCCCCTATTAGGAAAAGTAAAAAGCATGCATGGTGGAATGCGGAATGTGACGCTGGAATTCGGAAAAGACATACAGCTTGGCTCAATGATCAGCAAAAGAGGACCACACAATCGCGAGAAGAATAACCATTGTTCGAAGGGAAACTGCCAAAGAAATTAGGAGAATTAAAAGAGAAAATCAAAAAAAAAGTCCATACAAATTATTGATGATTCCTTTAAACAACACAAAACAAGGGACTAATACAGGACATTTCGTCAATATCATTCTAAATACAGCCCTCCTACACTATTAAAGAAAGATAAATCAGGTAAACTAGCCCACAATGATACTGATAATGCTAAAATTCTAGCAGATTATTTTAGAGAACTACTAAATGCTGATGAACCTAAGGAATATCTTGATTTTGAGCTTAATCCAAAAAATAAAACAAATTTACAGAACATTATTCCCCCTGACTTGACTGAAGTATGTGCAGCGATTAATTGGCTCAAAAATTATAGAGCAGCAGGAGAGAATTCATTGGTAGCAGAACTATGGAAATATGCAAGTGAACAAACCATCTCCAACCTCCATAAACGCCTCATCGATGTATGGAATTCGGAACAAATACCAGAGGAATGGAGAATGGCTGTAATCCACCCAATTCATAAAAAGGGTGACAATCAGACCCGAACAACTACCGTGGGATTTCTTTGCTTGATGTAACATACAAGATTCTATCTAGAATTACCGACAGCAGTGGCTACGCTGGTCATGGGGCCAAGCTCTCTGCTGACTCGGTAGACGCGTGGGTTCGAGCCCCACCGTCGGCCGTCCTTGAAATGGTTTTCCGTGGTTTCCCATTTTCAACACCAGGCAAATGCTGGGACGGTACCTTCTGATAGGCCACGGCCGCTTCCTTCCACATCCTTGCCCAGTTTCATTCATCTTCATCCATTCCATCTCTCATCCCGACGCGCAGGTCGCCCACGGGCGTCGACTAGAAAGACCTGCACTCGGCCTCTGAGGAGGCCACACGGGAAAAAAAAACTAGAATTATCTTGACAAGAATTCAACAACAACTCGATCAAGAACTAGGAGAATATCAAGGAGGGTTCCGACCAGGTCGCAGCTGTCCGGGTCAGATCATCAGTCTGAAATGGATAATGAAATATCATAGAATGAGACAAAAGGATTTGGTCATTACTTTTGTGGATTTAAAAAAGCTTATGACAGTATCCATCGAGGGTCATTACTTAACATCCTTAGGGAATTTGGGTTACATCAAAAGCTTATCAACCTCATCGGCGTTACTTTGAAAGATACTAATTCAAAGGTTACATTTCGAGAAGCCTTGTCTGAACCATTTGATATCCGGACTGGACTTCGACAGGGAGATGGTCAATCACCGTTATTATTTAATTGTGTTCTTGAAAAGATCATGCGTGAGTGGAACAAAATTTGTCCTCCAAATGTAAAGATTGGTACTAATAAAAAACTGAATTGCTTGGCTTTTGCGGATGACCTTGCACTGCTTGCAACCAGTATAGATGAGGCTAAACACCAAATTGAAGAACTCTATTGCAGCAAAAGTAGGACTTCAAATTTCATTTGAAAAGACTGAAATAATGGCATCCTTTGATGTGGAAACACAAGCTATTACATTAATTAACAATAAAGAAATTAAAGTTGTACATAAATTTAAATATTTAGGGGAGATTATAACATGGAATTTGAATGAGAAAGCGTCAATCGAAAATAGAACCACAAAGTTAAGACAAGCGCAATATATTACTTGGTCTAGTTACCAAAAAAACACACTCTCCATAAATGCCAAATTACGACATTACGAATCAGTTATTAAACCGGAAGCAATATATGCTTGTGAAACACTTTTCAAGTTAAACACTCGATCTGTTACTGACACATTACAGAAGACTGATAGAAGAATTCTCAGAACTATAATTAATAAAAAGCATCAGGTGGATGGTCAATGGCGTCTATTACCAAATGAAGTGGTTTATGAAGAAACTGAGTCTATAGTCGATACTATGCGAAAAAGACGAATTGCTTTTTTTTGTCATATCTCACGCCTGCCGGATACCAGACAATTAAAAGTATTATTTAATTATTTTTTCAAAAGTAAAACAAAGAACTCTTGGTTTATGGAAATTCAAAATGATCTGGATGAACTCGGCTTGACAATGTACCAAATTGCTAACAGAGATGAGAAGAATATCTTGAAAAACAAGAACATCCGACTTCCCTTAAAAACCTTTACCCGCAAAACTTACACCATAAGCGATGCAGAGAGAGCGGCAAGGTCGACTAGAATGAAAATGTTTTGGGAAAAGAAGAAGCTGAATCTTTAATAGTGTTTTTGAGACATGTATATCCTTGCTTTGGTTAAGTGCTCCAATGAGGGCGTAACATATGTAAATAAATAAGTAAATTTAGCTTGAAAAAGATCTTTACCTTTAAATTTTTTAATTTGGGATTAAAATTATTATATTTTCTATTCTAATTTAGTGTATTTATTTTAGTATAAGTTAATAGAAGAATTTAACTTCTGTCTTATGATTTCAAAACATATGCTTTCATAAAGATTTATAACTAATTTATCTCTGTTATGAGAACAAGGGGATTAATTAAATAATAAGCACAATAAAGTAAAGTTAGAATTTGCCCAGTTAAAATACAAGGATCTTCTATAGGTCGTGCCCCAATTCATGTCAATAAAATAACAATTGTTGTTATAGATCAAAATAGGATTTGATTAATTTGATTAATTGGATAAAATAGAGTTCCTCGGAATCTATTTCTGTTATAAAATGGTAAAATTAATAAGATGGGAATAGATATAACTAGAGCAATTACTCCTAATTTATTGAGGATAGACCGAAGAATTGCATAAGCAAATAAAAAGTATCATTCTGGTTGAATATGAACGGGGGTATCAGAGGATTGGCCGGAGTAAAATTATCAGGATATTCTTATATATATATATATATATATATTCTTATTCTTATATACAAAATACTCTCCAAAGCACTGCTGAACCGAGTTGAAGACTAAGTAGACCACTTAATTGGTGAATACCAAGCCGGCTTTAGGAGGTCATGTGTGGAGCAAATATTCAACCTCAAAAACATTCTCAGAACAAGAGCTTTGAGAGGTCAGAACACCGTGGTCATTTTTGTTGACTTCAGAAAGGCATTCGACTCGATTGACCGGAAGACTCTATTTACTGCATTGGAAGATTTTGGGAATCACAGGAAAACAAGAGAAATAATAAAACAAATACTAACTGATACCATCTCCAAAGAAAGTTTTATGGAGAAGTCTCTGATACTTTCGAAATAAAATCAGGAGTCAGACAAGGGGTTGGTCTTTCACCAATACTATTTAATATCGTTCTGAAGAAAATCATGAGAAATTGGGATAAGGCTTTGGAAGCAGAAGGAATTCAGGGTATACATCTTGGGAGGAAAGGACAAAACCTGGGATTTAAATGTTTGGCTTTTGCTAATGACCTTGCCCTCCTAGCTCGTAACAAAGATGATGCACGAAAGATGATGGACACTTTGCACGAAATAGCTGAGAAAACAGGTCTTGGTGTATCATATGTAAAGACTGAGTACATGGAATACAGACACCGGGAAGAGAGACGTATGCTGGTGGAACATGGAACTGTCAAAAGAACTGATAAGTTCAAATATCTTGGGGGAATGGATACAACCCAATGGACTGGATAAAGAGGCAAACAAGGCAAGAGCAAGAAAATTGGAGCTGGCCTATAGATTAACTCAGAACAGGTATAACAATGAGCGATATCATACAAAGCAAAACTCATACATTACAGTACAGTGGTAAAGCCTGAGGGTCTGTATGCCTCCGAGTGTCTAACCCTGAACAAAAAAGGGGAGCTGAAGGAACTTGAGATAAAGGAAAGGAGGATCCTGAGGACAATATTCTCGGATCACGGAAAGATGATGACGGAACATGGAAAAAAGGAAAAATGAAGACCTGCATATGCAGACCGAAACCATTGTGGTCAGAATGCGTAAAAGAAGGTTAAAATTTTACGGGCATTTGATGAGAATGGACGGGAACCGGCTGACAAAGAATTTTTTTAAATACATCACAGGGTTGAAAGCTACTACAAAATGGGTAGAAGAGGTCAAAAGAGACGCCATTGAAGTTGGACTAACTGAACTTATCATTCACGATAGGAAAACGTTTCGAAGCCGAGTTGACAATATCAAGACTGTTCGCATTTGCGAATAATTAATTTGTTAATTTTGCAAGTTTTGTGAAAATGTCAAAGTCAGATACAAATTTATTTTTCATAACCTCTATTTGGTCACCACGTGTACGTGACATTTCGTTTTGTAAAACGCTTTCTTGTTAAAACAAATATGTTGTAAAATTATTTATTTACTTGTTCATAAGCCTAGTTCGCTTCTCAGAAAATTCTCCTAGTGTTTTAGACACGTTCTACGTTCGTCTTGTGCTCACGAACCCTCGTGGTCAAATGATCACCATTTAATGCTCGATCATTGGCCAGCCACCACGCAGCTGCTACGCGTCAGCCTATCACCGCTCGTCTTCTTCAGACGAGGCCCGTCTACTCCAACCGCGAGCCATGGACGCTTCTGGAACATCGTCTGCCTAGCTATTTAAGCGGCCTCCCAGGCTGACTACTTGGTGCTTTTTTCGACGGTCAACATGTTGTCCACCAGTCTTGCAAACTGGACTTAAAAATTCAAATATTGTCTACGTATCACCTTAATTTCCGCATCAAGAAGTATTATTTAAACTTCGCAATGTCTTTCGACATTTTTCTTTGTGATAAACCTCGATCACCAGCCACGTGTTTCTACGACATGTTAGTGCTAACAAACTTTTCTAGATGTGAACTGTACATCTTCAAGTGCTACGGAAAACTATTCCTACGCAGTCTATCTACAAAGTGAATACCTTATCACTTAATACATCGTCTTCATATGGCTTATGATAAGTCTCTACTTTTTGTGAAAGCTATTCCAAGTGACATAACTAATGTCATCATTACTGCTCAAGCAAGTGATCTACGTGACACCGTTCGTTTCTTCGAAAATTGGGGTTGCTAACCTCACTTCGTTATAAAGTTCAGTACTCTGTTAATTATACATAACCTGTGTTGTGAAAAGTGTAATTTACTGGTCTACTTTATATGTTATTTCTTTCTGAGGAAAGATTCCTACAAGCCTACTTCAGAAGTTTTCTCAATTTTAATATATCGGTTGCTTTGTCATTTTCTTGAGGTATTACATACCTACTAGCTTTTTTCATTTTCTCAAGTACCGGTATTACATATCTACTGGCTTTCGTCATTTTCTGCTTTGAAAATTATTGCATGGCCATTTTCCATTTGGGATTAGTCTCATTATTTCTCGTGCATACCTGCGTCTGCTATTGCACTTCTTCTTGGAACATTTCATGGTTCACTTTCGGGTAATAGGCCTACTTGCCTACCTGCTTCTGCCATTTCAATTTCTTCGGAAATATTACATGTTTAACTTTCATGCAGCTCACACATACCTGTGTCTGCCATTGCATTTCCGTTGGAAATATTTTTGATGCATCTTGGCAACTCCCTAATTCTTTCCCTTTCATAAGGTGCTGCAGGATTTGGCCCCTCTCAGTCACTATAGGCTATGTCTTTTTCAATGTAAGTGCCTTTTCAGTTTCGCTTATTTTTCTTTTATAGGGTACTGCAGGATTAAGTCCCTGTCAGCCATTAGCCCCCTTCATAGGCTATGTCACTATTCTTTTCTCTTTCTATACAAGCTACCTTTTGTATTAAAACATTTTAGTGCCTAACCTGGCTCCCAATTCAATGAATTACTTTTTCTTTGTCAGAAAAGCAAAGTTGTACAAAACTGAATATTGTTTTTTGTTATGCTAACTTATTTTCTGTTTATGGAAAGAAAATATATATGTCTAAGCTACCTGCTCTCTCTTCTTCTTTGTTGTGTGTTATATATATTAAAAGTTCCTATGTTCCTTAACGCTCAAACTTTGATCTATTTTGAATTCACTCGAAATACATCTGATAATGGAGACCTTTAATTGGTCGATCCAATGGTTAGTGATAGTTCATCACACCATATTCTTTGGTGCAGAAACCCATGGGACTAGTTCTGTTTCACTTTAACTTGACCTATAACTTACAGAGCACGTTACTTCATGATAAAGCCTTATCTAATACTGTGTCTGACTTTTCACAGCTATAACGGATCCTATCAAGGCGGAACAGGTGCGGGATTCTGACGAGCTGCCGCAGACCCCTCCTGCTGTCAAGCCTGACGTTTCTTCACTGCCAGCACCTTCACTGGAGGTACGGGTAAGTACTTCAGTCTCTACCATGTCCACCACCGAGAAGTTATTAGGCACTCGTGCCATCCTAAAAAAGCAATAAGCTAGATTTCGCTCCTTTTGATTGACAAAAGTTTGGATGACCATTCGTTAAGCATTTTGGTCGAAAGATTCAAATTATACCAAAATGACTTTAAATCATATTCCTCTTTCCAAACTGAACTTCAGCTTCTCGACTCAAATCACGAGTGAGATCGAAGTGAGGAGGAGGAAAGTTATTTCGAAGGCTTCGCCGAATCTGAAAACTTAATTAAAACTTGAACGAAACAACAAACAGAGGATTTCCTTCTAAACCAATCCTGCCTAGGATCTCACTGCCCACCTTTTCTGGCAACGAACAAGCATGGGATTCCTTCGAGGAATTGTTTGTTTCCTAAGTCCACAGCGACTCTTCCATACCTAACATTCAGAAATTTCACTATCTGAAATCTGTTTTGCAAGGTCCCCACTCAAGTTAATACAGGCACTCCCTCTCACCGCTGATAGCTACTCTGTTTCTTTCAATCTGCTGCAACAAAGATACGGAAACCCTAAGCTTCGTATCCATAGGCACATTACTGCATTATTTAACCTCCCTTCTTGCCGGTCAGATAACCTTTCTTCTCTCCGCCATTTAGGAGATAATGTCGAGCTTCATGTATGTGCACTCGAGCACTTGAAGTAGCCCGTCGAACATTGGGATTTATTCCTGGTATATCTTACCACTTCCAGGTTCGACTCGCAAACTTTAAAAGCATTGGAATCAGATTTAATCGATCAGCCTGATCCCACCTTTCGCACTTTAGCCACATTCATAAAAAACCGTTGTCAGGTTCTTTCCGCTGTTGCTCAACAAGCCGATCTCCCTAACTCGAGCAAAGGTGCAATCAGTAAGATTCTTCTAGCAAGAAACCTCTTCGCTCTCAAGTGTTTTCTGTTCAAAATACCGCACAAACCTGCTTTCTTTGCAACAACTTGCATCCTTTATATACTTGCTCTTTCTTCAAATCTATGTCAGTCGATGACCATAGAAAAGATGTTGCCGAACACAAACATTGTTTCAATTGTCTGTCGGACAAACATGCAGTATCAAGCTGCACTTCTAAAGGTGTCTGCGTTCATTATAAACTGCGTCACCACTCCTCATTGCATCGGTTTGAAAAACCTAAATTTAAGCATTCTCAAAACAACCGTATAGAAAGTGTTACTTCTTCAACCTCTCAAAATAACGTTGCTTCCAGCAGTAAGTCGTACCTTACTTCTGGCACCCATTCTGACTCTAGCGCTCAGTCCTATAATCAAACTGCCAATTCTTGGCTCAGCACTCAAGTTTTGTTCTCCACTGTGCGACTTCAGGTCCAAGATTCTAAAGGAAAATTGCATTCAGTTCGAGCTCTTCTCGACAATACTGCCACCCACGATTTCATAACCTCTTCTTTGGTTAAGAAATTGAACTTAAAGCTTAATACCACTTCGATGGAGATATCTGGTATCAATAACAGTAAGTCTACTTCCTTACATTTCGTAAAACCCAATATTAAGGATTCGGTATAATCTGGTACTAACCTTAGTTGAAACTGTCTGTCAATCCCCGTTATTGGAGCTCCGACCCCCAGTCATTCTTTTTCGATTGACACTTGGCACTTCCCTTCTGATCTGAAATTAGCTGATCCCTACTTTCATCAGAGTGCCCCAGTTGACATTTTGCTACGTGCTAATGTATTTTGGCAAAATTTTGCTTCCTTCTAGAATCAATATAACTTCTAGCATCTACGCCCAGCACACCAAATTTGGTTGGTTGGTCACGGGTCATATCCCTCTTGCCACTGTGCAGTCTTCATCCCTATGTCACTTAACTCACGTTGAGTTGGACAACAATTTGGAAAAAAATTGGAAGATTGAGTCTATTGATTCAACACCTTCCTCTTCCACGGCAGATGACTTTTGCGAACAACTTTATCTCGCAACTACCACTCGCATCTCAGATGGTAGATTCGTTGTCACTATGCCTCGTATTCCTTCCCCTCCAGTTTTGGTAGATTCGCATCCCCGTGCTCTTAAGGCTTTGTTTGCTGTCGAAAATCAGTTGAAACAAGAGTCTTTAGCCAAAGCTCAATACGTGGAATTCATGGAAGACTACGAAGCCTCTGGTCACATGGAAGTTCTTGATAAACCAACCCTTTCTGAAGATAGCGTTTATTTAAATCATCATCCTGTTTGGAAAAGCCCTTCCACTAGGGAACACATTCGAGTTGTTTTCAATGGTTCCGCCCCAGATTTTAATAGCATTTCTATAAATGATACCGTACCTTACTTACAGGTCCTGCCATTCAGTCTGATCTTTCTCCTGTTTTGCTAAACTTTCGCTTGTTTCCTGTTGGTGTCATAGCCGATATTAAACAAATGTATATGCAAATCTTGATGAATTCTGAGCAACAATGTTTGCAACAAATTCTTTGGCGTGATTGCCCTTCCAAACCCATTAAGGTCTTCAAATTGAAAACTGTCACATATGGTCTAAAGCCGTCTGCTTTCTTAGCCATATGCACGTTAAAGCATCTCGCTGAACAAGATTCTAACCTCTTTTCCGCTGATATTTCTAATCTTCTTAAAAAGTCTTTTTATGTAGATGATTTTCTTCATTCCTTTGACTCCCCTTCTGAAGCACTTGAGCACTCACGTGATCTCCAAGCATTGCTTCATGGAGGAGGCGTTTTCCTTCATAAATTGAATTCTAATTCCCAGGATGTATTAGCTCAGCTCATATCCAATAGCAACGCTGACACACCAGTCGAGCTCTTACACACTGTTGATTCCACTCAAGTTTTGGGACTTCATTGGTATCCCGTTTCGGATTCATTTTTCTATCAAGTCAGCTTGTCCCCTATTCTTCCTCAAACTAAGCGACAAGTTCTTTCCGAAATCGCCAAAATCTATGACCCGCTTCAATTCATAGCTCCGAGCATTGTCAAAGCTAAGATGTTTATGCAGGAACTATGGTCTCTCAAAACCGATTGGGATGATCCCATCCCTCCTTCTCTTTTGGAAAGATGGCTTCCTTTCGTACTCATCTTCTTGATCTGTCCATTATAGACATCCCCAGGGTTCTAATCCCTACTTCTTTCTCTTCCAATTTAGAGCTGCATCTGTTTGCAGATAACTCCGTTAAGGCTTATGGATGTTGCGCCTATGTTATCAGTCGTACAGGCCGGACGTTTGTTTCAGACGAGTGCCCTTGACCTTGAAGCCTGCGGGTGAGCCTGTACACAGTCAATCTCTCACCCTATCGCTTCGCATTTGTCACCACCGATCTTATGTAATGGAATTTCAGACTTGAGCACGTGGCGACACCGACTTGCAGACAGTACAGTCAACGTCGAAGTATTGTGTAACGCGGAAATACACGTTACGTATTTACGAACAGAACGTCATTATATTTGCCAATGACTGTACTTCAGTAGGAGTGTGAGACAGCATTGTCAACCATCGGACCGCTTGGGACAGCTGATAACAACACAGGTACTGCAGTAACTCGCCTCCAGGCTTTCATTAAGATTTTTCACTCGTCTAAAACAAACGTCCGGCCTGTAGCACTCCTCCTTCATTTTCTAATTTGATTTGTACCAAGTCAAAGGTAGCCCCTTTGAAAACGGTTTCATTGCCTCACTTAGAGTTATGCACTGCCCTGCTCGCCACTGAATTATCTCAAAAGCTTGTCTCCAATCTTAATTGTCATTTCAGTCACATCTATTACTGGACTGACTCTGCCATCACTTTAGCTTGGATCTCAAAGCCCCCTTCACATTGGCAATACCTCGTCGCCAACAGGGTGGAAAAAAACCAAACTCTTTCTAATTCCTCGCAATGGAAACATGTCTCGGGTAAGGAGAACCCAGCTGGCATCATCTCACGTGGATGTCTTCCACAACAGCTAGCTAAATCTAGTCTTTTCTGGCATGGTCCAACTTGGTTGTTGCAAGAACCTTCTTTTGGCCAGCTCTTCCTTCTTCTGCTTTAACGAATGTTCCTGAAACTCGTAAAGTCGCCTCTTCTTTTGTAACTAACGTTACCCCTTCATTGCTTGAAAGATATTCTTCCTTTCAAAAACTAATTCGCATTGTTGCCTACTTGCTTCGATGGAAATTCTTTGTGTTAGAAAAACCTTTGCTTCCTCAAGCTTTTCTTTCTACTGTTGAATTACAGTCCACTACAACCAAGGTTTTATTGCTGACTCAGCATGAAGTCTTTTCAGTAGAGATCAATTCTCTATCCAAGGGTCTACCCCTCAAGAAGCGGAACAGACTATTCGCTTTATGCCCCTTTCTTGATGATAATAGATTGTTAAGATTAGGTGGTCGGTTGTCTTTTTCTGCTTATTCTGAAGATAAGAAGCACCCCATAATTCTTCCTTCAAAAACATCACGTCACCAAACTCATAATTCGTCGGTTCCATTACCAGCATTTGCACGTTGGTACTCGTACGCTCTTATGTTTGATTCGTGAGCAGTACTGGCCTATCAATAGCATGCACGAAGTCATTTCTGTTGTGAGAAAGTGCATTCCTTGCTTCAAAGCCAAACCTAAGTTTCCCCGACAACTTATGGCTGATCTTCCTTCGTTTCATTCTGCTCCCATCAGACCCTTTCTTCTTACTGGTATCCATTATGCTGGTCCGTTCCTATACCAAACTAAGAGCCTTAAAGCTAAACGCAAAATTCTGGGCAAGTTGTAAATCGCACTATTTGTTTGCATGGTCACTGGTGCTATTCATCTTGAATATGTCACCAATGCTTCCACTTCTTACTTTCTCACTGCTTTTTCTCGCTCCATTGCAAGAAGAGAAATTCCCTCTGAGGTTTTCTCTGACAACGCCAGAAATGTTCTTGGTGCTTCTCAGCAATGGCAAAAAGCACTCTCTTCTCGTTCGGCCAATGAACTGTCTAATTTTGCTCACATGAAAAAGTTCAAATGGCATTTCATCCCCCCATATGCTCCACATCATGGTGGGAGATGGGAAGCTTGTGTTAAGCTGGTTAAAGCTCATCTGAAAAGAACTATAGGAAATTCTATCCTATCTCTTGAAGAATTCTATTCCTTTGTAATTCTTATTGAGGGCACTGTCAATTCCCGTCCCTTGACTCCCTCGTCTAACGACCCTTCAGATTTACTTCCTTTATCTCCTGGTCATTTCTCGATAGGCAGCTCATTAAATGCTCCCCCACCTCTCATCGACCGTAGGCTCGATCTTTCTTTACCCATTCCCTGGAAAAGAGTTGAGGCTCTTAGGAATAGATTTTGGAAACAATGGAGACTGGAGTATTTGAACTTGCTTCAAAGGAGAGGGAAGTGGCAGCTCGCCCACCAAACCTCAGGGAGGGAGATTTGATTCTCTTAAGAGAATCCAGTCCTCTTGTTTGGCACACCGACAGAGTAGTGAAGTGCTACACCGGTCGTGACAATAGGGTAAGAGTGGTAAAATTAATTACTCCTTTTGGACAGTGTGTTCGTCCAATTTCTTGTGTTTCTCCCTTGCCACTCTAGTCCTGTGTTTTCTTTTTTTTTCTTGTTGCCCCTCTGAGAGTAAGTTCGCATTTGCGAATAATTAATTTGTTAATTTTGCAAGTTTTGTGAAAATGTCAAAGTCAGATACAAACTATTTTTCATAATCTCTATTTGGTCACAACGTGTACGTGACATTTCGTTTTGTAAAACGCTTTCATGTTAAACCAATATGTTGTAAAATTACTTACTTGTTAGTTCATAAGCCTAGTTCGCTTCTCAGAAAATTCTCCTAGTGTTTTAGACACGTTCTACGTTCGTCTTGTGCTCACAAAATCTCGTGGTCAACTGATCACCATTTGCTGCTCGCTCATTGGCCGTCACCACGCAGCTGCTACCCGTCAGCCAATCACCGCTCGTCTTCTTCAGACGAGGCCCGTCTACTCCAACCGCGAGCCATGGACGCTTCTGGAACATCGTCTGCCTAGCTATTTAAACGGCCTTCCAGGCTGACTACTTTGGGCTTTTTACGACGGTCACCATGCTGACCACCAGTCTTGCAAACCGGACTTAAAACTTCAAATATTGTCTACGTATCACCTTAATTTCCGCATCAAGAAGTATTATTTAAACTTCGCAATGTCTTTCGACATTTTTCTATGTGATCAAACTTCGATCACCAGCCACGTGTTTCTACGCCTTGCTAGTGCTAACAAACTTTTATAGATGTGAACTGTACATCTTCAAGTGCTACGGAAAACTATTCCTACGCAGTCTATCTACAAAGTGAATACCTTATCACTTAAGACATCGTCTTCATATGGCTTATGATAAGTCTCTACTTTTTGTGAAAGCTATTCCAAGTGACATAACTAATGTCATCATTACTGCTCAAGCAAGTGATCTACGTGACACCGTTCGTTTCTTCGAAAATTGGGGTTGCTAACCTCACTTCGTTATAAAGTTCAGTACTCTGTTAATTATACATAATCTGTGTTGTGAAAAGTGTAATTTACTGGTCTACCTTATATGTTATTTCTTTCTAAGGAAAGATTCATACAAGCCTACTTCAGAAGTTTCCTCAATTTTAATATATCGGTTGCTTAGTCATTTTCTTGAGGTATTACATACCGACTAGCTTTTGTCATTTTCTCAAGTACCGGTATTACATATCTACTGACGTTCGTCATTTTCTGCTTTGATAATTATTTCATGGCCATTTTCCATTTGGGATTAGTCTCATTATTTCTCGTGCATACCTGCGTCTGCCATTGCACTTCTTCTTGGAAAATTTCATGGTTCACTTTCAGGTAATAGGCCTACTTGCCTACCTGCTTCTGCCATTTCAATTTCTTCGGAAATATTACATGTTTAACTTTCATGCAGCTCACACATACCTGTGTCTGCCATTGCATTTCCGTTGGAAATATTTTTGATGCATCTTGGCAACTCCCTAATTCTTTCTCATTCATAAGGTGCTGCAGGATTTGGCCCCTTCTATAGGCTATGTCTTTTTCTATGTAACTGCCTTTTCAGTTTCGCTTATTTTTCTTTCATAGGTTACTGCAGGATTAAGCCCCTGTCAGCCATTAGCTCCCTTCATAGGCTATGTCACTATTTTTTTCTCTTTCTATACAAGCTACCTTTTGTATTAAAACATTTTAGTGCCTAACCTGGCTCCAAATTCAATGAATTACTTTTCCTTTGTCAGAAGAGCAAAGCTGTACAAAACTGAATATTGTTTTTTGTGATGCTAACTTATTTTCTGTTTATGGAAAGCAAATATATATGTCTAAGCTACCTGCTCTCTCTTTCTTCTTTTTTTTTTTGTTATAAGTTCCTATGTTCCTTGACGCTCAAACTTTGTTCTATTTTGATTTCACTCAAAATACGTCTGATAATGGAGACCTTTAATTGCTCGATAGTTCATCACACCAAAGGCGTTCAAAGAAAAACCACCACAACACTGGCCAAATTTGGTAATTACAGAGGAGCAGAGAAAGATTAGAAGTGAAAGAATGAAGAGGTTCTGGGAAGAAAAGAAGAAATAATTGACCAGAAAGCCTTAGGTTCCATGCGGGCAACAGTTGGCCAAAGTCGGGGGCGGGGGAGGGGACACTGTACTGTATCTTGAAAATCGAGCGACAGTTATTTTCAACTGCTTATATTCAAGCATCGACATGATAACTATTAAATTATGATAAATTATAATATAACCATATTAATTATATGACAGTTATAATAATTATAAATTATTATGGTTCTTGGACGGAACATTAGATTAGGTGTAGAATCTTTTGGTTGTGGAAACCGAGTGTACGGAATGATACTAGCAACAGATGCTCCAAGGTCCACTGTGTCTAACTTCATGTACATCAGGCCACAGAGAATGTGCTGTGGTCAATACCTGGGCTAGTATGGTTTCTTTCTTTCTTACAATTGTTGTAACTCTGTTTGTAGTTTGTTTCCGACACAAGAATCGGCGGCGGCTGTAACTCGATTCCGAGAACACACACTTCTTCCTGCATAGAACTTTTCAGACCAGCTTGTGCATGTGTTTTTTATGACTAAACAGGCCAATCCCGGCATAAAACATGCGCCCACATAAATTGCACTCAATGGTCGGGGGAAGGGCGAGGTTGTAACTGACGAAGCTTTCTTGCTTGTTGCTTGGCCTCTTCAATGTCTGGGACATTCTTCCTCAAAGAAGTTGACAGCGGTCGATGTAGTGTTCCGCCACAGTAAACGGTCCGCAGCAGATGTATATATTTTCCTTTTTGTTATTGTTTGTTCTATACAAGGTTTAAGACAGACACCATCTTGGATTTCCTGGCTAAGATCCCTAAATAGCCTATGAGAATCTTACAATACATAAAAAGGAGCACTAACTACATATTAAGTTACCATTGAACAGAGCTATTACTGTGACACCACTAACACAAAGACAACATACGAATTGCTTTACCTATACGAATACTATTCGCACCCTAATTTTAGGAAGGAAAATTAATTCATTTTTTATGTTTATTCTTTTTGTTGGGTTTTAGAAGCCATGAGAACATGTATCATGATGAATGACGCTGCTCTAAGGTTAGTTGAAATGCTTAACCTCTCGAAATGCCTCCTTGCTGAAAGTTATGCATCCACAGTAAAACTTTAGTTTTGCTGGACGTAGTCAATAGTTTCGGCAGCCATGGGAGATAATATTGCGATATTACAGTGCATGCACGTCCAGAAATAAGGACAGCATGAGTCACGAACTAAGGCGAATCTCAGCACCGCAAAATCTAGCAAGTTCACGGTAAGATATTGGTTCCATTGGCAATCGGGGCACTGTTTTGTTAGCAGTGGGAACCAGTATTGTGATATTATGGTTCACACATGCCATGAAATAAAGTCAACACCATGTACAAGCCTAGTAAGAGTCTCAGCATCACAAAAAGCTAGCAACTTTGCGGTAAGTTGACAATCGCTAGGACACCAATTTGACAGCCGCAATATCATGGTACATACACACCCAGAAATAATATCGGTGTCACAAGCTTATGGCGAATCTCACCATATATTGCATTTGGCGGGCCAATATAATCGAAATGATGATAGGAAGAGTTCAGTACCAATCTTGGCTCAAATAATGCCTGCACTCCAACTCTTCACTTCCAATTTATGAACAAAATGTGCAGTACAGTTCACTATACAGTAGATAAAAAACAAAAAGTTATACCGCTGTTGACAGAACTGTTCAATACGCGATGTTGATGTTCTCCAGAAAATTGGTTCACTAAAGAATTAAGAAGATTCAATACCATTCTGAATGAAGACTTATCAAATTCTTAAGAGTGATATCTGTTTCATACCTAAGCTATGTATGGAAGGAATCTATTAAATACATTTTAATTACTTTATTGACTTGCATATAGGACCCCCTATTTTGATGCATCATCATACGACTCGAAGTGCCATAGATATTTCCTACCCTTCAGAAAACCAACTTCCATCGCCAGAAATCAAATCCACGATCTTGGAAACAGAACATGGACACTACCACTGATCCACCAAGAAAGCTAAAAGAAAATGAATCTATTATCTCGAAAAATAATAAAAAACAAACCATTATATATCAATGTTTTTAGATATATGGCACCTCTATTTGAAGTAATTAATTTTTCTTTTTGATTTCGCCAATACCCAATCATATTTGGCTGGACACAGAATTCATATCCCATTCATTTCCATGAACACAAAACATTTGCTTAAAAATCGTTGTAAAGCTTGCACATTTATAAGAACTCATGTTAACACATTGAGGTTCGCTTGCGATGTGTTCACCATTAAACTATGATTTTCTTAACTTTAAGTTAGTTATTGGAGTTTTAAGAGGAAGAACAGCTAGGTCACCTGTCCCTGATTTTCTTAAGCCCCTTAAAACAACAATCATCATATACACTGTATATAAAGTATGGTTTTAATAACATTACAGCATACTGACAAAGACTGCAGTGATGGAACAGCTGAAGAGAATGGATCAGGGCGTTAGTCAACCAACCAGAAATGCAGCTTAACCCTCTTAGTGCCAAGACATTTCCTGAAATACTTGCAAAGAATGCCAAGCAATTTTCGATGATCATGCAGGCTATTCGAAAATAAATCATATATACCACATTTTCAACGATAGAATCATTATTTTTGCTTCGTTTTAAAACCAATACCTCATTCTTTCATACATTATGTTCGTAGAAGTCAGGGTTGTTACAAGACCAAGATTTGCATTTTCCCTGACTCTTCCGTGACTTAAGATCCCATTTTCCTTGACTTTTCCCTGACCACCAATACTTAATTCTGATCACCGTCGAATTGATCAAACGATAGTTACTGATTTACATCTTCGAATCTCACGACATATGGTGATTAATTTTTTTTATTTTTATTTAAATACACGTCCATGCTAACTTTTTTTCAGCTACTGTATTACACGAGATATGTAAGCTATCTCATACAGAAAAAGAGTTTCTTTTCAGAGATTGTAAAGAAAAGGCTTAAAGAAAGAATTTTAACAAAAATCTAATTTTAAGAATTAGCCCAGTTTTAGATGCCGTGACACTTCAGAAGGCATGGAAAAAAACTGGCTTCATCTGACTAAAAAAATTATAACACGACAAATAAATTTAAAAAATGGATTCAAGGAACATAATTTTTAACTTCTTTCTTTGTCAGTACACTCAGTTCACAATCAAACTTCTTACATTCTAAAATTTATTGCAAATGTTATAACTAATGACTTAAAAACTATGGCCTAATAGTCAAATAATACGATGGGTAAGTAACGTACACGGCACGGATTCTTTCAAAATTATTGCTAAGGTAAGAAAGAAATTAAAAATAGGTAATAAAAAAATGGCACAGCGAAACCATTTAATTGGACTCAAAAACTATCGGACTTATTTACACCGATTGACTGCAAAAGCCCTTTTCATTGTCTAGGAAGCAAACAAGTATTGCACGGACCCACAGAAAACACAGAAAGACATTTAACACTTTGTAATCTTTTACGTCTTACGACTGCACCATGACTGACATCAATGGATTACAAAATCCATACGCGATCTAGGTGACACTAACAAAGTCTGGTATGGCACAGATTCGTTGATACCTTATCCTATACTGATCAAAATTGAAGAACAAAAGAATGGTTTGAAACTTAAAAGCTTTAACGGACGCCTGACGTACACTAGAAAGACAATACTGTGCCCATTTCAACAATGAAATATGCAAATCACAATGCTCAATCGGGAGTATCGGGGTTCATGGTATGTTCTCCCACTCTGTGACTTACATACTCTGGATTAAGCATAGGATACACTTGCATAAATAAACAAAATCAAAATCCTACTATCAAAACATTTAATTATTCAAAAATCTGGCGCTACAAAAATAAACAATAAAACACTGACATTACACTTCACACTTGTTCCAAAAACGAACAAGGAATTCAAAATAATGATTCACAAATAATAATTAATGGTTATCCAAAAACCAAGCAAAAACTTCATCTGAGTTTCACTCCCATATAGCACAAATCTTAACTTCTTACAAACGAGCTCCAAATGGCTCGGTGAATCTTACATGCGTTGTGTTAACAAATAAACACACACCATTAGTTTTTAAACGAGTCCATCTAGTTTTAATTACATTATATAGTATGGCTACTTATTAATTATTTTGGGCTCCCACAATGCTCAGTTTGTTATCATCTCTCTTCTCAAGCTACCAACTCACTACCGTGCTCGGAAAAAATTGCGTATCCCCGAGTTATAGAAAACTACTGACAAAGTCAACTTAAGATAACTCCCAAATATCTCAACATTTTCATCATAACTCGTGAACAAATTAAATCATTTAATAATGAAGTTAGGGATTTTATTGTCTTCAAAGACAATATCTTACGGAAGCAACGATCTGAACTCTGCAAGCGATAATAATGAACGTAAAGTGACCTCAGTTCAAATACTGGGTCGTTAAAACAATCTTAAACACATCCGTGTAACCTGAACCAGACAGCTCGTTCTTGACCTTTCTCTATGAGAGAGTTTCTAAGAGTGTGTCTCAACACTTGGCTAATTTATGGCTTTGAAAAGGAGGGGACCACGGTCTCGCTCCCTTGCGACGGAATACAATGCGCCTTCACCGGCTGCTCAAATACGTTTCTTTTGAAAGACAAGGCTTGTAAATACAAATCAACAACAATACATTATTAGGTTCTACAGACCTTTTCTTTTAGCTTCGGTAAAGTATAATTATGTAGTGTCCTCATTAGTGGGTAAGAGAATCCATAAAACAACAAATATATAAGGGGCTTCGACGTGGAAGAATCTGAGTTCATTCCTTTTAAACTGCCTCGGGAACCGTATCCCAACTTTGAGGACTTACAACATTAGCGACTTAGGGAAGGTATTTGTACTCAACCGGCGCTCACAATTCAACATAATTTGCACCCTTTTCCTGTATTGCATACTACCACATCATATTTGCGACTCAGGGAAGGTATTTATGCTCAACCGGCGCTCACAATTCAACATAACTCATTACCGCGACTAACTGTCCCCCACAATTATATTACCGAGCATTTCAACGCGTTCCTAGCGTGACCACTTTACGGCAAATGCGCGACATGGCGCTCATTACATCAAATAACCAAGTTGCCTTTCAAAGAAAGAAAGAAAGAAAGAAAGAAAGAAAGAAAGAAATTCAAATCAAAATTTGATCTTCGTCTCAAAAACAATATAATCAGCCTTAGCCTCCATCAACAATAACTATATTTAACATTAAGAACATTACTGGTTCCTCAACATATTAACAATTCATATAAGGAGCTTCCGCAGCTACGACCTATTCCATATAAAATTCATCACATAATTAATTTATTTAATAATAATTATTATTATTGCGCTTGCATTACATAAATTATATAGTTTGCCATTTTACTGATATTCCACTGAATATTTTCCACACGGGATTAATTAATACTTCAAAATACTTATATTTCAATTAAATTAATCGTTCAGATCGCGCAACCTATATTTCACATGTTTTCAAACATCCCTACTTCAACTTCTGAGGATTTTACGCAAATCTTCCCAAAAACACATAATACTGAAATTAGTACTCACATGATTCTCCCAGTCAGAGACCGGGTTTTCCAACGATGAAACATTTCACCACACACACGCCATACTTATGATCATAATTACACTTAATAACACTACTTTAAAATCACATAAAACATATACACTGATCATATTTAATCTACAAGATACCCTTCTGGGGTTCATTTTCACTAAAACACAAATTCACTAAAAAGATATATTTTACACTCAAAAATTTTCACTAAAATCGAATTACATATAAATTTATCACTTCTGGCATTTATTCTCTTTGCCTTAACACACGTGATTATCTTCTCCTTTCCCGTCTCCATGGGTTACATTTTTTTACGTTGGCTTCCTGATCCTATCGGGATGATTGAAAGTCTCGATCGAACTACCTTCACTGGAACGGTTGATCCTCTTATTCCGTGGTTTCGACTATCGGCTTAATGAATTTAATGCACGATATCGTAGCTTGCTTGAAGCTAAATTGTTCGTTTAACATAAGTCTGTCACTGACGTTTTACTTCTAGAATCGCTCGAACTATTATGACGGCGACCTAGTGATTTCTTTCTCTGGTAATCCACACGTGGATTTTACTCTCTGATGCAGCGGTTCTTTAACTATTGGACTAATTCCAATGTCTGACTGTTCATTTGTCTAAACATAGACAATGCCTGGCATCTCGATTCCTTAATTCTATCGCAGCCCGCTCTAGTCTCCTCAGTTCAGGAACACTAGGCGTTACTATTACGATTTACCCTGATCTGGTTATTTAACGTAAAGATAGAATTGTATATTTCACTGTTCTTAGGTACTTCGAACTCCTATGATGCTGACACTTTAGCTGAAACTATTTAGGTTCGAGTCCCTATCGCCGGCAATTGCTTGAGTCCACAGTCTAAAACTTTGACTGTACTTGTAAAATTTATAAAGTCCGAAGCTTGATGATATGTTTCCTATAACAAGGATTCTGATGCTTCTTCGCACGGCGATACTATTGACGATACCAGACGGCGACTCCCATAAGGGGTGCTCGTCTGCGATACAGAGTAACACGACCTATCACGGTCTGGTGAATACTGCATTTAACGTTGGTGAAACAGTACCGTGCCCTCCGGCACCTCTGGTAAACTGAATTGTTGTTGATCCAGCGTGTAGCGCCTCTGCGCTCACGGAGACTGAATATCTGTCGAAACAGTACGACACCCTCCACTAGGGTTCGTAAGACTGAAAGATTGTTGATCCAGCGCAGCCTCTCCCCGAGGTCCGCTATAGACTGAATGAAATTCCTGGCGCATCCAGGGTTTATATTGAAATCTGCCACAAAAAGATCAGACTCGTACCTTCTCCAACCTAACTTCTAAAATAATCGTCGTATAATTTTGAAAAATATGTCTCCTAAAAGCTCTCATTCTAATTGTAAAACGGGTTTCTTTAATTACGAAAATCATCATACACTCCCATGATATTAAATAAATGGGCTCCGGAGATGCGTGGGTATTGGAGTTTTGTTTTCCCTCTCTGCTAGCTTCGGGCTCGGGGAATAACTATCTACGTCATGCTGCGTGTGCATTTCTTTCCTCTGCAATTATTACAAACTTTTTCCACACACAAAAATCTCTTTCCCAGGATTATCAACAATGACGGATTCATTTCATTAATTAAATGCTTGCAAATGGCTAAATTTTAATTATTTCTCTTCTTGCGTCATTGCGACGTTGGCAATTTATTGTTGAGTAAGATCTTTTTCCGAAACTTCTTCTCTGTCTTTCAAGACGGAAAAGTACCAGCTCTATTTATAATCATGCGCCAGCCTCTTATTGCAGCGTCAGCCGTGATCTCATACTCCCGTGACCCGCGGTATCTCGAGCTTGCGTCATCTTACAACAGTCCAATTACTTATTAACCCTTCCAAAACCTTTAATATCCTTTCTTAAGTCCGCATTATTTCTCCTTTTTCTTGCATATAAGGATATGGATTCGATACTTCCAGTCCACATGGGTTCAATACATCGTGACACATGTTTTGTGCCCGTAAGATCTTATTGCTATAATTACTAACACTAATACATAAACAATACTGAGAAACAATATAGACATCGAAAACACAAAATTTAGTGACTGATACTGGTAAAGAAATCGATGGACTAAAACAGGAAATCCACGCATTTGGCTCGGAGTATACACCTTTTTGCTACATTCTTAGCGTAAGTACGATCACACACACACTAGCTTTAAAACTTTTGTTGCATACATCTATTTGAATAACTCTCTACAAGTACCCGCTGTTTAGCACTTTTAAACGTTCTTCAATATCATTTAGTTCGGCTTCTGTTTCGAACATCAATTTGACTCTTTTGGTTTTTAACTCTTTTACCTCAACTACAATTGTTCTCTTCTGTTTTTCTTTGGCCTCGTTTCTTTTCTTTTCGGCGGCCCTCTCCTTAGGCGCATTTTCATATTCTGAACGAGCATGCCTCGCCTTAACGAGCATTTCTTTGGTGACAGTCACTTTACCTAACTCTGCCTCGGATTGAACACCATCGTACACTTGTCGTAGGCCTATGAGAGAACGTTCGAGCTGATTTTCGACTATCATCTCTGAATTAGGAGATCAAGCATAGGTGCTATGCCGAAGGTACATGAAGCGAAACTTCAGCGAATTGAACACGGACTAGATGAAAGGGGACGCGAGGGGGATGGTGCATGTGGAGTAGAGGCTTTGGCCCCGAACAAGCGCGATTCCCGACGAAACGCGACCGACTTGGGCAAGGGAAGTGGAGGAAAGAGTGTAGTGGGGACAAGCGACGAGACGAAGTATCGAGAGCAGCATGGCTACCGCGATGTGTTCCTTTCTTGCTCTCTCTCCTCTATTTTACAATTTTAGCATTTTGCAGCACTAATCCGACAAAGCGAAGGAGCTTCGCGCTACAGGCAAATAAGACAGATTCACGCTTTTATTTTTAAAAATTAAAAAGTTCCCTGACCTTGCTGAAAATTTCCCTGAACACCATGACCGGAATTTTTCCCCTGACTTTTCCCTACTTCCCTGACCTGTAACAGTCCTGAGTACATACTGCATCTAAAACTTTTTCATGGAGGTTATTCTGATAATTTTTTATTTATTTTTGTAAAAAAAAAATCAATTTTGAGTCTAAATTAAGGACACCTAAGAGCCATACTCGAAGAAACACTACATTTCCAGCTGTATAAGTTCTTAGATACATCTGTAGGCAGAGAACTTCAACAACAAGAAAACAACTGCACCGCAATTTTGGTGGGAACAAGCGTGATTGGGAGAGTGCAAAGGGAGGGCGTGAATATAAACTCAAACCTATCACGTAACGGACTTGGAAGGAAAAAATGAGACACCGTACAGGCAAGCTTGGAACCTAACCTTTCCAACAGTATGAAATAAACATGGACAAATGCCTACAGAAATCTACAAATATAAGATAAACAGCGCGCTGATTCAATCGGCTTTGGCACTTTTGGCGCAAGCAGCGAGAGCCGATGTAATCGGCGTATGGCACTAGGAGGGTTAAAGAAATGACAAGTTATTTATCATAACAGCCCAGTTAACCTCTTAAGTGCCGAGTTACCCAGTTAGCTCTTTGCTACCTCAGTGCTGTGTTTTTTTTTCATTCGCATTAAAGAAAATTGTATAAGTCATAATTTTCAACTTATCATGTCTATAGGTCTTAAAATGGCTATAGGTTTTGGGTGGGAACTACTGCACCTAGGGTTTGGGTCTTTATGTATTTAAACGTAAATTCAAAATTCTATGTTTATTTAATTTTTTATTTGGAGACGAATCAAAATTTAATTTTCTGTGCCCACGCTTGCAACATAACATCTCCATACCACGTCAAGGGCCCAAAATCAGTAATCAACTAGCACTTGTTGCTCCTTATTACAGTAGTACAAAATATATATTCTTTGATCCCAAATCACTGCGAGACGAGAAGAATTTGCTTCTTGTTGCACCATGCTTGTTTACATCTCTGATGAACTCCAGCTGCAGACGAACATCTACAAAATGCTCTGTTACTTCCGGAAGCAAAGAATACAAAGTCATGTAGTACTACATAATCAGGATGTCTACCAAAACCAACTAACAGATTTTCCTGACAATTCCCTGATTTTTTCAGGATAAATCAGATAATTCCCTGAGTAACGGTAGTGGCCATAATAAACATATAAAACAGAGTTTGTACTTAACGAACATTTGAAAAAGTGCTTCAACAATGAAGAGCATGACAAAGATGAAAAGACAAAAACATTTTGCCATTTTTAAATTTTTCATCCAGCAACACTATTGTACTTGCGAGTATTGAAAGTAGCTCGTCAATAGTAACGTTCTCAAAACTAGTACAGTTACATATTTATACACAAATACACAGTCTAAATATGGAATTTGTGTGCTCTATCTGGCAAGAAATGAGAGCTTACTGATTTAACGTCAGTATGAACATACATCTACAACAATCATCACCAAAATCTACTTTTCCCCCAACGAAATTTAAATGCTTAAATTCCAATTATTCAAGGTTGGATCTGGTAAAACTAAAATTCCCTGAGTGTCTTTCAAATACCCTGATAATTCCCTGTTTTCCATAGTAGACACCCTGATTGATGTCCAACAGAAGGCAGAACATGCTAGAAATCGAGTCAGGACTCGAAAGCGAATGGGGAATATGAAAAATAAAATCTTTTGCACCGTCTTAGATAGACAAAGCACTCAACGGGTTAATTACAATAACTGCAGTTCTACTTAAATTTCCAGAGCATTCTGTTCATGTCCTTGAGCAAGACAAAATAATTTCTAACGTATTATTTGAAAAATATAAGGGGAAGGACTCATATGCGAGTTGAGCCATTACATCTGCTCGACGTTTTTCCGTCCCTCGTCGCACCTTGGTCATCGTCACAGACTCAGTTCCAAACCCAATGGTCACCCCTGTGTTTCCCAGTTTCAAAAGAAGAAATATATAAACTGAATTTAAACAGACTCAGTTCAGAGCCCAATGGTCACCCCTTGTGTTTCCCAGTTTTAAAAGAATAAATAATAAACTGAATTAAAACCTTCCCCATGAACTATCTGGCCCAGGTTGACCGGTTACATTATTCCGGAAGCCAACAATTGACTTCGCAATATATGCCATTATTGGGAGATGTGGCAGTTTTTATGAACCTAACTACTTGAATCTGGCACTCTTCGAACATTTTAAATTCAAATTATCCTCAAGGCCAATCAGCGCCTGTGTTTTGAGACGGCAGGCGCTACCAATCCTATATCCGTGCAAGTGACCATTTGTGCCATATACTTTCACTAACTGCATACGTTAATATGTTGGCAGTGTGTACATTTTTCAACTTTACTAGTTCTGATTATCGTCACTGCAAACAAGAAACAGTGGTGAATGATTGACGCGCATGCGCATGAAAATTTTTCCGTGGCGTTACTTCTCGGCGTTGGGAAGCCAAGACCAGGCCGTCATAAGTTAGATGGGATTGGCTAAACCTTATTTTGGGCCAGGTTTTTTATTACGCTCCGGTTATGCAACTTTGGAAACGTAATAGCACGAACGGACGATGTGTGTTGGTAGACCTAGCGCCCTGTTTTTTATGTCTTAAATGTGATTGGTCTACACTGATACTAACAGGACTACAACCGTATTATGCTTTAGACTTAGATTAAACTTCTTGAAAACGAAATCTATTGTTATGAATTTCAGAAGTTGATCGAATATAATCATAAACATCATTACAGTGACTGATATAATTGCAAAGATTCAGTTATATTTAAAGAATTGTACCTGTTGATATTAATACTATGATGGCAACCCTTGCTGCCGATTATCATTTCGTTTTTTTTTAGAAGATGGCAGACTACGGCAGGATATTTGTTTTAATTAAAGATATTTGTAAATGGTGTGAATGTTTTAATAATGTTGATTCGTGAGCAAAAGGAAAGATGGAGTAAAATATGAGCAATTATGTCATTTGTAATGAAATGCATGTACACGTTGTTTAGTGATGAACTGTGGCGCGTCAGTCATGTGGAAGACTAACATAACCTAAACCCTCATATCTGGAACGCCGCCAGGAGTAGTTTTGAAATGCTCTTGATCCAATTTTTTGGAGTGTGTTATACCAATAATATAATTCAGCAGGTCTCATTCTATCATGTAAGTTTGTATAGTGCTTATTTGAGCAGTACTACATGACTGGTATTTGTGTGTGGCAAAGGTTCAGAATGAGGACCTGTAGGCCTAAATCATTTACCTGTCCTCTTTGCTTCCTAAGGGATTAACCTGCGTGATTCTAACTAATAATGCTAGTAAACCACTATCTGTAGGCCTACTGTCTTTGCTTTCCTCCTGTTTAGTCCAAAGAGGACATTATTTCACTTGCATCCTTAGCTGGCTATCACTTCTTCCTGTGGGTTGAAAAGCACTTGCAGCAATGTGTATGTTAGGCAGCGGTGAGGCATATGGAACACTTCCATGGAGTGATGAATCTTTCAGGTTCAGTAACAGTCTGTTTTCCTAGAGTTTTCAACTCTAATTATAAAGATTATTGGATACATATTCGGTAAGAGTGGAGTTTACCTGAACCAAAGTAAAAAATTCTTAAACTACTGAAATTAGCCAAGATACCTGTAGTGGTATCTGGAGATGATATACAGTAGTAATAGATGTTTACTCCTCCGCTGTCTGTAACCCACCCAGCCATGCCAAATAGGATCACGACTTATACAGATGAAATTCCAGCTGACTCCGCCAATTTTAGCATCGCGTACAGTATTGCCAACCCCACGCATTAGGTACTATATCACATCCATCTGACCAATGGTTTTTCCTAGACCAATAATTCTTAGAGTGTTAGGTAACTAACGATAGATACTCGCCCCTGGTTTTCGTCACGCACAGTGGTTTTTTTTTTCTTCCCCAAGGTCTGATACCATTCATTGAAATGACATCCTGCTGCGTAGCCATGCTCGTTAAGTCATGCACTATGGTCGCGATAGGCACCTGCAGCAAGTCGAGAAATCAACGGTTTATCCTGGCATTGACAGAGGCTATCCTGAGTGTGAAATTTCGACACTCCCTTGGGACAAATGCTGGGATTGTACCGTACCTTATTTCAAATCCTGGGGCACTATTCCATCCTTGTCCCGAATACATTTACACATACTATTACACTCATCACAGAAAAGTGATACACCTTAGTTCCTCGGGCTGATGAACACTATGTCCCAGGCTATTGAAATGAGAAATACATGTTAGTATGATCAAACTATGATGCTTACATATTGAGGCCAATTGTTTGAATGCCTACTTGGATGTTATTTTATTATCAAATTATTTTTTTCTCCAGCCGTTAAATATTCACGTTGATATGTTACATAATACAATAGTTGTAACATACTATGGATCCATATTTCTTGACATATATGTCATAGATACCTCAGCTTGTAACTGCATAACCAATTTGTCACCCAGATGGGAAACTAGGATGGCTGGCATACAGTATTCCTGACAATGTTCATGTCAAGGTTGTCAAAAACAACATAAATACCTAATATTGGGAGCATTGAAATAACTATTTCAGAACAAATCATCAGTGAGCTGTTTTAACTTGGTTGGAAATTGGTGTCTGCTGCAAAACCATGTTGCCACCATTAGCCATATCAACGTGTTTACAGATGCCGGCATTCAGCTGTGCACTTGACCTTGAGAGGTAGGTGTCGAGTGGTGCAGGAAGCAAGCCGAATTCTTCCCTATCTGAGAACATTGACGCGTGGGACAGTAGGTTGTCACAATCAGAAACGGACACACTGATTGTGGCAAATTTTTTAAGTTGCAGTAGTATACCGGGAGAGTGGGATGGGGAAGTACACAGCTACATACCCATTAACTGTATGTATAGGTTGTATGAAGTGGTATATGCATTTGTAGATGAGACTAGGATTGGGAAGAGGCAGTCATGGCCTTAATTTAGGAACCACCATTTGAGTGGATCATTGTGGTGTGAACTAAGCCAAACACGTCTCAATTTTGCATGTTCCAAACAGACTAGAATTAATTATTTATTTGCAATAAAACCCAGGACCTTTAGGACATGAGTCTCAATATTTAGGCTACTCCTGAGATCACTGAAAGTGACTCATGTTTAAAGGATACCAAACAATGTTGACACATGTAAATTTATGAACAAGGGAATAATCACTTTCCTTTCAATTTACCATTTTGTGCCATACCAATAGGCCTACTGTTTTAAGGTGTAGCACGTTTTGTGTTCCTTAGGATATGCAGTTATTCGAACATAAGGACATGAGAGAGAGGCTGGTATTCAGAAAGGTGTAAGGCAAGGCCACAACTTATCACCCATACTTTTCAATCTATACATTGAACAAGCAATGAAGGAAAATGGGAGCCCAAGGTTGCAGGTTCGAAACCTGGCACAGTCAGCTGGCATTTGAGGGTGCGCAAATGCGAGGGAGCCGTGTCAGTAGATTTACTGGCATGTTAAAGATCCCCTTCGGGGCAAAATTCCGGCACCCCGGCGTCTCTAAAAGCCAGTGTAGTTAAAAGGGACGTGAACCCAATAACATTATTATTAAGGAAGTTGGAGAAAAATTCAAAGTAGGAGTAACAATTCAAGGAGAAATAATTTTAACATGGAGATTTGCTGATGACATCGTCGTGATCTTAGCTGACACACCAGAGGATTTGAATGAGTTTTTAAATGGTATGGATACTGTCTTGAGGAAAGAATTCATGATGAAAATTACTAAATGTTAAACAAAAATATTGGACTGCAGTCGAAAGAGATCACTGAAATAACTGAAATCCTCCATGCCCATTTACAGGATATTTCCTTGAGAAGCTTAGCCTGCATTCTTCCATGTCTAGTGTCTTATAAGTTACATTCCAAATTTATTGTATTTATAGCTTGATGTTTGTATTCTTACAGATCTGTCCACTGGATCCAGGTGAACAGCAAGTTGCAAGAGCAGAACTGGACGAGAATGCAATTTCAATTGTGACGTTCTTTCTATACTAGACCTATACATATACAACAATTTTATTTCTACATTGTGTAATGCAAAATAAAAAATGTTTCAATCACCTATGGTTTTCATTTATCCTTCTCCTTCCTTCTCATATCACATTTGCAAGAGGGTCATGGGATTCAAACACGAATTTGGAACCTGTGTAGGATAGCAGGTAGGGGGGTAGGGGTAATTATTTTAATTATACTATAATCAGCTTTGGAGGTTATGTAGGTTAGGGCGAAAATGGGGGGCGGATATGGGTATGGGATGTGCTCTGGAATTTGGAGGTTATGTCAGCAGGCATGAATCGATATTTCATTTTATAGCATTCAACTTATAAAACGTGTTAGATAATTGATTTTTACGGTGTATAGTTGATAAACTAACGACAATACATTATTATAATTACCAAAATATATAGCTACATATGTACGTTTACTGCCAACATTACAAAGTGGACAACAAATATCATAATTTTTAGTATACTGTTGATTGCTTGTGATACGTTTTGGCAGAGCTAATATTGTCAAAGGTAATAGCTAATAATGTTAATTGATCCACAAAGGGACTAGGTCTGCGTAATATTCATAAAAATAAGCGGATATCTAAGGGATTTAGTTCCTTATGTTTCCCCTACCGAAGAGAAATGATTGTTTTTTTGAAGCCGGATTATGGGCGGATTTAAGGAAAATAATTTAACATGGGAGCTGGGACTCTTATATTACATTCTCTTTGGCCAAGACATTCCAAGCAGGGGGATGACAGTTCATAGGGAGCACGTGGGTCGGGGTAAGGCCCTGTACTGGTTGTTCTGCCAACCAATGAAGAATTAATTTTAGCACTAAGGTTCCGTAGTTGGCACTCATGAACGTTCACATCAAACAGACTGTCGGAAGCGGGAATAGTCTGTTTTGATTGATTTTCCTCGTGGTGTTGTTGGTTGTTTTGATTTGTTCAGTATTTTGATTGTTTATTTGAATTGAATTGAGAGTCAATCATGCCACTGCAAGGGAGGAAAAATTGCCAAGCACCGGGATGTAAGAATTATAATGATAGTAAGAACAATACGGCAATTTTCATCTTCCTGGTGTTGACCATGTGAAAAACTAGTGGGCAATATGGACTACTCTCGAATAAAGATATATAGAGAATAAATGTGTGCATTTTATCTCTTGTTTGTTTTCTTACCCATTCTCCTTTGCATTGCAATAAAATTTGTGGTTTAGGGCTACGGGGAGGGGTGGGTGGCAGCGGGCATGCTAGGCAAAAAGTGAGGTTATGCCAATGTAGTGTGTGCATTTGGACAGTTTTCTTTATATTCATCGAATATCCCAACAATTCTGTCGAGTATGAGAGCATTTTTAATTAGCCTAGAGGTGAATTAAGCTCTAGAATGGCATAACTGTGTCTTTCGTGACAAATCTATTGCCAACATTGATATGTATCAAACATTATTATTTTCCTATCTGGACGTATATTTCAGCACCTAGCGAAAGGCGCAGTTATGTTTGTGTTATTTTCATCAATAATCAATAACTCATCGCGGAACATACTGTTCATTTACGCGTAATAAAGGCTACATTCATATGGCTTTTTACGTTTTATGTTGCCAGACTTGCCAGTACAATCCATAGCCTCAGGCGGTGTTCTCTCTCGGAAATTCTATAACCAAAAGTGACGAATCTCTTATACTTATATGATCCTTGGGTCGGGGTAAGGCCCTGTACTGGTTGTTCTGCCAACCAATGAAGAATTAATTTTAGCACTAAGGTTCCGTAGTTGGCACTCATGAACGTTCACATCAAACAGACTGTCGGAAGCGGGAATAGTCTGTTTTGATTGATTTTCCTCGTGGTGTTGTTGGTTGTTTTGATTCGTTCAGTATTTTGATTGTTTATTTGAATTGAATTGAGAGTCAATCATGCCACTGCAAGGGAGGAAAAATTGCCAAGCACCGGGATGTAAGAATTATAATGATAGTAAGAACAATACGGCAATTTTCATCTTCCTGGTGTTGACCATGTGAAAAACTAGTGTTTTGAATTGGAGGGTCCAATAAATAAAATCCCTAAGTCCGTTTTTTCAACTTTTCAGGAAATGAAATACAAAGTTTCAAACTTACACAAAATCTATATTTTTCACTTCTGTAATCCAATGTTCTGTCACATGGAAATATACATATCAACTATTATTTAAAATAACTAAAAGCTCTTATTAGTAGTGAAATGTAGTTTATAAAATGCAAAATACACTCATGGACATAGTGGTTTTTTGGTTTGTATAATGTTTTCCTGTTAATTTTTGGACTTCAGATGTCACTCGTACTCATCCACAACACCCATTTCATCAGACTGGAGTCTTAAAATGTAGAGTTTTGTTTCTCACATCGAGACGTTGAAAATGAGCTTTGTTTTCTACGCCCATTTCAGCATGCATTTTAAGAGGTTAGGCCCTCTTTTATGAGAGGTATGGAGAAGAGTTACATCAATGATTACTTTCGTGCCTCTGATGGACATCTGTACCAAATTTTACGTTGATCCTCTCAGCCGTTCTCGAGTGATGCGCGTGCGAAGTTGTACACAGACAAACAGCCAGACAAAAATTTTGTTTTTGCGCGCAACCGTCATAAACCAGTCTGAAACGCGTTAATATGTAGAAAATGTAGTTTAATAAAAATAGGGAAAGTGCAAAGGCAAGATTTTCAATAAAACATTGGCTCGGAAATACTTGTAGAAGAAGATTCTTGCAAATATTTGGGCGTTCACGTAAGAAATGATATGAAATGGAGTAGTCATATAGGATGTGTAGTTTCTAAAGCTTACAAATCCCTGCACTTGTAATGAGGGTATTAAAAGGAAGTAGTACCTCTGCTAAAGAATTAGGATATTTGTCACTTGTAAGACCTATTCTGGAATACGCCTCGGCGGTTTGGGATCCATATCAAGCAGGGCTCATAAATGAGTTGGAAATGGTACAAAGAAAGGCCGCTAGATTTGTGCTCAGTGACTTGAATCCCAGGAGCAGTGTGAGCCGTATGTTAAGGAAACTTGGGTAGGAATCACTTGAGGCTAGGAGGATGAAATCTAGACTCTGCGCTATGTACAACGGGTATACAAATCAACCAGCATGGGGTGAGCTTAGCAAACGTATGGAAAAGCCTACTTACATGGGTAGGAGCGATCACCCTTTCAAAGTTAAGGGCAGACCACAGCGAACAAATTATGGTAAATATTCGTTCGTAAACCGTGCCATTGATAATTGGAACTCTCTACCTGCCGCAGTCTTAGAGCCTTTTACCAAACATATAGGTGTGTTTAAGAAAAGATTGACTATTTGTGTAAATACTCCAGTTTAATTGTTAGTGAATTGTTATGTACAATTATTTATTTGTTATGTATATCTAATTTGCCACCGGGGGACACACCCCGAATTGCAAATAAATGAAGGAATGAATATCTAGGATGGGAAGAGGGAAATATTGGATTTATTTCAATGGATTTGGTGGACTTAGGGATTTCTTTCGGTGCCTTGAGCGGACTTAGGGATTTTATTTTGCTGCATTGAGTGGACTTAGGGATTTATTTTCCTGCATTGAGTGGACTTCGTGATTTCTTTGGACTTAGGGATTTCTTAAATTTAATTACTAGAAAGTACGAATTATACATATGCAAGTTACATAGACTTAGAGTTATTTATCATTGAAACTGATTGGAAATTTTGGTCCAGATACATGCATTATCTCCATTTGTCAAAAAACGGACTTAGGGATTTTATTTATTGGACCCTACAATTGTGTTCTATTTTGGATCTATGGGTTAGTCTTTTTCCTTTGCCATGGCCTTTGTTGCCGGGCAATTCTCTTTTGTTTTTCGAGCCATGATGTTTGTAATTTTTGATTGTCGTAACAAGACGAATGTGGCCGTGCTCTATGAGCAAACGTTGTTTGTGTTTTGCGCTAACTTAATCGCAAAAGTAATCTGTTTAATGAACGGATTTTGGTTCCGTGAGATTTGATTAGGTGTTGCTACATCTTTGGAGAACATTTCGTGTTCGAGAAAAGTATCTATGCCTTTTAATGGTTCAAATATGATGTATCCTAAAACAGGATCTTTCGCGTGGCTTGGTCGCCATTGGTATTTGGTAAAAAAAAAAGCATGTCTTGCTAACTAATGACGGTATATCCTATCCGAAATTGGCCTAGCTCCGTAATACTCAAGCGAGTTAAATTGTTCATGCTTCCTTTACGGCTTGATTTTCTTGCCCGAGTTTTGTGTGATTTAATTCACTTCATGAAATTTTGGGATTATATCAGATCACAATTTGGTGTTTGGATCAGTGATGTTATCGCGGTGAGTTCTCCTGCTTGTTCTCTCTCGATTTCATTAATATTTTTTTTTCCCTTGGGATTTATTTTCCTCTCCTGGATCTGCTCATTCGTCAGAATAGTAACATTTTTCTTACTTACCCGAGTCCGGGATTTTTCTTTTGCTTCCATGGCTCTGGTCGTTAAAGATCATATCTTTTAAATCACTAGTGGGGTTCTTTAGGGTTTTCCTGTGTGCATTTTTTATTTTATAATTTTAAATATGAGGTTATGTTTCATACATGTATTGTTCTTCAACAACCAACTTGCAACCTACTCATACCTGCCAACCTTCGGAAGTCAAAAATAGGAAGATTTCTTAAAATTATAGATTTCATCATGCGCAGTATACAGTGGCGTGGGCAAAGGAGGGTACACAAAAGACCTGCATGTCTTTATTGGCAAAGTACCGTATATACCCGAATGTAAGACGACCCCGAATATAAGACGACCCCTAGTTATCAACTGCCTCTTCAAAAAAATACTCGCTAACTCATAACTTGCACAATATATGCCCTTAAGGTCGTGCTTTCATTTTTATAACATCTCGTGTTATCGGAAATCCCTCTGCCCACTTTTCCAAGACATATTCTATAATTTCTTTGTTCAAGAATGGGAGACGTTATTAAATTAAGATACGTTGATCACAAAATTACTGCTCGTAAAACTGACTGGTTGTTCTTGTAAAGATTGTTTTAAAACATATTTCCGTATGCTTTCGAACATATAATTTATCCGCTTGAAATGACGTGTATGCGTAAATCCTAACCTCAAAATGTATGCTATTCATATATGCATGGTAATTAAACATAACAAACCATATTTTAATCTTCATTAATGTATTGATTCGTTGTGAGTTACAAGATGCCAACACCACATACTACTTTGCACATAATAACAATTTTTAAAAACCTTGATATTATTATTTTTTATACCCTGAATATAAGACGACCCCAAGTTTTTATAACACAAAAAGTGGGAAAAAACCTAGTCTTACATTCGGGTATATACGGTACGCATTCAGCATAAAATTCACAAAAATGTAAACAATCATCAATCATCGAGTAGTATGTATGGCCAATATTTAAACATAAGAGAACACAATTGTGTGTTTAAAGAAAATGCATACAATCATTCTGAGGATTACACTTCGCATTCGCTACCACATATTCAAGTTTTGTCAAACTAAAGTTAATTAGGCTACCATGGACAACTTACCTAATTATGATTAGGTGATGTACTGTATATACATGTGGATGGTAATCTTGAGACTGCTTACTGATTTAATGCAGACCTTGTAGCCGACTTTGCTCTCTTCAAAAATGCCCTGTCATACTGCTGCTCGTAGCAATTTCCACTTAGGCTTGATTTAACCACTAACAGTTTGTTGAGGTTTTCGTCATTCAGAGATGATCGGAATTGTGTCCTTGTCTTCTTCACCTGGCTAAACAATCTCTCACATTCAACGTTGCTGTGTGGGATTGTTAATATTGACAGCATTATTCTAGCTAGTCTGTCATATTTCAGACACCCATCTCCACCTCGTATATCCCCTATAACAGACCAAGAACAATCTGCTCTTTTTCCTTCCACAATAGAAGATGGCAAATCCTCCATTTGGAGAGCACAAAACTGGCATTGTAATGCATCCATTGCTTGGTGCTCATCTTCACCGTCTTTTTTTGGCAACATAATTGGAAACAGAGATATAATACTTCACGGCACTAAAGGAAGCAGTAGGCAAAGACCTTATCTGTGCCACTTGAGCATTAACAGAAAACTCACTGTCCAAATTAAATTTATGAATAATATAATCAGAGGCTGCAGTGAAGTAGTTCCTGACGTGTAAATAAAAGACCTTCTTCTCCTCAGAAGCCAGATTTTCTACACAACTAGATGTTGTTGAACCAATTACCAAATCATCATCAGCTTTCTGATTCTCTCGTGTGATAGACCACTTTAAAATTGTGCAATATCTCTTGATGGCCACTGGCTTAACAAACCTACAGAGAATTTCCGTCAGCAAATCAATCAGTATGGATCTTAGGACATGGATGTGAGGTGCTTGCGATTGAAGAACTTGTTATATTTTTCAAATGTAAGGATGGTAAATGCCAGAAACAAGCTAAATGCCTCATTTAACTTAGATGACAGAAAAAGAAATAGTCTCTCCTGTCTTGAAATACCAACAGTTTGACTTGGTTCCGTCACTTTTTTCCTTACAGACGGAGAAGAAGAAGAACTGCTCTCCAACTTCCATTTGCCAATGATAACACGTGCTTGATCTTGTACTCTGTTGTTCACACTAACACCAAATTCCACTTCTGCAGGCTTATCTTCATGTGCCTTTACTTTGGGAATTTGGAAATACTTGAGAGATGTTTTTGTGCCAGTGAGAAAGGGAATCAGCACCTTTCTCAGCGGCCAGATGAATTAAATGGCATGGGCATCCTACAACAATAATGTTTTTACACTGCTCTTAATTTCGCAGCAACAGCAACACCATTTTTCCTCCCTATCATAACAGGGGCATTGTCTGCACTAAAAGCTATACAGTTTGCCATTGGAATGGCATGTCTTTCCAGAAGATGCAGAAGCAAATTACCAATGTTAGCACCAGTCGAGTCACCTTCCAAATTTTCCATGGATAGCAAACGATTTTCAATCATCTTCGATTCTTTGTTGAAAAATGACACGACGACAAGATACAGCTTACTATCTCTATCATTGCTACCATCAGTGGAGATCGCGAAAGGCCCACATTTTAAAATAGTAATAATTATTGAATCGGCGTCACGTGCCATTTCATGAACAATGGCGGATGTTTTTGTCCTGCCACAGGCATATGTCTTCGAAATTTCCGAATCCGGGAACATTTTTCTAAACAATTGTCCCGCGTGATCGGAACATGATAACGAGAGGTTATGTTCTACGACGAACGCCGTGAACAAACATTCTGCTCGAATGGCAGCATTGTCTTCATTCCCGTGAACAAAAAACGTACCTAATTTTTTGTTCTTCTGTAAACAACTAGCACTGTCCTTGTGTTTTAAAGTGTTGCTGTGAGTTAAAATGTCAGTTTTTCCACCATGAGATATATTTATATCGCAACGACACACTGAACAAAGAGCAAAATGGTTTCCTTTACTAGATGTTAAAATGAATGGAAATTCAGTTGTATAGCTTTCTTTGAACACTTGGAGATAACATTTATGAGGTTTTGTCGCCATAACGTGATGAGAAAAACTTAAAACACACGACCCGGAACAATCATCGACACAACTCGTTGAAATAATTATCTACGAAGCACACATTAATACCGCAATTAAATGCACTAAACGTGATGCTAGCAGAGTGTAAACACGTGGCGTCAAACGGAGGAAGTCACAATTGCCGCGCATAGCATACAAGGTTTCACCCATTCTGCACAGTCACGTGGCCAGCCTCGACTAATCAGCGTAGGCTTGACGTCTATTTGTCCGTGAAATACCACCAATCAGTGTGCGGTAGGCTGATCAGCTGACTCACCATTCCGAGATCGCGGCTATAGAACTCACTGCCAAGCGATGAACTTACAAAAACTTACACAAAAAACAAGGTTATGCAAATCACAAAATCAATTACGACTTGCGAGAGAATCTCCTTGTGAATAGAAATTATTTGCAGTTCCTTTTTCTGTTACAATATATCATGGGGACCGAAATTCGGAAGAAATAATAGTAATTAAGAAGATCGGAAGACGAGGTGAAAAATCGGAAAGTTTCCGAATAAATTGGAAGGGTTGGCAGGTATGCTACTGTAATTGTTTTCTCAAATATATCTTTATTGTTCATGTTTTTAATTATCTCTCAATGGTTACGGCATATCGCCGCGGATTTAGGTTTAAGGGTTCAGGTTTCTCTCAACAGACATACTGTCCGATAGTCCTCATCTAAAGGGGTTTAGATCTGCTCCTGGCTTCGAAGTCTGAATCCCAACCAGGGGTTACGGCGTCGAAGTTGTAAGGGGTAAGTTCGGGACACGAGTAAATACAAAACAGCAGTAACAACTTGAGAAATGAGCAAGGTAAGAGTAAAAGAAGAAAATACTATCATAACTTTTATTTTGTCTTAAGTGCTCTTAACATCCAATTAATAAAATGGTGATTCCTCTTTCAAGGACATCTATATTTCATTTATATATCACCAATCAGTCTTTGAACACAACTGATGTTTGCAATAGCATTCCTCAAGAAGTGATACATACAGTACATATAGTACACACTCAATTCTGAATCTAAATCTTCAGAATTCTAGTGTTTTGATTTTTATACCAACAATATGACTTTAAAAGCCACTGTACACAACCTACCATCTCCTTGACAAAGAAATGCAAGCTGGTGAACATGCACAAGTACTGAATCATTTATCCACACGACACTTAATCACTAAGGTGCTCAAGTCACTTACTACCAATGAAGTATATATAAAAGGATACAAACTAGATGCATGCACAATGTAAAGCAACAGATCACTGTATAACAGACATTTTATCTTTTTTGTCCTTCAGGAATCACATGTGACTTAAATATTGGTGCGTAGTAATTTTTATTGTATTTTCAACCCTTAATTAAAGATCCCAAGTAAGTTTAATTCTATACAAGTTACCATTCACCAGCATGGGAACAAATACCATGTGAATGCAAGGCCAATACCTTTACAATGGTAAAAAAAAAATAAAATAGATTAGAGTAAACTCGGACTTCTGTGGCGGTTTTTGAGGAGAGGAAAGGTAAGTCAGGCCTTCTCCCAGAGGGTTGCAGGGAACCAAATGAAGTAATTTCCCCAACAGCAGTACAAGACCAAAATCTCCCACTTAGCTAATATTAAATATTTTCACTTAAAAATAATATTTTCATTAGAGATCATATGGTGTGACATCATCCCAGTCAGGCTCTGTATATCCAATGCTAGCAGTTATTGTATGTGCGCCAGGAGAAGTCAGTTCGACACAATGTGATGGGAAGAGGGGATTCGGCTATACGCATGCACAGTCTGTTGATTCCTAATCTAAATATATCAACAGGTAGTTACTGCTACCTTCCACATTGGCTTCTTGTTCATCCATCATCAGTCACTGAAGGCCCCTTTCCACTTTTTCCCTTTGCAGAGTACTAAGTACAAATAAAGGAGAAAAAAGAAGCTGTGAATGAGTGAAGATAGCAGTGACAGACTTGTTTCTTGAATGTACGGTATGCAGTATGCAGGAAGGCATCTGCAGTTCAAACCCAGCTGACTTTTCCTGGCACACAGACAATAGCTGTGGCAGAGGTCCGATCAACCGAGCCACTTGGGCAAGAGTGAAAGTTGCATGTTCAATGGCTTGCGCTTGTATGTGACTGGGGACCACCTATCAGCATTAGTATCAGTAGTCATTAGAAAGGGGATCATCCATAAACTTCAGGAAATGGAAACATGGTATGAGTAATTGACCAACTTGCTAAGAAGAAAGAAAAGTGTATGAAACTACTTTTAAGATAGATCTAATTATCGTTCATGATATATACCCATGATCCTTCACACTCAATCTCATCAGAATATGATGTGACTAAAATGTACTGTATTTTTTGAAGTAAAGACCATGTTTATTTGAAATATTAATCACAAAGTGTTAGTATAGGTAGCCTTGCACATTTAGTTAATAGCATGTACTTGAGCTCTAATTTTGTGCATTTAACTTATTTTCCTTGGCCAACCCATCATTTGAACCCACGAGCAGCCACTGCAGTACAATCAAATAAGCATGCAATTTAAATTTAGTTTGTTGATTACGGCTTTTGCAAGCCAAGGATGTACAATCAACATTCATTTTGGGTATAATATAAAATTGCCATATTAATTTCTATATTCTGATTTCTCACTGAAAGTCCTCCTTCCAAGGTGAGATGTAGTAATCATTATTGGAGAATGTTGGAACAGCTCTTTCTTCTTAACAATGAGATCTTCATGGACCAGAAAATCACCATAAAGGAATTTACAATAATGCATCCAATGCATTATTTGAGAAGATGGATACGGAATCAATCCTGTAACTAAAGAACATCAATTGCTCAAGAATTTGTTTCTCATTTTAATGGAGATTTGACTACTGAGTGCCAAACACAAATTGAAGAGAAAAATAGCTTACACGCAGAAACATCTTTCCTTAAAGGAGATCACAACACAAAAACACATATTTCGTTATTTATTGCTCAATATGCAACATGGAAATTGAATAACAATGCCGTTAATCTGGTGCCTCTACGTCCAACCGTTCTCAAGTTATGTGCGAAACTAGTAACTGCTCGTGACGTCACTGCGCTCTCGAGTCTACATAGCAGCCTTGTTGGTGTGCATAAGCTCGGGCAGTCTTTTCCCGCACTCCATCTGCTGCTGCCGTGTTCTTCTGTTGCCATTGTTAGGTTGGTTGGTTGGTTCTTAAGTTTAGGGGCTGCGACAACGTGGTCATGTAGCAGACATGCCAACTATTACGAATTAATCGTAATCAGTACGATTTTTCCCTTACGATTACGCTCTTACGAATGGGTAACGTAAAATTACGAATTTCGGTTGAATTCTTGTTATTCTTTTAAAAATGGCGCCATGCCCTGTGATCGGAAGCGATCGCCAACTTTCGAACCCATTTGTTGTTTATTGCTTCATGTGATCATGCGCGTTCTGTCTGCGCGCATGCTCTATTTCTTTGTTACCGAGGTCAAGGAACAAGTTAGTCTTAGCAAGAACCGAGAAGAAAGTGAATGCCTGCAGTATGAAGCGATTTTTAGTGCCAGAAATTGCGTGTGGTAGTGTTGTTGGAACTAGTGGTGATGGTGATAACAAACCTACGAAGAAGCTGAAAGTCGTTCAAAGATTTAGGGAGGAATATACAAAACTGTGGCCGTGTTTATTACATTCTTCCAAATCTTCGACCCACGTGTTTTGTACTGTGTGTTTCCGCGATTTTTCGGTTGCACATGGCGGAAGAGATGACTGCCGGAAACATATCAACAGTAAAATTTACACGGATTTCGTGAAACTGAGAGGGTCCAACAAGGAATTAACGCGATTCTTAAGTAATTCTGAAGATAGAAATGCTATCACGAATGCGGAAGATTTATTTACGGCTTTCGTTGTCGAACATAATCTGCCTTTGGCCTGCAGTGACCATGCCGGACATTTTTTTAAAAAATGTTCCCAGATTCAAAAATAGCATCCAAATTCAGTTGTGCGAGAACAAAAACAGGAGCGATAATTAGGAGTGTAGCCAGGTCCATCGATGAGAAAATTACGGACACTTTAATGCATCAACCCTTCTCGCTCGCTACAGATGGCAGCAACGATTTTGACGATACTAAACTCGATCCGATAGTTGTTTCCTTCTTTGATGCAGAAGCAGGGATGATTGCTACGTGGGGCCGATAACCTCGATGTTAGGCCCCTTTAAACAACAATTATCATCATCATCATGATTGCTACGAAGATTTTAACCATCCAAGAATCGCGGGACAATACAGGAGAAGGTATTTTTAAAGTTTTAGATGGGGAACTGAGGAAGAGAAATATACCATGGTATAATTGTGTTGGATTTGCATGTGATAATGTTAGTACCATGACTGGCATTTCCAAAGGTGTTAGTTCTTTCATTTGCAAAGAAAATCAAAACATCCAAGTGCAAGGCTGTGCTTGTCATCTTGTGCACTTAGCTGCTCAAAAAGGGTGTAATGTTGTTGAAAATGTCAATGTTGAACAATTTTTAGTTGACATCTATTATTATTTACAGAAGAGCTCAAAGAGGAAACATATTTTGAAGCTTTGTCAGCAAGTCTTTGGGTAAAAGCCCCACAAGATATTGAAATACGTTTCAACTCGATGGCTATCACTGTTGCAGTGTGTCGACAGAGTCTTGGAGCAGTGGAATCCATTGAACATGTTTTTCTTTGATACAGACCATGGCAATGCTGGCCCAAAATTTCAGAAAGTTAAGGAGCAGTTTGAAAATCCTTCAACCAAACTATACCTTTTGTTTCACAGTTCTGTTCTTCCACTTTTCAATTCATTGAATATATTCCTGCAACAAGAGAAACCACTTATTCATCAACTTCATTCTAAATTGAATAATTTTTTCACTGATATGTTGGTTAGATTTGTCAAAGCATCTGCAGTTCCCGACTACGATTTGTTTTCTGTTAACTTTGCTAGCAGAAAGTATCAGAAAAGTGACAATGATTTGGTTGTTGGAGCTAAGACAAGAGCCTATATTAAAGAAGCTTCTTTGAATGAGCATCAAATGAAGATGTTTTTTTCTGATGTTAGATTGTTCTACTCAAAAACATGTGAGTATATTTCCAAGAAGTGGCCCATCAAAGAAAAGTTTTTAGAGCATGCTGAAATTGCTGATGTGTTTCAGCGAAGAACAAAAGGTTATTCATCTATTGAATACTTCACTGACCAGTTTCCTAAGGTACTGACAGCAGAGGAGACAGAATCCTTAGAATCAGAATTTAGTCGTTTCCAGTTCGATACATTGAGTTTTGATAAGAATGAAAGGGCTGACAAAATCTGGTGCGAAATTTCGAAGATTACCGATGTTTCTGGATTAACGAAGTACCCTTCACTAAGCAAACTTATGATGGCAATTCTTCTTGTCCCACATAGTAATTCTCCCACAGAACATGTTTTTAGCTTGGTGAGGAAAAACAAAACTGAATTTTGCGCAAATATGAGTACAGAATTGCTAAGTTCTCTACTGGTCCAGAAAATGCAGATGATTTCGGATGAAAAACCTTGCCATCAGAGTACATTTACTAGACTCCAACTTCAAGATGCCAAACAAGCCACTCGTCTTCAAAATTTGAAGTGCGTACCCTCAACCTCCACCCAAGTATCTGGTATAGATGTAGATCTTGCAGAGGAGGCTGTTGATGAGGAGGGATTGTAATTGGTAAGTAGCTATAATCTATTTTAAGTTGTAATACAGTAGATTATATTTTGTTTGAATGTCGTACCCCCCCCCCCCCCCTCCTCTATATTTTGTTTGAATAATGCCCCCCCCCCCCCCCGGCACTCTGAGTCCGATTACTAATTGCTCTTTCTGAAAGTTGGCATCTCTGATGTAGCCCCATGTACTTTGGGTGTGTGTAGAATCTGTCTGATAGCCGGTGTTAATTGTGATGACTGTATTAGTGTGTGTTATCTGTTTTTTTAAATTTTAGTACAGCAACTTAGAATTTTTCAAATAGTTCCTACTTTTGCCACCAAGCGCCACCGTCAACGACTACTAGGCCAAATTCAGAACTTAGCTACTAGACGCCACCGCAGTCGGCTCTTGGCAACGAACTTAGAAACCTAAGAGCGTTGTTTACATTAACCTATCCAATTTACCTTCACACAGGTGCAATTAGTGGAAGGTTCTTTAACATGCCATAAATCTATGACATGGGACCGCCGGCTTTACTTCCCCTCCGAAGGAAGGCATACTGAGGGATTTTTAACGCTCTTAAAAAATCCGACGGCTTCGGCCGGGTTTGAACCCGCTATCTTGGGCATAGAAGCTCAGCATGCTACCGACTACCCCAACGAAGCTGCTTTGCCATTGTTAGTGTTAGTCAAAAGACTTACAATGGATGTAAATAACATTCGTCCGTATCAGTTTGAGCCAGAACGAACATTATTTACCATCTCGAAGCAAACTGGCAAGTCGTTCCTAGTTGTCGATCAAAGTGTACCTGAACCATTTCTCCAAGTTTAGTTCATCTCTAGATGTCTTAGTTCCACTTCTGTACACAATATTGAGTGATGGACCACTAATTCAGTGCAAATCTTATTTTTCAAATTACTTTGAAATTTGGTGCATTGTCATTATGTTCATTTGAAGTACAAAAATATCATAGATCCATCGGGAAACAGTATATTTTAATTTGATCTGCCAGGCAGTTGTTGGTATTTAGAAATCATATCTCTCACAGTACAATTTTACTGCTCGTGGTTCATAAAATCTGTGTAATGGTCTAATCACATAGCACTATACTCTGATTATGACTTGAAGATCTTTGAGATGGAGAACAATTAAAAAATTTGTGTAATAAGTTCAAGATGTGAGACGGTCATCTAGGCCTCCTTTATGGTTACCATGTCATCATATATTCATCATCTAAATCTGAACTATGATTGGTTGGTTCCTCAGTTCAAGGGCTGCGACAACGCGGTCATGTAGCCTCATGTACTTTGGGTGTGTTAGAATCTGTCTGATTAACGGTGTTAATTGTGATGACTATTAGTGTGTGCTATCTGTAATTCAGGTAAGGACTGCAGACGATCCATTTCAAGTAGTTCCTACTTTTGCTACCATCAACGACACCTAGCTGTATACTTGGCTGCTAGATGCCACTGCAACCAGCACCTGGCGACGAACGTTGGATCCTAACAGAGCGTTAATCAAATCTAACTTACAAATTTAGCTTCACACAATGATTGTAGTTAGTGGAAGGCTCTATAACATGCCATAAATCTGTGACATGGGCCCACCGGCTTTACTTCCTCTCCGAAGGAATGCATACTGAATAATGTTTAACGCACTGAAATAATACGACGATTTCGACCGGATTTGAACCCGCGATCTTGGGCATAGAAGCTCAGCATGCAACCAACTACGCTACTGAAGCCGCAAATCTGAAGTGTAAAGACCATCTAGGATTCATACATGGTTACCAAGGCAACAAGCGAGTATTCACCATCTAAATCTGAAGTGTAAAGGCCATCTAAGCCTCCTATATGGTTACCAAGGCAAGAAGTATTCATCATCTAAATCTGAAAAACAGACCTTTGATGCGATGTCTCTCAGCGTAGTGAAGGAACATTTTTAATTAAATGTATTTTGTTTCACTTTTACTCTTTTTCACTGTGGACAAGTTCTCCAGAAATGTTAATTAACTTTAACACTTTAATCGCAATTGAAATGCTCACAACTCATTCGTGATAGCTTCACGTAGCAAGACTGTGATTAGAAGAAAATGCTGAACAACTCAATTTACTCATAAATTATTTCATCCCTCACCGCCCAAACACTCCATTATGTAATTTCTCTTACACCTTATTGAAGGAACAGCTCCTGGCTTCAATTTTGGACCTTGTAGCTTTTCCGCAGGCATCAACTTCATTTTCAAAAGTTGCGTTTCATCATAGTCTGTCTTTTTAAAATGCATTGAACACACAGTAGCCCCATTACCGGGAGAAAAAGGTTTCCTCTTGCAAAATTGTACCCAACTGCTAAATCTACGCGGCGACTTACTTCGATTTGGAAATCTATGGAAATGTACTTCTTTTTCTCTACAGTTTCTGTTTTTACTCGTTCTGTTGTTACAACCATATACAATACACGAAGGCATTTTACCAACTAGCTATTACACTCTATTATAATAAACAACTCTAATCAACGGAAGAGAGGCAGCGCGCGTGTTGCAACAATCAACTGAATGGAGCGGATAGCTCACTCTCCGCTTACGGCGCAGTGTCGTCACAGCTGCTCGTGTTTCCTTCGTTTACCGGCCTGAGGAGCGGCATAGAGAAAAAGGAAATATAGTTGAACACTGCCTGATACATACTTTGATTTTGAGGCAAGTTGACTTTTGTGTTTTGGTCTCCTTTAACATTAAATTATGTACAGTGTTATTTATTTTCTACTCGCTTTCGCAAACACTTCTTTACATTAGTTGAACCATTTTCCTATGTTTACTATTTTAAAGAATCCAAGGAAAAAAAAGCATTAAAACAATGCCATAAATATGGCCTGGATATCATATTATAGAATTGATCATAATGGAGAAGATCATCATTAAGAGTAACATTAAATCAAGGGAAATTTAACATTAGCTAAAATAATGCATTAGGACTAACATAGTTTAACATTATAAAATGTACTAGCACTATAAAGGTAATTATTGCTGGACTATTCCATTGTAGTAAAACACTTAGCTTATAGTAAAGATCTGCAAGTATAAACCTGCAATGATCAAAAGAACCCGCGCAAAGATCACTTCCCCGCGAATTCACTCTGAGTGGATGTGCGATGTCACAGAGGAGCGGTGGAGGGGGTCACATGCTATCTGGCCACCGTACCGAGCACACTGGAGTCGCGCTGACAAGAGCTTCGTTGCCAATCCATTTTCGCACTCTTATTGTTTTGTCAGTTTTATATAAGTTTTCCTTATTGTAGTCCTATAATCCTTTGTCGGCTAAAGCGCAGCGTTAGGTCATGGGATCAAGCTCTCTGCTGACCAGGTAGACGCGTGGGTTCGAGCCCCACCGTCGGCCGTCCTTGAAATGGTTTTCCGTGGTTTTCCATTTTCAACACCAGGCAAATGCTGGGACGGTACCTTCTGACAGGCCACGGCCGCTTCCTTCCACATCCTTGCCCAGTTTCATCCATCTTCATCCATTCCATCTCTCATCCAAACGCGCAGGTCGCCCACGGGCGTCGACTAGAAAGCCATGCACTCTGCCTCTGAAGAGGCCACACGAAAAGAGAAAAAAAAAAAATCCTTTGTCGTGTAGCGTGTACTTTATTGGTAAATGTGTTTATGTACATAGTGTTGTGTACCATGCTATTTTAGTAATAGTATCATTTGAGTTTCGTTATGGCTTCTACTTCGAAGTCTGGTAGCAAATTTGGACGACCATTAAGGGATAAGCTAGAGAAATAGTCTATAACATAACTGCTCACCTACGAGAACAGAAAACCGTTCCTAAACTCGATTATAATGTTGTGGCTTCAACAAGTGAAGCAACGGGTGTTTCAAAGTCACTCGTGAAGCGTATAATAGCGGAAGGCAAGACGTCTATGGCCAAGGGTCGTCTGCAGTTTTCTACACCTGATGCATTATTTCGTGTTGTTGATCTTATAGCCTCTGTGTGTGTACACTTATTGGAACAGTATATGTTTTTAAAACATAGTTTACAACTACGGAATCGTAAATACTGTATTTTCATTTAACTCCGTGTGTAATACTTTCGGTCACTTTTTGTAGCTTTATACTTTAAATGATGATTTTATTTTTATTTTAAGTCTTAGGTCCAACCAAAAATAAGCAACATACACCAGTGCTGCCATTTTTACGTATTTTGGGATGTTGAAATGGATTGACGGATAATGTTTGCAGATTTGTGGATTTTTACAAATTTATTCATCCTACGAATAACTACGTATAGAATCGTGGGATGAGACGTGGTAATCACTGAGAACACTTACAACATTAAGGCGAGAAGTTCGCTTACACGTCGCGAGAAGAAACGTATTGCGGACAGTATAAGCAAGCAGCCAATTAGACGACTAGAAAAGTTTCACCTGGCACAATAAGCAATGAGCTGTGGGTAGTATCTGAGTGCGCCTGCTTAGGGGAAAGTGCTCGGTAGAATCGACCAGTTGCAGCTTTCTCCATCCCATTTGGCAAGACCCGCTCTACTTACGGTTCCGAGTTCACAACCAGGAATTAAAAAAAAAAAAAAAAAAGCTATGTAGTGCGATCGATGCCACTTTTCTTTCCCCGCTGTCCTAGCAGAGCAGCTACAAGTTCACGGACGGGCACTGGGATACCTGACAAGTTGCTTTCTCAGCTCATTGGGTAGCAGGCATGTCGAGCAGACCACTGGTCGCTTTTAAGATGCCATTTTGGTGGGTAGACACTAGCACTACATAGCCAGCACCTTCACTGGAGGTACGGGTAAGTACTTCAGTCTCTACCATGTCCACCACCGAGAAGTTATTAGGCACTCGTGCCATCCTAAAAAAGCAATTAGCTAGATTTCGCTCCTTTTGATTGACAAAAGTTTGGATGACTATTCATTAAGCATTTTGGTCGAAAGATTCAAATTATACCAAAATGACTTTAAATCATATTCCTCTTTCCAAACTGAACTTCAGCTTCTCGACTGCCATCCATAGCATTCGAAATACTACATTTCTTGAAGCTCTTCCGTATGAGATCTCCAGAGATACGATTCCATGCCGTCAAAATCCACGAACACAGCAGCTGAACTTTCAGGCGCTGAATACGACCAGTTGGAGTCGGTGTGTGCTTATCGGCCGCCATCCGCTCCGTATAACAGCTGTTTCAAGGCTGCTTTGAACGGGCGGTTCACGCAGACATCTAGTGGTTGTAGCATAGACATCATCCCGCTCAATCACGAATACATGACTCGTCAATATCATATTTCCTACCGGGCACGATTTCCAATAACTTCAGCTTCCCTCACAACTTTCAATTTCTCACTCACAGTAAATGACCGCAAACGTTTCGTAGCATTCATGTTTACACTCGGAGAACGTGCGCGTGACTGTATGATGCCGCGTGCTTACGGTAAAACAAAGTTATAGCCGGAAGAAGGCTAGCACCATCTAGCGGATACTCGCAACACCCGATATCGCGCGCGGCGGGCAATTTAGATCTTTCAAATTTGGATGACTCAAATAAGACCCGCACCCCAATTTTTCACGTCCGAATATGTTTAAAAATGTGCGGGTGGTATTCGAGTATATACGGTAATTGTTTTTGTTTCGTCGAAGCTTTGCGTTTCAGAAGAAACAAAGCCTTCTCTACTTGCATAATGTTCTCTTCTTCACGATCACTGATATGCGAGTACATGAAGGATTTCACCTTCGCTAAGGCGGCATACGCTTCGGCGACTCGGGACGACTTGGGGCTTACGATCGTCTTCTTCCTCTTCATCACTCCTCTCCCCCGCGCCTTCATCGCACAGCTCACCAATCTCCGCGGAAGATACTTCCGGTGTTCCGAATGAAAGAATACAGCAGTTCCGAGTGTTTTGCGGGCCTCTGACCGGGCGAGCTATTTCAAGGCTAAATGACGTCACGCTATGACGACACCCGCTCAAGACCGACTACAATATACAGTATCATGCTTTCATTGCTGTTCTGTGTGATCTAACTTGTTAGCCAAGCATTGCCAAACGTAGCGTAACATTATTGAGATTACGAGAATTGCGTCGTCAGTGAAGTCAAGTTTTCATAAATTGTAATTGCCGCACACAACCAAGATACTACACAGAACCACTCAGAATGAAATGAAACAGCACAATGACGGCTTGGGGCTTCGAGCAGAAACGTTGGCGCCTGAAGGCTCGTAGGCGTGGTTATATAGTGTGATTGCGCGTAAACAATCTGCGCACTGCAGTCCAGCCTACTTGAACCTTGCATCAGCCGAGGAACTCCTAATCGTTCGTACCTCGAACATTCTCGCGTAACAGGTTGCCGCTATTCTATGCCGCTTCAAATTCAAAAGAACGTTTGGATATATTTTTCTCATAAACGATCAATGTGGGAAAATTGTGGCCAAGGACTAGTGATTTTTTGACGATCCATGCGAAAAAACGATAGTTCAAGGAACAATAGATGCAGGGAAATTTAACATTAGTTTATATGGAAAATTTTCGTGACTATATAAATTGAAGGATGCATACGGGAAAACGACAGTTCCGGGAACGATGCATCGAGGTTCTACTGTACATGAATCTGCTAAGTCCACAAGGTTAAGATTATGGAGATCTAGAAATACTCAACTTGATGACTGGATACTACCAATTGAACATCTCCCTCCAGGACATGAGGAACACTGGTCTACGTGAAAGTCATTGAACAGGCTTTGCACTGGTGTTGGTAGAACAAGAACCAATATGTTAAAGTGGGGTTTTCCTGGCACATCCAGGCTATGTGATTTTGGTGAAGTCCAAACCACAGTCCATTTCATGAATTGCATTAAGTGTCCTTCAAGTTGCACAATGGAGGACTTGATGGTTGCGACACCTAATGCCCGTGACTTGGCAAAATTTTGGACTGACACCATTTGATATGTGCATTATTAAGTACCATATTTTGAAATGTAAAATGTATACTTCTGATACGAATAAATAAATAAATAAATCAGGTCTACCAGTGCAAGACGAACATATTGAACTAGCATTGATTTTGAAATAACACTTAGAAATACTACGCCAACCAATACAAATTAACTTACATCTATTCAATTGTTGAATATTTATTCAATTACTGTACATGTTTTGGCCTACGGTGAGACAATCTTCAGCAAATCTTAGATATTTTAAGGTGGCTTCCATGGCGTAGTTGGTAGCATGCTGAGCTTCTATGCCCAAGATCGCGGATTCAAACCCGTCCGAAATCATCGGATTTTTCATCATCATCATCTTGCACAGTTTCCAGCCACTGGCCGGGTCTGTTTGGAACACAAGCCTCTCCAACGTCTTCTGTCTTCCCACCATCTCTCAGCCTCCACCCTTGTCCAGTCTTCTCCTCTCTTCTTCACGCTTTCTTCCACCCCCTTCAGCCACCTGTCTCTCGGTCTTCCCCTCGGTCTCTTTCCTTCCCACTTCGTCTCATGTACTCTCCTGGGTATCCTCTTCTCCTCCATTCGTTTTACATGTCCATACCATCTAAGTCTAGATTTCTCTATACCATCCTGTAATGGTTCCTCCTTCATTAATTCTCTGGTCCTCTCATTTCTTATTCTGTCCATCTTTGTAGCTCCAATACTGCTTCTCAAGAACCTCATCTCACTGGCCTGTATTTTGCTCCTCTCCCTTCCTTTCATAACCCAGGTCTCCGAGGCATACGTCAGGATAGGGACATAGTACGTCCGATATATGATCTTTTTGCTGTTCTGAGGGACATCCTTGCTCCATAACATGCTTCTCACACTCCTCCGAAATGCTTCTGCCTGCCTCCCCCGCTCATTTATTTCTCTATCGTTTCTTCCATTATCTTGTATCAGGCTTCCCAGATACTTAAAACTCTCCACTTTCTTCAGCTGTTCCCCACCAATTGTTATTCCCGTTGTGGTTCTTTCCTTCTTCCTTGTTGTGATCACCATCTCACTCTTATTTATGCTAAATTTCATCCCATATCCTTTTATTACTCCTTCCCACACGTCCAACTGTTCCTGTACTTCCTCCTCCTTGTTTCCCCAAATCATCAAATCATCTGCAAACACCATTGCTTTCATCTTTCCGTCCCCAATTACTTGTGCCACTCGGGTCATTATGTCATCCATCACCACAATGAAAAGTAACGGTGACAGTGCACTTCCTTGCTTCAGGCCGTTTCTTTGTTCCAACCAGTCAGATCTCTCTCCTCCCACTTTCACACAGCTCACGCTTCCCTTGTACATCTCCTTTATCCTCTTTATAGTCCATTTCTCTACTCCTCTATCCTCCAGGGACTTCCATACTTTGTTTCTGCATACACTGTCATATGCTTTCTCAATGTCCAGGAAGGCCATCAGTAGATCTGTTCCATATTCATAGTGCTGTTCTTGTAACTGCCTTACAGCAAAAATCAAATCCACTGTGGACCTTCCTGCTCTGAAGCCATGTTGTTCTTCCCTCATCCCTCCTTCTATCCTTGTCCTAATTCTCTTTTCCAAAACTTTCTCGAAGATCTTTGCACAATGACTCATCAGTGTTATTCCCCGATAGTTTCTGCAATCTGTTCTACTACCTTTCTTGAAGATCGGGACAATGATTCCTTTTTTCCAGTCCTCTGGGGTCTTCCTTTCCTTCCATGCTGTCTTCATCACTCGGTACAACCACTGTATCCCCACCTCTCCTGCTGCTCTCACCATCTCCACACTCAACTCATCCACACCCGGTGCCTTCCCTCCTTTCATCTTGTTCACTGCATCTTCCACTTCTTTCCATGTTAAGTCCTTTTCTGTTTGCAGTTCATCTTCCTCTTCCCCGATTTCTTCCTCCTCACCATCTTTTCCATTTGGGTTCAGAAGTTCTTCAAAATATTCTTTCCACATTTTCTTCAGTTCTTCCCTATTTTCTATCTCTTGTCCCCTTTTGTTCACCATTCTAACATAATCCGTAGGATCCTTCCGCCTCTTATCTTTCACCATCCCATACAGGACCTTTTTTGTACCTTCACTATCCTCCTCCATCATCTTTGTCCACTCTTCCATCCACTTCCTTCTCTCCTCAGCCACCACTCTCTTCGCCTCCTTCTTTCTTTCCTGGTACTCTTCCCTTGTCTCTACCGTCCTATTTTGATACCACCTCGTAAAGGCTCTATTCTTTTCCCTTACTATATCTTTTGTCTTCTCATTCCACCATGGTGTTTCCTTCCACCTCTTCTTACTACTTGTCCTCCCACATACTGCTTCTGCTGCACCCACTAGTGTCTTCTTAAATCTAGCCCATTCCTCTTCCACCCCTCTCTCTTCATCTGTTGGAATTCCTTCCTTTACCATTTTGAGGTACTCGACCCTTCTATCCCCTTCTTTCAGTTTCCATATCCTTATACGTCTTTCCTGGTTCTCAGTCCCTTTCTTCTCCTTACTCCCTCTCAGGTTCATTACCAGTAATCGATGGTCGCTATCCAGGTTCTCCGATGGTATAACCTTGATGTCCGTGATGTTCTTATTTAGTTCTTTCTCATACAGTATATAGTCGACCACCGACTTCCTGGTCAAGTCATCACTGTACCATGTGATTGTGTGGCTCTCTCTTTTCTTAAACCAGGAGTTCCCAACTAGCAGGCTGTTCCTCTGGCAGAAGTCCAACAGTCTCTTTCCTTCCTCATTTCTTCCACCCCAACCCTCTGGTCCTAGAACACTCTCATAACCTTGTCTTTCTCTTCCTACATGGGCATTGAGGTCCCCCATAACAATCATATTTCTTCCTACCAGCTGCTTCTGCAATTCCTCTTCAAACTCCTCCTTCTCTTCAGAAGCGCAGCCTACTTGTGGAGCATATACTTGCACTATTTCTACGGTCTCTCCCCTCAGTGCTACTTTCACTTTCATCATCCTATCACTTATTCTCCTCACTTCTTCTTTCAAACCATCTCGTACTACTACTCCCACTCCATTCCTCTTTCCCTCTTCGTTCCCACTCCAGTACAGTCTATAGCCTTTTCTCAGTACTCTCCTTCCTTCCCCTTTCCACTTTGTTTCTGCCAATCCCAATAAATCCAACTTCCTTCTTTCCATCATATCCACTATCTCCTCCACCTTCCCCGTCAGCGTTCTTAGGTTTAAAGTTCCAAATCTTAGTCCGTGTGTACAGCCGTGTCGTCGTCTATTAAATCCATCCTGTCCGAGGCTCGTTCCATTTTTGAAAGCATTTGGTTTAATCCACTACTGGCTTGCTGGGCCTATCGTAGCTTCACCAGAGCCCCGTTAGCCGTCACTTTTCAGGGTTCCTGTAGGACCTTCACAGCTACCGTAACGGTCCCGGGGCACACGAAGTCCCCACTGTACTTCGCCCCTACAGGCAATCCCCTACTTTGTGCCGTTGCCCGTCTCCCACGACGTGGACGAGGGGTTGGACTTATAGAGCGTTAAAAATTCCTTAGTATGCCTTCCTTCGGAGCGGAAGTAAAGCCGACGGGCCCATGTCAGATTTATGGCATGAGAAAGAACCTTCTACCAACTTCAATTGTGAGAAACAAAATTTTTAGGTTAGTGTTGTGTATTTACATGAACATTCCAGAAAGTGCTATGTTAACATAAACATTCTAGTCAGTGTTGTGTATTTAGGCTACTTGAGTTAACACGAACATTCTAGTCACCATGCCCAGAACATTCCAATCTGGAACATTCGATTCTGGAACTTTCCAGCTACTATGTATATATGCACCCGCGGACTGTAGACGTCAGTTCCGCTCAAGTTAGTTCACATTGTGTATCATTGTGTATCGACTAGTGTTTAATAAACCGTTGTGTTATATTAACAAGTGTATGCTATTTATCTTGTATCTCCCACGATATAACAGTGGTGCCAGAAGTGGGATAAGATAAACATACCTGCCAACCTTCGGAAGTCAAAAATAGGAAGATTTTTTAAAATTATAGATTTCATCATGCGCAGTATACAGTGGCGTGGTCAAAAGAGGGTCTGCATGTCTTTATTGGCAAAGTATGAATTCAGCATAAAATTCACAAAAATGTAAACAATCATCAATCATCGAGTAATAAATATGGCAAATATTTAAACGTAAGAGAACACAATTGTGTGTTTAAAGAAAATGCATACAATCATTCTAATGGATTACACTTCGCATTAGCTGCCACATATTCAAGTTTTGTCAAACTAAAGTTAATTAGGCTACCATGGACAACTTACCTAATTATGATTAGGTGATGTACTGTATTGAGACTGCTTACTGATTTAATGCAGACCTTGTAGCCGACTTTGCTCTCTTCAAAAATGCCCTGTCATACTGCTGCTCGTAGCAATTTCCACTTAGGCTTGATTTAACCACTAACAGTTAGTTGAGGTTTTCGTCACTCAGAGATGATCGGAATTGTGTCCTTGTCTTCTTCACCTGGCTAAACAATCTCTCACATTCAACGTTGCTGTGTGGGATTGTTAATATTGACAGCATTATTCTAGCTAGTCTGTCATATTTCAGACACCCATCTCCACCTCGTATATCCCCTATAGCAGACCAAGAACAATCTGCTCTTTTTCCTTCCACAATAGAAGATGGCAAATCCTCCATTTGGAGAGCACAAAACTGACATTGTAATGCATCCATTGCTTGGTGCTCATCTTCACCGTCTTTTTTTGGCAACATAATTGGAAACAGAGATATAATACTTCACGGCACTAAAGGAAGCAGTAGGCAAAGACCTTATCTGTGCCACTTGAGCATTAACAGAAAACTCACTGTCCAAATTAAATTTATGAATAATATAATCAGAGGCTGCAGTGAAGTAGTTCCTGACGTGTAAATAAAAGACCTTCTTCTCCTCAGAAGCCAGATTTTCTACACAACTAGATGTTGTTGAACCAATTACCAAATCATCATCAGCTTTCTGATTCTCTCGTGTGATAGACCACTTTAAAATTGTGCAATATTTCTTGATGGCCACTGGCTTAACAAACCTACAGAGAATTTCCGTCAGCAAATCAATCAGTATGGATCTTAGGACATGGATGTGAGGTGCTTGCGATTGAAGAACTTGTTATATTTTTCAAATGTAGGGATGGTAAATGCCCGAAACAAGCTAAATGCCTCATTTAACTTAGATGACAGAAAAAGAAATAGTCTCTCCTGTCTTGAAATACCAACAGTTTGACTTGGTTCTGTCACTTTTTTCCTTACAGACGGAGAAGAAGAACTGCTCTCCAACTTCCTTTTGCCAATGATAACACGTGCTTGATCTTGTACTCTGTTGTTCACACTAACACCAAATTCCACTTCTGCAGGCTTATCTTCATGTGCCTTTACTTTGGGAATTTGGAAATACTTGAGAGATGTTTTTGTGCCAGTGGATTGGTTCACCTCATCCTTAATAAAACTCAGCATTGGCTTCCACTGTGAAATCAGTCTTTCTAAGCATTTACCCAAGGACAACCAACGCGTGCACACATGCTTCAGTATTTTCCTAACATCAGTTTGGTTAAGAGCTTGATATAACTTGGGGGACAAAGACTGTTCGCGTCCGTAGCATTCCTTAAGCTACACGTGTCCCCTGGGTGGTGCTAAAGAACGATCACTCCGTGGGAATCATCTACACCAAGGAGTTTAGGCAGCCAGACAATCCCAGCGATCTCCTGGCTCAAAATATTGTTTGATGTCACAAAACGTGAATACAAATAGCCCTTCTCAGGGTTTTCCAGCTAAGGCATAAGAAGATCGAAATTTCAAGTACTACAAAAAATCCTATTACAAAATGAAATCCAATATTTGTGTACCGATTTGTGTAGATAGTTGTAACAGCTGGAATTTGTGTCAAACTCATGTATGTGATAATTTAATGTTTTAATGTGCCATACGCTAAATAAAATAAATAAATAACTTCAGATGATCTTTCCTCTTGCAGCTTTTGTTTAAATAATAATAAATATCAATCATTATCTCATCAATTTTCACAGGAAGGGAATCAGCACCTTTCTCAGCGGCCAGATGAATTAAATGGCATGGGCATCCTACAACAATTATGTTTTTACACTGCTCTTTTAATTTCGCAGCAACACCATTTTTCCTCCCTATCATAACAGGGGCATTGTCTGCACTAAAAGCTATACAGTTTGCCATTGGAATGGCATGTCTTTCCAGAAGACGCAGAAGCAAATTACCAATGTTAGCACCAGTCGAGTCACCTTCCAAATTTTCCATGGATAGCAAACGATTTTCAATCATCTTCGATTCTTTGTTGAAAAATGACACGACGACAGGATACAGCTTACTATCTCTATCATTGCTACCATCAGTGGAGATCGCGAAAGGCCCACATTTTAAAATATTAATAATTTTTGAATCGGCGTCACGTGCCATTTCATGAACAATGGCGGATGTTTTTGTCCTGCCACAGGCATATTTCTTCGCAATTTCCGAATCCAGGAACTTTTTTCTAAACAATTGTCCCGCGTGATTAGAACATGATAACGAGAGGTTATGTTCTACGACGAACGCCGTGAACAAACATTCTGCCTGAATGGCAGCATTGTCTTCATTCCCGTGAACAAAAAACGTACCTAATTTTTTGTTCTTCTGTAAACAACTAGCACTGTCCTTGTGTTTTGAAGTGTTGCTGTGAGTTACAATGTCAGTTTTTCCACCGTGAGATATATTTATATCACAACGACACACGGAACAAAGAGCAAAATGGTTTCCTCTACTAGATGGTAAAATGAATGGAAATTCAGTTTTATGTTCGACCCTCACTATTATGTATCTGATAACTGTATCATAATGATGGTCATTATAACACTGTTTTCCATTATGATACAGTTTCTCCAGCCAATCAGAGCTCGTTCATTGACCAATTAGGTAACGATAACTTCGCGCATGCGCTCAAAATCCAACATGTCGGACATAAACACAACATCGAACTATAATAAATTACCGACATGGAATACCCACCGTCCATATGTTCGCGTAAATAAACTGGCGAATATGAGACAAGAAATAACACTGTACCTTAAAATCACCAACACTAATTTCTACACAGCGCATTGTCTTCAACTGACACCGGTGACAATATTACTGAGGGACGGCAGATGTAAACATATGGTTTGCATATGGCATTGCAGACACACAGAGCGCATGCGTCGGTCGTTCAAAGCTCTTGAAAGGCAGAGATATAACACCCAACGCTCGCTCTGCGATCACAAAATTCCAGTAGCTGACTCTCAACAGATATTTATGAATATTTATGTTAAAACATATAATAAAGTTATAATTATCGTCGAACATAAACAGTCGTATGCAACTCGCCTATAATGGTAATTAAGACACTCGTATGGAAATTATAAAACTCGCATACGCTCGTTTTATAAAAAATACTCGTGTCTTAATTATAGCCATTATAGGCTCGTTGCATAATGTACTATTATAGCTTTCTTTGAACACTTGGAGATAACGTTTATGAGGTTTTGTCGCCATAACGTGACGAGAAAAACTTAAAACACACGACACGGAACCATCATCGACACAACTCGTTAAAATAATTATCTACCGACGCACACATTAATACTTCAATTAAATGCACTAAACGTGACGCTAGCAGAGGATAAACACGTGGCGTCAAACGGAGGAAGTCACAATTACCGCGCGTAGCATACAAGGTTTCACCCATTCTGCACAGTCACGTGGCCTGCCTCGACTAATCAGCGTAGGCTTGACGTCTATTTGTCCGTGAAATACCACCAATCAGTATGCGGTAGGCCGATCAGCTGACTCACCATTCCGAGATCGCGGCTATAGAGCTCACTGCCAAATGATGAACTTACAAAAACTTACACGTTTGCCATCTCTTGATGAATACAGTACATTTGCATTTGTCAGTTGGCACAGGCTAGAGTAAAAGGTGGCTTTTCACCGATGTCTCAGTCTCACTCATGGCTGTGATTATATGGAAGCTACTGAGGTATGGGTGGTGCTTGGTAATGACATACAGGGCACAGTCAGTGCCTGTGGATGTTGTGAAAGGTTCTACTCATAGGGTTAGGACTACTGTTCTGACTCAGTGAGGAAAGCAATGGCAAACTACATCACTCCTCTTCTTGCCTAGAACGCCTCAATATAGCACTGCCTTGGGTTTTTGTGGGTATCTACTTGCATAACGTAACGGCGGTGCTTTTTGAGGATCCAACCAGCCTTCGGGCTGACTACCTAACAGACAGACACAAAAAACAAGGTTACGCAAATCACAAAAGCAATTACGACTTACGAGAGAATCTCCTTGAGAATAGAAATTACCGTATATACTCGAATACCACCCGCACATTTTTAAACAAAATCGGACGTGAAAAATTGGGGTGCGGGGCTTATTTGAGTCATCCTGATTTTAAAGATTGAAATTGCCCGCCATACGCGATATCGGGTGTTGCGAGTATCCGCTAGATGGTGCTAGCCTTCTTCCGGCTATCACTTTGTTTTTCCGTAAGCAGGCGGCGTCATACTGTCTAGCGCACGTTTTCCGAGTGTAAACATGAGTTCTACGAAGCGTTTGCGGTCGTTTACTGTGAGTGAGAAGCTGAAAGTTGTGAGGGAAGCTGAAATTATTGGAAATCGTGCCGCCGGTAGGAAATATGATATTGACAAGTCATGTATTCGAGATTGGAGAAAGAAGAAAAACGTGTTGCTAACAAATAGTGGTGCTCGTAGAGCTTTCCGCGGACTGAGTGTACAGTTTCCGGAAATTGAAAAACAACTTTATAAATACGTAACAGAAAGGCGGGAATTGGGAAATGGGGTGTCGACCGAAATGTGTCAATTAAAGGCATTACAGATCGCGAAGGAACTTTCTACAGTAGGGTTTAAAGCAAGCCGAGGATGGATTCAAAATTTTTATAAAAGAAATGGGTTGAGCATACGAAGGCGTACCTCAATTTCGCAGCGTCTTCCTGGTGCCTATGAAGAAAAGTTACTTTCCTTTCAGCGCCACATAATTAAGTTGCAGAAGGAAAATTCATATTTGCTTTCCCAAATTGGTAATGCAGATCAGACGCCAGTCTACTTTGAAATGCCACTGGACAGTACTGTGAATGTTAAGGGATCTAAAAGTGTGACTATCAGAACAGGTGGTAATGAGAAACAACGGTGCACGGTAATGTTGTGTATACTCGCTGAGGGAACCAAACTTCCGCCGTATGTTGTTTTCAAGCGAAAGACTCTTCCAAAAAATATACCCGCTGGTGTTATCGTTAGAACTCAGGACTCTGGTTGGATGGACAGTTCACTGGTGGAAGACTGGTTAAAGTGTGTTTGGCAACGTCGCCCTGGTGCTTTATTACGACGAAAGAGCTTGCTTGTTCTGGACAGTTACCGCGGCCAAACAACAGACGCTGTGAAGAAATTCGTCAAGGATGGGAAAACCGACCTAGCAATCATCCCGGGTGGGATGACGTCTATGCTACAGCCACTGGATGTCAGCGTGAACCGACCGTTCAAAGCAGCCTTGAAACAGCTGTATACGGAGTGGATGGCGGCCGATAAGCACACACTGACCCCAACTGGTCGTATTCAGCGCCCGGAAGTTCAGCTGCTCTGTTCGTGGATTTTGACGGCATGGAATCGTATCTCAGGAGATCTCATACGGAAGAGCTTCAAGAAATGTAGTATTTCCAATGCTATGGATGGCAGTGATGACGACATTTTGTGGGAAAGTGATGGTGAAAAAAGTTCCGAAGTTGGTACTTCTGATGACGACGAATGAAGTGTTTGTGTCTTTTATTTGTAATTTTAATTGTTTCTGTGTTATTTTAGGACGACTTCAGAACTGTTGGAAACTATTTTGTAGAAATGCTATTTTGTTTATTTAGTAAAGATTGTAAATAGTTTTGAGTTTTTTTTTTATTTTGTTCTTCAAAATCAGGGTGCGGGTCTTATTCAAGGGCGGGTCGTATTCGAGTAAATACGGTATTTGCAGTTCCTTTTTCTTTTACAATATATCACTGGGGACCGAAATTCGGAAGAAATAATAGTAATTAAGAAGATCGGACGACGAGGTGAAAAATCGGAAAGTTTCCGAATAAATCGGAAGGGTTGGCAGGTATGGATAAATAATGTTGTGAAACCGAGTGACTTTCTAACCTCAACGCAAGTGTGGCACCGAACGACGTTCATGGCAGTGCGTGTTGGAAACTAAACCGAGTGAACTTTCTAACCTCAACGCAAGTGTTTGCACGAACTAAGTTCATCGCAAGTGCGTGTTAGATATACTGTTCTCCACTCATCCTCACCATGCCGGACTTAACCTCTGAGCAACTCCAACAATTCTCGGCAATCATCGCCGACGCTATCCGACAGACAAGTTCAACAACGTCATCATCACAGCCTCGACCGCCACAATTCACAATGCAACCGTATCGTACAACCGACGGGACGACTGTAGCCGACTATTTCACTCGCTTTACCTGGGCGCTCAACTTGACCAAGGTACCCGCAGATCAACACGCACATTTTGCACGGGTTTACATTGGATCTTAACTCAATGATGCCCTGAAGCTCCTGGTGAGTCCTGATGATCCGGAAACTCTGTCATAAACGAGATTCAATCTAAGCTGAAAGGCCACTTTGACGCCACACGCAACAAGTTTGCTGAGAGCATCAAATTTCGCAGTGTAATGCAGAAGCATGGAGAAACCATCGCTAGCTTCACCTTAAGACTGCGGCAGGCTGCAACATTTTGTGAGTATGGCACATTTCTTGATCGCATGTTAATTGAACAAATGCTCGCCGGTTTGGAATCACGAGCAATGTGCGACGAGATTATTGCAAAACAACCAGAGAGCTTCACCGCAGCATATGAAATCGCGCACACACACGAAGCTACTCGCATTACCACTGACGAGTTCAAAACAGCTGCCGCTAAAGTCTGAATCAACCAATCGGATTGGATACGAGAAGCCTCTGTCCAGGAAGAACATCAACCAGCAGCCGCCACGCAGCAAGTCAGCTCATCGAAGTCAAGGGTCTTACAACCTAACCAGACAGCACCAATGGCCACACCAGGCAAACCAGAGTGCATCCCAGGACAACCAATCAACATGTGCAGGGTGCGGTGAAGCTCACCCTCGTAGTCAGTGTAGGTTCCTGAACGCAGAGTGCCTGAAGTGAGGCAAGAAAGGGCACATCAGAAAAGTTTGCCGATCGAAATCGAGGAAACATCGAACAACAAACCATGTGACCGAAGAAGAGCTTCCAGCAGAAAACCTCGACGTTGTGGACTACCTCAGCAAAATCGAGGTCATCGGATCGGTCAACGCAGCACCTAAGCCACTGGTTGATGTCAACATAGAGGGAACCACCGTCAAAATGGAACTCGACACCGGCACCCCCTGCTCAACCATGAGCAAATCAAAGCTAAGTATGATCAAACCATGTTTTGTGTTGCAGAGAAACGCAAACTTCTTTTATTCCCCGCAGGAGTACTCGCCAGCGCCGACCACTGTTGAGATTCTCTCCCGATTCCTAAATCATCCATTTAAAAGAGGGAGGAAATGTTGTGTATTTACATGAACATTCTAGAAAGTGCTATGTTAACATGAACATTCTAGTCAGTGTTGTGTATTTAGGCTACTTGAGTTAACATGAACATTCTAGTCACCATGCCCAGAACATTCCAATCCGGAACATTCGATTCTGGAACTTTCCAGCTACTATGTATATATGCACCTGCAGACTGTAGACGTCAGTTCCGCTCAAGTTAGTTCACATTGTGTATCGTTGTGTATCGACTAGTGTTTAATAAACTGTTGTGTTATATTAACAAGTGTATGCTATTTATCTTGTATCTCCCATGATATAACAGATTTGATTAATGATCTTAAGTTCCAAACTTCATCGCCAGGTGCTGGTTTCGATGGCATATAGCAGCCAAGTTTGCAGCTAGGTGTCTTGGATGGTAGCATTTGGTAGCAAAAGTAAGAACTACTTGAAATTATCGTCTGCAATCCTGACTTCATTAAAACAGATAACATACACTAATACAGCCATCACAATTAACACCGGTTGTCAGACAGATTCTGCACACACCCGAAGTACACGGGGCAACATGACCGTGTTGTCGCAGCCACTAAACTAAGGAACCAACAAGATATTTTAAGTAAAATATAAATAATTAATTTAAACTTAAAATTGCTAGTTAAAATGTAATAAAATAAATGGATATCCTTACAAATACACTTGATTTAAAATAAAAATGACAATACCCTATTTAGAGTTCTAATCAGCCAAGAACTAACCAGAATCTAACTTCGTTATTTCTTGATTTTCAAAGAACTTACACAGCTATTTCCCAAAGTAGTCTTGCTAGCAAAGTAAATGACTATGCTTTCTATATTGAAGCCATCTACCCCTAGTTTCTAACTGGCTGTGTAGTGCAACTTGTTAGGCACTACCTTATTAAACTTAAGGTAGCAGGATCAAATCCATGCCGAGTCAGTAGACATTTCAGGGTGTTTTAACAAGTCAGATTTACAGCTATAAGAACCCATAGAGGACAAATTTTGTTAAGTGTTTAGAACTGATCTACTTACACAACAACAACCCCTGGCACTATCCAGCCCATGACGGGCTAAGGCCGACCAAGCGAACGCTGCCCAGCCATTTGGCCTGCAGATATTGGGGTGACGCGTGATCAGCGCGTCGGGTCCCCTCGGCCGTTAATCTTGGTATTCTTGATCGGAGCGCTGTCTCACTGTCAGACAGCTACTCAATTGTCCTCACGAGGCTGAGTGCACCCCGTTCCAAACCTCACGTCAGTTTTAAAATCCCTGACGGAGCCGGGGATCGAACCAGGGGCCTCCGGGTGAGAGGCAGGCGAGCTACCCCAACACCACGGGGCCGGCGATCTACTAACACAGGGTTCACATACAATTAGAAAAAAATTCGTCATATAGGCATATTATTACTCTTATAGAAAAATTGAAGCAAGAAAATCTTGTCATTTTGTCAGTTATTGGCTTCAGAGCTATGCACGTCATGCAATATTCTACAAAGTTTGTGGCTTATCTGTATGGTTAAGGGGCGTAGTGTACAGTGGTCAAGCTGCTTGCCTCTCACCAAGGTGAAACAGGTTCGTTTCCTGGTCAATGGATGTGAGATTTTCAAAGTAAATTATCACGCCCTGTGATTCGGATTCCACATAAAATGGAGGTACCGTACCTCGTGATCGCGAGATTAGCAGTCACATAAAACCACAAGCTTCCTTCTTTATATGTATGGTCATAAATTTTGTGACCAGATTACTTTTATAACAACATTGTTTTTATATATATATTTTTAAAATAACCTCGCCTTCTGCATATTCCTGCTTATAAGGCAAAGTTAATATTCATACACCATTACCTAGGTATATTCTTTGTTAGAAGATTTTGCTATATTAGATGTTATATGTTTGTTTAGTGGAAGTGGTTGGTGGAAACCTCCATAGCATCGCTGAAGAAAGTGGCTTGCTTTCATCACAAAATGGCAGTGCTTAAAATATTGGTCAAACCACTTGTGTTGTAAGTACTTTCAGTTAATTAATCCCACGACTCTCTATGAGCTTTGGCAGAATCTTACAATTACTGATGAATCGATAGGCATTTTGAAACTGGATGTAAAAAATATCAGAACTTTTGTACACATCAAAATGCTTACACTTATTCAAATACTTATTCACCTTAAGAATCAATTCAAACTTCTTCTGGCCTGGACCCCATTCCATTTCAGCGAGATGAAGATTACCCAGAAGGGACCATGCAACTGGGTGCTTACTATTAAACCTAAGGGCTTCTTTAAACCAGTCAGATGCTTCATAAATGTGGCCTTTATCTCGTGCCATACAACCTAGACGTAAGTAACCTGTAACAAACGAATCATCATTTAAGTCATTGGTTTATAGCATTTTAAATAAAATCACAAATTCAATTATATTGAATTATATTAAGCAGGATCAAAAAATAACGCACAACAATTCTTTGACATAGTATTATTGTGTGGGGCAGATGACCTCGTAGTTCAGCCCCTTAAAGACTCAATAACTAACTAGTATTATTGTGCCTAGGACATTGAAAATTCACTGACAAATATTTTGAAGGTCACAACAGTGAAGTCACTCGTTCTATCAGAACTCAATCTTGATGTGAACTACTGAGCAATGATAGAATGCCTGATGATCTTGTCATCATTTAAAGGGCAAAGAGTTATAGTCTGTTCTTTGTGGGCAAAAGGACTAAGTCCAAGGAAATATTTCGGGGTGTGTATGGGTAATTGTATGAACCATGGCAAAGAGTGTTGCATGAAACATGTTTGTATGCCATGTTCCGAATGAAAAGTACTACCCCACCAGGGAATTGTTACCACTAGCTGTGGAGCGCAGCTGTAGGGTATACATTACCTCATCTCGCCTCGTTATGGCTGCAGCGAGCGGTTCTGAGGCAAGAGAGGAACGCATGTACAGTCATACAATGAGAACACAACGCACAGCCACGACCCAGCATGAATCATGCACACAAATGACACACGATGAGGTTTCGCTGGCGACAACTGCACGTCTATCGCAGGCGTGTGGCCGGGCGGAGCGCATTAGTTCAGATTTCCGCCACCGGTGACAATTCGCTGGTAGGGTAGTAACAGCTGTACATTAACAGCAGCAACCGGCCGCGGTGGCCGAGAGTGCTAACGCGCTACCTCGTGTCTCGTTGGCATCGGGAGAGAGTGGGTTCGAATCCCACCTCAGCCGTCTTGAAAATGGTTTTCGTGGTTTCCCATTTTTACTACCAGGCAAATGCCGGGACGGTTCCTTTCGATAGATCCACGGTCGATTTCATTTCATGATCCCTTCCCTGACCCGTCCTGAAAAGAAAAATACATGGCCATTGGCTGCATTAATAAAATTATTAACAGCACTGTTTTAAAATATGCAAGGCATTCTGCTAGAAGAGGTTCGTGTCAGCAGGAACACTATGAATGCCAATAGAAATGAAAGAAAATCGATAATGTTGTATCATGCACTTATCACACCATAAATGGGAACTTGCAAATGTCAAACTGCTCCATGACTATACTCGACCTCATGTTCCAACATCTATTGAAGCAAAACGAGTGTGATTTGGCTGAGAGGTGCTCTAACATCCACCTCACAGTCCAGATGACACACAGTCTCTAATGTTTATCCCTTTGGGCCAATGAAGGAATTTCTGGGTGACCAATGCTACCATTAGGATGAAGAAGTTACATAAGTCAGTCGTCGTTCTTATTTCATTCAGGGACTTAGCAAAATAGCGGTCATTTAGCCCTTGCACAACACCATACCCACTCCCAGAAAACAGAAGTCTATGGACAACATGTGTTGAAACTGGTGTCATGATGGGAGAAATGCCAAAACATACCTACAAGGAGCAGTTTCATTGTGAATAACTTATACTTTCCCTATCTATGCATTATTTCTTAAAAAAAAAAAGTGGTTATGCATTTCTTTTCGATCAACTCTCATCAAACATACAGTATGTCACAATTGGGATTAATATCACATAATTTAATAACTAGGGTTCGGATTTTTAGGTAAACACATATTTTCTTATGTAAATACATATTCTAAACATTTTGTGTATAAATACATAAATTCCTTCTTTTCACTTATTAGCACATAAAATACGTAATAGTTACATTTCTTTTAAATCAGTATGCTAGATCTTCCAGTTTATTGCATTTTTGTTCTGTGTTACTTCAACGGGGAAGAACCTGTGAGCTATCTAAACTCCATACAGAGCATAAGTCAACTTGCAGCTATGTTTTTCTTATCTTGACACCCCGTCCCACTCACTGTGGAAGCCAGGGATGCCTAAAGTAAAAGCAACTAAAAGTTATCGTCTGCAGCAGTATGTTGCAGAATTTAAGGATGATTTCACTTCTGATGGGGGCGCTGTTCAGCCAACAATGTGGGAAAGCAATCAAGACCGAACAGCGATCTCAAGTTACACCACACCTAGAGGGCAAGAAATATATTGCCGCAATTTCGCGCCTTCAGAAGAAGTGTTTCGCGATAATCGTCGGTCATTTGTGATGACAACCTGAAGATGTATCTCATTGTGTATTGTAATTCTTCAGCAGTCAGTGAGGCATAGCATAAATTGGATTCGTGAATACTGCATATTGTTTATGTTGTCATTAATAAACTAAATTATAATTAAATATTTTTACTCTTTTGTCACATATTTCAGAAATTTTAATACATAAAAAATAAATATTTTTCCTATTTTTAGCACCTAAAAATCCGAGCCCTATTAAATAACATACCGTAATATTGCTTACTAGCGGACTCGTGTGTATAAACCATGCACCCTGCTTTATTGGCATGCGGGCTTGGCGTGACACAGTTCTGCTAGGGACTATTGTCTTGTTTATTCACAATTTTTAAACAAATTGTCAATATTTATGAAATCAGAGTGCAATTCATCACTGCTGAGGGCAGTTCTCTTTCTTTTGATCGCTCACTTGTTACGATCAGTCACTTGTGAACTGGCTGTATGGTGCAGCAGTAACGTTCTTGCCTGCTGTTCCCAAGGTTGCAGGATTGAATCCTGGTGCAGTCAGTTGGTATTTGAGGGTGCAGAAAAGCGAGGGAGCCGTTCAGTATATTTAGCTTACCACGGTGGGTATGGTGTGGAACCAGGATGTTCCAGAGAAATGTAAGAAAGTCATGTACTCAACATATTACACACCTACTGATATCGCGCCAGGAGTTGGCAGTTGGGTTTGAACTGCACATGTCTTCCCGCTCACTGCGTATCACGCATTCCAAAAACATTAAGTTAGTCACTACTTGTTTCACTCAGCACATTCCTTCTTTCACTGGCTGCGTGTCGTGTGCTGCAATAAGAGCGATTGGCATGCGCGAAGCCGATACATTTAAGTTTGGAATATGAGGGCCGCGCATGCGTACTGCAAGACCCCCCCGCACCCCGTCTAAGCGTGTTGGACTGCCATCTCCTGACGCGATATCAGTATATTGACATATGCAGCAGGCACACGAACAACAACAAAACGGGATGAAAGCAGAGTCCAGGCAGCCGAGATGAAGTTTCTTAGAGGAATAATTGGAAAGGCACGAAGAGACAAAATCAGAAACACAGAAATTAGGGAAAGAACTGGATTCCCAAAGCTACAAGACAAGATAGAGATCAGTAAGCTGAAATGGTATGGACACATGATGCGAATGGGTGAAGACAGTCCCAAAGCGAGTATTTACAGAGAAAGTAACAGGAAAGAGGCAACGGGGAAGGTCTAGGAAGAGGTGGATGGATACAGTGAGGGAGAGCATAGAGAAGAGAGGGGTAAAAGTAGAAGATATACTAGAAGAAGGAAGAGAGTGGTGGAGAGACAAAAAATGATGGAGGTCCTTGATTCACACCCCGACCCAGAACACTGGAAACGGGAAATGAAGAAGAAGAAGAGGGTGGGTGACTGGATATCGTGTCTGTCTACTAACCTCAAGCTTGCAGGTTCACTCCTGGCCGTGGTAAGTGATTTTTGAAAGGCGGCAAAAATACGATACACATGTCATACGATGTTGGCATGTCAAAGAACCCATTTGAATTCAGTAGGCCGAGTTCATAATGGCAAAATTAATCTCGGGAGTTTCCCGCCAACACCAAGTTCCTCATTTCTCTACTAGAAAGCGCTATAGTGTTCAAGGAGCATAGTTATCTAACATCTAACCTCCTTGACTTTCATAGTCAAGGAACAACGAAATTCGACATGCAAGCTACCCTCTAGGTGTCAAATAACAAAGCTTCTGTTCCATAATATATTAAGGAGTAACTACGTTCAAATTTCTGACAATGTAACAGTATCGAAAGAGATATTGCAAACAAATGGTGTGCTTCAGGGAGACCACCTGAGTCCCTTTCTTTTTAACGTCGCAACCCACGATGTTGTTCGAGCGATTAAAGAAGACTCACCGGAAATAAAACTGTACATTTATGCGGATGATATGGTTCTGGGCTCCCGTGACATCAGTGAGCTACAATCGGCTGTTTCCTCTCTGGAGGCATGGGCGTCTACCAACGATTTGCAGATTAACGTCGAGAAAATGAAATATATGATCTTCAGGAAAGGCGAACGAGCGCCCAAGGACGACAGTATAATTTTGAAACCAACTCCCCTTCAAATTTTAAATAGCTTCACCTATCTAGGCTTGACTCTGCAAACTACCATGCAATCCTTCAGGATTCACATAAAACAGCGGGTGGCATCGGCCACTAAAGCTATTTTCGATATTAGAAACATATCTCGACTTTCACTGAAATCCGCCTTAGCACTCTTTGATGCCAAGATTGTTCCGATCCTCACATATGGGTTAGACATAGTCTGGGATAAATTAAATTTGAGCGATCTCAGATCAATTGAAAAAGTCAAAGTGCGATACTTAAAGGCTGCCCTGGGAGTATCAAAATACACGCACTCCCGACTTGTTTATGAACTTGCCAGGGAAACTTTTCTTGTTGAAGACTTAAGATCTCGATTGCAGTTGCCTTCTACTGGACAGGAACAGGAATTCCTAAGGATGAGACAAAGAAAGTGAGCGGAAATTGACATAGAATTCTATGGGATTGATGCCATGTTTCAGAGAAATTGGACTGAATCGAACAATGAAATGAGGAGTGCTCTGAATAGACTTGCTGTGCACGGCTTCCATCATAAGCTGTGCGTGCGGCGTGGCTTTCATGGACCTTCTGAGCAGTGTGTGTGCATATTATGTGCTAAACAGTGTGGTCGATATCATTTTAGTAAATGCTCTGAGAGAACACTGTCCTTATTGGAGTACTCGAAAATGTAATGCACATTTTTCCACAGTTCCTTTATTATTATGATATCGATCACAGACCAAGGATCATGTAATGTGGGGCGCGCACTGGTCGGTGGGTTGGTGGGATCCGGGTCTCGAGCGCGGTTTGTGGTGGAGGCCGGTGGAAACCATGCACCTCTGGTCTATTTAACTTTTCATCTGACAGTGTTTGTGATATTAGCCTATGATGTATTCATTCCAAATGCACTTTCGTGCGCAATTATACTATTAATTAATTAAATAACCAAGCTTGCACCCGGCACCAGAGGCCATACGATATTATTATTACTGACACGTTAAAGAACCCCATTGAGGAAAAAATTTCAGCACCCAAGCGTAGTAGTTAAAAGGGATGTAAGACTAATGACAATAGGTAATTTGTGTTCATCGTTTAAATCTTTAGAGTCTACCATGTCGTCATGGATGCCGCCATTTGGTAGTGCAATGTATCGTGATCTATACTACTCCCCATGTTGTGTACTTCACCTTAAACCTGATCTCGCAATAGTGGCAAACACACAAACAACGAAAATACACAAATTAGCACAGGAACTTGTCAACATACTCATATTAAATACAACAAAAACTATGAACCTCAGCTGAATACAAAGACACTTTGAGAAAAGTTGGAACCAGATATTATAGAAAACATTGTACTGTCTATTCTAGCAAAACATTTCATATTGAAATGAATGAAGTTCAAAACTTACAATCAACATAACTTGGATGTTCTATCAGAATATCTTTGTAGAGTTTGTCAGCACGGTCAAACTGACAAAGAGATTCATACAGTCTTGCCAAGTTATATGTTGATGTTATGGCAATTGAGTTGTAGTATTGAGAATCATGCTGAGCTTCAGTCTTAGAACGTTTCAATGACTCTTCCAGGTTACGTTTCGATTCTTCGAGACAACCCAACCTGAAAAAACAAAGGAAGCACACAAAATGACATTAATGCTTTCTAAAAGAAGTCTTTAACACACTGTTCATTTGTATTGAAACAGAAACATTGCAGAGAATTAATATAATACTCCAGAGGTAGAAAATGGATTAATCAGCTAAACTATGTATTCCAACTGCATAATAGGGGGGAAAAAATGAATGAATGCAATGACTGACACCTTTCTTTACTTATCAAATGATTTGATTGTAATGCTCTACTGAACAATTCATTTTCAGTATCTATGAACAGAAATAGCAACTGCATTAGTAGACAGCTTTTTTTTTTTTTTGGGCTTCGGTGGCGTAGTCGGTAGCATGCTGAGCTTCTATGCCCAAGATAACGGGTTCAAACCCGGCCGAAGCCGTCGGATTTTTTAAGAGCGTTAAAAATCCCTCAGTATGCCTTCCTTCGGAGGGGAAGTAAAGCCGGCGGTCCCATGTCATAGATTTATGGCATGTTAAAGAACCTTCCACTAATTGCACCTGTGTGAAGCTAAATTGGATAGGTTAATGTAAACAACACTCTTAGGTTTCTAAGTTCGTTGCCAAGAGCCGACTGCGGTGGCATCTAGTAGCTGAGTTGTGAACTTGGCCTAGTAGTCGTTGACGGTGGCACTTGGCGGCAAAAGTAGGAACTATTTGAAAAATTCTAAGTTGCAGTACTTAAATTAAAAAAAAAACAGATAACACACACAAATACAGTCATCACATTTAACACCGGTTATCAGACAGATTCTACACACACCCAAAGTACACGGGGCTACATGACCGCGTTGTTGCAGCCCCTAAACTTAAGAACCAACCAACCGACAGCTTTTATACAGTACAACATTTACAGTAGAAAATAAACGGTAAGAAAAGCGGAGTATGCGGTAAGAAGGTGGAGCATCTTTAATAATCACATTCATTTCATTGGAGACTTCTACAGGGTCTTTCACTCACGGCTGACACAGCACTGCAGGTAGAAGTTCGAGCCGAAGGTCAGACGAGCACATTGCAACACGGAGCTGAGACAGTTGTGACGCAGGATTTGACGAGTAAAGTTGACTTCCGTTATATCGTTTATAGCCTATTTTAAGTTATACATGTTATAAGCTTGTAACGTGTGTACGTGGTTATTGTTTAATTATTGTTATTATGTTTCAAAATTTTATAACGCAGTATTGCCGAGTGTTAAATCCTATTGCTTAAATTTGTATTTATGGGGGACAATTGAAATATAAGGTTTATGTAACAATACTATATGAACTCAAACTAAATATCACGAGAGAAATTGAGGGGTATGTAAATGAAAATTTCCTTAGAAGTTGCCAGAAATGTGTAGATGCAGGTGGAATACATTCTCCAACATCTTCTGTGACAATGATTTTACTTTGATTATATGTTTTCATGTGTGCTTGTTATTTACACGCGATCTGTACGGGCACTCTCTCGACCCCAAGCTCAGTGAGTTGCCATGTGCTCGTCCGACCCTCCACTCGCCACGCGGCCGGCCCCACTTTGAGTGAGAGACCCTGTATTAGTCCTCTAAAGTTTCTAGTCACAGATTTAACATTCATTTCCAATTACTATGGGTCTAGAGACCCCAGGTTGTCTGAACTATGTCCTGGAAGTGATCTTCAACATGTCCGTAAACTTCTGATGTGAGTTTCACATTTAAGCACCCTTAAATTCCAAACAACTGTACTGGGTTCAATCCTACAACTCCTGACAAAGAGAACACTTTACCCACTGTACTACACAGAAAGCCCATGCATTACATTTGACCAGGAGTGTCCTAAGAGCAGAATAAAAAGTTCCTTCCACAACACCATCATTAGTCATCACTGCATAGTCTGGAATGTTATAAATTTGATACTGAGTATGAAACAGATCTTTAGGTAACAAGGAAAGCTGAAGTGAGGGAGCGCCACGGTTGATCTACAGCACAGTAGGTAGTGGATGTAAAAAATAAAAGTGGCCACAATCTTGAATGTAAGTTGCCTCAAAGTGCCACGGCTATTTGAAGAGACAATTTTACACGTCGTTGGACCATGGTCTGAAGTGGCTTGATACCTATAGTTACAATGAACTATTTCTGCAAACGTCTTATCGTGACGTAGTTGTAACGTTGCAGACTGGTATTCATTAGGTTGTACAATAAAACACAACTCGGTGCCTGTTTTTATTTTTGTTTTTAAGAGAGAACTTTTTTTCCTCTCCCTTGCTGTCTCTTTTGTGGCTGTTTTAGTAAATAACTCCACATTCATGAAGGTATTATGCCACGATTATCATCATTTATCCTGACGTTATGGCTGCAAATAGAAAAAATATTCTATTCGACAAAAATATATTTTGTGGTAAAAACAAAGAACTTACTGGCATCTGCCTTAGAAAACTCAAACAATAAAGTATAAACAAAATCCAATTTGCAATATTTAGTCAATGTTCCTCCAAAGTCAATCATCTCACCATTAAACTTACCTATAATGTAAAGCTCCAACATTATTTAAGATCTCAGGTGGTATGTCAGCCTGCACCTTGTCTCGTAGAATTTTTATCGCAGTTCCATACGCTTGCAGAGCTAACTGAAAGTCAGATTGTTCCAAAATCTGAGCCAACTCAATCCACGCCTCGACATCATCTGGAAACTGTTCCGTTACCTTCCGAAGGTGATTCTTGGCTATGTCTCGCTTAGACTGACTAGTTGAATTTGCATATAAAGATCCCAAGATCTTAATTGTTTCATAGTTTCCTGGTTGCGCTTTCAACACCTTCTCAAAACATTGGGCAGCCTACATGTAACAATACAGAAAAATACAATCACAATCAAATAAGATGAATATTATGCAACATGTTAATATATGCAAAATTAGCACTCATGTATGTAAAATAATTGCAGTAAACTATTCTAATATAAATAAACAATATGTATGCATTACACCAAGCTAATCAACAAGAGGAGATTCAGATAAAAGTGGATAGGCTACGATAATCTATATATTTAAAACACTAAGCTGATTTTTGTAACATCGAGATTGAGAAAACGTCTTAACCGATTTACTTCGTAATGCATTCTAACGAGAGCGCTTGCCATGTAGATTTGCAGAGTGTCTTTATAAGGAAGATATATGTTAGGGTACTGTATATTTTTAAATGATTAAAGAAAAATGTAATATTTGTGGCGACTGCGCGTGCGCACAATGGCGTTCTTTCACGGGAGAAATGGCGGATAAAATACCCACCGCATCGTAGTGTGATCGTTGTTTATGAGAATTAAAAAGAGGGAAAATATCGCATTATGATGCTCTAACGATATATACTGGAATAGATACATAAAGGAAGGGATATATTGAAGAACTTCAACAGGCATTTGAGTGAGTTTGATGTTTAGATAACTTAATATTGCAATCGAAATCCGTTGTCTGGGTGGCTCAGGGGTAACATTGCGGACTCAGGAATGAATTCTTGCATAGTTGAAGGAGTTCGAGTCCCACCTCAGACATGTATTTTTACTCCCCAATTATTATTTCTGGCTATGAGTATACATTGTCTTCACATATTTTAATTTTATTACTCCAGTAAAGTAAGGAATTCTCCACGATTTACGTTGTCATCTATATATTTAAACAAAAGGCGTTTTCTTTTGTAAATCGCCAACAACTCACCAAAACGCCGTTTGAATAACTGCAATCAGTTCCAGTAACTGACAACAGATGGCAGTACCTCACCCATATAGTTCCAGTAACTGACAACAGATGGCAGATATTTAAAACACGAGACATGGTGCGTTTTCACGTGATAGTTATTTATGAGAATTATAAAGGAGGGGAATATTTTCTATGATGTTTCTACGATATGTATACTGGAATAGAGTTATAAAACAAGGGAAATGTTGAAGAACATTAACTGACAGTTACCGGGTGAGTTAGCTGTGGTCGTTACGGCATGACTGCTGGCAGTCGCTCACATCCGGGAGGCGAGGAGGTTCGAATCCCCCCGCCGGCAACCTTGAAGATGGTCTTCTGTGGTTTCCCATCTTCCTTCCAGGCAAATGCCGAGGTTGGTCCCTACCTATAGGCCACAGCCGCTACCTTCCAACTCCTCGACCTTCCATTCCCCCTTTCCTCCCCAACGGTACTTGTAGCTCACCCATTGGGTGTCCGTCTCGAAGCAGCTACAAAACTGGCGAGCCGAACATGTCCTCGGACACTCCCGGCACTAAAAGCCATATGCTAAAAAAACTGACAGTTGGATGTGTATGTTGTTTATGTACCTTAATATTGCAATTTCTTCCCAATGCTTCGTTGGTCAAGTTGGTAGCATCCTAGACTAAAAGTTATAATTATGCACCGTCGATATACTCTTAAATTATTAAAGAAAAAAAGTAGTTTACCAGGCACTCGCGCGTGTCCACAATTGCTTTCGCCATGAGACACACTTGGCAAACATAATTCGTTTGAAGGGCTCCGACATCGTGGTCACTCAGCCCCCTGTACTTTGGTGTGTATGTGTAAACATTTCTCTGATAACCTGTGTTATTGTGATGGCTGCAAGGAGACGGCCGAGGCCTTAAGTTAGGAACCATCCTGGTATTTGCCTTGAGTGGAAGTGGGAAACCACGGAAAACCACATCCAAGATTGTTGGGGTGGGAATCAAACCTTCCTATTCTTAGTTATACCTCAAGAGACTGAGTGTGCCCCGTTTTTGCCCTCAGACCAGAATTAAATTTCTTGGCAGAGCAGGGAATGTAACCCGGGATCCGGGGCGATAGCGAAGAATGGGTGGGCTTCCATGTGTTAATACGATTTTTGTCATGCACCGGACATAGAATTCTAAAACTGCCTCCATAAGGGTGACTGCCGAAGTGAGTATTGAGTATAGGCCTATGCTCATTCCAATATGTTGTATGCAGATGATGCGGCATCGCCTACACTCACGCCAGTGGAGTTGCAACAGACTTAATTGCTACAAGAATGCATGTGAACGTTTTGGTCTCACCATTAATGTTCAGAAGACCAAGGTTCTGGCACAACCTTAACCAGGCACTTCCCTTCCGCACTTCAACATTTCTATCTCAGATACTCCATTGGAGCAGGTAGACCACTTCTCGTATCTGGGCAGTCTGCTATCTCTACACAGCAATTGTGGGCAGGATGTTGAGAAGAGAATCGGTGCTGCCCATGCGGCATTTGGGCGACTATCGCACTGGGTCTTCTTGAATAAAGATCTGACCGTGAAGACGAAGCTCATGGTGTACCAAGCTGTTGTCATCTCAACATTGTTGTATGGCTGTGAAACCTGGACCCTCTATCGACATGACTTCCGAAAGCTTGAGCGCTTCCATCAACAGAAACTTCGATCCATCCTTAAGATAAAGTGGGAAGACCACATCACCAATCTTGATGTTCTTGAGAAAGCGCTTGCTAATAGTATAGAATCATCCATCATTGGTCATCAACTTAGATGGATTGGACATGTCCATCGGATGGATGATACGAGACAACCACGCCAGGTTCTGTATGGTGAACTCACCTCCGGCACCAGACCTCATGGAGGCCCTAAGAGACGTTACAAGGACCAATTTAAGCAGAATATGAAGTTGACAGGACTCAATCCACAAACCTGGGACCAGCTTGTTAAAGACCGTTCAACTTGGCGCCAGACCATCCCGGCTGCTGTCAAAATGTTTGAAGAAGAACGTCGTAGAATTGTTAAGGCCAAGCGACAAGCACGAATGCTCCGTGGAGCACAGCCACGCCCTCCACCAACAGTTCTGTGTGATCTGTGTGGACGTTTGTTTCATGCTCCCATTGGGCTGTTCAGTCACCGCAAACATGCCCACAGACCTCAACCTTAGATTATTTTAGACTGTTTTGGAAGAAGATGTATACTCGGAAACAAGTTGAAGCCGACAACGATGCTCATTCCAGTAGTTGGCGAAGTGATTCTATGTTCCCCTGCAAAATGTACTGCCATATCCTATAACAGGTGATGAAAATTGCTGATTTAGAGCAGTTTCGTACTGTTTATATCAAAATGAGGAACGTCATTCTGAGCTGAGTTTTCAAGCTATGGTAAAAAAATTCACTGGAAGGAACAATTATAAGGATTTTATTATAGGTGATCAGTCTCATCGCATTCTCCTCAGCAACCAACTTGAGTATGAAAGTCTCTGGACGGTGAATACACTGGTCATGTAAAACTTCATTGTATAAGACAATTGTTTAATGATTATTTGTTCAGAGTAATGAGTCTAACTACGCTGTTGATTTCAGCAATGGAAATATTATTTGCCATTTAATATTTAGCGGCTCCATTGATGCAGGACACTCTAGTGTTATCGAATAATACGAAGCCACTTTTAAAATCCAATATCAATAGACCATTTCAGAAACAATTCCAGATATGCAGTAGAGTGTAAGGTCCTTTATGATCAAATGTAAACATTGTTCTACATTGTATTTCTCTTGCGTAAAATCAACGTGTGGTTACTTTGGCCTTTACTGTTGTGATGGTAAAATTGATCTGCTAGAATCAGGGACCCGGAACAGAACTGAAATGTGTTACGTACCGCTGTGTTCCACGTTACGTTACGTATGCCATACCGCGGCCCCGAGCTGGCTTGCGGTATCGTTCCGTAACTTGGAACTCGGTACGAGCATGTGGAACGTTACAGCCGGAACTCGACTCCCAACTGTACCGAGCATCATGGTACGTGTTAGCGGAACGTTACGTATGGAACGGAACATGACTGGAACGATTCCTCAGCGTTACCAGTAGGAAAGTTACTCTGCGGACCGTTCTTGGTAATCGAAATAGAGTAACGTTTCCACCAGTACCCGGTTACACTGTGTACCCTTCCAGGTTATACCAACCAGCCACCCGGTATCTATGAGTAACGTTCCAGGTTCTCATGATCCAACGGAAAGTGGAACGGTACAGAGCCTGTAACAGTACAGCAGCATTTTCCAAAATGTATGTAGGCCTACAGACTATTACAGGACTGTTACCGGTACTACTGTACACTAGCTATTAAAACCATTATGGCCATTACACCGAATTTTTACGTAGACTATTACGGCTATTACACATTCTATTTAGTTACCACGGCAATTGTAACATTGCGTTTATTACACTGTTACGCTGGTTGTTACAAACTGTCACATAATAGCCTAATTACACAACAACTACATCAATTACATACCTGTTATCTTATCTAGGGGCATTTCTTTCATGATATCGAAATACTCTATCTAGCCTAAGGATGTTTTTCAGTATATACTGTCCTACCTAGAACCCTGATAAAAAGATCCTTTTTTTCCTGCGTCAACAACAATCCCAGTTTGAACGATGCCATATGCAATTCCAGGCAAATTATTTATTCAAAAATAGGATAATTACTTCTTGAAATATCAATAAAAATAAAAATACTGATTTCAGTCTGAGTGCGTGCCGCATCAGACAGGGCAAGGCACTTGCTCGTTTCGATCGCGGTCATACTGTAGCCTACGTTAGAAATATGTTTCCTAAAAACAATACGATGGATCCCATTGATTCGAAATATTTATTGTTGCTCCATATAGACGTTTGGAACATAAGCGATTGTTCATCGGTCCATATATTTGAAGTTTTTATGGAATTTGTCTCATACCGACAGTAGTGGCTACACTGGCTAAAGCGCAGCATTAGGTCATGGGGCCAAGCTCTCTGCTGACTCGGTAGACGCGTGGGTTCGAGCCCCACCGTCGGCCGTCCTTGAAATGGTTTTCCGTGGTTTCCCCATTTTCAACACCAGGCAAATGCTGGGACGGTACCTTCGGACAGGCCACAGCCGCTTCCTTCCACTTCCTTGCCCAGTTTCATTCACCATCATTCATTTCATCTCTCATTAACTCCTCTCATGAGGTTGGCGTCCGGAAGGGCATCCGGCCGTAAAAACCATCGCCACAAAGACTTCCATCACAACTCATCCCCGACCCCGTTGGAAAACCAGGAATAATAAGGGGTAGACATACAATGAAATGGAATTTGTCTGATAGGCCTAAACTTTGTTATTGTGATGTCTGTAGTAACGTGTGTATTTGTAATGATGGCATGGCTTGGAAAGGAGTAGGCCGTGGCCTTGACTTAGGAACTATCCACGCATTTTCCCGGAGTAGAAGTGGGAAACCAGGGAAAACCACTCTAAGATGGCTAAGATGGGAATCCAACTCACCTTCTCACAGTGTTGTCATATAAGGCAGAGTGTAACCTACACACCAAACTTTAGCTCCTTTGTGACCAATAATAGTATTTCTTTTCTAAATTAAACCTCCCGTTCTTGCTTTTCGTTTACTTGATAGCCTATTTTCATTTAGTAGTGATAGAAGCCATTTTTCAGTGATGCTTAATTCTAATAATGAAAGCTATTCAGTCGTGTTGACCGCCTGAAAAGCTTCCTTTATTATTTACATTTATGTAAGAAAGGCCTATGACATCACATATAGTCCGTGTGTGTGCACGTATCTGTGTGTTTGCATGTGTCCGTCGCCTCGCTCCTCTCCCTTATAAAATCTAAACTGCTGGAGCGATTTCAACGAAACTCGGTAAGGTCAGAGTACTATTTTGTCCAACCCCAACTGTCCTCTTCAAATTTTATTACATATCACCAATCCAACATGGCAACTGCGCGAAATATTTTACCGGCATTCCATATCTCCGAAACTATTACAGATATCACCCTGAAGTTTTGTATGGTGGAAAAAAGCACTAATAGAAGTGTAACTATGGGATTCTCAAAAACCTCTTTACAAAACGAACATGGCGGCCAAGCGAAGTTGTTGTATTTAAATAGACTTTTCTCGCATTTAATCTAACCGAGCGCCGTCATACATGGTACAGCAAATGGTATACACCTTGTAATGCCTATTCAGCTCAATTGTTTACATAACTTCAAGATGGCGGCTGTGCGAAATTTTAAAATTAGGGTTTATTTCTTGTGCCCTAATCATGCGATCGAAACCAACGTTTGAACAATAAACCTACGCAATAATCATCATCTAATAGTACATAGCTCTATGGCCTACAAAGTATATAAAAATCCAATATGGTGGCCATCCGAAATATTTAAACGATTCTTAATGTCACTAATCTGTGACAGCAATCAAACTTAATTGTTTTTTTAACCACGAGATGGCGCCAGTGTCAATTTTAAAATCTATTTTTTGCCTATTTCTATTTATGAAAAAAATAGGCTTATGAGATCACCTTTTGTCGTGTGTGTGTCCCGAGTGTGTGTCTCCATCTCCCACTAATAAAATCTATGTGGCTGGATAGACTTCAATTAAATTCGGTAAGGTCATAGTACTATTCTGGCCGACCCCGACCGTGCCCTACAAATTTACGTTTCAACAATCCAACATGGCGGCTGTGCAAAATATTTCACTGGCATTCTATATCTCGAATCTCAGAAGACTTCCGTTACTTAGGAAGCAAAATAACCAGTGATGGACGGAGGAAAGAGGTTATAAAAAGTAGGTTGGATCAGACAAGGAAAGCATTTCTACAGAAAAGAAATCTGTTGGCATCGAGCGTGGCGCTCTATGGAAGTGAAAATTGGACTATTGGTGCAGCAGAAAAGAGGAGAATTGAATCGTTTGAAATGTGGTGTTACAGCAGAATGATGAAGATCAGATGGGTTGATAGGGTTACAAACGAAGAGGTATTAAGACGAGTGGGAGAGGAGAGATGTTTCTGGCAACCGCTAATGAAGAGAAGAGATAGGATGGTAGGACACATACTAAGACACCCAGGAATAGCAAACTTAGTTATGGAAGGAAGGGTCGAGGACAAGAACTGTAGGGGTAAACCGAGATTAGAATATGTTAAACAGTTTGCCTCGAATGTAGGGTGTGGTAGCTATGTAGAGATGAAACTCTTAGCTCAGGACAGGGAGGCAAGGAGAGCGGGATTAAACCAATCAAAAGACTGAAGACTCAAACAACAACATCAGCCGATATGAATGAATTGATAAATATCAAAGACACAAGATAAATGTATAGCATAACACTAAAAAGTCCTTTGGTATTAAACCTTATAGGTGCACCATAAAGAAGGATGGAAAATTGAACGCCTAAATCAACATACCGTAACATGATGTATGAAAATATGATAAAATAATAATTTGCAACAAATTTCAAACACATATTAAAACTCTAAAGATGACTGATTTTCTTACAGATCACTGCCAGTGGAAGAACGTGGCTAGTATTAAGGGACTTTTTTCAAGAAACATTGTGTGTCTGTGTGTGTATATGTCTGCTCCCCCCTTTCAATTGAAACACGAAATTTTCAACAGAGGTAGCACTAGAAAAGGGCACCTCAGTGTCATGTTTATTTTGCCGCCATCTTTACCAAATCTCAATTGTGGCTACTTAATTGGTCAAAACTTAACATTAATAAACGACTAAACTAATCATCAGGGACCCGGAACAGAACTGAAATGCGTTAAGTACCGCTGTGTTCCACGTTTCGTAACGTATACCATACCGCGGCCCCGAGCTGGCTTGCGGTATCGTTCCGGAACTGTAACTTGGAACTCGGTACGAGCATGTGGAACGTTGCAGTCGGAACTCGACTCCCAACTGTACCGAGCATCAAGGTACGTGTTAGCGGAACTTCAGCTCCTTTGTGACCAATAATAGTATTTTTTTCTAAGTTAAACCTCCTGTTCTTGCTTTACGTTTACTTGTTAGCCTATTTTCATTTAGTAGTGCTAGAAGCCATTTTTCAGTAATGCTTAATTCTAATAATGAAAGCTATTCAGTCGTGTTGACTGACTGAAAAGCTTCCTTTATTATATACATTTATGAAAGATAGGCCAATGACATCACATATAGTCCATGTGTGTGTACGTATGTGTGTGTTTGCATGTGTCCGTCGCCTCAATCCCCTCCCTAATAAAATCTAAACTGCTGGAGCGATTTCAACGAAACTCGGTAAGGTCATAATACTATTTTGTCCGACCCAACTGTGTTCTTCAAATTTTATTACACCTCACCAAACCAATATCATAACGAATAGAATATAAAGTGTGCTCTCTTCTCCATCAATAGCATGTAATGAATACGGATCGGGTTGGCACTCGCCGCTATGCAGCGCTACAGTCGACTTGAGATTGTTGATTTCCACATATGTTTATGTGCGATATATTAAGTATTTAATCGGTCGGAATGTTTTGGTGGTGTTCTGTGCAAACGTTTATTGATATACAAGTGCTTACACTATTACTTCATAGTACTAATACCTGAAATGCTATTGTAGGAAGCATTAACTGAAATGGAATTTAATTTCTTGTCGTGTGTTGACGTTATCTTCGTGTGTTAATTTTATTGTTATTTAATGTAAGTAAACTGCAGTTTAGCCCTTACATTTTCATGAGTGCTTAATGTGAGTAGTGAAGATGCCTTGCTCTTTTGTACCAATAGGCAGATCTAGCTGTGGGGACTGTAAAGAGGTCAGACGGCTTTTCAAACCTCCTAAAGATTAGGAACGTTATATAAAGTGCAAAGGGGCCATACCAGGGAAGGATAGGGAACTTACTGAAAAGTCCTACATCTGTGATGCTCACTTTTTAGAAGATTTAATTGTTAAATTTGACAAATTTGTGATAGAAGGGAAGGAAGTATTACTTCTCTCAAGAACCAACTGGCGATTGAAAGACTACCGTATTTCCTCGCATAATCGTCGCACTTTTTTTTGCCAAAATTTCGTGGAAAAAAGCAGGGTGCGACGATTATGCGAAGAATATTTAATTTCAAAGAATATACTGTATCATTATTTGTTGCACGGGCCAGTCATTCACATAGCGTGAGTCATAGCCCGCAGCCAGAGACAGGGTTCTTTCTTCTAACAAGGTCACGACAGGTTAACGCTCGCGGAATGTGCTGACGAAGCTGGCCATTCGCGTCGTGGTTCATAGCCCGCAGGCATAAAGACGAGATTACTTTCTCCTGATAAGATCACGCCAGATTAGGCCAATAAACTCGCGGAATGTGCGCTGGCCGTTCGCGTCACAGTTCATAGCCGGCAGGCTTAACGATGAGGTTACTTTCTCCTGACAAGACCACACCAGTTTAGGCCTATACGCTCGCGGAATGTGCGCTGGCCGTTCGCGTTGCGGTTCATAGCCAGCAGGCATAAAGACAAGATTACTTTCTCCTGACAAGATCACGCCAGATTATACGCTCGCCGAATGTGCTAAGTGACGAAGCTTGCCACTCGCGTCACAGTTCATTGCCCGCAAGCATAAAGACGAGATATTTTTCGTCTGACAAAGTCGCGCCAGGTTATAAAGTCGCGGCAGCGTGTGCAACTGACTGGCGCCCAAATACGAACATGCTATGCGACGATTATGCGATGAAATTTTATAAACCTATTTTAGTGTTTAAAAAGTGGGGTGCGACGATTATGCGGTGGCGACAATTATGCGAGGAAATACGGTATTCTGTTCCACATATATTTCCTAATTTGCCTAAGTATTTGTCCAGTATGGTGTAAATAAAAATGTTCTTCATGCCACTACTTCTGTGAAGAAAGGGATGAGAATAAAAAGACAATGAGTTAAAAAACATATATGTACCGTAATGCTGAAGAAGGCGTGATCAGTTTTAGACAATAGCCTACTCTATGAAGGGGTCATGACTATGCCTTCCATGTCTGTTTAATGTTAAGTTCTTCTGAAATTATGGTAGTTTACTGATTTTGGTGTTTGTGGAGTGAAATTTATGGTTATTATCGAATTTTATAGTAATCTACGGTAAAGTTGAAAGTTGCGTTCGTACGGCTTTTTTTTTCTGTGTTGCAAGTCTGTTAAGGGAATGTAAAATGTGTAACAATGTGAAGAAATCCTCTCTGATAGCGAGGTTAATTGTTCCGTTCTTTTTTTAATTTACCGATAGCTGGCAAAACTTATTGCATTTTGAACTTGCTCTCTGTCTTCGCTTATTGTCGAAACTGGACTATTACAGGGACGACTTATTAAATTATAATTGGGCACAGTAAAGTAAGTGGAGATCTCCAACTTATTAGCGCCTATGAGGATATCTTGCGGTGTTTTAACATGTAAAACGGGTCGCAAGGTTTTAAAAGTCTCGTAAGCACCAATGCTAACTTACATCACAGATCGGAGCCAGCGCTGCGCTGCGGCGGACCATGCGTACTAGGCCAGTGATATCACTTCTTATTCTATTCGTTATGCCAACATGGCAACTGTGCAAAATATTTCAACGGCATTCCATATCTCCGAAACTATTACAGATATCACCCTGTAGATTTGTATGGTGGAAAAAGCACTAATAGAAATGTAACGATGGGACTATCAAAAATCTCTTTACAAAACGAACATGGTGGCCAAGCGAAGTTGTTGTATTTAAATAGACCTTTCTCGCCTTTAAACCATCCGAACGCCGTCACACATGGTACAGCAAATGGTATACACCTTGTAATGCACTGGCATCCTATTCAGCTCAATTGTTTACATAACTTCAAGATGGCGGCTGTGCGAAATTTTAAAATTAAGGTTTAATATCTTGTGTCCTAATCATGCGATCAAAACCAACGTTTGAACAATGCACCTACGCAATAATCATCATCTAACAGTACATAGCCCTATGGCCTACAATGAATATAAAAATCCAATATGGTGACCATCAGAAATAGTTGGACGATTCACAATGTCAACTAATCTGTGCCAGCAATCAAACTTAATTGTTTTTTTAACCACGAGATGGCGCCAGTGTCTAATCTTAAAATCTCGTTTTTAGCCTATTTATGAAAAAAATAGGCTTATGAGATCATCTTTTGTCCGTGTGTGTGCCCCCACCCCCCCACTAATAAAATCTAAGTGGCTGGATAGACTTCAATTAAATTCGGTAAGGTCATTGTACTATTCAGGCCGACCCCGACCGTGCCCTACAAATTTTATAATCCAACATGGCGGCTGTGCGATATATTTCACTGGCATTCTATATCTCCGAATCTCAGAAGACTTCTGTTACTTAGGAAGCAAAATAACCAGTGATGGATGGAGGAAAGGGGATATAAAAAGTAGGTTGGCTCAGGCAGGGATGGCATTTCTACAGAAAAGGAATCTGTTGACATCGAGCGTGGCACTCTATGGAAGTGAAAATAGGACTATTGGTGCAGCAGAAAGGAGGAGATTTGAAGCGTTTGAAATGTGGTGTTACAGGAGAATGATGAAGATCAGATGGGTAGATAGGGTTACAAACGAAGAGGTATTAAGACGAGTGGGAGAGGAGAGATGTTTCTGAAGACCACTAATGAAGAGAAGAGATAGGATGGTAGGACACATACTAAGACACCCAGGAATAGCAAACTTAGTTATGGAAGGAAGGGTCGAGGACAAGAACTGTAGGGGTAGACCGAGATTAGAATATGTTAAACAGTTTGCCTCGAATGTAGGGTGTGGTAGCTATGTAGAGATGAAACCCTTAGCTCAGGACAGGGAGGCATGGAGAGCGGGATAAAACCAGTCAAAAGACTGAAGACTCAAACATCAGCCGATATGAATTGATAAATACCAAAGGCACAAGATGAAAGTATAGCGTAACACTAAAGTGTCCCTTGGTATTAAACCTTATATGGTGCACCATAAAGAAGGATGGAAAATTGAACTCCTAAATCAACATACCGTAACATGATGTATGAAAATATGATAAAATAATTATTTGAAACAAATTTCCAACACATATTAAAACTAACAAGAAGTTCTGTGACGAACTAAAGAGCCTACTTTTCCTAAAATTAAGATTCATGCCAATGATTAATCTACAGTATATGAACCTATCTAGAATAATGACGAAATTAAGTTGGTAATATCGAAATGTCTAATTAGTTCGAAATATACCTGGTATAATGTAGCCTAATAGAGCAGTACTGTTGGCAGCCCTGGCGACTTAATATAAACGTCTTCGTTTTTTCTCTTAAGATACAGAATACACAATTTGGTTGAATTCCAATGAACTTTACATGCAGTTAGACTCTGGATTTATCAGCACGCGTAAAAGCATGTTTGGCAACAATGTCATGCGTGTGCTGGTCAGAAATGATCTGAGATATTATGATATCTTGTTGTACCAATTATGGATGAAATCCATTTGTTAGTATAGAAGTTACATGTTTTTTTTTAAATTGGACCTATCTGCAGGCTTAGAATCATGTTGGCAGCACTGACTTATATTGATTACTCCAAATTTATCTAGAATGCCAGGTGCTATACGTGTGCAAAGTATGGAGCTGCTGGCTTGCATATTTTCTGATTTATTGATATTAGGGAAAAAATATAGACATCATTTATTAACAGTTGGCAGCCCTGATTGCTCTTAAGAATAAGCATAGTCATTGTAATGGCCAACGCGGGAAGTCAACAACCCACCAAGAGTATTCTGGTAATAGTGGACAATGTATAAAAATTTGTTGGCCAAAGCATTAGATAATGATGTGATAATACAAAGAGTTGACTTTACAAAGGTCGCTTGACAATTTAGCAAACATGTGGAGGACCAGACAATATTATTGTCACTAAATAAGGAAGTCCAGGAAGGCATAAAGGACACGACACCACCACTAACTAATAATAAGATATATTATCAAATAGGTGGCACATAAAACATAATATCCAAAGGTGACACATAAACAAATATTCAAAGGTGGCACATAAACATATGAGAAACACTAGCACAAATTTACACAATTGAAGAAACACTCAAAGAATTAACACACGTTACGTCTTGAGCCTAAAACACACATATTGTCTTGAACGTAGCTGCAGATCAGTACATCATAGAACGGCATGCAATACACGGCGGTTCCAAAGAATGATATAATTTAAATATGCAACACAAGTGGAGTTGCAACAAATAATGAAAAAACAGGTCGCATGGAACGAGAATGTGTCGTCGAACCAGGACTGACTTACAGTGATGCGCCGATACTGTAAGCCCAAAATGAATTGTTAATAAAATAAATTATGTGTGAAACACCGGAAGTCAAAGTAGTTGCTGCCATACAAATACCGGGATATGCCAATCGCACGGTATTGTCACAATAGTAAAGTAGTTAAACCCAGCGTCAACTTCCATTCCAGTGATGTTGCAGGAAGTCAAAGTAGTTGCTATCATACAAATACCGGGATATGCCAATCGCGCGGTATTGTCACAATAGTAAAGTAGTTAAGCCCAGCGTCAACTTCCATTCCAGTGATGTTGCAGGAAGTCAAAGTAGTTGCTATCATACAAATACCGGGATATGTCAATCGCGCGGTATTGTCACAATAGTAAAGTAGTTAAGCCCAGCGTCAACTTCCATTCCAGTGATGTTGCAGGAAGTCAAAGTAGTTGCTATCATACAAATACCGGGATATGCCAATCGCACGGTATTGTCACGATAGTAAAGCAGTTTAGCCTAGCGTCAACCTCCATTAGTGATGATGCCTGGCTTCGTAACATGCTTCCAGACACGATGAATTACTTATCACACGAAGCATCATCATTATTCATACGCGTGAAGACAAATTGTTAGGCAGTAAATGAAGATAGAAGTAAACACATTAACAAACTATCCGACGCCGCGGATTGAAGAATTCGTCGACATGGCGCGTAGCACCATCAAGCATGGTGATGATGAGATCGAAAATCACCATAATGTCACTGCCCAAACAAAATATGAATCATGTGCATAGGACATGATTGCTAAGCACGGTTACTATGAAGATAGCACCAATTATAGAAATGATTAGCTGGATACTTGTTGATATATCACAACCAGCGTTGAAACACAACATTGTGTCATGGCCACACTTAGAGAACAACGAAGAAGAAAAACGTGATTGGTCGCTACAAGCAGCAAGGAGGCCTCTGATAGGCTGGAAGCAGCCAATCACAGTAGAGAGTTTAAAAACAAGAAAGAGGCCTCTGATAGGCCGAAAGCAGCCAATCACAGTAAAGAGTTCAAACAAGTTAAAGAAGAATCAATGTGGCCAACTTAGAATACAAAATTACCTTCTAAGCCAAAATATCCTACTGGAAACACGGCAGTGGGAATACTACATGCAATCAAAACAAATAAATCATGACAACTAATCAACATAAACAAAACCAACCTGACAATGAATAAATGCAATGAAGACAAATAATACAGATATGTACAACCACACAGAGTGGAAACAAATGGGGAAACACAAAAACTGGTTTGCCAAGACAGTGGCCGAACCATATTGCCCGCACAGAAACAACAGGCAGGTTATATAAATAATTCATTCTTTTGGGCTAATGCCGTGTGTATTTTTAATTTAAAACCATACGTTTCGGAGAAACCTTGCCTCCTTTTTCAATGGAGGTTGTTTATGAAAATACAAGAGTGTTTAGTTCTGCAGCAACAAGGGAGACACCTTGACGATGGGACGTTTCAAGAGTCCAGAGGTGGTATGTAGAGAGACCACACGAGCTAGGCCGTCCTTACCACAATGAACCTCAAGAATTCGTCCACGTCGCCAGTAAGTAGGAGAAACATTGTCGTCCATAATAAGCACAAGCGTGCCAACCTTGAGGTTAGGAGACATACGGTTCCACTTGCGACGTTGTTGAAGGGAGAGTAAATGATCTGTGGACCATTTACGCCACAATGAAGTCATAATCTGTTGAAGTAATTGCCATCTAGACAACCTATTGATGGGCACTTCAGAAGCGTCAGGAATGGGCAAGGCATTCAAAGGTCGTCCAACAAGAAAGTGACCTGGCGAGAGATAGCACAAGTCAGTAGGATCCTCAGTCATAGGCGAAATGGGTCTAGAATTTAGAATGGCTTCAATTTGCACCACGAGAGTGGTCAATTCTTCATACGTAAGTACTTGAGCCTTCATGATTCTTATTAAATGAGATTTCAAAGATTTGATGTTTGCCTCCCAAATTCCACCAAAGTGCGGAGAACTAGGAGGAATGAAGTGCCACTGAATTAGTAGCGATGACGTAGAATCTTGAACAACAGATTGAAAATCTGCAGAGGAGAGCAACGTACCAAGATCAGCAAGGTCAGACTGTGCGCCTTGAAAGTTGGTACCATTGTCGGAATACACTTGAGCGGGAACGCCCCTTCTACTGCAGAAGCGAGTAAAAGCTACAACGAAAGCATGACTGGAGAGGGAAGTGACGACGCCGTAGGTATCAATTGACAATAAATAGAGACAAGCTCCATAGGCCAGCTGACTGCTGTCGCAAAAGCCATGAAGTTGCATAGATTTGATTTCTGAAGCAGGCTTAATGAAACGTGGAGTAGAAATCTCAGAAATCGCAGGTAAATTGCTATAAATGTTCAGCCAAGCTTGCGCGATTTCCATTGGAAGGGGGTCATCCCAACCGAGTTTGTGAATCCACAAATCTTGGAAGAGAATCTTACAAGCAACCACAATAGGTGACACTAAACCCAAAGGGTCAAAGATAGAGGCAACAATGGACAAAAATGAACGCTTAGTAAAGGTAATTGAAGTGTCACAGCTCACGATAGGTGACTGAATCCGCAACAAGTCATCGATAGGTTGCCAATAAAGTCCTAGCGTTCTGGCGACTGTTTCTTCACCATCGCCGAAACTACGGAGTTGTTGTTTCTCTTGTTGAACAAGAGGAATGTTATCTAATAGAGTCATGGAGTTTGAACTCCACTTACACAGTTCAAAACCACCTAATCTCAAAAGAAGGGTCAATTCATCATACAGAATGAGTGCGTCATGCTCGGAATCACATCCCGAGATACAATCATCAACATAGAAGTCGTTTAAAACAATCTGAGTGGCAGCTGGAAAAGCTGTGCCATCAGTGAGGGCGAGCTCCTTTAGCACACGAGTGGCTAAGAAGGATGCTGGGGCAGTACCATATGTAACGGTGTTTAATTGATATTCTACTATAGGGTCTGAAGGAGAGTCTCTCCAAAATATTCTCTGTAAGTCACGATCTTTGTGATCTACAAGAATCTGTCTGTACATTTTACTCAGATCAGCTGCAAACGCTATCAAGTGAGTACGGAACCGAAGCAAAATAGAGAACAAATCCTGCTGAATTACAGGGCCCACCAACAAAGTATCATTAAGGGAGCACCCAGACGTAGTAACCATCGAAGCGTCAAATACCACTCTGAGCTTTGTAGAAGTACTGTGCGGCTTGAAAACAGGATGATGGGGAATGTAGTAAACTTCACCATCAGTCGGGTGGGGGGCAACTTGCATATGGTTTAAGGCTAGATATTCATGCATGAATTCAGTGTATTCTAACCTTAACTCAGGGTTACGAGCCAAACGTCTTTCGAGAGAGTGAAAACGTTTTAGTGTAGCGTAGCGAGAGGCACCTAGAGGCTCCGAGTCTACCTTGCGAGGGAGTCTAACCACAAATCTACCATCGTCTTTGCGAGTGGTAGTAGCAACGAAGTGTTCTTCACATATGGATTCATCAACAGACAACACTGGGGTTTCAACTTCTTCAACGTTCCAAAACGCTTCCAGCTGTTGTTCTACATGAGGGCGTGAGAGTGTAAGTGCTGATACCACGTGCGATGGTTGCGAGGTGCTTGCACTGGGCAGCTTCCCAGAAAACACCCAACCCACAGAGGTATTTTGAATGATGGGCAAATCACCAACTGGTATGATTTTACCAGGACATAACAGGTCAAAGAAATATTCTGCACCAAGAACAAGATCAATAGATTTAGTGCAATTGAAATCAGGATCAGCTAAATCAATATGTGATGGAATGTTCCATTCAGAGGTATCGAAACCAGCAGCGGGTAGCTCAAGTGCAATATTGGGAACCACGAGACATTCAAGCTTAGCAGACCAATTAGTAGCACAGGCAAAAACGTTCACATCAGCAACAACAGTAGCAGTGCTTTGATTTTGACCAACACCGTGAATGTGTACCTTCATAGGTTTGGTGTGGAGTCTTAATTTCTTAATTAAGTGTGACGAAATTAAGTTACAATCTGATGCAGAGTCAAGTAGTGCAGTGACAGGTACACGTAAGCCATTGCCAGCTAATATATTCAACTTGGCAGTGGGTAATAGCGTCCTTGAAAATTGATTGTCACGAGCGACGTTACTGCAACTAGTGTTTACCACGTTAGCATGAGCTTGAGAAGCATCATTACTAGTGCCACTGGAGGGCTCATAGTGAAGAAGAGTGTGGTGTTTTCGGGAACAAGTGTTACAAGAGTACTTCGAACATTGATGATTAGGCTCGAAATTACGCAAACAATTATAACACAATTTTCGAGACCTGACAAAATCCCATTTGGCTGTGGACGAAAGTTTGATAAAGGTACCACATTTCGACAATTGGTGATCAATGCTCCTACAATATGTACAACGAGATTTGGTAGTAGTTAACATGGGTTTCTGAGGCAAATGACCTTCAGCTTTAAGTTTGGTTACAGCAGTATGTAATGCAGGCCTGGACCCATTCTTTTCAGTTATTTCCAGTACCTTGCATTTTTTCTCTAAGAAGCTGACCAAGTCCTGGAGAGTGGGAATTCTCCCAGAATCAACATGATTCTCCCATTCACGGATGCTATCATTATCTAGTAGCTCCAATATAAAATGTGACAATAACAGGTCTTGAAGGGAAACCCCGTTAAAGTCCAAAGCTTCTAACGCATTGACATGAGAAACAAAGTGGTCGATGATGGCACGCAATGACACTGAATCATTACCGTATGCGGGGGGCTTGAAAAGCTTGGTAACATGATTGTGCGCTATGAGCCTAATGTTATTGTATCGAGTTGTCAGCAAGTTCCATGCAACCATAAAGTTATCATCTGACACAGTAATGTTCTTTAAGAGGAGTTTGGCCTCACCACTAAGACTAGAATTAAGGTAGTAGAACTTAACAATATCAGACAGAGCATGGTTATCAATTACTATAGCCTTGAAGCTATCTCTGAAATTCAACCAGTCTGTGAAGTCGCCACTGAACTGCGGAATTTGAATTTCAGGCAACTTTATATGCGCTGCAGCTACGTTAGCAGTAGGAAATTGTGCACTCTGCAAATTATTCAAAGGGTTATCACTGTCTGTAGTGTTGGATTTTTTGAAATTGTCACAATGTAGTTTAATTTTAACCATCAACTCAAAATATTTATCTTCGAAGTCACAACGTTCGGCTATTTCTTCGTCGATATTGTCTGTAATATCCTCTAAAGCGACTTGCGCTTCGTTATATTGTTTATAAATTTCCTCGCATTTGTGTTTGCGTAACACTAACATTTGATATTGCTCTTCTGTAATGTCCTGAAAGTTGCTAATTACTTTTTCTTGTGAGGTAAGCATGGCCTTAGCGACTGCACGCTTCCTAACTAAAGGTCGTTTTTGGGCATCCTCCATAATGACCTTAGGATTGCCCGCCTAGATGTAATTACCAGAGTTGCACACCTAACTAACACAACAACTAACTAACACAAAAAATAAACACTGAGACAATGGTCTCGATTAAGTTGTAAACAAACATCTGAACATAGAATACTGTATTGTGTCCTTGGGAAGTTAATGGGAACGTATACAATTTAAATTTATGGCCTTCCTGGTGAAATAGCAAGAAACAAGGGCCCAACATGGCCAACACAATGCTTAATAATTCAAAGTAGTGAACAGCTCAATATCCGGCCCGGAGGACCAAATAATGTAATGGCCAACGCGGGAAGTCAACAACCCACCAAGAGTATTCTGGTAATAGTGGACAATGTATAAAAATTTGTTGGCCAAAGCATTAGATAATGATGTGATAATACAAAGAGTTGACTTTACAAAGGTCGCTTGACAATTTAGCAAACATGTGGAGGACCAGACAATATTATTGTCACTAAATAAGGAAGTCCAGGAAGGCATAAAGGACACGACACCACCACTAACTAATAATAAGATATATTATCAAATAGGTGGCACATAAAACATAATATCCAAAGGTGACACATAAACAAATATTCAAAGGTGGCACATAAACATATGAGAAACACTAGCACAAATTTACACAATTGAAGAAACACTCAAAGAATTAACACACGTTACGTCTTGAGCCTAAAACACACATATTGTCTTGAACGTAGCTGCAGATCAGTACATCATAGAACGGCATGCAATACACGGCGGTTCCAAAGAATGATATAATTTAAATATGCAACACAAGTGGAGTTGCAACAAATAATGAAAAAACAGGTCGCATGGAACGAGAATGTGTCGTCGAACCAGGACTGACTTACAGTGATGCGCCGATACTGTAAGCCCAAAATGAATTGTTAATAAAATAAATTATGTGTGAAACGCCGGAAGTCAAAGTAGTTGCTGCCATACAAATACCGGGATATGCCAATCGCACGGTATTGTCACAATAGTAAAGTAGTTAAACCCAGCGTCAACTTCCATTCCAGTGATGTTGCAGGAAGTCAAAGTAGTTGCTATCATACAAATACCGGGATATGCCAATCGCGCGGTATTGTCACAATAGTAAAGTAGTTAAGCCCAGCGTCAACTTCCATTCCAGTGATGTTGCAGGAAGTCAAAGTAGTTGCTATCATACAAATACCGGGATATGCCAATCGCGCGGTATTGTCACAATAGTAAAGTAGTTAAGCCCAGCGTCAACTTCCATTCCAGTGATGTTGCAGGAAGTCAAAGTAGTTGCTATCATACAAATACCGGGATATGCCAATCGCACGGTATTGTCACGATAGTAAAGCAGTTTAGCCTAGCGTCAACCTCCATTAGTGATGATGCCTGGCCTCGTAACATGCTTCCAGACACGATGAATTACTTATCACACGAAGCATCATCATTATTCATACGCGTGAAGACAAATTGTTAGGCAGTAAATGAAGATAGAAGTAAACACATTAACAAACTATCCGACGCCGCGGATTGAAGAATTCGTCGACATGGCGCGTAGCACCATCAAGCATGGTGATGATGAGATCGAAAATCACCATAATGTCACTGCCCAAACAAAATATGAATCATGTGCATAGGACATGATTGCTAAGCACGGTTACTATGAAGATAGCACCAATTATAGAAATGATTAGCTGGATACTTGTTGATATATCACAACCAGCGTTGAAACACAACATTGTGTCATGGCCACACTTAGAGAACAACGAAGAAGAAAAACGTGATTGGTCGCTACAAGCAGCAAGGAGGCCTCTGATAGGCTGGAAGCAGCCAATCACAGTAGAGAGTTTAAAAACAAGAAAGAGGCCTCTGATAGGCCGAAAGCAGCCAATCACAGTAAAGAGTTCAAACAAGTTAAAGAAGAATCAATGTGGCCAACTTAGAATACAAAATTACCTTCTAAGCCAAAATATCCTACTGGAAACACGGCAGTGGGAATACTACATGCAATCAAAACAAATAAATCATGACAACTAATCAACATAAACAAAACCAACCTGACAATGAATAAATGCAATGAAGACAAATAATACAGATATGTACAACCACACAGAGTGGAAACAAATGGGGAAACACAAAAACTGGTTTGCCAAGACAGTGGCCGAACCATATTGCCCGCACAGAAACAACAGGCAGGTTGTTTATGAAAATACAAGAGTGTTTAGTTCTGCAGCAACAAGGGAGACACCTTGACGATGGGACGTTTCAAGAGTCCAGAGGTGGTATGTAGAGAGACCACACGAGCTAGGCCGTCCTTACCACAATGAACCTCAAGAATTCGTCCAAGTCGCCAGTAAGTAGGAGAAACATTGTCGTCCATAATAAGCACAAGCGTGCCAACCTTGAGGTTAGGAGACATACGGTTCCACTTGCGACGTTGTTGAAGGGAGAGTAAATGATCTGTGGACCATTTACGCCACAATGAAGTCATAATCTGTTGAAGTAATTGCCATCTAGACAACCTATTGATGGGCACTTCAGAAGCGTCAGGAATGGGCAAGGCATTCAAAGGTCGTCCAACAAGAAAGTGACCTGGCGAGAGATAGCACAAGTCAGTAGGATCCTCAGTCATAGGCGAAATGGGTCTAGAATTTAGAATGGCTTCAATTTGCACCACGAGAGTGGTCAATTCTTCATACGTAAGTACTTGAGCCTTCATGATTCTTATTAAATGAGATTTCAAAGATTTGATGTTTGCCTCCCAAATTCCACCAAAGTGCGGAGAACTAGGAGGAATGAAGTGCCACTGAATTAGTAGCGATGACGTAGAATCTTGAACAACAGATTGAAAATCTGCAGAGGAGAGCAACGTACCAAGATCAGCAAGGTCAGACTGTGCGCCTTGAAAGTTGGTACCATTGTCGGAATACACTTGAGCGGGAACGCCCCTTCTACTGCAGAAGCGAGTAAAAGCTACAACGAAAGCATGACTGGAGAGGGAAGTGACGACGCCGTAGGTATCAATTGACAATAAATAGAGACAAGCTCCATAGGCCAGCTGACTGCTGTCGCAAAAGCCATGAAGTTGCATAGATTTGATTTCTGAAGCAGGCTTAATGAAACGTGGAGTAGAAATCTCAGAAATCGCAGGTAAATTGCTATAAATGTTCAGCCAAGCTTGCGCGATTTCCATTGGAAGGGGGTCATCCCAACCGAGTTTGTGAATCCACAAATCTTGGAAGAGAATCTTACAAGCAACCACAATAGGTGACACTAAACCCAAAGGGTCAAAGATAGAGGCAACAATGGACAAAAATGAACGCTTAGTAAAGGTAATTGAAGTGTCACAGCTCACGATAGGTGACTGAATCCGCAACAAGTCATCGATAGGTTGCCAATAAAGTCCTAGCGTTCTGGCGACTGTTTCTTCACCATCGCCGAAACTACGGAGTTGTTGTTTCTCTTGTTGAACAAGAGGAATGTTATCTAATAGAGTCATGGAGTTTGAACTCCACTTACACAGTTCAAAACCACCTAATCTCAAAAGAAGGGTCAATTCATCATACAGAATGAGTGTGTCATGCTCGGAATCACATCCCGAGATACAATCATCAACATAGAAGTCGTTTAAAACAATCTGAGTGGCAGCTGGAAAAGCTGTGCCATCAGTGAGGGCGAGCTCCTTTAGCACACGAGTGGCTAAGAAGGATGCTGGGGCAGTACCATATGTAACTGTGTTTAATTGATATTCTACTATAGGGTCTGAAGGAGAGTCTCTCCAAAATATTCTCTGTAAGTCACGATCTTTGTGATCTACAAGAATCTGTCTGTACATTTTACTCAGATCAGCTGCAAACGCTATCAAGTGAGTACGGAACCGAAGCAAAATAGAGAACAAATCCTGCTGAATTACAGGGCCCACCAACAAAGTATCATTAAGGGAGCACCCAGACGTAGTAACCATCGAAGCGTCAAATACCACTCTGAGCTTTGTAGAAGTACTGTGCGGCTTGAAAACAGGATGATGGGGAATGTAGTAAACTTCACCATCAGTCGGGTGGGGGGCAACTTGCATATGGTTTAAGGCTAGATATTCATGCATGAATTCAGTGTATTCTAACCTTAACTCAGGGTTACGAGCCAAACGTCTTTCGAGAGAGTGAAAACGTTTTAGTGTAGCGTAGCGAGAGGCACCTAGAGGCTCCGAGTCTACCTTGCGAGGGAGTCTAACCACAAATCTACCATCGTCTTTGCGAGTGGTAGTAGCAACGAAGTGTTCTTCACATATGGATTCATCAACAGACAACACTGGGGTTTCAACTTCTTCAACGTTCCAAAACGCTTCCAGCTGTTGTTCTACATGAGGGCGTGAGAGTGTAAGTGCTGATACCACGTGCGATGGTTGCGAGGTGCTTGCACTGGGCAGCTTCCCAGAAAACACCCAACCCACAGAGGTATTTTGAATGATGGGCAAATCACCAACTGGTATGATTTTACCAGGACATAACAGGTCAAAGAAATATTCTGCACCAAGAACAAGATCAATAGATTTAGTGCAATTGAAATCAGGATCAGCTAAATCAATATGTGATGGAATGTTCCATTCAGAGGTATCGAAACCAGCAGCGGGTAGCTCAAGTGCAATATTGGGAACCACGAGACATTCAAGCTTAGCAGACCAATTAGTAGCACAGGCAAAAACGTTCACATCAGCAACAACAGTAGCAGTGCTTTGATTTTGACCAACACCGTGAATGTGTACCTTCATAGGTTTGGTGTGGAGTCTTAATTTCTTAATTAAGTGTGACGAAATTAAGTTACAATCTGATGCAGAGTCAAGTAGTGCAGTGACAGGTACACGTAAGCCATTGCCAGCTAATATATTCAACTTGGCAGTGGGTAATAGCGTCCTTGAAAATTGATTGTCACGAGCGACGTTACTGCAACTAGTGTTTACCACGTTAGCATGAGCTTGAGAAGCATCATTACTAGTGCCACTGGAGGGCTCATAGTGAAGAAGAGTGTGGTGTTTTCGGGAACAAGTGTTACAAGAGTACTTCGAACATTGATGATTAGGCTCGAAATTACGCAAACAATTATAACACAATTTTCGAGACCTGACAAAATCCCATTTGGCTGTGGACGAAAGTTTGATAAAGGTACCACATTTCGACAATTGGTGATCAATGCTCCTACAATATGTACAACGAGATTTGGTAGTAGTTAACATGGGTTTCTGAGGCAAATGACCTTCAGCTTTAAGTTTGGTTACAGCAGTATGTAATGCAGGCCTGGACCCATTCTTTTCAGTTATTTCCAGTACCTTGCATTTTTTCTCTAAGAAGCTGACCAAGTCCTGGAGAGTGGGAATTCTCCCAGAATCAACATGATTCTCCCATTCACGGATGCTATCATTATCTAGTAGCTCCAATATAAAATGTGACAATAACAGGTCTTGAAGGGAAACCCCGTTAAAGTCCAAAGCTTCTAACGCATTGACATGAGAAACAAAGTGGTCGATGATGGCACGCAATGACACTGAATCATTACCGTATGCGGGGGGCTTGAAAAGCTTGGTAACATGATTGTGCGCTATGAGCCTAATGTTATTGTATCGAGTTGTCAGCAAGTTCCATGCAACCATAAAGTTATCATCTGACACAGTAATGTTCTTTAAGAGGAGTTTGGCCTCACCACTAAGACTAGAATTAAGGTAGTAGAACTTAACAATATCAGACAGAGCATGGTTATCAATTACTATAGCCTTGAAGCTATCTCTGAAATTCAACCAGTCTGTGAAGTCGCCACTGAACTGCGGAATTTGAATTTCAGGCAACTTTATATGCGCTGCAGCTACGTTAGCAGTAGGAAATTGTGCACTCTGCAAATTATTCAAAGGGTTATCACTGTCTGTAGTGTTGGATTTTTTGAAATTGTCACAATGTAGTTTAATTTTAACCATCAACTCAAAATATTTATCTTCGAAGTCACAACGTTCGGCTATTTCTTCGTCGATATTGTCTGTAATATCCTCTAAAGCGACTTGCGCTTCGTTATATTGTTTATAAATTTCCTCGCATTTGTGTTTGCGTAACACTAACATTTGATGTTGCTCTTCTGTAATGTCCTGAAAGTTGCTAATTACTTTTTCTTGTGAGGTAAGCATGGCCTTAGCGACTGCACGCTTCCTAACTAAAGGTCGTTTTTGGGCATCCTCCATAATGACCTTAGGATTGCCCGCCTAGATGTAATTACCAGAGTTGCACACCTAACTAACACAACAACTAACTAACACAAAAAATAAACACTGAGACAATGGTCTCGATTAAGTTGTAAACAAACATCTGAACATAGAATACTGTATTGTGTCCTTGGGAAGTTAATGGGAACGTATACAATTTAAATTTATGGCCTTCCTGGTGAAATAGCAAGAAACAAGGGCCCAACATGGCCAACACAATGCTTAATAATTCAAAGTAGTGAACAGCTCAATATCCGGCCCGGAGGACCAAATAATGTAATGGCCAACGCGGGAAGTCAACAACCCACCAAGAGTATTCTGGTAATAGTGGACAATGTATAAAAATTTGTTGGCCAAAGCATTAGATAATGATGTGATAATACAAAGAGTTGACTTTACAAAGGTCGCTTGACAATTTAGCAAACATGTGGAGGACCAGACAATATTATTGTCACTAAATAAGGAAGTCCAGGAAGGCATAAAGGACACGACACCACCACTAACTAATAATAAGATATATTATCAAATAGGTGGCACATAAAACATAATATCCAAAGGTGACACATAAACAAATATTCAAAGGTGGCACATAAACATATGAGAAACACTAGCACAAATTTACACAATTGAAGAAACACTCAAAGAATTAACACACGTTACGTCTTGAGCCTAAAACACACATATTGTCTTGAACGTAGCTGCAGATCAGTACATCATAGAACGGCATGCAATACACGGCGGTTCCAAAGAATGATATAATTTAAATATGCAACACAAGTGGAGTTGCAACAAATAATGAAAAAACAGGTCGCATGGAACGAGAATGTGTCGTCGAACCAGGACTGACTTACAGTGATGCGCCGATACTGTAAGCCCAAAATGAATTGTTAATAAAATAAATTATGTGTGAAACGCCGGAAGTCAAAGTAGTTGCTGCCATACAAATACCGGGATATGCCAATCGCACGGTATTGTCACAATAGTAAAGTAGTTAAACCCAGCGTCAACTTCCATTCCAGTGATGTTGCAGGAAGTCAAAGTAGTTGCTATCATACAAATACCGGGATATGCCAATCGCGCGGTATTGTCACAATAGTAAAGTAGTTAAGCCCAGCGTCAACTTCCATTCCAGTGATGTTGCAGGAAGTCAAAGTAGTTGCTATCATACAAATACCGGGATATGCCAATCGCGCGGTATTGTCACAATAGTAAAGTAGTTAAGCCCAGCGTCAACTTCCATTCCAGTGATGTTGCAGGAAGTCAAAGTAGTTGCTATCATACAAATACCGGGATATGCCAATCGCACGGTATTGTCACGATAGTAAAGCAGTTTAGCCTAGCGTCAACCTCCATTAGTGATGATGCCTGGCCTCGTAACATGCTTTCAGACACGATGAATTACTTATCACACGAAGCATCATCATTATTCATACGCGTGAAGACAAATTGTTAGGCAGTAAATGAAGATAGAAGTAAACACATTAACAAACTATCCGACGCCGCGGATTGAAGAATTCGTCGACATGGCGCGTAGCACCATCAAGCATGGTGATGATGAGATCGAAAATCACCATAATGTCACTGCCCAAACAAAATATGAATCATGTGCATAGGACATGATTGCTAAGCACGGTTACTATGAAGATAGCACCAATTATAGAAATGATTAGCTGGATACTTGTTGATATATCACAACCAGCGTTGAAACACAACATTGTGTCATGGCCACACTTAGAGAACAACGAAGAAGAAAAACGTGATTGGTCGCTACAAGCAGCAAGGAGGCCTCTGATAGGCTGGAAGCAGCCAATCACAGTAGAGAGTTTAAAAACAAGAAAGAGGCCTCTGATAAGGCCGAAAGCAGCCAATCACAGTAAAGAGTTCAAACAAGTTAAAGAAGAATCAATGTGGCCAACTTAGAATACAAAATTACCTTCTAAGCCAAAATATCCTACTGGAAACACGGCAGTGGGAATACTACATGCAATCAAAACAAATAAATCATGACAACTAATCAACATAAACAAAACCAACCTGACAATGAATAAATGCAATGAAGACAAATAATACAGATATGTACAACCACACAGAGTGGAAACAAATGGGGAAACACAAAAACTGGTTTGCCAAGACAGTGGCCGAACCAGTCATATCTGTTATGGTACACATAGGACATACGAAATTTGGTTGAAATCCAACTGATAGTATAGAAGTTACATGTATTTAAAAATTGGTGCTATCAGCAGGCTTAGAATCATGTTGGTAGAACTGACTATATAAGTTACTCCAAATTAATCTAAAATTTAAGGTACTATACGTGTGCATAGTTTAAAGCTGTCGGCTTGCATACTTTCTGATATATTGGTATTTGGATAAAAAAATAGAGAGAGAGCAATTATTAACAGTTGGCAGCCCTGGTGGTTCCTAAGAATACGCTCAGTCATATCTGTTTATGTCCACATATTACATACAAAATTTGGTTGAAATCCAATTGATAGTGCAGAAGTTATAAGCATTTAAAAACTTGATCTATCAGAAAGCTTAAAATTATTTTGGCAACACTGTCAAGTATGGCCTCCTGGAAATTAAACAGAAATAGCATTATCTACATGTGTGCCAATTTTGGAATAGCTCCCAGGTATACCTTGCAAGATATCCAACATGGAGCTCATATTTCTAGTACATTTTTTCAGCAATTGGTAGCACTGACTTCATTTTCAAATATGGGCTTGAGATATTCCGGTATACATCTTTACTCATACAAAAAATTGGTTTCGATTGCTGCAGCCGTTTATGAGTTGATGGGGTGAGGAGGAGGGTGGGGGGCCACGCACACAGCCAGACATACATTTTCCCGGATCGATCTCATAAGTCTACTTTTTCCTCATTCTTGCAAAATGTGAAAAGTAGACTAAAAGTGCCTGATTTTCTTACAGATCACTGCCAGTGGAAGAACGTGGCTAGTATAAAAGGACTTTTTTCAAGAAACATCGTGTGTCTGTATATGTCTGCTCCCCCCCCCCCATCAATTGAAACACGACATTTTGTACAGAAGTAGCACTGGAAAAGGGCACCTCAGTGTCATGTTTATTTTGCCGCCATCTTTACCAAATCTCAATTGTAGCTACTCAATTGGTCAAAAATTAACAATAATAAACGTCTAAACTAATCATCAGGGACCCGGAACAGGACTGAAATGCGTTACGTACAGCTGTGTTCCACGTTTCGAAACGTAAGCCATACCGCGGCCCCAAGCTGGCTTGCGGTATCGTCCCGGAACTGTAACTTGGAACTCGGTACGATCATGTGGAACGTTACAGTCGGAACTCGACTTCCAACTGTACCGAGCATCAAGGTACGTATTAGCGGAACTTTAGCTCCTTTGTGACCAATAATAGTATTTCTTTTCTAAATTAAACCTTCCATTCTTGCTTTTCGTTTACTTATTGGCATATTTTCATTTAGTAGTGATAGAAGCCATTCTTCAGTGATGCTTAATTCTAATAATGAAAGCTATTCAGTCGTGTTGACCGACTGAAAAGCTTCCTTTATTTCCTTTATTATATACATTTATGAAAGATAGGCCTATGACATCACATATAGTCCGTGTGTGTGTACGTATATGTGTGTTTGCATGTGTCCGTCGCCTCGCTCCTCTCCCTTATCAAATCTGAACTGCTGGAGCGATTTCAACGAAACTCGGTAAGGTCATAGTACTATTTTGTCCGACCCCAACTGTCCTCTTCAAATTTTATTACATCGCACCAATCCAACATGGCAACTGTGCAAAATATTTCACCGGCATTCCATATCTCCGAAACTATTACAGATATCACCCTGAAGTTTTGTATGGTGGAAAAAAGCACTAATAGAAGTGTAACGATGGGACTCTCAAAAACCTCTTTACAAAACGAACATGGCGGCCAAGCGAAGTTTTTGTTTTTAAATAGATTTTTCTCGCATTTAAACCAACCGAGCGCCGTCACACATGGTATATTAAATGGTATACACCTTGTAATGCACTGACATCCTATTCAGCTCAATTGTTTACATAACTTCAAGATGGTGACTGTGCGAAATTTTAAAATTAGGGTTTATTTCTTGTGTCCTAATCATGCGATCGAAACCAACGTTTGAACAATGAACCTACGCAATAATCATCATCTAATAGTACATAGCTCTATGGCCTACAAAGTATATAATAATCCAAAATGGTGGCCATCCGAAATATTTAGACGATTCTCAATATCAACTAATCTGTGACTGCAATCAATCTTAATTGTTTTTTTAACCACGAGATGGCGCCAGTGTCAATTTTATAATCTATTTTTTGCCTATTTCTATTTATGAAAAAATAGGCATATGAGATCACCTTTTGTCGTGTGTGTGCGCCCGAGTGTTTGCCATCACCTCCCACTAATAAAATCTATGTGGCTGGATAGACTTCAATTAAATTCGGTAAGGTCATAGTACTATTCTGGCCGAGCCCGACTGTGCCCTACAAATTTTATTACGATTTAATAATCCAACGTGGCGGCTGTGCGAAATATTTCACTGGCATTCTATATCTCCGAATCTATTACTCATATCAACCTGAAATTTTGTACGGTGATAAAAGGCACTACTACAAAATCGTTCAAGGGACTTTCAGAAACCTGTTAACTACAAAACGAACATGGAGGCCATGCGAAGTTGAAACATTTAAATAGACTTTTTTGGCGAGTTAAAAATCCGAACGGAGTGAAACTTGGTACAGCAATTGTTTATACACTTTGCAATGCACTGACATATATTTTTGTCAAATTGTTTACATAACCTCAAGATGGCAGCTGTGCAAATTTTTAAAATTAAGTTTAAATTTTTTGTGTCGCAATCATGAGATCGAAGTCAACGTTTGAATAATGAACCTATGCAATAATAATCATCTAATAGTACATAGCACTATGGCCTACATATGTTACAATCCAACATGGCAAGCATCCAAAATATTTAGACGGATCACAAAATCTGATAATCTGACAGCAGTAAAACTAACATTTTGTATGTTGATAGTCTATAAACATAAGTTCACCTATGGAACTTTCATAACCTGGTGATCACAAATCCAACCTGCCGGCGACGCGAAATGCGAATATTTAAAAGGACGAGCACAGTGAAACTTGGTATGGTATATGCTTATACAAATTTTAATCCACTGGCATCTAATTTATTTCAATTTTTTTCAGAACCAGAAGATGGAGGCTGTGCAAAATTTTAAAATCTCGTTTTTACTATTTCTTGTGTCCTAATCATGCAATTGAAGTTTGAATAATACACTTACACAATAATCTTCATGTAATAGTACATAACTAAGGCCTACATATATAACAATCCAACATGTTGACTATCCGATATATTTAGACGGTTCTCAATATCTACGAATCTATTACAGCAATCAAACTGAAATTTTGTATGTTGATAGAGGCAATTAACATAAGCAGGATAAATGAAAACGGGCTATACATTTCTTCACGGAAATACTTGTTATTTCTTGTGTCCTAATTATGCGATTGAAGTTTGAATAATACATTCACGCAATAATCTTCATGTTTTTATATTATATTTTTTAAGCGTATGGCTTTTAGTGCCGGGAGTGTCCGAGTACATGTTCGGCTCGCTCAAGTTTGCAGCTACTTCTATGTGGACACCCATGGGGTTAGCTACAAGTACCGTCACGTATGGTGGTTGTCTGGCGAGGAAAGTGTGAATGTAAGGGCGAGGAATTGGAAGGTAGCGGCTGTCGCCTCTGGTTGAGGACTAACCCCGGCATTTGCCTGGAAGGAAGATAGGAAACTACAGAAAACCATCTTCAAGGTTGCCGGAGGAGGGATTCGAGCGACTGCCTGCAGTCACGCCGTAACGAGCATGGCTAACTCAACCGGTATCTTCAGGTAATGGTAGTCTACTTAACTCTATGGCCTACATACCGAATGGTCCACTAGCCCATTGCGATCCAGTTTTATGCATTCTGTCACATATACTACAATTCTGAAAGACATAGGTCCCTCTTCCTAAACCGGGGTAATATAACGAGATGTGTGTTTACGGGCTAGAAGACAGCAGGAATCGTGAGCGCCACTATTAATTCAGTATGGGTACCTCGAATGAACCCGTTAAACGAGCACAGATACGCAGAACATACACTTGAAAACAAGAGGTGCACGCACACACCGAGAGCAGGTATTGTATAGACCGGGAGGTGCGCGCTGCAGGTCAAATGTCGCAGTAGCTCACATGGCAAGCTCGCGATTAGAGTTGCCTGGCAAGAGGCAAGGTTGTATACTTAATAGTTTTCACAGTCTGATTTGTTATTTCTTTTTTCTTTCGATATCGTTTTACCCTCCTGGGTTGGCTTTTCCCACGGACCAAGCGAAGGACAGTGTCCTGCAGCTTGAGGCTCTGAATCGGGGGATACAACTGGGGAGTGTGACTAGCAATTCGCCCAGGCAGCCTCACCTGCGAAGTGAACAGGGGCCTGATGAGGGGATGGGAAGAGTGAGAGGGATAGGCAAGGAAGAGGGAAAGAGGCGGTCGTAGACCCCGTATCAGCCCGCATACCACTTGTAAAATTTCTTGTTAGAGCCGGGTATCGAACCTCAGACCTCCGGGGTGGCATCTATGCACGCTGACCACTACACCACGGAGGCGACACGATTTGTTTATTTGGCTCTGTAAAAGACCAGACCAGGGAAAAGTTGTACATCCCAGATCCTTAACCTCACTCAATTCATTGAGGATGGCTTTGAAACACGGAATATCACGGGAGTAGCTTTTATCGATTTGACCGCTGCCTATGACACTGTCAATCATCGTGCTTTGTTACAGAAGATTTATGGAATCACGAAGGATTACAGTTTCACAAAACTTATTGAAAGTTTCCTTCAAAACAGGAGATTTTATGTGGAATTCCAAGGACAGCGCAGTCGATGGAGACGTCAAAGAAATGGCTTACCTCAAGGTAGTGTTCTATCACCAATGTTGTTTAACGTCTACACTAACGACCAACCACTTCCAAGGAACACTAGAAGTTTTCTTTATGCCGACGATCTAGCATTAGCTTGTCAGGGGAAATCCTTCGAAGATGTTGAAGCTCATTTAACACAAGCATTGACTGAGTTGGATGTCTATTACTATGATAATCAACTTCGTCCAAATCCATCAAAAACTCAGTTGTGTGCATTTCATCTGAAGCACAAGCAGGCTCGTCGTGAACTTAACGTCTCTTGGCAAGGAACACGCTTAGTTAACACTCCTCATCCAAAATATCTGGGAGTTACCCTCGATCGTACTCTGACCTACAAACAGCATTGCCGGAATACCAGACTAAAGGTGGAAGCTAGGAATAACATCCTACGTAAGATCACTGGTAGCACCTGGGGCTCTCAACCATCAACCTTGAGAACGACAGCGCTTGCAACATGTTACAGTGTTGCAGAATATGCATGTCCAGTGTGGTACAAATCCACCCATGCAAATAATGTTAACAAGGCGCTTAATGAAACATGTAGGCTTATTACAGGTTGTTTGAAGCCTACACCTCTTGCAAAACTTTACCAGCTTGCAGGGATAGCTCCACCGGATATACGTCGTGAGGTAGCAGCCAATGAAGAGAGAGCTAAACAGGTTAATCAGTTTTCCCATCCGTTGTACGGTTATGTACCAGCCACCCGTAGGTTGAAGTCCAGGAGAAGTTTCCTCAACACCACTGCAGTCTTGCTAACTACACCAGCTACAGCTAGAAAACAATTGTGGACTTCTCGGCTTGGGAATAACTCTCTATGGGATCACCCTTCGGAAAGCCTCCCACCTGGACATGATCAGAAATGGATTGTGTGGAGGGCACTTAATCGTCTCCGTTCTGCTGTTGGAAGATCTAAGGATAACTTGCAGAAATGGCACTTCCCCGTCGACTCCACCAACTGCGACTGCGGTATGCCCCATACCATGGAGCATCTACTGAATTGTCCGCTCTGCCCTGCCACTTGTACAGCAGAAGATCTTTTACTAGCAACTTCCAATGCTATACAGGTTGCACATTTTTGGTTGACCGTGGTTTGAAAAGACATTGTGTGTTGTATGGTTTATTTCTCTTTTTTTTGTTTGTAAATATGTATGTAATTTTAGTGTAATCCAGTATTTTGTTTGCTTCTGACACGAATAAATAAAATACTGCGGAGGCCCGGGTTTAAATCTCGGCTCTGCCACGAAATATTGTTCCTGGTCTGAGGCCTGGAACGGGGTTCACCCAACCTCGTGGGGCACACAAACTTAGTAGAGGCAGGTTCGCTTCCTGCCTCAGCCATCCTAGAAGTGGTTTTCCGTGGTTTCCCACTTCTCCTCCAGGCGATTGCTGGGATGGTTCCTTTCGACAGAACCACGGCATCTTTCTTCCCACTCCCTTCGCTGCCCTTTCCTTCATTAGACCCAAGCTCGTGGTCACCTAGGCGATTGGCTTGTCACCATCCCCAGTTGTATCTGCTGTCAAGGTGTGTTCAGCTCTGAGACACTGTACTGGAATTCGACGGTAGAGGACTGATCCCTCGCAAAGTCCGAGGGTAAAGCCGAGCTTGGAGGGTAAGCGATCAAATAAAAAGAAAAGGAAAAGAAGACCGTGTGTATCGTTGCATAAGCTATGGTGCTGGATTGGACGAGGATGAGGAGGTGATTGTCTCTGGCTAGGGCACAGGCAACCAGTTAGGTACGTCGTACATGATCCAAGCTTCGTAGACCACAATTGGGGCAAAGCGTGCCCCATTGGAACGATAACAGAATACGATGGCAAGTCAGTATGTAGCTGCGCGAACTCGCTCCTTCGAAGTAATTCACAACACGAAGCGTATTCACTGCCTCGAGATGTATTCCAGCGACGAGTATCTGAATATGTTATATTTATGGAGGAGCTCGACAGAATGCATACCAGGCGCATCGCCTGTACCAAGAACTCTATCCGGATAGACAACGACCGACAGGCATGGTATTTCGGAGTGTGGAAAGACGCCTGGGAGATACTGGATCCCTGGGAAAAACACGGCCTGTTTGAGATCATCGCGTGACGTCTGCTCACAATGAAGAGGTTGTGTTTGACGCTATCCGGCGTCACCCTCATACTACCACACGGGCCATTGCACTGGAGACGAACATCAGCCGAGCGTCTGTTATGCGGATAATGCACACCCACTGGTTTCACCCGTACCATCTGCACTTACACCTGGAGATACAGGGTCATGATTTCGAAGTCCGGGTGGCGTTCTGTGGAAACTGATCCGGGTTTTCTAGCTACCATCTTATTTACGGACGAAGCACGATTCAACAACAATGGAACCGTTTATCGCCATAATATGCATCACTGGAGTGTGGATAATCCCCATTGGGTGCGACAGACATCCTTTTAGGTACACCCCCGTGTGGGTTGCAGGTTAGAATACACGCACGGTATGCCCTGCTTGTCGTAGGAGGCCCTTAATAGGGCCGACAAGACAGACTGACATGACTGACTTTGATTTTGAAGACTCCCTGTGGATGGGAAGAAAAAATTCATCTACGGTATCCCCTGCCTGTCGTAAGAGGTCTTTTTTCGACTTCCGGTCCCATTTTTGGTTTGACCCTTAGAAATAAACGTCATGCTGCCTGGGGAGGGCCACCAACTTGGCCATCTGGCCAGAAAGACTGGACGGTATTCCCCATTCCGTCAGGTGGGTGCGCCATGTACCCTTGCAGTGGTATCTGCCTCACAACGGAGGTCCCTGCAAGGCTGAATAATTGCGCCAAACATATCACTGCCGAGGGGGAAGTGCCTATTCAAGGCAATGGGACCCCGGGCAATACCTGCTATGCCAGGTAGGTATTGCTTTGGCTGGGTGGCGCTCACAGTGATGACCCTCGTTCGGAGTAGGTTGTATTCGGGGAGGATGATTTCGGGATGACGCGAAAGTGGCCCAATAAATCATCAGAGGATGGCCCCCTTAAATAGCCGTCTCTTGAGTGTCGGATCAGGGATAAAACTTTCAATGCACGTTTCCCTGTTGACAAGTCACCTCTCTACCTGGTAGCTACCAGGACAGACAGGGATTATTGCAAAGTGGTGAAATCCATCATCTTTTCCGAGGAATTCGAGGGGAAATTTGGAGATCTAAACAGGATTTCCAAGCTCCGGAACGGACAGCTCCTACTGCATACAATTAGCCGACAGCAAACCGAAACGTTGCTGGAATGCACGCATTTCAGCGAAATTCCCATTAAGGTCTCAAAACACGAAACTCTGAATGAGGTCCGTGGAGTTATTTTCCATCGTAACCTCATTTTGAATAGCGATGTGGAATTTGGGGAAGATAGGTGTCACCAAGATTGGGCGCATCACCCGAAAGATTGGAGAGAACAGCGTCGATACCGGCGCTTTTATTCTCCATTTTGAGGGTGATGTTTTACCTAAGCAGATGTAGGTCACATCGAACCACTGCGATGTTCGACCATACATCCCTCCACCTATGTGCTGTTATAAACGCCAGAAATTCGGGCATGTTTCTGCCAGGTGCACTGCCAAGGCCGTGTGTAGAGAGTGTGACAAGGGGACACATGAGGGCGAGAGGTGTACGCCTCCCCCGATTTGTCCTAACTGCCAAGGAAGTCATTCTCCACGATCGAAGCAGTGCCCTGAGTTCTGTAAAGAAGCCACTATCCAAGAAATCAGACCATTGCATCGGCTTTCATATCACGATGCTCGCAAGAGGTACCGTGATATGGATGCCCCCGAATTTCGGGTGACGTTTGTGGCCGCAGCGACGCCCTCATTCACCCCTGCTGTCACAGTTCCCAGTGTAGTACCCTCGACGTCCGGTAATTCAGCAGATTTGAAATCACCCCTCGCTGTACCAGCGAAAATTGTCTGCCAGAAGGAGGTCCCACAACCTTCTTCGGGCAAGGAAAAGAAGACGACAGTTATACCATCTAAACCGGCGAAGTCCTCTTCTTCTTCGAACCGGTCAGCTAAAACGTCTTCCCCAGTTAACAGGGGAAAGAAAAGTTTGCCGACTAGGGCTGATCCTTCTTCCAGTCCACCCAATATGACAAAAGTAGCAGTGGAGATGACAGAGAAGGTTTGTCGCCGTCTCTCTCGCCCTCCTCCTGACGGAGTGGCTACTGACTCTGCTGGCCTTCCCGCTCCCACAACCATCAAGGGAGTGAAGCCGGCTGAAGCCAAACTCGTCCGTATGGAGGAACTCCCCTACAAATAGGAAAAAAAAATCGGCGGAGGAGAGAGGAACGGTTCAGTGCCGTTTCTCTTTCTCTCCTAGAGACAGGGCTGCTCAGGTATCTGCTGGCCATTCCACTCCCACCACCACCAGTGGAGCGGTGTCAGCAGGAGCGCCATGTTTTGTAAGGAACTGGCGTCTGTGGGGAAGCGACCATCTACTTCCCCAAATAGACGTCGGCGCCGATCAAGAAAGAAATCTCTTCGGGACGTGTCGGGGACAGACACCCAGTCTTCGGACCGGGAAAAAGTCCCTCGACACCGCTCTCACTCTTCCCCAAGAGCGAGACTCGTTTAGTCCTACGAGGACTGCGCGCCATCCAGGGGACTGCCCGCTCCATTTTCTTCGTCTTCGGACGGAGATGTGGAGATTGAGGTGCGCTCTCCTGCCCCATCATCTCCAACTAGAGATGGGGAATGGTGGCAAACGGTCAAGCGTAAGTAGAAGACCCACTTCTACTTACAATGGAGCTGTAATAGCTATTCTGGTCATCACAATGAGTTACGTCAATTAATATCTTCGTTTTTGGCAACCATTGTCTGTCTTCAGGAATCCAGGTTTCGTCCTGGACATGAGACAATAATGTGTTACTTCAAACTCTTCTCTGAAGACCCGGAGGATGGAGCTGTGGCCGTCGGTGGCATCTGCATTCTCGTCCACTCTAGCCTCTTTAGTGAAGAGGTGCCATTGCGTACTCAGCTAGAAGCAGTTGCAGTTCGTACTTCGTTGCCAGTAATGGCAACAGTATGTAACGTGTACATTCCACCTGATTCTCAACTGGATTGAAACCAGCTGGTGGATCTAGTCTCTCAGCTCCCCCCCCCCTCCTTTTCTCCTTCTGAGATATGTTGATGTCCACAACACCATCTAGGGCTCCGCTACCACTAGTGATGGAGGGAGAGATCTTGAGAGACTGATCAGGCGGCTGGAGCTGTATTTGTTGAACACAGGGGAACCTACGCACTTCTCTATTGCACACGGCACTTATTCAAATGTCGATATCACCTTGGGCTGTCATGCGCTGTTTCCCCTGCTACAGTAGTGTGTACATGGCGACCTTTGTATTAGTGACCATTTCCCGATTATCGTTACTCTTCCGAACCAGAGAGCCATCGAATTACCAAGTCGATGGCTTCTCCGTCGGGCTGATTGGACAACTTTCATAGCACGTGCGGATTTTGCCGAAGATACCTTTGAGAGTGTCTATGATCATACCATTCACATAACGTATGGTATTTTGGCTGCTGCTGAGGAAACAATACCTTCCTCATCCGGCATCTCCCACCGGAAACTTGTCCCTTAGTGGACAGCCGAGATTGCAGCAGCCTTTAAAGATCGTCGACGTGCTTTCAAATGCTATCGGAGGCAAAACACTATGGCCAACCTTATCACCTTCAAAAGGATGCGTGCTAGAGCCCGATATCTGATTCGGGAGAGTAATAAAACGACGTGGGAAAAGTATGTGTTGTTTATGACGACACATACTCCTTCATCTCAAGTGTGGACTAAGCTTCGTCGGATCTCCGGACTCCCGATATCATTGATGGCACACGGAGTCTCCATCATCGGAGACATCATCACGGACCAACTCGCCATTGCCAACAGTATTGGATCACACTTCAATGATATATCCTGTTCTGGGAGTTACGATCCTACGTTTCTGACTCTGGAGCGGGAGGCGGAGGCTCACGCCTTGTCCTTTGCCACTGCTGCTTTGGAGTCCTACAAAGTACCAGTCTCTGATTGGTAACTGCGCAGTGCGCATTCACTGTGTAGGGATACGGCTCCCGGACCGGATAACATACAGAATCAAATGTTAAAACATCTGTGCGAATCCAGTATAAAGCAATTGTTGGTCCTCTTCAATCGTATATGGATTGATGGGCAGTTTCCATCTCAATGGCGAGAGTGGATCGTGATACCGGTTCCCAAGCCTGGAAAGGATCCCAAACTTGTCAGCAGCTATAGGCCCATTTGCCTGTCAAATGCCCTATGTAAGCTGCGAGAGAAGATGGTGAACCGTCGACTGGTGTGGTTCCTGGAAGAGAGAGGCTTACTGTCAGGGTACCAGTCTAGATTTCGCTCCCATATGTCCACCACCGCCCATCTGGTGCGACTTGTGAGCGCCATACAGGAGGCATTTCTCCGAATTGCCTACGACACCATATGGCGCTACGAGATCCTTTCCACCCTTCATGAGTGGGGACTCCGTGGTAATCTACCGACTTACATTGCGAATTTCATGTTGTCCGACTCTTCCGTGTAAGGGTCGGTAGAACATATCGCAATATTATACCCAAGAAAACGAAGTTCCTCAGGGTTCTGTTCTGTCGCCTTGTTCGAGGTTGCCATAAACGGCATTGTTACCGCCACCGGGCCCACGATAGTTCCATCGCTGTATGTAGCCGATTTAGGTCTGCTTTACACCTCTGGAAGTATGTCAATCGTGGAATGGCAATTGCAGATAGCTATTAACCGGGTCGACAGGTGGGCTCACGACCGGTTTTCATCAACGAAATCCTCCGTCGTCCATTTTTTCGGCTCCGAAGGCTACACTTATACCCTGAACTACATCTCAGGTATGCTGCGTTGCCGTTGGTTGACACTTATCGCTTCCTGGGGCTCCATTTTGACAGCACATTAACGTGGCAGCACCATATACGGCAACTAAGAACGACGTGTCTCAGGAAACTGAACATGCTCAAGTTTCTTAGTAGCACTACGTGGGGGGCTGACGGAGCGGTGCTGCTACTGTTCTACCAAGCCCTCGTCGTGTCCCGGCTAGACTATGGTTCTGCGGCTTACGGTTCAGAAAGGCCGGCAACCTTGAAAATGCTGGATAGTATCCACCATAGTGGCGTTAGGCTGGCTACCGGTGCCTTCCTGACCAGCCCGATACCCAGCCGACTCGCCGAATCGGGTGTTCCACCTCTAAATTATCGACGCCAACTTATGCTTTTAGCATATACTACCAATGTGCGTCAAATGCCGCAATATCCGAACTATAGAGGGCTCGTCAGTACCCAATACGACCAGAGGTACGCCAAAAAGCCTCGAACCACTCGGCAGGTTGGTATTAGACTCGATAGCTCGTGTACTGAAATTGGAGTGGCTGAGGGCCCTGTATGATCCGGACAACTAGCAAGGTGCCTCCGTGGCCAGTCCCGCGTCAGGAAATTCGGTTAGATCTACACGGAGGTCCTAAGGTGAACACGGGTGCCTCGGTTCGGAGGTGTAACTATATACAATAGCAAGTCCATGAAGTTCCAACACTCCTTAGCCGAAACTCCGCAGTACTATCGCATTTACCACAACCTTTCATTTTTCCTACGTTTAGAGGGAGTCAATTATGACGTAATTTAATAAGGGTAGAAAATCTTAAAAATTTGCCAAATTGTATGGGTTCGTTTCCGCGAATAAATTTGCCAGGTTTCATTCCATTCCCTCATTTTGGAAAATGTGGTAAAATAGTTTCAAAGCGGACAATTAATACAATTTTTTTGCTGAGTTATAACAATATTTCTTAAACACAATGCGTTCAGATGTTAACAATAGGGTGACTGTTAGAAGTTCTCATTCTGAGAATAGAAAGTTAGTGAGTGTGTCCTAGCTTGGCAGGTGAGTACAGTATATGATACTGTGTCCACATATGGTGCAGGTGTGGAATCCTCTCTCTGCGCAGAGTCTGAGATCAAACCCATGGGCCGAGGTCCTCGTGAAAACATGTCGCAGCTTGAAGTTTGCCTTATTCCACTCTTCTGTTTCCATGTATCTGTTTTCTTACTTATGAAACCACCCAACCATCTTCTTTCCTGGCGTTTATCCCAGTACAGAGTCCGCTGCACTACCACCCAACCATCAGAATATAATAAATAGGGGCCTGATTTTGGTGGTTTTTAAAATTGTCATTTTAGGTTTTAAAAAACATAAAATTGTTCTTTTTAGGTTTTTATTAGGTAGAATGGTTTTTTACAATAGGTTCCTATGTTTAAAGGGTAGCGAAAGTTGACATACATTACATAAGGATTAAAATTAATACCTCATTGTTAGTAGACAATCTGATTGCAACGAGGGAGTAAATATTTTACATAATGATGCGTAATCAAATTATCACCGATAACTTTACACTTTTAGGGATTGCAATAAAGCCAAGGATGTCAGAGTTGATTTTCACACTCTATCTCGTTCAAATAATTTTGTTTCTTTACAATATTGGATTCTTGGGAATAATAAGAGATTTATTCGCTCTGTCCTCTCGGTAAATAACCAAACAATAATATATAAGCTGGAAAGTGCTGATAATATTTCATTTTTCCTGTAGGTAGGATTGCTTTCAATCAACTGGAGCTAGGAAGAAACACTATCTTCACATTTAATTTCAAGAATTATGGACACAATTTGAAATATACTACAATAAATGGTACAAAACTGCAATTAGTTATTTTTAGGTACTTGCGTGTCATTTAGTTTTTTAGGTAGTACGGAATTTCAGTGCGATTCGTAAAAGTATTTAGAAGTATGGGAAAAATAGATAAGAACCTAGGAATCCGGTCCCTAATAATAGGCTAACTGCGCCCCGATAGTATAAGGTAGTTTCTCTGTTGCTGGATAGCGAATTTTTGTACAAACTCAATTGTCTAGAATAATAAAAAATATAATAATAATAGTATACTAATAATAATCATTATTGACTAATAATTATCAAAATAATAATAACATAACTGTCTAATGATAATAATAACAATAGTCTAATAAGTATTTCGCTGTCCTCTTGGAGTGACGATGTGGGTAGTCATAATATAGCCTTATTCTGAAAGCAGAGACATGAAATGATTGTCAATGATATGTAAGCCAAGCAAAATTTGATTAAACTAGAGAATCGTCTGTACTCCCCTCTCCAACTCCAGGCAGCTTGAAATGTATAAATTTTATATGTGTTCTCAAACCTCATGTCTCGGTGATAATCAACGTTGAAGTACAAACAAACACTACGGTGTTCCCGAAACTTAGATATACAAAGTTATATACGGAAAAGGTGCCACGGAACCGCTTGATAGCACTGTGCTTTGCCCACTGCCCTACCTCACAAATCGTGTACGGTATTCCAAAGATATTTTGATCAACCGATCACAACGAGGGGACGGAGTCGCGAGCTTCCTTTGGGGTACAGGATCTCTACATTAGCTGAAACAGAAGGCTGACGTGCTGTGAGGTGAGTGGGAAAATGGGATTGAGTGAGTAAATGCATGCACGTCGTCCCAATAAAAATAACAGCTATATCGCACGCCTTCTGCTTGACCTTGAGACGTCATAATGCAGCCTTGTAACAATACAATCCCGTTAAATTTGTAACGTTCCGTTCCGTTTGTTTGTTCTGTTATTCTAAGTAGAACGTTCCGAACTGTAACGTATCGGATATTCCTCTGTTCATTTTGGTACGGGACATCGTGACGTTCCACCCGTCTCCAATACGCTGTACCGGTACAGGCTCGGCTAACGTTGCACTGTTCCAGATACCGGGTACGGTTTCAGAATCAGTTCCGTTCCGTTCCAGGATGGTAACATTACGCTTGGAACAGACAGCGGTAACGTTACAACTTGGAAATAACCTTGGAGATAACGGAATTTCTCCGTTCCACATAGACAAGAGTTCCGTTCCGCATTACGTTCTGTTCCGGGTCCCTGGCTAGAATATAAAATATTTGACAGGCTGCAACAATGTAATGATATTAATTTAAAAGTCATTGAACTTACATCCAGCAGTTCAAACACATACATCAGCATTAACAGATTAGATACTGAAGATGAAAGCTAGCTACTTCATTTCCCTACTATAGAATTCTTCAATTCCTTGTAATTAAGTGATTCGCCTCCACATACTCCGAACGTTTGAGCCATAGTTATGCTCCTTAGAAATCTGTTCGTTTCCCAAGGACTCCTATATGGAAACATATTAATTTAAGAAATTGCTTGGATTCAGATATAATAGGTGCAGTAATATTAAGCAGAGAGCTCAAATCCTACGACTTGATTTATCACCTTCCGATAAAACACTTACATGTACAGTACATTTCCTTTTAATAGGCAACAATTTCCTATTCGCTCGGCATGCTTTAACACAATCAATAAAGCTCAAGGAGAAACTCTGGAACGTATTGGTCTATTTACCTCATCACGTTTTTCAGTCATGACCAGCATTATGTTGCAATGTTTAGAGTGCTATCTTTTGACACCCTTAAAGTTGCAATAGTGCCAAAACGTAATCATACAAAGCAAGTAACTGATATAAGAAGCTTCTTCAGTAAACATTTTTGTCATTATCCATCATGTTTTGACGGGTTTCAACTAAGTTAGTAGATCATCATCATCATCATCTTGCACAGTTTCCAGCCACTGGACGGGTCTGTTTGGAACACAAGCCTCTCCAACGTCTTCTGTCTTCCCACCATCTCTCAGCCTCCACCCTTGTCCAGTCTTCCCCTCTCTTCTTCACGCTTTCTTCCACCCCCTTCAGCCATCTGTCTCTCGGTCTTCCTCTCGGTCTCTTTCCTTCCCACTTCGTCTCGTGTACTCTCCTGGGTATCCTCTTCTCCTCCATTCGTTTTACATGTCCATACCATCTAAGTCTAGATTTCTCTATACCATCCTGTAATGGTTCCTCCTTCATTAATTCTCTGGTCCCCTCATTTCTTATTCTGTCCATCTTTGTAGCTCCAATACTGCTTCTCAAGAACCTCATCTCACTGGCCAGTATTTTGCTCTTCTCCCTTCCTTTCAAAACCCAGGTCTCCGAGGCATACGTCAGGATATGGACATAGTACGTCCGATATGTGATCATTTTGCTGTTCTGAGGGACATCCTTGCTCCATAACATGCTTCTCACTCTTCTCCGAAATGCTTCTGCCTGCCTCCCCCGCTCATTTATTTCTCTATCGTTTCTTCCATTATCTTGTATCAGGCTTCCCAGATACTTGAAACTCTCCACTTTCTTCAGCTCTTCCCCACCAATTGTTATTCCCGTTGTGGTTCTTTCCTTCTTCCTTGTTGTGATCACCATCTCACTCTTATTTATGCTAAATTTCATCCCATATCCTTGTATTATTCCTTCCCACACGTCCAACTGTTCCTGTACCTCCTCCTCCTTGTTTCCCCAAATCATCAAATCATCTGCAAACACCATTGCTTTCATCTTTCCTTCCCCAATTACTTGTGCCACTCGGGTCATTATGTCATCCATCACCACAAAGAAAAGTAACGGTGACAGTGCACTTCCTTGTTTCAGGCCGTTTCTCTGTTCCAACCAGTCTGATCTCTCTCCTCCCACTTTCACACAGCTCACGCTTCCCTTGTACATCTCCTTTATCCTCTTTATAGTCCATTTCTCTACTCCTCTATCCTCCAGGGACTTCCATACTTTGTTTCTGCATATACTGTCATATGCTTTCTCAATGTCCAGGAAGGCCATCAGTAGATCTGTTCCATATTCATAGTGCTGTTCTTGTAACTGCCTTACAGCAAAAATCAAATCCACTGTGGACCTTCCTGCTCTGAAGCCATGTTGTTCTTCCCTCATCCCTCCTTCTATCCTTGTCCTAATTCTCTTTTCCAAAACTTTCTCGAAGATCTTTGCACAATGACTCATCAGTGTTATTCCCCGATAGTTTCTGCAATCTGTTCTACTACCTTTCTTGATGATCGGGACAATTATTCCTTTTTTCCAGTCCTCTGGGGTCTTCTTTTCCTTCCATGCTGTCCTCATCACTCGGTACAACCACTGTATCCCCACCTCTCCCGCTGCTCTCACCATCTCCACACTCACCTCATCCACACCCGGTGCCTTCCCTCCTTTCATCTTGTTCACTACATCTTCCACTTCTTTCCATGTTAAGTCCTTTTCTGTTTGCAGTTCATCTTCCTCTTCCCCGATTTCTTCCTCCTCACCATCTTTTCCATTTGGGTTCAGAAGTTCTTCAAAATATTCTTTCCACATTTTCTTCAGTTCTTCCCTATTTTCTTGTACCCTTTTGTTCACCATTCTAACATAATCCGTAGGATCCTTCCGCCTCTTATTTTTTACCATCCCATACAGGACCTTTTTTGTACCTTCACTATCCTCTATCATCTTTGTCCACTTTAGTAGATGTATTATCTTATTAAAACCGCCTAGTCAAACACTACAAAATACTATTGGTCAACACGGTTATTAATTATTACCATTGTCATAATGGTCAATGTTTAAGCATTTTACGATAATAGACATATTGAGTTCGTGTTGTGTAGAATTTTTAGCAACAAATGTAAAATTTGTCTAAAACTCATCAATTAATTTATCTTCATGTTAACCTGTTTAATCAGGGATTCACAAGCACATAAAATTCCTCGTGTGCAGGGCGCAGAGCAGTGCAACCAGGACTGCAAGCGGTGTAGTAAACCAATGTCAGATCGACAAAACAGCTGCTGAATGGATAGGTGCGGAATGGATCATTCAACTCCAAGAAAACTCCAGTGACATTACTTTGTGTAACTTAAACTAGGTTATTATTTTTGGTAAGTAACGGTAGGGGCAGATTCAACATATTACTAGAGCCCTGCGCGGATAAACAAAACCTTATCCGCATCTGCACGACTCTTATCCGTATCCGCACGTTTGTTACCGTATCAAAATTCGCTGACATTACAATAATATTTTTATTTTTTTGAAAAGTATTAAAGCAGCACATATTTTAGACATTTGAATAGAAATTTGTTCCCCTAGGCTATCGCAAGAAATGTTGACTGAGTTTTGTCCGTCTGAGTAAGGCCATGTAAAACACAGGCTGGCTACTTAGTCGTCGGATATACCCACGCAGGTAGAAAGTACTACCATTTCTTTTTTTTCAAAAGTCAACACTAATTGAGGATATTTCCATGATAGGCTTCTCTCACTTCTCTATTATTTTCATACGATCCAAGTGAAAGCAAATAGGGAAATAACAAGAAACGTGAAAGACGCACATCTTAGCAAAAACTAAAATTAATAAGAAAAATCCAGTTCAACTTTGTATTCTAAAAATTATCCGTAAATATACTGTAAACATTATCCGTAGCTTATCCGCTAACCGCACAGTCATGCACACTTTATCCGCACGGAGAAAAATTTTGCGGATATCCGTATCCGCGCAGGGCTCTACATATCACACACCTATATTGACGTATGCAGCAGGCACGTTCACAACAACTAAACGGGAGGAAAGTAGAATCCAGGCGGCAGAGATGAAGTTCCTTAGAGCAGGGGTTCCCAACCTGGGGGGCGTGGAGCTTCATCAAGGGTTTCCAAATTATTTTTTTCTAACTCGAATATTACAATTTTGTATAATAACATTTTTCGAATCTCTCCAAGTGATTGTCGCGCCAAGTCTTTCCTTCAAAAGCGCTGGTAATTGCCAACTGTCGGCACAAACCTTTGCGGAGCTGCGAGGTTGGAGGTGAAATAAGGAATTTGCTGTGTTGTAAGGAGCAAAGTCAAGCCTGAGAGATGATTCCGAAATAATAGGACTAGGTGACTTTTGGGTAAACTGTCTTGCAGTGTATCCTGAAATAGCCAAAGTTGCATTGCTTGTAATTATCCAATTTTCAACGACATACGTATATGCGATTAAGAATTTTCAACGCTGAGTGTCATAAAAACAAAGCAGCACTGTCGACATGATGTTGCAAGTGATCTCCGCTGTGCTCTGTCAAATATCAAGCCAAGCATACCGAATCTTACCAAGAGAAAACAGTGTCAACCCTCACACTGGCATTCTTGACTAAGTTAAGGATTTATTGTGAAAGTGTGTTCTTTGTATTGTGCTAAAATGAAGTTACAGTATAACCCCGATTTAGCGTGACCTCGATTTAGCGTAAACCCGCATTTAACAGAATAAATTTCAAGTCCCGAAAATTGTTCCATAAGTGTAATGCAATTTTATATTCGATTTAACGTAATTCGCGTACCGCCAAAACCCGCATTTAGCGTTAGGAATGGTTAAAATTCGCGAGTATTTATTTCGATTCGTTATGGTTATGCGACATTAAGGACCTATGAAAAAGACGTTATAGGCTCGTTATGGATGATTCAAGGCAGAAAAGGAACTCCAGCCATTTATATTGGATACGATCGATCATCTTCCATATAGATTCCTCGCTACATGTACGAGCGAGCTCGATCTTACCTGACTGCGGCTGAAGACACAATGTAGGCCTAAAGCGTGCTAACAGTCACGCCGGCGCCGCATCGCATGCTTGCGCGAGGTCTGTCCGAGTTTGTACGTTCGTAGCGGCTCTACACTAGAGCGTCAGTTTACGCAAGTTTGCATCAGTTCGTGTGCTATGGTTATGCGACATTAAGAACCTATGAAAAAGACGTCATAAGCTCGTTAAGGATGATCCAAGGCAGAATTTAGAGCGCAGACGCGTAGCGATCGATATCTTCCATATCGATTCCTCAATCATTGATATTCGAGAAGACTGAACTGAGTTTCTCTGCGATGTAACAGTAAGCCTACTTGCGCAATCTTCCAAACAAACGAGCATGTTGGCGCGAGTAGCACAGATTTCCTTATCTTCAAAGCCCAAACAATACAAGAGGAATGCACTTCACTCTCGGAACCTACCCTACCTTTGCCAACAGCTGATCTGTGAGTTGTGAAGGATGGATGCGTGGACAGCGTATTGTAAACAGCGATTATTGCCGAATGGCGCGACACCGAGAGCGTGTTTGTTTGATGCTCTTCATGCAGTCAACAAGTCATGGGAGTAAAACACCGCTACTACGCTCGTACATAAGCATGGGCAAGTTAGACGTCGATTATGATTTAAGAAGCAAAGAAGAAATAGCACGGAATTTGACTGTTGGTTAGGAAAACGGAAATCCAGTTGATATCAAGTGCGGGAGTGATGCTACGGAAATCCCGAAAATTTCACACAGTCAAGCTAGTGTCTCTAGTCACACTTATCTCTTAACAGAAACACGAGATGAATTTTAGTTCTCATACAATGTTTTCTTCTGAAATGTGCAATCGAAAGTTAGAATAAACGATCTAAGAAACAGTTTTGTTTTTTCTAGGCTTAACAAAAATAACTGCGGATAATTCGCAATTTTATTCACGGAAGTTCGTGCATTAATTACCGCGAATTATCGAGAGTGCACTGACTTTTTTTGTTGTTCAATATTAATGTAGGCATAATCCACATAGGCCTACCTCTAGCCTAGCATGTCTTACAAGACACTACAATCAAGTGTTATAATTATTATTTTCCATGTTGAAGCCTATTTCTATATTTTAACCAATAGTTTTGTTTTTCTAGGCTTAACAAAAATAACTGGATAATTCGCGGTTTTCGATAATTCGCAGAAGTTAGCGCATTAATTACCGCGAATTAACAAGAGTGCACTGTATGTGGAGAGAGTGCTGCAGTTAGTGATGAAACCTATCGAAACCTCGATTTAAGGTAAACCCCCATTTAAGGTTAAAAAATACCGGTCCCTGGAAAAACGTTAAATAGGGGTTCTACTGTAGTATATAATAGATATAAAGCGCATACTTCATATTATATTTTCAGAAATAATTATTCCATTATGTAGTGTTATTTGGTTAGGTCTATATCCTCCACGTCAGTGTATCGAAGAGGTTAGAGAAGTAACCAGGAAGGGGGGGGGGTCAGCTGGCCAAGGTTGGGAACCACTGCCTTAAGAGGTATAATTGGAAAGACCGCAGAGACAAAATCAGAAACAAGGAAATTAGGGAGAAAACAGGATTCCCAAAGTTACAAGACAAAATCGATATCAGTAAGCTAAAATGGTATGGACATATGATGCGAATGGGAGAAGACCGATTCCCGATGCAGTGAGGGAGAGCGTTGAGAAAATAGGAGTGAAAGTGGAGGTTGGACTGGAAGAGGAACGAGAGTGGTGGAGAGACAGAAAAGTATGGAGGTCCTTGATTAACACCCCGACCCAGATCACTGGAACCGGGAAATGAAGAAGAAGAACGGTAGGGGCAGATGACCTCACTGTTCCACCCCTTAAAACAACCATCATCATCATCATCATCATCATCAAATATAGACTGTAATGTAGTTATTTGTATGAAGTAACTTAGCCAACCAACTCAAGTACATTTGTAGGAAACTCGATAAAACTTACATTCTCTGTGTCCTCCTTGAAGATATACATCTGGCCTAAACCGAAGTGTGGTAGTACAAAATTAGGAGGTGCATACTGCGTAGCTTGATAGTAATACTGGAATGCCTGGTCATAATCATCCTAAAAAAAAGGAAACAAAGAAAGAAAAAAAAGGGCCATAAATAAACAGAATTTCACAATCACAAGGTTTAAGGAAATCTGACAGTTGATATTGCAACTTTTTAGTCATACCAACTGAAAAGTTGTAAAATTAATTATCAATAAGGCAACACTGAAAAATGGCTTCAAAGCTCTCTCGTACCACATTTATTTTTCATAAAACCAGCATGCAACTTTTCAAACAGAAATACTATCCCACGCCTTTACCAATTTTAAACAATTCTAGTACAATTGTGTTAGGCCATCTGGAGTGTGATTTTTCCCTGGGCTTTAGCACACCCTCTGCAGGCAAATACCAGGATAGTACCTTACTTCAAGTCCCAGACCGCCTACCTGTTATGTGACGGCCCATTCCCTGTATTAATATAGCAGCTTACTTATTATTTTCCACATATTCTAGTAGTTGGAATCGTTTTATGTTGACCGACTGAAAGCTGCAATATTAATTATTAATAAGACAACACTGCGGAACTGCTTCAAAGCTGTCATTATTTCCTGAATTATAAATTACATATCCATGTTTGTGCTTCCATAACCTCAAAATGTATTCCCTTTCTCCATATTTATTTATTTGTGTTGTGAACATTACATTGCTCACTACTAGAATTAGATAATATACAATATATAAATAGAAATACAAAAGATACATAAAGAGAAGATATACGAGGGCTGTTTTTTAAGTAAGGGCCGTTATTTTTTTTAAATTAACCGAACATTTTATTTTGAAACCACATTTATTTTTAGGTTTTACATAACTTCCCCTATTTTTCTACATAGTTGTCTGGTTTATTTAGGCACTTGTCATACCTTAAAACTAAGTTCTGAAATCACTCTGCATAAAAGTTTGCCGCCTGCTCTGACAACCAAGAATTCACGGCTGTTTTCACTTCTTCATAGTTGGCGAAGCTCTTCCCACCAAGATGACGTTTCAGTTGCGAAAAGAGGTGGAAATAGCTCGGAGCAAGGTCAGGGCCATGTTTCATCTCCTGTGATGATTCGACTCAACATGTCATCCCCTTCTTGGGCATAACGAGTCAAAAAGGTGAGGAAAGTGGCCATCTCTTTCATTTGTGGTCTTCCGTGAGGAGTCTGGGTACCCATCGAGAGCATCGCCGACGATGAATCAGTGAAAACAGCCATGAATCCTTGGTTGTCAGAGCAGGCGGCAAACTTTTATGCAGAGGGATTTCAGAACTTAGTTTTAAGGTATGACAAGTGCCTAAATAAACAAGGCAACTATGTAGAAAAATAAAGGAAGATATGTAAAACCTAAAAATGAATGTGTTTTTAAAAAAAAGTTCAGTTATTTAAAAAAAATGGCCCTTACTTAAAAAACAGCCCTCGTAGATAGAGATACACGTTATAAATAAGAAGAAGAAAAGAAGGATTAGGTATGAAAAGGAAATGGGCTGAATACAGTACAATATATTACAATATACCTTGCAGTATATCACAGGATGCTGCAAGCTGGTTTTCTGACATACTGAAAATATCTAAGTCAAGATGATGAACTTTATCATACTGGGATAAAATTCTGATAATCGGCGAGTTTTTATTGTTGTCTGTGTGAACTCTCGGAATAAAGAAAATGTTTCGGAATCTACTAAGTTTCACAGAGCTCTGGGACATATAAAGTAATTTTCTCTCGAATTTTAGCGTCGTCAATTTTATTGTTTACTATTTTATAGAGGAAAAGCAGGCCCTGACAATTTCGCCTGTGAGATAGTTTTCTGACATTGAAGGACTGTAATATAAAAGTGTACGATTCGTGAGAGGGTTAATAGCCAAACCTTTTGTTATATAAATATTTTAAGAATTTCTTTTGGATATTCTCTATAAGCTTATTATGTTTCAATGTACCGTATTTGCTCGCGTATATCTCGCACCCCATTTTTTTTAGTTGAAATTTCAGGGGGAAAAAAAGTACTCGCATATATCTCGCATTCATTTTTGACGCCGTCATATAAATTACCGTAATAACCTTGAGGTATAAACACGTTCGATTTAGCGCGCCACAACAGTCGTCATTGTCCAGGAACTTACCCGAAGCGATACTAACAGGACGTTATTAGAGATATTATAATACTCACAGGACGAGCGAGCAACGACGAGTTGATCCGAACTTGTCCGATGCGAGCCGATTAGGGATCGAGACGCTGCGTGCCACAACAGTCATCAATACGCAATATTATTGTTCGTTTTGGCGGCAGAAGTTTCCTTTATTGTCGTCTGTCAGTTGCCTTGTAGACATCAATACCGGTACTCTGACTCCGCGTTCCACTGTTGTTTTTCAGTTAAGTGTGCTTGTTTCCTTGCGAACGTCGAAGTTATGGAGAAATGTGGAAGTTTTACGGCTGGGTTTAAACTCAAAGTGATAAACTACGCAGAAGAACATGGTAATAGAGCTGCTGGACGAGAATTCAGTGCGACTGAGTTTAATGTTCGCTACTGGCGTAAACAAAAAGCTGCGCTAGAAACCACCAACCGAACACGTCAAGCATTCAGAGGGCCAAAAACTGGTAGGTTTTCTGAGCTTGAAGACGAGTTGCTTAATTACGTCACGGAGTTACGAACTGATGGCTATAGTATCTCGCTCGGGATGCTATATTTTAAAGCGCGCGAACTAGCGAATAAACGCGGTATCAGCTGTTCGGATCTAAAAGCGAGCCGGGGTTGGATCCGTAGGTTCATGAAAAGAAAGGGCTTGTGTCTGCGAAGGCGAACATCTCTCTGTCAGAGAATGCCGAGTGATTTCAATGACAAAATTATCGAGTTTCATCGTCATGTGATAGCAATGAGGAAGAGGAACAATTACCTGCTATCTCAAATCGGCAACGCAGATCAGACTCCGATAAACTTCGACATGCCATCCAACACTACCATAAACAAGAAGGGAGAATCTAGCGTCCTTGTGCGCACAACTGGGTGTGAGAAACAACGCTGCACAGTCATGCTAGCAGTAACCGCAGACGGAAGAAAATTGCCACCATATGTTATTTTTAAAAGAAAAACTATGCCTAAAGCGAAGTTTCCCAAAGGCATTCATGTTCGCGTGCAAGAGAAAGGATGGATGGATACAGCTCTTATCCAGGACTGGGTCCGTACAGTGTGGGAAGCACGGCCAGGTGCATTGCTTCGACGCCCGGCAATGCTAGTGTGGGACAGTTTCCGCGGACACTTGGTGGAAGACACGAAGAAACGTCTTCAAGAAATGAAAACGGATCTTGTTGTAATTCCTGGTGGACTCGCACATTGTCTTCAGCCCCTAGATGTTTCCGTCAATAAACCCTTCAAGGACAACATGCGTAAATTGTACGCCGAATGGATGGCAGGAGGGGACCACGACCTGACGCCAGCAGGCAAAATAAAGAGGCCGTCAGTTGAACTCGTGTGTGATTGGGTTATACGGGCGTGGGTTATGGTGTCGCCGGACATTGTTGTTAAGAGCTTCTTGAAGACAGGCATCGCAAATGCATTGGACGGAAGTCAGGATGAAGCCGTATGGGATGATGACCAGAATGATGCACGCGAGAGTACCTCGGAGATCAGTAGCAGTGACGGCAGTGATAATGAATAGGGTGAGTACCGTATACCAGTTGCCTTGTTTCAATAATGAAAATTTTGTGTTTTTTCGGGAATACGGAAATTCCGCGCGTATATCTCGCACCGACAAATTTCACTCGTATTTTCGGCTCGCGTATATCTCGCACCCCATTTTTTTAGTTGAAATTTCAGGAAAAAAAGTGCGAGATATACGCGAGCAAATACGGTATATGGATTCCATATAACTGAAGCATATTCTAGTTGTGGTCTGATGAAGGCATTAAAGAGCAACATTAAAATCCCATAGGAGAAATTAAATGAATTTCTTATTACAAATTCCATACATTTATGTGCTTTAGAGATAATTTTCTCTATGTCTTTGAAAAAAAAAACAGATCATTGGTAAATAAAATTCCCAGATCCTGAACTTCATGAATTTTAAGTAAGTCAATGTCATAGTGAAAATTTATGTAATTTTTTCGCATAGTAAAATTAATTTGCTTGCATTTACTGATGTTAAATGGCAGTTTATTTTCTCTCCTCCATATGTTTAGTTCATTTAAATCATTTAAGTTTGATACAATCGGAAGGGTCACGTATTGATTTATATAATTTTACATCGTCTGCGAATAATAAAATTTCTGAGTGTTGAACTTTATCAGATATGACCTTCCCTAGAGTTCGGCTCCCATATATTTGTATCTTTCCAGAAAAAGAAAGAAAAAAAAAACAACAACGTGAAAACAGGATATCTTAGCCCCATCCCTGTATTTCATCTGTTTTGGTCATATCTCAGCAATCAGAAAAGCCTAGTGTTACCCCACTTACCTACAATTTGTCAATGCTTTTGGACTTTATTTTATTCACAACAAATGAGAAAATGCTCTCAGAACAATCAGAATGTTAAGCTTAACCTCCAATTTACCAACGTGTGAAAATTTCGAAACTTGTGCAACAATTTGGCAATGCCGTGAAAACAGTGACTTCACAAGTACGGATATAATATTTTGGATATTTTTGATTTGGACTGCTGTAAGAGCAACAACTTGGACTAATAATAATAATAATAATAATGTATGGCCTCGGGTGCCGGGTGCAAGCCTTGTTATTTGACACCCAAAGGGTAGCTTGCATGTCGAATTTCATTGCTCCTTGAAGCACTATGAAAGTCAAGGAGGTTAGATATCTAAGCTCCTTGAACACTATAGCCCTTTCTAGTAGAGAAATGAGGAACTTCGTGTTGGCGGAAACTCCCGAGATTAATTTTGCCATTATGAACACGTTCTACTGAATTCAAATGGGTTCTTTGACATGCCAACATCGTATGATATGAGTGTCGTAATTTTTGCTGCCTTTCAAAAATCACTTACCACGGCCAGGAGTGAACCTGCATGCTTGGGGTTAGTAGACCGACATGTTGACCACTCACCCATCCACGTAGTTGGCATGTGAATAAGTTTTCTATCTTTTTTTATTTTACAAAGCAACCAAAAGTTAGCTGTGTTTTAGTAATCGAGCCCTTTCTAGACTCATGTCAGTTCTAAAATTCCTGTCAGAACCAGGAATCAAAACTAAGAACTCCTAGGCAAGAGGCAATTACTACAATTAAAAAGTTAAACGAGAATTATTCTTGTTTCCTTAAAAAATATTCTAAGAGTGAAATGGAAAATACAGTAAAACTTCACTTATACGATTTCCAGTGGACCAAAGGAAAAAAAAAAACACGCATAAGTGTGAAAAACGCGTAAATGAAAGTCGGTAAATAAAAACTGCAAAATGTATGTGACAATATGGGTTATATCGGGACTTTGTTTTAAAAGCACTTTGGCGTAATACGCTTCTTGGCGCCACGACTTTAACAGTGTATCAGTTTAGTCAATTATTCACATGTTTAGTGCTCAGTGTGATGTTCCAATGCGATTTTCATTACGTGAACGTGTGTAAATACCTTCAGAAAGTACAGCAAATCTCGTGCGAAAATGAGCTTAAAGACTACGGTATATTACAGCTGAAATACAGTCAATCGGTGCTGAGGAACTTCAGAATGTAAATGACAATTTCATAAAGAGGTGCCAGCAATGTGTAGCAGTGAATGGCGAACATTTTCAGCACCAGCTGTGAATTATAGGCTATCCTATAGTCTACTCAATGATATTGAACGAGTGCCGCGCGAGCTACACATAAGTGCCTGGCGGGAGACAAGCTAGCCACGGGGGCGGGCGAGCGAAGGTTCCCGTCAAGAAGTGAAAAACAAGAAATAATGATACGATTGTTTAACTATAATCGGCAATATGTGACAAAACAACTACAAGAGAAATGCACCCAGATTCAACAAAACAAAGCAAATTGAGTCACATTATGAAGTAGTCTGTTATCTTGACTTAGTTTATTGTTGGCCGTGGCTATGGCGTGAACAGTATTTTCAAACCGATATAATTCAGCCATTATTTCCTCAGAAACGTCATGGCGTGTCACAAAATGTTTGATAGTCCATAGAGCATTGACAGCATAATTAAAATCCACTGTATTATGCTGCGGCTCTTCAACGTCATCATCATCATCATCATCATTTCCCCTTATCCAGCTCCTGCCGGGTCGGGGTATTTATGGCACTTCTCCACTTTCCTCTTTCCTTCCACAATTCTTCTTCCACGATCTTGTCCCAGTCCAGATTCCTTTTTCTCACGCTGTTCTTCACTGAATCAATCCACCTTGTTCTAGGTCTTCCTCTTGGTCTCTTACCCTTGCACTTGGCCTCCAGCATCTGTCTTGGTATTCTATTTTCCTCCATCCTCTTTACATGTCCAAACCACCTTAGTTTATTCTTCTCAATTCTCTCATTTAGTTTTCCCATCCCAACTTCCTTCCTAACATCATCATTCCTCACTCTGTCTTTCCTTGTCTTACCTATCATACTTCTTAGGAATTTCATTTCACTGGCTTGAATTTTACTCTCTTGCCTGCTCGTCAGGGTCCAAGTCTCAGCTGCATAAGTTAATATGGGTACATAGTACATTGTATACATTACCTCCTTGCTTTTCCTTGGTACTTCCTTATCCCAAACAAGTTTTCTCACACTTTGATAGAATGCATTGCTCTGCTGTACCCTCCTGCCAATCTCCATGTCCAACCTACCAGTTTGCATCAATTCACTTCCTAGGTATTTGAACGTGTCCACAATTTCCAAACTCTGACTTCCAATTTTCACAGTGCCCTTTCCTTGTCTTTCCCCTCTTGTCATCACCATGGTCTTGCTTTTCTCTATACTGATTTTCAGGCCATACTTCTGAATATTTTCGTTCAGTGCATCTAGTTGTTTTTGCACTTCTTCGGTGTTCCTTCCCCAGACCACAATATCGTCTGCAAATAATAGTAACTTCATTTCTTTATGTCCATATGCTTCCTTTGTTTCCTTTACAATTTCATCCATTACCATTATGAATAAAAGAGGTGACAGCACACTCCCCTGTCTTAGTCCAGTCTTGTTCCTAAACCAATCTGTCTTTCCAACTGGGGTCAGTACCCTACTAACACAGTTGCTGTACATTGCTTGCACCATTTCCAACATTTCTCTTCCCAGTCTCTTCTTAACCATGGTTTCCCATACCTTCTCTCTGGGGACACTATCATATGCCTTTTCTAGATCTATGAAAGTTATGATCAAATCCTCTCCATATTCCCAGTTCTTTTCCATCACCTGCCTCAAGCTAAAGATTGGGTCCACTGTGGATCTTCCTTGGAGGCTGGATTTAGACAGCTCCTTAACCCGGTCCATGAGTCAATCATAATTGGCTACATGGATAATTCTTGCCAGGCGCGTCCACGTCGCGGGGGTGGGCAACGGTACTGTAATAGACCATGGAACTACAGTACCGGCTAAGTTCTGGTGAGGACCCAGTCCTATGGGGTATAACATAGGCCCCGTGCACAGGGTTACGTGCGAAGACCTCAACGGAATCTACAGCGGAGAAGATGGACTTCAGAACGGTGGAGATTGCGGAAGAGGCAACCCAGTACTCAGGGAATAGTATGAGTACAGCATCAATCGGCAGCGTCTTGTTTCCCATGTTAGGGGCGGCTGCAAGGGCGTCTGTTCTCCATGTTAGGGGCGGCCTGAATAATAGCTGGCAGTAGCTTCATAAAATGCCTTTGGGAGTGGCGACCCCATCGTAATAATAGCCTAAAATGGATATGGCACTTCCAATGATTCGGAAAAGGTTAGGGCTCTTCAACGTATCATTAATAAAATACCGTAGTGTAGGCCTAAATTAATTTATGGGTTGTCATTTGTATTAAGATGCAAGAATATTATAACGCAGAATCAATCACGTATTTTTAATGGTTTGACGAGAAGTCCTAAAAAAACACGACTAAAAATAATAAAAGCGGAAATAATAATTTTTTTAATATATCGGCAATCGTAAAACAATTCCGTTTTTTTTTTGCTCATTTTAACATAAGCTTCAGATGCTGTCTGTGTTCTATGGCTGCTTCCTGTTATTTTGAGAGATTAACATCTTGGCTAACACAATAATAGCGCTCGCTTATTCCGCAAGCTGTTCTTCCTTGTTTGTGACACTCTGACAAGCGAGTGTCGCGTCGCCGTGACCACCGGTGTCACTCAAGGCCATCGTAATATAGCATACGGTGCATCCTTACGAGCAGAAGTGCAGGCTGTACCAAAAGTTTGCATTCAAACATACGTACTTTCTCAGAACACGCAACGTATAATCATCATCATCTTCATTTCCCGTTTCCAGCTTCCTGGGTCGGGTTGTGAATTAAGGACCTCCAACGTTTCCTGTCTCTCCACCACTCCTCTCCTGCTTTTAGTACTTCTTCAGGTTTTCCTCCTCTCTTCTCTACACACTCCCACACTGTATCTGCCCATCTCTTTCGGGGCCTTCCTCGTGGTCTCTTCCCTGTCATCTTTTCACAGAAAGTTTTCTTTGGTACTCTCTCCTCTCCCATTCTCATCATATGTCCATACCACTTTAACTTTGTTGTTTCTATCCTGTCCTGCAGCTTCAAGATTCCTGTCCTTTTTCTAATCTCTTCATTTCTAACCCTATCTCTTCTGGTCTTGCCCTCTATACCTCTTAGGAATTTCATCTCCGCGGCTTGTACTCTACTCTCCTCTCTTTTTGTAGTAGTCCACGCTCCAGCTGCATATGTTAGTATGGGTCTGTAGTAGGTTGAATATAATACATTTTTACATTTCTTTGGGACATCTCGGTTCCACAGAATACCCCTTATGCTCTGGTAAAAACTGTTCGCCTGTTGTATTCTCTTTCCAATTTCCTCAGTTATCCTTCCATCTTCTGTGATCACACTTCCCAAGTACTTGAAACTTTTAACCACTTCTAGAATTTTCCCATTCAATTCTATCTTTTCTCTTCCTTCCTTCCTTCCTTCCTCTTGACATTACCATTGTCTTGCTCTTCCCTGTGCTTACTTTCATCCCAAATTTCTCTATTTCTTGATTCCATACATCTAGTTGTTTTTGTACTTCCTTTTCATCCTCGCCCCATATCACTATATCATCTGCAAACAGCATGGCCTTTGTTGCCTCTTGTCCCAATCTCTGTTTAACATTCTTGTGAATTTCATCCATGACAATGATGAATAGTAAGGGGGACAATACACTTCCCTGTCGGAGACCTGTTTCCACTTTAAACCATTCTGTTTCTCCTATACTGGTCTTCACGCTACTCACACAATATTTGTACATAGCTTTTAACATTTGGACATCAGTTCCGTTAACTCTCCTTTTCCTTAATACATTCCAAACCACCTGTCGAGGCACACTGTCGTACGCTTTCTCAATATCAATAAATGTCATCACCATGTCGTTTCCAAATTCCCATCTTTTCTCCATCATTTGCCTTAATGCAAAGATTAGGTCAAATGTTGATCTGTCTTTCCTAAAACCATACTGTTCTTCTTCCATCTCTCCTATCTTCCTCCTCAGTCTGCCTTCCAAAACTCTCTCAAAGATCTTAGCTACATGAGCGATAAGAGTGATCCCTCTGTAGTTATTGCATTCCTTTTTGTCACCTTTCTTAAAAATCGGGATAATTAATCCCTTTCCCCATTCTTCTGGAATCTCTTTCTTCTTCCAAATTATTCTAAATAATCTATACAACCACTGTACACCTATTGGTCCCGCTGCTTTTATCATTTCCGCGGACACCTCATCCTCTCCTGCTGCTTTACCGCTCTTCATCTTCTGTATGGCTTCCTCTATTTCTAGCATAGTGATCTCCTTGTCTTGTTCTTCTTCTTCTTCTTCCATTGTTTCTTCTTGCTCTTTTTCATCTTCCAGTTCAATGTATTTAACATTTAGTAGCTTTGAAAAGTATTCTTCCCATCTTTTTAATATATCATCTCTTTGATACAATATCTGTCCTGCTTCAGTTTTTACAAATTTTGTGTTTTCCCTACCTTTTACACTGTTTTTCACCAATCCATATAGAACCTTTTTACTTCCTTGGATATCCTCCTTCAAAGTTTCCGTGAAACCTTCCCAACTTTTCCTTTTTTCTTCTTGTACAATTTTTTGGCATGCCTTCTTTGCTTCTCTATATTTTTGCCATTTCTCTGCATTTTTACTGCCTATCCACTTCCTCCATGCCATTTGTTTTTCTTTAACAGCTTCCTTTACCCTGTTGTTCCACCAAGGAGTCTCCCTTTCCTTTTTCTTCCCTAATAGTCTTCCACAAGTGTTTACTGCACACTTTGCAAAACAGTTTCTAAAACATGCCCATTCCTGTTCGACACTTTTTGCTTCGTCTTTGGGAATTTCCTTTTTCAAGTCTTCTTGGAACTTTTCCATTGCCTCTCTCTCTTTTAGCTTCCACACCTTTATTTTTCTTTCCCTTTTCTCTGCAAGCTTTGTGATTTTCCCAAGCCTTAATTTGGCTATCACCACTTTATGGTCTCCTTCAAAATCTCCTCTTGGCATAGCTGTCACATCTACCAGTTGTCTACGTTTATCCTTTTCCACTAGGATAAGATCGATCATTGTTTTTGTCTTTCTGTCTCCCCATCCATACCTAGTTATTTTGTGGGAGTTCTTTTTCCTAAACCATGTATTTCCAACAATTAATCCATTCCTTCTACAGAAATCTATTAACATTTCTCCTTCTTCATCCTGATTTCCATAGCTAAATGGGTCAATTATCTCTTCTTTTCCCTGCCTATCTGTTCCCACATGTGCATTCATATCCCCCATTATTATAACCTCTTTGTCTTCTATACCCTTTTCCAGTTCTTCTAAGAAATCCTCTAAACATTCATCTACCTTCCCTGTCTGGGGTGCGTAAATCTGTATAAAATCCTTTGTTCCACTCTCAAGTCCTAGTCTAATTTTCATCATTCTGTCATTAATGACACTTTATATTGCAAGCGACTTAAAATATGATCGTATAAGCGTGAAAAGCGAATAAATGTAAAACGTATATTGGAAATAAATTAACATGGAAAGTATAGCGATTTTGTTGGGACCAGGAAAAAAATCGTATAAGTGTAGAAAACGTATAAATGTGAATCGTATAAAGGAAGTTTTACTGTATACTGCTTAATACATTGTGAAGATCACCACGTAAATGTTCTCCTAGAAGACATGAGGATAATATACATACAACATACTGTTTACATACCTGCACATGAAAAGCACGAGCAAGTTGATAGCAACTTTCAGCTCGCATTGCATCGTTCTCAGTATTATGGAAGGCATGTAGGGCCAGGTGCTGAACTTTATGATAATCCTGAAAAACAGTATAACACGGTTAACATTATATTAAAATACAACAGTCCTTACACAATACATCCAAAATTTTTCTGCGTGCTACAACTGACATAAATTTAAGGTCCCTTAAATTGTTACACCAGAGGTATACATTTCTATATGCAAATGACTGTATAATGAAACCTTGACTTATGGTTTTCCGTGGAACCCACAATAACAACACAGATGCGGGTAAGACGATAGATGAGGGACTCTGAAAAATATTACCATTGTACGAAATTCTTATTTTTAAGGGGAAAAAAGTTTTCAGGTCCCTCTTTCCAATAGCTTTTAAGAAATGAATTTTTAGCAACTTCACCATTCCAATGGAATGCAATATGGTATAGTCTCAATATGGTATAGTCTATATTTAAGCAAGTTACAATATAGATACACCAAAAAAAATAAACGTAACTTTTGATGGACTGCAAGCTATAAACTTGAAAATACAAGAATCTAGGGGTTAATGTAAAAATTGGAGTCAAATTTGAAACACATTTATCTGTTCTTAAAATATCCTTAAAAATACTCAACTATATGCATTTGATCTAAGATCAGCATGTTTAAAATATGTTTATGAAGTATCATAAATTGTGAAAGAGTTTGCTTACAATATGCATACTATAAGCATGACGAATAGAAATTAAGTGTCATCACTCCCCTCTCTTAACATTGTCGTTCATGGTCCTGCCACTGAGTGGCGTGGAAGTCACTCCGCACCTCAACACGTGCGAAACCCAGGAGGTTAGTACTGTAATATACTGCACGCGAGAAGTCATATATGCGAGGGAATTTGTTTCTTTGTAATGTTTATGAATGTCTGTGTTAGAGGCTGTGCATTTTTTGTTCCTAATTTTAGATTGTACAATTCTGAAGAAAACAATATATGAGAACAAAAATTCCTCTATATTTTCTATATAAGAGATAAGTGTGACTATAGACTGTGGGAACTTGCGGGATTTCCGTTGCATCACTCCTTCACTCGATATGTACTGGATCTCAGTGTACCTCACCGACAGTCAAATTCCGTACAATATCCTCATCGGTTTCATATCTGAATCCATGAATGTCTTTATCAAAGTCTAACTACTGGATGTCACTTTCTTCTGCATCTTGACATACATCCAGGTTTTGCCCTAATGTCATCGTAGTGAGACCACCTTGCCCGTTTTTAAGTATCGTCACAGAAGCAGACAAACGCTTGTTTTGATGCGAGTGTAGTAGCAGTAATCTTCTCCCATGACTTGACTGCATGGAGAGCATCCAACAAACACAGAAAGATTGGAAACGGTAGAGAGCGGGCCTCACTTTCTGCATACAGAGATCTCTATCAATCTGGGTGGTCATGCTAGTAAGTTACAGTGCTTAGTTATTGAGGTTTTAAGGGCCGGAACAGCAAGGTCATCTGCCCCTTCATCCTAGTAACTACTCGACGGGTGGCGTCATATAGTGCGGCTTTCAGACATGAATACCTAGATGGCAAGTATCCAGATCAAAATGTGCCACTGTTTCCTGAACCAGTATTAACCAGGTGGTCTTCTTGGTTTCATTCTGTAGTGTACCTGCCAAGAGTACTTGAAAGATATTCTGCAATTTATGAGTGAAGTAGTAGGGAATGATAACTCTGGTGTTTATTTTCTCATGTTTCACATGACGAAATACTTGAGATTCAAAGAATTTGGCACAGACATCACTGAACTCATCCCTTTATTAGAAGGCCACATCCAACTGATCACCTTCTTGATGGACAACTACAGAGAATTCAGCAAGCCATTAAAATTGCTGTTTCTGGAAAGTATGGTACTGCCCCCGTAATTGAATTATGTAGAGACCACGGTGGCCATATTTGAAATTATAATTATAGTTATGGCTGTCATAGTTATGACGTGGGTAGTCATGACGTAAGCACGGATGACGTTAATGTTATGCCAGCAGGCTACTTGAGCTGAGATTCTCAGTGACGTCAGCATTTAGTCGAGAATGTTCCAAGATGTACGACGCAGTCGCAGGAAACGAGGAATTCTGATGAGGAAGAAACTATGCTATTGGAGGAGAGGCATGAACCAATGAACGATAGTTTAAAGGAAGACTGAGATTGCTGAAACTATGGTATTTTTATTACTTTTGGAATGCAGAATTGTGGAAATCCATTTGCAGTAAAAGCATTGATTTGGAATTTTGGTGAAATTTATTTTCAGTTTTTGAATTTTGAAAATCCGTCATGTATTAACGAAGTTGGAAGTTTTAGCGATGACGCAGTATCACGCTTTGGAAGGGATGGAAACGCCCCTCGTGAAGTTAATAAAAGGGCTTGCGCAGAAGAGAGGAGCCTCTTTCGTTCTCTGATCATTCTGAGATCTCATTCTCAAATCATCGAAGTATATTTGTGAAAGTTCTTTTCTTATACATTCATTATAGTGAGACGTCGAAGTGAACAGCAGTGAAAAGAATCGTCTTTATAACGCGTGGCGAGGCCACTATATTAACGAGATCCATGTCAAACTAGGTGAAGTTGAAACGGACCTTAGAAAGCTTCTACAAGTTTAGCTTCGAACAGTTAGCGGTCACCGATAAGCTAATTGTATTGTGCAGTGCTACATGCAGTTATAGAGAAAAGCTGAACAATTTCGACCGATTAGTTTAAAAGATATTAGCAGTTTTATACGACTGACAAAAGTGATTATCTCGCCTCAAGAGAAGCACTTTTGTATAGCCAGAATCAACGCAACGGCTGACGCTGCGAGTGGAATAGAAAGACTTCAGATTGCTTGGTTACAGAACGATACAGTATAATGGAGCAATTGAATACGGCAGTTTGTTCTTCTGACACTACAACCGAAGAGCAGATGGAAGGCTAAAAGGGCTTATTGCAATTGGGACATATTTCAACGGAGTAAGATAGCGACATGGAACTTCGCTAATTGCTATTCCACACAAGCGAACATGCGGTGAATACCATCTACACCCATGTTTCGTAATTAAAGGCTGAATACCATCGAACAACCATAGAAACAATTTCATACTCTGAATATGAATAATTTCTTCGGAAATTTCTACAAAACTTCATGGCGATTGTCTACTGGAACTTCAGGGAATTTTTCAAGAGAGGTCAGGGATATCCCGACTCACAAAGAAGATTATTGCCGGAAGGATGTCTATTCGTCTTCGAGGAGCAGAGCGATTCACGGAGAAGGAAGCAGTTCGATTCTCCGAGGGTGCTATTTCCTATTTCGAGGATGGAGCTCAACTTTAACGTGGTGAAATGGATCCATCAGCAGTCTTCTTTGGGGAATTTTCCTCTGGAACGTCAATCGGCAGATAAGGTAGTCGTGAACGTTTATTGTATTTGAGTTTACTAATGATGTTTGAGCAACTATTTTTCCCATATTTTTATCCTCATGTTTTTTGCCCTATTTTCTTGTTGAGATTCTTATTCTCAGTACACCTTGATGAGTTTTGCATTTTTCGTCGTTTTATTAAGACATTGTTATGTCATGGGCATAGTTAATGATTTTGAATCAGTTGAGACTGATATATGGATTATTCAGTAATTAATATTTTTGTAGTCACGATTTGACTGTAAGTTAATGATTTTTATGGCAGATTTAAATTCAGACAGCGTGTCATTTTATTAAAGTAATTCTACCCCAGTTTAATTACTTTGACCAATTTTCTGTCATCATCAAGAAGGAAGAACATTTAAATGATTTTAGAGCGTTAAAATCTCTTACGTTGTCGACGATCTTGGAAATACTAGTCGTTATTTGAATTGATTGCAACACAGACATTTATCGTCAATTATGAATGAACATTGCACCATAGACACTTTTGTGAAAGATTAACTTTAATAATGAATTTTTGAATGCATTAAAGTCAAGTACTTTTGTTAGGAGTTTTTCTCAATTAGAGATTTATATAACGATGTTTGCATTCCCCAGTCTAATTGAATTCTATTCGACTACTTTGCATTTTAGTCGCACTTTATTTGAAGATAGTATTTTTATACTACAATTTCTTTTAGGATGTTAATCTTAAATTTTGATAGACCAGACAGGCGTATATAAGCGTATTCACTATTAAATTTGTTTGTGATTGGCAAGTTTTGACTTCATTTCGGTTCATGAATGAAATCCACGAAGGTTAAATAGAAAAACAGTTTTGAAACAAGTAATGATTATTAAAAATTTTTAAGTGGAACTATGAATGTATAATCGCTAGTGCAGCGCGTGTTGAAAGTCGCTGAGATATAATGCCCTTGAATATGAAGGAGGTTCCCACAGGAATTAATGTTAAAGAATTATTTGTGGAAGTTTTGTAAGTGATGTGGAAGTTTTTAATGCCATATAGATTAATATATGATGATTTTGGGCATATTTTTAATGCAGATTGTGCATTAACTTGTTAGCGAAGGATTTTCCGCTGGAGTAAGATTGTTATAGTTCGTTGAAAATTAATCAAGTGAGTTACTGTTATAATTAACACGAGTTTTGAAAGAATTTGAGATAAGATTTTGAATGAAGGTTGCCGTCACAAATCATTATTAAAAACTTTATTAAACTAGATTGTGACATTAACATGTATAACTAACCTTCATTGGTCGATTATATTAAACAGGATTATAAAATTATCAACCGAATGAACATGTGGTTAATGTATTTATTAAATTAATAATTTAAACAATTTAAATGTTAATATTGTAAATAATTGCTGTAAATATTTTTGAAAATAATGTGAAACGAGAGTGATGTTAAAGGCGTGCTTATAATATTTTTATTGTCTTTGACAAATATTATAAACAATTTCTAATTGTTATAAATAATTTATGTGAATTTGTTATAAACATTTAAGAGCTAATTAAACATTTGGATTGAACTTAACAAGTTTAAAGAAATTAACATAATGATCCAATAGGATGTGAGCAAAGTACTTGAAAGATTTGCGTAAATATAATGTGAGTTGTCTCGTAGACATTTAAAAGTTTGAGAGAACAAGCTGTATTCTTACGTAACTTAGCATGTGAGAAGGGAGTGCATTTGACCAGTATGCAACAGGCTGGAAGGTAGCCCGCAGCTGTGCCAACATCTGGTTCTCAGGGAGTGAGGTCGTACACACTTTGGCCTTGCGACTATAAATACCATTCTCATTGTTTATTAAAAGGAAACCAAATGCTCTATATATGTCACACCCTGACGTCCTTCTCCAATCCAATAGTGTTATGAATATTACGTTATTTGAAGCTCTTGGGAGCTAAAATGTTTTATATCATGTTGTATGATAATTTTTGCAAGTCCTACTGGAGGACGTAGTCAGATTGACTTGGGCTACTGATAGCCACGTTGTTTTTGTTGTGTTAGTAAAATCATACCCTTTATTAGAAATAAAGCTTTTGTACAGTTCAAAGTTCTCGTCTTCGTTTCTGGTTCATTTTTAAATGTCATGGTGGAGGTTATTGTGTGAACAGACTTTAGTGATCCTGTTGTCAACTCAAACCCCGAGATAATTAAGAGGTAAGTAACGGTAAGTATGAACCCCGTCTATTTTGGTGTGTTCCACAATGATTTCCTGTGAACTTCTGTGCTCTTATCTCGATAGTATCTGTCAGTGCCATTTTTATTGATGTAACTGTGCCGGTGCGATTGATAATTGGCAATCCGATTGAGGGGGCGGATATCTGACAGCCTACTATCCAGGTAAACGGGGACAGAAAGATTGGCGACCCTAATACGTGGGGCGAATTCGACAAAACTGGATCACCAGGTTGAACAATAGAAAGATTCGCACCTAAAACGTTGGGGCTCGATTCAACATAACTGGATTACCAGGTTGAACGCCAGAAAGAGTGGCAAACCTAAAATGTGAGGTTCGATTAGACTCAAATAAAGAGGTTGATTCTTTGTTAGATGTCTAGGCCAATTGTAGAATTTAAGAGTGTGATTATATAGGAATTAAATGTTGTATTGTATTAGGAAAATTACACTCAGAAAAGATCAGATCTTATACAACTTGAGAAAGGTTAAATAGGCTGGAAACTTAGAAAAATCGCCTATAATCTGGAATCTTATTTTATTTGACCGGCTTATGACATTTTAGTCATATTAAAGATAAAATTTAAATTATATGGATTGTAAATGTAAATTATTGGTGTTAGGATATTTTAAGATGAGCCAAAGAGATTTGAACATGTGCTTGAGTTTGTTTCAACATGAAGTATCTTCGAAGGTTAATTATAAGGTAGTTATAAGTTAGATTTAAGACAGAAAATTGATCAAAATTATATATATGGTGAAAAGTGTTGCTCAAATGTTGTTATTTTGCTCTTTTGATGTATGTCCCTACAGCAATCCATTTTTGAATAATATTGTAATGGCAGATGAAAGTATGAGGTTGATGTTAGAAGAATTGAAAGCTAGCATGAATGAAAGTGCGAGGGAGATGGCTGCTAACTTGAAAGCAAGCATGAATAGTAGCATGAAGCAGATGCTGAATGAAAGCATAAAGGAGATGGAAGCTAGGAATACTAGTCGAATGGAGGAGAATGCTAGTAATTTAAATGCAAGAATGGAGGAGAATGCTAGTAATTTGAAAGCTAGTATGGGTGAAAGTTTGAAGGGTATCCAAACTAGTGCTGCTAATTTGGAGGATAATATGTCGCGTTTACAGATTAATACCCTAGGAATTGAAAATACTGTAACTGACATCCGCACAGATGTATCTAATGTGCATAAAAATGTTGATGATGTTAAATTTGATGTGTCTAAGGTACAGAAAGACCTTACAATGTTAAATCTAGATGTAGCTAATGTCCGAGGGGATATTTCTTGTGCTAGAGCCGAAGTAGTTGTCAAAAATGATGTTGCGACTGTCCAAGACAAGGTCGAGGAAGTCCAAAAAGAAATTCAAAAAGCTAGAACTGATGTATCCAATGTTCAGGTAGACATTAATAACATTCATGCGGATATAACTGAGGTGCAAAGTGACATAACTAAGATTCAGGTAGAGGTCAACACAGTTTTCGTAGATATGACTAAAGTCCAAACTGATGTAAATAAAGTCAGGGAAGAAATCGAAAACTCAAAAATTCTTTGTACGCGTAATATAACTGCATTAGCGACTAGGTTAGTCGATGAATCAGTTAGAACAACAACGTCTTTAGCAGAGTTGAAGTATGACGTAGAGGTCATGAGAACACAGGTATTAGACCACAATAGAGTATTAAAAGAGGATATCGAAGTAGACATAGCCGAAATGTTAACAGCAAACGTAGCGGTATGGAAAGACGAGTGGAATAAGTCAAGTGGGGAACATGTAACCCAAATTCAGGAAAGGATTGAAAGAAAACTTGCCAGTACGCAGATAGAAATTAACAATGAAGTAGTACAGATTAGGAAAGATTTAAGTGTCAGGATAAATTCGCTATCCGAAAAACAAGTTGACGATAGAACACAACTAGATCAGGATATGCAAACTTTAAAATCTACATTAGAGGATCAAATTCACAAAGTTGTCTCTGACGTAAATGAAACGACGAGTAAACTGAAAAATTTGAAGTTAGGAGAGGCTAGTTTAATGGAGAACTACAAAGAAGAGATAGTCAAGAAAGTCTTAACAGAAATCACCGACAAGGATACAGAAGGCTTAGCTTGCGAATTGAATAGGAAGTATACCAGAAGATGTAACCTAGATCCAGAAGAAAGAGACGTGACTCCTGAAGAACGTGTATCCAGATTCAGAGAGGAGGATGACGAGAGGAATATGGAACCTGAGTGGAACTATCGAGATAGTGGGAAAAACTATCGGGATTCATATCCGAGGAACGTGACGGTCATTAGGAATTTCGAAGACAAACCACAAAAATTCAGTAACACTGATAGTTTGACACCTATAGAGTATGTAAGGAATCTCAAAGATTATTTCATCGAAGCTCACATTCCCAGAGAAAGAGAGATGAAGATAGTAGAGAGATATCTGATTGGAGGACCCCTTGAATGGTTTCGCGCATTTAGATACACATTCAGTAACTTTGACGAGTTTGCAGAGGCGTTAATCAAACGATTTTGGTCCATAGAAGCGCAGAATTCGTTAAGAGCGGAGGTGTATTCAAGAAAATACTCAGGTACTCTTCCAACGAGGTACGCTGATTTCTTTACGAGTCAGTTGTCCCGCTTGAGATTTTTGCAACCCCCATTGTCCACGGAGCAACTAATAGATGCGATTTCTCGTATGCTGCCAGTTGAGGTGAGAAGACTTATAATTTCGTCCAACATCAGGGATTTATCCAGCATGGATGAATTACTAAGAAGATTAGACTACACAAGTCCAATGCCTAACGTAGTCCAGAAAGGTCAAAGGCAGGAGTTTAAAGAAATCAATACGGTATATATGGACCAAGTCCAACAAACTGACAAGCCAGAAGAGGAGAAAACTGACAATGTAGGTCCTCACAGGAATAATCAGTTTAGAAATTACAGATCACAAGGTTACCGACCGTATCAACAGAGAAGAGGTTGGAACTACAACCGAGGAAACTACAATGGAAGAGGCAGATATTACAACAATAATGGGTATAACCGTAACTATAATAGGAATAACCAAAACCAAAATAGAAACCAGAATACTCAAGGTCAGGTTATGACACCTGATCAGTATCAGCAAAGAGAGAAGGAAAGCCAGCAATACTTAAAAGAATTAAGGGATAAAGAAGCTGACAATCAAAAGAAAAGGCAGGATGTTGTAATCGATCCTGGGCCTTCTACGAGCCAGCAGAATTTTGAGGTCGGTAACACAAAAAAAAAAAACGCCGATTTCTCAACGTCAGTGAGAACCTGTAAATACATTGCCACACCACACCTGATTACGATTAATGAGATATACGAAGTTACCGATGAAGATTTACTAGAAGAGAGGGGTATTGTTAAAGAGGAAAGACCATGTGCCTTACCTATTATTGCTGTACGGATAGATGGACAGCAGTACAAAGCCCTGATGGATACTGGTGCTATTATTTCCATCATTTCAGAGGAATGTTATCAAAGTCTGCTAAGAGGAGAGAACATGACAGTTCTACCTGTTTCTACCGTCAAAGTGAGAGGGATATTCCAAGATAAGGCAGTGAAATGCAAGATTCAAGTGTTATTGAACTTTGAGATCAATGGAAGGAATTATGAACAGATCTTCATTGTGGTGAGCAAGATCAATTTTGATATGGTGCTTGGAATCGATTTTATATCGAAGGTCGGAGCTATTATTGACATGAAGAACAGAAGTATTAGCTTTAATGATGGGTACATAATCACAGAAGAGATAGAAGAACAGGACGTGAAAAACAGTCTGGAAATAGACCTTAGGGAAGAAATTTTGAATACAATAATTAATGAAGTGGAAAACTTAGAAGAAATACCCAGTAGAAAAACTGAAGGATTTGAAGAAATTCAGGGGGAATTTGAGGATCTGATAAAGGAATTCCAAGATATTTTCGATGAAAAGCCTGGATTGATTAAGGATTATAAGTACAAGATAAGGCTGACAGATGAAACCCCTTACCAGAAGAGAATATACCCCATTCCTGAGAAATACTATCAAGAAGTACGAGGGTTAATCAGAAAAATGGAGGTAGACGGGATTATTAGAAAACAGGCGTCGTCTTATATAAACCCCATCACAGTAGTAAAGAAAAGTAATGGTCAGATACGTCTTTGTCTCGATGCCAGGACCATCAACTTGAAGATTCTTCCAGAAAATGACAGACCACCCAAGATTAGAGATCTGCTTCGGAAATTCAAAGGGAGAGCTTGTTTCAGCGTTCTTGACTTGACGTCTTCATTTTATCAAGTTCAACTAGAAGAGGATAGTATGCAGTACACTGGATTCCTATTTGACCAGACGTCATGGGTCTTTGCCAGAATGCCTTTTGGAATGGTTAACAGTGGACCAGCACTTATTCGAGCACTTGATAGTAAGCTCACTGACGAAGTGAAAGAAAATGTAATCTGCTACATTGACGATTTAATCGTATCTTCACCCAGCGCCGCAGAACATTTAGTGCACTTGAGAAAGTTGTTCGAGAATTTAAGGGAGGCCAATATTAAGGTGAACTTTGGAAAATGTCAATTCTTGAAGAAGGAGATAAATTATTTGGGGCATACTATTGATAAAGATGGATATCATCCAAACATGAAAAAAGTAGATGCGATCACGAGATTTCCAAAGCCAACTAAGGTAAAACAAGTCAGAGAATTTGTAGGTGCATGCCAATTTATTAGCAGCCACTGTCCAAGATACTCGGAAATTATGGCTCCTCTGTATGACTTACTCAAGAAGAACAACAGATGGAAATGGAGTACCGCTGCAGACGAGGCTTTTGAGAAAGCAAAAGAGATGCTCAAAAATAATGTGAAACTGGAGTACCCAGACTTTGAGAAGGTGTTTTATATTGAGTCTGATGCATCGAGAATAGGCATTAGTGCAGTCTTATACCAGAAAGACGAGGCAGGCAACAAGCACTACATTGCGTTCACTAGTCGGAAGTTGAAAAAGCACGAGGAAAACTACTTCACGACAGAGCTTGAAGCGTTAGCTTTTGTGACAGCTTTGCAAGCCTGGAAGAAAATCCTGCTGGGACATAAGGTCATCATTATTACTGACCATAAAGCACTACAGTTTATGTTGCAAACTGACATGTCGAGTGATAGATTGACACGTTGGGCTTTGTTCACCCAACAGTTTAACGCTACTATCGTCCACCAGCCTGGGAAAGATAACTTACTGGCTGATGCTCTATCACGTAACCCTATTAAAAATGTGCAGATACACCATGTACAATTGGAGCAAGAAGATGAAGAAACCGTTAGGAGGTTAGCCCGAATCGGTGTGTCACAGAAGAGACACGCTCCAATAAGGAAAATGTACAGGTTCCTCAAGGGTTACATGGACAATACGGATGTTGACTATGAAGCTACACGGAGAAATTCACGACACTTTGTCTTGAGTGGAGACATCGTATGCAAGTATGCTGACTCTGCGCATACAAAACTCAGAATAGTCGTGCCACCTAAACTTGTTGTCAATTTAGTGTGGGTAGCTCATCACGCAACTGGACATGCCGGTTTAGATAAAACTCTTAATACACTTAAAGAGAGATTTATCTGGACTAACATGCGTTCCAGTATTGCCAAGGTCATTAGATCCTGTGACAAATGTCAAAGAGCAAAGTATGCTTCTGCTTTATTAAAGGGAAAACCGAAGGCGATGATTCCTTCTAAGCCAAACGAACTTATGGCGACGGATATATTTGGCCCCTGTCCGAAGGGATACCAGGGTAACCAATACTTGTTGGTGACCGTGGATGTTTTCTCAAAATTTGTTACAATGAGTCCCATGCAGAAAGCTAACACAAGGAACGTAGTAAGCAGACTGGAAAATGCTGTATTTCCTAAAGCTGGTATACCGGAATATCTACTGTCAGATCATGGAACGCAGTTTACGTCCGTGGAATTTGCAGCGGAGATGGAAAGGCTTGGCATTAAGCACTTATTTTCAAGCGTGCGTTACCCTGAATCGAATTCCTCAGAAAGATATATGGCTGAATTTTCGAAGTTCTGTCGAATTTTCTGTCCAAATGATCATTCTGGTTGGGTGAGATTTGTACCCCTTATTGAGGAATGTCTGAACTCTACAGTGGAGGAGAGCACAGGAGAAGTGCCAATGCGACTTCATCTAGGAAGAAACCCAGAAAGGCCGTGGGATAATCTTTTCAACCACATACCGAGAGATCCCGACATAGGAAGACAGCAGAGGATTGACAAGGCAAAGGAACAACTCCAGAAAGCAGCAGAGAAACGATTGAAAAGAGTAGCTGGAAAACGTTTTGGTACACCCTTTCAAGTTGGAAATCTTGTATTATTACGCAGACCTGTCAAGGCTGATATGTCCAAGAAAATTTACCCCAAATTTGGATTAGTGTTCCTGGGGCCATTTAGGATTACGAACGCTTATGGAAACAACTGTTATGAACTCTACGATGATGAGAATAATGAAGATTAACTGGAGGGTTATCCATTTTTTTAGGTCCGTATTGACGCTTACAATCAAATATATTGAGTAAAAAGTTTCCGCCCAATCAATACTTTTTCTGAAAAATTTTTACTTCTTTTCACATTAGGGACATGTTTCGAACAAATAATTTGTTCTTCTTCAGCCTATACATATATCAACTTCGTAATTATCTTAGACATTTGCATAATAAAATACATGCACATTAGACAATTCATTAAGAGTATACAATTACGTTCATTAAGAAACATACAATTATAAAAACGCAATGTTAAAATACTTGATAACACATTAAAATATTTGGAAAATTTCTTGTTCCCATTTATACTGGATGGCCTTGTTGTGCCTATAACCGTTTAATAAGCCTTCACAACAAGGTCATCCAGTATAAATGGGAACAAGAAATTTTCCAAATATTTTAATGTGTTATCAAGTATTTTAACATTGCGTTTTTATAATTGTATGTTTCTTAATGAACGTAATTGTATACTCTTAATGAATTGTCTAATGTGCATGTATTTTATTATGCAAATGTCTAAGATAATTACGAAGTTGATATATGTATAGGCTGAAGAAGAACAAATTATTTGTTCGAAACATGTCCCTAATGTGAAAAGAAGTAAAAATTTTTCAGAAAAAGTATTGATTGGGCGGAAACTTTTTACTCAATATATTTGATGAGAATAATGTCGTTTACGGCAAATTCAATGCTGGAAATTTAAAAAGATACTATCCTAAAGTAAGCCAGTAATAATTCAATTTCGTGTTCAAGAGAGTTGAGATACTTGTAACATTGAGTTTAAAAACAATTTGCAACTGTTTTTAAAACGTGGTGAGAGGAGAATGCCCCCGTAATTGAATTATGTAGAGACCACGGTGGCCATATTTGAAATTATAATTATAGTTATGGCTGTCATAGTTATGACGTGGGTAGTCATGACGTAAGCACGGATGACGTTAATGTTATGCCAGCAGGCTACTTGAGCTGAGATTCTCAGTGACGTCAGCATTTAGTCGAGAATGTTCCAAGATGTACGACGCAGTCGCAGGAAACGAGGAATTCTGATGAGGAAGAAACTATGCTATTGGAGGAGAGGCATGAACCAATGAACGATAGTTTAAAGGAAGACGGAGATTGCTGAAACTATGGTATTTTTATTACTTTTGGAATGCAGAATTGTGGAAATCCATTTGCAGTAAAAGCATTGATTTGGAATTTTGGTGAAATTTATTTTCAGTTTTTGAATTTTGAAAATCCGTCATGTATTAACGAAGTTGGAAGTTTTAGCGATGACGCAGTATCACGCTTTGGAAGGGATGGAAACGCCCCTCGTGAAGTTAATAAAAGGGCTTGCGCAGAAGAGAGGAGCCTCTTTCGTTCTCTGATCATTCTGAGATCTCATTCTCAAATCATCGAAGTATATTTGTGAAAGTTCTTTTCTTATACATTCATTATAGTGAGACGTCGAAGTGAACAGCAGTGAAAAGAATCGTCTTTATAACGCGTGGCGAGGCCACTATATTAACGAGATCCATGTCAAACTAGGTGAAGTTGAAACGGACCTTAGAAAGCTTCTACAAGTTTAGCTTCGAACAGTTAGCGGTCACCGATAAGCTAATTGTATTGTGCAGTGCTACATGCAGTTATAGAGAAAAGCTGAACAATTTCGACCGATTAGTTTAAAAGATATTAGCAGTTTTATACGACTGACAAAAGTGATTATCTCGCCTCAAGAGAAGCACTTTTGTATAGCCAGAATCAACGCAACGGCTGACGCTGCGAGTGGAATAGAAAGACTTCAGATTGCTTGGTTACAGAACGATACAGTATAATGGAGCAATTGAATACGGCAGTTTGTTCTTCTGACACTACAACCGAAGAGCAGATGGAAGGCTAAAAGGGCTTATTGCAATTGGGACATATTTCAACGGAGTAAGATAGCGACATGGAACTTCGCTAATTGCTATTCCACACAAGCGAACATGCGGTGAATACCATCTACACCCATGTTTCGTAATTAAAGGCTGAATACCATCGAACAACCATAGAAACAATTTCATACTCTGAATATGAATAATTTCTTCGGAAATTTCTACAAAACTTCATGGCGATTGTCTACTGGAACTTCAGGGAATTTTTCAAGAGAGGTCAGGGATATCCCGACTCACAAAGAAGATTATTGCCGGAAGGATGTCTATTCGTCTTCGAGGAGCAGAGCGATTCACGGAGAAGGAAGCAGTTCGATTCTCCGAGGGTGCTATTTCCTATTTCGAGGATGGAGCTCAACTTTAACGTGGTGAAATGGATCCATCAGCAGTCTTCTTTGGGGAATTTTCCTCTGGAACGTCAATCGGCAGATAAGGTAGTCGTGAACGTTTATTGTATTTGAGTTTACTAATGATGTTTGAGCAACTATTTTTCCCATATTTTTATCCTCATGTTTTTTGCCCTATTTTCTTGTTGAGATTCTTATTCTCAGTACACCTTGATGAGTTTTGCATTTTTCGTCGTTTTATTAAGACATTGTTATGTCATGGGCATAGTTAATGATTTTGAATCAGTTGAGACTGATATATGGATTATTCAGTAATTAATATTTTTGTAGTCACGATTTGACTGTAAGTTAATGATTTTTATGGCAGATTTAAATTCAGACAGCGTGTCATTTTATTAAAGTAATTCTACCCCAGTTTAATTACTTTGACCAATTTTCTGTCATCATCAAGAAGGAAGAACATTTAAATGATTTTAGAGCGTTAAAATCTCTTACGTTGTCGACGATCTTGGAAATACTAGTCGTTATTTGAATTGATTGCAACACAGACATTTATCGTCAATTATGAATGAACATTGCACCATAGACACTTTTGTGAAAGATTAACTTTAATAATGAATTTTTGAATGCATTAAAGTCAAGTACTTTTGTTAGGAGTTTTTCTCAATTAGAGATTTATATAACGATGTTTGCATTCCCCAGTCTAATTGAATTCTATTCGACTACTTTGCATTTTAGTCGCACTTTATTTGAAGATAGTATTTTTATACTACAATTTCTTTTAGGATGTTAATCTTAAATTTTGATAGACCAGACAGGCGTATATAAGCGTATTCACTATTAAATTTGTTTGTGATTGGCAAGTTTTGACTTCATTTCGGTTCATGAATGAAATCCACGAAGGTTAAATAGAAAAACAGTTTTGAAACAAGTAATGATTATTAAAAATTTTTAAGTGGAACTATGAATGTATAATCGCTAGTGCAGCGCGTGTTGAAAGTCGCTGAGATATAATGCCCTTGAATATGAAGGAGGTTCCCACAGGAATTAATGTTAAAGAATTATTTGTGGAAGTTTTGTAAGTGATGTGGAAGTTTTTAATGCCATATAGATTAATATATGATGATTTTGGGCATATTTTTAATGCAGATTGTGCATTAACTTGTTAGCGAAGGATTTTCCGCTGGAGTAAGATTGTTATAGTTCGTTGAAAATTAATCAAGTGAGTTACTGTTATAATTAACACGAGTTTTGAAAGAATTTGAGATAAGATTTTGAATGAAGGTTGCCGTCACAAATCATTATTAAAAACTTTATTAAACTAGATTGTGACATTAACATGTATAACTAACCTTCATTGGTCGATTATATTAAACAGGATTATAAAATTATCAACCGAATGAACATGTGGTTAATGTATTTATTAAATTAATAATTTAAACAATTTAAATGTTAATATTGTAAATAATTGCTGTAAATATTTTTGAAAATAATGTGAAACGAGAGTGATGTTAAAGGCGTGCTTATAATATTTTTATTGTCTTTGACAAATATTATAAACAATTTCTAATTGTTATAAATAATTTATGTGAATTTGTTATAAACATTTAAGAGCTAATTAAACATTTGGATTGAACTTAACAAGTTTAAAGAAATTAACATAATGATCCAATAGGATGTGAGCAAAGTACTTGAAAGATTTGCGTAAATATAATGTGAGTTGTCTCGTAGACATTTAAAAGTTTGAGAGAACAAGCTGTATTCTTACGTAACTTAGCATGTGAGAAGGGAGTGCATTTGACCAGTATGCAACAGGCTGGAAGGTAGCCCGCAGCTGTGCCAACATCTGGTTCTCAGGGAGTGAGGTCGTACACACTTTGGCCTTGCGACTATAAATACCATTCTCATTGTTTATTAAAAGGAAACCAAATGCTCTATATATGTCACACCCTGACGTCCTTCTCCAATCCAATAGTGTTATGAATATTACGTTATTTGAAGCTCTTGGGAGCTAAAATGTTTTATATCATGTTGTATGATAATTTTTGCAAGTCCTACTGGAGGACGTAGTCAGATTGACTTGGGCTACTGATAGCCACGTTGTTTTTGTTGTGTTAGTAAAATCATACCCTTTATTAGAAATAAAGCTTTTGTACAGTTCAAAGTTCTCGTCTTCGTTTCTGGTTCATTTTTAAATGTCATGGTGGAGGTTATTGTGTGAACAGACTTTAGTGATCCTGTTGTCAACTCAAACCCCGAGATAATTAAGAGGTAAGTAACGGTAAGTATGAACCCCCGTCTATTTTGGTGTGTTCCACAATGATTTCCTGTGAACTTCTGTGCTCTTATCTCGATAGTATCTGTCAGTGCCATTTTTATTGATGTAACTGTGCCGGTGCGATTGATAATTGGCAATCCGATTAAAGGGGGCGGATATCTGACAGCCTACTATCCAGGTAAACGGGGACAGTACCAACATTAAGGAGCAGTTGGAGGGTTGTGGAAATGTGTTAAAAAGAGGGAAAATATATTCAGTTTTAGTAAACCTTGGGTCCCATGCTCTTGGAAAATTAATCAGCTTGAGATCCGTTGACCCTGGGAACAAGATTTACAAATGTGTGTGTTTAATTCAGCAGAAATAGTGCCAATAAACATCAAAGAAAATTAAGGAGTTGCCGTTCTGTGGAACACTGGAAGAAAGTGAAGTGTTAAGAAGATACAAAGAACTGCAAACTTTAATCAAGAAGCAGATGCATGACAGGACCAAGACAGACATTGTTGGAGTTTTGCAAGGAATGACATTTGTATTTCCAAAGTTCTCGGAATCTTGTGTTGAAAACCATTTGGATACCCAGTTCAAACGCTGTGAACTTTTGTTTTTCAGCTTACACTAGCACGTTAAGCGATATGCGTCACCGTTTTTCACAAGAGAATTTGGATCTCTTCAGTGAAGTATACTTTGAAGGATGACTGAAATGTGTTATGTTATGCATGTTATCCATGATATTAAAAAAATCCCGCCTAAAATTTGTGATTTTGAAAGTACCGAATTTGCCACTTTAAAATACTGCTTTCTTCACTCTGAAATCACCGAAAATTCCAATCTCTAGCCTCCAGACCAGAATTACAATTTCTAGGCAGAGCCTGGCCAGGGCGACGGCCGGGAACGCTTGTTGCTACACCACGAGATAGGCCTACTTCATTTGAGAAAAGTGCCAGTGTTATTTGCAATCTGATGTTTGTTTTATGTGCTCAAAAGTGACAAGCTATGTTTAAAAATATTCTTTTATAGCCAAGTTGTTGCTTATTTTAGGGGCTGTGTCATCGTGGTCATATAGCCCCGTATATTTGGCTGTGTGTGGAATTTGTGTGATAACCTGTGATATTATATGGCTGTAGGCCTACTAGTGTATGAATTTATAAATTGGGTTTAGGATTGGAAAGGAGGTGACCGTGGTTGTATGTTAGGAACCAACCCAGCATTTAGTTGGAGTAGAAGTGGGGAAATTACGGAAAACCACTTCCAGGTTGGCTGAGGTGGGAATCTAACTTCCTCTTCTCAGTGTTGCCTCTCGAAGCTGAGTGTAGCCTTAGCCTACTCTGTTCTAGCCCTCACACCAGAATTAAAGTTTCTTGCCAGAGTCAAGAATGAAGCGGACTTATAATAATAATAATAATAATAATAATAATAACAACATTAAGGGCCTACCTACCAATAAAATAAACTGCCATCCAATTCTTCGCTTTCGTTACCGTCCCTGATCAATATCATGGTCAGTATCCGAGTCTACGGATCTTGATTCAACTTTGACTCACCAATTTTTTTTTTAAATTATCATCAACTAGCGATTAGTTATCTTTCACCAGAAGGCGACACTCTTCATCTTCATCCTTAGGTTTTCGTAAGGCGTAATCTCTTAACTGATATTCACTAAGGCAGCATACCAAACCAAATAACCGCTATAACAGCACACCTGCAACTCACTGACAGAATGTGAGCGCGCTTGAGCTATCAATACCACATGACACAGCAGCTGACACGTGTGGAGTTTATGTTAAGCTCGTCATTTCACAACTCCACGAAAATGCTTACTAAGGTATGATGTCCCGAGACGATACGATCATAACTTGAACTGTTAGATTGATATTAAAGCTAAAACGAACCATGGAGCTGTCAGACCAATGCACGATAACGGAGGGTTTTAAAAGATATTTCCACATAGGGACTGAGAATATTAATAATAACTTTTTGATAGCATTTTTCTTAAGTCTAAACAAACAATTTGTTGTAATCAGCGTAACCACAGCCTTCATAAAGACGTTTACGAAGGTCGCGGCGTATTCCATTTTTGAACAGCTGTCAATGTAGCGTTGGTGGTCTGCGCTGCAAGTGCTTGCCATGAGTGGGGCGTGGATGAACTCTGTCAGTGATAACACTTATTCTATTCATCATGCTATAAGCTTCACCATTTTAATACTTGACTCTTAAGATGAGTATCAGCACGATTGTGTAGAGGAGGACTTTGCAATGTAACATAAAGTAAAACTAAGCAAAAATAAAAACAAATCTAGTGAGTTGTTAAGAGGTCAGATTATAACTGGTCTTTGGCAATATAACGATGCACAGTTGAAAACAAAGTATTGTGTTTCAATAACTTGTGCTTCAACTTAGCAACAAGGAAACAAATGGGTGCCAAATACAAAGTTAATATTATGGATCAAACATCTCTTTGTACCACTAAAGCTTTAGAAACACCCAGTGCCGTAACTTTGCCATCATCGAACGAGGAAATCTATCGGCATGTGTCTTTCCTTTTAAGCACCCTCAAATACCAACTGACTGATGCAAGAGTCAATCTCTCAATTTTCAGTACAGCAGGCAAAAATCTAACTGCTGCTCCAGGCAGCCAGTGGCACTATCAGAAAGGACAAGTCCACAACAAAAACCCAATTCTTTTCCATGAAAGAAGCCCATTCACAATGAAACCAAGCATGCCACTGAAATCGCTAAGACCCGAAGCAACAATAAACGTTAATAAGAAGTTACGGACTAGTGAGCATCTTGATATGCTTGTGTTTGTAACTGTAATGTGCTGGGCCTAATACAACTTTACAAAGAATAGCCACACTTGCACAGAAGTGATTGTCGAGAACTATAAATTTATCACCCTAAAAAGCAAATGGCGATTGAGTAGAGCTTGCGATTTTGGCAGCCTAAGCATGTTTTCGGTATGATCGAAAATTTCCACCGAACCTTGCATCAGTTCTGAAAGAATTACCACTCACAACAAAGAAATATATTCATAATTATTCGGCACTGTCTGACCACTATTTCTCAGAAGATACCTCGCTTGCCCGCTCGCCCGCATTGCACGTCTGTCTCCCGCCAGGCACTTTGCCGTTATGCGGCGCTGCGCGGCACTGAGTCGTTTAGTATAGGAATTTGTACTTACCTAGTTCACAGCTGGTGCTGAAAATGTTCGCCATTCACTGCTACACATCACTGGCACCTTTTTATGAAATTGACATTTACTTTCTGAAGATCCTCAGCACCGATTGACTGTATTTCAGCTGTAATATAGCCTTTAAGCTCATTTATAGTGTGAGGGTTTCTCGCATACACTATTTTTAAGCGTCCCCCACAGATAAAAGTCACATGGTATTAAGTCTGGGCTTCGCGGGGCCACTCATTCCGACTTTAAATCCTAGTACAGAAAATACGACGCAATTCTGTCATGGATGTTTCGGCAGTGTGAGCAGTGGCAGAATCTTGTTGAAAAGAAGTAAGTCAGTTCGTTGAAAAATTGGTCAAGGATCACATTGAAGTACAAATTCCTATACTCAATGACTCAGTGCAGCGCGAGCGCCGCATAACGGCAAAGTGCCTGGCGAGAGACAGACGCGCAACGCGGGCGAGCGAGGGTCCCTGTCGCATATAAAACAAACTCTCTGTAATTTCTATCATACTACACATGTAAAGAGACAGGTTTCTACAAGAATAAGCAGAATGGTTAACACAGGCTTAGTTCAGAATGCTCCAAATGTATAGCAAATTGTGCACAAATTACTATTATATTGATTTAAGACACCCTTTCTTGAAAACAATCGACAGGAGATCAAAGTTTGTTAGGACCAAGAATTCTGAATGACTGATGCAGGAAAACAAAACTTCGAGGAATGATAGATGCAGATTTTCAACAAAGGTTGAATCAAAATGTTCTTGAGACCCAAAAACTTGGACAGTGATTCCAGGAAAACTGTACTTCTAGAAATGATAGATAAAGGTTTCATTGTAAATAAACCAATCGATCCCAAATCCATAATAATTTCCTAAATTATTCTGAGAATTGCCCTAATTTTGAAACAAATTAGATAGTAATGCACTTACTTTCTTGAAGAAGAAATGATTAGCCAAGTGATTCAATACCATTGGATTGGTTGAATCAATAGTATATGCTTTGGATAACATCTGGACACCTTCACGAATGGTATCCCCTTCTTGCTGATTCAACTTCAGAATCGCTAAACCCACCAATGCTCCCACACACTGAGGATCCAACTGCAAGGCACATTCAAACGCCAATCTGATGAAAAGAAAAGTGAGACATGCCTTATACATAGCCTATGATAGAAGATCCAATAGCACTATCAAACTTTGAGGAATGGTAGACGTCATCATACTATCCCTGCACATCTCAACTCAATAAGAACATGTGGCTCCTTTTTGCCCTAGCCAAGGTTTCTTGCCTTACCTGAAGAGCACTATGCACCCATAACCAGTCCCTAGATGAAAATACAACTTAAGAGAAAATACGGTAATTAGTTTATTGCAAATGGCTGATTTATGACATTAGGTCATACTGTTGATAAAGCAAACAATTGATAAAGCCCTTGCATGTTAACAATTTAGTTGGTTTACATTTGCAAAATAACGATAAATTTATATCTTTAATAATTCAAATTATTGACTTCGGTAGCATGCTGAATTGCTATGCCCAAGATCGCAGTTCAAACCCGGCCGAAGTCGTCAAGACTATTAAGAGCATTAAAATCCTTCAGTATGCCTTCCTTCGGAGGGGAAGTAAAGCCGGCGGATCCATGTCATAGATGTATGGTATGTAAAAGAACCTACCACTATAATTGGTAGTGTGTAGCCAAATTTGTAGATTACATTTGGTTAGAAATGGCCTATCAAGTTTCAACGTTTGCCGTTAGGTGTTAGTGACAGTGGCATCTGGTAGCCAAAGCTGGAAGTACTTGAAACTGAACTTGCTGGGAGCCTACAGGCATTCAATTAAAATATCCAGCTATGGCCATTGGCTGCAATTCATCTATAACATAATAATTCAAATTTCTATATCTTTCAACGAACTTGCTAGGAAGAAATAAAATTGATTGAACTTGTATTGAACACAATAAAGAATTAAAACAACATTGGCAGCACAATACTTTTTATGATTTGATAATAAGCATGCCTTTTCAAAGTTGCATATTGAATTCACAGACCTGCCATTACAGAAAAGCAAATAATATTTCTGGTTTGTTTTTTTCTCCATAGAAATTGACCTATCAATGCATTACTCTTTCGACAAAATCTCTGTTTCTGAAACACAATCTATGCCTTGTCTTATACAGGGTCTTTATATTTGCTGGACGAGGTCATTCTCGCTTACGCACTCCATCAGTGACGGCTCAGTTGCCGGCGACCGCACGCGTATATATACGGCAGAATACGGTGCTTAAAAAACAGTATCATGCCTTTTTAATCACCATGTTAACAGTAGATGCTGAAAATGTTCCCCATCTGCTGCCAAACATAACCGGCATCTCCTTATGAAGTTTCTGGTTACTCCGGTTAATTTACCTTCAGTAAGGAAATAACGACATTTACGTCTATTTTTTATTTATTTACTGAGCCTGTATGTTTGAATCTCCTAGCCAGTTGTTTTATAGTCCGATTTATAGAAATGGGTCTCCCTGAAAATTTCACTGGAAACTTTTGTCTTGTTCTAGCGCACGATTTCCTGCACTTTATGTACGTATTATGCCGATATATTCGTTCGCGTAAGGAATATTTCACATATGCATTACAGCACTATACACAATCACAATAAAACATACAGAACACAGTAGCTTTATAAAACACCCAATTAGCTCGGAACTCACACGTCTACCGCAGCAAAAGCGTGGGAATACGGCCGGAGACCGCTCGCACCAACCTGTAACAGCCGGCTATTGGCTGAGGACCGCTGGCCAAGGTAGAGCGCAATCGCCTTGCCAAGCAAAAATAAAGACCCTGTATTACATGCTCAACCCCTGCTCTTGTCAGAACTTCCAACTTAAATTTACGTAAAAGCATCTGTTCACAGCAAAAATTGCTGGGTATTTAAGTAGAAAAATTATTATTTTATGCCCCTAAGCAAAGTTTTTGTAAGGCCTAGGCCCTTCGCGGGCTGTAGTGCCAGGGGTTAAAAGTTCTGCAAGTTTTAAAAGTTGCTGAATCCACATTAAAACAACAGACATGTTTTAACCATCTTGCCAAAGATTGCAAAAGTTGCGGCTCTCGTGTAGTATCCGTTGCCCGTTTCCAAAGTGCGTTATTTTACTTAGTAGCGCTCTGAAAATGGTTTGTAATTACTCTGCCACATTATTAAAGCCATTTGCCATTAACAAACACCGCGTAAACACTTCCAAAATAAGGAAATTGTCAACATTAACTTTTAAGTAATAAACTTATCAAAAAGCATGCCGCCATGTTTGCTGCCAACTTACTGATTGTACTACTAGGCAAAACCATTGGCCTGGATAACGATTATTGATACTTGACTACCCCCACTGTGCGTGACAAAAACCAGGGGTGTTTATATTAGCCTAACGCGCTACTTAACCTTTATTGGTCCAGGCGAAAACCATTGGTCTGGATGAAAATATTGGTCTGGAAACCGTTGCCTACGCTATATACAAGGCCGGGAAATGCAAGCTGTTTTGCGTTAAAAATGAATCACCATGAAGTTCCGCCAGTGACCGCTAGGATCGCTTTGTACCACCCTAGTTCCAGCATTCGCGTCAGTTTAACTCAATAGTGACATTGCAAATAGTGGTTGTTTACACGAGTATTTTTTAAATGGTTTACTGCTGTGTTCCGTTTTGTACGTCCCGGCAGGGAATGTGCAAATCAGTTTCATTTCACTCGTTTCCTATCAATCAATAATTAAGAAATAAGTGGATTATAGCTGTTTCTCGACGAGATGATAAGCCAGGTAGTGTGTGGACTCCTTCTAAAAGGTCGGCAGTTTGTAGTAGGCATTTCAGAGAAGACAATTACAGTGTGAGCACAACTAGAAGATTTCTTCTGCCTAAATCCGTACCTTCAGTATTTACAGACTTCCCACAGCACAAACAAGTGACAACTACAGCTAGGAAACCACCAAAACGACGACAGTGTCAAACTGACTACACTCTTTCATCCAAAAGAAAATGTGACTCTCCAGGAACTGTGAGTAATTTTGTCCCTATTTGTGAAGACGAGATAAATTGTAGAAGTACAGGGACACAGTTTTCACCCATTTCAAGGCCAGTTGTTAGGAAGTCTCTTCGAAAGAAACTGCGGATTGCTACGAAAAAAAAACTGTTAAGCGAGACGCTGTAATTCACAATCTACAAAGAAAACTTCATGATCTTCAGGCTGAGTTGAAGAAATATAAAACTAAGAAATATGACATGAACAAGCAGCTGTCTGCAATTCTAAATGAAGCCCAACAAGGTAGCCTCAAAGCCATTTTTTTTTTGCTCGAACACCTGCAAGCATTTGGAAAGAAGAAATATAAGTGCCAAGAACCTACAATTACAATTTGTGTTCTTCTATCTACTAGGTCACCGACAGGCTATCGATTGTTACATGAACTAAGTATCTTGCACCTACCACATCCCAAAACTTTGAAGACTTACGTAGGGTACTCGAAAGAAGAGACTGGCATCACCTCATTGATCAGAGCAAGATTGATGGCAGAGGAAAAGCCACTGGAACACGAGAATGTAAAAGTGGGCTACCTTATCATTGACGAAATGGCTATAAAGCCTAGGCTTGTGTACGATCGGAATTTAGACATGTTTCTCGGCATGAGTGATGCAGACTTAGACGCTCTTGGTATTGAAGACAAACTAGCGAACAAGTTACTTTGCATTCTTTTCGAAGGACTATCTTCTTCTTACAGAATTCCTGTGCCATTTTATTTTACGTGTTCTATTTCTGGAGCGCACTTGGCAAAATTGGTATGGGATGCTATGAAGGTAACTTAGTCGAAGAAAGTGGTTTCAGAGTGTTAAAAATTGTAAATGACAACTGTCAAGTGAATGTTTTGATGTTTGAAACGCTATGCGGGGGTCGTATAACGCATGAAATTAAACATCCTCTTGATGAAAATCAACCGCTCTTTATAAGTTTTGATCCCAGTCACATTATCAAGAATGTACGATCGCAGTATTTGTCTAGGGAGTTCGTTGTAAATGGCAACAATGTGACAAGTGATCATTTGAAGATCCTTTATAATCTTCAGAAAAATCTGGTGAATAAACCTGTCAGGAAACTCTCCAGGAAGGTGGTTTATCCTAGTAATTTGGAAAAGATGAATGTTTCCAGGGCCAAAGTTGTGTTTTCACCTGAAGTTGTCGCAGGCTTAAAAAGTATGGAAGTCGTATGACAAAGGCAGGTTACTTGAGACTATTAATTTTATGGAACATTTTCAGAAATGGTTTGACATCCATGATGTCAGTAACACATCCCATGGCACGCACTCCAGAAATGACAATAAGAATATTTTTTGTGAGATGGACGATGAAAGACTACACTGGTTAACGGACATATTTCTGCCATACATTGAGGACATTCAGCAACATCCCGAAAAGTTCAGGAAATTTACTAAAGAGACTTACCACACTCTGGAGTTGACAACTCTCTCTTCAGTGGCATGCATACGAATTTAATAAGCATCAATTTCCACTATGTCCTAACGAGGAATTTATCAAGTGACGATGTCGAGTTCTTTTTCAGTCACCTCAGACGAAAGGGAGGGGGGGGGGGGTTCAATGATATGATGGATGCGAGATCTTGTATCCATGCTATTGAATCTACCCTTCACACTGGAATTATCGCAGCTTCGAGCCATGGAAACGTCGAACTAAGGAATGAAGACTTAGTATCCAGCGTAAGGTCCATGTTCTTTTCTACGAACCAACTTTAAGAGCCAGGTGAAGAAGGACATGTCACAGATTCTGCCTTCGTACCAGAGCTTCCCGAACACGTCCTTGCTATAGTTGGAAACCCCGTTGAAGGTACATTTTTAACCTACCCATTTATTTTAATTGCATTGTGTTTTTATCTAAACACGATTACGGTATTTAACAATTTGGTTTTATTTTTAGGAAATCCAGCTACTGCATCCAACATAGCAATAGCAATGGTGGCAGGCTACCTAGTGCGTGTAGCAGAAGAAAATACCAGCTGTGAAGGTTGATTGCAACATATTTCTCTTCCTGCGAGTGAAAGCCAGGTCCTCAGCCTCATACGATTTCAAGATCGTGGAGGACTGAGGTACCCTAAAACATCATTTGTGATGTTACTAGAGCAAATTATGCAATGCGTATCACGTGCTGTCTAGTATCTGCCACGAAAGAACTTACTGACAAATTGCACACTTTTATTAAAAGACAAGTTCTGTCAAACAATTAAGTGTGACCAATACAACGATTCTGAACTTCCGATTCTCCTTTTGAAGAAGTTCCTGAAGCCGATCCTGGACAACCTAGCCTTCAATCGCACGACCAGGAATGAACGATTTTTACAGCTTCACAATAAGCCTCTGAACAGGAAAGTACTGAAGCTCTAAGAAAAGACTGCTTGGTTATGATATACCGGCGAGTTAAAGATATGAATGATAAACCACACTTTTGTAAATGTGCATGAAATAGCCCGGGTATTCTCTCATCTCAATACTAAATTCATATAGTGCGCTCATATTGAGGGTGTTACAATGCGATCCTAGCGGTAGAATGCTAAACTCCGTTGCCCCCCAGTCGCGGTGGGGCATCTCATGGCCTTGTATTATAACGTAGGCAACGCTGGAAACAATAATGTTGGCACACTGAAAAAATTCAGTAACACCCTCTAGTGATAAAATATTCAACTCCTGTATATTAGTAACATAGGCCATTTCTATAGAAAATTTTTCAGATTTCAATGGAGGCGGGCAACGTATACTTCACGAGTTCCGAACTGCCAACTTAAATTTACGTAAAAGCATCTGTTCACAACAAAAATTGCTGGATATATTTGAGTAGAAAAATTATTTTATGTCCCTAAGCAAAATTTTTTGTAAGGCCTAGGCCCTTCGTGGGCTGTAGTGCCAGGGGTTATAAGTTCTGCAAAGTTTTAAAAGTTGCTGAATCCACATTAAAACAACTGACATGTTTTAACCATCTTGCCAATAGATGCAAAAGTTGCTAATTTGGCAACAACAAAAATTGCTATACTGGTTGAACTGTGCATCACAATACATAAATGGGAAACGTGACCTATCTTTAAAAAAAAAAAGAGAGAGACGAACAGTGCAAGATAGTAGCAAACCTGGCCAATTGTAAGAGTCCATCCACACTAGTAAACAAGTAGTTCCGTGAAGAATTGTTGTTGTTAATTTACAGAAAGTCATATGCACAACTATAATTTATGAAAAGTAAGTTAGAGATTCCTGTGCCAGACAATTTTTACCAACAAATTTGTTCACACATTTTACCACCCTTTGGGTAGATTATAGGCTGAGGAATAACCCACCCACCAAGGGAAGATGATTAAGAGAAGGAAGTAGATTTTGGATTGGAGAAAAAGGATAGAAAAATAGGAGGAGAGTCCCACAAAAGTTATGAATTTGACTTTCAATACATTTAGAAGCGGTTGCCACCGCAAATCCGTGCTCGGATACCTAAAGTGGGTACGAGCTTGGTCGAAGCTGACGGGAACCGCAGCTAAGACTTGGGCAGTTTGCCAGAGAAAGGCTTTAGTGTATTTCCTTCCAAGCACGAATAAAAGTACTATAGGGAAGGGTGATGGTCTGGCCAGACAGATAGTAAAAGCTTTATTGAGTATGAACGAGGGCATAAACCTAGGAAGAGCTAGGAAAGCCGGGACCCTGCCTAACTGTAGTATCAGAGAAATGATGAATCCAAAAACAAATATTTAATTTATTTAACAATTCAGGAGAAATTAATATTTTTGACAATTAAATATTTTGCAATCTTGTTAACAATTTGGGGTCGCAGACCTCCAACAACATTCAGAAATTGCTCCAGGCAAATAACAATTCTTAAGGTTTTAACCTAGTACTAAAACCTTGATAAGATTTTAAAAAGGGCAATGAAATGATTAAAGTTTGAACGGGAATTGGAGTACAAAGAGTGTACCTTAAGAAATTCTTGAGAGAATGTTCTAGAGAAAGTGACAACTTCGAAAATGACAATAATAAAAACATGAAAAATAAGATAGAAGTTCCTACAACTTCTTATATTTAAACAGAATTACTATATGAGAATTATACAAAAGAGGGCAGGTCACTTACTGTGAAACCTGAAGAAAGTGAAAAGGAAAGTTCTAGACTTCCCAAGTTTGAGCAGGAGTCACTAGCCAAATGGGACAGTTTCCATTTCGTGAAACCTGAACATGACTCGCTCAAGAGTTTAAAGAATTGTTTTCTCTGATTATAGGAAAGGAACAATGTGATTTGAAACTTGTATCACACAAGCAATTATGCAGAATTTAATTAATGTTAAACTAGCAAAGTTGGAAGGGCACCTTGTGAGTGACACCTTATAGAAAGTTACAATTTTATTAATATGGGTGTTTAGTAGAAGGTTGAGGAAAGATCATTGGGATATAGGATCAATGTTCATGGCCGTATTTAATATAACCGGACGATCGCGACGCGGTAGAAACGTGGAGCAAGCACTATTTATCACTGTAGTCCATGAAGATGGATGCAAAGTTCACTATAGAAACACTAAAGTTCATGAAAAAGAAAGTTATTGCAATTATGGAAATAACTGATTGCACTATATAGGTGAGAGTCTATTTCTTGAAAAAGTTGTGATTTACAATTAAATGCGCCATAGAATGTTCCAACGGGGGAAGAAAGTTCACTATTGCAGTAATTTAAGGAAGATTCCTCATTTTTACTAGTATTTTCACAAGTGCGTGAACAATACTTGACGGCAAGACTCGCAGATAGAGTACAAGATCTCGAAGGTTCCAGAACGACCTTAGCAGAAAATGGGGTTGAGAAAATCCAACGGAGGAACTAGCTTTATAATTATAGACAGCGGGTATTAGGTAATATCCCACGTAGTAAGAGGATTTCTCATTTAAATAGCTTGAGAAAAGCGCTTTTTAGTAAGGTTGGCTTATATAAGCGAAAGCTCAACATGGCAAATCCCACGAAGAATGATTACCGCCCCACAAGTAATCTCACGCTGTCTATAAAATAATCTATAAAAGCATGTAGATAAAATGATGAAGATGAGGTTAAAACCTTTAAAATGGTACTTATCTTGATTTCATGTTGAAGTTGAAGTTTCCTTTGATGACTACCTAGCCAACATGGCGTAGAAGAGTGTGTGCCTCTTGGTTTGAGGAAGCTAGCTCGAGGGGAGCTTTAACTGATCTAGTCAACTGCCGACTTAGTAGTGAGAGCTGCTCAACGGAGCACGGAGGGACCGAGGAAGGGGAAAAGAGTGGGGGGTAGGAGACAAAAGGAGAACATATAAGTATTGCCAATATTGTAACAAAAAAATGATCTCTTGCTGAGCTGGTCTTCAAAGAGTTGATAACAGTTGATACTAGCGCAGCATGGTGAGTAAAGAAGTGGACGTAGTCCTCTTGCTCATGGAGATAATAGCTGGCGATGGTAACAGGATCTGGTAGCCAAATGGATATGGAATTCCTCTTGCGCGAGGAAAAGTTGAAGAGCTTCAGATATTCGTTGATATATGACGCTAGGTGGGTCACAGAATATATATCTGGAACAGACTCATACAAAATATAAGCGACCTGAACCCCTAAGAGAGAACAGAAGATCACTGTTGGTGTCTGACAAAGAGGAAGGAAAGAACATGCAAAAACATTGAAAATTATAATCTCAGGTACCGTGTATTCCAAGAATGCACCATACTGGGAGGGGCAGACACCAACAGCGAACAAGAAAAACAAGTACAGTAATAAGCAATTGCGGAGAAGTAGTCTTGTGATCTGACCATTAGTGGTCAAGACTCTGAATACCCTGACTCTCCTATCTCTTCCAGGGTAACACTCGGTCACTTTTCCAAAAGGCCAGACTAGGGGGGGTGAAACATCCCTAACTAAGACTAAGTCCCCCACTTTAATATTGGGACTGGAAAGAAACCACTTCTGCCTCCGTTGCAAGGAAGTTAAATATTCCAAGTTCCATCTCTTCCAAAAGGAATTGCGGAGGGCTTCAAGTTTACACCAAACAATAGGTAAATCAGAATCCCTGAAAGAATTAGGAAGGGGAGGATGGGCAGAGAGAGAAGTGCGTGTAAGACAGTGACCAGGTGTGAGTGGAAGGAGGTCATCAGGGTCATTAGAAAGCGGAGTTAAATAACGAGAATTAACGACATCTTCCATCACAAAATAACTAGAAGCTGAGGGAAATAAAGCACTAGTAAAGATTGCGATACGATGAGAAAGAAGAATTAACAAGTTTAAACAAAGCGTATAGAAACAAGTACATCTATTCAGGACAAGAATATACCAAATAAACAAAGGAACTATGCGAGTAGAAAGCAAGAACGCCATAGGTAACAAACGAGTAGCCATAAACAACGACCTCAAGTTATAATGAGTATCAAAGGGGTTACTCAGAAAAATACTGAAGTCAGCAAGAAACGTGACATAACAAGTATAAATGCAAAAACACATCGAATGTGACGACGAGAAAAAACAAGTTTGTTCATCAATGAACAATAAGATTTCAAAATATGTAAGCAAAGTGAAATACATGAGCGCGTGAGAAATACGCAACGAAGTTTTGAAACAAGGATCGAAGCAGTTATAGAATACGAGCATGAGTAAATGAAAGACACAGGCAAGCGCGGCCTTGACACAAATAGTACAACGAGATAAGGAATATAAATAGCTGAAAGAGTCCTTAACTGGAACAAGTTTATTTTGGGAAGTAGGTGAACGGCTTCTGTACTTGCAGGAGCGGCTCACTAGACAATGCTTGGCAATCAGCCAAAGTTGAGATAAGAGAAACATGCTTTGAACTTTGTCAAGCGTACAGGAAATAAACTGTGACTTGACCTTAATCGGGCTTGTATACAAACAAGTCTGACAAACAAGCAGTTCAAAGTACACAAACAACATTTGTTGAATCAGCTGTAACTTAAAGCAGATATTCAGGTTGAACGGAATGCAGTCAATCGTAACTTGGACGTGAACAAGCAATTTAAAGCCGTATGAAACAGAGTAGGAAATCAATTTCGCATAATTTTGAGGATCACGAAATCGGACAATTTTCGACAGGAAATAGCTTGATTCTTCCGAAATAGGAAGAGAAGCCGGGACATTGAGAAGAAGGTTATGCATAAGAATAGTTATTCTTGATGTTATAGAATTCAGATTTTCAAACGGTTTCATGAGCGACTTCCAATTGTGAGGAAGGAGGGAGGAGCCGACCGTGGCCATCCTTCTACATAGCGAAAGAAGTGAAACATAGCTTACAGCAAAGTGATGGTGACTGATAGCCATGGTTTTACACAAGGGGAAGATAATTTTCGAGAAAGAGTTTAAGCAATTACCTGCTATAAAAAATGACATGAGAAGGTAAACGAAATAACACAAAGCAAGGCGAACTTGAATTGCCATTTTGTGCGGGAAGAAGGAAAAACCATTTAAACAACTTACAGAGGTAGCGTAGTTGTTCACGATAAGACATCGTTTCGGCAAGTGTTTTTCAAAAATATTGAGATCTGAAACAGGAGCGTTCTCTTTTTCAGAAATGGGATTTATGTCAGCTGTAACGAAATGACATTGCGCTTTGGTTTGAACACTGGGATATTTGATTTCACCAGTAATAACCCAACCAAAATCGGTGTCTCTGGCGACCACGGTTGAAGATAACTTACATGTTTGTTTGCGAAGGCACTTCCAAAAAACATTGGCACTGAAAAGTACATCAATGGGACCTTGAGCATTAAACTGAGGATCGGCTAACCTTAAGTGCGAGGGAATGTTTAAACCGGAAGTATTGATAGAGTGACTTGGAGTGTCCTTGCCAATACTGGTAAGAATGAGACAGTTTAAATTAAGATTGGTGTTTCTTTGGCAAACGACTCTGATTTTCAATTTTGAAGACTGCAAGACTTGAGTTTTCAAATTGTCAATGCCGGTCACATTGATAGAAGTAGGCGATGACGAAAGACCTAGTTTTTTAATCAACGATTGCGAAACAAAATTATGAGTTGAAGCGGAATCGAGAAGACCACGGGTTCTAAACCAATTTCCAAATTTATCTTGGATTTCGAATTGTACAGTGGTCAAAAGGGTTTGCGCACTATGAAAAGTTTCGGCGTTGGAAATGCAGGAAGAAGCATTAGTTTGTTCGGAGCTGCTCTGCATGGAGCTTGAAGAGGCGGGTGCTGATGACCTCGATTTATCGTGAACGTGCAATAAAGAATGATGCGGTTTTTTACAATGGAAACAGAGATTTGATGACGTACAGTTTGAAGAAGAATGCTTAGGTGATAAGCAGTTGAAACAATGTTTGCTATTCAAGACAAACTTCCTTCGATCTTCGACAGACAATTCTTTAAAGGATTTGCACGAATACAATGTGTGAAGCTTTTTACAGAGCGTGCATTTTAACGATTTGTTAAGCGGCCTGATATGTTCTCTTGAATGATTGAAAGAAGAACGGGGTTGCTTGTTCTCGACAGATGGGGGCTGATGTCCCTTTGAAGAAGCAAGTTTTTTTTCAAAAATTTGACACTGAGGATTCGTTTCGACCTTTTCGCACTGAAATGCGAGTGCTGTAAGGACTTGGCATCGGCTGTTAAGAAACGAGATTAAGTGTTCGAAGGAAAATTCTTCCTTGCGAGCGAGTTCAATTTCCCAAGCCTTTAAAGTTGAAAAATCGAATCTTGATGTAGCCAGATGAATGAGTATGGTGTCCCATGTTTGGACAGGCTGCTTAAGTTGGTATAATGCTCTGACATTCAACTGTATAGAATCTAAGAGGTCTCTTAAAGAGGTGACGTCATTAGGTTTGACGGCTGGCAAGTTGAAAAGACAACGTATGTGGCGAGCTACACTCAAACGTAAATTGCCATATCTCTCTTTAAGGAGATTAAAGGCGATGTGGTAGTTGTCTGCGCTTAAAGGCAGTGACTCCACTAAGGCTAAGGCCTCACATTCCAAAGAAGTACGGAGGAAGTAAAATTTATGTATGTCTGGGATCTCGATATTTTCATGAATTAGGGAGCAGTAAAGTTCGTAAAAAGAATACCATTCACCTTCCTTGCCTGAGAAGTGCGGTAGGCTTATCTTGGGAAGTAACGGTTTCGGTTTGTTCTTGTGAACTGAAGCGGGTGCGAACTGGGCCGGATTGATGACCTTAGTGTCCGGTTCTGAGATATTGCGGATCAGTTGGTGGGCCTTTGCAATCCCTTCAAAGTACAAGGGTTCGACCTCGTCCCGATCCGATTGAAGTTCTGGGCAAGCGGATTCAATCTCGGTTTTAATTTGATCATAATAATCATAAGACCGTTCGTACAACTTAAGGCGATGTGTCAAGATGTCTAAATCACACTCGGCGGGATTTAACTTGTTGATAAAATTTCTGAATCTAGTGAGTTGCCCTTTATAGGAAGAACGTCTAGCAATGAGAGTTTCATCTTTTTCAGTAGGAGCCATGATAAAGAGAATAAATTGAAATACAACTCACGAAACTGTAGAACCTTGGAGATGCTGTCAAGTTTGCAGCAGCAAATGGGTATAAAGAACAGGACACCCCAAAGGAGACAGGAGCTGCCTCTTTCCCGTTCACAGGCTTTGCATGATGTAGTTATAACTGAAAAATCCAACACAGATATTAGTAATATGCAAAGTATTGTCAAATGACACTTGACAAACAATGGACATAGCAAATGGACTCTCCCGGGTTTCGGCACCAATTTTTGGGTAGATTATAGGCTGAGGAATAACCCACCCACCAAGGGAAGATGATTAAGAGAAGGAAGTAGATTTTGGATTGGAGAAAAAGGATAGAAAAATAGGAGGAGAGTCCCACAAAAGTTATGAATTTGACTTTCAATACATTTAGAAGCGGTTGCCACCGCAAATCCGTGCTCGGATACCTAAAGTGGGTACGAGCTTGGTCGAAGCTGACGGGAACCGCAGCTAAGACTTGGGCAGTTTGCCAGAGAAAGGCTTTAGTGTATTTCCTTCCAAGCACGAATAAAAGTACTATAGGGAAGGGTGATGGTCTGGCCAGACAGATAGTAAAAGCTTTATTGAGTATGAACGAGGGCATAAACCTAGGAAGAGCTAGGAAAGCCGGGATCCTGCCTAACTGTAGTATCAGAGAAATGATGAATCCAAAAACAAATATTTAATTTATTTAACAATTCAGGAGAAATTAATATTTTTGACAATTAAATATTTTGCAATCTTGTTAACAATTTGGGGTCGCAGACCTCCAACAACATTCAGAAATTGCTCCAGGCAAATAACAATTCTTAAGGTTTTAACCTAGTACTAAAACCTTGATAAGATTTTAAAAAGGGCAATGAAATGATTAAAGTTTGAACGGGAATTGGAGTACAAAGAGTGTACCTTAAGAAATTCTTGAGAGAATGTTCTAGAGAAAGTGACAACTTCGAAAATGACAATAATAAAAACATGAAAAATAAGATAGAAGTTCCTACAACTTCTTATATTTAAACAGAATTACTATATGAGAATTATACAAAAGAGGGCAGGTCACTTACTGTGAAACCTGAAGAAAGTGAAAAGGAAAGTTCTAGACTTCCCAAGTTTGAGCAGGAGTCACTAGCCAAATGGGACAGTTTCCATTTCGTGAAACCTGAACATGACTCGCTCAAGAGTTTAAAGAATTGTTTTCCCTGATTATAGGAAAGGAACAATGTGATTTGAAACTTGTATCACACAAGCAATTATGCAGAATTTAATTAATGTTAAACTAGCAAAGTTGGAAGGGCACCTTGTGAGTGACACCTTATAGAAAGTTACAATTTTATTAATATGGGTGTTTAGTAGAAGGTTGAGGAAAGATCATTGGGATATAGGATCAATGTTCATGGCCGTATTTAATATAACCGGACGATCGCGACGCGGTAGAAACGTGGAGCAAGCACTATTTATCACTGTAGTCCATGAAGATGGATGCAAAGTTCACTATAGAAACACTAAAGTTCATGAAAAAGAAAGTTATTGCAATTATGGAAATAACTGATTGCACTATATAGGTGAGAGTCTATTTCTTGAAAAAGTTGTGATTTACAATTAAATGCGCCATAGAATGTTCCAACGGGGGAAGAAAGTTCACTATTGCAGTAATTTAAGGAAGATTCCTCATTTTTACTAGTATTTTCACAAGTGCGTGAACAATACTTGACGGCAAGACTCGCAGATAGAGTACAAGATCTCGAAGGTTCCAGAACGACCTTAGCAGAAAATGGGGTTGAGAAAAAATCCAACGGAGGAACTAGCTTTATAATTATAGACAGCGGGTATTAGGTAATATCCCACGTAGTAAGAGGATTTCTCATTTAAATAGCTTGAGAAAAGCGCTTTTTAGTAAGGTCGGCGTATATAAACGAAAGCTCAACATGGCAAATCCCACGAAGAATGATTACCGCCCCACAAGTAATCTCACGCTGTCTATAAAATAATCTATAAAAGCATGTAGATAAAATGATGAAGATGAGGTTAAAACCTTTAAAATGGTACTTATCTTGATTTCATGTTGAAGTTGAAGTTTCCTTTGATGACTACCTAGCCAACATGGCGTAGAAGAGTGTGTGCCTCTTGGTTTGAGGAAGCTAGCTCGAGGGGAGCTTTAACTGATCTAGTCAACTGCCGACTTAGTAGTGAGAGCTGCTCAACGGAGCACGGAGGGACCGAGGAAGGGGAAAAGAGTGGGGGGTAGGAGACAAAAGGAGAACATATAAGTATTGCCAATATTGTAACAAAAAAATGATCTCTTGCTGAGCTGGTCTTCAAAGAGTTGATAACAGTTGATACTAGCGCAGCATGGTGAGTAAAGAAGTGGACGTAGTCCTCTTGCTCATGGAGATAATAGCTGGCGATGGTAACAGGATCTGGTAGCCAAATGGATATGGAATTCCTCTTGCGCGAGGAAAAGTTGAAGAGCTTCAGATATTCGTTGATATATGACGCTAGGTGGGTCACAGAATATATATCTGGAACAGACTCATACAAAATATAAGCGACCTGAACCCCTAAGAGAGAACAGAAGGTCACTGTTGGTGTCTGACAAAGAGGAAGGAAAGAACATGCAAAAACATTGAAAATTATAATCTCAGGTACCGTGTATTCCAAGAATGCACCACCCTTCACTTATTTTCACCCCCCATGCCTATACAACTTTTTGAAAAATTTAATAACCCCTATAATTTCTTCATTTCTAATTTTATGTATGAATTACAGTATTATAAAAATTCACAAGTCTTAAGTGCAGTCACGTGAGTTTGTACACTTCTGTCACTCTTGCACAAAGAATAGTGCAACAACAGAAATACTACTTACCGTACTAATTCCATTGAGTCACCTGACCAGCTCATCTCTGCCTGTAACAACCCTCCTCAGCTTAGTGTGTGTACTGTTTTGAATATATTAGTGAATAAGATGTGATAATGGTGTGGAAATACAATAGTTGCAGTACATGGCTGGACTCGCAATTTTCAAGTGATAGCTTCTGCAGAGAGATGGTGGGTGTACTGCAAGGCAACAATTCAATGTAGATTCCAGACCAGTTCATTATTGGAGTGATCAAAAACATACATTATTGACAACAATTCAATGTTGATTCCAGACTAGTTCATTATTGGAATGACCAATTAAACAAATTGATAGCTCCAGTGACTATTCGATCCATTTGTATGGAAAGTTTCATGATATTGAAAGAAAAGTGCTTGACCACATTATAGAGTAAAGGATGATCAATGGAATGGCCGAGAGCCATGAAATGTTACAGATGAACCTGCAGATGTTGCAAATTTAACAAGAAATCTCTGTCAGGAATTTAAAGCCATCAGGGGACAGACAATTGAAACCAAGGACCCTTTATGAATGTTTAGAGAATTTAGAAATACTTATTTCACAAAAATTAGATCAAAATAATAACTAAAAAGACAAACAGGGAAAATGTGCTGCACAACGTGTTAATAAAATTCATAAAACAGCGCTCTTAACCCTCCGTCGGGCGCAGCTGCCCTGACAGGTCCCGAAAATCTATTCTTGCTCCCCCATCTTCCCGGAGTCCACATATGCACCTGCCCCTTTTAGTATTTTCCTATCTCTAGGTCCCTTTCAGAATGCTCCCTGTTAGTTTTCCCGCCTCCTCCATAAAGCGGAGTAATTACCCTCCAGGCCTGTGAGGCGCATTGCGCCCGAACTCGTTCGATTTTGGAAGGTTCGTATTTCCTTATTGTTCCATCGCATAATTGCTTCTTTCCCTCATTTAATGAAAAAGAAATACATAGATTGTGGTTATTTCGTGAATTAAACGGGTCAAAGGATGTCGAATTATGAATGCTATGAATGTCACGAAGTAATCTGTCTGCCCCATACAGATACAGTAAGACTTACCAACCTTGCACTTTGCACCTTTACTGCTGAGCATTCCAACAGTGATTCCAAGTAAGACTGACTCTTTATGGTGTTTGAAGCCAGTTTCCAGTGTTGCCTTAGTAAACAGAAGTTTGGTGCTTTTCAGTCAGTCAACACTATTGTGTTGACCGACTGAAAAGCACCAATTTTTTGTTAAGACTGACTCTATTGTGCTGTAGCTTATTTTGTAATAAGAACATTATTTAAGTTTTGTTCGTAATTTTAATATTTATTTGAATTTTTCACATGAAAACTGAACGCAATTTGGTGGTGGGTTGTAAATGCGAGCTATTATTTTTAAGTTTGATTGTAAGCAATAAATTATTGTATGTTTTTAAAAACTTGACGTTGAATAAACTCCCTATGTATATCCTAATGAATGCCACTTATCACTTAAAAAATAATTGCGTTAATTGAGTGTTAATGACGTCTATACAACAAGGGCCTGTCAGGCGCACTGTGCCCGAACTCGGGAGTCGCGGAGGTGCGCCCGATGGAGGGTTAAAAGAAGACTGCTATCTCACACACTAACACATTACAAGGCTCCGTGGAAATCTAAAGATTTCACCCAAATATGTTTCTCCACACATTCTACCACTGGAGTAAAATCTTTATTATTACTCAGCTTGTTTATTTTCCATGAACACAACAATTACAAGAGCAATGAATTACATTACCATTAACATAATTATGTAAGTCTTTTATTTTAAACAATTTTCCAAAGCATCAACATATTTTAATCTTGTAGATATTTTCTGATAAAACAGTAATTAGTAAGTTTTTCCATTTCAGATTATTCAACGAAGAATCTGTACCTAACACTACGGACGCAAGGTTATCTATTGGTCTCCTACATTAAACCAAATAGCTTATAAAGATAATAGAGGAAACTCCTCACCAAAACAGGAGACAGCGCTCCTCAGCACTGCCTAGCGGTCCGAGTTGGCAACGTAAGACCAGCTGATTTACTACCGTGAGATCCAACCAAACAATTATAAGAAATTATTGACCTGTGGATGATCTAATTATCCAATTGTAATGGTTGGTACGGGGAGTATTTGTGCCATATATGGCTGTAATAATTATAAACAACAAAGAAATAAGGAAATTTAAGTATGAATTTATTGTAAACAAGTAGCCTACCATTACACTGATAGTTCGGCTTTCTTTTAATACAAGGGGGGCTTGGTGGCTCAGCGGTCTAGCTGTATGCCTCTCACCAAGGCGGTCCGGGTTCGATTCCCGGTCATTGCAAGTGAGATTTTCGAAGTGAAATGCCATGTCCTGTGGTTCGGATTCCACGTAAAAAAGGAGGTCCCGTGGCTCATGATGTCGAGATTAACGGTCACGTTAAACTACAACCTTCCTTTTAGCTTCCTTCTTTTAATACAGAATGCTTTTACAATATAATTTAGCATATTTTAGCCAGTTCTTTATTTATTTATTGATGCACGCAGTGGGTTATTCGAAGCCGAAGAGCTGACTTAGATGACGTTTTGAAAAGGAATGGCCCAGAACATTTAAACAGAACTCATGTTGTATGCTCAGACCACTTTGTGGAGAAAGATTTCAGGAACAAAAACTTGTTAAGTCAGGGGTAAAATCTTTGTAGGTTGTTGATAGTAGGCCTAGTGTTGATATTGAAATAACAGCATAATTATAAAACGTGGTGACTCTACGGTACAGTGGGCCTAACATTTAACAACATGCTTCAATATTTCCGATTGAAAGTGTACGTAGTTATTTATTGTTGTTATAAGGGGCGGAACAGCGTGGTCATCTGCCTCCAAAGTGTGCGTATTGCACTATTAAAGCTAAAGGAGGTTGGTGTAATCTAACAAGTTCAGAAACACAAATTTTAATTTTACTGACTTTATTAGGAAATATATAAGAAGGTACGGTGGGGACCGTGATGGCGCAGTGGCTTAGCTGCTCGTCTTTGACCCGGGCGGCCGGGGTTCGAATCCCGATGACAGCAAGGTGGAATTTTCACCTGAAAAATCACGTGGCGTGAGGAAGGGCATCCGGCCTTAAATCTCCGGCCAAAACCAAAATGAGCCTGGTTGGCTCCGGCAACCCCAATTAATTGGGAAATGCCGAAGAAATAGATAAGAAGGTACGGTAACTGTTTTTATAATGTAATTAAGAGTGTTCAACTAGTTTTTAAATACCAATATTTAGATGCAATTTTGATCAATTTATGATTTAAAGCCCGTATGGGGTCAAAATCAAGATGGTTAATTTACTTACGAGTGAATGTGCCACACCGGAGGGAGTATGCAAGAACTGTATTCTGTCGTTGGCTAGCAGATATTTTGCAGTCTTCACAAAGGCATTTGTGAATAATACAAATGATTCTTCTGAATCGTATGTAAACATAGGAAGTGTTAAATTACGAAAGGTAACACATCAATAAGTTGGTTGGTTGGTTCCTTAGTTTAGGGGCTGCGACAACGCGGTCATGTAGCCCCGTGTACTTTGGGTGTGTGTAGAATCTGTCTGATAACCGGTGTTAATTGTGATGACTGTATTAGTGTGTGTATCTGTTTTTTAATTCAAGTAGAGACTGCAACTTTGAATTTTCAAATAGTTCCTACTTTTGCCGCCAAACGCCACCGTCAACGACTACTAGGCCTAGTTCAGAACTAGCTACTAGACGCCACCGCAGTCGGCTCTTGGCAACGAACGTAGCAACCTAAGAGCGTTGTTTACATTCTTAACCTATCCAATTTAGTTTCACACAGGTGTAATTAGTGGAAAGATCTTTAACATGCCATAAATCTATGACATGGGACCGCCGGCTTTACTTCCCCTCCGAAGGAAGGCATACTGAGGGATTTTTAACGCTCTTAAAAAATCCGACGGCTTCGGCCGGGTTTGAACCCGCTATCTTGGGCATAGAAGCTCAGCATGCTACCAACTACGCCACCGAAGCCGCCCCATCAATAAGTGTAAATGATTACGGGTATGTATGGGCATATTCCAGACTTCTGTAATCCAATACCATGTCATGAATTATCTGCAGTATTTTTTAGAATTCTATATAAATTGTACAGAACCAAGTAGCTTTAGTTTCTTTTAACACTAATCTTTAAATTATTTGCTGCCTAAATATCAAGCCGAGACATATTTAACTTCACAATGCAATTTCGGTCGGTGCGCACTCAAAAATGCTAGCTGTGGGTGGCAAGGCGAGTAATGCTGTCAACTCGCACCAAGAGATAGCACTGTGATCGCTGTCTCCAGGCGAGCGCATGCTCTTACGGCCGAGTTTCCGCTATTATCTTTATAAGCTATTTGATTAAACTATATACATACTTCGTTTGACCACGTAAGACCTTACTACTCTATTCACTGGCCGATAACCTAGATGTTAGCCCCTTAAAACAACAACAACTCTATTCACAGCATTTCTGAATTGTTAACAGCTCTCAATATTCATAATTGTTGTTAAGGATAGCAAGAGGACAGAGTACCAGGAAAGGAGAATCAAAGTATGGAAACTCAAGGAAGAGGAAGTCAAGGAAGAATTCCAGAAGATAATAAGGGAAAGAATGCCAACAGACAATCTTAAAACAGGGGAAGAGGAATGGAAGCAAATCAAAAACACAATGGTGGAAGCTGCAGTATGTGGAAGAACGAGCAACAGAAAGCGGTGTAAAGAGACACCATGGTGGAATGAGCGAGTAAAAGAAGCTGTGGGAAGGAAGAACAAGGCTTTCAGAGTGTGGTTCCAGGAAAGAACTGATCTGGCAAAGGAAGATTATAAGATAAAGAAGAAAGAAGCAAACAAGATTGTCGCAGAGGAGAGGAAGAAGTGGATGGTTAAGTGGACAGACATGATGGAGGAAGACAGCAGAGGAAATAAGAAAGTACTTTATGGGATGGTCAAAAGTAAGAGAAGAGGTCTGCGAGAGGATGTGGTAATGATGGACAAAAACGGAAATGAGACACTCAAGACGGTGTGGAAAGAGTACTTTGAGGATTTGCTGAATCCAAATGGTCATAGGGAGGAAGACAATGCATTGGAAGGTGGAGAAGACAACACAGGAATGGGAAAGGACCTGACTTGGAGAGAACTGGAAATGGCTATAGACAAGATGAAAGGAGGAAGGGCACCAGGTGTGGATGAAGTGAGTGTTGAAATGGTGAAGGCAGCAGGGGAGGTTGGGAAACAGTGGCTGTACCGTGTGATGAGGGTGATATGGAAGGAGAAAAAGACCCCAGAAGATTGGAAGAAAGGATTAATTGTCCCAATATTTAAGAAAGGAAGCAGAAAGGAGTGCAGAAATTACAGGGGAGTCACACTCATACCTAACTGTGCCAACATATATGAAAAGATATTAGAAAGTAGAATACGAGCCAAAGTGGAGAGAAAATTGGGAGAGGAGAAGTATGGATTCAGACCTGGGAGATCAACAGTGGATCTCATATTTTCAGTGAGACAGCTCCAGGAACACCACTACGAATTTGGAGAGGATCTGTTGATGGCCTTCCTGGACATCGAAAAGGCCTATGATAGTGTGTGTAGGGAGAAGGTTTGGAAAGCAATGGAAAACATGGGAGTGGAAAAAGAGACTGTAGGCAGAGTGAAGGAGATGTATTGTGGAAGTGTGAGTTGTGTGAAAGTTGGAGGGGAAAGAACAGACTGGTTCAGACAAATGAGTGGCCAGAAACAGGGTAGTGCGCTGTCACCCCTTCTCTTTATTGTGGTTATGGACGAGGTAATGACACGGATAGCAGGAAAGATAGGAGAAGATAAGACGAAAGCAATGGTGTTTGCAGATCTCATGGTCTGGGGAAACAAGGAGGAGGAAATTCAGGAGCAACTGAAGGCTTGGGAAGAAACAGTGGGAGAGTACGGATGGAAGTTCAACATCAGTAAATGTGAGATCCTGTTAACGACCAGGAAAAAAGGACAGACCAATGAGTGGGATAACACTTGGAGGTGGACAGCTGAAGAAGATGGAAAGTCTCAAGTACTTGGGAAGTATAGTGGAGGAAAATGGGAGAAATGACAAAGAGATTACGGATCGTGGCAGACAGGCAGAAGCATTTCTGAGAAGCATTAGGAGCTTAGTGTGGAATAAAGATATCCCACAAAAAAGCAAGGAAGTGTTATACAGAAGCTACTATATCCCGATACTGACCTATGCTTCAGAAACGTGGACAATGAAGAAAAGAGACATAAGCAGAATACAGGCAGGTGAAATGAAGTTCCTGCGAAGTAGGATTGGAGTAACAAGAAGAGACAGGGTGAGGAATGAAAAGGTCAGGGAAATGGTGAAAGAGGAGCCCTTGCAAGGTAGGATTGAGACATCAAGACTGAGGTGGTATGGACACTTAAAGAGAATGGATGAGAAGAAGATTCCCAAGAGGATACATGAGATGCAGATGCAGAAGAAACGACCAAGAGATAGATGGCTGAAAGGAGTGGAGGAATGTGTCAAGAAGAGAGGCGAGGACTGGACCAGAGTGACAGCGGAGAGGTGGTGGGAAGAAAGAACTAAGTGGCGAGGCTTATGTTCCAAACAGACCCAGCCTGGGGCTGGAAACTGTACAAGATGATGATGATGATGATGACTATCATTACTCTTCTACTAGTAGTTGTATCTTAATATTTCTAAATGGAAGACATCAAATTGAACATGATGGGACACCAACTCGCGTCGGAGTTTTAATGGTGGCGCTGCAGAGTAGGAGAACATGTGTTTAAAACATTGTAAGTAATAAAATTGGCCAAAATAACTGTAGTAATGGTATCTGGAGATGATATAGTAATAGATGTTCACTCGTGCGCTGCCGTAGACCCACCATCCCGCCCTAATAGGAGCACGACTTATATAGTTGAATTTGCTGCCCTGACTGCCATGTTTGTGAAGGAGTCCATAATGCCAACCCCACGCATCCGGAACTGTATCGCATGTGGCAGACCAATGGTTTTGCCTAGACCAATATTTTCGTTCAGACCAAAGGTGCATTGATAGCGCGGGCCGCGTTAGCTAATAGATAACACCCCTGGTTTTTGTCACGCACAGTGGGGAGTTCACGCATCAATAATCTTTATCCAGTCCAATGGTTTTGCCTATTATTTCATTATTCATGTTGGCAACGTGTCACGTGGGTATGACGTAGTGTCCGGGGTGAATGGAAAATGGCCGACCTTGTTCAAATGAACACGACCAATAATGCTTTATTTACGTTAAAGGTAATTATATCCGGTGCAGCAGTGGCAATTGAAATTGTGAAACGACTCCCAACAACTCCGAGAACGGTTTGCCAATCATAAATAATATATTTTCAATAATATACCTTGTTAAAAGTTACGAAAAGGCAGGTTCTCCCAGTCTGCAGAATTAACGTGTTAATAACACATCTCTACTCAAATCCATTACATTTTCCAATTTTTAAGCACCATTTGTTCAACATTACAGAATTATAACGTATAGATCTCAATCTATTAACAGGTTCATATGTGTAAATAACACAACATACTTTGGACAGCACAATGTGCAATATATCACCATTTTGACTAGGCCTATCTTATATTTCTCAATCTACACGATAGTTACTAATTGATCAGACCTGTTATTTCTTATAATTTTATAATATATCAAGCACATGGCTGAATTAGGTTTTCCCAATCTCAAGGATCAAGAAGAAATTAGGAAAATTATTCATACACAGGGTTTTGAGGGAGAAGAGAGAAGACCTACCAGACACGTCTGGTCGCAGCAACGAAGACTCGCTCAATCGTTGCGCATGACGAGTTATTGGGCAAACATCAAGGCCAATAAGTGTTGATTCCGCATGGTCCTAGGAGACCCATTTGCGCAGAAGAAGTTAGGTAGGTTGGTTGGTTCCTCAGTTTATGGGCTGCTACAACGCGGTCATGTAGCCCCGTGTACTTTGGGTGTGTGTAGAATTTGTCTGATAACCGGTGTTAATTGTGATTACTGTATTAGTGTGTGTATCTGTTTTTAATTCAAGTAAGGACTGCAAACATTTAATTTTTTCAAGAAGTTCCTACTTTTGCTGCCAAACACCACCATCAGCGACTACTAGTTCAGAACCTGGTTACCAGACGCCACTGCAGTCTTCTCCCGGCGACGAACGTCGGAACCTAAGAGCATTTGTCAAATGTTTAACCTAACCCAATTTAGCTTCACACAGGTGTAATTAGTGGAAGGTTCTTTAACATGCCATAAATCTATGGCATGGGACCGCCGGCTTTACTTCCTCTCCAAAGGAAGCCATACCGAGGGATTTTAACACTCTTAAAAAATCCAACGACTTCGGCCGGGTTTTAACCCGCGATCTTGGGCATAGAAGCTCAGTATGCTACCAACTACGCCACCATAGCCGCCCAGAAGAAGATATCAAGCACATATTGATGACAAGCTTTTTGTGGTGTTTGAAGCCATATTTTCAGTGTTGCCTTAGTAAACAAGAGTTTAGTGCTTTTCAGTCGGTCAACACGAATGTACCCAAAAGAGATGGGTTATGCCCTAATCCTGAAATAAATTACATGAGATTAATAAAACACTATGATGACCAGTTTCGATCGTCAAGCGATCATCATCAGATCCATTACACTTAGGCTACAAAATCTATGTTTGAAATACAGGTGAAAATATTTACAATATGTACAATTATTTAGTTGCAGTATTGGTACTACAATCTCCGGATAGCTATTACCATTTAGCATTTCACCTAACATATATACTGCATTTAGCATACACTGACAGTTGCAGTACCAATACTGCAACTAAATAATTGTACATATTGTAAATATTTTCACCTGTATTTCAAACATAGATTTTGTAGCCTAAGCGTAATGGATCTGATGATGATCGCTTGACGATCGAAACTGGTCATCCTAGTGTTTTATTAATCTCATGTAATTTATTTCAGGATTAGGGCATAACCCATCTCTTTTGGGTACATTCGTGTTGACCGACTGAAAAGCACTAAACTCTTGATGACAAGCTTTCTTAGAAGTATTTTAATGAGAAGAATTTCTTTTAATACATAGCCTACACACAATTATTTTGCTTGATTATCATAATACATGAACATCTCGGAAAGAACATATTTTGTAAGTTTTGATATAGTTCACAATCAACAACAGTTCATTTAAGTATAAAGAAGTTTTTAAATTTATATTAGAAGCATTATTATTATTTTTATGTTTACATTTATTTTGCTAGCACAATCAACATCAAGTGAATTCCTACCTTTTACATGTTGTCAATGTGATATGCCCGCAATCACCCAGTTTTTTCATCAATATGCTATCTTATTAAATGAAGATGGCCACAGAGTTGACCGAAATATGTTCTACTAAAAACATTTTTTGTAATAAAGCATTGATATAGGTGAATCTATTTTGTTTCCTAGCCTTATTGAAGGTAGAACTTCGATATTTCACATCAATACGGGAACATTTTCAGCATATTTAAATGACGAAAATAGGCTAAAAAATAAATGTCAGTAGAATACAGAATATCCCACAAGTTTATTATGCTTCCTACTTGAAACATTATGTAGCGTGCCTTGCATTCGTGCTCATCCATTACCTGTTAGGCCCAAGGGCAAGTAAAACCAGTATTCAGGCATAAATATCTGAGATCAGTGGAAAAACTCAGTATGGTATCAATTTGTACATGCGTTCATTTGAGGCCAAGGCGTCCACACTAAAACTTATTTCCTAGCATACTATTTGTGCTGCATGCTAAATACAGTATGGTATGCATACTTTCAATGTTGTGGATGTTCAAGTTGGCTGTTGTAGGCAAACAGCTTGGAAACTTTATGCATCTTTGCCAATTAGCCAGACTGATGTAGTTTGTAAAATTTGTCACATTACAAAAGCAAACATATTAGAGTTAGGAAACTATTATATTTAGCAAAGTCGTAACGTTTCCTTCCCCTAAATTTCTAACATCTATTTGACAGATGGATAATTACCAGCACCACCTATATTTGGGACCTTAAAATTGACATAAGACGTGTGGTTGATTTGAAAGTGCATAGTAGATTTTCATTAGGTACCATAATAGCATGCTCTGAAAAACAGGGAGGAAAACAAAACTCAGCAACTTGAGGTTGAATACAAAGAAATAAGTATGATCCATACTGATAAGCAAAAATGATGCCAACATTTTACAAAGTAGTTAGACAAGAATCAAAGGGGGATATGAAAAGCAGAGGAAAGGAGAAAGCTGAAAATAAACACTATAGAGATGGAAAATGGAAACATATCAAGAGATCCTCATGAAATAAGGGAAGAGATGAAAAACTACTTTGTAAAACTACCCATAATGGAGAATGTGCTGATAATGAAGAGGTGGAAAGAGAGGCCCACAGTAGCCAAGATGAAGAAAAGCCGCTAACTGGGAGTGAAGTGGAAGTCAAGGAATAAAGGAAGATGGACTGGAGACGACGACATAAGTGCTGACAAGATAAAAGGTTCAGGAATCAACGGACTACAGAGACTGTACAGAGTGCTCAATTCGGAACAGAACAAGTACCATCTGACTGGACTAAAGGAGTTATAACATGCAGAAACTATCATAAAATTACACTTTTATCTCATGTTCTAAAAATTCTTGAAAAAATCATAATTGAACCACAACTGGAAAAGGAGCAGTATGGTTTTAGCAGAAACCGATCCACAACCTATTTGATTTTTGCCGTAAGAATGATAGAGAAAATATGGGAATCAGGGGAAGATATCTCAGAAAAGACCTTTGCATGTGCGAGGTGATCTGGGAGTGCCTATGAAAACATCAAATCCCGGAACCAATTATAAGGAAAGTGCAAATGCTGTATATACAACGCCACAGCTGAGTACAAGTGGAGGATGGAAACTCAAGTTGGTTTACTACAACCAGAGGGGTACAGTGGGATACAAACTGTCACCTTTCCTTTTCATCATCATTATGGATAAGATAATGAAAAGAGCAAAAATTGGTCTCTCTTCAAAGGAATTTAGTGTTTGCGTTTGCAGATGATATTGTAATTTGAAGAAAAACAGAAGAGAAACTGGAAAAATGTAATCAAGAGATTAAGATCTTTGGTCTAAATATTAACAAGAATACTACTGTAGTGATGGTGTTAAAACAAAAGAAGAGGGCTAATATCTGCAGATAATAATAATATTGTATGGCCTCGGGTGCCGGGTGCAAGCTTTTGTTGTTTGACACCCAGAGGGTAGCTTGCATGGCAAATTTCGTTGTTCCTTGAAGCACTATGAAAGTCAAGGAGGTTAGATAATTAAGCTACTTGAACACTATAGTGCTTTCTAATAGAGAAATGAGGAACGGTGTGTTGGCAGAAACTCGCAAGATTACTTCTGCCATTATGAACACGGCCTACTGAATTCAAATGGGTTCTTTGACATGCCAACATCGTATGACATGCGTGTCGTATTTTTGCCACCTTTCAAAAATCACTTACCACGGCAGGAGCGAACCTGCAAGCTTGGGGTTAGTAGCCCGACACGTTAACCACTCACCTACCGTGGCAATCTATATCTGCAGATAAAGAATCCAACTGGAGATTGTTTCAATATCTTGGAAGTCAGAAACAGAACCTTAAAAGGATCACATTTTTACAATCAAGTGTGAAACTTGTTATGAGATGCAAAAGTGCCATTTCGCTCAAAAAAGACCCTCTATAACAGCTAGTTTTGCCCCAATAACCACTTAGAGCCGGAATTTTTTTGTAACTCATGAAAACTAGCTTTGTTTTAGACTGTTCTTCAGTATAAAATATTTTAATACTAGAAAAGAATACTTGAATCCTAGGAATTAAACATTTTTCAGACACTAAAGATTACAGTTACTTTTCTACAATACATACAGTCATTTTGCCCCTGGTTAGCAAGAATTTTGTTAAACTGCCAAAATCCGTTAACAGGCACAGAACCATTATCTAAAATCCCTGACGGAGCCAAGAATCAAATCCAGGGCTTCCAGGTGAGAGGCAGGCGCACTACCTCAACACCACAGGGCCAACTTAACACAGACAACACCCCAGAACAGTGACCTAGGCATGTGACACACAGCACTACAGTGGCATCTGAAAGCCATTACCAGAACTTGGGAACAACCCTCCTTCTTCTTCTTCTGCTTTTACGGCCTCATTGGACCACTTCAGTCAATCATTTCATGGTCCTCTTCTTCAGTAAGTTTCCTTTCCGAGTCGCCCAGTAGCTCTTCATTCGCTCTGATCTTCTCAGGCTTTCCTCATCTGTAAATACCCTTTTTACTTTATTACGTTTGTCTATTTTAGCCGGAAATCTTATTTTTATATCTCTCAGTTTTTTTTTAATTTTGTTGTTTTGTTTTGCAAGTCATCCAAGGTTATTTCCAATTCTTTCATATCTTCTCTAATTTCCTTAATCCATCCTACTTGTTTCATATTCCAAAGTTTCACTACAATTTTTCTAGATAACCTGGTTTCTGGTGTCCTCATGATGTGACCAAAGAAAGAAAGCCGTTTCTTCCGAATAGTATCAGTGATGGGCTCCAGTTCTCTGTATACCACTTCATTTGGTACTATCCGCCACTGACCATCTTTCTGATATTTTTTATTTATGCATGTTCTAGCTATTCTTCTTTCTACTTTTAAAATTTTGTCGAGAACAACCCTTCACATTATAATTGAACCATGAATATAACAATTGTATTATAGCCTACAATACTAACTAATTTTTATTAGTGATGAATTGGATTACTACAGAAAAAGTCTGAACTCCAGTGAGTGTGGATTCATAAATTACCGTGCTTTCTCCTGATTGCCCAGCTTCATTAAACAGTGACCCATGCCCAATCGTACAGCAGCTGGACATTTGGGATTGGTGCGAAGAGCTTTCTTATAGAAAGCGAGAGCCCCACGGTAGTCCTTCTTGTTGAACGCAATACAGGCTTTGCCAAGCAATGATGGTATATCATTTGGCGATTGATTAAGCACGAAGTTGAACTGGGCATCAGCTTGTTCCATCTTATCTCCTTCCAAGAGACAGAAGTATGCTCGTCCCAACAAGTGGTTCTGGAATAAAAATTATAGGACTTTACATATATTTTTAAATGCTGGAATTAACCTAACAAAGAGTACTATACTCAAAAAAATTATGCTTGTAATACACAACTAGGAGAGAGGTTAAAACATGGATGTTTCCATGCCACAAATCGGCATTCTAGAACCCTCACATTCACTAGTTACACATAAATATTCAGTAACTGGCTCTCCCTTAGGAAACATTTCCACATAACTACGGTAATTCATTATAATAAACTATTTATTACCTTAAGTCAATACGGTATTTAGTACATTGTGACCTCCTTCAGCGTGGTATATGATGAGTAACTGTGCAGTAACATACAACTTAATAACATTTTTGTCATAATGGATGATACTATAAACATTCTTGTTCCAAAAGCTCTCAGGTCTCCCACAAATCCAACCCCTCGTCCTCGTAGTGGGAGATGGGCAATGTAATTAAGTAAGGGATTGCCTGTAGGGGTGAAGTACAGTGGGGACTTTGTGTGCCTCAAGACCGCTACAGTAGCTGTGAAGGCCCTACAGGAACCCTGAAGAAATTACGGCTAACGGGGCTCTGGTGAAACAACTGCTGCCTTGTAGTTTGGAGTTGGTTCTTCAAAGGCTAAGGGAGGAAACCCTGACAGAAAATCAGCCTGGTGCCTCAGGCTTAAGGTGGCAGCCCCTCCAAGGCACTCGGAGGCAGTGGGTTAATCACTCGCTCCTCTTAAATAAACTGATTACGGAAACTGAAGCGAAATTACAAAACCGGACGGATAACCTGATGACGACTTTTGGCATGAAGAGGACTACGAAAATCGGTTTCTGGAATGTGAGGACCTTGATGGAGAAAACCAGACAAACAAGTGACACGGGAGATGAAGAACTATGGGCTGGATATCCTAGGATTGAGTGAAGTGAGGTGGCCAGGATTTGGTGAAATACAGACAACAGATGGAATTACATTTCTCTATTCTGGGGGCGATGATGAAGAACACAGGGATGGAGTGGGGTTGCTTCTCAACAGAAATGCAAAGAGAAGCCTTACGGAGTGGAAGCCAATTTCTAGTAGGCTCATATTTGCTAGGTTCAAGACAAAGATCAGGAATGTGATCATCATCCAATGCTATGCGCCTACAGAACAATCGGAGCCAGAGAAGAAGGAAGAATTCTCATTGTTATGGGAGACTTCAACGCGAAGGTGGGCTCAAACAATGAGGGGTTGGAGCAGATCATGGGTAAACATGGCCTTGGTGAGATGAATGACATCATCATCATTTCCCCTTATCCAGCTCCTGCCGGGTCGGGGTATTTATGGCACTCCTCCACTTTCCTCTTTCCTTCCACAATTCTTCTTCCACGATCTTGTCCCAGTTCAGATTTCTTTTTCTCATGCTGTTCTTCACTGAATCGATCCACCTTGTTCTAGGTCTTCCCCTTGCTCTCTTACCCTTGCACTTGGCCTCCAGCATCTGTCTTGGTATTCTATTTTCCTCCATCCTCTTTACATGTCCAAACCACCTTAGTTTATTCTTCTCAATTCTCTCATTTAGTTTTCCCATCCCAACTTCCTTCCTAACATCTTCATTCCTCACTCTGTCTTTCCTTGTCTTACCTATCATACTTCTTAGGAATTTCATTTCACTGGCTTGGATTCTACTCTCTTGCCTGCTCGTCAGGGTCCAAGTCTCAGCTGCATAAGTTAATATGGGTACATAGTACATTTTATACATTACCTCCTTGCTTTTCCTTGGTACTTCCTTATCCCAAGCAAGTTTTCTTACACTTTGATAGAATGCATTGCTCTGCTGTACTCTCCTGCCAATCTCCATGTCCAACCTACCAGTTTGCATCAATTCACTTCCTAGGTATTTGAACGTGTCCACAATTTCCAAACTCTGACTTCCAATTTTCACAGTGCCCTTTCCTTGTCTTTCCCCTCTTGTCATCACCATGGTCTTGTTTTTCTCTATACTGATTTTCAGGCCATACTTCTGAATATTTTCGTTCAGTGCATCTAGTTGTTTTTGCACTTCTTCGGTGTCCCTTCCCCAGACCACAATATCGTCTGCAAATAATAGTAACTTCATTTCTTTATGTCCATATGCTTCCTTTGTTTCCTTTACAATTTCATCCATTACCATTATGAACAAAAGAGGTGACAGCACACTCCCCTGTCTTAGTCCAGTCTTGTTCCTAAACCAATCTGTCTTTCCAACTGGGGTCAGTATCCTGCTAACACAGTTGTTGTACATAGCTTGCACCATTTCCAACATTTCTCTTCCCAGTCTCTTCTTAACCATGGTTTCCCATACCTTCTCTCTGGGGACACTATCATATGCCTTTTCTAGATCTATGAAAGTCATGATCAAATCCTCTCCATATTCCCAGTTCTTTTCCATCACCTGCCTCAAGCTAAAGACTGGGTCCACTGTGGATCTCCCACTCCTGAAGCCATACTGTTCCTCTTGCAACTCTCCTTCCACCTTTCTTCTCATTCTTCTTTCTAATATCCTTTCCAGTATTTTTACTATCTGTGATATGAGGGTGATCCCTCTATAGTTATCACATACTTTCTTGTCCCCTTTCTTAAACACTGGTATTATTAGACCTTTTTCCCAGTCTTCTGGTACACATTTCCGTTTCCACACACACTTTAGCAGTCGATACAGCCATTGCATACCAACAGGTCCAGCAGATGAATGACAATGGGGAGAAATTTACGGAATATTGCGCCAGTCAGGATTTGGTGATGGGTGGCACGGTATTTCCTCATAGGTGGTGCCACAAGGTCACCTGGGTGTCTCCTGATCAAGTCACAGAAAATCAAATTGATCACATCGCGGTGAGCAGGAGGTTCAGAAGAAGCTTGGAAGATGTTAGGAACAAGAGAGGAGTGGACGTTGGAAGTGACCATCATCTTGTGGTTGCATGAAGATCGTGGCAGTCCGCCGAAAGGTTAACACTCGGCACAACAAGTTTGATGTGGGCAAGCTTAAGAACCAGCAGAGATTGGACCAATTTAAACTGGAGCTCAGAAATAAATTCCAGGTTTTGGACTCCGAGACAGAGAAGGACGTGGAGACTGTGTGGAGCGAGGTAAAGAATATCTTCGTGGAAACCAGCGAGATGCAGCTCGGGTACAAGAACTACCTGCGGAAAGAATGGATATCCGATCAGACCTGGGACAAGATAAATTATAGGAAGGAGATTAAGGCCAAGCTCAACACCTGCAAGACTAGGCAGCAGAAGGCTCTCACACAAACAAAGTATTCAACAGCAAACAGGGAGGTAAAGAGGTGTGTAAGGAAGGATCATAGGAGGTGGATTGATGAGCAGGCGGAGAAAGCAGAAGAAGCGGCAAGAAGGGGGGACGTTAAGGAGCTCTATGGGATCACAAAGATGCTTTCGAAGAAAGGTTTTAATAAAAGTAGGCCTGTGAAGAGCAAGACGGGCGAGATCCTCACGATGTGTGAACAGCAGCTGACAAGATGGAGAGAACACTTTGAGGAGGTTCTTAATAGAGATAGAGGACCAGAAAGTAAGCAGCGAGGAGAAGATTAAGAGGAAGCAGAAAGTGACCCAAGCATCAGCCTCGACTCCCCAACTCGGGGCGAAATGCGGACAGCGTTGAAGCAGATGAAATGCGGGAAGACACCAGGTCTGGATAATATCCCAGCGGAAGTACTGAAAGCGTACCTGGATATTACGATCGATCTGCTGCACCCGCTGTTGGAGAAGATCTGGAAGGAGGAGAAAATACCAATCGACTGGAAGAAGGGGTTGATAGTCAAGTTGCCGAAGAAAGGGGACACCACAAACTGTAACAACTGGAGGGGTATCACCTTGCTGTCCTTTCCAAGCAAAGTGCTGGCGAGAGTCATCCTGAATCGTATAAAAGACTGCGTAGAAAAAAGGCTTCGGAAGGAACAGGCTGGATTTCGACAGCATCGCAGCTGTGTGGATCTCATCAACACCCTCCGAATCATCCTGGAGCAGAGTGTGGAGTGGCGGAATACCCTTTACCTCACATTTGTTGACTTCGAGAAAGCCTTCGACTCCGTAAATCAAAGAATCATGTGGAAGACCCTCGAGGAATATAAAATTTCAACAAAGATCATCAGAATCATGGAAGAGATGTACGAAGGGTATGAGTGCCAGGTTCTTCACGAAGGCAAATTAACAGAAAAGATCAAGGTCAGTTCCGGAGTGAGACAGGGGTGTGTCCTTTCCCCCCACTCTGTTCCTGTTGGTCCTGGATAGTGTGATGAAGAAGGTAATGGGAGGACGGAAGAGGGGTATTCAATGAGGAATAAATGACAGGCTTGAAGATCTACATTTGTCTTATGGCACAACGGTACCGAGACATAGAAGATAAGCTTGGGATGTTGCAGAGAGAAGCAGAACGTTCAGGACTGATGATCAACACCAACAAGACCAAAGAGATGAGGATAAATTCTGACATCACGACTAGTTTGACAGTCAACGGAAAGGACATTGAGCGAGTTGAGTCCTTCCTCTACCTTGGAAGTAGAGTCACACATGATGGGGGAGCAGAGGAAGATGTTCGAAGCCGTATCAGGAAGGCAAATGGTGCCTTTGTCCAGCTCTACCCCATCTGGAGAAATAGAAACATTTCCAGGAAGACCAAGCTCCGCCTTTTCAATAGCAACGTAAAGTCGATTCTTCTCTACGGCTGTGAAACATGGAAAGTCACTAAACCGATCAACAACCAGCTACAGGTGTTCATTAACAGATGTCTGCGTCGCATCATGAATGTGAGGTGGCCGGACATAATCTCAAATGAAGATCTTTGGACCATCACCCATCAACAACCGATTAGCATCCAGATCAAGGAGAGGAAAAGGCGCTGGATTGGTCACACACTAAGGAAGCCGGACGGAGCTATTGAGAGGGCGGTGCTAGACTGGAATCCTCAAGGTGCCAGGAAGCGAGGTCGACCTAAGAAGACCTGGAAGAGGACGATCGAAAATGAAATTGCAGAGGTGGACAAGAACTGGAGTCAAGTGAAGAGAATGGCCAGGAACCGTGCTGCGTGGAGAAATTTCGCCGAGGCCCTATGCTCCGGAAGGAGCGGCAGGAATTAAGTGAGTGAAGTGAAAAGCTTTCAGAGTAAGATTTCAAAAACCAGATCTGTTACAAAAATTTTGTTAATAAAGCATAAAAAGTCTTAACTTTTCCTACACCACGCTGAAGGTCATCATCATCATCCTGTACAGTTTCCAGCCCCAGGCTGGGTCTGTTTGGAACATAAGCCTCGCCACTTAGTCCTTTCTTCCCACCACCTCTCCGCTGTCACTCTAGTCCAGTCCTCGCCTCTCTTCTTGACACATTCCTCCACTCCTTTCAGCCATCTATCTCTTGGTCTTTCCCTTGGTCGTAATGTGACCAAAACCGGTATGGTTTAAATGTACTAAATATTGACTTAAGGTAATAAGTAGTTTATTATAATTAATACGTCAATAGGGAATCGGGCTATCATGGTCATTTTTATGTCATTTCATAGCTAATTCGTGTTAAATGCAAGAGCCATCTGTCCGTCTAGACTTGTAATGTGTTCTGATGCCGAGTAGAAAATAGTGCTAGTGCTTTTAACCTCAGGAATAAGTCTACAATCCACCAGAACGTCATTTAGATTACATATAAAGGAAAGAGCAACAGCGGCTATTTGTAGTATTCAAGATATCACCAAACCAGAACTACTGAATATTAAAACAGCTATGTTCTTATTTCACGCAAAAATTGCACCGATCCCAACATATGGACTACATTTAATATGGACACATCTTAAAGGCAGAGAGAGACCTTGAAGTATTAGATCGTGTAAAAGCAAGTTTTTTGAAAAGGAGACTTGCTGTTTCAAAATTCACTCCCACACGATTAGTATATGAACTTACAAATAGGGTGACCAGACGCCCTCTTTTTCGCGGACATGTCCTCCAATTTACGTCTCTGTCCACTGTCCGCGAACAATTTTTAAAATTGTCTAAATGTCCTCCTTTTTATTAATTTACTATATTATCGTATGAATGTACCGGTATGTATGTATGTATGTTTTAGTTTTTCGCAGTTTATATTGGCGCCATGCCAATAGTTTAATTTTTCACCGATGTGCAGCACTACAATTGTTTCCGGTCTACGCTGGGTTTGGGAATGTGTTTCTGTGTTTGTGCTCCGTTGATTGGCAGTCTTGTGGTGTTAGTGTGTGTTTGCCAGTTTGAAATTTGCTCGCATTCAAGATGCCTAAAAGAAAGTGCAAGTTTACAGATGCTTTGAAAACCAAATATCCTACTTTCAAGCTTGGACGTAATGATTTTGAGGCAGAATGTAAAATTTGCCCAACTGCAACTTTCGTCTCGGTAGCAAATCATGGTAAGTTCTATAATTTATTGTTTATGCCCGTTGCTCACGGTGAAATTTTCCTTCAGATTTATTGTACAATAATTTAATTTTATAAAATTTCTGTTGCTCACGGTCAAATTCATGTTTTATAAAACCTTTGATAAAACTTTCCATAAAATAGGACATGTTCTATTCCGTTAAATTAATTTTACGAAACGAACCAATCAGGGAAGCTGTTATGGAGATGATGCTGGTGCCACGAGGTGAGAAGATTTTGAAGCTCGCTTGTAAGCAAACACTTCGAAAATGGCAGGCTCCGGCTGGACTAAGGAAGCTGTTAGTGTTTTACTGGACGAGTACCAGAAATATCAGTGTTTGTATGAGGTTAAAACGCCCATATACCACTATAGAAATGCAAGAAGGGAGGCAGAAATCTCAATCGCCGAATATGTTTCACAAATTCGACCGAACACAAGCCAAGCTGATGTGAAGGCGAAGATAAACGGGCTTCGAACTCACTTGCAGTCTCATTTCAGGAGAAATGGCTTGCCTCATTTTAGTGTCCTGTCAAATAATTTTGGGACCAACAAGATCTAGGAGTTTTTAAACTGCTTTCCTCCATTCTTAGAAAATTCCTATATGAATTCTGATCTTCACATTTTCTCAACTCATTTTCGACCAAGGGCAGCATTCCTCTATTCTTCTCTTCTTTTTATCCATTCCCGAGTCCAGGACTTCCTAGCATTTCTTTTCTTCCTTTTTACCACTGTACAACATATAATTGTAGCTAAAGCTGCAATTTTTGCTTTGTTTGTTGGAGCCATACTCTCAAACCAATGTGTGTTGAACAGCTGATTCTTGGTTCAGAAGTTTATCGGTAGATGGCGATCCTGATACATCCACGAATTTTATAAAAGAATTTTACCGTGAACAACACAGCTTGCTTTCGTCAATTTTTTATAAAATTAGTTGTAAAATAAATTTTAAGAAACATTTTACCGTGTGCAACGGACAAGTTATTAAATTACAAATCTTAAAAGAGCGTTATTTATATAAAATTCTCATTTAATTTCGTAGGTTCTCAAGATTTGGATAGTCACATTTCTTCAAATAAACACAAAAAAAGTGTTCAAGGCTGCGGCAGTTCCCAAACTATAGACAAGCTTTTTTCCACATCAACTACAGCATTAACGAATCGCGTTTTAGCAGCGGAAGGAGCATTAGCATTCCATACCGTTCGTCATCATTCCTCCTACAGATCAATGGACTGCACACCCAAATTGAACCAGACAATTTATTATGATTCGGAAGTGGCCAAAAGAATTTCTTCAGCTAGAACCAAAACTGAAAGTATAATAAACAGAGTAATAGGCCCACATGCTGTTGATGTTACAGTAGAATGTATGAAAGGTATATCTTGTTATGGAGTGTGTACGGATGGAAGTAATCATGGAAGTCTAAAAATGTTTCCTATTCTCATTCAATATTTCGATTATAAGCAGGGTGGTATTAAAACTAAGGTTGTAGAACTAAAGACAACTCCTAATGAGAAGGCTGAATATATTGCAGGGCATATTAAGGATACCTTGTCTAGTTTAGGTCTTGTAGAGAAATGTGTGGCCTTTGCTGGTGACAACACGAACACTAACTTTGGTGGTTTAAATCGTAGAGAAGGCAAGAATGTATTTACTAACTTAAAAGATGTTGTCAATAGGAATATGGTAGGTATAGGTTGCCCAGCTCATATATTGAATAATACAACATGGAACTGATGTTTTATCTGTGGACATAGATTGTCTTATTGTTAAGTTGTATAATTATTTCTCAATTTACTCTGTAAGAACTGAACAGTTGAAGTCATATTGTGAATTTGTTGATACCAATTACAAACAATTACTCTCCCACAGCAAGACAAGATGGCTATCTCTGTTCCCTGCTGTAGAGAGATTATTGGAAATGTTTCTTCCCTTGAAGTCTTACTTCTTGTCAGTGCCAAATCCTCCAAAACTTCTCTTTATTTTTTTTGGAAATAATTTGAGTGAAGCTTATTTGTGGTACCTGCATTCTCTAATGTCAATATTTCACTCAAAGATTTTGATAATAGAGAAAGAAGAGAGTTCTGTGTTAGAAATCATGAATGTGTTGGAATGTGTCAAGGCTATGCTTCAAAATAGATATGAAGGTTCTTTCATTTCATTGAAGGTGAAAGATGTAGTAGAAAATGTTCGAAAAGAGGGGTAATATAAGGAAGCAGATTTATTTATGAATGAAGCATTGATGTTATATAAAGTATCTTTGGAATATTTGACAAAATGGGTAAAATATTTTGATGATTTCAGTTGTTTCTTGTGGATGAGTTTAACTTTAAAGAAGATGGAATACACTGATGTTGAAAAAAGTATTATGTATTTACAAGGGAAAGGTATTCACATTGATGATGCAAAATGTTTTGATCAGTTTTGTAATCTGAGTAAATTTACAGAGAAGTTTTCAAACAACAGTGAATATCTTAAATTAACTTCTAGTCAAAAATGGGCAAAATATTTCAATGATAGTAAAAATATTGAATGCTACTCAGAGCTTCTTAAAATTGCAGAATATTTCTTTTGTATCCCAGGTCACAATGCTAATGTGGAGAGGGTTTTCTCATTGATTTAATCTCAATGGACAGATGAAAGAAATAAATTGCAAATAGAATCTGTGAAAGGTCTATTAATGGTGCAGTACAATTTTAAGGAACACTCTTGTCGGGACTTCTATAAATATCTGTTGGACAGACCTAAACTGTTGGCAGGAATATCATCCTCAGATAAATATAAATAGTCTACAAATTAAGTGTAATTTCATGTTTTTAATTTCAGAATAATTTACATTTTCAGTGGCAATGTTCTAAGTAATTAATACATTTTGAAGTTCAATTTTTATCGTATCATATATGGTTTTATTACTTTTAGATTTGTCCTCAAATTTTTCCTGTGTTGTTCTCTATTTCACAGTACTGGATCTGGTCACCCTACTTACAAAGGAAACTTTCTTCATTGAGGAACTTAAAATAAAATTGCAACTACCAACAACACCAGCCTCAGAAAAAGACCTAATTGATAGGAAGGAGAAACGGGAAAATATCTGGGAAGAATCCTACGGCACTGACGCAATGGTAAATAGGGAATGGACTCAAAACAACTACACTCTCAGGCACACTGTGACTCATATCGCTGTACATGGGTTCCATCATTTGATATGCAAAGTAAAGTCTTTTCATTCACCGGATGAACACTGCTTTTGTGAACTCTGTGATAAGCAATGCGGGAGATATCATCTACGGGACTGTTCGAAAAGATCAAGATCTATCCCGAGTTATAGTGAAGGAAATTAAAATGTATTTATATACTGTATATATTGGCCATTGGCTGTAATAAATCTATTATTATTATTATTTTAACCTCTTAACTGGGTATTTTTGAGCGCTTGGTGTAACCTGCCCTGTGTATTATTTCCAGCCAATTGTTACGACGGTGTGGGCGGAAAGTTTAGCGGGAATATTAGCAATAATAACGTTGTGTTATAGTATAATAAATAAATTTCAATGTATTAAGTATAATTCAAGAGACATTTTCACCATTTTTACAGTAACTACAAGGTCATTACCTGATTAGAACCTAAGACTTTTGTCCGTATAATCTAAACTGTTCATTTCAGCACATTGATCAAACGTGTAGGTTTGCTTTCATTGATTGTCTTGTATTGGTCCCCACACAAAGCAAAAACAAACACATGACCAAAACAGATAGCAAAAAGCAGAAATCAAAAACAAAACAAAAAAAAAACAAAAAAAAACACCAACACAAAACCAAAAAACAAACAAAAAAAGCAAAGCAAAATTCAAAAGAAAAAGCAGAAAACGAACACAAAATCAAAAAGCAAAAATCAAAAACAAATACAGAAAACAAACACAAAACCCACAAAGCAAAAACAAAAGAAAAAGCAGAAAATGAACACAAATACAGAAAACAAACACAAAAACAAAAATTCAAAGACAAAAGAAAAAGCAGAACACGAACATAAAATTAAAAACAAAACAAAAAGAAGCAAAATTCAAAAACCAAAAGCAAATACAGAAAACAAACACAAAAAACACAAAGCAAAAACAAATATTTATCAAAAAAAAACTGAAAACGAACACAAAATCAAATACAAAAACAAAAAAACAACCAAGATACAGGAGGCGAGAAATGTCGTAACTGCTGACAAAACATCAATTTTCTCGAAGACATTCGTAATGGCGTGAAAACTCGACACGCCCAGGAGGCATTAGCAGTAAAAGATGAAGTACGTATATATTCGTCATGCCCATTAAATTATAACATTTAACATACGAATATATACATCATACCCAGTTAAGAGGTTAATCGATTCATTTCAGATATCGAATAATCGAAGCAGAAAAATCGATTGGTTGAATAATTTATTATTTGTTTTGTCGAATAATCAATTAATCCTTTCACCATGCTCTCACAGAAACAAAACAGACATTTAATTAATTAAAATACATTGTATCATATATTTTTAAATAATGTACCTTCGTTTTGAAAACTAGGCTAAAACAAATTAAAACAAAAACATTAGGCCTACTGTCCAAAATTGTAAACATTGAACAAGATTTCAAAATCTTTGCTGAAAACTCTTTATTTTTATTTTTTCGAAACCCTTCCAGATTTGATTGATGTTTTTCCTTCCACTGTCACCGACTCTTATTTGGTTTGTATTGATATGAAACTCCATCATGTTTCAAATAATTTGTCTGAATTGACATAAATTAAAATTTACCTAATGAATAGGTAAATAAATGATAATCCACCTTAAAGTCAATAATGTATTGAAACTAATTATAATGGATTATCAGTTTCGGTTAACTTGTAGCCTTCTTCATTAATTAATACTAAAATTAAAAAGATTAACCCTCCGGTGGGCACGCGCTGTAATAAAGTGCAACATCAACAGTAGTTTGCTAGTTCCTTTGTTGACTTTAGGCTTGAGAGATTTTTTTTTTTGCTGTTTTAATGTATTTTAATGTACTTTCTCCTTTCAAAACGCTAGTTTGTGACTGTTCCGGTCACAATGTTCCCAAACCCTTATTTGGTTGACTTGAGGAGAAGGCAGGTTAGGGTAATTTGTTCATACCATTCCTTTTCTTGTTCATCATCATCATTTAGGTTGTAGGATTTCATTTTATTTAGTGTATATATCTCTATGGAGATCAAATTGGCAGGTGAAAAGCTGAAGGAAGTAGGAGACTTCTGTTACTTAGGAAGCAGAATAACCAGTGATGGACGAAGCAAAGAGGATATTAAAAGTAGGTTGGCTCAGGCAAGGAAAGCCTTTCTACAAAAAAGGAATCTGTTGACATCGAATATAGATTTAGGTATTAGGAAGTCATTTTTGAAAGCCTTTGTCTGGAGCGTGGCGCTCTATGGAAGTGAAACTTGGACTATTGGTGCAGCAGAAAAGAGGAGAATTGAAGCATTTGAAATGTGGTGTTACAGGAGAATGATGAAGATCAGATGGGTAGATAGGGTTACAAACGAAGAGGTATTAAGGCGAGTGGGAGAGGAGAGATGTTTCTGGCGACTGCTAATGAAGAGAAGAGATAGGTTGGTAGGACACATACTAAGACACCCAGGAATAGCAAGCTTAGTTATGGAAGGAAGGGTCGAGGACAAGAACTGTAGGGGTAGACCAAGGTTAGAATATGTTAAACAGATAGCCTCTGATGTAGGATGTGGTAGCTATGTAGAGATGAAACGATTGGCTCAGGACAGGGAGGCATGGACAGCTGCATCAAACCAGTCAAAAGACTGAAGACTCAAACAACAACAACATCTTGTGTATCTCGGGGACTCAGTCAGGAATATTTCATTTAATTTGTATGTGAGATGTCAGCATACAAGACAGCGGATTGTGTTAGGCAAGCTACAAGATGTTGCAATAGCAGGAAACTCCAGGCCAAATATAGATTGGGCCGAGAATAACTTCCCGTGTCTTGAAGAAAGCTTTGTGTAAATTGTGTAAGGTTCTGACGTCAGAGAAAAGTTTCGCGCCATGAGTTGTAAGAAGTATACATGGGTTCGAGATTATTGGTGTATTTTGTATGGGTTGGAGGGTATCATTACCCTGGCGGAGAAAGACGAAAACATGTGTTTACAAGATGAGAGGTGGTTTTTTTTCGTGTGGAGAGAGGCTTCACTTCTATTCTAGCGTCTGGTTGGAAAGGTCGCGTTTTCGTAATTTGGCGTAGGCCTACTTAGAGAAACTGTTTTGTTGAAAGCATGGCTTGTGATTGTACTCGAAACGGCTACAAACCAGAACAATGTTATATCTGTTAGCACATTGCAAGTTTGGTACGGAAGCACATTCATTTATCGCAGAGATGTGGCTTTGAAAACATTTCTAACCTAAAACCACGTGCGCATTCATTACGCAGTATAAGATGCTGTATCTTATATATCTTTGCGAACTGTGAAATAGGCTTTTAGCCTCGTGTGTTATATTGATCTGTATAAAAGTCTGCTAGTGCAGAGCATACAAAACATGATCAACTGGGAGGTAACAGTAGGAGCTTCTATTAGCAACCACGTGTGGAAAATCTTTGAAAGCTGGGGAGAACTGATCTATCGAGCATGTCTCGAAGATTATCTGCAAGATCGTCAGTGAGTGAGTAACAAACATCTTTATATTCCAACATTCATTTTGGGTCACATGTTTTCGTCATTGCCGAGGAGAATTGAAGATAGGAAACCATAGTCTGTTCGACGAGAGTCCCCGCCATATGTTTAAAGTTGATTTTAATACATATATTTTGAAAGTTATCATTAGTTTTCTTTATAGGGAATTACACCTAATAGTTGAACGCCCAAATGATACCAGTTAGGTTGACTAAATGTGTGTCCAACACTCCACGACCCTGCCATTTCAAATATGATGGTAAAGTACTTTCGATCACCAATAGGAGGATAGCGGGTTCAAACCCGGCCGAAGCCGTCGGATTTTTTAAGCGCATTAAAAATCCCTCAGTATGCCTTCCTTCGGAGGGGAAGTAAAGCCGGCGGTCCCATGTCATAGATTTATGGCATGTTAAAGATCTTTCCACTAATTACACCTGTGTGAAACTAAATTGGATAGGTTAAGAATGTAAACAACGCTCTTAGGTTGCTACGTTCGTTGCCAAGAGCCGACTGCGGTGGCGTCTAGTAGCTAATTCTGAACTAGGCCTAGTAGTCGTTGACGGTGGCACTTGGCGGCAAAAGTAGGAACTATTTGAAAATTCAAAGTTGCAGTCCCTACTTGAATTAAAAAAAACAGATACACACACTAATACAGTCATCACAATTAACACCGGTTATCAGACAGATTCTACACACACCCAAAGTACACGGGGCTACATGACCGCGTTGTCGCAGCCCCTAAACTAAGGAACCAACCACCAATAGGAGGGTGATTTTGGGAAGTTTTAAATCAGTGGCCCAAGAAGGGCTAGTAAAGAGTTACAAGTTATTATCATTAACTGTTAATCTAGTGAATGAGTTTATTATAGGTGATTGTTGTGGTCCTTATTTATTGATGATTCAATGTTATTGCGTGCAGTTACAAGAGATGCGTTGTTTCAAACAAGTCCGATCCAAGACGTAGCATATCGCAGGGTCCAATTGAGTTACTTCTCCTTGAAGATTCAAATACAGATGACCAACTGGCCCAGTGTATAGAAGATGATGACGATTCGTGTGAAGATGAGATTATCAAGTCAGTAAACATAATAGTGAATCTGAGCAGTATGTGTTCAAGTGATGGTGATAGCAAAGTAACAGATGACCCAGTCAGTTAGAATAATTATTTTCACGCCAATAAAGGACAGTGCAAGTGGAAAGAGTCCAAGGACGTGATGTCTGAAATCTTAGCTTTCCAGAAGTTCAAATCATAGATTTTGACATTGTTGATAACATTGTTCTTTGTACAAATAAATACATCGATACTAAGAGAAAGGACATTGGATACTCAAGAGAAAGAGACTGTCGGGATAAAACACGAACTGAAGTGCTAGTTTTGTTTGGTGTACTTTACCTAATAGGAACAAAAAAGGTTATCATACAAATGTTTTGGAGCTATGGGCCCAAGATGGAAGTGGATTTGAGTAATTGCGCGCAGCATTTAGCTACAAAAGGTTCTTGTTCCTCTTACGCTCATTGAGATTTGACGACAAAGCCACCAGAAACAACAGAGAACCAATGGATAAACTAGCAGCTATTCGTGAAACAATGGACGCTTTCATTGAAAACTGTAAAAAGAATTATACCGTTAGTGAGTTTGCCATCGTAGATGAGATGCTACAGTCATTTAGAGGCCGGCGTGGGTTTGTTCAGCACATGCCGAACATACCCGCTAAGTACGGAGTCATGATGTATGCTCTTTGGTGTTCCAAAACATTTTACACTTGCAGTTTTGAGGTATATTGAGGTCAGCAAAGAGGACAGTACATTAGATCCAATACCCCTAGTGAAATTGTGAAGGGACTTGTCATTTCAGTAGAGAACACGAACAGGAATATCACAACTGACAACTATTATACCAGTGTTCCACTAGCACAATACTTGCTGCAGAAAAAGCTCACTACAATTGGAACTCGAAGGAAAAATAAGAAAGATTCCTCAAGAATTCTTGCCTGCTAAGAAACGACTAGAGAGATCATCAGTGTTCGGATTTCAGAAAGATATGACACTAGTTTCTTTTGTGCCAAGAAGAACAAGGCAGTCATTCTACTTTCCACAATGCATGATGCTCCTGATATTGACAATGATACCGATAAACCTATCGTAATTCTAGAATACAACGACATGAAAGGTGGAGTGGACACTGTGGACCAAATGTGCGGCTCCTATACAGTTGTAAGAGTAACTAAGTGTTGGCCATTTGCTTTGTTTTTTCGATTTCTGGATATTGCAGGAATAAATGCCCATGTGTTGCTGTTAGCCAATAAACTAGAAACGGCTACAAGGAGGAGGAAATTTCTGCATACGTTAGCTATGAGTCTGCTCGAGAATCACCTGAGAGTACGAGCTAACATACCGTCACTTCCAGCCGACGTATCTGCCTTCCTTAATGTGTATATAAGCTAACAACCAGTCAACCGATTGGGAGAAGTGGGAAAGATGAGAAGAAAGTGTGTTCCATGTGGTCGTGCAAAGAATACGACCACAACCATCAAGTGTGCTACATGTGGGCTTTTCACATGCAAAAACCATTCTAAGGGCCGGTTGCACCACGAGGCCGCTTAAACCCTGCTTTGCTAAGGGTGGTTTACGGTTAAGCGATCTTAAATACGACTGCTTAAGGCTGGGTGTTGCACCAACTCGTCTCGTACTTCGCTTAGGTGAACTGAGTTTACGGTGGGAGTCAAAGATCTTCGTTGCGTGAGAAATGCTCCCTGCAGCAAAGAATACGTAGTCTTACCGTTATGCCAACATAATCCCAGCCGTGCTGAATTACTTGCGTAACGATCATATGCAATATAAGGAAAGAATGACAACTTAAGTATCTAGGGAGCTATTTGAATGACTATTATTGTATTCGCATCAGACATATAATATGAAATAATTTCGGCAGTATTGATCCTCCGAGATTGATTTTGTTTGTTATGTTGGTCACGGTTATCATTTTGTTTCTAGCCGTCGCAATAATTTTCCACGACTACAGCTGTTCTACTTTTGGGGTTGGCGACCAAAAATACATTACTAGTTGTAGAAAGAATTGCCTACTGTGTTTGCGAGACGTGAGCATCAGCTGTAGTAGATGCTGGGAAAACCGTTGTTGAAATATAATGCAGTGTATTTTCCTTATCATTACGGTAGCCTACTTCCTGAACATGTTATTGACTACACCCCACATTGAGGTGGTCGCATCTTGCGAAGGTTATGATTTCATACTTGGTTTTCATTATATCGCTTGTTTATAAATACGCATATATTATAGCATTAAGCACGTATAGTGCGTATTTTCTAATGATATATATATTAGGCGACCAAAAATACATTACTAGTTGTAGAAAGAATTGCCTACTGTGTTTGCGAGACGTGAGCATCAGCTGTAGTAGATGCTGGGAAAACCGTTGTTGAAATATATATATTAGGCGTAGGGATGTGGCGACCCCATCGCCCAGTGGGAAACCACTGCAATCAGCCTCCCGAGTATTGGCGGGAAAACCATATCTTTTTGGGGTAAGGAGGAAATGCCTACCCACAGCCAGATAACACCTCGAGGCAATTATTTCGGACTAAAAATCCGTTCTTCAGCTGCTGCCTTGCAGTGAGGCAGGGGACTGCCAAAGGCTAAGGGAGTAAACCCCGAAAGAAAATCCTCTCTAGCGTTAGGCCTAGCAAGTCAGCAAAGAGAGAAATGTTGTAATTGCTTTCGAAACTGAAAAGAGCCTCGGATACCAAACAACCCCTAAAGTGACTTCGTCTTTGCATAACTCAGCCAGGAGTGAAGGCCAACAACCTGATGTTAGGCAGAGATATACAAAGACAAAAACCAGAACGAGACAGAACAAAACAAGGATTGGAACATTGAATATCGTGACCCTGACTGCTAAAGGTGAAGAACTCGTTGACCTCATGGAAAGAAGAAACATAGAGGTACTAGGCCTGAGTGAAACAAAGTGGAAAGGGAAAGGTGTAAAATCACTACGGAAAGGATACAAGCTCTACTGGCATGGAAATCCGGAAGAAGCCCGTAATGGTGTAGCGTTCCTCATCAGCAAGAATGTAGATGCAGTTTCAGACATAGAATACACCAATGAGAGGATAATTAAACTGCGTTGGAAAACAAACAAAAAGATTTTGACCATTGTACAAGTTTATGCTCCACAGTCTGGATGTTCTCAGGAGGAGAAAGATGCATTCCTTGAAGACCTAGAAGAACATGTAGAAGAGGATAATATAATTGTGATGGGGGATTTTAATGCACAAGTTGGGATGGAAAGACAAAGGTATGAAAATGTGATTGGCCCCAACGGATTTGGAAACAGAAATGCAGAAGGAGAATACCTATTGGACTTCTGCCTCAGAAATAATCTCATGATTAAAAATACATTTTTCAAGAAACAACCCAGTCACATAATCACAAGGTACAGCTGGGATGGGAAAGTGAAATCCCTAATTGACTACATTATCTCTGACAAAGAAGCTGGAACCCTAATCACGGATGTAAAAGTCCTCCCAGGAGAGTGCTTAGAGAGTGATCATAGACTACTAACTGCCACACTAAGAAATGTCCCAAGGGAAAAGATAAAACCAAGACGCATATCCAAGATAAAAGTTTGGAATTTAGAAGAGCCGGAGAAACAGAAAAAGTATCAGAAGAAAATCAGTGACCACATCCCAAAAGATGAAATAAGAACAGGTCAAGAAGAGTGGAAAAGATTTAAAGAAACAATGGTTGGTGCTGCAGTAGAAATTGTTGGAAAAACAAGCACCAAAGTAAGGGAGAAAGAGACCCCCTGGTGGAACGATGCTGTTCAGAAAGCTATAAAAGAAAGAAATATAGCTAGGAAAGAACGGGACAAAGAAAACCAGAAGGATACAAACAAAAATGAAATCAGACTGGAACAATTGAACCAGAAATACAGAGATCTTAAACTGAAAGCGAAGAGATTAATACAATTGGAAAAAGAAAATAGTTGGACAGAATTCACTAAGAAACTAGAAGAGGACAGCAGAAACAATAACAAGCTCTTGTACAGAATTTTGAAAAACAAAAGAAACCCGTATGTCCCAATAAAAGCATTAGAAATTGAAGATGGAAACATTGTATGGAAAGAGGAAGATGTAAGAAGGGAAATGAAGAAATATTTTCTCCAGCTATATAATGGTAAGGATGTAATGGAGGAGGAATGCAACACTCCAGAAAATCAGAGCAGCAGTACGGAATATGAGCCTCCTCTGACTTGGTCAGAGGTTGAAACCGCTTTGAACAGCATGAGTAGAGGCAAGTCACCTGGCATAGACCAAATGAGTGTAGAAATGATAAAGGCTGCAGGAATCCATGGACTTCATTGGTTGTTCAGAGTTATGAATGCTATCTGGAAGGAAGAAAAAATCCCAGATGATTGGACAAAGGGTATTATAGTCCCTCTCTTCAAAAAGGGAAGTAGACGTCATTGTGGCAACTACAGGGGAATTACCCTTTTATCACATGGACTTAAGCTAATGGAGAAGATTATTGCTAAACGGATAAGGAACATCCTTGAACCCCAGTTAGAAGAAGAGCAATATGGATTTAGAGGCAACAGAGCAACCACCGACCTCATATTTGCAGTAAGGATGATCATGGAAAAATACTGGGAGAAAGGAAGGGATATCATCTTTGTCTTCTTAGATATAGAAAAAGCCTATGATAGCTTGCCTAGAGAAAAGATATGGGAATGTCTATCAAACAGAAATATCCCACAAACTCTTATCAGGAAAGTGAAAATGCTGTACAGTTATTGCCAGAGCTGTGTGCAAATAGGAGATGGGTATTCAGATTGGTTTGCCACAACTAAGGGAGTGCAACAAGGCAGTGCATTGTCACCACTGCTATTTATCTCTGTGATGGATGAAATTATGAAAAGGGTGAAACAGAATTCTGGAAATGATTTCAAGGCATTTGCTTTTGCAGATGATGTAGTGGTATGGGGTTGCACAGAAAATGAAGTACAGCAGAATCTAAATGCTTGGAACCACCAATTTAAGGAGTTTGGCCTCAAAATCAGTCATACAAAGACAGTAGCAATGGCAGTCAGCAGACAGAGGTTGCATACAAGCATTGAGCTGGATGGAGCGAAATTAGAACAAGTCGATTATTTCCAATACCTCGGTAGCATTATGACTGAAGATAACAGATGTTCTGCTGAAGTCACCAACAGAATCCAAAAAGGAGCTCAGTTTTATCACCAGGTCAGGAACCTCCTTTGGGACCAACAAATTCCTTTAACATCCAAGAAAATGATGTATCAGGCCTACTTCTTACCTATAATGATGTTTGGACTTGAAACTTGTACTATCAACAGAAGAGATAGTAGCAGACTTCAGGCTACAGAAATGAAGTTCCTGAGAACAATGCTTCAGAAGACCAGAAGAGACAAGATCCGAAATGTGAAGATTCGTGCAGAGATTCAAGTGAAACCACTTCATGAAGCAATAGCAACATCAAGGTTGAAATGGTTTGGTCATGTGAAGAGGATGAATCCAAGCAGAACGGCAAGAGTATGGCTTGAGCAAGATGTGGAGGGCAAGAGACCAAGAGGCAGACCACGGACACGCTGGATCTCCCAAATAAAAGAAGACCTGCAGGGAAGAGGTGTCGATTGGCACCAGGTAGAGGAGGAGAAAATATACCTGAATAGACAAACATGGAGAGCGCTCTTATACCGCACCCGGGAAGCTGGAGACGGTTAATGATAATAATAATAATATATATACAGTATGTTTACGAATGACACAGCATGTTGTATTGCAAGCATCCACAATAGGCTAGTTCGTCATTGGCTAAGGATTTCTACATCCGTCCCTGGGCTAATATTTAGTTTAACAACCAAAAATGTACATTGCGTTATTGCCAATATAAAGAAGAGTATTTCATTTTACGTTGTCAAAAGCTATGATATCTGTACTCCATCAACCGCGATTTTATTAGGAACGTGAAGGAAATTCCTGTGGCAACGCGTTGAAAGAATGTTATACGTATATATTTAATTTGTATCGCAAAATCCACACTATGTATGCTTTATATTATAACGACTGAGTAATTATAAAACAATAAAAACAATAAAAGTCAAGCAAAAATATTCCTCCCCGCTGGTAATCGAACCCCGGCACTCCGGGCGAGAGTCTGAAATGTTATCCACTCAACCACATAAGACGATATACGTTACGCCTTTATCAACAGGTATAGATACTAATGCTTAGCAAGTGAGCACACGGAAGAAACTATCTCTTCAGTGTATTGTGCCGTCATTATAAACCATTTAATAATATTTTTTTTTATTATTTCGTTGACTACATTGTATAACAACACCTCCAACCTACTGAGATATGGATCAGACACAATGGGGCCGGCCGCCATTTTGGCGTATGAGTGAACGGATTAAACCATCCTTAACTCTTAAACCACCGTGCACGGCCGCTCAATCTAAGCCTCGTTTAAGCCATTGCTTGTGGTCTGGTGCAACTGGCCACATCCTTGAGGATAGTTTAAACCACCCTTAGTTCGTTAAGCGGAGCTGGTGAAACCGGCCCTAAATGTGTTGTAACTTGCGTCAACTATGTGTAATACAATCTCAACGATCAAATGCAGTACTCGTGAGCTTCTCACGTACAAAAAGTATTCTAAATATATTGTAACATTCGTTAGATAAGATAAGCCCGTAGATCCCTGATGGGCAAGGGCCTCCTACCGGGGTGGCTCAAGTAGGCTAGTCTCCCAAGAGGAGCCAGTTTCTTGAGAGATGTCTTTCCTAAATACATATTGACACACATTAATAAAAAATAAATGAACACACACCCTTACTACGGTATTTACATTGTTACACTATTACACTGATCTGAATTTCCTTCCATAGCTTCCTATCCCTGGCATTTCTGGTCCACGTAACACCTGCCTCGAACCTAAATTCGTCCAACCATCTGCGACGGGGGCGTCCTCTGCTTCTCTTGCCAGCTCTTGGATCCCACATAGTCGTGGAGTAGGCCCATCTATCCTGGTTCATTCTGGATATGTGTCCACCCCAGCGCCATTTCAGTTGCCGAGCTCTTGTTGCTGTGTCCTCCAACCCACTTCTTTTTCTCAGATCCGTGTTACTGATTCTGTCGCTTAGCGCCTAGGATTCTCCTTTCCATTTTCCGTTGACAGATCTGGAGCAGTCTTGTCTGACATTTACTATGTCCTATATCATTGTACAATGTACATTATATGATTCAATGGATGAATAAAAATGAAATGACCAAGTTTGGCATCCATAGATTAACACTGGGATGACACAGCTTTGAAGTACATCGAATCTTAATTTAGGGCTCAATGATTTGTCCATAAGGATGAAGCTTAGGCTCCAGAATTTTCCCCACGTCAATCCAATCCTCCTTTTGATTTCTCGGTCGCTTGTTTGTGTCATACTTATTGCTTGGCCTAAATATATATACTCTCTGCAATATTCCATAGGTGTGGCATTCACTATGATTGGTAACTCTTCGGAATTTGTAAATATTTTGTTTTTTCTGGGGTTCATTTGCAGTCCTACTTCTTCGCTCGAGGGATGGAGTTCATCTAGCATTGTGATTAGTTCCTTTGCTGTCTTTGTAAATAGTACAATGTCATCTGCAAAGCAGAGGTTAGATAGACGTCTTCCGTTAATGTTAACTCCGAAGTCCCTGTTTCTCCAGTTTAGTTTTCAGAAAAAAATTCCGAGCACGCAGGTGAAAAATTTGGGCGATATGGGTTCCCCTTGCTTGACCCCTTTCTCTATTCTGAAGAGTTCTCCTTCAACTTCCGTTTGGCGTAGCTTTCCAAGTATGTTAGACCAATAATTCGAATATATTTCGAGTTGACACCTATTACTTTCAATGCCTCCAAGACGTTGATGTGCTCTACCGAGTCGAATGCCTATAGTCCACGAATGCAACATATACTCCGATGTTGAATTCAAGTGTTTTCTCAATCACCTGGTTTACTGCTTGGAGGAGGTCCATTGTGTTGTAGCTTTTCCAGAAGCCTGCTTGTACTGGGGATTGATTTTCATCCTTTATTTTAGCAAGTCTAATCGTTAGGATTTTCATAAACACTTTATATATGTTTGAGATCAGAGTTATTGGTCTGTAGTTGTCTAGATCAGCGTTTCCCAAACTGTGGTACGCATACCACTGGTGGTACGCGGTGATGTTACGAACAATATAAGAAAATTTTAGATATGTTACGAAAAATATAAATAATATAAAAACCATGATATGTTGCCGGAGGACTTTCAGGCCAAAGACAAGGAGCAGTTTTATGAATTCAATTGTGATTCAGAACTAAGGCAAACGTTTCAAAAATGACTGTTGAGAACTTTTGGGTTGAGAGGCATGCAAACTATGCAGACATAGCTGACAGTGCAGTTAGATTTTTACAGCCTTTCACTACTTCGTACTTGTGTGAGACTGCATTTTCTTCACTTGTTTATCTCAAGAATAAATACCGGAATAGGCTCCTTACAGTGGAAAACGATCTTCGTTTGAGACTCAGCAATCTTAAACCATACATTCCTAAGTTGGCTTCTAATCTTCAAGCTCACTCTTCCCATTGAAGTTTTTAGTTGAACTTTGCTTGTCATGTTTAATTATTAGTCTAAGAGTTTTTTATTAACATTATTTGTACAGTGACATTTCTGAATGTTTGAATGGAATAACTTACGTATTGTAATCAATAAGAAAACAACAGGACACACTTTTTATTATTTGAACTTTAACTCAAACCGTCTAAGTCTAACAAACACAATTTACAATCCGTCTTTTGGTCTACTACGTAGTGCTGGTGGTGGTTGTGGGTTATAGTTACTGTATCTCCCAACCATTAGGTGGTATGCGAGAGATTCTCATCCCTTAAAGTGGTACACACACAAAAAAGTTTGGGAAACACTGGTCTAGATCATCAAGTGCTCCCTTCTTGTACAATAATATTATCGTACTTATCAGCCACTGGTTAGTATGGTTTCTGTATCTATTATCTTGTTGAATGGGCTGGTTAGTGATGCTATTAGATGTGGTTTTCCCCACTTTAAACACTCGTTGATTATCCCATCGTCTCCTGGTGTCTTGTTATTTTTGTGGTCATCTATGGCCTTCTCAACTTCGTAGTCTTGTGTAGTTCGGAAGAGCGGGTCCCACAGACGAACTGACGAACTAGTTCCCAGATCCTTCGCTTGTTAGTTCGTTCGATCTTTTTCCGCTGACCAACTTGTAACAGCGCGAGAGCGTGGGTCCTCAGTAGCTCGTCACGTCAACACTCATTGCACAATCAAATGCGCTTTGTTTTGTTCAGTCAGTTCAGTTGAATGAGTGTATCTATTGTTATTGGCAAGATTGTCAAGTTTTGGCGCGGCGAATGTTCAATGTTGGTTTATAATAATAACAGTATAACACACTACTAGTGCTAACATGCTAATAGGTAATACCTTTAATGTAATACAGTGGCAGTTCATAAATTGAAGTTGCTGATAGTTAACCGATTTAGATGTGGGGATAATTCCACAGTTTTATTTAACTTAGTCATTTTGGATTATTTGAAAATATGTCCAATTATTTAGAAAATCGGCGAAGTGCATTAACATTACCATTTTAATGAACTGGTTGATATTTATTTTTGTCGATACGTGGTGATACAACTACTTTTTACCTGTTTTTAAGAAATGTACCTTATGATGATGAGTCACAAAGAAAAGCGAACTTCTATGGACAAAAACTCTGAACTAAAAAAACCTATTCCTCCCATTTATGCCATAAAGATAATGTACCCAACGGTTTCAGAGCAGCCAAATAATGAATATCACGAAGCAAGTAAGAAATGAAACGAACCTTGCGGGGAGGGGGTACGTCTTATCACCTAGTGACACGTAGAAAATGGGTTCGGATGGTGATGCGCCGATATACGCGAAAAATGATGATAATAATTGCTTCTACGAACACATCGTCCATACTGTTATTCTTTTAGGTACGGTACCGGTACTTCACTAATGATGAACAAATGACGACTTTTGGCTTAATAAACAATAGAAAGAGAAGTCGTCTCAGAAGGAAAGACATGGACCCAAATTAAAAGAATGGCCAACAATAGCATGAGATGGAAGAAGTTTGTAGCTACCCTATGTTCCTACAAGGAATAAAAGGAAATAAGGATTTTCACTAATGTTTCAATACTCACATTTTTATATTTTATCTTCGAATATCAAAATGTAGGTGCAGCAGAAGCAGTATGTGGGAGGACAAGTAGTAAGAAGAGGTGGAAGGAAACAATGTGGAATGAGAAGACAAAAGATATAGTAAGGGAAAAGAATAAAGGCTTTAGGAGGTGGTATCAAAATAGGACGGTAGAGACAAGGGAAGAGTACCAGGAAAGAAAGAAGGAGGCGAAGAGAGTGGTGGCTGAGGAGAGAAGGAAGTGGATGGAAGAGTGGACAAAGATGATGGAGGAGGATAGTGAAGGTACAAAAAAGGTCCTGTATGGGATGGTAAAAAATAAGAGGCGGAAGGATCCTACGGATTATGTTAGAATGGTGAACAAAAGGGGACAAGAGATAGAAAATAGGGAAGAACTGAAGAAAATGTGGAAAGAATATTTTGAAGAACTTCTGAACCCAAATGGAAAAGATGTTGAGGAGGAAGAAATCGGGGAAGAGGAAGATGAACTGCAAACAGAAAAGGACTTAACATGGAAAGAAGTGGAAGATGCAGTGAGGAAGATGAAAGGAGGGAAGGCACCGGGTGTGGATGAGTTGAGTGTGGAGATGGTGAGAGCAGCAGGAGAGGTGGGGATACAGTGGCTGTACCGAGTGATGAGGACAGCATGGAAGGAAAGGAAGACCCCAGAGGACTGGAAAAAAGGAATCATTGTCCCGATCTTCAAGAAAGGTAGTAGAACAGATTGCAGAAACTATCGGGGAATAACACTGATGAGTCATTGTGCAAAGATCTTCGAGAAAGCTTTGGAAAAGAGAATTAGGACAAGGATAGAAGGAGGGATGAGGGAAGAACAACATGGCTTCAGAGCAGGAAGGTCCACAGTGGATTTGATTTTTGCTGTAAAGCAGTTACAAGAACAGCACTATGAGTATGGAACAGATCTACTGATGGCCTTCCTGGACATTGAGAAAGCATATGACAGTGTATGCAGAAACAAAGTATGGAAGTCCCTGGAGGATAGAGGAGTAGAGAAATGGACTATAAAGAGGATAAAGGAGATGTACAAGGGAAGCGTGAGCTGTGTGAAAGTGGGATTAGAGAGATCAGACTGGTTGGAACAGAGAAACGGCCTGAAACAAGGAAGTGCACTGTCACCGTTACTTTTCATTGTGGTGAAAATGACCCGAGTGGCACAAGTAATTGGGGACAGAAAGATGAAAGCAATGGTGTTTGCAGATGATTTGATGATTTGGGGAAACAAGGAGGAGGTGGTACAGGAACAGTTGGACGTGTGGGAAGGAATAATACAAGGATATGGGATGAAATTTAGCATAAATAAGAGTGAGATGGTGATCACAACAAGGAAGAAGGAAAGAACCACAACGGGAATAACAATTGGTGGGGAACAGCTGAAGAAAGTGGAGAGTTTCAAGTATCTGGGAAGCCTGATACAAGATAATGGAAGAAACGATAAATAAATGAGCGGGGGAGGCAGGCAGAAGCATTTCGGAGGAGTGTGAGAAGCATGTTATGGAGCAAGGATGTCCCTCAGAACAGCAAAAAGATCATATATCGGACGTACTATGTCTCTATCCTGACGTATGCCTCGGAGACCTGGGTTATGAAGGGAAGGGAGAAGAGCAAAATACAGGCCAGTGAGATGAGGTTCTTGAGAAGCAGTATTGGAGCTACAAAGATGGACAGAATAAGAAATGAGAGGACCAGAGAATTAATGAAGGAGGAACCATTACAGGATGGTATAGAGAAATCTAGACTTAGATGGTATGGACATGTAAAACGAATGGAGGAGAAGAGGATACCCAGGAGAGTACATGAGACGAAGTGGGAAGGAAAGAGACCGAGGGGAAGACCGAGAGACAGGTGGCTGAAGGGGGTGGAAGAAAGTGTGAAGAAGAGAGGAGAAGACTGGACAAGGGTGGAGGCTGAGAGATGGTGGGAAGACAGAAGACGTTGGAGAGGCTTGTGTTCCAAACAGACCCGGCCAGTGGCTGGAAACTGTGCAAGATGATGATGAAAACACATTACTACACACGCAACATGTCAATATCTAATACACGAACTGCACGTGTAGCGAGCGCAGTAACTGTTACAGTAGTCTACAAGATTGCTTCAAACGAGAGCAATGTGGATGAGCAATCAGTAACGAGTAATGAGTGGTGACAGACTGCTATAACAAACAAAGAGCGCTTGCAGTGGCAGTAGCAAGGCGAGCGGACGATCTATCTTGCAGGGAATTCGAGATGGGAGCTAACAAACTAAAAGAGCGAACTAGGTCGATAAAGAGCTGCGTACTAAACTGATCGTTCCCAGCCACGAACTATTATGCGCAAGACTACAACTTCGTCCTGCATGATAGGTACTACTTCTTCTTCGGAGGCCACACGATCATTATGTATTCGTAATGTAATGCCTTGTCGCTTTTGTGTCGAGATTTGTAGAAATTTGTGGCTGCTGCGATTATTTCCGATCTTCCAGCTGTTCTTTCTCCGGTTCCGTTTTTCACGCCAGTCATCCAGAATTTGCCCACATTCGTTAACTGTTTGTAAAACTGTTGGTGAGATATTAAACGTATATTTGAGATATATTTGTGATGGCTGTATTGGTGTGTTATCTGTGATTCAAGTAGAAGGACTGCAGACGATTAATTTTTTCAAGTAGGTCCTACTTTTGCTACCAAATGCTACCATCCACGACACTTAGCTGCGGACGTGGCTACTGAATGTCATCGCAGTCAGCACCTGGTAGTAAACATTGGAACTAATATAGCGTTATCACACTAACCAACAAATTTTAGCTTCCACAAGTGTAGTTAGTGGAAGGTTCTTTTTCATGATAAATCTATTAAATGGGATCGCCGGCTCTATTTCCCCTCCGAAGGAAGGCATACTGAGGGACTTTTAACGCTCTTAAAAATCCGACGACTTTTTTATGTGTTTTTGCGCTAGTAATCATCACGATGTATTTAGATTTTTCCAATGTTCGTCACCCGTTTGCACCAATTGTCGTCACATTGTTCGTTGTCCTTATCTGCTGTTTATAATGCATTTCTGTCAATATTGTTACGTAAGGCACCGATTTATTGACATGGAGGCTAACATTTACGAATAATGCAGTACCAGTAATTAGAGTATCACATAGCTCTCACACTTCCTTCAAAGTAAAAATTGTCATACACAATACACAGCTTTTCACACTATTACACAAAGTCCTTCAAAGTAGAAATTTTGCACTCGAATTACCCTAAATTGATTTTTTAAACGTTTTCGAAAACAAAAATCCGTACCAGCTGTGTATTGTGTATGACAATTTTTACTTTAAAGGACTTTGTACCAGTGTGAAAAATTGTGTACTATACTCTGTATTTCAAAAGAATGAACGTGAAGGAAATGGCGGGAGCTTGGAACACCTGACCGCCGCGGGCTCCTATTGGCTGGAATTTGACAACTAATACCATACGTTGCCAGATTATTGTCGTTCATTCAGTTGCCTGTTAACTGTGTCGGAGTTTGTTTCATTGCCATCGTTTCGTTTACTTTAAGCATCAAGTCAATAAGTTGTAAATAGTACCGCAGGAAGAACGTGGGAAACTGCTGGAAATACCGCTCGAGACCGTGCGCGCTAACCAGTAACGACAGGCTATTGTTCATTTAGACATCAAACTATTTTCATGGTTAGCCATGTTTGTTCAATTCAAATTTAAATATACTTAATTTAGAATACATGCGTGACGTACAAAATAGGCTATGTACATTTAGTCTTAATGTTTACGTATCCAGTAATGTTTCATTGCATACCGTAGTTATCAAATTAACGCTTGTCATTCAATAACCTACAAATCGACAATGTAAAATCACTGCAATAATATCGCCACAGCTTGTTTGTATGCAAAAAAGCAAGCTTGTAGTTTAACGTGACCGTTAATCTCGAGATCATAAGCCACGGGACCTCCTTTTTACGTGGAATCCGAACCACAGGACATGGCATTTCACTTCGAAAATTCCACATGCATTGACTGGGAATCGAACCCGGACCTCCTTGGTGAGAGGCATACAGCTAGACCGCTGAGCCACCATGCCCCGTGTTTGTATGCTTGGTGTTAAATACTTTACCTTAACATTACGTATGTGGAGGCTATTATTAACCGTACAGAGTCGCGATCCAGTGAGTGAGTGTGCTTGGGATTGTCATGATGTTATTTCTGCGTTCTGTGTTAACTGCTGTAAACTGTGAACGACCTTCACCCAAACTCTTGTTTCATCTTGAAGGATATAATCATTGCATGGTGAGTGTTGATATATTCATCATCATATTACTTTGTGTTTGTATTATACTTGTATAGCTGTCGAGTATTTGGCCTCTTTCTTGTTTTTATTGAATAACTGTGACAAAGGTAGCATAGACCAATGGTTTTCGCCTAAACCAATAAAGGTTAAGTAGCGCGTGTGTGTTATTTATTCATTTTTTACCATATTTCTCTATTTGAATGTGCTTGGCGTTGACTCAGGATCGACCGAAATAATATCCGAAGTGTAGCCCTGTGTATTATTTGAATCAGCTGTTCTACATCAACAATAAAAACTTGGCAACACAGCTCAGCTGTTCCAAGCTCACGCCATTTCCTTCACGTTCATTCTTTTGAAATACAGAGTATAGTGTACTAGGGTGTGTACTAGTGTGTATGCCAATAAAACTAATAGTATATTCACGATCAGCACCCTGATTAACCCATAACTGATTTAAGAACAAGTGGGTATGACAATTTCACTTTCTTCGATTTTTGCACTTTGAAGTAAGAAATATTAATATGGGTCCAAAACTAATAATATATTCGTGATCAGCACCCTCAATTTACCCTAAATTGCCTTTTTTTTTTTTTTTTTTTTTAGAAAAAAAATCCATACCAACTAAACTCAAGTGCCGAAATAATAAAGTATTTTATGTACATTCGTAACTTGCAATCAAACCTCATATTTGAGCACATGTGACTGCATCTGCATTTGACAATGTAGGCCTACTTGAAACCTCATACAGCAGTTATATAGCAGCAATTCAAAGCACTACATCCATGTCCGAATGTCATCCAAGACACCATTGACTACACTAAAAAATTCACCTGGACATGTAGCAGTTGCGATAGACAGTCAAATTGAACCGCATTGTTATTATTGTTATTAACAAAATTGTAACAATTAATTAGCCTGTGGTGTTGGGGTAGCGCACTTCCCTTCCGGCTCCGTCAGGGATTTTAGAAACTCATGTGATGGCTGGAACAAGGTGCACTCAGCCTCATGAGGACGAGTGAGTAGCTGTCTGAAGGTGGGGCAGTGTCCCGGTCAGGAAAACCAAGATTAACAGCCAAGGAGACCCAACGCCCTAGCCGCATTGTCACCCTGCTACCTGTACACCTTAATGTCTGGGTAGCGGAGCATTGCGATCTTTCAATTAAATTCATGTGCTGTGTTACTATGGGGTTTGTTTGAGTTTTTATCAATACTCAATTAGGCAATATATTTATGTTGGCAGACAAAGTTATCATTCAATTGTTAATAAACCGACACTGAAATATGGCTTCAAAACTTTCTATAAAATTGTAACTGTAAATCCACAAGCAATTAAAATAAATTCTTGATTTTCTTAGAAATTAGATTTAAGCAGCTGTGTCAGACGTATAAAAAGGACTTACCGGATCGCACATGATGATTTTGTCTGCAGCCGTATACAGCACATTAGCTTTAGTAAAAAGCTCCCGCTTTTTATCTTTGTTCTTCTCTCGGTTTGCGTCCTGGACAAAATATGCCGCATGCATATCCAGAGCACGCATCTGGTCTTTCTCAAAATCTCGGTAGTCAACGTTCGCTTCATTGTGGGCTGAATCTATGATTCTCAAGAAGTCTTCAACCTTTCCTTGCTTGTAATACTCCAACTGGAAAGTTACATGGAGTAAATTACACTTTCTGTCATGAACAACAAAAAACAACACTGGATAGTACTTCTAATAAACTACTCACAGCCAAGGTGACCCAAAAATGTAAAGCAGCGTGTTCTTGGCGCAAAATACCAAGCAATTCCTCTCCGTCTGGAAGCTGATCCAAATCCAGCTCTATAACCTAGAAATACAATTAACTTCACTTTAGATGATAAATACTGACATTACAAATATAGCCTATTCAACAAACTTCGAATATTCTAGAAAATTACGATAAAATACAGATCACAAAGCTTTCAAATAAACGAAGCCCTTTAAAAGGTTATGCTCTAAGACCATGCTCATAAAAAAAACGTACCATTAGTTGAGTCACTGCAAATTTAACACAAATTGGAATTCTTACCTCCTCACTGGTATCCCGCAACGGAATTTCAATTGACCTAGACATTTTGCCGGTGTTGAATCGTACGCCTTCAACTCATGAAATTCTAAATGCTAATAGGTCCAACGCTTTAAGATTCGAGGCCGGATCCTAGCCAAAAAAGTCTATCCGTCACGTACACACTATACACAAGCTAATTCACAAATTATGCCGTAAACAAGTATGATACTCATTACAGAAGAATAATAGATACAACAACATTACATATTAAGACCAAAAAAAACACAACTATGGCCTTTCTTGCTGGTTGCTGGCTGCATAAAGGTCGATTGTTGTTGTTGTTTGGGTTGCGTTGCTGGACACAGAAGCCTCTTCGCCCAATAACATCCGGTTGGGAATAGACTACAGTAGCCATCGCAGTAAAATGCCGCAGCAAATTGGTCCATATGTTCAATAAACCACTAATCTCTTGGACTTCGTTTGTCACATTGAAACTGATGTCCACATTATCCTCTTCACTATCGGAGCTGATCTTTAGCACTGATGTCTAATTTTATATAGTTATCGCACACGCCAAATATGAGGAATTACGGAAACAAGATCTATACGTGTATATATATATATATATATATATATGGGTGACCACAAACCTAAAAACCACACCCAGGAGCACCAGAAACACATAACGGGAAGAAACCCCTAGGAGCCCACCTATGATTTTACAATTGAAATGGAAGGTGATCCAAATATGACATAATGGCATCCACCAATGGAACTGTAGGACTATGTACAAGTGACGCGATGTTTAAAGGCAAGGGATAATCAAGTCGCCTCAATTTCTCCAACATAATGCCTCGCTGCGGATTGAAGGTTTCACACTGAAACAATATGTGATGTAATGTACCTCGTGCCCTACCACATACACACCTATCATTGTCCCTGAGATTCATGCGCTCCAAAGCTACTGGTGTAAGAGCGTGCTGGAACCGCATTCGAATGATGGTAATAATTTGACGCCGCGAATATTTTCCGACCCGGAACCAAGGCTCTGTAGTTACGGATGGTTTTATTAAGAAAAAATTTTTTGCTTTACATTTTGCTATCTCGGTCCAATTCATTTTGCCAAGCACTAACGACTCGCTGATGAATTATCGGTACTATATCCGGATACGGTATCCCGATATTATAAACTGTTCCCTGACCGCATGCCGCATTCTTTGCCCAGAGATCGACTGTTTCGTTTCCCACTATATGACAATGCCCAGGAATCCACATGACAACCACGTCTTGTCCTGTGAGTGTAAATGTATGGAAATATTGCACTATTTGGTAAAGATACCAATTATTTGAGTGCAGAAAATGAGGTAAGGCATTAATAACACTCAAAGAATCCGTGCATATTAGCACGTGATGTAAACGATGAGCATGAATATAGTGACAAGCCTGACGTATAGCAAAGAGTTCAGCTGTAAAGATAGTAAGATGAGGGGGGAGGCAATAAGTGCGACTAACCTGTAAATCAGGAGAGTAAAAGGCCGACCCCACGCGATCCGGTCGAAACATCTTTGAACCATCCGTATAAAAAATCGTATAATTGGAATACAAATCCTGAATCTCTCGAAATGCACTAGAAATGATATTCGGATGATGCTTGAACATTTGAAATAGCAATGGAAAGGAATTATGCAGAATCCTAGGTTGGGTATGCAAAACCCTGTATGGGATTGTATATGGAAGTGCTAAACGGGTTTGTAACACATCCTTCCTGAAGGGTTGTAAAATCTCATAAGCCATGACAAGTGCCGGTTTATGTAAGCGATCTAAACGATTTTGTGCGTAATATTCCGTAGAAGTTGTAATTTAGAGATAATCGGAGACGCCACTAAAGACAATTTGTAGGCTAAATATTTGCCCGCTATAAATGTGCGTCGATGTGACAAAGGTAACTCACCGGCTTCCACCAACAATGCACTCGTGGGGGTGGAGGCCAAAGCCCCTAGAATGATGCGGATGGCTTTATATTGTAGTCTATCTAACATTAACAAGCGACTGTTCGCCATTAGATCGTAAAAGAAACTGCCGTAATCTAATTGTGAACGAATAATGTTCTTGTACACTGTCAATAATAATGCGGGGTCCGCACCCCAACGACGCCTTGTCAAAGCTCGAAGGACCTGTAACCGTTTTTCGATTTTAACTTCAAGATATTGCACCTGCCGTGTCCACCGGAGTTTATCATCAATATAAATGCCTAAATATTTGATATTGCGCACAACATCTATGGTACCCTGTCGAAATAAAAATAGGGCTCTGATCGTACCGCCGTTGATGCGTGATAATTATAGCAGAGTTCTTACCCGGGGATGTTTCCAAGCCATGATTACTTAGCCATTCATGGGCTAGAGTTAATGCAAGATATAAATCTGTTCGACATTGATGCAACGTGTCACGGGAACAATAAATCATAAAATCATCCGCATATTGTATGATACGGGCATAAGGCAAAATCACCGCTTCTAATTGTTGAGTATAAATGGAAAACAGAAACCCACTAAGTATACGTTACGTAACCTATCCGTTTCCTTTCCATACCCGTTGCGTTAAATGTTGTTGTATTCACACCATACTGTACCGTTCCTTGTCACGACGATATGTTTACCACGGCCGACTGAATGCGCTCATACCGGCCTAGAAAATGGGACCTTTTTCATGAAATCTTATTAGTTACTCAACTGCTCACACAGCGCTGTTAACCAAGCATTCCGCGACTAAGACTTATCTCTACTTGTGTAAAACAAAGTCCCCGATTCTTGGATATCACGGGTAATCTCGAGAACCACTGGATGGATTTTGATGCGGATTTCACCATTCTGTACAGGTAATATCGAGGAAGATTTCTGTAGAAAATAATTTATTTATGATCAAAGGGAGCCAAGCAGTAACGATTTTAGATTTCAGTGAATAGGTCGAAGAAAGAACTTGACGTCCGTGCGCTTTTTAAGCTTACGCTGGACAAACCGTTAAAAATATCAATATACTATTAGTGTAAGAATTGTTCAGCATGAAAAATTGTACAAAAAAGTCCGCGTGAGCATATCTCGATCTTCGATACATCGCCTACTATAAGTGTTTTTAGTTTGGACGGGAGGGGGATTTGGCTTGCACCTCGCCATTCTTAAATTACGTCTGACAGGAATTCCTTGCACATTCATAACTGTTCCCGGGCGAAGCCGGGGCGGGTTGCTAGTGACACTATTATATTATCATTATAATTCCCACAATATCAAAATGCAAATTATATCACAAAATAAAATAGCGTGCTAATAAATCTAAGAGAAATTAGACATACCTTGCACCTCGTTACAGTTGAATTCGATCAGAATCACCCGGTTATCATTAAAGTTTATGCATTTTTCTGCTGAACGGTTTGGAAGTTCGGCAACAGGACGAGGACTGTTATTTACTTAAAATATTCATTTTTGAATTTTTGTACTATTTGTGTTCATGATTTCATTACATTGTCAGTATTACCGACAGTAGTGGCTACGCTGGCTAAAGCGCAGCGTTAGGCCATGGGACCAAGCTCTCTGCTGACTCGGTAGACGCGTGTGTTCGAGCCCCACCGTCGGCCATCCTTGAAATGATTTTCCGTGGTTTCCCATTTTTCAATACCAGGCAAATGCTGGGACGGTACCTTCTAACAGGCCACGGCCGCTTCCTTCCACATCCTTGTCCAGTTTCATTCATCTTCATCCATTCCATCTCTCATCCTGACGCGCAGGTCGCCCAAAGGCGTCGACTAGAAAGACCTGCACTCGGCCTCTCAGGAGGCCACACGAAAAAAAATGTCAGAATTAATGCTTTAATTAGTAAGGTATACTATTCATTGTACCTATTATAAATAAAAACCGTGAGGTTTCTCACCTCCCCATATTACGTAACCCGGTTGCCTAATACGGGGAAAGTGCACTTTTAAAGTTAACAATAATATCAGAGGGTATTACAACATCAAACGTGCCCATATTTGTAATATACATAGTATATCGCCTGAGGTTTACATTGGTGAGAAAACCAAAATTATTCCGTTCCTTCTTATGTCTAATGTGAGCCCTATAAAAATAAAAAACTCCCCATATTTGGCGACTTTCCTCTACCCATTTTTAGAAGATACCTTATGCACTGGACAGCTGAATCCGTAATTAATTGTATAGGTAGCTTCGTAAGTCTCAGAACTCAGGAAGTCCTTTCTAGCAGCGTTACTAGCAGCTTTCAAAGTTTCAAGGTAAGAAAGAAAATATTCCTCTAGCTAGTTTAGGCGACTGGCATTTAATGAGAAAAAATGCCCTTTATCTGGATTTCTAGACTGAATATGATGATATGTGATGCTTACGTCATGCATAGCGAACCATTTATTAACGTTTTTCAAAAAAAAATGGTTGCTTCTGTGTCCATGAATGTGTACGCTTCCGGGTGCATGCCTATATTTTCTTTCAGTGTACTAATGGCACTAATAACTTCTGACGAGAACACTTCCTTGGCACGCCGAACATTCATTTTTTCAAATTTAGTGGGTTCGATGTGTTTTTTAGTGAGGTGTCTGACCGGTTTGATGATCTCACCCTTTTGCATTGTGTATAGTAATGACAAGTATTTCCCTGAAATTATTCCAGTACCATCAGTCATCTCTCGTTACAGAAACTGCCTTCTAATGTTTTTTTTTTTTTTTTTTTAGAATGTGACAATGATCAAAACTAGGGAATACATTCCTAGACTCGTCGTATGGGTGATTGACCATTGGTTGCAAATTCCCTCCCCCTAAGTGCCTCATCATTGTAGTGTTAGTTTTGTGATTATCAGAGACAGTTATTATAATTATGAAACCGCATTGTTCAACCTCGAGAATAACGTCCAGCAGGAGTTTATGTAAGTCCCGTCCTGACAACTGCTTCGTGAAAAAGAAGGCACACGGTATCTGATAATTTGTCGAAAGATCTCTTAGCACAAAACACAACACACGATTAGCTGCTACTTGTTCCCGGCTGTAATTTTGATCCTCTCTTTCCTTTTAATGAGACGGTGCTGGAGTAGTGTCCTTGTACCCGAAGAAGGTGCAAGGTATGTCTAATTTCTCTTAGATTTATTAGCACGTTATTTTATTTTGTGATATAATTTTAATTTTGATAATGCGGAAATTATAATGATAATAATTATATAGTATCACTAGCTTCGCCCGGGAACAGTTATGAATGTGCAAGGAATTCCTGTCAGACGTAATTTAAGAATGGCGAGGTGCAAGCCAAATGCCCCTCCCGTCCAAACTAAAAACACTTATAGTGGGCGATGTATCGAAGATAGAGATATGCTCTCCCGGACTTTTTTGTAGAATTTCTCACGCTGAACAATTCTTACACTCATCATATAATGATATTTTTAACGGTTCGCCCAGCGTAAGCTTAAAAAGCGCATGGACGCCAGGCTATTTTTTCGACCTTTTCACTGAAATCGTTACTGCTTGGCTCCCTTTGGTCATAAATAAATAATTTTCAACACAAATCTTCCTCGAGATCACCTTTACAGAATGGTGAAAGCAGCATCAAAATCCATCCAGTGGTTCTTGAGATTACACATTTAATATACGTACTGTACAGCTGATTCCGTATCGCGCCTATAATGGGAGGGGAGTGCGCTCTACCGGCAACGAGTAGAAACTTTCCAATTACATGTTATACATGGGTTCTGACTGGGAATGTCAAGGCCGGTAAAGAGCGCAGCTCGTATTCAGTCGGCCGTGTGTTTACCGAAGGTATGCGGACACTTATCGACAGAGTGCACTAGCAACCATTTCCATTCCGTGTCTAGGGCTGTGTTTCTATCTCCCAAAATTTTAATAATGGCACCCCGTTGTGTTCGTTAAGCCGCCATTTTGGACACGATGACGGCCTAGGGTGGGGGCTTAACGAAGCCCTGAGAATCAAAACGATCTAAAATTTTTCCGAGCATGGTCTCCAATCAAAACGTCCCTGATTGGCTGAGCACTTATTGGGTCCTTCCCGCCACACAGCCGCAATCAAATCCGCCATTAACCTCAATTTAACATAACCTAAGTTACTTAAATTACAAATATTAATAATGTTGGTGAAGGGTGGGTGACTTGTGGATTAGATAAGCCATTTTTAGTGTTGCCTTCTATAGATTTGTGTTTTTTTTTTTGGCAATCTCGTTATCTTGTAGACATTAAGATAAATAGTTATATTTCGGGGGCCTATCACTCAGTAGCGGTTTATCACAACAGTAGCAACTATTACGAATAGCTGTACTATAGTAAGATTTTTCTGCACCTTCGCGAAATAGTGGCGGTGGTTTGAGATTATTTTTGACTAATATTATGGGGTTTTAATAGTTTTTCATCGAGCATTTTTGTTGTCTTGTAGGCATGATTGATTTGACATGTTAGGTCTGCATGTAGCCTACAGTTTTTTTTTCTGTTTTTTGGAATAATGCTCATTTTCATTACCATTAAGAGTGTGTTTCTATCTCCCAAAATTTTAATAATGGCACCCCGTGGCGTTAACGAACAGCTGATTCCTCACTTCAAGTTAAAACGCAATGAGAGTGAAACGCGAATTATGATCCGCATCATCCTGGCTTGTTATTGGCTGGCAATTATTACCAGCCATTGGCTGCCCGCGGGTTTCTTTACAATTATCACCAACATGGTGGCGAGAGGAATAGATTTCTACATCAATTAAATTGCTAGAAATCTATTCCACTTCATGACAGTATGAAGTGCAAATCACTTATTGATGAGGAATTGTATGTGCGTTTATATTTAAATTGAAGCGTGACACTGTTCATCAAAATTTGTGAAAATAAAAGTACAAATCAACACTCCTGCCAATCAACTGAAAGTTTCTACTACTTTGGATGTAATGGATGTAAATCAATTGGCTGTCGTTTCCACCAGTTTTATTCATCAGTTCGAAATACATTCAGTACAATAACCTTTTGTGCACTATAAAACTACATTATAGACCATTGCATATTGATGTTGCTGTCTGCTTATATTTACCAATTTCATGACATGTAATTTGTAGGTTATGCCTAATAAGGCATATAACTTAAGTGGCCGTTTGTAATGTGAAGTCCTTACTGTATTTATGTACAAATATTATGGTTTAACTAATGAAGCAAGGATTAAAAGTGCAGTTTGCACTGCCACCCTATTTTTGTTTAAATATTTATATGTAGTTTCTCAGTCTGGTAACTTCTTGGATTTGCTTGAGATAGATTTATAGTAATATACTACCTTATTAACCTGCAGGCTGAGTTTTTTTTAAACATGCCCAGGTGCATACAGTAGCACAAGACCTACTGCAGGCTAAGTCAATCCTAAATGTAGGCCTATTATAGTGCTCATGTCAAAGGTCGTCCTAAAGTTTTAACTATTGAGACTTGATTTGCATCGAAGATAATTTCAGCCGAGTCTGGCAAGGCTTCATAAACTTGGGCGTGACTTCACATTTTCATTTTTCGTATACAGCTTTTGATACCAACCACTTAAATCACAGTATTTCAAGATTTGCTCTCATTAAACATCACCAACACTTCTTTTTTCCCCTGGTGGTGGGCTGTATTGGAGTCTACAGAAAATAAAGGTGAGAAATAAAAATACATCTTAGGTTTCCATGACACAGTTGCATTTTATCCTACTATATCTCCTAATTCCTCATGCTGCATAAATAAACATGACAGATTACAGCATTAGCAATGATGACAGTAATTTATGAATTGTTATAATGTTTTTAAAAGATGCATAGAAAGAGGCTTGATAAATCATGTATCATCAAACCATTTAAACATTCCCACAGAGCTCTAATCAGAAGCTCATTTTATGTGCAACAGGTATGTAAAACAAACCTCCCTCCCAATAACTTGTAGGCCTAACCTGAACATAATCCATGTTAAGAGCTGTTCTTTGGTTCACAGGAAAACCTACCATTTAAAATCTTGCACATACCGGTAGGCTACTAATCATATTAAGGTGCAATTAACTAGGGTAATTCATGGCTATCAACTACTGATTTAAATATTCCAGACATCTTTCTTAACTCCACTTTTACTGACAGCATGTAAGTCCTTACTACTGTCTTTCAAGCCATTGACCAGTTGTTTTTTTTTTTTTTTTCATGAGGAACCATTTTAGTCATTCTTCTCTATGTGAAATACAGTTGATGACAACTGCCTGGAAGACTCAGGTGTTTTTTCTTGTGTCGCTTCTCTGGTTGCCTATGACACTTCCTAATTATTAACAGAATGTTTCATTGAATTGTTGTATCCAATTGACCAACTGGTAATATATTATGGTTTGCTTTAATATTCCTATGATACACTTTTAGATCTCATATATTAATGAAATATACAACAACATAGGCTGAAATGTTGAACCAATCTCCCATTCCCTAACACTCCCAACTAATGGGACATAAGCTACCTAGTGGTTGGTCTCACAATGCTTCCATCTACATGTACCGTACTAGGTCTAGTAGTACCATAGGTATTGTGACTGTTTCTCCAACTCCGTCAAGGAAACTAATTCTGAACTAAGATCTGGAATGGGGTACACTGTCCCTCGAGGGCAATCAAGGACAACTTGAATCATTCAAGTGATTTTTCTATTTCATTTTACCAACTAACCAGGTGCCTGGAAATGCTAGTGAAGGAGGCACCTAAGTAGGCTAGCCTACTGGTATTCACCATTCAGAGAACATTCTCAGCGACTTGTCTATGCATAGGCCTATGACACAATTTTCAGAAATTGATACAGTAGTCACAGAACACTAATGGTGCCCAGTACTCGCAGCTTAGCATAGGACGGAGTGGATTCCAGCCACAGATTAACTTATGATCTGTCAACGGGTTTTCAAACAAATTGAGCACACACCCAAGTACAGGGGTCTTGACCATGATGTTCCAAGCCTCTAAATGAAACACTCCTCTTTAAGACTTTCTGGTCTTGCATCCATGGTCGATCAACATTCTCCTGATCTGTGTTCTCAAGTTTCTGATGGTTATGGACATTATTTTTATCCTGATAACTTCATATTTTAAGGGGTTGGGGTACATGCCCTATTCTTAATTAGTTCAGCATAAGATCATTGAATCCCCTTAAGAAAAATAGGGAACATCCATGTGTTATTTGACCATAGGAAAGGGAAAATTTAAAAAACTGAACCTCTAGGGACATTGATGCAGATGACTCCGAGTAAGTAGGCTGGATCAAAATGAACATTTTTCAGTGTTGCCTTAATAAAGGTTGATAACTTTCTACCGTTCAACATGAATAGGCCTATATTGGATGGGAAATATTTTTATTATTTGCAGAGATTACAAGGATGACTTGTTGATGTATCGTTATTTTGTTAAGCGAACATAAGTTCCAAGTCCATATCGTGTTGGAACCCATATTTCAGTGCTGCCTTAGTAAACGAAATATTCAATGTCTTTCAGTCGGTCAACACGGTTGCACTTAATGGTAATGAGAATGAGCATTATTCCAAAAAAACAGAAAAAAAACTGTAGGCTACATGCAGATCTAACATGTCAAATCAATCATGCCTACAAGACAACAAAAATGCTCTATGAAAAACTATTAAAACCCCATAATGGTAGTCAAAAATAATCTCAAACCACCGCCACTATTTCGCGAAGGTGCAGAAAAATCTTACTATAGTACAGCTATTCGTAATAGATGCTACTGAGTGATAGGCCCCCGAAATATAACTATTTATCTTAATGTCTACAAGATAACGAGATTGCCAAAAAAACACAAATCTATAGAAGGCAACACTAAAAATGGCTTATCTAATCCACAAGTCACCCACCCTTCACCAACATTATTAATATTTGTAATTTAAGTAACTTAGGTTATGTTAAATTGAGGTTAATGGCGGATTTGATTGCGGCTGTGTGGCGGGAAGGACCCAATAAGTGCTCAGCCAATCAGGGACGTTTTGATTGGAGACCATGCTCGGAAAAATTTTAGATCGTTTTGATTCTCAGGGCTTCGTTAAGCCCCCACCCTAGGCCGTCATCGTGTCCAAAATGGCGGCTTAACGAACACGACGGGGTGCCATTATTAAAATTTTGGGAGATAGAAACACAGCCAGTGCAACCGTGTTGACCGACTGAAAGACATTGAATATTTCGTTTACTAAGGCAGCACTGAAATATGGGTTCCAACACGATATGGACTTGGAACTTATGTTCGCTTAACAAAATAACGATACATCAACAAGTCATCCTTGTAATCTCTGCAAATAATAAAAATATTTCCCATCCAATATAGGCCTATTCATGTTGAATGGTAGAAAGTTATCAACCTTTATTAAGGCAACACTGAAAAATGTTCATTTTGATCTAGCCTACTTACTCGGAGTCATCTGCATCAATGTCCCTAGAGGTTCAGTTTTTTAAATTCTCCATTTCCTATGGTCAAATAACACATGGATGTTCCCTATTTTTCTTAAGGGGATTCAATGATCTTATGCTGAACTAATTAAGAATAGGGCATGTACCCCAACCCCTTAAAATATGAAGTTATCAGGATAAAAATAATGTCCATAACCATCAGAAACTTGAGAACACAGATCAGGAGAATGTTGATCGACCATGGATGCAAGACCAGAAAGTCTTAAAGAGGAGTGTTTCATTTAGAGGCTTGGAACATCATGGTCAAGACCCCTGTACTTGGGTGTGTGCTCAATTTGTTTGAAAACCCGTTGACAGATCATAAGTTAATCTGTGGCTGGAATCCACTCCGTCCTATGCTAAGCTGCGAGTACTGGGCACCATTAGTGTTCTGTGACTACTGTATCAATTTCTGAAAATTGTGTCATAGGCCTATGCATAGACAAGTCGCTGAGAATGTTCTCTGAATGGTGAATACCAGTAGGCTAGCCTACTTAGGTGCCTCCTTCACTAGCATTTCCAGGCACCTGGTTAGTTGGTAAAATGAAATAGAAAAATCACTTGAATGATTCAAGTTGTCCTTGATTGCCCTCGAGGGACAGTGTACCCCATTCCAGATCTTAGTTCAGAATTAGTTTCCTTGATGGAGTTGGAGAAACAGTCACAATACCTATGGTACTACTAGACCTAGTACGGTACATGTAGATGGAAGCATTGTGAGACCAACCACTAGGTAGCTTATGTCCCATTAGTTGGGAGTGTTAGGAAATGGGAGATTGGTTCAACATTTCAGCCTATGTTGTTGTATATTTCATTAATATATGAGATCTAAAAGTGTATCATAGGAATATTAAAGCAAACCATAATATATTACCAGTTGGTCAATTGGATACAACAATTCAATGAAACATTCTGTTAATAATTAGGAAGTGTCATAGGCAACCAGAGAAGCGACACAAGAAAAAACACCTGAGTCTTCCAGGCAGTTGTCATCAACTGTATTTCACATAGAGAAGAATGACTAAAATGGTTCCTCATGAAAAAAAAAAAACAACTGGTCAATGGTTTGAAAGACAGTAGTAAGGACTTACATGCTGTCAGTAAAAGTGGAGTTAAGAAAGATGTCTGGAATATTTAAATCAGTAGTTGATAGCCATGATTTTTAAAATTACCCTAGTTAATTGCACCTTAATATGATTAGTAGCCTACCGGTATGTGCAAGATTTTAAATGGTAGGTTTTCCTGTGAACCAAAAAACAGCTCTTAACATGGATTATGTTCAGGTTAGGCCTACAAGTTATTGGGAGGGAGGTTTATTTTACATACCTGTTGCACATAAAATGAGCTTCTGATTAGAGCTCTGTGGGAATGTTTAAATGGTTTGATGATACAGGATTTATCAAGCCTCTTTCTATGCATCTTTTAAAAACATTTCAACAATTCATAAATTACTGTCATCATTGCTAATGCTGTAATCTGTCATATTTTATGCAGCATGAGGAATTAGGAGATATAGTAGGATAAAATGAAACTGTGTCATGGAAACCTAAGTTGTATTTTTATTTCTCAACTTTATTTTCTGTAGACTCCAATACAGCCCACCACCAGGAAAAAAAATGTTGGTGACGTATAATGAGAGCAAATCTTGAAATACTGTGATTTAAGTGGTTGGTATCAAAAGCTGTATACGAAAAATGAAAATGTGAAGTCACGCCCAAGTTTATGAAGCCTTGCCAGACTCGGCTGAAATTATCTTTGATGCAAATCAAGTCTCAATAGTTAACACTTTAGGACGACCTTTGACATGAGCACTATAATAGGCCTAGGGAAGGAGGGAGCAGGATGGAAAGCGCGGGCAAGATGGAAATTAATTATTTCCTTTTTCGTAGTAAAGATGGCGCCTTTTTCTTTGCAAGAGTGCAAGGAGATTACAATTCTGAGGAAGAATGGGTACAAGAAGAACTTGTAGTGGCAACATAGGCATCACAGGAACAGCTGATTTTGGCGCCTTCTGAACAGTTTGCATTTCACGGTAAGTGTGCATTTGATTATAACTAAACCAAATTTGAACATACTGGTTTTCGAGACTTTTCAAAACGTATAAATAGCCTTCAACTTTCCTTGTATTAAAATTTCTCAGACATTACACTGAGGAAAAAGAGAGATAACTGTACTTTTCAGCAGCATTTTGGTATTTTAGTTTATGAGGGCAGCATGGAAAGCAACGATGAGGGCAACATGGAAAGCTTTCCATCTTGAAAATGATGATTATGAGTGGCAATAAGCAAAGTGTTTTGTTACTTGTAGCTTTTAAAACAAACGAAAATAACCCAGGAACACGCATGCTATTTCTATAATAGAAAATGATCAGTTCACAGTTGCATGTTTAATTTTTTATTTTGTTTTAGATGGTGCATAACTATAAGAAGAAAAGTAACCGTGGTGATTGGACAGAAGAGAACATGCAGCGAGCTATGGATGAGGCCAAGCGAACAAGCATTGCAGAAGCATCTAGGCGATATAGTTTTCCACTTGGCATCTTACACCGGCATCAACAAAGACAAGAAAAACCGTCAATGAAACGCCTACTGCCTGAACTAAATACTTCAACATTTGGCAATAAGAACAGACGTGGGCAGCTTGTTGAGGGACAGGGAAAAATATTTCTGCCGAAGCCTCCTGTAGATAATCCTGCTCTTAAAGAAAGCGCTTTCTGCCTGATTTGCAATGAATCCTATGTGGATAGTGCGAGTAAAGAAATCTGGATGCAGTGCAACTTCTGTGAGCAATGGACACGTGAAGATTGCACCGACTTTAACAAAAAAAAAATCATTATACATTTGTGACTTTTGCTGTATGAAGTAAATACAAATACTTGTTCAATTAAACTGTGAAATATTGATCTCAAATTGTTTTAAAAATGAAGAAAACGTGTAAAATGGAAAGTTTCCATTTTGCCCTCTGTATCATTCCATCTTGCCCCCAATAAGAGGGCATGATGGAAAGAATGCATACTTTTGTAAATAGGCAGATTGCTCTCAAGTAGAACAAACGAATTTAATCCATAGTTGACATTTATGTAGTACTGTAATTATAAACCCTTAAAATACACACTTTATTCCCGAAACTGCATGTCTAACGATATTTTTCTTTCATGAAATGCTAACCTTTCCATATTGCCCCCTTCTCCCCTACATTTAGGATCGACATAGCCTGCAGTAGGTCTTGTGCTACTGTATGCACCTGGGCATGTTTAAAAAAAACTCAGCCTGCAGGTTAATAAACAACTGGTCAATTATTACTATAAATATATCTCAAGCAAATCCAAGAAGTTACCAGACTGAGAAACTACATATCAATATTTAAACAAAAAAAGGGTGGCAGTGCAAACTGCACTTTTAATCCTTGCTTCATTAGTTAAACCATAATATTTGTACATAAATACAGTAAGGACTTCACATTACAAACGGCCACTTAAATTATATGCCTTATTAGGCATAACCTACAAATTACATGTCATGTGATTGGTAAATATAAGTGGACAGCAACATCAATATGCAATGGTCTATAATGTAGTTTTATAGTGCACAAAAGGTTATTGTACTGAATGTATTTCGAACTGATGAATAAAACTGGTGGAAACGACAGCCAATTGATTTACATCCATTACATCCAAAGTAGTAGAAACTTTCAGTTGATTGGCAAGAGTGTTGATTTGTACTTTTATTTTCACAAATGTTGATGAACAGTGTCACGCTTCAATTTAAATATAAACGCACATACAATTCCTCATCAATAAGTGATTTGCACTTCATACTGTCATGAACTGGAATAGATTTCTAGCAATTTAATTGATGTAGAAATCTGTTCCTCTCGCCACCATGTTCACAGTATAGATACCAATACAGTATGGACACTTCGGCAAAACCGGAAGAACGGATTTTCAAAAAAACAATTGATAAGGGGGAGCACCAATACACCTGTAAGCCGCTAGGTAGCACCACTTATGGACAACCACATGATAAACAGCTGATTGATGAATGTATATTTTATGTCATTTATTTAACTCTATTTCAACACACTAGCTCTCATTATAATCAGATATTTTAGGAAAATAAATAACAAGAAAATAGAAAGTGTTAATACTACTGTGTTTTAATTCTAAGAAGTGTGGAATTTAATGTTTAACACCACATTCCTCCTCCAGTCCTGTGGTGTCGCATTGTGATTGCATCGTGACGATGAAACGTTATGATATGTTTTTAATGATTAAATTAACACACGATATATTGAAAAGTGTGGGGGAAATGTGGATTTTGTTTCTTAAACTTTTGTAGTCTGAGATAATGCAATTCAAGTTTTCTACAGAAACTGTAAATAAGTGTTAATTTTTAATGTTCTTAGCTTCCTAACGTAAATACCCGGGAATTTATTTAGTCAATAAAGAGTCATGTTGATGGGTGGGGACAGCCTTATTATGCAGTGTTATTTTCACATTTCATGATATGCCTAGGCTACTTCTTACTCCTTATTTCTTAGCCTACTCACACTTCCGTTCATTATCTTGTGTTCCAAGAAGAATTCAATACCGGTACTGTAAGTCATGTGCTAAGGAATCTCTTTTCATTACCTTTATTAGTTCCACGTCTTTGTATGCCTATTATAGGAGCAACAAGTAGCTTTCAGATTCAACAAATAGACTATACATTTACTGGTAGATTGTTTTGTTTAGCCTACAGATGGCCTAAAAATAAGTAAAGTAAAGCTGAAATACAAGCTCAGGGCTTACAGTAAGTAAACCGGCCAACCACCCTTCGTACAGAGGCCTGCTTCTTTAATCCTAGAAGCCAAGGTCACACCCAGATCTCCATTCGGAGATCCTAAAGTCGTCATATTATAGTTTTGGACTGGGTTTTGATTCTTGGTTAATGCATGTTAGAATTCCAGAGTTGCATCCCGTGGTTCAAATTCCAAATATAAAAAAGAAAGGTTCTGTGGCTTATGATCACGAGAGCCACGTGAAGCTACAAGTTTGCTTTGCTTTCTGTCGCTAGTGAATGTAATAAAGTAATATAACTGGTAAATAACACTATGTGCAATGGTGTCGCCAATCAATCAAGTAAAACGCTCAGTCCTAAACTTGCTCTAACCATAGCTTAACACCAATCAGACCTAACTTTAACCTCGTCACGACTAATAAGTTGCCATCTATCCGCACCGCACTTTTTACTTGTCAGTGGTATGTCAACTCCTTATTCTCCCCATTCTGCAGAAATGGAGATAATGTAGGATGAGTTTTCCATGCCATGGATGGTTTTTACACCTGGATGAGAGAAATGTTAGGCTCATAATGCTGTGTTGCTTTTGGAGAGGCCTGGGGCAGGTCTTTCCAGTTGGTACCTGTAAGCGACATGTACATCATAGCAGAATTAATACTGGTCATTAGGAGGCCTAACTACATGCCATAGTTTCAGTTACTAGGCCCAAGAGTTAACAAAGGGCTATCGTGGTGTTATCAGTTCACACTCTGCGCAGAGTGCTGGGATTCAGTTTCAAGTCTTAACAGCAGTCTTATTTTAAACACTAAAGTTTCAAAGTATGTATAATTTTATTAATGCAGCCAATGGCCATGTACTTTTCTTTTCAGGACGGGTCAGGGAAGGGATATTGGAGGGAAATTGGCCGTGGATTTATTGAAAGGAACCGTCCCGGCATTTGCCTGGTAGTGAAAATGGTAAACCACGAAAACCATTTTCAGGACGGTAGAGGTGGGATTCGAACTCACGCTCTCCCGATGCCAGCGAGGCACGAGATAGCACATTAGCGCTCTCGGCCACCAAGGCCGGTTCAAAGTAGGCCTATGTATGCCTCTTGGTAAGCTATAATCTGGAGTCATTTATATAACCATATTTTTTGACATACCGGTACTGTATATATTATTATAGTTCCAATTAGGACCTCTTTGGTCTATGACCCGTGTACTTGTGTGTGCATGGTATTTGATAATCAGTGTTGTGGTGAATGTAATGTAATTGTTGTTTTAAGGGGCGGAACTTCGAGGTCATCTGCCCCTAGAGTGTTATGGTGACTAGCAGTGTTTGTAACTTGAACAGTACTCCAAAAAAGGTTTTGCATATTGGGATTTAGTGTTTTGCTATGTGTACTATCCTACCAGCGAATTGTTACCGGTGGCGGAAATCGGAACTAATGCACTCCGCCCAGCCACACTCCTGCGATAGACGTGCAGTTGTCGCCAGAGAAACCTCATCGCATGTCATTTGTGTGCATGATTCGTGCTGGGTCGTGCGCTGTGCGGTGTGTTCTCATTGTACGACTGTGCATGCGTTCCCCCTCTTGGCCAGCAACCGCTCGCGGCAGCCATAGCGAGGCGAGCTGACGTAATGCATACACAACAGCCGTGCTCCACGTCTAGCAGTAACAATTCCCTGGTAAGGTAGTATGTAATGGCATACAAAGAAAAACAACACACAATATGTTGTGCAAAAGAGACAAACACTAAAAGCTTAACAAAAGTGGCAATCTTTTTCTAGTTGGGGCATATCAATACCATGTATGGCCACCACGAGCCCTAAGGCATGCTTGCCGACTAAGAGGCATACCGAACTACGAACCAACCGGGTTTGGGGCAGATTATCCCACTCTTTGAAAGCAGCTTCAATCAGTTGCTGAATGTTTGTTTGTTTGTTTGTTTGTTAGAGGATTGGGACAGTGCGAAACTGCACTCTTAATCTTTTCCCATGGATGTTCGATACTGTTCATGTCCGCAGAATATGCAGGCCACTCCATTCTCAGTATGCCTTGCATCTGAAGGAACTGATGACCACCCTAGCTCGATGAGCATTATCGTCCACTAGTGTAAAGCCCTCACCCATTGTGGCAGCGAATCCTGTAACGACAGGTTTGAGGATGTTGTCTCTGTATACCAGACCGGTCATGTTACCGTGGATAGGAATTAGAGGCGTACGTCGACCAAACATGATCCCACCACAAAACATGACAATTTCCTTGCTGTTGGAGGCGTTCCTGGATGAAGAGCTTGTGAAATCTCTCACCCACCCGTTGCCACACTCGATTGCTCCTGTTGTATGGGTTTCTTCTCACGCCCAAGTACACAGGGCTGACGACCATGATGTACAACCTCCTACATGAAACAACAAGCATTAGCATAGCCACCTGGCTATGGCTTCATGAGACAGTGACGGCAGAGAATCCCAATCTTCGTGCTCCAATAGAGGAACAGTTCGACTATGGTATAATGCGCCGGATGTTACAGCCATTCCAATAGACCAAGAGGCACTAAGGAGCGATCTGGCCACCATGTTAGACAACTTCTGTACATCGACTGCAATCTGTTGTTTCATTTCAGGGGCCTGGACATCGTGGTCATTTAGCCCCGTGTACTTGGACGAGTGTGGAATTTTGATTGATAACCTGTGTTATTGTGATGCCTGTCTGAGTATGTGTATTTGCAATTCCGGTGAGGATTGGTAAGGAGGCGGCATTGGCTTTAACTTAGGAACCATCACAGCATTTGCCTGCAGAAGAAGTGGGAAATCTCGGAAGACCACTTCCAAGATGGCTGAGGTGGGAATCAAACCCTCCTCTTCTCAGTTGTGCCTCACGAGACTGAGTGTGCCCTGTTGCAGCCCTTAGACCAGAATTACATTCCTTGGCAGAGCCGGGAATCAAACCCAGACCTCTGGGGCAACAGCCAAGAATGGTAGTCATTACGCCACAAGGTGGTCCATGACTGCAATCTAGATCTGCTGTAAATATTCTCAGAATTGCTCATTAACATCACACATAGTATGGATATTTATTGTTATTTATGGGGCGGAACAGCAAGGTCATCTGTCCCTCTTAACACAAAATAATACAAATTTTAGTTGAGTTAAAATTTATAGGTGGATGCCTAATATTAATTTTAAAAATAATAATAATATGTATGGAATAAAAATTCAGAAAAGAAAAAGTTCTTTGAGCAAATGCACATACAGGTAAGGTATTTTTCTCACCAAGATACGATGAACTATATTATTAGTAGGGCCATGATTCTTATGCAAGATATGTTTACGTAATAGTAATAATGTGTGAGTCCTCCAGAGAGACTCGTGCGGGTATTTTTAAAGTTAACACCCATATACTGTACATTCTAAGAAGACTATTGAAACCGTAGTCTCCGAACTACCATTAAAACGAAACAAACAAACCAACCCCGTGGCACTACAGTCCATGAAGGGCCTAGGCCTACTAAGCGATCGCCACCCAGCCATTTGGCCTGCAGATTATGTGGTGACGCGTGGTGAGCGCCTCGGGTCCCCTCGGCCGTTAATCTTGGTCTCCATGAGCGTGGCGCTGCCTCATTGTCAGACAGCTATTCATTTGTCCTTGCGAGGCTGTGTACACCCAGTTCCAGCCCTCACGCCGGTTTCTGAAATCCCTGACGGAGCCTGGAATCGAACCCGAGGTCTCCTGATGCGAGGCAGGCGCGCTACCCCAACACCACCCGAGCTATATTACTCCATTTAATTGGGCATGCAAAATAATTTGAAGATGGAATGTTTGGTGCATGGAGCATTCTGGGAGGGGGGAAGGGGAATTAGAAACCATAGAAATTCACTTCTATTAGGACCAAGAGGTGGATTAGAATCCATCCCTTTTCACTTAGATCACCTCGTGGTGTAGCAACTAGCATTCTGGTCTGAGGGCTGGAACGGGATACACTCAGCTTTGTGAGGCAAAACTGAGAAGAGGTGATTTGATTCCCATCTCGGCCATCTTGTAAGTGGTTTTCCTTGGTTTTCCACTTCTACTGCAGGTAAATGCCGAGACGGTAAGCTACCCCTAACGTAAGGCCATAGTCGTCTCCTTCCCTATCCTCACCTAAAATTATAAATGCACACACTAATACAGCCATCACAATAAGGCAGTTTATGAGACAAATGATACACACATCCAAGTACACATGACTACAGGCCAAAATTTAAATTCTCCTTGGCAAAACCAGGATTCAAAACTGGGCCAACCAGTTAGAAGGCAGCTATGCTTACTTCTAGACCATGGCAGTAGCTGTGGAAACAATGGGCTTATATGTTTGGCTATTTTTATTTCTTGGATATGAATATTTCTTTTATCCCCTTACTTCACTCCCAAAGTCTTTATCGTCATAATTGACAGTGTCATGGAGCCCTTTCATTCTAGAGAAAAGGATCATCCATGCAGCCTCGACGTAGATGGAAAGTAGAAGAGGCTAAGAAAGGAATGGGGAAGTGACTGTGGTCTATGGGAAAGCCACCATCTCAGCATTTTGAGATGAGAAACAAGGAAGCTAACTTGAAATGACAGGTGAAGGGACATGAACCAACTTATTTCACAAACCAGGTCTTCAGTGTGGTGATGTGATTTGCAGTTAATGTTGTACAACATCCTTAGGCCTCAAACCCCAATCCTTCCATTTTCTAACGGGATGGGATAACCCAGAACTAATGGATCGTTGCACCTGTCTAAAACCATGGAGGATTATGTTAAGTCCTTTGGCTGTCCAACAATAAAATTGTAAGTTATTTTGATTTAGAAGTTATTGCTTTATGAGATTACTTCCAAATCCTTTGTTGTAATGCAATAAACAAACATTCCTGATATCGCCATGATCTCAAATCACTGATTTGATTTCTGATAGAGAGAGTCAGTTTTTGAAATAATGAACTGCTTCAGACCTGTCTATCACATTTGTTGACAACAAGACAAAACTATAGTTATCAGTCACAGAAGCTGCAGGTTATCTGACATGAATTCTAGTTTCTCCACTAAAAGGTAGCGATAAACAATATGTTGGTTTTTGGTGTAAAGATTTGCCTAGGTAGCTCCATTCAAAAATTGCACATTAATTTTCTTAGTAGGTAGCTAAAACCTTGCAGGTATAGTATTATTAAATTTCTTTCGTGTTAGACCAACTTAAATGTTACAGTATTTAGGAAGTTAAATTTGCTCCTCAATGACAATGCCAGGGCATTAAAAATCACTATTGAGAAAACCTCTTTACGATTAAACACTCGCTACCATATTTTATATACTCTAGGCTTCTAGGCCAACCAACTTCAGGATGTAGTCACAAAATTGGTGAGCTTCACCTCTGAAAATTGAAAACAGGAAAAAATAATGTTTCTTAAAAAAAAAAGTCAAATGTTTCCATGAAAATATATCAGAATACCCAAACATTTGCAGAAAAATATGCCTGTTTGAGTTGGAATGTTTAGGCTTTCATGGCCAGAAAATAAATTACTGCAAATTCTTCTAGGTACGGTACTATGGATATGATGGGGCACAGACATAGAATTCACTGTAATATTTGTACGAGTTGATTCTACATAAACCATGTAAACAAGTAAGTAATACTGTAATGCAGAAAAATGTGCGATTGCAAGCAGAAGTTTGTTCTTGACACTTTTCATTCTCTCTGTGGAGTTACTTCAGGAAGAATATAGTGGTCGTAACCAGATGTGGCTGGTTGAACAATATAGGGGAAATCTGCCGGGACCTTTCCTTTTAATAGGTCACAGGCTTTTCCAGTACCTTGCCCAGTTTCATTCATCTCTAATTAACTCTGATGAGTATAATATTTCTTGAATTGTAATCTTCTGTAAATCTTTCTGCCTAATCAACCCTTAAATGAATAAATAATGTGCAAATAGTAGGACATGTTCTGGATATTAATTACATCCTTCATCAGCCATTACAATTTTAGTATGTCATTATAAAGACACACCACTCTGTCCTTCACACATCCTTAAAAAGAAAGGAGACAACTTTTCCTAAGCATCACTTCACAAACCATACGATTCCTGACCCCCACAAAAATATGAATAATCAAACGGTAGAAATTAAAATTGATGCACATTCTGAAATTTATACCGTACCACATACTATGACAAGTGTAGCAAGCACAATGCCTATGCAACATTGACATAGAGGTACTGGTACTGGATACTTGAGATAAACATTTATACCAAATTCTACACCTTTAGCTTGTATCACATGAAACCTTGGCCATGTTTACAGCTAGTATTAAACAGATTATTTCTGCAATGATGAGAATCAAGTCCTTGCCCAACAATAGAATAGGATGTGAGTTGCAGCTTGCCATTATCTGAGGAATTTCCGACATCCCTGAACAGGTTTGAACAATGTGGCTTAATGTAAACATTGAAATCTGTTGCTATGACTTAAGATAACTGTAAATTTTAAAACCATTGAGCTTTAAAATGGTATATGAAACTTAAATTTATGAAAATGTTTGGATAGGCAGTAGGCTATTTTCATGTAGATTTATATAGAATATATTTATGACCAAGACATTACATTTTCGCGAGACCACCTCGTGGTGCAGCAGATAGCTTTCTTGGCTGTCACCCCCGTAGGTCTGGGTTTGACTCCCGGCTTTGCCAAGAAATTTTGATTCTGGCCTTAGGGCTGGAATGGGTTACAGTCAGCCTCGTGAGGCAAAACTGAGAAGAGGAGGGTTCGATTCCCACCTCGGCCATCCTGGAAGTGGTTTCCCTACTCAAGGCAAATGCAGGGATGGTTGTTAACTTAAGGGCACAGCCACCTCCTTCCCAATCCTATCCCCTATTTACAAATACACACACTAGTACAGCCACCACAGTAACAAAGATTATCACACAATAAGCCCACCCAATTTCTCAATTCCCGAGTGATATAAGTGCAAGGCTTGTTGACACCCAGAGTTTGGTGTTACATCTCCTCACTTATGCAAGGCTCCACTCTTGTATGATTATTATGTACCGGTATTCATTTTCAAATAACATGGACCTATACAGTATTGCTTTAGTGGTACCATGTTCTGCATGTGACATAGTGAAGAAAAATCATCCCTACGATCGTTGCTGAAAGTATAGAAGTATCCAGGAATTTGATCAGTGTGTATCGAAGATACAGTCGTTGTTGCTTATTTTAAGGGCTGAGACATCGTGGTCATATATCCCCGTGTATTTGGGCGTGTGTGGAATGAGAGGGAGGTATCACTTGAGAAGAAATTGGGTGGGCTTATCATTTACATGGGTGGGCAAACTTTTAGTGGTCTCACAGAATTAAATAAAATTAAGGGCATTGTGATATGTCTATGAGTTAGGAACATCAAGGTTAACAGCCCTGGTTTTTAAGTCACACAGCCTTAATGCCATGCAGAGCGTAGTGAGGGGTTGCTAACCTCAATAGTTTGTCTCTGAAAGCAACACTATTTACAATTTTGATGGACTGGAGTACCTTGTCATTTCATGGGATTGTAGCTTTGGGTACACGACAATCCAAACTTCTCCAGAACTCTTCAGGAATAGCACAAAGTCCCATAGGTGAGGGAGCAAATGTTAAATCCGATTTGCATTGTAGCTTGTAATTAAAGCTCTTAATTCACTGTAAAGGGCTGCAGCTTAACAAATTACAGTTAATAAAACACATCAACTAACTTCAGTCAGGAAACCATTTACCTCCTAGGCTAAGTGGGGTTAGAAAACGGACACATTAAAGGAGACAATAGCTTCTCTAGGGTGGAGATTTAATGTTTGTTGGGCAATATTACCTAATCTCAGCCTAGCACTGCCCTCCTTGTGGTTTAAAACACTTCCTTTGAGAAATAAAGGCTACATACCCTATATATTGGCGTGTAGATTTGCCACGTTTGCCAGTAAATCCTCCTGATTACAGGCCTTTATCCAGTCATTATATCTGGATTAGGAATGAGGAATTTGTGAATTAATGGATAGGTGTTTGAGGGACTGACATCTCATGGATATTAAAACCAGAATTATTCGATGAAACGTGTGATATTTGTATTTACCGCTCCAATGCACGAGAAACCGGAATGCTGTTATGTCCAGTGTGACAAGAACTGCGCAATAAATTACCGCACAGATGTTGGTTTCCCACATTTCTGCCATTGGTTAAAATGCAAAATTATATTTCTGAGTTGATTTTAATAATTACAAACAATGTTTTCTTCAGACAAAATCGACAGGCCGCACTCAATGAATACGGGTAGACTGCTCTCTCGCGGATACATAGTGAACCGTCGCCGCCATGCGTGCGTGCGTGCGGTGCTTCCGGAACCGGCCGATTCAAAACCATGACGAAAAATTTACATGGTAAAGGCCTGATGTGTCCTTACTGTATGGTTACTATACTGTGCCATGTTGGTGATAATTGAAAACAAACCCGCGGGCAGCCAATGGCTGGTAATAATTGCCAGCCAATAACAAGCCAGGATGATGCGGATCATAATTCGCGTTTCACTCTCATTGCGTTTTAACTTGAGGTGAGGAATCAGCTGTTCGTTAACGCCACGGGGTGCCAAAATTTTAATAACCCAGGTTAATGCCAGTGAATAAGCACAGAGCGCCAAAACACGCCTTCTACTAGACACGGAAAGGAAATAGTTGCTAGTGCACACTGTCAATAAGTGACCGCATACGTTCCGTAAACATTGCTACCAAACAATCCTGTCGGGAAACGGAAGGGTCACGGAAGGTGTATGGAACGTGTAGTGTGCATGTACTCATATAAAATACAGTAAACTTTCATGCACGGTGATGTGATGGAAAGGAAACGGAAAGGTTACGTAACGTATAGTGTGAATCGACCTTTAAGCGCCGTCGAGCGCTGCACCGCTTCGGAACAAAAAGCAAGAAGCAGCTTAAAATCCAAGGAATATAAATAAGTAAGAACTTTATTGCAGCCAATGGCCAAATTAATAAATTAACATTAAAAGACAAAAAAGATTGCCCTAGTCTTCACTACAAAACATTGTAAGTGTGACCCGTCTTTGTTTGCACAACATCACGTGATACCTATCACACTACTGTTCTCCACATAGCAAACAGATGCACTGCTGTTCCGGCTGATGAAATCTCTTCTTGGTGCATACTTTAAAGTGAAAACCATGCACCAAGGAGGATATATGCACCGAAAATCTCGTGACTATATGACGCAAATCGTACAATGCATTTGTCCCACGGTCGACTCTAGAAAAATCGGAAGGTTCAACCTGACAACACTGTAGCTAAGGCTATTGTCAGTCATACTTCGTCACGAGCGCCTGAACTGAAACAGCTGTTTTCTAGCAAGGGAGGCGACAAAAACGACGGAATTAATATTGGACAAACATAATGTACATGTTTAGCAAAACATCTGTTGGTTTTATTTACATATGATCAGTGTTACAATCGGAAATAAATGAATAACGTGCATATGATCGTGAAAAGTTGTTAAAGAGCCAAGCAGCTGATATTAGGCATGAGTGACACGGAAATAATTTACCAACATAAAAGTGTTTAGCAAAATTATGTTGGTTTCTTTTCGTAATTTACTACTCTGAAATATGGTAATATGCCGTAAAAGTCGTCCCATATGTCTTCTCTCTTCCTTTTCAATTCTGTCAGTAGAGTCTCATATCCAGGTGTAACGGGCAGCAGTCGGTTTCAGTCTCAGGTCTTCAACAAAATATGGCTCTCTAGCTAGCAGGTAAACCAAACGGGATGGCGTGTACTTTGAAAGGCACAAAGCTCTCTTGAGATAGATGGATTTTACTCTTTCCAGATCTGCCAGGTGTTTTCTCTTGAGGTGTATCCATATATTTTCCAATCCATACGATGCAATTGGTGCTATTTTTACATGAAACAATTGGATTGCAGTCTTTAGGGACAATTTATGAATTTGTTTTATGTCATCGCTTTCACTGCAGCGGTCAGCTTGTCTCTCATATGGATTGTAAAAACGTTTCCCAGAGTCTGCAAAGTTATCCCGAGATACTTAAAATGAGTCACCGATGGAAGAAGTCTGTCTTTCTAGCTTATCTTTCCCCGTTTCCCTCCTTTCCTGAATGTCATCATAACTGTCTTGTCCTCGTTTAAGCGTAATTTATTGACTTCAGCCCGATCCACCAACTTGTTGAAAGCTCTTTGGAGATATTCCATACTTGATGATGTTAGAACCATGTCGTCTGCATCAGTGGCGCCAACTGTATGGTTGGTGTCTAGCGGCCGCTAGTGGGTGGGTGGGTTAGGGTGGGTGGGTGGGGGAAAGAAAGAAAGAAAGAAAGAAAGAAAGAAAGAAAGAGAGAGAGAAAGACGGAGAATAGGACTAAATGACTAAATAGATCGTAATGTCCTGGCACGAACGGTCAGTACCGGCCACAACATATTGTTACTGAGTTATTGTATTGTTTGTTCGTTTAAACATAAAATAAAAGTTTCATCAATATTCAGCGTCAGCCGAATGTTCATGATGGTTAATTGGGATTTACATACAAACAAATGAGCGAGACATCAAACCTTCTAACCTAACGTATGAATCGAATATCTCCACCCAACCTCGCGTTTCACAGGAACGTAACATTAATGCCGTTGCCGAGTCTTTCCAAGCAAGCTCGTCGAAAGTATCGTTCATCATTTTGTGAATGTGTACAAGCTCCGGACTTCTCTGTTTGTTTTGGAAGAGGCGCAAGAAACGCACAAGCCCGCCCGAGCCCGCCCGAGGCTGCACGAGCCCGTCTCAATAGCCTATCGGCGAAGGGTGATGCGGGGGCTGTGCGGTGAAGAGGAGTGAGTTGTGTTTGTGTTGATATCGCTGTGTCGTGCGTCGTGTACTGTTGTTTGTTACGTGTATGTGTTGTTGTGTGGCAAACTAGTTATACGTCTGCCATGTGGCCAAGTTCTAAAGTGTGCCCGTGCGGCAAAAGTGCCTCCCAAAAAGGGATGAACTTTAAAAATTGGAAAAGGCACTGTGAATCATGCCCAGTGCGTGCCTCCTCCCCCGGCACTATCACCAACATTTTTCAAAATTGAATTCTTGGAATCCTACACCGGCTCTTGGGGCGAGTGGCAATAACGGTAAGTCAACAGTAGAAACCACGGTAGAAACCGAGCGTGTCAATACTGTGTGCGTTACGTGTGAATAGATCACGACCATTGTAGTTGCAATCACAAAAAGTGATAGGCTTTGCCAAGGGCTTCTCTGTTTTTTGTGTCTCTAAAACCTCTCGCGGAAAAACTCGTAAAAATCTTCACCCCCAGTGACATGAGTTGGTTCAGTACGTAGAAATGTGGGTGTGTTATTGTTTGCTTACTTGCGTCGACGTACCCTTGGCTCTTACCTATCTCTCCACAAACTGAAAATTTACATGTAGTCTACCTTGCCGTGCATCCTACATCTGAGCAAAGATTAGTTTTCGAAGAAAGGAAAAAAACAAAAACAACGCAGAACTGGCGCTGGTCTCAAGTCGTGCATACTGAGGTTAGACGCAAGCGCCTATTGTTGGCTTTAACTCCCGGCTTGAATACAATTTGTGAAATCTGAAGCTATGCTGCATGCTGGGACTCGGTTAAATTGTCTATTTACAACCATAGTACTTAAGGGGTCATCTGCTGAATTGAAACAATATATAGAAAAAATAAGCAGGGAAAGCGTTGTATTCACTTTTAAGATCAGTTGGTGAGAGGTTCAGGTAGCAGCTTTCTTCTGTATTTCTACGTCAACCATAATAGTAATCTACGGTACGGTACAGTTATTTTTACGTGGTATTTGTGAATAAACGATGTAGGATTTACGATGTACGTACGCTATTATGATGGGCTATGTGGAGTAGTTTCCGAAAAATCGTGTAAGTGTTATGATTTCAGCTCAATCAGAATTACAGTAGTTTGTCGATGGCTTGCTTGTTATACCTCAAGTTCTCATTGACATTCTTAAACACAACATTAGGGTCACTGCGACATGCGAAATACGAAGAGTATTAAAAATAAGGATGCCATATTATTTGGAATATAGTAGACCCCCCACACACACTGTCTCCGCGCTGCGCGTTGGCAGTGTTGCGCAGCGGGGTGATTACTGTGGGCTTCGCACGGACCACACAGCCGATCTAAGTTCCAACAATAGGGAAATCGCCCCAACCTTGAACTGCAACTTCCCATTTGTTTGAATTTCTACGCTGCATTTTATGCTCGCGCGGACCCTAGACGCTCTATATTATTGTTCAAAGTTTTGTGCAATATATTTATGGAACGTCCCTAGACAGTGCAATAATTTCGTTGCTGTTTACATCGTGTGAGGTGAACATGTTGTGGGAAACGAAACTTTGTATTATTGATATTGCATTGGCTGAGGCTGTGAAAAAGAAAAAAATCAAAGAAGCGCAAATGGGCGATAGATTGGTTTCAGAAGCGAAATGAATACACTAATCAAAACTTATTAAACGAACTGAGACTGAGTGAGACAACTGATTTTCAAAACTTTTTGCGTTTGGATGGTAATTCATTTGATGAACTTCTTGCAATGGTTATTCCTCAAATTTAAAAAAAATGATACCTTAATGCGAGAAGCTATTCCTCCAAACCAGCGTTTATCAATAGCTTTACGTTACCTTGCAACATGAAATACTGGTACCTTTGAAGACCTGAAATTTACAAGTGCTGTATCACCGCACTTAGGCCTAATAAGTGAGTTTTTATGGAGACCTGTACAGCTTTGATATACAGCCCGAAGGAGTATATACAGGTAAGGAAAAACAATCACTTATAATACTCAAGAGCAACAGATCAGATATTGCACAATACTGTCCGCACACGACACAATCTTTCCCGCATTGTGCAATAAATACGAATATTAAACCTTCGTTGATTCGCACAATATATTGCACAACCTTTCAATACTACCTACAGACAGTCAATATTATTGTACAACCATCGATATTGTACAATAATACTGTGCGTCTAGGGTCCGCTAAAATGTTCGAACTGCGATCGTGAGTTGGAGGAGGGAGGGTTCACCTGCGAACCACGAGCAACGCGGCACGGCGTATTGCGGCTGCGGCGTAGCGTGGCGCGGCGACCAGCTGATTGTGAGACAGAGACCTGTAAAATAGAGCCGGGCAAATTTGCTCTAGTTCCGATCGGAATCGTAAGTTTCCGCATGGCTAGTATCGTCCCCCAACAAGCGCACTCAAGGCCAGGTCTCTCCGCTGAACGAGAATCTTCAGTCTCGATAATACCGGTACTGAGTGGGAGTCTCGATAATACCGGAACTCCTTTTTTCTCGGCGTTATCGACAGTATCTATTTAAAGGAAAAAGCAGACTCACTCACGCCGCTGCACGTGTAAATTCAAAGCCTTCTGTAATAACTCCGGGATGTAAACCATTCCTCGTTCTTACATTTGACAAATTTAAAGCAGTATCAAGTGATACACCCCAGGGAGATCACATTGAATTGAGTTCGCATCTGCCACCTCCCTACCACTCCTACCCTCAGTTACAAATATACACACACTACTACAGACACCATAATAACACAGGTTATTAGACAAAGTTGACACACAAGAACACAAAAATGATCACGATGTTGTAGACCCTAAAGTAAAATAAACTCAAATAATTGGCGTAGCAAAATGCCTCTGTGGCTTAGGCGGCAGCACGCCGGCCTCTCACCGCTGGGTCCGTGGTTCAAATCCCGGTCACTCCGTGTGAGATCTGTGCTGGACAAAACGGAGGCAGACAGGTTTTTCTCCGGGTACTCCGGTTTTCCCTGTCAAAATTTCATTCCAACAACATTCTCCACTATCATTTCATTTCATCTGTCATTCATTTAATCATTGCCCCGGAGGAGTGCGTCAGGCCTCGGCAGCCGGCACAGTTCTTATCCTCGCCGCTAGATGGGGGCTTCATTCATTCCATTCCTGACCCGGTCGGAGACTGGAAGCAGGCTGTGGATTTTCTTTTCAATTGGCGTAGCAGAGAAGAGCTACAAGAAAGTCTCTCGTGTATGACTCATGAATTTTTAGCCCTACTGACAAGCAATTTGCTTTAAAGAATACTTTCAATCTTCTTCTCCACCTTGTAACTGGTTGTTATTAGAGGCAACTATAGTGCAAACATTGGCTGCGATGGTGAAAATACACTTGGAAAATATTACGCTGAAAAGTTTCAACTAATTTCATCTACTAAAAACTCTGATTTTGTGCTTGAAAACAATACCAGTTTGTGGCATGCGGTGTATTGATCATGTCAGTGCAAACACCTCACTGAGTTGTCCATAAATGCCAATGATATGACAGTTTGAGTGAGAATAGTGCGACGGGAGTTGCACTGAGAACAACTCATTACCGCGGGAATGTCACTTCGTCCGATACTACAAAGGCTCGTTCGATCACAAGGTTGCTCTCTCTACCCATGATGCAACGTGTGAGCACGTGCGTAGGAACGCGATTGTAATGGCGGAGGTTTAAGCATATGGCAAAGCCATTATGACGAAAGATAAAATCAATCTTATTCTTGAAAGTGAACATTATTTTTCCGTATGCCCGACGACTAGAGAATATTATTCAAACTGGTAGGAGCATTTGAGATAAAGAGGGTCAGGTATCCAACGCAAAAGTTTTCACTGTGTATGTTTGTAACATTTTCCCTCAGTGTACAAGAGTCTCAGTGGCTGAATTGGTTACGCGCTGGACTCATGATTGGAAGGGCTGGGGCTCGATACTCTGTAGGGGAAGTAATTTTAATTTTTGTTTCGTTACGTTTTATTGTCTATGACGACCACTTTACCAGTATCTTACTACAAAAATGATACGACGGAACACAGTAGCGAGTGCATGAATTTTCAGGTTTTATTACGAGAAAGTTTCATACGGTAGTGCTTGAATGTGGCGCTACACGAAAAGATCTTAATATGTAGCCTCCACGTCAAATAGAATTTTCTTTTGCTGAAATGTAATGATCAAAATATACCGACTGACGATCAAAATCTCCTTCCATATGTTATTAGGATGATATGCTCAATATACCTTGGGTAGTCTGTTAATATGATATCGTTGGAGTTGAGTGGATTCTTCCAATTCGCAGACTCCAGTCAACGGAATGAACAATTTCCATTGAATCCTTACACAAACAAGCCTCAGTGGCTTCAGGCAGCGCCATATTGCCCAAGCGAGAACGAGCGATAATGTCGAAAATAATCGTTATCGAGCCCACATTATCGGTAATACCAGTTCCGGAACCATCATTTCTGTTTTTTTATTCTCGTCCAACGAGACCGATCGGAACTCAAGAGCTGTAAAACCACCCCACCCCTACCTTCCTCCTCTTCCCGCTGAAACCCATCGGTCGCATGCACGCTGTTATTTTATTTAGAAGTTTTTCGACGTTCTATCCTTGACCATTATTTCACTACATAGTGCATATCCGGCTCGAATTTAGTGTTTCTAGACGGAATATTGTGCTTTGATTTGAAATGCCGGTACCGGTAACTAATGAGCGATTAGTTGGTCTGTAAACTGTTTGGTTCAGATAAGCAAATTAGAAGTGGAGGTCAAAACCTTGAATTTTGGTTTCTGCTCAGGTCTAGCTAGGGAGGGTGGTGTGTGTGTGTTTCCTTGGTGGTTTTTTTAAGGCCTACCCTTTTCATTTATTTTGTTTTTGGGTTCTCGTTCCATCAATTCGTGTACATAGTCGATTCGTGCAGAGAATGCCATCGTTTTCCCTCGTGTTCAAGTTTCCTAATGAGATTCGTGCTAATGTATGGTGAGGTTAATAGATCCTCCCTCCCACCCTCTCCATTTTTCGTTAAACAATCTTTATACATACTATGGCGGACATACACATGTTGCCTCCGAGATAGAAACTGACTTAAGGAACCAGGGCCTAAATTTTGGCCTTGTTTCAGGTGTTTTAAGTCTACCGTATAAATGCGTGTTTGTCAACGGGCGGATTTGGAGGGTCAATAACCGCGCTCTCTTTTTAGCCTATTTTCATTTATGAAAAAATAGGCTTATGAGATCACCTTTTGTCCGTGTGTCTGTCTGTGTGCGTATGTGTGTGATTCGTGTGTGTGTCTCCCCGCTAATAAAATCTAAACGGCTGGAGCGATTGCAATGAATCTCGGTAAGTTCATAGCACTATTCCGGACGACCCCGACCGTGCCCTTCACATATTGTTACGTCTCACCAATCCAACATGGTAGCTGTGCGAAATATTTCACCAGCAATCAATATCTCCGAAACTATTACCGATATCACCCTGGAATTTTGTACGGTTATAAAGGGAACTACTAGAAGTTCATCTATGTGACTTTTGAAAACCTGGTAACTACAAAACCAACATGGCGGCCAAGCGAATTTCCGACTTTTAAATAGACGTTTCTCGCGATTTAACCAACCAAACGCAATAAAACTTGGTACAGTATATGTTTATACACATTGTAATGCACCGACATCTAACTTCGTTCACTTGTTTTCATAACCTCAAGCGGCTGTGCGAAATATTTCACCGGCATTCTATAATCGGTAAAGAAAGAGTAGCAAGAAGGGAATTAGAAAGAGAAGTCAAGGGAAAGACACCAGTTGGAAGACCGAGAAGAAGGTGGTTGGACCAAATTTTGAAGGATTGGAGAAGCTGGATTGGAAGTGGCAGAAGTGATGGAACAGGAAAAATGGAAGGACCGGAAGGCGTGGAGGAGGCTTGTAAACCACACCCGGGTGACTGGAGTGGGACTTTGATGATGATGATGATTCTATATCTCTGAAACCATTACCTGTATCACCCTGAAATTTTGTACGGAGATAAAGGGCACTACTGGAAGTTCATCTATGAGACTTTCAAAAACCGGTTAACTACAAAACGAACATGGCGGCCAGGCGAATTTGAAAGTTGTAAATAGACTTTTCTCGCGACGTAATGATCCAAACGCAATGAAACTTGGTACAGAAAATGTTTATACACATTGTAATGCACTGGTATTTAATGTACTTCAAATGTTTACATAACTTCAAGATGGTGGCTGTGCGAATTTTAAAATTAAGTTTTTATTTCTTGTGTCGTAATCATGCGAGCGAAGTGGAAGTTTGAATAACGAACCAACGTAATAATTTTCCTTTAATGGTACATTACTCTATGGCCTATACATATAACAATCCAGCATGGCGACCATACGAAATATTTAGACGGTTCTCAATATCTACGAATCTATTACAGCAATCAAACTGAATATTTTTATGTTCATAGGGGCTATGAACTATAGGACTTTCAATAACCGGTGATCACAAATCCAATATGGCGGCGACTTGAAGTATAAATATTCACATGGACGTTTCTCGCAATTTAACCATCCGAGTGCAGTGAAACTTGGTACAGTAAATCCTTATACAAATTTTAATCTACTGGCATGTAATTTATTTCAATTGTTTCCATAACCACAAGATGGCAGCTCTAGGAAATTTTAAAATCTCGTTTTATTTCTTGTGTCCTAAACATGCGATTGAAGTTTGAATACTACACGTACACAATAATCTTCATTTAACAGTACATAACTCAAAGACCTACATATATAAAAATCCAACATGGTGACCATCCGAAATAAGTTATTTAGTCGATTCTCAATATCTACGAATCTATTACAGCAATCAAACTGAAATTTTGTATGTTGATAGGGGCAATTAACATAAGTAGGATATATGAAAATAGGATTTAGTTCTTCGCGGAACTACTTGTTACATTTGTAGTGGTTTGGTAATACCGCTTTTCGGCTTTTCAGATGATCTGGTCAGGTTTGTTTTCTTCATAAAAAGCACTGCAGTTACCGTTACCAATTTAAGAAAAAAAACTCGAAATTTTAGTTCCGGTTCCTAAACTTCGTAGCACAATTTATAACCGCGACATGACGTGTATTTTATTTTTCAAGGCTTCTTCCGTCCTATTTCCCTATTCCTTTTAGTAGTAATTTGTTTTACTGAAATTGCCTTATCTAAGCCGTGGTTTATATTTCTCATTACAGGACCCAATGCTCCTAATCCAGATCTTGGTAGTGACGGTTTTCGTGTTCCTGATGATGGTTGTGGTGCTGGTGGTATCAAAATCCTTGAACCGGTGGTAACGATCCATGAAGAGAACCAAATCTTTGTCCCTAAGATCCCGGGCCCTTCCAGTTTTGAACCTCCAGGATTACTTTGTGAACGTGCAGTATCTCCTGCGGCCGTGGCTAATGAGCCGAATGGTGGTGGTACCTCCCCCTCTGACATGGTCCCTAAAGGAGTAGGGGACCAAGAGAAACATTCCAGTGGTGATAGTCTACCTCCTCCCGGGGATTCCGTTAACTTTGCTTCAAGTTGCTGTGGTAGCGGTACCTTTACCCCCGGCTCTTCCAGCTCTCACTTGACTGATAACCAGGACTCGCTTCCCGCTTATCCTTCCAATCATCCCCCTTTAGGTCCTAGTGCGAATGGAACTGGCATCCGAGTAGCGACAAGGTGCGACGATTTGAGGATAATTTCCGATCCGGCAACGTTTTGTAATCTGGAATATTTGACTCCGGCAATGGTTAAGTACATTCGGGCAAAAGGTCCATCCCAACCGAACCGAGAGCTTGTAGGGGGCTTCCCCAAGGACAAAGAGGGAAGATCATGCCATGCAGCCTGGTACCGCAAAATGCTTCCGGATGGTGGCGCGGTCCAGCGTGAGTGGTTGTCGTACTCTGTATCCAAAGATAGGCTTTTTTGTCTTCACTGTATGCTCTTCGGTAATCAGTCGAAGGTAAAGAAAGAGTGGACACGCCACGGATTCCGTACTTGGTCAACTGGTACAAGCTCTATTCTCCTACACGAGACCAGTGAACAACATGTTGAGGCGTCACTGAAAGCTAAACTAGAAGATTTATCAGTGCCGTTAGTCCCTTCTTTGGAAGAAGGAAGAAAATTAAAAATAGCCGAAAACAGGGAAATTGTCAAAGAATTAACAGACGTGATTCTTTATTTAGGTAGGCGGAATCTAGCTCTGCGCGGACACCGAGAAAAAATGACTAAAGAACTAAAAGGGAATTTTAAAGACCTAGTTGTGCTGTTGGCAAAGTACTCTCCACCAATGGCTGCGTATTTAGCATCTTTGGAGGCTAACCCTAAGTGCAAGAAACGAAGCTTTCTTACCTGGAATAGACAGAATCAAATGATTCATGTTATTAAAAATGAGATTCAAAAACAACTGTTTGAAGGGAGGTTCTTTAGCTTGTCAATGGATACTACTTTTGATTTATCGAGAAAAGAACAACTGTCTTTCGTTATCCGGTACGTCGATGAAAAGACAGGGAAAGTGCATGAGCGGCTTGTTGCGTTAAAGGAATGTGCGACGACGAAGAGCAAGAACCTATTCAAGACGCTCGAGGACATATGCAGAGAACTTAATCTAGACTGGAAAAACTTGCTTGTCGGACAATCCTATGACGGTGCAGCGAACATGTCTGGTGATTTTAATGGTCTCAAGGCTCAAGTTCAAAACGAAAACCCTGCGGCTGTTTACGTTTGGTGTTTTGCGCACAGAATGAATTTGGTAGTGGTTGATACGGTAATGACATGTTTAAACGCAAAAGATCTCTTTTCGATTTTAGAAAAAACCTTTGCATTCATGTGTTCGTCAAAATGCCGAGTCAAACTTTTCGAAAATTACCAAACAAAACGGTATCCGAAAGAGCGAGTTCGTCGACTAAAACGAGTCAGCACGACACGTTGGATGTCTCACGCTTCTTCACTCACTGTAGCTCTGTCAAGATTTGCTGCTCTAATCGACACACTGCTTCATGTAATTCAGACACCACTGCGAACCCTTGACCGTGAAGACCCAACTGATAAAGTTACACCAGCCGAAAAATCAGCTGCCACAGAAGCGCAAGGCCTGTTAAGATACTTGCTATCAGAACGCTTTGTTCTCACAGCGCTCCTCTTTTCAAAAGTCTTCGAAAAGGTGGGACCTGTGAGCAAAGTTTTGCAAGGTGTTGATATTGATTTATTGGCAGCTGCAAGTGCAATCCAGCATACGCTCATAGAAATGGAGCACCTTCGAAACGAGAGAGCATATGAATGTATTCTTGAAGAGAAAGAAGATTTTCTCAGAGGATTTCCCGACTTTGAATTCCAAAAACTGCCCGATTCCTTGAAGCAGCGCAAGAAGATGATGGATGGCGAGGAAGCTGCAGATGAGCCAATTGATGAGTCCATGAAGAAATTTCGAGTCGAGACCTACAACGTTTGCATGGACGCAATAATTTCTCACCTTGAAGATAGATTCGGCAACACAACTGTTGGGTTATACCGAGAATTGGCACTCATCTCGCATCGTCGTCTACTTGGGGTGAGCGGTCGTAGAAACGTTCTTCCTGATGATGCATTCGATCACTTCTGTCAACTGTATGGAAAATTTACGGACAAAATTCAACTCCTAGAAGAGTACACTGCTTTTTCGAAAGTCTACCCCCAATTCAAGAAGGCAGCATCATTGCCCGAGAAACTGCACAAACAAGACATTTTTGCCGATGAAGATTCTACTGACGACGATTTCGCGAAGACCGACAAAGGTGAGGAGGAATCAAAAACTGAAGAAGAAAGCTCTCTAGAAGAGATTGAGGACAGGGATGGTAACCTTGATCAAGTGGATCCCGGTAATACTGGAAGCTTAATGGCTGTATTTCAAATTATGCACTCAGCAGGCTTGAAGAGTGTGTTCCCTACTTTGTACACCGCACTGAAGATTGCAGTGACAATCCCGGTAGCAAGCGCCACACCCGAGAGAACTTTTTCCAAGTTACGCATAATCAAAAACAGGCTACGTACGACTATGGGTGGTGAGCGATTGGAAGACCTCATGATAATTTCTTGTGAAAATGACGTAAATATTGAATACGATAATGTCATATTAGAGTTCGCATCATATAGCAGCATTCTTTCGAAACAGTTACTGTACTAAGAAATAAGGTACGGTATCTAATGAAACTTTTTACATAGTTTTTTGTTTGGCCAAAGATATTCTTAAGGTGGTTGGAGAGTGACAGTCATGTTCAAAAGTATCGATTTTTCAAAGTACTCACATAGGGCCAAAAAGAGTTTAGGAGTGTTGTGGAAGGTCAAAAGTATAATGCCAATACACAATCCTATAGAAAACTACTACCTTAAAGCAGCTATAGGGCTTTGAAAATGACAAAAATTAGGTTTTAGTGTTTTTTGGCGGAAAAAACGGCCTTTTTATCGTAGTTTTCTCTGTTAGATGTCCGGTGACTCAGGTATTTCTTAACGTTTTCTTTTTTATCATGTTAAAATCTTTATTTTTGGAGTTTTTGGCTGAAATCTTTTCACTAGAATACAATTACAAAACAAAAACGTTAAAATTAGCATAAAATGGCCGTTTTAGGGCAGATTTTAATACTTTGTTCGTTTTTAAGTGTGTTCTAGTGAATAGATTCGGGCCGAAAACTCCAAAAATAACGATTTCAACACGATGAAAAAGAAAACGTTAAGAAATACCGGGGTCACCGGACATCTAACAGAGAAAACGAAGGTCAAATGGCCGTTTTTCCGCCCAAAAAAAAAAACACTAAAACCTATGTTTCTGCCATTTTCAAAGCTCTAAAGCTGCTTTCAGTTAGCAGTTTTCCAAAGGATTTTGTATTGGCATTATACTTTGGACCTTCCGCAACACTTCTAAACACTCTTTGTCCCTATTTGAGCATTTTGAAAAAAAATCACGATACTTTTGGACGTGACTGCCGCGCTCCAGCCACCTTAAGCCCAAAGCATTGCCGCTTGAGGGCAACGCATTAAGCGAAATGAAAACTGTCTGCCGAGGAGTAATGTTTGTTTTGAGACTTCCCTTACTTATCTTTTATCTAAAACTAAGTGAGCAGTATTTTAATGTTGGACACTTTTTACCATTCAAATTTTGAGAATATCATAATTCTGTAAAAAAATACTTACCGGTACTCGATGAAAGTGTGTTTTTATAAGTTTTTATCTCGACTTATCGCTAAAAGTTTCTAAGAATCTCGAGAAGTCTGGTTAGGTTTTGGAAACGGGATAGTTGTCGGCACAGGTAAACAATATGTGAGCATAACTCGTATGAGGGAGGGAGGGGCGGGGGTTGGAAGGGGTGGGTGGGTGTCTAAATTGTTTCGCTAGACTTCAGAGAAATGCTATTGGCGCCACTGGTCTGCATATATATATATATATATATATAAGTTAACCTGACTTTGTCCGTCAATGTTGCTTCTACTATGTCAGCAGTGGCGATGTTGAACAACAGGGGACTTAGAGGGTCCCCCTGTAGTACACCATTAGTTTGTTGTATCGGCTTAGACTTGGAGATGTTGTCATTAATCTCCACACAATTCCAGCTAAGAATATTCCGAATTATAGTGGTCAGGTAGTGCTCCTCGCCTATGAATTTCACCATTTTTTTCAATAGGATAGTTCTGTTTAATGTGTCAAAAGCCTTAATGTAATCAATGAACACTGCGTAAAATTTTCCACTTGGTGGTGCTAATGCCTCCTCTATTTCCATCTGAAGACACTGAATAGCTTGTAAGGTGGATCTACCTCTCCGGAAACCGAATTGCATATCTGGCATTTTTATATCCACGTGCTCTGTTAGACGTTCACATATCAGCTTCGTCAAAGTTTTGAAGAGTGTACACTCAAGAGCTATACCTCTGTATGCATTCGGGTCACTGGTATCCCCTTTTCCCTTATAAAGCATCTTAATTGTAGATCTCCCCCAGCTGTCCGGTATATTCCCACGGCGGATGCATTCATTTAAAATAGACAATATTCCCTCTTTAAGGACTGGTGCTACGCTTTTAAGGTGTTCATTATAGATAAAATCTGGACCACATGCCTTGTTATTCTTCGTACTGTTTATCACTCTCAACACCTCTTCTTCTGTAAACAATTGTAAATGGTCTGTTACATGGGAGTTTCCTGATGGACGTGTTTCCCTGTATTGGAGAATACGCGACAAATGTTCTTCCCAGATCTCCATTGGGATACTCCTTGGGAATCTGGGCTGTCTTGGGTTTAAAGCCCTGTAGGGGTACTGTTCTGCTTCTTCAACAAGTTTTCTTTCTTCATTCTCTTGGTATGAAATCCGTGTTGCTTTCAAGATGACCTTATATTGTCTCCTTTTTCGCTGTAAGCTTGAAGATTCTCTGGTGAGGAATACTGTAAGGCCTGATGCAAGGCTGTTAAAGCCACCTTACGGGCAATATAACATTCTTCATTAATCCACAATTTAGATTTCTTCGCCTCGACATGTACAGGATATGCTGCATGCAGAATAAGCTGTTCAATTTCATTCGTTGCAGCGTCAAGATCACCCATTGATATTAATTTCAAAATGGCCTGGTTGTCCGTGAGGTTTATCAGTTTCGTATCTATTTTTCTCGAGATCTTCACAGGCACATTTTCATTTTGGAAATTCTCTGGTTTCAAACTGAAAACCGTTACAACAGGAAGGTGTTTCCTCGTTGAATCCCTTATTATCTTTGGCTTACAGGAACGATATGTCTCCTGTTTGTAAGGACTAAATCAATAGCACTAGATCCATTGTAGCATATATAGGTCATCTGCTGCGCGTCATTCACTAGAGTCAATCCTTCCCCTTCCAAGTAGTCTAGCACTGAAGACGTCTTGTGACATGTCTTATCGATGCGACAGTTAAGGTCTCCGGCCAATATTAAAGCATCATTTACTGTTGTGTTGTTTATTGCATAGGCTATCTCTTCAATTATATCAACAGCTGACTTGTCAGGTTGAAAATAAACTCCCATGATTACACATAGTCTTGATTTTATCATTAGTACATTGTCTGTTTTATGTAAAAATCTGAATGGTGCTAGTTTGGCTTTAAGCAAACATGTAATTCCCCCTTTTGGTCTACCCAGAGGTCCCTGATTCGCTAGTATATTAAACGTATACGCATAGTTTGCCATCCATTCTACTGTCAGCATTGTTTCTGTAAGTATCACAACATCATGCTCCGCAAAAACGTAGTCCGGTACAATCTTTGTGACGCTCCTTAGACCTTCCACATTCCATAGAAATGTTCGTAAAATCTCTGATCTACTTTTCGTGTGTGGAAAATGCTCTATTTCCTTCCAAATCGGCTCCTCTGTTGTACAGTCCCTGTCTTCGAATACGAAAGGGCCTTACGAGTACATCCTTTGGCCAAAACTCTGGTTTCTCTGTTTCTTGAAGATACTGATATGGTACTCCTAACTTGAACGCCTTATTCGTTCCCATTGTTTTCAGTTCCTCACAAGTGGTATTACCACGTATACCCTTTTCTGAAAGGAAGCCTTTCAATTTCTCTGTCGTCGCTTGTTGAGAACATCGTCCTACATAGAGCCAGGCGAATCTTTCTCCTGCTTGTAGTGCTAAAACTGAAGATGTGTCTGTTCCAATTATGATCTGCTGACTTCTTCTTTTCCTCCTATTGCTCTCTACCAAAATAAAACCATCCTCTTTCTCAATTCTCCTCTCCTCTGTGTACTGAAATTCATTGCTTTTACAGGGCCCGATAACCTAGATGTTAGGCCCCTTAAAACAACAATTATCATCATCATCATCATTGCTTTTATGAACGCCCTGTGGCTTGCTTATTGAACCCACCTGGTTGATCAATTGTTCGACTGGAGACCGAGGAATTTCCAAGCTTCCATCATTGACCTCATTTGGTTTCTGCTTAGCTTCTCCATGGGATATGGTGCTGCAAACAGCTGGTGCTTTCGGAAATGATATTACCGTATTGTTTCCTTGATTGGTATGATCTGATATGGTGCTGCATACAGCTGGTACTTTCGGGGATGATATTACCGTATTGTTTCCTTGATTGGTATGATCTATAGCTGGCAGAGACCAAGGCTTACTGTTTGCCTTCACACGATGATATTCGTTTCCTAAGATTGATGAGATGGAAGGTCGACGTTCGTTGTGCAATTTACTACTGTCGACCAAAGTATTATGTGCACTCGAGTTTGAAGGTTGTTTGTGAAGTAACCAATAGACCTACATAAATTCCAATAACATCATCATTTTCGTCGTTCTATTATTGTACGTTAGCTCATGTAGGTTTGGAATTTTTAATTTATATTTTAATATTTTTTGTCGCAGTTGGAGCACAAAAAGTGCACGTTTTTAAGCGTGTTTCAACCATGCGTCACATTTAAGTATTATTATCTCAAAAACCCGTCATCAGATCCAATCCAAATTTTAACACAATATACGTTGGAATGTTGTATAACTGGTTTATTAATTTCAAAATTTTTCGTGTCCAAGAAAAAAAGGTGTCGTCATTTTTGTACGGTAACTTTTTCTCGGCTCGGGGTGGTTGGAAAATGTAGTTCTTGGTCGCGATGTAATCCTTATATATCAAAAAGTTATGCTGTATGACTGTGAAATATGTAAATTAACTCACTTATTTAATATCGGTTTGTATTTGTAGGCGGAAATAACACATCGTTCACCTGCTACCCGCTCCAGGTAAAGCTGTACAGCGTTGCCGAAATGGAGCCCATCATGCATCATGGCGTGTCTCGCTCGGAAGTGATGGGCTCCATCACAGCAACGCTGTACAGCTTTACCTGGAGCGGGTAGCAGGTGAACGATGTGTTATTTCCGCCTACAAATACAAACCGATATTAAATAAGTGAGTTAATTTACATATTTCACAGTCATACAGCATACCTTTTTGATGTATAAGGATTACATCGCGTCCAAGAACTACATTTTCTAACCACCCCGAGCCGAGAAAAAGTTACCTTACAAAAATGATAACAACTTTTTTTCTTGGACACGCAAAATTTTGAAATTAATAAAATAGTTATACGACATTCCAATGTATATTGTGTTAAAATTTGGATTCGATCTGATGTCGGGTTTTTGAGATAATAATTCTTAAATGTGACGCATAGTTGAAACACGCTTAAAAACGTGCACTTTTTGTGTTCCAACTGCGACAAAAAATATTCAAATACAAATTAAAAATTCCAACCCTACATGAGCTAACGTAAAATAGTACGACGAAAATGATGATGTTATTGGATTTTATGTAGGTCTATTGGTTACTTCACAAACAACCTTCAAACTCGAGTACACATAATACTTTGGTCGACAGTAAGTGCGCTTGTCATTTGATCTATTTTTATGTTGATTTCTGCTCTCATATCTTCAAGTTCATTCTTCATAGTTTTCCCTGCTTTGTATAAAATGAAATCCTCTTGACATCCAGAGCAAAGCCATAACAGCTTAGATATGTTCTACCAACAACCAATAAGAACCTAGCAGCCCCTAGCCGATCAAACAGTGGATCAGCTCTGTACCTAGCCCACTGCCGGCTGGATCGCAACACTCCCTGGTTGCTTTAAACTGCCTGCCCATTCGACGATTACAGCATTGGTTTGAGCGTACAACCTCGTTTCCAAATAAAGGCGCTAGGAAGCAGCAACAAGGCACTGTGGCAGACATTAGTTTTGTATTGATGTTAATGGAGCAGTTGTGTTTGGAATGTGTTCTGAATGATTTTATAATGCTGTACTGCTGCGTGCCCTTTTGTAAATCAGAACACGACAAGTTATACCGGGGAATCTCATTTCATGAGATACCATCGGACAAATCACTGCGAGACGCGTCTAGCGAGCGGAAGGTCTTGCTCCACTGCGCATGCGTCAGTGTTGAACAACCAAAGCTTTTTTCTCCGTGGTCAGTAATGTAACCGGAAGCTGCTTTATAAAATCAAATATGGCGCGGTAAATAATGTTTGACGATGTGATGCAATCTGGAAGCAATAAACCACTCGCAAATTTTTCCAGGATGGAAACGGTGATAGAGACTGGCATTTATAGCAATCTATAAACTGCATTAAGTCACGGAATTAAACTTGTGACGGTTCATTGTTTTCGATAATGATGTAGGCTACTGTGGAATAAAATTGTGGCGAGGAAGCCTTCTGTGATATTTTACCGTGTAAATTAATTATACTTTCGATGGAAATGCAATTTTGGTCAGACAATTTATGATTAGACTGCACTTGAGCATACTGTATCTAATGAATCAGTAGCGATATTTTTTCTGACAAAGAAATTCGATCATGGAGGTTATGTATGGTATTGTTCAGTTACGGTTTCAATAAAACTGATCACTTAAAGTATTTGCTGCTATATATACTATAGATATTATGTATGACACTTTTTTAGTGGTGTTTGATTTAGTTTAGTAAGCTTCGATGCCACTGTTTAGAACCATTTTATATTGTGATACCGTACCTGATTGAGATGCGTTAGGTTTTGTTTAAAATGTGGTTTTAAGGAACGTAACAAGTAGCTCATCTGTCCTTAAATGACGGAGATGACTGAAATGCTAGATACACGTGTAACCGGTACTTAAAACTTTTGAGATAGGCCTACAAAATGGTCGGTGATTATTATATGACCTATCTTTCTTGATATTTTATTTGAAGAAACTCACTGGCATCAGAGAGTAAATCCTAGATTTTGGGCTGGAAAATGGTTTGCTATGGCGGCATTTGCAAAGGAGCCGGGCCAGTAGTTCCTGTAATAAGAAAGTTATGAAAAGAGTGATATGTTGTATAGGCCTACAATGTAGTTGCAAGTGGAATCCTGTTGTAAATTCTGACCAGTTTTGCTTGTGCATTGAAAGTATTAAAAAAAGGTATCTCAAGGTTACTCTCGAGCCATTAATTTCATCAGTACAGTGCAGCATTGTGTGTGGAAATTTTCAAACATGCAAGAAAGAATATAATGCCCCAATAAAGAAACCCTTATTCCCTTCTTCATTTCACACCATGTCCCCTACTGTACCGTTCCAATATTACAGAAAGTCATCAAATACCAGGTTTATTAAAAAAATGCTGTATTTGTATATTTTGCAAAAGTTAAAATAGTAATTGTGTACACCATGACTTACTTTATCTGAAGAATTATGATAATTAACATTGGCTTATCGGAATGAGTGATGTACAGCTATTTCATTTTGTTGGTGCAATCCACCTTGTGGCATAGTAACTAGAGTTTTTGTCTGTCACCTTAAAGGTCTAGGTTTGATTCCTGGCTCTGACAAGGAATTTAATTCTGCCTTGTGCGGCAGAACTGAGCCAACACCACACGTACACATGACCACAAAGTCAAAAACCTGTAAATGAATCAACATTAATTAACTGTAAAACCACTGTTTTTAACAGCAATGGCCAACTGGTTGCAATAAAGGCTATTATTATTATCAGCAATGCAAATGCTTGTTAATTCTTCATGATGGAACAATTTGGGAATTATCCCAGAAGCATGAAACAGGCAGAGAGTGAACATATACTGTATTTCCTTGACAGAAATGTAATGCGTAACCCTTAAGCAAAGTTAGCCCAAGTGATTTTTCTTTGCTTCATTTAGAAACCCCTGGATTCTTGAATATGTGTGGAATCTATTTGATAACCTGGTTTATTGTACTGACGATACTAGAGCTCAGAAGAATGCTAGGCAGGGAAATGTAGCCAGAGATAACATTGTGATATGTCTTCTCAAAAACATTGTGCCATAATTTCCGAACAGTGTCCACTCGTCCTGAGTGCACAACGGACAGATATACAGGGTCTTTATATTTGCTTGGCAAGGACATTCTCGCTCCGCCAGTGACGGCTCAGTTGCCAGCAACCGCATGCGCATATGTACGGCAGAATACGTTGCTAAAAATCAGTATCATGCATTTTTACTCACATGTTTACAGTAGACGCAGAAAATGTTTCCCACCCGCTGCCAAACAATTGGCATCTCCTTACAAAGTTCCCGGTTCATGGGCGCCCGCAGGATTTTTCCTGAGGGGGGCCAAGTTATAATTTTAATTTCATTGCCACCAGCCCCCCCCCCTATTCTTGTTTCATTTCATACTTGCTTTGTGAAATTCATTATTTGACTGGGGCCGATAACCTAGATGTTAGGCCCCTTGAAACAAGAATTATCATAATCATCATTATTTGATGGGACTGAAACCGTTGGCTTCTTTATGGCTAGATTGGGAGGGATGTTTTGTTTTAAGTTCACAGTTTTTGTCTATGGAAGTTCGCGTTTCTTCTTTTGTCATTGTCATAATGTACAGTTCTTAAAAACAGGTAAAAATTAGTGGTATCACCATGTATCGACAATAATATAAAAATCAAGCAGTTTAATAAAATGCTAATGTAAATCCAGTTCGCCTATTTTCTAAATATGGTAACTGGAGGACATATTTTCAGATATTTTCAAATTACTGAGTTAAATTGAACTGTGGAGATATCTCTACATATGAATCTGCCTAATAATTCAAATAGCACAGTTTCCAAATATCTAGTTTGTACTGGCCGTTACAGCGGGTCCATCACGTTTTTCCTCTTTTTAACAAGTTACGGGGAATACTTCGCATTGCTCTTCTTAACATAATGAATTTAGTACGAAATGATAAATTCGTATTGTACGTTACTCGTACTTGTGACGCCCTTGGTTTTAGCAAATTTTCCTGTTAGAAAGAAAATATTTCATTTGATTATGGCTGACCGTAAAGTAAAATATATAAAACTCACTAAATCATGTACTTCTTAGTCGCTTTGATAACGACAAACATCGCAGGATCATTTAACTAGGCCTATTATACATTTGCACTTAAGAATGTCACATGAATGTTCCTTGAGTTAAGCGCCTGCTAATGTCTATTCTGTAATTTTCTTCTTTCAGAAGCACATCATTATCAATCCCCCCTTCAACTTTGGCGTTGTCACCTATTGATCTATATTGAATTGTAACTTTCAGTCGGTCAATACGACTACGAGCCCAATTAAATTAGGATTAAATTAGCTTCTCCACTCATATAAGTCAACATTTTGGCGCATCGGAAATTGCCTTGCAAGTAGATTCCATTGGAATCATATAGACTACAACATAACGAAGTCTATCACTGAATTCACCATTTTGTCTCAACTGATCTCGCTTTGATAACGGCACAAAAACACCGCAGAACTATTTAACTATTAGCGTGTAAATTGCTTCGATCGTAGAAGATTTAACACTACAGGCTAAGAATCTACAACAATGGTAGATTGCTGTTCATTTGAAGCAATAATTGCTCTGTCCTCAAGAAATGGACCACAGTTATAGTATGGCACACCTTGAATAAAAATTTACCGGTATGGCATTTTGCAGCATGAATAACGATCGCAGTAAGGCAGAACGACGCAAATTTAGACGAGTGTACAACACAGTCTGGCCCGCATTTAGGGCTCCTGAAGCCCCTGAGGAAAAATAAAAAATCTTTGCTACCCCCGATTTAATATATGTTGATTTTTTAAAGTGTCCTTTACCTATGGGGCTGTTTCTTCAATGAGAGTGTATTTAACTATGTGTTGACTAAACTTATAAATTGAAAAAAAAGAACTTAATACAAAGAATTTAAATTTCAAAAGATATACACAACCAATGGCAAAAACGGGTGAGTTAGCCGTGGTCGTTACGGTGTGGCTGCAGGCAGTCGCTCACATCCGGGAGGCGAGGAGGTTTGAATCCCCCCACCGGCGACTTTTAAGATGGTCTTCTGTGGTTTCCCATCTTCCTTCCAGACAAATGCCGTGGTTGGTCCCTAACTATAGGCCACAGCCACTACCTTCCAATTCCTCGTCCTTACATTCACACTTTCCTTCCCAGACAACATTCCACACGTGACGGTATTTGTAGCTCACCCCAAGGGGGTCTGCATACAAGCAGCTACAAACTCGGGCGAACATGTCCTCGGACATTCCCAGCACTAAAAGCCATACGTAAAAAGAAAAACACCAATTATTTAAATAACAAGGGGATTCCTTCCTGCCTTGTCATTTGCAAACAAGATTAGGATTTCATTAGTCCAATTTCACTTTCAAGTCCGATTCAAAAGCAAGAACACCACGATGACTAACACAATCCCGTTTTGTGTGTCCTTAAATAATGAACATTGCAAATGTGTGACAATGAATAATTCTCTTGTGTGTGTGTGTGTGTGTGTGTGTGTAGGGGGATTAAACATTAATAACTTGGCGTTTAATGCCCAAGCGGTTTTGTACAGTTTTCCAAATTTTCTTCCACCCCTAAATCCTGCCGCCCTGGGCAGCTGCCCTGTTTGTTCCCCCGTAATTACGGGCCTCAAAACAGTAAATGTCCCTATATTGTAAGCGCGACCTTAAGGGACCAATAATTTACTAGTCAGCAAAGAAAACCTCGCTTTAAGGGCTGAAATCTGCTATCGGTGTTGCAATGTATAAAAATATCTCCAGAACGTGCTCTCATATCGTCACTGCCAAAGTGAGGTGGCGAAAGTAGTAGCCGGCCTAACCACGTTTGATAGTGTTGGGTTAGTTTGTTATTGTTGTTTTAAGGGGCGGAACTACGAGGCCATCTGGCCCTAGTGTTGGGTAAACATAAGGTATTCACACTAGGCATAACCATATTGAAAAATGGAGCTATGTTTCCGTTGGTGGTCTAGTGCATGACATCATTAGAACCATATATTTTTGAATATAAATACATATATGTCAGCAACATAAATGAAGTTTTCTATTGTGACATTTGTCAGTTGATTATCAGAAACTTCAATTTATGAAATAACTGGTGACATTGACCAATCGAATATCAACATTCTCGGAATTCTAGAGGGGGGCCACAGCCCCACCTTGCCCCTCCCTGCGGGCGCCCATGTCCCGGTTACTCCGGTTAATTTACAGTAGCTTCAGTAAGGAAATAACAAAGTCTATTTTCATTGTTTACTGAACCTGTACGTGTGCATCTCTTAGCCAGTTGTTTTATTGTCCGATTTATAGGAATGGGTCTCCCTGGAAATTTCACTCGAAACTTTTGCCTTGTTCTAGTGCACGATTTCCTGCACTTTGTGTACGTATTGTGCAGATATACATGTTCACGTAACGAATATTTCACATAGGGCATTACAGCACTATACACAATCACAATAAGACACTATACAATGCGATATACAGTACACAGTAGCTTTATAAAACACCCAATTAGCTTGGAGTTCACACATATACCGCAGCAAGAGCGTGGGAATATGGCCGGGCACCGCGCGCGCCAACCTGTAACAGCCAGCGAAGGTCGCCTTGCGAAGCAAAAATAAAGACCCTGTATATTCTGCTGAGAAGGAAGCAGGTTGCCATAGCAACGAATACCGACAGTAGTGGCTACGCTGGCTAAAGCGCGGCGTTAGGTCATGGGGCCAAGCTCTCTGCTGACTCGGTAGACGCGTGGGTTCGAGCCCCACCGTCGGCTGTGCATGAAATGGTTTTCCGTAGTTTCCCATTTTCAACGCCAGGCAAATGCTGGGACAGTACCTTCTGACAGGCCACGGCCGCTTCCTTCCACATCCTTGCCCAGTTTCATTCATCTTCATCCATTCCATCTCTCATCCCGACGCGCAGGTCGCCCACGGGCGTCGAATAGAAAGACCTGCTCTCGGCCTCTGAGGAGGCTACACGAAAAAGAAAAAAAAATAGCAACGAATTACTGTAGGCTATGTAGGGAATGCCCCTCCCCTTTTCCTCCACCTCACCCCACGCTCGCATTCTTCTGAGCTCCGTACAGTACTTGTAACTAAGAGCTAAGTTGGGAAGGAATCAGCTGGGATTTGAATTTACTTTGGGAATCAGCGGAAAACCACTTCTACAATGGCCGAGAGTAGGATATGAATCCACTACTCTCCTCTCAACTGTCCTCTGGATGTTTGCAAACCTCATACTAGATTTAAAATTCATGACAGAGCTTGGAATTAAGCCTAGGCCACCATCGTAGAAATCTATTAGTCATTGCCAATTCATTCTGTTTTGCTAGATTACTGGAATTCACTATTCCATTCAAATCGAGCAAGCAATAGTCACAATCCCTAATTGATATTTTACATTATAGCCGATAGCTCCCCAGACCATAATGCCCAGAGTTGGTCCTGTGCCTCTCGACAATGATGTCTAAGCACTTCTCTCTTCGTATGTTGTCGCACACGATATGGCAATCAGTGCGAGAAAGACAGAGGAACAATTCATCACTAATGATGACACTATGCCTTTTGTCAACCCACACTGGTTTTCTCAACGGCACACGAGTCTTTCACGTCGATTTTGTGGAGTGAATGGAACACCTGCAGGAACACTGGCCTGTAATCGTGTGTAGGTTTCATCAACCATGAATTTATTTTTATTTGAATTTATATATTATACAAAGGAGTAGTTTACCAAATGTAATAGCTATGCAGTGTAAGGCAACCTCCAGACTCAGTAGATGAGCGAGCCTGAAGTTCATTGTTGACCGTCCTTGAAATGGCCTTTCATAGTCTCCCTCTCCCATTATCAATTTATGCTTTTCAGTCGGCCAATATGGGTTTGCCCAATTAGATTAGGCGGGGTAACTACATACGGTAAATAAAACACACTTTCATGAAAAAGTTACTTATACCGTATTAAAATTAATCACTGATAAAATGTAATTTTATGATTACCCGTTTCGACCGTCACGTGGTCATCTGATTACTAGCCTAGGGTTGAAGTTTAAGATTAGCCTATACAAATATTTAGAAATATGTTTTGTCATACTTAGTTAATGTTGTTTGAGTCTTCATTCTTTTGACTGGTTTGATGCAGCGCGCCATGGCTCCCTGTCCTGAGCTAATCATTTCAGCTCTACATAGCTACCATACCCTACATCCGAAGCAATCTGTTTAACATATTCCAACCTTGGTCTACCCCTACAGTTCTTGTCCTCGACCCTTCCTTTTATAACTAAGCTTGCTATTCTTGGGTGTCTTAGTGTGTGTCCTACCAACCTATCCCTTCTCTTCATTAGCAGTCGCCAGAAACATCTCTCCTCCCCCACTCGTCTTAATACCTCTTCATTTGTTTCCCTATCTACCCATATGATCTTCATCATTCTCCTGTAACAGCACATTTCAAATGCTTCAATTCTCCTTTTCTTTGCTGCATCAATAGTCCAAGTTTCACATCCATATAGTGCCACGCTCCAGACAAAGGCTTTCAAAAATGACTTCCTTATACCTAAATCTATATTCGATTTCAACAGATTCCTTGCCTGAGCCAACCTACTTTTTATATCCTCTTTGCTTCGCCCATCACTGGTTATTTTGCTTCCTAAGTAACAGAAGTCTCCTACTTCCTTTAGCGTTTTACCTGCCAATTTGATGTACATAGAGGTTTCTGATTTATTTCGGCTGCATTCCAATATTTTTGTTTTACATTTATTGATTTTCATCATGAATTATTTCCTCAAGACGGATTCCATACCATTCAAAAATTCGTTCGAATCCTCTGGCATGTCGGCCAAAATAATGATATCATCAGCAAATCTCCGAGTTGAAAATATTTCTCCTAGAATCTTCAATCCCACTTTAAATTTTTCTCCTATTTCCTTCATTGCTTGTTCAATATATAGATTGAAAAGTATGGGTGATAAGTTGCAGCCTTGCCTTACACCTTTCTGAATACCAGATTCTCTCTCATGTCCTTCAGCTCTAATGACTGCTGTCTGGTTTCTGTATAGATTCTAGAGCACCCTCCTTTCCCTGTACATTATTCCAATCGTTTTTAATATTTCAAACAACTTACACCAATCAACGTTATCAAAAGCCTTTTCTAAGTCTACAAATGCCATGAACGTTCTCTTATCTTTCCTTATTCTATCTTAAAAAATCAGCCTAAAACTCAGTATAGCTTCCTTTGTTCCTACATTTCTCCTGAAACCAAACTGGTCTTCACCCAACTCCATTTCTATCTGGCTTTCCATCCTCTTGTAAATTTGAAGCATGAGTAATCAAGCAGATTGTACGGTAATCTTCACATCTGTCAGCTCCTACTTTCTTCGGTTTAGGGATGATAACATTTTTCTTGAAATCAGAGGGTACCTCACCTGTCTCATAAATCCTACACACCAAGTGAAATAACCTGACCAGACCATCATCACTTATGCAGCGTAGCAACTCAATCGGTATTGTATCATCTATGCCCGGTGCTTTGTACCTGCTTTAGTCTTCCAAAGCTCTGTCAAATCTCTGATCTCAATATTAAATCAACGAAGTTTAGGGACAACGGACAGTTAAATTCTATGCATTGTTCTATTACATTTTGTAGAATAAATATTTGTTCGAAAGCCAGCCTGTTCTTCTCGCAGTCTACACCGAGAATCATTATGGAATATTGTGAGCCAATATGGAATCTGTCAACGGAAAATGGAAAGGAGAATCCTAGGCGTTAAGCTAAGCGACAGAATCAGTAACACGGATCTGAGAAAAAGAAGTGATTGGAGGACACAACAACAAGAGCTCGGCAACTGAAATGGCGCTGGGGTGGACACATATCCAGAATGAACCAGGATAGATGAGCCTACTCCACGACTATGTGGGATCCAAGAGCTGGCAAGGGAAGCAGAGGACGCCCCGTCGCAGATGGTCGGACGAATTTAGGTTCGAGGCAGGTGTTACGTGGACCAGAAATGCCAGGGATAGGAAGCTATGGAAGGAAATTCAGATCAGTGTAATAGTGTAACAATGTAAATACCATAGTAAGGGTGTGTGTTAATTTATTTTTTATTAATGTGTGTCAATATGTATTAGGAAAGACATCTCTCAAGAACTGGCTCCTCTTGGGAGACTATATGATCCACCCCCTACCACTCCGGTAGGAGGCCCTTGCCCATCAGGGATCTACAGGCTTATCTTATCTATCTACACTCGAGCTGTTGTATAAGAACAGAAGATAGGAACACCCCTTTCTTTAGCATTCTCACAGGCGTCAGACAAGGATGCATTTTGTCACTATTCCTATTCATATTGGTCATAGATTTTGTAATGAGAAAAGCTATGGACAATCCCAATATGGGGATACGTTGGAATGAGCAATCTAGGCTAACGGATCGGGATTTTGCTGATGACATGGTTCTTCTGGCAGAAACACCACAAAGTTTACAATTAATGACAACCAAGCTGGATGGAATGGCCAGTTCTGCTGGACTATAGATAAATGGTGACAAGACAAATATAATGTGCATAAAAAATGGGAATGTATCTACACAAATTATAGTGCAACAGAAGATTCTACAAGATGTTGATCGATTTTCATATATTGGCAGCCTTATCTGTAGTAATAGGGACGTAGATGCAGACATCAGCAGAATTGGGAAAGCTTCGGCAATCTTTCAACGAATGCGGTCCATATGGCAATTACACTCTATAAGTATGTCCACAAAGATTTGGCTATATTCCTCTATCATCTTACCGATCGCCATATATGCATGTGAGACCTGGAAAATATCAGTAAAATCAGCACACAAGCTCAACGTTTTTCACCAACGATGCTTGAGGCGAATTTTGAAGATCAGTTATTGTGGCCACATAACAAATAATGAAGTACTGAGAAGAAGTGGTCTACGCAGCTAGCACAAAATCGTTGCTCAAAGGAGACTGAAGTTCGCGGGATATGTTCTACGTATGAATGATAGAAGAATACCCAAATCAACACTGTTGTGGAAACCAACGGAAGGATACCAAAGTAGAGGAAGACCTCGTAACACCTGGAAACAAACTTTTGCAAAGGATCTAGAATGCATGGATATGAACTGGGAGGAAGCTGAAAACCTGGCAGCTGATAGAGTTCGCTGGAGGAAACTTGTTGCCTGATATGCTATCTAGTATTGGAGGAACTAAGTCTAAGTAAGTACTGGAATCAGACGGCTTCAGTAAAAGTAGATTGCACCAACACCGGTAGTGTAGAAAATATACAGTAAAACAAGGAGTGAGACAAGTCTTATGCTCGATCTCCACATCTTTTCTATATCTACTCTGAGGAAATATTTTCTGAAGCATTGGAAGGAAAACAGGAAGGTATTGTTAATGGATGAACCATAAATGATTTGCAGTATGCAGACGATACAGCTCTGCTTGCAACAAGTGCTGAAGATCTACAAACCTTACTAAACTCTGTAGTACAACACAGTGCAAGAGCAGGTCTAAATTTGAATACAAAAAGGACAAAGGTAATGGTTTTGAAGAAACATGTAATTCCACCTGTTAATCTTACTGTAGCTGGGACAACACTGGAGCAAGCTCAACACGTGAAATACCTTGGATGCATACTTGATCATTATTGGAATAGTGCTATCCCGCATTGAATTGGCTAGAGCTGCATTCATGAAAATGAAAGAATTACTGTGCAACAGAGACATTAAAATTGCTCTTCGTCTCCATTTACTATGGTGTTACATTTTCTCTATCCTGCTGTATGGCAGTGAAGCCTGGACCCTCCCCACGGAGAACACCAGTAAAAAACTTCAAGCCTTCGAGATGTGGCGCTATTGGCGCCTATTCAGAATGTCATGGATCGATAGAGACGTAACATGGAAGTACTGGAACGCCTGCATAAAGAACAGAAGGATTTGCATAACACCAAACAGAAAAAACTTGAATACTTTGACCATATCATTTGCAATGATAAATATTAACTCCTACATATCATAATTGAAGGTAGGAGAGGTCGAGGAAGGAGAATATTTTGGCTGAAGAACCTACGCGAATGGTATGGAATCAACACTCCTGCACTATTCCAAGATGGTAAAAGAAATCGCCCTGATGACAACCAACATCCAATGAGATTGGCAGATGACCTCGTAGTTTCACCCCTTAAAACATCAATAACTAACATCCAATGAGGGTATGGCACAAGAAGAAGAAGTGTACTGTACCAACTAATAAACCCAATGCTGCACTGGAGTGAAACACTGGTAAAATAGATTGAGAAACTTGGATTATAGTTTCTTTGTAAATTGTATCAATATACATAATTATGTAATACTAGCAGTAGTGCCCGGCTTCACCCGGAGGATTTATTTGCTTTATGGATGACAATGAATACTACTACAGAACTGGCACATGATACTTAAACTAAACTTTTTGTGGTGGTGGTGGTGGTGGTGGTTGTAGTGAGGGTAATATGCAGTACAGTATAATGGACGTAACATTTAGATCATTTTCCCCTAATGATAATAATGAACAGGGAAACGGCTATTTACTAACTACAGCACTGACACATGTAATTTACAAACAAATTTCTAAAAATGATTAGAAAGAGGAGTAAGTGAAATAAAAGTCACTGCCTAGGGCCTATATCTCATTGTCTGTTAGAAATGTAGAGACCAATAGTGTCGTCTTTTGACGCAGAGCGCCATAGGAAAATAATCAGAACACTTTGGAAGCAATAGTAGTTATAGTATCATTTATGGCCACATAGCGCTCAACGATAAGTTTCGGAATAAATTACGGTAAATTTGAAAGCACCAACGCTTATTGCAGCTGATAACCTCAATGTATTGCACCAACACCATTGCACTTATACAGAGGTATAATACTTTCATGATGATAACTGTTTTAAGGGACAAAAGAAATCTTTTTGCACTAATTACTCCCCGTGACTGCAATTTATAAGCAGCACAAGATTTAACTATTTTCGCCATTCTGCACCAGAACACTGGTAGGGGCGACGTGATACAGCCCGAATTGTCAGTCAACAATAGACTTATTAAAATACTCTTACAGTTACACTACTACGGACATGAATGATTCTAGGGCCTTAATACATGGTTTTCAAGTTCAGTTTGTTTGTTATTCTAAATGTAGGGAATGGGGAGTGTTGTCCAAAATATCAAGTGGACAGTGTTACCAGCAGGGTTTCAAAGTGTATGTAAAATTTGGTGCAATTAGGAGGAACGGTGTAGATTTGTGATAAAGGGCCTAAATGCAGGAAATGGAGTGGTCTGTCCGAAATTTAAAGTGGACAGTGTCACCCGCAGGGTTCCAAAGGGTACGTGTACAAAATGTGATTCTGATCGGTGAAACGGTGTAGATTTGTGCCAAAGGGCCTAAATGCAGGGAATGGAGTGATCTGTCCGAAATTTAACATAGCCTAAACTATTCCTCTTGAATCTGGCTATCATATAAAAAAAGAATTTTTCGAATCCGACTGGTAGTTCCAGAGATTAGCGCGTTTAAACACACAAACAAACGCACAAACTCTTCAGCTTTATTATATTAGTATAGATATTCACAATCCCGGACAGTTACCCAAATAATAACAGTTGCCATTGAGAAGTAGAGAGGGTGGTAAATAAACTACAATGTGACAAAGCGGCAGGGGTAGATGCAATTCGGTCAGAAACGGTGAGGTATAGTAGGAAAGCACGGCTGAAATGATTGCATTGGATAATCGAATTGGCATGGGTTTTAGGAAATGTGCCCCCTGACTGGACAAAAGCAGTAATCGCCCCAACTTATAAACAAGGTAACAGAAAAGATTGCAATAATTATTGTGGCATTTCTTTGATAAGTGTCCCGGGCATTGTAGAAAGGAGGGCCGAGAGTAAGATGGATGAAAACCAGCGTGGCTTTAGATCGCAACCGGCCGCGGTGGCCGAGAGAGCTACCTCGTGTCTCGCTGGCATTGGGAGAGCATGGGTTCGAATCCCACCTCGGCCGTCTTGAAAATGGTTTTCGTGGTTTCCCATTTTCACTACCAGGCAAATGCCGGGACGGTTCCTTTCACTAGGTCCACGGCCGATTTCCTTTCATAATCCGTTCCCTGACCCGTCCTGAAAAGAAAAATACATGGCCGTTGGCTGCAATAATAAAATTATTATTATTTAGATCACAACAAGGATGTCAAGATCAAATATTTAGTATGCACCAAGTTATAGAGGAATGTTACAAGAGGAATAGACATTTGTGTTTTGTAGATCTAGTAAGAGAAGGCATATGATAGAGTACCCAGGGTGAAGATGCTGAGCATCCAGAGGGAATATGGTATCGAGGGAAGGCTGCTACAGACAATCAACATAATTTATGTTGATAATCAGGCTGCAGTGAGAGTTGATGGTAGGATTAGTTCTTGGTTCAAGGTTGTTTCAGGAGTGAGGCAAGGCTGTAATCTCTCACCACTACTACTACTGATTATTTTTACATGGACTATTTGCTGAAGGGCATAAACTGATTGGTTGGGATTCAATTAGATGGAAACCAGCATTCTGGCCTATGCCAATGACTTGGTTGTGATGACAGACTCTGTCAAAGGCTTACAAGTCAAAATGTTAGAACTTGAACATAAAAATGTAGGAAATAAAGTAGGTATGAAAATCAGCATTTCAAAAATGATGGTTATGCCGGCAAGGAAGAAGCACAAGAAAATAGCATGTCAAATAGGAGGAACTAAATTGGAGCAGGTGGAACATATTAAGTGCCGGTACTTAGTCTGTGTATTCTCTCAGGATGGTGGATATGGGGAAGGAAATAGAGTCAAGGTGCAGAAAAGCCAATGCAGTGAGTACTTAGTTGTGATCTACAGTATTCTGCAAGAAGGAAGTTAGTGTAGCAATGAAACGCTCCCTATATCACTCAGTATTTAGTTCGACCTTGCTGTATGGAAGCGAGAGCTGGGTATATTCAGGATATCTGTTACATAAGCTAGAGGTAACTGACATGAGGGTAGCTTGAATGATTGTTGGGACAAACAGGTTGGAGCATTGGCAGGAAGGTACTCATAATTAAGAGATAAGGGCTTCGTTAAAAATTAGCACGCTAGATGAAGCTGTTTGTATGAGCCAACTCAGATGGTGGGGTCATGTGAAAAGAATGCAGGAAGAGATATTACCAAAGAAGTTAATAATTTCAGCTGTAGAGAGAAAGAGAAGCACAGGTAGACCTAGGAGGCAATTTCAAAGTGAGAGGTGTAGAAGAAGAGAAAGCCGCAGTGCTGACTGCTAATACGGGATCATGGATCTAACTTGTTCGCAAACAGAGGCTTGCAGTCTAGACTGGATACTGATGGACAAAACAGTCTCAAATGAAAATGAATGTATAGTATGTACTTTTATTTTTTTAACTTTATTGATCACATTGGACCACTTGAACTGTTCTACACACTTTTCTTAGAAGGTTGTACTGTTTGCTTCTTGCGATGCACCCAGCAATTCTTCATTCGGCCCAATCACAATTTTCTCATTTCATCTGAATCTTACCTTAATACAGACATCACAATAATATGTTTTTATTCTGGTATCATACAAAAGTACACAATAACAATATTCTAGCTCCTAAAACATGCCGACTGCAGTGGCTACGCTTGCTAAAGCGCAGCGTTAGGCCATGTGGCCAAGCTCTCTGCTGACTCGGTAGATGCGTGGGTTCGAGCCCCACTGTCGACCATCCTTGAAATGGTTTTCCGTGGTTTCCCAATTTCAATACCAGGCAAATGCTAGGACGGTACCTTCTGACAGACCACGGCTGCTTTCCTCCACATCCTTGACCAGTTTCATTATCTTCATCATTCCATCTCTCATCCCGTTGCGCAGGTCGCCCACAGGGGTCGACTAGAAAGACCTGCACTTTGCCTCTCAGGAGGCCACACAGCAACAAAAAAGACCCTGAAATCAACCGAAGGCAGCAAATTACTGAATTTGAGATAGCTTTGGTCCTGTTATTGTTTTACCAAGCCCTCAGCCTGTCCCGACTAGATTATGATTTTGCAGTGTACAGTTCAGCAAAGTCATTAACTTTGAAAATGCTGGACAGTATAGCAGAATTAGGCTGACAGCCAATGCTTTCTGGACCAGCCCGATTTCCAGCCTACTCACCAAATCTGGTGTTCCACCTCTTTGTGTCAGACTCCAAGATATGCTTTCATCATATGCTGCCAATCTGCATCAAATGATGCATTATCCTAGCTATCAATCTCTATTCAATACCTGATCCCACCAGAAGTACACCAACCAGGCGGTGGGTATTAGGCTTGATAGCTCGTGTAATGAAATAGGAGTGGCTGCAGGTCCCTTTATGATCCAGACACCTAACGAGGTATTGTATGTCCGGAAGTTTGGTTAGATCTACATCGAGATCTTAAGGTGAACAGCACAGTTCACCAATTTCTGGATGTTTTTGCGGATGATTCGAAGGTGGACGAGAAAGTGGGTTGAGCTTAAATCATTGATGGTGCAAATATGAAGATCTCTTTGGGACAAACTTATATCCTCTTTACTGCGGAGCTCATTGCTATCTATGAAGCTCTGCAGTTTGCCCTACAGAATGTACGATTCCACTTTCTTGTGTGTACCGACTCTTTGAATTTGTTGCAGTCAATTGATTCATGTTTCTCACAACACCCATTAGTGCAACGAACCCATGACCTTGACACTGCTGTTTGGTATTCCCTATATTTTTGTTTCTTCTTCTTTCTTTCTTGCTTTCTTTCTTTCTTTGAATTTGGCCTACTGTGGGTCACGGGAAACAATTGATGTGCTTTTCCTTCACCCAGAATTTCTTCATCCTTTCGCTGTGGTTCCTCCTCCTTTCCTCTGACCAGGTGTTCTTGGTTGTTCTACTGGGTCTTTCCTTGAACCCCTTGAAGTTATCAATTTTTGCTCGAAACACAGCCCTATTCCACTGTCTTTAGTATGTACGCCAACTTACTCCATGTCTTTTCTCGTTTCTTCTACCCACATTGTAGTCACCTTTTGCTTGCTGATGTAATTAAATATTCTTTTCGTTATTCAATTCTCATCCATTCTCATGAGGTGCCCATAAAACTTCAGTATCCTCTTACGCATGGTGTCCGTGATCTTCTCTGCCTGTCTATATAGATCCTCATTTCTGCACGTACCATTGTTTCGTTTCTCAGGCCCTATTATCTTTTTGTTAAACTATATTTTTGTTTGATATTATAATTTTTTTTGTTTGTTTTATTAATAATGGACTATTTTTATTTTTAGGAATCCATCTCTAAATGTTAACTGAACAAAATTTATATTTTAAAACTGTTACGAGGGGCATATGACCTTGCTGTCCTGCCTCAACAACCCTCATCATGGAGATAGAATTGCCACAGTGCAAGGCTGTGCACGGTTTGTTCAGTTTAGGGGGCTTGTCCTTGACATTCATCATTTGGGTTTCAGTTTTTTCGTATTGATATCAATATTATTTTTTAGTTGTCCACTTTTCAATACAATTTTCAGTTTGTCCCTATCGGTACATGTTTCAGCACACGTGCTGTGCCTTCTTCAGCCTATTATAATATTATCATACAACTACAGTACTACAGCATTAGCATCAATTTTTCATCACACATTCCTTAAAAAAATAAAAAATAAATAAAAGCTAATTTTGATTCATATGACATCTACATAGATTTAAAATTCTTAAAATGTCGCTTGAAATAAAATTTATTCCAGAAATCCTTCCTTTGTCAACCATTTAAGATATTGAATATTGAAGATATGCCAAAACATGTACCAATAGAGACAAACTGAAAATTGTATTGAAAAGTGGACAATTACATTTATGATACAGCTTAGGGGGGACAGGGGGAGACTGCTGCGCCAACACTAGGTCAGCACTTGCTTGGTTCCTAACTTGACTATTGGCAATCGTGTCTCCAACAGATAATAAAATGGGGGCGAGCAAAAGAAATCGAAAGTTCTACTAGTAAAAAAGGTACACTAACTCATCATTTCATTTAGTCTATTCCAGAAACAACTGAATTCTGTACTGTGTGATGATCTTTTATAAATCAGTATCTACTTTTTAATTAAAATACTCCTTCGTGTATGTCTACCCAGTATTATTCCCATATCAACTGGGTTGGAGATGTAATGTGAAGGGGGATCCCCTTCTCGACACCAACCTCAAGAGAGGAAGTAAATGAAACTGGGCAAAGAGTTGGAAGGTAGAGGCAGTTGTCTACTTGAAGGCAACTTTTGCATGGAGTCGAAAATGGGGAAACTGTGTGAGGTTTCGAAGCCATTTCTCAGTGTTGCCTGTATAATCAATTAATACTTTTCAGTCAGTCAAAATGCTTTCACCCTATTAGATTAGGCAGGGTAAATTTAAATATATCACACTTTTCTGAAAAAAAAGATGACGATCAGGTGCCGTCAAGTCGCGACTGCATAGATGGACTGTCTCCATATAATTGGGTCTTCAGCCATATACTTCAGATCCTTCACTGACATATTCATGTTGGATTTGATGGAGTCGATCCATTTCAATGTTGGCTGCCCTCATCTCCAAGACCCTTCCACCTTTCCAAGCATAGCGGTCAAGCTGTATGCCTCTCACCCGGTTCGATTCCCGGTCAATGCATGTGAGATTTTCTAAGTGAAATGCCATGTCCTGTGGTTCGGATTCCACGTAAAACGGAGGTCCCGTGGCTTATGATCGCGAGATTAACGGTCACGTAAAACTACAAACTTCCATCCTTTCTTTCCAAGCATAATTGTCTTTTCCAACGAATCAGAACGTCTCATAATGTGTCCAAAATATGACAGCTGTAATCTTGTTATCAAGCTTCAAGAGACAGATCTGATTTGATTTTTATAATTACCCATATATTTGTCTTCTTGGCTGTCCAAGGAATATGCAGTATCCTTCACCACCACAGCTCCAACAGAGCTCAAAAGCATCAATATACTTCCTATCTGAAAAAAATATTGCATGTACCTTAATATTATTCACTGATAAAGGGGGATTTTATGATAACATTTTTCGACCGTCACACGGTCATCATCATATCCTCATCACAAGGGTTGGATTAAAATTATACAAGGGGCATACTGCAAGTCATGAACATTTTTTGGAGAAATATGTTTACTAACATTGCGATACACTGAATACAGCATTTCAAACTCTAAACTTTTGTTTATTTTTCAACATAGTCTTCATTCTTTTGGACACATTTTTCCACACTGTTGTGGAAATTTGAAAATACCTTGATGCTAGAAGTAGACTGTAGAAACATCTATAAGTTTGTTATTATGTTATTGCATGTCCTTTTTAGTGGTGTTGTACTGTTTTAATCAATGTTTCTATTAATGTAATGTACTAACAATTTTAACACTATGGCTGAGGAAGGGAGCATTTATAGCCCCCAAAACATGTACCGAAATGTATTATAATTGATCTTGGAATACTAAGGTATTGAATAGGCGGATACTCAAAATCTTTGCCATATTTTGTAACTTGTCAAAACGGACCCAAAAAGACGATTTCAAAATTCCCGGAGACAAGTGAAGGTACACACACTTATAGACCTGGCACAGACTCAACTTGACAGACAACTGTGGGGGAGGTTCGGTGCATCATTAGGATGGTCCGGATCGACTCCCGTACAACAGCAGCGCAAATTTGAGGAATAATAGCACCCTACATTACATAACAAACAGTGGAGAATCGTCTACGTGCTGTTGGCTTACAGGCCAGTGTTCCTGCAGGTGTTCCATTGACTCCACAAAATCAACGTGGAAGACTCATGTGCTGTTGAGAAAACCAGTGTGGGTTGACAAATGGCATAGTGTCATCATTAGTGATGAATTGTTCCTCTGTCTTTCTCGCACTGATTGCCATATCGTGTGCGACAACATACGAAGAGAGAAGTGCTTAGACATTATTGTCGAGAGGCACAGGACCAACTCTGGGCATTATGGTCTGGGGAGCTATCGGCTATAATGTAAAATATCAATTACGGATTGTGACTATTGCTTGCTTGATTTGAATGGAATAGTGAATTCCAGTAATCTGGCAAAACAGAATGAATTGGCAATCAATGACTAATAGATTTCTACGATGGTGGCCTAGGCTTAATTCCAAGCTCTGTCATGAATTTTAAATCTAGTATGAGGTTTGCAAACATCCAGAGGACAGTTGAGAGGAGAGTAGTGGATTCATATCCTACTCTCGGCCATTGTAGAAGTGGTTTTCCGCTGATTCCCAAAGTAAATTCAGATCGCAGCAGATTCCTTCCCAACTTCGCTCCTAGTTACAAATACTGTACGGAGCTCAGAAGAATGCGAGCGTGGGAGGAGGTGGAGGAAAAGGGGAGGGGCGTTCCCTACATAGCCTACAATCATTCGTTGCTATGGCGACCTGCTTCCTTCTCAGCAGAATGTATATTGGTCCGGTGTGCACTCAGAAGGAAAAGTGGACACTGTTCGGAAGTTATGGCACAATGTTTTTGGGAAGACATATCACAATGTTATCGCTGGCTACATTCCCCTGCCTAGCATTCTTCTGAGCTCTAGTATCGTCAGTTCAATAACCCAGGTTACCAGATAGATTCCACACACATTCAAGAATCCAGGGGTTTCTAAATGAAGCAAAGAAAAATCACTTGGGCTGGCTTTGTTTAAAGGTTACTCATTACTGTTCTAAAAGAAATACAGTATATGTTCACTCTATGCCTGTTTCATGCATCTAGGATAATTCCCAAATTGTTCCATCATGAAAAACTAAAGAGCATTTGCATTACTGTTAAAAGCAGTGGTTTTACAGTTAGTTAATTACGTCGTTTCTGCATATAATGATGGTTACATACTCGCCAACCCCGACAAACATAGCCTCCTTTCCATTAACCCGGAAGAGGTTGCATTGCGGTCTTTTAGACCAGGTTCGTATTGTTCACGTCACCATTGTTGTTTGCTGCACGCCCCTACCAGGATACTTCATGTAATTGTCACGGAGAGCAACAGTTTCCTGCTGTCCGCTAATCCAATTTTGCGTGGTAAGTTGAACTATTCACCAATTATACCAGACCTGGTCTTGTCCACCACACGCGACCTGTTGAGTTTTGCATTTTATGATGGACTCCGAAGATTAAGATGGAATTAGGACGCTCTTAGAGAGTGTGGAGAAAGAAGAACGGAACAGAAACAAAGTACTCAGAGTGCAATAAGACAGAGTACGAAGGGAACTGTTTGGCGTAGAACAACAGAGAGCAGGGAAGTTTGAAGAAGATGATGATGGAAGTGCAGAGGACAACTTGGCTTGTAGTGAACACAACACTGAGTCAGAGGAATCTATGGATGAACAATATTGTGGTAACCTGTCGCATAATTCAAATACGATACAACACACAGAAAACGCACCATTTTTTGCCTCTACCGGAAGAAGTACTAGTAATGCTGGACCAGCGTACATGGCTAATGAAGGTGTCACAACATAGCAAGTACATTCCTCTTAACAAAGGGGAAGGACACGCAGACACAATCTAATTTCTCACCTACCTGGACCCAAGGGTGATGCTCGCAATACTCGCTCTCCGATAGAAGTTTGGAGTACTTATTTTCCAGACTCCGAAATCGAAAAGATTGTGGGATTTACAAATGTGTGGATTGAACAAAGACTAGCGAACTTCACATGAGAATGTGATGTTCTTTCTACAGATGTTCGAAAATTGAAAGCTGTGTTTGGGCTGCTTTACCTTGTTGGCGTTTCGTTCATTGCATCAAAATCTTGAAGACATGTCGTCAACAGATGGGACATGTGTAGAAATATTCAGAACGACAATTAACCTGCGTCACTTCAAATTTTTGCCTAGAGCTATGATATTCGATAACGTTCATGACAGAGATAAGAGAACTCAATCAGATCCTATTTCTAAAATCCGTGAGATATTTCAGGCTTTTGATGATCGATGCTCGCAGGCATATTCACCAGGTGAATATTGTACAGTGGACGAAATGGTCGAGTCGTTTCAAGGGAAATTCGATTTTTTTTATACCAAGCAAAAAACGGCCAAGTATGGCATAAACAAGTTTTGCCTTAGTTTGTGCCAGAACATATTACACAGTTCATATGGAAATGTATACTGGTCAACAACCAGAAGGACCCTTTAGAAGTGAAAATTCATTACGAGCCATTGTTGAGAGAATAGTACAGCCAATGTTAGGCAGTGGGAGGAATGTGACAATTGATATGTCCTTCCCCCTGGCCATCTCTCTTCTTGAAAACCACCATCTAAAAATATTGTCGGAACACTCCGGAAAAGTAAGAAAGAGATTCCTCCAATATTATTGCACCAAAAATGCCAGTCAACAGCAGTAGTTTTGGATTTAGGGCTGCTCTCTTATGCTTCCAAGAAAAATAACGCCATCCTATTGATTTCCACTTTCCATGATCCTGACACAATCGATGAGAGTTCTACCATCTACAACATGACAAAGGGAGGCGGGATACCGTCGATGAACTGAAAGGGACCTATTCAGTTTCAAGGGCTGGCTGTCGATGGCCACTCACTGTGTTCTATGGGTTATTGAATGTTGCTGGGAGCAACGCATTCATTGTCCTAAGGGAAAATACACAGTAAAACTTAATTCTCCTGGGAACTGTGTCTAGAATATTTACAATATCGAGAAACAATTTATTGCCTATCCGGGGAGATGAAGATGAGAATAGGCAGCATTCTAAAAGAGCTTAGTGAACCAACTGAAGTGCAATGTGAACAGTCTGCAGTATCAAGGCGGGAAACCGGACCTGGTCGTTGTGCCTACTGTGATTGGCGCAAACCCAGTGCAGCACACAGTTTCAACATGTGTCGCATGCACAACAGAAGGCGGTGACGACGAATGAGGAACTGAAGTGTACTGTAGCCTATTACAAATTTTGTTGTTGTTGTATTGTTATTGCAGATATTGCTTTTTCATTATTATTAGAAATAGTTGTTTAGTTTACAGTTTTAATGAATATGACTGTATTATGATTTTCAGCAAATTTTGTTACGTGTTTTTTAATTATCAAAAATCCAGAAGATTCCCTGTAAAATAAATTTAAAACAATAAAATGAATCTAACAAACAAAAACCATAAAAAATAAATACAAAACTAGGAAATAATAATCACAGTAAAGTAATGTGTCATTTGAAACAGCCTGATCTAAATGACTCAGCGCGACCTCTCATTTCCGACGAGTCAACGCGACCTCTCCCGGGTTAAGAGAACAATAGCAACCTTTTGGAAGTGAATAGCTGACACCCTTCATTTCAGTAGTAAAGTTCAGTTGAAACAATGCCTCCGAGCTCTGCAGGCATTGCCAGAGCCATCAGAGATCATTACTACCGCGGATGAGGCTTGGAGTCAAATGCAGCAGGTTTGGGATGTAAATGTAAATAAGAGGACAGTTCAACAACACCTCAGAGAACAAAGTATTCGATCAAGGTGAACTGGTATGGGACCTGATCTGACGGAGAATACAGTCACCCATCTTCAGTTTGCTTGTCAGCACACCCAATGGAACCGTGTACTGTTTTTTGAAGAGCTCAGGTTCTTCCTGAAATCTCCAGATGATAGGGAGAGAGTTTGGAGAGAGATATACAGAGTGCACAGTATCCATAAAGACTCCATGATTTTGTGGGGCGGCATTGCCATGTAGGCTTGGATAGACTGGTTTTCATTGAAAGTGGCAGGCTCAGTGAGATTCTCATCGATAACACTATTTTTTGGAGATGTAATCATGTCCATGCATGACGATACTTGTCCACTGCAGCACAATATGTATTACAGTGCATAGCCAGCTCACAGTTCCAACTAAAACCCTCGTAGAGGATCTTTGGGATAAGTTTGGGAATATGGAACAGAGTTCAAAATGTGCTCCAGAGGCATTATGTGATCTGCAGGCAACATTTCAAGAGGATTGGGACTAACTTGAGCAGAGAAATATCAAAGCCCTAACTGAAATGATGGCCCAGAGAATGGTGGCTGGAGGCTTCGGTGGCGTAGTTGGTAGCATGCTGAGCTTCTATGCCCAAGGTTGCGGGTTCAAACCCGGCCGAAGTCGTCGGATTTTTTAAGAGCGTTAAAAATCCCTCAGTATGCCTTCCTTTGAAGGGGAAGTAAAGCTGGTGGTCCCATGTCATAGATTTATGGCATGTAAAGGAACCTTCCACTAATTACACTTGTGTGAAGCTAAATTATAGGTCAGATTTGTTTTACGCTCTTAAGTTCCAACGTTCATCACCAGGAGCCAACTGCAGTGGCATCTAGTAACCAAGTTCACAACTAGTTGCCATTGACGGTAGCATTTGGTAGCAAAAGTAGGAACTACTTTAAAATTGAATGTCTGCAGTCCTTACCTGAATTACAGTTGACATAAATTGTAGTTCATGCCACTCGAGTTTTATGTCGTACTTGCCAATAAAGGAAAGACCATGGCCAATTGAAACACATTATTTAAAGTAGATTTCTTCTCTTCAATTACTTGCTGATGAATCCGTACAGTGTAACTGAACATGACAAGCATATGACAATTTACTTAATTGACAACCATTTAAGAGTAAGTTATTTCGACTTGACAACATAGAGGTATATGGGAAGGAACGAACCCTGCAATTATTACTTGATGGCACATTGGCACACAATGAGCTTCGTATGTAGGAGAGTCCATACGATGCAGCACAATTGTGAGGTGGAGGAACATTCACTTTGCTTGTTACAGAAATGTTCACACCAGTCCCTACTGTAACTGTACTCCACGTTAATCTCTCTTCCAGGAGTACAGCAGTACCTTTTTCTCCTCCTTTAACATCAAAGCTGTTAGGTTTACACAATGAAGTAATAATCGCAGTCTTCCATACACTTCCAAGCATCAAATTCATTAACCACAATCTCGAGAGCTATCTACCATCATTTTGTGTACTCCAGCCTGGTGTTGTTGATTCATTTAGAGGTTTTTGACTTTGTGGTCATGTGACCTTGTGTACGTGGCAGTAGGTCATCTGTGGTACGTGTGGTGTTGGCTCAGTTCTGCCATGCAAGGCAGAATTAAATTCCTTGCCAGAGCCAAGAATCAAACCTAGACCTTCAAGGTGACAGCCAAAAATTCTAGTCACTATGCAACAAGGTGGATTGCACTTCAACAAAATGAAATAACTTAGCTGTACTTCACTGATTCCGATAAGCCTATGTTAATTACCATAATTCTTCAGATAAAGAATGTCATGGTGTACACAATTACTATTTTAGCTTTTGCAAAGTATACAAATGCAGCAATTTTTAATAAACCTGGTAATTGGTGACTTTCTGCAAGACAGAACTATTGGAACGGTACTGTAGAGGACATGGTGTGAAATGAAGAAGGGAATAAGGGTTTCTTTATTGGGGCATTATATTCGTTCTTGCATGTTTGTCAATTTCCACACACAACGCTACACTGTACTGATGAAATTAATGGCTCGAGAGTAACCTTGAGATACCTTTTTTTAATACTTTCAATGCATGAGCAAAACTGGTCAGAATTTACAACTTGACTCCACTTGCAACTACATTGTAGGCCTATACAACATATCACTCTTTTCATAACTTTCTTATAAATTACAGGAACTACCATACTCGACTGGGCCTGCTCCAGCCCAAAATCTAGGATTTGCTCTCGGATGCCAGTGAGTTTCTTCAAATAAAATATCCTCGCTTGCTGAGCCCAAGGTTGCAGGTTCGAAACCTGGCGCAGTCAGCTGGCAATTGAGGGTGCGCAAATGCGAGGGAGCCGTGTCAGTAGATTTACTGGCATGTTAAAGATCCCCTTTGGGGCAAAATTCCGGCACCCCGGCGTCTCTAAAAGCCAGGGTAGTTAAAAGGGACGTAAAACCAATAACATTATTTTATTCAAATAAAATATCAAGAAAGATAGGTCATATAATAATCACCGACCATTTTGTAGGCCTATATCAAAAGTTTTAAGTACCGGTTACACGTGTATCTAGCATTTCAGTCATCTCCGACATTTAAGGACAGATACTTGTTACGTTCCTTAAAACCACATCTTCAACAAAACCTAACCTTCTCTATCAGATATGGTATCAGAGTATAAAATGGTTCTAAACAGTGGTGTCGAAGATTACAAAACTAAACCACTAAATAAGTGTCATACATAATATCTACAGTATATATAGCAGCAAATACTTTAAAGTGGACAGTTTTATTGAAACTTATTGAAACAATACCATACATAACCTCCATGATAGAATATCTTTATCAGAAAAAATATCGCTACCGATTCATTCGATACAGTATGTACAAGTCCAGTCTAATAATAAATTGTCTGACCAAAATTGCATTTCCATCGTAAGTATAATTATTTTACGGTAGTAAAATATCACAGAAGGCTTCCTCGCCACAATTTCATTACGGTACACAGTAGCCTTCATCATTGTGGAAAACAATGAACCGTCACATTAAAGAAGTTTTATTCCGAGACTTAATGCAGTTTATGGATTGCTGTAAATGCCAGTCGCTATCACAGTTTCCATCCTGGAAAAATTTGCGAATGCTTTATTATTGCTTCATATCGCCAAACATTATTTACTGCGCCATTTTTGATTTGATAAAGCAGTTTCCGGTTACTTTGGCCACGGAGAAAAAAGCTTTGGTTGTTCAACATTGACGCATGCGCACTGGAGCAAGACTTTCCGCTCGCTAGACGCGTCTATCTCTGCGTGGGATGTGGTTACGTGCAATTTCCAGAGAAGGTGATGCAGGGGAAGCAAATAAACAAATAAAAAACTACATACCGGTACATGAATGAATGGTTGAGTAAATACGTGAGACAATAAATATGTAAGTAAATAAATATGTAAGTAGGTAAATATGTAAGTAAGTAAATAAATAATTTAAGAAATATGTAAGTAAATAAATAAGTGAATAAATAAGCAATAAATAAGTAAACGAATAAATAAGAAAATAAATAAATATGTAAGCAAATAAGTAAATAAATACGTGAATAAATAAGCAAATAAATAAGTAAATAAATAAGTAAACAAATAAATAATACAATACATAATTAAATAAATAAATGTGTAAGTAAATATGTAAATAAATAAGTGAATAAATAAGCAAATAAGTAAGTAAATAATTAAATAAATATGTAAGTAAATAAACAAATAAGTAAATAAATAAGCAAATAAATAAGTAAATAAATAAGTTAATCAATAGATAAGAAAATAAATAAGTTAATAAATAATTAAATAGATAAATACGTAAGTAAATAAAGAAGTAAATAAAAAATAAGTAAATAAATAATTAAATAAATACATATGTAAGTAAATGAGTAAATAAATATATACGTGAATAAATAAATAAGTAAATAAATAAGTAAACAAATAAATAAGAAAATAAATAATTAAATACATAAATATGTAAGTAAATAAACAAATAAGTAAGTAAATAAATAAGCAAATAAATAAGAAAATACATAATTAAATAAATAAACATGTAAGTAAATAAACAAATAAGTAATTAAATACGTAAATAAATAAATAAATAAATAAGAAAGCAATAAATAAGTAAAGAAATAAGAAAATAAATAAATAAATTTGTAAGTAAATAAATAAGTTTAAAAAATAAACAATCTGTCCAAAAAATCTGTAAAAATGTATAGTACAGCCATCACAATAAGACGGGTTATCAGACAAATTCACCTCACACCCAAGTACATGGGGCTACATGACCATGTTGTCGCAAAGCCCCTAAATAAATCATCATCCCATTTTTCGGGGGCCGGAGGCATTTCTTTTCCCTGTCTTTTATTGTCCTTATTCTTTTCATCTCGCCAAGTATGTAAGTTAGATTTAAGTCAGTTAGAAGTAGTTATATTTCTATTATCGTCTGCATAATTACGGGAAATGAGCTAGACATTTCGCCCCCCCCCCCTTAAACAACCGCTTCCACCACATGTATTTTTGCTTTCCTTTATACTGAAAATTTGCCCCTAAGTATGTGTCTGAATACTTTTAGATGTTAGAATAACAAAGGAACTAACTTAATGTAATGTTTTCACGTCCGTCAATCTCGATATTAAGCCTCCAAACATAACAATACTTCGTTTCAGGTATCTTCCCCTTTAAAAAGCCGCGGCAATCTCAGTGCCTTGGTGCTGCACCTAGCGGTGAATTAATGCATATATCTTGTACGCCTGTGAGTGTCGAATGGGCAGGCAGTTTAAAGCAGAAGAGACCACTTTCGTATCCCAAACCTCCATACGGTGTGCATCTGTGCAGTGAGTGGTATCGGGTGTAGGGTACGTGCTTTTGAGAGTTGTGTGGACTTCGGGTTTGTGACCTGTTATTTGTTTAGTGTGTTAGGTCTCGTTAGTGTTTAATCAGGTTAGTACCCCCTCCTTAATAGGGGATAACTATTCGACATGTCGTCCGAAAGTGATGGTAGTCAGATGGGGCGACCACCGGACGAATTTGAACACGTGGAATACGAGGGTGTAGCGTCCGTTGAAAGTATGCTTGTAGTGTCGGAGGTTGAGCTAGTATCAACTCCAACAACTTCCACTGCTGAAACATCTCCAATTATTGCTAAGCGACAGCCATTGTCAAATGACAATCGATATTATGACCATCACACAGGACCGTACACGGTGTTTGTGCAAGGTGAGGGTGATCAACATATTGGCAATTTACATCCGATGGCATTAGGAAAGCTCTTTTTCGAAAATAAGATCGTGGGTATAAAGAATATTCAACGCAAAGGCCGCAATCTTGTTCAGGTACAATTTAACAAGGCCATGGAAGCTAACTCCTTCTTACAAAATCCCTTATTACCAGCAAAGCACTTGGTCGCATTTGTCCTGTCCGCTAACGTCCAACGTGTTGGGCTAATTAGGGGCGTGGACACATCCTTAACGCACAATGAAATCCTAAAATATATTGATTCGCCTGTCCCAATTGTGCGAGTCCAGCGTTTTTTCCGGAAAAAGATGATCAATGACAAGTTAGAATCCCTTCCTACAGGAACAGTGAAAATTTTCCTTAAAACACAACGACTACCTGATTATGTATCTATTTTTAATGTGCTCTTAGAGGTAACATTATTCATATTTTCCCCCATTAGATGTTTGAACTGTCAACGATTCGGGCATGTAAAACTACACTGCCGGGCTCGCGCCCCAGTTTGCGGTAACTGTGCGCAAGGACACTCTACGGAAACATGTAAGGAGACTCTGTTTAAATGTGCTAATTGTGGTGATAATCATCCAGCAGGCGCCGCTTGCTGCCCCGAATTGGAGAAACAAAAGTCCATAAAACGTCAAATGTGTACCGAAAATAAATCGTACCACGAAGTTATTACGGCTAACTACAATGTACCGTTTAATCCTCTTACACTCCGGCAGCAATTTCCAACCTTAGAACAGTCTCATAATACGCGTAGAGAGGACCCGCCGAGAAAACGAAAATCTACAGAACTAGTGTCCTCAAAGCCGAAAGTGGTGAATCCCATAGATTACCACCGACGGGCCTATCTCGAGATCTTGAAGCAACCATCTGGTAGTGGTGTAGGGGTGGCTTTGCAACCCGCCACAATGGGTGAGGAAATTTCGAAGAAACAGTGTTCTCAAACACCTGGCACTTCACGAGACCCGTCCCATGACATCATTGAAGATTTCCTGAAATTACAAGAATTATTAGGGCACAACGCTCAATGGAACTTTTATGTGAAACAATTATTAGACAAAATAGTTCCGTTACTTCCCAATCCTCCTACCACAAAAAAATAATACCCTAGTAAGTAGTAGTCCTACAGTGGCCTAATTTAGATGCATGTTACATGTTACTCCTCCAGTGGAATTGCCGGAGTATTTTAAATAAGAAGCATGAATTATTGCTTTTAATCCAGGAGTATGATCCGGATATCATATTCCTACAGGAAACATGGCTTCGTGCCTCGTATAGATTCTCGATTCCCAACTACCTGGTCGAACGTCAGGATGGTCCAGGATATCGTGGCATAATGACGCTATTCAAAAAGAGCTTACGATACACTCCTCTCTCTCTACTCAATTCTATATTCCTCATACTCATCATCACACATTCCTTGTACAAGATCTACATGTAAGTCATATTTATTGTCCCCCGGGTATATAAGGTTCCCGTCGGCAATGGCAGGCATATTTCCGGTTCATAAAACAATTTCCTAAACATATTACCGTGGGGGATTTTAATGCACATCACGCCTTGCGGGGCAGTGGTCGCATTAATCCAAAAGGACGTCACATCGCTGCAGTTATACAGGATTTACACCTACATCTCTTAAATGATGGATCACCCACGCGCATTACCCCCACCAAATAGTCCCCAAAGTGCGGTGGATTTAAGTGTCACTACTTTAGACTTATCTCATAAGATGACATTGAAGACCGTGCAGGATACGCATCAAAGCGATCATTATCCAACTATAATCGACTATGATGTCTCGCGTACCCGACATATCCCAAAAAACGTATCTAAGGTTAAGCAAAATTTACGATTTTTTGATTATAAGTTGTTCTCCCGATTTTTAGAGGATAGACTTTTACAGCATACACAGGGGCTCAGTAACAGTTATGCCTTTTTATTAGAGAATATCCGCGCCTATCTTAATATATATCACCCTTTAATTCCAACGACAGGTCCTCCAAATAATCGTGGCGCCTTACCCTCATGGTGGGATCAAGAATGCGGACAGCTGGTAAGACGGCGCAAGGCGAGTTTAAAAGCTTTTCGACATTATGGCTCTCCAACATCTTATTTGCGATACAAAAGTCTCACCGCGCAAATACAACGTGTATTTAATGATAAAAGACGGGAAGCGTGGAAATTATATACTACCCAATTATGCAGTACTACGTCCCTAAACAGTATTTGGACGGCGATTAAACATATCTCTAATAATCGTACTATCTCATCCCCCTCTCAACTTTCGGCGCAGGGATACCATGACCTGTATCATACTTGGACACCAGAAATAGTTATTCGCTTGCCTACATCTTGTACAACTGGTTCCCTGGAACGTTTTTCCAGTTTAATGCAGCCTATTACAAGTAGCGAATTAAGACACACATATCGGCACAACAAAGCATCCAGCCCAGGGATTGATGGAGTGACTTATCAAATGATCGCTCGATTTCCAGTAATCGCTCAGAGTATAATTCTTCAACTATATAATTCCATCTTATGCACAGAGACCTTCCCGGAGGATTGGAATGTTTTTCAAACTGTACCGATTCTTAAACCCATGAAAGATGCTCGATTACCGAGTAGTTATCGTGGTATTCAACTTGGATCTTGTTTCCGAAAAATTTTCCAACATATACTTCTCCGACGGCTTCAATGGTGCCTAGAATATTATAACCTGTTTCCAAAAACCCAATTTGCATTTAGGAAAAATCTTGGTACATCCGACCCCATAAATATATTCCTTACTGATCTACTCCTAGCAAAAGGAAAGAAAATGCACACAGTAGCTGTGTTCCTTGACCTCAAAAATGCATATGATTCTGTTGATCCATATCTTCTTATTCAACTTCTAAGGGATCTAAATTTTCCCCTTCCCTTCAGCTGCTTAATACACAATATGCTATGCTATCGTCATATTACGTTAAACTCCCCAGCCGGTGTCTTTGATTCTCGACATGCTTCTTATGGTGTTCCCCAGGGCGACGTTCTAAGCGGGCTTTTATACTTAATTTACACCCGTACTTTAGAAACAGTCATATTACCGCACGCTCGCATTCTACAATATGCGGATGACATTCTAATATATTGCACTCGAGAAGAGTTTTCCTCATGTCGAAGTGATATATACCACGCCTTATCTCATGCTCATGATTGGCTACATCAATACGGATTTGAAACATCCGTAGGAAAAAACGCTGCGATGATTTTTACGCACAAACGAATTTACGACAGTTCTCCTATATTATACCGTCAAGGTCACATTCCGGTGGTGACAAGTGTCAAATATTTAGGGATTCATATTGACAGGAAAATGCAATGGGAGAGACATACGCAATACCTTCAGAGTCATCTCGCCATTAAAATTTATGTTCTAAAGTCTCTCACTAGACGTAATTGGGGGCGGACCCAGAATCATTATTAACGGTTTATCGTAACATCATCCGTTCTGTACTGGATTACAATTCCTTTTTTTTTTTGATTCAATGCCCAGCATTAGGTTCCTTCGGTTAGATAGAATCCAGTTTTCTGCCTTGCGTATAATTATAGGTGCGCTTCAATCAACCCCCACAGGAGCCCTGCTAGTTGAAACCGGAGAAATGTCACTTCAGCATCGGCGTAGATATCTTGCATGTATGTACCTGCTACGAAAACTGATGAAAACAACATCACCTATCGTCCCTAAATTACAACTATTAGAGGAATATTATACGCGTCGATTATTGCCCACCGTTTCTCGTCCTGCGTTACTAACCGCATATTCCATGCTTCAACCGTACCGCCATAATATATTAAAAGTCATGCGGTTACCGATATATACTATTCCGTATGCTGCAACGTACTTTCAACCTCCTATCCTTCAGAACTCCTTACCCCAAGTCTACCAGACGTTTCAACATCATCCTGTAATCATTCCCCGTATTTTTCGGGAAATAACGAATCCTTTGATCTCCTGTATCTTTTTTTACACAGATGGTTCTAAAATGGTTAACCCTGCGCGCGTGGGAGCAGCCTTCTGTGCTCCGGACTTACAAATCTCCTTTCAGTATACTTTACCCCCTGACGTCTCGATATTTACAGCCGAAATTTTTGCCATACGTCAGACGTGTTTTTATATTAAAAAAAAACATGCCATTCGTCATGCTTTAATTTGTACTGATTCAATGAGTGTAGTGCAAGCACTTCAAAATGTTAGAGAGGCTGACAACTGGTTTTTATGTCAATTAGTGCAACAATTGTACACTTTACACACGGAGGGTTTTGAAGTCAGTATCATGTGGGTACCCGGCCATTGTCACATTGAGGGAAACGAAATAGCGGATAACTTTGCCAAAGATGCAGCAAAAGGACACGGAAAAACTTACAACATCGCCATACCAATCTCAGATCTGCGTTCTATAATTAGTTCGACAATACGGGAGGACTGGCAAGGTACGTGGACTAGCTACGCCAGAATTAAGGCCAAACTCTATTTTGGGTTACAACAGACTTTTTTAAACAAACCATGGTTTCAGGTGTTGAAATATGTGACCATGGTTTGTGTTGGTCACACTGTTAATTATAAACCTGGTCCATAGAGATATGTTTCTCTTTTGTTTTATGGTAATGGTGTGTATAAAAAGAATGTTGTATCACCTTGTTTGTTCAGTTCTGTTGTAGTAAATGTCAAGTACATTAAACGTGTGTTCCATTTCAATTACCTGTGTGCCTCGTAATCCTACAGGTCATGGGCCCAGCCACGAATCCACCGTGCGAATATAAAGTGCGTATGATAGACTGATTGTTATATGAACTGTGAATTCGGCTACGTAGTGAAATTAAACATGTCTGCAACCAGCACCTCGTTACCGGCTATAGATAAGCTGCGAGGTAGTCTAAATTACGTGGATTGGCGATTCGAGATGGAAAACGTCCTAAGACTCGAAGATCTGTGGAGCTGTATAGTTGGCTACCCGGATGGAGATACTACAACATCTGCGAAGAAAGCAAAAGACGAAAGTCGGGCTAGGGCCAGACTTAACCTCATGGTGGATAAATCAATTTTCCCAATCGTCATGCCTTGTAAGACCGCGAAGGAAGTCTGGGAAGCTCTTGAAAAGGCCTACTCCGATAAAGGAGTGAATCGGCGGATCGTCATCTTGAAGAAATTGTGCAAAGTTAAATTAAAGCACTACAAGACGATGGAAGAGTATGTTAGTGAGGTTATGGGACTTGCTCAGCAACTTGCGTCTATGAATAAGGCACTGGACGACGAGTTTGTTGCAGCTCTTATGCTGAAAGGTCTACCAGATGAGTTTCAGCCTATGATTATGGCTCTGGAAAGTTCCGGAACAGACCTTACTGCAGACACAGTCCGAACCAAGTTGCTACAAGATACTACTTGGAGTGGTAAAAGTACTTCCAAGCCATCCAAGGATTCTGTTCTGTTTTCACGAGAAGACAAGACGAAGAAGAAGCCCTTCTGCTGGAAATGCAAGAAGCCAGGACACTGGAAGCGGGATTGCAGGAAAGAGGAGATGCAGAGCTCAACTCAACAGAAGTCGAAGAAAGACAAGATGATGCTGGCGACCGATGGACAGGCATTAAGTGCAAGGGCCTCTACAGGGGCCTGGTTCGTTGACTCTGGTGCTACTAGCATATGAGTTCAAGCAAGACTGCGATGGTGAACTTCACTGCTGGTCCTAATCTGGAGATCAGTACAGCAAACAATCAAAAATTGTATGGCCAAGGATCTGGTAATGTAACTGTTCAATTAGAAAATGGTATTTCACAAACCTTGTCCAATGTAGAATATGTTCCTGGTCTCACTGCTAATCTTTTATCTGTGTCTGCTGCTACTCAAAAGGGTTATGCTGTGGTATTCACCGACAATACTTGTGAAGTTTATGATAGTGAAAACTTTGTTGCTACAGGTAATGTAGCACTGACTGCGAGTAATGTGGGGGGTGTTTACCAAGTCAATGCTCTCAGTGGTCAAGCTAATATTTGTTCAGTGGACTCAGAATATTTATGGCATAAACGACTAGGCCATCTTAACAACCACAGTATGAAGTTGTTAAGAGATAGTCTCACTCATGGAATTAATTTCTCAGATAATGGTTTTAAAAACTGTTTTTCATGTGCTGAAGGTAAACAAGCTAGACAACCATTTAAGTCAAGTAAGAGTAAAACTGTATGTAAAAATAAGCTAGATCTTATTCATTCAGACTTATGTGGGCCTATGCCAGTTCCATCTTGGAGCAATGCTCGCTATTTCTTGACCTTCATTGATGATCATTCTAGAAAGGTTTTTGTGTATTTCCTTGCTAAGAAAAGTGATGTTTTGGATTGCTTTATTGATTTCAAGGCACAGGTTGAGAATCAGTGTGAAAGATCTATTAAGGTCCTACGCACTGATAATGGTGGTGAATTTTGTAGCAAAGCTTTTGAGAGGCTACTTAAATCAGAAGGTATTCAGCATCAAACTACAACTAGCTATTCTCCACAGCAGAATGGTGTAGCTGAACGCATGAATAGAACATTGCTTGATAAATGTAGAGCCATGATGAGCGAGTCTAAAGTAGATCAACGCATGTGGGCTGAAGCAATAAATACAGCAGCCTATCTTGTAAACAGGTCCCCAACCAGAAAAATTCCAGGTAAAGTTCCAGAGGAGATCTGGACTGGTAACAAGGTCAATATGGAGCATCTAAGAATTTTTGGTTGTGTAGCACAAGTTCATGTCCCTGATCAAAGGAGAAACAAGTTGGATCCTAAAAGTGAAAAACACATTTTCTGTGGTTATTGTGAGGACAGTAAAGCCTATAGATTCATGCATCCTGTTACTCATCAACTTGTTAAGACCAGGGATGCACAGTTCCTTGAAGATGTGTTCCAGGAGGTGTCTGATGTGTCTCCAGGTAATGTTGGTCCATCCTTGCAGATTAATGAACCTGCAATGTTGCAGATCTCGGTTCCCACTGACAGTGAGCCAGAACCCGACAACTCAGGGGATGGGGCAGAGTGCATTTCGGAACTTGAAAGCGTATCGCCCATTAGCAGTGCTGGTGTGGCTGAGACTGTTGACTCAGCTGATTTAAGCTATGTCCCTAGTGGAACAGATTCAGACTGCAGTGATTCTGTGGGCTCTGCCACCATCGTCAATGAGCCAATGGAGGGGGATGCCGAAGGTAATCAAAGGTATCCTAGGCGCCAACAAAAGCCTGTAAACATGTCAGACTATGTGACATACTTGACTCTCACTGATGACTCTGAACCTAGTACAGTTAAGGAGGCACTGTCCATGCCTGATAGAGTTAAGTGGGAGCAGGCTATGAAAAGAGAAATGGAGATACTTCTGTTAAATGACACATGGGATCTAGTTGATAAACCCCAGGGCAAGAATGTTGTCAGTAGTAAGTGGGTTTTCAAAGTAAAAAGAGACTCTAATGGTAACATTCAAAGGTATAAAGCCAGACTTGTGGCCAGGGGCTTCACCCAAAGGAACGGAGTAGATTTTACAGAAACTTTCTCTCCTGTTGTTCGACACAGCACGTTAAGGATGCTGCTTGCCTTGGCTGTCCAAACAGATCTGAAGGTGGTACATTGGGATGCTGAATCTGCTTTTCTCAATGGAAAGTTAGATGAAGAGATCTACATGTATCAGCCAGAAAGTTTTGTCAAGAGAGGTTCAGAGCATAAAGTTTGCAAGTTAAAAAAATCTATTTATGGCTTAAAACAATCTTCTCGTTTGTGGAATGAGCGAGTTCACTCTGTTCTTGTCAAATTGGGTTACAAAAATTGTGCTGATGAACCCTGTGTGTACTTTAAGAAACAAGTCCAAGGTATGGTAATTATTGCATTATATGTGGATGATTTCATGGTGGCTTATAATGATAAGTCTGAGATCAAGTCATTGAAGACCTGTATTGATAAAGAATTTAAGGTACGAGATCTTGGGCCAATTTCTTATATTTTAGGTATTAAAGTAAGGCAAGATAAGAAGAATGGTACAATGTATCTTAGCCAAGAGCAGTACATCAGTGAGATTGCAAAGAAATATGGTATGCACGATGCACGTCCCATTGGTACTCCCTTGGAAACCAAACCAAATCTTGGTGTTTCTGATACAGAAACTAGTGATCTTCCTTATAGAGAACTCATAGGTTCGCTCATGTATTTAAGTGTTTGCACGCGTCCAGATATAAGCTATGCGATATCATATCTCAGTCAATTTAATCATTGTTACAATGAATCTCACTGGTCTGCTGCAAAGCGAGTGCTGCGTTATTTAAATTGCACAAAAGACTTGTCACTTAAGTATGTCAGGAATGGAGGTCAATTCATGGGATTTGTTGATGCTGACTGGGCTAATGATAGCAATGACCGAAAATCATACAGTGGTTTTGTGTTCAAAATGGCAGGTGGTGCTGTATCATGGGGGGCTCAAAAGCAAAAATGCATTTCCTTATCATCTACTGAAGCAGAATATGTTGCACTGAGTGAAGGTGTAAGAGAAGCTGTTTGGTTGAAACGTGTTTTGTCTAACTTTATAGATCTCAAGTCACCCATCATATTATTGAGTGATAGTCAATCAGCTCAAAAACTGGCAAAAAATCCAGTCCACCATAATAGGACCAAACATATTGACACTAAATGTCACTATGTTAGAGATGCTTTGGATTCTAAAGTCATATGCATCAAATATGAGGAGACTTCAAAAATGTGTGCATACATCCTAACAAAGCCTCTTCCTAAGCCTAAGCATATTTATTTTTGTAAAGACTTGGGTCTTAAATCATGTCCTCTACTCCCACAGGTTTAAGGAGGTGTGTTGAAATATGTGACCATGGTTTGTGTTGGTCACACTGTTAATTATAAACCTGGTCCATAGAGATATGTTTCTCTTTTGTTTTATGGTAATGGTGTGTATAAAAAGAATGTTGTATCACCTTGTTTGTTCAGTTCTGTTGTAGTAAATGTCAAGTACATTAAACGTGTGTTCCATTTCAATTACCTGTGTGCCTCGTAATCCTACATCAGGGAGGGAAATACACACGACGACATATCATTACAATCATTCGTCTACGTTTTAACCATGCATTAACGCCGGTGTATTTATTCCGCATAAAACGACGTGATGATCCTCTATGTTCGTGTTTACAAATGGAGGGTTCCTTAAATCATATTCTATTTCAATGTCCACTATACGACCATCAACGTGCTTTAATGTTGAGAGCTTTATACGAGTTAGGGTATGCACTTCCTTTAAATGTGGCCACATTGGTTGCGTTCACGGTAGCAAACAGTTGATCAACTGTTGAAGAAAGTACGCTGTGAACGCGGTGTGATGGAGCGCTCCCTAAACATGTTCCATGGAGCGGACGCCATTTTATGGAGCGTAGAAAAACTTCGCTCCGTCCACGGAACACGTTTAAATCCAACATGGCGTAGCATGAAGTAGATTTAAAAACAAATGTAAACATTGTGGAAATCGCTCAAAATAGTTCCTAAACTGATGAATACTGAAATAATAATGAAGAACACAACATCACGGTCCCTCCATAGCCTATAAAATGACCTGCATTGTGTTAAATTCGTGATATATCTTTATTCCGATTTACGGACCGCAGTTGCGACAAATGTTAACCTATGCGTGAAACAACATAACCTGACATCGGATGTTACATCCTTTATTTTGTTCCAAGTATTAAAAATTATATGAATTCAGGTGTGTGGTTTCCTTTTTAGTGGCAATGTGCATTTTTAAAGTTTTTAAATCGATGTTTCGGCGTTTTTTAATCACTTGTAATTTGGTAATGTGGTCGGAAAATACGATTTTAACATATGCTTTGGGCTAAATACTGTACCTCGACGAATATATTGTTGTGTAGGCAGTATAGAGAGAATCAAACTTCTAGGCTACCGGTACCGGTACTGTATAAAAATACCTTTCATTTGGAGCAAGCATAGGCAATCGGTACTGTATAAAAATACCTGCATTGTAAGGCCTACTTGGCCTACCCCAAATTCTGATAGGCTAAGACCTATTGTCAAGAGTCTTGACTCAAAAATAAATTATTTCAATACCGTAGGTTACCGGTACTTGTTGGGTTAAGGATTTGTATGCAATAGGATATAAGAATTATCGTAGGTCTGTCTGTGCCTGCATTATTAGGTGATTCTTCCAATAGAAAACTGAGTGTTTGGCTGATCAGAATGTAATGACTGGGAAATACTAGTAGCCTATCAGTATTTTTCTTTTCATGGTATTATCTTAACAGTTCTCTTGCTTCTTGGATGCTGTTTAGGTCTAGATTAGCCTACACATCCACATTCCTTTCAAGAATGCTGAAAAACCTACTCACTAGGCCAATATTTTTTCTTGAAACAATCGTAAATGTTTCACTAAATTGTACGGTATTTTAAATTCACATAGCTCATTATCAGACCGCAACACCCCCCCCCCCCCCGGCTTTCAGCTTGGACTGAATGAAGTTAATTTGGTCTTGTATAGGCCCTAGCCTATAAATATGTTTCTATGTTTGAAAGAAACCAGCTTCCCTTGGTAAGCATTTCAAGTACCGCTAGATTAAACAGCCACATTCCTTTCAATGTAATGAATATTACCAACCGTACTGGTACCATTGGCTATAATTGGGCAAGCTCAATAGCCAATGTTCACTGCAGTAGGCTACCAGTACCGTACATCAAGAAGCTGGGAATGATTATGCACTGAAACTCAAGATATATATATACTGTATATAAATTTCTTTTCTTACACAAGGAGAGAAAATTAAGCACTCTCCAACATAACACTTACCCAGTTTGTCCTTTATTTCCTTCACTTACGGTAACTCAACATGCCTGAGTATTAACATTTTGTGACAATTATTGTATGCACATACTGTATTTTGTCCATGCTTCAACTAATCCAACACCTAAATTTCCATCCTTGACTTCCTTTTGTCAAACGAGTGATGATTTTCTCTCAGGGGACAGGTTAGGTCTCTGTAGCCTACTCAAATAGGAACTGACTATTAAGTAAAATGCATTATGAGAATGGATTTAGAAATTGTGACATAAGGCTAATTTATTTTACTCACTCTCTTGTGTGTATGCTACATATTGATCTATATTTTAACAGTAGCCTAGGCTACAGGATACATTTCAAAATGCTGTGGTGTCAGTGACATGTGCATGTATTTTTAACTGAGGCTAGCATTGGGAAGGAGGCTTTAAGTTACAAGCTTAATAACCTGTATAGGAAATTGTTAGTAAAATGAAAACTTTAAGGGAGTGAGGAGTCATGAATATTACCTACAGGTACTGTACAGTAGGCTATTGGTTACAATTGGTCAGGCTTGCTAACCTAGGTTCACTGCAGTAGGCGACCAGTACATCAAGAAGCTGGTAATGGTTATGTACTGAAACTCAAGATATATAATATATTTTTCTTCTTACACTGGCAGAGAAAACTGAGCACTGTTCAACACACGACCCAGTTTGTCCAATATTTTCTTACCTTGTCGCAGCTTGCCTGAGTTTTAACACCTCATTACAGTGATGCTTCACTTTATAATCTGCATATTCTATCACACAGCAGTATTTGCTGCTGACCACAGAAGACCTGATGTTCTTGTACAGTGACTGAATGAACTTTGTTTGTTACAAAACTACACCTACGGTATAGTTCTGCTGCACCGTAGTTTCATTTGTATTCAATCTGGTAATGAGCCTAGGTGGAAGATATTACTTCTTTTAACATTTAGTTTGTGGTGTTTGAAGCCATATTTTCAGTGTTGCCTTAGTAAACAAGAGTTTAGTGCTTTTCAGTCGGTCAACACGAATGTACCCAAAAGAGATGGGTTGACCGACTGAAAAGCACTAAACTCTTGTAACATTTAGTTTGCTGATTCGTAACAACCATCTCTCTACCAGACACATATTGAGCAACAAAGGGAATTGTTAGTAACCAAGTATCAATACCTTTAAGAGAGTGGCGAGTCATGAATGTTACCTTCGGTTGTTGTTGTTTGAGTCTTCAGTATTTTGACTGGTTTGATGGAGCTCTCCATGCCTCCCTGTCCTGAGCTAATCGTTTCATCTCTACATAGCTACCACACCCTACATCCGAGGCAATCTGTTTAACATATTCTAACCTTGGTCTACCCCTACAGTTCTTGTCCTCGACCCTTCCTTCCATAACTAAGCTTGCTATTCCTGGGTGTCTTAGTATGTGTCCTACCAACCTATCTCTTCTCTTCATTATCAGTCGCCAGAACCATCTCTCCTCTCCCACTCGTCTTAATACCTCTTTGTTTGTAACCCTATCTACCCAACTGATCTTCATCATTCTCCTGTAACACCACATTTCAAATGCTTCAATTCTCCTCTTTTCTGCTGCACCAATAGTCCAAGTTTCACTTCCATAGAGCGCCACGCTCCAGACAAAGGCTTTCAAAAATGACTTCCTAATACCTAAATCTATATTCGATGTCAGCAGGTTCCTTTTTTGTAGAAATGCTTTTCTTGCCTGAGCCAACCTACTTTTTATATCCTCTTTGCTTCGTCCATCACTGGTTATTCTGCTTCCTAAGTAACAGAAGTCTCCTACTTCCTTCAGCTTTTCACCTGCCAATTTGATCTCCATAGAGGTTTCTGATTTATTTCGGCTGCATTCCAGTATTTTTGTTTTACATTTATTAATTTTCATCATGAATTCTTTCCGTAAGACGGAGTCCATACCATTCAAAAACTGATTCAAATCTTCAGGCTTGTCGGCGAAGATGACGATGTCATCAGCAAATCTCAGAGTTGAAATTATTTCTCCTTGAATCTTCACTCCCACTTTAAATTTTTCTCCAATTTCCTTCATTGCTTGTTCAATGTAAAGATTGAAAAGTATGGGTGATAAGTTGCAGCCTTGCCTTACACCTTTCTGAATACCAGCTTCTCTCTCATGTCCTTCAACTCGAATGACTGCTGTCTGGTTTCTGTATAGATTGTATATCACCCTCCTATCCCTGTACTTGATTCCAATCGATTTCAAAATGTCAAACAATTTAGTCCAATCAACGTTATCAAAAGTCTTTTCTAAGTCTACAAAAGCCATGAACGTTCTCTTATCTTTCCTTATTCTACCTTCCAAAATCAGCCTAAGACTTAGTACAGCTTCCCTTGTTCCTACATTTCTCCTGAAACCAAACTGGTCTTCACCCAACTCCGTTTCTATCTGGCTCTCAATCCTTTTGTAAATTATTCTAGACAGGATCTTTGAAGCATGAGTTATCAAGCTGATTGTACGGTAATCTTCACATCTGTCAGCTCCCACTTTCTTTGGTATAGGGATGATTACATTCTTCTTGAAATCATAAATCCTACACACCAAGTGAAATAACCTGATCAGACCTTCATCTCCTATGCAGCGTAGCAACTCAATCGGTATATCATCTATGCCTGGTGCTTTGTTCCTGCTTAAGTCTTCCAAAGCTCTATCAAATTCTGATCTCAATATTAAATCTCCTTTCGCATCCTCATCAATTTCCTCCTCCCTTTCCATTACATGATTCTCAATCTCCTTTCCCTTATACAAACTCTCTATGTAAGCTTTCCATCTCTCAACCTTTTCTTCCCTATCTGTTCGAGGCTTTCCATTTGTGTCCTTAATATTACAGCACTTAGTCTTCTTTTCCCCAAAAGTATTCTTAATCCTTCGATAAGCTGTGTCTACTTTTCCTAATTTCAGACAATTTTCTATACCAGCACATTTCTCTTTCAACCATTCTTATTTCGCTTCCTTGCACTTCTTGTTAACCTCATTTCTCAGACGTCTGTATTCTGCTTTCCCCTTTTCATCTCTTACATTCTTGTGCTTCCGCCTTTCATCCATCAATTCGAGTATATCCTGAGTGATCCACGGTTTTCTACCTATTCTCTCTTTCCTACCAATGTTTTCTTCTGCGGATTTTGTTATTTCATTCTTCAAAAGTGCCCATTCGTCTGCAATTGAAGTTTGTTTAGGGTTTTTCATTAGTCCTTCCTTTATACTCTTCTTGAATCTTTCGTTTACATCCTTCTCTTTCAGTCTGTCTATTGCCCACCTTTTTGGCTTTTGACTTTTCTTCAGTTTCTTCAACTTTAATCTGCATTTCATTATAACCAGATTGTGGTCAGAGTTTATGTCAGCACCAGGATATGTTTTACAATCCAAAATCTGGTTTCGAAACCTCTGCTTTACCATAATGAAGTCCATTTGGTAACGCCCTGTATCTCCTGGTCTCATCCATGTGTATATTCTTCTATTGTGGTTATTGAATAAGGTTTTAGCTATGACCAACTCATGCTCAGTGCAGAATTCTACCAGCCTGCTTCCTCGATCATTCCTTTCACCTAATCCGAAATCTCCTACTATCTTCCCTTCTCTCCCTTTTCCTACCACAGCATTCCAATCTCCAATTACTATAACATTTTCATCACCCTTGATATACCTCAGAATTTCGTCTATTTCTTCGTAGACCTTTTCAACATCCTCATCATCAGCTTGACTGGTAGGCATATAGACTTGTACCACTGTGGTGCAGGTAGGTTTAGTATTTATTTTTGCTACAATAATCCGTTCACTATATTGCTCATAATATTCCACCCGCTGTCCAAGTTTACTACTCAATATGAGGCCAACCCCTGCTTGGCCATTGTTTGATTTAGTGCTAATGACCTTATAATCTCCTGACCAAAAGTCCTGTTCTTCCTGCCAGCGCATTTCACTAATCCCAACCAAATCCAACCTCAACCTATCCATTTCCCTTTCTAAGTTTTCTAACCTTCCATTTCCTAGCAGACTTCTAACATTCCACGCTCCGATCCGTAGAATGTCAGATTTCCTCTTTGTCACTTCTGTTATGTTAACCCCCTCTCGAGTAGTCCCCACCCGGAGATCCGAACGGGGGACTAGTTTACCTCCGGATTGAAATTTTACAAGGGAGGAGGCCATCATTACATGTATTTATGCATAGAGAGGTGCATATCCTCGGGAATAGCATACGGCTGTAGTTTCCCGTTGCTTTCAGCCGTGCAGCAGGACGCAGTGTAGCCATTATTTGGCTTATATTATCAATATCTTAACTGTCTATAAGACTAGTAAAGAATTGATTTATTCTGAAAGGCTGCTACTCCCTTTCAGAATAAGTAAAGAGCAATTCTACTAACAAAAATACTAACCTTCTACCGTACTAACAATTAAATACCAAAATTCTACTAACGAAAAAATACTTAAGTTCCACCAACAACAAATACTACCACTAAAACAGTCTGTCACCAGACACACTCACATGCAATCACACATCACAGTCTACTGAAACAATGAACTATAACTAATAAACAATGCAACTGCTACCAGACACACTCACACACCACAGTCTAATAGAACAATGACATATATCTAATAGACAAACTAACTACCTACTTACAACTACAACTAACTACATATTTACTGTACTGTATACATACATATTGTAATTATAATTGGCACCTGCCGACAAGCATAAGCTTGGCAGGACCAAAGATTGTAAAAATTGTCTTAAATAAAACAAAAACCGGTAAAAAAAACTACTACTACTATTATACCTGAAAAGTCGAATACGTGTCTAAGTTAAGCAGTGATCGTAAAGATGATGATAATAATTGTTGTATAAGGGAACTGACATCTAGGTTATCGGTCCCTCTAATCGTAAAGACTAGTTTAGAAAAGTAGCCAACACAAAACAGGTAAAATAAGTTATAATTTAGGGGTTCGTAACCTATGGGTCGCCGTAACTTCTCCCAAGTAAAAAACAAAAATTTCCATTGAACTGTAGTGAATAATTCTTTTGCATTTAGTTTTGAATGATTCTACAAAAATGGCATACCGAGGTATTTAGTCACACACCAGATTTTTACCTATAACATCCGTATAAATTAAGTTTCAGATATGCTCTTTTTATGAAGGAGCACCTGAAACTTTTCTCTACAAACAATATGTTGGGAAACACTAATCAAGATAATCTTTCAGAGTGATAGGTAAAAATGTAGTGTGTGATGACTGACCTCGGTATGACAATTTCATGGAATCAGTCCATTTAGAAAATTATGATTAATTTCATAAGTTATTATTAGGAAATACTCTGTATTAGTATATAATAATTTACTAAGGCATTCTTACATTAGCACTGTTTAGTTTTAGAATAGACCCATAAATCACGTACGTTGATCGGCAGTTTGATTTTTGCGTCGTAGCACACACACTCCTGGGATAAATAGGCTTTCTTAGATCCTATAGCATCATTGTTTTGGGGTATATAAGTGCAAGTGACGTTTGTATACACAAAGTTCAAATTATTTCACAGAAATAAAATATGTGCCCACTAAAATCCGATTTCTAATCATAAGCTAGACTAATATTACATATTACCACTGGGACCAGCACGCTTGACATGTTGGTTGATGATGATAATTGTTGTTTTAAGGGGCCTAACATCTAGGTTATCGGCCCCAATTGACATGTTGGAGACTTGAGTTCATTGAATAGTAGGACTTTCAATTTCCTTGACGAATAATTTATTTTCCTATTCTAACAGAAATTAAACTACTCATAGGATTGGTACCGCTTAACACAATCACGCATAATTGATTTCTCGATCACAATCGTGCTACTAACTCTGCTCTATCCAATATTTGACAAATATTTATGAAACTGCTACACTGGAAACATGCTGATGAAGACATTATTTCATTATAAAGAGATGTGTCCCATATTATGTCCTCACTACGTTCTAAATGTGGAAAAACATGTAAACTACGAGCGATAATCCGGTAATATCCATACATATCCTTCGGTAATGGTATGTAATTGTGCGAGCCCACTAGCCAAGTCCCATTCAAGTACCAGTATCGTACATCAAGCAGCTGGTAATCAGAGGCGTAGCGCTATAATACGCCTATACGCCGGGCGTTCCCTGATTTAAAAATTAGAATGGGTATTCATCAAAGAGTAAAATATAACATCGTTTTTAATTTATATAAATGCGGCGATAGCATATTACATGGCGCTTAGTTATTTTATTTCCGCACCCACCATATAACTAGTCTTAGCCCAGCCGCGGTCCACTGCTGTGCTTTGCTTTTCTTGTACGCCAGAACTTCTTGGCGTCAAGAGCTATGTACCACCCCGGCCAGGCCACGGATCAGCGCATGCGCGAGTTCATTCTTGCTTCTCGGAAGGGAAGTGCTTCCGTACGCCGGCGTTTGGCTGGCGTAAACCACAGATTACGTACTACACCGATGGTGCCAAATAAATCCTATCTGGTTGACAACCACTGGCGTAAACTTTGTATGATCAGATGATCACTGTTCTGTTAACTCAATGGCCAAATCGCTGCGCTAGTGCTAGTTCGAACTGTAGAAGTGTAGTTAATTTTAATTGTGCGTGAGTGTGTTTAATGCTGCCAATATGACTGAAGTAAGTTCACAGGACTCGAATGTTATTAATTTTCTTTATCATATGAACACCGATGTGAATTAAAAACAAAAAGACCAAAGCCAAATTTATCAATTAAAGAAGCTGGTAAATATCGCACACGGAGTTTTCAGTTTTCTTGGTATGACAGGTTTTCCTGGCTAACTGGGTGTGTTGAAATAAACAAAATGTTTTGTTACGTTTGCCTTATGTTTGGGCCGAAAGATACTGAATGGTGCAACAGAAGGAATTTCGGACCTGAATAATTCAATTAACAAAGCTTTAAAACACCAGTCTTCAAAATACCATTTGTTACATTGTGAAGCATATCATCTGCTAGGTAAAACTCGCATTGAGCATGCATTTTCTGAAGTTGCTCGACTACAAGCAGTAAAACATAATAATAACGTTTTATTGCGCACAAGTTGTGCAAAATTACAAATAACATGCAAGGAAAGATGCACTTCAGCCTATGCAGTGATCTATGATGGGTTTCCCTCTATTCCTGCAATGAAGAACGTGATAACGGAAAAGCACCCGGACCGGACGGTATCTTTAATGAGCATATCAAGACAGCAGTTACGGTATTACTCCCAGCTATTACAGACCTAATGAACCTATGCTTACAATCAGGAGACATACCATTGTCATGGAAAACTTCTACAATAAAGGTACTACACAAAGGAAAAGGAGATGTGTGTGACCCCAACTCATACAGAGGGATTGCCCTAGAAAGCAATTTATTAAAGATACTTACAAAGCTCATGACGAACAGACTTACTGAAGAAATCGACGTTAAAATACCAGAAGAGCAATTTGGTTTTAGACGAGGGAGAAACACGCTTCAGGCAATTAGAAATCTAAAAGATGACATAGAGAATACCCTTAGAACACCTCAAGGAAAATTCCATGCAGTATTTATTGATTTCTCGAAAGCCTTCGACAATCTAAGCAGGACCATCATCTCCACGAAACTAAATTCGATAGCGACAGAAAATAAAGCACTCACAATTCTGGTTCATAACATGTTAAGGAGCAATAATATAAAAATCTCCGACAACGTAACCATTTCCAGACAGATCATACAGACGAACGGCGTACTTCAGGGAGATCCCCTCAGTCCCCTGCTGTTCAATGTCGCCACGCACGATATTGTTCATGCAGTCAGAGAAGTTTCAAAGGAAACGAAGATATACCTTTACGCCGACGACATGGTTTTGGGGTCGCAGAACATCAGGGACCTCCAAATTGCAACCCATGCTCTGGAGAAATGGGCAGATAAGAATGAATTGCAAGTTAATGCAGAGAAGACCGAGCATATGATTTTCAGGAAGGGTGGACGTGTTTCCCAAGAACAGAGAATATTTTTCAAAAGTAAACCACTGAAGACTGTAAATAGCTTTAAATATCTGGGTGTAACGTTACAAACGACAATGAACTCGTTCAAAATCCACGTAAAACAAAGAGCGACAGCAGCTACCAAGGCTATATTTGACGTCAAAGCCATTACAAGACTGTCCTTGAGATCCGCCATTGCACTCTTCGATGCAAAAATTGTCCCAATCCTCACGTATGGCATAGAGATAATTTGGGACAAGTTAAGCATAGGAGACCTCCGAACATTGGAACAGGTAAAGGCTAGATACTTGAAGGCTGTCCTTGGAGTATCCAAATACACGCGATCGAGATTAGTGTATGTGCTCTCTCGGGAACCCTTCTTGATGGAGGATTTTAGATTCAAGTTCGCTTTGCCTACTACGACCTGCTGGAAGAGGGTTCTAGCAGAAAGAACGTTGAAAAGAAGTGAAATCTGGGAAGAATTCTACTCGACCGAGGCTATGATCAACAGAGCATGGATGGAACCGAACCAGGACTTGCGGCACTTTGTGACCTCTTTGGCTGTGCACGGTTTCCACCATAGAGTAAAACATAATGAGACCGTGTCTTCAAACAGGCAGTATGCGCGACGACTCATTCAATTTGTAGTATTTCTCAGTACACAAGAACTAGCCTTCCGAGGGCATAGCGAAGATGAAAGTTCTATTAACAAGGGTAATTATTTGCAATTGTTGAATCTGCTCGCTCAAAATGAATCGATAGTTAGAGACATCTCCAGACATTCAAAATGAATTGATAGAAGTTAAAACAATTGCATTAAATGAAAAAAATCAAATCAGAAATAAATGAATCCCCGTTTCTATCCATACAAGCGGATGAGATATTAGACGTGTCATGTAAGAGCCAGATGAGCATAATGTTTAGATATTGTGTGGATGATAGAACAGAGGAGAGATTCGTCGGCTTTTATGACGTTTCCAAGAATAAAACAGCTGCGGGATTGTCAGAAATCGTGCACAAAGTTTTACTTGATTGGGAAGTAAATGGAGAAAAAGGCGTAAGCCAGACATACGATGGCGCTGCTCTAATGGCAGGCAGATAAGGAGGAGTTCAAAAGCTAATGAAACAGTTTTGCCCATATGCTCTTTTCGTCCATTGTTACTCCCACCAATTAAATTTGGTACTCCTGTATGGCTCAAAAACAATAAATCAGGTTTGTTTGTTTATTCGTTTGTCTGTACCTTGACTGCTTTTCACAGTTTTTTCAGCAAATCTTCTAAACGGACAGTTTTGTTGACCAAAAGAGGATTTAAGCTTCCACGAGCAAGCAATACGAGATGGAATTTTCATTCGAGGGTAGTTTTCACTATTATTAAACATTTCCAAGAATTGTAATGTATTTTGATGAAATTATTTATCATGAAAATAGTGAATGGGATGACGATTCTGTGAACTGTGCCATTGGTCTCAAATAACATATGGATGACCCAATCTTTGTATATTACCTATGTGTATTCGAAGCTTGTTTCTTTTACACTGATCATATTTTCAAATTGTTACAATCATCGACAGTAAGTATTGTAACTTGCCATAATGAGAAAGAGGCTGTCGTCAAAAGCATAGAAAACTTAAGAAATGAAGATCTCACTGACATATGCGTTCAAAAAAGCATCCAGTTGAATGAAAACGTAATGTATGATGGCAATCAAAAGAACACTTAGAGAGTGCTGTCTTTTGGAATAGTAGATTCACTAACAGCTCAAATGAAAAGTAGATGTGAAGATCGTACTCATCTAAATTTCATAGAGTTAGTACAAGAAAATGAAGTTTAAAAATACACCGAAACATTCCCCCAGAGCAAATTAGACTTTTTGGTAAAACAGTATCCATTCTTTAATGTTAACCAATTACTATAAATGAACTTCACATTGTTTATGCAGATCAGACAAAGCATTTAGCTCTAAAAAATCTTTTAAAATATTTTGTTACGAACGGTCTTGACTCCATCTATCAGGAAGTAACTAAACTACTACGCTTTGTACTGACTATTCCAACTACTACAGCTATCGGTGGCGTAGTTGGTAGCATGCTGTGCTTCTATGCCCAAGATAGCGGGTTCAAACCCGGCCGAAGCCGTCGGATTTTTTAAGAGCGTTAAAAATCCCTCAGTATGCCTTACTTCTGAGGGGAAGTAAAGCCGGCGGTCGCATGTCATAGATTTATGGCATGTTAAAGAACCTTCCACTAATTACACCTGTGTGAAGCTAAATTGGATAGGTTAAGAATGTAAACAACGCTCTTAGGTTTCTACGTTCGTTGCCAAGAGCCGACTGCGGTGGCGTCTAGTAGCTAAGTTCTGAACTTGGCCTAGTAGTCGTTGACGGTGGCGCTTGGCGGCAAAAGTAGGAACTATTTGAAAAATTCTAAGTTGCAGTCTGTACTTAAATATAAAAAACAGATAACACACACTAATACAGTCATCACAATTAACACCGGTTATCAGACAGATTCTACACACACTCAAAGTACACGGGGCTACATGACCGCGATGTCGCAGCCCCTAAACTTAACAACCAACCAACCAACTACTACAGCTAGTAGTAAACGCAGCATGAGCACGCTGAAAAGAATTAAAACCTACCTTGGAAATTATATGAGCAATAGTCGCTTGTCGTGTATAATTCATTGGCTATTGAAAAAAAAATAGGTGAGCTTTCATCAGAGCCCGCATTTCTTGAACACATCATAGACGTTTTCGCAGAAAATAAGAAAAGACGAATGGAGCTGATGTACAAGACTGTGTGAGGTATGTGACAGTATCTTTCATATTAGCTTTTTGATTTGTTCCTTAGTTTAACTGTCGTTTAAAACTTTGGCGTCCCCAGCTCAAAAGTTCACGCTACGCCACTGCTGGTAATGATTATGTACTGAAATTCAAGATAAAATGTAGTCATTGCTGCTTTTCGGGTACAAATTATAAATATATAAACACACTCCTGGAAAAAGTTACAATTTATTAGTTAGTTATCACACTTAAATGGGCAATGGGCAACTAATACATGTAATTGTTTCCAGGAGTGTGTTTACATATTTATAATTTTGTACCCCATGTTGACCGACTGAGAAGCAGCAAAGACAATTTGTATAGGCAACACTTAAAAAAAAAGAATGGCTTCAAATTATCACAGAAAATATGTATTCTTTAGCACTGCTTCATTTATCTTTGCTCCTAGGAGTCATTCATCCTGTTACTTTCCTGCTGTTTACATATATATTTTTTTTTCAGTTTATATTTTTGCAGTCTAGTTTCCTCTACCTCATTCTGTACTGTCCAGACTTGGGTAGCAATAATTTTAAAATGCTCTATTTTCCTGAATTCTTTCTATGTTACTGGACCATTTGATGACATGATCTATTGAAAAATCAATTGTGAAAGCATATTTTAGACAACTGTTTTCAACCAAAAATCTGTAGCCTAACATTTTTCATTTTCATTAGATGAACAGTAGCCTATAGGGAATATGGTATGGAAACCATTTGTGTATTGATAGGAGGAGAATGGACTGCCAGGTAAGAGACTACCGGTAAGTTAATCCATCAACAGTTCATGTTGTGCCTTTCTCTTTAAGTACTAATATTGGGGTGTAAACAAGTAAGGTACCAGTATAACAAGGATAATACAGGCTCGTACCATGATTTCCTTTGCTTTAAATGAGGGACCCAGAAATTTTATTTCTAGATGCTGGTTATAATTTTAATGACCTTGAGGTCATCTGACCTTATTAGATAGGGGAAGGGTAATGATCCGGATAAATACCTCTAGTTGACAGGTAGGGACAATGTGATGTACATTCTTGTAGTGTTTCAAATTAATTTTGCAATCTAACCTGATTTTTTTGTAAATACAATTAATTTGTATAGTACAGTAACTAAGAACTGTACAGCACAGTTAAGCTGATGAATAAATCCAAAAACTTCAAATCCTTGAGAAGAAAACTAGAGTGAAAAAGAAAAGATATAAGAAGCAGGAAAGTATCAGCATGAAGGATACCTAGGGACAAATTAGATAGATGAAGCAGTGCTAACAAATAATGAAGTCATCATGTGTGGATGACTGGTAAGAGGTTTACTGCTAGACTTACAGACTCTTGACCCTTCTCATAGGATATAACCCTACATTAATAAAATCAAAGCTATATTGATATTCTTGAATAAATATTCGTCTATTGAGACGTAGGCCTAACCTACTGTACCTTGTTCAATTTGAAGAGATTAAAATGACTTCAATTATCATAAGTCTTGGGATATACCACCTTAATATACCGTACCATACGTTAAACTTTTAAGTATTCTTTACCATAGTCAAACTAGCATAACACAATAAATGCCGTATCAGAAAGGCAAGAAATTTACGTACGTAGGCCTAAAATTATCGGGAGCAAGGTATGGTTTGATACATGTTCACAGCCTTCGGTACATAGTTTCAGAGCAATTTCGTTCCGAGTTGCAAAACTAAAGGTAAATTAGATACTGATCTAATATCAGCATTCACTCTCAAAAGATTATCTGATCATTTCAACATCGCAGGCTCGAGGATAGTACATCGCCCTTGTCCACTTTCGAACAACGCGCGCTGCTACAGATCAGATGGAGCAAACCGTTCACAGGTACACGTAAAACCTGATCCCGCTCCCGATGCGTCAGCTTTGGAGCTGTTGATCAACTGTTTGCTACCGTGAACGCAACCATTGGTACATACGCCTACAATTCCACTGGTTAGTAGCATAGTAGCATTTTTCGACAATATTAATTTAAAGATTTGAAAGGGTAATCCTTTCCCATATCCATATTTGTGACCCGGTCATGTGTGTGTATGTGTAGCGAGTCACCAAGGTGGGTCGCTTCGGTGTGAAGAGTTAAAACCATTTGTGTCCTCGTCTCTAATTCCTCTGTTTTCCTCATATGTATCTCTCCTCGTTGCGTCATATTCTTGTTTACGATTCCCCGCTACTCACTGGTCTTACGCTATCTATCGTTTGTCGACGGTTACCCAATGATACATACCACTGCACAGTAGCAATTGGGTAAAGAGTTTACTATGCCCACTACCGTACCAAGTGGAAGAAGAAGAAAGCAGAAGAGTGTTGCGATCAAGTCGAGTTGGGATTCTCCGTGCGTCTGGACGTGGTGTGCTAGTGCTCTCGGTGTTTCGTACCGCGTGTGTTTGGAGTGTACCATAGTCTACCTATTTCTTTCTTCCTTATTGTGTGTACATTATCTTTAGTGAAAACCTTTTGTTGTCTTTTCCGGTATTCTAGTGCATGCTGTAATGGCGTCCTCTAGTGACGGTGGATTGCATGCTCGACCACCTGATTCTGAACTCCAACATTTTACTACGGATGTAGTCCCTCTTACGGCACCCTTTCAACCTCAAATGGATACCTAAAATTCTACTCCTTCTCCAATTGCTCCATCGGATCGTCCCAGATCCGACATCTTCATTTGTCCTGATATTTCTGCGGTTTACACTCCTAATCATATGGGACCGTATATCGTACATGTCGAGTCAACTGATCAAGGGAGGTTGGGAAACTTACATCCCATGAGTCTTGGCCGAACCTTTTATGACCGCAAAATTACTGGTATCACCTCTATTCAACGAAAAGGTCGTAATCGAGTACAAATTAAATTTAATTCAGCTGCCCATGCAAATGATTTCATGTTGCATTCTATCCTGAAGGAACGCAATCTTAAAGCTTTCATACCCTCTTCCAGTATTCAGAGAGTAGGAGTTGTCCGTGGAGTGGATTTAGACCTCTCTCTTGAAGATATCATGAAATTCATTGAAACTCCGATACCCATTGCCAAACTTCAACGTATGACTAGAAGAGTGACCAGAGATTGCCGCACTGAATATGTTCCCACGGGGACTGTAAAAATCACCTTTGCTTCTCAAAATTTGCCTAGAGCAGTTTCCCTTTTTAATGTTTACCTCGAAGTAGAAATATTTGTATTTCTACCCATCATATGTCAGAGATGTCAACGTTATGGTCATGATGGCCTCAATTGTCGAGCGAAATCGCCAAGATGCCGCAAATGCGCTCAGTCCCATTTAACGGTTGATTGCACTAGTGTACTCTCCTATTGTGCCCATTGTCTACAGAATCATCCTTGTGGTTCTGCTAGATGTGACTTCCATCAACAACAAATAGCAATCAAACGCCAAATGTGTCTCAATAATCAAACTTATGAGGAAGTCACCAAACATCAACCGCTCACAGTCAATCCCCTGTATACTCCGCAACAGTTCCCTTCATTAGCGGCAACTAATACTCCGTTTGTATCTTCCCAAGCTCTTCCAAATTCTCTACCAACAGAGGGGATCGCTAAAAAGCGGAAATTCACTACTGTTCTGTCACGTTCTCCCAAATTACCCAACCCTCCGGGGTATGACCATCAGGCCTATCAGGCGATTTTACATCCTCCCACCCACTCTGCTTCTCGGTCCCTTGCTGGACCGTCTTCATTGAACCCCCCTCCACCACCTCCCCCTACTTCGTCCGATCCGCTACCGCCTGCCGGTATGCCCACAGAATTGTATACTGATTATACTCAATTACTCGCGTTATTAGGTACCAACGCTCAATGGCAAATGTTATTGAAAACATTATTTTTCAACTTTCTAACCTTTTTACCCCCACAATCGCATGTTTTCCCCGCCGGATAACTCCCGAACCCCATCCCTCTCCATTAGATGCGTCTCCTTCAATGGAATTGTCGGAGCCTGCTCCACAAAAAGCATGAACTTATTCTACTTGTACAGGAATTCAATCCTGATATCATATTAATTCAGGAAACTTGGTTACCGTCACATTTCACCTTTTATCTCCCGAATTACCACATTGAACGCAGTGATGGCACTCCCTATGGGGGAGTCATGACCTTGATTAAATATCTTATTCCGTATACACTTGTCCCCACCCACTTTACTATTCCCCGCACGTATTCCTTAACTATACGCTTAGATGCCTTCTATGTCACGAATTTTTATTGTCCCCCAGCTATCAAAGGCAATTTTCGTCAATGGTTTTCCTTTTTACAATACCACAGTAGCTTGGGATCCCACATTCTTACTGGTGATTATAATGCTCACCATTCTGTATGGGGTTGTGAGAAAACCACTCCCAAGGGTCGTCATATTTATTCGGCGTTTACCAAACTCCATCTTCACCTTTTGAATGATGGTTCCCCCACCAGACTCACAGGACCGACCCAGGCAAAAAGTGCCGTTGATCTTGCTTTCGCCACCATTAATATAGCACACCGTCTTCATTGGCAAACTATTCCTGATCTTCATCAAAGTGACCACTGTCCTATTCTTATGTCCTACTCTCTTGCCCGTCCTTCTATACTTCCTTCTCTTCTTTCGCCGCCCACTCGTTTGCTTCGCCACTTCGATCCTTCCTTGTTTGCTGATTATATTCAACATACCTCTCCCTCACCTCATGGGACCTCATCTACTGCTTATACCCATCTTTTATCATCGATCGGTGCTTATTTAGATATTTATCATCCCTACACAGTTCGCCGCCCCCTTGCTTCCCCTTCTTCTCATATTTCTTGGTGGGATAATGAATGTGCCTTGTTACTTAAACGTCGCAAACACGTTTTCAAATTATATCGGCAGTTAAATACCCCCTTTACTTATCAAAATTATAAAAAAATACCGCTCAACTTCAAAGAACTTTTAATATGAAACGTCGAGCCGCTTGGCAACGCTTCACAACTTCTATAAGTCGATCCACTCCTATTTCTCGTATTTGGACTGCAATTAATTTTTTGTCTCATAATTCTTCTCCCAGTTCCCCATCATCCATATCTGATGATGTTCTTCGTTCTTTTTATCGTCAACTTACGCCGGATTTTGTTCCCCCACTGCTCTCCTTACCTCCAATTCCCACTGGTACCAAATTTTCGTGCTTACTCCGTCCCATAACTCTTTCCGAATTTACTAAAGCACTTCATCATCGCAAATCTACCCAACCGGGACTGGACTTTATTACCTATAATATGTTGACTTCCTTACCACTTTCGGCCCAAATAACATTAATAAACTTTTATAACTCTATTCTTCAAACGGGCCTTACTCCGCCTGAGTGGAATGCGTTTCGAATCGTACCCCTCCTTAAACCCGGTAAACATCCCCTGGATCCTCATAATTATCGGGGTATTAGTCTTGGTTCTTGTCTTCGCAAAACCTTTCAAAGAATCCTTTTACAGCGACTTATGTGGGTCTTAGAATATTATACTCTTCTCCCCGTGAATCAATATGCTTTTACCAAAAAGAAGGGCACCATCGACGCCATCAATATATTTTTAACGGATGTTCTTCTCAACCGATATCGAAAACATCATCTCCTTGCAGTGTTTTTAGATGTACAAGGCGCTTATGATAATGTCAACATTTCTCTTTTATTACAGATTCTGGGCCGTTTACAATTTCCTCTCGTTTTTATTTCTATTATCCATAATCTTCTTACCAATCGAAGGTTATCCGTTCTCTCCTCTACCCTTGAACTCAATGATCGCTATACATCTCTCGGCTTACCTCAAGGTGACATATTAAGTGGTCTTTGATACAATGTTTACACCCATGACCTTGAGACGATAGTGAATCCTCACGTGCGTATTCTGCAATTTGCGGATGACATTCTTCTCTATTGCTCTCACCCCCAGCTATCTGAATGCCGCCGGAACATGACTACGGCTTTAAATCTCAGTCATGATTGGTTGCACCAATCCGGGTTAACTACTGCCCCTTCTAAGAGTGCTGCTCTCATTTTTACTCCCCGCCGTTTTTATGACCGATCTCCCAATCGCTTCCGATATGGGCATATCTCCCTGAGACGTTATATTACCTATCTTGGAGTAACTATTGATGATCGACTCCTGTGGACACAACATCTTCAAAAGATTTCTGTTACTATCCAACGCAAATTTAATCTTCTTCGTGCCCTCACCCGTCGTAATTGGGGTGCTGATCCTTATATCCTATTACTTCTCTATCGAAATTTCATTCGAGCGACTCTTGACTATGGATGTCATTTTTTCGATTTAATGTCACCCACCCGCTGTAAAAAGTTGGACACTATGCAATATACCGCCTTACGTATTATTACCGGCGCTCTTCGCTCCACTCCCACTGGTGCGCTTTTAATTGAAACTGCTGAATTTCCCCTCGTCATAAGGCGTCAGTATTTATCGCTTAAGTATCTTCTCGGTAAGATGGCTATTACCCAATTTCCACTTATACCTAAATTGCAATTATTTCATACCTATACGCAAACTTTTCCTCGTTTTCGGAATTTCCTCCCATCCCTCTTAGTTGCTTATCGTTTTCTACAACCCTCTCGTTCCTCCATTCTTCAAACACGGAAGCCTCTCTGTTATACGGTTCGATACCCTATTCTTTATTATTCCCCGAATTCTTGCTTGCATTTAGCCAACTCTCCCCTTACCGATCTCCGTCACAATCCTCTTATTACTAACTCCCTGGTACTCACTTTCTTATCTACGCACCCTCATCATATTGTCTTTTATACTGATGGGTCCAAATTTTTCAACCCCCTTCGTGTTGGTGCAGCCCTTTATTCTCCTCAACTAGATCTTTCACTACAATATTGTATATCTTCTTCGCTTTCCATCTTTACGGCTGAAGCCTTTGCCATCCGACAGGCTTTGCTTTATATTAAACAACTTCACATTCACCAGTCTCTGATTTGTACCGATTCACTTAGCATGCTCAGAGCTCTTTTGAATATCTCCAACACCGATAATTGGTACCTTATGCAAATTCTCCTATTAACTTTCGACCTTGGTAATCTTGATTTTGATGTTACTTTTTATGGCTCCCTAGTCACTCTCACATTCCTGGTAATGAATTAGTCGATACTATGGCTAAAAATGCTGCCCAAGGACATGGCGATACATGTGATTTAGCGTACCGTACGCTGATCTGCTCCCTGATATTCACACTCACTTACGTCAAGAATGGCAACAATGGTGGCATTCCTATTCCCGCTCCAAAGCAACCTTTTATCATCGATTGCAGCCCATACCTCCTTTCAAGCCCTGGTTATCTACCGGACGATATACTCGCCGTCATATCACAACCATTCTTCGCCTCCGTTTTAATCATGCTTTATCCCCTGTTCATTTAGCCCGCCTCCGTTTCCGACCTTCACCAATGTGCGATTGTGGGAAGTTTTTAGGTACCGTCAATCACATAGTATTTCAATGTTCCCTTTATGATTCTCAACGACCTTCATTTTTTCACACCTTATTTACTTATGGCTTTCAACTTCCCTTAACCATTGAAACGCTTCTTACAGACCCCACCGCCCCAGTCATCACCTCTCTCCTAACATTTCTTGATGCGTGTAACCTTACTTTTAAACTTCGTACCTTTATGTGTGACCCGGTTGTGTTTGTTTTAGGAAGTCGTCATTGTGGGTCAATTGACGTGAAGAATAGTTCCTCCGTCTCCTTGGTTTCATTTTCCTTTTTTGTTAACCCCATTTCTTTAATTCGTCGATGGTCCATCAAACCTTAATTACGTTCCGAACCTAGTTATTGGGTAAAAAGCTATTCGCTCTGCCCACAAAAAAAAAAAAAACCTTTTACAAGAAGAGGAAGAAGAGTGTTGCGATCCAGCTGGCAGTGACCTAGCCACTCGTTAATTTTTCGCACCAGGCGCTGGAAACTGTTATTGGCGATTCGAATCAAAACAAAGACCGCCATGTGCGTTTTGTTTACTGTTTGGGCCCGCATGCCGACAACTGTTGCAGTATACTCCATTTTTAGTGACTTAATCTGTATTATGTTGGATCCAATACTAAACAGCCCGATTCTGTAAGAAATGGTTAAGCTATAACAAGTCTTTAGGACCCGTAAAGACTGGTTAGCAGTCGAATTGGTATTCTGTAACGCCAAATCGCATCCATGTTGTGACGTAGGTCTTACCGCTGAACCATCCACCGTAAAGGCATGTTCCGAGGACTTGTTAGCCGTTTTCTAGACAATGGTTAGCATATTTGCAACGAAAAATCAAAGATGGAAGCGAACAGCTGATATGTATGTTATCACTTAATGGCTTGAATATTAAGTTATTCATTAAAGATGGTCTAAGGTAAGTGCAAAACAATATATTTTTGATTCTTCAAGTTGTGCAAATATCTTTCTTTGACGATTATGGTAAATAGCATACCGGAACTTATTATGAATAATGTCCCGTGTAATGTTATTTAACTTACACTTTTATTTTTGTTTTCAGATGCAGTAAGCGATCTAAAACGATTATTTGATGGAGAAGAAACTGAAGCGCTATTTTACTACTTTGGAAATAATTAGCTTTCATTTTAATTGCAGAATTCGAATCATACTTGCGGAAGCTTGTAGTCAGTAGTCCTCCAAGCTTGTTTCTAGGTTATGGAAATAATTGCTGTCTAAAGTTTAAAGACACCTACCTAATTATATAAATTAAGGATGCAAATGTTACATTTCTTCTCGGCCTTGGCCTATGCCATTGGTAAATTATAATTAACTTAATTGTGGTGAAGAGACATGACAATATAATTATCATAATGGACTTTCACAAACTGAAATTGACTCATTTACCTAAGAGAATGAGAGGAAATGTTATCTCCATCGTCAGAACTGGTAGTATCAAAGCTTTCAATCCTGATCCAGTAAGTATTTAAACAATAGGCTATCATTTAAAACCTTGGCAAATAGCCTTAGTAGGCAGGCTGGAACATAAAGAGTACCAGTATTGTACTATGCTTTCATATTGAACTAATGAGGGAAGTTAATGTTACATACATGCAGTCTATTAACAGTGTAGGGGAGAAATAAGAAATAATATCAGACCCCAAATGAACTAAAGTTTTTGGTCAGTCTGCTTGGCAAGTTGTCATTGCGATGGGAGGACTTTCATGTAAAAGATTACATTGCATGCTACTGCTGGAAACTAAAACCTTAGCACTGGCTACACGTAGTTGCTCAAAATGTGTCACCTGAGCCCAGTATGTAAGTTAATACTAGGATCTGTATTCCATTTGGCCTGAAGCAGCATCTGCTGAGAATTGCAATACAAGGACTATGTTTTTTTTATAGAGTCTCTAAATTACTCATGTAAATTGTTTCTGTAGACACTCATATGGTGTATTACCAGTAGGCAATTAAAATGTGATAAATCTTATTGCTGTTATAGGTGATTCTGGCCACTTGGTTGAGTCTGTTATTTATTCCAAATTTAAATCCTGCTAGATTGTTCTTACGAGGAATAAACATCACAAATGTTCCAAATAGTTCTCACAGTTTTAATAACCTGGTATGACACAGCTCGGTCATCTAAATGGATCACATGAGAAAGAAAATTCACAACATGGTGCTTTGGGAGTTTGTCTAACATCAAGGTACATTTTCTTCATTTCATTGTGTTATCATTTGAGAACTAACCTACATGCAACAAGGTGTAAAGCTTTCCAAGAGTGGAGTTTACCTGAACCGAAGTAAAAAATTCTTAAACTACTGAAATTAGTCAAAATACCTGCACTAATGGTATCTGGAGACGATATAGTAATAGATGTTTACTCCTTAGCTGTCTGTAACCCACCCAGCCATTCCAAATAGGATCACGACTTATGTAGATGAAATTCCGTCTGACTTGGCCGTTTTTAGCACCATGTACAGTACTGCCAACCACACGTATTCGATACTATATCGCATCCGGCAGACCAATGGTTTACGCCTAGACCAATAATTGTTAGGTAGCGTTAGCTAATATAAACACCCCTGGTTTTTGTCACGCACAGTGGGGGTAGTCACGCGTCAGTAATCTTTATCCAGGCCAATGGTTTAGCCAATTATCTTTTTTCACATAATTACAAAGGGGTGGAACTACGAGGTCATCTACCCCCTATGATTTATTATTAATGTAGTTATTGTTGTTTTAAGGGGCAGAACTACGAGGTCATCTGCCCCTATTATGAATGTAAGTGGAACGCAGATTGTACACTTGCAGCAGACATGAATGCGACTTTTTACATATCTTGTGTCCTTGTTTCATCTTCTGGACAATTACGTATTGAAATTACGAACCCTGGTCACTACTGCACCTCATATATGTGCTAAAGTTTGTAAATATATGTTTTTATTTATTGCTATTTTTAAAACGACAGCCATGTTTCGACAGCGCTTGTATCTCGTTCAACTGTCAACAAGGTGCACTTCAGCGGCACACACCGAGGCGCACACATTGTTGCGAACATGTGAGATACAAAATCACCGTTGATAAAAAGAAGTGAGATACAAAATCACTGTTGATCAAAAAAAAATATTCATCTGGACGCGTTAGGTTGTAACCATTGTCAAAACTCACTGGTCTGAGCGTGTTAGGCTGTAACTATTGTCAAAAACCATTGGATTGGACAAAACGAAGGTTAGAATGGCTGGATGTTGGTGTGGCATAGTACCGCAAGGGCGAGGTTGGCAGAACTGTTTTGATTATGATTGATGTGAACAGTGGCGGCCACAGCTGAAATTTTGCCTGGATAGTTCTTGATCCTATTTGGGATGGTTGGGTGGGTCACAGACAGCGGAGGAGGAAACATCTATTAAAACATCATTCCCCGATTTATTTCTCATCGTTTGATAAGGTACTATACAGAATGTTATCGCTCGTTCTATTTTCATTCAGTGCTACCAAACATTTGCCATGCTGAGCGTGTCTTGTGTCTGAAATTAGCTAAAATACCTTTTCTCTCCTACCGCTGAGCTCTCAAGGTGAAATGTACAGCTAAACGCCGGAATCTGTAAGGTGCGTTTTATAATAATATTTTTTTTTTAAATGCATACCAATGGCTTCTGCCTGGGCCAATAATTATTAGGTGGAGGCTGCGTTAGCCATGTGCACGAATACACCCCTGGTTTTTGTCTCGCAAAGTAATGTAATTGATGTTTTTTGTGAGAGTGAAATTTCTTAAATCCAATCCAATGGGCTTTGCCTATACCAATAATTGCTACATAGCCGTTGGCCATACGCCTGGTTTCTGTCATGCACAGTGGGGCAATCGTGCATCAATAATCTTTATCCAGACCAGACCTGTGTGGTGTATTTTGTATCCCACATGTTGGCAACTGTGGTGATAGTTTAAAATTTGAAATACACTTATCTTCCGTCTAGTCAATACTTTTTTGTGTGTTTATTTACGCCGTAGGACATTAACTAGACGGAACATGTATTTCAAATTTTAAACTATCATTCGTCAATACGGACCAATCGTGAACAATGTTAGCCCCAACCTGTGGTGATGTCAATGTGTGCGTCTTATAAATAGTTGAAGAGACCTCGTTGCACTGTCGAACATGGCTGCCATCGTGGAATGAGCAATAAATATGAATACATATTTCTCGTGCAGTAGTGACCAAGGTTAGTAATATCAGTTGGCGATGTCCCCCAGAAGACGAAACAAGGCATGAAAATCTTCCATTTGTACTTACATCTTAGGAATTTTAAACATCATATTTGTCCCACCATGGTCTCTGCACAGCTGAAGAAATCAAGCGAATCCACCTCACTTCATGATCTGGGCCGGAATGATACAAACGCATCTGTTTGAACCATTTTTTTTATCGTTCTAATGACTGGCTCATCCCGCAGCTGCAAAATGTGGGAATCTTAAACAGTGTAGGTTTCAACACGATGGGGTGCCGACTCACTTCGCAGTGGCCGTTCGACAACGTCTTTGGGAATCGCTGTTTCATATCACATGCAACACCATCATTCTGTGACTAGCACTTGGTAATGCATTCTTAACGAGAGGTATGGCATGCCAGCTGTTCGCTTATGTCATCGAGTTGATTACTCTGACTCTCAAACTCCGGTCTATCATGCGAAATACGAGGTTCATTTGGAGGCTTTTATATGCTCGTCTACCAAATTAATGTACACTTGTATTATTTGCTGGGTAACTTTATTGTATTTTTAGTGGTGATCGAAATGACAGATTACATCAAGGTCATCTGCCTGACTGAGTAATAAATGAGATTATTAATCTGTAAACTGAAGATGGTTCATACTTTGCATGACATGAGGTTAGGCGTTCCTTAGTGTGTTGTCCATTTGTGACGATTGAGTCTGATAAGTGATTGCATTTATTGGTCTTGCTCAGTAGTATAGGAAGGGCAGTTTTCTCATTTCTTGAGAGTATTTCCAGACACTTCCCAGCATGGAAATTTAGCAAAATACTACACAAGACTGCTCCTCAAAAAAAGAAGAGAAAAAACATTACCGGTATTATTATTTAAAATAATTATTCTTGTTTTCGCATAAGTATGTAGCCGGATTAAATTGTTTTGTTACACTATAATGGCTAACTTGAGTTTAAGAATGTAGTGTATAGGCTACACAAGCACATCTCCAGGTCATGATACAAAAATAAATCTGGAAATTTGTTTATAGATTTTTGTCACAGTACTGGTAACAATATCAGGGATTGATTTTCAATTTTCCAGGATTCTCTGCCAAAAATTCTGTGAAACACCTTCCAGTGCCCTGGTCTGAAGGAGACGACAAAGAAACAAACTGAATTTGATTGCTCTGTAAACTGCTGTATTTTCAAATGTTTAATTTTATGTTATAAATTAAGTGTTCTATTTGAATAATAATTTGTTAAAGAAACCATTGTGTATGATTTGAGCCTTGCTTCCTGAACTGCTGCAATCCTAACACCAACTGTTCCTACCAGAACCAGTAGGCATTCCTTCTAATTCACGAGGTTTCTGTTTTCCTTCTTTATGTCCTTATGAAGGTTCTGCAATTAGAAAGTAGACTGTTTCATACTACTGTATGTGATAAGATTGTCAAGAATTCAGGTGAGAGTTATGTTATCCACATAATATTTCAATTTAGTTAGTCTTATCTCATTCCCAGTAGTAGTAGTATTTAGGGACAAGGTGTTGCCTTTGGGGACATGCTAGGGATGGATCAACCCCTGCCCCCTACTCCCCAGAGATTTTTAATCTGCATGGTGCTGATACAAACCTCTGTTTTCTCTCTCCCCCCTTTCCTTCATGTAATAATACATTGAGTGTGAGGATCAAAGGTCATACTGTTAGTTGAGTGCCTCCTCCCTTCTGTGTAGAATCTTGGAGCATTGAGTTAAAGTATTGCGATTGCTATGCCCTAGGACCATATAGAGACGAAAGGATTAGGCTAGGTAGAATATATTGAATTTAAAAGAAGGCTAATAAATAACTTCATCTGAAGAAAACTGGAATAAATTCCATTAAGTGGTAAATATTGCTAAAATGTAGAATGTAGTTTTATTCTGGGATAAGGAGTTAGAAGCACATCAATGGGCTACTGATACTTGCTTTCTACTAATTTGCAAACTTGTAACTTAACATGTAGACCTATCGTGCGCAAAAGTCCTAGACTTATAAATTGACGGGCGTAAGGGATTCTGTGGGTAGTTCCAGTGGCATGAGCTTTTCATCATTCCAGGTGCGACAGATCAACATAATGCACCCTTACCCCACTCCTTTCTGCTCACAGTTCTTAAAGTGAGAAGTACCTTTAAGGAGAATAATACTAAACTGCAGTCTAAATGATCCTGATCTTGGCTTCCTACAATTTCCACGGACCTCTTGCCACCTCAGTTTTATTATTGAAGGCTTGTATTACGATGGATCATTAAATCACTCTTTGACTTTCTAGGCTGCAGCCAGAGGAGCAATGTGGTGTTCTGACTAGAACAGACTATAACACTACAGTAGGCCTACCATGAAGAAAAACTGGCATACCATTAACTTCTATTGTCTTACTGCCCAAAGAGTTGATACCTCATTCTTGGAGATTTTTGAGCATTATTCTAAATGTATACACCTATTCTTAACAGTATTGTTGTTCATGTGTTAAACTGCTCTCAGTAGTCTATTAGGCCTACAGGTAAGTTGCCCAATAGCTTACTGGCCACATAAAACATTTATCTTAAGTTTCTGTTACAGTTCATGTTGTAATCAACCAGAAAACACGCTATTTGATTCCTACTAAACTAAAATGAATATTTATGTGGACAGGCAATGTAATTTCTCTTCAAAAGAGAGTTGGGTGTATAAGGTTGACATGATCCGCTGGAATACAGTATCCGTTGAATACTATAAATAAGATACCCCTAAATAAAATAAGGTATTAATTAAGGCAATGGCTAAAGAAAATCCTAACTGAAATAGATATTCATGTGAACAGACAGCGTAAATGTTTTCGCAAATGGGGTTAGGTGTACCGTATCTTATCAAGTTGAAGTAATCCGTATGAATGGTCAATGCATACGATAAATAAAACACCATAATAGGCGAAAGTATGGGTTAAGGCAATATGGAACATAGGAAATAGTTAAAAATAAAATGATACAAACTAATTGCGATATTGAGTGGTTTGAAATACGTTGAAATAACGCGCCAATCGATTTACCCGTCATCTAGTGGAAGGCATTCGTACTAAGAAGATGGCTATGAAATCCTGATCCTGAACTCGTAACAAGCGTCATAACAAGGTGCCTTACAGAATACCACTTTGAGCCTCGCTAGCCATTTGTTGTTATGCCTATGGTTATGATTCCGTCGTAACCATTATGGTGGGTTGTTAAGGAGTGAAGTTACAGAATCGGGGTGTAAATTGATTAACAAGTGACAAGCGGTGTTATTAGAAATGGCGGCAGCTACGTTCGCTCTAAACGTGGGACAATATAATTGATATGTAGGGTAGGTTTTAATTACTAAGATGTAAACCTTTGTCATAGTTTCTGTCGGTATAATTATACTGACTAATCAGAATTTATGGATTTACTTTTATTTGTTTGTTTTTCGCGTACCGTAAAAATCCGAATATAGGTAAGATAGTCTTGTACATATTGGACAATATGTAATTTATTCCTGCCAAATGTACCAGACAATTGTTTTCATTTTGCTGAAGACTTCTGTCAAGTAGGGCCTATCCATGTCCATAATGTTCCTATCTATGCTAATACTTGCATGCATGCAGCTGTCTCAATCAAATACTACAAGTAGGCCTACAGTATTAAAGATACAAAGTGACTTGTGATGGAAGCACCCAGGTTTGGACCCAGGTCCTATTTTGACATACACTCTGCATGGCTGTGACTTCTGGTGTCCTATGTGCCAGGGAATAAGGCAAGGATTGATACAATCCTAGGCATGGGCGATGAAGTCGACAAAGAATGTTTGTTGGCTCTAGAAATATATGTTAATATTGTTTGTTTGTGTACTTGCTAGAAGATATTAATACAGATACCCTCCAGCTAAATAATAGTAGGCTTTATTGGCTACTTTGTTATCTTTCCTCTGGTCCTCTATTATGCTTAGCCTAGAGCCTGCAAGGTGTAGGCCTACTACATTGTTGGATGCAAAAGCCTAGGAGTACAGTAGGGCTTCATTCATTAGTGTACGTTAGCCCATAGCTCTTTTGAGTGCTGCTTCATTGTAGGTTTCAGTCTTACTGTGTTAGTAATCATCATTTTATGTATGCAGCATGCCAAATTGTACCTCCCTATTTGATGGTGGAGCCTGCTAACATGCATTTTATAGCTGAGAGAACAAGGGTTGTTCTGGCATCATTTTCCTTACACTGAGGGTTAAAGTTCTCTTAGCTTGATCACTCGAAATATGTAAGAAAGTTAGCATTGTATTCCTGTGCATGACAATGGAGTTCAGTATCTAGTATTTGTTCTAGGTGCTGAATAGCACCCAAATCTGTAATGGGTTCTTTACAGTCTAGCTGGAAACTGTTCTCAATGAGTGAATGACAGTTTGTAGTTCCAGGAAGAAAGGCTACCATGTTTTCAGCTCCCCTATACCTTGTAGACACACAACTCCCTAGTCTTACCCATTAGGCCTAGATACATGCCTGGACACAATTCTTGTTTGACCACCTCATGTAGTGGCTAGCATTCTCGGTTCTTTCCCCAGAGGTCTGGGTTCGTTTCCTGGCCCTGCCCATAAAAGTAATTCTGATCTGAGGTCTGAAACGGGGTATGCTAAGCCTCATGTGGCAATCCTGAGGTGAGGTGGATTCGATTCCCAACTAGGCCATCTTGGAAGTGGTTTACCACGTCTACTGCAGGCAAATGCCAAGATGGTTCCTTATTTATGGCCACGGCTGCCTCCCTCCCAATCCTCACCTAAAGTACAAAGACACACTAATACATTCACCATATCAAGAACTATTGCGAGAGCATCATCAGAAGAAAGCAGAGATTTGGAGCGATTTTTACTCTACTGACGCTATGATACACAGAGAGTGGTCAGTTGTCAATTACGAATTGCGTCTTCTTGTTACCCGATAAGCGGTACATGGTTTTCACCAAAGAGTTTGCCGCACATTACAGTTTCACACACCTGATATAAACTGTGTTTGTTCTCTCTGCGAGAAAACATGTGAGCGTTATCACCTTGCTATTTGCATGAAGAGGAATAAGTCCTTGAAGGAAATTTGTTGTGACTAGTTATGCAGTTATATTTCTTATTTTGTTTGCTTTGGCCATTGGCTGTAATAAATATATTATTAATACAGTCACCATATTACAACATGTTATCGTAAAAAAATACACACACCTAAGTACATGGGTCTCAATGACCACCATGTCCAAGCCCCTCGAATGATAAAAGCAACAACAAAACAACTTGTGTTAAAAGTGGTCGTGCTACAGTGTTGAAAACTTCTGAACTATAAGAGACCCCTGGCCAAACTTTTCTGTTCACAAATCTGTTTCAGCTTTATCACATTCGTCATTTGAGACCTTCTCTAGCTTCATGAAGATAAGGGGTAATAAATGAAACAAGTATCTGGCGCCCAGCCTACACTAGGACTGGGCAGAATAGCAACTCACGTGTGCTGCTCCTCTTCACAGTCCTACTGCAAACAAACATTCCCCCACTCTGCCTCTGCTTTTTTTTTTTTTTTTTACGAGCAATCATTTTTATTCACTGACAGTAAACATGTACATATACAGATGTTGTATCAAAAATACAGGGTGAATCCCACATAAGATAAACTTGTGTGTGGGCTTCATGAACACAATTTCTTAATTTATTTGCAACATGGTATTTGACTGATAATAATAAGAAAAGTTTATAGCAAAAGCATTAATTATAAGGATACTGAAAATAAAAGAAGATGATACATTACTTGTTTCTGACCGAGTTGGTTTAAAAATGTTGGTGAAAATTTATAAGTTCATTTACTCTATCAAAGTTACTAAGGAGCCATATAAAAAGCCGTTTCTTCAATATATTCAGGGTATTATTTGTCACATTTACTGGCAATATATTGTATATCCTAGTGCTAAGACAACTTAAATTCCTTTGGCCAAGTAGTGTGTTTCGACGAGGGATATTTATTCCAGTTCTGTCTTGAAGTCTAGTGCACATTTCAAGTTTTTGTCCATTAGAGAAGAGCTTCATATTTTTATGTATAAATATGATTGATGACTGAACAAATAACTGTCGTATGTTAAGCAACATGCTTTGTTGATACAGTTCACATGTTGGAAAAGTTGGTGGCCTTTTGTACATAACTTTTAGAATGAAATTCTGGCAGGTATTTACCTGAGCCAAATGTGAATCAAGTATTCCACCCCAACCATTTATTTTATATTGTAGTTGTGACTGGACTAAGGCAAAATATACAGTTCTCAAGACTTTTGCTGAAAGGATATTTCTGATTCTGTAAAATATATAAATTAACTTTTGAAGTTTATTGGCCAACGTTGATGCATGCATATTCCATTTTAAATGACTATCTATAATAACCCCTAAATATGTAGCATTCATTGACTTCTGTAGGGTATAGCAGTTGCATCTTTCGCCATTGTTACAAATTGGTGTGTGGATCTTCAGTGTTAAATTGTCTGTGGGTTGTAATGTTTTGTTGTGTGAGAAGCATAGGTATTGTGTTTTGGTTTCATTTAAGGTAAGGAGGTGGTTTCTTAGCCATTTTTGGACTGTAGCAAGGGTTTCTTGAGTTCTATTAAAAGTGTCCTCCCAAGTTGTTCCTGTGACTGTGACGACAGTGTCATCAGCATATGAGGTAATCATCGCATTACAGTTCAGCTTACACAAATCGTTAATATATAACAGAAAAAGAATAGGACCTAAAACTGTTCCTTGGGGAATTCCAATTTTTACTTCAGCACTTCTACTTAGAGTACCTTTGATTCGTACCTTTTGTATTCTGTTAAAAAGAAAGCTTTTTATTAGTTCTTGAGGAGTACCACGAATACCTTCCTTTTCAAGTTTTCTAATGAGTATATTGTGGTCTACGGTGTCAAAAGCCTTTCTTAAATCCAGGAACACAGAAATTGTTCTTTTAGAACTATCAATGGCTTTATACAAATAATCAGTAAGGGAGAATATTGCATCTTGAGTACTAGTGTTTGGTCTAAAACCAAACTGATTTGGTGACAATATGTTGAACTTATTCAGATAGTTAAGTAATCTGGTTTTGATGCATTTCTCTAGTAGCTTAGAGAGGTGGGTTGTGAGGGAAATTGGTCTATAGTTATTTAACTCTCTTTTATCATCTGATTTATGGACTGGGATTATGATGGCAATTTTGAATGAGTCTGGAAATTGTCCTTTCGTTAGTGATAAATTAAAAATATGGTGCAGTGGTTGTAGAATTTCTGAACTAATTATCTTAATTGTTTTACTAGAGATATTATCATAGCCATTTGCTGAGTTATCTTCTAGAGCAGCTATGTGGTTTGTTATTCCTGATTTTGTTATGGGTATAAAAAAGATAGACTGAGGTTGAGATTTTGCAGTGCTATCACGTGCATTTGTGTTGTCAGGTTCCTTTCTTGTATTACTCGGTCAGAAACAAGTAATGTATCATCTTCTTTTATTTTCAGTATCCTTATAATTAATGCTTTTGCTATAAACTTTTCTTATTATTATCAGTCAAATACCATGTTGCAAATAAATTAAGAAATTGTGTTCATGAAGCCCACACACAAGTTTATCTTATGTGGGATTCACCCTGTATTTTTGATACAACATCTGTATATGTACATGTTTACTGTCAGTGAATAAAAACGATTGCTCGTAAAAAAATGTCAGACACTAAAAATCGGTTCCGAACGTAGTAATGTGCGTTCGTAAAGATCACAGTCAATCGTAGTTACTTTATATGCGAGATTGGTGGCCATTGTAGCCCAAACATTGCCACGTGGACCTGAAATTCTAGCCAATATAAGCGTCCAGAAAATCAGCATTGAGTGTCGTCTCTCTTATTATATGCTCCTTGTTTCGCACTACATTTGGATATTTTGTTTTTATCTCAAAGCCCATTCTGTGATACATTCTTTGGCATTTCCGATTGTAAATTGTAAGAATGGCGACGAATTTTGAATGGATGCAGGTTAAAGTTGCAGGGTTAAATAGTGATTTAAATAGAAAACATGCTCTTTCGGAAATAAAAATTGCAATAAGTTCGCAGACAGGTGCTCAACAAAAATATATAGCTCAGAATTTGCAAGTTGATGTGATATTTGACTGTTTGAATTCTTCGGAAAGGTATGTACGCTGGATGACGAAGCTATTTACATTTGTTGTTACCATTTACTATCATGTTGCTGTTGGAGAATCAGTCTTATGAGGATTATTATCTCATAATTAACGTTGCGAAGTATGATGATAGCTTACTGTCTTATTTGAGTCGTAAGAAATATTGAAGATAAATTGCCGGCTGGCTGCGTGGCTCAGCGGTAACGTTCTCGCTTGCTGTCCCCAAGGTTGCAGGATCGAATCCTGGTGCAGTCAGCTGGCATTTCAGGATGCGCGATACATTTACTGGCATGATAAAGATCCCCTTCGGGGCAAAATTCCTGCACCAAGGCGTCTCTAAAAGCCGCAGTACTATAGTTAAAAGGGAGGGACGTTAAACAAATAACTTTATTATTAATTGGCTGGGAGGATAGTAGTACACTGCAGCCAAAGATATATTAATGCATCTAATATAGAGTTATTAATAATGGTACTGCCATCGGGACTCGCACTCCAGTCCTTTGGACATGGATGACCGCTTTGTTGCAGTGTCGTCAACAGTGCCCTGCTAGCCACCCGCGGCCAAGGCCGCAACTCAACCCGACCATTCTAATCTTCGTTTAGTCCAATCCAGTGGGTTTTGACAATGGTTTTAGCCTGCGGGCTGCGTTAGCTTTGTATGCATCCCTGGTTTTTGTAATAAGTGTGGTGTATTTTATACCCGACATGTTGGCAAAAATTAGTGCGTCCATTCATTGGGAAAATTCGTGTTGACCAACTGAAGAGCTACATATGCCAGTCAGTTGTAATTGTTATTTCAAAGGGCAGAACAGCGAGTCATCTGCCCTTGAGTTGGGTTTTTGATGGGAGTTTTTAGTGAAATCTATCACATACCCAGAATGCACTTCAATCTCATAGCCTACTTTCAAGTTGCCACTAAAATAAGGAGGATGTCTTGGACCAAAGTAAGATTGGCATGGTGTGAGGTGAGACTGTTAAACACTGTTCCTCCAAGAATCAAGAAAATTTGTAAATTCTGGAGGAGAGCAAATCCTGGCTTTCACCCTTCTACTTGGCTAATAATAATATATGATTTTCATACCTTGTTTCTTATTCTGGGAGTCATTACCTATTGAAATTGCTGTCAATTATCACTACGGCACCGGGAATATGTACTAAATTACATAACTGAGTGTTTCTATTTCTTGCTCATTTAACGCTGGCAGCCATGATTGTCAGGCACATGAGGTTTCTTCAGCTGTTACCGAGGCATACACATTGACGTCACATTACTGTTGCCCACATGTGGGGAACCAAAACAATTGGTCTGGATAAAGATTATCGATGCTCGAGTACTCCCTCTGTGGGTGCATTTATTAGCTGTGGGCCGTGTTACCTATAGATCTTCCAGCGTTGAGAAAAGACTATGGGTCTGTTATGTTATTGTTGTTTTAAGGGGCAGAACTACGAGGTCATCTGCCCCAAACTATGGGTCTTACGGGCGTTTACTTTTAACGGAAACATACCCCCCCCCTACACTGGGGTTATTACCTCACCTTTTGTCATGAAGGAACTCTTTTTCGTCATAATAGCTTCGTACAATTATCAGCCAATTGATTACCTCTGTTATTGCATACAAGTACCGTTTATGTTACGTCTTAGTAATTTAAAAATTTTCAAGGTTAGCACGGTAGAAAGAAGAGATTCGTCCTTTGATGCATGTTCGCCCGGAGTGGAGCACGTGCTCAGTTCTGCCGGCAACATAAGTTCTGAAGCACTATCCGTTATTGGTGTTACTGTTGTGTTTCTGTTTTATTTTCTGTTTGATCGAATCAGGGCTGCCGACAGTGGGGTTCATACCCACTATCTCCCGAATGAAAGCCCACACCTGCGCGCCCCTAACCGCACGGCTAACTCGCTACAATATTACAAATATTAATCTAAACAAAACAACAACAAGTATAAAATTGAAAGAAACTAAATTATAGCCTAACTAATAACAAAAAAGGTGATAATCAACAGTATTGCTAACGCAAAAATTGTTAACATCGTCAGCATACATCCGAGAAGGAAGGGTTGTGCTCTCGACATCTGTCAATCAGTAATGTGTCATATTACAACAAAATGAATGTCGTTATTGGTTCTCTTCGCGTATCCTTAATACTGGTCCAATCCATTAACACCTGCAAAACTGCTCCTTCGTGGGCGTGTTCTATTTCAGGTAGCTGCTGGGGTTGTATTGTCTCGCTAACTTATGGAAGGACAGTACTCGAAGCGGGTGAACATAACGTATGACGTCGGCGCTATTATGCCTCGAGTTAGCAACACTGTCGCCATAAGGATCCACAGTCTTTTCTCAACGCTTGATGCTCTAATAGTAAATATTGATCTAGGCAAAAACCATTGGTCTGGATAAAAATTAGGAATTGGCAAGGCTGTATTTGTTCATAATTCATGCGTATAAAAGCACACTCTGCTGGAATTTTACTATAAAAGTCGTAATCTAAAGAGGGAATGGCAGGTGGGTTATAGACAGCAACTACAGTATTACTACATCATTTCCAGATTTATTTTCATAGGATTTTATAGGATTTGCTCTGGTCTTACCAGATAATTACTGCTTGTTCTACAAGCAAGAGGGTCTATTCTCTGTGAGCTACCAGAATGGTATTGACATTTGGCTGGAAATTCCACGTCAGTCATCACCCCTATGCCTCTTGACCATGTTCGCATAGCTGATGTCATAATACTCGGCGTTGCAATATCACAGCCCATGTTCGTCAGTGCCTGGTCAGCTTTGTCACTGACTTGTAAGTGATCGCTTGTTATTCTAACTGTTTGGCAACCTTGTTCCCTGACCACATGGCCAGGCGAGAACTGTCAATCCCATTCTGGCAGCTCACAGATTATAGAGCGCAAGCCGCAGGTTAGGTTTGTGTTCGTATTTAAAGCCTTATTAACTAATAAAATTTAACATGTATGCATTGCTTGAACCTTAAGTTTGTCCATGATGTCATAGGTGTCGCCATTTTGTGTCTAGGGGAATTTTGTAGTGTAATATATCGCGATCTATGCTACTCCCGTTTTTTATTAGTTTGCCTGTTATGGCCTGTATTATGAAAGAAGAACGCTGACAGCTGACGAAGCCAGCACGTGGGGAAATCATACCTGCCAACCCTTCCGATTTATTCGGAAACTTTCCGAATTTTCACCTAGTCTTCCGATCTTCTTAATTACTATTATTTCTTCCGAATTTCGGACCCCAGTGATATATTGTAAAAGAAAAAGGAACTGCAAATAATTTCCATTCTCAAGGAGATTCTCTCGTAAGTCGTAATTGCTTTCGTGATTTGCATAACCTTGTGTTTTTGTGTAAGTTTGTGTAAGTTCCTCGCTTGGCAGTGAGCTCCATAGCTGCGATCTTGGAATGGTGGGTCAGCTGATCTGCCTATCACGTACTGATTGGTGGTATTTTACGGACAAACAGGTGTCAAGCCTGCGCTGATTAGTCGAGGCTGGCCAAGTGACGATGCAGTATGGGATTCAAACCTTGTATGCTACGCGCGGCGATTGTGACTTGATCCGTTTGATGCCACGTGTTTATACTCTGCTAGCGTCACGTTTAGTGCGTCGGTAGATAATTATTTCAACGAGTTGTGTCGATGATTGTTTCGTGTCGTGTGTTTTAAGTTTCTCTCGTCACATCATGGCAACAAAACCTCAGAAACGTCATCTTCAAGTGTTCAAAGTAAGCTATAAAACTGAATTTCCATTAATTGTACAATCTAGTAGAGGAAATCATTTTGCTCTTTGTTCCGTGTGTCGTTGCGATATACATATTTCTCATGGTGGAAAAACTGACATTGTAACTCACAGCAACACTCTAAAACACAAGGACAGTGCTAGTTGTTTACAGAAGAACAAAAAATTTGGTACGTTTGTTCACAGGAATGAAGACAATGCTGCCATTCGAGCAGAATGTGTGTTCACGGCGTTCATCGTAGAACATAACCTCTCTTTATCATGTTCCGATCACGTGGGTCAATTGTTTAGAAAAATGTTCCCGGATTCGGAAATTGCGAAGAAATATGCCTGTGGGAGGACAAAAACATCCGCCATTGTTCATGAAATGGCACGTGACGCCGATTCAAAAATTATTAATATTTTAAAATATGGGCCTTTCGCCCACGCCACGGTATCCTGCGCATGATGAAATCTATAATTTAAAAACAATCTTCCTATTTTTGACTTCCGAAGGTTGACAGGTATGGGAAATGCTGCATTGCCACTGTGACATCTGTTGTATTTACGTGAAACGAGAGAACCTCCATACCGATTTTATACACTTTTTACTGTTACCTGTAGGATCTTCTAACCGGTGAAACTATAAGCAAATACACAGCAATAGGTACACGGGATAATACTGAGTGATAAGGTAAGGCTACTATGTCAGGCCATGTGCTCGCCGCTGTCCTCGAGTACATTGCAACACTGCTCATTGTTGCCAAGGAGACCGTTACCCCACTCAGCTCCTCTACACACCTCATCTTACGAATAGATGACAGCTGTCAGCATTCTTCTTTTGTAATACAGACTATAGTTAAGCATGAATACTTGAATACATTTCACTGCCCACTTAACCATTCTATTTTACTTTATGTAAATATATTTACAAATGAAGATATTACGACAACCCAACTGAAAATGTTCTGCAATCCACTAGTTGGAAATCATGGTTTAGTAATACCTTGTCTAAAGTCTTGTATCGTATTGATTTGTTTACCCAGTCTGGCTTGTTCGATGCAGTTTATTACTTACGAAACAAAATAGCCAGTGTTTGGCCACTGAGTAAGTTATTGAGGAAATATGATAAACAATTGTCACGAACTATAAAAAAATAAATGGAATACCTAGGGCTTAAATTTACTTTCTTTTCTTCTTTTATCCTCCATACCTGAACCTAGGCTAACAGTCTCCTTGTCTTGTATGTAGTGCATTAAATTTGATGTAGCTTGTTTTTACTGTTGTTTTATAGCGAGGAGATTGAATTGGCATGCCATACCTTGACCATTTTATTACGCTCCTTAGACTCGACCACTGTTATCGGTCAATATGGCACAGCAATAACACGAGCACTCTCCCATCCATCATCAGAAGTGAAAACACTGGCCATCACTGAGGTGAGTATGTTAGTGTCAGGCACAGATTTATCACATTGTTGGTTATATTTGGCTGGTTAGGAAGTGCTCGATCAAAGTTCCAACGTTCGCCACTAGGTGTTATATTCTGTATTTCAAAAGAATGAACCTGAAGGAAATGGCGGGAGCTTGGAACAGCTGAGCTGTGTTGCCAAGTTTTTATTGTTGATGTAGAACAGCTGATTCGAATAAAACACAGGGCTACACTTCGGATAATATTTCAGTACTATTATGCGCAATATAATGGAAATGTCGATCCTGAGTCAATGCCGAGGACATTCAAATAGAGAAATACGGTATAAAATGAATAAATAACACACCGAAGCTATGCTACCTTTGTCACAGTTATTCAATAAATACGAGAAAGAGGCCAAACACTCGACAGCTATACAAATATAATACAAAATACAAATTCAAAGTAATATGATGATGAATATATCAACACTCACCATGCAATGATTATATCCTTCAAGATGAAACTAGAGTTTGGGTGAAGGTCGTTCACAGTTTACAGTAGTTAACACAGAACGTAGAAATAACATCATGACAATACCAAGCACACTCACTCAGTGTATCGCGACTCTGTACGGTTAACAATAGCCTCCACATACGCAATGTTAAGGTAAAGTATTTATCACCAAGCACACAAACAAGCTGTTCTGTGGCGATATTATTGCAGAGATTATACATTGTCGATTTGTAGGTTATTGAATGACTAGCGTTAATTTGAACACTATGGTATGCAGTGAAACATTACTGGATACGTAAACATTAAGACTAAATGTGCATAGCCTATTTTGTACGTCACGCATGTATTTTAAATTAAGTGTATTTGAATTGAACAACCAAGGCTAACCATGAAAATAGTTTGATGTCGAAATGAACGATAGCCGGCCGTTAAAGACTGGCGCGCGCGGTCTCCAGTTGTATTTCCAGCATTTTCCCGCGTTCTTCCTGCGGTACTATTTACAACTTATTGACTCAATGCTTAAAGTAAACGAAACGATGGCAATGAAACAAACTCCGACACAGTTAACAGGCGACTGAATGAATGACAATAATAAGCTGGCAACGTATGGTATTGGTTGTCAAAGTCCAGCCAATAGGAGCCCATGGAGGTCAGCTATTCCAAGCTCCCTCCATTTCCTTCACGTTCATTCATTTGCAATACAGACCTATAGTAACTGTGGTGTCTGGCAGCCAAAGTTGGAACTACTTGAAATTGAACTTACATTCATCATCATCATCATCATCATCAATGTCCCACTCCAGTCGCCCGGGTGTGGTTTGAACTTACATTCATCTTCATTAATTTCATCTCCCATTAACTCTTCTCATGAGGTTGGCATCAGGAAGGGCATCCGGCGGTAGAAACTATCAGCCACGTGGTTCATCGCATCACATCTTCCACCCCGTTGGAAAACTGGACATAACCAACGCATTATCCTTTATGGTTAATGTTTTTGCTTCATACTACAGAAATATAACAAATATTAATCACAGATAATTCTTTTTTGGTTATTTTTTTGCATGTCCCAGTAATTGGGTTTATAGTGTGTTGACCAACTGAAAAGTTGCAATATCAATTGTCAATGTGGCAACACTGAAATCTGGCTTCAAAGCTCTCTCTATTAATTTTTTTTGAATTTTAGAAATGTACATCTAAAAAAAAAGGTGACTATTATTAGGACTGAGGAAGTTTTTGATCAGTGACTACATTAAACTGGACTAATTTTTGTTTGTATTTCTCAGTTGCAGCGTGCAGCAAACAATGCAGCTCTTATTCCACAACTTTGCCAAATTGATCTTTTGTTGAAAGTGATAAACTGCTTGAATCTTGATGATTTATCAGTAGCTAAATGTGCTGCGGCATTGCTTGTGAAGATTGGAAAAACAGCTGTAGGGTTGAAAGCTCTCTACCATGGGGAGGTGTTGCAAGGCTTGATAAATGCTAAAAATGCAAGAGATGTAGTTCGCTTCCGTGTATATGAGGTAAGATAACATATCTGTTAATTTTATTGGAATTGTAGAATTCAATTTAAAAAATAGCTGCGCTACAGCAGTTATATCTGTTAAATAAGACTTTACAGAGACCACAATCAGGATTCAAACCCAAATCCCATGCTCTCCGGTCAGGCATCCTTAGCTTGGAACTCCACTTTGGGCCACACCTCAATCAGGACTCTCTTCAAGTCATAAATGAAGTGGGTGCTAGTGGGAACTTTGTGGGTATTTTGGAGATATCTGTGATCTCTTAGATAAAATCCCAGTCACCTGAGCGCCAAAGTTGGAACCTGTCTTCCACACAAACCAAGGGTTGAAAATGTTCATGTTGGCTTATCAGTCAAGACAGAAATTTCTCTAATCAGCTTGGTCAAACAAGAGTAGGCCAAATCTGAGGCTACGGACACACTTGCGAGATTTCCCGCAGCGGGACTGCGTGAAATCCTGGGTTAAAAATGCACAACAATGACTTAGATTGGACCGGTCGCACACAGCGTGACTTCCAGCAGCGGGACAAGGCACGTTTTCAAGGCCGCCCGCTAGAGAATGGGCCGAGGTCCATTTTGTTGGAGTGTGTTTTCCCGCTCAATTCCTGGCCACACTTGCGGGAAGAAGACGCTGCGGTTTTATTGCGCTCTTGTTAGTTTTGTATTGTGGAGGCCATGTGTGGAGAGCTCCTTGGAGGCCTTGAGGTCCTTTGGTTTTTACTCTGTGCCAATTATTGTGTGCTTTGTTTTTGTTTAAAAGAGAGCGTAAAAAGAAACAAAAGGAGGTTCCCTAGTCTAAACTTACAGCCATATAATTATACGAGGGCCGTACTTTGTTTTACATTTTATTTTTTTCTACCCAAATGAAGTACAGTAAAAAGAAATTAAGTGTAAAACAATATAGCACGCTCTTCGTATTTAAGTACCGTACCTAAAGTACTTATACTTTGGAGAATGTTAGACAGTGAGTTAATTTTTTTGGAGGTACAAAGGTACCCGTGCCTTTACGACACAAAGGACCAACACTCAAAAACAGAGAAATGATGGATCCAATATTTTCTTTGACGACGATGAAGGTCAACCAACGCAGCAGATAATGCAACAATGGAGTTATTATTTAATTGAATGCCTTCCATATGCAGAGCAATGGCAATGCTTTGTTACTCACAATATACAACACACTAATAAAATCACGCTGTGCAAACACGGGGATAGCAGTGACGCCTAGCGATGTGGAATGACAATACATAATATACATGGAATATATAATATACCGGTACTGACATTCCACGTCGCTAGGCGTCACTGCTATCCCCGACAGATGTTTTGCACGCAGAAATCCAGCGTGACAAATCGCAAGTGTGGCCATCCCCTTCGCAGGTTGTTCAGCTGCGTGAAAAAGACTCAGTCCCGCTGCGGAAAATCACGCAAGTGTGGCCGTAGCCTAAGTAAGATGCCTGCCTGGACAGCAAACATTAAAGCTTGACTGTACTGTAGTGTCTCATTTTCAAGCCTTACGCAGCATATATTTTTTTAAATCAGTACTTTACTTCTTGCTGTGTCAGTAATGACCTGTGAAAACCATTTAACATATTCAATTTCAATAACTGTCAGAAATTGTTGGCAGCTCCCACTCACCAGACTTGATTGAATGGGTATATTTGTTTGATATTTATCATAAAACAGATCATATGTACAGTTGCAAGCTTATAGAATGAGTAGTTCAGTTGAGAGCAGTAATTGAAGTCCAGTACAGCAGTGACAAATTATCATATTTGCCTGAACATGTTACTTCATGTAGGGTTTCAGGAAAATTGTAGTTACATAAATAAGAATTATGCAGCAAATAATTTATGTCAAGAGCTGTATAGCGCTTAAAACTTCTGCTCTCAACTTAACCTCTCAATTTTCAAGCTTGCAACTGTACCGTTATATTGCTTGTTAATTCACATGGTAAGTCCCTTTTTGAGTTAAAGATAAAAATAAAAATAATGTAATAAATATTAATATATTTTACAACTGGCACCATATGAGTTCCATTACCTGTCCCTGTACTGTTCAATTTAATTTTGTGCATTCTACTTTTTTTTTTGTGGTGGATAATCTCAGTGTTCCACTCTGTGTTAAAACATCAATCACCGCCTATCTTTCTTTATCTCGATTTCTTTTCGGGACTCTTGTCTTCTCCCATTTGCATCATATTCCATACCATTTTAGTTTACTGATCTCAATCTTGTGCGTATGTCAATATAGGTGTGTAATATGTTAAATACCAGATTTTTTTTACATTTCTTGGTAACTTACTGGTTCCACACCCGACCCCTCACACTTTGGTAAAAACCCATTTCCTCACTTATCCTTCCATCTACTGTAATATTTCCCCTACCATCTTGCACATTTCTCGATATAACTACCGTCTAATTCTTCTCCACATTGATTTTCTTTCCATGCTCTTCTATTCCCTGGTTCCAAACATTACCTTGTTCTTAGACTTTCAATTCAGCATCCTCCTATATCATTATCTCATCAGCCAAGAGTAAGGCCTTAGTCCCTTTACTTCCAATTCTCCGTTTTACTCATTAATGGATTCCATCCTTGACAGCGAGGAAAAGTATAAGGGACAATACACTCCCTTGTCGTAGACCGGTTTCTACATTGAACCAGTTTGTTTGTCCAATCATGATCATTAATTCTGGAGGAGACCAAATCCTGGTTTTCACACTTCTACCTGGCTAATCTTTACTTAGTATAAAACAAAGCCCCGATTCTTGGATGTCGCGGGTAATCTCGAGAACCACGGGATGGATTTTGATGCGGTTTTCACCATTCTGTAAAGGATATCTCAAGGAAGGTTTCTGTAGAAAATAATTTATTTATGATCAAAGGAAGCCAAGCAGTAACGATTTCAGTGAGAAAGTAAAAATAACAGTGTGTCGTGCGCATTTTAGCTTACGCTGGGCAAACCATAAAAAATATCTATATACTAGGAGTGTAAGAATTGTTCAGCATGAAAAGTTCTACAAAAAAAAGTCTGCGAGAGCATATCTCTTTATCTTCAATACATCGCCCACTATAAGTGTTTTTACATTTTCATTTCTTCCAACAATCTCCATTCAGTTACTGAGGTGACAGTTTATGAGCTAGCTAGGGGCGAGCCTATCACCCCAGTTACAGCCTAGCTAGTAGGAGAACCTCTTACCCCAGATACAGCCAGCAGCAAACTGTCAAGTCGTGTTGAGTTAAGACTTCAGAGAAGAGTGGTTATGTTTGGAGTGTCCCTGAAAGTGCAAGTCAGCTTTTCTTCACACATGCATCTCCATGATAATATAATTAATAGTCCAGTCAGTGATTTTAACCCATCATGCCGAGAAGTAACTCGGATATAGGTCGTAGTTCATTGATATCGGGGAAAAAAGGGCTTATCACGTAATGCATTCATAACTGTTCGTGAGCGAAGCCGGGCGGGGTGCTAGTTATTGATAATATATGATTTTCATACCTTCCTGGGAGTCATTAGCAATTGAAATTACTGTCAATTATCATTGCTATACTGGAAATATTTGCTAACTTACATAAATACAGTATTATTATTGCTTTCAATGGGCCACAAGACTCAGAGTCTACAAAACACTAGCTAGACCTGTCCTCACATATGGAAGTGAAGCATGGACAATCCGAAAACGAGACGCAGCTAGGATCACTGCTGCTGAGATGAAGATTATGAGACGCACAGCAGGATACACATGTTGGGACCACAAAAGGAATGAGGATGTGATGAAAAAACTAAAGACAGAACCTGTATTAAACTACATAGGAACCTATAGGAAGAACTGGAGAGACCACGTCAACAGAATGCCTAGGGAACGAGTCCCAAAGCAGATCGTACGATACCAACCAAAAGCGGTTCCATCTATTGGACGTCCAGCTAAAAGATGGAATGAGACCGTAACGGGCCACCTGGCCTAATTCTTGACTGTCAGATTATGACGATTGGGCCACTTCCGTCAGTTTATACCAGGGATTTTTGTTTTTCCTATCAGCCCAGTACTTCTTCATTCTGTCAGATTGCAGGCTTCTTCCATCGTCTGAAATCACCCTTCCTATTGTTCGTTTGTTGATCTTAGTTAGTTTGTAGAGTGCTTTGTTAATCATAGAGTTTCTTGATTTTGATATTTTGTTTTTTAAATCCTCAATCGTAATTTGTGATTCTCTCATATCTAAGAAAACACTTAAGTTAATTATACGCCAAATCAATACTAATAAAAACACACTTAAATGTCTACAATTTATAGATCATTTGAAGTGTACATGTTTCGAAACAACAATGGTTTCTTCTTCAGTACAATTGTTGTTTCGAAACATGTACACTTCAAATGATCTATAAATTGTAGACATTTAAGTGTGTTTTTATTAGTATTGATATGGCGTATAATTAACTTAAGTGTTTTCTTAGTTATTCTGTCAGTACGGATCAAAACAATTTGCTATTATGGCAAATATTTTTGCTTATTCTCTCATATCTTTCTTAATTTCTATAATCCATCTAATATTACTCTTACAGTTCCATAATTTTCCTATTTATCATTATCATTATTAATAATAATCTCCAATGCCAATTTGTGTAGACACGTGACAAGGATGTTGTACTTAGTGCAGGTGGTTGTGGATATAGCTCAACATTCTGCTACTGAGCTACAAGCCAGTGTTGCGTGTGGCCTGCTACCTGAACTCATTGATGAGTTCAGATCAGATGATATTCTCCTCCAGCTGAATGCTCTTGAGCTCCTCACCAAGCTTGCAGTCACTCCTCATGGTTTGTACTACTTGGAGCAACAGAGAATACTAGATTTCCTCTGTGAGAAGGTGGCTAACAACAAAGGAGATATCGAGGAATCACTTGTACTGCCAGGTATGTACACGTTATATACAGAATTTATTTCAGAAGGCTATTGACATCTCTAAATGAGTTTAAGAATGAAGGCAATAAGAAAAATGAACATCACATAGCTAAACATAAATCATTTTAATAATTGCTAAATTTGAATAATTTTGCTACAGTATCTGCGATTAAGGAATTTGCATTCTAAAACATACTGTACGCTTCAGCTAAGTCATTAGATTGTAGACCTTATATAACTAACCATGTGTTACAAGATGCAGCATACAATTCATTCCTGATACTGTAATATGTACTGCTGGTTACTGAGGACAAAACCCCTGGTTTGTATGCCAACGAATGCAACTATGGGTGGAAATACACTTTATCACCAGCCCAACAAAGTGCACGTTTATTGATAGCTGAGCACCAGGGTTGGGAAGTTACTGGTACTTGCCATAAATGGTAGCTAAGTTACAGTTACATTGTCAATGAATGGTTACTTTTGTTTAAAAAGTATAGTTGCTTAAAACATTTTTCCCGCTACTCTAATATACTCAATTTGAACGGAATTGTGGATTTCAACACTATGGAATAACAAAATGAAATATTGCGAAACAAAACTATCACTACAGCGCCACAACAACCTGGTGTTCCTCGTGTGGTAGCACATCTCATGCCTTGAAAATGTTTCATTTCATGTGAATAGTATACAGCTGAACTATAAAATATTTTGTAACCAGAACAATAATAATATCAAACTATCAAATTACAGATATCTTACTTGCATATGCTTCTTAAATTTGCTGTGGAACTGCTACTGCTTTATTATTTTTCCACTTGTGCACACTTTACATCCGATTTTAAGAAATTAAATATACCGGTGTATGATGGCTCCATAACAATGGCATATTCTAGTTACAAACACGTTTAAACTTTAGTCTCACCAGAGAAATAATAAACAAGACATTTGGCTTATAACATGGAATATGGCAGTGTCGGTTTCAATCCCTCCCCTCCTCAAATCTTTTAATCAGGTCGGAAGTAAGTAATAAAATGTTGCTTTGTGTTCTCAGGCTTCTGTAGTAGAAAATGTGTTTCTCAAAATTCACTACAGAAACATGCCCGAAATAAACTATTTGGCACGTTTTATACCGAGAATGGTTTGAAACCCTAATTAAGGGTCGGGCCTATTCTCTTGCAGGACTTTCCACAGAAGCTTGTGGGAAGTTTCCTATTCTCAGACCTCCAAGTAAATGGTCTATACAGAGACATGTCAGAATTTCAGGCTGTCTACTACTCTGCAACTACTCAGGGAATTTTTAATTTCTGGAAAACTCAGGGAATAATCAAGGAATTTCAGTTTTACAAGGTCCAGCCTTGAATAATTGGAAATTAGGAATTTAAATTTTGATGGGGGAAAAGTATATTCTGGTGATTGTTGTAGATGTATGTTCTTACTGACATTGCAAGATGTAGCACACAAATTACATGTGTAGACTGTGTTTTTTTATATGAACATTTAACTATAATTTTTGAGAGCATTACTATTGACGAGCTACTTTCAATACTCGCAAGTAAAATAGTTTTTCTGGATGACAAATTTAGAAATTGGCAAAATATAGAAAAGTATATTTTTCTGTACCTTTTGTTTTGTCTTTTCAACTTAGTCATGCTATTCTTTATTGTTCGAGCACTTATTGAAATGCTCTTCAGGTACAAACTCTGTTTTATATATTTATTATATAAAACCAGTTTCTAGCCCCAATCTTAAAACACAAAAAGATCCCTTAAGTCTCGCCAAAGAATATATCAATAAGAGCAATCTGCAAATAAAACTTGAACCACTCTGTATGCCAGTCAACCCCATTGAATATATACAAGTGACTACAAATCTTACTTTGCTAGAAGAGGTCTGCAAGAAAGACTCTTCACCACAAGATCTAAAACAACTGTACAATAGAAGAAAGATATCCATCTAATCAATGGCTAAAAATATTTAGAGATTGCTCTCAAGACAAAGAAAATAGAACTGGAGCAGGAATACATTCATCTCTCTTCTTACTCTACTTCCCAGTAGGCCAAAACAAACTTTGATGCTGAGATAAGAGCAATTTCACATGCACTCCATTAGTTATTAGGCAGAAACATTATCAAAAATGTGTTATCATTAAAGCCCTGCGCGGATGCGAATATCCGCGGATAAACCCGCGGATATCCGCAGCATTTTTCGCCACGCGGATATAGTTTGCATGGCTGTGCGGATAGCGGATACGCTGCGGATAATGTTTGGAGTATATTTGCGGATAGTTTTTAGAATACGATGTGGAACTTTCGATAATATTACATATTTGATATGGCAATCTACAGCTTCATGATTAAAAGAGGAATACTCCTATAGCCTATTGCGTACGAAATATTCGGGTAAGATTTGCAGTTATACACGAGAAGATTATTTTACTCATATGGTTTCAACTACATTTTATTAAGTACCGTTCCGTATGTTTGTAGTAGAAGGTCTTGACATCTCATCATCATCATCAATTTCTCACCGCCATTATCCACGAGATATAATGCTGTCAATAAGTTTGTTAGTTCATCGTGGTGACATCATTAACATTTCTCAAGTCAGCTACTTCGCTGTCTAAGCTATCATGTAAGATCTGGTTCCAGGTTTATCTGTAGATTTATTTCCATCTTGGCACTGAAACGCGTGGGCTGTGATATTGCAACGGAGACAGTTATGACATCATCTATGCGAACATTGAAGGGTCAAGAGGCAGTAGTATGATGACTGACTTAGTGATTTGGAAGTTCCGGCCAAATGTCAATCCCTTTCTCCAAGCTTAAAGAGAAGTTCACTTAGTAAATGTTACCGCGACCGGGAAGTATGAACATCATTCAACCAACATTGATAAAATATCTATTAAAGCAAAACAAGGTGTATATTCAATAGTGCGTGAAACAAAGCTCAAGTCAAGGATAAGGCAGATATTTGGTTACGTTTTCAACGGAACCAAAGAGGTGAACGATATAGTAGGATGTTTTACCTTTAAAAAAGTGTATTCATACTCAGGACACAAATCAGGCACATCAATCCTACAGCGGCACAAGTGCGATAGTAGCCAAAGAAGTATAGCCAGTTTTTTGTCTAAAGCGGAGGTCAGGAAACCAGAATTGAAATATCAGCGGATTTTTATACAAGTATTGCGGATGCGGGGCGGATAACAGTCATGCGGATGCGGATAACAGTCGTGCGGATGCGGGGCGGATGCGGATAACGTTTTGTTTATCCGCGCAGGGCTCTAGTTATCATTACAGATTCAAAAGCAGCCATCCAAGCCGTCTCGTCTAAGCCTCAAAATAAAGAACTGAAAGAAATTTTTTGTATGATAAAAACCCTTCGAGACTCCACAAACAGATCTCATTTCAGTGGATCCCTTCTCATGTTGGAATATCAGGTAGTGGCGTAGTCGGTAGCATGCTGAACTGCTGTGCCCAAGATCATCATCATCATCTTCATTTCCCGTTTCCAGCTTCCTGGGTCGGGTTGTGAATTAAGGACCTCCAACTCTTTCCTGTCTCTCCACCACTCCTCTCCTGTTTTTAGTACTTCTTCAGGTTTTCCTCCTCTCTTCTCTACACACTCCCACACTGTATCTGCCCATCTCTTTCGGGGCCTTCCTCTTGGTCTCTTCCCTGTCATCTTTTCACAGAAAGTTTTCTTTGGTACTCTCTCCTCTCCCATTCTCATCATATGTCCATACCACTTTAACACTGTTGTTTCTATCCTGTCCTGCAGCTTCAAGATTCCTGTCCTTTTTCTAATCTCTTCGTTTCTAACTCTATCTCTTCTGGTCTTGCCCTCTATACCTCTTAGGAATTTCATCTCCGCGGCTTGTATTCTACTCTCCTCTCTTTTTGTAGTAGTCCACGCTCCAGCTGCATATGTTAGTATGGGTCTGTAGTAGGTTGAATATAATACATTTTTACATTTCTTTGGGACATCTCGGTTCCACAGAATACCCCTTATGCTCTGGTAAAAACTGTTCGCTTGTTGTATTCTCTTTCCAATTTCCTCAGTTATCCTTCCATCTTCTGTGATCACACTTCCCAAGTACTTGAAACTTTTAACCACTTCTAGAATTTTCCCATTCAATTCTATCTTTCCTCTTCCTTCCTTCCTTCCTTCCTCTTGACATTACCATTGTCTTGCTCTTCTCTGTGCTTACTTTCATCCCATATTTCACTATTTCTTGATTCCATACATCTAGTTGTTTTTGTACTTCCTTTTCATCCTCGCCCCATATCACTATATCATCTGCAAACAGCATGGCCTTTGTTGCCTCTTGTCCCAATCTCTGTTTAACATAGCGGGTTCAAACCCGGCCGAAGTCGTCGGATTTTTTAAGGGCGTTAAAAATCCTTCAGTATGCCTTCCTTCGGAGGGGAAGTAAGCCGGCGGATCCATGTCATAGATTTATGGCATGTAAAAGATCCTTTCACAGACTAAACTTGTGTAAAGCAAAATTTGTTAGGTTAGATTTCGTCAGAACGCTCTATCAAAGTTCCAACGTTCACCACTAGGTATCATTGATATCTGGTGGCGAAAGTTGGAACTACTTGAAATTGAACGGAACTTGAAGCTCGCCCTTTAGGGTGTCCGCTGGAAGCAGCTACAGACTCAGGCGAGCCGAACATGTCCTCGGACACTCCCGGCACTAAAAGCCATACGATAAATAAATCAGGTAATGAAGAGGCAGACAGATTAGCAAAAAAAAGGTGCCACACTACAACAACCTGTCAGTCAGACTGATTTTAGGTCAGCAAAAAGGATCTTGAAAAATACTATCAAAAACAGGTATGAAGAAAAGGCAAAGAAAACAGCAGAAACCAAATTATGGAAGGACATTGATGCTAAATGGGATCAATATAAATTAACACCAAGAAGAGAAGCTGTAGCCTTCTTCAGACTTAACACAGGCCATGACTGCCTTGCAGCTCATCTGAAACGAATCAACATCCTGAGATCTGAAGATTGCACACTTTGTCACGAACCTGGAAGTAAAATGGATAAGGGGCACCTGCTACGTTGCAACAAACTTGATGTGACTGCTAGAACTTCTGGAAACCTCACACAACTCTTGGAACGCAAGAAAGCTGATGGATTGGAATCCGGGCTAGCCATAGGAAACAACAACATATTTATTATGGCCGCTACTGTTACTTGGAGCCTTGGAGGCTGGATTTAGACAGCTCCTTAACCCGGTCCACGAGGCAATTATAATTGGCTACATGGATAATTCTTGCCAGGCGCGTCCACTTCGCGGGGGTGGGCAACGGTACTGTAATATACCCTGGAACTACAGTACCGGCTAAGTTCTGGTGAGGACCCAGTCCTATGGGGTATAACATAGGCCCCGTGCTCAGGGGTACGTGCGAAGACCTTAACGGAATCTGCAGCGGAGAAGATGGTCTTCGGAACGGTGGAGATTGCGGACGAGGCAACCCAGTACTCAGGGAATAGTATGAGTACAGCATCAATTGGCAGCGTCTGTTTTCCAGGTTAGGGGCGGCTGCAAGGGCGTCTGTTTCCCATGTTAGGGGCGGCCTGTATAATAGCTGGCAGTAGCTTCATAAAATGCCTTTGGGAGTGGCGACCCCATCGTAATAATAGCCTAAAATGGAAATGGCACTTCAGATGATTCGGAGAAGGTTAGGGCGTACCCTGCAGGCGACGCGCAGTTCTTTTGGTACTGGGGGAACTGTGAGAAATGGGCGACCAGTAACCGAAATGAAAGTGGGAATCATGAATGTCATGACCCTGACAGGCAAGGTGGAGGAGGTGGTAGACTTCATGGAGAGGGAGAATGTTGGATTGATGGGGCTGAGTGAAGTGAAATGGAAAGGTAAAGGAAGGAAGAAATTGAGGAAAGGATATACATTATACTGGAGTGGTGGCCAAGAGGCAAAAAATGGCGTGGGACTGATAACCTCGAAATAACTGGAGGAGTATGTTGAAGTGGTCGAGTGTGTGAGTGACAGAATAATGAAAATTAGAATGAAGATGAAAAATGACATGATGGACTTCATACAAGTGTATGCACCACAGACTGGAAACAGAGAAGAAGATATTGAAGTATTCCTGGAGGATGTAGAAAGAGTAATTTCAAATGTAGAAGTGGTGATCATGGGAGATATGAATGCACAAGTCGGAAACGAGAGACAAGGAAAGGAAGAAGTCATTGGACCCTATGGATATGGGAAAAAGAACCGGAAAGGAGAGGAACTTGTAAACTTTTGTGAAAGGAATGGACTGATAGTGGGTAATTCATGGTTTCGGAAGAAAAACAGCAGGAAAATAACGAGATATGGTTGGGGCGATAGAAGAACAAAATCAGTAATTGACAACTTTCTGGTGGAAAGGACTAATCGCAGAAAGCTGATAGATGTGACAGCTTTACCAGGAGAAGCATTTGATGGGGACCATAGAGCTGTGGTGGCAAAATTTAGATGGGAAAAATTGGAAAACCTAAAGGAGATAAGAGAAAGTAAAATAAAAGTATGGAAATTGAAAGACAAAACTGTACAGGAAGATTTTCAGGAGAGATTGAAGCAACAAATCCCAGTTACTGAAGTGGAAAACATAGAAGAGGAATGGTCCCACTTTAAAAAGGCATTTGTTGGTGCAGCAGAAAGTGCTTGTGGCAGGACGTCAACAAGAGTGAAAGAGAAGGAGACACCGTGGTGGAATGAGGAAGTGAGGAAAGCAGTGAAAGAAAAGAAGTCTGCATGGAAAGAATGGAACCGAGATCAAACAGAAGAAAGCAAAAGGAAGTATCACGATAGCAAACGGAGGTGTAAGAAAGTGGTAGGAGAAGAAAAGTTGGGAAGAATTTACACGAAGAATGGAAACAGATGTAAGTGGCAGTAAAAGGATGCTGTATGGGCTTCTAAGAAGTAAGAGGAAAGAAAGAGTTACTACAAAGCTAGTAAAAAAGGAAGATGGAGAGTTGTTAACACACCCAGAAGAGATAAAGGGACGATGGAAGGAGTATTTCGATAAGCTATTGAATGTGAGCAATTGTACTGGTGAGATGGAAGTGACACAACCTGACGCCTAAATAACAGAAGATGATATAACAATGCTGGAGGTGGAATTAGCAGTACAGAAAATGAAGATGGGAAAAGCAACAGGGGTGGATGAAAGCAGTGTAGAAATGATAAAGGCTGCTGGACCTGTTGGTATGCAATGGTTTTATTGACTGCTAAAGTGTGTGTGGAAACGGAAATGTGTACCAAAAGACTGGGAGAAAGGGCTAATAATACCAGTGTTTAAGAAGGGGGACAAGAAGATGTGTGATAACTATAGAGGGATCACCCTCATATCACAGATAGCAAAAATACTGGAAGGGATATTAGAAAGAAGATCGAGAAGAAAGGTGGAAGGAGAGTTGCAAGAGGAACAGTATGGCTTCAGGAGTGGAAGATCCACAGTGGACCCAATCTTTAGCTTGAGGCAGGTGATGGAAAAGAACTGGGAATATGGAGAGGATTTGATCATGACTTTCATAGATCTAGAAAAGGCATATGATAGTGTCCCCAGAGAGAAGGTATGGGAAACCATGGTTAAGAAGAGAAATGTTGGAAATGGTGCAAGCAATTTACAAAAACTGTGTTAGCAGGGTACTGACCCCAGTTGGAAAGACAGATTGGTTTAGGAACAAGACTGGACTAAGACAGGGGAGTGTGCTGTCACCTCTCTTGTTCATAATGGTGATGGATGAAATTGTAAAGGAAACTAAGGAAGCATATGGACATAAAGAAATGAAGTTACTGTTATTTGCAGATGATATTGTGGTCTGGGGAAGGAACACCGAAGAAGTGCAAAAACAACTAGATGCACTGAACGAAAATATTCAGAAGTACGGCCTGAAAATCAGTATAGAGAAAAGCAAGACCATGGTGATGACAAGAGGGGAAAGACAAGGAAAGGGCACTGTGAAAATTGGAAGTCAGAGTTTGGAATTTGTGGACACGTTCAAATACCTAGGAAGTGAATTGATGCAAACTGGTAGGTTGGACATGGAGATTGGCAGGAGAGTACAGCATAGCAATGCATTCTATCAAAGTGTAAGAAAACTTGTTTGGGATAAGGAAGTACCAAGGAAAAGCAAGGAGGTAATGTATAAAGTGTACTATGTTCCCATATTAACTTATGCAGCTGAGACTTGGACCCTGACAAGCAGGCAAGAGAGTAGAATCCAAGCCAGTGAAATGAAATTCCTAAGAAGTATGATAGGAAAGACAAGGAAAGACAGAGTGAGGAATGAAGATGTTAGGAAGGAAGTTGGGATGGGAGAACTAAATGAGAGAATTGAGAAGAATAAACTAAGGTGGTTTGGACATGTAAAGAGGATGGAGGAAAATAGAATACCAAGACAGATGCTGGAGGCGAAGTGCAAGGGTAAGAGAGCAAGAGGAAGACCTAGAACAAGGTGGATTGATTCAGTGAAGAACAGCGTAAGAAAAAGAATCCTGGACTGGGACAAGATCGTGGAAGAAGAATGGCGGAAGGAAAGAGGAAAGTGGAGAAGTGCCATAAATACCCCGACCCGGCAGGAGCTGGATAAGGGGAAATGATGATGATGATGATGATGACTGTTACTCGGGGAATTTTCTGGAAGAAATCAGGGAAATGTGTTAGTTGGTTTTGGTAGACATCCTGTTAACTTGGTACTGTACCTGATAATCTGGAAAGGATCCTGTTGGAATATCCATTGCCCCCGCTGGATTGCCTATTTCTAATTGCTCTGGCAACTATAACATTAGAAATCGCTTCCAACATGGTCTTTAGGGATTTACAGACAGCAGTTACCAGAATATTGTGGATCAACAACCAACTACACGGGGCACTCACCTTTACCAGGGTGTCTACCGGTAACGAAAGTAACAAATTTTACAAATGGGTAACGAAAGTAACGGAAAAAGTAACTAATTTTACAAACGGGTAACGAAAATTTTCTGAAGGCGGGTTGAATCATTTAAACTCGCGCCGCTAGGCTCAGAGATTGCGAGTTTCACGCAAGCGGCGCCGTGCCTATTGCATAGTACTAAGCTATATGTCTCCTAGCCCGACCTCAAGGAAAGACATACCGAGGATACCTTGAGCGGTATACATCGGTTCCATAACGATTCTAATGGGTTGAGGGGGTCTCCGCCCAATCAATGCAATTTATACATCGGTTTATACGTCGGTTCAACGTATATTTTAGGCTTCAAGAACTCCTAAGTTTCGTGTGAAATATTTTTCTGTGTTACTGTATTAGGAAACCTGACTTTTCGCGAGACGTTTATTCGCGAATACTTCCGAAACTAAAAAGAAATCTCTCATTTCTGTTATTTAGAAACTGTCAAATTGAAGTTCAGAAATAATGCGAAACAATTTAATGTCGCAATCTTGCAAAATGTTACCGTTTCGAAAAAATGCGAAAAATCATCGAGATACATTTAACTTATTTAAAAAATATGTCAAGTAAATTTGAGACATTCAGTATGGTTAATTCGAAATTCCGTTATAAGTCGATTTTTCCTTCGAACTTTCGTTCCATCGGATATATAATCTAACCGATTATGTCGATAATTTGTTGATAATTCGTGGTTCTCAATCGAAATAAAACTTGCCCTCTTGTTGTATTATTTGTACAATCCTCTCAGAACAATTCATAATATTCGATACCGTACCTACTTCGAACGTTCATCCTCCAAAATCGCATCCTCAAGACTGCCGGCTGACCGCACGACTTGCCAGCTGGAATCTCGTCAAACGAACCGAGATCGACGTCAGTTGCGTAAAATCATAAAACACGTCCCCTATCGTGAATTTGTGACCACGAGGACTGCGGGAATCCTGTCAAAGGTGATTGGGCACCCATCACGGGGCACCCATCACGAAACCTACTTGCCACTTTTCCCATGACCGTATACTTAATAGCGTGCGGGGAGCGAGAAGTGCATCAACCCACTTAAAAATGGCAGCCTACGTAGCATCGAAATTCTAAATCCTCCTCGTGATCCACCCTGAACTCATGAACTCCCAACTACAGCATAGGGACAAAAGGAATCACGGCGCCGACCGAACAACATGTTCATAACTACGCGTGAATTTTAACCATGCCCAACCTTGAGCTTGCCTCCGCCATTCTATCAGGACAGATAGACAGGCAGACAATCGTTGAACGGCCGAGAGCGGCAGCGATTGCGATACATCGCGATATTTCTCCGCATTCAATTACGAGGACAACTGTATTCTTGTCAAACGGACAGCAAGTGGTGCCGATTGCGTAATAATGCTATATTTTCTTGTGCCCGAACTCAAGGACAATGGAAATCTCGTCGAATGACTAAAAGTGACGCTGATGATCTAAATCGTTTTCTCCGTGTTCTATCGTGAAAACTACGGGAAGCTCACCAAAACAACTGAGACCAGCGCCGATCGTGTAACATCTCGATATTTCTCCGCATTTGACTGCGAAGACAGAATTCGGTGACGATCGCGTAACATTGCATACATTTCTTCGCGACCTACCGTGGGGACGAAGGAAATCTCGCCAAATGGTCAAGAGCTGAGCAACCTCTTGGTACCGTAATAATAACTACATATTGTGGACAAGACGACATATTAGCTGAAACAACTCATTGGATATTAAATATCTAGTATATATTTATTATTTTTTAATTTTTTATAAAATCATGTGAATTTCATTTAAAGCGGCTTCGGTGGTGTAGTTGGTAACATGCTGAACTGCTATGCCCAATATAGCGGGTTCAAACCCGGCCGAAGTCGTCGAATTTTTTTAAAGCATTAAAAATCCTTCAGTATGCCTTCCTTCGGAGGGGAAGTAAAGCCGGCGGTCCCATGTCATGGATTTATGGCATGTAAAGGATTCATCTACAGACAAAACTTGTGTGAAGCTAAATTGTTTGGTTATATTTCATCGGAACGCTCTATCAAAGTTCCAACGTTCACCACTAGGTGTCATTGATATCTGGTAGCAACTTGAAATTGAACGGAACTTGTAGCTCACCCTAAGGGTGTCCGTTGGAAGCAGCTACAGACTCAGACGAGTTGTACATGTCCTCGGACACTCCCGGCACTAAAAGCCATACGATAAATAAAAAAACTTCTTTAAAAACAGTTCATTGTTGTTTTTCTTCACCACGTGATGAGCGCCTATGCTTGTAGACCGCAGACGTAACTTGAATTCAAAGTTAACTAAAATTAACTAAAAGGTACCTAAAAAGTAACTAATTTTTACTTCATCCTTACAGTAGACACCCGGTTTACTTACCTCGGGGACTGGGACTTCAGCTTCGCCTACACTACATCCACAATACTCTGCTCCTTATATTTAAAATGAATCACACCAGCAACAACGGAAAACAATCTGAACAAATTTATTAACAAAAAGGGTAAACTAATCTACTATAAACAAAATAACAACAAATGAATTTAACAATAGACATTAAAATTAAAAACACTCAATCATTCACACCTCCTTTCAATTCTACATCTTACTACAATGCTGCATTAAAATTATGAGTATAAATCTTGGCTTGTGCCAAGATATATGAAAAGATATTAGAAAGTAGAATACGAGCCAAAGTGGAGAGAAAATTGAGAGAGGAGCAGTATGGATTCAGACCTGAGAGATCAACAGTGGATCTCATATTTTCAGTGAGACAGCTGCAGGAACACCACTACGAATTTGGAGAGGATCTGCTGATGGCCTTCCTGGACATCGAAAAGACCTATGATAGTGTGTGTAGGGAGAAGGTTTGGAAAGCAATGGAAAACATGGGAGTGGAAAAAGAGACTGTAGGCAGAGTGAAGGAGATGTATTGTGGAAGTGTGAGTTGTGTGAAAGTGGGAGGGGAAAGAACAGACTGGTTCAGACAAATGAGTGGCCTGAAACAGGGTGGTGCGCTGTCACCCCTTCTCTTTATTGTGGTTATGGACGAGGTAATGACACGGGTAGCAGGAAAGATAGGAGAAGATAAGATGAAAGCAATGGTGTTTGCAGATGATCTCATGGTCTGGGGAAACAAGGAGGAGGAAATTCAGGAGCAACTGAAGGCTTGGGAAGAAACAGTGGGAGAGTACGGATGGAAGTTCAACATCAGTAAATGTGAGATCCTGTTAACGACCAGGAAAAAGGACAGACCAATGAGTGGGATAACACTTGGAGGTGGACAGCTGAAGAAGGTGGAAAGTCTCAAGTACTTGGGAAGTATAGTGGAGGAAAATGGGAGAAATGACAAAGAGATTACGGAACGTGGCAGACAGGCAGAAGCATTTCTGAGAAGCATTAGGAGCTTAGTGTGGAATAAAGATGTCCCACAAAAAAGCAAGGAAGTGTTATTCAGAAGCTACTATATCCCGATACTGACCTATGCTTCAGAAACGTGGACAATGAAGAAAAGAGACATAAGCAGAATACAGGCAGGTGAAATGAAGTTCCTGCGAAGTAGGATCGGAGTAACAAGAAGAGACAGGGTGAGGAATGAAAAGGTCAGGGAAATGGTGAAAGAGGAGCCCTTGCAAGGTAGGATTGAGACATCAAGACTGAGGTGGTATGGACACTTAAAGAGAATGGATGAGAAGAAGATTCCCAAGAGGATACATGAGATGCAGATGCAGAAGAAACGACCAAGGGGAAGACCAAGAGATAGATGGCTGAAAGGATTGGAGGAATGTGTCAAGAAGAGAGGCGAGGACTGGACCAGAGTGACAGCGGAGAGGTGGTGGGAAGAAAGAACTAAGTGGCGAGGCTTATGTTCCAAACAGACCCAGCCTGGGGCTGGAAACTGTACAAGATGATGATGAAATCTTGGCTTGTTCTAAGCCCTTACTGCGTAAAAATAAAAACGTTTAGTGAAGCCTCTTAATGGCATTCCATACACATGTTTTCATTCACAAGACTGCGTAGTAGAACGCACTTGCAGAAACTTGGTTTCATCAATGAAACACTGGCATCACGCCGAACTCAAAACTGGTTTATACAATAAAAAGAAGGCAGTTGGTCTACACCTGCTTAAATATTATGTCATCGCTCTCCACTACTAACAGTGAATCATTCTTGCTAGCCTACAGAGACTGCATGTGTGTGCATTTATAAAACACGTAAAAATTAACATTTAGATCTTACAAAAGTTCATATAAAAATTTTATACACTCTTTCATTCGCACTCCGTTATTGTTCTAGACCAATACGGTTCCACATCTTCTCTTAACAATGAATAATCATTCACACCAAAAACATCCACTCATAAACACACACTGTTCCAAAACAATTGATTAATAAATCCTACTAAATTGTTTAACTAATTAAATCATTTCCACAAAAATTATTTACATGTAATATGTTTATAATAAAATCCATTGTCTAGTGTTGCTAACGTGACACTTTCGAGATTCTAACTTCTCGGTTACAATAAAAATCTTAACTAAATATATACACTGGTTTTTTACATAACCACTCTTTCTTTAACGTTCTGCAGTTTTAATATACTGCATACACCTCGTCTTATATAGGTTTCGTTACATTACCGGTATAGTACAGTCGGCTAATTAAAGTAAACTGTACGTAATTACATAAATTCGGGTTTAATAAAATTTAATAATAGTATTATAGACGTGAGTAGACAATCTTCCTCAAGTTGCTTTTCCGCTGAAACCCTCCTTTTAACACAGCTAAATCGTTAATTCACAAGAACTGGACTACTTGTATTCAACGGCTCTTATCATGATACATGCCTTTTATCAAAGAACAACAATACTTTGACTTCCTTAAAATGCGGAATTCCCTCGCCTGAGCACTCCATAGCTCTACAAAACCTCATATAACAGTATATATGGCATAAACAATTATCATCTACTATGTTAAACAATAATCAAAAAGGGATTAATTGTTATTAATATATCTTATGTAGGAACTTCTCTCAAATAATGGCATGATCCTCAGTATCATTGCATATGACTACTGGACTACAATTATACATACGTAAGTTCTTAAAACGAAACTTCCAATTGTAATGAACGATATTAGACAGTCGTGATTAACCTCCTAAAGTTTACTCCACAACAAGATAATTAACTGTTAACTCATCTGTCGCAAATACATGTAATAAAAATAATACTCCTGTTTTATCTCACTTGTCAAGCTATAAATTGTTTATCGTTGTAATATCATGTCCACAAAATGACTTGATGTTACACAAATAGAATAAAATAACACACATGTTATTTATAGTGTCAGATAGAATTCAATCCTGACCGGGATAAACTAGCTTTGAATTCCTAGCCAAAGATTTGAATAATCTTCTATCAAAAGGTATTTCCTTTAACATATTAAATGAACAAAGCTTTACAGATAATAAGAAAGGTTTGTCAATGTCGTAATGTTTTTCCACTCTTCACAAAGAATGTTCATAGGGATAAAGACTTCGGTCTTATCAAACGACTAGTATTTCTTAGATCGTCGATAGTTTATGTACAATAATGATATAACAATATCATTCGATGTTTCTTCTTTTCTCGAAGTTATAAGTCGTTACATTAAAGTGCTCAAATTAAATTTAATAAGAATATAATTTGAAGCTATGAGACAATGTCAGAATACTTGGTTTAAATGAAATTATTAAAATTTGAAAGTCGAAACGACTAGTCTCCTATGAGGCAATATAATTCCTCAAACAAAATTTTAATGTCAGTTCCACAACTGATCCGTTGAATAAAATTGAAAATAAGATGAAATGCAATCATCTTCTAAATATTCTTGCAACATAAAAATCTCAACACACATCTGAAGTGTAAAATACATAAAAGCACTAAAATACATGAAGTGTGAAAATATAGAAATATGGAATAAGATCGCTGGCCCAGAATGTCACTAAACAAGCTCTATATAACAATTGAGATACACTAATACCTTATTTAGACAAAAACTTGAAGATCAATGTAAGTATTGCCACAATACTTTAGATGTTTCCTCAGTACGAGACACTCAGATGGATCTGCATTCGAACCTCGGATCTGCGACCTCAGAGATAAGAAAATTCTCTCTCTGGAATTCACCAACATTCGCTTGGGCTCGAACGACATCCTTCTGGCAAATTCTTCTGGGTTGCTGGGCTACCTTCCCTAGCATCTTGATAAATCTCTTCTGTAGAGTCTCCATTCTCCGTCGTAAATATGTATCGGCTTCATCATTGGAATATAATTATGGAAATATTCATATAAATAGTGAATGAAATGTTTCCATTGCTAATTGATGTTATATTAGTGTTCGTAGACTGACAAAAATGCACAAGATGGACCGTACACTACGTCTGTATTCAAGAATATGTTGTCTAACGAAGCTCCATCGTTGTATCTTAACTCCTGTTATTGAATATGTCTCTGGCGCATGACTGTTTAGTCCAACATATCAACAATATTAAGTTGAATGATAATGTTTGAAGAATAATTATAGTCATACTGTTAATGTTTATGTGTTGCGCCAATATTAAAAGTCCTCCGCCACTGTTCACTTGAACTGCGTTTGTCAACTTCACTTTGCAATTTATAATGATCTTCAGCTCTATTTCCAACACATTTGGAAATCTAACTTGACAGGCTGATATTGTCGAAACGGTGAATATTTAAGCGCTCGACTTTCCACAATATATAGTAGGCGACCTGTTCTTAATATGTGTTCGCTTATTTAACTTCAAATCTCAATATTGTATGAGATAGAATCAATACTATGTTCCTCCCAACTGCACGTAGAATGGAAGTGCGGTGATCTCTACCGTTCCACCTAGCTATACTCGCGTCTCCACAAGTCGACAGTCGTCGCACTCGGACTAAGCCTTGGGATCTCCGTTAACCCAGTAAAATCACTTCCTCACTCTTCAAAGTCTGCTGGAATAAGAACCTCGATCCTTGGATCTCCCTCTCCAAGTCGAATTTTTGCGGCTATATCAATCTCCAACCATAATTTTAGCGCATAGATTACTAATGCTTATTACTGCGTAGATTAACCGATCTGCGGTTTTTAAAGTATCAGACATAATTTCTCTTAATATTCTCTTCATTACCAAATAAGAAAATCTTCTTCTAAGGGCCTAAATGCATAATTTCCTCATGTTATGTAATTAAAGTTGATCCCATCTTCAATAAGACCTCTCCTCATTGGCTCTGGGCTGGGATCCAATAGCATAATTTATAAGAATATTCATAATATTAATTTCCAAACTCGCTGTTGCTATGCTAAGAATAGCCTTCTAGAAGCGTCCAAATGTTTATGGATATGTACAGGCAACAGATAGGCACAGGTGGTCAAACCTTTCAAATAATAAATTCATGGCTCGTTTATGATTTTTGTTTGTCTTGAATTGAGAGATGGACTGATTCATAATGGGAAGTTGTTGCTTCCATTCCCACATGCTATTGACAACTGATTGCTCTATCTTGAAATAGTAATAAGCATTTTTGTTACTTCGTTACTCTTAAAAGTAATGAAGTTTCAGTTACTTATTTTACGAAGTAACGTTGATACCAGAAAAAGTAACTGCTACAAGTAATACGTTACTCCCCAACCCTGCTAGAATACTGTACTTTTTGTTCTGTACCTATTTTGAATTATACATAAATATTGTTTTATGAGTTGGTCCACACGTATACGGAAGCCCAATTATTTTGGACGGTCAATATTAATATAATCTGCTCAATGTAACCTTTGCAATACTTTTGAAATAGTTGGCTACATATAAATGATACCATATACCAATTATAAACATCACTACATAAAAGACTAATTACAGGGATGACATGTTTTGTTCATCTTGCTAACTTCTTCTCATTCAGGTTAATGATTAGCTTTCTCTACAGGCCTATGTACAGTTAAATAGTTAGAAGAATACCATATTATTTACAATTAGTCCTGACTGGCTGTTGTTATTCTGCACTGTGGTGTTCTTATAAATGTGGGATGTGTACTAATGATTAATAGGGCTAGGAGATGCATTTACGAGCATAAAATTTGTTAAAAATCTCCTAGTAACTTAAATGACATGTTTTCAAAATTAGAAGTCTGATTGTCAGTTTATAGAGCCTTGTATGTAGAAAAAGGCCTTTCTACCTCTATTGAAACAGGAGCATACACAGTGTCACTGGTCACTAAATCACTGTCAATTACCTCCAGTGAAAATATTTTTTCAGAAAGAACCTTGGATATGGAGCACATCACTGAATATAAGAACTTGTTTCATTTTTTCATATAATGTATGACTTCACCAAATGTCCACCCTCTAATTCTTTATTACTGATTCCACTTTCAAATTGTTAAGTTATTGCCAAAGAAAGAAAACCAAAATGAGATTTGATGTAGGAGATTTTCCTTCAATCTCACGGTCAGAAAAGACATTTTGAACAACCCTGATGGAAATGGCATCGCCATTGTCAAAAGAGACTACCTCTTTCATGTTGTTGTTTGAGTCTTCAGTCTTTTGACTGGTTTGATACAGACCTCCATGCCTCCCTGTCCTGTGCTAATTGTTTCATCTCTACATAGCTACCACACCCTACATCCGAGGCAATCTGTTTAACATATTCTAACATTGGTCTACCCCTACAGTTCTTGTCCTCAACCCTTCCTTCCATAACTAAGCTTGCTATTCCTGGGTGTCTTAGTATGTGTCCTACTAGCCTATCTCTTCTCTTCATTAGCAGTCGCTAGAAACATCTCTCCTCTCCCACTCGTCTTACTACTTCTTCGTTTGTAACCCTATCTACCCATCTGATCTTCATCATTCTCCTGTAACACCACATTTCAAGTGCTTCAATTCTCCTCTTTTCTGCTGCACCAACAGTCTCAAGTTTCACTTCCATAGAGTGCCACGCTCCAGACAAAGGCTTTCAAAAATTACTTCCTAATACTTAAATCTATATTCGATGTCAACAGATTCCTTTTTTGTAGAAATGCTTTCCTTGCTTGAGCCAACCTACTTTTTATATCCTCTTTGCTTCGTCCATCATTGGTTATTTTGCTTCCTAAGTAACAGAAGTCTCCTACTTCCTTCAGATTTTCACCTGCCAATTTGATGTCCATAGAGGTTTCTGATTTATTTCGGCTGCATTCCAGTATTTTTGTTTTACATTTATTAATTTTCATCATGTATTCTTTCCGTAAGACAGAGTCCATACCATTCAAAAACTCATTCAAATCCTCAGGCGTGTTAGCCAAGATGACGATGTCATCAGCAAATCTCAGAGTTGAAATTATTTCTCCTTGAATCTTCACTCCAACTTTAAATTTTTATCCAATTTCCTTCATTGCTTGTTCAATGTAAAGATTGAAAAGTATGGATGATAAGTTGCAGCCTTGCCTTACACCTTTCTGAATACCAGCTTCTCTCTCATGTCTTTCAGCTCGAATGACTGCTGTCTGGTTTCTGTATAGATTGTACATCACCTTCCTATCCTTGTACTTTATTCCAATCGATTTCAAAATGTCAAACAATTTAGTCCAATCAATGTTATCAAAAGCCTTAAGTCTACAAATGCTATGAACGTTCTCTTATCTTTCCTTATTTTACCTTCCAAAATCAGCCTAAGACTTAGTACAGCTTCCCTTGTTCCTACTTTTCTCCTGAAATCAAACTGGTCTTCACCCAACTCCGTTCCTATCTGGCTTTCCATCCTCTTGTAAATTATTCTTGACAGGATCTTTGAAGCATGAGTAATCAAGCTGATTGTACGGTAATCTTCACATCTGCCAGCTCCCACTTTCTTTGGTATAGGGATAATAACATTCTTCTTGAAATCAGGGGGTACCTCACCTGTCTCATAAATCCTACATTCCAAGTGAAATAACCTGATCAGTCCTTCATCTCCTATGCAGCTTAGCAACTCAATCGGTATATCATCTATGCCTGGTGCTTTGTTCCTACTTAAGTCCTCCAATGCTCTGTCAAATTCTGATCTCAATATTAAATCTCCTTTTGCATCCTCATCAATTTCCTCCTCCCTTTCCAGTACATGATTCTCAATCTCCTTTCCCTTATACAAACACTCTTATGTAAGCTTTCCATCTCGCAACCTTTTCTTCCCTATCTGTTAGAGGCTTTCCATTTGTGTCCTTAATATTACAGCACTTAGTCTTCTTTTCCCCAAAAGTATTCTTAATCCTTCGATAAGCTGTGTCTACTTTTCCTAATTTCAGACAATTTTCTATACCTGCACGTATCTCTTTCAACCATTCTTCTTTCGCTTCCTTGCATTTCTTGTTAACCTCATTTCTCAGACGTCTGTATTCTGCTTTCCCCTTTTCATCTCTTACATTCTTGTGTTTCCGCCTTTCATCCATCAATTCTAGTATATCCTGTGTGATCCACGGTTTTCTACCTATTCTTTCTTTCCTACCACTGTTTTCTTCTGCGGATTTTGTTATTTCATTCTTCAAAAGTGCCCATTCGTCTGCAATTGAAGTTTGTTTAGGGTTTTTCATTAGTCCTTCCTTTATACTCTTCTTGAATCTTTCGTTTACATCCTTCACTTTCAGTCTGTCTATCGCCCACCTTTTTGGCTTTTGACTTTTCTTCAGTTTCTTCAACTTAAATCTGCATTTCATAACAACCAGATTGTGGTCAGAGTTTATGTCAACACCAGGATATGTTTTACAATCCAAAATCTGGTTTCGAAACCTCTGCTTGACCATAATGAAGTCGATTTGGTAACGCCCTGTATCTCCTGGTCTCATCCATGTGTATATTCTTCTATTGTGGTTATTGAATAAGGTGGTAGCTATGACCAACTCATGCTCGGTGCAGAATTCTATCAGCTTGTTTCCTCAATCATTCCTTTCACCTAATCCGAAATCTCCTATCTTCCCTTCTCTTCCTTTTCCTACCACAGCATTCCAATCTCTCATTACTATAATATTTTCACCACCCTTGATATACCTCAGAATTTCATCTATTTCTTCGTAGACCTTTTCAACATCCTCATCATCAGCTTGAATTGTAAGCATATAGACTTGTACCACTGTGATGCACGTAGGTTTAGTATTGATTTTTGCTACAATAATCCGTTCACTATATTGCTCGTAATATTCCACCCACTGTCCAAGTTTCCTACTCAATATGAGACCAACCCCTGCTTGGCCATTATTTGATTTAGTGCTAATGACCCTATAGTCACCTGACCAAAAGTCCTGTTCTTCCTGCCAGCACATTTCACTAATCCCAACCAAATCCAACCTCAACCTATCCATTTCCCTTTCTAAGTTTTCTAACCTTCCACTTCCTAGCAGACTTTTAACATTCCACGCTCCGATCCGTAGAATGTCAGATTTCCTCTTGGTCACTTCTGTGATGTTAACCCCCTCTCGAGTAGTCCCCACCCGGAGATCCGAACGGGGGACTAGTTTACCTCCGGATTGAAATTTTACAAGGGAGGAGGCCATCATCACATATAATTATGCATAGAGAGGTGCATATCCTCGGGAATAGCATTACGGCTGTAGTTTCCCGTTGCTTTCAGCCGTACCTCTTTCATAGAATTTTTAATCTAATACCCACAAGCTTCAAATCTGCGTTCCCCACCTGGTGAAGATAGTTGCAGGCGGCAATGCTCCTCAAGGAGCCAAGATTTTAAATGATTCCACCCTTGATGTGCCTTTACAAACTCTCTTACTCTTCCCTCTTGCGCACCATGTGGCACATTTATTTAGTCTGGACGGTTTTGATGGATGGATTCATGTCGGAGGGGTGGTATTTGTATATAAACTGTATGTTTCTGCCTAATCTGAAAAATATGATCCAATTTCATTCAGATCTTGAACATACTCATTAGAATCGTACAGTACTTGTCTGTTTTAATCAGCTGGTGTTACTGGAAGGTGTATTTTCTTACAGGTTTAATAAGATTTTTTGGCAATGTTGCTCAAGCTAATCCAAAAGACTTCTTCTGTAAATATCCTACAATGGTGACAGCCCTGTTTGAAACTTTGGACAATCCTGATTTCGTTATGATGGGCGTAGCCATGGAGACTGTTGGTTACATCGCAACAACAGTGGAGGGGAAGCACATGCTGAGTAGTCTAGGTAGGTAAGTTGGCATTAACTACTTTCTAGTACATGATACGGTACTTATTTTTGTATTTGTGTTTTGTGTCTATGCAGGTAAGTTAGCATTAAGTACTTTCACCAGCTGGGAAGGAAGGCCCCTGTGCCTGAAATGTGCAACGACTAGCCTTGTTATCTACAACCAGTAGAGTTCTGAGTCGACTCACTAAGGAAATGGAGCTTATTGGATTTATTTGTACATTTCATCAATGTTAAGTAATTAACTATATTTTCTTGCGATCCTCCACCATAAAAGCTCTGAATTTTTTATAAATATTCAATTATACAACAAATATTGAATATATTTGCAAAACCATGAAATCAGTTGCAGATATATGTGAGAATTTTGCAACCTACAATTAATAGTTTCCTTGGTTTTGGAGTCAGCAGAACTTGAAGATGTTTAATAAAAATATTCTATATTTCTTTCAACTCCAGAAAACCTTCCAGATTGGCAAAATTTGTTAATTTAAGTCTTGGGATTTAGTAAATGTCATGACAGATGTAACAACTCACAGGGTTGCCAGCATTAGGCAATATTTTTTTAAATTTTTTTATTGAGTGGGTGTTGGAAGGGTTTAAGTCCTAATATCACCAAAAATCTCTGAAATTTGACACCAAACATCTTCTAGAAACACAATATTTGAAAACAAATGCTAACTTGGCAAGATTGAGCCTCAAGCATTGTCGGTCAGTTGCGAGACAAGGGCACTAAAGCTATGCCAGAAAGATGTGAAGGTCATGTTCTCATGACCTAATCAACAATATCATGTATGGTACATCATCTTGAATGATCCTGAGCTACTTGCACAATTGGTGCGGCACTAGCTCTGCATGCAGGATTGTGAGCCCTTGGAAGGAGTTGTAATAGTTCACTGATATCAAACTGCTGATTATTAGATGGTTGGTTCCTCAGTTTAGGGGCTGCGACAACACGGTCATGTAGCCCCGTGTACTTTGGGTGTGTGTAGAATAACCGATAACCGGTGTTCTCCTTTTTTTTAAGTAAATATTATATTTGTTACTTACATATTATCTGTTCATGCACGCTCGATTGTAAGACCTTTACTCTAAGTACTGTTCTAGTAACACTATTCATCCCGCAAGATCAAAGTCATACCGACAGCCATTGCTTCATCCTTATTGGTCGACTGTCCTGCCTTGACCAATCTGAAATGAAATGAATAATATTTATTGACCAATCTCAGCGCTCTCTTCATGGAATCGTCGAGGAACACTTCAGCTGCTATATAACCAGCGAGTTTGTCTGCAACGTGTGAATTCTTCGATTGAATACTACGAACATCAGTCTTCGGTTCATCATTGGCAACTTGCCCTACCTGCGACATATCTCGCCCAGGAAATTACAACCCAGTCATTCTTTTATCCACGGCATCTTGTCGTAAGTGATTACTTCGAGTTTCTGCTCGAACACCAGTCTCCTGTTTACCGGGACTTCTTCAGGACATGTTGAACTTCATCTAAGCACTTCAGTATCTTCAAATCCTGTCAAATCAGGAAAGCTTCGCAACACTCTCGTCATGTTCTAACGAAAGGAACTTTACATAACCACACTTGGTTAAACAGCTATATTTTGTCGCTTTGTTAATCAAAACTTTTATTATGTTTGTCAGGCAAACATCAATTTATCCAGTATAACTCTGGAAGTTATAAAGGTCATCATGCATTTGTCGCAAGTGCATGATGACCTATCAAACACCTATGATGAACACCTATCAAAATGTGTTATAAGTCTCCGCTATTGGAACTCAACATTTTTAAAATGTGTTCAACTGAGTGCTTCCTTCAAGTGTTAAATCTAAGCGAGTGCTTTCGATTTGTTACAGTTAATACTGTGCATTCCATACTTAATTTTCTGGTTATATATCCAGTGCGTTACAAATTGCTCATCCATCATGTCACCAATTATGTGTGTGGCAGGTTTGTTTAACCTACAAGTTCCACCAAGAGGACACGGCTAAGTAACATTTATTTTTTACTTCAAAATTTAAACTAGCTTACAATGGTTTCTTCTGGGCTCTTGTAATAGGCCGCACAAACTTTGTGATGAGCATTTCTGCTAAAAACAAAAATTTTTCTTCCGGCATTGTTCTTGCCTTTCAATACCACTAATTGTAATTTCGAATGCTTACATGCATTTGCTTGCTTAAGGGCCGGTTTCACCACAAGGCCACTTAAACCCTGCTTTGCTAAGGGTGGTTTACGGATAAGCGATCTTAAATACGACGGCTTAAGGCTGGGTGTTGCACCAGCCCGTCTCATACTTCGCTTAGGTGAACTGAGTTTACGGTGGGAGTCAAAGATCTTTCTTTGCGTGAGTAATGCTCCCTGCAGCGAAGAAAAATGTAATCTTACCGTTAGGCCAACGTCATCCCAGCCGTGCAGAATTACTTGCATAACGATCATATGCAATATAAGGAAAGAATGACAACTTAAGTATCTAGGGAGCTATTTGAACGCTATTATTGTATTCGCATCATACATATAATATGAAATAATTTCGGCAGTATTGATCCTCCGAGATTGATTTTGTTTGTCATGTTGGTCACGGTTATCATTTGTTTCTAGCTGTTGCAATAATATTCCACGACTACAGCTGTTCTACTTTTGGGTTGGCGACCATAAAATACATTACTAGTTGTAGAAAGAATTGCCTACGGTACTGTGTTTGCGAGACGTGAGCATCAGCTGTAGTAGACGCTGGGAAAACCATTGTTGAAATATAATGCAATGTTTTTTTCCTTATCATTACAGTACTTCCTGAACATGTTATTGACTACACCCCACATTGAGATGGTCGCATCTTGCGAAGGTTATGTTTTCTTACTTGGTTTTCAATCTCTTGTTTTATAAATACGCATACATTATAGCATTAATCTCTAAATCAACATGTTTTAAAAGACAGCCCCATAAATTGAAAACTTGGAAACATCCTGACTTCAGAAGGGGTGAATGGCAGTTGGATCATGTCTGCATGGATACATTTCACCATCGCGAAATTCACAATGTCAAGGTTCTAAGGGGAGTTGACTCAGGATCAGACCACTATGTGGTAAAGATACAAATAAAATTAACTCCAATGGCCAAGAAAAAACCTAATAATAACAATAGGATGAAATTTGATCCATCTACCTTAATAAAAAATATAGAGTACTGTGAAAGAACAGGAGAAGAATCTCTCAACACTAAAACATTGGACGAATTAATCACTGAATTAAAATCAATAGCAGAGGAGTTAGCACCAATAAATCCAAGGAAAAAACATGAATGGTGGAATGTAGATTGTGATCAAGCAATAGAGAAAAGACACCAAGCATGGATAAAACATCAAGCTCTAAAGTCAGAAGAATCAAATTTAGAACTATACAAAGAAAATTAACCCATAAAATCATCAGACAAACGAAACGTAATCATCTTAAAAATACACTGGAAAAGATAGAAGACGATTTCAAGAAAAAGCAATTTCGAGATTATTACAAAACATTTGGTAAATATCTAAAAAAAATTGAAGCTCCAACATTAATGTTGAAAAATCAAACAGGAAAGTTAGCACATTCTAACCAAGAAAATACAGAGATCCTTGCAGAAGCATTCGAGAAACTGTTAAATTGTGATGATCCACTGGAAACCCTGCAAGTAAACACTGATACACCTATTTTAACTTCACCTGATTTAATAAATACTCCAAACATTAATGAAGTAGAACTCGCAATTAAAGAACAAAAAAATTACAAAACTTGTGGCGAAGACTTAGTCTTTGCTGAAATCTGGAAAAATGCTGGTAAACCTGCGATTATAATAAATCTTCATCAACATTTAGTTAAAATGTGGATTACAGAAGAAATTCCTGCACACTGGACCATAGGAATAATCCATCCATTATTTAAGAAAGGAGCAAAACGAACCCAGATAACTACAGAGGAATTACCCTTCTGGACTGCACATATAAAATTTTCTCTCGCATAATTTACAACAGGATCAAAAACATTCTGGAACCACAACTTGGAGAATATCAAGGAGGATTTCGCCCTTACAGAAGTTGTCCAGACCAAATCCTTAGCCTGAAATTAATAATGGAATATTACAAAAACAGAAATAAGCAACTCTTTATCTCTTTTATAGATTTCAAGAAAGCCTATGATAGTATACATTTTTTTCCCCCTGTGTAGCCTCCTGAGAGGCCGAGTGCAGGTCTTTCTAGTCGACGCCCGTGGGCGACCTGCGTGTCAGGATGAGAGATGAGATGGATGGATGAAAGTGGGCAAGGATGTGGAAGGAAGTGGCCGTGGCCTGTCAGAAGGTACTGTCCCAGCATTTGCCTGGTGTTGAAAATGGGAAACCACGGAAAACCATTTCAAGGACAGCCGACGGTGGGGCTCAAACCCACGCGTCTACCGAGTCAACAGAGAGCTTGGCCCCATGACCTACCGCCGCGCTTTAGCCAGCGTAGCCACTACTGTCCGTATAGTATTCATAGACTGACACTGCTAAAAATCCTCAGATCATACGGTCTCCATCCTAAATTGATCAAAATCATTCAATTAACATTAACAAACACAAATTCGAAAGTTAAATTTAGGGGAGAAATATCAACAGCTTTCACAGTAAAAACTGGTCTCAGACAGGGTGATGGATTATCCCCTCTGCTTTTCAATGTGGCTCTTGATTATATCATGAAGGTTTGGCAAAATCAAAACCCTCCTAAGATCAAAATTGGAACAAAACCATCAATAAAAATAAACTGCTTAGGATTTGCAGATGACTTGGCTCTTTTAGCTCTAGACAAGGAAGAGGTTTGTACTCAGATCACTAGTCTCCAAGAAATTGCTCAAGGGATAGGATTACAGATATCCTTTGAAAAAACTGAGATCATGCCTATGAAACCCTTAGATATAAATGAAGTCTATATAAATGATCATAAAATTAACCTAGTTCCTCAATTTAAGTATCTTGGAGAAATTATAACACATAACTTAAACGAAAAACTAACTTGGATAAATAGAACAAATAAAATGAAAAAGGCACAATCTCTAACCTGGCCAACATATAATAAAAAATGCCTATCAATAGCTACTAAGATCCAACATTATAAAACTGTAACTCTCCCAGAAGCCACTTATGCTTGTGATACACTGTTCCAAATTAAAAATGAACAAAGAACTGATCAGCTCCTCAAAACGGAAAGAAGAATCATTAGAACGTGCATAAATAAAAAGTATCAGGTTGAGGTAGTCTGGAGGATTCTCCCAAATGAAACTGTCTATCGTGAGATTGATCCAATCACCAGCACAATGAAGAAGAAACGAATTTCATATTCTTTTCACATCTTACGGCTTCCAGAAAACAGAATTGTACGCCAACTGGTGATGAGAAATCTAGGAAAGAAAACTGGAGGAAAATGGATCCAAGAAATCCAACAAGATCTCAAAGCAGTTGGACTCAAGATAACAGATGCCGAGGAGAAAAATAAAATTAACACCATTCTTAAAACTCACAAATTTTCTGCAGAAATGACACATCGAAAGCCTATGGAGATTTCAGATGTGTTGAGAAAATCCCGATCTGAAAGAATGAAAAAGTACTGGAAAGAGCGCAAGAACCAAGCAGTACTACCTTCAAAGAAGAAGTGATTTTGGAACGACTCAAGTGGTCCAATATGACCAATCAAGATTAATAATAATAATAATAGCATTAAGCACATTTAGTGCGTATTTTCTAATGATATATATATATATAGTATGTATACGAATGACATAGCATGTTGTATTGCAAGCATACACAATAGCCTATTTCGTCATTGGCTAAGGATTTCTACATCCGTCCCTGGGCTAATATTTATTTTAACAACCAAAAATGTACATTGTGGTACTGACAATATAAAGAAGAGTATTTCATTTTACCTTGTCAAAAGCTATGATGTCTGTAGTACAAGTTACCGCGATTTTAGGAACGTGAAGGAAATCCCTGTGGCAGCGCGTTGAAAGAATGTTATACGTATATATTTAATTTGCATCGCAAAATGCACATTATATTATAACGACTGAGTAATTATAAAACAATAAAAGTCAAGCAAAAATATTTCTCCCCGCTGGTAATCGAACCCCGGAAGCCCGGGCAGGAGTCAGTAAGGTTATCCACTCGACCAAAGTAGACGATATACATTTCGGCTTTATCGACGTGTATAGATACTACTGCTTAGCAAATGATCACACGGAAGAAAATATCTCTTCAGTATATTGTGCCGTCATTATAAACCATTTAATAATATATTTTTATTATTTCGTTCACTGCATTATATAACAACACCTTTAACCCACTGAGATATGGATCAGACACAATGGGGCCGGCCGCTATTTTGGCGTATGAGTGAACGGCTTAAACCATCCTCATGTCTTAAACCACCGAGCACGGGCGCTTAATCTAAGCCTACTTTAATTCATTGCTTATGGTCTGATGCAACGGGCCACATCCTTGAGGATAGTTTAAACCGCCCTTCGTTCGTTAAGCGGAACTGGTGAAACCGGCCCTTAGACTTGCTTCACTTGTTATATGAACCTCCGATTGAGATTGACATAACGGCTTGCTTTTGCCATTTTCTAGTTGGCAGTTAATGCTTTCTTTCATAGTTTTCTTCTTGTTAATATCGCGGCAGGATTTGGCCCCTGTTCGCCATAACCCCTTTAAGGTTATGTTTTCCTTTCAGTGCATTACAAATTATGCTTGCAGTTCTAATGCACCTTTCTATTTCTTTCTCCCTTGCTAAGTTTCCACAAAATTGTGGACACACTTCAATTATTACTATATGAATGAAAATCCACAGCCTGCTTCCAGTCTCCGACCAGGTCAGGAATGGAATGAATGAAGCCCCCATCTAGCGGCGAGGATATGAACTGTGCCGGCTGCCGAAGCCTGACGCACTCCTCTAGGGCAATGATTAAATGAATGACAGATGAAATGAAATGATAGTGGAGAGTGTTGTTGGAATGAAATTTTGACAGGGAAAACCGGAGTACCCGGAGAAAAACCTGTCTGCCTCCGTTTTGTCCAGCACAGATCTCACATGGAGTGACCGGGATTTGAACCACGGACCCAGCGGTGAGAGGCCGGCGTGCTGCCGCCTAAGCCACGGAGGCTTAATTATTACTATATGTTACTTGTTATTTACAACTACTGTTATATAGAGAATATTTATTACACTGTTATTCGCATGAAATTACCTTTACAATTAATGTTAAACTGTTTAAGCAACTTGTTCTATTCACTTAAAATGTGTTTCAACCTTTTTCATCATAACGCTCAACTTAGTTTCAACTCCGACCATCAGTCAGAGTTTACCCTGATATGGGAAGTCTTTAATTGACTGATCGTATCCTGGCGCAGTCAGCTGGCTTTTGAGGGTGCGCAAATGCGAGGGAGCCGTGTCCGTAGATTTACTGGCACGTTAAAGATCCCCTTTGGGGCAAAATTCCGGCACCCCGGCGTCTCTAAAAGCCAGTGTAGTTAACCCTTTGAGCGCCGTGTGTTATTATGGTTTGCCTACCGCTGAGCACCATGGCCAGTTTTCGTTTTTTTGCAAGCTTTTGTTTGATCACTCATAGTTCAGCTGTTATTATAGGTAGAAGCTTGAAATTTTCGTTATTTGTTTACTAATATGATGGCCTATACGAATAAAGCCTTACTCAGTTCATTTATGACCATTTGTAAACATTTGGCAGCCAGAACCCAAAAATATTAATTAAAAATAAAACAGAACCAAAGTTTAGCAATAAAATTTTGGTAGAACAAAAATTTTTGTATATATCGTGAACCTACTTATTGAATAGTACGACTTATTATGAAGCTATATTGAAAATTTCATTCATTTTGAACCTAAAATAAATCTGTAATAAAACTAATTAATTCACATATCCAAATGAGCCATAAATACAACACAAGTCTTATTACATTCGTTTGGTTTATATGTCAGTAAGTACTTACGGAATACTATACAAACTTCTTTTACATAACAATTACATAACATACTACAAATAATAATAATAATAAAATTAAAAATAATAATAATAATAACCAAAAAGTCCTCTTCTCCTTCTTCAATCATATTATGAATAGTGTTCTTACTAACAGGAGATCGGCTCATTTTCACAGCAATAAATGAACAAGTAAAAGATCGAGAGCAACTAGACACAGAGCGAACAATGTGCACAGCGAGACTGCCAGTGTTGATGCCGCGCCAAGTAAAGTGCGCCAATAAATATGCCTGTTGATTGGACTGATATAATGAAACAATGGCCTTAAAATTAAAATAGGCTGTTTATTGCAAAAACAGTAAGTCTTTAACTAAATATATTGAGAAATTCTGAAAGGAACGAACTGTTACTTTGAATAATAAAAAATAAATACTGAACGTCGTTTTGAAAGGACGTTGGCATTTTTCAGATGAAAACCAAACGGGCTTTCAAAAGGACGTTGGCGCTTAGAGGGTTAAAAGGGACGTAAAACCAATAACATTATTATTTTAATTGACTGATCCTATACCAGCTGTATTACTGTTATCTTTTTTTTATTCAAGTAAGAACTGCCGACATTGAATTTTCAAGTAGTTCCTACTTTTGCCGCCTAACGCCACCATCAAAGACTACTAGACGCCACCGCAGTCGGCTCCCGGTGACGAACGTGGGAACCTAAGATCGTTGCTCAAATTTAACCTATAATTCAGCTTCACAAAGTGTAATTAGTGGAAGGTTCTTTAACATGCCTTAAATCTATGACATGGAACCGCCGGCTTTACTTCCCCTACGAAGGAAGGCATACTGAGGGATTTTTAACGCTCTTAAAAAATCCGACGACTTCGGTCGGGTTTATACCCGCGATTTTGGGCATTGAAGCTTAGCATGCTACCAACTATGCCACCGAAGCCGCTAATGCTTATTAGAATAAAGCTGACTGTGGTCAGGCTACAATGCTTGCTTTATGAAGTTGGCCCATGTGGCAGGTGGTAGTGGAATGGAACCATAATGCCAGGCAGCTCTGGACTCTGTAGACAAGAAGTTTCAAACCCCATCATTGGCTGTCCATGAAATTGGATTTCTGTGATTTCATTTCTCCATAACTCCTCTCAGGAGTTTGCCTTCAAGAGATACAATTAATTATTTAGTTAACTTTCCATTGTGTGGTATTTCCATAAGTTAAGTAAATGTACGACTCCTATTAATTCAATTTTATATGTTTATGTATTCAATCCTTTACATGTTTGTATTAATTGCCATGTTTATTAATTTTGAACTTGTTCAATTTGTATCAAACCTTTAGATGCTACAAAATTCATTTCTATATGCTGTTTGCTTGTATTTGATTTGTGTAAACCTCGATTATCTGAGTTACCGTGGACTTGAGAAAGCAAGGACATGGTGGCGACAGAACCTGGAAATCGGGCAAATCAGAGAAATTTGTTCTCTGGAAATATCAGGGAAATGTCAGGGAATTTTGCAAAGGTGTAGAAAAAAATCGGGGAAATTTGAAGAAACTTAAAAAATATCTAAAATACAACAAATTTTGCGTCGAGAGAGTGAGAACTATTTTACAGTCGTAAACTGGCGCAGTGCAGGGAATTTCCACGTTCATTTTAAACTATAAATCAACTGTAAATGAATCGTTAGGCAAGAGGTGAGGTACCATATATGCAAGATTAAGGTAAATGCACCAATGGTCATCATGTTAAGGGAGATTTAGACAAGAAATCATATACACCATACACATTTTGGTAAATTTAATCAACAAAAGCACTGTACCTAACCTCAAACTCTACTCAAACACTAGGAAAGACCAAATATCAAAGATATTAGTTTTAGGAAAAATGACATCATCATCATCATTTCTCCTTATCCAGCTCCTGCCGGGTCGGGGTATTTATGGCACTTCTCCACTTTCCTCTTTCCTTCCACCATTCTTCTTCCACGATCTTGTCCCAGTCCAGATTTCTTTTTCTTACGCTGTTCTTCACTGAATCAATCCACCTTGTTCTAGGTCTTCCTCTTGCTCTCTTACCCTTGCACTTTGCCTCCAGCTTCTGTCTTGGTATTCTATTTTCCTCCATCCTCTTTACATGTCCAAACCACCTTAGTTTATTCTTCTCAATTCTCTCATTTAGTTTTCCCATCCCAACTTCCTTCCTAACATCTTCATTCCTCACTCTGTCTTTCCTTGTCTTTCCTATCATACTTCTTAGGAATTTCATTTCACTGGCTTGGATTCTACTCTCTAGCCTGCTTGTCGGGGTCCAAGTCTCAGCTGCATAAGTTAATATGGGAACATAGTACACTTTATACATTACCTCCTTGCTTTTCCTTGGTACTTCCTTATCCCAAACAAGTTTTCTTACACTTTGATAGAATGCATTGCTCTGCTGTACTCGCCTGCCAATCTCCATGTCCAACCTACCAGTTTGCATCAATTCACTTCCTAGGTATTTGAACGTGTCCACAATTTCCAAACTCTGACTTCCAATTTTCACAGTGCCCTTTCCTTGTCTTTCCCCTCTTGTCATCACCATGGTCTTGCTTTTCTCTATGCTGATTTTCAGGCCATACTTCTGAATATTTTCGTTCAGTGCATCTAGTTGTTTTTGCACTTCTTCGGTGTTCCTTCCCCAGATCACAATATCATCTGCTAATAACAGTAACTTCATTTCTTTATGTCCATATGCTTCCTTTGTTTCCTTTACAATTTCATCCATCACCATTATGAACAAGAGAGGTGACAGCACACTCCCCTGTCTTAGTCCAGTCTTGTTCGTAAACCAATCTATCTTTCCAACTGGGGTCAGTACCCTGCTAACACAGTTGTTGTACATTGCTTGCACCATTTCCAACATTTCTCTTCTTAACCATGGTTTCCCATACCTTCTCTCTGGGGACACTATCATATGCCTTTTCTAGATCTATGAAAGTCATGATCAAATCCTCTCCATATTCCCAGTTCTTTTCCATCACCTGCCTCAAGCTAAAGATTGGGTCCACTGTGGATCTTCCACTCCTGAAGCGATACTGTTCCTCTTGCAACTCTCCTTCCACCTTTCTTCTCATTCTTCTTTCTAATATCCTTTCCAGTATTTTTACTATCTGTGATAAGAGGGTGATCCCTCTATAGTTATCACACACCTTCTTGTCCCCCTTCTTAAACACTGGTATTATTAGCCCTTTCTCCCAGTCTTCTGGTACACATTTCTGTTTCCACACACACTTTAGCAGTCGATACAACCATTGCATACCAACAGGTCCAGCAGCCTTTATCATTTCTACACTGCTTTCATCCACCCCTGTTGCTTTTCCCATCTTCATTTTCTGTACTGCTAATTCCACCTCCAGCATTGTTATATCATCTTCTGTTATAGAGGCGTCAGGTTGTGTCACTTCCATCTCACCAGTACAATTGCTCACATTCAATAGCTTATCGAAATACTCCTTCCATCGTCCCTTTATCTCTTCTGGGTGTGTTAACAACTCTCCATCTTCCTTTTTCACCAGCTTTGTGGTAACTCTTTCTTTCCTCTTACTTCTTAGAAGCCCATACAGCATCCTTTTACTGCCACTTACATGTTTCCATTCTTCGTGTTAATTCTTCCCAACTTTTCTTCTTTTCTTCTCCTACCACTTTCTTACACCTCCGTTTGCTGTCGTGATACTTCCTTTTGCTTTCTTCTGTTTGATCTCTGTTCCATTCTTTCCATGCAGACTTCTTTTCTTTCACTGCTTTCCTCACTTCCTCATTCCACCACGGTGTCTCCTTCTCTTTCACTCTTGTTGACGTCCTGCCACAAGCACTTTCTGCTGCACCAACAAATGCCTTTTTAAAGTGGGACCATTCCTCTTCTATGTTTTCCACTTCAGTAACTGGGATTTGTTGCTTCAATCTCTCCTGAAAATCTTCCTGTACGGTTTTGTCTTTCAATTTCCATACTTTTATTTTACTTTCTCTGATCTCCTTTAGGTTTTCCAATTTTTCCCATCTAAATTTTGCCACCACAGCTCTATGGTCCCCATCAAATGCTTCTCCTGGTAAAGCTGTCACATCTATCAGCTTTCTGCGATTAGTCCTTTCCACCAGAAAGTTGTCAATTACTGATTTTGTTCTTCTATCGCCCCAACCATATCTCGTTATTTTCCTGCTGTTTTTCTTCCGAAACCATGAATTACCCACTATCAGTCCATTCCTTTCACAAAAGTTTACAAGTTCCTCTCCTTTCCGGTTCTTTTTCCCATATCCATAGGGTCCAATGACTTCTTCCTTTCCTTGTCTCTCGTTTCCGACTTGTGCATTCATATCTCCCATGATCACCACTTCTACATTTGAAATTACTCTTTCTACATCCTCCAGGAATACTTCAATATCTTCTTCTCTGTTTCCAGTCTGTGGTGCATACACTTGTATGAAGTCCATCATGTCATTTTTCATCTTCATTCTAATTTTCATTATTCTGTCACTCACACACTCGACCACTTCAACATACTCCTCCAGTTATTTCGAGGTTATCAGTCCCACGCCATTTTTTGCCTCTTGGCCACCACTCCAGTATAATGTATATCCTTTCCTCAATTTCTTCCTTCCTTTACCTTTCCATTTCACTTCACTCAGCCCCATCAATCCAACATTCTCCCTCTCCATGAAGTCTACCACCTCCACCACCTTGCCTGTCAGGGTCATGACATTCATGATTCCCACTTTCATTTCGGTTACTGGTCGCCCATTTCTCACAGTTCCCCCAGTACCAAAAGAACTGCGCGTCGCCTGCAGGGTACGCCCTAACCTTCTCCGATTCATTTGAAGTGCCATTTCCATTTTAGGCTATTATTACGATGGGGTCGCCACTCCCAAAGACATTTTATGAAGCTACTGCCAGCTATTATATAGGCGTATTTTTTAAAAAAGTGTGTTTTTGCGCCAGTGTTCGGCACAATGTATTTGGATTTTTCCTATATTCGTCACCTGTTTGCACCAATTGCCGTCACATTGTTAATTTTCCTTGTCTGCTGTTTATAATGCATTTCTGTCAATTGTTGCATAATACACCGATTTATCGACTTGGAGGCTAACATTTACGAATAAAACAGTACCAGTAATTATGTTTTTTAATAAAAATGGAATTTAAAAAAAAGACGGCAACGGGAAGCGGGATTGGTGGGTAGAAGACATAAGAGCAGGAAAATATCGTAATTCTGCTCTAAACAAGTGAGACCCCGGCATAACAGCCCGGAAAATGACCATTCGCCGAGGCCTATCACCGATTGTTGGCATAGAAACCCTCTGAATTCGCCACTCAAGTACATTTTTCTTCCAGGCAGTCTTTAGTAGCTTCAAAACCCCTACATCTGTGGGTTGAAGTACTTGTGTGACATTAGGTAGTAAAGCGACCAAAACAATTCCATGATCCTCACAAAATTTACTAATATGTATGGTCAAGTGTGAGAAGTGCCCGTCTATGAATAATGTCAGGGAGAGGAATCTCCTTCTCAACCAACCCAGGATGAAATATGTTACTGAGAAATTCGTAAAACACTTCCCCCCGTCATTCACCCGTTTAGCTATTTGCCAATGCCCCAGTATGCTGGCATTGAGGCAATAATGATGTGTTGCGGCAGTCGTTCATACTTGAACACTACAAGGGAAGGAGAAACATCGCCGTGGGCATTGCCTGTTAGAAGTACCGTCAAGCATTCTTTCTCATCCGAATTCACTTGCTGATATATTGTCTTGTAACCCCTGTTCGCCAGCGCTTTGTTACCTTTCGGATTGAGAAAGAAAACCGTCTCGTCAGCGTTGAACAGTCGCCGAGGGTCTGACAAAATAGACTGGAAGTCGTTTTCCACCGAATAGCTGTCGACTTCTGAAACCCAGGTTTTATTTTGATGTTCTGTAATTGCAGCACGGCGTACTGTCAAATTTTGAGGGGTTCGTAAAAGATAGACCTGGATTTCTTTTTATGAAAGATTCACGCCATTTCCTTCCTGGCAGCCATCTTTGAAAGGAAAGTCCCTCTACAATTCTTGTGTATGGCACTGGACGCTTTTGCAAATCGTCCTTTGTTACCGGGACCCCGCTTTTCGTAGTGAGATTACCCATTGAACTAGCATAGCCTCATCTTCCTTTGTTAAAATGGAACTTAGCCCCATTTTCCTCTCTCTAGGAGTTTTTCCTTTAATTTTGTCCGAGAGGGTGTTTCTCGGAACACCATTCCTCTCCGCGGCCTTTTTAATACTCATGGCGTCCTCCACAACGGCCTTAATAGCAACTTCCATTTGCTCAATGTCATAATTCAGAACTGTGTGTTTCAACATATTGCCTGGGGCAGATAACCTCGTAGTTCCGCCCCTTAAAACAACAATAACTATCTAACATATTGCCTGAAAGCAAAGATTTTGTCTTAGAATGATATATTATTTTTCATCTCAATAAAATTAAAATCCACAGCCTGCTTCCAGTCTCCGACCGGGTCAGGAAGGGAATGAATGAAGCCCCCATCTAGCGGCGAGGATATGAACTGTGCCGGCTGCCGAGGCCTGACGCACTCCTCTGGGGCAATGAATAAATGAATGACAGATGAAATGAAATGATAGGGGAGAGTGTTGCTGGAATGAAATTTTGACAGGGAAAACCGGAGTACCCGGAGAAAAACCTGTCTGCCTCCGTTCTGTCCAGCACAGATCTCACATGGAGTGACCGGGATTTGAACCACGGACCCAGCGGTGAGAGGCCGGCTTGCTGCCGCCTAAGCCACGGAGGCTTTTCATCTCAATAAAAATAAAAATAAATCTTCTGTAGCACGCCTAGCCAAAAAACCTAGGCCTACTGAGGTGCGGCCGTCAAGAAGTGAGACCTACGTAATAATAACAATACCCTGTAAATGTTTATTGGTTACGAAACGTTAACACAAACATTAACATTATTGTGCACTATTGTTCGTCACAAATGTGCTCTAAAGTTCGTCAGCTATGACGACTACTGGGCACGATGATCAAATGATAATTTAATTAATACAGGGTACTTTAGAGCTACATTATAAGTATATTGCCGCTGTTAGGTCTTGCAAGGAGAAATGACAATGTGCCAGTTTTCGTCACAAATGACGAGCATTGGTAAAGTGCATTTTTTTAAATCCAGTGTTCGTCACCGGCATTTCTAACAAAACTAGGCACGTAGCACGAAATAACAAATCACATATGTTACAGAAACAATTACCAACTATATCACGCACTTGTAACATTTTAAAACGTCCACGCATGCACATAATTAACTCACGCACGTGCTTAGAACATGCGAGAAGCACATGGCGCGTCAAGACAGCTCAGCTCACAGGAGATGTTTGACGCAGGGAATCACCTATTACATCGCACGCATGATTTCGCAAAGTTGCTCCTTATCGGCAAGGAAGGTATGAAGCATCTCGTAAGACTTAGTGCGTTGAGAAAGACCCGTTGACATGCTTATTTATTGTACTTAATATACTAGAGTGACAAAGACTGGATCAGTGACGAAAACCGGTACAGTTACCTTATATACTAATTAATACATTATCTGCTAAATTAATATGAGGGAATTTTGTGGCACCATCAAGGAAATATCAGGGTAATTTGTCAGGCAAGTCTGTCACTACCATGATGGAGTACTGAAAATGACACTTTTATATCGTCAACTTCAAGTAAAACACACTAAGTTATTCAAAGGTCATCTTCTCAAGAATGTGATCTCTGACGGGTTTTTCGGGAAACACTAATCATATCTCTATTAATAGGCACAATATTAAAACCGTACAAAATGGGCAATATTCCTCTTATAATTACCTAAAACCTTTGTCTGAAAGAATTTTTGATTTGACCCACCGTTACACCAAGGGATGAGAAAAATGATTTCGAAATTATAAGAAAATGCCAAGAGCCATCAGAAGTTGCCATGACAACGTTCCGAAGTTGATGAGGGATGATTCATCAGAGGTTGCCACGACAACGCCATTGTACGAGATCACATTCAGTTTTTTTTGTCTCTATGTGCCATTTATGTTCTTAAGTACAACAGTCTCATATTTCAGAGCTTTAAAAGGTCAGTGTAGTTAAGAGTTTTGTCATATCAATACTGTGGTGTGACTAATAGGCGATTTCTCGACTGTCTCATCTTCACTCACTCGCTTCTAGTGTGCCTGTGTTCACTTTGTTTACAACGAATGTGCCATTCATTTTTCAAATCCTACACATCACTGCAGTCCCACAACCCTAACATATTTCATTTGTTGTTCTTTGATCTAGAATAGCACATATACGCTTCTCTGCCATGTCTTGATACTAGAGCTCGGGTCAGCGTGGAAGGCGGCCGGCTCTCTGGGAACTGTGCATAGAGAGACAGAGATACATGTCCACTGTTGCATCAGGTCCACCAGGTCCTCGTCCCCACATCGCAAGCAACACCGCCGCTTACCTCATCGAGCCCATCTCTTTCACGTTGCTTTACACTTTTGAAGTATTCGTGCACTTAGTAAACTATTTCTTGGGCTTGCCTGTGTACAACCTGTCGTTTACTCTCCTCTGCTTCCATAGCACTCAAAATAAACACAATTGCTTCCACTGGATCTTTAAATGAAAATCCACAGCATGCTTCCAGTCGACCGACCGGGTCAGGGATGGAATGAATGAAGCCCCCATCTAGCGGCGAGGATATGAATTGTGCTGGCTGCTGAAGCCTGTCACACTCCTCTGATGCAATGATTAAATGTATGACAGATGAAAGGATAGTGGAGAGTGTTGCTGGAATTTAATTTTTGACAGGGAAAACCAGAGTACCCGGAGAAAAACCTGTCTGTCTCCGTTTTGTCCAGCACAGATCTCACATGGAGTGACAGGGGATTGGAACCGGGGACCCAGCGGTGAGAGGCCGGCGTGCTGCCGCCTAAGCCACGGAGGCTCTGGATATTTAATTATTACAATATAATTACTTCGCTTTCCTGACAACACACTAGCCGAGATTCTCAAGACAGACTGAATGTGATTGGTGGGATGGAAGTGAGGTATGACGTATGTACAGTCCGCCACCACTACGCACGGCCTTAGTTGAGACAAGCTCGGGGATGGACGGTGACCTCGTACGCAGGGGCCGCAATTAGCAATAGGTTACCTAAGATTTCGTGCGCTAAGAGAAAGAAGTTGAATTTGAGGTAATAACCATATCATTTCAAAGCAATACAAACGGTAGTAAATCAAAGCAAATTATGCCCCGTTATTACATAGATTAACAATTGCAAAGCAATAAAATAGACACTAAATCACTATGGTACATAAATGAAAACTCCATTTCAAACACAAACTTATAGGCTACACACAATAGTTACACGATTCACCTCGAGTGAAATGGTCACAGGAGAAAATACAGAGTTACATGAATAATAATAAAAAATCCAAGTAGGGACGGTCCCTTTACTAGAACGCCGCATAAAACAAATATCCAAGCGAATGAAGTTAGGTGACCTCCCAAACTAATACAGAACTACGAATAGTATGATCAGAGGTGGATGAATCCTTTAATGGAAGTTCATAATAACGCTCCCTTCCGAACAAAGGGGTGACATCGCCGAATGAGGGTAAAATTATGGCAACACGAAATTGAACCAAAAACCAGTCTGTCTCCGTTTTGTCCAGCACAGATCTCACATGGAGTGACAGGGGATTGGAACCGGGGACCCAGCGGTGAGAGGCCGGCGTGCTGCCGCCTAAGCCACGGAGGCTCTGGATATTTAATTATTACAATATAATTACTTCGCTTTCCTGACAACACACTAGCCGAGATTCTCAAGACAGACTGAATGTGATTGGTGGGATGGAAGTGAGGTATGACGTATGTACAGTCCGCCACCACTACGCACGGCCTTAGTTGAGACAAGCTCGGGGATGGACGGTGACCTCGTACGCAGGGGCCGCAATTAGCAATAGGTTACCTAAGATTTCGTGCGCTAAGAGAAAGAAGTTGAATTTGAGGTAATAACCATATCATTTCAAAGCAATACAAACGGTAGTAAATCAAAGCAAATTATGCCCCGTTATTACATAGATTAACAATTGCAAAGCAATAAAATAGACACTAAATCACTATGGTACATAAATGAAAACTCCATTTCAAACACAAACTTATAGGCTACACACAATAGTTACACGATTCACCTCGAGTGAAATGGTCACAGGAGAAAATACAGAGTTACATGAATAATAATAAAAAATCCAAGTAGGGACGGTCCCTTTACTAGAACGCCGCATAAAACAAATATCCAAGCGAATGAAGTTAGGTGACCTCCCAAACTAATACAGAACTACGAATAGTATGATCAGAGGTGGATGAATCCTTTAATGGAAGTTCATAATAACGCTCCCTTCCGAACAAAGGGGTGACATCGCCGAATGAGGGTAAAATTATGGCAACACGAAATTGAACCAAAAACCAAGAAGCAGAATATCGCTAAGTCTGAAACATAACCCCACAATGATACAAAATAATTAATGAACAAACTAAAGAAACAGCCGGTAGGCCTAAGCATTGAAACGGATGAATGACAAATCACGTCGTAATACGACTGAGCCCAAGTACTGACTGACGGTGCATTACGGCCCCGCGAGGCGATAACCCCTACTCTAATTACTTACGTGAGAGTACCATTTGAAATTTTGTTGGGAGGGGAACTAGAATATAAAACAGCAATAATAATAATAATAATAAACATAAGTAAACATAACCTAACACAAATAAGGTGGCGGCCGCGCACGAGATACCATCTTAACTGTAAACACAAGGACGCCATGTTGTCATAAAACAAAAGATACTCGGTCCATAGACAAATGAGTTACCACTTACCAGAAACAAAAGAATAACGCAAAGCAAAAGTCGAACTAGGCCATGCTGCCCTTAAAAATACACTACATTAAAAACAGTCAAGCTGTCTGGATTAGACACGAATGAAAACCAAAAATCTACCTAAAATGCTTCCCTAATCCCCCTCACAGTGCTTTGCATAAACACAAATCTTACAAGACTGGTCCCCCGGATAATTACACAAATAAATTCGACACCGGACCCGCGCAAGTGGCAGGACCGAACACTTGCGTGATTACACACGCCACGAAACATGAACCAAGCTGAAATAGAAGCCCTTGTACGCCAGAAAAATATCACGCACGCAGCCAACAGATGTATACCCTAGCCCCCAAAAATAATAATTCTAAATGTTACTTCTCAATAGTTCTCCTTATCACACACGGTTATTTCAAACATTTGTAGGTTGGTTTGTAACTGGCCGGGTGGAAGAGTTGACATCTTCGCACCCGGCCGCCGCCGCACTTGTTACACACGTCTGCAAGCCTGGTAGTCGGTATTCAGAATGCCAAGCGTCACACGCCAAGACATCATGCCTTTCACCTACAGTGGAAAATTGCTCCAGGCTCGCCACACGAAACACAGCTGAAGATCTTAAATTTGCGTGTCCTTTTCGTTACTCTTCTTGCCGCGATGTTGGTACCTACTGAGCCCGCAGTTGCTAGGCAGAGTTCAAACTAAAACGCGGAAGGTTCCTGCGCTGTTTGAACAAGGGTAGTCTTTGTTGAAAATGACGCCAAACCCCGATATGCGAGCTGATTGGCTTATCTCGGAAAAGGCGAAATGTCAGTGCACGGAAATGGGCGGTAACCCAAGCGAGACGCTTTAAGTCACATCTGGAAACACTCCAGTTATGGCCACCCGCCGATCGGAATTTTAATTGGATGTTGGGTGGGCATTGGGTAAATATCCTCAGAGGTAAACATCTTCAAGGCTTGACTGGACGTGGGAGTAGAACTGATAGGGTGGGCTTGCATTTAGCGAGCATGAATTAGTTAGGCAATTGCATAGTTCACTCACTGACCCAAATGATTATTTCCCAGAGTCTTTAAGTTCAGGGACCAAGGTTCTATACCAAGGTAGGCTCACATCTCTCCCACAGGCTAGGGATCGATGCCAGACTAGGGGATTTAGGCGTGGAGATCTGTGCTGATTGGCACAACATAATGGTAGCATTGTGTTGTGCGCACCGCCTTCCCAGCTGACTCGAGCTCTAGTAACTTGAGTCACAACGAGTAGTGCAATACCAAACAGCATTCGCTATAATGACTAACCAGACAATTGCTGGTTGAGGACTGTTCCATCGTTTTGGTTGTTGGGATAAGTCTGATAGATCAGCTGTTCCTGAATGAAAACAGATCCGTTGGCAAGCTATTGTTTCATCTTGTTTCCTCAGGAGTGGATTCATTGATCTTGGTTCCTTTAACCTTTTAACTGCTATGAATTTCCAGATGAATAAACACCCATGTACTGAGTTATTTTTACAGATCTTAGCCCCATTCTACATCAAGGCCCTAAATCAATTTAACATACTCTCCCTTCTCCTATTGGTTCTGTATACTGTATTACATTGTATTACATGTTTCCTTCAGGGGGATAGTTGATGTACTGAGGGTCAAGACTGCCTTATGCATTGACTGGCTCAATGGCCTTTCACTAGGGGTGACAAATGCCCCCTCCCCTTCTCTGGGTGTGGTAGACTTTTAGAATCGCCACTACTCGAACTACTATTTGTTTTATCATCTAGGCTTACAGGATGGAGCCACGTCGTATATCGGTGATGGGTAGGTACGAGTTGGTGTCCGTACTCAAACTGACGGTTATTGCCAGCCAGAGGTGCTTGCTTGCCCTGCATTGACATCAGCCTGCTCCCTGATTGGTCCGCGCCCCTGGCAGTCGCGCGCTAGTAGAACTTTCCAAGTGTTGCTATGTTTGAAACCATCTTCGCGATTGAAACTTTTGGGATGCTTCACAACCTCTATTGCCTCTCTAATTAACCTGTTTTGATATCCGGGAATTTTACCAACAGTTTCGGCCTTATCAAATTTGATGACGTGTCTCGTGACGTCAGCATGTTCAGCTATTGCAGATCTGTAGTTTATCTGTTTCGTGTCTTGAATATGCTCGGAAATCCTATTGGAAACGCGTCTTTTTGTTTGCCCTATGTAAACTTGTCCACAGGACCAAGGCACTTTGTAAACTCCTGCGTCCTGGTTCGGTTGATTTACGCTCCACTTGCGTCAGCTTGTTTATTGGATGCATCACTGTTGTCACATTGTGTTTCTTTAGCAGCCTGACAGACCCTGTACGTACAGAAGAAAGGCTTTATGGTAGGGCTTATCTTGTTCTTTTTGCCGGACACGGGCCGTGAAAGCCCACTCTAAATACTTGGTCTGTTATCGGCCATTCCAGTGCACTTGAGTCAAACTTTACCATCTCTTTGATCATATGAACAGCGTAATTCCTATCACCTTAGAGATTAAAAATGCTAAGTAAATGGTTCTGTGGACTATCACAAAAGAACAAATAACATTGCCTCAAACAGCTAGAATATGGAACTAAAAAAGGCGCATGCTTAGTGACAAACCGTTTTGTCAACAGCATTGTAGTTCTGCCCCTTAAAACAACAATAACTAACAGCACTCTGAAGGTTAAGAGGGTGTGATGCTGCAGCTGTCAAGTAGCTTGCTCTCCCCAAGGCAGACTGAGTTCAATTTCTGGTTATTAAGTGTGAGATTTTTGAGGTAAAATGTCACATTCGGTGGTTTAGATTACCCATAAAAGGGAGGTTCGTGGTTTATGATCACAAGATTAACAGTCACGTAGAACTACAAGCTTACTTCCCGATTAGCCGCATGGCACAGTGGTAACGTTCTCGCCTGCTGTTCCCAAGATTGCAGGATCAAATTCTGGCACAGTCAGTTGGGATTTGAGAGTGTGCAAATTCAAGGAAGCCATGTCAGTAGATTTACTGGCATGTTATAGATCCTGTTTCGGAACCCCAGCGTCTCTAAAAGGCCTCAGTAGTTAAAAGGGACGTAAACCAATAACATTATTTCCTTCCTTCCTTGTGAGATTCCAGTATCTCAAAATCTCCTCAAGCTTTGATTTCTTCATTGTTACTGTTATTGTTGTCATTTCATGTACCCTCTCATTCCAGGTGATAAAATGGTTAATGCAATGAAGACCCTGGAAAGCAAGATAGCCAATTCGCCTACAGAGTGGAGAGTACGAGCTCTCAATACAGTTGCTAATATCATTGCGCTGAAGGTGAGTGTATCTACTTTATTTTGATGGTTGAACATAATTATGTTATTCCTCAAAACACTATGGAAAACCAACTCGCCCATTAAATGTGATAGGGCAGGGTGATTGAAAAATTCCAATGTTCTGTTTGCAACTATGCCATATGGGGTTAGATTTGAATGGAAGAAGAGCACTGAGATTTTGAAACACTTCATTTCTTCAGTGTGGAATTGCTACATGCTGCAATTAATTTCTTAGTAGAGTTATGATATTTATTTATCTGCAGTTGCCAACCACATTGGCTACAAGTGTTAAAACATGGATGATTTAATTTCAGAGCCCCTCGTAGTGTAGGGGGTAGCATTCTTGACTGTCGCCCTGGAGGTCTGGGTTCGATTTCCGGCTCTGCCAAGATATATAATTCTGGTCTGAGAGTAGGAATGGGCAGGTGTCACTGCCTGGTTTTCATGGCAAGTGTTCTGCTGTAACTCCTTAAGGGTGCGTCGTGTGCTTCTGTAGATCATCCCTTTTAGCGTTTCCTCTCAGGAGAAGGTGACCTTGGTGGCCATAATTCTTTTGAAATGACTATGGTCAGGAAAGATGATCCCACCTCAGCCATGCTAATTTGAGAGAAGTCTGACATGTTGCATCATCTTGTTAGTACCAGCCAAGTATCGATTCCCGATCGTCCAACTGGTTCACAAATTCTCCAAACTGATCCATGAAAACTTCACTGTACAGTCGGGGAGTAAAGGACCCTGTTATGCACAGAACATGCCTACATTTTGTGAATGAAGGGGTTCCTTGCATGTGGGTTTTCACTACACCATAAACATGTGGTTTTCGGAGATTCAAACCTAGGGAGGTGGAACCACACCTCATCTCTGAACTGTGTGTACTCCAATATTCCTGGCCTTTCAGCAATGGTGGTGCAGTGGTCAAGCTGCTTGCCTATCACCAAGGCAATCCGGGTTCAATTCACAGTCAATGCACTGGAGATTTTCGAAGTGAAATATCACATCCTGTGGTTCAGATTCCACTCATAAATGGAGGTCCCGTGGTTCATGATCACAAAATTAAGGGTTACTTAAAACTGCAAGTTTCCTTCCTTTTTATTTTCTTTCAGCAATAAGTGGCTAAAACCAATACCGTTATATTATAATGCTTTTGTCATGGTCAGTCTTTTAAGTACCGTATTTACTCGGCTATAAGACCCCCTCGCCTATAGTACCCCCCCTTAATTTTCGAGAGCCAAAATAAAAAATTCTTGGAAATCGCTTATAGAACCCCCCTCATTATTGAGAGTCAAAATACAACATTCTTGGAAATGGACGAATTCTTTTAAAAAAAATTATAATTATAACTGAAATTCATACTCTTTTATGACAAAAATATTTTTCTTTATACGGTATATTAGTTTGTTATTCAGACTATATGACCGCCTTTTGCGTACCGCGTACGCGATTGGGCAGGATATAGAATTGTGTAGCTAATAGGCTTTACCCGATATCCAATAGAAGATGCCACACTATTGACTATTGGCCATCTAACAATGAAAGTTATGGTTTCATATTTTGCCTGCATTCTTCCGTTTAGTATTATTTATGTTGCGATTCGATTGTGTTTACGACAGTCTCCTTAGTTTTATTTTAAACACATTTCATTTGTTGCAATAACCGTCGGCGTTTGTGTGAAACGTTATTGGTATATTAATGTGAAATATGTGAATAATACGTGCTCGGTTGTGTTTACAAATGTTAGTGAGATGTGATCACTCATTCCCTAATTAATGCATTCTCCCTCCCTATGTTCAAATAAAAATAAAGTTTGCATTTCCATGTCTGTTACTTTGTCCATTTCTTTGATACTAAGATTTTTGCTTAGCAAGGGATAGTAGTGAAAGTCATTGGGGGATAGCCGGGTAAGTGAGGTTATGGCAGTCTCATAATGGGCTGATTAAAGATGTAAACCTTGTTTATTTAGATTAAATATATCGTACTATGTAGCATCAAAATAAAATAGCTTATTTTTCCTCTCTCCCTTTCCCAAAATAATCTATTTGAGAAATATTTGCGATACATGTGTATCTATACTCTGTATTTCAAAAGAATGAACGTAAAGGAAATGGCGGGGGCTTGGAACAGCTGAGCTGTGTTGCAAAATTTTTATTGTTGATGTAGAACAGCTGATTCGAATAATACACAGGGCCACACTTGGGATATTATTTCGGTACTATTATGCGCAATATAATGCAAATGTCGATCCTGAGTCAACGCCGAGGACATTCAAATAGAGAAATACGGTATAAAATAAATAAATAACACACCGAAGCTATGCTGCCTTTGTCACCGTTATTCAATAAATACGAGAATGAGGCCAAACACTCGACAGCTATACAAATATAAGGTAAATGCACCAATGGTCGTCATGTTAAGGGAGATTTAGACAAGAAATCATATACACCGTACACATTTCGGTAAATTTTATCAACAAAAGCACTGTACCTAACCTCAAACTCTACTCAAACACTAGGAAAGACCAAATATCAAGATATTCGTTTTAGGAAAAATGCCATATTTTTTTTAAAAAGTGAGTTTTTGCACCAGTGTTCGGCACAATGTATTTGGATTTTTCCTATATTCGTCACCCGTTTGCACCAATTGCCGTCATATTGTTAATTTTCCTTGTCTGCTGTTTATAATGCATTTCAGTCAATTGTTGGGTAATACACCGATTTATCGACTTGGAGGCTAACATTTACGAATAAAACAGTACCAGTAATTATGTTTTTTAATAAAAATGGAATTTTAAAAAAAGACTGCAACGGGAAGCGGGATTGGTGGGTAGAAGACATAAGAACAGGAAAATATCGTAATTCTGCTCTAAACAAGTGAAACCCCGGCATAACAGCCCGGAAAATGACCTTTCGCCGAAGCCTAACACCGATTGTTGCCATAGAAACCCTCTGAATTCGCCACTCATGTACATTTTTCTTCCAGGCAGTCTTTAGTAGCTTAAAAACCCCTACATCCGTGGGTTGAAGTACGTGTGTGACATTAGGTAGTAAAGCGACCAAAACAATTCCATGATCCTCACAAAATTTACTAGTATGTATGGTCAAGTGTGAGAAGTGCCCGTCTATGAATAATGTCAGGGAGAGGAATCTCCTTCTCAACCAACCCAGGATGAAATATGTTACTGAGAAATTCGTAAAACACTTCCCCCTGTCATTCACCCGTTTGGTGATTTGCCATGGCCCCAGTGTGCTGGCATTGAGGCAATAACGATGCCTTGCGGCAGACGTTCATACTTGAACACTACAAGGGAAGGAGAAATATCGCCGTGGGCATTGCCTGTTAGAAGTACCGTCAAGCATTCTTTCTCATCCAAATTCACTTGCTGATATATTGTCTTGTAACCCCTGTTCGCCAGCACTTTGTTACCTTTCGGATTGAGAAAGAAAACCGTCTCTTCAGCGTTGAACAGTCGCCGAGGGTCTGACAAAATAGACTGGAAGTAGTTTTCCACTGAATAGCTGTAGACTTCTGAAACCCAGGTTTTATTTTGATGTTCTGTAATTGCAGCACGGCTTACTGTCAAATATTGAGGGGTTCGTAAAAGATAGACCTGGATTTCTTTTTATGAAAGATTCACGCCATTACCTTCCCTGGTGGCCATCTTTGAAAGGAAAGTCCCTCTTCAATTCTTGTGTAAGGCACTGGACGCTTTTGCAAATCGTCCTTTGTTACCGGGACCCCGCTTTTCGTAGTGAGATTACCCATTGAACTAGCATAGCCTCAGCTTCCTTTGTTAAAATGGAACTTAGCCCCAATTTCCTCTCTCTAGGAGATTTTCCTTTAATTTTGTCCGAGAGGGCGTTTCTCGGAACACCATTCCTCTCCGCGGCCTTTTTAATACTCATGCCGTCCTCCACAACGGCCTTAATAGCAACTTCCATTTGCTCAATATCATAATTCAGAACCGTGCGTTTCGACATATTGCCTGGGGCAGATGACCTCGTAGTTCCGCCCCTTAAAACAACAATAACTATCTAACATATTGCCTGAAAGCGAAGATTTAGTCTTAGAATAATATATTAATCATCTGAATAAAAATTTAAAAAAATCCTCTGTAGCACGCCTAGCCAAAAAAAAACTAGGCCTACTGAGGTGCGGCTGTCAAGAAGAGAGACCTACGTAATTATAACAATACCCTGTAAATGTTTATTGGTTGCGAAACTTTAACACAAACATTAACATTATCGTGCACTAGTGTTCGTCACAAATGTGCTCTAAAGTTCGTCAGCTATGACGACTACTGGACACGTTGATCAAATGATAATTTAATTAATACAGGGTACTTTAGAGCTACATTATAAGTATATTGCCACTGTTAGTTAGGTCTTTCAAGGAGAAATGACAATGTGCCAGTTTTCGTCACAAATGACGAGCATTGGTAAAGTGCATTTTTTAAAATCCAGTGTTCGTCACCAGCATTTCTAACAAAACTAGGCACGTGAGCACGAAATAACAAATCACATATGTTACAGAAACAATTACCAACTATATCATGCACTTGTAACATTTTAAAATGTCGGAACATAACACGCATGCACATAATTAACTCGCGTGTGTGCTTAGCACATGCGAGAAGCAAATGGCGCGTCAAGACAGCTCAGCTCACAGGAGATGTTTGACGCAGAGAATCACCTATTACATCGCACGCATGATTTCGCAAAGTTGCTCCTTATTGGCAAGGAAGGTATGACGCATCTCGTAAGACTTCGTGCGTTGAGAAAGACCCGTTGACATGCTTATTTTTTGTACTTATATACGAGTGTGACGAAGACTGGATCAGTGACGAAAACCGGTACAGTTACCTTAATACAAAATACTAACACAAAGTAATATGATGATAAATATATCAACACTCACCATACAATGATTATATCCTTCAAGATGAAACAAGAGTTTGGATGAAGGTCGTTCACAGTTTACAGCAGTTAACACAGAATGCAGAAATAACATCATGACAATACCAAGCACACTCACTCACTGTATCGCGATTCTGTACGGTTAATAATAGCCTCCACATACGCAATGTTAAGGTAAAGTATTTAGCATTAAGCACACAAACAAGCTGTTCTGTGGCGATTATTATTGCAGTGATTTTACATTGTCGATTTGTAGGTTATTGAATGACAAGCGTTAATTCGAACACTACGGTATGCAATGAAACATTACTGGATTCGTAAACATTAAGACTAAATGTACATAGCCTATTTTGTACGTCACGCATGTATTCTAAATTAAGTATATTTAAATTTGAATTGAACAAACAAGGCTAACCATAAAAATAGTTTGATGTCGAAATGAACGATAGCCGGCCGTTACAGGTTGGCGCGCGCGGTCTCCAGTTGTATTTCCAGCATTTTCGCACGTTCTTCCTGCGGTACTATTTACAACTTATTGACTCGATGCTTAAAGTAAACGAAACTATGTCAATGAAACAAACTCCGACACAGTTAACAGGCGACTGAATGAATGACAATAAGCTGGCAACATATGGTATTAGTTGTCAAAATCCAGCCAATAGGAGCCCGCGGCGGTCAGCTGTTCCAAGCTTCCGCCATTTCCTTCACGTTCATTCTTTTGAAATACAGAGTATAGCAGTCAACGTTCAATTTACTAATAAGGTTTCAGCTTGTATTGCATAGCTTCTGGGCTTTTATTATTCTTGCCAGTTTTGCACTACTTGCACCTTCCATGTTAAGATGATGAAGCCAAAAATACCCTTTCTTTCCCTTTTATTCTAAATAATTGACAGTGTTACTGTATCTGTTCCAACCCTCCTGAGAGGCTGTTGATTCATATTTTTCAGGTTCCTGACCAAGATACACTATCTCTTGCACTCACAAAGTCTTGGTTTGATGCCCTATCTACAAACCCTATGGAGACTATCATGGCTATTTGCCGACAGCCTTTCCCTGAGCTGAGAATAGCTGGTCTACAAGTTTTGAATGTCCTGGCAGAACAAGCATGGGGTCAAGAGTACATGAAGAACCACGCAGGTATATTTTCTATTTTATTTTATTAAGTTAAGTTTCTGTGATTTGTTGTGTATCTGTCCATCCATCCAGAATTGGCATCTAAACAGCTGCACTGATCATAATAATAATACTGTATATATCCGAATGTAAGACGAGGTTTTCCACCACTTTTTGTGTTATAAAAGTTTGGGGTTGTCTTATATTCAGGGTATTAAAAAAAAATTAATTGTTGTTATTATTTGCAAAGTAGTATGTGGTGTTGGCATCTTGTGACTCACAGCAAATCAATGCATTAATGACGATTAAAATAATGTTTGTTATGTTTAATTACCATGCATATACGAATAGCATACATTTTGAGGTTAGGATTTACGCATACACGTCATTTTAAGCGGATAAATTATATGTTCGAAAGCATACGGAAATATGTTTTAAAACAATCTTGACAAGAACAACCAGTCAGTTTTACGAGCAGTAATTGAGTGATCAACGTATCTTAATTTAATAATGTCTCCCATTCTTGAACAAAGAAATTATAGAGTATGTCTTGGAAAAGCAGGCAGAGGGATTTCCGATAACACGAGACGTTATAAAAATGAAAGCACGACCTTGAGGATATATATTGTGTAAGTTATGAGTTAGTGAATATTTTTTTGAAAAAATCTGTAAGAGGCAGTTGATAACTAGGCCTCGTCTTATATTCGGGGTCGTCTTACATTTGGGTATATACGGTAGTAATGCATTTATTGATCTTAAAGAAGAGCAATAAGAAGATGCGCTCGGATGAGCATAGCACTGAATCTTGGTCCTTGATGTAGTCTGCAACTGGCTTCGTTCTTTTCTTGTACGTTAGTATGTGTCACAACTCTCACCGCACAGCACGTACACGCAATCGATGTCTGGTTTGTGAAATCTCTTTTTAGTGCACAGCTTGTGGTGAAAGCCGTGCACTGACAGTCTGGCTATTACATGTCTTTGTTCCTGGCACTTCCTGGTCCAACACTTCTCCACCATAGCAGGCAAGGTATAGAATTCCGGTTGTATCTCTTCTCTCTTCTCATTTTGGTTCCTCAGGAGTTGTAGTTGGTGTAGGATTCTGATTTCCTCTATGAAGTACGTTTCTCCCATCATCTCGTAAACGAGTTGAGATTGCGCTGTCTTCCCTACTCCCAGTGTTCTTTAGATGTACATTGCATTCACTTTTTCTATTTTGGCTAGTTCACCTTGGTGAGTGGGAAGCAGCTTACATTACAAACATTAGGAAGCTGTGGATAAGCACAGAAATGGCACTGCTCAGGAGTGCAATAACCCCGATCATACCTATGGAATACAGATTATAATGAAAATATGTGACTGGGTATTTTATTTTTCAGGGCACATTAGAGGCTGTTGTAACTTTGGTAGTTTTATTCTTATTTATCAAGTATGCGGTTCTATATACTGTATGTAAGGTGCTGCCACCTGCCCTTTATGCTTCAGTTTGTCTAAAACTCGCGCCATGTTCGCACATGTTTAGTTTGCGCGATTCCGCTATTGCCATCCATGTACATCAGTTCGTTATTATTATTAAACTCACATCAGTTCGCTTTGCTTATATATAAGGCCCGGATAGTTATGTGTTCAAATATTTTTTATTTAATTAAATATTTTCTATTTATTTACATATTTTTACAGTTTTTATAAATAAATACATATTTTGGCGTGTTTATTCATAAGCACTTATTTCTTATATTTGGTCGTATGTTATACTTCTTGAATGACTGCTGCCCACATTTTCGACCCTTTGATATTCCAGTAATTGGCTTCTCTATTTCGTCAGTGCTCCATTGCCTCCATACTGCAGTAGTATTTCAAGACAGGGATTTCCCGGTCATTAAGTACAGCAGAAGGGGGGGGGGGGGGGGGGGGGAGCTGGAGTAAACAGGCTCATTAAGCCTCCACTAATCCTTAACTAGGCGGAAAATTTTAGTTGAAATCACAGTCGTCTGCGAAACTGGGAGTATACTGACAGTGGCGTTCTCGTTTCAACGAATACGATGAGTCCCAAAAGTGCGAAATGTGTTACTTTGAATCGTTTAGAGCGAGAGTTCGCAGACTTTTTTAGAACTGATGGTACTGTTTTATTTTGCAACATTTGTGAGTAACTCATAGCGGCAGACATGCGTTCACAAGTTACGCAACATGTTGCGTTAGCGAAACACGTCAAATGTACATCTTAAAACAAGTCGACACAACGTTTGCTTCCCGAAATGCTGGATGTGAGATCTGGTCCAGTTCTCACAAGCCATTTGTCATGCATTTCTTGCGGCTGATATACCACTGAACAAACTGCAGAATCCAGTGCTACATGGCACGTTAGAAAAGTACGTCAAAATTCCTCTCCCTGACGAGTCAACCTTAACTTTACTCTGAGGCAGTGCACAGAATTCGTAGTGAAATTGGCGACAAAGCTGTGTGGATAACAATGGACGATACTGGCCGTTACGTAGCCGTTGGTGAAATATGTACAACTATTTTTAGACTAACTGGGGGATATATATATGGTACAAATTTAAGAACATATTTTGCAAAGTAAATCACATATTTTCCCACTTTTAAGCACATAAATACATATTTCTGAAATGTTAAGCACATAACTATCCGGGCCCTACTTATATATCTCTGGTTCCCTTATATCCTCTTACAGGTTATGGACCCAGATGCGCGGGACTAAGTGCGTAAATAATAAATCGTAATTATTTGTAAAAACGTGCCAGAAGTTAACCTCAAAAATGAACGCCGGAAGTATTGGGAGAATTGAACCCCTCGGTAAGGATAATTTCGACACGTGGGCCATGCAGATGCAGGCTATCCTCATTACGGGCGATTTGTGGGAATTCGTCGGCGGGAATTCTACGAAACCAGAACCAGCGGCTGGAAATGCAAACGCGGCTGCAATTCAAGAGTGGGACAAGAAGCATCAAAAGACTCGGTCCCTGATCATTTTGTCGATGTCGCCAAGTGAAATTAAGCAAGTCAAGAATTGTGTCACGGCATGTGATACATGGCAACGACTGAAACAGATCTTCCAATCCCAGGGACCGGCTCGGAAGGCGACCTTGCTGAAAAGGCTAACCTTACAAAAATTGGCGGACGATGGCGATGTGCGTGACCGTCTGAACGATTTCTTCGACACCGTGGACAAATTGGGAGATATGAACATCACGATCAATCCGGAATTGTTGATAGTTATGTGTTTATACAGTCTGCCAGCATGGTTCGAGAACTTTAGGTGTGCAATAGAGTCATGTGACAACCTACCGACTCCCGAGGCTCTTCGGACCAAAATCATCGAAGAGGATGACGCCCGAAAATCGAGCACACACGGTGAAATAGCGGGAGCTATGTTCGTCAAGAAGAAGACTGGTCCAGGTAACAAGATAACAAGAACTATAAGAAACAAACACCCAAACTAAACAACAACAGTGAAACAGAAGGAGGCGGATCTGAGTTCCGGTGCTACGTGTGCAAAAAGCAAGGTCTTCGAGCCAGCCAGTGCAGATTTAAACAAAGAGATCCATCGAAGAACAAAGGTAAAGACAGTTCTAAAACTCAATCGGCAAATTTCACTCGAGAACTATGCTTATAGGCGACGACAACTCAGAGCAGTGGCGTACGCAGAATATTGTGTCTCGACAGTGGCGCCACTTCACATATCTCTGACGACCCTGCGATTTTTTCGAAGATCGATGAGTCACGAAGGGGTGTGGTGAAATTGGCTGATGATTCAACGGCACAGATCTTGGGAAAAGGCAGTTTTCGCTTATCTACCCGCATTGCGAACGAAGTGATAGATGTCTCTCTCTCTCAGATGTTTCTCACGTTCCAGATCTCAGGACAAACTTGCTGTCGGTGGGAAAGATCACCGACCGCGGCCCCGAGGTGATTTTTTTGACAAGGAAGGTGCAGTCGTCATGAACGAAAAGGGAGAAGTCTTGATGCGAGCTGAGAGGAAGAATAACCTATATTACGTCAGTGAGAGTCAAGAACGTGCAAATATGGCTGCATCGCCCAAAATAATTGATCTAAAATTGCTACACCGTCGGCTCGGACATGTCAACGTGGGCGACATCTTGGTAGCTCTGAGAAAAGGGAGGGTTTCTGGCGTTGAGCTGAGGAATCCATCGACGACTCTGGACTGCAAAGTCTGCCTCGAGGGGAAGATGTCTAGGACGCAGTTTCCCAAGAAATCCGATCGACGGACGGAGCTACTCGATTTGATCCACACGGACGTGTGTGGACCGATGCTGACTCCATCTATGGGAGGTTCAAGGTACCTCTTGGAATTCATCGACGATCACTCTCATTGGTGTGAAGTGAGATTTCTGAAGGCAAAATCAGAGGTCTACGAAGCTACCGTCGAGTACGTTACCAGGATGGAGAATCAGAAAGGAAAACTAGTAAAGGTGATCCAGTCTGACAACTGCAGGGAATACCTGAATCGAGAGTTTGACAACTACCTGAAGAAGCGCGGAATCACAAGACGCCTCACAGTCCCTCACAACCCCGAACAAAACGGGAAGTCGGAGAGGATGAATAGGACTTTGATCGAGACTGCCAGGTGCATGTTGTTCGACGCTGGATTACCTCACCGCTTCTGGGCGGAAGCAGTGAATACTGCAAATTACATCCGTAATCGCCTGCCATCAAAAAGTATCTGAGGCAAAACACCGTACGAATTGTGGACAGGAGAGATTCCTGACATCTCGCAATTCAGACCTTTTGGAAGCAAGGTTTACTTCCTGGACAGGGATCCCGGAAGAGGGAAACTGGATCAACGAGGCAGAGAAGGTGTGTTCATGGGTTACTCCGAAGAAACCAAGGGCTTTCGCATATACTCCCCTGACAAAGACAAAGTTTTGATTAGCCGAGATGTAAAATTCTTCGAGAATGAAAAGCCATTGGAAGAGACTAGAATGGAGCGCCCGGAATCCTCGAAGCAAGATATTTGTTGGGAGCTGTTCTTTGCAGAACCACTGCCACAATCACCAAGAGAAAAAGATCAATGAGCTGTCATGGAGGAACCAGTCTCTCAACCCTGAAATTGGAGAAGATGATGTACCTTTCCTCGGTTTCGATGTGACGCCAGTGGATGACCATGATAGAACGACTGTCGAAACATCCGATACTACGCCTCAATTGATACAAGGACCTGGTCGAACCAAGATTCTGCGAACTGGAAAAGGGGGAAGACCGAAGAAACTTTTTCAAACAAATCTCCAAGATGTGGAGGAGCAAGATGATGACGAGGAGATTTTTCTAGCAGAGATTCCATTCAAGGAGGCAATAACAGGACCAAACTCTAACGAGTGGCATGGCGCCATGGTCATGGAAATGGAATCTATCCTGAGAAACAATACATGGGTGCTGGTGGATCCTCCCCGTGATGCCAAAGTCATCGGATGCCATATGGTGCTGCGCGACGAACTAAAACCTGATGGAACACTTGAGAAGAGAAAGGCCAGGCTGGTGGCTCAAGGTTTCAACCAGGAGTATGGAATCAACTACTTTGACACGTTCGCACCGGTGGCGCAAATGGAATCAATTCGCTTGAAGGTTTGTCTCGCTGCCAAACTCGGTGTAAAAATCAGACTGTACGATATCACAACGGCTTATCTGTATGGTGACCTAGACGAGGAAATATTCATGAAACAACCGAAGAACTTCAGGGAGATGTTAGAGAGCATTGCGATGTCTGGAACTGACGACGAAACCAAGGAGAAGGCCAAGAACATGCTTCGCCAGTTGCAGGGAGCCGACAAGGTCTGCTTACTATAAAAATCACTGTACGGATTGAAACAGGCCGGTGGAAACTGGTATGCCAAGCTGCGTGAGGTCTTGAGGAAGTGCGGTGCCAAACCAACCGCATCGGATCCGTGTCTATTCCAAATTGGTTCCGGAAATAACATAACTTTGATTGCCGTTTACGTTGACGACATGATGGTGCTATCAAAATGCAAAAAGACGATCGCCGAGATTTGCAGAGTCATCATCATCATCTTGCACAGTTTCCAGCCACTGGCTGGGTCTGTTTGGAACACAAGCCTCTCCAACGTCTTCTGTCTTCCCACCATCTCTCAGCCTCCACCCTTGTCCAGTCTTCTCCTCTCTTCTTCACGCTTTTTTCCACCCCCTTCAGCCACCTGTCTCTCGGTCTCTTTCCTTCCCACTTCGTCTCGTGTACTCTCCTGCGTATCCTCTTCTCCTCCATTCGTTTTACATGTCCATACCATCTAAGTCTAGATTTCTCTATACCATCCTGTAATGGTTCCTCCTTCATTAATTCTCTGGTCCTCTCATTTCTTATTCTGTCCATCTTTGTAGCTCCAATACTGCTTCTCAAGAACCTCTTCTCACTGGCCTGTATTTTGCTCTTCTCCCTTCCTTTCATAACCCAGGTCTCCGAGGCATACGTCAGGATAGGGACATAGTACGTCCGATATATGATCTTTTTGCTGTTCTGAGGGACATCCTTGCTCCATAACATGCTTCTCACACTCCTCCGAAATGCTTCTGTCTGCCTCCCCCGCTCATTTATTTCTCTATCGTTTCTTCCATTATCTTGTATCAGGCTTCCCAGATACTTGAAACTCTCCACTTTCTTCAGCTATTCCCGTTGTGGTTCTTTCCTTCTTCCTTGTTGTGATCACCATCTCACTCTTATTTATGCTAAATTTCATCCCATATCCTTGTATTATTCCTTCCCACACGTCCAACTGTTCCTGTACCTCCTCCTCCTTGTTTCCCCAAATCATCAAATCATCTGCAAACACCATTGCTTTCATCTTTCCTTCCCCAATTACTTGTGCCACTCGGGTCATTATGTCATCCATCACCACAATGAAAAGTAACGGTGACAGTGCACTTCCTTGTTTCAGGCCATTTCTCTGTTCCAACCAGTCTGATCTCTCTCCTCCCACTTTCACACAGCTCACGCTTCCCTTGTACATCTCCTTTATCCTCTTTATAGTCCATTTCTCTACTCCTCTATCCTCCAGGGACTTCCATACTTTGTTTCTGCATACACTGTCATATGCTTTCTCAATGACCAGGAAGGCCATCAGTAGATCTGTTCCATACTCATAGTGCTGTTCTTGTAACTGCCTTGCAGCAAAAATCAAATCCACTGTGGACCTTCCTGCTCTGAAGCCATGTTGTTCTTCCCTCATCCCTCCTTCTATCCTTGTCCTAATTCTCTTTTCCAAAACTTTCTCGAAGATCTTTGCACAATGACTCATCAGTGTTATTCCCCGATAGTTTCTGCAATCTGTTCTACTACCTTTCTTGGTGATCGGGACAATTCTTCCTTTTTTCCAGTCCTCTGGGGTCTTCTTTTCCTTCCATGCTGTCCTCATCACTCGGTACAACCACTGTATCCCCACCTCTCCCGCTGCTCTCACCATCTCCACACTCAACTCATCCACACCCGGTGCCTTACCTCCTTTCATCTTGTTCACTGCATCTTCCACTTCTTTCCATGTTAAGTCCTTTTCTGTTTGCAGTTCATCTTCCTCTTCCCCGATTTCTTCCTCCTCACCATCTTTTCCATTAGGGTTCAGAAGTTCTTCAAAATATTCTTTCCACATTTTCTTCAGTTCTTCCCTATTTTCTATCTCTTGTCCCCTTTTGTTCACCATTCTAACATAATCCGTAGGATCCTTCCGCCTCTTTATTTTTTACCATCCCATACAGGACCTTTTTTGTACCTTCACTATCCTCCATCATCATCTTGGTCCACTCTTCCATCCACTTTCTTCTCTCCTCAGCCACTACTCTCTTTGCTTCCTTCTTTCTTTCCTGGTACTCTTCCCTTGTCTCTACCGTCCTATTTTGATACCACCTCCTAAAGGCTCTATTCTTTTCCCTTACTATATCTTTTGTCTTCTCATTCCACATTGTGTTTCCTTCCACCTCTTCTTACTACTTGTCCTCTCACATACTGCTTCTGCTGCACCTACTAGTGTCTTCTTAAATCTAGCCCATTCCTCTTCCACCCCTCTTTCTTCATCTGTTGGAATTCCTTCCTTTACCATTTTGAGGTACTCGAGCCTTCTATCCCCTTCTTTCAGTTTCCATATCCTTATACGTCTTTCCTGGTTCTCAGTCCCTTTCTTCTCCTTACTCCCTCTCAGGTTCATTACCAGCAATCGATGGTCGCTATCCAGGTTCTCCGATGGTATAACCTTGATGTCCGTGATGTTCTTATTTATTTCTTTCTCATACAGTATATAGTCGACCACAGACTTCCTGGTCAAGTCATCACTGTACCATGTGATTGTGTGGCTCTCTCTTTTCTTAAACCAGGAGTTCCCAACTAGCAGGCTGTTCCTCTGGCAGAAGTCCAACAGTCTCTTTCCTTCCTCATTTCTTCCGCCCCAACCCTCTGGTCCTAGAACACTCTCATAACCTTGTCTTTCTCTTCCTACATGGGCATTGAGATCCCCCATAACCATCATATTTCTTCCTACCAGCTGCTTCTGCAATTCCTCTTCAAACTCCTCCTCTTCAGAGGCGCAGCCTACTTGTGGAGCATACACTTGCACTATTTCTACGGTCTCTCCCCTCAGTGCTACTTTCACTTTCATCATCCTATCACTTATTCTCCTCACTTCTTCTTTTAAACCATCTCTTAGTACTACTCCCACTCCATTCCTCTTTCCCTCTTCATTCCCACTCCAGTACAGTCTATAGCCTTTTCTCAGTTCTCTCCTTCCTTCCCCTTTCCACTTTGTTTCTGCCAATCCCAATAAATCCAACTTCCTTCTTTCCACCATATCCACTATCTCCTCCACCTTCCCCGTCAGCATTCTTAGGTTTAAAGCTCCAAAACTTAGTCCGTGTGTACAACCGTGTCGTCGTCTATTAAATCCATCATGTCCGAGGCTCGTTTGAAAGCATTTGGTTTCATGCACTACTGGCTTGCTGGGCCTATCGTAGCTTCACCAGAGCCCCGTTAGCCGTCACTTTTCAGGGTTCCTGTAGGACCTTCACAGCTACCGTAACGGTCCCGGGGCACACGAAGTCCCCACTGTACTTCGCCCCTACAGGCGATCCCCTACTTGGTGCCGTTGCCCGTCTCCCACGGCGTGGACGAGGGGTAGAGTCCTGAGTAAAAATTTCAAGGTCAAGGACTTGGGATTGGCCAAACACTTCCTAGGCATCGAACTAATCCAGGAGACCGGATGTATAGCCATGCAACAGCAAGGTTACATTGAAGAGCTTCTCCAACGCTACGAGATGGCCGACTGCAACCCTTTAGTCACACCACTCGACCCTGGAACGAAGTTGAGCAAAAATGAGAATCCCAGTAATGACGAGTTGAAGTTGCCTTACCGCGAATTGGTAGGCGCGTTGACATACCTGTCGACAATTACACGCCCGGACATTTCGTTCGCTGTCAGCTACCTGGGACAGTTCAACAATTGCTTCGGAGTCGAACATTGGAAAGCTGCCAAGAGAGTGCTGCGGTACTTGAAGGGGACTTCGAACATCGGGCTGATCTACGAAGCAGACACCGAACCGATCCAAGGATTCGTCGACGCCGACTGGGGAAGCTGCCAAGAAGATAGGAGGTCCTACACGGGGTACGTGTTCCTGCTCGGCGGATGCCCTATATCGTGGGACTCAAGAAAACAAAGAACCGTGGCCCTTAGCACCACGGAGGCCGAGTACATGGTGTTGTCAGAGTGCGCCAAGGAAGCTGTGTACTTACGTCGATTTCTGCTTGAGTTAGGCTTCAAAGGCTTAGAATCAAAGTGCAATTAATTTGGCAAAGAACGCGATGTATCACAGTAGAAGCAAACATATTCATATAAAACATCACTTTGTTCGTGAAGTCTTTGAGTGTAAATTTTTTGTTTTGAAGTATATCTCTACGAACGATCAAGTTGCTGACTTTCTCACGAAGAGTTTGTCGAATGAAACATGAACGTTGCTTGAAGTTTGCTGGTTTGGAGAGTGTAAAGATTGTATGAACCTGTACTTGAGGGGAAGTGTTGTAACTTTGGTAGTTTTATTCTTATTTATCAAGTATGCGGTTCTATATATGTAAGGTGCTGCCACCTGCCCTTTATGCTTCAGTTTGTCTAAAACTCGCGCCATGTTCGCACATGTTTAGTTTACGCGGTTCCGCTATTGCCTACCCTGTACATCAGTTTGTTATTATTATTAAACTCACATCAGTTCGCTTTGCTTATATATCTCTGCTTTCCTTATATCCTCTTACAGAGGCTATATTCTTTCTGAAAATATTTGGGAGGTCAGGGTCTAAGGGAGCCCTTTAGTTATTTTTATCCCTGCATTAATAGTAGATGTTTTGTATGGAAGGACTACCGTATTGGCCCGAAAATAAGCCGCACTCTTAATCTTCGAAGAGGAAAAAGGAAAAAGTTTATGTCCGAAAATAAGCCGCATCCGGTTTAAGGGAAGACAAATTTATTTTCTTGTACTTACCAACATGTAAACATTTTTTTTCTGACATCCATATTTTCTTCCAGGCTCTCAGTTGTTTGTGCTTTTGGCATAACGCACAACTGCAAGTTAGAAGGCTTCATCATAAGTACGCTGAACTCTTTGCTTGATGAAGCTTTTCGCTCTACTGGTAAATGATCGCTCATTTTTGCGTTAAACAGGCTTTCTTACAGATCTTACTGAGACTGAGCTTCTGTAGATTATTCAAGTTTACAAAACAATACCATGTTAGGGAATAACAATGTCACTATGCCCCTAGTTTCTCTTACAGACTGTATTGTTGCTGTGTTCTTGCTAATGAGCATTTCTTTTTAAACAGTACATGACATATAAAAGTGTAGGTGGCGAATATAAGCCGCACCCAGATTTTTTACCCAAATAATTTTAATAAAAAGTGCAACTTTTTTCGAGCCAATACGGTACCGGTAAATAATTTTTACATGTAATGTGTTTTTTTTCCATTTTTATCACCACGTTCAGGACAGCAGCTACATCTATATAATTGATGTATTTAGTCTTGCTATTGAAAATAAGTAGAAAGTAGGATTATGGAATCAATCATGAGATGCTGTGGCTGTGCCTATCTTTCTGTTCTTTTCTTCTTCTTCTTTTTATCTTCTGAATGGCTGCTCTGATTACAGCATTTTTTTTTCACGAGTAGCATTGCCTCCAAACATCCTACATGGACTGCACTGTTTCCTTATTGCCAACCATTTAATAGGTGGCGCCATCCTGACAGTTATCCTTCTTACAAAGGAGAGGTAGAGTAAGAAATGAAGACATTTGAAAGGAAGTTGAATGATTAGCTGGGGCAGAACAGAAGAATGAGATGGTAAGGACATGTGAAAATGATGAATGATGAAAGAATGCCGAAACAAGTAATGGAGAGACGGATGACTGGAAAGAGAGGACGAGGAAGACCAAGAGTACGGTGGATGGATTTGGTAAAGGACAGTGTGAGAGAGCAGAACCTGGAGTGAAGTTCAGTGGTTGGGGAAGGATGGTGGACAGAGTAAAGTGAAGGGGTGTCATATTCGCTCCGACCCTGCCCAAGCTGGAAAACGGAAAATGATGATGATGGCTAGGGCCCGGATGTTGATGCCCTTAAAATTATCGAAAAATGACCTTTAAAATGTCCCTCAAATTCTCTTAAAATGACCTCATTTAAAAAAAAAATACCTAAAAATTATCATTAAAAAAACTATAAATGATCAATTTCATGATTGTCTTGTACAAATAATGGTTTGAATAACAAACATTCTTAGTTGAATTAGTGTATTACTACTAAACTATTAATCAATAGATTAACAATACGTCATTTTCATTTCTACTACAAAGTTTAAAAATATATTCCTAACTAAACATACCTTAGTGTTGCAATACACCACCATCGTCATCCTCAAGTTATCAATGGAGGAGGAATGGCAGTTGTCAGCTAATACTGTCTTATATTTCGAGAAACTTCTCTCCACTTACATTGATGTAATAGGAGCATATTTGAACACTATGTCACTGGCTGTTAAATCTCTTTAAAAATGTCAATTCTGAAGTCTTCTCCCGACAAAATACTGGCTATTTGACACACTGTCTGATACCCTTTATTCTTGTCCAATACACATTTTATTTTCTGTTTGACTTTGTCCCCAACCTCACCTTTTACATGTTTTATACAACCTTCAGCATTCCTGACTAAATCTATTGACTTGGCCAATGCCATGTCACTTTCTTCTAGGCAGGTTATGGTTTCTGGCAAAAATGAAAAATTTGATTTTATGCAAGCCAATTTACCTTCCATTTGAGGATCAGAAAACAGGTCCTGTGCACTCCCAATAGCCTTAGCATCTGTCCTATCAAAGCCATTCACTACTTCTCTCACTATCTGAAAATTGTCACAATAGTATATGCATGCAGTCAACCTGTTACCCCAGCGTGTTAAAACTGGTGCGGGGGGGGGGGGGGGGGGGGGCAAGCTACATTAGGGGCCTTGTCTGAAATACCAAGTGCCGGATGGTGCTTTGACAAAGACTTTCTTGACTGTGGAAACTAGTCTATCTACTTGCGAAAATTTTGATCGGACCTCTTCTGCAATTCGATGAAAAGCCTGGGCCAGACAAGTAACATGCACCATCTTATTGTAAAATGCTTTGATAGATTTTTCTGCCTTTACCATGTAAGGTGCTGCATCTGTTAGGATGAGGAGCACATTCTCATATTGTATTCCACTAGGCCAGCGGTTCCCAACCTTTTTTTCTTCCCGTACCGCTTTATACATATTTATCTAAAATAGTACCCCCTAAAAAGTACACTTTTGAAACGTTCAATATTTTTCGGACAATATGTAGACTACATAACTTAATAACAACATTAATACTAAAATATAACTTACAACTATTTGTAACTTATTTTTTTGAATACTTTATAAGTAATATTTTAAATATATTATTTGTTTTCTGTTTCATTTCAATAAAATAAAATGCCAAGTATAATTTCCATTTTACTTTTATTTACTTAGATGATGTACGAGGGCAATTCAGAAACTAACCTCCGATTGGTCACAGGGCGGGTAGTGGGGGGAGTAGCGCGCCATCTGTGCATTCACGCGCTCAGCAGGTCAGTCGGCAGCAAGCCGTAGTCGAGTGAACATCGTACCTGCGCTAGTTTAGTTTTTGTGGCAGTTTGAAATGTGTGCTGCAATAGAAAATCCCGCCAAATGTGAAGTGCGTGCTGTTATACGGTTTTTTACAGCCAAAGGATACTCTGCAGCAGCTATTCATCGTGAGCTTTGTGCCGTGTACGGACCAAAAGTTATGAGTGAAGGAGTTGTCCGTGAATGGGTACGTTTATTTAAAAGTGGACGAGAAAACGTTCATGATGAAGAGAGGAGTGGTAGGCCATCCTTGGTGACTGACGAACTCGTTCAGACAGTTGATGCAAAAGTTCGTGAATATCGACGTTTCACAATGGCGGAGTTGTCTACTAATTTTCCACAGATTTCTAAGACTCTTTTGTACGAGATAGTGACAGCAAGACTGGGTTACCGTAAGTTCTGTGCACGATGGGTGCCCAAAATTCTTACCGACCACCACAAAACTCAAAGAATGGCCTCTGCATTAGACTTTCTGTCACGTTATGCGGACGAAGGAGAACCGGTGACGAAACCTGGATTAAGTACTCGTACGTGAACCCTGAGACAAAAGAACAATCAAAGATGTGGGCACATTCAGATTCGCCTACCAAACCAAAAAAAGCCCGGCAAGATTTTTCTGCCAGAAAACTGATGGCAACGGTGTTTTGGGATGCCAAAGGGGTGTTGTTGGTTGAATTCATGGAACGTGGGACGACCATTAATCAAGACGTGTACTGTGAAACACTAAAAACATTACGACGGGCTATACAGAACAAACGCCATGGTATGCTGACTTCTGGTATCGTTTTTTTGCACGCCCGTCCGCACTCTGCTCGCAGAACAACAGCCCTTCTTGAGTCCTTCAAGTGGGACGTTTTCAACCATCCACCTTACAGCCCAGATCTGGCGCCAAGCGATTATCACCTCTTCATGCATATGAAGAAATGGCTCGGGTCCCAGCGGTTTGATGACGACGAAGAGCTCAAAGATGCGGTCACAGGCTGGCTCAAGGCACAAGCGGGTGATTTTTATGCAGAAGGAATTTCAAAGCTTGTGAAGAGATACGATAAGTGCCTCAATCGTTATGGAGACTATGTCGAAAAATAGTGCAAAGATGTAGTTGTAAGATGTATATATTAAAATATTTTTACTTAACTTGGTGTATTTTTTTCAATCAACCGGAGGTTAGTTTCTGAATTGCCCTCGTATAAACATTTAGCTGAGGAAAATAAACAATTACAATACATAAGATTTTTTAATTTTGATTTTATTGAAAACCAATTAATTCTAGCGATTAGTTTGGCAAAAATAGACAAATCAGTGCAGTGCAGTGGTGAAAGTGACTGGGTTTGGGGTAGGGTGAGAGCATTGACCTTGACGTGCGTGAATGAAACGGCAATGCGCGTTGGTACATTACGACTGACACGTACGATGGGAACATGGCACCCACCATTACCGTTAATTTATGGCATACCCCTAACCGGTTCGTTGCGTACAACCAAGGGGTACGCGTACCCCAGGTTGGGAACTGCTGCCCTAGGCCATATTAAACACATGGATTTATCGAACAGTTTGCATATCTGAGTGTGGTTAACCGCTTCCAAAACCTCTGAGGTCAGCAGAAAAGTTTGCCCGGGACTGTTTGTTTCTAGGGTCCCTATCACTACATTTCCTACATAACGTCCCTCTGAATCTGTAGTCTCGTCAATTGATACATACATTTATTTCCCTTTCACACATTCACGTATTCGGTTTAACGTGTCTTCGTAACATTTTGATAGATGGTTTTTACGCAATGTTGATTCGTCAGGAATAGTATGACCCGTGTGGCGTTCGAGGAAATCACTTAATTTAGGATTGCTTAATTTTCCTAGTGGAATATTAGCACCACAAACACTTCACATAATTCTTTATAAAAGGAAGATGACTTGTTATTTGATGTTGAAGCAGTTTTTTTTAACAGTAATTGAGACACTACCCTTTTTTTCCACATTTTCAAGACCTCGTAAATGTTTATCGCACCCGACGTGTTGTTGTACGGTGAACTGTTTATCTGCAGCGACTTTGATTTCGTACACTTGACAGAACAAAATAGTTCCATCAGTTGAGAATATGTTTTCACCGAAATCTGCTACATACTATTTTAAACAGCTTGCAGTTGACTGCTTTTATTTTGGCATTTCAATTGCACTGCACAACAAAACGTCACACACCTACAACACAAACACACCTTGAAAGTCCTATAGTTGCCGGGTAACTGAGTGATTGATCAGATGACAGAGCTGTGTCAGAGCTGTCAACATTTCTAATAAAGATGAACTTGACACAAACCACATGGGGCTGAGGGGATTACCCCCGATTTTCTCAGACTGACACAATACTCACGTGCACGTGAAGAAATCGGTGACGCAAACTGTACACACAAATGCATCGTCAAGAAAAATTAAATCAGCTGCGCAGATAAGAAACGAGTATTGAAAACAGATGAGCACTGCAGAACTACAGTATATGGGTTAGTCCAAGAATTTTAACGCTGACATATTTAGAAATACAGATACTAAAATCATAACTTTAAAATGAGCATTTGACCGTATTCAATTAAAAAAAGACCTATAAACGTATAACACATGAAAAATGACCTAAAATGCCCCTAAATGTTAGAAAATGACTTTATTCTGGAATATGTAGGAAAAATGCATTTTGATGACTTTTAAAAACCCCATATATCTAACATATTTATTATAGAATACACTTAATTACCCCTAAGCATCGTCACCGTGTACTCAGAAAAAAAGATTACTTTTCATCAATGATGAAGGTACACTTGAAGAACATGCCGATGACTGACCCAATAACTCTAACAAAACTTCTACAAACATTGTACACACCATAAATGGATAATCTATGAAGCTTTAGGTCCTTTTAGGACACCTTATCCTTTGTTCACCCTCACAGTTAGTCCCTGGGACAGTACATCTGACCTTATTAATTAGGTAACAGTCCATGTCAATGAAGCTACTATTGACATAAACGTTAACCAATAACAGGTATGTTCAGCAAGCTGCAAAATTACATGTGAATTTGGGCACGCACCAGCTGCGCAGTAGCAAACACAGATGTATGACGAAATCGCCAATCAATAAGCGCAGAGATTCTCTATTTTTACAGCTATTCTGCTTTCAAAGTTTCTATGAAGTTGTCATGTATTCACTGTACAGTTGGTGGCTGGAGGAAAGAATGAGTGAACAGTTCTAAGTGATTTTGTGAAGGTTGTCGGTAATATAGCATTTAAGGTCATGAACGCACTTTTTTTTTTTAGAAACTGATGAACAAGACAAGTTTCTAGCGTCTGATGCCAACACTCCCAAGCCTCTGCCGGCCAAGGGTAGAAAATGCCACTCCAGTTTAGCCACCCTAAATGCAAGTGGAAATTTTAAATGTGTAGGTTCTTTCTGTCATTTTTCTTGACGCGGGGTTGCTTCCTCCGGGCCAGTTCTCCCAAGGCGTGTATCTTCCTGGGGTTGCGTTGAGAAAGTGGAGCACATTTTCTGGCCGAAATACAAGGGCAGCCTTTGTATTCACAAATCCGAAGTGAAGCCACGCACACATATTGAGAGCTGATTGGATTACAGGGAGAAAGGCGAAATGTGCCTGAATGGAAAGGGGAAGTTCTTGATGCTGTGAGGTTCTGGGAAATTTGGGAGAAAGGAATGTGTATGGGAAGACAGGCGTCAAATGGGGTGGCTGGACAGTGTTGGTTATCCTACATCTGTGTTCACTTGAGACAGGCGACAGTTCGGTGGCGCGTTAATTGGAGTGGGAGCGCTCAGGGTGGCCTAGATCTTCTGAATGTCCCACATCACAATTCCCAAGTCAGAAGTGCTCGACAAAATATGCGTTTAATGAGAGGGAATTTGCTTCAGAAGGTACATATTGTCCAATTAGGGACTCGCATACGTCGTAGGTTCTGGGGTCATAGGGTTCGATGTTAGGGCAGGTTCACGTCTCCTTTAAAAGCAATGGGTCGATGTCAGGGCAGGGAAGGTCAGGCGTTGAGCATTGTGCTGATTGACACAAGAGCCATCCCAATTGACATTGCATTTTTTCCGTGGGTCTTCCATAAGAATGTGAGATGTGAACCAGAGCATCCATGACGTAAAACCAATAACATTATTATTAGTCTTTAAAAATGGTCCTTGATATGTACCTGCGCTCAATAGTATGCAGGCTGAAGGCAAACCCTGCTGCAATTGAAGCCACCAATGATAATGAAGCAAATTTATCATATTCTGTGAAAATGTAAAAATACTATTATTCATGGTAATTGGATATTTTATCAGCGTGGGCAAAATTTCATTATGGACGAAGTAGGCTCGGAATGATAACGTTTCGACCAAATGTCATTTGATGATTTTATGATCTGGACAAAATTTGTTAAGGACTAAAATAACTAGAAGACCTGAATGAACTGAGGACCAAATAGTTTGGTCAAGTGTGTCGCCAAATCCCTTCCAGTGTGCAACTATTAGTAATAGATGATACAGTACCAACCTTACAGTTATGCTCGAAAACCTTGCAAAATACAAACCTACTGTGCAACAAACCTATAAGTTAATCCTAACTTAATTAATAGTATGAATAAAGTACATTCCACCAAAACACTCTTTATAAAGTTTTATGGTGTTCCAATGTTGCCAATTTTTATCAGATCATGTTGTGTACACCAAGTAAAATACATACAGATGTGAAGTAGAGAATTAATTGCCCCATGATGCCTGCGGTGAATCAAATGCGCAACTGCATTAGCTCAATGAGTTAGCATTGGTTGCCAAAGGTTGGGGGTTCGATTTCCTCATGCATCATGACATTTTAATTCTTTACTTTACATCTACAGTATATGTCTAGTACACACATCAAAAAAAGTTTTGCATCACCTCGGTTCCCAGATCTCCGGCATATAGACGTTGACTGTGTATATTGTATCCAAGATACAGTCCCTTTGACTGTTCATAGATGTCACTAAAACTGCTCAAAGATGTAAACAACCATGCATGAGCAGGGCCTATTAGACTGAGGGGGTACGACAGCCGATCAGTTCCAGTCATTCCACCAGGACGAAGGTACGCTGCTCATGTTGTCTGTAGTTCTACCATGCCTAGAAGGTCAATACCGCAGTTCGATCGCGTCCGCATTGTTACTTTGTGTCAAGAAGGGCTCTCAACAAGGGAAGTTTCCAGGCGTCTCAGAGTGAACCAAAGCGATGTTGTTCGGACATGGAGGAGGTACAGAGATACAGGAACTGTCGATGACAGGCCTCGCTCAGGCCGCCCAAGGGCTACTACTGTAGTGGATGACCGCTACTTACGGATTGCCGCTCGGAGGAACACTGACAGCAATGCCACCATGTTGAATAATGCGTTTCGTTCAGCCACAGGACGTCGTGTTTCAACTCAAACTGTGCGCAATAGGCTGCATGATGCGCAACTTCACTCCCGACGTCCATGGCGAGGTCCAGCTTTGCAACCCCGACACCATGCAGCGCGGTACAGATGGGCCCAACAACATGCTGAATGGACCCCACGGAATTGGCATCACGTTCTCTTCACCGATGAGTGTCGCATATGCCTTCAACCAGACAATCGTCGGAGACGTGTTTGGAGGCACCCTGGTCAGGCTGAACGTCTTAGACACACTGTCCAGCGAGTGCAGCAAGGTGGTGGTTCCCTGATGTTTTGGGGTGGCATTATGTGGGGCCGACGTACGCCACTGGTGGTCATGGAAGGCTCCGAAACGGCTTTACGATACCTGAATGACATCCTCCGACCCATAGTGCAACCATATCGGCAGAATATTGGAGAGGCATTTGTCTTCATGGACGACAATTCTCGACCTCATCGTGCACATCTTGTGAATGCGTTCCTTCAAGATAACGACATCGCTCGACTACAGTGGCCAGCATGTTCGCCAGACATGAACCCTATCGAACATGCCTGGGATATGTTGAAAAGGGCTGTTTATGGACGTCTTGACCCACCAACCACTCTGAGAGATTTACGCCGAATTGTCGTTGAGGAGTGGGACAATTTGGACCAACAGTGTCTTGATGAACTTGTGGATAGTATGCCACGACGAATACAGGCATGCATCAATGCAAGAGGACGTGCTACTGGGTATTAGAGGTAGTGGTGTGTACTGCAATCTGGACCACAAATGCTGAAAGTCTAGCTGTATGATGGTACAACATGCAATGTGTGGGTCTCATGAGCAATAAAACGAGCTGAAATGTTGTTTGTGTTGATCTCTATTCCCTTCGTATTTAAAGGTTCCGGAACTCTCCACCACTCCTCGCCTGTTTTTAGTACTTCTTCAGGTTTTCCTCCTCTCTTTTCTACACACTCCCACACTGTATCTGCCCATCTCTTTCGGGGCCTTCCTCGTGGTCTCTTCCCTGTCATCTTTTCACAGAAAGTTTTCTTTGGTACTCTCTCCTCTCCCATTCTCATCATATGTCCATACCACTTTAACTTTGTTGTTTCTATCCTGTCCTGCAGCTTCAAGATTCCTGTCCTTTTTCTAATCTCTTCATTTCTAACTCTATCTCTTCTGGTCTTGCCCTCTATACCTCTTAGGAATTTCATCTCCGCGGCTTGTATTCTACTCTCCTCTCTTTTTGTAGTAGTCCACGCTCCAGCTGCATATGTTAGTATGGGTCTGTAGTAGGTTGAATATAATACATTTTTACATTTCTTTGGGACATCTCGGTTCCACAGAATACCCCTTATGCTCTGGTAAAAACTGTTCGCTTGTTGTATTCTCTTTCCAATTTCCTCAGTTATCCTTCCATCTTCTGTGATCACACTTCCCAAGTACTTGAAACTTTTAACCACTTCTAGAATTTTCCCATTCAATTCTATCTTTCCTCTTCCTTCCTTCCTTCCTCTTGACATTACCATTGTCTTGCTCTTCTCTGTGCTTACTTTCATCCCATATTTCTCTATTTCTTGATTCCATACATCTAGTTGTTTTTGTACTTCCTTTTCATCCTCGCCCCATATCACTATTTCATCTGCAAACAGCATGGCCTTTGTTGCCTCTTGTCCCAATCTCTGTTTAACATTCTTGTGAATTTCATCCATGACTATGATGAATAGTAAGGGGGACAATACACTTCCCTGTCGGAGACCTGTTTCCACTTTAAACCATTCTGTTTCTCCTATACTGGTCTTCACGCTACTCACACAATATTTGTACATAGCTTTTAACATTTGGACATCAGCTCCGTTAACTCTCCTTTTCCTTAATACATTCCAAACCACCTGTCGAGGCACACTGTCGTACGCTTTCTCAATATCAATAAATGTCATCACCATGTCTTTTCCAAATTCCCATCTTTTCTCCATCATTTGCCTTAATGCAAAGATTAGGTCAAATGTTGATCTGTCTTTCCTAAAACCATACTGTTCTTCTTCCATCTCTCCTTCTATCTTCCTCCTCAGTCTGCCTTCCAGTACTCTCTCAAAGATCTTAGCTACATGAGCGATAAGAGTGATCCCTCTGTAGTTATTGCATTCCTTTTTGTCACCTTTCTTAAAAATCGGGATAATTAATCCCTTTCCCCATTCTTCTGGAACCTCTTTCTTCTTCCAAATTATTCTAAATAATCTATACAACCACTGTACACCTATTGGTCCCGCTGCTTTTATCATTTCCGCGGACACCTCATCCTCTCCTGCTGCTTTACCGCTCTTCATCTTCTGTATGGCTTCCTCTATTTCTAGCATAGTGATATCCTTTTCTTGTTCTTCTTCTTCTTTCATTGTTTCTTCTTGTTCTTTTTCATCTTCCAGTTCGATGTATTTAACATTTAATAGCTTTGAAAAGTATTCTATAATTTATAATTTCTATTCTATTTTACAGGCTTAATAGAATATCTCCTGGATCGTTCCATGGAGTCAGTGAAATTGTGCAAGGATGCCAAATATGATGTGATCCGCACAATAGTTGAATCACCCACTGCTGCAGCAATATTTGGTAATGAAACCCTGGTCAGATTTGAAGAGTTTGCAAGTGAGGGGCCATTTTATGTGCGTGGGCAGACTGAAGTTGCCATTGAAGGTGCATCTTGATTTGAAAAGGTTGAAATTAAATGCATTTTGATAATTTTCTGGCATTGGTTACATCAATGTCTGTAAGAATAAGCCCATTTTTTTATATTTTTCAAAGTTAATATTTTTGTGAGAACAAGGTCTTGCTTGTAAAGCTTCTTATTATTTGAAGAGTTTTAAAATTTTCAACACTTGTAATATGCTGCTACTGACAAACTGGTGGAAATCATGTGTTATGACAAGACTGATGAAAATAAACATATTTAATTTATTTCAAATGTTCTGTCAAAGTTTTTCTCCTCTCCCTTCTTTGCAGCAGCTGCTGGTGGGTGGCTATGGTATATGCCAATTCTTATCAAATATGCATATTTTGTAAATAGAGTCCCTGAATTTTGGTTATAACGATACCCACAAAAAATCTCAGCAAACAATACAATATACCGTATTTGCTCTAATATATCTCGCCACCGCGTATATATCGCACCCCATTTTTAAATTTGAAATTGCAGGAAAAAATATTCCTTTCATATATCTCTCATTAATTTCTGACGCCATCATAAAGATGATCGTAGTAATTTTAAGACACGTCTTGCCCACGATGTTATTGTTTGTTTTTGCGGCGGTGCTTTCCTTCCTTTCATGGTATTTGTTGTCCGTCTGTTGCATTGTCGACAAGTAGGCCTAGCAGTAGAATTGTCTTCACGTTCCATTGTTGTTGTTGTTGTTGGTTTTTTTTTTTTTTTTTTTTTTTTTTTTTTTTTTTTTTTTTTTCAGTTAAGTGTGATTTTCTTGTGGAAATCAATCATTTAGTTGTGTAAAAATGCGGAAAACATACAGCTGGATTTAAATTCGTAAGAGATCAAATATGCAGACGACTATGGTAACAGAGCTGCCGGTCGAGAATTCATTGTGAATGAATTTGATATTCGCTACTGGAGTCAACAGAAAGACTTGCTAGAAATCAATAACCAGACAGGTGAGGTGTTTTCAAATGTGGCAATGCACTAAATAAACAATACGGGGTGTGATCTTCAGCTGTTTTGTTGGAACTCCACGCGCTAAATAAGTAATTGTTAGGGTAGAACACTTAGAGATTTTGTATTGTTAGTCGAGATAAGCTGACGACAGAAGAAAAAATAAAGAAGGCCGTCAGTTGAACTTTTGTGTGATTGGAGGGTATTGGATTGGGTTATTGTGTTGACGGACGTTGAGAGCTTCTTGAAGACGGGCATCGCAAATGCATTGGTTGGATGTTAGGAAGATACAGTATGGGATAATGTACGAAAAATACTGGGACTAAACGGCAAAAAATGTACGAAAAATAACGGAACTACACTAGCTCAGAGATTGGCGGCAGTTGACAGTTGCAGTCGTCTTGTTTCAATAATGCAAATTTTATGTGTTTTTTTTTTTTTCTTTTCGGGAATACGGTATTTCGCTCATAAATCCCCGCATATATCACACCCCGAAAATTTTCACACTCATTTTCGGTCAAAAAAGTGTGAGTTATATGCGAGCAAATACGGTATGTTATCACAAACAGTGAGTCTCTCTCACGACTCGGCCGGCCGGCGCGCCCAGATTATCTGTCTCCCGTTGACTCATCACTGCCCGCTCGACATAACATAGCACTTCACTCACTTAATATGTGCATAACATGAGATAACAATTAAAATTAAGAAAATAACAATTAATTAAATAAGCTCGTACCTTATGACAGGACATGTTGGAAATTTTCTCCTCATACATCCACACATTTCCGGCATCGTCTTAGGAAACTCCGATTCACACGCATAAGTTCGTCTTCCTTAATTGAGGCTTTATATCTCTGGATATGTTCTTTCAGTTTGCCCAACGTGTGAGGGTTTCTTGCATACACTTCCTTCTTTAAGCACACATATAAATGCTGCTAATCTGTTTTGAAGCCGTTGGCTGCGAGCGGCGCTAGGGGACCAGGTACCGTTGCGTCTATGCGCTACTCTGCCTGGTGTATTTTATTTTAAGGACGTAAGATTTGTAATTCATTTATGAATTTGGTAAGCTTTTTAATATTAAAAATATAATTTTTACCGCCGCGTAGCGGCCGACAATCGCTTCGGCGGCAGCGTGTATAATTTGATGATGGTTTAAATTGTTTTTGTAAATAAGGTGGGATTAAGATTAATTTGTTATTTTTAATTTACGGGGAATAAACAGTTGTCATAGCAGTCGGGCTCTGTTTAGCTACTAGCCTGATGTTCTGGCTCTATATGTATCGTGCGCCATGGCCGGTGTATCAACAGCTTCGGCTTAGTAATAATAATAATAATATGTTTGAGGTTGAAAGTTAAATTTTGTTTGATGTACTTTAGGAAGGAAGAAATAGACCTCTAGCGGGTTGGTTTGTTTAGAATGGAAGTTGATGGACCTTTAGCAGGTATTTCGTTAAAATAATAAATTGGTTTAATAAGCTTCGCTAATGATTTGGGGTAAAGAAAAGATTAAAATGACGTGTAATGTATTGAAATGAGTTGAGAGGTAGCTGCTGCGCTGCAAATGGCTGTATTTGAACGAGCTGCCTGAGCGGTCAATTTGCTGGCCTGTGATTGGTCGTTGGGATTTTTCTCATTTAGGGTATTTATAAGTGGTAAAAATGAGATTTTTGATTTGTTTTGTTAAAGTTGAGGGTGCATCTATGCTCTTAAAAGTCACAAACGGTTAAATATGGGGACCGTGACAGCCATAAGTCCGTACTAATTACACTGTATTCAAAACTTTCCTCAATTAAGTTTAATGTGTCATGAGCTGTATGTGCGGTGGCAGAGTCTTGCTGAATATATCCAATTCGAGAGTTAGTGGCAGTCAGTTCGTCAAAAAATGGTTTGAGTATATTATCCCTGTACCTTTGTGCATTAATTGTGCCTTGAAAAAGGATAGGCCCTATAATACCATAATGTATCCATTCACTGCGCACCATACTCCGACTCATTCGTTATGTAGAGGAATTTCGTATATGCGATGGGGGGTTTCTCTACTCCAATATCTGTTATTCTGCGTCGTCGAACCATATCCGTGTAAATGGAACCAAGTTTCGTCCGAGAAAAATATTAACATATCCGCATATCCGGAGAGAAATAGCATCAATTACAAAAGACGAACATATGCGTGTGAATCGGAGTTTCCTAAGGCGATGCCGGAAATGTGTGAATGTAGGAGGAGAACATTTAGAACATCTCCTGTCATAAGGTAGTAGCAGCTTATTTTATTTTAATTGTTATCTCATGTCATGCACGGATAACGTTAGTGAAGTGCTATGTTATGCCGAGCGGGAAGTGATGAGTCAACGGGAGACAGATAAGCTGGGTGTGCTGGCCCGCCGAGTCGTGAGAGAGACTCACTGTATTTACCCTAAATAAGCCAGTTGTTTTCTTGTATTGAATCTGCAAAATGAAATCTTAAATATAAATGAACAAAAAAGTGCACAATTTTACCATCAAGTTAGAAATCTTCTCTGGGACACCAAAATACCAGCTAAAGTTAAACACATCCTGTATAATAACTATTTTGTCCCCTTAACATATGGACTTGAGACCTGTACAATCTTGAAGAAGGCTGGCAGTATACTGCTAAGTGCAGGAATGAAATTTCTAAGGACAATGGTGACAAGATCAGAAATGAAAGTTAACATATGGACTTGAGACCTGTACAATCTTGAAGAAGGCTGGCAGTATACTGCTAAGTGCAGGAATGAAATTTCTAAGGACAATGGTGACAAGATCAGAAATGAAAGTACAGTGAAACCTCTATATAATGGACACCTTGGGACCATAAATACTGTCCACTATAGAGAGGGTTAGAGAAAATGATTGCAATTTGGCACAAGTACCTGTGCAGTATGTGTACTTACATGAAAACCTAGGGTAAGGCGTGGTAAAACAGTCCAGTTTCGTCTGCATTTAAAATGTTTTCCGGCGAATAGCCATCAGTGATGGAAGGCAATATAGTTTTAAGATCTGAATTACAATGCTCTTTATTTCTTAAATTCTCATTCCCTTTTGGAATTTTAATTTAGAATATTGAGGTAAATATTATATACCATCGAAGAGATGTTTTCAAACTTCCATATTGAATGTCAGCAATAGATGCAACAGCTCCAATATGTTTGCACATGTCCACCTCTTGGTGTAGTGGCTTGCATTCTCTGCTGTCAATGTGGAGGTCTGGATTTGATTCCCTGCTCTGACAGGAAATTTAATTCTGGTCTGAAGGCTGGAGTGGGGTACACTCAGCTTCTTGAGGTAAAACTTGGAGAGATGCTTTCGATTTTGGCTATAGCCCAGACGAATGCAGAGATGGTACCTAAATTAAGGCCACGACAGCATCTTACCCAAATCCTGGCACCAATTACACTCAATACTACAGTATTCTCAATGACACAGGTTTCACACACATTCAAGTACACTGGGTTATACAACCATGATGTCACAAACTCTCGAAATGAATCTGCAACTAATGTTAGAACATGCTAGCAATCCTGAACATTCACAGTGTCAATGGATAATGAATCTTGAACTATAACTTGATTGTGAGTGAAAATTGATCTTGCTTGCAATAAAGAAGATTAATCATAACTTTCTTACATTGTATGACGGTCTGTTGAAATATTTTGTTCAAAAGTAGCCGTACTGAACAACACGATAAGGACTCTAATCTGATATGTAGGTAGTTAGCTATTGTTTTGGGGAGAGGAACTATGAGGTCATCTGCCCTAATATGTAGGCAAGTGACAATGTTTCTTGCCTTTGGATATTGCCGAAGTAGACAGCAATAATTATTATTAATACTGAGAAATTATCAGTGTTTCCTTAGTAATCAAAATTTAATGCTGAGTAAACCACAATGGCCAATATGTCCCTCCATACAAGCAGCTGAATTATCTTGCCAAAACTTGCATACTTCACTGCCCAAGTGCAGTGGTCGGAAAATGTTGATTCTGTACGGTCCCTACGTTTTTGGATGATAATATTATATAGAAACTTGTATCCATACGGTCAAAGGAATAAACGTATATGCCAAAGGCCAACAATATGTTTGTAATTTTCTGCAAAGTTGGGCCAGTAAATTTGTCAATGTGAGAGCGATGCCAAACATTCTCACAAACAAGGAACAGTAATATTCTTGTCCAACAACACCATGTGTGGCATGAACTGTTGGTTTTTATTGGGACTTACTTACTACCCCCTTAGTGTGAATTAAACCCCTTAATTGCCACCTTATTTCCCCACCATAAACTCTCATTTGCCTTAGCATACTGCTCAATATTTTTGCCAGGGGTTCTTAGTGCCACTTATATACCACCTTAGAAATTGCTAATTTGCCACCTTATTTCCCCCATAGTATCACTTTGATGGCACTTAAAGACACGTAACTTCTAATTTGTTCCTACTTTGCCACCTTATTTCCCTCTTAGTACCACTTAAATGTTGCATGATTACCACCGTATAGCTCAGCAACTTGAAGTGTGACCCTGCGTGAGCGCTAGCTCCGTCAGCCAGAGTGACAGAGAGTACAGCGGGCTTGTAGTTCGCATTTTTTCCGGGGTTTCAGTTGGAGTTGCTGCGCTCTAGAAATTGTTCCTAATGTTGTGGTTTCACCTTAGAAGTTGTTCCTAATTTGGAATCTTCTTTCCCCCTTAGTACCATTTAATACCGTATTAGAACTTGTTGTTATTTTGCCACCTTATTTTTCCCCTTAGTACCATTTTGCTGCCACTTAGATACCATCTTGCAAGTTTTTCCCTTAATAGCACTATTTCCTCCTAAACCCTCGTATGCTGTTGTACTGCCCCTTTGTCCTTAGCTGTCCCTTTATATTTTTTATCAAGGTTGCTAAGGAACGTTTATTACTTCCATATACCTTGCTACCACCTGAGTTCCATGAGTGCCAACTTGTTTCCTCCTCATTGTCTCTGGTTGTTGATTCTTGAGGGGCTTTGCGACATTGTGGTCATGTAGCCCTGTGTACTTGGGAGTGTGTAGAATTTGTCTGAAAACCTGTGTCCATGTGATTTCTGTAACTGTGTGTATATTTGTAATTGAGGTAGGATTTGGGGCAGGAAGTGGGCGTGGCCTTAAGTTAGGTACTGCGCTCGAAATCATGTCTAGCCATGACTATATCACCGGACGAGATATGAACCGAGAGCATCAGAGAAAAATAGTGTATGAATTTTTTCGAGATATGAATCAAATTTATACATAGGAAGAGAGTTCATGGACTAAGAAGCTATTGGTAAAATTTTAGCCAGAAGAAATGTGCTTATTTGGAGAAGGAATGGAAATTTTATTACACGATATATTTTAACCAAGAGTAAATGACTTGAGCCGAGTCCAGGAAAGTGTACAGTTTCATCAATGTTGGTTGCGAGAAACCAGTTTTTGAGACTAGGGGACGTCACAAGGATAAGCAGAGATCGAACGCGAGCCAGAGTGAGAGAAGAGGGGATGTCGCGTGGACGACGCACGCCATAAAAAGCAGACATCAATCAGAAGGAAGATGATTAATACGGAACTGATAAATATTAAATATATTATTTTAATATTATGAAGAGAAGTGTCAGAGATATAAAGGTAATACCATCAGAGGCCTTAGATAGCGACCACAGAATGCTTGTAATGAACCTGGGAGTTGTTAAGGATAGCAAGAGGACAGAGTACCAGGAAAGGAGAATCAAAGTATGGAAACTCGAGGAAAAGGAAGTCAAGGAAGAATTCCAGAAGATAATAAGGGAAAGGATGCCAACAGACAATCCTAAAACAGGGGAAGAGGAATGGAAGCAATTCAAAAACACAATGGTGGAAGCTGCAGTGGCAGTATGTGGAGGAACAAGCAACAGAAAGCGGTGTAAAGAGACACCATGGTGGAATGAGAGAGTAAAAGAAGCTGTGGGAAGGAAGAACAAGGCATTCAGAGTATGGTTCCAGGAAAGAACTGATCTGACAAGGGAAGATTATAAGATAAAGAAGAAAGAAGCAAACAAGATTGTCGCAGAGGAGAGGAAGAAGTGGATGGTAAAGTGGACAGAGATGATGGAGGAAGACAGCAGAGGAAATAAGAAAGTACTTTATGGGATGGTCAAAAGTAAGAGAAGAGGTCTGCGAGAGGATGTGGTAATGATGGACAAAAACGGAAATGAGGTACACAACAAAGAGGCACTAAAGACAGTGTGGAAAGAGTACTTTGAGGATTTGCTGAATCCGAATGGTCATAGGGAGGAAGACAATGTATTGGAAGATGGAGAAGATAACACAGGAATGGAAAAGGACCTGACTTGGAGAGAACTGGAAATGGCTATAGACAAGATGAAAGGAGGAAGGGCACCAGGTGTGGATGAAGTGAGTGTTGAAATGGTGAAGGCAGCAGGGGAGGTTGGGAAACAGTGGCTGTACTGTGTGATGAGGGTGATATGGAAGGAGAAAAAGACCCCAGAAGATTGGAAGAAAGGATTAATTGTCCCAATATTTAAGAAAGGAAGCAGAAAGGAGTGCAGAAATTACAGGGGAGTCACACTCATACCTCACTGTACCAAGATATATGAAAAGATATTAGAAAGTAGAATACGAGCCAAAGTGGAGAGAAAATTGAGAGAGGAGCAGTATGGATTCAGACCTGGGAGATCAACAGTGGATCTCATATTTTCAGTGAGACAGCTCCAGGAACACCACTACGAATTTGGAGAGGATCTGCTGATGGCCTTCCTGGACATTGAAAAGGCCTATGATAGTGTGTGTAGGGAGAAGGTTTGGAAAGCAATGGAAAACATGGGAGTGGAAAAAGAGACTGTAGGCAGAGTGAAGGAGATGTACTGTGGAAGTGTGAGTTGTGTGAAAGTTGGAGGGGAAAGAACAGACTGGTTCAGACAAATGAGTGGCCTGAAACAAGGAAGTGCGCTGTCACCCCTTCTCTTTATTGTGGTTATGGACGAGGTAATGACACGGATAGCAGGAAAGATAGGAGAATATAAGATGAAAGCAATGGTGTTTGCAGATGATCTCATGGTCTGGGGAAACACGGAGGAGGAAATTCAGGAGCAGCTGAAGGCTTGGGAAGAAACCGTGGGAGAGTACGGATGGAAGTTCAACATCAGTAAATGTGAGATCCTGTTAACGACCAGGAAAAAGGACAGACCAATGAGTGAGATAACACTTGGAGGTGGACAGCTGAAGAAGGTGGAAAGTCTCAAGTACTTGGGAAGTATAGTGGAGGAAAATGGGAGAAATGACAAAGAGATTACGGAACGTTGCAGACAGGCAGAAGCATTAGGAGCTTAGTGTGGAATAAAGATGTCCCACAAAAAAGCAAGGAAGTGTTATACAGAAGCTACTATATCCCGATACTGACCTATGCTTCAGAAACGTGGACAATGAAGAAAAGAGACATAAGCAGAATACAGGCAGGTGAAATGAAGTTCCTGCGAAGTAGGATCGGAGTAACAAGAAGAGACAGGGTGAGGAATGAAAAGGTCAGGGAAATGGTGAAAGAGGAGCCCTTGCAAGGTAGGATTGAGACATCAAGACTGAGGTGGTATGGACCCTTAAAGAGAATGGATGAGAAGAAGATTCCCAAGAGGATACATGAGATGCAGATGCAGAAGAAACGACCAAGGGGAAGACCAAGAGATAGATGGCTGAAAGGAGTGGAGGAATGTGTCAAGAAGAGAGGCGAGGACTGGACCAGAGTGACAGCGGAGAGGTGGTGGGAAGAAAGAACTAAGTGGCGAGGCTTATGTTCCAAACAGACCCAGCCTGGGGCTGGAAACTGTACAAGATGATGATGATGATTATAAAGGAGTGTGACATATCAAATTCATCAGGAAGGAAGGAGAAATTTAATTGGCAAGACAGAAGTTAAATTGAATGACTGAGAGAAGAGATATAAGCGAATGAGTAAGTTTACAGAACGAAGTGAGGCTAGGACAGCAGATTTACGAGGGAAATCTCACTGAAGAGGCTAGCAAACGCCAAGAAGCGAGACTCTTACTATTCGAACTTCCGAGGAAGTAACATGTACTATAATTCACTCTACAATCTACAAGAGATAGAGACTTGTAAAATTAAAGACTTCAGTATGAAGAGATATAACAGTACTATGGAACGACATGAATAAATAAGTTAATACTACAACTCAGAAGAAATATTGAACAGAACCAACAAGAAATATACGTCGTGATACTTTTATTATATCTTGGAAGCAGTATATTGGAACTACAATTCGAGACTACGCAGAAGAAGAGAAGTTGGAACTATTGAAATACTTTACTGAAGAAACACATCATGTCATACAAAATGGATATTGAATTAGGTCGAAGGGGAGAAATTACGCCTAACTATTGCTCAGAAGAGAGGAGAATGTTTTAATTCTTCAGCTATGAAGGGAAAGTAAAGCTAAAGCGAGATCCAGATTCGACCATGATAGCTTGACTATGGAAGCGAGCAGCGCTAACATCTGCAGTTCGCTCAAACAAACGCAACAATCTACTACAATGGAGAGAAATTCACAAGCTGAGGTGATTTCTCATGTTAAGAAACATCACTGTAATACTACAAAAAAAAAAACATCCAGAGATGTGCAGGGAGAAGATGGACCCAAGAAAGAAGCGAGAGGAGTATCGAGGTCATCTGACCGGGAAGACTGAAGCGCTGCAGTGGAGCGAGGTCATTGGCGTGGATGAGAGAGGAAGCGGCCTGGCGAGATCCCAGCTGACTACCGGTTTTCTCACCCCATCCCTTGCTGTGCGCCGAGCCAAGCAGTCTAGACGGAAGCAGTGAGACACGTGCAGTCCAGGTGGTAGACGAGTATCACATTCTCGAAGCTTGTGGAGAGATTCCGCAAATACCAACATCAGCAGGTCTGTTACCAGCGGCACAGTTTTGAAGGTAGACCAGCGATATTTTACATACTTATGTAGTTGGAACTTGTACGCGTTATTCCAATATTTTGACCAACATCTAATTTTGCTATTCATAGTTCATGTTATTATTTTGTCTAGAATTTTGAAATTTTGGTAGAAATTTTCATACGCCATTTTGGACGTATTTTGAACGTTTATTGATAATATTTTTCACCGTAATTATTTTGCAGTTTATTAAGCTAACGCTTAGATTTTTGCTTGAAGGTAAATCCTTTGCGATCACTAGAGTATTTTTTCGTAAATATTGTAACAGCGGAGAGAAAGGAGTCATGAGTATTTGACAAGCGTAAAAAGTTTGTATATGCAAGGTAGGAGACAGAAAGGACATGATGATGCTATATTAGAGCTAATTCGATACAGGAACGAAACTATAATGTATAAAACCGTAATTATTGACAGGAGTATTCAATATTTGCATTGAAGGAACTCCATTGTTTGAGAAGATGACATTGCAAAACCCAGAAGTTATGTGGAACATAAGAACAGTATGCGTATTTTGGAGGCATAACTGAATGATGCAAGAGAGAAATGTAAAAAGATTATGGATCAATATTTGTTATGGAAAGGTTTTGTAAGATTAAAGGAAGGATATTAAGTATCAATTGCAATGAAAAGGACGTGAGGTAAAGATATTATTATTTGAATAACAGACGCTAGCAGACTTAAGATTCGGAGAGAAGCTAGAAATTGTAACGGAGATGTATTTAAAGCGGAGAAAGGAAATATGGCATGATTTACGAAAGTGAAAGTGTGAAGAGATAAGCGATAATATTTTGTGAGAGATATAATAGGTGAGATATAACACGGAATTGTATAATCGATAGAAGATTATGTCGGAGGAGGAGTAGTGTATTCATGAAAGGTGTTACAGTGGTAAAGTCTTGTAGGAATACTGAATATCTTACCTTGTTGAAGGTATTTGATATGGTTTGTAGAAGTTTCTGTGAAAGTGCTAAGAGGAAGATATGCGACAGGCATTATTTGGAAGGAAGAGTAATAAAAGTTGCGATAATATGTTTATGAAGAGTGTGAGATAAATAATTATTGATGAGAAAATATGAAGTACGATGTGTTAAGTTGAGTAAAACCGAAATATGTATTTATGGAGAGTTACGAGTGTGAGTAGTGAGGTTTGAATGCCATGCACGCTTATTTTTGTTTTGGGAAGCTTATCTGAAAGTCATGCGTCGCAAGTTTGTAATATTATTGATTATTAAATACCGGATTTGTAAATTTAAGTGAATATTCATGAATTTAAGTGTTTGTTACAACAGTTCACATTGATAATGGAAAAGCTCCATTCGTCTTTTCCTCTTTTCTGCGAAAATGTCAATGATGTGTTCAAGAAATGCCGGCTCTGATGAAAGCTCACCTAATAACTGTTTTTCAATGGCCAGTGAATTTAAACACGACAAGCGACTATTGCTCATAGAATTTCTAAGGTATGTTTTAATTCTTTTCAGCGATCTCATGCTGCGTTCACTACTAGCTGTAGTAGTTGGAATAGTCAGTACTAAGCGCAGTAGTTTAGTTACTTCCTGATAGATGGAGTCGAGACCGTTGGCAACAAAATATTTTAAAAGCTCTTTTGGAGCTAAATGCTTTGTCTGATCTCCATAAACAATGTGAAGTTCATTTAGTAATTGGTTAACATTAAAGAATGGATACCGTACTGCTTTACCAAAATATCTAATTTGCCCTGGGGGAATGTTTCAGTGTATTCTTTAAACTTCTTTTCTTGTACTAACTCAATGAAATTTAGATGATTAAGATCTTCAAATCTACTTTTCATTTGAGCTGTTAGTGAATCTACTATTTCAAAAGTTAGCACTCTCAAAGTGTTATTTTTATTGCCATCATGCATTACGTTTTCTTTCAACTGGATGCTTTTTTGAACGCATCTGTCAGTGAAATCTTCATTTCTTAAGTTTTCTATTCTTTTGACGACAGCCTCTATCTCATTATGTCAAAAAAAAAAAGTCAACCCCTGGCACTATCCAGCCCATGACGGGCTAAGGCCGACCAAGCGACCGCTGCCCAGCCATTCGGCCTGCAGATATTGGGGTGACGCGTGATCAGCGCGTCGGGTCCCCTCGGCCGTTAATCTTGGTTTTCGTGATCGGGGCGCTGTCTCACTGTCAGACAGCTACTCAATTGTCCTCACGAGGCTGAGTGCACCCCGTTCCAACCCTCACGTCAGTTTTAAAATCCCTGACGGAGCCGGGGATCGAACCCGGGGCCTCCGGGTGAGAGGCAGGCGCGCTACCCCTACACCACGAGGCCGGCTATCTCATTATGGCAAGTTACAATACTCACTGTCGATGATTGTAACAATTTGAAAAGATGATCAGTGTAAATGAAACAAGCTTCGAATACACATAGCAAATATACAAAGGTAGGGTCATCCATATGTCTTTTGAGACCAATGGCACAGTTCACAGAGTCGTCGTCCCATTCACTATTTTAATCATCAATATTTTCATCAAAAGTACTATACAATCCTTGGAAATGTTTCATAATGGTGAAAACTGCCCTCGAATGAAAATTCCATCTCGTATTGCTAGCTTGTGGAAGCTTAAATCCTCTTTCGGCCAACAAAACCGTCCTTTTAGAAGACTTGCTGAAAAAACTAGGAAAAGCAGTCAAGGCACAGACAAACAAACGAACCTGTTTTATTGTTTTTGAGCCATACAGAAGTACCAAATTTAATTGGTGGGCGTACCAATGGACGAAAAGAGCATATGGGCAAAACTGTTTCACTAGCTTTTGAACTCCTCCTTGTCTGCCTGCCATTACAGCTGCGCCATCGTATGTCTGGCTTACAACTTTTTCTCCATTTACTTCCCAGTCAAGTAAAACTTTGTGCACGATTTCTGATAATCCCGCAGCTGTTTTATTCTTGGAAACGTCATAAAAGCCGACGAATCTCTCCTCTATTCTATCATCCACACAATATCTAAATATTATGCTCATCTGGCTCTTACACGATACGTCTAATGTCTCATCCGCTTGTATGGAGAGAAAGAGGGCTTCATTTATTTCTGATTTGATTTTTTCATTTAATGCAATTGTTGTAACTTCTATAAAGTCATTTGAATGTCTGGAGATGTTCCTTTTAATAATGATGATGACTGTAAATGGTCTCCAACTATAGATTCATTTTGAGCAAGCAGGTTCAACAATTGCAAATAATTCCCCTTGTTAATAGAACTTTCATCTTCTCTATGCCCACGGAAGGCTAGTTCTTGTGTACAGAGAAATACTACTGATTGAATGAGTCGTCGCACATACTGCCTGTTCGAAGACACGATCTCATTATGTTTTACTGCTTGTAGTCGAGCAGCTTCAGATAATGCATGCTCAATGCGAGTTTTACCTAGCAGATGAAATGCTTCACAATGTAACAAGTGATGTTTTGAAGACTGGTGTTTTACAGCCTTTTTAATTAAATTACTCAGGTCCGAAATTCCTTCCATGCACCATTCAGTGTCTTTCGCTCCAAACATAAGGCAAATGTAACAAAACATTTTGTTTTTTTTCAACACACCCAGTTAGCCAGGAAAACCTGTCATACCAAGAAAGCTGAAAACTCCGTGTGCGATTTTTACCGACTTCTTTAATTGATAAATTTGGCTTTGGTCTTTTTGTTTTTAATTCACATCGCTGTTCATATGATAAAGTGCTCAAAGGAGTAGCCTTTAAAAAATTAATAACATTAGAGTCAGGTGAACTTACTTCAGTCATATTGGCAGCATTAAACACACACGCACAATTAAAAGAAACTACACTTCTACAGTTCGAACTATAGCACTAGCACAGCGATTGGGCTATTGAGTTAACAGAACAGTGATCATACAATTCAAACGCCAGCGTACGGTAGCTATACCATACCAAATCATTTTAATATACAGTAATCAATATTTTATTAACACAACTCAACATCGCGTCCAAAAGACATTCCAAAGACACTACACTCAAAGCTAACAAAACCAAAACCATGTAAATCAAAACACTGTCTATTTTCTAAATCAAAACACTGTCTATTTTCTACAGGAAGTAGATTGCTCGAAAGAGCTTTAGTTCACTATCTCCACATTCTCCCACCTTGCAAAAGGTAGTTTTGCAACACACACTCATAAAATGAAGTAAACATTCCAAAATTATAGTTGAACATTGAGCTCAGGAATGTGAACCACTATAAGTCTAGTTTCTTGAGTTGCCTAACAGTTCTACCACAACGGGTCTTGAATTCACTCTCCTTTTCAGTTCCTGAGTTACTGCAGGGAATATCTTCATTAAGGACCGGCTCACTTAGTCAGTGTTGTGAAGTGTTGATAGAATCACCTTTGTTAACACAGTTTATTTCTAACGAATAAAGTCGCTGTACTGGACGAAGTAGAATGCCAGTTGCTGTCTTAATTTTAACCAGACGAGTCACACTGTCCCTTCCAGGTAACAGCTCCACCACTCTTCCTAAGGGCCAGTTGATCCGTTTCTTGTTGTCGCTCTCCACCAGTACTATGTCTCCTACTTGTATGGATCCCTGTTGCTTTTTGCTCCGTGATCGGAGAAATCCCAGGTATTCTTTTTTGAAGCGATTTCTCAGGCTCTCCCGAACAGCTTGTAGATAACGCCATCTGTCGTTTAAACTGCTGGTTTGAATTTGGTCTAAGTCGGTTACATCATTTCCCTCTAGGCTCTGTAGGAACATGGGGGGGTCTGAGTGGCTTGAGTTCATCTTCTTCAGAAATATAAGTCAAAGGTCGATTGTTCATCAGGTTCTCACAATCGCACAGAAGAGTACACATTTCCTCATACTTTAGGCAAGCTTTACCCAAATTACGGCGAAGCAAATCCTTTAGAATCTTAATCAACCTTTCCCAGAATCCTCCCCACCAGGCTGCAGTGGGAGGGTTCAGCTTCCATTTAATCTTCAGAAGGCTGCACATCCTCTCTATTTCAGTCCAATCCAATTGCTCCATGGTTCTGCGAAGTCCGGTGAAATTCGTCCCATTGTCCGAATACATGGTATTCACTCTTCCTCTTCTTGCCACAAATCGGCGTAGTGCTTGGATATACGCTACTGTACTAAGTGAAGTGATCAATTACAGATGTACAGCCCGATAAACTGCACAAGTGAATATCACAATCCATCCCTTTTCTTCTCCTCGTAGAAACACAGGGCCGGCCAAGTCTGTGCCCGTGATCTGGAAAACACTCGATGCCTTGATTCGATCATGTGGCAACGGAGGAAAAGGTACCTCAAAACCCTTAGCAGAGTTACGACGACAGATCACGCACTTCCGAACAACTGCTGCCACCGTCCTTCTTCCTCTAATTATCCAAACCCTTTGGCGCAACAAAACAAGCAGTGTGTGCGTCCCAGCATGGTTATGGAATTGATGAAATTGTTCAATCATTCTTTCAACCATCACATGTTTTGATGGAAGTACAACTGGATAGGTATACTCAGGAGTGTCGTCAGAATCAAGGACTCTTGACTTCATGCGTAGAATTCCTTCATCGTCTGTGAACACCTCCAGATTCTTCAATTGTTCTTTTCTCTCTTCTTCATAAAGCGTTTCCTTCTGGATAAGGAAGTACAGTTTCTTCTCAGCATTGAGAAACTCTTCGCTATCAATTTCCGTTGATACGTGGTCTCTACGATTCCTTTGTTTCAATCTCAAAATCCAAGCAATGGTCCTAACGATTTTGATGTATCCAGAGAATCGTGAACTTAATTGCAGTAAAATAGTTTCCACAACAGTGTTCTTAGCAGCTACAACTGTTTTCCTCCTTTCCCTGTTGACTTCTTCCAACAATGGTTCAGGACGATTAAATACCCATTCTTCTTCTTTACATTTAAGCCAAGACGGACCCTCCCACCATCTGGATCTCCAAAGTTGTGTTGGTGAACACCCTCTAGACATGAGATCTGCTGGATTGAGGCTGCCCGGTATGTGTCTCCTTGAACTAGCCTTACTGTACTCATGAATTTCCTTTACCCGATTCTTTACGAACACCGACCAAAGCCCTTTATTAGCAATCCAAGCCAAGACTACTGTTGAATCGGACCAAAACACTGTGTGTATGTCATTCCGGTGTAGGCATCGAAGGCTCAACCGAGACATTCTAACTCCAAGGAGCCCTCCCATCAGTTCAAGGCGGGGTAGTGTCAGTTCTTTGAGAGGCGCCACTCTGGATTTAGCCATCAGAAGACTCAGTTTGATCTTACCTTCTTCTTCCGTTCTCAGAAATATGCAACAACCAAACGCTCTTTTGCTAGCGTCCACAAATACATGCAAAGTGCTGTTGTCATTCAGGAAAATCCTTCTAGGTATCCGATAGTCATGTAGGTATTGCAACTGCTGAGTCCATCGACAGAATTCCTCACAAATGTCTCCTGGTAAAACCTCATCCCATCCTATACTTTTCTGCCATGTCTTCTGCAGGATGAGCTTGGGAATCAGAGTTACTGGGGCCGAAAATCCAATCGGATCAAATATTTTTTGCACGCTGGATAGTACCACTCTTCGGGTTACTAAACCTGTAGTCGGGCTGAAGTTACATCCAAGTTCATCTACGTCGCAATACCAACGAAGTCCTAAGACATTCTCAGTTTTACCAACACCACAATCAAAGGAATTCACCCATCCCCTCAAATTGAAACCTGCGGATAACATCAATTCTTGTGCCTTTAAAATAAAGGGTCCAATTTCTTCCTTTGAAGCGACTCCAGTAAGACAGTTGTCCACATAAAATGCAGGTTTCATTTTTGTAGCTACTTCCTTCAAATGAGTTGGGGGCTCTTCCAGAAGGTTGTTCAGTATAGAAACCAATAGGAAGGGACTGGAAAAAACACCAAAAACCACCCGGCAATGTCGAAAAGTGGTAATCTTATCATTATCCCACCAGAGAAAACGGAGCATATCCCTGTCTTCAGGATCAATTATAATCTGCAGGAATGCCTTCTCTATATCAGCTATTAGACCTATAGGATAGGTTCGAAAATTGGTCAGCACTGATGGAACAAGGTCGATGAGGTTGGGTCCGGGCTCGAGGCAATCATTCAAGGAATGTCCATTTCTGGCTTTGTTGGAAGCATCGAACACCGGCCTTATCTTTGTAGTGCCACCATCTTTCAGCACAGCTCTTTGAGGCAAATAATGTGTAGGCCCATCCAAAACCTCGTTTTCAACACCTTCGATAATCCCTTTGTTTACCCATTCCTGTAACACCTCATCATAATCCTGAAATTTCTGCATCCCTCGTAACTTTCTTGAAGTGTTCAATAATCGTTTCTGAGAAATTTCACGATTCGTTTCCAGAGAAGTACAACCATCAATCCAGGGTAGTTTGACAATGTAGCGCCCAGATTCCTCTTCTCTCTTCACAGTCCTATCGAAGAACATCTGAACTTGTTGTTCCCTTTCTTCCTTTTTTATCTGTTCGCCAGGATCTTCAATACCCAAAGTCTCAATTTCCCACAAATCCGCCACTCTTGTTGATTGAGTTAAAGTAAGTAGAGTGTAAGACGAGGCAGTAGTTGAGGTGATCTCAGAAGAGCCCATAAGTGTCCACCCTAAACAAGTTCTCACAGCTACTAGACTCTTGTTTACATGTAGAAAGTCTGGCGTGATTATCTGAGCCCACACGTCAGCTCCTAACAATACCTGTATGTCAGTACTGTTGCCACCATTATCTTGGCCAACATCACTAAGTTCAACTCCCTTGTCCCTCAGTAAATTAAACAAGTCAGCATCAACTAGGGGAGCACCTCCACAGATACTATCAGAGCCTAACACTGCAACCTCACATCTGTTTTCCTCGTTCATACCCAGCAAAGTTATTTGATAGGATTCGAAACAAACAGGTGCTGTTTTCCTACCTCCAAATAATTCTTCACTTAGTGTTACCTTTCCAGTTTGTTCCAACTCTAATTTCTTAGCACAAGACTTCTTTATGTAGCTTCTCTGCGATCCACTGTCACACAGAACTCTTACTCTGTGCGTGGATCCACCAACAACTACTCTCGCAACTAAAGTCTGCAGATAGGTCACATGTCCTTTATTACTACCTGCCATCATGCTAACTGTTTTTGGAACCGAATTACCTTTTGGTTCATCTGAGGCTGTTTTCGCACACATCAAAGCGTAATGTTTCCCCTTGCAAAATGGGCACTTCATAAACATCTTACACTTAACACTGACATGTCCCGGTCGTAGACACCTAAAACAAGCTCCCTTTTTCTTTAACGTTACTTGGCGTTCTTCTTGAGAATAATCAATAGCTACAGCACAGTCTTGAGAAAGATGTGAGGTTCTGCCACAGAATATACAAGCCGTATCTTTGTTATTTCTGTTTCCCTTGCTAACTGAAACATCCTCTATTGAAATTAAAGAAGCCGCTGAAGGTACGTCCTTATTCTTAGTCTTGGTCCTATCGTCTTGCTTAACTCGATCCGTCTTCTCGTTAACTTCAAAAGAACTATGTCTTAGCTTAAGCCGTTCTTCACCTTCTACCTCAGTCTTTAAGAAGGCTAACAATTCACTCAAGCAACAGTCAGGTTCCTTGGTAGACGTTTCTTTTGATACACGATACCTGTCCCAAGTTCTAAACATAACCTCTGGCAAGGCACTCTCTACTAATGGAAATAACATTGCAGCGTATTTCTCCTTTGTTACTCCCAAGGAATCAAGTGCTCTCAACTGTCCCTCCAGACTGTCATACAGTTGGGCTATGGATCTTAAACTATCCTTCTTTAACACCAAGGATAAAAGTTCCCTAACATAGTACTCAATGAGTAACTCATCCTTCCCATACCTAGACTTCAACAATTCTATAGCCTTTTTGTAGTTTTCCTTTGAAGGAGGAAAGTTTTCTACCAACTTCTGAGCACACGAACCAGGTTCCATACACTGAATCAAATAAACAAATCTTCATCTTTAAGGTTGCTATCTTCATGTATTTTAGTAAATTGCGCCCAAAACCCAATCCAGCACCTCACGTTTCCATCATTTTTTTTTCAGTTCTAGTTTTGGTAGTCTTAGTAGTCTCTGATTAGAAGTACGTGAACAGTTACTTGTATTAGCTTCAGAAACGGCTTGATCTCCAACTTGTAAGGTCTGCACTTTTTCCCTAACCTTAAAATATTTCAAGTCGTACTCACTGCAATTGTTGATCTCTGTTTCAAGCACGATGTCTTCAAGGTCTTCCTTTTGCAGCAGCTCATTGTAAACTTCATCATCCAGACGTTTTAACTTCTCGTAGCGTTCCACAAGTGAAGCATATCTGCTACGAATCTCCACGTGGTCACCATCAGCAAGCGCCAACAGTTCTTCAAGCTTGTTTACCTCACGTGTAAATACGCCGCGTAATACTCGACGTTCGGTCATCGTTGTTCTGTTTTATTTGATGTTGAGATTGCCAGTAATCCTGTCACGGTCGCCAGTTATATACCATACCAAATCATTTTAATATACAGTAATCAATATTTTATTAACACAACTCAACATCGCGTCCAAAAGACATTCCAAAGACACTACACTCAAAGCTAACAAAACCATGTAAATCAAAACACTGTCTATTTTCTAAATCAAAACACTGTCTATTTTCTACAGGAAGTAGATTGCTCGAAAGAGCTTTATTAGTTCACTATCTCCACAGTAGCGCTTCCCTTCCGAGAAACAAGTATGAACTGGCGCATGCGCTGCAACGTGGCCTGGCCAGGGTGGTACATAGCTCTTGACGCCAAGAAGGTCTGGCGTACAGACAAGAAGAGCAACGCACAGCAGTAGACCGCGGCCGGGCTAAGACTAGTTATATGGGGGTACGGATATAAAATAACTAAGCGCCATGTAATATGCTAACGCCGCATTTATATCAAATAAAAACAATGTTATATTTTACTCTCTGATGAATACACATTTTAAATCAGGGAACGCCCGGCGTATTATAGCGCTACGCCTCTGCTATTTAATCTCCTAAACACCCAATCTGTGCTTACCTTTACCTTGCTTAGGGACTAGTATTTCTTTATTTGCCAATTAACTATACTTTATTTGACAGTTTGACCTTATTCGTTAATAATTTTACTAGGGAGGATACCGGTATGTTAGGTCTACTGGACACTTACAGTAGGCCTACCGTATAATAGTGAATAAACTTGTCTAGCTTAGTTTAGCCTCCTACAGACTGTTGGCAGTAGCGGCCAATGAGAGGAATGGATGCTTGTTCCTCCTCCTTCAGGTACTGTATTGTAGTTGTTGCCTGAGGACATGTACATCGTATATAAAGGGTATAACAGGTACTGTACATAACATGAACAAGGGAGGCCTGACCTCATTTCATCGACTGCCACTGTCTATTTACTGTAGTTATCAGCATAGACACTGGTTGGATCCTCTAAAAGCACTGATATGGGTTATGTGGACAGACTCTCCAATAGCTGTAATGAGGCATATGGTACTAGGCATAGTGAGAGAGTTTGACATTGCTTTCCTTACAGAACCAGTGCAGCAACACTGATCCTCTTAGTAACGCCTTTCAAAGCATTTACTGGCGCTGACTTTGCCCTTAAAGCAATTATCTATGTTGATAACAGTCCATACCTCAGTAATGTCCATATAACCATACCTATAAATGAGACAGGCATTGGCTGAAAGGCCACTTTTTGCCCTTGTGTGTTGTGTGTTCCAAAAGTCAAATGCAAATTAATACTACATTCGTCAAGATATGAAAACAATGGTCTGTGGTAATATATTACCCGCAAAGAAAGACCCATTTCCCGAACAATTCACGACATTCAACTTGCGATTTCATTTAATTATACACTGGTCAAAAGAAGTTTTGCATATTGCAAGCTTATGTATTTGTTAATTAAATACAATACGCGTGCATTATCCGATAACTGTTTTATTCATTTATGTAGCGTATGGCATTACACATGAATCACAATAATAATAATAAGTACATACCAGGCGTTTTTTTAAATAAAAACAGTTGTGATATTACGCCGTTGCAGCGCTGCGGTCGGCATTTGAGACGCCATTACGGCAAAAGTCGCCATGTGTAGGTGTGTTGACAAGCTTTTGAAATGGCATCGCCGATCGCGAGTCCCACCGACTCGTAGAAAAGAGAGGAAACTCCCCTGTAAGATATGCTGCCATCTTGCAGGGGAGTTTTCTCTCTTGTCTTCGAGTCGCCGCGGCGGGATTCTCGATCGGCGATGCCATTTCAAAAGCTTGTCAACACACCTACACATGGGCGAGTGTTGCCGTAATGGCGTCTCAGCAGGGCCGGTCTTAGGGGTTTCAGCGCCCTGTGCGAAATTCGATTTTGCGCCCCTCTGTGCAAGGCGGGTTGCCTAACTCTGGCAAAAATTATGAGGTATCATAAAGAAGAATCATGAAAATATAAAGTCGAAAATGCATGCACCGAATTATCGGATGAAATTAAATAAAATTAACCTCAAGTACATTTACCCATTTACTATATTACTTGAACATGCTTAATTTGCGTTGTAGTAAGGGTAGACAGCACACCTATGACATGAAAGATACACTTCTGCAACCTGTAACAAGCCAAACAACGCACGTAAAGCGAAGTGAAATGTAGTGTTAGTGAAGTGAAATACAGTGAAGTGTAGCAAGTGGAGTAAAAAACTTCTACACAACTCCTTAGGACTTGCTCGCCTAACGAGTTTAAACCAGAGCACGTCCCTGTTCGCAGGAGGCCTTTGCCCTTATGGGATTATCTAGGCTATATTTATTATTTATTTATAAGGGGATAGTCAAGGTAACACACAAAATATTGGCTGTACGCTCGCATGATGCAAAAATACTGGACTTTATTAATTAATAGGTGATGCGTAACATATTACAATAACTATTTTTCAGTTGTGATGCAAAGTGTCAACATAACAAAATCACTGGAAAAATACACTTACAGGAATCAAGCTTTACTAATTCAAACGACTTCGACACACAGGAAAAAAAAAACACTAAAACCCAAAACCTTATGAGAAGGGAGCTTTCCGTACTTCGACTGAAGCAAACTGTTTCACTAACTGGGCTAAATCGGGTGAACGCGCAACATCGTTCTGTATTGAAATTAAAGCAAGTTTTGCTCTTGGCCAATTGTAGCACGCAGGTAGGTTTTAATCAACTTGAATTTTGAAAAGCTACTACGTTCACGCAAAGCGTCAGTTACCGGCAAGGTTAAGAGGATTCGCAAAGCTACATCGACGTTTGGAAAAACGTGAATCATATTCGTGCTGTAAATAAACAGCAACGCAGCGCGAGGGTTTTTTGCGTTTGGTGGTAGGCATGGGCTCAAATGTTGCAGCTCAGAACATAGATCCATCCCACTTATGTCAGACTCATTATTTCCACTGGAAAGCTGCGTTTGCATGTTCAAGCAACGATCCATGAGTGGACTACTATCTTCAATGGAGCCAGGCAGTACCTTTAGATCGTACAAAAATTCCCATGTATCAGAATGCTGAATATCTATAACTTCAGTCATAATTCTAAATTTTCCCGTATCGATTATGATATATTATAAAAAGAATATAAACATGTATTGTAAAGTGTATATTTGTATAATATATCGTAATGCTCTTTAAGGAAAAATGATCTCTTCCTTACAGACTTAAGAGCTACTGTTAGGAGATTGTCATAGAAACTTTTTTGGAAGAGTCGTTGTGGCTTCACTTGTTTGCACTTAACCTTAGCCTGAGCTTCAGCCTCCATCAGCTCCGACTCCAACTCTGACTCAGAACTGTCACTCTCAGTGCCTGACTCGATGACTTGGTCCGAGTCCGAGTCATCTTCCTCAATCAACCGTTTAGGGCGTCTGCTCTTCCTTTTCCGTCTACCTTCTTCGACCTCAAGAGACACAGACGCAATGATTTCTTTAGCCGATATTATAGCGCTTTCATAGCCTTCTTGGGAATATTTTTCAAGGTATGCGATACAACCTTCCGCGAAAGAAGACGCCTTTTGTAGGCCTATATCAATGGCTTCTGCGTGCATGGCTTTGCTAACTATGTTTACTTGAAACAAAATGTCGTGCCATACTACAACAGCAACGACAAATTCGAATGTCACAATTTTTTTCGCCAAGTATTCAGCTTCATGGCGTAGCCCCGAATCAAAAGTAGGATTCTCCTTAATGGCCTTTAAGGCTGCCACTACCCCATTCGTATCGTATCTAAAAGGTCTCACTGCATCTATGCGACACTCACAGCGAATTTCGCTCAAATCTTTTAGAGTCAAATTACAAATGTGAGCCAACAAAATAGACCACCGGCCAGGAGACGACGAAAATAAAACATATATGCGTTGAATATGCCAAATAGAGTAACGCAGTAAGGACAGCATTCGGCTGAGTCAGATAAAACTAGGTTTAAGGAATGGCTACCATATGGAACACAATTTGCGCGCGGGAACTGTTTTACAACGCGAGCCTGAACTCCTTTATGTTTACCTTTCATATTCGCGCCGTTGTCAAGGCCTTGACCTCTAAGGTCTTCTAGCTTTAGCCCCATTTCTGTCAAAGTATTAATGATCAGATCGGCACATTATTGGACTGATCAGTATGATTTGTTTGAGAAGGTCTCCCGTCTATTGATGTTGAAGGTCGGACGAATTTTTTAAAAGCTTCTGCTGTCTTCTTGTCTTCTTCTGCATGCTGCAACCTTCGTTCTTTGTTTGCAGCTCCACTAGCTTTACCGGAGGAGGCCATTGTTGTAGGGTTTCTCGTTCTTCGACCCGACTTTACACCATCCGCACCACGCACTCGAATGAACGACAATTAGCAAGGGCCATAACACTCCCGTGTATTGTGCTAAAACGTCCTACCATCTACGAGCGGGTCGACGCCGACTTCGCCCAGCCACACGTGCCGTTTATTATGATTTCTTTCTCTTTGACTCTGTCTCCAGCTCGTGTCACACCCGCACCCCTTTCTCCAACCTCACTCCCCTCTCTCCCTGCATCCTCGCTTCCTATCTCTCTCCTTCGCCTTGTTACAGCTCTGCTACAACAGCGAACCGAACCGAAATATCACGGAAATGCCCGAGTGCTGCCGAAGGGCGATTTGGTTGGTCCCGGGCCCGGTTGTCGAGCCGGGTTGCGTTTCCACGATAGTGAAAAGGCAAGGCATGGGAGAGAAATATATAGTGTTTGCTAATCACTATTTCACTGAGTTTAACTTCAGTCCGTCACGGTCTAAGGTACGCGTAGGGTTTTCAGTCGTGAGAGATAACACCGGTTGAACTTAAAATAAAAAACTGATTCCCATATCTGTTTGACGAACTCGCATTTACCTATCTTGCCATTTGTGCAATAGGAAATAAATCGAAATTTGCCTATTTTTGGGGGACGCCTTCGGCGCCCCCCAAGCCGTTGGCGCCCTGTGCGACCGCACATGTCGTACACCCCTAAGACCGGCCCTGCGTCTCAGCCTTACCAATAGATGCAGGTACACAGTGTGCCTGCACCCTGCACAGGCCTGCACGGAATGCCGGAATGGCGTAATATCACAACTGTTAGGTAGATTTCATTAGAAAGCTAACTATTGCAATGGGTCCCATGTTTCGATTTCCGGAAAATTTCGACATATCTTCTCGTTTCACATCCCCCAGACCCCAAAACCACCGTCAGTTCAAAAGTTAATATAATATATATATATACTATATATATGTATATCAGTTTCTAGTGGACACGATAACTGCCGTAATTTTGCACCAATCACTTTGAATTTTTTACCGAATATGTATACCTATAAAATCTCGGTCGAGTTCGTTACTGGGCTAAATCGGTCGAAGGGGGTGAAAATGGGGGTCTTTTTTCGAAAAAGTGAAATATTGCTATAACTCTCTTAATATGTGAAATATCAAATCCGTTCAACGTTCATACTATGTGTCGGATAAAGCCCAAAAATTTATGTTTGAAGAGTTTTTTTATAGCACCAACCATTGACCAAAGAGGTGGGAAAAAGTGGGTTTTTCGGGAAACATTAATCATATCTCTCTTAATAGGCACAATATCAAAACCGTACAAAATGGACAATATTCCCCTAATAATTACCTAAAACTTTTGTCTGAAAGAATTTTTGATATAACCCACCATTACGCCAAGGGACGAGAAAAATGATTTCGAAATTATAAGAAAATGCCAAGAGCTATCAGTGGTTGCCATGACAACACTACTAAATTGATGAGGCATGCGCCATCTGACGTTGCCATGACAACGCACTTGCACGAGATCAGATTCTATATTTCCATCTGACTAAGGCCCCTTTCACACCGAAGATGCAAGACGCACGATGCATGCATCCTGGATGCAAGATGCATGCATCTTAAACACCAGACTATGTAATTGAACGAGAGGTTTCACATCGAAGATGCAAGTGCGTCTAGCATCCTGGATGCAAGATGCAATTGCATCTTGAGAACCAGCCGGCTGGAGATTTCAGCGTGCATCTTTGTAGTGCAGTCTTGCATACTCGCCCCTCCCTTGGAAATCTTACTCACCCGACTCTCGGCATCACTGTATGTGATTCACACCGTTGCACGTGTGCTTGACTCGCGCCATTTCTTTTGAGTTACATTAATTTCAGACTTCAATTAGACGTTGTGTTCCAAGTACGAAACTTCCATCCACCCTTCAACTATGTTATCCGACACGGAGAACTTCAACGCGACCTTTGTTAAAGCAGTCGAAGACTATCCTGCAATATACGATACTACAAGTAAGGAGTAGGCTACTCAAATAGGGATGACCAAGGGAAATCATGGAAGGCCCTGGCACAAAATTTCGAATCAACACCAACACCAGTACAATGAAAAGTTATGTGCTAAAATATATACGCTAGCTTCAATATCGGTGGTTAGACATCTACTGCTAGTTGGCATCTTTCCGTGACGAATTAATGGTTTTAATTTTTAGAAAAACCAAATACTCGGCTTCTATTAATAACAAAAAGTAAGGTACAGAATTTAGTGCCCTTATATAATGATTATTATCATCGCTCATCATACGAATTATCTTTTCAATCGATTTTATATAGTGATACTTTTACTAAGAAACAATCCTGTAGGAAATATTCCTAAGTAATGTTTTCAGTTTTGAGCTATATTCACATGTTTCAAAAATGAGTTCTACTATTCATGGGAAAATATAGTTGCCGTACTTCCCCGCCCAGGTAGTGGATTTTAGAAACAAATCTACCACTTTCGGAAAAACAATTAGCCCTGGGGTTCACTCAGCCTACACCAGAAATGAATACCAGGGTAATTCCTGGGAGCATGGGGCTGACAACTCCATCCCATTTAGTGCCGATGTCACAAAGAGTGGAAGTCTCTACCTTCCACTACTCCCAGCCTCCATGGCCTGTATGGAGTTGGCTTTGCTTTACTTACCTCAGAAATATCAGTAGTCTTTCGCAGATACACACAACCGATAATTTGTATCCCTTTCGACCCAGTGACGGTTCCATGAGATCCAACAACTTGTAAAAAGTCGAAATCTCCATTTTATAATCCGCCTGAAACTTTACCGGATGTTTCAGTAATTGCTGAGGCACAATAGCAGGGCCATGCTCTCCAGCATTATCTCAGTATGGGTGCTGCCATAAACGATTCCTTCTGTGTCTTCGTCTCCGTCTGACTGCACAAGCCAGAATTGTAATTTCGTCATTTGAAGAGTTGGATAATTGATTATTCATTTCTCAAACTCACGTACTAAACTCAACACAGATAATGGATATTAAAAGAAGGTACAAGTGGCACGTCCATCTTGGGTGTGAAAGCGCTTTCATCAAGATGCAAGATGCATGCATCCTGCACCCTGCATCTTGCGTCTTGCATCTTCGGTGTGAAAGGGGCCTAAGTGGTTGGTTGGTTCTTAAGTTTAGGGGCTGCGACAACGCGGTCATGTAGCCCCGTGTACTTTGGGTGTGTGTAGAATCTGTCTGATAACCGGTGTTAATTGTGATGACTGTATTAGTGTGTGTTATCTGTTTGTTACCATGTATATCAGTTTATTGTGGACACGATAACTGCCGTAATTTTGCACCAATCACTTTGAATTTTTTACCGAATATGTATACCTATAAAATCTCGGCCGAGGGCATACTGAGGGATTTTTAAAGCTCTTAAAAAATCCGACGGCTTCGGCCGGGTTTGAACCCGTTATCTTGGGCATAGAAGCTCAGCATGCTACCGACTACGCCACCAAAGCCGCCTGACAAAGTGGGAAGCGGTTTCGGTGACGTAACTGGTAGCATGCTGAATGTCTATGCCCAATGTCGCGGTTTCAAAGCCGGCCGAAGTCGTCGGATTTTCTAAGAGCCCTAGAATCCCTCAGTATGCTTTCCTTTGGAGGGGAAGTTCCAACGTTCGTTGCGAGTTGCTGGTTGGGGTGGCATCTAGTAGCCAAGTTCACAGCTAGGTGTCGTTGACGGTAGTACCTGGTAGCAACATTAGGAACTACTGCTTGAAATTGACCGTCTGCAGTCCTTACCTGAATTAAGACTAATACAGCCATTACAATTCACACCGTGTATCAGACAGATTCTACACTCACCCAAAGTAGCCTACACGGGGTTAGATATATCTCTGCGGGCGATATAATTTTGTGTGAAGAAGTAACAGACCGTTACATAGTTACACATCAGTGTCGAAACCTTGCATAAGGATAGTGTGACCACAAGTATAAAAATGGACCCCAAATGACAAGAAGGTTACCGTTCCCATAAGACAATAAAATGTTTAAAATAAGCATAAAATGACGAAAAACAAAGTTAATTAAGCTCCAATTATAAAATACCTTCTCGCAATAAATGAGGTCTGATCCTTCTACGAAAATCTGCATATTCTGCCTATTTTCGCCTATCCCCAAGTTTGTCCGGTGAAATCTACCTCCGCCTTCCGGCGTGCCGAGAGGACTTTTTTTTAACTAAAAAAACGCGCCCCGTATGTACTTATTGTTATTATTATTGTGATTCATGTGCAATGCCATACGCTACAGAAATTAATAAAACAGTTATCGGATAAAGCACGTGTATTATATTTAGTTAACAAATACATACTGTAAGCTTGCAATATGCAAAACTTTTTTGACCAGTGGTATAATAAATGTTACAGTTTAAATTCACTGGCACAAAATTTGTACCAGTACCTAATAGGACTATATATTTTCGAACATTGAATTGCTTCAATACGAATATTTGATTCAAACCCACGAATAGTTTGACTACTGGTTGTTTTTTTTTTTACGAGCAATCATTTTTATTCACTGACAGAAAACATGTACATATACAGATGTTGTATCAAAAATACAGGGTGAATCCCACATAAGATAAACTTGTGTGTGGGCTTCATGAACACAATTTCTTAATTTATTTGCAACATGGTATTTGACTGATAATAATAAGAAAAGTTTATAGCAAAAGCATTAATTATAAGGATACTGAAAATAAAAGAAGATGATACATTACTTGTTTCTGACCGAGTTGGTTTAAAAATGTTGGTGAAAATTTATAAGTTCATTTACTCTATCAAAGTTACTAAGGAGCCATATAAAAAGCCTTTTCTTCAATATATTCAGGGTATTATTTGTCACATTTACTGGCAATATATTGTATATCCTAGTGCTAAGACAACTTAAATTCCTTTGGCCAAGTAGTGTGTTTCGACGAGGGATATTTATTCCAGTTCTGTCTTGAAGTCTAGTGCACATTTCAAGTTTTTGTCCATTAGAGAAGAGCTTCATATTTTTATGTATAAATATGATTGATGACTGAACAAATAACTGTCGTATGTTAAGCAACATGCTTTGTTGATACAGTTCACATGTTGGAAAAGTTGGTGGCCTTTTGTACATAACTTTTAGAATGAAATTCTGGCAGGTATTTACCTGAGCCAAATGTGAATCAAGTATTCCACCCCAACCATTTATTCCATATTGTAGTTGTGACTGGACTAAGGCAAAATATACAGTTCTCAAGACTTTTGCTGAAAGGATATTTCTGATTCTGTAAAATATATAAATTAACTTTTGAAGTTTATTGGCCAACGTTGATGCATGCATATTCCATTTTAAATGACTATCTATAATAACCCCTAAATATGTAGCATTCATTGACTTCTGTAGGGTATAGCAGTTGCATCTTTCGCCATTGTTACAAATTGGTGTGTGGATCTTCAGTGTTAAATTGTCTGTGGGTTGTAATGTTTTGTTGTGTGAGAAGCATAGGTATTGTGTTTTGGTTTCATTTAAGGTAAGGAGGTGGTTTCTTAGCAATTTTTGGACTGTAGCAAGGGTTTCTTGAGTTCTATTAAAAGTGTCCTCCCAAGTTGTTCCTGTGACTGTGACGACAGTGTCATCAGCATATGAGGTAATCATCGCATTACAGTTCAGCTTACACAAATCGTTAATATATAACAGAAAAAGAATAGGACCTAAAACTGTTCCTTGGGGAATTCCAATTTTTACTTCAGCACTTCTACTTAGAGTACCTTTGATTCGTACCTTTTGTATTCTGTTAAAAAGAAAGCTTTTTATTAGTTCTTGAGGAGTACCACGAATACCTTCCTTTTCAAGTTTTCTAATGAGTATATTGTGGTCTACGGTGTCAAACGCCTTTCTTAAATCCAGGAACACAGAAATTGTTCTTTTAGAACTATCAATGGCTTTATACAAATAATCAGTAAGGGAGAATATTGCATCTTGAGTACTAGTGTTTGGTCTAAAACCAAACTGATTTGGTGACAATATGTTGAACTTATTCAGATAGTTAAGTAATCTGGTTTTGATGCATTTCTCTAGTAGCTTAGAGAGGTGGGTTGTGAGGGAAATTGGTCTATAGTTATTTAACTCTCTTTTATCATCTGATTTATGGACTGGGATTATGATGGCAATTTTGAATGAGTCTGGAAATTGTCCTTTCGTTAGTGATAAATTAAAAATATGGTGCAGTGGTTGTAGAATTTCTGAACTAATTATCTTAATTGTTTTACTAGAGATATTATCATAGCCATTTGCTGAGTTATCTTCTAGAGCAGCTATGTGGTTTGTTATTTCTGATTTTGTTATGGGTATAAAAAAGATAGACTGAGGTTGAGATTTTGCAGTGCTATCACGTGCATTTGTGTTGTCAGGTTCCTTTCTTGTATTACTTATTTTTTCAGAAAGTTCTAAACCTATGTTACTAAAATAGTCGACAAATTTGTTTGCAATGGCAGCTGGTTGGGATGTTTCTTGTGAGTCTCTGATAAATATGCTGTCAACAGCTGAAGATTTATTTCCCTTCCTACATGTTAAATCATTAATATTTTTCCAAAGGACTTTAGAATTATTGGAGTTTGACATAATTTGTTTGGAATAGCACCTTTCTTTTGCTATTTTAACAAGCCTGTTTATCCAGTTTCTGTACAATTTATGTTTCTTAACAGTTTCTGGGACCTCATCACTGTTTGTAGACCTCTCCCTTTGTTTAACAATTTTCTGATGTAATTCATCTCTTATTCTAATAGAAGTTAAAATTCCGGTTGTGATCCATAGAGTAATTTTTTTAAATTTTGATCTTACGTTATTTATGGTAGTAGAGTGTTCAGAGATGTATTGAGTCAGTAACTTAATGAAACTATCAGCTGCTTTGTTAACATCATGTTCAGTTATGATAGATTCCCAAGTTTCCTTAGTTAATGATTTTTTTAGAGTTTCATAATTTATTCTTACATTGTTCAAAGTATTTTCTCCTGTTTGTGGAGTGTATTTTTGAGATTTATTTTGTATGAGAAATGTAGGACTGTGATCTGTGATACTGGTATGCAGAACAAAAGGGTCAAAGTTGCTGTTTCTGTGGGACTTAACATGTATGTAATCGATACATGTTCTGGATTTTGGGGTTATTCTAGTTGGTGAGTTTATGTACGAAATGAATCCATTTGCATGTAATACATTTAAATACTCATTTTTAATATTTTGGGCATATTGCCTTGTAGGATTTAAAATATCAATATTTATATCTCCTATTAATATATTGTGTGTAGCTGTAGGCAAGTGCTGGAGAGTATTTCCTAGTTCTTCTATGAATTTCTTTGGGCTTGTGGAGGGTGATCTGTATATAGCAAGTACCAAGTAACTTTCTTTATTATATCTGAAGTTGAGTAGGCTAGCATTTGCAGCTTTCAGTGTTTTTACAGTAGATATTGTAATATTTTGTATGAGGTTTTCATGCACATATATCTTTATGCTGTCATGGGTAGAATTTTGAGTTGGTATGAAGTATTCATTATATCCTAAAATAGCAAATGGTATATCCTCAATGAGCTGAGTTTCAGACAGTATAATGACATCTGGTTTATGATCAAGTTGATCGAGCATAACTAGCATACTTTCAAAATTTGTTATCATGCCACATATATTTAGGTGCATGATTTTAATTCCTGCAGTAAAGCTAATTAATTTGTTCAAGTCTTGAGTACTGTTTACAATCTTTGAAGTAATATCTTGAAAATTAAGGTCTACTTCGTTATCTGATTTCATACCGTAGTTGTTTTATTTGAGGGTACTTCCATAATTACTTTACACTCACTTAGAAACAAAATTTCCTAAAATATTGATTGATCACTTGGCTCAGGCAAACATACCTTCAGTTTCCTTGATTCCCATGAACTGTTGGTAGGTCAGCTGCAGTCTTGATTGGTAGAATCGGGCTGTTTTCATTTTTCCTCATGAAGATCTTCCCGTTCCTGGTCCATGCGAATTTATAATTCATTGCCCGTTTAGAATTCCTGGCAAGCCAATATAAGTTTTGGTTGTCTTTCGTTAAATGTTCATTTACATACACTGTCGAGTCTCCCTTGATCTTGACATCTGTGCAAAGAAGTTTTCCATGTTTCCGTTTTTTGCTCATGATCATGTCTTTAGTTTGGCGGGAATAAAATTTTGCTACTATGAGGGGCGTTTTCTTCTTGCCATTCGAATTACCGGTAAGAAAGCATAAAGGGAAAACGAAGGAAAGAACGAAAGGAAGAAACAGACTATAACAAGTGATTTAGTTTTGAATTATATTTATTTATAAGGATCTATCAGGTTGAACGGGGAACGAGTTAACCCTCATCCAATGAATTGCATTCGCCCCTTCTCGAGTAGGCTACAATTAGAATGACTCGAATAGGCTACATCCCTAGTACGTAGGGGCAGATGACCTCATAGTTCCGCCCCTTAAAACAACAATAACTAACTATCCTTAATACGTAATTATGCTTTATGTTCGACCATCCAACAATGTAAATACGAAGTAATATATGTCAGAAAACTGTATCATAATGAGGCTTATTATATACAAGCTTTCATTATGAGACAGTTTCTCCCACCAATCAGAGCTCAAGAAACAGTTGTGTGACCAATTAGGTGAGGCAGGGGCGTATATAAGGGGGGGGGGGGGCTGAGGGGCCTGCCCCCCCCCCGAAATTTTTGTCACATACAATATTTGTTTATGAATTCAAACATTAAAAACCAATATTATCAACACTACTGTTACTAAGTGACGTATGGCAACGTTGCAAAGCAAGGCGAAGGTAGAGCGATGTAAACAGTGTGACAATCAGTTTGCTCTGATCTTATGAGTAACAACATAACCTCTTATTACTCTCCAGTGCCTTCGCTCTTATGAACGAACAAAAGTTTTTTCCCTAAATTGTATACCCTTATCAAACTTTTGGCAAATTTGCCTCTCTCTGTAGCTACCGGTACTGCCGAACGGAGTTAGAGTTGGTTCAAAACATACTTCAGAAATTCTACTTCTGAAAACAGACTCAACGGTCTAGTATTGTCATCTATTCGCAGAGACATACATCTCACTGACGCTGAAGTTATGAACCGATTTGGCAATGCTTCAAGAAACCTTGACTTTATATTATAGTGCGAGTTGTAAATCAAAACAGTAACATTAATTCTTCCCATGTAAACACTATCAAGTGAGCAAGATGATTGTATTATTAAAAAGTATCATAAAATGGTCTTAGTTGTGTTTGACATTAACCAACCATAAAACATCATAACAAATTGGTTGAAAAAATGATGTTAGATAGCGTTAAACTCATCATTTTGCACCAAATTATACAAAAGTTTCCCGGGGAGAACCCCGGACCCCCTATTCTTTGTTGGGCACTCCTCGAAATAAAATTCTATATACGCCCCTGGGTGAGGATAGCATCGCACCTGTACTCAATTCCATGGCCCCCTATTTTAAATTTCACTGCGTCGCGAGTGTAATAGTGTGGTATTCCAAGAGGCCATGGTCAAATACAAGGTATTCTCTGCGTCCCATGCGCTCTGTTCAGTACATAAAACTGGTGAAATCTCGACAGATATTTATATTTATGTTCGAACATAAAATAGTTATCACTATCGTCGAAAACAGTCTATGTACTCGCCTATAATGGTAATATACACTCGTATGGAAATTATAATAGTACATTATGCAACGAGCCTATAATGGCAATAATTAAGACTCAAGTATGTTTATAAAACGTGCGTATGCGAGTTTTATAATTCCCATACGGGTGTCTTAATTACCATTATAGGCGAGTTGCATACGACTGTTTATGTTCGACGATAATTATTTTAACTATTTTATGTTCGAACATAAATATTCATAAATATCTGTCGAGATTTCGCCAGTTTTATGTACTGAACAAAGCGCATGGGACGCAGAGAATACCTTGTATTTGACCATGGCCTTCTCGATTACCCCACTATGACACTAGGCCACGCAGAGAAATTTAAATTAGAAGGCCATGGAATTCATCAATTTCATGTATTTGTCCGAATTGTATAAATTAAAGTTTGTGCCTATGAATAGGTAAAATAAATGATCCACCTTAAAGTCAATAATAATGTATTGGAAACAGTTACAATACCAGTTTCGGTTATCTTGCAACCTTCTTCAGTTTTTCTAAATAAACTAAGAGCATCAAACTACCGTAACGTTAATATTCTATTAAAACAAAATGAACATTAGAAATAAAATGTTCACTATATTTTTAGCCTATTTTTAATTTATGAAAAAATAGGCTTATGTCCGTGTCTGTGTGTGGGTGTGTGTGTGTGCGTATGTCTGTCTGTCTGTCCCCCCTAATAACTTCTAACCGGCTGGAAAGATTACAATGAAACTCGGCAAGGTCATAGTACTATTTTGGCCGACCCCGACCGTGCCCTTCAACTTTTATTGCGTCTCACCAATTCAACATGGCGACTGTGTGAAATATTTCACCAACATTCAATATCCCCGAAACTATTACCGATATCACCCTAAAATGTTTTACAATGATAAAGGGCTCTACTGCAAGTTCACCTATGAGAATTTTAAAAATCTAATAACTACAAAACCAACATGGCGGCCAAGGAAATTTGAGACTTTTAATAGACTTTTCTGGAGATTTAACCATCAAAACGCAATGGAACTTGGTACAGCAAATGTCTATAAATATTGTAATGCACTGGCATCTAATTTAGTTCAATTGTTTACATAACCTCAAGATGGCGGCTGTGCGAAATATTTCACCGGCATTCTATATCTCCAAAACTATTACAGATATCACCCTAACATTGTGTACGTTGATAAAGGGCACTACTACAAATTTATATATGCAAGTTTCAAAAACCTGTAGAATACAAAACGAACATGGCGGCCAAGCAAAGTTGAAACATTTTAACAGACTTTTCTCGCCATTTAACCACCTGAGCGGAGTGAAATATAGAACAACAAAATGTTTGTACACATTGTAATGCACTGGCATCTAATTTAGTTCAATTGTTTACATAACCTCAAGATGGTGGCTGTGCAAAATTTTAAAACTAAGTTTCTATTTCTTGTGTCGTAGTTATGCGTTTAAAGTGAAAGTTTGAATAATGAATCTACGCAATAATTTTCCTTTAATGGTACATAACTCTATGGCCTATACATATAATAATCTAACATGGCGACCATCTGAAATATTTAGATGGTTTTCAATATCTACGAATGTTTTACAGCAATCAAACTGATTTTTTTAAATGTTCATAGAGGCTATGGACATAACTTCACCAATAGGACTTTCAATAACCTGGTGATCACAAATCCAACATGGCTGCGACGCGAATTATAAATATTTAATTGGACGTTTCTCGCGATTTAACCATCCGAGTGCAGTGAAACTTGGTACGGTAAATGCTTACGGTATGCAAATGTTAATCCACTGGCATCTAATTTATCTCAATTGTTTTCATAACCACAATATGGCAGCTGTTCGAAATTTTAAAATCTCGTTTTTACTTTTTGTGTCCTAATCATGAGATTGAAGTTTGAATACTACACGTACACAATAATCTCCATGTAATAGTAGGCTACATAACTCTAAGACCTGCATATATAAAAATTCAACATGGCGACCATCCGAAATATTAGACGGTTCTCAATATCTACGAATTTATTACAATCAAACTGAAATATTGTATGTTGATACAGGAAGTTAACATAAGTAGGATAGGCCTATATGAAAATAGGCTTTAGTTCTTCACGGAACAACTTGTTTTTCTTCAGTAAAACGTAGATTAAACTTCCAAGATGATAAAAGAAATTTTTGTTTAAAATTCTGTTCATTATAGTAGAAATACTGTCTGATCAAATCGTTAAAAATATGGAAAATATAATCTAAAATTGCTTTAAATCAGATCTGTTACAAATTGAGTATTGGTTGGTTCCTCAGTTTAGGGGCTGCGGCAACGTGGTCATGTAGTCCCGTGTACTTTGGGTGTGTGTAGAAACTGTCTGTTAACCAGTGTTAATTTTATTGTGATGGCTGTATTAGTGTGTGTTATCTGTATTTCAGGTAAGGACTGCTGACGATCAATTTAAAGTAGTTTCTACTTTTGCTACCAATTGTTACCATCAACGACACCTAGCTCTGAACTTAGCTACTAGATGCCAGTGCCACCACAACCAGCACCTTGCGACGAACGTTGGATACTTAGAGCGGTAATCAAATCTAACCTACACATTTTAGGTTCTTTTACATGCCATAAATCTCTGACATGGGCCTGCCGTCTTTACTTCCCTTCCGAATACTGAGGGATTTTTAATGCTCTTAAAAAATCCGACGACTTCGGCCGGGTTTGAACCCGCGATCGTGGGCTTAGAAGCTACTAACTATGCCACCGAAGCCGCCAAATTGAATACAGTATAAAAGAAAAAAACCCATCAGTATGACAAAAGACCTAAAAAAACAAAAATATGTTTAAAACTTTTTTTTTTCTTTTGAGGTTCCAAAAATATAGAAAGCCGCTTCATGGAGCAGGAAGACGGTAGTGAAAAGATGTTCAAATTTTATATCTGTAATTAAAAACATGACTATTATGAGTGACATGCACAATTCACTTTTGATATCAAGCTTTTGAATATAAAAGTACCGGTAAACATTATAACAATTCTTTATATCCCCTCCCTTTTAAGTGCTAGATCACTCCTCCCGTATGGAAAGTTTTTTTAAATGAAAAACGTATATTAAAAGTGCCAAAAAGAAAGTTAATTTGGATTTTGCTAATTGGGTACCGTTAATAAAAAGAAAAAAACTGACGAACGCACATATTTTCGAAAACACCCCTTCCGTTCGACCGAACGTATTTTACGGAGATCCCATTATGATAACTTGATAAGTATTCAAGTCCGATTCATGTCCCCGTCGTCGTTCCGGAATGCAACCGGTATGGGGGAGAATAGTCTTCAGCTAAGAGGGAATACAAAATATATGATAATGACAAAACCCAGTATGAAAAATATTGAACATAATCATATATATAGCAACAACACAATAATAAACGAGGTCGAACATTTTAAATATTTGGGGCTAATCATTGATAAACATCTAAGCTGGGTAGCACACGTTCATTATATTGCGAAGAAGATAGCTCCGGCATCTGGGCTGTTGAGAAAATTGAGATACTTAATCCCTAGAAAACTTCTAATCACAGTATATTACTCACTCGTACACAGTCACTTGCAGTATCTAAATGTAATTTGGACTCAGTGTAAAAAGACAGCCCTGTATGAACTTATGGTAATACAAAATAGAGCGATAAAAAATATATATAATCTACCCTTTAATACACACAGTCGAGATTTATATGCCAAGAGTAAAATAATGCCAATGTCAATGTGTGCAGAATTAAGGTCAGCAATACTAATACACAGAATTAAGCAAAACAATGTGCTGCATAACAGTGACTACACCCTAAATTCAGACATTCATACTTATAACACACGACAAGCAGATGACTTCGCTCTCTTTCAAATCCGCTCGTATAAATTTGGTAACTGTAGCTTTAAGTTCTCAGCCATTCAATCTTACAACCATCTTCCAAGCGATTTAAAATCAATTTCCAATCTGTCGACTTTCAAATTCAAATTAAAGAGACTACTTCGGAATCGGTCGGTACCTAATAAAGTATGTACCGTAGCCAAATTTAGTGAATCATCATGTCTCATTTCACTCTGCATTGATAAACTTATTATCTTAATTATTATTTTACCTTTATGTTATTTACATTGTACATTTTCTTTTGGTAAGCTAATTACAGTGTTAGGTCTAGTATCATTGTCGTAAATTAACTTAATCACGCAGCAAATGTGTATGTAAGGTATATATGTATATAAAATTGTAGTAGACGCCAATAAATTTGTATTGTACAATTCCTATGTAAGAGCCTCTGGCTCGTTGGAATTAATTGTTCAATAAATGATGATGATGATTTATTATTTGGATATTGGTGGTGCTGAAAAGCACGGAATATATAACATACATTCTGTGCCCTTTTGTATGTTCACTGATTTGTGTGACGTTGATATGTATTTTGTTTATACACAGTAGCACGTGTCGTGTCAGTTGATGCTTGGCCTGTCATTTCCATTTCTTACATGATTCTCGGTCTTTTCTCAACTAAGTGGCATTTAATAAAATATAAAAAACTGTTTTGCACATGACTTTCGTATCAGCTCACTAAGATGAATGATAATGGTGAAAATCAAGCTCTCTTGATAAAAAATTTCGGGCGTAGAAATGTACCTTACCGTGGAGATGGTGGCTCAAGTTCTGGAGAAGATTCTTGTAGCCGCTCCGATGAATGGTGGGAAGGTTCTGGGACAGAGAGTGGCTCAAGTTGCAGTTCTTCATACTGTTCAGGATCATTTTCAGATCAAGGGTTCGTATGATGGTTGATGAATGTTTTTTTTTTTGTCTTACGTAGGTTAACTTGTAGGCTATCTCGTACAATGCATTGTGTTTATGTGATATTATTATGCTTCCTTGCATGCTATTATTATGAGTAGCTGTAATATTATTCTTTCTCTCTCGAAAAGTTTGCTGGCGGTGGAGATGGGAACTATTCTCTGTTTACTTGTGTCACACGTCACTCTGCTTCGTTGGCAGGTACAGTTGCGTGAGTAGGATATGACTCAGCTCCAGTAGCTGTCTGTGGTGATATGAGCTCCTGTGACACTTATCTGCACTTCTAAGACAGGTAGCGCGCACAGTGCTGCTTGATTTATGTGCAGACTGCACTCTGCCATCACTGTGTCCTCCTCTTTACCCTGCGGGGCTCCTGCTACAATAATCAACAAATGGAGGCGCAGCCATGCTCAGCGGCAATCAAATCTTAAATGGTTAATTTTGCTAACTAATAATAATAATAATGATATCGTAATTGCCTCGGGTGCAGGGTGCAAGCTTTGTAATTTGACACCCAGAGGGTAGCTTGCACGTCAAAATTCGTTGTTCCTTGAATCACTATGAAAGTCAAGGAGGTTAGATATCTAAGGTCCTTGAACACCATAGCGCTTTCTAGTAGAGAAATTAGGAACTTTGTGTTGGCGGAAACTCCCGAGATTAATTTTGTCATTATGAACACGTCCTACTGATCTTTGACATACCAACATTGTATGACATGTGTGTCGTATTTTTGCCGCCTTTCAAAAAAAATCACTTACCAAGGCCAGGAGCGAACCTGCAATCTTGGGGTTAGTAGACCGATACGCTATCCACTCACCCACCGTGGCAAGCTATCTTGCTAACTGATCATGTAGTATGGGTAGGCTATTTAATGAGACCATAGTCTGAATTCTGCATACTGAGCAGGTGCATTATAGTACAGCAAAGGGAAAGGTACTTGGCAGGGATCAGAATCATATATGATGTCTTAAGTAAAATACCATGAGTATTTATTAAATTTATACACCATAGTAAAGAAATAGTTTTGAAAATATAATATATTATATCAGTAACTGTCTTATAAAATTAATTAAAACTAATTGAATTACGAGCAAAGTTGATTAAAATTTAACTTACCTTGGGTTTTCCCTTTCCTTGATAATAATTTTTCATAACAAAGTATTCAAAAACAAAAAGAAAACAGATCTGTAACAAGGTGTGCTAAATTGTTGATGATATCAGAGGCGGCCGGTGATGTTGAACTCAAGGATGCCGCCCTCCCAGCCTCCTCCCTTCTCATCAGCCCTAATGTTCTCTCTCCTCGGACCTAATGTTTTGCCTTCGTGACAAAATGTGTGTAGTTCCTCTCCTTGTCGGTAGAGCGCACCAGATACTCTTGAGGACTCATCAGAAATCGCCCGTGTTGTAATTTACGTTGCCATGACAACGAATACCTCCAGTTATCCCCTCTCCATCCTCTCACGTACTACGTCATGAAGTGTGTGGACTCAGTCAGCTTGAGTCTGATGCAGACACTGGATAGCTTCCCTCCTGGCTGCTTTAAACTGCCTGCCCATTCAACGATTACGGCATTGGTTTATGCGTACAACCTCGTTTCCAAATAAAGGCGCTAGGAAGCAGCACCAAGTCACTGTGGCAGGCATAAGTTTTGTATTGATGTTAATGGCGAAGTTGGAATGTATTCTGAATGATTTTATAATGGTGTACTGCTGCGTGCCCTTTTGTAAATCAGAACTGGGCACGTTAGAATACCGAGGAATCTCATTTCATGAGATACAATCGAACAAATCATTGCGTGAGAAGTGGTTACGTGGAATTTCCAGAGAAGGTGACAAGAGAGGAAGCAAATAGTTACCTTTTGATCGCTCTGTTGCTTGTAGTCTTCATTTTCTTCCTGAGAGCTTCAGATCACATAAATTATCAAATTGGTTACAACTAGTGGGATGTGGGTTGGCGACTATGGGACCCAAGCTAAGTTTCCTTGAGCTGAGCTCCTCTCTCATATCTTTCATGTCAACTCTTACCCCAACGTTATTAGGGTTATTAGGGTATCGGAAGCCGGGAATGTCTTTCATTTCCCTGCCTTAATTGGCTCTTGTCTTTTTCTTTCCTGATGCCCTACTTTTTGTAGGATCATACCTTATTTTGTCCTTTTTTTCTGCCTCCTGTAAGAGGCCCTAAAGGAGGTAGGGTGTGTGTTGTCCCACCATGCACGGTGCACCTTAGATATCGATACACGCTCAATGACGGAGATAATTGTTGTTTAAAGGGGTGAAATATCTACGTCATCTACCCTTAGTGGTTTAGGTGATGGTGAGAAATTATGATGAAATGAAATATACAGCTAGACTTAACTAATTACTGACTTACAACTAACTTATGTACCGGTACTAGAAGAAGAAAACTACAATAATAAAAGAAAGAAACGAATAAGGGAAATAAATGACGGAAAAGAAATGCCCTCTATCTTCGAAGCGCAGATGTCCTTGCTGTTCATCCCCTTAAAACAAGAATCAATCTTCGAAGAATGAGTATTGAGGTACTTGGAAACTACTAGAGCCATTAAAGGCAGGTAGAAAAGGGAAAGAGGAGCGGGTCCACCCCAAAGTCAATGCAAAAAGGGGAAAATGGATCTCGCTCTGGAACCCATCCCGGTCGCCAACTCCCGAGCTCAAAAGCTGAGCTCTTGTAGAAGGCCCGTTTGCCATCTCTTGATGAATGCAGTACATTCGCATTTGTCTGTTGGCACAGGCTAGAGTAAAAGGTGGCTTTTCACCGATGTCTCAGTCTCACTCATGGCTGTGATTATATGGAAGCTACGGAGGTATGGGTGGTGCTTAGTAATGACATTCAGGGGACAGTTAGTGCCTGTGGATGCTGTGAAAGGTTCTACTCACAGGGTTAGTACTGCTGTTCTGACTCGGTGAGGAAAGCAATGACAAACTACCTCACTCCTCAACTTGCCTAGTACGCCTCAATATAGCGCTGCCTTGGGTTTTTGTGAGTATCTACTCACATAACCTAACGGCGGTACTTTTTGAGGATCCAACCAACCTTCGGGCTGACTACCAGACAGACAGTAGAAGGCATTAGATGTTATGAAACTAGAATAGGGCTGACCCCTCGAAGAATGAGGGTATCAGGATAGATGATATATGGGTCAGTTACCGCAGGAAAATGAATGACTCCCTAGACTTCGGATGCTCTAATGCTATCTGGGTTGGAAGAGAACAAGAGTTGACTAATGGAGGTCGACAGGTAGATGACAGAGAAGAGCCTGGCACAAGTGGAAATAATAACCGCCTCGGCTGGGGTCCAATGGTCTCCAACCCAAGTCCCACTATGCCTAGTTGTGAACCCTGGTGGTGGGGATACACCCTCAAGGGCTTATGGCTAGTGAGCTTGGGAATTGGCGACCCTGATGGATTCCTGAGCTGGGTCCGGATTTCTTCTTTTTCCAGTGACTGGGATCAAATATTTTTAATACCTTTGTTATTTCTTTAACAAGAAGTTCCGTGAAGAACTATATAGCCTACTTTTCATGCCAATGATTATTCTACAGTATATGAACCTATCTAGAATTATGACGAAATTAAGTTGGTAATATCGAAATATCTAATTAGTTCAAAATATACCTGGTATGATGTAGCCTAATAGAGCACTACAGTTGGCAGCCCTGGTGACTGAATATATTCTTTGTTCCATCTCTTTAGGTACAGAATACAAAATTTGGTTGAAATCCAATGGACGTTACATGCAGTTAGACACTGGATCTATCAGCACGCGTAAAAGCATGTTGCCAACAATACCATACGTGTGCTGGTCAGAAATAATCTGAAATATTATGATATCTTGTTGTGCCAATTTTGGATGAAATCCATTTGTTAGTATAGAAGTTACATGTATTTTAAAATTGGATATATCAGCAGGCATAGAATCATGTTGGCAGCACTGCCTTGTATTAATTACTCCAAATTAATCTAGAATGTCAGGTACTATACGTGTGCAAAGTATAGAGCTGTTGGCTTGCATACTTTCTGATATATTGATATTAGGGTTAAAAAAATATAGACAGCATGTATTAACAGTTGGCAGCCCTGATTGCTCTTAACAATACTTATAGTCATATCTGTTATGGTACACATAGCACATACGAAATTTGGTTGAAATACAACTGATAGTATAGAAGTTACATGTATTTAAAAATTGATACTATCATTAGGCTTATAATCATGTTGGTAGGACTGACGTATATAAGTTACTCCAAATTAATCTAAAATGTCAGAATATACGTGTGCATAGTTTAAAGCTGTTGGCTTGCATACTTTCTGATATATTGGTATTTGGATAAAAAAAATAGAGAGAGCAATTATTAACAGTTGGCAGCCCTGGTGGCTCGTATGAATACGCCTAATCATATCCGTTTATGTACAGATATTACATACAAAATTTGGTTGAAATCCAATTGATTGTGTAAAAGTTATATGCATTTAAACATTGGACCTATCAGGAGGCTTAAAATTATTTTGGTAACACTGTCATGTTTGGCCTCCTGGAAATTAAACTGAAATAGTATTATCTACATGTGTGCCAATTTTGGAATAGCTCCCATGTATACCTTGCAAGATATCCAACATGGAGCTCAAATTTCTAGTGCGTTTTTTCAGCAGTTGGTAGCACTGACATAATTTTCAAATATGGACGTGAGATATTCCGGTGCACATCTTTACTCATACTAAATTTGGTTTTGATTGCTGCAGCCGTTTAGGAGTTGATAGGGGGGGACACACACACAGCCAGACAGACAGAAGGACAGACAGACAGACAGACACACACACATTTGCCCGATCTCATAAAACTACTTTTTCCTCATTTTTGCAAAATGTGAAAAGTAGGCTAAAAACAGTAGTGCCTAATCCAAACGAAATAAGGAAATCAAGCTACAAAAAAATATGTGAGGAGAAAAAAACCAATTCATGTATGAAATCATCTCTGTCGATTACTGGAAAAGCATCACAAAAACGGTTTACATCTTAAACGGTTGAGTCCCCCTTCGGTAAAATTCACGAGCCGCCACTGGATGATACAGTATATATTCAAAAAATTCTGAAAAATACGTAGGCCTAGGCCTAAGGTACATCTAAAATATCTGGTGATGCAAAAATTTACTTTTCGAGTTGACTAGATTTAAAATTTAAAAAAATATTGTGCGATGGTTTTTCGTAGGATGAAATAAGGCTCTTTGCTAAGGGGTGCATGGTTTGGAAATTTTTTGTATTTATTCCATGCTTGATTGAAAATTTTATATATGGTATGATGAAGCTGTTGGTCTTTGACTGATAAAATATTGCATAGATATACAGGATGATTCAAAAATACTTTTACAAACTTGGGGATGGGTTCCTTACACCAAAACAAGAAACAAAGTTTATATAAACATAGGCCTATACCTCAAAATCTCAGTCCTTTTCGCGTTATTAATGTATTAATAAAACTTTATGTTACGTTCAACAACTTTCCAGGTCAACCAAACAACAGCATTTAACTATGCACTCATTCATAGATGGCTTTGACTGTATCCTATGTAGATGGCGATGTGTTTCGATGGAGATTTGTTTTCGTTTGGCATTTGTCAGTTTAGTCATTTGCGCACATGTAGGAAGTTAACTGAAAGTGTACATAGTAGTTTCAATTGAGTTCATCTTACAGTGAAAGTGCTCCTGTCAACTATGGCAGGGTCATCCAAACTTTGCTTTCTCCCACCACGCCTTACAGGTGCTGTCTACAGGGACTTTATTCAGAACACTCTCCCAGACTTGGTAGAAGATATACCCCTGCAAATAAGAAGAAACATGTGGTTTATGCATGACAGATGGATAGGTAAAGTAGGACCAGTTCCATGGCCTTCACATTCCCCCGACCTCAATCCCTTGGTTTCTTATCTCTAGGGGGCACCTTAAAGAATTGGTGTATGCAGCATACAACCCGGATGAAGTAACTCTTCGTTGATGTGTCATGGAAGAAAGCTAAACCATTCGACACCGTCAGGGAGTATTTGAAAGGGCGTGACAGACCATGATTCGACGAGTGAATGTGTGTCTAGACGCAAAAGGAGCGCATTTTGAGCATTCGATATGAGTTCATGTGTTGACCACAACGGCGTAGAAAATGCAGCATCTGTTCTCCAGGTTAGGGGCGGCTGCGCAAGGCATCTGTACTCCAGAGGAGCGGCCTTATTATCACCTCTCTGGATCACATCCAGAGTTGTAACTCGGGACCTAGTCCCTCATCGGTGTTACCGTGACAGTCAACCATGGAAAGTCATTCAAAGAATACTCCACCGGCTGAACCTAGAGTTCAGAGAAAGCAGCATTCGGATCCGGTGGGCTGCAACCTATGAGATACCGTGATGTCGGAGGCACGGAAACATCCCAGTACAACAAACGCGAATAAGACGAGATCAAGAATCAAACCAATGCAGATAACTTACTTCTCTACACATAATGTGAACTCCCTCATGCAAACTGGTAAGCTAAAGGTGATCACTGACATAATGGATCAGCACAAAATTCTTATCATGGGATTACAGGAATTGAGGAACACTGACCAGGATGCTTTGGAATCTCAAGGGTATCGACTATATAAGGGTATAACGGGGAAGAGAGTCATGAAGAATGTTCCACAATTTGGAACAGGATTTCTGATCAACCTTAAAATTATAAATTCAGTTCAAGAATTCCGCTCACCATCTCCTCGAATCTCAACACTCACCTTTTAACACATCTAATAAGATTTATACTATCACAAATGCCCATGCTCCCACTAATGATAAAAACACTTCCCCCAAAGACCGTGAAGAAACAGAAGAATTTTGGGACCTACTGGATCAAACCATAGATAAACACCATGTTAAATTATTAATTGGCGACTTTAACGCTCAGCTAGGTAGAGAAAGAAAATACCGTGACATCATCGGAAAATGGCCAGCACACAATATAACAAATAAAAATGGAGAGCGACTAGTTGACCTGTGTCGAAACCATAACTTAATCTCAAAATCTACATGTTTTAAACGAAAACCTCAAAAACTTAAAACATGGAAACACCCTGATTACACTAAGGGAGAATGGCAACTGGACCACGTGTGCATGGATAAACACCACCATAAAGAGATCTATAACGTCAAAGTCCTCCGCGGAATTGACACAGGTAATTGACACTACGTAGTCAAAATTAAAATTAAACTCACGCCCCAGAAGAGACAACAAAGGAAAACCCCCAAAACTAAACGATCCAGTTAATCAACAGTGAACAGTACCAAAAAGCAACTGGAAACATTAAAATAACTGATAAACTCGAAAACTTGGTTCACAACCTACAACGAATAGCAGAAGACCTGGCTCCAATTAAACCGCGGAAAAAACATCAATGGTGGAATAATGAATGTGATGCGATGATTGAAAAACGACACCGAGCGTGGTTATTACACCAATCCCAAAAATCTGAAACATCTTTTCAAAATTTAGTTACACAACGAAAAGAAACAACTAAAACTTTAAGAAGAATAAAACGGCAATATCATACTGACACCCTACAAACAATTGAAGAGGAATTCAAAATTTCACAATCGCGGAATTATTACAAAATCTTTAAACAACATCTGAAAAAATATGAAGCACCTACCTTATTGTTAAAAGATGAAAATGGTAAATTGGCCCACAACAACCAGGATCATCATCATCTTCATTTTCCGTTTCCAGCTTCCTGGGTCGGGTTGTGAATTAAGGACCTCCAACGTTTCCTGTCTCTCCACCACTCCTCTCCTGTTTTTAGTACTTCTTCAGGTTTTCCTCCTCTCTTCTCTACACACTCCCACACTGTATCTGCCCATCTCTTTCGGGGCCTTCCTCGTGGTCTCTTCCCTGTCATCTTTTCACAGAAAGTTTTCTTTGGTACTCTCTCCTCTCCCATTCTCATCATATGTCCATACCACTTTAACTTTGAACAACCAGGATAATGCACAAATTATGGCTAAATATTTTAAGACACTCCTAAACTGTGAAGAACCCATAGAATTTCTCCAATTGGATGTTGACACTCCAATAACAACACCACCGGAGAACATTAACCCGCCCACATTAGAAGACGTTTACATAGCACTGAATGAGATGAAGAATTTCAAAGCCCCTGGAGAAGACCAGACTTTTGCAGAGATTTGGAAGTATGCTGGAAATTCGGCAAAAATCGCTCTTCACCAACAACTAGTCAACATCTGGATTACAGGAAAATTCCCTGAACATTGGAGATCAGCTATCATCCATCCACTACATAAAAAAGGGGATAAGACAGACTCTTAACAATTACCGAGGGATTTCACTCCTGGATGTTACCTATAAATTTTTTTCTCGAATTCTTCTCAATAGAATTAAGGTACAACTTGAAAATGAATTAGGAGAATATCAAGGAGGTTTCAGGCCCTGGAGAAGTTGCCCAGATCAAATTATGAGCCTAAAATTGATAATGGATTATAATAGAAAAAGGAATAGCGATATGGTGATAACATTTATCGACTTTAAAAAAGCATATGATTGTATTCATAGAGAATCTTTATTAAAAATTCTAAGACACAAGGGATTACACCCCAAATTGACAAATCTCATAAAACTAACTCTTACAGGCACCAAATCAAAAGTTAAATTCAGAGGTGAATTCTCTGACCCATTTGAGGTCACAACCGGTTTACGACAGGGTAATGGCTTATCAACATTACTATTTAATTGTGCATTGGAAATGGTAATGCGAGAATGGTCTAAGAAATGCCCTCCAAATATAAAAATAGGGAGAAAAATTCAAACAAACTGTCTTGGTTTTGCAGACGACATGGCATTATTGGCGAAAGATTTAGAGGAAGCCAAAACACAGATATCAGAGCTTCAGACAATTGCAAATAAAATTGGCCTTAAGATATCATTCGAAAAAACAGAAATCATGCCACAAAAACCAACACCATTAAAGGAAATACAAATTAATGATACAAAAATTAAAATTGTAACACGATTCAAATATCTAGGAGAGCTAATAACAAACAATTTAAATGACAAGAGTTTAGTGCTTTTCAGTCGGTCAACACGAATGTACCCAAAAGAGATGGGTTATGCCCTAATCCTGAAATAAAGTACATGAGATTAATAAAACACTAGGATGACCAGTTTCGATCGTCAAGCGATCATCATCAGATCCATTACACTTAGGCTACAAAATCTATGTTTGAAATACAGGTGAAAATATTTACAATATGTACAATTATTTAGTTGCAGTATTGGTACTGCAACTGTCAGTGTATGCTAAATGCAGTATATATGTTAGGTGAAATGCTAAATGGTGATAGCTATCCGGAGATTGTACTTTAGAGAGATTATATGGTTGTAAACTATGGTTAAACTATAAAATTTTAGGCTAACTATTTATCTGATTGTCTTCCGTACTACAGCTACTCGCAGTTTTCGTGCTCACTGGAACTCACTGTGCGGTCGACTGCGGTGGTTATCTTAACGACTGGTTTTTCCCTGCCTTCTCCCCCCTGTCCCTACGTGCTGTGGGGAGTGATAGCGATGTGTTTATGTGAGGTGTTGCCAACCTAGATAAGATGTATGTTATTGAATGAGGTGGGTCTACAACTATTAAAGACCGTGGATTAGCCCTCGCCACGCGTGGAGCATAACCCATTCGAACTAAGCGTTGACGGTCTTATGAGGACGTCCCGGCACCTTTAATACTGCCGCGAATATGGGCCTTGGTTTATTGCAGAAGAAAGGTACATCGTACACCTGATCCAGATAACATTTACCTATTAAAAAACCCCTAATTTCCCCCCTTTTTTTTATCTAGCTTGGCTGTGTCGCTAAATTGTGTTTTGTTTCCGACAGGGTGTGTTTTTTAGTAGCGTGAAGAGGGGTGAGCTCTCCATGAACGTGTGTTCATTTAGATTGTTGGAATTGTTTCGTTTGGCTAGGTGTATCTCGATTGCTTCCTTTATGTCAAGAGCTCTGCCTTTTGATTCGTGATGGATTATTTTAAGGTCCGACTCTATGTTGGTAAAGCTGTGCCCTGCGTCACACATATGTTCGCACATGGCTGAATGTGTTCCGTATCTTATCGCATTCCTATGTTCATTATAACGTGTGTCTACTCGCCTTCCACTCTGCCCGATGTAATTAGCTTGACAATCGGTGTCTTGGCACGTTATAGAATATACCCCTGACCTTGAATACGGGTCACGTTTATTTAGATTACTATTTAGGAGGTGCCTAGCGGTTGTGTTTTTCGTCGTGAAAGCTATCTTTATGCCTTGTTTTTTGAATAGGTTAGTGATTTTATATGTATTCGCATTCACATAGTTGAAACGCGTAAATTTTTTCTCATTACTGTCCGGTTTGGGAATTGTTTTATCTTTATTTTTATGTTTGGCTATAATTTGATTTATTTTGCTTGGCGAGAAGTTGTTTTCCTTTGCTATTTGCATAATAGTTCTTATTTCCTTATTATAGTTGTCTTTTGACATGGGTATGTTTAAAGCCCTGTGCACCATTGATTTGAAACCCGCTAGTTTGTGCGTACTGGGGTGATTAGACTGATTGTCGATTGCATGCGAGGTTTGTGTTGCTTTCCGGAATATGGAATATGAAAGGTCGTTGTCTTTACGTTCAATAGTTATATCGAGATAATTTATTTTCCGGTCTATTTCGGATTCCTTAGTGAATTTGATAGAGTGGTGAAGGCTATTAATGGATTGGAGAATTGTTTCTTCGCTTGTTAGTTCAGTATCGTAGATGCAAATTACATCATCTACGTATCTTTTCCATATTACTATTCCCTTAGTTGAAGTCTTTTCTAAGAACGCATTTTCTAGTGCATTGATGAAGATGTCAGTGATTAACCCACTTAGTGGCGATCCCATTGCTAGGCCTTCTCTCTGTGTGTATATTTTATTGTCGAATTGAAACACGTTTTGGGTGAGAACGACCCTCAGTAATCTCTTCAATTTCTTTTACCGAATTGTTGGATTTTAAGTTGTTTTCGATAGTGTTGATTGCTTCAATAATCGGAATATTGGTGTACATGTTAGTTACGTCGAAGGATACTAGCCTGAAGCTAGGTTTCATTTGTAGGGTGTTCAATGCTGTTACTAGTTCTGTTGTGTTCTTTACAGAGTTGTTTTTGTCGTTGGAAAGACGGCATTTTAAGATTTTTAGTAACACTTTGCTGATTTTGTAATTAGGGGCATTCCTACAATTGACTATTGGTCTCATTGGGCATTGGGCATTCCTTTTTGTGTCATTAATAGTTGTAGACCCACCTCATTCAATAACATACATCTTATCTAGGTTGGCAACACCTCACATAAACACATCGCTATCACTCCCCACAGCACGTAGGGACAGGGGGGAGAAGGCAGTGAAAAACCAGTCGTTAAGATAACCACCGCAGTCGACCGCACAGTGAGTTCCAGTGAGCACGAAAACTGCGAGTAGCTGTAGTAAGGAAGACAATCAGATAAGTAGTTAGCCTAAAATTTTATAGTTTAACCATAGTTTACAACCATATAATCTCTCTAAAGTACAATCTCCGGATAGCTATCACCATTTAGCATTTCACCTAACATATATACTGCATTTAGCATACACTGACAGTTGCAGTACCAATACTGCAACTAAATAATTGTACATATTGTAAATATTTTCACCTGTATTTCAAACATAGATTTTGTAGCCTAAGTGTAATGGATCTGATGATGATCGCTTGACGATCGAAACTGGTCATCCTAGTGTTTTATTAATCTCATGTAATTTATTTCAGGATTAGGGCATAACCCATCTCTTTTGGGTACATTCGTGTTGACCGACTGAAAAGCACTAAACTCTTGTTTACTAAGGCAACACTGAAAATATGGCTTCAAACACCACAACAATTTAAATGAGAAAGCGTCAATTCAAATAAGAACCAACAAGTTATCTAGGGCACAAAAATTAACATGGGAAACTTACAAAAAGAAATGCTCATCAATTAATGCAAAAATTAAACATTACAATACAGTCATAAAACCGGAAGCCACATATGCAGCAGAAACATTATTCCATCTAAATGAACATTCTAAAACAGACAGATTACAGAAGATCGAAAGGCGAATTGGAAGAACTTGTATCAATAAAGGATATAAAAAAGATGGGCAATGGCGAATAATACCTAACAATATGGTCTATAACAACCTAGAACCCATTACTGATACCATGCGAAAGAAAAGACTAGGATTCTTTGGGCACATCATGAGAATGCCAGATTCACGTCTTCTAAAACAACTAGTGCAGTACAATCTTGCTTCAAAAAACACAACAACTGGATGCCGATGGTTAAAAGAAATCAGAGAGGACTTAAAAGAAATTGGCCTAACAACAGAAGATGCTGCAAATAAGAAAAGTTTAACTACAGCACTTAAAAATATGACGTTTCATTTTCCACTCACAAAGAAGAAAATTCCTACAAGAATATTTTCCGCCGAAGAACGGGCAAGACGATCAATACGCATGAAGAAGTACTGGGAGGACCGCAAGGCTCGTACAGTTCCTACAAGGTTGGGTCAAGTGATCCTTTGTGGTCTCAAAAGAAGAAGAAACACTTCCTAACACTGTGTCACGTTCAAATGGTCTTGCATTAATAAATCGAAAACGAAGAGTTTTGGGACATATGTGCATATGAACTTTCTTTCTTGTTTTGCTGTAAGGAACTCATCCCCAAAGTTTGTGAAAGTATTTTTGAATCACCCTGTTCAGGTTTGAGTAATGGTTGTGACAAGACAATTGATGGCTTGTATTCTTTGTTCAAGGAGCAGAAGACCTTGCTGTTTTGTCCCTTTAAACAATCGACATCATCAGTATCTCATCTTGTACATAACAACCTAATTTGGTAACTAAATACAATTACAATGGGTCTTTGACTGATAAAATATTGCGTAGATATATATGGTGAAGTTTGATTACAATGAGTATTAATGTATGCGTTGGCTTATCAGTCAAAGACTTTTCGAAGAGATACTTTTGTGGAAGAAAGGAACATCTTACCTCATCACAGCTCTTGCAATCCGATTTACTTCCAGTAACAAAACAATATGGTATCTTTAAAGTTCGATTCCTGACCAATGCATGTGTGATTTTCGAAGTGAAATATCACGCCCTGTGGTTTGGATTCCATGTAAAAATGGAGGTCCCATGGCTCGTTATCGCAAGATTAATGGTCATGTAAAACTAAAAGCTTCCTTCCTTTATCTTTAAAGTATTGTGATTTTTATGACCACTTTAATACGAAATATGGATTTTCATCTATCACAGTAGGTCATGTTGTGATGTTGATATGGCCATCCCTAGAGCGTTACTATTGCCAAGCAGAGAGGAGGCATCTGAACGAGGTAGCTCAATGGCTAAAGCAGCAGACCAAAAATCTGAAGGTTTCAGGTTTGAGTAATGGTTGTGACAAGACAATTGATGGCTTGTATTCTTTGTTCAAGGAGCAGAAGACCTTGCTGTTTTGTCCCTTTAAACAATCGACATCTTCAGTATCTCATCTTGTACATAACAACCTAATTTGGTAACTAAATACTCACTAGAACTGTATGGCTTAAACCCCTCAGAATAAGTGTAAATGAGCTTAGGAACACAAGAATACTACTGGTACCTCTTCTGTACTGGTGTAAGAGGGTCACTGAAGTCCGAAATAGAACATCACTCCTGCACTCTTGCTTGCTTTGGTGGTAATAATAGAAAGCCTGTAAAGGACTAGACACTGTTGTGGAGATTTCACACTTCTCGTGGTGTAGGATAATGACTGATGACCAGATCACACAGAAATTTTACAGCTGCAGTTTATTATTACTTTATAGTCCTTATGTCTTCTACTTTGATCACAATACTCTATGGCTTCCTTCTCATCCTGGGAGTGATGAATTATCGAGCCTATGCAATATGGCCATGGATCAGCCTTCTTTTTCAGCTCTGGGACCAGCCCTCTTTCTGTACCACTTATTTGTACTACTGTTGATGAAAACAACAGATGACTGTAATTTCTGCTGGGAACAATGGAGAGTGCATATTCCAATGCTGCTACTGTGGTGTAACGAAAGGAAAGAAGCTTTTAGTTTTACATGACCGTTAATCATGCAATTTTGAGCCACGGGACCTCCTTTTTATGTGGCATCCGAACCACAGGACATGGCATTTCACTTCGAAAATCTCACATGCATTGGCCAGGAATCGAACCCAGTCCACCTTGGTGAGAGGCCAACAGCTTGACCGCTGCGCCACCACGCCCTCTTGTGGTGTAACGTTACACAAAATTTGAATACAGTATACTCTTGATTATCTGGGCGCGGATTATCCGGTTTGCGAAGTAACCGTAGGCTACATGTTTTTGCCTAATTAAAAATAATTCAGAATACAGCACACAGTATAAAAATTTCTCTGTAATTGATACCTTACTGTAAATTGAATACATTTGAATTTATTTTTCATACATACAGTATTTTTGCAGTGCAGTCCCGGTGGGGACAAGTTATTTTTAGTACGTTTCTTTGTGACTTCTTGCTTTGTCCAGTCTTGTTTTGTAACAGTGAAGTGTAAGTTCCGTAGGGAGGTGGGGTTAACCGAAGTGCTGTCTGCATTCCATTGAGGGATCCGCTTAAATGGTCAACAGCTGTTAACAAATTGTCATACAGTAAGATACGGTACATTGTTGTGTGAACAATGTCTGGTGTAAAACATAAATGAGTAGTGCTAACAATCGAACAAATATTAAATATCATTCAGAAATTAGATAGTAATGAAGTCTCTGCAAGCAAATTAGCCAATGATTACTTCTCAAGGTAAGAAAACAGATGATCAACCAAAAGCAGAGAACCATTACAGACTTCTTCAGAGGACAATAATGTGAGTGAGTAAATGTATTACAGCCTACTTTATATGGTATTGTTTAAGAAAAAGGATAATAGAAGGCATTCTTCCTGCAATAAACACATGCTTTTGGATTATCCATGTTTTCTGGATATCCGTGCCATTGACCCTGGACGTTAGCCAGATAATCGAGAGTATACTGTACTTCTGCCGGTACTTAATTTGATGCAATGCAAACACTATCTACAGCTAAATACACTCCATAACATATGATACTCACCATCTTTACTTGTGTAATCAAGTGAAGTCATGTCAACAAAGAGTCAATCGAACTTGTACGTACTTGCTTGAGGGAGTGAACTCGAATAGGGTCAATGCGTCTTTAACAGTGTATGGAATTTTCGAGGTGAATCGTCACGTCTGGTGATTCATATTTCACATGCAAAAGAAGTCCTCTGGCTTATGATCGCTAGAAAAACTGTCAGCTTTCTTTTGTACTCCTTTACCTTTTCATCATCACCTCTGACAAAAGTATCTCCTATGACTACTCTTTTCCAAACTAGTTACAAATTGCAACATCTACAATGCTCTGTTGTGGTGATTGGCTCTCTCTATAGGTCAGTCCAGGAGTGGGAATCTGAGGTGAGCCCTCGAGGAGATTTGTTCTACGTACAGTCGGTGCCACCAGTGGACCATTTGACAAACACAAATGCAAAAGTTGAACCTAATTTGCCTGAAGAACCCAGTACTGTGCAGGAAGGCCATCGAAGTACGAGAGGTAAGGAAATAATATTTTTGTAAGGTTTGTTGGATTGGAAAATAGAAATGCTGTTTGAAGAGGGATGTGGTGTGAAGAACTGAATTACATTTGAAAAAAAGTTTATCACAGGTGTTACATATTTCCCTTGTTGTTACTGAGATTCCCGTTAGGTTACTGCAGTAAAAAGGAAAGTGGTGAAGCAGCTTCAATGCATACTTTGAAACTCGATTAATATTAAAACTCAGCAATTTTTCTAGGTTTGTGCCGTGTCTTGTGTGGGGTTCCGCCTAGGACACCAAGCTGGCTCATCAGCGGGCCCTTGGTGTCCATGCGTGGATCCCCACAGGAGCTCCCTTTTTATGGGGCGCACCTGCGCCTCTTCACTGCGAGAGCTAAAAATCCAGCAGTCCTCACAGCTCTCTCATAAAAAGGGAGGTAGTGCGCAGTTCTCTACTCCTGTGGGGGTTCGGGCGTGGACGCCAAGAGCTCGCTGATGAGCCAGCTTGGTGTTCCCAGGCGAAACCCCACACAAGACACGGCACAAACCTAGAATAATTGCAGAGTTTTAATTCACTGGCCGTGAAAGCCAATGTACCATCTTTTTCGATTAATATTGTTTCTGAAAAACTTCTTTTTAAACTGTTATTGCATGTTCTGTTATTTACTGACATCACTAATTTGTATTTTGAAAAAAGGAAGTATACCTCATAACCTTTGTATTTCTGTTGTCAGGCAAATTGGCACGTTTGATCAGACGACGAAACAGTAAACGTTTCCGTCACAAGAATGCAGCCAGTGTATCGGATGGGCAGCCAATCGCTCCTCCTGCTGCTGGTGGAGATGCTACCCCAACTCGTAACACTACCAGTAACAAGGTTACGTTCCATGATATGCAGGTGTGTACTTCAACTATAATAGCTCTCTTGGGCCTGAGCTTCAGATAAAAATAGGCTTCATAAGCAGACTGAGTATGTTCATCAGTGCAAATTATCAAACCATTTTGTACAGTCACTCGAACACAGAATAAACGCACACTTTGTTAACCTTTTGCACATTCTATGTCGAGTGGGGTTCGAGATTAAAATGTTCGACTTCCGCTCCGATATCGAGTCCCACACGACATGACAATAGCTTGTACTCACAGCGCTCGTATGACTTCTGTGCGGTATTCCAGTATTGTGAAGCCATCTAGTGGTTTCCGAGACAACACCTTTCCCTATTTACTATAGTTAGCAGGAATTATAATGAATTTTTAACCTTCATTATTCTCGAATGTTTATCACAGTTTTACTGATGATATAGATTGAATAGTTCATCTTTGCTCACGGAACTGGATATTTTAGAATAGGACAGGGATAGTGACAAATAGTGGGGAAATAGTGAGCTGGAAGTCCAGGAAAGGCTGAACATCTGGAATGATCATTTGAAAAAATATGGACTGAAAGTAAGTGCTACAAAAACTTCTGCAATGTCTGTTAACAGACAGAGAAGTAAAGATAATATAATGCTGGAAGGTGTACAATTGGAAACTGTAAACCAGTATCAGTACCTTGGATGCTTAATATCAAGTGACAACAGAATACAGCTTGAATTAAATAACCGTATTTAGAAATCAAGTCAATTCTATCAGCAAGTTCGATATCTACTCTGGAATAAGCAAGTGCCACTAAGATCAAAACAAACTCTGTTTCGAACATACTTTGTCCCTATATTGACTTATGGGTTGGAAACATGCACAACTACCAAAAGGGATGACAGCAGACTTCAGGCTTCAGAAATGAAGTTTCTTAGAAGCATGCTTCAAAAAACTAGGAAAGACAAAGTATGAAATGAGAAGATAAGAGAGCAAGCTGGAATAAATCAGTCCCTAAGGAGACCATAACTAGGGCACGTTTGCGATGGTTTGGTCACGTCAAACGTATGACAGAAGGAAGAATGGTTACATACTGAGATTACTGGAAAGAGACCTGTTGGAAGACCTAGAAGGAGATGGCTGGACCAAGTGAAGGAAGATATCACATCCAAGGGAATCAGCTGGGATGAAGTCTTGAAGGAGCAGTGGTACATGAATCGCCCAAAATGGAGAGCACTCGTAAACAACACCCGGGAAACTGGGTGGAAACTTGATGGTGATGATGATAGTGACAATGATGAACCAACAACTGACTTGGAAATATATTTCATAGAACATAATTATACACTCGCCGGCAATACATGCGAAACACTACGAATTTCAGACTAAACCTTGTAATAATCAAATAATATGAAATTACAACAATATAGTAATGTATCATAAGTTAGTACAATAATTGAAAAACATTATTGATCAAGACAATCACAACAGTGCACAAACACGAATTGGGACATGTCAAAACCTGGAATCCATCGTACTGTAACACTGTATGATTACGAATGTTGTAGACAAACCGTAATGTCCACAAAAATACCCGACACGAGAATTCACAGCAATAAACCTTAAGGACAGCCGTTTGTGGCTATTCTTGTCCTAAGGCGGGAAACAGTATCATTAGTGTTGTGATTGTCACAACCATCAATGTTTATCAATATTTCTGTGCTGCAATAGGATGGAAATAAATGAAAGGGGAAGGTGCGCAGATGGATTTTTCAAGAGTGTTAGGGGGATGATATGGAATAAAGATGTACCACAAAAATGTAAAGGAATCATCTACAGGACTTACTTTGTGCCAATTTTGACATATGGTTCAGAAACATGGGTGATGAAGGAAAGGGACAAGAATAAAATACAAGCAGTGGAGATGAAGTTCCAGAGGAGTAGGGTAGGAGTAACAAGAATGGACAGAGTAAGGAATGAGAGAGTCAGAGAGATGGTAAGAGAGGAACCATTGCAAAATAGAATAGAGCGATCTAGGCTACAATGGTATGGACATGTGAGGAGGATGCGAGAGGAGAGGATACCGAAGAAGATGTTTGGAATGGAAATGAAGGGAAGGAGGCCAAAGGGAAGACCAAGGGACAGATGGACAAAAGGAATTAGAAGAGTGTGGAGGAAAGAGGAGAGTGCTGAGACACAGCGGACGACGAGAGATGGTGGATGGACAGGAAATGATGGAGAGGCTTATGTTCCAAGCAGACCCGACCAGTGGTCGGAAACTGCTCAAGATGATGATGGCCTGAGATTCATAGTGATTCGCTTTTTATGCCGGTGAGTGTATTTTGTATTGCAGTGTTCACTTCCTACTGCTGTTCAAGGTGAAGAAATTAATTAGCAGTGGAGCAGGGAGCATATGCTACAGCTAATGGAGTTAACTGTTTTGGCCAAGTCCCAACATGTATATTACTTAATTTAGAAATACAGAGAGCTTTGAAGCAATTTTTCATTGTTGCCTTATTAACAGTTGATATTGTAACTTTTCAGTAGGTGAACATGATATAATCCTAATTACGGGGACATATGATAAACGAGGTGGCTTCGGTGGCGTAGTTGGTAGCATGCTGAGCTTCTATGCCCAAGATCGCGGGATCAAATCCGGCCGAAGCCGTCGGATTTTTTAAGAGCGTTAAAAATCCCTCAGTATGCCTTCCTTCAGAGGGGAAGAAAAGCCGGCGGTCCCATGTCATAGATTTATGGCATGTTAAAGAACCTTCCACAAATTACACCTGTGTGAAGCTAAATTGTATAGTTTAAGAATGTAAATAACGCTCTTAGGTTCCTACGTTCGTTGCCAAGAGCCGACTGCGGTGGCGTCTGGTAGCTAAGTTCTGAACTAGCAGTCGTTGACGGGGGCGTTTGGCAGCAAAAGTAAGAACTATTTGAAAAATTCAAAAGTCTGCAGTCCTCACTTGAATTAAAAACAGATAACACACACTAATAGGCTACAGTCATCACAATTAACACCGGTTATCAGACAGATTCTACACACACCCAAAGTACACGGGGCTACATGACCGCGTCGTCGCAGCCCCTAAACTTAGGAACCAACCATACGATAAAAGAACCTGAAAAAAAAAAACCTGCTAGTGATTCATCATCACCATCATCATCCATTTTCCGCTGCAGCAAGCCAGATATGGGCTGCCTGTGATAATAATAATATCGTATAGCCTCGGGTGCCGGGTGCAAGCTTTGTTAATTGACACCCAGAGGGCAGCTTGCATGTCAAATTTTGTTGTTCCTTGAAGCACTATGAAAGTCAAGGAGGTTAGATATTTATGCTCCTTAACACTATAGCGCTTTCTAGTAGAGAAATGAGGAACTTTATGTTGGCGGAAAATCCCGAGATTAATTTTGCCATCATGAACACGGCCTACTGAATTCGAATGGGTTCTTTAACATGCCAACATCATATGACATGCGTGCCGTAATTTTTGCTGCCTTTCAAAAATCTCTTCCACGACCAGGGTTGCTTGTGATTAAAAATATATATTTTTTATGGACAACAGAAGAGGGAGAAAATTATGGAAAGACATGTTACGCTCGTCAAGCGAGCATCATCAGATCCAAATATAGAATTAGCTAATGTGAATTTTAATTCATTACATTCCATCATTTCATTGTACAGAATAATCGACTTACACTAGCCATACATTAATAATTATATTAGAAGCCAATTTTCAATGTTGCCTAACCCTTTCCTCTCGAATTATTGTTAAGTCCCGGTTTCTCCCAACTCGAATTTATTTCTGTCAGCGTTCTTCATATTTTAAAACCTGGTATTAAGTACTGGTTGTAACAATATATATAGGAAGGAACTGCAAAATTAATGAAAGTATGGCGTTTACATGACACAAAATAATGTTTTTAACTTTTTTAACGGTATGTATTGAGTGTGTGGAAGCGTTCAAAGCAAATGCCTGGATTGACCCTGATTGCTTCACATAATGTTATCGCCTCCTCCATGATTTCTTGCGACGCTGATATCAATATCGTCACATGAATCACTCACGGATATATCATTTTCATCGCCAGATTCAAAAATTGCATCGCTCTTATGGTCACTATCATCAAAATCAGCCGAAATAGATGCCCAGATCTCAGCCTTGGTCAGACTGTGCGCCGCCATGTTGCTTCACTGCGACTGCTATTCATGTCAAGGAAATGGAGCAGTTTTCCTGAGCAAAGAGAAACCAAAACACTCGTGTTTCGTTACTTTCGATTTCCGGAACCAGCACTTACCAAATGAAGTACAAAGGACCTGGCATGCCAGGTAACCTAGAAACGAGCGGCCAAAAAATGTGTCGACTCAGGGTTGACACACTAGCTATAACGCCATGTTGTTTTACCGCGACTGCTTACAATGTCAAGGAAACGGAGCAGTCTTGCTGAGCTAAGAGAAACTAAAACACTCCTGTTCGGTTTCTTTCGGTTTCCGGAACCACACTTACCAGACGAAGTACAAAATGCCAGGTAACCTACAAACGAGGCGCCGTGCCGCCATGTCGCTTCACTGCGACTGCTTCCCATGTCAAGGAAACGGAGCAGTTTTGCCGAGCAAAGAGAAACTAAAACACTCCCGTTTGGTTCCTTCCAATTTCCGGACGGGGTCAGCACTTATCAAACGAAGTACAAAAGCCCTGGCATGCCTGGTAACCTAGAAACGAGCGGCCAATCATTGTGTCGACTCAGGGTCGACACATGAGCTATAACGCTAAGTGAAGGCTGTCGACCTCAGGTCGACACACAAGCGGAAAAGGTTAAATAACCTATTAGTAGAAACTTTTCAGTCGGTCAACACGAGTTTACCCAATTAGATTGGGCGGGGAGTTACAATATTAATTTCCTAGTGCTCGAAATAAATTACATGAATTAATTATACACATGAAAGCCTCCGTGGCTTAGGCGGCAGCACGCCGGCCGCTCACCGCTGGGTCCGTGGTTCAAATCCCGGTCACTCCATGTGAGATCTGTGCTGGACAAAACGGAGGCAGATAGGTTTTTATCCGGGTACTCCGGTTTTCCCTGTCAAAATTTCATTCCAGCAACACTCTCCACTATCATTTCATTTTATCTGTCATTCTTTGAATCATTGCCCCAGAGGAGTGCGTCAGGTCTTGGCAGCCGGCCCAGTTCATATCCTCGCCGCTAGATGGGGGCTTCATTCATTCCATTCCTGACCCGGTCGGAGACTGGAAGCAGGCTGTGTTGTTTTTTTTCTTTCAATTATATACATAATAAATGCCCCACCAAACCTTCCCTCCCCTCTGCCACTCCTGCTTCCTCCCCGCTCCCCGACCCCTCACCAGCCCCTCCCATCCTGTACTTCTGTACACAACACATAGTTCAGAATGTGTCATCACAAGTAGTAGCTGCACAACCTCTCTCGGCGCACAGCCCGCCTAACGCCACTTCACTCCATGCTTTTCTACGCTACACTTTCCACTCTTTCTTATTGATATTTTTAGAATACAACACAAGGGTTTATCGTTTTATTAATAAAGTTTTCTTTTTTCATTTTCTTTAGGATTATGCCATTCTTCCATGACATTTAAAATTTCAAAGTTAGACGGTCTCCTTCCAATGTTCGCCAAATTTGTAAGTTGAATCAACAAAAGTTTTAATTAATGCTTTGTAAATACTGTAAATATTTTCATATCAGTGGGTTATTTACACACAATATCATTCATTTCATGTTACAATAAATTCTAGGATTTGAATTCCTCTTCCATGAAAATATCTCGTACTCAAGTATAACAAGGTCAAATAAAATCTCACAATGCCAGTAACAAAAAAAATTCCCGTGCTAAGTTTCTACATGGATTCAGGCCCAATTCGACTACCGAATGCAACTATTCAAATGCTGTATTCCAACTGTAAAGTAAGAAGAAAACTTTATTTTATACAACCAAGACAATTTTGTGTTTCACAAAAGACCGCTCTTATACAAACAGAGGAGCTAATTGAAAGGTTATGTTGGAACTATACAACAATTATTTTAAATTAGTCTCAGTGTTTTAATGTTGAACTTGATTCTCATGATAAAGTGTCATATGGCACATATAGGAGTGTTGCATGCAAATTGTTTGAAGTGTATGTGTATTTTATTAATTGTTTTGTATCAATGTTTTATGTAATGTTACAATACAATATTTTGGGCTGATGAAGGGACAGAGTTAAACCCTGAAACATGTACCATTATGTAATTTGACTATATTATAAAATTAAGTATTGACTAGGTGGAGAATTTTTCTGTTTAGATGTTAATAATGCATCTCAGATAAATGGGGGCCTAAATTGGATCTAAGTGACGAGCTTCTAATGTTGGATTAGCCATACAGTTGAACCGTTTCCAGGAGGGTGTAGACTGCACTTGGTGGACTCTCCCATGTATGGATGTGCCTGCAAATAACTTTTAAATACCATCCACTTTTTTTCTTTTTTTGAGCAATTGTACTTGTCAACATGTTATTATAATGGTCAAGGCATACTATAAGGATCTCACAAATGGTATCACAGTTCAGCTTTAAGAGCATATTTCTACAGTATATGCCCATTACACAAAGTATAGCAGTGTCCTTTAAGAAATAGTTCAATACAGTTGGCATTAATAGGTTGCCTGGTCTTGTTTTCATCGAGGCCTTTCCCTAAGGAACATTATTGAATAACTGAGACAAGTGGAATTGCTCTTCAATGGGTTCACTAACTTCCATGTACATGGCTTGCATTATTTGTGCATTATACAATGTTATAGCTTAAAGCCGTCATTTCTCATCATTGCGATCATGAAAATCCAATTCTTAGAATCTTTAAAAGATCATTTTCTTTACATCGCAAATAAGAGCTTAATTGTTTTCCTCTATCACAGGCTTCAGTTCAGATTATCCACAATTACGGATTATTGGGGTTCTACTGTTAACCATCTCTTGATGAATGCAGTACATTTGCATTTGTCTGTTTGGCACAGGCTAGAGTAAAATGTGACTTTTCACCGATGCCTCAGTCTCATTCATGGCTGTGATTATATGGAAGCTACTGAGGTATGAGTGGTGTTGAGTAATGGCCTTCAGGGCACAATCAGTGGCTGTGGATGTTGTGAAAGGTTCTACTCATAGGGTTAGTACTGCTGTACTAGCTCAGTGAGGAAAGCAATAGCAAACTACCTCACTCTTCACCTTGCCAAGTACGCCTCAATGTAGTGTTCCCTTGGGTTTTTGTGGGTTTGTACCCACATAACTTACAGTGGTACTTCTTGAGGATCCGGCCAGCTTCCGAGCTGGCTACCCAGCAGACAGATTGTATATGGGATCTAGAATATGGTTTCTAACCTTCCTATAGTGATTTGGTTGTTATGGCCAATCATTTGAACGGTATTAGGGGTGTGATAATGCAAGTTAATTTATTTGAATTTCTCTTACAGGAAGGAGAAGTAAGGGAAGTGATGGTTTCGGTAGATCCTCGTTCTCGCCATAATCTGGGACGACGAGCTACACTTACCGAGGCCCTTTTAGGTTTAATGATAAGTACATTTGCTGATGAGACAAGGATTATGGTCGCTGGATTCATTCCCAATGGAGAAGGCATCAAGCATCGCAGCATCAAAATTGGTTTGTTCTGCAACAATTGTTTCTAATGTTCTGGTATGTTTACCCTCATTCCCATGTATGCACAAGTGTTTCCTTCCCTCCTATGATCTATAAAAGTGCATCCGCCTCATTGTGTAGTTGCTAGCACTCATGGCTGTCACTGCGGAGGCTCAGGTGTGATTCCCGACTCTGCCAATAAATTTAATTCTGGTCTGAGGGCTGGAATGGGGTACACTCAGCCTCGTGAGACAAAACTGAAAAGAGGCGATTTCGATTCCCACCTCAGTCATCCTGGAAGTGGCTTTCTGTGGTTTCCCACTTCTACTCTTGGCGAATGCCGGGATGGTTCCTAAATTAAGGTCACGGATGCCTCCTCCCCAATCCTCATATGCGATACAACTTTTTTTTAAAAGCCTATGGCTTTTAGTGCAGAGAGTGTCCGAGGACAAGTTCGGCTCACCACAGTTTGTAGCTGCTTCTATGCGGACACCCATGGGTGAGCTACAAGTTCCGTTCAATTTCAAGTACCTTCCGTGGCTCATAATCGTGAGATTAACAGTCACGTTAAACTACATTCTTCCTTCCTTTCCTTTTCAATTTCAAGTAGTTCCAACTTTCGCTACCAGATATCACCTACACCTAGTGGTGAACGTTGGAACTTTGGCAGAGCGTTGCAACGAAATCTAACCAAGAAATTTAGCTTCACACAAGTTTAGTTAGTGGAAGGATCTTTTACATGCCATAAATCTATGACATGGGACCGCCGGCTTACTTCCCCTCCGAAGGAAGGCATACTAAAAGATTTTTACCCTCTTAAAAAATCCGACGACGTGATCTTGGGCACACCATTTCAGCATGCTACCAACTATGCCACCGAAGCCGCTTGCATTACCACTAAACTAAACACACTAATATAACCATCACAATGACACAGGTTATCAGACAAATTACACACACACACCCAAGTATATAGGGCTACATGACCATGATGTCACAAAGCCCCTCAATGAATCAAAAACAACAACTCTTCTATTATAGTGTACATAATAAACATCCTTCCTTGTTTCAGTGCATGTTGTTGATTCATTGAGGGGCTTTGTGACATCATGGTCGTGTAGCCCTATATACTTGTGTGTGTGTGTACTGGCTCCAACGCTTTCACGCTGTACTTGGCTGCAATGCTTTATGATTCACCCACAAACATCTCAGGTGTGGAGGTCAAGTATCGTTTTGATGGAGGGCTTTTAAGTCTTGGCACAACCTTCACCAGGCACACCTCTTCCTCAGTTCTATATCTCCAATGGCTATTTGGCTGCAATAAAAGTATTATTAAATTTGCCATTAGAACAGGTAGACCACTTCTCGTACCTGGGAAGTACCATTTCTGTGAGCTGTACCTGTGAGCAGGATGTGGATAAGAGAATTGGCGCAGCCCATGCAGCATATGGACGATTAGCGCACCGGGTCTTCATGAATAAAGATCTGTCCATGAGTACAAAGCTTATGGTGTACAAAGCAGTAGTCATTTCTACATTGTTGTATGGCTGTGAAACGTGGACCCTTTACCGACGTGATCTTAGGAAATTTGAGCGCTTCCACCTACAAAAACTTCAATCAATCTTGAGGATTAAATGGGAAGACCGCATTACCAATATTGCTGTTCTTGAAAAGGCTCAAATCGACAGCATAGAATCATCCATAATAGGTCACCAATTTAGATGGATTGGTCATGTCCATCGGATGGATGATGTGATATTACCTCGTCAAATACTATGGCACCAGACCTCATCATGGTGGTCCTAAGAGGTGCTACAAGGACCAATTCAAGCAGACCCTGAAATTGACAGGTCTTGATTCACAAACCTGGGACATGCTGGCTGCAGACCGCTCAACTTGGCGCCGTAGCATCTCGGATACTGTAAAAACGTTTGAAAGGGATCGACACACACATGAAGATGCCAAGCGTCAAGCTAGGAACTTCGAGCAGCCCAACCACGTCCTCCTACAGCAATACTATGTGACTTGTGTGGATGCTTGTTTCATGCCAGGATTGAACTCTTGTCACCGTAAACACATCCACACACTGGACTGAAGGAAGAAGATTTATATTCGGATTCGAGTTAAAGCCGATGATGATGACATAATAAACACTAGAGCAGCTTTCTGCTGTCTGATGGGAAGGTGAGCTGTGACAGTATCTCGAAGCTGGTGCTGTACAATAGTCCCTGGTCAAGTAGAGACTAAAGTGATGACCAGGACAAAATGCATATAATAAAAATTAACCCCACGATTAGGCTCAGAGGAGCGTTTAATTCCAAGGTCAACTGCCACCCAGCTTATAGCTAAAGTCCTGCGAGGATGTGGATATCCGAAAAATGTTTCGCCTTGCGGATATAGTTTGTATGACTGTACGAATAGTGGATAAGCTACGGATAATGTTGAGAGTAAATTTGCGGTTAGTTATTAGAAATGGGTTATGAATATTCCTGAATGGGAATATGATGTTATTTCCGTTTGAGCAGATGAATTATCAATTAATATTGTAATTGGGTCTTATCGCGTGATATAAATATTTCCGGGAGGGCGCCAATTCATAGATAGAATAGCCTGCTATGAATGAATATTCTTTTAATACAGACACGAGAACTCATTCATCTCAGGAATGGTGTGTTTATAACACCAACCAGGGCACTACAGTAAACAGGGCAGCTTAATATTATACTGCAACATAACAATAAATCATTGGAATGCTACTTACTATTTAGTGGTCGGGATGTATATTTAAATTGTTCCTGTAATGTAGTCACAATGATATAATTTCCAACTTATATCATTAGTCTTTATATGCTTTATTAATTTTTACTCCCGTGGAAGAGCTATAGATGAAGCCGTAATACTATAACTAATACGACATATTAAATAAGACAGATTAATCCAGTATATATTCTCTTGCGCGTCTTTTTTTTAATACAATTACTTTTCTTTTATAATCTCCAATAACCTCCAATCACTTTTTATTTATCAAAGTACAACTCTCATTGTCTAAACTCATCTCTGCTATCGTCAGAGTTGACACTCTCGTTTCACTAGTTCACGTTTCCTCCACTCAAGCGCACCAACGCCACCTCCAAAGAACACTAATCATTTGTATATAAACGTATCACGGCCTATATAGTCTCAGTAAACGTTACATTCGTCCCCAGAAAGCCTGACAACTATGTCATATTGAAGGGCTTTGTGATACACATGCAACACAAAAAAATACATAAGAGCGTGAGACACGGAGATCTTGACTTCCCTCTTCTTCATGTGATTATACTATCATCTTGTCCAAATCAAACTGCACAACACACCATCTTCCAACCGTTATCCGCCTCTTCAACCAATTCTGTAGTCTCCTCTCCATACCTCAAGCTCACCCTGATTAACTTGAAATGTTCTTGAAGAATAGCATCCACAATTGGATATCAAGATACCAAATCACCATCTCCACCTCCACTGCCGCTAGCACAAGGTGGCTTAGTCGTAACTACCACATTGTCCTAAGCATGGTACACACTGAGAAGGCTATTGCAAAACTGGTTATAGGTCGGCCGTTCATTTTTGCAGTGAATTTTTTTTTTTTTTTTTTTGACACTATATCCTCTGATATTGGTTCAGCATCCATTTTTAGGCGATCCATGGTTCGTTGCTGTAGATCATATGATACAATTCCCAATTGCTTATAGCTGATTGTAAATAATTGCTCCACCATCAAAAGCTTGTCAAATCTGTCCACTTTAGAGTGCAGTGTAGTGCATTCCTTGAAGTATTCTGTACAATGTTCCAACTTTAATTCGATGACTTAGAAAACTTGGAAATTATATTTTAATTGTTCAGAATTACTACACAAAATCAAGTTTAAAAAAACAAAAGCTGCAATAATATGAATGGACAAAAGGTTAAATAGAAGATAACGAAAAATATCCACAGCATAACTCAAAATTAAGAAAGATACTAGGTAACACACACAATGAAAAACATATACATTACAGCATACAAACGAATACATATACATTGTGCAACTGTATGAAAAATTAAGAAAATAGACATATATATGCCTCCAATACCCAATTCATCAACAAATAGCGGCACACGCCCCCAACACATTAATTTTACGTCCAGATAAAAAATGATCTTGACAACTTCCTATAACCAAATCTAAGTAATATTCTTCCATTTCTTCTTGTTCTCTTAATTCAGTGTCTCTATGGAATTTCTTCTCAGCTTTAACTTCCAACTTAACTCTTTTCTTGACATCAACTTTGTCAACATTGTCAATACATTTAGGCTCATTATCATCATCATCATTATTAGATTCATTACAGCATTGGGCTGTATGTCTTGTCCATGCTCTGATATAGCGAACTTCTTCTGCTCTTCTAGACTTATCTGTATCATTTATTCCAAAATGAAACGTATCCCCAGTACCATTTTCATCATTATCACGCCTATAATATCCATCCCCTCTATTTCCATTAAAGCGTCCTCCTCTGCTGTGTCGGCGGCGACGTCTACCTCTACATCCTTTCTTTCTTCTTTGCCTATTATGGCCTATCCCACGTCTACCTCTATAACCTAAGCGATTTCGACCTATACAACCGCGGCGTCTACCTCCACATCTGATTCCTCTTTGATGCCTACTACGTCCTCTCCAATATATGCCTTTACAACATCACCTTATCTTATATCGTAATTTTACTTCAAGCTCAACTATCTTCCTCTCATCTACTCTGTTCTCCCCTACAATTTCCTCTAACTCTATACTACTTTCGCGTAACATCTCCTCTAACTAATTCTTCCTCTCATCTACTCTATTCTCACTTACAATTTCCTCTAACTCTATGCTACTTTCATCTACCATCTCCTTTAACTCCAAACTACTTTCACCTACAGTCTTTTCTTCCTTTATAATACTTTTAGCCTCTTCTTCTAACATATTCTTAATTTCACATCTGATCTCCTGTTTCACCCTCTGAATACTCTCCTGTAGAGTCCCATACTTCATATTTAATTCCTCATTTTCCTTGACCACATTGTCTAACTTTTGATGAATTTCCTTATTATTTTTATCTATCGTCTCTCTCATCTTCTGATTTTGCCTACTTATATCCTCTCTCATCTCCTGATTTTGCCTTCTTATTTCCTCTCTCATCTCCTGTTTTTGCCTACTTATTTCCTCTCTCATCTCCTGATTTTGCCTACTTATTTCCTCTCTCATCTCCTGATTATCTTTCTTACTTTCATCAAATTTTTCACTCAGCATTCTCATGATCGCAGCAAAGGTCCAACTTTGGTTTAAGACAATTTCCCGGGCCAAGGTCACGTAGATCGGCTTTAAAACAAGAACTCATAACACAATGGAGAGCCAGCATAGCCCTCTGGCCGCAGTGTAATCACCTCCAGTATATATTTTTTAAACAGTTTTAAAAATCTTTTAACAACCTGTTGAATAGGACACCTACCAGATCATAATATGAATAAGGCCAACAAGACCAGACCTTTCTCTTTTAGCTGTGCTTGTTTAATACTTTTATATATGGAGGGGATGGTATTTTGGAATTAATTTGAATGTTACTTTGAATTTTTGCAGCATGAAAAGTTAATATTTTATAATTAATTGTCTATTTTAATGTTTTTCTTAAAGTGTATGTGTGTTGTGTATTATGATGGATGTGAATATGTTATTAATTTTGCGGCTGAAGAAGGGCCCATGAGGCCCGAAACATGTCCTTAACTTGATAGCAATAAATTAATAGATGCCAATAATAAACTTGTATTGATTGGGCGGAGACCCCTTAACCCATTAAATTGTCGCTAATGAATCTTCTGAAATTCCTTTCTCTTTACTAGTATTCGGGTTACTCTCTGACATCATAGTATTATCATCTACGCTCTCTTCACTATCAAGACCACTTCTTAGCTTCATATCTTTCTCCGACATACTGAATTAAACTTCTAAACACAAGTCCCAAAATCACTCGCACAATATATATGCATTCCTACCCCTACACTGATGTGGCCTGGTTCTCGTGCCCTACGTTGAGGTGTCATTTGTAATAGGATCTAATCGTGTGATACAAATATTTCCGGGAGGGCGCCAATTCATAGATAGAATAGCCTACTATTGTAACGTGTTTTTCGAGGGTTTTTTATGCAACTGGCATAAGTCAGTAGGAAGCCATTCTATATTTATTTACGCGGCAAATTGTTCAGCCAAGAGAATTTTTCATGTTAATTTATTATTATTATTAATTTATTATAATTATTATTAAGATATTTTCGGAGCATTTTATAAAAATTATAAGCATACAGATAGGTTTTCTATGTCTTAGAAAACGCTATCAAGCAAATTATTACGAACGACAATATCATAGGAAATTATGTGATTGCGGAATTTTACGGAGTTTTCGTCAGTTAGGATATATTGAGAGACATGACTCACTGGGAATTCAAATACAAGCTGATTCCTGTCGAGAAGTATTACGCAAGCGGAGTTGCAGCGTCAAGAAAAGGCGAATGGTTGGAACGGAAAACGACTTCTCCCTCCCGCGGAGTGTAATGAGCCAGAGTGGGGTGCAGCCAATCAGTGGAGACCACGTAAGCTGGAAGACGGTACCGTGGTGGGGGAGCCAACGTGTGCATATATCGTTCGGCGCAGCGTGGAACGAGGAATATCTGTGTAGAACTTAACGAGTACGGTGTCACGCGGAAGTCGCTCCGATGTTCCGTGGAGTGGAGGACTAACTTTTGTAAAACTTAACCAGTGTGGTTGTACGAGTGTTTGGGTCCGATGTACGGACCATAGAATTATCTAATCTACCAGAATATCATCAAATAACGAAGAAGATGGCGACGTCCAGGAGACTGTGGGAAGCACACAGCATCATCCAGTACGAGGGAAATGCTTTAGCAATTTCCAGTGGTAAGCGCAAATGACGCAGAAATACGCATTCTCTCATTTTTCTTTGTTTTATATTTCATATTTCAGTAACTTCATAGCTTGGGAATAAGAATAAAATCTATAATTTATCAGACTCCGTTTTCACGTAATTTTCTGTCGGTAATATTAAAATCGCAACGCTCCAATTTAAATTTTATACTTATTATTATTATTAATTTTGCTATACTTGTTTTATATAATAAATTCATTCCTTTTACAATGCAATCTTTGCTTTCAGTAGGTAGCATTAGATATAGACCAATTCCTTCTCCTGATACAATTGTTTGTTGGGTTAATGATCAAATCATACCACGATCTGAGTGAATTGATTCTTGAAGGTGTTCTGCCAGAGCTAGACGTTGTTAAATACAAATTTAGATTTCAGCATTGCATTGAAGTCTTGGCGCCTATTAAAACAACATAGCTTAGGCAAAGGTAAACAGTTACATTTATCACCCAACAGTTAGGGGCTAGCGAAACTGCTACACTTGTCGCTCAACGTGTGGGCTAGCAAAGATGCTACACTTGTCGCCGACAACTTGGGGCTGAAAACCTAATAACATTTGTGGAAGGAGAAGGGTATATATTTCTGTACCTGTATTTTGGGGGTTATTTGTCTGTATCAGTGTATATCATTATGGGGGATGAGAAAGAAAGACATATGAGGTTCCGTAGTGGTCATCAACGGGAGAGTGATGATACGAGCAGTATGTCGAGTGATGGTAGTACCGGGGTAGCGGAGGTAAATCCCGATACTGAAACGGAGTGTAGGCGGCCAACCAGAATTAAAAACTTTACTTCCCGAGTTTATGTATCAGAACAAAGTTAGTAGTGATGCCTTAAACGCAAAGTTAGAACAGAATAATGCAAGATTAGAGCAAAAGAGTAGGGAAAATAAAGAAAGTACAGACGCTTTAAATGCTAAACGGGAACAAAACAACGCTAAATTAGAACAAAACAGTAAGGAAAATAGAGAGAGTACTGAAACTTTAAATGCTAAATTAGAACAAAAAAGTAGGGAAATGAGTGACAAATTCGAACTGATTAGAGGTGAGATCAGGGGGGTGATGGAAGAAAAGGCTAAAGAGATTATTGCAGATGTAGACAGAAAATTAGGAAAAGTACAGGAGGAGTTGGAAATTAGAATCAGTACAGAGGCTGAAAATTTAAAAGAACTAGTGCAACTGGAAACACAGCAGGTCAAAAAGCAATTGGGGGGAGAAATTGACAAAATTCAGGTAGCTACTAAAGAGGTTAAGGAACAGCTGGGGGGTAGAATTGAGAAAGTCCACTCACAAATAGTTGCAGAAGTAAATGATTTAAGAGAGAGTAATAGAGAGAGCATTAGCAAGATTGAGGAGAAACAAGCAAAGCTATATGATAAAGTAGAAGAATCAGAAGGAAACATTAAATTAACAGTAAACAGTATTGAGAGGAAGGCTGAGGAGAAAATCGCAGAATTAGAGTTAAAATTAAAAGCTAGGATCAGGCAAGAAAATAGTCAGAATAGGCCAGTTTTTGTGAATAGCACACACAGGGAGGTAGAACTGGGTAAGTTCAGCAATCGACAGGGGTGCCCAATGGAGTTCATGAACACTATAGAAAATAAATTCGGGGAGAGGTTGGAAAATGGTAGTATTGAGTGGTGCCAGGTAGTTGAAATTTTAGAACAAGTGTTTGTGGGGGAAACGAGGAATTGGTTTGCTGTCTACAGAGACAAGTTTACTGATATTAATGATTTTAAAATGAAATTCTGTGAAAAGTTCTGGAATGAGGTTATTCAGTCGCAGCATCGTGAGGGAGTAGTGTGTGGTAAATATAACCCTAAAGGAAGCTCCACCATGACCGAATACATTTTAGGGCAGGTATTAGTGTGTAAATATCTGGATGGCTTGAAGGAGGAAAGTGATGTGGTGAGGTTGCTACTTAGGCACTTTCCCTATAGGATCAAGGAGGCTGCTTGTATCCAGAATGTAAAGACTATATCACAAGTAGAAAATTTGTTAAGCACATTTGATGCACTAGGGAGAGGGGGTTATGAGGACAATTTCAATCGGAACCAGGGTAATAATAATAATAGACCTAATGAAGCCAGGCATCAAGATGTTCAAGGGAACGGTGGCGAAGGGGCCAACGCTCAAAATAGAAATAATAATAATCAGCTAAATCAGAACAGAGGAAATGGCTATGGTAATCAGTATCAAGGGAGGAACAATGATTTCAGGGGAAATCAAGGGAGGAACAATGATTACAGGGGAAATCAAGGGAGAAACAATGATTTCAGGGGAAATCAAGGGAGAAATTATAATGACAATAATTACAACCAGAATAGGGGTCAAGGAAGAGGACAGCCTAGTGGTAGTAATATACAGCCAAACAATGACAACACAGCCCAGAACAACCAGACCAGTTTAGTAGTTAGTAGTACTACGGCCAGCTGTAACGGTTCTTTAAACGCGAACCAGGCTGCGAAGTAAGGTCAGAATCTCAGTCTGTAGCATGCCCTGTCCATACAATTATACAGGAACCCTATGACCTAAATGTAAGAAATGAATTATTACATGAACTAAATGATGAAGGTATTATTCAGGAAGTGGTTAGTAAGAGCCCCATAGTTAAATTTAACGTGTCCGAGGCGTACACAGATGTTTTAATTGATAGTGGTTGTATGAAGAGTTGCATAAGTAGTGCATTTTATGATAAAATGAAAGGAACTGGAGTAAATTTTGAGGAGATGCCAATTAAAAGCACTTTTGTTATCACAGCTGTTGGGAAGAGGTCTAAAGTAATTTCTAAGCAAGTTTTAGTAGACATTAAAATTAATAATCATGTAGAGAAGCAGATTTGCCTTGTAATTCCAAATTTAGTATTCAGTGTTATCTTGGGTTCAGAGTGGCTAAGTAGAGTGTCTGGTAACTTATGTTATGATGTAGGGAGTTTGAAATTTAAATGGGGAGATTCTGAAGTAGAAGTAGCGTTCAATGACCATATTCAGAGGAGTAGTATTGTAGGTGTGATTTGTACTTTAAATGAGATATCGCCAGCCGTAGAGCGGGGTTCTCCATGTTTTGTGGGCAGTGTGATTACGAACGGTAGTCTAAAGGACTCGTTACGTGATGCTGCATTTCAGGGAAATATAGAGGATGAACGGTATGTTCGGCTCTATGATGTGTTATTGTGTAATAGGAGAGTTTTTGAGGATCGCATTGGTATGGCCAATTGCTATACACATTCATTGAACGTTATTGATAGGTCAGTATTCACAGGACATAGATATCCTGTACCTTTCGCTTATCAGAGTGCAGTTGAGGCACAAATTAATCAGATGCTTGAAGATGGGATTATTGAGCACTCTAACAGTCCATATGTTAATGCTTTGATCACGGTACCCAAAACCGACGGCACGGTTCGTATTTGTTTAGACGCTCGTTTGGTTAACAGTAGAATTAGTTCAGATCAGCTGAAATCTATGTCAATAGAGGAATTAATGCAAACATTTGAGGGGAAGAAGTATTTCACTTGTGTAGATTTGAGTTCCAGTTTTTGGCAAGTGCCACTTATGTACGAAGATAGACCATTTACAGCTTTTAGTCATAAATATAACCTTTATCAGTTTTGCAGGGTACCTTATGGGTTAAAGAGTAGTTCAGCAGCATTAATTAGGAATTAGGGCTTTAAACATCGCATTAGGGGATGACACAGGAGAGTTTGTAACCATTTACATAGATGATATGGTAATTAGTTCACACAGTTTTGAGGAGCATCTACGTCATTTAGATATAGTTTTTCAGAAGTTAGATCAGGCAGGGTTCACTTTGAAGCTGTCTAAGTCGTCATTCTGTCAGTCAGAAGTGACATTTTTAGGTCATAGAGTGTCGAGTAGAGGTGTAACACCAGAAGAAAGTAGGGTTAATAAGATACTTCACGCAGAGGTGCCACAGAATGTTAAACAGTTAAAAACTTACCTGGGAATTTGCAACTTTTTCAGGAGGTTCGTTCTTAAATACTCAGGGTTGGTAGAACCATTCAGGGAATTGCTTAAAAGTGGGACTCGGTGGAGATGGGAATCCAAGCATGATCAGGCTTTCAGAGCGCTGAAGGAAGGTTTTGAGAAAGCTGTAGTGCTGAAATATCCGTTAAAAGATAAGGAATATGTGGTTATGACAGATGCTTCACATATAGGCATTGCTGGAGTATTATGTCAGAAAGATGATGAGGGTAATCTGTGCATTGTATCTTTAGCCTCGCGAGGACTGACAGCAGCAGAGAAAAGATACACGATTACTGAGTTAGAGCTTTTAGGTATTGTTTTCAGTTTAGGGAAATTTAGAATGTATTTAGTAGGGGGGAAATTTGAGATCCACACAGATCACCATGCATTACTGTATATGAGAACTTGTAAACTCAGTTCTAACAGAGTTAGCAGGTGGATTCTTGCTCTGCAGGAATACGAATTCACAGTAAAATATATTAAAGGTAAAGATAACATTCTTGCAGACATGCTATCGAGGGACACTAATTTATGTAGGGAGTATCCTGTGGTTAAAGCAGAGGACGGTATTTTAATATGTGCATGTGTGGACAGTAGCAACAGGGCATCGTTACAGACACTGAGAAATACGCTAGGTAGAGCAACGTGATGACGTTCATTTAGGGAGCCACTTGCAAGGTTGGAAGCAGGTGACGCAGTAACATTTATAGTTTCCAAACGTATTGGCAAAACAGCATATGTGCTGGAGGATAGTAAGGGAAACAGATTATACGGGACGTATAATATACATAGTCTACGAAAATATGTGTCATAAAGTGAGTGTGTTTAGCTGGCGAGCCAGCCTAACAAATGAGTAAGTGTGGTATTTGGTGCGAGGAAGATCTGGTCTTCCAGGCAGGCGTATCAGAAGTCACACAGGGGGGTAGTATGTAAGTAAATGAGAGTTTTTAAGGTACAGGGAAATATGACGGGACTGTCGGATGCTCTTGAGCACTAAAATGTCTCGATACACCAAGGCCAGAATTTGGTAGCGCTGGTGAATTCCCATTTGCCTCCAAGAGATGGGTGAGCGCTTGGACAGGGTATTTTTGCTTAAGGCGTCCACGAGGCAAAAGATGGGCCATCAGAATGCGAGACAGTCCTTCATGAAACTCATACATATCAGCACACGTGATTTCTGTTTACGGCCTCGCCATGTAAGATTTGTAAGTGTGTAATTTAGGTAATTTGTACAAAGGTTTCATTTGTGTGAGGAGAACTGGTCTGTGTTGAGAACTAGTATTAAGTAGAATATGGTCTACGGGAACTTAACAAGACAGGGTGATTACGGCACAGAAATATTTGGTGTTATATGTAATGCACATTTACTGTTTTTTTTTAGAAGTCAATATTAATTTAATCTACTTTAAAGAGAGATTAAGTATTATGGTCACGAGGCGCTGCCACAATAGTGTGATCGTGTGCTCAGTGATAAGTGGGATTAATTTCACAATAAGGAAGGAACCTCCAGTGAAATTAGAAAGTTCTAGGGAGATATAAATATATCAGAACACCTTCAATGCGTGTGATATGACATCGTAAATACATAGTGCTCACACAGTAATTATGTCTATTTCTCCAACATAGAGAAATTTGAGAGGCGGAAATATCCGTGGAACACTATTCCATATGTAAAACATTGGACTGGTTGCAAAGTGCAATCCATAGTGACAACAAACTTTGACGCAAAGTACGTGAAGAAAAATTATGAGTGTATATATCTGTAATTTAGGGTGATTTCATTTATGTGATATGTATTTTGGCTGGGGTTTATTAACGTGTCTGGGATAATCGGATAATGGACCGTCGTCACGGTAAATCATCTGATGATCCGAGGCGAATATGTAACGTGTTTTTCGAGGTTTTTTTATGCATTCTATATTTAATTACGCGGCAAATTGTTCAGCCAAGAGAATTTTTCATGTTAATTTATTATTATTATTAATTTATTATAATTATTATTAAGATATTTTCGGAGCATTTTATAAAAATTATAAGGATACAGATAGGTTTTCTGTCTTAGAAAACACTATCAAGCAAATTATTACGAACGACAATATCATAGGAAATTATGTGATTGCGGAATTTTACGGAGTTTTCGTCAGTTAGGATATATTGAGAGACATGACTCACTGGGAATTCAAATACAAGCTGATTCCTGTCGAGAAGTATTACGCAAGCGGAGTTGCAGCGTCAAGAAAAGGCGAATGGTTGGAACGGAAAACGACTTCTCCCTCCCGCGGAGTGTAATAAGCCAGAGTGGGGATGTAGCACATGGGGTGCAGCCAATCAGTGGAGATCACGTAAGCTGGAAGACGGTACCGTGGTGGGGGAGCCAACGTGTGCATATATCGTTCGGCGCGGCGTGGAACGAGGACTATCTGTGTAGAACTTAACGAGTACGGTGTCACGCGGAAGTCGCTCCGATTTTCCGTGGAGTGGAGGACTAACTTTTGTAAAACTTAACCAGTGTGGTTGTACGAGTGTTTGGGTCCGATGTACGGACCATAGAATTATCTAATCTACCAGAATATCATCAAATAACGAAGAAGATGGCGACGTCCAGGAGACTGTGGGAAGCACACAGCATCATCCAGTACGAGGGAAATGCTTTAGCAATTTCCAGTGGTAAGCGCAAATGACGCAGAAATACGCAATCTCTCATTTTTCTTTGTTTTATATTTCATATTTCAGTAACTTCATAGCTTGGGAATAAGAATAAAATCTATAATTTATCAGACTCCGTTTTCACGTAATTTTCTATCGGTAATATTAAAATCGCAACGCTCCAATTTAAATTTTATACTTATTATTATTATTAATTTTGCTATACTTGTTTTATATAATAAATTCATTTCTTTTACAATGCAATCTTTGCTTTCAGTAGGTAGCATTAGATATAGACCAATTCCTTCTCCTGATACAATTATTGTTTGTTGGGTTAATAATCAAATCATACCACGATCTGAGTGAATAGATTCTTGAAGGTGTTCTGCCAGAGCTAGACGTTGTTAAATACAAATTTAGATTTCAGCATTGCATTGAAGTCTTGGCGCCCATTAAAACAACATAGCTTAGGCAAAGGTAAACAGTTACATTTATCACCCAACAGTTAGGGGCTAGCGAAACTGCTACACTTGTCGCTCAACGTGTGGGCTAGCAAAGATGCTACACTATGAATGAATATTCTTTTAATACAGACACGAGAACTCATTCATCTCAGGAATGGTGTGTTTATAACACCAACCAGAGCACTACAGTAAACAGGGCAGCTTAATATTATACTGCAACATAACAATAAATCATTGGAATGCTACTTATTATTTAGTGGTCGGGATGTATATTTAAATTGTTCCTGTAATGTAGTCACAATGATATAATTTCCAACTTATATCATTAGTCTTTATATCCTTTATTAATTTTTACTCCCGTGGAAGAGCTATAGATGAAGCCGTAATACTATAACTAATACGACGTATTAAATAAGACAGATTAATCCAGTATATTCTCTTTCGCGTCTTTTTTTTTTATACAATTACTTTTCTTTTATAATCTCCAATAACCTCCAATCACTTTTTATTTATCAAAGTACAACTCTCATTGTCTTAACTCATCTCGGCTATCGTCAGAGTTGACACTCTCGTTTCACTAGTTCATGTTTCCTCCATTCAAGCGCACCAACGCCACCTCCAAAGAACACTAATCATTTGTATATAAACGTATCACGGCCTATATAGTCTCAGTAAACTTTACAATATGATAAAATTTGTCCAGTCAGATCAAACATAAAATGCAAGCGTATCGCCCCAGTGTGCCGTTGGGCTCGTCAGTTGGTACAGACACACCTCACCAATACGCGTGGCTAGCACATACTGAGAAGGCCATCACAAGACACAAAATACAAGTAGTATTGACGTCAAGAGTGATATATAAATCAATATGGTACAATATATTTCCGTCAATCAATACCAAACAAATTATGTTAAACTGTATTAACACTCACATTCGTGGGACATGTTTCGGGGCCATGCTGCTCCCTTCTTCAGCCACTTCATCTCCTCAATGTCATCGTGCGTTCTCAAAGATATCTCATTATAAAAAATGCTCACACAAACAAACATTTAAAAAAATCTAAAAAACACTATACTAAAAATACACATACGTATAAACTTATACAAATATATCGAAACTCAGAATGTCTGTCACCATGTCCATGTAAAATAAAAATTCCTCTTCTACGTTGAAGTTGGTCCATTCGACCTTTTTGGCCTTAGGTATTAATCACTGTACATATTACGGAGTGACCAATCCTTTAAATTATAGTGCTTGATACGAAAAATGGAACATGAACCGGTCAATGCGGACCATGGTAGATATCGTAATTCTCTAGGTATGTCACACAGTTGTCGGGCACAGATAAGTAGTGACTTCCTCCCACCACATATCATCATTCTGGTCATGACAAATTTTTAACCTGTCTCCCAAACACATAAGTGAGAATTCAGAGCTTATATCATTTACATCCTATATGAATTGTTTTTCTCTCTGTCATTTACATTTAATGCATTGGTCTTAAAGTCTCCTGAAAAGTGTGAAGGAGGCTTAAAAACTTTTTTTTCTCCCTTTTCTCCTCCAGGCGATTGGCTGCGCTCTGTGAATGGCCAGGAAGTTAGCTTCCAAACTATTGATACTGTTCTAGCTACAATAAAAACTGCCTGCAAGGTACTGTATGATGTTTGGCTATTTGCTCCTTCTTGAATATAGATACTATTTTTAAAAATATTATTTATACTGATGACATTTTATTTTCTTTTGTTAACAGATCGAATTAAAGTTGCAGCGAGTTGCGGGATGTGAAGTTACAGGCCAGCTCTCCCCAAGCAGTCACAATAAGGTATGCTATGGCTGAAAGTAAAGTCTGACTTGCTCCGGGAAGCTCTTTGTTCCTCAGTACTAGAGTAGGAATCTTGTCTAATGGGCCAAGAATGGTGCCAAACACTGTGAAATCTACTTGTTACTTTTTCCAGACTGTCACTCCGCTAAGACAGTGGGATTCTCGTCAGTAGGGCTGTAAGAGGTGCCAATTGCATATCATGATATTTCCCAAATCCAGACCACAAATTACGATTGCCACTCCACTAGGATAAAACGAATTCCGTCAGAACCGGATCCGATTGTGTAACATTGGAATATCGACTCGCAATATTTTTCTGCATCTGATCGAGAACATGTGACTGCAAGCAAAGAGAAAATCTTGTCATGCAAACAGAGAACAGTTGCTGATCGCATAACATTGCAATATTTTCCTATATTTAGCTGTGTAAATCGATTCAGGGTACTCAAGATTCCTTCTTCCACTGAATATCTTCATCAATCGAATCAGGCTTTTAGAAGACTAACAAATATGGTCATTGAAGCAATATTTGTTACGTTACAATGAACTGAACGGTATGTGGTTCCTCCGTCCCCTTTTCTTGAACTCATTTAAAAGGCTTAACTTCCATTCTCAAGTTTTGCGAGGTGGAAATCCTTCTTAATTATGTTATTAGAGGTCAGCGTAGTCTGCCCCTAGCGGCTTCGGTGGTGTAGTTGGTAGCATGCTAAGCTTCTATGCCCAAGATCGCGGGTTCAAACCCGGCCGAAGTCGGATTTTCAAAGAGCGTTAAAAATCGCTCATTATGCCTTCTTTCGGAGGATAAGTAAAGCCGACGGGCATGTAAATCAACCTTCCACTAACTACATTTGTGTGAAGCTAAATTTGTAGGTTAGATTTGATTTCTGCTCTATTAAGTTCCAACGTTCGCCACCAGGTGCTGGTTGTGGTAGCATCTAGTAGCCAAGTTTGGAGCTAGGTTTCGTTAACGTAGCATTTGGTAGCAAAAGTAGGAACTACTTGAAATTTGATCGTCTGCAGTCCTTACCTGAATTACAGATAACACAGACTAATACAGCCATCACAATTAACACCGGTTATCAGACGACCAGGAAAAAGGACAGACCAATGAGTGGGATAACACTTGGAGGTGGACAGCTGAAGAAGGTGGAAAGTCTCAAGTACTTCGGAAGTATAGTGGAAGAAAATGGGAGAAGTGACAAAGAGATTATGGAACGTGGCAGACAGTCAGAAGCATTTCTGAGAAGCATTAGGAGCTTAGTGTGGAATAAAGATGTCCCACAAAAAAGCACGGAAGTGTTATACAGAAGCTACTATATCCCGATACTGACCTATGCTTCAGAAACGTGGATAATGAAGAAAAGAGACATAAGCAGAATACAGGCAAGTGAAATGAAGTTCCTGCGAAGTAGGATCGGAGTAACAAGAAGAGACAGGGTGAGGAATGAAAAGGTCAGGGAAATGGTGAAAGAGGAGCCCTTGCAAGGTAGGATTGAGACATCAAGACTGAGGTGGTATGGACACTTAAAGAGAATGGATGAGAAGAAGATTCCCAAGAGGATACATGAGATGCAGATGCAGAAGAAACGACCAAGGGGAAGACCAAGAGATAGATGGCTGAAAGGAGTGGAGGAATGTGTCAAGAAGAGAGGCGAGGACTAGACTAGAGTGACAGCGGAGAGGTGGTGGGAAGAAAGGACTACGTGGCGAGGCTTATGTTCCAAACAGAACCAGCCTGGGGCTGGATACTGTACAAGATGATGATGTTTATCAGACAGATTCTACACTCACTTAAAGTACATGGGGCTACACGATCGAATTGTCGCAGCCCCTAAACTGAGGAACCAACCAGTCTGCCCCTAGCTGTCACGATGTGAACCTCTGCTAATCTATAACAGTGTGAGCTGCATTAATCAACGGTTATACAAGACATGTTAATATTATCTTCACCACTATGTGGCAGTAGTGTACAGACTTGGAATCTAGTAACATTGCTAGCGACTTGACATGCCTCGTCTGCCTGCACGTGATGTTGGGCGAGTGGGAATACTTCATTGCTTTCCAGAGCTAAGTTGTCAACTTATTTCATGTCAGTGAAAAGGGTAACTTGTATGCATTGTTTGATTTGAAAAGTGGTAGTGTAAGGGCAACTAATCAGCGCAGTTAATTATTTCTCAAAGTTTAATGAGGTAAACGAGGTACGTGTTCTTGGTGATGTTATATTTCTTAGGTAATGCATAGTTACTTTATGAGTAGGTCAAGGTCATGGGATGAGATTAGTTGCGGTAATGAGTGAAATAGTATGGGAATTTTTCAATGATATGACCTTATATTTTCCTTTTGTGTGTTCTTTCTAACCCTGTCTTGCATCAACCGTACCTTGATCTCCGCTACAAGTACAGATTCCGGCGACTAGCAGCGCATTTGACCTCGCGAGCTCAGTGGTAGGAGAGGGGCGTAGAGCAATGCTGACTGTTGAAACTCACTCTCATTTCTGCACCTTCAAATGCCAACTGTCTGCGCAAGAATTAAATTCTGTAACCTTGGGCACAGCAAGCGAGAAAGTTGCCACATAACCAACCTCTCTCTGCTACATTTTGGGAAGGACATGGAGATTGGCAGGAGGGTACAGCAGAGTAATGCATTCTATCAAAGTGTAAGAAAACTTGTTTGGGATAAGGAAGTACCAAGGAAAAGCAAGGAGGTAATGTATAAAGTGTACTATGTACCCATATTAACTTATGCAGCTGAGACTTGGACCCTGACAAGCAGGCAAGAGAGTAGAATCCAAGCCAGTGAAATGAAATTCCTAAGAAGTATGATGGGCAAGACAAGGAAAGACAGAGTGAGGAATGAAGATGTTAGGAAGGAAGTTGGGATGGGAAAACTAAATGAGAGAATTGAGAAGAATAAACTAAGGTGAATTGGACATGTAAAGAGGATGGAGGAAAATAGAATACCAAGACAGATGCTGGAGGCGAAGTGCAAGGGTAAGAGACCAAGAGGAAGACCTAGAACAAGGTGGATGGATTCAGTGAAGAACGGCGTAAGAAAAAGAAATCTGGACTGGGACAAGATCGTGCAAGAAGAATGGTGGAAGGAAAGAGGAAAGTGGAGAAGTGCCATAAATACCCCGACCCGGCAGGAGCTGGATAAGGGGAAATGATGATGATGATGATGATGAATCCAAGATTCAATTAATAATTTAAAAAAGAACTTTTGTAGCCTGTTACATATCTGTGGGTGACTTGCATGTCAACAATACCATTCCATTATCTCAAACCAGAATTACATTTCTTGGCAGAGCTGGGAATACAACCATCATGGTTGCCAACTATGCAAACCGCTATACCACAAAGAGATTCAGGTGGTTTGAATTCTGACTGCATTTGCATTTTCAAGTCTTACTGATGAGTTTTGGTGGTTCTCTGGTCAAGTCTAGGATATATTTGTTAATTCTTTTTTAGGGTCTTGGGGCGTCCTAATTTTTATCATCCCCATATGTGTTGAAGTTGTCTGATAACCTGTGTTTCTGTTGCGACTGTGGTAGTGTGTGTAACTATGATTAGGCTAGGAGTCTCCGGACTTAAAACATGGTACAGTCCTCTCGTTTGCCCAGAGGGAGTGTCAAAACCCTAGGGGAAAAGTCTCACTCAGGATGACTGCAGTCAGCGTTGAGACTTCCAGCTCCCTCTTGCAGTCATGGTGCATGACTTACCAAGCATGGCTTGGTAGAATTGTAACCATCACAATAACACAGGTTATCAGACAAATTCCACACACACATCCAAGTACACGGGGCTAAATGACCGCAATGCCTTTAACCCCTATGCTGCCATGTTCGACTGTAGTCGAATGGCAATCACACTTTGTCCACTGCCGTATTCGACTTTAGTCCACGGCCTCAGAGTTTTATAACAGCTTGATTCAACGTTATTCTGACATCATAGGTGTACTTCTAGTTGTGCCCTTTATCACCGTGCAAAATTTTAGGGTGATATCGGTAATAGTTTCGGAGATAAAGAATCTTCTTCTTTCCCTTCGGCTTTTCCCAATTAATTGGGGTCGCCGGAGCCAACCAGGCTCATTTTTTGGTTTTGGCCGGGGATTTAAGGCCGGATGCCCTTCCTGACACCACGTGATTTTCCAGGTGAAAATTCCACCCCGCTGTCACCGGGATTCGAACCCCGGCCGTCCGGGTGAAAGGCGAGAAGCTAAGCCACTGCGCCATCACGCTCCCCTTCGGAGATAAAGAATGCCGGTGAAATATTTAGCAAAGACGCCATGTTGGAATGGCGGGACGAAATGAAATTTCAAGGGCACGGTCGGGGTCGGACAAAATAGTACTATGACCATACGGTACCGAGTTTCATTGAAATTGCTCCAGCCGTTTAGATTTTATTGGGGGGGGGGGGGCGACACACGGACGCGCACATACATACACACACACGGACAAAAGCTGATCTCATAAGCCTTTTTTTTTTTTTCAGAAATGAAAATAGGCTAAAAATTGCGATCAATTAGAAGGAAAAAAGGTGATTATGACTAATGTCATCATTTAGAAGGAAAAAGAATGAAATAAAGTCATATACAAACATAAAAAAAAATCTTCCACTTTTTCATTTTTGTTCTGCCTTTTTTTGCAGAGTATGTGCACCCACTAGAAATATTTATGTCATAATAGTACTTTTCAGTGGTTTGTATGTAATCCAAAAATAAAGCTATTTGAGGTAAGATTAAAAATTAATTTTTCACTGCTTAATTCAATCTTTTGAGAGTCATCATCATCATCATCTTGCACAGTTTCCAGCCACTGGCCGGGTCTGGAACACAAGCCTCTTGGCGTCTTCTGTCTTCCCACCATCTCTCAGCCTCCACCCTTGTCCAGTCTTCTCCTCTCTTCTTCACGCTTTCTTCCACCCCCTTCAGCCACTTGTCTCTCGGTCTCTTTCCTTCCCACTTCGTCTCGTGTACTCTCCTGGGTATCCTCTTCTCCTCCATTCGTTTTACATGTCCATACCATCTAAGTCTAGATTTCTCTATACCATCCTGTAATGGTTCCTCCTTCATTAATTCTCTGGTCCTCTCATTTCTTATTCTGTCCATCTTTGTAGCTCCAATACTGCTTCTGAAGAACCTCATCTCACTGGCCTGTATTTTGCTCTTCTCCCTTCCTTTCATAACCCAGGTCTCCGAGGCATACGTCAGGATAGGGACATAGTACGTCCGATATATGATCTTTTTGCTGTTCTGAGGGACATTCTTGCTCCATAACATGCTTCTCACACTCCTCCGAAATGCTTCTGCCTGCCTTCCCCGCACATTTATTTCTCTATCGTTTCTTCCATTATCTTGTATCAGGCTTCCCAGATACTTGAAACTCTCCACTTTCTTCTGCTGTTCCCCACCAATTGTTATTCCCGTTGTGGTTCTTTCCTTCTTCCTTGTTGTGATCACCATCTCACTCTTATTTATGCTAAATTTCATCCCATATCCTTGTATTATTCCTTCCCACACGTCCAACTGTTCCTGTACCTCCTCCTCCTTGTTTCCCCAAATCATCATATCATCTGCAAACACCATTGCTTTCATCTTTCCTTCCCCAATTACTTGTGCCACTCGGGTCATTATGTCATCCATCACCACAAAGAAAAGTAACGGTGACAGTGCACTTCCTTGTTTCAGGCCGTTTCTCTGTTCCAACCAGTCTGATCTCTCTCCTCCCACTTTCACACAGCTCACGCTTCCCTTGTACATCTCCTTTATCTTCTTTATAGTCCATTTCTCTACTCCTCTATCCTCCAGGGACTTCCATACTTTGTTTCTGCATACACTGTCATATGCTTTCTCAATGTTCAGGAAGGCCATCAGTAGATCTGTTCCATACTCATAGTGCTGTTCTTGTAACTGCCTTACAGCAAAAATCAAATCCACTGTGGACCTTCCTGCTCTGAAGCCATGTTGTTCTTCCCTCATCCCTCCTTCTATCCTTGTCCTAATTTTCCAAAACTTTCTCGAAGATCTTTGCACAATGACTCATCAGTGTTATTCCCCGATAGCTTCTGCAATCTGTTCTACTACCTTTCTTGAAGATCGGGACAATTATTCTTTTTTCCAGTCCTCTGGGGTCTTCCTTTCCTTCCATGCAGTCCTCATCACTCGGTACAACCACTGTATCCCCACCTCTCCTGCTGCTCTCACCATCTCCACACCCGGTGCCTTCCCTCCTTTCATCTTCCTCACTGCATCTTCCACTTCTTTCCATGTTAAGTCCTTTTCTGTTTGCGGTTCATCTTCCTCTTCCCCGATTTCTCCGATTTCTTCCTCCTCACCATCTTTTCCATTTGGGTTCAGAAGTTCTTCAAAATATTCTTTCCACATTTTCTTCAGTTCTTCCCTATTTTCTATCTCTTGTCCCCTTTTGTTCACCATTCTAACATAATCCGTAGGATCCTTCCGCCTCTTATTTTTTACCATCCCATACAGGACCTTTTTTGTACCTTCACTATCCTCCTTCATCTTTGTCCACTCTTTTGAGAGTCAACAACAAAAAGTCAACCCCTGGCACTATCCAGCCCATGACGGGCTAAGGCCGACCAAGCGACCGCTGACCAGCCATTTGGCCTGCAGATATTGGGGTGATGCGTGATCAGCGAGTCGGGTCCCCTCGGCCTTTAATCTTGGTATTCGTGATCGGGGCGCTGTCTCACTGTCAGACAGCTACTCAATTGTCCTCATGAGGCTGAGTGCACCCCGTTCTAACCCTCACGTCAGTTTTAAAATCCCTGACGGAGCCGGGGATCGAACCCGGGGCCTCCGGGTGAGAGGCAGGCGCGCTACCCCAACACCATGGGGCCGGCACTCTTTTGAGAGTAAAGTTCAAAATTTAATTCGGCAGCATAGGGGTTAGATAAACAACAAGCTTTTAGATTAAGTACAAGTTATGTTTGTAGGGCAGGGAGCAGTCGGAGCTGGTGCGGCAGCTGGTGGGAACGGCTCCGGACCAGGAATTGGACGATGTGCTGCGGCTCCTCCCCGTTGGAGTGATGTACCTCACCCAGGAGGGTCTCACTGAGGGAGGCCCTGAGGATCAAGGGATTATCTACTGCTATCCCGGCCCTGCTCTTCAGAATCCTGTAGCTGCTGCCAGAGGTGCTTTTCTCACATTACACCACCTCATACCAGACCTGGCTCCATCATCTCCTGTCAGGTAGGATGTCCTCTTGCTTTACATTGTTCCAAAAATTACATTGATGAACTCTCTCTTAAGTCAACAGCCCTGGGGCTGGTTTGCAGCAACTCGCCAATCTTCTCTATTCTCCGCCATCCTCTTCAATTCACGATATGATTTTGTGTTCGTGTCTGTCATTAACTGTGTGATGTATGCAAGTGGTGGTCTTCCTCTTGTGTTTTTCCTAACTTGGGATGAACTACTGCTCGAGTCTAAGCTGCGTGAACCTGAGAGGAATGTGCATTGTGGACTATGAGTAGTGGTATTGACGAGTGATGAGATTTCTCGGTCCGTGCATAGTACAGAACCAAATACATTGGTTGGTGACTCACTCAGTCATTCCTAACACCACAGTGGTTTGAGCAACGGCAGAATGTTAGCAGTATTGGAATAGAAAGGAATATCATATATCACGGTGGGCTGTTGACAGATCCTTCTCGTCACGCCCGACCCTTCCCTGCTCTTTCTCCTCACCCCGCAAGTTCATAGAGCTTGGACTCTAGCAGTACAGGGTGGTCCGGAAGTGGGTGTACCCCCCTTTTATTTTAAACATTATGATAGTTATGGTTGAATGCTTGTTATACACAGAGTTACCTTGATGATTTAAGAGTCATAAACATTGGTATGAGCACCATCCTTGTTGTAACACAGCTGAATTCTGCACCATGTTCTCGCAGATGTTTTGTGGAGATACTCCGGAGTCACGAAGGTGTAGGTGTGTTCCACAGGTGCTCATAATTCCTGGATTGTGTGATATTGAGTGTTTCTTATTTGTTGCTTTATGAAACCCCAGAGAGCATTGTCTGGTGTCGTCAGATCGGGACTTCTTGAAGGCCAGGCAAAGGGAGCTGGTAAAGATGCAGAACTTCTTCCAATCCACCGGCCAGGAAAGGTCTGATTCAGGTAATTGCGCACGTGAATCGCGAAGCGTGCTGGAGCTCTATCCTGTTGTATGACAACGGTGTCTTATATACAATTTTTCTTGCAATTGTGGCACCAACCACTCATTAAGCATCTCCTGGTAAGAATGTCTATTAACATTGTCTTCAAAGAAGAAAGGCCGGCTGGTGGATTGGAAGAAGTTCTGCATCTTTGCCTGGCCTCCAAGAAGTCCCGATCTGACGACACCAGACAATGCTCTCTGGAGTTTCATAAAGCAACATGTAAGAAACACTCGATATCACCCAACCCAGGAATTAAGAGCACCTATTTAACACACCTTCACCCTTGTGACTCCGGAGTATCTCCGCAAAAACATCTGCGAGAACATGGCGCAGAATTCAGCTGTGTTACGACAGGATGGTGCTCATACCGATGTTTAGGACTCATAAGACTTCAAGGTAACTGTGTATAACAAGCATTCAACCATAACTATCATAATGTTGAAAATAAGGTAGGGGGGTACGCACACTTCTGGACCACCCTGTAGAATAAGTATTGGGTAGGTTTGAGTGAAATGTCGAATGGACATGTGTTGTCATTTCATTTTCAAATGACATGTAGATGAAAACAACAAATCCTTCCTAGCCACCTACACATATCTACCATCACTTAGGTTACTCTAATGCCAAGAAGTTGTCATCAGCATGTAAAACCTTTATCTTTCTAATTTAAAATTGTGAACACTCAATGATTTTGATATCATAGCTTACACCTTTTACATTTGTAATTCAGAACATATTAGTTATAATTCATAAAATGTCAATTGTAACACAGCATGATCAATTATTGTAAATTAGAAAACATCAGTTTGATCGATTGAAAATCAAAAGGTATTAGTTGTAAAGCATATTGATCAATTGTAATTCAAATCGATTAAATCAGATTGTTCAATTGTAATTCATATGGATTAAGTATAATTCAGATTGATCAAGTGCAATTCAGATTGATCAAGTGTAATTCAGATTGATCATGTGTAATTCTGAAATCATCAATGTTTGCTCAAAATATCATTTCAATCTTTCCTCGAAACTTCCTTACATGGCACTAGTCATTCGATCGTTCGATCATGCTGCAATCTTTTAAAAATTTGATCTAAGAATATAATAAATTAACCATGTTTTAATTTTAATATTCCTCCTAAAAGTTTTGAGTTTATTTGGGTTTAAATTTCTGGGGTGAAATATTATTCATAGCTCCATTTCAGACCAAAGTACAAATGAGATGTTTAGCTCATTTCAAACTTAGGGTTCACTCATACGTACCATGTCATAATGAATCCCGATTGTGGATTAATTTTCAAGTCTTACTCAACCATAATGATGATGTTATTTCATTTGAGGGGATTGGATGTCGTGGACCCCATGCACTTGGGTCTGTGTAATTTGTTTATTAACCTGTGTTATTGTGATGACTGTATTAGTGTGTGTATTTGTAATTCAGGTAAGGATTGAGAAGGAGGTGGAACTATCCTGGCATTTGCCTGGAGTAGAAGTGGGAAACCACAGAAAACTACTTCTAGGATGGCCGAGGTGTGAATTGAACCCACCTTGTCTCAGTTTTGCCTCATGAGGCTGAGTGTACCCCGTTTCAGCCCTCACAAAGGAATTAAATTTCTTGGCAGAGCCAGGATTGAACCCGGACCTCCGGAGCGACAGCCAAGAATGCTAGCCGCTACACCACGAGGTGGTCAACAGTTGTTGAGCTGAACTCTAAAGTAATTTCTATAGTATACTTTTATACTAATTTAAATTCTGTTCCTTAAAGTTAGTCAAAGAGGTTGGTTGGTTCCTCAGTTTAGGGGCTGCGACAACGCGGTCATGTAGCCCAGTTAGTCAAAGAGGAATGAAATAAATGGTACAGTACTTATTTTTTTAATAATTGAAAACCTTCCTGCAGGAAACATATTTTGAACAGTTTGCATTATGTAACAAGAAAGGAGAAGAATCCTTTATGGATGATTTTACTTTCTTTTCCAGTCAAGTTGACTGAATTCATGTTAAAAAATACCTTTATCTCTATGGGAAAACACATCCTTTGTTGATGTTGGTTCTGTTATTGTTTATCAGCCCCATGTAATCCAGTAATTTACTGTGGTTTCAGTTCCACCATAATCCTACATGGCCAGCTTACCCATATTATCTACACTCCACAGGGAAAGGAACTCATGCTTCTTGCTGTGCCTGATAACAGGTTAGTTCAATTGCACAATTTTAATATCCACTCAAACAGCAATTATCAGATAAATGAACTTTAAGCTTTGAGGTTCTCTGGAAAATAAAGTTTTATCATACATTGCCATAGAGATAAATCACTTAAAATTGTAAATCTATATAGGTAATTATAATACGGTAGACCTACAAGCAATCATTGAACATAAAGAATGATGAACACAACGACTTAAGCCATGATTTTTTCTTATTAATGATTACCACGACTAAAAATAATTTTATGCCCTTTTGAGATATCTTCATGACTCATATATTTGTTCTTATATTTTTAGCCTACTTTTCACATTTTGTGTGTGTCTGTCTGTCTGTCTGTCTGTCTGTCTGTCTGTCCTTCTGTCTGTCTGGCTGTGTGTGTGTCCCCCCCTATCAACTCCTAAACGGCTGCAGCAATCAAAACCAAATTTAGTATGAGTAAAGATGTGCACCGGAATAGCTCACGTCCATATTTGAAAATGATGTCAGTGCTACCAACTGCTGAAAAAACGCACTAGAAATTTGAGCTCCATGTTGGATATCCTGCAAGGTATGCATAGGAGCTATTCCAAAATTGGCACACATGTAGATAATACTATTTCAGTTTAATTTCCAGGAGGCCAACCATGACAGTGTTGCCAAAATAATGTTAAGCCTTCTGATAGGTCCAATGTTTAAATGCATATAACTTCTACACTATCAACTGGATTTCAACCAAATTTTGTATGTAATATCTGTACATAAACAGATATGACTGAGCGTATGCTTAAGAGCCACCAGGGCTGCCAACTGTTAATAATTGCTCTCTCTATTTTTTATCCAAATACCAATATATCAGAATGTGTGCAAGCCGACAGCTTTAAACTATGCTCACGTATAGTACCTGACATGTTTGATTAATTTTGGAGTAACTTATATACGTCAGTTCTACCAACATGATTCTATGCCTGCTGATAGGGCCAATTTTTAAATACATGTAACTTCTATACTATCAGTAGGATTTCATCCAAATTTCGCATGTGCTATGTGTAACATATCAGATATGACTATAAGTATTCTTCAGTGCAATCAGGGCTGCCAACTGTTAATAAATGCTGTCTATATTTTTTACCCTAATATCAATATATCAGAAAGTATGCAAGCCAACAGCTCTATACTTTGCACACGTATAGCACCTGACATTCTAGATTAATTTGGAGTAATTAATACAAGGCAGTGCTGATAACATGATTCTATGCCTGCTGATATGTCCAATTTTAAAATACATGTAACTTCTATACTAACAAATGAATTTCATCCAAAATTGGCACAACAAGATATCATAATATTTCAGATTATTTCTGACCAGCACACGCATGGTATTGTTGGCAACATGCTTTTACGCGTGCTGATAGATCCAGAGTCTAACTGCAAGTAACGTCCATTGGACTTCCACCAAATTTTGTATTCTGTACCTTAAGAGATGGAACTAAGAATATATTCAGTCACCAGGGCTGCCAACTGTAGTGCTCTATTAGGCTACATTATACCAGGTATATTTTGAACTAATTAGATATTTCGATATTACCAACTTAATTTCGTCATTATTCTAGATAGGTTCATATTCTGTAGAATAATCATTGGCATGAAAAGTAGGCTGTATAGTTCTTAACGGAACTTCTTGTTTTTTGTGAATTAGAGTGATAAGGTCATTTTAAAGTGAAATTCACATTTTTTGCGATTAGCACGATATTACAATGAAGAGCATGACATTTTGCTCTCAAGGATGTTTGAAGAGAAAGGGAAGAGAGATCAAAGATATCTCAACTCAAACCTGTTAGGTTTAATATTCTACAGTGAGAGCCTTCCCTAAAGAACGGAACCTCGCAAGCGTTGTGTGACTGTGGCTAGCTGCCTGTTGAGCAAGACACTGGTGCTAGCAGCAGCATAGCACCCAACTAGTTCAACACATGTACACTTTTTAACGTATTTAATAATCATCATTACAGTTGATGAATGATGAAAATGCTTATGGAATGGACTGTAAATCTTACTTTGAACTGAAACATATCACGAATGCACAGAGTTGTATTAATGATTTTATTACACTAATCTGACTAAAAGCCAGAACAACGACGACATAGCACTCAGAATAATAACTACATAACAACAAAGGAAAAACAAGGACCACCAAATCAGACTGGCCACTAGATAGGGCAGAGCTGCTGAATAGTTTTTTTTTTTTAGCGTATGGCTTTTGTGCCGGGAGTGTCCGAGGACATGTTCGGCTCGCCAGTTTTGTAGCTGCTTCGAGACGGACACCCAATGGGTGAGCTACAAGTACCGTTGGGGAGGAAAGTTGGTAGGGAAGGGCGAGGAGTTGGAAGGTAGTGGCTGTGGCCTATAGTGAGGGACCAACCCCGGCATTTGCCTGGAAGGAAGATGGGAAACCACAGAAGACCATCTTCAAGGTTGCCGGCGGGGGGATTCGAACCTCCTCACCTCCCGGATGTGAGCGACTGCCATTAGTCATGCCGTAACGACCACGGCTAACTCACCTGGTGCTGAATAGTTGACCATACAGCCACTGGCGGGCTCAGCTGACGTCCAGTCTCCAATCCAGCACCATCGACGTGCGGCCCGGCAACACACTGCTCCCACAAGAAGCAATCCTGAACATTCTCCCCCTGTTGAACTAGTTCAAGACCGTTATGCATTTGACATGCTGAGTTATGGGGAAGATAAAGGAACAAGTTTGTGGATTGACCTTCTCAATACTGTAGAACTAACTCTCACGTCGGCAACTCTAACTATTGTGGGATATCTTCCTCCGTTTTTGGTACGTGTTGACTTTGATGATTATTTTATTACAAAAATGTCTGTCCTTCAATCAACACTTTAAAAACATATAAGTTAATCAATAGTGGTACATGTTTTGGGCTACTGTATGAGACCCTTCATCAGCCACACTATAAAGAATGTATAGAACATCTCAAACACATTAAAGACAATTTAAAAGCCCTAAAAAACATATATATAAAACTTATTATTTAAAAAACATGCAGAAAACACAGAATAACAAGCATGCACTTGTCGTTGGAGCACGAGGTTGTGTGGGCGAAGTTCGTTCTGTTTTTCTTAAGATTACTACTTGTTAGGTCATGGACCAACATTTTCCAGCTTGAGGTGCCACTTACTCGGCCTCAGTTCCTGGGATTCGCCTCACATCCATTTTTCGTCCACCTTGACCTACTATTTCTATTACATGACGCACCAAATGTCTTACCACGTCTATATGAATGTTTCTCAAGCCTCATCTAACTCAGCACAACGAACTGAGACAGGCTGAGCCCGCTGGCGGGCTCAGCTGGGCGGGCTCAGCTGACGTCCAGTCTCCAATCCAGCGCCACCGACGTGCGGCCCGGCAACACACCGCTCCCACAAGAAGCAATCCTGAACAATGGTACTCAGATGAATTTCAGAGTAGTTACTGGAAATGATTTCCTTCATTTTCTAAACACACATTGCACCGACTTAGGAAGTTTTGGTACACTCGCAGTAATTCATTCTCACTGATATTTTGTATCAGTGCAGTTATTTCGTTCTCGAGAGCCTCCAGAGTACGCGGTTTGTTTCTGTATACCTTTTGTTTGAGGTTCCCACACGGCGTTGAAACGTACGAGCACATTTACTTGAAGACTTCTTGAGGAGATAAGTTTCCACTAGGAAAATTCGATGCTTTGTTCTATACCTAACCGTGTTCACTGGATACGAGATAGGCTACAGTACTTCACAACAAGTCTTCATCATCCATTTACAGTTCCAGTTTCGCGGCTACTGTTGACAAGCCTCTTCCACTCTCCTCAGTCTATGTACGTCTTGTTCTTCATGACATCATCTAGTGTCCTTCCCTTGGTTGCAATGTCTGACTTGACCATGTCCATCCAACGAGTTCTAGCTGTATTCTTGCTGACCTTGTAGGTTCCATTCTCATCACGTGTCCCAACCATTGAAGTCGTGATGAGCTGACTCTGGCAAGTAGACATGTCTTGATCACAGATTCCCTCCTTACCACTTCACTCCTTAACTTATCCATCTTGGTTCTCTGGATGGTGGACCAGGGAATGTAATCTCTGATACTTGAAGTCTTGATGAGTCTCGCTTTGTGAGGGTGCATGTTTCGATACCATACGTCAAGAGTGGTACAAAGTAACAGTTAAACATAGTTAATTACCTCAACTAAGGTATCTTGCCAACTCCATATGTACGAGGGCTGTTTTTTAAGTAAGGGCCTTTTTTTAAAATTAACCGAACATCTTATTTTGAAACCACATTTATTTTTAGGTTTTACATACCTTCCTCTATTTTTCTACATAGTCGCCTTGTTTATTTAGGCACTTGTCATACCTTAAAACTAAGTTCTGAAATCCCTCTGCATAAAAGTTTGCCGCCTGCTCTGACAACCAAGAATTCACACTTGAGGAAAATCCATCGATAGAGTGGTTATCATGAATATTCGGTCCTCGTGAATTTTCGTGTCAATTGCAGTCACCAAGTCATCTGTGATCACAGACCTGAGCGTTCATCGTCATGAACATTTTCACGGCCACTTTTGAACTCGCGTACCCATTTTCGCACTTTACCTTCCGTCATTGCGTTATCACCATACACCTCACAAAGCTGACGATGAATGTCTGCAGCCGACATGTTTCTTGCACTCAAAAAACGTATCACAGATCGTACCTCACACGCGGCGGGCGAATCAATAATCTTGAACATTGTAAAGATGCACAGTTCAGCGTACAGGTTAGCTACACAGCTGCAACTGACGCCTGCTTGTTCGCAAAGGATGCCGGGAGGTAGCGCGCATGCTTGTTGCGGCGTGCGCAATAACTACGGGCTTAAAAAGGCCCTTACTTAAAGAACAGCCCTCGTAATAAATGCAATGGTGGAGTATGTAGTGAAAACCTGAAAAACACAGGAAAGGAAGACTAGGGTAAGAAAACAACAGAATACGAGACAGACACTGAAGGGGACAAGAACCAAATTAAGTCATATAAATCTCTATTGTAAAAAACTGATTGTCGATTTTCTCTTGTTTTCTTTGATCGAGTTGTGAGCAAAGAATGATCTCTCTTGTGCAGGTGTTCAATACGAGAGGCTGTGCAAGTATCAGCTGAACTGGCAATCAATCTCAAGTTTACTTATCAGACTTTATCAAGGTAAGTATCCCTTTACCTTATATTGTGATAGTTCCACACCATTAGTGCTCTATAGTAGTATATCTGAAACGGTTATGCTTTGCTCCTTGTTGAGCGTACAAATGAAACGTTTTGACTGGTCCTTACTGTTTGGTGATAAATGTAACTGTTTACCTTTGCCTCAGCTATGTTGTTTTAATGGGCGCCAAGCCCTCAACGAAATGTTGAAATCTAAATTTGTATTTAACAACGTCTAGCTCTGGTAGAACATCTTCAAGACTCTATTCACTCAGATCGTGGTATGATTTGATCATTAACCCAACAAATAATTGTATCAGGAGAAGGAATTGGTCTATATCTAATGCTACCTACTGAAAGCAAAGATTGCATTGTTAAAAGAAATGAATTTATTGTATAAAACAAGTATTGCAAAAATTAATAATAATAATAAGTTTAAAATTTAAATTGGAGCGTTGCGACTTTAATATTACCGATAGCGAATTACGTGAGAACGGAGTCTGATAAATTATTGATTTTACTCTTATTCCCAAGCTATGAAGTTACTGAATACTGAATATAAAACAAAGAGAAACGAGAGATTGAGTAGTACTGCGTCATTCGCGCTTACCACTGGAAATTGCCGAAGCATTTCCCTCGTACTGGATGATGCTGAGAGCTTCCCACTGTTTCCTGGACGCCGTCATCTCCTTCGTTAGTAGTTGATATACTTGTAGATTTGGTGACTTTATGGTCCGAACATCGGAGCCATACACTCGTACAACCACACTGGTTAAGTCTTACAAAGATAGTCCTCCACTCCACGGAACATCGGAGCGACTCACACGTGCAACCGTACTGGTCAAGTCTTACACAGATTGTCCTTTACTCCACGGCGCGCCAAACGATATATGCACTCGTCGGCTTCCCACTCCAGTGCCGAATTCCAGCTTACGTGGTCCCCACTGATTGGCTGTGCCACCCCGCTACTTCCCTCCTTAGGCTCAATACACACGGCGCGCGGAGGATGTCGATTGCCGTTCCATACTATCCGCCTTTTCTTGACGTTGCAACCCCGGCTTGCGTAATGGTTCTTGACAAGAATCAGCCTGTACATGAATTCCCAGTGAGTCATGTCTCTCATAATACCCTAACTGACGAAACTCCGTAAAATTCCGTAATCACATAATTTTCTATGATAATGTCGTTCGTAATAATTTGCTTGATAGTGTTTTCTAAGACATAGAAAACCTATCTGTATGCTTATAATTTTATAAAAATGCTCCAAAAATACCATAATAATAATAATAAGTTAATAATAATAATAATAAATTAACATGAAAAATTCTCTTGGCTGAACAATTTGCCGCGTAAATAAATATAGAATGGCTTCCTACTGACTTATGCCAGTGGCATAAAAACCTCTCGAAAAACACGTTACATATTCGCCTCGGATCATCGGATGATTTACCGTGACGACGGTCCATTATCCGATTATCCCAGACACGTTAATAATCCCCATCCAAAATACATATTACATAAATGAAATCACCCTAAATTACAGATATATACACTCATAATTTTTCTTTACGCACTTTGCGTCAAAGTTTTTTGTCACTATGGATTGCACTTTGCAACCAGTCCAATGTTTTTCATATAGAATAGTGTTCCACGGATATTTCCGCCTCTCAAATTTCTCTATGTTGGAAAAATAGACATAATTACTGTGTGAGCACTATGTATATGAGATGTCACATCACATGCGTCAAGGTGTTCTGATATATGTATATCTCCCTAGAACTTCCTAATTTCACTGGAGGTTCCTTCCTTATTGTGAAATTTAATCCCACTTATCACTGAGCACATGATCACACTATTGTGGCAGCGCATCGTGACCATAATACTTAATCTCTCTTTATAACAGACGAAATTAATATTGATTTCTGAAAAAAACAACCAGTAAATGCGCATTACATATAACACCAAATATTTCTGTGCCGTAAGTCTTGTTAAGTTTCCGTAGACCATATTCTACTTAATACTAGTTCTCAACTCAGACCAGTTCTCCTCACACAAATAATACCATTGTACAAATTACCTTAAATTACACACTTACAAATCTTACATGGCGAGGCCGTAAACAGAAATCACGTGTACTGTTATGTATGAGTTTCATGAAGGACTGTCTCGCCTTCTGATGGCCCATCTTTTATCTCGTGGACGCCTTAAGCTAACAAACGCTCCCCCATCTCTTGGAGATAAATGGGAATCCATCAGCGCTACCAAATTCTGGCCTTGGTGTATCGAGACATTTTAGTGCTCAAGAGCATCCGACAATCCCGTCATATTTCCCTGTACCTTAAAAACTCTCAATTACTTACATACTACCCCCCCTGTGTGACTTCTGATACGCCTGCCTGGAAGACCATATCCTCCCACGCACCAAATACCACACTTACTCATTTGATAGGCTGGCTCGCCAGCTAAACACACTTACTTTATGACACATACTTAATGTCATCACGTTGCTCCACTAACCTATTTCTCAGTGTCTGTAACGATGCCCTGTTGCTATTGTCCACACATGCACATATTAAAATACCGTCCTCTGCTTTAACCACAGGATAATCCCTACGTTCCTCGATAGCATGTCTGCAAGAATGTTATCTTTACCTTTAATATATTTTACTGTGAATTCGTATTCCTGCAGAGCAAGAATCCACCTGCTAACTCTGTTAGAACTGAGTTTACAAGTTCTCATATACAGTAATGCATGGTGATCTGTGTGGATCTCAAATTTCCCCCCTACTAAATACATTCTAAATTTCCCTAAACTGAAAACAATACCTAAAAGCTCTAACTCAGTAATCGTGTATCTTTTCTCTGCTGCTGTCAGTCCTCGCGAGGCTAAAGATACAATGCACAGATTACCCTCATCATCTTTCTGACATAATACTCCAGCAATGCCTATATGTGAAGCATCTGTCATAACCACATATTCCTTATCTTTTAACGGATATTTCAGCACTACAGCTTTCTCAAAACCTTCCTTCAGCGCTCTGAAAGCCTGATCATGCTTGGATTCCCATCTCCACCGAGTCCCACTTTTAAGCAATTCCCTGAATGGTTCTACCAACCCTGAGTATTTAAGAACGAACCTCCTGAAAAAGTTGCAAATTCCCAGGTAAGTTTTTAACTGTTTAACATTCTGTGGCACCTCTGCGTGAAGTATCTTATTAACCCTACTTTCTTCTGGTGTTACACCTCTACTCGACACTCTATGACCTAAAAATGTCACTTCTGGCTGACAGAATGACGACTTAGACAGCTTCAAAGTGAACCCTGCCTGATCTAACTTCTGAAAAACTATATCTAAATGACGTAGATGCTCCTCAAAACTGCGTGAACTTATTACCATATCATCTATGTAAATGGTTACAAACTCTCCTGTGTCATCCCCTAATGCGATGTTTAAAGCCCTAATTCCTAATTAAAGCTGCTGAACTACTCTTTAACCCATAAGGTACCCTGCAAAACTGATAAAGGTTATATTTATGACTAAAAGCTGTAAATGGTCTATCTTCGTACATAAGTGGCACTTGCCAAAAACTGGAACTGAAATCTACACAACTGAAATACTTCTTCCCCTCAAATGTTTGCATTAATTCCTCTATTGACATAGATTTCAGCTGATCTGAAATAATTCTACTGTTAACCAAACGAGCGTCTAAACAAATACGAACTGTGCCGTCGGTCTTGGGTACCGTGATCAAAGAATTAACATACGGACTGTTAGAGTGCTCAATAATCCCATCTTCAAGCATCTGGTTAATTTGTGCCTCAACTGCACTCTGATAAGCGAAAGGTACAGGATATCTATGTCCTGTGAATACTGACCTATCTATAACGTTCAATGAATGTGTATAGCAATTGGCCATACCAATGCGATCCTCAAAAACTCTCTTATTACACAATAACACATCATAGAGCCGAACACACTGTTCATCCTCTATATTTCCCTGAAATGCAGCAACACGTAACGAGTCCTCTAGACTACCGTTTGTAATCACACTGCCCACAAAACCTGGAGAACCCCGCTCTACGGCTGGCGATATCTCATTTAAAGTACAAATCACACCTACAATACTACTCCTCTGAATATGGTCATTGAACGCTACTTCTACTTCAGAATCACCCCATTTAAATTTCAAACTCCCTACATCATAACATAAGTTACCAGACACTCTACTTAGCCACTCTGAACCCAAGATAACATTGAATACTAAATTTGGAATTACAAGGCTAATCTGCTTCTCTACATGATTATTAATTTTAATGTCTACTAAAACTTGCTTAGAAATTACTTTAGACCTCTTCCCAACAGCTGTGATAACAAAAGTGCTTTTAATTTCTCATCTCCTCAAAATTTACTCCAGTTCCTTTCATTTTATCATAAAATGCACTACTTATGCAACTCTTCATACTACCACTATCAATTAAAACATCTGTGTACACCTCGGACACGTTAAATTTAACTATGGGGCTCTTACTAACCACTTCCTGAATGATACCTTCATCATTTAGTTCATGTAATAATTCATTTCTTACATTTAGGTCATAGGGTTCCTGTATAATTGTAAGGACAGGGCATGCTACACACTGAGATTCTGACCTTACTTCGCAGCCTTCTATTTTGTTCTAATTTAGCATTTAAAGTTTCATTACTCTCTCTATTTTCCCTACAGTTTTGTTCTAATTTGGCGTTTAAGGCATCTGTACTTCCTTTATTTTCCCTACTGTTTTGTTCTAGTTTCGCATTATTTTGCTCGAGTTTAGCGTTGTTTTGTTCTAATTTTTTATTTAAGGCATCACTACTAACTTTGTTCTGAAACATGAACTCGAGAAGTAAAGTTTTTAATTCTGGTTGGCCGCCTACACTCCCTGTTTCAGTATCGGGATTTACCTCCGCTACCCCGGTACTACCATCACTCGACATACTGCTCGTATCATCACTCTCCAGTTGATGACCACTAGGTAACCTCATCTGTCTTTCTTTCTCATCCCCCATAATGATATACACTGATAAAGACAAATAACCCCCCAAAATACAGGCACAGAAATATATACCCTTCTCCTTCCACAAATGTTATTAGGTTTTCAGCCCCAAGTTGTCGGCGACAAATGAAACGGTCTCGCTTTGCTCCTTGTTGAGCGTACAAATGAAACGTTTTGACTGGTCCTTACTGTTTGGTGATAAATGTAACTGTTTACCTTTGCCTCAGCTATGTTGTTTTAATGGGCGCCAAGACCTCAACGCAATGTTGAAATCTAAATTTGTATTTAACAACGTCTAGCTCTGGTAGAACATCTTCAAGACTCTATTCACTCAGATCGTGGTATGATTTGATCATTAAACCAACAAATAATTGTATCAGGAGAAGGAATTGGTCTATATCTAATGCTACCTACTGAAAGCAAAGATTGCTTTGTTAAAAGAAATGAATTTATTGTATAAAACAAGTATTGCAAAATTAATAATAATAATAAGTTTAAAATTTAAATTGGAGCGTTGCGACTTTAATATTACCGATAGCGAATTACGTGAGAACGGAGTCTGATAAATTATTGATTTTACTCTTATTCCCAAGCTATGAAGTTACTGAATACTGAATATAAAACAAAGAGAAACGAGAGATTGAGTAGTACTGCGTCATTCGCGCTTACCACTGGAAATTGCCGAAGCATTTCCCTCGTACTGGATGATGCTGAGAGCTTCCCACTGTTTCCTGGACGCCGTCATCTCCTTCGTTAGTAGTTGATATACTTGTAGATTTGGTGACTTTATGGTCCGAACATCGGAGCCATACACTCGTACAACCACACTGGTTAAGTTTTACAAAGATAGTCCTCCACTCCACGGAACATCGGAGCGACTCACGCGTGCAACCGTACTGGTCAAGTCTTACACAGATTGTCCTTTACTCCACGGTGCGCCAAACGATATATGCACTCGTCGGCTTCCCACTCCAGTGCCGAATTCCAGCTTACGTGGTTCCCACTGATTGGCTGTGCCACCCCGCTACTCCCCTCCTTAGGCCCAATACACATGGCGCGCGGAGGATGTCGATTGCCGTTCCATACTATCCGCCTTTTCTTGACGTTGCAACCCCGGCTTGCGTAATGCTTCTTGACAAGAATCAGCCTGTATCTGAATTCCCAGTGAGTCATGTCTCTCATAATACCCTAACTGACGAAACTCCGTAAAATTCCGTAATCACATAATTTTCTATGATAATGTCGTTCGTAATAATTTGCTTGATAGTGTTTTCTAGGACATAGAAAACCTATCTGTATGCTTATAATTTTATAAAATTGCTCCAAAAAATACCATAATAATAATAATGATAATAAGTTAATAATAATAATAAATTAACATGAAAAATTCTCTTGGCTGAACAATTTGCCGCGTAAATAAATATAGAATGGCTTCCTACTGACTTATGCCAGTGGCATAAAAACCCCTCGAAAAACACGTTACATATCTACCACTAATTATACCAGGGACATGATGGTGCAGTGGTCAATCTGCTTGCCTCTCACCAAGGCAGACCGTGTTCCATTCCCAGTCATTTCATGTGAGATTTTCTAAGTGAAATATCACATCCTATGGTTTGGATTCCACGTAAAATGGAGGTCCGTGGCTCATGATTGAGATTAACAGTCGTGTAAAACTTCAAGTTCCTTCCTTTTACTAATTATTCCCATTGCTATTGGATGAGGTGAGATGATCTTTTATGTGCTGAATACCGTAGTATTTACGGTCGGATTTCCTTCTTCGTGCCAACTTCATTAGATGAGTTAGTGAGAAATGGATTTGGTTAAAGCAGAGGTTCCCAAACTTTTCAAACTACGGACTCCCACGAAAATTTTAATAATTTCACGGACCCCTTGTGATTAAGAAAATTAATAAACTGTTCAGCACAGAAAGTGCTCAATATTATTTTTTGAATTCTTCTTCTTCTTCTTTTGAGACCACATAGGATCACTTTAACCAACCATTAGTTCGTCGACTTGTAGGAACTGTACAAGCCTTGTGGTCCTCCCAGTACTTCATTATGCGCATTGATTGTCTTGCCCTTTCTTAGGCGGAAAATTTATTGAATTAATATAATATTAATTATTTATTTATTTGTTTAATAATGAAAATGTGTTATATTTATAATCAAAGGGATCAGACTTGAAAAATTACATCAAATTTACTTCAATGTCAACAGTGAAGTTGCTTTTTAGTAATAAGCTCAGAGATGTATGGTTTAATGTCTGATAATTTCAGTATTAAGTCAGTCACAACTTTAAGTCTGTTTCTTGACTTAGATTTCACATATGTATTATGAAACTAAATTTTAGAATTAAATACATGATTAAATATAATTTTAAAAATGAATATACTGTATTATAAAATTGCATTTCACAACATAAAAAATCAAGGGAAAATAGAAAATTATTCCAATTAAAACTACCCCTCGGACCCCCTGAAACCTTATTGCGACCCTCTGGGGAACCACTGGGTCAAGGAGTTGGAAGAAAGCAGCTGTTTTCTGTTAGAATGTACTGTCCCAGTATTCGCCTGACACTGTAAATGAGAAACTATGGAAACCATTTCAAGAATTGTCAATGGTCAGGTTGAAACCAGCTCATGTTCTGAATCCAGAGATAGCTTTGGCCTTTTGTGTAGCTCCCCTGGTCAGTAGTGTTCTGTAACTCTACTTAGTATAAAACCAAGTCCCCGATTCTTGGATGTAACGGGTAATCTTGAGAACCACTGGATGGATTTTGATGAGGTTCTCGTCATTCTGTAAAGGATTTCTCGAGGAAGGTGTCTGTAGAAAGAAAATTCATTTATAACCAAAGGAAGCAGAGCAGTAACGATTTCAGTGAATCTAGTCAAAGAAAAACCTGCCGTCCGTGAGCCTTTTAAGCTTACGCTGGGTGAACCATTAAAAATATCTATATACTATGAGTGTAAGAATTGATCAGCATGGAAAGTTCTACAAAAAGGTCCGCAATAGCATATCTCTATCTTCAATACATCGCCCACTGTTAGTGTTTTTACGTTTTAATTTCTTCCAACCATCTCCATTCATGGAAATTTAAATTACGAGTTAGCGAGCGAGCCTATCGCCCCAGCTTCGGCTAGCATCAAACTTGTCGAGTCGTGTCGAGTTAAGACTTCAGAGAAGAGTATGTTTGGAGTTTCGCTGTTCACCTCGGCTTTTCTGAATTGAGTTTGGGACCTACCGTCTGTGTGCCTTTTAAGCTTACACTGGGTAAACCATTTAAGATACCGGGCAGAGCTGGGGCAGGTTGCTAGTTGAAGTTAAATAAAAATTGTAGAGACCACTTTAAATATTTAGGAGAATTTATAACATATAAACGTTAAGGCAACGAGGCATATTAGAATAAACAAATTGACTAAAGCACAATATACCACCAAGAACACACATGACAAAAAGGATATTCCAGTAGCTACAAAATTAAAGCATTATAAAACAGTCACACAACCAGAAGTGAAACCATCTTCAAGACAACAAATACTGCAGAAAGAGACGAAATAGAACGAAGATTAATCAGAGCATGCATAAAGAAACAATATTAAGTGGATGGGCATTGGAAACAGTGTACAAGGAGATGGAAGTGGTAATGAGCACAATTAGCATTTCATTCTATGGACATTTAATCAGAACACTGGAAAGCCGAAACAATACAGTACTTAACTGAACCCTGTACCTCTGTTAAGGAATTTCTTCAATTTCAATTTCTTCACAACTTTACGTCTGACCAGGACATGGGAAATCTGTTGTTTCCTCACGGCCTTGAATTGGTTTATTTCCATCATTATGAATTCAGAAAGATAGAGAATTTACTGCACAATACAATACTTGTGACAAATTCTGCATTCAAATCAGAACTAGTGTGGATGTGCTTGTACAGCTGGCTTGTTTTTCTTCTTTCCTCTTGCTTCAAGATCTCGGCTGGCCGTGTCATGCATCTAGTTTGTTCCGTGTGATCAGCATGCAGAGAATCAAATGTAATGATCTTTGCCGCTTGGTCTAGGAACTTATAACGTACCCTTCTAATTTTTATTAGGGGGCTGCGTGGCACAGTCAGTAGAGGCACTGAGCTTGTAACTGAAAGGGAGTGGGTTCGATCCCCACCAGGTAGTGGATTTTAGAAACAAAACTACGTACCACTTTTGGAAACGTAAATAGCCCTGGGGTTCACTCAGCCTACACCAGAAATGAGTACCAGAGTAATTCCTGGGTGCAAAGACAGCCGGGCGTGGAGCTGGTAACTCCATCCCATCTAGTGCCGATGTCACAAAAAGTGGAAGCCTCTACCTTCCACTACACCCAGGGCCTTCATTGCTTGTACGGAGTTGGCTTTGCTTCTAATTTTTATTGTTTAAATCTACAGATTTAACAACCTTTAACAATTCTTTTAGTAATTGAAACAAATTGTTCTGTATTGATGTATCCAGTGATTTTTGCTATGAGCTTTGCATTTGTACAGCTTTTAAGTTAGCAGCATTGGCGGTGAGAGGTGTGTGAGCATATAATACAAAGCTAGGAATTTAGTCAAACCTAGGGATAGCTTAATTCTCATGGAGGAGAAAAACAATTGATCCTATGTGAATTAGAAGTGGGGCTTTTAAGTAAATTAAAAAAATGTATTCAAATTTTTCTGTAAAAAAATAGGGGTGCAGCTGTTACACGATAGTTGATATGCAATTAAATGCTGTAACCATATTAATTATCTGACAACTTTGGCTTCTTTACAGTTCCGTTCAGTTTCTTTAGCACCTCTTTCTCCTTCACAAAACTCTCATTTTTAGAGGTGGTCCACCACTGCACAGTGGGTCAAAATCGAAATCTAGGAGGACAAAATTATTTATTTTCATAATTAAAAAATCAAAATTTATTACTTCTACAGCATTCTCATATAATTGCCGCTCACTATTCTGGGATATAAACGCATCTTAGTGTAAATCTGTCACCACTGTTCAAGCAGTCTGAATTGGAGGGTGAATGTAAGTGGCTGTGGTTTGTTTGTATTGTATTTTTTATTCATCCATTCAATCATATAATGTACATTGTACAATGATATAGGACACGTCAATTCACAAACTAATACTAATTTACAATCACAATAATAATATAGGCCTACACAAGGATAACCTTACATCATTTAGTCCTATGAATACATAACTATTGATATTCTAAAAACTCTGAATAGAAGCAGTGCTCCAGCAAGAACTCTTTAGTTTTTATTTTGAACTTTATGTAATTTGCTGTACTTTTAATATTATTTGGCAAATGATTATACAGCATTATAGCTGCATGGAATACACCATTTTTACATAGTGTTGTATTTGCAGCATGTACATGAAGATTGTTCTTTTGTCTGGTCTGGTAGTTATGTATATTTGAATTCATCTCAAAGATATCCTCATTTCCTAAGCTTTGTTTGACAAATAATAGAAGTTCAAAGATGTAAATACATGGCAAAGGTAAAATTTTCAGTTGTTTAAACAGAGGCTTACATGTATGCAATCTAGTAGTTCCTTTCATTGTTCTAATTATTCTTTTCTGGATAATAAAGATTTGGTGAGCAGCAGGTGAATTTCCCCAAAATATGATTCCATATTTCATAAGCGAATAGCAATAAGCAAAATAAGTACTAAGAACAGTTCTCCAGCTAGTCGATTGTCTTAATACTCTTAATGCATAACAACTTGAGCTTAGTTTCTTGGCAAGTTTAGTGGTATGAGAGTTCCATTTTAGGTCATCCTGCAACCAAAGGCCTAAGAATTTAGTAGAAGAGGCGTTACCAATTTTAAGGTCATTTAAGATTATGGAGGGAGAATTAATACTTTTATTCTGAGCTATGTGAAAGTTAAGAGCCACTGTTTTACTAGTGTTGATAAGGAATCCATTATTGTTGAACCATAAGGACAGCTGACCTGTTACTTCCTCTACTGATTTTTGAAGTTCAGTGTCATTTTCACCCCTCATCAAAACACTTGTATCATCTGCGAATAGTACAGTTTTAAATGCAGGTATCTGAGATGGCAAGTCATTTACGTAAAGGAGAAAAAGTAGTGGCCCTAGAACGGACCCCTGCGGAATGCCATACTTCAAAAACATAGGATCTGAGTGGTAATATTTAAATATGTTTGTGGTATTTTCTAAACATTTTTGTTCGACGATCTGTTGGCGATTATTTAAATATGACTGAAACCACTTACTAGTGATACCCCTGACACCATATTGATGGAGTTTATCAATTAGTATCTGATGATTTATCACATCAAAAGCTTTAGACAGGTCCAAAAACAGGCCACATACTCTCTTCCTTTCATCAAGTGACTCAAAAGCAGGATTTAAAAATTCATAAATTGCTGACATTGTTGATTTTCCTTCTCTAAAGCCATGTTGAGAGTCAGTTAACAATTTATATTTGTTTATGAAGCTAATTAGACGGTTGTACATTATCTTCTCTAAATTTTTGAAAATATCGACAATAAAGAAATAGGTCTATAATTGGTTACGTTTTCTCTATCTCCCCCTTTAAATAATGGAATTACTTTTGCAATTTTAAAGATATCTGGAAATATTCCTGACATGAGAGATTGGTTACAGAGGTGTGTTAAGGGGGTAATTATATTTTGGATACATTTTTTAATTAGTATATCAGGAATGTTATCAACTCCTGAGCAATGTTTATTCTGTAGGTTCTTTACAATATTGAGGATTTCTGCTTCTGTAACATTTTCAACAAACATTGATTTTTCATTAAATGTTATATTCGCGAGTGTTGATTTTATTGCTTGTATATTGTTTACATTTAGTAGTTTTTCAGCTATGGTAGCAAAATGCTCATTAAAAATTCTTGAGACATTTTGTGGGTCATTGATCTCCTTGGAGTCTTCTGATAACGTTATGTTATTTACTGCCGGTTTTGTTTGCCTGGTTTCATTTTTTATGATATTCCACATAGCCTTAGTTTTATTTTTAGATTCCAGGATATAATTATCATTTGAAATTCTCTTTGCTAATTTTATAACTTTGTTAAGTATGGTCTTATAGGTCTTGAAATACATGTTAAATTCATTGGAGGTTTCGTGCGTACTTTGAAAATCGTGGAGGAAACGCTTTCTTTTGCATGAAGTAATTATTCCAAGAGTAAGCCATTGTTTTGATGGAGAAGAAACTTTCAGTCTGATACTCTTCAAAGGAAATGCAATATCAAAATAATACAGGAAAATATTAATGAATTCCTGGAATTTTTTGTTTGTATCTATTGACTTGTACACACCTTCCCAAGTTTCTCGTTTTAACAAGTTGTTGAAATAGTTTATATTGTGCTGACTAAAGCTTCGACATTTATCAAACTGAGCATTGTAAACTGGGTTTGAAATATTTAGAGTTATTATTTGAGCTCGGTGGTCACTGAAACCTGTGTTGATTACTTCGAGAGAGTTGCAGTTCACATTGTCATTAATTATTATCTGGTCAAGTCTGGTTGCACTAGTTTTTGTTATTCTTGTGGGTACTGTTACTGTGTGAATTAGATGATGGGAGCTTAACAAATTTAGCAATTCCCTTCTCTCCGTACTTTCCTCTAAAAAGTTAATATTGAAATCTCCACAAAGAACTATTTTTTTATTAAATTTATTTATTTTATTTATTACCACTTCTAGTTTATTCAGAAATAACTTTGCACTATTTCCTGGTGAACGATATATACAGATGAGAATTAAATTTTCCTTTGGGATAGAAATAGCTGTTGCCTCAAAATTTTTATCCATGCATAAGTCATCGGGAATTGGTATAGGCTTAAATTCTATGTTTCCTTTGATATAGATACATACACCTCCATGCTCTGATGTTGATCTACAGTAGTAGCTAGCTAAAGTAAACCCTGGTATGACAGCATGATTGATTTGTTCAGGTTTCATCCAGTGTTCAGACAAGCACAGGATGTGGATATCTTTGAGTGATGTTTGTAGAAGCATATCGATATGAATTAGTTTATTATTAAGTGACTGTACATTTTGGTGAAATATTCTGATTGAGGAACTCTGTGCATTTGTACTGTTGTTAAGCTTGGGGATTATAGTTCTTGCAGGAGCACTTACCTCTGTTCTAAAAAACTCTCGCCACCAAGTGAATTCACTGATTCTACAGTAGTCGGACTTGCAGTATGCGGTAGTGGGATGACTGGTCCGTGGGAGTGGAACTTTTTGTTGATTTCCTCCGCTACTTGTGAACAGATCTGTTGCTTTCCTTTGGTGTTTAAGTGAAGACCATGTCGGGTAAACAGTTCTCTTGGTACATCAATATCAAGAAAGTGAACATGCTGATATAGTCTGGATAGTGCTCTAAGCTTTTTGTTCGTCCTCTTTACCTCCTTGTTGACACACGATTCTTCCATTAGATCATGTCTGAGTGGGATGCCTAAGAGTATAACGTTTGTACCTGAAAGTAGTGGGAGCTTATCTTTGTAGGCTTGTATTGCACCATTCGCTTAGTTTTTCGCTACATCGTTCGTACCCCCCCACAAAACAACATAATCTTCATGAGTAAGGTTTCTGCACATTTCAATACAATTTTCCAGAACATTTTTAACTCTAGCGCCTGGTTTGGTGACGCTACTTACCGCAAAGTCCCTTGATACTTTTAAATTGAGCTCTTCTGAACATCCTTTCCCATGACTGTCACTGAGGAGGAGTACTTTCCTTTTTGAGGTTATGTACGTGGCTAACTTCCGCACTTTTTCCGGCTTACAGTTTGTTGATGCCCTTGTATGTGGTGTTTCTTCTGAGACGGATTCAGTTTCAGCAAGAACGTCGTACATATTTTTTGTGGGAACAGCTTGGCTAACTGTTTCCCGCACACGTGGTTTAGGCCTACATTGGCGTCCGCGATTTGCCACCACCACATTCCACGAGTCCGGCGATGACGGGGGATTGTTGCGGTCGTTTACGTTATGTCTGAGTACACTGTTTTCGGCTTTTAATTTTGATAGTTCTTCTTGGGTGTGCTTAAGGTCCCTATTCAAAATGTCGATGATTAACTGTAGAGATTTCACACTCTCACTCGATGCCTTGCCACACAGCGTGCACAGTATATCACTCGTATTTACACCTAAATGTACCTCTGATGGTTTACTATCAATGTCACACATACTAGGTGTCTTCCTACACGATATTTTATCACTGGAGTTAATTACGGAACTGTCCTCGTCTACATTTTCGATATCTTTAAGAGAGCGGTATACTTTGTCTACATACACGGCAGCCATCTTGTCGATCCTTGTCTTTGTGGTTAGTGTGATGCTTTAAGATGGAACATGCAGCTGAAGGTATGATCTTTGAAACGTGTTTCAGTTATTAATGGGCGTAATTGTTGCATGATTTTAGCTATATTTGCACTCTTCTTCTTCTTCTGCTTTTACGGCCTCATTGGACCACTTCAGTCAATCATTTCTTGGTCCTCTTCTTCAGTAAGTTTCCTTTCCGAGTCGCACAGTAGCTCTTCATTCGCTCTGATCTTCTCAGGCGTTCCTCATCTGTAAATACCCTTTTTACTGTATTACGTTTGTCTATTTTAGCCTGAAATCTTATTTTTATATCTCTCAGTTTTTTTTTTTAAATTTTGTTGTTTTGTTTTGCAAGTCATCCAAGGTTATTTCCAATTCTTTCATATCTTCTCTAATTTCCTTAATCCATCCTACTTGTTGTTTCATATTCCAAAGTTTCACTACAATTTTTCTTGATAACCTGGTTTCTGGTGTCCTCATGATGTGACCAAAGAAAGAAAGCCGTTTCTTCCGAATAGTATCAGTGATGGGCTCCAGTTCTCTGTATACCACTTCATTTGGTACTATCCGCCACTGTCCATCTTTCTGATATTTTTTATTTATGCATGTTCTAGCTATTCTTCTTTCTACTTTTAAAATTTTGTCGATTCTGTTTTTCTGAGTAACTTTAAAAAGAGTTTCACTTTCATAGGTCACCTCTGGTTGAACCACCGTCTTGTAATGTTTTAATTTTGTTGTGATTGATAGACATTTTCTTTTATATGTAGACCATGTTAATTTTTGGGCTTTTATCATTTTATTAGTTCTTTCTTGCCATACAGGTTTCTCATCCAAGTTGTAAGTTATAATTTCTCCTAAGTATTTAAATTGCTTCACTATTTTAACTTTCTTGTTATTTACTGTTATGTGATTGATTACAAGTGGATTTGCTACCATTATCTCTGTCTTTTCAAATGATATCTGAAGTCCAATTTTTTGTGCTATATTTTGTAGGCTTATTATTTGATTTCTGGCTTCTTGAATATTATTAGCCAGTAACGCCAAGTCATCTGTGAATCCCAAGCAATTTAAGTCTATTTGATCTTTCTTGTTTCCAATTCTTATGTTCCTAGGATTTTCCCTGTACCATTCCCTCATTACATATTCCAAAGCACAATTGAAAAGTAGAGGCGATAAACCATCTCCTTGTCTTAATCCTGTTTTAATCGTAAATGGTTCAGATATTTCTCCTCTGAATTTTACTTTAGATTTGGTGTTTGTTAGAGTTAGTTTTATAATTTTTATTAATTTGGGATGAAGACCGAAATTCCTTAGTATTTTCAGCAATGAAGATCTATGTATACAATCATAAGCTTTTTTGAAGTCTACGAAGGTTATGACTTGCTGTTTTTGTCTACTTTTGTAATACTCCATTACTAATTTTAAGGTGATTATCTGTTCAGGGCAGCTTCGCCATGGACGAAATCCACCTTGATATTCTCCTATTTCCAGTTCTAATTGATCTTTACAACGATTATATAGAATTCGTGACATGATTTTATATGTGATATCCAAAAGGGAAATTCCTCGATAGTTGTCAGGATTTGATTTTTCTCCTTTCTTGTGTAATGGATGTATTATAGCAGTAGTCCAATGGTCTGGCAGTTCTTCTTTGATCCAAATGTTCACTATGCATTGGTGTAATGAAATCTTGACTGGTTCTGCTGCAATTTCCACAATTCTGCAAATGTTTGATCTTCTCCACTCGCTTTGTAGTTTTTGAGCTCTCTCAGCGCTTTGTAGACTTCTTGGATTGTGGGTGGATTTATGTTTTCTGATGGTGTTTTAATAGTGGTGTCTGTATTTATTTGAAGCAGTTCTGGTGGATCTTCGCAATTTAGCAACTTGTTGAATGTTTCTGCTAAAATTTCTGTATTTCTTTTATTACTATGAGCTAACTTGCCATTTTTGTCTTTTAACATTAATGTTGGAAGTTCATATCTGTGTAGTTGTTTGCTAAAAATTTTGTAGTAATCTCTTGAGTTTGTTTTTGCGCTATTTGTTTCGATCATCAGAAGTATATCCTTTTGGTATAGCCGTTTAACCCCTCGTATTATTTTTTGAGTTATCTTCCTTTGTTTTATGAGATCCAAGTGTGATTCATCTGTTTTTTGACTCTGATACCGTAACCAGGCTTGATGTCTATCTTCCACTGTATTATCACACTCATCGTTCCACCATTGGTGTTTCTTCCTTGGATTTATTGGGGCTACTTGTTCAGCTATTTGTTTCAATTCGGGAACTATTTCCTCTAGATCATCTGTTATTTTAATATATCTAGTTCGTTCTTTGTACATGATATTGACCTCCACACAGAGCCGGCCCTAGGACTTTTTGAAGTGTAAGCAAAGAACATTTTGGCGCCCCCATCCCCCTCCCCCCATCCCGCCCTATACTTATCAGAGTACCTTTACTATTTTTACTAAACGTGTTATATGGCCAAAAGGTAAAAGGCAAAGGGATACACAAAAAATAACTTAAAACCAAACATTTATTTACAGGTCATTTAACAAATCATTTTCAATGGCCAAAGTAGCTAGTTCACTCATGTACTCTTGGCTTAAAGTTGATTGCAAGTATGATTTTATAAGTTTTAACTTCGAAAAACGTCTTTCTCCACTGGCCACTGATACCGGGAGCGTTAGCAGAATCCTCAATGCAACAAAAACATTTGGAAAAATGTCCACATAACCACTTTTGGTTATAAAAGACAAGGCTCCAGCTGGGTGACTTCCAAGGGGTAGCATTGGTGAAAAAATTTGCAGTTCTTCGAACAGATCAACTACGTTCACATCACTGTCTCGTCTATCACACAAAACGGTTTGAAGTTGCTTACAGGCTTTCTTCAGCTCTTGTTCGTTCAAATTCTTCCAGAAGCTAGCAATGCCATAAAGAAATTTGAAACTTTCACTATGGTGTTCCATTAGCTCAAATCTCTCCCTTAATGAGGCTATTGCTGTGTCAAGTACGACAAAGAAGAAGTTAACTTTAAATGCATTTTTTCCAGAACGTACAGCTTCATCTTCACTCTCATAGGAGAATTGTTTTTTTTACTTTTCTTGGCCGAAGTAGGGTTTCTTTTTCAAAGTTAGCATCAACCTCGATTTTCTGCAAGTTCTTTTGCATCTGTAATGACACTGTTTAGTCCTTGATCTGATCTCATCTTTTCCAAAAATGATTTTACACTTTTAATAAGATCCATTGAACTTTGTAGGTCATTTGTGACTTTTTGCAACAGTTTACTAACCATACTGGTTTAATGCAGGATCTCATGCCATGTCACTAAGCAGCATAGAAACTTGAAGTTTTGCAGTGTTTTCAAATCCTACGGCAGTGTACCTACCAAATGCATCAAGTTTCTGATCTTGAGAAGCTTCATATAAAGCATCATGCACTTCTAACATTTGCAGTTTTGAATATGAATAGGGGATTCCTCATGACTGGTCAAAGTTTTGCTCAAGTTTTGCCAGTCAGAATACCCTTGGTCACCAGCAAGAAGATAATTATCATTTCCAAAAAGTTTGCAAGCAAAACAAAAACTGCGTTTTTCAATATGGAATATATTAACCAAATCCTGCGGACTTGCTCTCCGTTTCAAAGCTTCCTTGTGTAATGCTTTGAGGAAAATCGCCTACCTTTAAGGTACACAGGAAATTCTTTGTCTGTGACCTGCTGTGGTCCTCGCTCAACAAGAATTTTTCGTACATCAGCGTTTATTTTAGGTGGCCATTCTCCACAGTCATTTGAAAAAACTGATGACGTTTCTGCGCTCAGTTTCTGCAAATAATCCACCGACCTTAAAATTTTTATCTTTAGCTATACATAGTTTAAAAGCCATAATACATAGAGACCTTAAACATGCATTTATAATTATGGGTACTTGATGAGTACATTAAACGGAAATTTTATTAATATTAATAAATATTTCTATTTTCAAAAAATATTTTTATTTCTAAAACATGGTAAGAAAAAAAATTGAACATTTTCAAACTGTTAAAAGTAAGTAGTATGAATAAACTTTTATAACAATTTTCGTTTATCAGGAAGATATGAATGCAGTAAGTTAATAAGTATATACATTTTTGGAATAAAAGGTTCAGTGGTTTTATTTGATATGTACTTAAATTTTGAAGAAATCTTCATTAAAAACATTGAATCGGAAAAGGTACAGTCTCCCCTTAATACAAAAAATATAAGGTGCCCCTTTTCCTTCTCTGCCCTCTTTCCTCCCTCAACCTGAGTCTAAACTAACTATGGACTACTAGGCTTAGTTATATTTTAACAAAACCTGTACAACGTTAACTAAGATCCAATTTACACCATTGTAAATTGTAATTCTTAAAGAAATACCTAATAAATAACCCATTGCATTGCATCAACATAAACTTACAGTTTCAGTTTCAAAGGCTTGTTGTCTGATGAATCCTCGTCAACACCTTCGGTCCCGGTTATGTCATGGCCAATTGGTAGTGCCAATGGTGTTCCTGTAGTCAGTGTCAGATCCTCATCCTGCAATAAAAATAGCTGTTGACCAAGTATACTTAAGCACCAATATATCTTCTAAAGCTACCCTCAATTCCTAAATTTATTTTCTAAATATACAACTTAAGTATAAATTAATACTACTTAAAGATTAGTACTATAATACTTTAAATAAATTACGACAGTATTCAGTAAAGTAATGCTATTAAATCAATAATATTATTATAATTTACATTATAAGGGTAGATTAAATTAATTTAGGCATTTAGAGCCATTAGCAAAAAAATATAAACTAAATTATTTACAGTTACACTTACATTTTGAGGGATTCTTCACTCATTGATGGTCCAGGCAGCTCTGATATTGGTAACTTGTCGTCATCCTCATCGTTATGAACGGATTCAGTTAACTTAGTTGTTTCGTCGATCAATTTTGCACATGACGATGAAGCCAAAGGCGCAAAAAACCTTTTCACCGCTTTAGATTGATTCTCATGTTCTTTAGAATGCTGCAACTTTCTTTTAGGGTGAAATACACCTGATGGCTTTTTATTACTGGACATTTCGTGTGTCTAAAAAATCATCTCCTGATGTAAGAAGGGACAATAACACAGTGCAGCTTAAGTCAACACACTACAAACTACAAGCAGGGCGTACGCCCTGCTACAACGATGAGTGAAGGCTGTCAGCTAGCTGGCAGTACTGAGCCACTGAGCGGATCAAGACAAGAGACGTATGAGTCACGCGGACGAGTCGAAGTAATTAGTGGGAGGGGTGTTCTTCCTTTCGTGAATGTCGAGCGGTCATACTTCGACCGAACGGCTCCAGGCACTCCGTAATAGTTCTAAGTTTGTTTCATAAGTAGCTTCACCCGTAAAGCGGCGACTCTTTAAAATGGTCATGCTGAATTTTCCAAATATTATTTCGTTTTGTTTGTTTGTGAAATAGTAAAGTAAAACTGAAAAGTTGAAACATAAACAGAATGGTTATGTTATCTGGTTACATTGTGTATAATGTAAACATAACAGTTTGTTAATGTTGTAAAAATTTGAATTCGTAATGTTTACAACATTACAAAGTAGCTCCGAGCGCCCCTAACTTGATATTTCGGCGCGCCGCGGCGCCCCCCGTCTCACGGCGCCACCCGCGGCCGCGTAGTTCGCTTATATCTCGCGCCGCCCCTGCCTCCACATGCTCTTTATAGATTTTAAACAAGCTTTCGATAGTGTATGTAGAGAAACACTATATGAATTACTGGGAGAAATGTGGATACCTGGAAAGATAATCCGGCTGATAAGGATGACACTAAATAACACATGGGCACGAGTGAAAAATGGAAATAAGCTGAGTAAACCCTTTACAATTAATATGGGTGTAAAACAAGGAGATGGATTGTCTGCAGTACTCTTTAATCTTGCACTACATAAAGCAATCAGTAAAGTGGACCAGGGAGACACTATTTTTAACAAATCAAGTCAGATCTGTGCTTATGCAGATGATGTAGTGATCATAGCAAGAGAGAAGCATACACTGAAAAGAGTATATTTAGAATTAGAGAAAGAGGCTACAAATATTGGGTTATTAGTGAGTGAGAGTAAAACTAAGAGCATGGTAATGTCCACATCTAACGCAAGAAGAGCCCCGCATGATATTAAAATAGGCGATAAGGCATTTGAGGGTGTGACACAATTTAAGTATCTAGGAGTACTTATTAACAACCAGTGTGATATGACAAACTGTATTAAAGATCGATTACAGGCTGGAAACAGAGCATACTATGCAAACATCAAGATGCTCAGGAATCAACTTATATCGCGAACAACCAAAATGAAGATATATAAGACAATGATAAGACCAGTAGTGACCTATGGCTCTGAAGCTTGGACATTAACTATGGATGATGAGAATACTGTGAAGTGTTTTGAAAGGAAAATACTGCGAAGAATATACGGCCCTGTTAGAGAGGAAGATGGATGGAGAATACGATATAACCATGAACTAAACGAATTGATTGGAAAACAAGATATCGTAAAGTTTATAAAGGCACAGAGAATCCAATGGTTGGGACATATAGAGAGGATGCCGGAGAGCCAGATGCCCAAGAGAATGTTGAAAGGGAGGCTATTCTCCAGGAGGAGGAAAGGACGTCCTAAGAAGAGATGGTTGGATGGTGTGACTGCAGACCTCGTCGCAATGGGAGTGAGAGGATGGAGGAGCAAGGTGATAGATAGACCAACATGGAGAGCAGTTGTCCAAGAGGCCAAAACCCACCCCGGGTTGTAGCGCCATGGAGTAAGTAAGTAAGTTCGTTCTTTGTATCCCTTGTTATTTATTAGTTTATGAGGGTCGTATGTTCTCTTCTTTTTTAGGTGAGTTTTTTTCTTTGTCAACGGGGTAAATTTAATTTTAATCTTTATCATGTAATGATCCGATCCAGTATCTGTTCCTCTCAGAACTTTCACATTGTAGATCTCCCTGTGATAGTTCTTATCCATACAAACATGATCTAGTTGCCATTCACCTTTTTTCCAATCTGGATGTTTCCAAGTTTTGAGTTTATTTGGTCTTCTCTTGAAGTAAGTTGATTTGGAGATCATATCATGGTTCCTGCAAAATTCCACCAGTCTTATGCCATTCCTGTTTGTTCTTCTCTGTGCTGGCCATTTTCCTATTATGTCTCTATATCTTTTTTCCTTTCCTAACTGGGCATTAAAGTCTCCAATTAAAATTTTGGTGTGACTTTTATTTATGTTTGTTGCTGTCTGATCTAAAAGCTCCCAAAATTCGAGAGCCTAGGGGTTAATGCTTTAAATTCTATCATCATCATCATCTTGAGCAGTTTCCAACCGCTGGTCGGAACATAAGCCTCTCCATCGTTTCCTGTCCATCCACCATCTCTCGTCATTTACTGTGTCCCAGCACACTCCTCTTTCCTCCACACTCTTCTTAACTCCTTTTGTCCATCTGTCCATTGGTCTTCCCCTTGGCCTCCTTCCAGTCATTTCCATTCCAAACATCTTCTTCGGTATCCTCTCCTCTTGCATCCTCCTCACATGTCCATACCATTGTAGCCTAGATCGCTCTATTCTATTTTGCAATGGTTCCTCTCTTACCATCTCTCTGACTCTCTCATTCCTTACTCTGTCCATTCTTGTCACTCCTACCCTACTCCTCTGGAACTTCATCTCCACTGCTCGTATTTTATTCTTGTCCCTTTCCTTCATCACCCATGTTTCTGAACCATATGTCAAAATTGGCACAAAGTAGGTCTTGTAGATGATTCCTTTACATTTTTGTGGTACATCTTTATTCCATAACATCCCCCTAACCTCTTGAAAAATCCATCTGCGCACCTTCCCCTTTCATTCATTTCCATCCTATTGCCTCCCTTTTCTTCAATTATGCTTCCCAAGTACTTGAAGCATTCTACTTTCTGCAACTGCTGTCCTCCAAGTGATATGCCCATATCCAGTCTGTTCTTCTTCCTTGTTGTGATGACCACTTCACTCTTTTGTGCTGAGAACTTCATCCCATATGATAACACTACCTTCTCCCACTCATCTAATTGCTCTTTTACTTCTTCCTCATCCTCTCCCCATACCAGAAGGTCATCAGCAAACAACATTGCCTTCATTTTCCTTTCCCCAATGCTATTTACCACTTTTCGTATGATTTCATCCATCACCACTATAAATAACATGGGTGAGAGGGCACTTCCCTGTTTCAGACCACTCTCCAGTTGAAACCATTCCGTTCTCTCTCTTCCCACCTTTACACAGCTTTTGCTTCCCTCGTACATTGCTTTCACTCTTGCCACTGTCTCCTTGTTCACTGCTTTTGCTCTCATTGCTTCCCATACCTTGTTTCTATTAATACTATCATATGCCTTCTCAATATCCAAGAAGGTCATCACCAGATCTTTCCCATATTTATAATGGTGTTCTTGTAGCTGTCTTACTGCAAAGATGTCTTCCTGGCCAGAATCCATACTGTTTTTCCCTCAGCCCATCTTCAACTTCCGTCCGAATTCTTCTCTCCAGTACCTTCTCAAATATTTTGGCGCAGTGGCACATGAGTGTAATTCCCCTGTAGTTCTTGCATTCCTTCCTACTTCCCTTTTTAAATATGGGTATTATTATCCCACTTTTCCAGTCCTCTGGTATTTTCTTTTCCCTCCATATCACTTTCATTACTCGAAAGAGCCACTGTGTTCCTATCACCCCTGCTGCTCTCACCATCTCCACACTCACTTCGTCTATTCCCGGTGCCTTTCCCCCTTTCATCTTCTTTAATGCTTCCTCCACTTCTTTCCATGTCAATTCCTTCTCTGAAATTTCTTGGTCACTGTCTTCCTCCACAATGTCCACTACGCTGGTTTTAGTTGGATTTAGGAGTTCCTTGAAGTATTCTCTCCAGATAACCTTTACTTCTTCCATATTTTCGACCTCCTTTCCATTCCTGGAATTGTCCATCCTGCACAACTCAGTGCGTGATGACGGTCACATTGCTTCCCGCATAGGGCGCAAACGCATTCCTCGTTCGGCGAGTGGTGCATCTATGTGGAACATAGAAGTGAACAGGATCTGAGGATGAACGCGTGACGTTCGAAACATGTCATCCAATTAAGTAGGTATTTGTACCTAAAAAGCGTGTTCGTTTGTAGGGTATTTAATACAGTAGTTGTTTCTCGCCTAATGTAATAGGGCATAATTCGAGTTGATCGCCTGAAAAGCTTTCTTTTATTTATTTATTTATTTATTTACATAGTTTACGCCCACATTGGAGCACTTAAATCAATCCATATACACTACAGTCTTTACAATATTAGAGTTGTAATGGCTTCTCAACTTCCTCTTCTCCCAGAGCTTCTTTAATCTCTCCGACCTGGCCGCCCTCTCTTCATTTGTAATGGTGTACTGTTTTCGTTTGACTGTTTTTAATTTCAATCTTGTATCCCTACTTCTCAGAATCCTCTTCTCTTTTCTCTCTGCAATTTGTTCCATTGTAATATTTAGCTCGTCTAAATCATTCTGGACCTCAACGAACCAGTTGTTCTTGGTTTTACTTTTCCAAAAGAAATTGAATAATTGTTTCAGTAGTCTGGTGTCTGGTAGTCTTACTATGTGGCTGAAAAAAGCAAGTCTCCTTTTTCGCATTGTATCCACAATTGATTCATTTTCCCGATAGACTATTTCATTAGGCAGCAGTCTCCATTGTCCATTTACTTGATGTTTTTTATTGATAATTGTCCTGATGATCCTTCTGTCTATTTTTTGGATTTTATCTGTTGTTGCTTTGGTATTCATCTTAAACAGGGTTTCACTTGCATAAGTTGCTTCAGGTTTAACTACTGAACCATAATGTTTGAATTTGGCATTCATCGAGAGAGATTTCTTCTTATAAGTTGACCATGCGACTCGTTGTGCTTGTCTCAGTTTTGTTGTTCTGTACTCTATTGCGGCTTTCTCATTTAGGTTCCAAGTTATAGTTTCCCCAAGATACTTGAACTTTTTTACAACCTTAATTTGTTTATTATCATTTAGTTGAAGGACAGGAGTGTCCACCTCGAAGGTTGGCATAATCTCTGTCTTTTCAAATGAAATTTGTAATCCCACTTTTTCTGCAATGTTTTCCAGTTGTTCAATTTGGACTTTAGCCTCTTCCACACCATTTGCCAGTAGTGCAAGATCGTCTGCAAATGCCAGGCAGTTTAGTTTAATATTTCTACCAATCTTGATGTTTGGTTGGCATTTCTTTCTCCATTCTCTCATGACCTTCTCCAGTACACAATTATACAAAATAGGTGAGAGACCATCCCCCTGCCGAAGGCCGGTTGTGATTGTAAATGGTTTTGACAATTCTCCTCTAAATTTAACTTTTGCTTTAGTGTTCTTGAGAGTCATTCCAATAAGGTTGATCAATTTCCTGTGAACACCAAATTCTTGAAGAGTATTTAGTAATGACTTCCGATGAATACTGTCATAAGCTTTTTTGAAGTCAACAAAAGTGATGACTAGGTTCTTACTTCGAGCTCTGTGATGCTTCATAATCCATTTAAGACTGATGATTTGATCTGGACAACTTCTGCCTGGCCGAAATCCTCCTTGGTACTCTCCAAGTTCTTGGTCCAGTTGTTCCTGTATTCTTGAGTGAAGAATTTTTGAAAAGATCTTATATGTGACATCAACAAGGGATATTCCTCTATAATTATTGGGATCTGACCTATCACCTTTCTTGTGTAGGGGGTGGATTATTGCAGTGTTCCATTCCTCTGGCATTTTTTCAGAGTTCCATATGTCTTTATTAGAATTAACCCTGAAAAATGGCTTCTATCACTACAAGAAGTTCACTTCACCCGGTACAGAAATGTTCACATTGGCTCCTACTACAGCTGCAGCTGTTGGTGTCTCTCCTAGGAACACAACAGCAGTGACCCCCTCCACTACCTTCCTTCTTATTTCCCCTCTGCGCTCTCGGGTTTGCGCAGGTAAAGCCATCCGGTATTAATTGCAGTCTAAAGAGCCCAAAATAAAATTATTTCCTTTAAATTCTATGATGGATTCAATTATTTTGAGATTGACTACAAATCCTGTTCCGAATTGTGGACATTGCTTCATTACTCTTTTTCCTGGTATTCCCTTGTAAATTCTATACCCTTGTGATTCTATTGGTTCCTGATCGGTGTTTCTCATTTCTTGAAGCCCGGTTATTAGAATCCCTTTGCGATCCATTTCGTCTGTCAACATTTTGAGTTTTCTTGGCTGTATGATGGAATTTATATTGTGTGTTGCTATATAGTTTATCTGTCCTATCTTCAGTCTAAATTTGGGTTTTCTATCTGTCGGGGGTATTTTTAGATGCTCCGACTCATCTAGGGTATCTTTCAGGTGACTGCCCACCGTATCCGAATGCAGTCTAGGTGGATTATTCCTTAAAAGATTTCCTTCCATGCTTGACTTTCAAAGGTAGTCAACCTTGTATGGAGCAAGCTCCGAGTTACAACTGCGGTTGTTGTGTGTTTGGTCCGCGAGAGCTATTTTATTTTGCTCAAGTCCGCCGGCAAGCCGGTGAGGACCCCCTTATCCGCCACCTGGGACACCGTAGTAGGTTCGTGGATATTTGCATTATATAATATTTAACTATTATTTTTTAAATCATATTTTCACTTAGATTTTTAGTATGTCGCGTCACTCTGCGTCACTTTCTACTTAATGTTAAAATGTAGATAAAGTCTTGTCGTTTACGCCTGTTATAAGATTTTTTGCATCTTTTGCAACTTACTTAGTTATTTTACGTAGAAGGTGCCGCGCAACCAGTTCTCACACGTTTACAACTGTATGAAGCACTGGGTTCGACGATTAAGTGGAACTTTGTGACTTTGTTAAAAGTAAATTGGGGGTAGAAAATTGTTTGAAGAGATAACTGAATGCTCTATCCAACTCCTAGTCATAGACAATTTATTGCATGTGTAGACGTAGCTTAAAAAAGGTCTTAACTGATGTTTATTATGAAGTAAACGAATTATATACGTCGCCTTCACTCTAAATTCATGATTAAAATGTAAAAATAATGTTGTCCCCCTAGAGTTCCCACTGTGCATTTCTTGGCTTGTGATTTTAAAAATAAGCTCATTTATACAGTACATTTTAAGAACGGTGCATATTCAGTTGTTTTTCAGTTGAAGAGAATCATTGTGGCTTGGACCATTTCTTCTCCCTGTTCTTCACCCGCCTGTTGACCAGTGGGTTGTGGCCCAGTGCTCAGCAGTCGGTGCTGCTGCAGGACATCAAGAGCAGGGCTACCGAACCTGCCCCTGCTCAATTCGAGTATCTGCTGCCCGCTGCTCACTGGGTACCTCTGCCTCGCCATGTGCAGGTTGGTCCTCCTAACATGTACCATCTTCTGAAATAGTTTTGATTTTATATATTGTATTTCAACATATAATGTTAGTTATCGTTATTTTAAGGAGCGGAACAAAATCAACAACAACATACCGTATTTACTCGCATATAACTCTCACTTTTTTGACCGAAAATGTGAAAATTTTCAGTGTGTGATATAACTTATGCGGGGATTTCTGTGCAAAAAAAAAACGCATTACCGAGAAATGTGAAATTTGCATTATTGAAACAAGACGTCGCCTCCGTAACGTAGCCATCAGCATGGTTAGCTGCCGCCCCGGAGGTCCTGGGTTCGATTCCTGGCTCTGCCACGAACTTTGAAAAGTGGTATGAGGACTGGAACGGGGTCTACTCAGCCTCGGGTGGTCAAAATGAGTAGAGGGGGTTCAATTCCCACCTCAGCCATCCTCGAAGTGGTTTTCCGTGGTTTCCCACTTCGTCTTCGGGCAAATGCCGGGATGGTACTGCCCCCGTAAATTGAATTATATTGAGACCACGATGGCTGTATTAGCATAAATGAATAAAGTTATGGCTGTCATAGTTGTGACGTGTATATTCATGACGTAGGCACGGATGACGGAGACTTCATGCAAGTAGGCTGGTGGAGCTGAGATTCTTGGTGACGTCATGATTTTGTTCGAGAAAGATCTGAGATTTACGACGCAGTCGCAGGAAACAAGGTATTGCATACCTGCCAACTTTTACGGTTTATCCGTAAAATTTACGGAAATTGCAGCATTTTACGGTTTTACGGATGAACGGTGTCATTTTACGATTTCGCGGAAAAAATTTGAAACGATAATTTACATTCGATAATACCGCCCACTTCCGTACAATCGATTGTTTGCGTGGGTCGAAGGCAAGTCCACGATAGTCGATAACTCGTTCTTTGATATGATTCGTACTTATAACCGTGTGATGGTTGTGTCGTCATTTGTAATTGAATTTGAAGCCGGGATAACCGTTCTTCCATGTGAATCTTAGGTGTCGACAGGCTCTGCTTCGCATATTCTTTGTTCCGCTCCGTTCGCTCGTTGCGATTTAAACCATATTCTTTGACCACGTTAGTTGTTCATTGTTCACGAAGTTGGCGTTCCTTGAATGTTTTCGTCTTTTAAGGTTATGGCATATTTTAATGAAGCGATCGAGTTTTTGTGCTATAACTTCGTGCTTCGCAGTTTCCTGTATTCCTTGGACTAATTACATTCGTTCCACGTGTGTGTGTTTTTTTCTTTCTACCATGTGCATATTCTTTCTTCACGAGGTTGGGATCGTGGTTTAAGACTTTGTGTGTTTTGACATGTTTTAATGAAGTGTTGGCTGTCTTAAGTGTTTTATGTTATAATTTTATGTGACGTTCAGTGATCCAGGTTCCTTGCGATGTTTTAGTAGATATCGAGAATGAACAAATCCAACAAGAAACAGTACTTCCAGACATTTAAAGAATCATACTCGGTTGATTTTCCGTGCATACTAAAATCAAAAAAGGGAGAAAAATTTGCCTTTTGCACGGTATGTGGGTGTGATATTAATATTGCACATGGTGGAAAAAACTATTTAAGTAATCATGTGAAGTGCGGTAAACACATTAGTTATGTTAAATCGAAGGAAGATAGCAAGAAAATCAACACCTTTTTTGCTAAGTCTGGAAACGTTGACAATGACGTAATTAGGGCCGAGTGTCTGTTTACTTCCTTTTTGGTGGAACACAATGTGCCCTTAAGTGCGTCTGATCATGCTGGTGCTTTATTTAAGATGTTTCCCACATCAGAAGTTGCAAAGAAATATAGTTGTGGTCGCACGAAAACGACATGTATTGTAAATAAAATGGCAAAAAATGCATCATCTGAAGTTGTTAAGTGCCTTCAGAACGGACCGGATACAGATAAATCCCTTTTCTTTTCATCAGTGAGACACTACTTTTATACTGCCTGTGACTACATCATCAACAAGTTTCCACTCAAGGATGACGTGTTAAAGAATGCTCAAGTTGCTAGGTTAGACAAAATTGAAGATGCACAGTTATCTTCCATTCGTTTTTTCTTGGAAAAGTTTCCTATCATGTTATGCAAGGAAGAGAATGAAACTACAGATGAGGTGGTGAATGAGCTTCAGAGGCAGTTCACAGCTCTTCAGGTAGATGACACTTTGGCTGCACATCAAGATGCTGCAAGTGATTCCAGTTGGACACAAATATCAAGAATTCGTGGAGCCGATGGACTTCTTAAGTATAACCGAATTTCTAGAGTATTGCTCTCTATTCTCACCATACCCCATAGCAATGCAGAATGTGAACGTTTTTTTTAGCCTTGTGAAGAAAAATAGAACACAGTTCAGGTCATCCATGTCCAATGAATCTCTGGAGTCTATTTCTATTTTGAAGACCAGGAGTTCTGGTCCCTGTTATGACAAAACATTTTCTCAAGACTGTTTGCAGGAAGCTAAAAAGGCCACAACCATGACTTAAAAGTCGAACTAGCATGTGATTTGCAGTGTGTATTATATTATTTCTTGCCTGTGTTACGTTAAACAAGTTTTATTGTTTAAAGCCTTTTTCAATTATCGTATATCAGCGTAATCTATCAAGGAAGTCCTGTTATGTCTGCTCCAAAACAATATTCACCACGCCTGCTGCTGATTAACATGGATTTCTTCTTGATTGTTATGTTCATCTACAAATTATGTAAGTAGATATGATTTCATTGAAGTATCCTGTTTAAAGCATGAGTTATTGTATTTTGTAGCCCAGAAGTATTATTATTTTCGTCAAGCCGGGGTATGTCGAAAATCGTTAGATTTTTTTTGTCGCGCGTGAGTTTTACTGATAGCCCTTTTCAAAAGTTGGCAGGTATGGTATTGTGCTAAGGAAGAAGTTACGCTATTGGAGGAAAGGCTCGAACCAATGAACGATAGTTTGGAAGGAAGACGGAGATTGCTGAAACTACGATATTTAATTACTTTTGGCATGCAGAAGTGTGGAAAACTATTTTCAGTTATGGCATTGATTTGGAATTTTGAAGAAATTAATTTTGAGTTTTTGAAATTTGAAAATCCGTCAAGTATAGCCAAAGTTAAAACTTCTAGCAATGACGCAGCAACAGGCTATGGAAGGGATGGATACGCCCCTTAAGAAGTTGATAAAAGGTCGTGCACAGGAGAGAAGAGCTCTCATACCGCTCATACCGCATATATATTTCTGATGTCATATAGTCATTTTCGAGTGAATAAGTGAAGCAAGTCGTTTTTAGCGTGTGGTTAAAGCCCGGCGCATCGAACGAACACGGAGCAGTTCCATTTTACGGTGTTTGAAACTAGGCGAAGTTGAAACGCACACATTAACGTTTCTACCTGACAATATATCAAGAGTTGGCTTCTGCCTTTATTATAATTCAATTGGGCAGTACAACATTGAGGTGTGTAGAAGATTTGAACAATTTCACAGTTATACTTTGAAAGATATTGGCATTTTAAGACTGCAGACAAAAGTGATTTTCTCGCCACCTGAGAAGCACTTTTAAAATTCCACATTATACACTACGGCTGACACGTGTATCGCAACCGTGATATTGGAGAATACGTTTGGTGATACAACGATACATTCTACTATGGAACATTATAATCTGGCAGTGCTTTCAATGATTATAACAGTAGTTGAGATGGAAGGCTAAGGCTTTAATGCAATTGGGACATATATCGATGGAGTGAAATAGCAGCATGGAACTTCGTTAATCGTCATTCTACAAAAGCGAGCATGTAGTGAACATCCAACTACACTCATGCATCGTGAATCCATCGCTGAATTATATCAAATGACAGTGGAAATATATTCATACTCCACAATTATGAATATTTCTGCGGAAATAACTGCAATAAACTTCATGGCGAATTACGACCAGAACTTCAGGGAACTTTCAAGAGAGGCCAGGGTGGACCCGGCTCACAAAGAAGAGTTTTGCCAGAAGGATGTCTTTCGTATACACGGAGCAGTGCAATTTCCGGAGGAGGAAGCAGTTCGATTCTCCGAGGGCGCTGATTCCAGGTTTGAGGTCGGAGCACATCGTTACGCTGGTGAATTGGAACCAACAGCAGTTTTCTTTGAAAACTTTCCTCTAGAACTTCAATCAACAGATAAGGTAGTCGTGAACGTTTCTTGTATTATTTGAGTTATGTAGCGATATCTGAGCAACCATTTTTCCCATATTTTCTGTCCCATATCTTTTGCCCCATTTTCTTGCTTGATATTTCTGTACTCAGTACACTTTGAGGATTTATGCCTTTTTTGACGATTTATTGAGACATTGTTATGTCATTGCCATAGTTAAATAATTTTGGATCAGTTGAGACTGATAATTAATATTCTTTCAGTAATTTGCATATTCTTGTAGTCACGATTTGACTGTAAAGTTAACGATTTTCTATGGCAAATTTGAATTCAGACAGCGTGTCATTTTATTAAAGTAATTATATTCAGTAAATTACTTTGACCAATTTTCTGTCATCCTCAAGAAAGAAGAATAATTAAATGATTTTAGAGCGTTAAAATCTAATACGATATCGACGATCTTGGAAATACTAGTCGTCTTATGAACATGAATGCAACATAGACATTTATCGTCGGTTCTGAAATACCATTGCATTATAGACAATTTTATGAAATATGAACTTTGATTACGATTTATTGAATACACTATAGTAATGAACTTTTGATAGGAATTTTTCCCAATTATAGATTGGAACAATAATGTTTGCATTCCACAGTCTAATTGTATTCTATTCGACTATTTATGCAGTTTAGATGAACTTTGATTGAAGATAGTATTTTTATACTGCGTTACTTTGATGATATTAATCTCAATTTTGATAGACCAGGGAGGAGTGTCTAATCGTTCATATCGATTCATGAATGGAACCCACGAAGGTTAAATAATAACAGTCATTAATACAATTGATGAATATAAGAATTTTTAAAGAGGAACAATGGAAGTATAATCGTTAGTTCAGTGGACGTGTAAAAGTCGCTGATGAATAATGCCCTTGAATAAATGAAGGAGGTTCCCACAGTAAGATGGATGATGTTGTTGAATTTATAAGTGAAGGTTTTTGTATGTAATTTGGAAGATTTTGATGCCATATATATTAAGATATATGATGAATTCTGGGCCAATTGTTGTGCAATTTTGTGCGTTTTGAGCGAAGTATTTTTCCGCTGAATGTATTGTCCTGGTTCTTTAAAAGTTATTCATATGAAGATACTGTTAAAATTAACAAGAGTGTTAAATAATTTGAGATAAAGATGTTGAATGGAGGTTACCGTCACAAATAATAATCATTATTAAACCTTATTAAACCTGAATTTAACATTTAAATATAACTAACCTTCATTGGTCGATTATATCACCACGATTTGAGTAATTATCAACCGGATAAACGTGTGGTTTAATGTATTTCTTATATAAATAATATAAACAATATAAATATTGTAAATAATTATGTAAATATCTTTGATAATAATTTGAAATGAAAGTGATTAATAGAGGCGTGTATAAAATTTTCAATTGTCGTTTGACATTGTTATAAACAATTTATTATTGTTATAAATAATTAATGAACTTTTGTTATTAACATTAAGAGTTTTGTTATTATACTCTAAACAACGCTAATTAAACAAGTGGTTTGAACAATTAAACATGATTTGGGATTATTAGAGTAATCCACTGGTATATTGGCTTTCACGGCCGGTGAATTAAAACTCAGCAATTCTTCTAGGTTTGTGCCGTGTCTTGTGTGGGGTTTCGCCTAGGACACCAAGCTAGGCTCATCGGCGGGCTCTTGGTGTCCCCGCCCGGACCCCCACAGGAGTGACGAACTGCGCGCCACCTCCCTTTATATAAGGTGCAACTGCACCACTTGACTACGAGAACTAAAAGTTCAAGCAGCCTTAACCTCCCTATGAAGGCTTCCAAAAAGATGGTATATTGGCTTTCACGGCCGGTGAATTAAAACTCAGCAATTCTTCTAGGTTTGTGCCGTGTCTTGTGTGGGGTTTCGCCTAGGACACCAAGCTAGGCTGCTTGAACTTTTAGTTCTCGTAGTCAAGTGGTGCAGTTGCACCTTATATAAAGGGAGGTGGCGCGCAGTTCGTCACTCCTGTGGGGGTCCGGGCGGGGACACCAAGAGCCCGCCGATGAGCCTAGCTTGGTGTCCTAGGCGAAACCCCACACAAGACACGGCACAAACCTAGAAGAATTGCTGAGTTTTAATCCACTGGTGTTTGAATGGAGCATTTAAAAGTTGTTGTTTGAGTCTTCAGTCTTTAGACTGGTTTGATGCAGCTCTCCATGCCTCCCTGTCCTGAGCTAATCGTTTCATCTCTACATAGCTACCACACCCTACATCCGAGGCAATCTGTTTAACATATTCTAACCTTGGTCTACCCCTACAGTTCTTGTCCTCGACCCTTCCTTCCATAACTAAGCTTGCTATTCCTGGGTGTCTTAGTATGTGTCCTACCAACCTATCTCTTCTCTTCATTAGCAGTCGCCAGAAACATCTCTCCTCTCCCACTCGTCTTAATACCTCTTCGTTTGTAACCCTATCTACCCATCTGATCTTCATCATTCTCCTGTAACACCACATTTCAAATGCTTCAATTCTCCTCTTTTCTGCTACACCAATAGTCCAAGTTTCACTTCCATAGAGCGCCACGCTCCAGACAAATGCTTTTAAAAATGACTTCCTAGTACCTAAATCTATATTCGATGTCAGCAGATTCCTTTTTTGTAGAAATGCTTTCTTTGCCTGAGCCAACCTACTTTTTATATCCTCTTTGCTTTGTCCATCACTGGTTATTCTGCTTCCTAAGTAACAGAAGTCTCCTACTTCCTTCAGCTTTTCACCTGCCAATTTGATCTCCATAGAGGTTTCTGATTTATTTCGGCTGCATTCCAGTATTTTTGTTTTACATTTATTAATTTTCATCATGAATTCTTTCCGTAAGACGGAGTCCATACCATTCAAAAACTCATTCAAATCCTCAGGCTTGTCGGCCAAGATTTAAAAGATTTGCGTGATAATATTTCAGTTGAGAAGTGGACATTTAACGTGTTTTGAAAGAGAGCCAGGCTCTGATGTAACTCGCATATGCTAAGGTCCACTTGACGGTGCAGGTGTATCGCAGCTGGCCAGGAAACTGTATGATAGAGGCCAAGGACGTCTCCATAATAGCCTTGTGGTTATAAATAGAAATGTGATGTGTATAAACACGCAAAACAATTGCTATATGTGTCTCGTCCCAAATCCCGTTTCCATTCCAAGTGCATTATTATTTTTACGTTATTTTGAGCTTGAGAAAGCTGAAACATTGTATGTAGAGTATACAAGTCCTACAGGAGGACATGGTTAAGTGGACAATGGCCTCTGATTGCCACGTTTATTTTCTTGTTTTATTTTGTTAAATCATTCTTTATGTGAAATAAATTATTGTGCAGTTTAAGGTTTCTCGTCTTCGTTATGGTTCATTTTAAATATCATGGTGGAGGTTATTGTGAGGGCATACTTTAAGTGATCCAGTTGACAACCCAGTCCCCGAGATAAATTTAAAAGGTAAGTAAAAGGTAAGTATGAACCCCCGTATATTTTGGTGTGTTCCACAATAATTTCTTGTTAACTACTGTGTTCTAATCTCGATAGTATCTGTCAGTGCCATTTTCATTGATGTAGCTGTGCCGGTGCGTTTGATTATTGGCAATCCGATTGAGGGGGCGGATATCTGACAGCCTACTATCCGGATATCGGGGACAGTACCTACCGTAAGCCCACAACCGCCTCCTTCCCACTTCCTTGCCTAACTCTCCCACACTTCCCATCCCTTCATCAGGCCCCCTGTTCGCTTTGCAGGTGAGGCCGCCTGGGTGTAGTGCTGGTTACACACCCCAGTTGTATCCCCGACTCAGAGTCTCAAGCTCCAGGACACTGCCCTCAGTGGCGATAGAGGTGGGATCCCTCGCTTAGTCCGTGGAAAAAGCCGACCGTGGAGGGTAAAACGCTAGCGAAAAGCGAGCGAAAGAAGACGGCTGGCATTGTCACTACTATCAGTGCTGCCAATCTCAGAGTTATTCTCATGTTCATAATTCTGGTCTTCATCCCATACTGCATCATCCTGACTTCAAGAAGTTTTAGAACATAAAAGGTTCATTCTGGTTCCGTATTGATAAACTAATTGTTAGTATAAACAGGTTAAAGGTTCCGCATAATCAATACTTTTATTGAATATGATCATTGTGTGGTCATTGGTGGGACATGTTTCGAGGCCTAATTATTAGTTTTGGCCCCTTCATCAGCCGATATGAATGAATACGACACAAGATAATTGTTTAGTGTAACACTAAAATGTCCCTTAAAACTAAGTCTTATATGGTGCACCATAAAGACAGATTAAAAATACTAAATGATGTAAAAAGTCTTATGAACTAGGAACACTTTCACTTCTGAAGATTTAAACTAACCCTATGCAGATGATGTCGCACTTACTGACACCACCAGAAGAGGGCTGCAGCGTCAAGTTGAAAATTGGAACAGTCGCCTCACACAATACGGTTTTAGACTAAAAACATAAAACTGAATACCTGGAAACCGGGATGGTACCTACCGTAAGCCCACAACCGCCTCCTTCCCACAAGTCCAACCCCTCCTCCACGTGGTGGGAGACGGGCAACGGCATGAAGTAGGGGATTGCCTGTAGGGGTGAAGTACAGTGGGGACTTTGTGTGCCCCGGGACCGCTACAGTAGCTGTAAAGGCTCTATGGGAACCCTAAAAAGTGACGGCTGACGGGGCTCTGGTGAAGCTACGATAGGCCTAGCAAGCCAGTAGTGGATATCATATTTGCTTTCAAACCAGGAACAGGCCTCGGAAAGGACGGATGCAAACGACGACGACCCGGATATGCTAATGGACTACGAGTTGGGACATTAAACATACAGACACTGACAGGAAAAGTGGAGGAGATTGTAGATGTGGTGGAGAGAAGAAAACTGGATGTACTGGGCTTGGCAGAAACAAGATGGAAAGGAGAAGGTCGCAGAGAACTGAGGAAAGGGTACCGGTTGTACTGGAGTGGGAACAGTGAAGGAAGGAGCAGCGGAGTAGGAGTAGTTGTGAGAGATGGAATGAAGGAAGAGGTAAAGGGAATAAGTGACAGGATCATGAAGATCAGAGTAACTGTAAAGGGAAGAAGCCTGGAGATAGTCCAGGTATATGCCCCTCAAGTTGGATGTACAGCTCAAGAGAAGGAAGACTTTGAGGAGGAGCTACAACAGCAGTTGAATGGTCAGAGCATCATTGTCATGGGAGATTTGAATGCACATGTAGGAAGTGAAAGGCAAGGATATGAAAATGTATTGGGAGCAGAAGGATGGGGTAGCAGGAATGAAGAAGGGAGAAAGTTGCTGAATTTTTGCAAGAGAAACGGTTTAGTGGTAGGCAACTCCTGGTTCCGGAAGAAAGAAAGCCACAAGGTAACGTGGTACAGCAGTGATTTAACAAAGAAATCTTTGGTAGATTACATGCTGTACGACTGGGAAATGAAGAGAAGTGTCAGAGATATAAAGGTAATACCATCAGAGGCCTTAGATAGCGACCACAGAATACTTGTAATGAACCTGGGAGTTGTTAAGGATAGCAAGAGGACAGAGTACCAGGAAAGGAGAATCAAAGTATGGAAACTCAAGGAAAAGGAAGTCAAGGAAGAATTCCAGAAGATAATAAGGGAAAGGATGCCAACAGACAATCCTAAAACAGGGGAAGAGGAATGGAAGCAATTCAAAAACACAATGGTGGAAGCTGCAGTGGAAGTATGTGGAAGAACAAGCAACAGAAAGCGGTGTAAAGAGACACCATGGTGGAATGAGAGAGTAAAAGAAGCTGTGGGAAGGAAGAACAAGGCTTTCAGAGTGTGGTTCCAGGAAAGAACTGATCTGGCAAGGGAAGATTATAAGATAAAGAAGAAAGAAGCAAACAAGATTGTCGCAAAGGAGAGGAAGAAGTGGATGGTAAAGTGGACAGAGATGATGGAGGAAGACAGCAGAGGAAATAAGAAAGTACTTTATGGGATGGTCAAAAGTAAGAGAAGAGGTCTGCGAGAGGATGTGGTAATGATGGACAAAAACGGAAATGAGGTACACAACAAAGAGACACTCAAGACAGTGTGGAAAGAGTACTTTGAGGATTTGCTGAATCCAAATGGTCATAGGGAGGAAGACAATGTATTGGAAGATGGAGAAGACAACACAGGAATGGAAAAGGACCTGACTTGGAGAGAACTGGAAATGGCTATAGACAAGATGAAATGAGGAAGGGCACCAGGTGTGGATGAAGTGAGTGTTGAAATGGTGAAGGCAGCAGGGGAGGTTGGGAAACAGTGGCTGCACCGTGTGATGAGGGTGATATGGAAGGAGAAAAAGACCCCAGAAGATTGGAAGAAAGGATTAATTGTCCCAATATTTAAGAAAGGAAGCAGAAAGGAGTGCAGAAATTACAGGGGAGTCACACTCATACCTCACTGTGCCAAGATATATGAAAAGATATTAGAAAGTAGAATACGAGCCAAAGTGGAGAGAAAATTGAGAGAGGAGCAGTATGGATTCAGACCTGGGAGATCAACAGTGGATCTCATATTTTCAGTGAGACAGCTCCAGGAACACCACTACGAATTTGGAGAGGATCTGTTGATGGCCTTCCTGGACATCGAAAAGGCCTATGATAGTGTGTGTAGGGAGAAGGTTTGGAAAGCAATGGAAAACATGGGAGTGGAAAAAGAGACTGTAGGCAGAGTGAAGGAGATGTATTGTGGAAGTGTGAGTTGTGTGAAAGTTGGAGGGGAAAAAACAGACTGGTTCAGACAAATGAGTGGCCTGAAACAGGGTAGTGCGCTGTCACCCCTTCTCTTTATTGTGGTTATGGACGAGGTAATGACACGGATAGCAGGAAAGATAGGAGAAGATAAGATGAAAGCAATGGTGTTTGCAGATGATCTCATGGTCTGGGGAAACAAGGAGGAGGAAATTCAGGAGCAACTGAAGGCTTGGGAAGAAACAGTGGGAGAGTACGGATGGAAGTTCAACATTAGTAAATGTGAGATCCTGTTAACGACCAGGAAAAAGGACAGACCAATGAGTGGGATAACACTTGGAGGTGGACAGCTGAAGAAGGTGGAAAGTCTCAAGTACTTGGGAAGTATAGTGGAGGAAAATGGGAGAAATGACAAAGAGATTACGGAACGTGGCAGACAGGCAGAAGCATTTCTGAGAAGCATTAGGAGCTTAGTGTGGAATAAAGATGTCCCACAAAAAAGCAAGGAAGTGTTATACAGAAGCTACTATATCCCGATACTGACCTATGCTTCAGAAGCATGGACAATGAAGAAAAGAGACATAAGCAGAATACAGGCAGGTGAAATGAAGTTCCTGCGAAGTAGGATCGGAGTAACAAGAAGAGACAGGGTGAGGAATGAAAAGGTCAGGGAAATGGTGAAAGAGGAGCCCTTGCAAGGTAGGATTGAGACATCAAGACTGAGGTGGTATGGACACTTAAAGAGAATGGATGAGAAGAAGATTCCCAAGAGGATACATGAGATGCAGAAGAAACGACCAAGGGGAAGACCAAGAGATAGATGGCTGAAAGGAGTGGAGGAATGTGTCAAGAAGAGAGGCGAGGACTGGACCAGAGTGACAGCGGAGAGGTGGTGGGAAGAAAGAACTAAGTGGCGAGGCTTATGTTCCAAACAGACCCAGCCTGGGGCTGGAAACTGTACAAGATGATGATGATGATGATGACCTGGAAACCATTCCCAGCATTGACTCCATCCAAGTTGTTGAAGAGACAATAGTGAAGACCATAAGCTTTAGGTATTTTGGATCTTGCTTGCAGTTTGCTGGTGGGGTAAGTGATGAAGTCCACAGTAAAATAATGGTAGCATGATTGAGATGGAGGAAAGTAACAGACGTGCTCTGTGACATAAGGATGCCACTCAATCTGAAGTCCAAAATTTACTGCATGGTAGTACGTCCTGTGGCTTAATACAGTGTTGAATGTCGACCATGTGACAAAGCTATGGAGCGCCAATTACACAGTATGGAAATGCATATGCTCTGTTGGTCGATGGGCATCACACGCATGCATCATGTCAAAAATGAATCTTTTCACCAGCAAATGGGCACCGCACCCATCACAGAGAAGACACGGTAAAAGTGGCTCCAGTGGTACGGTCACGTCCAACGTGCGGCATCTGGAACATTTACCACTTCACTTCCTCACATGGATGACCAAAGCAGCGCTGGCATGACACAGTAAATGTTGATCTGAAAATTCTCCACTTAAATCCACAAGATGCCCAAGATCGTGAAAAGTGGCAAAAAGGCTAAGAAGATTAATCGCTCATTTTCTTTGTTCAGAGTCAGTAAAATAATGTGTTGGGGAATGTTCACAAGAGAAATAATGATAAACCCAGTAAAAATAACACATTTTATTTTATTCAATATTATAGCAAGTTTTTCAGCACACTGTCTCTTTAACCCCTGTGCTGCCATGTTCGACTGTAGTCGAATGGCTATCACACTCCGTCCGCTGCCGTATTCGACTAAAGTCCACTGCCTCAGAATTTTATAACAGCTTGATACAACGATCTTCTGACGTCATAGGTGAACTTCTAGTAGTGCCCTTTATCACCGTGCAAAATTTCAGTGTGATATTGGTAATTGTTTCGGAGGTATAGAATGCTGGTGAAATATTTCGCATAGATGCCATGTTGGATTGGTGGGTTGGACAAAATAGTACTATGACCTTACGGTACCGAGTTTCATTGAAATTGCTCCAGCCGTTCTGTTTTTATTGGGGGGGGGGGGAGGCGACACACACACGGACGGGCACATACACACACACACGAACAAAAGGTGATCTCATAAGCCTATTTTTTTTTCATAAATTAAAATAGGCTAAAAATTGCGATCAATTAGAAGGAAAAAAGGTGAATATGACTAAAGTCATCAATTAGAAGGGGAAAAAAATGAAATAAAGTCATATACAAACATAAAAAAAATCTTCCACTTTTTCATATTTGTTTTGCCTTTTTTTGCAGTGTATGTGCACCCACTAGAAATATTTATATCATATTAGTGGTCTTGAGTTTGTATGTAATCCAAAAATAAAGTTATTTGAGGTAAGAATAAAAATTAATTATTCACTGCTTAATTCAATCTTTAGAGAGTAAAGTTCAAATTGGGCAGCATAGGTGTTAAGGAGCTCCGGAATGTTAACCTTCAACTTTGTATTTACCTTTATCTCAGAAACTGGTAATAGGAACTTTCAGGGATGTTCCTTGAAGCTTTCTCCTTGGTATTACAGTTAGTAATGTGTAGCCAAAATTTGTAGGTTATTTGGTTAGAAACGTTCTATCAAGTTCCAACTTTTGCCGCTGGGTGTCACTGACAATGCCATCTAGTAGCCAAGGTTGGAACTACTTGAAATTGAACTTGTTGGGAGCCTACGGGCATTCACTTGAAATGCCTTGCTATGGCCATTGGCTGCAATTCATATATAAATAAAACACCGGCTTTTTGAAAATAAATGTTTTCTTTTATTTTTTAAGTTCTTTTAAAAATGACGTACTTTTAACAGCATTTTGATGAACATGCCCATTTGTCAAAATTAAATTAACGTAAATGAACAAATGCTGGGAAGTGAAAATCTAACATAATAATAGAAGGCATTTCTTCTAAATATTTTAGCTTTAAATGTTGAAAAGTTCCAGGAAGAAAAGGTAATTTTTATATTATAAATAAATTTTAGCGAGAAACTGGAATCAAAATTTTGCTAGTTGAGGGAACATTGACAGCTTTGGTTTCAGGGCGGGGAACACTCCAACACTGGAACGCTTGTATAGCTTTCTTAAAAATGTTCTTTAAATGCCTAACGTCTAATAGAGAGGGGGAAAATAAAAATCTGCATTAGTGGGTTTATTAACCGGATGCACAGTTGTGGGTAAATACATAGGGGTATGTACAAGGAAAGTGGCCTTAGGAATGTGCTATGTAGAAGACAAACTTACTGTTAGAAAGCCAATGGTCTTAGCTTCTTCTTCTTCCTCTTCAAGTGCCCTGTCCTTTCAGGACGTTGGCGATCAGTAGCATGTTCTGTCTTTTGTCCATAGCTCTTCTGAACCCTCAGTATGCCTTCCTTTGGAGGGGAAGTAAAGCTGGCGGTCCCATGTCATAGATTTATGGCATGTTAAAGGACCTTCCACTAATTACACCTGTGTGAAGCTAAATTGTATAGGTTAAGAATGTAAACAACGGTCTTAGGTTCCTATGTTCGTTGCCAAGAGCGAACTACGGTGGCGTCTGGTAGCTAAGTTCTGAACTAGTAGTCGCTGATGGTGGCGTTTGGCGGCAAAACTAGGAACTATTTGAAAAACTTAAAAGTCTGCAGTCCTTGAATTAAAAAACAGATAACACACACTAATACAGTCATCACAATTAACACCGGTTATCAGACAGATTCTACACACACCCAAAGTACACGGGACTACATGACCGCGTTGTCGCAGCTCCTAAACTTAAGAACCAACCGCTCTTCTGAACAGTTCCAGTCTTGTCACCCCAAACCACTGGCTTAAGTTGTCGAGCCACGATATCTTTCTTTGCCCCGGACCACGTTTACCATTAATTTTCCCTTCGAGTATTAATTGAAGGAGTTGTTATTTACTGTTTCACATCATATGACCAAAGTATTCTAGCTTTCTTCTCTTGATGGTATTGAGAATTTCAGGTTTTTTGTTCAGATCTTGCAAAACTTCTATATTGGTAATTTTGGCTGTCAAAGGTATCTTCACCATCCTTCGATACGTCTACATTTCAAATTCTTGTAGCTTCTTGCACATAATTTCAGTTAATGAACATGCTTCGACGCCGTAGAGTAGAATGCTGAAAACGTAACATCTGAGGAGTTGTGCCCGTTCTGCTTAATGTGACGCAAAAATGAAATTTCGGAATATTGTTGAAGATTCTCAGCATTCCAGAGCCCCTTAAACATAACACACATTTTCATTGGTTTTGTGCTTGCCACGGTGGGTGTGTGATTATAGTGTCGGACTACCAACCCCAAGTTTGCAGGTTCGTTCCTGGCCGCGGTAAGTGATTTTTGAAAGGCGACAAAAATCCCGATACTCATGTCATACGTTGTTGGCATGTTAAAGAACTCTTTTGAATTCAGGAGGCCGTGTTCATAATGGCAAAATTAATACAGTGAAACCTCGTTAGTACGTTTTTCAAGGGACTGAAAAATTTGGACGTCAAAAGCGGGAAAACGTACTAATGGAAAATAATAATTAAACCTCATAAATTTGTATCAGTAAGGGAAATTTAAAAAATGCGTTAATCAGAAGAGCCGCGGCGCGGTGCGTGCTACTGTCTTACTTTTAAGAGTCGCCTATACCTGTTAAGTCGCAACCCTCGCCGGCTTGTTGGCAAGGAATGTTATATCAGTGCGGTCGGTCTCACATTCCACTAGGGGTGGGCAAAGAATGCTTTCAGAGCTGACGAAAATGCAATCGCACTGCGCGGCGCGTGCTACTGTCTTACTTTTAAGAGTCGCCTATACCTGTTAAGTCGCAACCCTCGCCCGCCTGTTGGCAAGGAATGTTATCTCAGTGCGGTCGGTTTCACATTCCACTAGGGGTGGACAAAAAATGCTTTCAGGACTGACGAAAATGCGATCGTGCGATGCGCTGCGCGGCACATGCTACTGTCTTACTTTTAAGAGTCGCCTATACCTGTTAAGTCGCAACCCTCGCCCGCTTGTTGGCAAGGAATGTTATCTCAGTGCGGTCGGTTTCACATTCCACTAGGGGTGGACAAAAAATGCTTTCAGGACTGACGAAAATGCGATCGTACTACGCGATGTGCTGCGCGGCGCGTGCTACTGTCTTACTTTTAAGATTCGCCTATACCTGTTAAGTCGCAACCCTCACCCGCTTGTTGGCAAGGAATGTTATCTCATAGCGGTCGGTCTCACATTCCACTAGGGGTGGACAAAGAATGCTTTCAGGGCTGACAAAAATGTGATCGTACTACACGATGCGCGGCGCGTGCTACTGTCTTACTTTTAAGAGTCGCCTATACCTGTTAAGTCGCAACCCTCGCCCGCTTGTTGGCAAGGAATGTTATCTCAGAGCGGTCGGTCTCACATTCCACTAGGGGTGGACAAAGAATGCTTTCAGGGCTGAAGAAAATGCGATCGTACTAAGCGATGCGCGGAAAAATGTGCGACGTGATAAATGAGGTACTTTTATTTTATTGTCATCAGATAAGAATCGGGACTTGAAAATTACGACGTGATATGCGATAAAACGTACTAATGAGGAACGTGTTAACGAGGTTCTACTGTATCGGGATTTTCCGCCAACACAAAATGCTCCTCTTTTCTCTACTAGAAAGCACTATAGTGTCAAGGAGCTTAGATATCTAACCTCCTTGTCTTTCATAGAGCTCCAAGGAGCAATAGCATTCAACATGCAAGCAGGCCTCTGGATGTCAATTAACTAGTTATCTGCCATTGCAAGTGTTAGGCACTAGGAAATTACCTTAATTGTAACTCCCTGCCCAATCTAATTGGGCACACTCATATTGACCGACTGAGAAGGCTCTACTAATAGATGTGTCCTATATTGTACATAAAAAAAGAAAGGTATATTTCTGTGTATAATTTTAATTGTATTGTTACGTTTTTAGGTCCAGGTGGATGAAGCTCTAAGTGAACTTGAAGCCAATGATTTTGGTGAACTGGTAAGTTTTGATAGATATCATCATCTATTTTCCACTCCAGTTTCTCAGGTGTAGTTTACAAGTGCATTTCACTTTTGTCTTTCCATACACCGCTTCTTTCTTAGGAGTAGATCCCAGCTGATCCTATTCCCCCTCGGACTATTACTTCCTCATTCGCTTGATTTAGTTGATCTCCCAACTGTCCTCCTTCCAGCAACCTTAGTGAGCATCAATTGTTCCACAACTCTCCCTTCTTCCATGCATTTGACATCCCAAACCATGTCCTAATTATATTTTTCTTTAATTGCAATTGACATTGAAAAGAAATGTTTTTTTTGTAATCAATATATTTCATGACCAGATTTCCAACCAATCAGAGGTTTGTGATTTGTGTTTTAATTGGAACAACTGTGTGCTTTGATTTTGGCGACCACTTCATGATCTAGTGCAGTGTTTCCCAAACTTTTTTGTGTACCACTTTAAGAGAAGAGAATCTCTCGCGTACCACCTTATGATTGGGAGATATAGTAACTATAACCCCCACCACCACTACGTAGCAGACCAAAACAAGGATTGTAAATTGTGTTTGTTAGAGGTAAAGTTCAAATAATAAAAAAGTGTGTCCAGTTGTTTTATTATTTATTTCAATAAATATTCAATTCAAACATTCAGAAATGACACTGTGCAAATAATATTAATTAAAAAGATCTTAATAATTAAACATAAAAAACAAAGTTCAACTAACAACTTCAATTTGAAAGATGAGGTTGAAGATTAGAAGTCAACTTAGGAATGTCTGTTTTAAGGTTGCTGAGTCTCATACAAAGATCGTTTTCCACTGTAAGGAGCCTATTCCGTTATTTATTCTTGAGATAAACAAGTGAAGAAAATGCAGTCTCATACAAGTATGAACTAGTGAAAGGCAGTAAAAATTTAACTGCTTTGTCAGCTATGTGCGCATAGTCTGCACGCCACTCAACCCAAAAGTTCATAAGAGCCAATTTTGAAAAAGTGTGCTTTAGTTGTGAATCACAATTCAATTCATAAAACTGATTCTTATCTTGGCCTCCGGCAACATATCAATGTTTTTTATATTTTAAATTTTATATTTTTATATTTATTTTTTTATTTTATTTTTCGTAACGTATCTAATGTTGTTTTATATTTTTCGTAACATCACCGCGTACCACTGCAGTTTGGGAAATGCTGATCTAGTGGTTAGAGTAAGAGACTGTACCTGGAATCCAGTTAGGAAACTGCTTAATTGAATATTTATGTTATATAATCCGCCTTGTCTATACTGAAATATGTAGTTTATTATACAGGGTCATCGAAAAAGGTTGCAGCAATTTAAAAAAATCTTATCTCCCGTTGTAAGTGAGATAAATTACTCATTCGGCCTGAAAACTAATCAGGAACTCATCAGGTTTTAGTTTTAGATGTGACTGTACTCCGTCCGTGACCTTCAGCTGATGCACAGAATGAGTGTGTGACAGGAAGCTGCACGCCACTGTTTCAGTAGTGAGTATAATTGCAATGGTGAAAGTTCAGCAGAAAGCACAGTGTGTGTTGTGTGTTATAACTGTTGAGCGCACTTTCCAACGTTATGATAGAGATCCCCCTCATGCTAATAGCATTAGACGGTGGTATAAACGGTTTCAGGAAACTGGCAGTGTTGACGTGAAGAAGTCCCCTGGACGCCCTAGAACGCTTGACGAAACCAAGGGAGCGCACATAGAAACGTTATAACGTATGAAGAAACTTTTTGAGTTGGTGAATTTAACAAAAAAATACTCGTTTTAATATCTCAAATAGTTCTTGAGCTTTTTCAATGACCGTGTATATTGGAAATATCTGTTCCCAAAGGAAACAGGATGTTAATTCACATGAAATTTGATAAAATGGTCCGGTTAACTCAGGGTTTGGCCCCAGTGTACCATTGGGCTCTTCAGTTGGAATTGGTACACCTCTCCAAGACACGTGGCTAGTACATACTGAGAAGGCCGCTGCAAGGCACAAAATGTAGCCACGACCAGCGCCAATGTACTACGGAAGTCATTGGTACACTGGGGCGGAACGCTGGCAACTGTTTTGAGTTAACCGGACCATTTTATCAAATTTCATGTGAATTTGTCAATGACCCTGTATTAACGATCATGTTTCAATATACAATGATATCTTGCTTTTGCTCCGCCATCAGCAGCTTGGGCACGAATTTTGTGTTGAAGTCTCACAGGACATGCTGGACTCCATCAGTGACCCCTGACTTCATGACCACCATAATCACTGGTGACGAGTCCTGGGTGTACGGGTTTGACCCGGAAATCAAATCCCAGTCCTGCAATGATAAACCGATGAGAGCACTACACACTACCTCACTCAAATGCTGCTTGCCAGCAATAGACACTATCGCATGCGCACAGAGGTTCAAGGTCAGCTCATGCACGCGTGCCTGATTCAAATCCATCAGGTTTTCGCAAAAAGAAAATAAGGTTGGATACTTTTCTAATGGACCTCGTACAGGATCATTATCTATGTGTGCCTCGATAAACACGGCAAGCTAAGCCGGCTTTAACTGGCGCAGATCGCGGGCGCGCGTACCCGGTTCAGCCGGTGGTTGGCGTGCACTTTTACACTTTTACCAAACATGTTCAATAATGTGTACTTGCAGTGTTCATAGTCGATGCTGAAAATGTCCTTCCTCTCTTGTAACACACACCTGAAGTCTTTTGATGAAAGAATGGACAACATTCTGAAGTTCCACAGCAGAGATGGATTCGATTTTATCTGTTTTGTACGGTTTAAGTTCAGTTCACAGTAATCACAATACTCACTAAACGTGCAACACTAACGTCTAAGTTTTGCAGATACACGTCCATATGAATGGCAAAAGACGTGTGAACTAACGATATGAGTCGGCAGAGTGGAGCAATACCCCACTCCACTGACTCATATCGTTTAGTGAGTTATCTGAAACGAGATGAAAATTTCGAATCATGTTTCCAGGAAGACCTATACCTAATGCCAGTACAACTAGGAGGCTTGCTAAACGATTCAACAAAACTGGCTCCGTAAATAATAACAGACAACAAAAATTGGATGAGATCGTTGTCCATTCTTTCATCAGAAGATGTAAGGTGTGTGTTACAAGAGAGGGAGGACATTTTCAGCATCGACTATGAGCACTGAAAGTACACATTATTGAACATGATTGGTCAAAGCCGGCTTAGCTTGCCGTGTTTGTCGGGGCGCACATAGATAATGACCCTATATATATATACCATATTGGCCATAAATGGCTAAATTCAGTGTAGGTGACTCCTATGTTGTTGTAATCCCTGCCATTGAAGTTTCCCTTTATGTTCTTACAACAAACCTGACTCTAAATCCACTTTGTTAGGATTGGTGATGCTTGAGTTTGTTTATAAAAAAACACAGTTTTGTGGACTAGATACAACTTTTTATATTGTGATGGATGGTCACAGTCAGTTTTTTTATTTTTCCAGAGTGAAGATCATAATGGCTGCCAAAGGTTATACAGTATCATTGGATCCTGCCTCTACCATAAGGTTAGTACAGTAATTATTCCAAGGTTCATCTTGGCTAATGAACTGCAAGTTGACTAAAATGTTCAGCCATTAGGTTGATGTTTTTTTTTAAGTTTCAATATGGAACATTTCTTGTATGTATGAGGCTTATGTTTTAGTTTTGTATTAAAAACTGAACTGTTTAACCCTTTGGCTTTCAAGGTAACGATCTATTGGTACCCACGGGTCCTGCGAAAACTGACACGGTAACGATCCGTCGTTACCCGTCTTTTTTTATTATTTGTTCATTATTTACGTGCCAAAGTAAGACAGTAGTGATGACAACAGGACTGTCTAATGCAACCATTTACCTGAATAATCAGCCTCTACAAATTGTTGATCAATTTAAATATCTTGGTAGCACAGCAGCAACAGTGAAGTAACAAATAGAACTAGTAATGCAGCCTCCTTCTATGCACAAGTTAGAACACTACTGTGGGATAATAAAGTGCCCAGGAAGTGTAAACATATACTGTTTAAGACATACTACATCCCAATTCTAACTTACGGAGTAGAAACTTGCACCCTGTCCAGAAGAGAAGAAAGTAGGATTCAGGCATCCGAAATGAAGTTTATAAGGACAAGGAGAAACAAAGTAAGGAACGAAACAAACAGGACAGAGGCTGGCATAGATATCAGTGCTACAAAATATTTGCAGAAGCAACGATTAGGATGGTATGGGCATCTTCAAAGAATGGGAGATGAGAGGACACCAAAAGCTTATTTCAACAAGATTATCCCAGGAGAGAGACCAGTAGGAAGACCAAAGAAGAAATGGTTGGACCAAATCAAGGATGATCTTGAAGACAAAGGGCTAGACTGGAGAAGGACCCATGAAGACCAACTATTCATGGACAGGAAAAGATGGCGAGGGCTCGTTAACAGCACCCGGGCGACTGGAGCTGGAATTTGATGATGATGATGATGATGAAGAAGAGTATAGTTTTATCTCACGCTTTACTCCGCGGGAACTTCTGGCTATCCGTATTCTTAGAGTCTGAAATATGTGCTCACTGGAGTTCCGTGTCTTGTTTACATCGTGTCGGTGGCGGCAAACTTGCGTTCATTTCTCGGTGTTTTCGTACGTGATTATATAGTAAAATTAACTTATATCGCAGACAATATATTTAGTTAAAGTGTTAGTTTATTATTTAAATGGTTTTCGTAGGTAATTAGGTGCATAGTGATAGTGAAGTGTTAGATATAGTTCAGTTAGATTAGGCCTAGTTATTTGCCGTGTGTGACATGGCGGGAAGACTTCATTTAGCTGATGATGATATCACTGAATATCTTGATAATTATTCAAGTGATGTTGTTACTCTGTCCGAATCGGAAAGTGTAGAGGATAATGATGATCCAGTAATATCTTCATATTACATAATATTTATAAGAAATCTGTGTTTTATGCAAAAATGGCTGACATTTTTCAGTGTTAAATCATTTTAAACATTTTAATGTATCCTTTGATCTAATGCACATAGAATCTTCATATTTACTATGCTAGTAAACAATATTATAGCCTTCCTACTGACATGAATAACAAACTTGGGCTGTAAATACCATTTTCGAGAATTACTTCCAAACTTTCAAAATCTGAAACTTGTAATTTTGATTTCAAATTTCTTATTTTTTAACATTAAACCCTTTTGATTAAGAGACATGACTTACTTAGAGTAATAATAAGTGATATATACTCTATAAGTTTACCAACTTTCATGTTGATATCTTCATGGGTATGCCTTCCATGTAATTTTAAAAGAAGTGTGGTAAATATGGCTGTCAGTTTTGACACATCCATCAGCTGAGAGCTTGAAAGCGAAAGGGTTAATATTTAAAACTCAGCAATTTTTCTAGGTTTGTGCCAAGTGGTGTTTCGCCTAGGAACACCAAGCTGGCTCATCAACGGACTCTTGGTGTCCTTTCCCGGACCCCCACAGGAGTAGCATCTGCATCTGCTTAGCCGTGAAAGCCAATATACCATCTTTTTGGAATCCTTTATACGGAGGTGTATATATAATAATATTGTATGGCCTCGGGTGCCGGGTGCAAGCTTTGTTAATTGACGTCCAGAGGCCTGCTTGCATGTTGAATGCTATTGCTCCTTGGAGCTCTATGAAAGTCAAGGAGGTTAGATATCTAAGCTCCTTGACACTATAGTGCTTTCTAGTAGAGAAAAGAGGAGCATTTTGTGTTGGCGGAAAATTCCGAGATTAATTTTGCCGTTATGAACACAGCCTAATGAATTCAAATGGGTTCTTTAACATACCAACAAGGTATATAACATATATATCATAATTTTTGTTCTGAGTGTGGTCTTTCTCCACACTCCCTCCAGGAAAATTGTGAGATACAGTGGAATCTCGTTAGTACGTTTTTCAAGGGACTAAAAAATTTGGATGTCATATGCGGGAAAATGTACTACCGCAAAACGCCATACTGCATTTACAGCGTGTAAGAAAGAACGCGGTGTATATATGGACGTTAAATCGCCGACCTTAGTAAGTGATTGTATGCACTACTACAGTCACAACATAAACATAGGTTATCAGTAACTTACACGGAATAAATAACATAAAAATGAATTACTGTACCTCTACACTACAGTATAATACAGGGTCTTCATATTTGGTCAGCAAGGACATTCTCGCTCCGCCAGTGACGGCTCAGTTACCGGCGACCGCGCACGCATATGTAGGCCTACGGTAGAATACGGTGCTTAAAATCATTAGCCTACCATGCAGTTTTACTGGCCATGATTTACAGTAGATGATGAAAATGTTCCCCATCCGCTTCCAAACACATATAATACAGGGTCTTTCTTTATATTTGATCAGCAAGGACATTCTCGCTCCGCCAGTGACGGCTCTGTTGCCGGCGACCGCGCACGCATATGTAGGCCTACGGTAGAATACGGTGCTTAAAATCATTAGCCTACCATGCAGTTTTACTGGCCATGATTTACAGTAGATGCTGAAAATGTTCCCCATCCGCTTCCAAACACATATAATACAGGGTCTTTCTTTATATTTGATCAGCAAGGACATTCTCGCTCCGCCAGTGACGGCTCTGTTGCCGGCGACCGCGCACGCATATGTTTGAGGCTTGAACCACTTCAATAAAGCGCTTTCTAGTTCAGGAAACTGTCCCTCTCGCACACCTTTCCTTTTGCCGCTCACCCCTTCTTCAAATGCACGTTCGATTTCCTTCCTTTTGCCGAGAATCGTGTTCAGTGTAGACGGAGGAATGTTCCACTTTCGCGCTATATCCACACGCTTCATGTGAGGATTGCAGTACACGTCGCAAATGTATTTCATCTTCTCATCATTAGTTATCTGCCGTACTTTCTTCTTATCCATTATGAAACACGCAATAAAATAGGTCATAACTGGACATGAACACTAAGAACTAGAAGACAATAGTGCGGAACACGAAGACAATAATGCGCGTACGTGAGAAATAAATAAAGGGAAGGGGGTGAAGGGCAGCGGGAGAGAGACACGTCACCTGTGTTGCGTCATAGCTATAGCCACTTCTACTCCGTCAAACACAATGAAATCATCTACACTGTCAATAACTATCAGAGAATGCAATATCGCGTCGTGTTTTCCAGAAGCCGAATTTTATAATGAAATAAGAATAAAATCCGGTTCGCTTACAAATAGTACAACGGAAATTTGATAGTCGTAAGCGGGAATAGAGAATCTATAAGGGGATATATCAACATGTATTTTGTAGAATTGGGACTGGGACTAGAGAAAATCATCGCGGTTAACGGGAAAACGTCGTAACCGAGAACGTGCTAACGAGATTCCACTGTACTACCTTATTTCAAGTCCTTAGGCACTTACTCCATCCCTGTTCCTAATGCAGTACACACACTACTACATTCATCACAGAAACGTTCAAATTAATTAGCAACAACAATAACATATCTTGATAGTTCATGGGAAAAGGGTGATGGGGACTTTGAAGAAACTGCAAAGTGTCTTAATTGATATTGGTCTTTGGGGTCTGAGGACTTTGTTGGAATAATTGGTGTTAAAGGGTCCAGGGTTTGGGGAAGTCTGGGTCGTTTACATTCATCAGTCCACATTCCATAAGAAACTATTAAGATCACTCATTAGAAAGGAAAAAGATAGAACACACGCAAAGATGAGCAGGTAGGTTGTTGTGGGCTAAAACACTGAAAAGCTGTTGAGTGGTTTTGTGGCATGAGAATGTGTCCTGGAGTGGAGTTTGTTCTGTTACATTTTTGCCTGTCTTTTCTTGTCTAATGATTGTGTATCCTGATATTTTTCAGGGCTATCTCTTGGCTTCCCATTTACCTCGAGCTGACCTGGTGGATGTCCATGCGTTCTGTCGACAGCAGGGTCTGCTCCACCTTGGCCGCTCAGAGCCCGTGCGCTCTCTGGTGCTATGGCGGGAGGTCTACCCTGACTCCTGTAGTCGGGGTCTGGAAGATCTCACCCGAGTGTCTGTATACCAACCTCCTCAAGGACGCTGGTTCCTTCTAGCTGTAGGGCAGGTATTGTTCTCAATAAAGATATCGAGAAGAAATCTAGTATTTACAGTAGAACCTTCGTTATCCGAAACACTTTTAACCTAATACCGTTTAACCGAAACGATTGCAAAAAGGAATTTCACAAAAACAATAAACCTTACCTTGGTTATCCAATTTGGTTTCATATATTCCTAAAGAAAATATGATGTTAGTTTCTGTTTGAGCGGATTTAATATCGAATAATATAATAAAATGGTCCGGTTAAACCAAGGTAAGGTTTATTTTTTTTTTGTGAAAGGGAGTTTGACTCCCGTAGCACATTGGCATTACTCGTGACGTCAATACTACTTATATTTTGTGTCTTGTAATGGCCTTCTCAGTATGTGCTAGCCACGCGTCTTGGTGAGGTGTACCATACTAACTGACGAGCCCAATGGTACACTGGGGCGAAGCGCTGGCAATTATAATTTGAGCTAACCGGACCGTCATCATCATCTTGTACAGTTTCCAGCCCCAGGCTGGGTCTGTTTGGAACATAAGCCTCGTCACTTAGTCCTTTCTTCCCACCACCTCTCCGCTGTCACTCTAGTCCAGTCCTCGCCTCTCTTCTTGACACATTCCTCCACTCCTTTCAGCCATCTATCTCTTGGTCTTCCCCTTGGTCGTTTCTTCTGCATCTGCATCTCATGTATCCTCTTGGGAATCTTCTTCTCTTCCATTCTCTTTAAGTGTCCATACCACCTCAGTCTTTATGTCTCAATCCTACCTTGCAAGGGCTCCTCTCTCACTATTTCCCTGACCTTTTCATTCCTCACCCTGTGTCTTCTTGTTACTCTGATCCTACTTCGCAGGAACTTCATTTCACTTGCCTGTATTCTGCTTATGTCTCTTTTCTTTATTATCAACGTTTCTGATGCACAGTTCAGTATCGGGATACAGTAGCTTCTGTATAACACTTCCTTGCATTTTTGTGGGACATCTTTATTCCACATTAAGCTCCTAATGCTTCTCAGAAATGCTTATGCATGTCTGCCATGTTCTGTAATCTCTTTATCATTTCTCCCATTTTCCTCCACTATACTTCCCAAGTACTTGAGACTTTCCACCTTCTTCAGCTGTCCACCTCCGAGTGTTATCCCACTCATTGGTCTGTCCCTTTTCCTGGTCGTTACCAGGATGTCACATTTACTGATGTTGAACTTCCATCCGTACTCTCCCACTGTTTCTTCCCAAGCCTTCAGTTGCTCCTGAATTTCCTCCTCCTTGTTTCCCCAGACCATGAGATCATCTGCAAACACCATTGCTTTCATCTTATCTTCTCCTATCTTTCCTGCTACCCGTGTCATTACCTCGTCCATAACCACAATAAAGAGAAGGGGTGACAGTGCACTACCCAATTTCAGGCCACTCATTTGTCTGAACCAGTCTGTTCTTTCCCCTCCAACTTTCACACAACTCAAACTTCAGACCATTTTATCATATCATTTGATATTACACCCGCTCAAATGGAAACTAACATCATATTTCCTTTGGGAATATTTGAAACCAAAAAGATATCTATCAGTCACTTCGCACGGACCATAGAGCGAGTACATACACACGCTACCTAAACTCTGTCAGCAGCTAGGAGTAGGGGATGAGGGATTCTCTTCAGAACTCTTTTATGTTTATTGCTGTTTCACCCACTGGTTTGTTCTCAACAAAGGATGCCCTAATATTGATATTTTGTTATAGATTCTAATGTTAGTAAGTACTTTATTATTTGTGAATTATCAAGATAGTGTAATTTACTCCGAAAGGTTATCCTCCGTTTTTGTGTCATAGTACATATAAGCATTTGATGGGAATGTGGCCTGTTTTGTGAACCCATCAGTAACAGATAATCCAAGCCAGTTACTAAAATGACTAAAAGTGTATAATTGTGTGGTAACTTTCACAGGATCAAGAAATGCTGGTGGTGCTGTTGGAGTCTGGAGGTTGTACAGTCAGGTATGTATAGAAATACTGAAAAGGACCCTATTTGTGTTGACCTCCATTAAGCTTGTTCTTGTCATCACTCCTACGTTCAGCCTCACAGACTCTTATCTCATTGATGGTCATTCCCTGCCCTTCCTAGAAATTTTCAAAAGATAGCTTTGAAGCCATTTTTCAGTGATGCCTTATTGACAATTAATCCAGGGTGTATCAAAATGAATATCGGGGTTTTAAGGCTTTGTAGTATTTATTACAGTTGACTTACAATTATAAATAATACATCAAATGAAAGAGTAACTCAAACAGTTTGTCCTACAAGTGTTCAATGTGAGCACCATTCGGCACACATCTGGTCGATAGCCGAGTTCGTCCCAAACCTTGTTCAGTATGTCTGGAGTAATTGTTGCAACAACTGCTTCAATCCTGTTTCTTAAGTCGGTTAGGTCAGCTGGTAGCGGAGGCACATACACATGATCCTTTATGAACCCTCGGAGGTAAAAATCCCATGGCGTCAGATCCGGTGAACGTGGTGGCCATGTGAAACAAGCTCTCTCATCCGGAACGTAATACGGAACGCACGTTGCACTGTAACTGCAGATCAGTCCTTGCAAACAGTAAAACACAAAGAACTTTCATTAATTCTCCAAAGTAGGAGAACCTCCCTTTTCGTCACTTTTAACAATGTAGATTATTGAAAATATAGTATTTATGATTTACATACCTTTCTTGGATTTGTTGGGAGTCGTTTCACAATTTCAGTTGCCACTGCTGCACCGGAAATAATTACTTTTAACGTAATTATTGGTCATGTTCATTTGAACAAGGTCAGCCATTTTACATTGACATTGGACACTATACGCCATACCCACTTGACACGTTGCCAACATGAATAATGAAATAAAAGGCAAAACCATTGGCCTGGATAAAGATTATTGATGCGTGACAAAAACCAGGGGTGTTATCTATTAGCTAACGCGAGGGCCGCGGTATCAAACCAACATTGGTCTGGACAAAAATATTGGTCTAGGCAAAACCATTGGTCTGCCGGATGTGATATAGTACTGAATGCGTGGGGTTGGCATTATTGACTCCTGCACAAACATTCACAAAGATGGCTGTCAGAGCAGCAATTTCAACTATATAAGACGTGCTCCTATTAGGGCGGGTTGGTGGGTCTACAGCAGCGGACGAGTAAACATCTATTACTATATCATTTCCAGATACCATTACTGCAGGTATTTTCGCCAATTTTATTACTTACAATTTTTCATACAAAGGTTCTCCTACTTTGGAGCGCCACCGAACTTTCTTCTCCCTAGTCGCCATCTTGGCTACTAGCGTTTCTAGCGAAAGACAGAGGAACCAGTTCATGTGCATGCGCACAGGTACGAACACTTGTAGGACAAACTGTTTGAGTTACTCTTTCATTTGATGTAGTATTTATAATTGTAAGTTAACTGTAATAAATACTACAAAGCCATAAAACCCTGATATAATTTGATACATTCTGTATTGTAACTTTCAGTCCTTCAACACAAAATATTTCCCATTACTGGATTATGCAAAACAATAACTTGCATGTGATTAAGATATATCGTCGTGGACCATTGAAGAAGTTTTCTCCTTCTCACGAGGCGGAGTGTACCCCGTTCCAGCCCTAAGACTAGAATAAAATTTCTTGCTAAAACCAGGCAAATGCTAGAAGTGGTTTTCTGTGGTTTCCCACTTCTACTCCTGGCAAATACCCACACTGCTTCAGACACCACAATCCAACAAATTCTACACACACCTAAGTACATGGGCCTAATGACCACAATGTCCAAGCCCAACATATGAAACCACAATAACATAGCAACTCGTAACTTGGCGATGTCTCAATTGGTCATGGCATCTTAAAACATTTTGTTAGGCTAGATTCTTTGAATAAGGTCTCATGGTTAGCCTCAGCACTTTCAAGTTGGTAGAGCATTATTCAGTACACCACATATGAGTCGTCTAGTATCAAAACCGGCCAAGTCACAAAATTTACGAAAATGAGTTAAACAAGAATATGCTTCAAAATCGTCCATGTCTTCATGTTACAGAGCACTGAATTCTTGGTCGTGCAACAAAATGGGCCAAGTCATGTAGGCAGTGCTTTCATAACCGGCCATGTCAAAGAACGAGTAGCAAATTCATGTCGCAGCATTATTGTCTGGAATCTTGCGTTGTTAGGTTACGCATGAATGTGATATCAGTAGGCAACATTGTTCCTTATTTTGTTTACTCTTCGAAGTCATAATTTGTATTTTGTTCGTTTGCAACACTGACTTCTGTATTCGCGGGCTTCTTACCGCATTGGCGCGAAAGCAATCGTATATCCTGTGTGCTCGTATTTTGTCATTATTGTGTAGTGTAACGTGTATATTGTTCCTATTTTAATGAGTGACTCATTTTCTTTTACTGTGTTCAAGATCTAAGTGAACTACTAACTTTTAATGATATAATACCTATTTTGTATTCTTCTCAGCTTTCTGATGTTCATCTTCATATATTACTATCCAATTTAAGCAGAATGCTTTCGTTTTTATTGCAATAAAGACAGGTAATTACAATGTCAATTTATTTTAATTTAATTGCCTTTTCACTGGAGCTTGGAATTTAAAAAGAAAAGTTTTGCAAAAAAAAAAAAGACCAAAATTATACAAAATTGCAACAAAAACGGCCAAGTCAAAATTAATATTAGCCAAAAAGATGGGTTAATTATGAATCAGATTTCTCAAAATAGCGGAACTTAAATATTAAACCATTACAGATATAACTATGCAATAAAATCTTTTGTGACCACCATTGCTTTGTCTCTAGAGGTTTTTCATCCATACTGAAAAATATGCCTTCAGTGACTTGGCCGGTTTTGATACTAGACGACTCATATGTTGTTCCTTTTAGACAATTTATTAAGTTTAATCACTAGTTTTGCTCCATGTGGGAGTGGGTTTTCATAAAACCATCAAATATAAACTTTAAAATAAAACCAACATAAGCGGCTTCGGTGGCATAGTTGGTAGCATGCTCAGCTTCTATGCCTAAGGTCGCGGGTTCAAACCCGGCCGAAGTCGTTGGATTTTTTAAGAGCGTTAAAAATCCCTCAGTATGCCTTCCTTCGGAGGGGATGTAAAGCCGGCGGGCCCATGTCGTAGATTTATGGCATGTAAAAGAACCTTCTACTAATTACACTTGTGTGAAGATAATTATAGGTTAGATTTGACTAACGCTCTTAGGTTGCAACGTTCGTCAACAGGAGCTGACTGCGGTGGCATCTAGTAACCAGGTTCAGAACTAGTTGTCATTGACGGTGTCATTTGGTAGCAAAAGTAGGAACTACTTGAAAATTGAATGTCTGCAGTCCTTACTTAAAATAAAGCTTGCCACTGTGGGTGAGTGATTAACGTGTCTACTAACACCAAGCTTGCAGGTTCACTCCTGGGCATGGTAAGTGATTTTTGAAAGGTGGCAAAAATTACAACACCATGTCATACGTTGCTGGCATGTAAAATTCAGTAGGCCGTGTTCATAATGGCAAAATTAATCTCGGAAGTTTCCGCCAACACAAAGTTCCTCATTTCTCTACTAGAAAGCGCTATAGTGTTCAAGGAGCTTAGATATCTAACCTCCTTGACTTTCATAGTGCTTCAAGGAACAACGAAATTCGACATGCAAGCTACCCTTTGGATGTCAAATAACAAAGCTTGCACCCAGCACACAAGGCCATTCAATATTATTATTATTTATACATGAATTAAAGACAGATAACACACACTAATACAGTCATCACAAGTAACACCCGTTATCAGACAGATTCTACACACACCCAAAGTACACGGGGCTACATGACCGCGTTGTCGCAGCCCCTAAACTGAGGAACCAACCAAAACCAACATATTAGAAGATATGTAATATCAATGTCATGTTCATAATAAATTTTCTAAAATGTATTAAAATCATTGAACGTGTGTTTAGAGCTGTTGGCAACCCTGGACCAGATGTATGCTACGTGGAAGAAGCTCAGGAGACCCTTGGTTATATCCAGCGTCTGGGAATTTCTACCATCGCAGCCAAGTGGTATGGTGCTTGCTTGCTCACTATCATTTAGGGTTAGAAAGAGGACCGGGTATATAGAATGCCTTCTCTGTTGACTAAGACTAAAAGTATGAATGTCGTTTATAATAATTTTCCGTGTTACTTATTATGTCCACTGTACAACACAACTTGCTTTGTTTGAGGTGCTAACTCCTCTTCAGGGACATGGTTCAGACTTCCAAGCAGTCTATCAGCCTAGTTCAGTAAATTATGGTCTAAAATGTTCACCTTGTTGGTGATGGTCACACGTGTTAAAAAAACGTATTTGCTCGCGTATATCTCGCACCCCATTTTTTTATTTGAAATTTCAGGGGGGAAAAAAGAACTCGCATATATCTCGCATTCATTATTGACGCCGTCATATAAATGACCGTAATAACCTTCAGGTAGAAACACGTTTGATTTAGCGCGCCACAACAGTCGTCATTGACCAGGAACTTACCCGAAGCGATACTAACAGGAAGAGCGAGCAACAACGAGTTGATCCGAACTTCGATACGAGCCGATTAGGGATCGAGGCGCCGCGTGCTAGCATACGGCGCAGCGTGAGTGTTAGCAAGTTGTACATCATTAGTCTTCGGCCTCGGTTGGCTAAATTCGCCGCCTTGAGACTCGTTCGAATTAGCGATTAGCGCGCCACAACAGTTGCGCAAGTAGGCCTACTGTTACATCGCAGAGAAACACAGTTCAGTCTTCTCGAATCTCAATGATTTCGTCTTTACTCATTGCGTCGCATCAGTGCTCGGCCGCGTGCAAGCATACGGTGCAGCGTGAGTGTTAGCACGCTGTACATCGTTCGCCGCGTCTTCGGCCACGGTTGGCTAAATTCGCCGCCTTGAGACACGTTTGAATTAGCGATTAGCACGCCACAACAGTTGCGCAAGTAGGCCTACTGTTACATTGCAGAGAAACGCAGTTCAGTTTTCTTGAATCTCAATGGTTTCGTCTTTACGCATTGCGTCGCATCAGAGCTCGGCCGCGTGCAAGCATACGGCGCAGCGTGAGTGTTAGCACGCTGTACATCGTTCGCCGCGTCTTCGGCCGTGGTTGGCTAAATTTGAGCTCCCTCGTGCATGTAGCGAGGAATCGATATGGAAGATGATCGATCGCTAAGCGTCTGCGCTCTAAATTCCTTTTCTGCCTTGAATCATCCTTAACGAGCGTATGACGTCTTTTTCCTAGGGTCTTAACGTCGCATAACCATAACGAATAGAAATAAATGGTGTCGACGGACATTGTTGTGAAGAGCTTCTTGAAGACGGGCATCGCAAATGCATTGGATGGAAGTCAGGATGAAGCAGTATGGGATGATGACCAGAATGATGCACGCGAGAGTATCTCGGAGATTGGCAGCAGTGATGGCAGTGACAATGAATAGGGCGAGTACCGTATGCCAGTTGCCTTGTTTCAAAAATGCAAATTTTGTGTTTTTTCGGGAATCCGGTCATTCCCCGCGTATATCTTGCACCAAAAATGTTCACACATATTTTTGGTCAAAAAAGTGTGAGATATACGCGAGCAAATACGGTACATTATTTGTACACTGGGCATAATAAGTATGGTAGGAGACTAGAAGTAGCAAGGTCAAGGTAATAATAATAATATCCCCTGGCACTACAGCCCATGAAGGGCCTTGGCCTACCAAGCGACTGCTGCTCAGCCATTTGGCCTGCAGAAATTGGGGTGATGCGTGGTCAGCACGTCGGGTCCCCTCGGACGTTAATCTTGGTTTTCATGACCGTGGCACTGCCTCACTGTCAGACAGCTACTCTGTTGTCCTCTCGAGGCTGAGTGCACCCCATTCCAGCCCTCTCGTCAGTTTCTACATTTTCTGACGGAGCCGTGAATCAAACCCAGGGCCTCCGGGTGAGAGGCAGGCGCGCTACCCGAACACCACGGGGCCGGCGCGTGTTCAAGGTGCTAGAAGTAAACTATGACTCAAATAGAATCAGTTAGAGCATTGAAAATTTCACATAATATGCACACCCCACTTTCAGAAGAAAGATTTTCAAAAATGTTGTGCAGGGTACAAAACATACAGCAATCAAGAGGTCATAAATCCGCCACAACTTCGGTGGCGTAGTCGGTAACAAGCTGAACTGCTATGCCCAAGATCGGGGGTTCAAACCCGACCGAAGTCGTCGGATTTTTTAAGAGTGTTATAATCCTTCAGTATGCCTTCCTTCGGAGGGGATGTAAAGTCGGCGGGCCCTTGTCATAAATTTATGGCTTGTAAAAGAACATACAACTACAGTTAGTAGTGTGTAGTCAAAATTTGTAGGTTATTTGGTTAGAAACGTTTACCGCTGGGTGTCAGTGACAGTGGCGTCTGGTAGCCAAAGTTGGAACTACTTGAAATTGAAAATGTTGGGAAGCCTACGGGCGTTCAATTGAAATGCCCTGTTATGGCCATTGGCTGCAATCCAAATATAATAATAAGTCCAAAAAGGAGGGAGAACACATCAAGTATTCAGTTTGCTGCGCATGTCTTTTGCTGACAGCTTTTTGGAACTGGAGTCTGGTTGCCAATTGATGTAGGCCTACTGTATCTTCATGTATTGAGATCTCTTAAGTGTTAAGGTTTCTAACTAAGCAAAACTGGCTTAATTATTAGTTATCTGTGGTTTCTGAATTTCTTTTTATATGTATCTTGATATCTGCCATTATAACCTTAACTTCTAGGACTAATGTAACACTATACGAGGGTGGATCCAAAAATAAAAACGGATTTTTGTTATTAAAAATGTATTTATTACCTTTTTACAAAATTCCTTCAGTTACCTTCGAAGTACTCTCCATTAGATGCAATGCACTTGTCAAGTCTTTTTTCCCACTGTTTGAAGCACCTCTGGAACTCTTCAACTTTGATATCGTCCAGTGCCCTTAGTGAAGCTGTTTTTATTGCCTCTACATCATCAAAACGCTTCCCTTTTAGCTTTGTTTTCATTCTGGGGAACAGAAAAAAGTCACACGGGGCTAGGTCTGGGGAATATGGAGGATGTGGAATGACAGAAACACCCCTGATAGGCCAAATAGTGGTTTACATAATGCATGGGCGTTGTCGTGATGAAGGAACCAGTCGCCTGATCCCCAAAGTTCCGGGCGTTTCCTCCGCACATCATCTCACAAATGTCTTAAAACTCCCAAATAAAAGTACTGGCCAGGGGGGACAAACTCCCGGCGCACCATTCCACAAACATAAAAAAAGACAATGATCATATTCTTCCCATTAGACCTCACTTGTCTTGCTTTTTTAGTCCGAGAGAGTCGGGAGTCTTCCACTGGCTTGACGCTTGCTTGGTTTCTGGAACGTATGCGTAACACCAATTCTCATCACCTGTAATGACTGGTCAAATAATTTGGATCCCTTTCATTCTTATTTTTGAAGTCCTGGCTCAATTGCAATAGAGTGTATTTTTTTTTTATGCTCTGTGGGAATGCAAGGAACAAATTCAGTGGCAACACGTCACATTTGCAAAACCTCAGTCAAAATCCGTTGCACGAGCTCCAACTCGCTCCTGTCTCTTCTGAAATTTTGTCGATCGTGAAACGACGATCCTCGTTGATTATTTGGCGGATTTTCTCAAAGTTTTCATCATTTCGAGATGTTGAAGGGCGCCCAGAACACTCATGTCACCACATTTAAAGCGCCCAAACCACTCAAAAACTTGTGTGCGACACATAGCATCCTTGAAAGCCAGTTGAAGCATTTGGTAAGCTTCTGTAGCCGATTTTCCAAGCAGGAAACAACATTTCAAAACACACTCTTTGTTCTTTTAAATCTGCCATAACGACTTCGCAGGCGGTACACAAGAACAGTAAGAGAAAAACAACACTACGATCAAACAGTCACATACAAACTGACCCGGTTTGGGCAGTTGTTTCGTGAAAGTTTCTATTAACCTCTAGCGGGAGAACTCGACGACGTCCATGAATGGTAGCGCGCTCTCAGTCCGGTGTCTTTTGGGTCCACCTTCGTGAGCTTACGTTCAGTTATTAAGACGTTATTTCCTTTGTTTGCATGCTTGTTTCTATACTTCTTTGTTTGTATCTTTCCTTTCCTTCTTTCTTTCTCTCTTTCCTTCGTTTATTTCTTTACGTCTTCCATTTGTTTCTTTCCTTTATTTCTTTCTTTCTTTCTTTCTTTCTTTTATTTGCTTATTTCTTTAATTCTTTCCTTTATTTATTTATATATTTATTTATTTACTGATTAAATTTCTTTCTTTCTTTCTTTCTTTCTTTCTTTCTTTCTTTCTTCTTCCCTTTGTCTGTTTCTTTCTTTCTTTCTTCTTCCCTATGTCTGTTTCTTTCTTTCTTTCTTTCTTTCTTTCTTTCTTCTTCCCTTTGTCTGTTTCTTTCTTTCTTTCTTTCTTTCTTTCTTTCTTTCTTCTTCCCAATGTCTGTTTCTTTCTTTCTTTTTTCTTTCTTTCTTTCTTTCTTTCTTTCTTCTTCCCTATGTCAGTTTCTTTCTTTCTTTCTTTCTTTCTTCTTCCCGTTGTCTGTTTCTTTCTTTCTTTCTTTCTTCTTCCCAATGTCTGTTTCTTTCTTTCTTTCTTTCTTTCTTTCTTTCTTTTTTTCTTCTTCCCTATGTCTGTTTCTTTCTTTCTTTCTTCTTCCCTATGTCTGTTTCTTTCTTTCTTTCTTTCTTTCTTTCTTTCTTTCTTCTTCCCTATGTCTGTTTCTTGTTTCTTTCTTTCTTTCTTTCTTCTTCCCTATGTCTGTTTCTCTTTCTTTCTTTCTTTCTTTCTTTCTTTCTTGTTCCCTATGTCTGTTTCTTTCTTTCTTTCTTTCTTTCTTTCTTTCTTCCCTATGTCTGTTTCTTTCTTTCTATCTTTCTTTCTTTCTTCTTCCCTATGTCTGTTTCTTTCTTTCTTTCTTCTTCCCTATGTCTGTTTCTTTCTTTCTTTCTTTCTTCTTCCCTATGTCTGTTTCTTTCTTTCTTTCTATCTTTCTTTCTTCTTCCCTATGTCTGTTTCTTTCTTTCTTTCTTCTTCCCAATGTCTGTTTGTTTCTTTCTTTCTTTCTTCTTCCCTATGTCTGTTTCTTTCTTTCTTTTCTGTGTACAAAACACTTTGTTGTGTCTTCTTCCTGTATACATTAATGATTTATTTCTTTGTTTATTTATTGAATGTTTCAGGTTGAACTCAAACCCTAGACCACAGGTTACCACTCCTGAAGCCATTTCTATGAATAAAGCATCTAGACGTAGCGACAACTTCTTGGGTTTTGTTCGTCAGTCCGAGCCAGCTACTCCAACCAAGCCAGGGCCATCAGGTACAGTTTCTTGTTACTGTTGATGCATTGAGCATAGTAGATACTCTTGGTGTTCTATTGTATTGTTATTGTTCTAAGGAGTGGAACAGCGAGGTCATCTGTCCGTACTTCATCATTTCACCTCTCATTTGCTCCCACTCCAACCTTAATCGTCTCTGCCACTCTTGCCTGAGTGTTCCTTGTGAGCTAGATGGCCGTATCATTTAAATGTCCGCTGGTCAATTACTGATGTCGCATCAAACTCTGTTTCGAATATTCTGCTCTTATTAAATACTGGACGTAAACACTTCATTTCCAAGGTCATTATACTACCATTATGCTTCTTTGTCCTCGGGGGGCATGGTGGCTCAGCGGTCTAGCTGTATGCCTCTCACCAAGGCGGTCCTGGTTCGATTCCCGGTCAATGCATGTGAGATTTTCGAAGTGAAATGCCAGGTCCTGTGGTTCGGATTCCACGTAAAAAGGAGGTCCCGTGGCTCATAATCACAAGATTCACGGTCACGTAAAACTACAATCTTCCTTTCCTTCTTCTTTGTCTTCGTCCAAGTGATCTTCCTAGACGCATCCTCCAGTAGTTTAAGAGGTGTGATGGAACATTTCCACTTCATCATACACATATTTTGTTGGTTAAGTATTCACGTGAGTAGTTGTTTCATTTGAGAGGCTTGAACATTGTGGTCATTTAGCCCTGTGTACTTGGGTGTGTGTAGTATTTGTCTGATTATCTGTGTTATTGTGCTGTATATACATTCACCGGCAAAAAAAATACGCAGCACTGGATTTTAAAAATTAAAACTTGTGTATTAACTGCATACTGTCTCAATTATGTCGCTTTATACTAATATCAGACCTTTCTCTGTTCTGAGTGTTTGTTTACCATCCATTTCCTTTAAATTATCGATATAAAGTTTGGATGACTTGCAAAACAAAACAACAAAATTAAAAAAACTGAGAGATATAAAAATAAGATTTCAGGCTAATATAGACAAACGTAATACAGTAAAAAGGGTATTTACAGATGAGGAACGCCTGAGAAGATCAGAGCGAATGAAGAGCTACTGGGCGACTCGGAAAGGAAACTTACTGAAGAAGAGGACCAAGAAATGATTGACTGAAGTGGTCCAATGAGGCCGTAAAAGCAGAAGAAGAAGAAGAAGAAGAAAGTTTGATTTATGACACCCTAGTTTGCTATCTACCCCAGGCAGACAGTACGTCTCCATTTCCATTAGTTCATTTCCTGCAATAAACGTAAAGTGCTTGAGTGATAAGTCTCATCGCTACAAACCAAATTTGTTTTGTTTGACAAATGTATTCTTAATCAGTTTTTAAGTTCATTTTGCAAAGAAAACATGGTTCTTACGTGAGAAGAAGCTGCATGAGCTGTAGCCTTGATTGAAGATGGAAGAAACATGCGATACGTTGCAAGACATTTACATGTCAATGTTTCGACCATCCAAAGGACATACCAATGGTATAGGGAACTTGGAACATACTCCAGGAGGCGTGGGTCAGGTCGCAGAAGGGCGACATCAGACAGAGATGACCAGTATCTACGACTCCAAGTTCTGAGAGACCGACACACCACAGCTGTAGAAGCAGGAAATCGGCTTCAGCAGGCGACAGGTGTGAATGTCAATGAGAGGACAGTAAGGAGAAGATTAAGAGGTGTAGAAATCTTCTCCAGAAGACCTGCTACCGGCCCCAGAATGGAACCTCAACATCGCAGGGCATGTCTTCACTTCGCTCGCCTCCATCAGCAATGGACACAACAGCAATGGCAAGCCGTTCTCTTGACAGACGAGAAGAGATTCGGTCTCAGATCGCCTGACGGAAGAGAAAGAGTGTGGAGGAGGGTTGGAGAAAGGTTTTCTCCTGTAACTTTTTCCTCCAGGACTGCATTCGACGGGGGTTCTGTAATGGCCTGGGCCGGGGTCAGTATGGATGCCAGGACTGAACTTTACCTAATTGAGAATGGGACTCTCACAGCTGACCGATACATCATAGAGGTCCTTGAAAACCATGTTGTACCATTTGCTCCATTTGTTAGGGATGAATTTCGCCTGAACCACGAGAACGCACGAGCACACACTGCCCGATGTGTCCAGTAGTACCTGCATGTGGTTGGAATCTACGCACTGGGCTGGTCAGCTAGGAGCCCTGACCTCAATCCAATTTAACATGTTTGGGATTTGTTGGCCAGAAATGTTCGGCAACGTGCTCCTGAGACTCCACAGCAACTTCGGGTGATGCTGCATGAGGAGTGGGAACGGATCCCTCAGGAAAGCATTTCACAAATAATCGCAAGTATGGCAAAGATGTTACGCGAGGTGATTCGTGCTAGGGGTGGAAATACCCGTTTTTAAGTGTTCAGTTCTTGTGTCAGAACCCATAGGAATGGATTAATTCTGTAATAATAAATTTTGGAACTCAGATTAACATTTTTAAACGACTATGTAATTTACTCAACCAAGATAGCGGGTTCAAACCCGGCCGAAACCGTCGGATTTTTAAGAGCATTAAAAATCCCTCAGTATGCCTTCCTTTGGAGGGGAAGTAAAGCCGGCGGTCCCATGTCATAGATTTATGGCATGTTAAAGAACTTTCCACTAATTTCACCTGCGTGAAACTAAATTGTATAGGTTAAGAATGTAAACAACGCTCTTAGGTTGCTACGTTCGTTGCCAAGAGCCGACTGCGGTGGCGTCTTGTAGCTAAGTTCTGAACTAGGCCTAGTAGTCGTTGACGGTGGCGTTTGGCGGCAAAAGTAGGAAAAATTCAAAGTTGCAGTCCTTACTTGAATTTAAAAAACAGATACACACACTAACAGTCATCACAATTAACACCGGTTATCAGACAGATTCTACACACACCCAAAGTACACGGGGCTACATGACAGCGTTGTCGCAGCCCCTAAACTAGGGAACCAACCAACCAATTTACTCAAAATTTAAGACATTTTCACTTTTTTTTTCTTCTCATTTTAGAAAATTAAACAGATTTTTTTATTGAAGCATTTTTTTTGTATGTGAAGTGGTTTTCAAATGTTTAAAAAACAATTGAAGGGCTCTCCCGAAAAACGTTGTATAATCCAGTTTATCATCTTGGCTTACAGGATTGAGCCGCGTCGCATATCGGTTATTATTGCCCGACGTTTCGGCTGACATTGCAGCAGCCTTAATCATGGGTAGGTTCGAGTGGTGTCCGTACTCAAACTCAAATCCATTTCAGTAATTTTACAGGAGAGGCATAAAACTAAATAATTCACCCAAAGTCACATGTTTTATTGCATAATTCACAATTACTGGTGAACAAAAACATTAGTAGTGTGTCACTCAATTATTTACAAGTATTATGTGGTTACAGTTTGTTTGTTCAAAATAGCAAAAACGTTGGATATCCATACACCAATACTTCACTCACTTATTCACAAGGCAAATCGACGTAGAAGTCTCTGAACTGAGGTTCAAGGAATGCACACATGCTTAATAAGTCCTTTTTCTTCTCTTTCTTAATCGGCAAAGACTCCTGGTACACCGAGTTAAGGCTTGATAATGGGACCACAATAAATTTTTAGTTCGCCTGGCTTTTCCCACGTTGCTGCTTAGTGAGACTGTAACAGTTCCAAGGGTGAAGGACAGTATGACCTGCTCTCACTTGAAGCACTGTAGGACTGTCTGCACATAACTGCATTCACATCACCTCAGTTATTTTTAAGGCAGGATCTTTCCTCAGGTTGCACATAAGGTGACTCACATCAAGAAAGTCACCTTGAGTCATCATTTTTACATCAAATGGTTTATTTGGGCATGCATTTTTGATGAATTCTTCCCACTGGAATGGTACATGAACTGTGGATACGGTACTCTCTTCTTCTTTTCAACTTGGGCAAATGCCCTGTCACACCGCAAAAAGCTGTGCCCGCTACAAAGAAAAAGTTTTGGCTCACCTGAGTGAAATACCTCGATGCAACTCGTCGGCGGCGGCGGCTTTAACTCGTTTCCGAGATCTTCTTCCAAAACAGTCTAAAATAATCTAAGGTTGAGGTCTGTGGGCATGTTTGCGGTGACTGAACAGCCCAATGCGTGCATGACACAAACGTCCACACAGATCACACAGAACTGTTGGTGGAGGGCGTGGCTGTGCTGCACGGAGCTTTCGTGCTTGTCGCTTGGCCTTAACAATTCTACGACGTTCTTCTTCAAACATTTTGACAGCAGCCGGGATGGTCTGGCGCCAAGTTGAACGGTCTTTAACAAGCTGGTCCCAGGTTTGTGGATTGAGTCCTGTCAACTTCATATTCTGCTTAAATTGGTCCTTGTATCGTCTCTTAGGGCCTCCATGAGGTCTGGTGCCGGAGGTGAGTTCACCATACAGAACCTGGCGTGATAGTCTCGTATCATCCATCCGATGGACATGTCCAATCCATCTAAGTTGATGACCAATGATGGATGATTCTATACTATTAGCAAGCGCTTTCTCAAGAACATCAAGATTGGTGATGTGGTCTTCCCACTTTATCTTAAGGATGGATCGAAGTTTCTGTTGATGGAAGCGCTCAAGCTTTCGGAAGTCATGTCGATAGAGGGTCCAGGTTTCACAGCCATACAACAATGTTGAGATGACAACAGCTTGGTACACCATGAGCTTCGTCTTCACGGTCAGATCTTTATTCAAGAAGACCCGGTGCGATAGTCGCCCAAATGCCACATAGGCAGCACCGATTCTCTTCTCAACATCCTGCCACAATTGCCGTGTACAGATAGCAGACTGCCAAGATACGAGAAGTGGTCTACCTGCTCCAATGGAGTATCTGAGATAGAAATGTTGAAGTGCGGAAGGGAAGTGCCTGGTGAGGGTTGTGCCAGAACCGTGGTCTTCTGAACATTAATGGTGAGACCAAAACGTTCACATGCATTCTTGTAGCAATTAACAGCCTGTTGCAACTCCACTGGCGTGAGTGTAGGCGATGCGGCATCATCTGCATACAACATATTGGTTATCTTCGTAACCTGAGTTAGCTTCTTGGTGCAAAATCGAGCTAGGTTGAAGAGCCCTCCATCAAATCGGTACCTGACATCTACACCTGGGATGTTTGTGGGCGATTTATAGAGCATTGCAGCCAAATACAATGCAAACAGTGTTGGAGCAAGTATGCAGCCTTGTTTCAGTCCATGAGTGATAGGAAATTCATCAGAGATCTTATTTTGCTGACAAACCTGACCGGTCATGCCATCATGGAGAGCTTGGATTAGATCAACAAAGCGTCGAGGACAGCCAAAGCGTTGTAGCACCGCCCACATAGCAGATCTTGGAACTGAGTCAAAGGCCTTTTCCAGATCATAAAAGATTAAGAAGAGTGGATTCTGTTTCGATGCAACTAACCACTGCATCAAACTAATCATTGTCCAGTTGTTATTCTGAGCTACACAACGATCAGACCACAGAATGAGTGTGTGCCCCTGGTATTGCGAAAGAGGTTCATAGTGCGTATGAACGTAGTTCGGCACACATGATGCAATCTCAGTTGCCCCTCTTCGAGCTATGGATTCATGCCACACATGCATCTTTGTTGGTCTCACTGGATTAAAAATGGCAAAATTATATGTAGCATATTGCCTCTGATAAAAAATATTAGAATGTGTCAACGTTGAACAGAACAATACTTGTTGAAGATCAACACACAATACAACTACATTGTCTCTTTCACTAGCAACAGCAATATCGTCCTTCATTGTTGTATAAGCCTTTTCTGCTTTCCAATGGTGACGTTTGTTTTCCACACTTATTTTATTCCTTTCTTCGTCTGATTCTGCTGTAATCAACTTCACAAACAGTTTGTCACATGTAGCACAGCTGTCCGACCTTCGAAGCCCAAAACTTACATTAAAATCTGAAGTGAAAATATCACTGTACAAATGCAACGAGACCCTAGAATTGGAATAGCCTGTACGTTGCAGCAACATTCAAGTCTGAACTAAGGCATTTTTTAGCGTTGTCTTTCCTGCTATAGTGACTCTCTTGGAAGGGGAAACTGTTGATATGATCACACACAGACTGTTTGTCTTCATCCGGAACACGGTGCAGTCTGCTTTTATGGGAACCATGGCCATCCTTGAAGTCTGTTTCCCCATTTTTAATTTTTGCTGTAAGATCTGCACTCTTCTTTGTGTAATCTGAAACAAAATGTTTTTTGGCAGACCTGAAGACGCTTCGCCTTCACTGGAATATAGTACCTGAATGAACATGATTTATGTGAAACAGCCTCTTCAACTCGACGACGTTTAGGTTCAGTTATGTCCATATTTGAGGCTAGAAGTTTTTTGCAATCACTGTGAAGACATGTACAAACACAGTCTACACAGAAAGAGAAACACACAGTCACCTACTTTGTAAACATCCTGTACCTTAAATACACTACTGTTACATTGCCGGTTCACTCACACATACATTATACTATTATAACGTAAAGGTTTGGTTTGCACAATACACATGAAATGCCACTGTCAAAGCAACATACCTTACAATATAAGTGATATCAACTGTAATATACTAGGGAACTACAGTACCGGCTAAGTTCTGGTGAGGACCCAGTCCTATGGGGTATAACATAGGCCCCGTGCACAGGGTTACGTGCGAAGACCTCAACGGAATCTGCAGCGGAGAAGGCAACCCAGTACTCAGGGAATAGTATGAGTACAGCATCAATCGGCAGCGTCTGTTTCCCAGGTTAGGGGCGGCTGCAAGGGCGTCTGTTTCCCATGTTAGGGGCGGCTGCAAGGGCGTCTGTTTCCCATGTTAGGGGCGGCCTGTATAATAGCTGGCAGTAGCTTCATAAAATGCCTTTGGGAGTGGCGACCCCATCGTAATAATAGCCTAAAATGGAAATGGCACTTCAAATGACTCGGAGAAGTTTAGAGCATACCCTGCAGGCGACGTGCAGTTCTTTTGGTACTGGGGGAACTGTGAGAAATGGGCGACCACCGAAATGAAAGTGGGAATCATGAATGTCATTACCCTGACAGGCAAGGTGGAGGAGGTGGTAGACTTCATGGAGAGGGAGAATGTTGGATTGATTGGGCTGAGTGAAGTGAAATGGAAAGGTAAAGGAAGGAAGAAATTGAGGAAAGGATATACATTATACTGGAGTGGTGGCCAAGAGGCAAAAAATGGCGTGGGACTGATAACCTCGAAACAACTGGAGGAGTATGTTGAAGTGGTCGAGTGTGTGAGTGACAGAATAAATGAAAATTAGAATGAAGATGAAAAATGACGTGATGGACTTCATACAAGTGTATGCACCACAGACTGGAAACAGAGAAGAAGATATTGAAGTATTCCTGGAGGATGTAGAAAGAGTAATTTCAGATGTAGAAGTGGTGATCATGGGAGATATGAATGCACAAGTCGGAAACGTAAGACAAGGAAAGGAAGAAGTCATTGGACCATTTGGATATGGGAAAAAGAACCGGGAATGAGAGGAACTTGTAAACTTTTGTGAAAGGAATGGACTGATAGTGGGTAATTCATGGTTTAGGAAGAAAAACAGCAGGAAAATTACGAGATATGGTTGGGGCGATAGAAGAACAAAATCAGTAATTGACTACTTTCTGGTGGAAAGGACTAATCGCAGAATGCTGATAGATGTGACAGCTTTACCAGGAGAAGCATTTGATGGGGACCATAGAGCTGTGGTGGCAAAATTTAGATGGGAAAAATTGGAAAACCTAAAGGAGATCAGAGATAGTAAAATAAAAGTATGGAAATTGAAAGACAAAACTGTACAGGAAGATTTTCAGGAGAGATTGAAGCAACAAATCCCAGTTACTGAAGTGGAAAACATAGAAGAGGAATGGTCCCACTTTAAAAAGGCATTTGTTGGTGCAGCAGAGAGTGCTTGTGGCAGGACGTCAACAAGAGTGAAAGAGAAGGAGACACCGTGGTGGAATGAAGAAGTGAGGAAAGCAGTGAAAGAAAAGAAGTCTGCATGGAAAGAATGGAACCGAGATCAAACAGAAGAAAGCAAAAGGAAGTATCACGACAGCAAACGGAGGTGTAAGAAAGTGGTAGGAGAAGAAAAGAAGAAAAGTTGGGAAGAATTTACACGAAGAATGGAAACAGATGTAAGTGGCAGTAAAAGGATGCTGTATGGGCTTCTAAGAAGTAAGAGGAAAGAAAGAGTTACCACAAAGCTGGTGAAAAAGGAAGATGGAGAGTTGTTAACACACCCAGAAGAGATAAAGGGACGATGGAAGGAGTATTTCGATAAGCTATTGAATGTGAGCAATTGTACTGGTGAGATGGAAGTGACACAACCTGACGCCTCTATAACAGAAGATGATATAACAATGCTGGAGGTGGAATTAGCAGTACAGTAAATGAAGATAGGAAAAGCAACAGGGGTGGATGAAATCAGTGTAGAAATGATAAAGGCTGCTGGACCTGTTGGTATGCAATGGTTGTATCGACTGCTAAAGTGTGTGTGTGGAAATGGAAATGTGTACCAGAAGACTGGGAGAAAGGGCTAATAATACCAGTGTTTAAGAAGGGGGACAAGAAGGTGTGTGATAACTATAGAGGGATCACCCTCTTATCACAGATAGTAAAAATACTGGAAAGGATATTAGAAAGAAGAATGAGAAGAAAGGTGGAAGGAGAGTTGCAAGAGGAACAGTATGGCTTCAGGAGTGGAAGATCCACAGTGGACCCAATCTTTAGCTTGAGGCAGGTGATGGAAATGAACTGGGAATATGGAGAGGATTTGATCATGACTTTCATAGATCTAGAAAAGGCATATGATAGTGTCCCCAGAGAGAAGGTATGGGAAACCATGGTTAAGAAGAGAAATGTTGGAAATGGTGCAAGCAATGTACAACAACTGTATTAGCAGGGTACTGACCCCAGTTGGAAAGACAGATTGGTTAGGAACAAGACTGGACTAAGACAGGGGAGTGTGCTGTCACCTCTCTTGTTCATAATGGTGATGGATGAAATTGTAAAGGAAACAAAGGAAGCATATGGACATAAAGAAATGAAGTTACTGTTATTTGCAGATGATATTGTGGTCTGGGGAAGGAACACCGAAGAAGTGCAAAAACAACTAGATGCATTGAACGAAAATATTCAGAAGTACGGCCTGAAAATCAGTATAGAGAAAAGCAAGACCATGGTGATGACAAGAGGGGAAAGACAAGGAAAGGGCACTGTGAAAATTGGAAGTCAGAGTTTGGAAATTGTGGACACGTTCAAATACCTAGGAAGTGAATTGATGCAAACTGGTAGGTTGGACATGGAGATTGGCAGGAGAGTACAGCAGAGCAATGCATTCTATCAAAGTGTAAGAAAACTTGTTTGGGATAAGGAAGTACCAAGGAAAAGCAAGGAGGTAATGTATAAAGTGTACTATGTTCCCATATTAACTTATGCAGCTGAGACTTGGACCATGACAAGCAGGCAAGAGAGTAGAATCCATGCCAGTGAAATGAAATTCCTAAGAAGTATGATAGGAAAGACAAGGAAAGACAGAGTGAGGAAGTTGGGATGGGAAAACTAAATGAGAGAATTGAGAAGAATAAACTAAAGTGGTTTGGACATGTAAAGAGGATGGAGGAATATAGAATACCAAGACAGATGCTGGAGGCGAAGTGCAAGGGTAAGAGAGCAAGAGGAAGACCTAGAACAAGGTGGATTGATTCAGTGAAGAACAGCATAAGAAAAAGAAATCTGGACTGGGACAAGATCGTGGAAGAAGAATGGTGGAAGGAAAGTGGAGAAGTGCCATAAATACCCCGACCCGGCAGGAGCTGGATAAGGGGAAATGATGATGATGATGATGATGATGATAAGTGATATCAACGTTATTCTATTCACCTTACTTGGAGGACATTTTCCAGGTTTTACGCACCTTTCCTTGTTTCATACTCTTTACCACTATTTCTTTTACATTTACGCACATTATCCTTCCACTTGGTCATATTGATGGGTCGTTTTCTGCCCTTATTCACTCGTAATAACTGCGCAACAGATGGTAAACACAATTCTTCCTCCGCCATCTTGACAGGATGTTCAACGTTTTTCCACGTAGATTGTATTTCAAAGCGGGTTACCAAGGATACCAACTGCAGTAGCAACTCATTTATTCCTTGATCTTATGAGGCATTGGATATCCAACGTAATTCCACCAAAAACTCGCTTACGTTAAAATTGGATTATCCAACGTTTTGCGGGGGGACCTCTTCAATTAATTATGCATTATTTATACATAAGAATAACATCAGTGCAATAAATTATGAGAATAATTAAAAAATACAAGTGTTGCGTTTGTTTTTGCCGGTGAGTGTATTAGTGTGTGTAATTCGGGTGATGAGGTGGCCATGGCCGTAGTTAGGAACCACCCTGGCATTTACCTGGAGTAGAAGTGGGAAACCACAGGAAACCACTTCCAGGATGGCTGAGGTAGGAATCTAACCCAGACCTCAAGGGTGACAGTCTGCCACAAGGCAGACTTTTTATGTGATGTGGAACATGAATACCATGATGTTCTTTCTGGAAGATATTGGCTAATTATCCCTGTGCACTGTAGCCGAGCGGCTGGTTAGGTTGGAATTGAATATGAACTTATCTTATTGTTTGAGAGATGTGGGATCTGTTATCATGCAACTGTTACCTCTTCCAATGGCTACACTGAACTGATTTAATATAGATTTAACGGCTTAAGTGTAAAGGATCTGATGATGATCTGATGACAACGATCACCACCAGTCCCCAAAGTTGAAGAAGTGAAGTTTTCAAATCATGACACATTTGTTGTCGTTATTATGAACATATTCAATGTTTTGCGCCACTCAAAAGCACAATTCAGGAAAATTTAAGCCAGTTAATATTGGAATCACTGTATGGAACATTTGGTTAAAATAGCAAATTAATTACTTGAAATGCAGCATTAGGTTCGTAATTCCAAGTCAGAACATGGTCATATGTCCAAACTGCCAATTGAACACTAACTTTTACTCTCATTCTTGTTTTCTTAATGTATCTTGCAGGTGCGTCTTTGAGTGGTGCAAGCGCCAGCAGCAATTCGACCTGTGCTGCTGCGTCAGGATCTCCGGTCAACAGGAAGCCTCCAGAGGTGACTTCCATTCTGAAGCGGCGCAATAGTCCGGAACGGTCTCTTGGGTACACTTCTTTGGGTGAGTTTCTGTTTTCACTCTCAAGTCATTCAGCTCATGTGCTTGGTATTTTAACAAGATCTTGTGTGTGTGTAGCATACTCGCAGCAGGGATCCACCTCTGAAGATTCTGCTAGCCAGGCAGCTAGCGTACTGAGCGAAGTGAGTGACGAGGCTGCCCCCATAATGGGACGTCGAGCGGAACGGCAGCGTGGCAGTCATCATAGCAGCAACACGAGCATGAACGCAAGTAGGCTTACAGACTCGCACTCAGAACACTCAGATGATTCTGATTCAGACTGGGAAACGTACAGAGTGAGTATAATAGCTGTAATAGAATTTGAAGTTAACCTCACCGAAGTAAAATATTCACACCAACAGTTCGCTTATCTCTCCAGGGACAATCAAGTTTGCAAATTAACAAAATAATTTTATAAACACCGAATATTTTGAAGCATACATTTTAGAGTAGTCTGTGACTGTTAATATCACTTTACCAACTTCCATCAATTTTTCTGTACCTGCAAATTTAGCTGTGAAATTGAGAATAGCCCCAAATTGTATCATCTGACAATTTCAGGACAACTCTCAATTTCTCCCATTGATGTGATTTCAAAAATTTTGGTCTCAAAGTCAGGGAATCTAAGACTGTAGCCATTAAAGTCAGCAGACATGGAGGGAATACAGATTTACAGCTGAATGGAAGATCTCTGGAGAATGTTCCACAATTCCAGTATCTGGGCAGTGTGATAGACTGTAAAAATTCAACTCAAAGTGAAGTCCTAAACCGTACGCATAAAGCTGCCAATTCTACAACCAAATGAGATAGTTAGTTATTGTTGTTTTAAGGGGCGGAACCAAATGAGATTGGGATAATCAAGTACCCCATCTTCAATACATACTACATTCCTATGCATTAGAGACGTGTTCCTTGACAGAACGAGAAAACAATCAGTTTCAAGCTGCTGGAATGAAGTTTGTTCGATCTATGCTAAGATGAACAAAAAAGGACAAGATAAGGAATGAAACAAATAGAATGGAAGCAGGTTTAAAATTTAGTGCGTTGGAAAAATTACGGTGAAGTAGGCTAAGTTGGTATGCTCATTTACAGCGGATGGACGGAAGTAGAATTGCTAAAAAGCACACTGAAATGGTTGTGATTGGGAAAGACCTGTTGGAAGACCAACGAGGAGATGGATCGATGTGGTTAAGAAGGACATTTCTGAAAGTGGTCATCAGTGGGATAGAATCCGAGAGGAGGAGCTGTATAAGGATGGAGGAAGGTGGAAGAGGTTCGTCACCAGCACCCGGGAAACTGGAGCTGTTGCTTGATGATGATGTGAATCATAAAGCTGCCTTTCTCTCTCTTTCCCCCTTCCCTCCAGCTTCCAACAATAAATGAGCTATTTAAAATGTTAGGTACCGTATTTTGAAAAATTGCTAAGTGAACCATCACTGACCAGTTATTATGCTATTGCTACCAATTTTATGTTTCGATGGCAAAAACTTCGTTTTGCTTAAATTCCATACAGAATCATGAAAGAACAACATATTGTTGAAAAGAATTGACATTTAATTCAACCAAGAATTTTTGTAAAAGCTACTCAAGAATTTTGATTGTCTGTACTCATAAGTTGTGCATGACATTGTATAATCTATAATCTTATGTGAATCCATGTGCTGAAACCAGGTATTCCGATGAGCTGCATAATACTAGAACAATGATGCACAGTAGTACATTATGCAACGAGCCTGTAATGGTAATTAAGACACGAGTGTCTTAATTACCATTACAGGCGAGTTGCATATGGCTGTTTATGTTCGACGATAATTATAACTTTATTATATGTTCTAACATAAATATTCATAAATATCTGTCAATATTCTGTCGGTTGACTTCTTCTTCTCTTGGGAATTGTGTGGGCTGAGCTTTTGATCTCTACCCAATAACGGATCCCAAAGCTTTGAAACATTGTTTATCTTGTAGTTGCACCAACGGCTAGCGCACAGGTACTATGTATGATCATTTTGTTATTTTGGTCAAATAACAAAAAGCAGGCAAGAGAGTAGAATCCAAGCCAGTGAAATGAAATTCCTAAGAAGTATGATAGGAAAGACAAGGAAAGACAGAGTGAGGAATGAAGATGTTAGGTAGGAAGTTGGGATGGGAAAACTAAATGAGAGAATTGAGAAGAATAAACTAAGGTGGTTTGGACATGTAAAGAGGATGGAGGAAAATAGAATACCAAGACAGATGCTGGAGGCAAAGTGCAAGGGTAAGAGAGCAAGAGGAAGACCTAGAACAAGGTGGATTGATTCAGTGAAGAACAGCGTAAGAAAAAGAAATCTGGACTGGGACAAGATCGTGGAAGAAGAATGGTGGAAGGAAAGAGGAAAGTGGAGAAGTGCCATAAATACCTCGACCCAGCAGGAGCTGGATAAGGGGAAATGATGATGATGATGATGATGAACAAAAAAAATAGGCTGTTACAAATGCTTTAAAATTGAAATGTATCGTATTATCAACTAGTTACTCTTCAAATTCGATGTGTATAGAATGTCAAGGGAAGGCAAATCAATTTAGTCTCAAATAGACATAAGAAATCCATTTACTGAACAGGGAGCTGAATTAAAATTTCCATGGAACTAATGTCATATGCCTGCTTCCTCCATGACGTTATGGTGTGTTTATGTCAAAACTGCATTCACTAAAATTGTCGGTGAAATCTTACGAATTTGTAGAAATTGGAGTTGCGGATATTAAGGTACAGTGCTATTTCTTTTGCAATATTGCCCAGTTTGTTTATGCATTGTAAGTACAATGGTTGATCCAATATAGGCTACATTATCAACTTTCAAATCATGTAATTCATGTCCGACATGTTAGATTTTCAGTGCATGTCAGACACTATCCTTACCTAATTGGTCAATGAATGAAAATATTGAGCTCTGATTGGTTGGAAAAACGGGGATAATGAAAAGGAGTACTTTAATGTCACCTATTATGATACAGTTTTCTGACATATAATATTTACATATCAACATCGTCAAACATAAAAATTATTATATCTGCATCACAAGGTTTCATACTTAGGACCTGGGAGTATATCTATAACCATCGGTCCAGCTTCTCGACCTTCTCAAAAATTGTGTTTGTCAATAGATTTATCATAGCATCATAGATGTATCATTGTCAAAAGAGAATCAAAGCATACCCCAATAGCTCAGTGGTCAGATGCATCAAATGATGCAAATACAGTAATTAATTTTTTGATGTTTTGCTATGGCCCTGGCTGTATTGTGTTGTCTTTGTACTTTGCTTCAGGAACAGAACCATTATGGGAGCATAACTGGCAGTTATGACCTGTCTGATGTAAGACAAACACTTCTCTCTGATGTGGAGGACTTGTTACCATCAAAGTAAGTTTCTGCACTATAAAAGTATACTGTACAAATATTAGTCAGCAGAGATACTTTTTATTTCTGGTAAATTTGTAAATATTTGTATTTTATGACTTTTACGGGATTTTTAAACTATTAGATTGAGTCGCATATAATGTCTATTTCATAATCTTTGCTTGAGATGTGTAGTTTTTAGTATTATTCCAAATAATATATACAGAGGGGTCCAGAAAAATGTAGACACTCTTTGATAGTTAATATCTTTGGAACGAAATGACTTACCGTTACAATTCGTGCGCGGTAGCATAGTCCATTGATTGAGAACCTAACAAACACGTTCCCCATTAAGCAACCAAGGCTCAAAATTAGGCAGTAATGCTGTAAAACCTCAAATAATCCAGTGTTTGGGATGGCAAAGAAAGGGCTTTCAAACTAAAAATAAATAATAATAACCCTTATATATGCAAACCTTGCTACCAACAAAAACCTGCAATTACTGACATGACACTTGAGTGACAATCTATCCGACAGTATCCGAATCATATTCAAATACAGTAGAATGCATGGAGACATTGTAGGGTGTGTAACGTAACTTATAACTAGAGGTGTTAGTTTTTGTTAATTCGCAATAAAACGAAAAGTCATATTTAGAGGTTAGGATGTTTTATTTTCACGTATTTACATGTTTCGTGCCGCCCAGGAGTGAAATTAAATCGCGAAATAACGCGAATTTTGTGAATAACACCACAAATACCGCAATCTGCGAAATAAAAACAAATTTTCATATTTTTTCCCCACACCAATCCGAACATTTTTGTCCACAAGCCGATAATCGAATTTGGTTGGTGTTCAATTCGAGAGAATGATCGATTGTATAGTTTCGCGAGGGGTAATACTACGATATACGTCATATTACGATATACTGTCGATATTCTCATTACTCGTTGGATTTTAGCGCTGTGGTCAACAGCTGTTATATCGCGGCGTGAATAGTTTGGCCGACTACCTCCAAAAGGTTATGTGATAGTTGTTCATAAAGTAAACTACGTTTGCCTCCTGTTACATCGGTAGCGAGTGTAAATTATAGTAGAGAATTCTATATAATTTAATAAAAAGTGCGCAAATTGTGCGTTATCATCGAAGCTAGTGTGTTATTTGCGTGAATCAGTTGGCGACCACGTGTTCGTCGTATTAGTTCCGAACTTAGCAGTAAAGGAAGATGAGACGCGACGTAATTTAAATATTATGACACGAATTCAGAAATAAATTTTGCGTGTGGTTACGAATTTATACTGGCGTGTGACTACAGTCAACCGTGTGATAACAGTGTTTGTTACTGGGCATCGCTCAGTTGAGTTAAAAAATGCCGAAGGTAGCTGTTTCTGCCACAGACAGACTTAAAGAATATAAGAATGAAGGATTTATAATTTCTTGTGGCATTCTTATGTGCAAATATTGTGATTGTCGGTTAGATTATCGCAGGAAAGATGCATTAGACAAACATTGCAAATCGGAGAAGCATTCAAAACGCCGAGAAAATTCGCATCTTGAAGTTAGTGTTCCTAGAGTGGCCACCTTGAAAGAAACATTATCAAATGCTAGTCGTGTGAAGGATATGAAAGAAGGGTTTATTTTGGACACTACTACTGCGTTTGTGAAAGCTAATATACCAGTAGAGAAACTAGACAATCCTGCTATCCGTACTTGGTTTAATAAGTACGTTCGCGGAAGTGGAGATTTACCATCAGCAAATCAGATTCGTCAGAAATACATCCCCATGATTGGCGACAGAAGGAGGGAAGAAATTAGGGAAGATATAAAAAACAAAGACGTGTTTCTGCTATGTGACGAAACAACTGACAAGAATGGTAGGTGTGTTTTCAACATTCTTTTTCGTCCATCAGTACCATCAACTGAAATGAACACCCATCTGGCTGCCTCTGTTGTTCTAGATTCTGCCAATAGCGTAAATTGCTCCAATGCGATATTAGACACCTTGAATTCCTATGAAATTGAACGGGAGCGTGTAGTGGCAATAGTTACGGACTCAGCACGCTACATGACAAAATGTGTAACTACTCTTCAAGGATTGATTGAAGAATTAAGTCATGTCCAGTGCTGGGCTCATAAAGTCAATCTTATCGGCTGCGTATTTGAAAACGAGCTGGACGAATTGAACATGTCTATAGTAAAGACAAAGAATGCCTTTTTAAATACGCGAAAAAGAAAAAGCAATTACGTTGCATTTCTAAGGGAGAAATATGAAAACACAGAAAAAGAGAATGAAATTCTAGCTTTCCCAATGCCTGTATGTACAAGATGGAATTCATGGTTTAAGGCTGCAATGTATATGGCCACGCATGTGGAAGATCTGGTAGAATTTTTCAAAACATTGGAAGATCCAAATTCTGGGGTCAAATTTTTCCAACAAGCATCGACTTCAACAATACAATTTATACAATTACAAGCATTGTATGTTTCTGTTGTTGGTGTCTCTCTTATGGACTTGCTTAATTTCTTGGAGGGATCTAAGTACCCAACAATTCACTTACTGGCTGGGAAGCTAGATGACCTTGAGGTAAAGCTCAAGCTATTAGGCGATGGTGGAATGTTCAATCATACGATCCTCCAGAACTTGGAACAGCTTCCTCAAAAGATGCAGATAAAGGTTAAGTCCAATCTTACGTGTGTTGCCCAGTCAGCTCTAGTGAAAGTCAGGACTTTAAGGACCACGGATCCAGCCAGGAAGACTGTAGAAGCCATTGGGTCATTGTTTGATCCTCGGCATGCACCTAAGAACGTATCTCCCACAGAACTGCTCCAATTTAAGAAGAATGCCCCATTTCTTACGAAGATGGAGTCTCAACAGTTTTTAGAGGCTCACAGCATTTACCTGACTGCAATCAAGAACCAACTGCGTCATGAAGATAATGTGAATGTTTCAGAGATCCTCATGGGATTAAGGCCTGCTCACCGAGACTATGCAACAGCTGCATTAAAGTGTGTGTCGTATCCTTGTTCAAATGTGGATTCTGAAAGGTCATTTTCGAAATACAGTCTCATAGTAAGTGATAGGAGGCGAAAATTGACAGCTGCAAATGCTGAGACTTTAACCATGATCTACTTCCAGTGATTTCACCGCAGTATTTGGATAAAACTGAAAAAGGTATTCACTGAAATGTGTTTCGAGATGGTGAATGTAAAATAAAAATGTGACTTCCATATAAGTATTATCTCATTCTTCCATAGCCATGTTTAACGTTTTACCCTGCTGTTTTGTTTTTTACTTTGTTTTATTAATTGTTTATATTTTTAAATGCACTTATTGTACAAACCTTATCGCTTTCCAAATTTTAACATGTCATCCCCCGAAAAAATAATAAAAACACAAAACACCACCTTTTGAATTTTAAATCAACAAATCTTCAAAAAAATAACAACACTCAGTATGCCTTCCTTCGGAGGGGAAGTAAAGCCGGCGGTGCCATGTTATAGATTTATGACATGTAAAAGAACCTTCCACTAATTTCACTTGTGTGAAGCCAAATTATAGGTTATAACTTATAACTCACATATCGTGGAAATTACTTTTATCATATTAAAAGTTATTCCAATACGAGGATGAATCAGTGGAGAACCCTGAATAAATATTGTCATATTTATAATTATCATGGTCAAATATTAGAAGAAATGAGTTGCTGACATGGTATAAACCAATAACATGGTTAGAACATTCCTTTCATTAGCACAATCTAATGTAACAGCAAAATAATTTCCATCCCTCAGTATGCCTTCCTTCGGAGGGGAAGTAAAGCCGGCGGTGCCATGTTATAGATTTATGACATGTAAAAGAACCTTCCACTAATTTCACTTGTGTGAAGCCAAATTATAGGTTAGATTTGACTAAAGCTCTTAGGTTCCAACGTTCGTCGCCAGGAGCCGACTGCGGTGGCATCAAGTAACCAAGTTCAGAACTAGTTGTCGTTGAAGGTGGCATTTGGTAGCAAAAGTAGGAACTACTTGAAAATTGAATCTCTGCAGTCTTTACTTGAATTGAAAACAGATAACACACATTAATACAGCCATCACAATTAACACCAGTTATCAGACAGATTCTATACACACCCAAAGTACACGGGGCTACATGACCGTGTTGTCGCAGCCCCTAAACTGAGGAACCAACCAAAATAATTTCCCCAAGCAATTAATTTTATCGGCTGTAACTGTGGATTCAAGAACAACAGCCATATTTGAATCAAATGTAACTAATCGATTATTTTCACAGATTGAATCATTCTATAGTTCTAAAATATTTTTTTAGTTGATTGTATAAAGTCGATATTTTCATCACTGGGAAACTGTATTTGAGGGCGCATATCTCCAAGAAGAGCGTGTTGAGTTTTGTTAGAAAATATTTGCCATTTCGAATTTCCTACACGGGATCTGCATCGCCCTTCAAATGACAATAGATTAAATAACATGAAAAGATGTACCTTGTGTTTTGGAAAAACAAAAAATTCTTTAAATTAGCCGGTTTCAAATTATCGAGGCTTTACCGTGCCTGTTAAATTTGAGAATATGTGGCAATGTCATTAAACATGTTAATCAAAGTAGAACTTGATGTCATAATTTTTAGACTTTCACAGCCTTCATCATTGTTAGTTTATACAGGGTCTTTCATATAAAGTAAGAACGGCGAGCGGCGGATTTGTAATCCGTTGCTCCAGTGGCCTTGGCCGAGATTGTGGCGCACAATGGCCCCCTGCTGTAGTATTGAAAGTGCGCGCATAGTATATACTTGACCTTGCAATAAGCGTGCAGATGTTCAGTCGCCAGTCTGAATCTCAGATGCTAACATGGTGAGACAGTTATCATTACAACATCGTATTTTTGTATGTAAAACTTATTTTAAGTACGAGTCTGCCCGGCGGGTACGTAATACATGTGTTCATCAATTTCCTGATGAAGTGCCACCTTCACTAGCACAGATTCACGTAATTGAAAATAAGTTTGCCACTACTGGCTCAGTGCTCAATAAAAGACATAAAATAAAAGATCAGAAACAATACAGTGGCAGAACTCACTCGCGTCAGCCAGAATGTGGTTACTAGATACAATGCATGTATGACCCAGGAAGGACGACACATCCAGCATCTTTTATAAGGTAATATTTCGTATAGGATTGTACACACGCTGAAAGCAGGGGGCCGTGGCGCACCACAAGCTCGGCCAAGGCCACCGGAGCATCGGATAACAAAACTGCCGCTTGGCGTTCTTACTTTATATGAAAGACCCTGTATTTTGGTATCCTTGCCACATATATTTCGACTGAGTAATGTACGTTTCGTCCTTTTTCAAAGATGATTGCACAAACTGATACAGTCCACATATAAACTCGATAAATCAATTGAAATACATGGGTTGGTGTTTTAGTTTTGGCACCTTAGTTATAACTGGATTAATAACTCACTTAGATGGTTCCAAGTTTCACAGGCCCTCGATGTAGTCCCCACCGTTGCATACAACGTGTTCCCAGCGATGCTGAAGTCGTTGGATCCTGTTGGCACTGCCCAATCTATTGATGGTACGAAGAGAGTGCTCGGCAGCCTGCTTAACGTCTTCAATGGTACGGAAGCGCTACCGCACATTTTCATCTTCGGGATGAGATTATAGTCGCAGGGACTGATGTCGCGAGAATATGGGGGGTGATAGAGGACCTCTCAGCCCCAGGGATCCAACAATGCCGACACAACGCCTGCTGTGTGTGCCCTAGCATTGTCATGCAGAACGATGGGCGGTGTAACCATGTGGTGGCTCCGTTTCCTTCTCAGAGCTCCTCGGAGATGGTCTTGCAGAAACGAACAATAGTACGCCGCATTAGCGGTTTGCTCTCGGGGAACAGTATGGTGAATGATCACACCATCCCAATCATAGGCAAGAATCAACATTACTTTCATATTGGTGGGGGTTGGTCGAACTGTTTGTTTCTGTGGTGATCCGTGGTGCCACCACTCGTTCGATTGGCGTTTTAACTGTGGCTCATAAAGATCTGGCCCATGTCTCGTCAATGGTTATGGAACGCCGTAAGAAGGCCTCTCCTTCGCGCTCATAACGCTGCAAGTGCATACGACAAGCTCCATATCGCAGCCATTTGTGCATGTCGGTTAAGTCATGCGGAACCCATTTAGACGCAATCTTCCTCATTTTCAGTAAGTCCTTCAGGATGCTCTAATTGACGAATCGTTACGTTCCGATCCACCTCTACTAACGCAGACACCATCTGTACATTCTCATCACTTACTGGTGGGTGAACAGATCGAGGCATGTGCTCCACACGTTTGTGCCCATCTCGAAAGGCTGCAACCCATCTTGCTACCGTTCTGAACGGTAACACAGCTGCACCGCACGCTTCCTGCAATCCTCGGTGACACTGTTTAGCACTGCGACCCCTAGCACACTGAATTTTTATCCACGTTATCTGCTCCTGCTTGGAAAACATTGCGACTGTCCTTCGCGAGCGCTGGTCTCACTCTACTTATCTAACAGGCGCGACTGCGCTCGAGCGGTGGTGAGGACGGGCGAGGTCATGTGCTCTGAGGGAGGAGATGCAGGGCAGCAACCGTCGGTAAAAGTGGCAGCGCCCAACATTGTTGCAACTTGGCACTGAAGCATTGGTGCCAAAACCAAAAAAACAACCCATGTATATGCATAAAGAAAATTTTTATTAAGTACTGGAATCACATTGTTCTGTGGTTTCTCAGACTGACTTCAGGAGATGAGAACATGCTATTCCATTACGTACACCTTGACACAACAGAAGGAATTCTGCTGTGCCCTCCTGTAAACCGTGAGCAGGTGCAATCCACCAGACTGCAAGAGATCCTGCACAATTTTCGGCGCAGCTGTCAGGCAATTCACAGTTTACTTCAGAACACTGTGCAATTTAAGGTAAGAGAATATAAACTGGAGAGGCTGAGTGAGTGCACTGACTGTATTTCCAACACATCACCCATGATAGAGGAGAAATAGGAACACCAGCCCTTCAACCACCACTATCATCAGAAATAGAAAATTACTTTTGTAGACATAATTCCCTCCAGGGTTACAAAAATTCACAGGGCCATAGCCAAAGCACATATAAAGAAGAAAGTATGGCAAGAATCAGCAGTGTACCAACATACTGTTTCCAGGAGAAACAAGTAGTTTCGTGAAGAACTATACAGCCTATTTTCATATATCCTACTTATGTTAATTGCCTCTCTCAACATACAAAATTTCAGTTAGATTGCTGTAATATATTCGTAGAATTTAAGAACTGTCTAAATATTTCGGTTGGTCGCCATGTGGGATTTTTATATCTGTAGACCATAGAGTTACGTACTACTATATGACTATTTTTGTGTAGGGTCATTATTCAAACGTTCACTTCGATCGCATGATTAATACACAAGAAATAAATACTTACTTTTAAAATTGCACACACCTGCCATCTTGAGTTTATGTGAACAATTGAACTAAATTAAATGCCAGTGCATTACAATGTGTATAAACATTTACTGTACCATATTTCACTGCGATCAGATGGTTAAATAGCAAGAAATGTCTATTAAAATGTTTCACCTTCGCTTGGCCGCCATGTTTGTTTTGTATTTTACAGGTTTTTGGAAGCCTCATAGCTGAACTTCTAGTAGTACCCTTTATCACAGAACAAAATTTCAGGGTGATATCAGTAACAGTTTTGAAGATTTAGAATGCCGGTGAAATATTTCGCACAGCCGCCATCTTGAGGTTATGTAGACAATTGAACTAAATTAGATGCCAGTGCATTACAATATGTTTAAACATTTGTTGTACCAAGTTTCATTGCGTTTGGATGATTAAGTCGCGAGAAAAGTCTATTTAAAATTTTAAAATTCGCTTGGCCACCATGTTCGTTTTGTAGTTAACAGGTTTTTGAAAGCCTCATAAGTGAACTTTTAGTGGTGCCCAGTATCACCGTACAAAATTTCAGGGTGATATCGGTGATAGTTTCGGAGATATAGAATGCCTGTGAAATATTTTGCACAGCCGCCATCTTGAGGTTATGTAAACAATAGAACTAAATTAGATGCCAGTGCATTACAATGTGCAGAAACATTTGCTGTATCAAGTTTCACCTTCGCTTGGCCGCCATGTTTGTTTTGTATTTTACAGGTTTTTGGAAGCCTCATAGCTGAACTTCTAGTAGTACCCTTTATCACCGAACATTGTTTCATTGCATTTGAATGGTTAAATCGCGAGAAAGGTCCATTTAAAAGTTTAACTTCACTTGGCAGCCATTTTGGTTTTGTAGTTAACAGGTTTTTGAAAGTCTCATAGGTGAACTTGCAGTAGTGCCCTTTATCACCATACAAAATTTCAGGGTGATATGAGTAATAGTTTCGGCGGTATAGAATGCCGGTGAAATATTTTGCACAGCTGCCATGTTAGATTGGTAGAGTAATAAAATTTGAAGGGCACAGTCGGGGTCAGCCCTAATAGTACCTTACCGAGTTTCATTGAAATCGCTCCAGCCGTTTAGTAGTTATTACGGGGGAATAGACAAACGCAATGGAAATGACGGGAAGGAGGCCAAGGGGAAGACCAAGGGACAGATGGACAAAAGGAGTTAAGAAGAGTGTGGAGGAAAGAGGAGTGTGCTGGGACACAGTAAATGACGAGAGATGGTGGATGGACAGGAAACGATGGAGAGGCTTATGTTCCAAGCAGACCCGACCAGCGGTTGGAAACTGCTCAAGATGATGATGATGATGATGAGACAAACGCACAGACATACACACGGGTAAAAGGTGATCTCATAAGCCTATTTTTTTTTTCAGAAAATGAAAATAGGCTAAAAATGAGTTTGTTATAACGGATCAACATAGTTTTTGTGCAAGTTATCACACAGATTCTCTGATGGATGAGATAATAACAGTGGTTTAGGAAATTTGTAACAACTGGCTGTTTGTGTAACACTGGGCAGGGCCTATTGCCTGAGACTAAGGATCACTGTCATTTTTCAACAGGATGGAGCACCGCCACATATTTATTCTGCTACTGTAATCATTGGGTCAGGTGCTCTTCAGACAACGACTTGGCTCTCGTGCCGTACCCCCCCCCCACACATGCTGTCTAATCCCCATTTAACCTTTTTGTGTGGGGCGGCTTCGGTGGCGTAGTTGGTAGCATGCTGAGCTTCTATGCACAAGATCGCGGGTTCAAATCCAGCCGAAGTCGTCGGATTTTTAAGAGCGTTAAAAATCCCTCAGTATGCCTTCCTTCGGAGGGGAAGTAAAGCCGGCGGTCCCATGTCATAGATTTATGGCATGTTAAAGATCCTTCCACTAATTACACCTGTGTGAAGCTAAATTGTATAGGTTAAGAATGTAAACAACGCTCTTAGGTTCCTACGTTCGTTGGCAAGAGCCGACTGCAGTGGCGTCTGGTAGCTAAGTTCTGAATTAGTAGTCGTTGACGCTGGCGTTTGGCAGCGAAAGTAGGAACTATTTGAAAAATTCAAAAGTCTGCGGTCCTTATTTGAATTAAAAAACAGATAACACACACTAATACAGTCATCACAATTAACAGTGGTTATCAGACAGATTCTACACACACCCAAAGTACACGGGGCTACATGACTACGTTGTCGCAGCCTCTAAACTTAAGAACCAACCTTTTCGTGTGGGATTTTGTTAAAGATTATTAAAGATATCCCTCTATTTACTGTGATTAAGAAAACCAAATTAAGTGGTTTCAGTGGCGTAGTTGGTATTACCCTTTCACGAATTGATTGCCGGCGGTCGAGATGGGAACTATTCTCTGTTTACTTGTGTCACACGTCACTCTGCTTCATTGACAGGTACAGTTGAGCGAGTAGGATATGACTCAGCTACAGTAGCTGTCCGTGGTGACATGACGCTTATCTGCGCTTCTAAGACAGGTAGCGCACGCAAAGCTGCTTGACTTATGTGCAACTTGCACTCTTTATCCCGCGGGGCTCCTGCTACAATAATCAACAAACGGTGGCGCAGCCAGGCTCAGCGGCAATCAAATGTTAAACGGGTAATATAGCATGCTGAGCTTCTATGCCCAAGATCGCGGGGTCAAAGCAGGCCGAAGTTGTCGGATTTTTTTAAGAGCATTAAAAATCCCTTAGTATGCCTTCCTTCGGAGGGGAAATAAAGCCGGCGGTCCCATGTCATAGGTTTATGGCATGTAAAAGAAGCTAAAATTTGTAGGTTGGATTTGATAACGCTTTATTAGTTCCAACATTACCGGGTGAGTTAGCCGTGGTGGTTACGGCATGACTGATGGCAGTCGCTCACATCCGGGAGGCGAGGAGGTTCGAATCCCCCCGCCGGCAACCTTGAAGATGGTCTTCTGTGGTTTCCCATCTTCCTTCCAGGCAAATGCCGGGGTTGGTCCCTAACTATAGGCCACAGCCGCTACCTTCCAACTCCTCGTCCTTACATTCCAACTTCCCACCTTCCCTCCCCAACGGTACTTGTAGCTCACCCATTGGGTGTCCGTCTCGAAGCAGCTACAAAAAAAAAAAACTGGCGAGCCGAACATGTCCTCGGACACTCCCGGCACTAAAAGCCATACGCTAAAAAAAAAAAGTTCCAACATTCATCTCCAGGTGCTGGTTGCGATGGCATCTAGTAGCCAAATTTGCAGCTAGGTTTCGTGGATGGTAGCATTTAGTAGCAAAAGTAGGAACTACTTGAAAATTGATCATCTGCAGTCCTTACCTGAATCACAGATAACACACACCAATACAGCCATGAGAATTAACACCGGTTATCAGACAGATTCTACACACACCCTAGTACATGGGGCTACATGACCGTGTTGTCGCAGTCTGTAAACTAAGGAACCAACCAACCAAAACTAAATTAGTTATCAAAATTAAGTTTCCTTAGGAAAGAAACTACAGTATTATGTGTGAATCTTGCTTAGCCATACATATTGGTTTCACCGAGGTAATATTTCCTTTTACAGGGACAGCTACTTCATCTTAAAATTTCTTGTCAAAAGTCGTCTTGTCGTGCGTTTGTGGTAAGACTAGTTCTAGATTTATTAATCTATTTCCAGTGTGCCCAATCAGATTGGGCGGGAAGTTACAATTAATTTCCTAGTTCCTGAAATAAAATACTTCTCACACAAATGGGGGTTTAATTGGATGACAACTTTCATTCGCCAAGCAAGCATCATCAGATCTTGCTCATATGTATACAGGGTGATTCTCTATGTAGTTTACAACTTCAATAATGTGTAATTATTTATTGGAACCACTTACAGACTTGGTTTGTATGTCATTACATAGCAAAACACTACAAGTTTTTTTTGACAAATCCAATACGGCTCAATGTGTGCACCATTTGTCATCCTGGACACATCCCAACGGAAGTTGATTTCCCGCCCTGTATGAACCAGCATTTCCGGGGTAACAGATGCGATGGCTGTTGCGATGCAAAGTCTCAGTTCATCAAGATTTGCAGGTAGGGGAGGAGGGATGTACCCGCTATCTTTCATAAAGCCCCACAGAAAGAAGTCCAGTGGTGTGTAATCTGGGGACGGTAGCGGCTAGCAAGGAGCATATAATGAGAGAGACGACACTCAATGCTAATTTTCTGGACGCTTATATTGGCTAGAATTTCGTAGAATTTCAGGTCCACGTGGCAATGTTTGGGCTACAATGGCTACCAATCTCGCATATAAAGTAACTACGATTGACTGTGATCTTTACGAACGCACATTACTACGTTCGGAACCGATTTTTAGTGTCTGACATTGAATCAAAAGCATTCGTTATTGCACCTCAGGAGGCGATATCGTTCCAAAAATGAAATACCAATGATGAGTTTTGGTGTGACATGTTGGTATGATTTCCAAATCTACGAGAACTATTTTTCCATTTATTTGTCTATTTGAAAGCCTACCGGTGCTTTTAATACAATATAAATGTTCTTAATAATGACTAAAAGCTGTTAAAAATGATATAATCGAGAGTAATTAGAGTTTGCTTCATTATACCATCATAACCTCAAAACATTCGTAACCCCTCCTCGCCCCCAACCTTGCTGCACTTTATTCACCAGTAATGTAGCTGCAATGAAATGCTATGTTCATATATTTCATTCTCCCATAAATTCTACCCCCACCCTCCTCTGCCGCATGAGATCAATATAACCTCAATATTCTATACAGTAATGTGGATTCAGGATGAGGAGTAGGTTTCGAGGAATGATAATTACTTTGTGAAAGACAGATTTCATTTATTTGAATACCGCTTTCTGCATGTTTACATTTTGTCTTTTACATTTGATTGTGCAGCTGAAAACAATCTTCAGAGATGTGAATACCAATGGTTAAGCTCGTTGAGAACACAGAAACACACGACATCTTGAACGTGGTCAGTAGGCTACTTGGATGGTTGATGGCACACTGTTTTAAGCCACTTGACCGCCAACTCCAGCCTCGGAAACCCTCTTTGGAAAACTGGACCAGCCCCGGGTGGAAGATAAACTGCCAATGTCCAAAGCACAAGTCGAAGCAAAAATTAAATTTCAATGTAGGCCTACACAGATAAATGCAATGCATGTAGTAGTATTATTGCAAATCAACACCACATAGATGCAAATGGTCGGTAATCCGGCTTTCAATAATATAGCAGAGGCAGAGTGGAGGAATGTTTGTTTGCAGTAGGACTGTGAAGAGGAGCAGCACACGTGAGTTGCTCTTCTGCCCAGTCCTAGTGTAGGCTGGGCGCCTGATACTTGTTTCATTTATTACCCCTTATTACGCTAAGAAGAAGAAGAAGATCTTCATGAAGCTAGAGGTCTCAAATGACGAATGTGATAAAAGCTGAAACAGATTTGTGAACAGAAAAGTTTGGCCAGGGGTCTCTTATAGTTCAGAAGTTTTCAACACTGTAGCACAACAACTTTTAACACAAGTTGTTTTGTTGTTGCTTTTATCATTCGAGGGGCTTGGACATGTTGGTCATTGAGACCCATGTACTTAGGTGTGTGTATTTTTTTACGATAACATGTTGTAATATGGTGACTGTATTAATAATATATTTATTACAGCCAATGGCCAAAGCAAACAAAATAAGAAATATAACTACATAACTAGTCACAACAAATTTCCTTCAAGGACTTATTCCTCTTCATGCAAGTAGCAAGGTGATAACGCTCACATGTTTTCTCGCAGAGAGAACAAACACAGTTTATATCAGGTGTGTGAAACTGTAATGTGCGGCAAACTCTGTGGTGAAAACCATGTACCGGGTAACAAGAAGACACAATTCGTAATTGGCAACTGACCACTCTCTGTTTATCATAGCGTCAGTAGATTATAAATCGCTCCAAATCTCTGCTTTCTTCTGATGATGCTCTCGCAATAGTTCTTGATAAGGTGACTGTATTAGTGTGTCTTTGTACTTTAGGTGAGGATTGGGAGGGAGGCAGCCGTGGCCATAAATAAGGAACCATCTTGGCATTTGCCTGCAGTAGACGTGGTAAACCACTTCCAAGATGGCCTAGTTGGGAATCTGGGTAGATTATAGGCTAGGGAATAACCCACCCACCAAGGGAAGATGATTAAGAGAAGGAAGTAGATTTGGGATTGGAGAAAAAGGATAGAAAAATAGGAGGAGAGCCCCACAAAATTAATAAGCTTCACTTTAAACACACTTAAAGGCGATTGCCACAGAAACTTAACCTCCTGATATCTAAAATAGGTACGAGCTTGGTCGAAGCTGACGGGAGCCGCAGCTAAGACTTGGGCAGTTTGCCAGAGAGAAGCTTTAGTGTGTTTCCTTCCAAGCACGAATGAAAGTACTATAGGGAAGGGTGATGGTCTGACAAGACTGAGAGCAAACGATTTATTGTATATGAACGAGGGCATGAACCTAGGAAGAGCTAGGAAAGCCAGGATCCTGCCTAACTGTAGTATCAGAGAAATGATGAATCCAAAAACAAATATTTAATTTATTAAACAATGCAAAGAAGTTTGAGGAGATTAACAATTGTGCAATATAATTTGGACAAACATAGTTCATTTGAACTTTTTAACAAATAGGGTCGCAGACCTCTCAACATTAAACAGTTGCTCCAGGCAATTGACAATTTACAAGGTTTCAAACCTCACATGTTTCTAAAATCTTTATAAGATTTAAACAAATGAGCAATGAAATAATTAAAGCTTGAACGTGAATTGGAGTACAAAAAGTGCACCTTAAGAAATTCAGGAGAGAATGTTCTAGAGAAAGTGACAACTTTGAAAATGACAATAATAACAACATGAAAAATAAGATAGAAGTTCTTACAACTTCTTATATTTATACAGAATTAATATATGAGAATTATACAAAGAGGGCAGGTCACTTACTGTGAAACCTGAAGAAAGTGAAAAGGAAGTTTCTAGACTTCCTATGTTTAATTAGGAATCACGAGCAAAATGGGGCAGTTTCCATTTCGTGAAACCTGAACATGACTCTCTCAAGAGTTTAAGGAACAATGTGATTTAAAACTTGTATCACACAAGCAATTATGCAGAATTTAATTAATGTTAAACTAGCAAAGTTGGAAGGGCACTTCGTGAGTGGCACCTTATAGAAAGTTACAATTTTATAAATAATGGTTGTTAGTAGAAGGTTAAGGAAAGATCATTGGGATATAGGATCAATGTTCATGGCCGTATTTAATATAACCGGACGATCGCGACGCGGTAGAAACGGGGAGCAAGCACTGTTTATCACTGTCGTCTATGAAGATGGATGCAAAGTTCACTATAGAAACACTGAAGTTTATGAGAAAAAAAGTTATTGCAATTATGGAGATAACTGATTGCACTATATAGGTGAAAGTCTATTTCTTGAAAAAGTTGTGATTTACAATTAAATGCGCCATCGAATGTTCTAGAGGTTCCAGCTGTGGAGGAAAGTTAGCTATTGCAAAAATTTATAAGGAAGATTCCTCATTTTAACTAGTATTTTCACAAGTGCGTGAACAATACTTGACGGCAAGACTCGCAGATAGAGAACAAGGTCTCGAAGGTTCCAGAACGATCTTAGCAGAAAATGGGGTTGAGAAAATCCAACGGAGGAACTAGTTTTATAATTATAGGCAGCGGGTATTAGATAATATCCCACGTAGCGAGAGGATTTCTCGTTTGAATAGCTTAAGAAAAGCTCTTTTTTAGTAAGGTTGGCTCATACAAGCAAAAGCTCAACATGGCAAATCCCACGAGGAGTGATATTGCCCCAAAGTAAATAATTTCACACTGTCTATAAATTATAATTAAAAGCACGTGGAAGTTAAAACCATGAAGATGAGGTTAAAACTTTTAAAAAGGTACTTATCTTGATTTCATGTTGAAGTCGAAGATTTCGATGATTACTTAGCCAACATGGCGTAGAAGAGGGTGTGCCTCTTGGTTTGAGGAAGCTAGCTCGAGGGGAGCTTTGACTTATCGAGTCAACTGTCGACTGAGAAGTGAGAGCTGCTCAACGGAGCACGGAGAGACCACGGAAGGGGAAAAGAGTGGGGGGTAGGAGACAAAAGGAGAACATATAAGCATTGCCAACTTTAAAGAAAGAAAATAATCTTCTTTTGCTGAGCTGGTCTTCAAAGAGTTGACAACAGTATCTGGTAGCCAAATGGATATGGAATTCCTCTTGCGCGAGGAAGAGTTGAAGAGCTTCAGAGATTCGTTGTTATATGACGCTAGGTGGGTCACAGAATATATATCTGGAACAGACTCATACAAAATATAAGAAATTTGCACATAAGGGAGAAAACAAATGATCACTGTTGGTGTTTGACAAAAAGGAAGGAAAGAACGTGCAAAAACATTGAAAATTATAATCTCAGGTACCGTGCATTCCAAGAATGCACCAGAATCGAATCCACCTCGTCTCAGGATTGCCACATAAGGCTTAGCATACCCCGTTTCAGACCTCAGATCAGAATTACTTTTATGGGCAGGGCCAGGAAACGAACCCAGACCTCTGGGGAAAGAACCGAGAATGCTAGCCACTACATGAGGTGGTCAAACAAGAATTGTGTCCAGGCATGTATCCAGGCCTAATGGGTAAGACTAGGGAGTTGTGTGTCTACAAGGTATAGGGGTGCTGAAAACATGGTAGCCTTTCTTCCTGGAACTACAAACTGTCATTCACTCATTGAGAACAGTTTCCAGCTAGACTGTAAAGAACCCATTACAGATTTGGGTGTTATTCAGCACCTAGAACAAATACTAGGTACTGAACTCCATTGTCATGTACAGGAATACAATGCTAACTTTCTTACAGACCGGTATTTCGAGTGATCAAGCTAAGAGAACTTTAACCCTCAGTGTAAGAAAAATGTCCCTACGATGCGAGAACAACCCTTGTTCTCTCAGCTATAAAATACATGTTAGCAGGCTCCACCATCAAATAGGGAGGTACAATTTGACATGCTGCATACATAAAATGATGATTACTAACACAGTAAGACTGAAACCTACAATGAAGCAGCACTCAAAAGGAGCTACGGGCTAACGTACACTACTGAATGAAGCCCTACTGTACTCCTAGGCTTTTACATCCAACAATGTAGTAGGCCTACACCTTGCAGGCTCTAGGCTAAGCATTATAGAGGACCAGAGGGAAGATAACAAAGTAGCCAATAAAGCCTACTATTATTTTGCTGGAGGGTATCTTCTAGCAAGTGCACAAACAAACAATATTAACATATATTTCTAGAGCCAACAAACATTCTTTGTCGACTTCATCGTCCATGCCTAGGATTGTATCAATCCTTGCCTTATTCCCTGGTGCATAGGACACCAGAAGTCACAGCCATGCAGAGTGTATGTCAAAATAGGACCAGGGTCCAAACCTGGGTGCTTCCATCACAAGTCACTTTGTATCTTTAATACTGTACTTGTAGTATTTGATTAAGACAGCTGCATGCATGCAAGTATTAGCATAGATAAGAAAATTATGGACATGGGTAGGCCCTACCGCATATCAAACTACTTAAGTAGCCTACCGTTAACTAAACTAAAGCTGATCCTGCACAAAGACTTGACAGAAGTCTTCAGCAAGTTGAAAACAATTGTTTGGTACATTTGGCAGGAATAAATTACATATTGTCTAATATGTACAAGACTATCATACCTATATTCGGATTTTTACGGTACGCCAAAAACAAACAAATAAAAGTAAATCCATAAATTCTGATTAGTCAGTATAATTATACCGACAGAAACTATGACAAAGGTTTACATCTTAGCAATTAAAACCTACCCTACATATCAATTATGTTGTCCCACGTTTAGAGCGAACGTAGCTGTCGCCATTTCTAATAACACCGCTAGTCACTTGTTATTCAATTTAGTATTGGATCCAACAAATACAGATTAAGTCACTAAACATGGAGTATACTGCAACAGCTGTCGGCATGTGGGCCCAAACAGTAAACAAAACGCACAAGGCGGTCTTTGTTTTGATTCGAATCGCCCATAACAGTGTCCCGCGCCTGGCGGCCAGGTAATTGTTCCACCATGACCTATCCACTTACCTGGGAAACGTTGATCAAGGAATGCCCTGACGTCTGACAGGTAGTGCGGCGGGGTGCCATCTTGTTGCCAACTTATGCACCCATCGTGGTCATCTTCATCCAACTGTGGAATAAGGAAGTTCTCTAGCATATCCAGATAAATGATGCCGGTGATGGTTCCCTCAGCAAAGAAGAAAGGTCCGTATATTTTTTCTCTCGAAACAGAGCAGAAAACGTTCACTTTGGGGCTGTCACGAACCAACTGCACGTGGTGCCCATGTGGTTTTTCTGTGCCCCAAATACGACAATTGTGTTGACTCGGCCAGAAAGGTGGAACATTGATTCATAGCTGAAGACCACATCGTTCAAGAATGACTCATCACGGCTGATGGGATCCAACATTTCAACACAGAATTCATGTCGGGTATGTTTATCCGCTTCACTTAGTGCTTGAACCAAGGGCAATCGGTATGCTTTCATGGCCAAATGTCTTACTTAGCAACACCCGCCAAACAGTGGTCTGAGGGATACCAGTTTCAATTTTTCTGGACTGTGGAAACTGTTTCCACCACATCGCCAGTCACAGGTGCGCGGCCTGGCGCTTTTGTGTGTAGCACAGAACAACCTTTTTCGGTAAATGTCTGGTGCCATTTGTACACTGTTGGTCTGCTGGGTGGGTCTTGCCAAATTCTGTGTGAAACCTCCGCTGTATACTCGTTGCTGACTTGGTTTCTTCAAACCAGAACACGCACTTCGCTCTTTCCGCTCCAGTGAAAGACGCCATTTCCACCAAGCGACAGGTGGTGCGCGTGGCGGACAACTGTGCAACTACAAACTACACGAGTCAAAACTTGAAGTGTTTTGCAATATAATAACATATAAACCAAGTCTGTAAGTGGTTCCAATAAATAATTACACATTATTGAAGTTGTAAACTACATAGAGATCACCCTGTATAACACTTATGTACAACCAGTGCTTTTTCTTATAAACAAAATTTAAGGGGTACTCTCAGTTGTAGTCGACAAAACATCATGATCTTGCAATCTTCGGCAATTTGCAGAGTCCGATTATTACTTAATGGGCTGACATGTTAAATGGAAGATTGAATTGGGTTACTTTATTAACTCATTAACTTTCAGCTTTTTAGATGCCTGGGTGGATGTAAAATAGTTCGTTATTTTCTTCATCCTTCAAAACAAACCACACGCACAAACTAACAACCAACCCCACCTCCAAACACTAGCCTGCGTGCTTATAAGAACAGAACTTCCTTTTCACGATTGTTGCCTAAACCGGTACATTTCTTCGAATAAGGCAGCAGAAAATAGTATGGCCTATTGTTTCGATTATGCTGCTGAGTGTCGAGTTGCCGACCAAAACAATCTGATCCAATGGATCAATTTAAATCAATGATTACTCGAAATCTCCAGCTGTTGTGGAGAGCGCGTTGGCGCCAGCTGATCGATGAACTTTCAAGTCGGAAGTTATATTTGCCGGACTAGATACAAATGTACCAATATTTCTTCTTAAACAGTTTTCAAATCTTTAAGGGGTACACGTACTCCCGCGCCCCCCTGAAAAAATGCCCTGTGTACAACAGTATTTACAATATTACAAGTTTGTAATTTAACTTTGTAACTAGCCAGATTTTTTAACCAATATTTTTTTTTATCCAGTTAGTCTATTGCACTGTTTTGTATTTATTAGTACTTTTTATGTGTATAAATATGAAAACCCTTTTGCGTTTTTAACTTCTTCCATAGCAAGCTTTTGAGGCGATTGTGTTCTAGACAGTTACTATTCAAATTTCCTATTTATGTAAGGAGCTTTAGTAGTTTAAATGTAACTGAGTTGATAATGTGGTTGTGTATATTTAACAGATTTCTAGAAGTTCCTGTACTGAAGTCCACTTCACTCCCCACTGTAGTTCTAGTTCCGAAACCATCTAATTGCTTGCCAGTATAGTTCACTTTGGTATGTATTTTCCCAGTTTCTATTGTTTCAAAAATGCTTCCTTCGACATGAAGGAATCACACTCTGAAAGCAGCACCCTTAAAAAATATTGGAAATAAGAATCAAAGTGGCCTTATTGTCAGATATAGATGGACGGTTTTGAAAATAGAAGACTGTTGAATCCTATTTGTCCCTAATGAGAATTCTACTTGTTGGTGACTAATATTACTCTCTGTACAGAAACTTATGGGCCAAGAGGTGACCAAATCTGTAATCAACAAATCCCTGGTTGCCATTAAGGAACATGGAATGCTGTTTGAATGCAACCTGTCTGAAGGAGAGACCACCAAGAAAACATCCATTCCTCTTGCATACTGGGTTGTTGGGTGAGTTCTAGTTGGACATCATCGACTGCTCCATTTCTGTTCTTTGTTCATATGACCTAACAAGTTTGTTTTGTTGCTTTCAGCCGTCTGTTTTTCACGCCACATCCAAGGGAGGTGTACGTTTGCTACCATGATTCTGCTCCTCAGAACATGGTTGAAATCGCTTTCAGGCTAGGTCTCAGTGCTTCTGGATGATTGTTTTGGTGGTTAACACTTTCCATTATTATTATTTTAAAGAATAGCTCCTTTTGGAGTCAACATAACTGTTGATTAAGACTTGAAAATGAGACTGCAGTTAGGATTGAACAATTTGGAGTGCGGGAGATTCAGTTACATTTGATTGCATTTTATTTTTATAACTCGGAAGTGCCTATTGAAAATAAAACTTTTTTAAATAATTAGAAATTGTGTTTTTATTTTCCCCTCCCTTCTGAAGAAGTGCAAGCCTATAACCAACCTCAAACTTCTGATAAATGAATAATCTTGGAAGTAGAATTTCAAATATTGCATGCAGGGTACTGCTAAACATATGGTGACCAATGAGGGTTTTCTTTATAATATTTCATTTGGTTGGCAGATAAAAAAAAATATAACAGCCATATGCACTTGAATGGTTTGATTGATTTTTTAAGTCCTTCATCGGATCTAATATATATATTATTCCCAAATATTTTCCAACTTTTGTTTTTTTTTACCAATATTTTCTAGGAAGCATCACCTTGGAATATGTTCATCTTGTGACTTCGTATCAACACTTTTGCTGCCAATTCTCTACCTAATCTTGTGTTTTTCTCATATTTATTTACCTTATCAATATTCGCGTCTGGTACACGATGCACAAGACTAGATGACTGTAGTAAATGCTGAACAGTGTGTATTTCCTCTTTGAATTTTAATGCTTTGGGATAGAACAGCACGAGTGCTATCTGTTAGGGTTCGTTGTGAAACTGAGTTTGCTATTGTGCGTTCTCTCCACCCAGTAGACAGTTGGCCCGGGGGGAACTCCTAGAAGTGTGTTATTTTTCAGCACTGCTGCAGCTATTTAGCCACTAATACAATAATGTGCCAAAAATGAAATTTCATGGAATATGAATGAATAAAACTGGCCAATATAATTTAAAAAAAAATTTCAAGCCACTTACACCGTTCACGCTTTGTCAATGTGTCTACCGCCACAATTGTTAACCAACCTCTCACCTGGAGGGTTTCAAACTATACCATTCTTCTTCTCTTTTCCAAACGTTTTAGACTTCGTAATTTAATGTGTATTGATCTTTTATAATACCAAGTTTTCTTGTCTGGCAAGTCAGTGCTTTCCATAATATGTCTAACCTTTTTTTATTTGATTATACCACTCCTTTTTGGTATTCCTTAAATATATGCACTTTAAATATAAATTGTGTGCATGCACATGAAAAAGTACCAATTCTCAGCTTCTAGATTTTCCAGTTTAAAAGGAAAACTGACATCTTGAAATGCATTTATCATGCATTTGCATTCTTCTGGCCCAAAACTAACTGCAGACTGAATCAGAAGGTTTGAGGGAAGTGCCAGCATACAAATTTAAGTTGATTTTTCTAGCATATTTTCTAAGTTATAGGTTGTTTATCACCTACCTATAGAAAAAAGAACATAGTAAACAATAACTAGTCATACCTCTTTACAAGAGAATGGCAAATATGACATGTATGTGAGAAAAACATACAATTGAAATGTAGAAAAACTATTTTATAAAACATTAATGACATTAATTAGAAGAAATCAAAATTTTTTGTTTCGTTTTGTAATTATTAATGGTTCTTTGTATGACAGCTAATATCTTAATGTATTGAGTACTTTTAATTTATAGCAAATTTGTTGTTTAAAGGGACAGAGTATCAATGCCACCTGTCCCTTAACAGATGTGTATGAAGTATGGATGAAAATCAGCATTTCAAAAATGAATTAGTTCTATCAGTTGTTCCTAACTAAAAGGATTAACATCTAAGTTTGGATGCCAGAACTAAAGCCCTGCGCAGATATCCACGGATAAACCCGCAAACTTTTTCTTTCACCGTGCGGATGTAGTTTGCATGGCTGTGCGGATAAGCTGCCGATAATGTTTCGAGTAAATTTGCGGATAGTTTTCAGAATACAATCCAAATTTGATGAATATTACTAGGACTCGGATGTATTTTTCGTAGTTTTTTTTCTTTCACACTAATCTCATTCCAATTTTGACATTAAGCATAATTAACACTCCGAACTGAAAGCGGTTGCAATTCTGGCTGTATAACATTCATTTTAAATATAGCACATGACACGCATGACCTAGGGGAACGACTTTCACCTCAAATGTCAAAAAAGTGTTGCTTTAATGCTTTATATAATTTAAAATGTTATTGTAATGCCAGTCGGAAGTAGACTATATACTGTATGAGAAAGAACTAAATAAGAACATCACGGACATCAAGGTTATACCATCGGAGAACCTGGATAGCGACCATCGATTGCTGGTAATGAACCTGAGAGGGAGTAAGGAGAAGAAAGGGACTGAGAACCAGGAAAGACGTATAAGGATATGGAAACTGAAAGAAGAGGGTAGAAGGGTCGAGTACCTCAAAATGGTAAAGGAAGGAATTCCAACAGATGAAGAAAGAGGGGTGGAAGAGGAATGGGCTAGATTTAAGAAGACACTAGTAGGTGCAGCAGAAGCAGTATGTGGGAGGACAAGTAGTAAGAAGAGGTGGAAGGAAACACCATGGTGGAATGAGAAGACAAAAGATATAGTAAGGGAAAAGAATAGAGCCTTTAGGAGGTGGTATCAAAATAGGACGGTAGAGACAAGGGAAGAGTACCAGGAAAGAAAGAAGGAGGCGAAGAGAGTAGTGGCTGAGGAGAGAAGAAAGTGGATGGAAGAGTGGACAAAGATTATGGAGGAGGATAGTGAAGGTACAAAAAAGGTCCTGTATGGGATGGTAAAAAATACGAGGCGGAAGGATCCTACAGATTATGTTAGAATGGTGAACAAAAGGGGACAAGAGATAGAAAATAGGGAAGAACTGAAGAAAATGTGGAAAGAATATTTTGAAGAACTTCTGAACCCAAATGGAAAAGATGGTGAGGAGGAAGAAATCGGGGAAGAGGAAGATGAACTGCAAACAGAAAAGGACTTAACATGGAAAGAAGTGGAAGATGCAGTGAACAAGATGAAAGGAGGGAAGGCACCGGGTGTGGAGATGGTGAGAGCAGCAGGACAGGTGGGGATACAGTGGTTGTACCGAGTGATGAGGACAGCATGGAAGGAAAGGAAGACCCCAGAGGACTGGAAAAAAGGAATAATTGTCCCGATCTTCAAGAAAGGTAGTAGAACAGATTGCAGAAACTATCGGGGAATAACACTGATGAGTCATTGTGCAAAGATCTTCGAGAAAGTTTTGGAAAAGAGAATTAGGACAAGGATAGAAGGAGGGATGAGGGAAGAACAACATGGCTTCAGAGCAGGAAGGTCCACAGTGGATTTGATTTTTGCTGTAAGGCAGTTACAAGAACAGCACTAGGAGTATGGAACAGATCTACTGATGGCCTTCCTGGACATTGAGAAAGCATATGACAGTGTATGCAGAAACAAAGTATGGAAGTCCCTGGAGGATAGAGGAGTAGAGAAATGGACTATAAAGAGGATAAAGGAGATGTACAAGGGAAGCGTGAGCTGTGTGAGAGTGGGAGGAGAGAGATCAGACTGGTTGGAACAGAGAAACGGCCTGAAACAAGGAAGTGCACCGTCACCGTTACTTTTCATTGTGGTGATGGATGACATAATGACCCGAGTGGCACAAGTAATTGGGGAAGGAAAGATGAAAGCAATGGTGTTTGCAGATGATATGATAATTTGGGGAAACGAGGAGGAGGAGGTACAGGAACAGTTGGACGTGTGGGAAGGAATAATACAAGGATATGGGATGAAATTTAGCATAAATAAGAGTGAGATGGTGATCACAACAAGGAAGAAGGAAAGAACCACAACGGGAATAACAATTGGTGGGGAACAGCTGAAGAAAGTGGAGAGTTTCAAGTATCTGGGAAGCCTGATACAAGATAATGGAAGAAACGATAGAGAAATAAATCAGGCAGAAGCATTTCGGAGGAGTGTGAGAAGCATGTTATGGAGCAAGGATGTCCCTCAGAACAGCAAAAAGATCATATATCGGACGTACTATGTCCCTATCCTGACGTATGCCTCGGAGACCTGGGTTATGAAAGGAAGGGAGAAGAGCAAAATACAGGCCAGTGAGATGAGGTTCTTGAGAAGCAGTATTGGAGCTACAAAGATGGACAGAATAAGAAATGAGAGGACCAGAGAATTAATGAAGGAGGAACCATTACAGGATGATATAGAGAAATCTAGACTTAGATGGTATGGGCATGTAAAACGAATGGAGGAGAAGAGGATGCCCAGGAGAGTACACGAGACGAAGTGGGAAGGAAAGAGACCGAGAGACAGGTGGCTGAAGGGGGTGGAAGAAAGCGTGAAGAAGAGAGGAGAAGACTGGACAAGGGTGGAGGCTGAGAGATGGTGGGAAGACAGAAGACGTTGGAGAGGCTTGTGTTCCAAACAGACCCGGCCAGTGGCTGGAAACTGTGCAAGATGATGATGATGATTGTAATGCCAGTAGTGGGGATGCAGATAACAATCGTGCGGATGCGGGGCGGATAACAGTCATGCGGATGCGGGGCGGATAACAGTCGCGTGGATATCGTTTTGTTGATCCGTGCAGGGCTCTAGCCATAACGCATCACAGAGCCAGGGACCAGAAAATCACATATAAGTGAGGTTAAATATCTTACCAACAGGCTATTCTTCTTCTTCTTCTTCTTCAAGTGCCTCGTCCTCCAAGAACATTGGCGATCAGTAGCATGATCTGCTGTTTGTCCATTGCTGTTCTAAACAGTGACACTGTATTAAGTCCAAACCACTGGCTTAAGTTCTTTAGCCAGGATATTCTTCTGGGTCCTGGTCACCTAATGCCATCAATCTTCCCTTGGATAATTAATTGCAAGAGGTGGCATTTGTTGTTGCGCATAAAATGACCAAAGTATTGTAGTTTTCTCCTTTTGATGATACTGAGAATTTCCAAGTCTTTGTTCATACGCTGCAATACTTCCACATTTGTGACTTTAGCTGTCCATGATATCCTTAAAATCCTGCGATACATCCACATTTCAAATGCTGTCAGTTTCTTATTTAAAACCTCGGTAAGTGTCCATGATTCAACTCCATAGAGCAGGACACTAAAAACGTAGCATCGAAGCAGTCGGGTGCGTAATGACAGACTTAAATAGCGGCTGATCAAAACTTTTCTCATTTTCATGAAAGAACTTCTGGCCTGCTCAATTCTACAGCGAATTTCTTGATTTAAGTCCCAGTTATCATTGATTTGACATCCTAAATATTTATATGACGAAACCCTTCCAATTCTTTCATTATCAAGTGTAAGAATGCCCTGCAGGCTATTACAGTCCAAAAACAACAAAAAAACCTGCCAACTGGGCCCTTGTCATATAAATGCACACTAATATTAATTGTAGCTCTTTAATGATTTATCACTAGACCAGGAAAGGTTTACTACTTTCCTCCACAAGAGGAAGAAAAGAAAATAATGCCACTAAGAAATCGAAGGATAAAGGAACTAGGAATTAAAAAGCAAGATGATTAATGAAAATGTATATATATACTGTATAATGTATATAACATACAAACTTTATGCAACATTAATTTTAGTTTATTTTTGCAAAAGATTTTCAGGCAAATACTTTTCTTCCCTGCAGGGATAGTTATTGTAGAAGAACATGTTGGTTAAGTCCTTTTTATTACCATAAAAATATATTTATATACTAGCTGAACCAACTTTTCAAGCATTGTTACACAAATACAACATTTTCATAAAACTATTGTCACTTCAACACTCTCATTTTTGACCTACAGTTTTTCCTGTAATATTAAAAGCTGAAAATTATTACTGAACAAATGCAAATTGATTTAAGTCTGTGTTGCAAATAGCATTGTAATAACAAACCATAATCAACTGGCAATGGAAGACACCAAAATATTAGCAAATCCAATACAGTATACTGCAACACCTACGGTAGTGGGTGTGCGAATAATACTACACAATGAAAAGAAAACCACATTATTTTTATCAGTTTAGCCAGATAGGCTGTGAAAGAACTCAAAAGATGGACAATGCTGTTCACACATATTGGAGTGAATAATTCAGTCAAACCTTGTGATATTGGCATTAAAACATATTAGTATTGATTGTGTCTCTAAATGGTTAAGTTCTCTGAATTTGAAAGCCTCACCCTTCTAAGTACAGTATATCCAATGTCTGGTAATGGGAAGGCTTGATTATTAAGACGATGAAACATATGCATTATAACTGCAGCCCCGAGTACAAGTACTATGACAAAAAAGAAGTTTCCTGAAATGTTCTCTCAGCTAGTGGTATATCTTGAAAGGATGGTAGGAATTAGCCATAGTTAAGATTTTGTTTCTGGCTGTGTGTATGATGAGTAAGAATTACGATTAAACCAAATCTTCACCAATTAAGTCAAATTGAAACAAGCAATGCCATTAGGAAAGGAAACTTGCAAAGATTTCTAATCCAGCATTATATTCAATTCAACTTTATTTTCATTTAGAAGTCGCAAAGAGAATTTTATATTACCAAGTTGGTTTCCTGTGAAGAAGCTATTCTTCCTCCAGCTATTGTGACAAATGCTATAAATAAAATAACCATCAGTAGTTGGCTGTATCCTGAATGACAGCATGACATATTAAGTAATACCCTGTTGTTGATAATATTGCTTATTTCTGGCAAACATTTTATACCACATTTTATCCACGAGGTAACGTGCTACGTGTAATTTCAAATATTTGACAATCCGCAGACCATGAAATGTAAACAGAGCCTATGGAACACAATATATTTAAAGTGTTAAGTTAAATGTTCTTAACCCCAGGTGATTTTAACAGTTTTAAGTTCATGGAGAAAAATTCAGCCGTGAAGCGTGTTACAGGCAAATAAATACAATAAAAATAATAATACTATTTCCATTGACAGCTGTTGGGGTATTGATATAATGCCAACATCACAAGATCCTAATGTGTAACAAATAACAGTTTTCTCGACTGAGTGAATTCAGACCCCTCATTCTTGACTTACTCTTCGTAGAGGAATTAACCAAATCAATTCTTTTGAACAGTTTACTTTTCATCAACATCTCCACAAAAAAAAAAAAAAATTGGTAAATATTTTTGTGCAATGTCTGTGCATTATTGAAGGAGGCAAATGGCACCAATGTGCAAAATAAATCTGACTTGTACAAAAACACACAACATAATTCTCATGTATACCAGGAAGTACTATAAAACTCTTGCAACTCAAATACAATATATACATAAATATGCCAAAATTTAGCACGAGTGAGCAAACATTAAAATACAGTGCGTGAATAATTACATTCAATGCTCAAAAACATGTCTAACTTTTGGTAAATTTTAACATGGTATAAAAAATTAATCACTATAACCTCAATATTAAATACTGTACACATCATAACTGTGGGCAAGACTGACAATCTTTCGTGGCTGTATGATACATTAAGGTTATAATTACTAGTCATTCCAGCTGGACTTAGCCAATTATTATTCTGAATGCCTCATATCCACTCTCAACATGTTCTGAAGACAACTATTTATCATCAGACATTTTGTAATTCCTTGAAAACATAACTATTCAGCAGTATTTTGAGCAGTGAACAAGTCAACATGTGTATATAGAATTGTTTATTAAAAGACAACAAAACACTAAATAGCAGCATTAATTTAGACAGGCATACATAACATTGAACACATTGAGGTATTATTTAGTGCCATGGCAAGATTCAAGATTATAAGAGATGCATGAGGTTCTTTCCACTCCACCTTGGTGGGGTGTGCCTCACAAAAATAGCATACTAATAGCCTGTTTCTTTTCCCTCCCAACTACAATATTTCTGAGTATGCATAATTAGCTTTACAGTTAAATTTGTGTAACTGTCAATTAACAAAAGGTTAACTTACAGTATTCTATTAATAGTAAATGACTGAAGGTACTTGGTGGAATTTTATTATTAAATACAAATAAATATTCAATGTTTTGGAAGTACAAACTGTATTTATTTGCATATTAACTTAATAAATTTTATTTGCTAGTAGAAACAAGTTGTCTAGTTCCTAAACTCTTTCAGCTGTGAATTGATGTGTGCAGTTGGTTTGCTTAACTTTTTCCAAAGATGATTGTTATTTTAAGGGGTGAAATATCGAGATCATCTGCCTTTTCAAGTCTAAAGAAACACTTCCTGCTTCCTGAAGGAAATCAACAGCAATTTAATGCTTCCAAAAGGTGAAAATACAAGTAAAATTCTCAGATGAAAAATAAGTTTTGGAAATGGGGCTTAAATAATCACAGCAACAGGCCAAGTTCCACTTCACTATACGAAAATAAGTTTAAATCTTAACTCTTCTTCGAAAAAAATTAGGCCTCTAATGAAGGGGAAAAACCCCGATGTCTTCAAGTTATTGAAGCTAGGGGATGAAACACTCAATATTAGTGTATTTTTTATTTTAGCGTGTGTGAAGATATTGTGTCAGTTTAAGCAGTGTGTTAAAATAGTACATTATGCAAAGGCCTATAATGGCTATAATTAAGACACGAGTATTTTTATAAAACGAGCGTATGAGAGTTTTATAATTTCCATACGAGGCGAGTTGCATACGACTGTTTATGTTCGACGATAAGTATAACTTTATTATATGTTTTAACACAATTATTCATAAATATCTGTTGAGATTGTCACTAGAATTTTGTGATCGGTGCTGCGCAGGGTAGGATATCTCTGATTTCCAAGCTCTCTGACCGACCGACGCATGCGCTCTGTGTGCTTCAATGCCATATGTGCAGATTGAGCACCAGTATTCAGTAAAAATGTCACCGAAATCGTTTGAAAACAACCCGTTGTGTAGAAATTGGATTTGGGGATATTAAGGTACAGTGTCTCATATTCACCAGTTTATTTACGCAAACATATGGACGGTGCACTTTTGGTACTTTATAGACATGTTGTATTTTGAGTGCATGCGCGAAGGTATCCTTATCTAATTGGTCAAACAACTGTTTCTTGAGCTGTGATTGGTGGGAGAAACTGTTTCATAATGAAAAATAGTGTTATAATAACCATCATTATGATACAGTTTTCAGACATACAATTGTCAGGGTCGAACATAAAAGAAACTTAAAATTATTTTTTAAACATTAAAACATGAAATTAATGTTTCTGTAGTTTATCCCCAACAACCATTTTAAAGTAAATGCAATAAATTTCACTAAAAGTTGAAATTGTAAACAAATTTTTAACATTTGGCACTTAAATATAATTTTCGTCAAGTGATCCACTCCTTTTGACGGTCAGTGTAGGTAATTTATCAAAGAAAAGGGTTGTGGAAGAGTATGTTGTTTCAAGGAACAGAACGTTGAGGACATCAACCCCAAAAGAAAAGGGTAATTAGCAACACAATCTCATGAAATCTCAAGAAATTACAGAATACACATGGTTTTGTTGCCATGTTGTTTTTCTTTTATTTACCCAGATGTCTATATGATCATCGCTGTCATTTTGACATGAAATAAACTTGGGTGATGATCACCATAAAGAAACCAGCATCATGTCTACAGTCAGAGGTAGTGTGCAATCAGCAATCATCATCATACACAAACCATACTTGTATGAACATTGCCATGGCAATATATTCAGTTAGCTTCATTCATTAAGGATCTATATTATGAAAGAACAATAGGCATAGTAAAGTAACATTTATCACAAACAGAAACTCAATAATATATCAGCTGTTCAACATTTTCAATATACATCCTTATTGCTGAAATCTATTCCACAATATTCTCATTCCAATTCCTATAAAATCTGCTGTCAGAAGTTCAGCATAGGAATATATTACATCACATATGCTAGAGAACTACAGTATGTAAGGCTTATCACTGTACATTATACAATATCCTGCATTAAAAAGAATTATCAATGGAAAATCATTACATTTCACAAAAATGATAATGTTACCAGGCATCCCATATTTTATTTTGATTAAGACAACGATTTTACTCAAGAACAATTTACCAATAATAATGTTATTGGTTTTACGTCCCTTTTAACTACACTGGCTTTTAGAGACACCGGGGTGCCGGAATTTTGCCCCGAAGGGGATCTTTAACGTGCCAGTAAATCTACTGACACGGCTCCCTCGCATTTGCGCACCCTCAAATGCCAGCTGACTGCGCCAGGTATCGAACCTGCAACCTTGGGCTCAGCAAGCGAGAACGTTACTCCAGAGCCACACAGCTTTTATCAAATAACAATGCATTTCAAACCCCTTTTTATGGTCAACTATAAGTCAAAATCAGAATCCCTTCAATTATCCATTTGCATACAGAATTTAATTGTTAAGGCAAAATGTTAATAAATGGCTGATTTTCAACCTTCAATGAGCAGGGGGATGAAATTTTAATGAAAAGAAGATGGGCTTTAGTCGTACAAACTCTCAAACGAGAATAGGAAAATTATGTTTGATGTTCTCCAGGGTCTATGGTAAGTAAATAAAATAGGATGCCTGATTTATACCAAAATGAGAAACTTCTAATTTCACCATGATACTCATATAAGCGTCACACATATATCGGTATTGCTGTTGCTTGAATGAAAATATACCATTCGCAGAAACAACAAACATGATACTGCATCACTACATATGTATTTACTATATTTTACTTTCATGCCAATAGTTATCACAAAGAATAATCTCAAATATATCACAATTCCAACAAACCAAAATAAAATGCACACATACTTTCTTTTCCTCTCTGCACCTCAATGGTCTCAATAAAAAACTTTCTACTTGTAGATAAAAAATAGAAAATGTGCTATGCAGGGAGAATTTGATGGTCTAGGTCAACTGAAAATATGCATGCACAACAGCCCACAATAACATCTGCCTGGTTCTTTCACATTATTGTTCATAAATACATGGAAGAAAGCGAATGTGGGAACCAATTTGAATGTTATATTGTTGAGCAATATAATCCATAAGAGTGAACTGCTATTGGTAAATCGCCCATAATCTCCTCTAAATATAATTATACACATAATCTTATATATGAAAACTGAAAACATTAATTTCATATACTTGAACATTTAGGGATCTTCCTAATTTATGAATTATTGGTAGTCTTGTTTATATTAGTGAAGAATCAAATACTGATACCTGAAATTAAGTAGGCTTGACCCTAATCCAGACTCTGATAGTATCCTTGTGGCTCCTGTTAAGCCATTGGGGAGAATAGCAGCTTTAAAATATCACATCTGTTTTTAACCATATTATCGGGTTTCTTTGGAATACCCAAGTTTGCACAAAGCACGTGAGAATACTCACGAAGGGAGCAGATCTACAAGTTTTCATAAAGCCTTCAAAGAGTACGAGTGCACCACAAGGTCACAGATGGTAGCATCACAGTAAATATTCAAAGTAACTGCAATGACTTATCGGAAAAGTCCCACAAGCCAAGAATTTCTACTCTAAGAAAAGTAAATTGGAAGAAAGACAGGGGAAGATATATTTTAATCAATATTTTTTGATCAACCACATGAGAACTTAAGATCCTTTTATAGTAGTCTCTTAGAGGAAAAAAAGAATTTATATATGCCTAGTTGAGACAAAATTTAAAGATTGGAGCCACAAAAATGTATGCCAAGTCTGAACTATTGACCAAAGTTAAGACTTACTTCTATTAATATGCTAATAATAACTAATTATTCCTGCAAATGAAGATTCTCTCTTCACCCTTTTGTAAATATTTATCTTATTAAAAAACAATTAGTTTTGTGCAACAACTGCGTTGTAATGAATAGTTATTTAAAATACATATATATACAAAGTTAATACAGTAATTAAAAACATGTCACTTTAGCAACCTCAGCATTTAGTTCTTATTCGCAGTAGTCTCTCACTTTTATCGGCATCAAATGATTATGTCTAACACCAACAAAAAAGGAACAGTGAGATTAGTATCATATTCTCAATCACCCTCAAGTGCAGGAGCAAATGGCACATGAAGTTTGCATCACAAGATCAAAACAAAAGTAAATAGTACATTCTATTCTCAAACCTTACAGAGAAAAATATTACAGTACCGTACTGTATAGCAAAGCAATGTTTGTTCAATAAAGCATACTTTCATACGAGTGCACATGACTCGATGCAAGACCTTCTGACATCAATGTTGACTATGGGCCATAGGCAACAAATATCAAATGACCATTTTATTATATCAGGTGCAAACACATGCAGCTGAAAGACTAGGATCCAGAGACATGAGTGTTCAATAGGGGCAGAACTGAAACGGGGCGAAATGTTTCACGAATATGATAAAAAGGAACTACCTGCTATTCAGATGTGATAATAATGGAATAGACTGATATTTGGATCAACAGAGAATAATTCACAAAATTTGCCTAGCTTCAAGTAAACTCTATTCTTTAGACTTGTGTCATCAATACAAGATATATCACAATACATTATAGGACTTAGCTAACAAGTCTGAATTTAAATTGAATAAGGAAACTTGGCAAACTCACTTAATGACTCGGCTATAAGTTGGATCAGTGTATTAGATTTTCATCCTCTCAAGTTTGGAGTTTTGGACAATCTATTTTTAGTAGCTTATTTATTAAATAATTATTCATGAAGACAAGGAGTAAAGCCTCTTACCCCCAGAAATGACAATTAAGTTTCAATGACAGGTGAAGTATACAAGAAAGAAAACTTGAAACAGTCTGACCTAACCCATCCCTTCCCATCGCTGCTCCCTGATTTTAATTATGACATAACTAACAAAAATAAGAGGCGAGATCATAAATCTACATTAATAAAATGTCACATCTGGAACAGGCCAATACAGTGCACGTTGGCATCCGAAGCCTCTACTCTATAATGGACGGTGAGAGTGACAAAGACCTAGTCTGAATCCACTTCTGAGTAATCAAACCACTGGTGATACAACAGGTTGACATGGAGGCAAATATATACGCTATTTAGTAACTGTGTGAAGAAACCTTCGAACATGAGAGCGTTGTTCCCTTCTAGCTTGTTCCAGTTGCCTGGTCATCATGTTGTAGATCAGCGATGGCCAACTGTTTTTGTGACGAGATCAACTTTCTCTCATGCGGTTGACAACCCCTGATCTCCCATAATACAAAATACATGCATATGGTACATATCAGCATTACAAAACTCAAAATAAATTACTTCACAGACTTATGCCGATGCAAAAATACAGGTCGAGGTCTACAAACAAAATTTTGACACTTCTTTAAATGTTGCTGCCTCAATTCACAGGAAAGATTTTAAAATGGGTTCCTTACTAATGAGAAGTTTGTGGTTTATGTCATCTACCCAGCTAGCTGTCAATTTTGATAAATTTTAAATGATTGCTCAAGAAACAATCATGTTCAGCCAAAGATGATTGAACACAGAATAATGACTCAGTGAATTGTTCTGTTGATGGCCAGACAAAAATAAGTAAATAAATGGAAGGGAACAATATTTTGCTCACACAGCAACACTCTGCTACACTTCCAGGTCAATGCTATCCTAAGTGGGGAAGGTAAGGAGAGGGGCCCATGCCTCTGTTCCAGTCAACAGTGGAAATATGATGAATATCAACAACACACAAATTGTTTAGGGATTTTGTAAAAGCAGTCAAGTCTATATTTAATAGTGGGGGGAAAAAATCTTCATATATTTTCACAGCACACAAAAGTACGATATTCGTTGTACCACTCTTTAAATCAAGGCACTATTATCCCTGTTTCATATGAGCCTCAGAAACAGTTTGCCATTCCCAACATCTCATGCATCTTGAACCTTTCCAGAATCCATATTGGTTAAAATCATGCTTGCTTTCTTACATAATTCATCTGCATTATGCTTCAACTGAAATCATAAAAATGCCACTTCATATAGCAATTAAAAAAAAAACAAAAAACGCATCTGTGTATGACTTGATTGTGATTAAAATGATACACACACATGACATGAGGTACAAGATTGTTTTTCACTTCTAAACTACATTGTGGCCATCTCACAGACCAGCTGCTGGCTTTAGTGGATTAAAGGGAAGGAATGCGATGATACAAACACATGCATACTGAGCATATTATTCCATTGCCAAGGAATAATAAAGAAGTTATTCCACTAGAATAAAAAGAAAAAAACACATACCTATCACATTAAAATACAAAATGAAGTAGATGTTTCATGTCCATGCATGGCTTGCCACTTTGAATGTTACATGAAATCATGATAGAGCTCAGTTTGAAAAGAAAGTTTGGAGGTTTGGACAATCTATTTTTAGTAGCTTATTTATTAAATAATTATTCATGAAATAGCTGAGTTGTCACTGGAAAAAAAATGAGCAACTATTGCAGATTTTACAAGAAAAGACATCACTGTCATGGATGACTTGGCTTCAGCTGAAATCAAAGAGGTAAATGGAGTGAGAGCATCATGTACTAATAGGAAAGACATAATTTGAACTGGCATTTAATTGAAATTTTTTTTCATGGAAAATTATAAGTAGCCAGTAGCTAGCTGTCACCCTTCAGCTGTATTTTTCCAATGTTACATGTCCATTTGGATGAGCTACCCCTCCGGGGAAAATCCTCATCACTCCGAGTCATATGATGTTAGCTCATTAAAGATTTCTTGTACCACATGGACACACACTTGCTTCATTGTAAGTCTGAGAATTCATTTACCCTTGTTTCAGAGCTTTGTTCACATGACTTTTCCAGATCACCTATGATATGAGTAAGACGAATAGTACATGATGCTCTCACTCCATTTACCTCGGTATGATTCATGTTTTCTAAAGGTAGTTGATGCAGAACATGTTCAAGGCTACAAGTAGCAAGCAAAAACCAGTGCAAGCCCCTAGGGGGAAAATAAAAAGATTTACGTGTTGCCCAGTGTCTAGTGTGCAACAGTATTGTTATCATGTTGCAATGGTAACAGACAGCCCAATTCGCTAAGAAAGCTTGTACCACCTGTTTGGGTAACTTCCGCATAGCCTATATGATGACATGTAATCTGTAACTGTTGGGGCAGATGACCTCTCTAACTTCTGTAACTGTTATTAGCTCTCTGAGCTAAGGAGGCATGGCAATACCGAGTGCAGGAAAATGTTCAGTCTTCAAAAGTTGGCACACACGCATAAGTGCTGTTGTACCTGACATACCCGGATATAAAATGCTGCTACGAATACATGTCATGATGATATTGTGTTTTTATTTAAATGACATATGTAAGTAATGATTTTGTACTTAAACTGTTGAGAGAAAATGAAAATCATGAAACACCATTTATTTAAGTTTTGATTTTCAAGAATACAAAGAATGAAGATACCATTAATGGGCTTCCTTGATGGATTTCAGGTGGAATATCTTCCTCCTAATCCCATGTTTGTGGATTCAATTCTCAGCCAAGGATATTGGATTTTGGAGGGCGGGGAAAATCCTTGTCTCTCCGGGTCATACTATGTTGGCTCATTAATGATTTCATGTACCACATTTGGTGACAAGACAACAGGTCACCCAATAGTTCTGGTTTCTCTGCCAGATGGCACTGCTCAACAGAACATTGAAATTGAAGAACAGATCACATAAATCAAAAAACCTACACACAGATAGCTGAGGCCAACAATTTATGTGATTGCAGGAACACGAGTCCCTCTAGTATGAAAGAAGTTAGCTCTGCACTCCCCCGGTACACAACTGCAGCTTAACATTTGCCACAGTGAGAGTGTCTGTGTCAGATTGTGAAACCCCCACTGTCATGCGCACCAATGTTATCCCTGCACCGCTCTACACCCCTCCTACCGCTGAGCTCTCAAGGTCAAGTGCACAGCTAAACACCGCTATGTGTACATGTGGATGAATGAGATTACATCTATTTTCATTTTTCTAAATGTCAAATATGTGCTTTATATAATATATTTAGTCAAATACTCACTCACACAACCCGACTCTCTGCTTAAAAGCCTTCTTTTATGTATTACTGAATTCAGAACTAAAATGTACATTCCGTTTCTTTCCCCAGAGCTCAGAGCAATTCAAAGGGTTCACAATTTGGACAGCACACTGGGTTTGCACTGAAAGATGCGCCTAACCCTACTTCTGATCCGCAAACAATCCAATAGTCAAAAGATATGAAATAAGGATATTTCATAACATGTATATTAGTCATTTATGGGATAAGTCAAAGATAATAAGCATGTCAGAATGGGTATCCTCATGGAATTTGGGAAGAAGAAAAAAGTTGATACTCATAAATTAAGAATTGTAGGTATGCTCAGTATACAGGGGAACCATAGTACGAGACCCCTCTCCTGGGCATGGCACATCACACAGGCGAAAGCAAACATTAATATAGAGAAATATTTTCTAGATTATGATCTATTTCTTCAATCAAGTGGGAATAATAACATTCTTTCACTCCAAATAACTTATCACAAAGAAATAAACAAGCTATTTTTCATAATCTTATTACAAACAGTAATTTAGAATGCTCATAAATCCTTAAAGTTAAATTAACTATGTTTTAAAAAATATACAGAAGATGTGATGTGACATGTTATAAGGAAGCATAGTGAACAGATATCTTCCAGATCCATTCAATTTCCTTTGTTTCATAGAATGTTTCAGCAAAAGTTTTAGCTTCTATCATTAATTAGACTTTAAAATCTAGCAACTTTTGTATATACATGATTCAAATGAGTGTTACTCTGTATTAAAGCTTTCAATTGATATACCACCACAAATTCTCATAAACTAGTTACAACAGTAAATAATATTAAAATAAAGCTTTGTACAAAATAAACAAAACCAAATTACTAGAAGTTGCTATCATACCTTCTCAACAAAATTATTAAATTTATTCCATATAAATGGCTTCATAGACTTTCTACACGTAACTGTGAACAATATCTTATGGTTTACAGAAAAAACAAAAAACCTGATTTCAATGAATTCATTTTCAAATACAACTGAGTAGCAATAAGATTTCCTTCAACCAGTCTCTTGTAAGCTGCAGAAACAAACCCTGACTTGCAGTCTTCAAATAGATTTCTGCTGAAACATCCTCTAATATCAATGAACTGAATACAAATAGTGGAACTGAATGAAGGGTTACAAAATGCAGCATTTCTTCTTGTTCTTCTTGTAGTTGGGCTTCAGTGGTGGTCGTTCAGAGAGCTGAAACTTCCTCACTATCCGTACCAACTCGTGGAAGGCCTGGTCCACATTCGTCCTCAATTTGGCACTGCACTCAATGTATGGAATCTTCAGCTGCCGTGATAAATTTTGAATTTCCAAGGTGGATATCTACAAAAAATAAAAATTGTGTTTGATCACAGTTGTGGAAAATAGATCTGAAAATTCATAGATGGAAAAGTATATTCATAAGCATACCACAAATATTCTTTAGACCAGAGCTTTTGAAACTTTTTCTTAAGGTGACACCCGATTAGCACACACAATTCTACATGACACCAATTTAATTATTTTAATTATAAACATAGACTATTTTAGCAAAGGAGATTCATTTTCAAGAAATTTAAATTTTTCATAGTGTATATACAAGGTCTTTATATTTGCTTGGCTAGGACATTCTCGCTCACGCGCTCTGCCAGTGACGGCTGCTGCGCGCACGTTTGTACGGCAGAATACGCTGCTTAAAATCAGTATCATGCATTTTTACTCACCATGCTTACATAGATACTGAAAATGTTCCGCATCCGCTGCCAAACATAACCGGCATCTCCTTATGAAGTTTCCGGGTAATCCGGTATTTTAGCTTCAGTAAGGAAATAACGACCTTAACGTCTATTTTTATTGTCCGATTTACAGGAATGGGTCTCCCTGGAAATTTCACTCGAAACTTTTGTCTTGTTCTAGCACACGATTTCCTGCACTTGATGTACGTATTGTGCAGATATACACGTTCAAGTAACGAATATTTCACATAAGGCATAACAGCATTATACACAATCACAATAAAATAACTGGCTAAGAGATTCAAACGTAAAGGTTCAGTAAACGATAAAAATGGATGCAAAGGTCGTTATTTCCTTACTGAAGCTAAATTAACCGGAGTAACCTGAAACTTCATAAGTAGATGTCGATTTTGGTAGCAGATGGGGAAACATTTTCAGCATCTACTGTAAGCATGGTGAGTAAAAATGCATGATACTGATTTTAAGCACCGTATTCTGACGTACAAACGCGCGCGCGGCAGCCGGCAACTGAGCCGTCACTGGCGGAGCGCATGAGCGAGAATGTCCTAGCCAAGCAAATATAAAGACCCTGTATATATATATATATATATATGATTCTCCAAATATAACAGGCTATATTAAACACCTTTCTCGTAAATACAAAACTAGAACCTTGATGTTCCAATTCAATGATTGCTATGGGCTTGGTGATCACTACAAATCTGCTTTATATCGGGTTGGATGCAGGACATTCACACATATTTCATCATCTAACATTCTCAAACTTCCACGTTTAACTGTTTTTGTATTAGCAATAACAGAAAATGTACTTTCACACTGCAACAAAACAATGAGAGCTCTTTTATTCATGTGAGGAAAATCTTGTTGAATAGAAACCCAGAAGCTATCTAATTTGGACTGTTGGTAAGTCTGGTTGTTTTCAAGTTCGGCCAGTTCCTCCTCTTCGATAAATTGAAGTTCACAAGAGCTGGAGGGTGCAAAAGGATTTCCTATCCAGTCATATTGGTATACATTTAGTGTTGGAAAATATCCATCCAGGCTAATAAGCCGGACGAGGGGAAGCAAGTGTGGTACTTTCTCTCAGGTTCTTTATTCGCTTTCTATCCTGAATTTATGAGTACTGTGAATCTCATGACTCCCTTGATGGAAGCGCACGACACCCTGTTTGGAAAGCACTGCTTTAAGACATTCAGACATAACTGAAGTCCTTTAATCTTTAATTTGAAGAAGATAGGTCAGGAATAAACATTTTATATTTACCCTAGTACGCTTGGGTAGGTCTCTGGGAATGAAACTTGTAAGGGGAGAATCTTTTCTCATTTTGCACCTCTCTTACATCCTGTGCTCATATTATACCCCCAAGACCTGAACTCTTAAGCAGTTGCACAGGGTGTTGGTAATACCCCACATGTCTTTATTAGGCTGTATGTATCTAATGATCCAGTTGTATTGGTGGTAGTAGGTATCACAATTGTATGTGTCCAGCATACCTTTGGGTCGGTTAGCAAGATTTCTACCATCTCTATGGTCTCAAATCAATGGGCATATCATCTTTGGATGAGAACCCTGTTGAGACAATCAAAATTTGTGCCTCGCAAAATCATGAAAAAATAAAAACGGATAAAGTACATAAGGAAATACTTTTCAATTCATTTTCCTAATTATGTTGTTAATTGGAGGATATCCAAGAATTTTAAAACACACAACCACCATTCTCTCTCATTTCATTCATGGGTTTAAGGCAATATTGGTTCCAGTACCTAGCATAAAATGAACAAAAGTACTTTTTCAAAATTGTCTTCAACTAACCTATCAGCTTTGTTTCAATAAAAATTTAGGTTTTACACTATTTTACAACAATTAACTAGGTAATCAAAGGAAGATATAACTTCTAATTTAGTCAAGATCTTTTGACTGCAGTACTGAAGAATTATGACCATAACTTAGCACCAAAAATGCAATATTTTTGTACATGTGACTGTTAAATGGTAAATTTAGGTAATTTGACGTTAGATTACTATAGACAATGCGAAGGAATAATAATTAAAATTGATACTTAGCATACTATGAACCCATGTGATAGACACTGAAGAAAATGGAAATTGCAACACCCAGAAGAAGTGGTGCTACATTGCTGCAATTGAACATGCAGGACGAGTGTTCGATTGTGATTCGATGATTACACTTTCAGGTCCCTCTGAACGCAAGTTTGGACAACAATCAATACAGGATGTGCCCACCACGAGCTGCAACACATTGATGAATTCGGCGAAGCATGGAATCAATAAGGCCCTGGATAGCTTCCTGAGGAATTGTCGCCCATGCTTGCTGCACTGCACGGGTCAGTTGTTCCAGAGTTGTGGGTGGCTGAGGACGGTTGGTCAGTTGTCGACCCATCATGTTCCCACACATGCTCAATAGGACCGAGGTCTGGGGATCTGGCGGGCCATTCTAAGGTTGTGATGTCGTGGAGAGCTTCTCTGGAGATGCGTGCAGTGTGAACCCGGGCAATGTCCTGCTGAAACATCCCATTAGCAATGTTCGCCATCATAGGGACAACCACCCGATTGAGTACCCTATCAATGTACTGTCGAGCAGACATAGGGCTCTCAACAAGCACTAATTGTGATTTCACATTAAAGCCAATAGCACCCCAGACCATAATGCTTGGTGTTGGGCCTGTGTGCCTCTCGACAATAAGGTCTGGGCGGCCCCTCTCCCCGGTATGTCGGTGCACACGATTCCGGTGATCATTGCGGGCAAGACAGAAGCGCGGTTCATCACTAAAGATGACCCTATGCCATTCGTCGACCCACGTCGATCGTTCTCGACACCAGGCCAGCCTTACACGTCGCTGTTGTGGGGTCATTGGAACACCTTCTGCAGGGACACGGGATCGTAAGCCAACTGTTTGTTGTGTAACGTGGGGTGCCACAGCTGCTCGAATTTGCACTGCTGTTGCATGGGGTTCCATCCGGGCCATCCGAATGATGCGGCGATCCTCTCTCACAGTTGTCTGTCGCGCTGGGCCTGTGCCAGGTCTACGAGTGTGGGTACCTTCATTTGACCACTGATGCCATACACGTTGTACCGTAGATGCCTGTCGGCCAACACGTGCAGCGACAGTCCTTAGCGATAATCCAGCCTCACACAGCCCAATTATCCGAACCCTCTCAAACGGCGACAGTTGTTGATCGAGTGCTCTTCTCTGTCGTCGAGGCATGTTTGACGGGGAACACTTCACTGCACAGACTGCAAGTCAACTACGCTACACCAGAGTCTGTATACTGGAGTTGATTCCTCCGCGACCAATCACGTGGGGGAGACCTGTAGCAACAATCCAATGGGTCTGAAACTTTGCTCGTTTACATACCTACAAGGCATCGTTCCATATCTTGAAAATCAACACAAACGACCAATGCCTTCATGGTGTTGCAATTTCCATTTTCTTCAGTGTATATTAAGCCAGGATAATGATTCTTGTTTGTGAACATTTTAAATACCGTGTACATGAACAGCACCAAATGAACATTGATACAATTCTTAAACAAATTTATCCAAAAATTTGAACATTTCCACAGGGTCTTATGGGGAGAAAACATTAACTCACCATTCGCTGATGTTCCAAGTCAGCCTTGTTTCCAACCATAAGCATAGGAAACTCCTCGCGGTCCTTTACTCTCAAAATCTGTCGATGGAATTTATAAATTTCATCAAAACTAGCTTTGTCAGTGACTGCAAACACTAGGAGAAATCCCTCGCCTGAACGCATGTACTGTTCACGCATGGCACTGAACTCTTCCTGGCCAGCTGTATCCAAAACTGCAACAAAACAGCGAGAACATGATCAATGTAAAGCAACACATATCAAGCAAGCTAAAACACACACTGTTGTTGTTTACTATACTCTGATTTACCAAAGATGAACGGAGAAGTCTGTAATCTGCTTGAAGGGTGAGGTGAGGAGTGGAGACGTTGTACCGTAGATGCCTGTCGGCCAACACGTGCAGCGACAGTCCTTAGCGATAATCCAACCTCACACAGCCCAATTATCCGAGCCCGCTCAAACGGCGACAGTTGTTAATAGCGTGCTCTTCTCTGTCGTCGAGGCATGTTTGACGGGGAACACTTCACTGCACAGACTGCAAGTCAACTACGCTACACCAGAGTCCGTATACTGGAGTCCTTTACTCTCAAAATCTGTCTATGGAATTTATAAATTTCATCAAAACTAGCCTGTCTAAACTATCAACTCGAGGGAAGGGGTGGTCACTAGTTTGGATGGCTTTCAACAAGATGCTGTTAGACAGCATATTTATAGGTATTATTTTAGGAAAGATGGCTTTCAACAAGATGCTGTTAGACGGCATATTTATAGGTATTATTTTAGGAAAGAAATACCAAAATGTCGCAAACTTCTCCATGGCGACAGCGAGTGTTGCAATGTATGCCGACACAGCAGTGAGCGCATGGTTTGACGCAGTGTTCTTCTGTGCCTTGCTTGACTCGTCAGTGTCATTAGTATTATCCTGTGTATGTATTGAAATGCATTTGCTTATTCTTTCATAGGCTACAGTAAGCGTTATCGTTCTGTGTTTGTTGGAGGCCTGTGTATATACAGATTTCGAGTTTATTTCTTTTATTCACATCATCATGCCTATTTTCGTTGCGTAAAAATGGCATCGGTGCGTGCTCACGGAAGGCCCAGGATCCATTCTCCGCGACATAGAACAACTTCAGGCCGTGGTGTGACTCTCCCATGGTCGCCACTCAAATTGGTCAACGATTTTCCAGGAGTTTTCCAGGAATTTCCAGGAGTAATTCCCATTTTTCCAGACTTAAAAAATAAGCACGAGTCCGGGGGGGGCTTTATCGGTTGCCTACTTCAAGACCAAAATAAAGCAGTTGTGTTTGGTTTACTTATACAGATGTTGACAAAAATTAGTGGTGATTGCGTTATTGATACGCAAGCCTACACACAAATGATTTAATTGTTGTTTTAAAAAAGCCTTTGTGACTCAAATATCCGCTTAAAAAAATAGAAAAGAATGCCACCTGCAATTTTAATGTGGTGAAGTCGTCCATACTCAATATGTTTTACAAAAATACTATTGCGTGTTCTCCCACACAGAAACAGGTAGCCTGAGGAAATTTATTTTGTTAACAATAGAGTGCTCACCCAAAACCGCAGCGGGAGTATGATTTAAAATGGAAAGATTTTTATAATTAACTAACAGTGGCTTTCCAGGAGTTTTCAAAATTTTCATAATTTTCCAGGAGTTTTCCAGACCTAATAAAAATCCAGGAGTTTTCCAGGATTTCCAGGTTTTCCAGGAGTAGTGGCCACCATGCTCTCAATAGCCAAGCAACGGAGATGGTTTGTGCTGTGAGGAATTTTATGGAGGAAGAAGAGGAAAGTATGCGCTTATGGGAGGAACCTCTGATTCCCTTTGTTCAGGTGAGGAAAGAACTGCAAAGGCTCTTGGTGAGAGTGAAACCACTGTGTACTGAGTGACGAAAGAGAAGTTCCCGTCTGATGATGATGATGGCCTGTCTAAACTATCAACTCTAGGGAAGAAAAGGCAGAGGGAAGGGGTGGTCACTAGTTTAGATGGCTTTCAACAAGATGCTGTTAGACGACATATTTATAGGTATTATTTTAGGAAAGAAATACCAAAATGTCCCAAACTTCTTGTTTCGCTCAGAGAGGTATAATTATTTCAGTGAAGTCTTTCTGCACTGAATAAAGTGTTGCATGACCTGGGATTTAAATATAAGAAAATTAATGGCAGGAAGGTGATCATGGAGAGGCCAGATATTGTGGCCTTGAGGTGTCAGTTCATAAGTGAAATTAATGATAAAAATGTTATGGATATTGTGTGGTTACATGTAACTTGGGTAAATGCTGGTCACACAGTATCTAAAAGAGTTGGAGTGACGACACAGTTCAGGGGACAATGAAAGGGGCTGTCTGGCAGAGGGGTTCAGTTTATTATTCTTCACGCTGGGTCATCACACGGCTTCATGCTCTTTAGGTCGAAAAGAACTGGTGATTACCATGGAGACATGAACCACAACTGGTTTTTAAAATAGTTCCAGGAACAATTGTCACCCAACATCCCTGAATACAGTGTTATTGTAATGGACAATGCTTCGTACCACACAGTGCAGATAGACAAAACTCCAACAACTTAAAGTATGAAGCCGCGAATGTTGGAATCGCTTGGTCGCCATAGTGTACCATCTGACAGCTCTATGATGAAGGGAATCCTTATACGGCAGCACAAGCCTAAACCCATGTACCACGTGGATGAACTGGCGAGAAAGCATGGCCATGAGATCATCAGGCTGCCCCATATCATTGCCACTTCTTTCCTTATAGAAATGATATGGGGTCAAGTGAAGGGTTACGTAGCATGGCATAGTAAAAATTTCACACTCAGTGAGGTTGAGAATCTTACCGTTGAGGCTGTGAGGGAAGTGACTTCAGAAAACTGGAAGCGTGTCGTGTTAAAAGTGCAACGAGACCACGAAACGTGAATGTATACTCGATGGTGGGGTAGATCGGTTCATCATTTTCCTGGGAAGCAATTCCGGATCCGATTCAGACACAAATGACGAAGTGGAGATTATGAAAGGACTAGAGCCCATAATTAGTAGCAGCGAGAGTGATTAGGTAAGTTTCATTATTTATTATTATTATTATTTTTATTATGATTATTATTATTATCATTATTGTATTCTCATCACTGCTGTTCTGACTCGTGAGAAAAACAATGACAAACTACCTCACTCCTCTTCTTGCCTAGTACGCCTCAATATAGCACTGCCACTGTATCTACCCACATAACCTAACGGCGGTACTTTTTGAGGATCCAACCAGCCTTCGGGCTGACTACCAAACAGATTCTCATTTTGTTGCATCGATTGTGCCCTTCCACATGAATACTGCTGACATACCATAGATCCCAGTATTTGTGTCTTCCTGGAAGCCTCTTGGAATTTTATGAGTCATGACCTGCCCCAGTGGCAACACAGCATTTCCCCACATGCTAGCTTTGACAGACGTCAGCATTCATTATTGGTAATACAGAGTATATAAGGTGACCCGGGATCCCGTCTTTAATAGGTTGTCCCTTCTTTCAATTGCTTTGTTGTTAATTTACTTTAGGGATTTGGGACATCTTGGTCAGCAGCCCCGTGTATTTGGGTGTGTGTTGAACTTGGTCTGATAACCTGTATTTCTGTGATGACTGTAGTAATGTGTGTAATTGTATTATGGATGAGGTAATTGCTCTGGGACTTGAAGTAAGGTACTATAACTCTTAATAACAATACACCAATCCATACAAATGTAGGGAAACCCAAGTCATTGAAAATTTGTACACCTTAAAATTAGTACATTCCTACTGTCAGTAATATTGAATGTGAGAGGACACAAATGATGGAATGAGGTACAAATTAATGTTCTTGTATTCAAATATTAGCACTTTTATAGACATGGTAATACTGATCAGTAAAATCTACATACAAGCAGTATCACTACAACTCACTGTGGGATCAGTGATCTGCACAATGCGGTTACAATGTTCAGTAGCAGTAGTAATATGGAATAGTTTAACTTTTTCTTCATCTCAGGTTTTTTGTTTTCTGGATTAGGGAATAACCCATTTCTTTTGGGAAAAATCATGTTGACCGACTGAAAAGCATCAAACTTACAATGGTACTACTCAGGTTTCACCATTTACAAAGTCAAGAAGCTGAAAAGTCTTGGGGTCACATTACTCCCTTATGGTTACAAGACATACGAGTAAAAAATGAAAATGCACAGCCTGCTTCCAGTCGACCGACTGGGTCAGGGAATGGAATGAATGAAGCCCCCATCTAGTGGCGAGGATATGAACTGTGCCGGCTGCCGCACTCCCCTGTCGCACTCCCCTGGGGCAATGATTAAATGAATGACAGATGAAATGAAATGACAGTGGAGTGTGTTGCTGGAATGAAATTTGAGACAGGGAAAATCAGAGTACGGGAGAAAAACCTGTCTGCCTCCACTTTGTCCAGCATAAATCTCACATGGAGTGACCGGGATTTGAACCACGGACCCAGCGGTGAGAGACCGGCGTGCTGCCGCCTAAGCCACGGAGGCTCTCACATAGTCTAGTAAACATATGAAATGTAGTCTAAGTACACTGCATTCACCTTTTCTTTTAAGTGCACTTTTTTTGCTCAGCGATTTGGTACTCTACTTATCCGAATCTTTAATCGTAAGAACACTTCTTGTTGGTCTTTGCACGAGTGAGTTGGTACAATCGAAAGTAGAATCAAGATTAATACTTACTGTCAAGCTTGGCAGGAATATCATCAATCACACATTGCTTGGTATATGAGTCTTCGATGGTTGGGTCATAATCCGTCACAAAGTAACTCTGAAAAGGAAAAAAAAAGAAGAATATTTCAAACATCCTGGCATTACAATATAGATGCACACAGAGGTAAATGCATGTTGAAAGTAACTAGGTGTGTTTCATATTTCCTGTAATTGTTTCTTTTTATTGCATGTAAAAGACAAGTCTTTTCACAGGCGAGTCCATCTACACCTATGTAAGAATACTGTATCACAGAATGGTCAAAACATTAGGTATCAACACATCATGGCTCAATTCGAACTGTGGAAGCCTACGTGATAACATTACCATTAGTTTTCATAGCTTTAAATAACTGTCTGCAAAATTCCTTGATATACAAATTTCCTAACTCAAAGTCATTTTGAAAGTACAGGGGGCATGAGGTATGATTCTATCAGTAGCATGTCTCTGTTTGTAGTTAATATTCTAAGGACATGACTGGTTCCTCCACGGAAATGATCTGACTGTGTGTATTTCTACGGGGTCAGGGATGAATGTAGATGAGTCTATGTGACATATGGATGTCTTTCCTGATGGCAACCTCATGTGAGGAGGTAATGAAATTAGGTACAGGGTAAGAAAGAAATGAGAATCCATGGAAAACCATTTCAGGGATAACCAACAGTGGGGTTCAAACCAACTTGCCTCCAGAATGCGGCTATAGCTTGGCCCTAAGGCCTTGTGAGTTAGTGTGCGTAGCTACAATGTTCAGTAGTAGTAATAATGTTATAGATTTAATCATCATCATCATCAAATTCCAGCTCCATTCGCCCGGGTGCTGTTATAGATTTAATATCCCTTCTAAATGCTGTAGCTTTAGAGATGCTAGGGTCTTTAAGTGCCAGTAAATCTACTGACATGAGGTTGTTGCATTTGAACAAGCTTAAATGCCATTGGACTGAGAATCTAACCCACTATCTAGGGTTTTGAAGACCAAAGCTTAACCGACTGTGCCACTCGGCCTTACCTGGATGTGCTGACCGATGCCAATCTTCGGGTTGAGAGAATAAGAAACAAAATGAAATGTTTATTACACTGTACATAACGAATTCTCTCACTCAAGTAAATTGATCTTAAAGTTTTAAAACACCTTGCATGTGCATCTCGGCTGTATTATTGTTGCTGTTGTTATTATTATACCTAGCGGTCAGAAGTGAAATCACTCGAACCAGCTAATCACAGGCAGCCATTCATATAGATATATCACGACAAATAGAGTTTCGTTGTTGACTGCTATGTAGCTCTAGCATAGTGCTTGGTGAGGCTCCAACCAGCCTTTGGGCTGACTACATAATAGAGAGAAACAGTATGCTTGAAGACACCTGCAAGAATTATGATGATTAATGATATTTTAATGAGCCGAGTTAATTAGAAAGAAATCTCTGATGAAGGAAATATACCGGTATGTACCATATTTGCTATTTACATGACATTTGTATATCTTGTCAAACCACTCAGTGGCTTAGCCACAACTCATTGTAGTTATTTGAGAAATGTGTCCTGAGACTTGAAATAAGAAACCATCCCAGCATCTGCAGGAAATAAGCGTGGGTAAAAACAGGATTGCCAGACAAAGTGAAAGAGATTGATTTAGTAATCAATTCTCACTAGCTGTCTGACTTCCTGCATATGACACGCATAATCCACCACAACTTGGGGCCAATGTATTATTTTTCTTCTTCTTTTCTCCGAGATTTCTTAATGATTAACTCTGTTCATTAAAATATCATTAATCATCAGAATTCTTGCTTTCAACGAGGGCCGGGAAAGCCCTGAATTTCAGGGAGGAAAAGGTGCACTTGTTACTGCCATTACAGAGACATCGATTAACACGGCAGGTGCCATAATTCGTGAAGACTCACGTCTGTCTTAGAATGCAAATCCACTTGCCATTGAAAGCAAAAATGTTTTAAATATCCGTATTGATAGATGAATTAAAAGTTTAGATTCACGTCTGTCAGGCAGCTTGCACACATGCTTGGGATATCAGTTGGGAGCAATTGGTAAAGGGTCACATCCCCAAAAAACAAAGGAACCTGATTGGACAATGAAAGCTTCACCATGACTTCTTCGTCTTCTTCTTCTTCTTCTATGTGCCCTGCCCAGTCTCCCGGACGTTTGCGATTAATGTGGATAGTGTTTGTCTATCTTCAGCAGAGCGGTAGAGCTGTTCAATAGATCTTGTTCCAGTCCAACCTTGAAGGTTCCGAAGACAAGACGTCCTTTTCCTTCCCGCTCTTCGTTGCCCATCAATTTTGCCTTTTAAAATGAGATGTAATATAATATTGTATATTTTTCACCACGTAACACATGACCCAGGTAGGCAAATGTTCCTGCATTTGATAGTGGTCAGTAGCTCTCGTTGAGAATTTGCCTCTGCAGTACATGGTCATTAGAAACATGATCTATCCAAGAGACTTTCAGCATCCTTCTATGAAACCACATTTCCAGAGCTTCGAGCCTCTTAAAGATGGACGATTTCATAGTCCAGGCTTCCACTCATAAAGCAAAATGGACCAAACAAAACATTTTACAATACGCTATCTTAGTTTTAAATTTAAGGCATCATCGCACAATAAAGGTCTCATTTTCTTAAAAGATGATCTTGCCATTTCTATACGGGTCTTAATTTCAATGCCTGGATTCAAATCCTATGACAACCAACAACCAAGGTACTTAAATTTATCAACTTGTTGGATTTGTTGTCCTTTCAGTGTCAGAATTACTTTATCTCTTCTTCGACTGAAAACCATAAATTTTGTTTTCTTGGTGTTGATCGTCCAGACCCATTTCTTCTCCAACTATATTAAGCTTATAAATGTACAGTTGTAGACTTTCAATACTACTGACAAGAAGTACTGTGTCATCAGCATATCTAATTGTGCGTATTAATTCCCCATTGACCTTGATTCCCACTTCTGTATCTTCTACTGCCCGAAAAACATCTCCCGAATAGATGTTGAATAATAATGGGGATAAAATACAGCCTTGTCGTACACCTCATCTGATGTCCAGAGAATGTGACGTATCACCACAAATGTATTTCTCCAATAGAACAAGTGTAATATTCAATCAACATCAAGAGTGTGCAATGAACTATTTTAAGAAAGACTGGTTAAGCGCGATGGTGGCTTTTTAAATGTGTTTTTAAACTAAATGTTTTAATTTTTTTTACTGTTTTCAAGTGCATGTTTTGATCTCTGTGTGTGCTCATTTATGATTATGTTACTACTACAGTGAAACCTCTCTAGAAGACCACCCCTCTTAAAGACTGATTTTTCTTGGAACCGTTTTAAAACCTCATAAGGTCAATGTATTTGTTACCTCTATTTAAAGACCACCCTTCTCCCCGACCAAAGACCAGGCATTTTCTCAGTCTGACCTCTTTCAAAAGACCACTTCTCGTCTGCCTTCCCATTGGAGATGGTGATGAGGGTGATGATGTAAACTATGATACTATGTCATTAGAAAAAGTGTTATGTAACGTATAAAAGGTACAAAAAAGGCTCTCCTAGAAGATTGTTCGAACCCAGAACGAATTAATGGACTTTCGTACTCACTCAGAGATATTCTAGAAAGTCAAATTGTTTAAAAAAAGATGCACTATTCTGAAACAGAGATCAATTCGTGGCTTTTTAAATGACAGAGCTCAGAAAATAACTAATTGCAATTAATTTGTACTAAATGTGAACCAATGCAGATAAATTGAATCAAGTAAGTGTTCCAACTGTACTTTATTAATAATGCAGTATACATTATTTTTAATGCCTACCCCTATTAAGAGACCACCCCTCTAAAAGACCAGTTTTCCATGGAACCATCACTGGTCTCTTAATAGAGGTTTCACTGTATTAATCTTTTCATGTGTAATGTATTACATGCTGCCCATTTGCTCGAGGCTGATGAAGACGCCAATAATCGACAAGGCGTCGAAACATGTACCTCTATATAATGACGAGTGAATAGCTCACTCATTTTAATAAATAGTATTGACAGGGCGGAATCAGGGGCGGATCTAGGGGAGGGCAAGGAGGGCGACCGCCCAGGGCCCCGCGGTCCAGGGGGCCCTGCACCATGGATTGTTTTAAATTTAATTGAATAATCAATTATACTGTTCAAACTTTTCAAACTAATTTATAATCATATTCTTTTTTCAGTGCAGCTATGACCTCCCGTGACCGTTTAGCAAGTTTAAATTTCAGTGAAATGATGGAAAAAAAAGTCGCAAAGTAATATTTTAATGTGTATATTAAGGCTTTCATGGCCCGGATTATATAAATAATTCATAGTTTACATAATCTACTTCAAGGGGACTTAAAGGTTTCTTTCATATTATTTAAAAAAAATGTACTGTAGTGTATTCAAAATATGGTAACTATTCTTTATTTTATTATTATTACAAAATTATTTTCCATTCGATTTGATTTCTTTTTATTTCCTATTGTTGTGGGCCCCACCTTATCATATCGCTCAGGGCCCCACAAGGCCTGGATCCGCCACTGGGCGGAATTGATTGCTATTTGCTTTATAATCACAATTAGTCAATACGGGATAAAATGTACGACTCTCAGAATCTAAAAGAAAAGAATGTGATGATCACCATGCCGCATATCACCGATGCTGTTAAGGGGTTCCTGGCACAAAAAGGCAACTCTACAGTACCCCATCCACCTTACAGTCCTGAGTTGACCCCATGTGAATTTTTTCTCAATCCTGTGGCCAAAATGGATCTTAAGGGACGTCGATTCAACAACGAGACCCAAGCAGTTAAAGTTTTAGAGGCGATTCTGAAGAGGATGCCAAAGAATGGCTTCCTGCACGTCTTCCAGGAATGGCAAAGGAGGTGGGACAAGTCTGTACGTGTAAATCATGACAATAAAAGGTTGTATGAGCATTAGTGCCACTTTTAATTGAACATCCCTCGTATGTCATAGATAAAAAATGCAGTCTTCTTGAAGTGAAAATGACGTATTATTACAGGCTTAACGATGTGAAGATTGGCGACACTGAATGACTTCATATAAGACGGACGACAATCAGCTCATGTTGCAAACTTTCAATTTACATTAGAAGTACAGTGGGACTTGAATAATTTGAAGCTGAAGGGAACCCACAAATTATTCGAATTAGAGAAGTTACATATTTTTCCTTTGGTTGAATGGCTCAAATGGCCAACCTTTCAATCAGTAAATATTTATGGAGAAATGTTATGTGTAAGAGAAATATAACTTACACAATATTTAAACAAATTTATTACAGATTGCATTACAATACGTTTCATGGCGGCTTCGGTGGCGTAGTTGGTAGCATGCTGAGCTGCTATGCCCAAGATCGCGGGTTCAAACCCGTCCGAAGTCGTCGGATTTTTAAGAGCGTCAAAAATCCCTCAGTATGACTTCTTTCGGAGGGGAAGTAAGACGGCGGCCCGATGTCATAGATTTATGGCATGTAAAAGAACCTTCCAATAACTACGATTGTGTGAAGCTAAATTTGTAGGTTAGATTTTATTAACGCTCTATTAAGTTCCAACGTTAGCCGCCAGGGGCAGGCGGTGGTGGCATATAGTAGCCAAGTTCACAGCTAGGTGTCGTTGACGGTAGCATTTTGTAGTAAAAGTAGGAACTACTTGAAATTGGTCGCCTGCAGTCCTTACCTGAATTACAGATAACACACACTAATACAACCATCACAATTAACACCTTTTATCCGACAGATTCTACACACATCCAAAGTACACGGGGCTGCATGACCGCGTTGTCGCAGCCCCTAAACTGAGGAACCAACCAACCATCCATAGGTACCAGATCAGATTGTAATTACTCTCGAGTGCCGAATGTTCATTGTGTAAAATTAAAGTTTCACAAAGAATTGTGAAATGTCTGATTGTTTTGTAGAGTTTAGTAGTATCAAGTGACAACAAGTGGGAAATACTGCGGGTGGGTAGCAGTAAGTAACATTTCCGTGAATGACTCACGTTTAGACAATGGCGATGTTCACCCGGGGACAACAACAAAGCGATGACTCTATACAATAAGGGTAAAAGGGGTGAAATGTCACTCAGCACGGGAACTTTGGTACTAATTATTGACATATTTTAGTACTCGTGGACCAAAACTTCAAATTAAGGAAGGTAAATTTCGAACAATCCACGATTCTTTTCAATTGATTTGATACGAAGTTCAAGGGATCGACACAAATATTCGAATTATCCAAATCCCACTGTACCAGTTACAGTGTCACGATGGCCTACAAATATGGTAATGTTGAAGCATGCGTGGCAACAGTGAATAAATCCCTGATTCATTCAACACAACACCAAATTCTATTCTGAATCACCATGTAACTTATGTAGTGATAGGGGGCATTGTTAGTAGGCTAGCTTATTTAAGGTGACGCGGCTTTGCTTTTTATTATCTCATTTCTTACTATCACAGGCTCAAAATTACCAAGCATCACCACAACTGCGGTGCCGCATACCGAGTCTAGACTAAGTTAAGGCGTCAGCGATTTACTGGAATACCAGGAAATACATCCTGTGTGAGCAACAGGAACCCAATTACAAAGAACGGTCCATGTGTAGAAATCAGAGCATGTCACATAATCACTAAAGTATTGCTATCAAACTAACAAGTACACCATTCTATGAATACGAATGATGTGAACTATAATCTCTATCCACACAAAAGAAGGATTGTTTTGTTAATCTCTACATTGTATAAAACGAAGTGCACGATTCTTGGATGTAACGGGTAATCTCGAGAACCACTGGATGGATTTTGATGCGGTTGTCACCATTCTGTAAAGGATTTCTCGAGGATGGTTTCTGTAGAAAAACATTCATTTATAATCAACGGAAGCCGAGCAGTAACGATTTCAGTAAATCGAGTCGAAGAAAAACCGTCCGTCCGTGCGCCTTTTAAGCTTACGCTGGGTAAACCGTTAAAAAGATCTATATACTATGAGTGTAAGAATTGTTCAGCATGAAAAGTTCCACAAAAAAGTCCGCGACAGCATATCTTTATCTTTAATACATCGCCCACTATAAGTTATTTTATGTTTTCATTTCTTCCAACAATCTTCAGTGGAAATTCAATTACTACAGTAGTTTCGGAGCGAATTTACGAGCTAGCAAGCCAGCCTATCACCCCAGCTTCGGCCAGCATCAAACTGTCGAGTCGTGTCGAGTTAAGACTTCAGAGAAGAATATGTGTTTGGAGTTTCGCTGTTTACCTCGGCTTTTCTGAATTGCGTCTGTGACCTGCCATCCATGCACCTTTTAAGCTTATACTGGGCAAACCGTTAAAGATACCGGGTGAAGCTGGCGCTGGTTGCTAGTGTTAATAATAAAACAAACTGACTGACAGCTAAAACATTGCGTCCTGGAGTGGGAGTGAAGTGGACTCGAGAAAGGAAAGCAGTGCATAGTGCAAAGATGAAATACTGGGCTAAGAAGAAAGCTCGCTAGAGTTAGGAACCACGTGGATCAAGGGGCCTCAACAAACCAAGAAGAAAACAAACTGATAATAAGCAATAAGTTAAATAAACATTTTCAAATTTGTCCATGAAACCTTCTAGTTGTAGTTGGTTGATAGTCGAGTTCGGGACATCTAAGTAATGAAGCTCGTGTATTATTATGAAGTATAGAAAAGATTACTTTTGGTGTTTAGGATTAGTTTAGTGTCCCGAGGTTGAAACACGGTACCACCATCCCAGAATTTGCTCGTAGTTTGTATGGAGAAACACTGTGGAAAACCATTATCATGATGCTAATCGGCAACGAGATTCGATTCTCTATGATATACCCTTCCCATAGTAAGGATGGTGGGTCTATACAGTAACAAAAAATAAGTAACTTCGGACAGACGTATAAGTAAATTATCAAAGAGGGTGTTTCCAATGTGGATTTCAGTCACTATATTCTCACATCTGTCTAACTACAGTAATTTCTGAAAACAGAAATCCTGTCACTGCTGCAGTCACCTCACAAAATGTTCAAGTAAAACATTTAGAATGTTCTCCAACTGAAATGAGCGGCAGATGACCTCGATTCTACACTCCTTACAGCAACGATCCGCATTACTTGCTCAGCTAAAAAAAAAAGGAACATCTCCAGCCACATATCGTAGTTTTACTTCTAAGACAGTTTTATGAAACGAAAAAGTACACAGTATAAAATACAGTATAACCACTGCACCGACTACATTTCAATTCACCAGCCGACACTGGCGTAACTATGGCAATAATAAGAAGACTAGACTATATCAGCTCATCGTACTCTTTATTTCCTCACCACCTTAAGGTATACAATTACATCTATCGGTACATTCCTGAATAGTAATGTATTCCGGTTTTCATAATATACAACTAGTGGACCCATGGGAGAACTCTCGCATGTGCAACGATCCGCATTACTTGCTCAGCTAAAAAAAAAAAAAAAAAAAAAAAAAGAACATCTCCAGCCACATATCGTAGTTTTACTTGTAAGACAGTTTTATGAAACGAAAAAGTACACAGTATAAAATACAGTATAACCACTGCACCGACTACATTTCAATTCACCAGCCGACACTGGCGTAACTATGGCAATAATAATAAGACTAGACTATATCAGCTCATCGTACTCTTTATTTCCTCCCTCTGGTTTTTGAGCATGAGTTTCGTGAAACATTCAACTTAGCGTTTAATATATATGATGATGATGATTATATAATGCAGCTTTATGATTTTCCCACAGTTAAACAACATGAATACTCGATATAAGAAGTCTGTCGAAATCTCGATGCTCTAAAGTAAAATCAATAAGGAACGCCAGACATCTACGGCGGATGACAGACCATGACAAGGCCCTCGCCTCGATCTGACGCATGATCCCAGCTGAAGAAGTCAGACTTTTGAGAGAAGGAAAACTCCAAGGTACTGCAGGTCGTGCGATGACGACTCATAAAACAACTGCCGAATTACGGTTGGTTATACAAGATATAATCAATTCAGGGGCAGATGACCTCGCTGTTCCACCCCTTAAAACCTCAATATTAATTTACTATAATCAATTCCATCTCAGCCACAGACCACCCCACAGAATTCCAATTTTTGTTACATGGCAGTACAAATGTTAAGTCGAAAGTGAAAACTACGTCGCCTGTACCTTCGGCAACCATACGTCCCGAAAAGAGAGAAAAAAGAAAAGAAAAACGGGACTGTCCAGATTCAAAGGAGCATGTCCTGGCATCCCGAATATTAATACAAGTGTCCCGACTTTTAAGTTTGAAAAAATCGTATTTATATTATACACTAAGGTGTATGTTTAACAAAATGATGATGATAATAGTTGTTTTAAAAGGCTTAACATCTAGGTTAGGTTAGGTTAGTTATGTTTAACAAAACTCAAGCTCCTAAACCAGAGGGAGTTAGAATGTGTGGTTTGTACCAAAATCTTCCAAATCGTCTCAATAGTACAGAAAAAATCTTGCATTTCTTGAAAAGTCAACGGAAGTATATTTATTTGTTGATAAAGGGCTTTTAAACTAATAAACAAAACGATAGCCTTGCAGAACTGTGCCGTGTACAGCCCGCATAGCACTAGAGCCAAGCGAGTAGTCTGTACACATGGGGCACACACAACCCATTATGCGAGAGTTTTCGTACGGGTCCGCTAGTTAATAATAATTCTCTGAAAGATATGCGTAATTAAACGAAAAGTACGTTTTGTTTTGAAATATCCACGATCCTGTCCTAGTTCGTAAAGACTTCAAGCGCTTGTAAAGACTCAGTAAGATTTCTTTTTGATATTGTATTCATAAGATGTAAACTTGTAAGGTACCTGCATAAATTAAAAAAGAAAAACTAAAATAAACTTCGTATTCATTTATCCCTCTATATTGGATTTTTGGTGGATCGATTTTTGTGGAACTTCTTAGAATTAAATTTTGTAAAAGGCCATAACTTTAAAAACCTCTATATGTTAGAGTCAAACTATAATCTCTCTATCCTCCAACAATCCCCCTATTTTTACTGTCAAAAATATGGCCAAAAGATAACTAAATGACAAATCATCATCATCATCGACATGTTCTTAGTATCTATTCGATTATTTTTCGAGAAATATGATTTTGGTTTACACTTTCAGTGCTATTAAAGTGTCTTGTTCTAATAAAGCGTGAATCATAGGCTCCCCTATAATCTGACGTCATATACAGGACCATCTCCACAGTCACGTAGCAGTCATAATATGATGCAAATCATGTTTTCCATTCCAATGTGTCCACATCCGGAGAGGGACGTGGCAACCAAAAGAAGAGGAAGTGACGGTGGAAACCCATTCTGTGGAGTAGTTTGCATCATTAGTCAACTACGGAAGTTTAGGCAAATGCACATTTTTTTTGCTGAATACACAAATCTACAAACTTCGGACATCTTTATAAATCATATCTTATCTTATAGGATCAAATGGGTAGTTTTGTTTGAGACATATTCATGTGTATAGTATGTACCATTGATTAATTATGTCATCCATTTTTACTTTTCAAAATCCTTATTATGATTATTATATGAATCGCAGCCAATGGCCATAGGCTGGGCATTTTTGAGTGAACGCCCGAGGGCTCCCAAAAAGTTCAATTTCAAGTACTTCCAACTTTGGCTACCAGATGCTACTGTCACTAACTAGCGGCGAACGTTGCAACTTGATAGAGGGTTTTCTAACCAGCCAAATATAACATACAAATTTTTCTACACACCACCAATTGCAGTGGTAGTTTCTTTTACATACCATAAATCTATGACAAGGGCCCGCCGGTTTTACTTCCCCTCCGAAGGAAGGCATACTGAAGGATTTTAACGCTCTTACAAAATCCGACGACTTCGGCCGGGTTTGAACCCGCCATCTTGGGCATAACAGTTCAGCATGCTACCGATTACGCCACCGAAGCCGCTAAAATCCTTATTAAGAAAATAATGGCAAACAAGATGTGATTGCTCTAAAATGGAGACATTTTTAGCTTCCACATAAAAGTCTGTTGTTCAGGTTTTCATTACTGAAAACTAGATGTATTCATTTTATCATTCTAGATTGTAATGTCTTTTAGTATCTAGTCTAGTCTCCAAGCCTTATTACCCTATTACCAGTTAGCACTGCGACCTCTACTTCTATACCTCGCAATAAGAAATTATTAAACCCTGAGTCGAAGTGGGATTATTTGTTTCACTTAAATCTCCCATGACGAATAGGCTACTAATGTTTAAACGTCTTCGGTGGCGTAGTCGGTAGCATGCTGAACTGCTATGCTCAAGATTGCTGGTTCAAACCCGGCCAAAGTCGTCGGATTTTTAAGAGCGTTACAATCCTTCAGTATGCCTTCCTTCGGGAACAAGTCATATAGATTTATGGCATGTAAAAGAACTTGCCACTACAATTGGCAGTGCGTAGCCACAATTTGTAGGTTATTTGGCTAGAATCGCTCTATAAAGTCCAACGTTCGCCGCTAGTGGCATCTGGTAGCCAGAGTTGGAACTATTTGAAATTTGAACTTGCTGGGAGCCTACGGGCGTTCAATTAAAAGTACTCTGCTATGGCCACTGACTGCAATTCATTATATAATGGCATGTTCTACTAAAGTTTAAGTATAATAATATTATTGGTTTTACTGTGACTTTAGAGACGCCGGGGTGCCGGAATTTCGCCCCCGAAGGGGATCTTTAACGTGCCAGTAAATCTACTGACATTGGTACCTTGCATTTGTGCACCCTCAAATGCCAACTGACTGCGCTGGGATTCGATCATGAAACCTTGGACACAGCAGGTTTGAACGTTACCGCTGAGCTACGCAGCCAGTCAAATATTTAAAGTAGCGTAAGCATAATATTATACATTATAATGTATCTTCAACCCACAATATACAACTTTGAAACTGGAATTGGTCAAGACACATTATAGGTTACATACAGTACTGGTTTTACGAAGAGCTCGTTTATCCAGGACTACCCTCCAATAACACGACAGTAACAAACTTGTCCAACGGCCCCACAACATAATTCAAGCTAATGTTTTAACATACACCAGATATTTTAAAATTAATTTTTTAGAAGTTTGATGGGGTAATACTACAATATAAAGGAAATGTTATAGATGAATTATCAACAAACTTTCTTTGATTAAATTTTAACACATAATTTTTAACATTTTTTCAGAAAATTATTATTAACATTGTACGGCAACAGATCTGGTTTCTTATTTCTTACATATTTTATATATTTTAGGAGCATTTCTAACAATAATTTAATGATAGTAAATAAGTTTTATGTACGGTACTGTATATGTTTTAATTTAGTTCTCTAAGAATATGAAGATCACCCTACCAGATAGCGACACCCTTCCTACAGAAAACCAATGACGTCCTCGTAATTATTAACCACTTGTCTCTCAATATCAGTTGTTATGCTGAAGAAGACAACAATGCGGTTGAAACCAGTACATTAAAGAGCTTCTAGTACTTAATTTATTGACTTATGATGGATAACTCTTAATACCACTGTGCATTGATTTTTAAAAATACGTTAAAACTCTTGTAAACGCTATGTTGGGTTATCATACCGTTTTGTTTGCTACAAGCAATATCACAGAACGGACTGTCTTCGAACAAATATCCTCAGAAATAGAAAATTCTGTTGTTCTTTTGACTGGTTTGATGCAGCTCTCCATTACATTCAAATAATCCATGGTCAAACAAAATATTAAAATAAGGGTTACACAAAGCACTCTGCTCTAAAGGCACTGTTAGAAGCCAGAAGAAACAAACAAACAAACAAAAATAAACAACTTCTTTTATGGTTTACTCACTACGATTTGGACCGGCTGCGTAGCGCAGAGGTAAGGATCTACCAAAGGTTGTGGGATGGGAGCTCAGCGCAGTCGATTGACATTGGAGGGTGCTTAAATACGAGTAAGCTTACTGGCGGGTTAAAAGTCCCCCCTCCCCTCAAGCCGAAATTCCGGCACCTTCGTGTTTCAACAGCCGCAGCACCGGTGTTTAAAGGGAAAAGGGTGGGGAATAAAAACTAATATTATACACAGGGCTGAATTTACCAATAGGCCCCATAGGCCCCGGCCTAGGAGCGCAAAATTAATCCGCAAACGTTTTTGTCAGAAAATTTCCATAAAATGTTATAGACTACAATACACGTCTACGTCCAACAAATGTTTTGCAACAGCAGATTTTTCGACTTCAGCTTTAGAACAGGAATGTTTCATGATTTATTGGGAGAAAATTTAAGTAGTGTATATTAATATCAGTTTAATTTGAATAATTCGTTATGCATAGTTGTTGGTTGTATGATGTAGTGTATGTGTAAATCTGAATATCTGTAAGTACAGTATATAATGAGTCTCAAATGGTTTAAACTTAATTTATTATCTCGTTGGCCTATTTGAAACTCCACAGCCTGTTTCCAGTCGACCGACCGGGTCAGGGAATGGAATGAATGAAGCCCCCATCTGGCGGCGAGGATATGAACTGAGCCGGCTGCTGAAGCCTGTCGCACACCCCTGGGGCAATGATGAAATGAAATGACAGTGGAGAGTGTTGCTGGAATGAAATTGAGACAGGGAAAACCGGAGTACCCGGAGAAAAACCTGTCTGCCTCCGCTTTATCCAGCACAAATCTCACATGGAGTTACCGGGATTTGAACCACGGACCCAGCGGTGAGAGGCCGGCGTGCTGCCGCCTATTTATTTATAGTTTACTAGCAGTAGTACCCGGCTTCGCCCCGTGGAATGATGATAATGTCTCAAAGTCTCCTTAGAAATATAATAGACTTAAAATCTAGGTCATTTGCCCCCAAAGACAATGAGGGCGTAATATCTAGGTCATTTGCCCTTTTGATAAGGATGATAATGAAAACTACTGTTGAATTGACACATCAAACTTACAAACTACCGTAATAGAAAATAATACATATTTCAAAATTCACAGACGAGGAAGATTTATTGTGTGTGCTGATTAATGGTGTAATGGGCGTAACATCTAGGTCATTTGCCCTTATGATGAGGATGATAAGGGAAACTACTACCTGTATTGAATTGACACTTCAACTTATAATGTACACAATGTACTGTAATAAAAATTAATATTTTAAAAATCACAGTCGAGAAAGACTTTATGCGGCGGTGATTAGTGGTATGATGCTCGTAACATCTAGGTCATTTGCACTTATGATGATGATAATAATAAGGTAATGAAAAAATGATTACTAAACGAACATGATGTAATTTTAAAACTGATAAAGGTAATTCAGATGTCAAGCTTCGATGTCTTCCAAAGTCTCTACCTTATTTTCTGGCTTAGGCCTGTACTCGATGCATCTAGTGAAAAGCTTATTGCGTACTGCTCGGCAAAGAATATGGGTCCAAGCTGCACGAACCTGATATGATCGCAGATGATGACGAAATATGATGACACACGTTCGGGGTTCCACGTCGTATTTAGATTGACCGGGGAATCACCCACTCTTTCGCAACACCACAGTGGCTTGAGCAACGGCCCTGTGCTGACATCAGCATAGACAGCAGATAACACGGCGGGCTCTGGAAAGTCCTCTCATGTCACCTCGCGATGAATCAGCAAGCTATTCTCACAACTGCGCCCTCCCCCCCCCCTCACGGTCTCACAACTTGTGGGTCGTGGGTTGGCGATCACGGGACACCAGCTGAGTTTGGCATCGCTTCTACTTCCTGGTGCCGGGCTCCTTTGAGTTCACTTTCCTATCGGCCTCCCTTGGTCAGCTCTTGTTCTCTTCCGACCCCGACTGTATTAGGGTATCCAAGGGCTAGGGAGTCTTTCAATTTCCCGCCTTATTGGCCGTTGTCTCATCTTTCCGGATGCCCTCATTCTTCGAGGGGTCTGCCTTCTTTTCCTTTTCTTAATATCTCCTATCTTCTGCTCAAGGCCCTCAAAGAGGCAGGGTGTGCGTAGCCCCACCACTTCTGGTACACCCTCAAGGGCTCATGGCTGGAGAGTTAGGAAGCTGGCAACCCCGAGGATTCCTGAGCTAAATGCAGGGAATGGAGTGGTATGTCAGAAATTTCAAGTGGACAGTGTTACTCATCGGGTTCCAAAGGGTAAGTATGTAAAATTTGGTTCAGAACGGTGAAACATTGTAGATTTGTGCCAAAGGGCCTAAATGCAGGGAATATATTGGTCTGTCCGAAATTTCATGTCGACAGTGCTACTCATCGGGTTCCAAAGGGTAATTATAAACAATTTGGTTCAGATCAGTAGATTTGTCCCAAAGGGCCTAAATAGAGGGAAAGGGGTGGTCTGTCCGAAATTTAAAGTGGACAGTGATACTCGTTGAGTTCCAAAGAGTAAGTATACAAATTTTGGTCCAGATTGGTGAAACGATGTCGATTTGTGCCAATGGGTCTAAATACAGGGAATGGAGTGCTCTGTCCGAAAGTTCAAGCAGACAGTGTTACTCGTTGGATTCCAAAGGGTAAGTAACTTACATAAAGATTGATTGAGATGGGTGAAACTATGTAGATTTTTGCCAAAGAGCCTAAATGCAGTAAATGGAATGGTCTATCCGAAATTTCATTTAAACAGTGTTACACGTCGGGTTCCAAAGGGTAAGTATACAAATTTAGGTTCAGATCGGTGAAACGATGTAGATATGTGCCAAAGGGCCTAAATGCAGGGAATGGAGTGGTCTGTCCGACATTTCAAGTGGACAGTGTTACTCGCAGGGTAAGAAAACGAATTTTGGTTCTGATCGGTGAAACGCTGTAGATTTGGACCAAAGGGCCTAATTCAGGGAATGGGGTGTCTGTCCGAAATTTTAAGTGGACAGTGTTACTCGCAGGTTTCCAAAGGGTAAGTATACAAATTTTGGTTCAGATCGGTGAAACGGTGTAGATTTGTGCCAAAGGACCTAAATGCAGGGAATGGGGTGGTCTGTCTGATATTTTAAGTGGACAGTGTTACTCGCAGGGTTCCAAAGGGTAAGTATACAAATTTTGGTTCAGATCGGTGAAACGGTGTAGATTTGTGCGAAAGGGCCTAAATGCAGGGCATGAGGTGGTCTGTCCAGAATTTTAAGTGGACAGTGTTACACACAGGGTTCCAAAGGGTAAGTATACAAATTTTGGTTCAGATCGGTGAAACGGTGTAGATTTGTATACATAACAGACAAACTTTGTGCTTTATCTAATTATATAGATATATACAAATTTAGAAACAAATGATCCTCTCATTATTTTAATTTATTTAATTGAATTTACTTCCCAATACATTAGAATAAAGTAAAAATTACCTTCACAAAGACCCTTCTTGGGTCTAAATTCTCCCTCCTTCACGATGGTATGAAGAGGGGCGGCAAAAACCCACAGGCCTAGGAGCGCATAAAATCTAAATCCGACCCTGATTATACAATGACAATAATAATCTTTAATCTACCAGGCAACAATACACAGTATTCACTGTGCCCATTCTACCCGGGTTATGAAATACCTTGACAATGACTCCTCCGCCCGTATTTACAGTAAAATAGCAAACGACGCCCAGGAGATACAGTCTGTTTACATTGCACAGCTTCTCCATGCTAGTCAATACAAACAGGAGGTGCAACAGGACCTCTTCCTTTTCCAGCATCTAATAAGGCGGATATTCGAGGGGAGAGAACAAACAGCATTCAGATACTTTAAACAAATAATCTTATTATATAATACGCTAAGGTGTATGTTACACAAAACTCAAGCTCCTAAACCCGGGGGAGTTAGAAGGTGTGATTTGTACCAAAATCTTCCAAATCGTCTCAATAGTACTACAGGAAAAATCTTGCATTTCTTGAAAAGTCAACGAAAATATATTTATTTGTTTATAAAGAGCTATTAAACAAATAAACAAGACGATAGCCCCTGGCAGAACTGTGTCGCGTACAGCCCGCATAGCACTAGCGCCAGGCGGGTAGTCTGTACACATGAGGCGGACACAGCCCATTATGCGCGAGTTTTCGCACGAGGCCGTTAGTATTGTCTGAACTTACAGGCGACAATGAGGATCCTGAAAACTGCATCCACATTTAATCGAGGTAAACAAATAGAAGCAGTGGTACTGAAAATCTAATCAGTCTATGAAAAAAAAATTGAAAAGACCAAATGCACGAAGTACCATAGATAGAACAGTGGAGGCATTGATGTGGTTTCGGCTGCAAATGGTCCCAAAAAATCCGTATGGATCATGTTTTCTTTCTTTAGGGACCTTACGACAACATGGGCATGTAGCCCCGTTTACTTGGGTGTGTGTAGAATTTGTCTGATAACCTATGTTATTGTGATGGCTGTATTAGTGTGTGTACTTGTAATTGAGAAGAGGAACGGACCTTGGCCTTAATTTAGGTACTATCCCAGCATTTGCCTGGAGCAGAAGTGGGAAATCACGGTAAACCACTTCCATGATGGCTGAGGTAAGAATCGAATCCGCCTCACGAGGCCGAGTGTACCCCGTTCCAGCCCTCAGACCAGAATTAAATATTTTGGCAGAGCCAGGCTTCAAACCTGGGCCTGCACGGTGACAGCCAAGAATGCTAACCACTACCCGTATGGATATATTCAGTGCACTGAGGACAACTGTATAAACATTTGATGATCTTCATTCTCTTGTAGAAATTGACAAAGAAGGTCGAAGTAGTGCCTCTGAATCTGACCATAAGTCCTACGACTTCCAAAGTTCACAATGTGGTATGTCTTGAGATAATATGGAATAGACGGGTTGTAAATGGTTTTTCCTTCGCCAATTTCTGCTGGCTGGGTTCCGTGTGACTCAAATGTAACTGAGAGTTCGATTATGTATCCACGGCTTTTCTTATCATCTATTTAAGGCAGAAATGTCTATGCGACGAGTACAGCCGGCGGTGAAGATGCCGTGAACTACTACATAGACGACCGTACCAGTATCCATCAATAATATCAGATTATAAAGACGGTTCACTTATCGTGAAACATCCAACCAAATATCTCGAGAAAACGCATCGTACGAAAAAGCATTTCATATTAAAGATTAGTTTTGAGGGGACACTCACCTACGCTACAATTAACCCACCCTGCCATCTTTTGAGGGATGGGGTAACTTAGAAATGTAAAAAAGGAACCCGATCCCGCAATTTAAGAACTCTTACACGCCATCGGACATACAGTAAATTCAAAGTACCGTGGCTGTTTCATTTCGGGATTTGGGACATCATGGCCATGAGCCCAAGAACACAGATAACTGTGAAAAGGAAGCTTGTAGTTTAACGTGACCGTTAATCTCGCGATCATAAGCCACGGACCCTCCGTTTTACGTGGAATCCGAACCATAGGACATGGCATTTCACATCGAAAATCTCACATGCATTGACCGGGAATCGAACCCGGTCCACCTTGGTGAGAGGCATACAGCTAGACCGCTGAGCCACCACGCCCCCCCCCCCCCCCCCCCCCAGATAACTGTGAGTGTCATCTGTGTGATAACTGGTGTTCCCGCGATTTCTGTCGAGTACGAACACTCTTAATTTGTAATCGTGGCTAGGGTGGCTATGGCCTGCAGTTGGACACCATCAAGGCACTGTATCTGAATGGATACCGTATGGCAGTCGTGATCCAGAACCTATTGCCAGCTGGTGTTAGATGTAGTATCTCGGTCTGGTTTGGAGCGTCTGAAGTGGCTTTGCTGACGTTTCGCCATCGTTTCAGTAAGCTTGCCCCGGTCATTGTTGAAATTGTGGGATGCTTAAAATACTGTATATCTCTACGGCCTCTTTGATTTTTCCGTAATAGAAGTGCCTGTCGTCGGGGCCTAGGAGTTGCGTTTTATCGGAGAGGACTGAGTGTCTCCAGTTCGATTCATTGCTCTGCTATTGCTGATTTAGAAGGCTGGTTGAGACGCATATCGTCAGCTTACGAGTGAAACACACTAAGTCAAGGAGCAGGTTCATAAGGAAATTAGCTGTGTGTATAGCTACTCAAGGCTCATCTTCTAAAGAACGTGTTTTCTGACTTACAGTACGGCAGTGTGTTAGCCAACGATATATCGAAAACTCGAATGTGTTTTAACAATATGGTGACAATGGTTCGGCCAGACTCCCCGTACGAGGCTGAGCACCAACAGCATAATGTAAATAGTTCAAAGAGCAGGATATCGAACCCGCGGCTTTTACGACAATCCTGAGGACCCCTAGACCAAGAAGGCGATCATAGAATTAGAAGGTGGTACTTAAACGAATCGGTCACACAGACAGACTAAAGTGTGAATAACCGCAGGCAATAGTAACTTATATGCATTACGAAATAATGTGAAAAGGCTAAGAGCCAATCCACATCTCATGCATACTGAGGAACGACCAGGCTTTGGGCACGATGCCAGCAGGCACACATTCTGGTTCCGCGTGTACCTACCCATATTGGGCAAACGTGGTTTCACAAAATACCTCGAAACAAACATGGTCATCAAGACACATTTTACTGTGATGTCATTCAACTTTTGTTGCCGCCAGGAAACTTTCGTTTGAACTAATACTGAAGAACCAATAATTACAGCAAAATAAAGCATCTTATTTCATCTACATCGCAAACATTCAAAAGTTAATTTTTCGTCCCCACAAATTTTCCGAGAGTTTCAATCAATACATTTTCTCAGGAAGGAAGGTAGGGTAGTGGGACTTACAGCGTTTTGTCTTCTCTGCACAAAGTACCTAATCCTTTTGAGCTAGTTTAAGGTAGAATAATTAGGCCAAGCAATAATATTCGATGGGGTGCAATTAATATGGAAAAACGTTATGAAAGAAATAAATAAAAAGTAGATAGTTTTGTTGATTCATTTAGACAGAGGCTCAAGTGAGCAAGAGGCGGCCGTGGCCGTGGTTTAGGTATCATTCGCCTAGAGCAGAAGTGGTAAACCACAGAAAAACACTTCTAGGCTGACTGAAGAAATGGGGAGAGGCTAGGGAAGCGAACACCAATAGGTAAATGCTTACTGGATTTCTGTGTTAGCTTGGGATTAGCCGATGCAAAATCACTCTCGAAGCATAAAGAGATTCACTGATACACATGGGAGGATAGAGGAACCCGGACGATAATAGACTTTATCATCATCAATTCAGGAAATTCATCAAGAATTGTAGGGTATTCAGGCTCTTTTTGATGAAACAGACTACAAATCGATATGCTGTAAATTGACCATTGTCAGACTTTGGTGTTTATTCTCTCTGGATGGTAGTATAGTAAAAGTGATAGAATCAAGGGAGTAGGAAATGCATTCAGTTCTCAGTTGCTATCTGATAATAATAACAATAATAATAGTAATAATAATAACGTTATTGGCTTTACGTCCGTGTTAAATACTGTGACTTTTAAGAATTCCGGGGTGCCGAAGGGGATCTTTAACATGACAGTAAATCTAATGACACAGCTCCCTGGCATTCAAGCAATCTCAAATGTCAACTGAAAAGCTAAAGGAAGTACAGTAGGTGACTTCTGTTACTTAGGATGGACTAGTGATGGACGAAGCAAAGGGGATAAAAAAAAGTAGTTTAGCACAGGCAAGGAAAGCATTTCTACAGAAAAGGAACCTGTTGACATAGGATATAGATTTAGGTATTAGGAAGTCAGTTTTGAAAGCCTTTGTCTGGAGCGTGGCACTCTATTGGACTGTTGGAGCAGCAGAAAAGAGGAGAATTGAAGCGTTTGAAATCTGGTGTTACAGGAGAATGAGGAATATCAGATGGGTAGATAGGGTTACGAATGAAGAGGTATTAAGACGGGTGGGAAACACACACTGGCGACTGCTAATGAAGAGGAGAGATAGGTCGGTAGGACACATACTAAGACATCCAGGAATAGCAAGCTTAGTTATGGAAGAAAGGGTCGGGGATAAGAACTCTAGTGGTAGACCAAGGTTAGAATATGTTAAACAGATTGCCTCGGATGTAGGGTGTGGTAGCTATGTAGACAGGGAAGCATGGAGCGCTGCATCAAACCAGTCGAAAGACTGAAGACTCAAACAACAACAAATGCAACAAATTCGATCCTGCAACCTTGGGCATAGCAAGCGAGAACGTTATCACTGCGTCACGCATCCATTCCAGTTGCGATCTACCGTCTTCTGAAAGAAAGAAGTCAGTGAAGCGGAGAGACTCTCCCTACATAACGCAGTATCAGACCGACCTTGCTGCACAGGAGAGAGAGCTAGGTGAATTACTGTGGATGGGAGCAATGGAAGGATAACCTTCATTTGAAGCAGGGGCGTATATGGGGGGGGGGGGCTGTGGGGGCTCCAGCCCACCCCCCTCCCCCCGAAAACAGCCAATAAAAATTAAGAAAGTGTTGCTTTGGTAAAAGCATAAAATAATTGTAAATTTGGTTGTACCCTAATCTTAACTTATTGGCTAAGTTATAAACAATATTAGGATTGAAATTAGACTACCATGTGGTGTAGCGGCTAACCTTCTTGGCTGCCGCCCCGGGGTCCGAATTCGATTCCCGGCTCTGCCAAGAAATTTTAATTCTGGTCTGAGGGCTGGAACGGGGTACACTCAGCCTTGTGAGGCAAAACTGAGAATTCCACATTATGGTACTTTTGAGAAATACATTTGTAAAAGAAAAAAACTGTTTACCTATCTGCTTAATAAATTGACAAATATTTAGATATTTGCCATTCATACTCCATAGGCCATAATAGAAAATTCATTAAGTATCAAATTTTATTTGTATGTTGTGATGTATTTTACAACTTTTTTTGTACTGCCACAAATGTAGGCTATACAAACTTAGAATTTTACAATTAACTCTTATCTAAAAATAATTACACAAAGTTATATGCTCTAAGCTATTGTTTGATATTTCTGGGTATTTTTCGGTGACAATCCCCTGAGAATACTCACAATTTTCCAGGATAGTCAGCCCCCCCCCCCCCCCCAAACCCCGAAAAAATTGTATATACGCCCCTGATTTGAGGAGATACAGGGCAAGTTAGAAATGAACACGTCAGATGAGGCAGTTTGTATGATCTGACTCAAGTGCTGGACTTATGTGATGAGAATGAGGGAGGAGAAACCACCTAGAATGTTAATGAATTCGGCTATAGAGAATAGGGGATCAGGGAGGCAACTTCTTCGCACACAGAAGCTTGCAGACCACCTCGTGGCGTAGCGGCTAGCGTTCTTGTCTGTCGCCCCGGGTTCGATACCCAGCTCTGCCAAGAAATTAATTTCTGGTCTGAGGGCTGGGACGGGGTACACTCAGCCTCGTGAGGCAAAATTGAGAAGAGGTGTGTTCGATGTTGCTAATTTAGTGATTTTGCCACTAGATCGTGAGGTTTTATTTCTTTTAACCCTAGAGCTAATATGGGAATATCTCTCGAAAATAGCCTACATTTACAAGATTTGGAAAGGTTGAAGGAAATATTTCTGGATATGTCGATATATACACCATCTCGTCTGGTCTGTCTTTGCAAAGGAGATGTATTTTGTGGAAGACTTCTACTTACGGAGACAAGGGCCTACACAGAATTACTGCAGGAACTACACACGAAGAGAGATACGATATGGGATGAATTTTATTCCACAGACGCGCTGATTAACCGGGGATGGACGCGTGGACGATAGGATCTGAGGCATACAGTCACCAGGTTTACCGTTGGTTGGTTGGTTCCTTAGTTTAGGGGCTGCGACAATGCGGTCATGTAGCCCTGTGTACTTTGGGTGTGTGTAGAATCTGACTGATAACCGGTGTTAATTGTGATGTCTGTATTAGTGAGTGTTGTCTGTTTTTAATTCAATAAGGACTGCAGACATTGAATTTCAAGTAGTTCCTATTTTTGCCTCCAAACGCCACCGTCAACAACTACTAGTTCAGAACTTGGCTACTAGACGCCACCGCAGTCACAGATTTACCGTGCATGGATTTCACCACAAAATATGCAGAACTTCGGGATTCCACGAGCCAGGTCCAGGCTGCGTGTGTGTTCACTGTGACCTGGGGCGTATATAAGGGGGGGGGGGGGGGCACCCCGAATTTTTTGTCACATATATTTTTTGTTTATGAATTAAAACATTAAAAACCAATATAATTATGTACTATTGTTACTAAGTGACGTATGGCAACGTTGCACAGCAAGGCGAAGATAGAGCGATATAAACAGTGTGACAGTCAGTTTGCTCTGATCTTATGTATAACAACATAACCTCTTATTACTCTCCAGTGCCTTCGCTCTTAAAAACCTACCAAGAACAGCAACAAGTGCCCTTGAAGCGTTTGACAAAAGTTTTTTCCCTTAACTTTTATACACTTATCAAACTTTTGGCAAATTTGCCCCTCTCTGTAGCTACTGGTACTGCCGAACGGGGTTTGAGTTGGTTGAAAACATACTTAAGAAATTCTACTTCTGAAAACAGACTCAAGCGGTCTAGTGTTGTCATCTATTCACAGAGACATACATCTCACTGACGATGAAGTTATGAACCGATTTGGCAATGCTTCAAGAAACCTTGACTTTAGATTATAGTGTGAGTTGTAAATCAAAACAGTAACATTAATTCTTTCCATGTAAACACTATCAAGTGAGCAAGATTATTGTATTAATAAAAAGTATCATAAAATGGCCTTAGTTGTGTTTGACATAAACCAAACATAAAACATCACAACAAATTGGTTGAGAAAGTGATGCCACAAAGCCTTAAAATTCATCATTTTACACCAAATTATACAAAAGGTTCCCGGCGAGAACCCCGGACCCCCTATTCTTTGGGCCTAGACCATGCCCTCTAACCCACAGTTGGGCACCCCCCGAAATAAAACTGACTGAAACCAACGGTGTGATATATACCATGCTATGAAATTAGTTCGTAGACAAGGAAGCCTGACACAATTGTGTCAATAACTGTTGGAATTGCTTATCCTCTCTGAATGTGTATCTTTATGGCCATTGGCTGCAATAAAAGTTTATTATTATCTAAACTTTTTAAATATCTGAAACCACTAACTGTAGCCTCTCAAAATAATAATTATTTTACCGATAAGGGAATCGTCCGACTATTGGACGGAACGTACAGGCTGGACGTTTGTTTTAGAAGAGTGAACAATCATAATGGAAGCCTGGAGGCGAGTTACTACAGTACCTGTGTTGTTATCAGCTGCCCCATGCGGTCAGATGATTGACAAAGCTGTTTCACGCTACTGCTGAAGTACAGTTATTGGCAAATATAATGACGTTCTGTTCGTAACTACGTAACGTGTACTTCCGCGTCACACAATACTTCGACGTGGACTGTACTGTCTGCTCAAGTCTGGAATTCCCATTACATCAGATCGGTGGTGACAAGTGTGAAGCGATAGGGTGAGAGAGTGAGTGTGTGTAGGCTCACCCGCAGGCTTCAAGGTCAAGGGCAATCGTCTAAAACGAACGTCCGGTCATTTTTTGTAATGACTTAAGGTTGCAGTGGCCTTACGTTAGGAACCATCCCGTCATTTCCCTAGGGTAGAAGTGGGAAAACTATGGAATACCACTTCTAGGATGGCTGAAGTGGGAATCGATTCCGCTTCTACTCAGTTCTGATGGGTGGAACCCGTTCCAGCCCTTAGACTAGAATTCTTGGCAGAGCCAGAAATCGAACCCGGACCTCTGGGGGCGATAGCCAAGAATGCTAGTTACTACACCAGGAAGTGGTCAAACAATATTACATATTTGCTGCATGATTATTTTAAAATGTGTTTTTAGCGAATTTCCTGCAGACTCATTTCCTGATATATCGGGGGAGGGAGAAGAGGGAAGGAGTGGTGCTTTGAGGAGACTGCTGGAACCGTACGAACAGACGTTCTCGCCAACTAGAGTAGATCAGATCCTAAATCTGTCGCTAGGTTCCACGGCCGTACTAATTCAAGGAAGTTCGTCAGCACGCAGGGAAAATAAACCACTACCTTCAACCAAAGATAATAAGCCACGGCAGACACATCGACCAGTAACGAAACTGGACTACTCTCTGAACCACCCAACAACGCAGCTGAGCACGCCTACAGATCGTTGATCGAAGGTTCGAATCCCGGTGATGGTAGCGACCATCCGGAGCGTGTATTTTCTTCCCACATTTTCGAATGGCAAATACCGGGATATCTGCCCAAAACCTAGTTCCAAATAATAACAATTACACACACTACCACCAGTCAATCCAATAACACAATATCACAACAAGTCCATCTGTAAAGAACTAAAAGACCTCACATAATTACTAGGATGTTAAAATAATATTCTACAGGGTCTTTATTTTTGTTTGGCAAGGACATTCACGCTCACGCGCTCCGCCAGTGACAGCTCAGTTCCCGGCTGCCGCGCGCGCGTATAGACGGCAGAATACGGTGCTGTAAATCAGTATCATGCATTTTTACTCACCATGCCTACAGTAGATGCTGAAAATGTTCCCCATCCGCTGCCAAACATTACCGGCATCTCCTTATGAAGTTCCCGGTTACTCTGGTTAATTTAGCTTCAGTAAGGAAATAACGACATTTACGTCTATTTTTATTGTTTACAAAACCTGTACATTTGAATCTCTTAGCCATTTGTCATATTGTCCGATTTATAGGAATTGGACCCCCTGGAGATCTCACTCGAAACTTTTGTCTTGTTCAAGCGCACGATTTCTTGCACTTTATGTACGTATTGTGCAGATATACACGTTCACGTAACGAATATTTTACATAAGGCATTACAGCACTATACACAATCACAATAAAACACTACACAATACAATATACAGTACCGGTACACAGTAGCTTTATGAAACACTGAAAGACTGAAACACCCAATTAGCTCAGAGCTCGGACTCTACAAAAGAGCGAGTGAATACGGCTGGTGACCACGCGCCAACCTGGCTCGGGACCGGCGGCCAAGGTCGAGCGAAGGTTTGCACAATAGCCTACGTTCCGCTCATAACGTGCGCCTAAACAAGACAAACATTTCGAATGACATTTCCAGGGGGACCCATTCCTATAAATCGCACAATAAATCAACTGACTAAGAGATTCAAATGTACAGGTTCGGTAAACAATAAAAATAGACGTAAATGTCGTTATTTCTTTACTGAAGCTAAATAAACCAGAGTAACCGGAAACTTCATAAGGAGATGCCGGTAATGTCTGGCAGCGGATGGGGAACATTTTCAGCATCTACTGTAAGCATGGTGAGTAAAAATGCATGATACTGATTTTCAGCTCCGTATTCTGCCGTCTATACGCGCGCGCGGCAGCCGGGAACTGAGCTGTCACTGGCGGAGCGCGTGAGCGAGAATGTCCTTGCCAAGCAAAAATAAAGACCCTGTATTAGTGTACTTTGCATCCCGAAAACAAAGCCATATACCTGACACACGTTGGATTATTTCAAATTTGGGTTGGCTGAGTGGCACAGCCGTAGGGTCGAGTCCCGGCGCAGTCTGGGTGTTAAAATGCGAGAGAGCTGAGTAGGGTTGCCAGATTTCAAGAATAGGAAAACGGAACACACGTCCCAAAACATTGTTATTTTTAATCAAGGTTGTTAAATGTTGTACTAAATAATACACAGATGTATTAAATAAGCATTACATAATCAAATACTCAAAATAAAGACTAGATATTGCTGACATATCATGTAGGCCTATCACACCAGCAACTTACAAATGCTTTTCATTTGAACAACCCTTCTCAAGGATTTTTTATTTGTAAGTACCTTCTGATAAAATTCTCTACAATTTTCGTCATAATTGAAATATGTGAACAATTCTTGTTTTATCAAACTAATGGAGCTTCTGTTTCCACCATCTCTCCATTTGATATTAATGACAGAAAAAAAAACCTCTCTCCGTAAAAACATTGGAGGGGGAAAAGCTGAGTATGAACTTCAGGACTAAGATATTCCTATATTCCTATAGTAAATCTATAACATGTGCCCATCTATCTGACACAGACATAGAAATCATTTTCTCTTTCAAACTTGGACCTGTATCACCAGAAAACAAGCTAGATATTACAATCAATTCTGAAGCGGGACACTTGAAAATTGGTGCGAAATTGAATATATTATCAAATTAACCCCCCCCCCCAAAAAAAAAAACCGGAATATTTGGCGTTCCGTTAAAGATTAAAACAGAACGCGGAACTAGACACGAAAAAACGGAATTGTTCCCGGTAGAACGGAACGTCTGGCAAGCCTAGAGCTGAGGCAGTAGATTTATCGGCACGTTAATGATCTCACTCACGACAAAATTCAGGCCCCCGACATCTCTAAAGCCGCAATAGTTAAAAAGATACAAAACCCTATTATTATTATTTCTAATTGAAGTGTTATATGGGTGATTCTCCAGAAAAAGGCAGATTTCAGTCCTCGTAGGATTTTAAACATTTTTTTATTTAATATTTTTATTTTTATTGCTTACTATAGTCTAATACTAATAGTGTCTTAAAATATTTTTAATTTGGTTTAAAACTTAAATCTAACACCATTTTAAATTAGTTTTATGGTGTAAACCTCAACTCCGTGACTGTCCCCTCCCATGCTTTCAAATGTCTTTTTCAAAACAAAACAAAAAAAATATTTGTAATTTCACAGAACTTTCAGTAATTAATACTAAATAAGTTTAATATTTAAAAAGTTATTTTTCAAAATAATAAAATATAAAACAAAGTAACTTTTTTCTTTTTTAATTTTGTCCCTGGGGGCAGTTCTCAACTCCGTTACCAATGATTATATGTCAAAGAATTACTCACAGGTAGCAGCACCTGACCCTTTTCTTCACTAAACATCGAGAAGGCAGCTATTTTGTGACTGAGTAGAGAAGCTGTGTGTTTTTGTGAAGTGTATAGTTGAGTGATTAGTTGAAATAAGATTCAAAAGTTCACTTGGACATTACAAATTTTCAACTCCGCTACTTAGCTCGAGAGGTAAGTGACAAATATTAATTGCTTATTGTTTGTCTACATGAATAGGACATTGAACCTACACATTCAGGGTTGATACTTTAGTTACTAACCTCAATTGATGCCATGTGGTCCATCATTTTTCACAAATCCCTCAACTCCGTTGCTGATCTAAGTGCTTACAACTATTGACACTTTTGTTTTTAGGAATTGTTGAATCAAAATATAGGGAATTTGTTACTGTCAACCGCATGAACAAAACTGGAGAGAAAAACAAAATTAAAAACCAGTGAAATATTCCGTGTCATCCCAGAACCACCTATTCCTGTGTAGAACCGCCAATTCAAGCTAAAACGCTTCAGTGACGTTGATAAAAAAGAGTGAAAATGTTTTTGAAGTAAAGATCAAAGAATAATGAAGTGTTTACTCTTTATTTTGATGTATATTAGGCCTTTGTTTGTAATAAAACTTCTTTAAAAAATCTCAACTCCGTTACTTTCGCCTCCGCTACCAACAAAAATAAACAAAGATTTTTAAAGCTAAAAAAATATTTTTTTACAGAACCATTTATAAAATAAGATTATACAGTAAATACTGTGCCCCATAAAAATTATAACATAAAAATAAGAAAAATTTTGGATTATTATTTCTTTTCAAATAAATCTGCCCTTTTCTGGAGAATGGCCCATATGCGCAGCATAATCTAGACTTTAATGCCAATGATCAATATGGAGACTGTGTGTAATATCAAACAAGATAGACTGAATAATCAATGGAGCAAAGCCCTTTACATCAGACATGTCTACCAAAATCCGTGCTAATTCTCTCTTGAGTTAACGATTGTTATGTTCTGTTATTGATTCATTTAGGGGCTTTGTGGCATCGTGGTCATGTAGCCCCGTGTGTAACCTGTCTGATAACCTATGTATTTTTGTGGATGTAGTAGTGTGTGTATATCTAATTGCGGCTATGATTTGTAAGGAGACGGCGATGGTCTTAAGTTAGGAACCATCCCAGCGGTTGCCAGAAGTAGAAGTGGGAAACCACGGAAAACCGCTTCTAGAACAGCTGAGTTGGGTATCGAACCCATATATCCTCAGTTTTGCATCACGAGACTTTGTGTACCCTGTTCCAATCCTCAGACCAGAATAAGGGAATCGAACCCAGGACCTTAGGCACCGGAGCTTCAATGCGTATCCCAAGGCCACAGAAGGTGCCAACAACCACCTTGATGTGTAGGTAACGGCAAAACAAATAAGAAAAAAAACCAGCACACAATAATTAACAACTACAGTGAAACCCCTCAAATCCGAACCCCAGAAATCCGAAATCCCGGGTAATCCGAACGAGTTATTTTCGACAATTTCAAGTTTGAAAAAAAAGAGAGATACTTATTTTAGTGATAAAACAATTATATATTCTACAATATGACGTTATTTTAAATAATTAGTTGAAAAATTACCAAAGAAGTACAGTTGGCATACCTAACAAAGTGTAAAGGTGCCTAAGCTACAAACTTATCTCATCCAGGATTGATAAACGGAAAAGTTGGTTATTGTAATTTCTTAGGTTAATCAATTTGCAAAAACAATGAAATAACAATAGAAATACACAAAATATAATTTAATCTTTCACTTGAAATCAGTTATCTTCAAATTGTCGAAATGACGAAAACATTTCCGCGGTGGCAATCGTGCGCCAGCGTCGCATGAACATAACATCGTTTGGCGTGACTACTGCGTGTTGTTCTACGAAGCGCAATGCGATGTCAAGAGCAGATGCAGCTTTAGTATAAGTCACATTGTCCAAGTTTCTTCTTCCTCACTGTCGCTATCTCAACGTACAGTTCTATACCGTAACGAGGGCTGGTTATTATGTTATGGATATTTTCGGCTAATCCGAACAAATTGAAATCCGAACAGGCTACAGCCCCAATTAGTTCGGATTTCAGGGGTTTTACTGTAATTTCTTGCAGTCACAAACAATCATGGTGTTGGAGGAACTGCTGATCGATATCGACATGAGTCACGGCGAATGGATATTCCAGTGAATGAAGTATTGGGGGGCGACTCACCTCTAGTCAATACAACAGTGCACGGAGAGGTGGATTTCATATAGGCCTACATGATGTTCATCAAGTTACCGGACTCAGTATTTCGGATATTTTTTCTGACTTATTGCATACATTTAAGTGGAGAACACTTTTTTATAATTTTGTGAGTTGTGAAGCCATTTTTCAGTGTTGCCTAACTTTTGACTATTTTTAATCTCTGATGTAAGTATTCTGGAAGTGCTGAGAGTAATAAATGTTCAGACATAACATTAACTCGTTTACCTCACATTGCGTTCCCACAGTTCCAGTTCACAAGAGATGTTTAATGTGACCAACATTATCTTGCAGGCACAAATTTACATGCTTTCAAATGTTTTGTGACACTTTTTTCAAAGTCACTGGTGTTTATTTATCCAATAAATTTAGAAATTGCTTCTTTGAGTTCTTGTAAGGCACTTTCTTCGAACTCTGTCCAGTATCATTCATCTTCATTGATTTCATCTCTCATTAACTCCTCTCATGAGGTTGGCATCTGGCCATAAACACTCTTCACGACATAGAAAACATCTCACCTCATCCCTGACCATGTAGAACCGAAAATGACAATCATGGTGGGTTTGGCATTGCCTCCACTTACTTGTGTCATCTGTCTTGTCGACCACCCTTGGTTAACTATTGTTCTTTTCCGGCTTGATGGCATTGGATTATGCGGGGCCTTATATTTCTCACCGTTCATGACCCTTTTATTTTATTTTCCTGGGGACAGTTGATCTTCATTTTCCATTCCATTATAACCACCACCATCAAAATGAAGGTGTGAGAACGATTGTCTCTCCTACTCTTCTCAACTCCCTTATATGCCATCGAACTGAGTCCGGATCGAACCAGCCATCCTCAGTTTTGAAGCCCAACGCTCAACCTACTGCACCACTCAACCTGGCGTACACACACACACACACACACACACACACACACACACACACACACACACACACACACACACGCACATTTGCGTTACATGCAAATACAGTGAAACGTGGCTAATTCGAACTGCTATAATTCGAAATTTTCTTTAATTCGAATTTTTCTCTTGGTCCCTAGCATTTTATATACAATCAATGCTAAAAAAATCGTGGTTAATTCGAATTATATTTTGGATAATTCGAAGTTTTTAGTGTGAAAAGCCGATCGGAAGCCAAACAGTTGGGTCAATTACCGAAAAAACTGTTCCGAGTGCAGCCCAAGCAACAAACCATATCACAGAACTTATGCGGTTTTTTTTTTGGAAGTAGAAATGACGTAAGTGGTTCTGTTTTCAGTTCCTTAAATTTGTTAGATTGTTTTGTGATTGTTTTGTTTTGTTAATTGTAGGAAACTGGTAAAAATCTCAAAAATATTTGGAAAACAGTAGATCTCTATGGGACTTAACTACATTGCTGGATTACTACTGTCGTTAAATAGGTGAATATTACATTTTGGTTTTATTTTTCACAAGAACTTTTGAGGTTATTCACGATAGTCTTTATAAAGTACCGTTGTCTGTTAATCTGCTTTGTTGAAGGTAAATCATTATTTAAACGTAATACAATATACTGTATTTTCTCTAGCCTTTTCAAAGAACTTTCTTAATTCGAAATTTTGGATAATTCGAATTTTTTTAATGGTCCCTTGAGGTTCGAATTATCCTAGTTCCACTGTACAACGTAAATTATAGTAGTGTGATTTATAAGATCTAGAACCGGGAAGTAACATCACAGTGAACAACACATCCGAGATGATTGCTTCACGAACAAGGAAATCAAGTAGTATTCAGACACTATCATAGAACAAAACGGAAGTACCACAGGATAAACGCGTGATGTTGAGACCAATGGATACAATGCAGTAAGAATGATCGTGCCACAATCGCAGAGTATAAACTGTTGAGGAGAAATGAAAGGGAGTGAAGGAACAACACACACCCGAAGATTTCGAACGAAAACTGAACCCAATACCTCTTCTAACTTTGTATTAATTATTTTATAATCTGCTTAAAATTACAGGTGACCATAAGGATCTAGAATAGTATTCATGTTTACAAGAAATGCAACAGTGTTTGAGTAGATGGATATCCGGGTATATTGCGCATTTTCCACAATATAACAGCTAAATGTCATAAAAGAATTAATTGATTAAGATTATACGAATTTATAATGGTAAACGGCTGTCATCGCTCACCAGTGTCAATTGAGTAAGGGAGCCGAGGAAACGTTTCCACATCTACATACGTATTTGACAGCTTGAAATGAATGAGGCTTGAATGCGGGGTTTGGTAAATGTGCAAAACTTCACCGGAACTGAATTGATTTGAGAAATGTAGGCCTACATATTAGGCTGAAAAGATGTGCGAGTTAATCAGTAACATTTTATTGACTGACAGTTGTACATCCCGAAAACCCTACTGCACTGCAGATGAAGAGACACATTTCCCTTATCGCTTTTACAGATTTAAGACTGACAGTAGCCTACTGTATTTCTAGCAGGGTAATTCTGTGGTGAACGAACAAAGATGACAAGCTACGAAATTACTTGTTGCGATTAATTTCACGTATTTCCTACTTGTGCAGACGAACTTAGTTAATTTGATGTTAAAAAGTGTCGAATTAGCCAAGTTTCACTTTTAATGAATACGAATAACAAGGGTCTGAGCGTAATACTCTAAGCACGATTCCGAATTCAAAACGTTAACAAAGTTTGACTAGAATATTTTACCGAGTATTTTCCCTTGTAATCTGTCTCAGCAGCTTTATGGACTATTTTACATATTGGCACCATATGATTCAACCATGCACTGGACGATATATCGATGTATTCACAAACCTTGGAAATTCAGAAACGTTGGATCTATGCACTGACAACAAAAGAACGACTAAATGTGTGGCCAACCTAAGTTCGCAAATAAATCAATAAAATACGGAACATAATACTCCGATAAAAGCACTAATCCATTATGGTGTTCTTTGAGAACAAACAAACAAGAGTAAGTATCGACATGAAACCGTAGACTCAGTCGTGAATTCGTGTAATGAGCACGGGGACGGCTGCAAATCAGTCAGCACTCCCCAGATAGGGTGAGAAGCACATCCTTCCGACATGATGTATCCCAATCAAGCAGCACGGGCCGTGGAGTGTGTCCATACACACGCTACCTGAACTCTGTCTCCTGCCAGGAGTAGGGATGGTCGTTTCTATTCACAGCTGTTTATTGCTGTTCCACTTAAAACGCACTGCTTTGCTTTCGACAAAGGATGTGCTAAAATTCATTTCTTGCTATAGATTATAATGTTAGTAAGTACTGTACTTAATTACTCAACATCGTGTTAGTATAATTTATTCCACTGTTAGCAATTTACAGGGTAAGACTGTCCCCTATTTTTCTATCATGGGACTTTTCTTCGGTGACGGGGATATGACCTAGTAGTTGTAGTCATAAACTGTCTTCCTTTACTCTATGACCCCGTGAACGACGAGTATGGATGCAAGTAACTTATATAAAATATGCTAGAAAAATCAACAGAATGTGTTGTATTTTGGCGCTTCCCGTAACCCTCATATACAGACGTGCCCAAATTATTAGAATTAAAATAAAATTTCCCAAATTCATTAACTATATTTGTTGTTTGTTTAAGTCTTCAGTCTTTTGACTGGTTTGATGCAGCTGTCCATGCCTCCCTGTCCCGAGCTAATCGTTTCATCTCTACATAGCTACCACAACCTACGTCCGAGGCAATCTGTTTAACATATTATAACCTTGGTCTACCCCTACAGTTCTTGTCCTCAACCCTTCCTTCCATAACTAAGCTTGCTATTCCTGGGTGTCTTAGTATGTGTCCTAGCAACCTCTCTCGAAGTCGTTGTGGCGATGGGTAACACAATTCTTGGTGAACTGGTAATGAGGGAGATGACCGGATCTTCTTTTCTCTTCATTAGCAGTCGCCAGAAACATCTCTCCTCTCCCACTAGTCTTAATACTTCTTCGTTTGTAACCCTATCTACCCATCTGATCTTCATAATTCTCCTGTAACACCACATTTCAAACGCTACAACTCTCCTCTTTTCTGCTGCACCAATAGTCCAAGTTTTACTTCCATAGAGAGCCACGCTCCAGATAAAGGCCTTCAAAAATGACTTCCTAACACCTAAATCTATATTCGATGTCAACAGATTCCTTTTCTGTAGAAATGCTTTCCTTGCCTGAGCTAACCTACTTTTTATATCCTCTTTGTTTCGTCCATCACTGGTTATTTTGCATTCTAAGTAACAGAAGTCTCCTACTTCCTTTAGTTTTTCACCTGCCAATTTGATGTCCATAGAGGATTCCGATGTATTTCAGCTGCATTCCAATATTTTTGTTTTACATTTATTAATTTTCATCATGAATTCTTTCCTCAAGACGGAGTCCATACCATTCAAAAACTCATTCAAATCCTCAGGCGTTTCGGCCAAGATGACTATGTCATCTCTGAGTTGAAATTATTTCTCCTTGAATCTTCACTCCCACATGAAATTTTTCTACAATTTCCTTGATTGCTTGTTCAATGTAAATATTGAAAAATATGGGTGATAAGTTGCAGCCTTGCCTTACACCTTTCTGAATACCAGCTTCTCTCTCATGTCCTTCAGCTCGAATGACTGCTGTCTGGTTTCTGTATAGATTGTAGATCACCCTCCTATCCCTGTACTTTATTCCAAGAGTTTTCAAAATGTCAAACAATTTAGACCAATCAACGTTATCAAAAGCCTTTTCTTAGTCTACAAATGCCATGAACGTTCTCTTATCTTTCCTTATTCTACCTTCCAAAATCAGCCTAAGACTGAGTGCAGCTTCCCTTGTTCCGACATTTCCCCTGAAACCAAACTGGTCTTCACCCAACTCCGTTTCTATCTGGCTTTCCATCCTTTTGTAATCTTGACAGGATATTTGAAGCATGAGTAATCAAGCTGATTGCACGGTAATCTTCACATCTGTCAGCTCCCACTTTCCTCGGTATAGGGATGATAACATTCTTCTTGGAATCAGAGGGTACCTCAACTGTCTCATAAATCCTACACACTATAATAGTAATCCTAATTAAGAATGTAAACTTTGTTTCCAAATATTTGATTTTAGTCACTAATAGGATGTTCGAGATTTTCATGTTAGAGAAAAAGCAACAGCATCGATTAGAGCTATGAAAGACATTCCAAAACCCGAAAAACTGTCCCTGACCACCACAATGAAACACTTTCGAGCGAAAATAATACCGGTTTTGACTTTGGAATTGAACTTATATGGGATCAATTAAAAGTGAGTGACCTAGAAACTCTAGAGAACGTGAAGGCCTCTTTCCTCAAGAGAATACTTGGTGTATTCACTCGATCGATACTCATATAGTCATATATGTACTAACTAAGGAAGAATATCTGATATACGTGATCAGAAATAGAATGTTTCTGCCATTAACGACCGCTTTCCAAAATAGGCCTACCATAAGCATACGAGAACAAAAAGAGAGCATATATTAGGTGGGAAATTTACAGCACTGACGCGATGACGAATAGGCACTGGACTCGGACTAATTACGAGTTGAGACATGTTGTCACCAGGTTTGCATGGCATGGTTTCCATCATGCAGTCTGCACCAATTACAGATTTCATTAATCTTTTGATTCGTGTGTAGGCCTATGTGTGAACTGTGTGATGTTCGGTGTGGCAGATACCACTTGTAATTTTGCAAAACGAGATCAAAATCATTGTGTAATTATGCTCAACAAATCTAATGCACATTGTGCGCAATTCTTCTAATAATAATATTTTATGGAATTATTTTAAGTCAAATAATTTCTTTCTACGCCATTGTTTTGTGAAAAATAATCACATTTCTTCCTTCATAACCTACAACTATTTTTATTCAGAAAATGCTGACACATGTCACTGTCCAGAAAGCAGCAAACAATATATAACACATTTCAATAACCAAGCAATTCTATACAACACTGCAACATCACTTAAAATCCAATAACATCAAGAATTGTTTCATGACAACCTCACTTCCTAATTTAACTGTTTGGATTTAATTCCAACGTTTCTGGTTTATACGTACCTCAAATATTTAAATACGAGGTCAAAAAATATATTTACTTTTGGATAGCTTATAGCATACCGGTGTCAAAATTAATAGTTACCAGACTGCTACATAAATAATTTCTCTGTTTGGAAAACTAATATAGCACATTAAATTCTAATACACTGTCCAGTGTGTGACCACCCGTAATCCTGGCAGGAAGACATAAAAGTCTTTGAAAGACCCTTTATTTAAAAGATGTTTGTTCTTAAAATTTTCTTTTATTTCAATGGCCTGCATAACCACTTTTGCAGCGCGGACCGCTGCGAGACGTGCAGGAAGAGAAGACACCCAGGGATGCCACAAATACAGTACATTCCCCATCCCATAACGCTCCCTCCTCCGACCTGGACCCGTCTGGCGATTGTCGCAGGGTGTTAGCGTTCAGACGTTTCACGACGTATATACCAACGGCCATCTGTCCGATGGAGCATAAAAGGCCACCTGTCGCCACTCAATGGACTACCAGTTGCGGCATTGGAATGCAATATCCAGCCTTTGACGCCGGTTAACAGCAGTCAGCATGGGTGCATGAACCAGGCGCCTGCTGCGGAGACCCATACGTAGCAACGTTCGCGGAACGGTCGTTGAGGAGACACGGTTGGTAGCGGTCAGTTGCTCTACAGTTGCACATCTATTCGTCCGTACACATCTCCTCAGCCGTCGTTCATCCCTCCCATCTATGGGCATGGTGCACCACAGTTGCCTCGGCGCCAGTTTTGAATAGCGCCATTTTGCCAAGCACGGTACACTTTAGCCACGGGAGTACGCGAACAGTTTACAAACGTAACCGTTTCGGAAATGCTTCCACCCTTAGCCCGAAAGTCAATGATAATGTCCTTTTGGACGTCAGATAAATCACTCCGTATCCGCATTGCGACAGCGACTGCACTGTTCGCTTCCTTTTATGTTTTGTTTTTTCGGGGGGAGGGGGAGGGTTTCCCGCACCCCTCGCGTGAAGTCGACCTGATCTACTTCTGTCACCAACATGCTGCTAGACTATAGTAGAATAAACAGAATGGGGGTTGGGGAGGATTGCCCCTTGAGGCCTGTCTGATTGCAATAGCAACATGGATGTTAACATAGGTAGAATGAAGGGCCAGGGAATAACCGCAACATGCAAGGATGTGGAAGGACATTGGTATATTATGTTAGTACGGGAGGTGTGTGATGCAACAGTTGCATAGTCCGTTGCCTCGCCGAGTTTGCATTCGTGGAGAATCAGTGCGCTTGGTACTGCTGGGTTTAGCACGTCCGGCGGACGGGCTGCTTGTCCGGAGTCGAATCGAATCGAGCCCAGCTTCGCTGACTTGGCGTGCTTGAAAATTATAGCCTTTCGGCCCAGGGGGTTTAGAGCTAATGCGAGTGACTTGGCAGCATTTGATTTGGGGTGTTGGGTGGTTACCATTTGCAAATCTTAATTAGTCTGGATGTGGTTTGGTGCACTAAGGTACTGTGGAATACTTAATGTGAAAAATAAAAATGAGAAAAAAGATTTTTATGCGTCAAGAGAGTGAAAGGAAGGAAGTCTAATTGGCTATAGTAGCTGTGAAGATGGAGAAGAAAGTTAATTCTTTCGGAGTTCCATCCGACACGCTTTATATATCCTCCACTGCTAGTGCTGTTACCTGCCGTCTGTGCGCGGTTATTGCACCTTCATGTTGAACTTAAGCGGTGTTCACATTAATGTGACTGGACAGTTTAATATGACGATGATGACAATTGTTGTTTTAAGGGGCCTAACATCTTGGTTATCGGCCCCTAATGGTCTGGGCGGAGCGAAAATTACAATGAAATGGAAACCATAATGAAAATCCAGCTGGACTGAAAATACTTACAAAATGGAACGCAGATTGAAATGGCTCACAAAATGAAGTATGGAAATACTTATAAAAGGTAATTTAGAAGGAAAATACTCATAAAAGAAATTGAGATTGAAAAATACGCACAAAATGTAGTTAAGGTTCAAATTACTTACAAAATGCAATGCAGATTCGAAATACTCAACAAAATGCAATTGAAATTGAAAATACGTACAAAATGTAATTGAGGTTCAAAATACAAAATGCAATTGGAATTGAAAATACACAATGCAGGTGATATTGAAAAAGGCCGGTTCAGATTCAAAATACTCACAAAGTGCAGTTGAAATTCAAAATACTTACAAACTACAATTGAATTTGAAAATGCTTACAAAATGTTTGGTAGATTCAAAATACTCACAATACGTGGAAGCCCGCGATTCAAAATACTGTACTTACAAAATGCAATTAAGATTGAAAATACTTACAACATGGAGTTTAGATCGAAAATACACTGACCGGCAAAAAAAAGTGGAAGAGTTAAAAAAGTAATATAAATAGTATAAATCTAGCCTTGAAAAAGATTTAATCACATTTTTAAAGCTTTTCATGAATTAGAACAAACATCTGAAACATCCGTGAATAGAAATTGATAATATGACATTTCTTAGGGTGGTTTATTATCACCAATTACCCCCAATCCTCGATGAGCCTATCTTAATGGTTTTATGGCGGGAAGCGGACTGGAAGCGTTTAAGGTTTATGAGTGTTACCGCTCGCTTATCGTTGTTCTAGGGATAACAACTGGCACTTGTTGAACACGTGTGAACCATTGTCACACATTTTAGCAAGTTATCCATTTGCAGTTCACACTAAAACATGCCTCTTAGCCGTGAAGAAGCTGCACAGGCAGTTGCATTGGTGGAGGATAGCCGCAGCTTCCGTTATGTTGCTGAGGTCATTGGATCATCTCTCGGTAGCATACATCGTGCAGTGCAACGTTACATAGAGCTCCGAACATACGACAGGAGACGAGGGTCAGGCCGTAGAAGAAGCACAAGTGCCAGGGATGACAGATTTCTCACCCTCCAAGTTCTGCGTGATCGGCATACCACAGCAGTTCAGGCACGAAATCAACTGGAAAATGTCAGAAATGTGAGAGTGAGTGAGCGAACAGTAAGAAGAAGGTTTGAAGAAGCTCATCTTTCGTCCAGAAGACCTGCACGTGGACCCGCACTCGAACGGCATCACAGAGAGGCGCGTCTTCGCTTCGCAAGGCAGCATCTGGGATGGACCCACGAGCAGTGGGCCTCTGTTCTCTTCACTGACGAGAGTCGCTTTAACCTTAGATCTCCTGATGGAAGAGAAAGAGTGTGGAGAAGGCGCGGGGAGAGGTACAGCCCTGTTGCTTTCTCCTCCAGGACTCCATTTGGAGGTGGCTCGGTTATGGTGTGGGGTGGCATCAACGTTATGGCCCGCACTGAGCTGGTGTGCTCAATTCCCAAAGGTACATTGAAGAGATCCTGATGAACCATGTGATGCCCTTTGCGCCTTTCATTGGTCAGAATTTCATGCTGAGGCAGGATAATGCCCGCCCTCATACTGCTCGCTGTGTTGTACAATATCTGCAGGAAGTGGAGATTCAAACCCTGGACTGGCCAGCTCGTAGTCCTGACTTGAACCCCATCGAACATGTATGGGATACGCTTGGAAGGAACGTCAGACAGCATGACCACACCACCTTGGCACAACTGAGAACATCGCTGCTGGAGGAATGGGATCGCATCCCGGCAGATGCCATTCGACGAGTTGTGAACAGTACGCCTGAGCGTTTACAAGCTGTCATAGACGCTAAAGGTGGAAACACCCGTTTTTAGTGACCAGTGTTCTCTTGCAGTGCAGTGCAAACATTAATTGTTTTGTTTGGCAATACGTTTGATAAACACCAGCCCAAAAGAGCATTACTAAAAAAATAGAACATTGTAAGATTTGCAAAATGTAACGAAATTTGTGAGTTAAAGCGTGTTGTAAAACATGATTCAGTATTTTCTGTTGCCAACCATCTAAATTTACATGAATAATGCAAATATTGGAAAACCGATACATTTTAGTGGAATAAATTAAGAAATTACATAGAAAATTAAAGTGTTCCACTTTTTTTCCGGTCAGTGTACTTACAAAGTGCAACGTAGATTGAAAAAACGTACAAAATGTGGTTAAAAAAAACTCACAAAATGTAATTTAGAGACACCGGGAGTCAATTCATAAAAACAGGGCGGGAATCTTAAAGAGAAAAGGAACTATAATGAAAAGAAGGCTGATGCCACGAAGAATGAGGGATCAGGAAAGACGAGAGGACCAATGAAGGCGGGAAAGGAAAAGACTCCCGAGGCCTCGGATACCCTAATACCGTCGGGGTCGGAAGAGAACAAGAGCTGACCAAGAGAGGTCGACAGGAAAGAAGACAGAGAGGAGCCCGGCACAAGTGGAAGCAATGCCGGACTCAGCTGGGGTCCCGTGGTCACCAACCCACGTCCCACTAGATGTGAGCCCCTGGGGGAGGACAGTGTAATATGGCCACGTCTGTAGTATTCGTTCAGTTTAGAGTGTGAAGAACACAAATGATAATTATATCCATGATCAATAAATTAATTTGTCATTTTCCAGTTCAACCTGGAATAGTTCCTCATCTACAGTAGAAGGCAAGAACTACCACCTTTTCATCGATTCATCTCCCAAATAAGATCCAGACGGAGGTTAGCTCAACGTACGAAAACGCACATTCAAGTTCTATGCAATTCAGTTTGAAAAAAAAAAAAAATACAGTATCATGTGAGTACCTAGACAGACTACAACCCACTGAATAAAGACAGCAGAACAGGAAATACGACCTTCGCCAAACGAACCCGTCTTACCAAAAGAAACACGCACTTTCTCTATCTCTGTCTTGCATTCATAAAGCTAGTGCAGCAATACAAGTGGAAATAGCTCTGATGCTTAAACTACTTCTAAACAGCACTTTGCACATGGTATGTGGGAGTCGAACGACAGGGACAGAGGAAGTGCTGCTTCCCATCCGGCCATAGAAATAGCACCACACCGATGTCGCCTAAATCGTTCTTGTTTCATTTGAGGGGTTTGGACATCGTGATCATTAATAATAAAAATATCGTATGGCCTCGGATGCCGGGTGCAAGCTTTGTTATTTGACACCCAGAGGGTAGCTTGCATGTCGAATTTCGTTGTTCCTCGAAGCACTATGAAAGTCAAGGAGGTTAGATATCTAAGCTACTTGAACACTATAGCGCTTTATAGTAGAGAAATGAGGAACTTTGTGTTGGCGGAAACTCCCGAGATTAATTTTGCCATTATGAACACGGCCTACTGAATTCAAATGGGTTCTTTGACATGTCAACATCATATGACATGCGTGTCATCATTTTTGCCGCCTTTTAAAAATCACTTACCACGGCCAGGAGCGAACCACTCCCCCACCGGGGCAAGCTATCGTGGTCATTTAGCCCCATGTACTTGGGTGTGTGTAGAATTTGTATAATAACCTTGTCTCATTGCGATGTATGTAGTAGTTAGTGGAATAAGGAAGGAGGCGGCCGTGACCTAAGTTAGGAACCATACCGACATTTGCCTGCAGTAGACGTGGGAAAACCACTTCCAGGATGGCTAGGCTGGGAATCGAACCCACCTTTCCCCAGTTTTGTCCCACGAGGTTGAGTGTACCCCGTTTCAGCCCTCAGACCAGAACTAAATGTCCTTGCTGAGCCGGGAATCGAATCCCGTCCTCCGGAGTGACAACCAAGAATGTCAGTCACTACACCACGAGGTGGTCTTTAATAATTCTGTCTCCAGACAGGAGTCGAGATATTCGATTCACTTCAGAACTATTTTATTATGTTATTACATCAGTCGTGATAACGCTCCTTCCTGTATTCAATAGGCTATGTTGAACTAAGTCCATGTATATCATTCACCTTGCACAGCTGCAATTTAACATTTTTTTCCAGTCAGAAGGTGAGGTGGTTGCTGCTTATTTTAGGGGCTGCAACATCGTGGTCATATAGCCCCGTGTGTTTGAGTGTGTGGTAGTGTTTGATAACCTGTATTATTGTGATGACTGTACTAGTGAGTATTTGTAATTAATTTTATTAATGCAGCCAATGGCCATGTACCCTATTTTACATCAGGACGGGTCAGGGAAGGGATACTGGACGGAAATCAGCCGTGGACCTACTGAAAGTAACCGTCCCGGAATTTGCCTGGTGGTGAAAATGGGAAACCTTGAAAACTATTTTCAGGAGGGCCGAGGTGGGACTCGAACCCACGCTCTCCCGATGCCAGCGAAGCACGAGGTAGAGCGTTAGCGCTCTCGGCCTCCGCGGCCGGTAGTATTTTTAATTGAGATGTGGATTGGAAAGGAGGCGGCCGTAGCCTTAAATTATGAGTCATCCCGGTATTTGCCATATAAGTAGAAGTCGAAAACCACGGAAAACCACTTCTAGGATGACTGAGGTGGGAATCGAACCCACCCCTTCACCTTACGAAGCTGAATGTACTCCGTCCCAGCCCTCCGACGAGAATCCATTTTCTTGGCAGAGCTGGAAATCGAACTCATGGCCTATGGGACCGGAGTCCCAATACGTATCCCGAGACCACAGAAGGTGGCTGGTGGACAAACTGACGTGTAACCATGAACGGACTTTCTGGTATTGGTATTATACTCATCGCAATGTCCGCGGCAATTTTTTTCTAATAAATTGAAATACATAACTTGAGGAGAAACATGAACACTGGAAAACATTCCGCGAAACACCGAATGCTTCAATTATATAATCATATAGAAATATTTTAACCATTTTCAGCGTTGCCTTATTAACAACTGAAAATGTTCTGTCGGTAAACAGGTTGAAAAAAAATATGTACATGTGATTAATTAGTAGGGTTTTATTTGCTTTCCAGTGGCAGATTTTGTTTTTACGGCTGGATACACGTCTTGACGCCCGGCTCATCAGTTCAAATCCCCTCGTCTCCCGAGTTTATGGCCTCGCCTTAGCACGCGTTCCTACCCCGGTCGCAACACCAGCAAACCTCCTGTTTTTTTGGCACTACGTACCATATATGAAGTGCATAGCACTTCTTTGCAGGGGGGAACTACATTAAGAGCTCCCTGAACATTATCACCTCCCTAACGAGCATACGTGTCCACACAGCACGCCAGCGTGCTTCTGACGCGGACGGCCGTGACACGATGGTAGTTGTCCGTCTCTTCTGTCCGCTTTCCCGTCTCACTCCCTCTCGTACTGCCGTCACTGTGTTGTGGTTGATCGGTCGAACGTCAAACGGTATTCAGTATATGGTAAATATGAAATGAAATTGAAACAAAACGAAAACAAGAAAAAATAACAATAATTTTACCGATAATACAATGCCTTAAATGAGTTCTATGATATACCTCTTCACTTTAGTATTTCCGATTGTTTCAATGCTGAGCACGAAATCTTCAAGCACCGTTACGCGGACGAACACGCGAAACACAATGTAGAGGCGTCGGACAACCAACGCATTGGACGAACAGTTTGTTTGTTTGTTTGCATTACTTTCGGTGTGCTAGCGATCCCAACTTGACTCAGACGCGGCGAAGAGCTGTCGCAACGCAGTCAGTCAGGAGAGAGTCAAGTGAGGAAGGAACCAGCTTGCCGGCGTGCGGCGCAGCATAGCAAGCACGCTGAGTGAGCAAATACTAATCACCGAGCTATAGAGGAACAAAAAGATGGAAGATTGACTTTCAAGGCCAAGTAATTTAACTCCAGTAAATGTCCTAGGTTCGGGCAGTGTGTACCATGAGCCAGCTTATGAGCCTTATTTGGACTAGGCGAAACCCTGCGCTATACACGGCGAACCCTAGAAGGCTTGCGGGAGTTTGTTTCTTGCTTTCTTCTGACCATTTCTTACCAATTTTCTTCTTGGGTTTCTGTAAAACAGAATATTCTATAAGCTTTGCGATTATTAATGATCTGTTCATTTATTCGCGTGAGTCTCCCTTTATTTCTTCTAACCAGCTTATCTTAGCAGTACGGTATGTGAATTTATTATATCAAACAGTATTTTGCCGAGTCTGTAGATATGTCCTAGTCCATATAATTTCAAACGTATCTTGCGTTACGAAACGAATGCATCTTTCTGTTGGATTGTATAGGTCTGCAGTTCTCTTCATCCATGTTCCATTTTCTCGAGTCGGGACGTATACTGCATTTTCCTCAGAAATTTCCGTTCTTGTTTTTCAACTTCCGAGATTTTACAGTGACCTCCAAAAGTTATCGTGTTACCGGCAAGACCACTATTATTACTTTTTAACGACATATGTATGTTTCGTTATGAAATAAAAAGTCAAGTCATTTGTTGCTCTGCCACACTGTGCGAATCCTTATGGGAGTTGACACGAGCACGCTACGGCACACAGTATAATGATATAATCCACTCACAACGCTCCGCCGACCAGCAATTCACCACGCCCTGTTCCGCGGAACAGAAGTAATTGCATGACTCTGCTGCGTAGTGTACGAAGACCATTACTCTCACCGAAAACGGAGTCGACAACAACGATCAAGTGGAAACCCGGTAAAAATAACTGCTTCAACCTGAATTCTAAGTTTAACAGCCATCTTAAAACTAACATGTTGCCCTCTTCAAAGCTGACGGTAGGAATTGCATGACTCTGCTGCGTAGTGTACGAAGACCATTACTCTCACCGAAAACGGAGTCGACAACAACGATCAAGTGGAAACCCGGTAAAAATAACTGCTTCAACCTGAATTCCAAGTTTAACAGCCATCTTAAAACTAACATGTTGCCCTCTTCAAAGCTGACGGTAGGTCATTACAGAACAGATCTGCGGATCTTAACGTGAAGTCTTTCATTTCTTGTGTCAAAGACCGTGTCCTAAGGGCCTACAGATTATGGAATTGTAAATTTGGCATCCTATTTAACTTCCTTCGAATTGCATGGTTCGGTGCCTATTGAGACCCTTGTGTCCACCTGAGGAGTTTGCAACCCGCCGGACAGCCCAGACACAAATGTTGCCATCATAGTAGGGTTAGAACGCGATTGATGGCACAAAACTTTAGAGTGCTTGCGCACGAAATTCGTTTCTGTGTACTACAGATAGTGAGGAGGGGAAGGGGGGAGGGGGACCGGGGCGGGGTCACGTTCAATTCACAAGTTGCTGCGGAAGTGTTCAGGTAATATTAATTGTATTGATCTCAAGTGAGAAAATGCCACACTCTCCACTTGGTGAGCCTGTTAAGAGAGGTGAGCTTCAAGTTCATTATAACGTTTATACATTCATTGATTAAAATGTACATGACTGGAAATCCTGTACATAGAATTTAACGCTGGCCATGAGAGCTAACTTTGTGCCTCAACAACGTTATAAAGAAACTGGTTTACAGACCTATCCTCATGCAAATTGCGAGTGGTGTAAAGACGTGCTCGCCTGTAATATAACCTTGTTAGCAAAATTAACAGGTGTTCATCATCTAGATCTGAAAAACAAATCCACGAATCGATGTTTCTCAGTGTAGCTTTTCCTATACCTCTCTCTCCCCCCTATGAAGTGCTGAAATAGCTAGGGATTCCCTGCTCAACAGGCATGCTGCAACTGCATTCATGACTCATACATTTACGTGAGGACAGTCGAGTCGAATCAGCGTGTTTCGTGTTACTAATAAAACAGGGGTGTCCAATTATTTTTACTGTAGATCAAAAATTACTTTTTCATAAAATTATAACATTTCTGACTGTCAAAACTTGCAATGACAACACTATTATTACGGCTCGTGAGAAAAAAAATAGAAGAATGAACCTCAGGGGAGCTTTTGCTCGTGAGCACATTTTGGCTCGTATTACGAGAGCATCACATTTATTTTAACTTGCACCAGAGTGAGAACGCCTGCCCTAAGGTATTTTTCAATATAACCATGGCTCTACTGGGTTGTGGCGTTCATTCAATCAAAGAAACCTCCTTAAAATTCATCAACAGCTTGATCTGTTTAAAACCACGTTAGCAGATGGTATCACATCGCAATTCCAAGTAAACAGGTCTTCTAAGTAATTATAAAATTAAGTGGTTTCTTGGAAGGCAAATTCATAGTTGACTGCACTGTCTCCCAAATCGTGAGAAAATAATACAATTCCATAAACCAGAACAGCCCTGATTATCGAACTATCCAAAATCGGGAATCCAACCCAGGCCCTTCAAGACACGATTTATTATTGCTATTATTATTGGTTTAGACCTTATGAACCATGCAGTTAGTTATGATTGTACTGAACACATTTTTTTTCATCATAATGTTTTTCAGTCAAGCGACTGGTCTGCCCCTACAATGAGTCTTTTCCACGTTGTTCGGTCTTGTGCTGTCCCTTTGACCACTTCATAACTTCGTAGGCCAGAGCTATTTAGGAAGGATCTCATGAAAGTGTTCCGTGGCCTCCCGCGAGGGCGTTTTCCAGGTATTTTGCCTTCTAGTATGTCGATCATCAGCCCACCATGTCGTAACCTGTGGCCATGCCAGGCGGATCTCCTTCTATATATCTGGCGTAGAGCTGGGATTTTTATGTAAAATCAAGTGGCATAATATGTACATAAATATTTAACAAAAAGCACCAAAATATGTAAATTGGGCAAAATATGTAATATCATATAATTAATATAAACTTAACATTTTGTCAGTTACAACACACTAAACACGCTTTATATTACATTTTGTATATCAGTGAACAATTAAGTATTTTTCAATGTTCTTTGGAATATATAACACACATATTCAATAGAAACTTATTATTTTCATAATTCAAAGCACGTTTATTCATTAAATTTTGTAGCACTGTGAACTATTAAGTATTTTTCGATGTTCTCTCTGGACAAAGAAAGGCGTTTGTCACTTAGGATGTTCTTATATGCAGAGAAAGATCTTTCAACATCACATGATGTAACTGGGGCAAATTTTAGGAGAGGAATTTTCGCTGAGAAATGTCCTCGGGAGGATCAACGTCATCTCCATTTCGAATTCGACACACACTGTGAAATGTTGAATAATCAGGATTTCTCTTCAACACTTTTTGCAATTTAATCAATACACTTGCACCAGTTTTCCCATGCACAGCACTTACCATTCTATCATCTTCGCAAATACTTGTTGCTCATAATTACCTTAATCCCCCTGTTGAGAGGACAGACAACAGCCCCACATTAAGTGTGAAACTTCAATTCAGCAATTTATTTCATATAAAACAGGAAAACTCTGAAATATGTAATTTTATGTAATATCACTAAGAATATGTAGAATACCCACAAATATGAAAAAATATGTAAAATATGTAATTACATAGAAATCCCAGTTCTATTGTGGCGGATCATTTGCCGTTTTTCCTTTATTCGATCCAGCACCGCTATGTTGGTCATTTTCTCTACCCAGCTGATCTTTTCCATTCGGCGCCAACTACTAATATTTGTTTCGAAACTCTTTAACGAAATGTTGCATAATGAATAAATACAATCTACATTACAGACACCCTTGCCCAACGCCGGATTTGAACCAGCAGCAAGCATTTAGCACAATTCCACAACCTCACCCTCTGGCCCTGAGGTACGCCTGCTGGCAAGTGAGACAGGTTTCTCCCAAGAGCCACAATAGGTGGCACAAAGGATTTAATTTATGGGAGGATTGGAATCAAATTCACTCAGCCTCCAACGTCAATATTGAAAGAGGGGGACTTAAATCCTCCAAAGGCACCCTAGAAGCGGTCTTCTATTGTTTCTTACTTCATCTCCAGGCTAATACCTGGATAGAGATAACATGCAGTCCGCTGCCGTCTCGTTCTCAACCATAGCGCCAAAAACAATTCCACACATTAGTACAGGTATAGTCGTGACGGTAAGCCGATACCCAATCGCAAGCCTTTCATCCCCATAACCCTGCCGCTAAGTGCTGCCCAAGTAGGCTAAGTTTGAAGGTCCCGTGTCGGCTTTCTTTCTCTAGACATCAGATTTTTTGACCGTTCCCTCGTGGTTTAAAGGGACTGTAGCTATTTGGAGAATAGGAACTAAAGAGTGGCTCCCGGCTAAAGTCCATTACCCTAATAAAATCGCTCCCATGTTGGTCAAAAAAAAAAAACACTTGGGGCTAAGGATCAAACACAAGCCAAAATCTTTGTTTGCCGGTGGGCACTTGTTGAAAGTCGCGAGCCCCATGCAAGTGTTTCTCGACCAACCTGGGAGCAGTTATGAGGATAATAAGCTTCAAACGGGAGCCACTCTTAGGTTTCTATCCTCCAAGTAGCCACAGTCCCTTTAAACCACGGGGGGACGGCCAGGACTTCTGATTTCGAGAGAAAGGAAGCTGACAGGGGACCTTCATACTTGAGGCGAAGACATGGACAACGTGTAAGTGCCTCCAAGGCCAAATTTGGATTTTGTAATGGAATGTGATGTGTACCAGCGCCAGTCTCTTAGTAATGATATATGTGCCAAACATCCCTTCGTCTAGTTACAAAAATGCCTAGTAGATGGCACTCTTGGGAACGATATACGTGCCACGAAGTGTATGTTCTGTGAAGGTTTACTAGCTCTGTTCATCTATAGCGAATGGAAAAATGAAGCCACCAGTTGTATTTGAGTTACTTGTGATCATCCAACATTGATCCTTACCAGGACAACCTTGCGTGATTCTGAAGAGTAGGGTGGAAGACATGTCAGATTCTAAGAAAAGGAAGAATACTTCTGTCTATTACAAATCTGGAGAAGTTCGTTATGTTGCCTCCTAATAACTCTTTAAAGACAGAGAAGAAGAAAGACCTTGTGCCAATGATAGATTTTATGGACACCACGTATCATGGTCTTTATAATGAACTGTGTCACTAAGAAGAACAAACATTGTTGACATAAATCACTACGTTTTGTAACATTTCCAAGGAAATTATCGTACATGGCACTTACATGGTTATCAGAGTTTGAGAACTTTACAATAACAATATTGTCAGTAAAACTGCTTATTTACAACTGAATGTGTTTGCAGGGATCTTAATTGGAATGTAAGACACTTAATATTGGACAAATTAAATATTTACAGAAAATATTCAGGTTTTTGTATTTTCCCAAACTTTTTCATTCTAGAGCGTATAGCGTTTTCCTTGTCCAGTCCTCAATTACTTGGGCGGAACTTAGCGGCAGGATTATAGAGATGAAAGGCTTGTGGCTGGGTATCCGATCGCCGTCACGACATTACCGCCATACCCGATTCTACCCACCACCTAGTATATGGGGTTGCCTATCAGAATTTACCACGCTCCTATATGAGTCGACGAAGACAACAACATCTACTAACATGGAGGATGCTTTTGGTGGGAGTTATTGTTTCCTACTTCAGCTCCAGGCCATCGAGGGTTGTAGTGCTATCCAGAGTGGTAGGGTGGGGTTACACACACTTAACTGGGGGGGGGGGGGGGGGGGGTAAATGCCCACTGGGTTATGTAACTGGCCGCTGGGCGAAATTCCAAATCATGGCTGTAGGGTTATTTAACCGATACAATATTTCAGTTGCCAGCAGCAACAGGTGGCTCGCAAGTGGTGGGAGACGCGAGCGTAGGTCGCACGATTGTGACAGCCAGCGTTTCCGAAGAGGCGGGACCTAGTTTCACACTAAATCTTAAACAGCAGTTGGACGAACTAGAAACTCCCATTAACTCGGTCAACAAGACCATGCCAAGATATCATCAGCACGCAGGAAGAGACCGACGCATGATGAGATCGGTTTTGCAGAATTCGTGTGTAATCGTTCGAGCTCGGATTTGAGCTTCGCCCGCTTTAGATCGTACGGAGAGCGGGTTCGGAGGCGTAGTTGGTAGCATGCTGAGCTTCTATGCCCAAGTTAGCGGGTTCAAACCCGGCCAAAATCATCGGATTTTTAAGAGCGTTAAAAATCCCTCAGTATGCCTCCCGTCGGAGGGGAAATAAAGCTGGCGGTCCCATGTCATATATTTATGGCATGAAAAATAACCTTCCACTAACTACATGTGTGGAAGCTAAATTTCGTAGGTTAGTCTGATAACACTATATTAGTTCCAATGTTCGCCGCCAGGTGCTGACTGCGATGGCTTTTAGTAGCCACGTCCGCAGCTAGGTGTCGTGGATGGTACCAAAAGTAGGAACTACTTGAAAAATTTAATCGTCTACAGTCCTTCTACCTGAATCACAGATAACACAAACTAATACAGCCATCACAATTAACACCGGTTATCAGACAAATTCTACACACACCCAAAGTACTCGGGGCTACATGACCACGTTGTCGCAGCCCCTAAACTAAGGAACCAACCAATCAACCAGATCGTACGGCCGAACGCTCCCCAGACGTACTGTAGGCAACGCTCGATTTCATTCTCTCTAAACCAGGCAGCCCTTCCTGGATATCCAATACTGTGTTTCCTTTCAAGTTTCCAAAAGCATCATGTTAACCAGAGGCAGGAAAATTACTCCCAGGACAGTGAACGGGTCAAGAGCTCGCGTAGGGGTAGAGTGGTAAAATTTCCTTCCAGATATCTGGATAGAATTCACGGCATGACTCCTAAGGTTAGATTAGGCATTGCCATGTATTCATTTCATTTTTTCCCTTCCTTATTAACGTAACTTATAGTTTCTGCCAGGATAGTGATGTAGCGGTATTTACCAGGCAGTGAAAAGAAAAAAGAAATATGATCTCTGTACATCTAGTGTCCAGGGTAATAGACAGCAACAATGTCACTATTATTCATGCATGGCCTAATTCAGTTTATAACTGTTCATTTGTCACTAAGTTATGCACAAACACTAGATCACATTGGTGTATGACGGAGGCAATGACAAAACGCAAGCATTCAGTGAACTTCTACATTCTAAGATAAAACATTATCGTCATAACACAATAGAAAGCATTTTTCCCGCGACCCGTAAGCCACTTTCCTGTTCATACACTAATACTGTATTCATTTTGGAAGTCAGTCTTAAAGGCCGGCCAAGACCGACTACAATATATTGTAGTCGGTCTTGGGCCGGCGTGAACAGTTTTGAATCGAGAGTAGGTAATGGGTCCCCGCGCAATTTCCCATCAGCAAATATTTGCCCAAAATTCCCGGTAGTAACAATTGTAAAAATTTGATGGGAATTTTTAAATTTAAATGAGAATCTCACTCCCTATAAAAATATATTTAAAGAACCGTGGAACCTCAGCCTAAGAAGGTCCTAAGCCTGCCAAGCGACCGCTGCCCCCAGCCATTTGGGCAGCAGTTTATGGGGTGACGCATGGTCAGCGCGTCGTATACCCTCGGCCGTTAATCTTGGTGGAATATGATGATGATAATTGTTGTTTTAAGGGGCCTAACATCGAGGTTATCGGCCCCTAATGATCTGGATGATAGCGAAAATGATAATGAAATGGAAACCAGAATAAAATTATCTGAGACGGAAAATACGTACAAAAAGGAACTCAGATGGAAACAACTCACAATATGGTCTCACAAAAGGGAATTTAGAACGAAAAGTTGCACAAAAATAATAGATTGAAAAAAGACCCACAAGACGTAGGCGAGATTCAAAATACGTACAAAATGCAATGTAGCGTCGAAATACTTACAAAATGCAACTGAAATTCAAAATACTTACAAAATGCAAATGAGATCGAAAATACGTACAAAATGCAATTGAGGTTCAAAATACTTACAAAATGCAATTGAAATTGAAAATACACAATGCAAGTTAGATTGAAATAAAAAAGCCGGTTCAGATTCAAAATACTCACAAAGTGCAATTGGAATTCAAAATACTTACAAAATGCAATTGAAATTGAAACTGCTTACAAAATGTACGGTAGATTCAAACGACTCATGTGGATTGACAATACTTACAAAATGCAATTTAGATTGAAAATACTTGACAAAATGTAATTTAGATTCAAAATACCCACAAAATGCAATTGAGAATCAAAATATGTGCAAAATGCCCACCAAACAAAATGCAATTTAGATTCAAAATTCGTGCGAAATGCGGGTTTGGTTGAAAATACTTACAAATGCAATTGCAATTCAAAATACTCACTAAAAGGCCAGTCTACCTGCATTGAAAGACTTACTAAAAAGCAATTTAGATTGTCAATCTTTACAAAATGCAAATGAGGTTGAAAACAATCGCGAGATGTAATTTAGATCGAAAAAACACACAAAAAGCAACGTAGATTAAAAATGCCTTAAAAATCGCTAGAAGGGAATTTAGACACACGGTGAACCAAGTAACAAAAACAGTGTGGGAATCTTAAAGAGAAAAGTAAATATAAGGAAAAGAGGAGTGGAGAGAGAGGAGAAGGTCCGCCCCAAAGGGAAGGGACAAAATGGGAAAACGGACCCAGCTCAGGAATCCCTCGGGGTCGCCAACTCCCGAACTCACCAGCCGTGGGCCCCTGAGGGTGTAGCATTATCGACGGTGCACCAGAAGTGGTGGGGCTACATACACCCTGCCTCCTTAAGGGCCTGGAGCACAAGGCAGGAGGTAAAAGGAAAAGAAAAAGAAGGCTGAACCCTCACAGAAGGAGGGTATCAGAAAAGATGAGACGAGGGCCAATTAAGGCGGGAAAGTGAAAGACTCCCTAGGCCTCGGATAACCTAATACCGTCGGGGTCGGAAGAGAACAAGAGTTGACCAAGGGAGGTCGACAGGAAAGAAGACGGAGAGGAGCCCGGCACAAGTAAGTGGAAGCAATGCCTGACTCAGCTGGGGCCCCGTCGTCGCCAATCCACAACCCACTAGATGTGAGCCCCTGGGGGATCTTGGTGGAATATAAACGTTTTGTAACTACTGATGCAATTCCACCCACAAGAGATAATCTTACGTATGCTCGAATATTTCTATGTGGAAGTCAAAAAATATGTCCCTTTCTTGGAAACATTTATTTCCGATAGCAGAATGCCAGTTGAGAAGCACAACCACCTTGTTGTGGTCTGTAACTAAGAAAGTACACTACATAGTCTGGCATAAAACGCTGTTTAAATTTTAAATGCCCATATTGATAACTTCAGTGTCTATTTCCTGCATTTTATGAGCCTATCTGCCCAACTAGTTTGACCAAAATAAGTGGCTTAGCCTCCGTTGTCTAGTAATTACATAGAAATCTTGAGCATTTGTACAGATCAATAGCGTAAAACTATTCATATGGCTTAACTGCACAGGAGTACGCGATATCTAATAGAAAATGTTGCTATTTTCCTTTGACATAATCCTCCAGGAGATGTTCGGAAACTAAGAAGGAAGGAGACGGCCATGGTCTGAATGTACGGTAAAAGAGAAGAAATAACGATAAACACTTCTAGATTGGCTGAAGTATCATTTGAACGCACCCACAAGCACCGCTTCAACATTTTTAAACGACTGGTAGTGGACACACGGTCCAGAATTGCTTCGGACATCGCACTATCACAAATAATCAAGATAGTCCGACGTGAAATTTGTACTCTTTTGTATTTTCGTCTTTAACTTCAAGTCTGGAAACCTCTTCGAGTAGAGGCTCCTAAAAATCCAACTCCGCGTGAATACAAAAGGAGAAAGATAAATTAAAGAAATAGTGTAATGGTTATGATGCAAACACCATGAAAATCGGACAAGACTTTACGTCCTTAATTCTTATATCATATGATTCTCCGACCGTAAAAACCACCCACCACAAAGAAATTCATCGCATCTCATCCCCGACAAACCCCTATGTACGTTAAATTGGCAGGTGAAAAGCTAAATGAAGTAGGAGACTTCTGTTACTTAGGAAGTAAAATAACCAGTGGTGGACGAAGCAAAGAGGATATAAAAGGTAGGTTGGCCCAGGCAAGGAAAGCATTTCTAAAGAAAAGGAATCTGTTGACATCGAATATAGATTTATGTTCGACCCTGACCATTATATGTCAGAAAACTGTACTATAATGAGGCTCATTATAACACTATTTTTCATTATGAAACAGTTGCTCCCACCAATCAGAGCTCAAGAAACTGTTGTTTGACAAATTAGATAATTAGATGCGCTGAGCTCCACGGCCTTCTAATTTAAATTTCACTGCCTGGCCTAGTGTCATAGTAGGGTAATCGAGCGCTGCATCAAACCAGTCAAAAGACTGAAGACTCGCTCATCTCAGACTCCGTGGAAAACAAGGCATTCTCTGCGTCTCATGCGCTCTGTTCAGTACATACAACTGACAAAATCTCGACAGATATTTATGAATATTTATGTTCGAACATAAAATAGTTATAATAATTATCGTGGAACATAAACAGTCGTATGCAACTCGCCTGTAATGGTAATTAAAACACTCGTACGGAAATTATAAAACTCGCATACGCTCGTTTTATAAACATACTAGTGTCTTAATTATTGCCATTATAGGCTCGTTGCATAATGTACTATTATGTATTAGGAAGTCATTTTTGAAAGTTATTTGTTTGGAGCGTGGCATACAAAGGAAGTGAAAGTTGGACTGTTGGTGCAACAGAAAAGAGGAGAATTGAAGCGTTTGAAATGTGGTGTTACAAGAGGATGATGAAGATCAGATTGGTGATAAGAGTTACAAATGAAGAGGTATTAAGACGAGTGGGAGAGGAGAGTTGTTTCTGGCGACTGCTAATGAAGAGAAGAGAGAGGTTGGTATGACACATTCTAAGACATCCAGGAATAGCAAAGTTAGTTATGGAAGGAAGGTCGAAGACAAGAACTGTAGGGGTAGACCAAGGTTAGAATATGTTAAACAGATTGCCTCGGATATAGGGTGTGGTAGCTATGTAGAGATGAAACGATTAGCTCAGGACAGGAAAGCATGGAACGCTGCATCAAACCAGTCAAAAGACTGCAGACTCGCTCATCTCCGACTCCGTGGAATCGAGGTTCATAACTGGCTAGGCATACTTTATTAATTTGTGCTTACAGATAGTACATTATGCAACGAGCCTAAAATGACAATAATTAAGACACGAGTATGTTTATAAAACGAGCATATACGAGTTTTATAATTTTCATACGAGTGTCTTTATTGCCATTATAGGCGAGTTGCATACAACTGTTTATTTTCGTCGATAATTATTGTAACTATTTTATGTTCGAACATAAACATTCATAAATATGTCGAGATTTCGCTAGTTTTATGTACTGAACAGAGCGCATGAGACGCAGAGAATGCATTGTATTTGGCCATGGCCTCCTCGATTACCCTACTATGACACTAGGCCAGGCAGTGAAATTTAAAATATAAGGCCGCGGAACGCAGCTCATTTAATTATCTAATTGGTCAAACAACTGTTTCTTGAGCTCTGATTGGTGGGAGAAACTGTTTCATAATGAAAAATAGTGTTATAATGAGCCTCATTATAGTACAGTTTTCTGACATATAATAGTCAGAGTCGAACATAAAAACCTTTTAAATACATGTTTACAATTGAGAGGTGTTTTCAATTTTTAGAGCGTATTATTGAATTTTGAGAATGCACGTATCCGATTTGCCTGTTGCCTCCCCTTGTTGAATGCATTAGCCTATTTTTGCATTTGTTTGTTGGCACATGCTAGAGTAAAATGTGGCTTCTCACCAATATCTCAGTCTCATTCATAGCTGTGAATGTATGGACGCTACCGAGATCTGGGTGGTGCTGAGTAACAACATTCAGGGATGCTAGGAAAAGTTCTACTTATAGAGCCAGTACTGCTGTAATGACAAACTACCTTGCCTAGTACACCTTGGATTGCTGCGAGTTTCTACCCAACTAACCTACAGGAGTGCATTATCGTGTTGGAAGCCAATTTTCGGTGTTACCTTAGCAATCGAAATATGTTCTATAGATTAACAAATCTCATGTACATTTTTTTTCAGGATTAGGGAACGACCCATTACAATTGGGTACAACAGTGTTGACCGACTGAAAAACATTAAATTTCAACTACGGGAGTGCTATTTGAGGATCTAACCAACCTCTGGTTTGACTAACTTACAGACTGACCTATCAGACGGCTAATCATTATAAACTTAATGGGTTTAGGCTACAGTATGCCTTCCTTCGGAGGGGAAGTAAAGCCGGCGGGCCCATGTCATGGATTTATGGTATGCAAAAGAACCTACCACTATAATAATAATAATAATAATAATAATATCGTATGGCCTCGGGTGCCGGGTGCAATCTTTGTAATTTGACACCCAGAGGGTAGCTTGCATGTCGAATTTCGTTGTTCCTTGAAGCACTGTGAAAGTCAAGGAGGTTGGATATCTAAGCTCCTTGAACACTATAGCGCTTTCTAGTACAGAAATGAGGAACTTTGTGTTGGCGGAAACTCCCGAGATTAATGTTGCCATTATGAACACGGTCTACTGAATTCAAATGGGTTCTTTGACATGCCAACATCGTATGACATGCGTGTCGTATTTTTGCCGCCTTTCAAAAAAATCACTTACCACGGCCAGGAGCGAACCGGCAATCTTGGGGTTAGTAGACCGACACGCTATCCACTCACCCACTACAATTGGTAGTGTGCTTGATTTGTATGTTACTTGTTTAGAAACGCTCTATCAAGTTCCTACGTTCGCCACTAGGTGTCAGTGACAGTGACATCTCTGGTAGCCAAAGTTGGAACTAATTGAAATTGAATTTGATGGCGAACCTTAAGGCGATCAATTAAAATACCCCACTATGGCCATTGGCTGCAATTCAAATATTATTTAGGCTACAGCACAGCAGGCGTTCTCAACCTAGTGCTCGCGAGCACCACGGTGCTCTTTGAGTGACATTTGGCGCTCTCGTCATACGAACCAAAAAACAGTGCTCACGAGCAGAAGCTCCCCTGAGATCCATTCTTCAATTCAAATTCTGTTGCATGAACCGGAATAAGAGTTTTCATTACAAGTTTTAACAGTATTTCTAATCTACAGTAAGAATATAATTGCGAATTGACCACCTAGGATTACGCTACAACTTCACTATTTTAGTTGTAATTTCCTCTGCCTCCAGTATTCCTTCATACGATCGCTGTTCTGCTGACGTCGTTCGGCCGTCCAAGCTCTTCCGGTCTTTGTAGCTCGTCCCTCGTCATGAAACCCTTCCAAATATTTATTGTGTATACTGTACTGTTTCGAAACTATCCCTTTCCGAGTTTCTTTAATCCATGATGTAGTTTGTTTGTTTGTTTGTTCCAGAAGTACTCAAAAATCTGGATTTGTCCAATCTGTACATGTGACCAAGAAATATTAGCCTCCGTTTCCTCGTGGTCGCAGAGATTTTTTCTACATTGTGGTAGACTTCGGCGTTGCTCCGAAGTTTCCATCCGGTTTCCGTCTGGATTGGGCCCATGATTTTCCGCAGGATTTTCGTTTCCTGGACCTCCAACTTATCTAGCCAGCAGTTCATTGAAAGACATTCACATGCGTTCTGGCATTCTGTTTTGACTACAGTGTCGTAGTGCTTTATTTTGGCGTTCCAGGAAATGCATTTCTTGTTATAGATGTTTTTTGTAAGCCCATATTACGCTCTCTCCATTTTTGAGATCCTATCGCCTACCGCAACTTTCTCTAGACCATTGTCCTGTATCGTTTCACCGAGATATTTACATTTCCTTGCTCTCTGAATCCGCCGTACCTCCGTTTCAAGGAATTTTGGTCCTTGTGCGTCATTCATCATGAATCTTGTTTTCACTACTGTATCGAGATCCCGAGTCCCGCCTTACTGGCGATCTTTTCTAAGAATGATCCTGAATGATCGCTTCACTTGGGCTTGCCGAGAGTATCGCAAAGTCATCTGCAAGGGCCAAACAGTTGACTTTAATCCCTCCTGATTTCCTCCCTAAGCAGATCGGGCGTATTCCATGATTTACAAGCTGTACGATCTTTTCCAGGATGCAGTTGAATAGTAGTGGTGAAAGTCCGTCCCCTGTTTTATTATAATTAGGGCTCGGATTTGTAGGTGCTAAAATTCGGGGAAATATTTATCTTTTATGTATTATAAGTTAAATACCTGCAATATGTGACAAAAAAGTGAACATTATAATTTAGTTTATTGATATGCAGTACTCACGAATGCAATTTATTCTATGTCTCACTGACTGCTGAAGAATTACAATACACAATGAGATACATCTTCATGTTGTCCATTACAAATGACCGACGATTATTGCGAAACACTTCTGAAGGCGCGAAATTGCGGCAATATGTTTCTTGCCCTTGAGGTGAGATCGCTGTTCAGCCTTGATTGCTTTCCCACATGGTTGGCATAACAGAACGCCCCTATCAGAAGTAAAGTTATCTTTAAATTCTGCTGCAGACGATAACTTGTAGTAGCTTTTACTTAAAGCATCGTAGAACTGTCTTACACTTCACAGTGCCAGAAATTAACTGCATATGAGTGACACTGGTTCCAGGTAGCTGGGGGGGAGGGGGAGGTCTAGCACGTGGTGCAATATGGCTATGGACAAGGTGGGTGATATCGAGCTCCGCAAATGAGTTCTCTCCATGGGGGTCAATTAGGAAAATCCTAACTGGGGAAGTTGCCTGAAGCGTGTTTTACTGCCCCCCACTCCAAACTGGACTTCAAGGTATAGTAAATATATTTTGGAATGTGTCAACCTGCCCTGATCTTTACGGTGTTCGCCAATATCTACTCTTGTTATCTCAAAGACGTATTCGATACTACTCATTAGCAACTTTTGGTATTATTCCAGATTCCTGGATTTTTTTAGCCTTGCACTTAATAAAAATAAGTTTCGGTTATTTTCATTGTGTTTCACAGTTACTATTCAGATCTGCACATTTTAATTTTTATGTTGTGGCTTCGTCAACATGCAAGTTATAGCCTGCATTATGAGCTTTAAACCGATCTCTTGGGAACCAAAATGCTTATATGTATTCTGCTACAAAATAAGGTGCATTCGTAAATGAATTCCTTGTTGGAACACCTCCCATTTTGGCCCCGTTGTGACAACTCAAACTTACAACATTTATAGTTTCCTATAACTCTCAATCGTGCACTTTTATGACTGTACATGGATAACATGTTAGCTATATCTACGGAAACTCCAGGTGGGGGGGAGGGGGTCCAGGTGTACGTAGCTGTCAGTTAACTCAACATTTCAGGAGAGGTTGCCTACCCCCACTCTCTTCCCAAACAAATTAGCGTGAGCTACCAGGACAGTTTGGGTTTAACCTCATTAGCGGAGTTCGACCATCCCGGACAAGGTAATCCCCGACTTCCATAGTGAGTGGCAAGGGCGACAAGTTTAGAATAACACAGTTGCAAGCTGACATACGCTGTGCATGAAGATTAGATGGCTCACAGGTTTTTCCCCGTTGAAGTAACACAGAACAAAAATGCAATAAACTGAAAGATCTAGCATACTGATTTTTTTAAATGTAAATATTATGTCTTTTTATGTGATAATAAATGAAAAGCAGGAATTTATGAATTTATAGAAAAATGCTTAAAATATGAACCGGTATTTACATAAAATAATATTTATTTACCTGAAAATTCGAGCCCTAATAATAATAATACATTTTATTGCAGCCAATGTCCATACATAATGTAACATCATGTTAGAGATAATTACAATTGTATTCAGTCTGTTTTACGTCTTACAGAAGTCTGTTAGGGAGGTTCCTCTGTTTTTGCACCACAATAAATGGTATCGGTCGCAGTTTGACCCACATAACTTGCACTTGCCTTCTGTGTTATGGTACTTCTCTGTTGTGCAAATTCGGTGGAGAAACCCATGGACCGCTACTCTCGGCATTGTGTCGTAGGTCGTATCTGGCTTCAGTCTAGTCTAGTCCCTGTGTAGATCATCGCATCCGTGGCGAAGAACTCCGACCATATCTCTTGTTTCTTCTTGATGAATTCTCGTAGCAGCTCGTTGTACGCTTCGGTAGCTGGCAGGAGTAGGTCCAGGCGAACTTCTTCCTATGTTGGCACGTAGGTGAGGCGTGAAGGTGTGTACTTCGATAGACTTAGTACTCTTTTTGCAGGAAGTGAGCTTTGACTTGTTCTGGTCTTCTAGATTTATCATTTTCCATATCCCCTCAAGTCCGTAGGTCATAATTGGTGCGATCTTTAGGCTGAATATGGTCATCGCTGTTTTCAAGGATAGCTTCCTCAGATTCTTTATACTCAGCAATTCTTATAGGTTTGTTCCGGTGCAGGTGCGCGTTATAAAAAGGGAGGTAGCGCGCAGTTCGCTACTCCTATGGGGGTCCGGGCGGGGACTCTAAGAGCCCGCTGATGAGCCAGCTTGGTGTCCTAGGCGAAACCCCACACAAGACACGACACAATCCTAGAAGAATTGCTGAGTTTTAAATCACTGGCCATGAAAGCCAATATACCATATTATTTATACTGTTTGCTGTCGCCATGGCTGCTGGGGTACGTTCTCTGATGTGTATGTTGCAAGTGTCCCCTCGGCTTTGCAGCGTGTTTCTTAGATATTTGATGTGTGAGAAGTTATATGAGTAACACGAAAGATGCTGATTCGACTCGACTGTCCTCGCGTAAATGTATCTTATCTGCATGAGTCATGCAAGCAGTTGCAGCATGCCTGGTGAGCGGCGAATCCCTCGCTATTTCAGTACTTCAGAGGGGGAGACAAGAAAAGGAAAGAGAGGCCCACGCTTGTTGCATTATTATTATTATATTGGATTTAATGGTGCTCGGGTACTTGGTATGGCTTGAGGGCGGGGCTCACAGTCTCAATCCCCCCAGGGGCTCACTTCTAGCGGACGTGGGTTGGCGATCACGGGAACCCAGCTGAGTCCGGCATTGCTTCCACTTTCTTTTGCCGGGCTCCTCTCCGTCTTCTTTCCTGTCGACCTCTCTTGGTCATCTTTTGTTCTCTTCCGACCCCGACAGTAGTAGTGTATCCGAGGCCTAGGGAGTCTCTTCCTTTCCCGCCTGAATTGGCCCTCGTCTCATCTTTCCTGACACCCTCCTTCTGCGAGGGGTCAGCCTTCTCTTTCTTTTCATGTTTTCTCCTGTATTCTGCTCAGCGCCCTCAAGGAGACAGGGTGTCTGTAGCCCCGCCACTTCCGGTGCACCCGGGATATTGCTACACCCTCAGGGGCTCACGGCTGGCGAGTTCGGGAGTTGGCGATCCTGGGGGATTCCTGGGTCCGCCCCCCCCCCTTTTTCCACTGACTTTGGGGCGGGCCCTCTCCTGTTTCCCCCTTTGCTATTTCCAAGTCCCCCAATCCTCATTCTTCGAGAGTTGAGGGCATTTCTTTTCTTTCTGTTCTTTATTTGCCTTGTCCTTTATTTGTTTACCATTTCTTCTTCTAGTATGTAAGTCTGTAGTTAGTATTAGTTATAGTTTACATTCTCATCTCGTCTTTCACTATCACCCAAACCATTAGGGGCGATAACCTAGATGTTAGGCCCCTTATAACAACAATTATCATCATCATCATGGCCAACAGCCAACCGTGTTGAAACGGCGGATCCCATGAGAACTCCGCAGTTAAGCAACATTAGGCGCAGTCGAAACTTGGATGGTATGCCGGTTCTAGGCACTGCGCGCTGTTGGCCAACATAAGGAGGAGCGGAAAGGCCCTGGCCACCCTACCGCAAGTAAACTCCAGCTGGGGGTAGCCTCTTCGGAGGCTCGGACCTGCCTTCGGGCAGAATACCAATTGAATTTAAATCATCATCATCATCATAGTCTCAAAAAGGTTGAGAACGGCTGGGCTACATCATGTCCTGAGCTGAGACCTACTGTAGGCCACCAAAGAGTACCCGCCCAGCAACCAAGCCTCAGAACATGCCAATTATTCCGTAAGTTGAAGAAACATAAAAAAGGACAAGTTAAGTCAAACCCACACGAAATGGATGTTAAAAAGTAGACATGGAGTGACCGTGACACGAGGCTCTCAACAATACTCCAAGGCAGGCTCGCCTACAGATCTACACTGCACTTAACATTCACTTTAATTCTGAGTAGGTGATGTGGGAGGAAAATACATACCTCGCGCCGGTGTTGCCAACTAAGCCAAATAGTCTGGATTCCTATGTTATCAATAGAGAAAATATATTGTTTACCGCTATCAGAAGCTTAAATAATCGTTACAATTGACGCCACGGTTTCTGGCCGGTCAGTCCCGGTTTCAAAGTCTTACAGAGGACAGTTTGAGAGCCTCACACATGTGTTATTGATAAGTGAGATTGCAGTTACGCGAAAAGCAACTCATGCATCAATTTCACATGCCTGAGGTTCACCACCTGTCCTGCGTACGACAGTCAAATCGGGGCTCACCGGCCAAAAACCGTGGCGTCAACTGTAGATATTGAGGTTTTAAGGGGCAGAACAACGAGGTCAGCTGCCCCTTAAACAATCGTTATCATGTAGTTAATTCATTTAGGGGCTTTGCGACATCGTCGCCATTTAGCCCCGTGTACTTGAATGTATGTCTGTGTAGAATTTGTCTGATAACCTGTGTCATTGTGTAATCTGTAGGAGAGTGATATTAATAAAAATGTCATTGGTTTTACGTCTCATTTAGATATGCCAGGGTGCCGAAATTTGGCCCCGAAGGGGATCTTTAATGTACCAGTAAATTTACAAAACACGGCTCCGTCGCATTTTGCACCAAAAATACCAACTGGCTGCGCAAGGATTCGATCCTGCAACCTTGGGGACAGCAGACGAGAACGCTACCGTTGAGCCACGCAGCCAGCCTGTGTGTTTGTAATTCAGGTGAAGATGGGAAGGAGGCGGTCGTGGCTTTAAGTTAGAAACCTTGGCGGCATTTAGCTGGAGTAGAAGTGGGAATCCACGGAAAAACACTTCCAGGATGGCTGAGGTGGAACCCACCTCTTCTCAGTTTTGGCTAACGAGGCTGAGTGAACCCCGTTCCAGCCCTCAAACCAGAATTAAATTTCATGGCAGAGGCGGGAATCGAACCCGGGCCTCCGCGGTGACAGCCAAGAATGCTAGAATAAATAATCGCTCCATCCCATGTAAACAACACTGAATTTAAACATTCTGCCGCCAAATTTTCGGAAAAGTCGTTAAACTGGTAACACTGCCACACACCGGTACTCTTCATAGTGGTACTTCCAAAAGGGATATTAAAAGCCACTATTTCAGTGTTCAGTGTTTTCAGTCAGTCAACTAGGAAGAAACTGGAAGTAACTTGGAGGGGACAACAACTACAACACTGTGACACCCCTACATACCTCGGAGTAAAGCTCGACCGCTCACTCACGTCCAAAGACCACTGCAGCCGAAATAATATCATACGCAAGCTCACTAAAAGCGCATGGGGGGCTAACCAAGTGTACTACGTACGTCTGCTCTACCTCTATATTTCGCCACTGCAGAATATGCAGCACCAGTCTGGCAGAACTCCGCACACGCCAGGAATGTTGACACCGCTCTCAACGAGACAGGCCACACTATGACAGGTTGTCTACGACCAACTCCAGTTGACAAAATCTACCTTCTTGTAGGCATAGCACCTCCGGATATTAGAAGAAGAACAGCGGCAGAGGTTGAGAAGAAAAAAAAAAAAAACAGGAAAATGATCCTAGGCATCCCATGTTTGAAATTGAAGCATCACGTCCCAGGTTGAAGTCAAGAAAGAGCTTTCTTTGAACAACTGAAGCAATTGCAACATCTTCCGCTCGCCGTATAGAGCTATGGCGAAAAAAAAAAAGACACCTGGAAGTAATGGCCAAAACCGAAAGGCAGAGCCGGCTGCTGGTTTTCAACTACATTACCAGACGTGGAAGACGTTGAACAGACTGCGAACTGGAGTGACGCGGTGCAAACAAAATTTGAAGCGGTGGGGCTACATTACTGAAGATGCAACCTGCGAATGTGGAGATATTCAAGATGTTGAACACCTCTTGGTCTGCCCGAACTTGCCTGAAGCCTGCACGCTGGATGACCTGGTTTCAGCAAATGCTCGTGCAATCAAGGCTGGCGAGTTCTGGGCCTCAAAATCGATTTGTGTGTGTATTGTGAATATGTTTTGAATTGTAAATAGCTGTATTGTACTGTCCTGGATACGAATATATATATATAGTCGGTCAACACGTGTGAGCCAAATTAGAATATGCAGGGATTAACAATTATCCTAGAACGGTACCTGAATTAAATACATGAAATATTTAAACACTAAATCACTTCTCATCAGGCCTGTTGGCGTAGTTGGTAGCATGCTGAACTGCTGTGCCCAAGATAGCGGGTTCAAATCCGGCCGAAATCGTCGAATTTTTTAAGAGCTTTAAAATCCTTCAGTATGTCTTCGTTCAGAAGGGAAGTAAACCCGGCGGTCCCATGTCATAGATTTATGGCATGTGAGATCCTTCCACAGACTAAACTTGTGTGAAGCTAAATTTCTAGGTTAGATTTCGTTTGAATGCTCTATCAAAGTTCCAAAGTATCATTGACATCTGGTAGCGAAAGTTGGAACTACTTGAAATTGAACGGAACTTGTAGCTCACCCTATGGGTGTCCGCTTGAAGCAGCTACAGCCTCAGGGCTCTGGCGAGCCAAACATGACCTCGGACACTCCCGGCACTAAAAGCCATACGATAAATAGATAAATAATAAATCAGGCCCGACGAGAGGGAGGGGCAAGCAGGGCTGAGGCCCCGATGTAAAAGTAGCCTACTTAGAGTGGGCAACTTCAATTAATTTCAAAACTATTCTGGTATGACTCTGTTCGATGTAAATACAGCCAGTGAATAGTATCCAAAGCGTTACACAGAGAACATAATTAATTTTGTAAATAACCATTGTAATATTTTGTTTGTATTGTGATGAAATTACCAAGTTACCACAGTTGTCCGTTTAATTTATAACGTGCTAGAGCTCTTTGTGGATCATAGAGTTTCTAATTCAATTTCAGAAAGAAAAAAAGGGAGTGGTTATGTAAAATATTCTATTCCGAGATGTGATGATGATGATGATAATTGTTGTTTTAAGGGGTCTAACGTCTAGGTTATCGGCCCCTAATGGTTTGGGTGATCGTGAAGATGAAAATGAAATGCAAACTATAACTAACAAGATGTTCAGTAAAGAACATATAGCCTACTTTCTCCTAAATGCATGGGTATTGTTATAACACTTTGTCCTTTTCAAGGAGTATAATTGAATGTTGGTTGTAGTAGCTTGTTGAAATACAACGTGCTATACGGATATTAAACATGAATATGAGGTGCCCTTTGCTAGTGCTACCTCTGTAAAAAAATTCATTCAATTAGGTTTCACCGTGTTTGAATTGATATGGGGAATGTATTTGCACACATACATGGCCGCTATTTGCTGACGACCTTGTAGTCAGTCATAAGATGCTTTCCACAAAAAGGCATGTTGTTGCAAAATCAGGTAGAGATCAAATTATTAGGATGGTCGTATTTTGATTTAAGCTTTTAACATTTGGGTGCCTGTCATTCCGTTTACGTCAAGATGGCGGCGATATAAAACATGACACTGAGGTGCCCTTTGCTAGTGCTACCTCTGTACCAAATTTCGTTCAATTAGGTTTCACCGGGTTTGAATTGATAGGGGGAATCGATTTGCACACATACTTGGCCACCATCTGCAAACTATTGGGCTGATGATCTTGCAGTTTGGTCAGAATATGCTTCCCACATAAAGATATGTTGTTGCAAAATTTGGTAGAGACTAGATTATTAGGTTGGTCGTAATAACATTTTAGCTTTTAACATTTGGGTGGCCGCGATTACGTTTCCGTCAAGATGGCGGTGATATAAAAGATGACACTGAGGTGCTCTTGCTAGTGCTACCTCTGTACCAAATTTCGTTGCATTCGGTTTCACCATGTTCGAATTAATAGGGGGAATCGATTTTCACACAAAGATGGCCGCAATCCGCAAAATATCAGGCTAATGACCTATTAGTTTGGTCAAAGGATGCCCCCTTCATAAAGGTATGTTGATGCAAAATTTGGTAGAGATCGGATTTATATGTTAATCGTAATTTGATTTAAGCTTTGAACATTTGTATGGCCGCCATTACGTTTGCGTCAAGATGGTGGCGATATAAAACATGACACTGAGGTGCCCTTTGCTAGTGCTACCTCTGTACCAAATTTCGTTCCATACGGTTTCACCGTGTTTGAATTAATAGGGGGAATCGATTTTAACACAAAGATGGCCGCCATCCGCAAACTATTAGGCTAATGACCTATTATTATGGTCAAAGAATGCTCCCCCCATAAAGGTATGTTGTTGCAAAATTTGGTAGAGATCGGATTTATATGTTAATCGTAATTTGATTTAAGCTTTGAACATTTGTGTGGCCGCCATTAAGTTTCCGTCAAGATGGCGGCGATATAAAACATGACACTGAGGTGTCCTTTGCTAGTGCTACCTTTGTACCAAATTTCGTTCAATTCGTGTTCACACTGTTCGAATTGATAAGGGGGGGGCAGACATTCAGAGTACACACACTCACTCACACACACACACACACACACACTTTTTTGCCCTGTGTTATCTCATAAGTCTACTTTCATTTTTTGCAAAAATCGAAAGTAGGCTAAAAACTAACTACCAACTTATATACTAGAAGAAGAAATGGAAAACATAAGGAGAATAAGGCAAATAAAGGACAGGAGGAAAATAAATGCCCTCAACCCTCGAAGAATGCAGATTGAGGGACTTGGAAGGAAGGAGAGCCATGAAAGGCAGATATGAAAGTGAAAGAGGAGAGAGTCCACCGCACAGGTAAGGGACAAACTGGGGAAACCGGACCCAGCTCAGGAATCCCTCGGGGTCGCCAACTCCCGAACTCACCAGCTGTGAGCCCCTGAGGGTGTAGCAATATCTAGGGTGCACCAGAAGCGGTGGGGCTACAAACACCCGGCTCCTTGAGGGCCTTGAACATAAGGCAGGAGATAACATGAAAAGAAAAAGAAGGCTGACCCCTCGCAGAAGAGGGTATCAGAAAAGATGAGAGAAGGGCCAATTAAGGCGGGAAAGGAAGAGACTCCCTAGGCCTCGGATACCCTAATACCGTCGGGGCCGGAAAAGAGCAAGAGTTGACCAAGGGAGGTCGACAGGAAAGAAGACTGAGAGGAGCCCAGCACAAGTAAGGGAAGCAATGCCGGACTCAGCTGGGGTCCCGTGGTCGCCAACCCACGTCCCACAAGATGTGAGATGAATTTCACAATCTCGCGCCAACTACATCGACACAGGTCCCGTACTTCTGTGTTCTGATAATTATTTATTTACTTATCGGATGGCTTTTAGTGCCGGGAGTGTCCGAGGACATGTTCGGCTCGCCAGAGGCTGTAGCTGCTTCAAGCGGACACCCATAGGGAGAGCTACAAGTTCCGTCCAATTTCAAGCAATTCCAACTTTCGCCACCAGATGTCACTGATACCTAGCGGTGAACGTTGGAACTTTGATAGAGGGTTCCAACGAAATCTAACATAGAAATTTAGCTTCAGAAAAGTTAGTCTGTGGAAGGATATCTTACATGCCATAAATCTATGACATGGGACCGCCGGCTTTACTTCCCCTCCGAAGGAAGGCAATACTGAAGGATTTTAACGCTCTTAAGAAATCCGACGACTTCGGCCGGGTTTTGAACCCGGTATCTTGGGGACAGCAGTTCAGCATGCTACCAACTACGCCACCGAAGCCGCTTTGCTCAGATAATAAAAGACCAACATACAGTACTGTATCTTGTTAGCAACTGCCTCCAAGAAACCCCAGCCCCATCTAGACGAACCACCGCTGGTCACACTCAAATATAGTCCAAAATTAGAGCCATGTTGCTGATTACCTCGCTGCTGGTACCTCCTGGTGAGATATCTCTCCCGGAGAGTTTATTTTTGGTTTTGCATAACGCACGTGGTAACAGTGCCGTTCCAGCACGCAGTGGGCTACATGACACTCTGAGAGGATCTTTAATACCGAACCACGAGACCCAGAGCAGAGTCCAAAATTGATTGCTATGAAATAACTTGTGCCAAATTCATCTCATTCAACTTTACAATCCATTTTTTTGTGTGCAAATTCTCGTTCACCTTCAACAACAGCTTTGTATTTCAAATAGGGTGCGGTCAATTCGACCAGATGGGGCCTAGTACATTTTGGCCCAATTAGACTGGAATAAGGTACAGCCTCGTGAGGGAAACTGACATGAAGCAGGATTGACTTCTTCCGCAGCCATCCTAAATGTTGTTTTTGTTCTGTAGTTCCCCACCTCTATAATAATAATAATAATAATAATCCCCTGGAACTACAGCCCGTGAAGGGCCTAGGCCTACCAAGCGACCGCTGCCCAGCAATTTGGCCTGCAGATATTGGGGTGACAGTTGATCATAGCATCGGGTCCCCTCGGCAGTTAATCTTGGTTTTCGTGATCGGAGCGCTGCCTTACTGTCAGACAACTACTCAATTGTCCTCACGAAGCTGAGTGCACCCCGTTCCAGCCCCCAGGTCAGATTCTAAAATCCCTGACGGAGCCGGGAAACGAACCCGGGGCGGGGCCTTCTGGTGAGAGCAGGCACGCTACCCCAACACCACGGGGCCGGCAGTCCCCCACTCTACCCCGGGAAAATACCGTGATTGTACTGCTCGGGTCCAAGCTCTGAGAACTTGCGGGATGAGGGGAAAGAGCAGGGAAAGGTCAGGCGAGAAGAGAAGGATCTGTCAACAGCCCGCCGTGGTATCTGGTATTCCTTTCTATTCCAATACTGCTAACATAGGGCCGTTGCTAAAACCACTGTGGCCTTACGAATGAGTGAGTGAGTCACCGACCAATGGTTCTGCACGGACCGAGAAACCTTATCACTCGTCAACACCACTTCTCCTAGTCCGCGATCCGCATTCCTCTCATGTTCACGGAGCTTAGACCCGAGCAGTACCTAAACGGTAGTCACGGCCACCTTCATCCCAATACCACCCTCAGTTACAAGTACAGACACCACATTAACACAGGTTATCACAATAATTTCACACTACCAAGTAAACGATGTCCGAAAATGAAGTAATACATCGAAGGAAGGATGCTTGTAGTTTTACGTGGAATCCGAACCACTGAACGAGAGTGACATTTCAGCTCGAAAATCCCACACGCATTAACCCGGAATCGAGCCCGGCCATCTTGGTGGGAGGCAAGTAGCTTTACCGCTGCGCAATCATGCCCCCCACTCCTCTTCCAAGAATGAAATAGAATACTACTACTACTACTACTTTTCTTCGGCTTTTCCCAATTAGTTGGGGTCACCGGAGCCAAGCAGGCTCATTTTGGTTTTGGCCGGGGATTTAAGGCCGGATGCCCTTCCTGACGCCACGTGATTTTCCAGGTGAAAATTCCACCCCGCCGTCACCGGGATTCGAACCCCGGCCGTCCGGGTGAAAGGCGAGAAGCTAAGCCACTGCGCCATCATGCTCCCAAGAATGAAATAGAATCAAAGTAATAAATTATTTTCCGTTCGAACAGTGTTCTTCAACCTTCCTCCCATTCGTAACGCACTCGACATACTGACAACTCTTCGCTTATTCGGTACGGTATGTTCAACTGCGAGCTGGCCCCGTGCTGTTGGGGTAGCGCGCCTGCCTCTCACCCGGAGGCCCCGGGTTCGATCCCCGGCTCCGTCAGGGATTTTAAAACTGACGTGAGGGTTGGAACGGGGTGCACTCAGCCCCGTGAGGACAATTGAGTAGCTGTCTGACAGTGAGACAGCGCCCCGATCACGAAAACCAAGATTAACGGCAGAGGGGACCCGACGCGCACGTTACGCGTCACCCCAATATCTGCAGGCCGAATGGCTGGGCAGCGGTCGCTTGGTCGGCCTTAGCCCGTCATGGGCTGTATAGTGCCAGGGGTTGACTTGACTATGTTCAACTGCACTGGCGTTTATGAAAATCGCAACATCACGAGGATGCATGGTGATTGATTTGAATTTTATATCACATATTAGAGAGATTAGGATTACATATCTTCCACAATATTATCGAAGCCCTCTTGAATCATGCCACGACGTTGACCTTGAGAATAGCTTCAACAAATATGTATATACGTCATAAAGGACTTAATCACTCCGTGTTGTTATATGAGCAATTCCTTCTATTAGAAGTTCCACTCGTACTAATAAATGATATGCTCTCTTGTGTCAAGCAGGATATATTTGCATCTGAGTTAAAATGAATGGTATTGTTCAACGTTAATTGTGCATTGAGAATCTCCTATTGATGAATACCTTAAATACAAAACCGTTAGATAGTGTTTATTTTCTGTCTAAAGGTATGCCCAAAGAATCCGTAACCGTGCCGTTGACACTACAGCAGTTCAATTCGTGCAGGTCATGAAACATGAAATTTGTGTAAAAAAAAAAACAGTCACACTCATCGTAGACATGTATTGATAGATGTTAATTCATCGAGGAGCTTTGTGACTTCACGGTCATTTATCCCCACGTACTTGGGTGTGTGTGTATTTTTTAATTTGTCTGATAACTTGTGTTATCATGGTATCTGTAGTAGTAGTAGTAGTAGTGTGTGTAATACAGGTGAGGCTTGGTAAGGAGGCGGTCGTGGCCTTAAGTTAGGAACCATCCCGGCATTTGCCTGGAATAGAAAAGAGAAATGCGTTTCATAGCAGGATGCCCTTCCTGAAGTTAACCCTAAGTGAACGAATGAACCAGGGCAATGAATTGAAAAGAAGCGGCCATCGCCTACGTCCTATCTCGGCATTAGCCTGGGGTTGGAAATGGGAAACATGGAAAACCCGGGAACATTTCAAGGACAACCGTCGGTGGTGAGGGGTTCGAACCAACTCGCCTTCAACGCCCGTAGATAGCTTGTGGTCACGCACGAACGCGAGCTTAGCATGGCCAGCAATAATGTAAATCGGGATGCCTACCTGCCAGGCGACAGGTTAGGTAGCAAACATGTAAATTGGGTGTCTCCTTTCCAAGCGATATACTCAGTAATTAATTAATGAATTCGATCAAAGGAGTCTTTATAACAGTTTACTTGATCCCTCGACATGTGTCCAAGTAATTTGCTTGTGTCTGCATATTCTATGGTCTCTATGAATTTCTTCAAGTTATTCAATTACACTCATACAGCTGTAGTTGTTTTTCTTTTATAGTGTTTTCGATCAAGAGAGTCATATTATATAAGTTTGTCTCTGCGTACTCTATTACCATTAGAAATTTGTTCAAATTATTCAACACTATTTGCGTATACAGCTTGTAATGGTTCCTACTTTGCTCCACGTTGAGCGTACAAATGTAATGGTCTCTCTACGTTGGGTGACAAGTGAAACGCTTTTACTAGCTCTGCCTTGCACCTTGAAATATTTACTCTGACTAAGATATGTCGTATTAATGGGCGCCAAGACCTCAACGCTATGTTGAAATCTAAATTTATATTTAACAACACCTAGCTCTGGTAGAACACCTTCAAGAATCTTTAGGCTCAGATCGTGGTATGATTTGATCATTAACCCAACTAACAATTGTATCAGGAGAAGGAATTTGGTCTATATCTAATGCTACCTACTGAAAGCAAAGATTGCATGGTTAAAAGAAATGAATTTATTATATAAAACAAGTATAGCAAAATTAATAATAATAATAATAATATATTTTAAATTTAAATTGGAGCGTTGCGATTTGAATATTACCGCTAGAAAATTACGTGAAAACGGAGTCGGATGAATTACTGATTTTACTATTATTCCCAAGCTATGAAGTTACTGAAATACTGAATATGAAACAAAGAGACGAGAGATTACGTAGTTCTGAGTCATTCGCGCTACCATTGGAAATTGCCGTAGCATTTCCCTCGTACTGGATGTTGAAGAGAGCTTCCCACAGCCTTCTGGACGTCGTCATCTTCTTCGTTAGTTGAAGAGATACTTGTAGCAATGTTAATTTATGGTCCGGTCACACCGGAACCAACCACACGAGCAACCACACTGGTCAAGTTTTACAAAGATAATCGTCCTGCCTCCTCGGCGCGCAAACCATATATGCACTCCTCACCTCCCCTCTCGGGTGCCGTCTTCTTCTCGCCCGCTCTCCACTGATTGGCTGAGCCACCACGCGATCTTCCCCACCTCAGGGTCAATACACTCGGCGCGAGGATGATGTCGATTACCGGTCCATGCCATTTCGCTTTTTCTTGAAGCAGCAACCCCGCTTGCGTCACGCTTCTCGACAAGAATAAGCCTGAAGCCGAATTCCCAGTGACTCATCTCTCTCAACAAACTCTAACTGACAGAAATCCGTAAAATTCCGTAATCATATAATGTTCCGCAATAATGTTGTTCGTAATAATTTGCTTGATAGTGTTTTCTATAACATCGAAAACCTATCTGTATGCTTATAATTTTATAAAAAAAGCTCCAAAAATACCTTAATAATAATAATAATAAGTTAATAATAATAATAATAATAATAATAAGTTACATGAAATTTCTCTTGGCTGAACAATTTGCCGCGTAAATAAATATAGACTGGCTTCCTACTGACTTATATCAGTGGCGTAAAATACCCACGAAAAACACGTTACAAGCTTTTAAGTTGTTGCTTTTTATTATTATTATTATTATGAATAATCAATATTACATCCAGCAATACAAGAAAATATATACACACATAGCTTTTGAAGTATTAGGACATACGTCCGTACATTGTTCAAGAAATCGCGTGTGCTATATACACATTGTCCTTTGCACTACAACATTGTATAAGTCACTTGTTCTCTTGATCACTGGAGTCCCGTTATATTAAATATGTACAATCTTCATCATATCGTAACTTTAGTCTATTTCTGATTATTATCTAAGTAAACGTATTGGTCTAAAAATGTACATTCTGAGATCTATGTGATGAATATCAAATTCAGCCGAGCTAGGGAAGAATACATGTAAGCTATACCACGTAAGGCAAGGCCTTGTGGGTAGCATATTAGGTCTACTTACCTAATTATAACGTTAAGTGTTCATGTTAAAAAATATATTACATATACTGTATATATTAAAATAAGTGTTGTGAAACAGCTAGGTAGCAAAGGGAATGCTAATTTATAGATTAAGCTACTTTAATATATCTTTAATGACACTTTTATTTTCTCGAACAAATATCTTTATCCCAATAAATAGTTTCTGGACTTCAACAGAAGTGTCTTGTTTGCGGATCAATATTATTTGTGTCGACCATTCTTTAACACAATAAATAGTAAAACATCTTCCAATTCATGAGTATGCAATGATGGTGGTGGAGATGATAAGATAATGCTAACCATTTCAACTGCTAAATGCCTTTAGAATTGTCGGTGTGCCATATATTTGCCCAGGAGGTTTGTCTATATGCTTGTAGATCTACTGACACATGTCTATACCTAAGGGGCAAAAGGTTCACCCCTTTAAACAACAATCGCCACCACGTCTGAACATACCCGACCACATGTCTCCTTTTTAAAAAATCTTAAATGACACCCAAATGAAAGAAATAAACAAATTACAGTCGAAACTTCTACATCTCGAATTTTAATTTCCTGGTGAAGTTCTACACAATTTATGTTATGTTTTTCCCCCTATAATTCGAAGGTCTATTATTTGAATATTTCGATATGTAACTCGAATGATAGAGCCTCCGTGGCTTAGGCGGCAGAACGCCGGCCTCTCACCGCTGGGTCTGTGGTTCAAATCCCGGTCACTCTATGTGATATTTGTGCTGGACAAAGCGGAGGCATACAGGGTTTTCTCCGGGTACTCCGGTTTCCCCTGTCACAGATTGCATTCCAGCAACACTAAGGCAGACAGGTTTTCCTCCGGGTACTCCAGTTTCCCCTGTCACAGATTTCATTCCAGCAACACTCTCCACTGTCATTTCATTTGTCATTCATTTAATCAATGCCCCCAAGGGAGTGCGACAGGCTTCGGCAGCCGACACAGTTCATATCCTCGCCGCTAGATGGGGGTTTCATTCATTCCATTCCCAGACCCGGTCGGTCGACTGGAAGCAGGCTGTGGATTTTCAACTCGAATGATATTGATCCCCAGACATAAAACACGTGCCTTTATTCCAAAGTTGGGGTGAAAATGCAGTTGAATTGCGTGCTTTAGACGTGAGATTGAAATTACAATATGGATTCAGTCGTGTAGGGCACCTGGACTGTGTATTTCTGTCAGTAGCTTATTATGCTATTTAAGGCTGGAAGAAGAGTTGAGGTCAATGTGCACCTCAGACAGTGAGAGTAGGTGGGTAAAGCCAGTTAACAGTAGCAAGAGTTGACTATCTACGTATTTATGATAATAGAACCCCCCTTTTTTTTCATGTATTTCTATATCTCGAATTTTCGATAGTTAGCATCTCCGAATGCACTTCGATATATCGAAGTTCGACTGTATTAAATTAACTAGCGGACCGTGCGAGAACTCTCGCATAATGGGTTGTGTGCGCCTCATGTGTATAGACTACCCCCCAGCTCTAGTGCTAAGCGGCTGTACGCGACACAGTTTTGCCAGGGTCTATCGTCTTGTTTATTTGTTTAAAAGCACTTTATAAATAAATAAATATATTTCCGTTGACTTTTCAAGAAATGCGAGATTTTTCTGTAGCATTGAGACGATTTGCAAGATTTTTGGTACAAACCACACCTTCTAACTCACTCTGGTTTAGGAGCTTGAGTTTTGTGAAACATGCACCTTAGCGTATTTATATAGATACTTGGTTGTGTGATGGATTTGTCTGATAACATTTCTGTGATGATTGTAAAAGTGTGTCGAACTAATTCCTGACTAGGTTTCTAGGTGCCCCGGGGTTTGAAATAAGATACCATCCCCGCATTATCCTAAAGCAATGAAAACTACACTCAGGTTAGCCACTGTCAACGCCGGGATTTCAACCACATAGGCTATATTCGGATTGCTGCAGCTCCTCATCGCAGTCACGATGAGCGATTTAACGCACGCGGTTGCGAGATATTCCCGAGTTCGTATGCAAAATACAGAACCCCGCGGCGTAGCCGAGTGAGGTAAATCGCAGACGACGATCGCGATCTGCAGGAATTCAGAGATTGAAGATTTCAATCCTGGCGCTGACAGTGTGGTTTTCCTCCGTTATTTTCCACACTCCCTCCAGACACATGCCGGGATAGTACCATATTTCAAGTCCCGGGCCACCTAAACCATCCCTGTGTCTAATACTTAGATGATCTCGCAGTTCCGCCCATTAAAACAATAACATAACAGCTACACACACTACTACTACAGCCATCACAAACACACCAGTTACTAGAAAATTTCAATACACACCAAAAGTGCGCGAGACTGATGACCAAGATATCCAAAGCATCTAAAAATTAATCAACTACAACGAAATACACTATAGAGCTCAAGGTCAACTCGGCCTAGTTAGTCTTAATAACGACACTCAACTCTGGTCTTTATTCGCACATCGTAACGCCTCGTTTTCTCCCCTCTACAAGAATACAGGTTCTCTCTTTCATCCCACACACTTTTCCGGCGATGACGTTGCGAAGGATGTAGGCGAGGGAACACCATGACGTCATACTTTGCTTCACGCTTCTCCCCAAGAATAGGTTTGTACAGTTTTTCCGACACTGTACCCAAATATTTCCCACAATCCTGCAGCCCTTCGTAGTACTTACGGTTAAATTCAGTTTCTGACAACATTGTGTTAGAAAATTATCTTCCATAATTGTATAACCTACCATGTGTTATTTGAACACATTTGGCGTAGGCTAGGCCTCATAGTAAAACAAGGTGCCAGCGACCTAACCTCCCCATTAAGGTAACGGAGAAAGTTTATATTGAGAATTACTCGCGTGTCCATGCCTGGAGAATTACAAAGTTCTTTTGTATATGTCAAAATACCGCATTATTAGTAAGCTACTTTAAATTAATAATAAATACCTAAGAGTAAGTAAGGCGGCACGGCACGGTCGTAATCTAGATTTTCTATGGATAATTACCAATCAGGATCGACTTCATTTGTCATTGCTACACGTTTAGACGTCCCATCATGAAACAACAGGATAATCGAGTAAAACAACACGACATCGCTAAGGTCTGCCGACTTTTGAATTCCGAGTGTTATAGCAGAAATTTATAGTACGGTAGTTTCTTTTCTCAAGTTTTGAAGTATTTCAGTTATTCTGTTTACAGAATTCCGCCTGCTAATGTATATTCTTAATTTAATTTAAAAAAAAAAAGTCCTGCTCCGTGGCTAAATGGTTAGCGCGTTGGGGTTTGCCCCGGGTTCGACTCCCGGCCGAGCCATCAGGGATTGTAATCTCCTGGGGTTAATTTCCGTGACTCGGGGACTGGGTGCATGTGACGTCTTCATCACTCCATCCTCATTACGACGCGCAGATCGCCCACGGGCGTCAACTAGAAAGACCTGCACTCGGCCTCTTCGGAGGCCACACGATCATTAATTTAATAAAAAAAAAGCCTGAGGAGTTATGTAGGGAAGGCACATTGAAATATTTATGTACAGCATTGATATATGTATTGAATAAATAATTTTTTGTTCATCCAGAGTCATTTGGTCCTCTCGGAATCCCTTATATGTCTATGACGATAAATAACTTATAATAGGTTTTTATTATTCTTCAACAACTTTTCCCGACGCTAAGAATTTATCTATGTTTATTTATTTATTTAGTTTCCAAAACACAGGAGGAACCCTGTTTTGCCTAGCATATTAGACTAATAGTTCGACAATTACATTATTACATTATAATAACTAAAGCCCTGCACGGATGCGGATATTCGCATTTTTTTCCATGCAGATATAGTTTACATGGCTGTGCGGATAGGGAATAAGCTGCGGATAATGTTTGGAGAAAATTTGCGGATAGTTTTTTTACAATTCAATCTGAACTTATTTTATATCATTTTAGGACCCGGATGGTTATGACATACCGGTATCATATTTTTCCGTTATGCTTTTTTCATGAGAAATATAAGATGATGATTGAAGTTAATCTCGTTCAAATTATGCCATTAAGCATAATTAACACTCCGAACAGGAAAGGGTTGCAATTCGGGCTGCATAACATTCATTTTAAACATAGCATATGACATACGAAGCCTAAGGGAACGATTTTTTCCTCATATGTCTAAATATGTTGCTTTAGTATTTTATGCTTTATCCAATTTAAAATATTATTGTAATGCCAGTAGATTTGGATAACGTGGGAATGCGTAAAACAGTCATGCGGATGCGTTCAGATGCGGATAACAGTTGTGTGGATGCGGATAACAGTCGTGCGGATGCATTCAGATGCGGATAACAGTTGTGTGGATGCGGATAACAGTCGTGCGGATGCGTTCAGATGCGGATAACAGTTGTGTGGATGCGGAAAACAGTCATGCGGATAACAGTTGCGTGGATGCGGAAAACGTCATGCGGATGCGTTCAGATGCGGATAACAGTCGTGCGGATGTGGGGCGGATAACGTTTTGTTTATCCGCGCAGGGCTCTAATAATAACTTATGGAAGATGTTATGGATGAATGTAAGAAAATGAGAATATAGGATGCAGAGGTTTCGTCAGTTCATTATTGCAGTAACTCAGGTGACATTTTATAATATGTCTTTCTTTCAAAAGCAGGACAGTCGAAAAGTAGGTGATGTACAGTTTGAGAGGATCCACAAGAGCATGTATAGTCATTTAGAATAGTGATATGAAATCGCTCGAAGTATGACATTAATTTCCCATGTCCAGAGTAAGAACGAAGTTCGGAACTAGTATTTTACTTTGAAGTCGATGCTGAATCTCAAGAAAAAATATTTCTCTCGTAACCGATCTTTCTTTTCATGTGACATATTGAAGTTCTGTCATGAAACTTATGTTGTTGATTGTGCAACCTCTTTAGTTAATTCATTCCCAATAGCCCCTGTGTGTTCACGAACCCAGGAGAGACAGTCATGAAAACCATGCTGAGTTATTGACCTTATGTCAACTCTGTGTTTAAATACTGGTATGTTTGTTCTCCTTCCGTCATTTCGTGTCTCTCAATCTTTTTTATCCAATATCAACCAACATAAATACAACCATCATGACCAACATTTCATACTTCTCGCTTTCAAAACACAAGACATTCAGAATGGCCACCATTTCCAGTGCCTACTTCACTCACATAATACAGGAGGATAGGAACGAGATTATCTAGTTGTGGGAACAGGATCTGGCTGATCTTGTTTAGCGGACAGTTAATCTAGATAGTGAAATCTCGTCGCGTTTAGACGTTCAAACTTAAATCTGGATCGTGCCGTCTAAACCACGGAGAAAAGAACGTAAGGAGATGCCAACGCTGCGCTGCCTAGTGCAAGCTGCTGAAGCCAAACGGCACGCCCACTTTGGGTAGCAAGAAAATGGCTGTTCCTATGCTTAAAGCCGTAAACCACTCCAACTAGTCTTTGAAGTGACATAAAACTGCAATGACAAGTCAAGATTTTTCTTGGATAGGCAGAATACACTCTGTACATCACGGTACTTGGCACAAATAAGCTGCGTTGTCGTTTTAAAAGCCAATTTAAATAGAAATATGAGAGCACCTATGGAAGGCTAGTATTGTAAGAAAGACATGGCAAAACGTAATAATACGCTGATACACTGATTAAATTGAATACAGGTGCCTGAAGGTGCGAGTTATACCAAATATGGAACATCTTGGGAACTATCATAATGATGCCGAACTAATCACGGTATTTACGCCAAGTTGATTTTTAAGTTCTTATTGGTGTTGAGACATTCGTCAGTTTTTAGGTCTGATTTCGAGCACGGCCACTTTCACTCATTTTTCGTACACATTTTGATATTCAAGTAAACGAACCTTAAAATTAATAAACAGAACACTTATTCGATTCGTACAACCATATGCAAGTCACGGAACACCGAATACAAGTTAAGGTTACGCCCACTTTGGACGCAGCGCTTGGCTTCACTCAAACGAGCTCAGGACATCTCCTCTTATTCTTTCATCCAGGGTCTAAACGTGGTGTAACGGAAAATAAATCGGAAAAAGAAACAAACATTGTCCTAGGCTAGATTATAATATAAGTAATTACAAAATTATACCTCATTTCAGCTCTTACGGCATACGACAGAAGAACGATCAACTATCTGTAACATACAGTAATTAACAATATGAATTATAGTTGACAATGAGAAAACGAGATGTTTGTGGCAATCGGCCATATGTGCCACGCATTTTGAAGCTGAATCACCAGTAGTGTTTATAAGAAGAGCAAAGGAGAAGACGTTGATGGGATTCAGGACCTACTGCCTACAACTTGGATAAAATTAGATCTTGCCTGGCGTCAGAATGAACTCTGTCGACCACAACAAAGCTTCAAACGCCGAAAATGTCTGCCAATGATAATGTGGTTTATCCATGAGTGATACCTACTTTGTTAATGAAAATTTGGGTGTTTTGTTAGCTTGCATACCATCTTTTAAATAATTTCCACACTTGTAACACGTCCACAAATTAATATATCGAATTAGCTGAAATATTATAAGCGTCTAGAAAATATGGCTGAATACCTGAAAAATCGTAATTATGCAATGTCACTGAGCAGCTCAAATCATTTCCCCGCGTGGAACACAGCTACGAATTAATATCTCGAACTAATTGCTGATATAGTACAAGCGTCTAGAAAAGAAGACTTTGCCTTGGTTCTCCAAAATGTAGCCTTATGATGTAGTCTATTTCTGATTAAACCAGGGGGCGTGGTGGCGCAGCGGACAAGCTGTTTGCCTCTCACGACGGCGGACCGGGTTCGATTCCTGGTCATAGTGAAATTCCGTGTCCTGTTGTTCGGATTCCACGTAAAACGTAGGTCTCGTGGATCAAGACCTCGAGCTTATCGGCCACGTAAAACTACAAACTTGCTTCCTTCCGATTAAACCAAATTATATTTGGTAGAAAACTGGTGAAAACAGACGGTCGATGTTACATGTGACCATGAGGTTGTACTCGTGGCAGTTAGGATAGCTATTACACGGTAAGCTAACAGAGGACACATTCGGAGGACATTACAGCCCATCTTGTAATTCGATTCATGGAAAAATAGTGTAAATGTTGACAACCTATGGGAAGGGAATATCAGATACTGATGGGGAATCATGTAAGTCTATCTTTCCTTAACTGGAAATATTGGTTGGTTCCTTAGTTTAGGGGCTGCGACAACGCGGTCATGTAGCCCTGTGTACTTTGGGTGTGTGTAGAATCTGTCTGATAACCAGAGTTAATTGTGATGACTGTATTAGTGTGTGTTATCCGTTTTTAATTCAAGTAAGGACTGCAGAGGATAATTTCAAGTAGTTCCTACTTTCGCTACCGTCCACGACACCCTAGTTGTGAACTTGGCTACTACTAGATGCCATCCCAACCAGCGCCCGGTGACGAACGTTGGAACTACAGAGCATTAAACAAGCCTAACCTGCAAGTTTTGCTTCACACAAGTTTATTTAGTGGAAGGTTCTTTTACATGCCATAAATCTATGACATGGGCCCGCCGGCTTTACTTCCCCTCCGAAAGAAGGCATACTGTAAATATTGTTTAATCGAAATTAAAGGGAAGTTGCTAATTCGTATTAAGGGCTTGGGAAATCTACCACCATCAGCCATGTGAACTGGGGTGTGTGTTCTATTTGCCTGATAACCTGTGTTTCCGTAGTGACCGTAGTAGTGCGTGTATATGCAATTATTAGGGTTGGGGATGGATTAGGTGTCCCGGGAAATGAAATAAGGCACTATCGCGGCATTTGCCTGGACAGAGTGTGGAAACTCCAGGGAAGAACCACACTCTTCAGGATAGCCGCTTCCAAATCGTCCAACAGTACAGGAAAAATCTTGCATTTCTTGAAAGTCAACGGAAATAATATTTGTTTATAAAGTGCTTTTAAACAAATAAACAAGACGATAGCCCCTGGCAGAACTGTGTTGCATACAGCCGCATAGCAATAGAGCCGGGCGGGTAGTCTGTACACATGGAGTGCACACTCTGATTTCATAAATATCGACAATATGTTTAAAAAGCGCGTTTAAACAAATAAACATATTTATAGAAGCCCGCATAACAGTAAAGCCAGGCGGGTGGTTTATACACATGCGAGAGTTCTCGCACGGGTCCGCTAGTAATAATAATTAAAACTCAGTTCAGATATGTCCACATTTATAATAAGAACATCTCATATTTAGAGATTAGATAAAAAGGATTTCTGTAGGCCTATATAATCTAAGAGCAGTGTTATATAATAATTCAATTAATCGGGGAATCTTCCTAATTCCATGAAGGGAGTTACTGGCATATAAAAGCATATTTTGAACTACTGGAGTATTTTAGAACTTCGTAGGCTTGTGGAGTATTCTCAATAATAATAAGGCTGAACCGGGGCTGAACCTTGACGGGTTCTCTTATTTAAGGAGAATGAATTTTCTCATTCATACTTGTTAGCCGTCTGCCTAGTCTGCTTCAAATTGAATTTCTCTAAACTAATAAATACTTGGGAGAGACACGTTGAAAATTACATTGGTTAAGTACGTAATATTTACGTGTAGTTGCCAAACAACAAAGTCAGGCAGAGGGTACCTTTCATGGCCTCAAACACTGAGGCGACAGTTGACGAGCTACCTAGCGGGCGAGCCTATTACCCCAGATACAGCCAGCAGCAAACTGTCGAGTCGTGTTGAGTTAAGACTTCAAAGAAGAGTGGTTGTGTTCGGAGTTTCCCCGGCAGTGCAACTCGGCTTTTCTTCATTTCGCCTGTGAACCTTTCGTTCCGCAAAGTACACAGTCAAGTTAACATTGGACGGAAGGGGGATTTGTGTTTCATGCACTTCGCCATTCTTAAATTACGTCTGACAAGAATTCGTTGCACATGCATCTCCATGATAATATAATTAACAGTCCAGTCAGTGATTTTAACCCATCGTGCCGAGACGTAAAGCGGATATCGGTCGTAGTTCATTGACATCGAAAAAAAAAAAAAGCACTTATCACGTAATGCATTCGTAACTGTTCCCGGGCGAAGCCGAGCGGGTTGCTAGTTGAGGATATACAGTGAGAGCACTCACTACACAAAGGAGCTTTGCAGTGGCCGTGCCACGGACACGTCGCAATGCCTCACCATGAGATTTACAGCATGCATTGATTACAACAGTGGGATGGGAAGCCTTGGATGCTCTTCATAGCATTTATTACATACGCAGCTGGCAAGATACCCTAGTTGTTATAATTAAGACTTGCTGTGAAGTACTGTAGCCTACCTCGTATCACGTGAACATGGTTACTTAGGCACAGAACAAAACATCGAATTTTCCTAGAAGAAGTTTGCAGAATATTTGTTCGTAAGCTTCAGTGCCATGCGATTCTTACTTGTGGTGAACCTCAAAAAAAGGTATACAGAAACAATCCGCATCCTCTGGAGGCTCTTGAGAACTAAATAGCTACACCGGAGAATGAATTACAGTGAGTGTGCCAAAACTTCCTACATAGGTGCAACGCGCATTTAGAAATTGAACAGCATTTCCAGCAACTACTCTGAAATTCAAGTAAGTAGCCTAATTATGCTTATTAAATAGGCTACATTAAAAAGTGCAAATGTGTTCAACTAGTTGGGGACTGTCAGGCGGCATCTGCGAGTCTCCGTTCTATAGAGAGGGCCCTCACTACTACTGTAATACCTTGTCCGACATTGACCTTGCATTTCAAATTTTAATACGTTTAATCAATGCAACATGGCGGCCATGCAAAATATTTCACCAGCATTCTATATCTCCAAAATTGTTACTGATATCATTCTGAAAATTTGCATGGTGACAGAGTGTTATTTTGTGATAAATAACTTATGTAATATTTCTTTCAGGTTAGGGCATATAAATACTTGTTTTCCCACCTATTGTAAGTGGGCATAATTTGTGTTGACCGACTGGAAAGCTTTCTTTAATACATTTTGTAAGATTAGAGCCTCTATTTCCTTAGCCTACCTTTACTTCGCTATCTCATATGCAAGTTCCATATATGCTGGTACAAGCACCAGGTTGTTTATTGTTGCCACCACCCTTATGAAAAATTACAGTCAGTCTAAAAGACTAGACGTTATATCATTTCAAATGACGCATGCTACAAATGTTAGAAAAGCAGGAGGGCTTTTCGCTTCGCTCGAAGCCCCGGGACTCTTTCAAAAGACTCCATTACGAACTTAGAACAAAATATTTCAACAATTAGTTCCATCCAATATGGGGTTAAAGGTTTCAATCTGACATCTTGCCCACCTCTTTAAGGGTCACCCTGTATTTGAGTCTGACATCTTTTACAACTCTTTAAGGGTCACCCATTATTTGAATCTGATATCTTGCAAACCTCTTTAAGGGTCACCCTGTATTTGAATTGAAACTAACATACTGTACACCTCGTTAAGTGTCACCCTGTATTTTGCTCTGACATCCTGCACACCTCTTTAGGAGGCACCCTGTATTCTTATCTGGCATCTTGTATATCTCTTTAGAAGTCACCCTGTATTCTTGTCTGACATCTTGTGCATCTCTTTAGGAGACACACTGTATTCTTCTCTGCCATCTTGTACACCGCTTTAAGAGTCACCATGTATTCTTATCTGGCGTCTTGTATATCTCTTGAGGAGTCACCCTGTATTCTTATCTGGCATCTTGTACACCTCTTTAGGAGTCACCCTGTATTCTTTTCGCTTCGCTCGAAGCCCCAGGTCGCTCGACGCCCCAGGACTCTTTCAACAGACTCCATTAACTATTAACTTAGACTTCCAGCATGGCTGCATGACGTCACGCACTTGCCGTCCTTTACCCATTAGCTTAGGCTTACCGCGCCTGCCTCTCATCTGGAGGCCCCGGGTTCGATCCCCGGCTCCGTCAGGGATTTTAAAACTGACGTGAGGGTTGGAACGGGGTGCACTCAGCCTCGTGAGGACAATTGAGTAGCTGTCTGACAGCGAGACAGTGCCCCGGTCACGAAAACCAAGATTAACGGCCGAGGGGACTCGACGCGCTGACCACGCGTCACCCCAAAATCTGCAGGCCAATTGGCTGGGCAGCGGTCGCTTGGTAGGCCTAGGCCCTTCAAGGGCTGTAGTGCCACGGGGTTAGGTTAGTTAGGCTTACCGCGCGGCTGCATGACGTCACAGTCTCCGTAACGCAACCGTCTCCGTCTCGCATAACGTTAGACCCAAAGCATGAAATGATAAAAACTCTATGGCAGCCAACTGATAAACAAGTCTTTTCCTAGTTTTTTAAGGATAGCTTCAGGGTTCATCGTAAGTAAGCACCTTTCACTGCCTCAAGTCTACGTAGATTAGCAAAGGCAGGACCAAATTTTAGTGACTGCGTAACATGCTATCGGTGCAATCTTAATATGGAAGACTAGAAACCACTTTTCGTTATTGCCTAAGTTACCTATCGTGTTGACCGCTGAAAAGAAAAATGGGATATAGAATATGCATAGGGTTGCAGCATGGAATAATTTCTCAATATTTCTGATGTCGAACATGGCCTTAATGGCTGATATGTACCTTCCTTCCACATGCTTCATGAAAATTTTACCCATGACTTGAAGTGTTAACCCCAAGTTACTTAAATAGAAATTTACCAATTCCAGATGAACATGTACTGAATAGAAATTGTTGACCTTGGAGATGTTTCCACCTCTCCTGAATATCATGTTTGTTTTGTTGGTATTTATATCTAGTTCATTACAGGCCACAGTGGCCAAGAGAGCTAACTCATCCAAGCGTGGGTTCGAAGCCTACCTTGGCTGTCCTGAAAATGGTTATCATGGTTTCCCATCATCACCACCAGACAAATGCCAGATGGTTCCATTCAATAGGTCCACGGCCGATTTACTTCCAAAAATCCCTTCCCTGACCCGTCCTGAAAATAAAATAAATCGTCATTGACTGCATTAATAAAATTATTATATCTAGTTCATTTCCTGGAGACCACTCATCCTTCCTGTAGGACTGATTTTGATACCTTTTGTACGAAGGATTATATCGTCCACACAGGCTATAGAAATGTTGCAATTTCATCTGACTACATCGTGGGTGAATAAGTTGAATGGTATTGGACTGAGAGGATCTCCTTGGAGGATCCCATTTGATTGGACAAGAGCCTAGATTGACTTATTTTGTCACTGACTGAAAGCATGTTGAATGTCACTATCCTCTCAATTAGTTGTAGAAGAGGGTTTGCTGTCCTGGATTAACAAAGAATTTCCTCAAAAGGATATTACTATTCACCCCATAAAAGGCGTGAGTGAAATTAATGAGGGCTGCATACACATTAATATGCTACTTGCATCCCATATACAAGGTGGCCACTCAAATCGGTCAACGATTCTCCAGGAGTTTTCCAGGAGTAATTCTCATTTTTCCAGATTTAAAAATAAGTGAGATTGCGGGGGGGGGGGGGGCTCTATCGGTTGCCTACTTCAAGACATGAATATGCCACGGAAGGATCTGAAGTATATGGCTGAAGACCGAATCATATGGACACAGTCCAGTCCATGCAGTCGCTAGGAGTCGACGCCGACTTGATGGCACCTGATCATCATCACTTCAAGACCAAAATAAAGCAGTTGTGTTTGGTTTACTTATACAGATGTTGACAAAAATGAGTGGTGATTGCGTTATTGATACGCAAGCCTGCACACAAATGATTTAATTGTTGTTTTAAAAAAGCCTTTGTGACTCAAATATCCGCTTTAAAAAGTTAGTTAATTATTGTTGTTTTAAGGGGCGGAAGTAAGAGGTCATCTGCCCCTCTTTAAAAAGAAAAGAGAAAAGAATGCTGCCTGCAATTTTCAGTGAGTTGTCTATACCCAATATGTTTTACAAAAATACTATCGTGTGTTCTCACACACAGAAACAGGTAGCCTGAGGAAATTTCTTTCGTTAACGATAGAGTGCTCACCCAAAACCGCAGCGGGAGTATGATTTAAGATGGAAAGATTTTTATAATTAATTAACAGTGACTATTTTCCAGGAGTTTTCAAATTTTTCATCATTTTCCAGGAGTTTTCCAGACCTAATAAAAATCCAGGAGTTTTCCAGGATTTCCAGGAGTAGTGGCCACCATGCATATAGTGACAAGTACTCTTTCAATGGCCTTGAGTAGAACAGAGAGGTCATCTGCCTCTCCTGGAGTTTAGATTTTTCAGGAATGTATCCGTATCAGTTCTTGGGCTTATGTATCATGGTTAGAAGCAGAATGTGTGTTAAAACAACCTCTGTGAGGACTTTGAATGGATCGCATTCTAGTGCAATTCCACGAAAGCATCAGGAGTATCTGTTGGTCCCTTTCCCTTGTATAAAATTAGGGGCAGACGACCGCACTGTTCCATTCCTTAAAATAACAATAACTAACTTGTATAAAATTTGAATGATAGATTCTCTCCACTATCTCTTGCCAGGCATAATTCTGCAGACATCGTCATTATTGCAGTAGAAGTTCTTCACAGTGTTGGCAACATCTGGATCCTAGCTCCCTCGTGGTTTAGGATTTGGTGTGGACAAAATCCCACGTTCTCTTACTAATTGCTTAGCTTTACGTATCGTGCAGTTACTTGCACGAGGAAATTCATGCTCTATTCTTCTGATACTCCAGTCTATAGGAAGGATGATCAAAATTGTAACTTTCTCACTTTTGTTAATGGTGTCTTCAAACTTTTCTTTCAGTTGTTGCAGTATGGCATCAAAACCATTGATGTCAGGCATGGGTTTTTCAGCTGGAATGTGAATATCTTTTCTTTTATAACTTTCACAATTTCAGTACCTTTCTTTTTGCAGTATCGCTCTTCCTTCAGTCTCTTCTTCTTGATGGGTGATGCAGTGACACTACCCAGACTTTCATTTCATTTAAGAAAGACTGTGTGAGTGTTAGAATGTGTGCTACAAAAGAACAAACAACCTTGCAGAAATGTATGTTCATTTCAAACAGTCTTATCCTGGTGTGAAGATTGGTTTTTCAAAATTTGCCTCTACGGCCTAAACATTGTTTTCTTGTTGGAGAAAGTGGTACACACACTGTATGTATTTGTTCTTTACATCAAAACGTGGAATTATTAATGGATGGGTGTAAATTAAACAAGCTACTGTAATGCAAGACCACAATATTAATTTATTTACTTACTACCACCATCTGTCAAATACAATACGATGTGCAATCCACGCAAAGTACAGTGGTGACTGTCCAGGATCTAATAATGTAAAGACAATATCAGAAAACGTACTGTACCTAACTAGAAGACAATGTCATTGAAAATGTTACCTTCAAACAGTGGATTATAACACAAATATGCACACTTGAAACATTTGTCAAGTCCACCGAAGATTTAATGATTTTTTACTAGTGTTCCCAAAGCCATCCCAAAAGGAAATTTATACAAAAGAGAATGCAGTTCACTGTTTATCATATATTTTTCCCTATGAAATTAAAGGCACACTTTTTTAAATACTCAAGGTCAAAGGTCACTCCATGTGACTTAGGAAAGAAAAATCATTTTTAAATGTAACTAGCTTTTATGGAAACTATATCCCTTGAGCTTCAAAATAAGACCAACATTACGGTTCTACCTCACTTAGAAGTAAAGTTATGAATCATTTTTGCAGAGCACGCGAGGACAAATTACATATTTTTTTTATCACGTTTGCAACCCTGCTGTATGAATAGGCTATCATAAATCACTGAGGGAATTGTGTGTGTAACATTTCATGTATTTTGACTTCTTACCAAATTTCATGTAAATCTGAGATGGCTGGGTTGGGAGCTATGATGATTTGACATGGAACGACCCATAAGTCAACTTATCTAAGTTCTTTCTGTCTGGTATACTGGAGTCGCTTTTCTGTCGCTGTAATTTGATATATCCATTAGTGTTTCTCGAGTTTGGAGTTCTGTCCACGCGTGCAGTTTCATGAGTGTTATTTTTGTGAAGTTACTGTAATGTACATTGCATTTTTGGTCAAACCACGGTTTACTTTGTCTCTTTGGCGGTCTTTCCCTAGCTGACACCATGAGCAAAGATTCGAGCATGCTCTGTCAATGTTTACTTTCTTAATTTAGCAAGTGATATAATTGTGTTGCTGCCCAAATAATAATACTTTGTCAAATAAAGACAACCTATCACTGTAGGAAGCAGAAAAAAAATTAATTCAGAATGAAACATCACTCATTTCTTTTTCAATTTGGTTGCTTTCTTAGTTGAGGGGCTGCGACAATGCGGACATGTAGCCCCGTGTACTTTGGGTGTGTGAAGAATTTGTCTGATAACCCGTGTTAATTGTGATGGCTGTATTAACTTAGTGTGTGTTATCTGTGAATCAGGTAGAAACACTACAGACTATCATTTTTTTCAAGTATTTCCTACTTTTTGCTATCATCCACGACACCTTGCTGTGAACTTGGCTACTAGATGCCATCGCAGCCAGCACCTGGCGACGAACGTTGGAACTAATATAGTGTCATCAAACTAACCTACAAATTTTAGCTTCCGCAAGTGTAGTTATTGAAAGGTCCATTTTCATGCCATAAATCTATGCCGGCTTTACTTCCCCTAAAAAGGAAGTCATACCGAGGGATTTTTAATAATTTAATGAAAGCAGCCAATGGCCAAAATATACATATCACGAAGTTGTAAATCAATATGATAATACAATAACTTAAATACAAGAACAGCACTATGAGTATGGAACAGATCTACTGATGGCCTTCCTGGACATTGAGAAAGCATATGACAGTGTATGCAGAAACAAAGTATGGAAGTCCCTGGAGGATAGAGGAGTAGAGAAATGGACTATAAAGAGGATAAAGGAGATGTACAAGGGAAGCGTGAGCTGTGTGAAAGTGGGAGGAGAGAGATCAGACTGGTTGGAACAGGGAAACGGCCTGAAACAAGGAAGTGCACTGTCACCGTTACTTTTCATTGTGGTGATGGATGACATAATGATCCGAGTGGCACAAGTAATTGGGGACGGAAAGATGAAAGCAATGGTGTTTGCAGATGATTTGATGATTTGGGGAAACAAGGAGGAGGAGGTACAGGAACAGTTGGACGTGTGGGAAGGAATAATACAAGGATATGGGATGAAATTGAGCATAAATAAGAGTGAGATGGTGATCACAACAAGGAAGAAGGAAAGAACCACAACGGTAATAACAATTGGTGGGGAACAGCTGAAGAAAGTGGAGAGTTTCAAGTATCTGGGAAGCCTGATACAAGATAATGGAAGAAACGATAGAGAAATAAATGAGCGGGGGAGGCAGGCAGAAGCATTTCGGAGAAGTGTGAGAAGCATGTTATGGAGCAAGGATGTCCCTCAGAACAGCAAAAAGATCACATATCGGACGTACTATGTCCCTATCCTGACGTATGCCTCGGAGACCTGGGTTATGAAAGGAAGGGAGAAGAGCAAAATACAGGCCAGTGAGATGAGGTTCTTGAGAAGCAGTATTGGAGCTACAAAGATAGACAGAATAAGAAATGAGAGGACCAGAGAATTAATGAAGGAGGAACCATTACAGGATGGTATAGAGAAATCTAGACTTAGATGGTATGGACATGTAAAACGAATGGAGGAGAAGAGGATACCCAGGAGAGTACATGAGACGAAGTGGGAAGGAAAGAGACCGAGGGGAAGACCGAGAGACAGGTGGCTGAAGGGGGTGGAAGAAAGCGTGAAGAAGAGAGGAGAAGACTGGACAAGGGTGGAGGCTGAGAGATGGTGGGAAGACAGAAGACGTTGGAGAGGCTTGTGTTCCAAACAGACCCGGCCAGTGGCTGGAAACTGTGCAAGATGATGATGATGAATAACTTAAATAAATACGATGTTCTCAGTCTGCTGTGCAAAACATTGTTAAGGATTCTGTTCGTTTATGGCACTTCATAATGTGATAATATCTTTCACACCCCTCATGGCACCTCTCACACACGCAGTCCTCGACAGGGTTGTGGTAAGTCTTCGTTCAACATAGTTTGTAACGGATACAATGAACCGCTAGTCTGGTTAACATGTGTCGCAACACATAGGTTTTCCTACTCCAGTCTCTTGATGTCATGACGTCAGTCGTATAGAATTCTTCCCATATGTTCTGTCTGCTCCTTCTCCTGCAACTCCCGAAGTAACTTAATACTGAGGGATTTTTAACGCTCTTAAAAAATCCGAAGACTTCGGCTGGGTTAGAAGCCGCGATTTTGGGCATAGAAGCTCAGCATGCTACCAACTACGCCACCGAAGACGCCTTTTTCACTTTCACTTTGATAATAGGCCTAACTTATATGATTTTCATACCTTATTTCATCTTCTGAGGGACATTGACAGTTGAAATTACTAACCCTAGCAATTCAATTTGAATCAGTTGGAACCTTCATAGAAAAAGTAACCTATTATTTTGAACAGTCTTCATACATCGAGGTTCCTCATGCTGTGTAATGGCCATATTGACAAATTAATATTTAAAGAAACCTTATAGTCTAACTCAATATAAGAAACTGAAAGCCAATCTTGTCAAAACAAAATATGCAATATTGTACTCGAGTGATACATGTTTCAGGCATCAATTTCCCCTTCATCAGACAGAAAGAAGAATACAAGTGCAGTAACAGGATATTCTCTTCACTTATGGTCCGTTGTGTTAGCATCATTCTTCATTTGTTGGCCATCAACTCAAGAATATATTAGAAGCATGGAGTCAAAACGAAATATTAAAATGAAAAGGAAACATGTAAAAAACAATGTGGCAGTACCAAATTATATGAACTGCATTCCCTATGTAAAGACTGTGCCATTTTGCAGGGTGAACCGAGAGTAAACTAAAGACTTAAGGAAGACAGCTGGTCAGTGAGAGGACGGTTAAGATGGGAAGGAGGGTTCAGAACGGTGAGGGGTATCAGAAGGCGGGAGAAGCAATAAGGTAACACGAAAACTTGGATGTTATTAGGTTGTTTATCTGAAAAAGAATGTTATCGGAATAACTAATTTCATTAAGTAGCCTATTTTAGTGGGCTGAAGCCTTGGTTATTGTAAATTTCTAATTCTTCGAACGTGTGCATAAGAGAGTCCTTATCAAGTCAATGGAGTAGTATATTTTCATGACCTTGTTTATGTTAGTGAATTGTGTCCAGATTCGGCCAAATATTCACAAACAAATTGTATTAACAAGACTGACATCCAGTTTCTTATATTGAGTTATAAGGGTTGTTTAAATACAGATACTTAATACCACCAAATTCAAGAGATTTGAATATGTGTAGGTGGTTGTAAAAGCATAGTAACTTATTCGAGGTGGTGAGTGTTGTTTTAAAAGGTGGTAAGTTTTAAGTTAAGTTAATTCGAGATCATCAGCCCAGAGTGAATGAAAGCATAATAGTTTCTCAGAGTGAATGAAAGCATAACAGTTTCCTGCAGTTTAGCTGAAGACCTTCCAGTATACAAAGTTAACTGGTAGAAATCATTGTATGTCCACACCCAATTTACAGATTCATCTGCTCATCAAATATCAACAAGCAATTTTAATAATTACTTACGATACAGTATTAATAAATGAACTCTTGACTGCCAACAAAATTAATAAATGTCAAACAAGATTGGTTACAAAGTAATCAGTTTCGGGTATTAGGAACTATACTAGGTGGGTATAAAAAGAAGCGGCCCCAAGTTAATTCTCCTTGAGTTAAACATCAAATCACGAACGGCTAAATAAACAGGACATTACTTACCTGAATAAACTGTATTGTGATAGCAGATTTGCCGACACCTCCGCCTCCAACAACTACTAATTTATAAGTCTGGGCGTAACTCTGTCTTTCAGTTTGCCTCGACATTTTCGTTAAATTATTGTTTCAGTTTACTATCACACAAACACGGATCACTTACTGTCTCAACATACACACACTCCAACAAAATAAGTTACAAACACCCAACACTCCAACTCGCCACTTCCACTCCACTTGTGACTTATTTCAAAGAATATTATGTACTAATATGGCCGCTTGTTATTGCAATTGCACATTTTTGCATTGCCTTATTGATCTTCCGTAGCCTCCTCTTCTTGCTTATATAGATGACACTTGCAGGAAAACATAACCGAAGATTGGTGTGTTCATGGTACTGCAAACAGTTAGTTCTATCTCTGGCCACTAGAGATCTTGTGTTGATAGTTTCACTAACAGATGTCACGACAGATGCATAGTTTTACAGTAGGTTTAATCTCTTGCTACTAGAGAGTGTTGTACCAAAGTACATGGCATATGTGCTCCAAGGAGATCGTAATATAATATTCAAAGAGGTCCGCAAAATATGCAAATTTACATAAATTGTCCGGTCCTCGCAAAATTTGTTATTTGAATTTGCTCATTTTGTGCACCACAAGACATGATATCTCTCACAAGTTGTTCGATAGAATTCGCAGATTCTGCTGCAGGCTGGTAATAACTACAATGACCATATTCTACAAAGTGCGGTCGCCATATTCAGCCCAACCACTCCACCAGCTGATAGTGTCACTGCAGCTTAGGGTGAATAGGAAGCGAAGAAAGCACACATTAAAATAAAACTGGAACACCGGAATCTTATATAATATCTATTACATTTTTAATAATATTTATTTTTTCCAGAAGTCGAAACATGGTACCCATTGCAATAGTTAGCTTTCTAATGAAATCTACCTAATACTTCATTGCGCACTATGTGCATGAACGTGGTTCTTACGATCCGTCATTAGTACAACATTTTGTGAGGGATTCTCAGTTTACATGATAGTCGTGATATCGTTCACATGGGCTGTCACATCTCATGCACCTACACTCAGGACGTGGTTAGCGAAATTTCTTCGTCCGACATGGTGAAAACCATGCACCGATAGTCGAATCATAACGTTCCTCAACTCATATAGAATTAAGTTTCCATATTATGATAATAGAATAAGGTGTAAATAGTTGTCCAATAAGATTGTATCTCTTAAGATCTGTTATTATAATAAGTATAAATAGTTATAGTATTAGTATTACTGTATATACCTATTAGTACTTTTATTTTATAGATGTAAATTCTGACGTGTCCTATATCAAAAATGTATTGTATACATGTATTTGATCAAATGGAAATAATAAAACTATCTATCTATCTAACTACCATGCGTCCATGCCCGCTTGGCCATCGCATCACACAGGTAGAAATCCTCCCATATGCTGATCTTTTTCTGATGAAGCTCTTGTCGAAGTTCGTTACCGGTATATGCTTGAGTGGCTGGAAGCAGAAGCTTCATACGCAACTCCTCCACGAAAAACAATTCTCTAGACAGCTCGCAAACAAGGCGGGTTGTATATTTGGACAGGCAAAGCACTCTCTTTAAAAATGATGCTTTCGCCTTCTGTATACTGTGTAAATGCCTCTTTGCAAGGGGTGTCCATATATTATCTAATCCATGTGTCACTACAGGGCTAACTTTCAGATGAAGAACCTCAATGGCAGAAAGGAGCGACTGTTTACTCAGAGAATTGATATTACTAATTGTTCTAATGGCAGCGTTAACTAGTTCTTTCACATGGATAGAGAAAATGTTTCTCGATGTCTGAAAAGTGATTCCCTGATATCGGTAGTTCGCGACTGTCTTTAGTATTCTCTTTCCTCCTTTTCTGGAGGTCATAGATTCAGTTTTATCCTCATTGAGCCTCAGCTTGTTCACTTTCGCCCATTTAGTAACGTTCTTGAAGATTGACTATACATCTACTTGGGAAGTCCCGGTCAAAACCATGTCATCTGCATACATAAGGATATTGACATTTTCCGATTTTGCCACTTCTACTTGCTGAAGCAAGGGAATGAGGGGGCCACTCTGCAGAACACCAATAGTTTGAAGGAGTGGTTGAGAAAAAAACAGGAAAATGAGGACACAAGAAAACACACATATAATAATGACGACAGTAGGTTAACAGTTTATTTACACGAATTGCATGAGATCATTTATGTAAAATTATCTGCTTCGGGATCGTATAATACAAGATAACATTAGACAGTATTAATAAGAGAAAATATACCAATAGAAAGTATACTTCAGTTATTCTACCGTAAGGTACTTAGATAGCAGCGCTAGTTACAAAGTAATTCGAAGGCATAACGCTGAATGGAAATAAATGTCTGGGACGTGTATGAAACAACTACCGATACGAATAGCTATAATGTAGACCGCTCTAAAGCAGGAGATTATACTTACATATCCGTTCTGGTACCGGTATATGTGGTCCAGAGGTGTTTATAGAGTTTTATTGGGGGGAGGGGAAGGGGGGGGTACTATCTGGAGATTTAGGGACATGGAATAGTCCCCAAATAGAAGGGAGTCAGGGGATCCTCCCAGGGAAACGATTGTATAATTTGGTGCAAAATGATGAGCTTTGAGACTAACTGGCATTTTATTAATGTCAAACACAACTAAGACTTTTTTTTTTTTTTTTTTGTCGTTTACCCTCCAGGTTGGTGGAACTCACCACTACCGCCTCTACGGGCAGTGTCCTAGAGCTGGGAACATCGAATCGGAAGGGATACAACTGGTGAGGTGGGATTGGCACCTCGCCCAGGTGGCCTCACCTGCAAAGCGAACAGGGCCTTATGAGGGAAGGTAAGGGATGGTTAGGATAGACAAGGAAGAGGGAAGGAGGCGGCCGTGGTTGCCCGAAGACGAAGTGGGAAACCACGGAAAACCACTTCGAGGATGGCTGAGGGGGAATCGAACCCCCTCTACTCATTTGGGCCACCCGAGGCTGAGTAGACACCGTTCCAGTCCTCGTACTGTACCCTTTTACCTACCAATACCTGTTGAATCCCTGGATAGCAGCTGGATCGTAGAACCTGAAAATGCCCCGGCTCTAAAGACCCCCCAAGTTCTACCAACAGACACAGGGATAATAGGGCCACTCGAATACCTAACAGGATGTATTAAGACTGACCAAGGCTCAGAAAAAGAAAAAACTAGCTCAAAACACGAGAATTCTTCAAAAGGAAGAAAGAATCTCAAAGGTGTGGTAAACACTAAAATACCTAGCGATGGCCCCCTTAATACACCCTTCCATCACCTCTATAAAGCATCACGCAATAATTAAAACCAAGTAGTAAAGTAGTTTATTGTAAGAATAAACAAGACAGAGAAATATCAATTTCGTCGATACCACGACCAATCAAAAAAAAACAATCTCATTGATAATATTGGATTATCTTCCAGGAAAAAAAATATATATTTTACCCATTATCACAACTAACTTTTAGCTGATTAAAATATAAGGCATATTAATAATAACAATGATGATCAATCCCATAGGGTAAGCATTCACAAAAAGAGAAATATTATAAGACTTGAATACATTAAATTAATTTCGGTTCCTTAACGGAAATAACATCTTATACAAAAACATCCTGGTTATAATTACTAATCCTACACGACATCTTCAGTAACATTATATGTTCTTGTTATTGAATGAAGAAATTCATATGGCCTATTTACAGAATATAATTTACACAAAATTCCAGAATAATTTCAATTATTCTCTTCCTACTGACTTGAAGTCACGACATTCCTTTCTGTTTAATATTATTTCAATTCTTGTTTTAGGGAAATTCTGCCGAACAGTTAAGCTAAGCAAAAATTAATTGTAAAGTCAGTCTTAAATAGTTATCGGTTTTCTTTTTAAACATACATCTTATGACAAAATTGTTATATTAGTTTTACTGGAAATATTTAACCGAATATCCACACAAGATTCCCAACAATACTGCTCAGAAAAAATATTAATCTTCACACAGGCATTTTCACGATAACAGCGATAAAGTTAACAATGACCAATTATTAACCATACTAGGTTAAAACAACACCTCTCTGGGTTAAAACCCCAATCAATCTAATCCTGATTGGCACACCTAGCTCAATCTTCAACAAGAAAAATATGCTTTACAAAGCATTGCATCAATATACTTAAACACAAAGACATTACTCATAGTACATGCCTCTCTAAAGACCAATATGCACCTATAATAGGAGCCTTACTGTTATAAATCCACAATTATGCAAATCAGCTGTTTATGGTAAAAATCCTGAACTCGAAAAATATGATCCCGTAACAGATTACCAACAAAGCCCAGTGGATTTCAGAAATATTCCACCTAACTTTAAAAACTTGCCTTACATTGATTTATTACAAGGTCCATAATTCTTAAACGTATGACTTATAGTAAGTTGTCCCTGGGATTATCCTCGCAAATTTGGATGTCGTTCAAATACCCTCTTACTATAGAAAAACTATAGCACTAAAGGCAATGATATCAATTTAATCCAGTGTTAACATCAAAAAAAAAAAATATAAACTGTATATAACGCTGCCCAACCACACAAACTGAGGTTGTAAAGTGATCTATAAAAAATAAATTCAATCTCAAAATAAGATCCTCCCTGAATTTCCCGAACGCGAAAATGTCGATGGATTAGACCTACAGCATGGATCTAGGTTAGCAACAAAGGCTAAGCGACTAATGACCCATTAGGCAATCCATTTCGAAAATCACGCTCAGAAAACACAAGTTAAATCTGTTATAAAAAAACTGAAGAAAATATAGTCCAAGGACTCGAAGTAAAATTTAGAATAACTGGGTTCGAAAACTTCCTAGTATCTTAATCAAAATACGAAAAGGAAAATTCCCCTCCAAAGAATACGATAATCCAAGCGAAAGTGCTTAAAGAACAATGCACTAGAATATGAAAACTCAACCAAAGTTCTCAAAAGAAAATTGCGTTACTAAAAATGTTCTTACACAAGAAAAACTGTAAATCTTCTTCCTACTTTTGCTTCTCGACAAATAAGAATGAGCATGTCAGTTAAATACTGTAAAATACTACTGAAATTATTAATTTATTCATCAAAATTACACAAAGGATGCACTCATTTTTATGAGTCAAAATCCTGGCATCATAGGAGGTCAGTTTCGAAATGAACATCGAACCTGCACTTTCTACTGAACCATTTAAACTACAAAATCAAATATGGCAAAGTGGTATTTATAAATGTCCACGCTACACTACTGTAACAAGTTGAAGTGATCAGTACCTTTGGCGAATCTAGATGAGGAAAAAAGGATATCGTTGGCCATAATCAGCTCCAAACCAACAGAAAATATGCTGGACTTCAACTGGGTTTCCATAGAACGAACCAAAGTCCTCCCAGGCTCGAACAACACCCGGTCGGTCGAAATAGTTCCAACATATCCTGGCGATATCTTCCCATACATATTCGAATACCAACGGAAGGACCGCACACAGTTTATCAACTCAACACGAAGCGAAGGTGAACTCGAACCGTCACTAACAAGTTCCAATATGTGAACGCGCGTGTGAACAAGTTCACGAGGGTCGACGCGGTCCCTCTCGACATGAGAGTCGCGTGCACACTTCATGCTAAATGAAAGTTGCCTTCGACAAGTCCCCGCTGTACCCTGCTAATGCAGTATTCTTAAATCAATTTAGCCTACCATCGTAGTGGATATAAGCTTCATATTGTCCCTTCCCCTTGACGCCTTGCTTGAGAATGTACTCTTTTCAAAAGGTATAATCACTGTGAAGAGTGAATCAAATCTAGGCTGCATTTCCACGACGGTTTATATGCAGAGTTTCGTGACACATCACGGCTGAGCTCGCTGTCGTGATTATAAAAGTATCCATCCGCATGGCCCGTTAGTTGCTGTAGACACACAGTCGCAGAGGTAAATTATTACATGTTTAAGACCATGTCTGAGCCCTATTAAACACGTTTCTACTTCACGTAGAATGCTTAACGAACTAGAATACACTTCAGCACGGTCACACGTTTTTAAAACTCCCGTTAGCTGGCGATTTTACTTTCACTGATTTCCAGCTCAACCCTCTGCGCTGTCAAGTTCTATACACATTGTGCTCTGCACGAGGTCGCCTGAGTCTCACATCTGCTTCCCCCACTACCACACACGTCATGCCTCGATACGAAATATATCGCAGTCGAAACGTAATCAGCAGTGAGTTAACATATCATCTTCTGTTCTTTATACTTCCTTAATAATGACTTTCTTAATAATAGCTTTCTGCCATGGAAATATACATATATACACATGTATCTGCTTACAAAAAGCGCTAAATATGCATTAATTTGTATTAATCACTCTCAGGTGAATCGATCGATATGGTGTTAGACACAGTCAACATGGTTATTATCGATGACCTTCGGGATTCTCGTCGGAAACACGAGCTCTGCCGATCTCGTTCATGATAGCATGGCTTTTTCTTGCTGCAGACCAGCTGTTATGATCGACTTCAGAGGCTAGTTAGGAAGTTACAGGGTGTTCCCAAAATACTGTAACCATGTCTGTACTTAAGCCCTTTTATGAATAATGGTGCATTTTCCCTTTGATGCCTTAAATAAAAGTCTCCTCAACTTTTATTTACACCATTCCAGGTAATCTCAGCATATGTAGCATTATTCAGTCAACACTCAGTCTATCTTCTTCACATATCTTTTCAGGTTTTTTGCATTGAAACGACCTATCATTTCTCTTCCATTTAGGCTTACTACCTCATAACAATTATTTCCGAACGACCTAGCAATCTTATAGGGTCCGTGGAAGACATAGGAAAACTTGGTGAATTGCTTCTTAGCCACATCTGCTTTCGTCGGTTTCTTGACGAGAATCATCTCGCCTACTCTCATCGGTGGCCGATATCTTTTATTTCTGATTCGTTTATGCCGCTTCTCGGCTGCATCCATCAAGCTTTCTCTAGCTGAATTAATTCTTTCTTGGACTGTAGGCTCCCTGTCCTTAGGTAGAAATCTCACGATCTCTGTCCAGGCTCTTTCTGGCCTCTAAACAAAGCCTCAGTTGTCCGTTCGCTTTCTTTACCACAGTTACTGGATTCAAATACGAAGAAGCCTGTTTTTTTATTATACCATCTCTCTCCATTTTATCTATGATCTCTTTGACCTCATCATGGTATTTTTCTGGGATAGGATAAAGCTTGGCTTGATAAGGGGATTCATCTATTAGCCTAATCTGGTACTTGAAGTCTCTAATCAAACCAGGTTTATCATCGAAGATGTCCGCAAACTGACAAATCAAGTCGTCAAATTCTTCTTTCACATTTTTAAATCCCTCGGCTTTCAAGGTATATTGTTCCCTCACTTGCTCAGTTTCTTCAACTACGTGATCTAGGATTTCCATTCTAGGGATATCTCTATTAATTTCGTTTCCATCCATTTCCTCCATCACTACATCCTCTGTACTTTCTTCCTTGAATCTTATTATTCCTTTGTCCATGTCGATGATTGCTCTAGCTTGAGTAATAAAATCGATCCCTAGTATGACGTCAAAATTAATATTCTTAACGACTATGAAAATATGTTCGTAACTTCTCTCATTGATCCAGAATTTCATTAGAATCTGCACTTTGCATTTCATAGTTTTATCCTTAAATATCCCACGAATTTTTGTTGGAGATGCTGGAAGAATGGTAAATTGATTTTCTGGTTTCAATCTCTCAAAACAGTCCTCGTCAACTATAGAGATCATAGCACCTGTGTCCATCAAGGCTTTACAATGTTGTAGACCAATTAGTATATCAATAACGGGAAGTTCAACTATCCTTCCTCTCGGTTTCGTTTCTGGTTCAAATAGAAGGTCTTCGTCAGTAGCTTCAAATATTTCAAAAATCGTGATATCAGAGGAATGCGTGGCAACGTCAGTTATTAATTTCGCCCGGAAATTGGCGTTTTTTTTTCTCGATCCGGAGCTCTTTCTGAACTCCGACCTTCTCTGCTAGTACTGGGTTGTGACTTATCTAGATTTTCATCCTTTCTTTCCTTCGATTTTCTTCGTCCAACCTCCGTGGACTTATCTCGCCCTCTCTTGAGCCTCTCCTGTTGCACTTTTTTATCGGACGCCTCCGTTCGATAATTGTTGTATCTTGAGTACCCTTGATTTTGTCTGTTATCTCTATTGTCTCGGGTATCTCTATCATTCCTATTATATCTGTTATCTCTATTGTCTCGGGTATCTCTATCATTCCTATTGTATCTGTTATCTCTATTGTCTCGGGTATCTCTTCGATAAAAATTTCTCTCCTCGTAGCGACGTTGCCAAGGCCTCTCCTGGGCGTCCCTACGTTGGTTTTCCCATCTCCTCTCTTCCTGATGGGTATTTCTAATAGGACCTATTCTATCATCTCTTCTTTGTTCGAAACGATCCGTCTGCTGTGTACGGTTCATCATTACCGCGTTTACAACTTTCGATTCCTGCCTGGCATTTTTGACTATTGTAGGTTGCGTCATCATACTCATGTGATCTAATCGACGTAACAGGTCATCTAACGACGTTAAAGACGATACTCCGGAAGAAATAATTGATTTCCTTACTTCCGCAGGCAATTGACGTGAGATAGCTTCAAGGAGTTCTTCCTGGGTTAACGGCGGCTGAAGAAAACGGAGTTTTGCTAACTGACACGCAAAGTATTCAGCGTAGCTGGTTGGTCCTGTACTGGAGTACTTGCGTGAATAGACTTCTGATCTCACATTCTGTTGGACCTCGATCGACCAAAATCTTTGTATGAAGGCTTCCGAAAACTGCTCAAAGTTGTCAAATGTGTAACGAAAAGCCCTGAACCATTGTAACGGAGCATCGGTGAGAAACCTTTCCACCATACGTAGCTCACGCTCACGTGGCACATGTGACTCCAAAAAGTAATCTCTTAATGTCCTGACAAATTCGATTGGTGTCATTCTATCCAAATTGCTAAACTTTCTAGGTTTGTCATCAAAATTTCGTATTATGGTTACATTCGGTGTCCTTTCCGATGATTTCGAAGTATAATCACCCACGCCTACGTTGGGGTTCGGAGAACTAAAAGTTTCCCTGCTTGTTCGAATGGGACTCGAATGTTCCATTTGACTGAGCCGAACGTTGGGTTCGTTGTTGGAAGATTCCTGTATCATCCTTTCCCTACCATCAGGTACTATCACTTCAGGTTGTTCAACTACAACTCGAAAATCGGACTGTAAAAGTGATCGCAATTGATCTTTTAGAGTATCTAAACTGATATGCCCCTCTAGATTAATTTGCTCGAGACCCTTTCTAATTTCATTAATCTCGGAAGTTTTCTTCTCCCTGACCTCATTTAACTCTATCTTACTTTGGTCGACTTTAGTTTCAACATTGTTAATACGCTTCTCTAAATCGGATATGTTATTAACCTGAGTATTTTGAATTCCATCCATTCTTTTGCTTAGATCTTCCCTAACATTTATTATGTCTTTGCTATTAGTTGCAAGGCCAGTGGCAAGTTTAGATTCTAACTTAGATTTCTCAACTTTAAAACATTCCTCATTAATTTTCATAATATCTTGACGAAATGTTACAATATTATCACTTATGATCCCTTTCAAGTCGATGTCAAAATCATCCCTGAGAAGTTTCGTATGATCAGTGACTTGAGCTCGGAGTGTCCCCATTTCACATTTCAACTGTTCCAGGCTATTCTGGGTCTGATTAGTGTCATGGGAAAACTGCAGCTGAAGTGCTTCTAAATTTTTTTTACTGAGCTTCACACTCTTTTCAAAGTCTAGTCTAATCTCAACTTGAAATTCTTTATTAGATTTTTCTAGCTCCATTAACTTAACCTCCGTCTGATTTTGACTAGTTTCGATTTTTCGGACCTCTAGCTCCATTTTATTTTGACTGGATTCTATTAATCCCACATCTGTTCTTAAATCATTGATTTGGGATTGCATAATCCTTACATTAGAGTTTACATCCTTTACAGTTTCCTCAATTCCCCTTTGACTAGTCTGAATATTGTTAAGATCTGTTTGGATTGATGTTTGACTAGTTTGCATATTGTTAAGATCTGTTTGGATTGATGTTTGACTAGTTTGCATTGAAGTTTGACTATTTTGGATTCTTTCTTGGGCAACCTGTACCAGGCCAACATTAGCCCGTAATGTACTGATATCTAGTTGAGTTTTTCTATTATCATCCTGGATATCTTCGATATTAGATTCTACACTGGTAACCTTCTTTTCTACCCTTTTAGAACTGTCATTGATAGCCTTCAAGGAGGATTGCATAGTATCAATTTCCCCCCTGATACCTTCAGCAACTGCACCCTGCACAGTTTCAGACATATGGTCTAATGCAGATCTAGTTTGGACCTTAATATTTTCTATGTCCTGATTCAAATTGTCCATTTTATGTTGAATAATTTCAAACATCTTCTTAACGTCACCAACAGTCACCATATTACCTTCAGACATGCTTCACTACACTTCACAAGAAATAAGAATACCACACCAACAAAGCACAGCGAGAACATCTACAAACAACCACCATTTACCATATATGCTCATTCTTATTGTCTGGCGTTACCTTAAAATAAACTTATGTCTAAACACAAAGTGCCCCATTTCATTTGGGATCGACCATATACAAGTGCGTGTTGGTTTATATCGGTGAAGGTCTATGATTCTACCATTACTTAAATTTTAAATTTACTACAAATACTTCTATTTTTAATGATGTCAGCAATGATCATCAGCCGGAAACAAGTAGAACAAATTATTAACAAAGCGTGTGGCACCACTCCAATACATAAAATAAAATAAAAATTAATAATGGTTGCAATACCACTTGTGGGTCAAGTAGCTCGAGTATCCTCGTAATTGCTTTGTTCCATAGGAATTCCAATAGTTCGTGCCAAAATATTGGTTCACCATTATTTTATCGCCTTGATTCATAGTCACACAAGAAACACGGTGTTCCAATTCGCGATCTGTGTTACATGATCATAAACTAATTTCCACTTTGTACTTTCAGTTTCAAGTTTGGCAGAATTATGGCATTCAACTCCCTGGTATTCGCTCTGGTATTCCAGTTTTTCGAAGCCCCTGAGCTGGGCGCCACCTAATGTACCCTTTTACCTACCAATACCTGTTGAATCCCTGGATAGCAGCTGGATCGTAGAACCTGAAAATGCCCCGGCTCTAAAGACCCCCCAAGTTCTACCAACAGACACAGGGATAATAGGGCCACTCGAATACCTAACAGGATGTATTAAGACTGACCAAGGCTCAGAAAAAGAAAAAACTAGCTCAAAACACGAGAATTCTTCAAAAGGAAGAAAGAATCTCAAAGGTGTGGTAAACACTAAAATACCTAGCGATGGCCCCCTTAATACACCCTTCCATCACCTCTATAAAGCATCACGCAATAATTAAAACCAAGTAGTAAAGTAGTTTATTGTAAGAATAAACAAGACAGAGAAATATCAATTTCGTCGATACCACGACCAATCAAAAAAAAACAATCTCATTGATAATATTGGATTATCTTCCAGGAAAAAAATATATATTTTACCCATTATCACAACTAACTTTTAGCTGATTAAAATATAAGGCATATTAATAATAACAATGATGATCAATCCCATAGGGTAAGCATTCACAAAAAGAGAAATATTATAAGACTTGAATACATTAAATTAATTTCGGTTCCTTAACGGAAATAACATCTTATACAAAAACATCCTGGTTATAATTACTAATCCTACACGACATCTTCAGTAACATTATATGTTCTTGTTATTGAATGAAGAAATTCATATGGCCTATTTACAGAATATAATTTACACAAAATTCCAGAATAATTTCAATTATTCTCTTCCTACTGACTTGAAGTCACGACATTCCTTTCTGTTTAATATTATTTCAATTCTTGTTTTAGGGAAATTCTGCCGAACAGTTAAGCTAAGCAAAAATTAATTGTAAAGTCAGTCTTAAATAGTTATCGGTTTTCTTTTTAAACATACATCTTATGACAAAATTGTTATATTAGTTTTACTGGAAATATTTAACCGAATATCCACACAAGATTCCCAACAATACTGCTCAGAAAAAAATATTAATCTTCACACAGGCATTTTCACGATAACAGCGATAAAGTTAACAATGACCAATTATTAACCATACTAGGTTAAAACAACACCTCTCTGGGTTAAAACCCCAATCAATCTAATCCTGATTGGCACACCTAGCTCAATCTTCAACAAGAAAAATATGCTTTACAAAGCATTGCATCAATATACTTAAACACAAAGACATTACTCATAGTACATGCCTCTCTAAAGACCAATATGCACCTATAATAGGAGCCTTACTGTTATAAATCCACAATTATGCAAATCAGCTGTTTATGGTAAAAATCCTGAACTCGAAAAATATGATCCCGTAACAGATTACCAACAAAGCCCAGTGGATTTCAGAAATATTCCACCTAACTTTAAAAACTTGCCTTACATTGATTTATTACAAGGTCCATAATTCTTAAACGTATGACTTATAGTAAGTTGTCCCTGGGATTATCCTCGCAAATTTGGATGTCGTTCAAATACCCTCTTACTATAGAAAAACTATTGCACTAAAGGCAATGATATCAATTTAATCCAGTGTTAACATCAAAAAAATATATATAAACTGTATATAACGCTGCCCAACCACACAAACTGAGGTTGTAAAGTGATCTATAAAAAATAAATTCAATCTCAAAATAAGATCCTCCCTGAATTTCCCGAACGCGAAAATGTCGATGGATTAGACCTACAGCATGGATCTAGGTTAGCAACAAAGGCTAAGCGACTAATGACCCATTAGGCAATCCATTTCGAAAATCACGCTCAGAAAACACAAGTTAAATCTGTTATAAAAAAACTGAAGAAAATATAGTCCAAGGACTCGAAGTAAAATTTAGAATAACTGGGTTCGAAAACTTCCTAGTATCTTAATCAAAATACGAAAAGGAAAATTCCCCTCCAAAGAATACGATAATCCAAGCGAAAGTGCTTAAAGAACAATGCACTAGAATATGAAAACTCAACCAAAGTTCTCAAAAGAAAGTTGCGTTACTAAAAATGTTCTTACACAAGAAAAACTGTAAATCTTCTTCCTACTTTTGCTTCTCGACAAATAAGAATGAGCATGTCAGTTAAATACTGTAAAATACTACTGAAATTATTAATTTATTCATCAAAATTACACAAAGGATGCACTCATTTTTATGAGTCAAAATCCTGGCATCATAGGAGGTCAGTTTCGAAATGAACATCGAACCTGCACTTTCTACTGAACCATTTAAACTACAAAATCAAATATGGCAAAGTGGTATTTATAAATGTCCACGCTACACTACTGTAACAAGTTGAAGTGATCAGTACCTTTGGCGAATCTAGATGAGGAAAAAAGGATATCGTTGGCCATAATCAGCTCCAAACCAACAGAAAATATGCTGGACTTCAACTGGGTTTCCATAGAACGAACCAAAGTCCTCCCAGGCTCGAACAACACCCGGTCGGTCGAAATAGTTCCAACATATCCTGGCGATATCTTCCCATACATATTCGAATACCAACGGAAGGACCGCACACAGTTTATCAACTCAACACGAAGCGAAGGTGAACTCGAACCGTCACTAACAAGTTCCAATATGTGAACGCGCGTGTGAACAAGTTCACGAGGGTCGACGCGGTCCCTCTCGACACGAGAGTCGCGTGCACACTTCATGCTAAATGAAAGTTGCCTTCGACAAGTCCCCGCTGTACCCTGCTAATGCAGTATTCTTAAATCAATTTAGCCTACCATCGTAGTGGATATAAGCTTCATATTGTCCCTTCCCCTTGACGCCTTGCTTGAGAATGTACTCTTTTCAAAAGGTATAATCACTGTGAAGAGTGAATCAAATCTAGGCTGCATTTCCACGACGGTTTATATGCAGAGTTTCGTGACACATCACGGCTGAGCTCGCTGTCGTGATTATAAAAGTATCCATCCGCATGGCCCGTTAGTTGCTGTAGACACACAGTCGCAGAGGTAAATTATTACATGTTTAAGACCATGTCTGAGCCCTATTAAACACGTTTCTACTTCACGTAGAATGCTTAACGAACTAGAATACACTTCAGCACGGTCACACGTTTTTAAAACTCCCGTTAGCTGGCGATTTTACTTTCACTGATTTCCAGCTCAACCCTCTGCGCTGTCAAGTTCTATACACATTGTGCTCTGCACGAGGTCGCCTGAGTCTCACATCTGCTTCCCCCACTACCACACACGTCATGCCTCGATACGAAATATATCGCAGTCGAAACGTAATCAGCAGTGAGTTAACATATCATCTTCTGTTCTTTATACTTCCTTAATAATGACTTTCTTAATAATAGCTTTCTGCCATGGAAATATACATATATACACATGTATCTGCTTACAAAAAGCGCTAAATATGCATTAATTTGTATTAATCACTCTCAGGTGAATCGATCGATATGGTGTTAGACACAGTCAACATGGTTATTATCGATGACCTTCGGGATTCTCGTCGGAAACACGAGCTCTGCCGATCTCGTTCATGATAGCATGGCTTTTTCTTGCTGCAGACCAGCTGTTATGATCGACTTCAGAGGCTAGTTAGGAAGTTACAGGGTGTTCCCAAAATACTGTAACCATGTCTGTACTTAAGCCCTTTTATGAATAATGGTGCAGTACCACTTTTCAAATTTTGTGGCAGAGCAGGGAATCGAACCCAGGACCTCCGGGGCGGCAGATAACCATGCTGACCGCTACGCTACGGAGGCGACTCAGACCTTTTTTTAAATTAATACAACCATCTTGCTTTACTTGATAGTATTTAGATGGAAAGAATTAACATTACGGTACTGTTTTGATTTACAACTTACTCTAAAATATAAAATCCAGGTTTCTTGAAGCATTATCAAATCGGTTTATAACTTCATCGTCAGTGATTTGTATGTCTCTGTGAATAGATATTAATGCTAGACCGTTCAGTCTGTTTTCAGGCGTAGAATTTAAGTATGATTTCAACGCACTCAAACTCCGTTTGGCGGTAGCTACAGAGGCAGGCAAAATTGCCAAAAGTTTGATAAGGTTATAAAAGTTAGGGAAAACAATTTTGTCACACGCTTCAAGGGCACTTGTTGCTTCTCGTTAGGTTCTTAAGAGAGAAGGCAATGGAGCACATAATAAAAGGTTACGTTGTAAGTTGTTACACATAATATCAGAGCGAACTGATTGCCATACAGTTTACATCGCTCTACCGTCGCTTCGCAACGTTGCGATATGTCTCTTGGTAACAACAGTGCATGATAAGTATAATGGTTTTTAATGTTTTAATTCGTCAACAGATATTTTGTCACATAATATTTCATTATAAATTAAAACGCCCCTGAGGTGGACTTAGCCTTTTGTTTGGTAGTTTTCTTGTTAGTTATCTGTTCCTTGCCGATATCTTTCTTTCCTAATCTTCCGCTGGTGCTTTGCCCCTTGCTACCTTCTCTTAAATTTCCATCATCTTCTAAACGCGTCGGCATTGCGCATAAATCTCTTCCCTTGAGCTGCTTGTTCTTACAAGGAACTCCTTTCTCTCACTCCCCTAGCTTGCCTTGCAACTGGGGAAGAGTTCCCTTCGCCAGGCTCGTTATCTGGCCAAATCCTTGTGCTCAGTTTGATTACCGCATTCATTTCCTCATATCTCAGCGTGTATGCAGACACCGTGCGACGTCTCTACGTTGTTCTTTCGGGACTCGAGACCCTAACTATAAACTAGAACTTCATTCAAACTTTGAGAACTCTTCTTACTTCGAACATCTAGCATATTTCATGCTGCTCCCATTAGTCGACTGCTTACACTACTCTTCGTCTTTCACAGCCTTGGGGGCGCTCTTCGAGGTCCCATTCAACTTTGAGCCTACTTCGCTTACGGTCACTCTCCTTGCTTGTTCTTCGTGAATAGAAGCAATTCAGATACTCACTTAAAGCTCGCTCTTCAGGAATTCTTGGATCTTATTTAATGCTTCGATTGATTTCCATTACTCGACGTTCGAGTTCTTACGACGAAAATCTAGAATATTTCAACGCTATCCCATTACTGCATTCGCTCTTCTTTGTGTTTCACTCTTTAGGGGCGCTCGCATCTCGAGGCTCCATTCAACTCTGCGTCTTCTTCGCTTACGATCACTCTGCTTGCCTGTTCTTTATAAATTGTTGCAATTCAGTTACTCAGGGGCACCTCCTCTTCGCACTCGGGGGCTTACGCCACCATTCGTAGCCCGCTCTTCGGGCTGGATGTTATATATCTTATTAATTCTCGATTGATCTCCTCCGCTCGATGCTAATTGACATACGTTCAACCTACTCTGTGGAGCCCTGTCCACACTGCCCATTTAGTGCCCTTTGGGCCTTTCTTCGATTCATTTCGTGTCTTATTCTAATAGGGTCACCAGCATTGCCATTGTCAAGTGGTGACCTCCACGTCTGCTGCGTTCTCCTTTACTTCAGTTCTTTTTCGTCACCTTCGTTATCTTTTTTCCATTATGGATGGCCAGGTTAAAGGCAAGAGCCCTCCTCCTCACTCGTGTCCGGGTGGAATACTTATTTCCCTCTCACTTACAAGCGCAACATCTCCAAATTGCCTAAATCCTCTTCCCAAACTTCACCAGCAACTGCTTCTGGGTCTCATATGATCACCCAAACTCCAAGTCGTTCCGAGGCGTCTTCAATGGCGTAGTTAGTAGCATGCTGAGCTTCTATGCTTAAGGTTCAAACCCGGCCGAAGTCATCTGATATTTTAAGAGCGTTAAAAATCCCTCCGTATGCCTTCCTTTGGAGGGGAAGTAAAGCCGGTGGGCCCATGTCATAGATTTATGGCATGTAAAAGAATCTTCCACTAACTAAACTTGTGTGAAACAAAATTTGTAGGTTAGGTTTGATTAATGCTGTTAAGTTACAACGTTCGTCACCGGATGCTGATTGCGATGGCATCTAGTATTAGCCAAGTTCACAACTAGGTGTCACGGAGGGTAGCATTTGTTAGCGAAAGTAGGAACTACTTGAAATTATCGTCTGCAGTCCTTACTTGAATTAAAAAACAGATAACACACACTAATACAGACATCACAATTAACACCGGTTATCAGACACATTCTACACACACCCAAAGTACACGGAGCTACATGATCGCGTTTTCGCAGCCCCTAAACTAAGGAACCAACCAAGTCGTTCCGAGAGATCGGGATACACCGCTGCCAGCGTGTCCATGACCGGATGAATAAGACGACCATGATGTCCATCCGTCACTGCGATCCTGGCCGCGAGATTGCAATTTCTAGTTCACTTTTAGCATTGGAGAAGGACACAGCTTCCTGATTGGCTATTCTGACGAAACACGTCTGCAGCAAAGGATGTGATTAGTCAGCGTAGTTATAGGGTGGAACCTATCAGCGATGTCGTTCCAGGTTTGAAAATAAATATGTAGAACTTTCGCTGTTTTAACTTCGTAATTTCTTGGTACCCGTATACATTGTAATGCGCCTTGGAATAGTTGCATGATCATTGTTCCTAGGCCTTAAGTGTTTCCACATATTTTTAAATCAAGAAGAATCATTATCAGAATGTTCTTTATCGATTAACACCCCCTTGTAACCTACCATTTGGGTGATTCTGCACATAGGGGACACTTTATGGTCCTATGACTGTATAGAGTTTATTATTCTAACAACACAGTTCTATGAACAATGTATCATTGTGTGTATGCATATTTTACAAATAGACTAGATTTTAATAAAATTCTGAGAATTGAACAATACAACAAAAAATACGCAATTTGTCATTAGCATGGCTGTCCCTAGTCATCACTTCCTAAGTGTTTGCTGTTGCATTTATTGAAGTATGAGATTTCTTTTCGTTGTGAATGCATACATTTGACTAGCATATAAACCTTAAAGTAATGGAACGACATCGCTGATAGATTCCACGCTATATCTACGCTGATTAATCACATCCTTTGCTGCAGTCGTGTTCCGTCAGAATAGCCAATCACGAAGCCGTATCACTCACCAATGCTAAAAGTGAACTAGAAATTGCAATCTCGCATCCTGGCCATCCGGCTTTCTTCCCCTCTCTGATGGATCCCCCTCGCCCTTCCGTCCCTTCCACCCTCCCTCCCCCCCCCCCTCCCCTACCTCCGAGGCCAATGAGCCACTCTCTAAACACGAGTTCCTTTTCCGCCTATCCAAAGAAGTACCACTTCACAGAAGCCCTGCGCCGTACATTTCGCCATGCTAATTTCGCCACCACAGAGACTACCAATGGCGTCTATGTAAAAGCAGACGATAATGCCTTAGCCATCGTTCTCCATAGCACCGACGCCGTCCAGCAGCTAGGATCCCAGGTTTTACAGCTGAGCCTCTCCGTGCCCGTCAGCGCCTCACAGTTTCACCACCCCACACAATGCAACCTGCACTTCTCGTGTGTGATTCGGGAGTTCACCACGACCTCACGGAGAAGACGGTGTTACGTGGACTTCACACCGAACAAGTTGACGCCAAAAAGACTTAGAATCATGAATGCTGATGGTCTCACATGGATAGTGCGGATCCTCCTGACCACAGAAGCTAAGGTGGACCACCTACTCACCATAGGCGTCTTGCTCTACCGATACCACTACCGTGTAGAGCCCTCAAATCTCCCTCCCCAGCCGCCCTTCGCTGCAACCGATGCCTTGAATATAACGCTCATCCCACGGACCAATTCCGTGAACCCACGGCTCTGGCCACCGTTCCCAGCCCGCCCATGCCACCGGGACGTACCCCAACATTCGGTTGCCCCCACGGTGCAAACAATGACATGCACGAAGCTCATCCCACTTATTCCCGCAAATGCAAAACTAAGCCAGTTCCCATTCTTGACCACCCCTCGTCTGTAGCCCCAGTCACGTCCATCGACCCTCCAATCCTCCCAGCTCAATCCCAATTTCCAACTAACCAGGACCTTGATCGATTCATGATGGTTTCAATTCAGAACGTTCTCTCCTACCAACGGCTACTCGTATTGGCACAACTTCAGCGGGCGACCCAACATATATCCGCGGTCCGATTCAATCCCTCCACTCCATATTATTCCCCAACTCCCCGTGTCACAGCCGTCTAACCGTAACTATGGCGATACCAAATTATAATGTTCGAACTCCTCGGCGTACGACCTTTCTATACCACCCGCCGAACACTACTTTGCCAAACCCTTGCTATGCACTATGTAATTTAGCCTTCTTAGATGGAACCTTCCTTTGAAGTGGTCACTACGCACTACGCACTACTTCCTGGACATCAGGTGCGCTTCTGCGGGCCGATCGTCCCTACGATCTGAGGCGAGGCGGTTCGGCCCTGGCCTTCTGCCCGGCTTCTCCCTCCTCTCCATTTTCCTGAAAGTCTGATCTGTTTCATCTATTTTCCCTCCCGAGTCCTTCATCTTGTCACTGTCGACACCAACCCCCGCAATCCCATCCCAAGAGACTTTATTGCCTACGAGGCCGAATTATTTCCCCACTTTATCCATATGGCTGATCTCAACCTGCACTCTTGCACGGCTCGGGAGCTTCATAGCCTAGACGCCTATGTTCACCACATCGATGCCACTCTCGTTCCCCTCCCGCAATCCAACCGTCCCTCTCCTAACACCACCCATGACGCAGGTATAGCCCACAATTCCCTAATCCACCTGCTCAAAGTGTTTGTACTGCCCCTCATAGGAGGGGGGCATGCCCCGGTACTGGTCACCTTTCCAATTCCTCCCTGCAATTCACCACCACCACCTCCTCAGATGATTCAAAACCTTTGCTCGGTGAACTGTCAGGAGAATCGCGCCTATATTACCGATCGTCTCCGGGAGGATAACATTCCGTAGCAGGGCCAGGTGACTCTGGACGTCTTCACCGCTAAACTAGAGGATTCACTGTAGCAGGCCTCTCAGCGCTACATCCCGCCGCTCGCCGCTCACCGCTACAACACCTCCTCATCCCCCCCACCCGATTTCCTTAAAGGCTAGTCACCTCCTCACCCTTTCTCACTCCTATCACCTTTTCTACTTTTTTCTTTACCTATTTCTTTTGTTTTACTGTATTCTTTTAAATTTTACGTCTTCTTTTTACTTTATTTTCAGTATCTAACACGTCACATACACCTAATCCCCGAGCTGGGGGAATTAACCATACAAGATTAAAATCTCCAAGGTCCAGCCGGGAATCGAACCCGGGACCCTTTTGGCCAAAGTCTAGCATGTCAACCAATTAGCCACTGACCTCTTCGCACCCGTGACCGCTACTTTCTTCGAAGGCATCACCAGACACTCCAACAGTTAAAACCTTACATACAGGCTCACAAGAGTCTCTCCTGGCGCAACACCGGCACCTGGCTTAACAGTGTATCTCCCAATCTGTCCGCCTTTCAAACACTACCTTAACCGCCTGAATGGGACGAGTTCTATCCCACGCTACACAATCCTACAAGATGGAGTAGCATCGCCCGATGACTCCACAAAACTTGAGATATTTGCCAACCGTTTCCCTCGCGTCTTCCGCTATTTGCCCAACCTCTTCTTTCCACACGACCATGACGACTTCGTTACCACCGTGTCCACCCGCCCATCTTCAGCCCTCTCAGAATCATGGCTTATCATCTTATCCTCTGGATGAAATGATCACGGAAGTGGATGTCTCCATAGCCTTATCGAGAACGTCTAATACCGCTCCGGGCCCGGATTCCATCTGGTGTCACCACCTCAAGGAGACCCCTCCCGTCTTTTTACTGCTCTCACTTGGCTCTACAATTACCTGCTCCGCGCCGACTATTATTTCACATAGTGATGCTACGCTACAATGCTCCTCTTCCCGAAGTCAGACAAACCACTCTCCTCTCCACTTCCTATCGTCACATCTGCCTTACCGCCGTCCTTTTCAAGACCTTCCAGAAACTCCTCACCAAACGTATACACGCTCATCTTCATCGCCATCACCGCCCACCCCTTCTCCCAAGGTGGCGATCAAACCCCGTCTCTCAGCCCGGGATCAACGTCTACGCCTCCTCTCGGACAACTACAACCACCCAACTCTTACACTTCTCATAGCCTTAGACTTTAAGAACCCATTGGACACGGTGTTGTATGATGCTTTAATTTTTAAATTACACTATTTTCACCTTCTTCGCAACCTTTGTCAATAACTTCATCCGATATCGCACTGCAGAGATTTTAATCAACAGCCATTACTCTCGTCCTATAGCTTTCGGACAAGGGGTCCCCCAAGGTTCTGTCCTCTCTCCACTCCTCTATGCCCTATTTGTAGACGACATCCCCCAACCCTCTCCCCTTATCCGACTGTTGCAAGCAATTCGCTGATGACACTGCCAGCGTTGCACCGTGTGCCTGAGCCTCGCAAATCAACAAACAATAATTAAAAGTATATCTTGACACCTTCACTACATGGTGTGGCCAGTGGCAGCTGCGGCTTAATCCCGAAGAAACACAGACCATCCTCTTCAACTTTCACCCTCGTAAGCGGATCACGGTGTTAACGCGCAATCCTGACAATCTGACGCTTCGCTTTCATCATCGACGAATTACCCCACTGTCTTCTATTTGGGGTTGCTTTTTCATCAATTTTCCACCTTCTGTCCCCACTTTACCTCCAAGCTGACTGCCGCTCGAAAGCGCGCCTCTCTTCTCCGACGTCTGTCTGGTACGACCCGGGGTCTGGAGGCCAAAACATTGATCCACACATACAAGACTCTCCTCCGCCCCTTTCCAGTTTACGGCCATCCAGCCTGGGCTGGCTTCCCTGAGCGTCCTCTTACCCCTTTCTTCAACTCAACCACCGACTCCTTCGTGTGGCCCTGCGGCTTCCGTTCATGTGTCCCACAGTTGATCTCCTTGAGAGTATGGCATTGCCTTCCCTCACCTCATACACTGAACCCGTACACAGGCCATTCCTGTCGCAGCCCCTATATTTGCCTAGCCTCTTCGTATGCCCTTGCGCACGAAACTCGGCATTTATAGCCTCAAAGCCCTTCTCCCAGCACTGGGAAAAAAAATAGCGTTTCAATGACAAGCATCACTATCATCATTGTTTTCCTTCTCGTTCAATGACCTCGTAGTTCCGCCCCTTAAAACAACAACTAACTAACTTCTCGTTCAGGGGCAGACGACCTCGTAGTTCCGCCCCTTAAAACAACAATAACTAACTAACTAACTTCCTTCTCGTTCTTGTCCCCTTCACTCTATTTATCCTTCTTTCTTTCTGTACTACTTTGCTTTCACTACCGTATGTTCATTCCCACCCCTTCGCGAGTTTCATCTTTCCTCCATATCGCCACTCGGCCGTTCTCTCCCCATTCTTTCTATTCTTCTATCGTTCTTCCTTTATTTATTTATTTATTTATTTATTCATTTTACTTTTTCTAGTATTTCTGTTTTCTTAAGCCCCCTTGCGCTGCACCGTCTTCTTTCAGTCCCTTTTCCTAGTGTTATTTCCTTACTCGTACTATTCCAGTTCTTTCACTCTTCCTATCCCAGCTTATTTGCATCACCCTCACACACCTCCATTGTTGCCTGACTGCCCCTTCTATTTTTGTTAGCTACTCCTCCCATCTAACCTACTCACTCTTCATCCCCTTAGTAATTCAACCAAAGTTTAACATCTCCTTTTCATTTATATCTATTTTATTTATTTATGTATTATTGCCGTGAATCATTTTTCCATTACTCTCAGCTCCACGTATCTAAATACTGTATCTTCCGGTTCCTTGTCCTCGTTAATATACCCTAACTTTCACCTCGAAATTGTTATGTCCTGTCTTCTCACCTCAAAATCTGACCCTTCTGTTTACAACCCCCTTACGTCACTGGCCCGAAGAGATGGCAAAATTGTCCAAGGGGACCCGCTGTCAGAGTGGCCATTGTCATGCGGTGGAATTAAACAACTGCTTACACACACACAGTAGGCGTTTTTTAATATCTTATGAGGGTTTTATTTTATATCCCTGCCCAAACCATTAATTAAACTTTTTGTTTTCTCTGTACAACAGTGATGGAATGATTGTGTCGACTCTGGGGCGTGCAATGACAGTGAAATTTAAGGTGAATGGCCTACAGTGTTACGGGTGGTACTAAGAAATCTGAAAGCTATCTGAAATAGCTGGAGGTGGTAAATGCTTGCAGGAACATAGATAAAAGAGAGTGGCCAATGTATTCGCATGTTCACAGAATTTTGAATTATATCCTTCTCCCTTTTATTTTCACTGGCAAAATTAATCAACTCATTTTCCAAACTTCCCATATAATTCCATTGATTTACATTATTTTGTCTTTGCCCTTCGTTATGTCCTTTTAGTTAAAACCGTACAGTATTTAACACAATTAAAATTAGAGATGCGTGTGCTGCCACAGGTTCCCAACTAAACACCGATTTGCTATTTTTTCTACGAAGGGTTCTTAGGTAAGGAAGAGGATAGTTTTGTTCTGTGACTATGAGCTCTTCGTAGCTTGAATTTCCACAAGAAAATTTTTGGGAGAGTTTTTCAATGTCACATTTCACAAAAATATATGTTTTCCGCTTAATAAATAAATTTGATGGCCATGGAACAGATTTCTCAAGTTTTCCCAAACGCTATGCACTTCTTTCGTTTTGTTTTGACCGATAATACTAAATTTATAACGTTTGTTCCAGTCTGCGATATTTGCTTCTCGAGCTTGTTATAAGGTTTTCATATCGCTGCAGCATCTCATTCAAAGATTCTACTGTGTTCATTTTTGATGAGGAAGGAAGCTGGCTGCAATTCACGATGTCAGGTTCTTTGAGTGAAGACATTTTGGATTTAAAATTATAGCATTAGGTTACGTACCTGTCACTACAATGAATGGTAGATTAGAATTACCGTGCCAGTACCTGCAGTAGCGTAGCCAAGATTTTAGTTTGGGGAGGCATTAGGTCCTCATCTATTACCGCAGCAGTTCATATATTTTTATTTTAGCCTATTTTCATTTATGAAAGAAATAGGCTTATGAGATCACCACTTGTCCATGTGTGTGTGTGTGTCCCTAATAAAATCTAAACGCCGAAGCGATTTCAATGAAACTCGGTAAAGTAGGCCAACGAAGTTTTCCGACAAAACACGGCGACGGCCGACGGGCGCGAAGACGCCCGACGGGGCGCGGAGAGGGTCGACCGCCGGGTTTTATATTGAGTCGATATTTCGATCGGCTCATGTCCCTAATAAAATCTAAACGCCGAAGCGATTTCAATGAAACTCGGTAAGCACATATTACTACCTCGTCCAACCTCATCCGTCCCTTTCAAATTTTGATACGTTTCACCAATTCAACATGGGGACTACGCGAAATATTTCACTGGCATTCTATATATCCGCAACGGTAACAGATATCACCCTGAAATTTTGTACAGTGATGAAGGGTACTACTACAAGTTCACCTATGTGACATAAAAATCTCGGTAAAGCACAAATCGAAAACATGGCGGCCAAGCGAATTTGAAACATTTTAATGGATTTTTCACGCGATTTTACCATCCGAGCGCAATGAAATTTGGTACTGTAAATGTTTATACAAATTCTAATCTACTGACTTCTAATTTAGTTCAGTTGTTTACATAACCTCAAGATGGATGTTGTGCGAAATTTTGAAATTAAGTTTTAATTTCTTGTGTCCTAATCATGCAATCGAAGTAAATGTTTGAATAATGAACCTACACAATAATATTCATCTAATAATACATAACTCTGTGGCCTATTTATACATGTATAACAATCCAACATGGCGACCATCCGAATTATTTGGACGGTTCTCAATATCCAAACTGATTTGGTGACAATATGTTGAACTTACTCAGATAGTTAAGTAATCTGGTTTTGATGCATTTCTCTAGTAGCTTAGAGAGGTGGGTTGTGAGGGAAATTGGTCTATAGTTATTTAACTCTCTTTTATCATCTGATTTATGGACTGGGATTATGATGGCAATTTTGAATGAGTCTGGAAATTGTCCTTTCGTTAGTGATAAATTAAAAATATGGTGCAGTGGTTGTAGAATTTCTGAACTAATTATCTTAATTGTTTTACTAGAGATATTATCATATCCATTTGCTGAGTTATCATCTAGAGCAGCTATGTGGTTTGTTATTTTTGATTTTGTTATGGGTATTAAAAAGATAGACTGAGGTTGAGATTTTGCAGTGCTATCACGTGCATTTGTGTTGTCAGGTTCCTTTCTTGTATTACTTATTTTTTCAGAAAGTTCTATACCTATGTTACTAAAATAGTCGACAAATTTGTTTGCAATGGCAGCTGGTTGGAATGTTTCTTGTGAGTCTCTGATAAATATGCTGTCAACAGCTGAAGATTTATTTCCCTTCCTACATGTTAAATCATTAATATTTTTCCAAAGGACTTTAGAATTATTGGAGTTTGACATAATTTGTTTGGAATAGTACCTTTCTTTTGCTATTTTAACAAGCCTGTTTATCCAGTTTCTGTACAATTTATGTTTATTAACAGTTTCTGGGACCTCATCACTGTTTGAAGACTTCTCCCTTTGTTTAACAATTTTCTGATGTAATTTATCTCTTATTCTAATAGAAGTTAAAATTCCAGTTGTGATCCATGGAGTAATTTTTTTAAATTTTGATCTTACGTTATTTATGGTAGTAGAGTGTTCAGAGATGTATTGAGTCAGTAACTTAATGAAACTATCAGCTGCTTTGTTAGCATCATGTTCAGTTATGATAGATTCCCAAGTTTCCTTAGTTAAGGCTTTTTTAGAGTTTCATAATTTATTCTCACATTGTTCAAAGTATTTTCTCCTGTTTGTGGAGTGTATTTTTGAGATTTATTTTGTATGAGAAACGTAGGACTGTGATACTGGTATGAAGAACAAAAGGGTCAAAGTTGCTGTTTCTGTGGGACTTAACATGTATGTGATCGATACAAGTTCTGGATTTTGGGGTTATTCTAGTTGGTGAGTTTATGTACGAAATGAATCCATTTGCATGTAATACATTTAAATAGTCATTTTTAATATTTTGGGTATATTGCCTTGTAGGATTTAAAATATCAATATTTATATCTCCTATTAATATACTGTATGTAGCTGTAGGCAAGTGCTGGAGAGGATTTCCTAGTTCTTCTATGAATTTCTTTGGGCTTGTGGAGGGTGATCTGTATATAGCAATACCAAGTAACTTTCTTTATTAGATCTGAAGGTGAGTAGGCTAGCATTTGCAGCTTTCAGTGTTTTTACAGTAGATATTGTAATATTTTGTATGATGTTTTCATGCACATATATCTTTATGCTGTCATGGGTAGAATTTTGAGGTGGTATGAAGTATTCATTATAACCTAAAATAGCAAATGGTATATCCTCAATGAGCTGAGTTTCAGACAGTATAATGACATGTGGTTTATGATCAAGTTGATCGAGCATAACTAGCATACTTTCAAAATTTGTTATCATGCCACATATATTTAGGTGCATGATTTATTTCCTGCAGTAAAGCTAATTAATTTGTTCAAGTCTTGAGTACTGTTTACAATCTTTGAAGCAATATCTTGAAAATTAAGGTCTAGTTCGTTATCTGGTTTCATACCGTGGTTGTTTTATTCCAGGGTACTTCCATAATTACTTTACACTCACTTAGAAACAAAATTTCATAAAATATTGATTGATCACTTGGCTCAGGCAAACATACCTTCAGTTTCCTTGATTCCCATGAACTGTTGGTAGGTCAGCTGCAGTCTTGATTAGTAGAATTGGGCTGTTTTCATTTTTCCTCATGAAGATCTTCCCGTTCCTGGTCCATGCGAATTTATAATTCATTGCCCGTTTGGAATTCCTGGCAAGCCAATATAAGTTTTGGTTGTCTTTGGTTAAATGTTCATTTACCTACACTGTCGAGTCTCCCTTGATCTTGACATCTGTGCAAAGAAGTTTCCCATGTTTTCGTTTCTTGCTCATGATCATGTCTTTAGTTTGGCGCGAATAAAATTTTGCTACTATGAGGGGCGTTTTCTTCTTGCCATCCTTAACTGTAATGGCTGGAAGTCGGTGGCAATATTCAATGTCCCTATCAGTTTCGATTTCAACACCAACTGCACCTGCCACTTGAGCCACAATATTATACACATTCTCATGTTCGGAGACTGGTACGGTATCCCGGCGATTTCAAGGTTGTAATTCTTAGAGTATTGCTCCAAGTCATTAACTTGCCTTTTAAGATGCCCATTTTGTTCTTTAAGCAAGCCATTCTCAACTTTAGTGTTGTTTACCTCTAGAGTGAGTTGGTCAATGCAAGTTTTTAGTGAGATATTTTGCTCCAAGAGTTCATCAATTTTTTTTGATTGATACTCCAGAGAGCTACAAACATCTTTTGGTACTTGTTGCATATTGTTAACCGCTTCACATAAGCTTGCGGTGTCCGGTTTGACCTTAGTCGGCAGAAAACTAGATGTAGCTGTTTTGATTGAATTAGAGTTATGTTTGCATTGTTTACAATGCCACAGAATGTCGCCCGGATTTGCAAGCATCGCTTTAAAAACGGCGTTCGTCACACGAGCACAGTTTAGATGAAACATTTCACCACACTTTCCGTCACATTGTACGAAATTTTCATTCTCCTTCAGCGAAACTTTACAGGAGGTACATATAACATTACTATTCCTGGGCGCCATGTTGCAAAAAAAATGACACCGGCTATCCTGAGTGTAGTTTTACACCGGGTTTGTCCACACTCCCTCCAGGCAAATGCCGGGATAGTACATTATTTCATGTCCCAGGGCACCTATCCCTTCTCTGTCTAAAACACAGTTTATCAGACAAGTTCAACACACCTAACTACACGGGGCTGGTGACCAAGATGTAGTTAGTTATTGAGTTTTAAGGGGTAGAACTACGAGGTCGTCTGCCCCGTGACCAAGGTGTCCCAAACCCTTCAAATGAGTTACAGTCACTCGGGGTAGGCCTAACTTTGTACCAATTTTTTCACATTTAGTGTAAGGCTGAAGATGGTATCATCGATAATCAAAATAAATGTGGATATTATGTTAAATCAAAACTTTGTTTTTAGGTTTAATTTACTCAGAAATGTTTATTTACATATTAAAGCAAAGAAAAAAATGTTTTAATAGTGGTACAAAGTTACCATGTAAGTTAGTGTAACTTTGTACCAACTATGCTTTACAATACAAAATTGAATTATTTCTCTTGTTCATAAAGTATAGGGTAACTTTGGACCAGATGACAAGAATCTACTTATTAAATGCTTTTATTTAAAACCACGGAACTTGAAATTTACTTTTAAATATGAATACAATTTAACATTAAATCTCACGTTCACTGAACTAGTAAAACCACACACACACACACTTATTTTAAAATATATTTATTTTAAATCAATATCTGATTACAAAGAGAGAAAGGGAAAACTTCCATTGATCTTATATATCGGCATAGAAAACATAGAGAACACAATTGACCTACAATGTAACCTATTACGCATCCCTGAACATGATGCAGTACTGTACAGCATGAAGTCATTTTGAGTGTAGGATCGCTCATATAGAACAAATCAATCAGAATCAGAGTCTGAACACAAAATACTGTCTTTAAATTGATACATACCCCTCTTATTTACTTGTTTAATGCTACTTTTTTAATTATTTCATATTTGTCATACCACATTTCATCAATTTTTTCAGGCCATACTCAATGTTGTCCTTTCTTTGTCATACAATTTACTTTATAACTTGTATTTGGGCCATGAATTTCAATTGCAGTCACTATTCCTGGAAACACAGAACCTTCATATGAGACAATAACAAAGTCATCAATAGAATAATCAAGAGCAATATTGTTGCTAGATTGTGGATCAGCAACACTGCATGATTCAGGGCCCACGTCTTCATTTACACAAGCAGATGTGTCCCATGAAATACCAGTTGTAGTTTCCAATTCACTATTTGCGTTTATACTCTTCACCAGTTGTCCCATTGTTCTATTTGTTGCATTATTTATTCTTATTCCACCTCGAGTTATGGGCCCTCTACCTATCGGCCTGCTGATCTGTTTTGAAGTCGATTGAATCTGAGGAATGTCGGTTCCCACATCACTATCTTCTGCACTCTCTAATGTTGTCCCAGTTTCATCACTTTTCCTTTTTTTCTTAGCCTGAGACTCTCTGTTTTTCGAAAACTGAGAAACTTCTTCTGCAGAAACACTTTTGCCAGGTTCAACTGGCAACCTAAATCGTTTTACTGTGTTGGTTGTGAGATCTACATTTCTAATACTCTGTACGTAATTTTTTAATTCTTCACTCACACTTTGAGTTACTGAAGATTCATTTCTTGCGTACTCTGTAAGAGAATTTGCAACTCTCAGGCGGTCCACTGGAAACAGCCCACATTTTTCAAAACCTTTTTTTAAATTTGCCTCAGATGTTGCCTGTCCCAATTCGAGTGTCCTTGCCAAAAGGCCACTAAACTCTGTTTTAGGTAGACAAGCTCTTTTCTTCCCCTGTGGTGTTTTTCTCTAGTCGGAGAGCACATGTCGCCAGTTACTTTTCAGTGCCGAAAAGTAAGCAATGTCTAGTGGTTGAAGGATGTGTGTAGCGTTTGGAGGCAAACATATAAACCTTATGTTATTTTATTCGCAGAGTTTTAAAGTCTTTATGGAAATGTGTGCTGAAAGATTGTCTCCTATTAAAACTTTATTTCCTTCTAGATGATTTACTGCTGGAAGGAAGTGGAATTCAAACCAGTCATCAAATATGCTTTGTTCCATCCACCCACTCTGAGATACGTTCATTTTTGTACCAGGGGGTGCATCTAACAGCCAGGTATTCCACTTCTGTGTCCCTTTGAAAACAATGTAAGGAGGTAGTAAATTACCACTTGCACTCCCACAAAACATGACTGTATAGCACACTTTAGAACAATTCATTATTTTCTCTGGATGTCTACACGAGCGACGAAATAGGAGTTTCCCACTAGATGGAGTATCATGAAACCCTGTCTCGTCATAATTAAATATGTTCTCTTGCAGAACACCTACTTCTTTCTCATAATGTTCAAAAAATGTGTTTACGATACCTTCATTCACTGATGCTCGCTTTCTACTAATGTTTCTAGCAAATTTCTCCTGAATACATGCACCATGTCTTTCCAAAAATGATTTTCCCCATTCCCAGCCAGGCATGTTACCTTTGAAACACTTCACAACTCTCTTGTTGGAATCAAGGTATGATTTTACAATGCACCTCAAATCAAACATAGATATAGGGATGCCCATTTCACTCACGCACACGCAATGTTGGACAAAAGCATTTTCTTCTTCCGCTGAAAAAATATTGGGTCTTCCTGCTCTACCAGAATGTTTGTTTTTCATTTTATTAACAAGTGTTTGCCTAGGGATAGAATACAGCCGAGAAGTTTCTCGCTGACCGATTTTTCCAAGACGAATATCATCCAGCACTTCCTTCAGTTTTTCACTTGTATATCGGGTCTTTGCTCCATACTGCCTGGTCCCTGCTTTCACAGATGGTTTTCTTGGCATCTAGAATAATATAAAACATAAATGACATTATTATTAACATGAACAATATTTTTTTTCTTTCTAATATACTTAAGTCCCAATACAGTTTTGAATTACCACTACTTGATGTTATTGTTATATGCAGATCAGTTTTCTCTTTACGTTAGAATTTCTTTTATCCACAATGGTGGTTCATATTTAAACACAATATTTACCGTAATAAAAACGTAAAATATTATAAATCCCTTTAAAATTAATATAAAAATATATTTGTCTCGTCTTAGCATTAATTTTCGACCACTATCATGGTTACTTTGTACCGGTACAAAGTTAACCTGAAAATGCTACAGAAATGCATCATTGTGCTATTTTGTTTATAGAAAGAAAAAGAGCACACTTATCTTAATTATATTTTGTTAGTTAAGGTAACCAGAATCTATAGTTCTATTTTAAAATAACTATTAAGGAAAGATTATAAAAATATACTCACAATATTAACTTGAAAATGGCACACCACTCAGCTCCAATAACGACGATAATTTTAAACACGTGTCTTCAACAAAGAGCTCTTCTATAATGGTTGGTCAAGACAGCAAGTAATATATTGAATTGAGAACGTAGTTTGTCGAGAGGTTGTGAAACCCAAAGAGGTCATAGTAAATGGATTTCCAATTATTCAATATAATGAACTGAGGGAATGGTACAAAGTTATACTGACCGGTACAAAGTTACCCCGAGTGACTGTAACAAAACAACAATAAGGTATCCGTGGACTGCAAAGCATATACTGTAATCATATGCCTGAGGTCGTAGGCTACCACTATCCACTCCTCTGTAGTCATAACTGAGGCGTCCATTTCCAAAGGGTTCCTTGTCCAAGAAGTGAAATTGTTGGGAAAACGCGAAAAACGTTTATCAGACTTACTGCTTATCGTACCGTATGCTAATAATATTTTGCACACTTATTACGCTCAATCATGGAAGACATTTGGAGGAATCACAGCTTATTGGCAACTCCAGCTATCTGATATGACATCTAGCGGTAAAAATGAGAAACTTACCAAGTAGGGTACTTTTGTCACGCGGTGACTGTTTTGATTTCTTGTATTGGTAAGCAGATCATGGTAAATTCTTCGTGTCTTTATACATAAGTAATGCGTTTTACTCGTTGATCGAGTGCAAAATGAGTAAAAGCAAAGTATATTGCTCAGTTTGCGGCTGTAAGTCGATGTATAAGAGGGCTGCGGATAAATGTTTTCATCACTTTCCAAAAGATGCAAATAGCAATAGCCCAAAGGTGACGATACCAAATAAATACGGGCAACAGGAGCGGGTTGGACCACTCACCACTACACTCACTGACGACAGGACGCGTTGTTCACTGTTACGCCGAGCCAAGCCGCACCCAGACAGCCAAGCACAGTCACGCCGAGCCAAGCCGTACCAAGACAGCCAAGCCTACACCAGCCGAGGGCAGCCAAGCTTCATCAGTCAGGTATCCTTCCCAGCTCCCTAGTTCATTTCCAATAACCCTACCAATCGCCATCACCTCGCTCTGCGATATCCGAGCCATTCCACTGCGAGTCATATAGGCCTAATTTGACTTCGCAGGGTAAATATCTACTCTGTGAGAACCTGCTACCAGTCCGATATTCAACACCAAACCCACCTGCTAACCATCCAAATCAAGCAATTCCTGTCTCCCCCGAGTTTTAATACAAGTTAAACTCATCCCTTCGCCCTACCAAGCAGCAAATAATTTCTAGAGTCTATGGTACAGTGAGCAAACTCAAATATAGCTTTTAAACGTAACAACGCCATGACTCGAACTGACCAAAAACAAATACCAGCAGACAACCGATGCTTGATAATATGCAATTGACACATAAAATCCAGTGGAAGACACACATTAGATGACGTGTATCGCACAGTTATACATATATACACTTAAAAATAACACTGTCGTTATTTTAGGGACCACATTTACTAATTATAACCGAAAAATAAAAAGTGTTCCATATCAAACGCGTGTTATTGAGTATTTTTACTCTACTTATCCTGACCGACCGCAGCGCCCCAAGTGTTAGTTTGAGTTGCCAATAGAACCCAATGATTCTTCGTAGAATAAAACATATAACTTGGACAAGGTGCCGTTTGGAACTGCAAGGTGGACAAGGGCCAGGAACAGTATGAAATGGACAAGGGAGGCATTCTTTCTGTATGAATTAAAACTCTTTTTTAAAGATAAGAATACGAATAACTTTTGATGTGATGTTAGCAAATTTATTCATAAAATTGGAGAATAGGTTAAATTGTTGTTTAAAAACCAACAATGACCACAATTATTCAGCTGAATCAACAACATCCTTCATCAGTCCTCCCTCGTTTTCGTCCTCTGATACGTCTGAATTGTCTCTGGCGTAATTTGATAAGATAATGTCTTAGTAGAATAGCAAATCTGGTACAGTATGCCAATCTTCACCATAATGAAGTTGAAGTAACCTCTTGACATCATCCTTTTTAGTTTGCTTCACCGGAATTCCAATTTCGACCTGCTGTGGATCAATGTTTGCTACCTTCCGATTTGGCTTTGTAACCTTCCTCCCTACGCCCAGATCTGTGTTGTATGTATGTTCTCCTCGAACAAGAATATCTCCATTCGGTGTCCTTCCTCGAGTGAAAATAAATCTCTTGCTTACAGCAAATTGGAAGTGCCACTGGTTAGGTTCCTTCAAAATTTCTCCTGTTGCTGCTTTCCAATTGTACACGTTGAAGTCCCTACCTATCTTCAGGACAGTCCCATTCTTCTCAAAGACACTATTGTACTGTTCAGGTTTGCATATCGTGTTCATTTTCTTAATTTCTTTTTCAATGCGCCCAAACACCCGGTCGGGTTGAATGAATGAATGAATGTCCAGGAACTGGGAAGATAAGTTGTATCTCACGAATGTTGAGGGGAGCATTGTGCAACACTTTCATGAGCATCCCTCTCATAACGGTGTTTTTATTTTGTCCCCCGCAATCATCAGCAAAACACCGTATTACTTCATAATCTTCTAAGTTGGTATCGGTTAGTCGATGATACACCGCAAAGGCAATTTCGCATGATCCTTTATGACTATCTGCTTCTGTCCAAGTGTAGATAAAAGTTTTATCCAAAGACTGCTTATCTTTCGATGTGCCCTCACATATAGTAAAATTGTACAAGTATAATTGTCGCGAATAGTAGGTGGCTTGGTCAGGTATTTTAGGAAGAACCAGATTTTTCGGGCAGTCGAATGAAAATGTGATGGTTTTCTCTACATTTGTTTTCAAGAGTGAAAAAAAAATGCATTAGCACGCCTTTTATGACACCCAAACTCAATTTAAAGATATTTGTCCTGTCTATTGGACTTGCGTCTTTCCTCATATTGCAAACACTTTGAACAGGCATCTACAGGTGATTCAAAACTCAGGTTATATTCCTTTACAAAAATATTCCTGAAGTATTCATACTTCACTTTCAAGACTTCTTCAGCACATGCATTATTGTAAAATGTATGAACTTTTGAAATTGTTAGCATACTATCTAAATACTGCTTATGTGTCTGGATATTACGACAGTAATGGGATTCCAATGGCACGAGGGCCTCAATGAAACATTTGACTGATTGTTTTTGCTCATCATGTGCTTGTGAGCGATGATCACCCCCACGAGTTTCTCTGGGACTTTCTCCAGTTTGAAAATGAGCCCCACAAACTCTTTGAACTCTTTTTTTCGAAACGTTTAAAATGCTCAGAAATGCCTTCTGACAGATTTGGTATTGTTTTGTTTGGCCATGTTTAGTGATGGGGATATAATACTTATTCCAGTTTTTTGTGGTTTGCTTACGTTCTCCTCTGGCTCGTTTACGTTTAGGAGATTCTGTTGTGGTATATTTCAAAATTATGGTATCCTGATCTATTTTAACTGAACTATAATCCATTTTCCTGGGATAAAACATGTTGTGGAACTTACGAACGTCTTGAAGTGTGAGATTTGTGCAATGGAGGTATTTGCGGTCCTTGTGTTGGCAATCTGGTAATTTCGGGAGGCACTTTGACGAATAAAGAGTCTTTTTATGCACATTTTTCTTCCATAACATTGCATTTCGTTCTTCCTTTCTGGCCTTACCTTTAGGACACGGTATCACTATTCCTTCTCGCCTGAACTCATTTTCACTGAGTGTAGATTCATGCATCATGTCTGCAATTGATATTGACTTACATTGTAAAACCAGAATATTCATTATGAAACCAATACAGAACACTAAATAATGAATGAATTAGTATAAAACACATATAAACATTGCAATTACTCACCTCATTCGAACCAATAGTTCACATAAACACTACTAGATTCCTGTCGTTGAAATTGGAATGTTTCGATTTTATTTATTTACGAAAGCAATGCTGCCAATTGGAAAACATGTATTATTCATTCAAATAAAGCAAAGATTTAATAATTCAATTTTTAATAAAGCATGGTAATAGGATATTTAACACATGGACAAGGGTCACTTTGGAACTCAGTAGTGCAGGTTGCTTACGGTACCCTCGCAATGGGACAAGCAACCGTTTGTTATTGTATATTATTATGTCTGCCACCGGGTGAGTTAGCCGTGGTCGTTACGACATGACTGCTGGCAGTCGCTCACATCCGGGAGGCGAGGAGATTCGAATCCCCCCCGCCGGCAACCTTGAAGATTGTCTTCCCATCTTCCTTCCAGGCAAATGCCGGGGTTGGTCCCTAACTATAGGCCACAGCCGCTACCTTCCAACTCCTCGTCCTTACATTCAAACTTTCCTCCGCAGACAACACTCCACACGGTACTTGTAGCTCACCCATTGGGTGTCCGCCTCGAAGCAGCTACACAACTGGCGAGCCGAACATGTCCTCGGACACTCCCGGCACTAACAGCCATACGCTAAAAAAAAAATTAAAAAAATGTCTGCCATATTGGATTTCTGGCATTGGACAAGGGCCCCCTTGGAACTACATAGGAAATTCATATGCAATTTTCGAGGCTTTTGGGCCGTTTTGGTACTGTAAGACAAATATAAATCAGTAGATGATGCACAGACGAAGCCAATGATACCAAAACATGATTTTTTCATATAGGTGGACAAGGAACCCTTTGGAAATGGATGCCTCAACTGTCGTATTATAGAAGAACATCCAGATATTCCTTTTTGTCCTAAGTATAAGGGTGTTGGTATCAACAACAGCTGGTCCTGTAGATCATCGATATAGAAAGTTTCTCTTGCTAGCTGGTATGAAAGATGTGGAAGGATGTGTTGGTTTTTCATCCGTGAACTTTTGGCTTCCCACTGACCATGCCCGGAATGCCCAACTTGGTCTTGGCTCACCCAAAGCCCCAAAGTAAATTAACTATAGCCATTCTTGCAACGATATACATTCGTCGATAATGGGCGTGTTCTAGGCGAACTTCATGTTGCCACCACAAGAGTGCAGCAGGCATAGGAGGGGTCCAGGCGTATACGAATTGGCGGACATGCTTCATTATTTCCAATGCAATCAGCTGTTCTGTCAGGCATCCAAATGAATGAAAAAAAAGGAGTATGGGAACTGGAATTTATTTCAGTTGAAGGCGGAACTCGGAAGAAGAAATGCGAAAGTTCACGGAAGGAAAAAAGGAAGATTGTAATTTAACATGACCGTTAATCTCGAGATCATAAGCCACGGGTCCTCCTTTTTACGTGGAATCCGAACCACAGGACATGGCAATTCGCTTTGAAAATCTCACATGCATTGACCGGGAATCAAACCCGGTCCGCCGTGGTTGGAGGCCAACAGCTTGACCGCTGTGCCACCATGCCCTCAGTTCATGGAAGGAAGGGTGAGCTTATAAAGAGGTATTGTTGTTTCGAATATCACTTATATACAGTACCAATTCTATGGATGCTTTTCTCGTCAATATCCGCTTAAAATTTCGTATTTTAACCTTTATAGGCTCGAAGATTATGATGCCACATTTAATGCGGAAAATCGGCAGGATGAGGATATTTACGTCATGAAAGTACCAAGTGCAGTAGTATACAAGGATGTTAACGTAATGAAACTACAGACCTTCCAACTGTGACAGCCCAGTGTTTTTCAAGGTATTTAAAGTATTGTGACCAACGTGATTCAGGTGTGGGTAGTAATATGTATAAAGAGACGTAGGTACATGTGCTTGCGCTGGGCAGTGGAATGTGAATTTACTTTTTTAAAGGCAGAGTTGCGTCAGAGTACAGAAAGAACGTGGTATACCATGGTTTGAGTCTTCAGTCTTTTGACTGGTTTGATGCAGCTCTCCAAGCCTCCCTGTCCTGAGCTAATCGTTTCATCTCTACATAGCTACCACACCATACATCTGAGGCAATCTGTTTAACATATTCTAACCTTGGTCTACCCCTACAGTTCTAGTCCTCGACCCTCCCATCCTTAATAAATTATGCTTGCTATTCCTTGGTGTCTTAATATGTGTCCTACCAACCTATCTATTCTCTTCATTAGCAGTCGACAGAAACATCTCTCCTCTCCCACTCGTCTTAATACCTCTTCGTTTATAACCCTATCTACCCATCTGATCTTCATCATTCTCCTGTAACACCACATTTCAAACGCTTCAATGCTCCTCTTTTCTGCTGCACCAATAGTCTAAGTTTAAATTCCATAGAGCGCCTCGCTCCAGATAAAGGATTTCAAAAATGACTTCCTAATACGTAAATCTATATTCGATGTCAACAGCTTCCTTTTTGTAGAATTGCTTACCTTGCCTGAGCCAACCTACGTTTTATATCCTCTTTGCTTCGTCCATCACTGGTTATTTTAATGTTTCACTCGATATTATTATAATAATAAATAGTTATTGCAGCCAAGTGGCCATGCATTAATTTTTTAATACATTTGATTGTTTGAGATGTATCTATGTCTTTACTCTTCAGAACTAAGTCCCATTAGTGATCTTGTATTGTTCTTGCATAAGAGGATGTGGTATTTGTCGCACTTTTCGTTGCACTGTATGCACACGCATTTCTCAGAGATGCTGTTGTATGATGTTATGCGGCATGTCTTGTGATGGAAGCCATAGACCGCCAGCCTGTTGACTGCGCTTCTCATCTGCTGGTTAGCTTTTGCCCAGCTTCGGTCGATCATGGCGCTCATGCCGTAGAATTCTTCTTCTACTTTTTCCTTCTTTTGCTGCCTTTCTGTTAGGAGATTGCTGTATGCTTTCGTGGTTGGTAGTAGTAGTGTATATTTTAGTTCCTCTATCAGGAAAGATTCTCTTGCCAGTAAATATGTATACCTGGAGGGTGTATATTTTGAGATGCCTAGTGTTTTCTTTAGATACAGTGCTTTTACATTCTCTATTGTTCTTAGATCTCTTGTTTTCAAGTAGTCCCATATTATTTGGAGTCCATATGTCAGGATTGGTACTATTTTGACTGAAAATCTTCATTGCGGTGTCTAATGATAGTGATTGAATTTTTCTGATGTCCCTCATTGCAGCGATGGCGGTTATTGTCTTTTGTTTTATGTGTTTGTTGAAGGTGTTTCCTGATGTTTGGAAGGTGATTCCTAGATATTTGTATTCGTTTACTCTTTCTATTTTCCTTTCGTCAAGGCTTAGCTTGTCTTTTTCTTCAACCCTTCCCCCTTTTCTAAACACCATTAAGGAGCTCTTCTGTGTGTTGATTTTCAATGCGTTCTCCTCAGCCCAGATGGTCAGGTTGTTAAGGCTGTTTTTCAGATCTTCGGCATTTGTGGAGGCGAGAGCCATGTCATCAGCATAGAGGAAGACTCTGGTATTTTCAGTTGCTGTCATTTTTATTACATCAGCAGTGGCAATGTTGAACAGTAGTGGGCTCAAAGTGTCACCTTGAAGGATACCATTTGTCTGTACTATAGGGCTGGATCTCTCTATGTTGTTGTCTATGGTGAGGATGTTATATTCTAGAATATTTGCTGTGGTTGTTGTCAGGTAGTTGTCTTTGCATGCATATCTTCCAGTTTTTCTTTTATGTTTTTTCGTAGTAAGGAGTCAAATGCCTTACTAAAATCGACGAAAGCTGTGTATAGTTTTCCATTTTTCCGCCTTATTGCATCTTGTATGTCTTCGTGGAGGTTTGCTATTGCTTGAAGGATTGATCTACCTTTCCGAAATCCGTACTGTTCCTCTGGAATAAGGTGGTTTGCTTCTTCTGTCATTCTATTATTGATTAGTTTTGTGAATAGTTTGGCAGTGGCGTTTCCCAGAGCTATGCCTCGATATGAGTCTGGGCAATGTACATCTCCTTTCCCTTTGTAGATCAGCTTAATGATGGAGTCTCTCCAGCTCGTAGGAATTTGATTGGTCTCTATGCATTTTTTGAAAAGGTCTACCCATATATCTGCTAGTGGTTGTATGGAGTCTATTAGGTGTTCGTTATAGATTTCGTCTGGTCCTGAGGCTTTCCCAGTTTTTAAATCGTGTAGTGTTTTGATTATCTCATCCTTCGTGACTGGTACAAAGTCTTCATTTTTGATGTCTGTGTGGTCATATGCTTGGAAGGAGTTTTCCGTGTTTAATATGGCTTTGAAATGCGTTTCTCACTCCTTCATTTGTATGGCTTGCGTAAATTTCTGTTTCCTAGGTTGTAGGGCTCTAAATGGGTTGGCTTCTGCTAGTTCAATAATTTTCTGTCCCTCTTGTTCCGTGAAATTCTCTTGCTTTTTCTTCAAGAGCGCTTTGTAGTCTCGTCTTGCTTGAGCATATGCTTCAGTGTCCAAGAGTGTTTTTGTGGACCTTAGTTTATGAAGATGGTTTAGAACCCGTTGTCTTTCTTTATAGCATTCCACATCGAACCAGGGTTTCGCTGTCCTTTCGCCTCGAATGTTTTGCATTTGTGCGGATTTTATTATCTTTTCTATGCATATTGATGCTTTATCTACCATCCCTTCTTTAATGTGTTCTTTTATCTTATCTATTTCCTCAGTTCCTGTTGTTAATTTTGTCATATCTAGGTGACGTTCTGTAGCTCTTCGTTGTTGTCGTTGTCGCTGGTTGGCATCTGTGTTTGTTTCTATTGCTGTGATTATTGGTAAATGTTTTCTGAACACTGATGATATAATTGTTGGTTGTTTCGTTTTCGCCATTGTTATTGCTCTTGAGTTAAGGAAAATTAGATCTATTGTGCTTTTTCCGTTATGACATATGTAGGTAGGTTGTTTGGGATCATTGAGTAATTCGAAGCCCTCTGTTTGTAGGAATTCTAACAGTAATTTTGTTTTATAGCAAGATATATCTGTGCGACAATTGAAGTCTCCCGCTTGTAGTATCGGGCTGTTTCCTGCTTTCGTTAGCGCTTCGCTTATCTCTTCTACAATGGTTTCGAGAGACATGTATGGTTGAAAATATGCAGCTATCACTGTGAGGAGTTCCGTTTTTGTTGTTATGATATTATCTGTCTTTAGTAGTAATTTTATTGGTGTGAGTGATGGTTTGAAGTAGCAGGATATGCAGTGCCGGCCCTAGGTCTTTTTGTAGTGTAAGCAAAGACAATTTTGGTGCCTCCCCCCCCCCCCCCCTCTCTATACTCATCAGAGTACCTTTATTGAAAATGAAAATCCACAGCCTGCTTCCAGTCTCCGACTGGGTCAGCAATGGAATGAATGAAGCCCCCATCTAGCGGCGAGGATATGAACTGTGCCGGCTGCCGAGGCCTGACGCACTCCTCTGGGGCAATGATTAAATGAATGACAGATGAAATGAAATGATAGTGGAGAGTGTTGCTGGAATGAAATTTTGACAGGGAAAACCGGAGTACCCGGAGAAAAAATTGTCTGCCTCCGTTTTGTCCAGCACAGATCTCACATGGAGTGACCGGGATTTGAACCACAGACCCAGCGGCGAGTGGCCGGCGTGCTGCCGCCTAAGCCACGGAGGCTCCAGAGTACCTTTATTACTTTTACTAAATGTGTTATATGGCCAAAATGTAAAAGACAAAGGGATACACACAAAATAACTTCAAACCAAACATTTATTTACAGGTCATTATTATTACATAGAATGACAATTATTGTTGATTTTTTGCACACTGTTGACATCTTTTAAAATTAAAACGAGATTTTCCTGGCTTTCACTAGAAAACTCGTTCAGCAGCAAATCTGTTTTCATTTCATTTAACAAATCTTTTTCAATGGCCAAAGTAGCTAGTTCACTCAAGTGCTCTTGGCTTAAAGTTGATCGCAAGTATGTTTTTATAAGTTTTAACTTCGAAAAACTTCTTTCTCCGCTGGCCACTGATACCGGGAGCGTTAGCAGAATCCTCAATGCAACAAAAACATTTGGAAAAATGTCCACATAACCACGCTTGGTTATAAAAGACAAGGCTCCAGCTGGGTGGCTTCCAGGGAGTAGCATTGGTGAAAAAAATTCCAGTTCTTCGAACAGATCATCTCCGTTCACATCACAGTCTCCTCCATCACACAAAACGGTTTGAAGTTGCATACAGGCTTTCTTCAACTCTTGTTCGTTCAAATTCTTCTCGAAGCTAGCAATGTCATAAATAAATTTCAAACTTTCACTATGGTGTTCCATTAGCTCAAATCTCTCCCTTAATGGGGATATTGCTGTGTCAAGTACGACAAAGAAGAAGTTAACTTTAAATGCATTTTATTCCAGAACGTACAGCTTCATCTTCACTCTCATAGGAGAATTGTTTTTTTTTTTACTTTTCTTGGCCGAAGTAGGGTTCCTTTTTCAAAGTTAGCATCAACCTCGATTTTTTCTGCAAGTTCTTTTGCATCTGTAATGACGCTGTTTTGTCCTTGATCTGATCTTATCTTCTCCAGAAATGATTTTACACTTTTAATGACATCCATTGAACTTTGTAGGTCATTTGTGACTTTTTGCAACAGTTTACTAACCATATTGGTTTTATGCAGGATCTCATGCCATGTCACTAAGCAGCATAGAAATGTGAAGTTTTGCAGTTTTTTTAAGTCCTACGGCAGTGTTCCTACCAAATGCATCAAGTTTACGATCCTGAGAAGCTTCATATAAGGCATCATACACTTCTTCAAAGCCAACAATGCCTCAATTCTACTTTCCCATCTAGTATTGCAGAGTGGTTTTACTATCATACTTGAAACATGTTTCAGCAAAATAACCGATCTTTGAGTAGAACTGGAAAAAAAATCTTGGCTAGTGCTGAAACAGTCCACAGCAATGTTGCACGACAGAGTTGCATCATTAATGACCAAATTCAAGGAGTGGTTCCCACACGGTACACAAAACGCTCTAGGATTTAAATCAAAGATTCTCTTCTGGACTCCAACATGTTTTCCCTTCATTGCGGAACCATTGTCGTACCCCTGGCCTCTCATGGCTTTTAAAGGAATGCCTCGTGCTTCTAACTGTTTGAGCAATACATCTGTGAGGCCTTCGCCTGAAGAATCTGTAATGGGAACAAAGCCCAAAAATTGTTCCTTAATTAAAATATCCTCATTTGCTAAAATGTTTACGAATATTACATTAAGAGTCATTTGCTCGGTGTGGCTAATGTCTGGAGTAGAGTTTAATATAATAGAATAGTACGTTGCTTGCTGTATCTGTTGTAAAATGTTAGCTTGAATCTTGACCGACAAGAAATAACAAACTCATTTTGGATACTCTTGCTCAAGTAGTGTACGTGTGTTTCTTTTGTTCTTATTCTTCTCAAATGTTCAGCCGTAAAACCATCAAATTTAGCTATGTGTTCTACCAGCTTTAAGAAATTTCCATCATTACGTTCAAATAGGGTGTCTTTTTTTTTCTCTAAAGGCCAATCCTTGAGTTCCCAAAAATTGTACAATACATAGTAGGCGTTTTAGAACTTGATTCCAATGTTCAGTTTCAGCACGAATAAGTCTTTCATTTTCCTCGTCAATAGTTTTTTTTTAACGTAAACGTAAAGAAAGTTCGCGCCAACATTTACAGTTTTGAATATGGATAGGGGATTTCTCATGACGTAAAAGTTTTGCCCAAGTTTTTTTTAGCCAGAATACCCTTGGCCACCAGTAAGGAGAGAATTATCATTCCAAAATGTTCGCAAGCAAAACAAAAAAAATGCCTTTTTCAATATGGAATATATTAACCAAATCCTGTGGACTTGCTCTCCATTGCAAAGCTTCATTGTGTAATGCTTTGAGGAAAATCGCCTACCTTTAAGGTCCACAGGAAATTCTTGGTCTGTGACCTGCTGTTGTCCTAGCTCAACAAGAATTTTTCGTACATCATCGTTTATTTTAGGTGGCCATTCTCCACAGTCGTTTGAAGAAAAACTGATGACGTTTCAGAGCTCAGTTTCTGCAAATAAACCACCGACCTTAAAACGTTTACCTTTAGCTATACATAGTATAGCAGCCGTAATACATAGAGACCTTAAACTTTGCATTCATAATTATGGGTACTTGATGAGTACATTAAACCAAAATTTTATTAATATTAATAAATATTTATATTTTCAAAAAATATTTTTAGTTCTAAAAAATTATTAAAAAAATTGAACATTTTCAAACTGTTAAAAATAAGTAGTATGTATAAACTTTAATAACAATTTTCGTTTATCAGGAAGATATGGATGTAGTAAGTTAATAAGTATATAACATTTTGGAATAGTAGGTTCAGTGGTTTTATTTGATATGTACTTAAAGTTGAAGAAATCTTCATTAAAAAGCATTGAATCGGAAAAGGTACAGTCTCTCCTTAATATAAAAAATATAAGGTGCCCCTTTTCCTTCTCTGCCTTCTTTCCTCCCTCAGCCTAAAAGAGGCTGAACTAACTGGACTAGGCCTAGTTATGTTTGAACAAAACTTCGTTAACTAAGATTCAATTTACACCACGGTAAATTGTAATTGTTAAAGAAATACCTAATAAATAACCCATTGTATTGTTTCAATATAAACTTACAGTTTCAATGGCTTGTTGACTTGTAGACTCCAGGTTTGTAAGTTCTAATGAATCCTCGTCAATACCTTCGGTCCCGGTTATGTCATAGCCAATTGGTAGTGCCAAGTAGATCCTCATCCTGAAAAAAAAAATAGATGTTGGCCAAGTATACTTAAGCACCAATATATCTTCTAAAGCTACCCTCAATTCCTAAATTTAAATATACAACTTAGGTATAAATTAATACTACTTAAGGATTAGTGCTATAATACTTTAAATAAATTACGACAGTATTCAGTAAAGTTATGCTATTAAATTAATAATATTATTATTATAATTTACGTTATAAGGGTAAATTGTTTATACAAATGCTCATCAATTTAGATTTAATTAATTTAGGCATTTAGAGTCATTAGCAAAAAAAAAGATATATATCTTAAAATTATGTACAGTTACACTTACTTTTTTGAGGGATTCTTCTCTCATTGATGGTCCAGGCACTGCCATCGTAATGTACAGGCCATAGGCTCCTACTGTGACGTCACGCCTAGGGTCGTTATAGTCCCAGCAGCAGTCAGATAGTTCCCTTCACACGCAGTCTCTTCAAACCTAATATAAATTACGCTCCCGCTTTAAGACGTAGAAAAATAGCAATGATATTTAGGGCTGATTGGTACTTCCATCCGTTACCACTACATACGCCTAATTATCGCTCCGCTTGTTCGAATCCGACCGATGTGAAAAAAATGGTACATTGCCGGTACATTTACTAGGACGTTGAAACACACTAACAGGGCTAAATTGCAGTATTTTTACGTCGAGAATAAGATCTATTCTTGGCCATTTTCTCGTTGTTCACCGCTTTGAAAAGGTTTATGTTAGATGCCTGAGAAAACCCCTCAACACTCCTGGCTATTCAACAGATCACGTTCTAAACTGTTCATGGATGACAAAGCACAATGTAACCTATCTCTAACTGTAATCAATGCACAGGCCACCCTCAAGGTGACTTAAAAAGGGATTATCCTAACAGCACTTCTTTTCTATGACTCAATCTAACATGTTTCTTGCATCAGGAATTTACAATGGGTTGTCATTTTGAAATCAGGTATCAATAACCTACAGTACATACACCAGGTGCTAACAATCCCATTAATGTAAATACAGTAGCCTGCACAAATGCTGCCACGAAAACATTACCATATTCACTTGAGCTTGATCGAGAGACCATTCCCACAAATAATGTAACTTGGACTGACTTCAATAGATACTGAATACTGGATATCGCTTCTCTGATTTACATACGGTAAGTAACTTAACCTAAGCATTATCATATTATAAATGTTTCCAGTCCTAGCATAGGCTGAAGTTGGGAACTTCTTAGAATAATTGAAACCATATTAACTAACAACCTACCATCAAGGCGATTAGCTCTTCTCTCCCGAAGAAGGGTATCTTACTTCGAGGGAAATGTTAACACACACTCTTGTGTTCCCCGTAATGTACCTACCAATAATTTCTAGGAATGTTATGTATGCATTGCTTTCTTAAATTCTTGTGGTGGGGAAGGAGAAGCAAGCCACATTGTTATTTCTTTCATAATACCGGTAGTTGCTATAAACAAACTTTTGACATACCTGCGACCTGGGAAGGAGGTTTCCTGAACTAACAACATTTTATTACCATCCAAAAAACCTTGTATGTGTCGAAATAATAAGTGATATAGAGTTCCTAACTAAAACATAACCTTCTGTGTGATGACAAACATGCACCGCAAAATTTGCGTAGATACAATAACCTACCTACAAAATGAACATTTGTTTCAGAAAACAAATAATCCTCATTCTAGATGACGTAAATAGAAGCGTTCTCAAGTATCACTTTTCACGCGGATACTCATTCATAAAAGATATAAACAACTCAGCACAAAGCAAAATGGTCGCCATCTCTACCCCCTACCGATCAGCTGATCAATCGTTAAGAGCCGCTGCATGATGGCCTGTACATTACGATGGCAGTGGTCCAGGCAGCTCTGATATTGGTGACGTCGATCATTTTTGCACATGTCAATGAAGCCAAAGGCACAAAAGTCCTTTTCAGCACTTCAGATTGATTCTCATCTTCTTTAGATTGCTGCAAATTTCTTTTACGGTGAAATGCACCTGATGGCTTTTTATTACTGGACATTTCGTGTGTCTAAAAAATCATCTCATGTAAGAAGGGGCAATAACACAGTGCACCTTACGTCAACACATCAACACACTACAAACTACAACGTTGAGTGAAGGCTGTCAGCTAGCCGGCAATACTGAGCCACTGAGCGGATAAAGACAAGAGACATATGGGTCACGCGGACGAGTCGAAGTCATTAGTGGAAGGGGTCATACTTCGACCGAACGGCTCCAGGCACTCCGTAATACTGTAGTTCTAAGTTTGTTTCATAAGTAGCATCACCCGTAAAGCGGCGACTCTTTAAAATGGTTATGCTGAATTTTTCAAATATTATTTCGTTTTGTTTGTTAGTGAAATAGTCAAGTAAAACTGAAAAGACGAAATATAAACAGAATGGTTATGTTATCTGGTTACCTTGTTTATAATGTAAATATTACAGTTTGTTAATGTTGTAAAAATTATAATTCGTAATGTTTACAGCATTACAAACTAGCTCCAGGGCCCCTAACTTGATATTTCGGCTCGCCACGGCGCCCCCCGTCTCACGGCGCCACCCGCGGCCGCGTAGTTCGCTTATATCTCACGCCGCCCCTGAGGATATGCCACCACTGGGCCTTCCTGCTTCCCCTTGTTTAGTTAATGAGTGTGTGCCATAATATCCTTGCAGTTCTATTTCATTGACTGAGAATGTTTCTGTTAAGATTAATATGTCTTGCGTTAGAATGTTAATTGGTGAATATTTTTTAAAGCTTTCTAATCCTTCTACGTTCCATAGGAGTATGTTGCACAGTTCTGTCCTGTTATAATCTTCCGCCTTCTGTTCTCGTTCTGCGAAAAATATACTTCTTCACAAGGACCCCGACTGGCCATGCTTCTGATTTATTGTTTACCTCTAGTGAATCGTGTGGGATTCCAAGTTTAAACGCTTTAAGTCGTCCAGGTATGTCCATCTCTTCACATTCAATTTCTCCATTAATTCCTTTCTTCTGAACATGTGCTCTTAGATTCTCTATGGTTGTGGTTTCATTTAGTCTGCCGACATATAACCAGGCCATACGCAGGCCTGATTTTAGTTCCGATGATTCCGTCATGTTTCCAATAACGTGTGGTGGTTTTAGTCCTCTTCTGTTTTCTGTAAAAGCGGTTTCCTTTCCAGTTGTGAAATTTGTCATTTGAATTTCAAGTTGATCTGTGTTTTCTGAATCTTTGTTTACTTCTTCTCTTTGAATGTTTTGACTATTACTTCCTCTTGGTTCACATGTTGTTCTTCTTGATGTTCTTGTCGTTTGTTGTATTACTGTTAGTCGAGGGTGTTGTAATGTTGCCAATAACTCCGCCTGCTGTAGTTGGGTATCTAGTAGAAGTGTCATTTTCTGCATTAGGGTTTCGCTGAGGTGATCCATTTTCCTGTTTAGTTCCTCAGTAGTTTGCTTAATGTCTTTTGCTACAAGTTGTACAATTTCTTTTGGGACTTCTTGAGTATTTTTCTTTTTACGGATGATTTGTTGTTTACATTCTGTGCATAGCCATGTCAATTTGCATCTATTTCTTTGGAGCATTTGGAATTCTCCGACTGTTAAGTCGGCACATTTGTTGTGCTGTCAACTACCACAGTGTTCGCATTCTACAGCATCGTTGTTTTCTGCAATCGTTAAGTTGCACAGATTGCATGTCTCGTTATCATCTCTGCCGTCCTTGTTTCCATTGGTTTCAACGTACTCTGCATTTTTCTTCGATGTCATCTTTGTAGTATTCTATGAAGTAACGATATATTTGTCCTAATCGATAATAACTATCACTTCCGTAGACGAAGATATAATCAACGACTGGTCAGGCCGAGATTAACCTCAAAGTCCGTAGATGAAGATATAATCAACGACTGGTCAGGCTGAGCTTAACCTCAAAGTTGATTTGATTGGTCTTGTTTATGTGATTATATTACCTCTTATTGACAGTTTATTGTAAATATTATATTACCTGACGAAAGAGTAGTCCTTGTTGCAACTGGTAATTCACTCCAAGTAATATACAGTATACCTTAAATGTTTGATATTAATGTATACACTAGTGTGATGCAGAGCTCACTATCCGTCTTCTTCTTGAGTAGGGGGGAGCGAGGGGTTCTAACCAGTGTCATGGCCGCCGCGTGAGTCCAAGCCAATATCTCGTGAACCCAAGTTCGAATGTTGACAAATGAGGTGTCGTTGGGCTCTGGCTGACGTCCTCTTTCCTATGGACCACGTATTATATTTTTTTTTTTGAAAATTTGTGTTTTTGAAAGTAGGCGATAGTTTGAAAACCAAACATTATAGAACGTTGTGCCATGGTTCAAACGAATGGTCTTTATGTCAGTTAATTTTTATAATAAAACTTTTTTATTTTTTATGTTTTTTTTTGAAAACAGTCCAATTTTGAATTTCCTATACTTTGGAAACTAGGAACTTGAAAAAAAATTGTTTGACATAAATGAATGGCCCTGACCCCCTCTACCCGCAAAATAAATTTCAAGCCTCGAGGACTAAAACTGTGCAGTAGTGGGAACCTGAGAGTTCTACCCATAATCGCGTGTGTGCTTTAATACGTATGGCTATGTTGGAAAACGTTGGTGCTGGGGAAGGACTAGGGTCGAGTGAGGGGTCGTTTAGATGGTATTTTTTCCGCTCTATTTGATGGTGAGGTTATTTTTTACAATGGGTGGAATTTGGAAACGCAATTTGAGGTAAACGAGCGTTTTTGACATTTCGGTGATATTTAATGAGCTTGTAAGGCTAGAACGATGTGTTGTTTAGGAACGGGGTGACGTTCTCTAGGCTAAGCATGTGTGTTGGTATTTAAAAAAAAGAAACTTTTTGTTTTTTGGATTGGCGCTATTTTGGAATCGGTGAATTTTTGAAAAAAAAAGTTTGTTTGACATTAATGAAAGGTGGGTATGCCCTCGAGGTGGGCAGCAAGTTTCAAGGGTGTAGGAGGGAAAAAATGATAGCCTACTTTCTAGCGAACAATGGTGATCATTGGCGAACGGATGGTCGGATTTTAACAAATGACGTGTCGTTGGACTCGAGCTGACGTCCTCTTTCCTATAGACCACTCGTTATATTTTTGATTTTTTTTTGAAAAATTTTGTTTTTAAAAGTAGGCGATAGTTTGAAAACCAAACATGATAGAATGTTGTGCCATAGTTCAAACCAATGTGTAATGTTTTTTACTAATGGTTCCCCTAAGTTGTTGTTATTAAAAGGAATGTTAAAATTATTACTGAAAGGGTAAATATAAGAACCAACAACCAATCCCGCCATTAAAGTAACACCTGAAAAAGTTTTATGGATAAGAAGAAAAATCCGGGTGGGCGCCAACTCATATACAAATTAAATCTATGAGTAATCAATCTCTTGTTCAATGAAATAGAAACACAAGTCCTAAACAATCTCAAGGGGTAGGGTATTTCTGAATACAAACCAAGTTACCATCAGTGAGGAAAGCAAGTTTAGATATCTACTGCAATCTACAATCAATTACAGGGAATGTTACTTACGGTTGGAGGAGAAATATGAATATCATATATAATAGATTTGTTTTGCTCCAGTAAAAGTATATGATTTCCTGGATCTTTCTTTATTAAAAGCAATCTTCTCTACTAGAAGCATTACGGGACCAGCAATGATAAACAATCCAGACACGTTCATTCAGTGTAACAAAATCTTCCAGTTCACTTATACAAGCACATACACATATCATAATCTCCAAACATACAATAATAATTTTAAAAATCCTCCCACATCCAGTGATCATATATCTTTATATTTTTGCCTTTTCTAAGATAAGCCACTTCCTCCACCGTTAGATCCTCCTCCATGGATTCCACAGATTACCACTCAAATATGCATAGTTCATGATCTCACCACCGAAGCGCTACTATGATAAAAATGTCACATTCGCCCCCAGAAATCTTGACAACAAAGTCATTTTGGAGGGATTTCTGATACACATTAAACCCAAATATCCATAAGTACGTTAGATACCAAGTCCAAGACCATTTACGTCTTCAGTAATTGGAGCAACATCTTCATGAAGACCCTTCACCAGAATTTTTCCATTTTTGTCGACAAGGGTGCTGAGATGTTATATCCAGTCAGGCATTCTTTCATACATAGTTACACCAAACCCTCCACTGTGAAGATCCATGGCAGCATATTCATCTTTTGCATATCTTCATTCATGTGAATAGTCTGTTCCATCTTGAACTTGGGAAGAGTCACATCAACTTTTGTTCGCCTCAGTCCATTTTAAACAGCAGTGAGGTTCACAGTCCGAGAGAGTTCATCCAATTCTCTGCTATCTCCACAACCTCGTGGCAAGAGAATCAACATGAGGAGTTTATCTCCCTGGTAGTCCAGCTGAATTGCTTGGTAGTCAAGGAAGTTACCATACATATAGCTATCTGTTGTATGCACCATATCCATATTTGTCACATCATTGCATGACGTATGAAACTGCTCAGATCTTGTGTCTCTCGAGTTGATTTACTTTGTCCAGTAGCCATTGAAGTATATTCCATTAACTAAAACTGCACGAGTTACTGTGGTTACTGCATCATTATGTAGGGTTTATCATAACCAGTCTTTATATCTCCATATGATTACCATATTTAGACTCCTTGAATACGAAAACTTAGAAATCATATTTCAATTATACAAAATTACTGTACCAAATCAAATCAACAGATGCAAAAACCAAGGTAAATTATGGTCAAAAGATATTTAAAAAAGACAGAATTAATGGATTGACTAAAGATAAGAAAGAAAATTAAATAACATTCTCACTAAAAGATAAGTACATTACAGCAAACCAACAAATGTACCTTGTGCAAATATATCCTAAGATAGATCACAAGATAGACATAATATGCCTCAAAACATGAATCATAATAATAATGAAGTCGCGTAACACGCCCCCTACACATTTAATTCCAAATATACATCCATCACATACACACTTCTTACACACATAAGAATATACATGAATATAATTAACTAAATCATAAACTCTGCATTCAAAATACCTATCTCTAAATGCCAGGCTTAGATGTACCTATACTTCCTTTAAACAACAAACTTCCGTAATGAGTGTACATTATATGTACCATACAGAATTCTCCCCTCGTCTTCGACTACATATGCACAAGGATCTATCCTTTTTTTCTACTCTTATAATTCCTTACTTCCACCTCCTGTGTTCCCAATCTACTGAGATCTCCCTGCAGATTTCCACCCCTAATCATCTGGTTACACACATCAAATCTACTATTTCCTACTTCCAGCCTTTCCTCATCCTCTACTCTACATTCACGTAACATCTCCTTTAACTGCTGGTCATTCTCATCTAAGCTACTATCACTTACCAATTCCGTTAATTGCTGCACATCTATTCTACCATCATCTATTTTCAGCCTTTCCTCAACTTCTACTCTACATTCACCTACAATTTCCTCTACCTGCCGTTCATCTACTCCAATTTCACCTAACATCACCTCTAACTGTGGTTTCTTCTCCTCTTCTACTGCTTTATCAATAACCTCTTACCTGCTGCTCCTTCTCATCTAATTTCTGGCAAACATTCCTATTTATCTCCTGATTATCGTTCTTTGTTCCTCTACCCCACTGGCCAATTAATCTAATCTGCTCCTTATAATCTCTCCTCATCTCCTCCCTAAATTGAAAACGTAAACTTAGAACACCTTCCAGACTATCCTTCTCCTTAATACTTGTACCAGGGTTTACCACAGCCACCCTTGTACACTTTGCCCTACCACTCTCACCATCACTATCTAACAAAACATCAACCTGCGCCCCCAACACATTCAATTCCACAATAGAAATCCCATTAACCTTTGCGGATTGTACCTTTTCCTCTATAAATCTTCTAAGAGATCACTCTTTATATCTAGGTCATAAGTTCCGAACAATATAGTATTAGCGGATATAATATCAGACTGATAATCTGACCTGTCATTACCGTCTGATTCTAGTTTAAATTTCCCCTAGACTCATCCACTGTTTCCACATTTCGACTCCTATCATTGTTACTCTCTTGTCTCCTCTCTTCTATCCTCTACATTTTCTTGTCTATCACGGGGATTATTCCTTTGATAATTATTATCATTCCGCCATCTATTATTTCTATTATTATGATTTTGATAAGGATTACCTTGTCTATGATTCGCTTGATTATTAGAGGAATTTAGTTGTTGATTATTATCCCTATAATTATAATTATCTCGACCTCTCTGGTCCTGATTTATGTGGCTCCCATAACCACTTGCTTGATTCTCACTTCTTCCCCCAAATGCATCGAAGCTCCCCAATAAGTTCTCTAATTCCGACATATTAGTAACTTTTTGCATACATGACGCCTCCTTTACTCTATAAGGAAAATGCCTAAGCAACAGTCTTACTACATCATCATCCTTAGCCATCCCATCTAAATATTTACATATTAACACTTGGCTCAGAAAATATTCAGTCATACTCATACCATCTCTACTATCGTATTGTCCAAATATTACTCTTTCTCTTAATTGTGCTTGTATTGATTCGTTCCAATATGTATCACAAAATTTCTTCCTAAAACTACTATAACTATCCAATGAATTCCTATATACTAGGAACCAGTTTCGAGTTTCACCTACAAAAGCATGATCTAATAGTTCTAAAACTTGACTCCACTCTATACTTCCTTCATTAAGTTTATCTTTAAATCTATTCTCTACAATTTTCATAAATTCCATAGGGCAACCCTGTTTATTGTTAAATTTCGGTAACTCTAGTTCTTTCAGATTATTCACTCCTAATAAACCCACTCTAACTAGACCATTCTCATGTTTTATTTGAGACTTTAATCTCACTTCCATATCTAATATCCTCTCACCAGTCACCTTTTCAACCTTCTCAACTTTCTCTAGAATATGTTCCTGTACCCTTTCCAATTTATTATCTGCTTCTCTAGTCATATCATTTAATTACTCTGGTATTTTCGTTTCCATTTTCAACATTTTCTGATCTACTTCTTTTATAATTGCTTCCGCCTTTTCCCTTACCTCACCTCTAATTTCCTGTTTTACCCCCTCAATACTATGCTGTAACAATCCATACTTCCTATCTAACTCCTCATTAACATGCATTATTTTATCCAATTTCTTACTCAACTCCTGATTATTCTTATCAAATTTTTCATTCATTTGTTTTATCATCTCCTGATTATTATCAAATTTTTCATTCATTTGCCTTAACATCTCCTGATTATTCTTATCATATTTTTTATCCATTTGCCTTAACATCTCCTGATTATTCTTATCAAATTTTTCATTCATTTCCCTTAACATATTTAGGATATCCTGCACCGGCATTAACACATCCTGTACTGGCCTTACAACATCCTGTACTAGTACATCAGTCATCTCTCCTTCCATCACACTACTGCCAGTCTCATTCCCATCACTCTCCAACATTCACACCACCACATTTTCTCCATTCATCTCCATCCTGCTACAACTCACTCCATTCCCATTCATTATTCTCATTCGTTCATCCTCCATGTAAATACGTACACAATAACCTATCCCTCAGATAGCACTTGCACAAGTCACACTCTCCTACTCCCACACTGATGTATCCTGGTTCTCGAGTCCCACGTTAAGGTGCCAAATGTAGTGTTTTTTTACTAATGGTTCCCCTAAGTTGTTGTTCTTAAAATGAATGTTAAAATTATTACTGAAAAGGTAAATATAAGAACCAACAACCAATCCCGCCATTAAAGTAACACATGAAAAAGTTTTATGGATAAGTAGAAAAATCCGGGAGGGCGCCAACTCGTATACAAATTAAATCTATGAGTAATCAATCTCTTGTTCAATGAAATAGAAACACAAGTCCTATACAATCTTAAGGGGTAGGGTATTTCTGAATACAAACCAAGTTACCATCAGTGAGGAAAGCAAGTTTAGATATCTACTGCAATATACAATCAATTACAGGGAATGTTACTTACGGTTGGAGGAGAAATATGAATATCATATATAATAGATTTGTTTTGCTCCAGTAAAAGTATATGATTTCCTAGATCTTTCTTTATTAAAAGCAATCTTCTCTACTAGAAGCATTACGGGACCAGCAATGATAAACAATCCAGACACGTTCATTCAGTGTAACAAAATCTTCCAGTTCACTTATACAAGCACATACACATATCATAATCTCCAAACATACAATAATAATTTTAAAAATCCTCCCACATCCAGTGTTCATATATCTTATCTTCTTGCCTTTTCTAAGATAAGCCACTTCCTCCACCGCTAGATCCTCCTCCATGGATTTCACAGATTAGCACTCAAATATGCATAGTTCATGATCTCACCACCGAAGCGCTACTATGATAAAAATGTCACAAATGGTCTTTATGACCTTTATTTTTATAATAAAAATTTCTATATTTTGTATTTTTTGAAACCCCTTACATTTTGAATTTTTACTATTTTGGAAACTAACACGTTGCCAAATAAGTTTGTTTGACATAAATGAAAGGTCCCTAACCCCTCTACCATGAAAATAAATGTCAAGTCTCTAGGACAAAAAACTAGGCATTTCTTTCAATAAAAGAGTGTTTGTAGACAGAGAGCCGGTAGCGCTTGACGTATGTTACAACGAGGCTATGACTGACATGGTGAATACTGGAAATGGCTATTTCGACGGGGGCGATGTATGGCAAAACGAGGGGTTGCTTTTCGATATTTTTTTCCTATGACGAATGAATGAAGGCGAATATTTTGAAATGTGACAAGCATGCTAAGATTTTTTACCCCTGAAGGGGATCTTTAACGTTTTAGTTAACGGTGATGAGCGAGATCGCTCTCTGACACAACAGACGGTTGTGGTGTTTAAGAAATCAATACACTTTTCTAAATATTTATTTTCTACTAGTGAAATTCAGTCGCTGTGGAGATTAACTTTTTGTCATATGCAAACCGAACATTGTATGGGACAGTGGCGTGACATATGCGAAGAGTATGGGGTACTCTACATTTTTGAACTTTTATGGAAGAGTTTGGACAATATCCGTGATGGATAATATTGAATTCATCATGTCGGGCTAGGCGAATACGGAGACGTGATGGCACCACAGAGCGATGGATTCGGTTCCTGAAGAAGAGGATATCCAACATCAGATTCACCTGGAATATGAAGTCAATCGTTAGTTCAGTGGGTGATACAATGTTTTCGTCGATCTTTCGAGAAATTTGTGGCACACACGAGGATTATCGGCGATCTTTGAATTATATTAACAGCAGAAATAAGAAGGTATTGTAAGAGTTATGACTTTCCTGATATGATTTTTCATGAACACTGGGCATACTTGTATATATTTCTAGTAGGAGTTCTACGATTATTTTTGAAATGGCTTAGATATTTTTTGCTCCATTTGCTAGAATATGGTGTTACCATATGATATGGCAGGCACCGTTATACGACGTTCTCACCATTGGTTGGCTTTATTAGGCAGAAGTTTGGTCTTTTTGATATTTTTCAGTAAGGATAGTATTTCTTGGATAGATTTTTTTTTGTGGCGAGTATTTCGAACTCGTGATCTGCAATTGGATAAATTATTTCGTCAGTTCATTGCATACTAGCGAGTATGTATAATTCATCAGTAGGGATTTTTTTCTATTGGATTGTTTGGAGATATTAAATTTTATTCACTCAAGTGAATGAATATCGCTTTTATGTGACAACTAGAGACTTGTTGATTCCAATCTGGTACACTCACTCATCAGTCTACGAGATGGGGCCTGTCGTTTTATACGATTGCGTGGTGGCACACACCTGACCCATCGTCTAGGGCATTATCATGGTAGTCTACGGGGCAGGGCCTTTCGCTTTAGGCGATTGCGTGGTGGCACACACCTTACCTGCCAGTCGAGGGCCTCATTTTTATCATCCGAGTGTACTTAAGATCGTAAGAGGATTAAACAAGAAACTACTAGTCACACATCAGTCGAATTTTGTCAAATAAATTAAAAATAAATGTCAGCAGGGTTACATTTCGTAATTCTTGTTTGCCAATCCAATATTTTGTTGCTATACTCTTTTGAGAGTACATTCATTTAACAGATGATACTTTTGATACTTTTGATACTCTTTTGTGAGTAGTTTGATACCTTTGAGAAGGATTTCAAGTAATTGAATCTTGTAAGATGAATCATTTATGGTCAGATTTATTTTGAGGTAGATCAGTATTACATATTTTTGATGTGAGATATTATAACACATTGGTGTTTTTCATTGAAGTGAATTTTGAGAATTTTAAGAGAATTTATGCTCTATTTAAAAGCAGATCTTGAATTGGATTACGATTACTAAGGTAATTTTTCCTTATTGTTTAAGAAGTTGTCTAGATATGATCAGATTAATTACAGTTCTTGGAGATTGTGTGCGTTAATAATTTGAAGCCAGTTATATATTTTTGTAGATCATGCAACGTGATTAAGTGAAGTTTGTGATAGGTATATTTTTTGGAAGTTGCCAAGTGGAAGTTGCAATATTGCTAATGAGTATTTTGAGGCAGACATGAGGTTGTTGAGCGCAGTCTAGCATATTTTTGAGATTCATGCTGTGCGCTGAAGAGTTATGGTGTTATGTGGAATAGTTATGGTGTTATGTGGAATAATTATGGTGTTATGTGGAATAATTATGGTATTCAAATGAGGTATTTGATAAAGTGAGAGTATATGATGAAGTTTTGGATAGTGAGATCCATCGTGATTATGTGAAGGCAATAATATTATTTTGGCATGATAATTAAATACGAGATATAACTTGGAAGTGATAAAACTGTAAGACAACGTTCTATAACATATATTAAACAATTTGTTAGGAAATTAAATAAATAAATAATTTTGATAATACAAGATTTTCTGATAATAATAATTTATAAAATAATAATCTGAAGTTTAAGCATATTAATGATCTGACCCAATGAAGTAAAATCTAAATGACTCGATGAAATAAAAATCTAAATAATGGATGAAATAAAATTTAAATAAATTGATAAATTAAATTTTGAATAAATCGATGAATTAAATAAATGAATGAATTAAAGGTTGAATAAATTAACTGAATTGAATAAATTAATAGGTGATTAAACAGCTGATGAATAACTGAATTAAAAGGTGATAATTAATTAAAGAAGCTGATGATTAATAAATTTAAATGGTTTTAAATAAATTTAAATAAGTAATATGATTTAAATAATTTGATGAATTGCAACTTGAATTAATGAATTAAACAATTTAAATGGATGAATTGAGATGATTTAATCTGAATGAGATAATGAAATGAGAATGTATAGATAATTGGAGAATATAATGAATTGATGATTATAATATTCATTTAAATGATTTGATAGTAATGAATTAATTATTCTGACTTGAATATAATGAATATTGAGATGAGAACTAATGTGAGAGATATTTAATTTTGATATGATGATGATGATAACCAATGATTAAGTGAAGTTTATTTGGTTCACAAACAAGCAATAATTAGTGACAGTGTAAATATTGTGTAAATTAATTGTTAGATTTATTGGAGCATTTGTTGAGTTTTTCAGCATGTGAATAATGCCATTCAAGCCATAAAATAAGTTGATATTTAAATATGTGTTATTAGAATAATTTGTTTAGACAGATTTATATTTTTTTGACATCCACATTCATGATGTTAACTTAAAGATAAGTCAGGTCTCAGGAATCACAAATGTCAGTGACGCAGAGACATAGTGCTACGGAGAACCTGAGAACCCAAGCGAACTTTAGCACATTTTCATATTTTATGTGGATGAAATATACTCTTGAATAGCATGGAGATGGTTCGATTTTCAGGACAATGACAATCTAACGTTGGCATTCGACCATACTCTTAGGTAGGATGTGTGTTAATATTTCTGTCTGACTATCAATGTTTGAATAAATTTGTTTTATCTTAGTTGTGATCTGATGATGATGTGGTTTTCCTAATCCTTTCCTTGTCTTAATTAAGGCTTAACCAGGAAGGATGTGGTTTGCTAGGGATTCAGTTGATGGCGCCCATTTCTATTTGTATTTTTTTAAAATTTAAGCCCGTAACGACCCTGGAGATACTTTATCTCGAGTTACCATCTGCTTTTGTGAATTTTCAACTGAATTTCCGACACATTCCTTATTTGACTTCATGTTCATTTAACTCCACTCTGTCCTGGAAATCCAGGAATGCGATGTAATAGCAGATGGGTCATCGCATCCCTCGGCCGAACGGGTACAGTACCTATGAATGATAATTTTAATGTCATGCTAATGAACCTTAAATTTGTAGTTATTGATTAGGTAATTATTGATTTTTTAATTTATTTGTTTGCAGATAACCGGTATACCTTACTTGTCTGAGATACAAGAAACCAGTTTAATTTTGAGCCCACTAGAAGGAAACAGCAACAAGCCACTGCAAGTGAAGGTTGGATTATTTTTTTAAACTAACTTGTTTCATTTTTGTTTCATATTTTATTTTATGAAATGCATGTACTAACCTGAATTTAGGTATTTATAACGGTTTATTTTATTTATTTTTAGAAACTTGGAAAGAAAAGCCTTACCGCCGTAGCAGTCGCTGAAAACCCGAGACGCAGTTAAAGTGCAACCATTGTTTCCAGGCAGTGAAATATTTAAAACTCAGGTAAGCCTAACATAAAATGCTATTCCATTTTACCACTACTGAAAACTCGTAGACAAAAAATTCATTACCTGTACATGACTAGGACGATAATTGCTTTCTTGATTAATGACTATGTATTGGCAACCGGTACAAGACCATATTGGTTGTTTACCGGGAAAGTTCAAGGCCATATTGGATTTTGTAAAAAACAAAAATTTTAATTTAACTGACATGTCGTTCCCTATAATAATAATAATAATAATAATAATAATAATAATAATAATAATAATAATAATAATAATAATAATAATAATATATAATAATGATATTAATATCGTATGGCCTCGGATGCCGGGTGCAAGCTTTGTTATTTGACACACAGAGGGTAGCTTGCATGTCGAATTTAGTTGTTCCTCGACTATGAAAGTCAAGGAGGTTAGATGTTAGATATCTAATCTCCTTAAACTCTATAGCGCTTTCTAGTAGAAAAATGAGGAACTTTGTACCCTATGAACTCAACAAATATTCACAGGTTTGAACATGATAATCTGAACAAAATGGCATGACATTATTATTTTTTTTGTTTATGTATTCGTTAAAGGGGAATGTAACTGCAGCTTTATAAAGAGAAAATAAGTACATGCGTTACTGTTAGTGCCGACATACAGTTTATTATAATTTTTATGGTGTTTTGATATATTAATGCCAATTAACGTTAAAGTTTTATTTACAAGTATTGATTAATTGATTGATTGATTGATTGATTGATTGATTGAGTGATTGGTTATTTTGTTTGCTTTTAGGTGTCGTCATGTGCCATTAACGTAATGAACAGACAGTGAACAAGCATACATTGTGCTTTAAAGTACTATGTGCAACGTTAATAACTTACAATAAGAAAAAGTTTTATTATAACACATGGCGTTAGTACCAAATACAACAAGTGAGCAAGTTGGCTTACCACGTGGGTTAAATTTAAAATCAGAACATGATCGTTGGTTAACATTTGAGTCCTGGCCTGTAGGCTTTTTGTCGACACATGAACTTGCAAAAGCCGTTTTTTTACTTGAACCGAGAAGATGTGGTGCGCTGTGTGTTTTGTCGTATTGAACTTTCACACTGGGAAGAAGGGGATGATCCCTTTAGAGACCATTTGCGATGGTCTCCCTGTTGTCCTTATATGCTTGGAAAACAAGTGGGTAACATACCCGTGTATCCATTTTACCGAACCACAAGACCATTGGCCGCTACTTACGTTGCTGAATCACAAATAAATAATAATAATGTATTACCAGCCAACAACGGTAGTGTCGATATACGTGGTCCATATGCCATAGACAGTGTTGAATTGGCATGTGCTTTTGAAAAATTGGGAGTTTGCAAGACTAAAGCACTAGCACACCCAGAGTACAGCTCTGTTGAAAAACGTTTAGAATCTTATAAAAATGTTTGGCCACTAATATTAAAACACCTTACCAAACAGCTAAGTGAAGCTGGATTTTTAAACTGGTGAAGGGGATAAAACAATATGTTTTTATTGTGGATTTGCTTTAAAGGATTGGCAAATGACTGATGACCCTTTTGTGCAACACGCTCGTTGGTTACCTAACTGTAAATACTTGGTGTTGCTTAAAGGTCAGGAATTTGTGAACACTATTCGTAAAGAAAACGTGATTGCAGCACAAGACATAAAAGTGCCTTTAGAGTTAGAACACGCGGAGCAAATACATGAGGCTGAAAAAAAGACTTGTCTCACGAACAGATACAAAAGTGTGACCAACAATTATGTAAAATTTGTTATGAAGATGAACTAGGTGTTGTATTTTTTGCCTTGTGGACACATGATAGCCTGTGTCAAGTGTGCATTAGAACTCAACACTTGTGCTATATGCAGAAAAGCAGTATCTGCTACAGTTAGGGCATTTCTTACATAAGTAGTATAATTTATTAGCAATGCATAGTGCAAAATCCCTAATTGCACATTATTATTAAAGCTGTTTTAGAGTGTAATAGATATGATTTTCTTTTGTTTATAGACTACTACAATGAATGTTTTGAATGCTGTGGGTCAAGCATGTGGCTTAGAGACAAAGAAGCTCAGCGAATTGCCAACACATATTCCATTCCGCATTATCAAGATTCGGAAATTGAAAACAGCATATGGTGATCGTGTACTTTGTGTATGTGAAAACTATGAGACATTCCTGCCTTTCACGGTTTAATGATATGTCGGAGAGTGTTTTTGATGTAGTCAATAATGCTGTGCAACCTGTTCACTTAATTTATGAAGGTTTTAAAAACAATAGGTGCATGGTCCGTTTTAATTAAATGAAAAAACAAAATGTGAAATAATAATAGAAAATATAAGTAATGACAATGGACTGAAAGAAAAAAAAATATGTGTATAGAATAATAATGTCATAGTTTTTAGTATTGTCTTAAAATATATTATCATGAAACAAACAATGTATATAAAGTTTGTAAATAAATGCAAAATGATGTTACAATGTTGTTTTATTTTATACAAAGTTAGAATATTTAACATTGCAGAGTATACATGATTATGACAATAGATGCACACTTAATACAACTCTTTCTCTCTTTACAATAGTCTGTTATAGTTTTTAAACACAAGGCTTGTTGTAGATCTTTTTATAGCCATCTCCATTCACTGTTGTTTTCAAAAACTGGGGAAGCCGCAATGGTTTTATAGGCATAAAAACCTTATTGTTATTACTATTTAGTCATTTGATCCTCTTGCAATACTACGGTACCTATTTGCATATCAAGAGCTGATGACCTAGTTGTTCCACTCCTTAAAACGACAACAATAACACTACCTCTTGCATAGTTTGTGATGTTGATGGCTCTTGCGGTGTGGAAGACGGATTAAACATACCTTTTAGAACAGGGGTTAAACGTTGCTCATTAAACAATCCACTATTTTGAGTAGCAATATGGTTTTCTTAATTTTTTGTCGATGGCAACTGTGTTTCATGCAGTACACTACATTGATGATCACTGACACATAAAACCTCACTATTTTTACTTTTTAGGTCACCACGACAATGCTTGGAACGTTGTTTTGAACAGCGCCAAATAACAGTTCCGATTTTATTGGTTCGTTTCACAATATATGAATATCCTTTAGTGTATGCATAAGGCTTACCATACCCAGTCACTGATATTTCCATATCAACTGTCAAGCATAGACTAAGCTCTAGTAAAGTCAACTTGGTAATAAGAATAATAGTTTAATGTGAGAGCAAATATGGATCCAAAGAGCTCAGGTAAAAGTGGAAGCAAATATGCAAATATAAGAACCAAGAGTGGGGGTAAATGTGGTCGCAAAGTGGTAGAGCCATTACACAATAATTTTAGCACGACGTAGCTCTTGTTCAATTCCTTTGATTTCCAAATCGTGACCAGTATGCCCAGTTTGTTGTAAAGCATGCAAGTGTCGAAGCCGTTGCATTAGCTTACTGGGTTTGTTCCAGTATACAAATTTAACAAATGAATTTTTTGGTGTAAACAAAGCATTTCCATCATCATCATCATCATTATCATCATCATGATCATCATTATCATCATGATCTTTATCACTATTACTATATAGTCCTTTTTGATCCTCTTGCAATACCACTTCATTTATAGTCTGCGTTGATTTTGATAGTGTTAAAGGTTTATTGGACGTTGACAACTGTCTTAACATGACTTTTTGAGGACATGATAAGTCCTTTTGAACAAACACTGCACTATTTTTAGCCACAATATCGTTTTCTTGAACTGGCTTTTTAGCATTTTGATAATTGTTTGTAAACAGCAACCGTGGTTCGTTTGGAGCACTACATTGATGAACACTCACACTTAAAACCTTTCCATTTTTACTTTTCAGATTGCCTCGACATTTTGTTAACCTCTCTTTTGAGCATCGCCAGAATATTATTCCTTTCGCATTCTGACGATTATAGTTATAAGAGTAGCCTTGATAGAGTGCACGTTGCCTACCTTTGTTGGTTGTAGTAAGTTCCATAGTAGTTACTGACCTGTCAGTACGATGTTCACACTGCAAAGGTTACAACTGTTTTGCTGGTGGAGTGACCTACCATAAGCTTATATATTGGCTTATGTGTTGGTTTTTGTGTTGGCTTTTTGTGTTGGCTTTTGTGTTGGCTTTTTGTGTTGGCTTTTGTATTGGCTTATTTGACAAGTTATTTTTGTCAATGTATTTAGTGGATTATTTTCTTGGTGTTGGAAAGTATTTGAAAGAGAGGGAATATTTAAAGACTTAACCTCAGCTCACTAACCTAACCTAACTTCACCTAACCTAAACTTTCAACTCTCAGATGATAATTAAATTCTGGACATAGTCGAGTTGGAACCCAAGACCTCAAGAGTAAAAACCAATTATTTTTGGTAGCTTATTTTGGTAGTTTATTTTCATGGCTAACCTAACTTTACCTAACGTAACCTCAGCTCACTTTGGATATAACTAGTAAGTGTTCATATCCTCCGCTAGGTGGCATGCTCGTTGTTCAGGTAGTGCTCATATTTACCGCTAGGTAGCGGAAACATACTTTGTGTGTTGCATGTGACTCCTGTGAAGTTTGACCGCGTGCATGACGTGCTTGTATAAGTTATATATATATATATATATATATATATATATATATATATATATCTCAATATACAATAAACCAATAAATGTTCAGAACTAACATGTATAGCCATGTTTAGGGTATATAGGAGACCCTTAGCAAGAAAGGCTGTCTAACCCACTAGTCTACAGCCAGCCTCGTCATACGCAGTAAGCACCTGTTGGCAGTAAATCCTATACCACGTTGTTCATAACATGGCACTTAAACAGGCTCTAGATCATGGAATAAATTAGGTAAAAAAATCAACGTATGCCTTTAGCCAAGGTCTTCGTTTAAACTTTAACACAAGATGATTTCATGTGTTGGCTTTTGTGTTAAAGTTTAACAAAGACCTTGGCAATCGCTATCAGTTAGCCAAGCAATATAAAAATTGTATTTTCTCAGCGTTTTGACCTTGAATGGTTCTCTGTCTCTCTCTCTCGCATGTGTTCCCACGCCTCTTCACATTCATCAATCTGAATAAGATTCGTGTACCTTATACTAGTTTCATGTTTTTAATAAGGAACCAAAATGGCTACCTCTTATACATCGGTAGTCCTACTGTCTCAGAACCAAAATGGCGGTCTCTGCTTAAACAGCACACCTGCTAGCCACCACGAGGCAAGTAAGCTGATATCACACTTCCTGCTGACGTAGACATTCCTGCCTCGTCAGCACCAGCAACAGCTCTCACGAGTCCTCTGGCTAGGTACAATATTCAGTCACCAGTGAGCTGGACTGTGTGCGTGTTAGCATCCAAAACATGTGTGTGTCTTATTATTATTATTATTATTATTATTATTATGATTATTATTATTATTATTAAACATTTTACTGTAATAATAATTACTAGCAAGCGCCCATCCTCAATACATGTTCATGTTAACCACATACTTTCATCCTAAAACACATGACTTGGTCGAGCAAATGTTATAGGTTTCCATATTCTAAAACCATTTACTGTGCCAGACAGCAGTCTCGCTTATCACCGTTTCCTAGCATGTTAAAGATCCCCTTCAGGGGTAAAAAAAAACATTCCTAGCACACTTAACACATTTTCAAATATTCGCCTCTATCCGTCATAGGAAATGTCACAAAACCAACCGTCATAAGCTGCCCCCGCCATCCCACCAAAATAGCTATTCATTTCTTCCCGGCACGGTCACCGAGATCGCCAACGTCTAAGAATCACTTGGTCATATCCTACAACCGTCTGTTGTGTCAGAGAGCGATCTCGCTCACCACCGTTAACTAAAACGTTAAAGATCCCCTTCAGGGGTAAAAAATCTTAGCATGCTTGTCACATTTCAAAATATTCGCCTTCATTCATTCGTCATAGGAAAAAATATCGAAAAGCAACCCCTCGTTTTGCCATACATCGCCCCCGTCGAAATAGCCATTTCCAGTATCCACTATGGCCAATCATCGCCTCGTTGTAACATACGTCAAGCGCTACCGGCTCTCTGTCTACAAACACTCTTTTATTAAAAAAAAAATTAAAAAATAATTTAAAATGCCTAGTTTTTTTGTCCTAGAGACTTGACATTTATTTTCGTGCTAGAGGGGGTAGGGACCGTTCATTTATGTCAAACAAACTTATTTGGCAACGAGTTAGTTTCCAAAATAGTAAAAATTCAAAATTTAAGGGTTTCAAAAAAAAATACAAATTATAAAAAAGTTTTATTATAAAAAATAAAGGTCATAGAGACCATTGGTTTGAACTATGGCACAACATCCTATCATGTTTGGTTTTCAAACTATCGCCTACTTTTAAAAACAAAATTTATCAAAATAAAATCAAAAATATAACGAGTGGTCTATAGGAAAGAGGACGTCAGCTCGAGTCCAACGACACCTCATTTGTTAAAATCCAACCATCCGTTCGCCAATGATCACCAATGTTCGCTAGAATGTAGGCTATCTTTTTTTTCCTCCTATACCCTTGAAACTTGCTGCCCAACTAGAGGGACCTGCTCTTTATTTTTGTTTGTTTATTAGCTTGCGGATTAGCCGATTGAAACCCTCCGAACTAGGCTAGGGGCTTGTGAATTTTAATAATAAATTTTCACGGTGTTTTACATAAGTCTGGATGTTTATTTTCTCAGTCTAGTTTTTAAGGTGAACCTTTCCTTAGGCAGTCTATGACCATCGTCACCATGTACCACGATCCCTGTGGACTACAGATTCTCGTGCCGCTTTAGCCTATTTGGAAGTTCACCTGATCCTCACGGCAATTATGTCCGACGGATGAGATGTTAGGGAGGTCATTGCGGTTGTTGTCAAACAAACTTTTTTTTTTCCAAAATTCACCGTTTCCAAAATAGCGCCAATCCAAAAAACAAAAAGTTTCAATTTTTTTTAAATACCAACACACATGCTTAGCCTAGAGAACGTCACCCCGTTCCTAAACAACACATCGTTCTAGCCTTACAAGCTCATTAAATATCACCAAAATGTCAAAAACGCTCGTTTACCTCAAATTACGTTTCCAAATTCCACCCATTGTAAAAAATAACCTCACCATCAAATAGAGCGGAAAAAATACCATCTAAACGACCCCTCACTCGACCCTAGTCCTTCCCCAGCACCAACTTTTTCCAACATAGCCATACGTATTCAAGCACACACGCGATTATGGGTAGAACTCTCAGGTTCCCACTACTGCACAGTTTTAGTCCTCGAGGCTTGAAATTTATTTTGCGGGTAGAGGGGGTCAGGGCCATTCATTTATGTCAAACAATTTTTTTTGTCAAGTTCCTAGTTTCCAAAATATAGGAATTTTAAATTGGACTGTTTTCAAAAAAACATAAAAAATAAAAAAGTTTTATTATAAAAAATAAAGGACATAAAGACCATTCGTTTGAACCATGGCACAACGTTCTATCATGTTTGGTTTTCAAACTATCGCCTACTTTCAAAAACACAAATTTTCAAAAACTTTTTGAAAAATATAATACGTGGTCCATAGGAAAGAGGACGTCAGCCAGAGTCCAACGACACCTCATTTGTCAACATTCGACCTTGGGTTCACGAGATATTGGCTTGGTCTCCCGCGGCGGCCATGACACTGGTTGGAACACCTCGCTCCCCCCTACTCTCTTGCTTCCTAGATAACAGAAGTCTCCTACTTCCTTCAGCTTTTCACCTGCCAATTTGATGCCTGTCGTAGGTGCAGGATTAAAGGTTAGAATTAAATAGGTATTTCTGGAGGCGCTAATCAGGCATTTAACTAAACTAACTAGTTTCTAAATACGTTACTGATGATTGAATTGCACGTCCTACCTCGCCTAGTAGAGCTTTTGGGTGCGAAATGGTCGAAACAAACAACACTGCTGTCAGTTGGATTCCATTTAACTCGCCGAATTTATTTTGTCCATTGTTTTCTAAAACTGGGATCCTTTGCAAACCTATGCCCACCTCTATTTTTACACAGTGGTACACAGCAGCACGTACTGGGCATTATTCACGCATGTAAATGTCAGAATCTATGAAATTTGCTGAGCATTCGCCATTAGCCATATTACGTACTGGACCCGTACTAGTCATGCTGCACTCTGGTGACAACTTTTGGCAATTACACGCCCATTACCAGCTGCAGTCAAAAACAAAGTCGGACGCTGTCGCACGGACGTCAGAAACAAAAACTAGTTGTTCCCCGTGCTGGTCAGAGCAAGACCAACTACAATCCTCAGACCTTAATGTAGAAAAAACATGGCGGCGATGGTTGCCCTACCAATAGCTAAGATCATGTTATCGGGCTTGTCACAGTTCGTGTAAATTATTATTTTTACTCACCTAAGAGCATAAAAGATATCACAAGACGAGACTAGGTTCCGAAGAAATATGCATCAATAATTTAGACTTACCTGAGTTAAATTATCTATATAGAGCTGGCCTCGAATTATAGGTTTCTTCGTCTTCACCCAAGGGGCAGCTACAATAGTCTCACTGTTTCTGTGGTTGAATAAGAAGCTTTTTGGTGAGTTATCACGATTTGTATTTAAATTCAGTAATTATAGAATAATATTATTAGCAAAAAATCCAACAGATTCTGAAATAGGAGAGAAGAAAGTACCCGGTTACTGAAGTGCTGTCCCAGCACACGCCGAGTATTTGTGTACACAATCGGAATAAGAATAGTTGCCTGAAATAATCGAACCAACGCCAAGAAATACAATTCAATTAAGACCTCTCGTGGAATTGTCTAAAATCTCGGGTAAAACATCTCACCGAATTAGTTGATTGAAATATGCAAAGAAGTCATCGTGTGGATATCAGAATATAATTATCGAGAATACTACACACAAGGGACACTATAATATGTTACCATCTAACCTATTAAACATTCGCTGTTACCGTTTGGAATAGCTGTACGCTGGAAATAGTTGATTTAGTAAGTACTATGGGTTGGAAAGCACCATCTCCCTCTTACGGAATTATCGCGGTACCCTATCTCGCAATATGAGTACATAATTGGCAAGGTACCTACAACACTTTATTGCACACATCATAATAAAAAATAACTTGCAAGCTCTAAGAATCACAAAAGTATGAATATTGACGGAACACAATGAGTTCACTGTTTGGCACAGGAGGAACATCTTCCTTAACCAATAAAACAGAAGTTCACTGTATTATTTGGCGTGTATACAAGGCAGTGTAGAACATCTGCCGGACTGGCAAGGATTTACGGAGGCACATATTGCTGAGCGTTCTAGATAATGTCAACGGTTTGGTCCAGCCGTAGATGCTCATTGCGTTTTCCCTTTACGTTCTTAAGTTCGACACTTCTGAAGTGTACTAAGATATTATTATATTGCCACTGACTAGCAAATCATTGCGGTGTATATTCTTGAGACACTTCTATTATGCTTTAGTCTTAGGTACTTCAACATCCGAAGTAAATGACACAATGTCAACGGTTGACTGGACAATCATCACACAAACGAACCAGTCCATATCAAGCGTATTATCACATATTTACACACGATTGCAGTACATTAACGCGAACTGGACTTTACAGACATACAGAAGACACTAAAATTTACAGATGAGCGACAGTTTATCCCAACTTTCATCAAACGAAGCTAATCAAATCTAAATAGTGTATCCCAGCAACGAATGTAAACAAACAATATGCCGGGCCTTCAGCATACGCCATTTTCACACTTTCGAGACCTGCATTTTAAGCGGGTCATACCAAGACCAACTACAATCCTCAGACCTGAATGTAGAAAAAACTTGGCGGCGATGGTTGCCCTATCAATAGCTAAGATCATGTCATTGGGGTTGTCACAGTTCGTGTAAATAATTATTTTTACTCATCTAAGAGCACAAAAATATCACAAGACGAGACTAGGTTCCGAAGTAACATGCATCAATAATTTAGACTTACCTGAATTAATTTATCTATATAGTGCTGGCCTCGAATTATAGGTTTCTTCGTCTTCACCCAAAGGAAAGCTACAATAGTCTCACTGTTTCTGTGGTTGTATAAGAAGCTTTTTGGCGAGTTATCGCGATTTGTATTTAAGTTCAGTAATTATAGATTAATATTATTAGCATAAAATCGAACAGATTCTGAAGTAGGAGAGAAGAAAATACCCGGTTACTGAAGTGCTGTCCCAGCACATGCAGAGTATTTGTGTACACAATCGGAATGAGAATAGTTGCCTGAAATAATCGAACCAACGCTATATACAATTCAATTAAGACCTCTCGTAGAATTGTCTAAATTCTCGGCTAAAACATCACACCGAATTAGTTGATTGAAATATGCAAAGAAGTCGCCGTGTGGATATCTGAACATAATTATGGAGATTACCACACACAAAGGACACGATAATATGTTACCATATAACATATTAAACATTCGCTGTTACCGTTTGGAATAGTTGTACGCTGGAAATAGTAGATTTAGTAAAGTAGTGTAGGTAGGAAAGCACCATCTCCCTCTTAGGGAATTATCGCGGCACACCATCTCGCAATATAAGTACATAATTGGCAAGTTATTACTCACAACACTTTATTACACACATCATAATAAAAAATATCTTGCAAGCTGTAAGAATCACAAAAGTATGAATAATGACGAAACACAATGATTTCACTGTTTGGCACAGGGGAAACATCTTCCTTAACCAATAAAACAAAAGTTCACTGTAATATTAGGCGTGTATACAAGGCAGTGTAGAACATCTGCTAGACTGGTATGGATTTACGGAAACACATGAAGCTGAGTGTTCAAGATAACGACAACGGTTTGATCTTGCCGTAGATGCTCGTTCCGTTTTCCCTTTAAGTACTTAAGTTCGACACTACCGGTACTGAAGTGCACTCAGCTATTATTACATTGTCACTAACTAGCAAATCATTGCGGTGTATATTCTTGAGGCACTTCTATTAATGCTTTAGTCTTAGGTACTTCAACATCTGCAGTAAATGACACAATGTCATCCGTCGACTGAACAATCATCACCAGAGACGAGAATTATAGGCACTAAAAACAGTTAAAATAGGCAGGCATTTAGGCTCTTAAAATAGCCAAAATAGGCATGTAAATAGGCACTAACGTGTAAAATAGGCAAAAAATAGGCATGAAAAAATTTATTTTAATTTAATAACATATTTAATTACTATAAAAAGAATTAACAAAAAGCAACTTAAAATTTAATAACATACTTATCTTATATTTTGCATACACATAGTTTAGGACCCAGAAGCAACGGCTGGCTACATGAATTTTCGATAGTCTTTCTCATCCTTCTGATTTCGACCTTTTTGCACTCAAGCAAAGGCTAATAAAAGCAGAAAATAAACTGATGAAGTAATAGCAAGACCGGCCATCTCCATAGCAACAGTAGCTCGAGACGGGACCACCAAGTTTACATCTATCTTGGTAAGAGGCCATGCTACACCCACTGCCAGCTAGATCGCATCCCTCCAAGCTGTTTTAAACTGCCTGTCCATTCAACACAAGATAGGTTACAGCACCAACGCACTGATCGCCACTGCATTTTCACTCCCAGCTGGATCGCATCCCTCCTGGCTGCTTTAAAATGCCTGTCCAGTCAACACAAGATAGGTCACAGCACCAACGCACTGATCGCCGCTGCATTTTCACTCCCAGCTGGATCGCATCCCTCCTGGCTGCTTTAAACTGCCTGTCCATTCAACACAAGATAGGTTACAGCACCAACGCACTGATCGCGGCTGCATTTTCACTCCCAGCTGGATCGCATCCCTACTGGCTGCTTTATACTGCCTGTCCATTCAACACAAGATAGGTTACAGCACCAACGCACTGTGATCGCCGTGGCATTTTCACTGCCAGCTGGATCACATCCCTCCTGGCTGCTTTAAACTGCATGTCCATTCAACACAAGATAGGTTACAGCACCAACGCACTGATCGCCACTGCATTTTCACTCCCAGCTGGATCGCATCCCTCCTGGCTGCTTTAAAATGCCTGTCCAGTCAACACAAGATAGGTCACAGCACCAACGCACTGATCGCCGCTGCATTTTCACTCCCAGCTGGATCGCATCCCTCCTGGCTGCTTTATACTCCCTGTCCATTCAACACAAGATAGGTTACAGCACCAACGCACTGTGATCGCCGTGGCATTTTCACTGCCAGCTGGATCGCATCCCTCCTGGCTGCATGGCAACAGTAGTTCAAGACGGGACCACCAAGTTTCCATCTATCTCGGTAAGAGGCCATGCTACACCCGCTGCCAGTTAGATCGCATCCCTCCAAGCTGCTTTAAACTGCCTGTCCATTCAACACAAGATAGGTTACAGCACCAACCCACTGTGATCGCCGCGGCATTTTAACTGCCAGCTGAATCGCATCCCTCCTGGCTGCTTTTAACTGCCTGCCCATTCAACACTCAGGCGCGTATAGGATATACTGTATATTAATTCACAGTTAGGTTGCAGCGCCAACCAAACGCGGCTTTAGAAGGGGACGATACCTGAAACGAAGAGTTTTTAACTTTAGAGGCTTAATATCGAGATTGAAAAAACTCGAAAACATGGCACTAAGTTAGTTCTTTTGTAATTCAATCAGCATACAGTTTATGATATTAATTCACACACATACTAACGGGTAAATTTTCAATAAAAAGGAAAGCGAAATACAAAACGAAGGGTTGTTAAGTTTGGAGGCTTAATATAGAGATCCCAGGCGCTATTTCTGGTGAATTCCGAGAATTCCCATTCTTGTTCGTGGGGTAAACACATATTGAGAAATGAGAATATAATTCTGTCGAGCACACCAGCTGCAATATAATGCACTTTAAAATACAGTCAAAAGACCGGCCGCGGTGGCCGAGAGCGCTAACGCGCTACCTCGTGCCTCGCTGGCATCGGGAGAGCGTGGGTTCGAATCCCACCTCGGCCGTCCTGAAAATGGGTTTCGTGGTTTCCCCATTTTCACCACCAGGCAAATGCCGGGACGGTTCCTTTCAATAGGTCCACGGCCGATTTCCTTCCAATATCCCTTCCCTGACCCGTCCTAAAAAGAAAAGTACATGGCCATTGGCTGCATTTAAAAAAAACACAGTCAAAAGGCATCAAAAAGGCAATTATACTCCAACTAGGCACAAACCCTTGAAATAGGCATTTATAGGCACAATAAAACCAACGAAATCTAGCCTAAAAGAACCTAAAATGGATTTATATCTCAAAAGCCTACGTTTCTAAACACAGGAATAAAATAGGCAAATAGGCAAATTCCCGTCTCTAATCATCACACACAATCGAACCAGTCCATAATAAGCGTATTATCTCATATTTACTCACGATTGCAGTACATTAACGCGAACTGGACTTAACAGACATACTGAAGACACAAAATATTATAATAACGTTTTATTGCGCACAAGTTGTGCAAACTTACAAATAACGTGCAAGGAAAGATGCACTTCAACCTATGCAGTGATCTATGATGGGTTTCCCTCTATTCCTACAATGAAGAACGTGATAACGTTCACATATTCCGTTACACAGCTCACAGACACAGGCCGGGTCCGGATCATGGAATGTCTATGTCTTGCACATTCTATGGTGGAAACCGTGCACAGCCAAAGAGGTCACAAAGTGCCGCAAGTCCTGGTTCGGTTCCATCCATGCTCTGTTGATCATAGCCTCGGTCGAGTAGAATTCTTCCCAGATTTCACTTCTTTTCAACGTTCTTTCTGCTAGAACCCTCTTCCAGCAGGTCGTAGTAGGCAAAGTGAACTTGAATCTAAAATCCTCCATCAAGAAGGGTTCCCGAGAGAGCACATACACTAATCTTGATCGCGTGTATTTGGATACTCCAAGGACAGCCTTCAAGTATCTAGCCTTTACCTGTTCCAATGTTCGGAGGTCTCCTATGCTTAACTTGTCCCAAATTATCTCTATGCCATACGTGAGGATTGAGACAATTTTTGCATCGAAGAGTGCAATGGCGGATCTCAAGGACAGTCTTGTAATGGCTTTGACGTCAAATATAGCCTTGGTAGCTGCTGTCGCTCTTTGTTTTACGTGGATTTTGAACGAGTTCATTGTCGTTTGTAACGTTACACCCAGATATTTCAAGCTATTGGCAGTCTTCAGTGGTTTACTTTTGAAAAATATTCTCTGTTCTTGGGAAACACGTCCACCCTTCCTGAAAATCATATGCTCGGTCTTCTCTGTATTAACTTGCAATTCATTCTTATCTGCCTATTTCTCCAGAGCATGGGTTGCAATTTGGAAGTCCCTGATGTTCTGCGACCCCAAAACCATGTCGTCGGTGTAAAGGTATATCTTCGTTTCCTTTGAAACTTCTCTGACTGCATGAACAATATCGTGCGTGGCGACATTGAACAGCAGGGGACTGAGGGGATCTCCCTGAAGTACGCCGTTCGTTTGTATGATCTGTCTGGAAATGGTTACGTTGTCGGAGATTTTTATATTATTGCTCCTTAACATGTTATGAACCAGAATTGTGAGTGCTTTATTTTCTGTCGCTATCGAATTTAGTTTCGTGGAGATGATGGTCCTGCTAAGATTGTCGAAGGCTTTCGAGAAATCAATAAATACTGCATGGAATTTTCCTTGAGGTGTTCTAAGGGTATTCTCTATGTCATCTTTGAGATTTCTAATTGCCTGAAGCGTGTTTCTCCCTCGTCTAAAACCAAATTGCTCTTCTGGTATTTTAACGTCGATTTCTTCAGTGAGTCTGTTTGTCATGAGCTTTGTAAGTATCTTTAATAAATTTCTTTCTAGGACAATCCCTCTGTAGGAGTTGGGGTCACACACATCTTCTTTTCCTTTGAGTAGTACCTTTATTGTAGAAGTTTTCCATGACAATGGGATGTCTCCTGATTGTAAGCATAGGTTCATTAGGTCTGTAATAGCTGGGAGTAATACCGTAACTGCTGTCTTGATATGCTCATTAAAGATACCGTCCGGTCCGGGTGCTTTTCCGTTTTTCAAAACAGACACAGCATTTCGAACCTCCTCTGTCGTGAACGAGCATATATTGGAGCCGTCAGGGTCGATTTCTTTCTTATGATAAGCTGTTGTGGATCCATTCTGGTTCAGAATAAGTGTAAAATGTTCCTCCCAGGCTGACATATCGATTTTTCCTGCAGCTTGTGTTTTCCGGGGTCTGAGAGCTAAGTAAGGGGTTTTCTTTGCTTCCTCCACCATCCTGTATGTTTCGAGTTCGATGAAGTCATTTCGAATTTTCTTGAGTAAATTCTTATATTCCTTTCTCAGGTGACTATACGTTGTTAGGTCTTCTTGCTTATTGCTAACCTTTGCTTTGTGAAGGGCATGCAATACTCTTTTCCTTTCTAAGTAGCAGGTTTTATTAAACCATTTTTGTGATTTTCGTTCTGTTTTTGTGGCGGTTGAGGATTGAATTATATTCTCTAGCGCAATAGCAGCAGAATCGAGATCGTTCGCTTTTATTCTATCATTAAAGTGGGTAAGTTTGTCTGTACATTGCAGGAGCATACTTTCATTCAACATTCTGGAGATATTCTTTGTGATACATTTCTCATTCTGAACTTTAGCATTACCAGTAATTACGAAGCGTGCCACAACAGGACAATGTTTCTTAAGTGGTGCTTCTGCTCCTGAGGAACGAACTTTGTAGTCCAATAATTTCATCCCGAGTCCCCTGAAGAAAATTAAATCTATTGTACTACTCCCATAGTACGCGAAATACGTTTTGTCATCTTTTTTATTGACGAGGGTAAATCCTTCTTCTTCCATTAACAATAGTAATTCTTTGCTCCTGATGTTGTCAGTATCTAATCTGCAGTTGAAGTCACCAGCAATGATTACATTGGTTTTAGGGTTTGCTTTCGTTAGTGCAGTCAGGACCGTTGTTATGACATCCTCTAAGGATGTTGAAGGTTCTATATAAAGGCCTATGAGTGTTAAGTTTTCTAATTTGATTATTATGGTCTCCTCGTCACTGTAGGCAGCTAGTAACTTTCCAATTGTGGGTTTGAAGTAACAGGAAATACCTCTCATACAGTAGGTCTTCCTCTTGGTCCTTGGGTAGCGAGGACATGTTCTGAGTAAAATCCGGTAATATGTATTGCCTTGGTCGCAAAAGTTTCAGTTAAGATGAGAATGTCTTGTTTATCAAATATATTTCTCGGGGATAGGTCGATGACGCTCTTTAATCCTTCCACATTCCAGATTAGTACATTAATCCGTAAATCTTGCTCCTTGCCATTTGGAGCGAAAAAGACGATATCTTCTAATAAGAGCTCCTGTTGGCCAGAGTTCAGGGATGACAACTTTGTTGAGATCTGTAATGGGGATTCCAACTTTGAAGGATTTGAGTGTACCTTTGGATTGAAGTTCTTCACAATCATATATCTCGTCTACTTGCAGCTTCTTTAGATGGTTCACTATTTTATCAGTGGTCGCACTCGGAAGTAGTCGTCCAATGTACATCCATGCTCGATGTGATACTGCTTGGAGTTCATCACATTGTCTTTCCTTTTCTTTTTCCACAGAATTATGTTTAGTCCCTATGATTGTTGGGGTATGAATTAACTGAAGGTTGCCCCTACGTCGTCGACCTACGGCCTCAGACCATTTTGTTTCGTCAGATGGTTGTTCTGGACTGTAAGGGAATCCTTCATCTCGTGAGGGATGGGCATCCGTTAATTCTCGACTAAAGGGAGCAATGGAATCCGTAACTTTTCGACTAAAGTGAGCATATGATTCTGCTGGCAAATCCATTTTTTCTGTCATACGATTAGCATTGACTTCAGCTCTGGTGCCTTTCCTGGTCAACATATTACTTTTCTGAACCAACTCTTCCCTAGTGTTTTGATAATTCTTCTTTACGGGTGTGCGGTGAGATTTCTCAGCATTAATTATTTCCGATAATGTGTCCTCCAGCTCTCCGTCGTTAGAGCCTATGGCATTCTTGATTTCAGTTGTACTGATTTCATTATTTTTCCCGGTGGATCCTTTGGTTTTCTTGAATTCCTCACTAACAACTTTACGTATGTCTTCCCTTATTATTGTTTGGAATTTAGTAATCATATCATCAACAGTTTCATTTTGACGGTACGGCAACATCTCAACGAAGGAGTTGTTGTTTGCATTAATTTCAGATTCTACGTGATGTCCCTGAGTATCCTCATATGCCTGAGATCCTAATTGGCACTAGATATTTATTTGACTTTGTTGAATTTTGTGAACTGGTTCACTAGAACTTCCTTCTACGGAAGCCTGATTTAGCTTATGAATTTCATTAGACAGACTATTTAATTTTGCATTGACGTCAGCTTTAATCGATTCTAATTCATCCCGTAATCCCTTACTTACTTTGAATAGTTGAAAGTCCTGATCACATTTGTAGCACAACCATAGAAGTTTTGACTTCCTCTTGTTGGATGATTTAAGTGCATTGAACTGCCCCTGCTGTAGTTCTGTGCAGCTTAAGTGGTGCCATCTCTGGCATATACCATCACATGCGACGGCCAACTCATCTTCACATTTTCTTTCACAGATAAATACATAAATACATGGTTTATTTGCAAATGTGGACACTGTCCATGGTGGCAAATTACAATAAATACACAAAACAATTCACAACCACAAAAATTTTAGAAAATTAGGACTAATTAGAAAATAAGTATTAGTTGCTAAGAGAAGAAACCGGTAATCGCAAAAATAATCATTCTAATAACAGAAATAAACATAAAATACTAAACATTTACAGTTTCTTTCATTGCTTCAACTTATGCACCGTTCATCACTGCCTCTTAATCTGGTGCTTTTTCACCAACTCCTTAAATTTACCAACATCAGAAGGCAAAGGGCTGAAAATGCCCCCTGGCAAACTGTTCCATTCTATTTCCCCCCTCCCAATGAACGAATATTTGCCCCAGTTACTTTTACACTGACTAAATTTCAATTTACAACAATGACTGTATCTGCCCATATATGAACTTTCCTTTCCCAATCTCTCATGAATATCTTCCCATGCAATTTCCCCCTTGTAAGCTAAGAAAATACCCCCTAGTCTTGCTCTTGAACGTCTATCAGCCAGACTTTCCCATCCCAAATCCTGTATCATCCTACTCCACTACTCGTCGATCTGTGGTCCTCCATTACATACCTGGCGGCCTTCCTTTGCACTCCTTCCAATTCCAATTCCAATCTGTTAACTCATTGGATGTTGATACATGTTGAATGCTTACGTCAGGCATAATTATTATGGGGAATCCAAGAGGGCGGTGACAAAATGCCAAACTTTTATCCGATATCCAATAAAGAATTAAATTAGTCTCCTATTTTACGATTCTACAGGACTTCCCAAAACAGTATTAGATCCTTACTTACTTACTTACTTACGTCTATCTTAATATTATTCACTGGTTTATAATCACACGATGTCGTCTGGTATTCCACGAAAATCGACTGCTTAAACGTCACTGATTGCATAGAGCCGCCATTTTATTTTCTGAGTATTGTAGTTGGTCTTGCTCAGACCTTAATGCAGGTATCGAAAGTGGGAAAATGGCGTATGCGGAAGCCCGAGATATTGTTTGTTTACATTCGTTGCTGGGATACAATATTAGCTTTGATTAGCTTCGTTTGATGAAAGTTGGGATAAACTATTGCTTATCTATAATATTTTGTGTCTTCAGAATGTCTGTTAAGTCCAGTTCGCGTTAATGTACTGCAATCGTGAGTAAATATGAGATAATACGCTTATTATGGACTGGTTCGATTGTGTGATGATTGTTCAGTCGACGGATGGCATTGTGTCATTTACTGCAGATGTTGAAGTAAATAAGACTAAAGCATTAATAGAAGTGCCTCAAGAATATACACCGCAATGATTTGCTAGTTAGTGACAATATAATAATAGCTGAGTGCACTTCAGTACCGGTAGTGTCGAACTTAAGTACGTAAAGGGAAAACGCAACGAGCATCTACTGCAAGATCAAACCGTTGTCGTTATCTCGAACGCTCAGCTTCATGTGTCTCCGTAAATCTATACCAGTCTAGCAGATGTTCTACACTGCCTTGTATACACGCCAAATATTACAGTGAACTTTTGTTTTATTGGTTAAGGAAGATGTTTCCCCTGTGCCAAACAGTAAACTCATTGTGTTCCGTCATTATTCATACTTTTGTGATTCTTACAGCTTGCAAGATATTTTTTATTATGATGTGTGTAATAAAGTGTTGTGAGTAATAACTTGCCAATTATGTACTTATATTGCGAGATGGAGTGCCGCGATAATTCCCTAAGAGGGAGATGGTGCTTTCCTACCTACACTACTTTACTAAATCTACTATTTCCAGCGTACAACTATTCCAAACGTTAACAGCGAATGTTTAATAGGTTATATGGTAACATATTATCGTGTCCTTTGTGTGTGGTAATCTCCATAATTATGTTCAGATATCCACACGGCGACTTCTTTGCATATTTCAATCAACTAATTCGGTGTGATGTTTTAGCCGAGAATTTAGACAATTCTACGAGAGGTCTTAATTGAATTGTATATAGCGTTGGTTCGAAGCCTCCGTGGCTTAGGCGGCAGCACGCCGGCCTCTCACCGCTGGGTCCGTGGTTCAAATCCCGGTCACTCCATGTGAGATCTGTGCTGGACAAAACGGAGGCAGACAGTTTTTTCTCCGGGTACTCCGGTTTTCCCTGTCAAAATTTCATTCCAGCAACACTCTCCACTATCATTTCATTTCATCAGTCATTCATTTAATCATTGCCCCAGAGGAGTGCGTCAGGCCTCGGCAGCCGGCACAGTCTATATCCTCGCCGCTAGATGGGGGCTTCATTCATTCCATTCCTGACCCGGTCGGAGACTGGAAGCAGGCTGTGGATTTTCATTCATAGCGTTGGTTCGATTATTTCAGGCAACTATTCTCATTCCCATTGTGTACACAAATACTCTGCATGTGCTGGGACAGCACTTCAGTAACCGGGTACTTTCTTCTCTCCTACTTCAGAATCTGTTTGATTTTATGCTAATAATATTAATCTATAATTACTGAACTTAAATACAAATCGTGATAACTTGCCAAAAAGCTTCTTAAACAACCACAGAAACAGTGAGACTATTGTAGCTTGCCTTTGGGTGAAGACGAAGAAACCTATAATTCGAGGCCAGCACTATATAGATAAATTAATTCAGGTAAGTCTAAATTATTGATGCATGTTACTTCGGAACCTAGTCTCGTCTTGTGATATCTTTTATGCTCTTAGATGAGTAAAAATAATAATTTACACGAACTGTGACAACCCCGATGACATGATCTTAGCTATTGATAGGGCAACCGTCGCCGCCATGATTTTTCTACATTAAGGTCTGAGGATTGTAGTTGGTCTTGGTCTGAGTATTGTAGTTGGTCTTGGTCATACCAAATAGCTTATAAAGATAATAGCGGAAACTCGGCCGTAAAAGCATGCGCTCGTTTGGAGACAGCGATCACAGTGCCATCTCTTGGTGCGAGTTGACAGCATTACTCTTCTTGCCACCCACAGCTAGCATTTTTGAGTGCGCACCGACCGAAATTGCATTGTGAAGTTAACATATGTCTCGGCTTGATATTTAGGCAGCAAATAATTTAAAGATTAGTGTTAAAAGAAACAAAAGATACTTGGTTCTGTATAATATTTATATAGAATTCAAAAAAATACTGGACTGCTTCTGCATTATGGTTTGCTTTGCCATTGGCAGTAGAACTGAAGGCCAAATAGTGAAAACAGTGAAATAGTGAAAATTACAAGGAAATATTAGCATATTGGTTTTAATCCATCCTTTTTGACATACTGGTATTTAAAACGAGTTGAACACGCTTAATTACATTAAAAAAACAGTTACCTTCTTATATATTTCCTAATAAAGTCAGTAAAATTAAAATTTGTGTTTCTGAACTTGTTAGATTACACCAATCTCCTTAGCTTTAATAGTGCAATACGTACACTTTAGAGGCAGATGACCTCGCTGTTCCGCCGCTTATACCAACAATAAATAACTACGTACACTTTCAATGGGAAATATTGAAGCATGTTGTTAAATGTTAGGCCTACTGTACCGTAGAGTCACCACGTTTATAAAGGCTGTTATTTCAATATTAACATTAGGCCTACTATCAACACCCTACAAAGATCTTACCCTTGACTTAACAAGTTTTTGTTCCTGAAATCTTACTCCACAACGTGGTCTGAGCATACAACATGAGTTCAGTTTAAATGTTCTGGGCCATTCCTTTTCAATACGTCATCTAAGTCAGCTCTTCGGCTTCGAATAACCCACAGCGTGTATCTATAAATAAAGAACAGGCTAAATTATGCTAAATTATATTGTAAAAGCATTCTGTATTAAAAGAAAACCGAACTATCAGTGTAATGGTAGGCAACTTGTTTACAATAATTTCTTGGGAACCTGAAGAAAGATTTTGGGTCACTTTGTTGTTCATAATTATTACAGCCATATATGGCACAAATACTCCCCGTACCAACCATTACAATTGGATAATTAGATCATCCACAGGTCAATAATTTATTATAATTGTTTGGTTGGATCTCACGGTTGTAAATCAGCTGGTCTTACGTTGCCAACTCGGACCGCTAGGCGGTGCTGGGGAGCGCTGTCTCCTGTTTTGGCGAGGAGTTTCCGCTATTATCTTTATAAGCTATTTGGTCATACACAGGTCTGAGTATTGTTGGTCTTGGTCAGAGCACATACTGTGGTCAGAGGTACAAGATAAGCCTTGGCATCGAGCTAAGTTCTTTGGGTATCGAGGTCTAACCTGCAGAGGCGTAGCGCTATAATACGCCGATACGCCGGGCGTTCCCTGATTTAAAATGTGTAAAATATAACATTGTTTTTATTTGATATAAATGCGGCGTTAGCATATTACATGGCGCTTAGTTATTTTATATCCGCACCCCCAATATAACTAGTCTTAGCCCGGACGCGGTCTACTGCTGTGCGTTGCTCTTCTTGTCTGTACGCCAGACCTTCTTGGCGTCAAGAGCTATGTACCACCCTGGTCAGGCCATGTTGCAGCGCATGCGCCAGTTCATACTTGTTTCTCGGAAGAGAAGCGCTACCGTACGCTGGCGTTTGCTGGCGTTTGAATTGTATGATCACTGTTCTGTTAACTCAATAGCCCAATCGCTGCGCTAGTGCTATAGTTCGAACTGTAGAAGTGTAGTTTCTTTTAATTGTGCGTGTGTGTGTTTAATGCTGCCAATATGACTGAAGTACCTGACTCTAATGTTATTAATTTTTTAAAGGCAACTCCTTTGAGCACTTTATCATATGAACAGCGATGTGAATTAAAAACAAAAAGACCAAAGCCAAATTTATCAATTAAAGAAGTCGGTAAAAATCGCACACGGAGTTTTCAGCTTTCTTGGTATGACAGGTTTTCCTGGCTAACTGGGTGTGTTGAAAAAAAAAATGTTTTGTTACGTTTGCCTTATGTTTGGAGCGAAAGATACTGAATGGTGCACGGAAGGAATTTTGGACCTGAGTAATTTAATTAAAAAGGCTGTAAAACACCAGTCTTCAAAACCCCACTTGTTACATTCTGTAGGGGGCGTAGTGGCGCAGCGGTTAAGCTGTATGCCTCTCACCAAGGTGGACCGGGTTCGATTCCCGGTCAATGCATGTGAGATTTTCGAAGTGAAATGCCATGTCCTGTGGTTCGGATTCCACGTTAAAAGGAGGTCCCGTGGCTCATGATCTCGCGATTAACGGTCACGTTAAACTACAAGCTTGCTTGCTAGTTACATTCTGAAGCATTTCATCTGCTAGGTAAAACTCGTATTGAGTATGCATTTTCTGAAGCTCCTCGACTACTAGCAATAAAACATAATGAGATCATGTCTTCGAACAGGCAGTATGTGCGACAACTCATTCAATCAGTAGTATTTCTCTGTCCACAAGAACTAGCCTTCCGTGGGCATAGAGAAGATGAAAGTTCTATTAACAAGGGTATTATTTGCAATTGTTGAACCTGCTCGCTCAAAATGAATCTATAGTTAGAGACCATTTACAGTCATCATCATTCTTAAAAGGAACATCTCCAGACATTCAAAATGACTTGATAGAAGTTACAACAATTGCATTAAATGAGAAAATCAAATCAGAAAAAATGAAGCCCCCTTTCTCTCCATAAAAGCGGATGAGACATTAGACGTATCGTGTAAGAGCCAGATGAGCATAATATTTAGATATTGTGTGGATGATAGAATAGAGGAGAGATTCGTTGGCTTTTATGACGTTTCCAAAAATAAAAAAGCTGTGGGATTATCAGAAATCGTGCACAAAGTTTTACTTGACTGGGAAGTAAATGGAGAAAAAGTTGTAAGCCAGACATACGATGGCGCAGCTGTAATGGCAGGCAGACAAGGAGGAGTTCAAAAGCTAGTGAAACAGTTTTGCCCATATGCTCTTTTCGTCCATTGTTACGCCCACCAATTAAATTTGGTACTTCTGTATGGCTCAAAAACCATAAAACAGGTTCGTTTGTTTGTCTGTGCCTTGACTGCTTTTCATAGTTTTTTTCAGCAAGTCTTTTAAAGGACGGTTTTGATGACCGAAAGAGGATTTAAGCTTCCACAAGCTAGCAATACGAGATGGAATTTTCATTCGAGGGCAGTTTTCACCATTATGAAACATTTCCAAGGATTGTATAGTACTTTTGATGAAATTATTGATGATGAAAGTAGTGAATGGGACGACGACTCTGTGAACTGTGCCATTGGTCTCAAAAGATATATGGATGACCCTACATTTGTATATTTGCTATGTGTATTCGAAGCTTGTTTCATTTACACTGATCATCTTTTCAAATTGTTACAATCATCGACAGTGAGTATTGTAACTTGCCATAATGAGATAGAGGCTGTCGTCAAAAGAATAGAAAATTTAAGAAATGAAGATTTCACTGATAGATGCGTTCAAAAAACCATCCAGTTGAATGAAAACGTAATGTATGATGGCAATAAAAAGAACACTTTGAGAGTGCTAACTTTTGAAATAATAGATTCACTAACAGCACAAATGAAAAGTAGATTTGAAGATCTTAATCATCTAAATTTCATTGAGTTAGTACAAGAAAAGAAGTTTAAAGAATACACTGAAGCATTCCCCAGGGCAAATTAGATATTTTGGTAAAACAGTATCCATTCTTTAATGTTAACCAATTACTAAATGAACTTCACATTGTTTATGGAGATCAGACAAAGCATTTAGCTCCAAAAGAGCTTTTAAAATATTTTGTTGCCAACGGTCTCGACTCCATCTATCAGGAAATAACTAAACTACTGCGCTTAGTACTGACTATTCCAACTACTACAGCTAGTAGTGAACGCAACATGAGCACGCTGACAAGAATTAAAACATACCTTAGAAATTCTATGAGCAATAGTCGCTTGTCGTGTTTAAATTCACTGGCCATTGAAAAACAGTTATTTGGTGAGCTTTCATCAGAGCCGGCATTTTTTGAACACATCATTGACATTTTCGCAGAAAAGAAGAAACGACGAATTGAGCTGATGTACAAGACTGTGTGAGGTATGTGACAGGATCTTTCATATTAGCTTTTTGATTTTTTCCTCAGTTTGTCGTTATAAACTTTGGCGTCCCCAGCTCAAAAGTTCACGCTACGCCACTGCTAACCTGATAGTTTTTGTGGTGGTATGAGATTTACCTTGCGTAGAGTATTGAAGTCGGGGTGAAAGCTTGTATAGAAGTTGACATTATGCAAATCGACCGTCAGAAAGAAGGTAACCTCAACGACAGAGCTGAACAATTCGTTCAGAATTTTTCATTGCAATTGTGAAGAAGAACAGCCACATTAAAAAAATCTACAACTTTCCGGCTGCGGAAAAAACACCTATTGGTCACTCAAAGTAAGAATACGGTACGGTACCCTAAAAATGATAACTTGCCTAATTTATTGGGCAGATGTCATACTTAAAATATCTAGTAGAAATATTTGACATTCCTTTCATGAATAGACTAGATAATGATGATTTTTGGAGTAACGCGGAGTAGTGAGATCTGAGGATCTAGCCATTCTGCGGTTTCCTATTATTCGGCAGATACGGTACCGTTCAGGGACGTAAAGTTTTGAGAATAACATTTAATATCGATAGCCTACTTTTGACAGCAGAGGGTACCGACAATTGGTGTAGCAATTACATTCACGAACTTCGTTTTGCTTGCAGGTATCTGTCGGTACGAGCATCAATGGGTGAAAAAGCTCCTCAGAAGTTTGCGTGAGTAAAACTTAATGTTACGTGTAGCGTACCGGTACCGCACTTATGTTAAGGCAGTCATGGTAGACCCTGGAAGAAATATTATCACGTTAAATAATTATTTTAATTTTCGTTAATTCTCCTTTTTGGGGCCTGGGGCATCTTGGTCACTATCCCCATGAACTTGGATGTGTGTTCAATTTGTCTGTTAACCTGTGTTTCTGTGGTAAATGTAGTATGTGTATAACTGTAGCCTAATTAGGAGGGTCGGGAATGAGGTAGGTGCCCTGAGACTTGAAATAAGGTACTATCTCGGCATTTGCCTGGAAGGATGTGAAAAAAATCCGGGAGAAAATCACAATCAGGATAGCCGTTGTCAGCGCCGGAACTCGGACCTCCGATCTCCGGAGTTGATAAGGAATACCGTAAGGTGGCAATTTTGTGGTAGATAAAGGAGTACCGGTACTGTTTCTAATTGAAGGTGGTAGCCAAACATAGATTGGCAGTTTTGGAGGCAATTAAGAGGCAGCAAGGTGGTTATAAAGTGCAAGGATGTAAAAATGGGCCGTTGTATCTTAGCCGCTACAATCTACGTGCGCAATGGTGTATCCGCACACAGCGAGCCTGTGCCCAGTGGAATTGAAGTGCGCAATGTCTTTCCACGCAGCGCGTGAGTATTTTGAGTCCAATCTCAGTGTTCTTCTTCAGCTGTCAGCGTGTGTACCATGCATCAACATACAACGTGTGAACGCCAAGAATAGTGGCCGACGTGGTGCGGGAGTGTGTGTCGGAAGACTGTCGAGAGGATGTCACGTGATATTATGTAGAGACACACTAAAATTCTAACGCGCATACGGCCGGCCCATCTACAGTGAGATTCTTTTGCTGGAGCGGGGCCGGCGACCGGCGGCCGGGCGCGCGCGTCTTCCGCCAGCCAAACGAGCTGGGGCCGCCGATAGCGCGCAGGTGGAAACCGTAACAATGTAGATTAATTAATGGTAAATTCACCAGTAAATCATGATTAAAGAACTGACCTTTTCGCAGAAGATGGTGAAAATGATCTCCTTCAGCTGACAGACAGGCGTAGTACCGTGTAAATAAATTAGCGTTTACACGTTGTAATTCCCTTCTGTTGTGAGGGATGTATGCTGCCGTATATTGTTCTCCAGCTCCACTACAGTACGGGTAATTGATGTGTACACTTTGTATTTTAAATTACCCCACAATTAAACATCAAACGTGCTTCAATTAATCACAGTAAACATTCAGGGGGGAACAGGAGTAGCTACATAATGTAACAATGTAGCTTCCAAAGTTACTGTCTGTCAGCTGATGAAGAACATTTTCAGCATTTTCTGTAAAAAATTAAGTTTTAACTTTTAACTGGTGATGTGAGGTCATTCAGATTCCCAAGAAATAAAAACAAAACATCTGTGCTTTTTTAATTAAATCTTGCAAGAAGCTGCTGTTTATGTTACCTTATCTGTGTGCTGACACTTCACACCCTCATTGATGAAAGTTTAGTGACTTAATGACTTTAATGACCCTGGTTATCTCGCCTGCGCGTTATCCGCGGTCCGAGCTCGGTTGGCTGGCGGAAGGCACGCGCGCCTGGCAGCCAGTCGCCGGGCCCACTCCAGCAAAAGAATCTCCCTGTATAATAAGGGGGCACTCACTGCTCCCCTTGCCAAAGTGGTAATTGAGCCTAGATTGGCCATTGGTGGCAATAATGTGGTAGCAAGGTGGCAAGTTAGGTGCTACTAAGGTTGTAGGTAGCAAAGGGTAAGGAGGAAATAAAGGAGAACTTGTCTCCTTAAAAAGGTGCAGTTAAAAGCAATATGCAAAATAAACTTTATCAATGCAACGTTACTGGTACAATATCTTAAATTAGTGTGTACATAATAACTGAAATAAATAAATAAATAAATAAAATAAATAGATACATAAAAAGGAGAACAAAAAGAATATAGAACTGGTACTGTACCAATGTCCATGTGAATGCCCAACATATATTATATTTTAGTCACATATCTTGAAGAATTGCCGGTTTGGTGTGTAGGTACAGGCAGGCCTACTGCCTACACCAGGGTCATCCAGACAGCGCTCCGGCCGCGCTCTAAGCCAGTGCTCCGAGCGCATGTTGTAAGGTAGTTTCAGAAGTGGTCGGAGGAGCTTGGCTGGCTTAGCGTGCTGGAGTGTGCAGTCGATCCATCAGTCGCTAGTCTAGTCCAATGCGCTTTGTTGACAGAGTTTAAGTAAATCAGTTTCACACTCAAGACTGAACAGCATACAAAAAAAGGAGTGGTGAAGCAGCAGTCTTTATAGCAGAATGCGAAATTTATTTTTTCTGTACAGCTTATAAAGGGCATGCCACATGTTTTGTGTGCAACAGAGATGTAAAGTGTTAAAAAGTACTTTTTTCTCTCTAATATGTTCACATTTCAGTTTGGAATAAATCACAATATTCTTTACTTAACACTTGCATTCGTTTCCTGCACATTCCATACATCGGAGTACCATTCGATTTGTATATGCGGTATATTTGTTATGGCAAAACAGTCCTATTAATATTTCAACAATCCCACAAGAGCCGTCGGCCGCACGACTGTGCGAACGTATCTAGTCAGCGTGGTCTGAACTCGCTGCCACAGTGTAATGGTGGTAAGGGAAGGAGCGCTAGTCTGACTGCCCAGTGCTCCCCGAGCGCGGCCGCGCTCTGACTGGTTGGCCCTGGCCTAGACTATTCAAAGTAACCTTAAGAATGTAGCCAAGATCAGTGGCCCTGTTGGTGAGATTAAACAGCAGGTTCCTATGCTAGGCGACAGTGTTGATGGCCCCTGGCTGCGCAGAGAGAGAGCGATGATACGAAATACAGCGTTGCCTCATACGGGCAGAAGTTGCCGCCGCGACATCAAATATCACGTGTGCTTGGGCAAAGTTTTCGCAGTAGGGGGATTTTCTAGCAGTTAGGACGAAGAAATAAAAATTCTGAATATTTAGAAACAAAAATTACATTTCTACGCTAACTGGCTCGCGTTTTATGGCCAGTTAACGAACATGATGTTAGAAGATAGAATAATCTCCTTGTTCCGTCCCCTTGGCCGGGGCAAGATGCTTATTTATATACCCTGCGGCGTAGCCATGGTGTTAAATCACACCATGGCTGCGATGGGGCACTGAAGCGAGTCCGGAGATCGGAAGTTCGAATCCCGTGGCTATCCTGATTGTGGTTTCCCCGCGTTTCCCCACGGTCCTTCCAGGCAAATGCTGGAATAGTATCCTAGTTCAAGGTCAGGGGCACTCTGTCCTTAATACAGCTACATTTCTACAACTATCACAGAAACTCAAGTTATGTCAGACAAGTACAGGGGCAGATGACCAAGATGTCTCGAGCACATAATATGAATAGTAACAACAGAAATCATAACAGTTAATTTATTTCGCTGTGGCATACTGTTTGAAGGCTGCCCCCTGTGTAGAGGTTATTGAAGTATGAAATGACAAGCATGATAAAGGTGCAATTATGGAATAATATGCCATAGGTGAGCCGGAGTACTGTCCACCATCCGCTTTGTCCAGCACAGATCCCACATTGAGCTGTCGGGAATCAATTCTGTGGCTGAGGAGTGAGAAGCCAGTGGTAATCCACCTCTTTAAAATGGCAATGCACTGGAAAACAACATATGCTATTTCATTTTATACAATATACACTTACACTAGCGTGTGTCTCACGATAAACCGTCCTCGCTTCCCCCGACCCTACACACAACAATGGTCAAGAAATGAAGTGTTATTGCAACATCTCTCAGTACAAGGAAGTGAATTGAGGTTGGTTGGTTCCTATTTTTAGGGGCTGCGACAACGCGGTCATGTAGCCCCGTGTACTTTGGGTGTGTGTAGAATCTGTCTGATAACCGTTGTTAATTGTGATGACTATATTAGTGTGTGTTATCTGTTTTTTAATTCAAGTAAAGACTGCAGACTTTTGAATTTTTCAAATAGTTCCTACTTTTGCTGCCAAACGCCACCGTCAACAACTCCTAGTTCAGAACTTAGTTACCAGACGCCACTGCAGTCGGCTCTTGCCAACGAACGTAGGAACCTAAGAGCGTTGTTTACATTCTCAAACTATACAATTTAGCTTCACACAGGTGTAATTAGTGGAAGGTTCTTTATCATGCCATAAATCTATGACATGGGACCGCCTGGTTTACTTCCCCTCCGAAGGGAGGCATACCGAGCGATTTTTAACGCTCTTAAAAAATCCGACGACTTTGGTCGGATTTGAACCCGCGATCTTGGGCATAGAAGCTCAGCATGCTACCAACTACGCCACCGAAGCCACCAGTGAATTGAGGGACAGCTCTGGAGATTTTTTGGCGAGCAACCCCGTATACATACTAAAAACCAAAACAAATACAAATAAAATAAACTTACCAAATATGTCAGGTTGCTCAGAGCTGTCAGAATTTTCTTTAAATGGCATCTGTGAGAAATGCTCTTACTATATATACCTATATGTAGGCTACAAGAAAGCCTCCGTGGCTTAGGCGGCAGCACGCCGGCCTCTCACCGCTGGGTCCGTGGTTCAAATCCCGGTCACTCCATGTGAGATCTGTGCTGGACAAAACGGAGGCAGACAGGTTTTTCTCCGGGTACTCCGGTTTTCCCTGTCAAAATGTCATTCCAGCAACACTCTCCACTATCATTTCATTTCATCTGTCATGCATTTAATCATTGCCCCAGAGGAGTGCGTCAGGCCTCGGCAGCCGGCACAGTTCATATCCTCGCCGCTAGATGGGGGCTTCATTCATTCCATTCCTGACCCGGTCGGAGACTGGAAGCAGGCTGTGGATTTTTCATGTAGGCTACAGTTAACTGTCTCAGCCCCTAAATAGCCAACAACAACTATTAAAATTCTAATAGTTATCACAACTATAGAAATTTCCTGCCGTCATTACACTTTACATACCTGAAACCCTCGCGTTTTAACATTCTCTGCATAGACCGAGTGCTCCCGTTAAAACCAGTGGCTTCATGAATTAAATGAACGAACTTCTTTGCTGTAGGAACTCGCGTTTATCATAGAACTCGAATACCTTACGGCGTAAAACATCCTGATTAAAGTCGTCAATGCCAGTGACTCTTTTCAGTACCATATGATTTTTACCTGGCGATCTAAAGTACACAATTCCACTGCCTGTACTGATAACTTCGCTTCACACTCCGTAGACCTATATAACCACTGGCAAGCACTGTGGCAACATTGCACAATGGAGTCCCTGTGTCTGATACTCGCTTGAAGGTTCTTACTGCTGTGAACGACTGAGTGCGACTGCCGCTGATTGGCTGAGACGTAATCGCGCTATTGCGCATCCGAGACCCACGGGCCATCAACGCTGTCGCCGAGCATAGTACAGGGTTAAAATAGGAATCTCTGTTTCGCGGGCTTATAGGCCGTGTTCCAAGGACATTTTGTCGTCCTGACGTTTCGCTGAATACTGCGTTCAGCATGTTCACAGGTTACATTAAGCGAGGTAAAAAAAGTGAACATGCTGAACGCAGTAATCACCGAAACGTCAGGACGACAAAATGTCCTTGGAACACGGCCTATAAGCCCGCGAAACAGAGATTCCTATTTCAACGCCGGTCGTGAAAGTCTAAATTTTTACTTTATAGTACAGGGTCTTTCACTCAAAGTGGGGCCGGCCACACGGCCTGCGTAGCGCCGCAGGTAGAAGGTCGAGCTGAAGGTCAGACGAGCACATGGCAACGCGGAGCTGAGACAGTTGCGACGAATGATTTTCCGAGTAAAGTTGACTTTGTTACTTCGTTTATAGCCTATTATAAGTTACAAGTGTTATAAGTTTATAACGTGTGTACGTGGTTATTGTTTAACTGTTATTAGTAGGCCTATGTTTCAAAACTTTATAACGTGTTATTGCTAAGTGTTAAATCCTATTGTTTCAATTTTTATTGATGGGGAAAATTGAAAAATAAGGTTTATACCTCTAACCCTTACACTCTAGATCAGAGATTCCCAAACTGGGCGAATTCGCCCAGTAGTGGGTGATTTTAGCTCGCCAGTGGGCGAAAATGACAGAATGTGAATTCGATGGGCGATTTGAAAAAAAAATTGGTGGGCAAATAATTCAGTTTTTTTAATACAATATGACCGAGAAGTTTTTTCCTATAAAAATAAGGAATAAAATAAAATTGCAAACACGTAATTTAATTATGTCAAATAATCTTGCCACGAAATTTAGAAATAGGTTAGAATTTGAAAAGTGAGGAGATCTTAGAATTTTTCTAACAAAAATGGCTCCTGACATCAAAAAATTGATTGAAACTCATCAAATCCATCCCACACATTAATTAGATATAGTTATTCATGTTGTTTAATCAATTAGATATAAAAATTCATGTACTTTTAATTTAATTTTTTTCTTTAATTCATTTCATTAATTGTTATTCCTTTTTAGACCTATTATTTGTACATTTTTAATGTACATAATTATACCTAAATAAACATGATGTAGGCCTACCTATTAAGAAAAATGGCCTGTAAAAATCCTCATTTCTCAACTTATATGTAGGTATTTGAATGTACGTGTTAGTAATTTAAAGATTTGTGCATTTTTTGAAATGAGGTGGGCGAAAACAAATTATAAATCTCGAAAGTGGGCGATGGCCAGAAAAAGTTTGGGAAACACTGCTCTAGATGAACTAAAACAAAATATCATGAGAAAAATTAGGACTATCTCGGTAGTGAATGAACATTTCCTTAGGCGATGCCAGAAATGTATAGATGCAGGGGGAGGACATTTTCAACCTTCTGTGACAAGTTGAGTAATGATTTTACTTTGATTATGCGTGCTTGTTATTTACATGCGATTCATATGGACGCTCTCTTGAGCCCAAACTCCGAGTTGCCATGTGCTCTTCCGACCCTCCACGCGCCGCTTTCACTTTGAGTGAAAGACCCTGTAGATTATGCATGAGACTGGACTCCTCTTAAAATGGTTCTAAAAATAATTTTACTTTTTTAAAACTCTACTCACGCAAAAAATATTGTACGAAAAATTATTTTATAACCCTACTAGGTTCACAAAAGTGTCGTTGACATGCAAGTCACCTAAGTGTTGTAGATTTCAAGGACTTGCATCAGGCTAGTGGTCCACTGGTTCAGGTTCATTTGTGCTAAATTATATCTTCTCCCTATTATTCAACAGATTGCTGCCCAAAATTATCAATGGAGGAATAGCAGGTATCATTGGTGTGACCTGTGTATTTCCATTGGATTTGGTCAAGACTCGACTACAAAATCAACAGATAGGGCCAAATGGAGAACTTCAATACTCATCAATGTAAGATTTTTAAAAATCGCTTATCCTCCTACCTCAGCTTCTGTCACAGACTCTGCCAGGGATCATTCCACTACCGTCGCAAGGACGGTGTCTGGGAGCTGAACACAGTTTGTTTGCAGATACAATTGGGGATGGTGGCAGGGTGATCGCCCAGGAGATTGCTAACTTGGGTCTAATTAAGGGATTTTGAAAGGAAGTCAGCTGTGGACCTGTTGAAAGGAACCTCCCAGCTTTTGCCTGGTGGTGCAAATGGGAAACCACTAAAAAACATTTTCTGGAATCCTTGCTCTCTCGATGCCAGCGAGGCACGAGTTCTCAGCCACCGTGGCCGGCATTAATGAAGTATGAATATTATATTTCAACTCGCATTGAATATAACTTTTGGCTTGAGCTTGGTAGTATAAAAGATTTTTTGAGCATTCTCGTCCAGTACCAGCTTGACTATGGTAGTGCGGCATACTGTTCAGCAAGGTCGGCAACCTTGAAAATGTTGGACAGTATCCACCATAGTGGCGTTAGGCTTGCTACCGGTGCCTCCTGCACCATCCTGATTCCCAGCCTACTCGCCGAATCGGGTGTTCCACCTCTTAATTTTATAGATGCTATGCTATACTCTGTGAACTGCCTGAATAGGATTGACATTTGGCCGGAAGTTCCAAGTCAGTCATCACCCCTCTGCCTCTTGACCAATCCATGTTCGCATAGTTGATGTCATAATAATCTGCGTTGCAATTTTACAGCCCACGTGCGTCAGTGCCTGGTCAGCTGTATCTCTAGCGTCTACAGTGTGATCGCTTGTTATTATAACCGTTTGGCAACCTTGTTCCCTGACCACATGGCAAGGCGAGAACTGTCAATCCTATTCAGGCAGCTCACAGAGTATAAGCATATGCTGCCAATGTGGGTCAAATAATGCATCATCCGAGCTATCGAGCTCACTCCAGTATCCAATACCACTAGAGGTATGCCAACCAGCCTCGCGCCACCCGGCCATTTGTTATTAGACTCGATAGCTCATGTAATGAATTAGGAGTGGCTTTAGGTCCCTGTATGATCCAGCCAGTTAGCGAGGTGCCCCCATGTGAAGTCCCGAGTCTGGAAATTCGATTGGTTCTACACCGAGGTCCTAAGGTGAATACGGATGCCACCGTTTATTGGAGGCATTTCAACATCATACTTCACCAACTACCGGATGCTGGCATTCTCTACATGGTTGGTTCGAATATGGATGAGAAAGGTGGGTTGTGTTTACGTTATTGATTGCCTCAGACGTGTAGTATCTTTACTGCGGAGCTCGTTGCCATCTATGAAGCTGTGCAGTTTGCACTACAGGATGCACAAATCCACTTTCTCGTGTGTACCTACTCTTTGAGTTAGTTGCTACATGTTTTCCGCAGCACCCCTTAGTGCAATGAATCCATGACCTACTAGCCAGGTCGTGCAGCGCTGATATTTGAATTACCATTCTGTGGCTTCCAAGCCACACAGGAATTGCGGCAAATGTGTTAGCAGCTCAAGCTGCAAAAGAGGCGGTATCACAACCATCTCGGCCAATGAAAGTACCAGCTAGAGATATTTGCTCTCAGTTACGCCGACAAGTACTGGCATCTGGTAGAGTCAGTGGCTGGCTGACCCAATGCCTAGTAAACTAAAAGCGATCAGGGAAACTACTTGCATGTAGCAGAACTCTTTCCGGTCACGGTGGGTGTCCATCATGTTTTGTAGACTAAGGATAGGTCATGCAAGATCCACCCACTCATACCTAATGGAAGGGAAGACCCCCCCACCTGTGGAGCTGCTTTCATCGTGGCCCACATTTTAACCGAGTGTTTGGATCTTGCTGATCAACAAAGAAACCTTGGTTTGCAGAATACGCTCAATCTTATATATGCCGAAAACATGGTGGCTGCTGATCTCGTCATAAAACATAATGTCTATTGACTGACTAGTTTTGGGCATATTTTACATCCACAACAAAATTTATTTTTAAAAATATAAATTTCTTCCTGAATAGCAGTGTAGCCTATGCCACCCTTTCCAAGTGTCCTGTTAATCCTCTTGTACTTAGGATACTCCATGTGGAATATCATCCATTTTTTCTTCTGAAATCATAGAGAATGTTAAATGCACTAACATTATCTTGTGTAAATTTATTGATGCATTTCTTTGCATCTGTTTAATCAATTGCTCCACAGGATGAATTTCATGTACGGATATCTCTTCTTCTAGGTTGGATTGCTTCCGCAAAACTTACAAGTCTGAAGGTTACTTCGGGATGTATCGAGGTAAGAAAGCTACTAGGTCAAGGCAGCAATCCTCTCAGTTATAAGTAAGGTGCGGATATTGATGACGTAAAAAGTCACCTAAAATTCTCAGTAACATAGCCATCGTTGTCATCAACTGTAACCTGTTTACCTGGTCCTTTCCAGTCTTATCTTAATTTGTGAATGTGTTTCAGGGTCAATCCTCACATGAAACATGGATCCACAGATGTTGATGATGATGATAATTGTTGTTTTAAGGGGACTAACATCGAGGTTATCGGCCCCTAATGAAATGAAATGGCGTGAAATGAAAGGATGTAGATAAAACAGCTCACTGCCATGGATGAAACGAAAATGGTGTTAATAAAACAGACAGTGAGCCCCAAAAACTATGCCTTATTTGAATAAAAAGAATAAAAGGCGGATGGTAAAAAAAATAAAAAAAATAAGGCATAGTGAACAATAAAATAGATGAACACAATAAAAAACATAAAACAGACGTAACCTGAATTAAAAGGCGTAACTACACATTAAAACTTAAAAAAGTAACCACTCTCCCTCATGAACCGGATGGCGAGGTCTACTGACGGTCCATCATCACTGTGAATAAGGGAGAGGGTATTAGGCAGTTTAAGAGTCCTTCGCAGATCGGCCAGATCCACACACTCCAAGAGAGTGCCACAGTTGGGTGGGCACCGCAAGTACACACAGGGTGATCTTCTCTCTTTAGCAAGTGGGAGTGCATAGCAATCCCATGGCCGATCCGGAGTCGACAGAGTACCACAGCTTCCTTCCGGAGAGATCGGAAGGAAGATTTCCACACCTTCGTTGTCTCTTTGATGCCTCTCAGTTTGTTGGGTGGAGGCGTGGCACGCCACGCTTCCTCCCAATGCGACAGGATCGAATGCCGCAACTGAGAACGCACATCACTAGCAGGCACCTTATATGGCTAGCGAGGGCAGTGCGACTGCCTCTCTCGCCGCCTGATCAGCAAGCTCGTTTCCCGCAATACCCATGTGGCTAGGAAGCCACACAAAGGTCACCCCGGTTCCAGCGTTATACGAACTGACGAGCAGGTCGTGCACACGCTAGACGAACGGGTGCTTCGGGAAACACATATCGATCGCTTGCAGCGCACTCAGAGAGTCAGTACACACAAGAAAGTGCTTGTGATCGTCTGTTAACGTGTACCGCAGAGCCTCTAAGATGGCATAGAGATCCGCTGTGTACACGCCACAGGCCTCGGGAAGTGAAAAGAGAAACCGACGATCCTCAACCACAAATGCACAGCCTACTTTCTCGTTTACCCTCGAACCATCCGTGAATAGAAGCCCTGATCCTGGATACCAGCTCACCACGGACTGGAACAGCCTCCGAAGGACGGAGGAGTCCGTGTCCGACTTGGGGCCGGTAGGCAGATCCAGGATGATATCAGGGCGAGGGACCATCCACGGAGGGGCATTGCTAGGTACTCGGACGATACAGGAGACAGAAGGAAATCGGAACTGACGGTATAAGGCATCCATGCGAATCCCCGCCGGCCGAGTGGCTCGAGCGAGCGCATCATACAGCTGGCGATTCGGATTGGTAAACAAACATGGATAGCTTGGATGAAGTGGCATCTGCCGAATAGTTGCAGCAAAGGTCAGCAGTACCTGTTGACGCCTCAGGTGTAAAGGAGGTACGCCAGCCTCGGCGAGCAAGCTGACGACTGGGCTCGTCCGAAAGGCTCCCGTCGCCAGCCTCACACCGCCGTGGTGGACACCGTCCAATTTAACAAGCACTGACTTACGGGCCGAACCATATGCTACACTGCCATAATCTAATCTAGATAAAGTCAGTGCCTTATACAAACGTAGGAGCACCGCGCTGTCCGCCCCGCACGATGTGCCGCTGAGAAACCGCAACATGTTGAGTTTCTTAGCACAGGCAGTTTTCAAACACCGCACGTGTGGCTCCCACGTCAATTTCTGATCGAAAAGGAGCCCAAGGAACCGGTACGTAGCAACAACAGACAAAGCTACATCGCCCAGATAAAGCTCAGGATCAGGATGGAGAGTGCGCTTTCGGCAGAAATGGACAACCGAGGTCTTAGCGGTTGAGAACCGAAAGCCATGCTCTAGTGTCCAGCGTTCCACTCTCCGAATAGCTTGTTGTAGCTGTCGTTCAGTGACCGCCATATTGTGTGCACTATAATGTAGACAGACTATACTCGCTGCGTATTGGGCTATGAGCTGACGGAGCTCAGTCAAATGCCGGTCATAACTGTTGCAATTCCACTGTAACAGTGCCATAGTGTGAACTTTGAAACTAAGGAAAAGAAGTAGCAAGCTACAACTTAACCATTATCAGTTGACCACAAGTTCCATGTCCTCGTGTTGGGACCTGGAGCGGGCCGACCCAGCGGACGATTTCCGGGACGCATGTTGGCGGCGGGGGGACCTCCGTGGGGAGCGCGCAGACCTGGGGACTGGAACGTCCCCAGGCGCAGAAGTATCCGCAGCTGGTGGGGCGGATGGCTTTCCCTTGTTCGGAGGGGCAGGGGATGGCGCGGTACGTGATCCCGTCTTCCCCGCCTCTCTCCTAAGTTTAAACGGGCCAAGAGAGGTACTCCTGGCCTTGGTCGACGATGCCGCCTCCTCCAGCTTAGGCGCGGCTTTCGCCGACCGTTTGGAGGGGGGGGGGAGGGTGTCTGGGACTTCCCCCCCTGCTGTGCGAGCGGAGGACCCTTCGCCCGCACAGTCTGTTTGGTGGTCGGAGGTGGGACAGGACGCACCTTCGAGCTGATAGTCAAGTTCTCTGGTGCTGATCTCGGGATCGTAGGAGTCAAGACTGAGGGTTTCACAGCTGGTACAAAAGATGAGGTTGATGGAATCAGGCCAGGTATAATTTTACGATGATCAATCGTGGGAGCAATCGTAGTGTGGTACCTCTTGCGAGCCTCCTGGTAGGAGAGACCTTACAGGGTTTTGATCTCCTGGATTTTCTTCTCACTCAGGAACACAGGACAGTCCCTGTCCCGAGGAGAATGAAATCCAGAGCAATTGGTGCACTGCTCGTCATCATGAGGTACCTTACCACACGTTCCACAGATTGCCAAGTTCGAGCAAAGAGATACCATGTGCCCGAACTTCTGGCACTTATAACATCGCATAGGAGGTGGAATGTACGGCCTAACATCACAACGATAGCTTGTGACCTTAACCTTCTCCGGGAGTACTGAACACTCAAAGGAAATGATGAAAGCACCCGTGTCAACGTCCTGACCGTTGACCTTGCGCGTAATGCGCCGGACATCGGTCACGTGACGGTGCTTCATATCCTCCTTGAGTTCCTCGTCCGTATTCAGAATCAGGTCCCTATGGAAGATAACTCCCCGGACCTGATTGAGAGACTTATGTTTTTCCACTTTGACGGGAATTTCGCCAAAGTGGTCACACGTCAAAAGTTTGTAGACCTGCTCAGCCGATTTGGTCTTGAGCAACAAGCTACCGTTTCTCATCTTTTGTACTTTCTCAAGCTCACCATAGACACCTTCTATGTGGCGAGAAAACAAAATCGATTTGACCAGCTTGAAATCATCCCCATCGGTTCTGGTCGCGACCAGAAACTTGGGGGGTATTAGCACCCAGATTCGAACGTACAGACTGTTCCCAAGGAGTAGAGCCCCTTAGGGAATCAAAATTTAAAGACTTGGGTGGGGGACCACCCTGTTGGGGGAAGTTGCGCTTTTTTCCCATGGCCATTTCTTCCTCCCTTAATGCCACCGACTCCAATCACGGGCTGTCTCTGTAGGCGCTACCCAGCCAAGGCAAGGCCCGCCTAGCTTGGAAGGCATTGCCCGGGGGTCCGATGTTTGACATGCCATACAGGCATGTACCCCTTGGCATATACTAGAGAGTTTTCCAGCACAGGCATGCAGCTGTGCGGGGACCTGCGTTGTCAGGCGGATACTACTGCAGGGTACATGGCGCACCCACCTGTCGGTGTGGCCAGACAGGCTCTCGAGCATAGTCGCACACTTAGGTGGCCCTTACTCTGACAGCACGCACATATTAATTTTGAGTGCCAGACCTCAAAAACATGAACGGAAAAGGCGTGCGATATAACCTAATGGGAGTTATATCGCACAAAGTGGGGCGTTTAGAGCTGGCTGTCAAACCCGTAAAGGGGACTTGGGCCAAGAAACCCTTTCAGTCGCCTTCTACGACTGGCAGGGTATACCTGTGAGTGTATTCCATCCCTCCCACCCACGGGAGGTCCAATTCGCAAGACAAGCCGGAAACCTAAAAGAATAGCCAAGGTCGCCCCTTTTAGTCGCCTCGTACGACAGGCAGGGGATACCGTGGGGATCCACAGATGTTGCATTGAATGGATAGGGGAGGGCATGATTGAGTTTGTAGAATTAAAAGGCAGGAGAAAGACGTCTGGGCGTGTATGCAGTATACATGTTTAATACGAACTGAACGACTAGGTTACATACAGGCGTATATGTACAAAAGCAGACAAAATAATCAACGAGAACATTCTCGTAATGGCGTTGCGCTTCCTGGCGCTTAATTTAAACCATAGATCACCTGTTGGGTTACATATTTCTAACACGCCCACTTAAACCAATAGCTGATCTAGAATGTAGTAGACATTGCCAACCAGACTTCAATCATAGAGTACCCTACATAAACATAATACAATTTCTGAAAACATTTTTGAACATAATGTATACTTAAAGTACTAATTAACAATTCAATCCCATTCCTTGGGTACAATACACATGTTTTGTTTTAGGTAAAGGTTTGGTAAGAATGTCTCAACAAAGTCAATGCCAAATTGCTATGTAAAGCCCTTTGCAACCAACGTTGCTTTGTATTTCACAACATCACCATTTGTATCACACTTAGCTTTAAACACCCACTTATTCTGTACAATGTTTTTACCTTCTGGCTTAGGAACTAAAACCCACGCCTTATTAAGCATCATGGAATCCATTTCGCATTTCATGGCTTTATGCCATTCCTTAGAGTAAGGTGATGACAAGGCTTCACTTACTGCACATGGTTCATTTGGATTAGAACAATGAGTGTAATGTAGAATGTAATCAGGATATTGTCTTGGTCTTCTTTCTTGCTGGGGGAAGTGACGTGCTTCCTCATTGTGCTGTGATTGATTATCTTGATGTGTAGGCTCAACTTCCACTTCCCGGCTACGAGACAACGGTTTCGTTTTACGACCCTCCAGTCCAGAATCAGTGAGGCACTCTGCCACCGATGCGCAAGGTTGAAGATTCCTGTATGGTAAATCACTGTGTCCTCTTGCGAGAAGAAATCCGTAATCTCCTGCTGCACATCCTCGTCCGACAGGAATCGTCGACTGTTCTAGGCATTATTTAAGGGACCAAAGGAGTGATAATTGCATGGGGAGAGATTAGGACTATAGAGTGGTGATCGAGTGTCTCCTACTTGAGTTGGCGTACCTTCTGCGTTACGACCTTTCCTGTATGGGGACGTGCGTTACGCCTTGTCACAGTTTTACCAGACTTCTTCTTCATCTTGAGCAGTTTCCGACCGTTGGACGGGTCTGCTTGGAACATAAGCTTCTCCATCGTTTCCTGTCCATTCACCATCTCTCGTCGTCCACTGTGTCCCAGCACACTCCTCTTTCCTCCACACTCTTAACTCCGTTTCTCCATCTGTCCCTTGGTCTTCCCCCTGGCCTCCTTCCCTTCATTTCCATTCCAAACATCTTCTTCGGTATCCTCTCCTCTCGCATCCTCCTCACATGTCCATACCATTGTAGCCTAGACCGCTCTATTCTATTTTGCAATGGTTCCTCTCTTACCATCTCTCTGACTCTCTCATTCCTTACTCTGTCCATTCTTGTTACTCCTACTCTATTCCTCTGGAACTTCATCTCCACTGCTCGTATTTTACTCTTGTCCATTTCCTTCATCACCCATGTTTCTGAACCATACGTCAAAATTTGCACAAAATAGGTCTTGTAGATGATTCCTTTACATTTTACTAGACATATCACCTTAATTTCACCCCATAATTATTTCAGTGTTGCGCAATACCGTTCCCCAGTGATGGAGACACCAGGTTCTCTGAAATCAATATGCAATGGGCCCTGTTAATAAAAGATCAGGATGAGCATTACCATTCCAGCGGATGGGTGACTCTTGAATTTCTTGGGGGAGAGGGGGCAATGGATGACACCACTGCATCGTCAACGCTATCGATTCAAATTCCCAGTGGTGGTACCAACTTTCATCGCCTAAGACAATGCGCTCCAGGAACATGTTGCCTTTAACATTGAAACTCATCAGGTGCTGCAGGCAAACAGCCATCCGGTGTGCAGTTTGTTCGGCATTCAACGCCCGGGGTATTGCTTTAGCAACACCCTCAAACGGAAACTCTTTGATCACGCTTTACATATTACGTACAGTAATTTACAGACAACAAATCAATAACTCATATTAATACTGAATATCACATTTTCATAATATCAGCAACAAGATAACCCACAAGTTTCTAAAGAGGCTTCTGTTCTAACCATAACCAATGAATTTAAACACTTGCTTTTGGAGAAACTGGTGAACAGTGATTCATTCTCATTCCTTCTGAGTTTACGTCTCCTGTCAAGTAAAAAGATGAAGTATATTTTCCATGTTTACAACTAGTTACAACTAGTTGAACTTTTCTTGCCTTTTGATTTTATTTGTTTTATTTATACAGGGACTTTATATTTGCTTGGCAAGGACATTCTAGATCACGCGCTCCGCCAGTGACGCCTCAGTTGCCAGCTACCGCGTGCGCGTATGTACGGCAGAATACGGTGCTTAAAATTAGAATCTATACATTTTTATTCACCAAGTTTACAGTAGATGCTGAAAATGTTCCCCATTCACTGCCAAACATAATTGGCATCTCCTTATGAAGTTTCCAGTTAATTTAGCTTCAGTAAGGAAATAACGACCTTTACGTCTATTTTTATTGTTTACTGAACCTGTATGTTTGAATCTCTTAGCCAGTAGTTTTATTGTCCGATTTACAGGAATGGATCTCCCTGGAAATTTCGCTCGAAACTTTTGTCTTGTTCTACCGCTCGATTTCCTGCACTTTATGTATGTATTGTGCAGATATACACGTTCACGTACCGTACGAATATTTCACATAAAGCATAACAGCACTATACACAATCACAATAAAACACTATACAATACGAAATACAGTCCACAGTAGCTTTATAAAATACCCAATTAGCTCGGAGCTCACACGTCTACCGCAGCAAGAGCGTGGGAATACGGCCGGGGACCGCGCACACCAACCTGTAACAGCCGGCTATTGGCTGGGGACCGGTGGCCACGGTCGAGCGGAATCGCCTTGCCAAGCAGAAATAAAGACCCTGTATATACTGTGTATGAGTCGTCCAGTTGCAAAACTCATAATCCACTTGTGAATAAGAATCATTTTCATGAGAAACGTTTCTCTGGACTTTGCCTCATGTAGCTTTTGTGTTTGTTGTTGTCTACTTTTTGCTTTGTGTTTATTAGAGGTTTTAAAGCGGCAATGAAATGTAACGCTCGATTAAATGTAACTCAACTGATTTATTTAACACAAAATACATTAACTGCTTAAATGCGTTGAGCCGTGAACAGATCATAAAACGAACTGTTTGGAAGTTAGTTGAGGGCGCTAGTTGCGCCTATCGATCAGGATGGAGGTCGATACCGGCAGGTGCCGATCTCACCAACACTTCCCCTCGACCAACAGCCGGAGTCATCCTGCTGCATGTGGTCTCAAGCCAAGGCTTTGAGAACATTTCTCGTGCTTGGGCCTTGACAATCCTTTTGTCAATATGTCAGCAGGCATCTCATCCGTTGGAGTGTACTCCACCGAAACCACCTTTATTTGGCCACGGCATCTTGGACGAAATGGTGCCTGATGTCAATGTGCTTCGTCCGTGAATGAAACATAGGATTCGACGTCAGCTTCTGCGCACCTACATCGTCGTTCTTCACTGGGACAACATCTATCGGTTTTACGAAGTCTTTCGGGAGTTTCCTCATGTGCAGAGCTTCCTTGGTTGCTTCTGTCAAGGCCATGTATTCGGCCTCCGTCGACGACAGGGCCACAGTAGCCTGCTTCTTGGACTCCCAACTCACTGCAGCGCCGCCTAGGGTGAACACTTATCCGGTGTACGATTTTTGATCCACCAGGCAGTTTCCCCAATCAGTGTCCACGTACATCACCGCTGGACCGCTGGATTTGGAGTACATGAGGCCCAGATCACGTGTGTTAGCACGGTATCGCAAGACACGTTTTGCAGCCTTCCAGTGCTGCTGTCCGTGACAGTCGTTGAACTGAGAGAGAGAACTGACTGCATGGGATATGTCCGGCCTCGTTCCCACTGACAGGTACATTAGAGCTCCTATCAACTGTCGGTAGGGGACGCTCTCCGCTTGTTCGCCACGGTTCACGTCTTCCTTCTGCAGCTTCGTACCTGGATCAATGGGAGTGCTGACAGGCCTGCACTCTGCCACTCCGAATCTCTCCAGAACCTCGTCTATGAATCCTTTCTGGCTGAGTTTCATCTGGTTGGCGCTCCTCTCGAACTCCAGCCCCAGACAATACCGCACGTCACCCATGTCCTTGATCTCGAACTTGGTATTCAGAAAGTCTCTCACCACGTCGATCTTCTTGTCGTCTCGAGCCATGATCATCATTTCGTCGGCATAGATGATTATATAAATCCTATCTTCGACCGGTCCGATGTGGTACATGCATGGATCTGCATCCGAGCGAGTCGCCTTTAGATTTTTTCGTCTCTTCCTCGAGACTGTGATATCAAGCGCGTCCTGCCTGTCGCAGTCCGTACAACGCTTTGTTTAGTGAGCACACCATGTCACGATTGGTCAACATCTCCAGCATCTCATCTGCGGTCTTTCGCACAGTCTCGTCAACCGACTCGTCCTGAACGGTATGGGCAAGAACGTCCTCGAAGTGGTCCGGGGCCTTCATGAAGATTTGCTCCTCGACTTCTCCGTTCAAATAGGCCGTCTTGACGTCTAGCTGTCGCATCTTTAGATTATCTTGTACAGCTATCGCCACCGCAGTCCTTATTGTGCTCAGCCTTGCGACTGGAGCGAACGTGTCGTGAAACTCTATTCCTGGTCTCTGCGTGAAACCGCTCGCTACCACGCGCGCCTTCCGCTTGCTGATAGTGCCGTCAGGGTTAAATTTATTCCGGAGAACGAATCTCCTTCCTATCACACGTTGCCCCTTGGGACGGTCGACCAGCTTCCACGTATTGTTCCGAATCAGTGAAACTGCCTCTTCTGACCTGGCTTCGATCCACGCAGGTGAGTCATCTCCGGAGATAGCCTGGGTCACTGGGATTACAGCGACGTTAGCCGCTTCCCCTGGTCGATCACCGTAGTCCTTGCCGGGTCGCCCAGGTTTTCCAGTTCTAATGAAACGAGGCCGTCCGCCTCTTCTCCTAGGTGATGCCACTTGTTGCTCATCGGGTTGGATCTCCGGATCAACAAAGTAATCGTCGGCAGGAAAGCCTATGAAGCCATCGGGGAATTCCCTTTCAGGTCGGTTTTCTGCCAGAACTTCGTCTCTCGACACCAGCTCGAACTCCAGTTCATGGATCGGATACTCTGGTTCAACGTGGTCTTTGTCCGGAGAGTCACGCGGGAACAGATCATCGACTGATTTCTTAGGTGCGGTCATCTCCTCACGAAAAACAACTTCTCTCGTGATCTCGATCTTCTTCGTTTCAGGAATCCAGATACGGTAAGCCTTCGACTGCTCCGAATATCCAACAAAAAAATCCCTCTTTTGAGCGAGGGCTAAACTTCCCCTTGTTTGGGGTCTTGTCCAGGCAGAACACCTTGCTCCCAAAGTCCTTGAAATAGTGTGCAGTCGGAGTTCTGTCGAACCAGCGCTCAAATGGAGTCTTCCCGTTTAGCTTTTTGGTTGTACATCGGTTCCTCAGATAATTTGCGGTGTTGATCGCTGTGATGTGTGCACGCCACATTTAAACTGACATGAAAATAAACCTCTAACCTAAAATATTCAATTCCTACCAAAGTTTATCCATCACTGTACTTCCAGTTGAAGCTGTGCTTCAAAATTTCCTTCACTCACCTAAACTCTAGAAGAAAACATTGTGGCATAAGCCTCCAGTTGAAAATCAAGACTATGCACACCTTGTAAACGGAACCTTCCAGAATATCATATCGCTCTCGCAGTCTAAAGACGCGGGGCATAACTTCAGACCTTATGTACACTGTTTCAACTATTAAGCGTTCCCTAACCTCAAAAGAAAAATGGGTGATTATACGCACTTAAAAATATCATCATTGCCTGTATCGATTGTCGATCCCGCCACCGCGATCTGTATCGTCCGCAGCGAGATGACAGGAGAAGAGCACCAAGCGGCCGACCAGTGTGTCCAACCTGCACGATGCGAATACGGGAATGCCTTACGGACTATGTCCAAGAAGACTGGGGATTTTAGTGTACCTGTGTTGCTACGATTGATCTATTCAATATTATTATGCCGTTTGATATATGTACTGGTTCCGGCGTGAGTAACAGTCTCTTACCTATCTGATCATCAAGAAGGACACTTGCTCGGGTGTTCGGATGGCCCGAGCCTGAGTTCAGGTATCAGCCTCCTCATGGGATGGCTTTAGTTTTAGTTTAAATATTTTGTTTAACATGTAGTTGTATTTCAGGGCATTCAAGGAAGTGTGATATTTTTGGCTTGTCTTTTCGAATTTCTCGTGTGTTATTTTTGAGTCGTAGTTCCCCTCGTGGTCGATGTAACCGTTTGGCTTCGCTCGGAAAAGGGATTGAGATGTCCCCCACTGTTTTATATCTAAATTGTTAACCAATTTTACTCTTTGGAGGCTTGATTTGTAGTGGGGGAAACTTTTCCTGTTTTTTTGGCGAGGTTTTATTCTTGATGCGTAACCTCGTGGCGTCTGTTCGGTTTTGATCCAAATTATTATTAATTATTCCCGCGCCATCACGCTTCCTTGAATTCCGCGAGTGCAGCCATGCATTTGGTTTTATTTAAGTTTTGAAGGGGTCCCTGTAATTGTTTTAGACATCTTACGTTCTCATTATCTTGGTGCACGTGATGTTCGTAGTTTCCGTGACACATTGTCTTAGGTTTCCTCCTTCACGCCCCTTGTGCGTTTAATTTTGGTATTTTTACAACTACGTATTCCTGCTTCACTTATGGGATTAGTTGAAATCTCAAAATGTTGGGGGTGGCGTCCTATTGTGCAACCGTACCCATAGAGTTCCGTTATCTTCCGCCATTTTAAGAGAGTCTTGTTCGTGTCGGCGCCCATGGCAGTCGAGTTATATCGTCCGCTCCGTTTTCTGGAGCCTGTCATTAGTAATGTAGTCATTTCATTTTATTTCTGGTCATTTCCTTTTACGTTTACTCGTGATATGTTCGTGCGTGTGTTAGTTGTACGAATTTTCCTTCCGTGTGTAACTTGTAATTTGTCCTATGTATTGCGCTACCTCGTGGTTGCATTGCAAATTTGTTATGTAATTCTGCTCTGTGCGATTTCTTGTAGTGCCGCGCTATATTAATTTCTTCCCTTGCAGTGTAAATCGTTTGTGTTTGTTCTTGGCTTCCGCGTGCACGTGTCACCAAGGCCTGAACTTGTGTATGTCATTGCTTGAGGATATCACTGTGTTGTGTCATTCCTTGCCTTTATTAAGACTGATGTCACTTGGGGTACTTGTTGGTCCCAGCTTCTGAGTGGTCCATAACCGTTTTAGGTGGTTTCGTACCATGAGGCATCACCGACGCTTAGTTACCGTCCTGTCGGACCCACCTCATCCTGTTGTGATAATTTTTAAGTGCTTAAAGGTGTAGTTCCTATCTTGTCATTTATTTTATAATACACACCCCGTTATATTTATTTATATTTTGAGATTACTACCCTATTTGGCCTTAAAGTCCCATCCCTGACTCCAATACAGCTGCAGTGGAATGACCCTCAACAGGTAAGTCTTCCCACATATTCAAGCCTGTGGGCAAATCGACGTGCTTCCTCTCTTGTACATCTGAGAGTATTGCCCGGGTACGTCGTCAGCATCGACCACCGAGCGAAAGCCACCAAGTCCCGTAAAGGCTGTCTTGGGGTCGCAGTTGGTAAGTCTTCCTTCGGCAGGCCCTCAAAGGAGTTTTGCCGAGCTGGAGGTAAGGAGGAAGAATGAGGATGGTACATGTGGGTACAATCGCCTCTGCCCAGAATGTCATCAGTAAGCCAGATTGCAGGAGTAAACATCGTGCTGCCTCTTCAAGGATCCGATTTTTCCTCTCAGCCACACCATTTTGTTCAGGCGTATATGGTGTTGTGAGTCGGCGCTCGATCCCCTCAGAATTCAAGAACTCGTCAAATTCCCTGGTGATATATTCCGTCCATTGTCGGACTGTACACACTTTATTTTCAGACCGTGCTGCTTCTCGACGAAAGCCTTGTACTCTCGGAACATTTGCAACGCCTCGTCTTCATAAACCGTACCTCTGTCCATCTCGAGTAGTCGTCCATAAATGTGATCATGTACTTGGACCCACCATTCGACACAACACCCACAGGGCCACAAACGTCTGTGTGAATAATATCGAGCTTACCGGTCACACGATTTGACTCTTTTGGGAAAGGTATTCAAGTCATTTTGCATTTCGAGCAAATGTCACACGTTAGATCTCCACATCTCCCTTTCAGTTGCACACCTCGAATGGATCCGCTCTTCACTGCCGTATCGAGATCACGAAAGTTGACGTGACCCATCCTTCGATGCCACAGCTGCGCAACATTATCGTCGCGCTTGTCTTCTGACACTGCGTTTCGACATTTTTCCTGTGGGGTGCCTTGTACGTAGTAGAGATTGTCCTTGCGCTTTGCAACTAACCTCGTCAGTCCATTCTGGTTGAAAACTTCCGCCTTCTCTTTGCCAAAAACAACCGAGAAACCACGGTCGGTCATCTTCGAGACCCCTCAGGGGCTCACATCTAGTGGGACGTGAGTTAGTGACCATGGGACCCCAGCTGAGTCCGGCATTGCTTCCACTTACTTGTGCCGGACTCCTCTCCGTCTTCTTTCCTGTCGACCTCTCTTGGTCAACTCTTGTTCTTTTCCGACCCCGACGGTATTAGGGTATCCTAGGCCTAGGGAGTCTTTCACTTTCCCGCCTTAGTTGGCCCTTGTCTCATCTTTTCTTTCTTTGGTGTAAATGTGTGTGTGCGTGACAGGAGGTGGAATCCTCCCCTAATCACAAGCTGAGTGGTCGTGGCGAGGTGATGTATGGCTACTGGGTGAGTAGTCACAAGCGACCCACCTCCAGATACCTGGCGACCTCTGCAGAACTCTAGCCTTATCCCGGGCAAGCGGGGCTCTGCTGGGGGTTGACTTTTAGTTTCCTAGCTACTCGTGGGACCAAACATAGCGTCCTTTACTTCACAGGGTGGCTCCCTTACAAAGCCGTCTTTAAAATTAAGAAGAGGAAGTTTATGCCTCTAGTATTGCCGCTTGATGAAAAGGATTCAACGTTTTTCCCTCGGTACCTTATGGTAACAAGTACCGATGGGCAAAAGTTTACAAACGTTGATCCTTTTGATTTACATGATGCAATTGAGGGGAAATGGGGCGATGTAGACACAGTAAAAAAGCTGCGAAACGGAGCACTATTGATAAAAACTCAAGGAAAGAGACAGACGGATGGTCTTCTTAGGACGACAACTTTCGGTGATATTCCAGTCGAGGAAGTGAAGCACCAGTCCCTAAACCTGAAGAAAGGTTTAGTATTTCATAGGGATCTGGTGAACACTACCGACGAGCGTATCCTGGAAAGAACTGAAAGCATGGCGTTGTCGAGGTGAGATGAATCAAACGTAAGATGAATGGTGTACTAGTTGACACCGGGGCGTTCATCTTATCGTTTGAGACGGATAGCCTGCCCAAGAGGATCAAAGTGTTAATGTATACTCTCGATGTGCGACCGTATATTCCATCTCCATTGCGGTGTTTTCAGTGTCAGCGATTTGGACATACCTCATCTCGTTGCTCGGGAAAACCTATCTGTCTTTCCCGTGGCAAGGCCACTCATGAGGGAGCGGAATGTACACCACCTCCCGCATGTCCAAATTGCAAGGAAGAGCACTCTCCTCGCTGGAAGGAATGTCCTGCCTTCCTAGAGGAGAAGAAAAATCAAGAAATTAAGACCTTAGACGAGCTCTCCTACACTGAAGCACGCAGAAAATATCGCTCCATGGCCTCTCCGATTTTCTCAGTATCATATGCACAAAAGGTATCAAAAGAATCCAGTAGACAAGCGGCAAATTTGACAACGGAAACAAGTTCGAAACGAGTTACCACTATTAAGGGGGCTACGAATAGCCCTATTATCACCCCTGTTAGCCAGAAGAAGGTTACGGAATGTTCTTCTGGCATCCAACAAAAGGCGCAGGTGCATCCATCTATACCGGCGCCATCGGAGAAGGTAACTCCTCCGATAAGGCAGTGAAGAAGCCATCTCCGACTCGTTCGAGGAGGAAGTCTTCGCCGGCCACGGCTGGACCCATATCCAGCCAAATAAAACAGGGAACAGGAACGGCGGGCAAGAAAGAAGAGACTGTTCATCGCCGTCTCTCTTGCCCTCCTGCTGAAAAGGCAGCTCCAACATCTGCTGGCAATTCTGCTTCCACGACCACCGGAGGAGCAGTGCCAGCAAGTGCTGCATTGTTTGGCAGGACGGAGACGTCAGGGGGGAAGGGACCAACTACTTCCCCAAATAGACGTCAACGCCGGTACAAAAAGAAAAATAGTCGGGACGTGCTGGGGACGGACTCCCAGTCTTCGGACCGGGAGAAGGTCCCTCGTCTCCGCTCTCGCTCTTCACCAAGAGCGAGACCCGGAAAGTTCGGCGATAACCGTTCGCCAACCAAGAGAGCATTCGCTCCGTTTCCTTCGTCCTCCGAAGGAGATGTGGAGATTGAGGAATGCTCTCCCACCCTATCACCTCCTCCTAAGGATAGGGATGGTTGGCAAACGGTTAAGCATAAGTAGACGACTTCTTCTACTTAAGTCCACACTATGGCACTATTACAATGGAACTGTAATAGCTATTTTCGACATCTCGCTGAAGTACGCCAATTGATTTCTCAGTTTACGGCAACCATTTTCTGTCTTCAGGAATCCAGGTTTCGTCCTGGACATGAGAAAACAATGCGACAATTCAAACTCTTCTATAAAGACCAGGTGGACGGAGCTGTGACCGGCGGTGGCGTCTGCACTCTCGTCCACTCTAACCTCTTTAGTGAAGAGGTGCCGTTGCGTACTCAGCTAGAAGCAGTTGCAGTTCGTACTTCGTTGCCAGTAATGGCAACAGTATGTAACGTGTACATCCCACCTGATTCTCAACCAGATTACGGTCAGCTGGTAAATCTAGTATCTCAGCTCCCCCCCCCCCCTCCTTTTCTCCTTCTGGGAGATGTTAATGCCCACAACACTATCTGGGGCTCCGCTACCACTAGCGGTAAAGGGAGAGATTTTGAGAGGCTGATCAGGCGGCTGGACCTATGTTTGTTGAACACAGGGGAACCTACGCACTTCTCTATTGCGCACGGCACTTATTCAAGTGTCGATATTACCTTGTGCAGTCGTGCGCTGGTTCCCGTGCTGCAGTGGGGTGTTCACGACGACCTTTGTAATAGTGACCATTTTCCAATTATCGTTCCTCTTCCGAACCAGAGAGCCATCGAGTTACCAAGTCGATGGCTTCTCCGTCGGGCTGATTGGCCAACATTCACGGCACGTGCGGTGTTTGCCGAAGATACCTCTGAGAGTGTCGACGATCATACCATTCACATAACGAATGGTATTTTGGCTGCTGCTGAGGAAACAATACCTTCCTCATCCGGCAACTGACGCCGGAAGCTTGTCCCTTGGTGGACATCCGAGATTGCAGCAGCCATTAAAGATCGTCGACGTGCTTTCAAATGCTAACGGAGGCAAAACACAATGGCCAACCTTATCACCTTCAGAAGGATGCGTGCTAGAGCCCGATATCTGATTCGGGAGAGTAAGAAAACGACGTGGGAAAAGTATGTGTCGTCTATGACGGCGCATACTCCATCATCTCAAGTGTGGACTAAGCTTCGTCGGATCTCCGGACTCCCGAAATCACTGTCGATACCCGGAGTATCCATGAATGGATACATCATCACGGACCATCTCGCCATTGCTAACAGTATTGGCTCGCACTTCTCCGATGTATCCTGCTCTGGGAGTTACGATCCTACATTTCTGACTCTGAAGCGGGAGGCGGAGGCTCCCCGCTTGTCCTTTGCCACTGCTGCTTCGGAGTCCTACAATGTACCATTCTCTGAATGGGAACTGCACAGTGCGCTTGCACTGTGCAGGGATACGGCTCCTGGACCGGATAACATACATAATCAAATGTTAAAGCATCTGTGCGAATCCAGTATAAAACAACTGTTGATCCTCTTCAATCGTATATGGATTGAAGGGGAATTTCCATCTCAATGGCGAGAGGGGATCGTGATACCAATTCCCAAGGCTGGAAATGATCCCAAGTTCGTAAGCAGCTATAGGCCCATTTGTCTGACAAATGGCTTATGTAAGCTGCCGGAGAAGGTGGTGAACAGTCGACTGGTGTGGTTCTTGGAGGGAGAGAGGTCTCCTGTCTGAGTACCAGTGTGGATTTCGCTCTCATAGGTCCTCCACCGACCATCTGGTGCGACTTAAGAGCGCCATACAGGAGGCTTTTTTTTCCGAAAGCAGCACCTAGTCATGGTTTTCTTTGACCTCGAGAAAGCCTACGACACCACATGGCGCTACGGGATCCTTTCCACCCTTCACAAGTGGGGACTCCGTGGTAATCTACCGACTTTCATTGCGAATTTCATGTCCGTCCGACTCTTCCGTGTAAGGGTCGGTAGGACATTATCGCAATACTATACTCAAGAAAATGGAGTTCCTCAGGGTTCTGTGCCGAGTATCACCATGTTCGCGATTGCCATAAACGGCATTGTTGCCGCCGCCGGGCCCACGGTAATTCCATCGTTGTATGTAGACGATTTAGCACTGCATTACAGCTCTTGAAGTATGGCAATCGTAGAACGGCAATTGCAGCTAGCATTTAACCGGGTCGACAGGTGGGCTCACGACCGGGGTTTTCGTTCTTCAGCAGCGGAAACCTCTGTCGTCTATTTTTGTCGGCTCTGGAGGCTACATTTACACCCTGAACTACATCTCAGGGATGCTGCTTTGCCGTTGGTTGACATCGTTTCCTGGGCTCCATTTTGACAGCAAATTAACGTGGCAGCACCATATACGGCAACTGAAAATGACGTGTCTCAGGAAACTGAACATGCTCAAGTTTCTTAGTAGCACTACGTGGGGGGCAGACCGTGCGGTGCTGCTATGGTTCTACCAAGCCCTCGTCCTGTCCCGGCTAGACTATGGTTCTGCGGCATACGGTTCAGCAAGGCCGGCAACCTTGAAAATGCTGGACAGTATCCACCATAGTGGCGTTAGGCTGGCTACCGGTGCCTTCCGGACCAGCCCGATACCCAGCCTACTCGCCGAATCGGGTGTTCCACCTTTAAATTATAGACGCCAACATAATGCTTTTAGCATATGCTGCCAATGTGCGTCAAATGCCGCAACATCCGAGCTATCAAGCTCTCTTCAGTATCCAATACCACCAGAGGTACGCCAACCCTTCCTCGTGCCACTCGACCGGTTGGTATTCGACTTGATAGCACGTGTACTGAAATAGGAGTGGCTGTAGGTCCCTGTATGATCAGCACACCTAGCGACGTGCCTCCGTGGCAAGTCCCGCGTCCGGAAATTTGTTTAGATTTACACCGAGGACCTAAGGTGAACACGGATGCCTCTGTATATCGGAGGCAGTTCCACAGAATAGTTCAGCAATTTCCGGACGCTGGCATTCTCTACACGGATGGTTCGAAGGTGGACGAGAAGGTGGATTGTGCTTACGTTATTGATGGCGCAAATACCAAAATCTCTTTGCCTGAGGCCTGTAGTGTGTTTACTGCGGAGCTCGTTGCCATCTATGAAGCTCTGCAGTTTGCACTACAGGATACACGAATCCACTTTCTCGTGTGTACCGATTCTTTCAGTTCGTTGCAGTCAATTGCTACATGTTTTCCGCAACACCCCTTAGTGCAGCGAATCCATGACGTACTAGCCGGGTTGTGCCGCGCTGACACTCGAATCACCTTTCTGTGGCTTCCAAGCCACATGGGAATTGCGGGAAATGAGTTAGCGGATCAAGCTGCAAAAGAGGCGGTATCACTACCACCTCGACCAATGGAGGTATCCGCTAGAGATATTCGCTCTCAGTTACGCCTACAAGTTCTGGCATTTTGGGAGAGTCAGTGGCTAGCTGACCCACTGCCCAGTAAACTGAGAGCGATCAAGGGAACTACTCGCGTGTGGCGGAGCTCTTTCCGGTCACGGAGAGAGTCCGTCATTTCGTGTAGGCTAAGGATAGGCCATACAAGATCCACCCACTCGTACCTAATGAGAAGGGAAGACCCCCACTTTGTACCTGTGGAGCCGTTTTCACCGTGGCCCACATTTTAACCGAGTGTGTGGATCTTGCTGACTTACGAAGAAACCTTGGTTTGCAGATGACACTCAATCTTATATTAGCCGATGACGCGGTGGCTGCTGACCGCGTTATCCGCTTTATAAGTGAGAGTGGGTTAGGGCCAGCAATCTAAATTCTCCAGTGAACATTGACTCATCGACTTGTGCGTTTTTGAATGATGATGTTTTTTGTTTTTCCGTAATTTTTGTTTATTTTTATAACTTTTTTTTAAAATTTTTTGTTTTTTAATTTAGGTCTCTTTAAATTTAGGTGTCCACCTCAAAATTTTAATTTCAATTCCAAATTTGTATTCTTTAATCTGTGTTAAGAGGGGCAGATGACCTCGTAGTTCCGCCCCTTAAAATAACAATAACTAACTAACATCTTCGAGACTGATAAGAGATTAGTCCGGATCTCAGGAACGTGCAAAATCTCATTGAGAGTAACGTTGCAAGTTTTACCGTCTACACTTGTTGCAATTTTTGCAGATCCTCGGGCCTTTATCTCTGCGGTTGCGCTGCTCACTAACTTCAGCTTGCCAGTCTCGCCCTTGTCCAACTCTGTAAACACAGTCGCATCGCCGCACATATGAGACGTGCACCCACTGTCGAGACACCACAGGTTTTCGACACTGCTCGTCGCAATCTGACACGTATCATTTTCCTCGACTGATAAGTGTGACGCGTCCGACAGCTGGTTTTTGTTGACCTTAACATTGCAGTCCACTACCTTATGTCCCTTGATACCGCACTTCGAGCATTTGAACGGAAACGATTTCTCCTTGTCACTCTTACCACCGGAGTAGCCGTGGTTTTTGTTTTGAGGCTTCGACTGTGGTTTCCTTGAAGGACCTTTCTTCACGTACATGGCGCCTTGATTTTCCATCGGTGTTGACGAGGCAACTCTGGCATCGTGTTCTTCGATTATCTTCGTACGTAGATTCTCAGGCTTCGGTAGATCGTCCCGGCTCTCGATGTCAATTCTGAAATTTTCAAAACTTGCCGGCAAACTGTACACCATCATGATGGTAAGTTGGTCTGGGTTTAATACTACGTCCATGTCAGCCAACTTGTCGACACAGTCAAAGTAGTTGTTGAGGTGCTCACGGATGTCACCACCTTCAGTCATCTTTTGCAATGTTAGACTCTTCAACAACGTGGCATTGCAAGCCTCGACTGAAACGTATCCTCAAGTTTCTGCCATATCTCGCTTGATGACCTGCAGTTCTTCACCAACTTCAGCTGGCTTGGTCCGATGGACAGGATTAGGTCTGACATGGCCTTTTCATCCCTAGTTGTCCACTCGGTCACTTGGGCTGCATTGTCCTCACCCGGCTCGGGTTTGACGATCTGCGGTTGACATAACCCCACGCGTCATTCTTTATCAGAATGGCGCGCATTTGCATTTTCCAGGTGTCGTAATTGTCGCGCCCTAAGGCCTCGATGCGCACTACACCGTTTGAATTCATTGTCTCACTTCAATCGTGCCGCGTGTTATTGTTTGAAACACTCACAACTGGCCATACACTTTGCGTCGCGTGTTATTGTCCGAACCACTAGCAAATAGGCCTAAGGAATTTCGTGTCGTGCGCCTTTGTACACAACTCGCACGATAAGCACGTTTTCTTGCGTCATGTGTTTTAGTCCAAAACACTCGCAAAAAGCCAAAATTCGCGTCGTGTGTTATTGTCCGAACACTCGCGATTGGAGTTTTCGCTGTTCACTCACGCACACAATATTCGAGAAGACGGCGTTTGTTCCTTCTCGCTTTGTCGATGTCCAGAAGTTTCTCGAGAGAGCAAGATGTCTGCCGATTCGACGCGTTCTTCTCTTTGTGTGTCCGTTGATCCCGCTGTTTCCAGTTTTCAGTAATTTTAAATCTGCGCCAATCGTTCTGGGTCCATAACCTATTAGAGATTTTAAAGCGGCAATGAAATGTAACTCTCGATTAAATGTAACTCAACTGATTTATTTAACACAAAATACATGAACTGTTTAAATGCGTTGTGCCGTGAACAGATCATAAAACGAACTGTTTGAAAGTTAGTTGAGGGCGCTAGTTGCGCCTATCGATCAGGATGGAGGTCGATACCGGCAGGTACCGATCTCACCAACAGTGATTTTGGTTTTTGGTTTTGTGTTTGCTTTGTGCTTTTGCTTTTGAATTTTACTTTTGCTTTTCTTTCTTGGTTTTTGATTTGTGTTTGTTTTCTGCTTTTTCTTTTTTTGAATGTTGCTTTTTGTTTCTTGATTTTTGTTTTCTGCTTTTGTTTTAGGATTTTGCTTTCTTGCTTCATGTTTTTGGTTTTGTGTTGTTTTTCACGAAAATCAAAATAAAACATAACAAAATAAAACAAAATAAACAAAGCAAAATGAAAATAAAACAAAATTAAATTAAAAATACAGGAAATAAAAATAAAATAAAAACAAAACAAAAAATTAAATAAATAATTTAAAAGAAAATAAAACGAAATAAAATAAAACAAAACAAAATCAGAATAAAACAAAATAAAATTAAACAAAACAAAATAGAACAAAATAAAATAAGATAAAGTAAAATAAAATAAATTAATGAAATAAATAATTTTACGACATGATCCTTATTCACAAGTGGATTAAACGAGCTTTGCAACTGGACGACTCATATATTAATATTGTTAACTTCAATTTCCAAATGTATATGCTTTGGTTCAAGTGTTTTATTCTGACTAAAGATTTAGCAGAGTGCATATGGGTGAATATTCTTGTTTAAAGTAGATGATTTATCTCTCTTAGCTGGGCATATTTCAATGGTCTCTTTTATGTTTAGAGACTGGCCTTTTGCATCATGATGCAAAATTTTAAAATCTGCTTTGATTTGAGTGAAATATCCCCTTCAAGACGAAATTGAGGTACCCTGGAGTCTCAGTTGTTAAAAGGGAACATATTATTTATTTATTCGTATCAGAAGTATTACTTAATAATGCACATATCAAGTAATGTCTGTCCAAAATTTTGCCTAATCATGGGCATTAGGTGTCGCAGCCATCAAGTGCAACTTAAAGGACACTTAATGATATTCATGAAATGGACTGTGGTTTGGACTTCACCACAATCACATAGCCAGGATGTTCCAGGAAAACCCCACTTAAACATATTGGTTCTTGATCTACCGACATCAGTACGAAGCCTGTTCAATGACTTCCACGTTGACCCGTGTTCCTCATGTCCTGGAGGGAGATGTTCAATTGGTAGTATCCAGCCATCAAGTTGAGTATTTCTATATCTGCATAATCTTAACCTTGTGGACTTAGCAGATTCATGTAGATCTTCTGTTGTGTTCTGGAAACTCCTCCTAGACCTCAGTCGTCGATGGGCAGGTTCATATCCGAACAATGGGTGTGCGCATGAGGTAATTGCTTTGGTTTTCTCAGTCATGGCTGCAACTTCTCTTCTAATATCTGGTGGGGCGATTCCAGCCAAACAGTAGATTCTATCTCGTGGTGTTGGTCTCAAACAGCCAGTGATAAGTCGGCATGTTTCATTTAGAGAAATGTCAACTTGTTTAGCATGACTGGAACTGTACCAAACAGGACAAGAGTACTCTGCAGCAGAGTAACACAGAGCCAGGGGCTGTAGTTCTCATCGTCTTTGGCTCTGCACCCCAATTTGTTCTAGACATTTTGCGAAGGATGTTGTTTCTGGCTGACACTTTCTGCTTGACGTTTATGCAATGCTGTTTATAGGTGAGAGCACGATCCAATAAAAAGTTATCATGTTGCTAGATCTAGGGAGGCATAAGCTGTTCAGAGATAGCTTGTTACAGGTTCTGTTTTTGTTTCATTTTCTTAGGAGCTGTGTGTGAAATCTGGCTAGTAGCCTGTATTATTGTGTTACCTGTACTTTTGGTTCTTTTTGTTTTATGGAAGGGAATTTATTAGAATGAATGTTAAATTTAGTGCTGTTGGCAGAAATGAATGACTATGATTTAATCCATACTTGGTGTTTTCAGGCTCTGCGGTGAATATTCTGCTTATTACTCCAGAGAAGGCTATTAAATTTACTGCCAATGACTTCTTTCGACATCATTTGTCCCCAGGACCTGGGTGAGTATCATCAGAATATCTGCATTCAGTACTTCAAAAAAAGCTTGAAGTAGCATTTTCGAGCAGTTTCTGGTTGTTTCTGGTTCTATTGTTTTCGTTCCCGTGTGGCAATGTTGGGAGTAGTATAGATCGCGATGCAATAAAAATGCAAGCATTTAAGGATTCTCAAATGTCAACTAACTGCATCAGGATTTGATCCTGCAACCTTGGGCACAGCAGAAGAGAATGTTGCCGCTGCGCCATGAAGCCAGTCATCTGTATGATAACCTAGGTTATTATTGTGACTATTCTCATGTTTGTACTAGGATTGGGAAGGAGGCGGTTGAGGCCTTAAGGCAGGTCATTTGTAGTAAAAGTTGGAAACCATGCAAAACCACTTCCAGAATGGCCAAAGCAGGAATCAAACCCGCCGCTTCTGATTTATCCTCACGAGACTTAAGTGTACCACATTCCTGCTCTCAGATCAAAATTAAACTTCCTGGCAGAGATAGGAATCGACCCAAGATCTTTGGGACAGGTGTTCATGGAAAGCAACATTGTGTAATTTTATTTTTAAAATCTTTTTGTATGTACAAATCATAAAAAGGAAACACTTAAACTTTGAGAATCCACTTACATTACTTAGACATTTTTATTCCACATTGTTTATTATTTCTTTTTACTTAACAGTCTTGGACATTTTGAGCTAATCAGTAATCGCCAATATTATAATTGGTTGGTTCCTCAGTTTAGGGGCTGCGACAATGTGGTCATGTAACCCCGTGTACTTTGAGTGTGTGTAGAAACTGTCTGATAACCGGTGTTAATTGTGATGGCTGTATTAGTATGTGTTATCTGTAATTCAGGTAAGGACTGCAGACAATCAATTTCAAGTAGTTCCTCCTTTTGCTACCAAATGCTACCATCAACAACACCTAGCTGCAATCTGGGCTACTAGATGCCACCACAACCGGCACTTGGCGGCGAATGTTGGAACTTAATAGAGTGTTAATCAAATCTAACCTACAAATTTAGCTCCACACAATTGTTGTTAGTGGAAGGTTCTTTAACATACATAAATCTATGACATAGGCCCACCGGCTTTACTTCCCCTCCGAAGGATTTTTAACGCTCTTAAAAAATCTGACGACTTCGGCCGGGTTTGAACCCGCTATCTTGGGCATAAAAGCTCAGCATGCTACCAACTATGCCATCGAAGCCGCCCAATATAATAGTAAAGGTATATTGTACAGATAAACTCCATGAGTGACAATACAGGGTCATCGAAAAATAATGCCAACATCTCAAAAAATTATAGCACCGAAACCCTTTATGTTAAACGTGTAATTCTTTCACTGAACGCCAGCTGGTTAAAGTAAGTTTTGTTTTGGAGGGGACGTGACCTTGCTATGAGCACAATAGATGCGCAGTAGCCAAGGTGGGCTGGGGGTGTGCGCGCCAATGACTGCACCACCCGACAAACTGCACCTGATTACAAAGCTGTCATTCGGTGGTTTAATCAGTTTAAGGAAACAGGGATTGTAGAGAAAAAATCTAGGCCAGGCCAGGCCAGGCCGACCACCAACATCAGCATTGAACGCACGCTTTCCCAATGGCTGGATTGGTACGTGCAATCATTTCAGGAGTAACTGTCAAGATGGCCCCCGGCCAACCTTGGCTACTGCGCATCTAGTGTGCGCATAGCAAGGTCACGTCCCCTCCAAAACAAAACTTACTTTAACCAGCTGGCATTCAGTGAAAGAATTACACGTTTAACATAAAGGGTTTCGGTGCTAAAATTTTTTGAAATGTTGGCATTATTTTTCGATGACCCTGTATAATAACTAACAATACAATTCATAATGATAAACAAAACAAAAAAAACAAACACTAACACAAATAGAAAGGCACTATTATCTACCAACAACCACAACCATACAGACACGCATTCAAACATCCTGGAAGAAAATTACCTCCAGCTTTCTTTCATTCATTCATTCATACAATCCCAAATGTACAAGAATCATTAATATTATTATTTACAGAAAATTAAAAACTATTTACAGTAAATGGATAAAGATAGGAAGATAAAGTTCAGAAATTGGAAGAAAAAAGCATAATACAAAAATGATATTTGAGGATCTAGAACACAACAAAAGATTGCATTACTTAAGTCGCTCATACATTCAATCAAAAAATCAATCAACCATTCATTCATCCACATATTCAATCTATCAATCAACCAATCAAACATCTAGAGCTAAAATAAAAATAGCATTCACGAGACTGGTGAAAGGGGTTGCCCTAACTAAGGTTAGGCTGCAGGACTTTGTTTGGCCAACACCTGTGATTCGTATTGTCTGCCCTTTACATCATTCTGCTATAGGTACCGATAAAAAAGAACTGTCGGAGGGTAAACAATAAACATTATGATATTAAGAGCAGTACCGTATAACCATTACCTCAATACTTTACTGTTAAAATAAAATTACCTCTTTTATGGTATTTCAGTATTCATTGCTACCTTTCATGAAAATCTAGCATAAGGGAAAGTACTGTATTTACTGTGAAGATATCACTCATTTAGAAAGTGAATTTTCTGAATGTTATTTTCAGTTGTTGGAAATACTTTCAGGGCTCTGCTTGCCATTTCAAATTGGGTTTAGTTTCATAGGAGATTATACTAATACAGGGTCTTTCATATAAAGTAAGAACGGCAAGCGGCAGTTTTGTTATTCGCTGCTGCGGTTGCCTTGGCCGAGCTTGTGGCGAGCCATGGCCCCCTGCTGTACTATTCCGACGGACTGTATAAAAATTACAGATTGACATACCAAACTGATTTTACTACTAAATGTTTGCTTGTTTTATTCTTATGTCTCAACATAATTGCCAAAAACTATTGAAACATTTGTCGTATCGTTACACCAGCTTTCCAATGCCCTCGGCAAAATATTCTGCCACCACTGAGGTGGGTACGTCTGGAGAGTCTCCTGAAGTGTTTCCTTTTTGGCGAGGCGTTGCCGCTCAACCATCCCTTCAATTATCGAAAAAGGTAAAAATCATTCACGACCACACTGTACCAACGTTACGATAGACTTTTACAAAGAATTCAAGTGTGAAGTTTTGGACCATCTGCCGTTCAGTCCAAACCAGCACTGAATGATTTTCACCTTTTCGATAATTGAAGGGATGGTTGGGCGGCAATGCCTCGCCAAAAAGGAAACACTCCAGGAGACTCTCCAGACGTACCCACCTCAGTGGCGGCAGAATATTTTGCGGAGGGCATTGGAAAGCTGGTGTAACGATATGACAAATGTTTTAATCGTTTTGGCGATTATGTTGGTTGGTTGGTTGGTTCCTTAGTTTAGGGGCTGCGACAACGCGGTCATGTAGCCCCGTGTACTTTGGGTGTGTGTAGAATCTGTCTGATAACCGGTGTTAATTGTGATGACTGTATTAGTGTGTGTATCTGTTTTTTAATTCAAGTAGGGACTGCAACTTTGAATTTTCAAATAGTTCCTACTTTTGCCGCCAAACGCCACCGTCAACGACTACTAGGCCTAGTTCAGAACTAGCTACTAGACGCCACCGCAGTCGGCTCTTGGCAACGAACGTAGCAACCTAAGAGCGTTGTTTACATTCTTAACCTATCCAATTTAGTTTCACACAGGTGTAATTAGTGGAAAGATCTTTAACATGCCATAAATCTATGACATGGGACCGCCGGCTTTACTTCCCCTCCGAAGGAAGGCATACTGAGGGATTTTTAACGCTCTTAAAAAATCCGACGGCTTCGGCCGGATTTGAACCCGCTATCTTGGGCATAGAAGCTCAGCATGCTACCAACTACGCCACCGAAGCCGCCCGATTATGTTGAGACATAAGAATAAAACAAGCAAACATTTAGTAGTAAAATCAGTTTGGTATGTCAATCTGTTATTTTTATACAGTCCATCGGAACTTGAAGAAAAAAAAAAAAAAAAACAATCCTCACAAGTACCATGCGTGCGCTTTCAATAGTGCAGCAGGGGGCGATGGCGCGCCATAAGCTCGGCCAAGGCCACCTCAGCAGTTAATAACAGAACTGCCGCTTGCCGTTCTTACTTTATATGAAAGACCCTGTACACTGGTGAATATGACCATATAAATCATTTTTATAACAATTTGGGTTTGCATTTCTATCTATGCCCAAGATTGCGGGTTCAAATTCTGCCAAAGTCGTCGGATTTTTTAAAGAGCATTAAAATCCCTCAGTATGCCTTCCTTCGGAGGGGAAGTAAAGCCGGCGGTCCCATGTCATAGATTTATGGCATGTTAAAGAACCTTCCACTAATTACACCTGTGTGAAGCTAAATTGCATAGGTTAGGAATGTAAGCAACGCTCTTAGGTTCCTACGTTCGTTGCCAAGAGCCGACTGCAGTGGTGTCTGGTTGCTAAGTACTGAACTAGTAGTCGTTGACGGTGGCGTTTGGCGGCAAAAGTAGGAACTATTTGAATAATTAAAAAGTCTGCAGTCCTTACTTGAATTAAAAAACAGATACATACACTAATACAGTCATCACAATTAACACCGGTTATCAGACAGATTCTACACACACCCAAAGTACATGGGGCTACATTACCGCGTTGTCGCAGCCCCTAAATTTAAGAACCAACCATTTCTATCTAGAGTATAGACAATGTAGCATACTAGTGATATTGATAATTTTCCCATACCACAGGATGGAGCTACCTGTATTTCGAGAGGTGGCAGCTGGAGGGTTGGCAGGACTGTGTCAAATTATCATAACAACTCCCATGGAGCTGCTGAAGATTCAGCTCCAGGATGCAGGCAGGGTAGCAGCCCAGGCCAAAAAGGGTATGTTGAACATTTAGCTCACACAGTGGGTTTCCTAAAAAACCTGGGGAATGTGATTAAGTTCCAGAGGCATCCATGTATTTTCAGCACTTCCACTTGACTATAGTTTGTGAAGGTTACTTTCAAAACGCATTTCTAATGTGTGGTTATTTTCATTACATTCTCCCAATCTGCCACTTCCCAACTCCAGACCGATTAAAAGAAACAATTCTATAACCAAGATATCCTGTGCATTCCTACTAATTCTCATTTCAATGGTGAAAAATGACAAATCTATTCATTTCAAAAGATTTAAGTAAGATCAAGAGGCATTAACAACCTTGTAACAAATTACTACAATAGAAGTCATCATTATCTTGCACAGTTTCCAGCCACTGTCCGGGTCTGTTTGGAACACAAGCCTCTCCAACGTCTTCTGTCTTCCCACCATCTCTCAGCCTCCACCCTTGTCCAGTCTTCTCCTCTCTTCTTCACGCTTTCTTCCACTCCCTTCAGCCACCTGTCTCTCGGTCTCTTTCCTTCCCACATCGTCTCATGTATCCTCCTGGGTATCCTCTTCTCCTCCATTCGTTTTACATGTCCATACCATCTAAGTCTAGAAGTCTCTATACCATCCTGTAATGGTTCCTCCTTCATTAACTCTCTGGTCCTCTCATTTCTTATTCTGTCCATGTTTGTAGCTCCAATACTGCTTCTCAAGAATCTCATCTCACTGGCCTGTATTTTGCTCTTCTCCCTTCCTTTCATAACTCAGGTCTCCGAGGCATACATCAGGATAGTGACATAGTACGTCCGATATATGATCTTTTTGCTGTTCTGAGGGACATCCTTGCTCCATAACATGCTTCTGCCTGTCTCCCCCGCTCATTTATTTCTCTATCGTTTCTTCCATTATCTTGTATCAGGCTTCCCAGATACTCCCAGAAACTCTCCACTTTCTTCAGCAGTTCCCCACCAATTGTTATTCCCGTTGTGGTTCTTTCCTTCTTCCTTGTTGTGATCACCATCTCACTCTTAATTATGCTAAATTTCGTCCCATATCCTTGTATTATTCCTTCCCACACGTCCAACTGTTCCTGTACCTCCTCCTCCTTGTATCCCCAAATCATCAAATCATCTGCAAATAGAAGTGAAAATGAAAATCCACAGCCTGCTTCCAGTCTCCGACCGGGTCAGGAATGGAATGAATGAAGCCCCCATCTAGCGGCGAGGATATGAACTGTGCCGGCTGCCAAGGCCCGACGCACTCCTCTGGTGCAATGATTAAATGAATGACAGATGAAATGAAATGATAGTTGAGAGTGTTGCTGGAATGAAATGTTGACAGGGAAAACCGGAGTACCCGGAGAAAAACCTGTCTGCCTCCGTTTTGTCCAGCACAGATCTCACATGGAGTGGCCGGGATTTGAACCACGGACCCAGCGGTGAGAGGCCGGCGTGCTGCCGCCTAAGCCACGGAGGCTTCTGCAAATAGAAATACCGTACCCTATTTAAAGACTGAATTTTTTTTTTTTTTTTTTTTTTTTAGCGTATGGCTTTTAGTGCCGGGAGTGTCCGAGGACATGTTCGGCTCGCCAGTTTTGTAGCTGCTTCGAGACGGACACCCAATGGGTGAGCTACAAGTACCGTTGGGGAGGGAAGGAGGAAAGTTGGAATGTAAGGACGAGGAGTTGGAAGGTAGCGGCTGTGGCCTATAGTTAGGGACCAACCCCGGCATTTGCCTGGAAGGAAGATGGGAAACCACAGAAGACCATCTTCAAGGTTGCCGGCGGGGGGATTCGAACCTCCTCGCCTCCCGGATGTGAGTGACTGCCATCAGTCATGCCGTAACCACCACGGCTAACTCACCCGGTAAAGACTGAATGAAACATCGAAAACAACTTGTACAAATAAGCAAAGAGTAATTGAATGATTTAAAGGAAAGATAAATAACACCAAGACCTGACAAAACTTCCAATGAAGATAATATTAGTTGATCATTAATCATACAACCATGTACACTTTCTTAGTAAAGAAAAGACACTCCCTACTTGGAGAAAGGATAGAAAAATATTGCTGTTACCGGTACTTTAAAATAATCTGGCAATGATCTCAACATCACAAACTTAAATTGCTAAACTTTAGTGCTTTTGCTTGCCAGGCACTTCCCAACATGCTCACATGATCTCAGCTATACTACAAGAACAATATTAAATAAACACTAATCTTTAGCAATTTAATAGTGACAAAGCAAGTCAAAAAACCAAATGTAAAGGGATGAATAAAACTTAAATAATCAATTACAATACCGGTAAGTATAACTTTGGAAACACTTTTGATTGGCCACACAGAATACAAACAATTTGAATAAAATTCTATCTCCGAGTTTTCTTCTGCCTCACATTCCACTTGAATGTCAATTTTGCAATAGCTTGCCTTGGAAAAATGATAAACCAATAATTTTTAAACTGTGGTTTTCATCATATTCACAATTCATTTCATCTGCACCACCCCATTGTCATTGTAAGTTTTAACATACAAGCTGAAGAAGAACCCATGTGGTTTGAAGCATGTATAGTACCTAATTTGGAGGATATTTTAACAAATAAAGCACTAACTTGGCAGAACTACACTGTTTTCTATTGCCAAAATGTTATCTTTCAGTCTGTCAACACGAATATATCCCCAATGTGGTAAAAATGTGATTCCTGCTGAAAAGAATCTGTGGCATATGTGTTTAACACTTACCCTGCTGATGCCTTCAATTTGCTCCTCACCCGTGTGCTGGATGATTTCCAGAATTTATGGCTATGTTCAGAATGGCACAAACTCAATGTGGTTTGAGTTACAGATAAATTGAAAAAACCATTCGATTTCAGAATCCTTACACTACAAACTTAATAAAAATCCGACACGATTGAAAAAAAAACTCTATTGTAAAAAAAGGCCGTAAAATTACACAATTTTTTTGAGGAAGAAAAAATAAAAATTGTACGAGTAAAATCAAATGTGCATGCACTACACTGTTGAAATATATCTCAATAATCATTTCATTGACATAACACCATACTTTGAACTCAAAACCGAAAATGTCACTTCTCATAATGCACTACGGTATGGTAAATTTTGAAACAAGGGGTGACACAAAGTCCAACGAGGGAAGCTCCTTCGCTTGCCTTCGAACAGATCGATATTCTTCCGCTGAACAGTGACATGGTGCTATCTAGCGATAGTATGTGCTACTTCATGCTTACTGGCACCCACACGCGAGTGCTAGAGCTGCAATATTACGTTCGTCTCAAACACAAAGTGCGAGAAATTGATCAACTTAATATTACGCTCGCCGCAGTTTTAAAAAGTTACCTTGAAACGTAATAGTACAGCGCCCGTGCTCTAAGTGATAATTATTATTGCACAGATTATCAGGAAGAAGTTTATAAGAATGACAAGTTTTGCTCGTCAAGTGAGAATCATCAGATTTCGTTCACAATACAAACAAATATACAAGATATGAGGAACTAGTAATGCAGCAACCTTCTATGCACAAGTTAGAACACTACTGTGGGATAATAAGGTGCCCAGGAAGTGTAAACATATACTGTTTAAGACATACTACATCCCAATTCTACTGAGTAGAAACATGCACCCTGTCCAGAAGAGAAGAAAGTAGGATTCAGGCATCTGAAATGAAGTTTATAAGGACAAGGAGAGACAAAGTAAGGAACGAAACAAACAGGGCAGAGGCTGGCATATCAGTGCTACAAAATATTTGCAGAAGCAACGATTAGGATGGTATGGGCATCTTCAAAGAATGGGAGATGAGAGGACACCAAAAGCTTATTTCAACCATATTATCCCAGGAAAAAGACAAAAGAAGAAATGGTTGGACCAAATCAAGGATGATCTTGAAGACAAAGGGCTTGACTGGAGAAGGACCCATGAAGACCAACTATTCATGGACAGGAAAAGGTGGCGAGGGCTCGTTAATAGCACACGGGCGACTGGAGCTGGAATTTGATGATGATGATGACGAGGAACATCCAGAAATTAAGTTTCCTTATTTTTCAAATAAAAATAAAACTTAGTTACACAAAAAACTTTTTATTGTTACCAGATACAGCAATATTTGAGCTATTGTTTTGACATAATCACCACCAGAATTGAGACACCTGTCATATTGTGGGATCAACTTTTGTATTCCTGTGTCATAGAAGTCGGCCACCTGGAGAATAGAACCAGCGAGTGACATTTGTCTTCAGTGTGAAAATGTTGATCGGAGGATAGGAATTTCTTGAGATGCAAGAAAAGATGGAAATCACTGGAAGTAAGATCAAGACGGCAACTGTTTGCAGGAGGTTTTGGCTGGGAACTGTTTGATCATCCATCACACAGTCCCTCTCATCAGGCCTGAGTGGTATAATTCTACCTCAGTGTATCACAACAATAGTAGACACACCTTCATGGATTAATTGATAGAAAAGGACTGTTTGTTGCTGGCATTGCAATTTTTCAATCTTGCAGCATTGTAGATATTAAATAAATAGTTATATTTTCCGCTTAATTTTTAACAGCCGTACTAGCCGCACTTTAAAAGATTTTGTTGCGCCTTAGCGGGTTACTGTTGGAGGGCTGCAACTGTTTGTGATTGGCATCGTGGGTTGGGTAGTGTTTTGAACTGGATCTGATGATGCTCATCCTTATAAATGCCCTGCTTATAATCTGTGCAATTAATTAATAATCACTTGCAGATTTTGTTCAGGTAGAATCATATAATTTAATTGGGCATACGAGTATATTCGTGTGGACCGATTGAAAGTTAACAAAGATAATCGGTAACCTACTTCCTATTCAGAACCTTAATGACATTGACTAGAGTGACATTTTACTTAATGAAGTATGGTGTATACGCAAAAAAAGAAAAAATATATACATAATCGACAGACCCCCTCCTCCTTAAAATTAACAACACAGTGGCTCATTGGTAACATTCTCCCTTGCTGTTCCCAAGTTTGTAGAGTCGAATCCTGGCACTGTTAGTTGGCATTTCAGGGTGCGAAAATGCGATAGAGCCATGTCAGTAGATTTACTGGCATGTTAAAGATCCCCTTGGGGGCAAAATTACAGCACCCCGGCGTCTCTAAAAGCTACAATAATTAAAAGGGATGTAAAACCAATAGAATTATTAGTATTAATATTAACACCCCTTGCCATCTCCGCATAACCCATTCATAGCTACCCCTCTCCTTCCCTTAGTCACCTGACTCCTTCCTCTGCCTTCCTTCTCACAAGCAGGATCGGTAGGTGCTGTTGATGGCACTCGCTTCAATAGTGGTATGTGCTGAGACTCGTCTCACCGGCCGCAGTGTGGTAGCTCACTTTTAAATTGATTAATTTTTGGGAGGTATCCCGTTCCTTTCCTTTTATTTGTTTGCTTAGTATAATCTAAATTAATTCTCCCCCCATATTTCTTTTTGCCTTGTTTTCATTTTAAGCCCCCAAACAACGCTTTAAGATGACTTGTCATTTCCTGTCACAATTAATTGCTTAGCATTGTATTTAAAATGACTATGATCGACTTTCCACATTTTCTTCATTGAATGACATAGATGACATAGTAGTCACACTGTTCACAAATAAAGTTCAAGTTAGGTTCGTGGAAGGATTTTATATTGCACACTGTGTGATGATAACCATGGGTGGTCAGCGAATTCATGAAATGCCATAAATCCTGATTCGCATCAGACCATGATCTATTAACCTTAGCCTCTGTCGAATAAAATTCCATCCAGATGACAGTACAGTATGTCCTCTCCTCCAGTATCTTCTTCGAGCTGATCGTAAAAGGCAAAGTGTGCATAATATCTTCTATTAAGGAGGGCTCTCGGGCTAGTTCATAGATTAGTCCTGAACGGGTGTACAGTATTTGTACACTCCAAGAACGGTCTTCAAAAATCTTACTTTGACCTTGTCTAATGTTTGGGGTTTCCCTATGCTTAAATTCTCCCAAATAATCTCTATCTCATATGTCAGAATTGGGATGATATTGGCATCAAAGAGGGCCATTGTGAAAAATAGTGACAGTCTGGTTATGTTATTACAGCATATCAAACATTGCTTTCATAGCTGCTGCCGCTCGCTCTCTCAATTGAATCCTGAACGGTTTTATTGTCATTTGTAAAGTCAGGTCCAGATATTTAAAATTATGTACACTTTCTAGTGGCTTTTGTTTAAACATCAATTTGTTTTCCTAGACACCAGCTCGCTCTTTCTAAATATCATATATGGTTAGTTTTCTCTGTGTTAATTTGCAGATCATTAACATCTGCCCACATAAAAGAATTAATTTTCAAAGAAAACTGAGAACATTCAGCCTAGTAAATACTATAGTTATAATTAAGGTTCGGATGTTAAGGAAAATTCATATTTTTTTCCTGAGCTCATTTAACCCGAAATCTAAAAAATAAGTTTGAATGACGGGTCCCTGACCACGTTTAAAGCAAATTGATGTTGCCTATAAATGCATATTTCGGCCATTTTTATTGTTTTGGTCATATTTGGTCATATTTTAGTGATATAAGGTCATATTTGGTTATAATTTCAGCATTTTTGTTTTAATTGAGGCGTCGTTAACAAGGTACGTGTTATCTGCGTCGAGTTTCAAACACAGGATTTCCGAATAGTGTAGTGTGGTGTATTTGATTCCGTAAACAGGAATGTAATGTGGAACACCTTGATGAGATATGGAATACCACATAAGATCTTGAATCTTATGAAGGAGTACATGAGGGGAAGCTCACAGACTATGTGAATGTCACAAGTGGAGTTCGCCAGGGATGCGTTCTGTCACCAACACTCTTTTTAGTGGTGCTCGATAATGTTATGAGGAAAATGTCGGGAAGGAGGAAAAGAGGAATACAATGGGGAATGGGGGAAAGACTGGAAGATCTAGAGTTTGCAGATGATATTTGTCTTTTGTCTTCAAGATTTAGTGACATGATACACAAGCTAGAAGGATTACGAAAAGAAGCAGAGGCTGCAGGACTCAACATAAATGTTGATAAGACCAAGGAAATGAGAGTAAATGCCAAAATTGAAGAAAGGTTGATTGTGGCAGGAGAAGAGATTGAGGAGGTTAAAACATTTCTTTATTTGGGAAGTGTAGTGACAAGAGGAGGAGGAGCAGAAGAAGATGTGAAAGCGAGAATAAGGAAAGCAAATGGAGCATTTATGCAGCTGTATGCGGTGTGGAAGAATACAAACATTGCTAGGAAGACGAAAATTAAAATTTTCAATACAAATGTTAAGTCTGTCCTTCTATATGCTTGTGGAACTTGGAAGGTTATACGAACTATCACTTATCTTCTGCAAACATTTATAAATCGTTGTATACGACGCATCATAAACATCTGATGGCCGGAAATAATATCCAACGAGGAACTATGGAGAATAACAAATCAAGTTCCAGTTGAAGTGGAAATCAAGAGGAGAAAATGTAAATGGATAGGTCATACTTTGAGGAAGCCAGTGGGATCTGTAGAAAGGACAGCATTGGAATGGAATCCGCAAGGTGCACGGAGGAGAGTTCATCCTAGGAAGACCTGGAGGAGGACTGTAGAGGAGGAAGCACTTGAAATTGGGAAGACCTGGAAGGAAGTTAAAGCATTTGCAAGTCGACGACCGCAAAGGAGACATTTCACGGATGCCCTATGTTCCAGTGGGAACAAGAGGAATTAAGTAAATAAGTAGTGTGATGTGATACTGAATGAATGTTGAAAATTTTAATGTACTGTAGCTCTCTTGTCAGTTTGTATGATTAAATGTGTCTGGTGTATTATCACTAATCACGTTTTGGCACTTAAGATGTTTACTGGATGTTAGTGATACTCTACATATCCCATTTCATAGTTTTATAGGCCCCATTTTATAGTTTTTAGGTCATATTTAGCTAGTTTTTAGGGCATATTTTGTACTTCTTTAGCTCTTAAACTTCCGAACCCTAGTTATAAAAAAAATTATATAACCATAAGTCAATATATGTTGTACATTAAAAACGTACCGGTTTCAGTCACATTGTAATTAAATGTGGAAGAACATACACTCAATATAAATTTTGCCATAACAGAGAATTTTAAAAATATTCTTGTTCCAAAAGCTCACAAATTAAAATTTTATTTTATTTATTTATTTACATAGGTCCCAATGAGCCTGAGCTCGTGTTAGGGACAATCAAGTAACATAGTTACAGCATGGCATATATATAATTTTGGTAACATTATTGTTTAGTTTAATAGTAGCCTAGCTTATATTAGATTGCTAGTGACTAACTTTACAGAGATAATTCGGTATGATACATTGCATTGCTTAAGGCTATTGTACATGGGCTATTCATTCCTTAATAGGAAGTCTTTTGTTATCCTCTTAAATGTTTTTATAGAGAAACTTTCCCTTATGCCTAATGGTAGCGAGTTGTATTCTTTTATTATAGAGGACATAATTCCTTTAGTTCCAAATTTAATGGATTGGGAATGGCTGGTGAATATTTGATTTACTCCTCTTGTTGCATAATGATGAATGTCATTTGCATGGGTAAAATGGATGTGTGTGTGTATCAATTTGTTTTCTAATTTGTATACAAATACTGTTGCTGACATAGCTATTTGTTTTTGCAGTGGCATAATTTTAGTTCTTGAGTATAATTCATTTGAGGGTGTGAGCCAAGGAAATCCAAAGATAGATTTTATAGCACGTTTCTGGAGTATCTCAAGTTCTTTTATCAGCTCCTTCTTACAATATCCCCATATGAAATTCATGTACATTAGATGTGAATGTATCAGAGCAAAGTATATATTTTTCAATTGTTGGCTAGTCAGACAGCTATATCTTAATCTGAAAATAATACCAATTAAAGGGCTGATTTTATGTTTTACATTTTCTACATGATTTTCCCAGGTTAGTGTACTATCTAGTGTGATACCTAAGTATGTTGCCGATTTAACCCTTTCTATTTCTTTGTTGGCTATGTTGACTATGTTTGTGGTCTCAATCTTGTATGATGGTTTATGGAAGAATAAATATTTTGTTTTAGTGATATTGATAACCATTTTGTGTGCTCTCAACCAATCCACCAGCTTATTGAGATCATAATTAATATTTAGCATAATTTCCTGTTCAGATGTTCCCAGATAGAGTATAAAAATATCATCTGCAAATAGTTTAAGCTTGCCTTTCAATTCTAATAATACTATATCATTAATATAGGCCAAGAAAAGAATTGGTCCTAAGACAGAACCTTGAGGTACTCCTGTGTCAATTCTCATTTGAGATCCTTTTACATTATCGATTGCAATATATTGTTTTCTGTTAGTGAGGTAGTTCTTGGACCAATCATGTGCCACTCCTCTGATGCCTGCAAATTCTAGTTTATTAAGGAGAATCTTATGGTTAACCAGATCGAAGGCTTTTTGATGGTCAATTAGTACACCAGCAGCTAGTTTGTTTTCATCTAATGCCTTTTCTACATCAGTTACTACTTCAAATATAGCACTATCAGCTCCTCTATTTGGAATAAACCCATATTGGCAGTTTGCAAAGTAATCATTTTTCATGAAGAAATTCATAAGTCTTCGTTTAACAACGCTTTCTAGAACCTTGCTGATGGCAGATATAATATTAATGGGTCTGTAATTTGATGGGTGGGTTTTGTCTCCTTTTTTGTAGATCGGGACCACCCTAGAGACTTTACAGGCTTCGGGGAATATACCAGTCATCAGTGAAAGATTTATTATTTTGACAAGATATGGTGTAAGGCCCTCAAGACACAATTGTAGCATGACATTAGTAGTGTTGTCCTCACTTATATTGTTTTTGTGTTTTAGGGAGTTTATAATTGATTGTATTTCATTAGCATCAGTAGGTAACATAAAGATTGTCTTAGTGCTAGTAGTATTTTTATAGCTTGTAATGTCCGAGGTAGAACCGTTTCCTTGATTTTCCCATATACTGTTAGCAATATTGACATAATATTTATTAATTTCATCACATATATTTTCCTTTTTTTTTCAACATTTGTGCCGTCGACTATAAGTTTTACAATTTCATTTTTCCCCTTCTTTGGCCTATTTAACATCTCATTAACAACACTCCACACTTCCCTCTAATTATTTGCATTTTGAATTTTTTGGTCAAAGTAGTTTCTTTGTAGGTTTCTCTTAAGTTTTGTAACTTGGTTGCTAATAATTTTATATTCTTCTAAAATTTCTGCAGATGGATTTTTAACTTTGGTTTTTGTATATATCTTATCTTTCCTGTGTATTAGTGCTAAAAGATCTTGTGTGATCCAGGGTTTTATTAGTGGGGCACTTGGCTCCTTATTAGTATATTTCATAGTACAGGCTTCTATTCCTTTATTAATAAAATCACAGAATTTATTGTAGTAGTCATTAATGTTAGTTTCATTGCATACAAATTCTCGAGTTATTAAATATTTATTAAGTTTTTGTAGTTTATTTTAGCCTTTTCTATTGGCCTATCATCACATATTGAGTTCCTGTTTATCTTTTTGTTTCTCATTTCACAGATGAGTAAATGGTGATCACTCAAATCATTATCAATATTATAGACATTACATATTTTGTCACAGTCGTTCACCAATACATGATCAATTAGAGTAGAGCTAGTTTGTGTTACACGAGTTGGATATTTTGTATTACATAAGACTAGACCGTATGATTTGACTAGGTTAATATTACTAGTATATCTGTCCCCAAATAATAGATCGATATTCATATCACCTAGTATTATAACAGGATTCGTTGAGTAAGAACTAATAATTACTTCGAGATCAGTTAGAAAGTGTGGAATGTTGCATTTATGAGGGTTATAAGCAGTGATTATATTGTATTCTTGATGGCCTTTTCTCACAGTAATGTGCAGTACGCTGTGGGTGGAATTTATTTCCTTTACAAGGGTACTGCTACATTTGTTTGAAATATACAAAGATACTCCCCCTCCAGTTTGCTTTCTAACTATGTGATATGCAACATATTTCTTAATATTGAAAAACATTTTTGTTTGTTCTGTTAACCAATTTTCTGCGATTGCTAGGACATCTACACCTTTGATTCTGTCTAACATTATTTGGATATCATCGAACTTGTTTTTTATGCTATGTGCATTTATGTGTACGCATTTTAGTGTACTGGTATCGGTTATTATCTGTTTACTGTCCTTAATTTTATAATAATCGCTAAGTGTATTACAGTTACACTCGGTTAATTCTAGTGTATTATTATTTGCATTACCTAAAAAATTTAATTTCTGTAATTATAGTTCCATATGGGATAATACTTAGTAGATATCTTACTATTACATAGATTTTAGTTTGAGAGGGCGAGTTCATCCAGTATTTCAGCACTTGATATAAGCTTTGAGGGTCCATTTTGATTTTTCCGAATGTATATTTTGCAGTCTCTGACCCAAGTTGCAAATATTTTTCCCTGTTGTCTCAATTCACGGCACTTTTTGGCGATGGTTTCATTTCTTGGGGTCAGGTGTTCATTGATATATATATATATATATTACCACCATCACTGTAACCAATTTCACTCGTCTTCAGGGTCTTCTTTTGTCTTCTGCTACTGAGAATCTCTTCCTTCTTCCACCTATTATTTAATTTCACAATTATCGGTTGAGGCCCAGGCTTTGTTGACGGGAGGCGGTGAGCTGCGTCTATGTTTGCCCTGGTGATTTCAACTCCTAACGTCTTGCCAATGTCCGAGATTTTGTGAAATACATCCTCCTCTCTTTCAGTGGGTATTCCATACACTATCAAGTTGTTCTTGCGCTGGTACTGTTTTAGTCCCTCCAATTCGTTGATAGCTCTATAGAGCATCCAGCGTTGAGAAAGGACTGTGGCGCCTTATGGCGACAGTGTTGCTAGCTCTACGCAGAGGTAGCGCTGACGTCATACGCGCTTCGAGTACTGCGCTTTCATAAGTTAGCGATACAACACAACGCCTGAAATAGAACACGCCCTGGAAGGAGCAGTTTTGCAGGTGTTAACGTATTGGATAAGCGAACAGAACCAATAACGACAATCATTTTGCATTACTGATTGATAGATGTCGAGAGCACAACTCTTTCTTCCTTCTCGTATGTATGCTGACGATGTTAACTATTTTTACGTCAGCAATACGGTACTGTTGATCATCTTTTGCTATTAGTTAGGCTTAATTTAGTTTCTTTCAATTTTATTCTTGTTGTTTTGATTAATATTTGTAATATTGTAGCGAGTTAGTCGTGCGGTTAGGGGCGCACAGCTGTGAGCTTGCATTGGGAGATACTGGGTTTGAACCCCACTGTCGGCAGTTCTGAAGATGGATGTCCGTGGTTTCCCATTTTCATTCCAGAGAAATGCTGGGACTGTACCTTAATTAAGGTCATGGCCAAGTATACAAACCTTAAAGTGTGCTCGTCGGGACTTTCCATGAATAAAGAAATATAATGCCTCGCACAAATCATCTGATGAATGAGCTGTTTCATATCCTACATGACGAGTTCATTCGTTGTTAATAGCCTGCGCGCGATAGGAATATATAACAGATTCTATCCTCCCCATTAGTATTCTTACGAGGGACAAGACAGTACTTATATAACTAATAATAATAATAATAATAATAATAATAATAATAAAATAAAAATAATAAAACAATAAATGATATTTAATTTGGGCTTTCCAGTCGTTCTACGTACCATGTAATCCTTCACTCGGCCGCCAGTGGCTCGATCCCTTCCATATCCACGTCGCTATCACGGTCATTATTATCAGAGGTGTCACTTGAACTATCTTCCAATTGAATTATGAAGGGCTCAATGTCTTCCTGCAGCTCATCTGCCTTCCACATATTGACTTCTATGTCTTTCACATGGTCTACGTAATTACTCCAGTTTTGATTTGAAACAATTCCGAAAGAATCGTGAATCAATTTTTCTACGTCTTTTGTTTTGTATGTTGTGTTATTCATTCCTACATAACGTTTAATTTGAGCCCACACGAGTTCAATGGGGTTCAGTTCACAGTGATACGGAGGTAGGCGAAGCACTTCATGTCCCAGTTCTTTCGCCATTTCGTCTATTTTATAGGCGTCATATTTCCATTTGATGGAAGTCACAAGTTCCATAAGATGTTTCTTAAGCATGTAGTCTTCATAATGGACACCTTTGGAAGTAAGCCATTCTCGCATGCTTTGCCGTTTCCATGACATTGTCGGAATGCGCTCTTTCTTCCTACTGTGGTACGATGCATTGTCAAGCACAATTACTGACCGAGGCGGGAGATTGGGGAGTAACTGGTGTTTAAAATAATGTTCGTAACATTCTCCATCCATTTCGTCGTGCGCATCGGCGGTATTCTTTTTACACAGGAATACTAACTTTGCGTCGTTCACAAATCCGCCTTCATTACCTGTATGGACAATAGCGAAGCAGGGCCCTCGCGCTGTTAAATTTCGTAAGTCTATTGTCTTTTCTTTTCACTCTTCTCCTCTGCTTCTTATTAGGTGTCACCAGGGGGCCACAAGCCGATTCACTGCGCAGTTTGAACACTAATGATCTGGATGTACCTGTAGCAACAGCAGTTTCTTCGGCGACCCCAACTCACACTTTGGCCGGGATTTCTGCTCTTTAAATAATTGAAAACGTTTACGACTATTGTCCTCTCCTTACTTCTCAGCGTCTCACCTCGTTTTCGTTTCACCAAAACACCAGCCATTTCGATTCGATCGAACAGAAAATAAGACACACAACAGTAACACCAATGACAGATAGTGCTTCAAAACTTATGTTGCCGGTGGAACTGAGCACGTGCTCCACTCCGGGCGAGCATGCAGCGCGGGAAGTGGCTCTTCTTTCCAGCGTGCAAACCTCGTAAATTTTTAAATAACTAAGACGTAATATAAACGATACTTGTATGCAATAACAATGGTAATCAATTGGCAGATAATTGTAGGAAGCTATTATGACGTAAAATATATATGTTCAGAGTTCCTTCATGATAAAAGGTGAGGTAACAAAACCAGTGTAGGGGGGGGGGGGTTTCCGTTAAAGATAAAAGCCCATAAGACCCACAGTCTTTTCTAAACGCTGGATGCTCTATAGATGCTGCCATTTCTGCGTCCTTGACGGTTTTTCTCTCTTTCTTCAGAGTTTCAATTTCCCGGTGGAGTTCATCATACTTTTCTGATAAGAAAGTTGCTAGTTTTCTTACCTCGTGGTTTTCTTCTCCCATCGCCGAAAGGGATTCCTCAAGTTTCTGGGAGAAAGATGCCATAACCTCTTTGAGGTTAGGTTGCGGGAGGCAGTCTTCACGATTGCATGACCATTTGAAAATATCATCTTTCCGGAATTGTTGGTACGTGTCTTTACTCATTTTCATGCATGTTACATGAAACCAGCGTCCACACTCACCATCACATCCTACAGCCTGCTGATTGTTCTTGATCTTTTTGCCGCATGGAGCACAGTTGACCGTCATGATATTAAATGTTATATGACTTCTCTTTTAACAAGTTATGTATTGTATTTCTCTTGCGTATTTTATCTACACTGTTCACACAATATTTAACACTTTAGTCACTCGCGTAATCCTCGGTAAACCTGCGTAATTTCTTAATTTTGCTTACGTTTAGAATATAAACCTTTTACATATCCGCCATTTTGTTCTTGTGAAAATATTAAAAAAAAACAGATCTGTTACAAAATGTGTTAAGAAAAACATGAAAAAGTCTTGATAAAAACAGCTTGGAATAGAAGAGATGTGGATGTGAAACTTGATAAGTTGAAATAGTTAGATTATAACTGATAGTTTGGTGTGTACTGTATTTGCGAGGTAGAGAAATAATGGAATGAAATCGTTGGAAATAAGTGTTACGAGGTAATGTTATGAATGGACAAGAAATGTATTGGTTATTTAGTTGCCAAGAAACTATAGGCTATAACGTTATGGCAAAATGTATATTAAGTGTATGTTCTTGTGCATTTACATGTCCTAAATCACGCTGAGGAAGGTCACAATGTGACTGGAACTGGTGCGGTTATAATGTATAACATATGAGTCATCCAGTTGCAAAACTTGTTTAATCCACTTGTGAATAAGGATCATGTCGTAACATGTTCGACCCTGACTATTATAACTTATGTCAGAAAACTGTACTATAATGAGGCTCATTATAACACTATTTTTAGCCTACTTTTCACATTTTGCAAAAATGAAGAAAAAGTAGGCTTATGAGATCGATCCGGGAAAATGTGTGTCTGTCTGTCTGTCTGTGTGTGTGTGTCCCCCCCTATCAACTCCCAAACGGCTGCAGCAATCAAAACCAAATTTAGTATGAGTAAAGATGTGCACCGGAATATCTCACGTCCATATTTGAAAATGATGTCAGTGCTACCAACTGCTGAAAAAACGCACTAGAAATTTGAGCTCCATGTTGGATATCTTGCAAGGTATTCATGAGAGCTATTCCAAAATTGGCACACATGTAGATAATACTATTTCAGTTTAATTTCCAGAAGGCCAACCATGACAGTGTTGCCAAAATAATTTTAAGCCTTCTGATAGGTCCAATGTTTAAATGCATATAACTTCTACACTATCAATTGGATTTCAACCAAATTTTGTATGTAATATCTGTACATAAACATATATGACTGAGCGTATTCTTAAGAGCCACCAGGGCTGCCAACTGTTAATAATTGCTCTCTCTATTTTGTTTATCAAAATACCAATATATCAGAAAGTATGCAAGCCAACAGCTTTAAACTATGCACACGTATATTCTGACATTTTAGATTAATTTGGAGTAAGATATATACACCAGTTCTACCAACATGATTATAAGCCTGCTGATAGTACCAATTTTTAAATACATGTAACTTCTATACTATCAGTTGGATTTCAACCAAATTTCGTATGTTCTATGTGTAGCATAACATATATGACAATAAGTATTGTAAAGAGCAATCAGGACTGCCAACTGTTAATAAATGCTGTCTATATTTTTTACCATAATATCAATATATCAGAAAGTATGCAAGCCAACAGCTCTATACTTTGCACACGTACAGCACCTGAAATTCTAGATTAATTTGGAGTAATTAATACAAGGCAGTGCTGCCAACATGATTCTATGCCTGCTGATATGTCCAATTTTAAAATGCATGTAACTTATATACTAACAAATGGATTTCATCCAAAATTGGCACAACAAGATATCATAATATTTCAGATTATTTCTGACCAGCACACGCATGGTATTGTTGGCAACATGCTTTTTCGCGTGATGATAGATTCAGTGTCTAACTACATGTAACGTCCATTGGACTTCAACCAAATTTTGTATTCTGTACCTTAAGAGATGGAACTAAGAATATATTCAGTCACCAGGGCTGCCAACTGTAGTGCTCTATTAGGCTACATTATACCAGGTATATTTTGAACTGATTAGATATTTCGATATTACCAACTTAATTTCGTCATTATTCTAGATAGGTTCATATACTGTAGAATAATCATTGGCATGAAAAGTAGGCTGTATAGTTCTTCACGGAACTTCTTGTTCATTATGAAACAGTTTCTCCCACCAATCAGAGCTCAAAAAACAGTTGTTTGACCAATTAGACAATTATATGCGCTGAGTTCCACAGCCTTCTAATTTAAATTTTACTGCCTGGCCTAGTGTCATAGAGGGGTAATAGAGGAGGCCATGGTCAAATACAAGGCATTCTCTGCGTCTCATGCGCTCTGTTCAGTACATAAAACTGGCGAAATCTCGACAGATATTTATGAATATTTATGTTCGAACATAAAATAGTTATAATAATTATCGTCGAACATAAACAGTCGTATGCAACTCGCCTATAAAGGTATTAAGACACTCGTATGGAAATTATGAAACTCGCATACGCTCGTTTTATAAACATACTCGTGTCTTAATTATTGCCATTATAGGCTCGTTGCATAATGTGCTATTATTTAATTATTTTATATTGTTTTATTTTGTTTAATTTAATTTAATTTTATTTTATTTTCATTTTGTTTTATTTAATTCGTTGAATTTTTTGTTTGTTTTATTTTGTTTATATTTTGTTTTGTTTATTTTGTTTTGTTTTTATTTTTGTTTTGTTTATTTTGTTTTATTTTGATTTTCCAGAAAACAAACATAAAACCAAAAACAAAAAACATGAAGCAAAAAGCAAAATTCAATAACAAGAGCAAAAGCAGAAAACAAAAAGCAAGAAACACGAAGCAAAAAGCAAAATTTAAAAAAAAGAGCAAAAGCAGAAAATAAACACAAAACCAAAACCAAGAAAGATAAGCAAAAAGGAAAATTCAAAAGCAAAAGCACAAAGCAAACACAAAAGCAAAAAGTTGTTGTTGTTGTTGTTTCCCATGGCTAGCCCGGAGTCCAATCCATCAGCTTTCTTGCGTTCCAATAGAGTTGTGTGAGGTTTCCTGAAGTTCTAGCAGTCACATCAAGTTTCTTGCAATGTAGCAGGTGCCCCTTATCCATTTTACTTCCAAGTTCGTGACAAAGTGTGCATTCTTCAGATCTCAGGATGTTGATTCGTTTCAGATGAGCTGCAAGGCAGTCATGGCCAGTGTTAAGTCTGAAGAAGGCTACAGCTTCTCTTCTTGGTGTTAATTTATATTGATCCCATTTGGCATCAATGTCTTTCCATAATTTGGTTTCTGCTATTTTCTTTGCCATTTCTTCATACCTGTTTTTGATAGTATTTTTCAAGATCCTTTTTGCTGACATAAAATCAGTCTGACTGACAGGTTGTTGTAGTGTGGTGCCATTTTTTGCTAATCTGTCTGCCTCTTCATTACCTGCTATTCCAACATGAGAAGGGATCCACTGAAATGAGATCTGTTTGTGGAGTCTTTGAAGGGTTTTATCATACAAAAAATTTCTTTCAGTTCTTTATTTTGAGGCTTATAATTTGACGATACGGCTTGGATGGCTGCTTTTGAATCTGTAATGATAACACATTTTTGATAATCAATGTGCATAATAACTAGGGCTCGGATCGATATGCTCGATAAAATCTCCAGATATGCTCGAAAACCATGTGTTTTATGCTCGATAGATATGCTTGAAAAACCCATTATATGCTCGAAAAACCCACTATATGCTCGATAGATATGCTCGAAACTCCCATTATATACGGTTAAATATGCAGAGTATGCTCGAAAAACACCGCTAAAACCTATAGAAAGGAAAGTGAAACGACAAAACCAATAACATACCGTTATATACGAGCTTTATTTTCTAATTGTATGTATGATACACTATACTCGCATTCAAGTTTTTCAAGTATATATAAGAGAAGTGTTCTTATAAAAGTTCATAGTTTAAAAGTTTATTTACAAAATGTTCAGAATTAGGCGAGTCAATGAAGTAGATCTGCATTGGTCAGTACAACATGAAATTTTCTGTTTTCAGTTTTGAATGATTTTCTTAAATCAGTCAATAAAAGTTTCAATGACGAGAGCAACCTCAGTAAAGGTTAAAAGCCTGCGGTTCTATTATTCGCACCAGATAGGCTTTTCAATAATTTTTTCTGTTTTCGAACCTTAAGGATGGTCAGGGCCCGAATTCGGAGGAGAATTCGAAGAAAAACAAACTATTTAGCCGAAAACCACAAGAATATGCATTTATATGCTTATATTCTGTAAACCGCTGTTTTATGCATTTATACGCTCGATAAATTTCAATTCCGTTGGTCCCAGAGCGGTGAAAATACCACCGAAAGGCTTCTATCAAGGTGTACTATTCAGGAAAAAAATATGCAAATATGCTCGAATCCGAGCCCTACTAATAACTGATGGAGTGCATGTGAAATTGCTCTTATCTCAGCATCAAAGTTTGTTTTGTTTTGGCCTACTGGGAAGTAGAGTGAGAAGAGAGATGAATGTATTCCTGCTCCAGTTCTATTTTCTTTGTCTTGTGAGCCATCTGTAAATATTTTTAGCCATTGATTAGACAGATATCTTTTTTCTATTGTACAGAGGGCCAGTTGTTTTAGATCATGTGGTGAAGAGTCTTTCTTGCAAACCTCTTCTAGCAAAGTAAGATCTGTAGTCACTTGTATATATTCAATGGGGTTGACTGGCATACAGAGTGGTCAAGTTTTATTTGCAGATTGCTCTTATTGATATATTCTTTGGCGAGACTTAAGGGATCTTTTTGTGTTTTAAGATTGGGGCTAGAAACTGGATTTTTGATCCATGTCATTTGAGGTAGTCTTTGTATACTGAGATATGCATTGGCTGTTTGATGTTTCATCTCTTCTTCTATTGGTAAGTTGTGGGTATATAATTGCAAGGCGGTTATAGGTGTGGTTTTTATTGCGCCTGTTATGATTTGTAGGGCATTATTCTGACACCTCTCGAAGCGATCAATGTTTGACTGGGGTGCTGTAGAGAAAAAAGTAGAAAACAAGAAACACAAAATATACGTGAGGCAAAGTCCAGAGAAACATTTCTCATGAAAATGATTCTTATTCACAAGTGGATTAAACGAGTTTTGCAACTGGACGACTCATATATTGACTTATGGTTATATAAATTTTATTATAATTACATCGTCAATAAGGAGTCGGGCTATCATGGTGATTTTCACGTCATTCAATACTATAGTGTGTATATTTAACCAATAATCAGGTACATGTTTCAAGGCACTTCATAAAATTGGCCCCTTCATCAGCCTTTAAACAGTGTTAGCGAACATACATAAAAGTATCAACAAAAATTATCATAAAAATGCTAAACATTTGAAATAAGAAATATTTGGATGATTGTGATATGCATGCATAAAATTGGGCAAATGGACAAAATTGACTAAAACGCAGTAAAAAAACATCTAAGGGTTAAACATTCTAAAACAAACAAGTTAAAAAGAATAACTGATGTGGCGGCTTCGGTGGCGTAGTTGGTAGCATGCTGAGCTTCTATGCCCAAGATAGCGGGTTCAAACCCGGCCGAAGCCGTCGTTTTTTTAAGAGCATTAGAAATCCGTCAGTATGCCTTCCTTCGGAGGGGAAGTAAAGCCGGCGGTCCCATGTCATAGATTTATGGCATGTTAAAGAACCTTCCACTAATTACACCTGTGTGAAGCTAAATTGGATAGGTTAAGAATGTAAACAACACTCTTAGGTTTCTAAGTTCATTGCCAAGAGCCGACTGCGGTGGTGTCTAGTAGCTAAGTATTGAACTAGGCCTAGTAGTCGTTGACGGTGGTATTTGGCGGCAAAAGTAGGAACTATTTGAAAAATTCTAAGTTGCAGTCTGTACTTTAATTAAAAAACAGATACACACACTAATACAGCCATCACAATTAACACCGGTTATCAGACAGATTCTACACACACCCAAAGTACATGGGGCTACATGACCGCGTTGTCGCAGCCTCTAAACTGAGGAACCAACCAGAATAATTGATGTGAAGAACATCATGATCCAGTTATTTACTTATTTATTTATCGTATGGCTTTTATGCCGGGAGTGTCCGAGGACATGTTCGGCTCGCCAGAGTCTGTAGCTGCTTCCAGCGGACACCCAGAGGGTGAGCTACACGTTCCGTTCAATTTCAAGTAGTTCCAACTTTTGCTGCCAGTGGAGCAACACTATGATGTATTGTTCAGTTGAAACGGCTCGTAAGGAGTCAGATGCGTCAAATTTAGAAATGTGCTGAATGCACGGCGGTTTCTTGTATTTAAAGTTTATTGAAGTTGGACTTGATACCTATTGGTGAACGTTGGAACTTTGATAGAGCGTTCCAACGAAATCTAACCTAGAAATTTAACTCCACACAAGTTTGTCTGCGGAAGGATCTTTTACATGCCATAAATCTATGACATAGGACCGCCGGCTTTACTTCCCCTCCGAAGGAAGGCATACTGAAGGATTTTCAACGCTCTTAAAAAATCCGACGACTTCGGCTGGTAGGGACAGATGACCTTGTAGTTCCGCCCCTTAAAACAACCATAACTAACTAACCAACTAACTAACCGACTTCGGACGGGTTTGAACCCGCTATCTTGGGCACAGCAGTTCAGCATGCTACCAACTACGCCACCGAAGCCGCTATCATGATCCAGTAATAAATCAGGATTGTTTGCATTAATGCATTCATGAACAGTCATTATATAGTAAATTGAATGTTACGGTTTTTGTTGAAGTGGAGCAACACCATGATATATTGTTCAGTTGAAACGGCTCGTAAGGAGTCAGATGCGTCAAATTTAGAAATGTGCTGAATGCACGGCGGTTTCTCGTATTTAAAGTTTATTGAAGTTGGACTTGATCATCAATTCATGTCCTCTTGATGTTACAGATGGTTGAAAGGTCAATTATTTTGAAATATGTATTGTCGGCGTATAGTGAAAAACATTGTGAACTGTATGGTACTCAAAAGTGATTTGTAGGAAGACGTGCGATTGTACCGGTGAATGTGCTGCGTAAAATGCCGTGAGATACTGGTGAGTGGAAGATAACGTTTGGCTACCGACACATGTGCAATGATCAACAATCCAACTACTGTAATCTGCCTACATATCCAGTCCATGAACTGCTTTTTCTAATTCCATAATGTCGAGAGAAGGTAGAGCCATATCATGAGCACTTATGTAAATCCTTTTTTCCTGAGAGATATTTTTCTTATTGCCCAGACAATATCATGTCTTTACATTGATTAGTAATGGGCTAAGGGGGTCACCCTGGAGTATGACATTCGCGTGCACAATTTCCCTAGAAGCTGTTAAGTTATCTGATGTTTGAACCTTATTATTCCTCAGTATGTTGTGAATTAATAGCATGAGAGCTTTTTTTTTTTGTAGTGATGATGGTGTATGGACTCTTTGTGTGCCCTATACGGGGTTGTGTTAGGGGAGGTGTTGAGTAAAATGGTGCTAAGGTATGTTTGGGTAAGTGTTCAGTGTGTTGTGTAGAGATGAGCTATCTAGGAGTGTAGACTGGGCTCGAGGAAGGGCTTCCAGGTGTTCTGTATGACTGGATAGCTCGGGGGTGTGGTAGTTGTAAAAGGGTTGCTTAACAAATAACAGACTGAGGCAATACGGTGCTCCTCAGCTTACAGATACTGCGTGCAGGCTAGCGAAGACTGGAACAAATAAGCTGATGCATGCTTTGCGGCGATGCGTCAAGTGACTGCTCAGCTAATACTTCTAAACAATTAACACTAGAGTGCCCTACTGGGATAATGTTTAGGATGTAGGTGCTTATCAATTAATTAAATAATGCAAAAGACCAGTGAAGTAGAGACTAGATTTAATGAGTACTTCTATAAATGAAGTGCAGTTACTGTTCAAAGCAGCTCCAGTGCTAATGAGTCTACTGTTTTGCAATACAAAGACAATGTGTAAGTCAAAGGGTAGAATGTTAATGGTGTAGGGATGTTATGGAAAAGACTCCCGCAGATACACTTACCCAGATGGCAGCCGTCGTGAAGTTGACCTTCAGAGGTTTCACACTACATGGACCCCGAGCTGTGGGTGCCTGGCGGTTTTATAGTTGTAGTGGGCAGTGTGTGCAGAATTGACACATTCCGACCTGGTCGGTACTCTTGTAGGGGTCATGGTGGTTCATTGGGAAGTTCACCCGAGTTCACTGGGGTTAAGGCAGTTCATGTGAGATGTAAAATGTGTTGGAAAGTGTATAGGTATTTGGGGACGAAAAGTATGATGTATTGGGTGGTGGCTGTATCCACTCCTGGGGATGTAAACTATAGGGCGAGGGGGTGTATCCGCTACGGATACAACAATGGCCCTATTTAAGTTGTCGAAGGCTTTTGCGAATAGGGAAGTGAACATTCGCTGGCGATGTATGTCCATCACAAGCATGCATATACCAATGATCGGCTGTTTGCCTTCACTACTTCTCCATCCACCATGCTGGTTGGTTCCTCAGTTTAGGGGCTGCGACAACGCGGTCATGTAGCCCCGTGTACTTTGGGTGTGTGTAGAATCTGTCTGATAACCGGTGTTAATTGTGATGACTGTATTAGTGTGTGTATCTGTTTTAATTCAAGTAAGGATTGCAGACGATCAATTTTCAAGTAGTTCCTACTTTTGCCGCCAAACGCCACCATCAACGACCAACTAGTTCAGAAATTAGTTACCAGATGCCACCGCAGTCGGCTCTTGACGACGAACATAGGAACCTAAGAATGTTAGATGTTTAACCTATATTAATTTAACTTCACACAGGTGTAATTAGTGCAAGGTTCTTCATCATGCCATAAATCTATGACATGGGACCGCCGGCTTTACTTCCCTCCGAAGGAAGACATACTGAGAGATTTTTAATGTTCTTAAAAAAATGCGACGACTTTGGCCGGGTTTGAACCCGCGATCTTTGGTATAGAAGCTCAGCATGCTACCAACTTCCCCACCGAACATGCTTAAGGGCACAGCCATTTCATGGTGTGATCTGCTCCAAGACAAACGTGTTGAATGTTGATAGTGCAGTAAACCTTCAGCGAAAACAATACCTTTTAGTTTCAATTTGTCCTCTTGCATGTTCATTATGCTGAATAACCGAATTGAGGCACGTTAGCCAATTTGAATCCAGTTCATTGTTTCAAATAATTTGTTGTTATATTGCTGAGGGCTGGTAGAAATCTGATCAGTTGAGAAACAACTCTATTCATTTTCATACTTTGATAATCAACTTGTATGTTAAAGCGTATGGTAACACTACTTTCATTATTTAAACACGCAATCAGTGGCGGCTGATGGATAATTGTTCTGGGTGTTGCGCTATTTTCATTAAGGGGGGGGGGGGTTAAGTTGGTACATGGGCACCCGCAGGATTTTTTCAAGGGTGGGGAAGTAATATGTTTTTCATTTCATTACCTCGTCACCAGGTGTTATTGAGACGTACACCCCCGCACAATTTTCGTTTCATTTCTTACTTGCTTCGTGATATTCATTATTTGGCTGCTCTTAAACCGTTGGGTACATGATCTTTATGGCATGAATGGGAGGAATATTTTTTTTAGTTAAGAGTTTTTGTCCATAGGAGTTCTTTGTGAATCATCGTCATAAATCATTTATTTTAAACAGGCAAAAGTAGTTGTATCACCATGTAGGCCTACCGACAAAAATAAAAATCAAGCAGTTCATTAAAATGGTAATGTTAATCCAGTTCGCCGATTTTCTAAATAACTGAAGATATTCTCAAATAATCCAAAATTTCTAAGTTAAATAAAACTGTGGAATTATCCCTACATGTAAATCAGTTAACCATCAGTAACTTCAATTTATGAAATAAACTGGTGTGACAATGAATAATTTAAGGGGGGGGGGGCACGGCGCCTCCTTGTGCCCTCCCCCCCCCCTCCTGCGGACGCCCATGAGGTGATAGGACTGCTTGATATCGGAGAAAACTGTATTCAATTGCGCGGTAAAACGGATGTACCTCATTCATAACGAATGCCGCAGTTCAGAGACATCACATTTTCATCGGATTAAATGGAATATAAGTTAGTCTACATGAAAACCTTCACGAGAACAAAACAATGTAAGTTATATACGAGGGTGAGTATCACAAGTACGCCCAACATTGCAAAACATAGTATCGGCAGTTGACGGAGCATCTCGGATGTCTCCGACCGCGCCTCGGCTTCCTGGTTGCAATGAGCTGGCAACGACTAGCCGTGTTAACTGTTGGGATAGGGCTTACCCGGTCTAGCATCTCTGCCATACCCTTCACTATTGAGATCTGGTCGGTGCTTGGGGCTGGCAACGACCAAGCGGACGACCGCTCCTAGACGGCTGGCGCGCTTCGCTTTCTCAGTCAGTTCACAATACTGTAACTTACTATGAGATTTCCTGAATTATTAAAGAACAGAATTATGAATTTCTATACATATAACAGGAAACATACAGCTTTTAATACTAAAAATATTATCGCGGTATTAATTGTTTTTCATGAATTAATCTGGTCGTTGTGCAACACTGCAACCTTATTACCGGCCGCCACTGCACGCAATTGGTGGCATATTATGAACATTCGTAAATGAATATCGCAATTGCAAAAGCAATCCAGACAATTACAGACCCATTTCCATCCTCCCACCCATATCCAAGGTACTCAAAACAGTAGTAAAAAGCAGAATTGTTAATTTTTTAAATAAAAATGAAGGGCAATATGGATTCCAAGAAAACTCAAGCACAGAAATAGCCACAATTGATATAATCTCTAACTTTCAGGATGTCATAGACAATAAGATGACAGCGAGTGGCCTTTTCATAGACCTGAGAAAGGCGTTTGATACTGTTGACCATGAAATTCTTTTGGGGAAACTTGATAAAGCAGGCATCCGAGGAGTAGCTTGGACATGGTTTAAAAATTACATATCTAATCGTAAGCAGTATGTTGAAATAAATGGCTACAGAAGTGAGGAAGTAAATATACCCACAGTGTGCCCCAAGGATCAATATTGGGTCCTTCCCTCTTCTTAGTATATATTAATGACATAGCAACACTCAGTTTTCATGGTAATATAACGTTGTTTGCAGATGACTTAAGCATCGTTTACAATGCATACACCATCAACACGCTGATTACACACATGCAGGAGGACATGAATACAATACTTGGCTGGACCCAGTCAAATAAATTAACAACAAATGAAGATAAAACAAATTATTTAATAATATCTAAGCGTAGAAAAGAGTTAGACATCACTCAGAATATAATGATGAATGGAAAGGCAGTTAAAACGGTCTCATCTGTCAAATACCTAGGCCTAATAATACTGTAGATGAAACTCTGTCCTGGCAAAAGCACATTGATGCATTAGTTTAAAAAATATCACCTGCCACTGGGATGATAAAAAAAATTGCGCTACTATATCCCAAAATATCTACTCAGGAAAGTGTATTTCTCCTTAATCCATAACCACTTACAATATTTGAATACAATTTGGATAAAATGCTCAAATTACCTAAAAAATAAATTGAGGTAATTCAGAATAGAGCCATAAGAAATATTTATAACTATCCTTTTTTAACACCAACCAACACCTTTATATTACGAGTAAACTTCAACCAGTAGCCCTAAATGCAGAAATCAAATCAAATCAAAATCACTTTATTTGCAATGAGGTGTCAACCTCGGTGGCAAATGAGGTACATAATTTACAAACACTACACAATATTAAAAGAATACAGTAACTTAATGTACAAACACTACACAATATTAAAAGAATAAAGTAACAAACACCCAAAAGAATACAGTAACAAACACTACACAATATTAAAAGAATACAGTAACTTAATGTACTATTCACACATTGATTGAACTCCCCTCTCACAACTGCTGTAGGAATTACATAGCACGTAGGCTATAATGTTTCTAGGAATACAGCACTAAGTTATACCACTTCTTTCTTTTCCCTGGTTTTGTCTATTCTGCTCTTGAATAACTGGACTGATTTTGGAAAGGGATCAAACACCGCCCTTGGTAAACTGTTCCATTCCTTCACACCCTTCCCAATGAATGAAAATTTACCCCAATCGCTTCTGCTAAAGTGCCGTCCAATTTTGAATTTGTGGTCTGCCCTGCCAATATATTTACTTTCCAATTGGAGCCTCTCACGGATTTCCCCCCATGCTTCCTCTCCTGTATATGCTCTATATAACCCTACAAGTCTGTTTTTCTCCCTTCTCTTACTTAATGTTTCCCACCCAAGCTTCTCTAACATATCTGATACACTGCTTCTTCTCCTAAAATCCCCTATCACAAATCTTGCTGCTTTCCTTTGAACACTCTCAATTTCTTTTATTAGGTATTCCTGGTGCGGATCCCATACACTGCTTGCATATTCCAATATTGGACGAATCAAACTTAGGTAACTTTTCTCTCTTATTTCTTTGTTGCATCCTCTAAGTAGTCGCATAATGACATGCAACGATCTGTATGCTTTCCCAACAATGTCTCCAACATGACCCTTCCAGTGCAATTTACTATCAAATCTCACACCTAAGTATTTGCACTTGTCATCTTTTGGTACGATTACCCCATCCAATGTACAGTATATTGAAATTTAGTTTGCAGCAGTCTTCCTAGCCCACACTTTGAGCGACAAGTGTAGCGGTTATTAATGCCCCATGTTGGTAGCGACAATTGTAACGGTTTGACTGCCCCTAACTGTTGGGAGATAAATGTAACTGTTTACCTTTGCCTAAGCTATGTTGTTTTAATAGGCGCCAAGACCTCAACGCAATGTTGAAATCTAAATTTGTATTTAACAACGTCTAGCTCTGGCAGAACACCTTCAAGACTCTATTCACTCAGATCGTGGTATGATTTGATCATTAACCCAACAAACAATTGTATCAGGAGAAGGAATTGGTCTATATCTAATGCTACCTACTGAAAGCAAAGATTGCATTGTAAAAGAAATGAATTTATTATATAAAACAAGAATAGCAAAATTAATAATAATAATAAGTTTAAAATTTAAATTGGAGCGTTGCGATTTTAATATTACCGATAGAAAATTACGTGAAAACGGAGTCTGATAAATTATTGATTTTACTCTTATTCCCAAGCTATGAAGTTACTGAAATATGAAATATAAAACAAAGAGAAATGAGAGATTGCGTATTTCTGCGTCATTCGCGCTTACCACTGGAAATTGCCGAAACATTTCCCTCGTACTGGATGATGCTGTGAGCTTCCCACAGTCTCCTGGACGTCGACATCTTTGTCGATATTTGATGAGATTCTGGTAGATTAGATAATTCTATGGTCCGTACATCGGACCCAAACACTCGTACAACCACACTGGTTAAGTTTTATACAGATAGTCCTCCACTCCACGGAACATCGGAGCGACTCCCGCGTACAACCGTACTCGTTAAGTTCTATACAGATAGTCCCCCACTCCACGGAACATCGGAGCGACTCCCGCGTGAACCATACTCGGCAAGTTCTACACAGATTGTCCTCGATCCACGGAACACTGAACGATATATGCACCCGTCGCATCCCCACTCTTCATCCGACTTCTAGCTTGCGTGGTCTCCACTGATTGGCTGAGCACGCCGCTATATTCCCCTCCTCTGGCTCATTACACTCGGCGGTAGGGTGAAGTCGTATTCCGTTCCATACATCCGCCTTTTCGTTAAGCTGCAACGCAGGATTGCGTCATGCTTCCCGACAAGATTAATCCTGTATATGTATTTCCAGTGACTCATGTCTCTCAAAATATCCTAACTGACGAAAACTCCGTAAAATTCCGCAATCACATAATTTTCTATGATATTGTCGTTCGTAATAATTTGCTTGATAGCGTTTTCTAAGACATAGAAAACCTATCTGAATGCTAATAATTTTTATAAAATGCTCCGAAAATACATTAATAATAATTACAATAAATTAATAATAATAATAAATTAACATGAAAAATTCTCTTGGCTGAACAATTTGCCGCGTAAATAAATATAGAATGGCTTCCTACTGACTTATGCCAGTTGCATAAAAACCCCTCGAAAAACACGTTACATATTCGCCTCGGATCATCGGATGATTTACCGTGACGACGGTCCATTATCCGACTATCCCAGACACGTTAATAATCCCCATCCAAAATACATATTACATAAATGAAATCACCCTAAATTACAGATATATACACTCATAATTTTTCTTCACGCATTTTGCGTCAAAGTTTGTTGTCACTATGGATTGCACTTTGCAACCAGTCCAATGTTTTACATATAGAATAGTGTTCCACGGATATTTCCGCCTCTCAAATTTCTCTATGTTGGAGAAATAGACATAATTAATGTGTGAGCACTATGTATTTATGATGTCATATCACACGCATTGAAGGTGTTCTGATATATTTATATCTCCATAGAACTTCCTAATTTCACTGGAGGTCCCTTCCTTATGGTGAAATTTAATCTCACTTATCACTGAGCACACGATCACACTATTGTGGCAGCGCCTCGTGACCATAATACTTAATCTCTCTTTAAAGTAGATTAAATTAATATTGACTTCTGAAAAAAAAAACAGTAAATGCGCATTACATATAACACCAAATATTTCTGTGCCGTAATCGCCCTGTCTTGTTAAGTTCCCGTAGACCATATTCTACTTAATACTAGTTCTCAACACAGACCAGTTCTCCTCACACAAATGAAACCATTGTACAAATTACCTTTAAATTACTCACTTACAAATCTTACATGGCGAGGCCGTAAACAGAAATCACGTGTGCAGATATGTATGAGTTTCATGAAGGACTGTCTCGCATTCTGATGGCCCATCTTTTGCCTCGTGGACGCCTTAAGCAAAAATACCCTGTTCAAGCGCTCACCCATCTCTAGGAGGCAAATGGGAATTCACCTGCGCTACCAAATTCTGGCCTTGGTGTATCAAGACATTTTAGTGCTCAAGAGCATCCGACAATCCCGTCATATTTCCCTGTACCTTAAAAACTCTCATTTACTTACATACTACCCCCCCTGTGTGACTTCTGATACGCCTGCCTGGAAGACCAGATCCTCCCACGCACCAAATGCCACACTTACTCATTTGATAGGCTGGCTCGCCAGCTAAACACACTCGCTTTATGACACATATTTTCGTAGACTATGTATATTATACGTCCCGTATAATCTGTTTCCCTCACTATTCTCCAGCACATATGCTGTTTTGCCAATACGTTTGGAAACCATAAATGTTACTGCGTCACCTGCTTCCAACCTTGCAAGTGGCTCCCTTAAATGAACGTCATCACGTTGCTCTACCTACCTATTTCTCAGTATCTGTAACGATGCCCTGTTGCTACTGTCCACACATGCTGACCCTACTTTCCTCTGGTGTAACACCTCTACTGGACACTCTATGACCTAAAAATGTCACTTCTGACTGACAGAATGACGACTTAGACAGCTTCAAAGTGAACCCTGCCTGATCTAACTTCTGAAAAACTATATCTAAATGACGTAGATGCTCCTCAAAACTGCGTGAACTAATTACCTTATCATCTATGTAAATGGTTACAAACTCTCCTGTGTCATCCCCTAATGCGATGTTGAAAGCCCTAATTAAAGCTGCTGAACTACTCTTTAACCCATAAGGTGTTCTACAAAATTGATAAAGGTTATATTTATGACTAAAAGCTGTAAATGGTCTATCTTCGTACATAAGTGGCACTTGCCAAAAACTGGAACTCAAATCTACACAAGTGAAATACTTCTTCCCCTCAAATGTTTGCATTAATTCCTCTATTGACATAGATTTCAGCTGATCTGAACTAATTCTACTGTTAACCAAACGAGCGTCTAAACAAATACGAACCGTGCCGTCGGTTTTGGGTACCGTGATCAAAGAATTAACATACGGACTGTTAGAGTGCTCAATAATCCCATCTTCAAGCATCTGATTAATTTGTGCCTCAACTGCACTCTGATAAGCGAAAGGTACAGGATATCTATGTCCTGTGAATACTGACCTATCAATAACGTTCAATGAATGGGTATAGCAATTGGCCATACCAATGCGATCCTCAAAAACTCTCCTATTACACAATAACACATCATAGAGCCGAACACATTGTTCCACCTCTATATTACCCTGAAATGCAGCATCACGTAACGAGTCCTCTAGACTTCCGTTCGTAATCTCTCTGCCCACTAAACATGGAGAACCCCGCTCTACGGCTGGCGATATCTAATTTAAAGTACAAATCACACTTACAATACTACTCCTCTGAATATGGTCATTGAACGCTACTTCTACTTCAGAATCTCCCCATTTAAATTTCAAACTCCCTACATCATAACATAAGTTACCAGACACTCTACTTAGCCACTCTGAACCCAAGATAACACTGAATACTAAATTTGGAATTACAAGGCAAATCTGCTTCTCTACATGATTATTAATTTTAATGTCTGCTAAAACTTGCTTAGAAATTACTTTAGACCTCTTCCCAACAGCTGTGATAACAAAAGTGCTTTTAATTGGCATCTCCTCAAAATTTACTCCAGTTCCTTTCATTTTATCATAAAATGCACTACTTATGCAACTCTTCATACAACCACAATCAATTAAGACATCTGTGTACGCCTCGGACACGTTAAATTTAACTATGGGGCTCTTACTAACCACTTCCTGAATAATACCTTCATCATTTAGTTCATGTAATAATTCATTTCTTACATTTAGGTCATAGGGTTCCTGTATAATTGTATGGACAGGGCATGCTACAGACTGAGATTCTGACCTTACTTCGCAGCCTGGTTCGCGTTTAAAGAACCGCTACAGCTGGCCGTAGTACTACTAACTACTGAACTGGTCTGGTTGTTCTGGGCTGTGTTGTCATTGTTTGGCTGTATATTACTACCACTAGGCTGTCCTCTTCCTTGACCCCTATTCTGGTTGTAATTATTGTCATTATAATTTCTCCCTTGATTTCCCCTGAAATCATTGTCTCTCCCTTGATTTCCCCTGTAATCATTGTTCCTCCCTTGATTTCCCCTGAAATCATTGTTCCTCCCTTGATACTGATTACCATAGCCATTTCCTCTGTTCTGATTTAGCTGATTATTGTTATTTCTATTTTGAGCGTTGGCCCTTTCGCCACCTTTCCCTTGAACTTCTTGATGCCTGGCTTCATTAGGTCTATTATTATTATTACCCTGGTTCCGATTGAAATTGTCCTCATAACCCCCTCTCCCTAGCGCATCAAATGTGCTTAACAAATTTTCTACTTGTGATATTGTCTTTACATTCTGGATACAAGCAGCCCCCTTGATCCTATAGGGAAAGTGCCTAAGTAGCAACCTCACCACATCACTTTCCTCCTTCAACCCATCCAGATATTTACACACTAATACCTGCCCTAAAAAGTATTCGGTCATGGTGGAGCTTCCTTTAGGGTTATATTTACCACACACTACTCCCTCACGATGCTGCGACTGAATAACCTCATTCCAGAACTTTTCACAGAATTTCATTTTAAAATCATTGATATCAGTAAACTTGTCTCTGTAGACAGCAAACCAATTCCTCGTTTCCCCCACAAACACTTGTTCTAAAATTTCAACTACCTGGCACCACTCAATACTACCATTTTCCATCCTCTCCCCGAATTTATTTTCTATAGTGTTCATGAACTCCATTGGGCACCCCTGTCGATTGCTGAACTTACCCAGTTCTACCTCCCTGTGTGTGCTATTCACAAAAACTGGCCTATTCTGACTATTTGCTTGCCTGATCCTAGCTTTTAATTTTAATTCTAATTCTGCGATTTTCTCCTCAGCCTTCCTCTCAATACTGTTTACTGTTAATTTAATGTTTCATTCTGATTCTTCTACTTTATCATATAGCTTTGCTTGTTTCTCCTCAATCTTGCTAATGCTCTCTCTATTACTCTCTCTTAAATCATTTACTTCTGCAACTATTTGCGAGTGGACTTTCTCAATTCTACCCCCCAGCTGTTCCTTAACCTCTTTAGTTGCTACCTGAATTTTGTCAATTTCTCCCCCCAATTGCTTTTTGACCTGCTGTGTTTCCAGTTGCACTAGTTCTTTTAAATTTTCAGCCTGTGTACTGATTCTAATTTCTAACTCCTCCTGTACTTTTCCTAATTTCTTGTCTACATCTGCAATGATCTCTTTAACCTTCTCTTCCATTACTCCTCTGATTTCTCCTCTAATCTGCTCCATTTTCACACTAATTTCCTTGTTGTTCTTATCTAATTTTGCATTATTCTGTTCTAATTTTTTATTTAAAGCTTCTGTACTTTCTTTATTTTCCCTACTGTTTTGTTCTAATTTTGCATTATTCTGTTCTAATTTTGCATTATTCTGTTCTAATTTTGCATTATTCTGTTCTAATTTTGCATTTAAAGCTTCTGTACTTTCTTTATTTTCCCTACTGTTTTGTTCTAATTTTGCATTATTCTGTTCTAATTTTGCATTATTCTGTTCTAATTTTGCTTTTAAGGCATCACTACTAACTTTGTTCTGATACATGAACTCGAGAAGTAAAGTTTTTAATTCTGGTTGGCCGCCTACACTCCCTGTTTCAGTATCGGGATTTACCTCCGCTACCCCGGTACTACCATCACTCGACATACTGCTCGTATCATCACTCTCCAGTTGATGACCACTACGTAACCTCATCTGTCTTTCTTTCTCATCCCCCATAATGATATACACTGATACAGACAAATAACCCCCAAAATACAGGCACAGAAATATATACCCTTCTCCTTCCACAAATGTTATTAGGTTTTCATCCCCACGTTGGGCGCCAATGTAGCAGTCTTCCTAGCCCACACTTTGAGCGACAAGTGTAGCGGTTATTAATGCCCCATGTTGGTAGCGACTATTGTAACGGTTTGACTGCCCCTAACTGTTGGGAGATAAATGTAACTGTTTACCTTTGCCTAAGCTATGTTGTTTTAATGGGCGCCAAGACCTCAACGCAATGTTGAAATCTAAATTTGTATTTAACAACGTCTAGCTCTGGCAGAACACCTTCAAGACTCTATTCACTCAGATCGTGGTATGATTTGATCATTAACCCAACAAACAATTGTATCAGGAGAAGGAATTGGTCTATATCTAATGCTACCTACTGAAAGCAAAGATTGCATTGTAAAAGAAATGAATTTATTATATAAAACAAGAATAGCAAAATTAATAATAATAATAAGTTTAAAATTTAAATTGGAGCGTTGCGATTTTAATATTACCGATAGAAAATTACGTGAAAACGGAGTCTGATAAATTATTGATTTTACTCTTATTCACAAGCTATGAAGTTACTGAAATATGAAATATAAAACAAAGAGAAATGAGAGATTGCGTAATTCTGCGTCATTCGCGCTTACCACTGGAAATTTCCGAAACATTTCCCTCGTACTGGATGATGCTGTGAGCTTCCCACAGTCTCCTGGACGTCGACATCTTTGTCGATATTTGATGAGATTCTGGTAGATTAGATAATTCTATGGTCCGTACATCGGACCCAAACACTCGTACAACCACACTGGTTAAGTTTTATACAGATAGTCCTCCACTCCACGGAACATCGGAGCGACTCCCGCGTACAACCGTACTCGTTAAGTTCTATACAGATAGTCCCCCACTCCACGGAACATCGGAGCGACTCCCGCGTGAACCATACTCGGCAAGTTCTACACAGATTGTCCTCGTTCCACGGAACACTGAACGATATATGCACCCGTCGCATCCCCACTCTTCATCCGACTTCTAGCTTGCGTGGTCTCCACTGATTGGCTGAGCACGCCGCTATATTCCCCTCCTCTGGCTCATTACACTCGGCGGTAGGGTGAAGTCGTATTCCGTTCCATACATCCGCCTTTTCGTTAAGCTGCAACGCAGGATTGCGTCATGCTTCCCGACAAGATTAATCCTGTATATGAATTTCCAGTGACTCATGTCTCTCAAAATATCCTAACTGACGAAAACTCCGTAAAATTCCGCAATCACATAATTTTCTATGATATTGTCGTTCGTAATAATTTGCTTGATAGCGTTTTCTAAGACATAGAAAACCTATCTGAATGCTAATAATTTTTATAAAATGCTCCGAAAATACCTTAATAATAATTATAATAAATTAATAATAATAATAATAAATTAACATGAAAAATTCTCTTGGCTGAACAATTTGCCGCGTAAATAAATATAGAATGGCTTCCTATTGACTTATGCCAGTTGCATAAAAACCCCTCGAAAAACACGTTACAAGTTTTTAATCTCTTGTTTGTGAATATTGTGACAGTTGATTTACCTTCGTTAACCTTCATGTGGTTCTCTTCAACCCAATGATGGATACTGTCGAGGTCCCTTTGTAATATTTTGCAATCCTCTATATTATTTATTTCCCAATAGATGATAATGTCATCTGCATACAATCTTATTTTTGATGCTATATTGTTCCCTAAATCATTTGCATATATTAGGAAAAGCAATGGACCAATTTTACTACCCTGTGGAATTCCCTTCTTAACTTTCTCTTCCTGTGATCCGTAATTCCCTACTCTGACTCTCTGAACCCTTGAATTTAGAAATGTTCCTATCCAACGTACAACCCTCGAGTCCAATCCCATTCTCTCCACTTTCTTTAATAATACTCCATGTTCCACTCTGTCAAAAGCTTTGGAAAGGTCTATAGCTATGCAGTCCAACTGTCCCCCTAGATCCAACCGATCTGATATGTCCTGCTGAAATCCCACCAGTTGTGCCTCACAAGAAAATTTCTTTCTAAATCCATACTGGCTCCTCAGGAACCAATTTTTATCTTCACATACCCCTCTAATATATTTTACTATTAAACTCTCCAAGATTTTACAAACTACACTGGTCAGACTTACTGGTCTGTAGTTCTCAGGTTTATTTCTATCTCCCTTTCCTTTATAAATTGGTATTATTATAGATTCCTAACTGACGAAAACTCCGTAAAATTCCGCAATCACATAATTTTCTATGATATTGTCGTTCGTAATAATTTGCTTGATAGCGTTTTCTAAGACATAGAATAGGATGATGAAAGTGAAAGTAGCACTGAGGGGAGAGACCGTAGAAATAGTGCAAGTGTATGCTCCACAAGTAGGCTGCGCTTCTGAAGAGAAGGAGGAGTTTGAAGAGGAATTGCAGAAGCAGCTGGTAGGAAGAAATATGATTGTTATGGGGGACCTCAATGCCCATGTAGGAAGAGAAAGACAAGGTTATGAGAGTGTTCTAGGACCAGAGGGTTGGGGTGGAAGAAATGAGGAAGGAAAGAGACTGTTGGACTTCTGCCAGAGGAACAGCCTGCTAGTTGGGAACTCCTGGTTTAAGAAAAGAGAGAGCCACACAATCACATGGTACAGTGATGACTTGACCAGGAAGTCGGTGGTCGACTATATACTGTATGAGAAAGAACTAAATAAGAACATCACGGACATCAAGGTTATACCATCAGAGAACCTGGATAGCGACCATCGATTACTGGTAATGAACCTGAGAGGGAGTAAGGAGAAGAAAGGGACTGAGAACCAGGAAAGACGTATAAGGATATGGAAACTGAAAGAAGAGGATAGAAGGGTTGAGTACCTCAAAATGGTAAAGGAAGGAATTCCAACAGATGAAGAAAGAGGGGTGGAAGAGGAGTGGGCTAGATTTAAGAAGACACTAGTGGGTGCAGCAGAAGCAGTATGTGGGAGGACAAGTAGTAAGAAGAGGTGGAAGGAAACACCATGGTGGAATGAGAAGACAAAAGATATAGTAAGGGAAAAGAATAGAGCCTTTAGGAGGTGGTATCAAAATAGGACGGTAGAGACAAGGGAAGAGTACCAGGAAAGAAAGAAGGAGGCGAAGAGAATGGTGGCTGAGGAGAGAAGGAAGTGGATGGAAGAGTGGACAAAGATGATGGAGGAGGATAGTGAAGGTACAAAAAAGGTCCTGTATGGGATGGTAAAAAATAAGAGGCGGAAGGATCCTACGGATTATGTTAGAATGGTGAACAAAAGGGGACAAGAGATAGAAAATAGGGAAGAACTGAAGAAAATGTGGAAAGAATATTTTGAAGAACTTCTGAACCCAAATGGAAAAGATGGTGAGGAGGAAGAAATCGGGGAAGAGGAAGATGAACTGCAAACAGAAAAGGACTTAACATGGAAAGAAGTGGAAGATGCAGTGAACAAGATGAAAGGAGGGAAGGCACCGGGTGTGGATGAGTTGAGTGTGGAGATGGTGAGAGCAGCAGGAGAGGTGGGGATACAGTGGCTGTACCGAGTGATGAGGACAGCATGGAAGGAAAGGAAGACCCCAGAGGACTGGAAAAAAGGAATCATTGTCCCGATCTTCAAGAAAGGTAGTAGAACAGATTGCAGAAACTATCGGGGAATAACACTGATGAGTCATTGTGCAAAGATCTTCGAGAAAGTTTTGGAAAAGAGAATTAGGACAAGGATAGAAGGAGGGATGAGGGAAGAACAACATGGCTTCAGAGCAGGAAGGTCCACAGTGGATTTGATTTTTGCTGTAAGGCAGTTACAAGAACAGCACTATGAGTATGGAACAGATCTACTGATGGCCTTCCTGGACATTGAGAAAGCATATGACAGTGTATGCAGAAACAAAGTATGGAAGTCCCTGGAGGATAGAGGAGTAGAGAAATGGACTATAAAGAGGATAAAGGAGATGTACAAGGGAAGCGTGAGCTGTGTGAAAGTGGGAGGAGAGAGATCTGACTGGTTGGAACAAAGAAACGGCCTGAAACAAGGAAGTGCACTGTCACCGTTACTTTTCATTGTGGTGATGGATGACATAATGACCCGAGTGGCACAAGTAATTGGGGACGGAAAGATGAAAGCAATGGTGTTTGCAGATGATTTGATGATTTGGGGAAACAAGGAGGAGGAGGTACAGGAACAGTTGGACGTGTGGGAAGGAATAATACAAGGATATGGGATGAAATTTAGCATAAATAAGAGTGAGATGGTGATCACAACAAGGAAGAAGGAAAGAACCACAACGGGAATAACAATTGGTGGGGAACAGCTGAAGAAAGTGGAGAGTTTTAAGTATCTGGGAAGCCTGATACAAGATAATGGAAGAAACGATAGAGAAATAAATGAGCGGGGGAGGCAGGCAGAAGCATTTCGGAGGAGTGTGAGAAGCATGTTATGGAGCAAGGATGTCCCTCAGAACAGCAAATAGATCATATATCGGACGTACTATGTCCCTATCCTGACGTATGCCTCGGAGACCTGGGTTATGAAAGGAAGGGAGAAGAGCAAAATACAGGCCAGTGAGATGAGGTTCTTGAGAAGCAGTATTGGAGCTACAAAGATGGACAGAATAAGAAATGAGAGGACCAGAGAATTAATGAAGGAGGAACCATTACAGGATGGTATAGAGAAATCTAGACTTAGATGGTATGGACATGTAAAACGAATGGAGGAGAAGAGGATACCCAGGAGAGTACATGAGACGAAGTGGGAAGGAAAGAGACCGAGGGGAAGACCGAGAGACAGGTGGCTGAAGGGGGTGGAAGAAAGCGTGAAGAAGAGAGGAGAAGACTGGACAAGGGTGGAGGCTGAGAGATGGTGGGAAGACAGAAGACGTTGGAGAGGCTTGTGTTCCAAACAGACCCGGCCAGTGGCTGGAAACTGTGCAAGATGATGATGATGATAGATTCCTTCCATTCCTTTGGTATTCTTCTATTGTTCGTGACATAGTCGAAAAGAAACTTTAAATAAGGCACTATGTACCACCCCATTGCCTTTATTAATTCCCCAGTAATTTGATCACACCCTGCTGCTTTTCCTTGCTGAAGCAGTTTCATTTCTCTAAAAATATCCTCATTTGTAAAGGTGAAGCTTCTTGTGTCCTTATGTGTTTCACCCTCTCCAGTCTCATTTACGGTTTCCAACTCCTGACAATCTTCCACTGAATCTATGAATTCCCTACTAAATGGGTTTGCTTTCTCATTGTCTGCAAATAAATGCTCACCCTCTTCTCCCTCCATTGTGGGAATGTGGATTCCGTTTCCCTTTTGGTTTTTAATAAATGAATACAGCTTTTTCCATTTCCCTATGTGGTCTTTACCCTCATGAAGTATGCCATTCATGTAATTTTCCTTTGCTTCCTTTTTCAACCTATTGAGCTCCTTTATTAGCTGCTTTCTGGTTTCTCTGTTTCCCCTGCCCTCTTTGATTTGACTGTTTACCATTCTACATTTCCTTTTTAATTTTCGTATGTCCTTTGTATAGTAAACAGGGTCTGAGGTTGTTTTTCCCTTCTTAATAGGTACAAATATCTTCTCACCCTCCCAAATGATTTCCTTAAAATTTGCCCAGAGTGTATCCACACTACTCCCTTCACTTATCCAAGAATTAAATTTTGATTTCAGGTAAGCTCCAAATTCATCGAATTTAGTTTTTCTGTATAATTTCTTGTCCTGTGTGACCCTCCTATTAAGCCTTTTTGGTACCAGACCAACGTCCATTATTGCAGCCTTATGGTCACCTATTCCTTCAATTACGTGGGTTTTATCAATAAGTTCCCCTGGTTTTATCATGAATACATCCAGAAAATTGCTGAGTCTAGTTGGTGCTTGCACTACTTGTGTAAATCCTCCCTCCCAAACTAATTTATTTGCAAGTTTCTGTTCATGGGCTTCTGTTGCAGCTCCATTCCAATCAACTTCTGGCAAGTTTAAATCCCCCCCAATTATTATCATGTCATTATTGTTTTTATGAGTGTAATCTATTAGTTTCTCAAATATTTCCATGTCTCTTTTCTCTCTCCCAGGCCTATATATTCCTATAATTCCCACCTCCTTCATATTGTCACAAACTAATTTTATCCCTAATATTTCATCCTTTTCGTCGGTAAACCATTCATGTGAGCAGTAAGTTTCCTTCACCAGTATAAACACCCCCCCTCCCTTCTTATTTCCTCGGTCTCTACGATAGACTACATACCCTTCTGGGAATACTTCTCTATTTCCTACCCCTTCTCTCAGCCATGATTCCACTCCTATCGCCACATCAATTTCATATGCTTCCATTGCTGTACTGAGTTTTATTTGCTTGTTTACTACACTTTGACAGTTTACCAAGAGCAATCTTAGACCCCCCTCCCCCTTCAAATTTTGATGTTGTGGGTGTGCAATTAGTAATCCCTTGCTCCCCTGACTCGAGTCCTGTTTTTCGTGGTACTGATTTACTGTATCTTTTCCAGTGGACTCATTTATGCCCCCCATTTTCTGAATTAGTTTCCCGAAAGCATTTTCTTAGATATCCTATTCAGCAGTTTACCGAACTTAGAGGTCCCTTTCCTATTGAGGTGTAACCCATCTGTACTAAAATCATAGTCATTAAGCCATCCATTTGCATCGACAAAAAGGACGTCTCCATTGCGACACAGCCAGTCTAGTGTGGAATTTACAGCATCCACATAGCGGTAGTCGACATCATTCCTATATAACACTCCACTGAGACAAAGCTTTGTCTCCGGAAACTTCACTGATGTCCTGATGTACCAAATCCTACACAAAAGTATCCACACAAATTTAAACTTCACTAAACAATCTGATTTACACGCTTACAAAACTAGACATGCAGATGACATATCACTTTTCCATATCAATTCCAAACAATATGGCAGTAATAGCATTAAATATAGTGCCTACCAGACTACCAGAAAATATAAAAATTGCACCTAGCCTACAAATCTTTAAAAGGAGGCTAAAACAGTTTATGTGGAATGATTATAAAATGTCAGTTTGAAGAAATTCCAAAATCTGAGAAGACAAAAGAAGACTACATTGTGTACAAAAACTTATGAAAGCTACAAAATGTTGTATATATTTTCATACGGAAAACTTTGTGAACTAAACATTGAATTGTAATTTGTCGCCAACAAGATAAAACTGTACGATTCCTTTGTATATGAGTCCTTGATTCATTGAGGGATCAATAAAATGCATTATTATTATAAAGGGCGGATTATTTTAAACATGCAAATTTAGGTTTAAAGCCCTACAGTTTTAAATGCCGTGAATACATGAAGGAAGAATTACGTGTGGCTCATACTTGACTTCATTTTCCATTGACACTGAGGTTGAGAATTAAAGGTGCTATTGTGATCTATTGTATAATAGCTTGATGTTAGTCAATTAGCTGATTTCATAACTTGCATCAAATCATTTGATATCAAATGAGTGTGGGCAAATTTCCAAAAATGACTGATTATTCTTTATCGTAAAAGTCGAATGTTAGATTGTGGTGTACAGTATAAGACTTAAACCTCCGATATTTTGACTGGGGCTTAAATTTGTTTTCCCCAAAAAACTATAATTCATTTGAAACAGAATTATTAGACATTGATCACTCTCCATCTATAATTTTCCCACATCCATCTTTATTTCTTTTTCTTGGGGTCCTGCTGAAAACGATGAACCATAACGTGCAGTTTCTTTTCCAGGTGGTAAAGTAGCTCCCAAGATTTCTGCTCTTGAAATAACCACAGATCTCCTGAAGACAAAAGGAATCTTTGGATTATACAGAGGGCTAGGTCCTACAATGATGAGAGATGTGGCCTTCTCCATGATCTACTTCCCTCTATTTGCTCACCTCAATGCTCTTGGACCAAGGAGGAGTGATGGCTCAGGTATGAAGATCTTATCTTCATTAACCTCTTAACTGGGTATTTTTGAGCGCTTGGTGTAACCTGCCCTGTGTATTATTTCCAGCCAATTGTTGCGACAGTATAGGCGGAAAGGTTAGCGGGAATATTAGCAATAATAATGTTGTGTTATAGTATAATAAAGAAATTTCAATGTATTAAGTATCATTCAAGAGACCTTTTGACCATTTTTACAGTAACTAGAAGGTCATTTACCTGATTAGAACTTAAGACTTTTGTCCGTATGACCTAAACTGTTCATTTCCGCACATTGAGAGGTGCAAATAAAACGTAACAAATGCTATCGAGGTTTGCTTTCATTGATTGTCTTGTATTGCTCCCCGCACAAAGCAAAAACAAACACATGACCAAAACAGAAAGCAAAAAGCAGAATTCAAAAACTAAAGCAAAAGCGAAAAACAAACACAAAACCAAACAACAAACAAAAAAAGCAAAGCAAAATTCAAAAGAAAAGAAAAAGCAGAAAACGAACACAAAAAAAAAGCAAATACTGAAAACAAACACAAAAACCACAAAGCAAAAACAAAAGAAAAAGCAAAAAATGAACACAAATTCAAAAACAAAGAAAGCAAAAATCAAAATCAAAAGCAAATACAGAAAACAAAAACAAAAATTCAAAGACAAATGAAAAATCAGAAAAAGAATATAAAATCAAAAACAAAAAAGCAAAATTCAAAAACAAAAGCAAATACAGAAAACAAACACAAAAACAAAAAACACAAAGCAAAAACAAAAAATGAACACAAAACAAAAACTAAAACAAAAACAAAAGCAAATACAGAAAACAAAAATAACACAAAGAAAAAAGAAAAATTTATAAAAAAAAGAAAAAGCAGAAAACGAACACAATATCAAATTAAAAAAAAAACAACCAAGATACAGGAGGCGAGAAATGTCGCAACTACTGCCAACCTGTTGCCAAAACATCAATTTTCTCGAAGACATTCGTCATGCCGTGGAAACTCGGCACGCCCAGGAGGCGTTAGCGGTAAAGGATATATTCGTCATGCCCATTAAATTTAACATACGAAAAAAAAAATGTTTCCATAAAAATATTGTTGTTTGCTATTGATGTGGTTTATCATGTCGAGTTGAAGCCGTGGCGATACAGCATGTATATTTAAACCCTGGAACACTGTAGCAAGATTTGAGAAAGCACGTATTTTGATTGTATCAGGTGAATTTCAGAACTCTTAAAGTGTGTAATTCAGGGGAATGAATTTCCATAAATGTGTCCGTCAAATCTGTCTAGTTTTATTATTATTGAAACAGCGCACAATGTGCAGAATACAAAAGTGAGTAACGTACTGTACATTATTCCAATCCCAATTGGGTTATTGATATATGTCTTTGTCGGCAATTTGGTGCATGATATCGAGAACAACATTCGCTGCATAGATCACACACACATTCTTCAGTTGGTTCGTGGAGTCGCTTGTTTTGGCAGACCTTGTAGTGAAAGCCATGTGTAGCGTATCGAGTCATTATGTGTCAGAGTTCATAGTTTGCCTGTTTCCATTCGTCAGTCATTATGGCGTCAGTTGAGTAGAAATCATCCCAGATAGTGTTTTGCTTTTCTTTGAGCATTTGAGGGGCACTCTCATAGGCCTCGGTGTGCGGCAGTAGCATCTGCAGTCTAATGTCTTCTATGAAGAACATTTCTTTTGTGAAGACGTAAGTCAGTCTGACAGCGCTGTCTTCCCGATACCCAAGACTCTTTTCATATAGCGGGCTTTGACTTTCTCTATTGTTAATAGGTCGTTTTCTTTTAGTTTGTCCCAAATTATGTGGATTCCGTAAGGTTGCTATTGGTGCTATGGCTGTTTTAAATAATGTCATAGCCGTTTTTATCGAGAGTTTTTGGGGCTGCTGAATGTTGTAAATTGTTTTTATCGCTGCTGTTGCTCTCTCTTTCACATGAATGCTGAATGATGTCAGTGTTGTTTGGAGAGTAACTCCACGATATTTGAATGTTGAAACTACCTCTAGGTAATTGAAGGGTCAGTGTGTCCTTTGGGGAGAATTTTCCACCTATTCTGAAAATCATTTGTTTAGTTTTGTCGTGGTTTATTTGTAAGTCATTTTCCAAAGCCCATGCGGAGAGGCTGTTTAGCACCTTTTGTAGCTCTTCCGTAACTTCTGAGCCTATTACCATATCATCTGCGTAAAGTATGAGAGTTACTGAGCTGTCCATAATGCTCTTTGTAATATCTGCTGTCATGATATTGAATAGGATAGGGCTTATCGGATCTCCTTGTAGTACTCCGGTAGTTTGCGTTAAAGTTTTGGACAGGGTTATTTCATCAGATATTTGAATGTGGTTGTACCTGAAGATATCTGAGAGTATTCTTGTTAGTTCATGTGTGTCACCAATTAACAGACTGAGTTTTTGGAGGAGTGTTTGCCTGTTGATAGAGTCGAAAGCCTTGCTGTAGTGTATAAAGACTACAAAATACTTTTTCCCTCGATGACTGAGTGTATCTTGAACCTGCTCTAGTAAGCAGTTCACAGCTTGAAGGGTACTTCCATTTCTGAAACCAAATCTGTCTAGTTTCAAGAATTGGATATAAGCAATTTGGCTAATTAAGACCTCAATGAAAGGATGAAACATGTACCAAAGATTGAATAGATATTAACAAATTTGAATAGATGTTCTTAACACTCTGGTGGTCGCACGAGAAAAAGTCACGCCAGTGGTCGCGCGGATCACAATTGTGATCCATACTTTCTTTGTGGTTTGAGGCTATTTATGGTATTTATTCAATGAATATGATTATACATTGTGAAAAGAACTTTATATCTGCACAATATAATATAATTATAGGTTGGTTGGTTCTTAAGTTTAGGGGCTGCGGTCATGTAGCCCCATGTACTTTGTGTGTGTGTAGAATCTGTCTGATAACCGGTGTTAATTTACAAGAAATACCTGAATAATTACTGGACATTATGATTTGTCTAATTTTTGCCTAATACACTCCCTCCATAATGTCTTTGGGAAGTACAGTGTGGTTGGTTCTTAAGTTTAGGGGCTGCGACAACGCGGTCATGCAGCCCCGTGTATGCTCCGAAACTTTGGTGCCCGTGTATAAGTACTGTCCAATCACGTCAGTTGATGTAAAATGACGTGGTAGTGCATCCAGATGTGTACAGTGATGCTGATAGTGGTGATGTATGTAGCGACCTGTATGTGACACTTGCCATGATAAAGATAATGGATTGTAAGAACTTCCCAGAACACAGACCGTGAGTGAAGCGTAATATTTCCTCTGAATTTATTGCACCATTATAATTTTATATTTGGTGCATATTCTATTTATGAATGAACACTTCAGACTAGCTCAATATATGGGCCGATAACCTAGATGTTAGGTCCCTTAAAACAACAATTATTATCTAGATCAATATACGCATATAATAGACTGTACCTCCAAACGGCTTCGGTGGCGTAGTCGGTGGCATGCTGAGCTTCTATGCCCAAGATAGCAAGTTCAAACCCGGCCGAAGCCGTCGGATTTTTTAAGAGCGTTAAAAATCCCTCAGTATGCCTTCCTTCGGAGGGGAAGTAAAGCCGGCGGTCCCATGTCATAGATTTATGGCATGTTAAAGAACCTTCCACTAATTACACCTGTGTGAAGCTAAATTATCCAATAGGTTAAGAATGTAAACAATGCTCTTAGGTTTCTACGTTCGTTGCCAAGAGCCGGCTGCGGTGGCGTGTAGTAGCTAAGTTCTCAACTTGGCCTAGTAGTTGTTGACGGTGGCGCTTGGCGGCAAAAGTAGGAACTATTTGAAAAATTCTAAGTTGCAGTCTGTACTTAAATTAAAAAACATATAACACACACTAATACAGTCGGGCAAGGATACCCTAATTCCACTCAAGTATTGACTAATTAACTTAATCTTCTTCAGTCCTGGGTTCGAATTCAACAACTTTTCTAACTTGCATTTAATCTTCTCTCCAATTTCGCCTGGAGCGGAATTCAATGATGATGCAGCTTTCTCAACGAGATCAAGTGATTCATGGAGGGGAGTACCAGAAGATTCTAAGCTCTCAATGGCTTTTGGAAGTTTAGAAAAATGTGCATGAATGAAATTTACATCTTGATAAACAGTAGCGGTTTCAAACACAACTTTTGCATCACGGACACACGCAATATGCTCATCTTCAAGTTTTGTAACCACTTCTTTCACTTCATTAAAATTCTCCTGATAAAATGATACTGCAGATAACCATGTTCCCCACCTAGTCAGGACAGGTTCAGGTGGCAAAGGAACTTCAGGTAGACAATCTTTGTAGAACTGGACACGAGCTGGTTCTTTCAGAAGCAGTTTCTTCCCACATCCAATTAAATTGTTAACAGCTGGAAACTGTGTGCGTGTTTCTTCTGCAATGCGGTGTAATCCGTGCGCTAAACAGGTTACGTGTATGAGTTTCGGATAAAATACTTGGAGGGCCTTTGCTGCTTTCAACATATACGAAGCTGCATCTGTGAGCAGTACAAGCACTTTACAACAATTATCCTCAATTTCAGATGGCCACAATAGTTGCAGAGAATCATTTACAAATCTTGCTATTGTGCTATGGTTGGTTTTCTCTAGTACTTTACAAGCAAGAAGATGCGGCTTACCGGGTACGTCTGGATGTAATTTACCAACCACGAAATTTGCTATGTAACGGCCACATGAATCCGTTGTCTCATCCACCGATATCCAGACATAGTTCCTTCCGATATCAGAACGGATCAATTCCAGGGTAGATTCATATATCGGAGGTAGGTAATTTTTCCTAAGAGTTGATTCATCTGGTATTTTCTGATTTACACAATATTTCTCAAGAAATGATCGCAGAACTGGATTGTTTAATTTATTCCATGGAATGTTGCTGCATACGAAAGCCCTACAAAGATCATTGTAAAATGTATTAAGAATACCGGACTTAGGCTTTACCTGCGTAAGAAGTAGTTGTTGTGGTGTGCTGTTCTTCTCCTTTGCTTTAATATGTGCAGTTGTTTTTGAATGCTGTTCAAGCTGAAATTTCTTTTCATATTTTACTTCCTTTGAGCAAACTTGACAGTACACGATGACACCATCTGTTGAATAGTCCCTATTACCCGACACCCACTGATTTAGTAAATCTCTTCTCCTGCTCTTTTCCTTAGGCATTTTTAGAAACTAACACTTGAGATGCAGGGCATTCAACTGGAACGTAACTAGTGAACTGAAGATACTTCTGTCCTGACCAATTGCCCAACCCCCTGAGATTATTATCTACTGTGGTAGAGAAAGGAATTCTGGGAAGTCCAGCCAGCCTGCCTACCCATACCTAAGCTATCTGTTGCCATTATCAGTTGTGAAAGTAAAGTGCCGTTACACAGAGAGTCGAAAACACCAATTAGTGAGGGATGCACATAATATAGGCAACTAGCTAGGGATGCACAAAACAGATTTATTTTAGTAGTTCTCGTAATTGTCCTTAAATTCAGACATATATACCGGAATATGCACTAAACCTCAAAATATGCGCATATGCATTTTTTTAAAATCCGGGCCCTACTGATAACCGGTGTTAATTGTGATGGCTGAATTAGTGTATGTATCTGTTTTTTAATTCAAGTAAGGACTGCAACTTTGAATTTTTCAAGTAGTTCTTACTTTTGCCGCCAAACGCCACCGTCAATGACTACTAGGCCTAGTTCAGAACTTAGCTACAAGACGCCACCACAGTCAGCTCTTGGCAACGAACGTAGAAACCTAAGAGCGTTGTTTACATTCCTAACCTATACAATTTAGCTTCACACATGTTTAGTCTGTGGAAGGATCTTTTACATGCCATAAATCTATAACATGGGACCGCCGGCTTTACTTCCTCTCCGAAGGAAGGCATACTGAGGGATTTTTAACGCTCTTAAAAAATGCGACGGCTTCGGCCAGGTTTGAACCCGCTATCTTGAGCATAGAAGCTCAGCATGCTACCAACTATGCCACCGAAGCCGCCTGGTTTTGAGGGAGAAGAGAGATGACCTACCAGACACGTCTGGTCGCAACAACGAAGACTCGCTCAATCGTTGCGCATGAAGAGTTATTGGGCAAACATCAAGGCCAATAAGTGTTGATCCCGCATGGTCCTAGGAGACTCATTCGCGCAGAAGAAGAAGATACATCAAACCTTTATTTATTTTATTATATAAAAAAGAAAAAAATTAGAATTGCAAATTGTTCTCTTTCCATAAAAGATAAAATTGCTCGATTTCTGAAAGCATCAACTTTTTTTGCTCTTCCCTAAATTTCTGCTTGCTCGTTGTTTTATATTACAAGATCTCATGATGAATATTAAAAAACAGTAAGTAATAATTTTGAAAAGTCTTGGTATTATTTCCAATATTTCAGGTGAAGCGGTATTCTGGTGTTCATTTCTGTCGGGTCTTGTGGCTTCTTCATTTTCCGCCCTTGTTTGTACACCACTTGACGTCATTAAAACCCGCCTCCAGCTGATGAAAAAGGGAGAAGGAGAAATTGTATACTCGGGCATATCCGATGTGGTATTGTAAGTACTGTATAAAGAAAGTATCGCATGGGTAAAGAGTCAAAATGCTTTTGGTATTACATTCAACCACCCTATCATTTTCTTGAATGGTAAAGAGGGCTCTAACAAGACCACCGACAAGTTCAATAAGCATCCTCCTCTCCTATGACTTATTGAAACCTTCTTTTTCTTCATTTCTTTTCCAGCTGGTCCTCAGTGAGGGTTTTTAAATCTATTTATATTCTCTTAAATTTATACCAAGTTAAGAACAATCATTAATAAAAAATGCCAGGTAGATGGACAATGTAGATTGTTGCCTAATGGAACATTTTGAATGTTGTTGCCATGGTTTCAACAGTGATTCAATAATAAATATGATGAGAAAAAGGAGAATTGCCTTATTCTGTCATTTATCAAGATTACATGACAATAGACTATTAAAACAACTACGGTACTTAACTACTTTTGGAAAAGTAATACAAACAATAAATGGTTCAAAGAAGTTCAAAATTATTTAGAAGAGTTGATTATTGCAGTGCATCAAATCACAAATCTAAATTATATTGCTAAATATATAATATATTTTATTTCATTCTTTGTATGGATATCGATTTTTTAATAATTATTTCTGAGGTTTGGTCGTAGCAGCAAGTAGAAGGAACAGGTAGATATTGTAGGGAAAGAGAAATCAAAAAGCACAAAATATTCATCCTTCTAGACATCCGCAAATGTGTCATAAGACAGATTACGGAACTCCTTAACCTGCAAGATTGTTGGTTGATTTGTTTGTTGGAATAACTGCAGGAATGGACTATACAGTATTCATTAACCAGTAATTTATAGATTTGACACAACTTCTTCTTCTTCTTCCTGGCATTGTTCCCAATTATTTTTTGGGGTCCCCCACTCTGCACCTCGCTCTTCATTTGTTGCGGTTTGCTGCATCTGTAGGACGAATACCTACGATGCGCATATCGTCGTGTAGGATATCCATCCAACGCGTATTTGGTCGTCCTGGAGGTCTTTGTCCATCAGGCTCGAGGGCAAGTGACTTGCTTACAATGGACTCTGTATTTGCTCGGGCTACATGCCCCTACCAACGCAAGCGAGTCTCCCTCATTTTGGCTGGAATAGGGACAATTCCAAGAGTATTGCGGACGTCTTCGTTCTTAATATGATCCAGCCGTGTAATTCCCAAGGACCATCGTAGCATCCGCATCTCCATTGAGTGCAAGGCTTGTTCATGTTTTTTTGTATTAGGCCAGCATTCAGCTCCATACAAAGCAACAGGGCGGACGACTGATTGATAGATCTTAGTTTTGAGGCGCAAAGGGATCTTGCGGTCACAGAGAACGCCTGTGACCTGGCGCCACTTAATCCATGCAGCATTCACTCTTGCACGGGCATCCGAGACTGTGTCACCATCAGGTCTCACAACGAAGCCAAGGTATCGGAGATGTGAAGCCTTTGGTAGTGGGGTGCCATCTACTATGATGGTCCCATCTATCTGGGAACCACATTCAAGGTACTCAGTCTTAGTAAGGTTGAGCCGTAGTCCAAATTCACAGAGCCTCGCATTCCAGAGGTTAACCAAGTGCTCTAGATCATTACGGGTCTCGCTTGCAAGCATGACATCATCGGCGTACAGTAATGTCCATGGTGGTTGCCTCTGCAAATCGGCAGTCACTGTATCCAACAATAACTTAATTAATATTCTTAATTGAGCTTTTAGCTGAAGAAGGCATCATTGTCCTGCCAAAACATGTACAACAATATTGAACAATTAAATAGTTGTTTCTTAATTTGTATTGATAGACATAGTATTTTTAAGAATTATATGATATAATATTATTTTGGTCCTTTGGCACTTGGCATAGGCAAACTATCAAAGTTGTCGTAGCTCTTTTTATGTCCCTCAGTGTGACAAGACACATCCCATAGGGATCCAGAAGACCACATTTCTGGGATATCTGCTAATCAATCCCTGCTCCTGGAGACTGATTAGAAAAAGAGTAGAGGAAACCATGGCAAAAACATTCAAAATGTTCCAGTTCCTCCATCTAGCTCTGTAAGAGCCAGTGCCCAGCCTTATTTATCACCAAAAATACCAAATCATTCATATCATTCAACCCTCTTTAAATTGATTTGCACATGGCAACTACTAAGCAGTATGTACTAAAGTAAATAATGTAAGTAAATGATAGGTAAATAGTACATTATGCAACGAGCCTATAATGGCAATAATTAAGACATGAATATATTAAAAAAAACGAGTGAAGCGAGTTTTATCATTTCCATACAAGTGTCTCAATTACCATTATAGGCGAGTTGCATACGACTGTTTATGTTCGCCGATAATTATAATTTTATTATATGTTCTATAGTAAAGACATCATTACTTCCGACTTGACGTGCTAGGCTAGAGTTTCGTTCGCTAAATCGCGACAGAAACTCGATTTGTGGTGATATATCGATTTGAATGGCTGCCTGTGATTGGCTAGTTAAAGTGATTTTTCTCCTGACCGCTACATAACTCGACGGTAACACTGAAACGTCAAGTTGGAAGAAATGCTGGCTTTACTAAAATATAAAAATTCATAAATATCTGTCGAGATTCTGTCAGCTGACTTAAGTAAAGAACGCATGCGCTGGATTCCCACTAAGGATCAAAGGCCTTCCAAAGCTTTGTTCTTCTTTTCTTGGGAATTGTGTGGGCTCAGCATTTAATAACAAATTTGAAAGTTTTAAAACATTGTTTATCTTGAACCAGCACCAACAGCTAGCGCACAGGTACTATGTGGGATCATTTTGTTATTTTGGTCAAATAACACAAAATAGGCTGTTACAAACACTTTAAAATTAAAATGTATCGTATTATCAACTAGTTATTCTTCAAATTCGATGCGTATAGCAGCGGCGGCTGGTGGTCTTAGAGCTTGGGAGGGCACACAAAATAAATTATCATGCACAGTATAAATTACTAGCTAGCACGCTAGGCGTTTGCCAACATCCATTAAATTGTGTCTCATTAGGGAAAATGTTATGTTCTACATTTAATATAATTTAAATGACCCACTAAATCGCTATTTAATTCCAAATTTATAATAGCCTATCACTAAGACATTTGTCAAAAACTCTACACCTAGATGAAAAAAAAAATTGGTAACACTTGTCACAGAACTCCAAAAGAGAGCTCTTTACATAACCGCATTTATTTATTTATTTTTAACAGCATGTTCCATTATAATGAAAGTAATACTACATGCTATGTTTACAAAATGTTTACAATTTTAATAACATACATTTACTTATGTATTATTCATTATTGTTCTATGGCTATTTGTTTGGTGATATATTGTTCTAGGAACTGTCTAAATCTATTAACTTTTTGTTTTTATGAGCTACACCAATATTAAGAATCTGTTCAACTACTTGACATTCTTTCTAAATCTATTAAATTAAAATATAAAATTAATTATATAATGCTTCAGTAGCTTAATTTTTTCGAACGTCCATTTTCCATGTTCATTTACCATATTGTCCTTAAACAACTGTCTTTCTTTTTCCAGTTTCACGCATGTAAATAATAAATGATCAACTGTTTGTTCTTCATTGCCACACGCACACAATGGACTGTCTTTTAATTTGAAACGAAAATAATACGAATTTATCTTACCATGTCCTGTTAAAAAGTAGTTACATTGCTAGTTAATGGGAAGTTTATTTTTAACCTATCCTTGACACTACTGTCTACCAAAGTAGTATGTGCACTCGTGTTTGAAGGTCGTTTGTGAAGTAACCAATAGACCTATATAAAATCCAATAACATCATCATTTTCGTCGTTCTATTTTAGGTTAGTTCATGTAGGTTTGGAATGTTTAATTTATATTTCAATATTTTTTATCGCAGTTGGAACACAAAAAGTGCACGTTTTTAAGCGTGTTTCAACCATGCGTCACATTTAAGATTTATAACTCAAAAACCTGTCATCAGATAGAATCCAAATTTTAACACAATATACATTGGAATGTTGTATAACTGGTTTATTAATTTCAAAATTTTGTGTGTCCAAGAAACAAAGTTGTTATCATTTTTGTAAGGTAACTTTTTCTCGGCTCGGGGTGGTTGGAAAATGTAGTTTTTGATCGCGTTGGAATCCTTATACATCAAAATGTTATGCTGTATGACTGTGAAATACGTAAATTAATTCACTTATTTTATATCGGTTTGTATTTGTAGGGGGAAATAACACATGGTTCACCAGCTAGCCGCTCCGGGAAAAGCTGTACAGCGTTGCTGAGATGGAGCCCATCACTTCCGAGCGAGGCGTGCCAAGATTCGTGATGGGCTCCAAGAAGTGAAAGATGTTTCGAGACTGCTTTCGAAGCATTCTGAAGAAAGATGGAGGGAAAATGTAGAGCTGCAGTTTTATTGCAATCTGCAAAGTCGTGGCGAACACGAAGAGAATGATGATGATTGAGAAACTACTATTGAGGATGAGAAACAGAAATTGTGTAGCTATAACTTCCAGTAAAGAATGTGATTTAATAGTTGAATGACGATAGTTTTGTCTCTAAAGGCCTGGACCATAGTAATTGAATATTAATTTAATTTGACGCTTTTCCTTATTATTGTTCAGTACTGTAGGCTACAGTATTACCGACAGTAGTGGCTGCGTTAGGCCATGGGGTCAAGCTCTCTGCTGACTTGGTAGACGCGTGGGTTCGAGCCCCACCGTCGGCTGTCCTTGAAATGGTTTTCCGTGGTTTCCCATTTTCAACTCCAGGCAAATGCTGGGACGGTACCTTCTGACAGGCCACGGCCGCTTCCTTCCACATCCTTGCCCAGTTTCATTCACCATCATTCATTTCATCTCTCATCAACTCCTCTTATGAGGTTGGTGTCAGGAAGGGCATCCGGCCGTAAAAATCATCCGCCACAAAGACTTCCATCGCATCTCATCCCCGACCCCGTTGGAAAACGGGAATAATAAGGGGTAGACATACTGTAGGCTACAGTATTGCCGGCCCCGTGGTGTTGGGGTAGCGCGCCTGCCTCTCACCCGGAGGCCCCGGGTTCGATTCCCGGCTCCGTCAGGGATTTTGGAAACTGACGTGAGGGCTGAAACGGAGTGCACTCAGCCTCGTGAGGACAAATGAATAACTGACAGTGAGGCAGCGCCCCGATCACGAAAACCAAGATTAACGGCCGAGGGGACCCGATGCGCTGGTCATGCGGCACCCCAATATCTGCAGGCCAATTGGCTGGGGATTAGGCCCTTCATGGGCTGTAGTGCCAGGGGTTATTTACTGTACAGTATTATTACCCTTTCAGGAATTGATTGCCGGCGGTGAAGATGGGAACTACTCTTTATGTAATTGTGTCACACGTCACCTTGCTTCGTTGACAGGTACAGTTGCGCGTGTAGGATATGACTCAGCTCCAGTTTTGGATTTAACTGTCCATGGTGACATTAGCTCCTGTGACGCTTATCTGATGCAATGCAGCGTGACCTATGTGCAGATTGCACTCTGTCATCGCTTCACCCCGCAGAGCTCATGCTACAATAAACATAAACGCTGGCACAGCCACACTCAGCGGCAATCAAATCTTGAATGGGTAACATGAGTTTTATTCTTTTTCTGTTAATTCTAATAAAACACAACCACCCCTTAAAACAACAATAACAACAACAACAAAACACAAAAATTATACGTTTTTTAAATTTTATAACCTATATTTAGTTAACTTTCATTCAAATATTAATTTCTGAATAAAGCTTACGCAGTTTCTACAATCTCTTCACAACTTCAAATGTATTAGGGCTCTTTGGTATCAAAACCTGCCATGTGAAATAACACATGGTTCACCAGCTAGCCGTTCCGGGAAAAGCTGTACAGCGTTGCTGAGATGGAGCGAGCGGGGCTAGCCAAGATGCGTGTGGGCTCCATTTCGGCAACGCTGTACAGTTTTTCCCGGAGCAGCTAGCTGGTAAACCATGTCATTTTTCCCCCTACAAATACAAACTGATATGAAATAAGTGAATTAATTTACGTATCTCACAGTCATACAGCATAACTTTTCGATGTATAAGGATTACCACGCGACCAAGAACTACATTTTCCAACCACCCCGAGCCGAGAAAATGTTACCTTACAACAATGATAACAACTTTGTTTCTTGGACACACAACATTTTGAAATGAATAACCCAGTTATACAACATTCCAATGTATATTGTGTTAAAATTTGGATTCGATCTGATGACGGGTTTTTGAGATAATAATTCTTAAATGTGACGCATGGTTGAAACACGCTTAAAAACGTGCACTTTTTGTGTTCCAACTGCGATGCAAAATATTAAAATATAAATTTAAAATTTCAAACCTACATGAATTAACGTAAAATAGAACGACGAAAATGATGATGCTATTGGATTTTATGTAGGTCTATTGGTTACTTCACAAACCACCTTCAAACTTGAGTGCACATAATACTTTGGTCGACAGTAGTAGCCAAGTTCACAGCTAGGCGTCGTTGATGGTAGCATTTGGTAGCAAAAGTAGGATCTACTTGAAATTTATCGTCTGCAGTCCTTACCTGAATTACAGGTAACTCCCACTAATACAGACATCACAATTAACACCGGTTATCAGACATTCTACACACACCCAAAGTACACAGGGCTACATGTCCGCGTTGTCACAGCCCCTAACTGACGAACCAATCAACAATTTCGAGCATAATTCAAACCAATATTTGACTCCATCTTCTAGTAAACCTCGGTGATTCTTCTCCTGGTGTACCTACACAAATTGTGAACTTATTCAGGTTTTACCCATGTTGCTGAATGATTCTGTTAGAAATGTTTCATTATTTATTAAATGATAGAAGAAGCACTGTTAAGTCAATGCTATCTTTATTGCAGGAAAACTTTCAAGATTGAAGGCATAAAAGCATTCTTCAAGGGTGGAGCATGCCGAATGATAGCAATTGCTCCTCTTTTTGCCATTGCTCAATCGATTTACTATCTTGGAGTTGGAGAATACTTGCTTGGTATTGAAGGATGAGAAATTTCAGTTGAGTTGGTAAGCAACAATGGCCTCACCATGACTACGACAATAATCTTTGTTATGTGATCCTGGGTCACAATTTTTTTTATCAATGTACACCGAATTTAAGGTAATTTCCAAGTCGCTGGTGTAGTGTTAATTATTGTAATGTTATTTTTTTTTTTAGAATGTTACGGAAGATAGGCTAAAGACAATATATGTATATTTTTTTTTTTTTTCAAGAAAGGTTCAAAGGAGAAGGAAATGTTGACTAGTAAGATTGAAGAGTTAAAGCATAAGTAACATCATGTTTTATTGGACAGTTTTGTCATATAGTGAGTGTTTCATAACTTAAGTCTATCAGTCATGTACGGTACGGTATGTAAAAGTTCCTACATCTGAATGGAAAAAATTGTAATAAAAAACATATTTTCTGACTCACTTGTAGATTTTTGAAAGGTTCTGTTAGCATAGTATCTTTACTGGGAATCTTTTAGTTGTAAAACATTGTGATAACCTATAGAATCAGTGTTGGTTGTAACCAATTCACTTAAAATCTTTACATAGAACTGAATATTTTATTGTATTAACTGACTCAATATTAAAGTAAGATAATCTTGAAAGTCGATCTCATGGTCACGACATGGTGTATACTAATACAGTGAGATTGAAAATATTAAAAGTTAGAAGTATTACTAAGTTATGTATGTGGAGGATGTCATAGAGTGAAACCTCCATTGACCAAGTTCCTGTCAACCAAAAACCAGTTTAACCGAAACATGTATGTCTGGTTGCTGCCCGCCCTCCTGATGAAACTGAAAGGTCGAAACAAGGGGTTTGGGGGCTATAACATTCAGGAGGTGTTAATTGGATTGATGGTGTGAATTGCATGTAGATCAGCCAAGTTGCCAATGATTGGCAATCTATGTCGCCAAGGATAATGGTTTTGTTTTTGTTCCCTTTGTTATCATTTTGTTGTATAATGAAGATTAGAATGGCTACATTGATTGATGTATCACGGGTTGATAGTAAAGCTTAATATTATATAAAAACTGAAATAAGCTCTATTATTATGTGCGAATGGACCCAGATGGATCACGCAGTACTTTTATGATTCGTCTTTCTGATCTTCCATATAGCCCTCATTCTCTCTCCGTGGGCCATCTTCCTTTCCTCAGTCCACTTGGTTCCTGGTCTCTTTGGAGCGTCATCCTCTGGTGTTACATTCCATCCATTTACCCTACATCGGAACAGGTTCCTGTCAAAGACTTCCACTGTTCTTACTTGGGCCTTCTCCAAATCCTGTTTGACTTCCTGAATCCACGGTATATTCTTCAGTCTTTCTGCGTAGGTCATGATCTTGTGTGTAAGCCTAGTCGGTGGAAGTCTTTGAACATGTCCATAAAACTTCAATCTTCGTTTTCTGATGTCCGCCGCATGATTAGATAATTTCTAAGTTGCTTTACGAGATTTCAACCTGTATCCATCTTCTGTTCTTTCTGGGCCAAGAATTTTCCTCAAGATCTTGCGTCCTTCCTTTAGGGTATTTTCCAAGTCACCCTTCCTATTAAGTATTAGAGTTTCACTTGCATACAGAGCTTCCTATTTGATCACCGTGTTGTAGTGTCTGATCTTTGTATGTGTAGACATGCACTTTTTGTTGTAGATGTCGTGCGTTCTCCCATACGCTCTCTTCAATTTCTGTAGCCGAACTCTTTGTGCTTCTTTTTCTAAACCTGTTGGTTCCAAGATCTCCCCTAGGTACTTGAAGTGTGAGGCACGATTGATTTTTCCATATTTGCTGTTCAATTTCTGAATGTTGAACCCAGTAGAGAAGAACTCAGTTTTCTCAAAAGAGATGTGTAGGCCAACTTTTCCAACACATTCCTCGAGGACTTCTATCTGTTTGATTGCAGTGATTTCACTGTCCGCTAGTATCGCTAGGTCGTCTGCGAAAGCTAAGCAAGTAACCTTAATGTCATCTTTTGCTCGTCCAAGTTGAATGGGCTTCCAGTGTTGTTGATATTTCAGCTCCTTTTCCCATTCTCCAATTACTTTATCTAGGACGATATTGAAGAGGAGTGGTGACAGTCCATCTCCTTGACGAACACCGGTTTTAATTTCGAAAGGCTCTGATACTTCACCCATAAATTTCACTTTGGACTTTGTGGCTGTGAGTTTTTGCTTGATAAGACTTAAAGTTTTTGGGTCGAGTCCTTGCCCCTCCAGGATGTTGAAGAGGACTGTCGGTCGACGGAGTCGTACGCCTTCTTGAAGTCAACAAACGTGCATATGATTGGGCAGTTCCTGATTGCTTTATACTTCAGTATTGTCTTCAAGTTGAAGATCTGTTCCACGCAGGAGTGCCCAGGTTGGAAACCCGCTTGGTATTCGCCGATCGTATGTTCAAGCTGTTCTTGTGCTCTTTTAAGTGGACATGCTGAGAGAATCTTGTAGGCAACTTGAAGTAAAGAAATCCCTCTGTAGTTATTCACATTCATCCTGTTACCTTTCTTGTAAAGTGGATGGATGAAGGTGCACTTCCAATCTTCTGGTAATTTTTCTGTTAGCCAAATGTCTTTGATGATTTGAGTGAATTCCTCCAGATTGTTGGGCCCTATGTTCTTCAGGAATTCAGCTATAATACCATCTTCTCCAGATGTTCTGTTATTTTTGAATCTGAGGATGTGTCTGTTGATATCCTCTTAGGTTGGTGGTTGGGATTCGGGTTATATATATGAAGGCATTTCCTTAGGAAATCTCGAGGGTGGTTCTGGGCAGTTGAGTAGCTCAGAGAAATATCGAGCTAGCTCTCTGCAGTTCTCTGGATTGGTCAGTGAGAGTTCACCGTTTTGTTTTCTAAAGCATAGGTTATGTGGGGTATATCCTCTAATCTTTCCTGCGAATGTTCTATAGAAATCATGTGTATTGAAGTCTCTGAAGTTCTTTGCAATGGATTGCAATTGCCCCTTCATATGTCTCCTCTTCGTTTGTCTGATTAACATCGCGACCTTTTATCTGATATCAAAAAAGTGCTGTTGCGTCTCAGGTGATTTTTTACTATTATATTTCTGGAAGGCTCTCTTTTGTTCTTCCAGAGCATCCTCACAAGCCGTATCTCACCATGTGTGTTTTGTGTTCCTCTTTCGGGGAATTAACTTTTTGGCTTTCTCTATGATCTTAGTGTGGAAGTGTTCCCGGGTGCTCGCCTGTTCTCTTTCCCATTCTTCCTTTATACATGTTTCCTGGATCCTTTTTGTATCAAATTTCTGGAGGTGTGTTCTTTTGCGATGGATTGTTTTAGGGACAAATTTCACTTTGATGCGCACTAGATAATGGTCAGAGTCAATGTTTGCACCTCTGCGGACTTGTACATCATGGATTTCTTTCTGCGAAGAGTATGTGATGGCTACATGATCGCTCTGATAATCACCAAGCAATAGTATGGGTGATCTCCAAGTCTTTTGCTTTCGAGGGTGTTTCCTCAGGGAAATTGACATGATCCTCAGATTGTTTTGTTGACACAATTCAATAAATCTTGTTCTGTTCTTGTTAGTGAATTTATGTGCAGGGAATCTGCCTACAGTTTTTTATATTCTTTTTCTCTGCCCAATTGGGCATTGAAATCACCCAGTGAAAACTTTGTGTCCTCCATGGGTACTTTGGTCATGACCTCATCAAGTGTGGTCCAGAATTGTTCAACCATATTCGGATCCTTCTTGTTATCGATGTTTGTGGGAGCGTGTGCGTTATTCAGGGTGTACTTCTTGTTTGCACATTGTACACGCATTGTCATAATCCTGTTGTTTATGGGTGTAACTTCTTTTATTGAGATGAGTATATTTTTGTGTACGACAAATGCCATACCCAATAGTGGATGTCATTTTTTCCAAACATCATGTTTGTCTTGCTTTTAAAGATTCGGTAGTTACCGTAGTCTACAGTATTCTCATCTGTAAAGCATGTTTCCTGAAGGGCTAGTATCTGTATCTTTTGCCGATCTAGTTCTAATACAAGGACATGTAGTTTGCCTGGTTTAATTAGGGTGTTGAAAGTTCCGATGTACATGGGTGTCTTTGAAGGTTGTTTGTCCGAGAACTCCGACTTTCTCTGTATTCGTGACTCACCAGGTCCCCCAGAATCCGAATGCCTGGTTGCCGTTCGCTGACAGGCACCTGGGGTAATGTTGTTGTTTGCACGAATCTTAACAGCTTGTAATCAAAATTTTGTCCAGTGTTTCCACTGGGAATTTAGGACCAGGGATTGGTAGTTCCTGGAACATGAAATACGCAGCTGTACCCTCAGGGTAAACAGACACTGACCAAATCGCCAGTGGTTTCCACTACAGACGCGTTTGGAATACCTTCTCCGCCGATCCAGCCGTTAAGCACCAGCAGAAGATGTTGATATCTGCTTAGACAACAGATACATTTTACTCAATTTCCCGAGCACTGGGCTGCCACTTCCGCCAACTGCACTGTGCCGAAGGACTCCTTCTCCACTGCAGGTGCCGTTGTGGTATTCAATCATAACCTCGAGCTGGGCCCTCCATATTTATGATCCCTGGAGAGAGGGTGTTCCAGCATTATAAAGCCCCCAGGAATTGGGCTACCTGTTGGTCCACGGTTTCTATTGGAGGGTATTTGAACCAACCCTACTAATACTGCAAGGTTCCCCTATCTGCCACCTGGGGACGCACCCTCTAGAGGTTACAGGTTCCCCCGAGAGAAAAATAAGTTTTATTAATATAGTTTGTATGATCTTTTGCAAGAACATTGATATGCCGGTGAGCATAACGTAATTAACAGTAGTGGTGACCATGACAGGATATTTCCGAGACAGGTGGAGAATGGCTACCCTCATAACCAGCACTATTCTTACATGACATGTCTGAAAGACTGCGATTCTGTTGATGAAAATTCCCTCAATAAGAGATTGAAGTATCGTCAAAAACTGATTGCTGATCTGAGAAGTAGGTTCAGATTGGAATATTTAGGACTTCTTGTTCGGAGATCACGGAAGAAAGCCAAGACTTAGGTAAAAGTTGGAGACGTTTTAATTGGTCCTTGAGTCGTGTGGTAGAGGTCTTACCAGGGAACGATAATGCCACATGTCTTATACAGTTACAGACTGCTACGTCCAATCCAGAGAGATAGAGGACTTCTGCTAAAGTACCTGCTCCTTCTCTGAAAGAAGGAATGCCAAGATAGATCACTCAAAGGGGTAGAAACATTGAAACACCTGAAAGATTGAATTTGTAATTGATTATACACATTTGTTTAAATGCATTTGTTTAAATTTGATTATGTGTGTTTGTAAAAAATTGAGTTGCTTTCCTCTAACTCGAGGTGGGAGAATGTGATATTTCATGTAAATAGGCCAAATTGGTAATGATTGGCAATCTATGTCACCAAAGATAATGCTTTTGTTTTTTCCCTTCATTTTGTTGTAAAAGGAAGATCAGAATGGCTACACTGATTGATGTATCACAGGTTGATAGTAAAGCTTATAAAAACTGAATTAAGCTCTATAAATCTTGTTTGTGTAGACCTTTGAAAGAACCTTCATATTGTGCCCGTCTGTCCACCTGGGATGGACAGGCGACCACATGCGAGGCAACATGAGCACAGTGTCAGCACGAGATTTATCTCAGGGCGTCCTGGGCTATGTAATTACTGCACACTGCACCCATACTCCCCGTAAAGGATAAGGCAAGACTTCACAACACAACAGAAAGTGAGAACACATATTAAGATAAAAACCAATTCACCAAAAATTTTATTTCACAAGACATTGCCTGATGGCAACAACAAGAATAATAAACACTTCCCTTCTCGATTATGCATCTCAAATCTAGAAAAATCATAGTCTCTACGTAATAGTTTGTGGGTTTTACTATGTTTAATTCAAAATACACATTATTCTTTACCCTATACAGGCGAGATTGCATAATCTTATATGATCACTCACGACACAAATAAAATATACCTAAATCAAATTTAATTGGTTTCAGTTCATAATATTGTCCTATATTCATTCGAATTAATAAGGCAACACAATTTTACTACCAGGTAAGACACCTGCTGTGGGATGAGCAAATGCCCATGAAAACAAAGATGACATTGTACAAGTCCTATTATACACCGATTCTTACATACAATCTCGAAACCACAACACAACCAAGCAGCCGAAATGAAATTCCTACGTACCATGATTCAGAAGACCAGGAAAGACAAGATCAGGAATGAGAAGATTGGAGAGGAAGTAGGAATAGATGATTCTCTCCTCAATAAAATCCAGATCTCAAGACTGAAGTGGTTTGGTCACATGAAGAGGATGCCACCAAACAGAACTGCATGGAAGGAATTTGAGAGAAAAGTAGAAGGAAGACGACCTGTGGGAAGGCCACGAAAGAAGTGGATAGATACAGTCAAGAACGATGTACTGCAGAGAGGTCATGATTGGGACAAGTTGGTGGAGGAGGAGTGGTACAAGGACAGGGTGAAATGGAGGGGGCTCATATACCACACCCGGGCAACTGGAGTTGGTTCAGGATGATGATGATGATGATTCATTCACATTATTTACAAAATCTTGACGATATTTCACATCCGCTTTTCACTACGAAATTATGGTGGCATTGTAACACACAATTCAGAGGAGCAATTAAGAGCACAGCATTGCATAAGCTTGACACTAAAGGATTTATTTATCTCAACGTGAAAATAGTAATAATAATAACTGTAGGCTTCTCCTAATGTGGCCTGTGATCGGGTTATAATTCTCATAAGTCCACTAATTTATTTAGAGGACATGTAACACAGAACATTAATTCTACACCAGCCGTCACAAGAATCGGCAGAACAGTTGATGTGACATCATTAAATTCTTAAGAAAACAATGATCCTATATTAGTGTATCTCATGGGATATTTATGTAATTGGACTGACATTCGAAACAATATTATCACTATGGGACAGGATATCACTCCCGCATGAATCCCATTCATCAGAGGAGCAAAACCTCAAATTACCTGAACTAACTTCAGAAAACACATACCGTAAGTGCATTGACACTTTTCCACATGGAAACAGAATCATTAGGCTATGTTTCAAGAATGTCCAATACAGTGGCGTGTTGTGGGATTTTTCTTAGGGTAAGCAATAGTATACAATATGAGACACACTGTAGTATCAGCAGTTGAATTGTGTTTGCTCCTCATTTGGGCTTTTCTTAAACTATTAGCATTCAGAACACATTACTGCAACAATTATACCACCACCATACGACATCATAATTACTACTACTACTACTACTAATAATAATAATCATAATAATAATATAGCAGCAATGTGCTACCTGGAATGTAATCTACTTGTAGTGAAGCTCAATCCATCTAGGTTTCTTCGCAAAATCATTGATGACCTGCTTGTAGAAATTTGGCAATTTTTGAAGCTCAGAAAGTAAATCTTTCTCAATTGATATCAATGATCTTATATATTAAAATAGTTTTCAAAAAATTTCACCTTTTACTAAAACTGAAATATCTCGGGAAGTATTTGCGCTACGACGACGTTTGTTGTCTTAAAAAGTAATGCCTGTCACGCACCCTCGAGTGATACCCACCTTAGTTGATTATATCATCCGTGTATTAAAATAATTGCGAATATTACTTCCTCCAAGGTCACACGAAAATAGAATCGAATGACTTGACGGACATATTGTCGCTAGGCGACAATGACTAACACTGTATCATGATATTCAACGCCACCCCAATAATAAATCTAACTTTATATCAACAGAGATCAAATCTCCTTGGGAACTTAACGCATTCACTTAAAAATCTTCTAAGCGGTTTGAAACTAACTTCTACCTGCTCCACTCAGGTGCTAATGTCGCATGTATCCATACATGATATCGTTAACTTCTACCTATTCCCCTCGGGCGCTAATGTCGCATGTATACATACAATAAGCAGAACAGGATTCTGTGCACATAATTTAATTAAAACTTCTCAAAGAATGGATTACTTTGAGACTGAAATGCTCATGCACAATCAGCAGCCATTTTGCTAATGACACTGTCATGTCAACATCTCTTTGAATGACAACAAATACTGTATACGAAAGACAACTAGTTTCACGAAGATGCCGCTACAGTCGAATGTTGGAACCGCCATTTTGTATTGTGTATCCGATCTTTCAATTATTTGGTCTCACCAGCTACAAACTATCTTCTTTTCGTTTCATCATTCGTCCTTGTAGGTTGTGTGCTCAATCAAAACAATGAATCATAATATGCTGAATGAGAAGCGACACTCAATTACAAATGTTATAAAGATTAAAGGTGACGGTAATTGTCTGTTCAGGTCATTGGCATATTGTGAGTACAACAATCAGAGGTTATTTACACAGGTTAGAAAGCGAATTGTAAAACATGTTACAGACAATTCGAATAATTATTCTTCCTTTATTGTTGGCAACAGCGATATGTACGAAACTGTTATCAATACGAGCGATGATTACAAAATGTATATGCCTATGAATGGTATTCATGGAGGCCATGTTGAGTTAGTTGCCGCTGCTCAAGTTTACAAAATGGATATTGACATAATCACTAATAATAAAACTTTTCTATACTCTGGGGATGGGTGAAACGGTCATTATGACGTCTTAAATACCGGTATCAGTGCTAACTCAGTTGAGAACGTGGATGCCAAGTCACTCGATTCAGTGGCTGATTTACAGTTTCAAACTAAGAGTGGGTTTGCGTGCAGTAAAACCCCAGGATCGTGTCGGAAGCGAACCTCAGAACCAGTTAGCGAGGGACAAAATGTGATAAGAATTAAAGGTGACGGAAATTGTCTGTTCAGGGCATTGGCATATTGTGTATGCAACAATCAGAGTTTATTTACAAAAGTTAGAAAACGAATTCTTCAACAAGTTACAGACAATTGGAATAATTATTATTCCTTTATTGTTGGCAACAGCGATATGTACGAAACTGCTATCAATACGAGCGATGATTACAAAATGCATATGTCTATGAATGGTATTCATGGAGGTCATGTTGAGTTAGTTGCCGCTGCTCAAGTTTACAAAATGAACATTAACATAGTTACTAAAAATAAAACACATACTGTAAACGCCGAAAATACGCCACCAAATAGAATAATTTCCTTACTGTATTCTGGAGATGGCCGGAACGGTCACTATGACGTCCTAGATATCAGTGCTAACTCAAGAGTCAAGTATGGTCGAAAACGTCAATACCAAGAAACAGAAACGAGCACTATGCGACTCAAATCGATATCAGAAACAGATTGTCACAAAACCGTTCTCAGCCACTTATCGATGTGCTATTTTTGATACTATTCCCTACAAAGAACCATTCTCAATTGGAAGTCTGTGTAACATTTGACACTACTGCTCAGCTGTATACTTTTCAAAAGAGAAAAATGCAAGTGGTCACTTTTCTTTTTGTTGTAGCGATGGCAAAGTGAAACTTCCACCATACACAATACTTCCGGAAATTAAGCAGTTGTTTACGAATTGTGACGAAATCAGTAAAAATTTTAGGAAAAATGTTCGACAGTATAATAATGCTATATCGATCCTTTGGTGCTACTGCTGAGCTACTACCGAGCCATGGGCCTTACTGTTTCAAAATCAAAGGTGTCATTCATCATAGAATTTCCCCTTTATATGCCAGAAAACAGGAAAACAGTTCATAAGGCCAATTATATATCTTAGAATTTTCAGAGGCAAATGCTTTAAGGCTACTGAATGATGCTAATCACGAACTGAGAGAAGTTACCCTCAGTCTTTTAAATCGTTTACAAGATCAGCACAATCCTTACGTGCGCTCTTATAAAACAATGCACCAGAAAGTAAGTGAAGAGAAAAAATCAGCTCTAAAAGAAAATCGTCGTCAAAAGGAATTGGTAATGTGTTTCTATCACGAACCTTCCTCAGATCCAAGACGTTATAATGACCCCACATGTTCAGAAATTGCTGCTGTATTTGGAACTGTTGATGGAGCTCCACCATCTCATCGACACATTGCAGTATATGAGAGAGATGGTGGCTTGAGGAATGTTCATTATGATAGTATGCACTGTAATCCTATGTGTTATACCTTTATTTGGCCTTGCGGAGAGTCTGGTCGGCACATTTCAATGCCAACTGCTGGAGTGAGACAAATTAAAATACGTCATACTGTAACAATGCGTGAGTATATTCTGTACAGGATTGCCATTCAAGGTCTAGGAGCTGACTTCGAATTCAATCCCTTTATTGACGCTGGTAAATTGACTCAACAGCTATTCGTGGATTACTACTGTCGTATGGAAGGTGATTGGTTAAAATATATACGTCATCAACAAACAAAGTTGTGAGTTGATACATATGCCGGTTTAGCAGACGCCTTGCATGTACGAGCAGAAAATGAAAATCTCAGAGTCGGTCGTATTGTACTTTTGCCATCTTCTTTTACAGGTAGCCCAAGGAAAAGATTGCAAAATTATCAGGATGCGATGGCGATAGTGAGGAAGTTTGGAAAGCCAGATTTATTCATTACGTTCACCTGTAATGCGGGCTGGCCAGAAATACTTAACAACATTCATCCTTGGGAAACGGCTAATAATAGGCCTGATATTGTAGTGAGTGTTTTCCATTGCAAAGTAAAGGAATTGCTACGATTGATTAATGTTAAGGAAATTTTCGGTAAAGTAAAAGCATATCTATATACAGTGAATTTCAAAAACGAGGTCTCCAGCACATCCATTTACTATTAACATTAACGGAAGATAGTAAGTTTCGAGAAATTTCTGACATTGACAGTGTGGTATCAGCCGAAATACCAGATCTCAAGGATGAAGCGCTATACGAGTTGGTAAGGCGTCATATGGTACATGGTCCTTGCGGATCTTTGAATCCTTCTTCAGTCTGTATGAAAGATGGCGTATGTAAGAAAGATTTCCCTAAACAGTTTCAGGAAGAGACCAAAGATAACGCCAATGGTTATCCTTCGTATAGGAGAAGAAATAATGGACGGATTATTGTAAAAACAATTCGAGGCATTGACATTGAAATCGATAGTCGATTCATTGTTCCCTACAATCCATTTCTTTTACTTTACTATCAAGCTCATATTAATGTTGAAATATGCTCAAGTGTTCGGAGTGTTAAATACATCCACAAGTATGTGTATAAAGGTCATGACTGCTGCCATGTTAAAATATGTCCTGAAGGCGAAACGGTGAACTACGATGAAATTACCTCTTTCCTAAATGCTAGATATTGAACCCTTATTGATCTTCGATAAATAAGTATTCATATTTATTATTATTATTACTACGGCCCAGGCAGCACATAAGGAAGTCGACTTGGATATTAGGGAGGCCAGCATTTCGTAATGATTGCAACAGAAGCTGAGTTGGTAGCTATTCCTGGGGGACGGCCAGAATTGGTCGAGTTCAAGGCCAAATTGTGCAACTACTGTACCAAAATTGGAGACATAAAGGAAGAATCACGAGGTCCTCTCAACGGACATACGATTGAATCAGCCAATCGCAAGAGACCAAGCCGTGACCACGAGGTGGACGGCGTCAGTAGTAAAAAGCGCGCGGAAGTGTGTATCTAAGGAACCGCCGAACGGATTAATCTCCGCTCGAGTAATTTGAGACGTTGGATTTATTTGGAGAAGAATGACACTAGCCCCATCTTTGTGAGACAAAAACTCTGGAAGTTTTTATCCGACTCTGCCCCACTCCTCCGCCCTTGTCAGTTTCTCATAAATAGTTTGGCCTGACGCCAATCTAAGTCTATTCTTGTGGAGCCTTCAGAGGCATACTCCACGCCAGTTTGAAGTGTGATTTTGACGCTCGAATTTAATCTAAGTCTATTCTTGTGGAGCCTTCAGAGGCATACTCCACGCCAGTTCGAAATGTGATTTTTACGCTCTAAAATCAGTGAAGCTAATTTATTTTCTGAGCTCTGGGGAGCTAAAGTCGCAGCGTTTGCAGTATCGAATTTTTAAAAAGCTATAATACATTTTGTTCTAAAATCAACTAAATTGTGTGATCTAAATATTTCACGCCAGCGCGTGATAAACTGTAACATTCTTTTAAAGACGACGAGTTCAACTTTAAGGGAGAAGTATCGTATCACCCTAATTAGCGCTTACCAGAACCGAAGTCCAAGACGGGACGGAAATACCGGACGAGATAGCGACTGCTGGTGCAGCCAGGATTTTGAACTTGTTAACGAGCCAGTGGCGCGGACTCGAGTTGTATATTTTATGTATAAATTGTGTGTATTGTATGTGTGTTTTTATAGTGCGTATGTGCGATATAATTAGGGCCAGTCTTCGCTATTAATCGCAGTAGGACAATTGTGGGTGAACTGAGTAGCCTGCAAGCGATTATAGATAGGCAAATATTTAACATTGAACTTTTCTGCCAAGGAGTCGAGACCAAGATGATCAGCACGTGGTTTGAAGTTGGGATGAGCTTCAAGAAATCAACGCAGACGACTACTATGGAGTGCTAAATTGTCCATAGGGCAATGGGTTGAGGAGGATGTCCTTAGTCCTACATGCAGAAGCGGTGATGTACTAAAATTGGATTATTTCAATTATGTAGTTAGATTTGGCCGGGGAACTTTGTAAATAGTCATGTTTTTCTTTCTTGTTTTATAGCTGTTTTTCTTGTACCGACACTATATGTTTAAATGTCCGTTGGCGCGTGGCCAATGTGTTTGTTGATATTTTTTTTTGAGTCATGTGTAATGTACGCGGCGTGCGTGCGTGATTTTTATCCTTGCAATTGCGGAACCCGTTACATTCGATAAATGGTGCTTTATTAACGTTAATATTTGAAATAGGAATGGGAGGAAATGATTGTAAAACATTTTGCTGAACAGGTTATTATTCATGTTAGGGTAGCCGAGTGCACCAACTTAAAAGTAATTGTAGAACACCTTCGTTCTAATTTTGATAGATTTTCTTGAGTCCTTTTCAGGTGACTAGTCACGGCATAGAACGATGGCGCCAGCATGTGGATATTATTTGTGTCTTTTATTTCAGGGTCTGTCACAACCCATACGTGTGATTAAGTGTGTGTTGATGTGTCTAGTGTGTGTGGATTCTACGTGAGGAGGGGGTAGTTGTCCTACCGCCCTTATATATTTTTGCTGCTGTTGTATTTTAGATGGAAAGACAGAGTGCTCTTGGGAGACTGCTGATTCTTGTCCATATGTTTTTCTGACACACACGTATTATTGTGCTTTGGGGCACATTTCTTCGAGGTTCGACCCCATGCTCTGGGAGGTCGAGGTTATTGACACGTGGGTTGACAGACATGCAGAGTTCCACAAACCGCCCGTTTTGCCTGTGACTTATTTTGATAGGCAGTCCTTTTTGTCCGACTGAACCCTGTAAGCTTTCATGCAGCAAACCTGTTCATTGTGATGGCTAATTTTAAGCCATAATTAATTGGGGAGTTCGCCATGTGTGTAACGGATTGTTGTACCTTGTATGGATAAGAATATTGTGATTAACGTAAATGTTGGCTGTTTGCCTATTGCTTTGTTGATGACTCGATTTCATGTAATTTTTGTTTGTCACACCCGTTGGGTGTAGTGGTAGAGTATTTGTAAATTTTGACAGCGGTCATTTGAGTATTTTTCTATTGGTCACGTGTTAATGTACTTGTGTTGATTTGTGTGAGAAGTCCTAAGTTTTTAGGCAGTAAATGTTGCTACGGCGATTTAAGTCCAATTTCACACGGAAATTTTTGTGTTTGTTTATAGTAGATTTAGGAAGTGTCGGTTTAATTTAAGTAGTGTAGTTGTGTTCCCTCGTGTCGGTCTAGCTCTAGGAAATGCGGATTCGTTGTCTGAAGGGTCATTCTGGATGATAACGAATCACGCATTCAAAGTACACATCGTGATGCATGTAGAACGGCGTACGCACTTATATGGTCACTTTTGGTATCGTTTTATTTAAGGACACTTGGTCCAGGTAATTAATCTCTCCAGAGATATCGCCTAGTTTTTGGCATTTTTATTAAGCGGGAGTCAGTTGGGAGTTTTTGTTGTTAATTGTTTATGTGTAAATATGGTGATTTGTTATTAAATTCAGTTGTTTTTAACCCTGGCTTCACTCTTTCCTGCATGTTATTTTGTTATATGTTACCCTGCAAGTTAATGAAGCGCCCTGACAGCAACTTACGAATATGACCTGTTACGCCCCGAATCTGAGTCTCATATGCTTCTTTGCAAGGGTTCATAAAACAAAAATGGCTGCCCAAGTGGGGATTGTTGTTGTTGTTGCTTCGCTGATCTCATATTTATTTCGTTGAGAAATGATGCCAGGTCAAGCGGACATGTAAATTCAGTAAATGGAGGCGATGTTGTACCTCCAGGTGCATTAGTAAAATCACTGAGTTCCTAAAGTTAGAAATATTGAACAAGGTTAGAATTTGATTTGGTATTTGTTATAAACTTGTTCTGGCGCCCACATTAAAATTAGAAATTTGCATTATTAATGAACTCAGTCAAAGCAGGAAGATGTTGCCTTATATTTGACATTTAATTGACTTCGGTTAATTGGTGTTTCGTAAATTTTGTTGGTTAGGAATTTAAAAGCAGATCACTAGGGGTTATTTTGTTGTTTGGGAATAAGTGTCATTGTATTCAGTAAATTTTGTTACTGAAATTTTCATTAAATTAGAGCCAGTAATATTTAAATGTGTGACATGTATGTGCGTATAGGGCTGAAACCTTAGCCCATAACCCTGTTTTTCTCTGAATATATTGTGTGTGTGAAATGGCGATCGTTGATGAAATTAAGGCATTGTTAGAACAGATGTCGATCCAAATGTCCGCGAAAACGGAAGAACAATTAGAACAGATGTCGATCCAAATGTCCGTAAAGACGGAAAAACAATTAAAAGAACAATTAGAAGCTCAGCGTGAGCATAGTGAAAAACAATTAGAACAAATGTCCGCGAAAACGGAAGAACAATTAAAAGAACAATTAGAAGCTCAGCGTGAGCATAGTGAAAAACAATTACTTGATATGAGCGGTAACATTTCGGTCCAGTTAGAAGTCCAGAAATTAGACACTGACAAACAATTCAATGAACTAAACCACAAATTGTCACAACAGGCGGTAACACAAACCGAACAGTTAGGAAAAATCACGAATGATATTAATCAGAGCGTTCAAAAAGTAGAGAAACTGGCAGGCGAGGTTGCGGAAAACAACATCAAACAGTTAGGCGAAATGAAGAAATTGGAGGCGAAATTTGATAACAAATTAGTACAATTTGACGAGATGGTGGCAGATAAACTCAAGCAGATAGAGGCAGCATGTGTCAGTAACACCGCGGGAGTGAAGAAAACCCAAGAGAAACTACAGCAGCAAATTAATTCGGTAGATAACAACGTGCTGGAATTAATAAAGGAAATAGATAAAGTCGAAGTTAAGGCTGAAACCGAGCGGATACACTTGCGGGAAAATTTAGAGAAGCAATTAGGCAGAACACAAGAGATCATAAGAAAAGAGATGGAAGGCCAGCTAATAAACACACAAGAGGTCATAAGACAAGAAGTAGGGGAGCAGCTCGTCAAAACTCAGGATAATTTGGAAGAACAACTAGTGAAAACGCAGGAACGGATAAGTGAAGAGCTAGAGAAAAATCAGGAGAGGAACGAGGAGAAAATAAATAGCTTAAAAAGTAGGATCCGGCGAGATTGGGACCAGCAGGCTCATGCGAATAAGGAAGACAGGCTGGCAGTTTTAAAGCGAATGCAGGCACTGGAGGAAAATATGAAGTCGAAATTACAGGAACACTCAGAATTAATCATAAAAAACGAGATTAGATTGTTAGAGAATGCGACATTATTTTCAAACGAAAATATTCCGGAAAAGCAAAGAAGTATTGGAAGTCCGGCAGGTTCGAAGTTGGCTGAGGACACGAGTCGGGGTCAAAGTCCCAGACTAACGACTAATGCATTCCAGCAGTACAGGGGGGGAGACTTCAACTCCGCAACCGAACTTGGCACCAGCCCAAGTCATCCAAGTCATTCGGGGTAATGATTTTAAGCCCGATAAGTTTAAAGAACATTCAGGAACCACTCCCAAAGCATTTCTACGGCAATTAACTGACTACTTTAATGACCAACACATCGGCCCGGAGAAACAATTAAGAATGGTGGAGAAATTTTTAGAAGGACCTAGCCTGACCTGGTTTTTAAGTTTCAAGTACACGTTTACAGACATGGCTCAATTCCGCGAGGCGTTTTTGAAGAAGTTTTGGAGTCCTTCGTTACAACTGGGGTTAAGAATGGACCTGTACACGCGCAAATACCACAGTACACATCCAACCCCTTTTTCAGAATTCTTCAGTCAGCAATTGGTAAAATTCAGGGATTTTGATGACCCGCCTAGCGAGCCGAATATGGTTCTAACCATCGGAAAACAACTCCCAATGCATATCCAACAATTATTAGTCGCAGGAAATATTCAGACCGCAGTCCAAGCCGAAGAATTACTCAGACACTTAGATGAGACGAGTATGGTAAGCCCACAGACAGGAAGAAGGAATTTGGAATGTGTCAACACGGCAGAGGTAGTTCAGGGACTCCAAAATAACCACGGCCAGGGGAACCAAAGTAAGACACAGTCCACAGGGACACAGTTCACGCCAAGAAGACAAGATTTTGACGGCCGAAACCAGTTCCATAACAACAATCAGAATTATCAGAATAACCGCGGGAGATATCATCAGAATAACCAAAATCAAAATAATCAGTGGACGTACCAGCGGGAATACACGAATTGGAGGGGAAACCAGAGACAAGGTAGACCTTACCAAAGAAATGGAGATGGTAGATGGAGTAACGGCAGGGACTATCGCCAAGAAAACAGAGGAGATTATAGGAATAACTGGGACGAACGATATATTGAATCCCGTAAATACTTGGATCAATTAAGTAATGAAGAAGCGGAGAAGGAGAAGTGGGGGCGTGCCATGGCGAACAGACAGAGCCCAGATAACCATCAAGGAGAGGGGGCAGAGAGTTTACTGAGGCAACAGGAGCGACAGAATGATAACCGGCGAAACACATCTAATGGGGCCCGGGATAAAAAAAAAAAACCAAATGAACTGAAAGGAGACAGGCTAAAAACGGAGATCGCCAGGGAGCAAGAAGAGATGATAGTGGCCAATATAGAAGAGTGGGTAGCATTCCCAGACGACTGCCTGGAGGAAGTGGTGAAGAACCGTGAAAATGTTATCAGACAGCTACCAATTATTTACGCGCATATTGGAGGTATGAGGGTGAGATGTTTGATTGATACAGGTAGCCAGGTGAGCTTAGTCACTGAAATTTTGATTAAAGAAATAGCAAGAAAACAGACTGTTCCTATTATGCCGGTACCGCTAATGAAAGTCAGAGGTGTCATTCCTGACAAAACTATGAATTGTAAACAGCAAGCATTTCTAGATCTGGAAATATTGAACCATACTTTTTCACAAACATTCATTGTTATTCCAAAGATGAACTACAATATAATTTTAGGAGCCAACTTCATCTGCGATTTTCATGCTGTAATTGATTTACATAACAACACTGTAAGCTTCAAACAAGTAGAAGGATTGGATCATGTGGGTTTAAATATGGAAGAGAATCCGCTGGAGAGAGAGGCCAATACTTGGGTTGTTGAGGAATGCACTAATGAGGCCGGAGATAAGATCTTGAGGGGAGAGCAAGTCAACCAGACAGCAGTGCTAGAAATGGACAGCCGAGATATTTCGCAGGAACTTTGGGTGCATTTGGCGGAAGAAGAAATGGGCGGAACCAAATTCGAAATTCTACTTCAGGAGCGACTTAAGGAAGCCATCGTAGGGGAATCTGATAGAAGAAGATTGGAAGAAATTTTAAGATTACATAAAGGAGCTTTTGACACCGTACCTGGGAAAGTTTTAAATTTTCAATATGCGATGCAGGTAACAGATTGGACCCCATTTAAAAGTAAATTGTACCCGATCCCAGAGAAGCATTTTTCTCAGGTGAGGGACATTATTACTAACTTATTAGATTCTGGCATGATAAGGAAAGCTGCAACTCCTTATCTGAACGCAATATTGGCTGTGACCAAGCCAAACGGATCAATTAGGCTATGCCTAGACGCGCGAGTTTTAAATAGCAAACTGCTAGTTGAGCACGACCAAGCACCGAGGATCAAAGATGTTTTGAAAGGCTTCCGCGGGAAGAAGATATACTCAAGTGTTGATTTGACAAATAGTTTCCACCATCTTGAACTTGAAGAAAAATCCCAACTGTTGACGGGATTTTTATTCGATAATCAAAGTTATATCTGGTGTCGAATGCCCTTTGGCGTGAAAACTGCGGGATGTGCACTCATTAGAGCACTCGATAGAAATCTGACTGAGGAGGTCAAGAACTTCACCACGAGATATGTTGATGACATATTAATCGCTTCTGAGACAATGGAAGAACACTTGATAAATTTAAATAAACTGCTGGACAACCTGAGAACCATGAACTTCAAGATCAACTTAAAAAAGTCACATTTTTGCCAGAGCGAAATTTTATATTTGGGACATATAATTGATGTTGAGGGCGTGCGGCCTAATCCAGCCAAGATTGATGCTATTAAGAAATTTCCCACACCTACCAAAGTCAAACATGTTAGAGCATTTTTGGGAGTGACAGGTTTCTTCAAAGAAAATTGCCCTGGTTACACAGAAACAGTAGCGCCTATGCAGGAGATGTTGAAGAAAGCGAATCGATGGTCGTGGAACGAGGAGTGCGACAGGTCTTTTAAAGCAACGAAGGATTTATTGGAAAACTGTGTGAAACTTGGATATCCGGATTTTGAGAGACAATTTATCATTCAAGTAGATGCTTCGTTAATTGGGATTGGTGCTATGCTGTACCAAGAGGACGCTGAAGAACCCAAGAAGAAATCCTATTTGGCATTTACGAGTCGTAAATTACGGAAACATGAGAGGAACTACACAGTTACGGAACTTGAGCTACTAGCAATTCTATATTCTCTCCAACAGTGGCGCAAGATGATCTATGGTTATTCCATCATTGTTAGAACCGACCACCATGCACTGACATTTTTATTTCAGACAACAATAGCAAGTGAGAGAGTTACGCGCTGGTCCATCTACATACAGCAGTTTGACATTACAATAGAGCATTGTCCTGGGAAATTGAACGTCATACCAGATGCCTTGAGTAGAAACCCTGAGGACGGAAACGAAGTAACAGCGGAAGTTCACAATATTACCTTGACACCTAAGGCTCGTGAGTTTTTGGCGAGATTGAAGGATATTCGGAAGGAGCAAGAAGCTGACCCATGGATGATGATGATGATGATAAAATTCTATAGGAAGGAGTTACAACCAAATTCACCGGAGTACCGGGAAGCCAGTGCTAAACAAGCGAGATTTCACTACTTGAATAACTTGTTACATAAGTACGTGGATGAGCATCATACTAAACTGCGGATCTTAGTTCCAGCATCACTACAGAGGGGATTAACTTGGCATGTTCACGAGAGCCTAGCACATATCGGCACGGATAAGACTGAAGCTACGATAGGGGAGACCTTTACTTGGCCCAAGATGAGATTCACCATTGTTGAAGTAATTAGAACGTGTGACGCTTGTCAGCGCACAAAGCCGAACAACTTTATTATGAAACAACCTCCAAGACCACTATTACCGCAGAAACCATGCGAGATGCTCGCGATTGATTGCTTTGGTCCTTTAGTAAAAGGAAAGCGTGGATGCCGACACCTCTTGGTATGTGTCGATGTATTTTCGAAGATGGTCGTGCTACGTCCTATTCAGAAGACGACATCAAGACAAGTCCTTAGTCGAATTAAGAACAAAGTCATTCCGATGCTTGGGAAGCCGGAATCCATTCTATCAGATCACGGTACCTATTTCACAAGCAAGGTTTTTAGGCAAGGTTTGGAGAGCCTAGGAATAAAACACATATTTTCAAGTATTCGTCATCCTTGTGGAAATCCGAGCGAAAGAACAATTCGCTGTGTCGCTAAATACTACAGAGTAATGATTCCTAACGAACACAATAAATGGGTAGACAAAGTAGGGGAAATTGAGATGTGCATGAACACTACTAAGCACGAGTCGACGGGTCAAGTCCCACTGATTGTACACCACAACATATTGCCGGAAAGAACTTGGGACAAGATCATTCCTTGCCCAAGGGATCCATTATTAGCGCATGATTTGCGAATCCAGCGAACGAGAGAGCACATGAGGAACCAAGCGGACCGAAGGCTGAGACGGTACCGAGGAAAGAAGTTTCACCGAGAGTTACAAGAACAAGAATTAGTGCTGGTTCGTAGACCACCAATCTCCGACCCTAAGAACAAAGTCTTCGCCAAGTTCTGTCCAAAATTCATTGGCCCGTTCCGGGTAATTAAGAATCTGAGTAACAATGCCTACAGATTAGAAGAAGTGAGCACTGGTGCAAAATCTGTTTTTAATAGCGCCAATTTGAAACCGTACTACAGAAGGGAACCATTTGATGATTAGGAAAGATGATATGTGCAGAATCTGTATTGCCAAAAATTTATATTTTTTTTTGAAAGCAAACACTCAAATCCACGGGGAGCGCGTGAGTACGCACTTTGTTTGTAAACAACGAGCAGCTGAGACGACGGGAGTGGCAACTACGTGAGGAGAAGGGGGAGACCTAGAGAAAATATGAATGACATTCCAGCGAGAAGGGAGCACACTAATTGAGTCAGAGGGGCATACACTCGAGCAGCTGAGTGAGATTTAAAGAGATGTGTTGTTACTACAGTGGATTTTGTTTTTGAAATCCAAACCAATAAATTGTTTCGAATTTCAAAACCTTGCTGAGGATAAATGAACCCTTATTGATCTTCGATAAATAAGTATTCATATTTATTATTATTATTACTACGGCCCAGGCAGCACATAAGGAAGTCGACTTGGATATTAGGGAGGCCAGCATTTCGTAATGATTGCAACAGAAGCTGAGTTGGTAGCTATTCCTGGGGGACGGCCAGAATTAGTCGAGTTCAAGGCCAAATTGTGCAACTACTGTACCAAAATTGGAGACATAAAGGAAGAATCACGAGGTCCTCTCAACGGACATACGATTGAATCATCCAATCGCAAGAGACCAAGCCGTGACCACGAGGTGGACGGCGTCAGTAGTAAAAAGCGCGCGGAAGTGTGTATCTAAGGAACCGCCGAACGGATTAATCTCCGCTCGAGTAATTTGAGACGTTGGATTTATTTGGAGAAGAATGACACTAGCCCCATCTTTGTGAGACAAAAACTCTGGAAGTTTTTATCCGACTCTGCCCCACTCCTCCGCCCTTGTCAGTTTCTCATAAATAGTTTGGCCTGACGCCAATCTAAGTCTATTCTTGTGGAGCCTTCAGAGGCATACTCCACGCCAGTTTGAAGTGTGATTTTGACGCTCGAATTTAATCTAAGTCTATTCTTGTGGAGCCTTCAGAGGCATACTCCACGCCAGTTCGAAATGTGATTTTTACGCTCTAAAATCAGTGAAGCTAATTTATTTTCTGAGCTCTGGGGAGCTAAAGTCGCAGCGTTTGCAGTATCGAATTTTTAAAAAGCTATAATACATTTTGTTCTAAAATCAACTAAATTGTGTGATCTAAATATTTCACGCCAGCGCGTGATAAACTGTAACATTCTTTTAAAGACGACGAGTTCAACTTTAAGGGGGAAGTATCGTATCACCCTAATTAGCGCTTACCAGAACCGAAGTCCAAGACGGGACGGAAATACCGGACGAGATAGCGACTGCTGGTGCAGCCAGGATTTTGAACTTGTTAACGAGCCAGTGGCGCGGACTCGAGATGTATATTTTATGTATAAATTGTGTGTATTGTATGTGTGTTTTTATAGTGCGTATGTGCGATATAATTAGGGCCAGTCTTCGCTATTAATCGCAGTAGGACAATTGTGGGTGAACTGAGTAGCCTGCAAGCGATTATAGATAGGCAAATATTTAACATTGAACTTTTCTGCCAAGGAGTCGAGACCAAGATGATCAGCACGTGGTTTGAAGTTGGGATGAGCTTCAAGAAATCAACGCAGACGACTACTATGGAGTGCTAAATTGTCCATAGGGCAATGGGTTGAGGAGGATGTCCTTAGTCCTACATGCAGAAGCGGTGATGTACTAAAATTGGATTATTTCAATTATGTAGTTAGATTTGGCCGGGGAACTTTGTAAATAGTCATGTTTTTCTTTCTTGTTTTATAGCTGTTTTTCTTGTACCGACACTATATGTTTAAATGTCCGTTGGCGCGTGGCCAATGTGTTTGTTGATATTTTGATTTTTTTTTTGAGTCATGTGTAATGTACGCGGCGTGCGTGCGTGATTTTTATCCTTGCAATTGCGGAACCCGTTACATTCGATAAATGGTGCTTTATTAACGTTAATATTTGAAATAGGAATGGGAGGAAATGATTGTAATACATTTTGCTGAACAGGTTATTATTCATGTTAGGGTAGCCGAGTGCACCAACTTAAAAGTAATTGTAGAACACCTTCGTTCTAATTTTGATAGATTTTCTTGAGTCCTTTTCAGGTGACTAGTCACGGCATAGAACGATGGCGCCAGCATGTGGATATTATTTGTGTCTTTTATTTCAGGGTCTGTCACAACCCATACGTGTGATTAAGTGTGTGTTGATGTGTCTAGTGTGTGTGGATTCTACGTGAGGAGGGGGTAGTTGTCCTACCGCCCTTATATATTTTTGCTGCTGTTGTATTTTAGATGGAAAGACAGAGTGCTCTTGGGAGACTGCTGATTCTTGTCCATATGTTTTTCTGACACACACGTATTATTGTGCTTTGGGGCACATTTCTTCGAGGTTCGACCCCATGCTCTGGGAGGTCGAGGTTATTGACACGTGGGTTGACAGACATGCAGAGTTCCACAAACCGCCCGTTTTGCCTGTGACTTATTTTGATAGGCAGTCCTTTTTGTCCGACTGAACCCTGTAAGCTTTCATGCAGCAAACCTGTTCATTGTGATGGCTAATTTTAAGCCATAATTAATTGGGGAGTTCGCCATGTGTGTAACGGATTGTTGTACCTTGTATGGATAAGAATATTGTGATTAACGTAAATGTTGGCTGTTTGCCTATTGCTTTGTTGATGACTCGATTTCATGTAATTTTTGTTTGTCACACCCGTTGGGTGTAGTGGTAGAGTATTTGTAAATTTTGACAGCGGTCATTTGAGTATTTTTCTATTGGTCACGTGTTAATGTACTTGTGTTGATTTGTGTGAGAAGTCCTAAGTTTTAGGCAGTAAATGTTGCTACGGCGATTTAAGTCCAATTTCACACGGAAATTTTTGTGTTTGTTTATAGTAGATTTAGGAAGTGTCGGTTTAATTTAAGTAGTGTAGTTGTGTTCCCTCGTGTCGGTCTAGCTCTAGGAAATGCGGATTCGTTGTCTGAAGGGTCATTCTGGATGATAACGAATCACGCATTCAAAGTACACATCGTGATGCATGTAGAACGGCGTACGCACTTATATGGTCACTTTTGGTATCGTTTTATTTAAGGACACTTGGTCCAGGTAATTAATCTCTCCAGAGATATCGCCTAGTTTTTGGCATTTTTATTAAGCGGGAGTCAGTTGGGAGTTTTTGTTGTTAATTGTTTATGTGTAAATATGGTGATTTGTTATTAAATTCAGTTGTTTTTAACCCTGGCTTCACTCTTTCCTGCATGTTATTTTGTTATATGTTACCCTGCAAGTTAATGAAGCGCCCTGACAGCAACTTACGAATATGACCTGTTACGCCCCGAATCTGAGTCTCATATGCTTCTTTGCAAGGGTTCAATATGTTGGTCCAACAGAAGCCGCATACAGGATATTTTCATTTCACATGCATGAACAGTCACATTCTATCGTGCGATTACCAGTTCACTTGCCAAACTTGAAAATATCTATTTTATAAATGATAACGCTCCTGATATTTTACTTCAAGCACAGTTGCGCAACACGGAATTACAAGCGTGGTTCAAGTTAAATCAAGATCCGCAAGCCAGAAGTCCGTATATATATCCTGAAACACCAATACATTACGTCTGGAATAAGAGCAACTGCCAGTGGCAAAAAAGAAAACAATGTTTCAAAAACTATAGGCAGAATGTATAATGTTTCGCCTACAGAAACAGAAAGGTATTATTTACGCCTGTTATTGCTTCACGTCATAGGTGCTACCAGCTTCCAGGATCTACGAACATACAAAGCCGTTGTCTATTCTACTTTTAAAGAAACAGCTAAGGAGCTAGGTTGGCTGATTGATGATTCTGAATGGCAGCGTTGTTTGGCAGAAGCGTCACAATTTCAGATGCCTTCTCAGTTACGACAACTGTTTTCTTACATATGTATCTTTCAGACCCCTTCAAATGTAAGACACTTATGGGACATTTTCAAGAATTCATTATCAGAAGATTGTCTGCAGTTTCACAAACCTAACATTGCATATCAGTTCACTCTTATACATATTTCTAATACATTAAAGCTCCATGGTCTTCCCATTACTTCTCTCTAATTGCCAGCTATTTTTGATAATTTCCCTCAGACCAATTTACCAATGAATTATCCAAAACTTAATGAGGATCAATTAAGTCGGATGATAAACCAAGCAAATGGAAACCAAACGGCTATAATTACAGAAATTTTGGGGTTAGTACAAAACAGCAATGGAAGGATGAGTAATGCATATTTCATTGACGGTCCAGGGGGCACCGGGAAAACATTTCTTTACCAATGCTTGATTCACAGTTGCACAAATTTGGGGTTAAATGTTGTTTCTGTTACATGGACTGGTATAGCAGCAGTGTTACTACTGTACACAGCCAGTTCAAGTTACCTCTACATTTACATGAAAGTTCTGTATCAGGAATAAAAGTTAACAGCAAGGAAGCTTTTTATATTTGTTCAGCAAAACTTATCATCTGGTATGAAGCTCTAAGGCTAATAAACACGCGTTGATGTGAGTAAATCGGCTGCTCAAGGACATCATGAATAACGACGTGCCTTTCGGAGGAAAAATTATCATCTTAGGTGGAGATTTTAGGCAGGTATTGCCTGTTGTACCTCACGCATCTAGAGAAGCTTCAGTCCAAATGTCTGTAAGGTTCTCTCCTTTGTGGCCATTAGCCTATTCAAAATTTTTAAACTCAACAAAAATATGCGAGCGAATACAGATCAACGTGACTTTGCAAACTTCTTGATACAAATTTGTAACGGTGAATACCCCCACGTCGATGGAGAAAATTCAGAATTAGTCGACTTACCACCCTCCATCATTGCAAAAAATGATATCATCACTGAATTATATGGAAACGAAGTCTCCACACTGAAAGATATTTCACGCTTTTCAAAAATTGCGATTTTTGCACCTAAAATTGAACACTGTAAAGAAATCAATGACAAAGTTTTAGAGCTAATCCCAGGATCATCGAGAACTTACATCAGTGTGAATAATTTGATTACTGAAGATGAGAGTGAACTTCTACAGTTCCCAACAGAATTTTTAGACAGCATAGACACAAGTGGATTGCCACCTCATATCCTTCGACTAAAAGAAGGCTCAATTGTGATTTTGTTGACAAATATTAATGTTACCCAAGGTCTGTTGAACGGTACTAGACTGTTGGTTCGGAAGATGCATGACAATTGCTTACACCTGGAAATTATTACTGTTGTAAATGTTGGAAACAATGTCCTACTTCCTCGCCTTGACCTTACGCCATCAGATACTTCTATGCCGTTTTCCTTCAAAAGGAGGCAGTTTCCAGTACGTTTGGCTTTTTGTATAACTATCAATAAAGCTCAAGGTCAAACACTAGATCAAGTAGGCATTTATTTACCTTAACCGGTGTTTAGCCACGGACAACTGTATGTCGCACTATCGCGAGCAAAATCCTTTTTGACGTCAAAGTTCAAATAGAACCAAAAGGCTAGTGAACAGAACATGTCGTATGGAAGGAAGTACTATTAGAATTTTGTAACGAATGTTGTGGAGGAGCACAGACCTCAGCAAACGGGGCACAGATTAAATAACAACTATACAAGGACGTCTGAATCCCTAATACGATAACTGTCCTGTGGTAATGGTAAAAAAGTTCTATTGTCCTTCGGTGATTACTATCCTACATACTGTTATTTCATTCCCTCAGTTCTATAACTAAGATATACTCAATCAAATTTACAGCTTAATAAATATTAATTCCTTCTGGGTGAATTATCTTGTCATTTCTCATCAATCGCCTTTACTTACTATTCTATCCGTAGTGGTGGAGGTGATAGCTGTCTTTACAGAGGTGTGCAAATTATTAGATTCGATGTCAGTTTTCCAAAACTGCATTTTTACTTTTCATGGTTTAATGAACTAAGTATGTTTACAAGGCGATGAAATTACTTCAAATGTTTAACCAAGACTCCTAATTATATTTTATTTTAAGAAACTCAAATTAAAATGATTTTTTAGAATTTCCACTACCATAGGAGCCTTGCAAATGCAAAATGCCACACGTTTCGTTTTTATTACTTCACTTTACTTTACGTGTGAATTTAGAGCAGAGGGATTTGGGGTCTTTTAACTGATGAACGCTATTGAACTATTCAAAGATTGATGAACTATTCATTGAAGTCACCTGACTTAAATTCTAAAGTCAATGAAAATTGAAAACGGACCCAGCTCACATATCCCTCGGAATCCAATAATCTGAAAGTTTCCAGACGAATTCCTTATGGGAAAAGTTGTAATTCCACGGGAGAGGAAACACTACTAAGTAGGATAACAAAAGAAGTTGGTCAATAAAATGATTTTGAATAAAAGAAATTATGACTAATTAATATTATTTTATTTAATTCTATTAATTTGCACACCTTTATAATTATGTTACCCAAGAGATACGGTACATCTCTAAATTCAAATATAAGAGACCCACCTTTTATTTTAAATGTATACCATTGGTATCATAAGTAGACAGATCACCAAATTGTACCGCTTTAGCCTTAAATTGTGTGGATATCTCTATCTACTTAGTATAAAATGAAGTTTCCAATACTTGGATGTAACGAGTAATCTCCAGAGCAACTTGATGGATTTTGATGCGGTTTTCTCCATTCTGTGAAGGATTTCTCGATTAAGATGAAGGATTAGATTGAAAAAAAATTATGACCAAAAGAAGCCGAGCAGTTACGATTTCAGTGAATCGAGTTGAAGAAAAACCTAACATCTATGTGTCTTATAAGCTTACGCTGGGTAAACCGTTAAAAATATCTATATACTCTCAGAATTGTTCTGCACGAAAAGTTCTGCAGGAAATATCGCGACAGCTCCCACATCGACCACTGTAAGTGTTTTTTCCTTTTCATTTCATCAAACAATCTCCATTCAATGGAAATTTAAATTACTACCTTCAGAGTGAGTTTACAAGCTTGCCAGCGACCTATCACCCTACCTCCAGCTGTAACAGTAATTAATGCCCCACACGTTGAGCGACAAGTGTAACGGTTTGGCTGCCCCTAACTGTTGGGTGATAAATGTAACTGTTTACCTTTGCCTAAGCTATGTTGTTTTAATGGGCGCCAAGACCTCAATGCAATGCTGAAATCTAAATTTGTATTTAACAACGTCTAGCTCTGGTAGAACACCTTCAAGAATCTATTCACTCAGATCGTGGTATGATTTGATCATTAACCCAACAAACAATTGTATCAGGAGAAGGAATTGGTCTATATCTAATGCTACCTACTGAAAGCAAAGATTGCATTGTAATAGAATTGAATTTATTATATAACACAAGTATAGCAAAATTAATAATAATTATAAGTTTAAAATTTAAATTGGAGCGTTGCGATTTTAATATTACCGATAGAAAATTACGTGAAAACGGAGTCTGATAAATTATTGATTTTACTCTTATTCCCAAGCTATGAAGTTACTGAAATATGAAATATAAAACAAAGAGAAATGAGAGATTGCGTATTTCTGCGTCATTCGCGCTTACCACTGGAAATTGCCAAAGCATTTCCCTCGTACTGGATGATGCTGTGTGCTTCCCACAGTCTCCTGGACGTCGTCATCTCCGTCGATATTTGATGATATACTTGTAGATTTGGTGACTTTATGGTCCTAACATCGGGGCCATATCCTCGTACAACCAAACTGGTTAAGTTTTAAACAGATAGTTCTCCACTCCACGGAACATTGGAGCGACACACACTTGCAGCCGAACTAGTCAAGTCTTTCACAGATTGTCCCCCACTCCACGGAACATCGGAGCGACTCCCGCGTGCAACCATACTCGGCAAGTTCTACACAGATTGTCCTCGCTCCACGGCGCGCTGAACGATATATGCACACGTCGGCTCCCCACCTCGGTACCGACTTCCAGCTTACGTGGTCTCCACTGATTGGCTGCTCCCCACGTGCTATTTCCCCTTCTCTGGCTCATTACACACGGCGCGCGGATGATGAAGTCGATTTCCGTTCCAACTATCCGCCTTTTCTTGACGCTGCGACCCAAGCTTGCGTAATACTTCTTGACAAGAATCAGCCTGTATCTGAATTTCCAGTGAGTCATGTCTCTCATAATATCCTAACTGACGAAACTCCGTAAAATTCCGTAATCACATAATTTTCTATGATATTGTCGTTCGTAATAATTTGCTTGATAGCGTTTTCTAAGACATAGAAAACCTATCTGTATGCTTATAATTTTTATAAAATGCTCCGAAAAATATCTTAATAATAATTATAATAAATTAATAATAATAATAAATTAACATGAAAAATTATCTTGGCTGAACAATTTGCCACGTAAATAAATATAGAATGGCTTCCTACTGACTTATGCCAGTGGCATAAAAACCCCTCGAAAAACACGTTACATATTCGCCTCGGATCATCGGATGATTTACCGTGACGACGGTCCATTATCCGATTATCCCAGACACGTTAATAAACCCCATCCAAAATACATATTACATAAATGAAATCACCCTAAATTACAGATATATACACTCATAATTTTTCTTCACGCACTTTGCGTCAAAGTTTGTTGTCACTATGGATTGCACTTTGCAACCAGTCCAATGTTTTACATATAGAATAGTGTTCCACGGATATTTCCGCCTCTCAAATTTCTCTATGTTGGAAAATAGACATATTTAATGTGTGAGCACTATGTATTTATGATGTCATATCACACGCATTGAAGGTGTTCTGATATATTTATATCACCATAGAACTTCCTAATTTCACTGGAGGTCCCTTCCTTATGGTGAAATCTAATCTCACTTATCACTGAGCACACGATCACACTATTGTGCCAGCGCATCGTGACCATAATACTTGATCTCTCTTAATAAAAGATGAAATTAATATTGACTTCTGAAAAAAAAACAGTAAATGCGCATTACATATAACACCAAATATTTCTGTGCCGTAATCGCCCTGTCTTGTTAAGTTCCCGTAGACCATATTCTACTTAATACTAGTTCTCAACACAGACCAGTTCTCCTCACACAAATAATACCTTTGTACAAATTACCTTAAATTACACACTTACAAATCTTACATGGCGAGGCCGTAAACAGAAATCACGTGTGCCGTTATGTATGAGTTTCATGAAGGAGTGTCTCGCCTTCTGATGGCCCATCTTTTGTCCCGTGGACGCCTTAAGCAAAAATACCCTGTCCAAGCGCTCACCCATCTCTTGGGGACAAATGGGAATTCACCAGCGCTAGCAAATTCTGGCCTTGGTGTATCAAGACATTTTAGTGCTCAAGAGCATCCGACAATCCCGTCATATTTCCCTGTACCTTAAAACTCTCATTTACTTACATACTAACCCCCCCCCCCTGTGTGACATCTGATACGCCTGCCTGGAAGACCAGATCCTCCCACGCACCAAATACCACACTTACTCATTTGATAGGCTGGCTCGCCAGCTAAACACACTCGCTTTATGACACATATTTTCGTAGACTATGTATATTATACGTCCCGTATAATCTGTTTCCCTCACTATTCTCCAGCACATATGCTGTTTTGCCAATAGGTTTGGAAACTATAAATGTTACTGGGTCACCTGCTTCCAACCTTGCAAGTGGCTCCCTTAAATGAACGTCATCACGTTGCTCTACCTACCTATTTCTCAGTATCTGTAACGATGCCCTGTTGCTACTGTCCACACATGCTGACCCTACTTTCCTCTGGTGTAACACCTCTACTGGACACACTATGACCTAAAAATGTCACTTCTGACTGACAGAATGACGACTTAGACAGCTTCAAAGTGAACCCTGCCTGATCTAACTTCTGAAAAACTATATCTAAATGACGTAGATGCTCCTCAAAACTGCGTGAACTAATTACCATATCATCTATGTAAATGGTTACAAACTCTCCTGTGTCATCCCCTAATGCGATGTTTAAAGCCCTAATTAAAGCTGCTGAACTACTCTTTAACCCATAAGGTGTTCTACAAAATTGATAAAGGTTATATTTATGACTAAAAGCTGTAAATGGTCTATATTCGTACATAAGTGGCACTTGCCAAAAACTGGAACTCAAATCTACACAAGTGAAATACTTCTTCCCCTCAAATGTTTGCATTAATTCCTCTATTGACATAGATTTCAGCTGATCTGAACTAATTCTACTTTTAACCAAACGAGCGTCTAAACAAATACGAACCGTGCCGTCGGTCTTGGGTACCGTGATCAAAGAATTAACATATGGACTGTTAGAGTGCTCAATAATCCCATCTTCAAGCATCTGGTTAATTTGTGCCTCAACTGCACTCTGATAAGCGAAAGGTACAGGATATCTATGTCCTGTGAATACTGACCTATCAATAACGTTCAATGAATGTGTATAGCAATTGGCCATACCAATGCGATCCTCAAAAACTCTCCTATTACACAATAAGACATCATAGAGCCGAACACACTGTTCATCCTCTATATTTCCCTGAAATGCAGCATCACGTAACGAGTCCTTTAGACTACCGTTCGTAATCACACTGCCCACAAAACATGGAGAACCCCGCTCTACGGCTGGCGATATCTCATTTAAAGTACAAATCACACCTACAATACTACTCCTCTGAATATGGTCATTGAACGCTACTTCTATTTCAGAATCTCCCCATTTAAATTTCAAACTCCCTACATCATAACATAAGTTACCAGACACTCTACTTAGCCACTCTGAACCCAAGATAACACTGAATACTAAATTTGGAATTACAAGGCAAATCTGCTTCTCTACATGATTATTAATTTTAATGTCTACTAAAACTTGCTTAGAAATTACTTTAGACCTCTTCCCAACAGCTGTGATAACAAAAGTGCTTTTAATTGGCATCTCCTCAAAATTTACTCCAGTTCCTTTCATTTTATCATAAAATGCACTACTTATGCAACTCTTCATACAACCACTATCAATTAAAACATCTGTGTACGCCTCGGACACGTTAAATTTAACTATGGGGCTCTTACTAACCACTTCCTGAATAATACCTTCATCATTTAGTTAATGTAATAATTCATTTCTTACATTTTGGTCATAGGGTTCCTGTATAATTGTATGGACAGGGCATGCTACAGACTGAGATTCTGACCTTACTTCGCAGCCTGGTTCGCGTTTAAAGAACCGCTACAGCTGGCCGTAGTACTACTAACTACTGAACTGGTCTGGTTGTTCTGGGCTGTGTTGTCATTGTTTGGCTGTATATTACTACCACTAGGCTGTCCTCTTCCTTGACCCCTATTCTGGTTGTAATTATTGTCATTATAATTTCTACCTTGATTTCCCCTGAAATCATTGTTTCTCCCTTGAATTCCCCTGTAATCATTGTTCCTCCCTTGATTTCCCCTGAAATCATTGTTCCTCCCTTGATACTGATTACCATAGCCATTTCCCCTGTTCTGATTTAGCTGATTATTATTATTTCTATTTTGAGCGTTGGCCCCTTCGCCACCGTTCCCTTGAACTTCTTGATGCCTGGCTTCATTAGGTCTATTATTATTATTACCCTGGTTTCGATTGAAATTGTCCTCATAACCCCCTCTCCCTAGTGCATCAAATGAGCTTAACAAATTTTCTACTTGTGATATTGTCTTTACATTCTGGATACAAGCAGCCTCCTTGATCCTATAGGGAAAGTGCCTAAGTAGCAACCTCACCACATCACTTTCCTCCTGCAACCCATCCAGATATTTACACACTAATACCTGCCCTAAAAAGTATTCGGTCACGGTGGAGCTTCCTTTAGGGTTATATTTACCACACACTACTCCCTCACGATGCTGCGACTGAATAACCTCATTCCAGAACTTTTCACAGATTTTCATTTTAAAATCATTGATATCAGTAAACTTGTCTCTGTAGACAGCAAACCAATTCCTCGTTTCCCCCACAAACACTTGTTCTAAAATTTCAACTACCTGGCACCACTCAATACTACCATTTTCTAACCTCTCCCCGAATTTATTTTCTATAGTGTTCATGAACTCCATTGGGCACCCCTGTCGATTGCTGAACTTACCCAGTTCTACCTCCCTGTGTGTGCTATTCACAAAAACTGGCCTATTCTGACTATTTTCTTGCCTGATCCTAGCTTTTAATTTTAATTCTAATTCTGCGATTTTCTCCTCAGCCTTCCTCTCAATACTGTTTACTGTTAATTTAATGTTTCCTTCTGATTCTTCTACTTTATCATATAGCTTTGCTTGTTTCTCCTCAATCTTGCTAATGCTCTCTCTATTACTCTCTCTTAAATCGTTTACTTCTGCAACTATTTGTGAGTGGACTTTCTCAATTCTACCCCCCAGCTGTTCCTTAACCTCTTTAGTAGCTACCTGAATTTTGTCAATTTCTCCCCCCCCCCCCCCCCATTGCTTTTTGACCTGCTGTGTTTCCAGTTGCACTAGTTCTTTTAAATTTTCAGCCTGTGTACTGATTCTAATTTCCAACTCCTCCTGTACTTTTCCTAATTTTCTGTCTACATCTGCAATAATCTCTTTAGCCTTTTCTTCCATCACCCCCCTGATCTCACCTCTAATCAGTTCGAATTTGTCACTCATTTCCCTACTGTTTTGTTCTAATTTAGCATTTAAAGTTTCAGTACTCTCTCTATTTTCCTTACTGTTTTGTTCTAATCTGGCGTTTAAAGGTTCATTACTCTCTCTATTTTCCTTACTGTTTTGTTCTAATCTGGCGTTTAAAGTTTCATTACTCTCTCTATTTTCGCTACTGTTTTGTTCTAATTCAGCATTTAAGGCATCTGTACTTTCTTTATTTTCCCTACTGTTTTGTTCTAATCTGGCGTTTAAGGCATCTGTACTTTCTTTATTTTCCCTACTGTTTTGTTCTAATCTTGCATTATTCTGTTCTAACTTTGCATTTAAGGCATCACTACTAACTTTGCTCTGATACATAAACTCGAGAAGTAAAGTTTTTAATTCTGGTTGGCCGCCTACACTCCCTGTTTCAGTATCGGGATTTACCTCCGCTACCCCGGTACTACCATCACTCGACATACTGCTCGTATCATCACTCTCCCGTTGATGACCACTACGTAACCTCATCTGACTTTCTTTCTCATCCCCCATAATGATATACACTGATAAAGACAAATAACCCCCAAAACACAGGCACAGAAATATATATGCGTCTCCTTCCACAAATGTTATTAGGTTTTCAGCCCCAAGTTGTCGGCGACAAATGTAACAGTAATTAATGCCCCACACGTTGAGCGACAAGTGTAACGGTTTGGCTGCCCCTAACTGTTGGGTGATAAATGTAACTGTTTACCTTTGCCTAAGCTATGTTGTTTTAATGGGCGCCAAGGCCTCAACGCAATGCTGAAATCTAAATTTGTATTTAACAACGTCTAGCTCTGGTAGAACACCTTCAAGAATCTATTCACTCAGATCGTGGTATGATTTGATCATTAACCCAACAAACAATTGTATCAGGAGAAGGAATTGGTCTATATCTAATGCTACCTACTGAAAGCAAAGATTGCATTGTAAAAGAATTGAATTTATTATATAACAGAAGTATAGCAAAATTAATAATAATTATAAGTTTAAAATTTAAATTGGAGCGTTGCGATTTTAATATTACCGATAGAAAATTACGTGAAAACACGAGTCTGATAAATTATTGATTTTACTCTTATTCCCAAGCTATGAAGTTACTGAAATATGAAATATAAAAAAAGAGAAATGAGAGATTGCGTATTTCTGCGTCATTCGCTCTTACCACTGGAAATTGCCAAAGCATTTCCCTCGTACTGGATGATGCTGTGTGCTTCCCACAGTCTCCTGGACGTCGTCATCTCCGTCGATATTTGATGATATACTTGTAGATTTGGTGACTTTATGGTCCTAACATCGGGGCCATATCCTCGTACAACCAAACTGGTTAAGTTTTAAACAGATAGTTCTCCACTCCACGGAACATTGGAGCGACACACACTTGCAGCCGAACTAGTCAAGTCTTTCACAGATTGTCCCCCACTCCACGGAACATCGGAGCGACTCCCGCGTGCAACCATACTCGGCAAGTTCTACACAGATTGTCCTCGCTCCACGGCGCGCTGAACGATATATGCACACGTCGGCTCCCCACCTCGGTACCGACTTCCAGCTTACGTGGTCTCCACTGATTGGCTGCTCCCCACGTGCTATTTCCCCTTCTCTGGCTCATTACACACGGCGCGCGGATGATAAAGTCGATTTCCGTTCCAACTATCCGCCTTTTCTTGACGCTGCGACCCAAGCTTGCGTAATACTTCTTGACAAGAATCAGCCTGTATCTGAATTTCCAGTGAGTCATGTCTCTCATAATATCCTAACTGACGAAACTCCGTAAAATTCCGTAATCACATAATTTTCTATGATATTGTCGTTCGTAATAATTTGCTTGATAGCGTTTTCTAAGACATAGAAAACCTATCTGTATGCTTATAATTTTTATAAAATGCTCCGAAAAATATCTTAATAATAATTATAATAAATTAATAATAATAATAAATTAACATGAAAAATTATCTTGGCTGAACAATTTGCCACGTAAATAAATATAGAATGGCTTCCTACTGACTTATGCCAGTGGCATAAAAACCCCTCGAAAAACACGTTACATATTCGCCTCGGATCATCGGATGATTTACCGTGACGACGGTCCATTATCCGATTATCCCAGACACGTTAATAAACCCCATCCAAAATACATATTACATAAATGAAATCACCCTAAATTACAGATATATACACTCATAATTTTTCTTCACGCACTTTGCGTCAAAGTTTGTTGTCACTATGGATTGCACTTTGCAACCAGTCCAATGTTTTACATATAGAATAGTGTTCCACGGATATTTCCGCCTCTCAAATTTCTCTATGTTGGAAAATAGACATAATTAATGTGTGAGCACTATGTATTTATGATGTCATATCACACGCATTGAAGGTGTTCTGATATATTTATATCACCATAGAACTTCCTAATTTCACTGGAGGTCCCTTCCTTATGGTGAAATCTAATCTCACTTATCACTGAGCACACGATCACACTATTGTGCCAGCGCATCGTGACCATAATACTTGATCTCTCTTAATAAAAGATGAAATTAATATTGACTTCTGAAAAAAAAAACAGTAAATGCGCATTACATATAACACCAAATATTTCTGTGCCGTAATCGCCCTGTCTTGTTAAGTTCCCGTAGACCATATTCTACTTAATACTAGTTCTCAACACAGACCAGTTCTCCTCACACAAATAATACCTTTGTACAAATTACCTTAAATTACACACTTACAAATCTTACAAAGCGAGGCCGTAAACAGAAATCACGTGTGCCGTTATGTATGAGTTTCATGAAGGAGTGTCTCGCCTTCTGATGGCCCATCTTTTGTCCTGTGGACGCCTTAAGCAAAAATACCCTGTCCAAGCGCTCACCCATCTCTTGGGGACAAATGGGAATTCACCAGCGCTAGCAAATTCTGGCCTTGGTGTATCAAGACATTTTAGTGCTCAAGAGCATCCGACAATCCCGTCATATTTCCCTGTACCTTAAAACTCTCATTTACTTACATACTAACCCCCCCCCCCCTGTGTGACATCTGATACGCCTGCCTGGAAGACCAGATCCTCCCACGCACCAAATACCACACTTACTCATTTGATAGGCTGGCTCGCCAGCTAAACACACTCGCTTTATGACACATATTTTCGTAGACTATGTATATTATACGTCCCGTATAATCTGTTTCCCTCACTATTCTCCAGCACATATGCTGTTTTGCCAATAGGTTTGGAAACTATAAATGTTACTGGGTCACCTGCTTCCAACCTTGCAAGTGGCTCCCTTAAATGAACGTCATCACGTTGCTCTACCTACCTATTTCTCAGTATCTGTAACGATGCCCTGTTGCTACTGTCCACACATGCTGACCCTACTTTCCTCTGGTGTAACACCTCTACTGGACACACTATGACCTAAAAATGTCACTTCTGACTGACAGAATGACGACTTAGACAGCTTCAAAGTGAACCCTGCCTGATCTAACTTCTGAAAAACTATATCTAAATGACGTAGATGCTCCTCAAAACTGCGTGAACTAATTACCATATCATCTATGTAAATGGTTACAAACTCTCCTGTGTCATCCCCTAATGCGATGTTTAAAGCCCTAATTAAAGCTGCTGAACTACTCTTTAACCCATAAGGTGTTCTACAAAATTGATAAAGGTTATATTTATGACTAAAAGCTGTAAATGGTCTATCTTCGTACATAAGTGGCACTTGCCAAAAACTGGAACTCAAATCTACACAAGTGAAATACTTCTTCCCCTCAAATGTTTGCATTAATTCCTCTATTGACATAGATTTCAGCTGATCTGAACTAATTCTACTGTTAACCAAACGAGCGTCTAAACAAATACGAACCGTGCCGTCGGTCTTGGGTACCGTGATCAAAGAATTAACATATGGACTGTTAGAGTGCTCAATAATCCCATCTTCAAGCATCTGGTTAATTTGTGCCTCAACTGCACTCTGATAAGCGAAAGGTACAGGATATCTATGTCCTGTGAATACTGACCTATCAATAACGTTCAATGAATGTGTATAGCAATTGGCCATACCAATGCGATCCTCAAAAACTCTCCTATTACACAATAAGACATCATAGAGCCGAACACACTGTTCATCCTCTATATTTCCCTGAAATGCAGCATCACGTAACGAGTCCTTTAGACTACCGTTCGTAATCACACTGCCCACAAAACATGGAGAACCCCGCTCTACGGCTGGCGATATCTCATTTAAAGTACAAATCACACCTACAATACTACTCCTCTGAATATGGTCATTGAACGCTACTTCTATTTCAGAATCTCCCCATTTAAATTTCAAACTCCCTACATCATAACATAAGTTACCAGACACTCTACTTAGCCACTCTGAACCCAAGATAACACTGAATACTAAATTTGGAATTACAAGGCAAATCTGCTTCTCTACATGATTATTAATTTTAATGTCTACTAAAACTTGCTTAGAAATTACTTTAGACCTCTTCCCAATAGCTGTGATAACAAAAGTGCTTTTGATTGGCATCTCCTCAAAATTTACTCCAGTTCCTTTCATTTTATCATAAAATGCACTACTTATGCAACTCTTCATACAACCACTATCAATTAAAACATCTGTGTACGCCTCGGACACGTTAAATTTAACTATGGGGCTCTTACTAACCACTTCCTGAATAATACCTTCATCATTTAGTTCATGTAATAATTCATTTCTTACATTTTGGTCATAGGGTTCCTGTATAATTGTATGGACAGGGCATGCTACAGACTGAGATTCTGACCTTACTTCGCAGCCTGGTTCGCGTTTAAAGAACCGCTACAGCTGGCCGTAGTACTACTAACTACTGAACTGGTCTGGTTGTTCTGGGCTGTGTTGTCATTGTTTGGCTGTATATTACTACCACTAGGCTGTCCTCTTCCTTGACCCCTATTCTGGTTGTAATTATTGTCATTATAATTTCTCCCTTGATTTCCCCTGAAATCATTGTTTCTCCCTTGATTTCCCCTGTAATCATTGTTCCTCCCTTGATTTCCCCTGAAATCATTGTTCCTCCCTTGATACTGATTACCATAGCCATTTCCTCTGTTCTGATTTAGCTGATTATTATTATTTCTATTTTGAGCGTTGGCCCCTTCGCCACCGTTCCCTTGAACTTCTTGATGCCTGGCTTCATTAGGTCTATTATTATTATTACCCTGGTTTCGATTGAAATTGTCCTCATAACCCCCTCTCCCTAGTGCATCAAATGAGCTTAACAAATTTTCTACTTGTGATATTGTCTTTACATTCTGGATACAAGCAGCCTCCTTGATCCTATAGGGAAAGTGCCTAAGTAGCAACCTCACCACATCACTTTCCTCCTGCAACCCATCCAGATATTTACACACTAATACCTGCCCTAAAAAGTATTCGGTCACGGTGGAGCTTCCTTTAGGGTTATATTTACCACACACTACTCCCTCACGATGCTGCGACTGAATAACCTCATTCCAGAACTTTTCACAGATTTTCATTTTAAAATCATTGATATCAGTAAACTTGTCTCTGTAGACAGCAAACCAATTCCTCGTTTCCCCCACAAACACTTGTTCTAAAATTTCAACTACCTGGCACCACTCAATACTACCATTTTCTAACCTCTCCCCGAATTTATTTTCTATAGTGTTCATGAACTCCATTGGGCACCCCTGTCGATTGCTGAACTTACCCAGTTCTACCTCCCTGTGTGTGCTATTCACAAAAACTGGCCTATTCTGACTATTTTCTTGCCTGATCCTAGCTTTTAATTTTAATTCTAATTCTGCGATTTTCTCCTCAGCCTTCCTCTCAATACTGTTTACTGTTAATTTAATGTTTCCTTCTGATTCTTCTACTTTATCATATAGCTTTGCTTGTTTCTCCTCAATCTTGCTAATGCTCTCTCTATTACTCTCTCTTAAATCATTTACTTCTGCAACTATTTGTGAGTGGACTTTCTCAATTCTACCCCCCAGCTGTTCCTTAACCTCTTTAGTAGCTACCTGAATTTTGTCAATTTCTCCCCCCCCAATTGCTTTTTGACCTGCTGTGTTTCCAGTTGCACTAGTTCTTTTAAATTTTCAGCCTGTGTACTGATTCTAATTTCCAACTCCTCCTGTACTTTTCCTAATTTTCTGTCTACATCTGCAATAATCTCTTTAGCCTTTTCTTCCATCACCCCCCTGATCTCACCTCTAATCAGTTCGAATTTGTCACTCATTTCCCTACTGTTTTGTTCTAATTTAGCATTTAAAGTTTCAGTACTCTCTCTATTTTCCTTACTGTTTTGTTCTAATCTGGCGTTTAAAGGTTCATTACTCTCTCTATTTTCCTTACTGTTTTGTTCTAATCTGGCGTTTAAAGTTTCATTACTCTCTCTATTTTCCCTACTGTTTTGTTCTAATTCAGCATTTAAGGCATCTGTACTTTCTTTATTTTCCCTACTGTTTTGTTCTAATCTGGCGTTTAAGGCATCTGTACTTTCTTTATTTTCCCTACTGTTTTGTTCTAATCTTGCATTATTCTGTTCTAACTTTGCATTTAAGGCATCACTACTAACTTTGTTCTGATACATAAACTCGAGAAGTAAAGTTTTTAATTCTGGTTGGCCGCCTACACTCCCTGTTTCAGTATCGGGATTTACCTCCGCTACCCCGGTACTACCATCACTCGACATACTGCTCGTATCATCACTCTCCCGTTGATGACCACTACGTAACCTCATCTGACTTTCTTTCTCATCCCCCATAATGATATACACTGATAAAGACAAATAACCCCCAAAATACAGGCACAGAAATATATATGCTTCTCCTTCCACAAATGTTATTAGGTTTTCAGCCCCAAGTTGTCGGCGACAAATGTAACAGTAATTAATGCCCCACACGTTGAGCGACAAGTGTAACGGTTTGGCTGCCCCTAACTGTTGGGTGATAAATGTAACTGTTTACCTTTGCCTAAGCTATGTTGTTTTAATGGGCGCCAAGGCCTCAACGCAATGCTGAAATCTAAATTTGTATTTAACAACGTCTAGCTCTGGTAGAACACCTTCAAGAATCTATTCACTCAGATCGTGGTATGATTTGATCATTAACCCAACAAACAATTGTATCAGGAGAAGGAATTGGTCTATATCTAATGCTACCTACTGAAAGCAAAGATTGCATTGTAAAAGAATTGAATTTATTATATAACACAAGTATAGCAAAATTAATAATAATTATAAGTTTAAAATTTAAATTGGAGCGTTGCGATTTTAATATTACCGATAGAAAATTACGTGAAAACGGAGTCTGATAAATTATTGATTTTACTCTTATTCCCAAGCTATGAAGTTACTGAAATATGAAATATAAAACAAAGAGAAATGAGAGATTGCGTATTTCTGCGTCATTCGCGCTTACCACTGGAAATTGCCAAAGCATTTCCCTCGTACTGGATGATGCTGTGTGCTTCCCACAGTCTCCTGGACGTCGTCATCTCCGTCGATATTTGATGATATACTTGTAGATTTGGTGACTTTATGGTCCTAACATCGGGACCATATCCTCGTACAACCAAACTGGTTAAGTTTTAAACAGATAGTTCTCCACTCCACGGAACATTGGAGCGACACACACTTGCAGCCGAACTAGTCAAGTCTTTCACAGATTGTCCCCCACTCCACGGAACATCGGAGCGATTCCAGCGTGCAACCATACTCGGCAAGTTCTACACAGATTGTCCTCGCTCCACGGCGCGCTGAACGATATATGCACACGTCGGCTCCCCACCTCGGTACCGACTTCCAGCTTACGTGGTCTCCACTGATTGGCTGCTCCCCACGTGCTATTTCCCCTTCTCTGGCTCATTACACACGGCGCGCGGATGATGAAGTCGATTTCCGTTCCAACTATCCGCCTTTTCTTGACGCTGCGACCCAAGCTTGCGTAATACTTCTTGACAAGAATCAGCCTGTATCTGAATTTCCAGTGAGTCATGTCTCTCATAATATCCTAACTGACGAAACTCCGTAAAATTCCGTAATCACATAATTTTCTATGATATTGTCGTTCGTAATAATTTGCTTGATAGCGTTTTCTAAGACATAGAAAACCTATCTGTATGCTTATAATTTTTATAAAATGCTCCGAAAAATATCTTAATAATAACTATAATAAATTAATAATAATAATAAATTAACATGAAAAATTCTCTTGGCTGAACAATTTGCCGCGTAAATAAATATAGAATGGTTTCCTACTGACTTATGCCAGTGGCATAAAAACCCCTCGAAAAACACGTTACACAGCGAGCATCAAACTGTCGAGTCGTGTCGAGTTAATACTTCAGAGATGATGATGATAATTGTTGATTTAAGGGGCCTAACATTTAGGTTATCGGCCCCTAATGGTCTGGGTGATAGCGAAAATGACAATGAAGTGGAAACCAGAACAAAAATTAAGTGAGAAGGAAAATACTTACTAAAAGGAACTCAGATTGAAACTACTCACAAAATGGAGAGCGGTAATACTTACAAAAGGGAATTTAGAACGAAAACACTCACAAAAGGAATAGATTGAAAAAGACGCACAAAATATAAGTTAGGTTCAAAATACGTACAAAATGCAATGTAGAGTCGAAATACTTTACTTACAAAATGCAAATGAATTCAAAATACTTACAAAATGCAAATGAGATTGAAAATACGTACAAAATGCAATTGAGGTTCAAAATACTTACAAAATGCAATTGAAATTGAAAATACACAATGCAATTTAGATTGAAAAAAGGGCATTTCAGATTCCAAAAAATCACGAAGTGCAATTGAAATTCAAAATACTTACAAAATGCAATTGAAATTGAAAATGCTTACAGAATGCAATTTAGATTAAAAATACTTACAAAATATAATTTAGATTCAAAATACCCACAAAATGCAATTGAGAATCAAAATCCCTACAAAATGACAACCATACAAAATTCAAATTAGTTTCAAAATACGTGCAATAAGCGGTTTAGGTTGAAAATACAAAATGCAATTGAAATTCAAAATACTCACAAAAGTTCCATCCCCTATATTGAAAGACTTACTAAAAGGCAATTTAGATTGTCGATCCTTACAAAATGCAATCGAGGTTGAAAACACTAGCAAAATGCAATTTAATGTAGATCGAAAAGACTTACAAAATGCAATGTAGACTGAAAACACCTACAAAATGGAGTGTGGATGCAAAAGAAATCGCTAAATGGAATTTAGAAAGACGGGAGCCAATTAACAAAAACAGTGCGGGATCTTAAAGAGAAAAGAAATATAATGAAAAGAAAACAAGAGGTCTGACCCCTCGAAGAAGGAGGGATCAGGAAAGATGAGACAGGGGCCAATTAAGACAGGAAAGTGAACGGCTCCCTAGGCCTCGGATACCCTAATACCGCCGGGGTCGGGAAAGAACAAGAGTGGACCAAGGGATGTCGACAGGAAAGAAGACGGAGAGGAGTCTGGCACAAGTAAATGGAAGCAATGCTGGACTCAGCCTTGGGTCCCGTGGTCGCCAACTCACGTACTTCAGAGAAGAGTATAAATTATGTGTTTGGAGTTAGCTGTTCAGCTCGGCTTTTCAGAATTGCGTCTGGAATCTGACGTCCGTGCGCCTTTTAAGCTTACGCTGGGCAAATAGTGGCACACACACACAGAGGAAATTTGATCTCATGTGTTCATAAGGAGCGCGTGGGTCGGGTTAAGGCCCTGTACTGGTTGTTCTGCCAACCAATGAAGAATTAATTTTAGCACTAAGGTTCCGTAGTTGGCACTCATGAAAGTTCACATCAAACCGACTGGCGGAAGCGGGAATAGTCTGTTTTGATTGATTTTCCTCGTGGTGTTGTTGGTTGTTTTGATTTGTTCAGTATTTTGATTGTTTATTTGAATTGAATTGAGAGTCAATCATGCCACTGCAAGGGAGGAAAAATTGCCAAGCACCGGGATGTAAGAATTATAATGATAGTAAGAACAATACGGCAATTTTCATCTTCCTGGTGTTGACCATGTGAAAAACTAGTGGACAATATGGACTACTCTCGAATAAAAATATATAGAGAATAAATGTGTGCATTTTATCTCTTGTTTGTTTTCTTACCCATTCTCCTTTGCATTGCAATAAAATTTGTGGTTTAGAGCTACGGGGAGGGGTGGGTGGCAGCGGGCATGCTAGGCAAAAAGTGAGGTTATGGCAATGTAGTGTGTGCATTTGGACAGTTTTCTTTATATTCATCGAATATCCCAACAATTCTGTAGAGTATGAGAGCATTTTTAATTAGCCTAGAGGTGAATTAAGCTCTAGAACGGCATAACTGTGTCTTTCCTGACAAATCTATTGCCAACATTGATATATATCAAAATTTATTATTTTCCTATCTGGACGTATATTTCAGCGCCTAGCGAAAGGCGCAGTTATGTTTGTGTTATTTTCATCAATAAACAATAACTCATCGCAGAACATACTGTTCATTTAGGCGTAATAAAGGCTACATTCATATGGCTTTTTACTTTTTATGTTGCCAGACTTGCCAGTACAATCCATACCCTCAGGCGGTGTTCTCTCTCGGAAATTCTATAACCAAAAGTGACGAATCTCTTATACTTACATGATCCTTGGTCTACTTCATCATTTACCCAAAAGCGACGGTACCGTAAATGTCTGTTCAGGTCACTAGCATGAACACATGCAAATGTCATATGGACAGAAGTGCTGTAGGATTGTTGAAGTGAATGCTGCGGAGCAGCACGGGTCTTCTAGTAAACCTTTAAGTATATCCTGGATTGCGTATTGCGAGCATAGTTCTTTATTCATTTAAGTGCAGAAAAACTTCTTTCTACAGAAGCACTTGTTGCGGGAATCGCTAAGACAAGTTCACAGAGTCGCACTAACTCTCCATACGCTTAGTGGAGATGAGATTTAAAGAAAAGTAGCAGTTCACTAACTTATTTTTATCGTAAGTCACCAGAAGTGTACATAGCCATTAGCTGTGATCGAAGAGCAAGAAAGTCAAATACATTGGGATAACTCTCTTTAAGGGACTCGAAAGCAATTTCTTGGAACACTCGTTTATTCTCGTCCGAATTAACAGGATTGATGTGTTCCAAGAATCGTAGGGAATCTAAACTGTCAAACCTATTGTTGAGCTGTTGTACAACCGTGTCTATAATTTCATAAAAGAGACGTTTATGAGATGTCTTAGAATCGAGCTCATCGTGCAATCTTGGTCTCTTACTATCTGGGCCACAGATGCCCTCTACCTCTTGTACTGTCTTCACCCAATATTCTTCGAATTGACCCCATTTTTCTGCAAATTCAATTATGAGTTCTCCTACTTTACGAATACAATAACCAATATCGTGGGACTTCTTTTGCAAGATGGAAAATAACACGTCAGTCAGAGGGAATATGCTTGAAAATACGCCGAATATGTTTGAAATACGCCGAGTATGAAATTAAAGCGAAAATCCTTTAATGACATTGAAAATCCTCGGGCAGCGGCTTCATGATCCCATTTTTCATCGGGATCAGTCATTCTCTCGAATAGTGAAATAAGCTGATCACGATATTCGGAGACGGATCCAACCAAACATGAATTGTAGTTCCAGTGCGTAGCTGACACCCTTCCTAATTTCCTCATCTAATGCCTGACTTCTCTTCGTTGGTTTCGAGAAAAAATGAAGATAATCTATTTAAAGTAAGAAAAAACAACCTGCAGTCTCTTATACTTGAGGTTGCCTGAGATAACATCAGGTTTAATTTGTGGGCGAAGCAATGGACAAAAATGGCATTAGAATACAATGTTCTAACTTTTGCGTGAAGTCCATTCAAATGGCCTGCAAAAACGGCCACACCATCATAGCTTTGTGCAACTAACTTTTCCCCATAACTGTACTCATCAACTACCTGGCAAACAATGTCGAGAAGAGTTGTCGCTGACCGATCCTTGGAAACATTTATAAACCCCATAAATTGTTCTCTAGAGACACCATCGGGTCCTGCGTAACGAATTACACAAGAGAGCTTGGAAAAATTGCTTACATCCGTGGCTTCATCCAGTACTATGGAAACAAAAACTGGATGTACACATTTCTTGTTTGATGTATGCAAGTAACACATTAGAAACAGATTCTATTAGATCGTTCTAAATTAAATTTGATAAGCCACTGAATACATTAGAATTCTCTAAATGGTTATGCATTAATGCATCATATTTGCTAACTAGATTTAGCAGTTCAAAGTAATTTCCTCTATTTGAGGAAATTGCACTTTCATTATGGCCCCTGAAAGCTTGCTCTTGTTTGCCGAGGAAACAAACAACATCAATGAAACGTTTCATAATATCTCTGTTTTTACGAACTCGTTCGTTATGTTGCTGGTCACTTATTTTATTTTGCTCGTCTATCAAATGGTCAATCCTGGATTTTCCAAAGGTCTTTTCCATGTCTTGCAGATGTCTTTGAGAAAGACAGCGCTTTTTTAAACCTTTGTGTTTATTATTCATATCACTGTATCCCCCGTGATACCAAGGCCAACAATATAAATTGTTAACAGAAGGGCAACCACACAGCCATGTGTTATTGGTGTATAGATTTAAATTAAAATGCCGAATACAAGCTTTTACTTTTGTGTTAATATTTAATTGAGTAGTTGGACGATCTTCTAATAATTTTTTTTTGTTCTCTAAAGATCGAGAAGAAAAGATAACTTGCCACAGATCACAAATTATGCAGTCACTATCACTGTCATCTCTAGACTCAAGTTCCGACTCCATATTTTTACAGATTTCTCACGGTTACTAGTATAAACAGAAACGTCCACTGCCTACCCTACTCCCTTGTATTGTACATCATATCGTTGAACTATATATAGAAAATACGGCCTACCACAATATAACACACACACGTTTAAACATAATATATAAAAAACTGTTTTTCACAAACACTAGCACACACACCTTTTTCAGTTATAATGGGCAAGTCAACACACTATCTTCGAAAACTGACCGGTTCTTCTTTCAGGCCGTAGGTATGTAACTTCAAAATTGCTTCCCATCACTGCCGGCTGGATCGCAACACTCCTGGTTGCTTTCCGGCAGTGCTTCCCATGCTTTCAAACCGCCCTGCAGTACCAAGGAATACCAAAAGATGGCATGTCGCGCTATCGTGCTGCTAGAAGCGACTGTGAACGGAACTCGCAGCAGACATCAAGAACCGTGAAGTAGGGTACCGTACGTTACCGGTACATTCAAACAATTGCCCAAAAAGACTGCAAAATCACGTCAACCAAAGTAATAATTATTATACGTGTCATACTTTCGCTTGGGTATGTAATGCTTACCTTGCATCCAGGGAATACACGCGCCTGGTCCAATACTATCCGAAGATCATAATATCCCATACTCTTAAACAATTTAACAATTTGTTTATAAATATAATTCATAATATTTATCAACTATTATTTTCCTCTTGGAATATTACATTCATTATTATTTATCAAAATTCAGTGTTCTTCTAATATAAATTTGTAGAGATTTTATTATTATTATTATTATTTAGAAAATATTTTATGGTTCCGGTATTCAAAAATAGTGAAAATGCTGCCAGTGTGTCATAATCCTGCTGCATTTTATGCAAATGGGGTAGGACATCCCAGATTATATTTATATAATGAAGAGTGAAAATGTTGAGGATCCACCTCACCTACAAGTCTAAGCAACAAATCAAAGTGTTCGCCTAGCATAATATGCAACCAACTATAAAAGCTCATCCCTTGGTGCGGATCGAACCATGGCACCACGGATCCGTGATGGCTGTACACTAGGAAAGTGTTGTATCCCAGCATTTGCCTCACGCTGCCTTCTCGTCCACAGAAATATGCCAATAACAGGCATTGCTTCGGGTACGCATCCGGCAATCCTGGTATCGCTCGCCTCACTTATAGCTCAGCAACTCTAACTGAAACCCCGGAAAAAATGCGAACTAAAAGTACTTCCCCCCTGCCCGCTCTGACCTACTTAAACAAGACCAATATCTGTGCCGAGGGGTGTAGTCCATCGCTGGCCGGGAGCCAATAGATGAGTTGACAAGCCAGCGTTGCAAAAGACGGGCTGCATGTCCGTTCACATCCAATCGTCACGGAATACGTTTCCGTAAAGCCAACATTGATACGTTCGCTCCGCGCTTCGCTTTGCCACACAGTGAACGGCTTGGCAACACCGAGTTTGACGCCCGTATCACCAACCCCAAATATCCACCGCTGCCATACGTATTATATTGTTGTACGCACTGCATTGAGTGAGATTGTCGAAGACTCCGTTTCTAGAATGTTTTAATAAATATTTAGTGTAAAGTTATGGCAAGTGGTAAGAACAAAGTTGTTCATAGTGAAGCGAGAGAGGTCGTAAACAATGTAATTGCGTTCTGTGATTTAGAGAAGGCAGCAAATTCCTTTAGCTTGCCGGTCAGTCAGGCAATAAAACGAGCTGCAGCTGCAACAGGGAAATCTGAGTCATTTATTAAGAAAATCAGAAAGGAGAAGACATTGACCGACATAAATGAGAAGTTATCCACTCCCGGTAAAAACAGAGTGGTGAATAAGAAGATTATACTAGATCATTAGGCGGATAATTCAAGAGTATTACGCGGTGAAGAAGGAGATACCAACGGTAGGATAATTACGATCTGTTCTCCACGATGAGATAAATTACAAGGGGAGTCGCGAACATCTGAGACAAGTGCTTCATTCGATAGGTTTCAAATTCAAGAAGAGTCAGAATAAAAGAAAAACCTTTTTGACTCTGAAAGTCGCACATTTTTCCCGTATTGACTGAATTATATTAAGAACAAAGTTCCAAATGGTTCAGCCTCGTCAATACTGTTTATTAAAATTTCGTGATACAATCACTTGTCTTTTAACACATGGTACATGTTTCGACGTCTAACACTTATTGACGTCTTCATCAGCCTATTTTATATGGGCAGCACTTAAAACATTCCCTTTATATACTGGATGTAGTTAAAAAATTGTACATGAAAACACACATTGATCACTAAAAGTACACACTGTAACACATTAAAAAGTTGTTAAAAAGTAGTGGAGTAAGGCGGTTTCTAACTCACTCATTTTATTTGTACCCGACTGTACATGTTAAAATAATTAATATCTCTCGAACCCATGGTCCGATTTTGACAAATGAGGTGTCGTAGGACTCGGGTTGACGCCCTCTTTCCAAAGGACTACTCATGTCAATCCCTAAATAAAACCTAGCCATACTAGGGGGTAAATTGTAATTTTTTAGTGAAAGTCTCTTTTCAAATGCGGCATGTATAAGGTGCGCTGCTAAAATGAACTTAAACGTTGTTGCTCATATAGCGCAAGCGTTTTGCTGGATGCCGCTATGAATCAACATTTTTGTTTTTGTTTTGTACGCATGCGCACTTGGGATTTTTGTAAGAGGGCGAGCTCTTTGAAAAAATGATTTATAAAAAGGGGTTTTGGTGGTGAGGAGAGAACCAGATAGTCGCCTACTTTCCTACGAAGTTTGCCGATATCTCTAAACGCAAGGTCGGATTTGGACGTCTGACGTGCCAAATCGCTTGTCTCGAAGCCCTATATATGTTATTAATAGGTTAAAGTTTTGAGAATGCTGGAAACATGTTTTTTGGGGGTAAAAACGTGATTTTAGAATTTTTCCGATATCTCACGAATGCATGGTCGGATTTGGTCCTATGACGTGTCAAATGGCTTGTCTCGAAACCTTCTTTATTTTGGTAATAGGTTAAAGTTTTTGAGAATGAGGGAAACAGAATTTGTTGGTGTAAAACTGTGATTTTAGACTTTCTGTTATATCTCACAAACCAATAACGCCAGAGACATATACGAGGGGTCGTAGGACTCGGGGTGACCCCCCACCCCCACACTACTCCCCCTTTCGAATATAGTATTTATGTTTAAAAAAAATTGCGAAAGGGTCTAACGACACTTTTGTTGAAAACATTTTAGTTTTTAAAACTGTCTAAAATGTTCGTGAAGAGTGGTTGTAGATAGAAAGAGACGATACCACTGGGCACGTGTTTCAACGAGGCTATTACTGGCCACGGTGGTGATATACCAATACAGTATTCTCTATTTCGATGAGACGGCGGGTCGAGGGTTCGTTTTCCGATTTTTCCTATGATGGAATTCCTAATTCCTAAACCCCCTGAAGGGGGTCTTTAACATGTAAACGATTATGAGTGACATGACAAATGATAATTCCTTGATCAGAAGAAGTTGGCTTTAGATAGAATAAACAGAACTTGGTTATATGTTGCTTGAAGTGAGTATAGAAAAAAAAACTTGCTGGGGAAGACTGACAGGATGTGGATGTTATTTGAGCTTATTGGAATGCATTGACCTGACTTGACAACAGGGCAATGAAAAAAGCACAGAGATGCTGAGGACACTTGAAGGTCAAACGATATGGCAACCATGGTGGGAGGGGGAAGCGAGGATGATGTCGCCGATCATGTTCAATGTTCAATAGATGAATTTATATTTTGCGAAGCATTGTTCGGAGAGGGTCATGTGACGACTTGTTTTAAGGGTATTTATTTTTCTGATCTTTCCTATGGTGGACTCATTGATTGAAATAATCCAAAACTGCAAGGGCATGGCCTTGAGATTTTATAAACTGATAATGGGATTTTGTCATACAAGGTACTCCCAGAACTTGACATGATGTCATTCTTTTTATGGCTTATGAATTTCCCCAAAAAAGACCCAAAACAACAAGATCATGGACTTTTGCTTTTCTTAATATATTGCAAACCCATAATGTAAGATGTTTACTGTGAGTGACGAAACCTAGCTAGGTAAAGAAAGAATTATTGTAGGCTACATGTATGGTGACTGACACGTCTTTGACCATTGGAACTTGTTTTCAGATCTGACTGTAGTACATAGGTAGTATACTTTGTAGGCATGGCTTGACAAACGGTGTACACAAAATTCAATTTATCGATTCAAGAATTAAGGGTAGACTATCATTAATTAATTGGTTAAAGAGTGTAGCTAAAATTTAAATAAAATGGTGACTACATTAAACTAAACTGAACCAAGTCGAATCAAACCCAACTGAACCAAACAAAGCCTAAAGAAAACCGAACCTAATCAAGAACAAGCCAAGGGCTTAAGTGTAAAACTTGTGGGGGAATGCAGTCATTGGCAATGTCCAAAGGAAGGGATAACGCTCTACCTCTATAGAGTAAGGTAAAGCTAGCGCATAGTGCTAATGCATATTCCCAAGTACATGAACCATACACACACACACAACTATCCTATGCTCTTTTTATGAGTTGACTGTTAAAACTTACTCAGTGGTTACTGAGCAAGATGGTCGCTACACACAACAAGCTTTAAATACTTGAGGCTAATAATCTATACACACACACACTCGCTTGTTCTAAACTAAACTGTCTTGCTGGCAGTGCTCAAACAGTAGGCAAATGACAGAAATGCTTGGCTAACAGAAATACAAACATTTTCGGTTGTCTAATGTTACCAGCTAACCATTACATGCTATAGTGGTGAGCACATGTGCCTCTTGCACTGGAGATCGTAACTCGATTTCTAGCTCTAAGGCCTAGAACGAATCAAACTAAGAAAGAAGGGTATGGTGACGCAGTGGTTAAACTGTTAGCCTTTCACTAAGGTAGGCTAGGGTTTGATTTTAGGTTAGTATACATGTCACAAACAAACAAACAAACAAAAAACCAGAGATAATGTTTAAAACTGATTACACTTGTCTCTTTTCAAATTATTACTTAGATTACAAATACAAAGGTGGACTGGGTTTGATATACAGTTAATGCTGCCTATCGCATACTAGCCTGTAAGAAAGCCAAACAAGCAAAAGGTGTAGGTAGAACAGTGGTAAAATCGCTATGTGTAGAGAACTACCTAACGGTTTTATGAACTGGCAATGGTATGTCGCATAAACAGAGCAGGATACAATCCAGCAACCATAATTTTTATCTTGTGGAACAGAGAAAACATATATATATAGAGAGATATAGAAAGCTTGTGTATGTATGAGTAGCATTGGTTGTTTGACCAGAGAAAATACGGTGAGGTAGGGTGAGGAGAGGGAGAATTAACACTTATATATGAATGGTAAATAGTATTTTTTCAATAGTTTTGTTTTTCAAATACAGTGGTAGATAGCCGTTATTTTGTAAAACATTCTTACTTGCAGTAGCAATAAGCATCTACGGTTCCGCTAACACACATAGACAGACTGTACTAGTGCCATGGTCAAGCACTCACATTAAGATCATTTACAAAAACATAAAATGAAAAATAAAAAACCTTGTTTTGGAAATATCGTTTTTCAACAGACACAAAATAAATAAAAAATGTGTAAACAGCAAAATGGAAAATCCATGTTTCCATATAGACAAAATTTAAAAACCTTAAACGAACATTTAATATATATATAAATGGGAAATTGACAAATGTGTAAAAATGAAAAAGGAAAATCCATGATTCCATATCATAATATTGAAAAAAACATTAAACTGTCATTTTAAAAAATGCAAATGGAAAATTGACAAATTGCAATGTGTGAAATGTGAAATTGAACAAATGGCTATCATTATTTAAAAAAAAACACAGTGCCTTATGGTTGAGGTGTGAATCAAACCCTCTCTACTTATTTTGGACCACCCGAGACTGAGTATAGTTGTTTTAATCCTCATACCACTTTTAAAATTTTGTGTTAAAGCTAGTGTTTTAATCCCTTGGTTGGGGGTAGTTGGGATAAAACACGGTTGTGTCTGTGTGCTAATTTAGAAGGCTATTTCCGGATGAGAGTAGCTCCCCGTGGTTGGGAGAGACTACTGGTGTAGTGTGTTGGTGTTAGTGTTTAATCTCTTGGGGGCGTCCCTGCAAGATGCAAGTATCTGCTAGGGGATGGATCTCTAAGTGCAAGCTACTAAACTGGCCTCCCAGTTGAGTGGAATGAGTAATTCAATAAATGTGCGGAGTCAGTGGCTCGACGCTATGCAGTCGAGTCGCGTGCCGTGAGTACAATGGAGTCTGACGAAGCAATTACTGACCGCTACGGTCAGGGGCACTTAAGGCTAAGGTCAGGTGGGGTATGAGGACGTGAAGTGGAGTGTAATCAGTAATACAAGTGTAGCTTACTGACCAAGTATTTAATGGCCAGTTGATGTAATGTTATGTCCGTCTTGGGGAGTCTGAACAGATATAAATGTAGTACCAAGTGTCAGGGTAGGTGTTTTACAAAATAAAGTATTCTGAGCACAAGCTAGATTCTCACCTGGTGATGAACGGACGTCCGGCAGGGCCGCTGGCGAAGAACACTACTGAACAGATAATCCTTCCCTTCTGGGCTCTGTTCTTATACGTTGTGGCGCTGCTTGGTCAGCATTGCGTCAATGTAGCTGCCCCAGATAGTTGTTAGTGTAAATGTTTGTGTATGTTTTGCAAGTCGTTGGCTAACCTCCTAGGCTTAGGTGGCCGCCGCTTGCTGTGTAGAGATATGTCCTGGAGTTATTGTGTTTATTGTGGCTCTCAGGGGGTACTGCCCCCCCCCCCGGGCTGTACAAGTCCCCCTCATCGATTAGTTCGCATCCTCGCGAACGGGAAACAGAGTGGGCGTGTCGTTGTGATGATTTCTTCTTGTTTTCTCCTCGTACCTCTTCTTCTTTGCCTTCCGGGTCGATGTCGTGTAGGTGTGTCGATGTCGTGGTGATGTGAGTCTAGCATGTGCTCAGAGGGGTAGGTTTTGGGTATATACATAGTTTATAGTTTATAGTTCATCTAGAATTGATCATCGTAAAAAGTTGACATTTAAAGTAAGTACATAACAAATTATTGAAGTTATTGCTGTTTTAACGAAATCAGGGAGAAAAACATAGATATATATATATGTATTGGTGCTATGCAGGAAGGAAAGAAACATGGCTGGATGGGTGTTTGTGCCGTCCTGCGCTGTGTGGAAAAAAATTTCTCCCTGCAAGGCATTGTATAAAAGATGGAAGAAAATAGAAAAAACAGGTGCCCCAGGGTATAAGTTAAAGGAATATATATTAAATGGTTTATTGTGTTGGGGTGAAAGGGGACACCTTCACAAGTTTTGGCGTTAGTAGAATAGAAAGGAAAGAGACAATAGTGTGTAGAAATGTGTTTGGTGTTATGATGTTGCAGTGCTTTATGTATATTCTTCATATTCGACGGTTTGACAGTTGCTTACAATTTATATTACAATCCTTATGTTCTAGCCTTAATTAGATTATTATTATTACTAAACCTCATGAGTATCTTCCTCTTGTGTATATGGCCATAGCGCTTTTCCTTCTTGGCCACCTTCACCTTGTGCCATTTGTCTGTGTCTTTTGACCTGCCACTGTGGTTTAGTGGCTAAACCGTTTACCTGTTGTCCTGAATTTCCCTCCGTGGGTGGAAGAATTCACCTTGATGGCTAGATTTGGCACTTACAAGATTGTACCATTCCTGGCCATCGCATATCGCTCATTATTTAAGCGGTATCATATCTGTAATTGCGTCAGCATCGCTCGGTGCCCCACGGTCACCTTACGTTGCTGGCCGCGGCGTCGTCACCTTTAGGAGTGCGACTGAAAAATGACGAAGATCAGTGGGTTTGTGTGTGAGAGATAAGTAGTGTAATTCATTGTTGGAAATATATTTACAATAGATATGTTTATGCTCCTCGTCCTCTGTAAAATAAAATGCATTAATGGCCATTTCATATGTGGTTCTGTGCATGCCGTTGCTTCCTGGATTTCCTGCATTCCTGAAAGTGGATTATGTTATTATGATTACAGTACATGTATATATATATCATTTCCCTCGCTTCGCTTATTATGTAGACTAAGTGTATTGGCCCTTAGGTCTAATTTAGTCTAGTTTAGCCTAATCTTAGTCTAGCTTAGCCTGAGCCGGCTGGATCTTACCATCCTGTCTGTATATTTCCTCTTTTCTCCGTGTCTTTGTGTGTGTAGCCCGCTATAGGGCTGAGACCATGGTCTTTGACGATCTCTGCCGTATCGATGAAGCTCTTTCTCTGAAATTCAAATACATATTTCATGACATACCCTTGGCCATAAATTTTCTCTCGCACCGCTGTGGCCGGTCAGCCTTGGTTGCTGTGCCGAGCTGTCGCATATATCGCTTTTGTATGGGTCGGCTGGCTCCTGTGCCACCGCCCTTGGTGCGCCTATCGTGCTGTCGCCTATTTTCATTAAAATTATTGTTGCTATTGTTATCGCTTTATCGGACTTATCCTGGCAACGTCTAGCCACCAGGTGCCGAACGCTGTGTGTCGCGTTCGCGTTGCATGTCGTTTGGACTTACCCTATAAGGTGCCGAACGCCATATGTCGCGTTCGCTTCGCATGATCGCGTTTACGCGATGTATTGTCAACTTACTTTAATGTGTTGTCGGACTTACCCTGGTAACGAATTTAGTTGCCAGGAGCCGAACGCTTTATCTTAACTCTATTTATCCTATGTATTGTCGGGCTTACCCTGGTAACGGATTTTAGTTACCAGGTGCCGAACCCTCTTATCTTAATTTTTTAAAAAGTTTGACCTAAATTATATTAATTAATACTAAATGAAAAAATATCCTGTATATACATGCCGAGGTGGACCTTAACCTAATGCCGAAATGTGCTGTAGCTACTGTTTTCCAACAGTGCTTATTAAATTTGCTTAAATCTAAGTTGCCTTTTAAATGGCACTGTAACATATACGCTAGAATTTTGATGGGGGCTCGTCCGGTCGATTTCTCTTCCGGGGGCCCTTGTAACCTATTGCTGGGACCGGAACCCAGCAATGGCTCGTAGTCCCCTCCGTCTTAATACTAATTGTCGACATTACCTTATTAGTAATTAATAAAGGCCTGGGCGACTGCGCTGCTAAAGAGCAAGCGCCTCGCGTGGATATCCTTTTCGTCGCTGTTATACCTGCCTGTGTTGGCATTATTCTCCATTTATCATCTGTTTATATTTATTGCTGGGTTGCCCACGAGACCCCTTTTGGCAGCCCGTTGCATACCTATTTAATATCTCTGGCCGCCCGGTGCGTGACCATTTAAGCTCTGGAGACCCGGTGTCATCCATTTATGTGGGCACGGGAGCGAATGATCGCATTCATTCCATACGCATTAAGTATTATTCATTTGTTATTATATATATGATCGTCTTCACCTCGTCTCGCGGGACGAGGACTTGGCGGATCTAGGATTGGTCCCGCTGAATCCTGAGATCTTCTTCACTTCCGCGAAATGGAAGACTAACTTCCCGCCATAGAAGCTCTACTTAGGTTACATGCTAACTAGAAGTCTAGTCCTAATGTGGTCGTCTCTAGGTTCGTCTCCTGAGTCTAGTGTGGAGCTGGCTGGAGTATTCTTGGAATACACGGTACGAGAGAATATAATTTTTAATGCTCTTTGCATGTTCATTTCTTCCTTTTTATCAAACACCAACAGTGATCTTCTATTTTCTCTTTGATGGTCATGTCTCTTATGTCATTGTGAGTCTGTTCTAGATATATATCTTCCATGACCCACCTAGCGTCATCTAGCAGCGAATCTCAGAAGCTCCTCAATTCTTCCTGGTGCAAGAGGACTTCCTTATCCATCTGGCCACCAGTTCTCGTTGCCATCGCCAGCTATTATCTCCGTGATCAAGAGAACTTCGTCTACTTTTTCACCCACCAGGCTGTGCTAGTATCGCCTGCTATCAACTCTTTGAAGACCATTTCCTCAAGAGAATTTAAGTTTACAATATTGGTCATGCTTATATGTATTCCTTTTGTCTCCTACCCCCACTCTTTTCCCTTCCTTGGACCCTCCGCGCTTCGCTGAGTGGGTCTCACTTGTAAGTCGGCAGTTGACTCGGTCAGTCAAGGCTCAACCAGAGCCAGTCTCCTCAAACCAAGAGGCACTCTCTACATTCTACGCCATGTTGGCACATTAAGTATCCGTCAAAGGGAACTTCACCTTCGACATGCAACCAAGATAAGTACAGACTTAAGGTTTTAACCTCATCTTCATCAGTTTTATTATCTACATGCTTTTATTGATCATTTTATAGATAGCGTGAGATTACTTATTTGGGGCGGTAATCATTCTTCGCGGGATTTGCCATGTTGGGCTTTTGTCTGTCTAAGCCAACCTTAATAGAAAGTAGCTTTTCTTAAGCTATTTAAATGAGAGATCTTCTCACAACGTGGGATATTATCTAATACCCGCTGTCCATAAAATATTAAGCTAGTTCCTCCGCTGGATTAACTTTGGCTCCATTCTTCTATTAGGATCGTTCTGGAACCTTCCAGATCCTGTACTTTATCTACAAGTCTTGCCGTCATGTACTTTTCACTCACTTGTGAGAATACTATTGAAAATTGAAGAATCTTCCTTCTGAATTAAAGCTCAATAGCTAATTTGCTTCCACCGTTGGAATGTTCTATGGCGCATTTAATTGTAATACACAACTTTCTCAAGCAATAGACTTTCGCCTATCTAGTGCTACCAGTTCTTTTTCATCATTGCAATAACTTTCTTTGCCATAAACTTTCGTGTTACTACTGTGAAATTTTCATCCATTTAACAGACTATAGTGATAACTAGTGCTTATTCAACTTTTCTACCGCGTCGCGATCGTCCGTTTACCTTGAATAAGGCCATGAACATTGATCCCAAATCCCAATTGATCTTTCCTAAACCTTCTACTAACAAACCATATTAATAAAATTGTAACTCTAGATCATTTTCAATGAGGTGTCTCTCTAAAGACGTGCCCTCCCACCTTTGCTTATATCTCATTAATTAATTTCTGCATAACCACGTGTTTCATACACGGTTCAAGCTTACATTGTTTCTCCCTTATAATCAGGGAATACAATTCTTTCAACTCAGGAGTGAGTTATTTCTAGGTCTAATGACAGGGAAACTGCCCCATTTGTCTCGTGATTCCTACTTAAATATAGGAAGTCTAGAACCTTCCTTTTGACTTTCTCTTCAGGTTTCACAGTAAGTGACCTGCCCTCTTTTGTATAATTGTAATAAAAGTAATTCTGCACAAATATAAGAAGTTATAGGAACTTCTATCTTATTCTTCATGTTTTTCTTATTGTTATTTTCGAAGTGGTTACTTTCTCTAGAATGTTTCCTCAGAAATTTCTTATAGTACACACCTTGTACTCTATTTATTGTTAAAATTTAATCACCTTAATTGTCTTTAAATTTTGAATTTTTATCATCGCTATTTTAAATCCTTGCTAGGATTTTATAGAGGTTTGAAACCTAATAAATTGTTAATTGCCTGGCGCAAACGTTTAATGTTTTCTGAGGTCTGTGACCCCAAAGTTGTTAACCAAATTGAAACTATATACTTGTTAAATTCATTACGCTCTTTTGCCTTGTTAAATAAATTGAATATTTGTTTTTGGATTTATCATTTCTCTAATACAACGGTTAGGCAAGATCCTGTCTTCCTTGGCTCTTCCTACTCAATGCCATTAAATCTATTGATAGGGCTTTCACCACTCGTTGCATTTGAGCAAGAACTCTTAGTGGTAATCTCGTTAAAGTTTCTCTTAGCTTTAATAGCTAATTCTAACTGGCCAGTAAGGCAAGTACAGCTCGCTACGCCAGCTACCTGCTTGTGGAGATCCTCTCCGAAAACTTATGGTTGGTTTTCCAAAAGATAAGTGTTTCTCTTTGTCTAAACTTTAAGCCGGCTCCTTGCTGAGTAAAAGCTTAGCCATTTCCAAATGCAACTATTGGTTCACATACCAAAATTACTCCCCAAGGTATTTTTTTTAATCACAATCCTTCTTGGAAGCACTTGGTCGCTTTTTAGAAACTCCACAGCTTCGAAAACTGGAAATATCAAAATCGATGCAAATTATTGGCATTCTTCGAATTACTTGGTCAAAAAAGAATTCCTTTGAACAGATCTACAATAAGTCTGTTACTATCTGTCTTGCCAGACCATCACCCTTCCCCATAGTACGCATATGCATGCTTGAGAGGGAATACTCTAAAGCCATTCTCTTGCAAACCGCCCAAGTCCTAGCTGCGGTTCCCGTTAGCCTCGACCAGGTCCTTACCCATTTTAGGTATCAGAGAGCGGATTTGCGGTGGCAACCGCCCTTGAGTGTATTTAAGGTTAAATTTACAACTTTTGTGGGACTCTCCTCCTATCTTTCTATCCCTTTTCTCCAGTCCGAAACCCACCTCCTTTTCTTTATCATCTTCCCTTGGTGGTTAGGGTATTCCTCAGTCAATAATCTACCCACTGGCTAATTCTTCTACTAGCCGTCAAAAGTCTCCCCTGCAGGTTTTGGCTTCGATGACCGTGGCACATAGTGGGTGTAACTGTCTCTGACAAGGGGGTAGGCTAGACGCACCCTAGGTCTTGACGTTTGCCCGTGCCAAGTCATCGATGCTTCAACCCTACGTAATTCCGTCTTTTAGTCTGGGTCAGGATCTGTTGGCGTCTTGCCCCGTCCCTGCCCTTCTGTGGAGCTTCCGTTCCCTCCGTTTACATCTCATCACCATCCAGTGTGATGTCAGACTCCTTTTTTTGTGAAAAAAAAAGTGTGATTTGTAAATAAGTTACCAAGTAATTATGTAAAATTTTAAGTGTTCTGGGGTTGTAGGATCTGCTAATTGCATAGTCTACTTTAGGCTTGTAATCGCCATGTCGGATTTCCAGCGGTAATGCCTTGGTAATTTCCTGGAGGCGTTAGTGGTTTTGTAGGGCGTTGGGTCCCTGTTATGAGGATCCGAGGGTGTTATTTGCTGAATGGGCTTAAAGCGTGGTAGGAGAGGGTCGTGCATCGTTGGTCTCCATGTTAATGGTGGCCAGGAGCCGGTGATGCTGTTGGGAGGTCTTTACAGTGAGTGGATGGGGTAGGTTTTTCCCAAGTGTGCAGAAATTTTTAAAAGTGCCATGCAGGTGTAATAATAATAAACCGTGGTATGTGGCTAGGACATTCCATGCATGGGGATGGATATGAGGCGTATCCGCTCTCACTTGAGGATAAAGCATGGGTCGAGGTATAATAATTCTATGTCCCTTACATGCGGGATTATTTAATTTAAAAAATAGTTGTTAGTATAAATGTGGCCTCATCTCTTTACATAGAGATGTGCATTACGCTTGATATTGTTTCCGACTCACCCCTAATACTCGGGTGTAGGCATTTGGGGCCAAAGTGTAGCATACCTGGATTTATTAAACGCATGAAGTCTATCAACCCCGATGTATATTTTGGAATGTAGTCTAGCTGTTTTATGTGTCTATGTGTTTGTGTTGGATAGCGTTGTAAGTGACAGGGTATGTAGGGAGAAGGGTGTTGGAATGGTAGCCCGTAGCTGGTACCATAGCCATCCTGATGGCACTATCCAACTCTGCTCCTGTCGTGGTGGGTGATCCTCTCTTGGTCACGATGTGCTCTCTGTCTTTCCTTGGTATGTACACTGGTGAAATTGAGATGCCTTAAAGCATCTACTGTATTCTAAAATACCAGTCTGTGGAATGCCTGTGGGTCTGTGATACCCACGTTGTGTAGAAATGTTTGTGTCTGTGGGCCCCGCCCTCGGGCTGCCCTTAGGATGTTGGAGTGCAGTGACGCTGTGACGTCACGGCCTTATCTGGTTTCCTATTCATAACGTTAGAGTAGCATCTGATTGTAAGTGTGAATTGTTATGGCCTGAATGCCTGTAATGATTTAAATAAAAAGAAAGCGAGGAAGAGAAGTTATTGGGGGGGGGGGGTTGTTCCCTCATGGACGCTGTCTGTATCCGCTCCTGAGTGTTGGGCGCGTATAGGCAGGAGGTGTCCGTGGCTTTAATTAGCGCGGCTGCATGTGTGAGGTCGCTTACCGCTGGCGCACGCTGGCGCGTGGGACGTTATCGGATAAGTCGTATCTTGTGTCGCGTGCTGAGTGTTATCACCCTTGTAGACATGTTCCTGTATTCGTGAGATGAATCCGGCCCATAGTATTTGTGTGTTAGTGGATGCAAGGCCTATTGTAATGCCGCTGAATCCTGTGTCAACATCCTTGTTACTGTATGTCGTTATGTTATTATTATTGGGCTAATGTCATCATGTCTGCATTTCATTGTCACTTCCGTTATAACAGGAGTGTCTACCGACGGCAGTGTTGCAACTCGCTGGAATTTGCTTATCCGCAACGTAGTGCTTTTTCGTGTTTTTGTTTTTGTGTCCTTGTTTGTAGGAAGTCTCTAATGTTATGTATGAAGGCTAACGAAACGTGACTTTTGCCATTGTCCGTATGTTGACATTGTTTTACATTCTAGGCGGGCCAATGTGTTAACCTGCTACCAATCTTGTGTGGTCTTTTCTTGCGCAAAACCTCTGCTCTTTGTAGTTATCTATAATTTGTGTCTAGCAAGTCTATCGCCTATATTCGGGGTAATCCAAATTGCCATGATTTTTGGCCTTAGAAATGTGGTGTTATCTGTTTTGTGTCTGTGAGAGTGGCGTCCCCGTATTTATGTTAAAGAACCTTCCCGTGTTCATGATTGTGTGGCTCAATCTTTTATGTACTTGTATATGGCACTAGTGCAATGCATTTGCCACCTCTAGTGTATGTTTAAAGCGTGTACAGTAATAGTATGTCATTCATATGGATGTAATTTAAATATTCGTATGCCTATTTTCACTCTTGGTTTTATTGTATGGGGCACAGTGTCTGTATGGAACCCTATGGTTTTTTCTGTAGGGGATGGTGTGTGCATGCTATGTGTGCGATGCTGCAGGTGTAATTGTCTGTTCCCGCGTCCATATTCCTGGTTTTAATTTGGAAGTAACTGCGGATTGCCTTAATTTTGGCCAATTTCCGTCTAAGTGGGAGTAAATTTTCCCCTGTGAATGGGTCTGTCTGGTGTCAGGCCGCGCTGGCTGGGTTTTCTGACTTTCTATGTTGAAAAACCCGTGTGTTGTATGTAAGTAATCTTTCGTCGGTCGACATTTTTTTGTTTTTCACGGCGTCCGATTTTATTGGGTATTTGGACCCGCGATCCCATGTAGCGCTCCGTGTTTTGTGTCTCATGGCGTGTATTGTATGTTTGAAACACGCATGTGCAAATGTACGCTAGTGTGCGTGTTTTGTGTGTTTCGGAACGTCCCTCGTATTTTAACTTCGGGAGTTATCCGGCTTTGAAAATGGCGTGAATGATGGTGTGTGTACCTTCCAAAGCGAAAAGTGCTTCTAGGCTGTCTGCTGCTGGTGAAGGTTGGCTGTCCCATTACGTCTTATCGCTGACTGTGATAGTGTCAAGTTTCACTGACGTGGGCATTACCTACTACTCGTCTGGCGGTCTGCATGTGTTAAGCACGTGTGTGTGGGTTTGGTGACACGCTCGTCTATTGTGAGCATATATGATGTGTCTTCGGCTTCCGTCATGGAAAAGAACCTACCTCTGTTCATATATTGTATCCCCAAATTTTGTGATATTGTATACCTGATGCGAATATATTCCTGTTAGTGTGACTGTCCCTTATCGCTGTATCCTTCAATTGGATGGCTACCCGACCTTGCGCTCCTGGTATTCAGAAGGTCGCGGGTTTGAGACCGTCTTTTTCAGGATAATTATTCCTGGTGCCTTTTGGGGCTGTGTCTCCGGGACAGTTTTGTCAGTGTTATTGACTGTTGGTATGGTATTTACGTTTAGTGTGTGACCCTAAAAATAAATTATAGTATTTTCCCCTGAACCGTGAGTGTTATCCCATGATATTTACGCTTAGTTTGAGCGACATCATAGGGGACAAGAAAAATTCCTTCCATGGGCAGTGTAAAAATAGAAAAAGTATCGTGCACTTATGGCTTAAATATATACAGTTCAACTTGGATAATTCGAACTTCAAGGGATTAGTAAAAAAAATTCGAGTTATCCAAAAATTCGAATTAAGAAGGTTCTTTGAAAAGAGTAGAGAAAATATATTGTATCACGTTTACATAATGATTTACGTTCACCAAAGCAGATTAACAGACGACGGTACCTTTATAAAAATTGTATCGTGACTAATCTCAGAAGTTTCAAATGAAAAATAAAACCTAAATATACTATTCACCTATTTAACGACGTTAGTAATACAGTAATCTAGTTAAGTCTCAGAGAAATCTACTATTTTTCAAATTAGTTTGAGATTCTTAACAGTTTCCTATAATTAAGTCTCTCAGCCATCACAAAATAATCTAGCAAATTGTAGGAACGGAAGACAGAACAACTTAGTCATTTCTACTTAAAAAGACCCGCCTAAGCTCTGTGATGCGGTTTGTTGCTTAGGCTGCACTCGGAACAGTTCCTTCAGGCACTGAGCCATATGACCCAACTGTTTGGCTTCCGATTGGCTTTTTATACTAAAAACTTTGAATTGTCCAAAATATAATTCGAATTAACCAGATTATAAACTATTGATTGCCTATAAAATGCTATGGGCCAAGAGAAAAATTCGAATTAAAGAAGATTTCGAATTATATAATTTCGAATTAGCCACGTTCCACTGTATATACATGTAAAATTTACAGTTTTGTGCATGAGTTTTCTTTTTGCGTGTTTACCCTTTACAGGGGTAGAACCTGTTTGTGTCGATTGTAGTGTACGCGCCCCCGTGAAGGTCTTGGGAACGTTTCGGCATTTTAAGTGGAAAATTCTGTGTGTGGGAATATTTATCCATGGGCTTGCGCGGTCAGTGAATTTCACTACATTGCGCGCTTTCCCACCCGTCGGGGTGAATTATTGCGCCCTATTATGAAGGCATAGGCCTCAGGTTCCCATTGAGGCGGTTCTTTACTATTTTTCAGGGGTGTTTTAAGTAAAGCAGGCCTAAGCCTACGTTCCCCGTATTGCCTGTAAATAGGCGTATGAATGCTGGCGCCTGAAGGGCTGTGTTGGCTCTGCGCTACCTTATTAATGTCTGTGCGCGTGTAAGCCCCCCTGTCGAACTGGCCTTGTGGGGTAGGTAATAAAACTTTCCTTATGCCCCGTGTATTGTGTGTTTGCGCCTGGGCAGTGTGCACAGGCGTGCGTTTTGCACCCTGAGGGGCTGAAGGCAACACACTCTTATGCATCTGTACTGGGGGTTCACATGTTCGTGTCCGCCTCCGCTCTGGCGAAATCGCCCTCTGAACTAGCGGTAAGGGTCGTGTATTTGTCTGTAATTGCCCTGGCAATGTGTTGGAGGGTAGTCTGACCGATTTATGGCCTATGGCCACGGTAGACTCCTTCCCTTGTGTGGCAGTACGTGTCGAGAGGGACATCCTCGCAAATTGCTGAGTTAGCGTATCTACGCCTATGTCCTCTCTAGGCTGGGCTGGTGGCCCTGCCATGAACTCAAAAATGGCCTTGTTGCCTTGGAGTTCCCGTTACTTTTCCCAAATTTGGGCGTTCTGCCTATTGAGGCATATGGCCTGTTCGCAAATTGCTGTGTTGACGTGTTTGTGTCCTATACAGTTCCGTGGCCGCCAACTGGAGGCACGCCTGTTCGCGAATAAGCTCCCTGTATGTGGCATATAAAATTGTGTAGTGCACCCTTATCCTCTCTAGGGTTGTGTTATCCATTATAGGGCCATGTATAGTGATTAACTGGTCATATACCCTGTTCTTTCGGATATGGCTCCTGTTGAGGTGTTCGTGTATGGTAGTTAAATGCCTGTGTGCGCATCTCAATTGTGCTGTCCTACCCTCTGACGGGGTGCATGGCTGCTTGCCCTATATTGCTCCAACCTTTGTCTGGAGTGCCCGTATTTGTGCCTATCGCCTTTGTACATGCCTTTGGCACCTTAGTAATAATGTAAATAGTATTGGCGTACCCCTATTGCCTCTATGGCTTACAATCCCTGTTGCTTCTGCATGTGGTGCTATTCTGAGTTAAGGGTGGGTATAAAAAGAAATGTGTGTGCGATTTCTGATTCTTTCCAGGGGGGGTGGGTGGGTTGACAAAAATTTCCCTTGTGTTGCTAGAGTGAAGGGAAAAATAATGCTTTCTCTCCAAAAAAAAATTCAACTTTTTCGCTTGACTGTTTGCGGTACGGATCGCTACTACCACGAGGGCTCGTTGTTTGAGTCCCTACCCTTATTGTGCGTGGTGGCAGCGCCTCCACCAAATATGTTTTAATCCCTTGGTTGGGGGTAGTTGGGTTAAAACACGGTTGTGTCTGTGTGCTAATTTAGAAGGCTATTTCCGGATGAGAGTAGCTCCCCGTGGTTGGGAGAGATTACTGGTGTAGTGTGTTGGTGTTAGTGTTTAATCTCTTGGGGGCGTCCCTGCAAGATGCAAGTATCTGCTAGGGGATGGATCTCTAAGTGCAAGCTACTAAACTGGCCTGCCAGCTGAGCGGAATGAGTAATTCAATAAATGTGCGGAGTCAGCGGCTCGACGCTATGCAGTCGAGTCGCGTGCCGTGAGTACAATGGAGTCTGACGAATCAATTACTGACCGCTACGGTCAGGGGCACTTAAGGCTAAGTTCAGGTGGGGTATGAGGACGTGAAGTGGAGTGTAATCAGTAATACAAGTGTAGCTTACTGACCAAGTATTTAACGGCCAGTTGATGTAATGTTATGTCCCTCTTGGGGAGTCTGAACAGATATAAATGTGGTACCAAGTGTCAGGGTAGGTGTTTTACAAAATAAAGTATTCTGAGCACAAGCTGGATTCTCACCTGGTGATGAACGGACGTCCGGCAGGGCCGCTGGCGAAGAACACTACAGAACAGATAATCCTTCCCTTCTGGGCTCTGTTCGTATACGTTGCGGCGCTGCTTGGTCAGCATTGCGTCAATGTAGCTGCCCCAGATAGTTGTTAGTGTAAATGTTTGTGTATGTTTTGCAAGTAGTTGGCTAACCTCCTAGGCTTAGGTGGCCGCCGCTTGCTGTGTAGAGATATGTCCTGGAGTTATTGTGTTTCCAGTTTGGGTGGTTTTGGCGAAAGATGGGGGGTGGGGGTGGCTCTCAGGGGGTACTGCCCCCCGGGCTGTACACTAGGAATTGAACCCAAGAGCTTGTAGGGGGAGACCAAGGTTAGAATATGTTAAACAGACAGTCTTAATTGTAGGGTGTGGTAGCTATATAGAGATGAAACGATTAGCTCGGGACAGGGGCATTGAGATCTGCAGCAAACCAGTCAAAACCTAAAGACTCGTAAGCTCACCAAAATAATGTTGTGTAACGGTAAATGTTAGTCAACGAACAGTAATGCATTACTAAAACCCATGACACGATACCTAAGAGCTTTTCTAAAGTTATTTCAAAATGCCTTTAACCCTATATTAAACACCCAGTTCACAATATTCATAACTGCAATGTTATGGTAAAACAAAACAAAATCTATATTTCAAAACAAGCAAGTGGTTTAGTCAATGTATACTGGGAAAATTTTGTAAACACTCAAGTCCACAAGACTAATAAAATTAGTAACTGTCAGGTTGGCCGAGTGGTTAAGGTGTTTGACTCAGGATCAAATTTCCTGTACAAGGAAGCAAGGGTTCGAATCCCTTACCTGACATTACTATTGCCTTAACATAGCTTGTCCACACTGAATTATTATACTTGCTACACAAACCATAGACAGAGTGTATTGTTTAAGGCACTCTCTTTATGAACATAGTCAGAGACTGTTGATGGTTAACAATTGCATTAATAGTGGGACATGGGGATAACAATTAAGAAAAACAGCCAATACCCATACAATATTTTTATTAATTTAGTTTTTTTACAATAGTTCACAATGAATAAAACTTTTTATCTTTTTATCGTTGTTTGATATAGATTTTAAACACAACGCTTGTTGTAGATCCTTTTATAACATTTTCCAGGTACTCTTGTTCTTAAAAAGTGGGGAAGCCGCAATGCTTTTATAGACATTAAACCCCCATCCTCTTCTTTTTCATCATCATCATTATAAATATTATCATCATAATTATTATAGTCATTGTCACCAACATCATCATCATCATTCTCAACACCACTAGAACTATCCAATTCCTTTTTTTCCTTTTCAAAAGGGACCTCTTGAAGAGTCTGTGTTGCTTTTGATAGTGTTAAGGGTTTTTTGAACGTTGACAACTGTCCTAACATAACTTTTTGAGGAGATGATAATTGCTTTTCAACAAACAATGCACTATCTTGAGCAGCAATATCATTTTCTTGAAAGGCTTCGCGAAAGGCGTGTGCGTGCGGGGAAACATACGATTACGTCAGCAAAACATGAACTCACTTGTCTGTTGTATGAGTATCACTTTAGTAGTGGCATCAAGCAGCAAAAGACGTTTACTTACACAATCCATCATTATGGTAAGCCCTTTTTTCTTATCATTATGGAAAGCTCTTAGAATAAAATTTTATATATAGTGGTTCTGGTCACTTATAGCTAAACTGTATTAGACATTATTTTTTTTTGTTTCTTTATAGGCTACTACAATAAATATTCTCAATGATATGGGGCAGAACTGCGGATTGGAGAGAAAAAAGCTCACTTGATCATTGGTACTTGATAGTTTCACACATGAACAAAAAAACCAACATGTCGGACAAGTTTAGACTTGCTTTAAGACTGGCTATGACGTCATAAATGAATGGATCAAATATATTATATAACAAAAACTGACATCAAAATAAGCTACCAACATAAGGCATTAACATAAGCCACCAAAATAAGCCACCAACATAAGTCATCAACATAAGCCACCAATAAAAGCCACCAACATAAGCCGCCAACATAAGCCACCAATATAAGCCATCAACATAAGCCACCAATATAAGCCACCAACATAAGCCATCAACATAAGCCACAAATATAAGCCACCAATATAAGCCACCAACATAAGCCGCCAACATAAGCCATCAACATAAGCCACCAACATAAGCCATCAACATAAGCCACCAATATAAGCCACCAACATAAGCCATCAACATAAGCCACCAACATAAGCCACCAACATAAGCTGCCAACATAAGCCACCAATATAAGCCACCAACATAAGCCATCAACATAAGCCACCAATATAAGCCACCAACATAAGCCGCCAACATAAGCCACCAATATAAGCCACCAATATAAGCCACCAACATAAGCCACCAAAATAAGCCATCAACATAAGCCAGCAATATAAGCCACCAACATACGATACCAACATAAGCCGCCCACATAAGCCATCAACATAAGCCATCAACATAAGCCACCAACATAAGCCATCAACATAAGCCACCAATATAAGCCACCAACATAAGCCATCAACATATGCCATCAACATAAGCCACCAATATAAGCCACCAACATAAGCCACCAACATAAGCCGCCAACATAAGCCACCAACATAAGCCACCAGCATAAGCCACCAACATAAGCCGCCAACATAAGCCATCAACATAAGCCACCAACATAAGCCATCAACATAAGCCGCCAACATAAGCCACCAACATAAGCCACCAACATAAGCCACCAGCATAAGCCACCGACATATGCCACCAACATAAGCCGCCTACATAAGCCGCCAACATAAGCCATCAACATAAGCCATCAACATAAGCCACCAACATAAGCCACCAACATAAGCCACCAGCATAAGCCACCAACATAATCCTATATAAAACGTCAACACAAAATCACACTTTCACCAGAATTGTTCTGACCTTTGTAGTAGGTAGATCAACTTTACAAGTCAGTTACTACTATGGAATATACTATAACCAATAAAGGCAAACCACGTGCACTGTATCATGGCTACTCCTATAACTATAAGCGGCAAAACGTTAATGGAATCATATCGTCAGATGTAAGCGAACTTACTACCATGGACGATCTCTTACGACGTTTAGATCACGTGAGTGCGCTCACAGCTCCCACGATCGTGAAAAATCCACGAAACGAATCAAGAGGTGTGAACACGATCAGGCGCGGATCTAGAGTTTGGTTTTGGGGGGGGGGGGGGGGGTCAGAGAATCGAAATTGTTAAGAAAAAAGGTATCACTAAAAACGCAATCACGAAATAACCAAACGTACAAAACCAGACCAATTTTTTTGCAAGCTTCATGGATAGAAATTTGATGCGTTTAGCGCACCAAAAATATTCGTACAAATTGCAACGGCGTGTTTTGCGACTTTTACATCGAGCTTCGAGAAAAGGATCAAGGTACGTAACAGTTTCGGCAAGTCGAGTTGGTACCGACAAAGGGAGAAAGTCACAGCTTAAATTGCCAACCAAGCTTGCAGTTTGGACGTCGGCAAAAATTTTTGGTGCGAAAAAAGCCCCAGTTTCCTATCCGTGCATTACTGCACATTCATCGTGACATCACTATAAACATCGATTCGGTAATCACAAGGTTTGCTAAACAAAATAGACGAGTTGATTTTGTTGTATAACTAATAGTTTTTATACAAGAGGTTAGAAGTTGTAAATATGTACAGTTGTAACAGAACATAATAATTCCTATAAAGATAATTCAGTATTGAATAAAATGGAAAAAAACCTGGTTTTTTTCAGTTAAAATTCGTTAAGTTTTATTTGTCTGGTAATTGTGTTTTCGTTTTTTGAGTTTGCAAAAAAATTTGATCTCCGTTTGGGGGGGGGGGTCATGACCCCCGTGATCCCCCCCCCCCTTGAATCCGCGCCTGAACACGATTGTAATGGATCGTACTCAGCCAACAGACCAGATTCGATCCGATAATAGGTACAATAACGGATACAATACACGTTATAGTAACAACCAACGTTATAATCGGCAGGATTAACCGTTACGTTAATTACACTGAACAACCTTGGCAGCGCAAGTACGAGGAACGAAACTTCTACCGGCGGGATTATGACAATAATAGGAATCTTTATCGAGAAACGCCGTATGTCCAATAACAGGTCAAACCAGGGATACAGTCGATATAAAAATTATAGCACAGAAGAGTTCCAGCGAAACCAACGACAAGATAGGCTCAAGGGCGAGCAAGATAAGTCTAATGACTATACTAGACGATGAAGTTCGATAGAGAAGAAATGAGCAGAAAATTGAAGAAGTCACTCCAAGTACTAGTCGTCAAAGAGATAAAGCAGAAAGAAACCTTGATCACAGGAAGAGAAACCCGTCTAACCAAAGAAGAAAGTAGAAAGAACTGAAGATTTAACACCTCCATGGATAATTAAGGATTAATGCATTTTTTTAGATCACAGATGAAGAGTGATGTTATAAAGAAGAAAGAAAGATTTGGGAAGATGCTATAGAAAAGATAGTAATAAGAACAAGCGGAAGTACTAAGTACAAGAAGATTGTATAACAACACATTGAGGATAAGCTACATAGCATAAGAATGCATTATGACGTGTACATAAAATCAGCTTTTTCTTTTTATGTAAGATGTCAGGAGGAAAATGTACCATTATCCTCAAGCGTAAGTTGTAGTACATTGCACTGCGAGATTTGTTTTGAAACGCAACGCGGCATTTGGCAGGCGAGGTACGTCACGGCAGCTGATGTAAGTGCCGTTAAGCGATCTCCGAGCCGTGCCGAGAACTACCGAAGTTCAGTAGCAAGCCCGATGTACAGAACATGTGTTCCGCATAGATCCAAGATATTGATTGACTAATGAAGGTTTATTTTATTGATAACTAGCTGTTACCCGCGGCTTCGCCCGCAATGACATTTGGAATCCCGTTATAACATTAGTTAAATAGATAGATAAGCATGGGTCCTAGTGGAAAAAAATGCTATCACCTGAAACCAAAAATGCATGGGACGAAAAAAAAACAACATCAAAATATCATGTTGGTTTCGGACCCTAAAAGACGTGAAAAATGTAATAAAAGTATTAAAAAAACTATTTTTTGAAATTTCATTCGAATCAATTTTTATGACATTCCTGGGACTTAGAAAATTCCGGCCAGAAAGTACAAACTCATTAATAACTCCCTAAGTATTCGTCGTATGATGAAATAGCAAGAGACAAAAAGATGAAATGTGTTATTGTCTACAACATAGGCCATGTATAATTTTACACTCAGACATATTACTTTCCCCCCTCCCCCATAATTTCACCCCTTCCCATGGGCCCCTTATATTGGATTTATGAAAAAACGGTCAAACACCTGTTTAGTTATTTTTTATGCTGATTTTTTTCGGCTGAGTTCCAAACTCATTGCCTATGTCGTTTAGGAGATACACGCCCCGTTAGGAATCCTTCAACCCCCACTTTTCACCCCTTTCACCTCATAATATACACCACATCGAAAAACCCTCAGACACATGTCTTCTTATTTTTAATGATGAGTTTATATGCCGAGTATCACATCCCCCAATGAAACCAATCGGGAGATATTGCTATTCAATGAAATGCAGGTCTACCCCTTTAACACCCCTTTATAACCTGAATATCCAAAAATCCTTTCTTAGTGGGCGTTTGCGGACCTTGAGGAAGCTGCATACCAAATTTCATTCCAATCCGTTCGGTGGTTTCTGAGATCTTGTGATGAATGAATGAGTCAGTCAGTCAGTCAGTGGTATTTGAGCTTTATATAGTAGATAGATAACGAGGAAGAGAAGTTAATTTATGCTTTTTATCATTTATTCAAGTTGTATTGATACTGTATAATATTTCTGAAGAGTTATTTTCATTTGCAAGATTTCATGAAATAAGTTAGCCATTTTGATTATGCGCTAAGGACATGATTTATCGATCTACGCACCGCTGGAGAGGGGGCTGTTCACCCTTCGTGAAACTGAGGACTGATGTGAGGAAGACAGATTATTAAGTATCTCTGCCGAGGGAAGAACAGGATTCTAGCATGTTTCACAATACGTATCGCTAGCATAGGCCTACTTGTAACGTGCTCGAGGCCGTGTTAATAAAAGTAGAGTTGTGTGTCGAAGAACTCTGACTTATTCACTTTCAGGAGTGAGTTTATACAACTGGCTGAAAATGTGTCTTGTATTATGCAGACCAGATCATGCCATATGTGAAGTACTGAAATACATGCAGTATAATACTGATATTGGACACAAGTATAGTTATACTTAAGCACTTCATGAACATTATGATTCAATCCTCTTATTTTACGACATGATTGTAAATCAGATATCGGGAGGAATAGTTCATATGCCTAGTTACTTTGTAGCTATGATCGGCTAGACACTTCAAACATGAATACTGCTATGTGAGCGACACAATATGCATTCTGAGGAACGAACACTGACATTTTTCGAGTATGAAACCGAGTGTCATCGCTAATGCTAAATTTCACTAAGCATGTTCGCTCTATATGACATTATGGCATTGAAATGCAACTGTCGTTTCGGGCGAACGCGTATTACTACCATGTGCCGAGCACTTTCTACGGAACGCGATGGACTATACGTGGAATGGCAGTAACAACCGGTGTCGTTCAGATGTCTATCTGGAACCCGTGCGTTGGAGACTGGCAGTCCGGGGTTCGATCTCATCGGTATACCAGGATGATCCAGGACACTTCCATGTGTGGAGGAGAAATGATATGGGAGGCATATCATTGCTTTCTATTCCATCAGCGACTGGCGAGAAGGTACTGAAAATCAACATCGATCATTAGGAGTAATGCATAGACATTGTTATGTTTTAGTAGCTGTCATATTTTTCTTTTATTAGCACAGTCGACGGGTAGAATATAGGCATGACGTTTTACTCATGTCTGGTTTTATTCAGGACTGGATTTAGATTCAAATTCAGGAATGCATCCACTTTGTAGTGTGTTTTTTTTTTACAATTAAAAGTAACTTACCGGTATTGTAATTTATGTGGGAACAATTTTATCGTAGTGAAGAGAATCATCATAGGAGAAGACGTTCTTAATTCTTCACTATTCTAGATAGTGTTTTTGAACTTTCATTGTGGTCTATTTATGACACATTTATTCACAAGTAGTATATGGGCAACTTTGGAGCAAGCCTACTTCTATGGTTAAATTTAACCATAATGTTATTTATTTTTAAGGTGTTATTTAACCTTAAAAATTGTTTACTTAACTTATTATTTTTTGTGGTCTACCGTAACCTTAACTTATTTTATTTTTTAATCTTGTTTATGGTTAAAGCCATCCATAACATTGCCAATGAGCTTTTCAAAACTATGGCTAAAAGTAACCATGCAATTTAATCCAAAATAATGCACATAAATATGGCTAAAATTATCTATAAAACGTAATCAAAAGTTATTTATTTTTTAATCTCGTTAAGATTCTATTTAACCTTACCTTATTATATGTATTCGTTAACTAATATCCCCATGGATACGTTTCAATAATACCATCTACCGTAGGCTTAATCATTCTTTTATCATATTCGAATTTGAAATCTTTGCTAACATTTTTATTAATCAAGCTTTTGGTTTTTGTATCTCTCGTAATCATTTTGTAGTTTAAGTTAACCTTATCTCTCTCTTTATCTACAACATTTTTCATAGTTTCGATGTTTAATAATTTGGAGTTTTTGTAGTTTAAAGTAAAACCTTTAACTTTCATGAATTCCTTCCCCTTACTTGTGAAGTACCCGTAGCTCTTAGGTCCCGTAGAGATCCAATCTGTGATATGATCATCCTTTCCAAGTTCATCGGTCCATTCCCCTAACATACAGCCTGTTTGAACGGTATTCTTACCATCATCAATATAAACTACTGAGTCAGTATCGTAATAAACTACATTATCCCCTAATTTGTCTAGCATATCGTAAAGCCTAAGTCTTGCATTTGAGGTTGTAAATGCAGCTATAAACACATTGGTTAAGTAGGGGTCTTCAACAAAATGATCTTTATACTTATACGTTACTTGTACAATATTATCATTAATAAATATCATATTGCTTATTTCTAACCTATCGTCTAACAGAATTTCATAGAATCTCTTTACATCTACTACATATTCATTTTGGGTCAAGTTTTGTCTTTGTCCGAATTTACCCCACAATGAGTTTAAGCAAATCTTAGAAACAGCACGCTTACCAGGGTTTGGAACTACCTCTTCAGGATTCAGGCCAATATTAAGATGTTTCTTAACCGCAGCTATGTACTCTTCAATAGTATCAAAGTCATCTTTCCACACACTCGTTTCAAGCTTTATTTTCATAAAGTCTTTGACGTATTCTTTAAACAGAGCATTACTCTTTACTTTAAAATCCCAAACCTCGTATACTTCTACTATCGTATAACCTTTTTGTATCCCTTTCTTCACTTCATCTGTTGTCCACGTTCCTGTTATTGCCCTTTCAAAGTCAGAGTGTTGGCATGATGAGCATTTTTCCTCAATACACTTTCTACACAACCCAAACATCAGCTTCTCTTTCTTAACCGGCAATACAGGATGGTAAAGCTTTCGCGGTGGTAGTACTTTGCACTTAATCAGCCCGTACCAATTTTTATTATACCTTTTAGGTTTGTATATTTTTTCAGGGTGGCCGACCGGGTAGTAATCAAAATACTGTACCGTAGGGTAGAGGCTGCATACGTCTATATATTTTAATTTTTTATTTTGTACTTTAAGCTTGCTTGCATTGGTCCTTCCTCCGTAGAAAGCTTCTCTAGGGTCCAGTGGCTCTACCACCTCTACGACTGCTGTACACTTCTTCAAACCTTTCTTATAATCTTTGCTTTTAAGCCACTTACATTCCCACATTTCTACTAAATTGTACCCCGCTTCCCTAATTTGAACACCTCTTAGTTTTGTTTTCTCAAACAAATCACCCATAGTCTCATTGTTGACATTGTTAATAGTCTCTTCTTGATAACAATCAAGACATCCATGCCAAAAGCAACCGTGATACTGATAAACAGTGTTGGTCTCTTTGTGGAACCCGTCAACCTTTGCCCCACAAATCTTGACTTCACCACCATTCAAAGCGTGCTGTACACCTTTGAAGGTGTTGAGCCACCCTATAGAAGCTTTACTATACATTTCTTTCTTATCTGATTTTATGACAGCCATAGTGTTTTTCTTAAGATACATTGATTTGTATATTCCCATACAAACGGTTGCAATAGTGATGTACTTAAATGGGTCGATGTTAGCAGTTTCCAAAAACTGTTTCCTTAGCTCTAAACAACCTCTACGAAGAATATCTACATCAGAGTTACAGTAGTCCATAAATTCTTTTTGAAAGTCGAAGGTATAATTTTCTTTAACCTTATCGTTGTACCACTCAAGGAACTCTTTCCTAGCTTTCGCCTTCATGGTATCTACCCCATAGTACTTTTTGTCAGGTACACCACCAACATAACTTTGGTTATCTCGTGTATTAAAGAAATGTGGGAAGTAACCCTTCTTAAGTTCTTTTAGCCCGAAAGTTTTTGGGAATTCACTTAAGGGAGAAGCTACAAAATTGTGGCTATCGATAATGCTTATTAGCCCATTTACCTCTAGCATCATTAACTTTGTTCCATTGTATATAGTGTATGGTTTCAACGTATTCTCTATACAGTATTTCAAGATAAATTGTGAGTCATAACCTTTTGCATTGTGGGCGATGGCAGTATATCCTTTGTGGTCTTTTGAGATCAACCACTTACAGAAATCTTCATTTGTGTTAAAGCTTACTTTGGTGCCGTCGATGTAATGTGCGACAATAAGATTGGGAATGTGCACCCCGGTCTCTTGTTTTGCTTCAAAATCAAACCATATGTATTTCTCTGTGTAACTACATCCGTTTTTCCGTGTGATAATATCAAGCAAAATATTGTTGAATAGTACTTTGTACCTTTCTTTTGAAATTTTACCGGCCAAGAATCGTTTCTGAAGGTCTTTAATCTTTGGCTTCTTGAACACTTTTAACCTATGTTCATCTACATACCGTTTTAGAAACTCTTTTGTATCGTCTGCATTGCAAATACATAACTTTTCACACTTCCCTCCTTGTTGCTGCTTAATCTGGATGTAGCATTGATGTTCACTAGTCTTTACGAAATCATCACAATTCCTACACTTATCGTACCCACACTTGTGTCTGAATATTTTTTCACATTTACTATTACATATTACACACTTGAGTGTTATAAAACAGTTTACTTTCTTTGCACATTTTTCACATTCAGTGAATACAACAATTACGTGTAAGTTGTAGTAATACTTGTTTTCATAAACCTTTGTGCACACGCTTTTACATTCATTACAGTTCAAAACGACTTCATAATTTACAAAAGTATCACATTTACTACATTTAGCAAGGCAACAGCTAGCTTGTGCATCTTCCCTTAAGCATATTTTATTGCAGCCTTTGCACTTGTAAGCTATCTTACATACCTCAGAGTGATGGTTTAAACAATCCTGGTTATAACAGTATCTATTGCACTTCTTACAGTAAACTTTAGCTTTATTTTCGGGGGAGTGTACTGGTTTCGTGCACAGTATACATGCCTTTACTTTTTTATTGCACTTATGCTTATCCTTATTGTTGTAAGATGTATTGCAAGCATCACAATAATATGAGCTTCCCAAGAGAGCTTTCATACTGTTTATTACATCAAAATGGTTCCCGTTTTCGTATAGATAAATTTTGGTATTTCTTTCTTTACCTGAGTATATAACTGAATTAAAATTTTCGGCACAAACAACCTTTATTTGAACTTGTAATATTTTTTCTACGTTCTTTATATCCTCTAAAGTGAAACCTTCCTCGTTATAGGTTCCTAACTTCTTGCACAACTCTTCAGTTAACTCTGTTTGAATGCGTCTGCCTTGCCTAACTAATTTTATTTCCATTGCACTTAGTTGCCAAACCTAGCACTTCATTTGAGTGGTACGTCAAAGCGGTGACTATGGCCCGAGGGCAACATAAGTTATCTCTGTTCTTTATTTGTGTGATACATCTCTTGGTCCTTACGTCATCTGCTAGATTTATGATTTTAGACTTACCTTGGCCTTTTGGTATATTGATTATCTTGATATTGAACCTGGTTTGTGTGATATTTAGGTTTTCGTTTGAAGATAGAATTTTGGCTATATGGTTCATGAAGGACCTGGCGTTGATATTTGATTGAACAACAGTTGAAATGTCATGATGGAAATTTGGGTTGCTTGCTACTATAGTTAACTTGTCTCCTTTTTTGTAGTTGCCCTTCTCTTTGGCCAGTTTAATCATTGCGTTGATGGCGTTTTCAACTTCCATAATCTTTTCAATTTTTATAGTGTAATCTACTTCTGTGGCATTAAATTTCTTAATAATTCTTGGCGTGGTTTCTGTTATGGTGTATGGTGGTTTCCGGTCTTCTTTTGGTGGTTGTATTAGGTCTTCGTGAAAGCTTAGCTCTTGGGCTACCTTATTACGAAAAACAGCATCTTGGATCTTTAAAATAGATTCTATGATTTCCGGTTTCCTCATTCTAACAGTCACCTTAATATTTTTACTTCTTCCGACCTCTTTGAGTTGTGGTACCGTGAGCTTTTCCAAATCTTTCCTTTTGTATAAAATATCACTGACCTTGTCTAAAGCTTCAATAAGTTGTGATTTGTTCCATTTTGAATAGCCTCTAAGGTTGTACTCTTTGGCTACACCCCGAAGATTCTTGCATGTTACCTCCTGCTTAACCTCTGCCTTCTTCTCTTCATTGTTAGGGTCATTTTTAATATGACCCTTTGATTTAAAGTGCCTGGCCCAGTTAGTATAACTGATGTCCACACCACACTTGTTGCAGTGTTTACCTGCATAGTTATATTTCTTCTCTAATGCTGTATCCATTTATTATATAACTTTTTTAAATTAAAAATTTCATTTTTTAAATAATTATAAGACATTACTATTTTGGGCTCGAGAGAAATGATAGTAAAATATTTATATAAATAAATAAATGAACAGAATAATTACATTTTGCATTCTAATTGTTACCCTAACAAAGGTGCAATTAGATTTATCTATTTATTTATCGTATGGCTTTTAGTGCCGGGAGTGACCGAGGACATGTTCGGCTCGCCTGAGTCTGTAGCTGCTTCCAGCGGATACCCTAAATAGAAATAATATCTCATGAAAATCAGAATCAATTTGCTATCAACTATCTGCGTAATTTTGGATACTTGACTATAGACGAACAAGAAATTTCAGAAGTAAATGAAACAACTTTCCAATATGCTTTAAAATTGTTCCAAGAGTACTACAATCTCGATATCACCGGTGATTTAGATGAATGTACTTTACAATTAATGAATACATCGCGATGCGGTATCACCGATGACGATATAAATTTTACTACTCGGCGGTATAAATGGAATAATAAAAATATAAAATGGCATTATGCTTTAGCTAATCAAGCAATGCAAAGTGTAGCTAGAGCCGCTTTCGATGTTTGGAAAAAACATACAGATCTCTCATTTGAGAACGATTTGAGGAATCCAGATATAATTATATCAAATAAACGTGGTAGCCCTCATAGAAATCACAAAATAAGTGGGCAATGTTTCAGTGGATTTGATGGAAAAGGTGGAGTTTTGGCTCATGCAAATTACCCAAATAGCATTAATTCACCTATTGAAATTCATATCGATCAAGATGAATCTTGGTATTTAAATACCGATGCTAATACTCCTCAATATCAAACAAATTTACTTTCTGTTATGATACATGAAATAGGCCATGCCTTAGGTATTTCTCATTCAAACAATCCAGATGCTATTATGTATGCATACGCTAACAATCAAATAGAGCTACATCAAGATGACATTTTAGCTATTCAAAGTTTATATGGTAAAGCCACAGAGCCTAACGTACCAGATAAAACACCAACTCCAGATACACCAAAGCCAGAGCCCAATTTATGTGATTTGATTGTCAACACTATTTTAATTGTTAATCAGTTAATGTATGTCTTTTATGAAAAATGGTTTTGGCTTTTAGATCTTGATAACTCAACAGCCTTAAAAAACAAACGACCCCAGTTTATTACAGATTGGTTAACCTTCTTACCCCAAGATTTTAAAACTATTGCAGCCGCTTATCAAAGACCCTCTGGTGAGATTGTTATGATTATTGCCAACAAAATCTACATGATGGATTATCCGAGCTTAATATTGGTAAATGGTTATCCAAAAGCCATGTCCATGTGGAACATTAGACCAGATACAATAATTCATGCTTTGTTAAACACTTACTCAGGCCACACTTATATTTTTTACAATGACGCTTTCTTTTCGGAAATAGACGAATGCAGCTTTAAACCCAAGCAACATGGCATATTATCAAGACGTTTTCCTGGTTTACCGCCTGCAATGGATTCAGCCTTTAGATATATTAACGGAATGCTGTATTTTTTTAAAGGTAGACAAGTATATCAATACAATAAATTCACGAATTCTTTGGTTAAAGCTCAAAAATTTGATCTTTCAATGATTGGCATAGACTGTCCAAAAAGGTCATCTTCGTTTATGGAAGTAATAAAGAGTTTGAAAAATACTGTAGCTCAACTAGAGGAAATAAAATAATTATATTAAATATTTAAAACATTATTTTAATTTTTTATAGGTAATAAATGGAAGTAAATCAATTTCTCAAGACGCTCAACAGCATCAACGAACAAAAGACGTTTAAAAAACTCAGTGAGTTAGAAATAGGGAACGAATACCTTATAACGAATGTAGATGGTATAAATACAAAATATGGAAATAAAACTTTTCTAGAACTTGATAGTGAATTTAAGGTTATATTGCCTGACAAATACAACAAGGTGCTAAGTTGTGGAAAGGAAAAAAAGGAAATGATAGGGTTGAAAATGGTATACCACGGCACAAAAGAAGTCTATGGTGGTTGCAAAGCGCACAATCTTGAATTCTTTTAAACATTTTCTTAAATTTTCGTAACTCCCCGACAAATTTTAAGTAGAAAATTTATCTAACCATTAAAATCAAATACCAAAATTAAAGTAAAATTAAGGATTCCTTCGTAGCTTTATAAAAGTTGTAACAGCTATCTATGTCATCACCATTAAGTTCAAAAAGATAATCTATACTATCCTCAGACAACTGATTTATAAATACTTCTACATCTTCAGTAGGATGTAGTAAAAACAGGAAGAAAGAAAGGGTTATTCGCTTTACTCGGGCGTCCATTTATATTTACAGAAATATTATAATATAACATTTTCTTTATTAACCCAGCTATTGTGAGAATTATCAAAGCCCAACCATTTGACATATGCCCGATTTCCTTTCTTTCTTAAAACTTTTTCAACAAGATATGCCTCTGGATACTTTGTTTTCTGTAATTCTTGCTCATAAAAGTTCCCCTTTATTTCTTCCGCATTTACATCTTTCAATTTGTACGTAATAGGGTCGGAATAAACGATATCTTTTATTTCAAATATTTCAGTCGACCAATTTCCTGTGTATCCTTTTTCAAATATACCTTTTAGTTTACTAATTCTGACTTGATCGCCAACTTTAAATTTCGCTTTTTCTTCCGCTCCTACGCTTACAGTGTAAACAGTTTTCAACAAATGTTCTTCATTAGCTTTGTTTACGTTTTTTGGCTTCATATTTATAGTTGTGTGCGTCGTATTATTGTAGCCATTAATTAACTTTGGTAAAATGCCAACCCAGCAGTAGTTTCCTTGAATATCAAACTGCTTCCACATTTTCTCTTTTAAGGTCCTATTGAATCGTTCTACAACTGAAGCTTTTACTTCAGTAAAAGTCGAATAATGATTGATATTAAATGTTTTCATTAATTTTGAAAATTCTTTATTGTAAAATTCTTTACCGTTGTCTGTTTGAAGATTTTTGGGTTTTCTGTTTTTTAAAATATCATCAAACGCTTCAGCAACACTTTTACCCGTTTTATCTTTGACTGGTACACCCCAGGCATACTTTGAAAATACATCAATGACTGTTAACAAATACTTGTAGCCTTTATTAAGCATCGATATCCCCTTTATTTTTCCAGAGTCCATTTCTACCAAATCCGCTTGCCAAATGTCATCAATGCCGTGAGTTGTAACCCTCCTTCTCGGAAAATTCTTCCTCATGGGCTTATGAATTTCGTTTATAATTTCCTCCCGAATGCTAACGGGTGGCTCTCTAATTTGGGTAGAACTCCCTATTTTTACACTCTCATTAACTTTTTTTTTCAAACCGGCTTTTCTTACTCCCACACTCGGAACATAAACCTTCGATTCTAGTTCGACCATTTTTTGTCGAAAGGGTGTGAGGATGCAGTGTTTGAGTAAACGTTTTGCACTTTAAACACCAAATGTGATTATTCATTTATTAACTAATTAATTAATTAAAATTAATTATAAAATAAGCATTGGTTTACTCAGACACCCAACATTGAAGAACGCAAACTAACTTACAAGAAACAAGGGTCTACCCTTTGTTGAGGAAATTAACTTTTTATATTTATATTTATATTTTAATTAATTAATTAATAAATGGAATCAATTGCCGATATTCTGAACAGCAAACTTGTCTATAATAGCAAACAAGTGGTTATTGCTATTGATGAAAATAACGATTCATGGTTTAAAGCTAAAGATATTGCTTTAATATTGGAGTATAGAGATACAGATAAAGCAATTCGAAAACACGTTGCAATTGAAGACAAAGGTACATTCGATATCTTAAATAACCCCGCCGTTTTGGCGGGGTTAAAAAATATACATCCTCAAACCATATTTATTAATGAATCTGGTTTGTATTCGCTTATTTTATCATCTAAAAAAGAGGAAGCTAAAAAATTTAAGAAATGGGTAACGAAAAAAGTCCTTCCATCAATTCGAAAGTACGGAGAATACAAAATTAAAGAAGAATATAAGAACCAACTAGTTGGGTTAATGCAGAAACTTCAAATAAAGGAAGCAGAAAACGAATCTCTTACCCCATTAGCCACACCTCTTGCACTTAAAACTAGTAAGAATAATTGTCTGCTTATTATAGATAAGCATGAACCAAACGAAAAGTACAGGTACTATGCAATAAGGGCGCAGAGACAACAGGTGAATCAAGCAATCAAAAAAATATGCAGGCGGCACCCCGATTGTGAGATAGTTTATGAAAAATATAATGATCCTAATAGCGTAAGGTTGTATGTACTTATGAAAGAACAAATAAAAATTAGCTATTCGGGAAACCATTTCAATATTCCATTTACTCCTGATCTTCTTAAAGGAACAATAGAGATGTTGTATAAAAACCTGTTACATTAGACTGTTTTTAATGGATATTTTCTCCATTAAAAACTAAAACATTTTAACATTAGTGTTATTCGACCGATTCATCAGGATGAGGTTCATATGCATTAAGTATTACTTCACCAAACATCGTCACACTAACATTTATTGGAAGTTTTAAAATTACGCTGTCCATTTTATTTTTAAAGCATAAAGTATCACCAGATTTAACGTTGAAGGGCTTACTAGTATCTACCATAATTTTTCTTCTTTGGAACGTGCAATATAAACGTCTAAGACTGTTTTAATAGCGTCATCTGTATATGAAGTAAATACTTTATCTGGGTCTACGATACGAAAAAATATTTTCCTAATCGTTGCGTTGTATGTAAAAATATGCTTAATTTTATCTTTCTCTGCAAAAAGGTCCTTTTGAAATATTATCCTATCAAACACCTTTCTTTCTAAGTTGTCAACCTTTTCTGTTAATGTTGCTACTGGTGCAAGACAAGTAGTGGCATATTCCGAGAACAATTTTTCTATTTCTTCTTTCGTGAAGTAGTTATCTTTAGGAAAATCCCCTTCAGTAGTAAGTGGTTTGAGCTTTTCTAAGAGATATTGCTTATTAACTACATCTTTATTGTTGATTGGATCTTCAATATTCGCTATCCTTTTACCTTGAAAATCAATCCATGTTTTTGAAACAAAAAAAAGCTCACTAAGGCGTTTATTTAGAGCCGTAACTAGCCTTGAAAATCGTTTTTCTAAATCATCCTTTGTGATAGCTTTAATATTTAATGAACTACTCTCTCCGTTTATAATTTTATTTCCAAATATGTCCATTTATTAAATCTATAATTCGTTAAAATGAGCGGGATTAGGGGAACCCAAATTCGAAAACAACTTTAAAACAAGGACACATAAATGACCACATATATATTCATCAAACATTTGAATTCTTTCGGCGTTATAAAATAGGTTGCTAGCTCCCAAATAATTTACTAGTTTTTCAGGAACATCTCCACCAAATGAGTCAAAGACGAATTTTTGGTTACCCTTTTTAAAGTAACAAATCCAATGAGTACCTGCATGATCCGACGTATCCAAGTTTACAATTCCTGATTCACAATCATTAGGTTTTGTAGGCAATTCATCGATCATAAAAACATTTTGAAAATGCTTTATGTTTATTTCGTGTATTATTTTAAGTATATCGAAATTACTTAAAGGGTGCTTATAGTTGGAAAGTATATCACTCAATATCGATGAAATTTCTCTTTTTATTTTTTTTTATTTTAGTTATTCCCAAACAACCTTGTCCAGTCTTTTTTTCGATCACCAGATTATGTCTAATTTGTTCAGCCAATTCCGCATCTTCTTTTTGCTTTTTATGAACAGCGCTTGTAATGGCTGCAGCGCCACCTGCCAGCGAACCAATGGCACCCAATGCAGCTAATATTAATGGCAAAAATCCTCCTTGGTGTTCATTAATTCCAGAACCTTCTTTCTTCCTACTGAGATATTCGAATATTTTCTTTACAATTGGAATGGACAAACTTATAAGTAAGCTACCACCTTTTTGAATTTTTCTTGCTTTCTGCTTCTTTTGTGTATCTGTCAAGTACTCATCTAGATAGTCATGCTTTTTCAGATCTTCGTTGGAGAGTTTTATTTTAATAGCTTTGGGTTTTAGTTTCCCTTTTTGGGAAACGTTGTAATCAATACTAAATCCTTTCATTTAAAAGGAAGGAAGCTTGTAGTTTAACGTGACCGTTAATCTTGAGATCATGAGCCACGGGACCTCCTTTTTACGTGGAATCCGAACCACGGGACATGGCATTTCACTTCGAAAATCTCACATGCATTGACCGGGAATCGAACCCAGACCGCCTTGGTGAGATCCTTTCATTTATTTAATGAAAAAAAATCATTAACAAAAATTTTACAAATTTATACTCAGACGCCCCAACCATTTTCATCTAACCCCATTCCCATTTTTCTTTTTCCATACATTATTCCAGTAACGGCTGTAGCTGCTAGTCTCTCACTCAAGTTAGCATCTTTACTGAATATTCTCTCTTTTGCAGCCTTTTGTAATTCTTTATCTGCTTGATGTCTGTGCTCTAATTTTGTATGGTCGCGGTATGCTATATCATGTAATTTACATGCTTCGTCTAATGGGTTGGAACCCTGAACACCTTCGGCTAGTTGCTTGTCTAATGGATTACCAGGACCACAAAATTTATATCCCGGGAGTGTTAAGTCAATATTATTTTCACCTATTTTATTAATCATCCAATTAACTAATCCTTTTCCATGTTTTTCAGATTCCCAGAATGTATGGGGAATGTTATTTAAAAACCTAATTAGATATGGAATACCTTTAGGATTATTAACACTGAAGTCATTAAACTTACTCGTAAGCATCTTCGTTATTCCAACCTTTTTATTGTGATAGACGTTGTTTCCAGCATTTTCTTCGCCATGAATTACCATTAATCTGTCTATTAATTCCCTTACATCATCCAGCCACACATATTCAATCGGTGCTTTTGAATATTTTTTTACAAAACCAAATCCTGATTTAGGAGGAGTGGTTAGAGATGCAGCTCTTTCTTTTCTACTAACTTTTTCTGAAAGCCATATATCCTTTATCAACGTATTATATTTTTTGCCAACACTACTTTTAGGTTTAGTGCTATTTGGGTCATTGTTTTGATACATAGCATTTGTAATTTTTAAAATAGTCTCATATGTGCTGCGGTCTTCGTCTGTATACTCATCATCGTTAGGTATATCATTTAAGGTTAAAAATAGCATTAAACCCTTTGTAGCTTTAAAATTCTTACCCTTAATAATAATATCGTCATTACTGAATTCAACTTTTGAATCACCTATATAATAACCCTGATAGTTCTTATCATACCTTATTCCAAATTTAGGGTCACTAATTCTAGGTAAATATTTTGAAATTATTACCCCTAAGTGGACCGTAGAATAATCAGTTATGCCTTTCCTCTTAACATTTTCTTCACTTTTATCATACTCTTCATCGGCCTCTTGAAATAAACTCCTCCCCTTTTCTTTCTGAAGTTGCGACTCTAAATTCTTTCTGACCTTTCTTGCCGATTTTAAAGCTTCTTTTTGCTCATCAGTGACATCATATTCATCCAAGAAATGGGAACCTTCGGAATCTGAAGGAAAGTCTTCTTTATAGTCAATTCTGTAAGGAATTAATTGCTTCTCCACTTCTCTATTTTCTTCTATAGCTTTAATAACATTTTCACCGATGTCATTTAACTTGTTGCCTAAAACATTAACAGCATCAATAACAGGTTGATCTTCTTTTTTATACTTCTCGTATTCCGTTATAGGCTGCTTCTTCCATATTCGAAATTCGTCTTTTAATTCTTCAAATTTCTTCCTATTCCTTCTTGCTTGTTGAACTACCTTTTGATCGTATTTCGCAAACATCTTTATTATAGGTGAATTTTAAAAAAAATGACGTTTAATGCTAACATTGACGTTTGACATTTGACGCTGACATTGACGCTGTACGTTGTACGCTGTACGTTGACGCTGAAGTTGTACGCTAACGATGTTAGTGTTAGAATACTCAACCCAAAACCTGCCAATACCCCTGGAGTAGTTACCCAACATTTAGAAACGTTTTAATTTTATTCCTATATTTACCATCGTTAGCTTTGCGATTCATATCAATAGTAATAAAACCAAACTCCTCATTCCAACATTTGCTGCAAATATTCTTAAAGTCTTCAAATTTCATATCGCCACCAACAAATTCTTGATAAATATGATTTAAATTGGTATTATCTTGCCTAAATATATTTAAGAAGTTTAAGTTACCACGAACTAATTGTTTTGGTATTTTTGAATACGTTTGAGCTAAGTAAAAAGAGTCAATCCCTTTATGTCTTCCTCGTGTAAAATATTCTCGAACTATGTCTTGGTTTTCCAGTATGAAATCGTCGAAAATTACAACTGACCTATCTTCACATTTATCCAGGGGCATTATGCTTTCATCGTCATGAATAAATTGTGAAATGGACTTTCCTAACTTCTCTTCGATTTTATTACATTTTTCCATAAACTGTTGATACTTAGATTGATCTAAACTTTTAGAGAAGATGTAAAGGTTGTTTATTTTTTCCCAGTTTAACCATCCAGGTGCCAAAATATAATTGTCTATCATTAAGGTTGTTTTGCCACAATTACTGGGGCCTATTATAGCACAACGAATGGAATTCGGTAATAATTTGCCATGTTTGTTCTTTACTTGCTTTTCTACAAGTCTTACTTGTGGGTCCCAATCTACAACATTTCGTTTACTCATTTTCGTTTATTTTATTAATTAATGAATGAATTAATAAATGAAGAGAATTTTTGAACTAAGTGGTAAAACTTCGGTTTTAGAGAAAAGGTTAAATGTTCCATTGCGAGATGAATTTAGAAAAGTTGGATTAATAGGGTTTTACTCAACCTTCCTAACACCAAATATTACAACAAAAAACAATAAAGTACACTATGAAAAAGTATCAGGCACGATAACTGAAATGTTTATTCCACCAGGTCAATATAATGTAGAAAATTTACAAAAAGCTATTCAAGGTCAAGAACCTAACATTAGTATTGAACAAAATAAAATTCTAAACAGATTGGAAATAATTAGTGATTATAAAATATATTTTGACCAAGAAGAAAGTATTGGTTCAGTTTTAGGTTTTAATAATCAAATTGTAGAATCAAAAACCAAAACACTTGCTCGGAACTTACCTAAAATAATTCCGTTCGAAAATATCCGCGTTCATTTCAATTTAGCGGATGGAATGTTTGTAAAAGACTCTGAGCATTTTCACCGTGAAACGAATATTATAGCATCATTTAAACCAGCCCTAGAATTTAGTGCTCCAATAATTTATGAGCCGAATTATCCTGTATTTTGCCCAGTTTTCGATAAAATTCAGAATTTAAAAATTACTGTGACCAATGAGAATGACGAAGTAATAGATTTCAACGGCGCAACAGTTACTGTAATTTTAGAGATGAGTTAATTATTTCCTCTTCATTTAATTTTCTATTATTTTTCTTATAATAAATGAACAAAGTAGAAAGTTACCAGTGGCAGTCTTTTCCTGTAAATGAAAAGACTAAAAACAATTTAAATTTGCCAAACAAGGACGTGGAAATAGATATTAAAGTTGGTGATGGTTGGATTGATAATAATGCGCACCTGTATATTACTTTCGATGTAACTCATGCTGATGGAACTGATTACACTAACTATGAAGGAAAGTCAAATGTAAAGCTAATTGACAATTACCCCACTCAATTTTGGAGCACTGTAACCGTGAAAAAACGAGGACACACTATCTATCGAATTGACCATCCAAATATATCTTCAACGGTTCTGTTTAATTTAACAGCCTCTTATAGTGATAAAATGATATATTCAGGTAATTTTCTTAATAATGGTAAATTGCAGAAAAAATCAAATGAGTTAAGGTACCCTTTAAGTCTTCTTGGTGGCTTTTTTAAGGATTTTAAAGAGATTATGTGGGAAGGAGATTTAACTGTTACATTTACATGGAGTCAAAATGCGAACGATGCTCTGTATAGATGGTGGACTAAGAATCCCGATGGGGGCAATGCACCTGGAACTCTCCCGGAGGAAGGAAAAGTTACCGTCAAGTCAATGGAGATAAAAATTCCTGTTGTAAAATACGAACCAAATTATGAGCTTGAACTGAGAGAAAAAATATTGCAAGAACCACGAATACCTATATCATTCTTTGACCTTCAAACTCAAGAAATTTCAGGCCTAAGTGGGAAAAGGAATTTTGAAATAGATATTACTAATTACTACAATTCAATGGAGTTTGATCTGCCATATTTCATTTTTGTTGTGTTTCAAACTAATAAAAAAGGTAACCAAGATATGAATAGTTCCAAATTTGATCATGTTCAGCTTCAAAATATTTACATGAAAAACGGAAGAAACGAAATGTTTCCGGAAGAAATGTGGAATATCAATCCTCCTAATACTTATCTAAATGCCTATTATGCTTTTAGGGACTTTAAACGTATAACTGAACTGAAGTATAATGTTGTTGTAACCCCCACAGAGTTCATTGCTTCTTATCCAATTTATGTTATCAATATAAGTCGGCGTAGAAATGTAGTAACACCTCAGAAAACCAGTATGAAATTGGTAGCAACATTTAATGCCAATATACCAGAAAATACGCTTGCTTATATAATTATGTACGGTAAAAAGAATTTAACCTATGATGCTAAGCATGGAATAGTTACTGAAAACTTTTAAATGTTGAAAGTGAACCATTTTTTCTGTTATCCATCAACTCATTATCAATTAGACTATCAATAACAAAAGTTTTATAGTGTTCTGGCGAAGTATAACCTCTATCTTTATTAAAAATTGTAACTTCGGCAAACTGAAAACTTTTAAATGTGAAAGTAGTTGTTATTCATTTTAATAAATTAGTAAGAGTTTAGTTTTTAAGTTTAATTAAACTTAAAATCTAAGAATTAAGAAAATGATATTTTGGGTGAAAAGGCAATTAAGTCTGCAAAATTTTGTTATTTATAAATATAAAAAAACAGTTAATAAATATGGAACCTGAATACGCCGTTATCGTCCGTTGCGTCGACGTAAATAATGTGCCTGAGTGTATTAAGAAAATAGTCTTCGATTACTACCTCAAGCTGCAAAATTTGCAACTAACTATCTTAGCACGCGTTAGTGATGAAAGTGACTGTGTAGAAATTGGTGAGGCATTAATGGAATTAGAAGAGCAAGTAAAGAAACTAATAGTTTCGGCTGAGCACAGTGCGAAAAAAGAAGGAAGAAGTTAAAAATAAGTTATCAGTGAACTTGACCAGGAAACTCCGTTAGCCTTGATACGCTCTTAGTCGATAAGATAACCTTGTGAGCATGCACTCTCTCTCAATCCCGTCCGCTCGCTCGCATGGAAGTGCTGTGCTAAATTAAATATTACTTAGACCCCAGCTGTTAGTCTTGTTACACCGGAAGCACTAGTAGCAAAGCAAGAAACTACGTAGTATGTGCAGCGCGATCTATTAGCAAACAATAAAAGCTCTTCGTAGTGCACTTGTTGTAAGCAATTGCATCACATAAAGCCGCAAACGCGCTTATTATTCGCTTTCCTCGTAGCTCAGGAGGTTAAAGTGTTTGGTTTGTTGAGACTTGTTCACTTAGAAGCGGAGGCGCCCTGCTTCTATGGTTCGAATCCCACTCAATCCTTTCAAAAAATAACTGAGTCATTAATGGAGAGAGAAAAGAGGAGTAAGGAGCAAATGCTCTCCAGGGTCTGTTAGAGGCATTCTGAGAGATGCAAAGTAGATGGGAGTGGCCACTCAAAAGGAAAGGAATGAGAAGTTGGAAGGAGAAGCTGAAAAAGGAAAAAAAAACTCCCTAGGGGTGTCGACGAGGAGAAATTAGAAAACCAGCGCTGGCTTCGAAACACCCCTAGGGGTTTCTCCGAAATGTCGGAGTTTTGCAAAAATTTTAACCATTATTTTATCTATAATTCTTTAAAAAGTTAGTAGTTCTTCTGTCCTAACTAAATAAGATATATTGGTTTGGGTCACTGAAAATTTTTCATAATCTTCAATATTATGAAAGATTGTCAATAAACCATTATACTCGTGGTTTTAACAATAAATCAATAAAATTAAAATCCATTAAAAAAACATTTTTTAGGTTTAGTTTCTGTTGAACCAAGAAGGGCCATTGGCCCTCCCCCGGGTCACAAGAATTATTTCATAGTCTTCAATAGTCGCCACTTCTTTACGTTGTTAATTAGTACCTATATGCGTTGTATAAATTACCCTAACTTTTAAAACTTTTAACCTTTACTAAGGTTACCAGATCTTGATTCAAACAGAATAAATACAATAATCTTCATAATTACTTTAATGATTGTTTTTTTTACCCGTTCTGGATCTTTTTCTGCCCCAAAGGTAAACATTTTATACTCTTGGGGCATTAAAAATATATAAATTTCTCCTTCATAACCAAGCCAATCAAATACACGGGTACCCCCCTATAGAACATATCCTACAGGTAAGTAAAATAATTGTTTAAGGTTAAATAGGAGCATAAAAATGAAATAAGTTAAGGTAGGCCAAGACCATAAAAAATAAAATAAGTAAACTAATTTTTAAAGTTAAATAAAACCTTAAAAAATAAATAGAATTATGGTTAAATTTAAACCTTGAAGAGAGGGTGTTCCCAACTACCCCATACGTTACAGGACGTCTTCTCTTAGGACTGTAGGCTTAGTAGTAACCATTATTTATGGGAAAAGTCGTTGGAGATAGTATGCTTAGTTTCGAACATTAAGTCGTTGGGAATTGTAGTCTTAGTTTGAACCATTATTTACGTCGAGAAGTCGTTGGAAATTATAGGACTAGTTTAATGCTTTTTTTAAGCATTAAAATTTGTAAGTGTTCTCGGTAGTAAAAACGTTTTTTTGTAGCTAATTAAACCATAAAATGTGTGTTAACGTTACGGTTAATTTTGAGCACAAAATCGATTAGTGTTTTCGGTACCAAAAACATTTATATCATGGTTTATTTTAACCATAAAATGTGTGTTAATGTTATAGTTAGTTTTGGCCATAGAATTTGTGAGTGCTATCGTTAGGGTTAGCTTAACTATAAAAGAGGTTAGTGTTCTCGGTAAAAAAGTTTTTTTATTATGGTTAGTTTAGACCATAATAAAAATGTTAATATAATGGTTAGTTTAACCTGTGCTCCCAAGTGCGCCCAAAAAAGTAGTGTTAATTTTATAGTCCAAATTAACCTTAAAAATAAATAACATTATGGTTAAATTTAACCATAGAAGTAGGCTTGCTCCAAAGTTGCCCATATACTACTTTCACACTCTCATTTATCGCTAGATCTATTTTCTAGAGATCTTTCTGATTGTTTAGTTGGAGAGTTGTTGTTTTTTGAACATTTTCTATGTCGATTTAGACAGTTTTGATTTTATTGAGGACACACTTAGTGTGATAGGATTCTTTTTATCTTTTGCTAAGAGATATTCCTAGTTTTGGTGGACTATAGAGACAGTAGGGTTTTCTATTCGACTATGTAGGTCCTTATCATTACGATCACCCTTGTCGATGATGTAGGAACCCTAAATTATTTTCTAGAATCCATTCGAGCAGGATTATTTCTTATTTTGCTTGAGAAATCTCGATCCTTATTAAATTTCTAGTTTTGACACACGAATGTCAAGTTAACTTTGAGCTAATTGAAATCCATTCCTAATGGTATTTTCAGGCATTATGAATCGAATAGTATTCAAGTGATAATATTCTGAAACACATTTACATTCCTTTTATCAACGAGCATCTCAGATAACTGAATGAGGATGCATATCCTTCAACAGATGTGTGATTATAATAACATTATTGTACAGCCTAAATAATAATTCCAGTGATAATTTGGAGAAAAAATTAGTGATAACGTTTTAATCATTCTATACGAAGTATTACGATCTTGTATAATTCTAGTAACGCAAATCTATTCTCAAACTGTAACTTTAAAATATATTAGTAATGAAATTATTCGTATCACCATGATGGGTGACTAAAATTGATAATTGTATAAATAATTATGAAACAGTAACAATGAATACTCAGTGGAGTAAATCTATAATATAGATAAGACCATGTAGTGGCACCATTAAATTATGTAATAATTAAATAATGTTTGAAATGGTATTGATGGAATCCATTGTTGAATGGATGATATATAAACAGTCAAGTGTGACTTAGGATGATTATAGTGTTACAGATACAGAACTAAATGGCGATAATGTGTTATTTTGAAACATGCATTTCTAGACATAATAATTTGAGTAAAGGATCTTTATTATCCTATTTCTGGAAATTACTACAGTGCTAACGTAGTTTCATAATCTTCTCTTCTGGTTAATTTGAAGATCAGTGTTGATTTAAATTGGATTTTCTGCTTATTCGCGTAAAAGATTATTGGGTCCAAGAGACACCAAATATATACAACATATTTACCACGAAACCACAAAATAAAATACACTCATGGAAGGTGTATGATCATCGAGTTTAGTCATATAACACTCTGAGAGGTGTTGTAACATAAATGTATATATGTATACAATTTATGTCAGTGTTATTATAAACATGTACATTCATGAAATTACCTACTGAAAATGAAACAGAACTGATACTAGATCCAGTAGGAGCCTCTTTGTGGATCTTTTTCTGTATGGGACATTGCAACCCATACTTGTGTGTGTAGAATACATTGTGTTTTTTTTGGCAAGATGCAGTTGCACAGTGAGGTCTGTGATGTGCATTTTTGTGCTTTATTCTTGACTTTGTCAAGATTGTCTACGTTCTTTCAGATCGTAATCTGAAGACATAGCACTTTTGCTATGCCATTTATTGAAAAAAATATCTTCAGTTCAATTTTAATTCTACGATCGTGGTGATTTATAGTAGTGAGTGGAGGTCACGTTAAGAAAGACATTGCTGGGTATTTCTAGGTGTTCTCACGCCTGAGATTACACTCTTTTGTTGATCTCGTGTTCTTTTGAGTCGTTGCTTTTCTCGTTAGCCATGGTTTTTTCTTAACGTTACCTGATTAGGTTACCGTGTGCCCTATTATCCCCATCTCTTGTTGGTAGTATTTGGGGGGTTTTAGCCGGGATTTTCCAGGTTCTACGATCCAGTGATCTTCGAGGGATTTCAACAAGCTGATGGTAGGTAATTTCGGGTACAGTACCTAATGTGAGAATACGGCTGCTTCCTATTCAAATCCTGGAAGTGTTTTTCCGTGGTTTCCCCACTTCTACTCCAGGAAGCTGCCAGGATGGTTCCTAACTTAAGGCCATGGCCTTCTCCTTCCCAATACAATCCCCACTGTTCAAGCACACTAGTTCAGCCATAACAATAACACAGGTTATCACACAAATTCGACACACAAATACATGGCGTTAAGTTATAAGACCACGATGTCGTAGCCCCTAATATAAACAACAACAACAACAACACAATCTATTTGCATTCTTGTAGCTCCATTTACCAGTATTTGCATTTTTTAAATACTGTATTTGTCTTATCTTTGCTTCATTTGTGTCTGTATTTTTAGCTACTGTCGGTTCGCGTTGCTTGTAAGGAAGTACGTCAGGGTTTCATATTGAATTTGTGCCTTATTACATAACATCCTGTAATTTCTGGTGGAATTTAATCAATTATGCGAATGCTTGTTTTCGAATTTGCCGCTATTTCGATGGCGCCATGCGCGTCAGTCTCAACCACTGTTCCCCTACGATTGCCACAATCTTGGTTTTGATGTTACGGTCTGAGATATTGTAGTCGGTCTTGGTCTGATATATTGTAGTCGGTCTTGGCAGTACTGTACAAGTCAGAATCCCTTCCCTATACGGTACATTCCTTAACCTTAAAATGGATGCAATTTCGAAGCTTGTTAAACAAAGAGCAGTGATAAAAGGCAGAATCACAGGAATAAGTAATTTCGTAGAATCATTCAAGAGTGAGCATTCAATACATGAAATCAGAGTTCATTATGACACATTGTTCGAGTTAGAAAGCAAGTATGACACAGTTCAATCTCAGAAACCAGACAGCAGTCATTCGAGTTGAAGGACATGAGAGAGAAGCTGGTATTCAGAAAGGTGTAAGGCAAGGCTGCAACTTATCACCCATACTTTTCAATCTTTACATTGAACAAGCAATTAAGGAAATTAGAGAAAAATTTAAAGTGGGAGTGAAGATTCAAGGAGAAATAATTTCAACTCTGAGATTTGCTGATGACATCGTCATCTTGGCCGACAAGCCTGAGGATTTGAATGAGTTTTTGAATGGTATGGACTCCGTCTTACGGAAATAATTCATGATGAAAATTAATAAATGTAAAACAAAAATACCGGAATGTAGCCGAAATAAATCAGAAACCTCTATGGAGATCAAATTGGCAGGTGAAAAGCTGAAGGAAGTAGGAGACTTCTGTTACTTAGGAAGCAGAATAACCAGTGATGGACGAAGCAAAGAGGATATAAAAAGTAGGTTGGCTCAGGCAAAGAAAGCATTTCTACAAAAAAGGAATCTGCTGACATCGAATATAGATTTAGGTATTAGGAAGTCATTTTTGAAAGCCTTTGTCTGAGCGTGGCGCTCTATGGAAGTGAAACTTGGACTATTGGTGCAGCAGAAAAGAGGAGAATTGAAGCATTTGAAATGTGGTGTTACAGGAGAATGATGAAGCTCAGATGGGTAGATAGGGTTACAAACAAAGAGGTATTAAGACGAGTGGGAGAGGAGAGATGTTTTTGGCGACTGTTAATGAAGAGAAGAGATAGGTTGGTAGGACACATACTAAGACACCCAGGAATAGCAAGCTTAGTTATGGAAGGAAGGGTCGAGGACAAAAACTGTAGGGGTAGACCAAGGTTATATGTTAAACAGATTGCCTCGGATGTAGGGTGTCGGAGCTATGTAGATATGAAACGATTAGCTCAAGACAGGGAGGCATGGAGCGCTGCATCAAACCAGTCAAAAGACTGAAGACTCAAACAACAACAACAATCTCAGTTGGAAGTTGAGGATGAAAACACAGATCAAATAGGGGACAGAGAAATGTTAGAGTTGATAATATTCAGTTTAAAGGCTAGGATGCAAAACATATTATATCCATTACAAGGTGAAGCCAAAAGTGAATCCAATATCACAGCCAGTAGTTCGAATGACAACATTAACCTCAAATTGCCAGCAGTCAAACTACCAACAATCAGTGGTAATCTGGCCACTGTCGTAAATGCAACAAGGCACTTAATACCGGTACTTTACTACACATTCAAAACAATGGCAACGGCAGTAATCCAAACCAGACACCTTCTAACAACTAAGCACTAATTGCAAGCTTCCACACGTCTGTCAAGGATGAAGACGCATATACTCATAACAAACCATATATATTGTTGTGCACTGTCATTGTCAAAATCAAGGATCACAGGAGCAAATTTCATAAGATTCGAGGTCTCTTAGACAGTGGGAGACAAACTCACCTAATCACAGAAGACATAGGTAGTCAGCAGGCTGAATCTGCTACGTAAGAAAGATACTACAGCTGTCCTAGGCATTAACAACACTTCTTCAACAATGAAACACCACCTTCAATCTACAGCTTCAGATTTCAACGCATACATAAACTGTGTAGTAGTTCCTGCCATTACAGGACAACTGCCCTCTATAGAGTTAAATTACAAGTCATGGAATTTACCCAGCGACATCGTATTAGCAGACCCTAAATTCTAAAGTCCACATAAGGTAGATTTGATCATCGGAGCAGAGCTATTTCACAACATTTTAAAGACTGAACAAAGAACACGGGCAGGTTTCCCTGTTTTACAAAATTCTCATCTAGATTGGATAATTTGTGGTAAATGCCCACAATCCAGCAACAGAAATGCAATGTGCAACACAGTCACTTCTCTTTTCATCAAAAAGGAAGATACTCTTGACATTCAGCTTAGGGAATTCTGGGAAATAGAAGAATTGCATACCAAACCAGAAACTCCAGAAGAACAACAATGTACATTTCATTTCTGCTAGTTTTAATGTAAATCTTTATTTATCAAGTGAGAAATACATTACAAAATACAAATCATCTTTTGAGATGCTTGTCACATGTCACGAGAACACGCACAGACTTTGCACTGACTCGTCTTTTGTTTTCTTCTTTATTGTACATGTCTATTTCGCCAGATGGCGCTACTGTGCTATTTTCCTTTCAAATATAAACACTTCCTCCAAAGAAATATCAAATACAAATGAAAAAAATAAACAAGATGAACTATTGATCACTTTTCAGCCTCTAAGATGTCATCTTCTGCACGCCAATCCTCTCACGCAGCATCTCGAATCTGACCCTCTCCAGAGGTTTAGTTAGAAGATCAGCTAATTGATTGGTCCCGTCGATGTGCTCCAGCTCAAGGTGGTGTATTCTTTGGAATACACGGTAGATAGAGTAAGCTTTTGCTTCTCTTTGCTTTAGTTCATCCCTTCCTTTTTTCGCAAACACCAACAGTGATCTTCTGATTTATCTTTGTTGGTATATGTCTCTCACACTACCTGTAAGTCTGTTCTAGATGTATATCTTCCATGACCCACCTAGCGTCATCTAGCAGCGAATCTCTGAAGTTCCTCAATTCTTCCCTGTACAAGAGGACTTCCGTACTAATCTAGCCACCAGATCTCGTCGCTATCGTCAGCTATCATCTCCGTGATCAAGAGAACTTCGTCTACTTTTCACCCTCCAGGCTGCGCTAGTGATGCCTGCTATCAACTCTTTGAAGACCATTTCATCAAGAGAAATCATTATTTTTAAGTTGGCTATTCTTATATGTATACCTCTTGTTCCCTACCCCCACTCTTTTCCCTTCCCTGGTCCCTCCGCGCTTCGTTGAGCTGGTCTCACTTGTGCGTTTGAAGTCAAACTAGTCAGTCGGAGCTTTACTAAAGCTCGTCTCCTCACCTCGAGAGACAAACTTTCAAATCTTCGCCATGTTGTGAATTCCTGACTAATTCTATTCGAAATGTTACCGACCGAAATAATAAATTTCGCATTCATTTTACTAATTTTTTGTTATCAATTGATTTAGTGGTACCACCAGGTATTTATGAATTTGAAGATATAGCCTCAACATTTGATGATTTACTTAGTTATCACTCATTGTCGAAACTTATAACAAATCATATACAAAAAACGACTAATGAATGATCCACTTCCTGATCGTGTATTTCAGGAAAAATTTATTATTTATTCGTTTTTTTTTTCATAAGCAAAGGAACACACAACAATTAGTATTATTAACAGAATAACAGTGTGTGTGTGTGAAAGAAATTAGTATTATTAACAGAATAAAAGTGTGTGTGTGAAAGAAATAAAGTAAGTAAGAGAATAATATGACAAACAACGTCTACATATATAAATCCGTCTACAATTCCTAGTGACGCTTGAACGCACAAGGCGAGCGAGATTTCTAATTAAACAAACGTGATAACTTTCACTGTTTCCAATCTGCAACATCAATAAGTCCACACTCCTTTCATATACTTTATCTGATACATACAAAGGTACAATAGTAAATGTGTTTTTTTCCTTTTACTTCGTTTGTTCCCATACACACCCATTTGTTTTCATCATATTGTGCTCCATACACATTCACAGAAATATTGTTTTGATTTTCAAACTTGTTTAAATATTTCATTTGCTTTGGAATTGGAATATCATCTAAATTTAAAACATCTCTGTAATTAGGATAGGAAGAAAGATGATTCACGTTTCGCGTTTTTGGATACAAACCAGCAACCACACTCCACGCAAAACAAGCTTCCTTCGTATCATACAAATTTAGCACTGCATGTTTATTGACTATTACATCAGGCAATCTACTAGTATTGGACATTCCTACTCGAAATCCAACATATTTATTTATATTAATTCTCAAACTATGAATTTTTTCTAAAGCCCTCCCAGAGCCATTTGCTTCAAATTCGCTCATTTTTGTCAATGTACCTTCAATGATATGATTATTATAAAATTCATTTACATCCGTATACTCAAAAACTACTTTATTTTTGACAGCAAAATATTTTGTTTCTGATTTGTCGCGAAGCACATACTGTGCACACAAAACTGAATTCACCTTTAAAGCTTGCACAGTTAACGCTTTCTTAACATACTTTGTAAACCAAATATTAGCATTTGCTAAAAATTCGCGGGAATCCAAAAACTCATTCTTACCATTTGAAACTGCAAGTGTGTACACTCTAGAATTGAATGCTGTTTCAATTAACTCACAGCTTAAGAAAGATTCATCCTTTATTTGAAGTGTAATTTCTTCACAATTCACAGCTTGTTGCAATATGTGCTCACTAATAACTCTCCAACATTGAATCAACTCATCACTGTTCTCAATCAAGTCCGTTTGAGTGTATTCCCCGATTTGGTATGATATTGAAATAGCACCGTTTAGTTCACTTCTAAAATTAGAAACACTTTCAAATGCATTGTCCAATTGGTTTCTTATATTTTCACTGTTATTATTATGTATTACAATATCAACCTTTCTACGTTTGCTAGGAGGTGTTGCCATTGTTGTCTAGGCAATTGTCCAATTCGCACTGTTGTTAATACACCACCAGCAGTTGCTGTAACATCGGCTCACCATAAACCTATAATCTTGTATTATGTATTCAAGCCATTGAGATAAATTGCTGCCTGTAATCTCCAGCGAACAATGAATGGCTTCAAAGGGAAATTCGTCCTGAAGTTTACCAAGCAATTTGTTTCTATACTCATTCAATTTTGTTACTTCAAAACAAGTGATGGAAAATTCAATTTTGTAAACCTCATCAAATGTATTGTATCCGAAGAAACAAATAAAATGTTCATCTTCACATAATTCTTGTAACAAATATCTTAGAACTGTTTCTGTCACCTCTCGCTGACTATCATCTGATTTGCTAACATTAGTAACGTAGACTGAAAATGTTGAAATTCCACTCGAAGATGTCCATTTGTTAAAACAAGCTTCTTTCTCATCATGACGAACCTCATTATCATCTTCTCCTTCTTCTTCTTCTTCTTCTTCTTCTTCTTCTTCTTCAGACTGATGAAAGCATACACGATGATACTCTATTACCGGGTGCGATCGATGTTCAGTTCCACTCAGAAAATTAACAGTTTTCCACTTCATTTTGCTGTTCCTTTTATTAGTTTTTAGATAATCTGAAAAAAAAAAAACAAATTAAGAAATAACAAGCAACTAAATATATATATATATCATTCGTTATATCAATCAATACATATATAATCTGCATATATATACTCACCAAAAATTTACAGTTTTAAAACAACTTGATGTGAGCGGTTCTTCAACCCCAAATACACCAACATCAGTGAGTTTAGTTCACCGATCTCTGATACGCTTAGTTTTGCAAATACTGCTGGTAGAAATACACTTGTTATTTCACCTTCAATGATAATGTCCACCACTATTTTTCTTCCAAATCTCGTCTCCACAGCCCGAATAATTTGGACCGCATACGGTAAATCAATTATTAGTTCTGTTAGTTTCTTATTAGAATACTCAACGCAAGTGGCTAGGTTATTGAACTTCGTTAGAACATCCATCACACACACAATTTGTTCCTCGTCGTTGACTTTCTTTATTTCTTTCACACACACACTCTCTCTTCGCGCAAACGTAGAAGTTAAACTCATCCACGCACACATGCATTTATATATCCTTCACCCCCACCTACACTCAAGAAATCAAATGCTACAAAGCAAGCTTCTGACGCAATCATCTCATTATATTTTTATCACTATTACTTAAAGAAGTCAAAGATTACATTCTTACCCAATGACGTTAAAGGTCAACCACGTCTCACGCGAACACTGCAGACATATCACGTGATCGCTCGCACAGCTGCAAACTTTCATGGGTATCAAATGACGTCAACACCCATTAATTTTTATCTCCATCGCATAAATAAGTCAAAGGTTATCTGCTTCAAGCGGTTACCCAAAGGTTATCTGCTTCAAGCAGTTAAAGGTCAACCTCTTCCCACGCTAACATGTGCACGTGCACGTGCTCACATCCGCATAGCTATCAGATGACGTCATGATGATGCAATATGTCCTCGCGATTACGCAATATTCAAAACATACATTCCCTCCCTACTCTCAGAAGCTCAATTAGATTTGTTAAAACATCGCGTAAAGGATTTTGAACGTTCATATGAAAATTATTGTAACAACTAAACTGAAATCGAAACTTGTATTCTCAATCAAACTGATGATCGTGTCGAAGCAGAAAATCAATATTACGAAGGTATAGGTTCTGCTTTAAAAATAATACGCCAACTCGAAGAAGAACAGAAAAAAGACGGTTCTGTTCTTGGTTCCCTTCACGAACAACAAACCTCTTCTCGGGAGGGCACTCACAAGCCCAAACCAATCCTACCAATGATTGATTCACCCCACTTCTCTGGAGACGAATCTACTTGGGATTCTTTCTATGAATTATTTTGTTCTCTTGTTCATGACAATGAAGACATTCAAGTCATCTACAAGTTTCATTATTTGAGATCTATCCTCCGAGGTCAAGCTCTGCAGTTAGTTGAAGCACTCCCATTAAGTGCCGAGAACTACCCCATTGCCTTTAACTTGTTGAAAGAAAGATACGGTAATTCACGGTTACGTATTCAACGCCATATGAAGGCTCTATTTAACTTACCTGCGTCACAGCACAATGACGTCACTAGTTTGCGTACTCTCATTGATACAACACACCTTCACGTTAAAGCTCTATTCCAATTAGATCAACCCACTGAACACTTTCTTAATACACTTAGTGGTTTCTAAAGTCGATGTTGCTACCCTCAAAACTTGGGAGATTGAACTTTCCAGAGAAGACGATTACTCTTACGAGCATTTAGTCACTTTCATAAATGCTGGATGCCAACTCTTAACTGCTTTAGCTAATCAAAGTGAACCCTCACCCCCTAGTTCTAAATTTGAATCAATGTCTCTTAAACCTAAAAGCGAACGCTTAGCGTCTAGTACCCAAAAACCTGGGTCCAGCTCATCTAAACTCAAGTCAAACGCCACTGGTTACCCAACTAGGTCTAGTGAACGCCGTATTGCTAGTTCTCCCGTTTTAAACACACTCAAAGCGAACCCCGTAAGAGTTTAAATGAACCATTAAAGTGCATACTTTGTAAAGATTCCCACGCCTTATATCTATGTAAATCTTTTAGAGAACTGTCAGTCGACGACAGAAGAAAATTAATTTCCCAGAATAAACATTGCTTCAACTGCCTAGCACCCACGCATTCTGCTTCAAATTGCAAGTCCACTAGACTTTGCTTCCATTGTGAAAAAGCTCATCACACTTTACTACATCGTCATGATCAAGCAAGGTCATCGACCGCATCTACTTCTCAGAAAAGTGACAATGCTAACACTTCCAATGCTTCAACTTACATTCAAAATGCCAAATGCCAAGTGTCCAAGTACTATTGTCCACTGTCCAAATTGAAGTTCAGGATAACTTTGGCAACTGAGTCCGTGCACGCGGTCTACTTGATTCGGCGGCAACCCACGATTTCGTGTCTAATTCATTAATCAAAAACTAGGCCTACCTGTAAACCCCACTTCTATTAACGTATCGGGCATTAACAGCTCAAAATCGCAAGCTTTACAGTTTTCAAATCTAACCATAAGAGACATTTGTCACAAAAATAACTTTCTCAAACTGAATTGTCTCATTCTCAATAGCATAGGAGAAGTTACTCCAAGTCACTCTGTTGATATTTCAGGTTTAAGCATTCCCTCGCATTTAAGGCTAGCCGATCCTCTGTCCAATGTACAAAACCCCATTGACATACTCTTTAGTGCCAATGTTTTCTGGAATTGCCTTCGTAAACAGGTTCGCAAGTTATCCTCAAACGTGGTTGCCAGAGACACTAATTTTGGATGGATCATCACCGGTCAACTTCCTCATTATCCTCCCCAACCCACATCGCAATGTTATTTCGCTAATACTGACTTGGAACAATTCTGGAGGCTTGAAAGCGTTGATTCTCCTAACGTGACCTCTTCAGAAAACGAATTCTGTGAGCAACTTTTTCTGAACACCACCACTCATTCTCCTGATGGCCGGTTCATTGTTCAGATGCCAAGATTACATAATCCCCCCAAACTTATTAATTATCAACCCAAAGCTCGAAAAGCTCTCTTTGCTATCGAGAGCAAATTCAAGAAAGAACCTCTCGTTAAACAGCAGTATACTGATTTCATGGATGAGTATGAAAGCTTGGATCATATGGAAGTTGTCAGCAAATCTGATGACGAATTGCACCCCCCCCCCAATTGAAACGGTTTTCTTAAATCATCATCCCGTGCGGAAAACCCCTCTTGTAAAGGATAAAATCCGAGTCGTTTTCAACGGTTCATCACCTGACGTTAATGGCAACAGTCTTAACGATACTCTTTACTCTGGTCCTGCTATTCAGTCAGATTTATCTTCTATACTCTTAAACTTTCGATTATTTCCCATAGCTGTTATAGCGGATATAAAACAGATGTACCGTCAGGTTTTAATTCAGCCTGAACAACGAGATCTCCAAAGAATCTTGTGGCGCGACGAAATCAGCAAGCCCATTAAGGTATTTCGCTTAAAGATGGTTACTTATGGCTTTGAAGTCAAACTAGTCAGTCGGAGCTTTACTAAAGCTCGTCTCCTCACCTCGAGAGACAAACTTTCAAATCTTCGCCATGTTGTGAATTCCTGACTAACGGTCACCTAAGGATTCGCCGTTCATCAGAAATGAGCTAAGTACTACTTCAACGTTCTTCAACTTATTTTAATTGATTGTAATTTCTACATGCTTTTAATTATCATTTTATAGGCAGTGTGAGATTTCTTATGTGGGGCAATAATCATCCTTCGCGGGATTTTCTATGTTGGGCTTTTGTCTATCTAAGCCAATCTTAACATGAAGCAGCATTCCTTACGCTTATTAAATTTGAGATTTTCTCACAAGGTGGGACACCATTAAATTACCCACTGTCTATAAAATACTTAGCTCGTTCCACAGTTGGACTAATTTCTGCCCTATTCTTCAGTCATGATTGTTCTGGAATTTTCTATGCCGAACAATTCATCTACTAGTTAAACCTTCTAGTACTCTCCACTCACGTATGGGAATACTTTTTCAAACTAAGGAATCTTCCTTATGAACTGCTAATCAATATCTAATTTTTCTTCCTCCGTTGGGATTTTTCTGGTGCATTCAACTATAACCTACAAGTTTTTCAAGCAATAGACTCTCGCAAATCTAGTGTAACTAGTTATTTTCCACCATTGCAATAACTTTCTTTGCCATCAACTTTTTGTGCTACTACAGTGAACTTTTCAACTATATCAACAAACTATAGTGATAGCAGTGCCTGTTCAACTTTTCATCCTCGTCGCGCTCGTCCGAGTACAATAAATACGGCCATGAACACTCTTCCACAATACCATTTGATCTTTCCCAAACCCTTTACTAACAAACTAAAATAATAAAATTGTTACTTCAGGTCTTTTTTGAATGAGGTGTCACTCTCAATAAATGCCCTCCCTTATTTGCTCCACGTACAACGAATTAATGTCTGTAAAACTTCGTGTCTAGTACACGCCTTAAAGTATATTGTTTCTCGCTTCTAATTAGGGAATACAATTCTTTCTACTCAAAAGTGAGTTATCTCTAGGTTTCACGAAAGGGAAATTTGCCCCATTTTTCTCGTGATCCCTACTTAAACATAGGAGTTCTAGAAACTTCCTTTCAATTTTTATCTTCAGGTTTTACAGTAAGTGACCTGCCCTATTTGTATAATCTCCTATGTATAATCTACCCATGTAGTTCTGTATTAATACAAGAAGTTATAGAAACTTCTATTTCATTCTTCCTGTTTTTTTTGTTGTTACTTTCGAAGTTGTTATTTGTTCATATTTCTAAGATACCTATCTAGAAATCCTTAAAGTACACATCTTGTACTTGATTTATTGTTTAACTTTAATTACGTCAATTATCTGTAAATTTCCCATTTGTTAATCTTAACAACATTTCAAAATCTTACGAAGATTTTAAAGCATATAAAAGGTTTAAAACCCAAAGAATTGTCAATTGCCTGGCGCAAGCTTTAAATGTTATCGGAGGTCTGCGACCCCAATTGTTTACAAAATCAAAATTATATATTTGTTACACAAACTACTTCTTTTTACATTGTTAAATAAATTAAGATTTGTTCTTTTGATTTATCATTTCTCAAACATAACGGTTAGGCAAGATCCTGTCTTCCTTGACTCTTCCTAGGTTTATGCCCTCTTTAATAAAAATAAATCTACTGATAGGGTTTTCACCACTTGTTGCATTTGAGCAAGAACTCTTAGTTACTAACTTAGTAAAGTCTCTCTTAGCTTTGATAGCTAATTCTAACTGGCCAGTAAGGCTAGCATAGCTCGTTACTCCAGCTTCCTGCTTGTGGAGATTCTCTCTACCACTTATGTTTGGTTTTTCAAAATTTAAGTGTTTCTTATTGTCTAAACTTTTAGTCGGCGCCTTGCTGGGTTAAAGCTTAGTCATTTCTAAATGCTACTATTGTAACGTTTTGCTAGCCCACACGTTGAGCGACAATTGTAACGTTTTCACTTTGCTCCACGTTGAGCGTACAAGTGTAATGTTAATTAATGCCCCATGTTGGTAGCGACAAATGTAACGGTTTGGCTGCCCCAAACTGTTGGGTGATAAATGTAACTGTTTACCTTTGCCTAAGCTATGTTGTTTTAATGGGCGCCAAGACCTCAATGCAATGCTGAAATCTAAATTTGTATTTAACACCGTCTAGCTCTGGTAGAACACCTTCAAGAATCTATTCACTCAGATCGTGGTATGATTTGATCATTAACCCAACAAACAATTGTATCAGGAGAAGGAATTGGTCTATATCTAATGCTACCTACTGAAAGCAAAGATTGCATTGCAAAAGAAATGAATTTATTATATAAAACAAGTATAGCAAAATTAATAATAATAATAATAAGTATAAAATTTAAATTGGAGCGTTGTGATTTGAATATTACCGATAGAAAATTACGTGAAAACGGAGTCTGATAAATTATTGATTTTACTCTTATTCCCAAGCTATGAAGCTATTGAAAGATGAAATATAAAACAAAGAGAAATGAGAGATTGCGTATTTCAGCGTCATTCGCGCTTACCACTGGAAATGGCCGAAGCCTTTCCCTCGTACTGGATGATGCTGTGAGCTTCCCACAGTCTCCTGGACGTCGTCATCTTTGTCGATATTTGATGATATTCTGGTAGATTAGATAATTCTACGGTCCGTACATCGGACCCAAACACTCGTACAACCACACTGGTTAGGTTTTACAAAAGTTAGTCCTCCACTCCACGGAACATCGGAGCGACTCCCGCGTGCAACCGTACTCGTTAAGTTCTAGACAGATAGTCCCCCACTCCACGGAACATCGGAGCGACTCCCGCGTGAACCATACTCGGCAAGTTCTACACAGATTGTCCTCTTTCCACGGCGCATCGAACGATATATCCACACGTCGGCTCCCCACTCCAGTCCCGACTTCTAGCTTACGTGGTCTCCACTGATTGGCTGCACCCCACGCGCTATACTCCCCTCCTCTGGCTCATTACACTCGGCGGGAGGGTTCCCTTCCATCTATCCGCCTTTTCATGACGCTGCAACCCCGCTTGCGTAATACTTCCCGACAAGATTAAGCGTGTACTTGAATTCCCAGTGAGTCACGTCTCTCGATATACCCTAACTGACGAAACTCCGTTAAATTCCGTAATCACATAACTTTCTATGATATTGTCGTTCGTAATAATTTGCTTGATAGCGTTTTCTAAGACATAGAAAACCTATCTGTATGCTTATAATTTTTATAAAATGCTCCGAAAATATCTTAATAATTATTATAATAAATTAATACTAATAATAACTTAACACGAAAAATTCTCTTGGCTGAACAATTTGCCGCGTAAATAAATATAGAATGGCATCCTACTGACTTATGCCAGTTGCATAAAAACCCCTCGAAAAACACGTTACATATTCGCCTCGGATCATCGGATGATTTACCGTGACGACGGTCCATTATCCGATTATCCCAGACACGTTAATAAACCCCATCCAAAATACATATTACATAAATGAGATCGCCCTAAATTACAGATATATACACTCATAATTTTTCTTCACGCACTTTGCGTCAAAGTTTGTTGTCACTATGGATTGCACTTTGCAACCAGTCCAATGTTTTACATATAGAATAGTGTTCCACGGATATTTCCGCCTCTCAAATTTCTCTATGTTGGAGAAATAGACATAATTAATGTGTGAGCACTATGTATTTATGATGTCATATCACACGCATTGAAGGTGTTCTGATATATTTATATCTCCATAGAACTTCCTAATTTCACTGGAGGTCCCTTCCTTATGGTGAAATTTAATCTCACTTATCACTGAGCTCACGATCACACTATTGTGGCAGCACCTCGTGACCATAATACTTAATCACTCTTTAAAGTAGATTAAATTAATATTGACTTCTGAAAAAAAAACAGTAAATGCGCATCACATATAACACCAAATATTTCTGTGCCGTAATCGCCCTGTCTTGTTAAGTTCCTGTAGACCATATTTTACTTAATACTAGTTCTCAACACAGACCAGTTCTCCTCACACAAATAATACCTTTGTACAAATTACCTTAAATTACACACTTACAAATCTTACATGGCGAGGCCGTAAACAGAAATCACGTGTGCTGATATGTATGAGTTTCATGAAGGACTGTCTCGCCTTCTGATGGCCCATCTTTTGCCTCGTGGACGCCTTAAGCAAAAATACCCTGTCCAAGCGCTCACCCATCTCTAGGAGGCAAATGGGAATTCACCAGCGCTACCAAATTCTGGCCTTGGTGTATCGAGACATTTTAGTGCTCAAGAGCATCCGACAATCCCGTCATATTTCCCTGTACCTTAAAAACTCTCATTTACTTACATACTACCCCCCTGTGTGACTTCTGATACGCCTGCCTGGAAGACCATCTCCTCCCACGCACCAAATACCACACTTACTCATTTGATAGGCTGGCTCGCCAGCTAAACACACTCACTTTATGACACATATTTTCGTAGACTATGTATATTATACGTCCCGTATAATCTGTTTCCCTTGCTATCCTCCAGCACATATGCTGTTTTTTCAATACGTTTGGAAACTATAAATGGGCCCTCGTAGAGATGAAAGAACTTGGACATTATTTTCTCTAGCTTATTTGACTGTTTCGGCACTCTAAGTAAGACTCTGTCTCCCGGCTCGAATAGGTCAAATTTAGTTTCTTTTTGTTGGCGAATTCTCTTTTGTGCTGACTTAGATAAATTCTGTTTCGCCAACTGGACAATGTAATCCATCCCCGGTTGCTTACCCTCATTTAATCCCAACACCCTCGCTAGTTCAGTTTTTGGTCTTTTTCCGAAGTGAACTTCGTATGGCGTCAATTTCGTGCTCTCATGCTGGACAGAATTCAGCCAAGTCTCGACCTTGGGAAGATGTCCAACCCAGGCCGCATGCTTGTCATGCACTAGAGTCCGAAAAAGACGAGCCACTTCCCTTAATGGACGCTCTGCAGAATTACCCTGAGGGTACCTTACAGAGGAATGAACGTGTGTTATACCAGCTTCCTGCATACTGGTTCTCCATTTCTTTGCAGTAAACTGTGGTCCACTGTCAGATAGTATCCTGAGAGGAAGGCCAAACTCAGGTACATACTTATTAATGATCAGACGGCTACACGCTATTCCCGTGGCTTTCCTTAGCGGATATAGCTTGACATACTTACTAAAAGCGTCAATAACTATAAAAATGTACTCGTAGCCGTACTGTCCTTTAACGATCGGGCCAAATAAATCCACACACAGTAGTTCGCCGGGACTACTGGTGAGAACTGCAGATCTCTCCCCCACTAAATATTTAACTGGATATTTACTCCTTTGACAGGTGTCACACTTAGCTAAAATCCTCCTAACATTCCTTCCCATTTTATTCCAAATGAAGTCACGACCAATTTCATAGAAGACCTTGGCAGCACCAAAGTTTCCTAATTCCCTATGAATGAACCAAATTAGCTCCTCCCGCAAAGTGGCAGGAACACATATTGCCCACCGATTATTCCTACATTTCCCTGCAAGAAGCCCATCCTGCATCTTGTACGTGAACCGTCCTACTTTCACATACTCTTCTTCGCCTATTTCCAACCTAGCCAGTGGCTTCTTTAACTTAAAGTCATCACGTTGCTCCACTAGCATATTACTCAGTGTCTGTAACGATGCCCTGTTGCTACTGTCCACACATGCACATATTAAAATATCGTCCTCTGCTTTAACCACAGGATAATCCCTACATAAATTAGTGTCCCTCGATAGCATGTCTGCAAGAATGTTATCTTTACCTTTAATATATTTTACTGTGAATTCGTATTCCTGCAGAGCAAGAATCCACCTACTAACTCTGTTAGAACTGAGTTTACAAGTTCTCATATACAGTAATGCATGGTGATCTGTGTGGATCTCAAATTTCCCCCCTACTAAATACATTCTAAATTTCCCTAAACTGAAAACAATACCTAAAAGCTCTAACTCAGTAATCGTGTATCTTTTCTCTGCTGCTGTCAGTCCTCGCGAGGCTAAAGATACAATGCACAGATTACCCTCATCATCTTTCTGACATAATACTCCAGCAATGCCTATATGTGAAGCATCTGTCATAACCACACATTCCTTATCTTTTAACGGATATTTCAGCACTACAGCTTTCTCAAAACCTTCCTTCAGCGCTCTAAAAGCCTGATCATGCTTGGACTCCCATCTCCACCGAGTCCCACTTTTAAGCAATTCCCTGAATGGTTCTACCAACCCAGAGTATTTAAGAACGAACCTCCTAAAAAAGTTGCAAATTCCCAGGTAAGTTTTTAATTGTTTAACATTCCGTGGCACCTCTGCGTGAAGTATCTTATTAACCCTACTTTCTTCTGGTGTTACACCTCTACTCGACACTCTATGACCTAAAAATGTCACTTCTGACTGACAGAATGACGACTTAGACAGCTTCAAAGTGAACCCTGCCTGATCTAACTTCTGAAAAACTATATCTAAATGACGTAGATGCTCCTCAAAACTGCGTGAACTAATTACCATATCATCTATGTAAATGGTTACAATTTCTCCTGTGTCATCCCCTAATGCGATGTTTAAAGCCCTAATTAAAGCTGCTGAACTACTCTTTAACCCATAAGGTGTTCTGCAAATGACTAAAAGCTGTAAATGGTCTATCTTCGTACATAAGTGGCACTTGCCAAAAACTGGAACTCAAATCTACACAAGTGAAATACTTCTTCCCCTCAAATGTTTGCATTAATTCCTCTATTGACATAGATTTCAGCTGATCTGAACTAATTCTACTGTTAACCAAACGAGCGTCTAAACAAATACGAACTGTGCCGTTGGTCTTGGGTACCGTGATCAAAGAATTAACATATGGACTGTTAGAATGCTCAATAATCCCATCTTCAAGCATCTGATTAATTTGTGCCTCAACTGCACTCTGATAAGCGAAAGGTACAGGATATATATGTCCTGTGAATACTGACCTATCAATAACGTTCAATGAATGTGTATAGCAATTGGCCATACCAATGCGATCCTCAAAAACTCTCCTATTACACAATAACACATCATAGAGCCGAACACACTGTTCATCCTCTATATTTCCCTGAAATGCAGCATCACGTAACGAGTCCTTTAGACTACCGTTCGTAATCACACTGCCCACTAAACATGGAGAACCCCGCTCTTCGGCTGGCGATATCTCATTTAAAGTACAAATCACACCTACAATACTACTCCTCTGAATATGGTCATTGAACGCTACTTCTACTTCAGAATCTCCCCATTTAAATTTCAAACTCCCTACATCATAACATAAGTTACCAGACACTCTACTTAGCCACTCTGAACCCAAATTAGGAATTACAAGGCAAATCTGCTTCTCTACATGATTATTAATTTTAATGTCTACTAAAACTTGCTTAGAAATTACTTTAGACCTCTTCCCAACTGCTGTGATAACAAAAGTGCTTTTAATTGGCATCTCCTCAAAATTTACTCCAGTTCCTTTCATTTTATCATAAAATGCACTACTTATGCAACTCTTCATACCACCACTATCAATTAAAACATCTGTGTACGCCTCGGACACGTTAAATTTAACTATGGGGCTCTTACTAACCACTTCCTGAATAATACCTTGATCATTTAGTTCATGTAATAATTCATTTCTTACATTTAGGTCATAGGGTTCCTGTATAATTGTATGGACAGGGCATGCTACAGACTGAGATTCTGACCTTACTTCGCAGCCTGGTTCGCGTTTAAAGAACCGCTACAGCTGGCCGTAGTATTACTAACTACTGAACTGGTCTGGTTGTTCTGGGCTGTGTTGTCATTGTTTGGCTGTATATTACTACCACTAGGCTGTCCTCTTCCTTGACCCCTATTCTGGTTGTAATTATTGTCATTATAATTTCTCCCTTGATTTCCCCTGAAATCATTGTTTCTCCCTTGATTTCCCCTGTAATCATTGTTCCTCCCTTGGTGAAGAGCGAGAGCGGTGACGAGGGACCTTCTCCCGGTCCGAAGACTGGTGTCCGTCCCCGGCACGTCCCGACTATTTTTCTTTTTGAACCGGCGTTGACGTCTATTTGGGGAAGTAGTTGGTCCCTTCCCCCCTGACGTCTCCGTCCTGCCAAACAATGCAGCACTTGCTGGCACTGCTCCTCCGGTGGTCGTGGAAGCCGAATTGCCAGCAGGTATTGGAGCTGCCTTTTCAGCAGGAGGGCAAGAGAGACGGCGATGAACAGTCTCTTTCTTACCCGCCGTTCCTGTTCCCTGTTTTATTTGGCTGGATATGGGTCCAGCCGTGGCCGGCGAAGACTTCCTCCTCGAACGAGTCGGAGATGGCTTCTTCACTGCCTTATCGGAGGAGTTACCTTCTCCGATGGCGCCGGTTTAGTTGGAGGCACCTGCGCCTTTTGTTGGATGCCAGAAAAAGATTCTGTAACCTTCTTCTGGCTAACAGGGGTGATAATAGGGCTATTTGTAGCCCCTTTAATAATGGTAACTCTTTTAGAACTTGTTTCCGTTGTCAAATTTGCCGCTTGATTACTAGATTCTTTTGATACCTTTTGAGCATATGATACTGAGAAAATAGGAGAGGCGTGCTTCAGTGTAGGAGAGCTCGTCTAAGGTCTTTATTTCTTGAATTTTCTTCTCCTCTAGGAAGGCAGGACATTCCTTCCAGTGAGGAGAGTGCTCTCCCTTGCAATTTTCACATGCGGGAGGTGGTGTACATCCGCTCCCTCATGAGTGGCCTTGCCACAGGAAAGACAGATAGGCTTTCCCGAGCAACGAGATGAGGTATATCCAAATCGCTGACACTGAAAACACCACAATGGAGATGGAATATACGGTCGCACATCGAGAGTGTACATTGACACTTTGATCCTCTTGGGCAGGCTATCCGACTCAAACGATAAGATGAACGCCCCGGTGTCAACTAGTACACTATTCATCTTACGTTTGATTCGTCTCTCCTCGACAACGCCATACTTTCCAGTTCTTTCCAGGATACGCTCGTCGGTAGTGTTCACCAGATCCCTATGAAATACTAAACCTTTCTTCAGGTTTAGGGACTGGTGCTTTACTACCTCGACTGGAATACCACCGAAACTTGTCGTCCCAAGAAGACCATCTGTCTGTCTCTTTCCTTGAGTTTTTATCAAGAGTGCGCCGTTTCGCAGCTTTTTTACTGTGTCTACATCGCCCCATTTCCCCTCAATTGCATCATGTAAATCAAAAGGATCAACGTTTGTAAAATTTTGCCCATCGGTCCTTGTTACCATAAGGTAAATAAATAAATAAATAACCGAGGGAAAAACGTTGAATCATTTTCATCAAGCGGCGATACTAGAGGCATAAACTTCCTCTTCTTAAATTTTAAAGACGGCTTTGTAAGGGAGCGACCCTGTGAAATAATGGACGCTATGTTTGGTCCCACGAGTAGCTAGGGAACTAAAAGTCAACCCCCGGCAGAGCCCCGCTTGCCCGGGGTAAGGCTAAGGTTCTCCAGAGGTCGCCAGGTATTAGTCCAGTCAAATTAGACCAAAAATGATGGTTTTGCTGCATTAAATCATGTAGTTCCAAATTTTTTAGGAATGTGTAGAGGGAGGTTCCCTGAACAACGCCTAATAAAGTCCCGTCGATTTCAGGTGCTGCGGGGGGCAGGAGGGGGGCTCGAAGGCCCTCCTTTTTCGTTTTTGGCGCATAACTATCAAACGGTGCATCTTACAGAAATTTTTATACTTTACTAACTGAAAGGTAATTAAATACCCTACAAAATGGTATATTCATTTTCACACCTGTGTGTTACCTTCTTCGAGATATGATATGGTGAACATGGAAAATTGGCAGAAAAATATGTAGCGTCTCACGTTTCTCGTCAAACTTGCCCTTCCAATCCGTTTGCCTTCCATTTTACAGGAAAGTCGTGAGGAAGGAAGTTGTAGAGCACGAAGTTGCCTTCAAGAATATATATACTTATGGTAATTTATCTTTATATCTTTAAACGTTAGAGCGTTTTGACATATCGGGGTCGGTTTCGTGATTTCGCTAGTAAACTGCTCATTATTTTACTTCCGTTTTCAACGGCTTTAACACTCTGCATCACGTTATTTATTTTCATTATGCATAGAAATCGTATTTAACCCATATAACTAATATAATATACTGTCTGTTGTTGTCAGCCAGAAGGCTGGTTGGATCCTCAAGACAGAAGAAAGCTTGCACAGTGGTTGACTAATCACCCGCCTTTTGATGTACGTGATTCTTTGATGTCCCTTTCAACCGGTTTAATAGGAACCAGCAACATCAACTGTCACCAAGCATTGGAAATCGGAACCGGTACAATGGGGACTTTTGTTGGAATGAACTTTTCAGAAATTAGGCTGTGTAAGAAGAACGCAGTAGTCCCTTTGGCTGCTATGAGCAACACTATCGAACTGGACAACGAAGTGGTCGAGCCTTTATAATGGTTCTCTGGAAAATCATTAAACAAGAGAACTGAAGGGGATGTAGAGGAGCTGTTGAAGAGCGAGTTAGCCCCATATCCCATGACTCTTTTTGATGAAGGGATGATGAGGAAAACCAAAAAGTCCGCTTTCTACGATGCCTTTCATTCATGCAGTCAAATAATCAACCTGAAGAACTGTTTCACGGTAATCGATGGCGGCTTTCTTCTTCATAGAGTCAAGTGGAACAACAACACTAAGTTCGCCTCCATCTGCGATCATTATGTGTCCTACGTTATCAACCATTACGGCCACAACTCTGCTGTTGTGTTTGATGGTTACGAAGACACGAGTTCCACGAAAAGAGGCGAACAACGTCGGAGAGCATCAAGTAAAACATCAGTGGATATAGAATTCGATGAGAACATGGTGGCTTCTGTTCAGCAGGAAAACTTCCTTTCCAACGAAAGAAGCAAAATTAAGCTGATTAGTATGTTAGCGCAGGCTTTGGATGCAAAAGGTATACAGTTCACTATAGGCAAAGCAGACGCTGACTGCAGCATTGTCAGGTATGGATTACAACATACCCCTCATTCGACTGTGGTGGTAATTGGCGAGGACGTAGACCTGATCGTCTTACTCGTGGCACTCACACCACGAGACACGAATGTCCTTTTCATGAAGCCTGGTCGAGGCAACACAGAAGACAGACTGTACTCCTCCCAACAACTTCAGACCTTACCATTCTGCCAGTACATTCTATTTATCCATGGCTTCACTGGATGTGATACCACTTCTGCCATTTTCGGGAGAAGTAAAGCAGCCATAATCAAATGTTTCGAGCGGTATCCTAACGAAACCAAAAGCATCGCAGAAGTTTCGTCCAACAAGTAAATTTATTTTTATTATAAGAGGGTAACAGTGGCGTTAACTATAAAATAGGCATTTATAACTTATTTTTTAAAGAATATATACAACGAAAAATAACGAACTCTTCAGAACATATATATACCGGTATACTCCGATGGGCTGGACTGCGAACTATTAAATTTTGATCATGTTTTCATTCCCATAAAAACGATATTGTATTCCGAAATATTGGGCTCCCCCAAAACAATCATATATACGCCATTGCGTTCATATATATTTATACATTCTAGGTATGTATCATTATTTATATGGGTAACAAATACCATTTATGTTTACATAATCAATAAATCATGAGTTACAGAGAGTTAAAGCCGTTGAAAACATAAGCAAAATAATGAGCAGTTTACTAGCGAAATATCGAAACCGACCCCGATACGTCAAAACGCTATAACGTTTAAAGATATAAAGATAAATCAGCATAAGTATATATCTTCTTGAAGGCAACTTCGTGCTCTACAACTTCCTTCCTCACGACTTTCCTGTAAAATGGAAGGCAAACGGATTGGAAGGGCAAGTTTAACGTGAAACGTGAGGCGCTACATATTTTTCTGCAAATTTTCCATGTTCACCAGCTCATATCTCTAAGCAGGCAACACACAGGTGTGAAAATGTATATACTATTTTGTAGGGCATTTAATTACCTTTCAGTTAGGAAAGTATAAATATTTCTGTAAGATGCACCGTTTGAAAGTTATGCGCCAAAAACGAAAAAGGGGGGCCTTCGAGCCCCCCTCCTGCCCCCCCGCAGCACCTGATATCGACGGGACTTTATTAGGCGTTGTTCAGGGGACCTTCCTCTACACATTCCAGAAAAGAATGGAACTACATGATTTAATGCAGCAAAAAATCCTAATTTGACTGGACTATATCTGGAGGTGGGTCGCTTGTGATTACTCACCCAGTAGCCATTCATCACCTCGCCACGACCACTCAGCTTGTGATTAGGGGAGGATTCCACCTCCTGTCACGCACATACACTTTTACACCACAGAAAGGAAAGATGAGACAAGGGCCAACTAAGGCGGGAAAGTGAAAGACTCCCTAGGCCTAGGATACCCTAATACCGTCGGGGTCGGAAAAGAACAAGAGTTGACCAAGAAAGGTCGACAGGAAAGAAGACGGAGAGGAGCCCGGCACAGTAAGTGGAAGCAATGCCGGACTCAGCTGGGGTACCGTGGTTACTAAACCACGTCCCACTAGATGTGAGCCCCTGAGGGGACAAACAACATCAATGAAACGTTTCATAATATCTCTGTTTTTACGAACTCGTTCGTTATGTTGCTGGTCACTTATTTTCTTTTGCTCGTCTATCAAATGGTCATTCCTGGATTTTCCAAAGGTCTTTTCCATAATTACGGCTTGCAGATGTCTTTGAGAAAGACTGCGCTTTTTTAAACCTTTGTGTTTATTATTCATATCACTGTATCCCCCGTGATACCAAGGCCAACAATATAAATTGTTAACAGAAGGGCAACCACACAGCCATGTGTTATTGGAGTATAGATTTAAATTAAAATGCTGAATACAAGCTTTCACTTTTGTGTGAATATTTAATTGAGTAGTTGGACGATCTTCTAATAATTTTTTTTTTGTTCTCTAATGATCAAGAAGAAAAGCTAACTTGCCACATATCACAAATTATGCAGTCACTATCGCTGTCATCTCTAGGCTCAAGTTCCGACTCCATATTTTTACAGATTTCTCACGGCTACTAGTATAAACGGAAACGTCCACTGCATACCCTACTCCCTTGTATTGTACATCATATCGTTGAACTATATATAGAAAATACGGCCTACCACAACATAACACACACACGTTTAAACATAATATATAAAAAACTGTTTTTCACAAACACTAGCACACCTTTTTCAGTTATAATGGGCGAGTAAACACACTATCTTCGAAAACTGACCGGTTCTTCTTTCAGGCCGTAGGTACTGTATGTAACTTCAAAATTGCTTCCCATGCTTTCAACTCGCCCTGCAGTACCAAGGAATACCAAAAGATGGCATGTCGCGCTATCGTGCTGCTAGAAGCGACTGTGAACGGAACTCGCAGCAGACATCAAAAACCATGAAGTACGTTACCGGTACATTTAAACAACTGCCCAAAAAGACTGCAAAATCACGTCAACCAAAGTAATACCGTAATTATTATACGTGTCATACTTTTGCTTGGGTATGTAATGCTTACCTTGCATCCAGGGAATACACGCGCCTGCTCACACCTCGTTTTCCTAGCAAAATCTTATGTGGAGCAGCAAACTTGACGTATGCTGTAAAATACGGTTTGTTCGCGGTGATGTGATTTGTGGCGCCACTGTCGCAGTACCACTCATCGGCTTGAACAAAGTCGCCGTCTAACGCACTCATAGCATGTGTCAGAAACGAAGCATTGTTCTCCTTATTTTTGTTTCTTGTGTCACCCTCTTTCTTCTTCACTGGACATTCACTTGCCCTATTCCTTACATTTGAAACATGGAAACTTCTGCTTTACTCGTTGAACATTTTTCTTCGACTTGTCATCAGCTCTGCCTTTGCCACTGCCATACTGGGAATGCTTCTTGGGAGCACTACGTACCACAAACGCGGTCTATTCCACGTTTCCTTGGTCACGCAGTTCAATCGTGCACAATTTTCAATCAACAAGTTCACAGTTTGATTTTCCGTCGGAATCGTGTCCCACACATCCTTGAAATTATCATATTCTTTTCCCAGCGTGGATAAAATTCGAACGTTCAAAATCCTTTCTGATAACGTTTTCGTTGTGCTTTTGGAGTTCGTCGTTGAGATCCTGATAAAGCTTCTGTAACTTCGCGACATGGGTGCTGATGTCCTCATTGTCGTCACGTGTCACTCGGAAGAATGACTCGATCAACATGTTCAGTCGCTGCGTACTGCTTCGTTCGAACCGTGCGCTCAATTTTGTCCAAATTTCACTGGCATTGGTGCACGTCAACACGAGCTGGGCAACAGATTTTCCTAGCGCACCTGTTAGCAAACTGGCCGCTTTCGCGTCTTCTTTCAACCACTGCTTATATGCCGCTTTTTGTTGCGCAGTTGCATCTGCCGGCAACACAGGACACTTTTTCCGAACCATCAACAATATTTTCCAGTTCATACGACCGCAAAACCATCAACACATGCCATTTCCACTTTGCCCAGTCTTCAGGTCCTTCAAGTTTATCAACTTGAACTTTGTAGTCACTGCCGGTTGCCATTTTGAGGTTATCCTTAACTCACAAAAAATACAGCAAGTGTTCCACAGGCACTCTGCTTCGTATCCACTCACGAGATAATACCATTTACACGTGGCCAGGGTTCATAATCTGTTAGTTTTAATGTAAATCTTTATTTATCAAGTGAGAAATACAATACAAAATACAAATCATCTTTTGAGATGCTTCTCACATGTCACGCGAACACGCACAGACTTTGCACTGACTCGTCTTTTGTTTTCTCCTTTATTGTACATGTCTATTTCGCCAGGTGGCGCTACTGTGCTATTTTTCTTTCAAATATTAACAATTTCAAAAACAACAAAAAACGTAGGCTAATTCTGAACGTAGATATGTTGTCAAGTTGCCTCGAAATGAAACTCTGTCACCTTTAGTCAAGTCCAATGATAAAGTACAAGAAATATTTTACCAATTGGAAACTAAATTCAAGTTAAATCCAGAATTGCAAGAGCAGTATTCACAATTTATGTCAGAGTATGAAATGCTGAGTCACATAAAGGAAGTGAGTACGATAGATGATTCAGAAAACTACTACATGCCACATCACGATGTATTCAAACAAAGCTCAACCACATCCACTGAGTAGTTTTTGATGCGTCAGCCAAAACCACCACAGGAGTATTGTAGGAGTATATGGCAGGAGAAAGACGTCTAGGCGTATATGCAGTATACATGTTTAATACGAACTGAACGACAAGGTTACAAACAGGCGTATATATACAAAAACATACAAAAGAATCAACGAGAACATTCTCGTATCTAGAACCGCCACCAATGGCGTTGCGCTTCCTGGCGCTGAATTTAAACCATAGATCAGCTGTTGGGTTACATATTTCTAACACACCCACTTAAACCAATAGCTGATCTAGAATTTAATAGACATTTGTCAACCAGACTTCAATCAGAGTACCCTACATAAACATAATACAATTCCTGAAAACATTTTTGAACACAATGTATACTTAAAATACTAATTAACAGTTCAATCCCATTCCTTGGGTACAATACACATGTTTTGGTTTAGGTAAATGTTTGGTGAGAATGTCTGCAATCATTTCTTGTGAGGACAAATAGTGCAATGAAATGATTCTCTCTTGAACCTTTTCCCTAATGAAATGATGTTTGGTGTTGATGTGTTTAGTGCGCCTATGAAAAACAGTATTTTTTGCAATTTTCTGTGCACTTTGACTGTCATTATGCAAATCAATTTCTTGATTACAATCCATCAACACACACTGCAAATCACATTCACCTTTAACAAATTCAATTTTAATTGGACCTTGATTAGAACCAATCAAATCAAACATCAGATTCTTAAGATAAACTGCTTCCTTCGCAGCCTCTGACAAAGCTACATACTCAGCCTCTATCGATGAGGTAGCAACTGAGCTCTGCTTACGAGCTTCCCATGATATGGCAGCATTAGCAAGCTTGAAAAGATAACCAGTATAGGACTTACTATCACTATCTGAGGAAAAACTGGCATCTGCAAACCCTACCAAATCTAAACCAGTGCTCTTGAAAATGAGTCCTTGGTTTATCGTACCTCTAAGATACCTAAGTACCCTTTTGGCTGCAAGCTCCTCACTGCGGCAAGAATTAAACTGACTTTTAAATATGACAACGCGTAGGCAATATCTGGTCTAGAACACACACTCAAATACATAAGTGAACCTATCAGCTGCTGATAAGGTTTATCGTCCACGCTTTTGGCTTTAGACAATTTCATATTTACTTCCATAGGAGTACCGATGGGATTAACATCAGTCATCTCAAACTTATTGAGCAGATTTTTTATGAACTGCGTCTGAGAAATTTTGAGTATATTGTTATATTTGTCCCTTTCTATTTGCATTCCAAGAACCTATTATCATGAAATTTTGTTTTAAGACATCTTTTAGTTTACTAACTTCCTGTGGATTATTGTGGAACAATGTCTAGATGATCAATCTGTAAATTTAATTCAACCGTTAACGCAAACAACATTCTGAGTGTGCCATGCCGCACAACTGGTGAGAATGTCTCAACAAAGTCAATGCCAAATAGCTGTGAAAAACCCTTTGCAACCAACCTTGCTTTATATTTTACAACATCACCATTTGTATTACGCTTAGCTTTAAACACCCACTTATTCTGTACAATGTTTTTACCTTCTGGCTTAGTGTCATGACCATCAATGGTTTCATAACATTGATGTAGGTGGAGTTGGTGTCGCTTGGACATTGAGACTGAGATACGTTCTTTGGTTTTGCGTGTACATATAATTACTTACTCTTTTGTTATGTGTTACAGTCAATCTCCATTATTATATACATGTTGCTAATAAGTCAAGTTCGATTAAAGGTTGCTATTATTTTTATTCAATAACAGGTGCGTGCATTTCCCATTGATTTACCGTTCCATATCTTATGACGTTATAATAGTTGGCGACGAGTGAAAAAAAATTATCAAGAAGAGAAAATGGATACCGAACAGTTCAAACAACTTCTGGATGCATTGCATGTACAACAGCAAACGTTACTGACCCAGCTTGTATCTCATTTTCGCTCCGAGATACGACCGGAAATTCCCGTAAGTTTCTCCAGCATGACACCATTTGAGAATTTCGATCCCGGCAGGGAAAATTTCACGTATTACTTAGAGCGGTTTGAGAAGTATTGTAACATGAAGGGCATCACAGACCACGGGAAAATTGCTCAGCTTCTATGTGCATTTATTGGTTCAACACATTATAACAGTTTAGCAGCATTTCTTGGTCCCGATAAACCAGTCAAAAATCTAAACTATAACGACTTAATAAAAGCATTTAAACAGATGCTCATTCCTAAGAAAAGTGCAGTTGTTTCCCAGCATTGTTTTTTGAACATTTACCAGAAACAAGGACAGGCCATTGCTGAATATGTTGCTGCACTCCAACGTGATCTTATTGAATGCGAGTTCACTGTTAAATGTGAGTGTGACAAATCAGTTTCCATTGCTGACGTTTTTCTCAGAGCTCAGTTTATTCGTGGCCTGCGTGATGACTGGTTACGTGAACACATTTTGCAATCTAGTACTACTTCATTCGAAGATATTTTGACAGAAGCTATTGCTCTTGAAGCATCGAAAATTGAGAGTAAAGAATTAGCAAAAAGCTCCAGCCCTAGTCATTCAAGTTTCAGCACAGATGATATTAATAGAATCTCCACCTCTTCAAGGCAGCGTTTCAGAGGGAGACCTGATTACAAGGCTCTAGGCATAGAAAATCTCTGTATAAGATGCGGGAAAGACAACCACAGAATAAACAGTTGTCGCGTTGATAGGAACAAACTTAAATGTGAAGCTTGCGGAAAAGACGGTCATGTTGCAAGAGTATGCATTTCAACCTTGTTGGCAGCCTCACGTAAGAGATCAAGTGTCTCCAGGTCTCCATCATCAATCCATGATGTGTCTGATAACCTCGTTAGTAATTCTGATCATGTCTATGGCATCAACCAAGTGGGAGCTGTTCTACAGCAACGTGACGTTGTCGATTTGTTCGAAATGGTACCTGATACTGATAAATACCTCATCTTTGTCACACTAAATGGAAAATCTCAACGTTTCGAGGTTGATTCCGGTGCTAAATTTTCCTTGCTGGCCGAAAATGATTTCAATTGCCTAAATCTGGATGTGCCTATCGAAATTTCAAATATTGCATTCCGATCTTATTCGAGCAACATAATTGAACCAAAAGGAAAGATTTCTGTCAACGTTGCGTACAACGGGAGAGAAATACTTGGCGAATTACATATTGTACCAGACGGGCATGAGGCTCTTCTAGGCCGACAATGGATAAGAGGTTTAGGTATTGATCTTCAACATATTGATGCAGGAATGAACAACTCCCATTCAGAGTCTCGCCTTCATTCTGTGAACTCAATTGAAGACATTTTCACCAACTTCGCCCCAATCTTCCAGGAAAATGTAGGATGCGTCCCAGGACTCAAAGTCACTCTCCAGCTTCGTAAGGGAGCTACACCTGTCTTCACTAAGGAACGTGACGTTCCTTTAGCACAGCGGGAACGCGTAGATAAAGAGTTGGATTTGCTGGAAGCAGATGGCATCATTTCTCCTGTAGCCGTTAGTGACTGGGGGTCACCTTTGGTGGTAATTCCAAAACCAGACGGCGGAGTTCGGTTGTGCGTCGATTACAAATGTGGGGTAAATGAAAGGTTAGTACAGGCAAATCACCCCATACGATGCATTGATGAGATCCTCCATAGTCACCGTGGTTCAAGGTACTTCTGTAAGCTTGATCTGTTCAAGGCTTACCTACATATCAAAGTTGATGAGGAGAGCAGTATAATCCATACAATCTCAACTCACCGCGGCACCTATCGAATGCATCGTCTCAGTTTTGGAATAAAGACGGCTCCATCCGAATTCAACAGAATTCTTTCGCAAATCCTGAAGGGCGTCCCCAAAACCGAATCTTACTTCGATGACATAATCGTCCACGGAGCTACGAGGGAAGAATGCACACAAAATTTACAATCCTGCCTACAAAGACTGTCAAATTATGATCTTCATGTCAACAAAGAGCCTCCGTGGCTTAGGCGGCAGGACGCCGGCCTCTCACCGCTGGGTCCGTGGTTCAAATCCCGGTCACTCCATGTGAGATCTGTGCTGGACAAAACGGAGGCAGACAGGTTTTTCTCCGGGTACTCCGGTTTTCCCTTTCAAAATTTCATTCCAGCAACACTCTCCACTATCATTTCATTTCATCTGTCATTCATTTAATCATTGCCCCAGAGGAGTGCGTCAGGCCTCGGCAGCCGGCACAATTCATATCCTCGCCGCTAGATGGGGGTTTCATTCATTCCATTCCTGACCCGGTCGGAGACTGGAAGCAGGCTGTGGATTTTCATTTTCATGTCAACAAAGGAAAATGCTCATTCTTTCAAGAGAAAGTCGAACATCTTGGTTACATTGTGGAATATAACAAGATCAACAAATCACCAGTGAAAGTCCGTGCCATCCAAGACATGAGACGTCCAACTAATGTTGATGAAGTTTGAAGATTTCTGGGACTTGTTACCTATTATTCCCGATTTATCCCAGATTTTTCGACTATTTCCTATCCTCTTCGATGTCTGTTACGGAAAGGTGAACGTTGGGCATGGACATCAAATTGCGAGTCAGCATTTCGGAAGTTAACAGCTGAACTTTGCAGTGAGAGAACACTTACGCCGTTTGATGCCAGTTTACCTCTTGTTTTGACAACTGACGCAAGCCCAACAGGAATAGCTGCTGTATTGAGCCATACTATCGGGGGAGTTGAAAAACCCATATACTATGCTTCGCGCTCACTCACTGTCTCAGAAAGAAATTACAGTCAGCTAGACCGTGAAGCGCTTGCCATCGTATTTGGTGTGACCCATTTCTACAACTATTTGATTGGCAAACATTTCTTGCTAATAACTGACAACGAGCCATTATCCAGGATTTTTCACCACCATAGGGCATTACCACAGATGACATCTGCCCGCCTGCTCAGATACATTTCTTTTCTTTCTGGATTTGATTACGCTGTACAATTTAAAAGAGGAAAAGAAAACCAGAACGTCGATTGTTTGTCCCGAGCCCCAATTCAGAAATCCAGAACTTCAGTTGATGAGTTTCTTGGTGAGGAAGTAAATCAGCTATACGCTCAAGTGATATTCCAGATTTCAAGTGACAAAATAACATCTTCGACAATCAAAGAAGAAACCCAGAAAGATCCAGAACTCAGCAAAATACTTCGCAATCTTGGTAACAAAGCAGAAGACTCTGAATTTACATTGCTAGATGGTATATTTTTTCGAAAGGACAGGATTGTGATCCCAGGCACCCTGCGTTCCAGCATACTTAATGAACTTCATGAAACACATCTAGGCATTACCAAAATGAAACAGCTTACTCGCCGTTATGTCTATTGGCCCGGCATTGATCGTGATATTGAGAGATTGTTCAAGGGATGTGAAAACTGTGCCCTAACCCAATCGAATCCTCCTAAAGTTCCTGTACATCCATGGAATCCTCCTGAAGATAATTGGGAAAGGGTTCATGTCGATTATGCAGGCCCATATGAAGACTCCTATTTTCTGTTGTGTGTGGATGCAAAGTCTAAGTGGGCCGAAGTTAAGATTGCCAAAAACGCACCCACTACATCTACAACAATTTCTCTGCTGGAAACTATTTTTGCCGCACATGGATACCCGCAAGTTATTGTCTCAGACAACGCCTCAATTTTCCAGAGCGAGGAATTCCATACTTATTGTACTGTCAATGGAATGTTTCAAAAGTTCATTGCACCAGGACATCCAGCTACAAACGGCCTTGCAGAACGCAATGTACAGACTTGAAGCACAGGTTGAAAGCTGTTTCGAACGACCGTGCATCAATCCAGGATAAGATACAGAACATTGTGTTCCGTTACCGTGCAACACCACTTGCTTGTCGTTACTCACCAGCTGAGTAGTATTTGCACCGGAAGCTACAGATTCGCTTGAATGCAATTTTTCCATATCGACCTCAAGCATCAAAACTTGCTGATAAACCAGCACGTTCGTTTCAAGAGGGGGAGAGAATACAGGCCCGATTTTTCATCAACAACAAATATGTTTGGCAGTTTGGGGAAGTCCAGAAACAACTTGGTAAACTCCATTACCTGGTCGTATTGGACTCAGGAAGAACATTAAAAAGACATGTGAACCAACTGAGGACAACACTGGTTCCCAAAACTAAAAAGACTGTAACGTTTGGTCCCAGTCAGTCATTCAGCATTCCAAGGATCCCTTCAGTGATAAATCAACCTGAAGCAGAACATCTGAATGATCAGAATCCTCAACCAGTCCCTGAAGTAACACCGGACCCTCCACGGGGTCCATCACAGAGAACCAGACGTCCACCCATCTGGTTTAAGGATTATGTGATGTAAACATTCAGTCTGTTGTGTTTTCTATGTAAGTGGGGGTGAATGTCATGACCATCAATGGTTTCATAACATTGATGTAGGTGGAGTTGGTGTCGCTTGGACATTGAGACTGAGATACGTTCTTTGGTTTTGCGTGTACATATAATTACTTACTCTTTTGTTATGTGTTACAGTCAATCTCCATTATTATATACATGTTGCTAATAAGTCAAGTTCGATTAAAGGTTGCTATTATTTTTATTCAATAACAGGTGCGTGCATTTCCCATTGATTTACCGTTCCATATCATATGAAGTTATAATACTTAGGAACTAAAACCCACGCCTTATTAACCATCATGGAATCCATTTCGCACTTCATGGCTTTATGCCATTCCTTAGAGTAAGGTGATGTCAAGGCTTCACTTACTGTACATGGTTCACTTTGATCAGAACAATGAGTGTAATGCAGATTGAAATCAGGATATTGTCTTGGTCTTCTTTCTCGCTGGGGGTAGCGACGCGCTTCCTCATTGTGCTGTGATGGATTATCTTGATGATCAGGCTCAACTTCCACTTCTTCATTATGCTGTGGAGCTGGATCTGGAACATACCTATCACATGCAGTCAATAGTGGTTTACTGACTTCAGTGGTTAGGGGTATTATTGTATTCCCTGGTACCACTGGAGGATCTGTTAGAGCGGAGAAAGGCATCTCATAGAAATCACATCTCTCGCTGTGATTAATTCATGGGTTACTGGATGCAGGAGCCGTTATGCCTTTTTCTCATCCGAGTACCAACAAATACCATTCTCTCAGTCTTGGGATCAAGTTTTCTTCTCAGCTGATCTGGAATATGAACGTAGGCATTACATCCAAACACTTTTAAGTGCGTCAGGTCTACTTTCTCACCAGTCCACATTTGTTCTCGTGTTGAATTTGGTGTTTACCGTGCAGGAGACCTGTTGACAAGATAAGCAGCTGTAGGCCTATTGACAGCTTCTGCCCACATGCGTTTGTCACAAGCTGCACCTTGCATCATAGCGAGTGCTCTCTCATTCAGAGTCCTGTTCATGCGTTCTGCAGTTCCATTTTGCTCTGGTGTGTACCTTACTGTTAGCTGATGCTTGATGCCACGCTGTTTGAAAAACTCATCCATAGCTTTATTACAATACTCCCCACCATTGTCAGAGCGTATGACCTTGATTTTACTTTCACACTCAATTTCAACAGAATTAGCAAATTGTTCAAAGATTTCTCTTACCTCACTTTTCCTTTTTAGAAAAAAGACAAAAACCTTCCTTGTATGGTCATCAATGAAGGTGAGAAAATATCTGGCTCCTCCCCAGGATTCCTCAGGCATCGGTCCACACAGGTCACTGTGCAACAGGTCCCGTCGGTTCTTGGCATGATGCTTGGTGGTCTTGAAGTGCTGTCGAGCTTGTTTCCCTTCTATACATGGAACACAGAGCTGCTTTTCACCCGAAAATCAATACCGGTAGCCAAACCATTTTTTAACAAGTCCATCCCCACGTGATTGAGATGGCCTAACCTTTTGTGCCACAATTCTCTAGAATTAAAACTTTTTGAACAAACGCTTTTAGCATCACTTAAACAAGACACTGCTGATGCATTTGCACTTACAGAACCTGAGTTATTTAAGATATAAATTCCATTTGACTCTTCAATCAATAATTGCACATCACCTGTAACTAGACAGTCACTGTCTTGAAACACTTTACAACCTTCTTCATCAAAAACAACTACATGACCCTTTTTAACAATACTGTTCACAGAGAGCAAGTTTGCTGTAAGGTTAGGTACTTACATAACATCGCTCACCTTTGTAAACACATTTGCTTGTACTGGAACATCACCTATGCCGCCACTATATAGTTTACAATCGTTTGCTACGGTGACTTCATATCCAACCTCCTTTTTATCAACAAATTTTGACATCCAATCCACTCTACCAGTCATGTGTTTGGAGACTGCGGAGTCCATGTACCAGCTGTCTGCTGAGTGGGTATCAACTCCAAGTGCTGTGAGCAGAGCCCTACCCTTCTTCTTTTCTTCTTTCTTCTCTAGTGGCTTGGCATCTGCTTGATGTGCTGCTGTCTTGTTTTGGTGTTTGCAATCTTGTTTCCAGTGGCCAATTTTGCGGCAGTTCCAACAGAATGGTTTCTTGGGTTTAGTATTCTTGAATCCACTCCAGTTGGTGTAGAGTGCTGTTTCTTTGCTGGAGCTGCGTTTGTTTTCCTGTAGCAGTTTACATTTCACAAAGTCAGTAGTCAACTCTGCGCCTGAATTTTCCAATGCCATAATCATAGGTTCATAGTCATCAGGTAGTCCCTGCAAGAGCAAGGCACCTAGAAATTCATCATCAAGTGTTTTTTTAACTGCTGCTAGCCGCTGGGAGAGCCCCAAAACTGTGGTGACATATTCTTCCATAGTCTTGAATTGTTCAAGCTTGGTGGAACACAGTTGGCGAAGAATTCTTGTGAGCCTGTTGGCGCCTTTATCTTCATATGCCATCTCGAGCGAATTCCATGCTGCTTTCGCCGGTTTTGCTTCCATGACGTACGGAAAAACACTCTTTTCCACCATAAGGTTAATCTTGCACAAAGCACGTTCGTCGCGCCGTACCTTAACCTCTGCGCCCGTTTTATCATCTTCTGCATAACCAGATATGCACTTCCAAAGATCATCGTGCATAAGATAATTCTTCATCTGGAAACGCCAGTCAATGTAGTTTTCTCACCCCTTCAGTTTCTCGAAGTTATAAAGAGAACCGGTGCTGGATTCCGCCATGATGCACACACTTATTGCACGCGATCACAGTTTTGTTATTTCAAATAGAATCACACTGGTCAGAAAACTATACACTCGTCAATGATCCTGCTGGAGCCCATAACCTGTAGGAGTATATGGCAGGAGGAAGACGTCTAGGCGTATATGCAGTATACATGTTTAATACGAACTGAACGACAAGGTTACAAACAGGCGTATATATACAAAAACATACAAAAGAATCAACGAGAACATTCTCGTATCTAGAACCGCCACCAATGGCGTTGCGCTTCCTGGCGCTGAATTTAAACCATAGATCAGCTGTTGGGTTACATATTTCTAACAAGTATCACTCAACGACACATTTTTAGTAGGGCCAACTGTACAGCAAGATCTGTATTCGATTGTGTTGAGATTCATAACCCATAACATTGCATTTACTGGAGACATTTCAAAAATTCATATACAAATTCTGGTTCACAAGGATGACACTAGATTACAAAGAATCATATGGAGGGAATCTCCCCACACACATGACAAAACTTACTAATTGCTAACAGTCACATATGGTACAGCGTCAGCTCCATATTTAGCAACTCAGTGCCTCAACCAACTAGCTGAAGATGAAGCAGCTTCTTTTCCACTTGCATTAGCTGTTCTAAAAAGAGATTTTTATGTTGACGATGCTCTATGTGGTGCTTCAAACATTTCGGAAGCACTACAGTTGCAAAATGAACTCATTACTTGACTCAACAAAGGAGGCTTTCCCATCAGAAAATGGTGCTCGAACCCTCCAGCAATACTTGAAGCTGTTCCACCTGAAGACAGGGATATGAGTTTACCATTCCAGTTTGACAATAACAATACAATACAATCATTAGGTTTATCATGTCATCCCACATCAGACACATTTTAATTGCAACTAAAATCAAACATGTTCCTGCAAACAGCAGCATGACTAAACGCACAACAACATCCACAGTGGCATCAATCTTTGATCCATTAGGCCTCATTAGCCCATTAGTAATACCCTACAAAATGTTCCTCCAGAAATTGATGTTACATAAACTTGATTGGAATCAGCAGTTTTCTGATGACCTGTCCTCAGAATGGAAGGCACTCCAAAATCAGCTAACACACCTTGATCACATTCAAGTGGACAGACAAGTCTTAGGAACAGGAAGATGTAGTACCATTCAAGTACATAGTTTCTCAGATGCATCTCAAACAGCATATGGAGCATGCATCTATCATAGGTCTGTCGATCAACAAGGAAAAACTTCAGTCAAGCTGTTGTGCTCAAAATCCAGAGTAGCTCCAGTCAAACAAGTTACACTTACTCGTCTTGAATTATTTGCAGCCACATTGTTGGCACACTTGATTCAGAAATCCATTCCAATCCAATCCTAAATCTAGAAATTAATGAAACCTATGTATGGACAGATTATACAGTAGTCTTGCCATGGTTGGCTTCCCCTTCATCACATTGGAAAACAATTTTGTAGCCAACAGAGTATCAGAAATTCAGCAATTAACAAATGTAGAAAATTGGCATCATGTTTCATCTCAAGAAAATCCTGCAGACTTAATTTCCCGAGGAGTTAAGCCTCAAGAGTTGCAGCAATCGACACTATGGTGGTCAGGTCCATTATGGTTATCCGAATCGAATTGCAACATGCCTCAGGCCACGATTGATGAGAATTACCACACCACATTGGAAGAACGAGCAGTAGTTACACTACTTACCACTGAACACACTGACATCATTACTAGATTTTCCTCATTAGCAAGATTTCAAAGAGTTCTTGCCTACTGCAAAAGATTTATCCATAACTCCAAACAGTCAACCAACAAAAAGACAGGACCTTTATCAATTCAAGAACTTCAGAAGTCATTGAATACATGCATTCGCATAGCTCAGACAGAATCATTTAGATTCGATTTACAGAAGCGAGGTGCTGTATCCAATAAGATATAGCTAAAAATCTATGTCCATTTTTACATGACAACATACTCACAGTAGGTGGTAGATTGAAAAACACATCATTACCATTTTCTACAAAACATCAAGTATTATTGCCATCCAAGCATCATCTGACATCACTTATTGTCAAACATGGACACCTACAGCATGCCCATGCAGGACCAGGATTACTGTTAGCATCCATTCGTGAATGTTATTGGATTTTACATGGTAGCAACATAGCCAGACAGTAAGTTCACAATTACCTAATATGTCATAAATTAAAGAGACCAACCATTCATCAGCTCATGGCAAACTACCCCAAGCAACGAGTTCAAGCATCACGTCTATTTAGTGTCTGTGGCGTTGACTATGGAGGTCCAATCTTAATCCGCCCTCTAAATAAGAGAAGTAACATTAAATCATACATTGTATTATTTGTTTGTTTTACAACTAAGGCTGTGCATCTAGAAGTAGTCAGCAGACTTACCACAGATGCATTCATAGCAGCATTACGCCGGTTCATTGCCAGAAGAGGCAAACATCCAGATATTTACAGTGATAATGCTACAATATTTATTGGAGCTAACAAGGAGCCGTACTGCGTGGAGAAATTTCGCCAAGGCCCTATGCTCCGGAAGGAGCGGCAGGAATTAAGTAAGTAAACAAGGAGCTACAACACCTTCATCAATTTATAACATCACATAGAGAGGAAATTGCGAGTAACCTAGCAAACAGAGGTATCAACTTGCATTACATTCCCCCACGATCACCCCATTTTGGAGGGCTATGGGAAGCTGGCATAAAATCTGTTATCATTTTCATCGAGTTGTTGTAAACTCTTCGCTAACCTTTGAAGGACTCGTTACTGTGTTCACACAAATTGAGGATTTTCTAAACTCTAGACCCCTAACAGTTCTATCCTCAGATCCCCTTGATCCTCAAAGTCTCACTCCAGGTTATTTTTTAAGTGGTGACAGTCTAAACTCAATCCCTGAACCCAATCTGACTTTAATTCCAAGCAATAAACTTTCAATGTGGAAACGGTTGCAGCAAATGGTGCAACATTTCTGGACAAGATGATACAAGGAGTACTTAACGCAGCTTCAAAGTAGATCTAAATAGTTCTCATAGCAGAAAAACATCCAAGTTGACACGGTAGTCATTATCAAGGAGGACAAGCTTCCTCCTCTTCAGTGGAAAATAGGCATCATCGAGAAACTTCACCCTGGTGCAGATGGACTGGTGCGAGCAGTCACCATAAGAACTGCCAATGGAAGATTCAGGTGGCCAATAGTGAAAGTGTGTCCCCTACTCGATGAGTGAAATATTTCCTGAAAGTGTGTTATTTTGTTGTGACATGTTACTACTGGGAATTTCATTGTATATAAGTGTTCTTTTAATTGACATACATTTTTATTGTTATTGTGTTGAAAAGGACAAAACTCAGTTTGCTGAGATACAATATGAACAGTGATGAGCTCACATTTGAATGCTAATTCAATTTTGTGTTTTGCCAACTTCTTTTATTTTTTTTACTTTTTAATGGATTCAGGTAAGGTTTTATGTGTAACCTTCCTCAGTTCCTGTGTACAGTTATTTATTGATTGCATTCAATCAACAGGAGGGAGTATGTTTGTGCCTTTCTATTCTTTGATTGTTAGATTTTCTTTTGTTTTTCTTCATGTTCTTTGCTAACTCATGGTCAGTCTTGTCTTTATTAAAATGAGCATCTAAGAGATGAGATCCAGTGATCCCCTCCGTGTTTTATTTTAATATACAGTTCACTTGCCCAGCATCATGAGTCAATCATTCAGCACAAAACAAATGATCCTTTAAAAATATTAGTTTTAATGCAGGTCTAGAAACATACACCGTACAATAAATATACAGAAACCATTAGCAGTCTATACTTAAGCTTCTTCCTTATAGAGCACACTCACCCCTTTTTACTTTCTCTTCCAGCTAATCCTCCACTAATTAGTCCCATGCCATGGCTTGAAATACCCACACCACTTCTGCTGGTACACTAGGCGCAGAAATTTGCAATAATCTGTCACACACCACTAAATGCTTGTCTTCATCACAGTTCCTGAATAATTCACACTGCTTCGCTGTCTGAAGAATCTGGCAAATTAGAAAACAGTCTAACACTCTGTATCGCAATTCGTATGGCACGTCGCTCCAGTTGGGTAGATTATAGGTTAGGGAATAACCCACCCACCAAGGGAAGATGATTAAGAGAAGGAAGTAGATTTGGGATTTGGAAAAGAAGGATAGAAAAATAGGTGGAGAGTCCCACAAAATTAATAAGTTTAGATTTAAATCCACTTTGAAGAAGTTGCCAATGGGAATTAACTCTCGGATACCTAAAGTAGGTACGAGCTTGGTCGAGGCTAACGGGAACCGCAGCTAGGACTTGGGCGGTTTGCAAGAGAGAGGCTCTAGTACATTTCCTCCCGAGCATGTATAAAAGTACTATGGGGAAGGGTAATGGTCTGGCAAGACTGAGAGGAACAAATTTACTGTATGTCTTCCTAAAGAAATTAGGTTTTACCAAGTGATTCAAAGAATGCCAATGATTTAACTCAAGCTTGGTATTTTCAATTTCCAAAATTATGGAGTTCCTGTAAGAGCGACCAAGTGTCTCTAAGACGAAATATGATAAAAGATTATGCCTTATTATGTAATCTTGGTAAATGAACCAATGGTTGCATTGGACGATGGCTAAGCTTTTACTCAGCGAGGAGCCGGCTAAAAGTTTAGACAAAAAGAAACACTTATTTTTTAGAAAACTGACCATAAGTTTTCGGAGAGGGTCTCCACAAGCAGGTAGTTGGCTTAGCGAACTTTACTTGCCTTACTGGCCAATTAGAATTAGCTATTATCGCTAAGAAGAACTTTAGTAAGGTGAAAATTAAGAGTTCTTGCTCAAATGCAACAAATAGTGAAAGCTCTATTAATGATTTTAATATCATTGAGTGAGGAGAGTCAAGGAAGACAGGATCTTGCCTAAACTTTATATTCGAAAATGAAAAGCAAAGGGAAAAGATTTGTTTATTTTACAATTAGAAAAAAAATTAATGAAATTAACAATTATGCAATATAATTTTAATAAACATGGTTCATTTGAACTTTTTAACAAGTAGGGTCGCAGACCTCTTAACATTAAACGGTTGCTCCAGGCAATTGACAATTTAAAAGGTTTCAAACCTTACATATTTCTAAAATCTGTATAAGATTTAAACAAATGAACAATAAAATAATTAAAGCTTGAACGGGAATTGAAGTACAAAAAGTGCACCTTAAGAAATTCTGGAGAGAATGTTCTAGAGAAAGTGACGACTTTAAAAATAACAATAATAACAACGTGAAAATAAAATAGAAGTTCCTACAACTTCTTATATTTATACAGAATTAATATATGAGAATTAAACAAAGAGGGCAGGTCACTTACTGTGAACCTGAAAAGTTAATCAGAAGGAAGGTTCTAGACCCCTTATACTTTGAATAAGACTCGCCAGTCAAATGAGGCAGTTTTCATTTAGCGAGACCAAAAAATAACTCACTCAAGAGTTGAGAGAATTGTTTTCCCTGCTTTTGAAGGGAGGAACAATGTAAATTTAAAACTTGTATCACACAAGAAATTATGCAGAATTTAATTAATGTTAAACTAGCAAAGTTGGAAGGGCACTTCGTAAGTAACACCTTATAGAAAGTTACAATTTTATAAATAATGGTTGTTAGTAGAAGGTTAAGGAAAGATCATTGGGATATAGGATCAATGTTCATGGCCGTATTTAATATAACCGGACGATCGCGACGCGGTAGAAACGTGGAGAAAGCACTGTTTATCACTGTAGTCTATGAAGATGGATTCAAAGTTCACTATAGAAACACTAAAGTTCATGAAAAAGAAAGTTATTGCAATTATGGAAAGAACTGATTGCACTATATAGATGAGAGTCTATTACTTAAAAAAGTTGTAATTTACAATTAAATGCGCCATAGAATTTTCCAGAGGTTCCAGCGGAGGACGAAAATTCACTGTTGTAGTAATTTAGTTTTAAACAGAATTCTCCCAAGTACGTGAGAAATGCATGACGGCAGGACTCGTAGATTGAGTACCGAATCTGGAAAGTTCCAGAACAATCCCAGTAGAAAATGGGGTTGAGAAAATCCAACGGCGGAAATAACTTTGTAATTATAGACAGCGGGTATTAGATAATATCCCACGTAGCGAGAGGGTTTCTCGTTTAAAGCTTAAGAAAAGCTCTTTTTAATAAGGTTGGCTTATACAAGAAAAAGCTCAACATTGCAAATCCCACGAAGAGTGATTATTGCCCCAAAGTAAATAGTTTCACACTGCCTATAAATTATAATTAAAATCACTTGGAAGTTAAAACCATGAAGATGAGGTTAAAACTTTTAAAAAGGTACTTATCTTGAGTTCATGTTGAAGTCGAAGATTTCGATGATGATTACTTAGCCATCATGGCGTAGAAGAGGGTGAGCCTCTTGGTTTGAGGAGGCTAAGCTCGAGCGGAGCTTTGACTGAACGAGTCAACTGCAGACGGAGAAGTGAGAGCAGCACAGCGGAGCACGGAGGGTCCAAGAAAAGGGGGAAAGAGAGGGGGGTAGGAGACAAAAGGAGAACATATAAGCATTGCCAACTTAGCAAAACATAATTGATTTCTTGGTGAGCTGGTCTTCAAGGAGTTGATAGATGATACTAGCGCAGCATGGTGAGTAAAGAAGTAGACGTAGTCCTCTTGCTCAAGGAGAAAGTAGCTAACGATGGTAACGAGATCTGGTAGCCAAATGGATAAGTAAGTCATCTTGCACGATGAGGAATTGAGTAGCTTCAGAGGTTCGCTACTAGATGACGCTAGGTGGATCACAGAAGTTATATATCTGAAACATACTCATGAAGACATAAGAGACATGCCCAACAAGGAGAAAACAGATGATCACTGTTGGTGTTTGGCAAAGAGGAAGGAAGAAATGAACATGCAAAGAGCAATAGACATTATATCTCTCGTACCGTGTATTCAAAGAATACACCATACTGGGGGGACAAACACCAACAGCGAGCAAGAAAGCAGTTACACATTTATTGGAAGCGGAGCGATCAAAGACAGTGGTCTTGTGATCGGTCCATTTGTATTCAAGATTGTGGCCACCCTGACTCTCCCGTCTCTTCCAGGGTAACAGTCGGTCACCCTACCAGAAATCCATACTAGGGGGGGTGAAATATCCCTAACCAAGACCAAGTCCCCTACTTTAATGTCGGGACTGGAAAGAAACCACTTCTGCCTCCGTTGCAGGGAAGTTAAATATTCCAAGTTCCACCTTTTCCAAAAGGAATTACGGAGGGCTTCAAGTTTCCGCCAAGCGATAGGTAGATTAGAATCCCTGTAAGAATTAGGAAGAGGAGGAGGGGCAGAAAGAGAAGTGCCGATAAGGAAGTGACCAGGAGTGAGTGGAAGTAGGTCATCAGGGTCATTGGAAAGTGGAGTTAAAGGGCGAGAGTTAACAACACCTTCAATCAAAACAGACAGTGAATTGAATTCTTCGTAAGTCAGAATTCGATTACCTAAGACTTTTCTTAAATGACGTTTAGTGAGCTTTACGCAGGATTCCCACCTACCACCATGATGCGGAGCGTAAGGAGGTATGAAGCGCCATTTGAAACCTTTTGAATAAGAAAAATTAGAGATTTGTTCCATGGCAGGAGAGGAAGTGAGAGCTTTCTTCCACAGGGAGGCTGCGCCCTGAAAGGTGGAAGCGTTATCAGAGAACATCTCAGAAGGAACACCACGCCTAGCGGTGAAACGAGAGACAGCTGATAAAAAATAAGAAGTAGAAGCATTCGTTACTAGTTCCAAGTGGATTGCGCCAGTAACCATGCAAACAAAGAGAGAAACATAAAGCTTACCAAACAATTTGCGCTTAGCTTCAGGAGAGTTTCGTTGATATTGGAACGGACCCATATAGTCCACGCCAGTTAAAGCAAATGGGCGTATAGGAGAAGAACGAAAAGAGGGCAGATCGCTCATTAATTGAGTGTTGATTTTAGGTTTCGCTTTGAAACAAGGAATGCACTTATGAATTACAGAAGAAACTTCATGAATTCCATTTATAATCCAGTACTTTTCTCTTAAGAGGCAGAGCAGAGTACGTGTACCAACATGAAGATTACGATAATGAAAGTCACGTATAATTAAAGAAGTAACGTGATGTTTGGAAGGCAAAATAACGGGATGCTTTTTGTCCTCAGAGAGTAAAGATTGCGAGAGCCTTCCACCTACCCTAAGTAATCCATGGTCATCAAGGAACGGGGCTAAAGCACGAAGACGGCTGGATTTGGGAAGATCTCTTCTAGAAGAAAGCAATGACAATTCAGAAGAAAAGGCTTCTTGCTGTGTCAGTTTTAAAATCTTAATGGTAGCGAGATTCAATTCATGATTGGTAAGGTGTGGTTTAGGGAGAAGAGGTTGGTCAACCACAAGATATTTCCATCTAAGGAGATAGGCAACAATCCGTAGTAATTTATGGAAGGAAGAATAGCGTGACAACAAAGGATGAGATGCGTTGGAAACAAGACACGAAGCAATGGGTAGAGGTACTTTAGCGTCAGGCAAGTTGGAGTTTGTGGCTGGGGGTTTAGAAGGCCATGAGGAAGATTCGTCGATTAACCACGAGGGCCCATGCCAGTACAATTGGGAAGCTGCCAATTGAGAGGGTAAACAACCACGAGAGATGATATCAGCTGGATTATCCGCACTGGGAACATGCCTCCATTGACATCCAGAAGAAAGAGTTTGAATTTTGGAAACCCTGTTTGCGACAAAAGTTTGCCAGTGAGAGGGGTTTTTGGCGATCCAAGAAAGGGCGATCATGGAATCGCTCCAGAGATAAATTTGCGAGAATTCGATCTTTAATACTTCCCGTAATTTCTTGACAAGTTCTGCAGCCATTAGTGCAGCGCACAATTCGAGTCTAGGCAAAGTGATAGTTTTAAGAGGAGCGACCTTCGATTTGGCACAAACAAGGTTAGAAACTGGAGATCCATAAAGTGAGTCGTGATAAACTAAATATGCACAGCAACCATAAGCTTTTTCGGAACTGTCCGCGAACACATGAAGGAAAAAAGATGCATTAGAATGAGAGCTGATTAAATTCCTGGGAATTTCAATGAGGGAAAGATCCAGCAAATTGCTGCGAAACGAGAGCCAACGATTCAGAAAAGAAAGAGGGACAGCGTCATCCCATTCACATTTAAGTGACCACAGCTCTTGCATGAAGAGTTTGGCTATGACAATAACTGGGGCAAGAAATTGAAGCGGATCAAAACTTTTTGCGATTTCAGAGAGAATTTGTCTTTTTGTATTAGGAAGCTCTTCTGCGAGCGAAACTTTATAGATAAGAGTGTCAGTGCTAGTGCACCAATGAACTCCTAGAGTTTTTATAGATTCGGAGTTTCCACAAATTTCGACAGAAGAGGGATCTACGTCTTCAATGGGAAATTGGGCGAGAAACTCAGGGGAGTTGGAGTTCCACTTATGAAGTGGGAAACCTCCATTCCTTAGTAATGCTTGAAGTTCTAAAGACACAAAAGAAGCTTCTTCCAAAGTAGAGAAGGACTGCAAGTAATCGTCAACATAGAATGACGTAGTTAGTGCCTCAGAGGCTTTGGGGTTAAATAAATGACCATCTTGTGAGGCAAGCAAGTGTAGGGATCGGATAGCAAGGAAAGCAGAGGGTTTTAAGCCATAAGTAACCGTTTTCAAGCGAAATACCTTAATGGGCTTACTGGTTTCATCACGCCACAAGATTCTTTGAAGATCTCGTTGTTCTGGTTGAATTAACACTTGACGGTACATCTGTTTTATGTCGGCTATGACAGCTGTGGGAAATAATCGAAAATTTAAGAGTATAGCAGATAAATCTGATTGAATAGCAGGACCAGAATAAAGAGTATCGTTAAGGCTGTTGCCATTAATGTCGGGTGATGAACCATTGAAAACAACTCGGATTTTATCTTTTACAAGAGGGTTTTTCCACACGGGATGGTGATTTAAATAAACCGTTTCGATTGGAGGGTGCAATTCATCATCGGATTTGTTAACAACTTCCATATGATCCAAGCTTTCATACTCATCCATGAAATCAGTGTACTGTTGTTTAACAAGAGGTTCCTTCTTGAATTTGCTCTCGATAGCAAAGAGAGCTTTTCGAGCTTTGGGCTGAGAGTTGATAAGTTTAGGAGGATTATTTAATCTTGGCATTTGAACAACGAACCGGCCATCAGAAGAACGAGTGGTCGTGTTCAAAAAAAGTTGCTCACAGAATTCATTTTCTGAAGAAGTTACATTAGGAGAATCAACATTTTCAAGCCTCCAAAACTGTTCCAGATCAGTATTGGAGAAGTAACATTGCGATGTAGGTTGGGGTGAATAATGGGGAAGTTGCCCTGTGACAATCCATCCAAAATTAGTGTCTCTAGCGACCACGTTTGAGGATAGCTTGCGAACCTGTTTCCGAAGGCAGTTCCAAAAGACATTGGCACTAAAGAGTATGTCGATGGGATTTTGTATGTTAAACGAAGGATCGGCTAACCTTAAATGCGAGGGAATGTTTAACCCCGAAATATCAACCGAGTGACTAGGAGTGTCTTCTCCAATGCTATTGAGAATTAGACAATTAAGTTTAAGAAAGTTGTTTCTATGACAAGTATCTCTTATGGTTAGTTTTGAAAATTGTAAAGCTTGCGATTTTGAGCTGTTGATGCCCGACACATTGATAGAAGTGGGGTTTACGGGTAGGCCTAGTTTTCTAATCAGAGAATTAGATACAAAATCATGAGTTGCCGCTGAGTCTAGAAGACCGCGTGCACGGACCCAGTTGCCAAAGTTATCCTGAACGTCAATTTGGACAGTAGACAACAATACTTGAGCACTGCGAATGGAATTAGCATTTTGAATGTATGATGAAGCATTAGAACTGTTAACACTATCATTTTTAGGAGAAGTGGATGCTGTTGATGACCTTGCCTGATCATGACGATGTAGCAGAGTATGATGAGCCTTTTCACAATGGTAGCAAAGTCTTGTGGACTTACAGTTAGAAGCAGAATGAGTAGGCGCTAGGCAGTTGAAACAATGTTTATTTTGGGCGACTAATTTTCGTCTGTCATCAACTGACATTTCTTTAAAGGATTTGCAGAGGTATAGGGCATGGGGATCTTTACAAAGTATGCACTTTTCCGGTTCGTTTAAACTTTTGCGAGGTTCACCTTGCGTGTTTAAAACAATAGAGCTAGCAACACGACGTTCACTAGACCTAGTTGGGTAACCACTAATGTTTGATTTGAATTTCGATGAGTTGGACCCTGGTTTTTGGGTATTAGACGCTGAGCGTTCGCTTTTGGGTTTGATGGACATTAATTCGAATTTGGAACTAGGAGATGAAGGTTCGCTCTGATTAGCTAGCGCAGTCAAAAGTTGGCATCTAGCATTTATGAAAGTGACTAAATGCTCGTAAGAGTAGTCGTCTTCCTTAGAAAGTTCAATTTCCCAAGCTTTGAGGGTAGCAGCATCAACTTTAGAAACTACTAAATGTATTAGGAAAGTATCCCAATGTTCAGTAGGCTGCTCTAATTGGGACAAAGCTTTAACGTGGAGTTGGGTAGTGTCAACTAAAGTACGCAAACTAGTGACGTCATTGTGCTGTGACGCAGGTAGGTTAAATAGAGCCTTAATATGGCGTTGAATACGTAAACGTGAATTTCCATATCTTTCTTTTAATAAGTTAAAGGCAATGGGGTAATTTTCGGCACGCAGAGGAAGTGCTTCAACTAACTGCAAAGCTTGACCTCGAAGGATAGATCTCAAGTAATGAAACTTGTAAATGACTTGAATGTCTTCATTGTCATGAACAAGGGAGCAAAATAATTCATAGAAAGAATCCCAAGTGGATTCATCTCCAGAAAAATGGGGTAAATCAATTTTCGGTAAAGTAGGTTTGGGCTTGTGAGTGCTCTCACGGAAAGAAGTTTGGGGTTCGTGACGGGAACCAAGAACAGAAGCGTCCTTTTTCTGCTCCTCTTCGAGTTGGCGTATTATTTTGAAAGCAGAACCTATGCCTTCGTAATATAAGTTCTCTACTTCTACACGATCTTCTGTTTGATTGAGCATACAAGTTTCAATTTCAGTTTGAATGTTACAGTAGTTTTCATAAGAACGTTCAAAATCCTTTACACGATGTTTCAACAAATCTAATTGCGCGTCTGAGGGATCTAATTCTTTTATGTACCTTCTGAATCGGGTAATTTGCCCTTTATAGGATGCTCGTTTAGAAGTAAGTTTTTCATCCTTATCCTTATCAGTGGGAGCCATATTAAAGAAGATAAATGAAAATGTAACTCACGAAACTGTGGAACCTTGGAAATGCTGTAAAGCTGGCAGCAGCGAATGAGTAGAAAGAATGGGACACACCATAGGAGACAGGAGCGGCCTCTTTCCCGTTCACAGGCTTTGCACGATGTGGTTATAGCTGAAATATTCAATACAGATATTAGAAATATGCAAAGTATTGTCAAATGACACTTTTTTAAAAGGAGAGAAGAAAAAATGGGCTCTCCCGGGTTTCTGGGACCAAATTTTGGGTAGAAAACAGTCTAACACTCTGTATCGCAATTCGTATGGCACGTCGCTCCAGTTGGGTAGATTATAGGTTAGGGAATAACCCACCCACCAAGGGAAGATGATTAAGAGAAGGAAGTAGATTTGGGATTTGGAAAAGAAGGATAGAAAAATAGGTGGAGAGTCCCACAAAATTAATAAGTTTAGATTTAAATCCACTTTGAAGAAGTTGCCAATGGGAATTAACTCTCGGATACCTAAAGTAGGTACGAGCTTGGTCGAGGCTAACGGGAACCGCAGCTAGGACTTGGGCGGTTTGCAAGAGAGAGGCTCTAGTACATTTCCTCCCGAGCATGTATAAAAGTACTATGGGGAAGGGTAATGGTCTGGCAAGACTGAGAGGAACAAATTTACTGTATGTCTTCCTAAAGAAATTAGGTTTTACCAAGTGATTCAAAGAATGCCAATGATTTAACTCAAGCTTGGTATTTTCAATTTCCAAAATTATGGAGTTCCTGTAAGAGCGACCAAGTGTCTCTAAGACGAAATATGATAAAAGATTATGCCTTATTATGTAATCTTGGTAAATGAACCAATGGTTGCATTGGACGATGGCTAAGCTTTTACTCAGCGAGGAGCCGGCTAAAAGTTTAGACAAAAAGAAACACTTATTTTTTAGAAAACTGACCATAAGTTTTCGGAGAGGGTCTCCACAAGCAGGTAGTTGGCTTAGCGAACTTTACTTGCCTTACTGGCCAATTAGAATTAGCTATTATCGCTAAGAAGAACTTTAGTAAGGTGAAAATTAAGAGTTCTTGCTCAAATGCAACAAATAGTGAATGCTCTATTAATGATTTTAATATCATTGAGTGAGGAGAGTCAAGGAAGACAGGATCTTGCCTAAACTTTATATTCGAAAATGAAAAGCAAAGGGAAAAGATTTGTTTATTTTACAATTAGAAAAAAAATTAATGAAATTAACAATTATGCAATATAATTTTAATAAACATGGTTCATTTGAACTTTTTAACAAGTAGGGTCGCAGACCTCTTAACATTAAACGGTTGCTCCAGGCAATTGACAATTTAAAAGGTTTCAAACCTTACATATTTCTAAAATCTTTATAAGATTTAAACAAATGAACAATAAAATAATTAAAGCTTGAACGGGAATTGAAGTACAAAAAGTGCACCTTAAGAAATTCTGGAGAGAATGTTCTAGAGAAAGTGACGACTTTAAAAATAACAATAATAACAACGTGAAAATAAAATAGAAGTTCCTACAACTTCTTATATTTATACAGAATTAATATATGAGAATTAAACAAAGAGGGCAGGTCACTTACTGTGAACCTGAAAAGTTAATCAGAAGGAAGGTTCTAGACCCCTTATACTTTGAATAAGACTCGCCAGTCAAATGAGGCAGTTTTCATTTAGCGAGACCAAAAAATAACTCACTCAAGAGTTGAGAGAATTGTTTTCCCTGCTTTTGAAGGGAGGAACAATGTAAATTTAAAACTTGTATCACACAAGAAATTATGCAGAATTTAATTAATGTTAAACTAGCAAAGTTGGAAGGGCACTTCGTAAGTAACACCTTATAGAAAGTTAAAATTTTATAAATAATGGTTGTTAGTAGAAGGTTAAGGAAAGATCATTGGGATATAGGATCAATGTTCATGGCCGTATTTAATATAACCGGACGATCGCGACGCGGTAGAAACGTGGAGAAAGCACTGTTTATCACTGTAGTCTATGAAGATGGATTCAAAGTTCACTATAGAAACACTAAAGTTCATGAAAAAGAAAGTTATTGCAATTATGGAAAGAACTGATTGCACTATATAGATGAGAGTCTATTACTTAAAAAAGTTGTAATTTACAATTAAATGCGCCATAGAATTTTCCAGAGGTTCCAGCGGAGGACGAAAATTCACTGTTGTAGTAATTTAGTTTTAAACAGAATTCTCCCAAGTACGTGAGAAATGCATGACGGCAGGACTCGTAGATTGAGTACCGAATCTGGAAAGTTCCAGAACAATCCCAGTAGAAAATGGGGTTGAGAAAATCCAACGGCGGAAATAACTTTGTAATTATAGACAGCGGGTATTAGATAATATCCCACGTAGCGAGAGGGTTTCTCGTTTAAAGCTTAAGAAAAGCTCTTTTTAATAAGGTTGGCTTATACAAGAAAAAGCTCAACATTGCAAATCCCACGAAGAGTGATTATTGCCCCAAAGTAAATAGTTTCACACTGCCTATAAATTATAATTAAAATCACTTGGAAGTTAAAACCATGAAGATGAGGTTAAAACTTTTAAAAAGGTACTTATCTTGAGTTCATGTTGAAGTCGAAGATTTCGATGATGATTACTTAGCCATCATGGCGTAGAAGAGGGTGAGCCTCTTGGTTTGAGGAGGCTAAGCTCGAGCGGAGCTTTGACTGAACGAGTCAACTGCAGACGGAGAAGTGAGAGCAGCACAGCGGAGCACGGAGGGTCCAAGAAAAGGGGGAAAGAGAGGGGGATAGGAGACAAAAGGAGAACATATAAGCATTGCCAACTTAGCAAAACATAATTGATTTCTTGGTGAGCTGGTCTTCAAGGAGTTGATAGATGATACTAGCGCAGCATGGTGAGTAAAGAAGTAGACGTAGTCCTCTTGCTCAAGGAGAAAGTAGCTAACGATGGTAACGAGATCTGGTAGCCAAATGGATAAGTAAGTCATCTTGCACGATGAGGAATTGAGTAGCTTCAGAGGTTCGCTACTAGATGACGCTAGGTGGATCACAGAAGTTATATATCTGAAACATACTCATGAAGACATAAGAGACATGCCCAACAAGGAGAAAACAGATGATCACTGTTGGTGTTTGGCAAAGAGGAAGGAAGAAATGAACATGCAAAGAGCAATAGACATTATATCTCTCGTACCGTGTATTCAAAGAATACACCACCAGTCACTCGTAACCACAACACCTCTGTCGTACTGCAGCAGGATAGCCTGCCTAAAAACTTACTAAACTCCCAGTGGCCAGGGTCGCTCTTTATATCGGGGCTGATGACTCAACATATGTTTCCAAAGTAGAACAGGGTTTTCGGACCCTCCGGAGAATTCCAATACCAAGTGAGCCGTGAAGTTTCGAGACGGTGTATTTGTTCTCGCTGCTCGTTGCGCAAGCTCTGGTTGAAACAGAGTCCAGGGATAGCCTAGGACGGGCTGTGAGTCACGCGCGAGGTGATGATGCAACCCAGCACTCGTAACACTGCTTTCCTAAAAAGCTGATCGCTTCGATCAGTCATTGGCCCGTCTGTGTCCCTCCGTAGGCTCCCAGGCGATCACTATGCACGATCTTCATCTTCGCCCTCGGGCTCCGCTGCATCCTGTAAACGACATCGTTGATCCGTTTCAAGACTCGGTACGGGCCTTCCCAAGATTTCTGCAGTTTGAGTGACAAACCTTTCTTCCGTAATGGATTGAAGAGCCAGACCAGATCATCCACATGGAATCCGCCGGCATCCGTCTGCTGGTTGAATCGGATCTTCATTGGGTCGGTCTCGATCCGCAGTCTCCTCCTTGCGAACGCGTGCACGTTCTCCAGTCGGTCCACCAGTTCTTGGCCATACTGGCTTACCGGGGCCGGATCGTCTCAAGGTCAGTCGAAGGCAAGGTCGATAGGTGGACGGAGTTCTCTCCCAAACATGGCTCGGGCTGGTGTGCACCCAGTGGCTTCATGCACGGCGGCGCGGTAGGCCAGGAGAAATAGTGGAAGATGTCTGTCTCAATGTCTCTTGTGCTCGTTGACGACTATCCGGAGATGGTTCTCGATGGTGCGATTGAACGCTCTACCATCCCGTCGAACTGGGGGTGTAGCGGCGTCGTCTTTTTCTTCCGGATTCCCAGCAGCTGGCATAGGTTCTGGATCAACTGCGACTCGAAATTCTTCCCTTCGTCGGAGTGCAGCTCCAAGGGTACTCCGTACCGGCTGATGAATTCCTTCACCAGCGTCTCTGCGATCGACGCGGCCTCTTGGTTAGGGAGTGCATACGCCTCCGGCCATTTGGTGAAGTAGTCGCTGACGGCCAATATGTAACGGTTCCCTGCTTCGCTCAACGGCAATGGCCCAGCAACATCGATGGCCACTCTCCCCATGGGGCCGGCCACGTTGTAGGTCTCCAGGGGGCCCCTTCGTCTTCGTCCTGGGCCCTTGCTAGCTGCGCAATCGTGGCACCTCGCGCAGTAGTTCTCCACGTCTGATCGGCATCCAATCCAGTAGAAACGCTCTCTCAGTTTCTCCAGGGTCATCTTTACCCCCAGATGTCCACCAGACGATCCTCCGTGGACTTCATTGAAGACTTCCTCCGTCATAGCCTTTGGAACGACGACTTGTTCCCGAGAAGTCTTCCCGTCGGTGCTCTCCCAGGTACGGCAGATGAGGCCATCCCTTACAATCAGCGATCCTACTGCGCCCAGTAGGACTTAAACTTCGGGCTGCAGTCACTCACAATGTTCCCCCCGGGTCTGGGAACACAGGCCCTCTTCCATTCGGCTATCAGTCCCAAGTCATCATCTTCCGCTTGTGCCCGTGTGAAAGATTCGCGGCTCCAGTTCCATTGAAGTTCCACGGTAGTCCTTCGGCACTGTACCCCGGTGTTCTCCTCCCTTCTGGCACAGAAGGTGCAGTTTTCGGGGCAGGGTATTCGTGACACAGCGTCGTCGTTAGAATGCAGTTGGCCTTTCCTGTGTTGGATCTAAAAGTTGTATGTTGGAGCCTCTCTAACCACCGCGCGAGTTGACCCTCAGACTGCTTGAAGTTCAGGAGCCACCGCAGGGACGCATGGTCGGTCCTGATGAGAAATTCTTGCCCGTACAAGTACTTGTGGAAGTGTTCAATGGTCTTCACGATGGCAAGCAGGTCCTTTCTGGTGACGCAGTAGTTCCTCCCTGGCTTTGACAAGGCCTTGCTGAAATAGTCCACTACTCTCTCCTCGCCGTCTACTACTTACGACAGGACTCACCCTATAACGAAGTCGTTGGCATCGGTACCAACGATGAACTGTGTTACAGGTCTGGGGTAGGCCAGAATAGGTGCGGTGCAGAGAGCCTGCTTGAGTTGCTCGAAGGCTTTGTGACATTCTGCTGTCCACGTGAAGAGTTGGTCCTTCTCGGTCAGCCGATGCAGTGGTTTGGCGATGTCGGCGAATCCCCTCACGAAGCGACGGTAATATGTGCTGAGCCCCAGGAAGCTTCGTAACTGGGACTTGTCCTTCGGAACTGGCCACTCCCTCACAGCTGCGGTCTTCTCTGGGTCGGTGAGCACCCCTTCCTCGGAGAAGATATATCCAAGGTACTGGACCGGCTTCTGGAAGAGCTGACACTTGTTGGGGATCAACTTCAGCCGGGCAGCCTATAGCTTCATCAAGATCTTCTTCAGGTTGCTGTAGTGCTCCTAGAAGCTCCTCCCCAGAACGATGACGTCATCTAGGTAGACCAGGCAGGTCTTCCAGTGTAGTTCCCCCAGAATGGATTCCATTAGTCTTTCGAAGGTCGAGGGGGCGTTAAACAAACCAAATGGCACGACGGTGAACTGACAGAGTCCGCTGCCCATAGAGAACGCCGTTTTCTCGCGGTCCGTAGGATGGACCTCCACCTGCCAGTAGCCACTCTTCAAATCTAAGGTGGAGAACCAACTTGACCCTGATATGGTGTCCAGGGTGTCGTCGATCCGGGGTAGAAGGTAGCTATCCTTCTTCGTGATTCGTGACGTCATTCACCCGCCTGTAGTCCACGCAGAACCTGGTGGAACCGTCCTTCTTCTTCACTAGCACGACCGGAGAACTCCAAGGACTATGTGATGGCTCGATCACCTCCTTCTCCTTCATCTCTTCTACCATCTGGTTGACTTCGGCTTGCTCAGCGAGCGCGGCACGTCGGAATGGGGCCCTAATCGGTGCGCTGTCCCCGACGTCTATTCTGTGCTGGATCAGTTTTGTCCTGCCGAAATCGTTGCTCCCCAAGAGAAGACATCTCGGAATTCGCGTAGCAGTTCCTGAAGTTGGCGTGATTGCTCCTCGTCTGGATGGTCCTGGGATCCTTGGTACAGCTTCTGTAGTTCTTCTGGCAGGGCACGTCTTCTTCGGATGTCTGTCTGCAGGGGTCCGTCCGTCGTGTCTGTGTTGCGGGAAATCCAGGTAACGGGCTCACAGACTCCTAGGGTGGTATCCCGGTGAACCGTAATGTCATAGTCGTTCAGGTTGGAAAGGCGGACGTACGGACGAGACGTCACGTCGCGTTGATGAGGATCTTGGCAATTAGCAATCTTTTTGTCTGGATGCCCTCATATTTTGGCTCGATGACAGCCGCCACTCCCTCAGTAGTTCCGTCGACAATTACGGCAGCGTTGACCTCCGTCCTGACGGGAACGATGACGTCCTCTCTCAGCCTTACTCGTCGTGCGGTGATGGCCTCGTGTGCTGGTTGCAAAGCAAGTTCCTCACGTCCGTAGTGGAGAGTGGTGGTACTCAGGTCAAGGATGATGTTGTTCTGGTCTAGAAAGGCCAGTCCGATGATCACTTCGCTACATCAGCCACGAGCACTGGATGCTTCACCACCCGTCGACCAATGACGAACTCCAGTGATGCTTCGCCATGTACCTGTGCGGTTATTAGTTGGAGGTTCCTTTGTGTGGGTCGCACTCTCCACTTCGGGATCACGATGGGATTGACGATGGTCCTCGTTGACCCGTGTCGATCAGTATAGGCCAGCTCACTCCGTTGACAACTCCGTCGACCATCAGGCTGCTATTGTCCCTCCGTAACTTGTCACATGGACTTGGACCGCCGGGGATTGACAACTGTCACAAGCTAACCTTTGCTTCCTAAGGCTGGCTAATACTCGTTTCCCTGGGCCGCGCGGTTTCCGGATGACTGATTTTCTGACCGAAACCCTCGGCGGCGATCACCGCAGTCCTTTATCAGGTGGCCTTTCTTACCACATGTCCAGCAGGTCGGTAGTCCTCTTCCGAGCAACCTCTCTGGGTGTCTTTCGGCTGCGTCGTTGTTGGTGATGCTGCGACTATTGAAGATCCGGCCTAGCGCCTGCATCAATTCATCGGCCAGGGGCTTGTTCTCGTTGGATTTCACTGATTCGTCGACGTCCACTTGACGCACCCACGCGTGCATTCTAGATGCCTGCTTTGCCGTCTAGAATTCAAGTGCGTGGCTCAGAGCATCTGTAAGGATCTTATTGCGCGCGAGTCGCAGTGCCTGTTGAGTGTCCATGTCCCGTAGCCCGTCGGTGAAGGTCTGCGTCGAAATCTGTTCCAGGAAGTCGGCCGGCGCTGTTGGATAGGAGAGCCTTACGAGGCATGCGATGTCCGTCTCGAACTCCTGCAGGGTTTCTGCGTTCTTCTGTACTCGGTTCCGGAGCTGCATTTGGTAGGCCTGCTGAAGATGGCATATCGGGACTCCATATGAGCGATTAGTGAAGCGTAGTCCTGAGATTCAGTCAGGATGCCCTGAAGGACATTAAGGGCGTCCCCTGTCAGCGCTACAATGAGAGCTGTGGCCTTTTCCGTGTTGTTCCAGTTGTTTATGGAACAGGCTGAACTTTCCGTCGAAGGTCGAAGGCGTCACTCTGCTCTGTACCGTTCCTGATGTTCCCGGTGTAACTGTGGGTGGGCGTCGGCGCAGCTCGGCAACATCCTCTTGTCGAGCGTTGAATCCTTCTTCTACCCCCTTAGGCGGGCGTCGGCGCAGCTCAGCAAATTCCTCCTGTAAGGCGTCGAACTTCTTTTCCACTGCCGTGACTTCCTCACGTAGGCCCTGGCAGACAGTGTAGACTTCCTCCCGCATACTCTGCTCTAATTTCGTTTGACTTTCCTGTAATTTAGTCAGCAGACACTCTTCCAATTTTTTCTGGCTTTCTTCCATCTTCTTCTGGCCATCCAGAAATTTGGTAGTCAGGTCCTCTAATAACTTCTTCTGACCGTCTTCCATCTTCTTCTGGCCGTCCTCTAATTTGGTAATTAGGTTCTCGGCTAAATTCCTCTGGCAGTCTTCCATCTACTTCTGGCCGTCTTCCATCTTCTTCTGACCGTCCTCCATCTTGGTTTCCATGTCACTTAACTTTTCTAGCAATAGTTGTAATTGCGCATCCATTTTAGTTGTGACGGGCATGCATTCACAGGAGAAATAGTGAACTGTGGTGAAATGACCTGCACGAGTTTTGAACCAGGACCTAAAGGTGTTGTGCTTGGGTTCATAATCCCACTTCTGACATCAGTTGTTACGTGCTACCCCCTGTATCACGTTCGTTAATTGGATTACAGTATGTAAAGCACAACACAAATGATCCTTTAAAAATATTAGTTTTAATGCAGGTCTAGAAACTTATACCATACAATAAATACATAGAAACCATTAGCAGTCTATACTCAAGCTTCTTCCTTTCTCTTGCAGCTAATCCTCCACTAATTAGTCTCGTGTCCTGGCTAGAAATACCCACACCTCTTCTGCTGGTACACTAGGCGCAGATATTTGCAATAGTCTGTCACTCACCACTAAATGCTTGTCTTCATCACAGTTCCTGAATAATCCACACTGCTTCGCTGTCTGAAGAATCTCACAAACTAGAAAACAGTCTAACACTCGGTATCGCAATTCGTATGGCACGTCGCTACAATCACTCGTAACCACAACACCTCTGTCGTACTGCAGCAGAATAGCCTGTCTAAAAACTTACTCAACTCCCAGTGGCGAGGGTCGCTCTTTATATCGGGGCTGATGACTCAACATATGTTTCCAGAGTAGAACAGGGCTCTCGGACCCTCCCGAGGTTTCCAATACCAGATGAGCCGTGAAGTTTCGAGACAGTGTATTTGTTCTCGCTGCTCGTTGCGTAAGCGGCTGGTTAACACAGAGTCCAGGGATAGCCTAGGACGGGCTGTGAGTCACGCGCTAGGTAATGATGCAATCCAGCACTCGTAACACATACAAAATTTGGTTCAGATCGGTGAAACGGTGTAGATTTGTGCCAAAGGGCCTAAATGCAGGGAATGGAGTGGTCTGTCCGTAATTTAAAGTAGACAGGGTTACCCGCAGGGTTCCAAAGGGTGAGTATACAAACTTTGGTTCAAATCGGTGAAACGGTGTAACTTTGCATAAATAACAGACAGAGAGACAAACATTGCTCTTTATATTAATAGAAGATAGATAGATATAGGCCTATACTGGTATAGAAGAAGATGCTGATGATGATAATTGTTGTTTTAAGGGGCCTAACACCTAGGTTATCGGCCCTACAGAAGAAGATAAATGCCCACTTTCATAATATTGATTAACGTCAGTACGGTATCGAAATATGCTGTAGGCCTAAATTTATCTAACTGCCCATGAAGACCACAGGAAATTCACTGAATAAAAAGGTTTCTAAAGTGTTTTAAAAGTTCTACATAAAGGAAAGCATACATAGCCTCCATGGGACATAGGCCTAACTTAGTCTTCAACACTGGAAAATGCAGATGTTGTCAGGAAATGGTGCTAACTCAGGGGCACCAGTGTCGATATGAACCTTCGAGAAGGGTTCATAATTATTAGGCTATTATTATTATTATTATTATTATTAGGGCACGGTACTTTGGGGCTTTGGAAATTGTGGGCATCGGAATCATGCATTTAATTGTGTGAGTTATCTGTTGAACAATCTACCAAGGTATATGTTATTGTGGTAGAAGCAAACGTGTAATTAGGAGCTATGATTTCTAAGGAGACAGCAATGGCCTTAAATTGTAACCGGTACTGGAAATAATAATAATTATATGGTTTCAATATCTCTTTGAACTGCTGTGGCGTGAGGGGTTCTACCTAAATCTACCAACTCGAGATTATCCCGTTTACACACTCCTAGGCTACGGTAGGCTATATGCCTGGGTCGAACCAGCAATCTTGTGTTTTGAAGGCCAACGCTTCATCAATTCCGAAACACAGCTCCGCTAAGAGAAGAAGAAATTGATTAAGCTGGACACACAATACCTCCCGAGGTACGGGCGGGGTTTGTTTGTTTTTCGGGAACTAAATAGATTCGCTGAAACAGTGAAAATGACATTTCACGAACGCACATATTCCTAAATGAATAGTCGGCTACCTTTTCACGGGTTTGCTTCACGAACGTAGGCCACCTCGTTCCAACCCTTAAGCCCTGCTAAGGCCAGAATTAAATTTCTCAGCAGAGTCGAGAATCGAACCCAGGACCACGGACCGGAGTCTCAATATGTACCAAGAGACCACAGAAAGCGGCTAACGACTTTCTCTTTTTTCTAAAGTATAAGTTCCCAGAGCATCAAATTATCTCACGAAATTTACACATTAGATCATCAACAGGGCATTTTTGATTTTTCGTGGACTTTTTAAATAATGGCGTAATTTTATCAGAATTTACATGAACATTTCAATCAGGGAAAATTAAACTCAAGTACATTTTAGAAAACAGCTGTGTTAAAATATAACACACACAACGAGAAATTACTTCTACAACTTTGGGCTTTGTGTGTTGAAATGTTGTGGAAAAGGAAAAGGGGTGGGGATTTTTATGTATTTTAGCAAGAAACTGGAATCAAAAATGTTTCCGCTAGTTGAGGAAATGGCGACAGTTTTGTTTTTAGGACGAGGTATGCTCCGACACCGTAACACCCGTTTTGCTTTCTTAAAAATTGTTTTTACTGTCTAATAGAGAGAAGACTAAGGATATTGAGAGAAATCTAATGATAAATAGAGAGATAAATAAAAATTGATGGTTTGAAAATAGGACGCATGGTTGTGGGAAAGTGTAAGGAAAGTAGTCTTAAAAATGTGCCATCAAGAAAATAATAATATTATTGGTTTTGCCCCACACATACTTCTCCTCAGTATAACTTCGAAGGCGTAACCCCTGGTTGGGATTCCGACCTCGAAGCTTGAAGCAGATAGAACATCCCTGGACGAGGATATTCGGACAGAATGTCCGTTGATGGAAGCCTGAACCCTTAAACCCAAATCCGCGGCGATATGCCGTAACCAATGAGAGAATAAATTTTTAAAAACATGAACAATAAATATATTTTAGAATAATATTTATACAACAAGTTGGTTGTTGAATTTTATACACATTTGGAATATTGGCTTACAATTAATATTATTTGATTAAACACAACACTTGGGAAAGCCCTAAGAAACCCCATAGTATGTTAAAGGTTATGATCTTAAACGACGGCAGCCATGCAAGCAAGTAACTCCCGGACTCTGTAAGGATGAAAATTTTAATATTCTCGTGGATGGTTAGATCCAGGAGAAGAAAATAAATCCCGAACAAAATCTAGTTTAAGAAAATAGAGAGAGAACATGCAGGAAACTCACGGTAATAACCATCTCTCATCCAAACACCAAATGTGATCAGGGTAAATCCCATCATTTATAAGGTGAATAATTAGCACCAAACTCTGGCAAGAATCAGGCCGAAAGAAAACGAGAATAAGTCAACTCGCTTGGATATAGCGAAGTTAGGCCAATTTCGGATAATTAATATCGATTTTAATTAGCAAGACATGCTTGCACCAAATACCAATGGCGGCAAGGCCACGCAAGGGATCCCTTACTAGGATAAATCAATTAAAACCGTAAAACGGCACAGATATTTATTTCGATCACGAAATGCACTCCAAAGGTGTAGCGACACCCAATCAGATTACTCAGAACCAAACTTAGTTCATAAGAACAGAAAAATATTGGCGATTGAGTTAGAGTGAAACTCACGACGTCTTTTCATATAGCAAGGCTTATCTTCAACTTATTGCGATAATCGAAATTACCAAATTAATAATCATGGCTGGAAAACAAAAGAAAATTGCCCGACAACAAACGCCAAGGCAAGAAAAGAAAAGGGGAAAACTAAGCTAGCCCAAGCTCCAAAATAAGAGAATTAAGATACAAATCACAAGTATTTTCATTTTACTTAAAATAATCCTAGCTTAGGAAGGCGTCACTCACATTTTAAATTGGCATCGTAAAATAAAAATAAAATATTTAATAAGAAAGAATAAGGAAAATCTTTTGACCTAATAACAATATTATGGGCCCATATTAGAATGCAAAACCTACTAACTACATTATATTAAACTAGCCTGAGACTAGTGCGATGCCACGCAAAAAATCTAAAGTCTTGAAATTAAGACGCAATGGAGATTCACGACACGAATTGCTCCTCAAGCTAAGTTATCACAATCAGTTAATTTAAGCATTCTTTCCGTCCTAGAAGATCAGTTCTCGTTGCTTCATTTGCTGTTTGAGGTTCAATAGGTTTACCTGAAGTTTTAGGCGACCCCATATTCCCTAAGGAATTGGGGCCGGAGCGGAGCTCCAATACGTCCACACCTTTTAAAATCACATCTTGGAATACTTGGCTTCCCCACGCCGAGAAGGAACGCCACGGAAAATCAGTCCATGCGCATGCGCATCAATCATCTTCCACTGCTTCTAGCTCGCAGTGACGATATTCAGAACTAGTAAACAGTTGAAGGAGTACATACTGCCAACATAAAATCGGATAGAGTTATTGAAATATATGGCACTAATGTTCACCAGCACGAAATATGATTGGTAGAACTGACCGTTGCGAACACAGGCGCTGATTGGCAATGAGAGTAGTTTGAATTTAAAAGTTCGAAGAGCGCCAGATTAAGGTAGTTAAGTTCATAATTTTTGCCACATCACTCAATAATGACATATATTGCAAGGTCAATTGTTGGCTTCCGGAATAATTGAACCGGTCGACCTGAGTCATATAGTTCATGGGGAAGGTTTTTAATTCAGTCTATATATATCTTCTTTTGAAACTGGGAAACACAGGGGCGACCATTGGGCTCTGAACTGAGTCCGTGATGATGACCAAGGGGCGACGAAGGACGGAGAAACCATGAGCAGATGTAATCGGCTCAGCCTCGCGTCACCAAAGGCCTACCAGGGGGCCTTCAGTTGATCTTGAAACCTCCATGCAAAACTGTTTTTGGCTCACCGAACAACAGTAACCAAAACTGTCACAGCAATTCCAGCATAACAGCGTGGCAGCCAGCCTCCACTCCTCCGACCAGCAGTTTGTGGACACCAACCACCAAATGACAGGTGCTCATACGTGATGACAACAGCCCGAGCTCTTAGGCTATGTCACGATAGCGAGGTAGAACCTCACTCACACTGGGCAAGCTGAAACAGAATCAAAACAGCAGAAAGGGGGCAACAGACACTCAAGATACGACTCTTGAAGATCTTCTTTCATGTCGACCTTGTCACCATTCACTTCTTCATGTCCTAATCACTTAAATATTTCTTAAGGCATCTCCCACTAACGATTCATTATTGATCACAAATCCCACTGCAAGTCCTCTCTCCGTATTAACTTACTCTTAGTTCACAGATACTATTCATGAACAAATCAACAAAACTTTCAAGTGATTAATTCAAGATCATTAAGTTTAAATTACATTTTAATAATATTGACAATTTAAATAATTAACAATAAGACGGAACATCACAAACGATGATCCGATTAACCCGAGCAAGTTCACCAACCAATTCCTAACCATTTACATACTAATCAAAAAATCACAAAATTCATGATACGGGGCGCTACAGAACATAGTATAACTCCCCAAGGTCGTGGTGACTCGGCTGACGTGAACTGAACAACAAAAGCTTCCTTGAGGCAGTTCCAGATAATTTTAAATTACATTAAATTAGTAACACAAACAGGAACACACACATCACAGATGGTTCACAATACCAAAAAAAAAAAAAAAAAAAACAAGACGCAGCGAGAAAGGAATCCCCTCCTGAAAACACACAACTCACTTCAAGAAATGGAACCCTCGACACCCTACTCCATACCGATTAACCATCCACGAAAACTGTTGACACCACAAGAACAACGTTTTCCTAGTGAAGACTTCTCACCCTATCAATGCGATACTCTATCATACTTGTCATGACCAACGTAGCACCAATCGACAATTCAACCAAGGATTAAACATAACCCTTTAGCATGGTAGGAATCATTCCCACTCCAGACTTGTGAACATCTTTGACTTCTTCTCATGTCTTTTCAACCGCACCAATCCAACTTGACATTAACTCGTATTTCTCATCTCATAACCTTGAGACTTCACAACACTAACATACTAAGGAGTTCATTAATAATGAATCCTTCTAAGAAAATCGAATCAAGAGTGCCCACGAGCAAATGCGGGTCAACTCCCCTTTCACTGAAACTTCACAGAAACGCAACTTCAACCACTTCATAACCATATACTCGAACAGGTAGCTAACTAGGAGCTCCTAATGATTAAACATACCGGAATTTTAAAGAATGGCAAGAAGGACCTTAGACGGTAAGAACGCCTCAAGAAGGCTTCGCCGAACACAAGAAGAGAAACTGTAGGTTACAGTTCGCCGAAAATCCACAGACCAACCTTATGCCAAACCAATTTGGTACATCAAACACGACACCAGACTCCGTCAAATGACTCACAAGTCTACTTGAAATCTCTTCACTTGATGATTTACAACCAACCACTCATTGGTACACTTCACCTTCAATTCACCGACAAGACTTTACATTGACAAGATGACTAACCTCACTCTATAATTCTCGCCTTAGTCAACAGCTGCCACACAGCATGATAAGCACACAACAAGGGTTCCATTGCCCTTTCAAGAATTATAATGAACCTTCAGCTACAGCTGTTTCCTCCGATTCCCTCTCCCCTGCACCTTTACAGTAAGACAAATGCGTCCTGAAGATGCGTTTCCTACCTGAATCTTCCAATAGCACTGTAACTTCGGTAGGAAATGCCAACACCTTATACGGGCCAGTAAATCGCGGCATCAATTTCCCTGACACCTTGTTACCTGGAGTCTTTTTCCAAAAATTCTTGACATAAACCATGTCATCAACCTTAAATTTTCCCTGGACTCTTCCTTTGTTATACCTAACAGCCAACTTATCGTGAGAAATCTTTATTGCTACTTGAGCTTCCTTCCAAATTTCCTTAACTCTCTCTGGGGTAGGTTGATCGGGCAGTAATTCATTCAACGACCATAAATTCGATAACGACGAGTTGGGATCAAAAGCACACATCAATGAAAACGGAGTCTTCCCATGTGACTCATGTTCTCCAGTATTAAAAGCATATACAAGCCAATGTAACGACGAATCCCATTTCGCATGATTCTCCCTATGATAAGCTATTAGAGCTGCCCTTAGATTTCGATTTACCCGTTCTGCTAAACTAGGATTAGGGTAATATGGGGTGGTAGTTACATGTGATATAGAATAGTCAAAACAGAAGTTCCTCATTTGGCCAGAGGTGAACGTCTTAGCATTATCCGAAATAAGATACTGACATGGCCCAAACGAACTGAATATGCTTTGCAGACATCTAATAACAGAACTGGTATTGCTCATCCTGGTTGGAAAGATCCAGCAAAATCTGGAAAATCCATCCACACACACGAAAGCAAACCTATTACCAAGTTTGGATCTCGGAAATGGCCCGACGAAATCCACAAACAACCTTTCCATGGGCCGAGACGCCGGTTCAGACGACAAAAACCCAACCTTACTAGAGACAGCTGGTTTACTAAGGTTACAAGACCGACATCCTAGCACGAACTTTCTGATATCCTTGTCCATGTGCTTCCAAGTAAACGACCTCCTTATCTTTTGTCGAGTCTTGAAAATGCCCAAATGACCCCCTACGGGTGACTCGTGAAAGTAACTGAGGATACCGTCAACTAGCTGAACAGGTAAAACCACCTTAGGTTTTTTATCATGTCGAGCGACACAACATAGAACACCGGAACGCAAGAAATAAGGATGAACACTTTCACCAGAATTAAGTTTATCGATGATAGTTAACAAATTTGGATCCTCTTTCTGATGGATGGCAATGTCCTTGAATAACAAGGGAGAATTATTTAACATATGCTGGGCAGAATTCACCCCCACCCTTACCTCAATAGCTGGAACAGGACCAACTTCCTTGGTGCTCAGAGGAGCTTCCTCATACATCCTACTGAGACAGTCTGCAACTACGTTCTCAGATCCCTTTATGTGTCGAACGTTAAACTTAAATGACGAAATACGGGTCACCCACCTTGCAATCCTGCCCGTTTTTCGAGGTCTAGCCAATACCCAACTGAGAGCTTCATTATCAGTCTCTAGATCAAATTCCAAGTGTTCAATATACATTTTAAACTTTTCCAGGGCAAACATCACAGCGAGCCCCTCTAGCTCGTAAACAGAGTAATTAGATTCAGGTCCAGTTAACGTCCTGGAGGCGAACGCTATCGGCCTCCGACCTTCATCTCCATCCTGTAATAGGACAGCTGCAACAGCTCCTAACGATGCATCCGTTTGAATTACAATTTTTTTATTGAAATCAGGTACAGCCAGCACAGGTGCCTTACACAACGCACTCTTAAGGTCTTCAAACGCAGACTGTTGGGATTCACCCCACTCGAACGCAACCTTCTTCTGCCTAAGACGATTTAAAGGCAGAGCTCGCCTAGCAAAATCAGGAATAAACTTCCGAAAGAAATTTATCATCCCAACGAATCTAGCAACTCCCTTAACATTCACCGGGGTCTTAAAATTGCGAATGCTTTCAGTACGTGCAGGATCAATAGACACCCCATTACTAGAAACAATGTGGCCCAAGAAGGAAATTTGCTTCTTAGCAAACGATGTTTTGGAAATTTTTACAGTTAAACCAGCAGTTTTAAGCCTTTCCAAGACTTCCTCTAAATGATGAACATGATCATTGAAATTTTCACTAAAGACCACGACATCGTCTAAATAGTGGTACAAGAACTTGAACTTGATGCCGGAGAAAACTCTATCCAATAATCTACTCAGGACTGCTCCTCCAGTAGATAAGCCAAAGGGCACGCGATTAAATTCAAATAAATTCCAATCAGTGGAAAATGCAGTCAATGGCTTGGATTCCTCGGCCAACGGTATCTGATTATACGCCTGCGTTAAATCCAGCAGGGTGAAATAGCGAGCATATTTGAACCAACTAAAACAATTATGGAGATCGGGAAGAGGTATTGATTCTTGAACAACCTTTTTATTCAACCTACGATAATCCACGACCAGCCTAAAACCACCCCCTGCCTTTGGCACCAAGAAGATTGGTGAGGAATACGCAGAAGTAGAGGGTCTAATTACACCATCTGCCAACATTTTATCGATTATCTTTTTCAGCTCAACCATTTTCGGTGGACTCAACCTATACGGCGGATGTCGCACAGGAATGTTGTCAAGAGTGACAATCTTATAAGACATTAGGTTGGTAACCCCTAACCTGTCAGTGAAAACTTCAGGAAAACGTGAGCATAAATCTCTTATAATGATAGCCTGGCCATCAGACAAATCCCCCAAATCTAAATCATTAACACCGAAAGAAACCTCAGGCGACTCTTCCTCGTCAACCTCCACACAATCAACTCCCATCTCATATTTCACAGAATTAAAGAATAGTAATTTATCATGAGGGCAAAAATTAAACCAGAAATTTTCTCTTTCTATATTCAATGACAAACCCAAATATGACATAAAGTTCGCTCCCAGAATTACAGGACACGACAATTCAGACACGACCCAAAATGAAAATTTCCATGAAAAATTATAAATGTGAACCTTGAGTTTGACAGAACCCAAGATCGCTAATTGCGAATTATTAGCCGACACCAACTTCACGTCAACTTTAGTCAAGGGTGAAAATTTGCAAATATCTTTCATTCCCAAATACCACTTTTCGCTCATTAAAGATGCAGCACTGCCCGAGTCCAATAATGCATCAACATTAGCATCGTTAATCCAAACCTTGATAACAGGAGAGGCCAATAATTTGTTAGAAGAAACTTTATAACACAATTCACTATCCTTTTCAAGAACATGAACCGTATCTGACATCGGCGGTATCAAAACCTGTTCTTCACGATGCCAGTCCTCCTCCTGTCAATCTCGACCAGCATTACACTCCCGATCTGAGTGATCTCCCTGACCACAACGATTACATTTGACCAAATTAATATTCTCTCGACCACCAACACCTTGTCCATTGAACATGTCTCGACGATCCTGATTATTATCATTGTTATACCCCCGATCATTTCCTCCTCTAGGCGGATTTGCTTGATTCCTCACATCACGAGGACGATCCTGACCACCTTGAGGTCGTACATTCCCCCAACGATTATTATTTCCCTGAGGTCTTCGATTCACCCACGTTTCAGATTTGCCTTGAAATCTGGAATTATTCCAACGATTTGATCCCTCCTGTGGCCTACTGCGACCCGATTGATACAACTGACTAATATGACATCTCTGAGACTCACCTTGTCTCACGGATTCAGCATGCACAACCACAGCATTCAATTCAGATAAGGTACGTGCTCGATACCCCACTCCTATTACTGACCTGAACTCCGGACCTATTCCATCCAAAATATGTGAAACTAATTGTTCTTCAGTGAAGTTAATAGAAAAAACCTTGGCAAACTTCAGAATATCCTGAACATACGAACTTAGAGACTCACCAAAACATTGAACACGAGAGAAATATTGATGTTCAACTGGACCTCTCAATCGTACTGGCACAAAATTTGATAAAACTAAATTAATAAACTCCATAATCCGAGTATTTCGACCCATGGCTTCCACTACCATACTTCTCATCACACCACTAGTAATAGGAAACATCAGTTGGTAAATTTGAATATCCGTAACATCAAATACTTCAGCATACTCGTAGATATCAACTAATTCTCTCAAGAACTGAATAACACCATCAGTAGTATCGGTGCAAAGGTTTTTTAATTTACCAACACAAGCTGTTATCGGATGAGTTAAATTTCCAAAATTGTTGTTCGAGTACACAGAACGTCCATTACCTCTTTCTCTTATTTCATCCCGAACAGGCGACCTAAGTTCACGACTCGGCCTACTAATCGTTCTTTCACTCGATTCACGTTGGGGTGAAAAATCCAACCGATTTCTCAATCTAGCATCCCTATTTTCAGAAAAGGAATGATGCTGTCCAGTACCACTCAGCAAATCAGTTTGGTGCAGCCTTGTCACGGCGAAATTCCTTCTCCTAGATAAGTCTACCATTTCATTACTATTCACAACTACACAAGCATGAATTCTATCAGTAGTGGACACCGAACATACAGGGCGAGAATTGACCAATGAATCACTATAAGTTACACCACTACACGAATTACTCATTGTGTACACAGGCAATTCACTGCACACACTCCTTGGCATTCCGGAAGAAACTGAACACACCCCATCCTTTGATCTCATATCAACCGAAAAATCATTATCAATCCCAGAATTAGCAAACGATGAATTGGGTTCATCAGACACAACCCTTAACCTGAAATCTGACAACACATGAGATTCGTTGACCAAATCCTTTTTCACTGAAGGCACTCCTCCCACGTCTAATTTAGCAAACCGTGACATCAACCCTTCACCAACTTCTTTCCTTTCATCCACACGAACACCTGACATACCCAACTTAAAATTCTTGCTTCTACCAACAATTCCATCAGCAGAAAACTTTTTCCCAACCTTTAACACAGGTGCAGTTGCCATAGCACCGTCCAACTGAAATAAAGGATTAGTCACACGAACAGGATGTGCTACAGGACTACTCCCATCATCAATTCCAACTACTGAGCTACCTTGAGCACTACTTTCTACCGGCAATTTACTAGGAGGATTAGAATTTGGAACGCTCACTTGAATACCCTCGCCTGACTGAATTACATTAAGACCTTGCCTACTATCATTGACTACAGGTAATGAAATATGTTCAGAACGATCAGGAGGCACATCAGAACAAGTATTCTGCTGACTATTCAACTGAATAAAATCTTGAAACTCACTAACATCAAATATAGGATCAGTATCCTCAAATACCCTTTCAGCACTTCTTACTAAACTCAATTGCGCTTCAATTACTTCAATGAACTCATCATCAGATCTATGAACACATCCAGCAAAAATATCCTCACATCGAGTAAATAAATACCGTAACCTAGCTCTCAATCTGTCATACTGTGATGCTGTTCCATATTCTTCCAAAAAGAAAAGGTTTACAATACTACTGCACAAATCAACTTTATATTGTATCTGGAACTTACTCAACTGGAAGTCTTGATCGCGATCCAAGGTAAGCAATTCGACAGGAACATGCAAGGAATTCCTCAAAACAACACGAGCCGAGGCCAGATCCGGTGGTGTTACAATATTTCTTATGGTCAATTCATAGTTGACTTCATCCTCATACAAATAAAGAGGATCTGGTACATAGCGCTCCGCCATGGTGAAGATATGAAAAAGACAAAACAAGGATTAGCCAAGTACACAATTTCAGCACCCTACCAAATAAATCTTAACAAAATTCAGGTAATGAACAACCAACTTGTTTGTTACAGTTATTTATCGCAGTAATCATAACCACGGTCTATAGCTACCACTAACTGCCCCAGCCATACTTCTCCTCAGTATAACTTCGAAGGCGTAACCCCTGGTTGGGATTCCGACCTCGAAGCTTGAAGCAGATAGAACATCCCTGGACGAGGATATTCGGACAGAATGTCCGTAGATGGAAGCCTGAACCCTTAAACCCAAATCCGCGGCGATATGCCGTAACCAATGAGAGAATACATTTTTAAAAACATGAACAATAAATATATTTTAGAATAATATTTATACAACAAGTTGGTTGTTGAATTTTATACACATTTGGAATATTGGCTTACAATTAATATTATTTGATTAAACACAACACTTGGGAAAGCCCTAAGAAACCCCATAGTATGTTAAAGGTTATGATCTTAAACGACGGCAGCCATGCAAGCAAGTAACTCCCGGACTCGGTAAGGATGAAAATTTTAATATTCTCGTGGATGGTTAGATCCAGGAGAAGAAAATAAATCCCGAACAAAATCTAGTTTAAGAAAATAGAGAGAGAACATGCAGGAAACTCACCGTAATAACCATCTCTCATCCAAACACCAAATGTGATCAGGGTAAATCCCATCATTTATAAGGTGAATAATTAGCACCAAACTCTGGCAAGAATCAGGCCGAAAGAAAACGAGAATAAGTCAACTCGCTTGGATATAGCGAAGTTAGGCCAATTTCGGATAATTAATATCGATTTTAATTAGCAAGACATGCTTGCACCAAATACCAATGGCGGCAAGGCCACGCAAGGGATCCCTTACTAGGATAAATCAATTAAAACCGTAAAACGGCACAGATATTTATTTCGATCACGAAATGCACTCCAAAGGTGTAGCGACACCCAATCAGATTACTCAGAACCAAACTTAGTTCATAAGAACAGAAAAATATTGGCGATTGAGTTAGAGCGAAACTCACGACGTCTTTTCATATAGCAAGGCTTATCTTCAACTTATTGCGACAATCGAAATTACCAAATTAATAATCATGGCTGGAAAACAAAAGAAAATTGCCCGACAACAAACGCCAAGGCAAGAAAAGAAAAGGGGAAAACTAAGCTAGCCCAAGCTCCAAAATAAGAGAATTAAGATACAAATCACAAGTATTTTCATTTTACTTAAAATAATCCTAGCTTAGGAAGGCGTCACTCACATTTTAAATTGACATCGTAAAATAAAAATAAAATATTTAATAAGAAAGAATAAGGAAAATCTTTTGACCTAATAACAATATTATGGGCCCATATTAGAATGCAAAACCTACTAACTACATTATATTAAACTAGCCTGAGACTAGTGCGATGCCACGCAAAAAATCTAAAGTCTTGAAATTAAGACGCAATGGAGATTCACGACACGAATTGCTCCTCAAGCTAAGTTATCACAATCAGTTAATTTAAGCATTCTTTCCGTCCTAGAAGATCAGTTCTCGTTGCTTCATTTGCTGTTTGAGGTTCAATAGGTTTACCTGAAGTTTTAGGCGACCCCATATTCCCTAAGGAATTGGGGCCGGAGCGGAGCTCCAATACGTCCACACCTTTTAAAATCACATCTTGGAATACTTGGCTTCCCCACGCCGAAAAGGAACGCCACGGAAAATCAGTCCATGCGCATGCGCATCAATCATCTTCCACTGCTTCTAGCTCGCAGTGACGATATTCAGAACTAGTAAACAGTTGAAGGAGTACATACTGCCAACATAAAATCGGATAGAGTTATTGAAATATATGGCACTAATGTTCACCAGCACGAAATATGATTGGTAGAACTGACCGTTGCGAACACAGGCGCTGATTGGCAATGAGAGTAGTTTGAATTTAAAAGTTCGAAGAGCGCCAGATTAAGGTAGTTAAGTTCATAATTTTTGCCACATCACTCAATAATGACATATATTGCAAGGTCAATTGTTGGCTTCCGGAATAATTGAACCGGTCGACCTGAGTCATATAGTTCAAGGGGAAGGTTTTTAATTCAGTCTATATATATCTTCTTTTGAAACTGGGAAACACAGGGGCGACCATTGGGCTCTGAACTGAGTCCGTGATGATGACCAAGGGGCGACGAAGGACGGAGAAACCATGAGCAGATGTAATCGGCTCAGGTTTTACATCCAATACTGCGGGTTTTAGAGACGCCGGGGTGCCGGAATTTTGCCCCGAAGGGGATTTTTAACGTGCCAGTAAATCTACTGACACGGCTCCCTCACATTTGCGCACCCTCAAATGCCAACTAACTGCGCCAGGATTCAATCCTGCAACCTTGGGCTCAGCAAGTGCGAACATGAAGAAAATAACTGTACCGTTAGAAAGCTAGTGGCCCGTAGATTAGCTTATTTGCACACCGTATATCCTACTTATGTTAATTGCCTCTTCAACATACAAAATTTCAGTTTGATTGCTGTCATAGATTAGTAGATATTGAGAACCGTCTAAAGATTTCGGATGGTCGCCATGTTGGATTTGTATATATGTAGGCCATAGCGTTATGTACTATTAGATGACCTATATTGCGTAGGTTCATTATTCAAACATTGAATTCGATCGCATGATTAGGACACAAGAATAAAAAAAAAATTTAAAAAATTTGCACAGTCTCCAACTTGAGGTTATGTAATCAATTGAACTAAATTAGATGCCAGTGCATTACAATGCGTATACAAATTTGCTGTGCCAAGTTTCACTGCATTCGGGTGGAAGTCTATTTAAATGTTTCAGATTTGCATGGCCACCATGTTCGCTCTGAACTTAACAGGTTTTTGAAAGTCACATTCCGTAGCTGAACTTCTAGTAGTGCCCTTTATCACCATACAACATTTCAGGATGTTATCAGTAATAGTTTTGGAGTTATAGAATGCCGGTGAAATAATTCGCACAGCGGCCATGTTGGCTTAGTGAGAAGTAATACAATTTAATGGGCACGGTCGGAGTCGGAGAAAGATAGTACTATGACCTTACCGAGTTTTATTGAAATCGTTCCAGCCGTTTAGATTTTATTAGGGGGGGGGGAGGGGAACACGCACACACATACACACACGGACAAAGGGTGATAGACATACAGGGTACACACACAGACAGAGACACAACGTTTTGGCCCTGTAGAATAAGCCTATTTTTAGCCCGCTTTCGATTTTTGCAAAAAAAAAAAAAAAAAATGAAAGTAGACTTATGAGATCTATACAGGGCCAAAACTTTGTGTCTCTGTCTGTGTGTGAGTGTGTGTGTATGTATATTTTGTGTATATTTTATAATTCCGCCATCTTTACCAAAACGTAATGGCGGCCACTCAAATGGTCTAAACTTAAAATCAAATGACGACCAAACTAATCATCGGATCTCTACCAAATTTGGTAAAAACATACCTTCATATGGGACGCGTCTTCTAAACTACAAGGTCATCAACCGTATCATTTCAGGATGGCGGCCGTGTGAATTATGCAAACTTTATAATCCATAACATGGGACCCACCAGTTCCGATTATCGAACCGAGAATCGTTTAAACTGATCTAAAGGACGTGGCCCGTTCGAAATTAATAGTTTATATTGTAATATTGTAGTGCAGAAGTGATTTTAAAAGGCTGAGCCGTCTCGGTTACAAGACAAGATGGCAGCTGATCTCTCGTTCAGACCTATATTTCACTAATTTGAGTATGTTGCATACAATATAGCTTACTGATAGAAATAATATGAACTTTGTATGAAATTAACTTTGTTTGAAATATACCGGTACTCCAGTGAAGAAATCGTTTAGTCAAAGTCATTATTTGCTAAGGCGTATCTAAATCAATTGATAACGTTCAACAACCGAGGATATATTTGGCTCTGTGGTTAGATCTTTGGTCTTTCACCCTGTCGGCTGGGGTTCTAATCCTAACAGAGTTGTATATTTATGCTTGATTTTTTATATTTATTGTTTTTTGAGAACTGAGACGTTATAAAATTTAGCGTTATATTGTGCATTTTGCAATTGAAAATGTATATTTAATTAAAACAAAGTTCTCCAACGGATCTGCACGAGTGGCATCTACTAGCAACCAGTTGAAATACAGTACGCGGGAGCTATCCTAGGCCTACTAGATGCGAGCTGCGCTCTATACCGGCCAGTTAGTGAACCCATGCCTACGGTGTAATTGAAAATGTCCTCTTGTTGCTGATAGAGCGCACTCTCAAGGATAGGTGCGATTAAAGAATAGGTGTGCAGTAGGTATATAAAATGTGTTTCTCCCAGTGATACGTTTAGACCAATGACGTTTCAATTATTGTAAGTAGTTGGTGTGAATATACTGAATTCCTACGATGTTTGGAGTGTTTGCTGATGAAATTGCAAAATGCTGGGGTAAATTATAAGAACTACAGTTTGAACGCCGCTGCTCAAATCCAGTGTGCCAATTTGCACATCGAATAGGTTGAAAATAGGAGGTGATAAGGACAAAAAGTTATAAGTATAACTATACATTTAGGAGAAAGTAAGCTATATGTTCTTTCCTGAACATCTTATTTCATAAATGAAAACAGGCTAAAAATGAAATTTTGAAGATTTGTAGCTTTCCAAAGCCCCTTAATTACAAATACACACTCGCTACTTCATTCACCACAGATCATCAGACACAAAACCACGCAGGGCCGTAGAGAGCGATCACGGACCCTAGGACAAGGTCTTACGGGTTCCTCTATTTTTATTCAACCTGTGACATAATTACTGTATTAAGATTGCTAATTTTTAACACCCCTCCGAAGAAAGATCCGCGGAATTTAGCTTGCCCAACTGAATATAAATTTACTTTGTTTTTAGTTATTTCCACTCTCCTTATCTTTTTTGGTCTTTCAAGGGTTGTTCTTTTACTTCAAGATTTTGATAAGTGTGCATCAAAAATCCATTTTCATTGTATCTGATCGTGTTCAGGCAAAACAAGAAAAAAGCCATTTTCCTCTCAGAAATGTATGAAGTAAAGAGTCAATTGTTTTTGAGATTGAGTTAGAAACTCGACGCTCCACAAAGAGCACTTGCACGTTAAACAGGGTCATTGTGTGTGTGCGCGCCAGTTAACACTGCAAGCTAAGCCGGCTGTGACTGGCGCAGATCGCGGCCGCGCGTACCCTGTCTAGCCGGCTGTGGCGTGCTCCGCTGACTCATATCGTTGGTTCACACGTGTTGTGTCATTCATATGGGCGTGTATTTGCAAAGCTTAGACGTTAGTGTTGCACGTTTAGTGAGTATTGTGATCACTGTGATTGTTGGTCATGCCTAGACACCAATTCACATTGCGCGAAAGTACGAGGGTAAGGCGGTTTCTAACGAGTGTCATGGCCGCCGCGTGAGTCCAAGCCAATATCTCGTGAACCCAATGTCGAATGTTGACAAATGAGGTGTCGTTGGACTCTGGCTGACGTCCTCTTTCCTATGGACCACGTATTATAAATTTTAAAAAAATTGAAAAATTTTGTTTTTGAAAGTAGGCGATAGTTTGAAAACCAAACATGATAGAACGTTGTGCCATAGTTGAAACAAATGGTCTCTATGACCTTCATTTTTTATAATAAAACTGTTTTATTTTTGAGATTTTTTGAAAACACTTAAATTTTTATTTTTTTATTTTTTGGAAACTAAAGAGATAAAAAAATGTTTGACGTAAATGAATGGCCCTGACCCCCTCTGCCCCCAAAATAAATTTCAAATTACTAGGACTAAAACTGTGCAGTAGTGGGGTAAGGCCGGTTCAGAGTCGCCCCCTACTTTCATATAAAACTTTGCCGATATCTCCCGAACTCGTGGTCAGATTTTAACGAACGAGGTATTGTTGGCGTTGGGATTACGTTCTCTTGGCTAAGCATGTGTGTTGGTATTTTGAAATATTTTTTTGAAAATTCTTGTTTTTTGGGATTGGCACTATTTTGGAAACGGTGAATCAGAAAAAAGTTTGTTTGACGTTAATGAAAGGTGGGTATACCCTCTAGGCGGACGCAAGTTTCAAGGGTGTAGGAGGAAAAACAAAATGATAGCCTACTTTCTCGCGAACATTGGTGATCATTGGCGAACGGATGGTCGGATTTTAACAAATGAGGTGTCGTCGGACTCCGGCTGACGTCCCCTTTCCTATAGACCACTCGTTATATTTTTGAATTAAATTATATGAAAAATTTTGTTATTAAAAGTAGGCGATAGTTTGAAAACCAAACATGATAGAATGTTGTGCCATAGTTCAAACCAATGGTCTCTATGACCTTATTTTTTATAATAAAACTTTTTTATATTTTGAAAATTTTTGAAAACCCTTAAATTATGAATTTTTACTATTTTGGAAACTAACACGTTGACAAAACATTTTGTTTGACATAAATGAAAGATCCCCATCCCCTCTACCACGAAAATAAATGTCAAGTCTCTAGGACCAAGAAAAACTATGCATTTTTTTTTTTTATTTTTTTTTTAAATAAAAGCGTGTTTGTAGACAGAGAGCCGGTAGCGCTTGACGTATGTTACAACGAGGCGATGATTGGCCATAGTGGATACTGGAAATGGCTATTTCGACGGGGGCGATGTATGGCAAAACGAAGGGTCGCTTTTCGATATTTTTTCCTATGACGAATGAATGAAGGCGAATATTTTGAAATGTGACAAGCATGCTAAGATTTTTTACCCCTGAAGGGGATCTTTAACGTTTTAGTTAACGGTGATGAGCGAGATCGCTCTCTGACACAACAGACGGTTGTAGGATATGACCAAGTGATTCTTAGACGTTGGCGATCTCGGTGACCGTGCCCGGAAGAAATGAATAGCTATTTTGGTGGGATAGCGGGGGCAGCTAATGACGGTTGGTTTTGTGACATTTCCTATGATGGATAGAGACGAATATTTGAAAATGTGTTAAGTGTGCTAGGAATTATTTTTACCCCTGCAGGGGATCTTTAACACTCTAGGAAACGGTGATAAGCGAGACTGCTGTCTGGCACAGTAAATGGTTTTAGAATATGGAAACCTATAACATTTGCTCGACCAAGTCATGTGCCTGTACGCAAAGAGCCAAAAACGGTAAGGTCATTGGCCTGAAATGTTATAAACTAAATATTGAACTGGGTAAAGTCATGTGTTTTAGGATGAAAGTATGTGGTTAACATGATCATGTATTGAGGATGGCCGCTTGCTAGTAATTATTATTACAGTAAAATGTTTAATAATAATAATAATAATAATAATAATCATAATAAGACACACACACACATGTTTTGAATGCTAACACGCATACAGTCCAGCTCACTGGTGACTGAATATTGTACCTAGCCAGAGGACTCGTGAGAGCTGTTGCTGGTGCTGACGAGGCAGGAATGTCTACGTCAGCAGGAAGTGTGATATCAGTTTACTTGCCTCGTGGTGGCAAGCAGGTGTGCTGTTTAAGCAGAGACTGCCATTTTGGTTCTGAGACAGTAGGACTACCGATGTATAAGAGGTAGCCATTTTGGTTCCTTATTAAAAACATGAAACTAGTATAAGGTACACGAATCTTATTCAGATTGAGGAATGTGAAGAGGCGTGGGAACAGGTGCGAGAGAGAGAGACAGAGAACCATTCAAGGTCAAAGCGCTGAGAAAATACAACTTTTTCTGTTGCTAGGCTAACTGATAACGATTGCGTTAGTCATGCATTTGCCATTTTAGCACACGGACGTATACAGTAGAGCTGTGGAAGAAAAATCCTTTTATTTTTTGGTAAGTACCTATGAATGATTATTTTAATAATGTCATGCTAATGAACCTTAAATTTGTAGTTATTGATTAGGTAATTAATGATTTTTATTTATTTATTTGTTTGTAGATAACCGGTATACCTTACATGTCAGAGATATACAAGAAACCATTGCGCTTTTGGGCCCATTAGAAGGAAACAGTAACAAGCCACTGCAAGTGAAGGTGAGATTATTTTTTTAAAATACCTTGTTTCATTTTTTTGTTTGATATTATTTTATTTTATGAAATGTATGAATTAACCTGAATTTAGGTATTTATAACGGTTTATTTTATTTATTTATTTATTTTTAGAAACGTGGAAAGAAAAGCCTTACCACTATATCAGTTGCTGAAAACCCAAGACGCAGTGAAGTGCAACCATTGTTTCCAGGCAGTGAACTATTTAAAACTCAGGTAAGTCTAACTTAAAAAATGCTATTCCATTTTTCCACTAATGAAAAACCATAGACAATATATATATTCATTACCTGTACATGACTGGTACAATGATTGCTTTCTTGAATAATGGCCATGTATTGACAAACGGTACAAGACTATATTGGTTGTTGACTGGAAAAAGTACAAGGCCATATTGGATTTTCTAAAAACAAAACAAAAAACAAAGAATTTAATTTATGGGTGGTTCCCTATGGACTCAACAAATATCCACAGGTTTGAACAAGAAAATTTGAACAAACTGACATGACATTCTTTTTTTTTTGTTTATATATTGGTTAAAGGGGGATGTAAATGACTAAAGCTTAATAAAAAGAAAATAAGTGCATGTGTTACTGTTAGTGCCAACATACAGTTTATTTTTAATGGTGTTTTGATATATTAATGTCAATTAACGTTAAAGTTTAGTTACAAGTATTGTTTGATTGATTGATTGATTGAATGATTGAGTGATGGGTTATTTTGTTTGTTTTTAGGTGTGGCCATGCGCCATTAACGTAGTGAACAGACAGTGAACAAGCATACATTATGCTTTAAAGTACTCTGTGCTCTTGTGCAACGTTAATAACTTGCAATAAAAAAAGTTTTATTATAACACATGGCGTAGTACCAAATACAACAAGTGAGCAAGTTGGTTTACCACGTGAGTTAAATTTAAAATCAGAACATGATCGCTGGTTAACATTTGAATCCTGGCCTGTAGGCTTTTTGTAGACACATGAACTTGCAATAGCCGTTTTTTTTTCTTGAGCAGAGAAGATGTGGTGCGCTGTGTGTTTTGTCGTATTAAACTTTCACACTGGGAGGAAGGTGATTATCCCTTTAGAGACCATTTGCGATGGTCTCCTTGTTGTCCTTACATGCTTGAAAAACAAGTGGGTAACATACCCGTGTATTCATTTTACCGAACCACAAGACCATTGGCCGCTACTTACGTTGCTGAATCACAAATAAATAAATAATAATAATAATGTATTACCAGTCAACAACGGTATTGTCGATATATGTGGTCCATATGCCATAGACAGTGTATAATTGGCATGTGCTTTTGAAGAATTGGGAGTTTGCAAGACTAAAGCACTAGCACACCCAGAGTACAGCTCTGTGAAAAGACGTTTAGAATCTTATAAAAATGTTTGGCCATTAATATTAAAACACATTACCAAACAGCTAAGTGAAGCTGGATTTTTTTTATACTGATGAAGGGGATAAAACAATATGTTTTTATTGTGGATTTGCTTTAAAGGATTGGCAAATGACTGATGACCCTTTTGTGGAACACGCTCGTTGGTTACCTAACTGTAGATACATGGTGTTGCTTAAAGGTCAGGAATTTGTGAACACTATTCGTAAAGAAAACGTGATTGCAGCACAAGACATAAAAGTGCCTTTAGAGTTAGAACATGCGGAGCAAATACATGAGGCTGAAAAAAAAAAGATTTGTCTCACGAACAGATACAAAAGTGTGACCAACAATTATGTAAAATTTGATACCAAGAAGAACTAGGTATTGTATTTTTGGCTTGTGGACACATGATAGCCTGTGTCAAGTGTGTATAGAATAATAATGTTTTAGTGTTCAGTATTGTCTTAAAAAATATTATCATGAAACAAAAAAATGTATATAAAGTTTGTGCTATATGCAGAAAAGCAACATCTGCTACAGTTAGGGCATTTCTTGCATAAATAGTAAAATTTATCAGCCATGCACAATATTATTAAAGCTGCTTTAGAGTGTAATAGATATGCTTTTCTTTTGTTTATAGACTACTACAATGAATGTTTTGAATGCTGTGGGTCAAGCATGTGGCTTAGAGACAAAGAAGCTCAGCGAATTGCCAACGCATATTCCATTCCGAATTATCAAGATTCGGAAATTGAAAACAGCATATGGTGATCGTGTACTTTGTGTATGTGAAAACTTTGAGACATTTCTGTCTACACGGTTTAATGATATGTCGGAGAGTATTTTTGATGAAGTCAATAATGCTGTACAACTTGTACACTTAATTTATGAAGGTTTTAAAAACAATAGGTGCATGGTCCGTTTTAATTAAGTGAAAAAAAGTCAAATAATAATGGAAGATATAAGTCATGACAATGGACAGAAAGAAAAATATGTGTATAGAATAATAATGTTTTAGTGTTTAGTATTGTCTTAAAAAATATTATCATGAAACAAATCAAAATGTATATAAAGTTTGTAAATAAATGAAAATAATGGTACAATGTTGTTTTATTTTCAATAGAAGTCAGAATATTTAACATTGCAGAGTATACATGATTATGACAATAAAAAGCACACTTAATACAAGTCTTTGCCATTACGATAGTGTCTTATAGTTTTAAAAACAAAGCTTGTTGTAGATCTTTTTTCTTCCACGGTGAACAATAGGCATGAAAATGTTATTGTCTTGTTTTGGATCATTATCACTATCATAATCATAAGCAGCATGATTTATATCACTATTATTATAATCACTATAAGTATCCTCAACATTACTAAAACCAGTTAAATATTCCAGTTCCTGTTCCTCTTCCTCTTCCGCTACAGTGTCCTCATGTAGAGTCTGCGTGGCTTTTGATATTGTTAAGGGTTTTTTGAACATTGAATTATTTTCAATAGTAGTATTGTTTTGTAGCACTTGCTTTTTAACATTTTCATGATTTTCTGTTGACAGCAACAGTGTTTCATGCAGTACACTACATTGATGATCACTGACACTTAAAACCTCACTAATTTTACTTTTTAGCTCACTGCGACATTGTTTTGAACGTTGTTTTGAACAACGCCAAATAACAGTTCCATTTTTATTGGTTCGTTTCACAATATATGAATATCCTTTATATAATGCATGAGGCTTACCATACCTAGTCACAGAAACTTCCATATCAACTGTCAAGCATAGACTAAGCTCTAGTAAAGACAACTTGGTAATAAGAACAATAGTTTAATGTGCGAGCATATATGAGTGCAAATGTGGGAGCAAAAGAGTGGGAGCAAAAAGTGGGAGCAAAAATTCGGAGCTAAAAGTGGGAGCAAAAAAGTGGAAGCAAAAAGTGGGAGCAAACATTGAGAGAAAAAAGTGGGATCAACAAAAAAGTAGGAGCAAGTATGGGAGCAAATGTGAAAGCAAAAGTAGGAGCAAGTATGGGAGCATATGTAAATGCAAAAGTGGGAGCAAAAAAGTGAGAGAAAAAAGTGGGAGCAAAAAGTGTAAGCAAAAGTGGGAGCAAATAAGAGAGCATAAAAAAGTAGGAGCAAGTATGGGAGCAAATGTGAAAGCAAAAGTGGAAGCAAAAAGTGAGAGAAAAGAAGTGGGAGCAAAAAGTGAAAGCAAAAGTGGGAGCAAATATGAGAGAAAAAAAGTGCGAGCAAATATGGGAGCAAAAAGTGGGAGCAAAAAGTGGGATAAAAAAGTAGGAGCAAGTATGAGAGCAAATGTGAAAGCAAATGTGGGAGCAAGTACAGGAGCATATGTGAAAGCAAAGGTGGGAGAAAAAAGTGAGAGAGAAAAAGAGAGAGCAAAAAGTGTAAGCAAAATTGGATAAAATATGAGAGCAAAAAAAGTTGGAGCAAGTATGGGACCAAATGTGAAATCAAAAGTGGGAGCAAAAAGTGAGAGAAAAAAGTGGGAGCAAAAAGTGTAAGCACAAGTGCTAGCAAATATGAGAGCAAAAAAAAGTTAGAGCAAATATGGGAGCAAAAAGTGGGTGCAAAAAGTGTAAGCAAAAGTGGGAGCAAACAAGTGTGAGCAAATATGGGAGCAGAAAGTGGGAGCAAATGTGAAAGCAAAAGTGGGAGCAAAAAGTGAGAGCAAAAAGAGCGAGCAAAAGTGAGTGCACAAAGTGGGAGCAAAATGTGTGAGTAAAAAGTGGGGGCAAATGTGGTGTTTTACTAAAACAATCTCCCCTAACCTAACCTAACCTAACCTAACTTCGCCTAATCTAACTTCACCTAACCTAACCTTCCAACTCTCAGATCAAAAATTAAATTCTGGCCATAGGCGAGTTGGAACCCAAAACCTCTGGGATAACACCCAAGTATACTAGCCACTACACCGCGAGATGGGCAAATTATCATGCAACACAACACAAAAATAAAATTTTCCTGTAGTGTAACTCATTGGCTGACAACCATAGTTGAGAATTCAAACCCAAGACCTCAGGACTTTTGTTTTGAACATTATCAGAAATATTATTCGATTTACATTTTGCTGTTGCTTATAGTTATAAGAGTTGGCATTAATATGGGAGCAAAAGTGAACGCAAAAAGTGGGTGCAAGCATGGCTGGTTGTTGAGACTTTCATATCAACTAATACACATAAATTAAATTTTAGTAAAGTGACTTGGCTAATAATAATAATAATAATAATAATGACAGTTTAAAAAAAATCAAGGGGATTGATATTTTTCAGGCTGTAATTTCCAAAGTACTGTCAAGAATAATAATTACATGAACAGATTCCAAGAACTCTAGAGTGCTTTTAAGGTTAATTATTGGCTAGGAGTGAGATAGAGCTAGCTAACCTAAGTTAACCTCAGCTCACTAAACCTAACCTTGCCACATGACATGTTCTACAAGTATAGACTTGCTTTGAGACTGGCTATGACGTCACAGATGAATGGCGGTGGGAGGCTGGACATGACTTTTTCTTACACAAAAACATTTTCCTTTCTGCCAGCCTCCCACCGCCATTCATCTGTGCTTACACTTTTTGCTCTCACTTTTTTTCTCTCACTTTTTGCTCCCACTTTTGCTTTCACATATGCTCCCATACTTGCTCCCACTTTTGCTTTCACATTTGCTCCTACTTTTTTATCCCACTTTTTGCTCCCACTTTTTGCTCCCATATTTGCTCGAATTTTTTTTGCTCTCATATTTGCTCCCACTTTTGCTTACACTTTTTGCTCCCACTTTTTTCTCTCTCACTTTTTGCTCCCACTTTTGCTTTCACATTTGCTCCCATACTTGCTCCTACTTTTTTGCTCTCATATTTGCTCCCACTTTTGCTTACACTTTTTGCTCCCACTTTTTTATCTCACTTTTTTGCTCCCACTTTTGCTTTCACATATGCTCCCATACTTGCTCCCACTTTTGCTTTCACATTTGCTCCCATACTTGCTCCTACTTTTTTTTGCTCCCACTTTTTTCTCTCAATTTTGCTCCCAATTTTTGCTCCCCCTTTTTGCTCCCACATTTGCACCCATATATGCTCGCACATTAAACTATTGTTCTTATTACCAAGTTGTCTTTACTAGAGCTTAGTCTATGCTTGACAGTTGATATGGAAGTATCTGTGACTAGGTATGGTAAGCCTCATGCATTATATAAAGGATATTCATATATTGTGAAACGAACCAATAAAAATGGAACTGTTATTTGGCGTTGTTAAAAACAACGTTCAAAACAATGTCGCAGTGAGCTAAAAAGTAAAAATAGTGAGGTTTTAAGTGTCAGTGATCATCAATGTAGTGTACTGCATGAAACACTGTTGCTGTCAACAGAAAATCATGAAAATGTTAAAAAGCAAGTGCTACAAAACAATACTACTATTGAAAATAATTCAATGTTCAAAAAAACCTTAACAATATAAAAAACCACGCAGACTCTACATGAGGACACTGTAGACGAAGAGGTATATTTAACTGGTTTTAGTAATGTTGAGGATAATGTTGAGGATAATTATAGTGATTATAATAATAGTGATATAGATCATGCTGCTTATGATTATGATAATGATTATGATCCAAAACAAGACAATAACGTTTTCATGCCTATTGTTTACCGTGGAAGAAAAAAGATCTACAACAAGCTTTGTTTTTAAAAGTAAGGAAGCTTGTAGTTTAACGTGGCCGTTAATCTTGAGATCATGAGCCACGGGACCTCCTTTTTACGTGGAATCCGAACCACAGGACATGGTATTTCACTTAGAAAATCTCACATGCATTGACCGGGAATCGAACCCGGACAGCCTTGGTGAGAGACATACAGCTAGACCGCTGAGCCACCACGCCCCCCGTTTTTAAAACTATAACACACTATCCTAAAGGCAAAGACTTGTATTAAGTGTGCTTTTTTATTGTCATAATCATGTATACTCTGCAATGTTATATATTCTGACTTCTATAGAAAATTAAACATCATTGTACAATTATTTTCATTTATTTACAAACTTTATATACATTTTTTTGTTTCATGATAATATTTTTTAAGACAATACGAAACACTAAAACATTATTATTCTATACACATATTTTTCTTTCAGTCCATTGTCATGACTTATATCTTCCATTATTATTTGACTTTATTTTTCATTTAATTAAAATGGACCATGCACCTATTGTTTTTAAAACCTTCATAAATTAAGTGTACAGGTTGTACAGCATTATTGACTTCATCAAAAACACTCTCCGACATATCATTAAACCGTGTAGGCAGAAATGTCTCAAAGTTTTCACATACACAAAGTACACGATCACCATATGCTGTTTTCAATTTCCGAATCTTGATAATTCGGAATGGAATATGCGTTGGCAATTCGCTGAGCTTCTTTATCTCTAAGCACATGCTTGACCCACAGCATTCAAAACATTCATTGTGGTAGTCTATAAACAAAAGAAAAGCATATCTATTACACTCTAAAACAGCTTTAATAATATTGTGCAATTAGGGATTTTACACAATGCATGGCTGATACATTTTACTATTTATGCAAGAAATGCCCTAACTGTAGCAGATATTGCTTTTCTGCATACAGCACAAGTGTTGAGTTCTAATGCACACTTGACACAGGCTATCATGTGTCTACAAGGCAAATATACAACACCTAGTTCATCTTGATATCAAATTTTACATAATTGTTGGTCACACTTTTGTATCTGTTCGTGAGACAAGTCTTTTTTTTTCAGCCTCATGTATTTGCTCCGCGTGTTCTAACTCTAAAGGCACTTTTATGTCTTGTGCTGCAATCACGTTTTCTTTACGAATAGTGTTCACAAATTCCTGACCTTTAAGCAACACCATGTATCTACAGTTAGGTAACCAACGAGCGTATTCCACAAAAGGGTCATCAGTCATTTGCCAATCCTTTAAAGCAAATCCACAATAAAAACATATTGTTTTATCCCCTTCACCAGTATACAAAAATCCAGCTTCACTTGGCTGTTTGGTAATGTGTTTTAATATTAATGGCCAAACATTTTTATAAGATTCTAAACGTCTTTCAACAGAGCTGTACTCTGGGTGTGCTAGTGCTTTAGTCTTGCAAACTCCCAATTTTTCAAAAGCACATGCCAATTATACACTGTCTATGGCATATGGACCACATATATCGACACTACCGTTGTTGACTGGTAATACATCATTATTATTATTATTATTCATTTATTTGTGATTCAGCAACGTAAGTAGCGGCCAATGGTCTTGTGGTTCGGTAAAATGAATACACGGGTATGTTACCCACTTGTTTTCCAAGCATGTAAGGACAACAAGGAGACCATCGCAAATGGTCTCTAAAGGGATAATCACCTTCCTCCCAGTGTGAAAATTTAATACGACAAAACACACAGCGCACCAATCTTCTCTGTTCAAGAAAAAAAAACGGCTATTACAAGTTCATGTGTCTACAAAAAGCCTACAGGCCAGGATTCAAATGTTAACCAGCGATCATGTTCTGATTTTAAATTTAACCCAAGGGGTAAACCAACTTGCTCACTTGTTGTATTTGGTACTACGCCATGTGTTATAATAATACTTTTTTTTATTGCAAGTTATTAACGTTGCACAAAAGCACAGAGTACTTTAAAGCATAATGTATGTTTGTTCACTGTCTGTTCACTACGTTAATGGCGCATGGCCAGACCTAAAAACAAACAAAATAACCCATCACTCAATCAATCAATCAATCAAACAATACTTGTAACTAAACTTTAACGTTAATTGACATTAATATATCAAAACACCATTAAAAATAAACTGTATGTTGGCATACAGTAACACATGCATTTATTTTCTTTTTATAAAGCTTTAGTCATTTACATCCCCCTTTAACCAATATATAAACAAAAAAAAGAATGTCATGTCAGTTTGTTCAGATTTTCTTGTTCAAACCTGTGGATATTTGTTGAGTCCATAGGGAACCACCCATAAATTAAATTCTTTGTTTTTTGTTTTGTTTTTAGAAAATCCAATATGTCCTTGTACTTTTTCCAGTCAACAACCAATATAGTCTTGTACCGTTTGTCACTACATGGCCATTATTCAAGAAAGCAATCATTGTACCAGTCATGTACAGGTAATGAATATATATATTGTCTATGGTTTTTCATTAGTGGTAAAATGGATTAGCATTTTTTAAGTTAGACTTACCTGAGTTTTAAATAGTTCACTGCCTGGAAACAATGGTTGCACTTTACTGCGTCTTGGGTTTTGAGCAACTGCTATAGTGGTAAGGCTTTTCTTTCCACGCTTCTAAAAATAAATAAAAAAAACGGTTATAAATACCTAAATTCAGGTTGATACACACATTTCATAAAATAAAATAAAATAATATCAAACAAAAAAAATGAAACAAGTTAGTTTAAAAAAAATCTTACCTTCACTTGCAGTGGCTTGTTACTGTTTCCTTCTAATGGGCCCAAAAGCGCAATGGTTTCTTGTATCTCTGACATGAAAGGTATGCCGGTTATCTACAAGCAAATAAATAAATAAAAATCTGTAATTACCTAATCAATAACTACAAATTTAAGGTTCATTAGCATGACATTATTAAAATAATCATTCATAGGTACTTACCAAAAAATATAAGGATTTTTCTTCCACAGCTCTACTATACACGTCCGTGTGCTAAAATGGCAAGTGCATGACTAACGCAATCGTTATCAGTTAGCCTAGCAACAGAAAAAGTTGTATTTTCTCAGCGTTTTGACCTTGAATGGTTCTCTGTCTCTCTCTCGCACGTGTTCCCACGCCTCTTCACATTCCTCAATCTGAGTAAGTTTCGTGTACCTTATACTAGTTTCATGTTTTTAATAAGGAACCAAAATGGCTACCTCTTAAACATCGGTAGTCCTACTGTCTCAGAACCAAAATGGCAGTCTCTGCTTAAACAGCACACCTGCTAGCCACCACGAGGCAAGTAAACTGATATCGCACTTCCTGCTGACGTAGACATTCCTGCCTCGTCAGCACCAGCAACAGCTCTCACGAGTCCTCTGGCTAGGTACAATATTCAGTCACCAGTGAGCTGGACTGTGTGCGTGTTAGCATTCAAAACATGTGTGTGTGTGTCTTATTATGATGATGATGATTATTATTATTATTAAAAACATTTTACTGTAATAATAATTACTAGCAAGTGGCCATCCTCAATACATGATCATGTTAACCACATACTTTCATCCTAAAACACATGACTTTACCCAGTTCAATATTTAGTTTATAACATTTCAGGCCAATGACCTTACCGTTTTTGGCTCTTTGCGTACAGGCACATGACTTGGTCGAGCAAATGTTATAGGTTTCCATATTCTAAAACCATTTACTGTGCCAGACAGCAGTCTCGCTTATCACCGTTTCCTAGCATGTTAAAGATCCCCTTCAGGGGTAAAAATAATTCCTAGCACACTAAACACATTTTCAAATATTCGCCTCTATCCATCATAGGAAATGTCACAATACCAACCGTCATAAGCTGCCCCCGCCATCCCACCAAAATAGCTATTCATTTCTTCCAGGCACGGTCACCGAGATCGCCAACGTCTAAGAATCACTTGGTCATATCCAACAACCGTCTGTTGTGTCAGAGAGCGATCTCGCTCATCACCGTTAACTAAAACGTTAAAGATCCCCTTCAGGGGTAAAAAATCTTAGCATGCTTGTCACATTTCAAAATATTCGCCTTCATTCATTCGTCATAGGAAAAAAATATCGAAAAGCGACCCCTCGTTTTGCCATACATCGCCCCCGTCGAAATAGCCATTTCCAGTATCCACCATGGCCAATCATCGCCTCGTTGTAACATACGTCAAGGGCTACCGGCTCCCTGTCTACAAACACGCTTTTATTTAAAAAAAAAAAAATTAAAATGCATAGTTTTTCTTGGTCCTCGAGACTTGACATTTATTTTCGTGGTAGAGGGGGTAGGGATCTTTCATTTATGTCAAACGAAATTTTTTGTCAACGTGGTAGTTTCCAAAATAGTAAAAATTCAAAATTTAAGGGTTTTCAAAAATTCTCAAAATATAAAAAAGTTTTATTATAAAAAATAAGGTCATAGAGACCATTGGTTTGAACTATGGCACAACATTCTATCATGTTTGGTTTTCAAACTATCGCATACTTTTAATAACAAAAGAAAGTAGGCTATCATTTTGTTTTTCCTCCTACACCCTCGAAACTTGCTGTCCGCCTAGAGGGCATACCCACCTTTCATTAACGTCAAACAATCTTTTTTCCGATTCACCGTTTCCAAAATAGTGCCAATTCCAAAAAACAAGAATTTTCAAAAAAATATTTCAAAATACCAACACACATGCTTAGCCAAGAGAACGTAATCCCAACTCCAACAATACCTCGTTCGTTAAAATCTGACCACGCGTTCGGGAGATATCGGCAAAGTTTTATATGAAAGTAGGGGGCGACTCTGAACCGGCCTTACCCCACTACTGCACAGTTTTAGTCCTAGAGACTTGAAATTTATTTTGGGGGTAGAGGGGGTCAGGGCCATTCATTTACTTCGAATATTTTTTTTTAACTCTTTAGTTTCCAAAATATAAAAATCAAAATTTAAGTGTTTTCAAAAAATCTCAAAAAATAAAAAAGTTTTATTATAAAAAATAAAGGTCATAGAGACCATTCGTTTCAACTATGGCACAACGTTCTATCATGTTTGGTTTTCAAACTATCGCCTACTTTCAAAAACAAAATTTTTCATTTTTTTTTTTTTTTTTGAAATTTATAATACGTGGTCCATAGGAAAGAGGACGTCAGCCAGAGTCCAACGACACCTCATTTGTCAACATTCGACCTTGGGTTCACGAGATATTGGCTTGGACTCACGCGGCGGCCATGACACTCGTTAGAAACCGCCTTACCCCTACTCGCGAACGTGTGTATATCCATAATTCGTATATGAAGAGCAAAAAAACTTGTTCTGAAACGAGACGAAAATTTTGAATCAAGTTTCCAGGAAGATCTGTGCCTAATGCCAGTAAAATTAGGAGGCTCGTTAATCGATTCAAGGAAACAGGCTCCGTAAATAATAAAAGAGTTGATAGACATTCTTTCATCAAATTATGTCAGGTATGTGTTACAACGGAAGGAGGACATTTTCAGCATAGCCTATGAGCACTGTATGAACACATTTTTGAACATGTTTGGTAAAAGTGTGATAGTGCGCGCCTACGTCGGCTGGACCGGGTTGCGTGCGGGCGCTATCGGCGCTAGCCACCGCCGGCTTAGCTTGCCGTGTTTACTGGCGCGCACACACATAATGACCCTGTCCATTAGATGGACAGCTCTGGCAACTTTGCAATTTCCTCGGAAGAAAAATGAAAGGCACAATGGTTATTATAAAATTAATTATATGTTCTCTTTATAATGTTTTTGATACTATTCACTGGCTGTATTTACAATGAACTTAGTCATATAAAAAAAATCACAGTCAGTCTGAAAGACTAGACGTTGTATCATTTCATATGACGAATGCTACAAATGCTACACATGTTAGAAAGGCTCAGGAGGGCTTCTCGCTTTGCTCGAAGCCCCAGGACTCTTTCAACAGACTGCATCACCCATTAACTTAGGCTTCCCGCGCGGGCACCTCTTGAAGGGTCACGGGAAGAAATGTGTTTCTTGTACTTGTGTTAGAGATGTGTTTGGTTGAATAAAGCGTAAATTGTGTACTTTTTGATAGCGGTTTTATGGCCCATCATCCCAGGCAAGCCGGCGGAAACCTTTGCCTCCCTGTCAGAAGGATCATTTGGCCGTAAATTTGAATTAGTGTAAGGATGTAGTAAGAGTGTCCAGATTTAGACAATAGCCTACTCCATGAAGGGGTCATGACTATGCCATATATGTTTGTTTAATGAATAGTGTATCTGAAATAAGGGAAGAATACTGATTTACAGATTTGTGGAGTGAGTTTCTGATTTTTAAAAGGTCACTCGACGCCAGGCCTCTTTCAACAGACTCCAATAATCATTAGCGTCTGGTTCTCGCTCCCCGCGTGAGCATGACGTCACGTTCCCGCGCAGCTGCATGACGTCACTTCCCGCGCAGCTGCATGACGTCACGTCCGTCACCGTGTTCGTGTCCGTGTCCGTAATGCATAACGATGGACCCCAACCATAACGACGAAGTCGACAAGATCATTTGAAATGATAAAAAAAATACTTTACGAGCCTTACTGTAGTCGCATATGATGTGTAACATCTGACATAGAAGAAACCTCACATGAAATTGTTGATACACCGGTGTTGTATATCTACCCCTTATTATTCCCGTTTTCCTACGGGGTTGAGGATGAGATGCGATGGAAGTATTTGTGGTGGAAGGTTTTTACGGCCGGATGCCCTTCCTGACGCCAACCTCACGAGATGAGTTAATGAGAGATGAAATTAATGATGGTGAATGAAACTGGGTAAGGATGTGGAAGGAAGCGGCCGTGGCCTGTCAGAAGGTGCCGTCCCAGCATTTGCCTGGAGTTGAAAATGGGAAACCACGGAAAACCATTTCAAGGACGGCAAATTGTTGATACACCGGTATTTTATAATATTTTTGGCACAAATATTAATCTATTGTAAAAGGGAGTGTTTTACAGATATTGTAGTTTATAATACGGAACTCATTTCATTAGAGGTTTTGTATCTTCCACCAATACTAGCCTAAATAAAGAATACGATATGGATCAACTAGATTAATAGACGCGACACCGCTCATAACCTTAAATTCCCTATAAATAGGCCAATCTGCGAGTAAATGCAATGTGCACAGCAGTAGATCATGAAAGGCTTGCCCAGTTCCCGGACCTCTTGATTCACAGACCAACACGTAATTTCATATGGATTCTGTCCGGGATTCGAACCCGAGATCTCTAGATTCACAGTCAATGACGCTAACCCCACGGCTATTTCGACCACATGAATATTAGGTACAAGACGGTGACTTATTTTCACGTACCAATAAAACTGCATCACGGAATTAAGTTTCATTTATATTTTGCTTGTTTCGATAGTGTTCCTGCGTGAAATTGAGTTTATAATGCCTTATGAATAGACCCTCTTGTGAGTAAAGAGAATGTATTCAGCAATGGTTCATGAAGGCTTGCTCAGTTCTCGTATAAACACAACGATTATATTATATTGATGACTGCATTACCGTTATGTGGGTTAATATTTGAATAGCCATTGTGCCGACTACTTACAATGTTTGATAATAAAGCATTTTATCATTTAAATACTGAAACGAAGACTTCGAACATGTGCCGTGTGCTTTGTTTCAATTACTTGACACCAGAGTTCGCATGCGCGTTTACCGTCAGAATGAAAGTGTTCAGCAATGCGATCCAGCTGGCAATGCGTCTTACACACTTCCGTTCGATCCACCACTGCCAGCTGGATCGTCCGATCCAATTCCGTCCCATTTTTCAAAATCACTCTCACAAATATCCAGCAACCGAGTGGAAAGGTGTTACACATCAAAAATCGTAATAGTTTAGGCATTAACTTAAATAAAGTTGTCCACTCTTAGTCCTTTTAACGCTTCGGGCCCCTCAGCAAACCCGGGCCCCGGGGCTACAGCCCGCTTGCCCCTCCCTCTCGTCGAGCCTGCGATCCACTTACATGAGACTGACCACTATGATATCCAAGGCCCCAAAGCAACCAACAAGAACGTCAGAAAAGTCGTTTCCCTGACAGAATGCCAAAGCGGCGCAGCTGGCAGACACCGCAATCTTTACAGTACATAGTAAGAAAAGAGACAGTCAGGCTTAAAGACTGGACTATATACCATTTTAAATGCTACAAATTCTGAAAATGCAAAAAAGGCTGGAGGCTTCTCGTTTCGCTCGAAGCCAAAGACTCTTGACATGTTAGATGATCAAGAAAGAATCAGAACGCTAGAAAGTTACAAGTCATGAGGGGGGAGCTGGAGCGCGCGGTGAAAGGAGGGAGCTGGCAGGATGACGTCACGCTCGCCGTGTCGTTGCCGTCTCGTAACTCCAGAGCTCACGAGTGAACTCAGTACACATGCACCAAGCGGTAACTTACTATGACGTCACACACCTCAGTGCATTCTCGGTACATTTCGTGACGTCGCCGTAACGTAATGACGAAGTCGACTAGATCATTTAAAATGATAAAAATAATTTCATCCTAAGTGAAACTTACGCTTTTCGCTATTAGTAGGGTACAGTGAAAGAAAAATTAGAAAGGGCTGTAAAAATGGGAATATTTTAGCAACATTTTTACCAATTAAGGAACTCCATGGTGTCCACAGAATTTTCAATGCCAATTTTCCTGACTTTTCCTGACCATTTTTCAACAAAATTCCTGACTCGCGAAGTCATCGTAACATCGGAAAAAAGGTTTATTGAGCAAAAATATTTATATCTTTTCTCATTTGCAGAATTTGCCCAACGCTCCCTTCTTTATTCATTTAAAATAGAAAATAAGGTAAATTATAATGCAATAACACATAAATCAAAGTACTTAATGGTGGGCAGATGACTTCGTAGTTCCTCCCCTTAAAACAACAATAACTGACATATAACTTAAGTACTTAATAACCTAAACTATGGTGATGGGGTCGCCACATCCCTACGCCAACGAGAAAAAAAAAAAAAAAAAAAAGTCCTCTCGGCACGCCGGAAGGCAGAGGTAGATTTCACCGGACAAACTTGGGGATAGGCGAAAATAGGCAGAATATGCAGGTTTTCGTAGAAGGATCAGACCTCATTTATTGCGAGAAAGTATTCTATAATTGGAGATTAATTAACTTTGTTTTTCGTCATTTTATGCATATTTTAAACAATTTATTGTCTTATGATGACGGTAACCTTCTTGTCATTTGGAGTCCATTTTTATACTTGTGGTCACACTGTCCTTATGCAAGGTTTCGACACTGATGTGTAATTATGTAAAGGTCTGTTACTTCTTCACGCAAAATTATATCTCCCGCAGAGATTTTGGGCTTAGGGGCTGAGACAACGCGGTTATGTAACCCCGTGTACTTTGGGTGAGTGTAGAATCTGTCTGATAAACGGTGTGAATCATGATGGCTGTATTAGTCTGTAATTCAGGTAAGGACTGCAGACGGTCAATTTCAAGCAGTAGTTCCTAATGTTGCTACCAGATACTACCATCAACGACACCTAGCTGTGAACTTGGCTACTAGATGCCACCGCAACCAGCAACTCGCAACGAACGTTGGAACTTCCCCTCCAAAGGAAAGCATACTGAGGGATTTTTAGCGCTCTTAGAAAATCCGACGACTTTGGCCGGCTTTGAACCCGCGACCTTGGGCATAGAAGTTCAGCATGCTACCAGTTACGTCACCGAAGCCGCTTCACACTTAGTCAGATGGAAATCTGAATCTGATCTCGTGCAAGTGCGTTGTCATGGCAACGTCCGATGGCTCATCCCTCATCAATTTAGTAGTGTTGCCATGGCAACCACTGATAGCTCTTGGCATTTTCTTATAATTTCGAAATCATTTTTCTCATCCCTTGGCGTAATGGTGGGTCATATCAAAAATTCTTTCAGACAAAAGTTTTAGGTAATTATTAGGGGAATATTGTCCATTTTGTACAGTTCTGATATTGTGCCTATTAAGAGAGTCATGATTAATGTTTCCCGAAATCCCACTTTTTCTCACCCCTTTGGTCAATGGTTGGTGCTATAAAAAACCTCTTCAAACATAAATTTTTGGGATTTATCCGACACATAGTATGAACTTTGAACGGATTCGATATTTCACATATTAAGAGGGCCGGCCCCGTGGTGTTGGGGTAGCGCGCCTGCCTCTCACCCGGAGGCCCCGGGTTCGATCCCCGGCTCCGTCAGGGATTTTAAAACTGACGTGAGGGCTGGAACGGGGTGCACTCAGCCTCGTGAGGACAATTGAGTAGCTGTCTGACAGTGAGACAGCGCCCCGATCACGAATACCAAGATTAACGGCCGAGGGGGCCCGACGCGCTGATCACGCGTCACCCCAATATCTGCAGGCCAGATGGCTGGGCAGCGGTCGCTTGGTCGGCCTTAGCCCATCATGGGCTGGATAGTGCCAGGGTTTTTTTTTGACATATTAAGAGAGTTATAGCGATATATCAATTTTTCGAAAAACGCCCCCCATTTTCACCCCCTTCGACCGATTTAGCCCAGTAACAAACTCGACCGAGATTTTATAGGTATACATATTCGGTAAAAAATTCAAAGTGATTGGTGCAAAATTACGGCAGTTATCGTGTCCACAAGAAACTGATATACATATATACATAAATTATATATAAACTTTTGAACTGACGGTGGTTTTGGGGTCTGGGGGATGTGAAACGCGAAGATATGTCAAAATTTTCCGGAAGTCGAAACATGGTACCCATTGCAATAGTTAGCTTTCTAATGAAATCTACCTAAAAGCGTACAAAAAATAGGTAAAGAAGGTTTTTACTATGATGTACTGTAAAAATGGAAACTTACCATAATGTCCAATGAGTTATTGATTTTTATCTTTAGAGATTAGTTGAACTAGTAACATCAAAATATGACTGTAAAACACAAAATACTGTATGGTTAATATAAAATTCCTGACTTTCTAGTACTTTTCGCAATTTTTTCCTGACTCACGCCATTTTTTCACACTTTTTTCTGACTTTTCCTGACCAAAAACAAAATTCCTGACTTTTCCTGCATGTGGACACCATGAACTCTCTCTAGAAATCAAAAATAAGTTGTTCTTGATTCATTTAGAGATTTTGTGACTTCGTGGTCATGTAGCCCAGTGTACTTGGGTGTGTGTGGAATTTATCTGATAACCTGTCTTATTGTGATGGCTGTATTAGTGTGTGTATTTGTAGTTCAGATGAGGATTGGGAAAGAGACGGGTGTGGCCTTAATTTAGGAGCCATCCTGGCATTCGCCTGGAGTAGAAGTGGGAAACCACGGAAAACCACTTCCAGGAAGGCTGAGGTGGAAATCTCACTTTTGCCTCACGAGGCTGAGTGTAATCCGTTCCAGGCCTCAGACCAGAATTACATTTCTTGGTAGAGCCGGAAATCGATCCCGGGCCTCCGCAGTGACAGCCAAGAATACCAGCCACTACGCAACTAGGCGGACCTTACAAAATAGGGGAAGGGTGGGCATAGTGGCCACGCTAACGGGAAAACATTGTTTTCAATAAGTTAAAATTGTTAAAAACAAATGAAAATTGGCCATACTCTAGCTTATTTAGTTATGTATCTATAAACAAATAATTTTAACTATATCTTAGTTACTTTTTGAACAAGAAATGTTTTTTCAAACCTCTACCAAATGGCCACTTTGCCCTATGGGGAAGGGCAAATGGCCACTATACCCGATGTTACAAATAACACTGCAAATGCATTTAACAAAAATTTATGAGCATATTTTTTTACAAATTAAAGTATTGTTATAATTCTCCACACATGTTTAAGGGTCCCTATCATTTTATAAAACTAATTTCTAAATTTTTATTGGGTACAATAAAAAATACAAAAGTTGAAATGCTTCAGAACATTTTATGGATATTGTGTTTAGCCTACTTTTGTTTAATTGCACATTTCACATATGAATTCATCGTCTTCCTCATTACATCCAGCACATTCCTCATGTGCCTATTTCAGGCAACTAGAGCATCTGATCCACCCTTCATTGCTTTTGGACTTTGAATATAAGTCCTGGCAGTGAAGGCAATTTGTATCTCTCTCGTCACTATCGGAGTTACTATCTCCTTTAGTAACAAAGCACGTTTTGCCACTTTAGATTTCCTTTTCTCCTGAATACCTTCTTTCTTCATCACCTCTTTATCCCTTCAGCCCAGCGGGGCTCGATCCTGGAACCATCATCATGTCACAATTCCGAATGCCGGCGCTTAACTGACTGCGCTACCACCCTGCTCATGCAAGGAGATGTTTAAAACGTTCAATATGTATCCCATTTAAAAGCACAAACTTTGTTTGATCTAGGCTTCATATAAATACTTTACTTAAAAATATAATATGTAGTGTCGGTCAAAGTGACCATGGCCGTGGCCACTTTGCCCTTTTTTACGCCATTATGTAAATGTGACTCTGCAGGCCCAACCAGTTATACCAGGTCTTACTTTCAAAGATGAATTTGAAGTTTAAATCACACTTGTTTCAGGTATTACTGTCATCAATACATACTAGAATCATATACCTAGTTATAACAGTTAATGCAGTACACTTACCTTACATCAGCAACTTGAAAAACAACAAAATTGATGACAACTTCTAAAAGTGTACTCTGATCAGATTCAAGGCTCAACACAACACTAATGGTGGTCTAGTGGAGTAGTTGAGGCGCTTGCAGCCAGGTAGCAGCAATGTACAGTAGAAAAATAGCCCGTGGCAACTATGCCCGCCGTGGCCACTATGCCCACCCTTCCCCTATAACTGCTTAAATTTCCTCTTTCCGCGGGCACCATAATAATAATATTAATGATAATAATAATAATAATAATAATATTAAACGAAAATCCTCGACAGATTTGAATTTCGACAAATGGTTGAAAACTATCAAAATTTTAAAATAGAATTTGAGTCCGATGGACTCAAGAAATTCTGGGAGGCTGGTAGAATAACAAGATCTATATAATGTACGAAACATGTACCCAGTTGTATAAATAGATTATTAACATTGTACTGAAAAGACGGACATTATTAATATGCGAAACATGTACCCAGTTGTATAAATAGATAATTAACATTGTATTGAAAAGACGGACATTATTAATAGTTTTATTAAGAACATATTCAATACGGACCTAAAATGGAGAATATTGCTCTAAGATCTATATAGACACAAATTAAATTGATTGTTAATATGCTGTACATAGAGGCTCAATTCAATTGTAAAATAATAATAATAATAATAATACGATACTCGGTTAGCATCTAATAATAATAATACTCGATTATCTCTTATTTAACTGATATGGTTCTTAAGACGAGCTACAGTGCCATAATTTCACCAAGAGTGTGTAAATTACTGACGCAGATATTTAAGCGCCCTCCAATGCCGGGATTCGATTCCGCACAAGCCCACGTCTGCCAGCTGCTCGAATCCACGTTGCATATTGTACATAAATCTATGTTATTAGCAAGTATACACGGGTAGACTGACGACATAGAACTAACAGCCTTGTAAACGATAAGTAATCTGCCGTTCGAGTTTCTACCGGTATACCGTAATCAATTCAGCCATCATTCGCTTGCATGTGCAGCAACATTTCCTCAAAGTAAACATTAAAACATTTGGAAGTTTTTTTTCTACCGACGATAGTGTCCTTTATTGTAAAAATTGTGAAACAAATGTAGGGAGTTCGAGAAAGTTTTCAGTGACTCAATATTTGGAAACCGCCAAACATAAGCGAAATATCGTAAAAAAAAGAAAGAAAAAAATACATCCATCAATTCAGCCCTTGTTAACAAGAAGAAATTTCAGGAGACTCTCACAGAATAATACTGAAATTATTTTAATACCTAGTACGTTTCAGTCCCTTTTGCAAGTTAATATAAATTATTTTTATTCGGCATCCACTATGTAAATATTGTAAAATTATTTTTATTTTTAAAAAATAAATGGCTATTAAAATTGTATACCAGTGATACTTAAAAATTAACATAATTAAATAATTATTGATGGCCAACACCGGTTCAAACTCCATAAAATAATATGTCCTACTGTTTAGAACTTTCTTAGTTGAGATATTTTTAAAAAGGTGTAGTTATGTGTCCGTCTGTTCATATTTTCTTTATATTCAAAATAGAAACGCTAATGAATACGCAGTGATCGTTATTGCCGTAGTTATTTCTTGTGCATATTTTTTGAAACGTGTTGCATATTTGACCAATACTGCATATTTCCAAGCATATTTATTCATTGAATAGTGCACGAACTTCAGGGCCTTAATTATTATTGTTATGTGGGGCCCAGTTGCTAATTGGTTAGCATCCTAGGCATTGGCCTGAAGAGCCACGGGTTCGATACTCGCCCGGGCGAGACCCAGTTTAAATACCCCGCGCATTTTATTTCTGGCCATGATTAGAATGCGCAAGCGTTTGGATTATGTCATCGATATCCGTCTCACTCGCTCACGGCCGGAGATGTGTAGTGGGATGGTAATCAATTGACAGAATTCAGCACACCGCAGCACACAGCCCGTAGCAACTGTTCCGACCTGGTTCTGACACAGAGCAATAGCGACCTCAGTAAATTAAACCGTCCGTACGATTATTGGCCTTCTATCGGAGACGAATCCACCCGAGGATTATTGTTAGTGACAGGTTAGGTTGTAATTTATTAGAAATCATTGTTATACCGACAACAAAGATTGGGTGACAGTAGGTTGGCTTTGATTTATACTGCCGAGGCAGCATCCATAGTGCACTGTAGGACAGAAGCATTGATTCAAGTTAAAGATTATATCACCCGTTCTCTCCTGATAGTTTGTGGCGGTGTGTGGTTTATCTCATATTCTTTGGTTTATCTTGTGTAGAGCATTGCTGTGTTGCTGTCTCTCGACTGTGGGGTGCTTGTGTAGTATTTCGCTTTCGATACTACGCTAATCCAGAAGCTGATCGACCACTTGGAAGAAAAAGTCTCCTCTAAGCCCTCAGCTGATAAATTTGTTCCGAATTTTGCTATGCAGTCGTGAAGAGGAGCCACAGTGAAAAATCTGCTGTTTTCCCACTACGAAAAGAACATCTACTGGTTATAAAAAGTAAGAATACCGACAATAAACTTGATTTCATACACATTTGATATTCCTTTCATGCTTGGATAATTTCCTATCAAAATAATGATTTTTGGAGAAAAGCGGAGTTGTGGGAGCTGAGGATCCAACAATTCTTCAGTTTCTTAACTCTGCAGAAATACGGACCCCAAAATTGCCAATGACATTTATAGTAGGCTATATTCCCACTTGAAATACATTAATTTGTTTTGGTTTGACAGCAGTGATAAACGAAAATCGTTAGTAGCCTAAGTTATTGGAATAACATTCACGAACTTCGTTCTGCTTGCAGGTATCTGTTGGCAGGAGCATCAATGGCTCAGAAGACTATATTAATGGATGAAAAAGCCCCGCCGAAGTTTTCGTGAGTATAATTTAATATTGATATATCATACCCTACTTATGTTATGTAAAGTTTGGAGTAATTTTTTCAATGTTACCTGTACAAACTGTTAGTTGTAACTCTTCAGTTGGTCAACACAAATTAAAATTATGATTTTTGGGAGCTGAGGATCCATTAGAAAGTGAAGAAACTACAGGGTGGCGCACAAAATGTCATACATCGAAAATGGTTTATAAAATGTGTAAATCTGGGCTCACAACCATAGCCTTTCGTGAACAGAAACCTTATTTCATGCGTGATTCGACAGAGGGCAGCACTTGTCGTGCATGTTGAAAAAACAGTTTCTTTCCACAACTCTTTGCATCACGGCTATCAATAGAGACACAATGGTTCATGCAAGAGGGAGCTCGTCCGCACACAGAAAATGTTGTTCTGAACTTCCTGCATGAACATTTCTGGCCCCGTGTGATGTCCCATCGATATCCCGAACGCTTTCGGAGCTGCCCAATCTGGCCACCACATAGCCCCGATCTGAATCCCTGCGACTTATTCCTGTGCGGATATTTGAAGGAGACAATCTACCGCCAGAAACCAGAACATGTACTGTAATTGCAAGCGGCCATCATGACTTTCGTCCGAGGTTTGAGTGAGGACATGTGTCGTAGAGTGGTCACAAACATGCAGGTTCGTCTCGAAGCTGTTGTACGCCGACGAGGTTGGCTTATTGAACATGTCCTGCATACTAACTAATCATGCACATTTCAGTGAATGTTGTACTGTGAATTTTTATTAAATATGTTGCATATTAAATATTCTATAAATAATTTTCAGTGTATGACATTTCGTGCGCCACCCTGTAGGATTGTAGAAGGCAGAGTTAGACACCAGTTCGATATCTGTCACTTGCTGGAGGGCTGGCAATGAGTAAGTTATGCTACATACCATCAAGAGTATGATCTGAAAGTATGGTCTAAGAAATGCAGATATCTAACTGTAAAGTTTTGAAGGTATTCATTCGTGTTGACCGATTGAGTTACAACTAAAGACTTATGGTTTGGAAACCATCGTAGGCTCTAGAAGAGTTGATAACGCCTAACTAGACTCGCTTGGATAATTGCTACACCTTGCCTCTGGCGTCAGTCTCAGCCCTTCAACAATACACTTCAGTGTTATTAGTTTTAAAGTCTGCTTTAACTGCTGTGGTTAACTGTATTTGCATAGTAACTAGGTGATTCAACAACAGACTGAATTTTATTATATTGAAAGAGTAAGCTGGATAAACCATCCAACTCCTAAATGCTCCTTTTCAAAACTCGTCTGTTGCCAGTAAACACTTGCCAGCACTTTTTGAAGGAAACTGGATACTCCAAGTCAAGTTGAAATAATCCATTCTCCAATAAATCCATTAAATTTTATGCAACCACAGTTACTTTGCCAGACAATTTGACAGAGACAGATGTACCTAGTGTCATTAAAATGCTTTCTGTTCGAAAGTGAAGAGACTAGGACTGTTGGAAGGCAGAATGAGAGATACCATTTCAATATCTGTTACTGTCTGGAGGTATTACCTAAGAAATTCAGATTTCTACTCATAATCCACAGACCTAGGCACAAGAGATTAGAGAGGAATTTTAAGAAATCAAGAGTTTGAAAAATAGTGTGAATTAAGAACACATGGTCAAGGATCCACCCTCTCATCACGAATATACACCAGCCGACTGGTGGACTAACAGTTTAAATGGGCTTAAGTTACATTGCAAGTGCCAATTGCAGTGTCTGCAAACAGTACCGGTATGCAAATATGGTGACTCTGAAACATGAGTGGCAACAGTCAAACCCAACATTGAGAAATTATGGGCAGATGATAAGATTAAATTGTTAGTACACTACCATAACTTATATGCAGACTTCTATGCATTTATACACTAATAGTGGTATTAAATATGCACTAAAAACATTGTCGTCCTCTTCCTTGCTTTGCCAGCATTGGATTTCATTGTTGACATCCTGGTTGTGGAGCTGCTGCTACAGATGTCATCTGTTGGGCCCAGCTGCTCTTAGATCTTCATTCTCTTTGCAACCTAGGTAGCTTATGACCCCAGTGTTCTTTTGACCACATACCTTAGCTGTAGTCCTACAGTTCACCTTCTCAAACCATGTTGCCCACTTGCGCTGAATCATCTCTGAGGCTCTCTCCTTTTTATGGTGGCTTCGGTGGCTTAGTTGGTAGCATGCTGAGCTTCTATGTCCAAGATCGCTGGTTCAAACCCAGCCAAAGTAGTCGGATTTTTTAAGAGCATTAAAAATCCCTCCCTTTTTCTTCCTTCGGAGGGGAAGTAAAGCAGACGGGCCCATGTAATAGATTAATGGCATGCAAAAGAACCTTCTATTAACTACAATTGTGCGAAGCAAAATTTGTAGGTTAAATTTGATTAATGCTCTTTAAGTTTCAATGTTCGCCGCCAGGTGCTGGTTGCGGTGGCATCTAGTAGCCAAGTTCGCTGCTAGGTGTTGTTGATGGTAGCATTTGGTAGCAAAAGTAGGAACTACTTGAAATTGATCGTCTGCAGTCCTTACCTGAATTACAGATAACACACACTAATACAGGCATCACAATTAACACCGGTTATCAGACAAATTCTACCCACACCCAAAGGACATGGGGCTATATGTCCGCGCTGTCGCAGTCCTTAAACTGAGGAACCAACAAACTCTCTCCTTCAAGTGTAATGTGCCTGTGTTGTGATCCTTGTATCGAATCTCTGCTGACCCTCGGGGATATCTTCATCTCCATAGAATTTAAAGATTACTTGATGTGTTCATCAAAAGTCCAGCATTTTGAGGCATATGTCAGAGCAGGTCTTGCCTCCATCATGTAGAAATCCTTAAGCTTTCGTGGCATTCTCTTCTATTGCAGAACACTGGTGAATTTTGTTTCTACTGAAGCCAACCTCCACTGATCCTGTGAGTCACATCCTCATTATAGCCACCCAATTTTTCCACCACAGATACAAAAGTATTTAAATCTGTCAAATACATGGGTTGGTTTTTTAGTTTTGGCACCTTAGTTATAACTGGATTAATAACTCACTTAGATGGTTCCAAGTGTCTCAGGCCCTCGATCTAGTCCCCATCGTTGCGTACAACGTGTTCCCAGCGATGCTGAAGTCATTGGATCCCGTTGGCACTGCCCAATCTATTCATGGTACGAAGAGAGCGCCCGGCAGCCTGCTTAACGTCTTCAATGGTTCGGAAGCGCTCCCCGCGTATTGTCATCTTCATCTTCGGGATGAGATCATAGTCGCAGGGACTGATGTCGGGAGAATATGGGGGGTGATAGAGGACCTCCCAGCCCTAGCGATCCAACAATGCCGACACAACGCCTGCTGTGTGTGCCCTAGCATTGTCATGCAGAACGATGGGCGGTGTAACCATGTGGTGGCGCCGTTTCCTTCTCAGAGCTCCTCGGAGATGGTCTTGCAGAAACGAACAATAGTACGCCGCATTAACGGTTTTGCCCTCGGGGAACAGTATGGTGAATGATCACACCATCCCAATCATAGGCAAGAATCAACATTACCTTCACATTGGTGGGGGTTGGTCGAACTGTTTGTTTCCGTGGTGCCGCCACTCGTTCGATTGGCGTTTTAACTGTGGCTCATAAGATCTGGCCCACGTCTAGTCAATGGTTATGATACGCCGTAAGAAGGCCTCTCCTTCGCGCTCATAACGCTGCAAGTACTTACGACAAGCGTCATATCGCAGCCATTTGTGCATGTGGGTTAAGTCATGCGGAACCCATTTGGACGCAATCTTCCTCATTTTCAGTACCGGTAAGTCCTTCAGGATGTGGAGGACAGTTGAATGCGCCAGTCCAGTATCTTGCTCTAATTGACGAATCGTTACGTTCCGATCCACCTCTACTAACGCGGACACCATCTGTACATTGTCATCACTTACTGGTGGGTGACCAGATCGAGGCATGTGCTCCACACGTTCGCGCCCATCTCGAAAGGCTGCAACCCATCTTGCTACCGTTCTGAACGGTAACGCAGCTGCATCGCACGCTTCCTGCAATCCTCGGTGACACCGTTTAGCACTGCGACCCCTAGCACACTGAATTTTTATTCACGTTCTCTGCTCCTACTTGGAAAACATTGCGACTGTCTTTCGCGAGCACTGGTCTCACACTACTCATCTAAAAGGGACTGCGCACGAGCGGTGGTGAGGACGGGCGAGGTCATGTGCTCTGAGGGAGGGGGATGCAGGGCAGCAACCGTTGGTAAAAGTGGCAGCGCCCAACATTGTTGCAACTTGGCACTGAAGCATTGGTGCCAAAACTAAAAAACCAACCCATGTATTTACACTCCAGAAAAATGAGTGCTAGAAGACAATGGATTGAAAGTAAGCCGCTCAAAGTCCTAAATTCTTCACAGCACTTTTGAAGATCCCATGGCTCAAATGTCGGATAATTTTCCTTTTTCAAATACTTCCTAAAGTAATACCACATAGTTGCTGATCAATGTATTATCATCATCAAATGGTAATGTCTCAGAGGGGCCTTTGTTTTCTGATGTCAGGAAATACATGACAGCAATGATAAGGATTGGGTTCACCTTGATGGACTCCAAATTGTGACTGGTAAAGGTTTCGATATACTGTACGGGCAATGCATTTTGTACTAGTGATCAGTGGCAGATCCAGGCCTTGCGGGGCCCTGGGCGATATGGTAAGATGGGGCCCACAACAATAGGAAATTTAAAAAAATCGAATCAAATGGAAAATAGTTTTGTAATAATAATAAAATAAAGAATAGTTATAATATTTTGAATGCACTCCAGTACATTTTTTTAATAATATGAAAGAAACCCTTAAGTCCTCTTGAAGAAGATTATGTACAGTAAACTATGAAATATTAAAATATTACTTTGGAATTTTTTCCCGGCTGAAGTCTTCCATCATTTCACTGAAATCTAAACTTGCTAAAACGGTCACGGGAGGTCATAGCTACACTGAAAAAAGAGTATGAATTATAAATCATGGTGTCCACAGGCAGGAAAAGTCAGGAATTTTCTTTTTGGTCAGGAAAAGTCAGGATAAAGTGTGAAAAAATGGCGTGAGTGAGGAAAAAATGGCGAAAAGTATTAGAAAGTCAGGAATTTTATATTAACCATACAGTATTTTGTGTTTTACAGTCATATTTTGATGTTACTAGTTTAACTAATCTCTGAAGATAAAAATCAATAACTCACTGGACATTCTGGTAAGTTTCCATTTTTACAGTACATCATAGTAAAAACCTTCTTTACCTATTTTTTGTACGCTTTTTTTGGCGTTGGCGTAGGGATGTGGCGACCCCATCACCATAGTTTAGGTTATTAAGTACTTAAGTTATATGTTAGTTATTGTTGTTTTAAGGGGCGGAACTACGAGGTCATCTGCCCCCATTAACTACATTGATTTATGTGTTATTGCATTATAATTTACCTTATTTTCTATTTTAAATGAATAAAGAAGCGAGCGTTGGGCAAATTTTGCAAATGAGAAAATATATAAATATTTTTACTCAATAAACCTTTTTTCCGATGTTAAGATTACTTCGCGAGTCAGGAATTTTGTTGAAAAATGGTCAGGAAAAGTCAGGAAAATTTACATTGAAAATTCTGTGGACACCATGTAAATTAATTTGAAAAGTTGAAAAGTATAATTAATTAATCAATTAAATTTAAACAATCCCAGGATGTCTACCAAAACCAACTAACAGATTTCCCCTTATTTTTCCAGGATGAATCACAAAATTCCCCGAGTAACAGTAGCGGCCATAATCTACTATATTGATACGTGCCACCCCCCTAGTGGCACTTTTGTTAACTGGATTACGGTGGGTTGAAGCACAACACAGATTGTTCCATTAAAGAAATAATTAACTTTATTGCGGCCAGAAAGATACACTACTCATTAGCAAATACAATCAATTAGAACCTTACTCCAGTTTCCTCAAGTCTCTTCCTTATGGAGAGCTCTTGCCCCCTCTCACTTGTCAACAAACCACAGAAGTTAATCCGTCCTAATGAGTCCGGTGGCCTTGACAGAAACTACCTGCACTTCTCCCTTATGTACACAAACTACAGTTATTTACGATAACCTGCTACACGCTGCTTCGCTGTCCACGAGCTGTGAAACAATGTCACTGGATTTCGTAACCCGCACGGCCATTTGCCACAATACCTCTGTCGCTCAGTGAAATCACACTCGCTCAAAACACAGGCAGTCCCCTGTAGGCTTCTCACTCCCTCGCTGTCAAGAGAATCGGCTTCACTAGGGGTTTCGCAAGTCACCACACTTCTGTCGCTCAGGATAAACGCTCTCACTAGCTCGTAAAACACACACTCACCGCTTGACAGGTAGCTCTTATATAGCAGGCCGGTGACTCAATAAATGCTTCTAGACCCATCCAGGGTTCACGGCTTCTCGAGGTTTCCATCGCTGGCTGGGTCACGAATATTCTGGACCATCCCTTTGTCCTAGTAGTCCTGTTGCATAAGGCGCACGCAATACACTGAGGCAGAGCACAGCCCAGCCATGGGGCAGTTGTGACTCATGCAGCGAGCAATGAAACAAACTCACAGCCGTAACACCACCCCCTTCCTAAAAGGCTGATCGTCCCGATCAATCACTGATCCGTCTGTGTCCCTCCGTAGGCTGCCAGGCGATCTCGATGCACGATCTTCATTTTCGCCCTCGGGCTCCGCTGGATCCTGTAGACGACATCATTGATCCGTTTCACGACTCGGTACGGGCCCTCCCAGGTCTTCTGCAGTTTGGGTGACAGGCCTTTCTTCCATAATGGGTTGAAGAGCCAGACCAGGTCGTCCTCGTGGAATCCGCCGGCATCCGTCTGTTGGTCGTATCGGGTCTTCATTCGGTCGGTCTCGATCCGCAGTTTCCTCCTCGCGAACGCGTGCAGGTCGACCAGTTCTTGACAATACTGGCTTACCGGGACCGGATCATTCCCAGGTCGGCCGAAGGCAAGATCGACAGGTAGACGGAGCTCCCTCCCAAACATGGCCCGGGCTGGTGTGCACCCGGTGGCTTCATGCACGGCGGCGCGGTAGGCCAGGAGAAATAGTGGAAGATGTTTGTCCCAATCCCTCTGGTGCTCGATGATGACTATTCGGAGATGGTTCTCGATGGTGCGATTGAATCGCTCTACCATCCCGTCGGACTGAGGGTGTAGCGGCATTGTCCTTGTCTTCCGGATTCCCAGCAGCTGGCATAAGTTCTGGAACACCTGCGACTCGAAGTTCCTCCCTTGGTCGGAGTGCAGCTCCAGGGGTACTCCGTACCGGCAGACGATTTCCTTCACCAGGGTCTCTGCGATCGTCGCGGCTTCTTGGTTAGGGAGCGCATACGCCTCCGGCCATTTGGTAAAGTATTCGCTGACGACCAATATGTAGCGGTTCCCTGCCTCGCTTAACGGGAATGGCCCAGCAACATCGATGGCTGCTCTCTCCATGGGGCCGCCCACGTTGTAGGTCTTCAGTGGACCCCGTCGTCTTCGTCCTGGGCCCTTGCTGGCTGCGCAATCGTGGCACCTCGCGCAGTGGTTCTCCACGTCAGTTCGGCATCCGATCCAGTAGAACCGCTCTCTCAGCTTCTTCAGGGTCTTCTTTATCCCTAGGTGTCCACCAGATGATCCTCCATGGACTTCCTTCAGGACTTCCTCCATCATAGCCTTTGGAACTACTACTTTTTCCCGGGATGTCTTCCCGTCGGTGCTCTCCCGGGCGTGGCAGATGAGGCCATCCCTTACAATCAACGAATCCCACTGCGCCCAGTAGGACTTAAACTTTGGGCTGCAGTCACTCACAATGTTCCACCCGGGTCTGGGGACACAGGCCCTCTTCCATTTGGCTATCAGTCCCAGGTCATCACCTTCTGCTTGTGCCCGCGTGAAAGATTCGCGGCTCCAGTTCCCTTGAAGTTCCACAGTAGTCCGTCGGCACTGTATCCCGGTGTTCTGCTCCCTCCTAGTACAGAAGGTGCAGTCTTCGTGACAGGGCGTCGGCATTAGAATGCAGTTTGCCTTTCCTGTGCTGGATCTTGAAGTTGTACTGTTGAAGCCTCTCTAACCACCGCGCGAGTTGACCCTCGGGCTGTTTGAAGTTCAGGAGCCACCGCGGGGATGCATGGTTGGTCCTGATGAGAAATTCTTGCCCGTACAGGTACTTGTGGAAGTGTTCGATGGTCTTCACGATGGCGAGCAGTTCCTTCCTGGTGACGCAGTAGTTCCTCTCTGGCTTTGACAAGGCTTTGCTGAAGTAGGCCACTACTCTCTCCTCGCCGTCCACTATTTGCGACAGGATTCCCCCTATACCAAAGTCGCTGGCATCGGTATCGACGATGAACCTTGTTCCAGGTCTGGGGTAGGCCAGAATAGGCGCGGTGCACAGAGCCTGCTTGAGTTGTTCGAAGGCACTGTGGCATTCTGCTGTCCACGTGAAGAGTTGGTCCTTCTCAGTCAGTCGATGCAGTGGTTTGGCGACGTCGGCGAATCCTCTCACGAAGCGACAGTAATATGTGCAGAGTCCCAGGAAGCTTCGTAGTTGGGACTTGTCCTTCGGAACTGGCCACTCCCTCACCGCTGCGGTCTTCTCTGGGTCGGTGCGCACCCCTTCCTCGGAGACGATATGCCCAAGGTACTGGACCTGCTTCTGGAAGAGCTGACACTTCTTGGGGCTCAACTTCAGCTGGGCAGCCCGTAGCTTCATCAAGATCTCCTTCAGGTTGCTGTAGTGCTCCTCGAAGCTTCTTCCCAGAACGATGACTTCGTCTAGGTAAACCAGGCAGGTCTTCCAGTGTAGTCCCCTCAGAATGGACTCCATTAGCCTTTCGAAGGTCGCAGGGGCGTTGCACAGACCAAATGGCATGACGGTGAACTGCCAGAGCCCGCTGCCCTCAGAGAACGCAGTTTTCTCGCGGTCCTTAGGGTGGACCTCCATCTGCCAGTAGCCACTCTTCAAATCCAAGGTGGAGAACCATCTTGACCCTGATATGGTGTCCAGGGTGTCGTCGATCCGGGTTAGAGGGTAGCTGTCCTTCTTCATGACGTCATTCACCCGCCTGTAATCCACGCAGAACCTGGTGGAACCGTCCTTCTTCTTCACTAGCACGACCGGAGAACGCCAAGGACTATGTGATGGCTCGATCACTCCTTACTCCTTCATCTCTTCTACCATCCGGTCGACTTCGGCTTGCTTGGCGAGCGGGACACGTCGGAATGGGGCCCTAATCGGTGCGCTGTCCCCAATGTCGATTCTGTGCTGGACCAAGCTTGTCCTGCCGAAGTCTTTGCTCCCCACGGAGAAGACATCCTGGAATTCGTGTAGCAGGTCCCGAAGTTGGCGTGATTGTTCCTCGTCTAAATGGTCCTGGGATCCTTGGTACAGCTTCTGTAGTTCTTCTGGCAGGTCGCGTCTTCTTCGGTTGTCCGTCTGCAGGTGTCCGTCTGTCGTGTCTGTGATGCGGGCAATCCAGGTAACGGGCTCGCAGACTCCTAGGTTGGTGTCCCAGTGAACCTTAATATCGTAGTCGTTCAGGTTGGACAGGCGGACGTACGGCCGAGATGTCGTGTTGATGAGAGTCTTGGCAACTAGCAATCCTTTTGTCTGGATGTCCTCATATTTTGGCTCGATGACAGCCGCCACTCCCTCGGCTGTTCCGTCGACAATTACGGCAGCGCTGACTTCCGTCCTGGCGGGAACGATGACGTCCTCTCAGCCTTACTCGTCGTGCGGCGACGGCCTCGTGTGCTGGTTGCAAAGCAAGTTCCTCACTTCCGAAGTGCAGAGTGTTGGTACTCAGATCCAAGATGATGTTGTTCTGGTCCAGGAAGTCCAGTCCGATGATCACTTCATTTGATACGTCAGCCACAGGCACTGGATGCTTTATCGCCCGTCGACCAATGACGAACTCCAGTGATGCTGCGCCATGCACCGGTGCGGTCTCTCCGGTCGGTGTTATTAGCTGGAGGTTCCTTTGTGTGGGTTGCACTCTCCACTTTGGGATCATGGTGGGACTGACGATGGTCCTCGTTGCTCCCGTGTCGATTAGCATGGGCCAGCTCTCTCCGTTGACGACTCCGTCGACCATCAGGCTGCTATTATCCCTCCGTAACTGCGTCACACGAACTTGGACTGCCGGGGCTTGACGACTGTCACAAGCCAACCTTTGCCCCCCCAAGGCTGGCTAATACTAGTTTCCCTGGGCCACGCGGTTTTCAGACGACTGATTTCCCGTTGGATACCCTCGGCGGCGGCGATCACCGCAGTCCTTGCTCAGGTGGCCTTTCTTACCGCAGGTCCAGCAGGTCAGTAGTCCTCTTCCGGGCAGTCTTCCAGCGGTGTCGTTGCTGGTGGCGCCGCGACTATCGAAGAAACGGCTTAGCGCCTCCTTCAATTCGTCGGCCAGGGGCTTGGTCTCGTTGGTTTTTACTGGTTCGTCGATGTCCACTTGACGCACCCGCGCGTGCATTCTAGATGCCTGTTTTGCCGTCTCGAACTCAAGTGCGTGGCTCAGCGCATCTGCCAGGGTCTTATTGCACGCGAGTCGCAGCGCCTGTTGAGTGTCCGAGTCCCGTAGCCCATCGGTGAAAGTCTGCGTCGCTATCTGCTCCAGAAAGTCGGCCGGCGCTGTTGGGTAGGCGAGCCTTACGAGACGTGCGATGTCCATCTCTAACTCCTGCAGGGTTTCCGCGTTCCTTTGTACCCGGGTCCGGAGCTGCATCTGGTAGGCCTGCTGAAGATGGCTATCCCCATATCGGGACTCCATATGGGCGATTAGTGAAGCGTAGTCCTGGGATCCAGTCGGGATGGCCTGAAGGACGTTAAGGGCGTCCCCTCTCAGCGCTACAATGAGAGCTGTGGCCTTTTCCCTGCTGTTCCAGTTGTTTATGGAACAGGCTGCCTCGAACTGACGTAAATAGGTGCTCCACGGGACCTTTCCGTTGAAGGTTGGGGGCGTCCCTCTGCTCTGTCCCGTTCCTGATATTCCCGGTGTACCTGTGGGCGGGCGTCGGCGCAGCTCGGCAACTTCCTCTTGAAGAGCGTTGAATCTCGCTTCCATCCCCGTCGACGGGCGTTGGTTCAGCTCAGCAATTTCCTTTTGTAAAGCGTTGAATTTCTCTTCCACCCCCGTCAGCGGGCGTTGGCGCAGTTCGGCAACTTCCTCTTGTAAGGCGTTGGACTTCTTTTCTACTGCTGTGACTTCCTCACGTAGGCCCTGGCAGACGGTGTTGACTTCCTGACGCAGACCCTGTTCCAATTTCTTTTGACTTTCCTGTAATTTCGTCAGCAGACACTCTTCCAGATTTTTCGGGCCATCCAGAAATTTGGCGGTTAGGTCCTCTGCTAGCTTCTTCTGGCCGTCTTCTAATTTGGCAGTTAGGTCCTTGGTTTAATTCTTCTGGCCGTCCTCCATCTTCTTCTGTCCATCTTCCATCTTCTTCTGGCCGGCCTCCATTTTGGTTTCCATGCCACTTAACTTTTCTAGCAATGCTGCCAATTGCGCTTCCATTTTAGATGTTTGTCTTGTAAAGGGCATGCACTCACAGGAAAATTTAAAAAATGACCTGCTCGGGTTTTGAAACCAGGACCGTCAGGTGTTGTGCTTGTGTTTGAGTTCGTAATCCGGCTTCTGACACCAGTTGTTACGTGCTACCCCCCTAGTGGCACTTTTGTTAACTGGATTACGGTGGGTTGAAGCACAACACAGATTGTTCCTTTCAAGAAATAATTAACTTTATTGCGACCAGAAAGATACACTACTCATCAGCAAATACAAGCAATTAGAACCTTACTCTAGTTTCCTGAAGTCTCTTCCTTATGGAGAGCTCTTGCCCCCTTTCACTTGTCAACAAACCACAGAAGTTAATCCGTCCTAATGAGTCCGGTGGCCTTGACAGAAACTACCTGCACTTCTCCCTTATGTACACAAACTACAGTTATTTACGATAACCTGCTACACGCTGCTTCGCTGTCCACGAGCTGGGAAACAATGTCACTGGATTTCGTAACCCACACAGCACTTTGCCACAATACCTCTGTCGCTCAGTGAAATCACACTCGCTCAAAACACAGGCAGTCCCCGGTAGGCTTCTCACTCCCTCGCTGTCAAGAGAATCGGCTTCACTAGGGGTTTCGCAAGTCACCACACTTCTGTCGCTCAGGATAAACGCTCGCACTAGCTCGTAAAACACACACTCACTGCTTGACAGGTCGCTCTTATATAGCAGGCCGGTGACTCAATAAATGCTTCTAGACCAGCCGCGGCTCGTGGTGTTGGAGCTGGGGAAGGCTCAGCACGTAGTGGCAAAATGCTGGTATAACGCATTATACGACACCCACATACACGGCTGCAGGATTTTTAATTTCACGGTGAAAGGTGGGGGAGCTCAGAACAGACTTACAGATTGGCACCATTATGTTATTTTATAAAGCATTTTTTTCCCTAATTAAAATGAATGTACTTACCTAGTTTCAGCATTCAGGAAGAGGCAATGCATTCCGTTTCTAATTTAACCTACTCCCCATTCTAATTAGTCCCGATCAGAGGAGTCTGTTTCACGGTTGTACACTACCAAACAATCGCAATTTACTTAGAAAATACTGTGTTTACCAGGTAGAACTGTAAGGGAATTGATCTGTAACATAGTCCGAAAGTGAACCCGATCTTGAGGGATAAATGGAAACAAATAAATAAACACAATTGTAGATATTAAGAGCAGTGAAGCTACTTGCTATTACTTTATATAAACACATGACCTTTAATTCATAGGTTTGTAAGTGAAGTCTGCCCTCCTCTCCTTTAGAGCTGCAAAGTGGTCAATGACAAGCTCATTGAAGTTCGGTGACTCCAACAATTCCTTTTCTGTGGAACACATTGCAAGTGCACAGTCGGCCTTCCTTCATTGTGTTTCGTAAAAATGTTTTCACTCGTTTTAGGGTATAGAAACACCGCTATGCCTCTCCTGTGACCCTTCACAATCAGCCTAGTTTCGTGGTCGAGATTTTTGCCCGATACGCTACTAACTGAATTCATTGTCTTGTTGACATACACTTACCACTACTGTAGCTGGGGCTGCCAGACGTTCCGTTTTACCCGGAACAATTCCGTTGTTTCTTGTTTTGTTCCGCGTTCTGTTTTAATCTTTAACGGATCGCCAAATGTTCCGTTTTTTTGGTTCATTTGATAGTATATTCAATTTTGCACCAATTTTCAAATGTCCCGCTTCAGAATTGATTGTAATATCTAGCTTGTTTTCTGGTGATACAAGTGCAAGTTTGAAAGAGAAAATGACTTCTATGTCTGTGTTAGATATATGGATACATGTTATAGATATATTAGGGGCAACAACATTAAGGAGTATCGTAGTCCTTGTGAAGTTAATACTCAGCATTTCCCCCTCCAATGCATTTACGGAGAGAATATCAATTGGAGAGATTATACAAACAAACTCCATTGTTCACATATTACAATTATGACGAAAATTGTAGTGAATTTTATCAGAAGGTACTTACAAATAAAAGATGCAAAGGTTTGTTCAAATGAAAAGCATTTGTAAGTTGCTGGTGCCATATATGATATGATATGTGTATTTGATTATGCAATGCTTATTTAATACATGAAAATGAAAATCCACAGCCTGCTTCCAGTCTCCGACCGGGTCAGGAATGGAATGAATGAAGCCCCCCCATCGGTAGGATATAGACTGTGCCGGCTGCCGAGGCCTGACGCACTCCTCGGGGCAATGATGAAATGAATGACAGATGAAATGAAATGATAGTGGAGAGTGTTGCTGGAATGAAATTTAGACAGGGAAAACCGGAGTATCCGGAGAAAAACCTGTCTGTCTCCGTTTTGTCCAGCACAGAGCTCACATGGAGTGACCGGGATTTGAACCACGGACTCAGCGGTGAGAGACCGTTGTGCTGCCGCCTAGGCCACGGAGGCTTGCTTTATGTGTATTATTTATTACAACGTTTGACGACCTTGATTAAAAAAATGCAATGGCAACCCTAACTGTAGTCCATAACACGCAAATTAAGACTTGCCACTGACAAACAACATAATTAATGAACTAATTAAGTTACACCAACGATTTTAACGCGCGAACACTTGTTTACGAATACGCAGCATAGGCGGTGGCATATTTTAAACAGAATACTTTCCTTAAGTCTCGGTAGATGGCTCTGCTAACCCTTGCCACCTCATGGTGCTATCTGGCGGAAATATTTTAGTTATTATACATTAAGGGATACCATTTGAGCTCTCAATAATGATTATCACTTATTAGTCATATCTAACTGTTTCTGGTAACTTGTCATTATTAATCGTTCGAAGAGTGAAAGAGGGAAAAGATAAACTTTCATGAGAGTGGTTTCAGTCTCCTTGAACAACTTTGAATGCATTCCACAGAATAAGAATATCTTGTCGTCGTTGGCAAGCCTGGCTTAGGCTGTAGTCGCCTGAGCCTTAAGCGATACAATTGAAACGAATGGAGCTTTCATAACCACGCCTCCCGTCCCTGTTACATAGGAAGGAATGGGACAACGAAGGCGCAGCCTAACGGCGCTACTATCCATCTGAAAAACATTCTTTATCAACAGTTCCAAATATATTGACTCGTGACTGAATGAATTGAGTGAAATTTATAAATGTTTCCAATCAATATAAATTATAAATTCCTCAATTAAATACGGTATGTATATTTATAGAATCTTTCAGGAGAGGCTCCGCCTAAGAGCCTTTAATGACCAGCCGCGCCTGTTCTAGACCCATCCAGGGTTCACGGCTTCTCGAGGTTTCCATCGCTGGCTGGGTCACGAATATTCTGGACCATCCCTTTGTCCTGGTAGTCCTGTTGCATAAGGCGCACGCAATACACTGAGGCAGAGCACAGTCCAGACCTGGGGCAGTTGTGACTCATGCGGCGAGCGATGAAACAAACTCACAGCCGTAACAATATGAAGCTCAAATACCACTCACTCACTGACTGACTCACTCATTCATTCATCACGAAATCTCAGAAAACACCGAACGGATTGGAATGAAATTTGGTATGCAGCTTCCTCAAGGGCCGCAAACGCCCACTAAGAAAGGATTTTTGGATATTCAGGTTCTAAAGGAGTGTTAAGAGGGTAGACCTGCATTTCATTGAATAGCAATATCTCCCGATTGGTTTCATTGGGGGATGTGATACTCGGCATGTAAACTCATCATTAAAAATAAGAAGACATGTGTCTCAGGGTTTTTCGATGTGGTGTATATTATGAGGTGAAAGGGGTGAAAAGTGGGGGTTGAAGGATTCCTAACGGAGCGTGTATCTCTTAAACGACATAGGCGAGGAGTTTGGAACTCAGCCGAAAAAAATCAGCATAAAACATAACTAAACAGGTGTTTGACCGTTTTTTCCTAAATCCAATTTAAGGGGCCCATGGGGAGGGGTGAAATTATGGGGGAGGGGGGGAAATGTAATATGTCTGAGTGTAAAATTATACATGGCCTATCTTGTAGACAATAACACATTACATCTTTTTTGCCTCTTGCTATTTCATCATACGACGAATACTTAGGGAGTTATTAATGATTTTGTACTTTTGGCCGGAATTTTGTATGTCCCAGGAATGACATAAAAATTGATTCGAATAAAATTTCAAAAAATAAGTTTTTTTATACTTTTATTATATTTTTCATGTCTTTTAGGGTCCGAAACCAACATGATATTTTGATGTTTTTTTCGTCCCATGCATTTTTGGTTTCAGGTGATAGATTTTTTTTCCACTAGGACCCATGCTTATCTATCTATTTAACTAATGTTATAACGGGATTCCAAATGTTATTGCAGGTGAAGCTGCGGGTAACAGCTAGTAAATATATAAAACAGAGTTTGTATTTAAAGAGCAATTCAGTATAAGTGCTGTAACAATAAAGGGTAGCATGACAAAGTTGAAAAGACAAAAATGTACAGAAAAATATATTTTTCTACATTTTGCCATTTTCTAATTCTTTTATCCCGAAAAAATATTGTACTCTTGAGTATTAAAAGTAGCTCATCAATAGTAAAGCTCTCAAAAATCGTACAGTTACACATTGATATACAAATACACAGTCTACATATATAATGTGTGCTCTCTATCTTGCAAGAAATGACAGCTTACTGATTTAACATCAGTACAATCATCACCAAAATATACTTTTCCCCATCAAACTTTAAATTCCTAATTTCCAATTATTCAAGGTTGGACCATGTGAAACTAAAATTCCCCGAGTGTCATTAAAATACCCTGATAATTCCCTGAGTTTTCCAGAAATTAAAAATTCCCTGAGTATTCCCTGTTTTCCATGTTCTCCGGAGCAGTAGACACTCTGAATCCTGGCGCGGGGGCCCCCGGACCGCGGGGTCCTGGGCGGTCGCCCTCTCCTAGATCCGCTCCTGCTGGCGATCACATTCTGAATCAACTTCACTTAAGATTCCAGAACACCATGAGCTCATAATGCTGCCCACATTGGATTTCTCAGTGCACTATCGAATGCCTTTTCGAGATTGATGGAAACCAAGTACCATACAGGTCTTTTTTTTACCAACTCTGTGTTTCTCCATCAAAATCCTCATGGTCTGAATTACATCTAGAGTGGACCTTCATGCAACTAAGCCACACTCACTGGTTGGCAAGTATTTTTGCCTGGGCAAACTTACCCAAATGATTGGTGATCATTTATTCTCAACTCCTCAGAGTGTGTATCATGAGTTCAATGCTTCTGTCACCTTTCTTCTTTTAAAATGGCCACAAGAAACATTCCCAGAACATATTTGGTATTGAGTCCCCATTCTTGATCTTGTTGAACAGAATCTTATTCCAATGTCACTCACATCTCTTGCACAACTCGGTTGGAATCTTGTCAGGGTGTGCTTTCCCATCCTTGTTCATTTGTTACACTGCTTCCTCAACTTCTTCGAACCTGAAAGACTTATCACCATTGTTGTCTTGAGTTAAGAGAACCTGATATCACCATTGTTGCCTTGAGTTAATTGGTATCACCATTGTTGTCTTGAGTTAACTGAGGCAACAATAGATGTTGTGTTCTGTGAAACTCTTCATTCAGCAGTTTCTTAAAGTAGGTTTTCCAGCCTTCCTTGATGTGATCATCATAGAAAGTAGCCCACCTTGAACATTATTAATGAACTTGGGTGCCAGAATGTCCTTAATGTTGTTGCATGTTTCAGGTGGGATCTTGTAGATCCTCTTCTGACCATCTACAGCAGGGGTTCTCAACCGGTGGGTCGCGATCCCCTGGGGTTTGCAGGATGTGTCTTGGGGGTTTGTGAGATACGGAGAAAAAGTAAAAAAAGTTATTGCTGTAGTTTTTTATTAAAAGAAGAATACACTCACATTGTATTAAACCTTCTACTTTTTTATTCTGTTAATGAGAAACTTGAGCTTGTTTGGAATTAACCAGTTTTTGAATTAATGTTTATTAATATTAGTTAGCAGTGCTTTTTATGAATAAAACTTAACAATTACTGGTATTGTATTTTTTTAAAATTATTGTTTTATCGTTAAAACTTGGGGGGTCGCCAAAATACTCGCCCTAAAAACGGGGGTCGCAGTGTTTAAAAGGTTGAGAACCCCTGGACAGTTCCCAATCATCAATCAGAGATTCGCATGCTACCTCATTTACTTGCACCACTCCCTTTGCTACTGCCTTCTTCTTCAGGTGATATTCATTTTCAGCCTATTCTCCTCTTCTTGGGCAACATATTGTCAATGCTGGTGGAACAATTTCCCCCCCCCCTCCCCCTCCTGAATCATTTCATTGCTAGTATCGATCCAGAACCATGCTTCTTTCCTTGGGAACACCAAGCTGTTATTTGGCCTTTAGTCTGCCTAGTGGTGCAGTGGCTAGCAGTTTTGGCTGTCACCGCTGAGTCTGGATTCAATTCCCAGCCAAGAAATTTAATTCTGGTCTGAGGGCTGAAACAAGTTACACTCAGCCTCATGAGGCAAAGCTGAGAAGATTCCCACCTCAGCTATCCTGGAAGTGATTTTCTGTGGTTTCCCCACTTCTACTCAAGGCAAATGCTGGGATGGTTTCTAACTTAGGCCATGGCCACCTCCTTCCCAATCTTCACCTGAATTACAATTACACACACTACTACTGACATCACAATAACTCAGGTATCAGACAAATTCTACACACACCCAGGTACACGAGGCTGAATGACCACGATGTCCAAGGCTCTCAAATGAACAACAGCAAATAACTTCGGCCTTGAATGTCTTCCACAGATGATCCACAGTCATATCTATTGTTATCTCAATATATCAGTCCAATTACTCCGCCACTGTGTCAACGAGCTGTACACTGTCTGGATTTCTCATCTAAAACCATTTGATCATCCCCATTCTGATCGACCTGTCTGTTTGTTTTCATGGGTTTTCATGTGGATTTTAGTCAATAAGAATCTATGTTGAGTTGCAGTTGGTTCCTCCAATATGATTCAGTCCTTTATGGTGCCTCTCGTGAACATGGGTGATATATAATCAATGAGGTTGTCATTTCTACCACTCATGTGGGACAGTAGGTGCTGGGATATTTCTTGAAGCTTGTATTCAGAATGATCAAATCATAAGCTTTGGGAAATTGGATGATCTCTTCTCCTTCCAGATTTTTTCCCCTGAAAATATAATTACTATGTCACCTCTTATCGTCCATTCAGGTTGCCTCCTAGGGACAGATGACCTAGATGTTTTTCCCCTTAGAACAACAATCACCTCCCACGAAGATCCTTTTTCTCTCTTGCATTCCCTAGTATATCTTCTCCGGCTCCACCCAGAAAGTTTCCTTCACAGCTGCATCCCACTCAATTTGGGGTGCGTATGCACTGACTATGATCCATACTTTTTGTATGTTACTATATGACAACATCACACTTCACCTCGCCTATTATGCCTAATATTACGGTGCTACCTAGAGTTTTGGGGGATTGTGGCAATAACCCTATGGCAGTGCTCCCTGAGTATCCAACCAGTCCATGGGTTGATAACTTAACAGTCAGACACTAGCTTGATATACTTTAACTGGCCACTCACCGTATGAATGATGATGATATGAATTTTACTGGAAACGATCACATGTATGCCATTTTCATCATCATTTTCAATGCTTAGGTTGTGGAATTTTAAAGCCTTGGTGTTTAAGTCCAGGAATCTTTCTTGGTTGCCATGCATTTGCCTTTTTTTCCCCTCTTGTACACACAAGATACGACTTCCTCCAGCAATAATGAATGCCTTAATTATGATTTACATAATTCTGCTAACCCCTGCCCCTGATGCGGATGTTATCTACCCTATCACTAAATTATACTGCAATTTGAGTTCTCAACAGGTTAGTGCCATTTCTATTGGTGTTCAAACTGATGTTTGGCACACATGCATGAATTGTCTTGATTTGACTTATCGTTTAACCCCACTGATGGTCTCCAGAGGTGGGAACCAGTTACACACACACTAGCCTGTAGAGGCCGTTACGGTGTTATTGTACCTACCAAATCTAAGCCATAGCTATGAGCCCCTGAGGGCTGAGAGGGTTCTGAAGTAGTGTTACAAATCTCATCAGCTACAGCACAGTAGTATGTAAATTCTTCCTGAGAGTCAACAGCTCTGTTTGCTGACCTGTCAATAGAATTACGTATGCTATACATCCTTAAAACCACATCATAAGTGGCTAAGTACTTGCCAAGGCTGCTCTCTTATAGAACAGATTAAATGGTGAGGTCAATATACATGGTGCCTGGCACAAAACATGTTTGTGACCAGTGTTGTGTGTTCCCAATGCAGGTATCCAGCACATACATATTTAACATACTTAAAGCATAACTAAAATAATGAGAAACTGTGACAACAGAGACTTGTTTTGAATGTCCACGGTCATTGGCATCCCAGGTTGCCAGATTTGTTTTGAGGGTGAATGGGTGTGGCAATATCTTGTAAGAGCGATTTTGACAAGTTTTCATGAAATTATATTCCTCTAAATAAGTATAAATGGAATATTAAGAAAAGAGCAACATTTTATGTTAACTGTCTAGTAACTTGAATAGGGGACTGCAGTTCAGATTTGGACCCAAATCTGCAGCATTCTGGGCAGACGCACTAGCCACTACACTACCATGGCCTTGGCCCAACCAAGTCTTAGGTGAAGTGGGTGATATGGAGCCTTGTTTTACATAGCAGCAGTGGTAAATTTAACATTAGTGCAAGTTTTGCTTGTATACTTGGTCACACACCAATTGAAAACAGCTGAATGTATCTCATAAAATTTGGTAGGCCTATTGAAGTTAAAAGTAAATGCGATCAAAGTGTTTGTGAAAAGTTATTTGATTTATGTAAAGTTGTTGGTTTTTTGAAGGTAGGTGTAAACATAATGTGCTAATAGAGCACCTTTATTTATATTGGTCTCGACAGTAAATTTATATGTAAGAAATATTGTAAAAGATTTCTCATTTTCTATGTCATATAGTCTACATAATGGTGATATTAGCAATACTGTATTTGGGTTTTAGCTCTATTCTTCTCCAAATTTGTCTAATGATGCTTTAACGCTTCCTGTTAATATTCAAGACACATCTTACCTTAGCTTAGGATGACCAGAATTTGTGAATGAAAACCCAGACATATGCATGCATGTGCGACTCTTTTATTACACTGTGTACAATCTGGGCAGCACAATCTGTTCCAAAAGAGTTGACATTTAATTTGTGCCTGAAGAAAGACTACCATTAGAGGTGCCTGTCCTGCCAGTCTCACCAAAATTGGTATTACAGATCTCCACAGGAAGGAGTATTTTGTGTTAATTTGCATTTCTTCAAGGTGTGTAGGATATGGTTGGTTAGCAACTATGCTGTTTGCCAGTTAGGTTTTAAAACTCAACAGTATAATCTGGATTCTTTTATTCGGTATGAAATATATTGCAGCCTAGGACTAAATTTGTTACATTCTTTAGAAGTATCGACCGTATTTGATTCTATTCAGTTTTTGAAGTCACTAGTCATCATCATAATCGGTTCATTGCTCCAGCAAACCGGATACAATTTGTGAACCTCTTACACTTTTGTCTATCCAAAAACACATTGTCTTTGAAGATGGTCTTGACATCACCCTTCCTCCCGATATCTTCTTTTATTACATCTAACCACCTTCTTCTTTCATTTGTTTACTTTTGTTAACCTTTTAAGTGCTGAGTTACCCAGTTAGTTATTTGCTACCTTAGTGCTGAGATTTTTCATTTGCATTTAAAGAAAGAAATCTAGAAGTCATAAGAATGATTTTTAACTCGTCGGGGGGGGGGGGGGGGGGGGGGTGGAGATTGGCTTAAAATGTCTATAGGTTTTGGGTCTTTATTATTGTAAATATATATATATTTGATATCCTACGTTTATATACATTTTTATTTGGATATGAATCAAAATTAATATTTGTGTGTGGGCATCATTTGCATACCATGTAAAGGGCCCAAAATAAAATTATTTCCCAAAATCAATAGGCAACTAATACATGGCGTGAAGAATTTGCTCATTATTCTACCATGCCTGTTTACATCTCAGATGAACTCCAGCTGTAGAGGACAGACATGGTCCGTTAGTTACTTCCGGAAACAAAATTCCAAACTCAAGTAGTGGTAACTTAGTAGTAGCAATAGTAGTACTACATAATGTCCAATAGATGGCAGATCGTACGAGGGATCGACTCGGCACTCGAAAGCGAATAGGGAATATGAAAATAGGTAAGTTCTTGTGCAATGTTTATAGCTGGGCGAAGCACTTCATGGGTTAATATTTAGACTAAAGTTCTTAAAACTCTTAATTCTATTTTTCTGGTTTGTTTTCTACCTGTTTTTCCCCAAATTACAGTATCATTTGCAAAAGCAAACACTGTAAATTCCTTGGAAGAGATATCAATTTTTACTGATTTCATTATCTCGTCCATTCAACGCTTCCCTGCTGTACTCCTCTGGATATAATAAAGCACAGAGAGCAGAAATAGTAACCATGTTCCATATACTGAAGATGATATTAGAGACATGTTCTATTTTTAATTAGATTTTGTTTAAATAAATTAAGTATTGATTGGCATTTGTTTCAATTAATAGAATCATTGTAGTAAACCAACTTGAGTTTCCAACCCCACTGGCACACAGCTCTGGTAATGTTTGTACAGGGATTACACTTTCCTCATAAGTGGTTCCACGACTTGACATTTCCTTAGGCACTCACAGATCATCTGGCACATTACATTACATGTCGAGGAACACTAGACAGAGACCTTCCTCTGATTCTCATATTTTCTCTATCATCATTCATTTGGCAGAAATAAAATCAGTTGTGGATTTATTTCTAAAGAAAACATATTGCTCCTCTTCCAGTTGTGGTTCAATTATGTTAATTAGCCGGCCATCTGTGTTATTTTTTTTCAAGAATTTTTACACTATGAGATTAAAGTGTAATGACAATACATTTTGCATTTTCTTTTACTGCCTTTCTTGAATAATGGGATGATAACTCCTTTGGTCCAGTCAGATGGTACTTTTCTCTGTCACTTTTTAGGAACTTAGTGACAGTCTGAAGGTCTGTGATATTGCCACACTTATTGGAGGTCAAGGGCCAGGAATTTAACATGAATAGTGGTCAGTGGGGTGTCCTATTCTCTGTACCATACGTGGTAGAGACAATTGTGCATTTTGGTGTGCCCATTCGTCATTCTGGTATGTGCACATGCTTTAGTAAGATAAGAGAGTCTAACACCCTTAAGTACTTTGGAGAGAAAACTATCTTTAAATTTATGTCTGACTGTGCTCCTGTTCACTGGTTCTCTCGTGCTATTACGCTAAGGAAATAACTCTCCATCACTCCCTTGATTTGGGTGGCACAAATATGAATCGTTGGTGGTGGATATTGATTTAAGGCGCAGAGCTTGAGATTATGAGCAATTTTCTCTTGTATCATGCAGAAAGGTGCAGAGATAGAAAATTAGTTGATCTTCCACAGCATTCCTTTTTTGCTTTCTTACTTTTCCATTTCCTCTTCGTATGTATATTTTATCTTTTAATTGTGGAACTATTCTCAGAGACTACAGAGTACATATCTACTAACCTGGCTCCCTGCTTTCTTATTTTTAGGCCATCCCACCCCAATAACCTGACACACTCTGCTCATTCCCTCCCTGTCTGTATCAACTTCATTCCTTACATTCCTTAAACAGTTATTCTGGTGAGGATTCCATTGTGTCTTAGTCAATTCTCATGCTTTATATTTAACTGTCTTTTTTTTAGATCCTTTTAGAATCTCATTCTTTGATCTTCCTATATTGTTGCCAGTATTTTCCCTGCTTATGTTAGACCTTTTTTCTAACTTGCTAACCTCATTTTTAGATGGGTCAGACTACTTTTGCTGTTGCTTATTTTAGGGGCTGCAACATCGTGGTCATATAGCTCACGAAGTCGCAAAGCCCCTAAAATCAACATCATATAAAATCTCGCAAGATATCTAGCATTCACTCGTCTTGGACCGTGAAGTGAGTCCATACATATGCTACCTAAACTCGGTCTTCTACTAGGAGTAGGGATGATCAATTGTCTATTTTATGTTTATTGCTATTTCATCCTTATTGCTATTTCATCCTAGCTCCATTTTTTTTTCCCAACAAAGGATGTGCTAATATTGATTTCTTGCTATAGATTCGAATGTTCGTAAGTTCTTTATTCTTCACGGAACATTGAGCTAGTGTGATTTACTCCAAGAGCAATTTAGGGAGTATGGCTGATCTCCATTTTTATGTCGTAGGACTTTTAGTTCATCATAACTTAGAATTTGCCTCATAAACTCTTCCTTTGACCCGACGCTGAGAGGCAAAAGGGATAGATGATGATGATGATGATGAATAAACTCTTCCTTTACTCAATAAACCCGTCACATTGGGAAATGAAAGCTAGTGTTAAAATAAAATGCTCCTTCCAAGGATAGTTGCTCCCGCAGGGTACCATTCAGTATGTATCATTACAAAACATTATAATATTTAAAATGCAGAATGTGATGGCGGTGGCAGAGGATTCTTGTGTAGGTTCTTCTATTTATTCCTCATGCAATACCACCAAGCAGTGAAATCTGAAGTATATGGACGACCTGTCTTGTAATCACTAACTGTGATACGAGAAATCATTTACAAGCTGACATTGTACAACCTTCAAAACATTTTTCTCAGCCGGGAATCAAACCTTTGATATTGGGATCCGAGATGGACACCACCAGTGATCGACTGAGAAGACTAAGAGTAAATACACTAAATAAGGTGGTGTTGTTTGCTGTTGATTGATTTAAGGGTGGGGTCTGCCTCGTTGTGTAGTGGCTATCATTCTTGGCTTTCACCATGAAGGCCCGGGTTCGGTTCCCAGATCTGCCAAGAAATTTAATTCTGGTCTGAGGGCTGGAACGGGGTACACTCAACCTCATAAGGCAAAACTGAGAAGAGGCAGGTTCAATTCCTACCTCAGCCTTCTTGGAAGTGGTTTCCCCACTCTACTCCAAGCAGATGCCGGGATGGTACCTAACTTAAGGCCATGGCCGCTTCCTACCCAAACCCTACCTCAAATACACTTGCTAGTACAGACATCACAGTGACACAGGTTATCAGACAAATTCTATACACACCCTAGTACATGGGGGCTACATGACCACAATGTCACAATGCCCCTAAAAGAATCTACAACAACAACAACATTTAAGGGCTTTGTGACAGCATGGTCATGTGAGGAATCTGTATGATAACCTAAGTTATTATGGTGTCTGTAATAGTATATGTATTTGTAATTGAGGCTAGAATTGCAAAGGAGGTGACCATGGTCTCACTTTAAGGATGACTGAGGTGGGAATTGTACTTGCCTCCTCTCATTTCTGCCTCACCCTATTCCAAACGTCGCACCAGAATTAATTTATTGCAAGAGCTGGGAATCAAACCCAGACCTCGGGTGAGAGCCGGAATGTTCACCACTTCATCAAGAGGTGGTTGAAAATAAGGTGTAACGTTCAGCATGAGGTCTCACCTAGTGACATTGAGTATTATCATGTCGTGATAAGGCCTATGTCCTTGAGCCTCAGATAAAATGTTTTCATAACACTGATAAACAATAGCTCTGTATTGTGTGTGGTTCTTCTTTATTTTACTACCAGCTGACTGCATTAAATCAGCTTCAATGAAAATAATTTGAAAATGTGTTTAACAGGGAACAAAATGTGCAATTTAAAATTGTAAAATAAATTGAAGGGCTAATGCGCACATTTTAATGGACGTTATCTTGTTGGAAGCCATTTTTCAGTACAGTAATCAAAATCAAAATTTAATGCTTTTCAGTCGGTCAACACAATTGCACCCAATTGTAATGGCTCTTTCCCTAATCCTGAAAAGAATTTGTATGAGAGTAATAAATTCACTTGGATGAGCAGTTTCAATCGTCAAGTGATCATCATCAGATCCTTACATGTGGGCTATCATGTCTACAATTACCTGTATTCTTTACTCATATACTGCTGGATTGATCAATCGATAGCATGTTCTTTATGGAAAGTTTAAAGTCGTGCGGCCTACCATCTTCCTATGTTTTTGAACTGCTGAGCAGTTATGGAAGTTATTCGTTAGTTATTGTTGTTTTAAGGATCGGAACTACAGGGTCATCTGCCTCCAGTTATGGTAGACGTAAGTGCGAAACCGAAGTACAGGCTAACTGGGAGAGGTGTGAGTAACCAAGTTTTCACAATGTGATGGTGTTCATTGCAATGATCCTAAGTATCATGTCTAGTATTTCAGTTCTTAGCCTAAATGAAAATAATAATAATGATTATGTGGGAATCAAGCTTTTGATAGGATTTGGGAATTTGTTCCTAATTGCTTGAATCATTGAATTGTAGCTGAAATGATGCACACACTACTTTTCTGTTTCAACATTTTACTTTCATTGTTGCTGACAAGTTTTTTTTTTTTTTTTTGTGGCAGCAAGTCACATTCTTAAAGCCTTTGTGTTGGTGCCCAAAATAAAACTTTAAATGATGTATACACCTCAGTGGTGGCAGCCATCCAAGTCCTCAGCTTTAAAGCTGTTGAGCTCACCTGGTTAGACAGCAATATGACTGGATGTGTTACAAACTTTTCAATGAATAAGAAATTGGATTGTCATGAAATATTGGGGAGCAGATATTTTTTAAAGCTTTGGCTCCCAATAGGATAATAGTTTCAGAGTAAAATATTGAATTTCTTAGGAAAGCAAAGAGTACATTTCACATGTCTTCTGTTTTTACTTTTTACGAGAGCTTCTATCTCTGTTAATGACTGCCTTTATTTCTTAATTCAATATTTTACTCTTTTTCCAAATTGAAGCTAAGCTCGCCTGTTTTCAAACATTTAGAATGATTTCCCCTTGTTAAATAACCTCTAGTTGTAATGGACAAAGTTATTTGCATAGTTTATGCTAAACATGATTATACAACCATCCCTAGGTGGTGTAAATGATGGAATCATAACAGTGTATACAAGCACCAGAAAATCTGACATATCCTGTTCTCACCACTAAGGTTCACATAATTGCAGTGTGTATGTTACTACAAAACAATTAAACATCATTCATTCAGCTCAAACAATACTTGAACACCAGGTGAAAAGAAATATCCAAACTCAAAGTAACTCATTTACTTTCATAAAAATGGCGATGTGCCAAATTTTCCTCCAGTACTGATAGTTATTGTTGTTTTAAGGGGCGGAAATACGAGGTCATCTGCCCCTAAAGTTCTAATATATCGGTACTCTACATGCTGTTCATTGTCAGCCATTTTAAAGCTTGGTGACAGTGCAGTTTGAATAGGGCCTCCGGACACACCAGGAGATGAATGTAGTGGACAGAGAGACAAAGACAACGTGTCACTTGTACCGGCAACTCTTCAGTCTCCCCTCAATAGTTTAATTCCACTCCGCCCTCTAAGACAGTCATGGGCAAAGTACGGCCCGCGGGCCAAGTGCGGCCCTTGAGCTAGTCTAATGCGACCCGCGACATGGTTTCGAATTATACCTACAATTACACATAGGTCATATTTCTTGTTCTGTGTACCTAGAAGTGAAAAACTATTTAAATCTCATTGTGTTTATGTGTTTTGTGTATTATCTTTTTGTGCGAAAAATATCCACGGCGAATTTGAATGAAGATTTCAGGACTTGAAAGTTCTTGAACTTGACTTGGATGTTTTCAGCATTGTTCACTGTGAAACAGTTGCAGCTAGAACTGATTAAGTTACAATGTAACAACAAATTAAAGCAACTATTCCGCAATATTTCGAAAATTGAGTTCTTCAAGGCCCTACCCAAATAAAGCTTCCCAATCTTGAAATCTCATACACAAAAGATAACTGCCATGTTCGCATCTTACTATATCTGTAAACAGGTGTTTTCTACAATAAAGCTTCGCAAAAATAGCATCAGAAATAGATTGACAGACAACCATTTAGCTGCGCTACTAATGAGGGAAGTACCCCAGCTCGAACGACAAAAACCAACTGAAAGTGGGTTTAAAGTATACAGTTATACCTACTGTATGTCAATAGCCGTCAATGGCATTCATCTGTAAAAGTACGTGTTCGGTCACCAGCGCCATCTGAGTATGTGATAATGTGATCACCGTGACATTTGAGTTTGGACTATTGCAATGCGGGAACATTGTAAATAATGGAGTATGTCTACATGTTGCCCTTGTTACGTGTGAGTACTGTTCCATTCCACTGTTTTAAATCACTTCATTCCAACTCCACATTTACACTTCGACGTCGAATGAAGGACAACACAGTACCTTCTATTGTGGGAAAGATGACTATGTCAACACGGTACTGCATGTGTTAAGATTTCTTGTTGCAAGCAAGTGCTCAACCTTTTGCCAGATGATACTGCACCACATCTGTTTCTTGTTAATATAATGGTCTGACTTGCCTGTTGCACGGTAGTTTCTGCTGAGAATTGTGTTTCTGCAATCTTTGGACACCATAACTTCCAAACATTGATTGTACACTAATGCGGGGTTTTTCAGATGCCCGTGATGGGTAGTAGAATAGACATATCTACGTATGTTAAGCGCACTGCCAGTCGGTTTTAGCCATTCGAGCTGGGGTACTTCCCTCGTAAGAATCAGCCCATCCCAGTTCCAACCAGATAATGAAAAAACGTTTAGAAGCACAGTCACAGTTTTACTTGTTACATATTCCTTCCTCTTGTAACAAATAATGAAGGTGTGTTCTTTTCTCCTAAGTTTTCTACCATTTGAGGCCTATACGTTTTGTTTGATTTAAAATTCAGAAATAAAAAGGTTATAATCTATCTACAAACATGTGTTGTTCTTTTTTTTTTCGGCCCGCATAGATTAATTTGTATTGCATCTGGCCCTGCCCATAAAAAGTTTGCCCATGTCTGCTCTAAGATATGTTGCAAGAACTTAACCTGTGGTCGCACATAATCTGAAAATATGTCATATTCAATCTGCTTTTATGTTCGACCCTGACTATTATATGTCAGAAAACTATATCATAATGATGGTCATTATAACACTATTTTTCATTATGATACAGTTTCTCCCACCAATCACAGCTCAACAAACAGTTGTTTGACCAATTAGGTGAGGATAGCAACGCATCTGCACTGAGTTCCAAGGCCTTCTAATTTAAATTTCACTGCCTGGCCTAGTGTCATAGTGGGGCAATCGAGGAGGCCATGGTCAAATACAAGGTATTCTGTGCATCCCATGCGCTCTGCTCAGTACATAAAACTGGCGAGATCTCGACAGATATTTATGAATATTTATGTTTGAACATAAAATAGTTATAATAATTATCGTCGAACATAAACAGTCGTATGCAACTCGCCTATAATGGTAATTAAGACACTCGTATGGAAATTATAAAACCTGTCTTAATTAGTGCCATTATAGGCCCGTTGCATAATGTACTATTGTATTACTGACAGTTCTTACAGGCAACCCTGAAAGAATGGCTTCAAAACTTTACAAAGAAATAGTTGGTTTTTGAGTTTAGGGGCTGCGACAACGTGGTCATGTAGCCCCATGTACTTTGGGGCATGTATCTGTCTGATAACCGGTGTTAATAGTGATGGCTGTATTAGTGTGTGTTATCTGTAATTCAGGTAAGGATTGCAGACAATCAATTTCAAGTAGTTCCTACTTTTGCTAGCAAATACTACTGTCAGCGACACCTAGTTACAAACTTGGCTACCAGGTGCTACGGCAACCAGCATCTGGCGGTGAACGTTGGAACTTAGAGCGTTAATCAAATCTAACCTACAAAATTGTAGTTAGTGGAAGGTTCTTTTACATGCCATAAATCTATGACATGGGTCATACTTCCCCTCTGAAGGAAGGCATACTGAGGGAATTTTAACACTCTTAAAAAATCCGACAACTTTGGTCTCCCGAAAACTTCTTGCAACGCGCTAAAGAACTGAGTTGCACTTTTTCCTCTTGCAACTTGGATTTTTATGAAGCACCTTTGTCCATATCTACTGAACATCTTTTTAGGGCAGTATTACTTAGGCTACTTACTGAATGAGAAACAGTTAATGTATTCACAAATATCAGCTATTTTGAGACATTCAATATTACAGATTTATACATCCAATGACTGCTCAACAATACACTACATGATTACATCGGTCACCACTAGGATCGCTGATTGACAACAGTGTTGCCATTACTTATCGAATACCCTAGTATAAATAGTTTAAAACAGACATAAATCAAAACTAAAAATATAGTTGGTGGTGAAGAATGCTTAGTCCTTGAATATTAATGAACACTTGTAACGTAAAGACACCTAGTGATTTTGTTCTGTTTGGCAAGAATTCAATTTAATATTTAATATTTGTTTGAGTACTGGAACAGTATTTTTGGCATACAAATCACTCAAGTAGTGTCAATTTCAAAAAATTGGATCAGGTTACTGGCCCACTGATTCATATCTATTCATGCTAAATTAAATTCTCTCCATATTATTCAACAGATTGCTGCCAAAAATAGTCAATGGAGGAATTGCTGGTATCATTGGTGTGTCCTGTGTATTTCCATTGGATTTGGTCAAGACTCGACTACAAAATCAACAGATAGGCCCAAATGGAGAACGTCAATACACATCCATGTAAGTATTAATATTAGGATATCTCATAAGTAATGTTGTTTTTAGGTTTGGTGTTTTATAAGATAGAATTGGTTTTCTTTGGTTCGCCAATGCTATTTACAGGAGGCCATGATCAGAAATTGCGACAATGTGTCGTCAAAAGATACCATACATCACCAGATTAAGAAACTTGGAAAATCAAACAGATCTGTACCTCATGAATTGACCCTTGAACAGGCTCAACGTAGAGTGGATATCTGTCGTTAGCTTATCGGTAAAATCAGGAAAATTATCACATGTGATGAAAAATGGGTCTATTACCGCAATGCTGACGCCTCAGTCCCCATCAACTTGCCAAAGTCATCGTTAGAAAGGATCGGTTCAGCCCCAAAGTGATGTTGAGTCTCTGGTGGAATTTTGAAGGAGTGATTCACTGGGAGTTTCTGCCAAATGGGCATGTACTCAATGCGGATCTTGATTCTCAACAACTGGAACGTGTTCATGAAATTTGGAGACGGAGATACCAGCATTATTTAACCGAAATAGAGTTCTCTTGCAGCAGGACAATGTGAGACCTCATACTGCAAATACAACCATGACAAAAATTCAGGAATTGGGAGGAGTCGAACTGCTACCGCATACAGCCCCGATCTTGCTACTTCAGGTTACCATCTTTTTCGATTCATGGCCCATTTGTTGCGTGGAAGAAATTTCAAAAACATTGAACCTTTGGAAGTGGGTCCCGCCGAATTCTTTGCATCAAAACCCGGAGACTGGTGTCGTCGCGGGATATGAAACCTCGCTGAAAGATGGCTCAAGACCATAGAATCTGATGGTCTCTACTTTGAATAATAGTTTAATTTCTTGTCAGAAAACTTTCCAAATAAAAGTTGCTTAAAAAAACTATATTACTCATGAGACATCCCCTATATATCTAGTGTTGAGCATGATAGTAAACTGAAGGTTTTCTGAACATTCTCTAAAACTATAATACCCATACAAAAGAATGTTGACCAGTACTGGTTACTTTTTAACATACTGGAAAAACTGGAATTTTTAGTCACATACTGGAAAATTGGAGGAAATATCTGGAAAATATTTTTTTAAATTATACCTTAGCTGTGAAAATGTACAATAGACTCAACACATTTTAATATTTATCCTACTACCCATTGATATATAATTCCTGATGGCCACATTAGGAACTACACTTTGTTTACAGGCAGTACTGACCCTGCATTGGTGCAGCGGCCCCCCTTGACTCTTGTATGTTGAACAGGCAATGCCATGAAATCTCCAGTGCTGTGATATTGGACTTTGGTCAGAATGTGCTGTATACTGGAATCCCATACCTTCTAATCAGTAGACACCTTGTTACAGTATGTCTTACTGAATTTTATGCTTGATATGTGATTGATTTGTGGTTTATAGCATTTAGAATTGTATGGTACATTTTATGCTTTATGGTAAATTGGATGGGGGTTGGGGGAAGAACATTCATCTAATTTAAAAAAAGCCATACTATGGAAAAAAGAAAGTAACAAAATTACCAGGGCAAGACTCCGAGAAATACAAATAAATGTACAGGCTTAAAATTTAGTAATTAAGGGGTTAGAATTTTTATCTTTGGTCAGGAAAGAGTTGTCTCCAGTTGAAACACTCGAAGCACATTTTACCCAAGATAAGAGATATATTTTACAGAAAAAAATAAAATCCTGAACAATTTTTATATTTTTATTAGGAAATAAAACATTCTTTAATAACAACTTTATTAAACACAAATTGTGCACTTGTGTGAGTATTCACATTATTTGTGTGCGCATTGTAGAACATGGTACCGTTCACAATGCTGATCACACAGTTGACAAACACAATTGGCTGGAGGACTTGAACTTGCAAACTCTATGATGTTAGCCGTGCACGGCCATGGTGTTAACGAAGTGTCGAAGGTCCTGGTTCGCATCTGACCATGTCCTGTTCATCATGGCTTCAGTCGAGTAGAATTGTAGCCAGATGTCCATTCGTTTTATATCCCTTTGTCCAATAATTTCTTCGAGCCATCCGTAGAAGGGTGAGCAAACTTGAACCACAAATCTTCGATGAGGAAAGGTTCCCCAGCAAGCTCATAGACTATCCGTGATCGTGTTATCGAGATACGCCAGTTATGACCTTTAAAAATCTCCCCTTGACTTTTTCCAAAGTGAAGAGGTCACTCTTAGTTAGTTTAGCCCATGTAATCTCTATTCCGTAAGCAAGACAAGGTATTATTTTTGCATGAAATAATTTCATGGCAGACTTGAGAGATAGTCTGTTTAAGAACTTGATATCATATATAGCTTCCGTAGCTGCTGCTGCTCTGAATCTTGTCTGTTGTCGGAAAGATTTAGTCGTTTTCTGAAGGATGAGGCCAAGGTATTTGAAGCTATTTGTAATGTGTAGTGCCTCTTTTTTGAAAAGTACCAAATATTCTTTAAAACAGAAGTAATTATTTGGCAGAAAATCAATACTTTGCATTTATTTAGTAGTTTGTTTTTTTTTTTTTTTTTTTGGTGAGTGCCAATTTTGCATTTAGTTGCTACATAATTCAGAACTGCTAAAATTAAGCACATAGCAGTCATAAAACATGAAACTATGAGGCATATCCTGAAATTAACTATTGTTATTTTTTTAAATAAAACTTTTATTGGCATCAGATACAGCAATGTTTGAGGTATTTTTCGACATAATCACCACCAGAATTGAGACACCTGTCATATCATGGAATCAACTTTTGTTCTCCTGTGTCATAGAAGTCTGCTGCCTGGGACCACGTGTCAGATAGTGCAACTATCCCTTTTTACATCATATGCTGGCTTTTCATGAAGTGTCTAAGATTCTCATGAAATTACAGATTCCACTATCTGACTATGACATAGACACTCTTATACTTAGGAAAATTCCATGTGGAATATCATCTTTCTTTTTCTCTCTTCAGGAAGTAAGAGGAATGATACTGTAAATGTATTTAATGTTCTGGCACTGTAATGTGTTACTTACCTGTTGCCTCCGTTTAATCAATTGCTCCCCAGGATGAATTTCATATACGGATATTTCTTCTTGTAGGTTGGATTGCTTCCGCAAAACGTACAGGGCGGAAGGTTACTTCGGGATGTATCGAGGTAAGAAGCTACAAGGTTAAGCAGGGGCAAGTATTGAAGATGTAAAAATCAGCCAAAATGGTCTGAAATATATAGAAAAAATGCTTCTAAATTAACAAGAAATTGCTTTAAAATATCTGATCAAACTGAGCTCAAGTGACAGGTCTGAGTAAAATCAATTTGCTGTTCAGTTCATTACGCAGGTACTTTTTTGAAAGAATTAGTAAATTTTCAGTTGACTTGAATAAACATAAAATGGTGGTTAATTAGTAATTTAATACAGCAATTATTGTTATTAATTTTAAAATAGCAAGATATTTGTGAGAGAATATACAAAACTAGCTCAATTTCAATCCTTGCATTATTCACTAATAAAATTAGTAGGCCTGCTGGTTGGATTATTTGGCTATAAAGAATGTTCAGAGTTCAACTGTATGTTAAGAGAAAATTTGATACATGAAAATGACTGCGAAAATTCAAAACAGTTCGTAAATAATGCCCTGAAATTGATGAAATGATTGTATAGTGACCAAAATATGGAAAATAATGCAACATTAGACTCGATTATTCATCTTGGCCATAAGCTAAGAATGGATTTCAGTACTAACCAGCATCATCTTAATGTGAAAACAATAAAATAAAAAGGCATTTTATCAACTGTCCCATATTTATAAGAGTATAGTGCAGTTCGATCACTTCTGCAATGTGGAAAGCTGGAAGATCTAAAGCTTGAGATAGGAAGGATGAATGTGGATGTGTTAGGAATAGCCGAAGTGAGGTGGCCTGATAATGGAGATTTTTGGAGTAGAGATTACAGAATAATCCACACGGGAACTATTATGGACAAACCTGGAGAGGGAGGAGTAGGAGTGGTGCTGACGAAGGAAATGGGTCACCGAGTTAGAGGATACGTTCAGCAGACTGGAAGACTGATTTTAGTGAAATTAGATACTAAATCAAGGGACACCATGATCATTCAAGTCTATATGCCAACCACTGCCCATGAAGATGAAGAAGTGGAAAGAGTGTATGATGATCTGACAAAATTAATCAAAGGTGTTAAAGGAGATGAGAATCTGATAATCCTCGGAGACTGGAATGCTGTTATTGGAGAGGTCAAAGATGGAATGGCTGTGGGCCAATTTGGGCTTGGCACACGGAACGATCGAGGAAACCGTTTATTGGAATTCTATGCTTACAATCAGCTGGTGGTTGCAAATACATTATTTCAACACCATGCACGAAGATGTTATACTTGGACAATGCCAGGTGGTGGGAATCTATTTCAAATTGATTTCATTTTAGTAAAGCAGCGATTTAAGAAACAGCTGAAGGACTGTAGAAGCTGCCCTGGCCCAGATATTGGTAGCGACCACAACATGGTTTTGAGCGAATGTCAACTAAAACTGAAGAAACTGAAAAGGAAGAACAGTCAAAAATGGAATACCAAAGCTCTCAGAGATCAAAACCTTGCTATAGATTTTAAGAAGAAGACAGATGAACTTCTGGCAGACATATCAGCAATAGACTTCGGAAGTATGGAGAATAAGTGGAATGCTTGGAAGGGAAGTGTTCTAACAGCAGCAACAGATGTTGTGGGAAAGCCGAAAGCACTGAACAGGAAAGCCTGGAAAACTAATGAAATAATTGAAAAGATAGACACAAGAAGAAAGTTTAAGAACTCTGCAACTGAAGGACAACAACTATACAGGAAATAGAGAAACGAAATAAATCGAGAGGCGAAGGCAGCCAGAGAAAATTTTCTGGAATTGCAATGCATGGAAGTAGAATAACTAGTTAAGAATCATAAATTTGACACACCATTTAAAGTAGCCAAAAGGTTCTTTGGGGACAAGAGGATTAGATGCAATGTACTGAAGACAGATGATGGAGAACTGGAGTATGAAAATTCTGAAATTGGCTCAAAATGGAAAGAATACATTGAAAATTTATATGGAGGAAAACATACACCTTGTGAAATACTAGAAAATGAAGAGCTAGTAGATAAAGAAGAAGAGGGAGATGAAATACTCCTGGATGAATTTAATCAAGCAATGGAAAGGCTGAAAATCGGAAAGGCATCTGGTGTTGATGATATACCAGCAGAGCAGATAAAAGCCACTGGAGACAATGTGAAGAAAGCCCTATTTGATCTGATTTGTGAAATGTATAACAGGGAACATATCCCATCGGACTTTAGGAAATGTGTCATAGTGCCCATTCCAAAAAATCATCTGCTAATAGATGTGACAGATATAGCACATTAAGCCCTGTAACCCATGCTTCTAAAATACTCACCAGCATTATCTTGAAACGCATTGAAGGAAAGGTAGAGTTGGCATTGACAGAGGATCCATTTGGATTCAGGAAGGGTAGAGGGACTCGAGAAGCAATCCTAGCTTTAAGAATGATTATAGAGAAACGACTAAGAAAAGATCTTGTTTTCATAGACCTGGAGAAGGCATTTGATAAGGTTGAGTGGAATAGACTATTCATGGTGTTGAAAGAACTGGGTGTTAAGTACAAGGACAAGAGGACAATTTGGAAATTGTATGAAAACGAGATAGCTGTTATACGATGTGGAGATTCCACAACAGAGGCCAACATTAAGCAAGGAGTTCGGCAAGGTTGTTCGCTCTCACCAATTCTTTTTAATGCATACATCCAAAAAGCAATAAATGAAGTAAATGATAATTTGCCAATGGCTGAAGGTCTCAAGATTCAAGGAGGAATTACCATGCTTCGCTTTGCAGATGATATTGCAGTCCTGGCAGAAAACGAAGATGATCTGAATTATGCATTGGCAGAAATGGAATCCACCTTCAACAAATAAAACATGAAGATCAACAAAATGAAAACCAAAGTTCTTCTCTGTAGCCGGCAGTATGAACCTCCTTGTACTTTAAATGGAGAACAGCTGACAAATGTACAGGAGTTCACTTACCTTGGTAGCAAAATAACAGCAGATGGAAGAAGTAGAAGAGAAATAGTCAGCCACATCAACCAAGCCAAAATATCATTCAACAAGAAAGGAAAGCTCTTTACATGCAAAAACATTAGTATGAGCCTCAGCAAACGTCTTTTGAAGATATATGTGTGGAGCGTACTGTTGTATGGTAGTGAAACCTGGACTCTTAGCTTGGCTGATAAGAAACGAATAGTAGCCTTTGAAATATGGTGCTACAGGAAAATGCTAAAAATTCCATGGGTGGACAAAATCAGTAATGAAGAAACGCTGAAAAGGATTGGAGAGAAGCCATGTTTATGGAATATGCTTACTCACCGAAGAGACAATTGGATTGGACATATCTTGAGGCATGAAAGTCTTCTGCACACAATACTGGAGGGCAATGTGGAAGGAAAGAAATGCAGAGGTAGACCACGGCTAGGATACATAAAACAAATAATTCACGACAAGGGTTGTGATAATTACTTGGACTTGAAGAGACTAGCCACAGACCGGAGTTCATGGAAAGCTGTTACAAATCTATCTTCAGATTGAACACCACAGAAAAAGAGTTCAATATTATAAATATTCAATGCTTTTTAGTTATCTTTAAATAACCTTATTTCAATAAGCACTTCATACTCTTTATGATTTCTAGTAGCATTTTAAGGAAAAAGGGAGATGTCTTGAGCATCTTTAGGTTAGACAAATAATTTCTAAATAATTATTATTTATTGTTCATTGTTGTATGCCATATTTTGATTTGGACAAAGTTTTACGGCCGGATGCCCTTTGGCGCCAACCTGGGCAACTCATCGAAAGGCAAAGAGAGAAGAATAAGGAGCTACATATTATGGTCTTTATAGACTTAGAGAAAGCCTATGACAGAGTTCCAGGCCAGGAAGTCTGGAGATGTCTGAGGACCAAAGCAGTCCCGGAATATTATGTGCGGCTTATCCAGGACATGTACGAGGAGGCTAAAACAAGAGCCCGGAGTAGCGTCGGGTTGACTAACTGGTTTCCTGTTCAAGTTGGGTTGCATCAGGGGTCAGCCCTGAGTCCATACATATTCAATCTTGTCATGGATGTCCTATCTGATGGCTTACGTAGTGTAGCACCATGGTGCATGATGTTAGCCGATGACATTGTTTTGTGCGACACCAGTAGGAGAGAACTGGAAAGGCGACTGGAGAGCTGGCGAGAAGCCTTGGAGACCAGAGGCATGAAAATCAGTCGAAAGAAAACAGAGTATTTGTGCCTTGGTGGTGAGGGCAATGAATTAGTGCAGATGGATGGAGTAAGCTTAAGGCCAGTCAGTAGCTTCAAGTATCTTGGGTCAACCATGTCTGAAGATGGCAACATAAATACTGAGATTAACCACAGGGTTCAGTCAGCCTGGATGAACTGGAAAAGGTTTTCTGGCATTCTGTGTGACAAAAGGCTCAGTATAAGGGTAAAAGGAAAGGCCTACAAGACAGCTGTGAGGCCAGCCATGATGTATGGTGCGGAGACATGGGCAATAACTAAGTCACAATGTCATAAGCTGGATGTGACTGAGATGAAGATGCTGCGCTGGATGAGTGGCATCACTAGGATTGATCACATCGCAAATGAGAAAATCAGGGGCACAGTAAAAGTAACAGAAGTCTCCAAGAAGATCCAAGAGAGAAGACTGCTGTGGTATGGGCATGTTATGCGTCGGGATAATAACTATGTAGGAAGGAGAGCGATGTCTCTGGTTGTGGATGGCACGAGGAATAGAGGCAGACCTCGAAGAAGATGGACTGACAATATCCATGAAGACCTAATGGAGAAGCAGTTAAGGGACGACAATGTGTGGGACAGAATAAAATGGAAAAGACTTGCCAGAAACATCGACCCCACTTGAAGGGGATAAGATGATGATGAAGAAGAAGAAGAAGTTATGTCAGACTACAGTTGAAATCTATGCGCTGTATATAGCATCCAATTACTGTGCATGAATATTAGACTGTCTAATGTCTGAAACTCCTTACATCGGTGTCTACAGAATTGTTTTAGAATAGCAATTTCCTCTGTGACTTCTCTTTCATTCTTCATATTCTATTTGTAATCACCAAACTTCACCATGTGGTCGAGTGTAAGACAGGGCCATGAGTCCGAGCTACATCGCTAACAAAGCAATAAGATAAACAAACTAAATACAATGGTGTAGCAGCAACTCCTGCAGTACCTTTCCAGGGGCCTTCCTTGGTTCCAGTTCTCAATAGCTTGATATCGGTAATGAGTACCTTTATTCCCTGTATTATTTTCAGCATTTTGTCGACTGATTATCCCAAGAAACCAGCAGCTGCGAACTTTTACAACTCTGTTTCACAGCTTGTGTGGAACAAAAACTTTCCTCGGGAAGCTAAAATATCGCTGTACAAATCCTAATTACTTCCCATATTGACCCATGGTCTAGAAGCTGCTACAATGACTCCCCAGGACAACAGCCAGATACAAGCGTAAAGCTTTTATTTTCTGTCCTCTCTTTTTGCTCAATAAAGCCAATTTCCCAAAGTATGCTGGGTTCATTCGACTGCTAAATATGCAAAATTTGTCAGTAGTAGATATTAATCTGAACACCCTGGTCATACATCGGGGGCGCCAAAGCCTTTGCTCACTGGGAAGCCTCCAGGAGGTTCGCCACACCACTGCCCATGCCTTAGAACAAATAGAAACAGGCTACATTAATTATTTTTTCTCTTGCTTTTTGTATGAAACCTTCTGAGCATGTCACTGATACAGATGTTGTACATCAAAGTCTGCACCAAGAGCTTGCTTGTATATTAACTGTATATTTGCTTCCTTCAATTCTACCAGTATATTCTAGTTGTCTAAAATCTTTGTACAGATTAGGTAGATCTAGCTGTAGTGTTTGTATGCTTTTATTTTCAGAATCAGTGTCCGTGTCGTGCAACGCTGTAGGCTTCATCTTTAGTGCTGTAGTGTAGTTAGTATATGTGTGTCTTTACTCTTTAATCTGCAGCCTTCTCTTGCATTGGAATGTTTGTGTCTTAGTTTGAACATGCAATCATGCATGCTGTTGAAATGTGAAAGTTAAATAGAATTAACTGGTTACTGTTTAAGTTTGTTGAGTTATTAGATTTTTTAAGAAATGAATGTACCCAAATCTTCCTGGTTTCTAGCCAGACTTGCCTTCACATGAAGACGTATCATACACAGCGTATTGATACAGTAGAACCCCTTTTTAACGAATCTCAGGGGGATTTGATATTTCTTCCTTAGAAGGGGGTTTTCCTTAAAAGGGGGTTCGAAGAAAATAGGCTATATATCACAAGAAATAATGATACCGGTACATTTATGTCTTCAACTAATGTAATGTCAAGAAGTAATAAATGAACATGTTAAGAAATACTAAAAAGTCAAATTAACACAAGAATAAAAGAAAATATTTACGAAACAGCACAGGTAACGGATTCCTTAGTGGTCCATTGGGAGCACAAGCTGCAGCAAGGAAAGGAGAAATAGGTATTACTGACTTGTAATTGTAACTTGAAGGAACAGAGGCCTAACATATATTAAGGATATTTGTGAAGGCAGACCATGAGAACTATGAGAATAAACATAAGGTATTACCCTTCACTTTCTGAAGTAGTCCAGTAAAGTACCGTATTTCCTCGCATAATCGTCGCACTTTTTTTGCCAAAAATTCGTGGGAAAAAGTAGGGTGCGACGATTATGCGAAGAATATTTAAGTTAAAAAAATATACTGTATCGTTATTTGCTGCACGGGCCAGTCATTCGCGTAGCGTGAGTCTGGCGTGAGTGATAGCCTGCAGTCAGAGACAGGCTTCTTTCTTCTAACAAGGCCACGACAGGTTAACGCTCAATGAATGTGCTGACGAAGCTGGCCATTCGCGTAGTGGTTCATAGCCCGCAGGCATAAAGACGAGATTACTTTCTCCTGACAAGATCACGCCAGATTAGGCCTATAAACTCGCCGAATGTGCGCTGACCGCTCGCATCACAATTCATAGCCCGCAGGCATAAAGACGAATTACTTTCTGCTGTCAAGATCACGCCAGATTAGGCCTATAAGCTCGCGGAATGTGCGCTGGCCGTTCGCATCGCGGTTCATAGCCGGCAGGCATAAAGACGATATTACTTTCTCCTGACAGGATCACGCCAGATTAGGCCTATAAGCTCGCGGAATGTGCGCTGGCCGTTCGCGTCACAGTTCATAGCCCGCAGGCATAAAGACGAGTGTACTTTCTGCTGACAAGATCACGCCAGATTAGGCCTATAAGCTTGCGGAATGTGCGCCGACCATTCGCGACGCGGTTCATAGCCCGCAGGCCTAAAGATGAGATTACTTTTTGCTGACATGATCACGCCAGATTAGGCCTATAAGCTCGTGGAATGTTTGTTGGCCGTTCGCGTTGCGGTTCATAGCCGGCAGGCATAAAGACGATATTACTTTCTCCTGACAGGATCACGCCAGATTAGGCCTATAAGCTCGCGGAATGTGCGCTGACCATTCGTGTCGCGGTTCGTAGCCCGCAGGCATAAATACGATATTACTTTCTCCTGACAACATCACGCCAGATTAGGCCTATAAGCTCGCGGAATGTGCGCTGACCATTCGCGTCGCGATTCATAGCCCGCAGGCATAAAGACGAGTGTACTTTCTGCTGACAAGATCACGCCAGATTAGGCCTATAAGCTTGCGGAATGTGCGCCGACCATTCGCGACGCGGTTCATAGCCCGCAGGCCTAAATATGACATTACTTTTTGCTGACATGATCACGCCAGATTAGGCCTATAAGCTCGCGGAATGTTTGTTGGCCGTTCGCGTTGCGGTTCATAGCCGGCAGGCATAAAGACGATATTACTTTCTCCTGACAGGATCACGCCAGATTAGGCCTATAAGCTCGCGGAATGTGCGCTGACCATTCGCGTCGCGGTTCGTAGCCCGCAGGCATAAATACGATATTACTTTCTCCTGACAACATCACGCCAGATTAGGCCTATAAGCTCGCGGAATGTGCGCTGACCATTTGCGTCGTGATTCATAGCCCGCATGCATAAATACGATATTACTTTCTCCTGACAAGATCACGCCAGATTAGGCCTATACGCTCGCGGAATGTACTCTGGCTGCTCGCGTCACAGTTCATAGGCCGCAGGCCTAAAGATGAGATTACTTTTTTGCTGTCATGATCACGCCAGATTAGGCCTATAAGCTCGCGGAATGTGCGTTGGCTGTTCGCGTTGCGGTTCATAGCCGGCAGGCATAAAGATGAGTTTTTTTTGTCCTGACAAGACCACGCCAGATTAGGCCTATACGCTCGCGGAATGTGGGCTGGCCGGTCGCCTCACAGTTCATAGCCCGCAGGCATAAAGACGAAATTACTTTCTGCCGACAAGATCACGCCAGATTAGGTCTATAAGTTCGCGGACTGTGCGCTGGTCGTTCGCGTCATAGTTCGTAGCCCGCAGGCATAAAGACGAGATTACTTTTTTGCTGACAAGACCACGCCAGATTAGGTCTATATGTTCGCAGAATGTGCGCTGGCCGTTCGCGTCATAGTTCATAGCCCGCAGGCATAAAGACGATTTTTTTTCTGCCGACAAGATCACGCCAGATTAGGCCTATAAGCTCGCGGAATGTGCGCTGGCCATTCGCGTCGCGGTTCATAGCCGGCAGGCATTAAGACAAGATATTTTTCGTCTGACAAAGTCGCGCCAGGTTATAAAGTCGCAGCAGCATGTGCAACTGACTGGCGCACAAATACGAACATGCTATGCGATGATTATGCAATGAAATTTTATAAACCTATTTTAGTGTTTGAAAAGTGGGGTGCGACGATTACGCGGTGGCGACGATTATGCGAGGAAATACGGTAGCTTGCTTCCTCTTGCCCAGATGTCTCACGGAAAGAAGTTTTCTCTCAATTTGGTTGAGTGTGTTGATGAGCTCTTCATCCACACTGAAGGAGAAGAAGTACCGGCGGACAATATCCAGTCCTTCCACTGCAGCCCCAAAAGTTGGTTCTGCTGGATCCTCTTCTTCGTCTTCCTCTTCAGTACTTTGCCTTTTTGCATCATCACAAAGGTCTCCAACATCCATCTGTGGTGGTGAGGATAGGATATCATCATCACAAGTAACAAATTCTTCAAATGTTGTGACAGTAGAATCCTTTGATACAACCCCCCAATCTTCCCCAATGTCATCAGTAGAGTCTTCTTCATTAAAAACTTCTGAAATAGCACCAAAACCTGCATGGCCAAAGCAGTTTTGAATAGTGGTCGTTATGACTAGTTGCCATGCTGCTACAAACATATGCATGACTTGGAGTATGTTCGATTTCATTACCTCATTTCTTTCGAGGAAAGAAACAGCTCTTTGAACCAGGGCCTTCCTGTACTTCACTTTCACAGAATGAATAATGCCAAGGTCCACAGGCTGCAGGTGACTGGTGCAGTTAGGAGGAAAGAAAACCACTTTGATATTCCGCAGGAAAGACGTATCTGAAGGATGAGCTGGACATCTGTCTATCACCAGCACTATTTTCCTTCCTGCCGATCCCATCTTGGCATCCAAGCTTTGTAAAAATTTTCGAAATATCTCCGATGTCATCCATGCACTTTTGTTAAAATCATATTTACATGGGTGTGTACGGGTGTTCTTGAAACATCTTGGATTCTTAAATTTTCCAATTATTAGTGGGGGTAATTTTTCACTCCCGTTGCTGTTAACACATAACAACGCTGTCAGTCTTTCTTTACTTTTTTTTTGCCTCCGTGGCATTTTTCTCCACGAACAGCGTATGTTTTGGACGGGAGCAAGTTGTAAAACACTCCTGTTTCATCGGCGTTAAAAATATCCTTAGCACCATATCCTTCAAGAAGTCGAGGCAACGTTTTCTCTTTCCAGTATACAACTGTATCGTCATTAACTTCCGCACTCTCGCCGCACATGTTTTGGAACGAAAGATTGTGCCGTTTTTTGAAGCGATCAAACCAGCCATTAGAAGCATGGAAATCGACCAAACCCAGCTTAAGTGCGATTTCTTGAGTTTTTTGTTTAAGTATGTTCCCGTCAATTGGAGCGTTCTCACTCCTTTTTCCCTTGAACCATTTCATTAAAATGTTTTCAAGTTCCTCGTACGGCGAAGAACGAATATTCTTCCGTATTTTTGCCCCAGAACCGCACTCAACTTCCGCGGGCAGAATAGCTTCCTTCTGTTTCATGATGCCAAACAGCGTAGAGGGTGCCAAGTCATATTTTTTTGCCATCTGATACAAAGGTACTTGGCTATCCCTTTCAACATCCCTGATGATGTCTATCTTTTTCTGAAGAGTCAGCTTCTTAAGTTTTGCAGCCATAATGAATGTGGTCCGCCCTAACTCGCAGTACAACTCTTATCACAGACACAAAAAACTCATAGCACAACTTCCAACAACACAGGAACAAAAACAGAGAATGAGCCTTCAGTCCGCACCCCTCGCGTCCGCATGATTCCGAAGCAGCGATTGGAGCAGCGGGACAGAAGTGCCTAGCCGGTGTAAGAGCGCTGCGGCTATAGGTTAAGTCAGCTGACGTCACTGTAGACATTACCCGACTAAAACTGTCCTAACTCCCTAACGGTTGGAGATAAGTATATGCGTTCGCGGACTTTTTTGTAGAGCTTGAATAGCTCTACTTTTCGTACGCATATACTTGGGGTCTATCAATGACGGTTCAGGCAGCGTAAGCCATGGAAGGCACGACTTTCTACTTATTCCGTAATTTTTTCTAGAATACATTTTCATTTTGTAGAATATCCATAAACATTTTCAGTTTCTTATTGCTTATTGCTTTTAATCTTTCACCTAAATCACGTGAAGTTTGCAAGAGACCTTTGGCCTAAATATTTATATTTCGTGAAGTTACCAGAGTCTCGCGGCATTTACGCGTAGGCCCTACGTCAGTCATGCCTCTAGGCTGTATAGCTAGTCTCAAGGTAAACCGCACTTCGTTCCCATACAGCCGTCATTCCAGTACTACCTACAGTTCAATGGACATAACTAACCAACAGCGTCTAGCGTGATAGTGACTGCTGCTTGCCGGTAACAGTGATTTCCAGCGGCCGCGCCAATTTATCACGGTTCTATACATCGCTAAAGGAGAGATTTCGTTTAGCGCGTCAACTTCGGGCTGAGATTACGTCAAAACGGAAGTTAATTTACATTCAAAACAAGAATTGCACTCATTCCAGGTTCCGTATTGACCATGTTAACATGAAGTATAACATAAATTTCTCGCCAAATCAATACTTTTTACTTACTTAAAAATTCTATAGGTACATGTTTCGAAAACACACAATGTTTTCTTCCTCAGCCCACTTATTGGTGTTAAACATCATAAAACATCGATAACCTCACTAAATAACAAAAACACAGTTCACATTTCTTCTCTTGTTCTTCCTTTGTTAGGCCTGTGTCATTCGACACATTAATGTCACTCACGGAATAAACACTTTTAGTTGAAGTAATGAATATTGACACATTGACACATTTACTCATTGCTAGTTTCAACGTGGGTTGCTGAAATGCACACAAGTGTCGTATAACCTTGTCAAAAGCGGAGAAAACAACTAACCAGCACCCAGGAAGGTTATTGGGTGTGGCGTCATGAAAATAAATCGAGTCAGGAATGTATGTTGGAATTAAAACTATTGCGGTGGGGGTTGAGGAGGTGGTTTGCGTTTTTTATTATTATTTAAATAATCTGCTAATAAATCTAACAATTCATTCGTTTCAAAATTAACCTCGTTTAGATTATTGCATTCCTTTGACCTCTGATAAGTAATGATATGAATATTTTCCAAAATATTCATATAGCTGCCCTTCGATGCGTAATGCAAAATTTTGACGTCATTATTTATGTCCGTGAACTTATGTCCTGTTTCTTCCATGTGTACCGCCATGGCTGAAAACTTCCTGTGTTTTGTGGCCGAAACATGCTCAGCATAACGAGTACGTATGCTCCTACCCGTCTGTCCCGCGTAATTTGAATTGCAAAAATTACATCTGAGCTCATAAACTCCCGATTTTAAATGTTTATCACTACTGTTGACTTTATTGGAGTTGAAAAATTTGTTGAAATTAGAATTATTGGTTTTAAAGGCGACGTTCATATTGTGTTTCTTTAGGATGTTGGTTACTGTGTAAATGCTTCGATTTACGTAGGTGAAGGTGGCAAGTGCTTTCTTTGTTGTGTCCTCTCTAACTAATTTTGTTAAGGGTCTGTTTTTCAACTTGTAAATTAATCTGCTGACATAATTGTGGTTGTAACCTTGAGTTTAGCTATTTGATATATAATGTCAATTTCTTGCTTCCGGTCATGATCAGAGGAAGGGATTCTTAACGCTCTATTAATGAGGCTTATGAACATTGCATTCTTGTGTCCGCCCGGATGGTTAGAATCCTGCCGTATAACTGTACTCGTTTGCGATGGTTTTCTGTAAACTTTATAATGCAGACGATTGTCTTTTTTAATCACAGTTATATCCAGATAATTGATTTTATTATCGACTTCTGAATCTAAAGTAAATTTAATATTGCTGTCAATTATGTTCAAATCATCCAATATTTGCTCTATTGCTTGAACTTGGTTATTGATAATGATGAAGATATCGTCTACATATCTTCCCCAGAAAACGATGCCACTAATTTGGTTAATAATTTTCTCATGTTCAATGTGGTCAAGGTAAATGTTGGCCAAGACACCCGATAATGGAGATCCCATTGCAAGGCCTTCGGATTGTTTGAAATAAATTCCTCAATTTTAACCTTTGTCACCGACAACAACATTTTTTTGTTCAACAAGAAAATGTATAAACAATCCGAAGGCCTTGCAATGGGATCTCCATTATCGGGTGTCTTGGCCAACATTTACCTTGACCACATTGAACATGAGAAAATTATTAACCAAATTAGTGGCATCGTTTTCTGGGGAAGATATGTAGACGATATCTTCATCATTATCAATAACCAAGTTCAAGCAATAGAGCAAATATTGGATGATTTGAACATAATTGACAGCAATATTAAATTTACTTTAGATTCAGAAGTCGATAATAAAATCAATTATCTGGATATAACTGTGATTAAAAAAGACAATCGTCTGCATTATAAAGTTTACAGAAAACCATCGCAAACGAGTACAGTTATACGGCAGGATTCTAACCATCCGGGCGGACACAAGAATGCAATGTTCATAAGCCTCATTAATAGAGCGTTAAGAATCCCTTCCTCTGATCATGACCGGAAGCAAGAAATTGACATTATATATCAAATAGCTAAACTCAATGGTTACAACCACAATTATGTCAGCAGATTAATTTACAAGTTGAAAAACAGACCCTTAACAAAATTAGTTAGAGAGGACACAACAAAGAAAGCACTTGCCACCTTCACCTACGTAAATCGAAGCATTTACACAGTAACCAACATCCTAAAGAAACACAATATGAACGTCGCCTTTAAAACCAATAATTCTAATTTCAACAAATTTTTCAACTCCAATAAAGTCAACAGTAGTGATAAACATTTAAAATCGGGAGTTTATGAGCTCAGATGTAATTTTTGCAATTCAAATTACGCGGGACAGACGGGTAGGAGCATACGTACTCGTTATGCTGAGCATGTTTCGGCCACAAAACACAGGAAGTTTTCAGCCATGGCGGTACACATGGAAGAAACAGGACATAAGTTCACGGACATAAATAATGACGTCAAAATTTTGCATTACGCATCGAAGGGCAGCTATATGAATATTTTGGAAAATATTCATATCATTACTTATCAGAGGTCAAAGGAATGCAATAATCTAAACGAGGTTAATTTTGAAACGAATGAATTGTTAGATTTATTAGCAGATTATTTAAATAATAATAAAAAACGCAAACCACCTCCTCAACCCCCACCGCAATAGTTTTAATTCCAACATACATTCCTGACTCGATTTATTTTCATGACGCCACACCCAATTACCTTCCTGGGTACTGGTTAGTTGTTTTCTCCGCTTTTGACGAGGTTATACGACACTTGTGTGCATTTCAGCAACCCACGTTGAAACTAGCAATGAGTAAATGTGTCAATGTGTCAATATTCATTACTTCAACTAAAAGTGTTTATTCCGTGAGTGACATTAATGTGTCGAATGACACAGGCCTAACAAAGGAAGAACAAGAGAAGAAATGTGAACTGTGTTTTTGTTATTTAGTGAGGTTATCGATGTTTTATGATGTTTAACACCAATAAGTGGGCTGAGGAAGAAAACATTGTGTGTTTTCGAAACATGTACCTATAGAATTTTTAAGTAAGTAAAAAGTATTGATTTGGCGAGAAATTTATGTTATACTTCATTCAAAACAAGTTTAGAAAAAAGTATCTTATCGACATATTCGTTACAACGGGATGTGCGATCGTAATTTATGTGAAATATATTCCTTAGAAGCGGACTTTTCCTTATATCGGGGTTCGTTAGAAGGGGGTTTAAATAACACTGTGCTTATGGCGATTTGGCTGGGACTTACGAAAATCTTCGTTAAAAGCGGGCATGTTTCAACGGGGTTTTACTGTATTACCGTAGTTTTAGCTGGAGTTGATCTTCAAAACTGTTTCAGTGTATTAGATCATTATAATATGTTCAGTCTCAATTGAACAAAATATAGTTAATGAATACTCTACAGTGAATACAATGTATTGTGGTATCTGTCTCAGTTTCAAGGGTATATGCTGGAGGATTTGTAACTTATTAGTAGGGTTCGGAAGTTTAAGACCTAAAGAAGTACAAAATATGCAAGCAAATATGCCCTAAAAACTAGCTAAATATGACTTAAAAAACTGAAATATGACATGAATTTTTGGGATAGGTAGAGTATCTCTAACATACAGTAAACGTCTTAAGTGCCAAAACGTGATCAACGATAATACACCAGACACATTTAAAAGAATTGTTCCGCCAGTACTGAAGTCTCTTCACCGAACTCTTTCACATACTTTCTGAACTTTACAGCTTTACTACACCTCACTTTCGGCATGATGGGGTTCACTGCAGTACTACAAGTGTGACCAATCTGTTGAAATCCGTTAGTAGTGAAAGAGCAAGGGAGTTTTCACTCGACCCTGCAAGGAAGAACTGGGCGAGATATAACATGGCATTTCCTTGTTTGCTAGCTAATTGCTTCTGAGCTTAATATATCTACTGGAGTGGCATCCTATTGAAAGGCGGAAGCACACTATCGTCATGTTCCGTGACCTCATGCGTATAGCGTCGCAATCTAACTTGTCCAGAAAGATGTGCTAAAAGACGTCCATAGAGGAGCACCTTCTTAGAATCAGGTCTTCTAAACCTACTATCTGCCTGTTCCGGGAAAAGAAAGAAAAATATATCTACTACACGATTCAGAAATCCTGTGTTTGAAACTCGACGCAGATAACACGTACCTTGTTAACGACACCTCAATTTAAACAAAAATGCCGAAATTTTAACCAAATATGACCAAATATGACCAAAACAATAAAAATGGCCTAAATATGCATTTATAGACATCAAGTTGCTTTAAACGTGGTCAGACCCCCGTCATTCAAGCTTATTTTACAGATTTCGGGTAAAATGAGCTCAGGAAAAAAATATGATTTTTCCTTAACATCTGAACCTTACTTATTAGAGATTTAGTTCTGGCCAATGAAAAAGACAAGGAGAAAAGAGGCATTCCAAAGCCATGTACTTCATATCTCATATTTGAGAGAAGTCATTTATGGGTCTCCTCATATTTGGGAAAGTCTAAGAAAGCTTGGAATCAAGAATAAAACACTGGAAAAATAAATGTATTGAATATTCTAAATGATTTTATATCAATTTTAAATCACCACCTCTTCTGCTCCTAACAGATGATCAAATGATTTTTTTTTTCTGCAAATGTTTTCTAATTTTTAGTTACCACCATTCAGATTGTGAACAGGACCCTTGTGGTCAGTTCCTTTTCGTGAACGAATGTTGATAGAAACACCTTTATCTGTTCCAAGGTTGTAGGATCGAATCCTGGCACAGGCAGTTGGCATTTGAAGGTGCTTAAATGAAAGGGAGCCATGTCAGTAGATTTAATGGCACATTTAAGATCTCCCTTGGGGCAAAATTCCAGCACCCCGGTATCTCTAAAAGCCACAGTACGGTAGTTAAAAGTGATGTAAAACTAATTTATCTGAAGCGGCTTTGGTGGCGCAGTTGGTAGCATGCTGAGCTTCTATGCCCAAGGTCACGAGTTCAAACCCGGCCGAAGTTGTCGGATTTTTAAAGTGCGTTAAATATCCCTCAGTATGCCTTCCTTCAGAGGGGAAGTAAAGCAGGTGGTCCCATGTCATAGATTTATGGCATGATAAAGAATCTTCCACTAACTACACTTGTGTGAAGTCAAAAATTTGTAGGTTAGAATTGCGAACTCTCTATTAGTTCCATCGTTCGCCGCTAGGTGCTGACTGCGATGCCATCTAGTAGCCAAGTCTGCAAGATAGGTGTCGTGGATGTAGCAAAAGTAGGAAGTACTTGAAATAATTGTGTGCCTTAACTAAGCATCTCTTGCTCTTCTGCCTTTTGTTCCTTGATTTTTATTTTCTTTCTTTCTTCTTCTTCTTCTTTTAGCATTCATGTTTGAAGCATTGGACAACTAAACTCTGGTGGTGCTCTTGACAGTTCTGACTAATATTTTGATAATGCTGTACAGTACTAAAATAGTGTCTGCATGTTGCATGAAACATACTTTTCAGTAAAGTCTATATTTTAATTGCTTTTATAATTGGATTAAAATTCTCTTAATATCAGGTACGTGACTTGGATGTTGGGAAGTGTAAACTAACAGCTTAAAGCAAACAGTTCTTAAATCATTACAGTCATTGTTACACAGTCATAATGTGGTCTACCCATTCCCATTTGAAGGAACAATATAAAGCAATTCCTGTAGGTAGTTGTAGCACCTATTACTTGTGAATCAGTGACTTCCATGTACTCTTATCCTTCCCTTATTCATGTTCAAACACACCTTCCACATCTGTCTCTCCATCCCAAATCTGCCTTAACCTATTCCAATCATCTTCTTATGGGTTTCCCTCTGGGTTTTGTGCCTATAACTTTCATTTTAAATACTTGTTATGGAATTCTTTTTTCCTCCATTCTCTGCAGCTGCCCAAACAATCTTTAATATGATAGTTCTGTCCTTACACTGAGGCTGTTTATTCTTGGCTTCTCCCTTACATTTGTATTCCTTACATGATCCCTTATTTTCTCCACCATTTTTTCTGTATTGTGTTTATTATGCAAGTGGAATAAACACCCTTAACGTGCTCTCCTATTTGCATGTTTTACCTTTTGTTTTACCTTTTGTAAGTCGGTATAAGAACCAAAAATTAGCGTTTCACACATCAGCCATTCAAATACTGTACAGGGTAACTCGGCGATTAGCAGATGATGCATACCCCTCAACAGCACCGAGCACAGGCAGCAATGCGTTTTCTTTCTGCTTGCTCTAATTACTGCCTCTGCTATGCTGGATGACTTTTCAATTGTCTCCTGTGAAATATCTTCCTATTGTATCTAGATCAAATTCACTAGAAATTACTCTCATGGTTACTATTATTTAGTTCTGTTCAACGTAACAGATATTTAATACTGGGCTTCCGGGCAAGACAATCTTTTCCTCGTTGCTCTCTGGGGTCCTGTCTGTCCTTGCTGTCAGTCTACTTAATCATATTTCTCGCTCAGTGCAGCTATATAACTCACACTGCTCAGAGCCATTCAGCAAGCAGTTGAGCTATGGTCTAGGGTGTATGTACTATGACTCCTATCTGAAGTGAAGTGGGTTCGATTCATGACTGCCAAGAATTTTGTGTTAAGAGTGCTGCTCTAAAAGTTGAATTTTCCCACTGATGCCATCACAGAATAGAAACCACACTCGTGAATCATACCGTTTTATATAATCTAGTTACTGTGGTTTGCTTCTAACATTGAATTCCCATAATATTGTTTTGCTCTGGTGATAGGACAAAGAAAAATATATCATATATATTATTTCAGTAGTATAGATCCCTCCTGCGGCGCTCACAAGCGACCGATTGTGAAAAATGAGCATTCAAATGATAGAGAATATACATTACCAGTGACACATTGCACTCTAATTTCATAAATAACTATAATTTCTTTAAAAAATGACTTAAAAACTGTGCGATTTGCAGATACAGTTGCTGCAGGAAGGTACGCTCCATAATTGCTGTCCACTTCACATTTTGGCCACTGTGACTCCTGTTTCATGTCATTTTAACATTTTGAGGTCTTTCGTTTATCATTTTGCATGGATTTCAGAAACAGTAATTTAAAGGAATGAGTAGCCTACTCAAATCGTATAATTTCATAAATATCGAATAACCGGTGAGTGTTACGGCTAAGCTGTCAATCAATGGACTCAGCACACAAATGGCATTAGCAGTGGCGAATTGCATTCTAATTTCATAAATATCAATTTTTGTAAGTGTGTGATTTGCAAATACTGTTGCTGTAGGAAAATATGCGACATAATTGCTGTTCAGTTCGCATTTTGGCCGTAGGGATGCCTGAAACTTAAATAGTGTTCTGTAATCATTTGGTTCAAATAAAAACATAACAACCTTTCTCCTTAAGTCTCTTATTATAAACTTATTGCGGAAAGTGTGGCTTATGAACATGCAAGATTTCTCGCACGGGTCAGCTAGTTGATATATAATTGTGGAATGTCTTAACTGTTTATCAAAATATGTGCATTTCTGTTGTGTGCTATTGACTGCTTTCTGTACTCAACCTCTGTCTTTGCATTTTATTTTTAACACTATTCTATAGTTCTGCCTTAATGCCTTTGCATAATACTTGTCAAATTTCGGTTTATGATGTAATATGTAATAAATTTCTGATAGGTATAAGTTCTACCAGGACATTCATAATTACTGGTACTTTAATGTTTGTATGGAAGTTTAAATTTCCTAATATTATTTTGTTTCTCCATTTATTTTATACAGTAGTTAAAATTATTGTCTCTTTCATTCACTTTAAACATTTTTTACCATTACATTTTTACTCATTTTTCTACACACCTTATTAATGGTATTTTTTTGTCCTATCGTGATCTGCAATAACAGAAAGAAATTTTGAATAGTTAATTAAAAATACAAACTAGTGCTTGTTAAATATTTTCTTGGATTCTTTTCTCAAGGTTTTTTTTTGCCATTTAGTAACAAAGTAGTTCATCTATTTTGCTGTGACACAAATCTTGCATTGAATTAAGAGTTGCAGAACCATGCTCAATTTATTTAAAGAGTAGCTTTTTTGATTGCATGAAAATACTGTAGGAACTTTTTTTCCTTTCTGAAAGTATTAGAATTTTTAGGAATGATGTCAAATTTTAGTGCTATTGGCACAAGTGAATAACTTTGATTTAATCCATATGTGATGTTTTCAGGCTCCGGGGTGAATATTCTGCTTATTACTCCAGAGAAGGCTATTAAACTTGCTGCCAATGACTTCTTCAGACATCATTTATCTCCTGGCACTGGGTGAGTGTCATCAGAATATCTGCATTCAGTTCTTCAAAATTTGATTGCTGTAAGTAAACACATTTGATTTTGGCTCTTTTTTCAAATGTTGATCCATGATTGAAAATGCTTCTGAAAAGTAATTGCCTTTTAGCAGGTCTTATTTATATACCAGCAACCCGCCCCGGCTTCGTCTGGTATCTTTAACGGTTTACCCAGTGTAAGCTTAAAAGGTGCACGGATGGCAAGTCCTAGAAGCAATTCAGAAAAAGGCAAGGTGAACAGCGAAACTCCAAACACACATACTTTTCTCTGAAGTCTTAACTCTACAAGACTTGACAGTTTGATGCGGGCTGAAGCTGGGATGATAGGCTAGCTCGTAAACTCGCTCCGTAGCTTAGTACTTTAAATTTACTCTGAATGGTGATTGTTGGAAGAAATGAAAACTTAAAAGCACTTACAGTGGGCGGAGTATTAAATATAGAGATATGCTGTCACAGACTTTTTTTGTAGAACTTTTCATGCTGAAAAATTTTTACACTCGTAGTTTATAGATATTTCTAACAGTTTACCCAGCATTACCTTAAAAGGCGCACGGACGGCAGATTTTTCTTCGATTCACTGAAATCATTACTGCCCGGCTTCCTTTGATCATAAATGAAAGTGTTCCTACAGAAACCTACCTCGAGAAATCCTTTACAGAATGGTGAATACTGCATCAAAATTCATCCACGATTTTTGGATCATGGGGGGTTCCCTCTACTAGGAAATTAACAAAAAAGCTAATACATAACTGATTCTTGGTAAATGCCAGGAATTTTGTCATCCTGAGTAAAGTTTACTGGGGCATTAGATTAAAGGATGGGATGATTGGGATCTCTAGCTTCAGATTATCAAGCATTTCTGCTCTGTCTCTACAGGTTCCGTGCGTATACTTATATGCTGCTTCAATGGGACGTTCCGAGAAGCTGTTGCATGATGCATTTGGCTGAGTATTGATACACCGTATTTCATCGCATAATCGTCGCACTTTTTTTAGCCTCAAATTCGTGGGGAAAAGCAGGGTGCGATGAATATGCGAAGAATATTTAAGTTCAAAGAATATACTGTATCATTATTTGCTGCACGGGCCAGTCATTCGCGTAGCGTGAGTCATAGCCTGCAGTCAGAGACAGGCTTCTTTTTTCTAACAAGGTCACGACAGGTTAAAGCTCGCGGAATGTGCTGACGAAGCTGGCTGTTCGCGTCGTGGTTCATAGCCCGCAGGCATAAAGACGAGATTATTTTCTCATGACAAGATCACGCCAGATTAGGCCTATAAACTCGCGGAATGTGCGCTGGCCGCTCGCGTCACAGTTCATAGCCCGCAGGCATAAAGACGAGATTACTTTTTGCTAACAAGATCACGCTAGATTAGGTCCATAAACAGGCGAAATGAGCGCTGGCCGTTTGCGTCACAGTTCATAGCCCGCAGGCATAAAGACGAGATTACTTTTCGCTGACAAGATCACGCCAGATTAGGCCCATAAGCAGGCGAAATGTGCGCTGGCCGTTCGCGTCACAGTTCATAGCCCGCAGGCATAAAGACGAAATTACTTTCTGCTGACAAGATCACGCCAGATTAGGCCTATAAGCTCGCGGAATGTGCTAAGTGATGAGGCTGGCTGCTAGCGTCACAGTTCATAGTCCGCAGGCATAAAAATGAGATTATTTTCTGCTGACAAGATCACGCCAGATTAGGCCTATAAGCTCGCGGAATGTGCGCTGGCCGCTCGCGTCACAGTTCATTGCCCGCAGGCATAAAGACGAGATTACTTTCTCCTGTCAAGATCACGCCAGATTAGGCCTATAAGCTCGCGGAATGTGCGCTGGCCTCTCGCGTCCCAGTTCATAGCCCGCAGGCATAAAGACGAGTTTACTTTCTCCTGACAAGGTCACTCCAAATTTTACGCTCGCGGAATGTGCTAAGTGACGAAGCTTGCCTCGCGCGTCACAGTTCATAGTCCGTAAGCATAAAGACGAGATATTTTTCTTCTGACAAAGTCGCGGCAGCATGTGCAACTGACTGGCGCACAAATACGAATAATGCTATGCGACGATTATGCGATGAAATTTTATAAATCTATTTTAGTGTTTGAAAAGTGGGGTGCGACGATGACGCGATGGCGACGATTATGCGAGGAAATACGGTATATCGAAACTTGTGAGCATTTATTCATTATTTTATACAGCAAAGATGTCAAAACAAACTCACCACGTGGATGAAAACATTATGGATATTGACGGTGAATTGCAAGCAGTAAGTTTAAATTGTGTATTTGGGTTTTAATTAGCCTAGGTTTGTTAAAAGTTAATTTAGACTTGCAGGAAATGTTTGAGCTCACGAAAACCCTAAATTATCGCTTTGGAAAAAAAGTTAACCTATGGATGAAAATATGCTTGTGTACTTATGCTTAGTTGCTTCTGAAGCCCAATTTAAAATCTCACCAGCTTGGCCCCTATGAAAACTTTTAGTTGTTTAGATTTTTCTAGGGATCGTGGGGTCATCAGCTTCCCAGTTTTAAGTTTTTAGGACACCTAGAAGTGATACATTAATGCAAGTCAGTTTTTATTTTTGTCTTTATCTTTTATCATTACACCACGACATTACCTCCTTAGTATCTTGGAAATATTCCTCAACACTTTCTCGGGGTTTGATGTTCAAAGTTAGTTTGGACTGTAACCTAACAATGGTAGGTTACAGAGACTCTTTTTGGTTTTTTTGTTGCCAGCCATGGCCACATATTGGCAGGCCACCACAGAGATCTTATGAGTTTTGCCTTGAGATTCTTTGCTGGTGGGTGGACCAGGTGGCCTTGGCTATTGCATATGTGTTTTGGGCAGATAGGTCAAGATTCCTTGACCTGGCATGGTTACCATAGAGATGGTGTTTATTTTGGCTAGTGGATTTCAGGCAAAATGGAGGCCAGTTGTTGTGTGCTGGAATTGATGGCAGATTGTTGATGTATTTTCCAAGCAATGGATAAGAGAGGCCTGCTTACATGTACATAATAATTAATATTAATAAATAAATAGTGTATGAAGATCGAAGTTTGTGTGCTGGTCTTTGTGTGGTATTCATGCAAGCATATTGCCCCACTACCTGAAGTAATGAATATTATAAGAGGATTATGGTAGCCCAACAGGGGTAAGTTTTATATAAATTACAACATTGCCCAACTGTGGGGCATGTTGTTGTTGTTGTTGTTGTTGGATTTTGACAAAGAAGATTTATATAAATATTACATTGTCACCCAACGTAGGGGCTGAAAGAAGATAGCTTGGTAAGATTTATATCATTACAGGACATTCAGGAAACGTATCAGTCCACAAAAGCTATATGTCATCGCTTTGCAAAAAAAAAGTAATCTATGGTTGAAGAAATGCGTGTGGTTGCGTTCCTCTCCTAAGCCGCCATTTCAAACCTCTCCAACTCTGACCCCTCGAATTATTTAGGATATTTTAGACTCTTATAGCAATCTTGTGAGTATCAGCCTCATTGGTACCAAGTTTCAAGTTTCTAAGATGTCTGGAAATCCCTCATTGATTCATGTTTGTTTTCAGAATTTACCTACACATTCACCCAGACCATCGTAACACTCACAAGCTTATAAGTTTGGCCACTCGTAGCGTGGTGGTGCATTTCTCCCCCTAGCGCACTGAGCCTATAGTCTTCAGACGTTTTATTGGTACAATGATTTCAGTATTCATGGTTCTCTCCTAATTCTTACTAGTCCAATTCTGGCAGTCTGTTTTTCAATTCAGGCTGTCGGTTTGTGGTTATTTTTGATTTAATATTGAGGTTGAGGTTGATTCCTGTGCTGTAGGTGTAATATGGAAAGAAATTTCAGTACTGGGTAAGGTGAGATTCTAGTGGAAACACTGCTTAAACACTAATCTAAATCAAACACAATTTTCAGATTTATTACTAATTTCAGTATACATTGTTATCTTTAATGAAAATCTAGCTTTAGGGGAAAGTATTTATACAAAAAGATATCCATTGTGAAACTGAAATGTCTGAAGATTATTTTCAGTTGTCGGAAATACTTCCAGGAATTTGTGCATTGGTTCATAATAGGTTTAGTTTTAAAGGAAATTTGCTTCAAGGGTTTGCATGATTTGGGTATACATTATTTATCTAGAATTTGGACAACATAACATCATTGATAATGATAATCTTTCAAAAAAACAGGAAGAAGCTCCCTTTAACTCGAGAGATGGCAGCTGGAGGCTTGGCAGGGATGTGTCAAATTATCATAACAACGCCCATGGAGCTGCTGAAGATTCAGCTCCAGGATGCAGGCAGGGTAGCAGCCCAGGCCAAAGAGGGTATGTTGAACATTTTGCTCACACAGCAGGTATCCTAGAGAAACTCTATAGAAATTCTGTAGCCAAGATTTCCTGTGCATTCCCATAACTACTGTATTTACTTGAATGTAATGCGCATAAAATTCAAAGCTTCTGTGACCACAGTCCAGTCTTGTTGCCACTGTGTCTTTCATTCAGCTTGCTTTCGAGATAAAGTCCGGTGCCATTAGCTGGTTACGACTTCATTTAAACTTTGTAATTCGTTACGAATAGGTAGAATTTAAAATCAAGCCAAAACGACTACAGTAGAACCTCGTTAACACGTTCCTCATTAGTACGTTTTATCGCATATCACGTCGTAATTTTCAAGTCCCGATTCTTATCTGATGACAATAATGTGAAAGTACCTCATTTATCACATTGCACATTTTGCCGCGCATCGCTTAGTACGATCGCATTTTCGTCAGCCCTGAAAGCATTCTTTGTCCACCCCTAGTGGAATGTGAGACCGACCGCTCTGAGATAACATTCCTTGCCAGCAAGCGGGCGAGGGTTGCGACTTTACAGGTATACTAATAAAACTATCAATATTCTCCGTCTTTTAAATACAATATTAATAGTCTATTTATACAATAGGGTACATGTTTCGCACGAACGTTAGTGCTTCCTCAGCCCAAATATACATTAAGACATAAACAAATATTACACACTTATCAAATACATACAATGAAAATATTCCGTAGATAAAACAGTGCAATAGTTTGTGTATTGAAAAGACGGAGAATATTGATAGTTTTATTAGTAAACATATTCAATACGGACCTGAAATGGATGATAATATTCTGATTAACAGGTATAGGCGACTCTTAAAAGACAGTAGCACGCGCCGCGCATCGCTTAGTACGGTCGCATTTTCGTCAGCCCTGAAAGCATTCTTTGTCCACCCCTAGTGGAATGTGAGACTGACCGCTCTGAGATAACATTCCTTGCCTACAAGTGGGCGAGGGTTGCGACATAACAGGTATAGTACGTACTTATGAACAACGCGTTTTTTACATTTCCCTTGAAACAAATTAATGAGGTTTAATTATCATTTTCCATTAGTGCGTTTTCCCGCTTTTTACGTTCAAATTTTCCAGTCCCTTGAAAAACGTACTAACGAGGTTCCACTGTATTATGAAATTCACGACTTGCCATAAAAGATCGTATATTGTAAACACATAATGGCCAAAACGCTTTGGTCAAGCTTTTTGAATGGCAAGAATGAAACCTATGGGATGGAAGGCCAAATTTAACAATGAGAGCTGGTCTACGCAGTTTACATCAAAGAGAAGGCCGGAGCTCGCAATCGGTTTTTGATTCAAATTCGATACATACCAATACGGTAATTTAAATATCCGAACTCTCTGCATATCGGATTTAAAAAATATCTCACGTAGAAACAAGTAGTCTTAAGGCAGGATATTAAGCACCATATTTATAAATTTTAGGTTATGTTATCGGCAATCTTTGAACACTGATTTCCTAAAAGACGTATGGACTTCAATTCTTATTTAATGGAAATAACACGAAATAGTTAGTAACAGACGCATTGGCTATAAAAAAAACAATTTAGGGTAATATTGCTGACCGAGAAATGCATATTTTTCTCTTACGAATTCAAAAAAGCAGGAAGCTTGTGGTTTAACGTGACCGTTAATCTCGAGATCATGAGCCACGGGACCTCCTTTTTACGTGGAATCCGAACCACAGGACATGGCATTTCACTTCGAAAATCTCACATGCATTGACCGGGAATCGAACCCGGACCGCCTTGGTGAGAGGCATACAGCTAGACCGCTGAGCCACCACGCCCCCCCTCTTACGAATTCACATTGTGGTCATGTCACGAGATTGATTGTTACAAAGTTGTGATATTATCGCTATAGGCCTATGGCAACGATACAGCCAAGACCAACTGTAATAATCCTAGAGAATTTAAGTTAGGTTTTTGCATCAAACTAGATCCCCGTAAATATTTACTTTGCAAATCACTCGTTCTTATCTCTTAAAATCTTAGTATGTTGGCTGTGCGTCTGTGATCAACCTCTGTTTGATATTCAAATGCACACGATTATCTTGCAGCGCAAGTCTCTTTGAAAAATGAAATGACAAATAGATTGCGGGCGTTGAATGCGGCGGATTTCTTTTTTCTTACATTAATAAGAAGAAAAATCTCAACAGAGGAGAATGGACTGCTGAAAGAAGAGCTGCACAGTCGACCAGGATGAAAGACTTCTGGAAGAGAAAGAAGGAAACTAGACCTATAAAGAAGTGATATTTGCGTGGTCCTTGTTGGCCTGTCCGCGGTGTATATATAAGGGGCAATCAAGTTTACACCTATTTTGTTGAAATGCATTGAATGTGCCGTAATGTTTTGCATATGTAAATAAGCGGTGATGAAGTTAACAATTATTTTATTGAAATAACTTGACGGCAAGATGATCAACGCTGAGGATAATGGAGATGACGTGTCCCTTATTAAGACGGAGGATAATGCAGAATAAATTTGACATGAATGACTAGGAGTTTTCCGACAATAAGAACAGTGTTGAAACTTCGGCGTTGGTCTTGTCATCTAATGTTGGATTTCACATGAAATATCAAAAGTACAGTATACATATCTATTAATACAGTATCATTTATCAATGAATTATGTTTCATTATAATGCAAATGAGTTCTGTCTCCTCTTCTCTTCATTGCTGTGATGAATGACATCCAACAAAATGTATTCCAAACCATCGGCGATGGAAAAATGAAAGTTATGCTCTTTGCGGATGACATGTATGTGGGGTGATTCCAAAGAAGAATTGCAAGAACAGATCAAACCATGGTCAGAAAGAGCAAAGGAATATGGTCTTAAGTTTAGTGTAGAAAAAAGTGAGGTGCTAGTTATGCAGAGAAACGGCCAACCGGAGGGTTCCATTGAAATTGATGGCAGACAGCTTAGATTTTCTCAAAAATTTAAATATCTGGGAAGTGTGATATCAGCATCAGGTACCATTGATGAGGAAATCACCAACAAGATTTCGGCTGGAGGTACATTTTATAGAGCTGTTCAAGACCTCATATGTAACCAGAAAGTGCCTCTGCAATGTAAACGAGCGATCTATCAGACTTATTATGTGCCAATTTTGACCTATGGCTGTGAAACTTGACCATGAGGTAGAGAGATGAGAGAAGAATTCAGGCAGCAGAGATGAGATATGCTAGAGCCATGGTTGGTAAGACAAGAAAAGACAGAATTCGCAATGAGCATATCAGTGAATTGGTTCAGGTCGACAAACTACAGGATAAAATAACCTTGAAAAAGGCTCATGTGGTTTGGCCATATGCGAAGGATGGATGTTACCAGAATTCCAAAACAAATGTATGAACTGCAGCTTCATGACCGAAGACCAAGAGGGTGACCAAGAAGGAGATATGCAGACATGGTGAGAAATGACATCCAACGATTGGGCCAGGACTTGGACAGCATTGAAGAAGAAGAGAAGTACAGAGACAGAAATTGGTGGAGGGGCCTCATTCACCAACCCATCTAATAGATGGAACGACATGGGATATGTATGTATGTATAATACAAATGATATCTACTGTGGAAGAGGCTAAATTTCAAATCAAAGAACTTGAAAAAATTGCATGCAAAATTGTTCTACAAATCTCGTATGAAAAGACTGAAATGATGCCGAACTTCAGAATTGACACGCCAACATTTCAACTAAACAAATTAAGATTGTGAAAAAGTTCAAATATCTTGGGGAGATAATCACCTGGAACTCCATCGAGAAACCATCGATAGACAGTAGCACATCCAAACTGAAACAAGCACAACGAATCACCTGGCCAACCTACAAAAGGAAATCTCTCTTGATAAATGCCAAATTTCGGTTTTACACAGTTCCATTGTTAAACCCGAGGCAACGTATGTTAGTGAAACACTCTTCAAGTTGAACATCAAATCAACAACTGACAAACTGCAGAAAGCAGACAGAAGAATCATCAGAACAATTATTAACATAAAACATAAAGTAAATGGCCAATGGAGATTGCTGCCGAATGACGTGGTATATCGAGAGAGTGAATCAATAATAGATACAATGCGGAAAAGGAGAATCTCTTTTTTCTGCCATACCGTAATTCACGCCTACCAGAAACCAGACTAATAAAACAGCTGTTTAGTTACTTCTGGAAGAGTAAAACAAAGAACAACTCGTTCAAAGAGATCCAGCATGATTTAGATGAATTAAATTTAACGATGCTCCAAATTAAAAATAGAGATGAGAAGAATATTTTAAGGAATAAATACTTACGATTCACATTAAGAACATTTGAATGGAAAAACCACACTTATCACAGATGAACAAAGGGCAGCCAGGTCAGATAGAATTAGAAATTTTGGGTGCAGAAGAAGCTGAAGCTGAATCGCTAATCTCCAAATACCGTCGTTAGATTTAATTGTATTTGTGTTGATTAAAGTGCTCCAATAAGGGCGTAAAAAATGAAAAAATAAATTTTAAAAATGATATCGTAAAATGAGCTCATTGATGTATCAGATGCACTTTTTGCCGATGTGTATTACATCTGCCAACAAGTCTGGTTTTTATTTGAAGGTTTTGAAAAAATAGAGTGCACATTAGATTCGAGAATATACAGTATTTAAATCTTCAAGGAAACACCAAAAGCAATTTTAATTAATTAATTAAATAATTAATAATTGTATGATTTATCCTCGCCGCTAGATGGGGGCTTCATTCATTCCATTCCTGACCCGGTCGGAGACTGGAAGCAGGCTGTGGATTTTTCATTTTTTTTCAATTGTATGATTACAAGGAAGGAACACAAAATGTAGCAACATGACTAAACTAAATGAAGATCACATTAGTTTCAATCACACAATTATGCACACTTCCTAAGATACTGCTTTCTTGGAGGCTTTCGGCTGGGGCGTTCCACAGTAGATAATATCTTCGTTCTCCGACAGCTCACTGATAAACTGGGTGAATATGGCAAAGAACTCCACGTGTTATTTGTAGATTTCAAGAAGGCCTATGATTGCATACACCGAAAGAGCCTACTCAGTTGCCTAAGAGAGTTTGGAATGGCCGAGAAACTCGTCAACTTGGTAGCGATCTGCCTGAGCAATACACACGGTAAGATAAAAATGGGAAATCGAGTGATGGAGAATTTTGAAATTTTGACGGGTCTCAGGCAAGGTGACTTGAAGTATCTGAAAACAGGACTTTCATAAACTACTCATTTTTGAGAGAAAAGTTCTTCGGAAGATCTTCGGACCGGTGAGGGATGTACACATGGGTGAATGGAGGATTAGACACAATCATGAAGTAGAAGACCTGTACCATGATGCCAACATAGCTGGAACCTTCAAAACCAGAAGACTACAGTGGACTGGACATGTAGTCCGGATGGAAGACCACCTATGGCCACGGAAGCTTCTGGATTTCATCCCCACAGGAAGAAGACCACCAGGTAGACCAAGGAAGCGGTGGAGTGATGGACTCCATGAAGATCTGCATCAGGCAGCGATACGTGTGGACAGTTGGCGGTTGGCAGCTATGGATAGGAGACGATGGAGAAGGAAACTTGTAGCAGCGCGCGGTCCACTGGGCCTGATCGCATAGAAGAGAAGAAGAATAATTTCAATATAATCTGGCAACAATTTTAACTTCACAAACTTCTCCACGACTTTGTTAGTCACAGGTGGTTAAATCAGGGGAAAGAAAACTTAAACTTTTCCTGATGATGTGATCATAGAACTATCAGGGTGTCTACGACCCGGGAAAACCGGGAATTCTCAGGGAATTATGAATTTCTGGAATAATCAGGGAAAAATCAGGGAATTTCTTTGTTTAATCAGGGATTTTTCTCCATTTGTCTATATCCCGTAAAAGTGGAAGTAATACTTTCGAATTTCGCGGGAAGTGATCGCTCGTTACTGATGACCAGGGTGTCTACCGGTAACGAAAGTAACGAATTTTACAAACTGGTGACGAAAGTGACGAAAAAGCAACGAATTTTACAAACGGTGACGAAAATTTTCTGTAGGCGGCTTGAATCATTTAAACTCGCGCCGCTAGGCTCAGAGATTGCGATGGAGCGAGTTTCACGCAAGCGGCGCCGATTGCATAAGCTATACTTCGCCGTGCCTGAGCTAGAGGAAATGCATACTGTGGACACCTTGTGTGGTATAGGCTACATCAATTCAACGTACATTTTCGGCATCAAGAATACTTTCTAGTTTTGTGTGAAATATTTTTCTGTTTTATTAGGAAACCTGACTTTTCTCGAGACGTTTGTTCGCGAAAACTTCCGAAACTAAACAGAAACCTCTCATTTCAGTTATTGACCTCTAAATTTTGAGTCAAATTGAAGTCCAAAAATAACGTGAAATAATTTAATGTTGCTATCTTGCGAAATGTTACCGTTTCGAAACAAAAAATACGAAATAGCCTCGAAATACATAATAACCTACCGGTATTTTAACAATCTGTCTCGTAAATTTGCGACATCCGGTATGGTTAATTCGAAATTCAGTTATATGTCGATTTTTCCTTCGAACTTTGGTTCCATCGGATATATAATCTAACTGGTTATTTCGATAACTTGTATAATTCGTGATTCGCATTCGAAAGAGAATGTGCCCTCTTGTCGTATTATTCGTGCAATCCTCTCAGAATAATTCGTAATATTCGATACGGTACCTACTTCGAACGTTCATCCTCCAAAATCACATCCTCAAGAAGACTGGCTGACCTCATGACTTGCCTGCGCGAATCTCGTCAAACGGACCGAGATCGACGTCAGTTGCGTAAAATGATAAATCCCGTCCCCTATCGTGAACTTGTGACCACGAGGGCTGCGGGAATCCTGTCAAAGGTGATTGGGCATTCATCACGAAACATTCCGAAACCTACTCGCCACTTTTACCATGACCGTATCCTTAAAAGCGTACGGGGAGCGAGAAGTGCATCAACCCACTTAGAAATGACTGCCTACGCTGCATCGCGATACTAATTTTCCCTCGTGATCCACCCTGAACTTATGAACTCCCAACCACAGCATAGGGACTGCGGGAATCACGGTCCGACCATACAACATGTCCATTACTTTTCGTGAATTTTAACCTTGAGCCTGCCTCCACCATTCTGTCAGGGCAGATAGGCAGGCAATCGTTGAACGGCTGGATGCAGCGCCGATTGCATAATATCGCGAGAACAACGTGAATCTCGTAAAACGGCCGACAGCGGCAGCGATTGCGTTACATCGCGATATTTCTCCGCCTTCAATGACTAGGACAACTGGATTCTTGTCAAACGGACAGCAAGTGGCGCCGATTGCGTAATAATGCTATATTCTCTCGTGCCCGACCTCAAGGACAATGGAAATCTCGTCGAATGACCAAAAGTGACACCGTTTATCTAAATCGCGATTTTTCTTCGTGTTCTATCGTGAAAACTGCGGGAATCTCGTCAAACGGCTGAGACCAGCGCCGATTGTGTAACATCTCGATATTTCTCCGTACTTGACTGCAAAGTCAGAATTTGGCGACGATCACGTAACGTCGCATACAATTCTTCGTGATCTACCGCGGGGACAAAAGAAATCTCGCCAAACGGTAAAGAGCAGAGCAACCTCTTGATATTAAAACAACGTATTGTGCACAAGACAACATATTAGCTGAAACAACTAATTTGATAATTAATATATAGTATTTTTTATTATTCATTTTATTTACAGCTTTAAACACAGTTCATTGTTGTTTATCTTCACCGCGTGATGAGCCCCTTTGCTTGCAGACCACAGACGTATCTTGAATTAAAAGGTAACTAAAATTGACTAAAAGGTAACTAAAAAGTAACTAATTTTTGCTTCATCCTTACAGTAGACACCCGGATGACAGTGCTCAGCCAATGAGCAGTGCCTTCTCAAGGTCAACTGAACGTATGATGTGGCAACTTTTCCGTTCGCTTTCTGCGCAGGAGCCAACTATGCCATTTTATTGGGCCTTGAGCATTTTGTTCGTTGCGATCAGTATCGCCAATTTAGCGATTTTGTCGGTAGATATAGCAACTTTGGCGACAAAATATTTTAAATTTAGTATTGTTTATAAATATACTCTGTGAGCTGCCTGAATAGGATTGACATTTCAGCGGAAATTCCACGTCACTCATCACCGCTCTGCCTCTTGACCAATCCATGTTCGCATAGTTGATGTCATAATACTCTGCGTTGCAATATTACCGCCCACGTGCCTCAGTGCCTGGTCAGCTTTATCTCTGGCTTGTACAGTTTGGCAATCTCGTTCTCAGACCACATGGAGAGACGAGAACTGTCAATCCTATTCTGGCAGCTCACAGAGTATAATATACTAGCTTCGCCCGGAAACAGTTATGAATGCATTACGTGACAAGCGCTTTTTTTTTTTCGATGTCCATGAACTACGACCTAGGCCTATATCCGTTTTATGTCTCTGCATGATGGGTTGAAATCACTGACTGGACTATTAATTATATTATCATGGAGATAGCATGTTCAATGAATTCTTGTCAGACGTAATTTAAGAATGGCGAGGTGCATGAAACTCAAATCCCCCTCCCGTCCAATCTAAAAACACTTATAGTGGGCGATGTATTGAAGATAGATATATGCTCTCGCGGACTTTTTTTTATAGAACTTTCCGTGCTGAACAATTCTTACACTCATAGTATATTGATATTTTTAACGGTTTGCTCAGTGTAAGCTTCAAAAGCGCATATATTGGGGTATATTGTCTCGATAGTGCTTTCGGAACAGGAAGTGAGGTTTTATCGTGTGTATTGTCATGTCAAGTGTTAGCGCGCATGCCCGGGCAACATGTGTTAGACCTGGTTTGACAATACTGTTTGCGCGGCTTTTCCATCCCGGTATTCTTTGATTATTGTCTGCTGTAGTTCTACTGTTAATGCTTTAGTGTGCTGTTTGAAGTTTACGAAAAATATAACATTTGTGCCATTGTGTGCTAAATCTATAGTGAAAACTTATGGTGTGCAATAATTTCCAGGGTGTTCTTGTGCTGCTGTTGATATATGATTTAGCCCCTAAAATACGTAGTCGTTCAAACACGTGGTTGTGCTACCCCCTATTATATCGTGTGCTATTCGATCTGTGTCTACTCTTGTGCATCGAGGCAAATAACCTCTCGCTCTGCTTACGAATATTTCATTTGTACTTTATACTGTAGTGATCAAAAGGCCTAACAGAAGCTCATGATCACTATGAGGTTGTTAATGTGATCATCTTTACCTTGTAGATGCTGCCAGTTATGTTCAGGCTGGTTCACGATTGGCCCGGGAATGAGAACGGGGGCTCTGGTTAACGACTGGAACGGGAACAAGGAAAATGTTTGATGTTTATGTAATATGATGGATATGCCTAGTGCCCTTAAATGCATATTTATTGCTCCTACGTTCCTTGGCTAGGCTAGAACTTATGTCCTATTTTGTTTTTAATTGCGCCCAGGAAATGTGTTTGTAACACCTTTCAAACTCGGCCTTGTATTATCAAACAGACTAGGTTAAATTATTTTAGACTGATAATGGTGTGTTCTGGCCTGTCGAAACATCATTCATGATTTCCTTCATTTAAATGTATTTATAAATTACTAAATTGACGAAATTAATATTATATAAACAGTATTTCATACCAATTGTAACATATGGACTGGAAACACTGGTAACGAATAAAAGGCAAAATAGTAAGATACAAGCAGTAGAAGTGAAATTTTTAAGAACTTCAGCTAAAAAGACAACAAGGGATAGAATTCAAAATATTGAAATCAGAGAAGAGTTAAATATGGAACCGTCAAATCAGAAGATACAGAAAGCAAGGTTATGTTGGTTCGGACATTTCAAAAGAATGGGTAAAGAAAGAGTAGCAAAAAGGGAATTAGAAAGAGAAGTCAAGGGTAAGAGACCAGTTGGAAGACCGAGAAGAAGGTGGTTGGACCAAATTTTGAAGGACATTGGAGAAGCTGGGTTGGATGTGGCAGAAGTGATGGAACAGGAAAAATGGAGGGACAGAAAGGAGTGGAGGAGGCTTGTAAACCACACCCGGGTGGCTGGAGTGGGACTTGGATGATGATTACTCAATTACATCTGTCATGACGAGGTGGACCTAATTCAGAGTGAGAACTTGGAATATGCCTCCTGTTCACTTTTCAGTGAAATTTACAAAGTTCACTTATTTTTATTATAACATAACCTCTCACCTGTCATGTCATTCCATTTTTCTTCAATCTGTTCTTGCTAGCACGTGTTCCATGACACTGTAATGATTTCCGGAACTAATGTTGGTCACGAGGTTCATTTTCAGTTGGCCCCTTGCTCTGATTGGCCTCAGCAGTTTTCGAGAATTTTCCATGCTCTCGGATTGGCCGACGCCACCTGTCCGCATCACACATTCCGCGTGATCTCCGGTATATAGCCTGCCCTGGCCTACATCAACAGTCTGTCTCCAGCAAGTCACAATGCCAGTCACTCATCTTTAGCCGTCTTCACGCTTGAATGTGTCTCAACGCTGTGTGCTAATACATCGCAAAATGCTTCTAGTCAAACCAGCAGTGCATTCTATAATCTACGAAATCTACATAAGTTAACATCGTTACTTGGCCTACGTAAGTTTGTCGTGAGCAAAAACGATAAACAGTTTTTCTTCTGTGCTGGGCACTAAGTCTTCAACATTTCCAAGACTGAAAAAAGTGATCAAAACCGAGTTCTACGAAATCTATATAAGTTTACATCGATAGTTGGCCTACGTCAGTTTTGTGCTGGGCACGAAGTCTTCAACATTTCTAAGACGGAAAAAAGTGATCAACACGTTCTTCCTCCATTTCTATTTTGTGGAAATTCCTCTACACCAACGCCAACAAGCTAAGTGTTTATTATAACCTAAAACATTTCTAAACTTAAAAATGTATCTTTCCTTTTTTTTTAGGGTTATGTCACATGGCTTAAATAACTTGTCAAACCATGCCAAACTAAACTTATTTCCTTCTATTAAGTGGTTTAAGCATGTATTATGCCTTTAAATTGTGGGCTATGAGAACTGTTCTCTCTCTTTCACATGTTAACTATCCTTCAAAACAAATCATCCTTTTCTCTATTTTTGTATAAACTATTGGGCTTAACACCAGTTCACCTCTCTGACGAAGTGAATGGCTTGTTCTATGCTTAATCTATCAAGGTGTTTTTGGGAATGCTCCCATTTCAATTGTAAACAACCTCGCCTTGTAACTATCAGGCGACTAGTGGGATGTTATCCCTACTGGCATGTAAATATTTATTTTTCTGTAAATAAACTAGCCTACTCTCGGTGTGCAGTCCTAGGCTAGATTTTAAGCTATTATTGAGTACTATAGTTACTCGCTAATTTACCCTGCATTGTTCTACTTTAGACTACTGGCCACAAAGTGGTTACTTATTCTCAGGGTTGTTGGCATTCAAACTTATGAAATCTTGTTCGCTTGTCGGCCTGTCAAAGGTCACATTTCCATTACATATTTATATATTTATTGTTAATCTTTTGAAAGCTTATGAAATCTTGTTCGCTTGTCGGCCTGTCAAAGGTCACATTTCCATTACATGTTTATATATTTATTTATTGTTAATCTTTTGAAAGTTGGTTTTTGAATAAAATACCCCTGTTATTGGCAAACTGTTTCCATTGCTATTTACTCATCAATGTTCAATCTGTTCCTACTTAGTAAAGTTCATTTTCTTATTAGACTAGAAGCTTCACTTCTAGTCCTTCCCGAAAAAGGAGGTCTCGCATTGACAGATCCTAACCATGTTGGTGCCGAAACCCGGGACCTTTAAATAACCTTCATAATTGTTTATTGTATGAAACAGGTTGCCAAGCCATTCGATAAGCTATTGCAGCTTTTCACTTCTGTCACTAATGCTAATTGTATTTTTCAGCTATCGCTATGAAAGCTGTGTTGGGTGAGCGGAGATGTCCCTTGTTACCACCTCTACCAGTACCAATACTACTACTACCACTTCAGACGCTCGGCAGTCTAGCAGATCGGTGAGTGAAAGTACTCAAAGTTCCGCCATGTCTCTTCCTAAGGAGCTTGTAGCCAAAAGAACTGCTTGTAAAAATAAACTTACTCGTTTTCAGCAGTTTTTAGGTTCCAAATCTTTTGATGATCACAATTATGACGTTCTAGTTCAACGTTTTAACGTTTATCAGCAACATTTTCAAGAGTATGATGTGTTGCAAACCGAAATTGAAACAATCGAACCTGATCAAGAACAGGATCGTAGTTCTGTTGAAGAACTGTATTACAATATGTATGGCGAAGCTAAGGATTTAATTAAGCAATTAGCAACCCATCAAAACACCGAAGTTAGCAAACCGTTTCTTCCTAAAATCCAACTTCCTACCTTTTCAGGGGAGGAAAAACAGTGGGATTCCTTTTTTGAACTTTTTTCTTCTCTAATACATGATAATAGATCATTCCCTGAGATTCAAAAATTTTATTATTTAAAGTCTGTTCTTCAGGGTCCTCCTTTAAAGTTAATTGAAGCTTTACCTCTCACAACCGAAAATTACTCGGTAGCTATTGACCTCATCCAACAGCGATATGGCAATGCCAAACTTAGGATTCAACGCCATATGAACGCCTTGTTTAATTTACCAGCTTCACGCCCTGATAATTTATCATCCCTTAGAAATCTGGGAGACACCGTTGAACTTCATGTAAGAGCCCTAGAACATCTTAAACAACCTGTTGAACATTGGGATCTTTTTCTTATACATCTCACTACGTCCAAATTTGACCTTAATACTCGTAAAGCATGGGAATCCGATTTAGTGGACAAACCTGAACCCACATTTAAAGTTTTGATCTCTTTCATAAAGAAACGTTGTCAAATTCCTTCTGCTTTAATCAATAAAGCTGAAGGTTCCACCGATGTCAGCAAAAGTAAACCCACCAAGCATTTCTCGGAAAAGTCTTCACATTCTCATGTTTTCTCTATACAAGGTAATAAAACCTCGTGTATTCTTTGCAATAGTCCTCACCCCTTATATTTCTGCAATACCTTCAAAGGCCTTTCAGTTGACGATCGTAGAAAAGCTGTGTCGCAAAACAAATGTTGTTTTAACTGCCTCTCTTCAAGGCATATCTTAGCGGACTGCCCTTCGAAAGGAGTTTGCATGCATTGCAAGCTGAGACATCATTCTACCTTACACCGCTTCGAAAAGCCACGGTCTATTCCTGGAACAGTTTCAAATCCTAGTGCCCAACCTGCGCTGAGCCTCACTAGTGATGCTTCTCCACCTAGCTCTTCTGTTTCTACTGTAAATACCGTTGCCCAATCCTACAATCAAACAACCCCCTCATGGCGTAGTGCTCAAGTTTTGTTATCTACGATCCAGGTCCAAGTTAAAGATTCTTCCGGCAATTGGCACTTAGTACGAGCCTTGCTCGACAATGCGGCAACTCATGACTTCATAACCTCATCATTAGTTGAAAGGTTAGGTCTCAAACCACTCTCCACCAATATTGAAATATCTGGTATCAACAACAGCAAGTCTACTTCCTTAAATTATGTCAAGCTACAGGTGAAAGATTCAGTCCAATATGGCACTAACTTTCATCTAAACTGTCTGTCCATTCCGAGTATTGGCAGTCCTACTCCCAGTCGCTCTTTTTCCGTTGACGAATGGAAATTTCCCTATGATCTAAAACTGGCTGACCCTCAATTCTATAAAAGCTCTCACGTTGACATTCTTTTTGGAGCTAACACATTTTGGCAAAATCTTCTTCCGTCAAGGGTTAATATTTCATCTGGTATCTACGCCCACCATACTAAATTTGGTTGGCTTATCACAGGTTATATTCCGCTTCAAACTGTTCAAGGTTCCTCTCAATGCCATTTCACTAATGCAGATCTTCATCAGCGTCTGGAAAAATTTTGGCAAATCGAGTCCATTGAATCTGCTCCTTCTCTTTCATCAGAAGATGAATTTTGTGAACAACATTTTTTAGAAACCACTGTTCGTAACCCAGATGGCAGATTTATTGTCACAATGCCACGCATTTCTTCTCCTCCTTCTTTATGTGATTCCTATCCGAAAGCTCTTAAAGCTTTATTTGCAGTTGAGAATCAACTCAAGCAAGATCCTTCCACTCGCAAACAATACCTTGAATTCATGGAGGATTATGAAGCTTCAAACCATATGGAGACTGTTCAAGATTTCGACCCTTCTTTAGATTCAGTGTATTTAAATCACCATCCCGTTTGGAAGAATCCCTCCATCAAAGAAAAGATAAGAGTTGTTTTTAATGGTTCTGCCCCTGATGCCAATGGCATTTCCTTAAATGACACTCTCCTATCTGGACCTGCCATTCAGTCTGATCTCCCGTCTATTCTTTTAAATTTCCGTCTATTTCCAATTGGAATCATAGCCGACATACAACAAATGTATAGACAAATTCTGATTAATTCCGAACAACAAAATCTTCAACGAATTCTCTGGCGTGATGCTCCTACCGAAACCATCAAGATCTTTAAATTAAAAACCGTAACGTATGGGCTTAAACCATCGGCTTTTCTTGCCATTCGTACTTTGAAACATCTTGCCGACCAAGATGGTCATTTGTTTCCTTCTGAAACTCCTATTTTGTTAAAAAATTCCTTCTACGTTGATGACTTTCTTTTTTCTTTCAAGAATGTATCTGAGGCTATTGAACTCTCTCAAAGTTTAAAAACTTTACTTAGCAGAGGAGGATTCTTACTTCATCGTTGGAACTCAAACTCTGAGGAACTTCTATCCAATCTCTTGCCACATTGTCCTGTTGATACTCCAGTAGAGCTTTGTAAATTGGAGGATGCTACTAAAGTTTTGGGAATACACTGGTATCCTAAAGCTGACTCATTCTTTTACGAAGTAAATTTGTCTTCCTCACCTCCACAAACCAAAAGACAAGTGCTATCAGAAATAGCTAAGATATATGACCCGCTTCAGTTCATTGCACCCGTAATTGTTCTAGCTAAAATCTTGATGCAAGAGCTATGGTCATTGAACTCGGATTGGGATGATCCCATTCCTCCTTCGCTTTTACAAAAGTGGCTTACCTTTCGGCACAGTCTTTGTGATCTCTCATTAATAGACATTCCTAGAGTGCTAGTTCCGTTCTCTTGCTCTCTTGTCCTGGATTTGCACCTTTTTGCTGACAGTTCGACCAAAGCATACGGATGTTGTGCTTACATTGTAAGCCGCTCCCCCTTTTTCTCCAATTTGATATGTGCTAAATCTAAGGTTGCGCCTTTGAAACCCGTTTCATTACCTCGTCTTGAACTCTGTGCCGCACTACTTGCTGCCGAATTAGCTGACAAACTCAAACAAACACTCAACTGTAAGTTCTCGCACACATATTTTTGGACAGATTCCTCTATTGCTTTGGCATGGATTTCTAAACCTCCTTCTAATTGGCAAACTTTTGTAGCTAACAGAGTTGAGAAAATTCAAACTGTTTCTAAACCAGAACAATGGAACCATGTTTCTAGCAAAGACAACCCCGCCGACCTCATTTCTCGTGGTTGTTCACCTAAGTCACTATCTCAATCCTGTTTGTACTGCCACGGCCCTTCATGGCTTTCTGAAAGAATTCAAAACCGACCTTCCAACTCTAATTTCCCGTTAGAGGATATTCCTGAAATCAGCAAAAAAGCTTCTGCCTTTGTAACTGCCAACACTCCTTCCTTGTTGGAACGTTACTCTTCTTTTCAAAAACTAGTGCGCGTCACTGCTTATGTGCTCAGATGGAAATTTTTAGTACTAGATCAACCTCTATTCCCTCAGCCTTTTCTTTCGGCTGTTGAACTGCAAATTGCCACCATCAAAGTTCTTTGGCTCACCCAGAGAGAGGCATTCTCAGTCGAAATAAACATATTGGCTAAAGGTAAAACTCTCAAGAAACACAGCAGGCTTTTTGCCTTATGCCCTTTTCTAGATGACGATGGTTTGTTAAGAGTGGGCGGCAGACTTTCTCTTTCTGACTTCTCCGATGAAAAAAAGCACCCTATTATCCTTCCGTCTAAACATCATGTCACTCGGATAATCATTCGTCAGTTTCATTATCAAAACTTGCATGTTGGTTCTAGAACCCTTCTATGCTTGATACGGGAAAAATACTGGCCTATTAATGGTTTACACGAAGTCACTTCTGTTATACATAAATGTATTACTTGTTTCAAAGCTAAGCCTAAACCTAATCAGCAACTCATGGCTGACCTTCCCCCATTTCGTTCAGCTCCCTGCAGGCCTTTTTCCTTCACCGGCATTGATTACGCCGGTCCGTTTGTGTATCAACAAAATCACCCCAGTGCTAAAAGGAAAATCCTTGGAAAACTATACGTTTCTCTATTTGTCTGTATGGTCACTGGCTCTATTCATCTTGAGCTCGTAACTAGTGCCTCCACCTCATACTTTCTTTCCGCTTTCTCTAGATTCATTTCACGAAGAGGCATTCCTTCAGAAGTCTTCTCTGATAATGCCAAAACCTTTGTTGGAGCTTCGCAGCAATGGTATAAAGCCCTTTGTTCCCCTCGTGCGAAAGAACAAATCTCCAATTACTCGCACTTAAACCAATTCAAATGGCATTTCATCCCTCCTTATGCTCCCCATCATGGCGGACGATGGGAATCTTGTGTGAAACTCATAAAAAATCATTTAAAGAAAACTCTAGGCTCTAGTATTGTAACTTACGAAGAATTCAATTCTTTAATTATACTCATTGAGGGAATTGTCAACTCACGACCCCTTTCTCCTCTTTCCAACGATCCTTGTGATTTCCTTCCTTTGACTCCAGGTCATTTTCTGGTGGGCAGTTCCTTAGCTGCGTCTCCCCCGTTGCTTGATCGTAAACTTGATCTGTCTTTGCCTATCTTGTGAAGAAAGATAGAATCCCTTAAGGCTCAATTTTGGAAGAGATGGAGACTTGAGTATTTTCACTCGCTCCAAAGGAGGAACAAGTGGCAGCTCTCTCAGCCTAACCTTCAGGAGGGTGATTTGGTTCTTCTCAAAGACCCAAGTCCTCCTCTTGTATGGAAAACTGGTCGTGTTATAAAATGCTATCATGGCAGAGATGCTAGAGTTCGAGTGGTCAAACTTAAAACTTCATCAGGACACTGTGTTCGTCCTATTTCAGTCATTTGCCCTCTGCCACTCTAGCTCTTCTCTCTCATGTTATTTTTGTTTTGTTTTTTTTCTCTGTTGCCCCTCTGGCAGTATGTTCACTTTTCAGTGAAATTTACAAAGTTCACTTATTTTTATTATAACATAACCTCTCACCTGTCATGTCATTCCATTTTTCTTCAATCTGTTCTTGCTAGCACGTGTTCCATGACACTGTAATGATTTCCGGAACTAATGTTGGTCACGAGGTTCATTTTCAGTTGGCCCCTTGCTCTGATTGGCCTCAGCAGTTTTCGAGAATTTTCCATGCTCTCGGATTGGCCGACGCCACCTGTCCGCATCACGCATTCCGCGTGATCTCCGGTATATAGCCTGCCCTGGCCTACATCAACAGTCTGTCTCCAGCAAGTCACAATGCCAGTCACTCATCTTTAGCCGTCTTCACGCTTGAATGTGTCTCAACGCTGTGTGCTAATACATCGCAAAATGCTTCTAGTCAAACCAGCAGTGCATTCTATAATCTACGAAATCTACATAAGTTAACATCGTTACTTGGCCTACGTAAGTTTGTCGTGAGCAAAAACGATAAACAAGTTTTTCTTCTGTGCTGGGCACTAAGTCTTCAACATTTCCAAGACGGAAAAAAGTGATCAAAACCGAGTTCTACGAAATCTATATAAGTTTACATCGATAGTTGGCCTACGTCAGTTTTGTGCTGGGCACGAAGTCTTCAACATTTCCAAGACGGAAAAAAGTGATCAACACGTTCTTCCTCCATTTCTATTATGTGGAAATTCCTCTACACCAACGCCAACAAGCTAAGTGTTTATTATAACCTAAAACATTTCTAAACTTAAAAATGTATCTTTCCTTTTTTTTTTAGGGTTATGTCACATGGCTTAAATAACTTGTCAAACCATGCCAAACTAAACTTATTTCCTTCTATTAAGTGGTTTAAGCATGTATTATGCCTTTAAATTGTGGGCTATGAGAACTGTTCTCTCTCTTTCACATGTTAACTATCCTTCAAAACAAATCATCCTTTTCTCTATTTTTGTATAAACTATTGGGCTTAACACCAGTTCACCTCTCTGACGAAGTGAATGGCTTGTTCTATGCTTAATCTATCAAGGTGTTTTTGGGAATGCTCCCATTTCAATTGTAAACAACCTCGCCTTGTAACTATCAGGCGACTAGTGGGATGTTATCCCTACTGGCATGTAAATATTTATTTTTCTGTAAATAAACTAGCCTACTCTCGGTGTGCAGTCCTAGGCTAGATTTTAAGCTATTATTGAGTACTATAGTTACTCGCTAATTTACCCTGCATTGTTCTACTTTAGACTACTGGCCACAAAGTGGTTACTTATTCTCAGGGTTGTTGGCATTCAAACTTATGAAATCTTGTTCGCTTGTCGGCCTGTCAAAGGTCACATTTCCATTACATATTTATATATTTATTGTTAATCTTTTGAAAGCTTATGAAATCTTGTTCGCTTGTCGGCCTGTCAAAGGTCACATTTCCATTACATGTTTATATATTTATTTATTGTTAATCTTTTGAAAGTTGGTTTTTGAATAAAATACCCCTGTTATTGGCAAACTGTTTCCATTGCTATTTACTCATCAATGTTCAATCTGTTCCTACTTAGTAAAGTTCATTTTCTTATTAGACTAGAAGCTTCACTTCTAGTCCTTCCCGAAAAAGGAGGTCTCGCATTGACAGATCCTAACCACCTCCCATCGTCCCTTGGATATGTGTAAATTACTGTATAGGCTTATATTCAGACTTATGCTACCGAATATCATACCTGCGACATAGATTAGTGATTTCAATGGTAATGAAAGGTTTTACAAATTAAATATTGGTCTAAGATGATTCCACTCATATGGTGACACCTTGATGTGTGTATTCAACCTTCCTTTGTCTCTTTTATTGGAGGCATTTACTGTAGTGAAAGCAGCATGACTTAATAGACCTTGCTTATTTTACTGGACAACAAGTTCACTTATTGAAATAAATTTATTTTCACAACTGTTTCCCTTGTGCCGCCATTGCTCACATCTGTTTGGATCCTGGAATTTCCGAGAACAGAAAACATAAAACTTAATTCTATTTTCCTTTTGCTTTCCTGGATTACATTTTGCTTCTTGTTCCTGGAGAGCGCTTAAAACCAACCAAAAATAGCGTGCGTTTCATCACACTTCCCGTTCCCGGGCGAATGTTTAGCATTCTTTACTCAGGGAATTCTCTCATTAATTCTGGAAAAATCAGGAAATAATCAGGGAATTCTTTTAAGATGAGTTGGTAGACACCCTGACTATGCGCCATTCTCATGAGTTTCCGTACAGTGCTACGATAAAGAAAATTTCATATATAGGGAGTACAGTTAATGGCATCATGGCGGAGTACCGAGGACTACAGCATAGGGAAGCTGAGACAGCAAGTGCTGTGCCCGCAATGGTGAACAATTACAAGTGGACGTAATCAGCCCAAATAAGTGCTATAATTACGGCTATACAAACTAAATTACAATGAAATTCACCCACTCTGTATGTGCACAGGACAAATAAATAAACTTGCAAATGAAACTTAACTTACCATTATTTACAGAATATGTTGAAAGTGACCATGAGCTGTGATGCAAGCTTCACATTTTGTTATGAGATTTTGAAACACTCTTTGGAGTTTATGGACTTCTACAGTTTTACTTTCCCTTTAAGATTTCTACATGAATCATCATCATCATCATCTTGCCCAGTTTCCAGCCACTGGCCGGGTCTGTTTCTACATGAATAACAGTCTTCTTCTTCTTTATGTGCCATCTCCTCTCAGGAGGTTGGCAACCATCATAGAGACTCTTGCTTTAGATGATGCAGCATGAAACAGCTCAATAGTGGAACAATTGAACCAAGTTTTCAGATTATCGATCCAAGAAATGCGTCTTCTTCCTGGTCTTCTTTTGCCTTGTAGCTTCCCTTGAATGACCAGCTGCAGCAGATGATATTTCTCTCCTCTCATCACATGACCCAGATACTGCAGTTTTCTAATTTTGATAGTATTTAATAAATTCCTTTCTCTTTCCCACCCGCCTCATCACCTCATCGTTGGTGACCTTTTCTTTCCAACTCAGCCTCAGTATCCTTCTGTACGTCCGTAGTTCAAATGCCTCCAATCTGTCCATTTCTCTTTTCTTTATGGTCCAGGTCTCAACTCCATAGAACAAGGTGGAGAAGATATAACATCTCAGAAGTCTAATTTTTAGATGTAAATTGAGGTCTCTGCTACAGAACACTCTCCTCATTTTATTGAATGCATTTCTGACTTGACCGATCCTGGACTTGATCTCCTCAGTACAGTCAATGTAGCAGTTCACATTTGTTCCTAAATACTTGTACTTTGTCACTTGCTGTACTGTCTCCCCATTGATTATCAAGCTCTCTTGATGTTGTGTTTGTGATACTACCATAAAACGTGTCTTGCTGACATTAAGTGTTAATCCCCATTGTTCACTTGCCTCCACGACTTTGTTAGTCACAGGTGGTTAAATCAGGGGAAAGAAAACTTAAACTTTTCCTGATGATGTGATCATAGAACTATGCGCCATATGGGTCATCACACTATCATGCTGGAAATAGCAGTAACTCTCCTCTTCCCCTCAGTCAGTTCAGCAGAAACAGGTTTGTGAATGTTGTGAATATATCGGTCGGAAGTAATTGCGTCCTGAAAAACCCATCTAGACGTTCTTCAAATGTCTCGGGTGTAAAATGTGTGGGGTTCTCTGTATCCCAGATCTTATTGTTTTGTGAATTTACATATCCACTCAAATGGAACCATGCTTCATCACTCTTTAAGAAGAAATTCTAATCCACAATACTGCCGTTGATGCTATTCATTAAACACCCAATTCCTGGTTTTACCGCAGCTCCTCATCACAGTCATGGTGCATGATTTAACGTGTGACTATGCAGCAATGTGCAATTAAATTTGCATCGTTGAAAAAAATGTATAAAATAATAAAGGTCTAATTGTTAGGTGTTATTGAAAAATGAAAATCCACAGCCTGCTTCCAGTCGACCGACCGGGTTAGGAATGGAATGAATGAAGTCCCCATCTAGCGGCAAGGATATGAACTGTGCCGGCTGCCGAAGCCTGTTGCACTCCTCTGGGGCAATGATTAAATGAATGACAAATGAAATGATATTGGAGAATGTTGCTGGAATGAAATGTTGACAGGGAAAGCTGGAGTACCCGGAAAAAAACCTGTCTGCCTCCGTTTTGTCCAGCACAGATCTCACATGGAGTGATCGGGATTTGAACCACGGATCCAGCGGTGAGAGGCCGGCGTGCTGCCGCCTAAGCCACGGAGGCTGTTAGGTGTTATTATTAATACATTATATACAATCGATGCCAACGGCCTGGCCATGTTGAAACACCGGATCCCATGAGAACTCCGCAGTTAAGCAGCATTGGGCGAGGTCGTAACTTGGATGGTATGCCTGTTCTAGGTACTACGCGCTGTTGGCTAACACTTAAGGAGGAGCGGAATGGCCCTGGCGACCCTACCGCACGTAAACTTCGGCAGAGGATAGCCTCTTCGGAGGCTCGGACCTGCCTTCGGGCAGAATACCGATTATAAGGTGCGATCAAAAAGTAACAAGCCGGAGGCTGGAATGCGCAAACCGGTGACGACATCGGCTAATCGTGGCGTGTAATGAGGTGTTGTTCTGACCAGAGCGTGGAAGGTCACAGCCCGTCGCTAGAGGGCACGCGTGCACGTCACGTGACGATACAAAGCGAGCAGCAGCATGCATCAATCGTCCAATCAAGACCAAGACAGTAGACCATTCGACATGCTTCCTGGTGTGGTTGAAGACTGTGGGGCACCCATTGGGCACACACTTTGCACAATTGCAGTCGTTCCTTCATGATGGTGTGCACACTTTCGAGCTCAATCCGACCACGGCGCCTATGGCGTTCACTGTCACATGGCGGTCCTGGGTAATAAGTGCATCAACCAGCTGGACGTCATCGGTAATGCAGGGGGGTGCCCCAGACCGGGCATCATCGGCTAACGACACCCGTCTTTCCCTGAAGCGCTTGTGCCACGCCTTGACCCTGGCAAGGGACATGCAGTGTTCGCCGTACACTTGTGACATTCGTCGATGAATGTCCGTTCCTCCTACTCCTTTCGCTGTCAGAAACCGAACAACACCTCTTTGCTCTTCGTTTGACGCCTCCATGTCACTGTTTGCAATGCGACTGGCAGCGTTGGACGATTGATGCATGCTGCTGCTCGCTTTGTATCGTCACGTGTCATGCACGCGTGCCATCTAGCGATGGGCTGTGACTTTCCACGCTCTGGTCGGAACCACACCTCGTTACACACGCCACGATTAGCCGATGTCGTCACTGGTTTGAGCATTACAGCCTCCGGCTCGTTATTTTTTGAACGCACCTGATACATTACATACAATCAATATTATTTTAGGTTGTACCATTTTTGTGGGGGTTGGACTGATTAGATGTCACTCCATTCTCTCTGAAATATCAGTACCGTTTTCTTCTTTGGAAGAAAATTGCACTTTAAACCAATTTTACATTTTATTGCTAGTTCAGAGCTTCTGAAACCAACACTTGGAGGCCATAAGTTCTGAACAGATTGGGATTTTATCTCTAATGTTAAAAACCAGGATCTATATTGATGTATTAACGTGTGTGTGCTTTCTTTTCCAGGTGGTAAAGTAGTTCCCAAGATTTCTGCCACTGCTATAACCATAGACCTTCTGAAGACGAAAGGAATCTTTGGATTGTACAAAGGGATAGGTGCTACAATGTTGAGGGATGTGTCATTCTCTATCATCTATTTCCCACTGTTTGCTCGCCTCAATGCTCTTGGACCGAGGAAGAATGATGGTTCAGGTATTAAGAAATTTTCTTTCTCTTATTAGTCCTGTAAGGGCAGAAGAATAATGTCATTAATTTAATCTATGTCATATTTTGCTTTCTTCCAAATCAAAGATAATTTCTAACTTTTTTTCCTCCTGTTTTATAATAGTCTTCTTGTTGCTAATTTTAAGGGCTACGACATCGTGGTCATATAGGCCAGTGTATTTGGGTATGTGAATTTTTGTGATAATGATAACCCTTGTTATTGTGTTGACTGTACGAGGGTGTGTATTTGTAAATTGGGGATAGGGAAGGAGGTGGCTGTGGCCTTAAGTTAGGAACCTTCCCAGCATTTGTCTGGAGTAGAAAAGGGGGGGGGGGGGGCCATGGAAAACCACTTCAAGGATGGCTGAGGTGGGAATCAATCTCAAATTTGCCTCACGACGCTGCTGAGTATTCCCCGTTACAAATTATAGGGCTACAAATTTTTGAGTTAATTTCATATACATTATATATTCCATGAAACCAAGGTTTGAAGGAAAATTCGGTGTATATCGGAATTTCATATTAACTATACCATACGTAGGTAGGTAAGAATCGGAGAAATTTTAAAGATATTTTGGTGTTATTTCACAAATAATTTTTCGAACCAGTATTTAATGGTGCTTTAAATTTCATTTTTTTTTGCGAAATAGAATAGCTTTATTTTGTGACTCCAATTTACGATATTTTCCAAATTTAATGGTCTATGATGGAAATGAGGTGTTAAGTTTTGGAAGATTTCGCGAATAAACGTCTCACAAAAAGTCATGTCCCTACACATCATTAGTAGTGCAAAAAATCTGTAACCAACCACCCCGTGGTGTAGCAACTAGCATTTTCTGCTGTCGCCCCGGAGTTCCGGGTTAGATTCCCAGCTCTGCCAAGAAATTTTAATTCTGGTGTGAGGGCTGGAATGGGGTACACTCAGCCTTGTAAGGCAAAACTAAGAAGAGGAGGGTTCGATTTCCACCTCAGCCATCCTGGAAGTGGTATTCCCTAAGTAAGATACTATGAATTGTTATCCTGGACTCCCACGATCACTTTATCTCTAAGGCAAGAACTGTTTGTTTTGGAACAAAATAAAATTGTGTTAGAACACATTTGACACACAAACATACAAACACAATAATAAACAAATGTATGCGAGTATCGGTATTTTTCAAATCACTTATATTCAATGCAAATGCCGGGATGGTTCCTAACTTAAGGCCAAGGCCGCCTCCTTCCCAAGTCTATTCCCAATTTACAAATACACACACTAGTACAGCCAGCACAATAACACAGGTTATCACACAAATTTTGTACACACACCCAAGTACACGGGACTACAAGACCACGATGTTGCAAAGCCCCTAAAATAAGCAACAGCAAATCTGTAATCTGTTTTCAATCTTTGCCTATGTGTTTTGCAGCTTTGTAAGGAAGGGTTTCATTATTAATAGGAGCTCAAATGCAACAGCTTATACTGTATTAGGAAGATTATGCCCTCATGTTTGGTACACTTCACTCTTCACAAAACCCTGTTGGAAAAAATGAAGTGGAATTATGCCTGGGAATTGAAGGAAAGACAGTAGGTGGAATGTACTCCTCTTCCAATCTGACATTTGGGAAACTTATCATCCAGTAGGGTCCTCCTGATACAGTATATACTATTAAATTTGATTGAGCTTCTATCAAAAATGTGATGCCTACAGCTGGAATTTTATATCTTCCAACTTGACATTAAAGTGCTACACGAGAGCTACCTAGTGGTGGCAACTGCAATGTTTGGGAATGATGAATCAACAGTCGGGGGACATCCTAAGAGGAATTTTAAATACCCTAAGTAAGATACTATGAATTGTTATCCTGGACTCCCACGATCACTTTATCTCTAAGGAAAGAACTGTTTGTTTTGGAACAAAATAGAATTGTGTTAGAACACATTTGACACACAAACATACAATCACCATAATAAACAAATGTATGCGAGTATAACCATTTTAGGTTATGTAGCTGGTGATTCCTGCCTTTGTATTATCTTTTGTATTGATAGAACATTTTATATGAAGATTTTTTTAAAATATATATCCTTTATTATTATGTCCCACCGAGTGACTCCCGGAATAAGGAGTCCCCTTCTACCAAGTGCCAACGGTCTCCTTAGAGAGCGGATGAGCGGGTAGAGGTCCAGGGCTCTCTCAAGCCCTTGGGGCAGGAAACTTCCCCTAAAGGCGGATGAGCCACTAGTTGGCCAACGGCATAGGATGAAGAAGGCAAAGGGAAACCACTTCATTAAAGATCTATTAGGATATCCCAAGTATCAGCAGCTCAAGATGATGTTAGCTTCTACTACAGTAAATTTTTCCGGAGGTAAAATAATCCCCCACTCGGATCTCCGGAGGGGGACAGATAAAGAAGCCAATTTAAGAAATAAGCAGAGAAGAATCGGTACCTGGAATGTACGGACCTTACTCCAGACTGGAAAGTTAAAGAACTTGATCATGGAGATGGAAAGCATGGATTTACATGTATTGGGTATAGCAGAAATGAGATGGCCACATGCAGGAGACTTTTGGAGTGGAAATTATAGGATAATTCATTCTGGTACAGCAAATAATAAACCAGGATATGGTGGAGTAGGCATTATATTGCATAAAGAACTAGGAAACAGAGTAAAGGGATTCGTGCAATATAATGAACGATTAATTTTAGTACGGATCGAAACTAAACCAAAGGATACTGTGATAGTCCAAGTTTATATGCCGACAACACAAGAGGTTGATGAAGAGGTAGAGAAATGTTATGAAGATCTAAGTGAAATTATAGCTAAAATAAAGGGGGAAGAAAACCTTATTTTACTTGGTGACTGGAATGCAATTGTCGGAGAAGGAAATGAAGGAAATGTTGTTGGTAAATACGGATTGGGGAGAAGAAATGAGAGAGGCGAGAGACTTGTAGAGTTTTGTATACAGCATAAATTAGTTGTAACGAATACTATATTCCAACACCATCCAAGGAGGAGATACACTTGGAAAGCTCCGGGAGACATAAGAAGGGCCCAAATAGACTACATATTAGTAAAGGAAAGATTTAAGAACCAGGTGAAAGATAGTAGAAGTTACCCTGGAGCTGATGTCGACAGCGACCATAACCCAGTCGTCATACGCTGTGAATTAAAGTTCAAAAGATTAAAGAAGAAAGAAAATAAACATTGGGATATTTCTAAGCTTAAAGATGAGTCCACTCTATATGGATGAAACAAACAATAACATAAGAGACATTGAAGAACACTTGGAAGTAGAAGAGAAGTGGATCAAAATAAAGAAGAGCATTTTAGACTCAACAGAAACTGTTTTAGGAAAAAAAGAAAAAGAAAATAGGAAAGAGTGGATAAGTCAAGAAGTTGTGGATATGATAAGGGAAAGAAGACAGTATAAAAACTCAAATGATGATGATGAAAAACAAAAATACAAGACCTTAAGAAACAAGATAAATAAGAGGGCAAAACAAGACAAGGAACAGCATTTAATGGGAATCTGTGCAGGCATAAATAACAACATGAAATCTGGACAAATAGATATGGCCTATAAAGATATTAAGAGGTTCTTTGAAACAAGGAAGCCCAAAACAATGAGCATTGAGGACAAAGATGGGAAGTTAATATATGATGACGAAATGATAGTAAAGAGATGGAAAGAATATTTGGAACAACTATACAGTGGGAACGCTATTAACTTGCCCATGGAGAAAGAAGATGAAATAACAGAGGATGACTTGGGGGCACCTATTATGGAAGAAGAGTTTGAGAAGGCGTTGCAGGACCTCAAAGGAAAGAAAGCTCTTGGAGTTGATAACATACCAGGAGAACTATTGAAACAATCAGGTGACAAGTTAAAAAAGGAACTGTACAACTTAATATGTACTATTTACAAGACTGGAGAATTGCCTGAAGACTTTGTGCAATGCATAATAGTACCTATACCTAAAAAATCAAATGCAAGGTCATGTAAACAATACAGAACATTGAGTCTGGTGTGTCATGCATCAAAAATAGTCACCAGAATTATTATGAAGAGAATAGAAAAACAAATCGATGAAAACCTATCTGATGATCAATTTGGTTTTAGGAAAGGAGTAGGAACAAGAGAAGCAATCTTAGCATTGAGGCAAGTGATAGAGAAGCAGATGAAGAAAGGCAAACCTACCTTCTTAGTGTTTGTTGACCTTGAAAAGGCGTTTGACAATGTGAACTGGAATGTTCTATTCAGCATTCTTCATCAAACAGGTATCAACTTTAGAGACAGAAGACTGATCTACAATATCTATAAGCAAGAAATTGGAATAGTTTGTTGTGGTAGCAAGGAAGAAACAGCACACATCAGAAAGGGTGTACGGCAGGGTTGTTCCCTTTCCCCATATCTATTCAATATATATGTACAAAAGGCGATCGACCAAGTAAGAGAAGAATTTGCCACAGGAGTGAATATTCATGGAGAAAAAGTTGACATGATAAGGTTTGCTGATGACATAGCGCTAATTGCAGAAAGTGAAGAAGACTTACAAAAGATCCTGAGCAAGATGGACAAAATAATGGATGAAGAATTTGATATGAGAATAAATACAAACAAAACAAAAATTTTGGTCTGCAGTAGAAATGGCAAAAACCAGACAACAATAGAGTTAAGAAATGAAAAGATACACGAAGTGAATGAGTTTAATTATCTGGGAAGTAAAATAACGAATGATGGAAGAAGCAGCAGAGAGATATTAAGTAGGATTGCCCAAGCCAAGAACGCTTTCTATAAAAAGAAGAACCTATTTACTGCAAGGAACATCAATCTTGATGTGAGGAAACTAATGTTGAAGACCTATGTATGGAGCGTCGCGCTATATGGCAGCGAATCTTGGACAATAGGAGAGAGAGAGAGGAAAAGACTACTGGCATTTGAAACCTGGTGCTATAGAAGGATTATGAAAATCAGTTGGAAAGAAATGGTCACAAATGAGGAAGTCTTTAGAAGAGTGGGAGAGAGAAGATGTTTCCTTAAATATTTAAAAAGAAGAAGGAATCACCTCGTGGGCCACATACTGCGACACAATGGACTGATTAAGCTTATAATCGAGGGAACAGTAGACAGCAAGAATTGTAGAGGAAGACCCAGACTGGAGTACATGAGTCAAATACTGCAAGATATGGGTTGTGGCTCATACTGTGAACTGAAGAGGAAGACTGAGAAACGGGAAGAATGGAGAGCTGCTGCCAACCAGCCTCACGGCTGTTAACCACAGAGAGAGATGCGAGTATCGGTATTTTTCAAATCAGGTGCTGCCATCTGCGATGCGCACACAATCCATGCACAGTGTTTTGTTTTCAACCTTACACACAGTTCGGTTCACTGTTGTTTAATTGACTTTGCCCTGAGCCTGTTCCGCTGACAAATTGTGTCAATATTTCCAATATTTTCAGGTGAAGCAGTATTCTGGTGTTCATTCCTTTCGGGTTGTACTGCTGGTTCACTTGCAGCCCTTGCTGTGAATCCATTTGATGTCATTAAAACACGCCTCCAGCTGCTGAAGAAGGCTGAAGGAGAGATTGTATACTCGGGCATATCTGATGCGATATTGTAAGTATAAAGAAAGCATTGCATGAGAGAAAGTAACAGGATGCTGTTAGTACAGTGAGATTCTTTTGCTGGAGCGGGACCGGCGCGCGGGACATCCGCCGGCCAACTGAGCTGGGACCGCACGGTTGCGCGCGGCTGAGGCGAGCTAACCAGCGTCATTAAAGTCTTTAAGTCACTAAACTTTCATCAACTAGGGTGTGTAGTGACAGCGCACAGATAAGAAGGTAACATAAACAACAGCTGCAAGATTTAATTAAAGAAGCACAGATGATTTTTTATTTCTTGGGAATCTGGATGACCTCAAGTCACCAGTATCTTTTCACAGAAGATACTAAAAATGTTCTCCTTCAGCTGACAGACAGTAACTTTGGAAGTTACATCGTTACATTATGTAGCTACTCCTGCACCCCCCTGCGTGTCTACTGTAATTAATCGAAGAACGGACCTAAGCCCGTTTGATGTTCAATTGTGGGTTAATTTAAAATACAAAGTGTACAGATCAATTACCCGTACCCTAGTGGAGATGGGGAACAATATACTGCAGCAGATCCCTTACAACAGAAGGGAATTACAACGTGTAAACGCTAATTTATTTACACGGTACAGCGCCTGTCTGTCAGCTGAAGGAGAACACACTCAGCTTCTCCTGTGGATAGGTAAGTTCTTTAATCATGATTTGCTAGTGAATTTACCATTAATTAATGTACTTTGTTACGGTTTCCACCGGCACGCAAACCGCGGTAGCAAAAGAATCTCCCTGTATAACAGTCGACTACCTTATCATTTTGTTTCTTTTTAATGGTGGTGTGGGGGGCTAAACAAGACCACAGATGTGCTCAATAATCATCCCTCTCTCCTGCTCCTTGTCTTATTAAAACTTTCCCTTTCTCCATTTCTTCCCCTCAGCTGATCCGCAGTGATTTTTTTTTAAATAGCTTTTTTTAATCCCCCCTGTGTGTTACTAAAAGGTAACTAAAGGCACTGACTTGTCTGTTTAATTTGTCAAACTTCATTGTGAAGACGTTCTGTGGATGAGATGGGTAGAATTCACCCATGGTAGCCTCTAACTTGTAAAAGCCAATTAAAAGGAGACCTTTCAAAGGTTGCTGTGGATTTTTTGGTCCCTTTGTGGTCTGACAATATTATAATGTCAATTATTCAGGTCCGTATTAACGTGTTTTGTATGAGCTTATACAAGGAAAGTTTTTCCGTTGTGAAGTTTTGTTGGACAGGCTGAGGAAGGGGGAGTATTAGCCCCCAAAACATGTCCCTGTAAGTAATTAGAAATAAACAGTATTGAAGGCGGAAAATCTATTATTCTGTCAATATTAGAAATAAACATGCATGCTGTTTGGGCAAGGACCACCAACTTTGCCATCTGGCCAGGAAATCCGGAATGTATTCCTAATCTCGCCATGTGATATCCTCCTGAGAATGCAGATCTCTGCATGGCCAAATAAATGAGCTGGATAAGTTGATGTGTATGCCAAGGGATATCTGCCTGCTAGAGTTATTTTTGTTTTGTTAGAATTACATTTTTAATAATTTATTTTATTTTATTTCATCGATGAGGATCTCTTTGGACAACAAGATTGATGTCCTCAACATATATGAATTCTGTGACAGTTTGGTGGGTCAAGTATCTACAGGATGTTCCAGAATTCCTATTACCGTATTTCCTTGCATACCGGTAATTCCTTCCTAAAATTTGTGGAAGAAAAGCAAGGTGGGACGATTATGCAAAAAATATTAAAGTTCAAAGAGGGAAAATCCTTTTTTTTTTTAATATACTGATTATTTGCTTAATTTGTAATCCCATGTATTTCACTTTCATAAGATCACCATATAGGTTTCGGAGGGGAAGTAAAGCCGGCGGTCCCATGTCATAGATTTATGGCATGTAAAAGATCCTTCCACAGACTAAACTTGTGTGGAGCTAAATTTCTAGGTTAGATTTCGTTGTAACGCTCTATCAAAGTTCCAACGTTCACCACTAGGTATCATTGACATCTGGAACTACTTGAAATTGAACGGAACTTGTAGCTCACCCCTAGGGGTGTCCACTTGAAGCACCTACAGCCTCTGACGAGCCGAACATGTCTTCGGACACTCCCGACATTAAAAGCCATACGATAAATAAAAACCGTATAGGTTGGTTGGTTCCTCAGTTTAGGGGCTGCGACAACGCAGTCATGTAGCCCCGTGTACTTGGGGTGTGTGTAGAATCAGTCTGATAACCGGTGTTAGTTGTGATGGCTGTATCTTTAATTCAGGTGAGGACTGCAGACATTCAATTTTTAAGTAGTCCATACTTTTGCTACCAAATGCTACCGTCAATGACAACTAGTTGTGAACTTGGTTACTGGATGACACCGCAGTCGGCTCCTGGCGACGAACGTTGGAACTTAAGAGCATTAGTCAAATCCAACCTATAATTTAGCTTCACGCATGGGTCTCTGTTTCATTGTTTCTATGGAAGTGGCTAAGGGCGTGGCCAGTCAAAGTTTAAATTTAATCGGTGTGTCCTTTGAGTATGGTAACTTCCTATCAATAGCAGTTGGGCCTGTTTTCACATGGACGAACTGGGGCTAGCAGTGCTTTGTACGGCAGCTTATTGAATCTTGTCATTCCGATGCCAACTCACAGAAGCAATGGGTCTATACAAGTTTCACTCCCCCTGGACTGGCACTGAGAACGACGCTCGCGTAGCGTGAATTGTAGCCTGCAGGCAGAGAGATAGACTTGTTTCTTATGACAAGGTTATAAGCACGCGACAGGACTGTACAGTGAATGATCAAACAGCTCCCAGCCGAACTCCTGATCTTGCTTTCAGCGATTTCCATCTTTTCTTGCACTTCAAGAAATTCCTGTCCTCTGGTCAGCATTTTCACACTGACAAAGAGCTGAAGATGAATGTCACTCGCTGGTTCCATTCCCAGGCGGCAGACTTCTATGACACAGGAGTATAAAAGTTGATCTCATGATATCACAGTTGTCTCAATTCTGGTGGTAATTACCACATTTCCTCGCATAATCGTCGCACATTTTTAGCCTAAAATTCGTGGAAGAAAGCAGGGTGCGACGATTATGCAAAGAATATTTAAGTTCAAAGAAGAAAACCACTATTTTTAAATATATACTGTATTGTTATTTGCTGCACGTTTGTGCGATTTCTTCTTATTATTATTTGCTTATTATGTAACCACAGGTACTTCACTTTCATCAAGATCATCATGCAATTCTTGTGTTTTCTCATTTTGGACACCAATACGTAACATCACGCACGGGTCTCTGTTGCGATATTTCCACGGAAGTGGCTGATGCTAGACTCTGCTAGACTGGCACGAGGTGGAGCTTGCGTAAGATTCCGCCAATACCAGTTGGGCCTGTTTTAACGTCGGCGAATTGGGACTAGCAGCGCTTCGTACGGTAGCTTATTGATTCTCGTCATTCCGAGGCGAACTCACGGAAGCGATAGGTCCACACAAGTTTCACTCCCCTGGAGTTGCATTGAGCGCAATCGTTGTTCAGCGTACCATGGGCGAGCCGTTCGCGTAACGTGAGTCATAGCCTGCAGTCAGAGACACAGGCTTCCTCTTCTGACAAGATCACGACAGGTTATAAGCTTGCAGAATTTGCTGACGAGCGTCACGGTTCATAGCCCGCAGGCATAAAGATCAGATTACTTTCTTCTGACAAGATCACGCCAGTTTATAAGCTCGCGGAATGTGCTAAGGACAATACTGGCCACTCGCGTCGCGGTTCATAGCCCACGGGCAAAAAAAGAGATAACTTTCGTCTGACAAAGTCGCGGCAGCATGTGCAACTGACTGGCGCACAAATACGAATATGCTATGCAACAATTATGCTATGAAATTTTATAAACCTATTTTAGTGTTTGAAAAGTGCGATGCGACGATTATGCAAGGAAATACGGTATGTAGAAAAGCAGCTCAAACATTGCTGTATCTGATGCCAATAAAGTTTTTCATGTAACTACGTTTCCTTTTTATTAAAAATATAGGGAAACTTACTTTATGAATGTTCCTTATATAGGAAGTTATCATAACATTAGCAATTCGTTTGCTGTGCCTGGTGCATTGTGTAGATCTAGTCACACTAGCAATTTTTAGGTATCTTTTTAGTGACAAGATAATATTATAACACGTTTTACGGGGTACACTTTCTGTCTTGTGTTTATTTTTTTACTGTCTTTATACAGGGTATTATGTAACATTTCATGCAATTCATACACTGAGAGCATCTTTGTTGTGGTAACATTCCAGCTGTTATGATCTGTTACTTTGGATTCTTATTTTATGAAAGATAACATTATTCTCTTGCCTTTTATCAAATAAATTTTATTAAAAACATTCCACATTCCACAGTCATATATTTTCTAAAATATATTTTATCAAAGATATTTCTTTGATAATGTTTTGTAAAGGCCTTACACATGTTTCATTGTTAATCACATTGAAAGAAGAATCACTGTTTAGTCAATGCTATTATTATTATTGCAGGAAAACTTTGAAGAACGAAGGCATCACTGCATTCTTCAAGGGTGGAGCATGCCGAATGATAGTAATTGCTCCTCTGTTTGGCATTGCCCAAACAGTTTACTATCTTGGAGTAGCTGAAATGTTGCTAGGCATTAAGCGATAAGAAATTCCAGTCTAGTTGGTAACCAACGAAGTCCTCACCATGACCATGACAATAATCCTTGTTATGTGATTTCAGGTCACAATTTTTGTCAATTTGCATTGAATGTAATGTTATTTCATAGCTGCTGGTATGGCGTGTCATTGTTGATTTTAGTATTGTAATTTTTAGATGTTTTAAGTGAGATTTGCAGAAGATAATTTATTTGCAAGGAGAGTGGAGAGGAGAAGGAAATGTTGACTGGTTAGGTTGAAGAGATGAAGCATACAATATCGTAGGTAATGGTTCTATTTAAAAATGCTCTTCAGTTAGCCAACATAGGGAAGCTCAGTTACCATGGGCGGTTAATGTTATGTCGTGCACATATACCTGAAATAAGATGTGTACTTACAAATTGTACACTTCGCTACCGTACTTACTGTAATTTGAACTACGGGGATAACATGTTTCGGTTCAGGTTACCGTATTTACTCTGCTATAAGACCCCTTCGCCTATAGTAACCCCCCCTTAATTTTCGAGAGACAAAATAAAAAATCCTTGGAAATCGCTTATAGTACCCCTCCTTAATTATTGAGAGTCAAAATACAACAGTCTTGGAAATTGACGAATTCTTAAAAATTTTTATAACTACAACTGAAATTCATTCTCTTTTATGACAAAAATATTTTTCTTGTTATGGTATATTAGTTTGTTATTCAGACGATATGACCGCCATTTTGCGTACCGCGTACGAGATTGGGCAGGATATCGAATTGTGTAGCCAGTGGGCTTCACCCGATATCCAATAGAAGATGCCACACTACTGGCCGAGTAGAAGCGCCATCCGCCGATGAAAGTTATGGTTTCATCTTGCCTGCATTCTTCTGTTTAGTATTATTTATGTTGCTATTCGATTGTGTTTATGACAGTCTCCTTAGTTTTATTTTAAACACATTTTATTTGTTGCACTAACCATCGGTGTTTGTGTATGTGAAACGTTATCGGTAATGAATGTGAAATATGTAAATAATTCGTGCTCAGTTGTGTTTACAAATGTTAGTGAAAAGTGATACTGCATTCCCTAATTGATGCATTCTCCCTCCCTATGTTCAAATAAAAATAAAGTTTGCATTTCCATGTCTGATACTTGGTCCATTTAATTCTATTTCTTTGATACTAAGATTTTTGCTTAGCAAGGGATAGTAGTGAAAGTCATTGGGGGATAGCCGGGAAAGTGAGGTTATGGCAGTCTCATAATGGGCTGATTAAAGATGTAAACCTTGTTTATTTAGATTAAATATATGTAGCATCAAAATAAAATAGCTTATTTTTCTCTCTCCCTTTCCCCAAATAATGGATTTTTGCAAAGTACGCGTCTATAGTACCCCCCCTCAATATCGGAACTAAAAATTTAGATAAAAATGGGGGTCTTATAGCCGAGTAAATATGGATTACATTCGTTTATGTAACTATGTAGGTACATGTACAGGGTGTTTCAGAATTCCTCTTATGCACCTCTAGGGGTTGTAGAGAGGACTAAGGAGGTAACATTTACATGAGAAACCCATATCCGGAAACATACTATTTTGATGCTTCATTGATGACGAAATCAAATCGGAACACTATTGAATTTTTTACAATTTATTTTTTTGAAAAACGTTTCCTACAGGTTATATGTTATTAGCAGTATTTAGGTGCAACTTTAGTAAAAATATTCATGAAGATTTTTTAAATGAGGAGCACAAAAATCAAAGAACATACTGATGATGAAGTTTGATGATTTTCAGTTGGTCAACACGACTGTAGCCAATTGTGGTGGGTTATTCCCTATTCATGAAAATAATTTACATGAGATTAATGAATACACTTGGATGACCGAAACGATGACGATTGAAACTGGTCATCAATTAATCTCGTGTTCATTTTTGTTCAGGATTAGGGAATAACCCATCACAATTGGGGTACAAACGTGTTGACCGACTGAAAAACATCTAACTTCGTTTACTAAGGCAACACTGAAAATGGCTTCAAACACCATAACATACTGATGATGATCGAGCTCATACATGAATGCACTGAAAGAGCTGCTCAGTGAGAAATTTGTTGCACACAGAAAATCTGCGCAAGATGTTCTGAGACTCACTCTTATAAATATCTTGAGTGTGCTGAATAACTTCCGCTGCAGCCAGAACTCGTTCAAGGAGATCTGCTTCCAATGCTACAGGAGTCTCATAAACAAGGCCCTACAGAAAGAAGTTGTTAATCTGGCAATCATGGTGGCCATGGAGTTGGTCCACCTTCAACCTGTCCACTTTTCCCTGAATGTTTGTCCACCTTGTCAACAGTGTGGCATCGAAATGGTACGTTTCCGGAAATGGGTTCCTCATGCAAATATTATCTACAATGTCCTCTCTACAACCCCGTGCCGTCTCCTCTAAGAAGGTTGACGATCATCACGGCAATCCGATTTTTGGATCTAGCAGCACTGAAAAGTTCACTGGAATTACACTTGAAGTACAACCCCTAGACGTGTATAAATGGAATTCTGAAATAAGATAGTTTGTAATACTAAAGGATCATTAACTCTTTGTTGTTAATTATTTACAACAGTCATGGCCTGAACTCATCTGGTCGGAGACTATTTCTGAATGCTGCACTATCTGCATGGAATATGGCCACTGATTGATAAGGGCTCATCTGTGTTGTTTATACAATATGTCCTTGACTTCAGTTTTGAGACCTCCCATGTGTATCATTTTGCGGTGGCTAGGTGACTTTCTTAATGATCTTTTTATCGATGATTATATGAAAATCACTAAAGTTTCATTCTGACAATGTGATCGGTCGGAATGTTTAAAATTCTTGTCAGTATTCAAAGAGATACACAATTTTGTTGCAATTGACAAGTCGGGGCTAGTTTCATTTCACCACAACATAAGTAAAAGTAGCATCCAGCATATTGAGATAAAATCTCCGACTTAAGTACTGCGTGGTAGCTTCGTTGAAATACTTCGGTGCATTGCATGTCCTTCCAAACCAGTATTTTTCCCGTTTTAAACTCATCCCCTTCATTAAAATTCTTGAAGAGCATTTTTAGTTATAACCAACGAAAAGGCAACACTAATGAAATGGCATCTACAGTATATTGTAATGAAATGTTCCGTCATATAGTGAGTGTTGTAACATTTTTAGTCTAGTATGTGTGTAACTGTTCCTACATCTGGATGGAAAAAAAAGTAATAAATTGATGGACTTTATTGCTATTAGAATAATATCTTTGCTAGGAATCTTTTAGTTGTAAAACATTTTGATAGCCTTTAGATCAGTGTGGGATGCAACCCATTCACTTATAAACTTTATGTAGAACTGAATATTTTATTGTGTTTGCTGACTCAATTTTGAAGGAAGATAGTCTTGAAAGTTGATAACATGGTCACAGCTTGGTGTGTACTAATTTAATGTCCTTGCACTGATTGAAAATATTAAAAGTTAAGTATTACTAAACTATCTATGTGGAGTATGACATACAGTAAAACCTCCATTAACTGATTCTCTGTCAACCAAAAACTTGTTTAACCTAAGTGTGTGTCTCGTGTAACTTTTTTTAAATATACAATATATATATAAAATTTAGAAGTTATACTGCACTATGTACTGTATTTATGAAATGCAAAATTTATGTGGTATACTCATTGTATACACTTTTTATTTTTAACTGCAAAAATTTATGGCCTGAGTATAACAGCAACATATTGTGTGTTTTTCAGGAACTGAGTAGCATGGTATGAAAATTTCCAAATGTAGGACATTTATGAAAAATGCCTGACGAGTTCCATCGATAGCAGAATGATACAGTACATATATTGAAAATAGCCTATATTGCACATAACTTTTTACAAAAGGAAATACCTTACTTAATGATCTGTCCTTGCTGCAGTTCTTTTCCTTGAAGCTGTATTTAACAACTGAACCTACTTTGGAAATAAGGTTGGTTGGTTCCTCAGTTTAGGGGCTGCGACAACATGGTCATGTAGCCCCGTGTACTTTGGGTGTGTGTAGAATCTGTCTGATAACCAGTGTTAATTGTGATGACTGTTTTCAATTCAATTGAGGACTGCAGACATTGAAATTTTTCAAGTAGTTCCTACTTTTCCCGCCAAATGCCACCGTCAACGACTACTAGTTGAGAACTTGATTACCAGATGCCACCGCAGTCGGCTCCTGGCGAAGAACCTCGGAACCTAAGAGCGTTCGAATGTTTAACCTATATATAATTCAGCTTCACACAGGTGTAATTAGTGGAAGGTTCTTTAACATGCCATAAATCTATGACATGGGACCGCCGTTTTTTTTTTTTTTTTTTTGGAAAGAAGACACGAATTATTTTCTTGAAGCACATGTTTATAAAATTCTTCAAACAACATGTCTTTGCAATTGAACTTCACAAGTAACATTCCTTTCACTGATTCTACCAACAAACGGTTCCTTTCTTTAGTCCATTCAGCATTTATGAATGAAAACACATGTTCAGTGGAGGCATTGCTGCCTAGTATGGCAAAGAAAACTAGCAAATGTTCAAAGGTACAGAAAATACCATACCTCAATGTTCTGGCGCTTATTAAAGAAAACAGACCATTGTTGGTCTAGTGTTGTGTATTTATCCAAATTTGAACCTTTAAAATAAGCCTTTACGTTGCAGAACTGGTCAAATAATTTTGAATCATCTTCTGTATTTCTACACCCCTGTAAATATTGAATACATGGTATGATATCCTGATATGATATATTGAATGTTAGTAATACTTTCAGTGGTCTGCCATATTATTATACTCGGAAAGAAAATAAAGTATTTGATAACATTCTGGCCAGAAAAAATATATTTCCAGTAAATGTTACTGCATTTTCTTAGCACGGTATATCTTCATACAAGCCTTAATATATTGACGACTAATTCAATGGAATTTTATGCGAACTCAAACTGGCGGCTGTGCCAAATTTTTAAAATTTGGTATTTCTACCAATGTACATTTACATATTGCTTGATTAGGACACAAGAAATAAAAATAAGATTTAAAAAATTTGGTATTCTACCAACATACATTTATATTGCTTGATTAGAACACAAGAAATAAAAACGAGATTTTTAATATTTTGCACAGCCGCCATTTTAAGTTTCTATAAAATTCCATTGAATTAATCGTCAATATATTAAGGCTTGTATGAAGATATACCGTGCTAAGAAAATACACTAACATTTACCTTTTTTTTTCTTTTTTTCTGGCCAATAAGTTACCAAATACTTTATTTTCTGAGTATAATAATATGGCAGACCACTGTATTTCCACCCTTGGAAGTAGTGCCCTGATCACAAGGAGTTGATGAACGATACAATAACATGCTGTCTTTAGTCTAAAACCTAAATCAGCAATCTTGTAACGAAAAATGCTGGACATTTTCAATTAATTAGAAATGCCGGTCGGACATATCCAAAATGAATGCAAAACAGGTCATGTCTGGCAAAAGCCGGATGGTTGGTAACCCTAGGTATGAGTAATGCTGTAACTAGATACTGTGTTGCTCATTTGAGTGATGCACTCGCTGTGAACAAAGACACAAACAATATCATACAGTAGAAACAATTCTGAAGAAAAGTATTGTTGTCACTAGCTGGTCAGTGAAAATTTCAGACTTTATCTTCAAGACTTAGTGAAGAATCTGTATTTAAATGCGGCAATTCCTACTGTATGCTTTGTACCAACTTTCTGTCAAATTTACATAATGCTTTCATGTAACTGTTAAGTCAGTTTCTAACCTTTAAACTCTAAATTTTTCAAAATGCTGTCAGCACCCTTTATTTTGGTTAACAGAGGTTTTACTGTATTATAATTGGAGTTTGTAGTTTATAGCATTTGAAAACCATACTAAATTTAGTGTTTGGGAGTGTCTTAAGATTTTCAAATTTAGCATTTTGTAGCAATTTGGTTAGAAACAAGAATTATGTGCAATTATGTAATTAAAAGAATATCGTCGGCTTTAACTCGTGTCCGAGTATAGATCTTCCAAAACAGTCTAATATAATCTAAGGTTGAGGTCTGTGGACATGTTTGCGGTGACTAAACAGCCCAATCCTTGCATGAAACAAACTTCCACAGAGATCACAGAGAACTGTTGGTGGAGGGCGTGGCTATGCTGCACGGAGCTTTCGTGCTTGTCGCTTGGCCTTAACAAGTCTACGACGTTCTTCTTCAAACATTTTGACAGCAGCCGGGATGGTCTGGTGCCAAGTTGAACGGAATATAATTCAAGCATATAAAATATGGTATATTGGCTTTCACGGCCAGTGAATTAAAACTTGGCAATTTTTCTAGGTTTGTGCCGTGTCTTGTGTGGGGTTTCGCGTAGGACACCAAGCTGGCTCATCAGAGGGCTCTTGGTGTCCCCGCCCGGACCCCTCCGCTGATGAGCCAGCTTGGTGTCCTTGGCAAAACCCCACACAAGACACGGCACAAACCTAGAAAATTTGCTGAGTTTCAAGCATATAATATTGCAAATTATGTTATTTAGTAATTAATGGTAGCTTTCTTTAGCTTAAAAATGTTTACCTTCCTTAAAAAAGCAAAAAAAATAACACCTCGCAAGTACAGTCAATCAAAAATAGATTTTTTTACTTAAAAATAAATATTCTTAAACAATATTATTATTTGTGCAAAGTAATAGTGTTTTTAAGAAAAGTAATAAGTTTTTAAACAGTAACCATAAGATATCATTTATTTAATGGAAATAAATTTTAGATTTTAATGGAAAAAGGTTTTTATTTTCAGTTTTTCACTTATTAAAAACTTCAAAAATCTGTAAGATGAGGTCATAAAACATGAAGATAAAACAGTTGATTAGTTTTCTATTGTTAATGCTAAAAACTACAAACTGTGACTATAATGGTCTTCCAGTCTGGAGTACCGTACTATTACTCTCGAGTATCTCAGTCAGGGATTTGCTTTATACAAGACAATACTGTTTGTGTGTCCAAGTAAGTGAATAGATTACTGAAATAAAATGTTTCATTGGTGCCAAGATGTGTATGAGTGGCTTGTTTTCTTGTTGTGTGAAATGCTATACTGTATTCATATGAATTTAATGGATGTCTATAAACAGTGAAAGGAGTGACTTGTAGGTAGCCTAATGGTCACACTAGTTACCTTTCTAGTCAGACCAAGATAGGTGTGGGTAATCTCTCAAACATTTGTCATCCAAATAGTTCATGCTTTATTTATCATGATGTTTTTATTTATTTATAAATAATACAAATAATGATGCAATCAGTGGATGATATGCAGGAAAAGAGGTTAGGAATACAAACTCAACAGTTTGGTGGACACTATAGAGCATCCAGCGTTTAGAAAAGACTGTGGAGTCTTATGGCGACAGTGTTGCTAACTCTAGGCAGAGGTAGCGCTGACGTCATACGTTATGTACCTGCTTCGAGTACTGTGCTTTCATAAGTTAGTGACACAACACAACCACAGCAGCTACTTGAAGTAGAACACGCACAGGAAGGAGCAGTTTTGCAGGTGTTAACGGATTGGACCAGTATTAAAGATACCGTACGCGAAGAGAACCAATAACGACATTCATTTAGTTGTGATATGACGCATTACTGATTGACAGATGTCGAGAACACAACCCTTCTTTCCTCCTCAGACGTACTGTATGCTGACGATGTTAACAATTTTTACGTCAGCAATACTGTTATCATCACTTCTTTCTTATTAGTTAGGCTATAATTTAGTTTGTTTCAATTCTATTCTTGTTGTTTTGTTTAGATTAATATTTGTAATATTGTAGTGAGTTAGCCATGCGGTTAGGGGCGCACAGCTGTGAGCTTGCATTCGGGAGATAGTGGGTTCGAACCCAACTGTCGGCAGCCCTGATTCGATCGAACAGAAAATAAAACGGACACACAGCAATAAGCCAGTGCCGGATAGTGCTTCAGGACTTATGTTGCCAGCGGAACTGAGCACATGCTCCACTTCGGGCGAGCATGCAGCACTGGACGAGGCTCTTCTTTCCAGCGTGAACCTCGATGTTAGGCCCCTTAAAACAATAATTATCATCATCATCATCAACCTCGAAAATGTTTAAATTACTAAGACGTAATATAAACGATACTTGTATGCAATAACAAAGGTAATCAATTGGCAGGTAATTGTAGGAAGCTATTATGACGAAAAATATATATGTTCAGAGTTCCTTCATGATAAAAGGTGAGGTAACAAAACCAGTGTAGGGGGGGTTTCCGTTAAAAGTAAAAGCCCATAAGACCCACAGTCTTTTCTAAACGCTGGATGCTCTATAGTAGAAACAACAAGGAGGAATATGCCCAAACAAATAAACTTGATATCTCTCACTCGTTCTCCTGAACCTGGTAGTTGGTGGGTAGCATGCCTGTCTTCATCCAGCGACTTTCTATCTTGAGCCAACTGCTTGATGAGTTATTGGGACGACGCCCTTTAATTCCATCGAGGAACTCTGCTCTTGGTCGTCCTCTTCTAGTCTTCCCTTCCAGTTTCCTTTCAAACAGTGTGGTGCACCATGATGAATGTCGGAGTAAGTGACCAACCCAACTATTTTCTTTTTTTTGTGATCATTTTCCCTAGACTGATTGTTTCTTCAGCTCTCTGGAGGACTTCTTCATTTGTTAGCCTGTCAGTCCAGAGTATTCGTAACATTCGGCGCCAGCACCACATTTCAAATGCATTTATTCTTTTCTTATCAGCCTTTAATAGAGTCCAGCTTTCAGAGCCATAGGTCGCAATGCTCCAAATGAAGCTCTTAATGAAATGCTTTCTCACTGGTAGGGATATAGCCTTGGAGGTCTTTTTTTATTAGAAACTTCTTTAGGCTTGGCTATTCGAGAACGGACTTCCTTGTCACATCTCCCATTAGATGCGATGATGCTTCCCAAATAACTGAACTGATTTACTTGAGCCAATCTTTCTTGATATGGTTGGTTCTTAAGTTTAGGGGCTGCGACAACACGGTCATGTAGCCCCGTGTATTTTGGATGTGTGTAGAATCTGTCTGATAACCGGTGTTAATTGTGATGACTGTATTAGTGTGTGTTATCTGTTTTTTAATTTAAGTACAGACTGCAACTTAAAATTTTTCAAATAGTTCCTACTTTTGCCGCCAAGCGCCACCGTCAACAACTACTAGGCCAAGTTCAGAAGTTAGCTAATAGACTCCACCGCAGTCGGCTCTTGGCAAAGAACGTAGAAACCTAAGAGCGTTGTTTACATTCTTAACCTATCCAATTTAGCTTCACACTGGTGTAATTAGTGGAAGGTTCTTTAACATGCCATAAATCTATGACATGGAACCGCCGGCTTTACTTCCCCTCCGAAGGAAGGCATACTGAGGGATTTTTAACGCTCTTAAAAAAATCCGACGGCTTCGGCCGGGTTTGAACCCGCTATCTTGGGCCTAGAAGCTCAGCATGCTACCGACTACGCCACCAAGGCCATCAAATAATCTTGCCTGATAATGGAATGAATTCACATGGCTTCCTCATTTGTGTTTGCTTGGGGAAACCCATACTAGGCAAATGCACCTTAGTGGTGAGAATTAATATTGTATCCTTCAGTCGGTCAACACAGTTCCAATTACTGGAGTATGTCAAAAAATAACCTGAAACAAATTTACATGTGATTAAGGTATGTATATTTGTTATGGACTATAGAAGAAGGAGAAAACTTAGGGGTGACATATTTCACTCTTCAACCGGGCATCTTCAGATCTTCATATACAAGACAAAATAGCTCTACCAAACCTATTACTGGTGAAAGTCAGCTGGTCTTAATTATTAAAAATTAATATTTTAAGTGTTACAAAGGACAGGTTAACTCAATATTCCACCCCTTAAAAGAACAACGATCATCAATATCACAGTGGTAACAATGAAGCAGATACCCTTGCATAGCACAGCTACTAACTTTTAGCTGCCTGCTCCCTGTCACCAACGAGGTAAGGGAACTAGAGGAAAGGAACCAGCTTATTCATGCATCACACACGTTTGAGAAGTATTTTGACATACTGTATGTCTTTGAAGGTGGATATTGTTATTCCACCAATCTACTAAAGCCTCTGACAGACATGTAGTGTATCCAACTGTTGAGATTGCCCCTTATATTTGTTCCACCTACTTCACCCACTAGCCTGTCATTGTTATTTGTATTGTTATCTTCCTTTTACTGTTTTATGATTTTACTATTTACCTGCGATATTCTTTATGTATATAACGTACAGCATATTTATTTTTCCCTGTTCACCTACAGGTGGAATTAGCTGTTTTTGAACTGGTACAAAATGTGGTTGTTATTTTTGTGCAAAAAATAATGTGTGTGTGATATTGTTATGGTAAGCTTGAGCGTGTAATGTTTTATTGGACAAGCATTCTCAATAAGGCCATTACAGTAGAAGCCTAATATAACACAGTCCAAAATGTTGCAGATTTGAACTTCATGCAGTAATGCCTTATAGGTCCTTCCAAATGCATCATTAATACTGAAATTCCTATTCTTACTTCTAGAAATTCAGTAAATGTGTATTTTAGAGTGTTAATTTACATCATCATCTATAGCCTTGTGTCTCCAACCACCATAAAACAATAACCTTAAGAAGAATTGTACTGCCTTACGGTTTGCCATGTCATGCTGCACTGCAGTCCGCTCAGTACGAACACTGTTCACCGAATGCAGGCAGGTAGGCCAAGCCAAAGTTGTACCCCCACTCCCCGCCCTACACTTCCCCAGGCCTTACGTCTCATTGGAGCGGTCAGCATGCACACGGACAGCGTATTTTGAGACTGCCACTTCACAGATTCCTTGGACGAGGTTTAGAAATGCTTTCCTGAGACTTGACAGTAAGGGAAAATGAGCAATTGGTCATTTTATCACAATCTTTTATTTCTAAGAATCATTGAATCCAGTTACAATGCTATGAAACTTGATGCAAGTTTTGTAGTTCCCTTTACCTAGACTGTTATGAATTTTTTTAAATTAAACTTATGTATTGTCATATATTGTTACAAAATTATTTACATACAATGTTCTTTGTCATTTTTCATTCACAGGTTTCCAAATCGGTTAAAGCCAGATTTTTTTTGCATTTGTGGTATCAGCAAATTTTAGAATCGTTAGCTCAATACTGTTTTCTCCTATTGTAAGATAGAGTGAAACCATTTTCATCTATGATCAAAAGGCTGACAAAATGCAAAGTTAGTACATTATAAAGTATTAAATGTACTATTTTTTTATTTATTTATAGAAATGTTTGTTTGGACATAGATCTAACTTCCAAAATAACACTTATTTTAACCAGACCTTCTAGGAAAGTATCTTAGGTCCCAAAATTATCTTAGGTACCGTGAATTAATTTTTTCCATAAGATGAGATTTTAAATATTCAGCCTGTTTTAGGATTGTTTAAAATTTGAAATTCCTTGGACGAGGTTTAGAAATGCTTTCCTGAGACTTGACTGATATTTTCAAAACCAGAATTGGTGGTTGTCCTGCATTATGTAAGAATTTTTGTCATTTTGCTAGTCTATTCGATTGTCAGTGTGTAAGTCAAGGGAAATATACAGTATATCCATTTCTAGACCAGAGATCACCACCGTGGTCAAATTTTGTAGGCAGATTAGCAGTGCTGGTTGGCCACAAGCTGCCAATGACTCGAATCTCTAGCCTTTGACGGTGGTGAAGTTAGGGGAATGAGTAACTGTCTTTGAATGTAGGCTGAATTCTAACAACCATGCCCAATTGCTAACTGAGCAATTTGCCAAAAACAAACAAAAAACCACAAAACAAATATTAACAGCAATCTAGATCTCATGCAACATACATGGTCTCTGAACATATTTGATATTTTTAAAACCAGAATTGGTGGTTGTCCTGCATTATGTAAGAATTTTTGTCATTTTGCTAGTCTATTCGATTGTCAGTGCATAAGTCAAGGGAAATATATATCCATTTCAAGCTACTGTCTGAAAATATTAGCAAGGAATGCTAATTTGGATAAAACAAATACTATATTTTCAGGTCCTTTATCTAAGGCAGGGGTCTCCAAACTTTCCAGCCTTAGGGCCATACTGATTACTCCTGTAAGTTCCAAGGGCCAAAACCATATTATCATTGTTGCCGGTGGTAAAAAGTGAAATAGTCCACTGATGAAAAAAAAAGTCCGAAAAAGTATGCAACGTTGAAAAAAGGCTGCAAATCGGACTAAAGTCCGCAAAACGGCAACACTGCGTATTATTAATTTTCCTGTCATTATCTGTAATTTCTAGATTAGTCGTAGAGTACGAGCCATGAGGAGTAACGTGACACGACATCTGGTGGACACAAGCGGAAATAGGTAGTACCTTCTATCGCTAACAGATGGCGCTAATAGCACGTACAGAGTAATCTCGTTGGTTCGAGAGAGTTCTGGTGTCTTCCACTCACTTCTAGATGGCAGTAATTGGAATATATAAGAAGGCTAGTTGCGCAACCACAAGTCAGTTCCTATGACACTGTTGTGAAATAAAATAGTGCGTACCTCCTTAAAACGTGTTTGTGCGTGTTTAAGTTTAAGACATCTTTGTAACAGTATTTTGATTTGAATTGTTGCTTTTGTGTGTGATTTAGTAGTATGGAAAAAAAGCGAAAAATTGATAGTGAATGCAGAAAATTCAAAGATGAGTGGAACATTCAGTATTTCGTAATTAAGTCCAGTAACAAGGCGCTATGTTTGATTTGCAATGAAAGCATAGCCGTTCTCAAGGAATATAACATTAAACGTCATTATGAAACAAAACATTTTCAAAATTACTCAAAATATACAGGAAGTTTGCGGACAGAAAAATTCGAAGCTATGAAGCGCGGATTGAAATCGCAGCAATCTTCATTTACAAAACTCAAAACCGAACAAGAGGCTGCAACTCGTGCCAGCTTTCGTGTGGCTCTTGAAATTGCAAAATGTGGAAAACCATTCACCGATGGAGAAATGATCAAAGAATGCATAATTGCAGCAGCCGAAGAAATGTGCCCTGAAAAGGTAAATTTATTAAAAACTGTCAGTATGTCAGCAAACACTGTGGCTCGAAGGGTAGAAAATATCGCTGAAAATATATCCTCTCAACTGTTCGACAAAAATGGAGATGTTGAGTGGTTTTCTTTGGCCTTGGATGAGTCAACGGATGTGTCAGATACTGCTCAGGTGTTGATTTATATTCGAGGAGTAGATAAAAGCTATGAAGTGCATGAAGAACTTCTTGATATGTATAGTATTCATGGCACAACTACTGGTACAGATATTTTTAAAGGAGTTGAAATGGCCATTAATCAAAAGAACCTTCGATGGAAAAACTTGAAATGTATTACAACTGATGGAGGCAAAAACATGAGTAGGAAAGATGAAGGAGTGGTCGCTCTTGTGTCAAAGGCTGTAGAAAATGACGGTGGTTCAAAACCATTAGTCTTACATTGTATCATTCATCAACAGTCTTTGTGCGGAAAATGTTTGGATATGTCTGAAGTTCTGAAACCAGTCATATCAACTGTTAATTTTATGAGATCTTTTGGGCTGAATCACCGACAATTCCGACAATTTATTGAAGAGATTGGAGAAAATGACTTACCTTATCATACTGCCGTACGTTGGCTTAGTTGTGGGAAAGTCCTTCAGCGCTTTTTTGAACTTCGAGCAGTGATCGAAATTTTTTTGAATGAAAAGCATCGCCCTCTTACTGAATTACAAAACAACGCATGGCTGTGGAAGTTAGCATTCTATGTTGATTTGACAAAACCTGTGAACGAACTGAATTTGAGATTGCAAGGAGAAAACCAGCATCTTCCTGATTTATACACTAATATCAAATCATTCCGGAAGAAATTGATACTGTTTCAATCACAACTACGAAGTAAATGTTTTTCACATTTTAAAACCTGTGAAATATTCAGCCACACCACTGAGACTGAGTTTCCTATCGATTTTGCAATCGAAACTTTGAGTGCTTTGAAAATAAATTTTGATACTCGTTTCTCGGACTTCGATGCCTTTGCGAATCAAATTAAGATTTTTCAGGATCCTTTTGATACTGACATTGAAACCCTAGCCCCGGAACTTCAAATGGAAATGATTGAACTACAGTGCAGTGATATAATTAAGAACAAATATCAAAACTCATCTTTGTTGGAATTTTATAAGAGTCTTCCACTGACACAATTTGATAATTTGCATAAATTTGCTCGTGGGCTGTTTTCTGTTTTTGGTACTACTTATTTGTGTGAGAAGACCTTCTCCAGAATGAAGTACACAAAAAATGTTTACATATCTAAATTAACTGATGAGCATCTTAAATCTCTTTTAATAATTGGTACAAGTAAAATTAGTCCACAACTACAAACTATTGTCAGTGGAAAATCTCAATTACATAAATCTCATTAGTATTTCATATGTCTGCATGTTATACATGTCTTTACTCATTACAATTCTGTGTTTCTTTATCCAACTTATCACAAAAACAATAACAATAAGCCTACAACAATGTTATGAGTAGTTAGTCCATGACCATATCAATGTAGATGTCATATTAATAATTATTCAACATAAAATTAGAATACTTCAGTAAACTAAATTTAATTTGCTATAAAATAATATGTTCTCTAAAAGGAGTTTTCAAGTATGCTAGCTCTCCGCGGGCCGGACAAAATCTGTCCGCGGGCCGGATGTGGCCCTCGGGCCGTAGTTTGGAGACCCCTGATCTAAGGTATAATACTGGTGTGAAATATGTCCCCTAAGACCTGTGTTATAGTAGGCTTCGACTGTAGGTAGTTGGGTATTGTGCTGACTGTACAGCAGTAGTTAAGGAATTGAAATGTCAAAAACTTCTCTGGAGTTATGGTCATAGTTTCTGAAGCCTAATTATATGTGTATCTTGATAAATGTACATTGCAGTCAATTCATCATGTAAAAGAACCTTCCAATCACAGCAATATTGAGGTAGAATATTTCATTGGAATGAAAGCATTGTAGATGTTAATTGTGGAGAAATTAGAACTGTACTATTGTAGAAAGATGTTTACTGAAGAGATTTTCTTGCAACTCCTTGTTTGTGCAGCTATTTCAGAAACTCGTGATCTTATTCCATGTGCAATTTTATTGTAAACTGCAACCAGACTAATGAAAACAGTGTGTGGAATTTAGAGGATTCTGTATACAAACATTGTCCAGACTAAAATATAGGATGATTAATTAAGCAACTAATTATACTAATCTTTAAAATATACAGTATGTATTATTTAAGAAATCAACAGGAATTTTATATCTTCTTATGAGGCTTGCTTTATTGGAGGATGTTTGTATGAACAAACCTAAACCTTTTTTAGGACAATTTTGCAACTTAACCCTCGGATACTCGCGCGGGCTACATATGTAGCCCAGTGATTTATTTTGTTGTAGCGCAGAGTATATTTTATACTAGTATTATTGAGATTCTCTGTAGCTGCCTGTTGATGCCGTATTTAACAGACGGGTGTGATTCCAACTGTACCATACTGACACCAGATGCATTAGAAGTCTTCTGGGCTACAATAGTAGCCCGCGCGAGCATCGCTGTTTCAGAATTGAGCGTGCAAAGGAAACGTTGCCTCACAGGAGGCGGCCATGTAAATGACTTTCAAATCAGGCAGTGTTTAGATGAAAGTAATGATAGGTTGAGTGTAGTGGAAATAAAGTAGGCGGTTGCTTCTTGTGTGGACGAGGAAGGGATAAATCAACAAGGAACAGATGCTCAAAGTGCAATGAAGATCTTCTCGGATCATTGTATCCATTTGCACAGAATGCTTGAGTGACAAATTAATGTGAGAATGCTTATGGATTTCCTGGGCTATAGATTTTAGCCAAAAGGTCAAAAATAAACTTCAAAACTTCGAGAAAAAATAAATGAAAATACTGAAATTGTTCATAATAAGTGCTGATTTTCTAAGGAAATTTTCTAACTTAGTATTATTTTGTTTAATTCCAATCCAAATATGCACTAATATAAGTATTTAGGTTCACATAAAAATAATTTAACAGCTCTAGTCCCATTAGTTTTATTTTTGTTACAGTTTTACCGAAGATGTATTATAAAATCGAATTTTCTTCTTAGATTTGTAATTTCTCTCCATATGAAGATAAAAGCCTACATAAAATCTTCAGATTTAGCTTAGAATGCTAATATATACTACTATTTATCATATTATTGAAACAGAACACCAAAAATAACGTGTGCAAGTCCATCAGATTGAATAAATGTTTGGGCTACATATGTAGCCCACGCGAGTAACACTGTATCTATTACTAGCGCGAGTGTCCGAGTGATAGGAAGCAGTGAGTGCTATTCAAATGAATGGAAGATCTGTGTGGCACAAAGGCAGGAACTAAAATGATTAAACTTAGTACCGTACTGGAATTTGGACTTGTCTGCAAGAATTGTAAAAGAGGTTTCTGTTCATTTGCCACAATTCTGAATCCAACATTTCTACATACAAAGAACAATCAGAATGACAATTTTTAGAAAAGGCAAGGAGGGTGACATGTATCATAATAGCTGCGAGCTTAACTAGGTTAAGATGGCAGGGTGAACATTCAAGTTGCTGGCTGCTCATCTCAAGTGTTGCACAAGTGTAACAGATTTGTGTCCTCAGTTTGCACATAGTATGCACAGTACCAGTAGTAGAATAGATATTGTTATTCAAAACAAATGTACTGTAAACACATTGTTTTCATTAGTCTGGATATGGCCTCAATGACAGCTGTTCAGTGTTACTTACATAAGACACTGCATTTATATTTATGATGTTTCAAGACTTAGCAGTGAAAGTTAAGAATTCTATTTTTATATCCTATCTGACCATACACTGTAGAAATCCACACAACTTACCAATTTAATAGTTTCAGTTCTTCTTCTCTGAGTTTATCATAAGTGAAGAACGAAGGTTATATTTCTAGTTTTTATGAAAATATATGAAAGTGGCCTACTTCAGGCAAATTGTGTGGTTATGTCCATGTATATTTGCTTACCCCCATGTGATTTGATGAAGCGCACACAGTGCCTAATATACTGTTATCTATGACCATTTTTCCTTTGGTCCCCTATCGAGTTTGTATTATTGCATCCCATTTATGAAATTGTCCATTCTGTGAAGATAATTATTTCCGTGCCTACTTCATGAATCAAGTAGATACTGCAGTACCTTCTTCATGATAAGAGCAAACAGGAAACTGCCTCACTCCTGAATTGGGAAGTTATTCATTTGTTTTAAAAGTGTAGTATTGTGATCAGGGCCGGATTTAGATTTTATGCGCTCCTAGGCCCGTGGGTTCTTGCCGCCCCCTCTTCATATCATCGTGGAGGAGGGAGAATTTAGACCTCAGAAAGGTCTTTGTGAAGGTAATTTTTATTTTATTCTAATGTATCGTGAATTAAATCAATTAAATAAATTAAAATAATGAATCAACTGTTTCTAAATTTGTATATATAAACTATAAATAAATAGGCCAACGAGATATTAAAATAAGTTTAAACCGTTTGAGACTCATTATAGACTTACAGATTTACATATACACTACATCATACAACCTACAACTATGCATAACGAATTATTCAAATTAATCTGATATTCATATTCACTACTTACATTTTCTCCTAATAAATCATGAAACATTCCTGTTCTAAAGCTGAAGTCGAAAAATCTGCTGTTGCAAAACATTTGTTGGACGTAGACGTGTATTGTAGTCTTTAACATTTTATGGAAATTTTCTGACAAAAATATTTGCGGATTAATTGTGCGCCCCTAGGCCGGGGCCTATGAGGCCTATTGCTAAATCCAGCCCTGATTGTGATAACAAAAGATGAGAAATATCATGCTGGTGTATGCAAATTTGTATTTATATTGATGCATCATATCTTATTAAAACTTCGAATTTTATGCATAATAATGAGTTATTGAGCAGTCTTTTGATCATATATGTTTTGATCTTTAGAGCATTCTATTAACATATTTTAAAATTTTGGTAGTAAAACCTGTATTTTAATCTTTGCTATATACTGTAGGTGAAAAATAGTGAATTTCCTCAAAAAAATAAGATTGTTTTGACTTGCATATAGTAAGCTAAATGTTGTAGGTGAGTGATGGTGATAAGGACATCAGTCCTTCCCCTATTTCATGGTATGTGGACAACATCTATTTAGTGCATATTTATTATTTTTTTAAATTATCTACATGTGAACAGCCTATTATTCCCAACAAATTTAGAAAAAGTGGATGTGCTATAATGATATATTTACTTAAGAAAATAGTGTATTTTCTACAATGGTATCTAGTGAAAGAAACGAGTATACAGTAATGTAAATTCGTTGATTTTGATTTTTGATTGAATGTAACGATTTACATGAAAAAACATTAATATCAATCCAGAATACATTCGTTTAAACACCCAATTATCTTTTTTTTTTTTTTAATTAGCATTCTAAGGTCATATTCATATTCTGAAAAATTGAAAAAATGTGCATTTCATAATTTACTATGCATTTTCCTCCCACTCACCTCAACAACCAAACATCCAAACCCATTAATTCAGTCAACAGCACAGCTATAATTTTATGTATAAGAGCAAACACCCAGGTTTTGTTCAAACTTGATCAATTCAATAAATGGATAATTTTACAAATGGGGCATACATACATCTATAGGTTTTATGATGTGAACAATGAGAACCTTTACTAAGAGAATTTTACGTAATGGTAATTGCTGTATTGAATATAGTAAAGTACTAATACTGTTAAACTAGAATTTACAACTTTCAGTGACTGCTATCTAAGTGTATGAATGATGTTGATGGAAAATAAAAATAAAACAAGTAGTTCCGTAAAGAACTATACAGCCTATTTTCATATATCCTGCTCATGTTAATTTCTTCGAACAACATACAAAATTTCAGTTTAATTGCTGTAACAGATTCGTAGATATTGAGAACCGTCTAAATATTTCAGATTGTCGCCAGGTTGGATTTTTATTTTTGTACTATTACATTAAGATTATTGTGTACGTGTGGTATTCAAACTTCAATCGCATGATTAGAACACAAGAAGTAAAAACGAGATTTTAAAATTACGCACAGCAGCCATCTTGTGATTATGCAAACAATTGAAATAAATTAGATGCCAGTGGATCAACATTTGTATAAGCATTTAACGTGCAATGTTTCACAGCACTCGGATAGTTAATTCGCGAGAATCGTCCATTTAAATATTTATACTTCGCGTCGCCGCCATGTTGGATTTGTGCTCACCAGGTTAATGAAAGTCCTATAGGTGAACATATGTTCATAGTCTCTATGAACATAAAAAAATTCAGTTCGGTTGCTGTAAAAGATTCATAGATATTGAGAACCGTCTAAATATTTCGGAAGCTCGCCATTTAGGATTGTTATATGTATAGGCCATAGAATTATGTACCATTCAAGGACAATTATTGCCTAGGTTCATTATTCAAACTTTCACTTCGATCGCATGATTACGACACAAGAAATAAAAACTTAATTTTAAAATTTCGCACAGCCGCCATATTGAGGTTATGTAAACAATTGATTTAAATTAGATGGCAGTGCATTACAATCTGCAAAATCATTTACTGTACCATATTTCACTGCGCTCAGAGAGTTAAATCACGAGAAAAGTCTATTAAAATATTTCAAATTCGCTTGGTCGCCATGTTCGTTTTTTACTTTACAAGTTTATGAAATATACATGGATAAACTTGTACCAGTACCCTTTATCACCGTACAAAATTGCAGGGTAATATCTGTAATAGTTTCGGAGATATAGAATGTCAGTGAAATATTTCGCACAGCCGCCATATTGAGGTTATGTAAACAATTGAACTAAATTAGACTCCAGTGCATTACAATGTGTATAAACATTTGCTGTACCAAGTTTCATTACGTGTGGATAGTTAAATCGCGAGAAAAGTCTATTTAAAAGTCTCAACTTCGCTTGACCGCCATGTTTGTTTTGTAGTCACCAGGTTTTTGAAAGTCTCATAGGTGTACTTCTAGTAGTACCCTTTATCACCGTACACAATTTCAGGGCGATATCGGTAATAGTTTCGGAGATATTGAATGCTAGTGAAATATTTCGCACAGCCGCCATTTTGCATTGGTGAGACGTAACAAAATTTGAAGGGCACGGTCGAGGTCGCCGGGAATAGTGCTATGAACATACCGAGTTTCATTGAAATCGCTCCAGCCGTTTAGATTTTATTAGGGGGGGACACACACACGAATCACACACACGCACGCACGCACACACACACGGACAAAAGGTGATCTCATAAGCCTATTTTTTCAAAATTGAAAATAGGCTAAAAATGGTTGTGTAAAAAATAATAATGTATTATAGTATGTATAATCTGTTGTACTGATATGATAAATGATGTTTGAAAAGTTAAACAATGAATGACAAACCATGTCTGAAACCTTGCAACTCGGCGAACCCTTTCCTAAGGATCCCAACATCAGTGTTGCCAACTGTTGTTACCTCATTCACTAATTCCAGATTAAAAATCGCCAAAGAGTCACTAATTGAAACATTACAAGTTCAAATGTTTTATAAAATGTTATAAAGTTGTGGTTGGTTGAGATTACCAGCCCGTAAGACAATATCATCTCTTAATAATCTGAACCTCAATTTAGAAAAATAGCTATAAATTAAGTTGTAAAAGATTTTATTTAATTTTAGCCCAGTATAAAGTATTATACAATGTCTTCATTTTTGCTTGGCAAGGCGATTCCGCTCGACCTTAGTCGGCTGTTGCAGGTTGGTGCGCGGGGTCACCAGCCGTATTCCCACGCTCATGCTGTGGTAGACATGTGAGTTGTGAGCTAATCGGGTGTTTTAGAAAGCTACTGTGTACTGAATATCGTATTGTATAGTGTTTTATTATGATTGTGTGTGGTGCTGTAATGCCTTATGTGAAATATTTGTTACATGAACGTGTATATCTGCACAATACATACATAGAGTGCAGAGAATCGTACGCTAGAACAAGACAAAAGTTTTGAATGAAATTTCCAGGGAGACCCATTCCTATAAATCGGACAACAAGACAACTGGCTAAGAGATTCAAACGTACAGGTTCAGTAAACAATAAAAATAGACGTAAAGGTTGATATTTCCTTACTAAAGCTAAATTAACTGGAGTAACTGGAAACTTCATAAGGAGATGCCGATTATGTTTGGCAGCGGATGAGGAACATATTCAGCATCTACTGTAAACATGCTGAGTAAAAATGCACGATACTGATTTTAAGAACCGTATTCTGCCGTACATATGCGTGCCTGGTCGCCGGCAACTGAGCCGTCACTGGCAGAGCGTGGGAGCGAGAATATCCTTGCCAAGCATATATAAAGACACTAGTACAATAATAAACAAGAAAACTGTGGTCTAATTTGGCCTCAACACTATAATAGGTGAAAACAGTTATGAGAAGAGTTAAGATCAACGGAGGAGCACTCAAAATGACAAGGTTTGCAGACAACATATCAGTCCTGGAAACCAGTCGCATTGCAAACAGTGACTTGGAGGCGTCAAACGAAGAGCAAAGAGGTGTTGTTCGGTTTCTAACAGCGAAAGGAGTAGGGGGATCAGACATTCATCACCGAATGTCACAAGTGTACGGCAAACACTGCATGTCGCTTGCAAGGGTCAAGACGTGGCACAAGCGCTTCAGGGAAGGACGGGTTTCGTTAGCCGATGATGCCTGGTCTGGGGCACCCCTCTGCATTACCGATGACAACGTCCAGCTGGTTGAAGCACTCATTACCCAGGACCGCCATAGTCGCCGTGGTCGGATTGAGCTTCGGAAGTGTGTGCACCATCATGAAGGAACGACTGCACTTGCGGAAAGTGTGTGCCCAATGGGTGCCCCACAGTCTTCAGCCACACCAGGAAGCATGTCGAATGGCCTACTGTCTTGGTCTTGGTTGGACGATTGATGCATGCTGCAGCTCGCTTTGTATCGTCACGTAACGTGCACGCGTGCCCTCTAGCGACGGGCTGTGAACTTCCACGCTCTGGTCGGTACCACACCTCGTTACACACGCCACGATTAGCTGATGTCGTCACCGATTTGTGCATTCCAGCCTCCAGCTCGTTACTTTTTGAATGCACCTTATATTTTATCCCCTTTTCATCATCTGAAAGAAATACTACACAAATTAATTATAGATTAACACACTTCTATAACAAATGGTGGGGGTTTAATTAGATGGCAGGTTTCACTCGTCAAGCAAGCAACATCAAATCCAAATTTACAAGACAAAATAGCTTTACAAAACACTATCAAACCCATAAACAGTCACTGCTCTCCAACAACATCCCACTAAAAGCACAGCAAAATCTTTAAAAGTGTGGCTACTACTGCTGATAAATGCTTAAGTATTAAGCACCTGAAAAAAGAACTATTTACGGTATTTTAATATCTACAAGGTTGCAAGACTGAGAAATGACAATCCCACCCAAAAACAGTCTCCCTCCACCAACACTTTTCTTTTAAGCGTATGGCTTTGGGTGCCAGGAGTGTCCGAGGACATGTTCGGCTCGCCAGTTTGTAGCTGCTTCTATGAGGACACCCATGGGGTGAGCTACAAGTACCGTCGCGTGTTGTCTGGGGAGGAAAGTTTGAGTGTAAGGACGAAGAGTTGGAAGGTAGCGTCTGTGGCCTACAGTTAGGGACCAACCCCGGCATTTGCCTGGAAGGAAGATGGGGAAACCACAGAAGACCATCTTCAAGGTTGCCGGCGGGGTGATTCGAACCTCCTCGCCTCCTGGATGTGAGCGACTGGCTGCAGCCACACCGTAACGACCACGACTAACTCACCTGGTTCCACCAACACTGAAAAACGGCTTCTAACATTTTAAAATTTTTCATAATTTAACTACCATTGAATTTTTCTCTCGAAGCATTTACAAAATTAAAGCTATTATTTTGAAAAATAAGCAAAAATTACTGAAAAGGCTTCCTCTTTTCCCCTAGGCTAATTTCATCCTGGGGATTCCTTCTACTTACAGACTAATTACTGACACACACAAATGGTATACATAGCTTTGAAGTCATTTTTCAGTGATACCTTATTGATTTATGTAGCATATGGCTACATCACTAATCCATCATCATAATTTTCCAGCTCCAGTTTCCCGTGTGTGGTATACAAGTGCTCGCCATTTCTTTTGGTCAGAGTAGAGTTGCTGTTCTTCTACATCTTCCCATTTCACATTTAGTTTGTTGACCTCAAACTTCACTGTGTCTATCCATCGATTTCTTGGCCTTCCTACCGATCTCCTCCCTCTCACTTCTCTGTTGAAATAATTTCTTGGTGTTCTATTTCAGTCCAATCTCATGACATGTCCAAACCACTATGATCTTCATCTTCCTAGGAGTTCAGTGACAGGTATCTTGATATATTCTTCCTGTGTGTTAATTTCATTCCTAATCTTATCTTTCCTGATCCTCTGGTTCATTGTTTTGATAATTTCATTTCTGTTGCCTGGATTTTACTACTAGGCTTGTTGAGTAGGGTACATGTTTCAAGTCCATAGGTGAGAATTGGAATGAAGCAGTGGCATAGCCATGGGGGTTAGAACCCCCACCATATTTTAGACATTTTTACAAAAGATAAAATAACACAGTAACTGATAATAAACAATAAGCTAAATAAACATTTCTTTAATGAAATAATGGGCAGATGACCTTGTAGTTCCGCCCCTTAAAACAACAATAACTAATAATTAAATAATGACACTTACTGATGAGTTTATAACTCATGCTTTGTGGGAAATCGGTATGGTTGTGATTTGTGTCTGCATGAGCTCCTCTTGCCTTTTGGTCCGGCTCCCCATTGAGGCTACATATGTCTTCATGACAACATATAATTCCCTCCTATCGGGGTTGGCAATCTAGATTTTCCCCCACTAAATATTGCTTTTTTTCTTCAAACTGAGCCTAGAGCCAAATAATTTAAAATTCCTACTAGTGGGACAATTATATTTTCTTAACGGGAGGGAAGTTGTTAATAAATTAACCTAGTTTTAATTAAAAATAAAATGTTTTAAATAAGGACTAAAAAACTCCAAGGGTACATTAATACTAATTTGGAGATCGTTGTTAACTTTTTGAGTGTCAGATAGTCGAGTTGCTTCATGTTGCTATGTCCTGTAATTATGGTTATCCCCCAGATATTACAACCCCTCCCATTGGACGATCTTGGCTACGCTACTGGAATGAAGTAGATATGGAACATGCTTAATTTTGCTTTCTGGGGTATTTTGTCATCCCATAGTAGATTTCTCACTTGGCAATAAAAAAGAGAAGCTCTTTGGGTCCTGTTAAGGATCTCTTGCTTTATAGAGATGTCCTTTGAGACAACACTTCCAAGGTACTTGAAGTTAGAACAGATTGCAGCCGAGTTCCCTCTAGAAAGATGTTGGAACATGAGCCGTTCCTTTTGATAGATATTTCAACTGTTTTTGTTTGACTGATCTTTAGTCCAAATTCTTTAAACTTGTCATTCCAAAAGTTTAGTTTCTCCTGCACTTCTGTTTCTCCACATATCAACACATCATCTGCAAATAGCAGAGTGTTAGGCTCATTGTGATGTTCCTTGACCGATTTTATGATCCAATCCATGGTAACGATGAACAGGAGTGGTGACAAGGCACTTCGCTGTTTGACTCCTCTGCTTGTTTCAAACCAATTTGATCTACCATCCCCTACTTGAACACAGCTTAGGCACCTTTTGTAAAGCATCTTTACTTTATCAATTAGGAATTTTGGCACATTTATACTCTCCAGGCATTCCCAGATTTTCGTCCTGGGGACACTGTCATAGGCCTTTTTGAACATCACTAATTAAAAATTATAATTACAGTTAACTTACAAACTAATATCCAGACCACAGATGTAGTCTCCGTCATCACCAGGAACTCCGTTGGACCACCAGGCAAAGCTCTCCGAGGACACTCCCGAACTATATGGCGAACTGTCTGTTTTTCGGCTCCACAATCACAATCCGGAGGAGGTACTCTATTCCACTTGTATAGAAAATCGTCACATCGGCCAGTGTTGGTTCTTATTCGATTAAGCAGCGATCAGATCCTACAAGGCAAGCCAAAGCCAGGTGGTTTGGATGATACACACAGCATCTGGAGTTGTTCGTCGGAGCACAGGTCTGCCATGTATGTCTCCAGCATTCTCGGATGGTAAAACCATCTTGGCAGTTTCAGGGGAGGATGGCGAGAACGAAGCCTTCGTTTACTGATGGATGGTGTATCTACATGAACAAGGAGGTGAGGATTGTCCTGTAGTTTTTTATTCTCTCGGACCAGTGCAATCTCGCGCTGCACAGATGGAGGTGATATGTGGCTAAGTATAGGAAGCCAGGTGATAGGTGTGGGTCTGAGTGTACCATTTACAAGGCGCATGGTATGGTTGAGTTGAACGTCAACCAATCTTGTGTGAGCACTATTCATCCATGCTGGGGAACAATATTGCACAACAGGGTAAACCAATCCCAGAGCTGAAATACAAGGAGTTGATGCTCAGGAGCCACAGAGTTTCTGCATAATGTTATTTCTAGTTTTAAGTTTGGCAGCTGTTCTGAAGAGATGCTTATTGATAACCACACACAAATGGTGTTTTACAGGGTGATTCCCCAAGTCCCATTTTATTTAATATAGGAACAGCTGATCTTGCAAAATGCAGCAATGTCACGCTCTACATGTATGCTGATGACATGGTCATCGCAGCGAGAACAATTGACCTACAGGAAAGTTTCATCGAACTTATGAAGGGGGCTGAAGAAAATAGCCTACAAATAAACATGAACAAAATACTAAAAATGTTTCCGTAGAGGAGGGAGAGATGCACAACACTATTCAGTTAATTACAGTTGAATCCAGTTTATCCAAAATAAGGGGGCGCCCCACTTCGGTTGATGCATTTTTTAGGATAACACATGGAAAATATTTTCGGAAGTTAAATGTCGAAATAAAAATGCATAAACTGTAACGCAAAGGTGCATACTGTATATTAACAACAAAATGATTACACAATGTCACTCATTGTATAAAATAGTGATTTTTTTCCCCCTGAATTTTCTTGGTGCATCTATGTTGTGCCACCGTTTAATCAACTATACATCAGGTGGTGTAGATTCATTGCTTTGTTCAACAAAGCGCAAAGCAATCTGAAATAATGAAACAATTTCTGAATATACATTAATTTTATTAATTAAAGGGTGTGGTATTTTAATAAAATTTTGAAATCAATCTTGCCTCCAAATCCATAATCTGCTGGAACTTGGTTCTCAGAACTGCTTTTGTCAAGGTCCGAGTCGCCCGCTTCAACCCTTGGCAGCAACACGGAATCCACAATTTCTTGGTCTGTTAGAACAAGTTCAGCGTCATCTGATTGTAACCACTCATTCACCTCACACTGGTCAACATTCTCACATCCTGGAATTTGTTTCACCATCTCTTGCAGATTGATCATTTTCCTTATCTTCCGAAATTATCCCTTCATACAGTTTGTTCCAGGAATTACAAAGTCACGAATGTAATATGAATGAAGAAGGGTCGCTGGATTTTCACAGAGCATTTCAGTTATGCGGGCATTGTATGTATGTCTACCTCTTATTATTCCCGTTTTCAAACGGGGTCGGAGATGAGATGCGATGGAAGTCTTTGTGGCGGATGGTTTTTATGGCCGGATGCCCTTTCTGACGCCAACCTCATGAGAAGAATTAATGAGAGATTAAATGAATGATGGTGAATAAAACTGGGCAAAGGATGTGGAAGGAAGCGGCCGTGGCCTGTCAGAAGGTAACGTCCCAGCATTTGCCTGGAGTTGAAAATGGGAAACCACTAAAAACCATTTAAAGGACGGCCGACGGTGGGGTTCGAACCCACGCGTCTACCGAGTCAGCAGAGAGCTTGGCCCCATGACCTAACGCTGCGCTTTAGCGAGCGTAGCCAACACTGTTGGCATTTCAGTTAAGCGGGTATCTACTATATATCAAATACACTGAAGAAAATGGAAATTGCAACACCATGAAGGCATTGGTCGTTTGTGTTGATTTTCAAGATATGGAACGATGCCATGTAGGTACGTAAACGATCAAAGTTTCAGACCCGTTGGATTGTTGCTACAGGTCTCCCCATGTGATTGGTCGCGGAGGAATCAACTCCAGTATACGGACTCTGGTGTAGGGTAGTTGACTTGCAGTCTGTGCAGTGAAGTGTTCCCCGTCAAACATGCCTCGACGACAGAGAAGAGCACGCTATCAACAACTGTCGCCGTTTGTGACGGCTCGGATAATTGGGCTGTGTGAGGCTGGATTATCGCTAAAGACTGTCGCTACTCGTGTTGGCCGACAGGCATCTACGGTACAACGTGTATGGCAGCTGTGGTCAAATGAAGGTACCCACACTCGTAGACCTGGCACAGGCCCAGCGCGACAGACAACTGTGAGAAAGGATCGCCGCATCATTCGGATGGCCTGGATGGAACCCCATGCAACAGCAGCGCAAATTCGAGCAGCTGTGGCACCCCACGTTACACAACAAACAGTTGGTAATCACCTGCGTGCAGCTGGCTTATGATCCCGTGTCCCTGCAGAAGGTGTTCCATTGACCCCACAACAGCGACGTGTAAGGCTGGCCTGGTGTCGAGAACGATCGACGTGGGTCGACGAATGGCATAGGGTCGTCTTAAGTGATGAATCACGCTTCTGTCTTGCCCGCAGTGATAGCCGGAATCGTGTGCGCCGACTTACCGGGAGGAGGGGCCGCCCAGACCTTATTGTCAAGAGGCACACAGGGCCAACACCAAGCATTATGGTCTGGGGAGCTATTGGCTTTAATGTGAAATCACAATTAGTGCTTGTTGAGGGCACTATCACTGCTCGACAGTACGTTGATAGGGTACTCAATCCAGTGGTTGTCCCTATGATGGCGAACATTGCTAATGGGATGTTTCAGCAGGAAAATGCCCGGGTTCACACTGCACACATCTCCAGAGAGTCTCTGCACGACATCACAACCTTAGAATGGCCCGCCAGATCCCGGACCTCAGTCCTATTGTAACGTGTTTTTCGAGGGGTTTTATGCAACTGGCATAAGTCAGTAGGAAGCCATTCTATATTTATTTACGCGGCAAATTGTTCAGCCAAGAGAATTTTTCATGGTAATTTATTATTATTATTAATTTATTATAATTATTATTAAGGTATTTTCGGAGCATTTTATAAAAATTATTAGCATTCAGATAGGTTTTCTATGTCTTAGAAAACGCTATCCAGCAAATTATTACGAACGACGATATCATAGAAAATTATCTGATTACGGAATTTTACGGAGTTTTCGTCAGTTAGGGTATATCGAGAGACGTGACTCACTGGGATTTCAAGTACACGCTTAATCTTGTCGAGAAGCATGACGCAATCTTGGGTCGCAAGGTCTAGAAAAGGCGAATTGTTGGAACGGAAAACGACTTCTCCCTCTCGCGCGCCGAGTGTAAAGAAACCAGAGGAGGGGAACTAGCGGTGGGTCAACCAATCAGTGAGGACCACGCAAGCTGAAGCCGGCTGAAGAGTGGGGGAGCCAACGTGTGCATATATCGTTCGACGCGCCGTGAAACGAGAACTATCTGTGTAGAACTTGCGGAGTACGGTTGCAAGTGCGTGTCGCTCCGATGTTCAGTGGAGTTGAAGACTAACTTTTGCAAAACTTAACCAGTGCGGTTGTACGAGTGTTTGGGTCCGAGGTACGGACCATAGAATTATCTAAGGTACCAGAATATTATCAAATTCCGACGGAGATGACGACGTCCAGGAGACTGTGGGAAGCTCACAGCATCAGCAAGTACGAGGGAAATGCCTTGGCAATTTCCAATGGTAAGCGCAAATGACGCAGAAATACGCAATCTCTCATTTTTCTTTGTTTTACATTTCATATTTCAGTAACTTCATAGCTTGGAAATAAGAGTAAAATCAATTTATCAGACTCCGTTTTCACGTAATTTTCTATCGGTAATATTCAAATCACAACGCTCCAATTTAAATTTTGTACTTATTATTATTATTAATTTTGCTATACTGGTTTTATATAATAAATTCATTTCTTTTACAATGCAATCTTTGCTTTCAGTAGGTAGCATTAGATATAGACCAATTCCTTCTCCTGATACAATTGTTTGTTGGGTTAATGATCAAATCATACCACGATCTGAGTGAATAGTGTCTTGAAGGTGTTCTGCCACAGCTAGACGTTGTTAAATACAAATTTAGATTTCAACATTGCATTGAGGTCTTGGCGCCCATTAAAACAACATAGCTTAGGCAAAGGTAAACAGTTACATTTATCACCCAACAGTGTGGGCTAGCCAAACTGTTACACTATGGGACATGATGGGACGACAACTGGCCAACCGTCCTCAGCCACCCACAACTCTGGAACAACTGGTCCGTGCAGTGCAGCAAGCATGGGCCACAATTCCTCAGGAAGCGATCCAGGGCCTTATTGACTCCATGCCTCGCCGAATTCATCAATGTATTGCAGCTCGTGGTGGGCACATCCTGTATTGATTGTTGTCCAAACTTGCGGTCAGAGGGACCTGAAAATGTAATCATCGAATCACAACTGAACACTCGTCCTGCATGTTCAATTGCAGCAATGTAGCACCACTCCTTCTGGGTGTTGCAATTTCCATTTTCTTCAGTGTACCTTAGACTGATGTTCCAATCTACCGGAAGCACATTTGGAATTCATGTCAAAGATAAGGCTATAGCTGCAATACAAACCATCAATTATATTGACCACCTGCACACAGCAGTAGCCATCTTTGAAGCCAAAATAGTGCCAGTATTAAATTATGGAATGGGGCAGATGACCTTGCTGTTCTACCCCTTAACCCAACAACACAACTTACGGAATCAAGGTGGTATGAGACCCTCTACAGAAAAAGGATCTCAAAACCTGGGAAAATAAAACCACCTTTAAAAAAAAAAAAACAATGGGGGTTCTCAAAATTAACTTCTTCTAGACTTTACTGTATGTACTCACACTAGAGCCTTTCCTCACAGAATACCTAAGATAAGTTCACTCTACCAGGGATAGACTTTGGCAGGAGCGACTTGAAAAAGCAAAAGACATCAATGATGAATTTTATTGCACCAGTGCCATGATTGACAGTAGTTGGACTAAGCCATACCAAACACTGAGGCACATTGTGAAAAGATTTGCAGGATGGGTTCCACCATAAACTGTGTGTTGAACCAAACTTGCATTTCAGATGACACATGTGCTTGCAAACTCAGTAAAATGCAATGCCTTGCAATGCTCAAACAGTGAACACACTGCCTTGCGAGGCAAAACTGAGAATAGGAGGGTTTGATTTCCACCACAGCATCTTGGAAGTGGTTTTCTGTGGTTTCCCACTTCTACTCAAGGTAAATGCTGGGATTATTCTTAACTTAAGGCCACGAGCGTCTCCTTCCCAATCCACACCTAAATATACACGCTAATACAGCCATCTCAATAAGACAGGTTAGACAAACTCTACACACACACTAGCACATGGGGCTATATGACCACGATGTTGCAATGCCATTAAATAAATCAACAATATAATTAATTGTTTTATTTCTATATCCGGATACAATTCGTTCTATTTTGCTGGGAGAGAAATTATTACTTTTAGCTATTTGCTTCATTGTTTTAACGGAGAAATTGAACTTAAATAAATTGTCACAGTCATGAAGGTTATGGATAAGAAATAGTTTTGGGGAGAGAGCGGAGTGTATGTATTTCTCTCTCTCCCTCTCTCCAGTCCTTAAAGACTGGTTTAATGCAGCTCTCCTAGTCTAAGTCATCAGTATTGGAACAAGAATGACCAGTTTGAGACATGGTCTCTGATAGTGAAATGCTTCCTATACTTAATGGCATATTCTTTTTATCTGGTTATAACATTTCCGCCTATCTGATGTATACTGCAAGTTATTTTGTATATGCTGAAGTGAGGTGGCTTTTAAACTACATTAAAGTAGTTAAGTTTCTGATGTGACAAAGGAGTTAAAAAAATTAATTTGATGGGACTCATGAATTGCATGATCTATATATATAAAGCTCAATGTCTGTCTGTCTGTCATGTATACAAATCCACACCGTTTCACCGATCTGAACCAAAATTTGTATACTTACCCTTCGGATCCCTGCGGGTAACCCTGTCCACTTGAAATTTCCGACAGACCACCCCATTCCCTGCATTTAGGCCCTTTGTCCCAAATCTACACCGTTTCACCGATCTCGACCAAAATTTGTATACTTACCCTATGTAACCCTGTGAATAACACTGTCCACTTAAAATTTCGGACAGACCACCCCATTTCCTGCATTTAGGCCCTTTGGCAAACTTCTACACCGTTTCACCGATCCGAACCAAAATTTGTATACTTACCCTTTGCAACCCTGCGGGTAACCCTGTCCACTTGAAATTTCGGACAGACCAACCCAATCTCTGCATTTAGGCCCTTTGGTCCAAATCTACACCGTTTTACCGATCAGAACCAAAATGTGTATACTTACCCTTTGCAACCCTGCGGGTAACCCTGTCCACTTGAAATTTCGGACAGTCCAACCCAATCTCTGCATTTAGGCCCTTTGGTCCAAATCTACACAGTTTCACCGATCAGAACTAAAATTTGTATACTTACCCTTTGGTACCCTGCAAGTAACACTGTCTGCTTGAAATTGCGGACAGACCACTCCATTCCCGGAAAGTGGACAGGGTCCGTCCCAAAGGCAATGGAAAAAAGGGGTAAAACCGGACCCGCTCAGGATACCTTCAGGGTTGCCAGCTCCTGAACTCACCAGCCATGAGCCCTTGAGGATGTAGCACTATCCAGGGTGCACCAAGGCTACACACACCCTGCCTCCTTGAGGGTCTTGAGCAGAAGATATGAGATATTAAGAAAAGAATGAGGCTATCAGGAATGATTAGACAAGGGCCAATTAAGGCGGGAAAGTGAAAGAGTCGCTAGGCCTCGGATAACCTGATACCATCGGGGTCGGAAGAGAACAAGAGTTTGACCAAGGGAGGCTGACGGGAAAGAGAACTGAAAGGTGCCCGGCACCAGTAAGTAGAAGCAATGCCGGACTCAGCTGGGGTCCCGTGGTCGCAAACCCACGTCCCACAAGTTGGGACCCTGGTGGGTGGAGGGGGGAAGAGGGGGCAGGGGTGAGAATAGCTTGCTCATTCATCGCGAGGTGACATGAGAAAAATGACCAGACCCCGCCGTGTTACCTGTTATTGCTGACTATGCTGATGTTCATACAGGGTCTTTGTTCAAACCGCTGTAGTGTTACGAAAGAATGAGTGATTCACCGGTCAATGTGAATAGGACCGGGAACCCCCCCGAACGTCTGTCATCATATATCATCATCATCTGCGATATTCTCAGCTACGTGCAGCTTGGACCCGAGCAGTACTCGATAAGCTCTTTCACTACACGCATCGAGTATAGGCCTAAGCCAGAATATAACGTTCAGACTTTGGAAGACATCGAAGGTAGTAATCTGAATTACCTATATCAGATTTAAAATTACACCATGTTCGTTTAGTGGTCATTTTTCATTACCTTATTATTATCATAAGGGCAAATGACCTAGATGTTACACCCTTTATACGACTAATCACCACACACAAGAAGTCTTCATCGCCTGTGAATTTTGAAATATTTATTTCTATCACGGTAGTTTGTAAGTTTGTCGTGTCAATTCATCAGTAGTTTTCATTACCATCCTCATCAAAAGGGCAAATGACCTAGATGTTACGTCCATTATACTACTAAGTAACACCACAGTCTTCATCGCCTGTGATTTTTAAAATGTGTATTTCCATTAGTTTGTAAGTTTGATATATCTGTTCAGTAGTAGTCGTCTTCATTATCATCCTCATCAAAGGGGCAAATGACCTAGATGTTACGTCCATTATACTACTAAGCAACACCAGAGTCTACCTAGCCTGTGATTTTAAAAATGTGTATTTCCTTTAGTTTGTAAGTTTGATATACCCGTTCAGTAGTAGTCGTCTTCATTATCATCCTCATCAAAAGGGCAAATGACCTAGATGTTACGTCCATTATACAGTACTACTAAGCAACACCACAGTCTTCATCGCCTGTGATTTATAAAATGTGTATTTCCATTAGTTTGTAAGTTTGATATACCCGTTCAGTAGTAGTAGTCTTCATTGTCATCCTCATCAAAAGGGCAAATGACCTACAGTAGATGTTACGCCCATTATACAGTACTACTAAGCAACACCACAGTCTTCATCGCCTGTGATTTATAAAATGTGTATTTCCATTAGTTTGTAAGTTTGATATACCCGTTCAGTAGTAGTAGTCTTCATTATCATCCTCATCAAAAGGGCAAATGACCTAGATGTTACGCCCATTATACTACTAGGCAACACCACAGTCTTCCTCGCCGGTGATTTAAAAATATGTATTTCTATTAGCGTGTAAGTTTGATATACCCGTTCAGTAGTAGTCGTCTTCAGTATCATCTTCATCAAAAGGGCAAATGACCTAGATGTTACGTCCATTATACTACTAAGCAACGCCACAGTCTTCACCGCCTGAGATTTTTAAAATGTGTATTTCCTTTAGTTTGTAAGTTTGATATACCCGTTCAGTAGTAGTCGTCTTCGTTATCATCCTCATCAAAAGGGCAAATGACCTAGATGTTACGTCCATTATACTACTAAGCAACACCACAGTCTACCTAGACTGTGATTTTAAAAATATGTATTTCCATTAGTTTGTAAGCTTGATATACCCGTTCAGTAGTAGTCGTCTTCATTATCATCCTCATCAAAAGGGCAAATGACCTAGATGTTACGTCCATTATACTACTAAGCAACACCACAGTCTTCATCGCCTGTGATTTTTAAAAGCTGTTTTTCATTAGTTTAAAAGTTTGATGTACCAGTTCAGTAGTCGTCTTCATTATAATTCTTATCAAAAGGTCAAATGACCTAGATGTTACGTCCAACACCACAGTCTTCCTCGCCGGTGATTTAAAAATATGTATTTCTATTAGAGTGTAAGTTTGATGTACCCGTTCAGTAGTAGTAGTCTTCATTATCATCTTCATCATTAGGGCAAGTTACCCACATGTTACGCCCATTACTATAGTAATAATCACCAAAACATGGTCTTGCACGAACTATGATTCTTAAAAATGACTTTGTCTATTAATTTCTAAGTTTCATGTGTTCAATGCAATAATAGCCATTAGGGGCCAATGACCCATAATATGCTCCGTTCATATTACTTTTAAATAATACGACATAAAATCTTTCTTGACTGCGATTTACAGGTACATGGTACGCCCTTTGTTATAGTAACAATCACCAACGGCTTTCCACTGCGAATTTTTCTTTTAACTATTTCAAAATGCCTCTTAAAAAGCGACAAACTATTGGGAAAATCAGCCAACAAACCAAGAAAGTTAGATTATTAAGGGCTGCTGAAACACCTGAGCAGCGTCAATATCGGCTTGAACAGGACGAAAAAAGGCATGCTGAGTTCAGGGCTGCTGAAACACCTCAGCAGCGTCAAGACCGACTTGGAACAGGACGAAAGAAGGCACGCTGAGCTCAGGGCTGCTGAAACTCCTCATCAGCGTCAAGACCGGCTAGAACAGGACGAAAGAAGGCACGCTGAGCTCAGGGCTGCTGAAACTCCTCAGCAGCGTCAAGACCGACTTGAACAGGACGAAAGAAGGCACGCTGAGCTCAGGGCTGCTGAAACTCCTCATCAGCGTCAAGACCGGCTTGAACAGGACGAAAGAAGGCACGCTGAGCTTAGGGCTGCTGAAACTCCTCAGCAGCGTCAAGACCGACTTGAACAGGACGAAAGAAGGCACGCTGAGCTCAGGGCTGCTGAAACTCCTCATCAGCGTCAAGACCGGCTTGAACAGGACGAAAGAAGGCACGCTGAGCTCAGGGCTGCTGAAACTCCTCAGCAGCGTCAAGACCGACTTGAACAGGACGAAAAAAGGCATGCTGAGTTCAGGGCTGCTGAAACACCTCAGCAGCGTCAAGACCGACTTGGAACAGGACGAAAGAAGGCACGCTGAGCTCAGGGCTGCTGAAACTCCTCATCAGCGTCAAGACCGGCTAGAACAGGACGAAAGAAGGCACGCTGAGCTCAGGGCTGCTGAAACTCCTCAGCAGCGTCAAGACCGACTTGAACAGGACGAAAGAAGGCACGCTGAGCTCAGGGCTGCTGAAACTCCTCATCAGCGTCAAGACCGGCTTGAACAGGACGAAAGAAGGCACGCTGAGCTCAGGGCTGCTGAAACTCCTCAGCAGCGTCAAGACCGACTTGAACAGGACGAAAGAAAGCACGCTGAGCTCAGGGCTGCTGAAACACCTCAGCAGCGTCAAGACCGGCTTGAAATCGAACGTACGCGACTTTTTCAATCTAGGCAAACATTTAGGCAGTCTGATTTGAAATTAGAGGCATTTCAGTACGATCACACAATTATGGAATTCACCCCAAAGTAACAATTGGAAAAATGGATGGTGTATGCCATCACTGTCTAGCCAAAAAATTCAGATCGGAGTCGCCTGGAATATGTTGCTCTAACGGGAAAATTAAGCTAGCCGCTTTAAATCCTCCTCCAGAACCACTTCTTTCGTATACGTCAGGAACGACTCAAGAATCTAAACACTTCCTGAAAAACATTAGGAAGTACAATTCATGCTTCCAAATGACTTCTTTCGGTACAACAGCAATAGTAAAAGAAACTGGTTTCATGCCAACTTTCAAAGTGCAAGGACAAATTTATCATCAACTTGGATCAATTCTTCCCTTCACTACTGAGAATCCAAAATTCTTACAAATCTATTTTATGGGAGACGAACGACAACAAGCCGATCAACGTTGTAAAAATTTTTCCAGCACCAGAAGGGAGATTGTTATAGCTCTACAGAGGTTGTTGCAAGAGCATAATAACTTGGTAAATATGTTTAAGACCGCCCTGGATCGAATGCCAACGGATGAATATAAGGTTGTCATATCAGCAGACAAGAGACCAGTAGGCGAACATGAACGTAGTTTTAATGCTCCGACCATTGACGAAGTGGCCATTGTAATGACAGGACAAGAATTCGAGAAACGTGACATAATCATTCATAGACTGAGTGATGTTTTGCAACGAATTTCAGAAACACACAGATCGTACGATGCCCTTCAGTACCCATTAATATTTTGGGAGGGTGAGGATGGTTACCACTTTAATCTGAGGCAAACTGGTCCAATCAGTGGTACAGCCACGAATAAAAAGATATCAGCTATGGATTTTTATGCCTACAGAATAATTATTAGACCAGGATCATCAAACCATATACTGAAAAGCGGACAACTCTTCCATCAATTTATTGTTGATATGTACGCCAAGATAGAAAGTGAACGCCTGCTCTACATCCGATTAAACCAAAATAAACTTCGAGTAGATGATTACATTCATTTGCGTGATGCTGTAGCCAATGATGGCAATGTTGTGGACATTGGAAAAATGGTTATTTTACCGGCAACATTTACGGGAAGTCCAAGACATATGCACGAATATGCCCAGGATGCCATGTGCTATGTTCGGATATACGGATGTCCAGATTTATTTATTACAGTTACATGTAATCCTGCCTGGACTGACATTAAGGAAGAACTTTTCTGTGGCCAGGCAAGTACTGATCGCCATGATTTGACAGCGAGAATTTTTAAACAAAAATTAGCAAAGCTCGTGGATATAATAACCAAGAGTCATATTTATGGAGAAACTCGCTGTTGGATGTACTCAATTGAGTGGCAAAAAAGAGGCCTTCCACATGCTCACATATTATTATGGCTCAAAAGCAAGATACGTCCAACTCAAGTGGACAGTGTTATTTCCGCGGAGATACCCAGTAAAGAACAAGACCCCATGCTCTTTGAGATAATTACAAAGAATATGATTCATGGACCATGTGGAGCTATCAACCCTAAGTCACCCTGCATGAAGGAAGGAAAGTGTAGCAAAAAGTACCCCCGAGAATTTGCCCAGGAAACCCAAACCGGAGATGATGGCTACCCTCTGTACAGAAGACGAAAACCAGGAAACGGAGGCTATACTTCGAATATTAATCTTAAAATAAACAACCAGTACAGACAAACTGAGGTAGACAACAGATGGGTGGTTCCATATTCTCCTCTACTTTCTAAAATGTTCCAAGCACACATCAACGTTGAATACTGCAATTCAGTGAAATCCATTAAATACATCTGTAAATATGTCAACAAGGGTAGCGATATGGCAGTATTTCAACTTGAAGGACAAACCAGGACTATCGATGAGCCTACACAATTTCAGTTGGGAAGATATATCAGCAGCAACGAAGCAGTTTGGCGTATCCTTAATTTCCCAATTCATGAACGTTATCCAGCAGTTGTTCATCTCAGTGTTCACCTAGAAAACGGACAACGAGTTTATTTCACAGCTGATAACGCCCAAGAGAGAGCTGTACAACCTCCTAACACGACTCTAACAGCCTTCTTTCTTTTATGTCAACAAGATCCATTTGCTAGAACACTGATGTATGCAGAAGTTCCAAGTTATTATACATGGAATAAATCTACCAAAGTTTTCTGCAAGAGAAAACAAGGTGCTTTAGTTCCAGGACATGATGTGCGAGCAAGTGATGCCTTAGGCCGGGTATATACAGTTCATCCCAACAACGCCGAATGCTATTACCTTCGATTACTACTTCACACAATTCGAGGGCCAACATCATTCAAATATCTGAAAACTGTGAACGGGGTAGAATGCCAAACATTCAGAGAAGCATGCCAACAGCGTGGCTTACTTGAAAATGACCAACATTGGGACATAACATTGTCCGAAGCATCCCTCACATCTTTTCCATCTCAACTAAGAAGTCTCTTTGCAGTTATAATAACAACTTGCTCCCCATCGAACCCTCAGGCTCTTTGGGACAAATATAAAGAAAGCCTTAGTGAGGATGTACTTAGAGAACAACGAAGAGTTAATCCAGCTTTGGTTTTGAATTTTTCTCCTCATGTACTTAATGAAGCCCTCATAATGATTGAGGATAAATGCAATGGCAAAACTCTCATACAGCTTGGTTTGCCAGCCCCATTACGCACTAATACTGACGTACTTGATAGGGACATATTGAGAGAAAGAAGCTTCAACACTGATGAGTTAAAAAGGTTCGTTGAAGACAAAAAGCCTCTCTTAGTTGATGACCAAAGTTTTGCATATAGTGCCATAATGGACTTAATCAATAACGGAAATGGTGGAATTGTGTTTCTTGATGCACCAGGAGGAACAGGAAAAACGTTTCTCATTAATTTGCTACTTGCAGAAATTCGGGCACAGAACTAAATTTCATTTGCAATGGCATCATCAGGAATTGCATCCACACTACTCACTGGAGGTCGAACAGCACACTCAGCTCTGAATCTACCATTAAATCTTGCGCAGTCAGAAACTCCAGTATGTAACATCAAGAAGGGCTCCGGAAAAGCTGAAATACTTAAAACATGCAAAGTCATTGTTTGGGATGAGTGCACTATGGCCCATAAGAAAGCTCTTGAAGCGCTTGATCGAACACTGAAAGACATACGAGGAAACAGTCAACTAATGGGAGGAGCTGTTTTAGTTCTGGCGGGTGACTTTCGCCAAACATTACCAGTTATACCACGATCAACTCCCGCTGATGAACTCAATGCTTGCCTCAAAGCATCGTATCTTTGGAGACATGTTTACAAAATGACACTGACGACCAATATGAGAGTCCATTTACTAGGAGATGTGACTGCACAGAATTTTGCGCAACAACTCCTGCATCTCGGTGATGGTGATTTCACGCCTGATGCGACAACCAATCTCATTTCTTTCCCGTTAGACTTTTGCGAACTGATGCCTTCAGTTCAGGAAATGATAAACGAAGTATTCCCAAATATTCCTGGAAATTATAAAGACCATCAGTGGCTTAGCGAGCGAGCAATTCTAGCGCCTAAAAACGAAAGTGTACACAAAATGAATATTCAGATCCAAGATCATGTTCCTGGTCCCAGTACGACGTACGAATCTATCGATACTGTTCTGGAGACCGAACAGGCTGTATTTTACCCTACTGAGTTCTTGAATTCTTTGGAACCACCTGGATTTCCACCACATAAATTAATACTAAAAGCTGGATCATCAATACTGCTATTGCGTAATATCGATCCACCAAAATTGTGTAATGGAACAAGACTGTGTGAAAAAACTCATGCCAAATTTAATAGAAGCGACAGTATTGACAGGCCATGCCAAAGGAGTAGATATCTTCATTCCCCGAATTCCTATGATCCCTTCTGATATGCCTTTTGATTTCAAGCGACTGCAATTCCCTGTACGTCTTGCATTTGCAATGACCATAAACAAGGCCCAAGGACAGTCGCTCAAGGTAGCAGGCCTTAATCCAAAGTCCATGCTTCTCTCATGGTCAGTTATACGTAGCTTGCTCAAGAGTGGGCACACCTAAACATTTATTTATTTATACACCAGAGGGAAAAACAAGGAATATCGTTTATCCTAACGCACTCCATTAATTTCAATGTTAGCTACAAACATGTTAGTATTTATTAAATAACTGCGAAGTGAGACGAAACATTTCTCTGAAGTTCAACCATTACATCGTATATTAGGCCGTGTTACTTTGCGTGTCATCTGTCTAGGATACTATTTAATCTACTGTCACTGTATTCATTTATGCCAATGATCTGGTTCCTCTTCTTGAAAACCTGTACCGAAACATGTAAGCCGGTCACGTAGAAAATTCACTGCGAGTGTTATGGTATATCGTACATCTTTCTATTTTATTCCTCTCATTCCTTTAAAGTATCAATTTTTCCCATTCGTTGATAAGTTACATGTGCCAGTAGTCGCTTCTATGTTCATCATCACTATGTAGAAGATGTTTTGCATCAGAAGAAGACAACTGGATGCTCAGGAACGTTAACGATATATCGACTGCGAAATCTGGAAGCTTCTCTTGGTGGAATTGCTTCAGACATTTATCGTACAGTTTAAACCTTAACAAGACGAAACTTTTAACCAGATAGCGATCTAAGTGGGAGCTCTTTGGCAAAAAATAATCAAGTCTTTCCCGAAATGTGAGTCCTAAAATTAACTTTTTCTATTATTTTCTAAGTTTTATGTGTCAGTTATGTAGTAATTTTCAATATCATCCTGATCAGTAGGGCAAATTACCTAGATGTTACGCCCTCAACGTCATTGGGGGAAAATGACCTAGATTTTAAGTCCATTATATTTCTAATCCCCTCCACATAAAGTCTTCTACGACTGAGATGTCACGAATTCTGGGACCGCTAACGACATGTCTTGACTCGGACTGAAGACAAATATCACGAGAATGATTATTATTTTACAGAGCCTTCCCATAGTGACTTAAGTATAAACATTGTCACTGGGTTTGATAATGTAAGAAATGAATACATAAATAAATATAATTTATGACGTTGAGTGTTAAGGAGACAAATATTATCATCATTCCTCCGGGCGAAGCCGGGTACTACTGCTAGTATGCAATAAAATGTATTAAGGTTTTACTGTATTTGAAATTGAGAGTACAAGGTGCTGTAAGTAAACTGTGAGGTGAATAGCATTGGTTCAAGCGTCACCGATTTTAATTTCACATAAGAAGTGTGCCTCACTCACTCGGAAGGCTTCTATGGGACACGAAGATCTCACAAAATGCCTCCACTGAACTCTGCTTTGGGCGAATTCTTGTCAGTTGTCCACATTCAGAAGTCTACAAAGTTTGAAGATTTCATTTTTCCAGGAACTTTGTGGTCTTCCTACTGGTCTTTTTCCTCTTGGTTCTTCTTTTAAAGATTTTAAGACCATCCTTAGTAAATGACCAGCCCATTGAAGTCTTCTGGAGTTAATCATGTTGAGTATTAGTGCTTGCTGTGATAGTGAGTATGTCTTTATTTGATTTTTTTTTCCAACTTTGAGATGCGGAATCAAAAAATGGTCCAAAAATGTTCCTATACACTTCACTTTCGAAAACCTGCAACTGGTGTTCTTCCCGTTTTGTTCAGCTCCATGATTCTGCACCATAAGTTAGAACTGGTCTATTGATATTGTATATTTTCAGATTTGTATTTTTCGTCAAAACTTTGGATCCCAAAAACTGCAGATAGTAGCACACTTTGTTAGCATTCTGTATTCTAACTTTAATTTCCACTTCTCTATGATTCTGTTCATCAATCATGACTCCTAAGAATTAGAAATGTTCAACCCACTCAAAACATGCTTGCCAATAAAAAGAGGTAACCGATTCCCAAACATGTCAATATTCCTCTTCATTACCATGTACCGAGTTTATTTGGTAATTAATTCTAAGGCCTAATTTTAAAGCTATCTCAAGTTCAACAAACAATTTCTTTATCTCAATCTCATTTCTTCCTACAAGTACGATATCTGCATATGCAATCCCTTTATAAAATGTGCCTATGTTTCGGTAATACATTTCTTTAAAACAGGTGCTGTCTGGGAAGTGAACACTTGAGCAAATAGGCTACTGTATTTGTTTTATTAAAGGCAGTCCAGCAGCTAAGAGGCTAAAGAGGTGGGGATGGGAAATTAAAGTCGCTGGAGCAGGAAGTTTGGGTAGCAGCTTGTGTGTGAGATAATAGGCTCGAAGAAGAAAGAAAGGCTTCTGCAGAACATTACTTATCTTTTGGAAATTCAACAAACCAACTAATTTGATTGCCATTTGACTTGAAATATGTAGGGGAGTATGTTAGGAGCATAAAAAGAAATAAAACATGAACATTTTCAATTGTACTTTATGTAACACCCACATCCATGTACATATTTACAACTAATTGTACATTAAATTAGACTTTCAAATACTGTCCAACACCCAAATGATAACAGATCAATGATATTTCCAATGCCATGAAATTACAATTATCAACATATCTACACTGCACCATAGTGGAACACAATACTGGTTTAAATGCACCTATTTCAATGAAATAAATTACATTCTGGGGCAAGTTTCTCACTGGATGATATATATGATTAATGAAAGATTTGATTCAGCAATGAATGTTCATTTGAATTATTTAACAATGAGTATTTGTTTCATCCAAAATGCAGCCTTAATAATATTTGTTCCAATAGTTTTCTACATTTGTGCTTCTACCAACGGAAAGTATTTCAGCAGTCCAGTTCAATACGGCAATAGCTAAAAAAATTATCTTTGCGATAATGCTTGTTAGGCATTGGCCATGTGTGGCACCAGTATAAATTTACCTACAAAGAGGACTTCTTTGAGATGCATGTTATTGTAACATCAGCCAAGAAATGATACAAAGTTACTGGAGAGAGAAGGATTTAAACATATAACAAATCACCGAAAATGGGACTTTATCTTCTCCCAGGCTAGAAACAATTACAGTACTCCCTCTGTAATCCGGCATCTCAACTCTCCGGCGCTCCCAGTAATCCGGCGTTTTGTATTCGAGTACGAACTCAATCGTTGATTTGATAATGCGTCCCCAGTACTGTACAATATTTCCCACGCAGCGACAAGACTAGTGTCTGAGTAAACAATGCATTGGCGCCAAGAGCGATGACTCACGCACGCCCCCCTCAGGTGCTCAGTGTAGGACAGTTGTAGTGTAGTAGTGTTGTGTTGAAGATGGCATCCGTGCAGAAAAAACGTAAACATAAAACTCTATCTTTGTTAGATAAACAAGAAATCGTGAAGCGGCTTGAAAATGGCGTCTCTGCCAACGTTGTCTCAGTTTTAAGAAGGTTACAGGAACAAGTTCTCAAAGTGTCTCTCAACCGTAAAAGTCCTTTGATGCATATTTCCAGCCGTCTACTTCCAAGGAATAACGTGAGTTGTATGATGTATGTTCGTACTTTTTTACTTTGTATAGTACAATGTAATTAAAACTGATTTTCAAATGATATCTGCGTTTTTCTCTATATTTTCCAGTAATCCGGCGTTTTCGGTAATCCGGCAGAGCTCTGGTCCGATATCTGCCGGATTACCGAGAGAGCACTGTATATGAATTAAAAAAAAAAAAAAAAAAAAAAAAAAATGACTGAACAATATTTCAGTTATTACCATTCAAATACCCAATTGAATGGAAAATTTTGTTTTAAGAAAACTATATTTTACTCAAACTATACAGTTTTGGAGAAAACAGATCTTGATGCCAAATAGTGGTTGCACTAAAAATGCAAGTACTTTATTAGTTGCATAGAAACACGTGTAATCTTGACCCTTTAAACCATTTTCAGTTCTTTTGAAGCATTTGCTACCTGAGGATAAGGTCCCACTTCTCAACACTCGACGAAAATAGGAAATCAGTATCTTAACTTACAGTTAGAGCATAATGTGTACACAATAAGGGCCATTTTCTTAAGCACCACATGGAAACGTGTGAACTAACTGCTAGATGAGTAATGGTACAAGTATACAATACCTTGTAAGATACTATGAATTCTTATCCTGGGCCTACACGATCATCTTACCTTTTAGGAAGAAACAAAATAAACAAAAAATAACATGATAGATTAGCAAGGTTCTGCTGGGAAAATTGAAACAAACAGAAGTAGGGGGAATTTTGCAGAGACCTTACCTGCTTTATTTGCAGTTGCTCAATGAACCATTCAGCAATCTGGCTAGTTACAAATTTAGTTGGTTATTTAATTTAAAATATTTCTTGCTCTCTCCTTTTATGTACTATAGTTACCAAGTCAAGCATGAAACCAACACGCAAGATATTATTATTATTATTATTAGAGCTGTCGGTTTGACAGATTAATCTAAAAATACAATTAACCGAACAATGTGCTTTAGTCGATTAATCAAACCAATTAAAATAGTAGTGTGGTGTAGGAAAAGTAATTGTTTTGCGTAGCACAAAACCTGTGTATTGTACAGTATTATTATTTGCAATTTCACACGCTAGCATCAGCTATTGTAAGATTGACAGGTCATTCGAGATAGCTAATGCTCATGCCTTTGCTTCAAAAAGATAAAAGCGATAATATCTCCTTAATTGCTTTCTTCCAAACTGAGGGATTTGCCCACCGCTTTTACAAACAATAGGTAATACTGGACAGGCTATTATTGTCTTATTACCGAAGTCTACAAGTCGTTGGTGGAACTAGAAGATGACTACGCAGACCCTCTACAATGGTGGAAAATACATTGTCCAACTTAACACATCTTGTACGCACAGCGAAAAAATTGCTTTGCATTCCACCTACTTCAGTTCCGTGTGAGCGAGTGTTCAGTGACGCTGGAAATATTGTGTCATCAAATAATCAATATCGAAATATATTTTAAATAATATTAACTTTTTTTTTTTTTTAACTTGCACACGACCAATACAATAAAAATTTAAAATTATGTCTTCCTCATAGCAAATGGAATTGTAAACATTTTAAAACATATTATTCAAAGGTTTATTTTTCTCGAACTGATAATGTGTGAAACAGACTAAAATTCGATTAATCAACCGATTCAAGCCATTCGGATAACCAATCAAAATTTTGAATCTATCAACAGCTCTAATTATTATTACTATTATTATTATTATTAACAACTAGTGGACCCAACTCTCACATGTGTATCGACCACCTGCCCTGCTTTATTGGTATGTGGGCTTGATGCAACACCGTTCTGACAGGGGCTAGAGTCTTGTTTATTTGTTTAAACGCACTTTATAAACAAATTATTTCTATCGACTTTTCAAGAAATTCAAGATTTTTCCTGTACTAATGAGGCAATTTGGAAGCTTTTAGTACAAACCACACCTTCTAACTCCCTCTGCTTTAAGAGCTTTAGTTTTGTGACACACCTTAGTGTTTCTTATGGATTTAACGCTCCTCTGAACTGCTGTGGTTTTAGAAAGCTGCAGAGCTCGTATTTAGCCCTAGAAGGGTATTCTTAATGTGACAGTGAATCTAGTGGCATGGGTCTCTTATATTTAAGCACCCTAAAATGTGCCAGTGTCAGTAGGAAAAAACTTGACTATTCCACACAGCCTCAATGCATGCATAAAAGAATATTTAGTCAAACCTTTGACAGAACAATACTGACATAGTTTTTCCTGCAAATGATGATTTAAGAATTATTCTTGTGGCCCTTACAGAAATTGAAGTTCAACAGATAATCTTGACTGATACGCTGATGATGTTACAACAATATGACCAATACCTTCCCTGCTTCAGGAGAATAGCCACATTATATGCTATGGCCAATGCCACACGTAGACCAATTTATCATTTCAATAGAGAATCAAGCCAAAATCCATGCTATTGTAGTTGTGGAAATAAAAATTTGCCCATTTATATTTTTATTCTGCAGCATTTAGATTTATTTCGATTTGGTACCAAAACTAAATATACACAGCAAATAGAAAGTGTACAGTTTAACTGGCATTATCTCAAATCATTTTTTTGTAGTACTGTATTTACCTGGGCTATTGATATTGTTCAATACTTTAGACAAGATGCAACTTTCCAACAACACTCACATTCAAATATTTTAGATACCTACACAAGTTCTAAATTTTCATATCTAATGAACAATATACATAAGCGGAGAAACGCTTTGAATTGCAACCTTGGAAAGAATATGAAAATGGAATGTTATTGCTCCAGTCATCTTTATCTTCTTTAGTCGGAAAATTTACGGTTAGGATTTTGACCAAATAAGGCACCCCTAATTTCTGGTATAAGTTGCTGGGCAATGAGATCCAGACGAGCTTCAAGTGTGTTACTGATTTTGATGCGACCTCTCTGTGCTTGCAGTTCAACACCACCGGTTGTGTCTACTGGAAGGAACGATTCATTGTCCACCTTCAAAGTAATTTCTTTTCCTGTTGGTTTCTTGTACTCATCTGCTACTGAAGTCAGAACCGTCTGAACTGCGGACTTGTCTGCTTCACGGACTCGAAGATTCACGGTTGGTTCCAACAGCTGAGATAAAAGGAATTATCAAATTAATTACTGTACTGTTAGCAAATAGCTTGTATACAGGGTGTCTTTAAGGGTAACTGTCAAATACTTAAAGGTAAAATAAAAACAACAACCAATGAATCACATTTTCAAGATAATGCACAGCTTCTGTTAAGATCTGCCACTGACGAGGAGCACTAGATGAACATTAAGTCCTTGGCCAGGGATGATTTATTTAACCCTCTTAGTGCCAGGCGAAAAGGTAAAGGTGAAGTCTAAAAGTGCCAGGCTGTTTAAATGGAAAATGTAGGCTTTCAGAAAAAAATATGTATATCCCCTGTTTTGAAAGATACGAAAGCGAAATTTAGTCAGGGAGTGCAAAACACAGCTATCTAAATTCAGGGAAATTTTCAGATCATTATGAAACTTATTTCTTTCTTTATTAATTAATTAATTAAAATAATTTCTTCTGTAAAATAAAAATTAGAAAGTTTGATTATTCCTATTACCACACGCTTATAAATGGAGTAAAAATGAACACTGGAGAGCACACATACATAACAAAAGAACCAGGAAATGCAGTTTTTTAGTTGAAAAAATATCAGCAGGGGTGTCAAAAATCCGAAATTCTAAAATCTAGCATATTCATAAAATACCGTACACCAACAATGGCATTGTTGATATAAATAAAATAAAAATAATTACAGTGAAAATAAATAAACAGAAGGGCACCCTGTAGTTTTATCTTTCACATTTGTGGTTGTGTAGCCTGTGGAGGATAGTCGTGGTCAACATTCCTTTCTTCCGAGTCACTATTACTACCAACATCATTACCATCACTATCACTTGTTTGGTTATGTACGATCGCATTCAGCGCAGGTAATTCATTGTCTGAAGCGGAATCGGCACTTGATTCGTCACACACAAGGTCGCAATCACTGTCCACGAAGTCCAAGAGTTCACCACTTGACTCATCAATCATTAATTCTTCAATTTCTTCCTCTCTCAAACAATGCTTCCTTCCCTTGGACGCCATGCTTTTACGAGTCGCACGTAAACAAGTCAAGGAACTTCAAATATCGCTCGAGTATATCGAGACAGAAAACAAAAGATGTTTGCCAGAAAATGGTAGCTAGAACTCTCTTTTAATGGTCACGTCGAGTTTAGACGCCATTTTCGGTCTATAAGTCCCTCTAAGAATACGAAAACGAAGAGTCTCTCAGAGCGACGCTGGCAAGTTTCGTTCATTTTATGAGGATCGCTCACAGCGACTCTGGCACTAAGAGGGTTAACCACTCAAGCTGGTTGAAAGTACATGAGTACCTACAAATAGTAAGCCAGGAATGGATTGACATACACAAGTACAGACTATGCTAGCAATGTTGGAATCGTACCTTGCATGTACTCTGGCAAGCCCAGATAGTGTTTGTGGTTTATAATTTTGTGCGATAGATGTGAAATTTGTCAAAACACATCACGACATGCATTTTAATGTACTGTGACCCCTACAAGGGGATTTTAGCGGTATTTAATTCACGATACAAAGCTAAATTATTCATTATCTCCTAAATAAACGAGATAATCTTGATTTTTTACAAAATAAACAAAATTTAAATAAAATAGTTGTATATACCTTTGCAAGAGCAATAAAAATTGTTCACATATATTTGTTAGCAAAAATTAGCTTTCTTTAAGATTAACTGTGTAGAATTTATCAACAGAAGGGATTTCTTTCACAGTCAATGACCAAAATACGAAATGTTCAGAATGTATGCACAATTACAAGGTAAATTTGCATGCAACAGTGGGGGCCATCCTTAAAGAACGGGGCTTTCCAAATGCCCTACCGCCGACAGGTTGCAATGGCTCACCGTCAAATGTTCGCTGGCCGCTCGCGTCACAGTGCATAGCCCACAGGCATAAAGACGAGATTACTTTCTGCTAACAAGATCACGCCAGATTAGGCCAATAAGTCCGCGGAATTTGAGCTGGCCGTTCGAGTCGCGGTTCAGAGCCCGCAGGCATAAAGACGAGATTACTTTCTCCTGAAAAGATCACGCCAGATTAGGCCTATAAGCTCGCAGAATGTGCGCTGGCCGCTCGCGTCACAGTTCATAGCCCGCAGGCATAAATACGAGATTAGGCCTACTTTCTGCTGACAAGATCACGCCAGATTAGGCCTATAAGCTCGCGCAATATGCACTGACCGTTCACGTCACAGTTCATAGCCCGCAGGCATAAAGACGAGATTAGGCCTGCTTTCTGCTGACAAGATCACGCCAGATTAGGCCTATGAGCTCGCGAAATGTGCGCTGGCCATTCGAGTCGCGGTTCATAGCCCGCAGGCATAAAGATGAGATTACTTTCTCCTGACAAGATCACGCCAGATTATACGCTCGCGGAATGTGCTAAGTGACGAAGCTTGCCGCTCGCGTCACAGTTCATAGCCCGCAAGCATAAAGACGAGATTTTTTCCTCTGACAAAGTCGCGCCAGGTTATAAAGTCGCGGCAGCATGTGCAACTGACTGGCGCACAAATACAAATATGCTATGCGACGATTATGCGAGGAAATTTTATAAACCTATTTTAGTGTTTGAAAAGTGGGGTGCAACGATTACGCGAGGAAATACGGTATGTTTTCATTAATTATGTCAAGTTATATTACTATACCAGAGTTGTCTCAAATGATTCGTGCCACCACCAAACACAAGGAAGGTGCTACCATACTTGCCAACCTTCGGAAGTCAAAAATAGGAAGATTTTTTAAAATCATATATTTCATCATGCGCAGAATACCGTCGCGTGGGCGAAATAGGGTACACAAAAGACCTGCGTGTATTGGCAAGGACAACCAATGCGTGCACACATGCTCCAGTATTCTCCTAACATCAGTTTGGTAAAGAGCTTGATATAACTTCAGATGATCTTGTCTCTTGCAGCTTTTGTTTAAATAATAGTTTTAACAACAAATTGTATATCCGCCTTAGTCAATACATAAACGAAAATAAATTATAATTACATTTGCTCCAGGTACATGTTTCAGGGATTAATAGCTTTTATCCCCTTCATCAGCCAAGACAAATATCCGAAGAAAGATATAAAATAGCGTAGCACTCAAAGAAACAAATGGCTATTTAACTTAATATGGTGCATGCCTGAAACATGTACCAGGAGCAAATGTAATTATAATTTATTTTCGTTTATGTATTGACTAAGGCGGATATACAATTCGTTGTTAAAACTATTTAGTACGTCAATACGGAACCATCATGGAAACTAGTTTAAATAATAGAATAAATATCAATCATTATCTGGTCAATTTTCACAGGAAGGGAATCAGCACGTTTCTCAGCAGCCAGATGAATTAAACGGCATGGGCATCCTACAACAATGATGTTTTTACACTGCTCTTTTAATTTCGCAGCAACACCATTTTCCTCCCTATCATAACAGGGGCATTACCAATGTTAGCACAAGTCGAATCACCTTCCAACTTTCCATGGATAGCAAATGATCTTCAATCATTTTAGATTCTTTGTTGAAAAATGCCACGACGACAGGATACAGCTTACTATCTCTATCATTGCTACCATCAGTGGAGATCGCGAAAGGCCCATATTTTAAAATAATAATAATTTTTGAATCGGCGTCACGTGCCATTTCATGATCAATGGCGGATGTTCTTGTCCTGCCACATGCATATTTCTTTGCAATTTCTGAATCTGGGAACATTTTTCTAAACAATTGTCCCACGTGATCGGAACATGATAACGAGAGGTTATGTTCTACGATGAACGCTGTAATAGATACAATACTTTGAGCTAGTCACCTCAGGTTCGTGGGGCAATATACTTGCTTAAAGAAAAAAAATATATGATCTCACAATGAACAGGTTAACTTACTATCTTCCCAAAATCCACTGTTTTTTTTATTTATAAAAAGCAAGCTCCATTACCTGCATCTGTTGTGCAGCATTAACAACTATTATATTTCTTCTCCACACTTTTTTTTAGACAACCTCTTTATTTCTTCATAAGTTTCAATTTTCAGATCAGAGAGCATCACATTTTACTTAAAAACAACCAGCCTCCATTTTTTCCTGGCAGCAACCACCTCAACAAAATCTTCATGGTTACCTTCTGCCATGCCAGAAACCTTTGCAATCAGCCAAGGCCAGACCACCACCAAGAATCTCTAAGGCGCTGAACTCATAAGACTCTCTGTGGTGGTCTACCAAATAAATGTCCATGGCTGGCAACCCGATAAAAAAAACAAATAAATAAATAAATAAATTGAAAGAAACTAGAAGGAGTCTCTGTAATCTACAAATGTTAGGTTACAACGCCGTGAACAAAATACGTACCTAATTGTTTGTTCTTCTGTAAACAACTAGCACTGTCATTGTGTTTTAGTGTTGCTGTGAGTTACAATGTCAGTTTTTCCACCATGAGAAATATTTATATCGCAACGACACACGGAACAAAGAGCAAAATGGTTTCCTCTACTAGATTGTAAAATGAATGGAAATTCAGTTTTATAGCTTTCTTTGAACACTTGGAGATAATGTTTCTGAAGTTTTGTCGCCATAACGTGACGAGAGAAACTTAAAACACACGACACAACTCGAGGAAATAATTCACTACCCACGCACACATTAATACCTCAATTAAATGCACTAAAATGACGCTAGCAGAGCATAAACACGTGGCGCCAAATGTAGCAAGCACAAACGCTGTGCATAGCATACAAGGTTTCAATCCCATTCTGCACAGTCACGTGGCCAGCCTCGACTAATCAGCGTAGGCTTGACACCTGTTTGTCCGTAAAATACCACCAATCAGTATGCGGTAGGCCGACCAGCTGACTCACCATTCCAAGATCGCAGCAATGGAGCTCACTGCCAAGCGAGGAACTTACATAAACTTACACAAAAAAACAAGGTTACGCAAATCACAAAAGCAATTACGACTTACGAGAGAATCTTCTTGAGAATGGAAATTATTTGTAGTTCCTTTTTCTTTCACAATATATCACTGGGGCCCGAAATTCGGAAGAAATACTAGTAATTAAGAAGATCGGAAGACGGGGTGAAAATTCGGAATGTTTCCGGATAAATCGGAAGGGTTGGCAGGTATGTGCTACTGAAGTGACGTCATCCGCACGAGAGAGAGGGAGAGGTATCTGCTCACCGCCTCACCATTATACTTACACCATGCTGTATAGTCAGTTCCTGTATCTAGGTGACATTGGAATTCTCCGTGTGTGCGGCATTCGTACACAAACACTAAGTCATCACGGTCTCTTCTAACAAATTCATAACTAAGATAACTGTACCGGTTTTCTTCACTGAGCCAGTCGTAGTCACTCTCGTACATAAGTACAAAAAATAAGCATAAGTAAAACAAATACCGACAGCAGTGGCTATGCTGGCTAAAGCACAGCATTAGGTCATGGGGCCAAGCTCTCCGCTGACTCGGTAGACGCGTGGGTTCGAGCCCCACCGTCGGCCGTCCTTGAAATGGTTTTCCGTGGTTTCCCATTTTCAACACCAGGCGAATGCTGGGACGGTACCGTCTAACAGGCCACGGCCGCTTCCTTCTACATCCTTGCCCAGTTTCATTCATCTTCATCCAATCCATCTCTCATCCCGACGTGCAGGTCGCCCACGGGCGTCGACTAGAAAGACCTGCACTCGGCCTCTCAGGAGGCCACACAACAAAAAACAAATACAGTATAACGCACGAAGTCTTACAAGATTCGTCATACCTTCGTTGCCGATAAGGAGCAACTTTGCAAAATCAGAGGTGATTCCCAGCGTCAAACATCTCGTGTGAGAAGAGCTGTATTGACGCGGCGTATTGCTTCTCGCATGTGCTAAGCAGGCACGCGAGTTAATTGTGTGCATACGTGTTATGTTCCGACATTTTAAAATAAATAAATAAATAAATAAGTGTGTGATCATCATCATCATCATCATCATCATCATTTCCCCTTATCCAGCTCCTGCCGGGTCGGGGTATTTATGGCACTTCTCCACTTTCCTCTTTCCTTCCACCATTCTTCTTCCACGATCTTGTCCCAGTCCAGATTTCTTTTTCTCACGCTGTTCTTCACTGAATCAATCCACCTTGTTCTAGGTCTTCCCCTTGCTCTCTTACCCTTGCACTTCACCTCCAGCATCTGTCTTGGTATTCTATTTTCCTCCATCCTCTTTACATGTCCAAACCACCTTAGTTTATTCTTCTCAATTCTCTCATTTAGTTTTCCCATCCCAACTTCCTTCCTAACATCTTCATTCCTCACTCTGTCTTTCCTTGTCTTACCTATCATACTTCTTAGGAATTTCATTTCACTGGCTTGGATTCTACTCTCTTGCCTGCTCGTCAGGGTCCAAGTCTCAGCGGCATACGTTAATATGGGTACATAGTACATTTTATACATTACCTCCTTGCTTTTCCTTGGTACTTCCTTATCCCAAACAAGTTTTCTTACACTTTGATAGAATACATTGCTCTGCTGTACCCTCCTGCCAATCTCAATGTCCAACCTACCAGTTTGCATCAATTCACTTCCTAGGTATTGGAACGTGTCCACAATTTCCAAACTCTGACTTCCAATTTTCACAATGCCCTTTCCTTGTCTTTCCCCTCTTGTCATCACCATGGTCTTGCTTTTCTCTATACTGATTTTCAGGCCATACTTCTGAATATTTTCGTTTAGTGCATCTAGTTGTTTTTGCACTTCTTCGGTGTTCCTTCCCCAGACCACAATATCGTCTGCAAATAATAGTAACTTCATTTCTTTATGTCCATATGCTTCCTTTGTTTCCTTTACAATTTCATCCATTACCATTATGAATAAAAGAGGTGACAGCACACTCCCCTGTCTTAGTCCAGTCTTGTTCCTAAACCAATCTGTCTTTCCAACAGGGGTCAGAACCCTGCTAACACAGTTGTTGTACATTGCTTGCACCATATAGTTGGTAATTGTTTCTGTAACATATGCGATTTGCTATTTTGTGCTCACGTTCCAAGTTTGGTTAGAAATACTGTACTGGTGACGAACACTGGATTTAAAAACACGCACTTTACCAATGCTCGTCATTTGTGACGAAAACTGGCACATTGTCATATCTCCTTGTAAGACCTAACTATCAGCGGCAATTAGGTACTTATAAGTTCTGAAGCATCCTGCATTAATAGGGATGTAGCCTGAGAAAGTTCGCGCCAGATAGCGCTCGTGTAGTACTGGGTAAGCGCAAGGCGATCGTCCTATGTTTCCCCCAGTCAGCTACAAGGAATGTATAGATTGTGACCGAGTTTTCTAAGCTAAAGTAAATTATATCTTCTCTAATTTTACTCCAAGACTATATTAATTAATTCTATAGGTATATCCTCTAATATATTATGAACGATTTTCAGCGTTTAAATTGTGCTCTGAAAGAAGTTCATTTTCCGTATTGACAGATTCACTATATAACAAAGGAGAAACTGTTCCGCCTAGTCAATACATTTATTTACAACAAGTTATAAACTTGCTATTATATGGTACATGTTTTGGGGCCTCTAGTACTGGTCCCTTCTTCAGCCATAAATTAAGTTGCAAAATCCAGCATAATTAAAGATATCATAATAAAAAATACATAAAATGATGAGTGAATGGAAGAAATGAGGCGAAAAAGAACATATTACTCATGAGAAGTAATGTGAGTGCACATCAGTAAAAATTAACACCATTGGTATTGCTAGGTTCTTGAGAATACACTTATATAGCACTGTTCTAATGTTTGAGCATGTGGAAATCACTTCACTTGGGATTTATAGCCTGTTGTTTACAATGCTTTTAAATCCAGTGTTCGTCACCAGTACAGTATTTCTAACCAAACTTGGAACGTGAGCACGAAATAGCAAATCGCATATGTTACTCTTCTTGATCTACAAAGGAAATTGTTTTAGTTGGTCAAAGTAAAATATGTTCTTTCCATACTTGGATGTCTCCTCATCATGATGATGTATCTCATTACATGACATTCGATGTTTTCCCTCTAATGCAAGACTATAACCTCAGAAGCCCCAGCTTGAACAGCAAGTTTCAGTCAACAGCATTGTAAACAACAGGCTATAAATCCCAAGTGAAGTGATTTCCATATGCACAAACATTAGAACAGTGCTATATAAGTGTATTCTCAAGAACCTAGCAATACCAATGGTGTTAATTTTTACTGATGTGCACTCACATTACTTCTCATGAGTAATATGTTCTTTTTCGCCTCATTTCTTCCATTCACTCATCATTTTATGTATTTTTTATTATGATATCTTTAATTATGCTGGATTTTGCAACTTAATTTATGGCTGAAGAAGGGACCAGTACTAGAGGCCCCGAAACATGTACCATATAATAGCAAGTTTATAACTTGTTGTAAATAAATGTATTGACTAGGCGGAACAGTTTCTCCTTTGTTATATAGTTTCAGCGTTTAAGCGTTAAACAGCTGTAAAATGAGCTACGGACTAGAGGCACTAAAACTAGTGGGAGGAGGGAAGAATTAGTAGGCTACAGCGGTAATAAAATTCTAACACGCTTTATTATTCAAGCATGCTTGAGTATTGTAGGCCTATATTGATAAATAGCCTATATCTCCATAAGACTTAAATCATAAATAGAGATTTCCCGGTCAATGCATGTGAGATTTTCAAAGTGAAATGCCTTGTCCTGTTCGGATTCCACGTAAAGAGGAAGTCCTCTGTGCCTTATGATCTCTAGATTAACGGTCACGTAAAACTATAATCTTCCTTTTATAAATAGAGATTTAAATATTCACTGGCTCCCCTTGCTTATAGACTTCGATTCGTGTATTTTTTTGGTTGATAGCGTACATGAAACGGTCTTGTTTTAAGGTAAACATAATCAAAGAAAGTTTATACCGGTATTGTTTACCTCAAAATGCATCACAACGTTTGGTTCTTTTGTAATTTGTCAATTTCTTAATACAAATAGTTTCCGTAACCCTTGGAAACGACTTAGGGGTACAGTATTTAAAAAGTTTGAGAATCCCTGTTTTAAGGCCATGAACTGTTTCCATTCATCTGGCTAACTTAGGCCTATGACTCAAGAATGTAGAAGTCAGTCACTACCGGTACCACATTCTCCGTCGGGCAGATGTAAGTTGACGATTAATTCTGATTTCAAGAAACCAACCATAATACGTTTTTGACTGTTAATGTTGTGACATTTATTCTTGAAGTATATGTCCGAGTATTGATGCCTTTGAAAATGGGAGTCACAAATGTTACATTCACTTCTTCCTGTATATTGACGATTTCTTCCCGTACCGTACTTAATCATCATCATCGTCTTGTACAGTTTCCAGCCCCAGGCTGGGTCTGTTTGGAACATAAGCCTCGCCACTTAGTTCTTTCTTCCCACCACCTCTCCGCTGTCACTCTGGTCCAGTCCTCGCCTCTCTCCTTGACACATTCCTCCACTCCTTTCAGCCATCTATCTCTTGGTCTTCCCCTTGGTCGTTTCTTCTGCATCTGCATCTCGTGTATCCTCTTGGGAATCTTCTTCTCATCCATTCTCTTTAAGTGTCCCCACCTCAGTCTTGATGTCTCAATCCTACCTTGCAAGGATTCCTCTTTCACCATTTCCCTGACCTTTTCATTCCTCATCCTGTCTCTTCTTGTTACTCCGATCCTACTTCGCAGGAACTTCATTTCACCTGCCTGTATTCTGCTTATGTCTCTTTTCTTCATTGTCCACGTTTCGGAAACATAGGTCAGTATCGGGATATAGTAGCTTCTGTATAACACTTCCTTGCTTTTTTGTGGGACATCTTTATTCCACACTAAGCTTCTAATGCTTCTCAGAAATGCTTCTGCCTGTCTGCCACGTTCCGCAATCTCTTTGTCATTTCTCCCATTTTCCTCCACTTTACTTCCCAAGTACTTGAGACTTTCCACCTTCTTCAGCTGTCCACCTCCAAGTGTTATCCCACTCATTGGTCTGTCCATTTTCCTGGTCGTTAACAGGATCTCACATTTACTGATGTTGAACTTCCATCCGTACTCTCCCATTGTTTCTTCCCAAGCCTTCAGTTGCTCCTGAATTTCCTCCTCCTTGTTTCCCCAGACCATGAGATCATCTGCAAACACCATTGCTTTCATCTTATCTTCTCCTATCTTTCCTGCTATCCGTGTCATTACCTCGTCCATAACCACAATAAAGAGAAGGGGTGACAGCGCACTACCCTGTTTCAGGCCACTCATTTGTCTGAACCAGTCTGTTCTTTCCCCTCCAACTTTCACACAACTCACACTTCCACAATATATCTCCTTCACTCTGCCTACAGTCCCTTTTTCCACTCCCATGTTTTCCATTGCTTTCCAAACCTTCTCCCTACACACACTATCATAGGCCTTTTTGATGTCCAGGAAGGCCATCAACAGATCCTCTCCAAATTCGTAGTGGTGTTCCTGGAGCTGTCTCACTGAACATATGAGATCCACTGTTGATCTCCCAGGTCTGAACCCATACTGCTCCTCTCTCAATTTTCTCTCCACTTTGGCTCGTATTCTACTTTCTACTATCTTTTCATATATCTTGGCACAGTGAGGTATGAGTGTGACTCCCCTGTAATTTCTGCACTCCTTTCTGCTTCCTTTCTTAAATACTGGGACAATTAATCCTTTCTTCCAATCTTCTGAGGTCTTTTTCTCCTTCCATATCACCCTCATCACACGGTACAGCCACCGTTTCCCAACCTCCCCTGCTGCCTTTACCATTTCAACACTCACTTCATCCACACCTGGTGCCCTTCCTCCTTTCATCTTGTCGATAGCCATTTCCAGTTCTCTCCAAGTCAGGTCCTTTTCCATTCCTGTGTTGTCTTCTCCATCTTCCAATACATTGTCTTCCTCCCTATTGGTGTATTCTTTGAATACACGGTACCTGAGATATAATTTTTATTGCTCTTTGCATGTTCATTTCTTCCTTCTTCTTTGTCAAACACCAACAGTGATCATCTGTTTTCTCCTTGTTGGGCATATCTCTTATGTCTTCATAAGTATGTTTCAGATATATAACTTCTGTGACCCACCTAGCGTCACCTCGCAGCGAATCTCTGAAGCTCCTCAACTCTTCCTGGTGCTAGAGGACTTACTTATCCATTTGGCCACCAGATCCTGTTACCATCGTCAGCTATTTTCTCTTGGAGCAAGAGGACTACATCCACTTCTTTACTCACCATGCTGCGCTAGTATCAACTGTTATCAACTCTTAGAAGATCAGCTCAGCAAGAAATTAATTTTTTGTATCAAAGTTGGCAATGTTTATATGTTCTCCTTTTGTCTCCTACCCCCCCCCACTCCTTCCCCCTTTTCTTGGTCCCTCCGTGCTCCGTTGAGCCGCTCTCACTTCTTAGTCTGCAGTTGACTCGTTCAGTCAAGGCTCCGCTCGAGCTTGCCTCCTCAAACCAAGAGGCTCACACTCTTCTACGCCATGTTGGCAAAGTAGTAGGAAACTTCAACTTCAACATGAAATCAAGATAAGTACCATTTTAAAGGTTTTAACCTCATCTTCATCATTTTATCTACATGCTTTTATAGATTATTTTATAGACAGCGTGAGATTACTTGTGGGGCGGTAATCATTCTTCGCGAGATTTGCCATGTTGAGCTTCTGCTTGTATAAGCCAACCTTACTAAAAAAGAGCTTTTCTTAAGCTATTTAAACGAGAAACCCTCTCGCTACGTGGGATATAATTTAGTACCCGCTGTCTATAAATATAAAGCTATTTCCTCCGTTGGATTTTCTCAACCCCATTTTCTGCTAAGGTTGTTCTGGAACCTTCGAGATCTTGTTCTCTATCTGCGAGTCTTGCCGTCAAGTATTGTTCACGCACTTGTGAAAATGCTAGTTAAAATGAGGAATCTTCCTCACAAATTTTTGCAATAGCTAACTTTCCTCCACTGCTGGAACCTCTGGAACATTCTATGGCACATTTAATTGTAAATCACAACTTTTTCAAGAAATAGACTCTCACCTATACAGTGCAATCAGTTATTTCCATAATTGCAATAACTTTCTTTTTCATGAACTTTAGTGTTTCTATAGTGAACTTTGCATCCATCTTCATAGACTATAGTGATAAACAGTGCTTGCTCCACGTTTCTACCGCGTCGCGATCGTCCGGTTATATTAAATACGGCCATGAACATTGATCCTATATCCCAATGATCTTTCCTCAACCTTCTGCTAACCATCATTATTAATAAAATTGTAACTTTCTATAAGGTGTCACTCACAAGGTGCCCTTCCCTCTTTGCTAGTTTAACATTAATTAAATTCTGCATAATTGCTTGTGTGATACAAGTTTTAAATTTACGTTGTTTCTTTCCCATAATCAGGGAAAACAATTCTTTAAACTCTTGAGCGAGTCATGTTCAGGTTTCACGAAATGGAAACTGTCCCATTTGGCGAGTGATTCCTGCCCAAACTTGGGAAGTCCAGAACTTTCCCTTTCACTTTCTTCAGGTTTCACAGTAAGTGACCTGCCCTCTTTGTATAATTCTCATATATTAATTCTGTATAAATATAAGAAGTTGTAGGAACTTCTATCTTATTTTTCATGTTGTTATTATTGTTATTTTCAAAGTTGTCACTTTCTCTAGAACATTCTCTCCTGAATTTCTTAAGGTGCACTTTTGTACTCCAATTCACGTTCAAGCTTTAATTATTTCATTGCTCATTTGTTTAAATCTTATAAAGATTTTAGAAACATGTAAGGTTTGAAACCGTGTAAATTGTCAATTGCCTGGAGCAACCTTTTAATGTTGAGAGGTCTGCGACCCTATTTGTTAAAGAGTTCAAACGAACTATGTTTATTAAAATTATATTGCATAATTGTTAATTTTCTCAAACTTTTTCTAATTGTAAAATAAACAAATCTTTTCCCTTCGCTTTTTCATTTACGAATATAAAGTTTAGGCAAAATCCTGTCTTCCTTGACTCTCCTCACTTAATGATATTAAAATCATTAATAGAGCTTTCACCATTTGTTGCATTTGAGCAAGAACTCTTAATTTTCACCTCACTAAAGTTCTTCTTAGCGTTAATAGCTAATTCTGATTGGCCAGTAAGGCAAGTAAAGCTCGCTAAGCCAGCTACCTGCTTGTGGAGACCCTCTCCGAAAACTTATGGTCAATTTTCTAAAAAATAAGTGTTTCTTTTTGTCTAAACTTTTAGCCGGCTCCTCGCTGAGTAAAAGCTTAGCCATTTTCCAATGCAACCATTGGTTCATTTACCAAGATTACCCAATAAGGCATAATCTTTTATCATTTTCCTTTTTAGAGACACTTGGTCGCCCTTACAGGAACTCCATAATTTTGGAAATTGAAAATACCAAGCTTGAGTTAAATCATTGGCATTCTTCGAATTACTTTGTAAAACCTAATTTCTTTGAGAAGACATACAGTAAATTTGTTCCTCTCAGTCTTGCCAGACCAGCACTCTTCCCCATAGTAGTTTTATATATGCTTGAGAGGGATTATACGAAAGCCACTCTCTTGCAAACAGCCCAAGTTCTATCAGTGTTTCTCGTCAGCTTAGACCAAGTCCTTACTCATTTTAGGTATCCGAAAGAGGATTTTCGGTGGCAACCACCTTTAAGTGTGTTTAACACTAAACTTATTAATTTTGTGGGACTCTCCTCCTATTTTTCTATCCTTCTTTTCCAATCCAAACTCTACTTCCTTCTCTTAATCATCTTCCCTTGGTGGGTGGGTTATTCCTCAGCCAATAAACTACCCAAAATTTGGTCCCAGAAACCCGGGAGAGCCCATTTTTTCTTTTTTCGTTTTAAAATAGTGTCATTTGACAATACTTTGCATATTTTTAATATCTGTGTTGAATATTTCAGCTATAACCACATCGTGCAAAGCCTGTGAACGGGAAAGAGGCCGCTCCTGTCTCCTATGGTGTGTCCCATTCTTTCTACTCATTCGTTGCTGCCAGCTTGACAGCATTTCCAAGGTTCCACAGTTTCGTGAGTTACATTTTCATTTACCTCCTTTAATATGGCTCCCACTGATAAGGATAAGGATGAAAAACTTACTTCTAAACGAGCATCCTATAAAGGGCAAATTACCCGATTCAGAAGGTACATAAAAGAGTTAGATCCCTCAGACGCGCAATTAGATTTGTTGAAACATCGTGTAAAGGATTTTGAACGTTCTTATGAAAACTACTGTAACATTCAAACTGAAATTGAAACTTGCATGCTCAATCAAACAGAAGATCGTGTCGAAGTAGAAAACTTATATTACGAAGGCATAGGTTCTGCTTTCAAAATAATACGCCAACTCGAAGAGGAGCAGAAAAAGGACGCTTCTGTTCTTGGTTCCCTTCATGAACCCCAAACTTCTTTCCGTGAGGGCACTCACAAGCCCAAACCTACTTTACCGAAAATTGATTTACCTCATTTTTCTGGAGATGAATCCACTTGGGATTCTTTCTATGAATTATTTTGCTCCCTTGTTCATGACAATGAAGACATTCAAGTCATTTACAAGTTTCATTATTTGAGATCTATCCTTCGAGGTCAAGCTTTGCAGTTAGTTGAAGCACTTCCTCTGCGTGCCGAAAATTACCCCATTGCCTTTAACTTATTAAAAGAAAGATATGGAAATTCACGTTTACGTATTCAACGCCATATTAAGGCTCTATTTAACCTACCTGCGTCACAGCACAATGACGTCACTAGTTTGCGTACTTTAATCGACACTACCCAACTCCACGTTAAAGCTTTGTCCCAATTAGATCAACCTACTGAACATTGGGATACTTTCCTAATACATTTAGTAGTTTCTAAAGTTGATGCTGCTACCCTCAAAGCTTGGGAAATTGAACTTTCCAAAGAAGACGACTACTCTTACGAGCATTTAGTCACTTTCATAAACGCTAGATGTCAACTTTTAACCGCTCTAGCTAATCAAAGTGAACCTTCATCTCCTAGTTCCAAGTTCGAATTAATGTCCATCAAATCCAAAAGTGAACGCTCAGCGTCCAATACCCAAAAACCCGGGTCCAGCTCATCCAAATTCAAATCAAACTCCACTGGTTACCCAACCAGGTCTAGTGAACGTCGTGTTGCTAGCTCTATTGTTTTAAACACGCAAAGCGAACCTCGCAAAAGTTTAAACGAACCTGTAAAGTGCATACTTTGTAAAGATCCCCATGCCCTATACCTTTGCAAATCCTTTAAAGAAATGTCAGTCGATGACAGACGAAAATTAGTCGCTCAGAACAAACATTGTTTCAACTGCCTAGCGCCCACGCATTCTGCTTCTAACTGTAAGTCCACAAGACTTTGCTACCATTGTGAAAAGGCTCATCATACTCTGCTACATCGTCATGATCAGGCAAGGTCATCGACAGCATCTACTTCGCCGAAAAATGATAGTGCTAACAATTCTAATGCTTCATCTTATATTCAAAATGCTAAGTCCATTCGCAGTGCGCAAGTATTGTTGTCTACTGTCCAAATTGACGTTCAGGATAACTTTGGCAACTGGGTTCGTGCACGCGGTCTTCTAGACTCAGCGGCAACTCATGATTTTGTGTCCAATTCCTTGATTAGAAAACTAGGCCTACCTGTAAACCCCACTTCTATCAACGTGTCGGGCATCAACAGCTCAAAATCGCAAGCTTTACAATTCTCAAAGCTAACTATAAGAGATACTTGTCATAGAAACAACTTTCTTAAACTTAATTGTCTAATTCTTAATAGCATTGGAGAAGACACTCCAAGTCACTCTGTGGATATTTCAGGGTTAAACATTCCCTCGCATTTAAGGCTAGCCGATCCTTGTTTTAATATGCAGAACCCTATTGGCATACTCTTTAGTGCCAATGTTTTCTGGAATTGCCTACGTAAACAGGTTCGTAAATTATCCTCAAACGTGGTCGCCAGAGACACTAATTTTGGATGGATCGTCACAGGGCAACTTCCCCATTATTCTCCTCAACCCACATCGCAATGTTACTTCTCCAATACTGACCTGGAACAGTTCTGGAGGCTTGAAAATGTCGATTCTCCTAATGTAACCTCTTCAGAAAATGAATTCTGTGAGCAACTTTTTTTGAACACCACCACTCGTTCTTCTGATGGCCGGTTCGTCGTTCAAATGCCAAGATTACATAATCCTCCTAAACTTATTAACTCTCAGCCTAAAGCTCGAAAAGCTCTTTTCGCCATCGAGAGCAAATTCAAAAAGGAACCTCTTGTTAAACAACAGTACACTGATTTCATGGATGAGTATGAAAGCTTAGATCATATGGAAGTTGTTAACAAATCCAATGATGAATTGCAACCCCCAATTGAAACGGTTTATTTAAATCATCATCCCGTGTGGAAAAACCCTCTTGTAAAAGACAAAATTCGAGTTGTTTTCAATGGTTCATCACCTGACGTTAATGGCAACAGCCTTAACGACACTCTTTATTCTGGTCCTGCTATTCAATCAGATTTATCTGCTATACTCTTAAATTTTCGATTATTTCCCATAGCTGTCATAGCCGACATAAAACAGATGTACCGTCAAGTGTTAATTCAACCAGAACAACGAGATCTTCAAAGAATCTTGTGGCGTGATGAAACCAGTAAGCCCATTAAGGTGTTTCGCTTGAAAACGGTTACTTATGGCTTAAAACCCTCTGCTTTCCTTGCTATCCGATCCCTACACTTGCTAGCCTCTCAAGATGGTCATTTATTTAACCCCAAAGCCTCTGAAGCACTAACTACGTCATTCTATGTTGACGATTATTTGCAATCCTTCCCCTCTTTGGAGGAAGCTTCTTTTGTATCCTTAGAACTTCAGGCATTACTAAGGAATGGAGGTTTCCCACTCCATAAGTGGAACTCCAACTCCCCTGAGTTTCTCGCTCAGTTTCCCATCGAAGACGTAGATCCTTCTTCTGTCGAAATTTGTGGTAACTCCGAATCTATAAAAACTCTAGGAGTTCACTGGTGCACTAGCACTGACACTCTTATCTATAAAGTTTCGCTCGCAGAAGAGCTTCCTAATACAAAAAGACAAATCCTCTCTGAAATTGCAAAAATTTTTGATCCACTTCAATTCCTTGCCCCAGTTATCGTTATAGCCAAACTCTTCATGCAAGAGCTGTGGTCGCTTAAATGTGAATGGGATGACACTGTCCCTCTTTCTTTTCTTAATCGTTGGCTCTCGTTTCGCAGCAATTTGCTGGATCTTGCCCTTATTGAAATTCCCAGGAATTTAATCAGCTCTCATTCTAATGCATCTTTTTTCCTCCATGTGTTCGCGGACAGTTCCGAAAAAGCTTATGGTTGCTGTGCATATTTAGTTTATCACGATTCACTCTATGGATCTCTAGTTTCCAACCTGGTTTGTGCCAAATCGAAGGTCGCTCCTCTTAAAACTATCACTTTGCCTAGGCTCGAACTGTGCGCTGCACTCATGGCTGCAGAACTTGTCAAGAAATTACGGGAAGTATTAAAGGTCGAATTCTCGCAAATCTATCTCTGGAGCGATTCCATGATCGCCCTTTCTTGGATCGCCAAGAACCCCTCTCACTGGCAAGCTTTTGTTGCAAACAGGGTTTCCAAAATTCAAACTCTTTCTTCTGGATGTCAATGGAGGCATGTTCCCAGTGCGGATAATCCAGCTGATATTATCTCTCGTGGTTGTTTACCCTCTCAATTAGCAGCTTCCCAATTGTACTGGCATGGGCCCTCGTGGCTAATCGAAGAATCTTCCTCATGGCCTTCTAAACCCCCAGATACAAACTCCAACTTGCCTGACGCTAAAGTACCTCTACCCATTGCTTCGTGTCTTGTTTCCAACGCTTCTCATCCTTTGTTGTCCCGCTATTCTTCTTTTCATAAATTATTACGAATTGTCGCCTATCTCCTTAGATGGAAATATCTTGTGGTCGACCAACCTCTTCTCCCTAAACCACACCTTACCAATCATGAATTGAATCTCGCTACCATTAAGATTTTACAACTGACACAGCAAGAAGCCTTTTCTTCTGAATTGTCATTACTTTCTTCTAAAAGAGATCTTCCCAAATCCAGCCGTCTTCGTGCTTTAGCCCCGTTTCTTGATGACCATGGGTTACTCAGGGTAGGTGGAAGGCTCTCGCAATCTTTACTCTCTGAAGACAAAAAGCATCCTGTTATTTTGCCTTCCAAACATCACGTAACTTCCTTAATTATACGTGACTTTCATTACCGTAATCTTCATGTTGGTACACGTACTCTGCTTTGCCTCTTAAGGGAAAAGTACTGGATTATAAATGGAATTCATGAAGTTTCTTCTGTAATTCATAAGTGCATTCCTTGCTTTAAAGCGAAACCTAAAATCAATACTCAATTAATGAGCGATCTGCCCTCTTTTCGTTCTTCTCCTATACGCCCATTTGCTTTAACTGGCGTGGACTATATGGGTCCGTTCCAATATCAACGAAATTCTCCTGAAGCTAAACGCAAATTGTTTGGTAAGCTTTATGTTTCTCTCTTTGTTTGCATGGTTACCGGCGCAATCCACTTGGAACTAGTAACGAATGCTTCTACTTCTTATTTTTTATCAGCTGTCTCTCGTTTCACCGCTAGGCGTGGTGTTCCTTCTGAGATGTTCTCTTAACGCTTCCACCTTTCAGGACGCAGCTTCCCTGTGGAAGAAAGCTCTCACTTCCTCTCCAGCCATGGAACAAATCTCTAATTTTTCTTATTCAAAAGGTTTCAAATGGCGCTTCATACCTCCTTACGCTCCGCATCATGGTGGTAGGTGGGAATCTTGCGTAAAGCTCACTAAACGTCATTTAAGAAAAGTCTTAGGTAATCGAATTCTGACTTACGAAGAATTCAATTCTCTGTCTGTTCTGATTGAAGGTGTTGTTAACTCTCGCCCCTTAACTCCGCTTTCCAATGACCCTGATGACCTACTTCCACTCACCCCTGGTCACTTCCTTATCGGCACTTCTCTTTCTGCCCCTCCTCCTCTTCCCAATTCTTACAGGGATTCTAATCTACCTATCGTTTGGCGTAAACTTGAAGCCCTCCGTAATTCTTTTTGGAAGAGATGGAACTTGGAATATTTAACTTCCTTGCAACGGAGGCAGAAGTGGTTTCTTTCCAGTCCCGACCTTAAAGTGGGGGACTTGGTCTTGGTTAGGGATGTTTCTCCCCCTCTAGTCTGGACTTCCGGTAGTAAGTGTTACCCTGGAAGAGATGGGAGAGTCGGGGTGGTCAGAGTCTTGACCATTAACGGTTCGATTACAAGACCCTTGTCTTTGATCGCCCCTCTCCCAATAAATGTGTAACTGTTTATTTGCTCTCTGTTGGTGTTTACCCCCCCAGTATGGTGTATTCTTTGAATACACGGTACCTGAGATATAATTTTTATTGCTCTTTGCATGTTCATTTCTTCCTTCTTCTTTGTCAAACACCAACAGTGATCATCTGTTTTCTCCTTGTTGGGCATATCTCTTATGTCTTCATAAGTATGTTTCAGATATATAACTTCTGTGACCCACCTAGCGTCACCTCGCAGCGAATCTCTGAAGCTCCTCAACTCTTCCTGGTGCTAGAGGACTTACTTATCCATTTGGCCACCAGATCCTGTTACCATCGTCAGCTATTTTCTCTTGGAGCAAGAGGACTACATCCACTTCTTTACTCACCATGCTGCGCTAGTATCAACTGTTATCAACTCTTAGAAGATCAGCTCAGCAAGAAATTAATTTTTTGTATCAAAGTTGGCAATGTTTATATGTTCTCCTTTTGTCTCCTACCCCCCCACTCCTTCCCCCTTTTCTTGGTCCCTCCGTGCTCCGTTGAGCCGCTCTCACTTCTTAGTCTGCAGTTGACTCGTTCAGTCAAGGCTCCGCTCGAGCTTGCCTCCTCAAACCAAGAGGCTCACACTCTTCTACGCCATGTTGGCAAAGTAGTAGGAAACTTCAACTTCAACATGAAATCAAGATAAGTACCATTTTAAAGGTTTTAACCTCATCTTCATCATTTTATCTACATGCTTTTATAGATTATTTTATAGACAGCGTGAGATTACTTGTGGGGCGGTAATCATTCTTCGCGAGATTTGCCATGTTGAGCTTCTGCTTGTATAAGCCAACCTTACTAAAAAAGAGCTTTTCTTAAGCTATTTAAACGAGAAACCCTCTCGCTACGTGGGATATTATTTAGTACCAGCTGTCTATAAATATAAAGCTATTTCCTCCGTTGGATTTTCTCAACCACATTTTCTGCTAAGGTTGTTCTGGAACCTTCGAGATCTTGTTCTCTATCTGCGAGTCTTGCCGTCAAGTATTGTTCATGCACTTGTGAAAATGCTAGTTAAAATGAGGAATCTTCCTCACAAATTTTTGCAATAGCTAACTTTCCTCCACCGCTGGAACCTCTGGAACATTCTATGGCGCATTTAATTGTAAATCACAACTTTTTCAAGAAATAGACTCTCACCTATATAGTGCAATCAGTTATTTCCATAATTGCAATAACTTTCTTTTTCATGAACTTTAGTGTTTCTATAGTGAACTTTGCATCCATCTTCATAGACTATAGTGATAAACAGTGCTTGCTCCACGTTTCTACCGCGTCGCGATCGTCCGGTTATATTAAATACGGCCATGAACATTGATCCTATATCCCAATGATCTTTCCTCAACCTTCTACTAACCATCATTATTAATAAAATTGTAACTTTCTATAAGGTGTCACTCACAAGGTGCCCTTCCCTCTTTGCTAGTTTAACATTAATTAAATTCTGCATAATTGCTTGTGTGATACAAGTTTTAAATTTACGTTGTTTCTTTCCCATAATCAGGGAAAACAATTCTTTAAACTCTTGAGCGAGTCATGTTCAGGTTTCACGAAATGAAAACTGTCCCATTTGGCGAGTGATTCCTGCCCAAACTTGGGAAGTCCAGAACTTTCCCTTTCACTTTCTTCAGGTTTCACAGTAAGTGACCTGCCCTCTTTGTATAATTCTCATATATTAATTCTGTATAAATATAAGAAGTTGTAGGAACTTCTATCTTATTTTTCATGTTGTTATTATTGTTATTTTCAAAGTTGTCACTTTCTCTAGAACATTCTCTCCTGAATTTCTTAAGGTGCACTTTTGTACTCCAATTCACGTTCAAGCTTTAATTATTTCATTGCTCATTTGTTTAAATCTTATAAAGATTTTAGAAACATGTAAGGTTTGAAACCGTGTAAATTGTCAATTGCCTGGAGCAACCTTTTAATGTTGAGAGGTCTGCGACCCTATTTGTTAAAGAGTTCAAACGAACTATGTTTATTAAAATTATATTGCATAATTGTTAATTTTCTCAAACTTTTTCTAATTGTAAAATAAACAAATCTTTTCCCTTCGCTTTTTCATTTACGAATATAAAGTTTAGGCAAAATCCTGTCTTCCTTGACTCTCCTCACTTAATGATATTAAAATCATTAATAGAGCTTTCACCATTTGTTGCATTTGAGCAAGAACTCTTAATTTTCACCTCACTAAAGTTCTTCTTAGCGTTAATAGCTAATTCTGATTGGCCAGTAAGGCAAGTAAAGCTCGCTAAGCCAGCTACCTGCTTGTGGAGACCCTCTCCGAAAACTTATGGTCAATTTTCTAAAAAATAAGTGTTTCTTTTTGTCTAAACTTTTAGCCGGCTCCTCGCTGAGTAAAAGCTTAGCCATTTTCCAATGCAACCATTGGTTCATTTACCAAGATTACCCAATAAGGCATAATCTTTTATCATTTTCCTTTTTAGAGACACTTGGTCGCCCTTACAGGAACTCCATAATTTTGGAAATTGAAAATACCAAGCTTGAGTTAAATCATTGGCATTCTTCGAATTACTTTGTAAAACCTAATTTCTTTGAGAAGACATACAGTAAATTTGTTCCTCTCAGTCTTGCCAGACCAGCACTCTTCCCCATAGTAGTTTTATATATGCTTGAGAGGGATTATACGAAAGCCACTCTCTTGCAAACAGCCCAAGTTCTATCTGTGTTTCTCGTCAGCTTAGACCAAGTCCTTACTCATTTTAGGTATCCGAAAGAGGATTTTCGGTGGCAACCACCTTTAAGTGTGTTTAACACTAAACTTATTAATTTTGTGGGACTCTCCTCCTATTTTTCTATCCTTCTTTTCCAATCCAAACTCTACTTCCTTCTCTTAATCATCTTCCCTTGGTGGGTGGGTTATTCCTCAGCCAATAAACTACCCACCTATGACCATTTGGATTCAGCAAATCCTCAAAGTACTCTTTCCACACTGTCTTGAGTATCTCTTTGTTGTGTACCTCATTTCCGTTTTTGTCCATCATTACCACATCCTCTCGCAGACCTCTTCTCTTACTTTTGACCATCCCATAAAGTACTTTCTTATTTCCTCTGCTGTCTTCCTCCATCATCTCTGTCCACTTTACCATCCACTTTTTCCTCTCCTCTGCAACAATCTTGTTTGCTTCTTTCTTCTTTATCTTATAATCTTCCCTTGCCAGATCAGTTCTTTCCTGGAACCACACTCTGAAAGCCTTGTTCTTCCTTCCCACAGCTTCTTTTACTCGCTCATTCCACCATGGTGTCTCTTTACACCGCTTTCTGTTGCTTGTTCTTCCACATACTGCCACTGCAGCTTCCACCATTGTGTTTTTGAATTGCTTCCATTCCTCTTCCCCTGTTTTAGGATTGTCTGTTGGCATCCTTTCCCTTATTATCTTCTGGAATTCTTCCTTGACTTCCTTTTCCTTGAGTTTCCATACTTTGATTCTCCTTTCCTGGTACTCTGTCCTCTTGCTATCCTTAACAACTCCCAGGTTCATTACAAGTATTCTGTGATCGCTATCTAAGGCCTCTGATGGTATTACCTTTATATCTCTGACACTTCTCTTCATTTCCCAGTCGTACAGCATGTAATCTACCAAAGATTTGTTAAATCACTGCTGTACCACGTTACCTTGTGGCTTTCTTTCTTCCGGAACCAGGAGTTGCCTACCACTAAACCGTTTCTCTTGCAAAAATCCAGCAACTTTCTCCCTTCTTCATTCCTGCTACCCCATCCTTCTGCTCCCAATACATTTTCATATCCTTGCCTTTCACTTCCTACATGTGCATTCAAATCTCCCATGACAATGATGCTCTGACCATTCAACTGCTGTTGTAGCTCCTCCTCAAAGTCTTCCTTCTCTTGAGCTGTACATCCAACTTGAGGGGCATATACCTGGGCTATCTCCAGGCTTCTTCCCTTTACAGTTACTCTGATCTTCATGATCCTGTCACTTATTCCCTTTACCTCTTCCTTCATTCCATCTCTCACAACTACTCCTACTCCGCTGCTCCTTCCTTCACTGTTCCCACTCCAGTACAACCGGTACCCTTTCCTCAGTTCTCTGTGACCTTCTCCTTTCCGTCTTGTTTCTGCCAAGCCCAGTACATCCAGTTTTCTTCTCTCCATCACATCTACAATCTCCTCCACTTTTCCTGTCAGTGTCTGTATGTTTAATGTCCTAACTCGTAGTCCATTAGCATATCCGGGTCGTCGTCGTTTGCATCCGTCCTTTCCGAGGCCTGTTCCTGGTTTGAAAGCAAATATGATATCCACTACTGGCTTGCTAGGCCTATCGTAGCTTCACCAGAGCCCCGTCAGCCGTCACTTTTCAGGGTTCCCGTAGAGCCTTCACAGCTATCGTAGCGGTCCCGGGGCACACAAAGTCCCCACTGTACTTCACCCCTACAGGCAATCACCTACTTCATGCCGTTGCCCGTCTCCCACCACGTGGAGGAGGGGTTGGACTTGTGGGAGACCCGTACCGTACTTCAATGGAGATAATTGATGCAGATTCCGATATTGTAGGCTTATCGTGGTTAACTGGCAATTTTCTTGTGTATGGCCTCTTCCTTATTTTTGTTGTGTTCGTGGTCCACGGAAAAAGCGATGGAACAGTGCCCGGTTTTAATCTTGCTCTCTCACCTTCAAATACTAACGCATAAATTCAGTGGTTGTTATCGATATGTCTATTCAGTTTATAGGTAGGAATTATTTCCCTTTGTAAATCACACTTGCCCAACACAGTTTTCGTGAAGTCATCGAGTTGAAAACTATGGGAACACACTAATATTTTCGGTCAGATTTTCTTCACCGAAATGTTTCCTTCTAATAGCATGTAACCATTTCTTCCTCATTTCTTTATTTTGTGAAAAATGGCGACACAAAATCGGATTTCCCTGATTCTTGCAAAGAGGAACACTGCAATAGCTCGGCATAGTCACGAAAATAGCAATTTAAACAACTTAAATTCGTGGATATTAGCGGCATGAGAACACAGGAGACAAATGAAGAGCGCCTTGCGCTTACCCAGTACAACAGCAGTGCGCTCTATCGGTGCTAGTTCTATACATCCCTATTAAATTGTCGTTTGATCATAGTGTCCAATAGTCGTCATAGCTGACTATCTTTAGAGCACATGCGTGACGAACACTAGTGCACGATAATGTTAAAGTTTGCGTTAACATTTCAGAACCAATAAACATTTACAGTGTGCTGTTATTATGTAGATCTGTCTCTTTGACGGCCGTAGGTCTACGATGGCTGCGTGGCTCAGCAGCAACATTCTTGCCTGCTGTTGCAGGATCGAATCCTAGCGCAGTCATCTGGAATTTGAGTGTGCCCAAATGCGAGGGAGCCATGTCAGATTTACTGGCACGTTATAGGTCCCCCTTCGGGGAAAAATACCGGCACCCCAGGGTCTCTAAAAAGCTGCAGTAGTTAAAAGGGAAGTAAAACAAATACTGTAACATTATTATTATTATTAGTAGGTCTAGGCCTTCGGTTCTTAGGTGAGCTAAAGGGGATTCTTTTTAAGTTGAGATGCTTTCAAGTAATATGTCGAAACACACATTTTTCAATTAGCCTACGATATTCAGCAAATGGAAGCTGCTATTAAGGTCGTTGAGGAGGACGGCACGAGTATTACAACGGCCGCGGAGAGGAATGGTGTTCCGAGAAACGCCTTCTCGGACAAAATTAATGGAAAAACTAGAGAGAGGAAGATGGGGCCAAGTTCCTTTTTAACGAAGGGTGTTAGTTCAATAGGTTATCTCACTAGGAAAAGCGGGGTTCCCGGTAACAAAGGACGATTTGCAAAAGAGCGCCCAGTGCCTCACAAAAGAATTGAAGAGGGACTCTCCTTTCAAAGATGGGCTGCCAGGGAGAAAATGGTGTGAATCTTTCCTAAAAAGAAATCCAAGCCTGTCCTTACGAATCCCTCAAAATTTGACAATAAACCGTGCTGCAATATTACAGAACATCAAATTAAAACCTACTGTTATTTGGTGGAAAAAGACTTACAGTCTATCTTGTCAGACCATCGGCGATTGTCCAACGCACACGTTATGTTATGCCATGGTCTTGTCTCATGTTTTATGTGACTACGCCTCCCATCCCCCGTCAAAAAATCACGGCATAACAGCCCGGAAAATGACCATTCACTCTTGAACACCGTTAGGGGAAGCCTACATCAATACACGTTCTTATGATTATATTGTTCGAATTTCAATTATTATTAATATTGCACTTTAAGTTAATACAAAAATAACTTATAGTAAAAGTGTTTAGAGCAGAATTACTATATTTTCATACCCGTATGTCTTCTACCCACCATTCCTCGTTCCCGATGCAGTTTTTTTTAAACATAATTACTGGTATGGTACTGTTTTATTCGTAAATTTTAAGTCTCCAAGTCGATAAATCTGTGTCTTACGCAAAAATTGACGGAAATGCATTATAAACAGCAGACGAGGAAAACTAACAATGTGACGGCAATTGGTGCATACGGGTGACGAATATAGGAAAAATCTAGAGACATCATGCCGAGGACTAGGGCTAAATCACACTTTTTTAAAAAACATAATTTTTCCAAAAACAAATATTTTCGATATTGAGAGTTTCCTAGTGTTAGAGTAGAGTAGAGTGCTTTTGTTGATTAAATTTACCAAAATGTATAAGGTGTATATATTTTCTTGACTAAATTTGTCTTAACATGACGACCATTGGTGCATTTACCTTACGTAGAGAGTCCCTCATCTGTTATTATATGCTCCATGGTCTACATGCAAATTTAGGTTAAAAGAATATTCTATTAACATAATTGGTTTACAGTCGGTTAACAAGTTTTTAGATTGGGTGCAAAGAAAACTGTTTTATCACCCTAGAACCTAAAAGAAAATTACATGATTTATTTATACACTTATTAGTCACTTCTCTAAAAGCCTTAGTAGTTAAAAGGGACGTAAAACCAATAACATTATTATTATTATTATCTAACAAATGGGTGAGCATTATCAGATCCAAATATACAAGACCAAATTGCTCTACAAAACACTATCAAAACCACAAATGGTCGCGGGCCCCTAACAACATCCCGCAAAAGGCACAGCAAAACCTTATAAGAACGTCTAATACTGCTGTAAAATTTTAAAGCATTAACCCTCAGAGAGAGGAATTTAATATATTAAATTGCAAGACAGGTTACCTGCGAGCGGAATTTATTATATTATATGGTCAGAGATCCGCTGCTGGCGCAAGGCGCAAGTGGTACGCTAAATGGCAGGTCTGGCCTAATAGGGAGTCCCTGAATTGAGTGGTGTTTTCTCCCTCCTAGCTTCTCACAAGCTGGGAGAGATTGTAGTGTTCAGCCGAGCTTGCGTTTCGAGTTCTAATAACGGCCTTTTGTGATTTATATAGTTATTTTGCGACATGTGCAGTAAAAAGAGGGTCAGAGATAATATCGCACCCCCGGTGGAAGACTGACACAAGTCAAAAAACATGAATTTTTAATTAAATGGTACTTATAAATGCCTATGATCAAGTCAGTGTCCTGTAAAACTGCCAACTCAGATCCTATAAATAGCAATTCTACGGCACTGAATAGAAAACTGCCATAACTCAAAATTGCTAATATTTTTTATTAAAACAAAATTATAATCCATGAAATAACTTTGTATGTTATTGTATAGTACTAGACAATGTTAGAAGTTAGTAATACGTTACTTTCACTTTAGTTATATTTATACTTTTCCTATTAGCTCAAAATCTTTAAATGCTTCTCCTGAAAAAGTGTCCTTTTTGACTTGTGGCAGTCTTCCACCGGGGGTGCGATATGTTATCAAAATAATTGTGAAGTGTTTACCAGTGGTCACTCACTTCATGACTAATAACCTATATTTTGTGGAATGACTCTTACGCCCTTTATGCGCTAATATGCTGCCACAAAAATTTCGATAATATCCTACACACTTTTGAGAAGGAGTACATCCAATAATCAGGGTAAGCCTTTAATATTATGTACACGCATGTTTGAAGCTAGTGTTCGATAATTCTGGACGAGTTTGAATTTGCCGTATTTTCGGTCTGTCTACGGACATAAAACGCATCCGTCCATGTAGGGTTAAGCCCCGAAAAATGAACTTATTTATTTTAATACTACAAGGTTGCAAGACTGAGAAATGCTTTAGTATTTTGCATACTAGTAGCCACACATTTTAATATTTTGCAGTTTTATCATTTTAAATGATCTTGTCGACTTCGTCGTTACCCTGGGGTCTGGCGTTACGTTACGGTGACGGGACGAAATGTACCCAGATGCACTGAGGTGTGTAACGTCATAGTACTGCTTGGTGCATGTGTTCCCCGACAATCTCTACTTAGTGAAAGACAAAAATCACCGCTTCTTGGATGTCACGGGTAATCTCGAGAACCACTGGATGGATTTTGATGCGGTTTTCACCATTCTGTAAAGGATATCTCGAGCAAAGATTCTGTAGAAAATAATTTATGTATGATCAAAGGAAGCCAAGCAGTAACGATTTCAGTGAAAAAGTCGAAAACAAACTTGGAGTCCGTGCGCTTCTTAAGCTTACGCTGGGCAAACCGATAAAAATATCAATATACTTTGAGTGTAAGAATTGGTCAGCACGAAAAGTTCTACAAAAAGGTCCGTGGGAGCATATCTCTATCTTCAATACATCGCCCACTATAAGTGTTTTTAGACTGGATGGAAGGGGCACGTCCCCGCGCGCTCTGGCATCCTGCGCGCTTAACCTTGCTTTGCCCTTGGTTTGCACTTGACGTTCGCGAGTAATTTGAAACAAGATAAGTAAGATAAGTGTTATGCAGATAATTTTCTAACATGTCAAGAGTCTTTGGCTTCAACCGAAGCGAGAAGCCTTCAGCCTTTCTAGCATTTTTCAGCATTTGTAGCATTTAAAATGATACATAGTCTAGTCTTTCAGACTGACTGTCACTTTTTTTTTTAGCAGGTTGTTATTGGGGAGCCATGAGCATTCGTCGTTGGCCTGACGAGAAGATTTATTATGGACATGCCCAACAACCAGTAAAAATTATGGGACCATTTTCAGTGATCAATTTCAACTAATGACAAGAAATTGGAAGATTTAAATCAGTGGTTCTTAACCGGTGGTCCGCGAGTGCCTCGGGAGAAAAGGGCCCACCAGCACGTATAAAAAAGTGGCCAATATATGGGGATTTCTAAAACGATGTGCGTTGAACGAGAATCATCCGAATGTATTCGTGGCGATGACTATCAGGTTTTGAATTGAAATATCTTTAAAATAAGTGTTATTGAGGAAGGATTACAACTGATAAGGTGTATTGTGGGGGAGGGAGGGATGGTCCGTACATGATTCAATTTCACGCTGAGTGGTCCACAGACTTCTACTGGTTCAGAACCACTGATTTAAATGAAGGATAATACACATTCAACCAGATTCCGTCAATGTCATATAACAACAGACATAAAGTAAGTTTTATCTTAAGACATTTTCTAATAAGAAAATCAAATTTTATTGAAATACCCAAATAGAACTGGCAAAATATGACACTTCATAACCTCTAATATGAACATACGGAGAAAATAATATAAATATTGGTTCAATGATATTTACTTAACATTAAATAGGTCATCAAAGGAAAATAAGAACTGTTTACAACTATTTTAAGTAATTAACATACAGAGGAATCTCGTTAGTACGTTTCTCAAGGGACTGAAAAATTTGGACGTCATATGCGGGAAAACGTACTACCGAAAAACGCCATACTGCATTTACAACGTATAAGAAAGAACGCGGCGTATATATGGACGTCAAATCGCCGACCTTAGTAAGTGATTGTATGCACTACTACAGTCACGACATAAACATAGGTTATCAGTAACTTACACGGAATAAATAACATAAAAATGAATTACTGTACCTCTACACCACAGTATAATACAGGGTCTTTATTTCTGCTTAGCAAGGACATTCTCGCTCTCGCGCTCCACCAGTGACGGCTCAGTTACCGGCGACCGCGCATGCATATGTTTGAAGCACGGGCTTGCTTGAACCACTTCAATAAAGCGCTTTTTAGTTGAGGAAACTGTCCCTCTCGCACACGTTTCCTTTTGCCGCTCATTCCTTCTTCAAATGCACGTTCGATTTCCTTCCTTTTGCCGAGAATAGTGTTCAGTGTAGACGGAGGAATTTTCCTCTTTCGCGCTATATCCACACGCTTCATGTGAGGATTGCATTCCAAGTCTCGAATGTATTTCATCTTCTCATTAGTTATCTGCCGTACTTTCTTCTTATCCATTATGAAACACGCAATAAAATAGGTCATAACTGGACGTGAACACTAAGAACTAGAAGACAATAGTGCGGAATACGAAGACAATAATGCGCCTACGTGAGAAATAAACAAAGGGAAGGGGGTGGAGGGCAGCGGGAGAGAGACACGTCACCTGTGTGGCGTCATAGCTATAGCCACTTCTACGCCGTCAAACACAATAAAATCTACACTGTCAAGAACTATCAGAGAATATGCGGCAATATCGCGTCGTGTTTCCCAGAAGCCGAATTTTTTAATGAAATAAGAATAAAATACGGTTCACTAACAAATAGTTCAACGGAAATTTGATCATTGTTAGCGGGAACAGACAACGTATTAAGGGGATATTTCAACATGAATTTAGTAGGATAGGGACTTGAGAAAGTAGAGAAAGGGCAGCGGGAGAGAGACACGTCACCTTGTTGCGTCATAGCTATAGCCACTTCTACGCCTTCAAACACAATGAAATCATCTACACTGTCAATAACTATCAGAGAATATGAGGCACTATCGCGTCGTGTTTCCCAGAAGCCGAATTTTATAATGAAATAAGAATAAAATCAGGTTCTCTTACAAATAGTACAAAGGAAATTTGATCGTCGTAAGCGGGAATAGAGAACGTATTAAGGGGATATATCAACATGTATTTTGTAGAATTGGGACTGGGACTTGAGAAAATCATCGCGCTAAACGGGAAAACGTCGTAACCGAGAACGTGCTAACGAGATTCCACTGTATTGTGTTTTTCATACATGTGGATTTTTATTGATAAAATTTTATCCCTTGTGTTGTTTTAAATTATACTCTTATGTTTTATAAGTTGTTTAAATATATGTAAGAGGATATAAGGAAACCAGAGATCTATAAGCAAAGCGAACTGATGTGAGTTTAATAATAATAATAACGAACTGATGTCCATGGATGGCAAATAGCGGAACCGCGCAAACTAAACATGTGCGAACATGGCGCGAGTTTTAGACAAAACTGAAAGCATAAAGGGCAGGTGGCAGCAGCTTACATATATAGAACCGCATACTTGATAAATAAGAATAAAACTACCAAAGTTACAACACTTCCCCTCAAGTAGAGGTTCATACAATCTTTACACTCTCCAAACCAGCAAACTTCAAGCAACGTTCATGTTTCATTCGACTTAAACTCTTCGTGAGAAAGTCAGCAACTTGATCGTTCGTAGAGATATACTTCAAAACAAAAAATTTACACTCAAAGACTTCACGAACAAAGTGATGTTTGATATCAATATGTTCGCTTCTACTGTGATACATCGCGTTCTTTGCCAAATTAATTGCACTTTGATTATCACAAAAGATGAACATAGTGGCTAAGTCTTTGAAGCCTAACTCGAGCAGAAATCGACGTAAGTACACAGCTTCCTTGGCGAACTCTGACAACGCCATGTACTCTGCCTCCTTGGTGCTAAGGTTCTTTGTTTTCTTCAGTCCCACGATATAGGGCATCCGCCGAGCAGGAACACGTACCCGTGTAGGACCTCCTATCTTCTGGGCATCCTCCCCAGTCGGCGTCGACGAATCCTTGGATCGGTTCGGTGTCTGCTTCGTAGATCAGCCCGATGTTCGAAGTCCCCTTCAAGTACAGCAGCACTCTCTTGGCAGCTTTCCAATGTTCGACTCCGAAGCAATTGTTGAACTGTCCCAGGTAGCTGACAGCGAACGAAATGTCCGGGCCTGTAGTTGTCGACAGATATGTCAGCGCGCCTACCAATTCGCGGTAAGGCAACTTTAACTCGTCAGTACTGGGATTCTCATTTTTGCTCAACTTCGTTCCAGGGTCGAGTGGTGTGACTACAGGGTTGCAGTCTGCCATCTCGTAGCGTTGGAGAAGCTCTTCAATGTAACCTTGCTGTTGCATGGCTATACATCCGGTCTCCTGGATTAGTTCGATGCCTAGGAAGTGTTTGGCCAATCCTAAGTCCTTGACCTTGAAATTTTCACTCAGGACTCTGGAAATCTCGGCGATCGTCTTTTTGCATTTTGACAGCACCATCATGTCGTCAACGTAAACGACAATCAAAGTTAAGTTATTTCCGGAACCAATTTGGAATAGACACGGATCCGATATGGTTGGTTTGGCACCGCACCTCCTCAAGACCTCACGCAGCTTGGCATACCAGTTTCTACCGGCCTGGTTCAATCCGTACAGTGATTTTTGTAGTAAGCAGACCTTGTCGCCTCCCTGCAACTGGCGAAGCATGTTCTTGGCCTTCTCCTTGGTTTCGTCGTCAGTTCCAGACATCGCAATGCTCTCTAATGTCTCCCTGAAGTTCTTCGGTTGTTTCATGAATATTTCCTCGTCTAGGTCACCATACAGATAAGCCGTTGTGATATCGTACTGTCTGATTTTTACACCGAGCTTGGCAGCGAGACAAACCATCAATCGAATTGATTACATTCGCGCCACCGGTGCGAACGTGTCAAAGTAGTTGATTCCATACTCCTGGTTGAAACCTTGAGCCACCAGCCTGGCCTTCCTCTTCTCAAGTGTTCTATCAGGTTTTAGTTTGTCGCGCAGCGCCATCCGGCATCCGATGACTTTGGCTTCACGGGGAGGATCCACCAGCACCCATGTATTGTTTCTCACGATAGATTCCATTTCCATGACCATGGCACCATGCCACTCGTTAGAGTTTGGTCCTGTTATTGCCTCCTTGAATGGAATCTCTGCTAGAAAAATCTCCTCGTCTTCTTCTTGCTCCTCCACATCCTGGAGATTTGTTTGAAAAAGTTTCTTCGGTCTTCCCCTTTTTCCAGTTCGCAGAATCTTGGGTCGACCAGGTCCTTGCATCAATTGAGGCGTAGTATCGGATGTTTCGACAGTCGTTCTATCATGATCATCCACTGGCGTCACATCGAAACCGAGGAAAGGTTCATCATCTTCTCCGATTTCGGGTTGAGAGACTGGTTCCTCCACGACAGCTGGTTTATCTTTTTCTCTTGGTGATTGCGGCGGTGGTTCGGCAAAGAACAGCTCCCAACAAATATCTTGCTTCGAGGATTCCGGGCGCTCCATCCTAGTCTCTTCCAGTGGCTTTTCATTCTCGAAGAATTTTACATCTCGGCTGATCAAAACTTTGTCTTTGTCAGGGGAGTATATGCGAAAGCCCTTGGTTTCTTCGGAGTAACCCATGAACACGCCTTCTCTGCCTCGTTGATCCAGTTTCCCACTTCCGGGATCCATGTCCAGGAAGTAAACCTTGCTTCCAAACGTTCTGAATTGCGAGATGTCAGGAATCTCTCCTGTCCACAATTCATACGGTGTTTTGCCTCAGATACTTTTTGATGGCAGGCGATTATGGATGTAATTTGCAGTATTGACTGCTTCCGCCCAGAAGCGGTGAGGTAATCCGGCGTTGAACAACATGCACCTGGCAGTCTCCATCAAAGTCCTATTCATCCTCTCCGACTTCCCGTTTTGTTCGGGGTTGTGAGGGACTGTGAGGCGTCTTGCGATTCCGCGCTTCTTCAGGTAGTTGTCGAACTCTCAATTCAGGTATTCCCTGCCGTTGTCAGACTGGATCACCTTTACTAGTTTTCCTTTCTGATTCTCCATCCTGGTAACGTACTCGATGGTAGCTTCGTAGACCTCTGATTTTGCCTTCAGAAATCTCACTTCACACCAATGAGAGTGATCGTCGATGAATTCCAAGAGGTATCTTGAACCTCCCATAGATGGAGTCGGCATCGGTCCACACACGTCCGTGTGGATCAAATCGAGTAGCTCCGTCCGTCGATCGGATTTCTTAGGAAACTGCGTTCTGGACATCTTCCCCTCTAGGCAGACTTTGCAGTCCAGAGTCGTCGATGGATTCCTCAGCTCAACGCCAGAAACCCTCCCTTTTCTCACAGCTACCAAGATGTCGCCCACGTTAACATGTCTGAGCCGACGGTGTAGCAATTTTAGATCAATTATTTTGGGCGATGCAGCCATATTTGCACATTCTTGACTCTCACTGACGTAATATAGGTTATTCTTCTTCCTGTCAGCTCACATAAAGACTTCTCCTTTTTCGTTCATGACGACTGCACCTTCCTAGTCAAAAATCACCTCGTGGCCGCGGTCGGTGATCTTTCCCACCGACAGCAAGTTTGTCCTGAGGTCTGGAATGTGAGAAACATCTGAGAGAGAGAAATCTATCTCTTCGTTCGCAATGCGGGTAGATAAGCGAACACTGCCTTTTCCCACGATCTCTGCCATTGAATCATCAGTCAATTTCACCACACCCCTTCGTGACTCATCGATCTTCGAAAAAAATCGCAGGGTCGCCTGAGATATGTGAAGTGGCGCCACTGTCGAGACACCATATTCTGCGTACGCCACTGCTCTGAGTTGTCGTCGCCTGTAAGCATAGTTCGAGTGAAATTTGCCGATTGAGTATGAGAACTGTCTTTACCTTTGTTCTTCGATGGATCTCTTTGTTTAAATCTGCACTGGCTGGCTCAATGACCTTGCTTTTTGCACACGTAGCACCGGAACTCAGATCCGCCTCCTTCTGTTTCACTGTTGTTGTTTAGTTTGGGTGTTTGTTTCTTATAGTTCTTGTTACCCGGACCAGTCTTCTTCTTGACGAACATAGCTCCCGCTATTTCACCTTGTGTGCTCGATTTTCGTGCGTCATCCTCTTCGATGATTTTGGTCCGAAGAGCCTCAGGAGTCTGTAGGTTGTCACGTGACTCTATTGCACACCTGAAGTTCTCGAACCGTGCCGGCAGACTGTATAAACACATAACTGTCAAAATTCCGGATTGATCGTGATGTTCATATCTCCCAATTTGTCCACGGTGTCGAAGAAATCGTTCAGATGGTCACGCACGTCGCCATCGTCCGCCATTTTTGTAAGGTTAGCCTTTTCAGTAAGGTCGCCTTCCGAGCCGGTCCCTGGGATTGGTAGATCTGTTTCAGTCGTTGCCATGTATCACGTGCCGTGACACAATTCTTGACTTGCTTTATTTCACTTGGAGACATCGACAAAATGATCAGCGACCGAGCCTTTTGATCCTTCTTGTCCCACTCTTGAATTGCCGCCGCGTTTGCATTTCCAGCCGCTGGGTCTGGTTTCGTAGAATTCCCGCCGACGAATTCCCACAAATCGCCCGTAATGAGGATAGCCTGCATCTGCACGGCCCACGTGTCGAAATTATCATTACCGAGGGGTTCAATTCTCCCAATACTTCCGGCGTTCATTTTTGAGTTTAACTTCTGGCACGTTTTTACGAATAATTACGATTTGTTATTTACGCACTTAGTCACGCGCATCTGGGTCCATAACCTGTAAGAGGATATAAGGAAACCAGAGATATATAAGCAAAGCGAACTGATGTGAGTTTAATAATAATAACGAACTGATGTACATGGATGGCAAATAGCGGAACCGCGCAAACTAAACATGTGCGAACATGGCGCGAATTTTAGACTAAACTGAAAGCATAAAGGGCAGGTGGCAGCACCTTACATAATAGAACCGCATACTTGATAAATAAGAATAAAACTACCAAAGTTACAACAATATATTTAAAATTTTATCTCTTGAAAATATTTAATGTCTTTGTATGAACTAGTGAATACACATTGCAAATTGGCTGAGGAAGGGAAGCAATTAATAGCCCTGAAACATGTACCACGTTATTTAAATAATTTAAAAGGTATTGAATAGGTGGAACTTTGTATTACTCTATTATAGTGTTTGCCAACATGTATCCTGAATGAATAGAAGCATTCCTATATTCAAAGCAATCTATAAGAATTGACATAGAAAGTAGAAAAGATCTGATCCCAGCATACCAGGAAAGAAAAGACCAGGGCCAATGGAGGTGGGAAAATAAGAGACACCCTAGGCTTTGAATATCCTAATATTTCCAGGGCTAGAAGAAAACTAAGGAAGCTTGACAGGAAATAAGAAAGAGGAGTCGAGCACAAGTAAGTGGACGAATTGCCATACCCTGCTGGGTTCCACAATTGCCAAGCCATGCCCTACTACTGTACAGTATTTAAGAGCCCCTCGTCAACACACACAAAAATGACGTACCTGATAAAGGCCTTGCAGAATGAGTTTATGCATGACCTCATTATAACGAGATGGGTTGCGCGTCACTTCCCCGAGTCTCTTACGGGCATCATCTAGCACACTGCGGACGTGGTCTTCTCGAACCTTCAAGGCCTTCAGACGGGCTTGATTCAGCATGTTGGATGACTGACTGTAATAGAATTTAAAACATATTTCAATGGTCCACAATTGAGGATGGTAGGTTGATAAAACTTTCAACAGCTTATCCTAATTAATTGGAGTGGCTTGAGCCAATCGGGCCCATTTTGTTTCTGGCCGAGGATTTAAGGCTGGATGCCCTCCGACATCACATGGTTTTTCGCATGAAAATTGTACCCATCACCATGTAGCAACTAAGCTTCTGTGCCAACATGCTCCCCTTAAATTAATAAAAAATGTACAAGAGCTTCAAAAAATAAGGTAACAAGAGCTTGCATAGAGAAACTTTATTTTACTGGCAGATATATGAATACACAGTAGTAGGGCACTTCTATGCATTATTTTTCAACATTGTTACTATTCTTGTTCCACCTGTAGACCAAGGCAGTCCCTCAAGCCACGTTGGATACCTGTGTGGTGTGTCACAGTAAATGGCAGCATTCACCGTCACTCCACCGGAGAGAGGAATTCAACCAGAAGCATGTCCTTGTGGCCCCAAAAACAGTTGCCATAACTGCCATAACTTTCTTCACAGGGTGCTGTTCAAACTTTGTTTCTATGAAATGGATGCTCTTTTTTGTCTCCAGTGTAGTATGATGCACCCAAGTTTCATCTCCTGTTACCATATGCAAAAATATGATCACACTACACACTTCCATGTTTGACTACTCTTCCGTGTGTACAGCCATCTTTCAACTGATATTGCGAGCGTCTGACACAAAATATGCACCACATAATGGTTGCATGATAAAACCATGGTCTCCTCCTTTGGCCCTGGTGGAACATTTGAACATGAACAGGAATATGTCACTCTTGAGAACTCATTACTTTTTTTAAACTACCTTGTACAAATACTACGACTATAACCCAAAATGACAGAATGATTACCAAGACAATATTGTCATCAGTAGGGCTCGGATCGATATGCTCGATAAAATCCCCAGATATGCTCGAAAACCATATGTTTTATGCTCAATAGATATGCTCAAAAAACCATTATATGCTCGAAAACCCCATTATATGCTGTTACATATGCAGAATATGCTTGAAAAACACCGTTAAAAACTATAGAAAGGAAAGAGAAACGAAAAAACCAATAACATACCTTTATATACGAGCTTTATTTTCTAATTGTATGTATGATACACTGCAATATACTCGCATTCCAGTTTTTCAAGTACTGTATATATAAGAGAAGTTTTCTAATAAAAGTTACAGTTTAAAAGTTCATTAACAAAATGTTCAGAATTAGGCGAGTCATTGAAGTAGATCTGCATTGGTCTGTACAACAACATTGTATTCTATGTTTTCAGCTTTGAATGATTTTCTTAAATCAGTCAAAAGTTTCAATGACGAAAACGACCTCACTAAAGGTTAAAAACCCGCGGTTCTATTATTTGCACCAGATGGGCTTTTCAATAATTTTATTATTTCTGTTTTCGAACCTTAATGCTGGTCAGGGCCCGAATCCGGGGTGGGGAATTCTAAGAAAAGCAAACTATTTGGCCGAAAACCACAAGAATATGCATTTATATGCTTCTATTCTGAAAACCGCGGTTTTATGCATTTATATGCTCGATAAATTTCAATTCTGTTGGTCCAGAGAGGTGAAAATACCACCGAAAGGCTTCTTTCAATGTGTACTATTCAGGAAAAAAATATGCAAATATGCTCGAATCCGAGCCCTAGTCATCAGTGCCAATTCTAAGTACGATGGCAATTAAAAAACATTTATCACAAAATTTGCAAACATTTTGATTTCAAGATTTGGTTTTGCACGACCACATTAATGTACCAAATTAATATCACTACTTGCATTTAAGAATAATGGTGGCCCAATCTAATATTAGGCTACTCGTTTGATGAGTCTGCCATTTTGATGCGAGTGCGCTGTCCTCTGTTTACATGTGTCTATCAGCGAGTTTGGGAAGTGCGGGATAAGGGTGAGAGGCAGGCACACTCCGCATCAAGCGCCAATAGTTCTAACGTATGCACACACTTTTGTCCAATCTTCTCTAGTCGCTTCACGAAGGCAGCGGTGGGTCAAATCTTTCAGAGTTGATAGAGACAGTTTGATAACATTGCTTACAGCTATCTTTTGTTTGACTATATTCCATATTAGTTTGATAGGACTTAGGTCACAGTGATAGGGTGGTAACCGTCAAACAGAAAGCCCATATCTTTCAAAATTCTATCCACGGTGTACACAGGTTCCAGTTTGTACAGTTTCACAATTTTTAACAACTCTCTCTCTTGGTCATGTCTTCTGCAACTGTAATAAAGTTACATTGTAACCATGACAGTATTTCGCCTATGCGGGAAGTGAAGGTGAGAGCTTTAATTTTTTGTACGGTGTGTTATGATGTGTTGTCAAGTACAAGGACTGGTCAGTTGTGTAATAAATGGACAAATGCCAAAAGTGCATGACATTGGAGGGTGCAAGTACGAGAGGGATGTTTCTTTCAATCCTTATATTGCCAGCTGGCGATCTATTAGACATGGTGAAACTTGCTAAAAAACAAAATACCAGCCAATCTATTGGTCACACATTTATTTAGTTTGTTGTAGCATTCCTACCCAAATAGCACCAACATTGTTGAGGCCAGGTGAAAAAAAGAAGTATTTATACTTTTAGTGAGAAATCAACACAAGAGACTGAAGAGCAATTCTGTTTACTATACACACTAGACTGAAAAATGGCTTCTAACATGTCAAATATTAGAGTGTTTATCGATGCACCTAAAACTATCTACAACCTGATCCCCTGCCATAATACAAATACAGATAAATTTGATAAAATATGATTTTTGCCAACCCTCGTAATAAAATGTGGCAATAAATCATCCGACATGAGGCTGTCACATTAAAACACGTAGTTCTCGCAATAAAGAGACGCCGGTGCACTTCATAAAAAGGGAGGTAGCGTGCAGTTCGCTACTCCTGTGGGGATCCAGGAGGGGACACCAAGACCCCGCTGTCGAGCCAGCTTGGTGTCCTAGGCGAAACCCCACACAAGACACGGAACAAACCTAGAAAAATTGCAGAGTTTTAATTATCTGGCCGCGAAAGCCAATATACCATCTTTTTGAAGCCTTCAGAGGGAGGTTATGGCTGCTTGAGCTTTTAGTTCTCGCAGCAAAGAGACGCCGGTGCGCGTCATAAAATGGGAGGTAGCGTGCAGTTCGCTACTCCTGTGGGGATCCGGGAGGGGACACCAAGAGCACACTGATGAGCCAGCTTGGTGTCCTAGGCGAAACCCCACACAAGACACGAAACAAACCTAGAAAAATTGCCGAGTTTTAATTCACTGGCCGTGAAAGCCAATACAGTAGAGTCTCGCAAACTCGGCCTAATGTGGACCGAAGGGTGGCCGAGTTCGCAAAAATGCCGGGTTGTCGGGAAATGTGTTAAAAAGACGAAATAAGCTGTTTGTTTTGGTTTAGAAGTAATCTGTGCAGTATATTTGATTTAACAGAAACACAAGTTTTAAAATGATAAGCCACTATAATTACAGTACTTGAATCTATAGTTTAGTACTGTACTATTGTACTGCATAAAAATCAAGGAAAATAATTACTGTAAATTATAAAAGAAAACTTAGAAAAACTAGGCCTACAAATTATTTGTATAATATGTACACTGTACAGTTTATGTACAAAACAATTCCCATAGGCGAATAGTTTTTTCACTTAATGAAAATTACCATTTACTCTTTTGTAAAAAAGTAAGTAAAGTTGTTTTGCTTTGAAACCTGTTTCTTGAAGCCTCGTCACGAAGACGGCGAGGAAACAGAATTGCAGAGAATGCGCAATCAAATAAACACAACGCTCTGCGCGAAAACCGTTTGTTTACTTCTTACTGCCAACAGTTTGTGCATTTATCAGGTCGTCGTTACTCTTCTTATTATGTACTGTAGGTCAACTTGTTTCGCGTCTTATTTAACTGTCAAGATTCCATTCATAGAGAAGACGAAAGAAAACATAATTACGCTCTGTGCGGAAACACAAAAACAAACAAAAATCATAATTATTTTCTCCTGTCAGGGTGGCCGAGAAATGCGGAGTGCCGGGTTACCGATTAAGCCACTATAATTACAGTACTTCAATCTATAGTTTAGTACTGTACTATTGTACTGCATAAAAATCAAGGAAAATAATGATGATGATGATGATAATTGTTGTTTTAAGGGGCCTAACATCGAGGTTATCGGCCCCTAATGAAATGAAATGGCGTGAAATGAAAGGATGTAGATAAAAACAACTCACTGCCATGGATGAAACGAAAATGGTGTTTATAAAACAGACAGTGAGCCCCAAAAATTATGCCTTATTTGAATAAAAAGAATAAAAGGCGGACGGTAAAAAAAGGATAACAAAAAAGGCATAGTGAACAATAAAATAGATGCACACAATAAAAAACATAAAACAGGTTTAACCTGAATTAAAAGTCGTAACTACACATTAAAACTTAAAAAAGTAACCACTCTCCCTCATGAACCGGATGACGAGGTCAGCTGACGGCCCGTCATCACGGAGAATAAGGGAGAGGGTATTAGGCAGTTTAAGAGTCCTGCGCAGATCGGACAGATCCACACACTCCAAGAGAAGGTGTGCCACGGTTAGGTGGGCGCCGCAAGGACACACAGGGGGATCTTCTCTTTTCAGCAAGTGGGAGTGCGTAGCAATCCCATGGCCGATCCGGAGTAGACAGAGTACCACAGCTTCCTTCCGGAGAGATCGGAAGGAAGATTTCCACACCTTCGTTGTCTCCTTGATGCCTCTCAGTTTGTTGGGTGGAGGCGTGGCACGCCACGCTTCCTCCCAATGCGACAAGATCGAATGCCGCAACTGAGAACGCACATCACTAGCAGGCACCTTATATGGCTAGCGAGGGCAGTGCGACTGCCTCTCTCGCCGCCTGATCAGCAAGCTCGTTTCCCGCAATATCCATGTGGCTAGGAAGCCACACAAAGGTCACCCCGGTTCCAGCGTTATACGAACTGACGAGCAGGTCGTGCACACGCTAGACGAACGGGTGCTTCGGGAAACACACATCGATCGCTTGCAGCGCACTCAGAGAGTCAGTACACACAAGAAAGTGCTGGTGATCGTCTGATAACTTGTACCGCAGAGCTTCTAAGATGGCATAGAGCTCCGCTGTGTACACGCCACAGGCATCTGGAAGTGAAAAGAGAAACAGACGATCCTCAACCACAAATGCACAACCTACTTTCTCGTTTACCCTCGAACCGTCCGTGAATAGAAGCCCTGATCCCGGATACCGGCACACAACGGACTGGAACAGCCTCCGATGGACGGAGGAGTCAGTGTCCGACTTGGGGCCGGTGTGCAGATCCAGGATGATATCAGGGCGAGAGACCATCCACGGAGGGGCCTTGCTAGGTACTCGAACGATACAGGAGACAGAAGGAAATCGGAACTGACGGTAATAGTCATCCAAGCGAATCCCCGCCGGCAGAGTGGCTCGGGCGAGCGCATCATACAGCCGGCGATTCGGATTGGAAAACAAACATGGATAGCTTGGATGAAGGGGCATCTGTCGAATAGTTGCAGCATAGGTCAGCAGTACTTGTTGGCGCCTCAGGTGTAAAGGAGGTACGCCAGCCTCAGCGAGCATGGCACCCATCGCCAGCCTCACACCGCCGTGGTGGACACTGTCCAGTTTAACAAGCACTGACTTACGGGCCGAACCATATGCTACACTGCCATAATCTAAGGAAAATAATTACTGTAAATTATAAAAGAAAACTTAGAAAAACTAGGCCTGCTTGAAAACACTATCAGACTGAGCCAGGATATTGGGTTTTGTAGTCCAGCACTTAATCCAACATGACCCCTTAAATGCGATGTGGAAAACATCAAGAAATTGGGGACCAGGTTTGAGACCCAGTAGTTTTTATATTTTCAGTGCTTCCTTTCAAGATTAGATTAGTGTATGAGAGGATGATAACTCTTGATATAAGAGCCTAACAAGGGAGCCTCCGTGGCTTAGGCGGCAGCACGCCGGCCTCTCACCGCTGGGTCCGTGGTTCAAATCCCGGTCACTCCATGTGAGATCTGTGCTGGACAAAACGGAGGCAGACAGGTTTTTCTCCGGGTACTCCGGTTTTCCCTGTCAAAATTTCATTCCAGCAACACTCTCCACTATCATTTCATTTCATCTGTCATTCATTTAATCATTGCCCCAGAGGAGTGTGTCAGGCCTCGGCAGCCGGCACAGTTCATATCCTCGCCGCTGGATGGGGGCTTCATTCATTCCATTCCTGACCCGGTCGGAGACTGGAAGCAGGCTGTGGATTTTCATTTTCATAAGAGCCTAACATCCAGATTAACAGCCCCTACCTAAAAAGAGGTATACTCTTATAACAAAATCAGTAATCAAGTCTTAATTAGAAAATATATAAAACATATGTGCAGCAAGACATAAATGGGTATAAATTATTACATTGAACAAGCAATGAAGGAAATTGGGGGAAAATTTAAAGTAGGAGTAAAGATTCAAGAAAATAATTTCAACTCAAGAGATTTGCTGAGGACATCGTCTTAGCCAACATACCAAAGGATTTGAATGGTATGGATTCTGTCTTGAGGAAAGAATTCATGATGAAAATTATTAAATGTAAAACAATGGATGTCGAATTGGCAGGTGAAAAGCCAAAGGAAGTAGCAGACTTCTGTTACTTAGGGGAAAAAATAACCAGTGATGGACAAAGCAAAGAGGATATAAAAAGTAGGTTGGCTCAGGCAAGAAAAGGCATCCTTTGACATCGAATATAGATTTAGGTATTAAGAAGTATTTTTGGAAAGCCTTTGTCTGGAATGTAGTGCTCTATGGGAGTGAAACTTTGACTGTTGGTGCAACAGAAAAGAGGAGAATAGAATTATTTGAAATGTGGTGTTACAGGAGAATGATGAAGATCAGTAGATAGAGTTAGCTATTGTTTTAAGGGGCAGAACTAAAAGGTCATCTGTCCTGGGTAGATACAGTAACAAATGAAGAGGTATTAAGATGAGTGGGGGAGGAGAGATGTTTCTGGCGACTGTTAAGAGAAGAGATAGGTTGGTAGGACACATATTAAGACACCCAGGATTAGCAAAGTTTGTTATGGAAGGAAGGGTCGAGGACAAGAACTGTAGGGTTAGACCAAAGTTAGAAAATGTTAAACTGATTGCCGTGGATGTAAGGTGGGGTAGCTATGTAAAGGATGAAACGATTAGCTCAGAACAGGGAGACAATGGAGAAATGCAGCGAACCAGTCAAAAGACTGAAGACTCAAACAACATTTAGGGAGTAAGTTACTGGTGGACAGTAAAACATATTTTCCATCTTTACAGCACGTAGAGTATGTAAATTTTTTTGAACTTAACGTATTTGCCTGCTTATATTCATATTTATAAGTGCATATAAAACTAGAGCCTAATAACTTATTAGGATAACAAATATGTACATACATTTTCTTCTGAAGTTCAACTTGTTTCTCCTTTCTCTCATAATACTCCATGATTTTCAAACGCTGTTGCTGAACAAGTCGTCCTTTCTCGATGTTGAACTCTTCTTCAGCCTTGGCATCGATTTCTTCGGCTTTTTCATTGGCTTCTTGCTCAATGAAAGCCATCATATGCTTGATCTGAAAATAGTGTCAAAACTTAGTACTTATTTTACAACGGAAATATTCAGAACACAAGTGTCAATAACAACGAGTATGTAGTATGGTTGATCTAAATACAATTTAACAAAATATAGTCAACCCCTGGCACTATCCAGCCCATGACGGGCTAAGGCCGACCAAGCGACCGCTGCCCAGCCATTTGGCCTGCAGATATTGGGGTGACGCGTGATCAGCGCATCGGGTCCCCTCGGCCGTTAATCTTGGTATTCGTGATCGGGGCGCTGTCTCACTGTCAGACAGCTACTCAATTGTCCTCACGAGGCTGAGTGCACCCCGTTCCAACCCTCACGTCAGTTTTAAATTCCCTGACGGAGCCGGGGATCGAACCCGGGGCCTCCGGGTGAGAGGCAGGCGCGCTACCCCAACACCACGGGGCCGGCTAATTTAACAAAATATGCCAAAACTAATCAACATTTGCAAAATGGGCAGATGTTATCTTGTATATTTAATACACAATGTCATACACCAAGTCATGCAATATAATTGTGAATTTCTGTCAATCAATACATATAATGTCTCATATCTAAATTTAGTGGTACATGTTTTGGGGCAATCCAGCTCCCTTCAACAGCCACTCAATCACAATCGTCAACACACTCAAAGAACATTGAAATGGCACATATTAAAAACGGTAGGTGAAACATCTCCAACCAATTTTTCACCTACCGTTTTTAATATGTGCCATTTAAATTCGTATTTCAATGTTCTTTGAGTGTGTTGACGATAGATATATTTGTGATTGAGTGGCTGATGAAGGGAGATGGAATGCCCCAAAATTTAGATATAAGAGATTTTATAATTATGTATTGATTGATGGAAATTCACAATTATATTGCATTAATTAATTTGTCAATATGGACGAGAAATGGATGCAAGTAATCCCAGAATACACTAATTCATACCTATTTAGTAGTAAAGTCCTTTTGTGATCCAAAGTTACGTATAGAGACTGGTGCCCAGAATAAAAACCAATTTAGTAAGATGCATAACAAGTTTCATTGCCACGGCATCATTGGGTGGTGGAGTATGACAATACAGCTCCTGTGTTGCAGGGACAGAGCACATCAGCATATCACAGGGACGAAGCACATCAGCATATCACAACTACACAGTGTTGCCAAATGTGACTAACGTTACCAAGCACACTACGAGAGCTCAGTTATCCTCTGCCATCCGATACTGCTGTCATGTGACAGTGAAATTAGTGGTGCAACTTAATAGGCAAGAACTGAAGTATAACGTGGTCTAGCAAATATACTACTGTTCTCAAACTTAGCTGCTATAAAAGAGCCCATGACTGCGTTGCTAGGGCTAGGAATTTGAGCATGAATATACCCTTATTGATGCTTTGAATACCAGAAATGTTGAATAAAACTTAATGTAAGTACAGTGAGTCTCTCTCACAACTCGGCCGGCCAGCGCACCAAGCTTATCTGCCTCCCGCTGACTGATCACTTCCTGTTACACAGCGCGCACTTCTCAGTTCTGATCCATGCTTATAACATGTATTTAGTGTTCATCTGTCGCTCCAACTATTCTCGAGTTGTGATGTGTTACTTTTGGGTATAATTTTCATAATGCCTCCACGTGTGTACACTGTAGAGTCAAGGGTATTTATGTACGATTTATTTATTTATCGTATGGCTTTTAGTGCCGGGAGTCTCCGAGGACATGCTCGGCTCGCCTGAGTCTGTAGCTGCTTCCAGCGGACACCCTAAAGGGCGAGCTACAAGTTCCGTTGAATTTCAAGTAGTTCCAACTTTTGCCACCAGATATCAATGATACCTAGGGGTGAACGTTGGAACTTTGATAGAGCGTTCTGACGAAATCTAACCTAACAAATTTTGCTTTACACAAGTTTAGTCTGTGAAAGGATCTTTTACATGCCATAAATCTATGACATGGGACCGCCGGCTTTACTTCCCTCCGAAGGAAGGCATACTGAAGGATTTTTAACGCTCTTAAAAAATCCAACGACTTTGGCCGGGTTTGAACCCGCTATCTTGGGCATAGCAGTTCAGCATGCTACCGACTACGCCACCGATAATCATGTGAAAACAGAGTCTTGCAGGGAAGTCGTTCAACGTTTCATAACACATTTTCCAGGTGTGCGCCCTCCACATAGAGAGACCGTGCAGAAGCTCGTAAACAAATTGAGGGGAACTGGTTCTCTACTCGATAAGAAGCGAAGTGTTAAAAAACGCGTACTTAACGAGGAAAAAGTAAATGAAATTGCAGAACATATCCGGAGAAAAATAGCCTCAATTACGGAAGAAAAACTTATGTGTGTGAATTGGAGTTTCTTAAGATGATGCCAGAAATGTGTGGATGTAGGAGGAGAACATTTCCAACATCTCCTGTCATAAGGTACGACCTTAGTTTATTAATTCTTACTTCCTAAATTGTAATTGGTATCTCATGTCATGCACGGATAAAGTGAGTCAAGTGCTGTTCTGTTCTATTTGCTATGCTAAGCCGAGCGGGAAGTGATGAGTCAACGGGAGGCAGATAAGCTGGGCGCGCTGGCTGGCCGAGTCGTGAGAGAGAGACACTGTAGCATTAAGCTGTTTTATATCTTGTGATCGTAGTTAATTGTTGATTGACTTAGGGGCTTTGCGACATCGTGGCCATGTGACCCTGTGCACTAGTGTGTGTAGGCTATTTGCAATTCAATTGAGGATTAGGAAGGAAGCGGCCATGGCCTTAAGTTAGGAACCATCCCAGCATTTTCCTGCAGAAGAAGTGGGAAACCATGGAAAACCTCTTCCTAGATGGCTGAGGTGGAAATCGAACTCTCCTCTTCCAGTTTTTCCCCTCGAGGCAGAGTGTAACCAGTTCCAGCCCTTAGACCAGAATTAAAATTTCTTGGTAGAGCTGAGTATCGAACCCGGACCTCCGGGGCGACAGTAAAGAATGCTAGCCGATACTCCATGAGGTGGTAAGTTTTTTATCAAAAGTACTGTATGTCCGTTTACATTGCTAGGAATGAGAAATCTACCAGCTTCCTCTATAAAGGTAATTAACTGCAACACACAATAAAGCTCCTTTACATAGACTAATGTGTATTACTTCTACACAAGGAATTAATAAATTTGACTGAAGTTTCTTTGACTGCGATGATGTTTGATAAAGCATGGTCTAGTCCAGGGGTCTCCAAACATTTTAGCATAAGGGCCACAGTGACTCATCCACCCAAGTCCCAAGGCTAGAGAAGCTAGAGAATGAGCTGTTGGTGTACTGCTCGGGTCCCAGCTCCGTGAATCTGAGAGGAATGTGGATCGCATGGATGATGATATAGCCTACGATGACAGACGTGTGGGGTTCCCGGTCCTTGCATAGTAACAGACCAAATACATTGGGGCATGCAAAATGTTCACCGAAGTTCATTTGTTGAAATGACTTGCACGCCATTTATTATAATATGGATTTCTAATTCGGAAAACTTCTACTCGTTTTTTTTATTTAAATTTCCATGTAAATTTGCGTTATTTGCACGTATCAGACTGTTTTATAATGAATGCGCACAAAAATAAAATGTTTGTTTGTCCGCGTAGAACGTAAAATTTGGTACAGATATCCATCACAGGCATGACACCAATCATTGATGTAACTCTTCTCTGTATCTCTCATAAAAGGGGCCTACCCCCTTAATATACATGCTGAAATAGACTTAGAAGGACGAGACGAAACTTATTTTCAGTCCCTCAATGTGAGAAACTAAATCTTGGGGGCCCTAAAGGATCCCCGAAAACCACTTTTTAAGGTCTTAAAACCAATAGTTTCCAAGATTTTCCCAGAAAACTAATTTCATGTAATAAACTAACGTAGGAATGCAAGCCCGTTACCATGGCAACAGGATCTCGAGAGGTGACGTCCAACTTTCCATCTATTTCTGTTTAAGGCATTGCCACTCCATTTATTACATTTCTGTGAAAGTTTGCAAATGGCTATAAGGTTACCACTGAACCAACTTCGGCTGTAAAATTCATAAATATGTATAATTCGCTTAAGGTGGTCAAGGGGTATCCTAGATTTTTTTAAATGCGATTTACTTGTGCGATATGTCGTAAAAATTTCCGGAATTGAAATAGTGTTTTTTGCGGCTTTTAGGAATTGTGGCCTTTGAAGGCTAAAAACCTGAATTTTTATGCCCCACAAGCCTATCTAGAAATATTGAGAATGTTTATTCAATTCCAATTTAAATTTCTATATGCGTTTCGGACTAGGCTATTTCTTATGACGGATGGAAGCAAAAAGTTGTCTGTCTTAACTTTCTGTGTATCTTTCTGTACACCTATAACTCGTGTTCGGCTGGTTGGGGCATCGTAAAATTAGGTATGGTATTGTATCCATTAGAGGCAATACACCAATCGTGTATACCTCTTCCCCGTACTTCTCATAAAAAGGGAAAACTTTTCAAAATACATGCTAAAATATGCGAAATATAACATTTATCCTAGAAGAACTACCCAAGCTTATTTTGAGCAACTCAACGTAAGACACAAAGCTCGGTAGTCTATAAAAGGTCACTGAAATAGTCATTTTAAGGCCCTTAAAATAGTAGTGTCTGTGATATTCCCAGAAAACTTACTTCGCTCTGATAAACTGATGAAGGAATGACAAGCCCCTAACCATTACTACAGTAGCTCAATTGATAACATCTGGCTATTAATACCGAAGACCATTCGAAGATCGGGTACTTCTGCTAGTTAAAAATGTGCCTAGTATGATTCCACTCCTCTCTCTTGACACTTTGATGTATATATTCCACCACCTTTTGCTACTGTATTTCTTTTATTGGAGGAATTTAGTTATTGTAGTGCAAATATCATGTATATTTTACTGAGAAGTTCACTGGCCTCTGATATCATTCTAACGAAACTTGTTTTTAAAGTTGTATTGCACAGCTGTTTTCCTCCTTATCTCGTATTGAATGGTTCCGGGAATCCCCAGGAAATACAAATACAGTACAATACTAATCATTTTTACCACTTTTGTCTTCTCATTCATGGAAAGCAATTGCACATCAATCTGTAAGGTAATGTGCCTCACAACTTCCCATTTCCGGACGATTGTGAACAGTCTCTACAGATCCCACTTTTCGCAGGGCAGTTTGACGACATTCTCTTTATCTTTATACGTTTCGAGTTTGCAGCTGAAAACTAAGAATTTGCGATATTACACAGTTTGACAAGAATCAGCTCTCCTAGCAGTCACATGTTTGCGCGATCCGGCAGAGGAAAACATCGCGACGCGAGTAGGTACTGTCATATTATAAAATGCGTAAACATTTTAATAAGTGAATACTATCATATTACGCGATCGGCGTCGTTCTCAGCCTGTTGATGGACATCTCCCTATGTCCCTTTACAGTTTCGAGTTCATGACTCGGCATGGTAAAATATGCTTAAACAATCAACGCCGCCTTCGGGCCAAATTGATGAGATTCATTGACGCGTTCTCAGACTTGTACGGAAAAAATATTGCAATATTACGAGATGGGCCCATTCTTGGTCCATTTGACAGAACTTTCACCAGCCCTTCATTTTAGAGTAGGAACCGGGCATAAAAATTGATGTTTACGCAATCAGCACCGCTTCTGGACCCGTTACATGAGATTTTGCGCTGCATTTGCAGTCTTACATGGAAGAAAATAATTGCGACGATACGAGATCGGCACCATTCTCGCCATTTGACTACAGGTCCATTGAGCTGGCAGGATGGCGGTCACAAGTTCGCTGTCGACTGCGGGGAAAGGTCTAGAGTTATTAATTTCACAATCGGCCCATTAAACACCTTCTGTTGACTTTATGCTTGCGATGACTAGGTCGTAGGCACGTTGATCGAGCGGGCCTCCGGTCATATTTAAGATGTAATTCCGGCGGGAAGATGGTTAAAAGTAAACACCTAAGGGGGAGAAACGAATATTTTCATGAAAGGGCACATTTTCCGGTTCATTGTTACATTGGGATACGGCCGCGTCTAGGGAATTTTTAGGGATCTCAGTGATGTCACCGTGATGTCGCGGCTGACGTATTGACGCTTTGCCTGCGGTGAGTCGCTTTGCATGCTTGTCAGCTGATTGATACGTCAGTTTCATGCGGTGTTGTTGGAGAAGGTCGTTTGGTAAACTTAATTTTAACAATTATTATTCTTGTGAATAACCTATAGAACAAGATTGTGATATTAGCAGTGTCATGTGCGCGATTGTGTTGGCGATTTGTAATAAAATTGTTGAATTCCTGAAGTCATTGTATTCAAATAAAATGTTGTTACGTGTCGTTTTGTGAGGGAACGTGTGGTCGAAAAATACTGGCTTTTCTTGTACATGTGGAATAATACAAACTGTGGGACCTATTGGTGATTTTTTTTTTTACATTGTTCATTTGTTTATTTTGGTTTTTGCATTTAATTGAAAAGTTGTAGTGTATTCTTCTAAAGCCATAGATAATGCCATTTGTCTAAATGATAATATTACGTCAGGCAAGGTGGGGGGGGGAGGGAATATTATGTTATGCGTATGTTATCGTATTTGTGTTTGCGCATTTTTAGACAACTTTAGAAAAAAGAAATCAAATTATACATAACCATATCTTGCTATACACAATTCGTTTTGTAGTTTTTTATAATGCTTATTTCTGTTATTGAGTTGTCACCACCCAAAATAATATATAACCAATGTTTATCCTGTAAGCTTGCCAGAGAAGCATTTCGTAAAGTCGTTGATAATATCACAGAAGCCGACAATTTTATAATTATCAATTTCAAATAATTACGATATGTATCGTAATATGTAATTGAGCTATATAGGCCAATTTTATATTTCGATGCGGAAAATTAACATTCTCAATTTAAATCGCGAAATTTTTCTGCGCATCGTAATCTTTAATTGAGCTATGTAGGTCAATTGCAGATTTCAATGCACTCTTTTTAATTATGAAATTACAAGAATTACGATGTGTATCGGAATCTGTAATTGATCTACATAGGCCAATTATAGATTCCGATGCGGGAAATTAAAAATATAATTGGAATCGCGAAATTTTTCTACGCATCGGAATCTTTAATTGAGCTATGTAGGTCAATTACAGATTTCGATGCACACCTCGTCTCTAAGGTTTTTGTGTTTCCCCACCCAAAAACCCCCTATTACCCAGGCTTTTCCCGTAAGCTTGCCAGAGGAGTGACGTCGTTGATGACGACATGGTAGACGCCATTCTGTTTTTAGGGGAATTTTATACGCAGCGGCATCGCAATGCAAAATTATCCCCATTTTCGAATGATGAATTACCAGAATTATCATGACTATAGTTTCTTAGCAATGTATGAATTACCAGTACGGTATACAGGTTTCTGAATTAACCAGGTTATTTTATATGCTGCATATAACGAACGGGATCATGGGTCGAAGTAAAATAAGAAACACTGGTATTGCAAAATTTTGAATGATCCGGTTTTATTGGACTGTAGTATGTCTACGGTACTCCTCACACAGCATCATTTTCAGTTGTATATTAACCATTTTCCCAGGGTTTCATAACATTTAAAAACATAAAAAATAGAATTTTGTTTACAGAAACAGTGCGCTGAAACATATGACATAACTATTAAAAATATATTTGTGATTTTTTCTTTTTCTTCAAGCATGAAAATGAGAGACTAATGTTTTCTTTAAAGAAACAATATGCGTAGTCATTCAACATTTTGGTTAAAAACACAAATTTATGATTGTTTTTGCTTATGTTTATATTGGTTGTGTTTTTCTGTAATTCATAAATTCGTCATTTTTGCGGATTTTCCAGGTAATTGATCAGGATTTGAAGAATTATATTGGTGGCAGCCCTGATATAGGGCTTTGTAAAGTTGTGGTAATCAGCCTTGTATAATTAGAGTTAATAATTTATCTGATAACTTGTGGTGTTCGTACTAGTAATTGGAACTAGGACTGGAAAGCGGGTGGTGGTATTGGTTGCTAATTTAGGTGCTTGAGCAGTACCATCTAGTATGCCACAGCTTTTGATGTCAAATCTTTTCCAACATTGCCCAATTTTTGACAGCTTTTCTTGTGAATTACTGAAGTAAAGTATACAAGAGGCTTGGCAGATTGTAGCAAGAGTGATTAGGAGTACCCAAATGCCTCACAAAGATTACATTTCTCTCCCCCACTTGCTCTCATCAGCTCTCTGTACCACCTCTCCTTGTGGGAATGTACATGTTGCCGAGTTAGCAACCTTTGGTGTAGTCTTCTTTTTCTTGTATCGTATCTTCATTGGATGTTGGCTGTCATCAGGGTGGTTTCTTGCTTATTTTTTAGTGACTCGGAATAGTGCAAGTTATGGGATTCGGATTCCACGTAAAAATGGGAGCTCCTACGGCTCATGATCGCGAGATTAATACTGGCATAAAACTACAAGCTTCCCTCCTTTTTCCTTTAAAACCACCTGAGGATTACTGTAACAGGTTAGGTTTTAATCCACTAGAAATCATAGCCAGTGACAAAAGAATAAAATTTAGTGACATTGGCTAGCTTTTGTATATGTCGAGACAATATTGTAAGTGGACTATACTCTACTTAAAAAGCCTTCGTGGCTTAGGCAGCAGCACGCCAGCCTCTCACCGCTGGGTCCGTGGTTCAACCCCCGGTCACTCCATATGAGATTTGTGCTGGACAAAGTGGAGGCAGACAGGTTTTTCTCCGGGTACTCCGGTATTCCCTGTCAAAAATTTCATTCCAGCAACACTCTCCACTAAGATTTCATCTCATCTGTTGCTCAGTTAATCGTTGCCTCAGAGGAGTGCGACAGACAGGCTTCGGCAGACGGCACAGTTCATATCCTCGCCGCTTCATTCCATTCACTGACCCGGTCGGTTAGACTGGAAACAGGCTGTGGATCTTTTCATACTATCCTTAAGACAATAGCCAAGTGGCAGTGCAAAACTTCAAGAAATAATTTGTAGCCTACTTATTCCAGTGCCTGGTACCATATTAATCATGGCATTCTATGAATACAATGTGGGTTACAGTACCAATAACAATTTTTAATTAAACAAGCAGGACCCATATTACAATACAATTCAGCCATAATTTGATATTAAACAATTTTACTGCCTATTTAAGTCTAACAGGATTTTATGAACTAAATTCACAGCTAGTCATTGCTGTTTGAGAATGGTGGTAAGTAGGGCAATAGACATACTTATTAGTGTACAGTGAATCTTTTGTTACAAGAGCCTCTGTAGCCTATTCAATATGCTAACTTTAAGTCATGCTTACTGAAAATGTTCACGCTATTGCTCTCCAGGGTATCGTTAAAAAGCAATCATGCTACTACATAGCCGAATGTAACTACTTTTGTTATTATTTTAATTGATTTTTCTAAAGTTTACAAAGCATAATTGGATTTTAAGCGCTTTAAATTAAATAATACTGGTGCGAAAAGTTTTAATATCGAAGACGGGAGGAAGAAATTCAATTTAGACTAAATGGGTTTCACATGAAACAGTCACGCCCACTCTTCATTTCCTAATACATCAGAAAAAGCTATTAAACCATACCTGTTTCTGAACATCTGCGTCGCTGAGAGCCATTTTTATGAGTTAAATGTAAATGTATCAAAATCGAACCACTAAATTGACCTAAAAACTTCTTCCAATTCCAATTTACACAGCAGACTGAAGATCTCGGAAGAAGACGGGAATCATATGATCGTTTTCACTACATGCATACATATAAACACTACAAGTGAAATAATTTATTAATATACTGTTTAATTAAATCTTTATTTGATATTTAAAAATAGTTCTTTATTTTATAAATGAAGTTCTATAATGATATAATAGACTATTTATGACATTAACTGTGTAACGCTGTTGGATTACTTCGATGGCATTCGGGTTGCTAATATGGCAGAAATCTATTTTACTTGTTATATGTGTCCAAGAAAAATATAAAGCGAAATTATTATTTTATTTGTAAGTTTTCTTAATATAATTTTTGCAGGCTTGAAATTAAAATATTTATTTTTATATTTTTGTGCATGCATACTTATCCCGTTGTCTGTATTTTTGAGTACATGTAAATATGATCCTTCAAGTTTGCATGTAACAAATGATAACACAGGATTTCGCCTTTGTTTCCAGTCACATATTTAGATTTTATTTGTAGAAAACTACAGTGAAATGGATATGTGGCCCCTCAGGGATATATTGCTTGGAGTTTTCTCTCAAAACAGAGTTTAAAAAATTCAAGTTCCTGTTATTATGCACAACAATTGCAGTGACAGCTAGCCCAACCACTTCAAGTAGATACAGTGTACATTCTGATGGCTTATGTTTTAATGTTTTAAGAATGCATGTCCAGGATTAAAGGAAATATTCGTATTCTGTATGACTTGGATGTAAACATAAACAAGTTCTTTTTCAGGTGTGTAGAAGGCTATGGCAAATCTGAACTTCCAACAACCTCCACGCAGTATAGCGAATCAAAGCCTGAACAGAGGAGCATTTAGTTCAAGTTCTTTATCTGGTCATGTTACCCCCACGTCGGGTATGTTCCCCGGCACAACAAGCCTCACCAGTTCCTTCACGCCCCAGCCACTTTCGCCAAACAGAAACCTACCGCCTATGGGCAATAGAGGATTGTTTGGAACGAGAGCGTTTACAGAGAGGCGAACAATTCCTGGTCTCGGGTTAGTTTCATCTTCTCATTCTTTCTGTTGTGTTTTGAAAGTGTAATAGTCTAGTTAATTGCAGTGTCTGTGTTATTACCTGGCAGAATTGCAAATACAAATCATGAACAGCTGGCTATCATTTGTTCCATAAACTAGAACACATCTTTAACATCAACTTTGTGGTATAGAATGAGTTGATTAATGCTGTTAGACATCCTACTCATTTAAGATAGCGGGCATTGTGTTAGTCACTATACCAAATGAATTATATATTCTTAAAACATGTATATATGTGAAGTTCTAGTGGTGGTCATGCTTAAATAGGCTACAAATCTGTGTATGATGTGGGTGCTGCTTTAAAAACAATCACCTGTCAAATTAAGTATGAGTACCGAGAACAAAACTGGCTTGCACAGAAAAGTTGTAATGAAAATAATAATTCCTCAGGGACCTTTGTAAATATTGGAATTTAAATTTATGAAAGTAGCTCCACTGAAAGTACAGTAATAAGTTAGAAGAGGTAAGTTAATTGCCTACAATTATAGGCCTGGATCTCTGTATGTAGTATTGAGGACAGTGAGAAATTTTTGGAAGGAAGTAATATAATAATACATATTGATGGTTAGGTTAACTAAAAGAGAAATGGGCTTACTTTAACATACGGGGTTCTCATCAAGATAAGTTTCTAAAGGACTTGAAGTGGTTCAAAGAAATATAGTTTGACTCTTAATAGAATATTTTGGACATAACTTACCAGTACAAAATATGTTGAGAAGTTTAAAATGGGAAGGATATGACAATAGAAGCCAAATAGTTCATTAATTCTTGCCTTGGCCAGAACCTGGCAGATTATCGAAAATATGATTCACATAACTTTCTGGGAGTCATTAGGAATTGAAAATACTGTCAATTATCACTGCTGTACTGGAAATACTTATTATATTACGTAAGTAAATGTTTTTATTTCTTGCTCGTTCAACGATGTCAGCCATGTTTGAGGCGCATGTCTGACATATCGTGTCCTATCACTAGGGCTCGGATTTTTAGGGGCTAAAAATCGGGAAAATATTTATTTTTTATGTATTAAAAATAGCTGAAATATGTGATAAAGAAGTAAAAATATTTAATTATAATTTAGTTTATTAATGTGAATTTATGCTATGTCTCACTGACTGCTGAAGCATTACAATACACAACGAGATACATCGTCAGATTGTCCATCACAAATGACCGACGATTATTGCGAAACACTTCTTCTGAAGGCGCGAAACTGCTGCAATATCTTTCTTGCCCTTGAGGTGTTGTGTAACTTGAGATCGCTGTTCAGCCATGTTTGCTTTTTCACATGGTTGGCAGAACAGAACGCCCCCATCAGAAGTAAAATTATCCTTAAATTCTGCAACATACTGACTGCAGACGATAACTTGTAGTTGCTTTTACATTAGGCATCGTAGAACTGCCTTACACTTTACAGTGCCAGAAACGAACTGCATGTGAGTGACACTTGTTCCAGGTAGCTGGCGGTGGTGGGGGGATGTCTAGCACGTGTTGCAATGTAGCTATGGACAAGGAAATCCCCGACTTCCACAGCGAGTGGCACGGGGCGACAAGTTAAGAATAACACAGCTGCAAGCTGAGATACGCTCTGCATGAAGATTAGATAGCTCCCAGGTTCTTCCCCGTTGAAGTAAACCGAACAAAAATGCAATAAACTGAAAGATCTAGCATACTGATTTTAAAAATTGTAAATATTAGGTCTTTTTTTATTAGCTAATAAGTGAAAAGAAGGAATTTATGTATTTATAGAAAGAATGCTAAAAATATGTACAGTATTTACATAAAAAAATATTTATTTACCTAGAAATCCGAGCCCTACCTATCACTGTTGCCAACATGTCGATACAAAATACAGCACACGATACACGTAACGTAATTATGTGATAAAAGAAATAATTGGCAAAACCATTGGCCTGGATAAAGATTATTGTGCGTGACAGAAACCAACAAGGGTGTTAACCGTGCCGGGCTTCCTAACAATGGTCTAGGCAAAAACCATTGGTCTGGATTTTGTTTTACAATACCGGATATGAAATAGTACCGAATGCATGGGGTTGGCAATATTGTACTTGTTGCTAAATTAGGCGCATAGTGGCGGAACCAGCTTGAATTTCATGTATATAAACTGTGATCTAATTTGGGACAGTGGGTGGGTTATAGACAGCAGAGGAGTACCGTACCGTACATCGTCTCCAGATTTTTTCTGACCATTACTACAGGTATTTTGGCTAATTTCAGTAGTTTAAGAATTCTTTTTCCAAGGTTTAGTTTAGTTCAACAGGAGAAGTCTTGAACCCTTCACCATTTAACGGTCACGTTAAACTACAAGCTTCCTTCCTTCCTTCCCTTCACCATTGTTTGGAGTGCATCTTAAGGAAGAATAAGGAAGTGGGGAAACAGGATTTTGTGGCCTGTATCATTTGTAAACTGTTAATTGTACATCCTTAATTCTTTAGTAAGGTAAATGCACCAATGGTCATCATGTTAAGACAGATTTAGTCAAGAAAGTATATACACCTTATACATTTTGGTAAATTTAATCAACAAAAGCACTGTACTCTCAAACTCTACTCTATCACTAGGAAACTCTCAATATCGAAAATATTCGTTTTTGGAAAAATGACGTATTTTTTAAAGAAAGTGTGTTTTTGTCCTAGCCCTCGGCACGATGTCTTTGGATTTTTCCCATATTTGTCACCCGTTTGCACCAATTGACGTCACATTGTAAGTTTTCCTTGTCTGCTGTTTATAATGCATATCTGTCAATTGTTGCATAAGACACAGATTTATCGACTTGGAGGCTAACATTTACGAATAAACCAGTACCAGTAATTAAGTTTTTTTAATAAAAATAAAAATAATAAAAAATAGCCTAAAAAAAGACTGCATCAGGAAGCGCGAATGGTGGGTAGAAGACATACGGGCATGAAAATATCGTAATTCTGCTCTAAAACACATTTATTATAAGTTATTTTTGTATTAACTTAAGTGCAATATTAATATCAATTGAAATTCGAACAATATAACCACAAGAACGTGTATTGTCGTGGGCTTCCCCGACCGGTGTTAAAGAGCGAATGGTCATTTTCCGGGCTGTTATGCCGTGATCTTTTTTTTTTTCGACAGGGGATGGGAGGCGTAGTCACATTAACGTGAGACCAGACCATGGCATAACAGAACGTCTGCATTGAACAATCGCCGAGTGTCTGACAAGATAGACTGTAAGTCGTTTTCCACCAAATAACAGTGGGTTTTAATTTGATGTTCTCTAATATTCCAGTACGGTTTACTGTCAAATTTTGAGGGATTCGTAAAGACAGGCTTGGATTTCTTTTTAGGAAAGATTCACTCCATTTCCTCCCTGGCCGCCCATCTTTGAAAGGAGAGTCCCTCTTCAATTCTTTTATGAGGCACTGGACACTATTTTGCAAATCGTCCTTTGTTACCGGGAACCCCGTTTTTCCTAGTGATGTAACCCATTGAACTAACACCCTTTGTTAAAAAGGAATTTGGCCCCATCTTCCTCTCTCTAGTTTTTCCTTTAATTTTTCCGAGAAGGCGTTTCTTGCAACACCATTTCTCTCCGCTGCCGTTGTAATACTCATGCCGTCCTCCTCAATGACCTTAATAGCAGCTTCCATTTGCTGAATATCGTAGGCTTCTAGGCTAATTGAGAAATGTGTGTTTCGACATATTACTTGAAAGCAAAGATTTAGTCTTAGAATATATTTTTCATCTCAACTTAAAATGAATCCCCTTTAGCTCACCTAAAAACCCTAGGCCTAGACCTACTGATAATAATAATAATGTTAATTGTTTCACGTCACTTTTAACCACTGCAGCTTTTAGAGACGCCGGGGGCCGGAATTTTTCCCTGAAGGGGGATCTATAATGTGCCAGTAAATCTACTGACACGGCTCCCTCGCATTTGCGCACGCTCAAATTCCAAATGACTGCGCCAGGATTCGATCCTGCAACAGCAGGCGAGAACGTTACCGCTGAGCCACGCAGCCAGCGTAGACCTACGGCCGTCAAAGTTACGACGACTGGCTCAGTGACGAAAACCGGTACAGTTACCTTAATACCGAATGAGACATCATCGTACGATAACATTTTCTTAAGAACTGAAATTAGCCAAAATGCCTTTCAAATTATAAAAAATAAATAAAATGTTGTAGTAATAGATATTTACTCCTCTGCTTACAGCACACTGTAAATGTTTATTGGTTCTGAAATGTTAACGCAAACTTTAACATTATCGTTTACTAGTGTTCGTCACGCATGTCTCTAAAGCTCGTCAGCTATGACAACTATTGGACACGATGATCAAACTATAATTTAATTAATGGGGCTTCAGAGCTACATTATAAGTATATTGCCGCTGTTAGTTAGGTCTTACAAGGAGATATGACAATGTGCCAGTTTCGTCACAAATGACGAGCATTGGTAAAGTGCGTGTTTTTAAATCCAATGTTCGTCACCAGCATTTCTAACCAAACTAGGAACGTGAGTACGAAATAGCAAATCGCATATGTTACAGAAACAATTACCAACTATATCACACACTTGTAACATTTTAAAATGTCGGAACTTAACACGTATGCACATAATTAACTCGCGTGCCTGCTTAGCACATGCGAGAAGCAATACGCCACGTCAAGACAGCTCAACTCACACGAGATGTTTGACGCTGGGAATCGCCTATGATTTCGCAAAGTTGCTCCTTATAGGCAACGAAGGTATGACGAATCTTGTAAGACTTCGTGCGTTGAGAAAGACCCGTTGACATGCTTATTTTTTGTCCTCATATACGAGAGTGACGACGACTGGCTCAGTGACGAAAACCGGTACAGATACCTTAACACTGAATGAGACATCATCGTACGATAACATTTTCTTAAGTACTGAAATTAGCCAATATGCCTTTCAAATGATGAAAAATAAATAAAATATTGTAGTAATAGATGTTTACTCCTCTGCCTACCATAACCCAACCTCCATCTCCATTTTTGATAGCAACTTATATAGTAAAATTCCAGCTGTGTTTGCCATTACGCGCAAATTATCATCAAATTGAGTATTGCCAATACTGCGCTTCTGGTGCTACTGTAAAATTTGTTAAATCCAGACCAGTGGCTTTTGCCTAGACCAATACATTAGTCATATATACACCCCTGGTTTTTGTCACTCAGAGTGGGGTGGTCACGCGCCAATAATCTTTAATTACAGTAGTGTATTTTGTATCCCACATGTTGGCAATCAATGTGTGTGCCTCGGAGTATGCACCTTGTTGACAGTTGAATGAGATCTCGGGCGCTGTCGAATATGGCTGCCGTTGTTAAAAGAGCAATAAATAAAAACACATATTTAACTAATTTAGCACATATTTCCGGTGCAGTAGTGACCAGGGTTACTAATTTGAATTGGTAATGTCCCGCAAAAGATGAAACAAGGTATGTAAAAGCCACGATGACGTCTAATACAAGTGTAAAAGCCACGATGATGTTCCATTCAGAATTAATCATTCTTTTATACGAACAAATATTTATTATACAGGGTCTTTATTTTTGCTTGGCAAGACGATTCCGCTCGACCTTCGCCGGCCGTTACATGTTAGCACGCGCGGTCTCCGGCCGTATTCCCACGCTCTTGCTGCGGTAGACGTGCGAGCTCCGAGCTAATCGGGTGCTTTAGAAAGCTACTGTGTACTGTGTATCGTATTGTATAGTGTCTTATTGTGCTTGTGTATAGGCCTAGTGCTGTATGGCCTTACGAGAAATATTCGTTACGTGAACGTGTATAGCTGCACAATACGTACATAAAGTGCATGAAATCGTGCGCTAGAACAAGACAAAAGTTTTGAGTGAAATTTCCAGGGAGGCTCATTCCTATAAATCGGACAATAAAACAACTGGCTAAGAGATTCAAACGTACAGGTTCAGTAAACAATAAAAATAGACGTAAAGGTCGTTATTTCTTAACTGAAGTTAAATTAGCCGGAGTAACCGGGAATTTCATAAGGAGATGCCAATTAATTATGTTTGACAGTGGATGAGGAACATTTTCAGCACCTACTGTAAACATGGTGAGTAAAAATGCATGATACTGATTTTAAGGACCGTATATACGCGTGCGCGGTAGCCGGCAACTGAGCCGTCACTGGCGGTGCGCGTGAGCGAGATTGTCCTTGCCAAGCAAATATAAAGACACTGTATTATAACTTTGAGGTGTGGATTTTTATATTCCTATAAAAGGAAGCTGGTAGTTTCTCATAACCGTTAATCTCACGATTATGAACCAAGGGATCTATATTTTTACATGGAATGTGAACCATAAAACGTGATATTCCACTTCATAAATCTTGCATGCACTGACCGAGAATCGAACCCAGTCTGTCTTGGTGAGAGGTAAGCAGCTTGACCAGTGCAGCATCATGCCCCTCTCCCCTGCTCCATTTTTTTAAAATAGATTACTGAGCTTGTAATGATGTGGTTGCTATTGTTTGGTTTTATATTTTTAATTTGTAGCAGCTCATATTTTCATTGATTGTTTCATGTGTGACAGATTTATAACTATACAGTTTCCTGCATAAGCAGATCCCTGAAATTACACGTGTATGTTCACATACCATACGGTGTATATCTCACCCAGTATACACACGGCATTCCTATATTCTTCATTGTCCGAAACTTCATAATCAGTACGTATCAGTCATGTTCCTCTTGTACCTTTGTGTTTGTTGTAGGCTACTGTACTCTGTTATGAGGGGCATCTTTGTACTCATAAACCTGGCTGACCCCTGGTGTAGACAGCAATTAAAACCTGATGGTGCAAACATGCATGAACCCGAGAGCAGAGAGGGGAAAGGAGGTTAAGGAAGGTAGTGGAGGGGGTCACTGCTGCTGTGCCTGTTGGAGACACTGCTACAGTTACAGTAGGAGCTGATGTGAACATTTCCGAAGCAACGAAAGAAGTGAACATTCCTCCCCTCTTAGCCATGCTGCAGCACATGGACTTGCCCGCATAGGGAACTCGTTGCTTACGCATGTGCCTTCAAGTAATTGCGATGTGTGCGTGCATAAGAAAAGAGATTACTTCACGGTCAACAGTTAACGAGATAATTGTAAAAAAGCACTCAAGGGAGTAAAATGTCCAATTTTCGTTTTTGATGCCTCTGTACTGATTAGGCCGTCGTCTACTCACTGCGTGAATTTAAAAGCCCTCTGACAATAATCACTGCTAAAACATGAGGTTAATTTAAATACTAAGAAAAGGGACCACTTTGCGCATGGTAAGCAAAGCTTTGGCACCAATCAACACCGTTTCACCGATCTGAACCAAATTTTACATACTTACCCTTTGGAACCCGACGAGTAACGCTATCTACTTGAAATTTCGGACAGACCACTCCATTCCCTGCATTTAGGCCCTTTAGCATAAATCTACACCGTTTTACCGATCTGAACCAAATTTTACATACTTACCCTTTGGAACCCGACGAGTAACACTGTCTACTTGAAATATCGGTCAGACCACTCCATTCCCTGAATTTTGGCCCTTTAGCACAAATCTACACCGTTTCACCTAATTGCACCGAATTTTACATACTTACCGTTTGAAACCTGCTGGCATCACTGTCCACTTGATATTTTGTACTAACCTCTCCATTCCCTACATTTAGAATAACAGACAAAAGGAACTTGAAAACCACGTTTTAAGGCCCTAGAACCATTCATGTCCGTAGTAGTGTACGGTAACTGTATTGTTCGCTGGCAATGCGGCCTGCATTCTGTTCTGGTGCAGAATTGCAAAAATAGTTACATCTTGCGCTGCTTATAATTGCAGTTACGGGGAGTATTAGTACAAAAAGGTTTCTTAGGCCCCTTAAAACAGTTTTCATCATGAAAATATTATGCCTCTGTATAAGTGTGATGGTGTTGGTACAGTACATTGAGGTTATCAGCTATAAAGCTTTCAAATTTACTTTCTTTTATTCCGATCCTTATCCTTCAGCGCTATGCGACTATAAATGACACTATTGCTACCTCAGGAGCTCGGGACAGCCGAAGTTTCCCGAAGGGCTTTGATTGTTTCCTGCGGCGCTATGCGTCAAAAGACGACACTATTGGTCCCTGCTTTTCTAACAGCCCATCAGATATAGGTCCTAGGCAGTGTCTTTTATTTCACTTACTCCTCTTTCTAATCATATTTTTCAATTCATTTGTAAATTACATGTGTCAGTACTGTAGTTAGTAAATAGCCGTTTTCCTATTCATTATTATCATTATTATTATTACGGGAAAATGACCTGAATGTTATGTCCATTATACTGTACTACTTATCACTCCCACTACCACCACAAAAAGTTATATATATTTTTTTTTTTTTCTGTTGGTTTAAGTATCATGTGCCAGTTCTGTAGTAGTATTAATTATCATCCATCATCATCATCTTGTACAGTTTCCAGCCCCAGGCTGGGTCTGTTTGGAACATAAGCCTCGCCACTTAGTCCTTTCTTCCCACCACCTCTCCGCTGTCACTCTGGTCCAGTCCTCGCCTCTCTTCTTGACACATTCCTCCACTCCTTTCAGCCATCTATCTCTTGGTCTTCCCCTTGGTCGTTTCTTCTGCATCTGCATCTCATGTATCCTCTTGGGAATCTTCTTCTCATCCATTCTCTTTAAGTGTCCATACCACCTCAGTCTTGATGTCTCAATCCTACCTTGCAAGGGCTCCTCTTTCACCATTTCCCTGGCCTTTTCATTCCTCACCCTGTCCCTTCTTGTTACTCCGATCCTACTTCGCAGGAACTTCATTTCACCTGCCTGTATTCTGCTTATGTCTCTTTTCTTCATTGTCCATGTTTCTGAAGCATAGGTCAGTATCGGGATATAGTAGCTTCTGTATAACACTTCCTTGCTTTTTTGTGGGACATCTTTATTCCACACTAAGCTCCTAATGCTTCTCAGAAATGCTTCTGCCTGTCTGCCACGTTCCGTAATCTCTTTGTCATTTCTCCCATTTTCCTCCACTATACTTCCCAAGTACTTGATACTTTCCACCTTCTTCAGCTGTCCACCTCCAAGTGTTATCCCGCTCATTGGTCTGTCCTTTTTCCTGGTCGTTAACAGGATCTCACATTTACTGATGTTGAACTTCCATCCGTACTCTCCCACTGTTTCTTCCCAAGCCTTCAGTTGCTCCTGAATTTCCTCCTCCTTGCTTCCCCAGACCATGAGATCATCTGCAAACACCATTGCTTTCATCTTATCTTCTCCTATCTTTCCTGCTATCCGTGTCATTACCTCGTCCATAACCACAATAAAGAGAAGGGGTGACAGAGCACTGCCCTGTTTCAGGCCACTCATTTGTCTGAACCAGTCTGTTCTTTCCCCTCCAACTTTCACACAACTCACACTTCCACAATACATCTCCTTCACTCTGCCTACAGTCCCTTTTTCCACTCCCATGTTTTCCATTGCTTTCCAAACCTTCTCCCTACACACACTATCATAGGCCTTTTCGATGTCCAGGAAGGCCATCCACAGATCCTCTCCAAATTCGTAGTGGTGTTCCTGGAGCTGTCTCACTGAAAATATGAGACCCACTGTTGATCTCCCAGGTCTGAATCCATACTGCTCCTCTCTCAATTTTCTCTCCACTTTGGCTCATATTCTACTTTCTAATATCTTTTCATATATCTTGGCACAGTGAGGTATAAGTGTGACTCCCCTGTAATTTCTGCACTCCTTTCTGCTTCCTTTCTTAAATATTGGGACAATTAATCCTTTCTTCCAATCTTCTGGGGTCTTTTTCTCCTTCCATATCACCCTCATCACACGGTACAGCCACTGTTTCCCAACCTCCCCTGCTGCCTTCACCATTTCAACACTCACTTCATCCACACCCGGTGCCCTTCCTCCTTTCATCTTGTCTATAGCCATCTCCAGTTCTCTCCAAGTCAGGTCCTTTTCCATTCCTGTGTTGTCTTCTCCATCTTCCAATACATTGTCTTCCTCCCTATGAACATTTGGATTCAGCAAATCCTCAAAGTACTCTTTCCACGCTGTCTTGAGTGTTTCTTTGCTGTGTACCTCATTTCCGTTTTTGTCCATCATTACCACATCCTCTCGCAGACCTCTTCTCTTACTTTTGACCATCCCATAAAGTACTTTCTTATTTCCTCTGCTGTCTTCCTCCATCATCTCTGTCCACTTTACCATCCACTTCTTCCTCTCCTCTGCGACAATCTTGTTTGCTTCTTTCTTCTTTATCTTATAATCTTCCCTTGCCAGATCAGTTCTTTCCTGGAACCACACTCTGAAAGCCTTGTTCTTCCTTCCCACATCCATAAAACAAATAAATCCATCAGGCGGAGCCGGGCACTACTGCTAGTTTCTTAGAATTCCAAAAGCATTTTGCTCATCCCTTGGGGCATGGGTGGGTCATATCAAAAATTCTTTCAGACAAAAGTTTTAGGTAATTTTTAGAAAGAATATTGACCATTTTAAACGTATTTGATATTGTGTCTATTAAGAGAGATATGTTTTTAATTCAAAATTTAAAATTTGCACGGCTGCCATCTTGAAGTTACGGAAACAATTGAACTAAATTAGATGTCAGTGCATTACAATGTATGTAAACATTTGCTGTACCATGTTCCACTATATGTTGCCATTATTACTAACACTCTTTTGTTTTGCAACAATGGTTTGCTGCAATTAAGAGATTGATTGATTGAAACAAAGTTTGTCAATAATATAGTCAGTGAATACAGCGAAGACCTATAGAACGGAGCCATGGATGCAGCGCTCTACGGGCGGGCTACTGTGTGTAGCCGCCTGTCGAGCAAAGCAGTAGCAGTAGTGGAGCGCCCGACTAGTTTAACACTTTTTTTAACATATTTATTAATCATATTTGCTTATATGAATTTTACAGTAGTTGCTGGAAATGCTTTCCTTTTTTTTCTAGACACACGTTGAACTGACGTAGGAAGTTTTGGTACACTCGTTGTAATCTATCCGCACTGATATGGGGATTGTTTCTGTACTGTATACGTTTTTATTGAGGTTCCTCCACAAGTAAAAATCGCACTGCGCTGAAACTTGCGAACAAATTTATTGCAAACTTTTTCTTGAGAAGATAAGTTTCCACTAGGAAAATTCGATCTTTTGTTCTATACCTAATCCTGTTCACGTGATACGATGTAGGTTGCAGTACTTCACAGCAAGTCTTAATTATCACAACTAAGGTATCTTGCCAGCTGAATAAGTGCAATCGGCACATGCTATATATGTGGCAGTGAGTCATTGCGACCTGTCGGTGCCACAGCATTTGGAAAGTCCCATTCTATAGGGAGGGTTTTCACTGTGATTGTCATATTGTCAATTTGCTTATTTATTTCATTCTTCAAACTTATACCCTGTATTTCGAAAGCAAGGACGTGAAGGATATGGCGGGAGCTTGGAGGACAAAATAGTAATCATTTGAGATATGCTGACGATGCAACCCTGCTAGCGGAAACAGAAGAAGATCTAAAACTTTTAATTTCCTGCCTCAAAGATGAAAGTGAAAAAATGGGCCTCTATCTGAATATTAAAAAGACCAAAGTCATGACTACAGATGAGTGTGGTACAGTTAGTCTTCAGTTAAACAGGGAAGAGATAGAGAGAGTGGAGGATTTCATCTTCTTGGGAGCCAAAATTAGTTACAGTGGAGATTGAGGCCCTGAAATTAGGAGACTAATTTCGCTTGGACGAAGTGCTATGATTATTGTCCCCAATCTGGAAGATTGCAGATTAGTCAATGTGATTATATTCCCACTGTTCATGTATGGATGTAAGAGCTGGACGCTAAAACAGGCAGACAAAAGGAAGATCGATGCTTTTGAGCTCTGGTGTTGGCGTAGACTCTTAAGAATACCATGGACTGCAAAAGTCACCAATAAGGCAGTATTAGAGCTCATCAAGCCCCGTATGTCATTGGTCGGCAAGATATGAAATTGCGGCTAGCATATTTTGGCCACGTTATGCGATCAGATGCAATCGTGCTAGGAATTATCAGCGGTACTAGAAGACCAGGTTGCCAGAGGACACATTGGTTAGAACCATTAAAACAGACTCTAACCTCACCCGGGAACAACTAAAGGATGCAGTGTGGCACAGAACAACTTGGAGAGTGATGATTCATAGAATCGCCAATGGTCCGATTCGACTGAATGGATGACATCATCATCAAAGAAATACTTAGTACTGAGCACTCAAATAAGCCACTCTATTGGCGATATTATTGCTGTGTTTTTGCATTGTCGAGTTGTAGGCTGTTGGATGACAGGTGGTAATATTTGAACACTATGATCTCAGTCAATGCATGTGGGATTTTCGAAGTGAAATGCCATGTCCTGTGGTTCGGATTCCACGTAAAAAGGAGGTCCCGTGGCTCATAATCACAAGATTCACGGTCATGTTAAACTACAATCTTCCTTGAACTCTATGATGGGAAACAAGAAAATAATAATAGACTGGCTGCGTGGCTCAGCGGTAACATTCTCGCTTGCTGTGCCCAAGGCTGCAGGATCGAATCCTGGTGCAGTCGGCTGGCATTTGAGGGTGTGCAAATGCGAGGGAGCCATGTCAGAAGATTTACTGGCACGTTAAAGATCCCTTTCGGGGCAAAATTCCAGCACCCTGGCGTCTCTAAAAGCTGCAGTACTTAAAAAGGACGTAAAACCAATAACATTATTATTGTTAAAATAATAATAATAGAAATAACTAAGTACAAATGGAAACAAAAATATTAAAACTCAATGCTAAAAGTAAACTAAACAATGAAAGGAACTCCGACACAGAAGGTTAACAAGGGACTGAATGAGTGAACACACGCTTGCAACGTTTTGTGCTAACTGTTAAACTCAAGCCAATGACAGCCAGAGGTGGCCATTTTATATTGTTCTTTCTTTTTTTCTTTCGAAATATAGGGTAGCCTATAGACATGTATGATGTAGCCTACTGTAACTTATGTGCATCTTAAATAATGATTTGATCCATTTGTAGTTCAATGGCAGGTTAAAAATGAGAAGAACATTTCAATAGATATATGTCGCATACCTATATTCTTAATTGTTGTTAGATTGTGACAATTCGCATGACTAAAATAGCCGAATTGGTTTCAGTGACAAAAACAGTGAAAGAGTGTGCAGCAATGCTGAACATTAATTCAAGTTTTGAACACATGACATCATACCCCAACTTTTGTTGGGCAGACTTTAGTCATTAGTTCATGTTTGGGCCTGTTGAGGTTTAAAAGTGTAAGGAAGTTAATCTATCCATCACTAGATAGCTGGCTGGAGCCACTGTTGGCAGCCTTGTTAGTAACGATTTATCCGGATAATCAAACATGCGTTTATTTCATAGGAAAAAATATGCACAGTACATTATGGTAATAACCACCAAGCTTCTCATTTAGCTGCAAAGTTTTCTCACATAACAAAGGTCCAGAAATGGGATCTCCCTTACTTCTTGTCTGAATAAAACATAAGTAGGCCTACACCGCTTTTTCCAATTTTTATCCCCAGCTGATCTCATGGTTCTACTCTTTTTAGACCCTTCTTCCCTATCTAACTTCGATGCATAATACAGAGTTTTAACTTTCCTTTCTTCAAATCATGAAATTGTGGATTTTCTAACAGTAAGTTTTCATTAGACACTGCACACTCTCACCTTTATCCACTTTATTAACGATCTCCATCTTCTCCTCAATGGATAAAACATGCGATTTCGTTTTTCTTTTTTGTCACTCGTAGAAGCCATTTTCACAACGTAATACAGTACAGTACACACACTCACATACTGTAACACATTGACACATTATAGAGTAAACAAACGGAAAGTGACATAAGAGATAACAATTGAAAACAAGAACCGACTCACTACTGTAGTGAGCGCACTATGCTCCGTCATTTTTTCTGCTTGTACACCTCTCACTTTGAAATTGTTCAACACTGAATTTAACAATCGCCTCTTAGGTTTACCTCTGCTTCTCTTACCCTTGACAGCAGCACTCATCAACCTCTTAGGTAATCTCTCCTCCTCCTTTCTCTTCGGGGCAGATGACCTCGTAGTTCCGCCCCTTAAAACTACAAAAACTAACTAACCCTTTCTCTTCACATGACCCCACCATCTGAGTCGGCTTATAGGAACAGCTTCATCTAATGTGTTCATTTCTAACTTAGCCTTTATCTTTCCATTACGAGTACCTTTCTGCCATTGCTCCCACCTATTTATCCCAGCAATCATTTGTGCTACCCTCATACCAGCCACCTCTAGTCTATGTATCAGATATCCTGAATCTACCCAGCTCTCACCAATTTTCTACCAGTCCCCACAAATGGGCTCTACAATTCTTCGGACTACATCTGCTGGCTTATGGCTGACGTAGTAAGGACCCTCCGGTTGCTTTCCGGCATAGATCTCTTAGATTATAGGAATACAGAACTATCACATCCACAAGCGTAGATTTTGATGCCATAATTATTTGGCTTGGAAGGAATATATTGTCCTATTTCTTCATCAAGAGCGACATTATGACCGAGAGAATAATGCTTCTTACAATATTAGTGTCGAACTTCGTGAATAAGTCCTGAATTGGTTCGAGACGATTGAATTTCCACCTTTCTTCTCTGCTTCGCCAATTATTGTACCTGTTGCATCTGATAAGGAATTTGAATCGTCGTAATGGTATCACAAGTCTAAATTTCTCATAGTCATCTGTACCCCACAGTTCCTAGTTGTTGCTTGCTGCCTCTCAGTGCACTAGCCAGATCGAGCAAACCAATAAATGCTTTTATTTCTATCTTGTCTGTCACTTCTGCATCCATTTCTATGCTAAAATTGGCTTGAACTTCCCCTATGCACTGATTTGTGTACTGCTCTATAATCATCCAGCATTTCTTCGGTCACCAAACAGATCCATGTTTCCAATAGTGTCTTTGCGTTTCTTGCTTCTCCAATAATGCCTGGTAGTTTTGTCAGTATGTTTTGAGATCTCGGATGTACCTGGGAAGAATATTGTTCCTTCCTCCATTTTGTTACTCCATCTTTTCTAATAAAGTACGCTGACAGTCGCATCTTCAGAACAGTTGTCATCCGCATCCATCTCACTGTCGGAGTCGCTTTCCCTTTCCTCAACATTATCATAGTCACTTTCCAACTCTTCATCAAATATCACTTTCACAAATTTTAGAGCGAATTAATTGAGTGCAAGTTTCATTTTCTGGATCCAAACGCTCCATATTTGCAACTGTTTACATATGTACTCAGTAATAAGTATCCTATGACGTGATCGGTTGCAATGTATCTTAGAGATACAAACACAAGACTGACAAAGAACATGATAGAACCCTGATGGGGAATACCTGGAATGATGACAAGCAGTTACTGATAGTGGCTTGCAGGATAAGACATTATGAAATACGCATGAACCCGGTATCTCACAGATATGGCACGACTGGGGTTAAAAGGTATAAGCTCCAAAAATGTGAGGGGGGGAATGAGACTCCCCGAAGCATGAGGATGTCTGTCAAAGAGGGAAATGGTGAAAACATGTAAATAACATAGAACCTTCCAAAAAGATTTTTTTTTTAAATTTCCGAAACTAACGTATATTTGTTCAAGTTTTCATACATGCATGGGCAAAATAACAAATCAAACCTTCAGTCAAGAACAGAGGAAACAAACCCATGACTATGAAACCGCAGGGATAAACTTGTGTTACGTTTTTGTTAGTATTTTTTATGTTTATAAGTGCAAACCCTTTTGAATCATTAACTTTTATTGTACCGAGCTATTGAAATGAAAATCCACAGCCTGCTTCCAGTCTCCGACCGGGTCAGGAATGGAATGAATGAAGCCCCCATCTAGCGGCGAGGATATGAACTGTGCCGGCTGCCGAGGCCTGACGCACTCCTCTGGTGTACCGAGCTATTCTGTTTTGTTATTAACCGTTACTTTTCAAATTTCTTATTTAGTTGATGAGCTTTTGTAGTTGGCTAGTTAGGATGAACACTTAAACAAACATGTAACTGAGTTGACAATGTAGTTTTGTAGACTCAGCTAATTTGCGCTGTTGCTGTACGGGTATCCACTTCACTTCACATCCCACTATGGACTAGCATGTCTATTCTCGTCATGCCTACTCGTTGGTTGGTTGGTTGCTAGCACTATCTGGCCCGGTACTTTGAACTATAGTGAACGATACCAACACCATCTGTTATTCCTTCGTGCAACATACTTTCTTATATGTGGGGGGATCAGGCTGTGAGTCCTAACTTATAGTGGTGTATGGCAATGGTTCGGGAACCTTCTCAACTCCTTCCCTATCGTTGGTCACTCACAAAACGGATCGCCCGTATATCAAGCTGCCGACTTTTGAACATGATTTGCACTGTATAATACAGCCTGAATTAGGCCTTGGTTTCTTGAGAATATGGTACAAAGTATATCCTTGACATATTTCCCTTTAGCATTTTGTTTGGGAATGAATACTTGCTAACTTTCACGTTTTTTCTGTAAAATACATGGAATTGCAGTATGCTTACGGTTTATTGGGTGAACTATAATATTTTGTGATTTTTACCTACCGACATTCTCTTGCAAATTCACGCCAGGACGAGCTTACGCATGCTGCCGATAAGTTGACTGTGTATATTTGAATATTCAAATATTTGATACATTGCTCTGATTTGCGTTGTACCGAACACTCTCCGGTCGTGAATACTGCTCTGCTTGATAATTGCTTCTGAATCCTAGTAGCTCGATATGGATTTTCTATATTATTGTGGCTGAACGATTGATTCATTCGATAATCCTTTTTGTTTGTCGTTCACCACGAGTTGTGACAGGATCAGTTACATGCAGTGTTTTATATTAATGCTGAATACATCTACTTACCTGAAATGAAGGAAATAACAGGCATTTTGCTGTGTTTTACTGAATTTTGGTGCATGTGAACTCCTGTGTATTCTGTCGCTTGGGATTTTTACTGATTGACCATTTGGAAAGTTGGCAGGTATGGGAATGGTTCGTCAATGCTCATTTGAAAAGCCTTTTGGTTAGCGGGCCTGTGCTATGGAATGAGGTTCTTGCTGTTGCCAATTCCCTCAGTACCACTAAAGTATCGACTCTGAACACAGATTTGAAACAAAGCACAATACCGTATGGAATGAAGTTTGTGGAGAGTCGAAAGACATTGATGGAACTGTAGTGGCTGTGTGGAAATTGAAGCTACAAAACTTAACTTCTAACTTTGAATCTAAAGATATATTTAACACTGATGAAATAGGATTGTTTTTTTGGCACCTTGGCTTCAAAGTCATTGGCATTTTGTGAGGAAAAATATGATGGAGGTAAATTGTCGAAAGAAAGACTTACCGGTATGTTCTATCTTATTATATATTACGCTAAGGCGTACGTTTCACAAAACTCAAGCTCCTAAACCAGAGGGAGTTAGAAGGTGTTAGTTAGTTATTGTTGTTTTAAGGGGAAGAACTACAAGGTCATCTGCCCCTAGTTAGCAGGTGTGGTTTGTACCCAAATCGTCTCAATAGTACAGGAAAAATCTTGCATTTCATGAAAAGTCAACTGAAATATCGAAGGTTGGCGGTCGTCATGGCTATTCTAGTCTTTGAGTCTGCCACAAGTACACTGACCGGCACGAAAAACGCAACACACTAAATGATGTGAAATAATTGTGTATTTATCTGTTTAATCAAAGTGAAGCACTTTAACCTATTTTTTTTAGTCGGGGTATGTTATTGGCAAGCCTCCGTGGCTTAGGCGGCAGCACGCCGGCCTCTCACCGCTGGGTCCGTGGTTCAAATCCCGATCACTCCATGTGAGATCTGTGCTGGACAAAACGGAGGCAGACAGGTTTTTCTCCGGGTACTCCGGTTTTCCCTGTCAAAAATTTCATTCCAGCAACACTCTCCACTATCATTTCATTTCATCTGCCATTCATTTAATAATTGCCCCAGAGGAGTGCGTCAGGCCTCGGCAGCCGGCACAGTTCATATCCTCGCCGCTAGATGGGGGGTTTCATTCATTCCATTCCTGACCCGGTCGGAGACTGGAAGCAGGCTGTGGATTTTCATTTTCATGTTATTGGCATTGCTTTGCAAGCAAACAATGAAGTGTCGATTGTTGATTGCACTAGCCTCAATTGTTTTTTCCCCCGCAACCTGGAAAACACATCACTGGATGTAAGCCAATAATGTGTTCCTGCTCTTATAGGGCTTAGTGTTGTACTTTGAATCATTCTCTTTTCAATCACATGTGTTTGTGGGATCTTTCTGTGATTGTCGAAATTAGCTTTCTGGAGCAAATGTGCCCTTAAGCCCTGAACAAGCTGCAAAAGCTGTTGCTTTGATGGAAGATGGTCGCAACATGCATTACATTGCAGAAGTGTTGAGGATTACACCTTCCACGTTTCCAGAACCGTACGAAGGTACAGGGAAACAGGAGGCTTTGCAAGGAGACCAGGAACAGGCCCGAGAAGAGCAACATCGAAGAGAGATGACCGCTTCTTATAACTTCAAGTTCTTCATGACCGTCACACCACCGCCATTGAAGCACTAAATCTACTCCACCAAGTTTGAGGGGTCAATGCTAGTGAGAGAACCGGCGAAGAAGATTGGAAGAAGCCAATCTTCAATCCAGAAGACCAGTTACAGACCCAGAACCTACCAGAGAACTTCGCACAGCTCGACTACATTTCGCAAGGGAACATCATGGCTGGACAGTACAACAATGGGAACAAGTGTTGTTCACCGATGAGTCGCGATTTGGCCTTCGATCACCTGACGGAAGAGAGAGGGTCTGGAGAAGGCCAGGGGAAAGGTATTCCACTTGCACTTTCTCATCCAGGATGCCCTTTCAGAGCGGTTCTGTGATGGTATGAGCAGGAATCAGTATGGCTGCAAGGACGGATTTGATCTTCGTGGAGAATGGGAGCCTTACCGCACATCAGTATGTGGAGGAAATCCTTCTGGGGCATGTTGTGCCTTTCGCTCCATTTATTGGTGATGATTTCAGACTAATGCAAGACAATGCACACCTACATGTTGCGAGAATTCTTGGAAGAAGCAGCGATTCATGCTACGACTTGGCCTGCTCTAAGCCCTGATTTGAATATTGAGCACGTTTAGGACCGGCTGGGGAGAAGAGCTCGTCAGTGCTATCCAGAGACCCTACAGAACCTAGGGAATGCCCTCCTGGAAGAATGGGATTCCTCAACAGGACATTACAGCATTAATCAGGAGCATCCCTGAAAGGTTAAATGCCATCATTGGCACAAGAGGAGGCAAAACATGCTTTTGAAGATGCGAACAGAGGTCTCCGAGATCATCTCCGAGGTCTGTGAAGTAAAGTGTGAAGTGTATAAAATCAAAACAGAAGTGCATTACCTTTAGGACCTAACTCAAAATTTCCCGCTCTTCTAGCGCCCTTTCCTTGAAGTGTGCATCTCTGGCTTAATTTCTAAGTTTGTTTATAATCTTTTTTTTTTTATTTTTAAATCATCGTTACACACCTACATGGGACCGTACTACAATATTTCATCATCATATAGTAGATTAGTGTTATAAAAGTGTCATAGATTTGAAATAAATTTCAGTTTTTATAAGAAATTGAGGTGTTGCGTTTTTCGTGCCGGGCAGTATAATAGGGTTGTTGTGCTCATTTTAAACCAGTCTCTGAGGTTCTTCAGCCAAGAGATTCTCCTTCGGCTGGGTCTCTGCTGTCCTGAGATATTCCGCTGAATCACCAACTGTAGGATTCTGTATTTTTCATTACGCATCACGTGTCTGAAATATTCGAGTTTCTTCTTCTTGATGGAAAGAAGCACTTCTGTCGTCTTGTTTAATCTTCCCTTCACCTCAGTATTCCTCATTCTTTTGGTCCACAAGATACGTAATATCCGCCGATACATCCACATTTTGAAGGCTTCCAGCTTCTTGCACAGGGCCTGGGTTAGACTTCACCCTTCCATTCCATACAATAGTATGGGAAATACATATCCATTCACAGCCTAAAATCTCGACTTAGACTGTGGTTACTGAGGAACTTTTTCATTTTAATGAAGGTTGTTCTTGTGTGCTCAATTCTTGCCTTGATCTCTTGACTGAGTTCCCATTGTTCATTCAGATTGCACCCAATGTATTTAAAGTGTCGAACACACTCGATCTCCTTGGTGTCAAGCATGAGTTTTGCTTGGACAGACCTCCGTTTGCTCTTTTTCACGTTCACGTTTAGCCCCCCAGTTGTTGCATGCAATGTTGACTTTCTCCAGCAAGGCCTGAAGATCTTTTGCGCTGTCCGCAAGCAATACGGTATCATCGGCATATCTAATGTTGTTGATGTGCTCTCCGTTAATGCTGATGCCTTCTGTTTCGGTTGTCTCCAGTGCTTCATCCAGTATTGCCTCCGAGTACATGTTAAAAAGCAGGGGAGACAAGATACAACCTTGATGTACTCCTCTTCGGATTTCGATCTCTTCGGAGAGGCTGCCGTCCACATGGACTCTGACTTTCTGGTTTCAGTACAGATCTGCGATGATATGGATTTGTCTGCTGTCAAGACCGATCCTCCTTAACACTTCTAGTAGTCGACTGTGTTGTACTTTATCGAATGCTTTCTTATAGTCGATAAAACATGCTTACACGTCCTTGTTCATGTCGTGGCAAAGCTGTACCAGAATCTGTGTGCAGCAGAGCGCATCCCATGACCCAAATCCATTTCTTAAACCAAATTGCGTTTCTGAGAGTACGTCCTCGCATTTTTTCTAGATTCTGCCATGAATGATTTTCAAACACATCTTCAGAACATGGCTCATCAATCTGATCGTACGGTGTTCTTCACATCGCTTTCCGTTGGTCTTCTTTGGTAGGGTGACGAAGGTGGACTTAAGCCAATCGCTTGGAATTATGCCGGTTCTGTACACCACGTTGAAGAGGTCTGTGAGGACGTCAATGCCATCGTTGACCACCAGCTTGAGGATTTTGGTGTGCACTTGATCCGGGCCTGCGGCCTTACCATTCTTCAATTGACAAATTACTCGACGCAACTCCTCCTACAAGATGCTAGGGCCAATGTCGGCTTTTCTATTTATTCCCAGCGTCTGTTTGATCTTGTGTAGGTTGAATTTGTCATGTCTCTCCTGTAGTTATTCAATCTCCAGACACTTACATGACAACCATTCTTCTTGAGCGACGTTGATCTTGGCTTTTATTTCCCGATGTACCTGATCGTATCTCTATTGGTTACGATTCTTCCATTTCCGTCTCTCGTCCATTAAGTCCAAAATCTCATTTGTCATCCATGGCTGTTTCTTCTTTCTCATCTCCCCTGCCAAGTGCTCTGTCTCTGTAGTGACCTGTTTCATACCTGCCCACAACTCCTCCACACCATTCTCCTTATTCTTCAGCCGCTTCATCCCTTCTGCAAGATCAACGTCTACTCCGCGGTGGACTTCTGGCTCTTTGACCTTATTTATGTCTATTACGGCTGTCCTTGGGTCCCCTGTGAATGGTTTTGAGCTTGATCTTCATGTTCCCAACCACAGGGTTGTGGTCTGATGCCATGTCAGTTCCAGGGTATGTTTTGACTGACCGGAAACTACCGTATTCAGGGTGTCTACCGGTAACGAAAGTAACGAAAAAGTAACGATATTTACAAATGGATGACGAAAAAGTAACGAATTTTACAAATGGGTAACGAACATTTTCTGAAGGCGGGTTGAATCATTTAAGCTCGCGCCGCTAGGCTCCGAGATTGCGATGGAGCGAGTTTCACGCAAGCGGCGCCGTCCCTATTGCATAGTACTAAGCTATATTTCCCCGTGCCCGACCTCAAGGAAATACATACTGAGTATACCTTGAGTGGTATACATCGGTTCAACGTATATTTTTGGCATCAAGAAGACTTAAGTTTCGTGTGAAATATTTTTCTGTGTTACTGTATTAGGAAACCTGACTTTTCGCGAGACCTTTATTCGCGAATACTTCCGAAACTAAAAGGAAATCTCTCATTTCTGTTATTTGGAAATTATGTCAAATTGAAGTCCAGAAATAACGCGAAACAATTTAATGTCGCAGTCTTGCGAAATGTTACCGTTTCGAAAAAAAAATGCGAAAAATCTTTGAAATACATATAACTTATTTAAAAAATATGTCTAGTAAATTTGCGACATCCAGTATGGTTAATTCGAAATTCCGTTATAAGTCGATTTTTCCTTCGAACTTTCGTTCCATCGGATATATAATCTAACCGATTATTTCGATAACTTGTAGATAATTCGTGGTTCTCAGTCGAAATAAAACTTGCCCTCTTGTATTATTCGTGCAATCCTCTCAGAATAATTCGTAATATTCGATACCTTACCTACTTCGAACGTTCATCCTACAAAATCGCATCCACAAGACGGCCGGCTGACCGCACTTGTCTGCGGGAATCTCGTCAAACGGACCGAGGTCGACGTCAGTTGCGTAAAATCATAGAACCCGTCCCCTATCGTGACCTAGTGACCACGAGGACTGCGGGAATCCTGTCGAAGGTGATAGGACACCTATCACGGGGCACCCGTCACGAAACCTACTTGCCACTTTTCCCATGACCGTATACTTAAATGCGTGCGGGGAGCGAGAAGTGCATCAACCCACTTAAAAATGACAGCCTACGTAGCATCGAAATACTAAATCCTCCTCGTGATCCACCCTGATCTGATGAACTCCCAACCACAGCCTAGGGAATCACGGCGCCGACCGAACAACATGTCATAACTACTCGTAAATTTTAACCATGCCCAACCTTGAGCTTGCCTCCGCCATTCTTTCAGGACAGATAGACAGGCAGACAATCGTTGAACGGCCGGGTGCGGCGACGATTTCATAATATCTAGAGGACAACGTAAAACGGCCGAGAGCGGCAGCGATTGCGAAACATCGCGATATTTCTCTGCATTTAATGACGAGGACAACTATATTCTTGTCAAACGGACAGCAAGTGGCGCCGATTGCGTAATAATGCTATATTTTCTTGTGTCCGACCTCAAGGACAATGGAAATCTCGTCGAATGACTAAAAGTGACACTGATTATATAAATCGCGATTTTTCTCCGTGTTCTATCGTGAAAACTACGGGAAGCTCATCAAACTACTGAGACCAGCGCCGATCGTGTAACATCTCGATATTTCTCCGTATTTGACTGCGAAGACAGAATTCGGTGACGATCGCGTAACATCGCATACATTTCTTCGCGACCTACCCCGGGGACGAAGGAAATCTCGCCAAATGGTCAAGAAGGAAGGAAGCTTGTAGTTTAACGTGACCGTTAATCTCGCGATAATAAGCCACGGGACCTCCGTTTTACGTGGAATCTGAACCACAGGACAATGCATTTCACATCGAAACAAATGGTCAAGAGCAGAGCAACCTCTTGGTACCTTAATTATAACAACATATTGTGCACAAGACGACATATTAGCTGAAACAACTCATTGGATATTAAATATCTAGTATATATTTATTATTTTTTAAATTTTTATGACATCATGTGAATTTCATTTAAAGCGTCTTCGGTGGCGTAGTTGGTAGCATGCTGAACTGCTGTGCTCAAGATAGCGGGTTCAAACCCGGCCGAAGTCGTCGGATTTTTTAAAAGCGTTAAAAATCCTTCAGTATGCCTTCCTTCGGAGGGGAAGTAAAGCCAGCGGTCCCATGTCATAGATTTATGGCATGTAAATGATTCTTCCACAGACTAAACTTGTTTGAAGCTAAATTGTTAGGTTAGATTTCGTCGGAACGCTGTATCAAAGTTCCAACGTTCACCACTAGGTATCATTGATATCTTGTAGCAACTTGAAATTGAATGGAACTTGTAGCTCACCCTAAGGGTGTCCGCTGGAAGCAGCTACAGATTCAGGCGAGCTGAACATGTCCTCGGACACTCCTGGCACTAAAAGCCATACGATAAATAAAAAACCTCTTTAAAAACAGTTCATTGTTGTTTTTCTTCACCGCGTGATGAGTGCCTATGCTTGCAGACTGCAGACGTATCTTGAATTCAAAGGTAACTAAAATTAACTAAAAGGTACCTAAAAAGTAACTAATTTTTACTTCATCCTTACAGTAGACACCCTGGTATTCCTGAACCTCCGGTTGATCAGGATTTTGCAGCTGCAATAATGTGACACTGTCTGAGAGTGGTACAAAATTCTTCACAGCACGATTTACCCGACGTGAAACAATTATAGCAATTCCTTGACGGTGATCTGGTTCGTTGTTCCCCGCGTAGTACACCACATGATCATTGGACATGCATTTTCCACATCCCGGCCATCTCATTTCACTTACACCAAGGATTTCAATCCGCAATCTCTTCATCTCTCGTGTGATATTTATGAGTTTGCCTGCCTCATACGTACTTTGGACATTCCATGTAGCAATCCTAATGGCTGACCCGTATAAAAGACATTAATTAAAAAGTGTGTTCTTTTGTGTGGAAATGTGAGGGTGAAATGAAAAAGCCCCCTCCTAATTGGGAAATTGAGTAAGTTTCCTCTAACTTGGCAGAGTAATGGGAAAGCTTGGATGAACAGTGTTCTAATGGAAGATTAGTTGAGTGAATTGAACTCTAGGATGAAAAAGAGAAGTCGGTAAGTGATCCTTTTCCTCGACAATGCGACTTGCCACCTGCAGTTGATGCTTTCCAATGTAAATCTGGCCTGGTTTCCACCCAATACAACCAGTGTTGTTCAACCTCAAGACAACTCATACTCCCTTGCACACTCAGTTTGCATAGTGGATCTGTTAAGTGATCAGTTTGGCAGTGAAGCAGGTGAAACCTCAAATGGTCGTAATGTGCTTTGTGGAAGAGAGATTTGCCGAGATTGATGACATCAGTACAACTGACAAGGAGGGTGAAAATGCTGCTGCGATATGTATGCTTACCCAAGAACAAAACTTAGGATGCAATGTAGACAAATACATTCACTGTACCAACCAGCTTGCTACACCTACAGTTTTCAGTCTGCTGTACAACTTCTGGAGATCCACCATGCAGAGAATCAAAAAAGATAAAAACAAAGCATAAAGGCTAAGACGTTGTTGTTGTTGTTTTAAGGGGCAGAACTACAAGGTCATCTGCAAAGGCTAAGAAGAGGAGGAAAGAGGACAGGAAAAAACATACACTCGTGAAGCTATTCAGTGTGTCAGTGACATGAAATTTGATGCTAACTTGAATTCACCGCGACTCTTTAAACTACTTTACAACGCTAATGATTGTGTTAAAAGAGATGTTACATTAAGGAAGTTGAAAGAGGTTTCTTTCTTAGAAATATGGAAGAAGAAGTAGTACTGTAATTTGGCCGGAATTCAGTGTTAGAAGTATGATAGGGTGTTAAGTAAGTAATAAAAAATTTACATCGAACTTCATTCATTACTGAGATGTCTTCAAAACTGGACTTAAGGAATAGGGGCAAATAAATTGTGCCGGCCCCCTGGTGTTGGAGCAGCGCGCCTGCCTCTCACCCGGAGGCCCCGGGTTCGATTCCCGGCTCCGTCAGGAATTTGTGAAACTGACGTGAGGGTTGGTACGGGGTGCACTCAGCCTCGTGAGGACAATTGAGTAGCTGTCTGACAGTGAGGCAGCGCACTGGTCACGAAAACCAAGATTAACGGCCGAGGGGACCCGATGCGCTGACCACGCGTCACCCCAATATCTGCAGGCTAAATGGCTGGGCAGCGGTCGCTTGGTAGGCCTAGGCCCTCATGGGCTGTAGTGCCTGGAGTTATTATATTAAATTGTAACATTTTGTTTAATTTTGTTCAGTCTGGAAAATTGCTCAATTCGGAAACATTTCTTGGTGTCAGCGGATTCTGCTTTGGACAAGTTTTACTGTATTTGATTTTCATGGTGCAATACCTTAACTCTCTGGTAGTCATGCTTGAAAATGTAGCCAGTAGTCGCATAGATAATCGTCATCCAATTTTTAATTGGTATTTCATTAACTATTTTTGGTTTTAAAATGTTCATTTTCGAATTTATAAGAAGGATGGAGTGGATATTCATATACTAATCATAGTCAGATACACGAAATATCAAATATTTAGACGCAGCATGAAGAACTTCTTTAATTTGATCGTTTTGAGATGATATTTGGTAGCATTTCCCGTATTGAGTAAAAATATGAAATGTTTGCGAACGGATCATCATTTTTCCACATAAGTGTTCATAGTTTCTCAATCCTATACAGTGTTATAACCAAACTAATGCAGTTCTGGTATACGGTAGTTCTGTAAATAGTCGCATGGACTATTTTATAATTAATGGACTGCAGTTGTAATCCAAGTTAACTCTTTTGAGTGCCACTGACACGTTAGTGGCCGCTGATGTAATTTCATGATGACTGTAGTTGGTGACTCAACGACAAGTTCGTTTTTGAATGATAATTTTTTGTTTCTCCGTAATTTTTGTTAATTTTTATAATTTTTATTTTTATTTAATTTTTTGTTTTTGTTTTATTCATTTTAGGTCTTTTTAAATTTAGGTGCCCACCTGAAAATATTAAATTCAATTCCAAATTTGTATTCTTTAATCTGTGTTAAGAGGGGCAGGTGACCTCGTAGTTCCGCCCCTTAAAACAACAATAACTAACTAACTGTAGTTGGTAGAGCTTCTAGGAAAGGTACTGAACAGTATATACCAAAAAGCTAATGTATTATGTTCGCAGATATAAAACAAATTAACCTGGATTACAATAGTAATCCATGTGACCACTGGAGAGTTGAATGTATTGCCCTTCTTGAGGAAACATTCATCTACCAGTCTACCTAGGTATAATCTTTGTGTCCTGACCAAGAATCACACTGCAATAGACCTCTCTCTCCCCAATGTTCATCAAGGATGGAGTGTAAAATGCTTTTCTTGTGCTCTTTGGTCATTTTTCCCATTTTACTCGCTTTAACAGGATTGTTCGTTTGACACGTAGTTGCTATTTCCTGGAAGACTTACGGACCAAAAATACCGTTTATTTATTGAAAACAGATGTAGAGCTGGTTTGGTAATCTACATCCATGGATAAAGTGACATCTCTTGTGTATCTGTTTGTGGTGCTATGTCTGTAACACACCAGCAGTAGATTATTTCCCTGTGTGATATACTGTTGAAGAAGGTAGTTCATTTTGGTCATTATTCCACACGTGTTTCTTAAGAATGTTTTTGTTTCACTTCCAACACAAATTTGTGTGCCTTCTGGCAAATAATATGATCTTGAATGCCTTCATGAGCCATGGCAGAGTAATGTCTGAATGAAATATTATATTCAGACTTGAAGTTACTAATGAAATGCAAAGAAGTTTTAAATTGTTCAGATCAACTGTCATAGCAGCTTCATCAGCCCATGCCTGAATGCACCAATGGTTGGCTTCTGATCTATAGTCCCGTGCTCTGTATAATTATGTTATTTCAGATGCTTTTAGTCTTCAATTTTGGTGGTTTGTGTCCCTTGTAGAAATCGGGTTCTTCCCATTTGCACATCAAATAATCTAAAGTTAATTTACAATCAACGCAGTTTCCTGTTTCACATATAATCGTGGTAAATATTTCCCAATGTTACTGGAGCATGGTGCATGTTGATGGGTTTAGGGATGATCATTCATAACTCTTGGACTAATATATAAGTTAGTTCCTTCTTTTGTTAGCAAGAATGTTTCAGAGCTGGTGGAATTGTCTTGAGCAAGTGCAGTTTCCTCTATGCCATCACAATCACTATCCCTCTCCTGTGTGTTTGTATGCATAAGTTCCCTTATTTCTGCATTATGATGATATAAGGAATGTGATCGTGCAAACACGAGTTAGGGCATGATCTGCAAATGAAGAACGGAAGATTAGCGATAAAATGGGTAGATGCAGGGAGAAGTTACAAGACCAAGAAAAAAATGAATTAGTGTTGTAAGGGAAGAAAGACATTGCCTTCCATCATTGATAAAGAAATGCATTTAGTTGGAGGGAAATAAGACGTTTTGCTGATTGTACTCTGCTGAAACAATAAATTGATGTCGTGTAGCATGCATGCGTGCTGCTCATTGCCCATTCTAATTGCGTTCTCTCATGCAGGTGTATACACTCTACGAACCTTGTCCTAAAACAGTTCAACAAACGCAGGATTAATTGGCTTCCACTCACTCATGTCTTCCATTATCATGTGCTAGCTTGTATTGTTGGTACAGTTCTGAAGCAGAAACCTTTGGATGGCACTAGCAGATGCTCACTGGCTTAGTGGGTGTTGGAACATACACAATTATTTTTTAACATCTACTTGGTTAGAGTCCCTTATTATGGTTGAAGAAATCACAAACTTAGTTTCTAAAAAAAATTGTTTCTTTATAGAGTCTTGTTCCATACTTAAAAGCACATGTACCGTACATCATCCACTACTGGCTTGCTGTAAGAGAATCCCTTACAGGAGATCATAGAGAAGTCAAGAATAAGTTGGTACGGACATGTTAGGAGAATGCAGGAAGGCAGGATACCAAGGAGGATGCATGAGATGGAAATAGAGGGCAAGAGACCAAGGGGAAGGCCAAGAGATAGGTGGATTGTGGGTGTGAAGGAAGGATTGCAGAAAAGAGGAGAGGAGTGGGACAGAGTGAGGAGTGAAAGGTGGTGGGAGGATAGAAAACGATGGAGAGGTTTATGTTCCAAGCAGACCCAGCCAGGGGCTGGAAACTGTAGATGATGATGATGATGAGTTTCTTTATAGAAATGTCATACAAACAAGAGGCATTCTGAGTTATTTTCTGTGCATTTTATTGACATTACTAACAGTTAAACCTGTCATTGCTTGGTCACCTGCTATTGATTGATAATTAAAAACGTATTTATTCCATATTCAACTTGTTTCTTTCAAATGAGATTAATTTAGTGTTCAAAATAATTAAAGGCCGCGCTATGTCCCAGACCCCTAGTATTTATGGGAATGAATTATAGTCTTCTAGCTGTTATATCTGATGGTGTTTAAAAACCAAGGAGTAGTTTACTTTTTTGGGGCTTTTTACATCTTTGCTTACCAATTCTCCGGTCTATTCCCAATAAATTAGGAGGAGTAATTGCTCTAGTTATATCCATTGCCATTTTATTAATCTTACCATTTTATCTTGGTTCTTTGGTACTATAGTTAAAGCCTTGCGGTTTTTCGCCATGCAGGTATAGTTTGCATGGCTGTGCGGATAGCGGATAAACTGCGGATAATGTTTGGAGTAAATTTGTGGATAGTTTTTAGAATACAATCCGAACTTGTTGAATATCATTACTAATGCCCGGATGTTGATTATATATCATATTTTTCTGATATGTTTTCTTCATGACAATATAATGTCAGATGATATACGCTAATCTCATTCAAATTATGTCATTAAGCACAATTAACACAAACATTAACTGAAAAGTATTGCAATTCTAGCTGTATAACATTCATTTTAAACATAGCACATGACATAGCCTAAGGGAACATTTTATTCCTCAAATATGTTGCTTTAATATTTTATCTAATTAAAAATATTATTGTAATGTCAGTAGATTCGGATAACAAACGTTTGGATGTGGATACCAGTTGTGCGGATGCGGATAACGTTTTGTTTATCCGCGCAGGGCTCTAACTATAGAAGTTTACAGTCCAGCCGCTGAGTGTCCAGCTCTGACGTTTGGCGATGGTGGGAGAAGAGGGGTAAAGAGAACAATATAGCCAACTTACGGCAATGAGAAGCTGTTAATAGAACCTTGAAACTTGCCATCATTTTAATTCTTCTCTAGCGTCTTCACTATGTAACGTGGAAGTTCCACACCCTATTTGCAATTTTATGCATCATTGTGTTATTCCGACATTTTGCGGTTACAAAACCTAAATTCTTCGATCGCAGTGGAATTTCGCCTATGTTGGCGAAGTCGCTTACAACCATGAAGAATGTTGTCACCTGTACCAATCAGCGGTTTTCCCGTTAAGCCGGTCTTTAAATTTAGCTCGATGTTGCAAGGGCTCTCTTCTGTTGTTCTTTGTGTTAGTGCAGGTTTGTTGTTTTATTGTTTTGTGTGTGTACACTTACCGGTTAACTGTGTGTAATAATATTACTTTAGTAATATGGTCAGCGGTTCGTCAGAATTCATTTAAAAACATGTGAAATATTTTATGTAGTCCACGCTGTTTTATATTTCGCAGTACAGAACCGGCAACGCTGTCTCCCTCCCTCATGAGAAATGTCAGAGCTGGCCACTCGACGGCTGTTCTGTGGATTTGGGAATGGTGCGCCAACATTTGCATAAAGCATGATCGATGAATTGCATCTTTAACAAGTAGTTCTGTGAAGAACTGATCACCCTATTTTCATATATCCTATTGGTCTTTTCCATTAAAAAGTCTCCCGCTTATAAAAAGGATAGTTATGTTTTGTCTCCAACAACACCACCATTACATGAGAAATTATGTGCTAGAATATATAACTTTCAGTATCTGTGATTAATACTCCTCCTTGCGAGATGGCATCTTCCAGTAACGAGTCACAAGAGTTTATTTTAGGAAAAGATAAATGCACGACTTCTATGATTGGCGAAAAGTAATCTACAGAATTTCGTGCCATTAGATTGTGATTATAGTGATGAAGTGCGCAGTAGAATAAAGGTAGCATGGTTGAGATGAACGGAAGTCACAGACGTGCTCTGCGACAGAAGGATGCTACTCAATCGGAAGTCCAAAATTTACCGCATGGTAGTACGTCCTGTTGCTTTATACGGTGTTGAATGTCGACAATCGGACAAAGCTATGGAGCGCCAATTACACAGTATGGAAATGCGTATGCTCCGTTGGTCGATGGGCTTCACGTCTAAAACGAAACCATTCACCAGCAAATGGGCGTCGTGCCCTTCACTGAGAAGACACGGTAAAAGTGGCTCCGATAGTATGGTCACATCCAACATGCGGCACTTGGAACAAATACCGATTTCACTTCCTCCTTTGAAATTAATGGACAACGTCCACGTGGACGACTAAAGCAGCGCTGGAATGACACAGTAAAAGCTGATCTGAAAAATCTCCACATAGACCACACGATGCCCAAGATCGTGCAAAATGGCGAGCCAAGATCAGAACAGCGGACCCTGCACCAGCAGGAAAACGCTATGAAGAAGAAGATTATGATTATTATAATAGCCCATCATACGAATCTTCTCTTCAATCACTTGAATAGGATTGGTGAAATTAAAAAGTAAGGTTTTAAAATTTCAAACTGATGCCCTTTTGATTTTTTGAAAACAATTGAACATGAGATGTCTCTATACTAAGCTCTGAATGAAGATTCACTGTGTTAAGTTTCATTACTCTCGGATGATGAGATCGCCAGAAACGTCATTTGAAATATTTGAAAATCACTTGGCCACCCTGTTGTTTTTGTGTTTCTCAGGATTTTGAAAGTCACATATGTAATGTAGCCTACTTACTTAATAGTCCTCTATCACCATACAACATTTCAAGTTGATTCCTTAAATAGTTTCGGAGATATTGTGAAATATATTGCATGGACGCCAGGTTGGATTGTTTGTATAAAGGCTATAGAATTATAAGCCTGTAGATGAATATTATAATGGTGGTTTATTACACCAACCTACATTTCTATCGCTTGTTTAGGACATTTGAAATACAAACGTGATTTTAAAAACATTTGCACAGCCTCCATTTTTAAGTTCGTTTCTCATAAAAATATTAAATTAGACAATATCATGCCAAGTTTCACAGTGCTCGAATTATTAAATCGCGAGAAAAATACATTTGAATTTTTATTTTGTATCGCCACCATATTGCTTTTATGCTCATCAGGTTATTGAAAGTTCCATAGTTGAAGTTATTTTAATGGATGGTATGACTTTCACGGCCAGGGAATTAAAACTCAGCAATCTTTCTAGGTTTGTGCCGTGTCTTGTGTGGGGTTTCGCCTATGACACCAAGCTGGCTTATCAGCGGGAGGTGAGGCTTGAGCTTTTAGCTCTCACAGTGAAGAGGTGCAGATGCGCTTCCTAAAAAGGGAGGTAGCGCACAGTTCGCTACTCCTGTGGGGTCCAGGTCGGGACACCAAGAGCCCGCTGATGAGCCAGCTTGGCGTCCTAGGCAAGACCCCACACAAGACACGGCACAAACCTAGAAAGATTGCTGAGTTTTATTTTAATGGACTTTATGAACATACAAATTTTCAGTTTGTTTGCTGCAATGGATTCGAATATATTGAGAGCTGGTGAAGTATTTTGGATGATCATCATATTGGATTGTTCTATACGTAGGCCATAGAGTGATGTACCAGCAGGTGAAGATGATTGCGTTGGTTCATTGTACAAACGTTCAATCCAATCGCATGTTTAGGACACAAAAAATAATAATAGCTTAATTTTAAAATTTCTCAGCCACCATCTTGAGTTCATGAGAACAATTGAATTAAATTAGATGCCAGTAGATTGCATCTTGTATAAACATTTACTGTACCACGTTTAACTGCGCCTGGGTGATTAAATCGTGAGAAAATTCCATTTAAATATTTTAACTTTCCTTGGCCGCCACGTTGGTTTTGTACTTCTAGTTTTTAAAAGTCACATAGCTGAACTATTCTCTATCACCTTACAAAATGTCAGGGTTATATCTGTAAAAGGTTCAGAGATGTAGAATGCCGGTGAAATATTTTGTGTGACTGCCATGTTGGATTGGTGAAACATATTAAAATTTCAAAGGCACGGTCGAGGTCGTACAAAGTGGTAGTGTGTCCCTATTGAGTTTGATATCTCTTCAGCTATTTAGATTTCATCACGGGTGACACACAAAACACACATGTATGCACACACAGACATAAGGTGATCTCATAAGCCTATATTTCATATGATGAAAATAGGCTAAAAATATGCTTAAAATTAATACAAGGCTCCTCTTGGCCAATACAGAGATACCCGAGAGTGAACAGAAAGCCCTCATAACTAATTTATATGTTCAGAAAAATAACAATTTATTCTTATCTAAGCCATAACTGAAATACCATTGAAAGGTTATATCACAAGAAGTTGTTTCATATACGGACTTGCACATCGTGGTCATTTCAGACCTTTGTACTTGGGTGTGTGTATAGGATTTGTCTGATAACCTTATTGTGGTGTCTATAGTAGTGTGTGTACTGTATTTTGTAATTGAGGTGAGGATTGGAAAGGAGGTGCCTGTGGCTATAAGTTAGGAACCATCCCGACATTTGCCTGGAGTCTAAGTGGAAAATCATGGTAAACCACTTCGAGGATGGCTGAATTGAACCCACCTCTTTACAGTTTTGCCTCAAAGGCTGAATGTACCCCATTCCAAAGCTCAAACCGTCTCAATACGTATCCCAGGACCACAGATGGTGATTAAGGGAAAATATAATATTATTGGTTTTATGTCCCTTCTAACTACTACGGCTTTTTGAGACGCCACGGGGTGCCAAAATGTTGTCCAAAAAGGGGATCTTTGCCAGTAAACCTTCTGACACTGTTACTTCGCATTTTTAAACCATTGATTTGATATTTTGCACAAGTAATTTAGATGGAAATGTATATTTAACACCCTCCCCCTAGGTTTCCTCAATTATGTGATCCCAAATACAGTATACCCTAAATTGTGCCCATAGAGAATATAAAACCATTCAGCAAAGATCAGGGAAATCCGTTCAGCCGTTCTCAGGTTATGCAATGCAAAATAATTCTCTGAACTAAATACACATTGGCCCTGCTCTACCCTCACAAAATAGTACAAAATTAAAAAGAATTATTGTTTGGCTAATTTCTACTCAAAGAGACCTTTGATGTGACATACCACATGAGTAAATTGATGAAAATGGATTAGCTCTCCTGGTCCCCTCAATATTCCGAAATATTCACAGTACCGGTATGTTATATCGGAAATATTCACAAAGTTTAAGAGAAATGTGTCCAGTCATTCTGAAGTTATTAAACCAACAGAATGACAGAAATCCAATTTTTAGATACAGATACTGTGCCCTGAAAATTAGTATAACTATCCACAAATTTTCATTATGAGAACAGCTGTTTCGATACCAATCCTGGACGAACAAGAAGCAGATGAAGATAATGCAAAAACAAACTTTGCTAAATGGTACATGAAACAGCTGAGGCAAAGAAATAATTTTCTGGAAAAATGTTTGCATTTCATTTGTAGACTGGATTCCATTCCAGGGTAAATAATGTGGGATTTTTTTAAGCAGACTGGGACAGGCACATTTAAAGGACAACTGGAAAATGTAGCCTAAATGTGAGACTTAAGAATCACTGATAGTTAAATTGCATAATTATTTGAGGTGATACTAAAGGAGTATGAGAACCGAAATAGTCTTACATTTGTCTACTCCCCCTTTTTAATTTGTTGAGTAATCGTGTGAAATGTCATATTTGTTATGATTATGCAACAAATTATTAAGTTTAGAAAAAAGTACTGTCCGTAATTTTTTGAGTATAGTAGTTAGGCATATCCTCTCATTCAACACGAAGCCAATTTTGAATATGTTGAACTAGCGAGCGTCTTATTTTATATACATTTGTTTATGTTTTGTGCTCATTTTGGTTCGTTTTACAGTATGTTATATCTTTCATTCCAGGAGTTCGAATCCGATGGGTAGTATGGGCAGTTTTAGCATGCCTCAGAGTCGAGGGTACGGTGGGTCCCAGGGAACACTTAACAACTTTCATTCGGTGTTTGGAGCGGGTGGTGATAACAGCACACCACCACTTCTTGACTTGTCGGAGTTCCCATCACTCACGAATAGAGGGCAGGGCGACTCAATGCCACAGCCAAGTCCCATGCCAGGCAAGCAGCCCTATGGTAAGCCACAAATACTGTACATCCTCTATATTTATGAATTTCTGTGATATAAGCTTGGGAGTGCTGCATTGAAGCTAAACAATGTGGATTTGAAATCTGTAGTATACCTTTAACACTGCCAAGGGAACCTTCAACTAGTAAAGGTCAAAATCTGCCCTCGTTTTCTTTTTGTAGTGGTAGATATGCAAACTACCAAAAAATGAGCTGCCATGAGCACTGAGTGTTATGCCTCATTTTTAGCACTCTCTTGACACTGACATTATTGACAACCCTCAGTAGGAATACTGACGTAGCCTTACTGCGGTATATCTTGCTGCAGTGTGGCCCTCCTTTTAACACTTGGCATGTCCAGGGTTGTGTATTACCCACATAAACAGTGATTCACATTGTGTAAATTGTGGAAGTGTTTTAATTTTCATCCCATAATGTCCAGTTCTATATGGCAACTCATTTTTCAATGGTAAATATCTATCACTGCCAAAAAGGAAATAGGGGCAAACTTTGATCTGCACCTGTTGAAGGTTCCCTTGTGAGTTTAATTGAAATAAGTTACTTCTATTCAATTGGTGATTGTACACACCACAATTATGAAACTCGGGCAAGCAATTTGTGTTATGCTCGACCCCCTATTTTTCACTGTAAAATCGAAACAAGTTATTTTTCTTTCCCAATTGTAGAAGGAATGGAAGTAGTGCTGTATGAATTAAATACAGCCAAATTTTCATGAAAAACCATGAAACATTGTAGGGAAATTGAAGGTAATATAATGCTGTAACAGATACAAGTGACTGTGCCGCACACAGAAACCGAATTCGTACTTTCCCACTAATAAGGCCGTGAAGAACTAATCCGTCCATTTTTCATATATCCTACTTATCATTATTGCCTCTATCAACATACACAATTTCAGTTTAATTGCTGTAACCAATTCTTAGCTATTAAGAACCATCTAAATATTTCGGATGGTCGCCATGTTGGATTTGTATATATGTAGGCCATAGAGCTATGTACTAATAGATGAAGATTATTGCGTAGGTTAGGACACAAGAAATATAAAGGGGATTTTAAAATTTCACACAGCCGTCATCTTGAGGTTATGAAAACAATTGAAACAAATTAGATGTCAGTGGATTAAAATTTGCAAAAGCATTTACTGTACCAAGTTTCACTACGCTCCGATGGTTAAGTCGCGAGAAACGTCCATATAAATATTTAAATTTTGCGTCACCGCCATGTTTGATTTGTGCTCTCCAGGTTATTGAAAGTCCCATAGGTGAACTTATGCTCATAGCCTCTATCAACATACAAAATTTTAGTTTGATTGCTGTCATAGATTAGTAGATATGGAGAACCGTCTAAATATTTAGGATGGTTGCTATGTTGGATCTTTATATATGTAGGTCATAGAGTTATGTACTATTTGATGAAGATTATGGCGTAGGTTCATTATGCAAACGTTGACTTCGATCGCATGTTAAAAACTTAATTTTAAAATTTTGCACAGCCACCATCTTGAGATTATGTAAACAATTCAACTAAATTAGATGACAGTGCATTACAATGTGTATAAACATTTGCTGTACCATGGTTCACTGCACTCGGATGGTTAAATCGCGCGAAAAGTCTATTTAAATGTTTCAACTTCGCTTGGCCTCCATATTCGTTTTGTACTTAACAGGTTTTTGAAAATTAATTAGGTGAATTTCTAGTAGTACCCTTTATCACCATACAAAATATCAGGGTGATATTGGTAATAGTTTTAGAGATATAGAATGCCGGTGAAATATTTCGCAGAGCTGCCGTGTTGGATTGATGAGATGTGATAAAATTTGAAGGGCACGGTCGGGTGGGATGAAATAGTACTATGTCCTTACCGAGTTTCATTGAAGTCGCTCCAGCCGTTTAAATTTTATTAGGGGGACACACACATACGCACACACACATACTCGGACAAAAGGTGATCTCATAAACCTTTTTTCTTTTTTTTTTTTCTTTTTTTCATGAATGAAAATAGGCTAAAAAATCCTAGTTGCAGTATTTCATTCTCAATCTAGCCGGTCCACAGTCAACATGTCCTTGAAGTAACAAGTGGGATTGTTCTTGCTGGAAGGTTTGTCACATCTGGTATCCTCGCTGGTCAGGGAAGGGACAAGTGAGAAACTAAATTGTAGCAGTGTGAAGCAGCGTTGCCAATTCTCCGACTGGTTGCAAATTATGCTACTGCTATGAAAGCCTACAATAGACTGAACAATGGTGAAAACCTTTCTCTTTCTGGTCTGTCAAAATGAAAGAACATGTGTCTGTTCCATGCAGGTGTTGTATTCTTTGTATCATGTTTACAATGGCACGTGTGGTTTCAAAACTGAAATACAGTATACGCTCGATTATCCACATTGCTGGGCATCAGATTTGCGGATAATCCAAAGAATATGTTAAAACAGTAAATGAGAGTTTAAAATTGCCATGAACGTGAATAATTAATTTTTAGTTATTCACGAAGGTGTGCAGATCAAACGTAATATTATTCCAGTGCACACTAATTTTTTAAATACCGGTAATAGTCTTTCTATGTACACAGCATTTCTTGGCTGTCACCGTGAAAGCCCAGGTTTGATTCCCGGCTCTGCCAAGAAATTGAATTCTGGTCTGAGGGCTGGAAGGAAGTATACTCAGTCTCATGAGGCAAAACATTGATGAGGTGGGTCTGATTCCTACCTCAGCCATCCTGGAAGTGGTTTTGTGTGGTTTCCTCACTTCTACTTCTGGCAAATGCCGGGTTGGTACCTAACTTGGCCACGGCCGCTTTCTACCCAAAATCCTACCTTGATTACAAATACACACACTGGTACAGCCATCACAGTGAGAGGTCGTATGTTCCGGGCGGAGCGGTAGCAATAGGAATGTTTGCGGAGGAGAAGCAAGTGTACACTACCCCTCTCATGCACTGTGAGGTGCATTTATTTTGGTACATTTGCACAATGAAGATTGTTTCGTTAACATGAAAGATTGGCTGCGAAGGAGTTATGGTATACTACTTCATTCCTGCTATAATTTAGGAACGAAAGGTACTTGCAGTACTTTTACTATGAATAATGCCAAAAATGTAACTCGTGTGGGTTTCCAGAGCACAACTAGCCTACAAGTGTGACAATGACCACTCCGAGGATTGCTTAACCCTACAGAAATGGGGACACTATAGACTAGGATAGCTTAACCCAACAGAAAGAGGGATACTATAGACTAGGATAGCTTAACCCAACATAAAATGAGATCTAATGGACTAAGATAGATCAACCCAACAGAAAATGAGATCTAATGGACTAGGATAGATTAACCCAACAGAAAAAGGGACACTATGGACTAGGATAGCTTAACCCAACAGAAAAAGGGACACTATGGGCTAGGATAGCTTAACCCAACAGAAATGGGGACACTATAGGATAGCATAACCCAACAGAAATGGGGACACTATAGGATAGCTTAACTCAATAGAAATGGGGACACTAGAGACTAGGATAGCTTAACCCAACAGAAATAGGGATGCTATAGACTAGGCTAGCTTAACCCAATAGAAATAGGGATGCTATGGACTAGGATAGCTTAACCCAATAGAAATAGGGATGCTATAGACTAGGATAGCTTAACTCAACAGAAATGGGGACACTATAGACTAGGATAGCTTAACTCAACAGAAATGGGGACACTATAGACTAGGATGGCATAACCCAACAGAAATGGGGACACTATACACTAGGATAGCTTAACCCAACAGAAATGGGGACACTATAGACTAGGATAGCTTAACCCAACAGAAATGGGGACACTATAGACTAGGATAGCTTAACCCAACAGAAATAGTGACACTATAGACTAGGATAGCTTAACCCAACAGATATGGGGACACTATAGATTAGGATAGCTTAACCCAACAGAAATAGGGACACTATAGACTAGGATAGCTTAACTCAATGGAAAGAGGGTCATTATAGACTAGGATAGCTGAACTCAACAGAAATGGGGACACTATGGACTAGGATAGCTTAACCCAACAGAAATAGACACACTATAGACTACGATAGCTTACCTCAACAGAAATGGGGACACTATAGACTAGGATAGCTTAAGTCAACATAAATGGGGACACTATAGACTAGGATAGCTTAACTCAACAGAAATGGGGACACTATAGACTAGGATAGCTTAACTCAACAGAAATGGGGACACTATAGACTAGGATAGCTTAACTCAGCAGAAATGGGGACACTATAGACTAGGATAGCTTAACCCAACAAAAATGGGGACACTATAGACTAGGATAGCTTAACCCAACAGAAATAGGGACACTGTAGACTAGGATAGCTTAACTCAACGGAAAGAGGGTCATTATAGACTAGGATAGCTTAACTCAACAGAAATGGGGACACTATGGACTAGGATAACTTAACCCAACAGAAATAGACACACTATAGACTACGATAGCTTAACTCAACAGAAATGGGGACACTATAGACTAGGATAGCTTAACTCAACAGAAATGGGGACACTATAGACTAGGATAGCTTAACTCAACAGAAATGGGGACACTATAGACTAGGATAGCTTAACTCAACAGAAATAGGGATGCTATGGACTAGGATAGCTTAACCCAACAGAAATGGGGACACTATAGACTAGGGTAGCTTAACTCAACAGAAATGGGGACACTATAGACTAGGATAGCTTATCTCAACAGAAATGGGGACACTATAGACTAGGATAGCTTAACCCAACAGAAATGGGGACACTATAGACTAGGATAGCTTAACCCAACAGAAATGGGGACACTATAGACTAGGATAGCTTAACCCAACAGAAATAGTGACACTATAGACTAGGATAGCTTAACCCAACAGAAATGGGGGCACTATAGACTAGGATAGCTTAACCCAACAGAAATAGGGACACTATAGACTAGGATAGCTTAACTCAGTGGAAAGAGGGTCATTATAGACTAGGATAGCTTAACTCAACAGAAATGGGGACACTATGGACTAGGATAGCTTAACCCAACAGAAATAGACACACTATAGACTACGATAGCTTAACTCAACAGAAATGGGGACACTATAGACTACGATAGCTTAACTCAACAGAAATGGGGACACTATAGACTAGGATAGCTTAACTCAACAGAAATGGGGACACTATAGACTAGGATAGCTTAACTTAACAGAAATGGGGACACTATAGACTAGGATAGCTTAACTCAACAGAAATGGGGACACTATAGACTAGGATAGCCTAACCCAACAGAAATGGGGACACTATAGACTAGGATAGCTTAACCCAACAGAAATAGGGACACTATAGACTAGGATAGCCTAACTCAACGGAAAGAGGGTCATTATAGACTAGGATAGCTTAACTCAACAGAAATGGGGACACTATGGACTAGGATAGCTTAACCCAACAGAAATAGACACACTATAGACTACGATAGCTTAACTCAACAGAAATGGGGACACTATAGACTAGGATAGCTTAACTCAACAGAAATGGGGACACTATAGACTAGGATAGCTTAACTCAACATAAATGGGGGCACTATAGACTAGGATAGCTTAACTCAACAGAAATAGGGATGCTATGGACTAGGATAGCTTAACCCAACAGAAATGGGGACACTATAGACTAGGATAGCTTAACTCAACAGAAATGGGGACACTATAGACTAGGATAGCATAACTCAACAGAAATGGGGACACTATAGACTAGGATAGCTTAACTCAACAGAAATGGGGACACTATACACTAGGATAGCTTAACTCAACAGAAATGGGGACACTATAGACTAGGATAGCTTAACTCAACAGAAATGGGGACACTATAGACTAGGATAGCTTAACCCAACAGAAATAGACACACTATAGACTACGATAGCTTAACCCAACAGAAATAGGGATGCTATAGACTAGGAGAGTGTAACCCAACAGAAAAGGGGACATTTAGGACTAGGACAGCTTAACCCAAGAGAAATGGGGACATTGTAGATTAGTGTTCCTCAACCACCAGTATTAACTTACTGAGGAGTATGCGAGCTGTCAGTAAACGTCAATTGAATTTTCATGTTAAAAAGTACAGGTTAATACTTAATTATATATGGATTAAGTCTAAAATACACTGAATTTAATTCAAGTCCGTTTTTGTAACCTCTTACAACAGGGAATGCAAGCCAGCCAACACTCTCTCGTAAATTTTTATATGAATTGGGCTGAAACAATAGGGAACAATAAACCATTTCAGCTATCTAATACTGTATTTAGTTTTCCAGCGAATGAGCATTCCAAAACTAAACATACATAGCAAATATGCAAAATCGTATGAAAAGATAATTCTGTTTATCTTAGAAAAGGTTGAACTGGCAGAACATTTTGAACTATCAGACAGTAAAATAATATAATATAAGGCTATTTATTGTAACTGTTAATGTTCTTATAATATCTTTGATAGTAGGCTACTCAGTTCAAAAATCAAGTTGGTTGTTTGTTGCATAAAATTTTGTTAAGAACTACTGTATAGCTTAAAAATTTAAAGACAGCCTGTTTCTACAAATTGTTCGGGAGAATCTTTGATACTGAAATTGCGGGACCACAATCTAATTAAGATTGAGAAACACTGCTGTAGAAGTACGATAAGTAAAAAACTAAAGTTTGCTAACACTAATCAAAGTTGCTGAGCTTGTGGTTGGATGGTCTCTGCTTCTTGATTGGAAGGAGAGTGCTTGTTGCGTGCACTGCCACAGATTTGTCAAAATGATGGTAGGAAATCTCTCCATTTAACTTCGAACACTGCTGAGAATATGTAGAAGGAAAATTTACTATAATAAAAGTGTTTTCTGTCATCAGTTTAATGGAAGTAACTATTAAACCTTGTGGTTTGTTGCTATGCCTGCCTGTCCCGTTGTGTGTAGAATCCATCATGTTTCATAAGCAAAGATGTGTTAGTTGCTATGTACCAAAAAGAGGTATAACATCTTCAGTTAGAATCATCTGTGCAATTATGAGATTTTTAGAAGTGTGTTATAGTGCTTAACCCTGTGTATTTGCAAGACTTAGGGTGAGTTTTTCTATATGATGCCAAAATGTGGTAACTTTCAAATGTACACGACGGATATTCTATTGTTTTTTGTTTTTTTTCTTCACATTTTCTCCTGACAGCTAAAACTAATTTGAAATAGCTGGTATACCATGCTCTACATTGGCAGATAAACAACTCTGAAAGTCCTGTTGTTTGGCAGGATTTAGTTTGTAGTGCTCGTTCAAGAAGTAATGGCCATTGAGCGAACTGTGAAATGAATAGAGGAAGCTTTGAAGACTTTCTCAGTGTTGCCTAATAAGCAGGTAATTGATAACTTTTCAGTCAACACGTATTTGTGACCAATTATATTAGGTGGTAAATAGAAGTGCATGTGATTATGCACAGATTTACAAGGATGACATGTCTCTTTTGTCAAGGGAAACTCATCAGACCTAGGAGAAAGGTTCCAATATTTGAAAAAGAGTTAGTATGCAACAAAAGAAGAAAAAAGTTCCTATAAACATTAGTCTGTAGCATGCTGAGCTTCTATGCCCAAGATCGCGGGTTCACACCCGGCCGAAGCCGTCGGATTTTTTAAGAGCGTTAAAAATCCCTCAGTATGCCTTCCTTCGGAGGGGAAGTAAAGCCGGCGGTCCCATGTCATAGATTTATGGCATGTTAAAGAACCTTCCACTAATTACACCTGTGTGAAGCTAAATTGGATAGGTTAAGAATGTAAACAATGCTCTTACTGACGGGGAAATAAGTATAGATACTCGAGTTTAGAGGTCAATAAAACCTTTACCCTTAGTCTTACATAAGAACAACCTACACCAAAATATTCCTTGTTTTATTTGTCGTTTAACGATATAGAGTAAATATTTGCATTGTATCTCGTTAAAATTTTATAGCAGATTGAACAAAAAAAGTACCGGTTTTTCTTACCAAGTTTACGGAGTGCTCACTTAGAAAGATCATTACGTTAAAAGTATTGATCTGATCGTAACGAAACTTTAATACCTCTTAAAGGAACTTATTGTTAACGCGTATATGAAGTTTTAATCTGATCTGACGTTTCTTAAAATAGTTGTTGTGAATTTTGTAAAACAACTTTTTCTCGGGCCTGGGTGGTCATAGCAGTATGAAATATGGCTTGTTATGAGGCTCATAGCAATGCAAGGCTTAACGTAAAACTACATTTTATCTACATGTGATTATCGATTTTATATGGATTGATATTTAATCGGACCATTGAGGGCGGCGATAGTACCGCAGCAGCCTGGCAAAGTTGCCAGTTGCTGCGCGCTCGTTCCTACGCACACCAAACTCGGACCTTCGTTCTTCGTTGAGTCATTAGCAACAAGCAGCAACTATCACTGTCTGTATTATCTATTGTTTGCACATCGATCAAGATGCCAGCTAATCCGCAGTTAACGGAGGGAGAATTTGCCATGATTATAAGTGCAATATGTTTTTTTTAGAAGCGAGAGAGAAAGCAAGAGGGTTTAGCAAATACTGTAGTATCCAAGTGTATTGGAAGGTCGATAGCCACGGTGAAGAGATGTGCCGCTGCAATTAAAGATATTCCTCTTCCTCCCAGAATCCAAAAGTATGAAAGTATGACGAAAGCAGAGCTAATTGTTCACGCCAAACCTCACTTCAGGGCACCTAAAAAGAAGCTGGAACAGATAATCAAGAATGTTCGTCCTGATGTCGAACTCGTCTGGTTGCCAGTTGCTCATTGTGAGCTCAACCCCATAGAGCTGGTTTGGTCCTACGTGAAAAATAAAATAGCTAAAGTGAATATGAGTAACCAGGCGGAGAGAGGAAGATCAATGGAGGTGATGCGAGATCTCTGTAAAGAAGCCTTGAGGTCTGTAACACCGGAGCTATGGAAAAAATGCATCAAACACACCAAAAAAAATAGGGAAACAATACTGGGAAAAGGATTGGCTAACAGAAGACGTCCCCGTTGTTGAGCCACTTGTTATAAACTTAAATGACAGTTCATCTGATTCATCGGGCAGTGATTTTTCAGACAGTTAATAAGGGAGCAGTTTTATAATCTTATAATCTCAAAGTGTAAATTACTTCATACAATTAATCTGATAATAATAGCTTTTCAGCTGACACACCATTTTTAAACCTGCCAATGGAGGTCCAAAGCCCTCATTAAAAAAGGTGTTGGGAAATGTTTAACTTCTTGCGGAAATGAAATATAAGACACGTTTCTATAACTTGTAGGCAAAATTAGCACAGAGGCTATTAGCGCTGTACATAAGGGACGCATATTTCAGGATATAAAGAAGAATTAAATAGTTAAGTTAAATAGACGTGAATGATAGTGTATTTTATTTTTATTTTATTTTTTTCTCAATCGTATTACCCTCCAGGGTTGGCTATTCCCTCAGACTCAGCGATGGATCCCACATTTACCGCCTCCATTTTGAAACTTCGGGATCAGGTATACAACTGGGGTGTGTAACCAGCACTTCGCCCAGGCGGCCTCACCTGCAAAGCGAACAGGGACCTTATGAGGGATGGGAAGATTGGGAGAGATAGGCAAGGAAGAGGGAATGAGGCGGCCGTGGCCTTACGTTAGGTATAATCCCGGCATTTGCCTGGAGACGAAGTGGGAAACCACGTAAACCACTTCAAGGATGGCTGAGGTGGGAATCGAACCCCCCTCTACTCATTTGGAGCACCCGAGGCTGAGTTGACCCCGTTCCAATCCTCATACCAATTTTCAAATTTCGTGGCAGAGCCGGGAATCGAACCACGGACTTCCGGGGTGGCAGCTAAGCACTCTGACCACTACACCACGGAGGCAAATATATATTATAATTTTTGTATTATAATTCGTCAATTTCACGTATGGTTTTCTAATTTATTTTAATTAATGTCATTTTTCAAGTCCTCGTACTGCAGCTCCTTCACCAAGATTTTACTCGTATAAAATAATATCTTCCTTGTCACGTGAGCAACCCATGGTTTAACCCATTGACATTCACTTTATCTTTCCGTTTCTTTTATATACCGGTATTGCCACCACAGATTTTCAACTACCATAATATAGTTAAGTGAACACGGAACTGTCCTTCATCCATTTTGCTGAATTATGATAAAATATTTGATGTAGTGTAATGGTGTGATAATTGCTTTGTATAACTTTGATAAAAGTTCAGTTTTATAAAATATTTGATAAAATTTATTTGACACATTTCTTTAGCAATGTAATACCGGCCTAACACAAATTACAATACAACAACAGAAATTCACAGAACTTACGGCTTGGAACGCATGCGTATTCTGTTTCACAGGGCAACGTCGCAAGAGTTTCCTCGACCGAGCGCATTATTCCCGTCGCTTGCTACGATACATTCTTCTCACATAACCACCCGATTAAATATCAATCGATATAAAAGCAATTATCAAAAGTAGATAAAATGTAGTTTTACGTTAAGCCTTGCATTGCTATGAGCCTCATAACAAGCCATATTTCATACTGCTATGACCACCCAGGCCCGAGAAAAAGATGTTTTACAAAATTCACAACAACTACTTAAAGAAACGTCAGATCAGATTAAAACTTCATATACGCGTTAACAATAAGTTCCTTTAAGACGTATTAGAGTTTCGTTACGATCCGATCAATACTTTTAACGTAATGATCCTTCTAAGTGAGTGCTCCATGAACTTGGTAAGAAAAACCGGTACTTTTTTTGTTCAATCTGCTATAAAATTTTAACGAGATACAATGCAAATATTTACTCTATGTCGTTAAACGACAAATAAAACAAGGAAACTTTTGGTGTAGGTTGTTGTTCTTATGTAAGACTAAGGGTAAAGGTTTTATTGACCTCTAAACTCGAGTATCTATACTTATTTCCCCGACAGTAGGTTTCTACGTTCGTTGCCAAGAGCCGACTGCGGTGGCGTCTACTAGCTATGGTCTGAACTTGGCCTAGTAGTCGTTGACGGTGGCGCTTGGCGGCAAAGGTAGCGAACTATTTGAAAAATTCTAAGTTGCAGTACTTAAATTAAAAAACAGATAACACACACTAATACAGTCATCACAATTAACACCGGTTATCAGACAGATTCTACACACATCCAAAATACACGGGGCTACATGACCGTGTTGTCGCAGCCCCTAAACTTAAGAACCAACCATATCAAGAAAGATTGGCTCAAGTAAATCAGTTCAGTTATTTGGGAAGCATCATCGCATCTAATGGGAGACTTAAGAAACTTAAGAACCAACCAACCTAACTTAATATCTTCTGAGTTATGGTCTTATTTTGTACGAGGAGCATATCTTGCACTACGAGCACTTTGGCTCGAATCAAATGAGAAAACGCTGTATGAGGAGCATATCTTTCACTGCAAGCACTTTGTCATGAAACAAATGTTTAAACTTTGTATGAGCAGCATATCTTGTACTCCTAGCACTTTGGCTCATAACAAATGAGGAAACATTGTACGAGGAGCATATCTTGCACTACGAGCACTTTGTCGCCAAACAAATGTTTAAACTTTGTATGAGGAGCATTTCTTGTACTCCGAGCACTTTGGCTCACAAATGAGAAAACATTGTGCGAGAAGCATATCTTGCACTACGAGCAATTTGCCGCGAAACAAATTTTTAAACTTTGTATGAGGAGCATATCGTGCACAATGTTTTCTCATTTGTTTTGAGCCAAAGTGCTTGGTGTACAAGATGTACTCCTCATACAAAGTTTAACATTTGTTTCGTGCCAAAATGCTTGGTGTACAAGACATGCTCCTCATACAAAATAGCGCAGTCAGCTGGCATTTGAGGGTGCGCAAATGCGAGGGAGCTGTGTCAGTACATTTACTGGCACGTTAAAGATCCCCTTCGGGGTAAAATTCCGGCACCCGGCGTCTCTAAAAGCCAGTGTAGTTAAAAGGGACGTAAAACCAATAACATTATTATTATTCATACAAAATAAGACCGTAACTCGGAATAAATTAAGTTTACGACAAATATTTATAGGAACTTTTTCTTCTTTTTTTGTTGCATACTGACTCATCTGTAAATGGTGGTACTTTTTCTTGGACATTCTGTATACTAGACAACCAACTAACACCATCAAGCACTGCATAAACCCATCCACAAACAATTGCTGTCCACCACCACTAATCTGTGAATCTTCAGCTACTGCTGTTGTGATATGCTTCAGCAAAAAGCTCCACAAATAGAACAATATATTCAACTGACTATGAACACCGTGTTGCAATTGTGTGATATCATCATCATCATTTATTGTACATATCAGGCCATTAAGGTCCATGACAGAAAACAAAGAAACATAACAAACCCCTCAAATATACAATATTACATAACACTATCCTAATCAATCACACAGGAGGCATTATCCCGATCACAATCTCAAGCATTTGTTCCAAATGCCGTTCCATTTTTCTCGATCCATTGCATCATCCAGTACTGATGTTGGCTCCACCTGTTGCAACGTTCTCATCACCCTATCCTTCCATCTCATCCTTGGACGGCCTCTTGGACGTTTGCCAATCAGCTGAGCATTGAACCCTCTGTTAGGGATAAATTCCACAGCTCTTACGATATGTCCCATCCACTGGAGTCGTCTTCCTCTGATGATCCTACCCACATCAACTTTCCCAAAACGTTGGTATAAGTCCTCTTTTTCCCTCCTTTCCCATCTTCGTTCTTCCCTATTGTAAATAGGTCCATATTATCTTTCTAAGCACTTTCCTCTCAAATGCACAAATGCGCTCTTCGAGTGTTTGTGAGGTCGCCCATGACTCGCATCCATATAACAGAACCGGTTTCACTAGTGTCATGTATAACTTAACCTTGCTGTTTTGTAAAATTAAGCATGGCTTAAATAAGTTATTGAGACCAAAAACGGTACTATTGGCACTAATAGTCCTCTGTTGGATCTCTTTTTCAATCTCTTTTTCAATTGTGTGATATGCAAACTTATTTGTTTTACTTACATGTTGACTGACTGAAAAGTTATCAATCAACTGTGAAATTAAGCCCTTCGTCTCCGACCTGTTTGGTGGTGCGATTGAAAGGTTCTCGGCCTACCTGCCAGCTTGTAACCAAGTGGTCTGACAAGCTTTCAGTCACACCACCAGACAAGTCTAAGATGAAGGGAGGGCTTAATTTCAAAGTTTGCTCATGGGCCACAACTTCTTGAATAGATTCTAGGTAGAACAATTTAATTCATCCTTTGTTTTGTTGTTACACGAAAACTGTTTGGTGTTGGCTTAGAAGTTTTCTTGAGACAATTGCTCAGATCCTTTTTCTCCTTTCACACCACTTATCACATTTTTATTTTTACAAAAATATTTCATAACCGTTTTCACTGAAATAGTAACAAAATGAGGATTGTCATTTCAAATCTTGATGGCTTCTAAGAGAAATGGTTTTCAGGATGTGTTAAATCTGACTGTGCTACATATCTCTAGAGTGATAAATCAACTGAAACACGTTCATGATTATTTACAATAATTAAGCCTAAATAGATTTCAAATTTGCAGTTAAAAATAAAACAATTTATTTGGACATAATATTATGTGAACCAAGCTACTAACTGTTTATTACTGATTCTCTGTACTGGATCTTGCTGGGCCAGGGATGAAGTGAGAGACTGCATCGCCTCGTGAGCTTTATGAATTTTGTGAGATTGCAGATGGCAGTTATTCGAGCCGGTGGACATGAAAGAGACGCTGGTATTCAGAAAGATGTAAGGCAAGGCTGCAAGTTATCACCCATACTTTTCAATCTGTACATTGAACAAGCAATAAAGGAAATTCGAGAAAAACTTAAAGTAGGATTAAAGATTCAAGGAGAAATAATTTCAACTCTGAGATTCCTGATTACATTGTCATCTTAGCCGTTCACCAGAGGATTTGAATGAGTTTTTAAATGGTATGGACTCCGTCTTGAGAAAAGAAATCATGATAAATCAATAAATGTAAATCAAAAATATTGGAATGGAGCCGAAAGAAATCAGAAACCCCTATTGACGTCAAATTGGCAGATCAAACGCTAAAGGAAGTAGGATTTCTGCTACTCCTAAGTAGCAAAATAAGCAAAACAACCAGTGATGGACGAAGCAAAGAGGATATAAAAAGTAGGTTGGCTCAGGCAAGGAAAGCATTTCTACTGAACAGAAATCTGTTGACAGCAAATATAGATTTAGATATTTGAAAGCCATTTTTAAAGCCTTTGTCTGAATCATGGCACTTTATGGAAGTGAAACTTGGACTGTCGGCGCTGCCGAAAAGAGAAGAATAGAAGCGTTTGAAATGTGGTGTTACAGGAGAATGGTTGCGGATCAGATGGGTAGATAGAGTAACAAATGAAGAGGTATTAAGAAGAGTGGGAGAGGGAAGATGTCTCTGGCTACTGCTAACGAAGAAAAGAGAGAGGTTGGTAGGACACATATATTAAGACACCTAGAAATAGCAAACTTAATTATGGAAGGAAAGGTCGAAGACAATAATTGTAGGGGTAGACCAAGGTTAGAATATGTAAAACAGATTGCCTCAGTTGTAAGGTGTGGTAGCATTGTAGAGATGAAACGATGAGTTCAGGACAGGGAGACATGGAGCGATGCATCAAACCAGTCAAAAGACTGAAGACTTAAACAATTTATTAATCAAAGCACAAACTACAGCAATGTGAGCCCTTCATGCTTGTACAAATAACAACAACAACAACAGAGATTGCTTTGGAATGCTACATTGAAAACGTACAATGAAAATTTAAGATCTATATTAATGAGAATTACTATGGAAAATTCTTGTATAAAACTCACTGAATTTTATACAATATTTGTAAGTTAATACGAAACATAAAGTATTAACCAACTTTAAGAATGAATATAGAAAATTCTGGAGTAAAATTCAAAACTCTTGATAATTTTGTGTTTGCTTGATTACTTGGTTCATTATTTAAATTACTCATGGTGGTTCCGTATTGATATGTTAGAATAGTTCTTCTTCTTCTTCCTGGCGTTGTTCCCAATTATTTTTTGGGGTCCGCCACTCTGCACCTCGCTCTCCATTTGTTGCGGTTTGCTGCATCTGTAGGACAAAGACCTACGATGCGCATATCGTCGTGTAGGGTATCCATCCAACGCCTTTTTGGTCGTCCTGGAGGATATGTTAGAATAGTTCTTAATAAGAATTGTACACCCGCCTGAATCAATACCAAGAAGAAAATTAATTATTTAATTAGTTTTTAGTACTTGTTTTGAGGATTAATTACTTGGTTCAGTCTTGAAAGAAAGTAAGAAAGAAAGAAAAAACAAAATAAATTTGCATTATTTCAAGAAAGAAAAAAAGCCCTCACCTGAACGATAGATTAAATCTGCAATTTTAATTTCTTAAAAAGTTTCTCCCACATTTAATGCTGGATACTGGAATCGATACTGCCCTAAATCCACGAATGAAAAGAGAGGAAGGTCGCTGTATGCTTCATAACTCGAAAGGGCAGATTTTACGTTGTGCTAAAATTCTTATATATCCTCTGTTTAGCAACAACATTTCTGGGTATTCCAAACAGTGTAACCTGTAGGTACAAATGAAATGTTGAAAATTTGTGACTTTGTCATGAGTAAAATTGACTGAACTAATCTAGAATGACTTTAAAATGATTTCCTTATGCATTCAGTTCTTTTGTAATATTCTTTTCAATTCACAATACACAATGTTTGTTTATCTGTGCATCATTATGCTGTGACCTTGGAGAAAAATTCTCCAAAGGATGAAAGGAAGAATTTGGGTTGCTAGAGAATATTGGCAATAGGCAGAACATTGAGATCATCTGCTCCTTGTTGCTTCAGAATGATGGAAAAGGATGCTTCAGAATGATGGAAAAGGAATATCTTAAAGTGCCATTCTAAGACCTGCTGGTGAAATTGTGTATTTAACTGCAATATAAGTTTGTTCAGGGGTGGTTTTTTTTTGTCTTTCTTTACACCCATTAGTATTAAAAATTATATTGCAAGTAATATCATTTATCAATAAGGCAACACTGAAAAAATGGCTTCAAAGCTACTGTATCTATTCCCCTTCATTTACTTCCAATGTAACTGGTAAGAGGAATGTGATAATGCAGCAAGTCTTGACATGTACGAATTTTGCTCGGTGTGCAAGGAACAAACACCACCATTATCCTAAGGCAGGCAACATCATAGATAATGCAGTTTTGCACCAGCTATTAACTGGGACATAACCCCTACGGTGCTGCTAGTAAAAGGTGCGTTCAAAAAGTAACGAGCCGGAGGCTGTAATGCGCAAACCGGTGACGACATCGGCTAATCGTGGCGTGTGTAACGAGGTGTGGTTCCGATCAGAGCGTGGAAGGTAACAGCCCGTCGCTAGAGGGCACGCGTGCACGTCACGTAACGATACAAAGCGAGCAGCAGCATGCATCAATCGTCCAACCAAGACCAAGACAGTAGGCCATTCGACATGCTTCCTGGTGTGGTTGAAGACTGTGGGGCACCCATTGGGCACATACTTTCCACAAGTGCAGTCGTTCCTTCATGATGGTGTGCATACTTCCGACGCTCAATCCGACCACGGTGGCTATGGCGTTCACTGTCACTCGGCGGTCCTGGGTAATGAGTGCATCAACCAGCTGGACGTTGTCATCGGTAATGCAGGGGGGTGCCCCAGACCGGGCATCATCGACTAACGACACCCGTCCTTCCCTGAAGCGCTTGTGCCACGCCTTGACCCTTGCAAGGGACATGCTGTGTTCGCCGTACACTTGTGACATTCGGCGATGAATGTCCGTTCCCCCTACTCCTTTTGCTGTCAGAAACCGAACAACACCTCTTTGCTCTTCGTTTGACGCCTCCATGCCACTGTTTGCAATGCGACTAGCAGCTTTGGACGATTGATCCATGCTGCTGCTCGCTTTGTATCGTCACGTGACGTGCACGCGTGCTCTCTAGCGACGGGCTGTGACCTTCCACGCTCTGATCAGAACCACACCTCGTTACACACGCCACGATTAGCCGATGTCGTCACCGGTTTGCTCATTACAGCCTCCGGCTCGTTGCTTTTTGAACGCATCTTATAATACAGGGCGCCAGGAAATGTTCTCCGCAGTGCCTACATGAGTTGGCGAGAGCTAGCATCAGTAGTTATGTTGGCACCACTACTGTCGCTTGTATCTAAACAAACAAATAGTAATCTTTGTACTCATCACAGCCATTCATAACTGATGCTATTGCAATACACACTGACGATTTCGACAGCCTACAGCCCACATGTGTGGGATTCACCCTGTCAAGGACACCGTGCTGCCAACTAAACTGCTGATGCTAGCTCTGAAAGAAACCGGCAGTCACTGCGGAGAACATTTCTGGCGCCCTGTACAGGGTCATCGAAAAATAATGCCAACATTTAAGAAAATTATAGCACCGAAACCCTTTATGTTAAACGTGTAATTCTTTCACTGAACGCCAGCTGGGTAAAGTAAGTTTTGTTTTGGAGGGGACGTCACCTAGCTATGCGCACACTAGATGCGCAGTAGCCAAGGTCGGCCGGGGGCGCGCGCACCATTGAAGTCCTGATCTCACCCCTTTGGATTTTTTTTTTCTGGGGGTACATTAAAAACATTGTGTATGAAGAAAAAATTCGGGATTTGGAGCACCTGCGGGAGCGAATTTCTGCTGCCATCTTGACAGTTACTCCTGAAATGATTGCACGTACCAATCCAGCTATTGGGAAAGCGTGCGTTCAATGCTGATGTTGGTCAGCTTGGCCTAGATTTTTTCTCTACAGTCCCTGTTTCTATAAACTGATTAAACCATCGAATGACAGCTTTGTAATCAGGTGCAGTTTGTCGGGCGGTGCAGTCATTGGCGCGCGCGCCCCCGGCCGACCTTGGCTACTACGCATTTAGTGTGCGCATAGCAAGGTCACATCCCCTCCAAAACAAAACTTACTTTAACCAGCTGACATTCAGTGAAAGAATTACACGTTTAACATAAAGGGTTTCGGTGCTATCGTTGTTCGAAATGTTGGCATTATTTTTCGATGACCCTGTATAATTTGGGAAGTTCAGCCTGTAAGTGCACATCAAAAAATTCGTGAAATGATATCAAGCTCAATTTAGTCCAGTATGTATTGTGTGAAATGACACTCCTCATGTTATCTGTAGACTTTTAAGTAACCATATGTGGGAACTTAAAGTGGTGAAAGGAAGTCTTGGCTTTTACTACATGGCTCAAGCAAAACTTCTATTGCTGTTGCATGGTATTGTCTTGGTTAGACGTATTGATATTGGGTTAAGAAAATTGGTTATTAACTGCTATTAATTTCCCATTGCCCTCAAAGACGAAATTGCGTCAGGACCCTGGGGTGTGATCATTGTTGTGGCATGCACTCTGCGGGACAGAACAGAAAGTGGAAATCCTGAGACACCTATTTTACTATATACTTAAAACGTGACTATTAAGCAGTGATTTTTATTTTTCTCCAGTGTAGCTGCAATTTTTCTTGTTTCTTTTTTCTAATTAAGTGGTGTTCTCCTTCATTAGGGAGATAACTATGTCTTTTCTGCTGTCTTCTTGCCATAACATTGGTCGTGAAACGTTAATACTCCAGTAGATTGAGATGAGGGACTGTTCTATGTAAAAATATTGTTCTTCAGTCTGTTAACTCCTACTATAAAACAATACTGTATGTAGAATCTAACAAGGCAAGACTGAAAAAATCGCTTCAGAGTTTTCTCAGGTGGCTATCATTAAAGAGAAAGGACCTGATCACTGCAGTGGAGTAATTTTTTGGCTTCCGCTGTTATTTTCTTATTGTCCTGGATGACAGACTCCAACAAATGGCAAGTACTCATTAGAGGTAGCTAGGGCTAGAATCATGTTAAAAGTAACTTACTTGATCTAGACTTTGAGATATTATTTGCCATCACTGTAGCATATTTAACAAAGTCGAGAGGAACATACAGCATGTGAATGTTACGGACATGAAGAACATTGCTTATGACTGTAAAGGAAACACCTGTTACATCCTACAGCAATACACCCAGAATTCCTCCTTTAGTTACATTAGCTACAGGCTGCATCCTCATTTGTCAAAGTGCAAGCTTCTCAACAGGCTAACTAGGTGAACTATAAAAATTCCTAAACGATCCCTCAAAACTCAACCATTGCCAATTGAATTCAATGAATCCATTAAATTTTAACTCGGTGCAAGCTCGGTTATCCTTGCCTGATGATTTGTCAAAGAATCGGCACTGTCTAGCACAGACAGTTGAGGGTCTTACAGTGCATATGGATTACAAGGGGAAGATATTATTGCAACTGAAGCAATTGTGTGCTGCTTCCAGTATTAAGCTGTGGCCCAAACAACACGAGCATGAAGTCGAAGGAAACTCACTGGTAATCCAGCAACTCTCCTATGGCCTTAATACTTTTGAAAAAGTATTATTCTTGATGGTTTCATATATGTGGGTCTTTTTACAGCCAGCTCTAGACAACATTAAAAAAAATATAACATTAACATTTAACAGCCCTCAAGAAGACAGTGGGTCCTTTCCAATGTTTGTTTCGGGGGAAACAAGCCTGCAGACCTGTTGGCAAAGAATTGGACCACCTTCCATACAAATAAAATTATTGTAAAGTCATCTAGTCAAATCATATGGAAGTCAGAGGAGAAGAAATGGGGAAGGGTAAAGGATGAGTGGACTCCCAGCGGAACAAAAAGCCCGAAGAGAATTCAATGTTTTACTCCTGATGAGAACCGCATTGATGCACTGCTTTTTCCACTTTAAGTGGCGATCAATCTTTGGGAGTTTACACTCTTGTCCGATGTCACTGTAAGCGACAGTTTTGTATGAGAACAAGTCTCAGATTTACCCCAAGCACAGCGGACTCCCCCAGAAGAGAATTGGTGGCTAATTCCAGACTGTACACTGGCATTTATTTTGTATTGGTACATTTCAGTCAAGTGAGTGTCCGATGTGCAAATATCTGGTTCTGTTATGGATTTAGTTCTTCTGTGCTACATAAGGCTTGATGTGGAACAGAGATCGACTTAACTGGGATTCCACAAAACAAAGAAAGGAAGGAACTCCCAAATTAAACCACAGAAACAAACACATACTCTATTTGGTCTTGATACAAATCATGAAGTATGATTCAGTGTAGTTTTTTTGGAGATCTAGAGAAGGAAACCAAGGGACAAGCTGTTGAGCATCCTGAGGGATTATGATAGTAAGGTTGCTACATGCAGTCTTACCCATTAGAGTCATAATTTAATTGTCACATTGTTGACTGTGAAATCAGATTTTATTCACCCGGCAGTGGTCTGAAATTACTTACACTACAAAAATATCAATAAAATATAAACCAATAACGATATTTTACTGACATTTTGTATGCATCAGCAAGTTACCTTATATATTCCTTTTTTCTAACTAAGGTTTGTTTTAATTGTGCAATTACATTGTAAACAATTGATTATTATTATGCCCAGACGCCATCTTGAAAGTATGGAGTGGCTGTCATTTTGCCTCGATCATACCAAGTTACATATAAGGTTCTACTACATCACGAATTTTCGTTATCGCAACTCTAAAATATAGAGAACTAGCATTACCCGTCACGGCTTCGCCCGCGAAAATTGTAGTTGTAAAGAGTATACTTTGCAACGTCTCAATCATGAATGCTATGTTTGGTTTATCGTTTAATTTTGAGTAATAATGATAATAATTTGGTCAAGACCGTAAGCAATCAGACAATAAAGTCAATAGAGCACAACAATGGCACATAAATATCAAAATCGCACCGTCACGTCGCATAGCGTGTATAAAATTCAACTCAAAATCACAACATGGTTTCCGACCACAAACGTAAATAGGAAATAAGTGAGATACAGTATATTAAACACACTGACTAAACACAAAATTCATTTACCTAAATTCCTATGGAAAAAGTACACATCTTAAAATTACACAAGTAAAAAAACCTCTACGCCCACATTTTCCCTCTTTCACCTCATAATATACACCACATCGAAATACCCTTAGACATGTGTCTGCTTATTTTTTTAAATCATTAGTTAATATGCCGAGTATCACATCCCCAAATGAAACCACTCGTTAGATATTGTTATCCAATGAAATGCAGGCTTAACCCCATTAACACCCCTTTAGAACCTGAATATCCAAAAATCCTTCCTTAGTAGACGTTTTCAACATACAACAAACATATCCCCAAAATTTCATGTTTCCAACTTTAATAGTTTTGGTTGGTCGATGAGAGTGAATATCTAAAAATCCTTCCTTAGTGGACGTTTTTCTGAAAGAATGGTCGAACACCTATTTACTTATTTTTTAAGCTGTTTTTTTCCTCTGGGTTTGATGAGTGAGTGAGTGAGTCAGTTAGGACACTTTCTTTCCTATTTTTTTTCCAGAATTTCACCCCTCCCCAGGGGCCCCTTTTATTGAATTTATAAAAAAAAAACGGTCGAACACCTATTCACTTATTTTTTATGCTGATTTTTTCCTGCTGACTTTCAAATTTCTCAACTTTTCACCCCTTTCACCTCATATACACCTCATCGAAAAACCCTTCGACACTGTCTGCTTATTTTTAATGATTAGTTTATATGCCGAGAATTACATTCCCAAATGAAACCACTCGTGATATATTGTTATCAATGAAATGCAGGTTTAACCCCCTTTACACCCCTTTAGAACCTGAATATCCGAAAATCCTTCATTAGTGGGCGTTTTCGACTTACAGCGAACATATCCCCAAAATTTCATGTTTCTAACTTTAATAGCTTTGGCTGGGCGATGATGAGTCAGTGTGTCAGTCAGGACACTTTGTTTTATATGTAATGGATAATTTATCTTAAATTATGAAATTTCAAGACGGTCACTGCGCGTTATGCGGACTGTTTTATTAGCTTATTGGAATCCCCACTGAATCTGATAAAAGGATATACAATGGGATTGGGATTATTGTTCCATTATTTTAGGATTCTGGCAAGTTATACGGAAACGAGATAGGAATACACGAACGTAAATAAAGCAATGTGTCACCGCGAGTAGACCTCGTCATATGATTTCTGTGCTAATGTGATAATTAGAGACGGGAATTTGCCTATTTGCCTATTTTATTCCTGTGTTTAGAAACGTAGGCTTTCGAGATATAAATCCGTTTTAGGTTCTTTTAGGATAGATTTCGTTGGTTTTATTGTGCCTATAAATGCCTATTTCAAGGGTTTGTGCCTATTTGGAGTATAATTGCCTATTTGATGCCTTTTGACTGTATTTTAAAGTGCATTATATTGCAGCTGGTGTGCTCGACAGAATTATATTCTCATTTCTCAATATGTGTTTACCCCACGAACAAGAATGGGAATTCTCAGAATTCACCAGAAATAGCGCCTGGGATCTCGATATTAAGCCTCCAAACTTAACAACCCTTCAAGTAAAAATGTAGACTTTCACGACCGGCGTTGAAATAGGAATCTTCGTTTCGCGGGCTTATAGGTCGTGTTCCAAGGACATTCCTATTTTAACAACCCTTCGTTTTCTATTTCGCTTTTCTTTTTATTGAAAATTTACCCGTTAGTATGTGTGTGAATCAATATCACAAACTTTATGCTGATTGAATTACAAAAGAACTAACTTAGTGCCATGTTTCCGCGTTTTTTCAATCTCGATATTAAGCCTCCAAAGTTAAAAACTCTTCGTTTCAGGTATCGTCCCCTTCAAAAGCCGCGTTAGGTTGGCGCTGCAACCTAACTGTGAATTAATATACAGTATATCCTGTACGGAAGCCTCCGTGGCTTAGGCGGCAGCACGCCGGCTTCTCACCACTGGGTCCGTGGTTCAAATCCCGGTCACTCCATGTGAGATCTGTGCTGGACAAAACGGAGGCAGACAGGTTTTTCTCCGGGTACTCCGGTTTTCCCTGTCAAAATTTCATTCCAGCAACACTCTCCACTATCATTTCATTTCATCTGTCATTCATTTAATCATTGCCCCAGAGGGGTGCGTCAGGCCTCGGCAGCTGGCACAGTTCATATCCTCGCCGCTAGATGGGGGCTTCATTCATTCCATTCATGACCCGGTCGGAGACTGGAAGCAGGCTGTGGATTTTCATATCCTGTACGCGCCTGAGTGTTGAATGGGCAGGCAGTTAAACGCAGCCAGGAGGGATGCGATCCAGCTGGCAGTTAAAATGCTGCGGCGATCACAGTGGGTCGGTGCTGCAACCTATCTTGTGATGAATGGACAGGCAGTTTAAAGCAGCTTGGAGGGATGCGATCTAACTGGCAGCGGGTGTAGCATGGCCTCTTACCGAGATAGATGGAAACTTGGTGGTCCCATCTTGAACTACTGTTGCCATGCAGCCAGGAGGGATGCGATCCAGCTGGCAGTGAAAAAGCCGCGGCGATCACAGTGCGTTAGTGCTGTAACCCATCTTGTGTTGAATGGACAGGCAGTTTAAAGCAGCCAGGAGGAATGCGATCCAGCTGGCAGTGAAAATGCTGCGGCGATCACAGTGCGTTGGTGCTGTAACCTATCTTGTGTTGAATGGACCGGCAGTTTAAAGCAGCCAGGAGGGATGCGATCCAGCTGGGAGTGAAAATTCAGCGGCGATCAGTGCGTTGGTGCTGTAACCTATCTTGTGTTGAATGGACAGGCAGTTTAAAGAAGCTTGGAGGGATGCGATCTAGCTGGCAGTGGGTGTAGCATGGCCTCTTACCAAGATAGATGTAAACTTGGTGGTCCCGTCTTGAGCTACTGTTGCTATGGAGATGGCCGGCCTTGCTATTACTTCATCAGTTTTTTTTTCTGCTTTTATTAGCCTTTGCTTGAGTGCAAAAATGCCGAAATCAGAAGAATGAGAAAGACTATCGAAAATTCATGTAGTCAGCCGTTACTTCTGGGACCTAAACTATGTGTATGTAAAATTTGGTTGGGATTGGTGGAACGGTGTAGATTTGTATACGGAAAAAATCCACCCACCCACATACATACATACATACATACATACATACATACAGACTTTCACTTTTATATATAAGATAAGTATGTTATTAAATTATAAGTTGCTTATTGTTAATTCTTTTTATAGTAATTTAATGTTATTAAATTAAAAGAAATTTTTCATGCCTATTTGTTTGCCTATTTTACACGTTAGTGCCTATTTACATGCCTATTTTGGCTATTTTAAGAGCCTGCCTGCCTATTTTAACTGTTTTTAGTGCCTATAATTCTCATCCCTAGTGATAACCCACGACCAGAGCTCGTCAAATGACGTTAATGGGTTGAGATACAAGCGTTATTTTTTTTTAAGCAGGTTTGTTTTTTAATACAAGCAAAATTAGTAAATGTATTGTCAAAAACTATTGTTCACTCGTTTTACTTCGAGCTATTTTTCTACATAGTTACCTTGTTCTTTTAAACACTTTACTTCTGCTTTTAATTTTTTATGCCCACATAATTGAAATCGACTGCCTTTAAAGACAACCAGTCCTCAACCGTTGTTTTTTTAATTCTTCATCAGGGGTATACAGGGGTGGTCCATTTGCTCCCATCCAAAAGATCTGATTAACTCTCAAGTTTGAGCAGCAGAATGAGGTCGTGCATAATCAAGCAGCAACAAAACTCCAGATGACAGTAGGCTTATTCTGTATGGCACGTCAAAGCTTCCTTGAGGTCGCGCAGTACACAGCTCAATTTATTATTTCCCCCTTGGGCCATAAAAGCGACCAACAGGACACCATGTGTATCACAAAACACAATAGAGAGCCATTCATTACACCTCACATATCTGGCGATGAATGTCCGTTACTCTAATGTTCCTTGTTGTCAAAATAGAATCAATGACTGTATTTCACTATTGTGAGCTGCTCAATTATCTGAAACATTTCACCTTCAAAATATAAATCGTACAAAGTGATGCGACAACTGAAAATGGCATCTGCTTTTGCGCAAGTCATGCCGAGAATCTGCGCGCAAGAACATTTCGCCAGGCATACAGAATTTACATAGCTCCAGCCAATCGGACCTTATTTATGCTAAAAATTAGGCTGCAGTGGAAGTTGATGTGAAGATGAGTTCTTGGTTTTAAGTAATTACAGGAGTGAGTCAAGGTTGTGGCTTCTCACCATTACTGTTTATTTCTATATATAGACCTTATACTGAAGAGCATAAACTAACTGGGTGGAAATCCTTTCAGCGGTCTAGCTTGTAATGCGAGACTCTGTTGAAAGCACATAAGCTTACATGTTAGAATTTGAGCCGAAATGGAGGAAGTGTGGTTTGAAAGTCAGCATTTCAGAAACTAAGGCATTGTTGATAGGGAAGAAATGCCTGATAGAAGGAACAAAATTAGAACAGGTGGGCCTTTTCAATTACTTATCTGTTTTATTCTCCCCTGATGGCTGTACAGTAGTTGTAATAGTAGTAGTAGTAGTAGTAGTTGTTGTTTCATTTTTGGGGCTTGGACATTTAGCCCCATGTAATTGGGTGTGTGTGTAGAATTTATTTGTTTATCTGTTTTATTGTGATGTCTGTAGTAGTGTGTGTATTTGTAATTCAGGTGATGATTGGGAAGGAGGCAGCCATGGCCTTAAGTTAAGCACCATCCTGGCATTTGCCTGGAGTAGAACTGGGAAACTATGGAAAACCACTTCCAGGATGGCTGAGATGGGAATCAATGTCCCTCTTTTCAGTTTTGCCTCACAAGGCTGTGTAACCCGTTTCGTTCGTCAGACCAGAATTAAATTTCTTGGCAGAGATGGGAATCAAACCCAGACCTCAGGGTTGGCAGACAAAAATGCTAGCTACTGAGCGACGAGGTGGGTTGATGGCTGTACACTGAGATAAATTCAATGTGTAGAAAAGCCTTTCCTATTACAGTGTACCGTATAGTACGGTATTCTACAAGAAAGTTGTTAGTGCTGCGACTAAACTCCCCCCATAGCGCTCTGTATTATCACCAACTTTGTTATATGGAAGTTAGAGCTGCGTGGATTCAGGCTTTCTCGTATATAAGCCAGAGGTTACAGATATGAAGATAGCACACGCAGGGACAAACAGATAAGAGCAATGACAAGAGGGTACTCTCGGTGAAAAGACAAAGACTGTTCGTATGAGTCAGAACAGGTGTTATACGAATGAGAATGGAGGATGAGAGAATATCTAAGTTCAGCTATAGAAGGAGAGGTAGACTGAGGAAGTGATGGTTGAATTAGAGGATCATGGAGGTACTTCATTATAGACTGCCCTAGTCTATAATAAAATGAATGAATATAAACTGCTGTTCAAGTTAAAATGAAGAACTGGTTGCATGGCGCAGCAGTAACGTTCTTGTCTGATGTTCCCAAGGTTGAAGGATTGAGTTCCGGTGAAGTCAGTTCGTATTTGAGGTCCCCTTCAGAGCAAAATTCCGGCACCCAATATCTCTTAAAGCCGCAGTAGTTAAAAGGGATGTAAAACCAATAACATTATTATTATTATGAAATGTACAATTGTATAATGGGGGGAGAAATGGAAATCCACAATATGAACAAATATCATCATCAGTTTATCTGCCTGATGGCAGGTTTCCTCATGGTCGGTCTCTCCACCTTATCCGGTCTTCAGCAGCATGTTTCATCAGCTCATACGATTTATCAATCTTGTTGGAATCCAGCATCTGAAACCTTCTTCTTCCTCTTCAGATTTTCCCTTGAACTGTCCCCTCTAATGCACTTTTCACCAAACCATCTCCCCGTATGCAGTGTCCAATCCAATTCCTTTTTCTTTTCCTTATCTTCTTTAGCATCATTCTTTCTTCTCCTAGTTTCTTTAATACTTTTTAAGAGCGTTAAAAATCCCTCAGTATGCCTTCCTTCGGAGGGGAAGTAAAGCCGGCGGTCCCATGTCATAGATTTATGGCATGTTAAAGATCTTTCCACTAATTACACCTGTGTGAAACTAAATTGGATAGGTTAAGAATGTAAACAACGCTCTTAGGTTGCTACGTTCGTTGCCAAGAGCCGACTGCGGTGGCGTCTAGTAGCTAGTCCTGAACTAGGCCTAGTAGTCGTTGACGGTGGCGTTTGGCGGCAAAAGTAGGAACTATTTGAAAATTCAAAGTTGCAGTCCCTACTTGAATTAATAAAAACAGATACACACACTAATACAGTCATCACAATTAACACCGGTTATCAGACAAATTCTACACACACCCAAAGTACACGGGGCTACATGACCGCGTTGTCGCAGCCCCTAAACTAAGGAACCAACCAACCAACCTTTCTTTAATACTTTCTCATTTCTCACTTTGTCCTTTCAACTTATTCTCTCCATTCTCCTCCATAGCCACATATCGAAAGCCTATTTTCTTCTCTCGTCTTCTTTTCTAAGTGTACAAATATTATGACAGGTTAATAGGAGAAAGGAGGAACTAGGACAAATTTAGCAGTTGGATACACAGCTTTCACCCCATAAATTCATGCAATAGATCTTCTGAGTTATGGCTTCTGGTCTCCTGAGGAGTGAAAGCCAGACTTGTACTAAATATACAAGCAGTAGATGCAAAATACAGTAAGTCCAAAGAGTACATACACAGGAATTAAAATGTTAAGTAGCGGTTATGGGGTAGGAATTACAATGGATATGGAGGTGTCCGTCCACCAGCTCATGGTCTTAAATTAGGGGGCTGAAGGGGAGAGGAGAGACACTCAGCACAGATGTTATTCACGCTATGATTACTCACTGCTACTTCTGTTTAGTTTCAATTGTGAAATGGTACGGGTCAGTAGTTGGTTAGTTGGTTGGCACTATTGTCGTTCGCGCAGAGGCCAGCTGTCTCCTGCTGACTCGTTGCATTCCTGCCACGGACCTTAAGCTGGTGGACGGACAGTACTTGTGTATCATCATCATCATCATTTCCCCTTATCCAGCTCCTGCCGGGTCGGGGTATTTATTGGCACTTCTCCACTTTCCTCTTTCCTTCCACGATCTTGTCTCAGTCCAGATTTCTTTTTCTTACGCTGTTCTTCACTGAATCAATCCACCTTGTTCTAGGTCTTCCTCTTGCTCTCTTACCCTTGCACTTCGCCTCCAGTATCTGTCTTGGTATTCTATTTTCCTCCATCCTCTTTACATGTCCAAACCACCTTAGTTTATTCTTCTCAATTCTCTCATTTAGTTTTCCCATCCCAACTTCCTTCCTAACATCTTCATTCCTCACTCTGTCTTTCCTTGTCTTTCCTATCATACTTCTTAGGAATTTCATTTCACTGGCTTGGATTCTACTCTCTTGCCTGCTTGTCAGGGTCCAAGTCTCAGCTGCATAAGTTAATATGGGAACATAGTACACTTTATACATTACCTCCTTGCTTTTCCTTGGTACTTCCTTATCCCAAACAAGTTTTCTTACACTTTGATAGAATGCATTGCTCTGCTGTACCCTCCTGCCAATCTCCATGTCCAACCTACCAGTTTGCATCAATTCACTTCCTAGGTATTTCAACGTGTCCACAATTTCCAAACTCTTGACTTCCAATTTTCACAGTGCCCTTTCCTTGTCTTTCCCCTCTTGTCATCACCAAGGTCTTGCTTTTCTCTATACTGATTTTCAGGCCGTACTTTTGAATATTTTCGTTCAGTGCATCTAGTTGTTTTTGCACTTCTTCGGTGTTCCTTCCCCAGACCACAATATCATCTGCAAATAACAGTAAGTTCATTTCTTTATGTCCATATGCTTCCTTTGTTTCCTTTACAATTTCATCCATCACCATTATGAACAAGAGAGGTGACAGCACACTCCCCTGTCTTAGTCCAGTCTTGTTCCTAAACCAATCTGTCTTTCCAACTGGGGTCAGTACCCTGCTAACACAGTTGTTGTACAGTGCTTGCACCATTTCCAACATTTCTCTTCCCAGTCTCTTCTTAACCATGGTTTCCCATACCTTCTCTCTGGGGACACTATCATATGCCTTTTCTAGATCTATGAAAGTCATGATCAAATCCTCTCCATATTCCCAGTTCTTTTCCATCACCTGCCTCAAGCTAAAGATTGGGTCCACTGTGGATCTTCCACTCCTGAAGCCATACTGTTCCTCTTGCAACTCTCCTTCCGCCTTTCTTCTCATTCTTCTTTCTAATATCCTTTCCAGTATTTTTACTATCTGTGATATGAGGGTGATCCCTCTATAGTTATCACACACCTTCTTGTCCCCCTTCTTAAACACTGGTATTATTAGCCCTTTCTCCCAGTCTTCTGGTACACATTTCCGTTTCCACACACACTTTAGCAGTCGATATAACCATTGCATACCAACAGGTCCAGCAGCCTTTATCATTTCTACACTGATTTCATCCACCCCTGTTGCTTTTCCCATCTTCATTTTCTGTACTGCTAATTCCACCTCCAGCATTGTTATATCATCTTCTGTTATAGAGTCGTCAGGTTGTGTCACTTCCATCTCACCAGTACAATTGCTCACATTCAATAGCTTATCGAAATACTCCTTCCATCGTCCCTTTATCTATTCTGGGCGTGTTAACAACTCTCCATCTTCCTTTTTCACTAGCTTTGTAGTAACTCTTTCTTTCCTCTTTCTTCTTAGAAGCCCATACAGCATCCTTTTACTGCCACTTACATCTGTTTCCATTCTTCGTGTAAATTCTTCCCAACTTTTCTTCTCCTACCACTTTCTTACACCTCCGTTTGCTGTCGTGATACTTCCTTTTGCTTTCTTCTGTTTGATCTCGGTTCCATTCTTTCCATGCAGACTTCTTTTCTTTCACTGCTTTCGTCACTTCCTCATTCCACCACGGTGTCTCCTTCTCTTTCACTCTTGTTGAAGTCCTACCACAAGCACTCTCTGCTGCACCAACAAATGCCTTTTTAAAGTGGGACCATTCCTCTTCTATGCTTTCCACTTCAGTAACTGGGATTTGTTGCTTCAATCTCTCCTGAAAATCTTCCTGTACAGTTTTGTCTTTCAATTTCCATACTTTTATTTTACTTTCTCTAATCTCCTTTAGGTTTTCCAATTTTTCCCATCTAAATTTTGCCACCACAGCTCTATGGTCCCCATCAAATGCTTCTCTTGGTAAAGCTGTCACATCTATCAGCTTTCTGCAATTAGTCCTTTCCACCAGAAAGTAGTCAATTACTGATTTTGTTCTTCTATCGCCCCAACCATATCTCGTAATTTTCCTGCTGTTTTTCTTCCGAAACCATGAATTACCCACTATCAGTCCATTCCTTTCACAAAAGTTTACAAGTTCCTCTCCTTCCCGGTTCTTTTTCCCATATCCATATGGTCCAATGACTTCTTCCTTTCCTTGTCTCTCGTTTCCGACTTGTGCATTCATATCTCCCATGATCACCACTTCTACATCTGAAATTACTCTTTCTACATCCTCCAGGGATACTTCAATATCTTCTTCTCTGTTTCCAGTCTGTGGTGCATACACTTGTATGAAGTCCATCACATCATTTTTCATCTTCATTCTAATTTTCATTATTCTGTCACTCACACACTCGACCACTTCAACATACTCCTCCAGTTGTTTCGAGGTTATCAGTCCCACGCCATTTTTTGCCTCTTGGCCACCACTCCAGTATAATGTATATCCTTTCCTCAATTTCTTCCTTCCTTTACCTTTCCATTTCACTTCACTCAGCCCCATCAATCCAACATTCTCCCTCTCCATGAAGTCTAGCACCTCCTCCTCCTTGCCTGTCAGGGTTATGACATTAATGATTCCCACTTTCATTTCGGTTACTGGTCGCCCATTTCTCACAGTTCCCCCCGTACCAAAAGAACTGCGCGTCGCCTGCAGGGTACGCCCTAACCTTTTCCGAATCATTTGAAGTGCCATTTCCATTTTAGGCTATTATTACGATGGGGTCGCCACTCCCAAAGGCATTTTTTGAAGCTACTGCCAGCTATTATACAGGCCGCCCCTAACATGGGAAACAGACGCCCTTGCAGCCGCCCCTAACCTGGGAAACAGACGCTGCCGATTGATGCTGTACTCATACTATTCCCTGAGTACTGGGTTGCCTCTTCCGCAATCTCCACCGTTCCGAAGTCCATCTTCTCCGCTGCAGATTCCGTTGAGGTCTTCGCACGTAACCCTGTGCACGGGGCCTATGTTATACCCCATAGGACTGGGTCCTCACCAGAACTTAGCTGGTACTGTAGTTCCATGGTATATTACAGTACCGTTGCCCACCCGTGCGACGTGGACGCGCCTGGCAAGAATTATCCATGTAGCCAATTATAATTGCCTCATGGACCGGGTTAAGGAGCTGTCTAAATCCAGCCTCCTTGTATAACACCTTGGTAAAGATAGGGTAAGTTTGTTGTAGTGCAGTGAAGTGATCATAAGGAACAGATACCAGGCACGAACTTTACTGCTGTTTCTACAAAGCAGAACACCATGAAAAACTGTGATCAACACTGAGTATTCTCAGAATGGGTTTATCAAGCAGAAATTGGCATTAGCATTTCACTGTTCTATATACAAGTCATGCTGAATTTTTCAATAAGTGGTATGTCCATCTCAACCATTTACAACCCGTTGTACTCGTCTGGCCATAATGTCAAATAATGTTTTAATGATGTCCTGAGGAATAGCCATACACTTATCATCCCCATGCCCACAGTTGATTGACATTTGCTGGTGAGCGGTCGTAATGCTGCGACCAATGTTTGATCATATCCTAGACATTTTCATTGGGTGAATGATGCGGCAGTATTGGCTAGTGCTTGAGGCTTACCGTAACATACCTTGCCAAATCTCACAGAACATAAATAATAAATTAATACAACAAACACAAGTCTCAAAATATGTAACATTTAACGTGTAGGTGCATGATTGTTGGCAACACTCACAGCTTGGCTGGCCTTAAGTTTATTAGAGGAAGTATTCATTTTAGGTTCCTTGTTGACAGTTGATATGAAAATTTAAACTTTTCCAATTTTTCTGCCTGTTCAACACCTTTTATTCCTAGTGCTTTTATGGGTACATGTTTCGGAATCCAACCGACTCCTTCTTCAGCCCACACTCCTTATGATTAGGACACATCATGAATATATAAACATCATATTCCTCATCAAAGACAAAAAGCACTTGATACAATAAATTCACTTAAAAACTGTTTAAAAATTAAAAACATCATCATGCATGCAAGGTTTTCAAGTTACTCCGGTACTTCATTATACAAACTTCTGCCTTATTTGAATGAATGTCCATTAGCATTCATAATATTGCACGATATTGAGTAACATTTAAATAAATAAAAATTTAAAAATTTGCTGTTGATGATAACACTCACAGCACCGGGATGTTAGAGCAGAGGAGAGGACAGGCAGCTCAACATGCAGGGCCAAGCCCTTTGAGGTTGGGAGATAGGCAAGTTCAGAGTTAATCTGGCTCCATGGCTAATTGGTTAGCGTGCTAGGTTTTGACACGAAAGGCCCTGGGTTTGATTCCCGGCCGGGCCATGGGGATTTTAATCTCCTATGGTTAACTCCCCTGACGCTTGCCACGGTGGGTGAGTGGTTATCGTGTCGGATTACTAACCCCAAGCATGCAGGTTCGCTCCTGGCCGTGGTAAGTGATTTTGAAAGGCGGCTAAAATTATGACATGCATGTCATACGATGTTGGCATGTTAAGGAACCCATTTGAATTCAGTAGGCCGTGTTCATAATGGCAAAATTAATCTCGGGATTTTCCGCCAACACAAAGTTCATAATTTCTCTACTAGAAAGCGCTATACTGTCAAGGAGCTTAGATCCTCCTTGACTTTCATAGTGCTTCAAGGAACAACAAAATTCAACATGCAAGCTGCCCTCTGGGTGTCAAATAACAAAGCTTGCACCTGGCACCCGAGGCCATACGATGTTATTATTATTAATTCCCCTGACTCAGGGACTGGGTGTTTGTGACGTCTTAATAATAACGAAAGTAAAAACGAAGAAAAATACAATAAAATACAATTAAAAATAATAGAAGAGCTGAGCCTTGCATGTGTCGTGTTGTGCGGAGTTTAGAAGCCCGGAGTGCATAACTAACGGACTTTCTTGAGGATGGACAATTTGAAATATTCCGAATACAAAATACCCTTTGTACACTATAAATAATGTTTGTTGTGTTCAGATGGACTTAGACCCTGCCTACCCCATGGTCTGGTCCATGGTAAACTGGAATGTTGTTATCCCCTAAAACAAGTGTGGTTACCACTAAATAACAATTATTGGTTTCAACATTCGTTTTAACTACTGATGCTTTTAGAGATGCTGGGGTGTCAAGAGTTTTGCCCCAAAGGGGATCTCTAACATGCCATTAAATCTACCGAGGCATTTATGCACCCTCAAATCCTGCAACCTTGGACACAGCAGGTGAGAATGCTACCGTTGTATCACGCAGCCTGTCTTTAAAATGAAGACTGGTATTACCTTGCTGAAATATGACCTGTAAGAACAGAAACCAAGATGCTTATCATAACTTCATGTTTGTTTTTAACAATAGAGTTTGATTTTTCTTGTCAAAACTTGTCATTTCTTCTTCCAGTCCAGTAGTTCTGTACATTAATGCCGCCTGGCAGTCTTGGTTTGGGTTTATATATAGGCTTTGGAGAGGGTAAAAAGCATGCAGGCCATATTCTAATATTGATGGCAACATATATTTGCATAATATATTAGATTACACAGTACTGCTCACCACTGCTGCACTCATGCTGCCAGTAATTCAGAACTCATTGGCATCCTGTGAAGATTGGACCTTTCTTATTTTTTTCAGTATTCGGCACTTCTTTCCATCCTTCTTCAATGCATTCCCAATATACTCAGTGTATCATGGGCCATGCATTTGCCAGAAACATTAAGTTACATTCCCTCATGACAAGATGATGATGATGATGATGATTGTTGTTTTAAGGGGCCTAACATCGAGGTTATCGGCCCCTCTTGACAAGAAAACAACCGCTTTCAAACTCATTGAGTTGAATGCATGACTGTTGTAGACACTGGCATGTACTGTAATCCTTAACGGCTACAACAAGCAGACCTAATACCACACAGTTTTGAACTAATTTGATGTGGCATTGCACTATCTCATGGACCTGAGCTCTATATCCGGAGCCATTCTAATGGGCTGCGTATCATTTCTTTAATACTTTATAATGATTTATTCAGAGAAACCTATATGTTGATCACAACTCCATGTTTCTTTCTGGTTTTGCTTTTGTTTTCTTTAACAGGATTGTTTGTTTTCTCTTATAACAAGTTTTTATCACAGAGAAGTTGCATGTGGCCATAGCTGTAGGATGGTAATGACAATACAGCATGTTTGCCTGGGGACCAAACATATAGTACCTGAAAGTAGGGTTAACTATATTCTATGTATACTACTGGGACCTTGAGAAACATACACTAAACGTGAAAAACAATAAATTGAGATTTCTCTGTAATATCAGGGTTTGAACAACCTAAGAATGGTGGATGGTCTTTCATGAGATACTTGGGTTCCAAAATTTTGCTCTGCAGGAATTATTATTTGATTGCCTGACTTAAGGAGACCTTTCTTTCTTTCTTTCTTTCTTTCTTTCTTTTCTTTTCTTTTCTTTCCTTTCTGTACAAGAAGTCTTGATTATTGCCAGAATGTTCAATGTATAAAAGTTCAGTGTTTTCCTTTTAACATTTCATTTCATTTTGTTTTGTCCTGTCCCACCCAAAAATACCTCCTATCCTTGATTAGATATAAATGAGAGGGAACAATGGCACATACCTGATCTTATATTGAGCTTCCTTTGTGAATGCTCTTTTCACCGAACTGTTCTAGAAATCGTGGTTTGGGTTCAACTTTGAGTACGGTATATAGTTACCCTTTAAATAAATAAAGTTCACACATAGCTTAATCCAGATAGGAAAACAGACTGTTTAAAGGGAATTCAACCCAGAATATCAGGCTTTTTTATTACTAGTTCAACAAATAGTACATTCCGAACAAGAAGACAGAAATATAAATACAGTCTGATGTCACACTCCTTGGAGGGAATTCAACCCAGAATCTCTGGCTTTTTAATCCTTTTACTAATATTTAATTTTACTAGCTCTTTGCCTAATATTTTACTAAATATCGCTGCTTGGTTATGAGCTAGATCAGGCCAAACACTATATAAAACTCACATAGACCTATTGTAACAACTGTAAATACAAGAAGCCAAAGTAATTTTGTTTTAAAAGTTAACCTGTGATTTCAGTTGGTATGGTGAAACAACCAACTGCGGAGTCTAGTGAGTTCACCATGAGCTCGGAAGACTTCCCTGCGTTACCCGGGACTCAGACCGCGGATGGTCCGTCTCCAGGAGGAAGTGTATCAGGGGAAAAAGGGCTTACGGTTGTTGGCTCCGATCTCAACCAAGACTCAACTCCAGCAAATAGGGCGCCAGGTGCTGAGAAATCGCAAGCCTCGAAAAGAGGGATCCAGACATCTCCTGATGGTAAATATTAATTTAAAATTCAGCTCTTCCTTTTCCGTAAGAATGCATTTTCATGCATTGAGAAGCTAGAATTTCAACCTTTTTCTTGATGCTGCTTGTTTGTGAGTGGTGTATGAGGGTTTAATCGGTCCATTGCTGTCGGGAAGAAAAGAAAACTAGTATTATCATCATCATCATAGTCGTTATCACCATCATATTTTTCTGGTGGTCGGAAAGCGTATCTGAAGGGTTGTGGTCGATATGGTATTCCACAAACAATACACAGCTGGCAGTTAGAACACTGTACGCACAGTAAGGAAGTTCGGTCATGTTTTCTAGCAATCAGACATGCACATATAAGTAGTTCCAAAATATTTCTGGCCTGCCATTTATTTTTAAGTGCCATATCAGAAATAAACCTACATAATTCTTCAACATCATCCTCCAGACTTGTTACATCCGTGAAATAACCTTTTGCCTTTTAGAAAGTATTCAGATTCTCTCATAGCAAATTTGTTCTATTACAATATTTTTCACCTCTTAATTATTGTTTGATTTATTTTCACAAAGACCTTTCTTCAGTTTTGAGTAGCACAGTAATCTTTAAGTGCTGTGCTGTAAAGTGGGTATTCAATCTCCTGAAAGCTATGGATGCTGCTTTTGCAACAGCTACCATCTTGGTTGGAGCATTGTTGTGAAGGAGACTATGTGAGAGATACTATGACTTGGCATTTCTGATTTCTTCACCCTTCTGGCATTGGACAGTCTGCATTTGCGATGGACTTCCTTTCTTTGAAATCAATCAAGAGAATTCCCCTGCAGAATCAAAAGTCTGTCTGTCAGGTAGTCAGCCCAAAGGCTGGTCGGATTCTGAAAACACACCACTGCACGTTATGTGAGTAGAAACCCACAAAAACCCAAGGCAGCACTATATTGAGGCATACTAGGCAAGGTGAGGAGTGAGGTAGTTTGTCATTGCTTTCCTCACTGAGTCTGTACAGTAGTACTGACCCTATGAGTAGAACCTTTTACAGCATCCACAGTCACTAGCTGTGCCCTAAATGCTGTTACTCAGAAATGCCCTTACCTCAGTAGCTTCTATATAATCACAGCCATGAATGGGACTGCGACATCAGTGAAAAGCCACAATCTGTTCTAGCCTATGTCAACAGGCAATTGCAAAAATACTTCATTCATCAAGAGATGGCAACAGACATAAACAAAAATTTGTTACCATGATATTCTTGAAGGTCCAAATGACCTTGACTTGTTGGCAATACTTGTTTCATTTAGGGACTAATATATTGTGACCATTTGCCCCACGAACTTGAGTGTGTGTGAAATTTGTCTGATGACCTGTATTATACAAAGTATGTCTAAAAAGTATGGTGAATGGGCTAATATCACAGTGGTAATCAACACTGCGTGCATGCGCATGTGAATAGACACACGTCCTGAGAAGTGCCACGTAGCATTGAACACGTGAAGTTCAAGCTGGTTAGTCTGCAGAGGCTATTTGAGCGCAGTGCACATGAAGACTCGTGACATAGTGCAATGAAGCAACGCATAAAAATCCAGTTTTATTACAAATTGGGAAAAATGGAGATCGAGACGCATGCGATGTTGGGGCAAGTGTATGGAACAGAAACCGTAAGGAGAAAATGTGTTAACGATTGGTTCAGACGCTTTTGGGATGGACAGGAATCTCCTGATCATAAGCCATGTCTATCTTGATTGTCAACTAGCAGAACTGCAGAAAACGTCGCGCAAGTGTGCCAGATGCTGGTACAAAATCGGCGACTGTCTCTAAGAGGGATAACAGAGGAATTAGGGATTAGCAATGACAGTGTGAACACCATCATTCACAATAATTACTTGAGTAAGCAGAAGATCTGTTCTTCATTTGTGCTACATACATTGACTGACAAGCAGAATGTAACATGGATGGAAATTGCTGGAGCTTTCATTGACACATATGACTGAGATCCATCTTTCTGAAAACCATCATCACAGGTGATGTAAGTTGGTACTACCAGTTTGATCTGGAGACCAAGCGCCAATCAATGGCATGGTGTTCACTGACTTCCCTACGTCCCAAAAAGAGTCGTCTCAATAAGTCCACGTTAATCCCCATTTTCGACAGTAATGGGATGATCCACCAGGAATGTGTCAATGCCTTATTCTATGAGAACGCTTTGAAGCGCTTGATGCTATGCATGCGGCATGTTATACAGGACTGGATAGTGGAGTCTCCTCCACGACAATGCCCGCCCTCACACTGCTATCCATATGTGCAAATTCTTCGTGTAACTGTTCTCGAACACCCACCAGACTCCCTGGATCTGGCACCTCGCCTCATGGGAATCCTGAAAGGCACACATGGTGCTGATATACTGGACATCCAAAGATATGCAACATCAGTTCTTCTATCGATTCCAAAAGACACCTTCGCTGCCAGTTTCCAGCAGCTGAATACTCGTTGCCAAAAGTGTGTGTCCAATGGAGATTACTTTGAAGGCAACTAAAGGTATTTTGTTTGTAACCTATGTTTTCTTTGAATAATGTGTCATTCACCAAACTTTTTAGATGCACCATGTAAGTCGACAACATTCAAATTGCACATCCTCTCTCCTCCTGCTATTCCCTCCACATCATACCAGTTGCACCTTCCATCATACTTTAAGCTGTCTCCTATTGCATGGAGTCAATGCTCACTGCATGGCCGTCACATAGGTACTGACCCCTTCCAGTTCCCAGTGATGTATTACTATGGTATCATTCACCAAACTTTTTAAATGCATTCATTCAAACTGAGATGCACAGAAAAGATGTTTGATTGGATGGTTGAAAGAGATTACTGTATTTTTTTTTTTTGTGCTATATAGGATGTTTTGGTTTCTGTAATACTGTGAGTACTCTTAATTGAGGCTAGGTTTGGGAAGGAGGCAGTTGTAGCCTTTGGTTTGGAACTACCATACTTTATCCTGGGGTAGAGGTGGGAAACAACAGAAAGCCACTCCTAGGATGGCTGAGATGGGAATCGACCCCATGCTCTACTCAGCTATCCTCACAATTTTGAGTGAATGCCGATCCAGCCCTCAAACTAAAATTATTTTTCTTGGCAGAGCAGGAAATCAAACCCATGGCCTCTGGCGTGGTAGCCAACAACACTAATCGTTACAGCACCAGGCGGTCTCAGCAATACTTCACTAGGTTTGTGTCTTTCCATGGACTTCCTTTTACACTGAATATCATGAGCAAGAACTATGGTTTCATCAAGTAAGAGAGTGGATCCTTGCACTTTTTTTTTGTCAGATTCCATTCACACAGAAGAAGAAATAAGCAGAAGCAAGTTGTACAATGCTCCTGTAGTCCACAGAGAAATCAAAACACTGATCTTCATGTGAAGCTTCTCGTGAAAATTATACTAAAGTTGATGATTTTGTAAAGCCCCAACCTTGCTGACAGTTCTTTGAGTGCCCCATCATTGAGCTGTTTCCTCGGCCATCACTTCCACAGCTACCTCACGAGTATCGATTCTCTCCTTCCAAGACAAAACTATTTCACCAATTTCCTTATGGTGGAAAATGAAGGAGAAGCTTCTATGTAAACACTGTCCAATCTCTGATTCATGACGTTTGAAGAAAACCCTTGTTTGGAGAAGAACTTTTATCACAGCCTGGTCTCAATTTTTAACATTACAGCAACTCGGCATGCATTATGTTAGACAAGCAAGTGCTTGCAGTTGACTGATGAACGTTGAAAATTGCCATTTGTATACTAACCTCCTCATAGATGGTCCCATTTATTATTGGCACCCATATTGTGTGTCAGACTAGAAAGTATGAACATAGAGTATTACAAGTGTCAAATAGCTAATGCTACAATAGGGGTTTCTGATCATTTGAGAATCTGCCTTGTTGTAAGAAGTATAAGGGAAAGATCAGTGATGGTGGTGATAGTTGTTTAAAGAGGCAGAACACCTAGGCCATGAAGCCTCCGTGGCTTAGGCGGTAGCACGCCGGCCTCTCACCGCTGGGTCCGTGGTTCAAATCCCTGTGACTCCATGTGAGATCTGTGCTGGACAAAACTGAGGCAGACAGGTTTTTCTCCGGGTACTCCAGTTTTCCCTGTCAAAATTTCATTCCAGCAACACTCTCCACTATCATTTCATTTCATCTGTCATTCATTTAATCATTGCCCCAGAGGAGTGCGTCAGGCCTCGGCAGCTGACACAGTTCATATCCTCGCCGCTAGATGGGGGCTTCATTCATTCCATTCCTGACCCGGTCGGAGACTGGAAGCAGGCTGTGGATTTTCATTTCAACACCTAAGCCATCTATCCAGGAGGCAGGGAAAGCTCAGTCAGTTACACATGTAAATGTGTGAGAAATTTTATATATCCATTTTTTTTTTTTTTTTTTTTTTTTTTTTTTTTTTTTTTTTCCTTTCTTTAAAAGAATATATGTTCCACCAACAGCTTTAGGTATAATACCCTTGGCCTTTTAAGAAAATTGAAACATTTTATTTTTACTTACTGTTTGATTTAGTGTAATGTAATATGAGTAATTTCCACCATTCTAACTTGGGAGCTGTGAGAGATAGTAATTGTGGTGCATTGAGAACAATTTCATTTTAAATCTGCTCTTCATAATTTACTTAGAAATAGAGTCTTCTTTTACTAGTCAGTAATAGAAAAGGCACTTTAAATATACTTTAGTTGTATTGGTCCACAATGTGATAATTACGAAAAGTATTTTGTTAGTTCTATTGCCGCCTTAAATTTTTTAATTGCACAAATGTACCTGTGGCAAGTGATTGGTGGTTCGGTGTCTCTCAGACAAGGAGTGAGCACACTTCTGATAACTACAAGCAACATTTATATTGCTTAACCTAATGGATTGAAAGAAACCAATGTGAACTTGAATTCATTTCATTCGGGCCTTTCATTGCCCTGAATAATCTAATAACATTAGCCGTATATTGTTCAGAAACATATTAACTGCACTCAATGGACTCCTGCCAAAAAGTACTTGCTAGAAACTATTATAATGTAGGCTACCATAAGTCCACCCTTTTTTTTTTTTTCTAGTAAGATTATTTTTTAAACTTTTTATTATGTAATGTTTGTTATTTTAGTTGCGCATAAGGCAGTTCTATATTTTTTTTTTAAATTTCAAGCATTTAGGTGTTAGAAGAGGAGGTGTGTTGTTGTTTTGTTTTTTTTTCTGTTCTTCTTGTAGATAGGTTTCTTATTGATAATAATATGTTGTATCCATTGGTTTTCACGGCCAGTGAATTAAAACTCCGGGTGGGAACATCAAGAACCCGCTAATGAGCCAGCTTGGTGTCCTAGGCGAAACCCCACACAAGACACGGCACAAACCGAGAAGAATTGCTGAGTTTTAATTCACTGGTCGTGAAAGCCAATATACCATCTTTTTGGAAGTCAATCGGTTCAGCCGTTCTCTCAATCTCGCGGTAACAAAAATCACCTTCGTATTTTAAATATATAGAGGACTATTGACTTCTGTCCCTTTTTCCCAGCACTACAGATTTAAACCACCCTCGTGGTCTAGTGGGAATTATAGAAGCATATTGCCCACACTGCATGGGTTTGATCCGAACTCGGTTAAGGAAGATTTTAATTGTGATGTAAGAGTTGGAACTGGAAGCAACCGAGAAGAGAGGTAGGATTGAATCCTTGTGACAATTATATCAGTGGATTTTTATTAGTTGTATGTTTCCAACTCTTGGCCAATGTAGGGTTGGCACCTACAGTACTTGAGATCATGTTCGTTCACTTTTTGACTTTTAAAGTCGGACATTTTTCCGTATTGACAGAATGTAATAATAAACAAAGTTTATATGGTTCCGCCTAGTCAATACATTGTTTTATTAGAGGTTTTATCGTGACATAATCACTTGTCTTTGCGTATGTTCTTTTCCAGTTATGTTTGGTCACCTCTTGCTGGATATTGGAGGTTTTTATCGGAAGCAGGACATTGGAAACCAAAACAGTGCAGCAAGCCTTTTTTAAGACTTTTTATTGAACTTTCAATATGACAGTGTTTTAAAAACTTTTTAAAGTGTTATTTTAGTCATGTGTGTGTTGTTTTAATTATTATTTTAATGTCATTGAGTGTTGCCAATAACCATAGGCTGATGATGGTGTCAATGTCACTAGACACCGAAACATGTCCCAACATACGCAAAGACAAGCGATTATGTCACGATAAAACCTCTAATAAAACAATGTATTGACTAGGCGGAACCATATAAACTTTGTTTATTATCATGTTCGTTGTCTTCCCAATCATGGCCTCAATTGCAAGTTTACATGCCGGTACTGACACCGTAATCATACGGGTTACCAGGGAGGTTCCACATACTCTCAGCTACTCAGAACTGATGGCTACAATGTCATGAACCCCTTAAATACATGACTACTAGATTCTAAAAATATGTTATTAGGATATTGTATAATAGAGATTAGAACCAAGAAACAATGGCCATGAAATGGAAATGGAAAACATTGAAGTGAGGCTAAATTGCAATGTAGTAAGTTTGGTGCCTTGAAATTGCACGTACAGTATGTATGACATACGTTTAACTGAATGAATAAGAGAGGTTTAACTGTAATTACATTGCTGCTGGGATGCCTATGCAAAGGCAGTTATTGCAAGAATCTCAGGTTAATGCCAAGTAGGTTTTGAAAAGGAAATTCAGTGATTGCCACCTTCTTTCTATCCCATGCAGTAACAGCAACTGGTCTGTTTATGAAATTATCTGGTTTAATATGAACTAGAGCAATGGGACATTTATGTAAAATTTAGAATTTATTTTATATAATGACAATTCATATTGGCATCAGTAGTTTTACAATCACAGTAAAACCTTGATAATTCAACACCAGCTGATTAAAAAACACACCTATATAGAAGACTCCTACTTCCTCATAATTCAAAGCGTTTGAGTGTTTGTTTTGTTTTGATTTGTTCTTTCCTTTTATTTTTTATGTTGTGCAGTTGGTTTATTTGAAATTATGTTATATCATAATTTGAAGAATGTTGATCCAGTGACTCAAATTCAAGCTTTTGTATAAAAACTATTTTTATTCATTCATTCATGGTATGTACCCAAAAGGTACTATTATGTGCTATGAAAGCCCACTGTTCGCTTTTTGTCATAAAACTTGTTGCGTGTTGCTAGGTGTGCGTAAGGTGCACGTTATTCAATACACAGAACTTTCTACCAGTTAACACAGTCTATTTTGCACTATTGAACAATCAATAATCAACTATTGAATTATTAATTGAAGTTTTCTTCTGGGAGTTCTTCCTGGACTGACTTTTGTATTTAATGCTCATTGTGTGCAATTATATTTTCATTCCTATTATGTTTGGTAAACTGACAGTACCCGGGAAACTGGAACTGTAACCTGATGATGATTATGAAACTGATTTTTTCCTCCTCTACAGCAGAGGGCATTTTCAAGGTAGAAATCGCAAGGTGATCACAAGTAGCTGATGTTAAATCACCTGGATATTCTAGACAATGATTTCATGATGAATCATGATCAAGCTCACTTCAGTCTCTGGTATCTAAGGAATTTAACATAATCAATTTGTGATTTCTACCTTAAGGTAGAGGGTGAAACATTGGTTTAACAATTGCAATAACAGCAAGAATTCCCGGAAGAAAACTTAATAACGATAGCGGCTGTGAAAGTCTAAAAACTATTATCAAATTGGTTCTGTATATGTTAAATGTTAAATGTTCTTGTGACCAGGTACCCCATTTGTCATGGCCAATAAAAAATAAAGGAAATCAATATATTGAGGAAATTGTTTGGTTTGGTTTTGGTAATAAAATCAAAATGATAAACATTTGGATTTTTTTTTTTTTTTTTTTTTTGTACAGTAAAAGTAAGGTTATGTTTATATTGGTTTCTATCAACTACGCCACCAATTTTTCCTGGTATTTGAATAAGAGAGAGGTACTGTTGGAATCATTTAATGTAACTAATGTTTCATGGGTTACAATACTTGGATCAGTAACTAGCAGTTTTCTAAGCCACAGGAAATTTTTGTGAAGAGTTTGCCAGGGAGAGGGGTTAATCTGAAGTCCTTATCGTCCAGTCGCTTAAATTTATGACGGTTTTACTGTATGTGCATTTTATGAACTGAAGAAAAACGAAAATTCCTGGGCTGAAAATTGAGCTTGTCCAGGAGTTCACCTTGGGACAATGGTAGTGCATTTCCAATGAATCCAAGATGTTCTTTGTGACAGTCCTGGACAAGTTGTTCATTTTCAACTTTTTTTTTCCATTGCATTTTAGGACATTTTGTTATATCTGTACTACTTCCTTCCAGGCAAGGTGACGCACATCCCTAGCAGCATGGTGAAAGATCAATTTGGAATGGTAGGGCTTCTTACGTTTATTAGAGCAGCTGAAACCGATCCAAATTTGGTATCACTTGCCCTGGGTCAAGATTTGACGGCATTAGGACTTAACCTCAACTCTCCAGAGAATTTGTATCCAAATTTTGGAGGTCCTTGGGCGGAAACACCGTGCAGACCGCAGGATATTGACTTCCATGTTCCACCCGAGTACCTCATCAATTCTGCCATAAGGTACCATTGGCTTTATCATCATATTATTTCAGTCCTTGATCACTACCGCTGTGTAAATAACGGTATTGATTTAAAATATTTCCAAATTTTGTGTTACAAATTTTAATTTTCTCTGAGTTTGTTGTTTATATAGTGGGGAGAAAAAGGGATCTGTTTTATTATTTGTACTGTCCAGGAATAGTGCTTTAAGTCATAATTGCAAAAATTACGCTTAAGTGCGATAGAGAATTAAGCGTTTAGGTTTGGGCATTATGTCGTGAGCATCATATGGAAAAATGGAAATAATCCAAAACGAAAAATAATTCCCCTGTTGATGGGTTAAGATTCCGTTTTCTCACACTGTCCTTCACCAAATCCATCCACCATACACTAGATCTTCCTCGTCCTCTCTTTCCAGTCATCCGTCTCTCCATCACTTGTTTCAGCATTCTTTCATAATTCATCCTTTTCACATGTCCATACTATCTCAATCTGTTCTGCTCCAACTTATCATTCACCTTCTGTGCATTCACTTCCTTTCATCATCATCATCATCTTGTACAGTTTCCAGCCCCAGGCTGGGTCTGTTTGGAACATAAGCCTCGCCACTTAGTTCTTTCTTCCCACCTCCTCTCCGCTGTCACTCTGGTCCAGTCCTCGCCTCTCTTCTTGACACATTCCTCCACTCCTTTCAGCCATCTATCTCTTGGTCTTCCCCTTGGTCGTTTCTTCTGCATCTGCATCTCATGTATCCTCTTGGGAATCTTCTTCTCATCCATTCTCTTTAAGTGTCCATACCACCTCAGTCTTGATGTCTCAATCCTACCTTGCAAGGGCTCCTCTTTCACCATTTCCCTGACCTTTTCATTCCTCACCCTGTCTCTTCTTGTTACTCCGATCCTACTTCGCAGGAACTTTATTTCACCTGCCTGTATTCTGCTTATATCTCTTTTCTTTATTGTCCACATTTCTGAAGCATAGGTCAGTATCGGGATATAGTAGCTTCTGTATAACACTTCCTTGCTTTTTTGTGGGACATCTTTATTCCACACTAAGCTCCTAATACTTCTCAGAAATGCTTCTGCCTGTCTGCCACGTTCCGTAATCTCTTTGTCATTTCTCCCATTTTCCTCCACTATACTTCCCTAGTACTTGAGACTTTCCACCTTCTTCAGCTGTCCACCTCCAAGTGTTATCCCACTCATTGGTCTGTCCTTTTTCCTGGTCGTTAACAGGATCTCACATTTACTGATGTTGAACTTCCATCCGTACTCTCCCACTGTTTCTTCCCAAGCCTTCAGTTGCTCCTGAATTTCCTCCTCCTTGTTTCCCCAGACCATGAGATCATCTGCAAACACCATTGCTTTCATCTTATCTTCTCCTATCTTTCCTGCTATCCGTGGCATTACCTCATCCATAACCACAATAAAGAGAAGGGGTGACAGCGCACTACCCTGTTTCAGGCCACTCATTTGTCTGAACCAGTCTGTTCTTTCCCCTCCAACTTTCACACAACTCACACTTCCACAATACATCTCCTTCACTCTGCCTACAGTCTCTTTTTCCACTCCCATATTTTCCATTGCTTTCCAAACCTTCTCCCTACACACACTATCATAGGCCTTTTCGATGTCCAGGAAGGCCATCAACAGATCCTCTCCAAATACATAGTGGTGTTCCTGGAGCTGTCTCACTGAAAATATGAGATCAACTGTTGATCTCCCAGGTCCATACTGTTCCTCTCTCAATTTTCTCTCCACTTTGGCTCGTATTCTACTTTCTAATATCTTTTCATATATCTTGGCACAGTGAGGTATAAGTGTGACACCCCTGTAATTTCTGCACTCCTTTCTGCTTCCTTTCTTAAATATTGGGACAATTAATCCTTTCTTCCAATCTTCTGGGGACTTTTTCTTCTTCCATATCACCCTCATCACACGGTACAGCCACTGTTTCCCAACCTCCCCTGCTGCCTTCACCATTTCAACACTCACTTCATCCACACCTGGTGCCCTTCCTCCTTTCATCTTGTCTATAGCCATTTCCAGGTCTCTCCAAGTCAGGTCCTTTTCCATTCCTGTGTTGTCTTCTCCATCTTCCAATACATTGTCTTCCTCCCTATGACCATTTGGATTCAGCAAATCCTCAAAGTACTCTTTCCACACTGTCTTGAGTGTCTCTTTGTTGTGTACCTCATTTCCGTTTTTGTCCATCATTACCACATCCTCTCGCAGACCTCTTCTCTTACTTTTGACCATCCCATAAAGAACTTTCTTATTTCCTCTGCTGTCTTCCTCCATCATCTCCGTCCACTTTACCATCCACTTCTTCCTCTCCTCTGCGACAATCTTGTTTGCTTCTTTCTTCTTTATCTTATAATCTTCCCTTGCCAGATCAGTTCTTTCCTGGAACCACACTCTGAAAGCCTTGTTCTTCCTTCCCACAGCTTCTTTTACTCTCTCATTCCACCATGGTGTCTCTTTACACCGCTTTCTGTTGCTTGTTCTTCCACATACTGCCACTGCAGCTTCTACCATTGTGTTTTTGAATTGCTTCCATTCCTCTTCCCCTGTTTTAGGATTGTCTGTTGGCATCCTTTCCCTTATTATCTTCTGGAATTCTTCCTTGACTTGCTTTTCCTTGAGTTTCCATACTTTGATTTTCCTTTCCTGGTACTCTGTCCTCTTGCTATCCTTAACAACTCCCAGGTTCACTTCCTTTCGAATATCTTCATCTCTCTCTCTCTCTCTCTCTCTCTCTCTCTCTCTCTCTCCTAGTCTTCTGTACCATACTCCTCAAGAATTTCATTTCGGCTGCCTGTATTCTACTTTCATATCTCCTTCTCATGGGCCAAGTTTCCGCTCCATATGCCATTATTGGCAAGCTGGAGTGTAGTTCAGTGGTTGAGGAAGGATGGTGGACAGACAGAGTAAAGTGGAGGAGTGTCATATTTGCTCCGACCCGGCCCAGGCTGGAAAACGGAAATTGATGATGATTGTTTCTTTAAAAAATACCATTAATCTGTCATTTTCATTGTATTTCTTCCTCTTCTGTTTTTACGGCCTCATTGGACCACTTCAGTCAATCATTTCTTGGTCCTCTTCTTCAGTAAGTTTTCTTTCCGAGTTGCCCAGTACCTTTTCATTCGCTCTGATCTTCTGAGGCATTCCTCATCTGTAAATACCCTTTTTACTGTACGACGTTTGTCTATTTTTGCTTGAAATCTTATTTTTATATCTTTCAGCTTTTTTATTGTTCATAATTAATACATTTAATTTTATTATTTTAATTTAATTAAATTTTAGGAAAATGGTTAATTTAAGTGTGATTATAATGCTGTGTATGGAGCAGTCTTATGACAGTAAATGTGGATTAATTCAAAACTGAATAATACAAATGGTTGCATATTACAAATTTTACTTTGGATATACTGTATGTGGCATTATTTCAAAAACCTTGTATAATTCGTCATCAAAAGAAAGAAAAAGAAATGGCTTTTCGTGGTAATATTAATTTAATTCTTCCCCTACAGTACGAAATATTAAGTGCCTGTTTCTAACGTCTAACCACTGATATGATATCTTTAAAAAAAGCAGGTGGTTTGCTCAATGTGCCTGCGACTCTTTTATTGCACAATAAAGTCAGCAAGAATCCTGTCCAATGGGCCAAGAGCAGCACCGATTGCGAACCCAACTCACGAGTTTTCCCTTGGTCCCAGCATAAATTAGTGACCGCCTCTTTATTTATTTATTTACACTGTTTACGCCCACATTGGAGCACCAAAATCACATCTTCAAATACTAAGTTCAGTTCTTAATTCTTGATAATTTTTTCCTTTCCCAATACTTCTTCATTCTGGAAGATCTTGCAGCTCGTTCTTCTGCTGATATAACATATTGCTTACGCTGTGAAATTTTGATTGTTAGTCGAGTGTATTTGTTATTCAGAAGCCGTTTCACCTCTCTATGTTCAATATGATGCTTAGTAATTTTCAATTCGTCTAAATCCATTTGTATTTCTTTAAACCATGTGATTTTTGTTTTACTGTTGCAAAAGAAGTCGAAAAGTTGTTTCAGGAGTCTAGTATTTGGCAAGCGGGATATGTGTCCAAAAAACTCAATCCTTCATTTTTGCATCGTGTCAATGATAGATTCATTTTCCTTGTAAAGTATTGAATTGGGCAAAAGTCTCCACTGGCCCTCAACCTGGTGTTTTTTTTATTGATTATTGTCCGAAGAATCCGTCTATCAACCTTCTGTAGTTTGTCAGTTGTTGATCGGATATTTAGTTTAAATAAAGTTTCACTTGCATATGTTGCCTTATTAGGAATGCGGAAATGTTGTTAACAGATCGAGAGTTACACAGATCGCGTATATCCTGGTTGCAAACTTTAAACCATGACAGCGAGAATCTCGTTCAACAGGATAAATAAAGCTCCAACTGGAGGTGCTGCCATGCACTTTGCCCCTAGGCAGCCTCATGCAGATAGTACCCACAGCTCATTGCTTCCTGTAGCATATGAGATGTTTCTCACCTAATTGGCCACTTGCATATACTGTGACTGTAAATTTCTTCTTGCGATGAGTAAACAAACTTTTCACCGTAATGCCCTAAGTATTCACTGTGAGTACCATGTTTCCATGGGATAAATAATTGAAGAGTGAAAATGGAAAAGGATGAAAGTGCCACTATGGTGAATTTTTCTTTTTTGCTTGAAATCGACTGAAAGGACCATATGGCACAACATGGTGAAGGCTGGAAGTTCATATTGTGCATCTACACCATTCATATAAAGTCTGATAGATCATACACAATGTATGTTCTCGTCACCTTAATGTGAGCATGACTGCAGTGTGCCAAACAGGCGAGGAGTTAAGTGGAGAGCAAGGTTGTATCAGCTGTGTGCTTTGTGTTGCATTGGTAAAAACAGATTTTGTGGCATGGTACAATATTAATTTGTGTCTTGTGGGTTACTTCATCTTTATTAAGTGCAGGCCTACTGTATTACGCTATGGAGGGTGAACAACCTCCGAACAAATTGTTAATGAACTGGAAGCATGGGAATGCATCAAAGTTGCCAAGAAAAAAAGACTCTGGAGGAACTTCCTACAACATCTTGACCCAAGCTGGGATGCAGAATTCAGATTAGTGATGAAAAGAAACATAAAGATTTTTGTGTAAATAGACTTAAACACTTGGGTGTTTCTAATGAAGTGCTTAATGTGAGATTTATTTTTATTGTTTCAAATATTGGATGTGGTAATTTAATTTCTTATTGGTTATGTTGTTTTACTTCTTTCTGAATTCTCATAGTTTTCAACTTCACAAGTGATAAGCATGAAGAAAAATACTTTGATTTCACCATCAGAAACCAGGGCACTTTCATCCTTGTCTTGGTCATTTCCTCATTAATGGTAAACTGAAGATAGTTTGTGAAATGTAGGATGCATATAACATAATGTTCATTTGATTTAAAGATTTTTAGGAATGGATTGTGGCTTTCAGCAGTTTATTTTGCTCTCTTGAAAACTTCATTTTTATTTTCATTCTTCAATTAATTTTTATTATCTGCAAATTGCAAACAAATTCTGTAAATCCATTTCAACATTCAAAAATGGATAAAATGGATACAATCTAATAAAATGGCAGTCCTGTTATAGTCCCTAACAAGCTCATTTCAACATCCTGTCTCATCAGGGATGCAGGCAGCAACCAGTTCTTCTGTCGCTCGAAATAGTGTAGAGCAACGGGTCATTCTTCAATGAGATCTATCTTGAACTAGATAGTGTTGGATGGAGTAAAAACTGGGAAAGTAACAAAAAAAAAAACAGATAGCCTATGTAGGAATACATATGACAAACACAGCAGGAACAAAAGAACCTCATTAAAGCTATGGCCTCATAGTTCTGTCTCTTAAAACAACAATAATTAACTGATTAAAGCTACAGGTATATAAATCTTTATAGGAAAACACAACAAGGTGGACATACAAACAATCAATGAACAGGAAAACAAGGATACAAATATGTAAAAAGGAAAAACATAATGATAAGCAAAGTTGGGCAGAGGGAGAGAAAAAGGAGGGGGGGGGGGACAGATGTCCTTATTGTTCTGCCCCTTAGAACAACAGTAACTAAGCGTGTAGCAAGAGGGCATTCTTCAATGAGATCTTATATCTTGAAGTGGATGGTTGTAGGAAGGAATGAAAGCAGGACAAACACAGGAAAAGAAGACTGGTAAAGTAAAATAGATAACAACAGGACAAAACAAAAAATTCTTTGTCGCTGTAAATGGTATTTAGTTTACTCTACTTCAGCAAATTAATCTGCTTCATGATAATAAATGCTCACAATGTTCTATGGGGAAACAGTTCCAGGGACTGTAGAATATATCCAGAAATAATCTAGTTGATACATAAGATAAGATGAATTTTCATTAGGATAAAATAATAATTGTTTTGTATCTAAACCTGTTTGCAGAATTTCTGTGAAATTCACGTTAATGTTCCATATTGTGTACAAACTTGCAAGAATATGAAGAGAATACATAAACTAAGGATGTAAATTCTGTGTTTGATACATACAACGTGATTAAGAATCTGTTGTTGACCAAAGGCCAAGTCTATTTCTGTAATCTAGTGGCTTGCTGTCAAGATGTAATCCGCAGGTTTTTTTTTCTGCATATATCGTTGCAATTTGTTGTCATGAGAAAAATTATTGGGACTTAAGAATGTTGCTGTCTCCAACAAATCCAACCCCTCGTCCTCGTCGTGGGAGATGGGCAACGTAATGAAGTAGGAGATTGCCTGTAGGGGTGAAGTACAGTGGGGACTTTGTGTGCCTCAAGACCGCTACGGTAGCTGTGAAGGCCCTACAGGAACCCTGAAGAAATTACGGCTAATGGGGCTCTGGTGAAACAACTGCTGCCTTGTAGTTTGGAGTTGGTTCTTCAAAGGCTAAGGGAAGAAACCCTGACAGAAAATCAGCCTGGTGCCTCAGGCTTAAGGTGGCAGCCCCTCCAAGGCACACGGAGGCAGTGGGTTAATCACTCGCTCCTCTTAAATAAACTGATTATGGAAACTGAAGTGAAATTACAAAACCGGACGGATAACCTGATGACGACTACGAAAATCGGTTTTTGGAATGTGAGGACCCTGATGGAGAAAACCAGACTGAAACAAGTGACACGGGATATGAAAAACTATGGGCTGGATATCCTAGGATTGAGTGAGGTGAGGTGGCCAGGATTTGGTGAAATACAGACAACAGATGGAATTGCATTTCTCTATTCTGGGGGCGATGATGAAGAACACAGGGATGAAATGGGGTTGCTGCTCAACAGAAATGCAAAGAGAAGCCTTATGTAGTGGAAGTCAATTTCTAGTAGGCTCATGTTTGCTAGGTTCAAGACAAAGATCAGGACTGTGATCATCATGCAATGCTATGCGCCTACAGAACAATCGGAGCCAGAGAAGAGGGAAGAATTCTACCAAATGCTGCGAGATTTCACAAGACAAACAAGTAAAAAGGACATTCTCATTGTTATGGGAGACTTCAACGCGAAGGTGGGCTCAAACAATGAGGGGTTGGAGCAGATCATGGGTAAACATGGCCTTGGTGAGATGAATGACAATGGGGAGAAATTTACGGAATATTGCGCCAGTCAGGATTTGGTGATGGGTGGCACGGTGTTTCCTCATAGGCGGTGCCACAAGGTCACCTGGGTGTCTCCTGATCAAGTCACAGAAAATCAAATTGATCACATTGCGGTGAGCAGGAGGTTCAGAAGAAGCTTGGAAGATGTTAGGAACAAGAGAGGAGCGGACGTTGGTCATGAGGTGGTTGCCAACTTCCGCACGAAGATCGTGGCAATCCGCCGAAAGTTTAACACTTGGCACAACAAGTTTGATGTGGGCAAGCTTAAGAACCAGCAGAGATTGGACCCATTTAAACTGGCGCTCAGAAATAAATTCCAGGTGTTGGACTCCGAGACAGAGAAGGATGTGGAGACTGTGTGGAGTGAGGTAAAGAATATCTTCGTGGAAACCAGTGAGATGCATCTTGGGTACAAGAACTACCTGCGGAAAGAATGGATATCCGATCAGACCTAGGACAAGATAAATTATAGGAAGGAGATTAAGGCCAAGCTAGGCAGCAGAAGGCTCTCACACAAGCATAGTATTCAACAGCAAACAGGGAGGTAAAGAGGAGTGTGCAGAAGGATCATAGGAGGTGGATTGATGAGCAGGCGGAGAAAGCAGAAGAAGCGGCAAGAAGGGGGGTCGTTAAGGAGCTCTATGGCATCACAAAGATGCTTTTGAAGAAAGGTTTTAATAAAACTAGGGCTGTGAAGAGCAAGACGGGAGAGATCTTCACGACGTGTGAACAGCAGCTGACTTGATGGAGAGAACACTTTGCGGAGGTTCTTAATAGAGATAGAGGACCAGAAAGTAAACAGCGAGGAGAAGATGAAGAGGAAGCAGAAAGTGATCCAAGCATCAGCCTTGACTCCCCAACTCGGGGTGAAATACGGACAGCATTGAAGCAGTTGAAGTGCGGGAAGGCACCAGGTCTGGATAATATCCCAATCAATCAATCAGTCTGCTGCACCCGCTGTTGGAGAAGATCTGGAAGGAGGAGAAAATACCAACCGACTGGAAGAAGGGGTTGATAGTCAAGTTACCAAAGAAAGGGACACCACAAACTGTAACAACTGGAGGGGTATCACCTTGCTGTCCATTCCAAGCAAAGTGCTGGCGAGAGTCATCCTGAATCGTATAAAAGACTGCGTAGAAAAAAGGCTTAGGAAGGAACAGGCTGGATTTCGACAACATCGCAGCTGTGTAGATCTCATCAACACCCTCCGAATCATCCTGGAGTAGAGTGTAGAGTGGCGGAATACCCTTTACCTCACATTTGTTGACTTCAAGAAAGCCTTCGACTCCGTAAATCAAAGAATCATGTGGAAGACCCTCGAGGAATATAAAATTCCAACAAAGATCATCAGAATCATGGAAGAGATGTACGAAGGGTATGAGTGCCAGGTTCTTCACGAAGGCAAATTAACAGAAAAGATAAATGTCAGTTCCGGAGTGAGACAGTGGTGTGTCCTTTCCCTCACTCTGTTCCTGTTGGTCCTGGATAGTGTGATGAAGAAGGTAATGAGAGGATGGAAGAGGGGTATTCAAAGGGGTATAAATGACAGGCTTGAAGATCTGGATTTCGCAGACGACATTTGTCTTATGGCACAACATACCGAGACATAGAAGATAAGCTGGGGAGGTTGCAGAGAGAAGCAGAACGTGCAGGACTGATGATCAACACCAACAAGACCAAAGAGATGAGGATAAATTCTGACGTCACGACTAGCTTGACAGTCAACGGAAAGGAAATTGAGCGAGTTGAGTCCTTCCTCTACCTTGGAAGTATAGTCACAAATGATGGGGTAGCTGAGGAAGATGTTCGAAGCCGTATCAGGAAGGCAAATGGTGTCTTTGTCCAGCTCGACCTCATCTGGAGAAATAGAAACATTTCCAGGAAGACCAAGCTCCGCCTTTTCAATAGCAACGTAAAGTCGATTCTTCTCTACGGCTGTGAAACATGGAAAGTCACAAAACCGATCAACGACCAGCTACGGGTGTTCATTAGCAGATGTCTGCATCGCATTTTGAATGTGAGGTGGCCGGACATAATCTCAAATGAAGATCTTTGGACCATCACCAATCAACAACCGATTAGCATCCAGATCAAGGAGAGGAAATGGCGCTGGATTGGTCACACACTAAGGAAGCCGGACGGAGCTGTTGAGAGGGCGGCGTGAGACTGGAAACCTCAAGGCGCCAGGAAGCGAGGTCGGCCTAAGAAGACCTGGAAGAGGACGATCGAAAATGAAATTGCAGAGGTGGACAAGAACTGGAGTCAAGTGAAGAGAATGGCCAGGAACCGTACTGCGTGGAGAAATTTCGCCAAGGCCCTATGCTCTGGAAGGAGCGGCAGGAATTAAGTAAGTAAGAATGTTGCTAAAGGTGGGACAACATTATTTGTGGGATTTTAAATAGGGGTTTTATTGTATGCCCTATGTATGTATCCATATTTGGCATGTTTTTTCTTTCCCACTTCATATTTAAACACAAATAGTGCTAAATGTTCCGGCATAACTCAACAATTTTATTTTGAAAGTTGTATATTCCCACTTCATACCTTACAAATTCCATAATATGGTCTTGCTCCTCAAATGTCATGAATCATCTATTTGAACAACTAAATTTTTTTTATATTATGTTACCCTAGTATCTGATTCATAGAGAATGTGATCTGTTTTATTTAATTTAACCCTCTTAGTGCCAAGCCATTTCCTGAAATACTTGCCAAGAATGCCAAGCCATTTTCAATAGTCATGCAGACTATTCGAAAATAAATCATAAATACCACATTTCCAACGATAGAATCATTATTTGTGCTTTGCATTATAACCAATCCCTCATTCTTTCATACATTATGTTCATAAAAGTAAATAAGGCATTTAACCCTTTTTAATTGAGGTTGTTCTCATAATTAATCAATTTTTTTAAAAAAAATCAGTTTTGAGCCTAAATTAAGGACACCTAAGAGTCATATTCGAAAAAAAACTACGTTTCCAGCTGTAGAAAGTTTTTGATTCATCTGTAGGCAGAAAACGTCAACTAGAAGAAAAAAACTGCACCACAATTTTGGCGGGAACGCGCGTGATTGGGGGGAGCGCAAACGGAGGGCGTGAATACAAACTCAAATCTATCACGTAACGGACTTCGAAGGAAAAAAGTAAACACCGCACAGGCAAGCTTGAAACCTCACCTTTCCAACGGTATGAAATAATCACGGAAATCTATAAATATAAGATAAACAGCGCGCCGATTCAATCGGCTTTGGCATTTTGGCGCGAGCAGTGAGAGCCGATCTGATCGGCGCGTGGCACTGAGAGGGTTAAACATTTATTTTGTTTTGTAATGTCCAACTACAGTAATTATTTATTGTAGTTAAGGCTTGTTTTTTCTTGCTGTTGAATATGGATGATAATTGTATTAAAACCGAGTTTCTTGTAACTTGTGTTTGCAGAGAGAAGCTTGCTCCAGTCAAACTGAATCGATACAAGGACGATCTCTTATTTTACATGTTTTATACGAATGTTGGAGATGTATTGCAACTTGCAGCGGCAGCTGAATTGTAAGTTACAACAAAGTTCAAAGTTGATTGCATGGTTCTTTTACTCTGTGTGGGAGGTTACAGTTATATATTTTTGATGATAAAAGAAGGGATTTTGCTCCAAAGTTTTCTTTAGAATAATACCTATAAACATCTCTACTAAGTATGAAACAAAGTCCCCGATTCTTGGATGTTCCGGGCAATCTTAAGAACCACTGGATGGATTTTGATGTGGTTAACACCATTCTGTAAAGGATATCTCGAGGAAGGTGTCTGTAGAAAATAATTTATTTATGATCAAAGGAAGCCGAGCAGTAAGGATTTCAGTGAAAAAGTAAAAAATAAATTAAAAAAATTGGCGTCTGTGCGCTTTTTAAGCTTACGCTGGGCAAATTGTTAAAAATGTCTGTATACTATGAGTGTGAGAATTGTTCAGCATGAAAAGTTCTACAAAAACATCTGCGGCAGCATATCTCTATCTTTCATACATCACCCTCTGTAAGTGTTTTTATGTTTTCATTTCTTCCAACAATCTAATCTCCATTCAATTGCTAGCTTCGAGACAGTTTACGAGCGAGCGAGCCTATCACCCCAGACACTGCCGAGTCGTGTCGTGTTAAGACTTCAAGGAAGAGTGGATGTGTTTGGAGTTTGGAGTCTGTGAAGTGCAACTCGGCTTTTCTTCACTTCGCCTGTGAACTTTTCGTTCCGCAGAATCCACAGTCAAGTTCAGATTGGACGGAAGGGGGATTTGTGTTTCATGTACCTCACCATTCTTAAATTACGTCTGACAAGAATTCGTTGCACATAAAATCCCACGATAGCAACAAATAATTTTTCGATTGTCACAAGAGAGAGAAAGAAAGAATTTACAGAGACAAAGGAAGCCATCCCCGAAGTTCCTTTGACACAGGGAAGAAAATATGTTCATGGTTTGTGGTCTGATAAAGAGAATTCTGCTATGAATTATGATACCTCTATAAATTATATAAATGATGCTTCAGTTTCTGGGCGAAACTAGTTTAAAATATAAGAAGTGTTGTGCTTGAAGTTTTATCATTTTAAATGATCTCGTCGTTACGTTACGCGACGTCACGAAATGTACCAAGAATGCACTGAGGTGTGTGACGTCATAGTACCGCTTGGTGCATGTGTACTGAGTTCACTGGTGTGCTCTGGAGTTACGAGACGGCAACACACAGCGAGCGTTTCTGTGTAATTTCTGTTTTTGTGAACTCTGTGGTTTTGGGGACTGTGTGTTTCTGTATGATTTCTGTCTTTGTTGTTTGTAGGGGGCTGTAATGACCTGAGTTAGGGTTTCCCGTGAATAAAATGTGCAGGTTTCTGTTGTGTCCTGTGGTTGAAAGTATGGGCTGTTCCGTGCCCAGTGTGTGCACGTGTTTATTGTACCCTGTTGTTTTGGCCAGCGCGATAACTTCTGTGGCTCCTGAGTATGTACCGTTTGTGTTCATGTAAAGTTCATATGCCCATTTGTCTGTGAACATGTTGTGCACGTCTGTGACGAAGTATCTATACTCGTCCCAGTTATGTGTAATGTGTTCTGGTCGTAAATGTCTTCCTCATCCCTCATGAGTTTGAATTCGTGTGTGCAAAGGTCGCATAGTGCTGGCCATGTTGTGTCGTGTAGGGTGTGTTCTAATAATTCATACCATGTTAGGGCTGTGTCAGGTATGCGGGGAATAGCCGGACTTTGTCTGCGCCCTTCCAGCCGTTAATGCTGGCAATCCTATCGAATGTCTTTATGTTCTCCTCAGGGTCCATAGTGAGTATTTGATTGGTAGGATGAATGGATATTTTGTGTGGGGCCATAATGTTTTCTGCAGATGTTGGCAAGTTGTCTTCTGCGGGTGTCTCCGAGTTATTGTGTGATGTGTTGGGTTCGAGCCGTGTCGAGTGTAGTATGTTTGGTGTATTGTGTGATCCAGATGTTTCCAGATTGTTTTCTGTATGTGTTTCGGAATTGTTTTGAGGTGTTTTGTCCGAACTGTGTTGAGTGTAGTATGTCTACTGTATTGGCTATGCTTAGCTAAATTGCTTCTGCAGTAGCCCTTATGTCCCTGATTAGTTCTGTATCTTTTGTGTTCTGTGCGTTTTCGAGTTGATTGACAATCGCATGTAGGTTGTAGTGTGTCCAGGAGTTGCTGTAACACTAGGGGAGATAGTGTGGGGATGTCTCCTTCTGTGTTAGAGCTTGAGGTGGATGAAAGGTGAGTGTTGTGAACTGATGTGTTGTGCCTGCGACCGGGTGATAGGTGGGTACCGTATTCTGAGTTCTAGGGCTGCGTTATCAAACTCGCTAATGAGTCGTCCTGCGTTTGTTTCGTCGATTAAATCAGCGTTTTTTTATTTTAATCTTGGGTCTAAGAGGTTTAGGGTTTGCAGAGAGGGGGTGTGTGTGCCCAGTCTCTAACGGTTGTGTTTAGTTTATCCATTCACTTTGTTCCGGAGATAGTGGGTGATATGTGTGACTGTGTGTAAACGAGAGGTATTGGTTCTGGTTATCGAGCACAGTACCTCCACCAGTTGTCCAGCAACCTCGGGATTCCCTCGGTGGATCACTGGTTCGGCATGTCAGGGGGTTTTCCCACAAGGGATCGAGGGGTACAGAACGGGGGTAGCAGGATGGTGTCGGGGGAAGTAGTCGGTGAATAAACGGACGGCAGGAAGCCGAAATTGCCCTTGGAAAGAGGTAATGCGGCGGGAGCCGAGGTGGGGAACGGGGAGAGATGAGGCAGACTGCTCGCCTAAGGAGAACTAACAGCTGATGAAGAGTAAACAATGGAAGCGAGGGGCACTGTGGGTTTATTCCAGCATGTGAGTGATAGATTACAAGCAGTAAATAACAGATTTGCTGGGGCGTATTGAGGGTAAGAATGAAGGAGCAACTTGTGCCATACTTACCCAAGTTTGGTGTAGATGTTGCGTAGATTCTTGGAGTGACGGCACTGGTGATAAGTAGCAGAGTTGTAACGTTATTTAGTGCCCCTTGTTGGTAGCGACAAATGTAATGGTTTTCACTTTGCTCCACGTTGAGCGTACAAGTGTAGCAGTCTTGCTGCCCCTAACTGTTGGGTGATAAATGTAACTGTTTTCCTTTGCCTAAGCTATGTTGTTTTAATGGGCGCCAAGACCTCAACGCAATGTTGAAATCTAAATTTGTATTTAACAACGTCTAGCTCTGGTAGAACACCTTCAAGAATCTATTCACTCAGATTGTGGTATGATTTGATCATTAACCCAACAAACAATTGTATCAGGAGAAGGAATGGTCTATATCTAATGCTACCTACTGAAAGCAAAAATTGCATTGTAAAAGAAATGAATTTATTATATAAAACAAGTGTAGCAAAATTAATAATAATAATAAAAAGTTTAAAATTTAAATTGGAGGGTTACGATTTTAATATTACCGATAGAAAATTACGTGAAAACGGAGTCTGATAAATTATTGATTTTACTCTTATTGCCAAGCTATGAAGTTACTGAAATATGAAATATAAAACAAAGAGAAACGAGAGATTGCGTATTTCTGCGTCATTCGCGCTTACCACTGGAAATGGCCGAAGCCTTTCCCTCGTACTGGATGATGCTGTGAGCTTCCTACAGTCTCCTGGATGTCGTCATCTTCGTCGACGTTTGATGATATACTCGTAGATTTGAAGATTTATGGTCCGAACCTCGGAACCAACACGTACAACCACACTGGTTAAGTTTTACAAAAGTTAGTCCTCCACTCCACGGAACATCGGAGCGACTCCCGCGTGCCACCGTACTCGTTAAGTTTTACACAGATTGTCCTCGTTCCACGGAACATCGGAGCGACTCCCGCGTGTAACCATACTTGGCAAGTTCTACACAGATTGTCCCCCACTCCACGGAACATTGGAGCGACTCCCGCGTGTAACCATACTTGGCAAGTTCTACACAGATTGTCCTCCACTCCACGGAACATTGGAGCGACACACACTTGCAACCGAACTAGTCAAGTCTTTCACAGATTGTCCCCCATTCCACGGAACATCGGACGATATATGCCCCTGTCGGCTCCCCACCTCGGTACCGACTTCCAGCTTACGTGGTCTCCACTGATTGGCTCTGCCACCCCGAAACTTCCCCTTCTCTGGCTCATTACACCCGGCGCGCGGATGATGAAGTCTATTTCCGTTCCAACTATCCGCCTTTTCTTGACTCTGCAACCCAAGCTTGCGTAATACTTCTTGACAAGAATCAGCCCGTATCTGAATTTCCAGTGAGTCATGTCTCTCATAATATCCTAACTGACGAAACTCCGTATAATTCCGTAATTACATAATTTTCTATGATATTGTCGTTCGTAATAATTTGCTTGATAGCGTTTTCTAAGACATAGAAAACCTATCTGTATGCTTATAATTTTTATAAAATGCTCCGAAAAATATCTTAATAATAATAATAATAATATAATAATAATAATAAATTAACATGAAAAATTCTCTTGGCTGAACAATTTGCCGCGTAAATAAATATAGACTGGCTTCCTACTGACTTATGCCAGTGGCATAAAAACCCCTCGAAAAACACGTTACATATTCGCCTCGGATCATCGGATGATTTACCGTGACGACGGTCCACTATCCGATTATCCCAGACACGTTAATAATCCCCATCCAAAATACATATTACATAAATGAAATCACCCTAAATTACAGATATATACACTCATAATTTTTCTTCACGCACTTTGCGTCAAAGTTTGTTGTCACTATGGATTGCACTTTGCAACCAGTCCAATGTTTCTCATATAGAATAGTGTTCCACGGATATTTCCGCCTCTCAAATTTCTCTATGTTGGAAAAATAGACATAATTAATGTGTGAGCACTATGTATTTATGATGTCATATCACACGCATTGAAGGTGTTCTGATATATTTATATCACCATAGAACTTCCTAATTTCACTGGAGGTCCCTTCCTTATGGTGAAATTTAATCTCACTTATCACTGAGCACACGATCACACTATTGTGCCAGCGCATCGTGACCATAATACTTGATCTCTCTTTATAAAAGATGAAATTAATATTGACTTCTGAAAAAAAAACAGTAAATGCGCATTACATATAACACCAAATATTTCTGTGCCGTAATCGCCCTGTCTTGTTAAGTTCCCGTAGGCCATATTCTACTTAATACTAGTTCTCAACACAGACCAGTTCTCCTCACACAAATGAAACCATTGTACAAATTACCTTAAATTACTCACTTACAAATCTTACATGGCGAGGCCGTAAACAGAAATCACGTGTGCCGTTATGTATGAGTTTCATGAAGGACTGTCTCGCCTTCTGATGGCCCATCTTTTGTCCCGTGGACGCCTTAAGCAAAAATACCCTGTCCAAGCGCTCACCCATCTCTTGGGGACAAATGGGAATTCACCAGCGCTACCAAATTCTGGCCTTGGTGTATCGAGACATTTTAGTGCTCAAGAGCATCCGACAATCCCGTCATATTTCCCTGTACCTTAAAAACTCTCATTTACTTACATACTACCCCTCTGTGTGACTTCTGATACGCCTGCCTGGAAGACCATCTCCTCCCACGCACCAAATACCACACTTACTCATTTGATAGGCTGGCTCGCCAGCTAATCATCCTCACTTTATGACACATACTTTCGGAGACTATGTATATTATACGTCCCGTATAATCTGTTTCCCTCACTATTCTCCAGCACATATGCTGTTTTCCCAATACGTTTGGAAACTATAAATGTTTCTGCGTCACCTGCTTCCAACCTTGCAAGTGGCTCCCTTTAAATGAACGTCATCACGTTGCTCTACCTACCTATTTCTCAGTGTCTGTAACGATGCCCTGTTGCTACTGTCCACACATGCTAACCCTACTTTCCTATGGTGTCACACCTCTACTCGACACTCTATGACCTAAAAATGTCACTTCTGACTGACGGAATGACGACTTAGCTTCAAAGTGAACCCTGCCTGATCTAACTTCTGAAAAACTATATCAAAATGACGTAGATGCTCCTCAAAACTGCGTGAACTAATTACCATATCATCTATGTAAATGGTTACAAACTCTCCTGTGTCATCCCCTAATGCGATGTTTAAAGCCCTAATTAAAGCTGCTGAACTACTCTTTAACCCATAAGGTGTTCTACAAAATTGATAAAGGTTATATTTATGACTAAAAGCTGTAAATAGTCTATCTTCGTACATAAGTGGCACTTGCCAAAAACTAGAACTCAAATCTACACAAGTGAAATACTTCTTCCCCTCAAATGTTTGCATTAATTCCTCTATTGACATAGATTTCAGCTGATCTGAACTAATTCTACTGTTAACTAAACGAGCGTCTAAACAAATACGAACTGTGCCGTCGGTCTTGGGTGCCGTCGGTCTTGGGTACCGTGATCAAAGAATTAACATACGGACTGTTAGAGTGCTCAATAATCCCATCTTCAAGCATCTGGTTAATTTGTGCCTCAACTGCACTCTGATAAGCGAAAGGTACAGGATATCTATGTCCTGTGAATACTGACCTATCAATAACGTTCAATGAATGTGTATAGCGATTGGCCATACCAATGCGATCCTCAAAAACTCTCCTATTACACAATAACACATCATAGAGCCGAACACATTGTTCCACCTCTATATTACCCTGAAATGCAGCATCACGTAACGAGTCCTCTAGACTTCCGTTCGTAATCACACTGCCCACAAAACATGGAGAACCCCGCTCTACGGCTGGCGATATCTCATTTAAAGTACAAATCACACCTACAATACTACTTCTCTGAATATGGTCATTGAACGCTACTTCTACTTCAGAATCTCCCCATTTAAATTTCAAACTCCCTACATCATAACATAAGTTACCAGACACTCTACTTAGCCACTCTGAACCCAAGATAACACTGAATACTAAATTTGGAATTACAAGGCAAATCTGCTTCTCTACATGATTATTAATTTTAATGTCTACTAAAACTTGCTTAGAAATTACTTTAGACCTCTTCCCAACAGTTGTGATAACAAAAGTGCTTTTAATTGGCATCTCCTCAAAATTTACTCCAGTTCCTTTCATTTTATCATAAAATGCGCTACTTATGCAACTCTTCATACAACCACTATCAATTAAAACATCTGTGTACGCCTCGGACATGTTAAATTTAACTATGGGGCTCTTACTAGCCACTTCCTGAATAATACCTTCATCATTTAGTTCATGTAATAATTCATTTCTTACATTAGGTCATAGGGTTCCTGTATAATTGTATGGACAGGGCATGTTACCGACTGAGATTCTGACCTTACTTCGCAGCCTGGTTCGCGTTTAAGGAACCGCTACAGCTGGCCGTAGTACTACTAACTACTGAACTGGTCTGGTTGTTCTGGGCTGTGTTGTCATTGTTTGGCTGTATATTACTACCACTAGGCTGTCCTCTTCCTTGACCTCTATTCTGGTTGTAATTATTGTCATTATAATTTCTCCCTTGATTTCCCCTGAAATCATTGTTTCTCCCTTGATTTCCCCTGTAATCATTGTTCCTCCCTTGATTTCCCCTGAAATCATTGTTCCTCCCTTGATACTGATTACCATAGCCATTTCCTCTGTTCTGATTTAGCTGATTATTATTATTTCTATTTTGAGCGTTGGCCCCTTCGCCACCGTTCCCTTGAACTTCCTGATGCCTGGCTTCATTAGGCCTATTATTATTATTACCCTGGTTCCTATTGAAATTGTCCTCATAACCCCCTCTCCCTAGTGCATCAAATGTGCTTAACAAATTTTCTACTTGTGATATAGTCTTTACATTCTGGATACAAGCAGCCTCCTTGATCCTATAGGGAAAGTGCCTGAGTAGCAACCTCACCACATCACTTTCCTTCTTCAAGCCATCCAGATATTTACACACTAATACCTGCCCTAAAAAGTATTCGGTCATGGTGGAGCTTCCTTTAGGGTTATATTTACCACACACTACTCCCTCACGATGCTGCGACTGAATAACCTCATTCCAGAACTTTTCACAGAATTTCATTTTAAAATCATTAATATCGGTAAACTTGTCTCTGTAGACAGCAAACCAATTCCTCGTTTCCCCCACAAACACTTGTTCTAAAATTTCAACTACCTGGCACCACTCAATACTACCATTTTCCAACCTCTCCCCGAATTTATTTTCTATAGTGTTCATGAACTCCATTGGGCACCCCTGTCGATTGCTGAACTTACCCAGTTCTACCTCCCTGTGTGTGCTATTCACAAAAACTGGCCTATTCTGACTATTTTCTTGCCTGATCCTAGCTTTTAATTTTAATTCTAATTCTGCGATTTTCTCCTCAGCCTTCCTCTCAATACTGTTTACTGTTACTTTAATGTTTCCTTCTGATTCTTCTACTGTATCATATAGCTTTGCTTGTTTCTCCTCAATCTTGCTAATGCTCTCGCTATTACTCTCTCTTAAATCATTTACTTCTGCAACTATTTGCGAGTGGACTTTCTCAATTCTACCCCCCAGCTGTTCCTTAACCTCTTTAGTTGATACTTGAATCTTGTCAATTTCTCCCCCCAATTTCTTTTTAACCTGCAGTGTTTCTAATTTAACTAATTCCTTTAAATTTTCAGCCTGTGTGCTGATTCTACTTTCCAACTCCTCCTGTACTTTTCCTAATTTCTTGTCTACATCTGCAATGATCTCTTTAACCTTCTCTTCCATTACTCCTCTGATTTCTCCTCTAATCTGCTCCATTTTCACACTAATTTCCTTGTGGTTCTTATCTAATTTTGCATTATTCTGTTCTAATTTTTTATTTAAAGCTTCTGTACTTTCTTTATTTTCCCTACTGTTTTGTTCTAATTTGGCGTTTAAGGCATCTGTACTTTCTTTATTTTCCCTACTGTTTTGTTCTAATTTAGCGTTGTTTTGTTCCAGTTTAGCATTTAAAGCGTCTGTACTTTCTTTATTTTCCCTACTGTTTTGTTCTAATTTTGCATTTAAGGCATCACTACTAACTTTGTTCTGATACATGAACTCGATAAGTAAAGTTTTTAATTCTGGTTGGCCGCCTACACTCCCTGTTTCAGTATCGGGATTTACCTCCGCTACCCCGGTACTACCATCACTCGGCATACTGCTCGTATCATCACTCTCCAGTTGATGACCACTACGTAACCTCATCTGTCTTTCTTTCTCATCCCCCATAATGATATACACTGATACAGACAAATAACCCCCAAAATACAGGCACAGAAATATATACCCTTCTCCTTCCACAAATGTTATTAGGTTTTCAGCCCCAAGTTGTCGGCGACAATTGTAACGTTATTTAGTGCCCCTTGTTGGTAGCGACATATGTAATGGTTTTCACTTTGCTCAACGTTGAGCGTACAAGTGTAGCAGTCTTGCTGCCCCTAACTGTTGGGTGATAAATGTAACTGTTTTCCTTTGCCTAAGCTATGTTGTTTTAATGGGCGCCAAGACCTCAACGCAATGTTGAAATCTAAATTTGTATTTAACAACGTCTAGCTCTGGTAGAACACCTTCAAGAATCTATTCACTCAGATCGTGGTATGATTTGATCATTAACCCAACAAACAATTGTATCAGGAGAAGGAATGGTCTATATCTAATGCTACCTACTGAAAGCAAAGATTGCATTGTAAAAGAAATGAATTTATTATATAAAACAAGTATAGCAAAATTGATAATAATAATAATAAGTTTAAAATTTAAATTGGAGCGTTGCGATTTTAATATTACCGATAGAAAATTACGTGAAAACGGAGTCTGATAAATTATTGAATTTACTCTTATTCCCAAGCTATGGAGTTACTGAAATATGAAATATAAAACAAAGAGAAACGAGAGATTGCGTATTTCTGCATCATTCGCGCTTACCACTGGAAATGGCCAAAGCCTTTCCCTCGTACTGGATGATGCTGTGAGCTTCCCACAGTCTCCTGGATGTCGTCATCTTCGTCGACGTTTGATGATATACTCGTAGATTTGAAGATTTATGGTCCGAACCTCGGAACCAACACGTACAACCACACTGGTTAAGTTTTACAAAAGTTAGTCCTCCACTCCACGGAACATCGGAGCGACTCCCGCGTGCCACCGTACTCGTTAAGTTTTACACAGATTGTCCTCGTTCCACGGAACATCGGAGCGACTCCCGCGTGTAACCATACTTGGCAAGTTCTACACAGATTGTCCCCCACTCCACGGAACATCGGAGCGACTCCCGCGTGTAACCATACTTGGCAAGTTCTACACAGATTGTCCTCCACTCCACGGAACATTGGAGCGACACACACTTGCAACCGAACTAGTCAAGTCTTTCACAGATTGTCCCCCATTCCACGGAACATCGGACGATATATGCCCCTGTCGGCTCCCCACCTCGGTACCGACTTCCAGCTTACGTGGTCTTCACTGATTGGCTCTGCCACCCCGCTACTTCCCCTTCTCTGGCTCATTACACACGGCGCGCGGATGATGAAGTCTATTTCCGTTCCAACTATCCGCCTTTTCTTGACGCTGCAACCCAAGCTTGCGTAATACTTCTTGACAAGAATCAGCCCGTATCTGAATTTCCAGTGAGTCATGTCTCTCATAATATCCTAACTGACGAAACTCCGTAAAATTCCGTAATCACATAATTTTCTATGATATTGTCGTTCGTAATAATTTGCTTGATAGCGTTTTCTAAGACATAGAAAACCTATCTGTATGCTTATAATTTTTATAAAATGCTCCGAAAAATATCTTAATAATAATAATAATAATAAATTAATAATAATAATAATAATAAATTAACATGAAAAATTCTCTTGGCTGAACAATTTGCCGCGTAAATAAATATAGACTGGCTTCCTACTGACTTATGCCAGTGGCATAAAAACCCCTCGAAAAACACGTTACAGAGTGACAACTGGCAACTGACCCCCTGTTCACGTGGTCGCCCCTTCTTATTCTCTTTCCCGATTCAGACCGGCGTGTTAGCGGAATTTGTTCACCTACTGGTGTTAGTTATTGTTGTTTTAAGGGGCAAAACTACGAGGTCATCTGCCCCTTATGATGGCCTACATCGTATGGTGTAATGGTTGCCTCATGCGTGTAGCTGTCTGTCCAGTATGGCGCTGTAGGATTCCTTCATTATTATGGGATTTGGGGCGTTTTCGTAGTAAGGGACCCTGGTACAGGGCTGGGTGTAGTATTGCCCAAAATCATGACAGGCTTTATATCTTATATTCAGGCAATATTGATGTTGTAGCTCCTTTGTTCTATTATAAGTTGTGTTTCTATTAACATTTATGTTATCATTTCTTTCTTCAGGTACAGCAGAGAATGGAGGTACCATACGGAAGAGAAAGTTTGGATAACGCAAGCGCCAGGGATGGGTGTTGTTGAGAAGACTTCAACGTACGAACGTGGCACATACTACTTTTTTGATGCCCAAAACTGGAGAAAGGTCGCCAAGGAGTTTCATCTGGACTACAACAAGTTGGAAGGACGACCACACCTGCCGCCATCATTCCACCCAACTCAGCCCGTTGTATGACCGCGACAGTGAGGTGCAGCTCAGGGATTGGATTCAGGGCACAGACTTACATAGCAGGCACATTAACAGTTCAATTTGTTCAGGTCCTACAACGTGACTGTTAGGGACAACCAAAGCATCTGACATATATAAGTACAACATGTTTCAATATATTAAGTACAAGTTATATTCAACATCATTTTCATATGTCATAGTTAATGTACATTATTAAAAAAATGATTAAAACATTTAAAATTATTTTTCATGTGTGAGATCTGTGCAAGTTGAATTCTTCTAACCTGTGATATAATTTGCCTTGAATCCCATTCCATTGTTTGAATTGGATGTTCATGTGATGAACGAACTGAACTCACTAGTCCTTCGAACTCATTCCTTGGCCAAGATAACGAACTGTGGACCTACTTTTACGCTGAGGCTCGGAGAAGGGAATTATTTTAATGTTTCTGTTCTTTTTTTATTTTTTGTTTCGAGATCTGTATGTAGAAGTGATGGATGTTTTTGAGCCATGTATAAAGAAAAAATAAGAATCTTTAAGTAAAAGAAAAAATGTCCAAGAACAATAAATGTTTTCATTTCTTGTAAGGACTCCTTTATTTATGTGTTGGTATATTAATTTAATGGCACAACAAAGAGCCGTGTTTGCTGGATGATTAAGCTACAATCTGCATACACTGTATGCTAACTACAGGAAAACAACATTGTTGGCATGAACTCCAAAATGTGATCCTATACCTGATTTGATGAGTTTTTCCCCATCATATTCCTTGGATAGTTCCACTCCTTTGGTACTTGCAGTTAATCCTGTATTTAAAAAAAAAATTGGGACAGGGATAGGTGGTTTGTTTGTTTGTTTGTTTGTTTGTTGTTGTTGTTGTTGTTGTGTTTTTGGTTGATTTTTTAGGGGGGGGGGGGGGGGGAGAATAGATTGAAGGAAGTAAGAAATACCATACAGTAGGGCTTCTAACATTTCAATATTTTGGTATCATTCTAATGAACTTATGGGCCGATTGCAGAAACGATGACTAGTTTTAAGATTTAGACAATGTCTACCTAGACGACGTCTAAGTAATGATCTTTGTTCTGTTGCTTAGACAGTGATTAACCGGTGTCTAGCTAGACATCGTTTATGTTTCGATTTCAGTACGAAAACGGAAATAGAAGTGTCTACCATGCTACTCTTTGCCAGCTGCAACCAATGAAAACACATCGATGCTGGCACCATCATTAATCAGCTGATGATGAAAGAAATCCATTCCTAACAGCTGCGGGTTTAAGAGTTACAGGAGAAGAAGGCTTTGTTGGACATATATTTAATCGAGAAAGAGATTATAAAGAAATTGCATAACCTGCCGCAATGGCATGAATCAGTGAATTAAACAGTGAACAGAATAATGTAAGTGAAATAATAATTAATAAATATATTTTTCTTTTACTTGAGGTGATCTTGTCTTGGCATGACTTCTAGCGGTTGAAGTAATTATCAATTACGAGCTGACGCCATCTGTTTTGTCATATCATCAGCTATCGGATCAACAGGCACTTCATCATCTGGTAAGTCTGCTTCCAGGTCAAGTTCAACGCGCTGCACAGCGAGGTTATGTAGCACAGCAGTTGCAATGATGATTTTCATGGTTTTTCGTACTTTCGTTCGCAGACCATGTGCAAGACAAGGAAATCTTCTTTTCCACGAACCAAAAGTTCTTTCTACTACATTTCTGGCCAGGACATGCGCTCGGTTATAACGCGTATCAGCTGCGTTCCTTGGATTCAAAATCGGAGTGAGTTTTCTAAGTATGTCTTAAAAGTGTAGCCAGAATCTCCGACAAGATGTCCCCAAACCTCTCCTCTTTCCAGGCGGTCGTGAATAGTGGTATTGCGAAATATTCTGCTGTCGTGGGTCGAGCCAGGCCATCGAGCAACAATACTCCTCATTTTCATATTTGTGTCACATATCACCTGAAATGAAATAAAAATCCGCTGTATAGAGTAGTAGGCTTAAACCATAGTGGTAGTAATACTTTATTTTGTTGCCGCTGCTGCTACGTGTTGTAAAGGAGCGTTAACATGATCTCGTTAATCCGTATTTTTATCCACTGTTGTGCATGCCGTATAATGAAATGTAGTTTTGATTATATTGTTGTCGTAGGGTGAGTACAAATAACAGCGACAACGGAAAAAAGAACTACTCTGTAGTAGTGTTGTGTGTACTTACTTGGCAGTTAATAGAATAGAATCCCTTCCGATTCATGTACGTGACAGCCCTCTCACGATCGGGACAAGTTATTCTGATATGGGTACAGTCAATAGCACCTAATATTCCGGGAAGTTAGCCCTAGAAATAATAAAATAATCACGTTCCACAGTGTAAGAGATAACACTGGAGTTCGCATTATATATATATATATATATATAGTCTATACACGTCAATATACAAAAAACAGTGTTCATGACAAATATAAAGGGAGCCCCATCTACTATTCTTGTGAAAGACACCGCAATTCAAAAAGTTCCTGCAGTGAAGTACCTAGGGGAGTGGATTCCAGCAAATGAGAGTGAGACCTTAGCAATAGACACTAGATGCACGAAACTGGAAAGGGTCTACCACTCCTGTAAGAGCATCTACACATCCAAATGCCTCTCTAAGAACCTTAAACTTCTACATTACAACTCAGTAGTAAGACCTTCCGTTCTATATGCCTTTGAGTGTCTCCTGACGAACCGGTAAGGCCCACTGAGGAAACTAGAACTCAAGGAACGGAAAATACTTAGAAGGATTTTAGGACCAATAAGGGAAGAGGGTGGTACTTACAGGATCAGGCACAACAATGAGCTCTATGATCATCAAGAAGATATCGTCACATCCATGAGGAAGAGACGATTAGCTTTCTACGGACATCTGAGACGCATGGGTCCAGATAGACTTACCAGCCAGATCTTCACCATGACAGGAAGAGGGAAAGCGTCCAAAAACAAATGGATCACCACAGTGAAGTCAGACCTACAGCAATTTGGAATTTCATCAAAAAACATACAGGATCGATCACAATTCCGACAGATGATTCAACATGGTGTCTTTCCAGTGTCTCTCACCAGCAGGAAGAGTACAGGGACTACCAGACCGAAGTGGACACAGGAAAGAAAGCAGACACACAGCCAGAAGATGAAAGCTGCCTGGGCTAGGAAGAAACATAAATTCCTTACAAGAAGTCAAAACGAGCCCCGTGGTCCTCAGTAGGCCCAAACGAAAAGAAGAAGAAGTCTATACACGTTATCAAGGAGAGCTGATAGTTAGAAATCCACAGAAAGAACAATTATTTACCTGGATAGGACAGCGAAATCATTCCTGATAGTGGGTAACTCATCATTATTAGGGAAGTTGATAAATCTCCTCCTCAAACTATTGATGGCAGTCACAACACGATCTACTGTCCGGCACACAGTCGCTGCGTTGACATTTATAGTATCGCCATTCATAGTATAAAATGCACCGGTTGCCAAAAATCGTAATGTCAGAAGGAACTGTAGGGTGACAGGTAATGGGCAACCCCTGGTGTCGTGCTCGAGAAAATCTCCCACGTCACGCAACAAGTCCCTCACAGTTCCTTTTAGAAAGCGAAATCTTATTTTAAACTGTGCATCTCCGTACATTTCAAAAGGATTGCTCCGATCTCGCAGCATCCGACGTACAGGAGGCCGTCTGACTAACAACTCTCTCCTGAATCGTCTCAACATAGCGCTATAATTTATATGCTCCATAGTAAACAACCACCAGCTGAGATTCGCTCCTACATTTGGGGTTAAACAGTGTTCTCGGCAGTGCTTAAACATGGATCCTTAAACGCCGACTTTAGACGATGTCTAAGTGATAAATAACGTCTTCGCAATGCGGAAGCCATAATTAGACATTGTTTAACCTTAAACAGCGTCTAAATACCGTCTCTGCAATCGGCCCACTATGTTTAAGGAGAATAAAATAGGACGGTTGGAGATTATACTTTCTCAAATGATAAAAATAAGTAGGATGATACCAATAAATGAAATAGTTGATCCTAAGGTGGAGATAACATTTCTACAGTACCCATGAAGTATTTTTATTACCTTCGATGTATGTATAATTTCACTGCCTTTGGCCATGTCAATGATTTATAAATCTGGTATGGAGTTTTTTAACCTTGTGATGCCAAATGAAAACCTGTCTGATGCCGTGGTAGGAGGAGGATGAGGGGAAAGGAACTAGCTATCCTCCTGCATAAGCACCCTAGCTTAGGATCCTTGGTCATAGTCAAAAGCTCTCTCAGGTTGTCTATGTCCCTTCCAGATGTGGTACTCAGATAATGATTATAATTTCATAATGTCATTGCCGCAAAAAAAAATCTAAGCTGCTTATTTGGTGATAGAAATTCAAATGTGCAAAAAAATCTGTATTTGAGAGCCAAACTAACACAAGTCCAACACCAGAATAATTTGTTTACGGACCATCTTATAAAATAACATAAAAGAATAGCCCTTTAGTATAAGGTTCTGATGTGAAATTTACACTGCATTCCCGATACTTTGCGGGTGGTTGATTTGCTTTGCACTTAATTCGTGAGTTTACTAGAGTGCAACAGTTGTACCATATTGACTCGTATATCAGCCTTTTTTTTAATACCAAAGAGCCCGTCAGCTAAGCTCCGGATGTACTGCAGCCTTGAGGCTTATTGTACTGCCCTGTGTACTCAGCACTAGTCCATTATCCCTGTGTCTTTAATGAGATAATACAGTCCCATGATGGACTGTTTTAATTTCTTTTGGTTCAACTATCTATCTCCCAAAAAGATTGAATCTTCTACGATCTAGAGCTTCGCAAGAATAGATTATGTGATGGGCTGTCTCCGTTTCCTTCCCACATAGTCTGCAGTCTAGGTTTCCTTTGATTATGACCATTTTGTTTAGGTGCTTTTTCACGGGAGCATGGCCCGTGAGAAGAACCATTATGTATCTTGGCTGAATTTTCTTGCATTTGAGTAATTTTTCAGCTATTTTCTTACATGGTCCGTTGATGAACATTTTCCCATGTTTAATGTCCGGGTTTGTTTTCTATCTATTCCTATGTTCCTTTTTGATCCAGTCTTTAATAGCTTCTCTTATGGAGCATTTGGATACTCCTAGAGCCGGCTCTGGTTCAGGAAAAATTGTTGCCGATCCCTTTCGAGCGAGCTCATCGGCTTTTTCATTTCCTTCAATGCCCTTGTGTCCTGGGACCCATATCAATTTGATGTTATGTTCCCCCAGTTTAGTTAGGGCATTAAGACATTCTTCCACCATTCTTGAGTTCACTTTAGGGCTTATTAAAGCCTTCAGTGCTGCCTGGCTGTCTGAGTATGTCATCATCATCATCATCTTGCACAGTTTCCAGCCACTGGCCGGGTCTGTTTGGAACACAAGCCTCTCCAACGTCTTCTGTCTTCCCACCATCTCTCAGCCTCCACCCTTGTCCAGTCTTCTCCTCTCTTCTTCACGCTTTCTTCCACCCCCTTCAGCCACCTGTCTCTCGGTCTTCCTCTCGGTCTCTTTCCTTCCCACTTCGTCTCGTGTACTCTCCTGGGTATCCTCTTCTCCCCCATTCGTTTTACATGTCCATACCATCTAAGTCTTGATTTCTCTATACCATCCTGTAATGGTTCCTCCTTCATTAATTCTCTGGTTCTCTCATTTCCTATTCTGTCCATCTTTGCAGCTCCAATACTGCTTCTCAAGAACCTCATCTCACTGGCCTGTATTTTGCTCTTCTCCCTTCCTTTCATAACCCAGGTCTCCGAGGCATACGTCAGGATAGGGACATAGTACGTCCGATTTATGATCTTTTTGCTGTTCTGAGGGACATCCTTGCTCCATAACATGCTTCTCACACTCCTCCGAAATGCTTCTGCCTGCCTCCCCCGCTCATTTATTTCTCTATCGTTTCGTCCATTATCTTGTATCAGGCTTCCCAGATACTTGAAACTCTCCACTTTCTTCAGCTGTTCCCCACCAATTGTTATTCCCGTTGTGGTTCTTTCCTTCTTCCTTGTTGTGATCACCATCTCACTCTTATTTATGCTAAATTTCATCCCATATCCTTTCATTATTCCTTCTCACATGTCCAACTGTTCCTGTACCACCTCCTCCTTGTTTCCCCAAATCATCTGCAAACACCATTGCTTTCATCTTTCCTTCCCCAATTACTTGTGCCACTCGGGTCATTATGTCATCCATCACCACAATGAAAAGTAACGGTGACAGTGCACTTCCTTGTTTCAGGCCGTTTCTCTGTTCCAACCAGTCTGATCTCTCTCCTCCCACTTTCACACAGCTCACGCTTCCCTTGTACATCTCCTTTATCCTCTTTATAGTCCATTTCTCTACTCCTCTATCCTCCAGGAACTTCCATACTTTGTTTCTGCATACACTGTCATATGCTTTCTCAATGTCCAGGAAGGCCATCAGTAGATCTGTTCCATACTCATAGTGCTGTTCTTGTAACTGCCTTACAGCAAAAATCAAATCCACTGTGGACCTTCCTGCTCTGAAGCCATGTTGTTCTTCCCTCATCCCTCCTTCTATCCTTGTCCTAATTCTCTTTTCCAAAACTTTCTCGAAGATCTTTGCACAATGACTCATCAGTGTTATTCCCCGATAGTTTCTGCAATCTGTTCTACTACCTTTCTTGAAGATCGGGACAATTATTCCTTTTTTCCAGTCCTCTGGGGTCTTCCTTTCCTTCCATGCTGTCCTCATCACTCGGTACAACCACTGTATCCCCACCTCTCCTGCTGCTCTCACCATCTCCACACTCAACTCATCCACACCCGGTGCCTTCCCTCCTTTCATCTTGTTCACTGCATCTTCCACTTCTTTCCATGTTAAGTCCTTTTCTGTTTGCAGTTCATCTTCCTCTTCCCCGATTTCTTCCTCCTCACCATCTTTTCCATTTGGGTTCAGAAGTTCTTCAAAATATTCTTTCCACATTTTCTTCAGTTCTTCCCTATTTTCTATCTTTGTCCCCTTTTGTTCACCATTCTAACATAATCCGTAGGATCCTTACGCCTCTTATTTTTTACCATCCCATACAGGACCTTTTTTGTACCTTCACTATCCTCCTTCATCATCTTTGTCCACTCTTCCATCCACTTTCTTCTCTCCTTAGCCACTACTCTCTTCGCCTCCTTCTTTCTTTCCTGGTACTCTTCCCTTGCCTCTACCGTCCTATTTTGATACCACCTCCTAAAGGCTCTATTCTTTTCCCTTACTATATCTTTTGTCTTCTCATTCCACCATGGTGTTTCCTTCCACCTCTTCTTACTACTTGTCCTCCCACATACTGCTTCTGCTGCACCTACTAGTGTCTTCTTAAATCTAGCCCATTCCTCTTCCACCCCTCTTTCTTCATCTGTTGGAATTCCTTCCTTTACCATTTTGAGGTACTCGACCCTTCTATCCCCTTCTTTCAGTTTCCATATCCTTATATGTCTTTCCTGGTTCTCAGTCCCTTTCTTCTCCTTACTCCCTCTCAGGTTCATTACCAGCAATTGATGGTCGCTATCCAGGTTCTCCGATGGTATAACCTTGATGTCCGTGATGTTCTTATTTAGTTCTTTCTCATACAGTATATAGTCGACCATCGACTCCCTGGTCAAGTCATCACTATACCATGTGATTGTGTGGCTCTCTCTTTTCTTAAACCAGGAGTTCCCAACTAGCAGGCTGTTCCTCTGGCAGAAGTCCAACAGTCTCTTTCCTTCCTCATTTCTTCCGCCCCAACCCTCTGGTCCTAGAACACTCTCATAACCTTGTCTTTCTCTTCCTACATGGGCATTGAGATCCCCCATAACAATCATATTTCTTCCTACCAGCTGCTTCTGCAATTCCTCTTCAAACTCCTCCTTCTCTTCAGAGGTGCAGCCTACTTGTGGAGCATACACTTGCACTATTTCTATGGTCTCTCCCCTCAATGCTACTTTCACTTTCATCATTCTATCACTTATCTCCTCACTTCTTCTTTCAAACCATCTCGTACTACTACTCCCACTCCATTCCTCTTTCCCTCGTTCCCACTCCAGTACAGTCTATAGCCTTTTCTCAGTTCTCTCCTTCCTTCCCCTTTCCACTTTGTTTCTGCCAATCCCAATAAATCCAACTTCCTTCTTTCCATCATATCCACTATCTCCTCCACCTTCCCCGTCAGCGTTCTTAGGTTTAAAGTTCCAAATCTTAGTCCGTGTGTACAGCCGTGTCGTCGTCTATTAAATCCATCATGTCCGAGGCGCGTTCCATTTTTGAAAGCATTTGGTTTGGTCTGAGTATGTAATAATCTTCTTATTGGTATAAGATCTTTTTATATTTTCATATATGCATTGTAGTATTGCATAAACTTCTGCCTGGAATACCATGGGATATTTTCCCAGGAGAAAGCTAATGCTTTTTCCTGGTCTCATTCCGCATACTCCCGAGCCTACCCCTGAGTCGTCTCTTGACCCGTCTGTGAACCAGATCAAAGTTTCCTCAGGATGCTCGGGTTCTGTCTTCCAGGAGTCTGTTTCAATTATTACTTCAAATGTTTTATTGAAGTTATATTGTTTAGGAGTGTAGTCTGATCGCATATCAAGTATGGAGTCTTCTACAGAGTTTATGATTGATATTCCCGATTGTGAGTCAGGAATACTTCCAATTTTACCCTGTTTTAGCCTATGAAATGCCATGCTTGCTTCCCCCTTGATCAGAATGTCAAGCGGGGCCAGATCTAGTAAGGCCTCCATAGCCACTGTGGGGGTAGTTTTAAATGCTCCAGTAACTGCTAGGCAGACTTGTCTTTGAATTCTTCCCAGTTGTACCAGAGATGTTTTATTTTTCACCTTGGTCCATCATACCAGTGCACCATATGTTATTGAGGGTCTCAGTAACCTGGTATACAACCAGTGTATTATATTAGGTTTTAGTCCCCACGTATTTCCATACATCCTTCTCACAGTCATGAAGGAGGTTACAAATTTATTATATATTTTGTTCAAATGCTGGTTCCAGGTTAACTTGGAGTCGAGAATTACTCCCAAGTACACTGACCGGCAAAAAAAGTGGAACAGTTAAAAAAGTAATATAAATAGTATAAAATTAGCCATGAAAAAGATGTAATCACATTTTAAAAGCTTTTCACGCATTAGAACAAACATCCGAAACACCCGTGAATAGAAATTGTTAATATGACATGTCTTAGGGTGATTTATCACCCCCAATCTTCGATGAGCCTATCTTAATGGTTTTATGGCGGGAAGCGCACTGTAAGCGTTTAAGGTTTATGAGTGTTGCCGCTCGCTTATTGTTGTTCTAGGGATAACAACTGGCATTTGTTGAACACCTGTGAACCATTGTCATACATTTTAGTAAGTTATCCATGTACAGTTCACGCTAAAACATGCCTCATAGCCATGAAGGAGCTGCACAGGCAGTTGCATTGGTGGAGGATGGCCGCAGCTTCCGTTATGTTGCTGAGGTCATTGGATCATCTCTCGGTAGCATTCATTGTGCAGTCCAACATTACAGAGAACTCCAAACATACGACAGGAGACGAGGGTCAGGCCGTAGAAGAAGCACAAGTGCCAGGGATGACAGATTTCTCACCCTGCCAGTCCTGCGTGATCGCCATACCACAGCAGTCCAAGCACGAAATCAACTGGAAAATGTCAGAAATGTGAGAGTGAGTGAGCGAACAGTAAGAAGGTTTGAAGAAGCTCATCTTTCGTCCAGGAGACCTGCACGTGGACCCGCACTCGAAAGACATCACAGAGAGGCGGCGTCTTCGTTTCGCGAGGCAGCATCTGGGATGGACCCACGAGCAGTGGGCCTCTGTTCTCTTCACTGACGAGAGTCACTTTAAACTTAGAGCTCCTGATGGAAGAGAAAGAGTGTGGAGAAGGCGTGGGGAGAGGTACAGCCCTGTTCCTTTCTCCTCCAGGACTCCATTTGGAGGTGGCTCGGTTATGATGTGGGGTGGCATCAACGTTATGGCCCGCACTGAGTTGGTGTGCATCGATCACAGGACGCTCAATTCCCAAAGGTACATCGAAGAGATCCTGATGAACCATGTGATGCCCTTTGCGCCTTTCATTGGTCAGAATTTCATGCTGATGCAGGATAATGCCCGCCCTCATACTGCTCGCTGTGTTGTACAATATCTGCAGGAAGTGGGGATTCAAACCCTGGACTGGCCAGCTCGTAGTCCTGACTTGAACCCCATCGAACATGTATGGGATATGCTTGGACGGAACGTCAGACCACGTGACCACACCACCTTGGCACAACTGAGAACATCGCTGCTGGAGGAATGGGATCGCATCCCGGCAGATGCCATTCGACGAGTTGTGAACAGTATGCCTGAGCGTTTACAAGGTGTCATAGACTCTAAGGGCGGAAACACTCGTTTTTAGTGACCAGTGTTCTCGTGCAGTGCAGTGCAAACATTAACACTGTTTTGTTTGACAATACGTTTGATAAAAACCAGCCCAAAAGAACATTACTAAAAAATAGAAAATTGTAAGATTTGCAAAATGTAACGAAATTTGTGAGTTAAAGCGTGTTGTAAAACATGTTTGGGTATTTTCTGTAGCCAACCATCTAAAATTTACATGAATAATGCAAATATTGGAAAACCGATACATTTTAGTGGTATAAATTAAGAAATTACATTAAAAGTTAAAGTGTTCCACTTTTTTTGCCGGTCAGTGTATTTTACCTCTCCCTTCATTTTAATTTCTTCGCCTTTTAGAAGCAGGGGACTTGTTTCCTTCAGGTTTCTTCTTCTGGTGAATGGAACGATGGCTGTTTAATGGGGACTTAGTTTAAGTCCCTCATTTTCTGCCCAATTATATACAACTTTAAGTGCCATTTGCATTCGTTCCTTAACGGTGTTAGCAAATTTTCCTTGGACTATAATGACGATATCGTCAACATTGCCAAAGTTATTTAAGTCTAGTTGACTTACTTTATTAAGCAGTCCATCCACAGCAGAGGGGATAAGACCCCTCCCTTTGGACATCCCCCCGTGACCCTTGCAGACAGGCTGCTTTCCATACATGTTGTGTGTATCACTCTGCTTTTAAGCAGAGGTTCCATCTAGTCCTCGCTCTCGGGCAGCAGTGATCATTGATTTAAAGGAGGTATTGTCGAAGGCTCTCTCTATATCCAGAAAAGCTCCCAACACTAACTATCTCCTTTTGTTCCAGAGTTTTTTCCAGTCTTTGAACTACTTGGAAAAGAGCTGTCTCTGTTGACATACCGGCTTGTTAGGCATACTGGTTCCGGTGCAGAGGTCTCTCAGCCAGGGCATCATCCCTGATGTGTCTGTCAAGCATTTTCTCTAAAGATTTTAGAATTAAAAACATGAGTGTGAGAGGTCTGTAGGACTTGGCCCGGTCCATAACTTTCCCAGGTTTGAGTATGAATACTGCCCTACAGTGTCTCCACCCCATTGGTATATAACCTAGAGCTAAACTAGCTCTTAAGTATATTAATCATAATCCTCACAAGCATTTGAAAGCCTTCTTGGAGCATGATGGGCATTATTCCATCACTTCCTGGGGATTTATACGGTTTAAATGAGAAGATTGCCAATTTTAAAGTTTCATAGTTGACCACCTATCATGCTATTTCCCAGTCTCTCCTGTCTGTTTTCCAGGATGGAAACTCCAGTTCCAGGCTATCCCAGCCTCTAGGAGGTTCTTCTATGATTTCCAAACCTTGGAGAGAATTTTTGAAGTCTGACACATTCCAGAATCTCGTCTATCTCCGTGCAGTACCTTCTCCAAGACTCTCTCTTTGCCGATCTTAAGGCTTTGTTGTAATCAGTCATGGATCTCCTATATTCCTCCCATTTTCCTGATTTTTTAAACTGCATTAAACAGTCTTCTTACCTGTTTTCTTTGGTCTGCTAGGTCTTGACTCCACCAAGGGATATTCATGTAGGACTGCCTGGCTACCAGAGGGCAGGTTTCTTTGTAGGCTGATTAATGCATCCTGTACCGGGTGAGTTAGCCGTGGTCGTTACGGCATGACTGCTGGCAGTCGCTCACATCCGGGAGGCGAGAAGGTTCGAATCCCCCCGCCGGCAACCTTGAAGATGGTCTTCTGTGGTTTTGCCTCTTCCTTCCAGGCGAATGCCGGGGTTGGTCCCTAACTATAGGCCACAGCCGCTACCTTCCAATTCCTCGACCTTCCATTCCAACTATCCTCCCCAACGGTACTTATAGCTCACACATTGGGTGTCCGTCTCGAAGCGGCTACAAAACTGGCGAGCTGAACATGTCCTCGGACACTCCCGGCACTAAAAGCCATACGCTGAAATAAAAATTCCATCCTGTAATTGCTCTGCAACAATTTCAACTTGTTCTGTACTTTTAAAGTTTCTATTTATTCCCCTGAGATTCTGATCTAGTTCTCTTTTGAAGCTGTCCCAGTCAGTTCTCCGGGGATTCCTGTAATATTCTGTTTGTCGAGCTAATCCCGCCATGTCGAATCCTATATATCTGTGGTCTGAACAAATTACTTCATCAGATACATGCCATTCACTTACTCTGCTCCCTATGTAGGTTTTTTTTTTTTGTCATTTCGGCCATCAATGGACCACGATGTTCTTCACTCATTTGATCACTGTAATGCTTGTTTTCTTGTCTGCCAGTAGATCTTCATTCTTGATGAATGTTCAGCTCTCCTTTCTTCCGTCCACTTGCAGTGAGGGCGAGGCATCACAGATGTTAAAGGGTGTAGATTACTGGTTGATTTAACAGCCTTTCTGAACAGGTTCCTATCCCAAACCAGAGCTTGATTGATTCGAGCTTCTGTTAGGTCCTTTTCAACTTGCATCGACCATTTACAATAGGAATTTTTTTTAGAGATTGATGAGTGTATTCGATATGAAAGTCGATGATGCTCCATCCGTTCCAAATGTCCAAAGAAAGACATTCTCCTTTTTCTCATCACACTCACCAAATCTTCTATATGTTCAAATAATTCATTGTTATGTCTTCTTTTGTGAGTACCATTATCATTAACAGGTCCAAATATTTTCCTTAGAATTTTCCGATCCTTAAGTTCTAATTTTCTCAATGGGCCTTTATTTGTCATCTGTAAAAATTCTGCGGCATACAGTGCTGACGGCCTAATTACTGTGTTATAATGACAAAGTTTGACATTCCGGGACAAGCTTTTACTTTTGTAAATGTTTTTGCAGGTTTGAAAGGCACCTTCCAATTTGTTACATCTGCTCTCAATGGCAGCTATTTCTGAATTATTAGGGGTGATCCATTCCCCTAGGTATTTAAATTTTTGGACTTTTTAATTTTTTGCAGACCAATCGTGATGAATTTTGAGGCATCTTTGACATTTGTGATAAAATTAGTTTTATGGAAGGCCACTTTAAGTCCAGTTTTAGCAGCTATGATTTGTAGTTTATTAAGTTGGTCAGTGGCCTCTTCCATTGAATTAGCAAACAAAGCAATGTCATCTGCAAAAGCGAGACAGTTTATATTCAGGTCTTCTTTTTTATAACCAATTCGAATACCATAATTATCTGGTAAGATTGTTAACCATTCTCTTATAATTTTTTCCAAGATACAGTTGAACAGCATTGGTGATCCCAGATCACCTTGTCTACAGCCAGTCTTGATTGCAAAGGCTTCGGACAATTCACCACGAAATTTGACCTTAGAAATGGTGTTTTCTAAGCTTGCTTTGAACAAATTAATTGATTTATTGTCTAGGCCAAACTCACGTAAGGTGTTAATTATTGTGTCTCTATGAATGCAATCATAAGCCTTTTGAAAGTCCACAAAAGTCACAACATAAGGTTTTGATCATACCGTACAGTAGGAAATTATGGTCTTAATGTTATGAATTTTTTCAGGACAGGATCTTGATTTCCTGAAACCAGCTTGATATTCCCCTAACTGACGGTCTAATATCAGTTCTGCTCTGTTCAGAAGAGCCCTTGCAAATATTTTGTACGTTACCGATACCAGTGAAATACCTCTATAGGGGGTAGAAAAAGTTATATCGATAACCTCCTGTCTGTTTTTAATCACAAAGGTTGGTTTATTTCCTTTGTTCAGTATGTTCAAATTACATTCCAGAATGAATTCTAATAAGGTCTCACCACTGGGGTGGTCGTTGGTGCTTCCCCAAGCCAGGTTGTGTGAGTTGGCGTCACATCCTAGAATTAGGTGTCCGCCTTATTTGTCACACCTTGTAACCAAGTCCATTACTTCCTTGGTAGGTGGTAACTGTTCATCATCATAAGGAAGGTATGCAGATCCAAGGATAATTCTCCTTGACCCTTCCTTTGATGTCTGAATTACCACTGTCTTGAGGTCTCTGGAACAGAAATCCATCAACGGCAGTAGCTTTATTCCTTTTTTTGGTAAGTATACAGGTTCTGGGAGTCTGGTTTGTCCGACTGAATATCAGTTCACCTCCAACCCCTTCCAATCCCTTTAGTTTGCCTTTTACAGCCTAGGGTTCCTGAATGAGAGCCAGGTCACAGTCTCTCATCATTACACACAGCGCTGTTGAGGCAGCCCTGCTATGTTGAAGATTTTTCTGGACCACTCTCATTCACACTCTTGGGTCTGGGTTTGCCCTTTAATGGTTTGAAGGTTTGAAGGTAGAAGACCTTAAATTGTTAAGCTTCTAGATTTTCATAAGAGTCAACGTCCACCGAGAATGCCAAAGTTTGGCATTTCTCGGTCACCTTTCGGCTCATAAGTTGCCATTCACTTACCTGAAGTCCTGAATTCTGTGCCTTTAGTCTCTTTGATGGTTTCCACATCATTTGTAGCTGAGAACCAGACTAGGACCCTTGGCCTCCTTGGAAGATCTTTGGAGTCTACAACTTGTAACTCCATTCCCTCCCAAGGGCTGCCAAGTCTGCCTATGGCTCCGGATAACCAGTGTTTTGTTTGTTCATACTCACAGATCATCCAGAGGATACCCTGTGAGAATTTATTGTCTAGAAATTGTGGTGACACCTGTTCAGGGTTATCATCCAACATTTCTAGAATTTTTCCTTTCGCCAGTTCTGCTAGTTCCTGGTTAAGTTTTTTTTTTTTTTTTTGTCATTACGGCTACCTTAATACCTTTAACAGCATCCCTGTAGCTCAAAGGTTGCGTTGATTCATTCCTTTGATGCTTAGGTTCTCGCTGTTTAGGGGTACTTGATTCTGAACACGGTCTTTTGTAATTTGAGGTCTTTTCGCTCCTGTACGGTTTGTTTTCCGTCCAGGTCCCTTCTCTCATTTTTCTTTCCCTCGTTAGTTTTTTTCCTTTGTGCTCCAGAGAGTTTTTTAGGTTTAATCCCAGTTCCTGACGTGCCTGGTAATGTAACCTCTCCTGGAGTTATTTCAGTCACCTCCATTGTGGAGTCTTCTGATACCGACAAGTCTGTGGATGAGTCCATTCCTTGTATCGTTGTTGAGCTTTCGCTTGAAGTTTTATCTAGATTCTCCATTTGGTCCCACGATTATCAGAGAAATAAATAGTCCACTCCGACAGAGCTCCGATTGTCCAAGCAAGGCTGCATTCTCGGGGAGGTCGCCCAGTTTCCCTGAAGCTCCGTTATTGACGTCCGAAACGGGGGAGGAGCTTACGGTCAGCTGATTCCAATATGGCGGCGAGATAGTGACGAGAAGTAAGCAAGACAGTGATTGGGTGTGCATTTGTTATGGCTTCTAATTTATGATGGCAAAATACTACATATTTTCTTTCATTGATAGAAATATTTTTATAATCAATTTAAATGCAGTGCTTTATTACTACCAGTTAAAAATATTACCCACATGTAGATAGTTAATTTACTGTCTGCTGTTACATCTATGAAGCCTGTACTTGGGAGCCTAGCGGTATCGATGTTTTTATTAATTTCACAATATATACTGTATATCTCACATAACACAAAGGATAATAAAATGAATCCAGCAACCTTGAATTTGCATGAATGTTTTGGGTTCAAAGAAGCGTTACTTGGGATGCTCAAATCATACTTCAATATTGCAAATTTGACCTACATACTTGCTGTTCAAAGGCAAGAATGTTAATTTATTAATCTCTTGCCACAGGCAAGTTAAAATGGAGGCATCCTCTTTATCAATATATTTAATTAAATATTTAAAATACAGATATTTAACAAAGCTGCAGTCCCCATTTGAACTTGTCATAAGCAAACGGAACAGATCAAAAACTACACTTTAAGCCAAATCAAATTCACTCCTCAGCTCGACATAAACCATAATACCAAATAAAACCTATAGAAAACATACTCTCCTTACTGTTGTACAACTTTCAAACCAACTATTTGCACTCAAAACTGAAAAACCCTGAAATGGGAACTAATTAAAGTTAGAATAGCCTAGGCCGATCAGGTCTCCTGCTACATTGCCGCATATGTATACTTAACATCACTATAACTTCCAAGTTACGGCTAAGTGACCTATCTGCCTGATTAGTATAGGTGTTACCGGCCTGCCTGGGGTGATGGGTCACCCGGTACTTAAAACTAAGATTTTACACATTAATCAACTAAATTCAACAGTAAGGAGATCATAGCCAAAAACACAATTTAAGCCAAATCATACTTCAATATTGCAAATATTGACCTACATACTTGCTGTTCAAGGGCAAGAATATAAATTAAGGCTAGGAACATCATTTTTCTTAAATTTTCTAACCATTCGGCTATTGTCAATCGGAAGAACCCCTAAAATAAGTTTACGAAGAGCGGATTACATTCTATGTAGGCCTACGGCACAGAAGTATTAGGCTACAAGTTTATCAGTATTTTTGATGTAGCTAAATCCTTGTGAATACAAATTAGAGACAATAACTATTAATAATCAACAGTACCGGTGCTTATGCTGTGGAAAGAAGTCGTCTTCACAAAAATGCAGACTGCACACTGTCATGTAACGTGTAACACGTTTTCCAATTGACAGCGCCGAAGCCCATCTTTCTCTCTGAACTTTTTGTACAGGAAAGTAGTGAAGAGATTCCGTACCCGCTTTATACGATTTGCAACCGTATACAGAGCAGTACCTTCTCAAATTTGACAAATTCCTTTCTGTTTCCATCACGACGTCAATGCTTCACCATGCTCACCAGTCACTATGTTACAGCTTCAACATTTCTAGCGCGTGGCTGCGCCATCCAACTTTTCTGACGTCAATAGACACATCACCCATGTGCCATGCACCCCTACGGCACGGATTAAGGCAAGCCACACTTAACACCTTGAGGTTGGGGAGGTGGTCCGCGATTTCTTATTCAATATATTCAAAGAAACACTTGTCCGGCTCGTCAGTGGTCAACTGTCGCTACCAGGCAGGTACCGGCTATCCGCCACTTGCCGACGCGTAACGATAACCACTCAAGGTCCAGCGTTAGGGTTTGCAGGATGTTATTCCTTGCCAGGGACCCCCCCCCCCCCTGCTGAGGATATATCTGCCATAATTTCTTGGTTAGTTTTAAGGTCCAAATATAGAGGGGTTGGCTAGTGTGTGAATTTTTTTTATAGCTTGTGACTACCGAACATAATAACAAACAATCCAATTAAACATACTTAATGTTTTCATTGCAACCGCACACGATTTTATTTTCTATACACGTAAGATATTGGGAATATCTGACACAAATCGTCAGTAAATTGTCTAATTTTGGGAGAGTGCAAAAGTGTACGTGCGAGCTTTGCTACAGTGCGGTGCAAATTTGTGGGCGTGCTAAGACATTATGCTGCATATGAAGGAACGTAAAATGGATGCCCCGTTCAGCCCACTCAATCCACTGGTTTCTTCTTTTTCACCAAAAACAAAAATTTGTGCTAGAAGTGTATAGATTTATTATGGGCAACTATTAAACATGGGTGCATGGCAGTTAACGTGTGGTTGAGGCAGATGGCCTTACTGTTCTGTCTCTTCAAAATTGTAATTGTTAACTCGTTTTAGGGGCCTCAAACATCTTGGGCATCAGCCCTGTGTACTTGGGTGTGTATTCAACTCATGATAACCTGTGTTCTTTGGTGGCTGTAGAAGTGTCTGCAACTGTCATTTTTAGGGTTAGGAATGGTGTAGGTGCCCCAGGACTTTAAATAAGGTAGTATCCTTGCATTTACCTGTAGGGAGTGTGGAAAACCATACTTGGGATAAGCTGTCAGTACTGGAATTCCTCTCTTCTTCATCTATCCATTTTGCCTCTCGGCGTCGGGTCTGCCAGCCACTTTCTGTATTCATTCCTATTCCCTGCGAGTCTCCTGGTTTGCTGCAGAGTCCTTCCTTTCTTCTCTGCCACCTCTCCGACATATTGGATCCATTCTTTCCTTGGACGACCTCTTCTTCGAGTGCCTTCAGGCTTTGCCTCATTATTTCTACTTCCTTTCCTGTCAGAGAAGTTAGATTCTATGTAGCCCATCTCACTGTCCTTTTCTCGCAGGGTCGTATCATGTTTATCCATCCGACTCTTCCGTTTGTTCTCTGCATTTGAAAAGCTTCACCCGACATGGGTAATCACCCCTACTTGAGCTAGCTCAGTGGAGGGGCTGCCTCCTCTCAGCATCTTTGCCTATTGGACTTTTCTGTCAGGGTTGTTCCCCCTTATCTGAGCATATCCCGTTTTAAGGCGCCGGAAACTCGCCCTCACCCCTCCCTTACGGGCTGGGATTTGCTGGTTGCATTGCTAGGCAGAGCCTCCCAACTAGGGCATTTCTCAGTATTTACCAGAGACACCTACTCAGTATTGGTGTCCCCACCGAGGCCCAATAACCAGCCATTCACCCTCCTCCTTTCTCAACCGGGCTTGGGACCGGCTATGGCGGAGTTGTACTGGAATTCAAACCACCAATCTCCAGACTTGCTGCAGCTCCCCATCGTGGTGAGCGATTTAACGTGCAATGCTATATTGCAGGGTCCCCTAAAACAACAAATCGTCAACAACATGTGGCTCCCTTTATGAGATTTGTGCTGATAAGTAGTAGTAGTAGTAGTTGTTGGATGATGATGCAAGGTGTACAATATAAATGTATAAACGGAAAAATTACCGCTTGTGGCGAATTCTGCATTTAATGCACAATGTACATTTTTAGGCATGTGGGCACGATTATACACCTGGGCTGTGTGATATGCATGTCGGCATTCGTTTCTCTTTCTTCAAGGTCAGGTGAATGCCAGCATGGTACACTTTGTTTTGTTGTGACCAGTGCACAATGGATCCAATGTTACAATACCTTTGCTAGATCAAGCAACTATTAGATAACAATTTGTGGCTAGATGATACAACATTTCTATTATATATGGGTTTATAGACCCCTCTTGGTGATAGAAATATATCTATTGTTGATTCTTTTCCTTGAAATGGGCTTCAGTTCCCGTTGCGTGGAATAAAACAAGCAAGTTACTAGGGCTGTTCAATAGAAATACATGAAAACATAGCCTTGCCTTTATTGTGAAATAATACTATAGGGGTACCACGTAGAAAAGAATGTTAATAATTTTATTAATGCAGCCAATGGCCATGTATTTTTCTTTTCAGGACGGGTCAGGGAAGGGATTATGAAAGGAAATCGGCCGTGGACCTATTGAAGGAACCGTCCCGGCATTTACCTGGTAGTGAAAATGGGAAACCACGAAAACCATTTTCAGGACGGCCGAGGTGGGGTTCGAACCCACTCTCTCCCGATGCCAGCGAGACACGAGGTAACGCGTTAGCTCTCTCGGCCACCGCGGCGGGACTCACCGTACGTTGCTGCTGTAGAGCTTCCCTCTTCATAAACGACTTCACTCTCCATCCAGCTGGCTGACACCGCAGTCACTGTCAGAGCTGCAATTGTCCTCATCGTCACTCGCTCTCAGTCTCAGTCTGTCCACTTCACCTTCTACAGTATTGTCATGATGCAAATGCTTGCCACGGTGGGTGAGTGGTTAACGTCTCGGATTACCAACCCCAAGCTTGCAAGTTCGCCCCTGGCCATGTTAAGTGATTTTTGAAAGGCGAAAAAAATCACGACATGGATGTCATACGTTGTTGGCACGTTAAAGAACCCATTTGAATTCAGTAGGCAAAATTAATCTCGGGATTTTCCGCCAACACAAAGTTCCTCCATTCTCTACTAGAAAGCGCTGTAGTGTCAAGGAGCTTAGATATCTAACCTCCTCGACTTTCATGGCGTTCAAAGGAACGACGAAATTCGACATGCAAGCTGCCCTCTGGGTGTCAATTAACAAAGCTTGCACCCGGCACCGAGGCCATACGATATTATTATGATACAAATATTCGTCTTCTTTCCTTTTAACATGCTGACAACATTTTTTCCACTCATTGGCTGTGTACTGCAGGAAAAGTTTCCGACATTGACATGACTTAGTCATTGCGCTGCTAGAAGCTGCGGCTTGGTGCGTCCTGTCAGTAAGGCACGGCTTAACAGAATGTGTCCCAAAGGCCAGGTAGAGGGCTGGGGTCGACAAAGGAATGGCACAGTGTTGCCAAGCATCACCATCACCACACATTGTCACGTCTTGTTTCCTCACAACGCAGTTCACTTACTGTCTCCAACATACCGCCCATCCTCTTCTTCTTTTAAGGTGCCTCCAATGGACTGCTCTGCAACTATCTTTACCTTTTATGTCCCCCCAAACCATTTCAAACAGATTGAGATATGGATGGTAAGGGAGAAGACGCAAAGGAATATGGCCATATGAATGGATTATTTCATCCACTAAATAGTTATTTTCGTGCGGAAAGCTCTGAACTATTTTAATAAGTTCAGCTTTAATCATGGATGTATCGAATACAGCTCTGTGATCTTCTAGCCAAAGAAAAATATCGGCCATTAAGCTTGCTTGTGTGGGCACTTCGTCTATTTCATTGCAGTGATATATAACGTTGTCCATGACTATCACACTTGGAGGCAATAAAGCTGGTAGAAGCTGAGTTTTCAACCACTTTCGGAAGTTTACATAGTTCATAGAGGTGTGATTAGTCTCTGTCCAGCTCCGATACTTGCAGTAGCACCAATTTCTTCTTTCGACTGCTAGCACTTCGAAACCATATGAGAGATTGCTGAATGTAAGTCTCATCTATATAAACAGCTTGCCACGGTGGGTGAGTGGATAGCGTGTCGGTCTACTAACCCCAAGATTGCAGGTTCGCTCCTGGCTGTGGTAAGTGATTTTTGAAAGGCGGCAAAAATACGACACACATATCATACGATGTTGGCATGTCAAAAAACCCATTTGAATTCAGTAGGCCGTGTTCATAATGGCAAAATTAATCTCGGGAGTTTCCGCCAAAACAAAGTTCCTCATTCTTCTACTAAAAAGCGCTATAGTGTTCAAGGAGCTTAGATATCTAACCTCCTTGACTTTCATAGTGATTCAAGGAACAACGAAATTCGACATGCAAGCTACCCTCTGGGTATCAAATTACAAAGCTTGCACCAGGCACCCGAGGCCATACGATATTATTATTATCTATATAAACAATATTCCAGCCAATACTTCTTAATTGTCTGATTTGTGTTATGTACCTAATCTTATATATATATATAAAAAGGAATGTCTGTGTGTTCGTTTTTTATGTGTTCATAAACCATTCATCCGATTGCGATCAAATTTTGGTGAGTTGTTGTAAACACTTCCGGGATGATCATAGGCATAGTTAATCCATTTCACAATAGATAGCGCGCGAGTAGTTTAAACAAATGCGTAATGGCGATGCGTTCATATACAATTCGTCCGATTGCGATCAAATTTTGGTGAGTTGTTGTGCACAGTTACGGAAAAGTTATAGGCGTAGTAAATCGAATTTACAATAGATGGCACGCAAGTAGCTTCAATAAAATGGCGTGCGTTTGTTTCAAGAAATTCCCACATGTGTTCATATACCATTCATCCCATTGCGTTGAAACTTGGGTGAGAAGTTCTGTACACTTCAGGTAAGGTTTCTGGCTTAGTAAATCCACTTAACCATAGGTAGCGCACGAGTAGATTCAACAAATGAAGCATTTCAACAAAGTCCTGTATGCGTTCACATACCATTCATCCGATATCGATGAAACTTGGGAGAGAGGTTGTGTACACTACAGGCAAGGTTTCTGGCTTAGCAAATCCATGTTATAATAGGTAGCGCACAAGTAGATTCAACAAATGAGCGACGACTCGCGAAGCGTTTCAACAAAGTCCCGTATGCGTTCATATACTATTCGTCTGATAGAGATGAAACTTGGATGAGATGTTGTGTACACTTCAGGGAAGGTTTCTGGCTTAGTAAACCTACTTAACAATAGGTAGCGCACGAGTAGATTCAACAAATGAAGCGTTTCAACAAAGTTCTGTATGCGTTCACATACCATTCGTCCGATAGCGATGAAACTTCGGCGAGTGGTTGTGTACACTTCAGGCAAGGTTTCTGGCTTAGTAAATCCACTTTACGACAGGTAGGGCACGAGTAGATTCAACAAATGAGCAACGACGCGCGAAGCATTTCGACAAAGCCCCATATGCGTTCATATACTATTCGTCTGATAGCGATGAAACTTGGGTGAGATGTTGTGTACACTTCAGGGAATGTTTCTGGGTTAGTAAATGCACTTTTCAATAGGTATCGCACAAGTAGATTAAACGAATGAGCGACGACGCGCGAAGTGTTTCAATATAGTCCCGTATGCGTTCATATACCATTCGTCCGATAGCGACTAAGCTTGCGTGAGTTGTTGTGTACACTCCAGGGAAAGTTTCAGGCTTAGTAAGTCCATGTTCCGATAGGTAGCGCACAAGTAGATTCAACAAATGAGCGAAGACGCGCGAATCGTTTCAACAAAGTCCCGTATGTGTTCATATACCATTCGTCCGATAGCGATAAAACTTGGGTGAGATGTTGTGTACACTTCAGGGAAGGTTTCTGGCTTAGTACATCCACTTTACAATAGGTATCGCACAAGTAGATTCAACAAATGATCGACGGCACACGAATCGCTTAAACAAAGTCACGTAGCGTTCAAATACCATTCATCCGATTGCTAAGAATCTTTGTTTGGATTATTGTGCACATTCCAGGAAAGGTTTCATACTTAGTAAATCATTTTTACAATAGGTAGTGCACGAGTGATTCAACAAATGAGTAAAGGCGCGCGTATCGTTTTAAAAAAATTCGTATGTGTTCATATACCATTCATGCGATTGCAATGAAATTTAGAGAAATGTTGTTTCAACTCCCACAAAGATTTCTGATTTAGTAAATCCATTTTACAATTGGTAGTGCACGAGTAGATTCAACTAATGAGCGACAGCGTGTGAATCGTTTCAACCAAGTCCCATAAGCGTTCATATACCATTCATCGATTGTGATAAAACGTTGGTGAGTTGAGTACAGTCCTGCGAAGGTGTATGAATTAGTAAATCCGTTTTTCAATGGGTGGCGCACAAGAAGATTCAACAAATGAGTGAAGGCGAGTGAATCGTTTAAACAAAATCCCGTATGCATTCATATGCCATTCATCCGATTGGGATGAAACGTTCATGAGTTGTTGTGTACACGCCAGGGAAGATTTTCGACTTAGTAAATCCATTTTACAATAGGTAGCGTACGAGTATATTCAACAAATGGGTGACGGCATTCGAATCGTTTCAACAAAGTCCCGTATGCGTTCATATACCATTTATTTCATTGCGATGAAACTTTGGTGGGTTGTTGAGCACGCTCCCATGATTTTTGTTGAGATAGTAAATCAATTTTACATTAGTTTAGAGGTGGTTAACGGAAAATAAATAAATATTGGGAATCCAAAGGGACTTCAACAAACAAAGTTACAACACCAACACTTTCTTTGATTGGCATTGCAACGCATGCCGGGTACAGCTAGTTCTCAATAAAATTATGTCCGGTCTTTCTATGAGAATCTTTCTCTTTGATTCGCACTTTTTCCAACTGAAGCCTAGCATTTTAATTATTTGCCTTAGAAACTCCCGTCCGCAGTCGATAACACCATCATCCTTAAGGGCAGAGAGAAGTTTCTTTATGGTGGGAATTTCTCTTTTCACTATGTAAAAGAAGTGCATTGTTTTCCTGATTGCACTGTCTGTGAAACTGTTAACTTCAATCCTCTTCTTTCTTGATTTGCTTTTTCCTGTTGAAGTGGAAAAGTTGAATTGATATTTTGCTAGAGCTGTCTTTCCTTCTTTCAGAATCCTAGTAACCGTACTCACTGAAACACCGGTAGCTTCACTAGTCATATCTAAAATATTTCCGGTTGCTATATTATATTTTCCTTTTGTTTTCTTGAAATATTCTGCAACATTGAAAACTATTTCTCTAGCTTGGCCTCTAAGAGATCTCACGGACAGACTGGATGATTTTGATAAAGGTGAGGCATTGTCGTATTGATTTAACACTCGTTTACAAATGCGGAAAACACTTGGCAATACAACTCCACCTTGCACAAGCACAAGGTCCAACGACTAAGACAAGGAAACCAGTAGGAGCGAGAAAGAGACACTTCCCCTACCTGATGCACATGCGCAGAAGAAAGACTAGCAGTGGACAGACAAGGGAGCTGGAAACACTCTCCCCTACTTTGGTGTGCGTGCGCATTGAAACATTCTTTTCTATGTGGTAACCCTATTTATTTATTTATTTATTTATTTACACTGTTTACGCCCACATTTGAGCACCAAAAATCAAACCTTATATACAAAGTCTTCAAATAATACAGTGAATTCAGTTCTTAATTCTTGATAATTTTTTCCTTTCCCAATACTTCTTAATTCTGGAAGATCTTGCAGCTATTTCTTCTGCTGATATAACATATTGCTTACGCTGTGAAATTTTGAATGTTAGTCGAGTGTATTTGTTATTCAGAAGCTGTTTCTCCTCTCTATGTTTAATATGATGCTTAGTAATTTTCAATTCGTCTAAATCCATTTGTATTTCTTTAAACCATGTGATTTTTGTTTCACTGTTCCAAAAGAAGTCAAAAAGTTGTTTCAGGAGTCTAGTATTTGGCAAGAGGGATATGTGTCCAAAAAACGCAATCCTTCGTTTTTGCATCGTGTCAATGATAGATTCATTTTCCTTGTAAAGTATTGAATTGGGCAAAAGTCTCCACTGGCCCTCAACCTGGTGTTTTTTATTGAGTATTGTCCGAAGAATCCGTCTATCAACCTTCTGTAGTTTGTCAGTTGCTGATCGGGTTTTTAGTTTGAATAAAATAATGTCGAAGTTTAGCATTAATCAAAAGAGACTGTTTCTTATATGTTGGCCAGGTAATCTGTTGTGCTCGTCGCAATTTTAGTGTTCTACTATCTATTGATGCTCTCTCATTGGCATTCCAAGTGATGATCTCACCAAGATATTTAAATTTTTCACAATATGTGATGTGTCAACTTGAAAAGATGGCATCATTTCTGTTTTCTCAAAGGAAATTTTCAACCCAACCTTTGCTGCTAATCGTTCCAATTCCAATAAAAACATTATTTTCAAAATCTATAGGAAGCTAGTTTATGTTCAAAGCATTATTTTGGGTAAATCAAATAAAACTGAATAATTATTTCCTCTAATCAGCTGAATGGATTCAGACAAGGAACATGCAATAGTATAGAGCCAAAAACTGGAATTTATCAAGATCTGAACCCAATTAAAGTACTAGTAACCAATTGTTTTTTAATTAAGCAGATGGATCAACAGTCCAGAACACTAAATTGTTCAATAGTTCTTATCGATCACAATCTCTCTAGGGAGTCTTACATTGAATAGCACATCTAGGAAGTGGGGGCTATATGAAATGCAACACAGTGAGTTTATTATGAGAAATGAGGCGCCTAGAATCAAAACCCGCCAAATCCATATTTTATGAAAATTGAGATAAGCATTGTTTCATATAGCTTTTGCTGCGCTGAATTCATTAAAACTATTATTTTGTTACAAAATCCGCTACATCCTACTGTAAAATGAAGTCAAAGTTGAGGCTTAGTTGCAATATCCGCCAAGTCCAACGACAGTTTCGCCATTTTTGGTCACAAAACCCGCCACATCCACATCAGCCAATAGGAGCACCCAGTTCCGCCATCTTACCTGCCATGATGCTTTGCGAAGTGTGTACTCTTTACCTACGTGCATTAGTCAGAGAATGTACCTCTGCCTGACGTGATTAGAATGGTTTATGTTGTACTTTCTGATAATAATTTGTTTTGGATAATTTTGACAAAGAACAAGAAGAACAATAACATTTTGGTCGGGGTGATGTTTTTCACAGAACTGACATTTGCGAACACAAACGTGTCACGAAACCTGATTTTGATATGACTCACGTAAAGCCAGAAGCCATAAACAGAGGGATTGTCCTTCAGGCTCAAGAAGTGAAAGATGTTTCAAGACTGCTTTCGAAGCATTTTGGAGAAAGATGGAGGGAAAATGTAGAGCTGCAGTTTTATTGCAATCTGCAAAGTCGTGGCGAACACAAAGAGAATGATGATGATTGAGAAACTACTATTGAGGATGAGGTAGAAACAGAAATTGTGTAGCTATAACTTCCAGTAAATAATGTGATTTAATAGTTGAATGACGATAGTTTTGTCACTAAAGGCCTGGACCATAGTAATTGAATATTAATTTAATTTGACGCTTTTCCTAATTATTATTATTGTTCAGTACTGTAGGCTACAGTATTGCCGGCCCCGTGGTGTTGGGGTAGCGCGCCTGCCTCTCACCCGGAGGCCCCGGGTTCGATTCCCGGCTCCGTCAGGGATTTTGGAAACTGACGTGAGGGCTGGAACGGGGTGCACTCAGCCTCGTGAGGACAATTGAGTAACTGACAGTGAGGCAGCGCCCCGATCACGAAAACCAAGATTAACGGCCGAGGGGACCCGATGCGCTGGTCATGCGGCACCCCAATATCTGCAGGCCAAATGGCTGGGGATTAGGCCCTTCACGGGCTGTAGTGCCAGGGGTTATTTACTGTACAGTATTATTACCCTTTCAGGAATTGATTGCCGGCGGTGGAGATGGGAACTACTCTTTATGTAATTGTGTCACATGTCAGCTTGCTTCGTTGACAGGTACAGTTGCACGCGTAGGATATGACTCAGCTCCAGTACCCCCAGTCATCATTTAACTGTCCATGGTGACATGAGCTCCTGTGATGCTTATCTGACGCAATGCAGCGTGACCTATGTGCAGATTGCACTCTGTCATCGCTGTGTCCTCCGCTTCACCCCGCAGAGCTCATGCTACAATAAACATAAACGCTGGCTCAGCCACACTCAGCGGCAATCAAATCCTGAATGGGTAATATGAGTTTTATCTTTTTCTGTGTATTCCAATAAATCACAAAAACCGCCCCTTCAAACAACAATAACAACAACAACAAAACACAAAAATTATACGATTTTTTTAAATTTTATAACCTATATTTAGTTAACTTTCATTCAAATATTAATTTCTGAATAAAGCTTACGTAGTTTCTACAATCTCTTCGCAACTTCAAATGTATTAGGGCTCTTTGGTATAAAAACCTGCCATATCCAAATCTTAGTAACAAACCCCGACAAATCCGAATTATTGCTTTATATTTTTCTACATACATTTTTAACTATATCGGGGATCAGCTTTGTACTTCGTCACTGTTTTTAAAAATAATTCATTCATTTTTTAGTGAAAAAAGTATTTCTTTTTGGGTATTGGTTCGTTTGTGACAGTTTTTGCCACTTTGCCGAAAAAGTAAAGGAATGGATTTGGCGGGTTTTGATTCTAGGCACCTCAAATATTACTCTAAAAACTAATAATTTATGTAGAAAATGGAAAAGTAATTGAAATCGTGGCCACAGGATTTGCCTTGTCTTTTGAGTTATCCATGTTTCGAATCAAACATAAAGAATAAGAAAAGATGTAGGCTACTTAAAGTTTTGGAAAACTAGATATTAATCGAATTAGGTGGGATTTTAAATTATTCTGTTTTGATTAATTGGGGTTCTATTTAATGCAAAAAATGAAGTACAGTAATTACATTTGCACCAGATCATATAACACATTTTATTCATTTGAGTTATCAATAGTGTCTCACTTGGCATTATTATTTATTATTTAATCGAATAGCCCTTAATAGAGCACGTTAAATCAATACATCAAGTTTTGCTATATGATTTCTTCTTGGTCACCCAAAATTGCTTCATTCTTTCAGATTGTTGTTGCCAGAGCTCCTCATTGTTGTGTGGCTGTTTCCTGCTTCTCTCTAGTTTCTCCTTGAAGGTGACTGTTTTAATTTTGTTCCGAAAGAGTTGTCTATTACGTATGTCTTCAATTTGTATATTGGCCTCTTTAAGGTCATTCAAGATCTGTTGAAACCAAGCTGGCTGTATCTTAAGTTTCATAATTTTATTGAAAATTTTCTTTGTCAATCTATCATCGTTCATTCTTTGTCAATGTCCAAAAAAGGATAATCTTCTTCGCATGGTGTGTAGCATGATTTCTACATGCTCATATATTTCAACATTTGGTCTAGGTCTGTTGTAATCTGCTCCTACTTTTCTAGGGCCAAGTATACTTCTAATTATTCTCCTTTCCATGACCATGATTTTGTTAATTTCGCCTTTATTCATTAATTTGAGCGTTTCAGATCCATATAAGGCCTCTGGTTTCACAACAGTATTATAATGTTTAATTTTAATAGAATTAGGTAATGCTTTTTTCTTATAAATGTTCCTGGTGAGCTGGAAAGCCATATTCATTTTCTTTGTTCTAACTGTTAGGCTGTTTTTCTCGTTATTATTTATTGTAATCCATTCACCGAGACATTTGAAAGAATTCACTCTTTTGATTTCGTTTTGTTGAATACAGAATTTATCAGGACTGTTTTTGACTTTGGATATAAATTCTGTCTTTGTGAAGGAAATTTGTAGACCTATTTTATTTGCTTGTTGTATTAAATTATCAATTTGTATTTTGGCATTTTCCGGTGTATCAGTAATTAGGGCAATGTCGTCAGCAAAATCCAAACAATCTATATAGATGTTATCTCATTGATATCCTAATTTAACCCCTTTGGTGTCTGTTTTCCTCCACTCTCGGATCACCTTCTCCAAAGCACAGTTAAAAAGTAATGGTGACAATCCATCACCTTGTCTGACTCCTATGTTTATTTCAAAAGCCTTGGAGAACTCCCCACGAAATCGGACTTTGGACGTGGTATTTGTTAGCGTATCCTGAATAATGTTGGCCTTATATAAAAGAGAAAAACCTTGCAGATAACAGTAATTAGTGGTTTTCTAAGAACTGCAAAAGCCTGTGTATAAATCAATGTAAAACATCGGGAATATACTACTTAGATTTGGCTCTTACATAGACCCATGTTAATTACCTCCCACCCCCTTATAAGATTAATATCCCACCTTTTAATAGCATATTAAATGGTGGTGCAGCAATATATTTCTGGTTGGGATTGCAGAGTCAAATTGTCGGTTGTAAGATTGGGACAAAAGTTATTGATCATGGTAATAACTTGATATTTTTAAAGCCTATACTATTGTTTTTTTCTTTTGGGTTATAGCCTATTGTGGCTCTTATTAAGGTCCAGGAGTTAAGTTGTTGCTTCAATTTGGGGCTAGGGACATCTTTGGTCATCAGCCCCATGTTCTTGTGTGTAGAGCTGTCATTCAGGTTTGTTTGGTTGGCTCATTCTCTAACTGGGCTTATTCACTTGGAACGGTCACAATAATAGGACCTAAGCCATATGGGTCAGCCAGTTTGAAACACAGCAGGATCTTCCAGATTGTCCAAGGTGATTAGGTTCTGCAACAGACCCATGGACACTGGTCACACTGGTTGAGGGCTTAACCCATTTCGTTTGGTTCACTATGGCCAGCAGAAAGTATTCTACCCGTACACTACAGGGCCAGCAATAATATATTGATTAAGGCTTTTATGGCCCAAAATACTAGTGCAGGGTCGGCCAGTCTTTGCACGCTCGGCGTGCCAGCTATGCAGCGCCGCACGCCAACAGACTGGTTTCTGCCTCTCTTGGCTGGGCTGCTTGCCCTGAGTGCCAGCGCATCTGACCGAGTCATGTTGAGATCACTGGCACACCGGACATAATGTAAACAAACTGTTCTTCCAATGTGTTGGTTGTCCGAAACATCTACATTTTGTTCGTGCGTTTCTCCACGTTCTGGTACTTGAAGATTAGGTGATTAGCATTCAAATATTTTGTTGTTGTTGATTGATTTAGGGGCTTTGCGACATTGTGGTCATGTAGCCACGTGTACTTGGGTGTGTGTGTATATACAGTAGAATTTGTCGGATAACCTGTGTAATTGTGATGGCTGTATTAGTGTGTGCATTTGTAATCCAGATGAGGACTGGGAAAGAGGCAGCCTTAGCCTTAATTTAGGAGCCATCCCAGCATTTGCCTGGAGTAGAAGTAGGAAACCACAGAAAACTACTTCCAAGATGGCCGAGTTGAGAATCGAACCCACCTCTTCTCAGTTTTGCCTGACGAGGCTGAGTGTAACCAGTTCCGGCCTTCAGACCAAAATTCCATTTCTTGGCAGAGCTGGGATTCGAACCAGGACCTCCAGGGCGACAGCTAGAAATGCTAGCCACTACACCACGAGTTGGTCAGAAATAAAACAAATAGAAATATTGATAAGGTGTCATGGGGCAGCTTCGGTGGCATAGTTGGTAGCATGCTGAGCTTCTATGACCAAGATGGTGGGTTCAAACCCGGCCGAAGTCGTCGGATTTTTTAAGAGCGTTAAAAGTCCCTCAGTATGCCTTCCTTCGGAGGGGAAGTAAAAGCTGGTGGGCCCATGACATAGATTTATGGCATGCAAAAGAACCTTCCACCAACTACAATTGTGTGAAGCTAAATTTGTAGGTTAGATTTGATTAACGCTCTTAAGTTCCAATGCTCGCTGCCAGGTGTGATGGCATCTAGTAGCCAAGTTCATAGCTAGGTATCGGCGGCGGTAGCATTTGGTAGCAAAACTAGAAACTACTTGAAATTTATCGTCTGCAGTCCTTACCAGAATTACAGATAAGATAAGATGATAATGATTACACACTAAGACAGCCATCACAATTAACACCAGTTATCAGACAGATTCTACAACACCCAAAGCACACGGGGCTACATGACCGCATTGTTGCAGTCCCTAAACTGAGGAACCAACCAAGGTGTCATGGGACTCATATAAGACAATGCAATTTTGGTCACATTTTTATTTCGTTGTTTTCAATTTTTTTCATATTTACAATTTGTTGAATGTTTGGTACGATTGTTTATGATACAATCAACAGGAGGCTGTTTTGCAGGTCAGACATCAGAGCGCAATGTCGTGATTTCGTTAGTTTCAATGCAAAAAAAATAATTACGAGCCTTACAGTAGTCGCATATGATGTGTAACACCTGACATAGAAGAAACCTCACATGAAATTGTTGATACACCGGTATTTTATAGTATTATTGGCACAAATATTAATCTATTGTAAAAGGGAGTGTTTTACAGATATTGTAGTTTATAATACGGAACTCATTTTATTAGATGATTTGTAGCTTCCACCAGCACTAGCCTAAATAAAGAATACGATATGGATCAACTAGATTAATAGACACGACACCGCTCATAACCTTAAATTCCTTATAAACAGGTCCTCTTGATTCACAGACCAACACGTAATTTCATATGGATTCTGTTAAAATGAGTCATATTGATATGATAAATATCGTTTAAAATGATAATCTGGTAGCAAAAATATATACCCCGCCCAGGATTCGAACCCAAGATCTCTAGATTCACAGTCATACGCAATAACCCCACGGCTATTTCGACTACGCAAATATTGTGCACAAGATGGTGACTTATTTCCACGTTCCAATAATACTGCATTACGGAATTAAGTGTCATTTATATTTTGTTTGTTTCGATAATGTTCCTGAGTGACATTGCATTTAAAATGCATTATGCCAATGCAATGCCGACTACTTACAATGTTTGATATTAAGGCATTTTACCATTTAAATACTGATACGAAGACTTCGAACATGTACCATGTCATTTGTTTAAATCACTTGACACCAGAGTTCGCATGAGCGTTTTCCGTTCAGTATGTCATATACATTCCACATGGCCGAGAGTGCGTCATGGTATCAATTTTCGACACCACACGCTGATTGTTTCTCTTACCAGTGCCAGCTGGATCGATCGATCGAGTTGGCAGTGCGTCTTATACTTCCGTTCGATCCACCACTGCCAGCTAGGGCACACTTCCATTCGATCGAACGAGCGGGCAGTGCATACTTCCGTTGTCCACCACTGCCAGCTAGTACACTTCCGTTTGATCGATCGAGCGGGCAGTGCATACTTCCGTTGTCCACCACTGCCAGGTTGTACACTTCCGTTTGATCGATCAAGCGGGCAGTGCATACTTCCGTTGTCCACCACTGCCAGCTAGTACACTTCCGTTTGATCGATCGAGCGGGCAGTGCATACTTCCGTTGTCCACCACTGCCAGGTAGTACACTTCCGTTTGATCGATCGAGCGGGCAGTGCATAATTCCGTTGTCCACCACTGCCAGCTAGTACACTTCCGTTAGATCGATCGAGCGGGCAGTGCATACTTCCGTTGTCCACCACTGCCAGCTAGTACACTTCCGTTCGATCGATCAAGCGGGCAGTGCATACTTCCGTTCGATCCACCACTGCCAGCTCGATCGTTCCGATCCACTTCCGTCCCCAATTTTCAAAATCACTCCCACAAAACTATCCAGCAACCGAGCGGAAAGATGTTACACATCAAAAACAATTGTTCCCACTCTTTCTGAAAAGAAGTCGAACTTCCACTCCTACTTTTCTTTTCAGTGCTAGCCATAGTCAAATGTTACTTAAACCCTGCAATCAAATAATGTCAAGTGACGCTACAGCTAGCAAGATAAGGGACACTGCACCGCGACCGTTTGACCTTCGACACAGCGAAGGCAGTACGGGAGGGAATAAGATGGGAAAGCAAGAGAGACAGACAAATACTCTTCCCCCACCATCACTGCAAGGCCGTCCCGCGCCAGAAGTATGCCCTCGTGTGCTGTATGGCCACATATGTACTAGTGATCATAATCTTTTGGATTGAAATGGGAAAACTAAATTAAAATATTCTAGACATTTAGCAAGTCTATAATATTTTTAGTTTTCACATTTCAATGCTACAATAATCCAAAAGAATATCATGACTAACAATAATTATTTTAAATATGTGCTTATGTCTTTTTTGGTTCAGAGATGGTGTTATGCCAGGATTTTGTCTAAATGGGATATTCCGTGCTGGCCGAGAGCGCAAATGTGCTACCTCGTGCCTCGCTGGCATCGGGAGAGCGTGGGTTCAAACCCCACCTCGGCTGTCCTGAAGATGCTTTTCGTGGTTTCCCATTTTCACCACCAGGCAAATGCCAGGACGGTTCCTTCTAATAGGTCCACGGCCGATTTCCTTTCAAAATTCCTTCCCTGACCCGTCCTGAAAAGAAAATACATGGCCATTGGCTGCATTAATAAAATTATTATTAAAATACTAATATTAGGATGTCTAATAAGTAATGTTTTTTTAAAGTTTTGTGTTTCATAAGATAAAATTGGTTTTCTTTGGTTTGTGAATGCTATTTACAGGAGGCCATGACTAGAAATGCGTATATTGCGAAAATGTATCAGTCGTCAGTTGTTGATGCAAATCACAAATGGAACTTACAAAGTTGGAGATTACAAAGCTGCTGCCGTGGCTCAAAGAATATTTGAAGTGGAAGGAGAAGATGTCGATAGTAAGCGCGTGGCACAACGATGGTTCCAACGTTTCAACATTGGAGAAGAAAACACTACAGATTTACCGCGTTCTGGAAGACATAAACTATGGGATATCAAGAATACACACAGAGTTTTGGAAGAAAATCCGCAAAGAAGTATTCGTAGGCTGTCAGAAGAACTTGGTGCATCAAAAGATACCATACATCTCCAGATTAACAGAATTAGAAAATCAAACAGAAGCTGTAGATTTGTACCTCATGAATTGACCTCTGAACAGGCTCAATGTAAAATGGATATCTGTCGTCAGCTTATTGGTAACCCCATGGATGATAGATTTATCAGGAGAATTGTCACGTGTGATGAAAAATAGTTTTATGACCGCAACGCTAACGCCTCAAAAGAGAGACTCAGTCCCCATCAACCTGCCAAAGTCATCGTTAAAAAGGATCGGTTCAGCCCCAAATGGATGTGTGTCTGATAGAATTTTGAAGAAGTGATTCACTGGGTGTTTGTTCCAAACGGGCGTGCAGTCAATGAAAAAATCCACAGCCTGCTTCCAGTCTCCGACCGGGTCAGGAATGGAATGAATGAAGCCCCCATCTAGCGGCGAGGATATGGACTGTGCCGGCTGCCGAGGCCTGACGCACTCCTCTGGGGCAATGATTAAATGAATGACAGATGAAATGAAATGATAGTGGAGAGTGTTGCTGGAATGAAATGTTGACAGGGAAAACCGGAGTACCCGGAGAAAAACCTGTCTGCCTCCGTTCTGTCCAGCACAGATCTCACATGGAGTGACCGGGATTTGAACCACGGACCCAGCGGTGAGAGGCCGGCGTGCTGCCGCCTAAGCCACGGAGGCTTTCGTGCAGTCAATGCGGATCTTTATTCTCAACAACTTGAACGAGTTCATGAAAATTTGAGATGGAGATACCCAGCATTAGTTAACCGAAATAGAGTTCTCTTGCTGCAGGACAATGGGAGACCTCATACTGCACGAACAACCATGGCAAAACTTCAGAAACTGGAAGGAGTCGAACTGCTACCACACCCAGCATACAGCCCTACCTTCAGATTACCATCTTTTTCGATCCATGGCCCATTTCTTGACTGAAAGAAATGTCTAAAATATTGAAGCTGTGGAAGTGAATCTCGTTGAACTCTTTGCATCAAACCCCAGAGACTGGTACCTTCGCGGGATAAGAAACCTTGCTGAAGGATGGCTCAATACCATAGAATCTGATGATCTCTACTTTGAAGAATAGTTTAATCCTGTCAGAAAACTTTCCAAATAGCATTTTCTTTAAAAAATGACGTTACTTATGAGACATCCTCTGTAATTCTACTGGGACAGATCTCTCGCATTTAATCACCTTTAATTGTCTGCAGAATCTGCGTGGTCAAAAATCCTGGCATATAAATAAATATTCTACTAGAGACACCATAGTAACATAAGTTATCAGATCAGATCAACTTCAGACATGAAAAGTACACTGGACTGACGACTGTGGTGTCTCAGCTATTACATAAAGACTTATCAACATATTGTAAATTTAACTGAAATGAATATATGCTGACACATGTCTCACTGATAGAACTATAAGCTTTTAATCCTACTGCCCCAAAGGTGTTGGGTTTGATTTTTGGCTCCTAAGAAATTTAATTCTGGGCTGAGGGCTAAAATGGTATATACTCGGTCTAGTTAGGGTATCTATGAAATCACTTCTTGATTCTCATATCAGTCATTCTAGGAGTGGCTTTCCATGATTTCCTACTTATAATAAAATATTTATTGCAGCCTATGGCCATAGAAAATAACAACATTATAACAATGTGAACATTTGAATCAATCATGTACCTAGGAAACACCAGAGACTTGTGTTCATAGAGTCCATTCACCCATTCCAGTCTGGGGTAGTAAATACCACACTATGCACTACCCTACACTACACTACACTTTGATCAATACAACCAGAGGCTGTAGCTGCTTCTAGCGGACACCCATAGGTTTCAATTTCAAGTAGTTCCAACTTTCGCTACCAGATGTCAATGATACATAGTGGTAAACCTTGGAACTTTGATAGAGCATTCCAACGAAATCTAACTTAGAAATTTAGCTTCACACAAGTTTAGTCTGTGGAAGGATCTTTTACATGCCATAAATCTATGGCATGGGACCACCGGCTTTACTTCCCCTCCGAAGGAAGGCACACTGAAGGATTTTAACACTTTTAAAAAATCCGATGGCTTCGGCCAGGTTTGAACCCGCGATCTTGGGCACAGCAGTTAAGCATGCTACCAACTACGCCACCGAAGCCGCTATTTTGTCTTATGATCACCGAGTGTGATACGTGAGATCTTCTCAAAAATTAAACCTGTGATCATGGGACCATCAGGTGGACACACTACCACTGAGGAAGCTAGGGGTGTGGTGACAGTAAATGGTGAAAAGTTTCCCGTGATTTTAATGCTTAATTTGGTTGATTTGAGTGAATTTTGGAAGAACAGATTTATTTACTTATATTTGTATAAATATCATAATATAGGCATAAGCTTTAATTCGGTCTTGATAATCTAATAGGCTATATTGTACACTATAGCTGTTCCTTGTTTAATATACAAATTTCCTGGTAGTGTCTTTCCACATCATCCTAGTTTCAGTGGGATTATATTCAGGGTTATGGGATGGCCAGCCCGCATCCTCCATAACGTTCTGTACATCTGTAATTATTGTTGATGCAGTGTATTTTGTATAGTCACTACAGAGGAATTTAAGACAGCATTGAGGTATGCAAGACCATGGCATTTCAATTAATTATAATGATCACAAATATTTCGGATACTGTGGGGTTTGTGAGGGCCCTTTGTTATGATATTTTTTATATCTCTTTTGTTGTACTGCAATAGCCTATGCCAGGGGTGGCCAACCTATTTTGAGCTTGGGCCAATAAATTAATTTTGAAAAAGTTGATGGGCCATCTAACTAAATTTATATTAATAACTATTTTGAATACAGTATTCAGGGAAGTGTAGGGCTGTAGGCCGATATAACAAGCATACTGTTTTAAAAGTAATCCAGTTATTCATATAATCATATAATTTATTTTACACATATTTCAAAAATTATCATAAAAGGGAACATTTTGAATTATTATAGAAATACTGTACTCGTTAATCTATTATTACAGTCTTGAAGTTTCGAAGACCTGTAATTTTAATTTAATGTCATTTTGGAACTTGCTTCTCATTCAACAATCTCTCAATGCTAGGTATAATTTTTGATGTGCACAAAACAAGTTTATCGGCATATACCATAACACCGGCAATAAGAGGGATTTGTCCAGAGGATGTCAGTAGGACGAGTTAGGAGGGTAATGATGGGGATTTTGAATGACAAGCCCACATAATATACTTGTAAGTTACTGCACTTATGTACTGTAGGATTTGTCGTTTGAGCTCATCACATATTCACAGTAGGAATGCCAAAATTCACTTTTCTAATTGTAAAATTTGTAACTTGGTCTCTTGCGTTGGTGAAAAATAATTTCACTGTAGGCTACTGTTGCTCTTGTTCACGTTCCTTATACATTTACTGCATATAAATATAGCCAAGCATGAATGAATGTACTGGCATCGTGAAAAGGGTTTGGCTATGTTTCAGTACCGAACATATTTATATGGTGGATCCCACGGACTCAGCGAGGGAACTCACCACTACCGCTTCTATGGGCAGTGTCCTGGAGCTTGGAACATCTGGTCGGAATGGATACAACTGGGGAGATGTGATCAGCACTTCGCCCAGGCGGCCTCACCTGCAAAGCGAACAGGGGCCTCATGAGGGATGGGAACGGATGGAAGATTGGGATGGATAGGCAAGGAAGAGGGAAGGAGGCGGCCGTGGCCTTACAGTAGGTACCATCCCGGCATTTGCCCGAAGACGAAGTGGGAAAACACGGACAACCACTTCGAGGATGGCTGAGGGGGAATCGAACCCCCTCTACTCATTTGGGCCACCCGAGGCTGAGTAGACCCCGTTCCAGTCCTCGTACCACTTTTCAAATTTCGTGTCAGAGCCGGGAATCGAACCCAGGACCTCCGGGGCGGCAGCTAACCATGCTGACCGCTACGCTACGGAGACGACAAAGACTCTCATAATTAGTAATTTATTTTACTTGTTTCCTGCATATTTTGACCTAATTTGTAAGACTGATGGGTATTTTCAATAATGTTTGAAATTTCTATAATGATGTTCATTTAATATTATTGAAGCATCTTATTGCTTGGCTTGATTTTTCTACCTACAAATGAGGTTCGTTAGAATTAACGTACTGTAGCTTAAGTAAAAAAAAAAGCGGAAGAAAAATAGGGGTGGATGACCTAGATGTTTCGTCAATGAAACAACTAGAAGAAGAAAGAGAAAAAATCTGAAGGGGACATGTAATCTAAACTGTTATAGCCTACTCTATGGCCGTTCGACTGCAATAAAGTTTATTGGTCTCTTGCGCAAAGAACTGTGATCACGTGATCAGTTTTGGGACCCCATAGTTTTTGAGTAGCCTATGTCACGTCTCGATAAGTTAATATAAAAAATTATGCCCATCAGTTAATGACAAATAAATCAATTCCATTGAGCTCCATACTTTCCAGGTAACAAGCAATCAAATATGCCGTGTACCGATTGGAAATACCGTATGATTGTCACATAGTAGTAGGTTATGTATGGTAGGCTACCGTACTTTAGAATCTTCACTATTCGTTCACTGCACAAGCTGCCGGTATCATATCAAACATTTCTATGAAAACCTTGAAAGAAATAAAAAGGGAAATATGTAAGAAGAAGATCAACCCTCCTTTTACACAGGAAAACACGTCTGAATACAGTCTTCATATGCAATTTTGGAGTTCGTCCACATTATGAAGGGGATGTAGCTCAGTGGTAGAGCGTTCGCTTTGCATGTGAAAGGCCCCGGGTTCGATCCCCGGCATCTCCAGTTTTTTTTTCTGTGTTTGCATTCGATAAACATTCCTCACATTTATGCCATTAATTAATGCCATTGACTCTGGTGGTGGAATTGTTTGTTTAAGCGTAATTTAATTGATTAGGGGCAGATTACATTCATTTCTACCCCTTAAAACAACAATCACCACCTTCAGACGGAATAATATCCTAAACAAGCTGTGAGGGTAATCGATGGAATTATGCGACAGGCCTTAAGTGAAATCGTTCCCGGTACTAAAGTTATTTGCTCTAATTAAAAGATATAATGTAAAGACGTGCTGATTTACTGTTGAAATCAGCGTTGTGGTGAGCACAATATCAGCGGCGCCGTGGCTTAGTTGGTTAAAGCGCCTGTCTAGTAAACAGGAGATCGAGGGTTCGAATCCCTCCGGTGCCTTGGCATAGTTATTTTTTTCAACAGTCTCGAAAAGACTAGTGTAAAAGTGCTGCATTGCCTAAGTTGTCCGGTCAGCTGTTCATGATGCAATTAAATGTACTTTTCACCTTGTACGATCACTAAATAAATAAATAGGTTGATACAAATGTTTTAAATATCGGTTCAATTTGTAATAACGATACACTCTCTCACTAATATTTTATAACATGAACAAATACATATTTTCTAAAGCTTATTATAATGAAAAGTTTTATCCATGCAACGTGTGACGAGGTGGCCGAGTGGTTAAGGCGTTGGACTGCTAATCCAATGTGCTCTGCACGCGTGGGTTCGAATCCCATCCTCGTCGACAATTTTTAACAGCAATTTTAGCAATTGCAACTAAATTTGGAATTATGTTGTTAATCTACCTCCAATATTGCTCTGTGAAAGTTTGTTTTTTGTATCATATACTCAGTCGACGCATCTGCTTTGAATCTCAAGATCATGGATTCGTTATGGACGCCTAAAGAGATGTTAGACAAAAAATAACGTTCAGTATTGATCACAAAGAAGTAAGTCTCCTTACTCAAATATGCCAGACATGGCGTGCCTCCGTGGCGCAATCGGCTAGCGCGTTCGGCTGTTAACCGAAAGGTTGGTGGTTCGAGCCCACCCGGGGGCGGTCCTTTTTCTTTCTCGAATAATTTAATCTTTTTTTTTTACAATGTTTTTGATATTCTTTCATAAATCTGGGAAGTATCAATGGCAAGATAATTCAGCCGGTTAGGTACTTTGCTGCCAGCCCGGAGGTCCAAGGTTCGATTCCCGGCTCTGCCACGAAATTTGAAAAGTGGTATAAGGACTTGAACGGGGTCTACTCAGCCTCGGGTAGTCCAAGTGGTTTCCCACTTCGTCTTCGGGCAAATGTCAGTATGGTACCTACCGTCAGGTCACGGCCGCCTCCTTCCCTCTTTCTTATCCATCGCTGACATTCTTCCCATCTCTCCCTCATTAAGCCCCCTGTTCGATTAGCAGCTGAGGTCGCCTGGGCGAGACGTAGTCCTGCCTCCCCAGTTGTATCACCCGTCTCGATGTCAAACTCCAGGTATACAAAGAAAAAATAATACAGCTCCCACCGAGATTTGAAGTCGGATCGCTGGATTCAGAGTCCAGGCCCCAGGGCATTTACTGCGTATTAACATTGTAGAAGACTGGGTGGCGTTGTTTCCATTTCAACCTTGATTTTGCTAAGGTTGCCAACTCTGTACGTTCACAGACAGCGCAAATAAAAATCCAATATCCTATTGACGTTTACGTTTTGGGATGAACTGTAAAAAGTGTCCACTCGCATTTTGTCGAGTCTCCAGCAGCGGTGCTTGGGTGGGTATGAGTCTTAGAATGATGCTTTGCCACATTGCCAGGCGCATTGCATCTGTGGGTCCAGACGGGAAGGAAGGAAGCTTGTAGTTTAACGTGACCGTTAATCTCGCGATCATGAGCCACGGGACCTCCTTTTTACGTGGAATCCGAACCACTGGACATGGCATTTCACTTCGAAAATCTCACATGCATCGGCGGGGAATCGAACCCGGTCCAGACGGGGTGGTAGAATATTATTATTTTAGTGTGTGCGCGGCTTGAGTTGCTGCTGCCGCCTTATTTAGGTGCTGAAGATAATCTTGGTCATCAGTCACGAGCACTTTCTTTTGTCAGTAGTATGTCTGTTGATATTACAATAGTGCGTGTAAATGAACAAACCCAACCAATTGCCTAGAGTAAATGAAATTCACACTGTCAGTACCGGTAATAATAAATTTATTACAGCCATTAACCTAAACAAAACTTGCCGTATTTTTTAACATAGGGTTGCCAGATTTCAAGAATGGATAAACAGAACACATGTCCCAAAATATTGTTTTTTTTTAAATCAAGGTTGTTAATTATTGTAATGAATAATACACACATGTATTAAATAAGCATTACATAATCAAATACACAAAATTAAAACTACAGTAGATATTGCTGACATATCATATAGGCCTATGACACCAGCAACTATAAAATGCTTTTCATTTGAAAGACCCTTTGCAAGGATCTTTTATTTGTAATACCTTCTGATAAAATTCTCAACAATTTTCATCATAATTGTAATATGTCTTGTTTTATCAAACTAATGGAGCTTCTTGTATCACCTCTCTCTAATTAATATTCATGACAAAAAAAAAAACCTCTCACCGTAAAAGCATTGGAGGGAAAAAATGCTGAGTATTAACTTCAGAAGGACTAAGATATTCCTTAATTTTGTTGCTCCTAATAAATATATAACATGTAGGCTACCCATCTATCTGACACAGACATAGAAATCATTTTCTCTTTCAAACTTGCGCGTGTATCGCCAGAAAACAAGCTAGATAGGCCTATATTAAAAAAAATACAATCAATTCTGAAGCGGGACATTTAAAAATTGGTGCGAAATTGAATATATTACCAAACTAGCAGGTACCCGCGGCTTCACTCGCGATCAAGACAACGGGGACGATGCATAATATTGCTGATAATTGGTCTATTCTATTACAGCAATCGCGGCTACAGGTGGGTCCATTCTAATTCTGATACATACAGTATATTGATATGAGCAGCAAAGTGGGAATTTCATAGAGCTGTGAAAGTCTGCAGGGTACGATGTTACATTATGTGAACACATTTTAAAATTTTGTTTTTGGTTTTGCCATCTTCTGTTGAGACATAACGATTTTGTTGTCCAGATACTCGCGAGCACGCCACATACAGTTGCCCATGGGGAAAAATGGTTTAGTCTAAATGTACACGTGCCAGGGCCGTGGAGAGCGGCGACGGGCCCTGGGGCTGGAATCTCCCGGGCCCCCCTCTATAACCAAACTATGTAAAATTAATTTATAATCCTCTTAATTTGCACAAACTGATTTTGCGCAATTTCTTTTTGCACAAAATGTTCATCACGAAATAAATTACAAGAACATAAAAAACAGCAATAATAATAATAATAATAATAATAATAATAATAATAATAATAACAATAATAATAATTGTAGCTGGACGGACGAACAGCGTAAACAGGCCAGCGAACGCATGAAGGAGTATTGGGCGCAGAGAAAACTTCGCACCAAGAAAAAGAAATGAAGTTGTAGCGTGATCCTAAGTGGTCCATTCGCGTGTAAAAAAAATAAAAAATTGTAACATGCTGAACTGCTATGCCCAAGTTCGCGGGTTTAAGTCTGGCCGAAGTCGTCGGATTGTTAAGAGCGTTAAAATCCACCAGTATGCCTTTATTCGGAGGGGAAGTAAAGCCGGCGGGCCTGTGGTTTAGAAGGCCGTGGATATGAGTGGTGAGTGACACTTTTGTCTTCAGTGTGCGCACTTGAATGCAATAACACAGGGGACCGACAGTCTCGCGACAAAAATCACGCCAGCTGTTGCGACACTCCGGACATATTTTTGTCTCATCCAAAGGCTGTACTTGCACCATCGTACATTCATTTCCACTACAATTGGTAGTGTGTAGCCAAAATGTGTAGGTTATTTCGTTAGAATCACTCTATCAAGTTCCAACGTTCGCCGCTGGGTGTCATTGACTGTGGCGTCTGGTAGCCAAAGTTGGAACTACTTGAATTTGAACTTGTTGAGGAGCCTACGGGCGTGCAATTGATATGTCCTGATATAACCATTGGCTGCATTAAATACTGTGTAATATAGGCCTACTGTATTAATAATATTTCAATTATATATTCCAGTAAATCCAGGTTATATTGATTATCATAAGCAGAGCGTGAATTAATAACAATATAAATAAGTTAATGCTAGTATGTAAAATTTACAACAGTGTAACTGGAGGAATGCATGCAGAATTATTTGCAAATTCAATCTACTGATAGCACATAATACATAACTTGACTTACGTATGGGTATACCTGTGGTTGATTATAAAATATATGTTTTGCTTTGTTTAATGTACAATGATGTGTGAATGCCGTTCAACCAAACCAGTGTTTAGGCTTAGACCCAAGGGCGTGACTCTTGAAGGGCAGCAAGTTTTGAGTATTTCATCATAAAAACCCTATATGTAAAACGTATTTTAAAATACGTCTTGACTTAGTGTAAAAATCATGTTTTCATTACGAAAAGAGATTACGTCATAATTATGTCACAGAGGCTGTAGTACAGTATACCCTTTCCACCTATTTTAACATGCAGTTTAGTGAACTGAACTACCTGTTGATTCATATTGGGTCTTATGAAGTCATGGTCATCAGTCCCTTCTACTTACTGTGCGTGTAGAACTCTGTCCGACTATCTATATCTGAAGTTAATCATATATTTTGAAGTAATTTGGGATATAATTGAGGAGGAAATGAGTGTACGATGGTGCTATAGTCTGGGGTTAAAACAATAAATCATGGAAAATAAGCTTAGAATCACCGACGGTCGAATTTGAACCCACCTGGTCTGAGTTCATGGACAACAGCTTTTTCAATGTGAATTTTCTCCCCAAGTTAAATACGGTACTGTAAAAGCGATGAAATTGCAGTCCGATAAATGCATTTCTTGTTTTCAAATTTGTGTATGACTAACGAGCATATTGCTTTTACGAGTATTACTGAAGTTCTACGATTATTGATATCAAAGAGGATCTGCAGAACTTGAAATCTGAACACTGTGCATGCTTACAGTGTTACATCATCGGGACAAATTTAGATCTGCCAAACGCCAAAACTAAACAGTATAGTGAATTTAATGAAAATTAGTACCTAGTTTTCGATGGCTTTACGCGTGATATTTATTTCTGTTAGTTGAAAATAATGCATTGGTACGCGCTTTGTTTTCACAAAAGAAGAAAATGTGAATTTGAACTATATTTTGTAATTTGCAGCCAGTGGACTTCTTATAATTTAATATTGCTTTGCAGTAAGAAAACCCCATTCCTATCTATGTCTGGTGACCATCGGGGGGCAGATTTAAGCCAAGATCATGGGAGAGTGGACACACCGGGGATCTGGCGGTATGGAATATCACCAAGCTCAGAGTGGGGTCCGGGGGTCCTCCTCCGGAAAATTTTGCAAAAATCAGGTCCAAATTATTGAGTTATAGGCCATTTGGGTGATTATTTTTGTGATATTATGGAGTAAAAGTTGGTGACCATTGACATCAGTGGCTATAGAAAAAACTCCGATATTGAAGTAAAATCTCTCGCACCTTCAAGTAAGACCCCACGGTGTAGCTCACCAATGACCGTGATAGGGCGTTACAGCAAATCCGCAGATCAGAGGTTTGAATCCCGGTGCTGACAGCGGCTATCCTGTGTATTGTTTCTCACACTCCCTCCAGACAAATGCCGGTATAGTACCTTAATTCAAGTCCAGGGACACATACCCTACTCTTAACCCTAATAATTACAGTAATAGTCGCGACGGCAACGCATTCCCACTTTTCCCGGTCGGCAACTAAGAATACGGCTTGCGATTGATCATGTCACAGAGGCAATAGCACAGCAGAGTGTATAATCTGCTTTTCGTTACTTATTGTTGTTTTATGGGGCGGATCAGCTACGGTAGGTCATCTGTCCCTACCACTGACGTTCCATGAGAGGAATTGGAAAACAAAGTTGAGTGGTTCAGTGGCCTAGCTTACTTGTCCTTTTTATCCTGGTTAACACTAAGCCCAGAAAAATACTGGAATGTTACCTTAGTTTCATTCTTTGGATACATTTCCCAACTCTAGTACAATAGTAATATAGGTTTTCAATAAATCCCTTAATCATAAATGATTTGCGCACGAACCAAAGTATCTGGGATTGTTGATCGTATTTAATGAACTAGTTATAATAATTATACTGCACCTAAACATACAGATTATTCAAATGTTAGCATTGTTTTCTCAATTCAGTATACGAGAAGATGAACAATTTCGCATGCATTTCTTCTATCTACGTTTGACAACAGAATCATCCCACCCTTTCGCAAGATATTTAGCCAGCAATGGTAATTTTTCACATAGTGCGAAAATGAATTACTAGGGGACGATGACCTCGCTGTCTCGCCCCTTAAATCAACAATAACTATAAAGTGAATTACTATGCGGACGCTACTTTAAAATGTATTTTACTAACCTGTCTGCAAGGCATACGATACGTCTAGCTACACAATATATTCAATTCAGACACTAATCTAAGCTTGATGTTACGCACCAAACTTGAAACTCTTGAGCTAGCTGACCAAACACGCCAGGGCAGCCCAGGCTCTCGTGGCCTTGGCGAAATAAGTGAAGGGATGAGAAAGTTATTTGAAGGATTGGTGCATAAGCCGAATAAGCTAAATTTATACAAATGGAATGCTCTCTCTGTGTTTAGGTATATTCTGAGAACAATACATAGCGAAGCCCCATCGCCTAAGTTGACCACTTTGAGACAGTTGTTCTTCACATAAACGCTTTGTAAAGGAAAATATTGCCCACTTGACAGAATAAGTTTCTCAATCCTTGTAACATTGTTCACAGACAGTTCATTGCATTCAATAAATGACTGCCAGTAGCAAATTCAAGTCACATTAAGGCAATAATAAATCAATGCCTGATCGGGTCCATTCTCCTAGGACGCCGGGCCCCCCTGGGAGGGTCGGGCCGCGGGGCACCAGCCCTGCCTGACCCCCCTCTCGTCGGGCCTGACCGCAATGCCACCGTTTCGCTTTAAATTAGGGAGTGCCAAAACTTTACACAGTCGAACTATGAAAGTTATTTATAATGTGTATACTGTGACCGATCCAGTCAGGGTCAATTACCGGCCCCGGATGACAGAAGATCGAGAGGAGACCGGAGCAGGGCCGTGGAGAGCGGCGACGGGCCCCAGGGCTGGAGTCTTTCGGGCCCCCAAAATCCAACATATAATCAACAGGAAGTTCAGTTCACTGAACTGCATGTTAAAAGAGGTGGTAAGGGTACACTGTACACAGTGCAATACTACGGCCTCTGTGACATATGTCGTAATCTCTTTTCATAATGAAAACATGATTTTTACACAAAGTCAAGACGTATTTTAAAATACGTTTTACATATAGGGTTTTTATGTTGACATTCTTAAAACTTCTGCCCTTGAAGAATCACGCCCTCGGGTTTAAGCCTAAACACGGGTAAGTGTTTTGGATGAATGGCGATCACACATCATTGTGCATTAGACAAAGCAAAATATATTTTCATAATTAACCACAGGTATACTCATACGTAAGTCAAGGTATTTAATATGTGCTATCAGCAGATTGCAGCTGATCAGTGATTGTTTTCTCAAAAGAAAAAAATGTGAATTTGAACTATATTTTGTAATTTGCTGTCAGTGGACTTCTTATAATTTAACATTGCTTTGCAGTAAGCAAACCTAGAGCCAGGTTCTCCTAAAAATTCCCAATCCTATCTATGATTGGTGACCATCGGGGGCGGATTTAAGCCAAGATTATGGGGGAGTGGACACACCGGGGATCTGGGGGTATAAAATATCTCCAAGCTCAGAGTGGGGTCCGGATCCTCTTCCGGAAAATTTTGCAAAAATTAGGTCCAAATTATTGAGTTATAGGCAATTTGGGTGACTATTTTGGTGATATTTTGGAGTAAAAATTTGGTGACCATTGACATTTAGTGGCTATAGAAAAGACTCGCCGTTATTGAAGTAAAAGCTCTCGCACCTTCAAGCACAAGCAAGTCTGCAGATCGGAGGTTCGAATCACACTCCCTCCAGACAAATGCCGGGATAGAACCTTATTTCAAGTCCAGGGACACCTGCCCTACTCTTAACCCTAATAATTACAGTAATAGTCGCGATGGGCAACGCATTCCCACTTTTCCCAGTCGGCAACTAAGAATACGGCATGCGGTTGTTCACGTCACAGAGGCCATATCTCAGCACAGTGGATACCCTGCTTTTCGTCCAACAGTGGGTGGTTTTAAGAGGGCGTAAGTTTCTATTCTCCATGACAAATAGTTACAACAATGTTGCCAATACACCTGTCTTGCTGTACAACAACCACTAGCCTCCCCTTCAGTCTACACAATTCGCACGTTTCTTGGTTTTCTATTTTGTTCGCTGATTGAGAATCTTATAATTTACTTCATTAATATTTGTGAAAACTACTGCTTTACAGTCAATTCATTCAATAATATGGAGGCCTTCAGAAACAAACCGGAAAATTAACGCGTTAGCAAATACTGAATTATAGGCTATCTACAGTACTAGTTGATGCAAACGATTCCCAAACGAGCGCCAATGGTTCATTGCCCGCCAGTGAGATCGGTTGTATTTTACTTACTAGCTACCAAGTACACGGGTTAAATGTCGCATGCCCCTAAATGAATTAACAACTGTAGCGACAAATATGCCTATTTTTAACTCTTGAATAAGACTACGAATGACACCGCATTCGGTAAGCCGATTCCTGCCACGGCTTCGTCAGGACCCGGAGTCATTTCCAATTTATAGATAAAGGGAGCAACTCTTTTTATGTTTAACGGTACTGAGACGTTAAAAGCATATTTCCAAGGGACAATATATCTTCGCGTCCTGAAAAAATAGTGCTTTGCAGATCGATGCTGCTCTTTGGAATAAACAGCATAGAAATGTCCAATAATAACAACAGTCACTGCACCAGCTTAAAACAAAATTGTATTTATATTAATATTCGGCAATACGTCAACTTGATTTTTTTCTAAATTAAGCAGAGTTCAATATTTGGTCTTAGAAAAGTCTGCGCGGTTGCCTACATGTAATATATTAATTTCTCCATCGCCATGCACACCACTGACGTTAAGTATTGTTGTTTTATGAGGGAGAACAGTTTCTGTAGGTCATCTGACCTTACCACTGACGTCCCATGAGAGGAATTGGAAAACAAAGTTGAGTAGTTCAGTGTCCTAGCTTAATTGTCATTTTTCTCCTGGTTAATTAAACACTCAGTCCAGAAAAATACTGGAATGTTACCTTAGTTTCAGTCTTTGGATACATTTCCCAACTCTAGTACCAATAGTAATATAGGTTTTCAATAAATCCCTTAGTCAGATTTGATTTGCGCTCGAACCCAAGTGCCTAGGATTGTTGATCGTATTGAATGAACCAGTTATAATAATAATTATACTGCACTTAAGCAGCCCCTAAACTTAAGAACCAACCAACCAACCAACCAACCAACCAGCTTACAGATCATTCAAATGTTAGCATTGTTTTCTCAATGCAGTATACGAAAAGATGGACAATTTCGCATGCATTTCTTCTATCTACGTTTGTCAACAGAATCATCCCACCCTTTCACAAGATATTTAGCCAGCATTGATATTTTTCACATAGTGTGAAAGTGAATTACTAGGGAACGATGACCTCGCTGTTCTGTCCCTTAAATTAACTATAAAGTGAATTACTGTGTGGACGCTACTTTAAAATGTATTTTAGTTACCTGCCTGCACGGCATACGATACGTCTAGTTAGACAATATATTCATTTCAGACACTAACACCTCTAAATATTTAAGCTCGACGTGACGCACCAAACTTGAAACTCTTGAGCTAGCTGACCAAACACTCCAGGGCAGCCCAGGCTCTCGTGGCCTTGGCGAAATAAGTGAAGAGATGAGAATGGTATTTGAAGGATTGGAGCATAAGCCGAAAGAGCTAAATTTAGAATAATGGAATGCTCTCTCTGTCTTCAGGTATATTCTTAGAACAATACATAGCGAAGCCCCGTCGCCTAAGTTGACTACTTTGAAACAGTTGTTCTTCCCACAAGCGCTTTGTAGAGGAAAATATTGTCCACTTGACATAATGAAATGAAAATCCACATCCTGCTTCCAGTCTCCGACTGGGTCAGGAATGGAATGAATGAAGACCCCAACTAGCGGCGAGGTTATGAATTGTGTCGGCTGCCGAGGCCTGACGCACTCCTCTGGGGCAATGATTAAATGAATGACATATGAAATGAAATGATAGTGGAGAGTGTTGCTGGAATGAAATTTTGACAGGGAAAACCGGAGTACCCGGAGAAAAACCTGTTTGCCTCCGTTTTGTCCGGCACAGATCTCACATGGAGTGACCGGGATTTGAACCACGGACCCAGCGGTGAGAGGCCGGCGTGCAATAAGTTTCTCAATCCTTGTATCATTGTTCACAGACAGTTCATTGCATTCACTAAATGATCGCCAGTAGCAAATTCAAGTCACATAAAGGCAATAATAAATCAATGCCCGATCGGGCCCATCCTCCTAGGACGCCGAGCCCCCCTGGGAGGGTCGGGCCCCGGGGCACCAGCCCCGCCTGACCCCCCTCGGGCCTGGACCGGAGGGTCAGTATGTCGTCATGGCATGACGCGGCGAGGCAACCGCGAGAGTAGGGGAATGCTCCAGAAGGTTCCAACCCCTTCCATTTTTCTTTCTCGAAGGAGGACGCAGTTCCGGAATGTTCAGTGAGCCAATAGTGCGTGGACGAGTATGTTATCCAGCGGAGCACGGACGAGTAGCCCATGTCACGTAGACAGTAATTTGCATCGGGAACTTGAATGGTTTTCGTGAGTGATCAGCAGGCCATGAAGCATGAAGCTAGCGTGCATGTAGTGCCAGTGAGTTGTTTACAGTGAAGTATGTCAGTTTGTTTGTCGAACAGTGTGAATTTCAAGACGATATCGGACTCGCTAGTACGTTCATGCCGACAATTTATGTTAATGAAAGATGAATACCAGGAGGTGTTTAACATTACGAGTATCAGGGAAGGAACAATAATAACGATAGTCGAGGCGAAGCATTATCGCGAGGCCCTATATTGTAACAGACATCCATTCGAAAATAGCATAGCAGTGCGGCATTTTAAGAGACGCAGTGAGAATGCAACAGGGAAGGCTACATCTACTTTAAGCTTGTGTTGGAAGACTGCAGGCTGCAGGCAACTTGATATGTCGGTCAAGGCCAGGTCGAAATAGCTCCTCGTGGAAGGAGGTGTGTCACTGGTTGAGGAAAGTGAATACATATTATTCAAGTGAACCAGGAACTAGACGCTATAGTGCGTGGGCGTGAAAGTGCTCTGAAATAGTGAAATGTAATATTGCCACACGGCGGCATGAACTTAATAACCACGGACTCAAATATTCTGGGAATCAACATGCATATTTATACGCAAATTATGCTACACTGAACCTCTCAAGGGGCCATCATGGGGTGAACGGTCGCAACGAGATGGACGAGTGGACCATGGTTGGGACGTCAGGAGACGCCGCTGCTGAAGGTGACCGGGGGCAACCAGTGGGCGGACATGGGCGTCGCCAGGAGATCGAGAGGTGCCGGGGGCGTATACCTCTACCAGTACGCTGGGAGACCACATCGCGGAGACGCTGGAGGAACAACGCCGCCCTAATGCCGCAGACGACACCGACGCCGACGCCGACGCCAGAGGTTTCCGAGGACACCGGATATAAAGTAAGACGTTTCATTTCCATCCTTGTTCATCAGGAAGAAGAGAACTTCTACCTCGGATAGCCGTGCCATGAGATAACCTGAGATCGTGTAACTTAACGCCATTTATAATCATTTATTCCAGATTGAAAAGGAGCATCATTTTCTCATAGGGTTGTACAGATTTTTTGTCCTTTCTTTTCGGGTCGTTTTGACTTACATAAATTAACAGTATCAATGGTAGGAGTAAGACATACATTTATTCTCTTGGACATAATAATAATAATAATAATAAGTTGAAATTGGGTAACGATAATATGAGATGCCCATTTTGCTGGGAGATTCTAGCATCTCGATTTCCGAGGTCATTATAAAAATTTATTCTGAAGGGTTTGTCGCGGATTGCATAGATTTTAATAGCAAAATGAATATGGTTGGTGATTGTCGAATAAGGTTCCTTGGATAGGATGCCATATCATACGACCTCGTGGTCCCGATAACGTTGATACGCTCTGTTAGTGTGGGTTTTTGAGACATGCTAATAATGCATGATTTTTTGTAATGATGTTGTGTAAAGTTAATGTGATAATTAGATATGGTATTATTCCGTCATATATGACGAGGTTATTCACGGGGCGACGTATGGCCGTTGAATTGAATTTGTGACGGCAGGGTCCTCTTGACGAACGTGCTACGTTTATCGATGAGTTGTATATTGAATAGCGCAGGGGTGTAATTGATAGTGCGCTCGACAGTCAGATTGTTCGGATCCTCACACAGAGTGTTCGACGGAAGGGTTGCGATTAAATGTTCGTTGTGAGAATGAAATACGCTAGGGTGCCTTAGTACGAGGTTCTTAACCTTTCATAAACATTAGACAATGCTATAATTTAATTACAATGACAAATATGACAGTGTGGATCAAGGTTGTTGGAAAGGCGAATATAAATCAGTAATAATAATAAGAATTAGTAGTGTAAATATGTAAGCACAATCTGGGTGTGTAAATAATTTATGATGAGTTATAATTAATTGTTGAAATGCCATATTATGTGAAGCTGAGTTGATGTTTGAGTGCTATTTGATGTAATATGATTCTCTTTAGTTATTAATTTGCAGTTCGATAGAGGAGATCCGTCCATTGCTGTATAAGGGTAGACAGTTGTAATATACATAGATATTCAATATTTTCGTAGAGTTTTTTTTTGCCGCAGGTGAACTTTGTGATAAGTGGCTAGTGATGTTTACATGCGTGTGCACCGATAAATTAAGGGTTAATTTAGCTTTTTGAAAGGCGATCTCCTTGTCGGAACTTTAAGAGAGGACACCCACGAGTTTGAATAAGTATATTTTTTTTTATTGGTTAGGGACTATGAACTTTTTTTTTTTTTTGGACTTTGTCCCACCCTAACTCTATACTCGTGCGTGGTAGGCAGGTTGCATATTTATTTATCCTTTGGCCAATAAAGGAGCAGATGTGATTTTACGAGGGCTTTTCCTTTCTTCTCTGTTTGTTAATTCAAGTTAGGGAATTTGCTTTTGAATCCTGGTTCAGTCAATTTGCCATCCCAACCCGTAAACGACCCGAGACCCTTTGTCTCTGGCTCGCTGGAGCATTTTTTTAGTCTTGTCTCTATGAACAAAGATTCACGCCCTAATTTTTTACCCACTCCCTTGGCTGTTTCTTCTGATGGGGCCGGGATGTCGGCCGGGTGATCGCCTGTCCCATTGGAGAAACGGGCAGAAGGGAGGGGGAAGTGGCGCCCAACGTGGGGCTCGACGACGATGGTGCGTTTCGTCTTCGTCATGGGCATGCTTTTTACTCAATCATTTGTTGTTGTGATGGGAGTATACTGAGTGGTCAGATTCATGCCTTTGATGGGGGCGCGATGCTTGCCATGTGTAATTCTTGTGTAAAATTAACCTCGTATCACACTGAGCCTTTAGTGAACCATTTTACAGGGTTGGTACACGATCTCAGGTCATGGCTATACTCGACGACCTACATTCCCCTGTAGGCCCCTATATTTAAGTTGTATTGTAAGATGTCACAAGTAGTAACCGCAGAAAATATAGCTGATATATTAAAACAAATCCAAGATGGATTAAATGGTCTAACCACTGAAATGAATAAGGTTAAGGATAGTATTGGGTCAATGAAGACAAACATGAAGAGCGATATGGATCGCTTACAGATGACACAAGAGGGTGTCGGTACTCAAATAGCAGAGGTACAGAGGGCACAAGAGGGTATCGGCACTCAAATAGCAGGAATAAAAAAGATGTTAGTGATAAAGTTGATGATCTCAGAACCGACTTATTAGAAGTCATGGGATCTAATCTTAAGAGTTTAGAATCGCATTTGCAGAAAAACATTGATGCTGTAGAACGTAATCTTAAGCTATCAGGAAAGGCTATAGATAATAAGATTAATCTACTCGATAAAAAGGTAGAAACTACATTCCAAGTGCTCACCGCGGAACTCAAAGATTCTATGGCACGGCAAATCAGGGATACTCAGAGTTCGCTTCGGGGGAATATTGAAGGACTTGAGGAGAAGTTGAACAGTAATATTAAAGGCATGGGACAAGATTTGACGGCAAAAATTGAGCAAATTGGTCAGTCTAACGAGGAAACCCTGGAGAAGTTGAAACAGGACGTGTCAGGTTGGAAAGAAGAGGTTGCGAAGGACGTGAAAAACATGCAGATACAGGTTGAATCATTCCAGGACACGTATGACAGGAAAATCACTCATTCACAAACGACATTATTCGAACATGTGAGAGAATCTATCCACACTTTCATTGTTGAGTTGGAGGAGAAGATCATTATTCAACAGGGAAGGCAACTCACTCGATTAGGCAACTTAGAGGCGGAAATGACGCAGATAAAAGACAAATCGGAGTCAGAAAGTGTTAGATGGTCCGAAATTGAAAACACGCCACCTCTTAACGGGACGGAAAGTGAAAACGCCCCATCTTCTAGAAAGGCGGGAGAGGTAGTTGCAACGCCGAGAATACAGAGTACAAACCCCGCGGGACACCTGACTATCATTAGAAGTATAGACCACCAGCCGAGGAAATTCTCGGGGAACAATGGGACTAATAACGTCACACCCATCGAATTTATGAGGGAGGTCCTTGAATACTTGGCGGAAAATAAGATACCACGTGAGAGGGAACTAAGAGTTATTGAGAGGTCCCTGGAATCGACAGCATTAACTTGGTTTCGCGCATTTCGATACACGTTCACGAGCACGGACGAGTTCGAATGGCAATGGCGTAAGGCGGTCGGGTCAGTTTGTGCTCCGTGTAAATAGAGTTGTTTCTGGTGAATTTTTAAGTGGAACGACTTAAACATGTGTCTACGAGTGCAGTAAGTTACTCAGGAATATTTAATATATAATGTAAACCGGTAGATATTCACATAATTGCCAAATTGAGCAGTTTTTATAGTCGTTATGTGCATGTAAACACTAGAACACCAGTATTACCAACCTAATTCAACTGAAGTATAGGAGTATCCTCACTGTCACATTGCCTTTCAAGTCGATACTGTATATCCAAAGAGTGTAGCGATGAGTACCTGCTTGGAATGTTCAAAGGCAGTGCCTAGACAAGACGTAACAGCCAAAATTCAGTGCAGTGAATGTAATAATTGGTTTCACAGTAAATGTGTGAATCTCAAAGAAGCGGATGTAGAGTATATGCGATCGCAGAGCCAATTATGGAGGTGTAAACAGTGCTATAGTAAGAGGCGTGAGAGTTTACATAGTGAAAACCAGCCAGCGTCCGTGGTGCCATCTGTTGGTGAAATATACAAACTATTACTATCTATGAAGGAGAAGTTGGACAGTGTAAACAAGTCTACTACTGACATTGAGAGGCAACTGGGGAAATCTATTGATGTCTGTCATGACAGATTGGATGAAAGTAGCAAACTTATCAGTAAACAGCAGGAAATTATTGATAGACAACAAACAATCATAGACAATTTAGTATCAGAAAACAGACGTCTGACGAATGTAGCAAATAATCTTGCATCGAGGTGTGATGACCTTGAGCAATATTCAAGGTCAAACACTGTGGAAATATTTGGTGTTCCAGAGTCCCCTAATGAAGATGTCGTACAGACTGTCATTAATATAGGCAAGGCTTTAGATTTAGATTTGAAGGAGGACATGATTGATGCCTGTCATCGTCTGAAAAAGGCTCACAATCGTCCCACTTCAGGAATTATTGTTAAATTTGTTAGAAGGACCCACAAGGAGCAATTTCTTGCCAAACGAAAGGTTAAGCGGACCCTTTCTACAACACACCTTGGTATGTCAACTTCCAGCCCAATATATATTAATCAATCACTTGCCCCAGCTAGAAGAGTTTTATTTGCAAAGGCTAAGCAACTGCAGCGGGAAAAGAGCTATAAATACCTTTGGGTTAGTAGAAGTGGAAAGATCATGATTAGGAAATTAGAAGGGAGTCCAATTCATGTCATCAGTACTAACGAGGACCTGAGTAAGTTGTGATTTCGATGTACTGGCACAGAAATGTATTTAATAGTCCGTTGGCTCCTCTTAATACTTTGGTATGCATTATTGATTTATATTTAGTTATATCAGTTTTTTATTCACTATATTTTTTATTGTATACTAATGTCTGTAAATGAATTGTCCATTTATTATCAAAATGTTCGGGGCCTTAGGACAAAAACTGACGTGTTTCTTAAAAATCTACTTTGTTGTGACTATGATATAATTGTATTAACAGAGAGTTTCTTGGGTCAGGATATTATGGATAGTGAGTTATGCGATGATCGTTATGTAATGTTCAGAAATGATAGGGATATGTTTATATCTGGGAAGTCTAGAGGTGGAGGAGTAGCCGTAGCAGTCAAAAAGGGGTATAAATCCAAATTATGTTCTATCTATAATGAACAACAATGCGAATCCTTAACTCTTTATATTCAGGGTCATACTCGTAAATTATTCATAAATGTTGTTTACATTACCCCCTCCTCTAAACTCTCTGTATATGAAGGATACTTTAATTACATTGAAAACGTTGATAGTCTTATAACATCTGACTGCCTGATTGTGGGCGATTTCAACGTATCTGAAATTAGCAACGCCGGTTATAATTTTAATGAAGGGTCCACGGTCTGTCGTCGTTTATTCCAGTTCATCTCGTATCTTGGATTAACATCGCACAACAATATTCAAAATTCTAATTTCAAGACATTGGATTTGGTTTTAGGTAATATTCAAATTGATTTAAAGCACGAAGAATTCCCGTTGGTACCTGAAGACTTACATCACCCTGCACTTTATTTAGCAATACCACCCATTAAAAAGGTTCCATTGCTTCCTAGAATTAATCGTGAATATTACAACTTCAAAAAGGCTGATTTTTTGAGACTCTATTGCAACATACGAGATTTAGACTGGAGTTTACTGTACACATTTAAGGATGTTGATCATGCTGTTGATTTCTTTTATTCTTCATTCTACAAATGTTTTGAAAATTGTGTACCTAAGCAGAAATTCATTCGAAAATCCAAATATCCAGTATGGTTCTCACGAGATATTATCCAAACCATAAAAATTAAGAAAAAGTGTGCTGCAAAAAGACGTTTTTCGAAATATTATGATGAAAGATTTAGACAGCTTAGATCGGAACTAAAAACAAAATTACGAATGGCTTATGCTGTTTACATTCATAGTCTGGAAAATGGAGTTAAGAATAACATTAATCAGTTTTGGACGTATGTTAAAAGCAAGCGGGAATCACGTACACGCGACTACACATTTATACTAAACGGAAATCATTATACAGCTGGAAGTATTGCAGATGGGTTTGCTGAGTATTTCTCTTCAGTATATATCAAAACGAATTTTACTTATAACGTGGATCATTTGTCTTTGAATGAATTTCCTGTTTTGCCCAGGGTTGATATGCTGAACGTGACTCACATAACGGTGGATGGAGTAAGAACAACTATAAATAGAAAATTAAAGCCTAAGAAATCCTGTGGGCCTGATGGCATACCACCTTACATAATCAAGGGCTGTGTGGACTTATTGGTTTCTCAGTTGGCCTTCATCTTTAATCTTTCTTTAAAGACGTCAAGCTTTCCTGGAAAGTGGAAAATGTCTAGAATTATTCCAATCCTAAAGGGAGGCAACTCTGAAATGATATCGAACTACCGCCCTGTCTCAGTGATAAATGCTATAGCAAAAGTATTTGAGCACATTTTATATTCTAAGATTTACAATCATATTAAGGTTGAGCTCTCACAATATCAGCATGGCTTTATGCCCGGCAGATCAGTTATTACAAATTTGCTGGGTTTTACTCAAAAGGTTTACAATGCATTAGATACCAATAGAAGAACTGACGTGATATACATGGACTTAGAAAAGGCCTTCGACAAAGTAGACCATAAAATTCTGGTGACAAAGCTGTACCAGTTTGGTGTTGCTAAACCATTACTTCAATTGTTATGCTCCTACTTAAAATTTAGACAGCAATTTGTTTGTTTCAGAAGTGAAATTTCAGGTAATATTGTTAGTTCTTCTGGTGTCCCACAAGGATCTAATCTTGGGCCTCTTCTATTTCTAATTTTGGTTAATGATTTGCCTAATATTCTATGTTACTCTGACTGCTTATTGTTTGCTGACGATGTAAAGCTATATAAGACCATATACAACTTGAGAGACGAGAATGACCTTCAGAGGGATGTTAATAATATTGTAGCTTGGTGTGTTAGTAATAATTTAGTCCTTAATGTAAAAAAATGTAAAGTCGTGGTATTTACAAGGAAGAAGGAGTATATAAATCCTAAATATTGTATTGGAGAAACAGCACTCGAAATTGTACCGTCGATAAATGATTTAGGAATTATTTATGACAGCAAATTAACCTTTAATAACCATATTGCAAATATAATTAGTTCGGCCAACAAGATGCTTGGTTTTGTCATTAGAAACTCCAAATTATTTACTAAAACTGGAGTAATTGTTAAGTTGTATGAAAGTTTAGTTCGAAGCAAGTTAGAATATTCAGCAGTAATCTGGGATCCCTTTTATAAAGATCAAATTCATCACATTGAGATTGTGCAAAATACATTTCTAAGATACATGTATTATAAGACGTTCAATGTATTTTGTCCATTTGATACTTCGACTCAGTTTTTACGAAATTTGTTCAATTTCAAGTCCTTGAAAAGTAGAAGGTCGTTAAGTTCTTTGCAACTGCTGAGGAAAAATTTAACTGGAAAAGTTGACTGCCAAGAATTATTTCAATTCATCACTTTTCATGTACCACAAGTAAGATCTCGACAGCAAGCACTCTTTCACATCCCAAGATCTAAAAGTGTTCACCATTCTAATTCGCCTTTAGTTAAAATATTATCATTTTATAATTCAATTGATGTTCAAGTAGATTTATTCGCTGGCGCTAACTTATTCAATAAACAAGTAAAAGCAGCTGTTCCTTGAATACTGGGTACTCTTTTCTCCTTTATTTTTTTATATTCTTTTTTTCTACTTTGTACAGTTTTGTTTTCATTTTATGGTTTATATTTTCACGATCTCCTTTGTAGTATTTATGTTCTGTTCTTCATTTGTGTAATTTGTGTAATCTGTTTTCTCTATTCTCCACTGATACATGTTGTTATTTAATCAGATAATGTCAAGAAGGAATGTATTTGGGCTGGTGCCTGTGTTCCTTCATATTGATAAATAAATAAATAAATTAATCAAACGCTTTTGGAGCCCTGAGGAACAATTGAACATACGGGCGGAACTATACGCTAAACGGTATGCGACGTCCAATCCGACTAGGTATGCGGGGTACTTCGCATCGCAACTCGCCAGGCTGCAGTATTTGACTCCACCAGTGCCGGAGGACGAATTGGTCCAAGCCATTATACGACAGTTGCCTGTAGAGGTCCAGAAGAGTGTAATAGCGTCAGGAGCCGAGACTTTAGAGGGATGTGAAGAGATTCTTCGAAAACTAGACCACACTAGCGCACAGTTACAGGCGAGGTCCGGACGACAGGAAAATAGAGATGTAAACACGGTCGTGATTGACAAAATTGCGCAGACGGAAGAGCGAACGCCGCGGGAGACGGACAGGCCAAGAGACACAGGGTACTATCGGAGCCGAGATAGGAGCTGCTGTGGAACAGACGAGCGACCCAGATGGAGGAATAAACCGTACGAAGAGCGAAGGAGATCCCGATCCAACAATACGAAGGGACGATATGGTGAATATCAGCGAAGACAGTCAAATCCATATTATCAGAGACAGAATGCCGATAGGGATTCTCGTTCGCAGGGGTCGTGGCCGAGCTATACGGAAAGACATCGAGAGAGCCAGGAATATTTACAACAATTACGGAGTAATCCATCCGCACCACCGGGGAAAGCTGACCGACCACCTGACACAAGTCGGTCAGATCAACAAAAAAAAAACTTCAAATTAAGAAATTGCTCAAACCTTGGTCCTCCCGAACTGATTGAAATTCAAGAGATATTTCAGGCTACCGACGAAGACTTGATTCATGAGGAAGACGTTATCCGCCGCGGGAAAGTGTATCCTTTGCCTATCATAACAGTAGAGGTGCTCGGTAAACAAATAAAAACCCTGATTGACACCGGAGCGATGATTAGTGTGGTGTCTCAGTCATGTTTGGACGAGATAATGGAGGCAGGACCCGTATATACTCTACCAGTAGCGAATGTAAAGGTTAGAGGTGTAATTCCCGATCGCTCAGTGAGATGCAAGCTTCAGGCCCTGTTGATGATCAAGATTGCGGGGAGGTTTTATGAGCACGTGTTCGTGGCCATCTCCAACATCAATTTTCAAATAATTCTGGGTGTTGACTTCATTTCGGAGTACGGTTGGATTATAAATATGCAAGAGGGTGTTATGTATGTCGGAAACGAATCGCCGAGCAGAGGATCGAAAGATTATATCAATGCCAACTCGAGCACGCTCTTCTTGGAGAACACACTTGAGAATATCGTGGAACGTGAAGAAGAGACGATCACCCACATGCCCGTTGGTGTAAAAGAAATTTTGGATCCAACTGTCCAGAAACAGTTTGATGACCTAATACAGGAGTTTCGGGAGGTATTTAGCGACAAACCTGGAGTTATCAAGAACTTTCAGTATGATATCAAGTTGAGTGATGACTCACCAAACAGGAAACACATATATCCAGTCCCAGAGAAATGGAAGGAGGAGGTAAAGGCCATGATAAACGCCATGGATAAAGATGGCATAATAAAGAAGGCTCCGACTTCTTTCCTAAACCCTTTAGCGGTTGTAAGGAAGCCAAATGGTCGCCTGAGGATTTGTCTGGATGCACGTGGAATAAATGCACGCATTTTGCCAGAGTACGACCGCCCACCACAAATTAGAGAGCTGCTGAGGCGCTTTAAAGGAAAAAAATATTTCTCAACCGTAGATCTCACAAATTCCTATTATCATGTCGAGTTAACCGAGAACAGCAAGCAATACACTGGCTTCCTGCATGAGCAGAAGACCCACGTCTTTAACCGCCTTCCCTTCGGTTTGAAAAACAGTGGCCCTGTGCTGATTCAAGCGCTGGACAGCAACTTGAGTGAAGAGGTTAAGAAACACGTACTATGTTATGTGGACGATTTGATCTTGGCATCCACGTCAGTAGAGGAGCACCTGAAACACTTGAGATTGTTGTTTGAGAACTTGCTTACGGCCGGATTTAAGGCAAACCTGGAGAAATGCAATTTCTTTCACCGAGAAATTCGGTTTTTGGGACATCTCATTGACGAACATGGATATCGTCCGAACCCGGAGAAAATTGAGGCGATAGCTGAGTTTCCCAGACCAGAAAGGGTGAAACAAGTGAGGCAGTTCCTGGGAATGACTTTATTCTTTTCTAGTCATTGCCCCCGTTACACGGATGTAGTTGCCCCTCTGCAGAGCATGCTCAGGAAAAACAATCGGTGGAAGTGGGATCAGGCGTGTGAAGAGGCCTTCACGCAAGCTAAACACATGCTCCTTAACAACGTTAAACTGGAGTACCCAGACTTCTCCAAAACATTTTATATTGACACCGATGCTTCAAAGGTAGGAGTGAGTGCTGTGTTGTACCAGTTGGATGACGAGAAGAAACAACATTATCTGGCATTCACCAGTAGGAAATTGCGACAGCCTGAGCTTAATTACTTTGCCACGGAATTGGAGGCGCTGGCTATAATTTATGCTCTAAAGATGAGGAAGAAGATTCTTTTGGGGCATAAGGTCGTGATTATGACGGACCATCGCGCGTTACAGTTTATGTTAAAGTCTGACATTTCAAGCGAAAGAGTCACGCGCTGGACCCTTTTCCTGCAGCAATTCGATGCAGAAGTTATTCATAGGCCCGGAAAGCAAAACTTTCTAGCGGATGTTTTGAGCCGAAACCCACGTGAGGAGGCTGTTTTGCACCAGGTACAGCTAATACCGGATGATCAGGAAACGGTGGAACATTTGAAACGCCTGAGCCAGGCGCAACGGCGATATACTCCGTTAAGACGGATATACCGGTATTTGAAGAATCGCATGGGTGCAGATGACCCCGATTATACTGGAACGGCAAAGATTGCTCACTTTTATCACATTGTTGGTGACGTGATTCACAAGTTTGTCGATAAAGACAACACAAGCATACGTATTGTAATACCGCCGAAGTTGATTTCAGCAGTGGTTTGGTTGGCTCACCGATCTATTGGGCATGGAGGATGTGATAAAACCTTACATGCCATAAGAGAAACATTTACCTGGGAGTATATGGGAAAAACCATACGAGCGGTAATCAGGACATGCGACATCTGTCAGAGGTGCAAGTTCCCATCGGACGTATCTAAGGAGAAGCCTAGGGCTATTATACCGACCCGTCCGAATGAATTAATGGCTACGGACCTGTATGGCCCCCTTCCGAGGTCCACCAGGGGTAACCATTACATATTGGTGACGATGGATGTGTTTACCAAATTAGTCATGTTGCACCCTATACAGAAGGCAACATCCCGGTACGTAATTCGCAGGATTGAAACCGGCGTGATTCCAACTGCAGGGAAGCCAGAGTTCCTTCTGAGCGATCACGGAACGCAGTTCACGAGCGCCGAATTTCAAGAAGCTATGGCACTACTCGGCATAAGGCATATCTTGAGCTCCATAAGATACCCAGAAGGAAATCCAGTTGAAAGGGTAAATGCAGAGATTGGAAAATACTGCCGGATTTACTGTCATGAAGAGCATCATAGATGGATGGAAGTGGTACCCATAATTGAACGTTGCTTGAACTCTACAACACATGAGAGTACCAGACAAATTCCTTGTCTTCTGCACCATGGACGAAAACCAAGTAGACCTTGGCATGCTGTTATACAGGCACCTCCAGAGATTGAGCCGTCGGTGCAAAGGAGAAACGAACTGGCTCGGGAGAGGATGCAGCTACAGGCGCAGAAACGGGAGAGAAGGAAGGCTGGCCACCGTTTTCGTGAACCACTTCGAGTCAATGACCTGGTGCTGATTCGGAAACCTACGTCATCAAACTTACCACTCAGAGTGTATGGGAAATTTGCGCGCCCATTTTCGGGACCCCATAGGATTGCCAGAGTGATAATTGCTATAGGGTGGTTGACAACGTCACGAATGCACTTGTTGGGAATTTCAATGCCCCGAATCTGCGGAAGTATCACAGGCAAGCCCGTTAGTCAGCATTGAGGAGATGACTGAAAGGATCGTCCACATGCATCATTTGAGGAAAAATATAAGCTATGTTCCCACCGCTTATATTTATGAAGGCCGTGGGAGAGATGTGACCGATCCAGTCAGGGTCAATTACCGGCCCCGGATGACAGAAGATCGAGAGGAGACCGGAGGGTCAGTATGACGTCATGGCATGACGCGGCGAGGCAACCGCGAGAGTAGGGGAATGCTCCAGAAGGTTCCAACCCCTTCCATTTTTCTTTCTCGAAGGAGGACGCAGTTCCGGAATGTTCAGTGAGTCAATAGTGCATGGACGAGTATGTTATCCAGCGGAGCACGGACGAGTAGCCCATGTCACGTAGACAGTAATTTGCATCGGGAACTTGAATGGTTTTCGTGAGTGATCAGCAGGCCATGAAGCATGAAGCTAGCGTGCATGTAGTGCCAGTGAGTTGTTTACAGTGAAGTATGTCAGTTTGTTTGTCGAACAGTGTGAATTTCAAGACGATATCGGACTCGCTAGTACGTTCATGCCGACAATTTATGTTAATGAAAGATGAATACCAGGAAGTGTTTAACATTACGAGTATCAGGGAAGGAACAATAATAACGACAGTCGAGGCGAAGCATTATCGCGAGGCCCTATATTGTAACAGACATCCATTCGAAAATAGCATAGCAGTGCGGCATTTTAAGAGACGCAGTGAGAATGCAACAGGGAAGGCTACATCTACTTTAAGCTTGTGTTGGAAGACTGCAGGCCGCAGGCAACTTGATATGTCGGTCAAGGCCAGGTCGAAATAGCTCCTCGTGGAAGGAGGTGTGTCACTGGTTGAGGAAAGTGAATACATATTATTCAAGTGAACCAGGAACTAGACGCTATAGTGCGTGGGCGTGAAAGTGCTCTGATATAGTGAAATGTAATATTGCCACACGGCGGCATGAACTTAATAACCATGGACTCAAATATTCTGGGAATCAACATGCATATTAATACGCAAATTATGCTGCACTGAACCTCTCAAGGGGCCATCATGGGGTGAACGGTCGCAACGAGATGGACGAGTGGACCATGGTTGGGACGTCAGGAGACGCCGCTGCTGAAGGTGACCGGGGGCAACCAGTGGGCGGACATGGGCGTCGCCAGGAGATCGAGAGGTGCCGGGGGCGTATACCTCTACCAGTACGCTGGGGGACCACATCGCGGAGACGCTGGAGGAACAACGCCGCCCTAATGCCGCAGACGACACCGACGCCGACGCCGACGCCAGGGGTTTCCGACGACACCGGAAATAAAGTAAGACGTTTCATTTCCATCCTTGTTCATCAGGAAGAAGAGAACTTCTACCTCGGATAGCCGTGCCATGAGATAACCTGAGATCGTGTAACTTAACGCCATTTATAATCATTTATTCCAGATTGAAAAGGAGCATCATTTTCTCATAGGGTTGTACAGATTTTTTGTCCTTTCTTTTCGGGTCGTTTTGACTTACATAAATTAACAGTATCAATGGTAGGAGTAAGACATACATTTATTCTCTGAGACATAATAATAATAATAATAAGTTGAAATTGGGTAACGATAATATGAGATGCCCATTTTGCTGGGAGATTCTAGCATCTCGATTTCCGAGGTCATTATACGAATTTATTCTGAAGGGTTTGTCACGGATTGCATAGATTTTAATAGCAAAATGAATATGGTTGGAGATTGTCGAATAAGGTTCCTTGGATAGGATGCCATATCATCATACGACCTCGTGGTCCCGATAAAGTTGATACGCTCTGTTAGTGTGGGTTCTTGAGACATGCTAATAATGCATGATTTTTAGCCTACTTTCGATTTTTGCAAAAAATGAAAGTAGACTTATGAGATCAACACAGGGCGAAAAAAGTGTGTCTGTCTGTGTGTGTGTATGTGTGTGTGTGAGTCTGTGTGTGTGTGTGTCTGTGTGTGTGAGAGTGTGTGTACTCTGAATGTCTGTCCCCCCTATCAATTCGAACACGGTGAATGCGAATTGAACGAAATTTAGTACAAAGGTAGCACTAGCAAAGGACACCTCAGTGTCATGTTTTATATCGCCGCCATCTTTACTAAAACTGAATGGCGGCCACTCAAACGTTCAAAACGTAAAATCAAATAACGACTAACCAAATCATCCGATCTCTACCAAATTTGGTAACAACATACCTTCGTATAGGATGCGTCTTGTGACCAAACTACAAGGTCGTCCGCCATACCATTTCAGGATGGCGGCCGTGCGAATTATGCAAACTTTATAATCCATATTATGGGACCCACCAGTTCCGATTATCGAGCCGAGAATCGTTTTAACTGTTCTAAAGGAAGAGGCACGTTCGAAATTAAAAGTTTATTTTGTAATACTATAGTGCAGACGTGATTTTAAAAAGCTGAGCCGATTCAGTAATAAGACAAGATGGCAGCGGATATCTTGTGCCTGACTTATATTTCACTAATTTGAGTATTGCATGCAATATAGCGTACTGATACAAAATAAATAAACTTTGTATGAAATGCTTTATATATAAATAATATACTCCAGTGATGAAATCGTTTAGTATAAATCATTATTTGCTAACAAGTTCTATGTAAGTCATTTTATATAGAACGATATTCGTTGACACAATTAGCTCAGTGGTAGAGCGTTAGCCTATCGCTCAAATGCCTATGGTTCAAACCCGATCAGAGCTAGTTTTTTTGCTTGAAATGTTATATGTTTATTGTTTTGTAATGACTCAGATGTTTTAAAATTAAGCGTTATATTGTGGATATTATGGTGTAAAATATATATTTAATTAAAACATAATTCGCCAGCAGATTTGCTCGAGACATCTAGCTGCCAAAAAGGTAACTGCACGCCGACCAGATTTTATTGAAAAGTTTCTTCTTCTGGCCGCTAGAATGCACTCGCTCTGTTAGGATTATATTGTTCGATATTTCACCACTAGATGTCACGACTAGTCTACGTGGGGCTCCATTGATTACTATACCATTGGCATTCTATGCGCATCGAATTTGAAGAATGACAAGATGATACTACGATACATTTTTACTTTTTATTTTAAAGGGTTTGTAACAGCCTATTGTGCGTTATTTGAAAATGTTAATTGAAGTAAAGAACAAAACGATTTCACATAGTATCTGAACTCTACCGTTGGTGCTAGTTCAGGATATTAATTAATACTTTTATTTCAGCCAAATAGCAATCGAAAATATCCACATAGTTGGTATACACACGTCTCTGTAGGGTCATGGAAAGATTTGTTAATTCAATTAGGGTTGTTAAAGTCATACGCAACCAGACGTGTAAAGACATGCCTCAACTCAAAGTTGGATGTTGCCCGCGTCAGGCCGATTATGTAATAATAATAATAATAATGTTATTGGTTTTACGTCCCTTTTAACTACTGTTGCTTTTAGAGACGCCGAGGTGCCAGAATTTTGTCCCGAAGGGGATCTTTAACGTGCCAGTAAATCTACTAACACGGCTCCCTCGCATTTGTGCACCCTCAAATGCCAGCTGACTGCGCCAGGATACGAACCTGAAACATACGGTCCAGCAAGCGAGAACGTTACCGCTGAGCCACGCCGCCAGTCCGGTCGATTATGTCTCCAGATCCATAATATTCTTTAGATACTTCTTATCTTTCTTTCTTCAATGATGGTAGCAGTTTTTATCTAGGTTGTGGCGTTTGGTAGAGGTAAATCGTTTCTAAGGTCTTCAACAAAGAATAGTTCTATTATACTCTTTGATAATAACAACGAGTTATAACTATACTCATACATTTAGGAGAAAGTAGGCTATATGTTCTTTACTGAACATCTTGTTTTGTAATGATGTTGTGTAAAGTAAATGTGATAATTAGATATGGTATTATTCCGTCATATATGACGAGGTTATTCACGGGGCGACGTATGACCGTTGAATTGAATTTGTTAGGGCAGGGTCCTCTTGACGAACGTGCTACGTTTATCGATGAGTTGTATATTGAATAGGGCAGGGGTGTAATTGATAGTGCGCTCGACAGTCAGATTGTTCGGATCCTCACACAGAGTGTTCGACGGAAGGGTTGCGATTAAATGTTCGTTGTGAGAATGAAATACGCTAGGGTGCCTTAGTACGAGGTTCTTAACCTTTCATAAACATTAGACAATGCTATAATTTAATTACAATGACAAATATGACAGTGTGGATCAAGGTTGTTGGAAAGGCGAATATAAATCAGTAATAATAATAAGAATTAGTAGTGTAAATATGTAAGCACAATCTGGGTGTGTAAATAATTTATGATGAGTTATAATTAATTGTTGAAATGCCATATTATGTGAAGCTGAGTTGATGTTTGAGTGCTATTTGATGTAATATGATTCTCTTTAGTTATTAATTTGCAGTTCGATAGAGGAGATCCGTCCATTGCTGTATAAGGGTAGACAGTTGTAATATACATAGATATTCAATATTTTCGTAGAGTTTTTTTTTGCCGCAGGTGAACTTTGTGATAAGTGGCTAGTGATGTTTACATGCGTGTGCACCGATAAATTAAGGGTTAATTTAGCTTTTTGAAAGGCGATCTCCTTGTCGGAACTTTAAGAGAGGACACCCACGAGTTTGAATAAGTATAATTTTTTTTATTGGTTAGGGACTATGAACTTTATTTTTTTTTGGACTTTGTCCCACCCTAACTCTATACTCGTGCGTGGTAGGCAGGTTGCATATTTATTTATCCTTTGGCCAATAAAGGAGCAGATGTGATTTTACGAGGGCTTTTCCTTTCTTCTCTGTTTGTTAATTCAAGTTAGGGAATTTGCTTTTGAATCCTGGTTCAGTCAATTTGCCATCCCAACCCGTAAACGACCCTAGACCCTTTGTCTCTGGCTCGCTGGAGCATTTCTTTTAGTCTTGTCTGTATGAACCAAGATTCACGCCCTAATTTTTTTTACCCACTCCCTTGGCTGTTTCTTCTGATGGGGCCGGGATGTCGGCCGGGTGATCGCCTGTCCCATTGGAGAAACGGGCTCAATACATTCATGAAAAAGGAAACACATCTCGCTGGGAACATATGCGCAATTCAAAATAAAGTGGCTGAAGCATCAGGTGTGTCGGAACGGTCGGTGCGGAATATAATACAAGGTGCCAAAAGAATTGAAAGTGGTGAGGTGAATTCATTTTCAACGCCTGGAAAGAGAAGACCAAAATCTCTCAAGAAGTGTAAGTTAGACGATTTTGATAAATGCGTGGTAAGGCGTACGATTCATAATTTTCACTATAGCAAAGGTGAGTGGCCAACGCTGGAAAAGATCCGTAGGAAACTGGTTGAGGTTATAAATTTTAAAGGTGGCGTACGAACATTAAGCAAGATAGTTCGAGGCCTAGGCTTTAGATGGGGGAAGACAAAAGACATGCGTAGAATACTTATGGAAAAGCCAGACATAAGCCATGCAGTACTTACAGAGCATAAGGCGGTGCCGACAAAAGGGTAGGCCTATTGTTTACACTGATGACGTGATGAGACATATTTGCATAGTTCTCACACTAAACCAAGTGCTTGGTGTGACGGTTCTCTTCATGGACTGAAGTCGCCTATCTCGAAAGGACAAAGATTAATAGCGGTATATGCCTGTTCAGATGCAGGTTTCTTTCCAAATGCTTTGTTGGTTTTCAAAATCCAACAAAACAACAGGGGACTATCACAATGAGATGAACTATAGAAATAACGAAAAATATCTGACAGAAAAATTAATTCCCAATTTGCCAACAAATTCTGTAGTCGTAATTGACAATGCGTCGTACCATAATGTCCACTGTGAGCGCGTACCCACATCATCTTCCCGAAAAACAGTTATGCAGGATTGGTTGACCGATAAGGGTATTCCATTTTCTACAGTGATGATAAAACCTCAACTGTACGCTTTGATTAAATCCCATAAACCACGTTATGAGATTATCAAATCGATACACTGCTTGCTACTTATGGACACACATCGAGGCCCCCTTTCCTGTTGGCATAGAGTTATGCTATAAAAGGAAGAATTTCTACTCTTCAAAAAAATTGGGGTAGTGAGTAAAGAGAAAAGCCATGACAGACTCCCTAGGCTTCGAAGGTCTGAAGAAAACGAGAGATGACCAAGGGAGTTGTAGTTATTATTTAAAGGGGTGGAACAGAGAGGTCTTCTGTCCCATTGACCCAAGGAGATCACCAGGAAGATGAAAGAGGAGCCTGGCACAAGTAAGTAGATGTACCATACTGCATAATTCAGAAGAGGCTATACTCTGCCCCACAAGTGACTATCCTGGCGAAATCATTAGCGACATGCACAGGCTATTGGTGTAGCATATAATATTGCACAATGATAGGCCTACATTTCCATTAGCAGCATCTCAGTTGGTTAGTTAGGAAATATTTATAAGAAGGCAAAGGAGTCAAGAGCTTGTTCGTCCCATTTTGCAATTTTTAAATCCAAGTTACCTTGCCACATAAAAGTTATACTGATTATTATAGATATGGTAACCTTGAGTTCTGAAATATGTATCTATACGCTACTTCATTCGTAAAACGATCATTCTTAATGGCTAAGCCAAGGGCATTACTTCGTGGAAGGCAACTCGAATGACATGGGCTAGGCCTAACCTAAAAATTACAAGCAAGGTGAAGTCCTAGTGTACAGTAATTGACAAAATTGTTAATTGAGCGATATAACTATGCATTCATCATAACTTTCGTCTCCTAGTAGATGCATAATATTCAGTGTACCGCAATGCCACCGTTTCGCTTTAAATTAGGGAGTGCCAAAACTTTAGACAGTCGAACAAGGAAAGTTATTTATAATGTGTATGAATTCATGAAAAAGGAAACACATCTCGCTGGGAACATATGCGCAATTCAAAATAAATTATAAATAATTTAATTACATTAAATTTATTTCGAAATAATGACTGAAACACGTTTTAAACGACCGTCAATTCGCGCCATCTTTACCGTTTTTATTTACAGGTAGTTGTGATGTAGCGATTTACTTCCCTTTGATGCAGCGCTGCAATTTCTCACTAAAACAACGCGGCCGATGTGATAATGTTTTGGCCTGGTGATTTGAAGCAATAAAGCATTCGCAAATTTTTCAGGATTGAAACGGTGATTGAGACTGGCATATATAGCAATCTATAAGTTGCATTAAGTCACGGAATTAAACTTCTTTGATGTGACGGTTAATTGTTTTCCACAATGATGTAGGCTACTGTGTAATGGAATTGTGGCGATGAAGCTTTCAGTGATATTTTACTACGGTAAAATAATTATACTTTCGATGGAAATGCAATTTTGGTCAGACAATTTATGATTATGCTGCACTTGTACATACTGTATCTAATGATTCGGTAGCGATATTTTTCTAACAAAGAAATTCGGATATAAGTTCGCGTCGTGGAGGTTATGGTAGGATGTTGTTCAATTATGGTTTCAATAAATTTGTTCACTTTAAAGTATTTGCTGCTATACAGTATATACTGTAGATATTATGTATGACACTTTTTTAGTGGTTTAGTTTTGTAATCTTCGACGCCACTGTTTAGAACCATTTTATACTGTGATACCGTACCTTTTTGAGATGGGTTAGGTTATGTTAAAGATGTGGTTTTAAGGAACGTAACAAGTAGCTCATCTGTCCTTAAATGTCTGAGATGACTGAAATGCTAGATAAACGGGTAACCGGTACTTAAAACTTTTGAGGTTAAGTATTAGGCCTACAAAATGGTCGGTGATTATATGACCTATCTTTCTTGATATTTTATTTGAAGAAACTGGCATCATTCTAGATTTTGGGCTAGAAAATGGTTTGCTATGGAGACATCTGCAAATGAGTAACTTATGGTGCAGTAGTACCTGTAATAAGAAAGTTATGAAAAGAGTGATATGTTGTATAGGCCTACAATGCAGATGCAAGTGGAGTCCTGTTGTAAATTCTGACCAGTTTTGCTCGTGCATTGAAAGAATTAAAAAAAGGTATCTCTCTAAGCCATTAATTTCATAATTATAGTGCAGCATTGTGTGTGGAAATGACCAACATGCAAGAAAGAATATAATGCCCCAATAAAGAAACCCTTATTCCTTTCATTTCACACCATGTCCTGTACAGTACCAATATTTTTGTCTTGCAGAAAGTCACCAAATACCAGGTTTATTAAAAATTGTTGCATTTGTATATTTTGCGAAAGTTAAAATAGTAATTGTGTACACCATGACAACAACAGGCTGAAGTACACAAACTGATGGTAGATAGCTCTTGAGATTGTGGTTAATGAATTTGATGCTTGGAAGTGTATGGAAGACTGAGATTATTACTTCATTGTGTAAACCTAACAGATTTGAAGTGATAGTAGGAGAAAAAGGTACTGCTGTACTCCTGGGAGAGAGATTAAAGTGGAGTACTGTTACGGTAGGAACTGGTGTGAACATTTCCTTAACAAGCAAAGTGAATGTTCCTCCACCTTACAATTGTCCTGCATCACGTGGACTCTCCTGCATACGAAACTCATTGTGTGCCCATGTGCCATCAAGTGATAATTACAGTCTTCGTTCTTTCCTATATACCAAGGATCATGTAAGTATAAGAGATTCGTCACTTTTGGTTATAGAATTTCCGAGAGAGAACACCGACTGAGGCTATGGATTGTACTGGCAAGTCTGGCAACATAAAAAGTAAAAAGCCATATGAATGTAGCCTTTATTACATGTAAATGAACAGTATGTTCTGCGATGAGTTATTGATTATTGATGAAAATAACACTAACATAACTGCGCCTTTCGCGAGGCGCTGAAATATACGTCCAGATAGGAAAATAATACATTTTGATATATATCAATGTTGGCAATAGATTTGTCACGAAGGACACAGTTATGCCGTTCTAGAGCTTAATTCACCTCTAGGCTAATTAAAAATGCTCTCATACTCTACAGAATTGTTGGGATATTCGATGAATATAAAGAAAACTGTCCAAATGCACACACTACATTGCCATAACTTCACTTTTTGCCTAGCATGCCCGCTGCCACCCACCCTTCCCCGTAGCCCTAAACCAATTTTTTTATAGTAATGCAAAGGAGAATGTGTAAGAAAACAAACAAGAGATGAAATGCACACATTTATTCTCTATATATTTTTATTCGAGAGTAGTCCATATTGTCCACTAGTTTTACACATGGTCAACACCAGGAAGATGAAAATTGCCGTATTGTTCTTACTATCATTATAATTCTTACATCCCGGTGCTTGGCAATTTTTCGTCCCTTGCAGTGGCATGATTGACTCTCAATTCAATTCAAATAAACAATCAAAATACTGAACAAATCAAAACAACCAACAACACCACGAGGAAAATCAATCAAAACAGACTATTCCCGCTTCCGCCAGTCGGTTTGATGTGAACGTTCATGAGTGCCAACTACGGAACCTTAGTGCTAAAATTAATTCTTCATTGGTTGGCAGAACATCCAGTACAGGGCCTTACCCCGACCCACGCGCTCCCTATGAACTGTTATCCCCCTGCTATATACCTCCATGTTGTCAAGTCGCGAAATGCGTATTTCTTAAACCTCCTGGACTACAGCATACGCCGTATTTTAAGACTTCTGATGGGCGGATATTTAACTGTATGAGATTATTGATAGTTCAAAGTCATCGTCGCTGTAACGCCCTCGGTTGTAATCCAGGAGCATTAAGGTCTACGCACACCGGCGCGGGATGCGGGAACGGGAACGGGAGCGGGATTGACACGATACCCGCAGTCGCTGCGAAATCGTGTTTGTATTCTGACCAGCGCGGGAAACAGTTCCGAAATGAATTCGTCTGATGAAGTGCAACATAAGGAAAATATATACCAATTATCGGGAAGCTATCTCGCCTTGCTATTGCTATTAGATTTTTGGCTACTGGGGATTCTTTCTCGACAATTGGTCACAGTTTTCGTGTTGGATTCACAATCTGTTGGAGCCATCGTGAGAGAGGTTTGCCAAGCTATCTGCGATACGATGCGATAGTGCAGTTTATATTTAGTTTTAGGGTAGTTCATTTCGGTTTTCTTTAGGTTAATGACCACGTGACAAATGAACACAGAAACAAAGAGTGATATTATTTAAATTGATGCTAACCAGGTACTTGCAGTTCCTTTCCTATTTCGCCCCGAGCTTATCTTTATTCCTTATATTTCTTAATCTTCATTACTCATGTTATTGATATAAGGCAGGATATTTCCTGACACACTCTATTAACAGTTCCGTCGCCATTGCTAAATGGATGCGGGACGCGGGAAAACGCAGCAAGCTGCGTACTCCTACAGTAAAGGTATGCGCACACCGGCGGGGGGTGCGGGAACGGGAGCGGGAATGTCGCGAACATTTGTGCACTTGGCGGGATATGCATCCACTCAGACAGCTGCGTCACAATCCCGCACAGATGGCGGGATTGCTGCGTTATTGCAGGAGTACGCAGCTTGCTGGACAAGCAAGTACACTAAGATTACGGCACTTCTTTTCAACATAGTATCCAGGAACAAATGTATTTAAGGCGAAAACAATCGAAAAAAGTGCGGTAGATCAAGAAACATTGCTGTAATTAAATAAAATGTAACACCTATTGGCAACTCAAACTAACACTTGGGGCGCTGCGGTCGGTCTGAATAAGTAGGGTTTAAAATACTCAATAACACGCGTTTGATATGGAACACTTTTTATTTTTCGGTTATAATCAGTAAATATGGTCTCTAAAGTAATGACAGTGTTATTTTTAATTGTATATATGTATAACTGTGCGATACACGTGTTCTAATTTGTGTGTTCCACTGGATTTTTGGTGTCATTTGCATATTATCAAGCATCAGTTTTTATGGGTGATGTAGATCAGCTGATTCAAATTTACACAGGGCTACACTTCGGACATTATTTCGGTACTATTATGCGCAATATAATGTAAATGTCGATCCTGAGTCAACGCCGAGGACATTCAAATAGAGAAATACGGTACATAAACAAATAAATAACACACCGAAGCTGTGCTACTTTTATCATTCCGAGACTAGCATCCACGCAAACCAGACGCCACTGTTCCAAGCTCCGACTTATATCGTGAATTGATGTCAAACTGATGATCCGCCAGCCTTTCCGCCAAGCCTACACCTCGTAATAGCTAAGTTCTTCGATATTCGAGCTATTCCACTACGAGTCATATAGGCCTAATTTGCCTCCCCGTGGGCACTGTAGAATGAGTGATTCCGCTACCATTCAAATATTCAACACCAAACCCACCTTTTAACCATCCAAATCAAGCAATTCCTGTCGCCTCCCGAGTTTTAATACAAGTTAAACTCATCCCTTCTCCCTACCAAGCAGCCAATAATTAATTATTTAATTAATTATTCAAGTAACTTCAATCTTACCAGCGCGCCCATCGTAACAGCTGTTTTTAAACTGAATAACCTTCGCTGGCTTTACGTCGCAGGTCTTCTGTCTGTCTACCTCGACAAGTGTTAGATCCTTCCCGGGGTGGAAAGGTATTATTATTAGGTATTAGGTATTATTAGGTATCATCACATTTCGGCTATTGCTATTTGCATCTTTTGGAAAGTGATGAAAACGTATGTCCGCAGCCCTCTTATACATAGACTTACAGCCGTAAACTTAGCAATACACTTTGCTTTTACTCATTTTTCACTCTATCAACGAGTAAAACTTATTACTTATGTATAAAGACACGAACAATTTACCACGATCTGTTTACCAATACAAGAAACCATATACAAACAGTCACCACGTGACAAATGTACCCTACTTGGTAAGTTTCTCATTTTTACCGCTAGATGTCATATCAGATAGCTGGAGTTGCCAATAATTCGCATTGGAGACACACCTCCATGTTTGAAGTCTTAGATCATAAATACAATAGATGGCTGATGACGTCACATTTGTGAAACCAACATCTCAATCAGCTGACTAAAGGGAACTGCCGGGAACTGCGGATAGTTTGGAGCACTGAAATACTACACGTGATGATAGAATTGGGCTATTCTGTTCTATTCATTACCGTACTAAGCCAGAATGGTGTATTACTGTGCAGCGTATGGATGTAAGGAGACGTTTAGGAAAAGATCGGACATTTCTTTCCATAGGTAGTCCTTAATTAATTCATTGTAAAATAACCCTAACATTCTTGACTTCACTACTTGCATTTCTTTACGTTTCCTCTTAACTCCGAGACATGAAAGAAAAATAATTTAATCTGTATATTTATTACAAATTACTAAAATTTACTCTATCCCTTACTCCACTGAACAGGCCTATGAAGCAAAATTAGGACCATCACAACATCAAATAGCCTTCCTTTTCAATCATGTTCAGTGTCAAATTGCGGGTTATGCTACTGATGTGACGATGTAGTCTTCGATAATAAATACGCTGAGGTAATATTTGTCATCTTATTAAACGTATGGATAGTGCGTTTGGTTGAGTAAATTTTCAGATCCTTCTAGGATACATTGCAGCCCTAAATTAGTCAATTCGTAGGATTTCAAAGTTCTGGATTATTACTGCGAAGGTTTCTATGATTCGTGGAAAATGGAATTTAAACGGAAACAGTTCATTGCTTGTAATGTTTTCCGTTGTAGCAAATGTAATGCATAGTTGTTAAAAAACAACGCTTACTAAATCAATAGACTTCCTTTTTTCCATTTGCCGATGTTTTGTTCACCTTCATAAAATACTGAAGTGGAAAGTAACGCTGAATAAGAGCTAATCGTACGATAAAATTTTGTAAAGTAATGCACCGGTACTGAAATTAGCCAAAATACATTTTCTAATAATGACAAATAAATTAGGAAATGATGTAGTAATAGATTGAACTTGTTTGGAGCTCTCGGGCGTACAATTAAAAATGACCAGCTACACAAACACAATTCTCTTCAAAAATCAGTAGGCCTAATTCAGAATTGTATCTGTTATTAATTATTTACAAGAGGGGATCCTGGATGTATGAGTATTACGAAACACGGCAGCCACTTTTTACACAAACACAATTCTGTTCAAAAATCAGTACGCCTAATTCAGAGTTGGATTTGTTATTAATGATTTACAGAGAGGGGATCCTGGATGTATGAGTATTACGGAACACGACAGCCACTTTTTACACAAACACAATTCTCTTCAAAAATAAGTAGGCCTAATTCAGAGTTGGATTTGTTATTAAGTATTTATAAGAGGGGATCCTGGATGTATGAATATTACGGAACACGACAGCAACTTTTTACACTAACACAATTCTGTTCAAAAATCAGTAGGCCTAATTCAGAATTGGATTTGTTATTAATTATTTACAAGAGGGGATTCTGGATGTATGAGTATTACGGAACACGACAGCCACTTTTAACACCAAATATGTTACATTATTAACCTGTGCTACCTTCCGGTACGTAAAGAAACATGCGATGCTTTTCCCAATGTCGTATAAATTACGAAAATGTGTGTTTAAACCCTCGTTAAAAATCATTTCCCCTCCAACTCCTATCATCTTCCATTACGAGTTCCTCTGTTTTCCCTTTAGTCAGCTGAACCAGATGTTGGTTTCACGTCACAGTACAGGCGCAGTTTGGCAATGCGCACTCTATTGTATTTATGCTCGAACAAGACCGACTACAATATCTCAGACCGTAACATCAAAACCAAGATGGCGGAAATCGTAGGGGAACAGCTGTAGCAACTGGCGGGCATGGCGCCATCGAAATAGCGGCAAATTCGAAGACAAACATTCGCATATTTGATTAAATTCCGCCAGAAATTACAGGTTTTTATGTAATAAGGCACAAATTCAATATGAAACCCTGACGTATTTCGCTACAAGCAACGAGAACAGACAGTAGCTAAAAATACAGACATAAATAAAGCAGAGGTAAGACATTATGTTAAAAAAATGCAAAATATTTCTAAATGGAACTACAAGAATAGTCAACCAACAACAAAGTCAACCCCTGACACTATACAGCCCATGAAGGGCATAGGCAAATATAAAATGCAAATATAAATGGTTGTTGCTTATATTAGGGGCTACGACATCGTGGTCTTGTAGCCCCATGTATTTGTGTGTGGAATTTGTGTGATAACCTGTGTTATTGTTATGGCTGAACTAGTGTGTTTGTAAATTGGGTATTGTAGTGGGAAGGAAGCGGCCATGGCCTTAAGTTAGGAACCATCCTGGCATTCGCCTGGATTAGAAGTGGGGAAACCATGGAAAACCACTTCCAGGATGACTGAGGTGGGAATTGAACCCTCCTCTACTAAGTTGCTTCATGAGGCTGAGTGCACCCCATCCCAGCCCTCACATGAGAATTAAATTTCTTGGCAGAGCCGGAGAATCAAACCCGGACCTCCGGGACGACAGCCAAGAATGCTAGGCACTACACAACGAGGTGGTCTAAAACAGAATGGTACCACTGAACGAAAGTAGAACGAGCGATAATATTCTCTATAGTACATTAATTAGCCAAAATACCTTATAAAACAACGAGAAATAAATCAGGGAATGATGTTTTAAAAGATGCTTCCTCCTCCGCTGTATGTGACCCACCCAGCCATCCCAAATAGCATTGTGACTCACAATTTGGCTTCAGGAGAGAAAGATGCACAATCCAGGCAATTCGAAGTCTTCAAACTGAGATTGCGTCTACCCTGTCAGTACCGAAGGGAAAGTTACAATCCATATTCATTGACTTCTCTAAAGCTTTTGACTCGATTAGCAGGAAGAAAATATTGGAAAAACTAGACAGACTATTGAGAGGTAACAGCTACACTAAACATCTTGTCAAAAGTATTTTAGGCTCTAACAATATAGTCATTAACGATGGCATTACAACATCAAGCCCAATTGAGCAGACTACAGGCATGCTGCTACAAGAAGACCCATTAAGCCCTCGTGTTATTTATCACTGCTATGGCCGATAATATCACAGATATATTATCAGAGCGGGTAATCTCATTTATATACGCAGATGACATGGTGCTCGCTTCAAGTTCACAGGTCGAATTGCAATCTGCTCTCGATCCCTTTGAATTATGGGTGTTACACAATGACCTTAGGTTAAACAGAAACAAGACTAAATCTATGACCTTTAGGAAAGGGGGAAAGCCAGCAATTTTCCACATTGCAGGAAAACCGCTTGAGGGTGTACCACATTACAAGTAGTCCTACTTAGGTCCTACATTAGTCAACTGGCAATGTTTTCACACTGCAAATCAAGGATAGACCCAGCGTCACTACCAAAGCCTTCAACGACATAAAACATTTGACTAAGCTATCTATAAAAACAGCCTTAAAACTTTTGCGGTTAAATGTTACCCGTATTGTGACTTATGGACTGGAGAGCATTTGGACACATTTAAATATGAAGTATTTGGAACAATATGGAGAAACTGAAGGCGACTTACATAAAGAAGGCCTTGGGTTTATCAAAGTATACACCTTCAAGACCGGTGTAAGAGGTGACTCGCGAGGTTTATAATGTAGAAGAACTCAGACTTCAAATGCTGCTACCTTTTACTCCAGGATATGTAAAACTCATGGACACACTGGAGCCAAAGAACATTGGTAGGATTTTTGCGCCACGGACACTATGATTTTTGACGATTGGAAGAGGTGGGGGGGGGGTGCGAGCTGAGACCATTGAACTGTCGGTACTATTGGAACAACTCCTCCCATGGTAACCCTCGCTGAAAACTGCTTCCTGGTGCACTGCCAGGCGTAACTAGTCGCACCAAAAACTGTCATACCATTTAACTCGAGGTTGCATGTCAGCTGATATGTCGTGATTCTTTTCATATATTTGAACGTACGTACCTCTGTGCAACGTTATATGTATGGTATTTTCCAATAATACGGTAGGTTTACGGTCTACTTTATTTCGAAGTAGCCTATTCTGCGTTTATGGATATGTCTTACATCAAATTTTGACATAGGCCTAAATAGCACGTATGACAAATACACGTAGGCCCTATTGTAGGTTATAAGTTATTAAGTTAGTCACAGAATTATAACCTACGTCTAGCTTATATTACAGATTTCCATGGAAACGCCCAGATGTAGGCCTATTAAAGAAATGGGTTATAGCTGTGAAAACTTTTATAAACATGCTACTTGTTTCATTCAAATGGAAACAAACCACTGCTTAAAGATGATGCGGTACCTGCAATTTGCAATTTCCCACAGCATCGGCTTCAGCCACCCAAGAAAAGACCGAGAGTTATTGAACGACAAGTAGCCTAATATTTACTGTTACTTTCTTCATCAGCATAGGCATAAAATTTCACATTTTCCAGTATACTTTTATGATGTCAGTCTTGGAGACGATAAAAATAATTCGGCTTAAGGGATCTTCCCTGCAGGACCTGTTCGTTTGCTGTATGACTTATGTGAGGTCGAAGTTTCGACCTGCTTTGAAGAAAAAGAAGCTTGTAGTTTTTACGTGACCGTTAATCTTGTGATCATGAGCCAAGGGACCTCCATTTTACGTGGAATCCGAACCACAGGACATGGCATTTCACTTCCAAAATCTCACTTGCAATGACCGTGAATCAAACCTGGTCCACCTTGGTGAGAGGTGAATAGCTTGACCACTGCGCCACCATGCCCCATTGCTTTGAAGAATATTGAACATGTGGTTGTTTTGTATAAATAAAGCAGGCTATGTATTTTTGTTCACCAAGCATCTATTTAATTGTTTAGTTATAGGCTTATGCATATTCACACACATATGAATGTTGAATACCAATTAACATACTTTTTCTTCTTTATTGTTAGTCATTACCAGCCTAACCTTATTTTTATTTTATTTTAATGTATGTACGACTTGTATTTTTTGCCAGTAGGCCTATAACTTAGTTATTGTGTATGCTGCCTTTGATCTAAGGATAAAATGATGAACAATCAGGCTGCAATATAATATTTAATGTTGGCATATATTCCTAGCCATTTTAAGTATCAAATTACTATGATATTTTGAAATATGTATTTCGGCGTAAGTTCAGTTTAGTTTACCATTCGCCTAAATGTTCAAAAGTACCTCTTTTACTTGTATCTCGTCGTACATATGTACATCATCCTTTTGTTCGTATACGTCAAACTCTCCTCCTTATAAAATGTGTCGCACCAAAAAGTTCCATCATCCGTGTGACGAATGTTTGTGTGAGCGCTGTGGAGAACATTGTGGAAGATACCATGCTATATTCTGCACATTAAGACATGAATCTTTGATATTCCTAGGGAATAACAATTAGTTTACTGTATGATTTTAGATTTTATTCATTATATGCATGGGCATTGGCTGCAATAAATCCCTTATTATTATAGGCTATAGGTGAATTTCCAGCTGTGGATGCCATTATTCACATCAACCATCGTCAGAACAGTACTGCCAACCTCACCATTACGGTACTAGCCGCACCAACACTCGACCATTCTAACCTACGTTTTGTCCAATCCAATGGTTACAGCCTAACACGTCCAGATCAATGGTTTTGTATCAATCTGCCCCGATAGCTGCGCGCAATCAAAGCCGCAGCCTTCGATTTGTCCAATCCAATGTTTTTTTTAGAATGGTTACAGCTTAACGCATCCAGAACAATGGTTTTTGACAATGGTTACAGCCTAACGCGTTCCGATGACTGCCTTTTTTTTAACAACAGTGATCTGCTAATAGATGTAGTCTCCTCCGCTGTCTATAACCCACCCACCATCCCAATTTATAACACGACTTAGGCCTATATAGTGAAATTTCAGTTGTGTCGGCCAGTGGACGTGGCTTATTTGCCAAATAAGATATTGCCAACCCGAAGTATAGGTAAACACGGCCGTAGGTTGTTTGTTTTGAGCGTAGAGAGCTGTGAGATCGCACTCGCTTCTATCTGTATCGGGACATCCTGAACTAACTCCAACAGATGGCGCATAAGTACTCTCATTAGTACTTTATTTCAAATAGCATTTGCCAGTAACACACAATTGATGTTACAAACTCTTTAAAATGAAAATTTACTGTATTATGAACTTGTCATTCTTCAAATTCGATGTGTATAGAATTCCAACGGACATACATTCTATCTTATTAATGTTTTTAATACAAAAACAAACCTAACCAGCGACTAACGCCCCAGTCCCCCTTGCTTGTGGTAGCCTACTAACAGTAATTTTCGGCCATGCAGTAGGCCTACCTAACCTAGTAACAGACAAATGTATATACAAAAACAAACCTAATCTGGGGATAACTCCCCAGGCCCCCTAGCTTGTGATACTAACAGGAGCATAATTCTATATACATACCTGTTGCATTTAAAATCACTGCTTCCATCAGATTACAGTACCCACTTGAATTTTTTCCACAAGCACACAAAGATTATTGATTCATGATTCTTATAGAATATATTTACACTTGACACTTTAGAAGACACTGACACTGCTGGTATGTAATTAAAACTACCATCATCTACTTTAACAAACAGGAGTTGTGTAGGACGGTTGATTTGGGAAAATTGTCGAAATGGTATCAGGGGTTAGTATGGCAATTTTCATAACCACAAATTTAGGTTCGAAATGTTTAAGTTAACAAATACAACTGCTTTAACTTCGAAAATGATCCCGGTGAATATTTCTCATCCACTTCTCTTTCAAAGAATTGTCTTTAGGAAATTTAAAAGTTGAAGTATCTTCAGCAGTATTAAATTTACAGGCAGGTACACAGTAATGACAATAAACAGCCAATGCTTCTCACATTACGTATCTTCGGCATTTATAATTATTCACAGTGCACTTCACTACTTAAGGTACACTATTACAATATATAACAGCTCGAAATCACTTGAAATATGCGACATTTGAACGAAATTCTCGCAGCAGACCCACTTAAATGTTGGTTGACCAAATGTAAACAATCCCCTACGATTTCCGCCATTTTCTACGATATCGATAGTGGCATTATGGTCTGATTTATTGTAGTCGGTCTTGGCTCGAAGTTTGAAGTAGTACGCCATTCGTATCCCAACCTCCATACGGTGTGCATCTGTGCAGTGAGTGGTATCGGGTGTAGGGTACGTGCTTTGAGTGTCGTGTGGACTTCGGGTTTGTGACCTGTTATTTGTGTAGTGTGTTAGTTCCCGTTAGTGTTTAATCAGGTTAGTACCCCCGCCTTAATAGGGGATAACTATCCGACATGTCGTCCGAAAGTGATGGTAGTCAGATGGGGCGACCACCGGACGAATTTGAACACGTGGAATACGAGGGCGTAGCGTCTGTTGAAAGTATGCTTGTAGTGTCGGAGGTTGAGGTAGCATCAACTCCATCAACTTCCAATGCCGAAACATCTCCAATTCTTGCTAAGCGACAGCCAGTGTCAAATGACAATCGATATTATGAACATCACACAGGACCGTACACGGTGTTTGTGCAAGGTGAAGGTGATCAACATATTGGCAATTTACATCCGATGGCATTAGGAAAGCTTTTTTTCGAAAATAAGATCGTAGGTATAAAGAATATTCAACGCAAAGGCCGCAATCGTGTTCAGGTACAATTTAACAAGGCCGTAGAAGCCAACTCCTTCTTACAAAATCCCTTATTGCCAGCAAAGCACCTGGTTGCATTTGTCCCGTCCGCTAACGTCCAACGTGTTGGGCTAATTAGGGGCGTGGACACATCTTTAACGCACGATGAAATCCTAAAATATATTGATTCGCCTGTACCAATTGTGAGAGTCCAGCGTTTTTTCCGGAAAAAGATGATCAACGACAAGTTAGAATCCCTTCCTACAGGAACAGTGAAAATTTTCTTTAAAACACAAAGACTACCTGATTATGTATCTATTTTTAATGTGCTCTTAGAGGTAACATTATTCATATTTTCCCCCATTAGATGTTTGAACTGTCAACGATTCGGGCATGTAAAACTACACTGCCGGGCTCGCGCCCCAATTTGCGGTAACTGTGCGCAAGGACACTCTACGGAAACATGTAAGGAGACCCTGTTTAAATGTGCTAATTGTGGTGATAATCATCCGGCAGGCGCCGCACGCTGCCCCGAATTGGAGAAACAAAAGTCCATAAAACGTCAAATGTGTACCGAAAATAAATCGTACCACGAAGTTATTACGGCTAACTACAATGTACCGTTTAATCCTCTTACCCTCCCACAGCAATTTCCAACCTTAGAACAGTCTCATAATACGCGTCGAGAGGATCCGCCGAGAAAACGAAAATATACAGAACTAGTGTCCCCAAAGCCGAAAGTGGTGAATCCCATAGGTTACGACCGCCGGGCCTATCTCGAGATTCTGAAGCAACCATCTGGAAGTGGTGTAGGGGTGGCTATGCAACCCGCCACAATGGGTGAGGAAATTTCGAAGAAACCGTGTTCTCAAACACCCGGCACTTCACGAGACCCGTCCCATGACATCATTGAAGATTTCCTGAAATTACAAGAATTATTAGGACACAATGCTCAATGGAGCTTTTATGTGAAACAATTATTAGACAAAATAGTTCCGTTACTTCCCAATCCTCCTAACACAAAAAATATTACCCTAGTAAGTAGTAGCCCTACAGTGGCCTAATTTCGATAAGTGCTACATGTTACTACTCCAGTGGAATTGCCGGAGTATTTTAAATAAGAAGCATGAATTATTACTGTTAATACAGGAGTATGACCCAGATATCATATTCCTACAGGAAACATGGCTTCGTGCCTCGTATAGATTCTCGATTCCCAACTACCTGGTCGAACGTCAGGATGGTCCAGGATATCGTGGCATAATGACGCTATTCAAAAAGACCTTACGATGCACTTCTCTCCCTACTCAGTTCTATATTCCTCATACTCATCATCACACATTCCTTGTACAAGATCTACATGTAAGTGATATTTATTGTCCCCCGGGTATACAAGGTTCCCGTCGGCAATGGCAGGCATATTTCCGGTTCATAAAACAATTTCCTAAACATATTACCGTGGGAGATTTTAATGCACATCACGCCTTGTGGGGCAGTGGTCGCATTAATCCAAAAGGACGTCACATCGCTGCAGTTATTCAGGATTTACACCTACATCTCTTAAATGATGGATCACCCACGCGCATTACCCCACCAAATAGTCCCAAAAGTGCGGTGGATTTAAGTGTCACTACCCTAGACTTATCTCATAAGATGACATGGAAGACCGTGCAGGATACGCATCAAAGCGATCATTATCCAATTATAATCGACTATGATGTCTCGCGTACCCGACATATCCCAAAAAACGTCTTCAAGGTTAAGCGAAATTTACGAATTTTTGATTATGAGTTGTTCTCCCGATTTTTAGAGGATAGACTTTCACAGAATACACAGGGGCTCAGTAACAGTTATGCCTTTTTATTAGAGAATATCCGCGCCTATCTTAATATATATCACCCTTTAATTCCAACGACAGGTCCTCCAAATAATCGGGGCGCCTTACCCTCATGGTGGGATCAAGAATGCGGAAAGCTGGTTAGACGGCGCAAGGCGAGTTTAAAAGCTTTTCGACAGTATGGCTCTCCAACATCTTATTTACGTTACAAAAGTCTCACCGCGCAAATACAACGTGTATTTAATGATAAAAGACGGGAAGCGTGGAAAATATATACTACCCAATTATGCAGTTCTACGTCCCTCAACAGTATTTGGACGGCGATTAAACATTTCTCTAGTAATCGTACTATCTCATCTCCCTCTCAACTTTCGGTGCAGGGATACCATGACCTGTATCATACTTGGACACCAGAAATAGTTGTTCGCTTGCCTACATCGTGTACATCTGGTTCCATGGAACGTTTTTCCAGTTTAATGCAACCTATTACAAGTACCGAATTGAGACACGCATTTCGGCACAAAAAATCATCCAGCCCAGGGATTGATGGAGTGACTTATCAAATGATCGCTCGATTTCCAGTAAACGCTCAAAGTATCATTATTCAATTATATAATTCAATCTTATGCACAGGGACCTTCCCGGAGGATTGGAATGTGTTTCATACTGTACCGATTCTTAAACCCATGAAAGATGCTCGGTTACCGAGTAGTTATCGTGGTATTCAACTTGGATCTTGTTTCCGAAAAATTTTCCAACATATACTTCTCCGACGGCTTCAATGGTGCCTAGAATATTATAACCTGTTTCCAAAAACCCAATTTGCATTCAGGAAAAATCTTGGTACATCCGACCCCTTAAATATATTCCTGACTGATTTACTCCTAGCAAAAGGAAAGAAAATGCACACAGTAGCTGTGTTCCTTGACCTCAAAAATGCATATGATTCTGTTGATCCATATCTTCTTATTCAACTTCTAAGGGATCTAAATTTTCCCCTGCCCTTTAGGTGCTTAATACACAATATGCTATGCTATCGTCATATTACGTTAAACTCCCCCGTCGGTGTCTTTGATTCTCGACATACTTCTTATGGTGTTCCCCAGGGCGACGTTCTAAGCGGGCTTTTATACTTACTTTACACCCGTACTTTAGAAACAGTCATATTACCGCACGCTCGCATTCTACAATATGCGGATGACATTCTAATATATTGCACACGAGAAGAGTTTTCCTCATGTCGAAGAGATATATACCACGCCTTATCTCATGCTCATGATTGGTTACATCAATACGGATTTGAAACATCCGTAGGGAAAAACGCTGCGATGATTTTTACACACAAACGAATTTACGAGAGTTCTCCTATTTTATACCGTCAAGGTCACATTCCGGTGGTGACAAGTGTCAAATATTTAGGGATTCATATTGACATGAAATTGCAATGGGAGAGACATACGCAATACCTACAGAGTCATCTCGCCAGTAAAATTAATGTTCTAAAATCTCTCACTAGACGTAATTGGGGGGCGGATCCAGAATCATTATTAACGGTTTACCGTAACATAATCCGTTCTGTACTGGATTACAATTCCTTTTTTTTTTTGATTCCATGCCCAGCATTAGGTTCCTTCGGTTAGATAGAATCCAGTTTTCTGCTTTGCGTATAATCATAGGTGCGCTTCAATCAACCCCCACAGGAGCCCTGCTAGTTGAAACCGGAGAAATGTCACTTCAGCATCGGCGTAGATATCTTGCATGTATGTACCTGCTACGAAAAATGATGCTAACAACATCCCCTATCGTCCCTAAATTACAACTATTAGAGGAATATTATACGCGTCGATTATTGCCCACCGTTTCTCGTCCTGCGTTACTAACCGCATATTCCATGCTTCAACCGCACCGCCATAATATATTAAAAGTCATGCGGTTACCGATATATACTATTCCGTATGCTGCAACGTACTTTCAACCTCCTATTCTTCCGAACTCCTTACCCCACGTCTACCAGACGTTTCAACATCATCCTGTAATTATTCCCCGTATTTTTCGGGAAATAACGAGTCCTTTGATCTCCTGTATCTTTTTTTACACAGATGGTTCTAAAATGGTTAACCCTGCGCGTGTGGGAGCAGCCTTCTGTGCTCCGGACTTACAAATCTCCTTTCAGTATACTTTACCCCCTGACGTCTCGATATTTACAGCCGAAATTTTTGCCATACGTCAGACGTGTTTTTATATAAAAAAACATGCCGTTCGTCGTGCTTTAATATGTACCGATTCAATGAGTGTAGTGCAAGCACTTCAAAATGTTAGAGAGGCTGACAACTGGTTTTTATGTCAATTAGTGCAACAATTGTACACTTTACACACGGAGGGTTTCGACGTCAGTATCATGTGGGTACCCGGCCATTGTCACATTGAAGGAAACGAAATAGCGGATAACCTTGCCAAAGATGCAGCAAAAGGACACGGGAAAACTTACAACATCGCCATACCAATGTCAGATCTGCGTTCTAGAATTAGTTCGACAATACGGGAGGAATGGCAAGGCACGTGGACTAGCTACGCCAAAATTAAGGCCAAACATTATTTTGGGTTACAACCGACTATTTTAAACAAACCATGGTTTCATGGAGGGAAATACACACGACAACATATCATTACAATCATTCGTCTACGTTTCAACCATGCATTAACGCCGGTGTATTTATTCCGCATAAAACGACGTGATAATCCTCTATGTTCGTGTTTACAAATGGAGGGTTCCTTAAATCATATTCTATTTCAATGTCCACTATACGACCATCAACGAGCTTTAATGTTGAGAGCTTTATACGATTTAGGGTATGCACTTCCTTTAAATGTGGCCACATTGGTACATAAGCCTACAATTCCACTGGTCAGTAGCATAGTGGCATTTTTCGACAATATTAATTTCAAGATTTGAAAGGGTAATCCTTTCCCATATCCATATTTGTGGCCCGGTCATGTGTGTGTATGTGTAGCGAGTCACCAAGGTGGGTCGCTTCGGTGTGAAGAGTTAATACCATTTGTGTCCTCGTCTCTAATTCCTATGTTTTCCTCATACGTATCCCTCCGCGTTGCGTCATAGTCTTGTTTACGATTCCCCGCTACTCACTGGTCTTACGCTTTCATTCGGTAGTCAACGGTTATCCAATGATACATACCACTGCACAGTAGCAATTGGGTAAAGAGTTTACTATGCCCACTACCGTACCAAGAGGAAGAAGAAGAAGAAGAAGTAGTACGCAAGACGGCAGTCATCTGTTCAATACATCAAGTCAAGGATCATTGCGAGAAAGACGAAACACTTCCCATAAAGGTTGAAGAAATGGAAATAGTTTTTCTGCTAGAGGTGAGAGAGCGCTACCATTTGACAGAGCAGGGAGAGGTATCCTACTCTTGACTACGAATTAAATCAACACTATACCGTACCGATCCGGGTCACACATACCATATCGCAATTTCGAATTTCCAAACCTCCAGGACACTACAAGTGACGTTTCGAAAATCTGAAGTAAGGACCGTCTGAATATTAATTTAATCAACACAATACCGTACCGTTTCCGATAACATATCGCGGATTCGAAATTACAAACTTCCACCTCAATGGGATTCGAACCAGCGAACCTCCAGGAAGCCAAAGGTGACTTTTCGAAAATCCGATGTAAGGACCGTCTGAATACTAATTTAATCAACACAATACCGTACCAATTCCGATATCATATCGCAGATTCGAAATTTACAAAATTCCACCTCATTGGGTTTCGAACCCGCAACCCACAAGGGAGATAAAGATGACTTGTCGAAAATCCGATGTAAGAACCGTCTGAATAGTAATTTGATCAACACAATACCTTACCGATTCCGATAACATATCGCGGATTCGAATTTACAAACTTCCACCTCATTGGGATTCGAACCCGCGACCCTCCAGGACGCTAAAGGTCTCTTTTCGAACATCCGGGGTAAGGAACGTCTGAATACTAATTTAATCATCACAAAACCGTACCGACTCCGATAACATATCGCAGATTCGAATTTACAAACTTCCACATCATTGGGATTCGAACCCGCGACCCTCCAGGACGCTAGAGGTGACTTTTCGAAAATCCGATGTATGAAACGTCTTAATACTAATTTAATCAACACAATACCGTACCGTTGCCGATAAAATATCGCAGATTCGAATTTACCAACTTCCGCCCCATTCGGATTCGATCACTCGTCCCTCCAGGACGCGAAAGGTAACTTTTCTAAAATCCGGTGTGAGGAACGTCTGAATACTAATTTAATCAACACAATACCGTAACGATTCCGATATCATACGCGGATTCGTATTTACAAACTTCCACCTCATTGCGATTCGAACCCGCGACACTCCAGGACGCTAAAGGTAACTTTTGGAAAATCCGATGTATGAAACGTCTTAATACTAATTTAATCAACACAATAACGTACCGTTTCCGATAAAATATCGCAGATTCGAATTTACAAACTTCCACCCCATTCAGATTCTAACCCTCGACCCCTTAGGACGCTAAAGGTAACTTTTCGAAAATCCGATGTAAGGACCGTCTGAATAGTAATTTAATCAACACAATACCGTACCGATTCCGAAAACATATCGGAGATTCACATTTACAAACTTCCACCTCATTGAGATTCGAACCCGCGACCCTCCAGGAAGCCAAAGGTGACTTTTCGAAAATCCGATGTAAGGACCGTCTGAATACTAATTTAATCAACACAATACCGTACCGTTTCCGATAAAGTATCGCAGATTCGAATTTACAAACTTCCGCCCCATTCGAATTCGAACCTTCGACCCTCCAGGACGCTAAAGGCAACTTTTCGAAAATCCGATGTACGTCTGAATAGTAATTTAATCAACACAATACCGTACCGATTCCAATAAAATATCGTAGATTCGAATTTACACACTTCCACCTCATTGGGATTCGAACCTGCGACCCTCCAGGAAGCTAAATGTTACTTTTCGAAAATCCGATGTAAGGACCGTCTGAATACTAATTTCATCAACACAATACCGTACCGATTCCGATAAAATATCGCAGATTCACATATACAAACATTCACATCATTGGGATTCGAACCCGCGAACCTCCAGGACGCTACAGGTGACTTTTCGAAAATCCGATGTAAAGACTGTCTGAATAATAATTTAATCAACACAATACCGCACCGTTTCCGATAACATATCGCGGATTCGAATTTACAAACTTCCACCTCATTGGAATTCTAACCCACGACCCTCCAGGACGCAACAGGTGACTTTTCGAAAAATCGATGTAAGGACCGTCTGAGTACTAATTTAATCAATACAATACCGTACCAATTCCGATAACATATCGCAGATTCGAAATTTACAAAATTCCACCTCATTGGGTTTCGAACCAGCAACACACAAGGGAGATAAAGGTGACTTTTCGAAAATCCGATGTAAGGACCGTCTGAATAGTAATTTGATCAACACAATACCGTACCGATTCCGATAAAATATCGCAGATTCGAATTTACAAACTTCCACTTCATTGGTATTCGAACCCGCGACCCTCCAGGACGCTAAAGGTCTCTTTGCGAACATCCGGAGTAAGGAACGTCTGAATACTAATTTAATCAACACAATACCGTACCGACTCCGATAACATATCGCGGATTCGAATGTACAAACTTCCACATCATTGGGATTCGAACCCGCGACCCTCCAGGACGCTACAGGTGACTTTTCGAAAATCCGATGTATGAAACGTCTTATCACTAATTTAATCAACACAATACCGTACCGTTTCCGATAAAGTATCGCAGATTCGAATTTACAAACTTCCGCCCCATTCGAATTCGAACCTTCGACCCTCCAGGACGCTAAAGGCAACTTTTCGAAAATCCGATGTACGTCTGAATAGTAATTTAATCAACACAATACCGTACCGATTCCAATAAAATATCGTAGATTCGAATTTACACACTTCCACCTCATTGGGATTCGAACCTGCGACCCTCCAGGAAGCTAAATGTTACTTTTCGAAAATCCGATGTAAGGACCGTCTGAATACTAATTTCATCAACACAATACCGTACCGATTCCGATAAAATATCGCAGATTCACATATACAAACATTCACATCATTGGGATTCGAACCCGCGAACCTCCAGGACGCTACAGGTGACTTTTCGAAAATCCGATGTAAAGACTGTCTGAATAATAATTTAATCAACACAATACCGCACCGTTTCCGATAACATATCGCGGATTCGAATTTACAAACTTCCACCTCATTGGAATTCTAACCCACGACCCTCCAGGACGCAACAGGTGACTTTTCGAAAAATCGATGTAAGGACCGTCTGAGTACTAATTTAATCAATACAATACCGTACCAATTCCGATAACATATCGCAGATTCGAAATTTACAAAATTCCACCTCATTGGGTTTCGAACCAGCAACACACAAGGGAGATAAAGGTGACTTTTCGAAAATCCGATGTAAGGACCGTCTGAATAGTAATTTGATCAACACAATACCGTACCGATTCCGATAAAATATCGCAGATTCGAATTTACAAACTTCCACTTCATTGGTATTCGAACCCGCGACCCTCCAGGACGCTAAAGGTCTCTTTTCGAACATCCGGAGTAAGGAACGTCTGAATACTAATTTAATCAACACAATACCGTACCGACTCCGATAACATATCGCGGATTCGAATGTACAAACTTCCACATCATTGGGATTCGAACCCGCGACCCTCCAGGACGCTACAGGTGACTTTTCGAAAATCCGATGTATGAAACGTCTTATTACTAATTTAATCAACACAATAACGTACCGTTTCCGATAAAATATCGCAGATTCGAATTTACAAACTTCCACCCCATTCAGATTCTAACCCTCGACCCTCCAGGACGCTAAAGGTAACTTTCCGAAGATCCGATGTAAGGACCGTCTGAATAGTAATTTAATCAACACAATACCGTACCGATTCCGAAAACATATCGGAGATTCACATTTACAAACTTCCACCTCATTGGGATTCGAACCCGCGACCCTCCAGGAAGCCAAAGGTGGCTTTTTGAAAATTCGATGTAAGGACCGTCTGAATACTAATTTAATCAACACAATACCGTACCGTTTCCGATAAAATATCGCAGATTCGAATTTATAAACTTCCACCCTCTTCCCTCCAGGACGCTAAAGGTGACTTTTCGAAAATCCGGTGTAAGGAACGTCTGAATACTAATTTAATCAATACAATACCTTACTGATTCCGATAACATATCGCAGATTCGAAATTTACAAACTTCCACCTCATTGGGATTCGAACCCGCAACACACAAGGGGCCTAAGGTGACTTTTCGAAAATACGATGTAATGACCCGTCTGAATACCAATTTAATCGACAAATTACCGTGCAGATTCCGATAACATATCGCGGATTCGAATTTACAAACTTCCACCTCATTGGAATTCTAACCCGCGACCCTCCAAGACGCTACAGGTGTCTTTTCGAAAAACCGATGTAAGGACCGTCTGAATACTAATTTTTTCAACACAATACTGTACCAATTCCGATAACATATCGCAGATTCGAAATTTACAAAATTCCACCTCATTGGGATTCGAACCCGCAACACACAAGGGGGCTAAATGTGACTTTTCGGAAATCCGATGTATGAAACGTCTTAATACTAATTTATTCAACACAATACCGTACCATTTCCGATAAAGTATTGCAGATTCGAATTTACAAATTTCCGCCCCATTCGAATTCGAACACTCGTCCCTCCAGGACGCTAAAGGTAACTTTTCGAAAATCCGGTGTGAGGAACGTCTGAATACTAATTTAATCAACACAATACCGTAACGATTCCGATAACATATCGCGGATTCGATTTTACAAACTTCCACCTCATTGGAATTCTAACCCACGACCCTCCAGGATGTTACAGGTGACTTTTCGAAAAATCGATGTAAGGACCGTCTGAATAGTAATTTAATTCAACACAATACCACCCAGCGTTTGGTTCACCTTCCTGAGGGGTGGGTTTATGACTTTTATCCTGCCGAGGCTTTCCTAATGCTGGTCCCTCCTGGGATCAAAGCTTGCCGAAAATATCTGTGTGGTTTATGGCCGTTGAGTGAAGTTTCACAAAGACGAAAATGAGAATGTATCGTCGCTATGAAATTAACCCGGCCTCTCCGCAAAATGCACATTTTTCACACGATCACTTTTAGAGTTTTCGCATGTGATATTTTCCATTTAACGTCCGTTTGGTTCATTTCAATGCCACCGTATGCATGAATAATATTTAGGCGAATACTGATTATTGAATTAGTAGTTGCAAATAAATCGGAAATTGCTTCAATTAAGAGAAATACGCAGATATGCCAGTATGACTTTAAAATCAGTGTAATATTTGCTTTTGTGTCACAGTGACTTCTTCTTTTGGAACCTGTTTTAGGTAGCAAAAAAAGATAATGTTGTCAATGAAAAAAAGTATTTTTTGTTTCACAATTTTTTTTAAACAACAAATAACATAATATTGATCTTCCCTTTGCTGGTAACCTCAAAGTTTTACAACTTTTTATAGAAATCTGAATAAATTGACGGTATTATCCCGGCGGTATCTCGAAGAATGAGGGATCTGAAAAGATGACACAAGAGCCTATTAAGGCGGGAAAGTGAAAGACTCCCAAGGTCTCGGATACCCTAATACCGTCGGGGTCGGAAAAGAACAAGAGTTGACCAAGGGAGGTCGACAGGAAAGATGACAGAGAGGAGTCCGGCATAAGTAAGTGGAAGCTATACCGGAATCTGCTTGGGTCCCGTGGTCGCCAACCCACGTCCCACTAGATGTGAGCCCCCTAACTTAATCAACAACAACAAAAATCCGGTAATCGAACCAACAATCATGTGGGCTTAAGACTGATATTTCGGGTAGCTGTGTTCAGGGCCGCCGAGAGGGAGGACAAAGGGGGCTAATGCATAAGGGCCCGTAAGCAACGAGGGCCCGTTAGTGGTGCACGTTATTTTAAGTTTGTTGTAGCATCTTATGTATTATGTAAAGTGCTGTCTACAACTCACAACCTGCCCGAGGCTTTGCGGAGTAAGGATGACGATTGGTCTACAGCTCTGCATAAGATATCTCATGTTACCATCTTTTAATTGTCAAGCGAAATGAGGCAGAAAAGCACTTCATACGTTCATAGCCAAATATGGCGGTGCGAAAGTATTGGCAGAAACCATTCGTTTGTTAAAAGAAGTTCCTCGATTCTGAAAATGACAAAAGGGAAGTTTTTATGTACCACCTTATTGTACCCCAGAAGAGTATGAAAGACTGTGAGTTAGGAATAATCAACTACAATTATTTAGTTTTGAATTTGCTAACTGATGCGGAGTTTGAAGAGGCTAATATTAGGTAGATTTCATTAGGTAGCGAACTCTTGCAATGGGTACTGTACCGTTTATTTTGGCTTTGAGAGTTGAGTATTCTGTTGATTTCTAATGTTGTTATCGTGTTTAGATATATCTTGAAAAGGGGATGACCGTTTAGATTTCTAATGTTCTTATCGTGTTTTAATAATGATGTTATTGGATTTGCGTTCCTTTTAACTACTCTGGCTTTTAGAAACACCGGAGTGCTAGAATCTTTCCCCGAAGGGGATCTTTAACGTGCCAGTAAATCTACTGGCATGGTTCCCTTGCATTTGCGCACCATCAAATGCCAGCTGATTGCGCCAGGATACGAACCTTAACGCTGAGCCCTGAGTGGATTGGCATTGCCTCCTACAGGGATAGATGGCTACTGTTGCCATGGATACGAACTTGCCATTAGTTCATCAGTTTATTATATAGGCGGCTTCGGTGGCGTAGTCGGTAGCATGCTGAGCTTCTATGCCCAAGATAGCGGTTTCAAACCCGGCCGAAGCCGTCGGATTTTTTAAGAGCGTTAAAAATCCCTCAGTATGCCTTCCTTCGGAGGGGAAGTAAAGCCGGCGGTCCCATGTCATAGATGTATGGCATGTTAAAGAACCTTCCACTAATTGCACCTGTGTGAAGCTAAATTGGATAGGTTATTGTAAACAACGCTCTTAGGTTTCTAAGTTCGTTGCCAAGAGCCGACTGCGGTGGCGTCTAGCAGCTGAGTTGTGAACTTAGCCTAGTAGTCGTTGACGGTGGCGCTTGGCTGCAAAAGTAGGAACTATTTGAAAAATTCTAAGCTGCAGTACTTACATTAAAATAACAGATAACACACACTAATACAGTCATCACAATTAACACCGGTTATCAGACAGATTCTACACACACCCAAAGTACACGGGGCTACATGACCGCGTTGTCGCAGCCCCTAAACTTAAGAACCAACCAACCAACCTCATCAGTTTATCAGAGCGAAAATAGTTTTCTGGGAATATCTTTGAAACATCGAAATATTCTTAGACACGTGTCTGCTTATTTTTAATGATTAGTTTATATGCCAAGTATCACATCCCGAAATGAAACCACTCGTGAGATATTGTTATTCAATGAGATGCACGTTTACCCCCTTAACACCTCTTTAGAATTCAAAAATCCTTCCTTAGTCGACGTTTTCAACACACTATGAACATATCCCCAAAATTTCATGTGTCTAACTTCAATAGTTTTGGCTGGGCGAAGATAAGTGAGTCAGTCAGGACATTTTCTTCATTTTTTTTCCAGAAATTCACCCCTCCCCATGAGCCCCTAAAATTTGATTTATGAAAAAACGGTCGAACACCTATTTACTTATTTTTAAGCTGATTTTTTCCCGCTGAGTTTCAAACTTTTCGCCTGTGTCGTTTAAGAGATACACGCTCCGTTAGGAATCCTTCAATCCCCAATTTCACCCCCTTTCACCCCATAATATACACCATATCGAAAAACCCTTAGACACATGTCTGCTTATTCTTAATGATTTGTTCCTATACCGAGTATCACATCCCTACATGAAACCACTCGTGAGATATTGTTATTCAATGAAATTCAGGTTTAACCCCCTTAAGACCCCTTCAAACCTGAATATTCAAAAATCCTTTCTTAGTGGACGGTTTTGACTTACAACAAACATATCCCCAAAATTTCATGTTTCTAACTTTAACAGCTTTGGCTGGGCGATGATGAGTCAGTCAGTCAGTCAGTCAGTCAGGACACTTGGTTTTATATAATACTAGCTGTTACCCGCGGCTTCGCCCGCAATAACATTAGTAATCCTGTTATAACATTAGTTAAATAGATAGATAAGCATGGGTCCTAGTGGAAAATAATTCTATCACCTGAAACCAAAAATGCATGGGACGAAAAAAAAAACCATCAAAATATCATGTTGGTTTGGGACCCTAAAAGACGTGAAAAATATAATAAAAGTATTAAAAAAAACTATTTTTTGAAATTTCATTCGAATCAATTTTTATGTCATTTCTGGGACTTAGAAAATTCCGGCCAAAAAATACAAAATCATTAATAACTCCCTACGTATTCGTCGTATGATGAAATAGCAAGAGACAAAAAAGATGTAATGTGTTATTGCCTACAACATAGGCCATGTATAATTTTACACTCAGACATAATACGTTCCCCCCCCCCCTCCCCCATAATTTCACCCCTCCCCGTGGGCCCCTTAAATTGGATTTATGAAAAAAACGGTCAAACACATGTTTAGTTATTTTTAATGCTGATTTTTCTCGGCTGAGTTCCAAACTCCTCGCCTATGTCGTTTAAGAGATACACGCTCCGTTAGGAATCCTTCAACCCCCACTTTTCACCCCTTTCACCTCATAATATACACCACATCGAAAAACCCTCAGACACATGTCTTCTTATTTTTAATGATGAGTTTATATGCCGAGTATCACATCCCCCAATGAAACCAATCGGGAGATATTTATATTCAATGAAATGCAGGTCTACCCCCTTTAACCCCCCTTTAGAACCTGAATATCCAAAAATCCTTTCTTAGTGGGCGTTTGCGGCCCTTGAGGAAGCTGCATACCAAATTTCATTCCAATCCGTTCGGTGGTTTCTGAGATTTCGTGATGAATGAATCAGTCAGTCAGTCAGTGAGTGAGTGGTATTTGAGCTTTATAGTAGATAAGCATGGTCTATCACCTGAAACCAAAAATGCATGGGACGAAAAAAAACCATCAAAATATCATGTTGGTTTCGGACCCTAAAAGACGTGAAAAATATAATAAAAGTATAAAAATAATATTTTTTGAAATTTCATTCGAATCAATTTTTATGTCATCCTGGGACTTAGAAAATTCCGACCAAAAAGTACAAAATCATTAATAACTCCGTAAGTATTCGTCGTTTGATGAAATAGCAAGAGACAAAAAAGATGTAATGTGTTATTGTCTACAACATAGGCCATGTATAATTTTACACTCAGACATATTACGTCCCCCCCCCCCCCATAATTTCACCCCTCCCCATGGGCCCCTTAAATTGGATTTATGAAAAAACGGTCAAACACCTATTTACTTATTTTTTATGCTGATTTTTTCCCCGCTGAGCTCCAAACTCTTCGCCTATGTCGTTTAAGGGATACACGCTCCGTTAGGAATCCTTCAACCCCACTTTTCACCCCTTTCACCTCATGATATACACCACATCGAAAAACCCTCAGACATGTGTCTTCTTATTTTTAATGATGAGTTTATATGCCGAGTATCACATCCTCAAATGAAACCAATCGGGAGATATTGCTATTCAATGAAATGCAGGTCTACCCCCTTAACACCCCTTTAGAACCTGAATATCCAAAAATCCTTTCTTACTGGGAGTTTGCGGCCCCTGAGGAAGCTGCATACCAAATTTCATTCCAATCCGTTCGGTGGTTTCTGAGATTTCGTGATGAATGAATCAGTCAGTCAGTGGTATTTGAGCTTTATATAGTAGATAACTTTTCCGGGACTGTGCACAACAACTCGCCAAAATTTGATCGCAATCGGATGAATTGTAGCCTATATGAACGCATCGCCATTACGCATTTGTTTAAACTACTCGTGGGCTATCTATTTTGAAATGAATTAACTATGCCTATAAACCTCCCGGGAGTGTGTACAACAACTCTCCAAAATTTGATTGCAATCGGATGAATGGTTTATGAACGCATAAAATACGAACAAACAGACATTCCTTTGTATATATACATACTAGCTGCTACCCGCGGCTTCGCCCGCAATAACATTTGGAATCCCGTTATAACATCAGTTATATAGATTTTTCCTGTAGTGGAAGATAATCACGGCAACATGGAGCGTTGAAATTGAAAATCGGGTGCAATATACGACGGGGAGCTTTGATTTATGGCAGGTCCCCTAGCCTACTGCCATGTCTATCGAGTGCGTTTTTAACGCCTAAGCGTTTCTCGGTAAACTACATTTCTGGTCTCTCCCTCAGGCTGCAGAATGACTAAGCCACCAGAAGAACTGACTCTGGAGCATGCCACGTACAGTTGACCATGTGCGAAACAGTCACTTCTCAGATCCCCACCAGCTAATTTTAAACTCTGCCCCTGAGCCTTGTTAATTGTCATGGCGTAGCAGACTTTCAAAGGAAACTGCAGACGTTTGAATTGAAAATGGTAGTCTGATGGGATTAGAGGAATGCGGGGTATGAAGACAGTTTCGTCTTGGCCAACCCATGTAAATATGGTGGCTTCAATCACAAATTTATGCAGAGCTTTAACCTGCAGCCTGGTTCCATTGCAGAGTTTAGGAGGGTTTAGATTGCGCAATAACATGACAGGAGCACCAACCTTGACGATCAGGACATGAGGCGGTATTCCGGGCGGGTTAAGAGTGTTTAAATACTCCACAGGATAATGAACTGCATCTTCAACCTCTACAACTGAGTCTACTGATTCGTATACCAGTGTTGTTGTTGATAACTTCTTAAGGATGGCGATATTTATACTATCAGCAGAGTCATTTGTTGGGGTAAGAATAGCTCTTTCTTCCATCCATGAATTATCAAGGTTGGAATTTACAAACACTTGGGGATAGATCTTTTCGATCAAATTCTCTAAACTGTCAACAACTTCACACAGTTGAGCTGGAATAGTTATTTTTCCGTCATTTTCCTCCAACTTTCCATCGCCAATGCTTAGAAAGAGACGGGAAAACTCCTCAGCCATAAAATCACCATGGAGGTGTACGCGCATGTTGACAGTCAAGGGAATTGATCTGACTTTGGGCCATATGTAAGACGATTTTAGACAGGCATTTACTTCGTCTGCCCGTGTTCCACGGGGTATAATAGGGAGGGTCTGTCTAAATTCACCGTCAAGAAGTACTGTGACTCCACCCATAAGTTGGTTGTTACCCCTAATGTCCCTAAGTGTTCTGTCCAATGCCTCGACTCCTCCTTTGTGCGCCATCGTGCATTCATCCCAAACAATGACTTTTGTCTCTCTCAGCCCGCGAGCTGTGCCACTTTGCTTAGAGATGTTACAAAGGGCAGATGCAGCGTGACTGAGGTTAAGAGGGAGCTTGAAAGCAGAATGAGCTGTTCTTCCACCATCCAGTAGGGTTGCTGCAATACCCGAGGAGGCGACTGCGATGGCAATGTTCTGTCTACTTCTAAATGTACTGAGCAGGAGATTAATCAGGAAGGTTTTGCCAGTTCCGCCTAGTGCATCTAAAAAAAAGAGCTGACCACATTCTGAAACAACACTTCGAACTATTTCGTCATAGGCCAATCTCTGCTCGTTGTTCAATTTTGGAACATTATCAGCAACCACTTTGGACAACTTAATTGTGTCGTAAGATAGTTCACTGACATATTCTCGGTGAACAACGATGGAGTCTTGTTCTCTAGAAGGCGACGGAAGTCCAAAGCGTTCTAGTTGTTGACCAGACAATTTTAGTACTAAATCCTCAATAAGCACCAGACACCTGTTGTAGATAACGCCCATGATCAGGTTGACATCAGCACACTGCCTCTGAACCTCTCTCACCACATCTTCCGCGAGGCCGTCTTTGTGTTTTTCCAGAGCATGATGGGATCACTCACTTGACAAAACACCAGTAAGATGGCAAACAGCTCGCGTATCTTGTGGGGAGAGTCGGTGGAGGACGCTTCCTCTAGTGTGCGGTCCCAGTGCGCATCATCCTGTAGCAAGCCAAGTGCTTTACATGCCGCTTGAAATGTTGGTTGAACCACCCCTGCCACGATTTTGAGGTCAGTAAAAGACTGAGGACCAGGGATTTTATGTAAAAGGAGGCGGAGGTAATAGACTTGGCATTACCAGGCTGAACGGTGTAAACTCTGCCAAGGGTCTGATCTTTTTTCAAACCAGATAACCTGGGACTGGCTTTCCTTGTTTCCTTCTACAAAACTTATTACCTTTCCAAACGAAATAGGATGGAACTTCACAATATAAAAGTGTTGAAGCAAATTTATCGGATCGGCATAGTTCGAAGAAAGCAAGAAGAGTTGTGTTTGGAGGGCTGTTAAACTGATCACGAACGTCGTCTTCATTAAAGTAAACCCGCTGGCCGTTCTCGAGGTGGACGGCTAGTTGCATGACCGAAGGATAGCGTTCATGTATGAGGAAGCACTATATGCACCAAGCCGCCTCTGAGCTGCTGATGTAGCGTCCTGATTCATATCTCGCAACATCTTCAAACTCTCCAATGCTAAAAGTAGCTTGGTCGGAACCTTTGTTAACATACTTGCAAATGTATTTTATTGACTTTACAGAGTTGCAGTACTCAACATTGATATGAGCTGAGAAGGTGCGAGATAGGACGGGGTTATAGGGTACCGCCCAGCTATTGTCAATTTCCACTACCTTTTTAATAATAGAAACCTCACCCTCCGAAGTGGGTAGCCTGCGATATTTCGGATACCCATCTTCCCCGGTTTGGGTTTCCTTGATGAGTGGTCTGGGGTACTTCTTTGTGCATACTCCTTCCACCATGCAAGACAAACTCCTGTTGATAACTCCACATGGACCGTGGATCATTGTTGCCTTGACAATTTCATGGAGAGCAGAGTCAAGATTTGGGTCAGGAATCTCAGCACTGATCAACTTGTCGATGTCTTCAGGCCTTAGCTTTTCTTCCAGCCACAGAAGTATGTGAACGTGAGGTAATCCTCGCTTTTGCCATTCAATGGAATACATGTGACACCTTGAAGGACCAAAGATACAACCCTTAGTAAGAAGTCTTATCATGTGCTTAACTTTCAAATGGAATACCCGCGCTACCAAATCATGCCTATCTTGAGGTTGTTGACCTTGTTTCAGGTGCTCGACTACTTCGGACCATTTTGGATTGCAGGCGAATGTTATAAAAAGATCAGGACGTCCAAAACGGCGCACGTAAGTCATAGCATCCTGAGTGCGTTCATGCATATAGCGCGGACCTCCAGTGAATGTCGACGGCAACACGACCATTTTACCAACATCTGATTATTGCAGAAGCCATCTTCTTCACGGCAGAACATAAGCGGATATTGCAGAGCATCATACGCGCGATGTGTTTCACTAATACGAAGCAACCTGCTATCTCTGCCGTGGAGTACAATATCCCTTTTCTCAAACTCCTGACCAACAATTAAAACCGCCACTTCCTTAGTGCTAGGGGCGTTATAGCGGCCTTTGTGATCGTCAAGAGGTCTCTTGTCAGCTTTGATAACCACCAGGAAGTCTTGATTGCCATCATGAGCTGATTCCATTGCTGATATAAAATCCTGAATGTATCTATTATGCTTGTGTAACAGATCCTGCAATTGGAGAACTATCTGATGTTTAACGTCAGGGAAGATGCCACATTGTTTTCTTTTTCTATGTCTTCATCTCCAACAAAGTAAATTTGTAGAAATTGAGGCTGTTGTTCAGATGATGGTAATAAGCTCCCGATTCGATGGTATACCTGCCCTTGCACTTTAAAAGTTAGCATGAAATTGCCTTCTTTTACTTCCTTTGCACCAAAAGATATCATTTAAAAACAACTATTATATTTACGTGTATGGACATGAAGTGTTCTGTTTCTGGGTGCTGATGGTTAAGGAGATTGTGCAAGGGTTCAGGATATTGTTGGATCGGGGGAAGCTGTATTTTTCCATTACTGCAACACATTCCAGGAGATTCATCCTTCCATTGCTTGGCTTTGCAAAATGTACAAACCACCTGAGAGCCAATATTCAATGTTTGTTCGCAGAATAATCAGTTTGTGGATTATATTGAAAGCCGTACATTTTTAGTACTGTCCATGGAAGAATCTTGACTTGAGCTCTTATAAAATTATGTGTAACAACAGCCTTTCTATCTACTACTGGCTGGCTCTTTGTATATTTGGCCACTGCATCCCTATTTACTTCTGGGTGGCTCTTTGTATATATGGCTACTGCATCCCTATTTACTTCTGGGTGGCTCTTTGTATATTTGGCCACTGCGTCCCTATTTACTTCTGGGTGGCTCTTTGTATATTAGTCCACTGCATCCCTATTGACTATCTTATTGCTTTCAACATACTTCTTAACTGCTCTAAGGTTTATTCAAGATGTTCTTTCGCGTATTTGTTTACAGCTTTATTTAATTGTTTTGTACGGATGTTGTTAGTAAATCGTTTTCAACGTTTTGAACCTCTATATGATTTAGTTTGAGGCACTGGTTCGAGGAGGATTTTCGCGGTAGAAGGAGATGTTAATGGAGAAGGCTGAATGAGAAGCGGGTATTCACATTGTAAAATAGTAGGCGTGAATGGCTCGTAAACATCAAAATGTCCCTGGGTGAACTCACCCGTAAACCTTAACCTGCTAACAGAAGCTGCAGAACCATAAGTATTTCCAGTTCGGAGTACACGATTACAGTAGACCTGGATTTGGAAAGAATAAATCTCTGCCGCTACTTGTAATTCGAATGATGTACCGCAAGTGTAAGGCAATCTCGGGTAATATAATACACCTGTAGTCTTTCCCAGTTGATAGAGGCGTGTCTGAGGATATCAGCACGCACTGTACGTGCATGTAATATGTTGCCATACATTGCGTAAGATAGAGCAGAGAAGATATAGGCACCATCTCCGGGAATTTCATAGATTTGGTGGGGAACTTGGTGCCATCTACCTCTAACATTTCTACTGCAGCCATCGTGAAAACAATCAATGAAGAGCAAGTACCAAAAAAAGAAGAAGAAGAACCTCCCTTGAGTAATAAATAAAATGGAATACACCTAACGTAAAAACAAATCTCTACTTTAAAAAACTGATAAATGGAATTGACCTAGGCTAACTTAAAGCGTAAAAACAAATCTCTACTAAAAAAAACTGATAAATGGAATGGACCTAGCCTAACTTAATAAAATTAACGTTGGTAGAGGTAATTTTCTTTACCAAAATCTACTTTTCATTATAACTATGTACTGCCAAGAAATGATGAAAAACGCCGAACCTAATCCAACAAACAAAGGAACTCGACAGTTACTTCAACTAAAGGCTAATATATAATGCAATATGATGATTATGAAGTGATGGTGAAAGTACGAAGTAGAAACAGAAATGAAATGCAATATGATGAATAATAATGTTATTGGTTTTACGTCCCTTTTAACTACACTGGCTTTTAGAGACGCCGGGGTGCCGGAATTTTGCCCCGAAGGGGATCTTTAACGTGCCAGTAAATCTACTGACACGGCTCCCTCGCATTTGCGCACCCTCAAAAGCCAGCTGACTGCGCCAGGTTTCGAACCTGCAACCTTGGGCTCAGTAAGCGAGAACGTTACCCCTGAGCGCAATATGATGATTATGAAGTGATGGTGAAAGTACGAAGTACAAACAGAAATGAACTCGACAGTTACTTCAACTACAGACTAAAAAGTGATGGTAAAAGTACAAATTACAGAGAAGTACTGTTAGAACAGAGAGAGAGTGGGTAAAGGTCTGGAGCGCCGACAACAATGACGTGCACGTTATGACAGTAAATAACACACTGAGCATTGCCACACAGCTCAAGGCCTTCAAAGCGCCAGATCTCTGGTAGGGGCGACGTGATGCAGCCCGCATTACCTGGCAACAATAGACTTTAATAGCGGTTTTTGGGGTTTTCGCGGTTTGACCATGATCCCGAGTGAAAATTTTGAAAACCTTTCTTAGCGAGCACCTGTGGCCCTTGAGGAAGCTGCATACCAAATTTCCTTCCAATCCGTTCGGTGGTTTCTGAGATTTCGTGATGAATGAGTGAGTGGTATTAGAAAAATACACAGTATAAATCACGGTTTCGTGGTTTGACCATGATCCCGAGTGATTTTTTGAAAACCATTCTTAGCGAGCACCTACGGCCCAGAGGAAGCTGCATACCTAATTTCATTCCAATCCGTTCGGTGGTTCCTGAGATTTTGGGATGAATGAGTGAGTGGTATTGGAAAATATATAGTAGAAATCGCGGTTTTCGCCGTTGGACCATGATCCCGAGTGAATTTTTTGAAATCCGTTCTTAGCGAGCACCTACGGCCTGTAGCGACCTGGAGGGTCGCGGGTTCGAATCCCAAAAAGGTGGAAGTTTGTAAATTCGAATCTGCGATATGTTATCGGAATCGACACGGTACTGTGTTGATTAAATTGGTATTCAGACGGTCCTTACATCTGATTTTCGAAAAATCACGTTTAGCGTCCCTGCGGGTCGGGGGTTCGAGTCCCATTGGGGTGGAAGTTTGTAAATTGGAATCCGCGATACATTATCGGAAAAGGTACGGTATTGTGTTGATTAAATTAGTATGCAGACGGTCCTTACATCGGATTATCGAAAAGTCACCTATAGCGTCCTGGAGGGTCGCGGGTTCGAATTCCAATGAGGTGGAGGTTTGTAAATTCGAATCTGCGATATATTATCGCAATCGGTACGGTATTATGTTGATTAAACTAATATTCAGACGGTTCTTACATCGGATTTACGAAAAGTCACCTGTAGCGTAATGGAGGGTCGCGGGTTCGAATCCCAATGAGGAGGAAGTTTGTAAATTCGAATCAGCGATATGCTATCGCAATCGGTACGGTATTGTGTTGATTTAACAACTATTCAGACGGTCCTTACATCGGTTTTTCGAAAAGTCACTTATAGCGCCCTTGTGGGTCGCGGGTTCGAATCCCAATGAGGTGGAGGTTTGAAAATTCGAATCCGCGATATATTATCGGAAACGGAACGGTATTGTGTTGATTAAATTAGTGTTCAGACGGTCCTTACATTGGTTTATCGAAAAGTCACCTCTAGCGTCCTGGAGTGTCGAGGGTTAAAATCCCAATGAGGTGGAAGTTTGTAAATTCGAATCAGCGATATGTTATCGCAATCGGTACGGTATTGTGTTGATTTAACATCTATTCAGACTGTCCTTACATCGGATTTTCGAAAAGTCACCTTTAGCGCCCTTGTGGGTCGCGGGTTCGAATCCCAATGAGATGGAAGTTTTTAAATTCGAATCCGCAACATATTATCGGAAACGGTACGGTATTGGGTTGATTGAATTAGTATTCAGACGGTCCTTACATCGGTTTTTCGAAAAGTCACCTGTAGCGTCCTGGAGGGTCGCGGGTTCGAATCCCAATGAGGTGGAGGTTTGTAAATTCGAATCTGCGATATATTATCGCAATCGGTACGGTATTATGTCGATTAAACTAATATTCAGACGGTTCTTACATCGGATTTTCGAAAAGTCACCTGTAGCGTCCTGGAGGGTCGCGGGTTCGAATCCCAATGAGGTGGAAGTTTGTAAATTCGAATCAGCGATGTGTTATCGGAATCGGTACGGTATGGTTTTGAGTAAACAACTATTCAGACGGTCCTTACATCGGATTTTCGAAAAGTCACCTTTAGCGTCCTTGCGGTTCGCGGGTTCGAATCCCAATGAGGTGGAAGTTTGTAAATTCGAATCCGCGATATATTATCGGAAACGGTACGGTATTGGGTTGATTGAATTAGTATTCAGACGGTCCTTACATCGGTTTATCGAATAGTCACCTATAGCGCCCTTGCGGGTCGCGGGTTCGAATCCCAATGGGGTAGAGGTTTGTAAATTCGAATCTGCGATATATTGTCGGGAGCGGTACGGTATTGTGTTGATTAAATTACTATTCAGACGGTCCTTACATTGGTTTTTCGAAAAGTCACTTATAGCGCCCTTGTGGGTCGCGGGTTAGAATCCCAATGAGGTGGAAGTTTGTAAATTCGAATCCGCGATATGTTATCGGAATCGGCTCAGTATTGTGTTGATTAAATTAGTATTCAGACGGTCCTTACATCGGATTTTCCAAAAGTGACCTTTAGTGCCCTTGTGGGTCGCGGGTTCGAATCCCAATGAGATGGAAGTTTGTAAATTCGAATCTGCGATATGTTATTGGAATCGGTACTGTATTATGTTGATTAAATTATTATTCAGACGGTCCATACATCGGATTTTCGAAAAGCCACTTGTGGCGTCCTGGAGGGTCGCGGGTTCGAATCCCAATTGGGTGGAAGTTTGTAAATTCGAATCCAAGTCATATTATCGGAAACGGTACGGTATTATGTTGATTAAATTAGTATTCACAGGGTCCTTATATCGGTTTTTCGAAAAGTCACCTGTAGCGTCCTGGAGGGTCGCGGGTTCGAATCCCAATGAGGTGAAAGTTATTAAATTCCAATTCGCGATATGTTATCGGATTCGGCACGGTATTGTGTTGACCAAATTGGTATTCAGACGGTCCTTACATCGGTTTATCGAAAATTCACCTTTAGCGCCCTTGCTGGTCGCGGGTTCGAATCCCAATGAGGTGGAAGTTTGTAAATTCGATTCTGCGATATGTTATCGGAATCGGTACGGTATTATGTTGATTAAATTAATATTCAGACGGTCCTTTGATCGGATTTTCGAAAAGTCACCTGTAGCGTCCTGGAGGGTCGCGGGTTCGAATCCCAATGAGGTGGAAGTTTGTAAATTCGTATCAGCGATATGTTATCGGAATCGGTACGGTATTGTTTTGAGTAAACAACTATTCAGACGGTCCTTACATCGGATTTTCGAAAAGTCACCTTTAGCGTCCTTGCGGGTCGCGGGTTCGAATCCCAATGAGGTGGAAGTTTGTAAATTCGAATCCGCGATATATTATCGGAAACGGTACGGTATTATGTTGATTGAATTATTATTCAGACGGTCCTTACATCGGTTTATCGAAAAGTCACCTATAGCGCCCTTGCGGGGCGCGGGTTCGAGTCCCAATGAGGTGGAGGTTTGTAAATTCCAATCTGCGATATATTGTCGGGAGCGGTACGGTATTGTGTTCATTAAATTACTATTCAGACGGTCCTCACATCGGTTTTTCGAAAAGTCACTTATAGCGCCCTTGTGGGTCGCGGGTTAGAATCCCAATGAGGTGGAAGTTTGTAAATTCGAATCCGCGATATGTTATCGGAATCGGCTCATTATTGTGTTGATTAAATTAGTATTCAGACGGTCCTTACATCGGATTTTCGATAAGTCACCTTTCGTGCCCTTGTGGGTCGCGGGTTCGAATCCCAATGAGACGGAAGTTTGTAAATTCGTATCTGCGATATGTTATCGGAATCGGTACTGTATTATGTTGATTAAATTAACCTTCAGACGGTCCTTACATCGGATTTTCGAAAAGTCACTTGTAGCGTCCTGGAGGGTCGCGGGTTCGAATCCCAATGAGATGGAATTTTTTAAATTCGAATCTGCGATATGTTATCGGAATCGGTACTGTATTATGTGGATTAAATTAATATTCAGACTGTCCTTACATCGGATTTTCGAAGAGTCACTTGTAGCGTCCTGGAGGGTCGCGGGTTCGAATCCCAATGGGGTGGAAGTTTGTAAATTCGAATCCAAGTCATATTATCGGAAAAGGTACGGTATTGTGTTGATTAAATTAGTATTTACACGGTCCTTACATCGGTTTTTCGAAAAGTCACCTGTAGCGTCCTGGAGGGTCGCGGGTTCGAATCCCAATGAGGTGGAAGTTTTTATATTCGAATTCGCGATATGTTATCGGATTCGGCACGGTATTGTGTTGATTAAATTGGTATTCAGACGGTCCTTACATCGGTTTATCGAAAATTCACCTTTAGCGCCCTTGTTGGTCGCTGGTTCGAATCCCAATGAGGTGGAAGTTTGTAAATTCGAATCAGCGATATGTTATCGGAATCGGTACGGTATTGTTTTGAGTAAACAACTATTCGGACGGTCCTTACATCGGATTTTCGAAAAGTCACATTTAGCGTCCCAGCGGGTCGCGGGTTCGAATCCCAATGAGGTGGAAGTTTGTAAGTTCGAATCCACGATATATTATCGGAAATGGTACGGTATTGTGTTTATTAAATTAGTATTCCGACTGTCCTTGCATCGGTTCATCGAAAAGTCACCTCTAGCGTTCTGGAGTGTCAAGGGTTAGAATCCCAATGAGGTGGAAGTTTGTAAATTCCAATCCGCGATATGTTATCGGAATCGGCTCAGTACTGTGTTGATTAAATTAGTATTCAGACGGTCCTTACATCGGATTTTCGAAATGTCACCAGTAGCGCCCTTACAATGGATATGGATAAGTCACCCCTTAGTTGCTTTCAGTGTTCTTCTTTCTCGCTATATTCTTTAATTTTAGTCTTCGCAGAATTGAACAAATGACTTTTGTAGAGCTAAGAGAGTGCTTTGTGATTGTGTTGTTAACCTGCATCTGTGTTAGCAACGCACGCATGCGCCGTATTTAAATAGAAATTCTTTTTACGTTTTCATGCTACATGCGAGTGAGTGCCTTTGGTTGTGGCACCATACGCAACCATTAACCCGGCTCAAGGGAGATAGGGTCACCTTCCCTATTCTCCACTTGAGTAATTCTTGCCTGGCGTGTCCACGTCACGGGGGTGGGCATCCTACACTTCAGTAGGTCGGAGTGATAGGATGGCGGAGTTCAGGCAAGGACCCAGTCCCGTGGGGTATAGCACGGAACCCATGCCCAGGGTTACGGGTGAAGTCCTTAATGGCAGCGGCGGCGGAGGAGGAGACTTCGGTACGGCAAAGCTGGCAGACGAGGCAACCCTCCCTTCTGGGGATTAAATGAGAAGGGGAATTTTTCCTCAGCTTGTGTAGGTAGCAGTGAACGGCTTTGAAGGCGGATGAGGAACAAGTGTCCCAACGGCAGAGAAGGCGGAAGAACTGTCACCAGCAGCGTCTGTACTCCAGAGGAGCGGCTGCAAAAGGCGTCTGTTCCCCATGTTAGGGGCGGTCTAAAGTAAAAACCTGGCAGTAGGTTATAAAATGCCTTTGGGTGTGGCGAGCCCATCGAACAAATAGCCTATATTATGAAAGTTTGTGAATACAGGCCTCGGAAACAGCTAGGGCGTCCCCCGGAGGCGACGCGCAGCTCCCGGTGTCGTGGGGGAGCTGTGAGAAGTAGACTACCAGACGTAACGAAGGTTGGTTTCATTAATGTCATGACACTCAATAGAAAGGTAGAAGAGCTGGTTGATTATATGGAGAAGAAAGATATAGCGATGCTGGGAGTGAGTGAAACGAAATGGAAAGGGAAAGGGCGAAAAGAAGTGAAGAAAGGGAAAGGGTACAGATTATATTGGAGTGGAGGACAGAAGGCAACGAATGGCGTTGGTGTCATATTGAGAGAGGACCTAGACCAGTATGTTGAAAAAATTGACCCGATTAGTGACCGGATTATCAAAGTCAGGCTTGGACTTGAGAGTGGTACAAAAGATTTTATACAGGTTTATGCTCCCCAAACAGGGAAGGTAGATGAATGTCTAGAAGAGTTTCTAGAAGAGCTGGAAAAGTGTATAGAAGACAAAGAAGTGATAATAATGGGAGACATGAATGCACATGTGGGAACAGATAGACAGGGAAAAGAAGAGATTATTGGCCCGTTTAGCTATGGAAATCAGGATGAAGAAGGAGACCTGTTAGTAGATTTCTGTAGGAGGAATGGATTAACTGTTGGAAATACGTGGTTTAGGAAAAAGAACTCGCAAAAAATAACTAGGTATGGATGGGGAGACAGGAAGACAAAGACAATGATTGACCTTATTCTGGTGGAAAAGGATAAACAAAGACAGTTAGTAGATGTGACAGCTATGCCCAGAGGAGATTTTGAAGGAGACCACAAAGTGGTGATAGCCAAAGTAAGGCTTGGTAAAATCACAAAACTAGTAGAAAAAAGGGAAAGAAAAATAAAGGTATGGAAACTAAAAGAGAAGGAGGTAATGGAAAAGTTTCAAGAGGAACTAAAACAGGAAATTCCCAAAGATGAAGCAAAAAGCATAGAAATGGAATGGACATGTTTTAAGAATGGATTTGTGAAGTGTGCAGTAAACACTTGTGGAAGATTATCAGGGAGGAAAAAGGAAAGGGAGACTCCTTGGTGGAACAACAGGGTAAAGGAAGCAGTTAAAGAAAAACAAATGGCATGGAGAAAGTGGATATGCAGCAAAGATGCAGAGAAATGGCAAAAATATAGAGAAGCCAAGAAGGCATGTCAAAAGATTGTACAAGAAGAAAAAAGGAAAAGCTGGGAAAGTTTCACTGAAACTCTAGAGGAGGATATCAAAAGAAGTAAAAAGGTTCTATATGGGCTAGTAAAAAACAGTGTGAAAGGTAGGGAAAACACAAAATTTGTAAAAACTGAAGCGGGACAGATATTGTATGAAAGAGATGGTATATTGAAAAGATGGGAAGAATACTTTTCAAAGCTACTGAATGTTAAACACATTGAACTGGATGAAGAAAGGGAACAAGAAGGAACAATGGAGGAAGAAGAAGAACAAGAAAAGGAGATATCTATGCTAGAAATAGAGGAAGCCATAAAGAAGATGAAGAGTGGCAAAGCACCTGGAGTGGATGAGGTGACCACAGAAATGATAAAAGCAGCAGGACCAGTAGGGTTGCAGTGGCTGTATAGATTATTTAGAATAATTTGGAAGAAGAAAGAGATCCCAGAAGAATGGGGAAAGGGTTTAATTATCCCACTTTTTAAGAAAGGTGACAAAAAGGAATGTAACAATTACAGAGGGATCACCCTTATTGCCCATGTAGCCAAGATCTTTGAGAGAGTATTGGAAGGTAGACTGAGGAGGCAGACAGATGGAGAGATGGAAGAAGAACAGTATGGTTTTAGGAGAGACAGATCAACTTTTGATCTAATCTTTACACTAAGGCATATGATGGAGAAAAGATGGGAGTTTGGAAAAGACATGGTGATGACTTTTATTGATATTGAGAAAGCTTATGACAGTGTGCCTAGACAGGTGGTGTGGGATGTATTAAGAAAAAGGCAAGTTAACAGTGCAGAAGTGCAAATGGTGAAAGCTATGTACAAATATTGTGTCAGTAGCGTAAAGACCACTATAGGAGAAACAGAATGGTTCAAGGTGGAAACGGGTCTCCGTCAAGGTAGTGTATTGTCCCCCTTACTATTCATCATAGTCATGGATGAAATCCACAAGAATGTTAAACAGAGATTGGGACAAGAGGCAATAAAGGCCACGCTGTTTGCAGATGATATAGTGATATGGGGTGAGGATGAAAAGGAAGTACAAAAACAAGTAGATGTATGGAACCAAGAGATTGAGAAGTTTGGGATGAAAGTTAGCACAGAGAAGAGCAAGACAATGGTAATGTCAAGGGGAAGTAAGGAGGGAAGAGGAAAGATAGAAGTGAACGGAAAAATTCTAGAAGTGGTGAAAAGTTTCAAGTACTTGGGAAGTGTGATCACAGAAGATGGAAAGATTACTGAGGAAATTGGAAAGAGAATACAACAAGCGAACAGCTTCTACCAGAGTGTTAGGGGTATTCTGTGGAACCAAGATGTCCCAAAGAAATGTAAGCAGGTATTATATTCAACCTATTATGGACCCGTACTAACATATGCAGCTGGAGCATGGACCACTACAAAAAGAGAGGAGAGTAGAATACAAGCAGCGGAGATGAAATTCCTAAGAGGTATAGAAGGGAAGACCAGAAGAGATAAAATCAGAAACGAGGAGATAAGAAGGAGGACAGGAATCTTGAAGCTGCAGGACAGGATAGAAACAACCAAGTTAAAGTGGTATGGACATATGATGAGAATGGGAGAGGAGAGAGTGCCAAAGAAAGCTTTTCTGGAAAAGGTTTCGGGGAAGAGACCGCGCAGAAGGCCCCGAAAGAGATGGGCAGATACAGTGTGGGAGTGCGTGGAGAAGAAGGGAGGAAAACCTGAAGATGTACTTAAAGGGGGAGAGGAGTGGTGGAGAGACAGGCAACGCTGGAGGTCCTTGATTCACAACCCGACCCAGGAAGCTGGAAACGGGAAATGAAGAAGAAGATGCGAGTGAGTGCTTCTTCTTTCTCGCCGTGTTCTTTGCCTCGTGGTGACGAACAGATGACTGCAGTCCTGCGTTTTTCAAACATGGCGCTGCATCTTCCATGCATATGAGATGTGGTACATTTCTTATAGATTACAGCAATATTTCTGCATTTACCGCAGATTTCTCAACGGATTTCACTTAAATACATATGTTTCTTGATATTCTGTGGAGAGAAAGTGCCTTATTCTAAAAACTTTTATATTTTGGTGTACTTGCTTGGACGTACCCCAATATCCTACCATAACCTCCATGAGCGAATTTCTTTGTCAGAAAAATATTGCTACCGATTCATTAGATACAGTATGTACAAGTGCAGCCTAATCATAAATTGTCTGACCAAAATTGCATTTCCATCGAAAGTATACTGTAATTATTTTAGCGTAGAAAATATCACTGAAAGCTTCATCGCCACAATTTCATTACACAGTAGCCCAAAGAATATAGGGCAGTAGCCTACATCATTGTGGGAAACAATGAACCGTCACATCAAAGAAGTTTAATTCCGTGACTTAATGCAATTTATAGATTGCTATATAATTATGCCAGTCTCAATCACCGTTTCAATCCTGAAAAATTTGCGAATGCTTTATTGCTTCAAATCACCGGGCCAAACATTATCACGCCATATTTGATTTGATAAGTGTGGAGATATTAATATGATCTACACAAGATAAATCACATTCAAAATAGCAATAACAGTTTTTTTTAATAATACCAAAGTGGGAAATTGTGAATTCCGGAACTCTGAAATGAGCAATCACAGCATTTAGGACATGACCTCATCAATAATTTACATGTTTACATTTCTTTCAGTTGCAATTGGAGCATATTGCATTGACAGGAATTAGGCTACTATAAGGTCTGCAGCATATTATTACTCAATTTAAAAAAAATGGTCCCTTCCAATTAACCACTGTAGGCCCAATTATAACCGATTAGTTCCGAGATTAAACTAGAAAGTAAAAGTACTGGGAAGGGAGAATATTCATATCTTAAAATGCTTGATGCTGTTCGCAATAACAGGAAAATTTTAAGAGAGAATACTAAGGAAATAGGTGGTGTAACCTGATCCTCATCACACTAAAATTGTTAGTGTAATTAATGCCAAATTCATTAGTTTCAGAAAAATAATTGGATATCACAAAATGTATATACAGTGGTTCATTTGATATTCCCTTTAAAATATATCCAGTCCACCAATTTTTAAGGGTGAAATACAGTAAGTACATGTACATAAACAAATTTCATGGCACACTAATACAGTAAATTCTATGACATGCTGTGAAGGGGAAAGGAGAAATAGGACTTTCAATGAAAAACGAGAAACACACTCAATACTGCTAGAAATCATCGTTTTATTTAAAAAGTTTGTCACGAAGAAAAAATAACAGAGAGAGACAAAATCAAACTTAGCAAAAATACAGTAATCAAATCTGGTCCTTTTAAAAGTATGTGTTGAGGCATGTTCTTCTTTCTTGCCAAGGTATAACGGTAGGCTACAGCACATGATAATGGACCTATTACCTCCTTGACGCCATGGCTGACACCGATGAACTGCAAATTCCTACAACACATGCAAGTTTGTATGTTGAAACAGTTAACTTAATAAATGTGTAATGCTTGAAATGGAGAACTTGAATTTGCTGTTATGTGTATGTTTGCACCTACTATAACTATATTTTAAAAGAATCTCTTATTGTAGAATCATTGTGTTTTGATATTAATTTTAGGGCTTTTGATAACATATTCATTTAGCCCCATATATTTGGAAGTGTATAGGATTTATATGATAATCTCTGTTATTGTGGTATCTGTAGTAGTGTGTAGGCTATTGGCAACTCAAACTAACACTTGGGGCGCTGCGGTCGGTCTGGATAAGTAGGGTTTAAAATACTCAATAACACGCGTTTGATATGGAACACTTTTTATTTTTCGGTTATAATCAGTAAATGTGGTCTCTAAAGTAATGACAGTGTTATTTTTAATTGTATATATGTATAACTGTGCGATACACGTGACCTAATTTGTGTGTTCCACTGGATTTTTTGGTGTCATTTGCATATTATCAAGCATCAGTTTTTATGGTTGATGTAGATCAGCTGATTCAAATTTACACAGGGATACACTTCGGACATTATTTCGGTACTATTATGCGCAATATAATGTAAATGTCGATCTTGAGTCAACGCCGAGGACATTCAAATAGAGAAATACGGTACATAAACAAATAAATAACACACCGAAGCTGTGCTACTTTTATCATTCCGAGACTAGCATCCACGCAAACCAGATGCCACTGTTCCAAGCTCCGACTTATATCGTGAATTGATGTCAAACTGATGATCCGCCAGCCTTTCCGCCAAGCCTACACCTCGTAATCGCTAAGATCTTCGATATTCGAGCTATTCCACTACGAGTCATATAGGCCTAATTTGCCTCCCCGTGGGCACTGTAGAATGAGTGATTCCGCTACCATTCAAATATTCAACACCGAACGCACCTTTTAACCATCCAAATCAAGCAATTCCTGTCGCCCCACGAGTTTTAATACAAGTTAAACTCATCCCTTCTCCCTACCAAGCAGCCAATAATTAATTATTTAATTAATTATTCAAGTAACTTCAATCTTACCAGCGCGCCCATCGTAACAGCTGTTTTTAAACTGAATAACCTTCGCTGGCTTTACGTCGCAGGTCTTCTGTCTGTCTACCTCGACAAGTGTTAGATCCTTCCCGGGGTGGAAAGGTATTATTATTAGGTATTAGGTATTATTAGGTATCATCACATTTCGGCTATTGCTATTTGCATCTTTTGGAAAGTGATGAAAACGTATATCCGCAGCCCTCTTATACATCGACTTACAGCCGTAAACTGAGCAATACACTTTGCTTTTACTCATTTTTCACTCTATCAACGAGTAAAACTTATTACGTATGTATAAAGACACGAACAATTTACCACGATCTGTTTACCAATACAAGAAACCATATACAAACAGTCACCACGTGACAAATGTACCCTACTTGGTAAGTTTCTCATTTTTACCGCTAGATGTCATATCAGATAGCTGGAGTTGCCAATACTTTCTGTAATTCAGATGAGGACTGGAAAGGTGGCAGCCATAGTTAGGGACATTTATTTTTAAGAATTTTTAATAATATGTACTAAAATGAAATTGAAATACCAACAGGAACAGTTACAAATTCCCTGTCCACTCAGCCAAGATATTCTGCAGATCTCTCCTGTGGGCCTCAACATTATTTTATTTTATTCCTTTCCTGATGGAAATCCGGTAGTACCTTATTTAAACTCCTGGGGCACCTCCCCAAGCCTGTCCCTTATAAAGCTACACACACTACTACAGTCATCACATTATCGGAGCAATTCTACCCACACCCAACTGCATGGGGCTGATGACCAAGATGTCCCAAGCCCATAAAATGAATTAACAGCAGACAAAATCAAGTCATTATGTTATTTTGTGTTGTGTTGGATTCTGACACATGTATGCGTTTGACAGAGTGCCATTTAAGCTCATGAATAGGAATGAATGAATACAACTACCCTACTTGTTTCACGACAGCCTAGAATAAATACACACGAGACACGACAATAGAGCACTTTAGAACAGTAACGAGAGCGAACTTTCAGTGGAGATGTTGGCAACCATGTGAATACAAACAATTTATGACCAGAACGTAAAACTATGCCAACGCTCAGAGCATGTTAAAACAATTGGGATCAGTTCAGTCGTTTGCAAACGACTTGTTTATGTTACGGTGAGTAGTCGTTGAATTCATTCGACTGTTTTCTAAAAGCAGTCAAACAAGACGATGGTTTTAACTTTTGTCAGTCGACTGCTGATGCCCATCTCTACAAACCAATTGACAACCAGAATCAATTTGAGCGTACACACCCTCCGGCTTGCTAAAATGCTATTAATATAGGATCCCAATATAAAATATTTTCTGATTTAATTTTCCTGGAAAATCTATTCTATGTTTGCATCGATCATTACCATCACGCTATGGGGAGAATTTCATAATAATTTTCTTGTAATTCATTTATCACGCGGTAGAATAAATGAATGAAATTCAATCATAAAATAAATAGAACTCTTAAGCCATAATTGGTAAGCCCATGTTCAAGTTGTGTAATAATTCAAGAATGCACCCAATTCTCATTAAAAGTGTATAGACTGTGTTAAGGAGTTCCAATGAAATGACATACATATATATTTGGACAACTGGACGTAGGCTATTTCATTGAAAGAATCTACGAACAAGAAACTGTATAAAACTATAGGCACCTACAGCCGTCAAGCTGTCCTCACAGTACCCGCTGGAGATTTCCATCACCACTCTATCTGTACGGTACCTCGAGATAAGCCTAAGTGCGCCAACTGTGAGGAAACACATAAACTCTTCCATCCCTGCCCTCATGTCTTTGCCACTAACCCCCCCCCCCCCTCCCACACAGCACGCCACTGCTCTGACACAGTTATTAGGCCTGCTACAACAACTCTCAGCCATAACCCTGTAAACTACAGCTAAACCAAACCCAGAACCCCCTAATACACTTCATTTGCAGAGCAATAAAATCCATAAAACAACTCCGCAACGAGCTTCACAAAACCTAAATTATAAACGAAAAGACTACTCCACAAACACCAAAATCAGTAAACCTCCCTCATTTCAGCCACACTACACCTTAAACAGACATAGAAAGCATAGTCATGACCCCTTCATGGAGTAGGCTATTGTCTAAACACGATCATGTCTCCTTCAACTTTACTGAAGACTTCATTAAATTCTATTAAAAATTCATAAACTCATTCCACAAATCTTAAAATCAGTATACATCCCTCATTTCAGTTACTCTATTCAATAAACAAACATAGAAGGCGTAGCCATGGCCCCTTCATGGAGTAGGCTATTGTCTAAATCTGACCACGCATACTACAACCTTATTCTAATTCAAAATTACAGCCAAATGATCCATCTGACTGGGAGGCTTGCCTGGGATGATGGGCCAGAAAACCGGGAGTTCAAGCATAACCTAAATATTGAATGCTTAACATTTCCAATAACTTGGACAACTGGATTTAGGCTATTTCATTGAAAGAATCAACGAACTGTATAAAACTATAGGCACCTACAGGTATACTTAACTTATTAATTAAAGCTCTACAATAAACATACAGCACAATGAATTGTAGCATGAAGTTATCCTGAAGAAGTCGTTTGATTAGAACGACTACTTAAATTCGAAGATAGATAGATTTTTATTAATTCCATTTGATCAAATACATGCATTCAATACATTTTTGATATAGGACACGTCAGAATTTACATGCATAAAATAAAAGAACTAACAGGTATATATTACTAAGATTAAAACTATTTATAACTTATTATAATAGCAAATCTTAATAGATACAATCTTATTGCACAACTATTTACACCTCACTCTATTATCATAATATGAAAACTTAATTCTATAAATACAACAACATACAGCTAGGTATTAAAATTAAATTAAAAAAGTAAAATATAGTTATAGATTCCATCACTCCTATACGCTAAAATATTCAACTACTGAGTAAAAACAATGGCACTGCAGATAAGCTTTCAACATTCTATCAAAGGTTTTTATTTTTGGGGCCAGTTTTATATACTGGGGTAGTTTATTGTATAATTTAACTCCAGTGTGAAAAGTTCCTTTTTGATATATGCTTGTGTGTGTGTGTGAAATATGAATGTTTTGATTTTGTCTTGTGTTATGCCTATGAACATCATTGTTTGTTTTAAGAAAAACATCTTTATTCATTAAATTCTTTTTAAAAAACATAATACTTTCAAAGATATATATGCAGGGCAGTGGGAGAATGTTTAAATCTTTAAACAGAGGTCTACATGATTCTCTAGAGTGTACATTTGCCATAATTCTAATCGCTCTCTTTTGTATCCTAAACGTGCTTAGTACATCTGGCGACATACCCCAAAATATGATCCCATATCTTAAGTATGAATGGAAATAAGCAAAATAAGTATTTCTTAATGTGTGCATGCTAGTGCAGGTTTTCAAAATACGTAACGCAAAGCACATCGAGTTCAGTTTAGTATTCAGATATTGTATATGTTTATTCCATTTCAAGTCTTGTTGTATCCATAGTCCTAAAAACTTTGTTTCTGATTTATTTTCTATTTGATGACCATTTAATGTTATATTGGGCATCGCAGGATTCCTATTCTGTATAGTGTGGAAATTTAGACATACTGTCTTTTTATAGTTTATTATGAGGCGATTATCTTGTGACCATTTGGTTAACTCTCCTGTAACGGAGTCAGCAGACTGCTGTATGACCTGTTTAGTTTCACCTTTTATTACGAGTGTTGTATCGTCCGCAAACAAAATTTCCTTATGTGAATGAACGTTCTGTGTTATATCATTGATATATAGAAGAAAGAGTAGTGGGCCCAAAACCGATCCCTGGGGTACTCCAAATTCAATAATTCCCTCATTGGACAATGTTTCATTAAGTAATTTGGTTCCATCATCCTTGTGTCTCAAGCTTACTATTTGTTTACGCCTTTTTAAGTAAGACTCTATCCATTTATTAGCTAGACCTCTAACACCATATTGATTTAGTTTGGTAAGGAGGATTTTATGGTCAACTACATCAAATGCTTTCGATAAATCCAAGAATAGGCCAGTTACATGTTCCTTATTGTCAATTAATTTCAGTATACTATTACTACATTCGTAAATTGCTGTCTGTGTAGATTTTTCCGTTCTAAATCCATGTTGTGAGTTTGATAATATTTTATTTTTTTCTATGAAACTTATCAGTCTCTTATACATAATTTTTTCCACAATTTTTGCAATACCAGTTGGTAAGGTAATAGGACGATAGTTATCTAATTCATCTTTTGAACCATTTTTGTGCACTGGAATTACTTTTGATAACTTCAAAATATCCGGGTAAGTTCCTGAGAGAATTGAACTGTTTATTAAGTGCGTAAGTGGATTTATTATATTTTCTGCACATTTCTTTAAAATTGCATCAGGGATGCCATCAATGCCAGCACAGAATTTATTTTTTAGCTCTTTTATAACTATTCTTACCTCTTCACTTGTGACATGATTTATAAATAAAGAATCACTGCATATATTTATTTTATTATTAGAATTTAGTGTATTTACCTGTGATTTATTTAATAATTTTTGCGGAATTTCCAGAAAATAGTCATTAAAAGTGTTTGCTATTTCCTCTGGATTATTAATCACTTTATTATTTCTGGTCAGTGTAATGTTCCTTTGTATTTTAGCAGATTTTCCAGTTTCTTTCTTTATTACAGACCACATAGCCCTGTTTTTATTAGATGATTGGGAAATAAAATTATCATTATGCATTTTCTTTGCTAGTCTTATTACCTTATTTAATATGCTAGTGTATTTTTTGTAGTATAAATTGAATTCAGGTGTTGTGTGGTATTGTTTATATAATTTGTGTAGAAATTTCTTTCTTTGACATGAATTTATAATCCCTGTTGTTATCCAATTGCTAGTTTTGTTATTTTGAACAGTTCTTCGTTTAAAGGGGAATGCTATTTCAAAATAGTGTTTTAGGGTACTGTTAAATGCATTAAATTTATCATTTACATTTTCTAGTTCATAAATTTCTGACCATGTTTCCTTATTTAATAAGTCATTGAAATATGTAACATTTGATTCAGTGAATGACCTGCACTTTGATTTTACTCCATTATCATTATTATTGATTACTTCGGATACTTCAAAACTCAGTATTTGTCCATGGTGGTCACTAAAACCCGGACAATAGACTTCTATTGAATGGTGATATATATCTGTATTTATAAAAATTTGATCAGGAGTGGTTTTACTAAATTTTGTTATTCTTGTTGGTGTATTTACTGTAGGTTTCAGTCCATAGGAAATTAGTAACTGGTTTAATAATTCACAATTTCTATCAAGTTTTAAGAAATCCACATTTACATCCCCACAAATTATTATATCGAAATTTACTTTGCTCATGTTATTGAGTAACAATTCTAGTTTATCTATAAATAGAGGAAACTTTCCTGACGGAGAACGGTATACGCATACAATTATTAACTTAAACTGCTGAATTTTTACGGCAGAGAATTCAAAATCCTGTTCCATAATTAGATAATCATAAGCTGTTATCTGTTCATGATCTAAATTATTTCTTAAGAAGATGCAAGTACCACCATGGCTAATATTAGATCTAGAGTATTTACTAGCTTGTATAAACCCTGGGAATTGAATTAATTCGAGTTGTTCCTCTTTCAGCCAATGTTCTGAAATACATAGTGCTGAGATGTCTTTAAGTTCATTTTTAAGCATTAGATTTATGTAATCAATTTTATTATAAAGAGACTGGACATTCTGGTGGTAAATTTTAAATTTGTTACTTTTGCAAGCTTGTGTTGGTGATTTATTTACATTATTATTATCATAATTGTTATTATTATTGTTGCTAGACAAATCCGAAATACCATTGTTGCACTCCGTTAAATTTGACTTCAAAAGATGTGAATGCCAAACCTCACGTTTGGCTTCTTCTACCAGTTTCCCTGCTTCCACTCTAATGATATTACTGTTGAATTATTCTTACCATTTGAATTTACAATTTTGCAGATTTCATCACTAAGATACTCTTTTCCTAATCTATTTAAGTGTAGGCCATGCCGAGTGTGGAACTTCCTGTCTAATTTACTTACATCTACAATTTGGACATTTGGAAAACTCTTACAAATTTTATGAATTTTTCCATTTGTAGCCTCTATTTCTACATTTACACATGACTTGGGAATTAAATCGTGTCTCTGCGGAATATTTACAATAATGACATTTGTTTTTTGCATGGATGGCAATGTACCCTTTAAATCTTTGATTACCTTTTTACTCTCATTTCTATAGACGTCGTTTGCTCCAGCGATGATCACTGCGTAGTCCTTTGCAGTAAGGGACGCACACTCTCCTATCATCCCGTTCGTGACTTCTGCAATCTGAGCTCCTGGCTTCACTGTCGAAGTGACCTCCATTTCTCGGCTTCTCTCCAAAACGCTTGCTGCTACATCTCGCCCGTGGCTATCCGCAAATATCCGCATCTTCCTGGATTTTCTCTTTATCACTTTCTTCTTTTCTTCTTGAGGAAAGTCATCATTTTCTTCGACAAGCACTCCAAATGAATTTGAGACGGGAATTTCAGTTACATGTACTCCATTTATAGGCCTAGGCTTATTCAATCTTACCTTACCAGCAATCACTGTCGACCAAGTTTCCTTGCTTTCCTCTCTGTTTCCTTTTAATTTATTCAACTCTTCCATTAACTTAGCAATATCTTCCTTTAGCAGCTTTATAATTTCGTCTTTTGAGGACAGTTCGTTTCTCAGGTTATGACATTCGCATGACGGTAGCGGTAGGCCTACATTACGACAATCGGTTTCACTTTTCTCCTCATTCAATTTTACCTGAGATCTTGTGATGATTTTATTTGCATTTTTTACTTTTATTTTGCACGACGAGCATAAATCCGTTACGGTTACACAACCTGACGAGATACTAACACTGTTTACTGTCGTCATACTAGAGATCTAAGTGAGCCTAGATGTTTACACCAAATTACACTAAATTTAATTTAATTATTACTACCTAATAGAATTAATCTAATAACCTACCAATAAAGAAGAATGTGAAATACGTATATCTTCCAATCGGGTGAAGTCTCGTAAAAGCACCACTGCTCTACTTGGTTCAAACAGTGATTGAAGAAGTCACCGAATCTTTGGATACACGTTCCCACAACTTAGTTTAAGTTTATTAAATTATCAACAAGAATTTCTAAATACTATCAATATTCCGTATTACACTTGATCTGAGGAAAGTAACTTTATAGATTTTAAGCCTCTGTTATAATATTTTACCACTTTTATCAAATATTTACACTAGCTGCTATTTCACTGCACTTTCACTGTGACGCCATCTTGTTCCCGCCACGAATGATTCCATTCGCTTGGAATTAGTCGTTTGCCAACGACTTGTTTCATTCCAATGATTTCCAACGATTGCTTTGGGATCAGTCGTTTACAACGACTACTTCAATTCGAATGATTCCATTCGCTTGGAATTAGTCGTTTGCCAATGATTTCCAACGATTGTTTTGAGATCAGTCGTTTGCAAACGACTTGTTTATGATACGGTGAGTAGTCGTTGAATTCATTCGACTGTTTTTTAAGAGCAGTTGTTTTAACTATCGACTAATTCGACTGTTTTCAGTCGACTGCTGCCCATCTCTACACACAACTAAATTTCTACACCAGCCGCTACTGAGCACGAGCTGTGACTGGCTTAGACATTAGCATCCTACGTGTTGAAAAATATTGTAAGTAACGTGTAGGAATAAAATACTACCTATAGGTATGTCAACCATTACATTGGCATATAATAAATGAATTATATTTATCTTGTATCTATCTATCCCACGATATAACATAATACAAGGTGAAGAGTCCTTTAAAACAAATTGTTTACTGTGATACTGGAAGAAACAATACAACACAGTGGTAATAGTTCTAGCCTGCACCTATTTGTTAATAAAATTTCATGTGATTTCACTCAGATCTCTGTTGTAGTGGCTTATTATGTGTGCACCTTGTAACTTAATAGTACATTATGCAACGAGCCTATAATGACAATAATTAAGACACAATTTTTATAATTTCCATACGAGTGTCTTAATTACAATTATAGACGAGTTGCATACGACTGTTTATGTTCGACGATAATTATAACTATTTTATGTTCGAACATAAATATTCATAAATATCTGTCGAGATTTCACCAGTTTTATATACTGAACAGAGTGCATGGGATGCAGAGAATACCTTGTATTTGACCATGGCCTCCAAGTTGATTTTGCGGAAAACGCTTCTTTGACCGCACAGAATCAAATACAAAGTGCGCATTGGAGAGAACGCCATGTCACAGTTTTTACTTGTGTTATATGGTCCACAAGTAAAACTGAATCGCTTGTAATAATTAGTGACAACCTAGACCATAGTAAATATGCAGTGTGGACATTTTTGAAACTCATAGGCAATTTCATTAAAGAAGAATTTCCACAAGTTGACCATCTAATTATATTCTCAGACAATGCTGCAAGTCAATTTCGGAGCAAGTATACAGTCTCAAACCTTTGCAAACTAGAGGACGATCTCAACTGTCAGTTCGTCGAATGGACAACTTTTGCTGCATCTCATGGCAAAGGTGCTGTAGATGGCGTCGGAGCCGTAGTTAAGAATCTACTTTGGCACAAGATTAAAGCGGAAAACCTCAATATTAATTCTGCGAAAGAGTATTATGAACTTGCCACAATGACCTGCAAGAAAACCCACGTTTTCTTTGTTCTAAAAGAAGACATCAAACAAAATGAAGACCTGCTTAACACTCGATGGAAAAAAGCAAGAAAAGTACAGTACAAGCTAAAACAGAAGAGCAAGAAGGAAAAAGTAATTGGTCTCAATTCACTGCATTATTTTGAGAAGCATGATGACTGCCATGTTCTTGCTGGTATCACAGCAAAGTCTAAACTAAAGAAAATTAAGGTTTTAGACTCAGATACCGACACAGAACAAGAAGGAGAATACTTACAGGAGAGTCTACATCAAAGGATTAAATATGCTGATGTATTTCCATCAGACAGTGAGGAGGAGACCAAAGCTGAACCAGGTACATCATCATCAGTTCAACCAAACAGATATGAACTTACGGCAAAAAACATCACGTGTGGTACCTATGTTCTTGTGGAAATAAAAGGTCAAGTAAAAAATAATGTCTATAATTATGTAGCTGTTTGCCAAAGTTGTGTCTGTGAAGAAGAAGGGGAGGTTCAAGTAATGTTCATGAGAACGTGCGACAGTTCCAAGAAAGTATTTCGAACGGATGAAAATGACATTAAATTTATTCAGTTTGAACAAATCAAAACAATATTGAAAACTCCAGAAGTAAAGATAAGTGGTCTTAATCGTGTCCAGTATGTTTTTCATGAGTCTATCGGAGATGTGTGGGAGGCTTAACGATTTCTGGGTCAGACATTGCATCGTACCATTGGGACTATTGATAGATAGGCTAACTGTTTACTTTCAACATGTTTTATTTCTTAAAACTATTTGAAATTTCTTTATTAAGATATTGTAATAGTTTTCTCTCAAATAATATAATTTTCAGTATTATTTTTAACATTAAAGACAAGATACTGTAAGGTAGCCTAGTAGTAATTAGGCTAATTGTTTAAAACTATTAAATATATGTTTTTTCCATCAAAACTAAATTGCATTTCTTTATGATCCTAGCAATTTCATTTCCTATTACACTTTATTAAAATGACTCTAATCTGAGCCATAAACAGCCAGAAACCACATCTTGAAATGCACATGTAACTTCCGTTACTCAGGCTGTAACCTCCGTTACTTTTTGTAAAATAGTTAATATTAATTTCCATACATTATTTTTCTTGGGAGTACTGCAAATAAATAGCCCAACTTTTTAAGAATTTGATTAATTAAAAATTTTTTTTTTACCATTATTATTCACAGAAAATTTAAGAAATAGTTAAGAAGTCACGACTTAGCCATATGTGTGAGTAACCTCCGTTACCCTCTTTTAAAGGTGATATTTTGGATATTACTTGATGAATGGAAATTGATTTATGCTTGAACCTTAATAAAAACAAAACTTATACTTGCAACATATTTGGTTTCAGAATATATAATTTTTAACATTAATTTTTTAAACAATATAGTTGTACGCTTGTAACCTCCATTACTTTGGAATGGCTGTGCAAGAACTGATCTCCTCAAGAACTTGAGTACACATATGCAATAGGCTCATGATACTGTATGTATCTCTGCAAGATGTATCAAGTTGAAAACATTACGGTAACATAGACTCTTACCTGGTCATTTCTCAGGAGAGTAGGCCAAATTGCCACATTCATCTGCTATTTCGAGAACAGCAATTTACGATTTGTTTGTTCACAGAATTTGGTAGGCCTACCTGTGGAATACACAATAGTGAAAGTTAATTAATATGTCAAGTAGAATATCACCTGTACACTGCGTCTAATATCAATTCAAAACTAGGCTACCGGTACGATATATTTTTCACAGGCACTACAGAAACAAGTTTTCACTTAAACTCTTAAAATAAGCGTACTTACTTGGCGTAGCAGAAGAAGAACTGTTCACTTCTCATTACCAAGAAGACGATTTGATGAAAGAAAGATGAGAAAGAACACAACATTAGCTTATTATAAAATATTAATATACGACCACGGCCGACTGAATACGAGCTGCGCTCTATACCGGCCTTGACATTCCCAGTCAGAACCCATGTATAACATGTAATTGGAAAGTTTACGATAGAGATGGGCAGCAGTCGACTGAAAACAGTCGAATTAGTCTATAGTTAAAACAATCGACTTATTCGACTGCTTTTAAAAAACAGTCGAATGAATTCAACGACTACTCACCGTATCATAAACAAGTCGTTTGCAAACGACTGATCCCAAAGCTATCGTTGGAAATCATTCGAATGAAACAAGTCGATGGCAAACGACTACTTCCAAGCGAATGGAATCATTCGAATAAAAGTAGTCGTTGTAAACGACTGATCCCAAAACAATCGTTGGAAATCATTCGAATGAAACAAGTCGTTGGCAAACGACTACTTCCAAGCGAATGGAATCATTCGAATAAAAGTAGTCGTTGTAAACGACTGATCCCAAAGCAATCGTTGGAAATCATTCGAATGAAACAAGTCGTTGGCAAACGACTAATTCCAAGTGAATGGAATAATTCGAATTTAAGTAGTCGTTCTAATCAAACGACTTCTTCAGGATAACTTCATGCTACAATTCATTGTGCTGTATGCTTATTGTAGAGCTTTAATTAATAAGTTAAGTATACCTGTAGGTGCCTATAGTTTTATACAGTTCGTTGATTCTTTCACTGAAATAGCCTAAATCCAATTGCCCAAGTTATTGGACAATTCAATATTGTCATTCAATATTTAGGTTATGTTTGAACTCCAGATACCGGTTTTGTGGCACATCATCCCAGGCAAGCCGGTAAATACCTTTGCCTCCCAGTCAGATGGATCATTTAGCCGTAATTTTGAATTAGAGAAAGGTTGTAGTATGTGTGGTCAGATTTAGACAATAGCCTACTCCATGAAGGGGTCATGGCTACGCCTTCTATGTTTGTTTAATGAATAGAGTAACTGAAATGAGGGATGTAGACTGATTTTAAGATTTGTGGAATGAGTTTATGATTTTTTAAATAGAATTTAATGAAGTCTTCAGTAAAGTTGAAGGAGACATGATCGTGTTTAGACAATAGCCTACTCCATGAAGGGGTCATGACTATGCCTTCTATGTCTGTTTAAGGTGTAGTGTGGCTGAAATGAGGGAGGTTTACTGATTTTGGTGTTTGTGGAGTAGTCTTTTCGTTTATAATTTAGGTTTTTGTGAAGCTTGTTGCGGAGTTGTTTTATGGATTTTATTGCTCTGCAAATGAAGTGTATTAGGGGTTTCTGGGTTTGGTTTAGCTGTAGTTTACAGGGTTATGGCTGAGAGTTGTTGTAGCAGGCCTAGCAGTGGCGTGCTGTTTGGGAGGGGGGAAGGGGTTAGTGGCAAAGACATGAGGGCAGGGATGGAAGAGTTGTAGCGTTGTCTGTGGTTAAACTGCCGTTGCCTTATGGCTGATTTTATGTACTGACATCCATCATAAGATAGAGTGGTGATGTGAATCTCTACATCTATTGCAGCGGGTACTGTGAGGATAGCTTGACCGTACGCACAAATTGATTCTGGTCGTCAATTGTTTGGAGATGGGCAGCACCGCAGCAGTCGACTGAAAAATGTTAAATCCATCGACTTGTTTGACTGCTTTTAAAAAACAGTCGAATTAATTCAACGACTACTCACCGTAACATAAACAAGTCGTTTGCAAACGACATATCCCAATTGTGTTTTAACTTTTAACATGTAGAACGCGCTCGGATAGTTTTACGTACAGGTCGTCAATTGTTTCAGCACATGGATAGCGCGCGCATTAAAAAAAACTTAGTATTTACATTGTTGCCAACATCTCCACTGAAAGTTCGCCCTCGTTGCTGTTCTAAAGTGTTCTATTTTCGTGTGTATTTACTATGAAGTGTGATTATTTCAATGTTGGCTATGGAATTGTTCCCGGTACTTAAGAACTCCCTCTCAGTAATAGAGATTTAATTTACTCTTAGGTTAATTAAGTATTGGTCTATTACTTCACTTATCCACAGTACATACAGGTAATGTGCCCTGTATCAATACCGGTATCGGGGAACATTTACTCACACATTTTGCATTAAATGAAATGTGCAACATTGCAAATAATGACTCCACTCTACACGACGTAAACCACCATTTCGAAGCACAGTAAAAATAAATAAATAACTTTGATCATTTGCATGTTGCCGAGCGTCGAGTAGTCCAAACTAACGTCTGAAAAAATAGGTGGGTTAAGGAGAAGTTTGATTTTCATCTGTTGGTACGACTCAACTCAGCCGGTAATGGCTTGCAGTGCTTTGAATGCTGCCTAGAAGCGACTGCTTTCAGTCGAATACATGAAACAACACGCTTATACCCCGTATTGTTCTGTGTACCCCGTTTAGACGTCCCGGTTGCGATCGCGATCAGGCGCTGATCCAGATTAAGTTGGGACATCTAAACGCAACAGGATAACATTATCGCGATCAACTTTCCCTCCAACAGGATCAGCCCGAACCCGTTCCCACAACGAGATAATCGCGTTCGCGGCCATTGCGATCGTCGGTATGTTCTATCCTCCTGCTGTGTGAGTGAAGTAGGCAGTGGAAATGATGGCCATTTTGTATTATCTTGTGTTTTGAAAGCGAGATGTACGTAATGTTGACCATGATGATTGTATTTATGTTGGTTGATATCAGATATATGAAGATTGAGAGAAACGAAATGATGGATGGAGACAAACATACCAGTGTTTAAACGCTGAAAAAAAAAAAAAAGCGTTGGGGAAAGTCGATGAAGACGATTAATAAAGGCATAAATTTATTGTTATAGACATAGAAGGGATTCCGATAGGGACAAATAACTCTGGACGAACATGAAATATTTATGCAATAAATAGCCTAGACCTAATTCTAATGATTTCAAAATATTTTTATTTCCACACTAAGGGTAGGCCTCGCCTACACGTCTCTTCAGGATTTATATATATTTAAGAATATGTATTAGCAGGTTGAATTATCTATAAAGAATAACTGAAATACTTCAAAACTGGAGGAAACCAACTACTGTAAATTTCTGCTATAACACTTGGAATTCAAAAGTTGGCAGACCTTAGCGATGCCATGCTGTTTTACTCGATTATCCTGTTGTTTCATGATGGGACGTCTCAAGGCTAGTAAACTACAGAGGTTGCCTCAATATGGAGCTCTTAGGCGAGGGGATCGCGGAGGGAAGGGAAAGGACGTGACGTCACACGTTTCCTCGTAGCGCGCGAGGCGCGAGATATGCAAAGAAAGCCAACTTATATTGTATGTATTGCAGTGGTTTAAACGCGTGTTTTAAGCCCTTTTGTTTATAATCATGCCAGGCCAAAGATGTGCTGTGGCAGTTTGTCACAGTTATTATAAAGTTGGAAATGACGTGTCGATTTTCACGATGCCTAAAGACGCATGCCTTAGCAATCAGTGGATTGCTGCATGTAAGTGAAAAGATCATTGCAACCCTCAAACAAGTAGGATATGTTCCCTGCGCTTTAAGAGTGAAGACTTCGAATTAGACTACAGGGATTGTCTGGCTGCGTGGCTCAGGGGTAACGTTCTCGCTTGCTGAGCCCAAGGTTGCAGGTTCGAAACCTGGCGCAGTCAGCTGGCATTTGAGGGTGCGCAAATGCGAGGGAGCCGTGTCAGTACATTTACTGGCACGTTAAAAATCCCCTTCGGGGCAAAATTCCGGCGTCTCTAAAAGCCAGGGTAGTTAAAAGGGACGTAAAACCAATAACATTATTTATTATTAGACTACAGGGCCGAATTGCTTAATATAAAGCCAAGATTTCCAAGGAATCTAAAACCAAATGGTAAGTGAGCCTAGCTGGCCTACTCGTAAGTTTTGATGACCTGCTAGGATGATTTTAAAGCTGTTAATATTTTTGACATATTTCGTACATGGTATCAGGGGCATATATACATTTTTTTCGAGAGGGGAGGGGGGGCTAACTATCGTGGACAATTGTGAGTACTTAATGAATTTTCTATTATAGCCTATGGGGTATGAATGGAAAATATCTAAATGGGCTACTTGTCAATTTATAAAGCAGAAAGGTAAACACTCATTTTCTTTTACAAATTGATAATTATTTCTTAAAAGTAGACTACTGTGAAATACATTTTATGTTGTACCCAAGTTGGCTTTTTTCGGGGAGGATCTGGAGCCCCCTCAGCCCCCCCCCCCTTATATACGCCCATGCATGGTATTTTGTTTTTGGACAAGATGGAAAATTTCATGAGTAATTCTCTTTGTATTGGTAAAAATTATTTGCAAATATTCCAGAAAGCAGTCATCCTTTCAATAAAATTCCTTCGACTTCTGTTCCAAGATATGGCGCGTAGGCATAATACCAAGTACATTCTCACACATAGGCTAAATCAAGGCGTACTGGAAAACCTCTTTTCACAATTGCGAACCCATGGTGGCTCCCCTTGACTGCATTTACAGACTGAGGATGATTATTTTAGGAAAAAAATCCAGGAGTTTTTCAAAAGCAAACAAACACTGCTGATCCAGATTCAGATGAATATGTAGTTGCTAAAGCACTAAACAAAGCTGGCATAGTGTCTGAATCAAGTAACGTGCTTCCATAACCAACCTTACGGAGCAATGTGCAACCTGAGTCCTTCATTGCCAATATCATGGAACAAAGTGAGGAAGATGGCAAGGCTTAGGCCTATGTTGCAGGTTATGTGGCCCACAAGTTCCAAGGTAAATTTCCACAACATGGGAACTTAACCTATGGAATGCAAACTCAACACGATTATGCATTACCAACCTGGATTAAACACTTGTCATACGGTGGTATGACCGAACCCTCAGAAACTTGGCTAAACCAGTTCCGACACATTTCAGCAAAATTCGTCACATTTCACGGAAAATACGGATTTCAACGAGGCAAGAACGTTCTAAGAAGAACGACAGATTTTGTGTCGAGAGAAGTTCCTGACGTACCGTCTGGTGGGGTTGAGGCAGCTGTGATAACAATTTTCTTCATCAGATTGAAACATTCCAATTCTATCTTGCATAAGAAGTGGTTATTGGAAGTCACTAACACCCACGATACTGCTTCCGAGTCTAGGCGAATTTCCAAGAAATTCAAGAAGATCACAACATAAAATGTAAGTAGGCTACATTCAGTTATTTTATCACCCATTTACCAATAATTTCATGAGAATAAACTGTTCTTTGCGTACTCAACAGCTGATGTTGACAGTTTCGTTACGTTCCCCACATGGCGCGTTTGGTATCTTGTGACGTCATCCGCCTTGTGAGCGCTGATTGGTTAGTGAAAATTGAGGCAACCTCTGTAGTTTATAAGCCTTGGGGACGTCTAAACACATACCAATGACAAATGCCGTTGATCGCGATTGGACATTATCCAGATCAGAGATAATCGGGATCGCGACCGAGACGTCTAAATGGGGTATTAGGAGCTATGCGAATTCAGGTAACCATTCGACTGAAAGTAGTCGACTATCTAGTCGATAGTTTCTCCCAATGAATGACTAGTCAGTCGATGGTTAAAAGTAGTCGATAGTCCCATCTCTAGTTTACGACCAATATTGTTTACACCAAACACGACACAAACAGAGCGTCCATGTTGGTCAATGCCGCCAACCCAGTAGAAATAATGTTTATTTAATGATAAGTGACGTAATTATCGTCGGTGAGCAAGATAATTGCAAGGAAATGTCAATTAGGAATTATGTGCATATTTATTGACTAAATATAGGGATATATTTGCAATTCAATTAAAACGTGTATCATGCATATGTTGGCAAGACGATATACAGCGCTTAATCCACTCCTTACGTCTGGCCGCGCTACTACACCGATGGTACCAAATAATCCCTATCTGGTTGACACCCCCTGCTCTGCAACAACAGTGTCCTCCTAGCAGTGCGCGTATTGACCACTGCAGCGCTGATACCCCACCCAACATTAGCATGCAATGGCATTGCTATCGCAAGGTAATACCAGCATAAATTAATATATAGACTATGTTTGCAGTACATGAACATACGTTGTTGAGTAGAATGGAGTAAAATATAAGTGATGTTCATATTTTACTAGTAGGAGTTCGTTTCATCTTCGGATTTCCCTTATATAGCACGCACAACTAACGAAACTGTCTGATTTGCACAAGAGTACAGTACGGTTGCACTGAATACTTTTACTGGCGTCCCATAGACCTAGGGGTTCAGTGAAAAGGAACGACTTTAACAATTTTTCTTGATTCTCTTTTCTCATAAATTTTTCTTCTTCTCAAGAAGTAGTCTCGGCGAAACTCATCTGTCATGTCATTGGTGTAGTTAGTGACAGAGGGGCGCAGATCTTGCTCAGTTCCTCAGGGTTATCACTCACTCCAAACTGTAGAATAGGTGTTTTAGCAACATGTGGCAACAGTATTGTGGTTAATGTTTGTGCTATTCTTTGACTGCCCAGCGTAACCGATATCATTTCGTCCGTTACTTCTTCCAGTCTCATCAGCAGCGAAACAAAACCTGGCTTAGGATATCGGAGACCTCCTCTGTCTTTGAATTTTATAAGTGATATCACTGGGGATTGACTCTGGATACTACTAATTTTATCAAGGCACTCTTGACATGATATATGGTCTTCGACAGTTCGTACCAAATACCCTCCAATATAGGCCATTGCAGCACTCGTCATAGAAACACATGGCACCCCTTCAGCTTCATTTGCGATGCTTTCTAATTGTGTTTGAAATTTTTCTTGCTAAATCTGTATTCGTTGTTGCCGATTGATCTGCATGAATCGTTGTGTTCGTGCGTCTCCCGGTTGAGTTACGTGTTACCATCAAGTCGCTACAGGCAGATTCAGGTGCTAATTTCCCGTAAGAGATGCAATTACGAGTCCAGTAGTCAGAATTTTATGCAGGGCCTGTGTAACACTTGCAGCGTTGGTTTGGTCGTTGGTACCTCCCAACTGTCTGACGCAACTGAACAAGCTTTCTACTTCATCAGAAGAAAATTTCCTGGTTAATACGAAATGAAAGGCATTTTCAAGCAGGTACTTGACACAGAGTAGGCTATGGCAGATTTTGTCGTCAGACAAACTGCTTCATAAGTTTCTTTACTTATGAATTCCACCGGACTTGCTGATGCTTTCTTCCAGATTTCGGGATAGGGAATGAAGTCGTTCTCCAGCCATTCGAGTCTTTCATCGTCAACTGAGAAGAAATGCATTGTGTCTTCATTCCTAGAGTGTATATGCTGCAAAGTGTTCTTAACATTGAGGATGGTGAACCATTTGTTAACTAGCTTCAAGAACTCGATAGTGCCTTCAGCATCCTGAAATTCTTTTATTCCGAACTGCGACCCGTATTGCCTCAAGAACTCAAGGGCTGAAATAACATCCGAAGAGAAAATATCGACAGCTCTGCCCACATGCATTTTCTCAAAGGTTGTCGGGTAGATATGTTTGTGTATCAGTCTTCTAACTAGTTTCACTTTCAAATCCTTTTGCAGGCCGTAAAACTTTCTGATGAACCAACCAGATATGGGTTTCCCATCCTTAACTAACTGCTTCTTCACGTCCAGTAATGCATTCCTTAAATTTTTCAATATATGGCATTGGTCATAAGACAGAAATAAATTGCGTGAACTGTCCAAGGGATGTGGCACGACAGGTAGAGGTGTGCTACCCCCAGAAAGTAAGCGGAATAATTTCACATTTTTAGAATGATTATCTGCCACCACACGTACAACAATAAATGATGCCTTTTCCACTTTATCAATAACTTCAATAGTAAGTTGATGAAGTACTTCAGCTTTTAGGTCCCGAGTAAAAAAGTATGCCACAGGAATTTTAAAATGCGAAGCAAGTTCAACGAACACAAAGCACAGCAGTTTTGTTGCGATTTTTTTTCTAGGCCTAAATCTTTTTCCAGTCCACCCATTGACACAAGTCCCTTTACTTCATCAGCTGCTTTACAGTAAAGCGCGCGTGGTTGGATAGCCATATCATCTACAATAACTGAGCCGAATGTATTTAATCCCTCAGTAAATTTTGCTTCTTCGTGGAGTCTCTTCACTATTGAACTTGACACCATTACACCAGTAGTAGTGCTTCCAACATAACGTTTGATGGTAGATTTAGAAGGCAAGCTTAACAGTTCGCTACTTCGTATAAATCGGTAACCTGCCGGGGACTTACTGTGCCAGATAATGCAATACATGATAGTTGAGTCACTCCATCTAGGCTTCTTCTGTAGAAATACTTTAAGCTGTTCTTGTAGAAATTTTGCTTTTAAATTTCCTTCAGCACTCGAAACCTCAATTGCATCCAAATTATTGTCAACCATATTTTTCTCTAGCCTGCTGATTCGTTGCTTGAGTTGCTCTTGGCGACCTTTAAGTGCAGATATTTTTTGTCTTGCACGCCTTAGTGACCTACGCAGTGTTCGTAGTATCCTATTCCGTGAGTTCAATTGTCTCATATTTACTTTTGTTTGTGTAGACGCATCTTTCTTGACTAAATCATTAACATTTGAGATGGCAGGTGGGGGGACACCATCCTAAGCACAAGATTCAACCGCAACAAAGCCTGCCTTGGGGGATTTTGTACATTTTAATTATACAGTTGATTTGGCAATATTTCTTCTTGGCACTGACAGTTTAAGTTTCTTACTTGGTGGGTAGTCACTGAAAACGCTGGGCACCGCATCCGGTTTCAACTGCTTTACCTTTATTTCTGGTCTGTAGTCACATTCGATGAAGTGATTACTACACACAACGGAGCGGTCATTAGGGTTCCATAACTTATCCTTGGTATCACCAACACAATAGAAACAGAAGATTATTATATTGTTTGTTGTTCTATCATTAGTGTGGTGCAATAGCACATAGTGTAGTGTTATACAGTGTTGGTATTACTACTAGTGGAGTGGGGCAGTGTGGTGCAATAGCTCCTAGTGTAGTGTTATGCAGTGTAGGTATTACTACTAGTGGAGTGGCACAGTGTGGTGCAATAGCACCTAGTGTAATGTTATACAGTGTTGGTATTACTACTAGTGGAGTGGGGAAGTGTGGTGCAATAGCTCCTAGTGTAGTGTTATACAGTGTTGGTATTACTACTAGTGGAGTGGCACAGTGTGGTGCAATAGCTCCTAGTGTAATGTTATACAGTGTTGGTATTACTACTAGTGGAGTGGCACAGTGTGGTGCAATAGCTCCTAGTGTAATGTTATACAGTGTTGGTATTACTACTAGTGGAGTGGGGCAGTGTGGTGCAATAGCTCCTAGTGTAGTGTTATACAATGTATGTATTACTACTAGTGGAGTGGCACAGTGTGGTGCAATAGCACCTAGTGTAGTGTTATACAGTGTTGGTATTACTACTAGTGGAGTGGGGCAGTGTGGTGCAATAGCTCCTAGTGTAGTGTTATACAGTGTAGGTATTACTACTAGTGGAGTGTTACAGTGTGGTGCAATAGCTCCTAGTGTAGTGTTATACAGTGTTGGTATTACTACCAGTGGAGTGTTACAGTGTGGTGCAATAGCTCCTAGTGTAGTGTTATACAGTGTAGGTATTACTACTAGTGGAGTGGCACAGTGTGGTGCAATAGCACCTAGTGTAGTGTTATACAGTGTTGGTATTACTACTAGTGGATTGGGGCAGTGTGGTGCAATAGCACCTAGTGTAGTGTTATACAGTGTAGGTATTACTACTAGTGGAGTGACACAGTGTGGTGCAATAGCTCCTAGTGTAGTGTTATACAGTGTTGGTATTACTACTAGTGGAGTGGGGTAGTGGGGTGCAATAGCACATAGTGTAATGTTATACATTGTTGGTATTACTACTAGTGGAGTGGGGCAGTGTGGTGCAATAGCTCCTAGTGTAGTGTTATGCAGTGTAGGTATTACTACTAGTGGAGTGGCACAGTGTGGTGCAATAGCACCTAGTGTAATGTTATACAGTGTTGGTATTACTACTAGTGGAGTGGGGAAGTGTGGTGCAATAGCTCCTAGTGTAGTGTTATACAGTGTTGGTATTACTACTAGTGGAGTGGCACAGTGTGGTGCAATCGCTCCTAGTGTAATGTTATACAGTGTTGGTATTACTACTAGTGGAGTGGCACAGTGTGGTGCAATAGCTCCTAGTGTAATGTTATACAGTGTTGGTATTACTACTAGTGGAGTGGGGCAGTGTGGTGCAATAGCTCCTAGTGTAGTGTTATACAGTGTATGTATTACTACTAGTGGAGTGGCACAGTGTGGTGCAATAGCACCTAGTGTAGTGTTATACAGTGTTGGTATTACTACTAGTGGAGTGGGGCAGTGTGGTGCAATAGCTCCTAGTGTAGTGTTATACAGTGTAGGTATTACTACTAGTGGAGTGGGGCAGTGTGGTGCAATAGCACCTAGTGTAGTGTTATACAGTGTAGGTATTACTACTAGTGGAGTGGCACAGTGTGGTGCAATAGCTCCTAGTGTAGTGTTATACAGTGTTGGTATTACTACTAGTGGAGTGGGGCAGTGTGGTGCAATAGCACATAGTGTAATGTTATACATTGTTGGTATTACTACTAGTGGAGTGGGGCAGTGTGGTGCAATAGCACCTAGTGTAGTGTTATACAGTGTTAAAATTTATATATATAGATAGTATGATCAAGTAGGGAGTGATAGAGGAGTAACACCTCTTTGAAAAACCCTGGTCCAGCTGGCCCGGCTGGTAGTACCTTGTTAGGGTCCCTTGCCCGGGTTACGGTGAAGTCCTCAACGGTACCTGCAGTGAAGAGGTGAACTCTGGCACAGTGTGGTTGGCGGAAGGGGCAGCCTATTGCTCAGGTTTAATAGGGCAAATTATTGTCCATAGTTATGATGGGCAGGTTTTGGCCCAACGGCAAAATGAGCGGAGGAGGAGCCAATCACTCTCATGGCTCCCAACGGTCATAGATGCGGAAGAGGCCACGCCAGACGGACTGGCTGTAAAGGCGCACCTCAGTAGTGCTTGAGTATGCGGCAGTTCGTTGGAGTCTCTGTGTTCGGTCCTGCATGTCTCATTCTTTGTGAACCGCAGGATAAGGCTCAGAGATCATAGTGTGTGGGTCTCGTCCTGGCAAGCTGAGATCCACCCTAAACAAATTCACGCCAGTGGCACTTCTTCCGAACGTCACTTTTCAAAGTCCAACGGCGATGGGATATGGACGGTGGGGGCAGGTTATGGGTGTAACTGGAAGCCCCTAGTTCGGACCTGCACGTTGGCAGCAGATGTGTTATGGTCGTCTTCCGGAGACTCTGTGACTACTCAGGAATTCGGTCCTGCATCTGTGTTTGGGCAGGCCTATTTAGGATCACCGCTGCCCACCCCACATGGGGAAGGCCCTAGAAAAGGTGGGCTAAACATCGGAAGTCACAATCTTGGTCCGGCTGGGCAACCGCACTCAGCAGGTCACCCCTCATGCGGTCGAAACTCAAAAACAATAAAGAATCACAAATTGATTATTGGATCATGGAACATCAGAACCTTGCTTGATTTGGACAATAACATTAGACCTGAGAGAAGGTCAGCTCTCGTAACCCATGAGTTATCAAGACTCAACGTTGACATTGCTGCTCTCAGTGAAACTAGGCTGTCTTCTGAAGGCAAGATTACTGAATCTGGAAAGGAAAGGAGGAGGGTGAATGTCGTATTCATGGTGTGGGCTTCGCTGTGAAGACCAAACTGGTAAATTATCACCAACTTATGCCCATTGCAATCAGCGAAAGGCTCATGACTCTCCGCATACCACTCTCAGGAGGTTCCTATATGACACTCATCTCTGCCTATGCTCCTATCTTAGATTCTGATGATAGAGTAAAGGCTCATTTCTATAATCAGCTAAGAGAAATCATCTCCAAGGTACCATCTGCAGATAAACTCTTGCTCCTCGGTGACTTCAATGCCAGAGTTGGGAAAGATCACAGGCTATGGAATAATGTGATGGGCAAACAGGGACTTGGAAAATGTAATCCCAATGGACTGTTGCTTCTTGGTCTTTGTGCAGAACACGAACTTTTCATTACCAACACGCAGTTCCGGCTACCTGACCGCTTCAAAACCACGTGGATGCATCCTCGTTCCAAACATTGGCACATTCTTGATTATATCATTACCCGGCAATGTGATAAGAAGGACACTCTTATTACCAGAACAGCAAGGAATATATACGATTGTTGGACAGATCATAAACTTCTTATATGTAAGCTCAGGATATCCATCAGACCTAAACCACCTAGGAACATCAAAAATTTGTCAAGAAAGAAGTTTAATACATCCAAACTTCAGGATGAATCCATGTACAAACATTTTGGAAACAGGAATTCAGTGCAGCTCTCACCCAATTGAAACCCAGAAAAGCACCTGGCCCAGATAACATCCCTCTGGAACTAATTCAAGCCGGAGGTCATTCCCTCAAAACAAGAATTTTCATCCTTATCCTCAGAATATGGGAATCAAGAAAGGTACCTGGAGACCTAAAGAATGCCACTATCGTCACTATCTTTAAAAAGGGTGATCGCAGTGTTTGTGGCAACCACCGTGGTATATCACTGCTATCAATTGTGGGGAAGATTCTTGCAAGAATTCTACTTAACCGCCTCAAGGTTATCTCTGAGAAGATCCTCCCAGAGTCACAATGCGGATTTAGAACTTCCAGAAGCACAATTCACTTGATTTTCTGTGTGAGACAGCTACAAGAAAAATGTAGAGAACAACAGAATCCACTCTTCTTAGTCTTTTATGACTTGGAAAAGGCATTTGATTTGGTTCCAAGACCAGCCATGTGGGCAGTGCTGAAGCGGTTTGGTTGCCCTCAGCGTTTTGTAGATCTAATAAAGGCTCTCCATGATGGCATGACAGGTCAGGTTTGCCATCAGAATAAGATGTCCGATGAATTTCCCATTACCCATGGACTGAAACAAGGATGTGTACTGGCTCCAACGCTTTTTGCGCTGTACTTGGCTGCAATGCTTTATGATTCACCCACAAACATCCCAGGTGTGGAGGTCAAGTATCGTTTTGATGGAGGGCTTTTCAACCTAACTCGTCTCCGCTCCTTGAGGAAAACTCAGTTTACTGAGGTTACTAACATGTTGTATGCAGATGATGCTGCGTCACCAACTCTCACACCAGAAGAGCTGCAAGAGTCAGTTAATTGTTACAAAAGTGCATGTGATCGCTTTGGTCTTACCATAAATGTCAATAAGACTAAAGTCTAGGCACAACCTTCACCAGGCACACCTCTTCCTCAGTTCAATATCTCCATCTCAAATTTGCCATTAGAACAGGTTGAACACATCTCGTACCTGGGCAGTACCATTTCTGTGAGTTGTACCTGCGAGCAGGATGTGGATAAGAGAATTGGCGCAGCCCACGCAGCGTATGGACGATTAGCGCACCGGGTCTTCATGAATAAAGATCTGTCTATGAGTACAAAGCTTATGGTGTACAAAGCAGTAGTCATTTCTACATTGTTGTATGGTTGTGAAACGTGGACCCTTTACCGACGTGATCTTAGGAAGCTTGAGCGTTTCCACCTACAAAAACTTCGATCAATCCTGAGGATTAAATGGGAAGACCGCATTACCAATATTGCTGTTCTGGAAAAGGCTCAAATCAACAGCATAGAATGATTCATAATAGGTCACAAATTTAGATGGATTGGTCATGCCCATCGGATGGATGATGTGAGATTACCTCGTCAAATGCTATATGGTGAGTTATGCTATGGCACCAGACCTCATGGTGGTCCTAAGAGGCGCTACAAGGACCAATTTAAGCAGACCCTGAAATTGACAGGTCTTGATTCACAAACCTAGGACATGCTGGCTGAAGACCGCTCAACTTGGCGCCGTACCATCTCGGATACTGTAAAGACGTTCGAAAGGGATCGACGCACACATGACGAGGCCAAGCGTCAAGCTAGGAAACTTCGAGCAGCCCAACCACGTCCTCCTCCAGCAATACGATGTGACTTGTGTGGTCGCTTGTTCCATGCCAGGATTGGACTCTTTAGTCACCGTAAACACATCCACAAACTGGACTGAAGGAAGAAGATTTATACTCGGATTCGAGTTAAAGCCGATGATGATGATGAGTGGGGCTTGGACATATTGGTCATTTAGCTCCGTGTACTTGGGTATTGTAGAATCTGTGTGATAACCTGTGCAATTGAGGTGTCTGTAGTAGTGGGTGTTTTTGTAATTCAGGTGATGCTTGGGAAGTAGGTGGCCGCGGCCTTAAGTTAGGAACAATCCGGGCATTTGTCTGGAGTAGAGGTGGGAAACCACGGAAAACCACTTCCAGGATGGATGAGATGGGAATTGAACCCACCTCATCTCGGTTTTACGTCATGAAGTTGAGTGTTCCCCGTTCCAGCCCTCAGACCTGAGTTAAATTTCTTGGCAGAGCCGGGAATCCAACCCGGACCTCTGGGCCGACAGACAAGAATGCTAGTCTCTACACGACGAGGTGGTCAGGAGATTATTATTATCATCATCATCATCATCATCATCATCAGAACTAGAGCAATAATAGAAAGTAACCTAATTTTCAGTCACATGGTCAACTTATGCTACATACCTTGTCTGCTTATTGCTTTAATCCATAATTTCTTTGTCGGCTCTCGACTAGGAAATGCATGAAAACTCGTTCCAGGAACATTATTTCTAGAGCCTTGTTTACAAAACGGCACGCAACTGTATACCATCTTAATAAAGTGGCCTTATTTCAGCTGGTACAATGTGTGTAAATACCGTCAAGTGAACGGATCATGTGGAGGGTATGCAGCGCCTCTAGCGGCAAACATAGCATCTGCAGGCGGACAGCTCCCAGAGGCCATTGGGCAGGCTTTTTTTTATTATTGGAGGCTAAGACTGGAGCACAGATTACCTACACTCAAGACCAACAATTGTAGTTGGTCTTGCTACACTGGAGCAAGACTTTCCCGCTCGATATTTCTCTTCTATTTCCAACACTCCAACAAAGAATGACTGTTGCAGACTTCAAATGCACATTCTTGAGAACCCACCCCTACGGCGAAATTATTGATATCAGAAACCGTCTTACTTATAGGACGATAGGATTATCTGGGTTAAAGTGCTCTGTAACAAGAAATAAGCGACTGATGAGAAGCACATCCAAACTCACCAAACTGTTCTGAAAGATTTATGATTGGAACAATAACGAACAGAAAGAAGTACGCGTCCTTGAAGGGGCTTTGAATTATATCTGGAGGATTATTGGTCATATGCATGAGAGCAAAATCAAAGTGACACTTTGAAACTTGCGCCTAGGAAAGTAACAATTTTTATGCAAAGTACAGAATTAGCTATCGTTATTGAATTCCGACTGAAGGCGGTGTAGTTGTCCTAGAGAGGTGTAGGGTTTTGGGCTTTGGCTGTAATCTGATCGGTGTAGTGAATAACAAATGAGCAGCAACGTATTAAATGAAGTGGTGCCAATATTATAGTTGTGTAATTTTTTTTACGGGGCTAATGTGGAGTCCGAGACGTGTTGTTTATTGGTGCTGTGCTTCGGATGAAATGTTGTGTAAAGTTGTGTTTTTTTGTGTTAATATTTAATGTTTAATCTATTATTCTTCTGTAATGAGTATCAAACGTGTTTACGGCATAATTTGTGAATTACCTTGTGTATAGTGTGTACGTGACATGGATAGACTTTTTTTTTGGCTAGGATCCGGGCTCGAATCTTAAAGCGTTGAACCTATGAACACAGTTGTGTATATGTTTAGAATTTCATGAGTTGAAGGCGTACGATTCAACACCGGCAAAATGTCTGGGTCAATTGAAATTCCGTTGCGGGATACCAGTGAGGAGGTAAGAATTCCAATTTGTGTTAAATTTGCAGTGACGCAACTAATGGCATTTTTTTTTTGATGAGCATGGTCTTTGAGCATAACTTGTTAAAGGGGTTCGTTATTTTGAAAGCTTTGTGATCTGTATTTTGTCGTAATTTTCTAGAATGTTCGAAGTTTGTTGAATAGGCTATATTTAATAATTTAATAAGTGCAGCTAACTGCCTGTAATGTCAGTATTTATCATCTAAAGTGAAGTTAATTGTATTTCTAGGTTATAGAGCTGGATTTGGATCAGCTTCCAGACGGAGAGGAATTACTTGGTATTTTGCGCCAAGAACACGCTGCTTTACATTTTTGGGTCACCTTGGCTGTGAGTAGTGTATTAGAAGTACTATCCAGTGTTGTTTTTTGTTGTTCATGACAGAAAGTGTAATTTACTCCATGTAACTTTCCAGTTGGAGTATTACAAGCAAGGAAAGGTTGAAGACTTCTTGAGAATCATAGATTCAGCCCACAATGAAGCGAACGTTGACTACCGAGATTTTGAGAAAGACCAGATGCGTGCTCTGGATATGCATGCAGCATATTTTGTCCAGGACGCAAACCGTGAGAAGAACAAAGATAAAAAGCGGGAGCTTTTTACTAAAGCTACTGTGCTGTATACGGCTGCAGACAAAATCATCATGTACGATCCGGTAAGTCCTTTTTATACTTCTGACACAGCTGCTTAAATATAATTTCTAAGAAAATCAAGAATTTATTTTAATTGCTTGTGGATTTACAGTTACAATTTTATAGAAAGTTTTGAAGCCATATTTCAGTGTCGGTTTATTAACAATTGAATGATAACTTTGTCTGCTAACATGAATATATTGCCTAATTGAGTATTGATAAAAACTCAAACAAACCCCATAGTAACACAGCACATGAATTTAATTGTAAGATTGCAATGCTCCGCTACCCAGACATTAAGGTGTACAGGTTGCAGGGTGACATGCGGTTAGGGCGTTGGGTCCCCTTGGCTGTTAATCTTGGTTTTCCTGACCGAGACACTGCCCCACCTTCAGACAGCTACTCACTCGTTCTCATGAGGCTGAGTGCACCTTGTTCCAGCCATCACACGAGTTTCTAAAATCCCTGACGGAGCCAGAAGGGAAGTGCGCTTCCCCGATACCACAGGACCGGCTAGTTAATTGTTACAATTTTGTTAATAACAATAACAATGCGGTTCAGTTTGACTGTCTACCGCAACTCCTACATGTCCAGGTGAATTTTTTAGTGTAGTCGATGGCGTCTTGGATGACATACGGACGTTGATGTAGTGCTTTGAATTGCTGCTATATAACTGCTGTATGAGGTTTCAATCAGTAGGCCTACATTGTCAAATGCAGATGCAGTCACATGTGCTCAAATATGAGGTTTGATTGCAAGTTACGAATGTTCATAAATTACTTTATTATTTCGGCAGTTGAGTTGAGTACGGATTTTTTCTTTAAAAAAAAAAAAAGAAAAGAGGCAATTGAGGGTAAATCGAGGGTGCTGATCACGAATATATTATTAGTTTTGGACCCATATTAATATTTCTTACTTCAAAGTGCAAAAATCGAAGAAAGTGAAATTGTCATACACACTTGTTCTTAAATCAATTATGGGTTTTAATCAGGGTGCTGATCGTGAATATACTATTAGTTTTATTGGCATACACCCTAGTACACTATACTCTGTATTTCAAAAGAATGAACGTGAAGGAAATGACGGGAGCTTGGAACAGCTGAGCTGTGTTGCCAAGTTTTTATTGTTGATGTAGAACAGCTGATTCGAATAATACACAGGGCTACACTTCGGATATTATTTCGGTACTATTATGCGCAATATAATGCAAATGTCGATCCTGAGTCAATGCCGAGCACATTCAAATAGAGAAATACGGTAAAAAGTGAATAAATAACACACACGCGCTACCTAACCTTTATTGGTCTAGGAGAAAACCGTTGGTCTATGCTACCTTTGTCACAGTTATTCAATAAATACGAGAAAGAGGCCAAACACTCGACAGCTATACAAATATAATACAAAATACAAACACAAAGTAATATGATGATGAATATATCAACACTCACCATGCAATGATTATATCCTTCAAGGGGTCAATCCAGGCCAAGTGGTCCAGCACTAGTTGCTTGACCATCTCAGAAAAATTTGATACTTGCTGGGTTTGTTCCTTATTTTTTTGAACTTTTTTTGAATTACCGTTTTTAAATGGTGGCCATTTTGTTATAGGCCGATCGTGGTTTTTTTTTTGGCGTTTGTAAGCATCTGCGGTTTTTTAAATATCTCGGCAATGGGTTGCTCTAGGCCTATCAAATAAAAAGCATTGAATTCAGTACACTTTGTCCTACACATTGAACCCATTATCACTAGGGTTCATGTGTCTTTTTACAGATTTTTAATTAATCAAAATTTTTGTTTTAAAATTCAAAAATCTGAATTTTCAATCAATAATTTTTCTAAGAAAGGACAATTTATCTTCCCTAACATTTTTTGTGCTTCTACACTTCATAGTAGTGTAATTGTTTATAAAGTTTCAGTGGTGAGACATTACCCCTTAAAAAGTTACAGGCTTTAAAAAAACTGATCTGTGAAAAATTTTCAATTTTTGACCTGCAATATTTTGGTTGGGGGACCAGATAAAAATCAGAAAATTTCACATTTTAAAGATCTTTATAGTAGTAAACTTCAGTATAAATTTCAAGTTTGAGATTTAATTGGAAGTCAGTTAAAAATAATATTAGTAAAATTACGTTCGCAATTACTCTACTTTTGAGGCACAAAATGTAGGTTGAATAAAATACACAAGTTGCATAGTAATGAATTTGTATTTTATTGTTAGAACTAATTAAATAAAGAATTTTAAGTAAAAAATTGGCTAGACCATCTTATTTACAGTTGTGCAATGATGTGTATGTGTCGTTTAAACGAAATAATAAAGTATACAAATTGTAAAATAACAAGTAGTTCCGTGAAGAACTATACAGCCTATTTTCATATATCCTACTTATGTTAATTGCCACTATCAACATACACAATTTCTGTTTGATTGCTGTAATAGATTCGTAGATATTAAGAACCGACTAAATATTTATACCAGTGTTTAAGAAAGGGGACAAGAAAGTGTGTGATAACTATAGAGGGATCACCCTTATATCACAGATAGTAAAAATACTGGAAAGGATATTAGAAAGAAGAATGAGAAGAAAGGTCGAAGGAGAGTTGCAAGAGGAACAGTATGGCTTCAGGAGTGGAAGATCCACAGTGGACCCAATCTTTAGCTTGAGGCAGGTGATGGAAAAGAGCTGGGAATATGGAGAGGATTTGATCATGACTTGCATAGATCTAGAAAAGGCATATGATAGTGTCCCCAGAGAGAAGGTGTGGGAAACCATGGTTAAGAAGAGACTGGGAAGAGAAATGTTGGAAATGGTGCAAGCAATGTACAACAACTGTGTTAGCAGGGTACTGACCCCAGTTGGAAAGACAGATTGGTTTAGGAACAAGACTGGACTAAGACAGGGGAGTGTGCTGTCACCTCTTCTATTCATAATGGTAATGGATGAAATTGTAAAGGAAACAAAGGAAGCATATGGACATAAAGAAATGAAGTTACTATTATTTGCAGACGATATTGTGGTCTGGGGAAGGAACACCGAAGAAGTGCAAAAACAACTAGATGCACTGAACGGAAATGTTCAGAAGTATGGCCTGAAAATCAGTATAGAGAAAAGCAAGACCATGGTGATGACAAGAGGGGAAAGACAAGGTAAGGGCACTGTGAAAATTGGAAGTCAGAGTATGGAAATTGTGGACACGTTCAAATACCTAGGAAGTGAATTGATGCAAACTGGTAGGTTGGACATGGAGATTGGCAGGAGGGTACAGCAGAGCAATGCATTCTATCAAAGTGTAAGAAAACTCGTTTGGGATAAGGAAGTACCAAGGAAAAGCAAGGAGGTAATGTATAAAATGTACTATGTACCCATATTAACGTATGCAGCTGAGACTTGGACCCTGACGAGCAGGCAAGAGAGTAGAATCCAAGCCAGTGAAATGAAATTCCTAAGAAGTATGATAGGTAAGACAAGGAAAGACAGAGTGAGGAATGAAGATGTTAGGAAGGAAGTTGGGATGGGAAAACTAAATGAGAGAATTGAGAAGAATAAACTAAGGTGGTTTGGACATGTAAAGAGGATGGAGGAAAATAGAATACCAAGACAGATGCTGGAGGCCAAGTGCAAGGGCAAGAGAGCAAGGGGAAGACCTAGAACAAGGTGGATCGATTCAGTGAAGAACAGCTTGAGAAAAAGAAATCTGGACTGGGACAAGATCGTGGAAGAAGAATTGTGGAAGGAAAGAGGAAAGTGGAGAAGTGCCATAAATACCCCGACCCGGCAGGAGCTGGATAAGGGGAAATGATGATGATGATGATGATGATAAATATTTCGGATGGTCGCCATGTTGGATTTTATATATGTAGGTCCTAGGGCCGGGTTCACCATGGTTCGTTAAAATGTTAACAAACCAATTAAGGCCGTTGACGGACGATTACCGAAATGTTATGGTTCACCAAACTTTAACAATCCATTAGCTTCCCTAACAAGCCGTCAAAACTAATTGCTCTGTCAACATGGAATTAACGACTTGACGGTCGATTTACGTAGCAATCAAATCCAAAATGGCGTGCGGCGAAAGCTGGAATAGTCGTGCATTACACTTTATTCTCAACGATGACGATGTTTTTGAAGACATGCTAGATTTTCTTCGACCACTAACATAATTAACGAAGGAATTACTTCAATGAATGCGACGACATAGAATTTATTATGAGATTTCGGTTGTCAAAACCTTCTGTGTTGATGAATGTTCTACAGATGACAGAACCTAACCTGGAATTCCCATCTGATAAGTAAGATAGCCTAGGCCTATGTACCATTCTTTATTTATGTCTAATATCGTGTGATGCATTACGGCGTAGCACATGTAGTTAATTTAATAAAAGACTACCTAGACGTCTCAACATCAGTACTCTTATTTATTTTTACGTGTAATGAATTACGTTATAAAATATCCTAGTTAATTTAATTTAATAAAAGACTACCTAAACGTTACAGCATCAGTCCTCTTATTTTCAACGATTTCACGATGCTCATCCACCGAGTAGATAAGGGTGGATAATAATTATGTTTATTTCATTTAACGAATATTTCACAGTCCCCGGCCCTTCTTGCTCTTTTCCTCATCAGCCATGTTTGTTTTTAACCAAGGAGCATGTAACTTTTAAGCCTTTTCAGTAAACAGTCTGCTCGATTACACCAAAGAATAAACAAATACCGCCACAATCATCATCTTTCAATGAGTTTTGTACAGCCCTTAAACATAACACTTCGTTTGCTAATGCCAATCGGCGAATGTGCTGGTGAAACGCCAACGAGCTTAATGCCGATGTTAAAGTTAACAACGCATTTACTGACGGTCTGTTAACGCTGCGTTGGTGAACTCGGCCCCTAGAGTTATGTACTGTTACATGCAGATTATTGTGAACGTGTAGTATTCAAACTTCAATCGCATAATTAGGACACAAGAAAAAACAAGGAGATTTTAAAATTTTTCACAGCTGCCATCTTGAGGTTATGGAAACAATTGAAATAAATTAGATGCCAGTGGATTAACATTCGTACAAGGATTTACTGTACCAAGTTTCACTGCACTCGGTTGGTTAAATTGCGAGAAACGTCCATGTGAATATTTATAATTCGCGTCACCTCCATGTTGGATTTGTGATCACCAGGTTATTTAAAGTCCTATAGGTGAACTTAAGTTCATAGCCCCTATGAACATTAAAAAATGCAGTTTGATTGCTAAAATAGATTCGTAGATATTCAGTATCGTCTAAATATTTCGGATGGTCGCCATGTTGGATTGTTAAATGTATAGGCCATAGAGTCCTGTACCATTTAAGGAAAATTATTGCGTAGGTTCATTATTCAAACTTTCACTTCGATCGCATGATTACGACACAAGAAATATAAACTTAATATTAAAATTAGCACAGCCGCCATCTTGAGGTTTTGTAAACAATTGAACTAAATTAGATACCAGTGCATTACAATGTGTATAAACATTTCCTGTACCAGAATTCATTGCGTTTGGAACATTAAATCGCGAGAAAGGTCTATTTAAAATTTTCAAATTCGCTTGGCCGCCATGTTCGTTTTGTAGTTAACCGGTTTTTGAAAGTCTTATAGATGGACTTCCAGTAGTGCCCTTTATCTCCGTACAAAATTTTAGGGAGATACCGCTAATAGTTTCAGAGATATAGAACGCCGGCGAAATATTTCGCACATCCGCCATCTTGTGATTATGTAAACAATTGAACGAAGTTAGATGTCGGTGCATTACAATGTATATAAACATATACTGTACCAAGTTTCATTGCGTTTGGTTGGTCAAATCGCGAGAAACGTCTATTTAAAAGTCGCAAATTAGCTTGGCCTCCATGTTGGTTTTGTAGTTACCAGGTTTTCAAAAGTCACATAAGTGAACTTATAGTAGTTCCCTCTATCACCATAGAAAATGTCAGGGTAATATCTGTAATAGTTTCGGAGATATTGAATGCTGGTGAAATATTTCGCACAGCCGCCATGTTGGATTGGTGAGTCGTAACAAAATTTGAAGGGCACGGTCGAGATCGCCGGGAATAGTGCTATGAACTTTCCGAGTTTCATTGAAATCGCTCCTGCCGTTTAGATTTTATTAGGGACACACACACACACGCACACACACACACACGGACAAAAGGTGATCTCATAAGCCTATTTTTTCAAAATTGAAAATAGGCTAAAAAACAATCAAGACTTTGAATGTCAATTCTTAAGTTTAAACCTTTTTAAAAGAAATTTAACAACATTTATAGGTTTATAAATAGCTAAACTGACAGTTATTTTTGATTTACTTAGTAGCTCGTTGAATATCTGGGAGATTTCTTCACACACTTTGGGAGTTAAGTTAAATGTTCGCCCTGTCACAGTAGTAAACTCCAGAGGAGACAGCTTCCTTAGTACTTTTTTAACTGGCATCCAAACTTGATCTTTTAAATTTTTCTTTGAATGAAGTTCTTGGTCCTGGAGGGTGATAAAATATGACGTGCAAATCTTGGTTTTGGTTATCAACATTGTCGACTTCTGCAATCCACCACTGACCATCATAGACACAAGCCACTATGTCTTTATTTTGAATTGTCAGTGGCACAGCTTTGCCAGTTTTGTAGAGTACACTCTCCGGAGATGTTGATGTTAACTGACGCTTCAGCAGGTTGTCTGACTGTGGTATAAAACAATGAAAAGATGAGTACGGTACCTTTTATCTTTTTGCAGGTGTTGAACCTTTCCTCCAAGACGTTGACATACATTTCTTGGACTTCCTCTGACCTAACAAAAACATAAGTACAGTAATACCTTTGATCTTTTCTTTACAGAATTCAAACATTTGTTGAGGAGTCAGAATCTGGTTTTCATAATCTCGCTGAAGACTTGCTTTTGTGACAGCTCGCTTTGTTGTACCACCGACACCGTCACACGCATTCTTTCCATGGCATGATGCAAAAAAATGCCACTCTACATTCATACCAAAGTCTTCTTTGTGGTAGCATATGTTAACAAAGTTTTTTTGTTTTGTTTTTATACTGACATGAAGCCCCGTCAGAAAAATAAATCACTTTCTTAATGGAGGGGTGGTGTTCTTTAATGTATTTAACTAACTGAACTTGGAAGGCATGTACTGTTGAAGTGTTGTGCTCAAGGTGGTCACTGATGACACAGAAACTGTGACTTTTAAGGCAGTCTAGTTCATCTTTGCAATAAAACACAAAAGGGATGAACTGTGGCTTGTTTGTTCCAGTGGTGTCCTTGCACTTCATCTTGCACAACAAATGAGAAGTTTTCTGAAAAGTCTGCAAGATCTAAGCAATCATGAATTGTCAAAGACTGCTTTTTATCTTTCATATATTTACCTTTAGCTTTTGCAATAAAATGATGCATTTTAAGATTTTCAAGTTTCGCTACAAACACTTCAAAAAATTCTTCTCGTGGTTTTATGATTGTTACCATTTCTGTTCTGTCTTGAGTTACCCATTGTTTATATTCAATATTGTCTGGCATCAAATCTTCCTCCTCTGATTCTTCAAACATGTCAAATAACGCTTGTTTGCCAGGACACTCATGACATTTTTCCATCATACAGTTATAGCTGTCAATACTACAAACTAGAATTTCTAAGAGGTTCTTGTAGTTTACTTTAAGGTTAGCTCCACTAATCATCAATTTTACGTTTTGGTGGTACAAACAAACACAAACATTATGACCGCCAGATCCTCCAGCGATAATACACCATTTTGGTCTCGACTCACAAAACTTTGATCTTCCAATTTTAATTTCAGGATTTTATTTTTTAAACTCACTGAAAAGCTCATTTAAATTACACAAAAGTAACCACTTTTGTCTATAAATCTTAGTACCATTTTCTTTCACAGGAACACAATCTTTTTTTCCAGGCAGCAAACGGCTATTGTTGTCATCTTCGCAAAACATGATGGCCTTTTTGATTATGCTATCATCTATCAAATTATTTGCATTTTTCTTTTGCAAAACAGGTAAGATTCCCTGTTCTTGTACTAATTGCCTTGTTATTTTAACTAAGCGTTCTGACACTTTGAATTCATCACTTATTTTTGCCCTACTCCAAGAATTTGGCAGTAAACTGATAATCTTAATCTTTTCTTCTTTATTTGAAATGTCACATTTACTTTTTAGGTTTTCAATCAAATCTTCATATTCTGCTGGCAAATTTTCTGAACTAGTTCCTGGGTTTAAACTAATTTCCTTTTGAAAGGAGATTTCTAAATTTCTTTTAATTTAAGTTGAAACTTTCTCAATTTTGGCTTTCAAAGCAGACGGCCTCTGCTCTTCATTTAATTTCCTAATTTTACTAGCAGGAGATACACCAAGGATTTTACAAGCTGAGTCTACTTTTGTTATTGTTTCTTCTAAATTACAAAATTCTTCATCAGAACTATCACTAGCCCTATCTTTGTTAGCCACAAATACCTTTGCATAACAGGTTGGACATAATGATTTCCCTGGTATTAGGTTAATGACAGGATTTTCATTTTTATAGTATTGATCTAAAGTTCTCTCAGTCCTTTAGTTATAGGCTTCTTGTGTTTCTTCAAAGGGTCCAAACAAGATTGCCCATAGAGGTGATGAAATTTGTTCAAGTATTTTACACAGCTTGATTTGACATCTAGGTGAACTCTTAAATGAAACAACACTTTTTCTTCTTCACTGTAATTTTCAATCACTGTAATTTCTTTAGAAAACACTCCATAAACACTTTTGTGACATACTTCATTAGTAAAAATGCCAATTGAACACTGAGGCTCCATTTAACTACAATAATACAACTGCTCACTGTAAAAGCTCATGGACAACTAGGTGGGAGAGAACAGATTGAGTGGAAGGGGAAACAGGATAGCTAGCTCACAGATTTGCAGTGTTTGACTAGGTAACTCACAGACATGTTGAGACTCGTGGTGTATTGTCTGTCAGTGAGCAAGTACAGACTTGCACATGCTGCTAAACAGCCCCTTTCACTTTTCTATTTAGAAATGTTTAGCAACAAATAAGGCCTAAATATTGTTTACATAAATTGAATGTATTTAGATCTTAAGTTGAAAATACTTACCCACATTAGACTAGATGTATTGCGAATGAAAAAACCTTCTTTTTATCATATTTGTGATTTTTTAAAACTAACTTCCAATTAAATCTCAAACTTGAAATTTATACTGAAGTTTACTACTATAAAGATCTTTAAATTGTGAAATTTTCAGATTTTTATCTGGTCCCCCAACCAAAATATTGCAGGTCAAAAATTGAAATTTTTACAAAAATCAGTTTTTTAAAAGCCTGTAACATTTTAAGGGGTAACTTCTCACCACTGAAACTTTATAAACAATTACACTACTATGAAGTGTAGAGGCACAAAAAATATTAGGGATGAGAAACTGTCCTTTCTTAGAAAAATTATTGATTGAAAATTCAGATTTTTGAATTTCAAAACAAAAACTTTGAGTAATAAAAATCTGTAAAAAGACACATAAACCTTAGTGATAATGGGTTCAATGTGTAGGCCAAAGTGTACTGAATTCAATGCTTTTTATTTGATAGGCCTAGAGCAACCCATTGCCGAGATATTTAAAAAACTGCAGATGCTTACAAACGCGAAAAAAACACGATCGGCCTATAACAAAATGGCTGCTATTTAAAAACGGTAATTCAAAAAAAGTTCAAAAAAATATTTTTAAGCTCACTTCATGATAAGGAACAAACCCAGTAAGTATCAAATTTTTCTGAGATGGGCAAGCAACCATTTATTTTTATATTGGACCACTTGGCCTGGATTGACCCTAATACAACTGCTCACTGTAAAAGCTCATGGACAACTAAGTGGGAGAGAACAGATTGAGTGGAAGGGAAAACAAGATAGCTAGCTCACAGACTTGTACAGACTTGCAGTGTTTGACTAGGTAACTCACAGACATGTTGAGACTCGTGGTGTATTGTCTGTCAGTGAGCCTGTACAGACTTGCACATGCTGCCAAACAGCCTCTTTCAGTTTTCTATTTAGAAATGTTTAGCAACAAATAAGGCCTAAATATTGTTTTTAAATTGAATGTATTTAGATCTTAATTTGAAAATACTTACCCACATTAGACTAGATGTATTGCGAATGATAAAAACCTTCTTTTTATCATACTTGTGATTTTTTTAACTAACTTCCAATTAAATCTCAAACTTGAAATTTATATTGAAGTTTGCTACTGTAAAGATCTTTAAAAGGTGAAATTTTCAGATTTTTATCTGGTCCCCTAACCAAAATATTGCAGGTCAAAAATTGAAATTTTTTCAAAAATCAGTTTTTTAAAAGCCTGTGACTTTTTAAGGGGTAACTTCTCACCACTGAAACTTTATAAACAATTAAACTACTATGAAGTGTAGAAGCACAAAAAATGGTAAACTGTCCTTTCTTAGAAAAATTATTGATTGAATATTCAGATTTTTTAATCTCAAAACAAAAACTTCGATTAATTAAAAATCTGTAAAAAGACACATGAACCCTAGTGATAATGGGTTCAATGTGTAGGCCAAAGTGCACTGAATTCAATGCTTTTTATTTGATAGGCCTAGAGCAACCCATTGCCGAGATATAAAAAAAAACGCAGATTCTTACAAACACGAAAAAACCACGATCGGCCTATAACAAAATGGCCGCCATTTAAAAACAGTACGGTAATTCAAAAAAAGTAAAAAAAAATAAATTTAAGCTCACTTCACGATAAGGAACAAATCCAGCAAGTATCAAATTTTTCTGAGATGGTCAAGCAACCATTTATTTTTATATTGGACCACTTGGCCTGGATTGACCCCAAGATGAAACAAGAGTTTGGGTGAAGGTCGTTCACAGTTTACAGCAGTTAACACAGAACGCAGAAATAACATCATGACAATCCCAAGCACACTCACTCACTGTATCGTGACTGTACGGTTAATAATCGCCTCCACATACGTAATGTTAAGGTAAAGTATTTAGCTCCAAGCATACAAACAAGCTGTGGCGATATTATTGCAGTGATTTTACATTGTCGATTTGTAGGTTATTGAATGACAAGCGTTAATTTGAAAACTACGGTATGCAATGAAACATTACTGAAACATTAGGACTAAATGCACATCTAGCCTATTTTGTACGTCATGCATGTATTCTAAATTAAGTATATTTGAATTGAACAAACAAGGCTAACCATGAAAATAGTTTGATGTTGAAATGAACAATAGCCGGCCGTTACAGGTTGGCGCGCGGGGTCTCTAGTGGTATTTCCAGCAGTTTCCCACGTTCTTCCTGCGGTACTATTTACTACTTATTGACTTGATGCTTAAAGTAAACGAAACGATGGCAATGAAACAAACTCCGACACAGTTAACAGGCAACTGAATGAATGACAATAATCTGGCAACGTATGGTATTAGTTGTCAAATTCCAGCCAATAGGAGCCCTCGGCGGTCAGCTGTTCCAAGCTCCCGCCATTTCCTTCACGTTCATTCTTTTGAAATACAGAGTATAGTACACAATTTTTCACACTGGTACAAAGTTCTTTAAAGTAAAAATTGTCATACACAATACACAGCTGGTACGGATTTTTGTTTTCGAAAACGTTTAAAAAAAATCAATTTAGGGTAATTCGAGTGAAAAATTTCTACTTTGAAGGACTTTGTGTAATAGTGTGAAAAGCTGTGTATTGTGTATGACAATTTTTACTTTGAAGGAAGTGTGAGAGCAGTGTGATACTCTAATTACTGGTACTGCATTATTCGTAAATGTTAGCCTCCATGTCAATAAATCGGTGCCTTACGTAACAATATTGACAGAAATGCATTATAAACAGCAGATAAGGAAAACGAACAATGTGACGACAATTGGTGCAAAAGGGTGACGAATATTGGAAAAATCTAAATACATTGTGACGATTACTAGCGCAAAAACACATAAAAAAGTTGTCGGATTTTTTAAGAGCGTTAAAAGTCCCTCAGTATGCCTTCCTTCGGAGGGGAAGTAGAGCCGGCGGTCCCATTTCATAGATTTATCATGAAAAAGAACCTTCCACTAACTACACTTGTGGAAGCTAAAATTTGTTGGTTAGTTTGATAACGCTATATTAGTTCCAACGTTCTCTGCCAGGTGCTGACTGCGATGACATTTAGTAGCCACGTCCGCAGCTAGGTGTCGTGGATGGTAGCATTTGGTAGCAAAAGTAGGAACTACATGAAAAAATTAATCGTCTGCAGTCCTACCTGAATCACAGATAACACACACTAATACAGCCATCACAAATATATCTCAAATATATGTTTAATATCTCACCAACAGTTTTACAAACAGTTAACGAATGTGGGCAAATTCTGGATGACTGGCGTGAAAAAAGGAACCGGAGAAAGAACAGCTGGAAGATCAGAAATAATCGCAGCTGCCACAAGTTTCTACAAATCTCTATACAAAAGCGACAAGGCATTACATTACGAATACAAAAAGAACATAAACTCTGAAGAAGACGTAGTACCTATCATGCAGGACGAAGTTGAGAAGGCCATAGATGACCACAAAAATAACAAGACATCAGGAGACGATGTGATTATCGTGTGTTTAAAGTGGGGAAAACCACATCTAATAGCATCACTAACCAGCCTATTCAACAAGATAATAGATACAGAAAACACACCTAAGCAGTGGCTGATAAGTAAGATAATATTATTGTACGAGAAGGGAGCACGTAATGATCTAGACAACTACTGACCCATAACTCTGATCTCAAACATATATAAAGTGTTTATGAAAATCCTAACGATTAGACTTACTAAAATAATGGATGAAAATCAACCCCCAGAACGAGCAGGTTTCCGGAAAAGCTACAACACAATGGACCACCTCCAAGCAGTAAACCAGGTGATTGAGAAAACACTTCAATTCAACATCAGAGTATATGTTGCATTCGTGGACTATAAAAAGGCATTTGACTTGGTAGAGCACATAACGTCTTGGAGGCATTGAAAGTAATAGGTGTCAACTCGAAATACATTCGAATTATTGGTCTAACATGCTTGGAAAGCTACGCCAAGGTTAGAACGGAAGTTGAAGGAGAACTCTTCAGAATAGAGAAAGGGGTCAAACAAGGGGATCCCATATCGCCCAAACTTTTCACTTGCGTCCTCGAAATTTTGTTCAGGAAACTAAACTGGGGAAACAGGAACTTCGAAGTTAGCATTAACGGAAGACGTCTATCTAACCTCCGCTTTGCAGATGACATTGTCCTATTTGCAAAGACAGCAAAGGAACTAAACACGATGCTAGATGAACTCCATTACTCGAGCGAAGAAGTAGGACTGCAAATGAACCCCAGAAAAACCAAAATAATTACAAATTCCGAAGAGTTACCAATCATAGTGAATGCCACACCTATGGAATATTGCAGAGAGTATATATATTTAAACCAAGCAATAAGTATGACACAAACAAGCGACCGAGAAATCAAAAGGAGGATTGGATTGGTATGGGGAAAATTCTGGAGCCTAAGCTTCATCCTTATGGACAAATCATTGAGCCCTAAATTAAGATTCGATGTACTTCAAAGCTGTGTCATCCCAGTGTTAATCTATGGATGCCAAACTTGGTCATTTCATTTTTATTCATCCATTGAATCATATAATGTACATTGTACTATGATATAGGACATAGTAAATGTCAGACAAGACTGCTCCAGATCTGTCAATGGAAAATGGAAAGGAGAATCCTTGGCGCTCAGCTAAGCAACAGAATCAGTAACACGGATCTGAGAAAAAGAAGTGGGTTGGAGGACACAGCAACAAGAGCTCGGCAACTGAAATGGTGCTGGGGTGGACGCATATCCAGAATGAACCAGGATAGATGGGCCTACTCCACGTCTATGTGGGATCCAAGAAGTATAACACAATTTTCACTCGCCAAATCAATACTTTACTTTACTAAAAATACTATAGGTACATGTATCGGAAACTTGATATGTTTCCTTCTTCAGCCAATATGTGGGTGTGAAACATCATATGACATCGAAATCCTAACCAAAAATAAAAATACAGTTCGTACTTTTTCTCTTGTTCTTCTTTTGTTGAGCCTGTGTCATTAGACATATTGTCAACCATGGAATAAGCACTTAGTATTTGAAGTGATGAATGAGTTACGTGGAAACGTTAAATATTTATTCCTTGTAAGGATGATTGGGTGTGGCGTCAAGAAATTTTGATCAAGTCAGGATATATGTAGGAAAATAGAAAACAGAAAATACCCAGTAACCAAAATGCACCAGATGTGAACAATATCCATAATTTCCAAAGCCCAGTTAAAAACTTGACTAATGTTACTTTCCACCAGAGCGATCTAGATATTCTCCAAAAGGGTCCTAAACACAACTGGGAACAAAATTTAAACAAGAACGATCTAACTATCCTAGTAGCTGAAACTGAAACAGCCATTAGAAAACTACCCATTGAAGAACAAAATGCTGTTAGGTTTGAAACTAATAGTAAAATTAAGAAGATAATTAATTCGAGCAAGAGAAAGAACAATGTAAGTTGCAATTTAAACAACAAGTTCAAAAGTCTCATTACCAAAGTCAAAGACAACAACATAATAATAACCAAAGCAGATAAAGGCAACACAACAGTGTTAATGAAGACGATTACATTAATAAAACAATGGAGTTTCTTAATTCAGGCAGTTTCACAGAAGTCAAAAAGGACCCTACTAATGTCATTCAGAAACGGTTGAAACAACTTTTGAAGAACACCATTTTTGTCTTCCCACTTTGAAATCTCTTCCGAAAATTCATAAACCTAACACCCCTATTAGGCCTATTGTGAATTTCAGGAATAGCCCAACGCTCAAACTAGCGAAATTTGCCCAACAATTTCTTAATAAGCACTATAAACTCAAGGCCGACCGTTCTTTCGTCAACACCATGCATTTCTGCGAAAGAACCATAGACTTTAAATTAAACGAGAGCAACACCATGCATTCGGTCGACATTAAAGACATGTATACTAACATCCCGGTCAAGAAAACGATCAAGATCATTCAGGATAGATTAATTAACAATAGCGATTTGTCTAAAGTGGAAATCAAGGAATTCATTTCAATTTTAACCTTTGTCACAGACATCAACATTTTTTTGTTCAACAAGAACATGAGAAGATTATTAACCAAATTAATGGCATCATTTTCTGGGTAAGATATGTAGATGATATTTTCTTCATTACCAATAACCAAGTTCAAGCGATAGAACAAATATTAGATAATTTGAACAAAATAGACAGAAATATTAAATTCACTTTAGAATCAGAAGTAGATAACAAAATTAATTTCCTGGATGTAACTGTGATTAGTAAAGACAATCGTATGCATTATAAAGTATACAGAAAACCAACACAAATGAGTACAGTTATACGGCAGGATTCTAACCATCCAGGAGGCCATAAGAATGCAACATTCATAAGCCTTATTAATAGAGCGTTACGCATCCCTTCTTCTGATCATGAACGGAAGCAGGAAATTGATATTATATATCAAATAGCTAAACTCAATGGTTATAACCACAATTATGTCAGCAGATTAATTTACAAGTTAAAAAATAGACCCTTAACTAAATTTCATAGAGAGGACACATCTAAGAAGACTTTAGCTACCTTCACCTACGTGGATCGAAGTGTGTACACAGTAACCAATATCCTCAAGAAACACTATGAACATCACCTTCAAAACAAATAATTCAAACTTCAACAAATTTTTCAATACAAATAAAGTTAACAGTATTGATAAACATTTAAAATCGGGAATTTATGAGCTCAGTTGGATGTACAGCTCAAGAGAAGGAAGACTTTGAGGAGGAGCTACAACAGTAGTTGAATGGGCAGAGCGTCATTGTCATGGGAGATTTGAATGCACATGTAGGAAGTGAAAGGCAAGGATATGAAAATGTATTGGGAGCAGAAGGATGGGGTAGCAGGAATGAAGAAGGGAGAAAGTTACTGGATTTTTGCAAGAGAAATGGTTTAGTGGTAGGCAACTCCTGGTCCCGGAAGAAAGAAAGCCACAAGGTAACGTGGTACAGCAGTGATTTAACAAAGAAATCTTTGGTAGATTACATGCTGTACGACTGGGAAATGAAGAGAAGTGTCAGAGATATAAAGGTAATACCATCAGAGGCCTTAGATAGCGACCACAGAATACTTGTAATGAACCTGGGAGTTGTTAAGGATAGCAAGAGGACAGAGTACCAGGAAATGAGAATCAAAGTATGGAAACTCAAGGAAGAATTCCAGATGATAATAAGGGAAAGGATGCCAACAGACAATCCTAAAACAGGGGAAGAGGAATGGAAGCAATTCAAAAACACAATGGTGGAAGCTGCAGTGGCAGTATGTGGAAGAACAAGCAACAGAAAGCGGTGTAAAGAGACACCATGGTGTAAAAGAAGCTGTGGGAAGGAAGAACAAGGCTTTCAGAGTGTGGTTCCAGGAAAGAACTGATCTGACAAGGGAAGATTATAAGATAAAGAAGAAAGAAGCAAACAAGATTGTCGCAGAGGAGAGGAAGAAGTGGATGGTAATGTGGACAGAGATGATGGAGGAAGACAGCAGAGGAAATAAGAAAGTACTTTATGGGATGGTCAAAAGTAAGAGAAGAGGTCTGCGAGAGGATGTGGTAATGATGGACAAAAACGGAAATGAGGTACACAACAGAGTGTCACTCAAAACAGTGTGGAAAGAGTACTTTGAGGATTTGCTGGATCCAAATGGTCATAGGGAGGAAGACAATGTATTGGAAGATGGAGAAGACAACACAGGAATGGAAAAGGACCTGACTTGGAGAGAACTGGAAATGGCTATAGACAAGATGAAAGGAGGAAGGGCACCAGGTGTGGATGAAGTGAGTGTTGAAATGGTGAAGGCAGCAGGGGAGGTTGGGAAACAGTGGCTGTACCGTGTGATGAGGGTGATATGGAATGAGAAAAAGACCCCAGAAGATTGGAAGAAAGGATTAATTGTCCCAATATTTAAGAAAGGAAGCAGAAAGGAGTGCAGAAATTACAGGGGAGTCACACTCATACCTCACTGTGCCAAGATATATGAAAAGATATTAGAAAGTAGAATTCGAGCCAAAGTGGAGAGAAAATTGAGAGAGGAGCAGTATGGATTCAGACCTGGGAGATCAACAGTGGATCTCATATTTTCAGTGAGACAACTCCAGGAACACCACTACGAATTCGGAGAGGATCTGCTGAAGGCCTTCCTGGACATCGAAAAAGCCTATGATAGTGTGTGTAGGGAGAAGGTTTGGAAAGCAATGGAAAACATGGGAGTGGAAAAAGAGACTGTAGGCAGAGTGAAGGAGATGTATTGTGGAAGTGTGAGTTGTGTGGAAGTTGGAGGGGAAAGAACAGACTGGTTCAGACAAATTAGTGGCCTGAAACAGGGTAGTGCGCTGTCACCCCTTCTCCTTATTGTGGTTATGGACGAGGTAATGACACGGATAGCAGGAAAGATAGGAGAAGATAAGGTGAAAGCATTGGTGTTTACAGATGATCTCATGGTCTGGGGAAACAAGGAGGAGGAAATTCAGGAGCAACTGAAGGCTTGGGAAGAAACAGTGGGAGAGTACGGATGGAAGTTCAACATCAGTAAATGTGAGATCCTGTTAACGACCAGGAAAAAGGACAGACCAATGAGTGGGATAACACTTGGAGGTGGACAGCTGAAGAAGGTGGAAAGTCTCAAGTACTTGGGAAGTATAGTGGAGGAAAATGGGAGAAATGACAAAGAGATTACGGAACGTGGCAGACAGGCAGAATCATTTCTGAGAAGCATTAGGAGCTTAGTGTGGAATAAAGATGTCCCACAAAAAAGCAAGGAAGTGTTATACAGAAGCTACTATATCCCGATACTGACCTATGCTTCAGAAACGTGGACAATGAAGAAAAGAGACATAAGCAGAATACAGGCAGGTGAAATGAAGTTCCTGCGAAGTAGGATCGGAGTAACACGAAGAGACAGGGTGAGGAATGAAAAGGTCAGGGAAATAGTGAAAGAGGAGCCCTTGCAAGGTAGGATGGAGACATCAAGACTGAGGTGGTATGGACACTTAAAGAGAATGGATGAGAAGAAGATTCCCAAGAGGATACATGAGATGCAGATGCAGAAGAAACGACCAAGGGGAAGACCAAGAGATAGATGGCTGAAAGGAGTGGAGGAATGTGTCAAGAAGAGAGGCGAGGACTGGACCAGAGTGACAGCGGAGAGGTGTTGGGAAGAAAGAACTAAGTGGCGAGGCTTATGTTCCAAACAGACCCAGCCTGGGGCCGGAAACTGTACAAGATGATGATGATGAATTTATGAGCTCAGATGTAATTTTTGCAAATCAAACTACGCGGGACAAACAGGTAGGAGCATACGCACTCGTTATGCTGAGCATGTTTCGGCCATAAAGCACAGGAAGTTCTCAGCCATGGCGGTTCATATGGAAGAAGCGGGACCTAAGTTCACGGACATAAATAACGATGTGAAAATTTTGCATTACGCATCGAAAGGCAGCTATATGAATGTTTTGGAAAATATTCATATCAACACTTATCAGAGATCTAATGAATGCAATAATCTGAACGAGATTAACTTTGAAACTAACGTATTATTTGATACATTAGCAGATCATTTAAATAACAAAAAAAGAAAACTGCCTCCTCAACCCCCCTCAATAGATTAATTCCTACATATATCCTGACTTGATCAAAATTTCTTGACGCCACACCCAATCATCCTTACAAGGAATAAATATTTGACGTTTCCACGTAACTCATTCATCACTTCAAATAATAAGTACTTATTCCATGGTTGGCATTAATATGTCTAATGACACAGGCTCAACAAAAGAAGAGCAAGAGAAAAAGTACGAACTGTATTTTTATTTTTGGTTAGGATTTTGATGTCATATGATGTTTCACACCAACATATGGACTGAAGAAGGAAACATATCAAGTTTCCGAAACATGTACCTATAGTATTTTTAGTAAAGTATTGATTTGGCGAGTGAAAATTGTGTTATACTTCTTGTAAACATGGTCAATACGGAACCTGGAACGAGTGCGGTTTATATGTGGGATCCAAGAGCTGGCAAGAGAAGCAGAGGACACCCCCGTCGCAGATGGTCGGACGAATTTAGGTTCGAGGCAGGTGTTACGTGGACCAGAAATGCCAGGGATAGGAGCTATGGAAGGAAATTCAGATCAGTGTAATAGTGTAACAATGTAAATACCGTAGTAAGGGTGTGTGCTCATTTATTTTTTATTAATGTGTCAATATGTATTTAGGAAAGAGATCTCTCAAGAACTGGCTCCTCTTGGGGGACTACTTGAGCCACCCCCTACCACTCCGGTAGGAGGCCCTTGCCCATCAGGGATCTACGGGCTTATCTTATCTTATCTAACGAATGTTACAATATATTTAGAATACTTTTTGTACGTGAGAAGCTCACGAGTACTGCATTTGATCGTTGAGATTGTATTACACACAGTTGACGAACGTTACAACACATTTAGAATGGTTTTTGCATGTGAAAAGCCCACATGTACCGCACTTGATGGTTGTGGTCGTATTCTTTGCACGACCACATGGAACACACTTTCTTCTCATCTTTCCCACTTCTCCCAATTGGTTGACTGGTTGTTCGCTTCTATACACATTAAGGAAGGCAGATGCGTCGGCTGGAAGTGACGGTATGTTAGCTCGTACTCTCAGGTGATTCTCGAGCAGACTCATAGCTAACGTATGCAGAAATTTTCTCCTCCTCGTAGCTGTTTCTGGTTTATTGGCTAACAGCAACACCTGGGCATTTATTCCTGCAATATCCAGGAATCGAAAAAACAAAGCAAATGGCCAACACTTAGTTACTCTTACAACTGTATAGGAGCCGCACATTTGGTCCACAGTGTCCACTCCACCTTTCGTGTTGTTGTAATCTAGAATTATGATAGGTTTATCAGTATCATTGTCAATATCAGGAAGAGCATCACACATTGTGGAAAGTAGAATGACTGCCTTGTTCTTCTTTGGCTCAAAAGAAACTAGTGTCATATCTTTCTGAAATCCGAACACTGATGATCTCTCTAGTTGTTTCTTAGCAGGCAAGAATTCTTGAGGAATCTCGTTCTTATTTTTCCTTAGAGTTCCAATTGTAGTCAGCTTTTCTGCAGCAAGTATTGTGCTAGTGGAACACTGGTATAATAGTTGTCAGTTGTGATATTCCTGTTCGTGTTCTCTACTGAAATGCAAGTCTCTTCACAATTTCACTAGGGGTATTGGATCTAATGTACTGTCCTCTTTGCTGACCTCAATATACCTCAAAATTGCAAGTGTAAAATGTTTTGGAACAGCAAAGTGCATACATCTTGAGTCCGTACTTAGCGGGTTTGTTCGGCATGTACCGAACAAACCCACACCGGCCTCTAAATGAATGTAGCATCTCATCTACGACGGCAAACTCACTAACAGTATAATTCCTTTTACAGTTTTCAATGAAAGCGTCCATTGTTTCACGAATAGCTGCTAGTTTATCCATTGGTTCTCTGTTGTTTCTGGTGGCTTTGTCGTCAAATCTCAATGAGCGTAAGAGGAACAAGAACCTTTTGTAGCTAAATGCTGCGCGCAATAACTGAATTCCACTTCCATCTTGGGCCCATAACTCCAGAACATTTGTATGATCTTTTTTGTTCCTATTAGGTAAAGTACACCAAACAAACCTAACACTTCAGTTCGTGCTTTATCCCGACAGTCTCTTTCTCTTGAGTATCCCACGTCCTTTCTCTTAATATCGATGTATTTATTTGTACAAAGAACAATGTTATCAATTATGTCAAAATCTATGATTTGAACTTCTGGAAAGCTAAGATTTCAGACATTGCATCCTTGGAACATAATTTCACACCTGGTAACACTTTTATAATGTTCTTACTGCTGATTTTCAAACTATTTAAATGGGCGTCTCTTTCCACTTGCACTGTCCTTTATTGGCGTGATAATTATTCGAACTGACTGGGTCATCAGTTACTTCGCTATCACCATCACTTGAACACATATTGCTCAGATTCACTATTATGTTTACTGACTCGATAATCTCATCTTCACACGAATCGTCATCATCTTCTATACACTGGGCCAGTTGGTCATCTGTATCTTCAAGGAGAAGTGACTCAATTGGACCCTGCGATATGCTAAGTCTTGGATCGGAATTGTTTGAAACAAGGCATCTCGTGTAACTGCACGCAATAACAATGAATCGTCAATAAATAAGGACCACAACAATCACCTATAATAAACACATTCACTAGATTAACAGTTAATGATAATAAATAGCGTTTTGAAAGGAGAAAGTACATTAAAATAGCAAAAAAAAACTTACGTGACCGGGCGCGCGTGAACAGAGTGCAACGTTAGAAGCACCTATTCAGAAGACTGTTCTGCTGGCACTGGTTGAAACAATAGAAGATGATGGAACTGTGGACATATGGAGCACAGTCTCTCAAGCTGTACATATAATGATGCGCGCGTCTTCCCGCTGAAAGTCTACAAAGGAACTAGCAAACTACTGTTGATGTTGCACTTTATTACAGCGCGTGCCCTCCCGAGGGTTATTCTTTTTAATTTTAGTATTAATGAAGAAGGCTACAAGTTAACCAAAACTGATATTACATTATAATTAGTTTCAATACATTATTGACTTTGTGAGATCTGTGCTGGACAAAACGGAGGCCGACAACAACAACAACAACAATTTCATTCCAGCAACACTCTCCACTATCATTTCATTTCATATGTCATTCATTTAATCATTGCCCCAGAGGAGTGCGTCAGGCCTCGGCAGCCGGCGCAGTTCATATCCTCCCCGCAAGATGGGGGCTTCATTCATTCCATTCCTGACCCGGTCGGAGACTGGAAGCAGGCAGTGGATTTTCATTTTCATTGACTTTAAGGTGGATTATCATTTATTTACCTATTCATTAGGTAAATTTTAATTTATATGTCAATTCAGACAAATTATTTGAAACATGATGGAGTTTCATGTCAATACAAACCAAATAAGAGTCGGTGACAGTGGAAGGAAAAACATCAATCAAATCTGGAAGGGTTTCGAAAAAATAAAAATGAACGAGTTTTCAGCAAAGATTTTGAAATCTTGTTCAATGTTTACAATTTTGGACAGTAACAGGGTTGGCAAAATAGCAGTTTTTTTTCTAAAAAAAAAAAAAAAAAAAACCCACATTAAAACAGCTTTTTGTTTTAAACAGTTTTTTTTGTTTTAACCCTAGAACTGCTGCAGGTTTATCTGTCAAATGCTGCAGTAAATTCCCATAAAATACACACTAAAGGAATTTGGTATCTGTAAGCAAACTGTGTTCATGAATATAACTTATCATACATCAATAGAAAGCAGAAAGACTGTTCTATATTATTTTTATAGAGGTGAATCATTCAGACTCATCAGTTTGAATTAATCATAAAAAGTATATTTAAAAAAATTAAATTGACTTTTCTGCTCTAGAAAACCATATTGCTAAGTTAAATGTTTGTCACACGCATCATAAATGATAAGTTCACAGTGTTTTGTTATTATTTCAAGAACCAGTTTTAAATCATTCCTGTTATTTACTAAAAAAACAAAATTATTTTTACAATATGACATTTCTCCATTATGCACATATATGAGAAATTCACCTTCTGCCTTTTCTGTAAGCAAACTGTGTTCATGAATAGGCCTATAACTTATCATACATCAATAGAAAGCAGAAAGACTGTTCTATATTATTTTTATAGAGGTGAATCATTCAGACTCATCAGTTTGAATTAATCATAAAAAGTATATTTAAAAAAATTAAATTGACTTTTCTGCTCTAGAAAACCATATTGCTAAGTTAAATGTTTGTCACACGCATCATAAATGATAAGTTCACAGTGTTTTGTTATTATTTCAAGAACCAGTTTTAAATCATTCCTGTTATTTACTAAAAAAACAAAATTATTTTTACAATATGACATTTCTCCATTATGCACATATATGAGAAATTCACCTTTTGCCTTTTCTGTAAGCAAACTGTGTTCATGAATAGGCCTATAACTTATCATACATCAATAGAAAGCAGAAAGACTGTTCTATATTATTTTTATAGAGGTGAATCATTCAGACTCATCAGTTTGAATTAATCATAAAAAGTATATTAAAAAAAAATAATTGACTTTTCTGCTCTAGAAAACCATATTGCCAAGTTAAATGTTTGTCAGACACATCATAAATGAAAAGTTCACAGTTTTTTGTTACTATTTCAAGAATCAGTTTTAAATAATTCCTGTTATTTACTAAAAAAGAAAATTATTTTTACAAAATGATATTTCTCCATTATGCACATATATGAGAAATTCACCTTCTGCCTTTTCTGTAAGCAAACTGTGTTTATGAATAGGCCTATAACTTATCATACATCAATAGAAAGCTGAAAGACTGTTCTATATTATTTTTATAGAGGTGAATCATTCAGACTCATCAGTTTGAATTAATCATAAAAAGTATTTTATAAAAAATAAAAATGACTTTTCTGCTCTAGAAAACCATATTGCCAAGTTAAATGTTTGTCAAACACATCATAAATGAAAAGTTCACAGTTTTTTGTTACTATTTCAAGAACCAGTTTTAAATAATTCCTGTTATTTACTAAAATTGGAAATTATTTTTACAATATATTTCTCCATTATGCACCTTCTGCCTTTTCTGTAAGCAAACTGTGTTCATGAATAGGCCTATAACTTATCATACATCAATAGAAAGCTCTAAGACTGTTCTATATTATTTTTATAGAGGTGAATCATTCAGACTCATCAGTTTGAATTAATCAAAAAAAGTATTTTCTAAAAAATAAATAAAAAAAGACTTTTCTGCTCTAGAAAACCATATTGCCAAGTTAAATGTTAGTCAGACACATCATAAATGAAAAGTTCACAGTTTTTTGTTACCATTTCAAGAACCAGTTTTAAATAATTCCTGTTATTTACTAAAAAAAAAAAGAAAATTAATTTTGCAGTATTACATTTCTCCATTTTGCACATAGGCCTATATGATAAATTCACCTTCTGTCTTTCCCTTATGTCAGTTTCTTTTTGCCTGTATTATGATCAAAGTCTTTATAACACTCTACACAAATGCCAACATTACAACTCAAACATCCATAATTAGATCTTTTCACTTTTTTGCTTTCTCCATCATTGCACACCACACACCTTCGCTGACGTTTATTTCCTAACGCTTCGATTGTGTGGGAATTTGCAGAAGTGTTTAGTGGGATATCATCCTCTTCAGCACTACACAGTGATTCTATGAGGTGCACCATAAAATCATACCTAGGCATAAGAATATTGTCATCAGTGTTTTTACAATACAAAACATATGAATTCAACACTGCCATGTCTATCAAGTGAAAGGAAAGCTGGTACCAGTTCCTGTGACTTGACCGTTCTGAGGACACATGATCAATCTTCTGATCAGATACATCAACTCCCCTCATTCCTGTTGTGTATTCACTGACCACTGCTGGCATAGAAACTTCAGTCCCTTTGGATGAACGATGTTTCACCTAATTATTTATTTCTGGACATGCAGTAGAAATTACTGTCAGGGATTTCTTCTGTGATTTCTTCTCTCTCCATGCACAAAACAACACAGGGCCACTTCTTTTATACAAAATTTGTCCTGGTTGCAATTTCAAATTTTTTGCAGCAGCAGGAAGATTTTTTCTGTTGCTGCGAACTGTACCTGTGAGTAGAGGTTTCTTCTCCCAAAGAGCCAAAGCAAGATCAATAGATGTATACCAGTTGTCAACAATTATATGATACCCCTTCCAAAATATATTTCCTAAGGAATTCAGTAAATTCATTACAACATCAAAACTTAAACCTTTTCCACTCGATTTTGGGGCCCCAGATTTGACAGGCGAATATACACTGAATTGCAGAGTGTAATACGAACCAGGCTCACATACCTTGAAGAGTTTTATGCCCCATTGATGCTGATGTTTGTTAGGTAAATATTGGATTAATTTAGACCTATTCTTTGTACCTACCAATGTTTCATCGATACTTAGAACTTTTCCAGGAATGTAGTGTCTTTTGAAACATGCATTGAAATGATCAATTGCAGCCCTAGTTTTGAACAGTGGATCACCTGGTTTCTTGCTACAGCTGTTGTCTACTAAATGAAAAAATCTATTTATGAGCAAGAACATGTCACGAGGCATTACTCATCTAAAATAGGGTGTATCCTGACTAGGATATTGTGTACACCAATATCGAAAAATATTCTTCTTCTTTAGAAGGCCCATATTGAGAACAAGTCCAATAAAACGCTTCAACTGTGTAATATTCACACCACCTTCAGGCCACAAATGAAACCTACTCTTACGTTGCAGGACACCTAATTTATGTAGATATTGATCAGCATATCTGTTAGTTTCTTGAACGAGAAGTCTCCAAAAACCCAGTGTGAGAAACAGATTGAAGTACCGTACATAATCGGCGTAGAATTGCGGGGAGGCAAGTTCACAGGCCCAGGATGATGAACGACAAACGGTACATTTTTACCTGGAAAGTCACTTTCATTGGGTTGAATATCAGTCCAGTTCACACTTACCCCTTCACGGCTAACATTAGGCATGTTTACATTGTCTGTAGGAACATGAACATCGCTTGCATTGATGGGGATACCATAACGTGTGGGACATCCTGTTCACCGGTATCACTGCCACTACTTTCAGCATCTTCATTTTCATACGAATCCACACAATAATCACTGTCATCGTCCGTACTATCACACGAATCGTCAAAAATCAAGCGCTCAATTTTTGAATCATCTACATATTTGGCTGCCATTTTGCTCAATGCAACTTCAATGTCAACATGAAAGTACTTCCACTTCTTCAGCCAAATAATAGCCTGCTTATTGTAATTTGTTTGCCAAAGATTAACACAACGAAAGATAAAAGCATCAGGAACCAGCATGTCTTGAAATTAGTGCCATCTGATGGCTAACAGTAGTATTATATATGAATTCCGAGACCGTCTTTCAGAGATACGGTCGCATTTGATGAAACAACACACCGTCTTCCTGGAAGACGGTCCGCAGTTCTAGGGTTAAACAGTTTTTAAAAAAAATTCTGAACATGTTTTAAACAGTGTAATAAAATGCTGTACTTTTAATACTGAAATATAAATACTTTAGAGATCATCTTGACCAGAGTTGTATGGTAAGTAATAAACCAATGTTTACAACTGAAACTCAGCCAGCAGGGAAATTTAGTTACCAGCTAGGAATTTTGGCTGCCATGTTCGAAGTTTTGTCACTGACAATGCTGCCAATATGGGGAAAATGAGGGATGAATTGGCAAAAAAAGATATCAAAGAAGTGATAACTTATAGTTGTTCAGCTTACCTGCTTAATCTGTTAGCACATGACTTGGAGGTGTTTGGCATTACAGAACATGTTAAACAAATGATTAAATACCGGTACTTCTGGAACATTCACTTTGCAGCAGCCAAGTACAAACAGGCTGGCGGAACAGCTCTTGCTCTTCCTGTGGATGTACGCTGGAATTCTTTAGCTGACTCTATAGAGTCCTATTTGGGTAACTGGCATATTATTGTCAAAGTCTGCACTAAAAATCGAAGTGCCATTGAACCAATTATAAGTGCAAAGGTAAATTATATCAATATGAAACAAAATGTTCAAGACTATCTCAAAAAACTTAAGACTGCATCAGTCTCATTAGATAAAATGCAGCGTGATGACTGTACCATTGGGGATTTTTTCAAAAATGAAAACAGTCCCAATAACTTAAATAAATTCATGAAACGATTTAACACCGCTGTAACTGATACCCATCTCCTTGCCAATCTCATGGATCCACACTATCAAGGACAGAGACTGAGTGAAGAACAATATCATTCTGCTATGGAGTATGTTGAAGCTTACCACCCATATGCAATGCCTGACCTAATTAAGTACAAAGCAAAATATTCACTCTTCAAGGAATACCTGTTTGGTCCTGCAATACTAAAAGAAATTAAACCCCTGACATGGTGGGTGGCACTGCAGAATAACATTCATCACACAACTTCAGGCCTAGCTCATCAGCTGAATAGTGCAGTTGCTTCATCACCTGGGATAGAACGTCTTTTCACCACTTTTGGGTTTGTGCATAGCAAAGTCTGAACTCAACAAGAAACCTGTTGAATAAAGACAAAATGGCAGTGACATTTGGATTTATAATATTTTAAATAGATCCCTATATTTTCTTATGGATGTTCGCTTGCAAGAATTTTTAACAAGTACATCAAAACCATTACAAAATCACTCTATAAACTTTATATTATTACGTAAAACCTTCAGTAGAAGGCAGAGAAGACCACTGTACTCTACTGTATTGCAAAAAACAAAACAAAACAAAAATCTTCTAAAGAAACATATTTTAGACGGTTGTTTGAAGCATTGAGTTTAAAACTAATTTTAAACAATGTGCATTGTTTTAAACAGTTTTAAACACGCTGTTTAAAACATATTGTTTTAAACATGCCAACCCTGGACAGTAATGTTTTTGTTTTAATTTGTTTTAGCCTAGTTTTCGAAACGAAGGTACATTATTAAAAAAAAAAATAATACAATGTAAATTAATTAAATGTCTGTTCTGTTTCTGTGAGAGCATGGTGAAAGGATTAATTGATTATTCGACAAAACAAATAATAAATTATTCAACCAATCGATTTTTCTGCTTCGATTATTCGATATCTGAAATTAATCGATTAACCTCTTAACTGGGTATGATGTATATATTCGTATGTTAAATGTTATAATTTAATGGGCATGACGAATATATACGTACTCCATCTTTTACTGCTAATGCCTCCTGGGCGTGTCGAGTTTTCACGCCATTACGAATGTCTTCGAGAAAATTGATGTTTTGTCAGCAGTTACGACATTTCTCGCCTCCTGTATCTTGGTTGCTTTTTGTTTTTGTATTTGATTTTGTGTTTGTTTTCTGTCTTTTTTTGATAAATTTTTGTTTTTGCTTTGTGTTATTTTTGTGTTTGTTTTCTGTATTTGCTTTTGTGTTTGTTTTGTGTTCTTTTTCTTTTGTTTTTGCTTTGTGTTTTTTGTGTTTGTTTTCTGTATTTGCTTTTGGTTTTTGAATTTTGCTTCTTTTTTTGTTTTTAATTTTATGTTCGTTTTCTGCTTTTTCTTTTGTCTTTGAATTTTTGTTTTTGTGTTTGTTTTCTGTATTTGCTTTTTTTCCTTTTTTTAAATTTGTGTTCATTTTCTGCTTTTTCTTTGGTTTTGCTTTGTGGGTTTTGTGTTTGTTTTCTGTATTTGTTTTTGATTTTTGCTTTTTGATTTTGATTTTTGATTTTGTGTTCGTTTTCTGCTTTTTCTTTCCTTTTGAATTTTGCTTTGCTTTTTTTGTTTGTTTTTTGGTGTTGTGTTTGTTTTTTGCTTTTGTTTTTGATTTCTGCTTTTTGCTATCTGTTTTGGTCATGTGTTTGTTTTTGCTTTGTGTGGGGACCAATACAAGACAATCAATGAAAGCAAACCTACACGTTTGATCAATGTGCTGAAATGAACAGTTTAGGTTATACGGACAAAAGTCTTAGGTTCTAATCAGGTAATGACCTCGTAGTTACTGTACAAATGGTGAAAATGTCTCTTGAATTATACTTAATACATTGAAATTTATTTATTATACTATAACACAACGTTATTATTGCTAATATTCCCGCTAAACTTTCCGCCTACACCGTCGTAACAATTGGCTGGAAATAATACACAGGGCAGGTTACACCAAGCGCTCAAAAATACCCAGTTAAGAGGTTAAAATAATAATAATAATAGATTTATTACAGCCAATGGCCAATATATACAGTATATAAATAAATTTTAATTTCCTTCACTATAACTCGTGATAGATCTTGATCTTTTCGAACAGTCCCGTAGATGATATCTCCCGCATTGCTTATCACAGAGTTCACAAAAGCAGTGTTCATCCGGTGAATGAAAAGACTTTACTTTACATATCAAATGATGGAACCCATGTACAGCGAAATGAGTCACAGTGTGTCTGAGAGTGTAGTTGTTTTGAGTCCATTCCCTATTTACCATTGCGTCAGTGCCGTAGGATTCTTCCAAGATATTTTCCCGTTTCTCCTTCCTATCAATTAGGTGTTTTTCTGAGGCTGGTGTTGTTGGTAGTTGCAATTTTATTTTAAGTTCCTCAATGAAGAAAGTTTCCTTTGTAAGTTCATATACTAATCGTGTGGGAGTGAATTTTGAAACAGCGAGTATCCTTTTCAAAAAACTTGCTTTTACACGACCTAATACTTCAAGGTCTCTCTCTGCCTTTAAGATGTGTCCATATTAAATGTAGTCCATATGTTGCGATCGGTGCAATTTTTGCGTGAAATAAGAACATAGCTGTTTTAATATTCAGTAGTTCTGGTTTGGTGATATCTTGAATACTAAGAATAGCCGCTATTGCTCTTTCCTTTATATGTAATCTAAATGACGTTCTGGTGGATTGTAGACTTATTCCTGAGGTTAAAAGTACTAGCACTATTTTCTACTCGGCATCAGAACACATTACAAGTCTAGACGGACAGATGGATCTTGCATTTAACACGAATTAGCTATGAAATGACATAAAAATGACCATGATAGCCCGATTCCCTATTGACGTTTTAATTATAATAAACTACTTATTACCTTAAGTCAATATTTAGTACATTTAAACCATACCGGTTTTGGTCAGATTATGACCTTCAGCGTGGTATAGGGAAAGTTAAGACTTTTTTTTATGCTTTATTAACAAAATTTTTGTAACAGATCTGGTTTTTGAAATTTTACTCTGAGAGCTTTTGGAACAAGAATATTTATAGTATCATCCATTATGACAAAAAGTTATTAAGTTGTATGTTACTGCACAGTTACGTTTCCTATACCACGCTGTAGGAGGTCACAATGTACTAAATACCGTATTGACTTAAGGTAATAAATAGTTTATTATAATGAATTAGTTATGTGGAAATGTTTCCTAAGGGAGAACCAGTTACCGAATATTTATGTGTAACTAGTGAATGTGAGGGTTCTAGGATGCCGATTTGTAGCATGGAAACATCCATGTTTGAACCTCTGTCCTAGTTGTGTATTACAAGCATAATTTTTTGAGTATAGTACTTTTTGTTAGGTTAATTCCAGCATTTAAAAATATATGTTAAGTCCTATAATTTTTATTCCAGAACCACTTGTTGGGACGAGCATACTTCTGTCTCTTGGAAGGAGATAAGATGGAACAAGCTGATGCCCAGTTCAACTTCGTGCTTAATCAATCGCCAAATAATATACCATCATTGCTTGGCAAAGCCTGCATTGCGTTCAACAAGAAGGACTACCGTGGGGCTCTCGCTTTCTATAAGAAAGCTCTTCGCACCAATCCCAAATGTCCAGCTGCTGTACGATTGGGCATGGGTCACTGTTTTATGAAGCTGGGCAATCAGGAGAAAGCACGGTAATTTTTTCTTTAGTAATCCAATTCATCACAAATAAAAATTAGTTAGTATGGCAAATAAGTTTAGGCCCTCCTTTATCTCCAAATATTGTAGGCTATAATACATTTGTTATATTCAGGGTTTAATTATAATATGGAGGGTTGTTTCCAAGTTCTGGTAATGGCTTTCAGATGCCACTGTAGTGCTGTGTGTCACGTGCCTAGGTCACTGTTCTGGGGGATGATTAAATCAGGTGAGGTGTTGTCTGTGTTAAGTTGGCCCTGTTGTGTTGAGGTAGTGCGCCTGCCTCTCACCTGGAGGCCCTGGGTTTGATTCTTGGCTCCGTCCGGGATTTTAGATACTGGTTGTGTGCGTGTTAACGGATTTTGGCAGTTTAACAAAATTCTTGCTAACCAGGGGCAAAATGACTGAATGTATTGTAGAAAAATAATTGTAATCTTTAGTGTCTGAAAAATGTTTTATTTCCTAGGATCCAAGTATTTCTTTCTAGTATTACAATATTTTATACTGAAGAACAGTCTAAAACAAAGCTAGTTTTCATGAGTTACAAAAAAATTCTGGCTGTAAGTGGTTATTGGGGCGAAACTAGCTGTTATAGAGGGTCTTTTTTTAGTAAAATGGCACTTTTGCATCCCATAACAAGTTTCGCACTTGATTGTAAAAATGTGATCCTTTTAAGATTCTGTTTGTGACTTCCAAGATATTGAAACAATCTCCAGTTGGATTCTTTATCTGGGGGCGTGGTGGCTCAGCGGTATAGCTGTATGCCTCTCACTAAGGCGGTCCGGGTTCGATTCCCGGTCATTCATGTGAGATTTTCGAAGTGAAATGCCATGTCCTGTGGTTCGGATTCCACGTAAAAAGGAGGTCCCGTGGCTCATGATCTACAGATTAACGGTCACGTTAAACTACAAGCTTCCTTCCTTCCTTTCCGATTCTTTATCTGCAGGTATAGCTTGCCACGGTGAGTGAGTGGTTAACGTGTCTGGCTACTAACCTCAAGCTTGCAGGTTCGCTCCTGGCCGTGGTAAGTGATTTTTGAAAGGTGGCAAAAAATACGACACATATGTCATACGATGTTGGCATGTCAAAGAACCCATTTGAATTCAGTAGGCCGTGTTCATAATGGCAAAATTAATCTCGGGAGTTTCCACCAACATAACGTTCCTCATTTCTCTACTAGTAAGCACTATAGTGTTCAAGGAGCTTAATTATCTAACCTCCTTGACTTTCATAGTGCTTCAAGGAACACCGAAATTGGACATGCAAGCTACCCTCTCGGTGTTAAATAACAAAAGCTTGCACCCGGCTTCCGAGGCCATACAATATTATTATTATCTGCAGATATTAGCCGTCTTTTTTTGTTTTACCACCATTACTACAGTAGTAGTCTTGTTATTATTTAGACCAAAGATCTTAATCTCTGGATTCCATTTTTCCAGTTTCTCTTGTGTCTGTTTTTCTTCAAATTACAATATCATCTGCAAAAGCAAACACTAAATTCCTTTGAAGAGAGACCAATTTTTGCTCTTTTCATTATCTTATCCATAATGATGATGAAAAGGAAAGGTGACAGTGTGTATCCCACTGTACCCCTCTGGTTGTAGTAATCCAACTTGAGTTTCCATCCTCCACTTGTACTCAGCTGTGGCGTTGTATATACAGCATTTGCACTTTCCTTATAAGTGGTTTCGGGATTTGATGTCTTCATAGGCACTCCCAGATCACCTCGCACATGTCCAAGGTCTTTTCTGAGATATCTTCCCCTGATTCTCATATTTTCTCGATCATTCTTGTCGGAGGATACTTTTGGGGAAAGGAAGGCTAAGTGCTGTAATATTAAGGACATAAATGGAAAGCCTCTAACAGATAGGGAAGAAAAGGTTGAGAGATGGAAAGCTTACATAGAGTGTTTGTATAAGGGAAAGGAGATTGAGAATCATGTAATGGAAAGGGAGGAGGAAATTGATGAGGATGCGAAAGGAGATTTAATATTGAGATCAGAATTTGACAGAGCATTGGAAGACTTAAGCAGGAACAAAGCACCAGGCATAGATGATATACCGATTGAGTTGCTATGCTGCATAGGAGATGATGGTCTGATCAGGTTATATCATTTGGTGTGTAGGATTTATGAGACAGGTGAGGTACCCTCTCATTTCAAGAAGAATGTTATCATCCCTATACTGAAGAAAGTAGGAGCTGACAGATGTGAAGATTACAGTACAATCAGCTTAATTACTCATGCTTCAAAGATCCTGTCTAGAATAATTTACAAGAGGATGGAAAGCCAGATAGAAACGGAGTTGGGTGAAGACCAGATTGGTTTCAGGAGAAATGTAGGAACAAGGGAAGCTGTACTAAGTCTTCAGCTGATTTTGGAAGGTAGAATAAGGAAAGATAAGAGAACGTTCATGGCATTTGTAGACTTAGAAAAGGCTTTTGATAACGTTGATTGGACTAAATTGTTTAACATTTTGAAAACTATTGGAAGAAAGTACAGGAATCGGAGGGTGATCTACAATCTATACAGAAACCAGACAGCAGTAATTCGAGCTGAAGGACACGAGAGAGAAGCTGGTATTCAGAAATGTGTAAGGCAAGGCTGCAACTTATCACCCATACTTTTCAATCTTTACATTGAACAAGCAATTAAGGAAATTGGAGAAAAATGTAAAGTGGGAGTGAAGATTCAAGGAGAAATAATTTCAACTCTGAGATTTGCTGATGACATAGTCATCTTGGCCGACATGCCTGAGGATTTGAATGAGTTTTTGAATCGTATGGACTCCGTCTTGAGGAAACAATTCATAATGAAAATGAATAAATATAAAACAAAAATATTGGAATGCAGGCGAGAGAAATCAGAAATCTCTATGGACATCATTTGGCAGGTGAAAAGCTAAAGGAAGTAGAAGAATTCTGTTACTTAGGAAGCAATATAACCAGTGATGGATGAAGCAAAGAGGATATAAAAAGTAGGTTAGCTCAGGCAAGGAAAGCATTTCTACAGAAAAGGAATCTGTTGACATCGAATATAGATTTAGGTATTAGGAAGTCATTTTTGAAGGCCTTTGTCTGGAGCGTGGCACTCTATAGAAGTGAAACTTGGACTATTGGTGCAGCAGAAAAGAGGAGAATTGAAGTGTTTGAAATGTGGTGTTACAGGAGAATGATAAAGATCAGATGGCTAGATAGAGTTACAAACGAAGAGGTATTGAGACTAGTGGGAGAGGAGAGATGTTTCTGGCGACTGCTAATGAAGAGAAGAGATAGGTTGGTATGACACATACTATGACACCCAGGAATAGCAAGCTTAGTTATGGAAGGAAGGGTCGAGGACAAGAACTGTATGGTTAGACAAAGGTTAGAATATATTAACAGATTGGTTGATTCTTAAGTTTAGGGTCTGCGACAACGCGGTCATGTTGCCCCGTGTACTTTGGGTGTGTGTAGAATCTGTCTGATAACCGGTGTTAATTGTGATGACTGTATTAGTGTGTGTTATCTGTTTTTTTAAAATTTAAGTACAGACTGGAACTTAGAATTTTCAAATAGTTCCTACTTTTGCCGCCAAGCCATCAACGACTACTAGGCCAAGTTCAGAACTTAGCTACTAGACACCACTGCAGTCGGCTCTTGGCAACGAACGCAGAAACCTAAGAGCGTTGTTTACATTCATAACCTATCCAATTTAGCTTCACACAGGTGCAATTAGTGGAAGGTTCTTTAACATGCCATAAATCTATGACATGGGACCGCCGGCTTTACTTCCCCTCCGAAGGAAGGCATACTGAGGGATTTTTAACGCTCTTAAAAAATCCGACGGCTTTGGCCGGGTTTGAACCCGCTATCTTGGGCATAGAAGCTCAGCAAGCTACCGACTACGCCACCGAAGCCGGTTGTAGGGTGTGGTAGCTATGTAGAGATGAAACAATTAGCTCAGGTAAGGGAGGCATGGGAGCTGCATCAAACCAGTCAAAAGACTGAAGACTCAAACAACAACAACAACATTCTTATTGCAAAAATCAAATAGGTTGTGGATCGGTTTCTGCTAAAACCATACTGCTCCTTTTCCAATTGTGGTTCAATTATGATTTTTTCAAGAACTTTTAGAACATAAGATAAAAGTGTAATTCCATGATAGTTTTTGCATGTTATAACTCCTTTAGTCCAGTCAGATGGTACTTGTGCTGTTCCGAATTGAGCACTCTGTACAGCCACTGTAGTCCGTTGATTCCTGAACCTTTTATCTTGTCAGCACTTATGTCGTCGTCTCCAGTCCATCTTCCTTTATTCCTCGACTTCCACTTCACTCTCAGTTAGCGGCTTTTCTTCATCTTGGCTACTGTGGGCCTCGCTTTCCACCTCTTCAATATCAGCACATTCTCCATTATGGGTAGTTTTACAAAGTAGTTTTTCATCTCTTCCCTTATTTCATGAGGATCTCTTGATATGTTTCCATCTTCCATCTCTATAGTGTTTATTTTCAGCTTTCTCCTTTCCTCTGCTTTTCATATCCCCCTTTGAGTCTTGTCTAACTTCTTTGTAAAATGTTGGCAACATTTTTGCTTATCAGTATGGATCATACTTATTTTTTTGTATTCAACCTCAAGTTGCTGAGTTTTGTTTTCCTCCCTGTTTTTCAGAGCATGCTATAAGAGTACCTAATAAGAATCTACTATGCACTTTAAAATCAACCACACTTCTTATGTCAATTTTAAGGTCCCAAATATAGGTGGTGCTGGTAATTTTCCATCTGTCGAATAGATGTTAGATATTTAGGGGAAGGAAACGTAACCTGGGCTGATTTCATTACGACTTTGCTAAAATAATAGTTTCCTAACTCAAATGTGTTTGCTTTTGTAATGTGACAAATTTTACAAACTACATCAGTCTGGCTAATTGGCAAAGATGCATAAAGTTTCCAAGCTGTTTGCCTACAACAGCCAACTTGAACATCCACAACATTGAAAGTATGCATACCATACTGTATTTAGCATGCAGCACAAATAGTATGCTAGGAAATAAGTTTTAGTGTGGACGCCTTGGCATCAAATGAACGCATGTACAAATTGATACCATACTGAGTTTTTCCACTGATCTCAGATATTTATGCCTGAATACTGGTTTTACTTGCCCTTGGGCCTAACAGGTAATGGATGAGCACGAATGCAAGGCACGCTACATAATGTTTCAAGTAGGAAGCATAATAAACTTGCGGGATATTCTGTATTCTACTGATATATATATTTTTTAGCCTATTTTTGTCATTAAAAATGTTGAAAATGTTTCTGTATTGATGCGAAATATCAAAGTTCTACCTTCAATAAGGATAGGAAACAAAATAGATTCACCTATATCAATGCTTTATTACAAAAAATGTTTTTAGTAGAACATATTTCGGTCAACACTGTGGCCATCTTCATTTAATAAGATAGCATATTGATGAACAAACTGGGTGATTGCGGGCATATCACATTGACTACATGTAAAAGGTAGGAATTCACTTGATGTTGATTGTGCTAGCAAAATAAAAGTAAACATAAAAATAATAATAATGCTTCTAATATAAATTTAAAAACTTCTTTATACTTAAATGAACTGTTGTTGATTGTGAACTATATCAAAACTTACAAAGTATGTTCTTTCCAAGATGTTCATGTATTATGATAATCAAGCAAAATAATTGTGTGTAGGCTATGTATTAAAAGAAATTCTTCTCATTAAAATACTTCTAAGAAAGCTTGTTATCAATATGTGCTTGATATCTTCTTCTGGGCGGCTTCGGTGGCGTAGTTGGTAGCATACTGAGCTTCTATGCCCAAGATCGCGGGTTAAAACCCCGCCGAAGTCGTCGGGATTTTTTAACAGCTTTAAAAATCCCTCAGTATGCCTTCCTTCGGAGGGGAAGTAAAGCCGGCGGTCCCATGCCATAAATTTATGGCATGCTAAAGAACCTTCCACTAATTACACCTGTGTGAAGCTAAATTAGGTTAGGTTAAACATTTGACAAACACTCTTAGGTTCCGATGTTCGTCGCTGGGAGACGACTGCAGTGGTGTCTGGTAACCAGGTTCTGAACTAGTAGTCGCTGACGGCGTTTGGTGGCAAAAGTAGGAACTACTTGAAAAAATTAAATGTTTGCAGTCCTTACTTGAATTGAAAACAGATACACACACTAATACAGTCATCACAATTAACACCGGTTATCAGACAGATTCTACACACACCCAAAGTACACGGGGCTACATGACCGCATTGTAGCAGCCCCTAAACTGAGGAACCAACCTATCTTCTTCTGCGCAAATGGGTCTCCTAGGACCACGCGGAATCAACACTTATTGGCCTTGATGTTTGCCCAATAACTCGTCATGCGCAACGATTGAGCAAGTCTTCGTTGCTATGACCAGACGTGTCTGGTATGTTTTCTCTCTTCTCCCTCAAAACCCCGTATATGAGTAATTTTCCTAATTTCTTCTCGATCCTTGAGATTGGGAAAACCTAATTCAGCCATGTGCTTGATATATTATAAAATTATAAGAAATAACAGGTCTGATCAATTAGTAACTATCCTGTAGATTGAGAAATATAAGATAGGCCTAGTCAAAATTGTGATATATTGCACATTGTGCTGTCCAAAGTATGTTGTGTTAGTTACACATATGAACCGGTTAATAGATTGAGATCTATACGTTATAATTCTGGAATGTCGAACAAATGGTGCTTAAAAATTGGAAAATGTAATGGATTTGAGTAGAGCTGTGTTATTAAAACACCGACGCGAGTTGGTGTCCCGTCATGTTCAATTTGATGTCTTCCATTTAGAAATATTAAGATACAACTACTAGTAGAAGAGTAATGATAGCGATTATGAATATTGAGAGCTGTTAACAATTCAGAAATGCTGTGAATAGAGTAGTAAGGTCTTACGTGGTCAAACGAAGTATGTACATAGTTTAATGTAGGAGACCAATAGCTAACCTTGCATCTGTAGTGTTAGGTACAGATTCTTCGTTGTATAATCTGAAATGGAAAAACTTATAATTACTGTTTTATCAGAAAATATGTACAAGATTAAAATATGTTGATGCTTTGGAAAATTATTTAAAATAAAAGACTCACATTTGTTAATGGTAATGTAATCCATTGCTCTTGTAATTGTTGTGTTCATGGAAAATAAACAAGCTGGGTAATAATAAAGATTTTACTCCAGTGGTAGAATGTGTGGAGAAACATATTTGGGTGAAATCTTTAGATTTCCACGGAGCCTTGTAATGTGTTAGTGTGTGAGATAGTCTTCTTTTAAGAGCGCTGTTTTATGAATTTTATTAACATGTTGTGCAGCACATTTTCCCTGTTGTTTGTCTTTTTAGTTATTATTTTGATCTAATTTTTGTGAAATAAGTATTTCTAAATTCTCTAAATATTCATAAAGGGTCCTTGGTTTCAATTGTCTGTCCCCTGATGGCCTTAAATTCCTGACAGAGATTCCTTGTTATATTTGCAACATCTGCAAGTTCATCTATAACATTTCATGGCTCACGGCCATTCCATTGATAATGATAATTGATAATGTGGTCAAGCACTTCTCTTTCAATATCATGAAACTTGCCATACAAATGGATCGAATAGTCACTGGAGCTATCAATTTGTTTAATTGGTCATTCCAATAATGAACTAGTCTGGAATCAACATTGAATTGTTGTCAATAATGTATGTTTTTGATCACTCCAATAATAAACTGGTCTGGAATCTACTGTGAATTGTTGCCTTGCCGTACACCCACACTTGTGTCTCGGGACAGTCGGATGAGGAGCCAGAAAGATGCGCGCGCACCCGGCAGGGAGGAGCATTTGAATAGCGCAAGTTTTAAGAAATAAAATATGGAGGACGGTTGTCGTTTCGGGGTAACATTTACAGTCGATTTGCATTATTAACGCAAAGCGGTCGTGAAACTTGCTTTAAGTACATTTGAAAATATGCATTCCAATCAATATTCAAGATCTAACTGTAATAATTGAATATTTAACCATACGCACTATTAAGGACCATAACAATATGCGGTAAAGTCTGTCGGAAAAGTGTGCGAGTGGTATCGCGCTCGCTTGTTGTTTTGAAGATCCCGGGTTCAAGGCTACCCAAGGGCGGAAATTTTTACTTCTTTTTAATTATTTTATTATTTCCTCCTCACGTCGTACAACAATATTGCAACTTAGTTTTGTCTACATGATCTACGAGGACGATAGTAAACATGTTTTCTCTCATTTAAAATTCTTTTGTAAATCATTTTTTTTTTTTTTAACTTTACAATCTCAATAATATTTTTGTAGCATGTGAAGATATCTATCTCCCATAATTCTGTGCATCCATATTAGTTAAAATAGTTATCGTTTATTTTTAAATAATGTTTAACTTTAATTTTTGGAAATAAAAATTAATTTTGTGAAACTATTTTTTATTTCAGGAACTATTTCATATTTTTCCAAACCCATGCACAGAATTATTAGTCTGTGCAATGCGTACATAGTGTAAAAAGATTGTAAAGTTTCAGCAATTGTTAGTGGTAAATAGTTCCTATCATTTTTTTAAAGGAAAAGACTATCTTTTAGTAATTTCTGCCCATACTGATCAACTGAAAGGAATAATTTTTCACTTTTTGCTTTATGAAAGATGTTGGTCGTATGGAAATAAAATTTGGTGCAGTTTGGATCACTGGGAGCAAAAAATATTTCTTGGGGTAGCCTATAGTGTCCCCTTAAAGAACCTTCCACTAATTACACCTGTGTGAAGCTAAATTGTATAGGTTAGGAATGTAAACAACGCTCTTAGGTGTCTACGTTCGTTGCCAAGAGCCGACTTTGGTGTCGTCTAGTAGCTAAGTTCTGAACTAGGCCTAGTAGTCGTTGACGGTGGCGTCTGGCGGCAAAAGTAGGAACTATTTGAAAAATTCAAAGTTGCAGTCCTTACTTGAGTTAAAAAAACAGATACACACATTAATACAGCCATCACAATTATCACCGGTTATCAGACAGATTCTACACACACTCAAAGTACACGGGGCTACATAACCGCGTTGTCACAGCCCCTAAACTTAGGAACCAACCAACCAAATACAGAACGTGTCATAGGCTAATATTATTATTCTGGGATAAATTTTGAACTATTTAAATAGTATCCGTCCATGGTCTTAAACAGTATTTAGGGAAAATAGAATTTTAAATGAGAGAAAACATGTTTACTATCGTCCTCGTAGATCATGTAGACAAAACTAAGTTGCAATATTGTTGTACGACGTGAGGAGGAAATAATAAAATAATTAAAAAGAAGTAAAAATTTCCGCCCTTGGGTAGCCTTGAACCCGGGATCTTCAAAACAACAAGCGAGCGCGATACCACTCGCACACTTTTCCGACAGACTTTACCGCATATTGTTATGGTCCTTAATAGTGCGTATGGTTAAATATTCAATTATTACAGTTAGATCTTGAATATTGATTGGAATGCATATTTTCAAATGTACTTAAAGCAAGTTTCACGACCGCTTTGCGTTAATAATGCAAATCGACTGTAAATGTTACCCCGAAACGACAACCGTCCTCCATATTTTATTTCTTAAAACTTGCGCTATTCAAATGCTCCTCCCTGCCGGGTGCGCGCGCATCTTTCTGGCTCCTCATCCGACTGTCCCGAGACACAAGTGTACACCCACCATCTCTTCAGAAGCTATCACTTGAAAATTAGAGTCCAGCCATGTACTGCAACTATTGTATTTCCGCACCATTATCATTTCTTATTCACTAATATGTTCAAAACGGTAAACACACTAAGCTGAGGAGGGTTGTTACAGGCAGAGATGAGCTGGTCAGGTAGTGTGGTGACTCAATGGAATTAGTACGGTAAGTAGTATTTCTGTTGCACTATTCTTTGTGCAAGAGTGACAGAGTTGTACAAACTCACGTTACTGCAACTTAAGATTTGTGAATTTTTATAATACTGTAATTCATCTATAAAATTAGAAATGAAGAAATTATAGGGGTTATTAAATTTTTGAAAAAGTTGTTTAGGCATGGGGGGTGAAAATAATTGAAGGGTGGTAAAATGGGCGAGAAAATTTGTTGGTAAAAATTGTCTGGCACAGGAACCTCTAACTTACTTTTCATAAATTATAGTTGTGCATATGACTTTCTGTAAATTAACAACAACAATTCTTCACGGAACTACTTGCTTACTGGTGTGGATGGACTCTTACAATTGGCCAGGTTTGCTACCATCTTGCACCGTTCGTCTCTCTTTTTTTTTTAAAGGTAGGTCACATTTCCCATTTATGTATTGTGATGCACAGTTCAACCAGTATAGCAATTTTTGTTGTTGCCAAATTAGCAAGATGGTTAAAACATGTCTGTTGTTTTAATGTGGATTCAGCAACTTTTAAAACTTTGCAGAACTTTTAACCCCTGGCACTACAGCCCAAGAAGGGCCTAGGCCTTACAAAAAACTTTGCTTAGGGTCATAAAATAATTTTTCTACTCAAATATATCCAGCAATTTTTGCTGTGACCAGATGCTTTTACGTATATTTAAGTTGGCAGTTCTGACAAGAGCAGGGGTTGAGCATGTAATACAGGGTCTTTATTTTTGCTTGGCAAGGCGATTGCGCTCGACTTTGGCCAGCGGTCCCCGCGTTTGTTGCGGTAGACGTGTGAGCTCCGAGCGAATTGGGTGTTTTATAAAGCTACTGTGAACTGTATATCGTATTGTATTGTGTTTTATTGTGATTGTGTATAGTGCTGTAATGCATATGTGAAATATTCCTTACACGAATGAATATATCTGCATAATACGTACATAAAGTGCAGGAAATCGTGCGCTAGAACAAGACAAGAGTTACCAGGGAGACCCATTCCTATAAATCGGACAATAAAACAATTGGCTAAGAGATTCACACGTACCGGTTCAGTAAATGGAACTCGTGTAGTATACGTTGCCCGGCGCCATTAAAATCCGAAAAATTTTCTATAGAAATGGCCAATGTTACTAATATACAGGAGTTGAATATTTTATCGCTAGAGAGTGTTACTGTATTTTTTCAGAGTGCCAACATTATTGTTTCCAGACCAATATTTTCATCCAGACCAATGGTTTTCGCCCAGGCCAATAAAGGTTAGGTAGTGCGGCCCGCAGTGCCGCGTTAGGCTAATATAAACACCCCTGGATTTTGTCACGCACAGTGGGGGTAGTCACGCATCAATAATCTTTATTCAGGCCAATGGTTTTGCCTAGTAGTACAATCAGTAAGTTGGCAGCATTACATAATCAAACATGGCGACGTGCTTAGTTTATTACTTGAAAGTTAATGTTGACAATTTCCTTATTTTGGAAGTGTTTAGGCGGTGTTTGTTAATGACAAATGCCTTAAATAACGTGGCAGAGTAATTAAAAACCATTTTCAGAGCGCTACTAAGTAAAATAACACACTTTCGAAACGGGCAACGTATACTACACGAGAGCCCAGTAAATAAATAAAAAATAGACGTAAAGGTCGTTATTTCCTTACTGAAGCTAAATTAACCGGAGTAACCGGAAACTTCATAAGGAGATGCCGGTTATGTTTGGCAGCAGATGGGGAACATTTTCAGCATCTACTGTTAACATGGTGAGTAAAAATGCATGATACTGATTTTAAGCACCGTATTCTGCCGTACATATACGCACTCGGTCGCCGGCAACTGAACCGTCACTGACGGAGTGCGTAAGCGGTAATGACCTTGCCAAGGAAATATAAAGACCCTGTAAAAGACAAGGCATAGATTGTGTTTCAGAAACAGAGATTTTGTCGAAAGAGTAATGCAATGATAGGTCAATTTCTCTGGAGAAAAAAACAAAAACAAATATTATTTGCTTTTCTGTAATGGCAGGTCTGTGAATTCAATATGCAACTTTGAAAAGGCATGCTTATTATCAAATCATAAAAAGTATTGTGCTGCCAATGTTGATTTAATTCTTTATTGCGTTCAATACAAGTTCGGCTCTCGTGTAGTATACGTTGCCCGTTTCGAAAGTGCGTTATTTTACTTAATAGCGCTCTGAAAATGGTTTGTAATTACTCTGCCACGTTATTTAAGCCATTTGCCATTAACAAACACTGCGTGAACACTTCCAAAATAAGGAAATTGTCAACATTAACTTTCAAGTAAAAAACTTATCAAAAAGCACGTCGCCATGTTTGATTACGTAATGCTGCCAACTTACTGATTGTACTACTAGGCAAAACCATTGGCATGGATAAAGATTATTGATGCGTGACAAAAACCAGGGGTGTTTATAAGGGCCGTGCTACCTAACCTTTATTGGCCTGGATGAAAACCATTGGTCTGGATGAAAATATTGGTCTGAAAAAATACAGTAACACTCTCTAGCGATAAAATATTCAACTCCTGTATATTAGTAACATTGGCCATTTCTATAGAAAATTTTTCGGATTTTAATGGCGCCGGGCAACGTATACTACACGAGTTCCACAAGTTCAATCAATTTTATTTCTTCCTAGCAAGTTTGTTGAAAGATATAGAAATTTGAATTATTATATTGTAGATGAATTGCAGGCAATGGCCATAGCAGGATATTTTAATTGAATGCCTGTAGGCTCCCAGCAAGTTCAGTTTCAAGTAGTTCCAGCTTTGGCTACCAGATGCCACTGTCACTAACACCTAACGGCAAACATTGAAACTTGATAGGCTATTTCTAACCAAATGTAATCTACAAATTTGGCTACACACTACCAATTGTAGTGGTAGGTTCTTTTACATACCATAAATCTATGACCTGGGTCCGCCGGCTTTACTTCCCCTCCGAAGGAAGGCATACTGAAGGATTTTAATGCTCTTAAAAGTCTTGACGACATCGGCCGGGTTTGAACCCGCGATCTTGGGCATAGCAATTCAGCATGCTACCGAAGTCAATAATTTGATTTATTAAAGATATAAATTTATCGTTATTTTGCAAATGTAAACCAACTAAATTGTTAGCATGCAAGGGCTTTATCAATTGTTTGCTTTATCAACAGTATGACCTTATGTCGTAAATCAGCCATTTGCAATAAACTAATTACCGTATTTTCTCTTAAGTTGTATTTTCATCTAGGGACTAGTTATGGGTGTACAGTGCTCTTCAGGTAAGGCAAGAAACCTTGGCTAGGGCAAAAAGGAGCCACATGTTCTTATAGAGTTGAGATGTGCAGGGATAGTGTGATGACATCTACAATTCCTCCAAGTTTGATAGTGCTATTGGATCTTCTATCATAGACTGTGTATAGGGTATGTCTCACTTTTCTTTTCATCAGATTGGCGTTTGAACGTGCCTTGCAGTTGGATCCTCAGTGTGTGGGAGCATTGGTGGGTTTAGCGATTCTGAAGTTGAATCAGCAAGAAGGGGATACCATTCGTGAAGGTGTCCAGATGTTATCCAAAGCATATACTATTGATTCAACCAATCCAATGGTGCTGAATCACTTGGCTAATCATTTCTTCTTCAAGAAAGTAAGTGCATTACTATCTAATTTGTTTCAAAATTAGGGCAATTCTCAGAATAATTTAGCAAATTATTATGGATTTTGGATCGATTGGTTTATTTACAATGAAACCTTTATCTATCATTTCTAGAAGTACAGTTTTCCTGGAATCACTGTCCAAATTTTTGGGTCTCAAGAACATTTTGATTCAACCTTCGTTGAAAATCTGCATCTATCATTCCTCAAAGTTTTGTTTTCCTGCATCTGTCATTCAGAATTCTTGGTCCTAACAAACTTTGATCTCCTGTCGATTGTTTTCAAGAAAGGGTGTCTTAAATCAATATGATAGTAATTTGTGCACAAGTTGCTATACATTTGGAGCATTCTATACTAAGCCTGTGTTAACCATTCTGCTTATTCTTGTAGAAACCTGTCTCTTTACATGTGTAGTATGATAGAAAGTCCAGAGAGTTTGTTTTATATGCGACGGGGACCCTCGCTCGCCCGTGTTGCGCGTCTGTCTCCCGCCAGGCACTTTGCCGTTATGCAGCGCTTGCCCGGCACTGAGTCATTGAGTATAGGAATTTGTACTTCAATGTGATATTTGACCAATTTTTTGACGAACTGACTTACGGAGAGCGATTGTCAACTTCTTTTCAATAAGATTCTGCCACTGCTCACACTGCTGAAGCATCCATGACAGAATTGCGTCACATTTTCGGTACTAGGATTATAAGTCGAAACGTGTGGCCCCGCGAAGCCCAGACTTATCACCATGTGACTTTTATCTATGGGGGACGCTTAAAAATAGTGTATGCGAGAAACCCTCACACTATAAATGAGCTTAAAGGCTATATTACAGCTGAAATACAGTCAATCGGTGTTGAGGATCTTCAGAAAGTACCGTATTTCCTCGCATAATCGTCGCACTTTTTTTGGCCAAAAATTCGTGGAAAAAAGCAGGGTGCGACGATTATGCGAAGAATATTTAAGTTCAAAAAATATACTGTATTATTATTTGCTGCACGGGCCAGTCATTCGCGTAGCGTGAGTCTTAGCCTGCAGTCAGAGACAGGCTTCTTTCTTCTAACAAGGTCACGACAGGTTAACGCTCGCGGAATGTGCTGACGAAGCTAGCCATTCGCGTCGTGGTTCATAGCCCGCAGGCATAAAGACGAGATTACTTTCTCCTGACAAGATCACGCTAGATTAGGCCTATAAACTCGCGGAACGTGCGCTCGCCGTTCGCGTCACAGTTTATAGCCCGCAGGCATAAAGACGAATTACTTTCTGCTGTCAAAATCACGCTAGATTAGGCCTATAAGCTCGCGGAATGTGCGCTGGCCGTGCGTGTCGCGGTTCATAGCCGGCAGGCATAAAGACGACATGGTATTACTTTCTCCTGACAGGATCACGCCAGATTAGGCCTATAAGCTCACGGAATGTGCGCTGGCCGTTCGCGTCACAGTTCATAGCCCGCAAGCATAAAGACGAGAGTACTTTCTGCTGACAAGATCACGCCAGATTAGGCCTATAAGCTCGCGGAATGTGCGCTGACCATTCGCGTCGCGCTTCATAGCCCGCAGGCATAAATACGATATTACTTTCTCCTGACAAGATCACGCCAGATTAGGCCTATACGCTCGCGGGATGTGCGCTGTCCGCTTGCGTCACAGTTCATAGACCGCAGGCCTAAAAATGAGATTACTTTTTGCTGACATGATCACGCCAGATTTGGTCTATAGTTCGCGGAATGTGCGCTGGCCGTTCGCGTCATAGTTCATAGCCCGCAGGCATAAAGACGAAATTACTTTCTGCCGACAAGATCACGCCAGATTAGGCCTATAAGATCGCGGAATGGGCGCTGGCCGTTCGCGCCGCGGTTCATAGCCGGCAGGCATAAGGACAAGATTACTTTCTCCTGACAAGATCACGCCAGATTATACGCTCGCGGAATGTGCTAAGTGACGAAGCTTGCCGCTCGCGTCACAGTTCATTGCCCGCAAGCATAAAGACGAGATATTTTTCGTCTGACAAAGTCTCGCCAGGTTATAAAGTCGCGGCAGCATGTGCAACTGACTGGCGCACAAATACGAACATGCTATGCGACGATTATGCGATAAAATTTTATAAACCTATTTTAGTGTTTGAAAAGTGGGGTGCGACGATTACGCAGTGGCGACGATTATGCGAGGAAATACGGTAAATGACAATTTCATAAAAAGTTGCCAGCGATGTGTAGCAGTGAATGGCGAACATTTTCAGCATCAGCTGTGAACTAGGTAAGTACAAATTCCTATACTAAATGACTCAGTGCCGCGTGAGCGCCACATAACGGCAACGTGCAATGCGGGCGAGCGGGCAAGCGAGGGTACCCGTCGCATATAAAACAAACTCTCTGTATTTCTAAACATAATTTTCTATTACTTTAAAATAACTGCATGCAGTTTTAAGAAACTATGCATCTTGTTACCACCATGAAAAGCTGACATGGTGTCTTCTGAGAAATAGTGGTCAGACAGTGCCGAATAATTATGAATATATTTCTTGATGACAGCTTTTGTTGTGAGTGGTAATTCTTTCAGAACTGATGCAAGGTTTGGTGGAAATTTTCGATCATACCGAGAACATGCTTAGGCTGCCAAAATCGTAAGCTCTTCTCAATCGCCATTTGCTTTTTAGGGTGATAAATTTATAGTTCCCGACAATCACTTCTGTGCAAGTGTGGCTATTCTTTGTAAAGCTGTATTAGGCCCAGCTCATTACAGTTACAAACACAAGCATATCGAGATGCTCACTAGTCCGTAACTTCTTATTACCGTTTGTTGTTGCTTCGGGTCTTAGCGATTTCAGTGGCATGCTTGGTTTCATTGTGAATGGGCTTCTTTTATGGAAAAGAATTGGTTTCTGTTGTGGACTTGTCCTTTCTGATAGCGCCACTGTCTGCCTGGAGCAGCAGTTAGATTTTTGCCTGCTGTACTGAAGATTGAGAGATTGACTCTTGGATCAGTCAGTTGGTATTTGAGGGTGCTTAAAAGAGAAGACACATGCCGATAGATTTCCTCGTTCGATGATGGCAAAGTTACTGCACTGGGTGTTTCTAAAGCTTTAGTGGTACAAAGAGATGTTTGATCCATAATATTAACTTTGTATTTGGCGCCCATTTGTTTCCTTGATGGTAAGTTGAAGCATAAGTTATTGAAACACAATACTTTGTTTTCAACTGTGCATCGTTATATTGCCAAAGACCAGTTATAATCTGACCTCTTAACAACTGGCTAGATTTGTTTTTATTTTTGCTTAGTTTTACTTTATGTTACACTGCAAAGTCCTCCTCTACACAATCGTGCTGATACTCATCTTACGAGTCAAGTATTAAAATGGTGAAGCTTATAGCATGACGAATAGAATACATAGTGTTATCACTGACCGAGTTCATCCGCGGCCCGCTCTTGGCGATCACTAGCTGCGCAGACCACCAACGCTACATTGACAGCTGTTCAAATATGGAATACGCCGCGACCTTCGTAAACGTCTTTATGAAGGCTGTGGTTACGCTGATTACAACAAATTGTTTGTTTAGACTTAAGAAAAATACTATCAAAAAGTTATTATTAATATTCTCAGTCCCTATGTAGAAATATCTTTTAAAACCCTCAGTTATCGTGCATTGGTCTGACAGCTCCATGGTTCGTTTTAGCTTTAATATCAATCTAACAGTCCAAGTTATGATCGTATCGTCTCGGGACATCATACCTTAGTAAGCATTTTCGTGGAGTTGTGAAATGACGAGCTTAACATAAACTCCACACGTGTCAGCTGCTGTGTCATGTGGTATTGATAGCTCAAGCGCGCTCACATTCTGTCAGTGAGTTGCAGGTGTGCTGTTATAGCGGTTATTTGGTTTGGTATGCTGCCTTAGTGAATATCAGTTAAGAGATTACACCTTACGAAAACCTAAGGATGAAGATGAAGAGTGTCCCCTTCTGGTGAAAGTTAACGAATCGCTAGTTGATGATAATTTAAAAAAAATGGTGAGTCAAAGTTGAATCAAGATCTGGAGACTCGGATACTGACCATGATATTGAACAGGGACGGTAACGAAAGCGAAGAATTGGATGGCAGTTTATTTTATTGGTAGGTAGACCCTTATTATTATTATTATTATTATTATTATTATTATAAGTCCGCCTCATTCTTGACTCTCGCAAGAAACTTTAATTCTGGTGTGAGGGCTAGAACGGAGTAGGCTAAGGCTACATTCAGCTTCGTGAGGCAACACTGAGAAGGGGATGTTCGATTCCCACCTCAGCCAACCTGGAAGTGGTTTTCCGTAATTTCCCCACTTCTACTCCAACTAAATGCTGGGTTGGTTCCTAACGTACAACCACGGTCACCTCCTTCCCAATCCTAATCCCAATTTATAAATACATACACTAGTAGGCCTACAGCCATATAATATCACAGGTTATCACACAAATTCCACACACAGCCAAATATACGGGGCTATATGACCACGATGACACAGCCCCTAAAATAAGCAACAACTTGGCTATAAAAGAATATTTTTAAACATAGCTAGTCACTTTTGAGCACATAAAACAAACATCAGATTGCAAATAACACTGGCACTTTCCTTAAATGAAGTAGGCCTACCTCGTGGTGTAGCAACAAGCGTTCCCGGCCGTCGCCCTGGCCAGGCTCTGCCTAGAAATTTTAATTCTGGTCTGGGGGCTAGAGATTGGAATTTTTCGGTGATTTCAGAGTGAAGAAAGCAGTATTTTAAAGTGGCAAATTCGGTACTTTCAAAATCATAAATTTTAGGCGGGATTTTTTTAATATCGTGGATAACATGCATAACATAACACATTTCAGTCATCCTTCAAAGCATACTTCACTGAAGAGATCCAAATTCTCTTGTGAAAAACGGTGACGCATATCGCTTAACGTGCTAGTGTAAGCTGGAAAACAAAAGTTCACAGCGTTTGAACTGGGTATCCAAATGGTTTCAACACAAGATTCCGAGAACTTTAGAAATACAAATGTCATTCCTTGCAAAACTCCAACAATGTCTGTCTTGGTCCTGTCATGCATCAGCTTCTTGATTAAAGTTTGCAGTTCTTTGTATCTTCTTAACACCTCACTTTCTTCCAGTGTTCCACAGAACGGCAACTCCTTAATTTTCTTTGATGTTTATTGGCACTATTTCTGCTGAATTAAACACACACATTTGTAAATCTTGTTCCCAGGGTCAACGGATCTCAAGCTGATTAATTTTCCAAGAGCATGGGACCCAGCGTTTACTAAAACTGAATGTATTTTCCCTCTTTTTAACACATTTCCACAACCCTCCAACTGCCCCTTAATGTTAGTACCATACTTTCCAGAAACAGTAATTTTAATGGCTTGCTGAATTCTTTGTAGATGTCCATCAAGAAGGTGATCAGTTGGATGTGGCCTTCTAATAAAGGGATGAGTTCAGTGATGTCTGTGCCAAATTCTTCGAATCTCAAGTATTTCGTCATGTGAAACATTGTTGAGAAAATCAACACCAGAGTTATCATTCCCTACTACATTCGCAAAACATTACAAAGAAATAAATTCCCTCGCATATATGACTTCTCGCGCGCAGTATGTTACAGTACTAACCTCGTGGGTTTTGCTCGTGTTGAGGTGCGGAGCGACTTCCACGCCACACAGTGGCAGGACCATGAACGACAATGTTAAGAGAGGGGAGTGATGACACTTTATTTCTATTCGTCATGCTTATAGTATGCATATTGTAAGCAAACTCTTTCACAATTTATGATACTTCATAAACATATTTTAAACATGCTGATCTTAGATAAAATGCATATAGTTTAGTATTTTTAAGGATATTTTAAGAACAGATAAATGTGTTTCAAATTTGACTCCAATTTTTACATTAACCCCTAGATTCTTGTATTTTCAAGTTTATAGCTTGCAGTCCATCAATAGTTACATTTTTTTTTTTGGTGTATCTATATTGTAACTTGCTTAAATATAGACTATACCATATTGAGACTATACCATATTGCATTCCATTGGAATGGTGAAGTTGCTAAAAATTCATTTCTTAAAAGCTATTGGAAAGAGGGACCTGAAAACTTTTTTCCCCTTAAAAATAAGAATTTCGTACAGTGGTAATATTTTTCAGAATCCCTCATCTATCGTCTTACCCGCATCTGTGTTGTTATTGTGGGTTCCACGGAAAACCATAAATCAAGGTTTCATTATACAGTCATTTGCATATAGAAATGTATACCTCTGTAACAATTTAAGGGACCTTGAATTTATGTCAATTGTAGCATGCAGAAAATCTTTGGATGTATTGTGTAAGGACTGTTGTATTTTAATATAATGTTAACCGTGTTATACTGTTTTTCAGGATTATCATAAAGTTCAGCACCTGGCCCTACATGCCTTCCATAATACTGAGAACGATGCAATGCGAGCTGAAAGTTGCTATCAACTTGCTCGTGCTTTTCATGTGCAGGTATGTTAACAGTATGTTGTATGTATATTATCCTCATGTCTTCTAGGAGAATATTTACGTGGTGATCTTCACAATGTATTAAGCAGTATACAGTAAAACTTCCTTTATACGATTCACATTTATACGTTTTCTACACTTATACGATTTTTTTCCTGGTCCCAACAAAATCGCTATACTTTCCATGTTAATTTATTTCCAATATACGTTTTACATTTATTCGCTTTTCACGCTTGTACGATCATATTTTAAGTCGCTTGCAATATAAAGTGTCATTTATACGTTGCGTGTTCTGAGAAAGTACGTATGTTTGAATGCAAACTTTTGGTACAGCCTGCACTTCTGCTCGTAAGGATGCACCGTGTGCTATATTACGATGGCCTTGAGTGACACCGGTGGTCACGGCGACGTGACACTCGCTTGTCAGAGTGTCACAAACAAGGAAGAACAGCTTGCGGAATAAGCGAGCACTATTATTGTGTTAGCCAAGATGTTGATCTCTCAAAATAACAGGAAGCAGCCATAGAACACAGACAGCATCTGAAGCTTATGTTAAAATGAGCGAAAGAAAGCGGAAGTGTTTTACGATTGCCGATATATTTAAAAAATTATTATTTCCGCTTTTATAATTTTTAATCGTGTTTTTTTTAGGACTTCTCATCAAACCATTAAAAACCATTCTGCGTTATAATATTCTTGCGTCTTAATACAAATGACAATCCATAAATTAATTTAGGCCTACACTACGGTATTTTATTAATCATACGTTGAAGAGCCGCAGCATAATACAGTGGATTTTATTGATGCTGTCAATGCTCTATGGACTATCAAACATTTTGTGACACACCATAACGTTTCTGAGGAATTAATGGCCGAATTATATCGGTTTGAAAATACTGTTCACGCCATAGCCACGGCCAACAAAAAACTAAGTCAAGATAACAGACTACTTCGTAATGTGACTCAATTTTCTTTGTCTTGTTGAATCTGGGTGCATTTCTCTTGTAGTTGTTTTGTTACATATTGCCGATTATGGTTAAACAATCGTATCATTATTTCTTGTTTTTCACTTCTTGACGGGAACCCTCGCTCGCCCGCCCGCGTTGCTAGCTTGTCTCCAGCCAGGCACTTAAGTGTAGCTCGCGCGGCACTCATTCAATATCATTGAGTAGACTATAGGATAGCCTATAATTCACAGCTGGTGCTGAAAATGTTCGCCATTCACTGCTACACATTGCTGGCACCTCTTTATGAAAATGTCATTTACATTCTGAAGTTCCTCAGCACCGATTGACTGTATTTCAGCTGTAATATACCGTAGTCTTTAAGATCATTTTTGCACAAGATTTCCTGTACTTTCTGAAGGTATTTACACACGTTCACGTAATGAAAATCGCATTGGAACATCACACTGAGCACTAAACATGTGAATAATTGACTAAACTGATACACTGTTAAAGCCGTGGCGCCAAGAAGCGCATTATGCCAAAGTGCTTGGCGGGAACCGGCTCGCGGCGCGAGCGAGGGTCCCCGTCGCATTTAAAACAAAGACCCGATATAACCCATATTGTCACATACATTTTGCAGTTTTCATTTACCGACTTTCATTTACGCGTTTTTCACACTTATGCGTTTTTTTCCTTTGGTCCACTGGAAATCGTGTAAGTGAAGTTTTACTGTATTTTCCATTTCACTCTTAGAATATTTTTTAAGGAAACAAGAATAATTCTCGTTGAACTTTTTAATTGTAGTAATTGCCTCTTGCCTAGGAGTTCTTAGTTTTGATTCCTGGTTCTGACAGGAATTTTAGAACTGACATGAGTCTAGAAAGGGCTCGATTACTAAAACACAGCTAACTTTTGGTTGCTTGGTAAAATAAAAAAAGATAGAAAACTTATTCACATGCCAACTACGTGGGTGGGTGAGTGGTCAACGTTTCGGTCTACTAACCCCAAGCATGCAAGTTCGCTCCTGGCCGTGGTAAGTGATTTTTGAAAGGCAGCAAAAATTACGACACGCATGTCATACGATGTTGGCATGTCAAAGAACCCATTTGAATTCAGTAGAACGTGTTCATAATGGCAAAATTAATCTCGGGAGTTTCCGCCAACACAAAGTTCCTCATTTCTCTACTAGAAAGCGCTATAGTGTTCAAGGAGCTTAGATATCTAACCTCCTTGACTTTCATAGTGCTTCAAGGAACTACGAAATTCGACATGCAAGCTACCCTTTGGGTGTCAAATAACAAGGCTTGCACCCGGCACCCAAGGCCATACGATATTGTTATTATTAGTCCAAATTGTTGCTCTTACAGCAGTCCAAATCAAAAATATCCAAAATATTGTGTTCGTACTTGTGAAGTCACTGTTTTCACGGCATTGCGAAATTGTTGCACAAGTTTCGAAATTTTCACACGTTGGTAAATTGGAGGTTAAGCGTAACATTTTGATTGTTCTGAGAGCATTTTCTCATTTGTTTTGAATAAAATAAAGTCCAAAAGCATTGACAAATTGTAGGTAAGTGGGGAAACACTAGGCTTTTCTGATTGCTGAGATATGACCAAAACAGATGAAATACAGGCATGGGGCTAAGATATCCTGTTTTCACGTTGTTTTTTTTTCTTTCTTTTTCTGGAAAGATACAAATATATGGGAGCCGAACTCTAGGGAAGGTCATATCTGATAAAGTTCAACACTCAGAAATTTTATTATTCGCAGACGATGTAAAATTATATAAATCAATACGTGACCCTTCCGATTGTATCAAACTTCAAAATGATTTAAATGAACTATGGAGGAGAGAAAATAAACTGCCATTAACATCAGTAAATGCAAGCAAATTAATTTTACTAGGCGAAAAAATCACATAAATTTTCACTATGACATTGACGGGGGTGCTTACTTAAAATTCATGAAGTTCAGGATCTGGGAATTGTATTTACCAATGATCTGCATTTTCAAAGACATGGAGAAAATTATCTCTAAAGCACATAAATGTATGGGATTTGTAATAAGAAATTCATTTAATTTCTCCTATGGGATTTTAATATTGCTCTTTAATGCCTTCATCAGATCACAACTAGAATATGCTTCAGTTATATGGAATCCATATACATTGAAACATAATAAGCTTATAGAGAACATCCAAAATAAATTCTTAAAATATTTATATTACAAAAGTTTGGTTATTATCCCTCTCACGAATCGTACACTTTTATATTACAGTCCTTCAATGTCAGAAAACTATCTCACAGACGAAATTGTCAGGGCCTGCTTTTCCTCTATAAAATAGTAAACAATAAAATTGACGACGCTAAAATTCGAGAGAAAATTACGTTATATGTCCCAGAGCTCTGTGAAACTTAGTAGATTCCGAAACATTTTCTTTATTCCGAGAGTTCACACAGACAACCATAAAAATTCGCCGATTATCAGAATTTTATCCCAGTATAATAAAGTTCATCATCTTGACTTAGATATTTTCAGTATGTCAGAAAACCAGTTTGTAGCATCCTGTGATGTATTGTAATATATTGTACTGTATTCAGCCCATTTCCTTCTCATACCTAACCCTTCTTTTCTTCTTCTTATTTATAACGTGTATCTCTATCTACGAGGGCTGTTTTTTAAGTAAGGGCCATTATTTTTTTTAAATTAACCGAACTTTTTTTTTAAAACACATTCATTTTTAGGTTTTACATACCTTCCTTAATTTTTTTCATAGTTGCCTTGTTTATCTAGGCACTTGTCATACCTTAAAACTAAGTTCTGAAATCCCTCTGCATAAAAGTTTGCCGCCTGCTCTGACAACCAAGGATTCATGGCTGTTTTCACTGATTCATCGTCGGCGATGCTCTCGATGGGTACCCAGACTCCTCACGGAAGACCACAAATGAAAGAGATGGCCACTTTCCTCACTTTTTTGACTCGTTATGCCCAAGAAGGGGATGACATGTTGAGTCGAATCATCACAGGAGATGAAACATGGCCCTGACCTTGCTCCGAGCGATTTCCACCTCTTTTCGCAACTGAAACGTCATCTTGGTGGGAAGCGCTTCGCCAACTATGAAGAAGTGAAAACAGCCGTGAATTCTTGGTTGTCAGAGCAGGCGGCAAACTTTTATGCAGAGTGATTTCAGAACTTAGTTTTAAGGTATGACAAGTGCCTAAATAAACAAGACAACTATGTAGAAAAATAGAGGAAGTTATGTAAAACCTAAAAATAAATGTGGTTTCAAAATAAAATGTTCGGTTAATTAAAAAAAAAATAACGGCCCTTACTTAAATAACAGCCCTCGTATATCTTCTCTTTATGTATCTTTTGTATTTCTATGTATATATTGTATATTATCTAATTCTAGTAGTGAGCAATGTAATGTTCACAACACAAATAAATAAATAAATATGGAGAAAGGGAATACATTTTGAGGTTATGGAAGCACAAGCATGGATATGTAATTTATAATTCAGGAAGTAATGACAGCTTTGAAGCAGTTCCGCAGTGTTGTCTTATTAATAATTAATATTGCAGCTTTCAGTCAGTCAACATAAAACGATTCCAACTACTGGAATATGTGGAAAATAACCTGAAATAAATAATAAGTAAGCTGCAATATTAATACAGGGAATGGGCCGTCACATAACAGGTAGGCGGTCTGGGACTTGAAGTAAGGTACTATCCTGGCATTTTCCTGCAGAGGGTGTGCTAAAGCCCAGGGAAAAATCACACTCCGGATGGCCTAACACAATTGTACTAGAATTGTTTAAAATTGGTAAAGACGTGGGATAGTATTTCTGTTTGAAAAGTTGCATGCTGGTTTTATGAAAAATAAATGTGATGCGAGAGAGCTTTGAAGCCATTTTTCAGTGTTGCCGTATTGATAATTAATTTTACAACTTTTCAGTTGGTATGACTGAAAAGTTGCAATATCAATTGTCAGATTTCCTTAAACCTTGTGATTGTGAAATTCTGTTTATTTATGGCCCTTTTTTTTCTTCTTTTCTTTCTATGTTTCCTTTTTTTAGGGTGATTATGACCAGGCATTCCAGTATTACTATCAAGCTACGCAGTATGCACCTCCTAATTTTGTACTACCACACTTCGGTTTAGGCCAGATGTATATCTTCAAGGAGGACACAGAGAATGTAAGTTTTATCGAGTTTCCTACAAATGTACTTGAGTTGGTTGGGTAAGTTACTTCATACAAGTAACTACATTACAGTCTATATTTGATGATGATGATGATGGTTGTTTTAAGGGGTGGAACAGTGAGGTCATCTGCCCCTACCGTTCTTCTTCTTCATTTCCCGGTTCCAGTGATCTGGGTCGGGGTGTTAATCAAGGACCTCCATACTTTTCTGTCTCTCCACCACTCTCGTTCCTCTTCCAGTCCAACCTCCACTTTCACTCCTATTTTCTCAACGCTCTCCCTCACTGCATCGGGAATCGGTCTTCTTCCATTCGCATCATATGTCCATACCATTTTAGCTTACTGATCTCGATTTTGTCTTGTACTTTAGGAATCCTGTTTTCTCCCTAATTTCCTTGTTTCTGATTTTGTCTCTGCGGTCTTTCCAATTATACCTCTAAGGCAGTGGTTCCCAACCTTGGCCAGCTGACCCCCCCCCCCCCCCCCTCCCCTCCTCCCTGGTTACTTCTATAACCTCTTCGATACACTGACGTGGAGGATATAGACCTAACCAAATAACACTACATAATGGAATAATTATTTCTGAAAATATAATATGAAGTATGCGCTTTATATCTATTACATACTAACTTCATTTTAGCACAATACAAAGAACACACTTTCACAATAAATCCTTAACTTAGTCAAGAATGCAGTGAGGGTTGACACTGTTTTCTCTTAGTAAGGTTCGGTATGATTGGCTTGATATTTGACAGAGCATAGCGGAGATCACTTGCAACATCATGTCGACAGTGCTGCTTTGTTTTTATGACACTCAGCGTTGAAAATTCTTAATCGCATATACGTATGTCGTTGAAAATTGGATAATTACAAGCAATGCAACTTTGGCTATTTCAGGATACACTGCAAGACGTTTACCCAAAAGTCACCTAGTCCTATTATTTCGGAATCATCTCTCAGGCTTGACTTTGCTCCTTACAACACAGCAAATTCCTTATTTCACCTCCAACCTCGCAGCTCCGCAAAGGTTTGTGCCGACAGTTGGCAATTACCAGCGCTTTTGAACGAAAGACTTGGCGCGACAATCACTTGGAGAGATTCGAAAAATGTTATTATACAAAATTGTAATATTCGAGTTAAAAAAAAATAATCTGGAAACCCTTGATAAAGCTCCACGCCCCCCAGGTTGGGAACCCCTGCTCTAAGGAACTTCATCTCTGCCGCCTGGATTCTACTTTCCTCCCGTTTAGTTGTTGTGAACGTGCCTGCTGCATACATCAATATAGGTGTGTGATATGTAGAGCCCTGCGCGGATGCGGATATCCACAAAATTTTTCTCCGTGCGGATAAAGTGTGCATGACTGTCCGGTTAGCGGATAAGCTACGAATAATGGTTTAGAGTATATTTGCGGATAGTTTTTAGAATACAAAGTTGAACTGGATTTTTCTGATTAATTTTAGTTTTTGCTAAGATGTGCGTCTTTCACGTTTCTTGTTATTTCCCTATTTGCTTTCACTTGGATCATATGAAAATAATAGAGAAGTGAGAGAAGCCTATCATGGAAATATCCTCAATTAGTGTTGACTTTTGTAGAAAAAAATAGTACTTTCTACCTGCGTGGGTATATTCGACGACTAAGTAGCCAGCCTGTGTTTTACATGGCCTTACTCAGACGGACAAAACTCAGTCAACATTTCTTGCGATAGCCTAGGGGAACAAATTTCTATTCAAATGTCTAAAATATGTGCTGCTTTAATACTTTTCAAAAAAATAAAAATATTATTGTAATGTCAGCGAATTTTGATACGGTAACAAACGTGCGGATACGGATAAGAGTCGTGCAGATGCGGATAAGGTTTTGTTTATCCGCGCAGGGCTCTAGTAATATGTTGAATCTGCCCCTACCGTTACTTACCAAAAATAATAACCTAGTTTAAGTTACACAAAGTAATGTCACTGGAGTTGAATGATCCATTCCGCACCTATCCATTCAGCAGCTGTTTTGTCGATCTGACATTGGTTTACTACACCGCTTGCAGTCCTGGTTGCACTGCTCTGCGCCCTGCACACGAGGAATTTTATGTGCTTGTGAATCCCTGATTAAACAGGTTAAAACATGAAGATAAATTAATTGATGAGTTTTAGGCAAATTTTACATTTGTTGCTAAAAATGCTACATAACACGAACTCAATATGTCTATTATCGTAATATGCGTAAACATTGACCATTATGACAATGGTAATAATTAATAACCGTGTTGACTGATAGTATTTTGTAGTGTTTGACTAGGCGGTTTTAATAAGATAATAAATCTACTAACTTAGTTGAAACCCGTCAAAACATGATGGATAATGGCAAAAATGTTTACTGAAGAAGCTTCTTATATAAGTTACATGCTTTGTACGATTACTTTTTGGCACTATTGCAACTTTAAGGGTGTCAAAAGATAGCACTCTAAACATTGCAACATAATGCTGGTCATGACTGAAAAACGTGATGAGGTAAATAGACCAATACGTTCTAGAGTTTCTCCTTGAGCTTTATTGATTGTGATAAAGCATGCCGAGCGAATAGGAAATTGTTGCCTATTAAAAGGAAATGTACTGTACATGTAAGTGTTTTATCGGAAGGTGATAAATCAAGTCGTAGGATTTGAGCTCTCTGCTTAATATTACTGCACCTATTATATCCGAATCCAAGCAATTTCTTAAATTAATGATTCCATATAGGAGTCCTTGGGAAGGGGAGCGTGATGGCGTGGTGGCTTAGCTGCTCGTCTTTCACCCGGACGGCTGGGGATCGAATCCTGGTGACAGCTGGGCGAAATTTTCATCTGAAAAATCACGTGGCGTCAGGAAGGGCATCCGGTCTTAAATCCCCGGCCAAAACCAAAATGAGCCGGGTTGGCTCCGGCGACCCCAATTAATTGGGATAAGCCGTAGAGGATGATGATGATAGGAGTCCTTGGGAAACGAACAGATTTCTAAGGAGCATAACTATGGCTCAAACGTTCGGAGTATGTGGAGGCAAATCACTTAATTACAAGGAATTGAAGTAGCTAGCTTTCATCTTCAGTATCTAATCTGTTAATGCTGATGTATGTGTTTGAACTGCTGGATATAAGTTCAATGACTTTTAAATTAATATCATTACATTGTTGCAGCCTGTCAAATATTTTATATTCTAGCAGGTCAATTTTACCATCACAACAGTAAAGGCCAAAGTAACCACACGTAGATTAACGCAAGAGAAATACAATGTAGAACAATGTTTACATTGGATCATCAAGGACCTTACACTCTACTGCATAATATCTGGAATTGTTTCTGAAATGGTCTATTGATATTGGATTTTAAAAGTGGCTTCGTATTATTCGATAACACTATAGTGTCCTGCATCAATGGAGCCGCTAAATATTAAATGGCAAATAATACTTCCATTGCTGAAATCAACAGCGTAGTTAGACTCATTACTCGGAACAAATAATCATTAGAGATACGGGAAAATCGCTATTGCGATAAATGCGAATTTTACTTTTTCTCCTTTTTTCAACTACCTGGTAACTAATATGACTATGTATACCCAAAATTTGCGAAACTGAATGTGTGACAAAGTGCGATAACTAAGGGTTCTTGCGAATTATTCCCATAAATGCGATAAATGCGAAAAGTGCCAAATTTACCGATTAATGTTGACTATTATGTTTTATTACATTTTCGCGTCGCAACTTCGAAATTTGCGGGGGGTATTCGGGTATATACGGTATATTAAGTGCTTATGCCATTTATCAGAAACACCCATATTTCCAATCCTGCACATATTTGAATTAGTTTCCGTGCGTATTATTTTGTACCTGTTTATTGTACCTGGTGATGAACTTATAAATGCTACAAAATGCTGATTTTTAAATTTCAAAATGCTCCAAAATGCTATTTTTCAAAATGAAAGTACTACAAAATCAATTTCAAAATGCTATTTTCTCATATCTTTAATAATCATTAAACAATTATCTTTTATGACCAGTGTATTCACCGTCCAGAGACTTTCATACTCAAGTTGGTTGCTGAGGAGAATGCGATGAGACTGATCACCTATAATAAAATCCTTATAATTGTTCCTGCCAGTGAATTTTTTTACCATAGCTTGAAAACTCAGCTCAGAATGACGTTCCTCATTTTGATATAAACAGTACGAAACTGCTCTAAATCAGCGATTTCCATCACCTGTTATAGGTTATGGCAGTACATTTTGCAGGGGAACATAGAATCACTTCGCCAACTACTGGATTGAGCATCGTTGTCGGCTTTAACTCGTTTCCGAGTATACATCTTCTTCCAAAACAGTCTAAAATAATCTAAGGTTGAGGTCTGTGGGCATGTTTGCGGTGACTGAACAGCCCAATGCGTGCATGAAACAAACGTCCACACAGATCACACAGAACTGTTGGTGGAGGGCTTGGCTGTGCTGCACGGAGCTTTCGTGCTTGTCGCTTGGCCTTAACAATTCTACGACGTTCTTCTTCAAACATTTTGACAGCAGCCTGGATGGTCTGGCGCCAAGTTGAACGGTCTTTAACAAGCTGGTCCCAGGTTTGTGGATTGAGTCCTGTTAACTTCATATTCTGCTTAAATAGGTCCTTGTAACGTCTCTTAGGCCTCCATGAGGTCTGGTGCCGGAGGTGAGTTCACCATACAGAACCTGGCGTGGTAGTCTCGTATCATCCATCCGATGGACATGTCCAATCCATCTAAGTTTATGACCAATGATGGATGATTCTATACTATTAGCAAGCGCTTTCTCAAGAACATCAAGATTGGTGATGTGGTCTTCCCACTTTATCTTAAGGATGGATCGAAGTTTCTGTTGATGGAAGCGCTCAAGCTTTCGGAAGTCATGTCGATAGAGGGTCCAGGTTTCACAGCCATACAACAATGTTGAGATGACAACAGCTTGGTACACCATGAGCTTCGTCTTCACGGTCAGATCTTTATTCAAGAAGACCCAGTGTGATAGTCGCCCAAATGCCGCATGGGCAGCACCGATTCTCTTCTCAACATCCTGCCCACAATTGCCGTGTAGAGGTAGCAGACTGCCCAGATACGAGAAGTGGTCTACCTGCTCCAATGGAGTATCTGAGATAGAAATGTTGAAGTGCGGAAGGGAAGTGCCTGGTGAGGGTTGTGCCAGAACCTTGGTCTTCTGAACATTAATGGTGAGACCAAAACGTTCACATGCATTCTTGTAGCAACTAACAGTCTGTTGCAACTCCACTGGCGTGAGTGTAGGCGATGCCGCATCATCTGCATACAACATATTGGAATGAGCATAGACCTATACTCAATACTCACTTCGGCAGTCACCCTAATGGAGGCAGTTTTAGAATTCTATGTCCGGTGCATGACAAAAATCGTATTAACACATGGAAGCCCACCCATTCTTGGCTATCGCCCCGGATCCCGGGTTACATTCCCTGCTCTGCCAAGAAATTTAATTCTGGTCTGAGGGCAAAAAACGGGGCACACTCAGTCTCTTGAGGTATAACTAAGAATAGGAAGGTTCGATTCCCACCCCAACAATCTTGGATGTGGTTTTCCGTGGTTTCCCACTTCCACTCAAGGCAAATACCAGGATGGTTCCTAACTTAAGGCCTCGGCCGTCTCCTTGCCATGCCCACCTTAATTACAAATACACACATTAATGCAGCCATCACAATAACACAGGTTATCAGAGAAATGTTTACACATACACACCAAAGTACAGGGGGCTGAGTGACCACGATGTTGGAGCCCTTTCAAACGAATTATGTTTGCCAAGTGTGTCTCATGGCGAAAGCAATTGTGGACATGCGCGAGTGCCTGGTAAACTACTTTTTTTCTTTAATAATTTAAGAGTATATCGACGGTGCATAATTATAACTTTTAGTCTAGGACGCCACCAACTTGACCAACGAAGCATTGGGAAGAAATTGCAATATTAAGGTACACAAACAACATACACATTCAACTGTCAGTTAATGTTCTTCAACATTTCCCTTGTTTTAAGCTCTATTCCAGTATACATATCGTAAAAACATCATAGAAAATATTCCCCTCCTTTATAATTCTCATAAATAACTAATCACGTGAAAACGCGCCATGTCTCGTGTTTTAAATATCTGCCATCTGTTGTCAGTTACTGGAACTGATTGCAGTTATTCAAACGGCGTTTTGGTTAGTTGTTGGCGATTTACAAAAGAAAACGCCTTTTGTTTAAATATATAGATGACAACGTAAATCGTGGAGAATTCCTTAGGTTACGGGAGTAATAAAATTAAAATATGTTAAGACAATGTATACTCATAGCCAGAAATAATAATTGGGGAGTAAAAATACATGTCTGAGGTGGGACTCGAACTCCTTCAACTATGCAAGAATTCATTCCTGAGTCCGCAATGTTACCCCTGAGCCACCCAGACAACGGATTTCGATTGCAATATTAAGTTATCTAAACATCAAACTCACTCAAATGCCTGTTGAAGTTCTTCAATATATCCCTTCCTTTATGTATCTATTCCAGTATATATCGTTAGAACATCATAATGCGATATTTTCTCTCTTTTTAATTCTCATAAACAACGATCACACTACGGTGCGGTGGGTATTTTATCCGCCATTTCTCTCGTGAAAGAACGCCATTGTGCGCACGCGCAGTCGCCACAAATATTACATTTTTCTTTAATCATTTAAAAATATACAGTACCCTAACATATATCTTCCTTTTAAAGACACTCTGCAAATCTACATGCCAAGAGCTCTCGTTAGAATGCATTACGAAGTCAATCGGTTAAGACGTTTTCTCAATCTCGATGTTACAAAAATCAGCTTAGTGTTTTAAATATATAGATTATCGTAGCCTATCCACTTTTATCTGAATCTCCTCTTGTTGATTAGCTTGGTGTAATGCATACATATTGTTATTTATATTAGAATAGTTTACTGCAATTATTTTACATACATGAGTGCTAATTTTGCATATATTAACATGTTGCATAATATTCATCTTATTTGATTGTGATTGTATTTTTCTGTATTGTTACATGTAGGCTGCCCAATGTTTTGAGAAGGTGTTGAAAGCGCAACCAGGAAACTATGAAACAATTAAGATCTTGGGATCTTTATATGCAAATTCAACTAGTCAGTCTAAGCGAGACATAGCCAAGAATCACCTTCGGAAGGTAACGGAACAGTTTCCAGATGATGTCGAGGCGTGGATTGAGTTGGCTCAGATTTTGGAACAATCTGACCTTCAGTTAGCTCTGCAAGCGTATGGAACTGCGATAAAAATTCTACGAGACAAGGTGCAGGCTGACATACCACCTGAGATCTTAAATAATGTTGGAGCTTTACATTATAGGTAAGTTTAATGGTGAGATGATTGACTTTGGAGGAACATTGACTAAATATTGCAAATTGGATTTTGTTTATACTTTATTGTTTGAGTTTTCTAAGGCAGATGCCAGTAAGTTCTTTGTTTTTACCACAAAATATATTTTTGTCTAAAGCTGATGGAATGGAATCCGGGCTAGCCATAGGAAACAACATATTTTTTCGAATAGAATATTTTTTCTATTTGCAGCCATAACGTCAGGATAAATGATGATACTCATGGCATATAACCTTCATGAATGTGGAGTTATTTACTAAAACAGCCACAAAAGAGACAGCAAGGGAGAGGAAAAAAAGTTCTCTCTTAAAAACAAAAATAAAAACAGGCACCGAGTTGTGTTTTATTGTACAACCTAATGAATACCAGTCTGCAGCGTTACAACTACGCCACGATAGATGTTTGCAGAAATAGTTCATTGTAACTATAGGTATCAAGCCACTTCTGACCATGGTCCAACGACGTGTAAAATTGTCTCTTCAAATAGCCGTGGCACTTTGAGGCAACTTACATTCAAGATTGTGGCCACTTTTATTTTTTACATCCACTACCTACTGTGCTGTAGATCAACCATACAGCTTGGTCTTGCTGTGTTTTAGTGTTTAGGCCCCTGGCAGAACTCTGGGGCACTCCCTCACTTTAGCTTTCCTTGTTACCTAAAGATCTGTTTCATACTCAGTATCAAATTTATAACATTCCAGACTATGCAGTGATGACTAATGGTGTTGTGGAAGGAACTTTTTATTCTGTTCGTAGGACACTCCCGGTCAAATGTAATGCATGGGCTTTCTGTGTAGTACAGTGGGTAAAGTGTTTGTCAGGAGTTGTGGGATTGAACCCAGTACAGTCGTTTGGAATTTAAGGGTGCTTAAATGTGAAACTCACATCAGAAGTTTACGGACATGTTGAAGATCACTTCCAGGACATAGTTCAGACACCCTGGGGTCTCTAGAGCCATAGTAATTGGAAATGAATGTTAAATCTTTGACTAGAAACTTTAGACGACTAATACAGGGTCTCTCACTCAAAGTGGGGCCGGCCGCGTGGCGAGTGGAGGGTCGGACGAGCACATGGCAACTCAGTGAGCTTGGGGTCGAGAGAGCGCCTGTACAGATCGCGTGTAAATAACAAGCACACATGAAAACATATAATCAAAGTAAAATCATTGTCACAGAAGATGTTGGAGAATGTATTCCACCTGCATCTGCACATTTCTGGCATCTTCTAAGGAAATTTTCATTTACATACCCCTCAATTTCTCTCGTGATATTTAGTTTGAGATCATATAGTGTATTGTTATATAAACCTTATATTTCAATTGTCCCCCATAAATACAAATTTAAGCAATAGGATTTAACACTCTGCAATACTGCGTTATAAAATTTTGAAACACAATAACAATAATTAAACAATAACCACGTACACACGTTACAAGCTTATAACATGTATAACTTAAAATAGGCTATAAACGATATAACGGAAGTCAACTTTACTCGTCAAATCCTGCGTCACAACTGTCTCAGCTCCGTGTTGCAATGTGCTCGTCTGACCTTCGGCTCGAACTTCTACCTGCAGTGCTGCGTCAGCCGTGAGTGAAAGACCCTGTAGAAGTCTCCAATGAAATGAATGTGATTATTAAAGATGCTCCACCTTCTCACCGCATACTCCGCTTTTCTTACCGTTTATTTTCTACTGTAAATGTTGTACTGTATAAAAGCTGTCTACTAAAGCAGTTGCTATTTCTGTTCATAGATACTGAAAATGAATTGTTCAGTAGAGCATTACAATCAAATCATTTGATAAGTAAAGAAAGGTGTAAGTCATTGCATTCATTCATTTTTTCCCCCCCTATTATGCAGTTGGAATATATAGTTTAGCTCATTAATCCATTTTCTACCTCTGAAGTATTATATTAATTCTCTGCAATGTATCTGTTTCAATACAAATGAACAGTGTGTTAAAGACTTCTTTTAGAAAGCCGTAATGTCATTTTGTGTGCTTCTTTTGTTTTTTCAGGTTGGGTTGTCTCGAAGAATCGAAACGTAATCTGGAAGAGTCATTGAAACGTTCTAAGACTGAAGCTCAGCATGATTCTCAATACTACAACTCAATTGCCATAACATCAACATATAACTTGGCAAGACTGTATGAATCTCTTTGTCAGTTTGACCGTGCTGACAAACTCTACAAAGATATTCTGATAGAACATCCAAGTTATGTTGATTGTAAGTTTTGAACTTCATTCATTTCAATATGAAATGTTTTGCTAGAATAGACAGTACAATGTTTTCTATAAAATCTGGTTCCAACTTTTCTCAAAGTGTCTTTGTATTCAGCTGAGGTTCATAGTTTTTGTTGTATTTAATATGAGTATGTTTACAAGTTCCTGTGCTAATTTGTGTATTTTCGTTGTTTGTGTGTTTGCCACTATTGCGAGATCAGGTTTAAGGTGAAGTACACAACATGGGGAGTAGTATAGATCAGGGGTTCTCAAACTTCCTGTACTCGAGGACCCCTTCAATTATTTATGTAGTCATTGCGGACCCCTCAAAACTGCCTTTAATTTTTGTTGTAATTTTTTTAATGGTTGTCATTTTAAAAGATAAAAAATTTATACCAAAAAATGGTGGGTTGTAAAAACAATTAATCCGTTTGTTTTAGTATATATATACTTTATTTAAATTGGAATAAATACTGGAAAAAACATGACTTACATAAGTATACCCAATTTTCTTAATTACAGTAGGAGTAGACTTTAAATCCAATCTTAGAATAAAAAGTTATCAGTGTTTTTACCGTTACTTTAGTGAGAACCCTGGTACTGTTTTTTGCTTTTAACTATCTCTAAAATGTTGGGATTTACTTTAGAAAGCTTTAGCCTTAAATCGGTTTCAATGTTCTTCAGTTTGTTTCTTTTTGCTGGCTTCAGGTTGCACAGTTCAGAAAAGGCGCGTTCACACAAATATGTCGTACAAAAGGGCACAATATGTTCGAGGGCTCTTTTGACAAGTTCTAGTACCTCAGCTTGTACAAGTAGCCAAAACCTTGCCAAGTTATTTTCTTCATAAACAATCTCCCAGGCTCTGCTGCACGAGAGTTCCACCAATTGGTCTTGCTCAGTATCAGATAGGTCGATGCGGTTACCAATTCTTTTCTTCTTGAATGGATACTTCATCCAATCATTATTAGGATTAGGTTCAGGAAAGTAACTTCTCAGACTCTAAGCTAGGCCTGTTAAATGCTCAGCAAACAGTTCTTTTGTATATGTAGGCATCTCTTCTTCAGATGTTATTAAGAATTCCTGCAACGTTGTAAAATTGTTGTATGAATTCTTAAGCATACTGTCAGACCAAAGCTGCAGTTTTCCTATCATAGCTTCTACTTGCTCTTCTACACGGAATATGTCAGTGTCAGACCCTTGAAGTTTCGTATTGAGGACATTCAAAAGCTGGAAGATATCTGCCAAATATGCAACCTTGATTAACCACCAAAAACTCACACAACTTGTCTTTGAGAAGAAAGTTTTCATATTTTTCTTCCAAAAGAAATATTCTAATTTCATCACGCATGTCAAAAAAACGTATGAGGACATTACCTCGGGAGAGCCAGCGAACTTCAGTGTGAAGCAAGAGCTGTACATGCTCACTTCCAATTTCTTCACAAAGCTGAGTAAAAATACGAGAGTTCAAAGGTCGGGCTTTAATATAATTTACGACTTCCACAACTGCTTTTAATGATGTTTCTACATCGTCTGGCATTTGTTTTACAGCCAATGCCTCCCTATGAATAGAGCAGTGAGTCCACTTAACTTTGGGAGCGACAGACTTGACACGAGCAATTAGGCCTGTCTTTTTGCTGGCCATGGCCCCTGATCCATCGGTACTCACACCAACACAACGTTGCCAGTCCAAGTCATTTGATAAAATAAAATCATTTAATGCTTCCAAAACATCATGAGCATTGTTATGAAGAATCTCTTTGCAAAACAAAAGCTCTTCTAAAAGCCAATTTTCATTTTCATACCTAACAAAGGCTAACAAGTGAGATTTGTTTGATAGGTCTGTACTTTCGTCAAGCTGCAAAGCGTAGGCTACATTTTTGTAGATTTTAACCTACAAAGTAACTGCTCTTCAATATTTTGAGACATGTCATCAATTCGACGTTTTATAGAATCGTTTGAAAGTGGAACTCTACTTAATTCCTTAGCAGCTGCCTCTCCTATCATTATATTACACATTTTTTTTTGCCGCTGGTAAGATTAGTTCTGCAATCGTATATGGCTTTCCAGATTTAGCTATTAGTAATGCTATTTCGTATGAAGCCACAGTAGCTTTTTCAGCAGCGCTACCTGACGCCATTTTCTCCATTGATGTTTTCATCTTTTCCATTTCTTAGACGTTTTATTTAAAAAAACTCAAATGACTTATCAGCAAAGTCTGGATGTTTCGTTTCTAAGTGCCTCCTTAATTTCGCAGGTTTCATAGTTTCATTGGAAAGAATCTCGTAGCATAACACGCACTGTGGTTTTTGTTCGTCATTAGATTGCACAAAACCTAATTTTAAATACTCTTCAGAATATTTGCGGCGCTTAACAATCTTACGTAAATCAGTGTTGCAGCTAGAACTAGCTACTGAAATTGAGCAGCTAACCTCACATTCACGATCATTGTCTCTTTCTAATTTATCAACTGAATGTTTTACAGTCCCTGTCTTTAACCAACGATCCATGATACAGGCCCAAAATTAACACTTCCTTACGTAAAATGTTTCCACCATTAAAAGTTAAACATCACAACAAAGCAAAACAAACCATCACGACAAGCATCAAAATAGCGACAAAAGTCAACTGAATAGCAGATGCCGATACGTTTGCTCCACTGACAGAACAGATGACAGACTAGGTGTGTTAGTGGCTAGCCGCAGGGTAGCCACCCGTCGAAAACAATATTGACCTGATCATACGATTGGCTAAGCTTGCCACGCACATATTTTGTAATACAAACTAAAACTTTTATTTGCAGAAACAGGAGTTCTTGGTATGAGTAATTAACAAAATTATATTCGAATATTTTTTGCGGACCCCTGAAAATATGGTTGCGGACCCCCGGGGGTCCGCGGACCACACTTTGAGAAACTCTGGTATAGATCACGATACATTGCACTACCAAATGGCGGCATCCATGACGACATGGTAGACACTAAAGGTTTAAACGATGAACACAAATTACCTATTGTCATTAGTCTTACATCCCTTTTAACTACTACGCTTGGGTGCTGAAATTATTTCCTCAATGGGGTTCTTTAACGTGTCAGTAATAATAATATCGTATGGCCTCTGGTGCCGGGTGCAAGCTTGGTTATTTAATTAATTAATAGTATAATTGCGCACGAAAGTGCATTTGGAATGAATACATCATAGGCTAATATCACAAACACTGTGAGATGAGAAGTTAAATAGACCAGAGGTGCATGGTTTCCACCGGCCTCCACCACAAACCGCGCTCGAGACCCGGATCCCACCAGCCCACCGACCAGTGCGCGCCCCACATTACATGATCCTTTGTCTGTGATCGATATCATAATAATAAAGGAACTGCGGAAAAATGTGCATTACATTTTCGAGTACTCCAATAAGGACAGTGTTCTCTCAGAGCATTTACTAAAATGATATCGACCACACTGTTTAGCACATAATATGCACACACACTGCTCAGAAGGTCCATGAAAGCCACGCCGCACGCACAGCTTATGATGGAAGCCGTACACAGCAAGTCTATTCAGACCACTCCTCATTTCATTGTTCGATTCAGTCCAATTTCTCTGAGACATGGCATCAGTCCCATAGAATTCTATGTCGATTTCCGCTCACTTTCTTTGTCTCATCCTTAGGAATTCCTGTTCCTGTCCAGTAGAAGGCAACTGCAATCGAGATCTTAAGTCTTCAACAAGAAAAGTTTCCCTGGCAAGTTCATAAACAAGTCGGGAGTGCGTGTATTTTGATACTCCCAGGGCAGCCTTTAAGTATCGCACTTTGACTTTTTCAATTGATCTGAGATCGCTCAAACTTAATTTATCCCAGACTAGGTCTAACCCATATGTGAGGATCGGAACAATCTTGGCATCAAAGATTGCTAAGGCGGATTTCAGTGAAAGTCGAGATATGTTTCTAATATCGAAAATAGCTTTAGTGGCCGGTGCCACCCGCTGTTTTATGTGAATCCTGAAGGATTGCATGGTAGTTTGTAGAGTCAAGCCTAGATAGGTGAAGCTATTTAAAATTTGAAGGGGAGTTTGTTTCAAAATTATACTGTCGTCCTTGGGCGCTCGTCCGCCTTTCCTGAAGATCATATATTTCGTTTTCTCGACGTTAACCTGCAAATCGTTGGTAGACGCCCATGCCTCCAGAGAGGAAGCAGCCGATTGTAGCTCACTGATGTCACGGGAGCCCAGAACCATATCATCCGCATAAATGTACAGTTTTATTTCCGGTGAGTCTTCTTTAATCGCTCGAACAACATCGTGGGTTGCGACATTAAAAAGAAAGGGACTCAGGGGGTCTCCCTGAAGCACACCATTTGTTTGCAATATCTCTTTCGATACTGTTACATTGTCAGAAATTTGAACGTAGTTACTTCTTAATATATTATGGATCAGAAGCTTTGTTATTTGACACCTAGAGGGTAGCTTGCATGTCGAATTTCGTTGTTCCTTGACTATGAAAGTCAAGGAGGTTAGATGTTAGATAACTATGCTCCTTGAACACTATAGCGCTTTCTAGTAGAGAAATGAGGAACTTTGTGTTGGCGGGAAACTCCCGAGATTAATTTTGCCATTATGAACTCGGCCTACTGAATTCAAATGGGTTCTTTGACATGCCAACATCGTATGACATGTGTATCGTATTTTTGCCGCCTTTCAAAAATCACTTACCACGGCCAGGAGCGAACCTGCAAGCTTGAGGTTAGTAGACAGACACGATATCCACTCACCCACCCTCTTCTTCTTCTTCATTTCCCGTTTCCAGTGTTCTGGGTCGGGGTGTGAATCAAGGACCTCCATAATTTTCTGTCTCTCCACCACTCTCTTCCTTCTTCTAGTATATCTTCTACTTTTACCCCTCTCTTCTCTATGCTCTCCCTCACTGTATCCATCCACCTCTTCCTAGACCTTCCCCGTTGCCTCTTTCCTGTTACTTTCTCTGTAAATACTCGCTTGGGGACTCTTGTCTTCACCCATTCGCATCATGTGTCCATACCATTTCAGCTTACTGATCTCTATCTTGTCTTGTAGCTTTGGGAATCCAGTTCTTTCCCTAATTTCTGTGTTTCTGATTTTGTCTCTTCGTGTCTTTCCAATTATTCCTCTAAGAAACTTCATCTCGGCTGCCTGGACTCTGCTTTCATCCCGTTTTGTTGTTGTTCGTGTGCCTGCTGCATATGTCAATATAGGTGTGTAATATGTTGAGTACATGACTTTCTTACATTTCTCTGGAACATCCTGGTTCCACACCATACCCACCGTGGCAAGCTAAATATACTGAACGGCTCCCTCGCTTTTCTGCACCCTCAAATACCAACTGACTGCACCAGGATTCAATCCTGCAACCTTGGGAACAGCAGGCAAGAACGTTACTGCTGCACCATACAGCCAGTTCACAAGTGACTGATCGTAACAAGTGAGCGATCAAAAGAAAGAGAACTGCCCTCAGCAGTGATGAATTGCACTCTGATTTCATAAATATTGACAATTTGTTTAAAAATTGTGAATAAACAAGACAATAGTCCCTAGCAGAACTGTGTCACGCCAAGCCCGCATGCCAATAAAGCAGGGTGCATGGTTTATACACACGAGTCCGCTAGTAAGCAATATTACGGTATGTTATTTAATAGGGCTCAGAATTCTAGGTGCTAAAAATCGGAAAAAATATTTCTTCTTCTTCTTCTCCTTCGCAAATAGGTCACTTAGGACCACGCGGAATCAACATTTTCTGAGCTTTCCTCCTTGCCCAATAGTTCTTCATTTTCACTGATTGCTGTAATTTATGTTCCTCCGACCAGGTACGTCGCTGTGGTTTCTTCTCATCTTCCTCAAATCCCCTTGTGTGAACAATTTTCCGGATCATGTTTCTATCTTGTAAATTTGGTGAACCCAATTCATTAAGGTATTAAAATTTCTGAAATATGTGACAAAAAGAGTAAAAATATTTAATTATAATTTAGTTTATTAATGACAACATAAACAATATGCAGTATTCACGAATCCAATTTATGCTATGCCTCACTGACTGCTGAAGAATTACAATACACAATGAGATACATCTTCAGGTTGTCCATCACAAATGACCGACGATTATCGCGAAACACTTCTTCTGAAGGCGCGAAATTGCGGCAATATATTTCTTGCCCTCGAGGTGTGGGGTAACTTGAGATCGCTGTTTGGTCTTGATTGCTTTCCCACATTGTTGGCAGAACAGCGCCCCCGTCAGAAGTGAAATCATCCTTAAATTCTGCAACATACTGCTGCAGACGATAAATTTTAGTTGCTTTTACTTTAGGCATCCCCGGCTTCCACAGTGAGTGGGACGGGGTGTCAAGATAAGAAAGACATAGCTGCAAGTTGACTTATGCTCTGTATGGAGGTTAGATAGCTCACAGGTTCTTCCCCGTTGAAGTAACACAGAACAAAAATGCAATAAACTGGAAGATCTAGCATACTGATTTAAAAGAAATGTAAATATTATGTATTTTATGTGCTAATAAGTGAAAAGAAGGAATTTATGTATTTATACACAAAATGTTTAAAATATGTATTTACATAAGAAAATATGTATTTACCTAAAAATCCGAGCCCTAGTTATTAAATTATGTGTTATTAATCCCAATTGTTACATACTGTATGTTTGATGAGAGTTGATCGAAAAGAAATGCATAACCACTTTTTTTTTAAAGAAATAATGCATAGATAGGGAAAGTATAAGTTATTCACAATGAAACTGCTCCTTGTAGGTATGTTTTGGCATTTCTCCCATCATGACACCAGTTTCAACACATGTTGTCCATAGACTTCTGTTTTCTGGGGGTAGGTATGGTGTTGTGCAAGGGCTAAATGACCGCTATTTTGCTAAGTCCCTGAATGAAATAAGAACAACGACTGACTGATGTAACTTCTTCATCCTAGGTAGCATTGGTCACCCAGAAATTCCTTCATTGGCCCAAAGGGATAAACATTAGAGACTGTGTGTCATCTGGACTGTGAGGTGGATGTTAGAGCATCTCTCAGCCAAATCACACTCGTTTTGCTTCAATAGATGTTGGAACATGATGTCGAGTATAGTCATGGAGCAGTTTGACATTTGCAAGTTCCCATTTATGGTGTGATAAGTGCATGATACAACATTATCGATTTTCTTTAATTTCTATTGGCATTCATAGTGTTCCTGCTGACACGAACCTCTTCTAGCAGAATGCCTTGCATATTTTAAAACCGTGCTGTTAATAATTTTATTAATGCAGCCAATGGCCATGTATTTTTCTTTTCAGGATGGGTCAGGGAAGGGATTATGAAATGAAATCGACCGTGGATCTATCGAATGGAACCGTCCCGGCATTTGCCTGGTAGTAAAAATGGGAAACCACGAAAACCATTTTCAAGACGGCCGAGGTGGGATTCGAACCCACTCTCTCCCGATGCCAACGAGACACGAGGTAGCGCGTTAGCACTCTCGGCCACCTCGGCCTGTTGCTGCTGTTAATGTACAGCAGTTACTACCCTACCAGCGAATTGTTACCGGCCACACGCCTGTGATAGACGTGCAGTTGTCGCCAGCGAAACCTCATCGTGTGTCATTTGTGTGCATGATTCATGTTGGGTCGTGGCTGTGGGTTGTGTTCTCATTGTATGACTGTACATGCGTTCCTCTCTTGCCTCGGAACCGCTCGCTGCAGCCATAATGAGGCGAGATGACGTAATGTATACCCTACAGCTGCGCTCCACAGCTAGCGGTAACAATTCCCTGGTGGGGTAGTACTTTTCATTCGGAACATGGCATACAAACATGTTTCATACAACACTCTTTGAAAAAATCTGCATCACCTGATGGTTTGGCATGGTTCATACAATTACCCATACACACCCCGAAATATTTCCTTGGACTTTGTCCTTTTGCCCACAAAGAACAGACTATAACTCTTTGCCCTTCAAATGATGACAACACCATCAGGCATTCTATCATTGCTCAGTAGTTCACATCAAGATTGAGTTCTGATAGAACGAGTGACTTTACTGTTGTGACCCAAAATATTTGTCAGTGAATTTTCAATGTCCTAGGCACAATAATACTAGTTAGTTATTGAGTCTTTAAGGGGCTGAACTACGAGGTCATCTGCCCCACACAGTAATACTATGTCAAAGAATTGCTGTGCGTTATTTTTTGATCCTGCTTAATATAATTCAATATAATTGAATTTGTGATTTTAAAATGCTATAAACCACCGACTTAAATGATGATTTGTTTGTTACAGGTTACTTACGTCTAGGTTGTATGGCACGAGATAAAGGCCACATTTATGAAGCATCTGACTGGTTTAAAGAAGCCCTTAGGTTTAATAGTAAGCACCCAGATGCATGGTCCCTTCTGGGTAATCTTCATCTCGCTAAAATGGAATGGGGTCCAGGCCAGAAGAAGTTTGAATTGATTCTTAAGGTGAATAAGTATTTGAATAAGTGTAAGCATTTTGATGTGTACAAAAGTTCTGATATTTTTTACATCCAGTTTCAAAATGCCTAACGATTCATCAGTAATTGTAAGATCCTGCCAAAGCTCATAGAGAGTCGTGGGATTAATTAACTGAAAGTACTTACAACACAAGTGGTTTGACCAATATTTTAAGCACTGCCATTTTGTGATGAAAGCAAGCCACTTTCTTCAGCGATACTATGGAGGTTTCCACCAACCACTTCCACTAAACAAACATATAACATCTAATATAGCAAAATCTTCTAACAAAGAATATACCTAGGTAATGGTGTAGAAATATTAACTTTGCCTTATAAGCAGGAACATGCAGAAGGCGAGGTTATTTTAAACATATATATATAAAAACAATGTTGTTATAAAAGTAATCTGGTCACAAAATTTATGACCATACATATAAAGAAGGAAGCTTGTGGTTTTATGTGACTGCTAATCTCACGATCATGAGGTACGGTACCTCCATTTTATGTGGAATCCGAATCACAGGGCGTGATAATTTACTTTGAAAATCTCACATGCATTGACCAGAAAACGAACCTGTTTCACCTTGGTGAGAGGCAAGCAGCTTGACCACTGTACACTACGCCCCTTAACCATACAGATAAGCCACCAACTTTGTAGAATATTGCATGACGTGCATAGCTCTGAAGGCAATAACTGACAAAATGACGAGATTTTCTTGCTTCAATTTTTCTATAAGAGTAATAATATGCCTATATGACGAATTTTATTCTAATTGTATGTGAACCCTGTGTAAGTAGATCGCCGGCCCCGTGGGGTTGGGGTGGCGCGCCTGCCTCTCACCCGGAGGCCCCGGGTTCGATCCCCGGCTTCGTCACGGATTTTAAAACTGACGTGAGGGTTGGAACGGGGTGCACTCAGCCTCGTGAGGACAATTGAGTAGCTGTCTGACAGTGAGACAGTGCCCCGATCACGAATACCAAGATTAACAGCCGAGGGGACCCGACGCGCTGATCACGCGTCACCCCAATATCTGCAGGCCAAATGGCTGGGCAGCGGTCGCTTGGTCGGCCTTAGCCCGTCATGGGCTGGATAGTGCCAGGGGTTGTTGTTGTGTAAGTAGATCAGTTCTAAACACTTAACAAAATTTGTCCTCTATGGGTTCTTATAGCTGTAAATCTCTGACTTGTTAAAACACCCTGAAATGTCTACTGACTGCGTGGATTTGATCCTGCTACCTTGAGTATAATAAGGTAGTGCCTAACAAGTTGCACTACACAGCCAGCTAGAAACTAGGGGTAGATGGCTTCAATATAGAAAGCATAGTCATCATCACAGAAGTATTTTGCAAAGTATTTACTTTGCTAGCAAGACTACTTTGGGAAATAGCTGTGTAAATTCTTTGAAAATCAAGAAATAACGAAGTTAGATTCTGGTTAGTTCTTGGCTGATTAGAACTCTAAATAGGGTATTGTCATTTTTATTTTAAATCAAGTGTATTTGTAAGGATATCCATTTATTTTATTACATTTTAACTAGCAATTTTAAGTTTAAATTAATTATTTATATTTTACTTAAAATATCTTAGTTTAGTGGCTGCGACAACACGGTCATGTTGCCCCGTTAACCTTGGGTGTGTGCAGAATCTGTCTGATAACCGGTGTAAATTGTGATGGCTGTATTAGTGTATGTTATCTGTTTTAATGAAGTCAGGACTGCAGACGATAATTTCAAGTAGTTCCTACTTTTGCTACCAAATGCTACCATCCATGACACCTAGCTGCAAACATGGCTGCTATATGCCATCGAAACCAGCACCTGGCGATGAAGTTTGGAACTTAAGATCATTAATCAAATCTGACTGTTATATCGTGGGAGATACAAGATAAATAACATACACTTGTTAATATAACACAACGGTTTATTAAACACTAGTCGATACACAACGATACACAATGTGAACTAACTTGAGCGGAACTGACGTCTACAGTCCGCGGGTGCATATACCGTATTTGCTCGCGTATATCTCGCCCCCGCGTATATCTCGCACCCCATTTTTTTATTTGAAATTTCAGGAAAAAACAAGTACTCGCATATATCTCGCATTCATTACTGACGCCATCATATAAATGACAGTAATAACCTTGAGGTAGAAACACGTTCGATTTAGCGCGCCACAACAGTTGCCATTGTCCAGAAACGTACCCGAAACGTTACTAACAGGAAGAGCGAGCAACAACGAGTTGATCCGAACCTCGATACGAGCCGATTAGGGATCGAGGCGCCGCGTGCAAGCATACGGCGCAGAGTGAGTGTTAGCACGCTGTACATCGTTCGCCGCGTCTTCGGCCGCGGCTGGCTCTATTCCCCGCCTTGCGACACGTTCGAATTAGCGATTAGCGCGCCACGTCAGTTGCGGAAGTAGGCCTACTGTTAATTCGCAGAGAAACGCAGTTCAGTCTCCTCGAATCTCAATGATTTCATCTTTACGCATTGCGTCGCATCAGAGCTCGGCCGCGTGCAAGAATACGGCGCAGCGTGAGTGTTAGCACGCTGTACATCGTTCACCGCGGCTGGCTAAATTCCCCGCCTTGAGACACGTTCGAATTAGCGATTAGCGCGCCACGTCAGTTGCGGTAGTAGGCCTACAGTTACATCGCAGAGAAACTCAGTTCAGTCTCCTCGAATCTCAATGATTTCGTCTTTACGCATTGCGTCGCATCAGAGCTCGGCCGCGTGCAACGATACGGCGCAGCGTGAGTGTTAGCACGCTGTTCGTCGTTCGCCGCGTCTTCGGCCGTGGCTGGCTAAATTCGCCACCTTGAGACACGTTCGAATTAGCGATTAGCGCGCCACGTCAGTTGCGGAAGTAAACCTACTGTTACATCGCAGAGAATCGCAGTTCAGTCTCCTCGAATCTCAATGATTTAGTCTTTATGCATTGCGTCGCATCAGAGCTCGGCCGCGTGCAAGAATACGGCGCAGCGTGAGTGTTAGCACGCTGTACATCGTTCGCCGCGTCTTCGGCTGTGGTTGGCTAAATTCACCGCCTTGAAACACGTTCGAATTAGCGATTAGCGCGCCACAACATTTGCGCAAGTAGTCCTACTGTTACATCGCAAATTTTGTGTTTTTTTTTGGGAATACGGTCATTCCCCGCGTATATCTCGCACCGAAAATTTTCACACATATTTTCGGTCTAAAAAGTGCGAGATATACGCGAGCAAATACGGTATACATAGTAGCTGGAAAGTTCCAGAATCGAATGTTCCGGATTGGAATGTTCTGGGCATGGTGACTAGAATGTTCGTGTTAACTCAAGTAGCCTAAATACAGTAGAACCTCGATGCATCGTTCCCGGAACTGTCGTTTTCCTGTATGCATCGTTCAATTAATTTAGTCCCGAAAATTTTCCATATAAACTAATGTTAAATTGCCCCGCATGTATCGTTCCTCAAACTAACGTTTTTTCGCATGGATCGTCAAAAAATCAATAGTCCTTGGCCACAATTTTCCCGCATAGATCGTTTATGAGAAAAATATATGCTAAAGTGCTTTTGAATTTGAAGCAGCATAGAATAGCGGCAACCTGTTACGCGAGAATGTACGAGGTACGAACGATTAGGAGTTCCTAGGCTTGAGCAAGTTTCTCGGCTGAAGCAAGTTCAAGTAGGCTGGACTGCAGTGCGCAGATTGTTTACGCACAACCACACTATATAACCACGCCTACGAGCCTTCAGGCGCCAACGATTCTGCTCGAAGTGCCAAGCCGTCATTGTGCTGTTTCATTTCATTCTGAGTGGTTCTGTGTAGTATCTGGGTTGTGTGCGGCGATTACAATTTTATCTGTAGTTCGTAATGAAAACTTTACTTCACTGACGACGCAATTCTCGTAATCTCAATAATGTTACGGTGCGTTTGGCAAAGCTTGGCTAACAAGTTATATCACACAGAACAGCAATGAAAGCATTTAGACGGTCTTGAGCGGGTGTCTTCATAGCGTGACGTCATTTAGCCTTGAAATAGCTTGCCCGGTCAGAGACCCGCGAACACTCGGAACAGCTGTATTCTTTCATTCGGAACACCGGAAGTATCTTCCGCGGAGATTGGCGAGCTGTGCGATGAAGGCGCGGGGGAGAGGAGTGATGAAGAGGAAGAAGACGATCGTAAGCCCCAAGTCGTCCCGAGTTTCGCCGAAGCGCATGCCGCCTTAGCGAAGGTGAAATTCTTCATGTACTCGCATATCAGTGATCGTGAAGAAGAGAACATTATGCAAGTAGAGAAGGCTTTGTTTCGTCTGAAACGCAAAGCTTCGACGAAACAAAAACAATTAATAACTTTTTTACTAAAACGAGCAAGTGATAAAATAACACATATGAAATCATATCGCGTACATCGTGGTTGCAATATTTTGATGCCTCGATGAAGTTTACATGAAGAAATATGTCCAAATACAGTAACCGTACTTTGTTATTTTTGTTACTCAAATCTTTTATGTTACCCGCATTTATCGTTTCCCGCATCCATCGTCATTTTCCCCCTCCCCCTTGAAAAACGATGCATCGAGGTTCTACTGTTGATCTTCTGTTGTATTCAGGAAACTACTCCTAGACCTCAGTCGTCGATGGGCAGGTTCATATCCGTACAGTGGGAGTGCGCGTAAGGTAATTGCTTTGGTTTTCTCAGTCATGGCTGAGGTACAACAAACAAAAGAACCCTTGGCTATTTCGGTTCGCGCAGCTCACTTCGGCTTGTCCCGATCTTCTCCGACAATACGGGATCAAGGAGTGCGGGGCTGCCTGTCACGCTGCCGTCACATACCGTACTGTAAGTACCTGCAGCCAGCTGTTCGATTGAGGTTATTCCTTCATTAATGCTGCAAACGTAATGCAATTAAAAGAACAAAAGTAAATGTAAAGCGACCGAAAGTATTAAGCACGGAGTTAAATGAAAATACAGTATTTACGATATTCCAGTTGTAAACTATGTTTTAAAGAAATATACTGTTCCAATAAGCATACACACACAGAGGCTATAATATCAACAACACGAAATAATGCATCAGGTGTAGACGTCTTCCCTTCCGCTATTATGCGCTTCACGAGTGACTTTGAAACATCCGTTGCTTCACTTGTTGAAGCCACAACATTATAATTGAGTTTATGAACGGTTTTCTGTTCATGTAGGTGAGCAGTTACGTTATAGACTATTTCTCTAGCTTGTCCCTTTAATGGTCGTCCAAATTTGCTACCAGACTTCGAAGTAGAAGCCATAACGAAACTCAAATAATACTCTTACTAGAATAGCATGGTACACAACACTATATAAATAAGCACATTTACCAATAAAGTACACGCTATACGGCATGGGGTTATAGGACTACAATAAAGAAAACTTATATAAAGCTGACAAAACAATAAGAGTGCGAAAATGGATTGGCAACGAAGCTCTTGTCAGTGCGTCTCCACAGTGTGCTCGGTATGGCGGCCAGACAGCATGTGACCCCCTCCACTGCTCCTCTGTGATGTCGCACATCCACTCGGAGTGAATTCGCGGGGTAGTGATATTTGCGCAGGTTCTTTTGATCGTTGCAGGTTTATACCACTTGTCACTCTAATTAAAAAAGAATTGAATATTTGAAATCTAGCTAAATGCATCTTTCTAAAACACATTGAAACACACTGGATTGTACAACATGTGCTAATAGATACTCTTCGACAATATTTGGTGTCAATCTCTCGCTGCCAACCACTTTTAACGATTGTAGACTTGTTATGAAGTGATATCTTATTGAATTTGTTTTCTTTCAGAATCCTGCCACATCTACTGATGCCTACTCACAAATAGCTCTTGGAAATGTGTGGCTTCAGACTCTTCATCAGCCTACTCGTGATAAAGATAGAGAAAGAAGACATCAGGACAGAGCTTTGGCAATGTACAAACAGGTTTTACGTAGTGATCCCCGAAATATATGGGCTGCAAATGGTATTGGTAAGTGTGTTTTTAAGATAGAGCATTTTTCTCTGGATGCTTTTGTATCGGGTATAGTCAATGCATGTGAGATTTTCAAAGTGAAATGCCATGTCCTGTGGTTCGGATTCCACGTAAAACGGAGGTCCTGTGGCTCATGACTAGGGTCCGGATGTTGATGACCTTAGAATTATCGAAAAATGGCCTATAAAATGTCCTATAATTCTCTTAAAATGACCTCATTCTTAAAAAAAAAAACTAAAAATGATCATTATAAAATTACCTAAAAATGATCAATTTCATGATTGTCTTGTACAAATAATAGTTCGAATAGCAAGCATTTTTAGTAAAATTAGTGTATTACTACTAATCTATTAATCAATAGATTAACAATACATCATTTTCATTTGTACTACAAAAAGAAAGTATTGCTAACTAAACATACCTTAGTTAGCGTTGCAATACACCTCCATCGACATCCTCAAGTTATAAAAGGTGACGGAACGGCGGTTGTCAGCCAATACTGTTTTATATTTCGAGAAACTTCTGTCCACTTCCACTGATGTAATAGGAGCATATTTGAAAAACACTATGTCACTGGCTGTTAAATCCTCTTAAAAATGTCAAATCTGAAGCCTTCACCCGACAAAATACTGGCTATTTGACACACTGTCTGATACCCTTGATTCTTGTCCAATACAAATTTTATTTTCTGTCTGATCACACCTTTTACATGTTTTATACAACCTTCAGCATTCCTCACTAACTGTATTGACTTAGCCACTTTCTTCTAGGCAGGTTATGATGGTTTCTGGCAAAATGAAAAATTTTATTTTATGCAAGCCAATTTACCTTCCATTCGAGGATCAGAAGACAGGTCCTGTCCACTCCCAATAGCCTTAGCATCTGTCCTATTAAAGCCATTCACTACTTCCTCCCTATCTGAAAATTGTCACAATAGTATTGCACCCTTGAAAGAAGCGTAACAAAACTCTGTTTCGGGGATGTGTTCGGTTCATGTTTATCGTTGCTAGTATTTTTGCTTCTCAACATGACATGGTAACATAGGGTAAAATTAACTAATTAGGAAGAAGTGAACCAGAATTTAAATAACAAATGAATTTAATATCAGATCAATAATCAAGAAAAACAAAATAAACAATCACCATTAAATTTACATAATTAAATCAACCACAAAAATGATTAAAATCTCTCTCTCGAGAATGCAAAAATAAAATCAGGACATGACCTGTCGTCAGATTGCTCCCAAAATTAGGTGTGTGTGAGTACGTGTGGATTGTTGCATGCTGAATGGAATAAGTACTTTGAATACGTGATTCGCTACCATATGGCGGCACATCCGACAAGTGGCGAATCCGTATATATGCGACAATACACTTGGCGTCTGGGAAACGGTGTAAAATGACTCTACACTAAATGAAACAAAGCCGACACTCGCTACCCTTTAAATATACAACAAAGATCTCCGCACTGAGATCTTGACAGCGTGCCAAATGCATGAACATAATTGCCTTAAATAAAGTCTTACCAAAATATAAACAAATACACCTGACTACACTACAAAAACAACAAAATGACCGAACGTCGTTTTATAATTAACTACACAACCCAAGTGTAGGCACCAAATCTACAAATTAATTAATTACAATGACACCAATGCCCACCGGCAATATTTACAACAAATAAAATTTTATTTCAACGCGATGCATGAATGTACGTATTTCAGCATGGGGAACTCCCCGTAAATAACATGTTCAACCAAACAGGCTCATCTACTTTAAACATCGGGTCCAAGCGGCTGGCCCACACCTCATTAACAGGTCTTATCTTAGATCTGCCCATGTACTGTGGCATACGTCGCACATGTCATTAACCCAGCTTGCTCTCAGGCAACCCAAGATCTCAGAATTCTCACGTATTCTCCACCTGAAATAAAACATGGCCGTGGTAAGTGATTTTTGAAAGGCGGCAAAAATACGACACGCATGTCATACGATGTTGGCATGTCCAAGAACCCATTTGAATTCTGTAGGCCGAGTTCATAATGGCAAAATTAATCTCGGGAGTTTCCGCCAACACAACGTTCCTCATTTCTCTACTAGAAAGCGCTATAGTGTTCAAGGAGCTTACATATCTAACATCTAACCTCCTTGACTTTCATAGTCAAGGAACAACGAAATTCGACATGCAAGCTACCCTCTGGGTGTCAAATAACTAGGGACCGGAAAAAATCGCATTTGCGATAAATGCGATTTTTTGTAATATGTGTTAAAACCATTTTTTAAATAGTTTTAAGGTGTTCTGAAGCACTGTGGTACCTAAATTCAAAATGCGACAAAATGCGAATTTTGACCAAAATGCAAAATTAGCACAAATATGCGAATTCTGCGAAAATTTGTTATTTTAGTGGCGAAAACCACATATTTCGGCGAAATCATGAGAAATACTGCAAATATGACGCATATCTTTTTCAACCGCTCTAATCGATATACCGTATTTGCTCGCGTATATCTCACCCCCGCGTATATCTCCCACCCCATGTTTTTAATTGAAATTTCAGGGGGAAAAAGTACTCGCATATATCTCGCATTCATTACTGACACCGTCATATAAGTGACCGTAATAACCTTCAGGTAGAAACACGTTCGATTTAGCGCGCCACAACAGTCGTCATTGTCCAAGAACTTACCCGAAGCGATACTAACAGGAAGAGCGAGCAACAACGAGTTGATCCGAACTTCGATACGAGCCGATTAAGGATCGAGGCGCCGCGTGCAAGCATACGGCGCTGCGTGAGTGTTGGCACGCTGTACATCGTTCGCCGCGTCTTCGGCCAAGATTGGCTAAATTTGCCGCCTTGAGGCACGTTCGAATTAGCGATTAGCACGCCACAACAGTTGTGCAAGTAGGCCTACTGTTACATCGCAGAGAAACGCAGTTCAGTCTTCTCGAATCTCAATGATTTCGTCTTTACGCATTGCGTCGCATCAGAGCTCGGCCGCGTGCAAGCATACGGCGCAGCGTAAGTGTTAGCACGCTGTACATCGTTCGCCGCGTCTTCGGCCACGGTTGGCTAAATTCGCCACCTTGACACACGTTCGAATTAGCGATTAGCGCGCCACAACAGTTGCGCAAATAGGCCTACTGTTACATCGCAGGGAAACGCAGTTCAGTCTTCTCGAATCTCAATGATTTCGTCTTTACGCATTGCGTCGCATCAGAGCTCGGCCGCGTGCAAGCATACGGCGCAGCGTGAGTGTTAGAACGCTGTGCATCGTTCGCCGCGTCTTCGGCCACGGTTGGCTAAATTCGCCGCCTTGAGATACGTTCGAATTAGCGATTAGCGCGCCACAACAGTTGCGCAAGTAGGCCTACTGTTACATCGCAGGGAAACGCTGTTCAGTCTTCTCGAATCTCAATGATTTCGTCTTTACGCATTGCGTCGCATCAGAACTCGGCCGCGTGCAAGCATACGGCGCAGCGTGAGTGTTAGCACGCTGTACATTGTTCGCCGCGTCTTCGGCCACAGTTGGCTAAATGCAATTCAAACCCAGATGAAAGAAAGTGAAAAATGTGATATCATGCTTGCATTAACTGCAGTTCAGACAGAGTTCAGCATATTTGTAAATACTGTTTTGTGGACCCCAACGAACAACGTTGATAGCGAGCGTGTGTTGTCCCATTACAACACAGTGGTTACAGACAGACGGTACAATTTGAAAGAAAGCAATGCTGAACTACTGACAATGCTTTTGTTTGAGGACTATAACTGCACTTCATAACCATGAAGTCGTTAAAATAATATTACATTGTGATGATTTTTAACTTTGTAAATAGATGCTAATTTTGAAGAAAATAGATGCTAATTTTGAAACAAATAGATGCTAAATTTTCCGGTCCCTACAAATAACAAAGCTTGCACCCGGCACCCGAGGCCATAGCATATTATTATTATTATTATTATTATACACACACCCAAAGTACATGGGGCTACTTGACTGCGTTGTCGCAGCCCCTAAACTGAGGAACCAACCATCACTGTTTTAACGTCAAGCTGCTTTTCATCAAGATTTAACAGATCTAATTTTTAAAATGTTTAACCCGCCCTCTGTATCGTTGTTAGGTTGCTCCTAACAAAAACATTCCTTATTAAGAAAAGTTTTTTGTTTTAAGACTCAGCCTTTTCAAACTCCAGGTATTCTCAAATGAGTATATGAGTCACATGTTTTGCTTTGCTATGCGATGATTCATTTCTCACGTGTCACGTGTGGGAAGGTGGGAAGTCAGTGTCACAGGCAGTGTTAGGTGGCTTCTAGTCTCGATACCTTTGGCGTTACATTTTTTGCGGGTTCCGTGCTGGTGTAACATTTTTGTGAGAAGTGTCAAAGTGAAGTTTTAAAGGCTAATAGGCCTAGTGAATCTATTCTTTTGAGCTGAATTGATGAAGAGGACGACGTATTTACAGATGTTGACAACCAAGGCTGTGCTTCTGACTGTCTAAGTAATGCTCCTAGTGAACATTCCGTGCATCAAACTGATACTGAGCAATCCAACGATTCAGATAATTGTTTTTTAGCATATGGCTTTTAGTGCCGGGAGTGTTTAGCTCACCGGAGTTAGTAGCTGCTTCTATGGACACCCATGGGGTGAGCTAGAAGTACCGTCGCGTGTGGAGTGTTTGTCTGGGGAAGGAAAGTGTGAATGTAAGGACTAGAAATTGGAAGGTATCGGCTGTGGCCTATAGTTACGGACAACCCCGGCTTTTGCCTGGAAGGAAGATGGAAAACCACAGAAAACTATCTTCAAGGTTGCCGGCGGGGGGATTCGAACCTCCTCGCCTCCCGGATGTGAGCGACTGTCTGTAGCCACGCCGTAACAATCACGGCTAACTCACTCGGTATTCAGATAGTGAAATGAGTGAACAGGACAATGATAGAAAATAATGTGGTTTACAAATCATGATCAAATTTGTTGTTTAGCAATATAATGACGAGGTTTTTTGTTCCTTTTTATATTATTTAGTAATGTTTATGTAGATTTATGTGTATATAAAGGGGTAACATAAAACAAGTCTAATAAAACAAAATTATAATTACCTTCTTAAAAAACGAAAATAATGTAGGAGTCAAAATTGTAGTAGTTAATTTTTAGGTAATCAACTATTGTGGATATATACAAATATGTAAGTATATACTTACCTAGATATATAAATAAATAACCAAATACTAATATTATTTATTCTAAATGCCAAGAAGAGCCCGTATAAGCACTAAATCCTATACCAAGCTGATGTTAGGGAGCGCCTATGCACGCTACCTCTCGTGTAAGTGAGGACAACGCTACCGATTGCGGGTTAAGTATGGTGTTTCAGCCCTTAGGTGATTATTTTGATAACAACTTTTGATAAGGATTTTTTTTTGTAAGTCTTGCATCATTTCGTATTTTATATAACGCTGAAGGAGGTCACAATGTGGCCCAAACTGGTACTGTGATTAAAATACAACTATTTATTGACTTAAGGTTTCAAGTTATGAATATTTAAACATCGTCAATAAGGACAAGGGCTGCCATGGTTATATTCTTGGCTTTTCTTACTAACATTTTATGTCTTTGGTCTGTAGGTGCAGTTCTTGCTCATAAGAATTGCATAAATGAAGCTCGAGACATCTTTGCTCAAGTACGAGAGGCAACGGCTGACTTCTGTGATGTTTGGCTTAACATTGCGCACATTTATGTTGAGCAGAAGCAGTTTGTAAGTGCCATTCAAATGGTAAGTATCAGTGTACTTGGCAGAGACCATTCTGTTGATACTGTATAATATGCTCTTGGATATTTACTTATTATATTTCCGACATAGCCTGTAGTAAAAGTTATATCACTAAGCCAGTTTCTGTGGTGTAATGCTGCTATTCGTTGTGTATCACGCAGGGAGCTTGAATAAGTTTACAGTTCGAGACGGGGTAAACTAACACTTTATGCTGATGATGGCAACAATTAAAATATCTACTGTATTTACTCGCCTATAACACCCCCTATTTATTGACTTAAGGTTTCAAGTTATGAATATTTAAACATCGTCAATAAGGACAAGGGCTGCCATGGGGGGTATAATAGGTGAAAATTTCCCTTGATATAGGTTAGGGTGGCGTGGTATAAAGGCACACATAGAAGCACCTAGCACCCTTAAATCAACACACAAAATAGTTATTTTAACCTAGACGTTATTTACGATAAAAGTGATAATAGCCCATTTGAATAGCCACTCTCTTGCATCATCACAGCTGACTGGCCACAGGACTAAGACAGCTCTACAGCCACGCACAGCCTTGCGTGCACCGAGTTCAAGGTTACGCAGTGTTGCAATATGTAATGCGTCAACTAGGCCTACCCGAAATACGGAAGATTTGTTTCTAATACCGACCACATTTTCGTACTTTCCGTTTTTTACACCGCGGAAGGACTTAGAAGTTTTCTTGGTTCCCAATAATTTATCCTTCTGGTTGCGCCAATAACGAATCATACTCGGCTGCACTTCGTATTTACAGCTTGCTGCTTTCACTCCATTTTCTGCAGCAAATTTTAGCACTTGCAACTTGAAGTATGCCGTAAAACTTGTTCTTTTGCACATTTTCAGTCCTGCTTGTGTACTGCAAGCTTCTTAATAATACACCACACAAGGCCGTGTGGGACGCGAGGCACGGAACTTGTAACCGAACTTTTGTTAGGTTACAGAGACGTGTTATTTAGTTTGTTTTGTTTTATCGGGTTGCCAGCCATGGCCACAATTGGTAGACCACCGCAGAGTGTCTTATGTGTTCTTGGCCATAGAGATTCTCGGTAGTGGTCTGGCTGTTGCTAGTAGGTGGCTTTGCAATATAACTAGGTGGCTCTGACTTATTGGCAAAGGTTCCTTGATCTTAGGGCAAGGTTGTTGCCATGGGAATCTTGTTGTGAATTGCCATGCAAAATTGAGTTTGTCTGTAAATATTCTCTATTTATGATGATGTATTGTTTTTTTTATTGTATGTTCTTCGTATGAGTGTTAGGTCTGATGTTTTTTTTTTTTTTTACTATGGAGGTTGTAGGAAGATTGTTAGTTTTTGGTGATATGAAAAAAAAAAGACAGGTTTTCTATATGATGAATGAGGAATGATACAGTATCTGGCCAGATTATTATGATCATTCCCAGATTTCTTGTACTGTATTATTTTGTCTGTTATTAGCATTGTTCCTCTATATAGGAGATTTTACTTAAATGAAGATGATTAACTCTCCTCCTCGTTTGTTGGTATTTTTGTAGAGCTCCTGAAGATACTCAGCTGGTTTTGGTGAGCGATTACATATTGGGGCCGAAGTGTTTCAGTGAGTCTTTAGCTTTTGTAGGTTTTTGATTACAGCTGTATTGTAGATAAGAGTGAATTTGTGGTTGCTCTTTGCTAAAAATCCTTTATACTGCTCTCAATTATTTGTGCATTTGACATAATCTTCATTATGATGGGAAAATTAACAATTCATTCGCCCTGGAAAAGAAGAGCCTCTGGTTTCGCGCAACTAGCAAATTACGATCCATTACATACATAAATATGCCAACAAATAAGCAAGTACAGTGTCAAATATGTGTGGGATGGGTCAAGAAAATAATAAGAAATGGCCCGATTTAGGATATCAGAGGATATAGAAAAGCGGAACACCACCACAAACGTGTACCGGTACTTAATTATAATAATCTGACCAGGTACTGTAAATAGGAGGATGGGCTATGGTGTTGGCTGTTGATAAGATGGAGAAAGTTGCAGATTATGAAGGAAAGTTGGTTTACTTTAGCTGTTGAATTGAGAACTTGATGTGGAAAGAAAAGCCTCCGTGGCTTAGGCGGCAGCACGCCAGCCTCTCACCGCTGGGTCCGTGGTTCAAATCCCGGTCACTCCATGTGAGATTTGTGCTGGACAAAATGGAGGCAGGCAGGTTTTTCTCCGGGTACTCCGGTTTTCCCTGTCAACAATTTCATTCCAGCAACACTCTCCACTATCATTTCATTTCATCTGTCATTCATTTAATCATTGCCCTAGGGGAGTGCGACAGGCTTCGGCAGCCGGCACAATTCATATCCTCGCCGCTAGATGGGGGCTTCATTCATTCCATTCCCTGACCCGGTCGGTCGACTGGAAGCAGGCTGTGGATTTTCATTTTCATGTGGAAAGAAAAATGAGAATGGGAATGAATTATTATTGAGTGTTGATTTGTTATGGTATGGAGGCTGACTTTTGGAAGAGATAATATTGTATGTTAACAATGTGGAGAAGTGGAACTGGTGTCTGGCAAGAAGGACAGAAAGGGACTTGTAAGTAATTGCAAGAAGAAAGGAAGGGAGTATAGAAATATTATAATATTGTGAAAAGCCCCTTTTCCTAATGAATTATTGATAGTGTGGAGCAGGGGTTCTCAACCTGTGGTAGGAGTATGCGAAACATTTCAGGGGGTACGCGGCAGGCCATCCTTCTACTCGATCCACATGCGCAGTGAGCTTCGTGCCGTGACTACTGTGTGAGTTATTTACGGCACGTGTATTTTAACTCCACAAAGAATTGCATCTTTTCTTTACCGAGCACAATTCTAATTTATCATCAGTATTCAATGACTTGGGTTGGCTTTTAAAATTGGCCTATTTAAGTGATATTTTTGAAAAACTGAACATTTGGAATAAATGTATGCAAGGTATTGTTTCTGATATGTTCTATGTTGAAATGAAAACTATCGCAATGATTGCAAAAATCACCCTTTTGGAAAAGGAACTGAAAAACAACAACTATATTTTGTTTTATTAAAATATCTTTCCTTATAAAATTACAAAGGTTAAACCATACTTACCAAAGTACCTTTTACATTTTTAATAACCATTATTACTACCTAAGAAAGGTTAGTAGGGGGTATGCAGGATGTTTAATTTTTTTAAAGGGGTACGATGTTTGAAAGAGGTTGAGAACTGCTGGTGTGGAGGATTATAGTATGGAAGCCGCCTGATCTTGACAAATAAGGTATTGCTAATTAATGATTGCTAGAGATCAACTCAATCTGGAGAAGGATTATTATTAATAAATTGTGTGTGAATTGGGAAGTTGATGTACTGTCTTTGTGGATTCATTTAAAGCTAGTTTTATAGCCCCTATACAGGAGGCAAAAGCACGGGTTTTACCGTTAACTGGAATCTTGTAGGCCTATTTGCTACATTTTTCTGATTATTTCTCCTTCGCAGTCCCCCCCCAATAATAGTAGATAATTGAGGGGTCTATTATAAGTTAGGGGGTGTTATAGGTGAGTATATACGGTATTATAAATACACTTAAGTTCATCCGACAAAAAACTCAAGCTCCTGAACCAGAAGGAGTTAGAAGGTGCATATTGTGCCAAAAGCTTCCAAATCGTCTCGATAGCACAATAAAAATCTTGCATTTCTTGAAAAGTCCACGGAAATATATTTGTTTAAAAAGTGGGTTTAAACAAATAAACAAGACGATAGCCCCGGCCAGGACTGTGTCGTGTAGCCCGCATAACACTTGAGCTGGGCGGGTAGTTTGTACACATGGGGCGCACACAACCAATTATGCATTGAAACTAAAATTCAAACGGGATTACCCGCAACAGTGAGGAATTGCACTCTTGATTTCATAAATAGTCAATTTGTTTAAAACGTGCATTTAAACAAATAAACATATTTATAGAAGCCCACATAACAGTAAATTCGAGCGGGTGGTTAATGAACATGCGAGACTTCTCGCACAGGTCCCCTAGTTATTTAGAACATACTACAATGCATACCAAAAAAGGCTGTTAGCAGTTCAAAACTTTTGACAATTTCCCAGATGATTCAATGGACTTTGCACAAGCCATTTGTCTCTCAACTTCCTTCGTACGATAAAAGAGTCGGTACTCGAGACATGAGTTTCCTACAACAAGGATGTGTGGCGGCTGTGAATGAAACATAGGATTCGACGTCAGCTTCTGCACACCTACATTGTCGTTCTTCACTGCGACAACATCTATTGACCTTGATGTACACCTACAGAAACAGGAAATTACCAGGTAGTCCAGCCGCCACACACTCGGCCTCGTGAATAGACACGGTCATTGGTGGATAGAGCATGGAAGAACTATTGATTGGATTGTTGGTGTGGATGCGAACCTTTGAAGATAGCAGTCTCTCTGGTTGTGGCAATTATCCCTGTCCTTTTTTTGTTGTTTGACTCTTTTATCTCTCCCTCGGCCTGCCTCTACTTGTCATTGTGTTTGTCCTGTATTCATGTTTTCATCCTCCTTTCCCTGTGCATTGACTGATTCAAGTTAATAGGGTACCGGTACTTAGTACTTAGATCAATATACTGCATTCCTCCTTTCCTATTTCTCGTATTATATACAAATTTTATCTTCAAAAAATTGCATTTCATTATTATTTCTTGGAAAAGTTTCCTACTTTACTTTTTGCAGACATTTCTTGATAAACTGGTTTTATTTTGCAGTACGAAAACTGTCTACGCAAATTTTACAAGTACCATCACGTAGAAGTGTTGCAGTATCTTGCAAGAGCATATTTTAAAGCTGGAAAATTGAAAGAGGCCAAGATGACTCTTCTTAAGGTTAGTATTCCTTCAAAATAATATTATTGTGGGATTTTACAGTAACCATCCGGGATGGCGCTGCTTAGTTCCTGGGGCTCATAAAAAACAACCTTTGATGATTAAGCGAATACATTAGTCATGCGCATAATAGAGTGAAAACTTTGTATTATGACCTAAAAAAATCTTTGAATTAGGGAAAATTGGATGCCGTTATGCATCATTAGACCAAGCGCCAAAAGTTGATTTCGAGATATTCGCGCTTAACTTTAGGTTTATGTGTAAATTCGAGCAAACATAATTTTTCTAAACTTGGTATTCATGGTGTTGTAGGATAATAGATTGTATCTTCTCACCAAATTTCAACATTTTTAGACTCGCAGTACATAGATTATTTTGAAAAAATGGCGCTTAGTTTACTGATGCAATTTAAGGTAATTCTCACAATGCTACACCAATAACCCTTTACTGTTGAGTATCTGCTGAGTAAGACTTCAAAATATATAATGAGACCGCAGTCGTGATTAAAACCTGAATCTCCTACTGTCCAGACAGGCGCGCTAAATGCTTGTACCACCGCGAGCCGCGCCACAACTCCGGAACATTATTCAAGTTTTAGATGGAGAAACTCTCGATGGGGAGCTATTCCCTCAAGTCATTTCTATAACCACTTACTGATTTGAGGAATTTCAACTGATCTGAGTCAAATGCAAATGGTATGAAATGAGCCATTGTAGTCTATACCAGTGGTTCTTAACCGGTGGTCCACGGGAGAAAAGGGTCCACCAGCACGTATAAAAAAGTGGCCGATAAATGGGGATTTCGAAAACGATGTGCGTTGAACGAGAATCGTCCGAATGTATTTGCGGCGATGACTATCAGGTTTTGAATTGAAATATCTTTAAAATAAGTGTTATTGAGGAAGGGTTACAATTGATAAGGTGTTTTGGGGAAGGGGGAGGGGAAGAGGGGGTGGTCCGTTCATGATTCAATTTCACGCTGAGTGGTCTGCATACTTCTACGGGTTCAGAACCACTGGTCTATACAATGCAATACATATTTCTTTGTGGATTTTCCTTCACGATAGGCTCATTATGTTCTAAGAGTACAGTACTAACGTGATATTTTCAAGCCTATGTGTAAATTTTGTTCTTCTTTAGATACACATTAGTGTTGTGAAGTAGAATGACAGTCTCTCATACTATTAGGGGCCGATGACCTAGATGTTAGGCCCCTTTAAACAAGCATCATCATCATCAGAATGGCAGTCCATTAAACTAATTCAAGGATATGAAGGTCGATATATGTGGTTATGATTACCTTATTCCAAGAAAAATAAAGCAATTCTGAAAGAAAAAAAATTGAATTTTAATAACTCATCTCAGTAGAACACACTAGGAACAGAAAATGTGATTTAAAATATTTGCTCCCATAAATTCACAGAAAACACTGGACAGGTAATAAGTTTGTTACTCTCAGTTCATTCAATCTTGAAATCAGGATCTCCATTGTATCCAACTATGTCGTCCACGATGTCAGAATCCCCTTGAAGTTTTTGGTAAAATGTTTGGCTGGATTTAGACAGCTCCTTAACCCGGTCCATGAGGCAATTTTAATTGGCTACATGGATAACTCTTGCCAGGCGCGTCCACGTCGCGGGGGTGGGCAACGGTACTGTAATATACCATGGAACTACAGTACCGGCTAAGTTCTGGTGAGGACCCAGTCCTATGGGGTATAACATAGGCCCCGTGCACAGGGTTACGTGCGAAGACCTCAACGGAATCTGCAGCGGAGAAGATGGACTTCGGAACGGTGGAGATTGCGGAAGAGGCAACCCAGTACTCAGGGAATAGTAAGAGTACAGCATCAATCGGCAGCGTCTGTTTCCCAGGTTAGGGGCGGCTGCAAGGGCGTCTATTTCCCATGTTAGGGGCGGCCTGTATAATAGCTGGCAGTAGCTTCATAAAATGCCTTTGGGAGTGGCGACCCCATCGTAATAATAGCCTAAAATGGAAATGGCACTTCGAATGAATCGGAAAAGGTTAGGGCGTACCCTGCAGGCGACGCGCAGTTCTTTTGGTACTGGGGGAACTGTGAGAAATGGGCGACCAGTAACCGAAATGAAAGTGGGAATCATGAATGTCATGACCCTGACAGGCAAAGTGGAGGAGGTGGTAGACTTCATGGAGAGGGAGAATGTTGGATTGATGGGGCTGAGTGAAGTGAAATGGAAAGGTAAAGGAAGGAAGAAATTGAGGAAAGGATATACATTATACTGGAGTGGTGGCCAAGAGGCCAAAAATGGCGTGGGACTGATAACCTCGAAACAACTGGAGGAGTATGTTGAAGTGGTCGAGTGTGTGAGTGACAGAATAATGAAAATTAGAATGAAGATGAAAAATGACGTGATGGACTTCATACAAGTGTATGCACCACAGACTGGAAACAGAGAAGAAGATATTGAAGTATTCCTGGAGGATGTAGAAAGAGTAATTTCAGATGTAGAAGTGGTGATCATGGGAGATATGAATGCACAAGTCGGAAACGAGAGACAAGGAAAGGAAGAAGTCATTGGACCATATGGATATGGGAAAAAGAACCGGGAAGGAGAGGAACTTGTAAACTTTTGTGAAAGGAATGGACTGATAGTGGGTAATTCATGGTTTCGGAAGAAAAACAGCAGGAAAATTACGAGATATGGTTGGGGCGATAGAAGAACAAAATCAGTAATTGACTACTTTCTGGTGGAAAAGACTAATCGCAGAAAGCTGATAGATGTGACAGCTTTACCAGGAGAAGCATTTGATGGGGACCATAGAGCTGTGGTGGCAAAATTTAGATGGGAAAAATTGGAAAACCTAAAGGAGATCAGAGAAAGTAAAATAAAAGTATGGAAATTGAAAGACAAAACCGTACAGGAAGATTTTCAGGAGAGATTGAAGCAACAACTCCCAGTTACTGAAGTGGAAAACATAGAAGAGGAATGGTCTCACTTTAAAAAGGCATTTGTTGGTGCAGCAGAGAGTGCTTGTGGTAGGACGTCAACAAGAGTGAAAGAGAAGGAGACACCATGGTGGAATGAGGAAGTGAGGAAAGCAGTGAAAGAAAAGAAGTCTGCATGGAAAGAATGGAACCGAGATCAAACAGAAGAAAGCAAAAGGAAGTATCACGACAGCAAACGGAGGTGTAAGAAAGTGGTAGGAGAAGAAAAGAAGAAAAGTTGGGAAGAATTTACACGAAGAATGGAAACAGATGTAAGTGGCAGTAAAAGGATGCTGTATGGGCTTCTAAGAAGTAAGAGGAAAGAAAGAGTTACTACAAAGCTAGTGAAAAAGGAAGATGGAGAGTTGTTAACACACCCAGAAGAGATAAAGGGACGATGGAAGGAGTATTTCGATAAGCTTTTGAATGTGAGCAATGGTACTGGTGAGATGGAAGTGACACAACCTGACGACTCTATAACAGAAGATGATATAACAATGCTGGAGGTGGAATTAGCAGTACAGAAAATGAAGATGGGAAAAGCAACAGGGGTGGATGGAGTCAGTGTAGAAATGATAAAGGCTGCTGGACCTGTTGGTATGCAATGGCTGTATCGACTGCTAAAGTGTGTGTGGAAATGGAAATGTGTACCAGAAGACTGGAAGAAAGGGCTAATAATACCAGTGTTTAAGAAGGGGGACAAGAAGGTGTGTGGTAACTATAGAGGGATCACCCTCATATCACAGATAGTAAAAATACTGGAAAGGATATTAGAAAGAAGAATGAGAAGAAAGGTGGAAGGAGAGTTGCAAGAGGAACAGTATGGCTTCAGGAGTGGAAGATCCACAGTGGACCCAATCTTTAGCTTGAGGCAGGTGATGGGAAAGAACTGGGAATATGGAGAGGATTTGATCATGACTTTCATAGATCTAGAAAAGGCATATGATAGTGTCCCCAGAGAGAAGGTATGGGAAACCATGGTTAAGAAGAGACTGGGAAGAGAAATGTTGGAAATGGTGCAAGCAATGTACAACAACTGTGTTAACAGGGTACTGACCCCAGTTGGAAAGACAGATTGGTTTAGGAACAAGACTGGACTAAGACAGGGGAGTGTGCTGTCACCCCTCTTGTTCATAATGGTGATGGATGAAATAGTAAAGGAAACAAAGGAAGCATATGGACATAAAGAAATGAAGTTACTGTTATTTGCAGATGATATTGTGGTCTGGGGAAGGAACACCGAAGAAGTGCAAAAACAACTAGATGCACTGAACGAAAATATTCAGAAGTATGGCCTGAAAATCAGTATAGAGAAAAGCAAGACCATGGTGATGACAAGAGGGGAAAGACAAGGAAAGGGCACTGTGAAAATTGGAAGTCAGAGTTTGGAAATTGTGGACACGTTCAAATACCTAGGAAGTGAATTGATGCAAACTGGTAGGTTGGACATGGAGATTGGCAGGAGGGTACAGCAGAGCAATGCATTCTATCAAAGTGTAAGAAAACTTGTTTGGGATAAGGAAGTACCAAGGAGAAGCAAGGAGGTAATGTATAAAGTGTACTATGTACCCATATTAACTTATGCAGCTGAGACTTGGACCCTGACAAGCAGGCAAGAGAGTAGAATCCAAGCCAGTGAAATGAAATTCCTAAGAAGTATGATAGGAATGACAAGGAAAGACAGAGTGAGGAATGAAGATGTTAGGAAGGAAGTTGGGATGGGAAAACTAAATGAGAGAATTGAGAAGAATAAACTAAGGTGGTTTGGACATGTAAAGAGGATGGAGGAAAATAGAATACCAAGACAGATGCTGGAGGCGAAGTGCAAGGGTAAGAGGCCAAGAGGAAGACCTAGAACAAGGTGGATGGATTCAGTGAAGAACGGCGTAAGAAAAAGAAATCTGGACTGGGACAAGATCGTGGAAGAAGAATGGTGGAAGGAAAGAGGAAAGTGGAGAAGTGCCATAAATACCCCGACCCGGCAGGAGCTGGATAAGGGGAAATGATGATGATGATGATGTTTGGCATCTGCAGGTATTAGGTGCTTCAGCGACTTAAGGTCTCCAAGTTTGGCTTCAGAGATAGGTTTCTCATTTGGCCACAAAGGTATTAATGCCTGATGAAAGGGAACTGTAGTTTCTCGTGGTCGTTCCAGTCTTCACTTATTTAAATTTACTTCCCGAGATTCACCATCAAATTTAGTTTTGACGTACACAGCGAATGGCTGTGATTTCAAGAACTGGATTTCTTTAGTTTTAGCCAGTTTATCTTGCAACCATGGACATCCGTTTTCCGATTCACGATCATTTTTTCCAAGTTCTACTGAACTGAAGAACGACGTGTTTTCCATTTGGTGAACAACAATGGGCTTTTTCCGCCTGCATTTTCTCATAATGTGTACGTAGTCCTCTGCAGTGTATAAACGCTGATGAAATTTGGGGGCACGCTCAATATCTGCAAAGTCACTGTCGTTGGGAAGAAAACTGTGACCAGGTACTAAAAATTGCATAGTTATTTTCTGAAGAGTAGGCTGTTGATCCAAAACTGCCTTCATCATCAAAACCATTTTAATATTACGGTTTTGACCACCACAAGAATCTGACCATAATATTAGCTCAGAAATAGTGGATGCTTCTTCCAGTGGAGGGTTTCATTAAGCATGAGCCGACTTCTTGTGCCCCACGACCTGCCACACCTTCCAGCCAAATATAACAGTGACTTTTGTTATCACTTCCCACGTGTACTCCACAGTTGTATAACCATAGCTGACGTTTGTAAAACACAATGTTCATTGGAATTCGTGGCAAAGGTAATGATTTCTCCATGTCAAAAGTAATTGTGTCCAGTTCTTCAATTCCCTTGGCACGCAGTAAATCATTTCTCTTCCAATTCTGTGCTGCTTCTGCTTCAGCTAAATGTTCTACCTTCTTAGCTGACAGAATAACTCGATCATGATCATTCTTGACACCTTTAATTTCAGCATCAAGAGAATCGCATAAATTGCATGTGTCCTTTTTGAGTTTCTTTATTTGCAAATTGAATTTTGTTAGAAACAGTTTCTTGTACACTGAAAACGAAACTGGATTTTCTTTTTTCCCCTTGTACATGTCATACATCAATGGAAGGGTCGTATCACTACTGAGAAACTCCCTTTCAGTTTCTATCGAAAACTTCTCGCTGACATCCGTGATCAATGTGAGGAAGTTGCGCTTGGTCTAATGATGCAAACTGGAAAGTCGCATAGTCTACTGATGCAATTTATAGTTTAACTGATTCCCGCTATGTCGCTTAGGTTTTCAGTTAACTGACAACCTCTTGTAACGCAGCGGGGAATTTATTATAAGTAGTTCAAGCGAGGTTTTTCTGTAATTGTATACATCTCATTGCCCTTTTTTTTTTTTCATGTCTGTTAATTGTTTGCAATGTATCTGCTCAATTCTGTTTCCTTCCTTTTTCTTTGGTTCATTCTCTCTTTGACTTGTTAGATTATTTTGCTATGAAGGATTGATTGAAGAGGATGGCATGCTTGTTACAGGCACGCCGAGTAAATCCACAAGACACAGTGTTACTGTACAACATTGCTCTCGTGCTACAGAGGCTAGCAACACACATCCTCAAGGACCAGAAGTCCACTCTGGAGACAGTGCTGCAAGCTGTACATGAGTTGGGGTTGTCTCACAAGTATGTCCATGGTGCCTTATGTATCTGTTATATTTGATATTACCTGTATGGGTAATATCGTTGCTTTTGTTATTATTTTTACTTTCCCAGTCTTCCTTTCCTGTATTTGCCTGGTGTTTACTCCATTCTTCTCCATCTGCCTCAAGACAGAATATTTTGTTGAAGAATGCTCTCCTATCGATTGTATTTTCCTATACTAAGATTTCAAAAGTAGTACCGTACCCAATTTCTTACCCACCTTTGTTAATACAATTGAATTAAAAATAGTAATCGTGCATCGTTCTTCTGCTGGAGAATCATGAGCATGCTTGAGCTTACTGAAGAAGAAGCATCTTGGCACAGAGAACACTATGGACGAGTGCCTTTGCATCATAAATGGCTGAAGTATGGGCTAATGCGCAGGGGTAGCTGTAGATGATTTGTACAGTAGTAATGTTCAGCTCTTGTCAGTCCCCATGCACGCATGTTCCACTCTCTAATACAATGTAGTGAAGGCCGCTTGATTTTCCCAGCTTTTGTCTCCTCGTGCACGTTGTCCACCATACAGTTGGTGTAAAATGTTCTCACAGGGTCCTTAAAAGACTTTATTATGGAGATGTCTAATGGCTGCAAAATTGATGTTAGTCCTCCTGGGATAATCGTTGGATAATAGGTATTAGTTAGTTTTTGTATGCCGTGAACAAGAAAGCCGTCCAAAACAAGCGTAGATTCTTTATTTAGTAGGGCTCCCAAACGTCGTTCCCATACACTTTTTAGCCAGTCTCTTACCAGATCCGCCTCCATCCACTCTTTGTCCTGTACAAAGATTTCCTTTTGGGAAGTCTCCTTTAGGCCGAGCTTTTTGCTTGAAAATACAGTACTTAGCTTCTCAGCACCCAATATTTCTCTAGAACACTAGATACAGTACACCTGATGTGTTTGTTGTTATGCTTGTTGGCATGTCAAAGTAAACTGGAGTTTGATTGGCATTGCCAATTTGAGATAGAAGAAATTTATGTTCTTTTCGGAACAAAATAATGAAATGCTATGGGGTGGGGAAGGGGATTGTGAAGCGAGTCTGGTTCCAAAGCCACATTCCAGTAGTGTCTAGCCATCTGGCATCCGGAAGGGATTCTCCGTTATAGCTGCACCGTGTTTGACAGAAGTCTCAGAAGCTTGAGAAAGGCTATGTTGCTGGAAACACTATGACGATATTAAGGAATTTGGCAATTTGTTGTATTTTGTCTCACAAAAATTAAGGTGGGGTTGTTTACAACAGGGTGTCTACGACCCGGGAAAACCGTGAAAACCGGGAATTCTCAGGGAATTATGAATTTCTGGAATAATCAGGGAAAAATCAGGGAATTTCTTTGTTAATCAGGGATTTTTCTCCATTTGTCTATATCCCGTAAAAGTGGAAGCAATACATTCGAATTTCGCGGGAAGTGATCGCGCGTTACCGGTAACGGAAGTAACGAATTTTACAAACGGGTAACGAAAGTGACGAAAAAGCAACGAATTTTACAAACGGGTAACGAAAATTTTCTGTAGGCGGGTTGAATCATTTAAACTCGCGCCGCTAGGCTCAGAGATAGCGATGGAGCGAGTTTCACGCAAGCGGCGCCGATTGCATAAGCTATACTTCGCCGTGCCTGAGCTAGAGGAAATGCATACTGTTGATACCTTGTGTGGTATAGGCTACATCAATTCAACGTATATTTTCGGCCTCAAGGATACTTTCTAGTTTTGTGTGAAATATTTTTCTGTGTTATTAGGAAACCTGACTTTTCTCGAGACGTTTATTTGCGAAAACTTCCGAAACTAAACAGAAGCCTCTCATTTCAGTTATTGACCTCTAAATTTTGAGTCAAATTGAAGTCCAAAAATAACGTGAAATAATTTAATGTTGCTATCTTGCGAAATGTCACCGTTTCGAAACAAAAAATACGAAATAGCTTTGAAATACATAATAACCTACCGGTATTTTAAAAATCTGTCTCGTAAATTTGCGACACCCGGTATGGTTAATTCGAAATTCAGTTATATGTCGATTTTTCCTTCGAACTTTGGTTCCATCGGATATATAATCTAACTGGTTATTTCGATAACTTGTATAATTCTTGATTCGCATTCGAAAGAGAATGTGCCCTCTTGTCGTATTATTCATGCAATCCTCTCGGAATAATTCGTAATATTCGATACGGTACCTACTTCCAACGTTCATCCTCCAAATCACATCCTCAAGACGACTGGCTGACCTCATGACTTGCCTGCGCGAATCTCGTCAAACGGACCGAGATAGACGTCAGTTGCGTAAAATGATAAATCCCGTCTCCTATCGTGAACTTGTGACCACGAGGACTGCGAGAATCCTGTCAAAGGTGATTGGGCACCCATCACGAAACATTCCGAAACCTACTCGCCACTTTTACCATGACCGTATACTTAAAAGCATACGGGGAGCGAGAAGTGCATCAACCCACTTAGAAATGACTGCCTACGCTGCATCGCGATACTAATTTTCCCTCGTGATCCACCCTGAACTTAAGAACTCCCAACCACAGCATAGGGACAGCGGGAATCACGCCGCCGACCATACAACATGTCCATTACTACTCGTGAATTTTAACCATACCTAACCTTGAGCTTGCCTCCACCATTCTGTCAGGGCAGATAGACAGGCAATCGTTGAACGGCTGGATGCAGCGCCGATTGCATAATATTGCGAGGACAACATGAATCTCGTAAAACGGCCGAGAGCGGCAGCGATTGCGTTACATCTCGATATTTCTCCACCTTCAATGACTAGGACAACTGGATTCTTGTCGAACGGACAGCAAGTGGCGCCGATTGCGTAATAGTGCTATATTTTCTCGTGCCCGACCTCAAGGACAATGGAAATCTCGTCGAATGACCAAAAGCGACACCGTTTATCTAAATCGCGATTTTTCTCCGTGTTCTATCGTGAAAACTGCGGGAATCTCGTCAAAACAGCTGAGACCAGCGCCGATTGTGTAACATCTCGATATTTCTCCGTACTTGACTGCAAAGTCAGAATTCGGTGACGATCACGTAACGTCGCATACAATTCTTCGTGATCTACCGCGGGGACAAAGGAAATCTCGCCAAACGGTAAAGAGCAGAGCAACCTCTTGATATTAAAACAACGTATTGTGCACAAGACAACATATTAGCTGAAACAACTAATTTGATAATTAATATCTAGTATTTTTTATTATTTATTTTATTTACAGCTTTAAACACAGTTCATTGTTGTTTATCTTCACCGCGTGATGAGCCCCTTTGCTTGCAGACCACAGACGTATCTTGAATTAAAAGGTAACTAAAATTGACTAAAAGGTAACTAAAAAGTAACTAATTTTTGCTTCATCCTTACAGTAGACACCCGGATGACAGTGCTCAGCCAATGAGCAGTGCCTTCTCAAGGTCAACTGAACGTATGATGTGGCAACTTTTCCGTTCGCTTTCTGCGCAGGAGCCAACTATGCCATTTTATTGGGCCTTGAGCATTTTGTTCGTTGCGATCAGTATTGCCAATTTAGCGATTTTGTCGGTAGATGTAGCAACTTTGGCGACAAAATATTTTAAATTTAGTATTGTTTATAAATATACTCTGTGAGCTGCCTGAATAGGATTGACATTTCAGCGGAAATTCCCCGTCAGTCATCACCGCTCTGCCTCTTGACCAATCCATGTTCGCATAGTTGATGTCATAATACTCTGCGTTGCAATATTACCGCCCACGTGCCTCAGTGCCTGGTCAGCTTTATCTGTGGCTTGTACAGTTTGGCAACCTCGTTCTCAGACCACATGGCGAGACGAGAAATGTCAATCCTATTCTGGCAGCTCACAGAGTATAATATACTAGCTTCGCCCGGAAACAGTTATGAATGCATTACGTGACAAGCGTTTTTTTTTTCGATGTCCATGAACTACGACCTAGGCCTATATCCGTTTTATGTCTCTGCATGATGGGTTGAAATCACTGACTGGACTATTAATTATATTATCATGGAGATAGCATGTACAACGAATTCTTGTCAGACGTAATTTAAGAATGGCGAGGTGCATGAAACTCAAATCCCCCTCCCGTCCAATCTTAAAACACTTATAGTGGGCGATGTATTGAAGATAGATATATGCTCTCGCAGACTTTTTGTAGAACTTTCCATGCTGAACAATTCTTACACTCATAGTATATTGATATTTTTAATGGTTTGCCCAGTGTAAGCTTCAAAAGCGCAGATAGGTATATTGTCTCGATAGTGCTTTCTTTACAGGAAGTGAGGTTTTACCGTGTGTATTGTCATGTCAAGTGTTAGCGCTCGCCCGGGCAACATGTGTTAGACCTGGGTTGACAATACTGTTTGCGCGGCTTTTCCATCCCGGTATTCTTCGATTATTGTCTGCTGTAGTTCTACTGTTAATGCTTTAGTGTGCTGATTGAAGTTTACTAAAAATATAACATTTGTGCCAAGGCTTAACGGAAGCTCAAGCACTTGTGCTGTTGTCTAGCTCATGATCACTATGAGGTTGTTAATGTGATCATCTGAAGTCCACTTGGTATCTTTACCTTGTAGATGCTGCCAGTTATGTTCAGGCTGGTTCACGATTGGCCTGGGAATGAGAACGGGAAGCTTGGTGGGGCTCTGGTTAACCACTGGAACGGGAACAAGGAAAATGTTTGATGTTTATGTAATATGATGGATATGCCTAGTGCCCTTAAATGCATATGTATTGCTCCTACGTTCCTTGGCTAGGCTAGAACTTATGTCCTATTTTGTTTTTAATTGCGCTCAGGAAATGTGTTTGTAACACCTTTCAAACTCGGCCTTGTATTATCAAACAGACTAGGTTAAATTATTTTAGACTGATCATGGTGTGTTCTTACCTGTCGAAACATCATTGATAATGATTTCCTTCATTAAAATGTATTTATAAATTATTAAATTGACGAAATTAATATTATATAAACAGTATTACATACCAGTTGTAACATATGGACTGGAAACACTGGTAACGAATAAGAGGCAAAATAGTAAGATACAAGCAGTAGAAATGAAATTTTTAAGAACGTCAGCTGAAAAGACAAGAAGGGATAGAATTCAAAATATTGAAATGAGAGAAGAGTTAAATATGGAACCTTCAAATCAGAAGATACAGAAAGCAAGGTTACGTTGGTTCGGACATGTAAAAAGAATGAGTAAAGAAAGAGTAGCAAAAAGGGAATTAGAAAGAGAAGTCAAGGGAAAGAGACCAGTTGGAAGACCGAGAAGAAGGTGGTTGGACCAAATTTTGAAGGACATTGGAGAAGCTGGGTTGGATGTGGCAGAAGTGATGGAACAGTAAAAATGGAGGGACCGAAAGGAGTGGAGGAGGCTTGTAAACCACACCCGGGTGGCTGTAGTGGGACTTGGATGATGATTACTGAATTATATCTGTCATGACGAGGTGGACCTAATTCAGAGTGAGAACTTGGAATATGCCTCCCTTCGTCCCTTGGATATGTGTAAATTACTGTATAGGCTTATATTCAGACTTATGCTACCGAATATCATACCTGCGACGTAGATTAGTGATTTCAATGGTAATGAAAGGTTTTACAAATTAAATATTGGTCTAAGATGATCCCACTCATATGGTGACACCTTGATGTGTGTATTCAACCTCCTTTTGTCCCTTTTATTGGAGGCATTTACTGTAGCATGACTTAATAGACCTTGCTTATTTTACTGGACAACAAGTTCACTTATTGAAATAAATTTATTTTCACAACTGTTTCCCTTGTGCCGCCATTGCTCACATCTGTTTGGATCCTGGAATTTCCGAGAACAGAAACATAAAACTTAATTCTATTTTCCTTTTGCTTTCCTGGATTACATTTTGCTTCTTGTTCCTGGAGAGCGCTTAAAACCAATCAAAAATAGTGTGCATTTCATCACACTTCCCGTTCCCGGGCGAATGTTTAGCATTCTTTACTCAGGGAATTCTCTCATTAATTCTGGAAAAATCAGGGAATAATCAGGGAATTCTTTAAAGATGAGTTGGTAGACACCCTGTTACAAGAATTTTGGCTCGTGATAATTAAGGGGGTACTATAGGCGATGGTGTCCTAAAGCCAAGTTAATAAGGTAATTGGATTAGTGTTTGTGTTCACGTGGAGTAAATAGAAAATCAGTATTATAAACAAAAGGGAGTAATACAGGGGAGAATAGAATCGCTCGTAATAACTAGTGCCAACAATGACAGCAGCAGTGAAAGTGAATTTGATAGAAGTGATAGCAATATCTGGAGTTGAACCGTTACATGATTAATGACTGCCCAGTGACAGCGTTTAAAGTGAAGATTAAAAATACATTGCCAATGGCTCAGTTAGTTAATTATAATTGTTATTTTGGTTGATCATTAATAGCATATTGCTGAACTATATATACTGTATTCGTAATACTTTTGTTACTGTATTGTTCCCTTACTAGACAAAACACTTAAGTGTCATTTAGTTATTCTAAACACCCCTAATAGAGTTTATAACAAGCAAAATAAATAATGGTTGCTATCGTATGAGTGAGCGATTGATGGGTGATGCAGCTGACATGCAGGCTGAGGTGAGGAGACTCTCTCTTGACCTTCTTACTTGATTTCCACATGGGACAATTAGTTCCGAGACAGTTATAACTGAAAAGCATGGATAAATTAAACAAAAATAACTTTATGTGAAAATGACACTTTTATTTACTGAGCATGCAAACAACGAAATATAAAACCCATTGCATTGTAATTAGAAGCTTTTGGGAAATAATCATTCAACTAGCAGACCCGTGCGAGAAATCTCGCATGTTCATAAGCCACACTTTCAAAAACTGTAAGAGAATTAACGTTCAATAGTTTTAAGATTCTAGACGACAACTCATAATTGCAGCATGTTACAGCAACAGTATTTGCAAATCGTCGTCGTCGGCTGTAACTCGATTCCGAGTAAACATACTTCTTCCTGCATAGAGCTTTTCAGACCAGCTTGTGGATGTGACTAAACAGGCCAATCCTGGCATAAAACATGCACCCACATAAATTGCACACAATGGTCGGGGGAGGACGGGGTTGCAACTGACGAAGCTTTCTTGCTTGTCGCTTGGCCTCTTCATGTCTGCGACGTTCTTCCTCAAAGAAGTTAACAGCCGTCGATGTAGTGTTCCGCCACAGTAAACGGTCCGCAGCAGATGTTTCCCACGAGTGGATGTCTATACCAGTCGTCGTCATGATGTGTTTTAACTGGTCTTTAAAACGCTTCAAAGGGGCCCCATGAGGTCTAGTGCCGGAGCAAAGTTCACCATAAAGGAATTGACGTGGAAGCCTGGTATCACTCATACGGTGAACATGCCCTAACCATCTCAGTTGATGAGCGATGATAGTTGTCTCAATGCTATCGAGATGCGCTCTCTCGAGAACTGCAGTGTTGGTCACGTAGTCCTCCCACTTGATGTTCAAGATGTATCTCATCTTTGGTTGGTGGAAACGCTCAAGTTTCTTGATATCACGGCGATAGAGTGTCCAAGTTTCACAGCCATACAGTAGCGTTGAGATGACGACAGCTTTGTACACCATGAGTTTGGTATGCATCTTTAGGTCTTTATTCATGAAGACTCTGTGCATTAAACGGCCAAATGCTGCATGGGCAGCCCCAATTCTTTTGTCAACATCCTGTTCGCAAGTGCACCGTTTAGACAAGATGCTACCAAGATATGAAAAATGATCAACCTGCTCCAGTGTTAAGCCTAAGATGGAGATATTGAACTCAGGAAGAGGTAATCCTGGGGCAGGTTGTGCAAGCACCTTTGTTTTCTTTGCATTGATGGTGAGACCAAAGAGATCACACGCAGTGCTAAAGCAATTGACCGAATGTTGAAGCTCTGCAGCTGTCGGAGCAGGAGATGCGGTGTCATCGGCATACTGCAGTTCTGTCACCCGGGTAACTTGGGTATGTCTCTGTGAACAAAGTCTTGCCAGATTGAAAATACCACCATCGAAGCGAAACTTAATCTCTATGCCTGGGTTGTTGATGATGATTCATACATCATGGCAGCCATGTACAATGCAAAGAGTGTTGGAGCAAGCACACAGCCTAGTTTCAAACCGTGAGTGAGTGGAAATGGATCGGATACAGAGTTACCGTGAAGAATCTTCCCAGACATTCCATCATGAAGAGCTTTAACTAATTCCACATAGCGATCTGGACATCCAAAGTGCGTTAGTACTTTCCACATAGCAGGTCTTGGTACTGAATCAAAGGCTTTTTCCAGGTCAGAGAAAACTAAATACAAGGGCTCCTGTTGCTCTCGGCACTTTTCCTGGAGTTGTCTGGCACAGAATATCATGTCTGTTGTGCCCCTGGAGGTTCGGAAACCACATTGAGACTCGGGCAAAATCCTCTCCGAGATACTTTGGAGCCGGTTTAGGAGAATTCTTGCGAGAACTTTACCTGCAATGGATAATAGCGATATACCACGGTAGTTCCCACACACGCTACCGATCGCCTTTCTTGAAGATAGTTATGATGGCAACATTCTTCAAGTCGTCAGGTACTTCTCGAGTTTTCCAAATTAACAGGATAAGTGTAAAAAGTCGAGTCTTCAAGGCCATGCCTCTACTTTGTAACAACTCCAGAGGGATGTTATCAGGACCAGGAGCCTTTCTCGGCTTTAGTTGATTGAGCGCTTTGGTGAAATCTCGGAATGTCGGCGGAACCGCCATCCATGGTTGTTGAGGCTGCTGAGGGATGTTTCGAAGAAAGTCCTCGGCAACATTGGAGGCACGATTTAGAAGTGCAGAGAAATGTCCTACCAACGCTCCAAAATTTGTCCTTGTTCAGTTAAAATGGCGGAATTGTCAGCAGTTTTCAATGTACCTGATGATGATCAGATTGGGACGTATACCTCCTTTATGCCTGCATAGAAGTTTCGCAGGTCACGGGCATCAGATAGTCTTTGCAGTTCTTCAGCTTTTCGCTGCCACCAGTTGTTCTTTATTTCCCTGATTTGTGCCTGACATTTCCCCTTAAGTTGCACGAATTGTGATTTTTTCACACTGGAAGACGGATCTTGAAGAAAGGATAGATAGGCTTCCCGTTTGGCATTGATGAGACATATAATTTCATCATTATTTTCATCAAACCAGTCTTGTCTTTTGTTCTTCAGAAAACCAATTGTTTCCTCAGCTGACTCAGTAGTGACCTTCTGAAGCGTTGTCCATTCCTGTACAACACTATTTGTGCTAACAGGGTGACTAGCCAGCTTATTTGCGATTTCATTTCTGTAATCTGTAGCAATTGATTTTACTTGGAGTTTAGAAGTGTCAAATTTCCGTCTCGACAGGTTGTGGATGGATCGTTTTGGTTTGCGGCAGATTGAGATCCTCAACCGGCAAAAAAGGAGCTTATGATCTGTCCAACAGTCATCGACACTTCTTGCGGTCCTGGTGACAAGGATGTCCTTTTTATCACATTGCCTGGTGATGATATAGTCAAGGATGTGCCAGTGCTTCGAGCGAGGATGCATCCAAGTGGTTTTGTAGCGATTCGGCAGGCGGAACTGAGTGTTGGTGATAAAGAGTTCATGTTCAGCACATAGACCAAGGAGTAATAGGCCATTGGCATTGCAGTTGCCAATTCCTTGTTTTCCCATCACATTGTTCCATAATTGATGATCTTTACCAACTCTGGCGTTGAAATCGCCAAGCATTAAGACTTTGTCTCTAGATGGTACTTTGGTGATGATTGTGCTCAGCTGGTTGTAGAATTGATCTTTAACTTCTATATCAGCATCCAAGGTGGGAGCATATGCAGAGATAAGAGTCATAAAGTGACCCCCGGAGAGTGGGATTCGAAGAGTCATAATTCTTTCACTGACAGCAGTTGGAGTTAGCTGGTGATCATTCACCAGTGTGGTCTTTATAGCGAAACCAACACCATGAATACGGCGCTCTCCCTCATCTTTTCCCTTCCAGAATATGGTGTAACCTGAACTGAACTCTGTAATTTTACCTTCGTTGGACAATCTGGTTTCACTTAAGGCAGCAGTATCTATATTCATTCGACCAAGCTCATGGGTAACGAATGCTGTTCTTTGCTCAGGCCTGTTATTGTCCTTCAAATCGAGTAACGTTCGAACATTCCAGGATCCTATCATTAAAGTTTGGATATTCTTTGTTTTCGTTTTTCGACCGCAAAAGGGGTGACCCGCCGGGTGCGGCCTCCCAGCCGGCTGAAGGTGTGACTACCGATGTTTAGCCCACATTTTCTAGGGCCTTCCCCATTCGGGGTGGGCAGCGGTGATCCTAAATAGGCCTGCCCAAACACAGATGCAGGACCGAACTCCTGAGTAGTCACGAGGTCTCAGAAAGACGACCATCACACATCTGCTGCCAACGTGCAGGTCCGAACTAGAGGCTTCCAGTTTCAACCCGAAAACCTGCCTCCACCATCCTTATCCCATCGCCGCTGGACTTGTTGAAAGATGTGACAGCAGGAAAAAGGTGCCACAAGCGAGATTTTGTTAAAAGGTGGATCACAGCTTGCAAGGAAGTGACCCTCACACTATGATCTCGGAACTATACCCTGCGGCACAAAAGAAATGACCTCATCCGCCTCCACGACCGTTGAGAACCACAAGGAAAGTTCCTCCTCCGTCCGTTTTGCCGTTGGGCCAATATACACGTAATGGGTTTCAGTGTCATTTCCTACACTGAGGGGATCATCACCCCACCTAAAGGGGCTCATCCGCCAGAAGCCGTTGGCCCCTTCAGGGGGTCGAGTTATTTACCGCCGCCCAACATTCGGCGTTAGCTGTTTTGAATTCAGTAGAGTTTGTTTTATTCAGCTGGTTGCCAAACCAGCTAACCCTCCTCCTTTCGCAATCCGGACTTGGGACCGGACAAAGGCGGAGTTGCAAATAGCACACATCTTACAAAAATTGTTATTTATGAAATTAGAATGCAATTCGTCATTGCTAATTTATGAGGCCTATATGATGATAGTTTTAAGGTTTTAGACGACAACTCATATCGTAGCATGATACAGCAACAGTATTTGCAAAAAGCACACTTCTTACAAAAATCGATATTTATGGAATTAGAATGCAGAAGAAAAACCTGTACCCAATCCATTGATTTGCTGATTCTGAAAACCAGATTGAAGAAAAACTGTAAGAGAATTATCGTTCAATAGTTTTAAGGTTTTAGATGACACCTACACTAGTAGGTGCAGCAGAAACAGTATGTGGGAGGACAAGAAGGAAGTTGGATTTATTGGGATTGGCAGAAACAAAGTGGAAAGGGGAAGGAAGGAGAGAACTGAGAAAAGGCTATAGACTGTACTGGAGTGGGAACGAAGAGGGAAAGAGGAATGGAGTGGGAGTAGTAGTACGAGATGGTTTAAAAGAAGAAGTGAGGAGAATAAGTGATAGGATGATGAAAGTGAAAGTAGCACTGAGGGGAGAGACCGTAGAAATAGTGCAAGTGTATGCTCCACAAGTAGGCTGCGCCTCTGAAGAGAAGGAGGAGTTTGAAGAGGAATTGCAGAAGCAGCTGGTAGGAAGAAATATGATTGTTATGGGGGATCTCAATGCCCATGTAGGAAGAGAAAGACAAGGTTATGAGAGTGTTCTAGGACCAGAGGTTTGGGGCGGAAGAAATGAGGAAGGAAAGAGACTGTTGGACTTCTGCCAGAGGAACAGCCTGCTAGTTGGGAACTCCTGGTTTAAGAAAAGAGAGAGCCACACAATCACATGGTACAGTGATGACTTGACCAGGAAGTCGGTGGTCGACTATATACTGTATGAGAAAGAACTAAATAAGAACATCACGGACATCAAGGTTATACCATCGGAGAACCTGGATAGCAACCATCGATTGCTGGTAATGAACCTGAGAGGGAGTAAGGAGAAGAAAGGGACTGAGAACCAGGAAAGACGTATAAGGATATGGAAACTGAAAGAAGGGGATAGAAGTGTTGAGTACCTCAAAATGGTAAAGGAAGGAATTCCAACAGATGAAGAAAGAGGGGTGGAAGAGGAAGGGGATAGATTTAAGAAGACACTAGTAGGTGCAGCAGAAGTAGTATGTGGGAGGACAAGTAGTAAGAAGAGGTGGAAGGAAACACCATGGTGGAATGAGAAGACAAAAGATATAGTAAGGGAAAAGAATAGAGCCTTTAGGAGGTGGTATCAAAATAGGACGGTAGAGACAAGGGAAGAGTACCAGGAAAGAAAGAAGGAGGCAAAGAGAGTAGTGGCTGAGGAGAGAAGAAAGTGGATGGAAGAGTGGACAATGAGGATGAAGGAGGATAGTGAAGGTACAAAAAAGGTCCTGTATGGGATGGTAAAAAATAAGAGGCGGAAGGATCCTACGGATTATGTTAGAATGGTGAACAAAAGGGGACATGAGATAGAAAATAGGGAAGAACTGAAGAAAATGTGGAAAGAACATTTTGAAGAACTTCTGAACCCAAATGGAAAAGATGGTGAGGAGGAAGAAATCGGGGAAGAGGAAGAGGAAGATGAACTGCAAACAGAAAGGGACTTAACATGGAAAGAAGTGGAAGATGCAGTGAACAAGATGAAAGGAGGGAAGGCACCGGGTGTGGATGAGTTGAGTGTGGAGATGGTGAGAGCAGCAGGAGAGTTGGGGATACAGTGGTTGTTCCGAGTGATGAGGACAGCATGGAAGGAAAGGAAGATCCCGGAGGACTGGAAAAAAGGAATAATTGTTCCGATCTTCAAGAAAGGTAGTAGAACAGATTGCAGAAACTATCGGGGAATAACACTGATGAGTCATTGTGCAAAGATCTTCGAGCAAGTTTTGGAAAAGAGAATTAGGACAAGGATAGAAGGAGGGATGAGGGAAGAACAACATGCGTTCAGAGCAGGAAGGTCCACAGTGGATTTGATTTTTGCTGTAAGGCAGTTACAAGAACAGCACTATAAGTATGGAACAGATCTACTGATGGCCTTCCTGGACATTGAGAAAGCATATGACAGTGTATGCAGAAACAAAGTATGGAAGTCCCTGGAGGATAGAGGAGTAGAGAAATGGACTATAAAGAGGATAAAGGAGATGTACAAGGGAAGCGTGAGCTGTGTGAAAGTGAGAGGAGAGAGATCAGACTGGTTGGAACAGAGAAACGGCCTGAAACGAGGAAGTGCACTGTCACCGTTACTTTTCATTGTGGTGATGGATGACATAATGACCCGAGTGGCACAAGTAATTGGGGAAGGAAAGATGAAAGGAATGGTGTTTGCAGATGATTTGATGATTTGGGGAAACAAGGAGGAGGAGGTACAGGAACAGTTGGACATGTGGGAAGGAATAATACAAGGATATGGGATGAAATTTAGCATACATAAGAGTGAGATGGTGATCACAACAAGGAAGAAGGAAAGAACCACAACGGGAATAACAATTGGTGGGGAACAGCTGAAGAAAGTGGAGAGTTTCAAGTATCTGGGAAGCCTGATACAAGATAATGGAAGAAACGATAGAGAAATAAATGAGCGAAGGAGGCAGGCAGAAGCATTTCGGAGGAGTGTGAGAAGCATGTTATGGAGCAAGGATGTCCCTCAGAACAGCAAAAAGATCATATATCGGACGTACTATGTCCCTATCCTGACGTATGCCTCGGAGACCTGGGTTATGAAAGGAAGGGAGAAGAGCAAAATACAGGCCAGTGAGATGAGGTTCTTGAGAAGCAGTATTGGAGCTACAAAGATGGACAGAATAAGAAATGAGAGGACCAGAGAATTAATGAAGGAGGAACCATTGCAGGATGGTATCGAGAAATCTAGACTTAGATGGTATGGACATGTAAAACGAATGGAGGAGAAGAGGATACCCAGGAGAGTACACGAGACGAAGTGGGAAGGAAAGAGACCGAGAGACAGGTGGCTGAAGGGGGTGGAAGAAAGCGTGAAGAAGAGAGGAGAAGACTGGACGAGGGTGGAGGCTGAGAGATGGTGGGAAGACAGAAGACGTTTGAGAGGCTTGTGTTCCAAACAGACCCGGCCAGTGGCTGGAAACTGTGCAAGATGATGATGATGAGATGACAACTTGTAGTTGCAGCATGTTAGAGCAACAGTATTTGCAAAAAGCACAATTCTTACAAAAATCGATATTTATGGAATTAGAATGCAAAATAATAAAGGAAAGATCTCATAATGTTAAAATGACATGAAACGGACGTCACAGCGACCAAAATGTGAAGTGGACAGCAATTATGGAGCGTATCGTCATGCACCAACAGTATCTGCAAATCGCACACTTTGTACAGTTTTTAAAAGTAATTTTTTAAAGAAATTATTGATATTTTTGGAATTAGAGTGCAATTCGTCACTGCTAATGTCTATTCTCTTTCATTTGAATGCTCATTTTCACGATTGGTCGCTTGTGAGTGCCGCAGGAGGGATCTATACTACTGAAATATAATCATTCAATTTTTTCTGTCTCAGTCAATGATCATTTACTTTTATTGTTATAAAGTCCTCATTTCCTGGAGCATCAATAAGTTGGTGTAGCCAAATGAGTTTTGTGCTTGCTGCAATTCTAAATTGTTGCCTCAACATAAGAAATGCGTGATTACTTGATCGCTCATCGTTTGGTGTGTCTGCGCTCGCTCTGTTTACAATGTCTGTTCACGTGTTACTCAGCTGTTTCAATCCTAGTTCACCCACACACTGTACATTCTTTCAAAAATGTCTTTCTAGATTTGACTCCAATTCACCCATTTCTAACATTTCTTATTTTAAATCTCTCTGCTATAGATAGAACAGCATGTTAACACGTTTCTGCCATGTCTTGTTACTAGTACAGGGCTGCCATCAATATAAATTTCAAATCCTGATAAATTACCTGAAAAAAATCTCAAAGGTCAACAAAATTTATCAAACTAAATATTAAGTGCCACTGAAATGGTATCTTAAATACGGCCAGTGGTCCATTCATCATGCCCGTAACTCTTTACCGCAGAATTGAATCAGCCTGTATCTTGTACAAAGGGCCGAGAGCACCACCGATCGCGAAACCAACTCGTGAGCTTGCCTCATGTCCGACCGCAAACTTGTGACTTTTACTCTGCTAGGGCTGTGGGAATGTTGCCAAATGGACAGAGAGTTGTTACAATCGGACATGAGAATATTTTTCTTCTCCCATTCAGAAACTCTAAATCTTAACGATGGTGGGAATGTCGCCGAACAGGCGTGAGGAAGCTACTGCTTTGGCTGCAACTCGGGGGCGCTATCGCGAACTTTGTCCCTAAGCCAATGTTTACAGATAATACTCACAGCTCATTCTTGTGGCAAGCAATATGTTTCTGCCTCCTAATCGGTTGCTTGAATATACTGCCTGCAATACATCTCTTGTGGCGAGTAACCCAACTTGACTCAAGTATTTACTGAGCTCTGCGTCTCATTCCAAGTATATGTACATATTCATGGAATAAATCAAATGAATATGTAAATTTTTAAAAATCTGCATAAAATATCCGTGAATTCATTTCAACATCCCAAAATCCATCAAAATGGATAAAATCCCTGTTCTAGTAAATTCAGCCACAATAAGCAGTGCTGTACTGAATCAAGTTTGTGAGGACAAACCAGGCAATTGGCAGACTGCCTGAGCCATGGTAAATTCGGTCAACAAACAATGTATTTTTATCTGGCCGTTTAACTGTAAGCTGCTTGCCACGGTGGGTGAGTGGTCGTGTCAGTCTACTAACCCTAAGCTTGCAGGTTCGCTCCTGGCTGTGGTAAGTGATTTTTGAAAGGCGGCAATAATACGACACGCATGTCATACGATGTTGGAATGTCAAAGAACCCATTTGAATTCAGTAGGCCGTGTTCATAATGGCAAAATTAATCTCGGGAGTTTCCGCCAACAGAAAGTTCCTCATTTCTCTACTAGAAAGCGCTATAGTGTTCAAGGAGCTTAGATATCTTACCTCCTTGACTTTCATAGTGCTTCAAGGAACAATGAAATTCGACATGCAAGCTACCCTTTGGGTGTCAAATAACAAAGCTTGCACCCGGCATCCGAGGCCACACATTATTATTATTGTAACTGTAAGCTTTTGCTGGCTGGGAAATATTTTTAGAATGAGCAAAGAACAGGATGTTTTGTCGAACTTTGCACGGATAATCTGCAAGCTGGATAATCCGTGCCCGAGTGTTTACTGTATATCATGCTTCATTTGAAATTTTTGTTACTAATTTTCTTTTCCTTTTTAAAATTAGGTATTTCCAGTATTTATCGGTGCACGGTGACCGCATGCGGTATGATGTAACTCTGGCTGGCCTAGAGGCTCGTCAGTGCTCGGATCTCCTCTCGCAGGCCCAGTATCATGTGGCAAGAGCTCGCAAAGTTGATGAGGAGGAGCGGCAACTTCGGCGTAAGCAAGAAGAAGAAAGAGAGGCGTTTCGCCTCAGACAGATGGAGGAACAGGTAAGGAGTGGAAATGAAGGTCGTCAGTTAGAATGTGCCAGACAAATCGTAAATGACATTTGGCTAGAGCTTGAGTCAGCCGGGAAGGCGGTGCGCAGAACACAACGCTACCATTACGTTATGCCTCACTTCCATCCCACCAATCACAGTCAGTCTGTCTTGAGAATCTGAGCTAGTGTGTTGTCAGAAAAGCGAAGTGTTTATATCGTAATATTTAATGATTCAGTGAAAGTGATTGTGTACATTTTGAGTGCTATGGAAGCAGAGGGAAGTAATTGACAGGTTGTGTATAGGCAAGCCCGAGAAATAGTTAACAATGTGCATGAATACTTTGAAATTCTGAAGCAGCGTGAAAGAGACGGGCTCGATGTGGTAAGCGACGGTGTTACCACACCGCAGGAACTCATGGCAGCAGCCTGTGGTGTGGGGACTTGGACATGGTGGACCTGTTGCAACAGTGGGCATGTATCTCTGTCTCTCTCTGCACAAATCTCAGAGAGCCGGCCGCCTTCCCGGCTGACGCGAGCTCTAGTATATTATCCTGCAGAGGCTTGAAGGTTGGAATGGACCATATGCTGTTTTTCTGGTGACAATTACCACTTGGCGAACAGACACTTATAATATGGTCGAAACTGGTACATTTCTTCTTCTACTTCTTCGCGAATGGGTCGCTTGGGACCACGCGAAATCAACACTTTCTAGCCTTCCTGTTGGCCGAGTATTCCTTCATTCACAATGAGTGGGTCTGTTCCGCTGCTCTGACCATCGATGTTGTGTAGTCTTCTCTTCTTCCTCGAAACCCCACGTCTGAGTGATTTTCCTGATTTCCTTCCGGTTATGTAAGTTTGGTGATCCTAATTCCTTTAAGTCTCTCTCTGTAAATTTATACCAATTCGGTCTAGTAGCCTTGTTCTTTAAGAAAGTATGTATTTTGTGTGTCAGTCTGTTTGGGTCCATTCTTTCTGTGTGTCCCATAAGTTGGATTCTTCGCATTCGCATTGTGTCTGTGATTTTGGAAACTTTTTTGTATATTTCTGTATTAGGCTATGGATAATGTACACCACCCTTTCTTCTCGGTCCAAGGATTTTTCTCATTATTTTACGTTCTTTCACTTCTATTTGGTGTTTTAGTGTTTTGTGTTGGAGATTGAGTGTCTCTGAAGCATATAGAGCTTCAGGTTTGATTACAGTTGTATAGTGGCGAATTTTGCAATTCCAGGAGAGACTCTTTTTGTTATAAATATTTTTTGTTGATTGAAAAGCAGTTTCCATTTTCTGAAGCCTTGATTCAATTGCTTTCCTTTCGTTACAGTTTGCTGTAATCCATTCACCTCATCATCATCTTGTACAGTTTCCAGCCCCAGGCTGGGTCTGTTTGGAACATAAGCCTCGCCACTTAGTCCTTTCTTCCCACCACCTCTCCGCTGTCACTCTGGTCCAGTCCTCGCCTCTCTTCTTGACACATTCCTCCACTCCTTTCAACCATCTATCTCTTGGTCTTCCCCTTGGTCGTTTCTTCTGCATCTGCATCTCATGTATCCTCTTGGGAATCTTCTTCTCATCCATTCTCTTTAAGTGTCCATACCACCTCAGTCTTGATGTCTCAATCCTACCTTGCAAGGGCTCCTCTTTCACCATTTCCCTGACCTTTTCATTCCTCACCCTGTCTCTTTTTGTTACTCCGATCCTACTTCGCAAGAACTTCATTTCACCTGCCTGTATTCTGCTTATGTCTCTTTTCTTCATTGTCTACGTTTCTGAAGTATAGGTCAGTATCGGGATATAGTAGCTTCTGTATAACACTTCCTTGCTTTTTTGTGGGACATCTTTATTCCACACTAAGCTCCTAATGCTTCTCAGAAATGCTTCTGCCTGTCTGCCTCGTTCCGTAATCTCTTTGTCATTTCTCCCATTTTCCTCCACTATACTTCCCAAGTACTTGCGACTTTCCACCTTCTTCAGCTGTCCACCTCCAAGTGTTATCCCACTCATTGGTCTGTCCTTTTTCCTGGTCGTTAACAGGATCTCACATTTACTGATGTTGAACTTCCATCCGTACTCTCCCACTGTTTCTTCCCAAGCCTTCAGTTGCTCCTGAATTTCCTCCTCCCTGTTTCCCCAGACCTGAGATCATCTGCAAACACCATTGCTTTCATCTTATCTTCTCCTATCTTTCCTGCTATCCGTGTCATTACCTCATCCATAACCACAATAAAGAGAAGGGGTGACAGCGCACTACCCTGTTTCAGGCCACTCATTTGTCTGAACCAGTCTGTTCTTTCCCCTCCAACTTTCACGCAACTCACACTTCCACAATACATCTCCTTCACTCTGCCTACAGGAGCCTCCGTGGCTTAGGTGGTAGCACGCCGGCCTCTCACCGCTGGGTCCGTGGTTCAAATTCCGGTCACTCCGTGAGATCTGTGCTGGACAAAACTGAGGCAGACAGGTTTTTCTCCGGGTACTCCGGTTTTCCCTGTCAAAATTTCATTCCAGCAACACTCTCCACTATCATTTCATTTTCATCTGTCATTCATTAAATCATTGCCCCAGAGGAGTGCGTCAGGCCTCGGCAGCCGGCACAGTTCATATCCTCGCCACTAGATGGGGGCTTCATTCATTCCATTCCTGACCCGGTCGGAGACTGGAAGCAGGCTGTGGATTTTCATTTTCACTCTGCCTACAGTCCCTTTTTCCACTCCCCTGTTTTCCATTGCTTTCCAAACCTTCTCCCTACACACACTATCATAGGCCTTTTCGATGTCCAGGAAGGCCATCAACAGATCCTCTCCAAATTCGTAGTGGTGTTCCTGGAGCTGTCTCACTGAAAATATGAGATCCACTGTTGATCTCCCAGGTCTGAAACCATACTGCTCCTCTCTCAATTTTCTCTCCACTTTGGCTCGTATTCTACTTTCTAATATCTTTTCATATATCTTGGCACAGTGAGGTATGAGTGTGACTCCCCTGTAATTTCTGCACTCCTTTCTGCTTCCTTTCTTAAATATTGGGACAATTAATCCTTTCTTCCAATCTTCTGGGGTATTTTTCTCCTTCCATATCACCCTCATCACACGGTACAGCCACTGTTTCCCAACCTCCCCTGCTGCCTTCACCATTTCAACACTCACTTCATCCACACCCGGTGCCCTTCCTCCTTTCATCTTGTCTATAGCCATCTCCAGTTCTCTCCAATTCAGGTCCTTTTCCATTCCTGTGTTGTCTTCTCCATCTTCCAATACATTGTCTTCCTCCCTATGACCATTTGGATTCAGCAAATCCTCAGAGTACTCTTTCCACACTGTCTTGAGTGTTTCTTTGTTGTGCACCTCATTTCCGTTTTTGTCCATCATTACCTCATCCTCTTGCAGACCTCTTCTCTTACTTTTGACCATCCCATAAAGTACTTTCTGTAATCCATTCACCTAAATATTTAAATTCATTAATTACTGTGTATTAATTTATTTTTATTGACTAAGGTGTAATACATTTTATAAATATCCATTGGTATTTTATTTAGATTAAACATGACTAAGGAAGCTATTACTATTAGATATGATTAAGTTCATATCACTATGGATCCATTCAGTTAATTTGGGAAAATTATACCCCGGTATTATTTGATTGAGCCGAAAGCATGCTTTGAGCAAGCAACAGCTTCCCGTGGATTCCGAAATCTATGTTTTCAACTGGTATTTGTTCGCAATAAAAGTAAAGTTATGCTTATATTGTATTAACCACAGACTTTTTGTATTTGATTTAAAACATAAGTTTTGATAATTATTATTCACTACTGAAACTGAAGGCTTTAGGGATGTTATGCTGTGTCATATTTATGAACTACTCAACACTTTGCACTACTATGTGGTAGGTTGTAATGAGGCTAAAGAATTGGCTAATGGTGAGCCACAGAACACATGTACTGTGGTGTGTACTGGCTCGAGGCTCTGGCAACTGACAAAAATGTTTCATTACTGTGATGACGAAAGTATACCTTCAAAGAAATATCTGCAACTGCAGCAGAACAATTAACAATGTAATCTTTTATTTTTTAAACATTTGTAGCATATTCCTATTTGAAGCCCTAAACTGCCACTACATTCATTAAAATATTTCAAATGTTTGTTGAGTCTATGGTTTTTGTTTTAATTATGTGTTTTTATTGTTGTTGCCAGAAACGGGTAGAAGAGAAAAAGAGAGTTGAAGTAGAAGAGATGCTAAAAAAGAGACAAGAGTACAGAGAGAAGACAAAGAATGCTTTGGTATTTGGAGAAATGCCTAATGAGAAGTCTGGCAAGAAGGGTGGTAAGAAGAAGAGCGACCAGATCCTGTCAGATTCAGGTGGCAGTGATGCAGAGAATGCCCGACCTTCGGAACCTCGTGAGAAGGGCAAGAAGAGGAAGAAAGGGTAAAATTATGTTTTATTTTATATTTGATGAGCTTCCTCAAAGACAAGACATAACATTAGTGTCCAGAAGTTAGACACATTTGAACCTCTTTTCTATTGTTTCTGGAAGTACAGGGTGTGTACTGAAAGTAGTGAGACTGAGTCAATTAAAAAAAATATATTGACAGAAATGGAACATACGCTCAATATTCTTCAAAGTAGGACCCTTCAGCTTCCATACACCGCTGTCAGCAGGATTTCCTACCCTCGTACGCTTTCTGGAAGGCGGCAACCGGAATGCTGTCGAGCTCCCTCTTCACGGTCTGTTGCAACGCTTTCACGGAGCCGTGACGATGTCCTTTTAGGGTGGTTTTGAGGTGGGGGAAGAGGAAAAAGTCTGCTGGGGGCAATGTCGGGACTGTAGGGTGGCTGAGGCAGGGTTGCGATGGGCCAGGTACGCCAGCACGTGGAAGGCTGTGTGGCGCGGCGCATTGTCGTGATGGAGCCGCCAGGAGTTAGCGATCGCTGGGCGGACACGGACGATGCGTTTTCTCAGCCGTTTAAGGATCTCCACGTAAAAACCTTACTCTGCGGTCATTGTCAAAAACATTCTTCACTCTTGCCGCATTTTCATCCGTTTTGGTGCTCGAAGGTCGTCCTGAACGTGCGTTGTCTTCAACTTCCTCTCTCCCCTCAAAAACACTCAATCTGCCCATGGCGTAATCACCGTAAGCAGTCTTGATCATATTGTGAGTCTCTTTTCCGGTTTTGCAGAGCCTAACACAAAATTTGATTGGAGTTTCCTGTTGATGCTATACTATGCTGGCGAGTTCATTTCTTGCAATCTATTGAATATCAATTTGATCTTAGTCTAATTGATTTAAATAGTTGCATCAGAAATATGTAATTTTGCATTAAATAATGGCATTGAAATTTCCGAAATATAATTGAAAATTCATTTTTTAAAAGCTAATCTGTTTGAAAATAGTACAAAACACAATTAAAGTATAGTCCACACCACCTTCAATAAGTTACTACTGATGTAATCCCAACATTTGTCCCCCATTACTACAAACATGGTGATTTATTGTATAATTTCGTACTGTTGCGTAGAAACAGGCCTGCATTCAATGTTGCCACATGTTTCAAAGTCACCATGTTTTTGGGCCACTTCTTCTTCTTCTCCTCCTCCTTCTACTTCTTCTTCTTCTTCATGGGGCCTCTTGTTTCCAAGTTCCTGTTTAGCGTCGACCTCCAAGTGCCTTGTGATGACCAGGAAGGGCTCTCTCAGGAAACTCAAACTCGAGGAGAGGAAGATCCTGTGGAGAATGCTGGGACCCGCACGAGAACAATTCGGCACAATGATGAACTCTACGTACATCAGGAAGACATCGTCACGAGTATGAGGAATAGATGCCTGACCTCCTTCTTATTCTTCTTCCTGGCATTGTTCCCAATTATTTTTGGGGTCCGCCACTCTGCACCTCGCTCTCCATTTGTTGAGGTTTGCTGCATCTATAGGACGAAGACCTACGATGCGCATATCGTCGTGTAGGGTATCCATCCAATGCCTTTTTGGTCGTCCTGGATGAGCCGATTGGTTTCGACTCACAATACTTCGCCGCCGCCGCCCCCATGTGCCCCGCCCCCGGTCGCCGCCCCCATGTGACCCCCCCCCATTCTTCTGCCGACGCTCCTGGCATTAATTGTGAATCATTTCTGGATACAAGAAGAAGACATAAATAACTTAAATAACCATTATCTTTTAATGGAAAATATATTAACTAATTACTCCGGCCTACATTGATTGAATATAGCCATTGTTGACTGTCTAGTGAATAATATGTATGCTGGGACTGTACTGGATTTGGCGGTATTTGTTCAAATAATCTAAAGTCTGATAGCCAATCATTGACGGACACATCGATGAAAATTCTATTGCCAAATTAAATTTGGTTAAAAAGGGACGTTTTGATCATTTAAGAGGTGAAGGAAAATTAATTATAAAAGTTGGCATTAAAACTAGTGCCAGGCGTTTTTCATTTGTCATCGGTTTTAAAATGAACTTCTGCACATGCGCAAAATGGCGTCCCAGTGTCGAAATGAAGCCAAGCTAAGTGAGAAGCTAAAAAGAGAACATAATGTGAGCTTGCAGTGAAAGGACGCGGTTTGTGGTAGCCTCGGACCACTACCTAAATCTTGGTCCGAGAACAAGGTAAAAACTGTTAGATGATATTAATTGGAACTCTAGAACCGTCAGACAAAATATTTATGACATTTCATGAAAATGGGAACTAAGTTTGTGGATTTTTAAGAGGCCAAGTGTCGTCTGGCCGGATGCATTGAAATAACTTTCGATTCCAAAAGGACGCTATTATTCTTTTACCAAGGCGTTTTCTTGATTTGCTAATTTGTTCAATTTATATTTTAAAGGGTCTATTATAATGTGGCCTAAGATTATTTTATATTCATAACACGCCTCCTATTATTTAAGCAGCGAAAAAGAGTTTGTTTTACTTCATCTTTCAAGATGTGTTTGGTTTCATTTTTAATCGTTCGATGCTGCTAATGTGAAATTAATTGATTTCAAGAATGTAATTGTCAGGATTTTGGCGTGGGGAACTTGATAGTTTTAATAATGACAAACGGCCCCTTGCTTTTCGTTTGTCTGAGATGGCATCTTTTGGTCTATTATGGACGCATAAGCACAGCATTCATGCTGGTTGCAAAACATTTTCGGAAGGCTATTTGAAAGAATGTAATGAGTAACCAATTGAAAAGAAACGAAATGAGACTGTAGTAGTTTCGGATAAGAATTAGAAAAGGTTTAATATGTGGTGATTTCTAAATCACGTAAATGTAACTTGTTTTAATTATACAGCGTTGCCATATAATTTGGGGTATAGCTTGGCCTCCATTTTAGATATATAGTAGGAGTGCAGATTGGTGTTCCCTCCCATAGCCATTCGGCCTTGTATTCTTTTCCCTTGAGAATATATATTTATTTTACCTATTGCTGTTCGAGTCCATGTTTCATTGTGCGCATAGAATAATACTAGGTTAATTGTCTTCAGGCCACTTTGGCCTCGGGGTACCAAACCCAGCCCTTCCTCTCCGTACAGATTTATGGTAGCATCGCAGTGGTTCGATTTTCTGAAGCCCGTTGCCTGGTATTGTTTTGTTGCCATAGTAACGAGGTAGTTAAACTTACGTGGATTCGAGCAGCACGGGAGAAGTGAGTAACTGAGGGTTAACTAAGGTTAGGTAGGATGCCTACTGTGGTACTCTGGCTAATATATATGTTTTTCTTTTCATGGCTGTGAATGGACAAAGCGTTGCTGGCATTCCTCAGTGCGTGAACGCACTGACGACGAGTCAAGTCCAGTTTTAATACTGGCACTCAAGAACATGGTCTCTCTGTAAGCATGGTAAAATTGGCTGATGGATTCTCTCTGTTATCACACTCTGTGATGTTCCGTACTACAAGCTACTTCCAAGGTAGGATCAAACCAGTACAGTAGCTATTTGATTCATGGTAGAAAGTTATCTATGCACAGCTGTTAAGTAAAGTGCTAATGGCTAATCGTTCTGTGTTCCTGTCAAGTTGTGTGAAAAGTGATATCATTCAAGTGTTGAGTTCTTGCTGAAAATCATTATGGCATGGTTGCCAAATTTTGAATTGCTATTTGTTCTGGCTGTGTTGCCAATGTGATTAAGTCATCTAAGCATTAATGAAATTTAGTGAACTGAATAGTCAATTATTTTGCTGTATTCTGTGAGAAACATCTGTGCGCAGATAATTGTTGTCATCGAGTTGAATGTGTAATGTCTTGTGACATTTTAAGTGAAGTTTTCTGTGAATATGCAGGCGGACGAGTAATGTACTGTGAGTACATACAACAGCAGTGTCGAGCTGAAGCTTTTCAGGTGGTGAAACAGCGAGTTCTAAAATTGCTAGGCCGAGGTCAGGTGTTAAGTCAGCTGTGGAGTCATGAAGCCCCGTTGTGTTGGGTGTGTAGTTGTTGTGATTGTAGCTGTTCGTGCGACGTGCGGTCGAAAATTAGGAAGCAGAAAGCAGTTACAAGAAGAGCTGGTCTAGGTGATCGTATTTTGGTCGTGTGAAGTTTTGATCTTCAGTCGGTAGATAGAAATTTTGAAATTTATTTCAGGTTTGGTTGGAGTTAGGAATCGAACGAGTGACGTGCCAGGACTGCACGTATGGTTGGTGTTGGTGTGCGTGTGGTTGAGCGAGTGAGGTTAGGGCATTTCAGGATGCCAATTGGGATGTGTGGAGTTGGTGCGGAGATCGTCGAGTGATACCAACCTAGCGGGAGTAGCCAGTCTCTGTCTATTTATGATTCTGGTATTTTCAGTGATGGTTGGTGATGTCGACATTGCTATGCTCCTCTGACTCTTGATGTCGTGCGGGCTGGTGATGATCGCACATCGTAGTTTAGTATTTTGAGGATACATTTTGTTGTTTTATTTCAGGTGTGTTTAGTGCCTGGTTGGTACTTGGTGCTCGAGTGAGTACTTGTGAGGGAGTGTTTTGTTGTTTGTGATTTGTGGATTTGTGATCCATGTACTGCGTTGTTGGTACTAGTTGAGATTTAATTAGGGTTAGTGTTTTTATTATTTTCTTGTGCGTTGGTACTCGGTTGAGTATTTGAGATTTCTTCGGTTAGTGTCTAGGTTTTGTTTTGTTGGTACCGTGTTGGTATTGGTTGGATTGAGTTGTGTATTTTGTCAGTACTCTGAGTAGTATTTGTGCTTCGAGAGGTTGTTGGGTCGGTGATACCAGGATGTTTAATTCCCTGATGATGTGTGATGGATTGTCGAGTGGTGCCTAATGTCCTTAAGTGAAAGTGCAGGTGGCCTTTTCTTTGTGAAGAGGCGTATGCAGGTGGTCTTTGTGAAGAGGCGTATGCAGGTGGTCTTTGTGAAGAGGCGTATGCAGGAGGTCTTGGTGAAGAGGCGTATGCAGGCGATATTTCCTTTCATTGGCGCACGTGGCAGGTGTTCCAGACTGGTTCCGGAGATGGCTGGCAACTGTTTCTGTTATGGAATTAGGAGGATTGGAAATTGTTCTTGTCTGATATTTCAGACGGCTTAGGTACCTTCGGACGGTTGGTTTTAATGAGTGATCTGATGGTGAGTTTGAGATTGAGTTAGTCGAGTGGTGCCTTGACTTATTAATTAGAAGAGGTATATGCAGGGAGCCTTTTCATGAAGGGAAGGTATATGCAGGTGGATATTTCTTGTCGCTGAAACACGTGGCAGGTGTGGAGGCCAGTTTTGGGAGCAAACTGTAAGCTGCATTGTGTATGCGATACAGGTGAAGGTTTTCTTTCTGAATTGATTAGGTGAGGAATTTTATTTGTCTGGTTCTACAGACGTAGTCAGTTGGCACCTACGGACGGTAAGGGTTGGTTACTCTTAAGTGACCCTAGGTAAAGTTGGTGACTCTTAAGTGACCCAAGGTGAGGTTGGTTGCATTTAGTGACCTAAAGTTGATTATGAATTGGTAGTGCTACCTATCGTTGGGATGGTCGCACTGGGTTAATAACGGGATGTTTGAAGTCGACTGGTGAATTTGGTGAGGTTATGTCTTGACAAGAGTGAATGTTGTGAGGTTAGGTGTGAGCTTGATCCTTTGAGTTGTCTAGTGTTGTCATTGTGACAGTGAGGTTAGAAGATTGCTGAGGGCAACGTGCGAGTGAACTTGGGTGATTCTGGTAGTAAGCTGACAATGTGTTTGGTTCACGTGAAATTGTGATTGCTGTTTGGTTGCTGAGATTGTTCGAGCGGTTCTGCGCCTGCTGTTCTACCTTAATAAAGTTTGAAGCCATGCTTGAGAGCTGTGTGTGTATATTTGTACTGGATGTAATTGTACATCAGAAGTAACTTACATGACTGTGCTGTTTGAGAGTACTCGGGAGGTACTGTGGTACCTTGGTACCTTATATATAATTGAGAGCCGATTGCCATGATTGTTGAGGGATGGCATGTTGTTAAGTGACGCTGCGTCCACTTAATAATTTCCTTAGAATGTGAAAACAGGATTTATTTTGGTTGGGAACAAGCTAGAAATTTTACCAGAACATCGAATTGTGATGTTCATATTAGTAATTACTCATCACATTGTAAACTAACAATTTAAATTGATACATCGTCTGTCGGTTTAAGCTCTAACAGTCTTACCTGGTCTAACACTGCGATTATTCCAAAAAGCCAAGGAATGTCACTTGCTATAACAACGACATGGTAACTGAATCTACATGGAATATCATCGGTGAGATGGCGATCATGTGATCCTTATTGCCATCTGGTATCTGTTCCGGTTGGTCACGTGAGTGATGTGATCACTCACCACTCGTGGCAGTGGCCAGTGCACAGGTTACTGTCACCATGCACGACATAACATCTAGTGGAGGTGTTAGGCATTCTGCTGGTCAGAGTGGAAGCATTTACTACAACTTCGTGAGATGTCCAGCTGTAACGGTCCGGAGAGGTTGTATTGGAGAGCTGGTTCCATCCTGCTTGCAGCTACCATCGGGGATCATCATCTGACCCCCTACAGGTGGAATCGCAGGGGGAGACTGAGCCGATTGGTTTCGACTCACAATACTTCGCCGCCGCCGCCCCCATGTGCCCCGCCCCCGGTCGCCGCCCCCATGTGACCCCCCCCCATTCTTCTGCCGACGCTCCTGGCATTAATTGTGAATCATTTCTGGATACAAGAAGAAGACATAAATAACTTAAATAACCATTATCTTTTAATGGAAAATATATTAACTAATTACTCCGGCCTACATTGATTGAATATAGCCATTGTTGACTGTCTAGTGAATAATATGTATGCTGGGACTGTACTGGATTTGGCGGTATTTGTTCAAATAATCTAAAGTCTGATAGCCAATCATTGACGGACACATCGATGAAAATTCTATTGCCAAATTAAATTTGGTTAAAAAGGGACGTTTTGATCATTTAAGAGGTGAAGGAAAATTAATTATAAAAGTTGGCATTAAAACTAGTGCCAGGCGTTTTTCATTTGTCATCGGTTTTAAAATGAACTTCTGCACATGCGCAAAATGGCGTCCCAGTGTCGAAATGAAGCCAAGCTAAGTGAGAAGCTAAAAAGAGAACATAATGTGAGCTTGCAGTGAAAGGACGCGGTTTGTGGTAGCCTCGGACCACTACCTAAATCTTGGTCCGAGAACAAGGTAAAAACTGTTAGATGATATTAATTGGAACTCTAGAACCGTCAGACAAAATATTTATGACATTTCATGAAAATGGGAACTAAGTTTGTGGATTTTTAAGAGGCCAAGTGTCGTCTGGCCGGATGCATTGAAATAACTTTCGATTCCAAAAGGACGCTATTATTCTTTTACCAAGGCGTTTTCTTGATTTGCTAATTTGTTCAATTTATATTTTAAAGGGTCTATTATAATGTGGCCTAAGATTATTTTATATTCATAACACGCCTCCTATTATTTAAGCAGCGAAAAAGAGTTTGTTTTACTTCATCTTTCAAGATGTGTTTGGTTTCATTTTTAATCGTTCGATGCTGCTAATGTGAAATTAATTGATTTCAAGAATGTAATTGTCAGGATTTTGGCGTGGGGAACTTGATAGTTTTAATAATGACAAACGGCCCCTTGCTTTTCGTTTGTCTGAGATGGCATCTTTTGGTCTATTATGGACGCATAAGCACAGCATTCATGCTGGTTGCAAAACATTTTCGGAAGGCTATTTGAAAGAATGTAATGAGTAACCAATTGAAAAGAAACGAAATGAGACTGTAGTAGTTTCGGATAAGAATTAGAAAAGGTTTAATATGTGGTGATTTCTAAATCACGTAAATGTAACTTGTTTTAATTATACAGCGTTGCCATATAATTTGGGGTATAGCTTGGCCTCCATTTTAGATATATAGTAGGAGTGCAGATTGGTGTTCCCTCCCATAGCCATTCGGCCTTGTATTCTTTTCCCTTGAGAATATATATTTATTTTACCTATTGCTGTTCGAGTCCATGTTTCATTGTGCGCATAGAATAATACTAGGTTAATTGTCTTCAGGCCACTTTGGCCTCGGGGTACCAAACCCTCCCTCCACTCAAATTTATTGGTGCACTGGAGGTCTTTGTCCATCTGGCTCGAGAGCAAGAGACTTCCATACAATGGACTCTGTATTTGCTCGGGCTACATGCCCGTACCAACGCAACCTAGTCACCCTCATTTTGGCTGGAATAGGGTCAATTCCAAGAGTATTGCGGACGTCTTCGTTCTTAATATGATCCAGCCGTGTAATTCCCAAGGACCATCGTAGCATCTGCATCTCCATTGAGTGCAAGGCTTGTTCATGTTTCTTTGTATTGGGCCAGCATTCAGCTCCATACAAAACAACAGGGCGGACGACTGTTTGATAGATCTTAGTTTTGAGGTGCTAAGGAATCTTGCGGTCACAGAGAACGCCTGTGACCTGGCGCCACTTCATCCTTGCAGCGTTCACTCTTGCACGGGCATCCGTGACTGTATCACCATCAGGTCTCACAAGGTATCGGAGATGTGAAGCCTTTGGTAGTGGGGTGCCATCTACTATGATGGTCCCATCTGTCTGGGAACCGCATTCAAGGTACTCAGTCTTAGTAAGGTTGAGCCGTAGTTCAAATTCACAGAGCCTCGCATTCCAGAGGTTAACCAAGTGCTCTAGATCATTACGGGTCTCGCTTGCAAGCATGACATCATCGGCGTACAGTATTGTCCATGGTGGTTGCCTCTGCAAATCGGCAGTCACTGTATCCATACCTTCTATGGGCACTTAACCTGCATGAGACCTTGCAGACTCACCTGCAAGATCTTCATAGTGGCAGGTAGAGGGAAAGCCTCCAGGAACAAGTAGATTTCAAGTCGGATCTGGAGCAACGGGGGATCCCACAGTTCTGGTAAGCCATTCGGCGGGAAGATTTTCCCACACCACTTACTAGTAGGAAGAACACAGGGAACACCAGACCTTTATGGACGGTGGAAAGAAAGCTGGCTCGTAGTTAGAAGAGGAGAAAACTGAAGGCCCAAGCGACGAGAAGATACAAGCCCTGTGAATCTCAGTAGGCCCAAACGATGAAGAAGAAGACTGTCGCTTAATTTTTGGTGATTAAATTATGGTATGCCCGACTAGACTGTAATTAGCTGGAGCCAAACATACCCCACAATCCCTCCTTTCTCATTTTTCCACATATATAGTTTTATTCTTGCAACCCATTGGTTGAGTATTAAAAGATTTAGCTGTTAATTTCAGCAAGGAATACCGTAATAATTCATTAAATCACCAAACTTGCCCAATAATATTTTATAATCCAAATACTATGTCTAATGTTACTTAATTCTGAATATCTTGTAGGAATTTGTTGTATTGTATGTTACCTATATCCATAATGCTCTAAATCCAGTATAGATTTATGCCAATATTGTCTTTTACAGTGGTGATGATGGGGAAAAGAAGGGCAAGCGTAAAATGGGAAGGAAGAAGCGTGAAAAGCACCCTGGAGGAGGAGACTCTGATTCGGATGATGATCAATCTAGAAACAAGAAAAGAGGACGTAAAGGTGGAAAGGCAAGTACAGTGAAATATAATTTTGATGAATGAACCCATATTTTTGAAGTTTCTTGTGTACCTCCCTTGGTCAACTCTTGCTCCCGACCCCAGCAGTGTTAGGATATCAGAGGCCTGGGATGTCTGTCTTTTTCCTGCCTTAATTGGCTCTTGTCTTCTGCCTTGTTGTGTAGTGGCTAGCACTCTTGGCTATCACCGCGGAGGCTCGGGTTTGATTTCCGGCTCTGCCAAAAAATTTAACTCTGAGTGCTGGAACGGGGTACACTCAGCCTCTTGAGCCAAAATTGGGAATAGGTAGGTTCGGTTCCCACCTCAGCCATCCTGGAAGTGGTTTTCTATCGGGGTAAAAGTCGAATATATAATACAATATTTAGAACTGTTGAACGTTAATTGTAAGTCAAGGTCAACTTGATCTTTGACTGGGCTGTACTTTTAGCCGTATGCAAGTTGCTAGCTGACTCATCCTTCGCCGCAACAGTTTAGCTTTCACTTACCGTAGCCGTAAATGTCAGTGCAGTCAGAACATTAGACGGCCTGACACTGTTTTCCGGTTTTGTTCTGTTTAATCATGTAGTGTTTTGGAATCAAAGTGCGTAAATTTCGCTAATTGTGTGTTGTTGTACGCGTACGTGCCTTTACAATGTATAAAATAACTAATTATCTTAGTAAACCGAAGAAACCAAAACTAGACGAAGTAACTGAAAAATGCACGACACTTTCAATAGAATTAGATTGCTATTTTGTCCACTGATAATTTTTAAAGGTGTTCAGAAAAACGTAAAAATATCGTTTTTAGAACTCTATATCACCTATGGTCTAGAGCAGGGGTTCCCAACCTGGGGGGCATGGGGCTTTATCAAGGAGGGCGTGATGTGATTTCCCAATTAGGTTTTTTTAACTTGAATATTACAATTTTGTAAAATAAACATTTTTCGAATCTCTCCGAGTGATTGTCGCACCAAGTCAATCGTTCAAAGGCACTGGTAATTGCTAACTGTCGGCACAAACCTCTGCGGAGCTGCGAGGTTGGAGGTGAAATAAGGAATTGGCTGTGTTGTAAGGAGCAAAATCCTGCCAATTTTATCGTCTCGTTGGCATATCTTTGTGATTTGTTTATGACGCTTTGAACAGTTGGAACTTAAAGCTCTAAGGCAAAAACTCCAGTGTTATGCATTCCTGGAAAAAATACAATTATGGAAACGCCGGCTTCAGTTGAACAACTTGTCATCCTTTCACCGCCTTAATGAAATTTTGCCGGAAAATGAACGTTGGATTCCCTGGCACAAGAATTCAACTTCTACTTTCCTGATATCTCGTCGGAAGAATGGTCCTGGATGTTAACAAGAAATTCATTTGTCATTGACATTGAAGCACTGCCAGCACAGTTTCAAGAAGAAGCCATAGATTTAAGTGTGAATCAAAGCTAAAAGATGATTCTAAAATATAGAACTGGTGACTTTTGGGTAAACTGTCATGCAGTGTATCCTGTAATAGCCAAATTTGCATTGCGTGTCATTGTCCCATTTTCAAAGACATACGTATTTATGCGAGTCAGGATTTTCAACGCTGAGTGTCGTAGAAACAAAGCAGCGCTGTAGGCTTGATGTTGCAAGTGATCTCCGCTGTGCTCTGTCAAAATCAAACCAAACACACCGAATCTTACCAAGAGAAAACAGTGCCAACCCTCTCATGGACATTTGTTGATCAATTTAAGGATTTGTTGTAAAAGTGTGTTCTTGTATTGTGCTAAAATGGAGGGAGGGAGGGGGTGCGATGAACTCCCGTATCTGAAAAGAGGGGCGTGAGCTGACAAAGGTTGGGAACCACTGGTCTAGAAGCTGCTACAATGACACCCTGGGACAACAGCCAGATACAAGCAATTGAGATGAAATTTCTAAGATCACGTATTCAGAAGACCAGATGAGGCAAAATTAGAAATGAGTCAGTCCGCCTAAAGCTAGGGCTGAAAGGAAGTGTGCTTGACATTCTTGAGGAGTCGAGATTGAAATGGTTCGGTCATCTGACGAGGATGCCCTTTAGTAGAACACCCAAAGCGTATTTTGAAAGGGAGATAATAAATTCGCAAGAAACCAAGAGGTAGACCTCGAGATAGGTGGATGAAGCAGGTCCACAGAGCTATAGCTAAAAGGAGCGTAGAATGGAGGAATGTAGTGGAAGAAGAATGGTGGCAGGACATGGGCGTGTTCATTCACACACTCGGCCTGCTGGAGTGGAGAATCGATGATGATAATATTATAATATAGCTTCGGGTGCCGGGTGCAAGCTTTGTTATTTGGCACCCAGAGGGCAGCTTGCATGTCGAATTTTGTCGTTCCTTGGAACGCTATGAAAGTCAAGGAGGTTAGATATCTAAGCTCCTTGACATTACTAGAGGAATGAGGAACTTTGTGTTGGTGGAAAATCCCGAGATTAATTTTGCTATTTTGAACATGGCCTGCAGAATTCCAATGGGTTCTTTAACATGCCAACAATGTATGATGATGATGATGATGAATATCCCTAGCAGTATTTTGGTTTTATTTCATATGCCATGAACATGAAATTAGGCCTACCCTATTAAACATGGTTACTTGCCTTCTGCCAGAGGAACAGCCTGCCAGTTGGAAACTCCTGGTTTAAGAAAAGAGAGAGCCACACAATCACATGGTACAGTGATGACTTGACCAGGAAGTCGGTGGTCGACTATATACTGTATGAGAAAGAACTAAATAAGAACATCACGGACATCAAGGTTATACCATCGGAGAACCTGGATAGCGACCATCGATTGCTGGTAATGAACCTGAGAGGGAGTAAGGAGAAGAAAGGGACTGATAACCAGGAAAGACGTATAAGGATATGGAAACTGAAAGAAGGGGATAGAAGGGTCGAGTACCTCAAAATGGTAAAGGAAGGAATTCCAACAGATGAAGAAAGAGGGGTGGAAGAGGAATGGGCTAGATTTAAGAAGACACTAGTAGGTGCAGCAGAAGCAGTATGTGGGAACAAGTAGTAAGAAGAGGTGGAAGGAAACACCATGGTGGAATGAGAAGACAAAAGATATAGTAAGGGAAAAGAATAGAGCCTTTAGGAGGTGGTATCAAAATAGGACGGTAGAGGCAATAGCCCAGGCATATTAAGTTATAACCTAAAAAAAAATAATGTAAAGCTGAAATTTGGTATAGATGTTCCCTAGTACCCTAGTAACAAATCCTGAAAAGTCCCCATCTCTGCGGCGTCCGCGTCATAGTTTTTGGAGAGTTCAAAAGGGCTTAAATGGGGCCTAAGTGCCTAAAACAGCATTTTTGCTTCCTGCGTTCAAAATATTGATCCAAAATCAGTTATAATGAGCTTTGATAGTAATAAGAGAATGACTGCGTTATATATAACGCTCTTATTGGTCGTAATTATTGCCAGATGAGTTATCAAACATTTTTAGCTCAACTTTTCTCACGAAAATTTAGCTAATTTGTCATTTGCCGGGACTTATCGTGTAAACAGCTGCTGATAGCGACTAAAGACCCAAAGTAAAAGTTGTAAATCACACTTGTAGCTTTAAAACGATACATTGCCCATGTTCATCCGACAAACAGCAACAGAGATACAGTTACAAATATAAAAGTGTGGCAGTCGCTTTTCCGAACGAACGCCCATTTACTCTGGTGGGCTCCTCTATTCACCTTTGCTGACACCATTTTGTATCTTTGCTCAAGAGCTTTTAGGATGGTATTCCAGGTAAACTAGCAGAAACAGTTTACATAGAACAATACGAGTTTAATGCAGTTAGCAGTTAAACGTACATTCATAATATGCATAATGCAAATAATAACAAAACAAAGCTTAAAAAGCTTTCTTCAGACAAAGAACACTTGCAAAACAAAGCTTACATCGGACTCAATCGTCCTCCTCAACGTCTGAGCCATCAAATGTGACGTTGCCACATGCTTTTCCACTGCAGTGCCCACACATTAAGGAGCATGGAAAATGTATCGTTTTAAAGCTACAAGTGTGCTTTACAACTTTTACTTCGGGTCTTTAGTCGCTATCAGCAGCACTCACACCGACTGCCACATGAGTTCTTGCAGTTGCAGGACACCAAATTGAGGAGATGATCTGGAGCAGCTGGAAGATGAGTTGTCACTGGTACTAAAGCTGAGTATTGGAATTTCCATCCCCATTGGGTAGGGTCCAAAGAAAATCCTAATCATTCCTGATCTTGCAAATATACCCGCAGTGAATGTTGTTTGCATGCCGCCGAAGTCGGCGGAAGTGAAGCCAGCTGAACTGACGCTGTGAGCGGTTGTTTGCCATTTTTTGGCTGTATTTCACTACCCGAAGTTCGTCGAGGCTTTTGCACTCCGATTTGGCACTATCATAGAGACAAATGGCGAACTTCTCTCCAGCTGATAGCATGGCCTTTTCATCTGGAGCCGTAGAGACGAATACCTTCATTTCCTCGCGTAAAGATGCGGAATCTTTCAATATTTTCCAGGCTTGCTGTTTGATGTACTCTACCCACAGCTTTCCTGTGCGAGATTTCTGGCTCAAGGAAGAAAATGTGTCATGAAGCGACTCTTTGAGACGTTGTAGGCAAGGATATGATAGCAAATCGTTGGCGGTGCCTTCTTGGAATGCGGTAAAAAGCGCCTGTATTTCGTCCTTGTCATACTTCAACCCGTCGTTCATGTTGAGTAACATTGTCCCGACAGCCTGTTTTGTCAGAAAATGCGCTCTGAGGGCCCTAGAACATGCACATTTTCGCGTTATTGATACATTTGAAATTGAAGGCATAACGTAATCATTTTTAAGAGCGAGCTAATTGCAAGCCTACCTAGAATATGCGTGTCCAGACATCATGTGAGTCACTGACGATTTAGTGTATATTTCCGCCCAGAGCTCCTCCGAACCGCTACCATTCATCACGTAGCCGATTGCCCCAAGAAACGAGATTAGAATGTGAAATCCGCCTAGACGAACAACCACGTTTTTGTGTTCCTCTGAAGTGTCCGAGGCGACTATCTCTGCAGCTTTCGCGTATTGGGGCTGGTCAAAGGTTCCGAAACAAGTGCTTTGTTTCAGTTCCACGCACTCTCTTGCGGCAAACTTCAACGCGGAATGTATAGTTGATGGATTGCTCGGTTCCAAGTTAATGAACAGCAGGTTATCAACTGACGTCGTCTGGGGAGCTGGTTGAGCATGAGCAGACAGTGACGTCTTCATAACGCCGTTCCACGAGGCGGGTAAATTAATACCTGACCACCGTCCAGATAACAACAAGGAGTCCATCATCGATGCAATAGCCACAGAGTTTGGGGCTTCCACAGTTAATTCCTTAATCTTGACGTCCTTTGAACCACGGGAAGAGGGCTTTCGATACCACGAAATGTTGAACTTTCGCATCGCCGCAATCACACCAGCATTAAGAACTTCTCGTGTACGTGGGAGTGGAGATATTTCACTGTCAGGTGCTGGACTTGTGCACTTGATGACTCCCATGCAGTGACATGTGTTTCGCTCGTCCAATGTCCTTATGTTGAAGTCAGCGTTGTTAAAGCAGAACTGCGTGAACGCTCCTGTATTCGGGATTGGACGTTCTTCACGAAGCGCTGAAACTTCGTACCTGTGGACTTCCATCAAATTTACTGAAAATCCAAGACCAATTGATTATGTTAGAAGGTGAACTAATTATTTGGATTATTGTTGGCCTGCTCCGACAGGCCGAGCGCTGTCACCTAGAAACGCGATCGGGTGCCTTTTCAACAGCGGTTATGCTTTGGGACCGTAACTCGGTAACCGTTTTTCGCATATACATGGGTAATGTGCCAATGTAAAGCTAAAAGTATGCTTTATAACTTTCATTCTGGGTCTTTAGTCAATATCAGCAGTCGTTTAAAAAAGAATGACCTGCTAATCACAAATTAACCAAATTTTCGTGTAAAATAGTGCTAAAAATGTTAAATTAGTAGTTTCTTTTCCTTCGTCAATAGCAATAATTAGGCCTGATAAGTCCGTTATCCTACTGGTTCATTTTTATTAATTGCTAAAGCTCGCGAGAACTAAATTTGGATCAATATTTTTAACGCAGGAAGCAAAAATGCTGTTTTTGGCACTTAGGCCCTATTTAAGCCCTTTTGAACCCTCCAAAAACTATGACGCGGACACCGCAGAGATGGGGACTTTTCAGGATTTGTTTCTAAGGTACTAGGGAACATCTATGCCAAATTTCAGCTTTACATTATTTTTTTTGAGGTTGGCCGTGTTTCTTGCATATAATGCCTGGGGTACAAGGGAAGAGTACCAGGAAAGAAAGAAGGAGGCGAAGAGAGTGGTGGCTGAGGAGAGAAGGAAGTGGATGGAAGAGTGGACAAAGATGATGGAGGAGGATAGTGAAGGTACAAAAAAGGTCCTGTATGGGATGGTAAAAAATAAGAGGCGGAAGGATCCTACGGATTATGTTAGAATGGTGAACAAAAGGGGACAAGAGATAGAAAATAGGGAAGAACTGAAGAAAATGTGGAAAGAATATTTTGAAGAACTTCTGAACCCAAATGGAAAAGATGTTGAGGAGGAAGAAATGGGGGAAGAGGAAGATGAACTGCAAACAGAAAAGGACTTAAAATGGAAAGAAGTGGAAGATGCAGTGAACAAGATGAAAGGAGGGAAGGCACCGGGTGTGGATGAGTTGAGTGTGGAGATGGTGAGAGCAGCAGGAGAGGTGGGGATACAGTGGCTGTACCGAGTGATGAGGACAGCATGGAAGGAAAGGAAGACCCCAGAGGACTGGAAAAAAGGAATCATTGTCCCGATCTTCAAGAAAGGTAGTAGAACAGATTGCAGAAACTATCGGGGAATAACACTGATGAGTCATTGTGCAAAGATCTTCTAGAAAGTTTTGGAAAAGAGAATTAGGACAAGGATAGAAGGAGGGATGAGGGAAGAACAACATGGCTTCAGAGCAGGAAGGTCCACAGTGGATTTGATTTTTGCTGTAAGGCAGTTACAAGAACAGCACTATGAGTATGGAACAGATCTACTGATGGCCTTCCTGGACATTGAGAAAGCATATGACAGTGTATGCAGAAACAAAGTATGGAAGTCCCTGGAGGATAGAGGAGTGGAGAAATGGACTATAAAGAGGATAAAGGAGATGTACAAGGGAAGCGTGAGCTGTGTGAAAGTGGGATTAGAGAGATCAGACTGGTTGGAACAGAGAAACGGCCTGAAACAAGGAAGTGCACTGTCACCGTTACTTTTCATTGTGGTGATGGATGACATAATGACCCGAGTGGCACAAGTAATTGGGGACAGAAAGATGAAAGGAATGGTGTTTGCAGATGATTTGATGATTTGGGGAAACAAGGAGGAGGAGGTACAGGAACAGTTGGACGTGTGGAAAGGAATAATACAAGGATATGGGATGAAATTTAGCATAAATAAGAGTGAGATGGTGATCACAACAAGGAAGAAGGAAAGAACCACAACGGGAATAACAATTGGTGGGGAACAGCTGAAGAAAGTGGAGAGTTTCAAGTATCTGGGAAGCCTGATACAAGATAATGGAAGAAACGATAGAGAAATAAATGAGCGGGGGAGGCAGGCGGAAGCATTTCGGAGGAGTGTGAGAAGCATGTTATGGAGCAAGGATGTCCCTCAGAACAGCAAAAAGATCATATATCGGACGTACTATGTCCCTATCCTGACGTATGCCTCGGAGACCTGGGTTATGAAAGGAAGGGAGAAGAGCAAAATACAGGCCAGTGAGATGAGGTTCTTGAGAAGCAGTATTGGAGCTACAAAGATGGACAGAATAAGAAATGAGAGGACCAGAGAATTAATGAAGGAGGAACCATTACAGGATGGTATAGAGAAATCTAGACTTAGATGGTATGGACATGTAAAACGAATGGAGGAGAAGAGGATACCCAGGAGAGTACATGAGACGAAGTGGGAAGGAAAGAGACCGAGGGGAAGACCGAGAGACAGGTGGCTGAAGGGGGTGGAAGAAAGCGTGAAGAAGAGAGGAGAAGACTGGACAAGGGTGGAGGCTGAGAGATGGTGGGAAGACAGAAGACACTGGAGAGGCTTGTGTTCCAAACAGACCCGGCCAGTGGCTGGAAACTGTGTAAGATGATGATGATGATGACTTGCCTTAACAGGGTGTCGACTACTCTGGAAAACATAGAAAACGGTGAATTCTCAGGGAATTTTTAAAGCCGGGAAAATTCAGGAAAATATCAGGGTATTTTAATGACAATCAGGGAATTTTAGTTTTACCTTGAATAATAGGAAATTCCTCATTCAAGTATATTCAGGTGATAATTGTTCTTACTGACATTAAATCAGTAAGTTCTCATTTCTTGCAAGATTGAGCACACTGTGTATTTGTATATAAATGTGCAGCTGTATTATTTTTGAAAGCATTACTATTGACAAGCGACTCTTAATTCTCACAAGTACAATAGATTTCTGGATGAAAAATTAACTGATAATAAATATAGAAAAATATATTTTTCTTTTTTTTCTTTTCCAACTTTGTCATGCTACCCTTTATTGTTCGAACAATTACTGAAATGCTTTCTAAGTACAAACTCTGTTTTATGGCTGCTACTGGTACTCTGGAAATTTTCTGATTTATCGTGGGAAAAAAAAAAAAAAAAAAAAAAAATCAGGCAAATCAGGGGAATCTGTTAGTTTGTTTTGGTAGACATCCTGCTTAAGAGCGGCTAATAATATATTGTATTCTTTCAAACTCGGATAATAAATTTACTGTTTTGATATACTTTTGAGGATGATCTACATTTGTAGATCAATGGATATTTTGATAACCTATTAATGAATGCACATATAATACAAACCCTCACTTAAATATTTGGCATTAAAATAAGATTAAAAACAGGTCATATTCGATTGAATACAATACAGTCGAACTTGGATAACTTGAACCTCAAGGGACCGTAAAAAATCTTTGAATTATCCACGAATTCGAGTTATCCAAAACGATAGTTTGGGAGGGGGTAGGGTGGAAAACGACCCTTTAAAACATCAAATTCTTTTATTTGATGCTTTTTAATGACTTTAATCTTCTCAGCTAGTGTCAGTGTCTTCAGCTTTGAGCCTGATATTGAGCGACTTGGTTTTGAAAGAGACATGGTAACCTATAAACAAAGAAATTTGCACTTAACCCTCTCAGTGCCACGCACCGATCAGATCGGCTCTCGCTGCTTGCGCCAAAAGTGCCAAAGCCGATTCAATCGGTGCGCCGTTTATCTTATATTTGTGGATTTCTGTAGGCATATGTCCATGATTATTTCATACTGTTGGAAAGGCGAGGTTTCAAGCTTGCCTGTGCGGTGTTTACTTTTTTCCTTCGAAGTCTGTTACGCGATAGGTCTTAAGTTTGTATTCACACCCTCCCTTTGCGCTCCCCCATTCACGCGCATTCCCGCCAAAATTGCGGTGCAGTTGTTTTCTTCTTGAAGTTTTCTCCGTACAGATGTATCTAATAACTTTCTACAGTTGGAAACGTGGTGTTTCTTCGAACATGACTCTTAGGTGTCCTTAATTTAGGCTCAAAACTGATTTTTACAACAACAAAATGAAAAATTGTACAATTATCAGAATAACCTCAATTAAAAAGGTTTAGATGACGTATTTACTTTTATGAACATAATGTATGAAAGAATGCAGTATTGGTCATAATGCAAAGCAAAAATAATGATTCTATCGTTGGAAATGTGGTATTTATGATTTTTTTTTCGAATAGTCTGCATGACCATTGAAAATGGCATGGCATTCTTGGCAAGTATTTCAGGAAATGGCTTGGCACTAAGAGGGTTAAATCCGGCTCACTTGCTGTGATTGTATCCAAACGCTCACTTGCCTGTTAAGACACGATGCTACCGGCTCGAAGACTCGCCGTTCACTGACGAAGCAGGGGTGGGGGAAGAAACGCTATCCGAAATTGACCTACGAAGTCTGCTTTCTTTCCGAGGCGTTGTCAAAGCAAGAGGGGGGAAAGCTATAAAGCGAGAGAGAAAGAGAGATGCGCTTACTGACCTTGAGTTGAACCGAAAATCAAACTGGGACTGGGCTTGAAACTGACAAAACCTGTTTCAGCCAAACAAATCTTTATGACTTCCGGAACCATAACTTTGTGTTATCCAAAAAAACTTCGAGTTATCCACGATTTTTTTTGCATTGACAGTATAGGAAATTCAAGGGACCGGAGAAAAACTTCGAGTTATCCACGAATTTGAGTTATTCTAGTTCGACTGTATATTCAACAGTAATTTGCTATTCTGTATGAACGAAATTGAAGAGAATATCCCTATTATTAGGAAAAATTGAAACATTAAGCTATCAAACAACCCTGTGACTTGTTATGCCTCTCTATATGCAATGTGTCTGCCACCTCTGAAGCAATGGCTAAACCACTAGCTCATCCTCAGTGCTCCTGAGAACATTAGGTAAAACTTACTACACCAACAACTGGAACAATTTCTCTCATAGGACTTGCCACTTTCTGGTCTACTGATTGGAGTTCACTTGTTTGCGAGCGCTGGGTGAGGCGGAGTATGATGGGAAGGGGCTCCCTACACTCTACTTTCCTTTCATTGCCATGGCAACCTGCATACTGCATGGCAGAATATATTGGCCCGTTGCACACTCACAAGCGGAGGATACGATGCATGGGTCACCGATTCGAACCATCTTTAGTACACGTGTAGGGCATGACCAGGCGTGTACCAGGTGAAAGCAGTAAGGTGCACTTCTCAGCTGTTTCCGAGAAATTAATTAATTGCAATTGCAGTGCGGCATCCATGTGTGTTGTACGCTAGCAATAAGCCAACGAGCGCGTGGTTCTGTGTTAAGAGCCCTGCTTCATAAGCGCGGGATCGCTGGATCGAATCCCACCGGTGAGCCGTTGCAGTGTGTTGTGTGTGTTTTTTTTTTTTTAACCATTGGCAATTTCCAACCAATACGCATAGCATGAGTCACTGCTTGCGGGGTGCGGGGTGGTCTGATGGTTCACAGACATGCAATGAACGGGACAGACTGGGCCTAAAATGTATAAATTTATACCGGTACGCTTCACCGTGTATAATACCGATGTATTTGCAATGCCGAAACTGTACATTATGTAATGTCACAAACGTTGACCCCCATGCGATGATTTCAGAATCCCTTTTCCCGCTCACGTAACACGTTATTACAATTGACTGCCAAATAAACATTGTTCACGACACCTACATTTGTATGAATTGCCAATGTTGACAACAACAAAATAAATGCAACACACTGCAACGGCTCGCCGGTGGGATTCGATTCGGTGATACCGCGCTTACGAAGCAGGGCTCTTACCACTGAACCACACGCTCGTTGGCTTATTGCTAGCGTACAACGCACATGGACGCCGCACTGCAATTGCAATTAATTAATTTCTCGGAAACGGCTGAGAAGCGCACCTTACTATTTTCACCTGGTATACGTCTGGTCATGCCCTACACGTGTACTAAAGATGGTTCGAATCGGTGACCCATGCATCGTATCCTCCCCTTGTCAGTGGGACAAGTAAACACTGTTCGGTAGTTACGGCACAATGTTTTTGGGAAGGCAAATGTTGTTGCCCCTCAGTTAGACAACGAGGCGCCCTGGTCTCGGCGGCTACATTCCTCATGCTAGGCTGGATTGAGGCTCAAAAATGTTACAAACATGTGGTTATTAAGGTAAGCACCTAATCATTTACATGAAACTGATTTTATTTTTTGAACTTATATTTGTTATAGGAGGCACGTGGTAGACCTAAGAAGGTTGTAAAGGATGATGGTTTGTCTGCAAAGCAGAGGGGAAGAATTGTGTCGAAAGCAACTATTTCTACCAGCGAGAGTGACAGTGACTCTAATCAGCGGAAGAATGCGAGTGGGTAAGTATTATTCTAAAATTTTTGACTATTTAACAGGTTGGTTGATGTATTTTATGAAGTGCTAGATTTTGATCTTCACGTTTTTTTTTTTTAAATCGCCTGGATATTATTTCCTTAAGGATTGTAGATGGCTCAGAACACACATTAAGGAAACTACATAACAGATTTACATAAATGAGCATTCATTAGAAGTGTCAAGACACACGGCTTTCTGCAAAACTATTAGTTCTACATTTCATGACTCAAGTGTTAATGAAACTACCGTATTTCCTCGCATAATCGTCGCACTTTTTTGCCAAAAATTCGTGGAAAAAAGCAGGGTACGACGATCATGCGAAGAATATTTAAGTTCAAAGAATATACTGTATCATTATTTGCTGCACGGGCCAGTCATTCGCGTAGCGTGAGTCATAGCATACAGTTAGAGACAGGCTTCTTTCTTCTAACAAGGTCACGACAGGATAACGCTCGCGGAATGTGCTGATAAAGCTGGCCATTCGCGTCACAGTTCACAGCCCGCAGGCATAAAGACGAATTCCTTTCTGCTGACAAGATCACGCCAGATTAGGCCTATAAGCTCGCGGAATGTGTGCTGACCACCGCAGGCATAAAGATGAGATTATTTTCTGCTAACAAGATCATGCCAGATTAGGCCTATAAGCTCGCGAATGCGCGCTGGATGTTCGCGTCACAGTTCATAGCCCGCAGGCATATAAACGAGAGTACTTTCTGCTGACAAGATCATGCCAGATTAGGCCTATAATCTCGCAGAATGTGCGCTGACCATTCGCGTCGCGGTTCATAGCCCGCAGGCATAAATACGATATTACTTTCTCCTGACAAGATCACGCCAGATTAGGTCTATAAGCTCGCGGAATATGCGCTGACCATTCGCGTCGCGGTTCATAGCCCGCAGGCATAAAGACGAGATTACTTTCTGCTGACAAGATCACGCCAGATTAGGCCTATAAGCTTGCCGAATGTGCGCTGACCATTCGCGTCGCGGTTCATAGCCCGCAGGCATAAACACGATATTACTTTCTCCTGACAAGATCATGCCAGATTAGGCCTATAAGCTCGCGAATGTGCGCTGGCTGTTCACGTCACAGTTCATAGCCCGCAGGCATAAAGACGAGATTACTTTCAGCTGACAAGATCATGCCAGATTAGGCCTATAATCTCGCGGAATGTGCGCTGACCATTCGCGTCGCAGTTCATAGCCCGCAGGCATAAATACGATATTACTTTCTCCTGACAAGATCACGCCAGATTAGGTATATAAGCTCGCGGAATGTGCACTGGCCGTTCGCGTCATAGTTCATAGCCCGCAGGCATAAAGACAAGATCACGCCAGATTAGGCCTATAAGCTCGCGGGATGTGCGCTGGCCGTTCGCGTCGTGGTTCATATCCGGCAGGCATAAAGACAAGATTACTTTCTCCTGACAAGATCACGCCAGATTATACGCTCGCGGAATGTGCTAAGTGACGAAGCTTGCCGCTCGCGTCACAGTTCATAGCCCGCAAGCATAAAGGCGAGATATTTTTCGTCTGACAAAGTCGTGCCAGGTTATACAGTCGCGGCAGCATGTGCAACTGACTGGCGCATGAATACGAACATGCTATGCGACGATTATGCGATGAAATTTTATAAACCTATTTTAGTGTTTGAAAAGTGGGGTGCGACGATTACGCGGTGGCGACGATTTTGCGAGGAAATACGGTAACATTAACCCTCAGTTACCCAGGTTCAATTATAGAACATACATATGCATGTCTGGTCTGACAGCCCTCTCTTTATTTTTCTACGTCACGAAGAGTTGAATTGATGAAGAGGTTTCAAAATTAAACTAGAGATTCTGTGACCTCCTATACATCTAAATATCGTAGACAAAAAATAAAAACCCCACGCAACGCTTAGCTGTTGGTATTTATTACATGCAATACAAAATTTCTTTAAAAACTGCCTTGGATAGTGAATTCGAATAATATGGAAACAATATAAGAGTAAAAGATGGTATATTGGCTTACACGGCTGGTGAATTAAAACTCAGCAATTCTTCTAGGTTTGTGCCGTGTCTTGTGTGGGGTTTTGCCTAGGACACCAAGCTTGCTCATCGGCGAGCTCTTAGTGTCCCCTCCCGGACCCCCACTGGAGTATCGAACTGCGCGATACCTCCCTTTATATAGAGTGCAACTGCACTCCTTGACTGCGAGAACCAAAAGCTCAAGCAGCCTCAACCTCCCTATGAAGGCTTCCAAAAAGATGGTATATTGGCTTTCACGGCTGATGAATTAAAACTCAGCAAACACGGCACAAACCTAGAAGAATTGCTGAGTTTTAATTCACCGGCCGTGAAAGCCAATATACCATCTTTTTGGAAGCCTTCATAGGGAGGTTGAGGCTGCTTGAGCTTTTGGTTATCGCAGTCAAGGAGTGCAGTTGCACTCTATATAAAGGTAGGTATCGCGCAGTTCGTTACTCCTGTGGGGGTCCGGGTGGGGACACTAAGAGCCCGCCGATGAGCCAGCTTGGTGTCCGAGGCGAAACCCCACACAAGACACGGCACAAACCTAGAAGAATTGCTGAGTTTTAATATAAGAGTAAATTTGCCACTGTCTATAGATATGCAAAGCGAAGGACACAAACTAGTACACTAGCATGAAAATACAATGAAAAACAGCAAACAAAGCAAAAATTACAAGCAGTTTTTTTTATCATAGTTTATTGATATAGGCAATGGATTGGGCCCAAGATTGGCGGTTGTTATCTAAAAATAAAGCTCACATCCTCATTCTCTGGTGTTTTGAGCCACTCACAGCAGACTTTTATTTTGGCCAATTGCAAACAAATCGGATTTCTGCAAGAATGGCCCATGTAAGCAATTTTCCATTTCGCAACGGTAATACCCAGGTATGGTCAGGTGGACCGCCTGAGAACTTAGAAATATTACACACCAGTCAGCATAACAGCTGGCAATAAACTGATGTCTTCGAACACATACGTACACAGCAATAATAGATTACTGAAACCTACGCTGCTCAAGGTCGCAGCAAATGAGAGTAACTATTCCTGTTAACCAAGGTGAGCGGTCTGGCAGACCAGTCCTGGGTACTTGAAGGTTAACAATGATAGTTAGCAAAGTTCCACTTTCATTTGCCAGGTTTTATTTCAGTTTTTTTTCCCCCTCATATTCCAGTAAAGGGAATTATTTTGTATTGACCGACTGAAAGTTACAATATCAATATTGTTCACAAAGCAACACTGAACTACGGCTTCAAAGTTATTAAAAAGAAAAAATCCTGTTGCTAATGAATTACCACTATTAGAAGGAAGAAGTATTAGACCCTAGCCAAAACATGCAAGGTTTAAGTGTGCTGCACCTGGCTTTTATTAAACGAATATTCAATTATTTTTGGAAATTTAGCCACTCTGATGTAATATACAGGGTGTGTACTACTCAGGAAAACAGGGAATACTTGGGGAATTTTTAATTTCTGGAAAACTCTGGGAATTATCAGGGTATTTTAATGACTTTCAGGGAATTTTATTTTTACAAGGTTCAACCTTGAATAATTGGAATTTAAGCATTTACATTTTGGTGAGGATTGTTGTAGATGTATGTTCGTACTGACGTTAAATCAGTAAGCTCTCATTTAAAGCCAGATAGAGCACAAATTCCATGTGTAGGCTGTATATTTGTATATAAATGTGTACAATAGTTTTTAGAAATTGGCAAAATATAGAAAAAAATATTTTTCTGTTTTTTTTTTTTTTTGTTTGTCTTTTCAACTTTGTCATGCTACTCTTTATTGTTAGATCACTTTTTGAATTGCTCTTCAAGTACAAACTCTGTTTTATATATTCATTATGGCCGCTACTGTTACTCAGGGAATTTTCTGATTTATCCTGAAAAAATCAGGGAATTGTCAGGGAAATCTATTAGTTGGTTTTGGTAGACATCCTGAATATAAGATGGAGTACATTCAACGCAAGTTATGAGATCAATATTAATTGGTCAACATTAACCTATTATTCAATAGACCACAAGAGCATCCATTTCTCACCCTATGTGTCAACAGGAAACGAGAGGAGAGCTGAAAAGAATCGTGATTGTGCAACAAGTAATAAGCAACATACCATAAAGTAAATATAAGCCCGAAAATGATTCGAGTTGATTGCACAGATTTCAACAAGTTGCTGGCAATATCACAACACATAGTTTGAAAACAATTAGCTGGATTTGAAGAGGTTAACTTGCGTCTAGACTTGAAAATAGGCCTCACAGGGGCGCAAGAATTGGAACTAGAAAGTGTTTTCGTGTACAAATCATGCATAATTCTTAATTTGTGTGTTCCCGACATTTAAAAATTCTTTTAACCTAAATTTTTGTTTTTCAGAATATCCCGCCCTTTTGCTGCTGTGATACATTTACAAATTTTCGTAAAATGTCACCAAAATGACCATGATAGCCCGATTCCTTATTGACTGTCATTATAATAGCATTTATGTAACCATAAGTCAATATATGTTTTGTACTTTAATATAGTACCGGTTTGTCATATTGTGGCCTTCCCCAGCATAATTTAGGACATGATAAGGTGCAAGAACATATACTTATATCAATTTGCCATAACAGAGGATGTTATAAAAATTCTAAAAATATTCTTCGTCCAAAAGCTCACATATCAAAATTCCAGATCTGTTACAAAAGGTGTTACCGTATTTACTCGGCTATAAGACCCCCTCGCCTATGGTACCCCCTCCCTCTTAATTTTCGAGAGCCAAATAAAAAATTCTTGGAAATTTTAATTATTGAGAGTCAAAATACAACATTCTTGGAAATTGACGAATTCTTAAAAATTTTTATAATTACAACTGAAATTCATTCTCTTTTATGACAAAAATATTTTTCTTTTTACGGTATATTAGTTTGTTATTCAGACAATATGACCGCCACTTTGCGTACGCGATTGGGCAGGATATCGAATTGTGTAGCCAGTGGGCTTCACCCGTTATCCAATAGAAGATGCCACACTATTGGCCATCTGTCAATGAAAGTTATGGTTTCATCTTGCCTGCAGTCTTCTGTTTCGTATTACCGTATTTATGTTGTGATTTGATTGTGTTTACGACAGTCTCCTTAGTTTTATTTTAAACACATTTCATTTGTTGCAATAACCGTCAGCGTTTGTGTGAAACGTTATTGGTATATTAATGTGAAATATGTGAATAATACATGCTCAGTTGTGTTTACAAATGTTAGTGAGAAGTGATCCTGCATTCCCTAATTGATGCATCCTCCCTCCCTATGTTCAAATAAAAACAAAGTTTGCATTTCCATGTCTGATACTTTGTCCATTTAATTCTATTTCTTTGATACTAAGATTTTTGCTTAACAAGGGATAGTAGTGAAAGTCATTGGGGGATAGCCGGGAAAGTGAGGTTATGGCAGTCTCATAATGGGCTGATTAAAGATGCAAACCTTGTTTATTTAGATTAATTATATCGCACTATGTAGCATCAAAATAAAATAGCTTATTTTTCCTCTCTCCCTTTCCCAAAATAACGGATTTTTGCGAAGTTCGCGTCTATAGTACTCTCCCCCCCCCTGAATTTCGGAACGAAAAATTTAGAAAAAAAGGAGGTCTTATAGCCGAGTAAATACGGTACTTATATACATTTTCCATAACAGAGGATGTTATCAAAAATTCTAAAAATATTCTTCGTCCAAAAGCTCACACATTAAAATTTAAAAAAATCCAGATCTGTTACAAAATGTGTTAAGTAAGAAAAACATGAAAAATATAAGACTTGATAAAAGCAGCGTGGCATAGAGGAGATCAAAAAAGAAGAAATTGAAATGAGAAACAAAAACTAGAAAACAGAACATCCACGTGAGTGTTATAGTCTTTTTATATCTTTTTGAATTCTGCTTTCTTTCATGTCCTAAATTACGCTGAGGAAGGTCACAATGTGACTGAAACCGGTACAATATTAAAGTACAAAATATATATTGACTTATGGTTGTATAAATTTTATTATAAATGTCACCAACTAATTCGGATGTGGAAACAAAAGTAGTGCCCTAAGCTTATACTTGCACAATGCATGCCATGTGCATACAAAAGGTGCAGGCTACTTGATCTGTGGAAGTTAAAATGAATCATGATCGAGCAATAGATAAAGGTTTCACTGTTCCTCATCCACTTTTCCAGGTAGTTTTCTGATATTATTCATCACGCGCATATCCATAAAGTATATCCATCCTTTCTCAGTCTGTTTTAATTTTTTAAGCAATTAAGCCACCCACTACTGGCTTGCTTATTATACCGTGTTTGCTCGCGTATATCTCACACTTTTTTTCCTGAAATTTCCACTAAAAAAACGGGGTGCGAGATATACGCGAGCCGAAAATACGAGTGAAATTTGTCGGTGCGAGATATACGCGGGGAATTTCCGTATTCCTCTTGTATTGTTTGGGCTTTGAAGATGGAAATCTGTGCTATACCACTCGCGCCAACATGCTCGTATGTTTCGAAGATTGCGCAAGTAGGCCTACTGTTACATCGCAGAGAAACGCAGTTCAGTCTTCTCGAATCTCGATGATTTCGTCTTTACGTATTGCGTTGCTTCAGAGCTCGGCCACGTGCAAGCATGTAAAGAGGCGCCGCGTGGGTGTTAGCACGCTTCAGCCGCGCTCGGCTAAGTTCGAGCTCGCTCGGGCATGTAGCGAAGAATCGATATGGAAGATATCGATCGTATCGATCGCTACGCGTCTGCGCTCTAAATTCTGCCTTGAATCATCCTTAACGAGCTCATGACTTCTTTTTTCATAGGTTCTTAATGTCGCATAACCATAACACACGAACTGATGCAAACTTGCGTAAACTGACGCTATACTGTAGTGCCGCTACGAACGTACAAACTCGGACAGACCTCGCGCAAGCATGCGATGCGGCGCCGGCGTGACTGTTAGCACGCTTTAGGCCTACATTGTGTCTTCAGCCGCGGTCGGGTAAGATTGAGCTCGCTCGTACATGTAGTGAGGAATCGATGTGGAAGATGATCGATCGTATCCAATATAAATGCTGGAGTTCCTTTTCTGCCTTGAATCATCCTTAACGAGCTTATAACGTCTTTTTCAATGACGACTTGTGGCGCGCTAAATCGAACGTGTTTATACCTCAAGGTTATTATGGTAATTTATATGACGGCATCAAAAATGAATGCGAGATATATGCGAGTACTTTTTTTTCCCCCTGAAATTTCAACTAAAAAAAATGGGGTGCGAGATATACGCGGGGGCGAGATATACGCGAGCAAATACGGTAGTTTCACTAGAGCCCTGCTCTATCAGGGGCCTGTTGGATCCTCACAGTCACTGTTATACTGCCCTACTTCACTGCCACAGGCAATCTCTGTAGAGTTGTGATAGTGCAGTCGTTAAGCTTTGTACTTTCCACCAAGATTATCTGCGTTCGTTTCCCAGTTTATGCTTGTGAGATTTTCTCGATGAAATGTCATGTCCAGTGGTTTGGTTTCCACGTGAAAAAGAGGTCCTGTGGCTCATAATCGCGAGCTTAACAATTTAGAACTTTCTTCCTTCTTTCCACAGACGGTCTTCTATGTTGTGCCATTATTCATTTTACATGGTATGGACAAGGGGTTGGACTTGTGGTATACTGGCTGGCTGTGTAGTACAGCAGTAAGGTTCTTGCCTGCTGTTCCCAAGGTTACAGGATTGAATTCCAGGACAGTCAGTTGACATTGGAGGTTGCTTAAATGTGAGTGGTGGCCGAGAGCACTAACGCACTACCTCGTGCCATAGTGAGAGTGTGGGTTCGAATCCCACCTCGGCCATTCTGAAAATGGTTTTTGACTTTTTGTGGTTACCAAGGCAAATGACGGGACGGTTCCTTTCAACAGGTCCACGGCCGATTTCTTTCCATAAATCCTGACCCCTCCTGAAAAGAAATTAAATGATCATTGGCTGCATTAATACAATTATTAAATGTGAGAGAACAGTGTTAATACATTTACTGGCATGTTAAAGATCCTTTGAGGGAAAATTTCCAACACCCCAGCAATTCTAGAGCTGCAGTAGTTAAAAGGGACGTAAAACTTGTTGTCATCGTCAATAAAGCCTCGATCTCAATCTTGTCTTCCCCTCCTATTATGTTATATCCTTGTCTTTGAAAACATGCTTGTTTGAAATTTGCTATTATTTGTGCACGTATAAACTGTATTTAATAATATGTTTACTTTTATTTTCAGGGGTGACAGTGGGAGTGGAAATGGGGGCAGAGGAAGGACCAAGAAACGTCGAATCGGTTCTGATTCAAGTCGTTCCAGGTCTCGTTCAGGATCTGGGTCTGCAAAATCCCGTTCTGTTAGCAGATCACGCTCAAGATCAAGATCGAAGAGTGGCTCGCGTTCAAGGTCTAGGTCTAATAGTGGTTCACGTTCCCGATCCAGATCAAAAAGTGGATCACGCTCCAGATCCAGGTCCAGAAGTGGTTCACGCTCCAGATCAAGATCGAAAAGTGAGTCACGCTCCAGATCAAGATCGAAAAGTGGGTCACGTTCCAGATCAAGGTCGAAAAGTGGATCACGTTCCAGATCAAGATCGAAAAGCGGTTCCCGTTCAAGATCCAGATCTAAGAGTGGATCTCGCTCGCGTTCGAGGTCTAAATCTAGATCACGCTCGAGGTCGAAGAGCGGATCTCGTTCGAGATCAAGGTCTAAGAGTGGGTCTCGTTCTAGATCAAGATCGAAGAGTAGATCACGGTCAAGATCCCGATCGGGAAGTGGATCTGCTCGCTCAAGATCAAGGTATTGTCAGCTGTCTTAATGAGATGGGTTCTTTTTACAATCATAACTGTTTTTAATCATCCTTGCAAATAATGGCTATGTGTTGCTGCAGTGAAATCACGATTTAACATTTTTTGATATGTTTCCCGCAATAAATGTTCATTTTCATTGGTCCCACCTATTATCCCATAAAGATCATGTAAATTAGGCTTCACTTTAACGTTTGTCAATTTTACATTTTTAATTTTATGGCTGCTGTAACAACATCGATGTTAGTTTAACATTTGTAAGTTTCTAAACAATTTTCTAGTTCGGACAATTTTTTCCTTGCTATGCAGCAAATGAAGTTGCTGTCTCTCCCTTCTATGAGTTAAAAGAATCACAGACTAATTGCAACACAATTGTGTGGGAACCAGAAGTTACAGTGGTCACATTTTCATTTCGTGCTCAACACATACACTCGCTCCAATTTCTATAACATGTTATGATACGCGTGAGCAAGAGGAATACAAACTGCTCGCGAAGAGTGATAGCAGATATGAGGTGTTGCAACTGGCACTTTTTTTAAATTTAAACAGGACTGTGAGGAGGAAGTGCAGGGAAGCAAAAAAACTATGGCTCATGGAGAAATGCAGAGAAATAGAACATCTCCAAGGGCCGTTTCCATCAACCTTCGTTAAAATTTTAACGACACGTTAAAGTAATTTAACGGAAATGTTAGCAAAATGGTGTTCCATCAACCAACATTACTGCTAACAAATCATTAACCTATCCGTTATTTTAACATCCCATTCTTGCTCAGTTAAGGAGTTTAACATAGTGTTAAAAATGTTTACAAGCAAATACAGTATGCCTTTCGTGCTCAGTTATTGTATTATTTATTTTTGATTACCGTATTTGAATAATGCTACAGAACAAAAATTCTTGCCAAGGTCTCATGACATGTTGCAACTGTCTGAAAAGAAGTTTCGGGAGATGTGTTGTGCATAAATACAGTAAGGACTTTACCTTACAACCGGCCACTTAAATGATATGCCTAGGCCTAACCTACAAATTAGCCTACTTGTAATGAAATTGGTAAATATAGCCTATTCAAACAGCAACATCAATACGTAATGGTCAATAATGTAGTTTTATAGCGCACAAAATGTAATAGTTCTGAATTTCAAATTATGAATAAATCTAGTGGAAACGACAGCCATTTGATTTGCATCCAAAGCTTTCAGTTGATCAGCATGAGTGTTGATTTGTAGTTTTCATTTTCACATAGTTATGCAATTTAAATATAAACGCACATACAATTTTTGATCTATAAATAGCCTACAAGTTGACTGTAAAGATTTTTAAAATTTTTAATAGGCACCTGATTATTAGGAAAACTGAGCTTCACAGATTTGAAGTAGCAATGGGGCAAGACAACCACATGTAGACCTACGATAAAGCGACCCCTAAAGTAATTCGAAGAAGAGTTCATTGCAGGTTCCGTGTTGACGTTTTGTAATTAAGTATAACAAATTTAAAGTTTCCGCCTAATCAACACTCATTTATTATTTTAGTTAGCTTATGGGTACATGTTTCGGAATTAGTACAATTCCTTCTTCAGCCCTTCATAATTCATATTTGGAAACATCATAGACTAAAAAGACTAAAAAGACCACGTCCATGTGAGAAACATAACACACTGATATTAAAATACTATAAAAAAAACTAATTAAACACTTTAAAACATGACAACCTTATGGACATTACAAATATAAAGCAATAAAAACAATAAAAAACATTCCTTCTGTTAACAGTTAACTTGATTAATAATCACTATTATGCACATTCTTGAATGGTATGCGACGGTCAAATTGTGCAGTCGTTAATCTCTTTTTGTGAATAAAAACAAAGAGCACATTGCATTAGTGTCCAGGACCCAAATAACTTGTTGTACTGATGAACGTTGACATAAGTGGAAACTTTGTTCGGCACTTTATTGAAAGTGCGCTGACATGTGCTTAACAGATACAAACGGAGAAAACCTTTCAATTATTAAACTTGTATTTTGCACATTAACTGGGTGTGTTTGCCTTGAGCTGAGAGCTCCACGGACTTGCAACGATTTAAGATCAAAACGCCAAGGTCAACGAATATGGTGCTGGGTGGTAGGCTCCCACATCGGCGTGACTGCTAATGCGAAGCGATGTAGGCAAGGTCAAGTGCCTGGCTGTTTACGGTCCGATGTGTATACAGGCTGATCCACCACCACCCAGCACCATATTCGTTGACCTTGGCGTTTTGATCTTAAATCGTTGCACGTCCGTGGAGCTCTCAGCTCAAGACAAACACACCCAGTTAATGTGCAAAATACAAGTTTAATAATTGAAAGGTTTTCTCCGTTTGTATCTGTTAAGCACATGTCAGCGCACTTTCAATAAAGTGCCGAACCAAGTTTCCACTTACGTCAACGTTCATCAGTACAACAAGTTATTTGGGTCCTGGACACTAATGCAATGTGCTCTTTGTTTTTATTCACAAAAAGAGATTAACGACTGCACAATTTGACCGTCGCATACCATTCAAGAATGTGCATAATAGTGATTATTAATCAAGTTGACTGTTAACAGCAGGAATGTTTTTTATTGTTTTTATTGCTTTATATTTGTAATGTCCATAAGGTTGTCATGTTTTAAAGTGTTTAATTAGTTTTTTTTATAGTATTTTAATATCAGTGTGTTATGTTTCTCACATGGACGTGGTCTTTTTAGTCTTTTTAGTCTATGATGTTTCCGAATATGAATTATGAAGGGCTGAAGAAGGAATTGTACTAATTCCGAAACATGTACCCATAAGCTAACTAAAATAATAAATGAGTGTTGATTAGGCAGAAACTTTAAATTTGTTATACTTAATCCCTAAAGTAATTTTTGCCACATGGGAAGAACAGCTGTCAAATCGACCCTGCTAAAAGTCGCCTAGTTTGTAATGCAGGGGAGAATGTAGGGTACTGGTTATTTTAAGAAATTCATTACTGGTAGTATTTATTAATAAATAATTCTCCTTTGTAAAATGGCAGCCGCATACGATCATATACAGTACTTCGAAATCGGCTTTCCGACGCGAAATAGGCCTAATCTACTCCATTCCGTCTGAAAAGCTTTTTTTTTTGTGGAAGTAAAGCATTGATATGGCAATTGTTGAATTCGAAGAGCACAGCGGAACTGAGCAATTAAATTATTCATCTCTTAGCCTCAATTATTATAAAAATAACTGAAAATACGAGAAAAGAGCACACCCATCTACTCAAATCACATGTTATAGCATCAGTTCTGTTTGTTTATGTTTCCATCACCCTTACGCTAGTTCCAGAAAACGGCAGCACCATCGCTTGAGTTCGCGAATAGCAAACAAATGAATACAAGTTGATTAGACACAGTTTAGAAGTCTGAAAAACCATCCATGCCGTTCACTGCTTCCTTGATCCTTACAGCAAGTGACATTTAACGCATCGTTTGTTAACCAACTTGCTAAAACGTTTTGTGGAACACGTAATCCACAACAGAATGTTAAAATTATAACGATTTTTTAACTAACGTTTCGTTAGCCAAATTTAACACAAGGTTGATGGAACTGGCCCCAAGAGAAACATGACTTGTTTAATCTCCACAAGAAGATCAAAGAACTTGCAGGGAAATATCACAGGCCGTGCAGAGCTATACTGAGGGATGACAATAACACCATCAGGGTGTCTACGACCCGGGAAAACCGGGAATTCTCAGGGAATTATGAATTTCTGGAATAATCAGGGAAAAATCAGGGAATTTCTTTGTTAATCAGGGATTTTTCTCAGTTTGGCTATATCACGTAAAAGTGGAAGCAATACTTTCGAATTTCACGGGAAGTTATCGCTCGCTACTGATGACAGTGCTCAGCCAATGAGCAGTGCCTTCTCAAGCTCAACTGAACGCATGATGTGGCAACCTTTCCGTTCATCTTCTGCGCGGGAGCCAACGACGCCATTTTGTCGGGCCTTGAGCATTTTGTTCGTTGCGACTGGTATTGCCAATTAAGCAATTTTGTCGATAGATGTAGGCACTTTGGCTACAAAATATTTTAAATTTAGTATTGTTTATACTAGCTTCGCTCGGAAACAGTTATGAATGCAATTCGTGACAAGCGCTTTTTTTTCCCCCCGATTTCAATGAACTACGACCTAGGCCGTTATCCGTTTTACGTCTCGGCATGATGGGTTAAAATCACTGACTGGACTATCCATTATAATTATCATGGAGATAGCATGAGCAACGAATTCTTGTCAGACGTAATTTAATGGCGAGGTGCATGCAACACAAATCCGCCTCCCGTCCAATCTAAAAACATGTATAGTGGGCGATGTATTGAAGATAGAGATATGCTCTCGCGGACTTTTTTTTTGTAGAACTTTTAATGCTGAACAATTGAGTCGTCTAGTATCAAAACCGGCCAAGTCACTGAAGGCATATTTTTCAGTATGGATGAAAAACCTCTAGAGACAAAGCAATGGTGGTCACAAAAGATTTTATTGCATAGTTATATCCGTAATGGTTTAATATTTAAGTTCTGCAATTTTGAGAAATCTGATTCATAATGAACCCATCTTTTTTGCTAATATTAATTTTGACTTGGCCGTTTTTGTTGCAATTTAGTATAATTTTAGTCTTTTTTTGTATAACTTTTCTTTTTAAATTCCAAACTCCAGTGAAAAAAATGCAATTAAATTAAAATAAATTGACATTGTAATTACCTGTCTTTATTGTAATAAAAACGAAAGCATTCTGCTTAAATTGGATAGTAATATATGAAGATGAACATCAGTAAGCTGAGGAGAATACAAAATAGGTATTATATCATTAAAAGTAAGTAGTTCACTTAGATCTTGAACGCAGTAAAAGAAAATGAGTCACTTATTAAAATAGGAACAATATACACGTTACACTACACAATAATGAGAAAATAGGAGCACACAGGATATACGATTGCTTTCGCGCCAATGCGGTAAGAAGCCCGCCAATACGGAAGTCAGTGTTGCAAACGAACAAAATACAAATTATTACGACCTCGAAGAGTATACAATATAAGGAACAATGTTGCCTACTGATATTATCACATTCTTGCAGAATCTAACAACGCAAGATTCCAAACAATAATGCTGCGACATGAAGATTGCTACTCATTCTTTGACATGGCCGGTTATGAAAACACTGCCTGCATGACTTGGCCCATTTTGTTGCACGACCAAGAATTCAGTGCTCTGTAACATGAAGACATGGACGATTTTGAAGCATATTCTTGTTTCGCCTGATAGTGCTATACTTCTACTTCAAATTGATAACCTTAACTCATTTTTGTAAATTTTGTGACTTGGCCGGTTTTGATACTAGACGACTCAATTGTTAAACTCATAGTATATTGATATTTTTAACGGTTTGCCCAGCGTAAGCTTAAAAAGCGCACGTTTGCCTGTTTTTTCTTTCTTCGACTTTTTCACTGATATCGTTACTGCTTGGCTTCCTTTGAACATAAATAAATTTTCTTTTTATACTAAGAAGAGATTTAGGGACTATTTAAACTCCCGTTGGCGATCGAATTTTGACTACTACTGTAGTTTTGTATTGGTGCGCGGACAACCGGCAACGTAAATTAACGTTTTCTTTCAGTGCTTCATTCTTGTGTAATTTTCTCCTCTCTGCCGTTCATTAATCAAAATACTACGTGTTATTTACGAACTAAGGTCTTTGTTCAACGAAATGCAGATAGGTATATTGTTGTCTTGATAATGATTTCGGTACTGGAAGTGAGGTTTTATAACACTCAGTTACCGGTACCGCGTATATATTGTATTGGCGCGCGCGGAACTGACAGTGCGATAATCGGTTCAGACGATTCTGTTGACGATAATAATGCGAGTGAAATCGACAATGATAGCAGTGAAAGTAGTGACGATGAGGTTGATGGATGGATAAGTAAGCCAAGTTACACGTATTTATGTTCCATCTTACTTCTCATGCTAGGTGTACTTCAGTTGCCCGGTCCGCAGTAAGGAATAGAGTAGACCTGGGTTAACAATACCGTTTGCGCGGCTTTTCCATCCCGGTATTCTTTGATTATTGTCTTTGATTGTCTGCTCCTAGCTAGGCTAGAACTTATGTCCAATTTTGATTTTAATTGTGTCCAGGAAATGTTTTGCAACACCTTTCAAACTCTACCTTGTATTATTAAGCAGACTTGGTTAAATTATTTTTAGGGGCTTCGGTGGCGTAGTTGGTAGCATGCTGAGCTTCTATGCCCAAGATCGCGGGTTCAAACCCGGCCGAAGTCGTCATTAAAAATCCCTCAGTATGCCTTCCTTCGGAGGGGAAGTAAAGCCGGCGGTCCCATGTCATAGATTTATGGTATGTTAAAGAACCTTCCACTAATTACACCTGTGTGAAGCTAAATTAGGTTAAAATGTAAACAACGCTCAGGTTTCTACGTTCGTCGCCAGGAGCCGACTACGGTGGCGTCTAGTAGCCAAGTTCTGAACTAGTAGTTGTTGACGGTGGCGTTTGGCGGAAAAAGTAGGAACTACTTGAAAAATTCAAAGTATGCAGTCCTTACTTGAATTAAGAAACAGAAACACACACTAATACAGTCATCACAATTAACACCGGTTATCAGACAGATTCTACACACACCCAAAGTACATAGGGTTACATGACCGCGTTGTCGCAGCCCCTAAACTGAGGAACCAACCAACCTAAATTATTTTAGACTGATAATAGTGTGCTCTGGCCTGTTGAAACATCATTCATAATGATTTCCTTCATTTAAATGTATTTATAAATTAATAAATTGATCAACTCAATTACTTCTGTCATGACGAGGTGGACCTAATTGAGAGTGAGAACTTGGAATATGCCTCCCTTCATTCCTTGGATATGTGTAAATTACTGTGTAGGCCTATATTCAGACTTATGCTACCGAAACAGTGATTTCAATGGTAATGAATGGTTTTACAAATTAAATATTGGTCTAAGATGATCACACTTGTATGATACACACCTTGATGTGTGTATTCAACCTCCCGTTGTCATGTTTATTGGGGGGATTTACCGTAGTGAAAGCAGTATGACTTCATAAACCTTGCTTATTTTACTGGACAATAAGTTCACTTATAATATTCTATTGAAAGAAATTTATTTTCACAACTGTTTCCCTTGTGCCGCCATTGCTCACATCCGTTTGGCTCCTGGAATTTCCGTGAACAGGAAACATAAAACTTAATCCTATTTTCCATTTGCTTTCCTGGATTACATTTTGCTTCTTGTTCCTGGAGAGCGCTTAAAACGAACCCAAAAATAGCGTGCATTTCATCACACTTCCTGTTCCCGGGCGAATGTGTAGCATTCTTTACTCAGGGAATTCTCTCATTAATCCTGGAAAAATCAGGGAATATTCAGGGAATTCTTTTAAGATGAGTTGGTAGACACCCTGACCATTTTGGTAGAAGTCGAAGACAAGTGTTGGAAAGAATATGTTGAAAAGCTATTTAGCGATGTAAGGCCAGATCGGTGAATGCAGCGAAGCAAGTCCAAGTGTAAGCCAAGAGGAAGTATTGTATGCAATCAAACTCCAGAAGAATGGAAAAGCTGTAGGTCCGGACAAGATTCATGCAGAAACTCTCAAACTTATTGCTGAAGGCCATGGCAGAGGACTAGAGCTGCTAACTGCATTATTCAACGCAATATATACATCTGGTAGAATTCCATGTGACTGGCTACGATCTTTTGTCACCATACCTAAAAAGGCTAGTGCATCACATTGTGATTATTAACGTATGATCAGCCTAATGTCCCATGTGCTAAAGGTATTTCTGCGTATCATTCACACTCGAATCTACCTTAAATGCGAACGCTATGTTGGTCATACTAAGTTTGGCTTTAGGAATGGACTGGGTACTTGCGAGGCTCTTTTCTCCTTGAATGTTTTGACCCAGAAATGCCTAGATATGAATGTAGATGTGCATGCTTGCTCCATCGACTGCCGAAAAGCTTTCGATTGCATATCTCATGTAAAACTTGTTGAGGTTTTAAAATATTCTGGTGTAGATGTTGGTGATCTTCGTATAATTACCCATCTGTACTGGAATCAAACGGCAGAGGTCAAAATAGAAGGAATTACTACTGAGGACATAGCTATACTAAGAGATGTCCGCCAGGGATGTGTCCTGTCCCCACTCCTTTTTAACATCTACTCTGAAGCTGTGTTCAGAAAGGCTATTGAAGATGTTAATCTAGGCATCAAGATCAATGGCTATGTCATTAATAACATCCGATTTGCTTATGACACGATTTTACTAGCCAGGACCCTAGTGATCTTCAAATTATTGTAAACAATATTGTGAGGACCAGTGAAATATTAATATTAACAAGACCAAGCGGATTGTATTCTAGAAAACACCAAAACAGGCCTCCTTTCACAACAACAACACCATCGTCCCAACAAGTATCTTCCATCAAATATCTTGGAACTTTAGTGAACCAGCATTGTGATTCAAAGAGTGAAATCTTATCCAGGATTGGACAAGCAAAAAATATGTTCAATACCATGAGGACCTTATTCACCAGCTCAGAGTTCGAATGTTACGTTTCTATGTTTTTCCTGTCCTTTTGTATGGTTTCGAAGGGTGGACGCTCGGCTCATTACTGGAGAAGCGGATTGAATTTTTTGAGATGTACTTATACAGAAGAATACTCGGAATATCTTGGGTAGAAAGGAAAACAAATGAAGAAGTCATCAACATCTTGAACATGAAGAAAGAGCTTCTCACAACCATCAAGGAGCATAAGCCCAGCTACCTCGGGCACATCATGAGAGGTGAACGATATGAACTTCTCCGGCTGATCATTCAAGGGAAGATTGATGGGAAAAGATCTGTGGGAAGACAGAGAAATTCCTGGATGAAAGACTTGCGATGGTGGTATGGACATACGTTGATAGAAATCTTCCGTGCTGCAGTTTCGCGTGTAATCATAATCAATTGGATTGCCAACCTTCTAGCTGCTTGTATAACTCGAGTCCTAGCTTGCCAGCACTGAGACGGAGCGACAAGGTCATGCCAGGTTATAAGCTAGCGGCAGAATGTGCGACCAACTGTAGCACATGTATGTGCTGTGAGAAAATTATGCCATGAAGGGTTATAAACCAATTTTGGATTTGAAAAGTAGGGTGCGACGATTATGCCATCATGGCTACAAATATGCCAGGAAATGCAGTAATGCTCTGTTTTTGGTAATACTGTAGTAACATTTTAAAATTTTGAATTGATAAGGTTCTCCATAATTCAAAAGAAATTTCTCTATTTTAGGTCCCTTGAATTTTGATTTTACCAGGTCTCAGGGTAGTATAATGAATTATTTGCATGCCTGGAAAAGAAAAAAAAGGATGTTATGATTTATTTTCATAAATTGATGGTTCTTCCCTAATAACAAGTTTTCTTTAAAATGTGCCACATTAATACAAATATGTACTTGCGATATAATTCTGACACCTGTCATATTCTTGATGAGACTTGAGCAGACAGCTTGAAACATTAGTTAGTGCAATGATGTCCTAAAATATTTATATTGTTCTCTTTCTTTACTGTACAATGATTTTTACAGGTCTGGCTCAGCAGCATCCAAGAAGTCTGGATCTGGAAGTGAAGCAGGGTCTCGCCATTCTAGTCGTTCCCGTAGTAAAGGCTCAGGTATGTGAAGCCATAGACAATATTTTAAAATTCGTAATTAATAGGCCCCAGATATTTAGATTTTTATAAAATGGATTTTAGTCCCTTATTTTCATGATATAGCCCTTTTTAAGTTTTAAACCAACAATTTTATTCTTAACCCTTTTGATGCCAACAAATTAATGAGTGGTTATGCTAAAATTGCCAAGCCAAATACAGTGGAAACTCGTTAGCACGTTCTCGGTTACGACTTTTTCCCGTTTAGCGCGATGATTTTCTCAAGTCCCAGTCCCAATTCTACAAAATACATGTTGATATATCCCCTTAATACGTTCTCTATTCCCGCTTACGACGATCACATTTCCGTTGTACTATTTGTAAGCGAACCTGATTTTATTCTTATTTCATTATAAAATTCGGCTTCTGGAAAACATGACGCGATATTGCCTCATATTCTCTGCTAGTTATTGACAGTGTAGATGAATTCATTGTGTTTGACGGCGTAGAAGCGGCTATAGCTATGACGCAACACAGGTGGCGTATCTCTCTCCCGCTGCCCTTTCTCAAGTCCCTATCCTACTAAATTCATGTTGATATATCCCCTTAATACGTTCTCTATTCCCGCTTACAACGATCAAATTTCCGTTGAACTATTTGTTAGTGAACCGTATTTTATTCTTATTTCATTAAAAAATTCGGCTTCTGGGAAACACGACGCGATATTGCCGCATATTCTCTGATAGTTATTGACAGTGTAGATGATTTTATTGTGTTTGACGGCGTAGAAGTGGCTTGAGCTATGACGCAACTCAGGTGACGTGTCTCTCTCCCACTGCCCTCCACCCCTTTCCCTTTGTTTATTTCTCACGTAGGCGCATTATTGTCTTCGTATTCCGCACTATTGTCTTCTAGTTCTTAGTGTTCACGTCCAGTTATGACCTATTTTATTGCGTGTTTCATAGTGGATAAGAAGAAAGTACGGCAGATAACTAATGAGAAGATGAAATACATTCGAGACTTGGACTGCAATCCTCACATGAAGCGTGTGGATATAGCGCGAAAGTGGAACATTCCTCCGTCTACACTGAACACGATTCTCGGCAAAAGGGAGAAAATCGAACGTGCATTTGAAGAAGGAATGAGCGGCAAAAGGAAACGTGTGCGAGAGGGACAGTTTCCTCAACTAGAAAGCACTTTATTGAAGTGGTTCAAGCAAGCCCGTGCTTCAAACATATGCATGCGCGGTCGCCGGTAACTGAGCCGTCACTGGCGGAGCGCGAGAGTGAGAATGTCCTTGCTAAGCAGAAATAAAGACCCTGTATTATACTGTAGTGTAGAGGTACAGTAATTCATTTTTATGTTATTTATTCCGTGTAAGTTACTGATAACCTATGTTTATGTCGTGACTGTAGTAGTGCATACAATCACTTACTAAGGTCGGCGATTTGACGTCCATATATACGCCGCGTTCTTTCTTATACGTTGTAAATGCAGTATGGCGTTTTTCGGTAGTACGTTTTCCCGCATATGACGTCCAAATTTTTCAGTCCCTTGAAAAACGTACTAACGAGATTCCACTGTATAGTGAAATTACAAGTGTTTGATTAAAATTACCAACTACCTATATATTTCAAGATAGAATGTCGATATATTTTCTGTAGGAGGCAAACATATTGATAACGTACCAGATGCTACATAATTAATATTTTGCTTCATTTGTGTAATAAAAATACTTCAGAAATATTTGTTTAAATTTTTTTAAATTGTAATTTTACTGTAATTTTGACAGTCGACACAATCTAAATAGTATCTTTTGTGATAGGATAGGCATGCTAATACTTTATTGCACTGTGTATAAATACGACAAGTTTAGAGTAATTTTATCATATATGTTTTGAGTACGATACAAAGATAGCCTATATTAGGTGGAATGTCCGTCAGCAGATTTGAAGTTGTCGTCATCAGTCGACAATTCATTCTCACACACTTCACTCAGCGTTAAAACCTTATTTATTTTCCCTTCGTTTTATCACCACGTATCTTAATTGGGAGGATTGGGAAAAGCATTTGACGGGAGTGTTGCAAGCAAATGACACAAGACTAGTTTTCAATGGCGAATACCAGAGTATTAGTGTAATTGTCCTCTTTACAAGTGGTGAGGTTGAATTAGCTGTGCAACAGCTGGAGAACCAAAAAGCATGTGTTCCTGATAGGATATTTAATGAACACATCAAAGATAGTTTTGAAGAAATGAAAGAAGACTGGTTGGCCCTTCTCAATCAGTGCTTAATACAAGCGAATATACCGAACAAGTGGAGGCACTCCACAAGTAAAGTTTTGTATAAGTGAAAGGGAGATGCAGGTAGTCCAGATGCATACAGGGGCATAGTTCTGGAATGGTCAGGATTTAAATTGTTAACGAAACTAGTAACATTGCGACTGACAGATCTAACGGAACACCAATTCCCAGAAGTACAATTTGGATTTAGGAGAGGCAGATCAACTATACATCCAATTTAATGTCTTCAACATGACATTGAGGAAGCCTTACGACACGGAAGAGGCAAGTTGAATGTGGTATTTATCGACTATTCGAAAGCGTTTGATTCAGTGAACAGGTAGAAGATGCTGGAGAAGCTAGATTCACTGATAGGACAACAGCACTATATAACGAGACTTCTGCCAGCCCTTTCAAGCCCCGACCTCTCGGAGGAGATCGGGTACCCAAAATAGATTGCAGCGCCCCTATCCCTTATCCAATAGTGCTGCTTCCGCAGAAAGGGAGGAAGGGGACTTGCGGGATAAACCCGGGAAGTGGAAGGCTGGGTGGGTAAGCAGAGGTCCAATGTGGGACTCTGGGTTTGCTAAGCCTTGTACTGGGTAATTAGAAAAATCGAAAACACAAACTATATTCTGAAAGGGGTAGTAACATACATGCCTGTAGGCTGAGGGAGGGAGCAAATTAAAACACTCCTATTCAATAAACCCTTGGGTGGACGACAATGACCTTGTGTGGACCTGGCAACATAGCACATGTTGCATCTTCCAGACATTTCAAATGTTCATTTCAATTCTTTAACCATCAGCCGAATATCATTCTACTTGTCTCATTTAGACGTTAAATCCAAACCAAAACCTGGTACCAATAAATACTTCATTATCCTTCACAATTTGGCATCCTGAACGAGGGGCTGTTTGCCAATTGTTACATTTTAACTTCTACCCTCACCAAAATCCTGTACTTACATTTTAAGTCTTATGTATATTAAACTCTTGTATATTGCTGAAATAAGGAACATCTCGATGATAATAATAATAATCATGCCTATCTTACGATGGCGCCCCTAAACTTAAATATGGCATCACTAACACGTGAACGCATCACGGAATGAATTAAAATTACCAGAGGCCAAGTACTATGATTATGGGCCCACATCATCATTAATAATGAATTTCAAAACTAAGAATCATCACACTAGTTTCAATCAAATAAGCACGGCAATAATGTGCCATGATGCCATGAAAACTATTTCAGTCTATTGGGCGCAAACATGCCGACCGACACTGGCGGCACAAGACTAAATTAAGTAATACAAGTAAAAGAAAATAGTGTCTGATAAAAGAAAATCTGTCCACAGTAAATACAGTCAATGAGTTTCCTCTCTTTACCTTAGTTTATCCCATCTTAACAGCTTCAGGCGTTGGCGTGGCCCGAGGCCCCACACCTGCACAAACTCTTCCAGTCAGCTCATCTTCTCGGCGAGTTTTGATAGCGTCTCTTTGCGAGAGAAGCTTCACCAGGAAAATTTCAACTTCGCGCATGCCCGCTCGCTTCTTAATGGTGCTCTTGTCCTTTTGAGAGAGCAAGGCAAAATGAAAAACAAATCGGTCTGACTGCACTGCCAACTTATAAGTAACTTAACCTGCCCATTCTTAATCACCAGTTTACGAATTAATAGAATTTATAGTTGGCATCGAAACTCGGACCACAATCCATTGTTATGGTAGGTCCTTTGATTTTAAGTTTGTTGGCGCAATTTGCACATTCTGAAAGTACAGAGACGTTCACAAGGAGTATAAACCCTTCTCAACAATGGACCAAATCGTAAATGTTCATTGTCGCCGTAAACTTTTGAGATATTAAGGGGATTGGGACTGGGTTCACACAATGTCAATGTTAATAAGGTTTTATAATGATTTCTTCTTCACTGGTGGCCGCCACACAATGGCGACCAAGGGGTTCTTAGCCGGGACTCCTAGATGTCCACAGGGCACAGAGCTTGCTCCAGGTATCGAAAGGGCCCGGAGGGGCCGAAGGGGGCCCGGGTCAGGAGCCAGTTCTCCCAAGGGTCGTATCTTCCTGGTGTTGCGTTGAAAACGTGGAGCACATTTCCCTGCCGAAATACAAGGGTAGTCTTTTTATTTGTGAACCCGGAGTGAAGCCACGCGCTCATATTGCGAGCTGATTGGAGTAGCCTACAGAGAGAAAAGGCGAAATTTACCTAAATGGACCTGACACGGGAAGATTCTGGGAATTTTTGTAGAAGGAATAAGCGTGGGAAGCAATTATGGCACATCGCGTTGTACTTGACCCAGGCGGCAGTTGACCATTGGGGTGGGTGGACAGTAGGGCAAACACTTGAGACAGGCGACAGTACGGCGGGGCGTTAATTGGAGTGGGAATGCCCAGGGTGGTCTTGAGCTGCTAAATGTTCTACACCCCAATTCCCAAGCCAGGATCGCTCGGCAGAATATGCATTTACCGAGAGGGATTTTGCTTCAGAAAGTACATATTGTTCAATTAGGGACCCATATGATATTCCACCCAGTAAATTTCACTCGCGTATGTTGTAGGTTCTGGGATCACAGGGTTCGATGCCAGGGTGGGTTCACATCTCCTACACAGGCAAGGGTTCGATGCCAGGGCAGGGTGGTTAGGTGTGGAGCTTTGTGTCGGTTGGCACATCCTCCCCCCCCCCCCCCCACGAATGTCTCGATGCGTTGAGACAGCTTCCCACTTGCGCACTAGAGCATCCCTACACAGACCATGGAACGGGTACGGTGACGCTTCTCTAGGGTGATCCAGATGAGGACCATGGAACAGGTGTGGTGATGTTTCTCTATGATGATCCAGATGAGGATCATGGAACAGGCAGACGGCAGATAGGGATCCTTGCAGGCCACCGCTCACCGAGGGTTGGTCCCCATGATGTTGATTTGCCAAGGCACCCTCCTATCAGCCGACTCTGGCCACACTGATAGTATGGCACCGTTCTTCCGCTGCATCCGGGACTCAATTGAAACATCCAATCACACCCAGAGACCGAACCAGTAAACGGTCACCACCGACCATCACATGTGCACTCCCGAAGAAGCACACCCTTTATTGGGCGTGGTCCACACTTCACAAGAGTTTATGAACACCACGGCTCACTTAAGAGTCTAATAGTCAACCCAGGGATGACTCGCGCACACGAATTCCAGGACACATAGTCCGTTACACTCCCCCCCCTCATTTTAGCTTTAAACCCCCTACAATTCCCCTGAACAACCTAACCTTATCCATACCAGAAGTTACCATTGACCTTAAGAAAATTTATAAGCCATTAGATTACACAAAATTACACAAGACATAATCAAGTTGAAGCACAGGAGCCTCCAAAATTTTCTGCCAACCGGCAGTGGTTAAATCTTAGTTATCAGTTACATGCTCACCAGCCGCCTTACAATAGGACAGATGAGTATGGAATATTCGCTTCTTAATGCCGTCACTCAACAACCCAGTCACAGGCTTTAATAAGGACAAAATCTCGTACGGCCCCCTATACCTGGTTTGAACTTTTGGGAGACCTGACGACCAGTAACCTTCGGTTGAAAATTCTTCACGTACCCCTTATCCCCTACCTTGAATTTACAGGCAGTACCCCCAGATTGTACCTTGTGAATAGCCTTTTGAGTCTCTTTCCATATTTGTTTAAGACCGTCAGCGCTCGGCTGATCAGGGAGCAATTCATGGATCGACCACAGATTTGTCGTGGGGAATTAGGCACAGAGTCGTGCATTAGGGAGAAGGGAGTCTTCCCATGAGTCATGTACTGCAGCGACAGTTCGGCGGGGCGTTAATTGGAGTGGGAACGCCCAGGGTGGTGTAGAGCTGCTAAATGTTCCACACCCCAATTCCTAAGCCAGGAGCGCTCGGCAGAATATGCATTTACCGAGAGGGAATTTTCTTCAGAAAGTACATATTGTTCAATTGGTGACCCAAATGATGTTCCACCCAGTAAATTTCACTCGAGTGTGTTGTTGGTTCTGGGGTCACAGGGTTCGATGCCAGGGCGGGTTCACGTCTCCTCCACAGGCAGAGGTTCAATGCCAGGGTAAGGGTGTTAGGCATGGAGCATCATCATCTTGAGCAGTTTCCGACCGCTGGTCGGGTCTGCTTGGAACATAAGCCTCTCCATCGTTTCCTGTCCATCCACCATCTCTCGTCATTTACTGTGTCCCAGCACACTCCTCTTTCCTCCACACTCTTCTTAACTCCTTTTGTCCATCTGTCCCTTGGTCTTCCCCTTGGCCTCCTTCCCGTCATTTCCATTCCAAACATCTTCTTCGGTATCCTCTCCTCTTCCATCCTCCTCACATGTCCATACCATTGTAGCCTAGATCGCTCTATTCTATTTTGCAATGGTTCCTCTCTTACCATCTCCCTGACTCTCTCATTCCTTACTCTGTCCATTCTTGTCACTCCTACCCTACTCCTCTGGAACTTCATCTCCACTGCTCGTATTTTATTCTTGTCCCTTTCCTTCATCACCCATGTTTCTGAACTATATGTCAAAATTGGCACAAAGTAGGTCTTGTAGATGATTCCTTTACATTTTTGTGGTACATCTTTATTCCATATCATCCCCCTAACACTCTTGAAAAATCCATCTGCGCACCTTCCCCTCTCATTTATTTCCATCCTATTGCCTCCCTTTTCTTCAATTATGCTTCCCAAGTACTTGAAGCATTCTACTTTCTGCAACTGCTGTCCTCCAAGTGTTATGCCCATATCCAGTCTGTTCTTCTTCCTCGTTGTGATGACCACTTCACTCTTTTGTGCTGAGAACTTCATCCCATATGATAACACTACCTTCTCCCACTCATCTAATTGCTCTTGTACTTCTTCCTCATCCTCTCCCCATACCAGAAGGTCATCAGCAAACAACATTGCCTTCATTTTCCTTTCCCCAATGCTATTTACCACTTTTCGTATGATTTCATCCATCACCACTATAAATAACAGGGGTGAGAGGGCACTTCCCTGTTTCAGACCACTCTCCAGTTGAAACCATTCCGTTCTCTCTCTTCCCACCTTTACACAGCTTTTGCTTCCCTCGTACATTGCTTTCACTCTTGCCACTGTCTCCTTGTTCACTGCTTTTGCTCTCATTGCTTCCCATACCTTGTTTCTATTAATACTATCATATGCTTTCTCAATATCCAAGAAGGTCATCACCAGATCTTTCCCATATTCATAATGGTGTTCTTGTAGCTGTCTTACTGCAAAGATGAGGTCAACTGTTGACCTTCCTGGCCTGAATCCATACTGTTCTTCCCTCAGCCCATCTTCAACTTCTGTCCGAATTCTTCTCTCCAGTACCTTCTCAAATATTTTGGCGCAGTGGCACATGAGTGTAATTCCCCTGTAGTTCTTGCATTCCTTCCTACTTCCCTTTTTAAATATGGGTATTATTATCCCTCTTTTCCAGTCCTCTGGTATTTCCTTCTCCCTCCATATCACTTTCATTACTCGAAAGAGCCACTGTGTTCCTATCACCCCTGCTGCTCTCACCATCTCCACACTCACTTCGTCTATTCCCGGTGCCTTTCCCCCTTTCATCTTCTTTAATGCTTCCTCCACTTCTTTCCATGTCAATTCCTTCTCTGAAATGTCTTGGTCACTGTCTGTTTCTTCCTCCACAATGTCCACTACGCTGGTTTTAGTTGGATTTAGGAGTTCCTTGAAGTATTCTCTCCAGATAACCTTTACTTCTTCCATATTTTCGACCTCCTTTCCATTCCTGTCCACCATTCTGACATTTTCCCCTGTATCTCTTCTCTTTGCCTTTATCATTCCATACAACACTTTCTTACTGCCATCACAGTCCTCCTCCATCATTTCTGTCCATTTCTCCAGCCATTTCTTTTTCTCTTCCTTCACTACTTCTGCTTCTTTCTTCCTCTCTTGGTATTCTTCTCTTGTTCTGTCTGTCCTCTGTTGGAACCATTTCCTGAATGCTTCATTTTTCTTTTTCACTGCTTCCTTAGTTCTGGGGTTCCACCATGGTGTTTCCTTCCACCTTTTCTTTCCACTAGTTCTGACACACACGACTTCCGCTGCTTCTACCAACACGTCCTTGAACCTATTCCATTCTTCTTCACCTGTTTTCGGATCATCCTTCGGTAATTTGTTCCTCACTAATATCTGGAACTTCTCCTTATTTCCATCCTCCTTCAGCTTCCATGTCCTTATTCTTCTTTCTTGGTTCTCAGTTCTCCTCTTTTCCTTCAGTCCTCTCACCTTGGCGACCAGCAGACGATGGTCACTGTCCAGGGCTTCTGAAGGTATTACCCTTATATCCGTGATACTCTTCTTTGTCTCCTTCCCGCATAGAATATAGTCCACCACTGATTTCCTAGTCAAATCCCTGCTGTACCAAGTAATTTTATGGCTCTCTCTCTTCTTGTACCATGTGTTTCCAACCATTAGCCCATTTATCTTGCACAGTTCCAACAATCTCTCTCCTTCCTTATTCCTGTTTCCCCATCCTTCACCACCAATCACTTCCTCAAAACCTCTTCTATCAGTTCCGACATGGGCATTTAGGTCTCCCATGACTATCAGGTCTCTCCCCACTAACTGCTTCTGCAACTCCTCTTCAAACTCGTCCTTCTCGCCTTCTGTGCATCCCACCTGTGGTGCATAGACTTGCAGAATGTCCAGGTTTCTACCTTTCACAGTGATTCTGGCTCTAATTATTCTATCACTTACCCTCTTTACTTCCTCCCTCAGCCCTTCTCTCACCACCATTCCCACTCCATTTCTCTTCCCCTCCTCATTTCCTATCCAGTATAGCTGCAAGCCATTTCTCAGTTCTTTTCTTCCTTCCCCTCTCCATCTGGTCTCTGCCAGTCCGAGTACATCCAGTTTTCTCCTCTCCATCATATCCACAACCTCCTCCACTCTTCCTGTCAATGAAGTTATATTCAAAGTTCCGATTCGTAGTCCATTTCCATAGCCAGGTCTGCTTCCTTTAGATCTGTACTTTCCGAGGCCCGTTCCCGTTTTAAAAGCAGTTTCATATCCACTACTGGCTTGCTAGGCCTAACGTAGCTTCACCATAACCCTGGCGAGGGGCCTGTTTTTGGTCCGCGAGAGGTATTTTATTTCCCTCAAACCCTCCGGACAAGTCCGGCGAGCCCCCCTATCCGCCACCTGGGACGCGCCCGATAGAGGAACAGGCAAACCCCCACGGGCATGGAGCATTGGCACAAATACAAGATAGATTTTAATTTGTGTTGAATTGCACCTGGCACAATGCAGACACTTCTTCTTACATGGTTCTCTGCAAATTAGCCAGACTCACTGATGTTTTTTGTCAGATTTGCCATATTGAAAAAACAAACCTCCTCAAGCAAGGAAAAAGAATTACATGAGGTGGTAATGAAAACATTGCTCATTTGTCCATATTTCCACGTAATAAATGAAATAAATTCTGTGCTGCTTGTACCAGTGTTGTCTCCTATAGTTTGGTACTTGCAAACTACTGTATACTTGTAATATTGTTGTATCACAATGTCATGTCTGAAAATTTTTCACACATTTGCGGCATATCTTATTTTGAATGGGCTGGCTGCGTGGCTCAGGGGTAACGTTCTCGCTTGCTGGGCCCAAGGTTGCAGGTTCGTATCCTGGCGCAGTCAGGTGGCATTTGAGGGTGCGCAAATGTGAGGGAGCCGTGTCCGTAGATTTACTGGCACGCTAAAGATCCCCTTCGGGGCAAAATTCCGGCACCCCGGCGTCTCTAAAAGCCAGTGTAGTTAAAAGGGACGTAAAACCAATAACATTATTATTATTATTATTATTTTGAATGAAAATTTATTGCGGCCAAATGGCCAGTTAGTACATTCATAATTAATAGTTAATACATTAACCCTGCGTAGGGCGCGCGGCTGATCTGACGGACACTGGATTTTTTTTTTTTTTTTTTTTTTTTTTAGTGTGGCAGTGCGCCGAGCGGGACCCTTCCCTCCCAGTAGTTTTCTAACTTTGGTGGCTGGTTCCAACCCGTCCGGTTAGTTTGTCTCCAGCTGTCAAGGAAGTGCGTCACACATATTTTGATCTGACAGGCTCACCGCGCCCAATTACGTCGTAAATTCTAGGTCGGTAATTTTTCACTTTTGATAGCAAATTTGATAGCTGATGATCGTCCAAGATCACCCCCAGCCCCCCACAAGAGGTCCAGAATCTGTGATTGCACCGTGGAGACAGGAATACGACAGCTCACAAACTATTCCTGTGTGAAATGCAACCGAGGAATATGCCTTTCTGATGTGAAACCATTCTGCTTTTCAGCCTGCTCTTGCAATCCCACAGCGGCTTTGATGGATGACGACTCCGACTAATTTCTGTCCCCACACACCTTAACTTCATGCCTGTCCCATTTTTGGAACTTTTTTTTAAGGTTAAAAGGTCGCATTTTGATTTATATTCATATCCATGATATGCGAATTCTGCATTTTGACTTGTTTTGGTTTTTGTACCTAAATAAATACTAAGATTTTTTTTAAATTGATTTTATATTTATCCCTTATTGTCAACACCCTGAAGATGATTGGTAAATTTTGGTTTAATTTAATACGGCGTTTTAGGGACTTAATGGTTTTTTAGCATAGTGTGCCTGTCAGGCTCACTGCGCTCCGATATTGAGAATCCTTGACCGCACCCTACGCAGGGTTAATATCGAAAAAGTTTGCAGTAGCTCGTGATATTATGATTTTATCATTAGGTTTCTCTGTTGTATTCAGTCGCTGATTTAGTTCTTTTCTTGCACTTCCCTATGTCATAACGCTCACATCTCTTAACCACATAGCGAGCACTCTGCCTTCTGTTGCTTCGTGGTAACTCGCCGTCGCACAGAGTTTGTGGTCAAACCCATGTATAGCCATTCTTGTTAATACAGCTCCTGGTTTGGGCCGGTCCATTTCCTCTCCATCATGGCGTCAGTTGTGTAGAATTCCGGCCATATTTCTTCACATTTCATTTTTCTTTCTTACAGAATCTGTATGTAATGACGTGTGGTTGGTAATGAGTGCTTATATCTTCGGTCCTTTGCTAGTACGTACACCAATCTTGATTGTGTGTTCATTGGGAGACATATCTTATTTTTGGGATCTTAAAATTGACATAAAACGTGCTGCTGATACACAAGCAAATACAGTATTGCTAACACTGGCACTCAGGTGCTCAATGTGTCGTAATATCACCACCTCTGGGCACATAGTCTTAACAATAATGGGGTTGCCAGTGTCTCAGACTTTCCACATAACCTTTTCCTTTCTTGTAAGAGAAAGTGCTGTTGTTTTGGAATTGCCTGATACAAGGGATTGTATTGTACTTTTAGATGTTCATTACAACCTTAATTTGCACCAAGTTACCATTCTTGCTTTCAGATGGCAAACGTTCCGGAAGTGACAGCGATTAAAGTGGGAGTATGTTGGTACCGTTTGAAGATCAGTTGGCAATTAGTTGAAGAGCACTAACTGGACTTGTGAAAGTGAGGTGTATAAATACATAATGTTTGAGAGACTGGATGTTGAGTGACTGTTCAAGAGTTGTGCCGTTCCAGATATTTTAAGGCTTTTGAATGTATCCTATATCTATAATATTTTATGGATGGATGGATGTATTGATGTTTCAACTCGCTCTCCCTAACATTATGTATTTTTCTTGAGTTTCTTTTCCTTCCTGCATCACATAGCTACTTGTCGAGATACAAGAGAGAATGTGGATGTGCAGTTGGAATACTGAATACATCAGCTCTCATTTACCAGAATTACTCTTTGACTGGTCTTCCTCATATCCTTACCTCTACAAAGGTGAGCATTTCCTCCTTATAGTGATGGAATTCTAGTGTTTGGTGTCATTATTTCCTGTGACAATGTCTATCCTCACCTAACCACCTCCTTAATGTTGTACAGTTTGTTTGGGTACCATTTTCATTCATTAGTGTAATGTTTTATGTGTGATTCTTTGCATTTCAGAAATTTTATGTAATTACCTTTTCACTGTTGCTGTACTTTTTTTAAGGGCAGTATGTTTTATCTTAATTGTTGAAGGATACAAATTAGATTCAAATGCTTGCAGTAGTGGTTCTAAATAAAAGGTTATTTTTTTTACATAATATTGTATGACAGCATCGGGTCATTTGACCCCTATGACATGATCAGAGGAATCGTATGAACAGTCTTCCTTCAGATCCCTACTATTGCTCTTAAAATATCTTCCTGCAATTTCCAAGTATGTTTAAAAGGAATGATTCTATTCTTCCTCCCCCTTCAAATTTGACTGCTACTATTCATGTGCAACTTAAAAGTCTTTTGATGCATGTTAGTACTGAAGAGTATTTCTTGACTTTCATGCAATTATTATAGTGTCTTAGATTAAAAGGTGATGTAGGCAATGTAGATATGCCGAAAATGTGCGAAAAAGTTTAATCATCTTGTGATAGGCACAATATGTGTAAGGGTTTATAGCTTTCCCTACCTTTGGAGTCATTCTCTTTCCTGCAAATACAAAATCAGTGGCTCTTCTTTTGCAGTTTTGCACTGACCTTTCTCCAAATAGGGTAAGTGCCTTGAGCAATTTAAAGATTAATGTGATGTAGATATAAATGAAATATGGATAATTTTATACATTTTTCTGTATTTTCATTGAATGTATACTATACAGTACACAAATTTATTTTTTGAATGTATGGTGTAAAATACATTGAATCGTTGCTGATCACAACTGGATGTCGATGGCCATAGGATATGCATACCTGCCAACTCTCCCGATTTAGGCGGGAGACTCCCGATTTTCCAGCGTTTTTCCCGCCTCACAGTTACTCATTATTTTCTCCCGATTTTAGCTAATTATTGACGAACCAAAACTTTTCCAGTAATTCTTGATGTGGTTATAGTGGGCAAGTAATAAATGTTATTTGGGTACCTGAATTCGTAAAAGTGTTTTGATATAAGAGTAAACGATTGTTTATTGATTTAGCTGCAACGTATTCGTCACATTCTACTGTTTTTGCTCGATGTAAGATTCTTTATTGCGACGAACAAATTAATTCTGTTTTCATGAAACAGTTTTCGGAACAATTTCCGTGCATGACTGATTCCAACAATGGTAATTTTTTGCATGTAATGCTGTTCATCGAGATAATGTTTTTATATCACATTGTCGAAAAAGTAAAGTTTCAAAATACGTAGGAACAAAGAAGCACCAAGAAAGTGGAAGCAACAAAAAATTGATTTTGGTGTTAAAAATGAAAATCATTCACTTGAAGCATAATTTTCCAAATCAGTTATTTGTGCTGATAAGCACTGTTTGTATTTCCTGATTTTTCAAATAAAAATCTGCGGAATTTTTTGTTTTGTAAGGTTGGCAGGTATGGATAAGTTTGCTTAACCTTCAGAGTGCCATTGATGAAACGGTTTGTCGCTATACGCCTGCCCTTTTAATTGCTCATTCCAGTTGTTTGAATTATGTCATTTGAAAGTAGACATATGCTCTTGTGGTTGTCCGTAGAACTATTTACTTTACATTTTTAATGACTATGGTAATGCGAATTATGCTATTTGTGTAATTAAAGAGATGACAAGGTTTGACTTGCGTTTGACTTCTGTGCGTTGCGTGCCTTGGCTGACAACAGACCAGGTAGTAGTTCAAGTATTGGCGCTTCTAAACGTCTGTCGTACCCATAGAGGATATATCTCCCTAAACTTATGATTTGTCACCCCTAGTGAGAGACCATTTAGTCAGTCGCTACATAAGGCAGTATCCAAATCCACTACCTCCGCACGAAATTATTCTCTGGGAATTCTAGGTATGCCCCTAAAGGAAACTTATTTGAGTACATGTGTGTGAAATATAACCCAGTGCAATATGTAATAGGAGCAGGCAGAATATGTTACAGTAGATTGATTTTGAGCCTTGATGTAGAATGGGGCTAAGATGTGTGAAAATTACTCAGCAAAGGGTGTTGATTCTTCTGAAAATACATAGCATTTAAAAGGTTAGTTCTTTTACCATTCAAGGCATTCATTTAGTATTTTTTTCCCCCCTAAATTTCTATATTAGTGAACCTCAGGAATAATAGCAAAATAAAAGACTGGTGCAATCAGTAAACCATATTCATATCGATGTATCAGTGCACCCAAGACAGTGTCATTAAATGTCAAAGGACGACGAGCTCTGCGATGCTTCGGTTAATTCTTAATATTATTACAAGACATATAAGATTTCCACCTAGTCAATCTTAAATGTCTTATAATTTTTTTTAAAAGTCAAAAACTGAAATTCTACCAACAAAAACCAAAATGGTCTTTTTGAAAGCTCATTTTAATTCCTAATATAGCGACATTGTAGTCTTGCTTATCACCCTTGTTCCTGTGTGTAGTACCACCAGGCAGTTCTAATAAGCTGGACTGTTATTCTACATCGAGATGTAGCCTTAACAGTACAGAGGGTAGTCGTCCAAGATCATGGGTTAACTTGTATAGTTTTCTAGTTTGCCTTAGTTTACTGATTATACTGGAGTTCATGAATTTAATTGGTATTAAGCTGTTAGCAATATCAAAAAATGAATGCTTCATGTTCATTTTGGGTGTAAACTGTATGTTATATATTTTTTCTGTATCTATTTCAGTTTCTCTCTGGAAATCCTCTATGGAAACATTTGAATTACAGTGAACAAGCATTGTTGCTCTGTGAATGTCCAGTGAAAAGTCAAATCATAGGCAACCTTGTTGGACATGTTGAGACAATGTATTCCAGTCACTTCTCTCATCTGTAAAGGACTTCAGCATATTTAAATGGAATTATGTGATAGCAAGCTCCCCTCGAATTAGTTTATTTGACTGGTCAGTTAAATAGGTCATGCACCTTGTACCAATGTTAACTGTATCTTAAGGATATAGAATTCTGTTGGTAGTAGCCTATGTTAGAGCTGCCACCAATCTTTGTCAAGTTCCTGAAAAATCCATGCAATTTTGGGAAAATGGCTAATTTACAGGTGGTGATAATGCTGTGCGAATAGTAGTCTGGTTAATTCAAAACTTCAAACTTTGATGTATGCGATGTTACTTTGAAAATCGGTGTAGTCATTCGAAAGAAATTAATGTGCCTATTGTGATAATATTGATTCAAATTTCCCCATATAATACGAAACGTTAAGTGCCTATGTACTGTAGTGCTAGTGTCTACCCACCGAAAGGGCATCTTAAAAACGACCAGTGGTCTGCTCGACATGCCTGCTACCCAATGGGCCGAGAAACCAACTCGTCAGGTATCCCAGTGCCCGACCGTGAACTGGTGGCCACTGCTCTGCTAGGACAGCGGGGAAAGAAAAGTGCCTATGTAGTGCTAGTGTCTACCCACCAAAATGGCATCTTAAAAGCGACCAGTGGTCTGCCCGACATGCCTGCTACCCAATGAGCCAAGAAACCAACTCGTCAGGTATCCCAGTGCCCGTCCGTGAACTTGTGGCTGCTCTGCTAGGACAGTGGGGAAAGAAAAGTGGCATCGATCGCACTACATAGATTTTTTTATTTTTTTATTTTAAATTTCCTGGTTGTGAACTCGGAACCGTAAGTAGAGCGGGTCTTGCCAAATGGGATGGAGAAAGCTGCTACTGGTCGATTCTACCGAGCACTTTCCCCTAAGCAGGCGCACTCAGATACTACCCACAGCTCATTGCTTATTGTGCCAGGTGAAACGTTTCTAGTCGTCTAATTGGCTGCTTGCTTATACTGTCCGCAATACGTTTCTTCTCACGATGTGTAAGCAAACTTCTCGCCTTAATGTTGTAAGTGTTCACAGTGATTACCACGTCTCATCCCACGTATTCTATACGTAGTTATTCGTAGGATGAATAAATTTGTAAAAATCCACAAATCTGCAAACAGTATCCTCAATCCATTTCAACATCCCAAAATACGTAAAAATGACAGCACTGGTGTATGTTGCTTATTTTTGGTTGGGTTGCTTATTTTTGGTTGGACCTAAGACTTAAAATAAAAATAAAATAAAATCAGTATTTACGATTCCGTAGTTGTAAACTATGTTTTAAAAACATATACTGTTCCAATAAGCGTACACACACAAAATAATGCATCAGGTGTAGAAAACTGCAGACGACCCTTGGCCATAGACGTCTTCCCTTCCGCTATTATACGCTTCACGAGTGACTTTGAAACACCCGTTGCTTCACTTGTTGAAACCACAACATTATAATCTAGTTTAGTAACGGTTTTCTGTTCTCGTAGGTAAGCAGTTACGTTATAGACTATTTCTCTAGCTTGTCCCTTAATGGTCGTCCAAATTTGCTACCAGACTTCGAAGTAGAAGCCATAATGAAACTCAAATGATACTATTACTAAAATAGCATGGTACACAACACTATATACTTAAACACATTCACCAATAAAGTACACGCTACACGACAAAGGTTTTTTTTTCTTTTCCGTGTGGCCTCTTCAGAGGCCGAGTGCAGGTCTTTCTAGTCGACGCCCGTGGGCGACCTGCGCGTCTGAATGAGAGGTGGAATGGATGAAGATGAATGAAACTGGGCAAGGATGTGGAAGGAAGTGGCCGTGGCCTGTCACAAGGTACCTTCGCAGCATTTGCCTGGTGTTGAAAATGGGAAACCACGAAAAACCATTTCAAGGACGGCCGACGGTGGGGCTCGAACCCATGCGTCTACCTGGTCAGCAGAGAGCTTGATCCCATGACCTAACGCTGCGCTTTAGCCGACAAAGGATTGTAGGACTACAATAAGGAAAACGTATATAAAACTGACAAAACAATAAGAGTGCGAAAATGGATTGGCAACGAAGCTCTTGTCAGCGCGACTCCTGTGTGCTCGGTACGGTGGCCAGATAGCATGTGACCCCCTCCACCGCTCCTCTGTGACATCGCACATCCACTCAGTGAATTCGCGGGGAAGTGATCTTTGCGCAGGTTCTTTTGATCATTGCAGGTTTATACTTGCAGATCTTTACTATAAGCTAAGTGTTTTACTACAATGGAATAGTCCAGCAATAATTACCTTTATAGTGCTAGTACATTTTATAATGTTAAACTATGTTAGTCCTAATGCTTTATTTTAGCTAATGTTAAATTTCCCTTGATTTAATGTTATTCTTAATGATGAACTTCTCCATTATGATCAGTTCTATAATATGATATCCAGGCCATATTTATGGCATTGTTTTAATGCTTTTTTTTCTTGGATTCTTTGAAATAGTAAACATAGGAAAATGGTTCAACTAATGTAAAGAAGTGTTTGCGAAAGCGAGTAGAAAATAAATAACACTGTACATAATTTAATGTTAAAGGAGACCAAAACACAAAAGTCAACTTGCCTCAAAATCAAAGTATGTATCAGGCAGTGTTCAACTATATATTTCCTTTTTCTCTATGCCGCTCCTCAGGCCGGTAAACGAAGGAAACACGAGTAGCTGTGACAACACTGCGCCGTAAGCGGTGAGTGAGCTATCCGCTCCATTGTTGCAACACGCGCGCTGCCACTCTTCCGTTGATTAGAGTTGTTTATTATAATCGAGTGTAATAGCTAGTTGGTAAAATGCCTTCGTGTAGTGTATACGGTTGTAACAATAGAACGAGTAAAAACAGAAACTGTAGAGAAAAAGAAGTACATTTCCATAGATTTCCAAATCTAAGTAAGTCGCCGCGTAGATTTAGCAGTTGGGTACAATTTTGCAAGAGGAAACCTTTTTCTCCCGGTAATGGGGCTACTGTGTGTTCAATGCATTTTAAAAAGACAGACTATGATGAAACACAACTTTTGAAAATGAAGTTGATGCCTGCGGAAAAGCTACAAGGTCCAAAATTGAAGCCAGGAGCTGTTCCTTCAATAAGGTGTAAGAGAAAGATATGTCGCATTACATAATGGAGGGATGAAATAATTTATGAGTAAATTGAGTTGTTCAGCATTGTCTTCTAATCACAGTCTTGCTACGTGAAGCTATCACGAATGAGTTGTGAGCATTTCAATTGCGATTGAAGTGTTAAAGTTAATTAACATTTCTGGAGAACTTGTCCACAGTGAAAAAGAGTAAAAGTGAAACAAAATACATTTAATTAAAAATGTTCCTTCACTACGCTGAGACATCGCATCAAAGGTCTGTTTTTCAGATTTAGATGATGAATACTTCTTGCCTTTGTAACCATATAGGAGGCTTAGATGGCCTTTACACTTCAGATTTAGATGGTGAATACTCGCTTGTGCCTTGGTAACCATGTATGAATCCTAGATGGTCTTTACACTTCAGATTTGCGGCTTCAGTAGCGTAGTTGGTTGCATGCTGAGCTTCTATGCCCAAGATTGCGGGTTCAAATCCGGTCGAAATCATCGTATTATTTCAGTGCGTTAAACATTATTCAGTATGCATTCCTTCGGAGAGGAAGTAAAGCCGGTGGGCCCATGTAACAGATTTATGGCATGTTATAGAGCCTTCCACTAACTACAATTATTGTGTGAAGCTAAATTTGTAAGTTAGATTTGATTAACGCTCTGCTAGGATCCAACGTTCATCGCCAGGTGCTGGTTGCAGTGGCATCTAGCAGCCAAGTATACAGCTAGGTGTCGTTGATGGTAGCAAAAGTAGGAACTACTTGAAATGGATAGTCTGCGGTCCTTACCTGAATTACAGATAACACTCCTTAATACAGTCATCACAATTAACACCGTTAATCAGACAGATTCTAACACACCCAAAGTACATGAGGCTACATGACCGCATTGTCGCAGCCCCTGAACTGAGGATCCAACCAACCATAGTTCAGATTTAGATGATGAATATATGATGCCATGGTAACCATAAAGGAGGCCTAGATGACCGTCTCACATCTTGAACTTATTACACAAATTTTTTAATTGTTCTCCATCTCAAAGATCTTCAAGTCATCAGAGTATAGTGCTATGTGATGAGACCATTACACAGATTTTATGAACCACGAGCAGTAAAATTGTACTGTGAGAGATATGATTTCTAAATACCAACAACTGCCTGGCAGATCAAATTAAAATATACTGTTTCCCGATGGATCTATGATATTTTTGTACTTCAAATGAATATAATGACAATGCACCAAATTTCAAAATAATTCGAAAAATAAGATTTGCATTGAATTAGTGGTCCATCACTCAATATTGTGTACAGAAGTGGAACTAACACATATAAAGATGAACTAAACTTGGAGAAATGGTTCAGGTACACTTTGATCGACAACTAGGAACGACTTGCCAGTGTGCTTCGAGATGGTAAATACTGTAATGTTCGTTTTGGCTCAAACTTATACGGACGAATGTTATTTACATCAATTGTAAGTCTTTTGACTAACTCTAACAATGGCAACAGAAGAACACGGCAGCAGCAGATGGAGTGCGGGAAAAGACTGCCCGAGCTTATGCACACCAACAAGGCTGCTATGTAGACTCGAGAGCGCAGTGACGTCACGAGCAGTTACTAGTTTCGCACATAACTTGAGAACGGTTGGACGTAGAGGCACCGGATTAACGGCATTGTTATTAAATTTCCATGTTGCATATTTAGCAATAGATAACGAAATATGTGTTTTTGTGTTGTGATCTCCTTTAAGGAAAGATGTTTCTGCGTGTAAGCTATTTTTCTCTTCAATTTGTGTTTGGCACTCGGTAGTCAAATCTCCATTAAAATGAGAAACAAATTCTTGAGCAATTGATGTTCTTTAGTTACAGAATTGATTCCGTATCCATCTTCCCAAATAATTCATTGGATGCATTATTGTAAATTCCTTTATGGTGATTTTCTGGTCCATGAAGATCTCATTGTTAAGAAGAAAGAGCTGTTCCAACATTCTCCAATAATGATTGTTTACTACATCTCACCCTGGAAGGAGGACTTTCAGTGAGAAATCAGAATATAGAAATTAATGTGGCAATTTTATATTATACCCAAAATGAATGTTGATCATTCTTCCTATCTTGGATATAAAATGAATTAAAGGTGCTGCTATAAAACAAACTTGATGTGACTGCTAGAACTTCTGGAAACCTCACACAACTTTATTGGAATGCAAGAAAGCTGATGGATTGGAATCCGGGCTAGCCATAAGAAACAACAACAACAACACCACTTCAAAAAATAAAGTACATCTTAGTCACATCATATTCTGATGTGATTGAGTGTGAAGGATCATGGGTATATATTATGAACGATAATTAGATCTATCTTAAAAGTAGTTTCATACACTTTTCTTTCTTAGCAAGTTACTCATACCATGTTTCCATTTCCTTAAGTTTATGGATGATACCCTTTCTAATGACTACTGATACTAATGCTGATAGGTGGTCCCCAGTCACATACAAACGCAAGCCATTGAACATGCAACTTTCACTCTTGCCCAAGTGGCCTGGTTGATCGGACCTCTCCAACAGCTATTGTCTGTGTGCCAGGAAAAGTCAGCTGGGTTTGAACTGCAGATGCCTTCCTGCGTACTGCATACTGTACATTCAAGAAACAAGTCTGTCACTGCTATCTTCACTCATTCACAGCTTCTTTTTTCTCCTTTATTTGTACTTAGTACTCTGCAAAGGGAAAAAGTGGAAAGGGGCCTTCAGTGACTGATGATGGATGAACAAGAAGCCAATGTGGAAGGTAGCAGTAACTACCTGTTGATTATTTAGATTAGGAATCAACAGACTGTGCATGCGTACAGCCGAATCCCCTCTTCCCATCACACTGTGTCGAACTGACTTCTCCTGGCGCACATACAATAACTGCTAGCATTGGATATACAGAGCCTGACTGGGATGATGCCACACCATATGATCTCTAATGAAAATATTATTAAGTGAAAATATTTAATATTAGCTAAGTGGGAGATTTTGGTCTTGTACTGCTGATGGGGAAATTACTTCATTTGGTTCCCTGCAACCCTCTGGGAGAAGGCCTGACTTACCTTTCCTCTCCTCAAAAACCGCCACAGAAGTCCTAGAGTTTACTCTAATTCTATTTTTTTTTACCATTGTTAAGGTATTGGCCTTGCATTCACATGGTATTTGTTCCCATGCTGGTGACTGGTAACTTGTATAGAATTAAACTTACTTGGGATCTTTAATTAACGGTTGAAAATAAAATAAAAATTACTATGCACCAATATTTAAGTCACATGTGATTCCTGAAGGACAAAATAAGATAAAATGTCTGTTATACAGTGATCTGTTGCTTTACATTATGCATGCATCTAGTTAGTATCCTTTTGTAAATACTTCATTGGTAGTAAGTGACTTGAGCACCTTTGTGATTAAGTGTCGTGTGGATAAATGATTCAGTACTTGTGCATGTTCACCAGCTTGCATTTCTTTGTCAAGGAGATGGTAGGTTGTGTACAGTGGCTTTTAATGTCATATTGTTGGTATACAAATCAAAACACTAGAATTCTGAAGATTTAGAATTGAGTGAGTACTATATGTACTGTATCACTTCTTGAGGAATGCTATTGCAAACATCAGTTGTGTTCAAAGACTGATTGGTGATAGGCCTATATAAATGAAATATAGATGTCCTTGAAAGAGGAATCACCATATCATTAATTGGATGTTAAGAGCACTTAAGACAAAATAAAAGTTATGATAGTATTTTCTTCTTTTACTCTTACCTTGCTCATTTCTTAAATTGTTACTACTGTTCTGTATTTACTCGTGTCCCGAACTTAACCCTTAAAACTTCGATGCCGTAACCCCTGGTTGGGATTCCGACTTCGAAGCCTGGAGCAGATCGAAACCCCTTTAGATGAGGACTATTGGTCAGTATGTCCGTTGAGAGAAGCCTGAACCCTTAAACCTAAATCCGCGGCGATATGCCGTAACCATTGAGAGAATAATTAAAATCATGAACAATAAAGATATATTTGAGAAAACAATTACAGTAGGTTGCAAGTTGGTTGTTGAAGAACAATACATGTATGAAACATAACCTCATATTTAAAATTTTCAAATAACAAATGCACACAGGAAAACCCTAAGGAACCCCACTAGTGATTTAAAAGACGACCAGAGCCATGGAAGCAAAAGAAAAATCCAGGACTCGGGTAAGTAAGAAAAATGTTACTATTCTCACAAATGAGCAGATCCAGGAGAGGAAAATAAATCCCAAGGAAAAAAATAATTAATGAAATCGAGAGAGAACAAGCAGGAGAACTCACCGCGATAACATCACTGATCCAAACACCAAATTGTGATCTGATATAATCCAAAAATTTCATGATGTGAATTAAATCACACAAAACTCGGGCAAGAAAATCAAGCCGTAAAGGAAGCTTCTCGCTTGAGTATTACGGAGCTAGGCCAATTTCGGATAGGATATACCGACATTAGTTAGCAAGACATGCTTTTTTTTTTTTACCAAATACCAATGGCGACCAAGCCACGCGCAAGATCCTGTTTTAGGATACATCATATTTAAACCATTAAAAGGCATAGATACTTTTCTCGAACACGAAATGTTCTCCAAAGGTGTAGCAACACCTAATCAAATCTCAAGGAACCACAATCTGTTCATTAAACAGATTACTTTTGTGATTAAGTTAGCGCGAAACACAAACAACGTTTGCTCATAGAGCATGGCCACATTCGTCTGGTTACGACAATCAAAAGTTACAAACATCATGGCTTGAAAAACAAAAGAGAATTGCCCGGCAACAAAGGCCATGGCAAAGGAAAAAGACTAACCCATAGATCAAAAATAGAACACAATTCAAAAAACAAGTTACACTTATTTCTATGATAATGCTTGCTTAGGAATGCATCCTAAAACTTGAAATTGGCATCGTTTTGAAAAGACATAGGGTACAAAATAAGAGAAGAAAAGAAAGTGAATTTAGGCCTAATATCAGAATTATGGGCCCATACTGATCAAATAAAACCTGCTACATTAAATCAACTAGAAACTAGACGATGCCGCGCCAAAAAAAAACTAATTTTTTTTTTGATTTGACTCAAATGGAGATCCACGATACAAATCTCCGCAAGTTAAGTGTTCACATAGTTTATTCAATTGATCCTTTTGGAGATTTTAGGTTATCATTCTATCGAGATCACTGGCTTTTAAGTTCCAACGCTTTACCTGAAGCTTCATGTTCCCTAAGGAACAAAGCCTAGGGGCCGAACCCCTAGACACGTCCACACCGTTCAAAATTACATCTTGGAATGCCTTGGCTTCCCAACGCCGAGAAGTAATGCCACGGAAAAATTGTTCATGCGCATGCGCGTCAATCATTCTCCACTGCTTCTTGTTTGCAGTGACGATAATCAGAACTAGTAAAGTTGAATAATGTACATACTGCCAACATATTAACGTATGCAGTTAGTGAAAGTATATGGCACAAATGGTCACTTGCACGGATATAGGATTGGTAGCACCTGCCGTCTCAAAACACAGGCGCTGATTGGCTTTGAGGATAATTTGAATTTAAAATGTTCGTAGAGTGCCAGATTTAAGTAGTTAGGTTCATAAAACCTGCCACATCTCCCAATAATGGCGTATATTGCGAAGTCAATTGTTGGCATCCGGAATAATGTAACCGGTCAACCTGGGCCAGATAGTTCATGGAGAAGGTTTTAATTCAGTTTATTATTTCTTCTGTTAAAACTGGGAAACACAAGGGGTGACCATTGGGCTCTGAACTGAGTCTGTTTAAATTCAGTTTATATATTTCTTCTTTTGAAACTGGGAAACACAGGGGTGACCATTGGGTTTGGAACTGAGTCTGCAACGAGGGACGGAAAAACGTCGAGCAGATGTAATGGCTCAACTCGCTTATGAGTCCTTCCCCTTATGTTTTTCAAAAAATTCGTAAGAAATTATTTTGTCTTGCACAAGGACATGTACAGTATGCTCTGGAAATTTAAGTAGAACTGCAGTTATTGTAATTAACCCGTTGAGTGCTTTGTCTATCTAAGACGGTGCAAAAGATTTTATTTTTCATATTCCCCATTTGCTTTCGAGTCCTGACTCGATTTCTAGCATGTTCTGCCTTCTGTTGGACATCAATCAGGGTGTCTACTATGGAAAACAGGGAATACTCAGGGAATTTTAAAATCCTCAAAAACTCGGGGAATTATCAGGGTATTTGAAAGACACTCAGGGAATTTTAGTTTTACCAGATCCAACCTTGAATAATTGGAATTTAAGCATTTAAATTTCGTTGGGGGAAAAGTAGATTTTGGTGATGATTGTTGTAGATGTATGTTCATACTGACGTTAAATCAGTAAGCTCTCATTTCTTGCAAGATAGAGCACACAAATTCCATATTTAGACTGTGTATTTATGTATAAATTTGTAACTGTACGAGTTTTGAGAACGTTACTATTGACGAGCTACTTTCAATACTCGCAAGTATAATAGTTTTTCTGGATGAAAAATTTAAAAATCGGCGAAATGTTTTTGTCTTTTTATCTTTGTCATGCTCTTCATTGTTGTTCAAAGCACTTTTTCAAATGCTCTTTAAGTACAAACTCTGTTTTATATGTTTATTATGGCCACTACCGTTACTCAGGGAATTTTCTGATTTATCCTGGAAAAATCAGGGAATTGTCAGGAAAATCTGTTAGTTGGTTTTGGTAGACATCTTGATTATGTAGTACTACATGACTTTGTATTCTTTGCTTCCGGAAGTATCAGAGCATTTTGTAGATGTTCGTCTGCAGCTGGAGTTCATCAGAGATGTAAATGAGCATGGTGCAACAAGAAGCAAATTCTTCTCGTCTCGCAGTGATTTGGGATCAAAGAATATCTACTTTGTACTACTGTAATAAGGAGCAACAAGTGCTAGAGCTCGCGTTAGCCGGGAAGGCGGCCGGCTCTCTGGGATTTGCGCAGAGAGAGAAAGAGATACATCTCCACTGTTGCAACAGGCCCACCATGTCCGAGTCCCCACACCACAGGCTGCTGCCATGAGTTCCTGCGGCATGGCAACACCGTCGCTTAACTCATCGAGTCTGTCTCGTTCACGCTGTTTTACACTTGGCTTTCCTGACAACACACTAGCTCAGATTCTCAAGACAGACTGACTGTGATTGGTGGGATGGAAGTGAGGCATGACGTAATGGTAGCGTTGTTTTCTGCGCACCTCCTTCCCGGCTGGCTCGAGCTCTAGTTGATTACTGATTTTGGGCCCTTGACGTGGTATGGAGATGTTATGTTGCAAGCGTGGGCACAGAAAATTAAATTTTGATTCGTCTCCAAATAAAAATTTATGTAAACATAGAATTTTGAATTTACGTTTAAATACATAAAGACCCAAACCCTAGGTGCAGTAGTTCCCACCCAAAACCTATAGCCATTTTAAGACCTATAGACATGAAAAGTTGAAAATTATGACTTATACAATTTTCTTTAATGCGAATGAAAAAAACACAGCACTGAGGTAGCAAAGAGCTAACTGGGTAACTCGGCACTTAAGAGGTTAACTGGGCTGTTATGATAAATAACTTGTCATTTCTTTAACCCTCCTAGTGCCACATGCCGATCAAATCGGCTCTCGCTGCTTGCGCCAAAAGTGCCAAAGCCGATTGAATCAGCGCGCTGTTTATCTTATATTATTTGTAGATTTCTGTAGGCATATGTCCATGATTATTTCATACTGTTGGAAAGGTGAGGTTCCAAGCTTGCCTGTACGGTGTCTCATTTTTTCCTTCCAAGTCCGTTACGTGATAGGTTTGAGCAAGGAGCATATAATAAGAGAGACGACACTCAATGCTAATTTTCTGGACGCTTATATTGGCTAGAATTTCGTAGAATTTCAGGTCCACGTGGCAATGTTTGGGCTACAATGGCTACCAATCTCGCATATAAAGTAACTACGATTGACTGTGATCATTACGAACGTACATTACTACGCTCGGAACCGATTTTTAGTGTCTGACATTGAATCAAAAGCATTCCTTATTGCACCTCAGGAGGCGATATCGTTCCATAAATGAAATACCAATGACGAGTTTTGGTGTGACATGTTGGTATGATTTCCAAATCTACGAGAACTATTTTTCCATTTATTTGCCTATTTGAAAGCCTACCGATGCTTTTAATACAATATAAATGTTCTTAATAATGACTAAAAGCTGTTAAAATGATATAATCGAGAGTAATTAGAGTTTGCTTCATTATACCATCATAACCTCAAAACATTCGTAACCCCTCCTCGCCCCCAACCATGCTGCACTTTATTCACCAGTAATGTAGCTGCAATGAAATGCTACGTTCATATATTTCATTCTCCCATAATTTCTACCCCCACCCTCCTTTACCGCATGAGATCAATATAACCTCAATATTCTATACAGTAATGTGGATTCAGGATGAGGAGTAGGTTTCGAGGAATGATAATTACTTTGTGAAAGACAGATTTCATTTATTTGAATACAGCTTTCTGCATGTTTACATTTTGTCTTTTACACTTGATTGTGCAGCTGAAAACAACCTTCAGAGATGTGAATACCAATGGTTAAGCTCGTTGAGAACACAGAAACACATGAGATCTTGAACGTGGTCAGTAGGCTACTTGGATGGTTGATGGCACACTGTTTTAAGCCACCCGACCGCCAACTCCAGCCTCGGAAACCCTCTTTGGAAAACTGGACCAGCCCCGGGTGGAAGATAAACTGCAAATGTTCAAAGCACAAGTCGAATCAAAAATTAAATTTCAATGTAGGCCTACACAGATAAATGCAATGCATGTAGTAGTATTATTGCAAATCAACACCACATATATGCAAATGGTCGGTAATCTGCCTTTCAATATAGCAGAGAATGCTAGCCACTACACGAGGTGGTCAAACAAGAATTGTGTCCAGGCATGTATCTAGGCCTAATGGGTAAGACTAGGGAGTTGTGTGTCTACAAGGTATAGGGGAGCTGAAAACATGGTAGCCTTTCTTCCTGGAACTACAAACTGTCATTCACTCATTGAGAACAGTTTCCAGCTAGACTGTAAAGAACCCATTACAGATTTGGGTGCTATTCAGCACCTAGAACAAATACTAGGTACTGAACTCCATTGTCATGCACAGGAATACAATGCTAACTTTCTTACATATTTCGAGTGATCAAGCTAAGAGAACTTTAACCCTCAGTGTAAGAAAAATGTCCCTACGATGCCAGAACAACCCTTGTTCTCTCAGCTATAAAATGCATGTTAGCAGGCTCCACCATCAAATAGGGAGGTACAATTTGACATGCTGCATACATAAAATGATGATTACTAACACAGTAAGACTGAAACCTACAATGAAGCAGCACTCAAAAGGAGCTACGGGCTAACGTACACTACTGAATGAAGCCCTACTGTACTCCTAGGCTTTTACATCCAACAATGTAGTAGGCCTACACCTCGCAGGCTCTAGGCTAAGCATAATAGAGGACCAGAGGGACGATAACAAAGTAGCCAATAAAGCCTACTATTATTTTGCTGGAGGATATCTGTATTAATATCTTCTAGCAAGTACACAAACAAACAATATTAACATATAGCCTATTTCTAGAGCCAACAAACATTCTTTGTCGACTTCATCGCCCATGCCTAGGATTGTATCAATCCTTGCCTTATTCCCTGGTGTATAGGACACCAGAAGTCACAGCCATGCAGAGTGTATGTCAAAATAGGACCAGGGTCCAAACCTGGGTGCTTCCATCACAAGTCACTTTGTATCTTTAATACTGTACTTGTAGTATTTGATTAAGACAGCTGCATGCATGCAAGTATTAGCATAGATAGGAAAATTATGGACATGGATAGGCCCTACCGCATATCAAACTACTTAAGTAGCCTACCGTTAACTAAACTAAAGCTGATCTTCAGCAAGATGAAAACAATTGTTTGGTACATTTGGCAGGAATAAATTACATATTGTCCAATATGTGCAAGACTATATCGTACCTATATTCGGATTTTTACGGTACGCGAAAAACAAACAAATAAAAGTAAATCCATAAATTCTGATTAGTCAGTTTCTGTCGGTGTAATTATACTATGACAAAGGTTTACATCTTAGCAATTAAAACCTACCCTACATATCAATTTTGTTGTCCCACGTTTAGAGCGAACGTAGCTGTCGCCATTTCTAATAACACCGCTAGTTAGGGATGGACGCGACTGAAGCCTGGAATCGAGACTGTCGACTCGAACACCGGTCTCGGTTCGCATGAAGCTTCGCGACTCTACGTTAATCTGATGCGTATTGCGGGGCCGCTTCACATGAAGCCTCGCGACTCCAAGCTCTCGTGATGAGTATTGCGGGGCCACACGGTCCCTTCGCATGAAGCCTCGCGACTCCAAGCTAACCTGATGAGTAAGGTCCGGATAGTTATGTGTTTATATATATTTAATTTTACTAAATATTTTCTATTTATTTACATATATTTGCCGTTTTTATAAATAAATACATATTATGGCGGATTTATTTGTAACATATTTCCTGTATTTGGTGATATGTCGCAGTCCTTAGATAAATGCTGCCGACATTTTCGACCCTTGGCAATTCCATTAATTTGCCTCTCTATTTCGTGAATGTACCCTTGTCTCTGTATTGTAGTAGTATTTCAAGAGAGGAATTCCCTGGCCATTAAGTATAGCAGGTGGGCTGGAGAAGACTCGCGACTCCAAGCTCACCTGATGAGTATTGCGGGGTCGCTTCGCATGAAGCCTCGCAACTCCAAGCTCACCTGATGAGTATTGCGGGGTCGCTTCGCATGAAGCCTCGCGACTCCAAGCTCACCTGATGAGTATTGCGGGGTCGCTTCGCATGAAGCCTCTCGACTCCAAGCTCACCTGTTAAGTATTGCGGGGTCGCTTCGCATGAAGCCTCGCGACTCCAAGCTCACCTGTTGAGTATTGCGGGTTCGCTTCGCATGAAGCCTCGCGACTCCAAGCTCACCTGATGAGTATTGTGCGGCCGCTTCGCATGAAGCCTCGCGACTCCAAGCTCACCTGATGAGTATTGCGGGGTCGCTTCACATGAAGCCTCACAACTCCAAGCTCACCTGTTGAGTATTGCGGGGCCGCTTCGCATGAAGCCTCGCGACTCCAAGCTCACCTGATGAGTATTGTGCAGCCGCTCCGCATGAAGCCTCGCGACTCCAAGCTCACCTGATGAGTATTGCGGGGTCGCTTCGCATGAAGCCTCGCAACTCCAAGCTCACCTGTTGAGTATTGCGGGGCCGCTTCGCATGAAGCCTCGCGACTCCAAGCTCACCTGATGAGTATTGCGGGGTCGCTTCGCATGAAGCCTCACGACTCCAAGCTCACCTGTTGAGTATTGCGGGGTCGCTTCGCATGAAGCCTCGCGACTCCAAGCTCACCTGATGAGTATTGTGCGGCCGCTTCGCATGAAGCCTCGCGACTCCAAGCTCACCTGATGAGTATTGCGGGGTCGCTTCGCATGAAGCCTCGCAACTCTAAGCTCACCTGTTGAGTATTGCGGGGCCACTTCGCATGAAGCCTCGCGACTCCAAGCTCACCTGTTGAGTATTGCGGGGTCGCTTCGCATGAAGCCTCTTGACTCCAAGCTCACCTGTTTAGTATTGCGGGGTCGCTTCGCCTGAAGCCTCGCGACTCCAAGCTCACCTGATGAGTATTGCGGGGCCGCTTCGCATGAAGCCTCGCGACTCCAAGCTCATATGATGAGTATTGCGGGGTTTCTTCGCATGAAGCCTCGCGACTCCAAGCTCACCTGATGAGTATTGCGGGGCCGCTTCGCATGAACACTCGCGACTCCAACTCACCTGATGAGTATTGCGGGGTCGCTTCGCATGAAGCCTCACGACTCCAAGCTCACCTGTTGAGTATTGCGGGGCCGCTTCGCATGAAGCCTCGCGACTCCAAGCTCACCTGATGAGTATTGCGGGGTCGCTTCGCATGAAGCCTCGCGACTCCAAGCTCACCTGTTGAGTATTGCGGGGCCGCTTCGTATGAAGCCTCGCGACTCCAAGCTCACCTGGTGAGTATTGCGGGGTCGCTTCGCATGAAGCCTCGCGACTCCAAGCTCACCTGTTGAGTATTGCGGGGCCGCTTCGCATGAAGCCTCGCGACTCCAAGCTCACCTGATGAGTATTGCGGGGTCGCTTCGCATGAAGCCTCGCAACTCCAAGCTCACCTGTTCAGTATTGCGGGGCCACTTCGCATGGAGCCTCGCGACTCCAAGCTCACCTGATGAGTATTGTGCGGCCGCTTCGCATGAAGCCTCGCGACTCCAAGCTCACCTGATGAGTATTGCGGGGTCGCTTCACATGAAGCCTCACAACTCCAAGCTCACCTGTTGAGTATTGCGGGGCCGCTTCGCATGAAGCCTCGCGACTCCAAGCTCACCTGATGAGTATTGTGCAGCCGCTCCGCATGAAGCCTCGCGACTCCAAGCTCACCTGATGAGTATTGCGGGGTCGCTTCGCATGAAGCCTCGCAACTCCAAGCTCACCTGTTGAGTATTGCGGGGCCGCTTCGCATGAAGCCTCGCGACTCCAAGCTCACCTGATGAGTATTGCGGGGTCGCTTCGCATGAAGCCTCACGACTCCAAGCTCACCTGTTGAGTATTGCGGGGTCGCTTCGCATGAAGCCTCGCGACTCCAAGCTCACCTGATGAGTATTGTGCGGCCGCTTCGCATGAAGCCTCGCGACTCCAAGCTCACCTGATGAGTATTGCGGGGTCGCTTCGCATGAAGCCTCGCAACTCTAAGCTCACCTGTTGAGTATTGCGGGGCCACTTCGCATGAAGCCTCGCGACTCCAAGCTCACCTGTTGAGTATTGCGGGGTCGCTTCGCATGAAGCCTCTTGACTCCAAGCTCACCTGTTTTTTTGCGGGGTCGCTTCGCCTGAAGCCTCGCGACTCCAAGCTCACCTGATGAGTATTGCGGGGCCGCTTCGCATGAAGCCTCGCGACTCCAAGCTCATATGATGAGTATTGCGGGGTCGCTTCGCATGAAGCCTCGCGACTCCAAGCTCACCTGATGAGTATTGCGGGGCCGCTTCGCATGAACACTCGCGACTCCAACTCACCTGATGAGTATTGCGGGGTCGCTTCGCATGAAGCCTCACGACTCCAAGCTCACCTGTTGAGTATTGCGGGGCCGCTTCGCATGAAGCCTCGCGACTCCAAGCTCACCTGATGAGTATTGCGGGGTCGCTTCGCATGAAGCCTCGCGACTCCAAGCTCACCTGTTGAGTATTGCGGGGCCGCTTCGTATGAAGCCTCGCGACTCCAAGCTCACCTGGTGAGTATTGCGGGGTCGCTTCGCATGAAGCCTCGCGACTCCAAGCTCACCTGTTGAGTATTGCGGGGCCGCTTCGCATGAAGCCTCGCGACTCCAAGCTCACCTGATGAGTATTGCGGGGTCGCTTCGCATGAAGCCTCGCAACTCCAAGCTCACCTGTTCAGTATTGCGGGGCCACTTCGCATGGAGCCTCGCGACTCCAAGCTCACCTGATGAGTATTGCGGGGCCGCTTCACATGAAGCCTCGCGACACCAAGCTCACCTGTTGAGTATTGCGGGGCCGCTTCGCATGAAGCCTCGCGACTCCAAGCTCACCTGATGAGTATTGCGGGGTCGCTTCGCATGAAGCCTCGCAACTCCAAGCTCACCTGTTCAGTATTGCGGGGCCACTTCGCATGGAGCCTCGCGACTCCAAGCTCACCTGATGAGTATTGCGGGGCCGCTTCACATGAAGCCTCGCGACACCAAGCTCACCTGATGAGTATTGCGGGGTCGCTTCGCATGAAGCCTCGCGACTCCAAGCTCACCTGATGAGTATTGTGCAGCCGCTCCGCATGAAGCCTCGCGACTCCAAGCTCACCTGATGAGTATTGCGGGGTCGCTTCGCATGAAGCCTCGCAACTCCAAGCTCACCTGTTGAGTATTGCGGGGCCGCTTCGCATGAAGCCTCGCGACTCCAAGCTCACCTGATGAGTATTGCGGGGTCGCTTCGCATGAAGCCTCACGCCTCCAAGCTCACCTGTTGAGTATTGCGGGGTCGCTTCGCATGAAGCCTCGCGACTCCAAGCTCACCTGATGAGTATTGTGCGGCCGCTTCGCATGAAGCCTCGCGACTCCAAGCTCACCTGATGAGTATTGCGGGGTCGCTTCGCATGAAGCCTCGTGACTCCAAGCTCGCCTGTTTAGTATTGCGGGGTCGCTTCGCCTGAAGCCTCGCGACTCCAAGCTCACCTGATGAGTATTGCGGGGCCGCTTCGCATGAAGCCTCGCGACTCCAAGCTCATATGATGAGTATTGCGGGGTCGCTTCGCATGAAGCCTCGCGACTCCAAGCTCACCTGATGAGTATTGCGGGGCCGCTTCGCATGAACACTCGCGACTCCAACTCACCTGATGAGTATTGCGGGGTCGCTTCGCATGAAGCCTCACGACTCCAAGCTCACCTGTTGAGTATTGCGGGGCCGCTTCGCATGAAGCCTCGCGACTCCAAGCTCACCTGATGAGTATTGCGGGGTCGCTTCGCATGAAGCCTCGCGACTCCAAGCTCACCTGTTGAGTATTGCGGGGCCGCTTCGTATGAAGCCTCGCGACTCCAAGCTCACCTGGTGAGTATTGCGGGGTCGCTTCGCATGAAGCCTCGCGACTCCAAGCTCACCTGTTGAGTATTGCGGGGCCGCTTCGCATGAAGCCTCGCGACTCCAAGCTCACCTGATGAGTATTGCGGGGTCGCTTCGCATGAAGCCTCGCAACTCCAAGCTCACCTGTTCAGTATTGCGGGGCCACTTCGCATGGAGCCTCGCGACTCCAAGCTCACCTGATGAGTATTGTGCGGCCGCTTCGCATGAAGCCTCGCGACTCCAAGCTCACCTGATGAGTATTGCGGGGTCGCTTCACATGAAGCCTCACAACTCCAAGCTCACCTGTTGAGTATTGCGGGGCCGCTTCGCATGAAGCCTCGCGACTCCAAGCTCACCTGATGAGTATTGTGCAGCCGCTCCGCATGAAGCCTCGCGACTCCAAGCTCACCTGATGAGTATTGCGGGGTCGCTTCGCATGAAGCCTCGCAACTCCAAGCTCACCTGTTGAGTATTGCGGGGCCGCTTCGCATGAAGCCTCGCGACTCCAAGCTCACCTGATGAGTATTGCGGGGTCGCTTCGCATGAAGCCTCACGACTCCAAGCTCACCTGTTGAGTATTGCGGGGTCGCTTCGCATGAAGCCTCGCGACTCCAAGCTCACCTGATGAGTATTGTGCGGCCGCTTCGCATGAAGCCTCGCGACTCCAAGCTCACCTGATGAGTATTGCGGGGTCGCTTCGCATGAAGCCTCGCAACTCTAAGCTCACCTGTTGAGTATTGCGGGGCCACTTCGCATGAAGCCTCGCGACTCCAAGCTCACCTGTTGAGTATTGCGGGGTCGCTTCGCATGAAGCCTCTTGACTCCAAGCTCACCTGTTTAGTATTGCGGGGTCGCTTCGCCTGAAGCCTCGCGACTCCAAGCTCACCTGATGAGTATTGCGGGGCCGCTTCGCATGAAGCCTCGCGACTCCAAGCTCATATGATGAGTATTGCGGGGTCGCTTCGCATGAAGCCTCGCGACTCCAAGCTCACCTGATGAGTATTGCGGGGCCGCTTCGCATGAACACTCGCGACTCCAACTCACCTGATGAGTATTGCGGGGTCGCTTCGCATGAAGCCTCACGACTCCAAGCTCACCTGTTGAGTATTGCGGGGCCGCTTCGCATGAAGCCTCGCGACTCCAAGCTCACCTGATGAGTATTGCGGGGTCGCTTCGCATGAAGCCTCGCGACTCCAAGCTCACCTGTTGAGTATTGCGGGGCCGCTTCGTATGAAGCCTCGCGACTCCAAGCTCACCTGGTGAGTATTGCGGGGTCGCTTCGCATGAAGCCTCGCGACTCCAAGCTCACCTGTTGAGTATTGCGGGGCCGCTTCGCATGAAGCCTCGCGACTCCAAGCTCACCTGATGAGTATTGCGGGGTCGCTTCGCATGAAGCCTCGCAACTCCAAGCTCACCTGTTCAGTATTGCGGGGCCACTTCGCATGGAGCCTCGCGACTCCAAGCTCACCTGATGAGTATTGCGGGGCCGCTTCACATGAAGCCTCGCGACACCAAGCTCACCTGTTGAGTATTGCGGGGCCGCTTCGCATGAAGCCTCGCGACTCCAAGCTCACCTGATGAGTATTGCGGGGTCGCTTCGCATGAAGCCTCGCAACTCCAAGCTCACCTGTTCAGTATTGCGGGGCCACTTCGCATGGAGCCTCGCGACTCCAAGCTCACCTGATGAGTATTGCGGGGCCGCTTCACATGAAGCCTCGCGACACCAAGCTCACCTGTTGAGTATTGCGGGGCCGCTTCGCATGAAGCCTCGCGACTCCAAGCTCACCTGATGTGTATTGCGAGGGGCACACGGTCGCTTTTTATCCGAATCTCTCATTATTATTATTATTTACAATCATTGTACCAAATTGTTGTAATATTGCACTTTAGGCAGGTTGTATTACTATTATTGTTATAAATAATAATCATCATAATAAACACAATAACAATTACACCTACAACATTACCGATGATAACCCGAAACAATCATCCATATTTGCTGGCTAATAATCCTATTGTATTCATCGTGACACAAGGTATCGAGGGACGAACGTGAATGCATAACAAGACCGTCACAATATGAGAGGCCTGTGCGCACATTGTAAACAAAGCAATTAACAAACCATAACATAGGCCAAATCTTACATTAATTCAATACCCAACTTTTGTTATTAGAGACACGGAAATGAAACAGCCTATCATGAAAGTAAAAATACACACACAGTGCCAAAAACTTCGTAATTGGTATTCGACATTCCATATAACGATCTTGCCGGCAAAATAAATATCCCATCACTATACATCAACTAGGCCTATACAGCATATTCTCATACTGTAGAATCCTACAGTAGATCATAACAAAGAACGACTTAGCATATAATCATTCTATTGAATCGTTTTGCAGGTTATAATAGCTTGCCATACATTTCAATATAAAAATATAAAATCACTGGCAAGCTAGCAGCAAGATTGTCAGCTGTATTTTAAACATGCCGCAGCGATGGCGAACCAGGGGGGTGCCAATGCGGGTGGTCCTCTGCCTAGCCGCTCTTGGGTCACGTGAAGCCGTGACGTAGGTAGTATGGCAAGTGTCGTGGTAGATACAAGCTAGCCACAGTGAATGTCAGTAGCCGTAGCGAAACAAGTGCTTTATTACTTGTGTGTGACCTTTGTCTTGTTCCTAGTTTCATTTACGTGTTTTATAGGTGGTATATTGTGTATTGAATGTACTCCCCTTCAGTATGTACAATCGTCTGTGCACTAGTTGAAGCAGAATAAACTCATGTACGTTCCCTTACAATGGAATGTGCTATTGCCAAATGCCGGAACTATTAGAGGAAATCAAAAGACAACATTGATATTGTGTATAATTGCTTCCCAAAAGATACAACTCTTGTGAAAGCTTGGCTGGTAAAATGTAAACGAGGGGATAAAGTAAATATATCATAGTCAATGCAAAAGTTTGCTCCGTCCATTTTATGAGCGATGTTTACTATTGTGATATATAGAGTGTGAATTATTGGGCCTGCCACTAAGGAATAAAAGACGTCTCACGACGGATGCTGTGCCATCTCTTCATCTTCCCTTCGCCAGTGTTCAAGAACCCTACTCGGACATTAAGAACAGCCCTGATAATTAGAATGACGGGTCTCCACCGCTCTTTCAGATAAGAATAAAAATGAAGATAGCATGCAAATCTTTTCAACTCCTGAGCGTGTAGTGTAGGTCGTTATTTCTCAAGTCAGTGTGTGTATATATATATATATTATTCTACGAGTTCTGAAATCAGTGGCGTAGCAAAACAACGTAATTCAGATGAGGATTGGGAAGGAGGTGGCCGTGGCCTTAATTAATTTGGGAACCATCCCGGCATTCGCCTGGAGTAGAAGTGGGAAACCACGGAAGACCACTTCCGGGATGGCTGAGGTGGAAATCGAACCCTCTTCTTCTCAGTTTTGCCTTACGAGGCGCAGTGTACCCCGTTCCAGCCGCCAGACCAGAATGTAATTTCTTGGCAGAGCCGGGAATCGAACCCGGGCCTCCGCGGTGACAGCCAAGAGTGCTAGCCATTTCGCGAAGAGACGGTTCAAAATAATTGGGGTTCCCAATTGTAGGTTGAAATTATATAAATTAATACCTGCTTTTCCAACAACAACAACAAAGTGAATTATTAGCAGTCATATGAACCCAGAATTTTGGTTTCATTGACCAATTCAGCAATAGCAACAAAATATAGGGGTGGATGACCTCGATGTTCCACTTTTTAAAACAATCACCACGACCAACAACAAAATAAATATAAATGAGCTGCAATTATTTCAATTGGAGGGATCGTAGCAAATGTTTGAGGTATTCTTTCGTTTGGCGGCTTCGGTGGCGTAGTTGGTAGCATGCTGAGCTTCTATGCCCAAGATAGCGGGTTCAAACCCGGCCGAAGCCGTCGGATTTTTTAAGAGCGTTAAAAATCCCTCAGTATGCCTTCCTTCGGAGGGGAAGTAAAGCCGGCGGTCCCATGTCATAGATTTATGGCATGTTAAAGATCTTTCCACTAATTACACCTGTGTGAAACTAAATTGGATAGGTTAAGAATATAAACAACGCTCTTAGGTTGCTACGTTCGTTGCCAAGAGCCGACTGCGGTGGCGTCTAGTAGCTAGTTCTGAACTAGGCCTAGTAGTCGTTGACGGTGGCGTTTGGCGGCAAAAGTAGGAACTATTTGAAAATTCAAAGTTGCAGTCCCTACTTGAATTAAAAAACAGATACACACACTAATACAGTCATCACAATTAACACCGGTTATCAGACAGATTCTACACACACCCAAAGTACACGGGGCTACATGACCGCGTTGTCGCAGCCCCTAAACTAAGGAACCAACCAACCATTCTTTCGTTTACAATCAATCAATGCTTTTTAAGTAGGTTAGACAAGTGTAACAACATCTCTCACTTTACTGGTCATTAATTTTTTAAAGTACAATAATAATAATAATAATATTGGTTTTACGTCCCTTTTAACTACACTGACTTTTAGAGACGCCGGGGTGCCGGAATTTTGCCCCGAAGGGGATCTTTAACGTGCCAGTAAATGTACTGACACGGCTCCCTCGCATTTGCGCACCCTCAAATGCCAGCTGACTGCGCCAGTTTTTTAAATTTATTTTTAAGTACCTGAGTCGTAATCTATTAAAATACCAAATGTGATATAACTGTGAAAGAAGAATGATTAAACAATAAAGGATAAGAAAAATAAAGGACAGGAGAAAAAGAAATGCCCTCAACCCTCGAACAATGAGGATTGAGGGACTTGGAAGGAAGGAGAGCCATGAAAGGCAGATATGAAAGGAAAAGAGGGGAGGGCCCGCCCCAAGGTAAGACGAAAAAGGGGACAAAACGGACCCAGCTCAGGAATCCCTCGGGGTCGCCAACTCCCAAACTCACCAGTTGTGAGCCCTTGAGGGTGTAGCATTATCCAGGGTGCACCAGAAGTGGTGGGGCTACATACACCCTGCCCCCTGGAGGGCCTTGAGCAGTAGGCAGGAGATAACATGAAAAGAAAAAGAAGGCTGACCCCTCGATTAATGAGGTTATCAGGAAAGATGAGACAAGGGCCAATTAAGGCGGGAAAGTGAAAGACTCCCTAGGCTTCGGATACCCTAATACCGTCGGGGTCGAAAGGATACATGAGTTGACCAAGAGAGGTCGACAGGAAAGAAGACGGAGAGGAGCCCGGCACAAGTAAACGGAAGCAATGCCGCACTCAGCAGGAGTCCCGTGGTCGCCAACCCATAAACATTTTGAGACAATTTTTCAATATTTTCGCGGAAATGAATTGAAAAGGGGTCAACGAATAATGCATACGCTTGCATTAGTATTGCAACAGAAGTTCCCGTGCACTAATGAGAATGCTATTCGGCTGTATGTAACAACGAGGACATTATTAGAATGCGCTTCCTCAATGCCCTTAAGTCTCTCAGAGAGGCTGAAAGGAGGTCAGCAAGCAAACGCCTGAAATGGGCGAAATCAGCCTTGTAGAATCCCTGTGTTGGTGATGCCATGTACTTGTGATATTGTATTATATTGTATATGAATTTCCTTGTGCTGTGTGATTGTCATGTGATATATAAATAATTAAAATAACCTCACGGAAATCTCTCATTCCATATACTGTTCCCTTCGCTCACTACCTCCCAACCGCTGCTTGACATAGTAGCTACGTCACAGCTGCCAGCCAATTGCCGCGCGCTCCCCGACTTGGCCCAACCTTAGTATTTAAGTAACCTTGATGGCGAACAACGTTGCTGCTGGCGCCGTGGCGCCGTGTGGCATACATGTTCAAGCAGTTCCACAAACAGTTGTTAGATGGCGTTAGTGCATCACTGGAGTCGAGAGTATCGGTTCCAGCGGCAGCAGTCTCGACTCTTCGCGACTCCGTTCGCAACCCATCCCTACCGCTAGTCACTTGTTATTCAATTTAGTATTGGATCCAACATAATACAGATTAAGTCACTAAAAATGGAGTATACTGCAACAGCTGTCGGCATGCGGGCCCAAACAGTAAAGGTGCGTATACACTTGCGCGCCGCGCCGCTCGCGCGCAGCAAATTCGCTAGATTAGTACGGGGTTTCGAAGCTGCGCGCGCGCGGCGCACGACGATCCACCTCCTGTCGGTTTTTTCCACGCGCACTTTGAGTGTTCGCAGTTCAGATTTGGACGGGATTGTGAGAGGTTCGTTGTTTCTCGCGCGCATCTGATTGTAATATTTGTGCGTTTTGAGTGGTGATAATGGAGTGGTCTGACGAATCTGTGATAAAATTTTCGATGCTTATCGCAAAAAGCCTCTTCTGTGGGATCCTCAACATAAGGATCATTTTAAGAAACCAATAGACTAAAAGCAGATGCCTGGAGGGAAATAGGAGCTGAGATGGATATATCTGCGGACCAATGCAAGAAGAAGGTGATATCTCTGCTGTCTTCCTACCGGCGTGAGAAAGTAAAATAAATCGCAGGGCGGAAATACGTATCTTCTTTGGAAATGTGGGGTCCAATCTTCTGCAGCAGATTCTCAAAGTCAGAAGGTGACATTCGAGTAAAATTCTTATACTGGCCGCTTATTTCTTGTGACTTCAAGTCCATCATTAGCTCCGCACCAATCCTTTTTTAAAACATGTCAGTGTGCCACCAACGTCGTCGTGTTTTTTTTTTTTTTTGCACAAACGTGCCATTAAAACAGCAGCACCACTCATCACCACAATCGCGAGGTTTTCCTCGTGCGGCGGAGACATGATTATATTTACCACACTCCAAACTGACTAGTGAATGTTCGTAAGTTTCCTATGGATCGCGAGAGGTTCGTTTAAATAATAATTCTGGTCGAGCAACACACGCGCCGCGCATGCACCGCGCGCAGTGCGCGGCGCGCAAGTGTATACCCACCTTTAGGCTGTGTCCCAATAGTACAATTTCAGCCGTAGTGAACTAGATGGTCGACTACTTTACCGGATGTGACGTCAGAAGACTGCTTAGCACATAGCAATCAAGTCTGTAGCAGGTAGTGAACGAAAGTGCTTGCTAGATTGGCCGACTTGTCGACTTGTACAAGGAAGTTATAGAAATTGTAGCTTATCGGAATTGTTGGTTGTCTTTGACTTTAATCCAGTTTATGCTTGGCCTATAGTCTTTGCTAAATTCAACGCTTCAAACCACAACCCACGAGGGAAGCATAATATCTTGTTCTGTTGTGATAATTATTTTCACGCGAATATGATGTTTGGTTCTGTGGTAATCACGACTGAGGATTGCAACGACAACTTGGTTCATGGTCTCCAGCGCACAATAAGGGCCTCGTCTCAAATTGTCAATTTGCCCTTCTTCTCTTCCTCCTGAACTGTATTCTCTTAAACAGCCAAACACAAACCATAATTAGGGCTCGGCTAAAAAGTTATCTTCTTGGCGCATCCATGAATGTATCGTTCAGGTATTGTTTATTTAAAACAGCTGATGAAAGCGCAAAGAGCTTACAAGGAGCAGCAGATCACCGCCATCTTGAGTGTTGGTTTGGTTGGTACCAGCATGTTAGTCCAGTGCGTTTCAGAACACAATTCTATGAAGGAGGCTGTGATCAAGCAGACATGTCCCAAATCTCCGTAGTGCATAGCACATAGTAGCTAGCAGCTAGTCAATAGCAGACAACTTGTGTATTGGGACAGAGCCTAAACAAAACGCACATGGCGGTCTTTGTCTAGATTCGAATCGCCCATAACAGTGTCCCGCGCCTGGGTTTGAGTTTATATTCACGCCCTCCCTTTGCACTCTCCCAATCACGCTTGTTCCCACCAAAATTGCGGTGCAGTTGTTTTCTTGTTGTTGACGTTCTCTGCCTACAGATGTATCTAAGAACTTATACAGCTGGAAAAGTAGCGTTTCTTCGAGTATGACTCTTAGGTGTCCTTAATTTAGACTCAAAATTGATTTTTTTTACAAAAATAAATAAAAAATTATCAGAATAACATCCATGAAAAAGTTTTAGATGCAGTATGTACTCAGGACTGTTACAGGCCAGGGAAGTAGGGAAAAGTCAGGGGAAAAAATTCCGGTCATGGAGTTCAGGGAAATGTCAGGGAAAATTTCTGCAAGGTCAGGGAACTTTTTAATTTTTTAAAATTAAAGCGTGAAACTGTCTTATTTGCCTGTAGCGCGAAGCTCCTTCGCTTTGTCGGGTTAGTGCTGCAAAATGCTAAAATTGTAAAATAGAGGAGAGAGAGCAAGAAAGGAACACATTGCGGTAGCCCTGCTGCTCTCGATACTTCGTCTCGTCGTTTGTCCCCACTACACTCTTTCCTCCACTTCCCTTGCCCAAGTCGGTCGCGTTTCGTCGGGAATCGCGCTTGTTCTGGGCCAAAGCCTCTACTCCACATGCACCAACCCCCTCGCGTCCCCTTTCATCTCGTCCGTGTTCAATTCGCTGAAGTTTCGCTTCATGTACCTTCGGCATAGTACCTATGCTTGATCTACTAATACAGAGATGATAGTCGAAAATCAGCTCGAACGTTTTCTCATAGGCCTACGACAAGTGTACGATGGTGTTCAATCCGAGGCAGAGTTAGGTAAAGTGACTGTCACCAAAGAAATGCTCGTTCAGAATATGAAAATGCGCCTAAGGAGAGGGCCGCCGAAAAGAAAAGAAAACGAGGCCAAAGAAAAACAGAAGAGAACAATTGTAGTTGAGGTAAAAGAGTTAAAAACCAAAAGAGTCAAATTGATGTTAGAAACAGAAGCCGAACTAAATGATATTGAAGAACGTTTAAAAGTGCTAAACAGCGGGTACTTGTAGAGAGTTATTCAAATAGATGTATGCAACGAAAGTTTTAAAGCTAGTGTGTGTGTGATCGTACTTACTTTCGCTAAGAATGTAGCAAAAAGGTGTATACTCCGAGCCAAATGCGTGGATTTCCTATTTTAGTCCATCGATTTCTTTACCAGTATCAGTCACTAAATTTTGTGTTTTCGATGTCTATATTGTTTCTCAGTATTGTTTATGTATTAGTGTTAGTAATTATAGCAATACGATCTTACGGGCACAAAACATGTGTCACGATGTATTGATCCCATGTGGACTGGTTCAAGTATCGAATCCATATCCTTATATGCCAGAAAAAGGAGAAATAATGCGGACTTTAGAATGGATTTTAAAGGTTTTGGAAGGGTTAATAAGAAATTGGACTGTTGTAAGATGACGCAAGCACGAGATACCGCGGGTCACGGGAGTATGAGATCACGGCTGACGCTGCAGTAAGAGTCTGGCGCATGATTATAAATAGAGCTGGTACTTTTACGTCTTGAAAGACAGAGAAGAAGTTTCGGAAAAGATCTTACTCAACAATAAATTGCCAACGTCGCAATGACGCAAGGAGAGAAATAATTAAAATTTAGCTATTTGCAAGCATTTAATTAATGAAATGAATCCGTCATTGTTGATAATCCTGGGAAAGAGATTTTTGTGTGTGGAAAAAGTTTGTAATAATTGCACAGGAAAGAAATGCACACGCAGCATGACGTAGATAGTTATTCCCCGAGCCCGAAGCTAGCAGAGAGGGAAAACAAAACTCCAATACCCACGCATCTCAGGAGCCCATTTATTTAATATCATGGGAGTGTATGATCGATTTTCGTAATTAAAGAAACCCTTTTTACAATTGGAATGAGAGCTTTTAGGAGAGATATTTTTCAAAATTATACGACGATTATTTTAGAAGTTAGGGTTGGAGAAGGTACGAGTCTGATCTTTTTGTGGCAGATTTCAATATAAACCCTGGACGCGCCAGGAAATTCATTCAATCTATAGCGGACCTCGGGGAGAGGCCGCGCTGGATCAACAATCTTTCAGTCTTACGAACCCTAGTGGAGGGTGTCGTACTGTTTCGACAGATATTCAGTCTCAGTGAGCGCAGAGGCGCTACACGCTGGATCAACAACAATTCAGTTTACCAGAGGTGCCGGAGGGCACGGTACTGTTTCACCAACGTTAAATGCAGTATTCACCAGACCGTGATAGGTCGTGTTACTCTGTATCGCAGACGAGCACCCCTTATGGGAGTCGCCGTCTAGTATCGTCAATAGTATCGCCGTGCGAAGAAGCATCAGAATCCTTGTTATAGGAAACATATGATCAAGCTTCGGACTTTGTAAATTTTACAAGTACAGTCAAAGTTTTAGACTGTGGACTTAAGCAATGGGCGTGTAACTGTCAAAAGTTGTCACCAGAGTGCAGCATGGCTAGAACGGGTCCAGTGCGTAACATGGCTAATGGTGAATGCTAAGCAACGTCAAGGAATACAAAAGGAGCTTGATATTGGAGTTCTATGCAGACAGTAACCGAATTCGTATGCGCCTGGACCCCTTCAGACCCTGCTGCACTCTTGTGGTGGCAACACGAAGGTCCTCTAGAACACTCCCATTACCGGCGATAGGGACTCGAACCTAAATAGTTTCAGCTAAAGTGTCAGCATCATAGGAGTTCGAAGTACCTAAGAACAGTGAAATGTACAATTATATCTTTACGTTAAATAACCAGATCAGGGTAAATCGTAATAGTAACGCCTAGTGTTCCTGAACTGAGGAGACTAGAGCGGGGTGCGATAGAATTAAGGAATCGAGATGCCAGGCATTGTCTATGTTTAGACAAACGAACAGTCAGACATTGTAATTAGTCCAATAGTTAAAGAACCGCTGCATCAGAGAGTAAAATCCGCGTGTGGATTACCAGAGAAAGAAATCACCAGGTCGCCGTCCTAATAGTTCGAGCGATTCTATAAGTAAAACGTCAGTGACAGACTTATGTTAAACGAACAATTTAGCTTCAAGCAAGCTACGATATCGTGCATTAAATTCATTAAGCCGATAGTCGAAACCACGGAATAAGAGGATCAACCGTTCCGGTGAGGGTAGTTCGATCGAGACTTTCAATCATCCCGATAGGATCAGGAAGCCGACGTAAACAAAATGTAACCCTTGGAGACGGGAAAGGAGAAGATAATCACGTATGTTAAGGCAAAGAGAATAAATGCCAGAAGTGATAAATTTATATGTAATTCGATTTTAGTGAAAATTTTTGAGTGTAAAGTCCATCTTTTTAGTGAATTTGTGTTTAAGTGAAAATGAACCACAGAAGGGTATCTTGTAGATTAAATATGATCAGTGTATATGTTTTATGTGATTTTAAAGTAGTGTTATTAAGTGTAATTATGATCATAAGTATGGCGTAAGGATCGGTGTGTGGTGAAATGTTTCATCGTTGGAAAACCCGGTCTCTGACTGGGAGAATCATGTGAATACTAATTTCAGTATTATGTGTTTTGGGAAGATTTGCATAAAATCCTCAGAAGTTGAAGTATGGATGTTTGAAAACATGTGAAATATAGGTTGCGCGATCTGAACGATTAATTTAATTGACATATAAGTATTTTGAAGTATTAAATAATCCCGTGTGGAAAATATTCAGTGGAATATCAGTAAAATGGCAAACTATATAATTTATGTAATGCAAGCGCAATAATAATAATTATTAAATAAATTAATTATGTGATGAATTTTATATGGAATAGCTGCGGAAGCTCCTTATATGAATTGTTAATATGTTGAGGAACCAGTAATGTTCTTAATGTTAAGTATAGTTATTGTTGATGGAGGCTAAGGCTGATTATATTGTTTTTGAGACGAAGATCAAATTTTGATTTGAATTTCTTTCTTTCTTTCTTTCTTTCTTTCTTTGAAAGGAAACTTGGTTATTTGATGTAATTAGCGCCATGTCGCGCATTTGCCGTAAATTGGTCACGCTAGGGACGCGTTGAAATGCTCTGTAATATAATTGTGGGGGACAGTTTGTCGCGGTAATGAGTTATGTTGAATCGTGAGCGCCGGTTGAGTATAAATACCTTCCCTAAGTCGCAAATATGATGTGGTAGTATGCAATACAGGAAAAGGGTGCAAATTATGTTGAATTGTGAGCGCCGGTTGAGTACAAATACGTTCCCTAAGTCGCTAATGTTGTAAGTCCTCAAAGTTGGGATATGGTTCCAGAGGCAGTTTAAAAGGAATGAACTCAGATTCTTCCACGTCGAAGCCCCTTATATATTTGTTGTTTTATGGATTCTCTTACCCACTAATGAGGACACTTCATAATATACTTTACCGAAGCTAAAAGAATAGGTCTGTAGAACCTAATAATGTATTGTTGTTGATTTGTATTTACAAGCCTTTTCTTTCAAATGAAACGTATTTGAGCAGCCGGTGAAGGCGCATTGTATTCCGTCGCAAGGGAGCGAGACCGTGGTCCCCTCCTTTTCAAAGCCATAAATTAGCCAAGTGTTGAGACACACTCTTAGAGACTCATAGAGAAAGGTCAAGAACGAGCTGTCTGGTTCAGGTTACACGGATGTGTTTAAGATTGTTTTAACGACCCAGTATTTGAACGTTTACGTTCATTATTATCGCTTGCAGAGTTCAGATCGTTTCTTCCGTAAGATATTGTCTTTGAAGACAATAAAATAAAATCCCTAACTTCATTATTAAATGATTTAATTTGTTCACGAGTTATGATGAAAATGTTGAGATATTTGGGAGTTATCTTAAGTTGACTCTGTCAGTAGTTTTCTATAACTCGGGGATACGCAATTTTTTCCGAGCACGGTAGTGAGTTGGTAGCTTGAGAAGAGAGATGATAACAAACTGAGCATCGTGGGAGCCCAAAATAATTAATAAGTAGCCATACTATAATAATGTAATTAAAGCTAGATGGACTCGTTTAAAAACTAATGGTGTGTGTTTATTTGTTAACACGACGCATGTAAGATTCACCGAGCCATTTGGAGCTCGTTTGTAAGAAGTTAAGATTTGTGCTATATGGGAGTGAAACTCAGATGAAGTTTTTGCTTGGTTTTTGGATAACCATTAATTATTATTTGTGAATCATTATTTTGAATTCCTTGTTCGTTTTTGGAACAAGTGTGAAGTGTAATGTCAGTGTTTTATTGTTTATTTTTGTAGCGCCAGATTTTTGAATAATTAAATGTTTTGATAGTAGGATTTTGATTTTGTTTATTTTTGGAAGTGTATCCTATGCTTAATCCAGAGTATGTAAGTGGGATAACATACCATGAACCCCGATACTCCCGATTGAGCATTGCTGGCTAACTGTGATTTGCATATTTCATTGTTGAAATGTACGTCAGGCGTCCGTTAAAGCTTTTAAGTTTCAAACCATTCTTTTGTTCTTCAATTTTGATCAGTATAAGATAAGGTATCAACGAATCTGTGCCATACCAGACTTTGTTAGCGTCACCTAGATCGCGTATGGATTTTGTAATCCATTGATGTCAGTCATGGTGCAGACGTAAGACGTAAAAGATTACAAAGTGTTAAATGTCTTTCTGTGTTTTCTGTGGGTCCGTGCAATACTCGTTTGCTTCCTAGACAATGAAAAGGGCTTTTGCAGTCAATCGGTGTAAATAAGTCCGATAGTTTTTTAGTCCAATTAAGTGGTTTCGCTTACCTATCTTTAATTTCTTTCTTACCTTAGCAATAATTTTGAAAGAATCCGTGCCATGTACGTTACTTACCCATCATATTATTTGACTATTAGGCCATAGTTTTTAAGTCATTAGTTATAACAATTGCAATACATTTTAGAATGTAAGAAGCCTGATTGTGAACTGAGTGTACTGACAAAGAAAGAAGTTAAAAATAATGTTCCTTGAATCCATTTTTTAAAATTTATTTGTCGTGATATAATTTTTTTAGTCAGATGAAGCCAGTTTTTTCCATGCCTTCTGAAGTGCTCACGGCATCTAAAACTGGGCTGATTCTTAAAATTAGCTTTATGTTAAAATTCTTTCTTTAAGCCTTTTCTTTACAATCTCTGAAAAGAAACTCTTTTTCTGTATGAGATAGCTTACATATCTCGTGTAATACAGTAGCTGGAAAAAAGTTAGCATGGACGTGTATTTAAATAAAAATAAAAAATTTAATCACCATATGTCGTGAGATTCGAAGATGTAAATCAGTAACTATCGTTTGATCAATTCGACGGGTTTTATTTTTAAAATATGTTCATACGGTGATCAGAATAAAGTATTGGTGGTCAGGGAAAATGGAAACTTAAGTCACGGAAAAGTCAGGGAAAATGCAAATCTTGGTCTTGTAACAACCCTGACTTCTACGAACATAATGTATGAAAGATTGAGGTATTGGTGTTAAAACAAAGCAAAAATAATGATTCTATCGTTGAAAATGTGGTATATATGATTTATTTTCGAATAGCCTGCATAATCATTGGAAATGGCTTGGCATTCTTTGCAAGTATTTCAGGAAATGTCTTGGCACTAAGAGGGTTAAGCTGCATTTCTGGTTGGTTGACTAACGCCCTGATCCATTCTCTTCAGCTGTTCCATCACTGCAGTATTTGTCAGTATGCTGTAATGTTATTAAAACCATACTTTATAAACAGTGTATATGATGATTGTTGTTTTAAGGGACTTAAGAAAATCAGGGACAGATGATCTAGCTGTTCTTCCCCTTAAAACTCCAATAACTAACTTAAAGTTAAGAAAATCATAGTTTAATGGTGAACACATCGCAAGCGAACCTCAATGTGCTACCATGAGTTCTTATAAATGTGCAAGCTTTACAACGATTTTTTAAGCAAATGTTTTTGTGTTCATGGAAATGAACGGGATATGAATTCTGTGTCCAGCCAAATATGATTGGGTATTGGCGAAATCTAAAAGAAAAATTAATTACTGCAAATAGAGGTGCCATATATCCAAAAACATTGATATATAATGGTTTGTTTTTGATTATTTTTCGAGATAATAGATTCATTTTCTTTTAGCTTTCTTGGAGGATCAGTGGTAGAGTCCATGTTCTGTTTCCAAGATCGTGGATTTGATTTCTGGCGATGGAAGTTGGTTTTCTGAAGGGTAGGAAATATCTATGGCACTTCGAGTCGTATGATGATGCATCAAAATAGGAGGTCCTATATGCAAGTCAATAAAGTAATTAAAATGTATTTAATAGATTCCTTCCATACACAGCTTAGGTATGAAACAGATATCATTCTTAAGAATTTGATAAGTCTTCATTCAGAATGGTATTGAATCTTCTTAATACTTTAGTGAACCAATTTTCTGGAGAACATCAACATCGCGTATTGAACAGTTCTGTCAACAGCGGTATAACTTTTTGTTTTTTATCTACTGTATAGTGAACTGTACTGCACATTTTGTTCATAAATTGGAAGTGAAGAATTGGAGTGCAGGCATTATTTGAGCCAAGATTGGTACTGAACTCTTCCTATCATCATTTCGATGATATTGGCCCGCCAAATGCAATATATGGTGAGATTCGCCATAAGCTTGTGACACCGATATTATTTCTGGGTGTGTATTGTACCCAAACGTCATCATATGGAACATGTGTTCGTATCCCAGCTAACTCACGGTCTTTCGAGGTATGAGGCGTTCATTCCCACCATACGATCACATGCTCAGGATTTGAGTCTGTCAGGTGACTACTCTACTTGAAAGAAACAACATATTCCTAAGTATAACATTTAATGATTGAAAATCATGGCAATACAACATAAAACACAAAAAAAAAAGATACTTTACATTTACTTCCCACAACAAAAATCAAAGTTACCTGTGAGTCTCTCCTTAAAATTAGTGCTTCACCCCACTCAAGTCTATTCAAAACATCCTATTATTGATACTCTCTGACATTTGCGAGTGTCCATAGTGTTCTTCACGTGTCACAATTTAACACAAACTGGAATATCACAACACAATAAACACAAATTATATTTAAATGACATTAAATCTGCAATTATTAAACATTTATCCGTTTTACACGGGGCATTTACTTTCAGTAACATTAATTCATTATCTTATGCCTTGATTAATAAGTGTTGTGTCGTGCAAATCGTATTCTTTTTCCCATCAATTTGAAACGCTGAAGTGGTACATTTTCCCTTCCAAAATACACATGGATAGAGATGTTTTATAGCTTCACCATACAACGACTTTCTGGGTCTGGTCAAAACATTATCGTTACAAACGTGTCATGTCATTAAAATTACGCTACCCGAATGAATAAATTAGTGCGAACTGGGCAAATACACTTTACAAAGATGCCTATATTTTTTTGGTGCAGTATTCCTCCTCAGAGAATAACTGGGCCAAATATTATCCGATCACAACGTTCCAACATGGTATGTGTGTGGAAATAATGCATTTACCTCAATTGACATCATCACATCAATCATATCTTAATTACTTTTCGAAATATCGAGATTCTTCAGTGTCCCATTACACTTTTAAAATAAAAGGATCAGGTCAATAGGCTTCCTTTCCATGCGGACAAAGAATTAGTTCCGGCTGGCTCGGAAAGATGGCCTCCCTGCCACCCCATCTGGCTTCTCGCAAGGTCAAGTTCATTTACTGGTGCAGTTATGCTGGAGGTACCCTGAGTGGGTCGTGTCCCTAGTAATTGAGTCAATCTAATTATTTAACACCTACATTTCGAGTATAATGGGCTCATCTCGGCTCCTAATTAATATTCATGGCAAGGGATGGATCACGAAATAGCCTTGCCGTTCTGTGGGCGACATTAGTGGCTTTGGCGCGCATCTCAAGTGAGTATCAAAGTTCTCTCACTGGTGCAGCTGCCTATAACAAGAGGAAATCGACGTTTCCTATACGAAGAACCATTAGTCTTACCTCTAAGGGCAGATCAATTAATATATGGGCTCACACAGGGTCTCTAATAGTTATCCCTGGTGGCAAAAATTCTGCAAACAGTGGATACAGACAGCCTCTGTCCCAACTTCGTTGCGAATAATACAAGTATGCTCAAAGGCGATACTATCTCGTAGATTTCAAAGATTAGCCGACTAGATTCGCCTAACGCGCAAGCTATTTCCGGATGATCCCCGCAACTTATTGACGTAAATCTCTTGATTCTACGTTACATGCTCGCTGAACGCGGCTCAAACAATATTTCTTATAGATGACTCAATTATTAAAGCACTCACGTCCTCTCTGCAATTACTCATAAGCCAAAGCTCTATGTAGCTCCAAAACAAGTATAAATTTACTGGCTTACATTAACTACCTTAATGGCTCTCAAATACAACCCTGTAGAATATACCAGAATAAACATTCATTCAACAATTCAATGACACTGAAAAACTCTCATTATCTCGATATTTTACGTTTCTTTCTTACTGTTTACAATAACACAGTATTCTTACGTTAGACATGACACACTTTGCACGTACTATAGGCCTGACATGCCCATTCATTTATTCATTATTGTTACCGACCCTAGATTATTATTATTGTTATTTAACGTTACCGTTACTTTCATCAATGTCTTACGCCTAAATGGCCGTAAACAAATCACCCTCCAAGCCATATTTTACTAAAATACGAGGGGTGTGAACTCGTACATAAATGACTGTTAATTCTTAATCTTAGAGTGATGCTTCGTTGTGTGGTGAGCTATTTAATCATATCAACATATTAAATTTGTACTCACTTTCATTTTTGGTGGGTTGGTCCAGCATGCCAGCGTCTTGCCTGCCATGACGCTTATTTTAAGCCATCATGATATTTTTCACACGACACATTGTATAAACTTTACACATGGTGATTATATTTTCCACTATTGGCATTTTCACTTTGACACGATACACATTCTTTTACCATATAAACATAAACACTTAAAAATCACGGTAATATAATTGTATACACAATTCTCACACTATTTTCACAGATGGATCCTGGATTGGATTCCCCCTATCACCTGACCTCAGAGATGCGATGCAGCTAACTCCTGACAACCGCTGGTCTCCATGAAAGTCTATCTTGCGTGTGTGTGTGTTCGACTCCTGTCACCTACAGTTTATATCTCCTCTACTGCAAATCTGTTCAATCCTATGTCACGACTACTTGTGACGCCTTCCAAGCTCCCGTAACTGTAATGATCATTACAATAATATGTCATTTTACCCATGACAACACCTCCTGGTATGTTCATTGTCTATAAACACCCTAAATTATCTCTACGCTATACTAAATCTATACTCCCGTATGTTATTGGTTAAACGTCTGCTGTAGACTAAATCTTATACGATGCATAATTACTGTTGTGAAGCTGCATGATGCGCTTTCCATTGTTCACCACTAATACATTTGAGCGTCGATACTTTATAAATTCGCGCACTTTCTTGCGTGATCTGGCAGCGTGTTAGTTCACGTGTTGAGTCAAGACGAACTTAAGACCAACTGACTTTCCTGCGAAGCTTCCCCTATATACGGCTCCCTTGTGAAACATAGTCCACTGGACGTCCAGGACCGACTCCCCTCTTGAGATAATACATTTCCAGACAAAGTGAGGTATGATTCTCGTTTGTCTAAGTGTGGAGGTCCCAAAATCACTCGCGTGCAAGCGATCGCTTCGGCCAATTAATTATAATTAATTGCCTTCTTCCATGGCGTCATGACGCTACTCTGGTAATTCCCCTCGGCTCATCTACAAAACCTTCCTACGAAGCGGATGAGGTCTGTGCAGAGGTTCGTTTATAGATGCAGGCTTTAATTTAGGCGTGAGAACACTCCTAAATTATCTTCCCTAGAATCCATGCATCTGGGTGAATGTTTCATTTCAATTCATAGCTCCAATTTGCTGTAATCAATTAATTTCTGTGGGCGACTGCCCCCACTCCACTTCTATGCCTTGTAAGACTGTGGATCCCAGAGCCATTAATCATGGGCTGCCCCTGCAGTCCAGACGAAAATTAGTTCCTTGGCGTCACCTAAAAACGCCCCTTCGCTAACCACGATTTGTCAACTGTCAGGCTGGATCGCTTTCTTGCATTCTGGCTTCTAAAACGTACATGGGCTGGTATATTTCCGAAATAATCCACCTTAAAAGCTATGATATTCCCGTTCTAGCCGTGAAATCCTGCTATTATGATTATATGCAGATATAACTCATTGTTCCTCGGGTTCACTGTAGCTGTTCCCCCTCAGAGATCAATGATTCGATTCTGGGCAGAATCATGGGCCTGGTCTTCTTTGATAAGACCCGAGTTCGATGCCAGTCCGCCGTGTTTAATTGGGCACAGTATGTACCATGATATTGCAGCTGTCAAATTGGTGTCCTAGCGATTGTCAACTTACCGCAAAGTTGCTAGCTTTTTGTGATGCTGAGACTCTTATTAGGCTTGTAAATAGTGTTGACTTTATTTCATGGCATGTGTAAACCATAATATCACAATACTGGTTCCCTCTGCTAACAAAACAGTGCCCCGATTGCCAATGGAACCAATATCTTACCGTGAACTTGCTAGGTTTTGCGGTGCTGAGATTCGCCTTAGTTCGTGACTCATGCTGTCCTTATTTCTGGACGTGCATGCACTGTAATATCGCAATATTATCTCCCATGGCTGCCGAAACTATTGACTATGTCCAGCAAAACTAAAGTTTTACTGTGGATGCATAACTTTCAGCAAGGAGGCATTTCGAGAGGTTAAGAATTTCAACTAACCTTAGAGCAGCGTCATTCATCATGATACATGTTCTCATGGCTTCTAAAACCCAACAAAAAGAATAAACATAAAAAATGAATTAATTTTCCTTCCTAAAATTAGGGTGCGAATAGTATTCGTATAGGTAAAGCAATTCGTATGTTGTCTTTGTGTTAGTGGTGTCACAGTAATAGCTCTGTTCAATGGTAACTTAATATGTAGTACGTGCTCCTTTTTATGTATTGTAAGATTCTCTTAGGCTATTTAGGGATCTTAGCCAGGAAATCCAAGGTGGTGTCTGTCTTAAACCTTGTATAGAACAAACAATAACAAAAAGGAAAATATATACATCTGCTGCGGACCGTTTACTGTGGCGGAACACTACATCGACCGCTGTCAACTTCTTTGAGGAAGAATGTCCCAGACATTGAAGAGGCCAAGCGACAAGCAAGAAAGCTTCGTCAGTTACAACCTCGCCCCCCCCCCTCCGACCATTGAGTGCAATGTATTTGGGCGCATGTTTTATGCCGGGATTGGCCTGTTTAGTCATCAAAAACACATCCACAAGCTGGTCTGAAAAGTTCTATGCAGGAAGAAGTGTGTGTTCTCGGAATCGAGTTACAGCCGCCGCCGATTCTTGTGTCAGAAACAAACTACAAACAGAGTTACAACAATTGTAAGAAAGAAAGAAACCATACAATTTTAGCCCTGGTATTGACCACAGCACATTCTCTGTGGCCTGATGTACATGAAGTTAGACACAGTCGACCTTGGAGCATCTGTTGCTAATATCATTCCGTACACTCTGTTTCCACAACCAAAAGATTCTACACCTAATCTAATGTTTCGTCCAAGAACCATAATAATTTATAATTATTATAACTGTCATATAATTAATATGGTTATATTACAATTTATCATAATTTAATAGTTATCTTGTCGATGCTTGAATGTAAGCAGTTGAAAATAACTGTCGCTCGATTTTCAAGATACAGTACAGTGTTCCCCCCCCCCCCCCCGATTTTGGCCAACTGTTGACCGCATGGAACCTAAGGCTTTCTGGTCAATTATATCTTCTTTTCTTCCCAGAACCTCTTCATTCTTTCACTTCTAATCTTTCTCTGCTCCTCTGTAATTACCAAATTTGGCCAGTGTTGTGGTGGTTTTTCTTTGAACGCCTTTGGTGTGATGAACTATCGAGCAATTAAAGGTCTCCATTATCAGACGTATTTTGAGTGAAATCAAAATAGAACAAAGTTTGAGCGTTAAGGAACACAGGAACTTATAACAAAAAAAAAAAAAAAAAAAAAAAAAAAGAAGAAAGAGAGAGCAGGTAGCTTAGACATAAATATTTTCTTTCCATAAACAGAAAATAAGTTAGCATAATAAAAACAATATTCAGTTTTGTACAGCTTTGCTCTTCTGACAAAGGAAAAGTAATTCATTGAATTTGGAGCCAGGTTAGGCACTAAAATGTTTTAATACAAAAGGTAGCTTGTGTAGAAAGAGAAAAGAATAGTGACATAGCCTATGAAGGGGGCTAATGGCTGACAGGGGCTTAATCCTGCAGTAACCTATGAAAGAAAAATAAGTGAAACTGAAAAGGCAGTTACATAGAAAAAAGACATAGCCTATAGAAGGGGCTAGTGACTGAGAGGGGCCAAATCCTGCAGCACCTTATGAAAGAGAAAGAATTAGGGAGTTGCCAAGATGCAACAAAAATATTTCCAACGGAAATGCATTGGCAGACGCAGGTATGTGTGAGCTGCATGAAAGTTAAACATGTAATATTTCCGAAGAAATTGAAATGGCAGAAGCAGGTAGGCAAGTAGGCCTATTAGCTGAAAGTGAACCGTGAAATGTTCCAAGAAGAAGTGCAATAGCAGACGCAGGTATGCACGAGAAATAATGAGACTAATTCCAAATGGAAAATGGCCATGAAATAATTTTCAAAGCAGAAAATGACGAAAGTCAGTAGATATGTAATACCTAAAGAAAATGACAAAGCAACCGATATATTAAAATTGAGAAAACTTCTGAAGTAGGCTTGTATGAATCTTTCCTGAGAAAGAAATAACATATAAGGTAGACCAGTAAATTACACTTTTCACAACACAGGTTATGTGTAATTAACAGAGTACTGAACTTTATAACGAAGTGAGGTTAGCAACCTCAATTTTCGAAGAAACGAACGGTGTCACGTAGACCACTTGCTTGAGCAGTAATGATGACATTAGTTATGTCACTTGGAATAGCTTTCACAAAAAGTAGAGACTTATCATAAGCCATATGAAGACGATGTCTTAAGTGATAAGGTATTCACTTTGTAGATAGACTGCGTAGGAATAGTTTTCCGCAACACTTGAAGATGTACAGTTCACATCTAGAAAAGTTTGTTAGCACTAACAAGGCGTAGAAACACGTGGCTGGTGATCGAGGTTTGATCACATAGAAAAATGTCGAAAGACATTGCGAAGTTTAAATACCACTTCTTGATGCGGAAATTAAGGTGTTACGTAGACAATATTTGAAGTTTTAAGTCCGGTTTGCAAGACTGGTGGACAGCATGGTGACCGTCATAAAAAGCCCAAAGTAGTCAGCCTGGGAGGCCGCTTAAATAGCTAGGCAGACGATGTTCCAGAAGCGTCCATGGCTCGCGTTTGGAGTAGACGGGCCTCGTCTGAAGAAGACGAGTGGTGATTGGCTGACGGGTAGCAGCTGCGTGGTGACGGCCAATGAGCGAGCAGCAAATGGTGATCAGTTGACCACGAGATTTCGTGAGCACAAGACGAACGTAGAACGTGTCTAAAACACTAGGAGAATTTTCTGAGAAGCGAACTAGGCTTATGAACTAACAAGTAAATAATTTTACAACATATTATTTTTAACATGAAAGCGTTTTACAAAACGAAATGTCACGTACTTGTGGTGACCAAATAGAGGTTATGAAAAATAAGTTTGTATCTGACTTTGACATTTTCACAAAACTTGCAAAATTAACAAATTAATTATTCGCAAATGCGAACATACTCTCAGAGGGGCAACAAGAAAAACAAGAAAAAACAGGACTAGAGTGTCAAGGGAGAATCACAAGAAACTGAACGAACACACTGTCCAAAAAGAGTAATTAATTTTACCACTCTTACCCTATTGTCACGACCGGTGTAGCACTTCACTACTCTGTCGGTGTGCCAAACAAGAGCAGGACTGGATTCTCTTAAGAGAATCAAATCTCCCTCCCTGAGGTTTGGTGGGCGAGCTGCCACTTCCCTCTCCTTTGAAGCAAGTTCAAATACTCCAGTCTCCATCGTTTCCAAAATCTATTCCTAAGAGCCTCAACTCTTTTCCAGGGAATGGGAAAGGAAAGATTGAGCCTACGGTCGATGAGAGGTGGCGGAGCATTTAATGAGCTGCCTATCAAGAAATGACCAGGAGATAAAGGAAGTAAATCTGAAGGGTCGTTAGACGAGGGAGACAAGGGACGGGAATTGACAGTGCCCTCAATAAGAATTACAAAGGAATAGGATTCTTCAAAAGATAGGATAGAATTTCCTATAGTTCTTTTCAGATGAGCTTTAACCAGCTTAACACAAGCTTCCCATCTCCCACCATGATGTGGAGCGTATGGGGGGATGAAATGCCATTTGAACTTTTTCCAGTGAGCAAAATTAGACAGTTCATTGGTCGAACGAGAAGAGAGTGCTTTTTGCCATTGCTGAGAAGCACCAAGAACATTTCTGGCGTTGTCAGAGAAAACCTCAGAGGGAATTTCTCTTCTTGCAATGAAGCGAGAAAAAGCAGAGAGAAAGTAAGAAGTGGAAGCATTGGTGACATATTCAAGATGAATAGCACCAGTGACCATGCAAACAAATAGTGCGATTTAAAACTTGTCCAGAATTTTGCGTTTAGCTTTAAGGCTCTTAGTTTGGTATAGGAACGGACCAGCGTAATCGATACCAGTAAGAAGAAAGGGTCTGCTGGGAGCAGAACGAAACGAAGGAAGATCAGCCATAAGTTGTCGGGGAAACTTAGGTTCGGCTTTGAAGCAAGGAATGCACTTTCTCACAACAGAAATGACTTCGTGCATGCTATTGATAAGCCAGTACTGCTCACGAATCAAACATAAGAGCGTACGAGTACCAACGTGCAAATGCTGGTATTGGAACCGACGAATTATGAGTTTGGTGACGTGATGTTTTTGAAGGAAGAATTATGGGGTGCTTCTTATCTTCAGAATAAGCAGAAAAAGACAACCGACCACCTAATCTTAACAATCCATTATCATCAATAAAGGGGCATAAAGCGAATGGTCTGTTCCGCTTCTTGAGGGGTAGACACTTGGATAGAGAATTAATCTCTACTGAAAAGACTTCATGCTGAGTAAACAATAAAACCTTGGTTGTAGTGGACTGTAATTCAACAGTAGAAAGAAAAGCTTGAGGAAGCAAAGGTTTTTCTAACACAAAGAATTTACATCGAAGCAAGTAGGCAACAATGCGAATTAGTTTTTGAAAGGAAGAATATCTTTCAAGCAATGAAGGGGTAACGTTAGTTACAAAAGAAGAGGTGACTTTACGAGTTTCAGGAACATTCGTTAAAGCAGAAGAAGAAAGGGCTGGCCAAAAGGAAGGTTCTTGCAACAACCAAGTTGGACCATGCCAGAAAGGACTAGATTTAGCTAGCTGTTGTGGAATATATCCACGTGAGATGATGCCAGCTGGGTTCTCCTTACCCGAGACATGTTTCCATTGCGAGGAATTAGAAAGAGTTTGGATTTTTTTCCACCATGTTGGCGACGAGGTTCTGCCAATGTGAAGAGGGCTTTGAGACCCAAGCTAAAGTGATGGCAGAGTCAGTCCAGTAATAGATGTGACTGAAATGGCAATTAAGATTGGAGACAAGCTTTTGAGATAATTCAGTGGCGAGCAGGGCAGCGCATAACTCTAAGCGAGGCAATGAAACCGTTTTCAAAGGGGCTACCTTTGACTTGGTACAAATCAAATTAGAAAATGAAGGAGGAGTGCTACAGGCCGGACGTTTGTTTTAGACGAGTGAAAAATTTTAATGAAAGCCTGGAGGCGAGTTACTGCAGTACCTGTGTTGTTAACAGCTGCCCCAAGTGGTCCGATGATTGACAATGCTGTCTCACACTCCTACTGAAGTACAGTCATTGGCAAATAAAATGACGTTCTGTTCGTAAATACGTAACGTGTATTCCCGCGTCACACAATACTTCGACGTTGACTGTACTGTCTGCAAGTCGGTGTCGCCACGTGCTCAAGTCTGGAATTCCATTACATCAGATCGGTGGTGACAAATACGAAGCGATAGGGTGAGAGAGTGACTGTGTACAGGCTCACCCGCAGGCTTCAAGGTCAAGGGCAATCGTCTAAAACAAACGTCCGGTCCGTACGACTGATAACATAGGCGCAACACCCATAAGCCTTAACGGAGCTATCTGCAAACAGATGCAGCTCTAAATTGGAAGAGAAAGAAGTAGGGATTAGAACCCTGGGGTTGTCTATAATGGACAGATCAAGAAGATGAGTACTGAGACCGTATTTTGCATTTAGTTGGATATAGGTTAAGTTGGCAATAACACTGATGGCAGCACTGCGAAATTCCTTTGGAATGCAGGTGCGCGGTAGTACTGTGGCGAGGTCAGGAGCTGTCAGCAACCCGCCGTACATGCCGACGACCACATGTTGGATATTTTAATACTTGTATTGAATACAAGATGGACACAGCACCACTGTCGTTATTTTGAACATCGTGGTAGAGCGATATACACAATGCAGTATGAAACAAAGAATGGGAAACGCATCCTGTGGATAAAGGAATATAACTGAGAACTTTTATATGAGTATAAATGCATACAGTAATATAACATGTGATTATTGAACTCGGCAATGATATATGTATCGATAGTTGCTGTCGATCAGAGAACAAGGTGCATTGTGGATCACCTGGAGACAGTATGATTTGCGAGAGCAAATGAAGAGTTGATAAGTGAATACAACTTCAGAGAGGAGGGTCGTAGAGCTCTCTGGTCTAAGACTTGTTCGTGCGTTGCCGTGAAGACGTGTTGGTTCGGTAATCGTGGAGTTGAACCGATATATATATACGTGTTACATTATATCGTGATTGGATTTTCGTCTGATCTTATTATAGTTTCAGACAGTGTTAACCTTCAATTCAAGCACAGCAAACTTGCAGTCACGTATGAGAACTTCTTATTAAGCCAATGGAACAACATCGTGTTCTACATTGCATTACAGAATAAACAGCTTTAGCCATGATTGTCATAGATGATATAAAGAGAGAGAGAGAGAGAGAGAGATATTGCTACGTTATGAAGATGCAGAATATGGGCTAAACACAGGCAAGAAATGTAACACATAGCAGCGTTGAATACTCAGGATGATTACTTGATTCCAATATGAGCAACTATAGTATGAGACTTTATAAGAGAAGATTGAAGAGACTATGAAAGTCTGAATGACGATTTGTACTGGTACATAATGAAACTGGCTTGGCTTACTACATCAATGTTGTCGTGTTCTCTAGCAAGTGAAAGAACTATGAACTTTGTCAAATGAACATCAGTTAGCTTCGTCTCGTTTCGCGAACGGTAATCGGGTCTACTTGATATCCAGTCGTTTCGTGATCGGTACAGCTGAGCAGATATGGTTCGATCCCAGGCAGGAGTATGTGTTATAGCATTCTCACTTCATTCAACTAGAACTTCAACAAGGTAGCTGGAAGTATTCTTTTAGTAGACAGTAGGAATTTGTCATGCTTTTGAATGTTCCTTTTCACCAATTTTGATTAGAGTAGTTAAGAATTACAGACGAGGGCTAGGGTGATTCTTTAATCATTTCTGCCCGAGTATGTCATTTTCTTTGTAGTTCAATTTAGTAGTTATTGTAGTGTTACTTTGAACATTACCTTGCTTTCATTAAGATGTAATTTGGGAATAAGAGAGAAGAATATAGTTTGTTGGGAAGACAACATGAGAAAAATTATAGGGAGAAGACGACGTTAAACTTATGTAAGAATAATTCTAACTCAAGCAGATGTCCCATAATCCGTCGTATCTGTGAATTCGACTTTGAACAAATTCTCTGGACTTTTTGAATTTGACTTCGAATATATTTTTGAAAGCTCATGCAAGTTATTAGATAGACATTCAGGTCTATATTCTTGGCAGATTGAGCCATGGAACATAGTGATTTCTAGTATGATTCTTTGCGATTGTGCGAATTTATTTCTGGTAATCCAGATTTTTTTGAAATTCTTTTAATTTTGAGTCCCTTTGTGAGCTCGTTCAGTTTTTAAAATTTTGTGGATTCTTGTGGGAAACTCCAACTTGGTTTAGCGTTCAAACCTAATGGTTAATTTGTACCTTCTCAAGATAGGCTCTTTCCCATGCTGTAGTTTTGACGTGTTTTCCTTTGAGGAGGATCTCCAGTGGAATTATTTTCAATTATGCGAAAACTGAATCGTTCTTTTCACAATGGTCGGTTGAGATATACGAAAAGAAATACTTTGTTTGAGTAAATGTAATTAGTAATGAATGTAATGTAAAGAGAGAAATATTTAAAATATATATAAGTCATTATCGAAGTGACAGACTTCGAATTCTCACACAGTTATTTGGACTTGTGAATACAGTATTTTATCATTGTTCTGATAAAGATTATTCTAGACACTTTAACTTTTGGCTAATTTGAAGCAACATATTTATCCATGATTGTATAAAAACTTGTGTAATATTCGTAATGTTTGGAATTTATTAAGAGCTGTTTAGCGATGATATGGTAATAATGGAATTTTGTATGCGTATTTGGATTGCAATTTAGGAGATATTTGACATATGTGGATAGTCAATATCAATTTTTCCAGCACTGAATTAGCTTTAGAGCTATTGCTGAGTGCACTACGGTGTATTATTTTGAACGTGAAATTGAGTCACGATTTTAGCTAGTGGAAAGCTAATATACAATTTTGAATCCAACATTTAAGAAACCAAGTATTGAAACAACATCGTTAATATTTGTTAATTCTTAGCAACAATTGTTTATGGAATAGAGTTTAAGTGGAAAGACTGTAATATTAATACTTGTATAAACTTGAGCTATTTATAACTAAAATATTGAGTGATAGAAAATCTAATATCTGTGAGAAAGTGAAATGAAATATAATCAATATAATTAACAATACAACTTCCGATTAGCCTAATTGTTTGTCATTTAGGACGGCACGGACTTGAAAATTGAAACCGAATAAGTTTATATGAATACATGAAATCAACGTGATGAATAATTCTAGGCGCAACTAAATCTCAGAAATAAAATGTAATTATGTAAAATATGTACATATTAATTGCTACGATTGAATAGAATATTTTTATAAATATATCAAAAAGGGTTTACGATAATACCAGAATATTTTGTATGTATTTTTTTTTTGGAACTCGTTCATGATGATGAGACGATAGGCAGTTTGTGTGGCCTAATTAAGGCGATTGTTTCTTATTTTTTTTTTCATGCTTCGGCAGAGGCATAAGGTTATAAACTTTTGTTCAGTGGAGTTTTCACTTCACGACACTGCGGTTTCAATTAATAAACTTTTGTTAAATTTTAAAATTCATACTAATGACAGTGATTTCTATTCGAATTATAATGTGCTTCGAGAACCAGTGGGTCATTAGCTAGGTTGCTTTTAACGCGCCCGAGATTAGATTAATTTAATTATCTTTAAGATTCTTGGTAGCTCACTTGGGGCTATTTTTCATTTTTTATAGACCACTGGCGTCTTCTTATCACATTTTTTAAAAATTTTGTGGTATTCCCATCCATGGTCTATTCTTGGTGGTGGTGTCTTGGGGGTTATTTTCAGCCGGGGCTTCCAGATTCTACGATCCTGCTTTTTCTTTTGGATTTCATCAGGTAAGACCATGTGGATACGGGTGCAGTACGAAAGGAAAGCCATCTTTCCAAAAGAGAAGGAGGGATGGGATCATCCCAATCGGTCTTGAGAGACCATAGTTCCTGCATAAACATCTTAGCTTTGACAATGCTCGGAGCTATGAATTGAAGCGGGTCATAGATTTTGGCGATTTCGGAAAGAACTTGTCGCTTAGTTTGAGGAAGAATAGGGGACAAGCTGACTTGATAGAAAAAGGAATCCGAAACGGGATACCAATGAAGTCCCAAAACTTTAGTGGAATCAACCGTGTGTCAGCGTTGCTATTGGATCTGAGCTGAGCTAATACATCCTGGGAATTAGAATTCCATTTATGAAGGAAAACGCCTCCTCCATGAAGCAATGCTTGGAGATCACGTGAGTGCTCAAGTGCTTCAGAAGGGGAGTCAAAGGAATAAAGAAAATCATCCACATAAAAAGACTTTTTAAGAAGATCAGAAATATCAGCGGAAAAGAGGTTAGAATCTTGTTCAGCGAGATGCTTTAACGTGCGTATGGCTAAGAAAGCAGACGGCTTTAGACCATATGTGACAGTTTTCAATTTGAAGACCTTAATGGGTTTGGAAGGGCAATCACGCCAAAGAATTTGTTGCAAACATTGTTGCTCAGAATTCATCAAGATTTGCCTATACATTTGTTTAATATCGGCTATGACACCAACAGGAAACAAGCGAAAGTTTAGCAAAACAGAAGAAAGATCAGACTGAATGGCGGGACCTGTAAGTAAGGCACGGTATCATTTAAAGAAATGCTATTAAAATCTGGGGAGGAACCATTGAAAACAACTCGAATGTGTTCCCTAGTGGAAGGGCTTTTCCAAACAGGATGATGATTTAAATAAACGCTATCTTCAGAAAGGGTTTGTTTATCAAGAACTTCCATGTGACCAGAGGCTTCGTAGTCTTCCATGAATTCCACGTATTGAGCTTTGGCTAAAGAATCTTGTTTCAACTGATTTTCGACAGCAAACAAAGCCTTAAGAGCACGGGGATGCGAATCTACCAAAACTGGAGGGGAAGGAATCTACCATCTGAGATGCGAGTGGTAGTTGCGAGATAAAGTTGTTCGCAAAAGTCATCTGCAGTGGAAGAGGAAGGTGTGGAATCAATAGAATCAATTTTCCAAAATTTTTCCAAATTGTTGTCCAACTCAACGTGAGTTAAGTGACATAGGGCTGAAGACTGCACAGTGGCAAGAGGGATATGACCCGTGACCAACCAACCAAATTTGGTGTGCTGGGCGTAGATGCTAGAAGTTATATTGATTCTAGAAGGAAGCACATTTTGCCAAAATACATTAGCACGTAGCAAAATGTCAACTGGGGCACTCTGATGAAAGTAGGGATCAGCTAATTTCAGATCAGAAGGGAAGTGCCAAGTGTCAATCGAAAAAGGATGACGAGGGGTCGGAGCTCCAATAACGGGGATTGACAGACAGTTTCAACTAAGGTTAGTACCAGATTGTACCGAATCCTTACTATTGGGTTTTACGAAATGTAAGGAAGTAGACTTACTGTTATTGATACCAGATATCTCCATCGAAGTGGTATTAGGCTTTAAGTTCAATTTCTTAACCAAAGAAGAGGTTATGAAATCGTGGGTGGCAGTATTGTCGAGAAGAGCTCGAACTGAATGCAATTTTCCTTTAGAATCTTGGACCTGAAGTCGCACAGTGGAGAACAAAACCTGAGTGCTGCGCCAAGAATTGGCAGTTTGATTATAGCACTGAGCGCTAGAGTCAGAATGGGTGCCAGAAGTAAGGTACGACTTACTGCTGGAAGCAACGTTATTTTGAGAGGTTGAAGAAGTAACACTTTCTATACGGTTGTTTTGAGAATGCTTAAATTTAGGTTTTTCAAACCGATGCAATGAGGAGTGGTGACGCAGTTTATAATGAACGCAGACACCTTTAGAAGGGCAGCTTTATACTGCATGTTTGTCCGACAGACAATTGAAACAATGTTTGTGTACGGCAACAGTTTTTCTATGGTCATCGACTGACATAGATTTGAAGAAAGAACAAGTATATAAAGGATGCAAGTTGTTGCAAATAAAGCAGGTTTGTGCGGTGTTTTGAACAGAAAACACTTGAGAGCGGAGAGGTTTCTTGCTAGAAGAAGTCTTACTGATTGCACCTTTGCTCGAGTTAGGGAGCTCGGCTTGTTGAGCAACAGCGGAAAGAACCTGACAACGGTTTTTTATGAATGTGGCTAAAGTGCGAAAGGTGGGATCAGGCTGATCGATTAAATTTGATTCCAATGCTTTTAAAGTTTGTGAGTCAAACCTGGAAGTGGTAAGATATACCAGGAATAAATCCCAATGTTCGACGGGCTACTTCAAATGCTCGAGTGCACGTACATGAAGCTCGACAGTATCTCCTAAATGGCGGAGAGAAGAAAGGTTATCTGACTGGCAAGAAGGGAGGTTAAATAATGCAGTAATGTGCCTATGGATACGAAGCTTAGGGTTTCCGTATCGTTGTTGCAGCAGATTGAAAGAAAAAGAGTAGCTATCAGCCGTGAGAGGGAGTGCCTGTATTAACTTGAGTGCGGGACCTTGCAAAACAGATTTCAGATAGTGAAATTTCTGAATGTTAGGTATGGAAGAGTCGCTGTGGACTAAGGAAACAATCAATTCCTCGAAGGAATCCCATGCTTGTTCGTTGCCAGAAAAGGTGGGCAGTGAGATCCTAGGCAGGATTGGTTTAGAAGGAAATCCTCTTTTTGTTGTTTCGTTAAAGTTAATTAAGTTTTCAGATTCGGCGAAGCCTTCGAAATAACTTTCCTCCACCTCACTTCGATCTCGCTCGTGATTTGAGTCGAGAAGCTGAAGTTCAGTTTGGAAAGAGGAATATGATTTAACGTCATTTTGGTATAATCTTTCGACCAAAATGCTTAATGAATGGTCATCCAAACTTTTGTCAATCAAAAGGAGCGAAATCTAGCTAATTGCATTTTTAGGATGGCACGAGTGCCTAATAACGTCTCGGTGGTGGACATGGTAGAGACTGAAGTACTTACCCGTACCTCCAGTGAAGGTGCTGGCAGTGAAGAAACGTCAGACTTGACAGCAGGAGGGATCTGCGGCAGCTCGTCAGAATCCCGCACCTGTTCCACCTTGATAGGATCCGTTATAGCTGTGAAAAGTCAGACACAGTATTAGATTAGGCTTTATCATGAAGCAACGTGCTCTCTAAGTTATAGGTCAAGTTAAAGTGAAACAGAAATAGTCCCATGGGTTTCTGCACCAATGAGTATGGTGTGATGAACTATCACTAACCATTGGATCGACCAATTAAAGGTCTCCATTATCAGATGTATTTTGAGTGAATTAAAAATAGAACAAAGATTGAGCATTAAGGAACATAGGAACTTTTAGTATATATAACACACACAAAAAAGATGAAGAAGAAGAGAGAGCAGGTAGCTTAGACACATATTTTTTCTTTCCATAAACAAAAAATAAGTTAGCATAACAAAAAACAATATTCAGTTTTGTACAACTTTGCTTTTCTGACAAAGAAAAAGTAATTCATGGAATTGGGAGCCAGGTTAGGCACTAAAATGTTTTAATACAAAAGGTAGCTTGTATAGAAAGAGAAAAGAAGAGTGACATACCCTATGAAGGGGGCTAATGGCTGACAGGGGCTTAATCCTGCAGTACCATATGAAAGAAAAACAAGTAGTTCCGTGAAGAACTATACAGCCTATTTTCATATATCCTACTCATATTAATTGCCACTATCAACATACAAAATTTCAGTTTAATTGCTGTAACAGATTCGTAGATATTGAGAACCGTCTAAATATTTCAGATTGTCGCCAGGTTGGATTCTTATTTTTGTACTATTACATTAATATTATTGTGTTCGTGTGGTATTCAAACTTCAATCGCATGATTAGAACACAAGAAGTAAAAACGAGATTTTAAAATTACGCACAGCAGCCATCTTGTGATTATGCAAACAATTGAAATAAATTAGATGCCAGTGGATCAACATTTGTATAAGAATTTAACGTGCAACGTTTCACGGCACTCGGATAGTTAATTCGCGAGAAACGTCCATTTAAATATTTATACTTGTCGTCGCCGCCATGTTGGATTTGTGCTCACCAGGTTACTGAAGTCCTATAGGTGTACATATGTTCATAGTCTCTATGAACAAAAAAATTAGTTTGGTTGCTGTAAATGATTCATAGATATTGAGAACCGTCTAAATATTTCGGAAGCTCGCCATTTAAGATTGTTATATGTATAGGCCATAGAGTTATGTACCATTCAAAGACAATTATTGCCTAGGTTCATTATTCAAACTTTCACTTCGATCGCATGATTACGACACAAGAAATAAAAACTTAATTCTAAAATTTCGCACAGCCGCCATCTTGAGGTTATGTAAACAATTGAATTAAATTAGATGGCAGTGCATTACAATCTGCAAAATCATTTACTGTACCACATTTCACTGCGCTCAGAGAGTTAAATCACGAGAAAAGTCTATTAAAATATTTCAAATTCGCTTGGTCGCCATGTTCGTTTTGTACTTTACAGGTTTATGAATGTTACATAGATAAACTTGTATCAGTACCCTTTATCATCGTACAAAATTTCAGGGTGATATCTGTAATAGTTTCGGAGATATAGTATGTCAGTGAAATATTTCGCACAGCCGCCATTTTGAGGTTATGTAAACAATTGAACTAAATTAGACTTCAGTGCATTACAATGTGTATAAACATTTGCTGCACCAAGTTTCATTACATTTGGATTGTTAAATCGCGAGAAAAGTCTATTTAAAAGTCTCAACTTCGCTTGACCGCCATGTTGGTTTTGTAGTCACCAGGTTTTGGAAAGTCCCATTGGTGAACTTCTAGTAGTGCCCTTTATCACCGTACACAATTTCAGGGCGATATCGGTAATAGTTTCGGAGATATTGAATGCTAGTGAAATATTTCGCACAGCCGCCATGTTGGATTGGTGAGACGTAACAAAATTTGAAGGGCACGGTCGAGGTCGCCGGGAATAGTGCTATGAACTTACCGAGTTTCATTGAAATCGCTCCAGCCATTTAGATTTTATTAGGGACACACACACACACACCTCACACACACACACACACACACACACACACGCACACACACACGGACAAAAGGTGATCTCATAAGCCTATTTTTTCAAAATTGAAAATAGGCTAATAAGGGAAACTGAAAAGGCAGTTACATAGAAAAATACATAGCCTATAGAAGGGGCTAGTGACTGACAGGGGCCAAATCCTGCAGCACCTTATGAAAGAGAAAGAATTAGGGAGTTGCCAAGATGCAACAAAAATATTTCCAACGGAAATGCAATGGCAGACACAGGTATGTGTGAGCTGCATGAAAGTTAAACATGTAATATTTCCGAAGAAATTGAAATGGCAGAAGCAGGTAGGCAAGTAGGCCTATTACCGGAAAGTGAACCATGAAATGTTCCAAGAAGAAGTGCAATAGCAGACGCAGGTATGCACGAGAAATAATGAGACTAATTCCGAATGGAAAATGGCCATGCAATAATTTTCAAAGCTGAAAATGACGAAAGCCTGTAGATATGTAATACCGGTACTTGAGAAAATGACAAAAGCTAGTAGGTATGTAATTCCTCAAGAAAATGACAAAGCAACCGATATATTAAAATTGAGAAAACTTCTGAAATAGGCTTGTATGAATCTTTCCTCAGAAAGAAATAACATATAAGGTAGACCAGTAAATTACACTTTTCACCACACAGATTATGTATAATTAACAGAGTACTGAACTTTATAACGAAGTGAGGTTAGCAACCCCAATTTTCGAAGAAACGAACGGTGTCACGTAGACCACTTGCTTGAGCAGTAATGATGACATTAGTTATGTCACTTGGGATAGCTTTCACAAAAAGACGATGTCTTAAGTGATAAGGTATTCACTTTGTAGATCGACTGCGTAGGAATAGTTTTCCGTAGCACTTGAAGATGTACAGTTCACATCTAGAAAAGTTTGTTAGCACTAACAAGGCGTAGAAACACGTGGCTGGTGATCGAGGTTTGATCACAAAGAAAAATGTCGAAAGACATTGCGAAGTTTAAATAATACTTCTTGATGCGGAAATTAAGGTGATACGTAGACAATATTTGAAGTTTTAAGTCCAGTTTGCAAGACTGGTGGACAACATGTTGACCGTCGAAAAAAGCACAATGTAGTCAGCCTGGGAGGCCGCTTAAATAGCTAGGCAGACGATGTTCCAGAAGCGCCCATGGCTCGCGGTTGGAGTAGACGGGCCTCGTCTGAAGAAGACGAGCGGTGATTGGCTGACGCGTAGCAGCTGCGTGGTGGCTGGCCAATGAGCGAGCATTAAATGGTGATCAGTTGACCACGAGGGTTCGTGAGCACAAGACGAACCTAGAACGTGTCTAAAACACTAGGAGAATTTTCCGAGAAGCGAACTAGGCTTATGAACAAGTAAATAAATAATTTTACAACATATTTGTTTTAACATGAAAGCGTTTTACAAAACAAAATGTCACGTACACGTAGTGACCAAATAGAGGTTATGAAAAATAAGTTTGTATCTGACTTTGACATTTTCACAAAACTTGCAAAATTAACAAATTAATTATTTGCAAATGCGAACAGTTTTGATATTGTCAACTCGGCTTCGAAACGTTTTCCTATCGTGAATGACAAGTTCTGTTAGTCCAACTTCAATGGCGTCTCTTTTGACCTCTTCTACCCATTTTGTAGTAGCTTTCAACCCTGTGATGTATTTTAAAAAATCTTTGTCAGCCGGTTCCCGTCCATTCTCATCAAATGCCCGTAAAATTTTAACCTTCTTTTACGCATTCTGACCACAATGGTTTCGGTCTGCATATGCAGGTCTTCATTTTTCCTTTTTTTCCATGTTCCGTCATCATCTTTCCGTGGTCCGAGAATATTGTCCTCAGGATCCTCCTTTCCTTTATCTCAAGTTCCTTCAGCTCCCCTTTTTTGTTCAGGGTTAGACACTCGGAAGCATACAGACCCTCAGGCTTTACCACTGTACTGTAATGTATGAGTTTTGCTTTGTATGATATCGCTCATTGTTATACCTGTTCTAGGTTAATCTATAGGCCAGCTCCAATTTTCTTGCTCTTGCCTTGTTTGCCTCTTTATCCAGTCCATTGGGTTGTATCCATTCCCCAAGATATTTGAACCAGTTCTTTTGACAGTTCCATGTTCCACCAGCATACGTCTCTCTTCCCGGTGTCTGTATTCCATGTACTCAGTCTTTACATATGGTACATTAAGACCTGTTTTCTCAGCTATTTCGTGCAAAGTGTCCATCATCTTTCTTGCATCATCTTTGTTATGAGCTAGGAGGGCAAGGTCATCAGCAAAAGCCAAACATTTATTTCCCAGGTTTTGTCCTTTCCTCCCAAGATGTATACCCTGAATTCCTTCTGCTTCCAAAGCCTTATCCCAATTTCTCATGATTTTCTCCAGAACGATATTAAATAGTATTGGTGAAAGACCAACCCCTTGTCTGACTCCTGATTTTATTTCGAAAGTATCAGAGACTTCTCCATAAAACTTTCTTTGGAGATGGTATCAGTTAGTATTTGTTTTATTATTTCTCTTGTTTTCCTGTCATTCCCAAAATCTTCCAATGCAGTAAATAGAGTCTTCCGGTCAATCGAGTCGTATGCCTTTCTGAAGTCAACAAAAATGACCACGGTGTTCTGACCTCTCAAAGCTCCTGTTCTGAGAATGTTTTTGAGGTTGAATATTTGCTCCACACATGACCTCCCTTTCCTAAAGCCGGCTTGGTATTCACCAATTAAGTGGTCTACTTGGTCTTCAATTCGGTTCAGCAGTGCTTTGGAGAGTATTTTGTATATAAGAATAAGAATATATATATAAGTATATAAGAATATCCTGATAATTTTACTCCGGCCAATCCTCTGATACCCCCGTTCATATTTAACCAGAATGATACTTTTTTTTGCTTATGCAATTCTTCGGTCTATCCTCAATAAATTAGGAGTAATTGCTCTAGTTATATCTATTCCCATCTTATTAATTTTACAATTTTTTAACAGAAATAGATTCCGAGGAACTCTATTTTATCCAATTAATCAAATCCTATTTTGATCTATAACAACAATTGTTATTTTATTGACATGAATTGGGGCACGACCTGTAGAAGATCCTTGTATTTTAACTGGGCAAATCCTAACTTTACTTTATTTTGCTTATTATTTAATTAATCCGATTGTTCTCATAACATGAGATAAATTAGTTATAAAGCTTTATGAAAGCATATGTTTTGAAATCATAAGACAGAAGTTAAATTCTTCTATTAACTTATACTAAAATAAATACACTAAATTAGAATAGAAAATATAATAATTTTTAATCCCAAATTAAAAAATTAAAAAATTTAAAGGTAAAAAACTTTTTCAAGCTAAATTTATTTATTTATTTACATATGTTACGCCCTCATTGGAGCACTTAACCAAAAAAAAAGTATATACATGTGTCAAAAACAATATTAAAGATTCAGCTTCTTATTTTTCTTCTTTTCCCAAAACATTTTCATTCTAGTCGACCTTGCCGCTCTCTCTGCATCGCTTATGGTGTAAGTTTTGCGGGTAAAGGTTTTTAAGGGAAGTCGGATGTTCTTGTTTTTCAAGATATTCTTCTCATCTTTGTTAGCAATTTGGTACATTGTCAAGCCGAGTTCATCCAGATCATTTTGAATTTCCATAAACCAAGAGTTCTTTGTTTTACTTTTGAAAAAGTAATTAAATAATACTTTTAATTGTCTGGTATCCGGCAGGCGTGAGATATGACAAAAAAGCAATTCGACTTTTTCGCATAGTATCGACTATAGACTCAGTTTCTTCATAAACCACTTCATTTGGTAATAGACGCCATTGACCATCCACCTGATGCTTTTTTTAAATTAATTATAGTTCTGAGAATTCTTCTATCAGTCTTCTGTAATGTGTAAGTAACAGATCGAGTGTTTAACTTGAAAAGTGTTTCACAAGCATATATTGCATCCGGTTTAATAACTGATTCGTAATGTCGTAATTTGGCATTTATGGAGAGTTTTTTTTGTAACTAGACCAAGTAATATATTGCGCTTGTCTTAACTTTGTTGATCTATTTTCGATTGACGCTTTCTCATTCGAATTCCATGTTATAATCTCCCCTAAATATTTAAATTTATGTACAACTTTAATTTCTTTATTGTTAATTAATGTAATAGCTTGTGTTTCCACATCAAAGGATGCCATTATTTCAGTCTTTTTCAAATGAAATTTGAAGTCCTACTTTTGCTGCAATAGACCCAAGTTCTTCAATTTGGTGTTTAGCCTCATCTATACTGGTTGCAAGCAGTGCAAGGTCATCCGCAAAAGCCAAGCAATTCAGTTTTATATTAGTACCAATCTTTACATTTGGAGGACAAGTTTTGTTCCACTCACGCATGATCTTTTCAAGAACACAATTAAATAATAACGGTGATAGACCATCTCCCTGTCGAAGTCCAGTCCGGATATCAAATGGTTCAGACAAGGCTCCTCGAAATTTAACCTTTGATTTAGTATCTTTCAAAGTAACGCCGATGAGGTTGGTAAGCTTTTGATGTAACCCAAATTCCCTAAGGATGTTAAGTAATGACCCTCGATGGATACTGTCATAAGCTTTCTTAAAATCCACAAAAGTAATGACCAAATCCTTTTGTCTCATTCTGTGATATTTCATTATCCATTTCAGACTGATGATCTGACCCGGACAGCTGCGTCCTGGTCGGAACCCTCCTTGATATTCTCCTAGTTCTTGATCGAGTTGTTGTTGAATTCTTGTCAAGATAATTCTAGATAGAATCTTGTATGTTACATCAAGCAAAGAAATCCCACGGTAGTTGTTCGGGTCTGATCTATCACCCTTTTTATGAATTGGGTGGATTACAGCCATTCTCCATTCCTCTGGTATTTGTTCCGAATTCCATACATCGATGAGGCGTTTATGGAGGTTGGAGATGGTTTGTTCACTTGCATATTTCCATAGTTCTGCTACCAATGAATTCTCTCCTGCTGCTCTATAATTTTTGAGCCAATTAATCGCTGCACATACTTCAGTCAAGTCAGGAGGAATAATGTTCTGTAAATTTGTTTTATTTTTTGGATTAAGCTCAAAATCAAGATATTCCTTAGGTTCATCAGCATTTAGTAGTTCTCTAAAATAATCTGCTAGAATTTTAGCATTATCAGTATCATTGTGGGCTAGTTTACCTGATTTATCTTTCATTAATAGTGTAGGAGGGCTGTATTTAGAATGATATTGACGAAATGTCCTGTATTAGTCCCTTGTTTTGTGTTGTTTAAAGGAATCATCAACAATTTGTATGGACTTTTTTTTGATTTTCTCTTTTAATTCTCCTTATTTCTTTGGCAGTTTCCCTTCGAACAATGGTTAATTCTTCTCGCGATTGTGTGGTCCTCTTTTGCTGATCATTGAGCCAAGCTGTATGTCTTTTCCGAATTGCAGCGTCACATTCCGCATTCCACCATGCATGCTTTTTCCTTTTCCTAATAGGGGCAATTTCGACAGCAACGGTTTTCAGTGTGTCAACCATCGTTTCTAGCTTGTCACTTAAGAGAGTTTTAGACTTTTCCTTATATGAGACATTATTTATTAAATAACTAGGGTCATATTGCCTTTGCATGGTCGAGTTTGACGATTTTTGTTTGCGTCGTGGAGTTAACTTGTTCTTTATCTTGGATATATAATGATCAGAGTCAACATCGACCCCACGTTGTACCTTCACGTTATATATTTCTTTGTAGAACTTTTTATCCATTGCAACATGGTCTATCTGGAATTCCCCTAGTGCACTATTAGGGCATTTCCAGATCATAAGTTTGTGTGGTCTTCGCTTAAATCTAGTAGTTTCGAGACGTAGGTCATGTTCTTCACAAAGGGTAATTAATTTTTGGCCATTCTTGTTAGTGAATTTGTGACCTGGCCACTTACCTACTATTGGATGAAATTTTCTTTCTTGACCAATTTTTGCATTAAAATCCCCAAGCAAGATTTTAATATGAGTGTCTGGAATGTTTGATATTAGTAAGGCAAGTTCTTCCCAAAAATTGTCAGTTTCATCTCTAAATTTTTTGACATTCTTGTCATTAGTTGGGACATGAACGTTTATCAAAAAGTATATTTTGTTTCCTGTCCTAATTGTTAAAGTTGCTAACCTTGATGAGTTCGACGAAAAGTCTTCCACTGAATCAATAATACTGGTATGTACTAAAAATCCCATACCAAATTCGGGGACATTTTTCATAACTCGTGGTCCTGAAGGTCCCTTGTAGAGACGGTATCCTCCAGATTCAAAGGGGTCTTGATCTGTGTTCCTAAGTTCTTGAAGTGCTGTTATTAAGATCTTGTGTTGGTCCAATATATCGGTTAAATGCTTAAGTTTTCCAATTTTAATTAACGAATTTATGTTTAATATTGCAAAGAATAAAAATTTCCTATGTTTGTTAATTTTGAGTTTGTATTTGGACTTTCGGGTTTCCAGGCGCTCCGACTCACCTGACTCGTCTACGCGACACCCCACCGTATCCGAATGGTGCCTTGCGGTGGAAGAGTTCATTAGAAGACTGTTCATACTTGAGTTGATTGTTTGGTCTAGGACCAGGACAATTCCAGATGTGATCTGGAAAGGTGATGAATGGAATATGATAGGATGATTGATGAGAAAAGGGTGTGTGTTTGGTCCGCGAGAGCTATTTTATTTCGCTCAAGTCAGCCAGCAAAACTGGTGAGGACCCCCCCCCCCCCTATCCGCCACATGGGACGCGCCCCGTCGGAGTATCACCTCTCCGCCTTCCTACAACAACGTAGCTAAATATATTAATTTATCATAACGAAATCGACGTAGTGTCCCTCGAACTCAAATAAACATAAAAGACAAAAATGTTAATTTTAAAAAGAAAAGGAAAGAAAAAGCGTATCTTCCCATAAATATAACACAAAATAATATTCTTATAAATAAAATTCTTGCATATTCTGCGATAAAAATTAAAGCCATAAACACTGTTCCATAGTCCATCTACTCCACTGTTTACGCCGTTGAGGTCTTCACCGTAACCTTGGCAAGGGACCCTTACATGGGACTACCAGCCGGGTCAGCTGGACCAAGGTTTTTTAAAGAGGTGTAACTCCTCTATCACTCACCCTTTGTCCTGACTTGTGACAGGCAGAGCCTGGCTTCCCAAACATCGGGTCCAGGTTGGTGGGGTATTACAGGGTATTATCGCAATATTTTGTTACTAATGAGCCCGTTCGAGTCTCTCACACATTACCGCAAGAGCAATGAAATGTGAGTAGAATTCTCATAAAAAAAGAGCAGGTTGTTACTGGAAAAGTAGCACAAAGCAGATCATATTTATATACATAGATTGAGACTCGGGCATGTTTTACAGAATTTCTGTGTATAAAATGTTATAATGGAACCTGCTTGCAAACCAAGGTATAGATAACCACCACTTTGGAAATTATGAATGAGGTCATTTGATAGCCAAGGTGGAGAATGTGGATGAAAATGGAACTTTAATGGGACTGAAATGCCAATGTCCAAGTCTCTAACTCAAACACTTTTCTGTAGTGCACATAAGATTTGGTAATATAAAAATTCGTACAGAAAACTCAGCAATTTTTCTAGGTTTGTGCCGTGTCTTGTGTCGGGAACACCAAGCTGGCTCATCAGTGGGCTCTGGGTGTCCATGCCCGGACCCCCACACAAGACACGGCACACAACTAGAACAATTGCTGAGTTTTAATTCACTGGCCGTGAAAGCCAATATACCATCTTTTTGGAAGCCTTCATAGGGAGGTTAATAAGGCTCGGTCACACAGGAGCGCGGACTGTCCGCGCAAACGAACGACTGCAGTCCGCCGCGGACTACGGTGGTCAAATAGAATGCGGACAAGACAAGGCGAACCAGTGTGAAAGCACCCCCGATCAAGTGCGCATTTCATTGTTTTCTGCTCGTGGTATTTTAATTAACATTTTAATTCAACATGTCCAGCAGTTCCTCTGACGAAGAAGAATTGCTTCTTCTGTTGGCATTGAGACGAAAGAGAGTATGGGTTCACGAAATTAACGAGAAAAGAGAGGAATATTGGGAGTTTGACAGATTGTGCCGAGAACTGTTCTCGTTTGAAGACAGGTTCTTCGTGTATTTTCTAATGTTTCGAGAACAATTTGAAACATTACGTTTGCTCCTAGAACCAACCAACCATTTCCAAGCAAACCACTAACTGGAGGATACCCATTTGTGCGAAGGAAAGGCTAGCCATCTGTTTAAGGTAAGTAATAATAAAGCATAATAATTATCTTTCAAACATATTTATTTTTCAAGAAAACAATATACTTGTGCGTTCTCGTGTGAAATTCATATTGAACTGACAAGAGTAAGATGTAGCCTACAACTAAAAATTAAACTAAACAAAACATTAAAAAAGGAACTAAATTCTCAAAATTATTTTTTTAAAGGTAAAAAAAAGACCTGCCTATCTCGTAATCAATGTGCCGAGTGTCGTACAAATCGTACTCGCGCACGAAATCACTTTATTTTTCTGTTTCTTCTGCCATGTTTTCTGTTTTGTCCTCTACAGACCGCCGCGAACTTTGTAAGAAAACACAACTGGTTCGCCGATCGCCGCGGACAAGATTCAGCCGCGTCGGCAGGCCACGTTCGGTTTGGCCAGGGTGATGCAATATTTTAACAATACAGCGTTCGCAGCGCTAGACCGCTCCGCGTGCGCGGACAGTCCGCTCTCCTGTGTGACCGAGCCTTAAGGCGGCATGAGCTTTTAGCTCTCGCAGTAAAGAGGCGCAGGTGCGCTTCATAAAAGGGAGGTAGCGCGCAGTTCGCTACTCCTGTGGGAGTCCTGGCACGGACACCAAGAGCCTGCTGATGAGCCGGGTTGATGTTCCTAGGTGAAACCCCACACAAGACATGGCACAAACCTAGGCTAATTGCTCAGTTTTAATTCACTGGCCGTGAAAGTTTAGACTCCAAGTATTAATTAAACTTAAACAAGTTCCACTTTATTTTGCCCGGCAGTACCCAGCTCTTCAGTCATGGAAAATTTGTATATTATAATTAAACAGAATGTAATGAAACACCAAGCAAAAACATTAAACAAAAATTGGCAAGCAAAAAAGAAAAGAAAATCTGCTGAAGTGGGATTCAAAACACCTAAAATTGATATCAAATATCAGGCATGCTATGCTCCAGATCACTATTACTCTGTATTATAAGTAAAGCCCTGCGCGGATGCGGATATAGTTTGATGGCTGTGCGGATAGCGGATAATGTTTGGAGAAAATTTGCGGATAGTTTTTAGAATACAGTCCGAGCTAGTTTGGGCTTAATATCATTACTAGGACCCATATGTTTTCACATATATTTTTCCATTATGTTTTTTTTTTAAGACAAATGTAAGATGATGATTTAAGCCAATCTCATCCAAATTATGTCATTAAGCATAATTAACACTCCGTACAGGAAAGGGTTGCAATTCTAGCCGTATAACATTCATTTTAAACATAGCAAATGCCATACAAAGCCCAAGGGAACGACTTTTCCCTCAAATGTCAAAATATGTTGCTTGAGTAATTTATGCTTTATCTAATTAAAACTATTTTTGTAATGCCAGTAGATTTGGATAACAAACGTGGGAATATGGAAGAAAGTAGTGCGGATGCGGGGCGGATACGGATAACAGTCGTGCGGTTGCGGAGCGGATGCGGATAACGTTTTGTTTATCTGTGCAGGGCTCTAATTAATTATAAGACCTGCCGTATGTAACTTGCTAACTTCATAATGTGTACAAGCTTTGGAAATGGTAGGCTACATAATGTTGCCGGGCATTTGCTTTTGATAATCTGTCTATAATAGCTGTGCTGCTTTAAGATTATACATCTGGAATAAGGTGATAGTCAGCCAATAAACTGAGAGCGATCAAGGGAACTACTCGCGTGTGGCGGAGCTCTTTCCGGTCACGGAGAGAGTCCGTCATTTTGTGTAGGCTAAGGATAGGTCATACAAGATCCACCCACTCGTATCTGATGAGAAGGGAAGACCCCCCACTTGGTACCTGTGGAGCCGTTTCCACCGTGGCCCACATTTTCACTGAGTGTGTGGATCTTGCTGACTTACGAAGAAACCTTGGTTTGCAGACGACACTCAAACTTATATTGGCCGATGACGCGGTGGCTGCTGATCGCGTTATCCGCTTTATAAGTGAGAGTGGGTTAGGGCCAGCAATCTAAATTTTCCAGTAAAATTGACTCAACGACTTGTTCGTTTTTGAATGATAATGTTTTGTTTTTCCGTAATTTTTGTTTAATTTTATATATTTTTTTAAATTTAGGTGTCCACCTCAACATTTTAAATTCAATTCCAAATTTGTAATCTTTAATCTGTGTTAAGAGGGGCAGATGACCTCGTAGTTCCGCCCCTTAAAACAACAATAAGTAACTATAGTCAGCCATTCCATGACTGAAGGGCTGGGTACTGCCGGGCAAATTAAAGTGGAACTTTTGTAAGTTTAATTAATAGTTGAATTAGCAATGCCCTTTGTGCTGATGCTTCTGTTGAGTGCTCATTAATATCATTCCGTTTTGTGGCATGCCCGCACAAGGGTTTGTAAAAATATGAACATCATTACTTGCATTCTCCATATTGGGATTGGGATGATATGGACTATTGTATGGATGAGTGTGTATCTCTATTTTTAGTCTATTTTCAATCATATGTAAAAATGGGCTTATGATTTCACCTTTTGTCCATGTGTATGTGTGTCCTCATTTTAACGGATGGAGCGATTTTAATGAAACTCTGTAAGTACATAGGCCTAGTACTATTTTAAAATGTATACTTACGAATAGGTAAATAAATAATGATCCACCTTACAATCAATTAATAATTATCTTAAGTTAAGCCTACCATAATACGTCCTACTCATTATAAAAATCAGCAGTCGCCACTGTTAAATCCTAAGCAACCAATCAAAAAACTATCTGTAATGGGTCAATTGAGCCTCCCGTATTGCCTAAACATATCTTTGTATCTTTTCAAATGTCTTTCAATAAATAATTTAAAGTAACCTCCTTTCTTTCGGTTTTTGTACATATTTCGTGGCTTTTCTATGTCTTTTTCGGACCAACAAAGCTAGGGTCACGTTGCCACCATCGTCTTCCCCTCTTTTTTTTTGCTTTGGAAGTGGCAACCTCTATGTGAACAGCCTACTGAACCTCTACCGCGCTGCCCACGCGCCGAGGAACGAAAACAACACAACTGCCCAGGCGGCGAGCTTTCAAATTGTACCTTTAAAAATGTATTTCCACCACTAGCCTATTCCAGGGAAATCTCGGGGTGGTTTCCCAATTTAAGGTCACGGCCACCTCCTTTCCAATCAGAACCTCTATTACAAAATACACACGCATATAAGTACACGGGGCTGATGAAAACGATGCCCAGGCCTCTACGTGAAACAACATGTCACTCTTCTGCCAAGGTACCCTAGCGAGAATTGAACCCAGGCCCGGATTTAGATTTTATGCGCTCCTAAGCCCGTGGGTATTTGCCGCCCCCTCTTCATACCATCGTGATAAAAATCCATTTTAGAAGTTCACCTAGCATTAGATATACTACATTTAGCATACACCGACAGTTGCATTACCAACACTGCAACTAAATAATTGTACATATTGTATATATTTTTCACCAGTATTCTCAAACATAGATCTTATAGCCTAAGTGTAATGGATCTGATGATGATCGCTTGACGATCGAAACTGGTCATCCTAGTGTATTTATTAATCTCATGTAATTTATTTCAGGATTAGGGCATGACCCAGCTCGATTTGGGTACATTCGTGTTGACCGACTAAAAAAGCACCAAACTTTTGTTTACTTAGGCAACGCTGAAAAATGGCTTCAAACCTCGCAATAATGAATTATTCAAATTAATCTGATATTAATATTCAAGACTTGAATTTTCTCCTAATAAATCATAAAACATACCTGTTCTACAGCTGAAGTCGAAAAATCTGCTGTTGCAAAACATTTGTTGGAAAATGATGGCCACAATATAAATTGGAAAAGTGTGACAATTTGAGATAGTTTAATTTAAATCATAAAATTATACGAAATTGGTTTAAAAAATCATTCGTATTAAAACTGTGTCTAGTCTATTTTTTAGCCTACTTTCGATTTTTGCAAAAAATGAAAGTAGACTTATGAGATCAACACAGGGCGAAAAAAGTGTGTCTGTCTGTGTGTGTGTATGTGTGTGTGTGAGTCTGTGTGTGTGTGTGTGTGTATGTGTGTGTATGTGTGTGTGTGTGAGTCTGTGAGTCTGTGTGTGTGTGTGTGTGTCTGTGTGTGTGATAATGATAGCAAACACTCGTCTCGAGTAGGTTGGCCTTCCAATACTGAATGACTCTTCATCGATGAGTCCGGAGGTGACTAAAAAGCCCAATGCGGGAGAGGCACAGTTTCCCGCAGTGATGACAGGTAGTATCAGGGTCAGGTGAGACATCCGCATTCATTCCCTGTCTTCTAATGAACACTCTGTTCTTTCTGCGTTGCCTCCGATCTTCTATCATACGTCGGCGGTTTTCTTCAAAAAGTATCGCACCACGATGAACAATTGATCTCCAGGATGAGCGATCAAGAGCTAAGGTCTCCCAGTTGTTGATATTAATATGGCACATTTGCATATTAGCCTTTAGTACGTCTTTGAATCGCTTCCTCGGACCTCCCACACAGCGCTTGCCCTCAGTTAGTTCAGAGCAAAACACTTGCTTGGGAATGCGATTATTGGGCATGCGGATTACGTGTCCTGTCCATCGCAGCTGACGTTTTAAAAGCATGGCTTCAACACTGGTAGTCTGTGCTTCTTCGAGAATGCTGGTGTTTGTGCGTTTGTCTTGCCATGTGACACGAAGAATTCTCCTCAAACAACGCTGGTGATATTGCTCCAGCTTTTTAAAATGACGTCTGTAGCATGTCCAGGATTCAGATCCGTAAAGTAAGGTGGGAACTACAACCGAGTTGTACACAAGGATCTTCGTTGCAGCATTGATATCATGGTTGTCAAAAACTCTAGACCTCAATCTTGCAAAGGATGCCCCAGCACGGTTAATCCTGTGTTGGATTTCGGAATCTATATTTGCACTTGATGACAGGGTGCTGCCAAGATAAGAAAAGGCGTTAACTTCTTGAAGCTTCGCTCCGTCGATGGTGACATTGATGTTTCTTTGTCCTTGTCCAGGGGCTGGTTGGTAGAGGACTTGGGTTTTACTGGTGTTAAGTTTCAGCCCAATCTTTTTGTAGGCTGAAGAAAAAGCATTCAGGATTTTCCTAAGTTCGTCCTCTGATTGAGCTACTACTGCATTATCATCAGCGTACTGTAACTCAACCAATGCAGCAGGAGATGTTCGAGTCCTTGCCTTTAGACGGCTCAAATTAAAGATCTTCCCATCCATCCTGTAAGTTATCTGTATGCCTGTAGGAAGATCATCTTTGACTAACTGCATGACAGTGGCAACGTACAGAGAAAACAATGTAGGGGCAATCACACAGCCTTGTTTAACGCCGGTATTAATATGAAATGGTTCTCCAATCGAGTCGTTACCAATGACATTTGCCTTCATATCATTGTGGAGTAGTCTTAAGATGGTAATAAATTTCAGTGGAAAACCATACAATGATAAAATCTTCCACAAGGCTTCACGGTTTACCGAGTCAAATGCCTTACTGAGGTCTATAAAGGCAATATAAAGAGGTCTATTTTGCTCTCTACATTTCTCCTGAAGCTGACGAACAGTGAATATCATATCTGCAGTTCCTCTAGAAGGCCTGAAACCACATTGGCTCTCTGGGAGTATTTTCTCCACCAGGGATAGAATACGATTCGCCAAAATACGAGCAATAAGCTTTCCAAGGCATGATAACAAAGATATACCACGATAGTTGTTGCAGTCTGCACGATCACCTTTCTTAAATATGGGAACTATCAGACTATCTCTGAAATCAGCAGGCATTTTTTCAGTTCTCCAAATTTTAATGATAAGATCATGTATGTGGCTTATGAGTTCCTCACCTCCTTCTTTGAGAGCTTCCGCTGGTATTTCATCACATCCAGTAGCTTTGTGTCGCTTTGCTTGATTAATATCGGTCCCCCCCTATCAATTCGAACACGGTGAATGCGAATTGAACGAAATTTGGTACAGAGGTAGTACTAACAAAAGGCACCTCAGTGTCATGTTTTATATCGCCGCCATCTTGACGGAAACGTAATGGCGGCCACACAAATGTTCAAAGCTTAAATCAAATTACGATTAACCTAATCATCCGATCTCTACCAAATTTTGCAACAACATACCCTTATAGAGGAAGCATCCTTTGACCAAATGAATAGGTCATCAGCGTAATAGTTTGCGGATGGCGGCCATCTTTGTGTGAAAATCGATTCCCCCTATTAATTCGAACACGGTGCAACCGAATGGAACGAAATTTGGTACAGAGGTAGTACTAACAAAAGGCACCTCAGTGTCATGTTTTATATTGCCGCCATATTGACAGAAACGTAATGGCGGCCACACAAATGTTTAAAGCTTAAGTTAAATTACGACTAACATAACCATCCGATCTCTACCAAACTTTGCAACAACATACCTTTATGGAGGGAGCATCCTTAGACCAATCTAATAGGTTATTAGCCTAATAGTTTGCGGATGGCGGCCATCTTTATGTCAAAATTGATTCCCCCTATTAATTCGAACACGGTGGAACCGAATGGAACGAAATTTGGTACAGAGGTAGCACTAGCAAAGGGCACCTCAGTGTCATGTTTTATATCGCCGCCATCTTGACTGAAACGTAATGGCGGCCACACGAATGTTCAAAGCTTAAATCAAATTACGATTAACCTAATCATCCGATCTCTACCAAATTTTGCAACTACATACCTTTATAGAGGGAGCATTCTTTGACCAATCTAATAGGTCATTCGCCTAATAGTTTGCGGATGGCGGCCATCTTTATGTCAAAATTGATTCCCCCTATTAATTCGAACACGGTGGAACCGAATGGAGCGAAATTTGGTACAGAGGTAGCACTAGCAAAGGGCACCTCAGTGTCATGTTTTCTATCGACGCCATCTTGACTGAAACGTAATGGCGGCCACACGAATGTTCAAAGCTTAAATCAAATTACGATTAACCTAATCATCCGATCTCTACCAAATTTTGCAACTACATACCTTTATGGAGGGAGCATCCTTTGACCAATCTAATAGGGCATTAGCCTAATAGTTTGCGGATGGCGGCCATATTTATGTCAAAATTGATTCCCCCTATTAATTCGAACACGGTGGAACCGAATGAACGAAATTTGGTACAGAGGTAGCACTAGCAAAGTGCACCTCAGTGTCATGTTTTATATCACCGCTATCTTGACGGAAACGTAATCGCGGCCACCCAAATGCTAAAAGCTAAAATGTAATTACGACCAACCTAATAATCTAGTCTCTACCAAATTTTGCAACACCATATCTTTATGTGGAAATCATATTCTGACCAAACTGCAAGAATATCAGCCCAATAGTTTGCAGATGGTGGCCAAGTATGTGTGCAAATCGATTCCCCCTATCAATTCAAACACGGTGAAACCGAATTGAACGAAATTTGGTACAGAGGTAGCACTAGCAAAGGGCACCTCATATTCATGTTTAATATCCCTATAGCAAGTTGTATTTCAACAAGCTACTACAACCAACATTCAATCATACTCCTTGAAATAGACAAAGAGTTATAACAATACCCATGCATTTAGGAGAAAGTAGGCTATATGTTCTTTACTGAACATCTTGTTTGAACTGTAAAAAGAACTTGCGCCCATCAGCATTGTGCGCCCCTAGGCCAGGGCCTATGGGGCCTAATGGTAAATCCATCCCTGATTGAACCCTGCATATTGGGCTAAGAAGGCCAGCTTCAATCGTCAGCACCATCTACTGTACTATTCCTAGTATGGAAACGGAAATTTTGATGAAGTGGAAAATGTGTTTGTTCATAGTACGACAAGCCTGAGCATCAAGGTTCTGTAATTACACAGCAGAACAATACACGGTCGTGCAAACGGAGAGTCTATTGTGAGCGACGCTTTGTTGTTCCTTTTTGTAACAGAGCTTTTTAATCGAGGTCAGGTTACATGACTGCCCTGTATTTTATGGTGCAGTATGCACAGTATATAGTGCACGTTTGTCCTGCATTTTGCCTGCGACGTTGACAGTCTTCTTCTTTCCTAGCATTTATCCCATTCACATGAGGTCTGCTTTTCTGTTACGTCCCTTCCGCAAGGCTCTGTTGTGGACGTCTTCAGGATTGAGATACACATCCCTCATGTCGTCTCTGATGTTGTCCACCCACCTCTTTAGTGCCCAAGATCACGGGTTCAAACCTGGCCGAAGTCGTCGGATTTTTTAAGAGCGTTAAAATCCCTCAGTATGCCTTCCTTCGGAGGGGAAGTAAAGCCGGCGGTCCCATGTCATAGATTTATGTCATGTTAAAGAACCTTCCACTAATTACACCTTGTGAAGCTAAATTATATATAGGTTAAACATTCGACAAACGCTCTTACGTTCCGACGTTCGTCGCCAGGAGCCGACTGCGGTGGCATCTGGTAATCAAGATCTGAACTGGTAGTCGCTGACGGTGGCGTTTGGCGGCAAAAGTAGGAACTACTTGAAAAATATTCTATGTCTGCAGTCCTCACTTGAATTGAAAACAGATAACACACACTAATACAGTCATCACAATTAACACGGGTTATCAGACAGATTCTACACACACCCAAAGTACACGGGGATACATGACCGCGTTGTCGCAGCCCCTAAACTGAGGAACCAACCAACCACCTCTTTAGAGGTCTACCACGGGGTCGACGTTAATCTGGATTGAGAAGGAGTGCTGATTTGGCCATCGAACCGTCGTCTTTCCGCATGACGTCCTGACCTGACCCATGCATTCGAAGCCGGCTCTGCAGACTATTCTAGCCTATCAGCCCGAGGGCCTTGAGTGCTATATCCAGTGATTTCGTACCAAATGTGTTAGGGTGATTGGGTGATTACAATGTTATCGTAGTTGGTCAGAATGTGACCTGATTCAGGAAATACAGAAGATAGAGAAGGAGTAAAGATGGATAGTTCTGAGAGAGTCAGAAGTTAAGTGTGAAATTGAAAGTAGATAGTTCTTAAGAGAAGAAAAGGAGTGCTATAGTAGCAGATTTGTTTTGAAGAGGAAAGTCATTCTATAAGAATGCGGGGGCGCTTGTGACGGCTACCCCTCGCTTGGTAATCACCCAATCTGTTTATGAGTGGGTTTGTACTTAGTGTAGCTGTTCTGTAGAGTCTAACTGCCTGTCCGTGAATTATTTCACTGATGGTCGGTAGACCGTACTCGTTATGTAGTTGAGCGTTGCGCACGTACCAGGGGGCGCCCGATATCGTGCGCAACGCTTTGTTCTGGACGACCTGAAGTTTGTTGATGGTAGAGGGGGCAGCAAAGCCCCATGCGGGACTGGCATATTCCATGACAGGACGCACAATGGTGCTATATGTCAGCAGTCTGCTCCTATCATCTAGTGCACTCTGAGACTTCATAAGAGGCCAGAGTTGCGCTTGGATCGCTTTCGCTAGGTTCGCGCGCTGAGTAACCTCCTGTGCGAAAGTAAGGCCTCGATCAAGCGTAATTCCCAAATACTTTGTAGCTGGCTGCCATCTGATTACGTCGCCAAAGAAATTAAGGTCCTGGACTTCAAATTTGCGTCTTTTGGTAAACAGAGTGGCAGCACATTTACCGACATTAATTTTGACTCTCCAATCCCTTAGCCAGGGGTGAAGGGTGTCTAAAGCGACTTGGAGGTTTTCAGCAACTCGATGTCCTCTCCAGGAGGTGGAAGAGATAGCAGTATCATCTGGATATAAGTGGAGACTGGTAGCATCTGTTTTGGGGATGTCAGAAAGATAGACGTTGAAGAGGGCGGGAGCTATGGCACTACCTTGCGGTACACCGGCTTTAATCTTCCTCAGTGAGGATTGGGCGTCAACCACTTGGACATAGAACTGTCTTATCCTAAGATAGGAGTTGATGACCTTGAGTAAATGATCTGGAAATCCTTTGTGCTTCATTTTAAACAGCAAACCGCTGTGCCAAACTTTATCAAAAGCACGACTGATGTCTAGGAAGCAGACTCCTGTCATACGTCGTTCGTTAAACGCGCGTGTGATGATCTCAATGAGTCTAAGAAGTTGTTGTACTGTGGAGTGGCCTTTGCGGAATCCGAACTGTTCATCATTGATAATTTCAGAAATGTAGGAGTTAAGCCTGGAAAGTAGAGTCATTTCAAAAAGCTTAGAGATGACTGAAAGCAAACTAATTGGTCTGTAGTTTTGAGGGAAAGTGCCATCTGTGTTCGGTTTGTGGATCATTATAACTTTGGCCACTTTACAGGCCGACCCAAATCGGTATATGGCGTTAAAAATTTCGGTGAGACAAGCTAAGGCGTTCTTGCTCAGGTTCTTAAGGAAGGAGGCTGCAACTTCGTCAGGGCCAGGTGCCTTGCGAGTTTTCAGTTTCTTGATAAGATTGAGCAGCTCGGACGGCGAGACAAATCTAAAGCCCTGGGGACGCTCTCTCTGAAACCCACCATGAAGATCACGACGGACCTGGTCAACAAAGTCATCGTTGCAAGGCTCCTGGTTGGGTTCGCAGGCTCTCTCAAAAGTATCCGCCAGGGCGTTAGCCTTATCTAGGTTGGTGTAGACCATTCCACGTACCTCGCGTAATGGTTGAATGCCAGTTCGTTTCTTGAGGAGTTTTTTGGCCATACCGTACAGGGAGCTGGAATTCTCAGCCATACTCTGGAGTTTACTTTGCCATTCCTTGTTACGGAGTGTAACCATGGAGGAATGGATCTGACGTTTAAGCCTGTACCAATCCTGCTTGATACGAAGGTCACGATTGATTTGCCACCGCCACCTGACCATGTTTTTCCGTTTGATAAGGGCTTGAAGAGCCGGGGGAATGGAAAAAGGCTTGTATAGTTTGTGTTTGGGACCGATAGCTGCGGTGCGGGCTGCTTGTAGGAGTGAATTGGTGAACATCTCGACGAGGGAGTCAATGTCTTCCTCGCAGCGAATGCTGGGGTTTCCAGCAACGGTGGTTTTTAAGATATGTTGGAATTATTCCCAGTCTATCTTTCGGGCATAAAGAGGGATTTGGGTACGGGAAGGCTGATAGCTAGCGTTTAAGTTGATAAGGATGGGGTCGTGATCAGAGTCGAGTACCTTAAGATTGTCAACTACGATGGGGATATCCAGGTCCTTGCTAATGGCAATGTCCAGGGTATTCGGTTGTTTGTTAGCATCAAACGGAAAATACATAGGGCCAGGCGGATGATGGGTTAAACATCCGTGATCGTCGCAGAATTTTTCAAGAAGCCCACCCTTGGCCTCCGTGAACCGACTACCCCATAGCCGATTTTTACAGTTAAAGTCTCCTGTCAATATCACAGGGATGTTGTCAGGAAACAGTGCCTCCAAATCGGACGGGATAAACGGTACGCTTGGGGGCAAGTAGCAGGAGACAAGACGGTACGGGCCGGTAGCTAATTCTATCTGTACGATAGTGGCCTCAACAAACCTCAGGTCGCCAGGGGTGGGGATTCATTTGTGCGCCAGGTCGGACTTCACGAGTATGGCTGTACCTCCACTCGGACGTCCTATGCGGTCATTGCGGTATATGTGATAACCGGGGATATAGAATTTTCTGACCGGTTTAATGTCAGTCTCGCCGAGAAGGGCAACGTGAATTTGCTCCTGTTGTAGGACGTTAGTAAGTTCGCCGATTTGCGAGTGGAGGTGAAAGGCATTCCATGCCATAATCTTTAGGTTGGCACCAGTTTGCACTCTAGCAGCCATTGAGGAGGTACTGCGAGCAAACGTCGAAGATGATTTGCACCCTGGAAGGGGTATCCGTAGCGCTGATAAGCCTGCGTAGGGTGGTCTTAAGGATGTTGAGAAGCTCTCTCAGGGAAGGATCATTAATTATTTTAAAAATTTCAAACATTTCGTTCGAGGCGGACGGAGCAGTAGTAGGTTGGGCCGGAGGGGACAGGCCCGGGAAGTTAGTGATATCCATAGTGGGTGGGGGTGGGGGGGGGGGGGGGCAGTTTGAGGAGATAGTGGGGCATGGAGGGGGTGGGGGGAGGCGGCTCCTGCAAAGCTGGTGCCAAACCTAACCTTGTTACGGTCTACCACATGCCCGGCTGGTGCCTTGCGAGCAGAGGGGAGCCTGTTGTTAAAAGTGGCTGTAGGCTTCCTATATACTGGGCAGCCAAGGAAACTAGCTGTGTGTTTTTCGCCGCAATTAGCGCACTTAGTAGTTGCGTCTTGTTTGCCATAGTGGGGACAATCGGTTAGCCTGTGTTCCTTGGCACAGATGACACACCGAGCCGGGCAGTGGCAACCGCTGGATGCGTGACCAAACTCTTGGCATTGGGAACACTGCACGGAACCTGCTTGGCCTTGGTACTTGACAATAGTGACCTGGCAGAAAAGGAGGGCTGTAACCTGATATATGTTGCGGTCAGGGGCAGTGGTAGAGTGCGCTACCAGAAAGAGGGGTAACTTCTTCGAGCGGTCAGTGGCTTGGGTGAGCTGACTGACCCGCTCGATTGAAAAGCCAGCTTCTGTGAGTGCCTGATGGACACGGTCAACGGAGGTAGAGGGATGGAGGCCACGAACAACGACCTTCCTGATGTTCTTGGGGCCTGAAGGCCGGGTATGAAATTCTCCATTGCAATTCTTGTGCCAGTCTGTAAGGATCCTGTGCTCTTCAGGAGTGTTGACGGTCACGCGGACTGAGTCTGGGAGGTTCTTGATTTTGAAGGTGATGCCTTCCTTCTCAAGTTGGTCGCAAAAATTGTTAATGTTGCCCACATTTTTTACATAGACTGGGTGGACAGACATCTTGGGAGGGCGAGGGGCCCTAGGCGTGACCGGTGCGAGAATGGGTTGCTCCCCAGAGAATTGAGAGAGGGGGGGGGGGGGGGGGGATCATCATCTTGGAGAGAGTCGAAGGGGTTGATGGACAGAAGTGGTCTAATGGGACGAGTGTCCTGGATCTTAGCAGAATGCTTGCGGGAGGGAAAATTAAAGCCATTGAGATCGTCCTCAGAGGAGCAGGCTGAGGTGTCGATGTCTGAGATCAGGGGCTGGGCATTGGAGGTAGAAGCCTGGCTAAACTTGGGACTGGGGCCCTGGGTGCTGGCAGGGGAAGAACTAGAGTTGGTGGGGGCCGAGACAGGAGAGCCCTCTGGGGTGAAGATTTCACCGGGTCGGGAGGTAGTGGGCTGAGGGCTCGGGGTCCTAGAGGGGGCAATGTTGGGCGGAGATGGGCCATCCCGTGCAGTCTGACCTCTAGTCGTGGGCATCGTGAAGTCCGTCGAGGCTACAGCCAACCTTGCGGGTACCTTCAGTACCTTGGACCCAAGGAGGCATGAGTTGCGTTGCCTACTAGTGGGCTTGGGGGTACAGCCCCCTGCCGAAGCAGGGGCTGGGTGTGAGCGTGTGCGTGTAATAGTGACAGGCAGTGTGTGTCCCTACACAGTTGCAATGGGGGTTGGCGTGAGGCGCCGGGGAGGAGATGGTGGGAGGGAAGTCAAACGCCCGACCGCGGGGAAGTTACGTTAGTCGCGCGACAGAAACCCAAGATTGAGCCGGTCGCAGCAGGTTAACCAGTTGGTCGGTTCGTGCCGGACAAGCTGCGAGTCGGCGATCTGGGCTCTGGCTATTCCTTGGATATTAGCGGAGCAAGCTACAGATTCCGTTGAAGACACAAATGCCAGCTCGTCGACTCTAATAAATCGCGACTGAGCGTCGCGAGCTGGTCGTGCAAGGCGACATCCTGAACAGCAGTGAAGTGATATTAGCTCAATGTGTCACTGGCTGTTAGGTGTCAGGGCATAGGGGCATAAGGGGAAGACCTCCAGACCTGGCGGAAGTCCCCTTCCGCGCTTCTCGAGGTTCCGCTGCCCGGCAAGCCGGCAGGCAGGCCGGTGGCTTCGTCCCCTCCGACCACTGCCTGCTAGGACCTGTGGTGTCTTCCTGCTGAGGCAGCTGCAGAAGACTGAGTGTAAGGTGAGCCCGTTGGCGTCTTGACGGCACGCAACCGAGTGTGGGTGAGCGGCAAAGCCGGTGTTTGTGCTACAGATGGGCGAACCCGGCAGAGAGTGCCGGGATTCGGCTTCCCAGCAGACTGGAACAGCGGCCAAGCAGCTCAGGTAGGGGCCGAGCTGGTCAGGCAGGCACCTCGTCCGGGCACAGTACTGGACGGCGGCTGGGAGGCTCTTGTAGAGGCCGGGGTGGCCCGGCTGGGCTCAAGGCCCGATGTTCACTCGTCGGCTGCAGCAGGAACACCTTTTTTTTTCTTTTCCGTAGGGGGGGGGGGGGGGGGAGAGTACCCGCACCCCCCGCGTGGCACCCGACCTTACTACTGGTGCCTCCGACATGCAGTTAATCTACGATAGTAGAAGAGAAAGCATAGGGGATTGGATATAAGGAATGTCATTTAGGACTTAGTGCCTGTCCCATCGCGGTCGCGATCTACCAGGCATAATTAGCATATATTAACATAGGTATATATTATATATGTGCACATATAAATATGTACACATATATAAGGGTAAGACTGTCCCGGTGCTGAGCCTTCTTAAGATGAAAGTGGTCGGATCGCGCAGAGAATTGGCCCGATTTGAGTCCAGCAGCCCACTGCTGGCCAAGATCGCCTTGCTGGTTTAGTGGCAGCTCGCTGGTAGACACTTGTGTGCGAAGAAGAAGACGACGACGACGACGACCGTGGTTGTTGTTGTTGTTGCTTCCAGTGGACCTTCTCCTCTCGAAGTTCTATGATGAAATGTGTGATCCCGCATGACGTGACCATATACCACCGGAGTCGGGCCTCTCTTGCTTTCTCCAAATTGGGGCTACAGCAAGCCATTGACGCACGATGCCATTTGGTACATGGTCGTAACGAGTTAAACCAAGGGACCATCGCAGCATCCTCATCTTCATCGTGTGGAGGACCTGTCCCTGTTTTCTTGTCAAAGGTCGGCATTCTATAGGCTACTGGGCGCACTACTGTGATTAAGAAAAATAAATATCTTTTCTTGTTCCACCACCGTAGCCTCAGTTTATATAGGCCTGATTCAGATTATTGAGACTTCCTTATCAGTCCCGTGCCCTTGGGTGTATTTGGGAACCATCTGATGGCCCTTTGAGACTTTTCACCTGTCCCAATATTTCACACTCGAACAGGCATCATCAAGTGGTTAGATAACATACAGTAGGCATATTGGTGAAGTTGGTTAAGGACCGCCGGGCCCGTGGTGTTGAGCTAGCGCGCCTGTCTCTCACCCGGAGATTCCCAGCTCCGTCAGGGATTTTAGCAAATGACGTGAGGGCTGGAACGGGGTGTACTCAGCCTCGTGAGGGCAATTGACAGTGAGGCAGTGCCCCGGTCACGGAGACGGCTGACCACGCGTCACCCCACAATCTGGCTGGACAGATTGGTAGGCCTAGGCCCTTCATGGGCTGTTGAGCCACGGGGTTGGGTTTGGATAAGGACCAGCAAAAACCCCATATGCAGGCAGGATAGGACACATTTGAGTTTAAAAGGGAAGGATGCTTTACGTGATCATGGGCCACGAGACATCCATTATTACGTGGATTCCGAACCACAGGACGTTTATTATATTATTATTTATCGTATGGCTTTTAGTGCCGGGAGTGTCAGAGGACATGTTAGGCTCGCCAGAGGCTGTAGCTGCTTCAAGCGGACACCCATAGGGTGAGCTTCAAGTTCCGTTCAATTTCAAGAAGTTCCAACTTTCGCTACCAGATGCCACTGATACCTAGTGGTGAACGTTGGAACTTTGATAGAGCGTTCCAACGAAATCTAACCAACAAATTTAGCCTCACACAAGTTTAGTCTGTGGATCTTTTACATGCCTTAAATCTATGACATGGGACTGCCAGCTTTACTTCCCTTCCAAAGGAAGGCACACTGAAGGATTTTAACGCTCTTAAAAAATCCTACTACTTCGGCCAAGTTTGAACCCGCTATCTTGGGCAAAGCAGTTCATCATACTACCAACTACGCCACCGAAGCCGCTACCACAGGACGCGATATCTAACTTCGAAAATATTACATGCACTGACCGGGAATCGAACCCTTGGTGAGAGTAAAGCAACTTGGCCACTGCACCATCACGCCCCCTTCACGTTTGAGTTGGACTCACGGGCAAAACATTCCTCGGCGGCTTCAGTGGCGTAGTTGGTAGCATGCTGAGCTCCTATGCCCCAGATCGCGGGTTCAAACCCGGCCGAAGACGTCGGATTTTTTAAGAGCGTTAAAATCCCTCAGTATGCCTTCCTTCGGAGGGGAAGTCAAGCCGCTGGGCCCATGCCATAGATTTATGGCATCTAAAAGAACCTTCCACTAACTACACTTGTGTGAAGCTAAAATTTGTAGGTTAGATTTGACTAACGCTATATTAGTTCCAACGTTCGTCGCCAGGTGCTGGTTGCAAAGGCATCTAGTAGCCATGTTCGCCCCAAGGTTTCGTGGCCATAGCGTTTGGTAGCAAAAGTAGGAACTACTTGAAAATTGATCGTCTGCAGTCCTTCTACATGATGCACAGATACAAAAAAAAAGGAAGGAAGATTTTAGTTTTACGTGACCGTTAATCGTGCGATCATGAGCCACGGGACCTCCTTTTTACGTGGAATCTGAACCACAGGACATGGCATTTCACTTCGAAAACCTCACATTGATCGGGGATCGAACCCGGTCCACCTTGGTGAGAGGCCAACAACTTGACCGCTGTGCCACCGCGCCCCCGATTCACAGATAACACACACTAATACAGTCATCACAATTATCAGACAGATTCTACACACACCCAAAGTGCACGTGGCTACATGACCGCGTGTTCGCAGCCCCTAAACTAAAGAACCAACCAACCCAAACATTTCTCTTCGGATTACCAAAGGGCCAGGATCTAGTTGGACCCATGATCTGTAGAGTAGGTTTCTTCATTTGTTAATGTTCGGCCGATCGTTTTTATTTTCGTATCCTCCTTGATATTAACATGTATCAAAATTACATTTCAATATCACAATTTAAATAATTACATGCATGTTTAATGATCCTAGAATAACGTCTTAATTTGGTATCTCTATAAAGCTTTCTGTCTAACATTTTGAATTTTCGGCTCAAATATTGTATTTATTCCGGATAGGGTGTATAATGACCAAATATACCCCCAGTTTAATATTTGTCTATTTGTTATGGGTTAGCGTCAAGACTACTGGAGCGAATGCCATAAAAGGCCATGAAAGTTGAAGGCTCGCGCTAAAATACCAAAATATTTAAGTAATGCAAAGGGGGTGAGAGGGTTAAGATGAAGCCTCAAATTTTGCCAGCAGTGCTGTTACACAATTCATGATATGCGGCTGTAGGTTCAGTAATGATTTCGTGGAATGCGCTCGAGAAGGCTGCAAAACACTCATTGCTTCCACGATAAGGCGAGAAGCAAATTATCCTGACATGCGTGTGTCTCAATCATGCATCTAACTTATATTGTAGGGTGATATTATTACCTGATGGCACATGCGCACGTTTCAAGTTTCGTATGCGGGCGAGTCTATGTGCTGCATCGTGAGTAAGAGGAGAGGAATGTTCACTTCCCTTGTTGCTATGGAAATGTTCACATCGGCTCCATACTGTCTGTATTACACTTTGGTTGGTTGGTTCTTAAGTTTAGGGGCTGCGACAACGCGGTCATGTAGCCCCGTGTACTTTCGGTGTGTGTAGAATCTGTTTGATAACCGGTGATAATTGTGATGACTGAATTAGTGTGTGTTATCTGTTTTTTTAATTCATGTAAGGACTGCAGACTTTTGAATTCTTCAAATAGTTCCTATTTTTGCTGCCAAATGCCACCGTCAACGACCACTAGTTCAGAACTTAGCTACCAGACGCCACCGCAGTCGGCTCTTGGCAACGAACGTAGGAACCTAAGAGCGTTGTTTACATTCTTAGCCTATACAATTTAGCTTCACACAGGTGTAATTAGTGGAAGGTTCTTTAACATGCCATAAATCTATGACATGGGACCGCCAGCTTTACTTCCCCTCCGAAGGAAGGCATACTGAGGGATTTTAACGCTCTTAAAAAATCCGACGACTTCGGTTTTGAACCCGGGATCTTGGGCATAGAAGCTCAGCATGCTACCAACTACGCCACCGAAGCCGCGTCTCCAAGAAGCACAGTACCAGTGAACCCCTCCGCTACTTTCCTTTTCCTCCTTACCCATCTACGCTGCCCTGGGCTCGGTTAGCTTAGGTTATTTAACCTTAGTCACCGGTTGCGGTGGCTGGTAACTCGCTACCTCGTGCCTCAATGGCATCGGGTGAGCGTGTGATCGAATCCCACCTCAGCAAGATGGTTTTCATGGTTTCTCATTTTCACTAGCAGGCAAATGCCGGGATGGCTCCTTTCAATAGGTCCAACTTCTGTGCGTTTGTCAGGCTATGAGGAACCCAGCGTGCTGCAGTCTTTTCATGTGGAGGTTATCCTTCAGGATGTGCCGCATAGTTTGATGACTGACTCCGAGTCTAACCTTGATGGATGGTCCACAGCAAGTTAACCTCCCCAATTGTTCAACACAAATTGACAGAGGACCTCTACCAAATATACTCTACTGGAGGAAGATTATGAAAATGAAAATCCACAGCCTGTTCCAGTCGTCCGACCATGTCAGGGATGGATGAATGAAGCCCGCCCCCCATCTAGCGGCGAGGATATGAACTGTGAGGGGGCCGAAGCCTGTCGCAATTCTCAGGGGCAATGATTAAATGAATGACAGATGAAATGAAATGATAGTGGAGTGTGTTGCTGGAATTAAAGTTTTGACAGGGAAAACCGGAGTACCCGGAGAAAAACCTGTCTGCCTTCGCTTTGTCCAGCACAAATCTCACATGGAGTGACCGGGATTTGAACCACTGACCCAGCTGTGAGAGGCCGGTGCGCTGCCGCCTAAGCCACGGAGGCTTCTGGAGGAAGATAATGCGATTCGAAATTTTCTAGCAAAGTCTATTCATCGTACATCCGCTCTGTCTCTCACATCTCGTATGAAGCAGTACCGTAGGGGGATATTTCACAAGTATGTATGTATGTAGCTCTCCAATACGAGACAAGAGGGGATTCTTGTTCCTTTCTTTATAAAAGTTAAGATACGGTACCATATTTTGAAGGTAGGAGTAAACTTCTCCCCGAAGTCCTGAAGTGAACTGTCGAGACTATATTATGGGGACGCCAGAATATTATATGCAATGTTCGTGTCTGGCGGCATCACAAGGGAGTCAGCAAGAAGCGCGGCTCTCACAACCAGACAAAGCCAATATTCTCTCTCACAAAGATCGCAGATTCAGCTTGTCGATAACAGGTCGCTCGCTCCAAGACATGCTCTGTAGTTCAGAGAAAAATCTAAGCAATCAGTGCTTTTTAGCCTATTTTCAATTTTGAAAAAATAGGCTTATGAGATCACCTTTTGTCCGTGTGTGTGTGCGTGTGTGTGTGAGGAGTGTGTGTGGGTGTGTCCCTAATAAAATCTAAACGACTGGAGCGATTTCAATGAAACTCGGTAAGTTCATAGCACTATTCCGGGCGACCCCGACCGTGCCCTTCAAATTTTGTTACGTCTCACCAATTCAAAATGGAGGCGGTGGGTAGTTTATTGGCTGAGGAATAACCTACCCACCAAGGGAAGATGATTAAGAAAAGGAAGTAGATTTTGGATTGGAGAAAAAGGATAGAAAAATAGGAGGAGAGTCCCACAAAATTAATAAGTTTGACTTTAAACACACTTAAAGGTGGTTGCCACCGAAAATCCGCTCTCGGATACCTAAAATGAGTAAGGACTTGGTCTAAGCTGACGAGAAACACAGATAGAACTTGGGCGGTTTGCAAGAGAGTGGCTTTCGTATAATCCCTCTCAAGCATATATAAAACTACTATGGGGAAGAGTGATGGTCTGGCAAGACTGAGAGTACCAAATTTACAGTATGTCTGCTCAAAGAAATTCGTTTTTGCAAAATAATTCGAAGAATGCCAATGATTTAACTCGGGTTTGGTATTTTCAATTTCCAAAATTATGGAGTTCCTGTAAAGGCGACCAAGTGTCTCTAAGAAGGAAAATGATAAAAGATTATACCTTATGGAGTAATTTTGGTAAATGAACCAATGGTTGCATTGGAAAATGGCTAAGCTTTTACTCAGCGAGGAGCCGGCTAAAAGTTTAGACAAAAAGAAACACTTGTCTTTTAGAAAACTGACCATAAGTTTTCGGAGAGGGTCTCCACAAGCAGGTAGCTGGCTTAGCGAGCTTTACTTGCCTTACTGGCCAATTAGAATTAGCTATTAAAGCTAATAGGAACTTTAGTGAGATGAAAATTAAGAGTTCTTGCTGAAATGCAACAAATGGTGAAAGCCCTATTAATGATTTTAATGGCATTGAGTAGGGAGAGCCAAGGAAGACAGGATTTTGCCTAAACTTTGTTTTAGAAAATGAAAAAGCGAAAAGAAACGCTTCATTTATTTAACAATTCAAAGAAGTTTGAGGAAATTAACAATTATGTAATATAATTTTGACAAACATAGTTCATTTGAACTTTTAACAAACGGGGTCGCAGACCTCCCAACATTAAACGATTGCTCCAGGCAATTGACAATTTATGAGGTTTAAAACCTTACATGTTTCTAAAATCTTTATAAGATTTAAACAAATAACCAATGAAGTAATTAAAGTTGGAACGTTAATTGGAGTACAAAGAGTGTACCTTAAGAAATTCCTGAGAGAATATTCTAGAAAGAGTGAAAACTTTTAAAATAACAATAAGAAAAACATGAAGAATAAGATAGAAGTTCCTACAACTTCTTATATTTATACAGAATTAACGTTGGTTATTATGCAAATAAGGGCAGGTCACTTACTGTGAAACCTGAAGAAAGTTAAAAGGAAGGTTCTAGACTTCCCAAGTTTGAGTAGGAATCACTAGCCAAATGGGACAGTTTCCATTTCGTGAAACCTGAACATGACTCGCTCAAGAGTTTAAAGAATTGTTTTCCCTGATTATAGGAAAGGAATAATGTGAATTTGAATCGTGTGTCACACACGTAATTATACAGAATTTAATTAATGTTAAACTAGCAAAGTTGGAAGGGCACTTCGTGAGTGACACCTTATAGAAAAGTTACAATTTTATTAATATGGGTTGTTAGTAGAAGGTTGAGGAAAGATCATTGGGATATAGGATCAATGTTCATGGCCGTATTTAATGTAAACGGACGATCGCGACGCGGTAGAAACGTGGAGCAAGCACTGGTTATCACTGCAGTCTATAAAGATGGATGCAAAGTTCACTATAGAAACACTAAAGTTTATGAGAAAGAAAATTATTGCAAATATGGAAATAACTGATTGCACTATATAGGTGAGAGTCTATTTCTTGAGAAAGTTGTGAGTTACAATTAAATGTGCCATAGAACATTCCAGCGGTTCCAGCGGTGGAAGAAAGTTAGCTATTGAGCTTTTAATTCAGAAATGAGATTCTTCAATTTTAAATAGCATACTCACAAGTGAGTGAAAATTTCAACGGCAGGACTTGTAGATGAAATACCGAATCTAGAAGGTTCCAGAACGACCTTAGTAGAAAAATGGGGTTGAGAAAATCCAACGGAGGAACTAGCTTGGTGAATTATAGACAGCGGGTATTAGGTAATATCCCACGTAGTGAGAGGATTTCTCATTTGAATAGCTTAAGAAAAGCTCTTTTTTAGTAAGATTAGCTTATACGAGCAAAAGCTCAACATGACAAATCCCACGAAGAATGATTTTTGCCCCAAAATAAATAATTTCACACTGTCTATAAAAGTATCGTTAAAAGCACGTGGAAGTTAAAACCATGAAGATGAGGTTAAAACTTTTAAGATGGTACTTATCTTGATTTCATGTTGAAGGCGAAGTTCCTTTAGATGACAACTACCTTGCCAACATGGCGTAGAAGAGAGCGTGCCTCTTGGTTTGAGGAGACTAGCTCGAGAGGAGCTTTAACTGACCGAGTCAACTGCCGATTGCGAAGTGAGACCTGCTCAACGGAGCACGGAGGGTTCAAGGTAGGGAAAAAGAGTGGGGGGTAGGAGACAAAAGGAGAACATATAAACATTGCCAACTTTAAAACAAAAAATTGATCTTCTCTTGCTGAGCCGGTCTTCAAAGAGTTGATAACAGATGATACTAGCACAGCATGGTGAGTAAAAGAGTAGACGTAGTTCTCTTGCTCATGGAGATAATAGCTGGCGATGGCAGCAAAATCTGGTGGCCAGATGGAGAAGGAATTCCTCTTGCGCGAGGAAGAGTTGAAGAGCTTCAGAGATTCGCTGCTAGATGACGCTAGGTGAGTCACAGAGAATATATATCTAGAACAGACTCAAGAAGACATAAGAGATTTGCCCATCAAGGAGAAAACAGAAGATCACTGTTGGTGTTTGACAAAGAGGAAGGAAGAAATGAACATGCAAGGAGCAATAAAAATTATATCTCAGGTACCGTGTATTCAAAGAATACACCATACTGGGGGGGGGGGGGGGAGAAAACACCAACAGAGAGCAAATAAGCAGTTACACATTTAATGGAAGAGGAGCGATCAAAGACAGGGGTCTTGTAATCAAACCGTTAGTGGTCAAGACTCTGACCACCCTGACTCTCCCATCTCTTCCAGGATAACACTCGGTCACTCTACCGGAAGTCCAGACTAGAGGGGGAGAAACATCCCTAACCAAGACCAAGTCCCCCACTTTAATGTCGGGACTGGAAAGAAACCACTTCTGCCTCCGTTGCAAGGAAGTTAAATATTCCAAGTTCCATCTCTTCCAAAAAGAATTACGAAGGGCTTCAAGTTTACGCCAAGCGATAGGTAGATTAGAATCCCTGTAAGAATTGGGGAGAGGAGGAGGGGCAGAAAGAGAAGTGCCGATAAGGAAGTGACCAGGGGTGAGTGGAAGTAGGTCATCAGGGTCATTGGAAAGCGGAGTTAAATAACGAGAATTAACAACATCTTCAATCACAAAATAACTAGAAGCTGAGGGAAATAAAGCACTAGTAAAGATTACGATACGATGCGAAAGAAGAATTGACAAGTTTAAACAAAGCGTATAGAAACAAGTACATCTATTAAGGATAAGAATATACCAAATAAACAAAGAAACTATGCGAGTAGAAAGCAAGAACGCCATAGTTAACAAACGAGTAGCCATAAACAATGACCTTAAGTTACAATAAGCATCAAATGGGTTACTCAGAAAAATACTTAAGTCAGCGAGAAACGTGACGTGACAAGTATGAATACAAAAACACATCGAATGTAACGACGAGAAAAAGTAAGTTTGTTCATCAATGAATAATAAGATCGCAAAATATGTAAGCAAAGTACAATACATAAGCGCGTAAAGGATATGCGACGATGTTACGAGACAAGAATCGAAGCAATTGTAGAATACGAGCGTGAGTAAGTGGAAGACAAAAGCAAGCGCGGCCTTGACCCACATAGTACAACGAGATAAGGCATATAAATAGCTGAAAGAGTCCTTAACTGGAACAAGTTTATTTTGGTGATGAGTTGAACGGCTTCTGTACTTGCAGGAGCGACTCACTAGACAATGGTTGGCAATCAGCCAGAGTTGAGATAAGGGAGTCTTGTTTTGACCTTTGGCAATCGTACAGGAAATAAACAACAACTTGGCCTTCCTCAGACTTGTATACAAACAAGTTTGAAAAACAAGCAGTTCAAAGTACACAAACAGCACTAGTTGAATCAGCTGTAACTTAAAGCAGATATTCAGGTTGGACGGCATGCAGTCAATCGTAACTTGGACGTGAACAAACAATTTAAAGCCATATGAAATAAAGTAGGAAATCAATTTCGCATAATTGAGAGGATCACGGAATCCGACATTTTTTGACAGAAAAAGGCTTGATTCTTCCGAAATAGGAAGGGAAGCCGGGACATTGAGAAGGGGGTTATGCATAAGAATAGTTATTCTAGACGTTAGAGAATTCAGATTTTCAAGCGGTTTCAAAAGCGGCTTCCAAATGTGAGGAAGGAGGAGGGAGCCGGCCGTGGCCGTCCTTCCAAATAACGAAAGAAGTGAAACATGGCTTACAGCGAAGTGATGGTGACTGATAGCCATGGTTTTACACAAGGGGAAGATGGTTTTCGAGAAAGGGTTTAAGCAATTACCTGCTATAAAAATGACATGAGAAGGTAAACGAAATAACACAAAGCAAGGCGAACTTGAATTGCCATCTTGTGCGGGAAGAAAGAAAAACCATTTAAACAACTTACAGAGGTAGTGTAGTTGTTCACGATAAGACATCGTTTCGGCAAGTGTTTTTCAAAATTATTGAGATCTGAAACATGAGCGTTCTCTTTTTCAGAAATGGGATTTATGTCAGCTGTAACGAAATGACATTGCGCTTTGGTTTGAACACTGGGATATTGGATTTCACCAGTAATAACCCAACCAAAATCGGTGTCTCTGGTGACCACGGTTGAAGATAACTTGCGTGTTTGTTTGCGAATGCACTTCCAAAAAACATTGGCACTGAAAAGTACATCAATGGGACTTTGAGCATTAAACTGAGGATCAGCTAACCTTAAGTGCGAAGGAATCTTTAATCCGGAGGTATTAATACAGCTGCTAGGAGTGTCCTTGCCAATACTGGTAAGAATGAGGCAGTTTATGTTAAGATTGGTGTTTCTTTGGCAAACGTCTCTGATTTTCAATTTTGAAGACTGCAAGACTTGAGTTTTCAAATTGTCAATGCCGGTCACATTGATAGAAGTCGGTGATGACGAAAGACCTAGTTTTTTAATCAACGATTGCGAAACAAAATTATGAGTTGAAGCGGAATCGAGAAGACCACGGGTTCGAACCCAATTTCCAAATTTATCTTGGATTTCGAATTGTACAGTGGTCAAAAGGGTTTGCGCACTGTGAGAAGTTTCGGCGTTAGAAATGCAGGAAGAAGCATTAGTTTGTTCGGAGCGGCTCTGCAAGGAGCTTGAAGAGGCGGGTGCTGGTGACCTCGATTTATCGTGAACGTGCAATAAAGAATGATGCGGTTTTTTGCAATGAAAACAGAGATTGGATGACGTGCAGTTTGAAGAAGAATGCTTAGGTGACAAGCAATTGAAACAATGTTTGCTATTGAAGACAAACTTCCTTCGATCTTCGACAGACAATTCTTTAAAGGATTTGCACGAATACAATGTGTGAAGCTTTTTACAGAGCGTGCATTTTAAAGATTTGTTGGGCGGCCTGATATGTTCTCTTAAATGATTGAAAGAAGAACGGGTTTGCTTGTTCTCGACAGATGGGGGCTGATGTCCCTTTGAAGAAGCAAGTTTTTTTTTCAAATATTTGACACTGATGATTCGTTTCGACCTTTTCGCACTGAAATGCGAGTGCTGTAAGAACTTGGCATCGGCTGTTAAGAAACGAGATTAAGTGTTCAAATGAAAATTCTTCCTTGCGAGCGAGTTCAATTTCCCAAGCCTTTAAAGTTGAAAAATCGAATCTTGATGTAGCCAGATGAATGAGTATGGTGTCCCATGTTTGGACAGGCTGCTTAAGTTGGTATAATGCTCTGACATTTAACTGTATAGAGTCTAAGAAGTCTCTTAAAGAGGTGACGTCATTAGGTTTGACAGCTGGCAAGTTGGAGAGACAGCGGATATGACGAGCGACACTCAAACGTAAATTGCCATATCTCTCTTTAAGGAGATTAAAGGCGATGTGGTAGTTGTCTGCGCTTAAAGGCAGTGACTCCACTAAGGCTAAGGCCTCACATTCCAAAGAAGTACGGAGGAAGTAGAATTTATGAATATCGGGGATCTCAGTATTTTCATGAATTAGGGAGCAGTAAAGTTCATAAAAAGAATACCATTCACCTTCCTTGCCTGAGAAGTGAGGTAGGCTTATCTTAGGAAGTAACGGTTTCGGTTTGTTCTTGTGAACTGAAGCGGGTGCGAACTGGGCCGGATTGATGACCCTAGTGTCCGGTTCTGAGATATTGCGGATCAGTTGGTGGGCCTTTGCAATCCCTTCAAAGTACAAGGGTTCGACCTCGTCCCGATCCGATTGAAGTTCTGGGCAAGCGGATTCAATCTCGGTTTGAATTTGATCGTAATAATCATAAGACCGTTCGTACAACTTAAGGCGATGTGTCAAGATGTCTAAATCACACTCGGCGGGATTTAATTTGCTGATGAAATTTCTGAATCTGGTGAGTTGCCCTTTATAGGAAGAACGTCTGGCAATGAGAGTTTCATCTTTTTCAGTAGGAGCCATGACAAAGAGAATAAATTGAAATACAACTCACGAAACTGTTGAACTTTGGAGATGCTGTCAAGCTGGCAGCAGCGAATGGATAGAAAGAACAGGACACACCAAAGGAGACAGGAGCGGCCTCTTTCCCCTTCACAGGCTTTGCATGATGTAGATATAGCTGAAAAATCCAAAGCAGATATTAATAATTTGCAAAGTATTGTCAAATGACACTTTTTTAAAAAGAAAAAATTGAAAATGGACTCTCCCGGGTTTCGGCACCAAACTTTGAGTAGTTTATTGGCTGAGGAATAACCCACCCACCAAGGGAAGATGATTAAGAAAAGGAAGTAGATTTTGGATTGGAGAAAAAGGATAGAAAAATAGGAGGAGAGTCCCACAAAATTAATAAGTTTGACCTTAAACACACTTAAAGGTGGTTGCCACCGAAAATCCGCTCTCGGATACCTAAAATGAGTAAGGACTTGGTCTAAGCTGACGAGAAACACAGATAGAACTTGGGCGGTTTGCAAGAGAGTGGCTTTCGTATAATCCCTCTCAAGCATGTATAAAACTACTATGGGGAAGAGTGATGGTCTGGCAAGACTGAGAGTACCAAATTTACAGTATGTCTGCTCAAAGAAATTCGTTTTTGCAAAATAATTCGAAGAATGCCAATGATTTAACTCGGGTTTGGTATTTTCAATTTCCAAAATTATGGAGTTCCTGTAAAGGCGACCAAGTGTCTCTAAGAAGGAAAATGATAAAAGATTATACCTTATGGAGTAATTTTGGTAAATGAACCAATGGTTGCATTGGAAAATGGCTAAGCTTTTACTCAGCGAGGAGCCGGCTAAAAGTTTAGACAAAAAGAAACACTTGTCTTTTAGAAAACTGACCATAAGTTTTCGGAGAGGGTCTCCACAAGCAGGTAGCTGGCTTAGCGAGCTTTACTTGCCTTACTGGCCAATTAGAATTAGCTATTAAAGCTAATAGGAACTTTAGTGAGATGAAAATTAAGAGTTCTTGCTGAAATGCAACAAATGGTGAAAGCCCTATTAATGATTTTAATGGCATTGAGTAGGGAGAGCCAAGGAAGACAGGATTTTGCCTAAACTTTGTTTTAGAAAATGAAAAAGCGAAAAGAAACGCTTCATTTATTTAACAATTCAAAGAAGTTTGAGGAAATTAACAATTATGTAATATAATTTTGACAAACATAGTTCATTTGAACTTTTAACAAACGGGGTCGCAGACCTCCCAACATTAAACGATTGCTCCAGGCAATTGACAATTTATGAGGTTTAAAACCTTACATGTTTCTAAAATCTTTATAAGATTTAAACAAATAACCAATGAAGTAATTAAAGTTGGAACGTTAATTGGAGTACAAAGAGTGTACCTTAAGAAATTCCTGAGAGAATATTCTAGAAAGAGTGAAAACTTTTAAAATAACAATAAGAAAAACATGAAGAATAAGATAGAAGTTCCTACAACTTCTTATATTTATACAGAATTAACGTTGGTTATTATGCAAATAAGGGCAGGTCACTTACTGTGAAACCTGAAGAAAGTTAAAAGGAAGGTTCTAGACTTCCCAAGTTTGAGTAGGAATCACTAGCCAAATGGGACAGTTTCCATTTCGTGAAACCTGAACATGACTCGCTCAAGAGTTTAAAGAATTGTTTTCCCTGATTATAGGAAAGGAACAATGTGAATTTGAATCGTGTGTCACACACGTAATTATACAGAATTTAATTAATGTTAAACTAGCAAAGTTGGAAGGGCACTTCGTGAGTGACACCTTATAGAAAAGTTACAATTTTATTAATATGGGTTGTTAGTAGAAGGTTGAGGAAAGATCATTGGGATATAGGATCAATGTTCATGGCCGTATTTAATGTAAACGGACGATCGCGACGCGGTAGAAACGTGGAGCAAGCACTGGTTATCACTGCAGTCTATAAAGATGGATGCAAAGTTCACTATAGAAACACTAAAGTTTATGAGAAAGAAAATTATTGCAATTATGGAAATAACTGATTGCACTATATAGGTGAGAGTCTATTTCTTGAGAAAGTTGTGAGTTACAATTAAATGTGCCATAGAACATTCCAGCGGTTCCAGCGGTGGAAGAAAGTTAGCTATTGAGCTTTTAATTCAGAAATGAGATTCTTCAATTTTAAATAGCATACTCACAAGTGAGTGAAAATTTCAACGGCAGGACTTGTAGATGAAATACCGAATCTAGAAGGTTCCAGAACGACCTTAGTAGAAAAATGGGGTTGAGAAAATCCAACGGAGGAACTAGCTTGGTGAATTATAGACAGCGGGTATTAGGTAATATCCCACGTAGTGAGAGGATTTCTCATTTGAATAGCTTAAGAAAAGCTCTTTTTTAGTAAGATTAGCTTATACGAGCAAAAGCTCAACATGACAAATCCCACGAAGAATGATTTTTGCCCCAAAATAAATAATTTCACACTGTCTATAAAAGTATCGTTAAAAGCACGTGGAAGTTAAAACCATGAAGATGAGGTTAAAACTTTTAAGATGGTACTTATCTTGATTTCATGTTGAAGGCGAAGTTCCTTTAGATGACAACTACCTTGCCAACATGGCGTAGAAGAGAGCGTGCCTCTTGGTTTGAGGAGACTAGCTCGAGAGGAGCTTTAACTGACCGAGTCAACTGCCGATTGCGAAGTGAGACCTGCTCAACGGAGCACGGAGGGTTCAAGGTAGGGAAAAAGAGTGGGGGGTAGGAGACAAAAGGAGAACATATAAACATTGCCAACTTTAAAACAAAAAATTGATCTTCTCTTGCTGAGCCGGTCTTCAAAGAGTTGATAACAGATGATACTAGCACAGCATGGTGAGTAAAAGAGTAGACGTAGTTCTCTTGCTCATGGAGATAATAGCTGGCGATGGCAGCAAAATCTGGTGGCCAGATGGAGAAGGAATTCCTCTTGCGCGAGGAAGAGTTGAAGAGCTTCAGAGATTCGCTGCTAGATGACGCTAGGTGAGTCACAGAGAATATATATCTAGAACAGACTCAAGAAGACATAAGAGATTTGCCCATCAAGGAGAAAACAGAAGATCACTGTTGGTGTTTGACAAAGAGGAAGGAAGAAATGAACATGCAAGGAGCAATAAAAATTATATCTCAGGTACCGTGTATTCAAAGAATACACCATACTGGGGGGGGGGGGGGGGGGAGAAAACACCAACAGAGAGCAAATAAGCAGTTACACATTTAATGGAAGAGGAGCGATCAAAGACAGGGGTCTTGTAATCAAACCGTTAGTGGTCAAGACTCTGACCACCCTGACTCTCCCATCTCTTCCAGGATAACACTCGGTCACTCTACCGGAAGTCCAGACTAGAGGGGGAGAAACATCCCTAACCAAGACCAAGTCCCCCACTTTAATGTCGGGACTGGAAAGAAACCACTTCTGCCTCCGTTGCAAGGAAGTTAAATATTCCAAGTTCCATCTCTTCCAAAAAGAATTACGAAGGGCTTCAAGTTTACGCCAAGCGATAGGTAGATTAGAATCCCTGTAAGAATTGGGGAGAGGAGGAGGGGCAGAAAGAGAAGTGCCGATAAGGAAGTGACCAGGGGTGAGTGGAAGTAGGTCATCAGGGTCATTGGAAAGCGGAGTTAAATAACGAGAATTAACAACATCTTCAATCACAAAATAACTAGAAGCTGAGGGAAATAAAGCACTAGTAAAGATTACGATACGATGCGAAAGAAGAATTGACAAGTTTAAACAAAGCGTATAGAAACAAGTACATCTATTAAGGATAAGAATATACCAAATAAACAAAGAAACTATGCGAGTAGAAAGCAAGAACGCCATAGGTAACAAACGAGTAGCCATAAACAATGACCTTAAGTTACAATAAGCATCAAATGGGTTACTCAGAAAAATACTTAAGTCAGCGAGAAACGTGACGTGACAAGTATGAATACAAAAACACATCGAATGTAACGACGAGAAAAAGTAAGTTTGTTCATCAATGAATAATAAGATCGCAAAATATGTAAGCAAAGTACAATACATAAGCGCGTAAAGGATATGCGACGATGTTACGAGACAAGAATCGAAGCAATTGTAGAATACGAGCGTGAGTAAGTGGAAGACAAAAGCAAGCGCGGCCTTGACCCACATAGTACAACGAGATAAGGCATATAAATAGCTGAAAGAGTCCTTAACTGGAACAAGTTTATTTTGGTGATGAGTTGAACGGCTTCTGTACTTGCAGGAGCGACTCACTAGACAATGGTTGGCAATCAGCCAGAGTTGAGATAAGGGAGTCTTGTTTTGACCTTTGGCAATCGTACAGGAAATAAACAACAACTTGGCCTTCCTCAGACTTGTATACAAACAAGTTTGAAAAACAAGCAGTTCAAAGTACACAAACAGCACTAGTTGAATCAGCTGTAACTTAAAGCAGATATTCAGGTTGGACGGCATGCAGTCAATCGTAACTTGGACGTGAACAAACAATTTAAAGCCATATGAAATAAAGTAGGAAATCAATTTCGCATAATTGAGAGGATCACGGAATCCGACATTTTTTGACAGAAAAAGGCTTGATTCTTCCGAAATAGGAAGGGAAGCCGGGACATTGAGAAGGGGGTTATGCATAAGAATAGTTATTCTAGACGTTAGAGAATTCAGATTTTCAAGCGGTTTCAAAAGCGGCTTCCAAATGTGAGGAAGGAGGAGGGAGCCGGCCGTGGCCGTCCTTCCAAATAACGAAAGAAGTGAAACATGGCTTACAGCGAAGTGATGGTGACTGATAGCCATGGTTTTACACAAGGGGAAGATGGTTTTCGAGAAAGGGTTTAAGCAATTACCTGCTATAAAAAATGACATGAGAAGGTAAACGAAATAACACAAAGCAAGGCGAACTTGAATTGCCATCTTGTGCGGGAAGAAAGAAAAACCATTTAAACAACTTACAGAGGTAGTGTAGTTGTTCACGATAAGACATCGTTTCGGCAAGTGTTTTTCAAAATTATTGAGATCTGAAACATGAGCGTTCTCTTTTTCAGAAATGGGATTTATGTCAGCTGTAACGAAATGACATTGCGCTTTGGTTTGAACACTGGGATATTGGATTTCACCAGTAATAACCCAACCAAAATCGGTGTCTCTGGTGACCACGGTTGAAGATAACTTGCGTGTTTGTTTGCGAATGCACTTCCAAAAAACATTGGCACTGAAAAGTACATCAATGGGACTTTGAGCATTAAACTGAGGATCAGCTAACCTTAAGTGCGAAGGAATCTTTAATCCGGAGGTATTAATACAGCTGCTAGGAGTGTCCTTGCCAATACTGGTAAGAATGAGGCAGTTTATGTTAAGATTGGTGTTTCTTTGGCAAACGTCTCTGATTTTCAATTTTGAAGACTGCAAGACTTGAGTTTTCAAATTGTCAATGCCGGTCACATTGATAGAAGTCGGTGATGACGAAAGACCTAGTTTTTTAATCAACGATTGCGAAACAAAATTATGAGTTGAAGCGGAATCGAGAAGACCACGGGTTCGAACCCAATTTCCAAATTTATCTTGGATTTCGAATTGTACAGTGGTCAAAAGGGTTTGCGCACTGTGAGAAGTTTCGGCGTTAGAAATGCAGGAAGAAGCATTAGTTTGTTCGGAGCGGCTCTGCAAGGAGCTTGAAGAGGCGGGTGCTGGTGACCTCGATTTATCGTGAACGTGCAATAAAGAATGATGCGGTTTTTTGCAATGAAAACAGAGATTGGATGACGTGCAGTTTGAAGAAGAATGCTTAGGTGACAAGCAATTGAAACAATGTTTGCTATTGAAGACAAACTTCCTTCGATCTTCGACAGACAATTCTTTAAAGGATTTGCACGAATACAATGTGTGAAGCTTTTTACAGAGCGTGCATTTTAAAGATTTGTTGGGCGGCCTGATATGTTCTCTTAAATGATTGAAAGAAGAACGGGTTTGCTTGTTCTCGACAGATGGGGGCTGATGTCCCTTTGAAGAAGCAAGTTTTTTTTTCAAATATTTGACACTGATGATTCGTTTCGACCTTTTCGCACTGAAATGCGAGTGCTGTAAGAACTTGGCATCGGCTGTTAAGAAACGAGATTAAGTGTTCAAATGAAAATTCTTCCTTGCGAGCGAGTTCAATTTCCCAAGCCTTTAAAGTTGAAAAATCGAATCTTGATGTAGCCAGATGAATGAGTATGGTGTCCCATGTTTGGACAGGCTGCTTAAGTTGGTATAATGCTCTGACATTTAACTGTATAGAGTCTAAGAAGTCTCTTAAAGAGGTGACGTCATTAGGTTTGACAGCTGGCAAGTTGGAGAGACAGCGGATATGACGAGCGACACTCAAACGTAAATTGCCATATCTCTCTTTAAGGAGATTAAAGGCGATGTGGTAGTTGTCTGCGCTTAAAGGCAGTGACTCCACTAAGGCTAAGGCCTCACATTCCAAAGAAGTACGGAGGAAGTAGAATTTATGAATATCGGGGATCTCAGTATTTTCATGAATTAGGGAGCAGTAAAGTTCATAAAAAGAATACCATTCACCTTCCTTGCCTGAGAAGTGATGTAGGCTTATCTTAGGAAGTAACGGTTTCGGTTTGTTCTTGTGAACTGAAGCGGGTGCGAACTGGGCCGGATTGATGACCCTAGTGTCCGGTTCTGAGATATTGCGGATCAGTTGGTGGGCCTTTGCAATCCCTTCAAAGTACAAGGGTTCGACCTCGTCCCGATCCGATTGAAGTTCTGGGCAAGCGGATTCAATCTCGGTTTGAATTTGATCGTAATAATCATAAGACCGTTCGTACAACTTAAGGCGATGTGTCAAGATGTCTAAATCACACTCGGCGGGATTTAATTTGCTGATGAAATTTCTGAATCTGGTGAGTTGCCCTTTATAGGAAGAACGTCTGGCAATGAGAGTTTCATCTTTTTCAGTAGGAGCCATGACAAAGAGAATAAATTGAAATACAACTCACGAAACTGTTGAACTTTGGAGATGCTGTCAAGCTGGCAGCAGCGAATGGATAGAAAGAACAGGACACACCAAAGGAGACAGGAGCGGCCTCTTTCCCCTTCACAGGCTTTGCATGATGTAGATATAGCTGAAAAATCCAAAGCAGATATTAATAATTTGCAAAGTATTGTCAAATGACACTTTTTTAAAAAGAAAAAATTGAAAATGGACTCTCCCGGGTTTCGGCACCAAACTTTGAGTAGTTTATTGGCTGAGGAATAACCCACCCACCAAGGGAAGATGATTAAGAAAAGGAAGTAGATTTTGGATTGGAGAAAAAGGATAGAAAAATAGGAGGAGAGTCCCACAAAATTAATAAGTTTGACCTTAAACACACTTAAAGGTGGTTGCCACCGAAAATCCGCTCTCGGATACCTAAAATGAGTAAGGACTTGGTCTAAGCTGACGAGAAACACAGATAGAACTTGGGCGGTTTGCAAGAGAGTGGCTTTCGTATAATCCCTCTCAAGCATGTATAAAACTACTATGGGGAAGAGTGATGGTCTGGCAAGACTGAGAGTACCAAATTTACAGTATGTCTGCTCAAAGAAATTCGTTTTTGCAAAATAATTCGAAGAATGCCAATGATTTAACTCGGGTTTGGTATTTTCAATTTCCAAAATTATGGAGTTCCTGTAAAGGCGACCAAGTGTCTCTAAGAAGGAAAATGATAAAAGATTATACCTTATGGAGTAATTTTGGTAAATGAACCAATGGTTGCATTGGAAAATGGCTAAGCTTTTACTCAGCGAGGAGCCGGCTAAAAGTTTAGACAAAAAGAAACACTTGTCTTTTAGAAAACTGACCATAAGTTTTCGGAGAGGGTCTCCACAAGCAGGTAGCTGGCTTAGCGAGCTTTACTTGCCTTACTGGCCAATTAGAATTAGCTATTAAAGCTAATAGGAACTTTAGTGAGATGAAAATTAAGAGTTCTTGCTGAAATGCAACAAATGGTGAAAGCCCTATTAATGATTTTAATGGCATTGAGTAGGGAGAGCCAAGGAAGACAGGATTTTGCCTAAACTTTGTTTTAGAAAATGAAAAAGCGAAAAGAAACGCTTCATTTATTTAACAATTCAAAGAAGTTTGAGGAAATTAACAATTATGTAATATAATTTTGACAAACATAGTTCATTTGAACTTTTAACAAACGGGGTCGCAGACCTCCCAACATTAAACGATTGCTCCAGGCAATTGACAATTTATGAGGTTTAAAACCTTACATGTTTCTAAAATCTTTATAAGATTTAAACAAATAACCAATGAAGTAATTAAAGTTGGAACGTTAATTGGAGTACAAAGAGTGTACCTTAAGAAATTCCTGAGAGAATATTCTAGAAAGAGTGAAAACTTTTAAAATAACAATAAGAAAAACATGAAGAATAAGATAGAAGTTCCTACAACTTCTTATATTTATACAGAATTAACGTTGGTTATTATGCAAATAAGGGCAGGTCACTTACTGTGAAACCTGAAGAAAGTTAAAAGGAAGGTTCTAGACTTCCCAAGTTTGAGTAGGAATCACTAGCCAAATGGGACAGTTTCCATTTCGTGAAACCTGAACATGACTCGCTCAAGAGTTTAAAGAATTGTTTTCCCTGATTATAGGAAAGGAACAATGTGAATTTGAATCGTCTGTCACACACGTAATTATACAGAATTTAATTAATGTTAAACTAGCAAAGTTGGAAGGGCACTTCGTGAGTGACACCTTATAGAAAAGTTACAATTTTATTAATATGGGTTGTTAGTAGAAGGTTGAGGAAAGATCATTGGGATATAGGATCAATGTTCATGGCCGTATTTAATGTAAACGGACGATCGCGACGCGGTAGAAACGTGGAGCAAGCACTGGTTATCACTGTAGTCTATAAAGATGGATGCAAAGTTCACTATAGAAACACTAAAGTTTATGAGAAAGAAAATTATTGCAATTATGGAAATAACTGATTGCACTATATAGGTGAGAGTCTATTTCTTGAGAAAGTTGTGAGTTACAATTAAATGTGCCATAGAACATTCCAGCGGTTCCAGCGGTGGAAGAAAGTTAGCTATTGAGCTTTTAATTCAGAAATGAGATTCTTCAATTTTAAATAGCATACTCACAAGTGAGTGAAAATTTCAACGGCAGGACTTGTAGATGAAATACCGAATCTAGAAGGTTCCAGAACGACCTTAGTAGAAAAATGGGGTTGAGAAAATCCAACGGAGGAACTAGCTTGGTGAATTATAGACAGCGGGTATTAGGTAATATCCCACGTAGTGAGAGGATTTCTCATTTGAATAGCTTAAGAAAAGCTCTTTTTTAGTAAGATTAGCTTATACGAGCAAAAGCTCAACATGGCAAATCCCACGAAGAATGATTTTTGCCCCAAAATAAATAATTTCACACTGTCTATAAAAGTATCGTTAAAAGCACGTGGAAGTTAAAACCATGAAGATGAGGTTAAAACTTTTAAGATGGTACTTATCTTGATTTCATGTTGAAGGCGAAGTTCCTTTAGATGATAACTACCTTGCCAACATGGCGTAGAAGAGAGTGTGCCTCTTGGTTTGAGGAGACTAGCTCGAGAGGAGCTTTAACTGACCGAGTCAACTGCCGATTGCGAAGTGAGACCTGCTCAACGGAGCACGGAGGGTTCAAGGTAGGGAAAAAGAGTGGGGGGTAGGAGACAAAAGGAGAACATATAAACATTGCCAACTTTAAAACAAAAAATTGATCTTCTCTTGCTGAGCCGGTCTTCAAAGAGTTGATAACAGATGATACTAGCACAGCATGGTGAGTAAAAGAGTAGACGTAGTTCTCTTGCTCATGGAGATAATATCTGGCGATGGCAGCAAAATCTGGTGGCCAGATGGAGAAGGAATTCCTCTTGCGCGAGGAAGAGTTGAAGAGCTTCAGAGATTCGCTGCTAGATGACGCTCGGTGAGTCACAGAGAATATATATCTAGAACAGACTCAAGAAGACATAAGAGATTTGCCCATCAAGGAGAAAACAGAAGATCACTGTTGGTGTTTGACAAAGAGGAAGGAAGAAATGAACATGCAAGGAGCAATAAAAATTATATCTCAGGTACCGTGTATTCAAAGAATACACCAGGCGGTGCGAAATATTTCACCAGAATTCAATATCGTCGAAACTATTACCGTTATCACCCTGGAATTTTGTATGGTGACAGAGGAAACTACTAGAAGTTCACTTATGCGACCTTTGAAAACCTGGTAACTACAAAACCAACATGGCGGACAAGCGAATTTGCGACATTTAAATATACGTTTCTCGCGAGTTAACCAACCAAACGCAATGAAACTTGGTACAGTATATGTTTATACACATTGTAATGCACTGACATCTAACTTCATTCAATTGTTTACATAACCTCAATATGGCGGCTGTGCGAAATATGTCACCGGCATTCTATATCTCTGACACTATTACCGGTATCACCCTGAAATTTTGCACGGAGATAAAGGGCACTACTGGAAGTTCATCTATGAGACTTTCAAAAACCGGCTAACTACAAAACGAACATGGCGGCCAAGCGAACTTGAAAGTTTAAAATAGACTTTTCTCGCGATTTAATGATCCAAACGCAATGAAACTTGGTTCAGCAAATGTTTATATTGTTTTAGATCCCTTATTTAGGGGTGGTAGGACCTAAAACGGAAGAGTTACTGTATTGATTTTGAATGGAGTGTCTAAAAGGGGGTAGCTGCCTTTGGAGGGGCAAGCTGACCAGTGTGGAGTGTTGTTTAGCGTTAGGAACTAGGGGGCGCTCCTATAAAGACTGTAAATGTGGTTTAAGGGATGTAGCCTTAGCACGCGGGTCGATGTACTAGTCGCCCAGCCGGCTACTTATTATATAATCACCTTGCTAGTGTCAGCGGTTCGGCACGCGCTTCACTTGAGCACGCGAGCCGCTGTGAGGAATACAATGACGTCTGAGTTGGCGTTATTACTACGGTGTGTCACGTCTGACTGTGACGGGAGTAAGGAAGGACGTTGGGACGTGAAGAAGAGTGTAGATCAGTAATGCAAGTGTAAGAGACTGACCAAGTGTTTATTGGTCAGCAATGAGTAACTGTTAGTCCCTTTTAAGGGATCTTGTGATGTTATAATGTGAGTACAAACTGTGGGTGTTAGGTTACAAAAGTAGGATTCTGAACACTGACTGACTGACTCACCTCGGTTGACACTGTCGTTAGCCTCCGGCTGTCTCGTCGAAGCACTGATGATGGAGAGATCCTCGTGACCCACTTAAGGCACCTTTTATACCTTTAGCCTCTGTTCTGTCAGCGCGTTGTGGCATAGTTGAACCAGTTTGTAGTATGTCGCTGTGTGTCATAATTACGCAAGGGTTGAGCTGCTTTATGGAGTAGCCAGCTGCCCTTATAGTATTGATGGATATTGGGTAGGCTTTTAAAGGGTTGCCTTTTATGAGATTTAGACAGATGATGGGGGGGATGATCTCTAAGGGGTGCATACCCCTTGGGTATTGTACAAGCCTCTTCCTCCATTTGGTCGCGTCCTCGCGACCGGGAAGGGCACTTGGGGTTGGGATGTTGTCGTAGTAGTTTTTGAATCCCCCTCGTCTCTTCTGGTGGTGGCGTCGTAAGCGTCGTCGTATGGAACGGGTGTCGTCGTGCAGAAGTGTAGGTGTGCGGTCAGCCCGTGTTCAGAGGGGAGGGTTATGGGGTGTACATAGATATATATGTATATAAATTTTACATTGCATGGTGAAATGTGCATTAACATTGTTGAATAAAGAAAATAATTGCTATTGAGGCACAATCGCCATTGCCGTTGTCGGCATAAAAAAGAAAAAAAACATGGTTATACATGGTTACATAGTTGTGCAGGGAGGAAAAACCCAGGGCCGAACGGATGATTGCGTCGTCCGCCCTATCTTGGGGAAAAAGTGCTCCCTGCAATAAAGAAGATAGGAGAGAATAGAAAAAAAATGGGTGTTCCAGGGTATAATTTAAAGGAAATATTTAAAATGTATTTATTGGTGTGGGATAAAACGGAACACCCTGACAAATGGGGAAGTTAGAAGAGAGAAAAATGAAAGAAAACAATTCACAGACATTGGTTACGTGTTACCTTAGCAAACGAAACAAAACAAAACAAAAATATAGACATCGTGTACACGTGAACTTGATAAACAGACAAAAAAATATATAGTGTTTAATGTGTTATGTTGCGATGCTGACATTTAGGAATTTCCATTGGAATAATTGCCCGTGGGCGCATGAATATGTATGTAGTTTACTCTTTAAAATTATGAACTACAATGACCTTATGTCTACTTAAGCGCGCTAAACCCTTATAATTCTAGTTTTTGTTTGGATCCTCGCGTGCACGCTACCTGTTTGTACGTACGCTTGCCGTATCACGGCTGATCCTATACGGCCACCTCTTGGCACGGTTGAGTGGTCGTACCGCTTGCAGTGTATTCTTAATACCTAGTCTGTGAAGCATCCTCTGTGGGTGAATGCTTGCACACTTGGCCATGAGGGTCGCCGCCACATGCCGGTTGCGCCCTCATCGCCGTAAGCTGCGTCGCATTTTGACGCTTCAAGTGTTTTTGTTTTATGCAGATCTTCCAGCAAGCCTGATGCCCCACAGGCATCATTCCCGCTGTGCAGATTATTGACGTGTAGCTGTAAAAAAAAAATGTAGTGAGTGTGTAAGTGAGAATGAATGTTAAATGGAGGTTAGTATGCACAGGTATAATACTACAATAAGGGGGCATTAAATAGCATGTTGCTGCTGTCTGGCAGCAAAATCATAATTACACGTGTCATATTCTAGGTGACAATGCCTGCAAAAAAAATGGAGAGGTTAACAAAACATTGAAATTCCCTATTCCATATGCCGCTTCCTGTGGCAGCGTTGCCACAGTCTGAAGCCCCTTTTTACCTGTGAAAAGAATGGCATGGTTATTATTACTCGATATATGGCCGGGCTTACCCTATATGGTGCCGTGACGTCATTTCCTAATGTGTTGTAGTATTGGGCTTACCCTGGCAACGAATTTGGGCCGCCAGGCGCCGAAATTTTACCTCAATATATGTATTAAAAAAAATTGTCTTAAATGTAAGACTATGCTACATTATAATAACTTATCATGAGTTATCGGACTTACCCTGATGACGGATTTGTGGGTCATCAGGCGCCGAACGGCGTTCTCTTATACTACTTATTCTACTTATGGTATATATATAAAAAAAACTACATCTAAGCCGAGAGGGTTGCCTTAATCTATTGCCGAAAGATGCTGTGCTGAATTGCAACAGTGTTCATTAAATTTGCTTAATCCTAGGTTGCGTGTCAAATGCAACCGTCTATAACTAAATTTGGCCTAGGACGATCGCCTGGGGCAATTAAATCCCCAGATCACCACCCGCACGAGCCCCAGAAACACCGGTTGTCTCTAGGGTCGCTAGATTCCGTCCCCTTAACTCTAGGTGTCGACGTCTATTACTAGGACTAATCTATGCGCAGGCGCTTACGGTGCCACTAAGCTAACCGTTTCGCCCGCTGTAACTTTCGTGTTCATAACCGGGTGCTGTTCCTATTTGACGTAGGTGAGCCGCCCACTTGGCTCCTGTGAGGGGCGCGCAATGCCCCTCTCTGAATGCCCTCTGGTTGCCCGCTGCGTCGCCATTTATGTGGGCATTGGACAGTGTGGTCCAATGGCATAATATCCTCCGGGAAGAAAGCGTCCGGGGAGTCCTCTTCGCCTGTGTCGGCCGCAATATTTGTATTCATGTGTCCTCCGGGAAGTGAGCGTCCGGGGAGTCCTCTTCGCCTTAATCGGCATTGCTGGGTTGGCCCACTGAACCCTTTTGAGTGCCCGCTATGCTACTCATTTAAGAACTCTGGCGACCCGTTGTCGTCCATTTACGTGGGCGCAGGACCGAATGAGCGCGTACATTCCATATATATATATTCATATTTCATTCTGCATTATTGATTACCGTCGTGGTCTTCACCTTCACCTCGCGGGGTAAGGACTTGTCGGATCTAGGATTGGTCCTGCTGAACCCTTGGATCCTGCTTCACTCCTGACGAATAGGAGTCTGACTCCCCGCCATGGAAGTCCTACTTACGTAAATTTAACTAACAGTCTAGTCATAATATGGTCGTCTCTAGGGATAGCTCCCGAGGCCGGCGCGGAGTGAGCTATTTCTCCCGCCATTCTCAGAAAGTCTCCCTGCAGGTCTTGGCTTCGACGACCGTGGCTCAAAGTGGGTTTAGCATCCCTTCCTCCCAGGGGCGGTTTATGCGCACCTAGGATTCCAGAGCTTGCCCGACCAGGCCGCGAATGCTTTGACCTTACGTGGTTCGTCTATTTGGTCTAGTCGTCAGTAATTTGATGAGCCAACTGGGGTAAGGGTCCACATCGCCTTCCCCAGCTCTGCTCCTAGTGTTGTGCTTTTGACCTTTGGCTAACGCCGGTATCATCAGCCAGGGTGTTTCAGATTCCCTTTTTTTTTTTTTTTTTTTTAAATATATAGGTGTAACCTGTGTAAAAAGTGTCAAATGTAAAATACTTCCAGTGTGGTGGGCTGGTAAAACCTCTACATACGTAGACTACTTTAGGCTACCTGTGCTATATCAGCTTCTCCAGCGATAATGCTCTTTTTTAACCTTGATGGAGGTGTTAGTAGGGTCTGTGGCGTCAGGTACCCTGTTATTGTGATCTGGGGGTAGTTATCTGTAGAGTGGGTTAAAGCAGGGTAGGAGGAGGTTGCGCACTTCCGAATTCCGCGTTAGTGGCGGCCTGGAACCGGTTTTTGTGCTGGGATGCTCCTACAGTGAGTGGAACGGGGCAGGTAATTCCCGGGGTTGCAAAAAATAAAATAAAAATCCATGCCGGTCTGATATCAATATCCCCTGGTGAATGGATGGGATATACATGCATGCGTCTGGATATGAGGCGTTTGCACTCATGTATGGATAGGTGTAGGTTGAGGCATAATACTAATATATTTCCCTCTCATGCGGGATGATTTAAATTTAAAAAAAATGGTTAGTATTTATTACTTATGGCCTCATCTCTCATATGGAGATGTGCATTACGCTTAGTTGGTGTTTGCCGATGCACCCCTCTCATTCAGGTGATAGCGGTGGGGCTCAAGGCGTAGCATGCCCTTTCTGTAAACACATGAAGTTTACCAACCCTTATGTATACTTTGTAGTGTAGTGTAGCTGTTCTGGTCGTGTTCATGTGTCTGCGTTGTTTATGTTTGGACGTGAAAAGGTTATGGGAAGGGAGTAGAGTGGGACGCTGTTAGCATGTTCTCTTGTCATCCTCCCTTGGTCCATGTTGGTTTTCTATCCGCGCTTTGGGATAGCGAAGCTTCACGACCTACTCTGGTCCGTTATAGGGCTAAGTCCTAGTCGCCTGGAATGATTTGTTTCGGGACTAGGGTCGCAAAAAGAAGTTGTTAAGGGGAGGTCCCGTTTCCTCAAAGTCCCTATGTTCGCCCCTGATTGGTGAGCGCGTTTGTGTGTGTGTGTGTGTGACTACGCTCCGCTACACCACGCGGACGCCTGGTCTGCTGTAGGGCTAAGTCCTACTGTGTATATTGTGTATGGGTAGGAAGCGCCCGTGGCCTGCCAACGTCTTTACGAACGTGCTACTCTGGGCCTGCGACAAGTTTTGGTCTGTGACGTCTGCTTGTTGATAAATGCTTTCGCAGTGTTGAAAAATGTATAGTGTTATGATTGTTCTGCATTTGTTTATTCATGGTCACTGCCACTACACAATCGCGTTTTGTCATCGACAGTGTTGCAAAGTGGCTAAGTCTGCAAGTCATCAGTTTGTGTGTGTAACTTCAGGCCGGGATTTTATGTAGGTTAACCACTGTTGCGTGTTTTTCTGCACGTATGCCAGTGTGGTCATTGTGTTAAATTCCTGGCGGCCCGATGTGGTAATCCGCCCTGCTACTATTGCCGTTGTGTGGCCATTATTCCGTAAGACCGTTGTCTTACGAAATTTATATGTCTCTGTCTGGAAAGTCCATTTTCCCTGTCAAGTGTATTTCTGGAATTTTATGCCTGTCATTTGGCCGCAGGAATGTAGTATTATCTGTCTAAGCCGTTATATGGGCCAATTTTGGTGTGATTGGAAGGCCGTCTGCTTGTTTTTCCCTGGCGTGCAATTTTCTCTGGGGTTCGAACCCGTGTTCTATGTAATTCTCTGTGTTATATGTCTGCGTTGTTCATGTTCTGCGGGCATTCTGTCTGTATTTTGTTTGTGTTTCTCGTACCGAAAATACCGTTGTTTAGTTAGTTTTCGGTACGAGGTTTTTGTGTGTGGACATGGGTTCGAAGCCGGTTGTCTGTAAAGATTTGGTGGCCATTTCTGTGCCGCCTACACTATGGCAAATGGGCTGTGTGTTTTTCTATGCGCAACCCCTAGTATACCTTCCTGCGAGGAGTTTGCTTATTTTTGCCCTCTCCTCGTAGTGTAAATTTTGAAGATATAGGGTTCTTGGGTTGGCTATGAATGATTCCGTGCAGTGTGCTTTGGGAACTGTCGTCTGTAAGGCTCGCAGTTTATCACTGAGGTCTGCTTTACTGCTGAGTATGGTGGTGTCGGGTTGCAATGTCTTGCGCGCTCGCTTGTTTACTTGTTTCGATAACGCTGTGTATCCGAACATGTGTTCTTAATCAGCCTGCTTTCTGTTAGTGCTCTTCGCATTATAAAAAGGCAAGAGGGGAATTTTGTGGTTTAACGTGACCATTTCTGGAGATCATGTGCCACGGGATTTCCGTTTTACTTGGAATCCAAACCACAGGCCATGGCATTTCACTTCGGAAATCTCATATGCATTGGCCGTCTGTAAAAGAACCTTCCATTGACTACACTTGTGTCCCCGAGTGTTGTGTTATGTATACCTATGTATAAAATATATATATAGTTTATTTGGCCATTTTTCTTTCTTGGGCTAAATGTGTGAAACAAAAAAAAATTATTTATGCCCCGCTCTGAATTAAGAGAGCACATTGAAAGAAAATAATAGTAGGTGGCGTTAGTCTCTAAAAATTATGTCGTGAGCACTATGTTTTTGAAAAAAAATGGTGATTGGGACCTGAGTGTAGTATTTACCATTTTGGTAACGTGAGTATTACCGTAATCTGGTTACGTCTCAGGGGAATCTACCGACACTGTCTAGTACACCTTAGGAAGGCCATTGCCAGACGTAACTGATACCCTTGTATCCACGTCACGAGCAAAGCCAGTGCACTGTGGGAGTCAAACCTGCCTATCAAAGTAATTGTAACTCACCAAAATGACAGTGTCTCATCCCGGTGTGCAATTGGGCTTTTTAGTTGGTTAAAGCACACCTCCCAAAATTTTTTTTTTTTTGAAACTAGTTTGAGATTCTTAATTCTTGCCATGCTTACGGTTTTCGCCCGCAACAAGAGAATCTGTCAAACTGTGGAACCATAACGTAGAACGTCTAGTCATTTCTACTTAGAAAGACTCCCTTAAGCTCTATGCTGTGATTTTATGCCTAAGTTGTGTTCAAAATATCTCTTTCCGGCCTTAAGCCTGATGGGCTTTCACTTGGCTTAGTGATGGCCTAATAGAAAGATGCCATGGTTCCCCCAAAAAAAACACAGAAGGATTTAAAATTACTCACTTCTAATTTGGCCATGTTGCCCTGTATATACATAAAATACGAGAAAGAAAAAAAAAATGCGCAGTTTATGTTTACTATGTAATTGTCGGTCTATTTTCTGATATCTCCCGCGTGAAAGAACTTGTGTGGCCATTTATGATGGGGGAAGTGATGTTATTTTATTTCTTTGGCCTTGGTGGAAGTCGTTATCGTCTTTCGAGCTTCAGTGCTCAGAAAGGTGAAGGGTTTTGCCCTGTTACGATATTATAGGCCTCTGAAATCCATTGAGGTGTTTCTTTGCTGTTTTCCGGCGGAATTTCTAGCAAAGTAAGCCTTGCCCTACTTCCACCGTAGCGCGTGTTTCTAGGTCTAAGTGTACCTGTATTTAAGGGCGTTATTGCGCTTGGCGCTATCTTAGCAGATTTTGCGGGAGTGTATGTATGTTTGACTGCGAGGTTTTGTGGGGTGGGTAATAATACCTTTCCTAATCCCCGTGTATTGTATGGTAATGCTTGTTTAATCTGTATGTGCGTGTACCGTGCATCCTGAGGGACTAATGCCGGTGTTCGCCTCCGTTCTGGCAAATTTGCCCTTTGAACTGGCGGTGAGGGCCGCTTAAGTGCCTGTTTTTGTCCTGCCAATGTGGTGTCGTGTAGCCTGTCCGCTTTCTGGCCCGTGGCCACGGCAGACTCCTGCCACTGTGTTATCCTATCTGTGTGAGTGTATGTAGGCTTTATATGTGGTAGGTCAGGCTCTACGTCGTCAGCCCATGACGAGGTTACCTCCTGTTGTCCCTCTGTCGTATTATGTGTGATTGAAGGTCCTGGCTTCAACTCCCTCTCGTTCATCCGGTCCGAGGGGATTGTTCTAGGCTCTTCCCCTCGGCTTGGCAAAATTGCCTTCCGATCCGGAGCTGGAGGACGTGTGTCTGTGTAGGATGTATTCTTTAGTATGTTGGAGCCTAACCTGGCCGTCTCCTGGACTGTGGCCACGGCGAACTCCTGCCACTGCGTGGCAGTACTTGTCGAGAGGGACATCCTCGCAAATTGTCGAGTTAGCGTATCTACGCTTATGTCCTCTCTCGGCTGGGCTGGTGGCCCTACCATGAACTCAAAAATGGCCTTGTTGGTTTGGAGTTCACGGTATTCGTCCCAAATTTGGGTGTACTGCCTATTGAGGCATATGGCCTGTTTGCAAGTGCTTATGTGCGCATCTTAATCGCGCTGTCCTACCCTCTGACGGAGTGTATGGCTGTTTGCCCTGTATTGTCCCGATTTTCTGTTTTGAGTGTCCGTATTTGTGTTTGCCTGATCTGTATGTGCCTTTGGCATCTAGCCAATAATGCTACTAATATTGGCATACCCCTATTACCTTCATGGCTTGCAATCTCTTCATGAGGTGCCATTCTGCCTGAAGTGTATGGGCCTAAAGTAACAATAGAGAGAAAAAAAAATCTGTGCGTGTTTGCCAGTGTATTCCTATATCTCTCTGGTTCTGTATGGGGCTAGGGGGTTGGTTTATCAAGCCTTTCCCTTGTGTAGCTAGTTTAGAGCACCAAAAAAAAATATGGTGCTTTCTGTCTGGGGGAAAAAAATTTTCACTATCTGCTTGGCTTTTTGCGGTTCAGAGGGGGTCGTTTTGACTACGAGGGCTCGTTGGTTGAGTCCTGTTACTGCGCGTAGTACCCCGCCTCCACCATCTGTTTTAGATCCCTTATTTAGGGGTGGTAGGACCTAAAACGGAAGAGTTACTGTATTGATTTTGAATGGAGTGTCTAAAAGGGGGTAGCTGCCTTTGGAGGGGCAAGCTGACCAGTGTGGAGTGTTGTTTAGCGTTAGGAACTAGGGGGCGCTCCTATAAAGACTGTAAATGTGGTTTAAGGGATGTAGCCTTAGCACGCGGGTCGATGTACTAGTCGCCCAGCCGGCTACTTATTATATAATCACCTTGCTAGTGTCAGCGGTTCGGCACGCGCTTCACTTGAGCACGCGAGCCGCTGTGAGGAATACAATGACGTCTGAGTTGGCGTTATTACTACGGTGTGTCACGTCTGACTGTGACGGGAGTAAGGAAGGACGTTGGGACGTGAAGAAGAGTGTAGATCAGTAATGCAAGTGTAAGAGACTGACCAAGTGTTTATTGGTCAGCAATGAGTAACTGTTAGTCCCTTTTAAGGGATCTTGTGATGTTATAATGTGAGTACAAACTGTGGGTGTTAGGTTACAAAAGTAGGATTCTGAACACTGACTGACTGACTCACCTCGGTTGACACTGTCGTTAGCCTCCGGCTGTCTCGTCGAAGCACTGATGATGGAGAGATCCTCGTGACCCACTTAAGGCACCTTTTATACCTTTAGCCTCTGTTCTGTCAGCGCGTTGTGGCATAGTTGAACCAGTTTGTAGTATGTCGCTGTGTGTCATAATTACGCAAGGGTTGAGCTGCTTTATGGAGTAGCCAGCTGCCCTTATAGTATTGATGGATATTGGGTAGGCTTTTAAAGGGTTGCCTTTTATGAGATTTAGACAGATGATGGGGGGGATGATCTCTAAGGGGTGCATACCCCTTGGGTATTGTACAATATACATTGTAATGCACTGGTATGTAATTTAGTTCAATTATTTACATAACCTCACGATGGCGGCTGTGCGAATTTTTAAATTAAGTTTTTGTTTCTTGTGTCGTAATCATGCGATCGAAATGAATGTTTGAATAATGAACCTACGCAATAATTTTCTTTAGTGGTACATGACTCTAAGGTCTGTACATGTAATACTCCAACATGGCGACCGTAAGAAATATTTAGATGGTTCTCAATATCTACGAATCTATTACAGCAATCAAACTGAAATTTTTAATGTTCATAGGGGCTATGGACATAAGTTCACCTATAGGACTTTCAATAACCGGTGATCACAAATCCAACATGGCGGCGACGCGAAGTATAAATATTCACATGGTCGTTTCTCGCAATTTAACCATCCGATGGCAGTGACACTTGTTACAGTAAATCCTTATACAAATGTTAATCCACTGGCATCTAATGTTTTTCAATTGTTCCCATAACCACAAGATGGCAGTTGTGCGAAATTTTAAAATCTCGTTTTTACTTTTTGTGTACTAATCATGCGATTGAAGTTTAAATACTACACGTACACAATAATCTTCATGTAACAGTACATAACTCTAAGCCCTACATATATAAAAGTCCAACATGGCGACCACCCGAAATATTTAGACGGTTCTCAATATCTACGAATCTATAACAGCAATCAAACTGAAATTTAGTTTGTTGATAGTGGCAGTTAACATTAGTAGGATATATGAAAATAGGCTGTATAGTTCTTCACGGAACTACATGTTTTTTTAAACCAAAATTTAAGGGCTACTCTCCGTTATAGTCGACAAAACATTATGATCTTGCAATTTTTGGCAATTTACTGAGTCCGGTTATTACTCTATGGGCTGACATGTTAAATGAAAGTTTGCATTTGGTTAATATATACACTCATTAATTCATTAACTTTCAGCTTTTTCGATGCCTGGGTGGATGTAAAATAGTTCGTTATTTTCTTCATCCTTCAAAACTAACCACATACAAACTAACAACCAACCCCACTTCCAGACACCAACCTGCGTGCCTATAAGAGTAGAACTTCCTTTTCACGATTGTTAGAGTATATTACTTATTTTTGCCTAAGAAAGCGTCTTTCTTAAAGAAGTTTCTGTGTGTTTCAAATACACGCCTTCAAGACTTGTCTATGTTTTTTTTTTATTTAGTCGATTTACCCTCTAGGTTGGTGGTTCCCACGGACTCAGCGAGGGAACTCACCACTACTGCCTCTATGGGCAGTGTCCTGGAGCTTGAAACATCTGGTCGGAGGGGATACAACTGGTGAGGTGTGATCAGCACCTCGCCCAGGCGGCCTCACCTGCAAAGCGAACAGGGGCCTCATGAGGGAAGGGAGGAGGAGAAGAGTAGGATTGATAGGCAAGGAAGGGGGAAGGAGGCGGCCGTGGCCTTGAAGAAGGACCCATCCCGGCATTTGCCCGAAGACGAAGTGGGAAACCACGGAAAACCACTTCGAGGATGGCTGAGGTGGGAATCGAACCCCCTCTACTCATTTGGGCCACCCGATGCTGAGTAGACCCCGTTCCAGTCCTCATACAACTTTTCAAATTTCGTGGCAGAGCCGGGAATCGAACCCAGGACCTCCGGGGCGGCAGCTAACCATGCTGACCGCTACGCTACGGAGGCGACTGAATTAACACGTGAATTATATTATGTGGAAGAGCTCCGCCTCCAACTGTCACTACCGTCTACACCAGCATACGTGCAACTCATGGAGTACCTGAAATCGAAGATGAGAGACATATGGTGGGATTTCTACATCACTGACGCAATGACCTGCAGTGATTGGAAACGGGGAGGCTACGAACTAAGACATACTGTTCGCGGCCGTGTACTGTTACACGCTTTGCCATACATGGCTTTCGCCATAAGCTGTGCACGAAGGCTGTTCTACCGAAAAATTAAATATTTTTTTAATTTTATTTTTTCTTCTTAATCTAGTATATAGGTCTTCGGGACTTGTTATATGCCTCTTTTGTAAAATATAGACTGTTCGTTTGTTCAGGGCATGGCTTCAAAGTGTCTACTTTGAGGGTTAAAGGTACATACGTCAGGACAAAACTATTAACCGGAGAATTTCGAAATTTCTGTGCAATAACCCTTGTAATAGTAGCTTCATTATGAACAATTTTTATTTCAAAATTCAACACATTTTAAAAAAGGATCATATTTCAATAACCTTTTTTATTGTAAAAAAAAATGCTATAATAACTTCAAACTTATTCAATATTTTAGAGGCTCAAATTCTGAGCAGTTCGAATGTTTGATGAAAGGAACTGTTTAGTGATAAACCCGTGACGTATGTACCTTTGACTAGTCTTCAACTTGGCAGAACGGTAACTACACAGGCTACACGATAGGCTACCCGCACTAACAGTTGCACCCACTTGTACCAAGCTTCATTCCCCCACCCTACTACCTAGCACCGCAGCGCACCGCACCGCACCTCCCGTGACGGGTCAATCCTTTCCTTACGCAGCATTCCATTCTACTTACCGTGGAGTGCAAAGAAAAAAAGAAAAATAATAATAACTCGCCTTCTTGCAAAACCTTTTCCTGCGCGCTGAGTCTGACTAGACCGAGTTTTGAGGAAGCAATAGAAGAATATATCTCGCCCCTTTCTCGTTTCATTTCCTAATTCTGCGTTTGTGTTTCGTGATTGAGTGATAGGGCAGTAGTGTATATCTATAACATTCACATTTTATTCTACAATGCCACGAAAGCATCCTCCTCCAAGGAAACGCTCTAGAAGAGGCCGCGCAGCAATGGCTACGTGGGAGAAAAGAAAACAACAAGAAATCACCTTGAATGTTTCAAACGATTCTGTTCAATTGGAAGACTCCGAAGAAATATTCAACAGATTGTTAGGTGAAAGCACTCCCCCAACAGGCAACGATGCAAGTCGGTAAGTAAACTAACTTATTGTTACATTATATAAATTAATTATTAATTAATTAATTAATTTTAAAGGACTTGTCATTTTTTAGTAGATTACCTACTTGTAAAACGTGTTGTTGTTTTAGGGTCTGAGACATCGAGGTCATATAGCCCCATGTATTTTTGGGTGTGTATGGAATTTGTGTGATAACATGTGTTAATGTGATGACTGTACTATTGTGTGAATTTCTAAATTGGGGATGTATGTATGTTTATAATAATCAAGGTAATATTTTTTAACATTGTGTGATTTCAGGTATGTAGATCAAGATTATTACATAAATTTTTCGAACGATTCAGGAAGTGATGCAGATGATGAGAATGAGTCTGATTGTGAAGTACCACCGATGGTAATTGAAAGGAATACTGAGGCCCGATGGTAATTGAAAGGAATACTGAGGCCAACGATCTGCCTCCAATAGGGCGACGCATCGTTGATATTGGTCACGTTATGAAAGAAATAGAATTAGTAACGAGCCATTCCAAACATTGTACCATGGGAAAATACAAATTCAAATGAGAAATAAAAAATGCATTACATTGTACAAGGATGTATTATTGTGATAACTGCGAAAACGAATATGCTGTAACTTCAGAGCCTGTTTACCAAAAAAATGGAAGTGAACGATGCTCTGGTATGGGGTTTCACACACCTAGATGCACGGGGCTATATGACCACGATGTCGCAGCCCTAAAATAAGCAACAACAGGATTTTTCCCAGAGGGGGGCCAAGTTAAATTTTTTATTTCATTACCCCCCCCCATTTTCGTTTCATTTCTTACTTGCTTCGTGGAATTCATTAGTTGACTGCTCTGAAACCGTTGGCAACTTTATGGCAAGATTGGGAGGAATGTTTATTTTAAGTTCACAGTTTTTGTCCATGGAAGTTCGCGGTTCTTCTTTTGTGATTCAATGTCATAATGCTCAGTTCTTAAAATCAGGTAAAAAAAATAGAGGTACCACCATGTATCGACAATAATATAAAAATAAAGCAGTTCAATGTAAATCCTGTTCGCCTATTTTCTAATTACGGTAACTGGAGGACATATTTTCAGATATTTCCAAATTACTGAGTTAAATTAAACTGTGGAAATATCCCTACATATGAATTTGCCTAATACCGACAGTAGTGGCTACGCTGGCTAAAACGCACCGTTAAGTCATGGGGCCAAGCTCTCTGCAGACTCGGTAGACGCGTGGGTTCGAACCCCACCGTTGGCTGTCCTTGAAATGGTTTTCCGTGGTTTCCCATTTTCAACTCCAGGCAAATGCTGGGACAGTACCTTCTGCCAGGCCACGGCCGCTTCCTTCCACATCCTTGTCCAGTTTCATTCATCTTCATCCATTCCATCTCTTATCCTGACGCGCAGGTCGCCCACGGGCGTCGACTAGGAAGACCTGCACTCGGCCTCTCAGGAGGCTACACGACAAAAAATGCCTAATAATTCAAATAGCACTGTTTCCAAATATCTAGTTTGTACTGGCAGTTACAGCGGATCCATCGAGTTTTTTCCTCTTCAAGCTATCAGGAATACCTCGCACTGCTCTTCTTAGCACAATGAATTTTGTGCGAAGAGATAAATTTGTATTGTACGGTACTCATACTTGTGACGCCCATGGTTTTAGCAAATTTTCGTTTTAGAAAGAAAATATTTCATTTGATTATTGCTGGCCGTTAAGTAAAATATATAACTAAATCATGTACTTCTTACTTAGTCGCTTTGATAATGACAAACATCGCAGAATCATTTAACTATTATTATTCATTCATACTTACGAATGTCGCATAAATGTTCCTTGAGTTAAGAGCCTGCCTATGCCAGTTCTGTAATTTTCTTCTTTCAGAAGCACATCATTATCAACTCCACTTGAACTTTGGCTTTGTCACCAAATTGATCTATATTGAATTGTAACTTTCAGTCGGTCAATACGCCTATGAGCCCAAAAAAATAGGATTCAATTAGCTTCTTCGCTCATAGGCTGCATGCCTTGCAAGAAGATTCCATTGGAATCATATAGCCTACAGCATTACGATGTCTATCAGTTATGAATTCACCATTTTGTCTCAACTTATCTTCCGTCTACTTTTGATTGAGAGTGCGAATCTCAGTCGCTTTGATAACGGAACAAAAACACCGCAGAACAACTTAACTATTAGCCTATAAATTTATTCGATCGTAGAAGATTTAACACTACATGTTAGGAATCTACAACAAGGGTAGATTGCTGTTCATTTGTAGCAATAATTGCTTTGTTCTAAAGAAATGGACCACAGTACTATGGCACAACTTGAATAAAAATATTTTCCCAGGGGCTCACATCTAGTGGGACGTGGGTTGACGACCACGGGACCCCAGCTGAGTCCGGCATTGCTTCCACTTACTTGTGCCGGGCTCCTCACTGCCTTCTTTCCTGTCGACCTCCCTTGGTTAAATCTTGTTCTTTTCCGACCCCAAGGGTATTAGGGTATCCGAGGCCTAGGGAGTCTCTTCCTTTCCCGCCTTCATTGGCCCTTGTCTCATCTTTCCTGATCCCCTCCTTCTGGGAGGGGTCAGCCTTCTTTTTCTTTTCCTGTTATCTCCTGCCCTCTGCTCAAGGCCCTCAAGGAGGTAGGGTATATGTAGCCCCACCACTTCTGGTGCACCCTAGAAAGTGCTACACCCTCAGTGGCTCACGGCTGGTGAGTTCGGGAGTTGGCGACCCCGAGGGATTCCTGAGCTGGGTCCGGTTTCTCCCTTTTGTTCCTTACCTGTGGGGCGGACCCTCTCCTCTTTCACTTTCCTGTTGTTTTTCTTTTCATTATATTTCCTTTTCCCTTTAAGATTCCCGCACTGTTATTTTTGCATCGCCACTCCAAGTTGTGGGTGTTTTCAATCTCCGTTGTATTTTGTAAGTCTTTTCGATCTACGTTGCATTTTGTGAGTGTTTTTCAACCTCGATTGCATTTTGTAAGTGTTGTCCATCCAAATGAGAAGTTTGAATCTACCAAACGTTTTGTAAGCAATTTCAATTACATTTTGTATTTTCAACCAAAACCGCTTTTTGCAAGTAGTTAATTCTCAATTGCATTTAGTGGGTATTTTGAAACTAAATTACATTTTGTATGTATTTTCAATCTCATTTGCATTTTGTAAGTATTTTGATTTCACTTACATTTTGTGCATATTTCGACTATATGTTGCTTTTTGTACGTATTTTGAACTTAACCTACATTTTGTGCGTATTTTTCACTCTATTCCTTTTGTGAGTATTTTCGTTCGAAATTCCCTTTTGTAAGTATTACCGCTCTCCATTTTGTGAGTAGTTTCAATCTGAGTTCCTTTTTGTAAGTATTTTCCTGCTCACTTAATTTTCGTTCTGGTTTCCACTTCATTGACATTTTCGCTTTCACACAGACCACTAGGGGCCGATAACCTGGATATTAGGCCCCTTAAAACAACAATTATCACCACCATGATCATCATGAATAAAAATATACGGCATTTCGCAGCACGAATAACGATCGCAGAACGGCGCAAATTTGGACGAGTGTACACGGGGTTACATGACCGCGTTTTCGCATCCCCTAAACTGAGGAACCAATAAACATCTCTGCGGGAGATAAAATTTTGCGTGAAGAAGTAACAGACTGTTAGATAGTTACACATCAGTTCCAAACCATGCATAAGGACAGTGTGACCACAAGTATAAAAATGGACCCCAAATGACGAGAAAGTTACCGTCCCCATAAGACAATAAAATGTTAAAAATATGCATAGAAATACGAAAAACAAAGTTAATTGAGCTCCAATTGTAAAATACTTTCTCGCAATAAATGAGGTCTGATCCTTCTACGAAAACCTGCATATTTTTCCTATTATAGCATAACTCCTAGTTCGCCCGGTGAAATCTACCTCCGCCTTCCGGCGTGCCGAGAGGAATTTTTTTGAATATAAATACATAGCCTATTACGTTAGCAACATTAAATAAGTTTTCTATTGTAACATTTGTCAATTGATTATCAGAAACTTCAATTTATGAAATAAACTGATTACAATGACCACTCGAATATCAACATTCTCGGAATTCCAGAAGGGGGGGGGGGGGGCACGGCCCCACCTTGCGCTTTCCTGCGGGCGGCCCTTTATTTTTTCTCTCGGTTAATATTGCAAAGTATTAATTCCATTCCTTGAACCTGGTAGGTATACTGTAAGCTTTAATTGTGTATTCATTTTGTGTGTCATATATCCAGCGCAGTAAATCTGTGTTCAGAAAATATGTTGTTGTTTTGTAGTAGATCTGAGGAGGTTAAGTAGTGTCCTAAAATTACTTCCTGTTGAACTGCACGATTCAAACGACAAATTGAACATCTGAATGGCTGGAAGAACTTTGTATTAATATAATTCAAGATTTTATAGTAGCTTTATATTGCGGTGTTAAAACACGTTTAAAAATATATTTTGTTGCTTTCGCTATCGTTTTACCCTCCAGGGTTGGCTTTTCCCACGGTCTAAGCGAGGGATCCCACCTCTACCACCACTGAGGGCATTGTCCTGGTGCTTGAAAGATTGGGTCGGGGATACAACTGGGGTGTGTGACCAGCACTACGCCCAGCCGACCTCACCTGCAAAGCGAACAGGGGCCTGATGAAGGGGTAGGAAGAGTGGACGGGTTAGGCAAGGAAGTGGGAAGGAGGCGGCCGTGGCCTTACGGTAGGTACCATCCCGGCATTTACTCGAAGACGAAGTGGAAAACCACTTCGAGGATGGCTGAGGTGGGAATCGAACCCCCTCTACTCATTTGGACCATCCGAGGCTGAGTAGACCCCGTTCCAGTCCTCATACCACTTTCCAAATTGCGTGGCAGAACCGGGAATCGAACCGCGGAGCTCCGGGGTGGCAGCTAATCACGCTGACCACTACGCAACGGAGGCGACTTTAAAAAATAATATGGTACGTTATTGAAATTCTTGATCAAATTTTGAAGTTCTTATTAATACCAATTTCAAAAAGCGGGACACGATAGAGAAACTCGGACTACAGACTTGGATTCTACATCCCTCAATACCTAAGCAGTCATTTCAGGTATATTGTCTTATTAATATTATAAGTATTTTTTATGATAAACTTTGCCAATTTTGATGTTTTCTCGATTTCCTTTTAAAAATTCCAAGAAAGGAAACCTGACGTGATGTAGAAAATCTGAACACATGGCACTTCAGTTAACAATCAGTATGTTAATATTTTCCCTTGTAGCAGAAAAAAATTGAAATGCATAGGCCTATCAATCAAACCCCCCGACCCATTTTATCCGGCTGGACGCCAGTGCTCAAGATTGCAATACACTTCGGCTCGGAAACAGATCGCTGTGCGGTTTATGCCAACAAGCGAGGCTTACAACAGAGAGGGGAAGATGGTGTGTGAATGAGGAGTATGGAAGGGTGGAGGGGAAGTTGGAATTCACATGCTGTGACTGGCAAGGGACGGCAGTGCTGCCATCTCTTGTCCAGTGCTTGTCAGCAGTACCAGTAGCTCAGCTCAGTTTGAGGGCATTTCTTTTCCTCCTGTCCTTTGTTTGCCTTATTCTCCTTTTGTTTTCCATTTCTTCTTCTAGTAGCCTATATAAGTTTGTAGTTAGTTTCATTTATAGTTTACATTTGATTTTCATCTTCACGATCACCCAAACCATTAGGGGCCGATAACCAAGATGTTTGGCCCGTTAAAACAACAAATATCAACAAATCATACACACTTCCAAATACATGGGGCTAAATGAATATGTTATCGAAAGCCCTAAATGAATTAATATCAAAAACACAATGATTCTTTTAAAATGTAGTTAACTTATAGTAGGTGCAAACATACACATGTCAGCAAATTCAAGTTCCCCGTTCCAAGCATTAAGTTACACATTTATTAAGTTTACTGTTTCAACATACACACTGGTATGTGTTGTAGGAATTTGCAGTTCATCGGTGTCAGCTATTACATCAAGGAGGAACTAGGTCCATTATTATGTGCTGGACCCTACTGTTATACTTTGGCAAGAAAGAAGAAAGGAACATGCCTCAACACATACTTTTAGGAGGACCAGATTTGATTACTGTATTTTTGCTAAGTTTGATCTTGGCTCATGCTGTTATCTTCTCTTCATTGACAACTTTTTAAATAAAACATGATGAATTCTAGCAGTATTGAGTGTTTTTCTTTTGTTTCATTGAAAGTCCTATTTCTCCCTTCCCCTTAACAGCACGTCATGGAATGTACTGTATTAGTGTGTGATGATAATTTTTAGTGTAGCCTACTTACTGCATTTCACCCTTCAAAATTTTTAACTGGTTATATTTTAAAGGGCATATGAAATGAACTACTGTGTAGATATTTTGTGATATCCAATTCTTTTTCTGTCCCCTAATGTATTTGGCACTAATTACACTAACAATTTTAGTGTGATGAGGATCTGGTTACACCACCTGATCCTTAGCATTCTCTCTTAAAATTTTACTGTTTTTGCTAACAGCATCAAGCATTTTAAAATATGAATTTTCTCCCTTCCCAGTACCTTTCCTTTGTAGTTTTTTCTAATAACTAATTGGTTATAGGCCTACTTGGGCCATTTTCAAGCTGAGTAATAATATGCTACAGGCCTTGTAGTAGCCTAATTTTTGTCACCAATGCAATATGCTCCAATTGCAACTGGAAGAAATTTAAACATGTATATTAGTGATGAGGTTATGTCCTAAGGGGTGTAAGGGGTAGGCTTTCTACTCAAATGTCAACCTCACCTGCACGTGGTGCACCCTGCTTTAGACTAACGAGGCTCTGACGACCGAGTGACTCCCGGGATAAGGAGTCCCCCACTACCATGCCACCGGCTCCCCAGGGAGGCGAATGAGCTGGTAGTGGTTAGGGCACTCTCTTGCCCTTGGGACAGGAAACTTTCCCTAAAGACGGATGAACCACCTGTGGTCAACGGCATAGAAAGTCCTCAACGGCGGACCAGGCATAAGGGCAATGAGTCCCTCCTTGGCTGGAATGGCGGATGAAGGCTGCAGTGACTAGGATTTATTCAATCGTCTTGCATTTGCTTGCCATTGAACATCTTTCCTAAGTCATCAAGTAATGTGCGTTTGTTGATGTGCAGCAACATTCTCACGTAAAAAGATTTCACGCACAGCAGTCTTCCAACAACATTGACTTTCTTCAAAGTCCTGCGGCGATCAAGAAGTTGCGACGGGGGCAGGATTGTGATGTCTGGGAGCCTCTAGTGATAACTTGGCACGTAGGCGGTAGATGTGTGATCGGTCGTCTTGCTTAGGGTTGTGGCTGTAGAGCAATTCGGCCGCTGCAACTACGACTGAGCAGTCCTATTTAGGGTCCACTCTGCTCACCCCACATGGGGAAGGGGCTAGAAAAGGTGCCCTAAACATAGTCAGCCACTTATACTACCGATTGGATAGCCGCGTCCAAAGGTGTCACCTCCATGCGGTCGAAAATGTATAAGTAACAAATTTTATTTTGCAACCTGGAATGTAAGAACACTCACTGATGACCCCGCAAATGAGAGACCTGAAAGGAGAACAGCTATTGTGGGTAGAGAGCTACGGAGATATGACATTGACATAGCAGCACTTCAGGAGACCCGTCTTGCTGAGGAAGGTCAGTTGAATGAGCAAGGTGCAGGGTACAGCTTCTTTTGGAAGGGTAAACGTGAGGACGAACACAGAATACATGGAGTTGGCTTTGCCATTAAGAGCAAGCTTCTCAAGGATCTGTCAGAGCTTCCAACTGGGTATAATGAACGCCTCATGACACTAAGACTTCGGTTATATAACAACCAGCATGCCACGGTGATCAGCGCATACGCCCCCACACTAGATGCTGATGATGACATTAAGGAAAGGTTCTATTCAGATCTGGATACCGTCCTATCAAACATCAACCGTGAAGATAGGATCATCTTACTCGGAGATTTTAACGCTAGAGTGGGCAGGGACTACAATGTTTGGAATGGTGTCATTGGTAAGGAGGGAGTTGGTAGCGAAAACTCCAATGGTGTCAGACTGCTCTCCAAATGCACTGAACATGAATTGGTAATCACCAATACTATCTTTCGCCAAAAGAATCGCTTTAAAACATCATGGCAGCACCCTAGATCGAAGCACTGGCATCTTATTGACTATGTGATTGTACGCAAGAAAGATTTACGAGATGTTCTTATCACCAAAGCAATGACAGGAGCCGATGACTGTTGGACAGATCACCGGCTTATCAGATCAGTTATGCGTATACCATTGTCCACACAGAGGAGGAAGCAACAGAAGAGCTGTAGGCATGTTTTTGATACCGAGAAGTTTGGTAAGTCAGAGCATATCTCCCAATATAAAGAGTTGCTTAGCCAGACACTGCCACAGGAATACCATCCAGATGTAACACTGCACTGGGAGAGTCTGAAGACCGCTATTCAGAATGCTTGCAAGGAAACGCTGGGATATAAGACCAGGAAACATCAAGACTGGTTTGATGAAAATGATGAAGAAATAGAAGCATTAATCTCAGAAAAGAGAAAAGCCTTGCAAACTTGGAGAAAAGATATGAACTCCCGTACTAAGAAAGAAGCATTTTGTCTTGCGAAGGCAAATGTCCAAAGAGGAACTCGTGCTCTCAAAAATGCATGGTGGACATCCAAAGCTAAAGAGCTGCAATATCTAGCAGACAAAGATTCGCGACAGTTCTTCCAAGCCACAAAAGCGATTTATGGCCCCTCCACGTTTGGTAGAAATCCACTTTGGTCCAGTGACAAAAGTACACTTCTAAAAGATCAATACTCCATCATGAATAGGTGGAAGGAGCATTTTGAAGACCTCTTGAACCAGGACTCAGTTATTGATGAGCAGGTGTATGATATATTAGAACAAGCACCCATCAAAGAAGAACTCGGTACCCTGCCAACACTAGATGAGGTTCAGTGTGCTATTAATCAAGCAAAGCGACACAAAGCTACTGGATGTGATGGAATACCAGCGGAAGCTCTCAAAGAAGGAGGTGAGGAACTCATAAGCCACATACATGATCTTATCATTAAAATTTGGAGAACTGAAAAAATGCCTGCTGATTTCAGAGATAGTCTGATAGTTCCCATATTTAAGAAAGGTGATCGTGCAGACTGCAACAACTATCGTGGTATATCTTTGTTATCATGCCTTGGAAAGCTTATTGCTCGTATTTTGGCGAATCGTATTCTATCCCTGGTGGAGAAAATACTCCCAGAGAGCCAATGTGGTTTCAGGCCTTCTAGAGGAACTGCAGATATGATATTCACTGTTCGTCAGCTTCAGGAGAAATGTAGAGAGCAAAATAGACCTCTTTATATTGCCTTTATAGACCTCAGTAAGGCATTTGACTCGGTAAACCGTGAAGCCTTGTGGAAGATTTTATCATTGTATGGTTTTCCACTGAAATTTATTACCATCTTAAGACTACTCCACAATGATATGAAGGCAAATGTCATTGGTAACGACTCGATTGGAGAACCATTTCATATTAATACCGGCGTTAAACAAGGCTGTGTGATTGCCCCTACATTGTTTTCTCTGTACGTTGCCACTGTCATGCAGTTAGTCAAAGATGATCTTCCTACAGGCATACAGATAACTTACAGGATGGATGGGAAGATCTTTAATTTGAGCCGTCTAAAGGCAAGGACTCGAACATCTCCTGCTGCATTGGTTGAGTTACAGTACGCTGATGATAATGCAGTAGTAGCTCAATCAGAGGACGAACTTAGGAAAATCCTGAATGCTTTTTCTTCAGCCTACAAAAAGATTGGGCTGAAACTTAACACCAGTAAAACCCAAGTCCTCTACCAACCAGCCCCTGGACAAGGACAAAGAAACATCAATGTCACCATCGACGGAGCGAAGCTTCAAGAAGTTAACGCCTTTTCTTATCTTGGCAGCACCCTGTCATCAAGTGCAAATATAGATTCCGAAATCCAACACAGGATTAACCGTGCTGGGGCATCCTTTGCAAGATTGAGGTCTAGAGTTTTTGACAACCATGATATCAATGCTGCAACGAAGATCCTTGTGTACAACTCGGTTGTAGTTCCCACCTTACTTTACGGATCTGAATCCTGGACATGCTACAGACGTCATTTTAAAAAGCTGGAGCAATATCACCAGCGTTGTTTGAGGAGAATTCTTCGTGTCACATGGCAAGACAAACGCACAAACACCAGCATTCTCGAAGAAGCACAGACTACCAGTGTTGAAGCCATGCTTTTAAAACGTCAGCTGCGATGGACAGGACACGTAATCCGCATGCCCAATAATCGCATTCCCAAGCAAGTGTTTTGCTCTGAACTAACTGAGGGCAAGCGCTGTGTGGGAGGTCCGAGGAAGCGATTCAAAGACGTACTAAAGGCTAATATGCAAATGTGCCATATTAATATCAACAACTGGGAGACCTTAGCTCTTGATCGCTCATCCTGGAGATCAATTGTTCATCGTGGTGCGATACTTTTTGAAGAAAACCGCCGACGTATGATAGAAGATCGGAGGCAACGCAGAAAGAACAGAGTGTTCATTAGAAGACAGGGAATGAATGCGGATGTCTCACCTGACCCTGATACTACCTGTCATCACTGCGGGAAACTGTGTCTCTCCCGCATTGGGCTTTTTAGTCACCTCCGGACTCATCGATGAAGAGTCATTCAGTATTGGAAGGCCAACCTACTCGAGACGAGTGTTTGCTATCATGTCCTAAATGCTGTGATTGTTCATTTCAAAGTTCTGGAATTCACAATTTCCCACTTTGTTATTATTTTTATAAATGTTTTCTGTTATTGGTATTTTGAATGTGATTTATTTCTTGTAGATCATATTATTATCTCCACACTTAAAAACGTGCCATAAGTATTGGGAGATTGTGATTTTCGGAACATTGAAGTGGGCAGAGCATTTAGGACGAGAATATTTAGCGGAACGAGGGGAAGGGGCAGGGTGGAGGGGAGGGGGCGGGAGGGTTAGTGTTTACGAGATCTGCTCATAGATGGCGCTACCGTTCGACGTGTTGCTAGTACATCAGTCAACCACCAGACAGCGCTGAAGTCTTAGGTACCAAGAATTAGCATGGCTGTTGGCCATCTGTAGTAGTAGGTAATCTGTGAGCTCAGCCTTAAAGAAGTTTCACCAGCCAGACGCAGACTGTGTATGTGAACGTTGCGGCAAATGTTGCGAAATCATGCGATGTACTGTACGTATAGACTTGAATCTCTGACGTCCTTCTGTTGTAATGAATAGTTTATTCCTATGTATGTTTCATTTTGTCTGTATCATTCCTTTGGCTATTATCTGCAATAAATATTTTATTTTATTATTTTTGCCTAAACAAGTAAATTTCTTCGAATAAGGCAGCAATTACACAAAGTTTTTGTCGAGCAGAAAATAATATGGCCTATTGTTTCGATTATGCTGCTGAGTGCCGAATTGCCGACCAAAAGAAACTGATTATATAGTTCGATTTAAATCGATGATTACTCGAAATCTCCTCCAGCTGTTGTGAACAGCGCGTTGACGCCAGCTGATCGATGAACTTTCAAGCCGGAAGTTATATTTGCCGGACTAAATACAAATGTACCAATATTTTTTCTTAAACAGTTTTCAAATATTTAAGGGGTACGCGTAGCTCCGCGTTCCCCCTGAAAAAAAAAACCCTGAATATAACAAATTATGGGATGTAGAACAGCATTCCTTTCAGTGGCGGCCTTTGAAGGGAAGCAAGTGAGACTTGGCCTCCTTCATATTCATGTATACATTTATTATTTTTTATCATTAGCGTTGTCATCTATATATACTGTATAAAGGAAGATTTCCTGACTGACTGAATGATAATCTTCGCTCAGCAAAAACTACAGGAGATAATTGCATGAAACTTTCAAGTTATGTTCCTACCGTAGTGTTGATGCGCACTAAGAAAGGAGTTTAAAAAAATCCGATTTTAAAGGGGTGAAAAGGGGTGAAATGTGATTTTACATTTTTGTTATACTTAACTGGGACAAAATATCGAAGTTGTCGTATAAAGACCGGACATAGCTCATTTTACGCTCCTCGATGGGAGAAACAATACTCGGTGGGTCCCTACAGGACACCGAAAATCACATTTTAAGGCCCTAAAACCAAGAGTTTCAAAGATATTCCCAGAAAACTATCTTCGCACTGATTGATGAACTAATCACAAGTCCGTTTCCATGGCAACACTACCTCAAGGTATGACATCCGATTTTCTATATATCCCTGCAGCAGGCAATGGCAATCATATTTATTATCTTATTCAAGATATATATATATATAAACACAATAAGAACAGGGTAGCGCGCCTGCCTCTCATCCGGAGGCCCCGGGTTCGATTCCCGGCTCCGTCAGAGATTTTAGACACTGACGCGAGGGCTGCAACGGCGTGCACTCAGATTCGTGAGGACAATTGAGTAGCTGTCTGATAGTGAGGCAGCGCCCCGGTCACGAAGAACAACGTTAACGGCCGAGGGGACACGATGAACTGAACACGCTTCACCACAATATCTGCAGGCCAAATGGCTGGGAAGCGGTCGCATGATAGGCCTAGGCCCTTCATGGGCTGTAGTGCCAGGGGTAAAAAAAAATAGGGGAAGCGCCTTCTAATACCACCTTTAATTTTTAAACACTACAGTAGCGGCTACTAAATAAAGGTGGCGATGGGCTCACAAATCCCGTATAGTACAAATGTTAGTCTGGTCGTTATGTCAGTAGCAACGAAGCTCTGTGGCAGCTAATTCCGTTTCCGTAACACTAAAGGCATCCCGCCGTCACATACCTCAATGTGCCCTTACAAAATCGTGAACCTGTCAATTTTACTGAACATAATTTCTACGAGCGAGTATCCACTTCGCCAATAACCACACTCACTACCTTTTCCAAAATGTACACAAGACGGGATTTTGAAAGCACTCTTCTGTATGTTGAGGTACAGAGATATACCACGTGGGAAGCTACGATAAAATGTTGGCTAATCTGAGTTCAAGGAACTGCTGTTCAGAATAGGCCTTGTGTTAAATCTGCAGAAGCTTTCGGTACAGCTTATGCGGCCCATGTTCGTATTACCCATTTAACATTTGATTGCCGCTGAGCCTGGCTGCGCCACCGTTTGTTGATTTTTGTAGCAGCAGCCCCGCGGGGTAAGGAGAAGGACACAGTGATGACACAGTGCAGACTGCACATAAAGTCTAGCAGCATTGCACGCGCTACCTGTCACAGGAGCACATATCACCACGGACAGCTTCTTGAGCTGAGTCATATCCTACATGCGCAACTGTACCTGTCAAAGAAGCATAGTGACGTGTGACACAAGTAAACAGAGAATAGTTCCCATCTCGACCGCCGGCAATCAATTCGTGAAGGGGTTATAACATGGAATGTTTTCCTTTGACAATGCACCTACTCAATGTGCGAGGGCAATGCCTTTCAAAGATCTCTAAAAACACAATAATCAGGAAATTGGAGAAACGTTTAAAGTGGGAGTGAAGATTCAAGGAAAAATAATTTCAACTCTGAGATTTGCTGATGGCAACGTCATCTTGGCCGATAAGCCAGAGGACTTGAACGAGTTTTTGAATGGTATGGACTCCGTCTTGTGCAAAGAATTCATGATGAAAATCAATAAATGTAAAACAAAATAATTGGAATACAGCCGAAATAAATCAGAAACCTCTATGCACATCAAATTGGCTGGTGAAACGCTACGGGAAGTAGGAGACTTCTGATACTTAGGAAGCAAAGTATCCAGTGATAGACGAAGCAAAGAGGATATAAAAATTCCTCTCGGCACGCCGGAAGGCGGAGGTAGATTTTACCGGGCAAACTAAGGGATAGGATATAATAGGCAAAATATGCAGGTTTTCGTAGGAGGATCAGACCTCATTTATTGCGAGAAAGTATTTTACAATTGAAGGTTAATTAACTTTTTTTTTCGTCTTTCTATGCATATTTTTAACATTTTATTGTCTTATGGGGATGGTAACCTTCTTGTCATTTGGGGTTCATTTTTATACTTGTGATCACAATGTCCTTATGCAATGTTTGGAACTGATGTGTAACTATCTAACAGTCTGTTACTTCTTCACGCAAAAGTTTATCTCCCGAAGAGATGTTGGTTGGTTCCACAGTTTAGGGGCTGCGACAACGTGGTCATGTAACCCCGTGTACATTGGGTGTGTGTAGAATCTGTCTGATAAACGGTGTTAATTGTGATGACCGTATTAGTCTGTAATTCAGGTAGAGCTGCAGACGGTCAATTTTAAGTAGTAGTACCTAATTTTGTACCAAATTCTACCGTCAACGACACCTAGCTGTGAACTTGGCTGCTAGATGCCACCGCAACCAGCAACTTGCAACGAACGTTGTAACTTCCCCTCTGAAGGAAATCATGCTAAGGGATTTTTAGCGCTCTTAGAAAATCCGGCGACTTTGGCCGGCTTTGAACCAGCATAGAAGTTCAGCATGCTACCAGTTAGCCGCTTCCCTCATAGTCAGATGGAACAAGAAGTTCCGTGACGAACTAAAGAGCCTAATTTTCTTAAAATTAAGATTCATGCCAATCTACAGTATAAGAACCTATCTAGAATAATGACGAAATTAAGTTGGTAATATCGAAATGTCTTAATTAGTTAGAAATACTGTACACTAGGCATAATGTAGCCTAATAGAGCAATACAGTTGGAAGCCCTGGTGACTGAATATATTCTTAATTCCATCTCTTAAGGTACAAAATACAAAATGTGGTTGAAGTCCAAAGGACGTTACATGGAGTTAAACATTGGATCTATTAGTACACGTCAAAGCATGTTGGTAACAATGTCATGCGAGTGCTGGTCAGAAATAATCTGAAATATTATGATATATTTTTGTGCCAATTTTGGATGAAATCCATTTGTTAGTATAGAAGTTACATGTATTTTAAAATTGGAGCTATCATCAGGCATAGAATCATGCTGGCAGCACTGACTTATATTAATTACTCCAAATTAATCTAGAATGTCAGGTGCTATACGTGTGCAAAGTATAGAGCTGTTGGCTTGCATACTTTCTGATATATTGATATTAGGGTAAAAAATATAGACACCATTTATTAACAGTTGACAGCCCTGATTGCTCTTAAGAATACTTATAGTCATATCTGTTATGTTACACATAGCACATACGAAATTTTGTTGAAATCCAACTGACAGTATAGAAGTTACATGTATTTAAAAATTGGTCCTATCAGCAGGCTTAGAATCATGTTGGTAGAACTGACGTATATAAGTTACTCCAAATTAATGTAAAATGTCAGGAAATATACGTGTGCATAGTTTAAAGCTGTCGGCTTGCATACTTCCTGATATATTGGTATTTGGATAAAAAAAATAGAGAGAGAGCAATTATTAACAGTTGGCAGCCCTGGTGGCTCTTAAGAATACACTCAGTCATATCTGTTTATGTACATATATTACATACACAATTTGGTTGAAATCCAATTGATAGTGTAGAAGTTATATGCATTTAAAAATTGGACCTATCAGAAGGCTTAAATTATTTTGGCAACACTGTCATGTATGGCCTTCTGGAAATTAAACTGAAATAGTATTATCTACGTGTGTGCCAATTTTGGAATAGCTCCCATGTATATTCTTCCAAGAGTTTAGTGCTTTTCAGTCGGTCAACACGAATGTACCCAAAAGAGATGGGTTATGCCCTAATCCTGAAATAAATTACATGAGATTAATAAAACACTAGGATGACCAGTTTCGATCGTCAAGCGATCATCATCAGATCCATTACACTTAGGCTACAAAATCTATGTTTGAAATACAGGTGACAATATTTACAATATGTACAATTATTTAGTTGCAGTATTGGTACTGCAACTGTCAGTGTATGCTAAATGCAGTATATATGTTAGGTGAAATGCTAAATGGTGATAGCTATCCGGAGATTGTACTTTAGAGAGATTATATGGTTGTAAACTATGGTTAAACTATAAAATTTTTGGCTAACTACTTATCTGATTGTCTTCCGTATTACAGCTACTCGCAGTTTTCGTGCTCACTGGAACTCGCTGTGTGGTCGACTGCGGTGGTTATCTTAACGACTGGTTTTCCCCTGCCTCCTCCCCCCTGTCCCTACGTGCTGTGGGGAGTGATAGCGATGTGTTTATGTGAGGTGTTGCCAACCTAGATAAGATGTATGTTATTGAATGAGGTGGGTCCACAACTATTAAAGACCGTGGATTGGCCCTCGCCACGCGTGGAGCATAACCCATTCGAACTAAGCGTTGACGGTCTTATGAGGACGTCCCGGCACCTTTAATACTGCCGAGAATATGGGCCTTGGTTTATTGCAGAAGCAAAGTACATCGTACACCTGATCCAGATAACATTTACCTATTAAAAACCCCCTAATTTCCCCCCTTTTTTTATCTATCTTGGCTGTGTCGCTAAATTGTGTTTTGTTTCCGACAGGGTGTGTTTTTTAGTAGCGTGAAGAGGGGTGAGCTCTCCATGAACGTGTGTTCATTTAGATTGTTGGGATTGTTTCGTTTGGCTAGGTGTATCTCGATTGCTTCCTTTATGTCAAGAGCTCTGCCTTTCGATTCGTGATGGATTATTTTAAGGTCCGACTCTATGTTGGTAAAGCTGTGCCCAGCGTCACACATATGTTCGCACACGGCTGAATGTGTTCCGTATCTTATCGCATTCCTATGTTCATTATAACGTGTGTCTACTCGCCTTCCACTCTGCCCGATGTAATTAGCTTGACAATCGGTGTCTTGGCACGTTATAGAATATACCCCTGACCTTGAATACGGGTCACGTTTATTTAGATTACTATTTAGGAGGTGCCTAGCGGTTGTGTTTTTCGTCGTGAAAGCTCGTCAATGGCGTTGTCTTGGCAACCTCTGATAGCTCATCCCTCATCAATTTAGAAGCGTTGTCATGGTAACCTCTGATGGCACTTGGCATTTTCTTTAATTCCGAAATCATTTTTCTCTTCCCTTGGAGTAATGGTGGGACATATCAAAAATTCTTTCAGACAAAAGTTTTAGTTAATTATTAGGGGAATATTTTCCATTTTGTACGTTTTTGATATTGTGCCTATTAAGAGAGATATGATTGTTGTTTCCCGTAAAACCCACTTTTTTCCACCCCTTTGGTCAATGGTTGGTGCTATCAAAAAACTTATTTGACATAAATTTTTGGCACCTATCCGACACATGTTATGAACTTTGAATGGATTCGATATTTCACGTATTAAGAGAGTTATAGCAAAATTTCACTTTTTCGAAAAAAGCCCCCCATTTTCACCCCCTTCGACCGATTTTGCCCATTAACAAACTCGACCGAGATTTTAATGGGATACTTATTATGTAATAAATTCAAATTCGTGTCCACAAGAAACTGATATATATAAACTTTTGAACTGGCGGTGGTTTTGGGGTCGGGGGAATGTGAAACGCGAAGATATGTCGAAATTTTCCGGAAGTCGAAACATGGTACCCATTGCAAAAAAGTCCTCTCGGCACGCCGGAAGGCGGAGGTAGATTTCACCGGACAAACTTGGGGATAGGCGAAAATAGGCAGAATATGCAGCTTTTCGTAGAAGGATCAGACCTCATTTATTGCGAGAATTTTATAATTGGAGCTTAATTAACTTTATTTTTCGTCATTTTATGCATATTTTAAACATTTTATTGTCTTATGGGGACGGTAACCTTCTTGTCATTTGGTGTCCATTTTTATACTTGTGGTCACACTGTCCTTATGCAAGGTTTTGACACTGATGTGTAACTATATAACGGTCTGTTACTTCTTCACGCAAAATTATATCTCCCGCAGAGATTTTGGTTGGTTCCTCAGTTTAGGGGCTGCGACAACGCGGTCATTTAACCCCGTGTACGTTGGATGAGTGTAGAATCTGTCTGATAAACGGTGTGAATTGTGATGGCTGTATTAGTCTGTAATTCAGGTAAGGACTGCAGACGGTCAATTTCAAGCAGTAGTTCCTAATGTTGCTACCAGATACTACCGTCAACGACACCTACCTGTGAACTTGGCTACTAGATGCCACCACAACCAGTAACTCGGCCGGCTTTGAACCCGCGACCTTGGGCATAGAAGTTCAGCATTCTACCAGTTACGTCACCAAAGCCGCTTCACACTTAGTCAGATGGAAATCTGAATCTGATCTCGTGCAAGTGCGTTGTCATGGCCACGTCTGATGGCTCATCCCTCATCAATTTAGTAGTGTTGCCATGGCAACCTCTGATAGCTCTAGGCATTTTCTTATAATTCCGAAATCATTTTTCTCATCCCTTGGCGTAATGGTGGGTCATATCAAAAATTCTTTCAGACGAAAGTTTTAGGTAATTATTAGGGGAATATTGTCCATTTTGTACGGTTTTGATATTGTGCCTATAGAGAGATATGATTAATGTTTCAAAAAAAAACACTTTTTCCCACCCCTTTGGTCAATGGTTGGTGCTATAAAAAACTCTTCAAACATACATTTTTGGGCTTTATCCGACACATAGTATGAACTTTGAACGGATTCGATATTTCACATACTAAGAGAGTTATAGCAATATTTCACTTTTTCGAAAAAAGACCCCCATTTTCACCCCTTTCGACCGATTTAGCCCAGAAACGAACTCGACAGAGATTTTATAGGTATACATATTCGGTAAAAAATTCAAAGTGATTGGTGAAAAATTACGGCAGTTATCGTGTCCACAAGAAACCGATATACATATATATATATATACATACATAAATTATATATAAACTTTTGAACTGACGGTGGTTTTGGGGTCTGGGGGATGTGAAACGCGAAGATATGTCAAAATTTTCCGGAAGTCGAAACATGGTACCCATTGCAATAGTTAGCTTTCTAATGAAATCTACCTAAAAGTAGGTTGGCTCAGGAAAGGAAAGTATTTCTACAGAAAAGGAGTCTGTTGACATAGAATATACATTTGAGTATTGGAAGTCATTTTTGAAAACTTTTGTCTGGAGCCTGGATGTGTAAGGAAGAGAAACTTTGACTGCTGATGCAGCAGAAAAGAGGAGAATTGAAGCGTTTGAAATGTGGTGTTACAGGAGAATGATGAAGAAGGGTCAGATGGGTAGATAGGGTAACAAATGAAGAGGTGGTAAGACGAGTGGGAGAGGAGAGATGTTTCTGACGACTGCTAATGAAGAGACGAGATAGGTTGGTAGGACACATATTAAGACACCCAGGAATAGCAAGCTTAGTTATGAATGGGAGGGTCGAGGACAAGAACTGTAGGGGTAGACCAAGGTTAATCAGATTGCCTCGGATGTAGGGTGTGGTAGCTATGTAGCGATGAAACGATTAGCTCAGGAGAGGGAACATGGAGCGCTGCATCAAACCAGTCAAAAACTGAAAACTCAAACAACAACAACAATCAGGAATTTTAATTACTTAGAGAGACATGTGAGGCAAAAGGGTTGTTGGAGAATTTCAATCGCTGGGATGTAACACTGGAAGAGACTGCATAATGTACATCAGCGGCCAAGGTGAGATATATTTTACTATAGGTCTATTTATAGCGACATGTTGACGTTTAAAATCAATAATTGTGGCAAAATTACACCCTGAATAACTTAAGGAAAAAATTCCCCATATTCCGATAGAATTGCCATTCCAATGTGCAAGAATGCAGTTCCCTCTTGAATCAATATTCGCAATTTCTATTAACAAAGCGCAATGACACACACTTAACAGCAGCAGGTGTACATTTACACAAAACCATTTTTTCCCATGGGTAACTGTATGTGGCGTGATCTCGAGTATCCGGACAACAAAATCGTTATGTCTCAGCAGAAGATGGCAAAACCAAAAACGTAATTTTCAAATGTGTTCTCATAATGTAACATCGTACCCTTCAGACTATCTCAACTCTATGAAATTTCCACCTTGCTGCTCATATCAATATACTGCCCTATGTATCAGAATTTTCAGAATTAAAATTGACCCACCTGTAGCCGCGATTGCTGTAATAGAATGGACCAATTATCAATAATGATGCATCGTCCCCATTGTCTTAATCTCGAGCGAAGCCTCGGGTACCTGCTAGTTATTGATATAATATAAAAAGTCCTCTCGGCACGCCGGAAGGCGGAGGTAGATTTCACCGGACAAACTTGGGGATAGGCGAAAATAGGCAGAATATGCAGGTTTTCGTAGAAGGATCAGACCTCATTTATTGCGAGAAGGTATTTTATAATTGGAGCTTAATTAACTTTGTTTTTCGTCATTTTATGCTTATTTTAAACATTTTATTTTCTTATGGGAACGGTAATCTTCTTGTCATTTGGGGGCCATTTTTATACTTGTGGTCACACTGTCCTTATGCAAGGTTTCGACACTGATGTGTAACTATGTAACGGTCTGTTACTTCTTCACGCAAAATTATATCTCCCGCAGAGATTTTGGTTGGTTCCTCAGTTTAGGGATGGCTGTATTAGTCTGTAATTCAGGTAAGGACTGCAGACGGTCAATTTCAAGCAGTAGTTCCTAATGTTGCTACCAGGTACTACCGTCAACGATACCTACCTGTGAACTTGGCTACTAGATGCCACCGCAACCAGCAACTCGCAACGAACGTTGGAACTTCCCCTCCAAAGGAAAGCATACTGAGGGATTTTTAGCGCTCTTAGAAAATCCGACGACTTCGGCCGGCTTTGAACTCGCGACCTAGGGCATAGACATTCAGCATGCTTGCTACCAGTTACGTCACCGAAGCCGCTTCACACTTAGTCAGATGGAATTCTGAATATGATCTCGTGCAAGTGCGTTATCTTGGCAACGTCTAATGGGTCATCCCTCATCAATTTAGTAGTTTTGCCATGGCAACCACTGATAGCTCTTGGCATTTTCTTATAATTCCGAAATCATTTTTCTCATCCCTTGGCATAATGGTGGGTCATATCAAAAATTCTTTCAGACAAAATTTTAGGTAATTATTAGGGGAATATTGTCCATTTTGTACGGTTTTGATATTGTGCCTATTAAGAGAGATATGATTAATGTTTCCCGAAAAACCCACTTTTTCCCACCCCTTTGGTCAATGGTTGGTGCTATAAAAAAACTCTTCAAACATAAATGTTTGGGCTTTATCCGACACATAGTATGAACGTTGAACGGATTCGATATTTCACATATTAAGAGAGTTATAGCAATATTTCACTTTTTCGAAAAAAAAGCCCCCCATTTTCACCCCCTTCGACCGATTTAGCCCAGTAACGAACTCGTCCGAGATTTTATAGGTATACATATTCGGTAAAAAATTCAAAGTGATTGGTGCAAAATTACGGCAGTTATCGTGTCCACAAGAAACTGATATACATATATATATATATATATATATATATATATACACACACATATACATACATAAATTATATATAAACTTTTGAACTAACGGTGGTTTTGGGGTCTGGGGGATGTGAAATGCGAAGATATGTCGAAATTTTCCGGAAGTCGAAACATGGTACCCATTGCAATAGTTAGCTTTCTAATGAAATCTACCTCTGGTTGGTTCCTCAGTTTAGGGGCTGCGACAACGCGGTCATCTAACCCCGTGTACTTTGGGTGAGTGTAGAATCTGTCTGATAAACGGTGCGAATTGTAATGGCTGTAGTAGTCTTAATTAAGCTAAGGACTGCAGACGGTCAATTTCAAGCAGTAGTTCCTAATGTTGCTACCAGGTACTACCGTCAACGACACCTAGCTGTGAACTTGGCTACTAGATGCCACCGCAACCAGCAACTCGCAACGAACGTTGGAACTTCCCCTCCAAAGGAAAGCATACTGAGGGATTTTAGCGCTCTTAGAAAATCCGACGACTTCGGCCGGCTTTGAAACCGCGACCTTGGGCATAGACATTCTGCATGCTACCAGTCACGTCACCGAAGCCGCTTCCCACTTAGTCAGATGGAAATACTGAATCTGATCTCGTGCAAGTGCGTTCTCTTGGCAACGTCTGATGGCTCATCCCTCATCAATTTGGTAGTGTTTCCATGGCAACCACTGATAGCTCTTGGCATTTTCTTATAATTCCGAAATCATTTTTCTCATCCCTTGGCATAATGGTGGGTCACATCAAAAATTCTTTCAGACAAAAGTTTTAGGTAATTATTAGGGGAATATTGTCCATTTTGTACGGTTTTGTTATTGTGCCTATTAAGAGAGATATGATTAATGTTTCCCGAAAAACCCACTTTTTCCCACCCCTATGGTCAATGGTTGGTGCTATAAAAAACCTCTTCAAACATAAATGTTTGAGCTTTATCCGACACATAGTATGAACGTTGAACGGATTCGATATTTCACATATTAAGAGAGTTATAGCAATATTTCACTTTTTCGAAAAAAGCCCCCCATTTTCACCCCTTCTACGGATTTAGCCCAGTAACGAACTCGACCGAGGTTTTATAGGTATACATATTCGGAAAAAAATTCAAAGTGATTGGTGCAAAATTACGGCAGTTATCGTTTCCACAAGAAACTGATATACACACATATATATATACACACATATACATACATAAATTATATATAAACTTTTGAACTGACGGTGGTTTTGGGGTCTGGGGTATGTGAAACGCGAAGATATGTCGAAATTTTCCGGAAGTCGAAACATGGTACCCATTGCAATAATTAGCTTTCTAATGAAATCTACCTCGGGTTGGTTCCACAGTTTAGGGGCTGTGACAACGCGGTCATCTAACCCCGTGTACTTTGGGTGAGTGTAGAATTTGTCTGATAAACGGTGTGAATTGTAATGGCTGTATTAGTCTGTAATTCAGGTAAGGACTGCAGACGGTCAATTTCAAGCAGTAGTTCCTAATGTTGCTACCAGGTGCTACCGTCAATGACACCTAGCTGTGAACTTGGCTACTAGATGCCACCCCAACCAGCAACTCGTAACGAACGTTGGAACTTCCCCTCCAAAGGAAAGCATACTCAGGGATTTTAGCGCTCTTAGAAAATCCGACGACTTCGGCCGGCTTTGAAACCGCGTCCTTGGGCATAGACATTCTGCATGCTACCAGTTACGTCACCGAAGCCGCTTCCCACTTAGTCAGATGTCAAAGTCAACCCCTGGCACCATCCAGCCCATGACGGGCTAAGGCCGACCAAGCGACCGCTGCCCAGCCATTTGGCCTGCAGATATTGGGGTGACGCGTGATCAGCGCGTCGGGTCCCCTCGGCCGTTAATCTTGGTATTCGTGATCGGGGTGCTGTCCCACTGTCAGACAGCTACTCAATTGTCCTCACGAGGCTGAGTGCACCCCGTTCCAACCCTCACGTCAGTTTTAAAATCCCTGACGGAGCCGGGGATCGAACCCGGGGCCTCCCGGTAGGAGGCAGGCGCGCTTACCCAACACCACGGGGCCGTCTTAGTCAGATGGAAATACTGAATCTGATCTCGTGCAAGTGCGTTGTCATGGCAACGTCTTATGGCTCATCCCTCATCAATTTAGTAGTGTTGCCATGGCAACCTCTGATAGCTCTTGGCATTTTCTTATAATTCCGAAATCATTTTTCTCATCCCTTGGCATAATGGTTGGTGATATCAAAAATTCTTTCAGACAAAAGTTTTAGGTAATTATTAGGGGAATATTGTCCATTTTGTACGGTTTTGTTATTGTGCCTATTAAGAGAGATATGATTAATGTTTCCCGAAAAACCCACTTTTTCCCACCCCTATGGTCAATGGTTGGTGCTATAAAAATACTCTTCAAACATAAATGTTTGAGCTTTATCCGACACATAGTATGAACGTTGAACGGATTCGATATTTCACATATTAAGAGAGTTATAGCAATATTTCACTTTTTCGAAAAAAGCCCCCCATTTTCACCCGTTCTACGGATTTAGCCCAGTAACGAACTCGACCGAGGTTTTATAGGTATACATATTCGGAAAAAAATTCAAAGTGATTGGTGCAAAATTACGGCAGTTATCGTTTCCACAAGAAACTGATATACACACATATATATATACACACATATACATACATAAATTATATATAAACTTTTGAACTGACGGTGGTTTTGGGGTCTGGGGTATGTGAAACGCGAAGATATGTCGAAATTTTCCGGAAGTCGAAACATGGTACCCATTGCTATAATTAGCTTTCTAATCAAATCTACCTCGGGTTGGTTCCACAGTTTAGGGGCTGTGACAACGCGGTCATCTAACCCCGTGTACTTTGGGTGAGTGTAGAATTTGTCTGATAAACGGTGTGAATTGTAATGGCTGTATTAGTCTGTAATTCAGGTAAGGACTGCAGACGGTCAATTTCAAGCAGTAGTTCCTAATGTTGCTACCAGGTGCTACCGTCAATGACACCTAGCTGTGAACTTGGCTACTAGATGCCACCCCAACCAGCAACTCGTAACGAACGTTGGAACTTCCCCTCCAAAGGAAAGCATACTCAGGGATTTTAGCGCTCTTAGAAAATCCGACGACTTCGGCCGGCTTTGAAACCGCGTCCTTGGGCATAGACATTCTGCATGCTACCAGTTACGTCACCGAAGCCGCTTCCCACTTAGTCAGATGTCAAAGTCAACCCCTGGCACCATTCAACCCATGACGGGCTAAGGCCGACCAAGCGACCGCTGCCCAGCCATTTGGCCTGCAGATATTGGGGTGACGCGTGATCAGCGCGTCGGGTCCCCTCGGCCGTTAATCTTGGTATTCCAGGACGTGGTGGCTCAGCGGTCTAGCTGTATGCCTCTCACCAAGGCGGTCCGGGTTCGATTCCCGGTCAATGCATGTGAGATTTTCGAAGTGAAATGCCATGTCTTGTGGTTCGGATTCCACGTAAAAAGGAGGTCCCGTGGCTCATAATCACAAGATTCACGGTCACGTAAAACTACAATCTTCCTTTTTTCTTGGTATTCGTGATCGGGGTGCTGTCCCACTGTCAGACAGCTACTCAATTGTCCTCACGAGGCTGAGTGCACCCCGTTCCAACCCTCACGTCAGTTTTAAAATCCCTGACGGAGCCGGGGATCGAAACCGGGGCCTCCCGGTGAGAGGCAGGCGCGCTAACCCAACACCACGGGGCCGTCTTAGTCAGATGGAAATACTGAATCTGATCTCGTGCAAGTGCGTTGTCATGGCAACGTCTTATGGCTCATCCCTCATCAATTTAGTAGTGTTGCCATGGCAACCTCTGATAGCTCTTGGCATTTTCTTATAATTCCGAAATCATTTTTCTCATCCCTTGGCGTAATGGTGGGTCATATCAAAAATTCTTTCAGACAAAAGTTTTAGGTAATTATTAGGGGATTATTGTCCATTTTGTACGGTTTTGATATTGTGCCTATTAAGAGAGATATGATTAATGTTTCCCGAAAAACCCACTTTTTCCCACCCCTTTGGTCAATGGTTGGTGCTATAAAAAACTCTTCAAACATAAATTTTTGGGCTTTATCCGACACATAGTATGAACGTTAAACGGATTCGATATTTCACATATTAAGAGAGTTATAGCAATATTTCACTTTTTCGAAAAAAGCCCCCCATTTTCTTCCCCTTCGACCGATTTAGCCCAGTAACGAACTCGACCGAGATTTTATAGGTATACATATTCGGTAAAAAATTCAAAGTGATTGGTGCAAATTTACGGCAGTTATCGTGTCCACAAGAAACTGATATACATATATATATATATATACATAAATTATATATAAACTTTTGAACTGACGGTGGTTTTGGGGTCTGGAGGATGTGAAACGCGAAGATATGTCGAAATTTTCAGGAAGTCGAAACATGGGACCCATTGCAATAGTTAGCTTTCTAATGAAATCTACCTAATTATCAATACTCCTCCAAACTATTTTAGTAGTATTGGTGCTTTATTCTCTCTGCTGCCACTGCTATTCTCACAACACCCTTCGGCGTAGCCTTGTTCGTTAAATCGTGCACAACGGCCGTGAGGGCAGCTGAAGAAAGTCCGGAGTTCGGAGGTTAGAATCCCGGCGCTGACAGTGGCTATCCTGAGTGTGGTTTTACTCGGGGAACTCCACACTCCCTCCAGGCAAATCCCGGGGTAGTACCTTTCTAAAAATCCCGTCGCACCTCATCCCTGTCCGTGATACAGTTACACACATTCCTACAGTCATCACATATTTAGGCGGCTTCGGTGGCGTAGTCGGTATCATGCTGAGCTTCTATGCCCAAGATCGCGGGTTCAAACCCGGCCGAAGTCGTCGGATTCTTGAAGAGCGTTAAAAACCCCTCAGTATGCCTTCCTTCGGAGGGGAAGTAAAGCCGGCGATCCCATGTTATATATTTATGGCATGTTTAAGAACCTTCCACTAATTACACCTGAGTGAAGCTAAATTATAGGTTAAACATTTGTGAAACGCTCTTAGGTTCCGACGTTCGTCGCCAGGAGACGACTGCGATGGCATCTGGTAACCAAGTTCTGAACTAGTAGTCGTTGACGGTGTCGTTTGGCGGCAAAAGTAGGAACTACTTGAAAAAATTCAATGTCTGCAGTCCTTACTTGAACTGAAAACAGATAACGCACACTAATACAGTCATCACAATTAACACCGGTTATCAGACAGTTTCTACACACACCCAAAGTACATGGGGCAACATGACCGCGTTGTCACAGCCCCTAAACTGAGGAACCAACCAACCAACCAGTCATCACATAAATACAGGTTATCAGACAAGTTCAACACACAACCAACAACACAGGCCTGATGATCAAGACGTCCCAAGCCCCTAGAATGAATTAACAACAATATAGTCACAGCAAACGCTGGTACAATCATTATCGTATTCCGAGAATCATAATTTGTTTGAATCGTTCTTTGCCGCTCAGAAAATTCCACTTGGAGGCCAGGTTGAGGCAGGGCCGCATAATTTTTTTGTCAGCCCGAGCCTAGCCACAGTATGTAATTCTGAGCTTCTTATTGGCTCTTATGTCATGCCATTCTCCTGGTCCCGAATAGAGACGGTAGGTAGTAGCAGGGGTCACATCCGATCAAACATGGAGGAAAGTTATCGAGTGAGATGTGGATAATATTCGATGTTGAATTGCATTATTAGCGTGAAACAGGCATGAAACGTGCTTTAGATTAAGTTTAAAACAACCCACGCAGCAAATGAATGCGTTCCAATCAACATTTAAGGTCCAAGTGAAATCATTCGACATTTATCCACATGTATTAAGACCTATGATAATATACTTTCTTTACGTGTGGAAATGTGCACGAGTGGTAACGTGCGAGCTTGGTAACTTATTTTGTCCCGGGTTCAAGACTGCCCGAGAGCAGAAATTTTTACTTCTTTTGAATTATTTTATTATATCCTCCCTCCTTTTTACAGCATGTTTTATGCCTTGCTTTATTGAAATTATCTGTATGGGTGATTGAAATAATAAACATTGTTAGGCGGAATTCTTCCATGTTCTCACTTCAATTTATAATCCTCTGCTTACTGTTCAACGCGGCTAGCGTTCTTGGCTGTCTCCCCAGAGGTCTGGGTTCGATTCCCAGCTCTGCCGATGTATTTATTTATTTATTTACAAGTAGGCGGGCTCAATGACCACCATGTCCAATTTGCTCAAATGAACAAGAGCAACATCAGCGTCGACTTCTACAGTGGTCAAGCTGCTTGCCTCACCAAGGTGGACCGGGTTCGATTCCCAGCTCTGCCGATAAATTTCAATTCTGGTGTGAGGACTGCAACGAGGTACATTCAGCCTCGTGAGCCAAAACTGAGTAGAAGTTGGTTCGATTCCCACCTCAGCGATCTTGGAAGTGATTTTCCATAGATTTCCACTTCTACTCCAGACAAATGCCGAAATTGTTCATAACAATGCCACGACCGCCTCCTTGCGAATCCTCACCTGAATATCAAATACTCACCATACTACATACACCACAATAACACAGGTTATCAGAGAAATTAATTAATTTATTTATTTACAAGTAGGAGGGCTCATTGACCACCATGTCCAATTTGATCAAATTAACAAGAGCAACATCAGCGTCAACTTCTGCTTCGATTCCCGGTCAATTCACGTGAGATTTACGAAGGGAATAATCACGTTCTGAGTTTTGGTTTCTAACTAAATTGGAGGTTCCGTGTCTAATGATCGCGAGATTGTGTGTTTGAGTCTTCAGTCTTTTGACAGGTTTGATGGAGCAGTCCATGTCTCCCTGTCCTGAGTTAATCTTTTCATCTCTACATAGCTACCACACCCTACATCCGAGGCAATCTGTTTGACATATTCTAACCTTGGTCTACCCGTACAGTTCTCGACCCTTCCGTCTAACAATGTTTATTATTTCGGATGTGACCCCTGCTACTACCTACCGTCACTATTCGGAACCAGGAGAATGGCATGACATAACAGCCAATAAGAGACTCGGAATTACATACTGTGGCTAGGCTCGGGCTGAAAAAAAAAATATGCGGCAGGGCCTCCTGCCAGGTGTCTGTTGTCATGGAAACCGTGACGTCAGTCCAGCATGCAGGTGAATGTTGAAGACACTAACAGGAGGCCAAAATGCTTTAGTGCCACTCACGCCCAATGCTGTGTTATGCTGTGGCAGTGGACATGTCTAAAGCTGAAGTGCAGATTTGACGCGTACTAATGAGGATGCATTATTATTATTTATTTGCCAGCCCCGTGGTGTTGGGTTAGCGCGCCTGTTCGGGTTCGATTCCCGGCTCCGTCAGGGATTTTAGAAACTGACGTGAGGGCTGGAACGGGGTGCACTCAGCCTCGTGTGGACAATTGAGTAGCTGTCTGACAGTGAGGCAGCGCCCCGATCACGGAAACCAAGATTAACGGCCGAGGGGACCCTATTCGCTGATCACGCGTCACCCCAATATCTGCAGGCCAAATGGCTTGGTAGGCCTAGGCCCTTCATCGGCTGTAGTGCCAGGGATTATGTTTATGTTATTATTATTATTATTATTATTATTTATTTATTTATTTATTTATTTATTTATTTATTTATTTATTTATTTATTTATTTATTTATTTATTTATTTATTTATCGTATGGCTTTTAGTGCCGGGAGTGTCCGAGGACATGTTCGGCTCGCCAGAGGCTGTAGCTGCTTCTAGTGGACACCCATAGGGTGAGCTACAAGTTCCGTTCAATTTCAAGTAGTTCCAACTTTCGCTACCAGATGTCAATGATACCTAGTGGTGAAGGTTGGAAATTTTATAGAGCGTTCCAACGAAATATAACCTAGAAATTTAGCTTCACACACGTTTATTCTGCGGAATGATCTTTTTCATGCCATAAATCTATGAAAAGGAAGCTTGTAGATTAACGTGACCGTTAATCGCGAGATCAGGAGCCACGGGACCTCCTTTTTACGTGGAATCCGAACCACAGGACATGGCATTTCACTTCGAAAAATAAATCTATGACATGGGACCACCGGCTTTACTTCTTTTCCGAAGGAAGGCATACTGAAGGATTTTAACGCTCTTAAAAATCCGACGTCTTCGGTTGGGTTTGAACCTGCGATCTTGGGCATAGCAGTTCAGCATGCTACCAACTACGCCACCGAAGCCGCTATGAGGATGTAATTAGTTCCTTATTAAAAATTCACTTTTCAAGGAGGAGTGAGTTGTTATTGTTATATTGTCCACTTCCTAGTGTAGTGGCTAGCATTCTTGTCTCCCGTCCCGGAAGTTCGGGTTCGATTCTCAGCTCTGCAAAAAAAACAAAGTTATTGGTTTTACGTCCCTTTAACCCGTTGAGTGCTTCGACCGTCTATAAACGTTGCAAAATAACTTTTTCTTATATATTACCCATTCACTTTCGAGTGCCGAGTTAATGTATGACATATCCTGCCATCTATTGGGCATTATTTAGGACTACTTGAGTTTGCAATTTTGCTTCCAGAAGTAACTAACATATCATTTTGTAGACGTCTGTCCTCTACAACTGGAGTTCAGCTGAGATGTAAACAAGCATGGCGGAATAACAAGCAAATCCTTCACGCCAAGTTGTGATTTCGGATCAAAGAATATTGATTTTGTACTAGTAAGGAGCAACAAGTATTAGTTGGCTACTGATTTTAGAATATAATTTTATTTTAAACCCTTAACTGATATGATGATGCAACCATTGGTGCATTATTTTAAATTTTGAATCCTCTTGAAATAAAAATGCATACAAAAGTAGCATTTTGAATTTACACTTAGGTAAATAAATGCCCATAATCTATAGATATTTTAAGCCCCATCCCCCTGATAACTTAAAAGTTATTACTTATACAATTTCTTTAAAGAATACGAAGGACAAACTCAGCACTTAAGAAGTTAACTACTGCGCCTGTTAGAGACCCCGGGGTACCGGAACTTTGCCCCTATGGGGGGAACTAATCGCGCCAGTAAATCTAATGACACGGGTCCCTAAGATTTGCGCACCCTTAAATGCCAGCTGACTGCGCCAGGATTCGATCTTGGAACCTTGGTCACAGCAGGCGAGAACGTTACCGCTGATACACGCAGCCAGTCATAATTTAATTCTGATGTGAGGGCTTGAACGGGGTACACTCAGCCTCGTGAGGAAAAACTGAGCAGAGGTGTGTTCGATTCCCACTTCAGCCAACCTGGAAGTGTTTTCCCGTGGTTTCCCACTTCTACTCCATGCAAATGCCGGAATGGTTCTTAATTTACGCCCACGGCCGCCTCCTTCCTATTCCTCAACTTAATTACAAATACATACCTACATCAACAGCAGCAGCAACAACAACAAATCCACCACCACTACCACTTCTACTACTTATTTATTTATTTATTTATTTATTTAACGTATGGTTTTTAGTGCCGGGAGTGTCCGAGGACATGCTCGGCTCGCCAGAGTTTGTAGCTGCTTCCAGCGGACACCCATGGGGTGAGCTACAAGTTATTATTATAATTATTATTAATAATTTTATTATTATTACTGTTGCAGACATCACAATAACACAAGTTATTTTACAAATTCTAATCACACCCAAGTACACAGGGCTAAATGACCACGATGTCCAAGCCCATAAATGAAACAAGAACAAAAACAGCGATATTTTTATATTTGCTCGATGCGTATCGCCTCCTCTGCCCAAAGTTGTGGGTTCGAATCCCGGCGCAGTGAGTTGGCATCTGAGGGCGCTTTAAATGGGACCACGATGTCAAAGTCCCGAAAATGAAACAACAACAACAAGAGTAGATTTGGTGACAGAAGATCCTATTGCAATGTTATGCATGATCGTGGTTGAAACTGCAAGGTGTAGTTGAACTCTTCAAGCAGGGCGGTATTTTTAGCTGTTCATCGCCTGTTCCACGCGCTTCTATCAACCGTCTAGTTCAGATTATTATCGTCTCGCTTGTACCTTCGCAGGAAATTAATCTCGAGAGAAGAGAGGGTGGTTACCCGGGTTCGATTTCCTTCCCAGCAGGTTATTTCAAACTCGATTCTATTCCACTACTTTAGTACACGTAATTTGTCTCAACTTCCTTCTAATGTAAAAAACAATAACATTCACCATGCTAGGAGAATGTATGATATTTACCGTATTGATCGCATACCACGGTGGGTGAGTGGTTAACGTGTCGGTCTACCAACCCCCAAGCTTGCAGGTTCGCTCCTGGCCGTGGTAAGTGATTTTTTAAAGACGACAAAAATCACGACATGCATGTCATACGTTGTTTGCATGTCAAAGAACCCACTTGAATTCAGTAGGCCGTGTTCATAATGGCAAAATTAATCTCGGGATTTTCCGCCAACACAAAGTTCCTCCATTTTCTACTAGAAAGCGCTATAGTGTGAAGGATCTTAGATATCTAACCACCTTGACTTTCATAGCGTTCCAAGGAACGACGAAATTTGACATTCAAGCTGCCCTCTGGGTGTCAAATAACAAAGCTAGCACCCGGCACTCGAGGCCATACGATATTATTATTACCGTATTATCCGGCTCCGTGGCTAAATGGTTAGCGTGCTAGGCTTTGGCCCAAAGTGCCTCGGGTTCGATTCCCGGCCGGGTCATCAGGGATTTTAATCACCTGGGGTTAATTCCCGTGGCTCGGGGACTGGGTGTATGTGCCGTCTTCATCATCACTTCATCCTCATTACGACGCGCAGGTCGCCCACGGGCGTCAAATACAAAGACCAGCACTTGGACTCTCCGGAGGCAACACGATCATTATTATTATTACCGTATTGATTAGTAGACAACTCTTAATAATACAAAGCCAATCAATACAAATTAAGGCAGGCTGTTCCAGCCGAGCTGCTCGCCAGGGAGCAGATGAGTACTCGCCGCCTTTCGTGAGTAAACCTGCAACATGCAATACAGCTCTGCTGAGGGGGCTGCCGTCACTGTGCGGTGGATAGATCAGCACTGGCAGGAAGCCCATGGACTTGTGTTATGACCTTCGACCAGTGGCGTATTGGCTATGACCCCCAGACCCTCTTCAACCGTGCACCGAGCATCACTACTGAGTACTCGCGTGTGCGCATACTCAAACTCGTGGATTTGGAACAGCCTGAATTAAGGAATTACTATTCAATTGTTGAATGTCTATTCAATTAAAACTCAGCACGTTTTCTAGGTCTATGCCGTGTCTTTTATGGGGTTTCGCCTAGGAACACCAACCTGGCTCATCAGCGGGCTCTTGGTGTCCGTGCCCGGACCCCACAGGAGTAGCGAACTGTGCACTATCTCCGTTCTTATGAAGCTCACCTGCGCTTCTTTACTGCGAGAGCTAAAATGTCAAGTTCAAGCAGTCTTCAACGGCATAAACCTAGAAATAATGCTGAGATTTAATTTCTTGGCCGTGAAAGCCAAAATACCATTTTTTTTTATAGATTGAAAGTTTGTACTGGCAACACTGGTAAAATGGCTTCAAAACTTCACATAGCTTTATTGGCAATTATCTTGTGTGTTTTCTGTTTTCTTTCAGTCTTCATCCTGAGTTGCGATGAGTCGTGTGTACTGCATGTACTGTAACTACATCGTGATATCTGCCATTGATGCTATTTCTTTTGTTTGATTCCATCACGGAATGCAAAATGGAAGATAACATATTGTTTGTGAATATTATTGATTAAAATATTATGTTTCACTCATTGCATAATTTGTATTAAAGAGAGTTTGCCCCGGGCAGAATTTTAACAAATAAATACAAGGTTTAACTTCGAAAATGAGTTTACTGATCGTGTGATAACACAAGCGCAGTATTTCATTCATCTTCATGCACTGATTTTATTTTTGACGTGTTTGAGCCCTGTTCCAAATGTGATAGTTGATCAACATCTTGAGAAATGATTTTCATGCTTTATGGGTTTACGGCTCCCTCGATTTGAACATAAATACTTACGGCTACCATGTACAAAATATTGCCACAAAATACATTTTAATGGCTCTTCAATAAGCAGTTTTACATCCTTTGATCCACGGCATTAGGCTCGAAATTTGTGAGTAAATGGACTTACGTTTCGGACACAAATGAATAAGATTATTTTTTCTTAACAGTAAACCTTTCTATAACACATTCTTTTCGGATTTTTAAGAGCGTTAAAAATCCCTCAGCATGCCCTCCTTCGGAGGGGAAGTAAAGCCGGTGGTCCCATGTCATAGATTTATGGCATGTTAAAGAAACTTCCACTAATTACACCTGTGTGAAGCTAAATTGTATAGGTTAAGAATGTAAACAACGCTCTTATGTCCCTACGTTCGTTGCCAAGAGCCGATTGCAGTGGCGTCTAGTAGCTAAGTTCTGAACTAGGCCTAGTATTCGTTGACGGTGGCGTTAGGCGGCAAAAGTAGGAACTATTTGTTAAATTCAAAGTTGCAGTCCTTCCTTGAATTAAAAATCAGATACACACACTAATACAGCCATCACAATTAACACGGTTATCAGACAGATTCTACACACACCCAAAGTACACGGGTGGTGTATTCCTTGGAATACACGGTAAGATAGAGTAAGCTTTTGCTTCTCTTTGCTTTAGTTCATTCCTTCCCTTTTTCTCAAACACCAACAGTGATCTACTGATTTCTCCTTGTTGGTTATGTCTCTCATGTTACCTGTAGGCTGAGTCTGTTCTAGATATATATCTTCCATGACCCACCTAGCGTCATCTAGCAGCAAATCTCTGAAGTTCCTCAATTCTTCCCTGTACAAGAGGACTTCCTTATCAATCTAGCCACCAGTTCTCGTCGCCATCGCCAGCTATCATCTCCGTGATCAAGAGAACTTCGTCTACTTTTTCACCCTCCAGGCTGCGCTAGTGATTCCTACTATCAACTCTTTGAAGACCATTTCATCATGAAGATCTTTTTTAAACTGTTAAGTTGGCTATTCTTATATGTATTCCTTTTGTCTCCTACCCCCACTCTTTTCCATTTCCCTGGTCCCTCCGCGGTCCGTTGAGCGTGTCTCACTTGTACATCGGAAGTCGACCCAGTCAGTTAGAGCTCCACTAAAGCTCGCCTCCTCAACTCTAGAGGCAAACTTTTAAATTTCGACGCCATGTTCGAATTTTAGTATCAACCGTCAACTGGAATATCGCCTTCTTCATGAAGCAAAGATAAGTACCGACTTCAGGTTTTAACCTCATTCTCATCGCTTTTTAATGGCTCAATGCTTTTATTTGGATTTTATAGACAGTGAAATTTGCTATGTGAAAATAACTGCTTTCAACAGATCTTCTTGATCTAAATTAAACTATCAAGTCTAACTTTCAACATGAAAGATTTTCTGAGATGCTATCTCACATCGAGGGATATTTCCAAAATACCCACTGTCTATATAATCTAGCTTTCCGCCGAGGGATTCTCTACCCAATTTAAACAAGTCATCATTGCTCTGGAACCTTCCAGAACTTGCACTCTAACTACCAGTTATACTGTCGTGTATTTTCCACTCACATATGGGAATACTTTTTCAAACTAAGGAATATTCCTTATGAACTGCTAATCAATACCTAATTTTTTCTTCATCCGTTGGGATTTTTTTTCTGTGCATTCAACTATAACCTACAAGTTTCTCAAGCAATAGACTCTCGCATATCTAGTGTAACTAGTTATTTTCCATCATTGCAATAACTTTCTTTATCAACTTTTTGTGCTACTACAGTGAACTTTTCAACTATATCAACAGACTATAGTGAAAACAGTGCCTGTTCAAACTTTCATCCGCGTCGCGCTCGTCCGTGTAAAATAAATACGGCCATGAACACCTTTCCTCAATCCCATTTGATCTTTCTCAAACCCCTTACTAACAAACCAAAATAATAAAATTGCTACTTTAGGTCTTATTTCAATGAGGTGTCACTCTCAATAAGTGCCCTCCCTCACTTGTTCCACGTACAACGAATTAATTTCTGTAAAACTTCGTGTCTAGCACACGCCTTAAATTATATTGTTTCTCCCTTCTAATGAGGGAATACAATTCTTTCAGTAAAAATGTAGACTTTCACGACCGGCGTTGAAATAGGAATCTCCGTTTCGCGGGCTTATAGGTCGTGTTCCAAGGACATTTTGTCGTCCTGACGTTTCGCTGAATACTGCGTTCAGCATGTTCACAGGTTACATAAAGCGAGGTAAAACAAGTAAACAGAAGATATATAAATAGTCAACAACCCACACGCAGAGGCTACCATAGCAACGGCGTACCACATAAAAGTAATGCATCAAGGACAGGGCTGCTCGTCTGTTGCATCTTCTCGTCTACGACGGTCAATAAGGGCAGGCTTGAGGGGATTAAGGACTGGAAGCCAAGCTCTGTTCACACGTTCTGCTTCCTCCTTAAGATTGAAGCTGTTAGTATGCTTCAGGATTTCAATGGCCTCCCTTTGTAGCCTGGCATGATAAGACACCGTGGTGGACAGAACTTCGGTGTCTCCATATCTTATATCGTGACCTGCAAGTAGCGAGTGTGCTGCTACAGTGGATTTATCTGTTTGTCCCAGCCGGCTGTGTCGTTCGTGCTCCTTGAGGCGAGTGGCAATACTTCTTTTCGTTGTTCCAATATATACTTGGCCACAATCACACGGGATTTTATAAACCCCTGCCGCGGTATGAGGATGTCGCTTATCTTTAGCGGACCTAAACATGTTCTTAATTTTTCGTGTAGGCCTGTATATGGTCTTTATATCATGGGACTCGAGTAGCCTCCCTATTCTGTCCGTGACCTTTTTTATATATGGAAGAAAAGCTCTAGCCAGGGGCTGCTTGTCTCCAATTACCCTTGTAGTTGGACGTCTCGGATGGAGTGCTCGCTGGATATCTTTCTGGCTGTACCCATTCGCGCATAAGGCCTCGTTGAGGTGTTCAATTTCTTGTTTTAGGCACTGCTTATCACAAATTCTTTTAGCGCGGTCAGCCAGTGTTTTTATAACTCCGTATTTCTGTCGTGGGTGGTGGTTGGACGTCTTATGTAGATATCGGTCAGTATGGGTCGGCTTACGGTAAACTGTATGTCCCAAAGTTAGATCAGCGGTCTTCGTTACCATAACGTCGAGAAACGCGATTTTCTGTTCATTTTCTAACTCCATGGTAAACTGAATGTTCGAGTTCTGGCTGTTAAGATGTTGTAAAAACATATTTAATTGATCTTTACCATGGCCCCATATTACAAAGGTATCGTCCACGTATCGTAGCCACACTTTAGGTTTCAAAGGTGCGGTCTCTAGTGCTATTTGTTCAAATTGTTCCATGAAGAAATTCGCGATCACCGGACTAAGGGGACTGCCCATGGCGACGCCATCAATTTGTTCATAGAAATCACCCTTCCACAGGAAATAGCTAGTGGTGAGGCAGTGGCGGAATAAGGCGGTGATATCATCAGGAAAAATCCGTGCGATGTACTCCAGGGCTACCTTTATAGGTACTTTCGTGAAAAGAGAGACCACGTCAAAACTTACTAGTAAGTCACCAGCTTCTAGTTGAATAGTTTTCAATTTTTCAATGAAATGGCCGGAATCTTTGACGAACGACTGTGTACCGCCGATATGTGGTTGAAGTAAGGTAGCTAAATGTTTGGCAATGCTATAAGTTGGTGATCCAATAGCACTCACGATAGGATGAAGAGGAACATTATCTTTGTGTATTTTAGGTAAACCATAAAGTCTTGGTGGTAAAGCTTCACTTCTGGTGGTTACCTTCTTTACGTTTTCAGGTAGCGAAGATACCTTGATCAGGCCGTTTGTTTCACGAAGAATCCGGTTGGTAGGATCTCTCAGTAGTTTGTGGTAGGTACCCGGGTCTAAAAGTTCCAAAACCTTGGCAGTGTAGTCGTCCATGTCCAAGATAACCGTTGCGTTCCCTTTGTCTGCAGGAAGAATGATTATGCTCTCGTCCATGTTGAGAGTCTTTATAGCCTTTCTCTCCTGAGGTGTGAGGTAGATCGCATCACCTTCTACTCTATGCGTTCAACATTTGAACAGTCTAGCATCCGGCAGAAGAAAAAGTTTGAGCGGTTACAGAGAGACCAACCCGCGCCGGTACCTGCGCCTACGCTGGACATCTCACGGACAATTGTTAACCTGACCAATCGCCACCTGTCAGAGTGGGAAATCTCTATACTAGCGAAAGGAGGAAATTACGCAGTGACCCCTCCTTCGATTCCCGGGGAAGACATTGTCGCCAATATTGAAGCGGCAATCCGTGAGCTACCATCTGAACAAGCAGATGAAATTCGTCATGAAGCCTCACGTATAATCAAGAAGGCACCGGCACCGCAGAGTAACCTCACACCTCAGGAGAGAAAGGCTATAAAGACTCGCAACATGGACGAGAGCATAATCATTCTTCCTGCAGACAAAGGGAACGCAACGGTTATCTTGGACATGGACGACTACACTGCCAAGGTTTTGGAACTTTTAGACCCGGGTACCTACCGCAAACTACTGAGAGATCCTACCAACCGGATTCTTCGTGAAACAAACGGCCTGATCAAGGTATCTTCGCTACCTGAAAACGTAAAGAAGGTAACCACCAGAAGTGAAGCTTTACCACCAAGACTTTATGGTTTACCTAAAATACACAAAGATAATGTTCCTCTTCGTCCTATCGTGAGTGCTATTGGATCACCAACTTATAGCATTGCCAAACATTTAGCTACCTTACTTCAACCACATATCGGCGGTACACAGTCGTTCGTCAAAGATTCCGGCCATTTCATTGAAAAATTGAAAACTATTCAACTAGAAGCTGGTGACTTACTAGTAAGTTTTGACGTGGTCTCTCTTTTCACGAAAGTACCTATAAAGGTAGCCCTGGAGTACATCGCACGGATTTTTCCTGATGATATCACCGCCTTATTCCGCCACTGCCTCACCGCTAGCTATTTCCTGTGGAAGGGTGATTTCTATGAACAAATTGATGGCGTCCCCTTAGTCCGGTGATCGCGAATTTCTTCATGGAACAATTTGAACAAATAGCACTAGAGACCGCACCTTTGAAACCTAAAGTGTGGCTACGATACGTGGACGATACCTTTGTAATATGGGGCCATGGTAAAGATCAATTAAATCTGTTTTTACAACATCTTAACAGCCAGAACTCGAACATTCAGTTTACCATGGAGTTAGAAAATGAACAGAAAATCGCGTTTCTCGACGTTATGGTAACGAAGACCGCTGATCTAACTTTGGGACATACAGTTTACCGTAAGCCGACCCATACTGACCGATATCTACATAAGACATCCAACCACCACCCACGACAGAAATACGGAGTTATAAAAACACTGGCTGACCGCGCTAAAAGAATTTGTGATAAGCAGTGCCTAAAACAAGAAATTGAACACCTCAACGAGGCCTTATGCGCGAATGGGTACAGCCAGAAAGATATCCAGCGAGCACTCCATCCGAGACGTCCAACTACAAGGGTAATTGGAGACAAGCAGCCCCTGGCTAGAGCTTTTCTTCCATATATAAAAAAGGTCACGGACGGAATAGGGAGGCTACTCGAGTCCCATGATATAAAGACCATATACAGGCCTACACGAAAAATTAAGAACATGTTTAGGTCCGCTAAAGATAAGCGACATCCTCATACCGCGGCAGGGGTTTATAAAATCCCGTGTGATTGTGGCCAAGTATATATTGGAACAACGAAAAGAAGTATTGCCACTCGCCTCAAGGAGCACGAACGACACAGCCGGCTGGGACAAACAGATAAATCCACTGTAGCAGCACACTCGCTACTTGCAGGTCACGATATAAGATATGGAGACACCGAAGTTCTGTCTACCACGGTGTCTTATCATGCCAGGCTACAAAGGGAGGCCATTGAAATCCTGAAGCATACTAACAGCTTCAATCTTAAGGAGGAAGCAGAACGTGTGAACAGAGCTTGGCTTCCAGTCCTTAATCCCCTCAAGCCTGCCCTTATTGACCGTCGTAGACGAGAAGATGCAACAGACGAGCAGCCCTGTCCTTGATGCATTACTTTTATGTGGTACGCCGTTGCTATGGTAGCCTCTATGTGTGGGTTGTTGACTATTATTATATATCTTCTGTTTACTTGTTTTACCTCGCTTTATGTAACCTGTGAACATGCTGAACGCAGTATTCAGCGAAACGTCAGGACGACAAAATATCCTTGGAACACGACCTATAAGCCCGCGAAACGGAGATTCCTATTTCAACGCCGGTCGTGAAAGTCTACATTTTTACTTAATTCGCCTCTACGGGGAGGAAATATCACACTTAGTTCGTCGCTTTGAGAGGTTAAGGAAGAAAAAGTCGCAACTTCTGTCATCACTCGCGTTTCTTCTTCGATGCCGAGACACAGGTATGATTCCCAAGTTTATTAAAATGAAGAGACCACTAACCTCAGCTAGAGTCCATAGAATATATGATCGAACTGAACGTTCGCTATTACGTGAACGCATAAGCTTTGCACGTAAGGGGCTCGCTACTACAGATCAGGCACTCTTACAGCTGCACTACCGCATCAGCAGCACACTCTCATATCAGGACTGGGAAAATGTAGATCGCATCACCTTCTACTCTATGCGTTCAACATTTGAACAGTCTAGCATCCGGCAGAAGAAAAAGTTTGAGCGGTTACAGAGAGACCAACCCGCGCCGGTACCTGCGCCTACGCTGGACATCTCACGGACAATTGTTAACCTGACCAATCGCCACCTGTCAGAGTGGGAAATCTCTATACTAGCGAAAGGAGGAAATTACGCAGTGACCCCTCCTTCGATTCCCGTGGAAGACATTGTCGCCAATATTGAAGCGGCAATCCGTAAGCTACCATCTGAACAAGCAGATGAAATTCGTCATGAAGCCTCACGTATAATCAAGAAGGCACCGGCACCGCAGAGTAACCTCACACCTCAGGAGAGAAAGGCTATAAAGACTCGCAACATGGACGAGAGCATAATCATTCTTCCTGCAGACAAAGGGAACGCAACGGTTATCTTGGACATGGACGACTACACTGCCAAGGTTTTGGAACTTTTAGACCCGGGTACCTACCGCAAACTACTGAGAGATCCTACCAACCGGATTCTTCGTGAAACAAACGGCCTGATCAAGGTATCTTCGCTACCTGAAAACGTAAAGAAGGTAACCACCAGAAGTGAAGCTTTACCACCAAGACTTTATGGTTTACCTAAAATACACAAAGATAATGTTCCTCTTCGTCCTATCGTGAGTGCTATTGGATCACCAACTTATAGCATTGCCAAACATTTAGCTACCTTACTTCAACCACATATCGGCGGTACACAGTTGTTCGTCAAAGATTCCGGCCATTTCATTGAAAAATTGAAAACTATTCAACTAGAAGCTGGTGACTTACTAGTAAGTTTTGACGTGGTCTCTCTTTTCACGAAAGTACCTATTGACGTCCGAAACGGAGGAGGAGCTTACGGTCAGCTGTTTGCAATATGGCGGCGATATAGTGACGTGAAGTAATTGGGTGTGCGTTTGTTATGGCTTCTAATTTATGATGGCAAAATACTACATATTTCCTTTCATTGATAGAAATATTTTTATAATCAATTTAAATGCAGTACCTAATTACTACCAGTTAAAAATATTACCCACATGTAGATAGTTAATTTACTGTCTGCTGTTACATATAATTATGAAGCCTGTACTTGGGAGCCTAGCGGTATCGATGTTTTTATTAATTTACAATATATATATCTCACATAACACAAAGGACGACTCCCTGATAATACATTGAATAAAGCAACCCTGAATTTGCATGAATGTTTTGGGTTCAAAGAAGCGTTACTTGGGATGCTCAAATCATACTTCAATATTGCTAATATTGACCTACATACTTGCTGTTCAAAGGCAAGAATATTAATTTATTAATCTCTTGCCACAGGCAAGTTAAATTGGAGACATCCTCTTTATCAATATATTTAATTAAATATTTAAAATACAGATATTTAACAAAGCTGGAGTCTCCATTTGAACTTGTCATAAGCAAACGGAACAGATCAAAAACTACACTTTAAGCCAAACCAAATTCACTCCTCAGCTCGACATAAACCATAATACCAATTAAAACCTATAGAAAACATACTCTCCTTACTGTTGTACAACTTTCAAACCAACTATTCGCACTCAAAACTGTAAAACCCTGAAATGGGAACTAATTAAAGTTAGAATAGCCTAGGCCGATCCGGTCTCCTGCTACATTACCGCATATGTATACTGGGATGATGGGTCACCAAACCGGTACTTAAAACTAAGATTTTACATTTTAAATAACTAAATTCAACAGTAGGGAGATCATAGCCAAAAACACAATCCAAGCCAAATCATACTTCAATGACCTACATACTTGCTGTTCAAAGGCAAGAATATAAATTCTCTGACAAATTAAGGCTAGGAACAGCATTTTTCTTAAGTTTTCTAACCATTTGGCTATTGCCAACCGGAAGAACCCCTAAAATAAGTTTACGAAGAGCGGATTACATTCTTTGTACGGCACAGAAGTAATAGGCTATAAGTTTATCAGTATTTTTGAAGTAGCTAAATCCATGGGAATACAAATTAGAGACAATAACTATCAATAATCAACAGTACCGGTGGAAAGAAGTCGTCTTCACAAAAATGCAGACTGCACACTGTCATGTAATATGTAACACGTTTTCCAATTGACAGCGCCGAAGCCCATCTTTCTCTCTGAACTTTTTGTACAGGAAAGTAGTGAAGATATTTCGTAGCCGTTTTATACGATTTGCAACCGTATACAGAGCAGTACCTCCTCGAATTTGACAAATTTCTTTCTGTTTCCATCACGACGTCAATGCTTCACCATCTAAATAAACCTCACCAGTCACAATGCTACAGCTTCAACATTCTGCCGCGTGGCTGCGCCATCCAACTTTTCTGACGTCAATAAAGGTAGCCCTGGAGTACATCGCACGGATTTTTCCTGATGACATCACCGCCTTATTCCGCCACTGCCTCACCGCTAGCTATTTCCTGTGGAAGGGTGATTTCTATGAACAAATTGATGGCGTCGCCATGGGCAGTCCCCTTAGTCCGGTGATCGCGAATTTCTTCATGGAACAATTTGAACAAATAGCACTAGAGACCGCACCTTTGAAACCTAAAGTGTGGCTACGATACGTGGACGATACCTTTGTAATATGGGGCCATGGTAAAGATCAATTAAATCTGTTTTTACAACATCTTAACAGCCAGAACTCGAACATTCAGTTTACCATGGAGTTAGAAAATGAACAGAAAATCGCGTTTCTCGACGTTATGGTAACGAAGACCGCTGATCTAACTTTGGGACATACAGTTTACCGTAAGCCGACCCATACTGACCGATATCTACATAAGACATCCAACCACCACCCACGACAGAAATACGGAGTTATAAAAACACTGGCTGACCGCGCTAAAAGAATTTGTGATAAGCAGTGCCTAAAACAAGAAATTGAACACCTCAACGAGGCCTTATGGGCGAATGGGTACAGCCAGAAAGATATCCAGCGAGCACTCCATCCGAGACGTCCAACTACAAGGGTAATTGGAGACAAGCAGCCCCTGGCTAGAGCTTTTCTTCCATATATAAAAAAGGTCACGGACAGAATAGGGAGGCTACTCGAGTCCCATGATATAAAGACCATATACAGGCCTACACGAAAAATTAAGAACATGTTTAGGTCCGCTAAAGATAAGCGACATCCTCATACCGCGGCAGGGGTTTATAAAATCCCGTGTGATTGTGGCCAAGTATATATTGGAACAACGAAAAGAAGTATTGCCACTCGCCTCAAGGAGCACGAACGACACAGCCGGCTGGGACAAACAGATAAATCCACTGTAGCAGCACACTCGCTACTTGCAGGTCACGATATAAGATATGGAGACACCGAAGTTCTGTCCACCACGGTGTCTTATCATGCCAGGCTACAAAGGGAGGCCATTGAAATCCTGAAGCATACTAACAGCTTCAATCTTAAGGAGGAAGCAGAACGTGTGAACAGAGCTTGGCTTCCAGTCCTTAATCCCCTCAAGCCTGCCCTTATTGACCGTCGTAGACGAGAAGATGCAACAGACGAGCAGCCCTGTCCTTGATGCATTACTTTTATGTGGTACGCCGTTGCTATGGTAGCCTCTATGTGTGGGTTGTTGACTATTTATATATCTTCTGTTTACTTGTTTTACCTCGCTTTATGTAACCTGTGAACATGCTGAACGCAGTATTCAGCGAAACGTCAGGACGACAAAATGTCCTTGGAACACGACCTATAAGCCCGCGAAACGGAGATTCACAATTCTTTCAACTCATAAGTGAGTTATCTCTAGGTTTCACGAAAGGGAAACTTGCCCCATTAGTACACACCTTGTACTTGAATTATTGTCTAACTTTAATTACGTCAGTTATCTTTAAATTTTTCGTTTATTTATCTTTGTCATTTCAAAATCTTGCGAAGATTTTAAAGCATATAAAAGGTTTAAAACCAAAAGAATTATCAATTGCCTGGCGCAAGCTTTAGATGTTTTTGGAGGTCTGCGACCCCAATTGTTTATAGAAATCAAAATTATATATTTGTTACAAAAACTACTTCCTTTTGCATTGTTAAATAAATCAAATATTTGTTTTTCGCTTCATCATTTCTCTAATATAACGGTTAGGCAAGATACTGTCTTCCTTGACTCTTCCTATTCAATTAAAACAAATCTATTGATAGGGTTTTCACCACTTGTTGCATTTGAGCAAGAACTCCTTGTTGGTAACTTAGTAAAGTCTCTCTTAGCTTTAATAGCTAATTCTAACTGGCCAGTAAGGCAAGCATAGCTCGCTACGCCAGCTTCCTGCTTGTGGAGATTCTCTCCAACACTTATGGTTGGTTTTTCAAAACATAAGTGTTTCTCATTGTCTAAACTTTTAGTCGGCGTCTCGCTGGGTAAAAGCTTAGTCATTTCTAAATGCAACTATTGGTACACTAACCAAAATTATTCCCAAAGGTATAATTGCTTCATCCCTATCCTTCTTGGAAGCATTTGGTCGCTCTTTAGACATTCTACAATTTCAAAAACTAAAATATCAAAGCTGATTCAAATTATTTGCACTCTTCAAATTACTTGTTTAGAAACAAACTCCTTTGAACAGATACACAATAAATATGTTACTCTTTGTCTTGCCAGACCATCACCATTCCCCATAGTAGGCATATGTATGCTTGAGAGGGAATACACTAAAGCAGCTTTCTCGAGAACAGCCCAAGTTCCAGCTGCGTTTCCCGTTAGCTTCGCCCAGGTCCCTACCCACTTTAGGTATCGGAGAGCGGATTTGCAGTGGCAGCTGCCTTTTAGTATGCTTAAAGTTAAAATTATAACTTCTTTTGGACTCTCTTCCTATTTCTCCATCCTTTTTCTCCGGTCCGAAACCCACTTCCTTTTCTTTATCATCTTTCCTTGGGGGTTAGGTTATTCCCAAGCTAATAATCTACCCAAAAATTGGTCCCAGAAACCCGGGAGAGTCCATTTATGACATTTTCTATTTGTCAAGGGTTATTTGACAATATTTTGCAAATCATTAATATCTTCTTTGATTTTTTTCAGCTATAACTACATCGTGCAAAGCCTGTGAAGTGGAAAGAGGCCGCTCCTGTCTCCTTTGGTGTGTCCCTTTCTTTCAACTTATTTGCTGCTGCCAGCCTGACAGCATTTCCAAGGTTCCACAGTTTCGTAAGTTATACTTTAATTTACCTATTTTGTCATGGCTCCTACAGAAAAGGATAAGGATGAAAAACTTACTTCTAAACGAGCATCCCATAAAGGGCAAATTACCCGATTCAGAAAATACACCAAAGAGCTAGATCCCTCAGAAGATCAATTAGATTTGTTAAAACATCGTGTAAAGGATTTTGAACGTTCATATGAAAATTATTGTAACATCCAAACTGAAATCGAAACTTGTATGCTCAATCAAACTGAAGATCGAGTCGAAGTAGGAAACCAATATTACGAAGGTATAGGTTCTGCTTTCAAAATAATACGCCAACTCGAAGAAGAACAGAAAAAGACGGTTCTGTTCTTGGTTCCCTTCACGAACAACAAACCTCTTCTCGCGAGAGCACTCACAAGCCCAAACCAATTCTACCTATGATTGATTTACCCCACTTCTCTGGAGACGAATCTACTTGGGATTCTTTCTATGAACTATTTTGTTCTCTTGTTCATGACAATGAAGACATTCAAGTCATCTACAAGTTTCATTATTTGAGATCTATCCTCCGAGGTCAAGCTCTGCAGTTAGTTGAAGCACTCCCATTAAGTGCCGAAAACTACCCCATTGCCTTTAACTTGTTGAAAGAAAGATACGGTAATTCACGGTTACGTATTCAACGCCATATGAAGGCTCTATTTAACTTACCTGCGTCACAGTACAATGACGTCACTAGTTTGCGTACTCTCATTGATACTACACAACTTCACGTTAAAGCTCTGTCCCAATTGGATCAACCCACTGAACACTGGGACACTTTCTTAATACATTTAGTGGTTTCTAAAGTCGATGTTGCTACCCTCAAAGCTTGGGAGATTGAACTTTCGAGAGAAGACGATTACTCTTACGAGAATTTAGTCACTTTCATAAATGCTAGATGCCAACTCTTAACTGCTTTCGCTAATCAAAGTGAACCCTCATCCCCTAGTTATAAGTTTGAATCAATGTCTCTTAAACCTAAAAGTGGACGCTTAGCGTCTAGTACCCAAAAACCTGGGTCCAGCTCATCTAAACTCAAGTCAAACACCACTGGTTACCCAACTAGGTCTAGTGAACGCCGTATTGCTAGTTCTCTCGTTTTAAACACTCAAAGCGAACCCCGAAAGAGTTTAAATGAACATTAAAGTGCATACTTTGTAAAGATTCCCACGCCTTATATCTATGTAAATCCTTTAAATAACTGTCAGTCGACGACAGAAGAAAATTAGTTTCCCAGAATAAACATTGCTTCAACTGCCTAGCACCCACGCATTCTGCTTCAAATTGCAAGTCCACCAGACTTTGCTTCCATTGTGAAAAAGCTCATCACACTTTACTACATCGTCATGATCAAGCAAGGTCATCGACCGCATCTACTTCTCAGAAAAGTGACAATGCTAACAGTTCCAATGCTTCATCGTACATTCAAAATGCCAAGTCCATACGTAGTGCCCAAGTACTATTGTCCACTGTCCAAATCGAAGTTCAGGATAACTTTGGCAACTGGGTCCGTGCACGCGGTCTTCTTGATTCAGCGGCAACTCATGATTTTGTGTCTAATTCTTTGATTAGAAAACTAGGCCTACCTGTATACCCCACTTCTATTAGCGTATCGGGCATTAACAGCTCAAAATCGCAAGCTTTACAGTTTTCAAATCTAACCATAAGAGACATTTGTCATAGAAACAACTTTCTCAAACTGAATTGTCTCATTCTCAATAGCATAGGAGAAGATACTCAAAGTCACTCTGTTGGTATTTCAGGGTTAAACATTCCCTCGCATTTAAGGCTAGCCGATCCTCTGTTCAATGTACAAAACCCCATTGACATACTCTTTAGTGCCAATGTTTTCTGGAATTGCATTCGTAAACAGGTTCGCAAGTTATCCTCAAACGTGGTTGCCAGAGACACTAATTTTGGATGGATCGTCACCGGTCAACTTCCCCATTATTCTCCCCAACCCGCATCGCAATGTTATTTCGCTAATACTGACTTGGAACAGTTCTGGAGGCTCGAAAGCGTTGATTCTCCTAACGTGACCTCTTCAGAAAAGGAATTCTGTGAGCAACTTTTTCTGAACACCACCACTCGTCGCAGCCCCTAAACTAAGGAACCAACCAACGCTTCTAATTTTGCTACACTTTATTCTTGTAACAAAATCAATAGAAGGATGATTTTGCTTCTTCTTCATTAATTCTTCAAATACGAGCACACGATTGGAAACTGCTATTTGCATCTACTTGTCGATTTTCAGTCGCGTTGTGTATTTAGTTTTGATGGTTGGCAATGCTGAAAGTGAGATATCACATACTTAGTGGCATATTCAAGTAACTTATGTGATGATTTGTAATTAGAAATATATGCATGAGTTAGTATTTTTCAATGTGTTTCTTTAATCACTTATCCTCCCAGCTCAGCTTGACCCATGGACTCTGTAAGGGATCATTCCTCTACCGTCGCAAGGACAGTGTCTGGGAGCTGAACACACTTTGTCAGCAGATACAACAGGGGATGGTGACAGGCCGATCGCCCAGGCGACCGCTAACTTGGGACTAATTAAGGAAGGGTCAGGAAGGGATTTTGGAAGGAAGTCGACCGTGGACCTGTTGAAATAAACCTTCCCGGAATTTGCCTGGTGGTGGAAATGGGAGAGCCACGAAAACCATTTTTAGGACGGCCAATGTGGGATTCGAACCCGTGCTCTCCCCATTCCAGTGAGGCACGAGATAGCACGTCAGCGCTCTCGGCCACCGTGACCGGTGTGTATTTTATTACTAATTTTAATTATTTGGCAATTGTCTAGTCTTGATTACTCGTACATTATTCTGAATGGGAGAGTGAGCCTTTCAAAATATATAACTGCTGATTACTTGTTGGCTGGCTGCGTGGCTCAGCGGTAACGTTCTCGCTTGCTCTGCCCAAGGTTGCAGGATCGAATCCTGACGCGGCCAGTTGGCATTTGAGGGTGCGCAAATGTGAGGGACCCGTGTCAGTAGATTTACTGGCACGTTTAAGATCCCTTTCGGGGCAAAATTCCGGCACCCTGGTGTCTCTAAAAGCCGCAGTTGATAAAAGGGAGGTGAAACCAATAACATTATTATTATGATTACTTGTTCTTTAACCTGTGGGGGCATAGATACCATTAGATAACCTGCGTACTGCTGCATGTTTAAACGCAACGGAGAACTACAGTTCTTCCCGAGGATATACACCTCTGTATACATAGAGTAGTTGTAAGTGATGATGGCCACCTCTCCTGTAATATTCCCATCCGCAGATAAACTAATTCGGATCTCTTCTTTCCTCAAGACTGCACGGCTGAAAATTACTCACCACTCCCGAGATAAGGCGAGAAACACAGTCTTTTGACACGCACGCTTCCCAATCATGCAGCACAGACAGTGGAGTGCAGTGCTCGATTTGTATAAAAGGAGGTTCCGGTACTGTGGGCCAGGGGCGCACCCAGACTTTTGGTTTGGAGGGGGCTTTCCTCAATAACATGATTTCAGCTATGGAAAGAGAATGTGTCCATTATTATTCTTGTATGTAAATATTGTTACGGCTGTGAGTTTGTTTCATCGCTCGCCGCATGAGTCACAACTGCCCCAGGGCTGGGCTGCTCTGCCTCAGTGTATTGCGTGCGCCTTATGCAACATGACTACTAGGACAAAGGGATGGTCCAGAATATTCGTGACTCAGCCAGAGAAGGAAACCTCGAGAAGCCGTGAACCCTGGATGGGTCTAGAAGCATTTATTGAGTCACCGGCCTGCTATATAAGAGCGACCTGTCAAGCAGTTGTGGTTGTGTTTTTCGAGCTAGTGCGAGAGTTTATCCTGAGCGACAGAAGTGTGGTGACTTGCGAAACCCCTAGTGAAGCCGATTCTCTTGACAGCGAGGGAGTGAGAAGCATACAGGGGACTGCCTGTGTTTTGAGCGAGTGTGATTTCACTGAGCGACAGACGTATTGTGGCGAAGTGCCGTACGAGTTACGAAATCCAGTGACATTGTTTCCCAGCTTGTGAACAGTGAAGCAGCGTGTAGCAAGTTATCGTAAGTAACTGTAGTTTGTGTACATGAGGAAGAGGTGCAGGTAGTTTCTGTCAAGGCCACCTGACTCATTAGGACGAATTAACTTCTGTGGTTTGTTGACAAGTGAAAGGGGGCAAGAGCTCTCCATAAGGAAGAGACTTGAGGAAACTGGAGTAAGGCTCTAATTGCTTGTATTTGCTGTTGAGTGGTGCACCTTTCTGGCCGCAATAAATTTAATTATTTCATTTAAAGGAACAATCTGTGTTGTGCTTCAACCCACCGTAGTCCAGTTAACAAAAGTGCCACTGGAGGGGGGGGGAGCACGTAACAACTGGTGTCAGAAGCGGGATTACGAACTCAAACACAAGCACAACACCTGACGGTCCTGGTTTCAAAACCCGAGCAGGTCATTTTTTTATTTTAATTTTCCTGTGAGTGCATGCCCTTTACAAGACAAACATCTAAAATGGAAGCGCAATTTGCAGCATTGCTAGAAAAGTTAAGTGGCATGGAAGCCAAGATGGAAGACGGCCAGAAGAAGATGGAGGACGGCCAGAAGAAGATGGAGGACGGCCAGAAGAAATTTGCAAAGGACCTGAAGGATGACCTGAAGAAGCTGGAAGACGGCCAGAAGAAGATGGAGGACGGCCAGAAGAAGTTAGCCGAGGACCTAACTGCCAAACTAGAAAACGGCCAGAAGAAGATGGAAGACGGTCAAAATAAGCAAGCGGATGATCTGAGGAGGATAGAGGACGGCCAGAAGAAGATGGAAGACGGTCAGAATAAGTTGACACAGGACCTGAAGAAATTAGAACTGGGTCTGCGTGAGGAAGTCACGGCAGTAGAAAAGAAGTTCGACGCCTTACAAGTGGAAGTTGCCGAGCTGCGCCAACGCCCGCTGAAGGGGGTGGAGGAGAAATTCAACGCCTTACAAAAGGAAGTTGCCGAGCTGCGCCAACGCCCACTGACGGGGGTGGAAGAGAAATTCAACGCTCTACAAGAGGAAGTTGCCGAGCTGCGCCAACGCCCGCCCACCGTTACACCGGGAATATCAGGAACGGGATATAGCAGAGTGACGCCCCCTACCTTCGACGGAACGGTCCCGTGGAGCACCTACTTACGTCAGTTCGAGGCAGCCTGTTCAATAAACAACTGGAACAGCACGGAAAAGGCTACAGCTCTCATTGTAGCGCTGAGAGGGGACGCCCTTAACGTCCTTCAGGCCATCCCGACTGGATCCCAGGACTACGCTTCACTAATCGCCCATATGGTGTCCCGATATGGAGATAGCCATCTTCAGCAGACCTACCAGATGCAGCTCCGGACCCGGGTACAGAAGAACGCGGAAACCCTGCAGGAGTTCGGGATGGACATCGCACGCCACGTAAGGCTCGCCTATCCAACAGCGCCGGCCGACTTTCTGGAACAAATTGCGACGCAGACCTTCACCGACGGACTACGGGACTCGGACACTCAACAGGCGCTGCGACTCGCGCGCAATAAGACTGTGGCAGATGCGCTGAGCCACGCACTTGAGTTCGAGATGGCAAAACAGGCATCTAGAATGCGCGCGCGGGTGCGTCAGGTGGACATCGACGAACCATCCAAAGCCGACAAGACCAAGCCCCAGGTCGATGAACTGATGGAGGCGCTAGGCCGGTTCTTCAAGGGTTGCAGTACCACCAACAAAAACGTAGCCGAAGGACATCCGGAGAGGCGACCCGGAAGAGGACTACCGACCTGCTGGACCTGACGTAAGAGAGGCCACCTGAGCAAGGACTGCGGTGACCAGCGCCGCCAAGGGTTTCCGTCGGGACAGTCAGTCGTAGGGAAACCGCGCGGCCCAGGAAAGCTAGTATCAGCCAGCCTTGGGGGGCAAAGGTTTGCTTGTGACAGTCGTCAAGCCCCGGCAGTCCAAGTTCGTGTGACTCAGTTGAGGAGGGATAATAGCAGTCTGATGGTCGACGGAGTCGTCAACGGAGAGAGCTGGCCCATGCTAATCGACACAGGAGCATCGAGGACCATCGTCAGTCCCACCGTGATCCCAAAGTGGAGAGTGCCACCCTCACAAAGGAACCTCCAACTAATAACCGCGACCGGAGAGACCGCACCGGTACATGGCGAAGCATCACTGGAGTTCGTCATTGGTCGACGGGCGATAAAGCATCCAGTGCTTGTGGCTGACGTATCAAATGAAGTGATCATCGGACTGGACTTCATGGACCAGAACAACATCATCTTGGATCTGAGTACCAACACTCTGCACTTCGGAGGTGAGGAACTTGCTTTGCAACCAGCACACGAGACCGTCACCCCACGACGAGTAAGGCTGAGAGAGGACGTCATCGTTCCCACCAGGACGGAGATCAGCGCCGCCGTAATTGTCGACGGAACTGCTGAGGGAGTGGCGGCTGTCATCGAGCCAAAATATGAGGACATCCAGACAAAAGGATTGTTAGTTGCCAAGACCCTCATCAACACGACGTCTCGGCCGTACGTCCGCCTGTCCAACCTGAACGACTACGACATTACGGTTCACCGGGACACCAACCTAGGAGTCTGCGAGCCTGTTACCTGGATTGCCCGCATCACAGATACGACGGACGGACACCTGCAGACGGACGGTTTGGAAGGTTTCTTTATGTTTATGTGATGCAATGTTTTTAAAGTGTTCCCAGGTTTTTAGGGGGGGCTTAAGCCCCCAAAGCCCCCCCCCTGGGTGCGCCCCTGCTGTGGGCTACCGGGTGATGGTGGGAGGGGGGGCTTTATAAAATATTGAAATATAGAGTTCTAAATACGATATTTTTACGCTTTTCTGAACACCTTTAAAATTTAATCAGTGGGCAAAATAGCAATCTTTTGATTGCAATTTTAAATTAAATTGAGACTGTTGAAGCAACATTTTTGTTCCCATAGCCGTTGGCGTATATTAAATTTTAATGTAGGCCAACTAGGCTGCCATTCAAACAATGCACATTATTTCAATTTATTCTTTTTTACGTAATTTAAAAAAATTGAATACATTCGGTTTGAAAATGCACACATGCTCACCAACAATCTTTTGTTTCTTTTTTTTTTATAATTTTGTCTTTACAGTTTTCTAAAATAATTATTTATTATAAAAGGTACTGTGCCGCCCCGGAGGTCCTGGGTTCGATTCCCGGCTCTGCCACGAAATTTGAAAAAGTGGTACGAGGACTGGAACGGGGTCTACTCAGCCTCGGGTGGCCCAAATGAGTAGAGGGGGTTCGATTCCCCCTCAGCCATCCTCGAAGTGGTTTTCCGTGGTTTCCCACTTCGTCTTCGGGCAAATGCCGGGATGGTATCTTATTCAAGGCCACGGCCGCCTCCTTCCCTCTTCCTTGCCTATCCATCCTCACCATCCCTTACCTTCCCTCATGAGGCCCCTGTTCGCTTTGCAGGTGAGGCCGCCTGGGCGAGGTGCCAATCCCACCTCACCAGTTGTATCCCTTCCGATTCGATGTTCCCAGCTCTAGGACACTGCCCGTAGAGGCGGTAGTGGTGAGTTCCCTCGCTGAGTCCGTGGGTTCCACCAACCTGGAGGGTAAACGACTAAAAAAAAAAAAAAAAGTAAAAAAAAAAAAAAAAAGGTACTGTACCTGTACTTAAACATGCTTTACCTCACAGTTTATGAAATTGGCCAAGGTTTAGAAAAGTTTTCGTTGTATGTGCCTCCTCGCTGTTAGTATCCAGAGTGGAGTGCCGTCCCCGAAGCAGCCAAGATTCCACGTACTTTGAAGTACAGTCCAGTCAAAAACCAAGATGACCTTGACTTACAACTAACTTTCCACGGTTCTAAAAATTATGTTATATATTCGACTTTTCCCCCGATCCGATGTTACGGTAAGGCGTACCGTCACAAATCTAGCCCTGGTGGAGTGTGTTTATACGCAGATTATAGAGTAGTACTATCAATTTCCTCATTAACGACAGACTCGCATTTGGAACCCAGCTGGGTGGCCATGTTTACATTTCATAAGAACGTTTTTGGACATATTGACTGACGGATAAGATTCTGTTTTATTCTGATTGTAAGTCTAAACGGACATCATCAATATTAACCGCTATGGGTAATGTTCATGCTTATTATTAATTTCTTGCTATAGATTCAAATGTTAGTACATAATTATTCCAGGAACATAGAATTAGCGTAATTTAGAGGACAAGGCCATCTTCCATATTTCTGTCTTAGGACTTTACTTTCTTTTGTTCGCTAACGGGTACATGATCTAGGATTTGCCATAAACTGCATTCCTTTACTCTATGAATCAGTCAACGACGTGTATGAAGGCGAGTTTGCTGCTATGCGCAGACACTTCATGGATACAAGATGTCCAGTGGTCCTGTGTGTGTAATAATCAGGGAAATTATTTCTATGTCAATACATATCTATTTTGGAAGTTAAACTTAATTATATTTTGTATTATTTTTATGAATCATGACGTGTGGAGTTAAAAATGGAGTATTTATTTTCCACATTTTTCCATATTTTGGAGTTTAGCACATATGTTTCATATTCTTAGTCATTAAAATAAATATAGACCATATTTCGGCTAAAAAGTATTAAATTCTATTAAATTGGCAGTCCTGTCAATAATGGAGAAATATATATTATTTCAGTAGTATAGATTCCCCCTGCGGCGCTCACAAGCGACCCATTGTGACAAATGAGCATTCAAATGAAATAAAATGGACATTAGCAGTGACTAATTGCACTCTAATTTCATAAATATCTATAATTTCTTTAAAAAACGACTTCAAAAAATGTACGAAGAGTGCGATTTGCAAATACTGTTGCTGTAGGATAATACGCTCCATAATTGCTGTCCCTTTCACATTTTGGCCATTGTGACGACTGTTTCATGTAATTTTAACATTCTGAGGTCTTTCCTTTATCATTCTGCATGGATTTCAGAAACAGTAAATCAAAGGAATGAGTACTCAAATCATATAATTTCATAAATGAAGAGTAGAAATGTCAAACGTTCTAAGTGCCATTTTTAAAATTTTACAGGAGAAGGAAAAAACTATCTATCTCTGTTTGTATTTAATTTATTACACCAAAAATACTAATGTAGGCAGGTTCCTACTGCAGAATTATTTTGTATAACAAATCTTTGCCAAAAATACAATGGCTTAGGAGAAACACAGCAATAACAATAAGAACGTTCTATGTGCCATATCATGAAAGAGTAAGTTACAAGTGCCATTGAACCTGTTGTTACATTTTATTGAAGGTTTTAGAAGGATATAATAATAAAAATAGCATAAATGATTAGCAGGAACATACATAATTGAATTAAACACAAAATACTGTATCTTAATAAGGAGAATAGTACAAAAATGTATTTTATTTAAGAAAAAATGGCTATCAATTTTCAAATTCTCTCTTGACAACTGACAGTTCTTACACAGGGGTTGAAATTAATGTCTCATAAAACTCTCTGTGCTCTTCAGGAAGGAATGGCAACATAGTCGAGAGGTCATTCTTTTTTTTCAACTGATAAACGGGGCTGATCTTTCAGATGAAGCACAGCTTGCTGTATATCAACCACTGATTGTCCTCTCCTTAAAACATTCATAACCTTCCACGCTTCCAATTCTGAATAAGTGTATTTAATAGCTATTTGAGATGGATGAGACTGAGATACTTTCAGCATTGTGCATTTTAATTTGATACACTTATCAGCTATATTCTTAAAATCAAAAAAGGCACTTGACTCCGTTGGAAGTACATGAAAAGGATTTATAGCTTTTGCTAACTCCAAAATCCTATGCAAATCTTGGGGAATGAGGGCTCTACTTACCCTCCTTCTTTTCTCTATAATGGCGAAGTCTCGATCGCTACTCAAAAAACTATGGCCACTTACTAGAATTTGTGCACAGTCTCTTCAAACCACCCTAAACTAACCAGAAACATCATTAAAAATACAATCGTGCTGTTTTTATTCTGACCCGTGCAGTTGTCTGACCAGGTAAGTTTTTCACGTTTCAATATTCCCAGATTGAAAATTTTGAATAAGCATGAAGCAACTTCAGAGCTACCTCTTGAAACAATACTTGCGTCCCACATACACATATGAGCAGTATTTTGATCACTGATATGTACTCCCAAATTGTAACAACTTAACAGCCTACAGTAAAACATATTGCATTGTGTTAATCTTGGTACAGGTAATACTTGTTGCATATCAATGGACAGTACAGTGCTTTCACATATGGGGAGCTTTGAATCAGCGGAATCAATAGCCATTAACTCCATTGCACGTTTGTACTTTTTATGATGAAGCTCCTACTTTGGCTTTTGGTGAGTGTTCGTTATTACCATGGACCTGGAAATTTAACAAATCACATTGTTTACATGTGTGTGTACGAAGCCTGTGAAAGGAAACATGTGGAAAATATTTCCTAAAAACCGACATGTAAAATTTGTACGAAACAGATGTTTGTGGATACATTGCCCTATAAGAGTTATACATTCTAGATACATTCAAATCAGGGCTTAAATATTCTTTCCTTGACTTTGAACGTCCGTAATGACTTTCATCACGTGGGAAAATGTTTATGTGCTCTTTAATTTGCTGTACATCAGAGTCACTAAATTTCTTTCGATGTGCATTCTCCCCCCGGATATCCACATAGACAGATACCCCTTTCTTCTTTCTACCCTGAAGAGTTTGTAGAAATCTGTGCCAGACGCCAAAGATTTCTTGGAAAGTTATTTTAGATACCTGTCTTGTGCCACCTTCAGTATCAGGTATTAAATAGCACACGGTACACTGACGATGGCTGCTGGCAGGATCGTCATATTTACCATGTCTGCGTCTGCGGATTTCAGCGATCTGCATTAAACCTAACCAGTATATTCCTTGTTCGCTTTCACTCCTTAATCCATGGTAATCATTGAAAAGTTTCAGCTTCCAGTGAAAGGGGACATCTGCACACTTGTAACTGCACCTACAGGACACCTAAAACAATATGCAAATAAAATTCCTTTACTGTAGAAGTAGCATTAAAGAGTATGATAGGACAGATAATACATAAAATATTGATCAGAAAATTCAAAGTTTATTCTTGATATCCATTTCAAGTGAAATAACACAACATTTTCATTATTGTATAGTTAAAAGGATTACTAACCTCGTTCGTGGGCAGTTGTTTATCTGGCACAACAGCTTTTGTATTTCTCTTCTCATAACATTTTCCTGATATTCGTTTCTTCGTTTGTTCTCTTCCCCAGTTATATTTTACCTTTCCCGATCTCACATTTTCTCCTAGCATTATAAACAAGGTTTTATTCCATTTATTAAGGTACTTTCTAACCACATATAATTTCCCGCTCTAAACACAGAACACAACACTCGTAAAAAGTGCATGGCACTTGGAACAAGAGATGGCAGCACAGCAAGGCTCTTAGAACAGAACTATCTGTTACAGATTATTTTAACTACTTACTCCGTGTATTGGCTCTTGGAACCCAGCTAGGAATATGCTCCTGGGCACATAGAACGTATTTGTGAAATAAAACCATTTTTTGAAAAAGTGGCACTTAGAACGTTTGACATTTCTACTCTTCAAATATCGAATAACCGGTGAGTGTTACAGCAACAGTTCTCCTTCATTATAAACCTATTGGGGAAAGTGTGATTTATGAACATGAGGGATTTATAAATTGAATAATTTGGCCGGTGTGCAGCTAATCATCAAGCCTGTCCATACCTGAGTTCATAAGATAAGGTGTTATTACCCCTTCCTTAAAGACAATAGGAGAATATTCATTTTCCAGCACTAAAAAGCATTTTGTAATCTATTGTTTTGCTAACAGAGAATAAAAGATTGCGTATTCTTCAAAGATCATATTAATATTCAAATAGGAAATGCAACATTATTCAAGTAGTTCCACTTTGTAGGGCTTCTTTGAGCTTGGATATTAAATATAAATTATAGTTCCTTTTTGTAATTTTAAGTTCATATATAATACCATATTTCTATAAAAATAACTAATAATAATATCGTATGGCCTCGTGTGCCGGGTGCAAGCTTTGTTATTTAACACCCAGAGGGCAGCTTGCATGTCGAACTTCGTCGTTCCTTGGAACGCTATGAAAGTCAAGGAGGTTAGATATCTAAGCTCCTTGACACTATAGCGCTTTCTAGTAGAGAATGGAGGAACTTTGTATTGGCGGAAAATCCCGAGATTGATTTTGCCATTATGAACACGGCCTACTGAATTCAAATGGGTTCTTTAACATGCCAACAACGTATGACATGCATGCCGTGATTTTTGTTGCCTTTCAAAAATCACTTACCACGGCCAGGATCGAACCTGCAAGCTTGGGGTTGGTAGTCCGACACGTTAACAACTCACCCACCGTGGCAAGCATAAAAATAACTAAATATTGTGCCCAACTGGAGTTTGGCCCAAGGCATCGAACGCTAGACCTACGAGATGGAAGCATTGCCCAAGTCCAGCCGAGAGAGAAATATTGTAGGAGATTACGAAATCCGTGTAGGAGTCATACCACCCAGCTGCGCGATTAGAACAAATTAAGAGAGTGATAAAAACTACTATCAGCAATTAACGTCAAGGGAACATAAACAGATAAGCGAGGTTCTGCAGACTCATGAGTTGATATTGCATTCAGGCAGGAGTCATTAAATACCTTTAGGCAAGCACAGTTTTATCAAATTTACCATGGCAGAACTGTCAGAATTAATGGGACCAGGTCCACTGATGAATGGTTATTACGATGATTCAATCAGGCCCCGGAAAAAGCCGACACCGCGATAAATTCTGATACAGAAGTTTAAGGAGTACCAATCAAGAGCTAATCAGTTTAGGGGACAACGTGACCAGAAGAAAAACACCGTCCAGAAATACTGAGCGTTAAGATTCATGTAGGGGTCATGAATTTTCATAGGTTGGCAGCCATAGATGCTGACACAGGTAAAAGCTGCAACGTCGACAGTTGCGTCATTGGTAATTAAAGCGCAAGAATATCAAAGTAAAGTAGACCAATCCGCCAGCCCTGCAATGAGGATAATAATCTTTTTAATTAATTGGAAATAAACGTATGATTAAAATAAATTCCGCATGGAACCAACGTCTGAATTAGCTCATTCTACGTTTGTATAAAGAGTTTCAAGCAGATACGAGTTAAAACATAAGGAATAGACTCCGCATTTGTGTGAAGGAACTACGTTTTGATAAATCAGTATAAATGAGGGGTCGAACGAGACTCAGTTACTCAGTCTACAACGAAACTTGAGAGGTCGTGCTGGTCGTTATATTCAGCTTGCGTTAAGGCGCGTCGCGCTAATCGCATCAGTCAGTCAGTATACTGTGTCCGCAGTGACGGAACATCGTGGTCATCAGATATTCAATCTTTAACATCAACAGACCCGCGGAGGTACCGCGTGGTGTCAACAAGTATCATTCAGCCACTATTGAGTGCTGATACGCGTCACGCTAAATCGCGTCAGAATAAATAGTTAAAAAGCACGGTATTATTCGTCAGCACACGAACTATAGTCAGTCCAGAGCCACAGAGGCCCTGTGTAGTGATAGACGATGAGTAGAAGAATAGTTACGAGCTCGAGACTCCAGGGAGTCAGTACGGTCAAAGTTGAGAAAGTATAGTTATCGAAAACAGAGAACAATATTTAAGTGCCGCAAAGACATTAAAGGAACTCCTATGTCAGAGAAGCGCGAGTTCAATTCAGTATAACAACGCCAGGAAATGCATTTAGAGTCAAATTGCAATCCGTCTAGCAGAAACGCTGTTAAAGACCATTACCGTCAGATTAGAGTAAACGGTGAAGTCAAAGAACAGATTCATTTATAAACTAATGTTCGAAAGACTCACTAAGAGGTCCAGATAGGAGCACGGAACTTATACGAGCCATTAGCACGTTCAATGCTGTTTATTGGAACCAGCAGTGAAGTGTCAGCTGTCATTAGGAAATCACTGAGATATGGTGGTAGGAAGAAGAGTGATGTGAAGTGAAGTGAAGTGTTGTAAAATAGAAGAAAAAGTATTAATATTTTGTAGGTTGAGTGATTATTTTTGAAAAGTGAAAATGTGTTCTTTTAAAATCCAGTGTGTAATGTATAAATATGGTAGGAAGTGTGTAAAAATGAGTAACCTGCAAGAATACTAGATTATGGAGGTGGGCGACCCCATTGAAATGATATAATCACCAGCTGCACACGGGTGAGTAATGAATATTACATTATGAGTGTCGTTACACTATGTACTGTCCTAGCGTAATCAAGTGCTTACTGGGGAGTTTTGCCTTGATTCGCTAGATATATTTGAAATGCACTAAATGATTGATAAATATGTTTGGCATAAAAGTAATGTTTAATCACGAGGGTAATCTCGTTGGAAATGCAGATATTATTGCAGTAATTGAATATAAATTAACCAAAAACCCGCAAATATGAAAAGATTTTATAAGTAAATAATTGAAAAGGAAGAATCGAGATGTGAGATTTAAATGGCTTGAATTTTCGCAATACAAGTGAATTGCAAAATAATAAATAAGCACCATAATAAGTTATAATAATTGGAAGGAATAGTAAAGTATCAATGGCTTGAATTTTCGCCAGATAAATAAATAAAAGTAAACGAGCGCTGAAATAATGAAGGAATAATAATAATTGTGAAGTTATCGAGTTATCATATATTAAATAAATAGTTAGGACGAGCATTTGCGTTCCATGAATAGAGTAATAGTGAACTATTTGAAAAGTTAAAAATCGAGCTCAAATATAAGAGAATAATGAATTGAATAAATAATAACGCTTTGAAATCATGATAATTTTTGAGAGCCCTTAATTAAATGGTGAAAACGGAACACCAATGGTTGAAATAATAAATTGTAGGCTGTCATGCCGAAGTTGTGAAGTAAAGATAAGAGAAAGACCCGGGAGTCTTTTATAAAATTATATGAGGAAGGTAAATAAGTTAGGGGGATCCAAGCCAAGTTATAATTACCGAAAATAGCCAAGTAATAAGAATGAGTTAGCTGCAAGCTATTAATGAATACATGATCCAGAATGTGCCTTGTGTCGGGAGATGGAACAAGTGAAAATAAGTTGAAGTTATGTTGAAGTGAAATAAATAAGTTGGACGCCGTCGTCGTAATGAAAGTAAGTATTCACATGTGAGTCCCGCTGAACGGATCGCAAGGGTCCCCAGCCTGGCGTTGTTGTAATAAAGTGTTGAAATCGTGGATGTGCAATTCCCACCGAAGTATAGTTGTTATGGTATATAATGGAGCGTCGTATGTAAGGTCGTCGTAATGAGGCATCGTAAATAAAGTCGTAGAAATGGAGCACCATAAATGAGGTTGCTAAAATAATGTATTGTACATCTTCTCCGAACTAGAGCAACAATATCCTGGAATCATGAAATATAAATAATTAAGTGCAAATGAGAAATAAGTTGTTGTGTAAAAATGATATCTAAAAGCTTGGATTGCCGTGGTTTTAAAACAGTAAACCTTATAGTGAATGAAAACGGGCCGCATGGCATCATAAATCTTGAAGTAATTGCCGAGGGGAGTGAGGTGACAGCCAGACCTGACCTAGCCTCTTGTGAAGGGGAGAGACCCCTAATGGTTGTTTGTTGAGTAGGGTTTTTAAAAGGTACTAGCGTTAAGCAAATGCTACATAAACATTTTAATTGAAAGGTGCTAAGGTAAAATAAATTAGATAATTGTAATGCTGGGATCGATACAATTCTCCCTATATTAAGTTTGAAGGAATTGAATAATATTTGTCTGACTTAATCAAATATTATTCTTGTTAAATAACCGATTCTTCCTCTATAAATGAATGATACTGACGGGTTAAGGAATAATGAGTAATAAGATTGATAATCCCACAAATAATAAAGAAACAGTGCATAGTGTAATATTAAAACACATCACTATGGTGCATGAATAGAAGGTAAGGGAGTGAGGGTCTGATCCATATTGTGACATGTTTGTAAATAAATGTATTATGCTAGTGAAATACCTAAGGCTTGGTGGAAGGCAATGGTTTAACTAAAGAAAGTAAACAAAGGATAAACAAGTGATTATATGAATAAATATGACCCCGAAGGGTGGTCAAGTAATTTAAATACCCACAAGCCTCAGAGATGAAATTTTAACTGAAATGATAGGAAGGCTCTATGCCGAAATTGACAAACTGAAAAATCATGAATGTTATTAAGTAAAGAAGCTAAGCAAGAAAGTTTAAGTGTCTATGAAATGAAGTTTTATTGTTTGAAGTGATCATACTCGAAGGGACAATTCCGAGTAATGCTTATTTTTGTGAATTTTTGATATTGTTTTTTATTTTTATTTTTGTACATTTGTTTTTAGTTAAAATAAACAGTTTATAACTGTAATGTTGAGCTTTTCCTAGATCTTGATAACCTTATTGTGTTTTCATATCGAATGTAAGGTCAGTTGTGGGTGGAACGTAACGCGCCCCGACGCCGAGAGCGTAGCCTGGGCACTGACTAAACATTCTCCGCCAAAGCGGGTACAATATATATGCACATATTTCATTAATGGTTGGTAAATTTAAATCCGTTCCCTGGTAATAATAATACAGTGCTCTCGAGAGCAACTTTTACGCATGGTGTTTGTACGTAACAACATTGATGAAGTGAGCGAACGTGTAGGGGAAATCTTCGGAGCTCTTCCAGAATAAGTTGTTGATTCTTTAAGGGCTTTGCGACATCGTGGTAATGTAGCCCCGTATAGAAGCTGATAACCTGTATCACTGTGATGTCTGTACTAGTGTGTGCACTTGTAATCGAGGTAGGATTTTGGATTGGAAGCGGCCGTGGCCTTAAGTTAGCTGGTGTGGGAAACTAAGGAAAACCACTTCCAGGATGGCTGAGGTAGGAATCAAAGCCGCCGCTTGTCAGTTTTGCCTCACGAGGCTGAATGTACCCCGTTCCAGTCCTCTCATCAGAATTAAAACTTCTTGGCAGAGCCGGGAATCGAGACCGGCCTCCGCGGTGACAGCCAAGAATGCTAGCCACTACGCAACAAGTCCGACTCCTGAATAGGCTAAGTGTGCGAGGGCCCAACATTGATCGATACCCGCCTGAAGCACTGAGTATTCAGACCGGAACGTGACTGACGATGTGCTGTGTGATTAGAATATCTAATGAACAGCACAAGTCAAGCCACTTTAGAGTTTGTGGGGGTTATAGCAATTGCGATAGAAACAACATTTGTGCAAACCTCATCACGTAATATATCTCTATGTCCTATGCCCGCTACGATTGGATTTGAGCAGCATTTAATTCGCAATGAAGCCTCCAAATAAATGCAATTTTGTTAATCTTCTACAAAATAAACAAATTAAAAATACAATGCCTTTAAAAGAACAACATAAACAAATAAATAATAAATAAATAAATAAATAAATACATAAAAATAAACGAATAAATATGAAAATAATGAATAAATAAACAAAAAATCAAACAAACAACAAACAAACAAAGAAACAAACAATCAAATAAAAAACCAATAAATAAGTAAATAAATAAAATATAAATGAATAAATAAAAATAAAAGATAATAAATAAAAAAACATGCAAGCAAACCGACAAACAAACAAACAATCAATCAAACAAACAAACAAGCAAGCTAATAAACATACAAACAAACTTTCATTCAAACAAAGAAACAAACAATCAAAAAGAAACAAGACTAATACATAAATAGATAAATATAAAACAAGCAAACATACAACCAAACAAGCAAAATAAACAAACTAATAAATGAATAAAAAAGTAATAAAGTAATACATGAAAAAATAAATAAATAATTAATCGATTAAATAAATAAATAAACAAAAGAGCAAGCAAGCATACATACATACAAACAAACAAACAAACAAACAAACAAACAAACAAACAGACAAACAAACAAACAAACGAACAACAAACAAATATACAAACAAACAAACGTTCAAATAAAAAACTAATAAATACATAAATAAATAAATAAACAAAACGCTTGGATCCATTACAATTCTGTAAGGTGGACTGTGTTTGGAATGGAATTTCTTTCACGGTCATCACGACATAAATGCAAAATATTTGTTTGTATGTAGAATTATGGTTTAAATTTGCATCATTTTCCTCGCCACTCCAGAACAGGACCTTACTTCAAATCTCGGAGCACCTACTCCAATCCTGGTACCTAATTGTAGCTATTTATACTATTGCAGTCATTATATTAACGGGGGTTATCAGACAAATTGCACTCGCACATGAGGTTATTGACCATGATGTGCCTCTCCTTTAACCCTTTATAGGGCAAAACAATTTTTTACTTTTATGTGTTTCTACATTTTAATTTATTTCAATTATTATAAAATAATGTTATTTTTTGTTTTTCTAAAATTTCAGTTTATGTTCTTATAGATTTAATTTTGATATCTTCAATGAATTAACTACTTTCGAATTGATTTTTACCATTATTTTCATAATTTTTTATAGTTATGTTTATTATTTTAATGTTTATATTTCTTTTATTTTTATTATTTTTATTATTATTATTATTATTAAGAAAACGCGCACAAGTTGTGTATTAAGTATACAAATACATTTACTCAACATTCACGTTGTTTCAGTCTTATGGTTTTCTAAGCAGGTCTCGATTATTGACTTTGATAGTTTTTTGCAAGACCAACTACAATACTCAGACCTTAATGCAGGTATCGAAAGTGTGAAAATGGCGTATACTGAAGCCCCGGCATATTGTTTGTTTACATTCGTTGCTGAGATACACTATTAGCTTTGATTAGCTTCGTTTGATGAAAGTTGGGATAAACTGTCGCTCATCTGTAATTTTTAGTGTCTTCTCTATGTCTGCAAAGTCAAGTTCGCGTTAATGTACTGCAATCGTATGTAAATACGTGATAATACGCTTAATATGGACTGGTTCGTTTGTGTGATGATTGTCCAGTCAATCGATGGCATTGTGTCATTTATTCAGATGTTGAAGTACCTAAGACTAAAGCATAATAGAAGTGTCTCAAGAATAAACACCGCAATTATTTGCTAGTTAGTGACAATATATTAATAGCTTCGTACTATTGAGTAGTGTTGAACTTAAGTGTGCCTCCGTAAATCCTTACCAGTCTGGCAGATGTTCAACACTGCCTTGTATACACGCCAAAGATGTTTCCCCTGTGTCAAACAGTGAACTCATTGTGTTCCATCATTATTCATACTTTTGTGATTCTTACAACTTGCAAGTTATTTTTTTATTATGATGAGTGTAATAAAGTGTTGTGAGTAACTTGCCAATTATGTACTTATATTGCGAGATAGTGTGCCGCGATAATTCCGTAAGAGGGAGAGGGTGCTTTCCTCACCACATTACTTTACTAAATCAACTATTTCCAGCGTACAACTATTCCAAACGGTAACAGCGATTGTTTAATAGGTTAGTTGGTAACATATTATCGTGTCCTTTGTGTGTGGTAATCTCCATAATTATGTTCAGATATCCACACGACGTCTTCTTTGCATATTTCAATCAACTAATTCGGTGTGATGTTTTACCCGAGATTTTAGACAAGAGGTCTTAATTGAATTGTATCTCTATAGCGTTGGTTCGATTATATCAGGCACCTATTCTCATTCCGATTGATTACACAAATACTCTGCATATGCTGGGACAGCACTTCAGTAACCGGGTACTTTCTTCTCTCCTATTTCAGAATCTGTTTGATTTTATGCTAATAATATTAATCTATAATTACTGAACTTAAATACAAATCGTGATAACTCGCCAAAAAGCTTCTTATTCAACCACAGAAACAGTGAGACTATTGTAGCTGCCCCTTGGTTGAAGACGAAGAAACCTATAATTCCAGGCCAGCACTATATAGATAAATTAATTCAGGTAAGTCGAATTTATTGATGCATATTTCTTCGGAACCTAGTCTTGTCTTGTGATATCTTTTATGCCCCTAGGTGATTAAAAATAATAATTTACACGAACTGTGACAAGCCCGATTACATGATCTTAGCTATTGGTAGGGCAACAATCGCCGCCATGTTTTTTCTACATTAAGGTCGGAGGATTGTAGTTGGTCTTGTTTTTTGCATGTTGTAATGTGGTATCAACAAGGGCGTTCACAAAGATCACATACACATGTCTCGTTCGGCTCGTGATGATTCTTCACTTTGCACACTTTGTGGTGGTATCCGTGCGTTGCCAAAGAGTTCACAAAATGGCGTAGGTCCATGATCTATTCACCATGGCCTCCGTTGCATAGAAGTCAGGCCATATCTCTTTCGAGTTTTGTTTTCTTATTTCCACTTGTTTTTCCCAGTTTTTTAGTAAAAAGTAGATTATATTTGGTCCGGAGATCTTCCATCAGAAAGGTTTCTCTTGCTAGGTCATAGAAGAGTCGTGAGTGGGTGTATTTGGATATTGCTAGGGCGGACTTCAGGAACCGAGCTTTGACGGCTTCCATGGCTGATAGGTCTTTCATTCCTAGTTTATCCTAGGTTATTTCTATTCCATACGTTAGGATGGGTACGATTTTTGCATCGAATAGTTTCAAGGCAGATTTTAGGGATAGTCTACAGTAGGTAGTGATGGTATGTCAAATATTGCCTTCGTGGCTGCTGATGTTCTTGTTTTAGTGTGAATCCTAAAAGATCTTACGGTTGTCTGGAGGGTCATGCCCAGGTATTTTTAGGCGTTAGCTGATTGAAGTGGTTCGTTTCTGTAATAAACCTTGTCGTGCGGATTTTCTCTCCCACCTTTTCTGAAGGTCATCTGGACTGTTTTCCTGGCGTTAATCTGGAGCTTGTTTTCTTCAGCCCAGGTTTCTAAAGCCTTGATTGCTTTTTGCAGCTCTGTTTTGTCTGGCGATCCGATAACCATATCGTCTCCGTAAATGTAGAGGTTTATATTGTTTGTTGCTTCTTTTAGTTTCTCCGCGATATCGTACGTTGCGACGTTGAATAGAAGCGGGCTGAGTGGATCTCCTTGGAGCACCCCATTATTCTGTGTGACTCCTTTGGACAAAGTTTCGTTGTCCGAGATATATATTGAATTGCTTCTTAGCATGTTGTGAATGAGGACTACCAGCTCTGTTTTGTCAGTCAGGGCTTCTAATTTTGTTAAGATGAGGCTTCTGTCTAGGGTGTCGAACGCTTTTGAGTAATCCACAAATACAACGTAGAACATTCCTTGTGGGACTCTGATGGCATTTTCAATGTCTTCTATGAGGATCCTAGTTGCTTGTAGGGTGCTTCTTCCTTTTCGGAATCCAATCTGTTCCTCAGGGAGTTTGTGATCGATTTCGTTTGTTAGTCTGCTATTTATTAGTCTTGTGAACACTTTTAAGACGTTATTCTCCAGCGCTATTCCTCTGTAGGAGTTTGGATCTGTCTTGTTCCCGTTCCCTTTATAGAGGACTCGGATGGTGGACGTTTTCCATCCTGTGGTATGTCGCCTGTTCTAAGGCAAAGGTTTATTATTTCCGTGAGTGTTGGGAGTAAGATACGCATTGATGCTTTGAGATGTTCATTGAAGATTCCGTCTGGGCCTGTTGCTTTCTAATTTTTTAGGCTTTTTATGGCTTGTTTTACTTCTTCTTCTTCTTCATTCAACGGGATGGATCTGGTATCTGTAATCTCTGGTGTCCGTGGCTCGTATGCAGTAGTCTTGTGGTCTGGGTTCAGTACCCTAAGGAAATGTTTCTCCCATGTTTCCATGTTTATCTTTCCGGTGGTTTGTGTTTTTCTGCCCCTAAAGGCTAAGAAAGGATCATTTGTCGCCGCTTCAATCAGTTTCGTGGCCTCGTGTTCTAGGTAGTCTTTTCGCTTTTGTATCAGTAAGGCTTTGTAATTTTTCCTGGCATTGCTGTAAAGCCTCAGGTTTTCTGCTGTGTTCGAGATCCTCGTTAAGTGCAGAATTTGTAAGACTTGTCTTCTCTCCATAAAACATTCGACGTTGAACCATATCTTGGCTTTTCGTTTGAATTTGGGGATGATTGCTCTTTTAATGGTCTCCTCTAGTGCTGTCGCTGCTGACTCGATATTTTCTTCTTATAGACAGTTTTCTAGATGATGTTGTTGCGATGTGTCTTTTATTTTCGAGGTGTCTAGTTTTCTTGAGGCTGGTGCTCTATTGTAATTGCTATTGTTGTTCTCGTGTGGGTATTATAAAGAGAAGTTTGCTGTTATAGGGCAGTGCTTCTTTATTGGTGTCTCCTCTGATGAGTAACACACGTTACGTGAGGTTAGCTGAATTTTTGGTCCTTTGAAAAAGATCAGGTCGATGATGCTGTTGCCGTTGTGTGAATAGTACGGTCCTTTGTCGCATTGACTAGTTCGAAGCCTTTTTCTGTCATCATTTGGAGACGTTCCTGGCTCCTATGGTGTACTACATCAATTCTGCAATTCATGTCTCCAGCAATGACGATGTTAGTTTCTCTTGCTGTCTTTCTTAGAGCTGTCAGAATAGTTGCTAGAATGTTCTCTATTGGCGTCAGGGGTACAATGTATAGCCCTATCAAGGTAATTTTATTTTTTATGATTTTTATTTCAGTATTTATATTTTATTTTTACACTTTAATTGTTAATGTTTTTAGTTTTATAATTCTTTTAAATTTTATCCAACACATTACGTCAAGTAGATACGTATATAATATTTGATTTTTAGAAATACTAGAACTTCGGCAAGAAAATTCTCCGAAATTATGCTTAAAGATTCAACTATTAGCATCTTTGAAATCATAAACTGTCCTTATGACAGGTGGTTAATATAGAGTCCACTATCCCATAAAGGGTTAAGTGAAGCAACAGCAACACGGGCACGAGATTGTAGACAAGTGAGGTTTTTGGCTCTAATGAACAACTCATCCATTTGTTTGCCATGAATGTCACTTTCCGAATGGCTTATTGAAACTTCACTTTATACGCTACTGCTCTAAAACGTCCGGTGTAATGTATTAAGTGTGAACAGTTCACATAATAAATTGCTGAGTTATTTCTTCAGAAATTTGTTGCGTGAAAGTAATAATGGTTATGGTGTACTCCATTCCAGTGGAATTGATCGTAATGAATGGCCTGGAAAATATAGTGGAGTTTACAATTTACACAGCAAATATAGCTGAATGTCCACGCCACTGGAGTTTGTTCACAGATGAAGATCTCTTGCAGAATATAATATCGCTGTTATAAATTCAAACAATCACTAAATTTAAATATTTGGATTCAATAATAGAAGCTGGGGGGAACAAGTTGATCTGAAATTGAGAAAAGGATAAGTGAGGCTAGGAGAACAATTGGTGCATTACATTCCGTTTTATGGAGCAGAAATATTTTAAACAACACTTAGAAACTTATTTACAGTTCATTGGTACAAAGTATTTTGTTATATGGAGCAGAAACTTGGACGTTAAACAGACAGCAAGCAAACAAATTATTAGTAATAGAGATGGATTATTGGAGGAGAGTGGCAAGAAAATCAAGATTGGATAAAATTAGAAATACGAGAATCAGAGAAATTATGCAGGTAAAAAAAATTACTAGAAGTGGTTGAAGAAAGAAGGTTACAATGGTTTGGACATGAGAAAAGGATGCAGAATAGTAGAATTCTAAATTTAATGTTACATTGGCAAGCTTAAGGCAAAACGGGTCAGGATATTAACTGTGCCGGCTGCCGAAGCCTGTCGCACTCCCCTGGGACAATGATTAAATGAATGACAGATGAAATGAAATGATAGTGGAGAGTGGTGCTGGAATGAAATTGCGACAGGGTAAACCGGAGTACCTGGAGAAATACCTGTCTGCCTCCGCTTTGTTCAGAATGAGCGAATGAGAGTTGTTAATTAATTTATTAGGGGCACATCGTGGTCATGTAGTTCCTTTTACTTGGGTGTGCGTGTAATTTGATAACATGTGTTACTGTGATGTCTGTACAAGTGTAAATTTGTGTAGTAGGCGGCCGTGACCTCTAATTAACCCTTGAAAACTGGCGTGAGAGAACTGGTGTGAAAAATACGAGAACACGAGGACTGGCGACGGGTCATTTTGAGCCATGGTCACTTTCGTGACAGTATTCGTTGTATATGTTTACTTCTTCGCGACAGCCCAGTTTTACTGTTCGCTTTTTCTTTGTCCCGAAAACTTCAAAACAAGTTAATATGTTAAATAATTTATTGTATTATAATTCATTTATTGATTTATTTATACATATATAAGCCTCACTTTTCTAAAGTTCTCACCTCGAGTGTTTCAGTCGCTCGCTCTCTCAAGCCATCCATACTCCCGACCAAGGAGCATATAATAACAGAGTACGGACTCTCTGGTAAATCCGCGGTTCGTTAAATTCTGTGCGATTGCGTCATTGTTTGGGCTCCAACTCAAAAGCACATGGTCGCCACGTGGCGAATTCCATCGCCACTGAGATGCAATAACTGGCCGTATATTATGCAAGAAATATAAGTGACCGAAAGATCTAGGTTGCTTTCGACGAGTATGTTAGCCAACGTACGAAATGAGAGAAAATCGAATCGAGATCGATTAATCTGGATATACATCGTTATTGTTGCTATAAAGCAACTCCGTTTTGTTTTTGAACGACAATATATTACGTAGATTGGATATTAAGAGGCAACGGACACCCGAAAATTAAATTTTGTACATGCTTTCTGTTCTATAACGTTGGTATGAATTTTAGAAAAAAAATGGACTGTCGTTTATTTATATCCTACTTTTTGGTTGTTTAGCCCTTTTATTACGTGTAAAGTGCAAGCGATTGGCCTTTTTGAAGTTCTAACGTTAAAAAGAAATACATTATGAAGTTTCATGCAAGTTTGCAATATTATGGTACCATAACCTCAAAAAGACCGTACCCATATTCCGACCCAGTACGCCACTATGACTGATGTCAGATATACCTCCTTCCCTAAATAAATTGAATATGCCCAAGAAATGTCATTTCATTGCAATTTACTTGCCCTCAACGGTTAAATGATTTTCAACTGCATCTACAGAAAAACTATATAGGCAGGGTAGAGGATTGTCGAGGAAATGAGAAAGCTGATTTTCCAGGCAGTTTCAATTGTTTTATTAATGTATGTTCAATCATGGTACACATTGTACATTCTTTCACACGTGAGTCATAACTTCTGATGTGTGAACGTCAATGGCTTAGTCGACTGGAGACAGGATTGAAGAAGACCATGCCGGGCTGCACTCAGATGATCGGCTACGCTGCAGGAAGGTGGAGAACAACTGATCACCCACAGCCAAGTACACTCCAACGCAGTAAAACCTCTTGGCTAGCTCCGATCAATCCTCAGGCTGAAGAAGCTGTAAACTCAAAGAGGATTATTTTTGGTGAACATGAATTTTCAGCCTGTAAAGCAACACAATTCCAGTTAACGCCCCGGCCTAGGGGCGCACCATGCTGAGGGTCGCAAAATTAATCTGCAATTTTTTTTGTCAGAAAATTTCCATAAAATGTTATAGACTACAATACACGGATTCCGTATAATTTGATTACATAAATTAAACTTTCCAAATTTTGACACTTTTCCAATTTATATTGTGGCCATCATTTCCCAACGAATGTGTTGTAACAGCAGATTGTTCGACTTCAGCTTTAGAACAGGAATCTTTAATGATTTATTAGGGGAAAATTTAAGTCTTGAATATTAATATCAGTTTAATTTGAATAATTAATTAGCCTATGCATAGTTGTAAGTTGTATGATGTAGGCCTAGTGTATATGTATCTGTTAGTGTGGGTGAGTGGATAGCGTGTCGGTCTACTAACCCCAAGATTGCAGGTTCGCCCCTGACCGTGGTAAGTGATTTTTGAAAGGCGGCAAAAATACGATACGCATGTCATACGATGTTGGCATGTCAAAGAACCCATTTGAATTCAGTAGGCCGAGTTCATAATGGCAAAATTAATCTCGGGAGTTTCCGCCAGCACAAAGTTCCTCATTTCTCTACTAGAAAGCGCTATTGTGTTTAAGGAGATTAGATATCTAACATCTAACCTCCTTGACTTTCATAGTCAAGGAACTACGAAATTCGACATGCAAGCTACCCTCTGGGTGTCAAATAGCAAAGCTTGCACCAGGCACCCGAGGCCATACGATATTATTATTATAGTGTATAATGAGCCTTAAAAGGTTTAAACTTATTTTAATATCTCGTTGGGCCATTTATTTATAGTTGATATATACAAATTAAGAAACAGTTGATTCTCTCATCATTGTAATTTATTTAATTGATTTTACTTCCCGATACATTAGAATAAAATAAAAATTACCTTCACAAAGACCTTTCTGAGGTCCAAATTCTCCCTTCATTATGATGGTATGAAGAGGGGGCGGCAATAACCCACGGGCCTAGGAGCGCATAAAATCTAAATCCGGTGCTGGACATTTGGAAGATGTGGTTGAACGTAATGGTGCAACACATTACCAATTACATTCAATACCCCCACCTCAGTTTAATGGCAATTAAAACCTCCTGTTTCGGGCATGATAAAAGGACCCCTGCAGGCCAAATGTACGGAGCCACATCAAATTACTGTGAAATACACAGAAAAAAATCTGCATCAGAGGAATATTGTATATTTAATAGTGTATTGAAAGAGAGAAGGGAAAGAGTGTGTCCTACAGACAAGTTGTCAATATTCTTGAAAATATTCTATGCCCTTTAAATATAAATTTACAATTGGTCTTTAACCTCACCCATTATCTCGCAACATGTGTGTTTTGAAATGTGCACATTAAATGCTAAAATCTATCGTTTTAAAGTTAGGCAAAGATGACATTGTTGCTTTGTTGAAGAAGGACTGGAGAAGTTCAAAACAAGTGCATGTATACCTACCCCGTCATATTTTGGTCGTGTGGCCTTCTAATAGGCCGAGTACAGGTCTTTCTAGTTGACGCCCGTGGGCAACCTGCGCACCGGAATCAGAGATGAATTAATGAAACTGGGCAAGGATATGGCAGGAAACAGCCGTGGCCTGTCAGAAGGTACCGTCCCAGCATTTGCCTTGAGTTGAACATGGGAAACCATGGAAAACCATTTCAAGGATGGCCGACGGTGGGGTTCGAACCCATGTCCACCGAGTCAGCAGAGAGCTTGAGCTTGGGCCCAAGGCCGAACGCTGCGCTTTAACTGCCGGCATACCTACACCTAATTTTTTTTATTTTTTTTCAGAGGGATCGGAGATGAGATACAATGTATTGCTATAAAAATTGAAACAAGATTTCAATGAACCGCCATCCAATACAATACCACCATTGAAATATTGCATTAATTTAAGTCGATGCGGTTCCACCTAGCCAACGTGTACAGCCGGATGTCGTAACCAATGGCAACATCACAAGGAGCTGATAAAAGGATGAAATAAATGAATATGACCAAGCAGTTGGAATGAAGCGAGGTACCGGCCAGGCCATTGGGGGATGTTGAAAACGGTAAACATGACCAAAAAAATTCCAAAACCAGTCACCAGAAAGATTGGCCCCATGGCCTAGCACTGCACGTACATGAATGCAGCTACCAAATATGTAAAAACTTTACATTAAACTATATACAGTACACACACATGTACTGACAAAGTGCAATGTAAAGAAAAATGTATCTCCTTTGGAAATTACTACAACTTAAACATACTGTTACACCAGATTATATGTATTTCCAGAATACTTTCACAGCAAAGGAGCAGATGACCTCATAGTTCTGCCCCTTAAAACAACAATAACTATTTTTCACAGCACGTGTGCCAACCGTCCAACTCTGCCTGTGGGTGTATTCCATCCCTCCCACCCTTGGGAGAGGGGCACAATTCATAAGACAAGTAGGAAGCCTCAAAGAATAGCCAAGGTTGCTCCTTTTAGTCTCCTCGTACGATAGGCAGAGGATACCATAGGTGTAGTCTGAACCCCTACCCACTGGGGGCTGCAGTGTTGAAGCCACACAAAGAAATTATATTGTGTTGTTGATTCATTTCGGGGCTTTGCGACATTGTGGTCATGTGGCCCCGTGTACTTAGGTGTGTGTGGAATTTGTCTGGTAACTGGTGTTATTGTGAAGGCTGTATTAGTGTGTGTAGTTTTAACTCAGATGAGGATTAGGAAGGAGGCAGCTGTGGTCTTAATTAAGCATTCGCCTGGAATAGAAGTGGGGAAACCACAGAAAGCCACTTCCAGGATGGCTGAGGTGGGATTGGAACTAGCCTCTTCTCAGTTTTTGCCCAACCCTCAGACCAGAATTAAACTTCTCGGCAGAGCTGGGAATCAAACCCGGGCCTCCGCAGTGACAGCCACTACACAATGAGGCACAAAAGAAGTTATGTATATGGTCAGTCACTGTGCATAGTTGATGTGCGACAAGTGGCAGTATACCTGATCTGGCAATTGGTACCCAGGTTACAATAGCAATGGCATCCACATTCACAGTTGTTCCAATTAAGGCATTTCGTAATATTAGCAAGTCTATGAATTCATCGCTACAAGTCCAGATATTACAACCCACCAAACAGCAAGGCATTTGGGAGGAGGGAGTTAAGTACACCATTATCCGGGCCCTGCTTATAACTTATCATACTCCAAACAGTCACAAGCCTAATTTTTTGGCTCTATGTTAACCGTGGAAACTTGCAATTACATGTATAATTCTTCCAAGGTGTCAACATAGACATAATGATCATGATTTGTCAAACTGGAAACAAAACTTCCTCATGGAAAACATCTGGGTGAAGCTTACGCTATCTACTGATAGGGGCAGATGACCTCATAGTTCTGCCCCTTAAAACCTCAATAACTAATTACCTAACTGACTAATAGCCTAACTACAGGAATGAACAGACACAAATCTACATCACAGATAAAGGTGACTAAAATGGAAAATACTGTACCTGGTTTATACAAAAGATTTGTATAAAACTACTACCATACGATAATCCAAGGGAAATCTACACAGGTGCCTATGCTGGTTAGATATCGCCATCACAATTCAGAGCAGTACACGACCTTGCCAACACGGTAATTCTGCAATAAAGTGACAGACTATTCATCATGAACAACAAGTGAAACAAAGGTTTGAGAAATGATGAGAATGTAGGCTACATGTAGCGAATAAAGAGGATGTTCATCCTTCTCCTAAATATAATGTACAGCATTAATCCCAATAGAAAAAGTCTACTGGTATGTGTTAACACATTTTCAATATAATATAATAATTTCTCATTCATACGCGGGCAGATTTTCTAAACTTCTAGCCGATGACTGGATTACGGGCAACACACACCACATCTATCATTACTTCTCAAATATTGAAGACCAAGATCAGTTAACCTATACAGGATCTCATTAAGTCTCTATTATTATAAACTTAGCACGACCAAATACAGAACTTAATTCACACTCAATCAACCAACAATATACTGCCATTTTATTGACTGAAACTACCATTACCATTCTGTAAATCACCAAATGTCGAGACGTAATAATTACTTTGATTTGCGAACTCCACATCACATGTATCCATCACCGTCCATGATTACGTTGCCATGGCAATATATAATAATTTTCCCAATGACCAACAAAATAAACGGAAAGCCCCTAAAATCTAGTGACAACCAACTTTAGAAACATAAGTTACCGAGTTCGGGCCCAAACAAAAGAATAATTATTTAACGGACGGAGAAAGTAGTATGGACTTTCTTAGGCCTGCTCCCGACACACAGGGCATCTACTGGCGAGCTCTACGGCCTGTTGCAGGTCAGTGTCGAGTGACGTCAGCATGACCTTCGTTCAGCCAATGGCAGGACTCGTGGGTCTGGCGGTCCTTTCCCTTCGAGATGTTTCTATGACCACCGTATAAAAGACGCAGCCTGTTACAGTTCTACATTCACTTCACTTTGGATCACTTCTCTGATTGCACTTCTGATCAGAAAATCTTCGCATTCTTCTTCACGGCACAACGCTACACAACTGCTACGTCATGTCACAAGGGTGGTAACTCCGCTCAACGCTTCATTCTTAGCCGCTGGGCTATTTCGCCGCTTCACCAGGTCTGCTGTGCCTTGGGAAACATCTTCATGAGGCAGCTGTCACATCAGAGTTGGATCGCTCGTCCAGGTACTTGATGCCACGGCCGTCTCCTGGACTGCATGCGAACACAATACTTCCGCCCAGACACTAAAGGTGTCTTGTCTTTCTGAGAAGAAGAATGGCAGATTGGAATCTGCTTCTCATGGCACGCTCGCTCTGAGGCCACGGACGCCTCCTTTCCAAGGGACACGTACTCTACGTCACTCAAACAGCCAGGATATTTTTATGGAGCTGGCTCCTCCAGCATTTCCTTTTAAAAGATAAGTCATCAGTTTTATAAACTTTTAATCTCAGCACATCGTCAAGTTTATAAATAAATAATAATTTTACATGAGAGCATCTTCTATTCAGATAATCTCAATGCAACAAAAAACTCTAATTTTAAAGGGTTCATGAACCAAGCCCGTAAAAATTGCTCTATTTCTAGTCATCACTACTGTATTTAATCACTTATGCGTATTTGTTTACAAAGATGTTAATTAAGAAATGTGTTTTTGCATTGTTGCTACATAGCAATAAAACCTTGTTACGGTACCTAATTTGTTGGTTTCTGGTGCTGTGTTTTCAATGCCCAATATCCCGCACCGCCTTCAGTTTAATTTCTTCCCCACAGTAACTATTTTGACCAGGCTCACGCCTGATGCGTTCTCCCGTATGGGGAAGTTTTAGGGCGAAACTTCTCTCCAAGCCATAGTGTGTCACTCCCTTTTTGTCGCAGTCTTACGTATTTTAATGAAGTAAATTCACACCTGGTGTCTTCCTATGAACTATTCCCTATAAAAAATGAGGTTTATTTATATTTTTCAAATTTAACATGCAGAAAAAACAACAACAACAATACAAACAAACAATACTTTTCGTAACAGCATAATTGGCCTTGTTAGTGGCGGCAAAGCAATCATCTCAATCTTTTGAACAAAGGAGCTGATGACCAAGGTGTCCCTAGACCGTAAACATGGATGAACAAGAACGTGAGCTAGGTAATTGTGCTGCACCAAAATAGGTGGACCCCCCCCCCTTTTTTTTTACAGATTGTCCCGACCAACGTAAGCCAAAAATTGTCACGTGGGGACTGGCGCCATGGGTAAATCTGACCCGACCGTAAATAATAAAGAAATAACTTGAGTGTACCAAAAGGTATGGACATGCCACCTATACTTCATTGATTTGATAAATACTTAATGTATGCAGTACATACGGTACTACGGGAGAATTTTCAACACGACGGTTGCGTTAAATCAGCATATACATAACCTAACACTGTTTGGCAAATTTAAAGTGGAACTTCTGATACCGTAATTCCATTTCAAGAATCCCGGTTTCTCTTCTAAACGTTTTGGACATTTATTAGAATTGCCACATATCCATATTGGGCATTTCAACTCAAATTCTTGTACGAATTTCCGAATTTCTCCATCCCATACAACGAGGTTATTTCATGTCATCGTAATACTGGTTGGCACCTTTTAAAAATCGTAAATAATCTCCGTATTGAAGAGGATTCAACTAATTTAACTCAAGCGCCGAGCTGAATTATTTTATTGATTTTCTAAATTATTTTGTGTATATTTTGATTTAAAAAAATAAAGCTTAACATTCTTACACTCACCGTTAATAGTTCTTATTTCTAACTATTTTTTAAAATTATTGTTAAAAGACCAATTATCATTAATTTTTCATTTTAATTTAGATTTAAGGCACATATGCCATTTTAGTTTTTCAATTCTTAATTGATTTTCTTTTTAGGCTGAGGATGACCCCACTGTGGGTCGAAACGTGTACTAATATATCTAATATATAAAAGTGAAAGTCTGTATGTATGTATGTATGTATATATGTATGTATGTATATATGTTGGTTCCGTATACAAATCTACACCGTTCCACCAATCTCAACCATATTTTGCATACACATAGTTTAGGACCCAGAAGGAACCGCTGGCTACATGAATTTTCGATAGTCTTTCTCATTCTTCTGATTTCGGCCCTTTTTCACTCAAAAACAGGCTAATCAAATCATAAAATATACTCATGAAGGAATGGCAAGGCAGATAGTTTCCATGGCAACATAGCTCAAGTCGAGACATGGCCATCTGGATGCCAATTGCGCTCTGCACTACCGGTATAGAAAATGAGGATCTTTACTTGAAATCCCGTTAGTTACTCAACTGCTCACACAGCACTGTCAACCGAGTATAGCATAACAAAGACTTGACACTATCTACTAGATATTTGTCAAATACCACTTACTCACTCACTCACTCACTCACACATTCATCACGAAATCTCAGAACCCACCCAACGGATTGGAATGAAATTTGGTATGCAGCTTACACAAGGGCCGCAAACGCCCACTAAGAAAGGATTTTTGGATATTCAGGTTCTAAAGGGGTGTTAAGGGGGTAGACCTGCATTTCATCGAATAGCAATATCTCCCGATTGGTTTCACTGGGGGATGTGATACTCGGCATATAAACTCATCATTAAAAATAAGAAGACATGTGTCTGAGGGTTTTTCGATGTGGTGTATATTATGAGGTGAAAGGGGTGAAAAGTGGGGGTTGAAAGATTCCTAACGGAGCCTGCATCTCATAAACGACATAGGCAAGGAGTTTGAAACTCAGCGGGAAAAAATCAACATAAAAAATAAGTAAATAGGTGTTTGACCGGTTTTATTTTCATAAATCCAATTTAAGGGGCCTATGGCGAGGGGTGAAATTCTGTGTGTAAGAAAAAAGAGGAAAGAAAGTGTCCTAACCGATTGACTCACTTGCTCTTCAAACTCAGGGGGAAAACTGCTTAAAAATAAGTATAACTTATATGAGTTCGACAGTTTTTTTGATAAACCAAATTAAGGGGTTCATCGGGAGGGGTGAAATTCTGAAGAAAAAAATTGAAAGAAAATGTTCTGACTCACTCACCCACTCATCATCGCCCAGCCAAAAATATTGAAGTTGGAAACATGTCATTTTAGGGATATGTTCGTTGTATGCCAAAACCATACACTAAGGGAGGATTTTTGAATATTCAGGCTCTAAAGGGGTCTTAAGGGGGTTAAACCTGCATTTTATTGAATAACAATATCTCACGAGTGGTTTCATTTGTGGAAGTGATACTCGGCATATAAACTAATCATTAAAAATAAGCAGACATGTGTCTAAGGGTTTTTCGATGTGGTGTATTATTATGAGGTGAAAGGGGTGAAAATTGGGGGTTGAAGGATTCTTAACGGAGCGTGTACTGTATCCTAACGAAGCGTGTAGGCCTATCTCCTAAACGACATAGGCGAGAAATTTGAAACTCGGCGAAAAGAAATCAGCTTAAAAAATAAGTAAGTCGGTGTTCCACCGTTTTTTCATAAATTAATTTAAGGGGCCAATGGGGTGGGGTGAAATTCTGGGGGGAAAAAGGAGAGAAAGTGTCCTAACTGACTGACTAACTCACTCAATCATCAAACTCAGGGGAAAAAGACAGCTTAAAAAATAAGTTAATAGGTGTTCAAGCGTTTTTTCATCAATCCAATTTAAGGGGCCCATGGGGAGGGGTGATATTCTGGTAAAAATAATTGAAAGAAAATGTCCTGTCTGACTCACTCACTCGTCACTCCCAGCCAAAACTATTAAAGTTAGAAACATGAAATTTTGGGAATATGTTCGCTGTATATCGAAAACGTCAACTAATGAATGATTTTTGTTATTCGGGTTTTAAAGAGGTGTTAAGGGGGTAAACGTGCATTTCATTGAATAACGATATCTCATGAGTTGTTTCTTTGGGGATGTGATATTCGGTATATAAGCTAATCATTAAAAGAATCAGACATATGTCTAAGGGTTTATCGATGAGGTGTATATTACGAGGTGAAAGGGGTGAAAATTGGGGGTTGAGGGATTCTTAACGGAGCGTGTATCTCTTAAACGACATAGGCGAGAAGTTTGAAATTCGGCGGGGAAAAAAAGCTTAAAATATAAGTAAATAGGTGTTCGACCGTTTTTTCATAAATCCAATTTAAGGGGCCCTTGGAGAGAGGTGAAATTCTGGGGGGAAAACAGGAAAGAAAGTGTCCTAACTCACTCACTCATCAAACTCAGGGGGGAAGAACAGCTCAAAAATAAGTAAATAGGTGTTCGACCGTTTTTTTTTTTCATAAATCCAATTTAAGGGGTTCATGAGAGGGGTGAAATTCTGAAAAATAATTGAAAGAAAATGTCCTGACTTACTCACTCATCATCCCCCAGCCAAAATTATTGAAGTTAGAAACATGACATTAAGGGGCTATGTTCGTTGTATGTTGAAAACGTCCACTAAGGAAGGAATTTTGGATATTCAGGTTCTAAAGGGGTGTTAAGGGGGTAGACTTGCATTTAATTGAATAACAATATCTCCCGAATGATTTCCTTTGGGATGGGATACTAGGCATATAAACTCATCATTAAGAATAAGAAGACACATGTCTGAGGGTTTTTCGATGTGGTGTATATTATGAGGTGTATGTGTGAAAAGTGAGTGTTGAAGGATCCTTAACGGAGCAAGTATCTCTTAAAAGACAGAGGCAAAAAGTAAGAATCTCAGGGAGAAAAATTAGATTGAAAAAGTAGTAGATAGGTGTTCGATCGTTTTTTCATAATCCAATTTAAGGGGCTCATGGAGAGGGATGAAATTCTGGGGAAAGAAGTCCACAAAGGAAGGATTTTTGGATATTCACTCATCATCCCCCAGCAAACCTATTGCAGTTAGAAACTTGAAATTTTGGGGATATGTTCTTTGTTTGTCAAAAAAGTCCACTAAGGATGGATTTTGGGATATTCATGTTCTGAAGGGGTGTTAAGGGGGTTAAACTTGCATTTCATTGAATAACAATATCTCACGAGTTGTTTCATTTGGGGATGTGATATTCGGCATACAAACTAATCATTTAAAATAAGCAGACATATGTCTAAGGGTTTATCGATATGGTGTATATTATGAGGTGAAAGGGGAGAAAATTGGGGGTTGAAGGATTCTTAACGGAGCGTGTACTGTATCTCTTATTCAACATAGGCGATAAGTTTGAAATTCAGCGGAAAAAGCAGCTTAAAAATAAGTAAATAGGTGTTCGACCATTTCTTCATAAATCCAATTTAAGGGGCCCATGAGGAGGAGTGAAATTCGGGGGGGGGGGGGGAACAGGAAAGAAGGTGTCCTAACGGATTGACTTACTTACTCACTTATCAAACTCAGGGGGAAAACAGCTTTAAATAAGTAAATAGGTGTTCGACCGTTTTTTTTCATAAATCCAATTTAAGGGGTTCTTGGGGAGGGGTGAAATTCTCAAATATTAATGAAAGAAAATGTCCTGACTGACTCACTCACTCATCATCGCCCAGCAAAAATTATTGAAGTTAGAAACATGAAATTTTGGGGATAAGTTCGTGGTATGTCGAAAACGTCCACTAAGGAAAGAGTTTTGGATATTCAGGTTCTAATGAGGTGTTAAGGGGGTAAACGTGCATTTCATTGAATAACAATATCTCATGAGTGGTTTCATTTGGGGATGTGATACTTGGCATATATACTAATCATTAAAAATAAGCTGACACATGTCTAATGGTTTTTCGATGTGGTGTATATTATGAGGTGAAAGGCATGAAAAGTGGGGGTTGAAAGATTCCGAACGGAGCGTGTATCTCTTAAACGACATAGACGAGGAGTTTGATTTTCTCCGAGTTCCAATCACCTTAAAAAATAATAAATGAATAAATAATTAAAATAAGTAGATGTTCGACCTTTTTTTTTTTCATAAATCCAATTTAAGGGGCATATGGGGAGGGGTGAAATTCTGGAATAAAAACGTCCACTAAGGAAGGATTTTTGGATGTTCACTCTCATCGACCAATCAAAACTATTGAAGTTAGAAGAAGGGGATATGTTTGTTGTGTGTCGAAAATGTCTACTAAGGAGGGATTTTTGGATATTCAGGTTCTAAAGGGGTGTTAACGGGGTTAAACCTGCATGTCATTGAATAACAATATGACACGACTATGACACGAGCGAAGCGAGGCTAAAAATGAGATGGTGTGTGTCTGTGTATTACTCAATCACGCAAGAACCACTGGTCCGACTTACATGAATTTTACATGAAAGTAGCTGATTTAACTGGTTAACATATAGGCTACTTTTGATTTCAATACTTTGCACTATGGCGACCATTTTAGTGACGTCACTACACCCTTTGGTTTCAAACTTTCATATTTCCATTTCAAATAAAAAGTGAACGCTAAGAAATAGCAAACTTTTGATGGCATATACGAGGTTTAAAATTACATTTTCTATCCGAAAGGTATCTCCAACGGTTAGCGAGTAAAACCTAAATTTGTGCTATAAAACACGGTCAACGCCGAACGGTGTAGTTGGACAAAATGTTCCATCCTTAATCTCCCTCTGCGCAGCATCTCGCCTATCCCCTGTTTTAACTGTCACTTTCACATTTTAATTTATTTATGACGCGTAGCGAAGCACGGGTACTTCAGCTAGTAAAATATATATTTGTTTGTGTATTGATTTGGCGTATAATTTAAACGTTTAATTCTAACATCAATACGGATATTTAAAATTATTTGTTTTCAATGGCAAATGTATTTGCATTCTATTAAGGACCATACCTGCATTTACCTGGAATATGAGTGAGAAACCAAGGAAAATTCCTTGTAGGACAGATGAGGTGGGATTTAAATCCATCTCTTCTCACTGTTGCCTCACGAAACTGGTGTACCCCTTCCAACCCACAGACCAGAATTACATTTCTTGGCATAGCTGGGAAACGCTCCCAAGACCATTGGATCCGGAGTTTCAATACGTGCTACGATACCGCAGAGGGCGGCATGCTAGTGTATGTACAACATGGGTCCATAATAGATTCAATCTCACCGAGCACAGGTTAGAGCGTTCTTGATCCTCGAACTCCACTGCCAGTGACTGGGGATTATTCTATTTCCACACATATTTGTCTGAATAATGCAAGGATTCACACGCAATGTGCTGGCACATGTAATACCCTGGTAATCGCCGTCTAACTCCTGCTGGGGCTTGATAACTATGTTGAGCTATGCACAATGCGGGGGTGATAATATGAGGGCTGTTTTTGTTTCAAGTTCCGATGGACTGTATAAAAGTAACAGATTGGAATGCCAACTGATTTTACTACTAAATGTTTGCTTGTTTTATTATGTTGCTCTTTACATATTTTGGTTTATCTGAAAATCTCAAGAAGTTGTGATTTTGCAGCCGAATATTTATTTAATTCATTTCCGGTTATAACGTCCCAGATATTTTCTACATACTTTGGTTCTAGTTGGGCTATAAGGTAGTTGAATTTCGTTTCTTCTTTTGTTATTTTATTTATGGCAAACTGCGCCTCCACCTGGTAGAACCATATATCTCGTTTCTCCGACCAGAATGGGGAAATCTTAATGCTAACCTTACTGATGTTGGGGTTATGTTCCTCCATTGTAGGTATAATTATGCTCTGGTGTCACCATTTTGTTTCTCTGAACTGAGAAATGACAGAATGTTCTACACAAACTCTTTAAATACATGGCTTGACACCCAGAAAATCGTCGAACTGTTCACGTTTTGATAAGTTACTTAGTTCAGTGTCTTTATATCTGCGTCACATGGATTTACGTTTCAGTTTTATTTCAGCATCTCACTCACCCGGTATCACACCAGCTCACATCGAGGTCACCATTTGTTGCTCTTTACATATAGGTATCTGCATCCAAACTAGATGTAAAAACTCCACCGGTAAGGTTTTGTATTGCATTTTAAAAAGACCTATTTGAAACGGTTCAATATACGTAGATTTTACTGAAGAGTGAAGACTTCGCAGTTTCTGTCATTGTTCAAGTGCTTAGACAGGGTAAGCTTTGTGCTTAGTGGCAATGGGAAGCTCCCAGATATTAATTGATGGCTATTATGATTTCCGTAATACTAATGGATATTTGAGGCCTTGATATCGCCAGACTCAGAAATGAAGATTGTTGTAGCGAATTTTATGCCATCGTAATATAATTTACTTAATCTTTAATCAGCTGCACATCTATATAGAAGGCCCAATCAGAAAGAATAACCCCGAATGCTCCTCAGGACTTGCTCACCTGATGAGTTAAAACTGAGCAATTCCCTGCAAAGCAGGAGGTCATAGCCCTTATGGGATTTGTAAGGCTATTTATTTATTTATTTATTTATTTACATATTTTAGTTTATTTATCACAATTTAGAACAAACATTTAACTTATAAATATCATTTGCTGATAGAAGAATTCGTGTTCACTTCTGATATTTTTAACTACTCTCTTCTTTTTATTTTCACTCCTTCCTGATAACCAGTTCAAAGAAGTCATATATGAAGTCCTCTACAATTCTTATGTCTCAACATAATCGCCAAAACGATTGAAACGTTTGTTGTATCGTTACACCAGCTTTCCAATGCCCTCGGCAAAAAAATCTGCCGCCACTGAGCTGGATACGTCTGGACAGTCTCCTGAAGTGTTTCGATTTTAGCGAGGCGTTGCCGCCCAACCATACCTTCAATACTCGAAAAAGGTGAAAATCAATCAGTGCTGGTTTGGACTAAATGGCAGATGGTCCAAAACTCCACACTTGAATTCTTTGAAAAAGTCTATCGTAAAGTTGGCACAGTGCGGTCGTGAATGATTTTCACCTTTTTCGAGATTTCAAGGTATGGTTGGGCGGCAACGCCTCGCCAAAAAGGAAACACTTCATGAGACTGTTCAGATGTACCCACGTCAGTGGCGGCAGAATTTTTTGCCGAGGGCATTGGAAAGCTGATGTAAAGATACGGCAAATGTTTCAATCGTTTTGGCGATTATGTTAAGACATAAGAATAAAACAAGCAAACATTTAGTAGTAAAATCAGTTTGGTATGTCATTCTGTTATTGTTATACAGTCCATCGGTACTAGAAAAAAAAACCAGCTGTCGTAATTAATATACGGGGTGGAAAGTAAATTACTTATTGCACAAAAATAAACGGGATGATCAATAAATGCCTAGTTACGTGTCTATAGCGTTCATAGTTTCCGAGAAAATAGGAGAAGTTGTGTTTGTGACATGTAAATGGCAACCCCACTGCTTCACCAGCTACTTCAGAGTGTCGAAGGTGAGTGGCCAGCAAGCCAGCCGGATACGGTTTTGGCTGACAAACCCTTACTTAAAGAACAAGCACACGCTTCCGATGTAACCAATAGCATGTCACCAGAACTGTGATGCTACGCCATTGGTTCATCCTCGTTCCCCCTATACCTATCCACCTTCTTGCTTACCCATTATTGTGATTTCCCAGCACGCTCCTATTCACAGCGTTGCCAAACGTTCACCATTCATTTACTGATGCGTGGTTTTACGACAAAACGATCCAGATGTCATTGATCTGGTACATTTTGCGTTCGGTCCACCTCATTACGTATTGGCTAGTGCTCTTGACTGTGACTGCGGAAGCCTGGGTTCGATTCCCCGCTCTGCCAAGAAATTTAATTCTGGTATGAGGGCTGGAACGGGGTACACTCAGCCTCGTGAGGCAAAACTGAGAATAAGTGGTTTCAATTTCTACCTCAGTTATCCTGGAAGTGGTTTTCCGTGGTTTCCCACTTCCCCTCCAGGTAAAAGCCAGGTTGGTTCCTAACGTAAACCCACGGCCGCTTACTACTCAAATCCTACATCAATTACAAACATATACACTAGTACAGTCATCATACTGGCACAGGTTATCAGACAAATTCTACACACATCCAAGTTCACAGGGCTATATGAGTTAGTTAGTTATTGTTGTTTTAAGGGGCGGAGATTTGAGTTCATCTGCCCCTCTTAACACTGATAAAAAAAATACAAATTTGGAATTGAATTTAAAATTTAGAGATGGACACCTAAATTTAAAAAGACCACCTTACCTCGGACTACCTCAATGCGGACCTTCACAGCGCGGACCACCTCAACGGGGACCTCCACAGTGCGAACCACCTCACCTTGGACCACCTCACCTCGGACCACCTCAGCGTGGGCCTCCACAGCACGGACCACCTCACCTCGGACCACCTCAGCGCGGGCCTCCACACCACGGACCACCTCACCTCGGACCACCTCAGCGCGGGCCTCCACACCACGGACCACCTCACCTCGGACCACCTCAGCGTGGGCCTCCACAGCACGGACCACCTCACCTCGGACCACCTCAGCGCGGGCCTCCACACCACGGACCACCTCACCTCGGACCACCTCAGCGCGGGCCTCCACAGCACGGACCAACTCACCTCGGACCACCTCACCTCAGATCAACTCAACGCGGACCTCCACAGCGCGGACCACCTCAACGCGGACCACCACAACTCGGACCACCTCAGCGTGGACCACCTCACCTCGGACCACCTCAACGTTGATCATCTCACCTCGGACCACCTCAGCGCGGACAACCTCACCTCGGACCACCTCAGCGCGGACCACCTCACCTCGGACCACCTCATCTCGGACCACCTCATCTCGGACCACCTCTGCGTGGACCATCTCACCTCGGACCACCTCAGCGTGGACCACCTCACCTCGGACAACCTCAGCGCTGACCACCTCACATCGGACCACCTCTGCGCGGACCACCTCACCTCGGACCACCTCAGCGCGGACCACCTCAGCGTGGACCACCTCATCTCGGACCACTTCAGCGTGGATCACCTCAGCGCGGACCACCTCACCTCGGACCACCTCATCTCGGACCACCTCACCTCGGACCACCTCAGCGTGGACCACCTCACCTCGGACCACCTCATCTCGGACCACCTCATCTCGGACCACCTCAGCGTGGACCACCTCACCTCGGACCACCTCATCTCGGACCACCTCATCTCGGACGACCTCAGCGTGGACCACCTCACCTCGGACCACCTCATCTCGGACCACCTCAACGCGGACCACCTCAGCGTGGACCACCTCATCTCGGACCACCTCACCTCGGACCACCTCAGCGCGGACCACCTCAGCGTGGACCACCTCACCTCGGACCACCTCATCTCGGACCACCTCAGCGTGGACCACCTCACCTCAGACCACCTCATCTCGGACCACCTCATCTCGGACCACCTCACCTCGAACCACCTCATCTCGGACCACCTCTGCGTGGACCACCTCACCTCGGACCACCTCAGCGTGGACCACCTCATCTCGGACCACCTCTGCGTGGACCACCTCACCTCGGACCACCTCACCTCGGACCACCTCAGCGCGGACCACCTCAGCGTGGACCACCTCACCTCGGACCACCTCATCTCGAACCACCTCATCTTGGATGGATTTTTATGCGATTTTCACCATTCTGCAAAGGATATCTCGAGGATGATTTCTGTAGAAAATAATTTATTTATGACCAAAGGAAGCCGAGCAGTAACGATTTCAGTGGAATAGTCGAAAAAAACCGTGGCGTCTGAGCGCTTTGTAAGCTTACGCTGGGCAAACCGTTAACAAAATCTAAATACTATGAGTGTAAGAATTGTTCAGCATGTAAAGTTCTACAAAAAAAGTCCGCGAGAGCATATGTCTATCTTCAATACATCGCCCACTAGTACGTTTTAATTTCTTCCCACCGTGTCCATTCAACTACTGAGGCGACAGTTTACGAGCTAGCTAAGGGCGAGTCTATCATCCCTGTTACAGCCTAGCTAGCGGACGAACCAATTGCCCCAGATACAGCCAGCAGCTAACCGTTGAGTCATGTTGAGTTTAGACTTCTGAGAAGGGTGGTTGTGTTTGGAGTTTCCCTGGAAGTGCAACTCAGATTTTCTTCATTTCCCCTGTGAAACACAGTCAAGTTAAGATTGGACGGGAGGGGGATTTGAGTTTCATTCACCTCGCCATTCCCCGGAAGTGCAACTCTCATTTCGCCTGTGAACTTTTCGTTCCGCAAAATTCACAATCATTTTAAGGTTGGACGGAAGGGGGATTATATTATATTAAATTACACTGATTGGCGTATAATCTCTACTTAGTATAAAACAAAGTCCCCTATTCTTGGATGTCACAGGTTAATCTCGAGAACCACTGAATGGATTTTGATACGGTTTTCACCATTCTGTAAAGGATATCTCGAGGAAGGTTTCTGTAGACAATAATTTATTTATGACCAAAGGAAGTCAAGCAGTAACGAATTCAGTGAAAAGGTCGAAAAAGAAACTGGCGTCCGTGCACTTTTTAAGCATTATGCTGGGCAAACCATTACAAATATCTATATACTATGAGTGTAAAATTGTTCAGCATGAAAAGTTCTACAAAAAAAGCCCGGGAGAGCATATATCTAACTTCAATACATCGCAAACTATAAGTGTTTTTACGTTTTCATTTCTTCCAACAATCTCCATTCAGTTACTGAGGCGACTGTTTACGAGCTAGCTAGGGGCGAGTCTATCACCCCAGTTACAGCTTAGCTAGCAGACGAGCTTATTGCCCCAGACACAGCCAGCAGCAAACTGTCGAGTCGTGTTGAGTTAAAGACTTTAGTGAAGAGTGGTTGTGTTTGGAGTTTCCCTGGAAATGCAACTCGGGTTTTCTTAATTTCGCCTGTGAACTTTTCGTTCCGCAAAATTCACAGTCAAGTTAAGATTGGACGGAAGGGGGATTTGTGTCTCAAGCACCTCGCAGGTCTTAAATTACGTCTGACAAGAATTTGTTGCGCATGCATCTCCATGATAATAATAATTTATAGTCCAGTCAGCGATTTTAACCCATCATGCCGAGACGTAAAACGGATATTGGTCGTTGTTCATTGACATAGGAAAAAAAGCGCTTATCACATACAGTAATGCATTCATAACTACTGTTCCCGGGCGAAGCCGTGTTGGGTTGCTAGTTAAATATAAAATGTGATTACAGACTAATACGAGGGAAAATAATAGTGTTCAGTATCGTTTCTGGGATATGCTTGCGGTGATTATAGCCCAGGCATATTAAGTTTTAACCTAGAAATAATAATAATAATAATAATAATAATAATAATAAAATTTATAAAGCTGAAATTTGGCATAGATGTTCCCTAGTACCCTAGTAACAAATCCTGAAAAGTCCCCATCTCTGCGTTGTCCGCGTCATGGTTTTTGGAGAGTTCAAAAGGGCTTAAATGGGGCCTAAGTGCCAAAAACAGCATTTTTGTTTCCTGCGTTCAAAATATTGATCCAAAATCAGTTCTAATGAGCTTTGATAGTAATAAGAGAAGGACTGCATTAAATATAACGCTCTTATTTATCGTAATTATTGCCATACATTTAAACAGATGAGTAATCAATCATTTTTAGCTCAACTTTTCTCACGAAAATTTAGGTAATTTGTCATTAGCCGGGACTTATCGTGTAAACAGCTGCTGATAGCGACTAAAGACCCGAAGTAAAAGTTGTAAAGCACACTTGTAGCTTTATAACGATACATTGCCCATGTTCATCCGACAAACAGCAGCAGAGATACAGATACAAATATAAAAGTGCAAGTGTGGCAGTCACTTTCCGAACGAACGCCCATTTACGCTGGTGGGCTCCATCTATTCACCTTTGCTGACACCATTTTGTATCTTTGATCAAGAGCTTTTAGGATGGTATTCCTTTGAATCCAGGTAAACTAGCAGAAACAGTTTGCATAGAACAAAACGAGTTTAATGCAGATTCATTCATTCATTCATTCATTCATTCATTCATTCATTCATTCATTCATTCATTCATTCATTCATTCGTTTATTTGCAATTGGGGGTGTGTCCCCCGGTGGCAAATTAGATATACATAACAAATAAATAATTGTACATAACAATTCACTAACAATTAAACTGGAGTATTTACACAAATAGTCAGTCTTTTCTTAAACACACCTATATGTTTGGGAAAAGGCTCTAAGACTGCGGCAGGTAGAGAGTTCCAATTATCAATGGCATGGTTTACGAAATAATATTTACCATAATTTGTTCGCTGTGTTCGGCCCTCAACTTTGAAAGGATGATCGCTCCTACCCATGTAAGTAGGCTTTTCCATACGTTTGCTAAGCTCACTCCATGCTGGTTGATTTGTATACGTGTTGTACATAGCGCAGAGTCTAGATTTCGTCCTCCTAGCCTCAAGTGATTCCCACCCAAGTTTCTTTAACATACAGCTCACACTGCTCCTGGGATTAAGGTCACTGAGCACAAATCTAGCGGCCTTTCTTTGTACCATTTCCAACTCATTGATGAGCCCTACTTGATATGGATCCCAAACCGCCGAGGCGTATTCCAGAATAGGTCTTACAAGTGATAAATATCCTAATTCTTTAGCAGAGGTACTACTTCCATTTAATTCCCTCATTACAAAGTGCAGGGATTTGTAAGCTTTAGAAACTACACATCCTATATGACTACTCCATTTCATATCATTTCTTACGTGAATGCCCAAATATTTGTAAGAATCTTCTTCTACAAGTATTTCCGAGCCAATGTTATATTGAAAATCTTGCCTTCGCACTTTCCCTATTTTTATTAGACTACATTTTCTTGTGTTTATTTTCATTTTATTTTCAATCGCCCACTTATAGACCAGGTTCAGGTCATCTTGAAGTACTGCATTGTCTTGTGAGTCATGTATCTTTCGACATATTACACAATCATCCGCAAAAGAAAACCAGTCACTGCGAATCCCAATTGGTAAGTCATTTGTAAACGCCAAAAATAACAAAGTTCCGATTACACTGCCCTGAGGGATACCCGACGTTACGGTAATTTCATCCGAGAATCGGCCTTCAACTTTCACTTTCTGGGAACGACCCGTCAAAAATGCTTGGATCCATAAAATTACTCTTCTATCAATCTTCGTCGAAGCTAATTTATGGAGTAGCATGTCATGCGGCACGACATCAAATGCCTTCGCAAAATCTATAACTACGGAGTCGACTGAAACTCCATCGTCTAACGATTCGCTAATATCTTGAAAAAGTGATAGCATCTGACTCTCGCATGAGTAACCTTTCCGAAATCCATGTTGCCTATCATTAAACCATGATAATTTTTCCCACTGTTCCCTCAAGTAGTCGCAAATGAGATGCTCCATCTGTTTACAAACGATGGACGTAAGACTAACCGGCCTGTAGTTGCCCAATTCAAGTCTGCTCCCTCTTTGTGACTACCGTAGCTCTTTTCCAGTCATCCGGGATTTGCGCATTGTTTATGGACACATTAAACATCACCTCTAAGTATCGTGCCACGGCCCTACCTCCTAGTTTAAGTACTTCACTAACAATATTATCAGGACCCTTCGATATATTGTAACGTAATTTTTGTATTAGCTTTACAATTGCTGACTGGTTTATTAGGAGAAGTGGAGCTCCTGATTCACCGTTAAGGTCCAACACACAGCTATTGGATTTATTGAACACACTACCATGAAAGACATTTAATTCATTAGCAATGGCCTGCTTCTCAGTAATTAATTTACCATCACCGGACATTATCATCGACAAATTATTTGAATTTCCCTTTCTTCTTTTATCATAACTGTAAATTTTTCCCCACCCATCGCCTCCCGAACCAAGTAAACCTTGCATATAATTGTCATAAGCAGCCCTCTTTTTTAAGACGAACTCTCTTGATAAGGACTTAAATTTCAACATATACTTGTCACTATCATGTCTTTTATTGTATAATTTCCTAACTTTCCGTTTAAGACTCCTGATTTCCCGTGTGTAATACTCAGGATCTGGATTTTGTTTCAGTAATTTAAATGGAACAAATTTATCAATAGCGCTATTTAAAATTTTCAAAAAGTTAGTCCACAGGATATTAATGTGATTTCCTTCCGATGCCCATCCTACAAATAGCTCATTCAAATACCCCTGAAATTTGCCCTGATCCGCCCTGCGATACTGGAATATGATCTTATTTGCTACATCAGAGTCTAATTTTGTAATGTAACCGTATCTAATATTTAATTTAACCCCAGAATGGTCACTAATTCCTGGTACTTTCAGACAGTTAATTTACAGCTCTACAGGCCTTACGAAATAAACATCTAAGGTATTATTGCCTCTAGTTGGGAGATTACATGACAGTTCCCCACACTGACACTTCCCCACAGCCCTTGGACGCGGCTACCGGTTTAATGACTCAGAAATAATCTCGGCTGACAATTCCACACACATCCCCCACCCTAAGGCTATAGGCTTCAGCGATCATCGTTACAGCCGCACCAGTGACAATGCACCTTAACATAATCCTCCTTTGGAGTGAAGAAAAGCGCTCGGTCTATGTACTTCATTACTAACATGGTCTCAAAAATATCATTGTGATGTAGTGTAATTTCCATCAAAATAAAATAAATGCAGAGTCCGATTTCCATCACACTTGATCCAGGCTGTGGACTGGCAAAATAATAACAAAACCGATCATTTTGGTTTAGCTCATAAGCTTTCACGGTCGGTGTCTAGTTTACCATCTTGGCTTACAGGATTGAGCCGCGTCGCACATCGGTTATTATTTCCCGACGTTTTGGCTGATTAAGGCTGCTGCAATGTCAGCCAAAACGTCGGGAAATAATAACCTATATGCGACGCGGGTATGACGTTAAACTGCGTCCGACCTAGTGACCATCGGTATAAGTGGTCTCCCTCGTTCAAGCGTGGAGGAGGTAAAGGGCACTCTCTTGTCCTTGGGGTGAGAAATCACCCCTAAAGGCGGATGAACGAACACGGAATCGTCAACGGCATAGAATGCAGAAGGCAACGGGAAACCACTGCATTAAGGATCCTCTGGATATCCCAAGGAATAGCGGCTCATGTCATGAAACCTGTACTCGTAAAATGTTCCGGATTAGCCCCGCGATCGGATCTCCGGGCGGGGTGTGCTTGTACAAGTGCTCAATGTAGGAGACGCATTGCAACATGAAATGTTCGATCACTTTTACAATGTGGAAAGCTTGAGATTGGAAGGATGAATGTAGATGTGTTAGGAATAGCCGAAGTGAGGTGGCCTGATAATGGAGATTTTTGGAGTGGAGATTACAGGATAATCCACACGGGGACTATTATGGACAAACCTGGAGAGGGAGGAGTAGGAGTGGTGCTGACAAAGGAAATGGGTCACCGAGTTAAAGGATACGTTCAGCAGAGTGGAAGACTGATTTTAGTGAAATTAGATACTAAACCAAGGGACACCGTGATCATTCAAGTCTACATGCCAACCACTGCCCACGAAGATGAAGAAGTGGAAAGAGTGTACGATGATCTGACAGAATTAATCAAAGGTGTTAAAGGAGATGAGAATCTGATAATCCTTGGAGACTGGAATGCTGTTATTGGAGAGGGTAAAGATGGAGTGGCTGTGGGCCAATTTGGGCTTGGCACACGGATCGATCGAGGAAACCGTTTATTGGAATTCTGTGCTTACAATCAGCTGGTGGTTGCAAATACATTATTTCAACACCATGCACGAAGACGTTATACTTGGACAATGCCAGGCGGTGGGAATAGATTTCAAATTGATTACATTTTAGTTAAGCAGAGATTTAAGACACAGCTGAAGGACTGTAGAAGCTGCCCTGGCCCAGATATTGGTAGTGACCACAACATGGTTTTGAGCGAATGCCAACTAAAACTGAAGAAACTGAAAAGGAAGAACAGTCGAAAATGGAATACCGAAACTCTCCGAGATCAAAACCTTGCTATAGATTTTAAGAAGAAGACAGATGAACTTCTAGCAGACATATCAGCAATAGACTTAGGAAGTATGGAGAATAAATGGAATGCTTGGAAGGGAAGTGTTCTAACAGCAGCAACAGATGTTGTGGGAAAGCCGAAAGCACAGAACAGGAAAGCCTGGATAACAAATGAAATCATTGAGAAGATAGACACAAGAAGAAAGTTTAAGAACTCTGCGACTGAAGAAGGGCAACAACTATACAGGAAATTGAGAAACGAAATAAATCGAGAGGCGAAGGCAGCCAGAGAAAAATTTCTGGAATTGCAATGCATGGAAGTAGAAGAACTAGTTAAGAATCACAAATTTGAGACAGCGTTTCAAGTGGTCAAAAGGTTCTTCGGGGACAAGAGGATTAGGTGCAATGTACTGAAGACAGATGATGGAGAACTGGTGTATGAAGATTCTGAAATTGGCTCAAAATGGAAAGAATACATTGAGAATTTATATGGAGGAAAACATACACCTTGTGAAATACTAAAAAATGAAGAGCTGGTAGATAAAGAAGAAGAGGGAGATGAAATACTCCTGGATGAATTTAATCAAGCAATGGAAAGGCTGAAAAACGGAAAGGCATCCGGGGTTGATGATATACCAGCAGAGCTGATAAAAGCCACTGGAGACAATGTGAAGAAAGCCCTATTTGATCTGATTTGTGAAATGTATAACACGGGACATATCCCATCGGACTTTAGGAAATGTGTCATAGTGCCCATTCCAAAGAAAGCATCTGCTAATAGATGTGACCAATATCGCACATTAAGCCTTGTAACCCATGCTTCTAAAATACTCACCAGCATTATCTTGAAACGCATTGAAGGAAAGGTAGAGTTGGAGTTGACAGAAGATCAATTTGGATTCAGGAAGGGTAGAGGGACTCGAGAAGCAATCCTAGCTTTATGAATGATTATAGAGAAACGACTAAGAAAATATATGGATACATTCATTGCTTTCGTAGACCTGGAGAAGGCATTTGATAAGGTTGAGTGGAATAGACTATTCATGGTGTTGAAAGAACTGGGTGTTCAGTACAAGGACAGGAGGACAATTTGGAAATTGTATGAAGACGAGATAGCTGTTATACGATGTGGAGATTCCACAACAGAGGCCAACATTAAGCAAGGAGTTCGGCAAGGTTGTTCACTTTCACCAATTCTTTTTAATGCATACATCCAAAAAGCAACAGATGAAGTAAATGATAATTTGCCAATGACTGGAGGTCTCAAGATTCAAGGAGAAAGAATTACCATGCTTCGCTTTGCGGATGATATCGCAGTCCTGGCAGAAAACGAAGATGATCTGAATTATGCATTAGCAGAAATGGAATCCACCTTTAACATATATAACATGAAGATCAACAAAATGAAAACCAAAGTTCTTCTCTGTAGCCGGCAGTATGAACCACCTCGTTGTACTTTAAATGGAGAACAGCTGACAAATGTATAGGAGTTCACTTACCTTGGTAGCAAAATAACAGCAGATGGAAGAAGTAGAAGAGAAATAGTCAGCCGCATCAACCAAGCCAAAATAGCATTCAACAAGAAAGGAAAGCTCTTTACATGCAAAAACATTAGTATGAGCCTCAGGAAACGTCTTGTGAAGATATATGTGTGGAGCGTACTGTTGTATGGTAGTGAAACCTGGACTCTTAGCTTGGCTGATAAAAAACGAATAGTAGCCTTTGAAATGTGGTGCTACAGGAAAATACTAAAAATTCCATGGGTGGACAAAATCAGTAATGAAGAAACGCTGAAGAGGATTGGAGAGAAGCCATGTTTATGGAATATGCTTACTCACCGAAGAGACAATTGGATTGGACATATCTTGAGGCATGAAAGTCTTCTGCACACAATACTGGAGGGCAATGTTGAAGGAAAGAACTGTAGAGGTAGACCACGGCTGGGATACATAAAACAAATCATTCACGACAAAGGTTGTGATAATTACTTGGACTTGAAGAGACTAGCCACAGACCGGAGTTCATGGAAAGCTGCTACAAACCAATCTTCGGATTGAACACCACAGAAGAAGATGCGACGCGGCTCAATCCTGTAAGCCAAGATGATAAACGATCATTTTGGTGTTGCTATCATTTTGGCGTGTTTAAAATCAGCTTTCTATGCTTCGTCAGTTGTTTTGTATTTTATTATTATTTTTTATTTTACACGTTACAGGCCTATTAGACCACGCGAAGCAATCATGACTTTTTGTTCTTCCTGTCTTTCCAGTACTCTTTCATTCGTGCACTAAAAGCCCTCTTCCTTTCTTCGGTCCACTTTGGTCTTTGGGCTGTAGGTGCAGCTCTCTCTGTCAACACTTCCCATTTGTATACTTTGTGTCTACGCTTTTGTCTATGACGTCTTCTGGGTCGACCTGTGCTTTTACTAGATCAATTTTGACTTGCACCATCCAGGGTGTAGTAATCTTGAGCCACTGTATGTATCTAAGAATTTTGTTGGTGAGTCTGGTTTGTGGGAGTCTGCTGATGTGGCCGAAAGATTTTAGTCGCCTCTTTCTGATGTCTGCTGCGAGGTTGGACAATTTCTCTGTGGTGTCTCTGGAGTGAAGCCTGTATCCTTCATCTGTGTGCTTTGGTCCAATTATTTTCCTTATTATTTTTCTTTCCTCTGTGAGGATTTTTTCCAAGTCGCCCTTAGTGTGTAACGTCAACGTCTCACTAGCATAAAGCACCTCAGGTTTAATAACCGTGTTGTAATAACGAAGTTTAGTGAATGTGGACAGACATTTTTTGTTGTAGACACTCTGTGTCTTGTTTAAGGCTCTCTTCATTTTCATTAACCTAGTGTTCTGCGCGATTTTCTCTTTTCCCGTCGGTTCAAGCACTTCACCTAGGTATTTAAAGTGGGCGACTCTATTGATCTGGCCATATTTCGTGTTTAAATTCTGTATGTCGAATTTCGTACAGAAAAACTCTGTCATTTGGAACGAGATCTGTAGTCCTACTTTTTCGGCGCACTCTTGGAGTACTTCTATCTGTCTGATTGATGTGGTTTCGTTATCTGAGAGTAGAGCCAGATCATCCGCGAAGTCTAGACATCCAACCTCCAGTTCGTCCTTTGGTCGTCCTAGTCGCACTGGCCTCCAGTAACCTCGAAGTCTCAGCTCTTTCTCCCATTCCTTGATAACTTTGTTCAGCACTAGGTTGAAGAGGAGCGGAGAGAGCCTGTCACCTTGGCGAACACCTGTATTGATCTGAAATGGTTCTGAGATTTCCCCCATGAATTTCACTTTTGATGTCGTGTCTGTCAGTGTCTGATCAATCGCAAGGTCTTGCTATCCAAACCTTGCTCGTGTAAGATGTTGAACAATGACTGACGGTCAATGGAGTCATATGCCTTCTTGAAGTCAACGAAGATACATATAACTGGAGTATTCCTGAGGGCTTTGATTTTCAATATACTTTTTAGGTTGAAGATTTGTTCCGCGCAGGAGCGACCAGGACGAAATCCCGCCTGGTACTCGCCAATCTTGTGTTCCAGCTGGCTCCGAGCCCTTTGGAGTAGGCACGCTGAGAGGATCTTGTACGTAACTTGTAATCGTGAAATGCCCCTGTAATTGTTTACGTCAGAGCGGTCGCCTTTTTTGTGTAATGGGTGTATCAATGCACATTTCCACTCATCTGGTAGATTTTCTGATGTCCAGATGTCAGTGATAATCTGTGTGAGTTCCCTAAGTGAGTGTGGCCCTAGGTTTTTCAGTTGTTCGGCCACTATGCCGTCTTCACCAGATGTCTGTTGTTCTTAAGTTTGATGATGTGCCTGTGAACTTCCTCTTGTGTCGGAGGTAATGAGTCTGCGTTCTTGACTGTAGGTTCTTCCTCTGAGAATCTCTCTATTGGTTCTGGACAGTTCAGAAGATCAGAGAAGTATTGTGCCATCACCTTGCAATTCTTCTTATTCGTTAGTGCTAATTTTCCATCACATTTTCTGAAGCAAAGGTTTGGTGGTGTGTACCCTCTGATGTGTCCTGCAAACGTTCTGTAGAAGTCCCTTACGTTGTAGTTACGGAAGTTGTCCTCAATGGAGTCCAACTGTTCCTTCAGGTATCTCCTCTTGGTTTGTCTGATAATTTTTGCGGTTGCTTTTCGTGTTTCATGGAAAGTCTGTAAATTTTCTGGGAATTTTTTACTGTAGTATTTCTGATATGCCAATTTCCTGGTAATGAGTGCATTCTCACAATCAACATCCCACCAAGGATGTTTGGAATTCTTCTTCAAAGGAATGAGAGCTTGTGCTGTTTCTATGATTTTTCGGTGGAAATTTTGCCAGTCATTGGCATGTTCTTTTTCACAGGCTTCCTTCACTCCAGAATCTGCGATCTTTTTTGTGTCAAATTTTGGTAAGGGGGTTTTCTTACAGAAAGTTCTCTTTGGGGTGAACTTGACCTTGACGCGGGTTAGGTAATGGTCAGAGTCAATGTTGGCTCCTCTACGTACCTGTACATCATGAATCTCCTTCTGTACTGGATATGAGATTGCCACATGGTCGATTTGGAACTCACCTAACTGCTGGACTGGAGAACGCCAGGTTTTCTGTTTTCTAGGGTGTTTTCTAAGAGATTTTGACATGAGCTTGAGGTTATTCTGCTGGCAGAGTTCTATGAGTCGTGTGCCATTTTTATTTTTGAATTTATGTGCAGGATAGTTTCCGACTGTTTTCCTGTACATCTTTTCTCTACCGATCTGTGCATTGAAGTCGCCCATGAGGAGTTTGACGTCATCCCTGGGGACTTTGGACATCACTGTGTCAAGGGTCGACCAGAATTTTTCTGCGGACTGTGTATCGCTCTTGTTACTTTGGTTGGTGGGGGCGTGTGCGTTGATCAGTGTGTATTTTTTGTTGGCGCACCGGAAGCGCATGCTCATCAATCTGTTGTTTACTGGAGTAACTTCTTCTAAGGATTCTACTATGGTCTTGTGGACCATGAAGGCCATCCCCAGAAGTGGAGCGCCTTTGGCAACGCACCTGTCAGTCTTGCTCTTGAACAGCGGTAATTGCCGTAGTCCATGGTGTCTTCATCTGTGATACGTGTCTCCTGCAGCGCGAGGATTAGAAGCTTCTGTCTATCGAGTTCTGTCACTAGATTGTGCAACTTTCCAGGCTGTATGAGGGTGTTGATGTTTAGAGTGCCTACGTATGTTGGTGTCTTATGTGGAAGTTTGCCAGAGAACTCCGATTTTCTCTGTGGCCGTGGTTGCCCGGGTCCCCCAGAGTCCGAACGCCCGGGTGCCGTCAGTTGACGGGTGGATTGGTTACCACCTGGGGTAATATTGTTATTATTTGCACGCGCCATGGTTACTTGTAAGAAATGGGGTCTAGTGGTTATCCACTAGGTTTCTTAGAACCAGGGATTGTCAGTTCCTGGAGCATGTTTACAGCCGCACCACTTGGTGAACAGACGCTGACCATAAGCCGCCCAATCTGGGAACAAACGCTTTTGGATTTAGAGTCCCTTATTGGTGGTGAAACCACCTGGCTCTTCCGCTCCATCCATCGTTGGGAATCTTAGATTCCTCTTCCGCCATCAGGACCGTTGACCAATTTTCACCTAGTAACCCTAGACAGGGGCCCTTACAGGGTAGGGGGCGTGGTGGCGCAGCGGTCAAGCTGTATGCCTCTCACCAAGGCGGACCGGGTTCGATTCCCGGTCAATGCATGTGAGATTTTCGATGTGAAATGCCATGTCCTGTGGTTCGGATTCCACGTAAAACGGAGGTCCCGTGGCTTATGATCGCGAGATTAACGGTCACGTTAAACTACAAGCTTCCTTTTCCTTACAGGGTACTACCATCCGGAGCCAGATGGACCCAGGTTTTTTAACGAGGTGTTACTCCTCCCCCTCCTCCTTCCTCATCACTTCAACAATAATATTAACCTACTCCATTTTCTGTGGATAGGCAACTTATTTTTAATGTACTAGTACTTTTAGTAGTACTCATAATAGCTGAAGAGTATTAAATATTTTTGCCTCAAACCTTATACAGTAGTTCAGTAGTTAAAGAATATAATATGTGATTCCAGAGGTATTAAAAGTGCTAAACAACAGTAGGCCAAATTTCAACTTGATCGTTTTCCCTTGGGGGAGGGGGTGGGGGCTGGGGGGAGATGTGTGTGGAAATGTCAGTCGAGATTATTTCTGAGTCATTAAACAGGTAGCCACGTCCAAGGGCTGTGGGGAACTGTCCGGACACCAGTTGGGAAGTCAACTACTTGGGAAAATCCCCCCTCCCCTAAGAATTTGTTTGCAGCGCTCTGAACTTGACCACAGCTAGTTGACTCACCAGACCAGTCTACTTTGGGGAGGTTTAAATCTCCGGCAATTATTATGCTCTTTTTCATAGCATTACCCGTACAAGTTTTATCATACAGTGTGTCGAGAAGCGAAAAGTTATCTTTCGGTGCTCTATACGCTCCTATCACCTGAAGAGGGAATTTATTCCCTTTGTCCGAAATTTGTACACATAACATTTCATGATCCGCATCAGCCCACTTTAAGAAACTAGCTATATTTTTGCGCACACAAATAAATAGCCCACCACCTCGCTTCCCCCGATCCCTTCTGTACATTTCGTAGGTCCCTTGAATTATTTCATTACTATTTATATCCTCATATAACCAAGATTCATTAGCCATGAAAATGTCCGGAGAATACGTCTCTACAAGATTCCAAAATTCAATTAATTTATTTCCTAAACTCTGACAATTAACCTGCAGTAATCTTAGAGTCTTACCTTCGCAGCAAATATCCCGAAGTAGCTCCTTCTGTTCCCGTCGGCTGGCAACCTCTGGACCTGCTCCTCCTCACAATGGCCGGCACGAACCGATTACCCTGTCATGTAGGCTCCCTAGGTTGAAAGCGCCCCGTCGATTTAAATGCAGCCCGTCTCGGGCGAAGTCACGGCCACCAATCCAGCAGTCAGCATCTACATACACCAATCCCAGTTGTGCACAAACCCAGTCCATTCGGTCATTTACAGTCTTAACTCGCCTTAACGGAACATCTCCCCGCCGAACAATGCCACTCATTATAATTTTTGTATTTCTAAATTTGCTTTTAGCTTTTCTGCCTAGTTCGTAGAGCTCCCCCATGATGTAAACAGCTGTAGCCCTCTTCTTCAAATCGTTCGTCCCAACATGGAGCAACAACACTTTAACTTTGTCACAGTCCTCTACATTTGCTTCTTCCACTTGTTGGGCAAGCTGGTCAATTTTAATCCCCGGATAAAACCACACTTTCGCACCTGATTTCCTCGAGATATTCGCACTCCATCGTATCATAGAATCACCAATTATGATAACGTCATCCTCAGTTTGCTCCTGCACGCCCTCTTCCACACTGATCCCAGTAGAAAGCCGTTCAGTCACATCCTTCACCGTTTCCTCTGATTCAAGAAGCTTTGTTCTAAGTTCCTGTATTATTTGATCCCTTGCTTTGATTTGCACCCTAGCAGTTAAACGTACATTCATAATATGCATAATGCAAATAATAACAAAGAACACTTGCAAAATAAAGCTTACATCGGACTCAGTCGTCCTCCTCATCGTCTGAGCCATCAAATGTGACGTAGCCACACGCTTTTCCACTGCAGTGTCCACACATTAAGGAGCATTCTAAACCGGAACGTACACACTCACACCGGCTGCCACAAGAGATCTTGCAGTTGCAGGACACCAAATTGAGGAGATGATCTGGAGCTGCTGGAAGATGAGTTGTCACTGGTACTAAAGCTGAGTGTTGGATTTTCCATCCCCATTGGGTCGGGTCCAAAGAAAATCCTAACCATTCCTGAACTTGCAAATTTACCCGCAGTGAATGTTGTTTGCATGCCGCCGAAGTCGGCGGAAGTGAAACCAGCTGAAATGATGCTGTAACCGGTTGTTTGGCAATTTTTTGGCTGTATTTCACTACCCGAAGTTCGTTGAGGCTTTTGCACTCCGATTTGGCACTATCGTAGAGACAAATGGCGAAGTTCTCTCCAGCTGATATTATGGCCTTTTCATCTGGAGCCGTAGAGACGAATACCTTCATTACCTCGCGTAAAGATGCGGAATCCTTCAATATTTTCCAGGCTTGCTGTTTGATGTACTCTACCCACAGCTTTCATGTGCGAGATTTCTGGCTCATTGAAGAAAATGTGTCATGAAGCGACTCTTTAGGACGTTGAAGGCAAGTCGTTGGCGGTGCCTTCTTGGAATGCGGTAAAAAGCGCCTGTAATTCGTCCTTGAGTAACATTGTCCCGACAGCCTGTTTTGTCAGAAAATGTGCTCTGTGGGCCCTAGAACTTGCACAGTTTCGCGTTATTGATACATTTGAAATTGAAGGCATAACGTAATCATTAACAGCGAGCTAATTGCAAGCCTACGTAGAATATGCGTGTCCAGACATAATGCGAGTCACTGACGATTTAGCATATATTTCCGCCCAGAGCTCCTCCAAACCGCTTCCATTCATCATGTAGCCGATTGCCCCAAGAAACGACATCAGAAGGTGAAATCCGCCTAGACGAACAACCACGTTTTTGAGTTCCTCTGAAGTGTCCGATGCGACTATCTCTGCAACTTTCGCTTATAGGGGCTGGTCAAAGGTTACGAAACAAGTGTTTTCTTTCAGTTCAGCGCACTCTCTTGCGGCAAACTTCAACGCGGAATATATAGTTGATGGATAGCTTGGTTCCAAGTTAATGAACGGCAGGGCATCAACTGACGTTGTCTGGGGAGCTGGTTGAGCATGAGCAGACAGTGACGTCTTCATAAAGCCGTTCCACGAAGCGGGTAAATTAATACCTGACCACCGTCCAGATAACCACAAGGAGTCCATCATCGACGCAATAGCCACAAGAGTTTGGGGCTTCCACAGTTAACTCCTTAATCTTGACGTCCTTTGAACCAGGAGAAGAGGGTTTCCGATACCACGAAATGTTGAACTTTCCCATCGCCGCAATCACACCAGCATTAGGAACTTCTCGTGTACGTGGGAGTGGAGATATTTCACTGTCAGGCGCTGGACCTGTGCAGCTGATGCCTCCCATGCAGTGAAATGTGTTTCGCCCGTCCAATGTCCTTAAGTTATAGTCAGCGTTGCCAAAGCAAAACTGCGTGAACGCTCCAACATTCGGGATTGGACGTTCTTCACGAAGCGCTGAAACTTCGTACCTGTAGACTTCCGCCACATTTACTGAAAATCCAAGACTGTTTAGAAGCTGAATTTTGTTTCGAATATTGTTGGCCTGCTCCGACAGGCCGAGCGCTGTCACCTAGAAACGCGATCGGGTTCCTTTTCAACAGCGGTTATGCTTTGGTACCGTAACTCGGTAACCGTTTCTCGCATAGACATGGGTAATATACCAATGTAAAGCTAAACGTATGCTTTATTACTTTCATTCGGGGTATTTAGTCAATATCAGCAGTTGTTTAAAAAATAATGACAAATTAACCAAAGTTCCGTGTAAAAATTGTGCTAAAAATGTTAAATTAGTCGTTTTTTCCCTTCATCAATAGCAATTTTTTTTAGCGTATGGCTTTTAGTGCCGGGAGTGTCCGAGGACATACTCGGCTCGCCAGTTTTCTAGCTGCTTCGACACGGACACCCAATGGGTGAGCTACAAGTACCGTTGGGGAGGGAAGGAGGGAAGTTGGAATGTAAGGACGAGGAGTTGGAAGGTAGCGGCTGTGGCCTATTGTTAGGGACCAACCCCGGCATTTGCCTGGAAGGAAGATGGGAAACCACAGAAGACCATCTTCAAGGTTGCCGGCGGGGGATTCGAACCTCCTCGCCTCCCGGATGTGAGCGACTGCCATCAGTCATGCCGTAACCACCACGGCTAACTCACCCGGTTCAATAGCAATAATTAGGCCTGATAAGTCCGTTATCCTACTGGTTCATTTTTAATAATTGCTAAAGCTCGTGAGAACTAAATTTGGATCAATAATTTGAACGCAGGAAGCAACAAGATGTTCAGTAAAGAACATATAGCCTACTTTCTCCTAAGTGCATGGGTATTGTTATAACTCTTTGTCCTTTGCAAGGAGTATAATTGAATGTTGGTTGTAGTAGCTTGTTGAAATACAACGTGCTATAGGGACATTAAACATGAATAAGAGGTGCCCTTTGCTAGTGCTACCTCTGTAAAATATTTCATTCAATTCGGTTTCACTGTGTTTGAATTGATATGGGGAATGGATTTGCACACATACATGGCCGCTATTTGCAAACTATTGGGCGGATGACCTTGTAATCAGTCATAAGATGCTTTCCACAAAAAGGCATGTTGATGCAAAATCTGGTAGAGATCAAATTATTAGGATGGTCGTAATTTGATTTAAGCTTTTAACATTTGGGTGGCCGTCATTCCGTTTCCGTCAAGATGGCGTCGATATAAAACATAGCACTGAGGTTCCCTTTGCTAGTGCTACCTCGGTACCAAATTTCGTTCAATTCGGTTTCACCGTGTTTGAATTGATAGGAGGAATCGATTTGCACACTTACTTGGCCACCATCTGCAAACTATTGGGCTGATGATCTTGCAGTTTGGTCAGAATATGCTTCCCACATAAAGATATGTTGTTGCAAAATTTGATAGAGACTAGATTATTAGGTTGGTCGTAATTTCATTTTAGCTTTTAACATTTGGGTGGCCGCGATTACGTTTCCGTCAAGTTGGCGGTGATATAAAACATGCCACTGAGGTGCCCTTTGCTAGTGCTACCTCTGTACCAAATTTCGTTCCATTCGGTTTCACCGTGTTTGAATTAATAGGGGGAATCGATTTTGACACAAAGATGACCGCCTTCCGCAAACTATTAGGCTAAAGATCTATTAGATTGGTCAAAGGGTGCTCCCTCTATAAAGGTATGTTGTTGCAAAATTTGGCAGAGATCGGATGATTAGGTTAATCGTAATTTGATTTAAGCTTTGAACATTTGTGTGGCCACCATTACGTTTCCGTCAAGATGGCAGCGATATAAAACATGACACTGAGGTGTCCTTTGCTAGTGCTACCTCTGTACCAAATTTCGTTCCATTCGGTTTCACCGTGTTCGAATTAATAGGGGGAATCGATTTTCACACAAAGATGGCCGCCATCCGCAAACTATTAGGCTGATGACCTATTAGTTTGGTCAAAGGATGCTCCCCCCATAAAGGTATGTTGTTGCAAAATTTGGTAGAGATCGGATGATTAGGTTAGTCGTAATTTGATTTAAGCTTTGAACATTTGTGTGGTCGCCATTACGTTTCCGTCAAGATGGCGGCGATATAAAACATGACACTGAGGTGTCCTTTGCTAGTAATACCTTTGTACCAAATTTCGTTCAATTCGCGTTCACCGTGTTTGAATTGATAGGGTTTGAATTGATTGTACATTCAGAGTACACACACACACACACACACACACACACATACACACACAGACAGACACACTTTTTTCGCCCTGTGTTGATCTCATAAGTCTACTTTCATTTTTTGCAAAAATCGAAAGTAGGCTAAAAATTCTGTTTTTGGCCCTTAGGCCCCATTTTAGTCATTTTGAGCCCTCCAAAAACTATGACGCGGACACCGCAGAGATGGGGACTTTTATGGATTTGTTTCTAGGGTACTGGGGAACATCTATGCCAAATTTCAGCTTTACATTTTTTTTTTTGAATCAACCTTCCTGATATAATGCGTTAGCTGGCTTCCTTAAAACAATATTATTAGGGGCAGCTGATTCACCCGTGAAAAGATGGTGTTTGCAATTATTATTATTATTGTTATTATTAATATTATGATTAATATTGAAAATTTAATTTTTATTCATATTTTTGGCATCTACATCCAAATTTTTAAGATATTAAAATTTGTATTCTAGTCAATTGTGTTCCGTGAGGTAGATGATGTCACTGTTCCACCTCTTATTACAATCATCATCATAATCGTCATCATCATCATCATCATCATAATCATCATTATAATCATCATCATTATTGTCATCTGCACATGCGTCATCTGTAGTAGAGTTGGTTGGTTCCTCAGTTTAGGGGCTGCGACAACGTTTTCATGTAGACCCGTGTTCTTTGTGTGTATGTAGAATCTGTCTGATGACCGGTGTTAATTGTGATGGCTGCATTAGTGTGTGTTATCTGTTTTTAATTCAAGTAACAACTGCAGGCATTCGATTTTCAAGTAGTTCCAACTTTTGCTACCAAACGCAACTGTCAACGACCAACTAGTTCTGAATTTGTTTACTAGATGCCACAGCAGTGGGCTCCTAGCGACGGACGTTGGTACCCAAGAGCGTTACTCAAATCTATCCTAGCTTCACACAACTGTAATTAGTGGAAGTTATTTTATCATGCCATACATCTATGATATGGGACTGCCGGCTTTACTTCCCCTCCGAAGGAAGGCATACTGAGGGATTCTTAACGCTCTTAAATATCCGACGACTTCGGCCGTGTTTGAACCCACGACTTTGGGCATAGAAGCTCTGCTTGCTACCTATGTAGTTGAGTGTGCTACTGTAAGTGGGGGTTTGTGATGGGATAAGCACATCGGGAGTGTTGTATTAGTCCAACATTTCCGTCGAATGTGGAAAACCAGGGATGAATCCACTCTTAAAATGGCCAATTAATTCTAAAAATATACATTTATAAATAACGTGTTCGAATACAATTCCGTGTCCTGCCCCTTTGTGTCTCTGGAGCTAGCCAGAATCGATCAGGGACTCGAGCAGCGTCGTGTTCCATAATGTATATATCGACCACCCATTTCGGTAATGAAGCCTGGACTCGACAAACTGTTCCACTCTTCTGAAATTCTAATGTAATGGCTGGTGAGTTGGAGTCGAGGGATCTTCATTTCCGTCCGGACTACTTTCTTCAGAACATCTTCCATGGTCGGTATCCATTTGCTCCGTCTTTAGATTCTTTCTTATTCTATTTACAACAACCATGTGTGGTAACAGTTACGAACACAACCACGTTTACTCATTATTATTATTATTATTATTACTAGAATTTAGAATTAAATATATAAGCCTACCTTGTCACGTGTCCCTGTAAATATATATATTTATCAATGTATTTGTGTGTATATATTTATCTTGCTTACTTTTTGTTTGTATGTCATAAGATAAATCAATAAATAAATAAATAACTAGCATTTATATCCGGCGTTGCTCGGGCTAGAATTTGAATTAAGGGAGCAACAATGCTGGTGAATATACAGGAGACATTACAGCCGCTACCCTCCGTATCTACACAATCAGATCAAGGAACCAACACTCGAAGCACCTACTCGGGCATGAATATACTCTTATTGATACCTTAAATACCAGAAATATGGAATAAAACTCAAGGACACTGAAAACTGTGTGTTGATGATAATGACATTATAAAGTACGTTTGCATTTAAATTCGATATAGTCCCTCTCGACAAGATATTTCAATGAAATAAATAAATACATACATTCCAAAATAACAAACACGTTTTCTATGGAAACGACACCCCATATGTTAAGTCGGAGAGACTTTCAGATACCATAATGAAAGGAGGGATTGATTTCTATGGACACATATAACGAATGAATCCTGCCCAATTAACCAAGCACATCTTTGACTTCTTTTGCTAAATGAAGATAAAACCTAATTGGTTTATGGGAGTCCAAAAGGACTTGGGTGAACTCCAGATTCTGAACTCATGTTAATGAAAGGTACAGCCAAAACCGTGACCAAAGACAATAGTAAGAAGTTCCAAGCCAGAGTCGATACCAGAAAACCAATGCAGATATCAGAAGAGGAAAGGAATAGGAGAGCAGGCAGAATGAAGAAGTATTGGGAGAAATGGAGAGTACAAGCATCTACGAAGTGATTGATCTGACGTACCCCAAAGTGGGCGATTTGAAAAGAAAGAGAAGAAATAAATAAATAAAATTAAGAAATAAATAAATAAAAGCAAGAAATAAAAGTTTAAATATTTGGGAGAAATGATTCTAATTAATGGCCTAGACAAAGAAGCAAATAGAGCAAGAATACGAAAATTGGAACAAGCTTTTCAACTGACGAAGGATACCTACAATAAGAAAAATCTTTCTATTGCAAATAAAATCCGACATTACAACACAGAAATTAAGCCGGGAAGTCACTATGCTTCAGAATATATGTTTCCATTAAAAAAGGCGAAATAGAAGAGCTAGAGAAATGGGAATGTTGGATACTTAGAAAAATATTGGGACCATTAAAAGCAGAAAGTGGAGAGTTCAGATACAGAAAAAAATGACGACCTCTACAAAAATAAATTGAAAAAATCTACGATACGATCAGGAAAAGGAGGGTTAATATTTTTGGACACGTAATGAGGATGAATAACACCCGACCCACAAAACAAATTTTCAGTCATGTATACAAAAGCAAGAATGGTAATCAATGGGTACAAAGTATAAAAAGGGATATGGAAATGATGGAAGTAACAATAGATAATATTCAAGACAGACCACTTTTTAGATATATGATAAAAAATTTCAGGGGTTTCCAGTAGAAGGAAAAGAAGAAGCGGGTTAACGTCTGGACGGAAGAGAGAAGAAGGAGACAAAGTGAAGTAATGAAGAACTACTGGAAGGTAAGAAAGGATAAACGAAATAAGAGACAGTGAATGCAATGGGTTGTTTTACGTGGTCCAAAGATGGCCAAAATCGAGGAAAGAGGAAGAAAGGCAAGAAATAAAAATGAGTGTAATAAATAAATAATTAACTCTTATATATACTGTACTATATATAAAAAGGAATGTCTGTCTGTTCGTCTTTTATACGTTCATAAACCATTCATCCGATTGCGATCAAATTTTGATGAGCTGTTGTAGTTTAAACCAAAGGGTGATGGAGATGCGTTAATATACAATTCATCCCATTTCAAAAAACAATTGGTGAGTTTTAGTGCACACTCCCGAGAAATTTATAGGTGTACTAAATCCAAAATACAATAGATGGCGCGCGAGTAGCTTCAACAAAATGCGTGCGATTCGTTTCAACAAAGTCCCACATGCATTCATCCCATTGCGATGAAACTTTGGTGAGATGTTGTGTACACTTCATGGAAGGTTTCTGGCTTAGTAAATCCAATTTACAATAGGTGGCACACGAGTAGATTCAACAATTGAGCGACAACGTGCGAAGCGTTTCATCAAAGTCCCGTATGCGTTCATATACCATTCGTCCGAAAGCAATGAAACTTGGGTGAGATGTTGTGTACACTTCATGAAAGGTTTATGGCTTAATAAATCCACTTTACGATGGGTAGGGCACGAGTAGATACAACAAATGGGCGACGACGCGCGAAGCGTTTCAACAAAGTCCCATATGCGTTCATAGACCATTCGTCCGATACCGATGAAACTTTGATGAGATATTATGTACACTCCAGGGATGGTTTCAGGCTTAGTAAATCCATTATACAACAGGTAGCGCACGAGTAGTTTCAACAATTGAGCAACGAGGCGCCAAGCGTTTCAAAACGATCCGTATGCGTTCATATAGAATACCATTCGCCCGGTAGGGATGAAACTTGGGTGAGATGTTGCGTACACATCATGGAAGGTTTATGGCTTAGTAAATCCACTTTACGATAGGCAGGGCACGAGTAGATACAACAAATGAGCGACGACACGCGAAGCGTTTCAACAAAGTCCCATATGCGTTCATATACCATTCGTCCGAAAGCGATGAAACTTGGATGAGATATTATGTACCCTCCAGGGAAGATTTCAGGCTTGGTAAATCCATTGTATAATAGGTAGCGCACGAGTAGATTGAACAAATGTGTAGCGTTTCAACAACGTCCCATATGCTTTCATATACCATTCGGCCGATAGCGATGAAACTTGGATGCGATGTTGTGTACACTCCAGGGAAGGTTTTTGGCTTAGTAGATGCATTTTAAAGTAGGTAGCGTATGAGTAGATTCATCTTATGAGCGACGGCACTCGAATCGTTTCAACAAAGACCCGTATGCGTTCATATGCCATTCATCATATTGTGATGAAACTTTGATGAGTTATTTCATACACGCCAGGGAAGGTTTTCGACTTAGCAACTCCATTTTCTAATATTTTGCTCACAAGTGGATGCAACAAATGTGTGACGACGCGTGAAGCGTTTCAACAAAATCCTGTATGCGTTCATATACCATTCATCGATTGCGATGATACTTTGATGAGTTGTTGTGCCCACTCCCAGGATATTTATAGGCGTAGTTTATCCAATTTACAATAGATAGCGCGCGAGTTGTTTAAACAAATGAGTGATGGCATTGCGTTCATACACAATTCATTGCGATCAAATTTTGGTGAGTTGTTGTGCACACTCCCGGGAACGTTATAGGCATAGTAAATGCAATTTACAATAGATAGGCTAGCGCGAGTAGCTTCAATAAAATTGCGTGCGATTCGTTTCAAAAAATTCCCACATGTGTTCATATACCATTCAAACGATTGCGATGAAACTTTGGTGAATCGTTGAGTATACTCCAGGGAAGGTTTCAGGCTTAGTAAATCTGTTTTACTATAGGTAGCTTGAGTAGATTCATAAAATGAGTGACAGCGCGTGAATCGTTTTAACAAAATCCCGTATGCGTTTATATACCATTCATTCGACTGCGAGGAATCTTTGGTGAATCGGTGAGTACACTCCAGGGAAGGTTTCAGGCTTAGTAAATCCATTTTACAATAGGTAGCGTACGAGTAGATTCAACAAATGAGTGACGGCATAACGAATTGTTTAAACAAAATCCCGTATGCGTTCATATGCCATTCATCCGATTGCGATGAAACTTTTATGAGTTATTGTGTACACGCCAGGGAAGGGTTTCGACTTAGTAAATCCATTTTACAATATATAGCGCACGAGTAGATGCAACAAATGAGTGACGATGCTTGAAGCGTTTCAACGAAATCCTGTATGCGTTCATATACCATTCATCGATTGTGATGAAACTTTGATGAGTTGTTGTGTGCACTTACGTGTAGATTTCTAATTTAGTAAATCCTTTTCACAGTAGGTAGCGAACGAGTTGATTCAACAAATGAGTGACAGCACATGAATCGTATACATGAAATTCCGTATGTATTCATATGCCATACATCCGATTGCAATGGAACGTAGGCGAGTTGTTGTGGACGTTCCCACGGATGTTTCTAAATTAGTTAATCCATTTTACGATAGTTTGGAGGTAGTTAACGGAAAAAACGAAAAACGAAAAAAAGAGAATTGTGTATCTAAAAGCACTTCAAGAATCAAAATTACAACGCTATCACTTTCTATGATTGGCGTTGCAACGCATGCCGGGTTCAGCTAGTAAATAAATAAATAAATAAATAAATAAATAAATAAATAAATAAATAAATAATGAAATAATTAGTACCACATCTTAACAAACAAGATTATTATAGTTTTGAATTGCAGCCAATGACCATAGCGGGGTATTTTAATTGAACGCCCGAAGGCTCATATCAAGTTCAATTACAAGTAGTTCCTACTTTGGCTACCAGAGATGAGAAACAAAATTATGTAAATATCTGTCTGTTAGGTAGTCAGCCCGAAAGCTGATTGGATCCTCATAAAGTACCTCCGTTAGGTTATGTGGGTAGATAAGCACAAAAACCCAAGGCAGCTCTATAATGAGGCATACTTGGCAAGATGAGGAGTCAGGTAGTTTGCGATTTCTTTCCTCACTGAGTCAGTACAGCAGTACTAACCCTATGAACAGAACCTTTCACAACATCCACAGGCACTGACTGTGCCCTGAATGTTATTACTAAGCACCACCCATACCTCAATAGCTTCCATATATTCACAGCCACGAGTGAGACTGAGACATCGGTGAAAAGCCACATTTTACTCTAGCCGGTGCCAACAGACAAATGCAAATGCACTGCATTCATCAAGAGATGGAAATCAGGCCATATGTAAATATAAAACCATATATTTCAAAGACTTTCACGAAACATATATATTTTTAATTTACTTTACAAAAACATCTCCAATCATTTGTCTACCAATTAGGCACACTTTTCGTAGAAAATAGTCATCAGATTCCAGATTTTTTAAATGTGTGCTTCTTCAGACCCTGGTGTACATATCAGTAGTCGGTGAAATATTAAGACACAATCCTCCTCCTTGGATTTTAAAAATACAATTATTATTATATAAATAATTCATGCTTTTGGGCTAATGCCGTGTGTATTTTAAATTTAAAACCATACGTTTCGGAGAAACCTTGCCTCCTTTTTCAATGGAAATAAACAATGTGGCCAAAGAAAGTATATCAATGAGATTACAAAAAATATAGATAAATTCCTCTGTTCGTCACCAGAGAGCAGCTACCAGAAATTACTGTATGGACCATGGTGGAACGGCGGACAGAGAAGTTAGTAACGAGAAGGTGAAGGGGCGGTGTGAAAATATAGAAACTCCTCGAAGAATGAGGAGGGGGGGGGGGGGAGGGGGGGGTTAGATGGATATAAGGATATGTTTCCTTATATCCATCTAACCCCCCCCCTCCCCCCCCCCCTCCTCATTCTTCGAGGAGTTTCTATATTTTCACACCGCCCCTTCACCTTCTCGTTACTAACTTCTCTGTCCGCCGTTCCACCATGGTCCATACAGTAATTTCTGGTAGCTGCTCTCTGGTGACGAACAGAGGAATTTATCTATATTTTTTGTAATCTCATTGATATACTTTCTTTGGCCACATTGTTTATTTCCATTGAAAAAGGAGGCAAGGTTTCTCCGAAACGTATGGTTTTAAATTTAAAATACACACGGCATTAGCCCAAAAGCATGAATTATTTATATAATAATCCGGGCCGTGAAAGCCTTAATATACAATTATTATTGTTGTTGTTCTTTGAGGCTTCAGTCTTTTGACTGGTTTGATTCAGCCGTCCATGCCTCCATGTCCTGAGCTAATCGACCCCTACAGTTCTTGTTCTCGACCCTTTCTTCCACATCTAAGTTTGATGTTCCTGGGTTTCTTAGTAAGTTATGTGTCCTACCAAACGTCTATTCTCTTCAATGGCCATAGCAGTCACCAGAAACATCTCTCCTCTACCACTCGTCTTAATACCTCTTAATTTGTTACTTTGTCTACCCATCTGATCTTCATCATTCTTCTGTAACACCACCTTTCAAACGATTCTATGCTTCTCTTTATTCTGCACCAAAAGTCCAAGTTTCACTGCCATAGAGCGCCACGATCCAGACAAAGGATTTTAAAATGACTTTCTAATACCTAAATCTATATGATGTCAACATTTTTTTTCTGTCGAGATGCTTTCCTTGCCTGAGTAAAACTACTTTTTATATCCTCTTTGCTTCGTCCATCACTGGCTATTTTGCTTCCTAAGTAACAATAGTCTCCTATCTCATGTCCAATCCTGGATCAAAGCCATCAAAACAGTTTCTTTCCTACTATGCCTGGTTTCATAGAAAAGTAAACAAGTAACGGAGAAAGTCATGGCCTTAAGCGGTTTCGGTGGCGTAGTTGGTAGCATGCTGAACTGCTGTGCCCAAGATAGCGAGTTCAAACTCGGCCGAAGCCGTCGGATTTTTTAGAGCGTTAAAAATCCTTCAGTATGCCTTCCTTCGGAGGGGAAGTAAAGCCGGCGGTCCCATGTCATAGATTTATGGCATGTTAAAGATCCTTCCACAAACTAAACTTGTGTGAAGCTAAATTGTTAGGTTAGATTTCGTCGGAACGCTCTATTCAAGTTCCAACGTTCACCACTAGGTATCATTGATATCTGGTAGCGAAAGTTGGAACTACTTGAAATTGAACGGAACTTGTAGCTCACCCTAAGGGTGTCCGCTGTAAGCAGCTACTGACTCAGGCGAGCCGAACATGTCCTCGGACACTTCCGGCACTAAAGGCCATACGATAAATAAATATAAAATAATAATAGTGGGAAATATATACCTAGGTAAGCGTGAACACGCTATTTTTGCTGCCATCACAACGGAATGGCAGATGTAGCCCTATATCCCAATTCGTGATCTCTTTTATGACAGGCATTAAAGTATAAATTCTCGTGAATCCTCGACATCTTATATGGGCGATAAAACTTAGCCAGTCCTGGTCACAAAGTATTGATATGTGTTTCCTGAAAATTTTATTAAGATCAGTGGGGACATTAGGTGCCAATCCTGGACAGATAGACAGACATTTTACATATAGAGATGATTGTTATTATAATATTTAAATTATTATTATTATTATAATAAATATCCTCCGTGGCTTAGGCGGCAGCGCGCCGGCCGCTCACCGCTGGGTCCGTGGTTCAAATCCCGGTCACTCCATGTGAGATCTGTGCTGGACAAAACGGAGGCAGACAGGTTTTTCTCCGGGTACTCCGGTTTTCCCTGTCAAATTTCATTCCGGCAACACTCTCCACTATCATTTCATTTCATCTGTCATTGATTTAATCATTGCTCCAGAGGAGTGCGTCAGGCCTCGGCAGCCGGCACAGTTCATATCCTCGCCGCTAGATTGGGGCTTCATTCATTCCATTCCTGACCCGGTCGGAGACTGGAAGCAGGCTGTGGATTTTCATTTTCATTATAATAAGTGGAACTGACAGCAGTAGCTACGCTCGCTAATGTGCAGCACTAGGCCATGGGGCCAGGCTCTCTGCGGACTAGGTAGACGTGGGTTCGTGCCTCACCGTCGGCCGTCCTTGAAATGGTTTTCCGTGGGTACCCATTTTCAACTCCTGGCAAATGCTAGGACGGTACCTTCTGACAGGCCACGGCCACTTTCTTCCACAACCTTGCCAAGTTTCATTCGCCTAAATTCATATCTTCTCTCATTAACTCATCTAATGAAGGGGCGATGACCTCGTAGTTCCGCCCCTTAAAACAACAATAACTAACTTACTATAACTCCTCTCATGAGATTGGCGCCAGGAAGGATAAATGGTGGTTCTCATGTGATCGCCGACCCTATTGATGCAGGCTGCACCACTGCCCGCCGGGGATTTTAGAATCAGACATGAGGACTGGAACGTGGTGCACTCACGTCAGCCTCGTGAGGAAAATTGTTTGGTTCCATAGTTTAGGGGCTGCGCAACGCGGTCATGTAGCCCCGTGTACTTTGGGTGTGTGCAGAATCTGTCTGATAACCGGTGTTAATTGCGATGTCTGTATTAGTGTGTGTTATCTGTTTTATCATTTCAAATGATCTTGTCGACTTCGTCGTTATGCTTGGGTCCAACGTTATGCGTTACGGAGACGGAGACGGAAGTGACGTCATGCAGCCGCGCGGGAAGTGACGTCATGCAGTCGCGCGGGAAGCGAGTGCGTGACGTCATGCAGCCACGCGGGAAGCAGAAGCTAGTGGTTATTGGAGTCTGTTGAAAGAGTCCTGGGGCGTCGAGCAACCTGGGGCTTTGAGCGAAGCGAACACAGGAATACAGGATGACTTCTAAAGAGATATACAAGATGCCATATATGCATACAGGGTGCCTCCTAAAGAGGTGTACAGGATGTCGGAGCAAAATACAGTACAAGATGCCAGATAAGAATACAGGGTGACTCATAAAGAGATATACAATATGACAATTAAGAATACAAGGTGACTCTTAAAGAGGTGTACAAGATGGCTAAGAAGAATACAGGTGACCCCTAAAGAGGTGCACAAGATGTCAGACAAGATTACAGGATGACTCCTAAAGAGATATACCAGATGCCAGATAAGATTACAAGGTGGCTCTTAAAGAGGTGTACAAGATGGCAGAGAAGAATACAGGGTGACTCCTAAAGAGGTGCACAAGATGTCAGACAAGAATACAGGGTGACTCTTAAAGAGGTGTACAAGATGTCACACAAGAATACAGGGTGACTTCTAAAGAAATATAGAAGATGCCAGATAAGAATACAGGGTGCCTCCTAAAGAGGTGTGCAGGATGTCAGAGGAAGTTACAGGGCGACACTTAACGAGGTGTACAGTATGTTAGAATCAATTCAAATACAGGGTGACCCTTAAAGAGGTTTGCGAGATATCAGATTCAAATAATGGGTGACTCTTAAAGAGTTTAAAATATGTCAGACTCAAATACAGGGTGACCCTTAAAGAGGTGCCCGCGCGGGAAGCCTAAGTTAATGGGTAATGGAGTCTATTGAAAGAGTCCTGGGAAGCCTCCCTGAGCCTTTCTAACATGTGTAGCATTTGTAGCATGCGTCATTTGAAATGATATAACGTCTAGTCTTTGAGACTGACTGTAACTTTTTTAATTCAAGTAAGGACTGCAGACATTGAATTTCAAGTAGTTCCTACTTTTGCCGCCAAACGCCACCGTCAACAACTACTAGTTCGGAACTTGGCTACTAGACGCCACCGCAGTCAGCTCCTGGCGACGAACGTAGTAACCCTAAGAGCGTTGTTTAACCTATAATTAATTTAGCTTCACACAGGTGTAATTAGTGGAAGGTTCTTTAACATGCCATAAATCTATGACATGGGACCACCGGCTTTACTTCCCCTCAGAAGGAAGGCATACGGAGGGATTTTTAACGCTCTTAAAGAATCCAAAGACTTTGGGCGGGTTTGAACCCGCGATCTTGGGCATAGACGCTCAGCAGAGGAAAATTGTGTAGCTGCCGCGGGGATCTGTCGCGCTGACCATGCATCACACCGCCATTTGTAGGCCAAGGCCGTAGTGCCAAGGGGTTAAAGTTAACTCATGTGGACACTCGCAATGTTTTCAGTAGAAACTTGGGTGAAATCTAAAAATAATCCTGATTTTTTCTCTGGGTTTCATACGAAAAACTGACTAGAGTTGATGAGTTGTATTTTCCCAACTCTGCTCTGAAAGAGAGTTCATTTTATAAATTTGCAATATATTGCCACGAAAAAGCTGTTCAGGATATCAGGGCGATTGTCAGTCACTCCTGTCGGACAGGAGTTCCGTTTGAAAGCTGTATACTGTACTCGCTTCTTGTATTTAAGCACATCCTTGATATCAGTTTCTTTACTACCGACTAAATATATTTCATTTCACTCAGTGAGGCAAAACTGAGTAGAGTAGGGTTCGATTCCACCTCAGCCATCCTGGAAGTGGTTTTCCGTGGTTTCTCCCTACTTCTACTCCAGGAAAATGTTGGGATGATTCCTAACTTAAGGCCACGGTCGCTTCCTTCCAAATCCTCACCTGAATCACAAATACACACACTAGTACAGCAATCACAATAGCACAGGTTATAACACACATTCCACAAACACCACCTAAAATACCCGGTCTATATGACCGCTATGTTGCAGCCTCTAAATTAAGCAACAGCAACAACAACAACAACAACAACGGATTTCTCAGAGACGGCGAATTATGAAGTATGAATAAACAACAAAAAACCCTTGGCACTACAGCCCATAAAGGCCTAGTCCTACCAACCGACCGTTGCCTAGTCATTTAACCTGCACAATGGTTGGGTGGTTCCTCAGTTTAGGTCTGCGACAACGCGGTCATGTAGCCCCGAATACTTTGGGTGTGTGTAGAATCTGTCTGATAACAGGTGTTAACTGTGATGGCTGTATTAGTGTGTGTTATCTGTAATTCAGGTAAGGACTGAAGACGATCAATATCAAGTAGTTCCTACTTTTGCTACCGAATGCTGCCGTCAGCGACAACAACTTGTGAACTTGGGTACTAGATGCCACCTCAGTCATCTCCTGGCGACGAACGTTGGAACTTAAGAGCGTTAGTCAAATCTTAAGTATACTTTAGCTTCACACAAGTGTAATTAGTGGAAGGTTCTTTTACATGCCATACATCTATGACATGGGACCGCCGGCTTTACTTCCCCTCTGAAGGAAGGTATACTGAGGGATTTTTAACGCTCTTAAAAATCCGACGACTTCGGCCGGGTTTGAACCCGCAACCTTGGGCATAGATGCTCAGCATGCTACCAACTACGCCACCGAAGCCGCCAACCTGTATGTTCTGGCATTGGTAGTAGACAATGGGAACTAAGGACTCTATGAAGCAGGCTACTGAGATGTATATTGACCCGTGGATGGCCAGCGTGGATGGGCCAACTTACCTTAATTCAAGAGGTCCGCCTAGCTTCAGCAAAATCACCTCCAGAAGACATGTCCCAACAGAAGAACACCAAAAGGGGAGGAAGGAAAGTGGAGAAGGGGAACGCACAGGCTATTCTACAGACACCCCCCAACAACCAACAGAACTGCTGCCGACGAAATAATGCCACAACAGTTGCTTAAAAATTTAAAATAAAAATTTAATTGTTAAAATTTAAAGAACACCTCCACCAGAAAACAGAACATGCATCAACCAGCATAATTTACAAAGAAGGCAAGAGACCGCTTAACATGCTTGCTTGCAAAGCAAACAAATGAAAAGAATTAAATTAAAATTAAAATGTTAAAGCCCAAATATTAAAAAAAAAATATACAGGCATAATTAAATGAGAAAGGGCTTGATAATTTACAAGGGAATGCAATACCGATCCGACATGCAGTGATCCAGGCCACGACATAAAACGAAAAAATTTAAAATTAAATTAATAAAATAAAATTGGATCAGAAAATAAATCCACAATTTGCATGACGGAGAAAAACACAGGAACATTCACCAAAAACACAAAGTTAAACCAACAAGATTAATAAGTTCATATTAAGCTAACACCACAACACGTTTGAGTTTATCGCACGACGCCAAGAGACTGCACTCAAGACCAGAGTGCATCCCGGCAAACAAAAACAAAACAAACATGGCCACCGAAGCAGACGACCACATGTCAAATCGAAATTACGGCAAATAATTAGCATTAAATTAATTTTAAAATCACCGGAGAGAAATAAAATGAGGAAAACAATTACATCTAAATACTATTAACATGAGGCAGGAGCATCGGATCGTAAATCAGATTAATAATATGCCAATCCCAAGATTGCCAAAAGAAAATAAATAATTACTTAACACGTAAAATAAACTAGAAATGTGTCTCCAGAAGGTACGAAGAAAAAAATAACAAAATTAATATATATCTTGTAACATTATTAAAACAGAAATAAATTAGGCCTACCAGGCGAAACAAAACACAAGATCAAACATTTATACAAGGCCAATATAAGGAGCTCCCATAATACAATAAATAAAGATTTAGAATAACATTACGTACCTTAAAAACTTCTCAGTGGAGACACAATAATAATAAATTAATCAACACACAATTTAAATAAAATATTATACGGTACTAAATTGCCTGAAAATGGCCAACCCAGCACATGCTTCGTTTGAAGTCACAAGCACTCCTGTTTGTATCTAGATGCGATTTGCATGTCATACTTCCTCTTCACGGCGAAACGATGAAAATTAAAGCCTTACGAGCACAGGCATTTTCTTAGTTGAATAGGTATTCATATTTAGTAAAAACTAGGGGCCAATGCCCCCAGCTGGAGAGATACTCTGTCACACCAGCTGGCTTCTTGCTTCCTCGACGACAGACAATCAATTCACAAGATGGCGGAGAATCACACGCATGCATTCATGTAAATTGTTATTGTCCAATCACAGCATGACACCTCAAGCAACAATGTGATTATTATGTAATTAGTTTGGCGGTATCATGTATACACAGTCCTTTGTTTCATGACGTAGAATATAATAAATAGCCTTCAAATATGACACGATTAGGACGAGTTTATAAGGCACCACCAACACACTCTAGTGGTGAAGAAGGAGGAACTACGGCTAGCAGCGCCGACGTCCGACAGCAGCTGCCATCTCGTGTTCAAAATCGGAATCAAGCGACCAGGCGGTCGTTTTAGAGGTCGTGAAGTCACATCCAGGGAAGATACATTTTTAAAAACGTTGGAACGGGCAATGCACGTAACAGTCTCCCTCCCTTAAGCGTGAACACCGTTCACGAATATGCCTAGGCATAGGCAGTACTCCAAAACTAGTCGATTCACCAAGCATGTTTCCAGAAGATCATGATCACCAGTTAACTCCAATTGATGGACGAAACCGCATCGTTTTGGTTAGGAAGAGTGCAGGGTCAGATTATCAGTGAAAGGATAATTGATCACCTCGCAAACCACTTAGTTAACAGCTTCACTGTGTCCATAAGTCTTCAGAAACGCAGAACACCAGCACCTGCAGTGCTTTCAGAGTCCGAGACACGTTAGGTAAATTTTCAAGAGGTCCAATGTTGTTATCTTAAGGCGAAGCAGGTGGAAGCAATGTGCCAGATATCATGCGACGCGTGGGCAGCCATTTACAAAACAGAAGTTAATCTTATTTCAAAAAGGTTTACAGAAATTACTACTTCTTAACATATTTTATAAAAGAGAAACAAAGTTGAATTTATATGAAGAAAATATTTCTGACCATGCCCTAGATCCGTGCTTACAAAATTTCATTAACAAGTTTACCTTTTACAGACTAGAAGTACCTTTCAAGATTACATGAGTTAAACGACTATACATTTAGAAGGAACTACGGTAGAGGAATGACCACTCAAATTCTCAATGAAACAGGTATACAAGGTTACCATGAGTTAGGTCTCCCACCGAGTCCAACTTACATGCTAGCATCTTTTATGAAAACATCAAAATAAGTTTCAATTTTACAATTTACCATAAAATGGGAATTACCCAACAGTTACAGTTTGTATCCCAGCAGAGTTTTTAAACCCAATTAATTTCAAAATTCCAGAAGGAACAGATGCCTGAAGGCTTCAATGAAGGTTAGGGATACTCTACATTATACAAAATCAGTTTACAAAATTTATGGTAGCATTTCCTCATTAGAAACCTCTCCACCTCGTTTTATGTGCGACAGATGCACTCTGGAAATTTAGTTGGCCTTAGGGTTTTAGAAAAAAAAAATTAATTAAGCTGACATGTATGCCTCTACATTGTTGGTTCGTGACCGCACGCATTGCTTGGCACGGGGACAATGAGGAATACAAACGCAGTTACCGTAACGACAAAAACGAAGAGGAAATGGCAGCGCAGAAAACAAACACCAAAACACTAACACAGGGAACGAAAAGAGGTTCGACACCAGATGACTATACAGCCGAAATCCGCCTGGGTGAGAAAAATCCAACATAATAGAACTAAGTTCAACAGTACAGGAGGTACAAATGAGGTTTCCTCGTTCAGGTTTAAGATACGAACACGTACAACCAAAGGATGCCTAACATGGCCCGAAAATACGGTTAGATGAGAAACAAGCCGCTCTTGTCGAAAGACGAGGCTAACAGAGAGCACTAACGCACCATTCCTAACGATTTAAGCAGAAAAAATTTAGAATTACTAGTCAAAAGCAGAAAATTTTACTTAAGTTACAGTGGCTGATGACCGTGATTGCCATAGCAAGAACTAAAACGGTAGGCCAGCGTCACGCAATCGATCAAGTACAGCCTTCAGATGATCAACGTGTTCCTCGAAGGACTCAGAATAGATCACCACATCGTCAAGGTAGTGGTACACAAACTTGAATTTAATTTCAGAAAACACCTTGTCCAGAAGTCTGCTCAACACAGCGGCTCCGGTGGATAGGCCAAACGGGACACGGGCATACTCAAACAGGTTCCAGTCAGTGGAAAAAGCAGTAACATGCCTGGATTCCGGAGAGAGGGGAATTTGGAAGTAAGAAGAATTTAAATCGAGGATCGTGAACACCTTCGCGTTGCGAAACCAACTAAAGCAAGTATGAAGGTCCGGTAAAGGAATGGATTGCAAAACAACCTTTTGATTAAGAGCCCTATAGTCGACCACCGGCCGAAAACCACCGTTAGGTTTTGGCACAAGAAATACAGGGGATGAGTAGGCAGAGATAGAAGGTTGGATAACACCTTCTTCCAACATCTTATCGATAATCTTCCGAAGTTCAGCCATCTTGGGCGGGGCAAGTCGATACGGGCTGGAACGCACCGGCACAGAATCGGTTAGCTCAATCTTGTTTTCCATCAAATGGGTTACACCCAACTTGTCAGTAAATACATCACTATACTCCTGACATAACCTCTTAATGGCATCCTTTTGAAGACTCGTTAAATTTTCCAGATCGAGATCCTCAATAGTCATAGGTTCACTAACAGAATTGACAGCAGGAGAAGATAAAACCGGGTTAAATGATAACTTACTTTGCGGATTTAACTTAAACCATAAGTTGCGAGCACCAAAATCAAGAAGCATACCAACGTGGGACATGAAATTAGCTCCAATGACCACAGAACAAGAAAGATTTCTGGCAACAAAAAATTTAAACTTTCAAGAAAAATTTAGAATATGGATTTTGACTGTCATACTACCCAAAATATTTAAGTTTGAACAATTTGCCGAAATAAAAGATTCATTGTTAGGCTCTAACTCAGGAAATTTGCAAACACTCTTCATAGATAAAAACCAGTCCTCGCTTATAAAGGATGCGACACTACCAGAATCAAGCAATGCAGAAACGGGCTCGTCATTAACACAAATTTCAATAAACGGGGATATTCCTTTAGCCACAGGAGAAATTCCAAAATCATTACTCACTCTAAAACGATTACAATTAGATGACGAGGACACCCGCACCACAGGTTTGACATTATGTTTAGAATTAGGCTGACTTGCCACGACATTGCTCACCGACATGTTAGGTAGGTCAGCGACATAAGCAGAATTAGCACGTGATGAATTAATTTTCAAAGAGTTATCAAAATTTTCATTAGTAGGGCGACCAGAAACTTCACACGGTTTTCCCAAACTCTCATGCACAGAAATATCCTTAGAAGTAACATCCGAATTGGTCTCCACAACATTTCGTCATTGGCGATACACAACCTGGTTACTCGGACACACCTTCTTAACATGTCCCACGCCACCGCACGTGTGGCACTTAATATTGGGTCTTGGGTGGAACATAACCTTAGGCGGGGGACGAGACATCAAGGAAGGAGGGGGACGAGACATCAAGGAAGGAGGAGGAACATTAGCTACACGAAGGGAATCTGCATGTTTCACAGCCATAGCCTCTATAATGACCTGTTTTAGCTCGACAAATGACGAAGGCCTGGTACACATAGTCATGTATGACCTATATTGAGGCGACAACCAATTTACAATCGATGACACCAACTGTCGTTCAGTTAAAGGGGATGCAAATACCTGGGCATACACCTTAATGTCACTGACATAGTCGCTAAGTGACTCGTCCAACCTTTGGACACGATATAAAAACTTTTGCTCGAGAGTACTAAGGGCACTCGCAGGGACAAAAAACCACAACACTTCCCTAATGAACATGGCTAAGGACATGCGGAGGTGGATAGCTTCAATCAGCTTATCGCGCAGCATACCGGATGCAACAGGATACAACAGTTGGAAAATCTGAATTTCCGACATCCCAAAAATCGAGGCATGGTTACCCAATTCGACCACTTGCTTTAAAAATAGGACCACTTGGGTAACGTCATCTAGGTCGAAACTCTTTAACTTAGTTAAGAAACAAGAAATAGGATGAGGAATCGACCCATAATTAACGGTAGGGGAGTACGTAGCATTAGGAAAAGAGACATTGTTACCAGGGTAGCCCGCTCGCACACCCTCTACAGGAGACAAAACATTTACATTGCTAGAGAAAGAACTGGGATGCAACGGGTCGGCAGTACCCAGGAAATCATTAGGTGACCTAACATGAGAAGAATGACCGTATGCTGGGTTAAGAGGTCTGGGCGAGCCAGAACCAGACAATAGAGGGGCAGGCAAACCACTACTAGAAATCGATCCCAAAACCTCAGACCTAGTAAACAGAGGTGATTCACGTTCAACCCCAGAAGAACTCTCCAAATTCACAAGGTTATCTCTTAAGTCAATTAAATCGAAAACACTATTATTGTCGGCCATTTTAAAAACACAGAATGCAGACAGACAATACAGAAGGAAACAAATTTTAGGAATTACGAGGACAGTTTACACTTTCACAACAATACCATAACTACCAATTACCAACACCATAGATTAGGCTGACACTCGAACACCGCCACCATATTATACAAGATCATGCACAATGCTGCCCACAACTGCATACGTCACCGCCTGCTTGGCTCGAGAACAGGAAGCCAAATTACAAAAATTGCCACAAAGCACATGGCGAACAGCATCAGACTGGGCTCCAGGATGCCTTCACTCGTAGCATGTAGGCTATCAGAATATTACCAAATCCACATTTCCCATGCCAAGAACACATGCCAGCCACTTACCGAGCATTTTTTTGCAGTGGGAAAGTTGCATCTCAAACAGGATAAAATACAGCCGCAAATACCTCGCTTGGAACAGGTCACTGTTATCTCACCACATGGATATTCAGAGGCAAACATGAAATTAAACAAACGACAAGGATTAGCTTTAAATAACAACCAAGTGCACTGACATGACACATCCCACCAACAACCGCTCCATCAGCACTAGAAGGGTCCATAAAACGAGCCTGCGGGTATTGAGGAGGGGATAGTTTCGGAAGCGAACTCGAGCTCGCTCTGCTACCAAAATGACCCGTGGATGGCCAGCGTGGATGGGCCAACTTACCTTAATTCAAGAGGTCCGCCTAGCTTCAGCAAAATCACCTCCAGAAGACATGTCCCAACAGAAGAACACCAAAAGGGGAGGAAGGAAAGTGGAGAAGGGGAACGCACAGGCTATTCTACAGACACCCCCCAACAACCAACAGAACTGCTGCCGACGAAATAATGCCCAAACAGTTGCTTAAAAATTTAAAATAAAAATTTAATTGTTAAAATTTAAAGAACACCTCCACCAGAAAACAGAACATGCATCAACCAGCATAATTTACAAACAAGGCAAGAGACCGCTTAACATGCTTGCTTGCAAAGCAAACAAATGAAAAGAATTAAATTAAAATTAAAATGTTAAAGCCCAAAGATTAAAAAAAAATATACAGGCATAATTAATTGAGAAAGGGCTTGATAATTTACAAGGGAATGCAATACCGATCCGACATGCAGTGATCCAGGCCACGACATAAAACGAAAAAATTTAAAATTAAATCTATCTATATATATAACAAGTAGTTCCGTGAAGAACTATACAGCCTATTTTCATATATCCTGCTCATGTTAATTGCCTCTATCAACATACAACATTTCAGTTTAATTGCTGTAACAGATTCGTAGATATTGAGAACCGTCTAAATATTTCAGATGGTCGCCAGGTTGGATTTTTATTTTTGTACTATTACATTAAGATTATTGTGTACGTGTGGTATTCAAACTTCAATCGCATGATTAGACAACAAGAAGTAAAAACGAGATTTTAAAATTACGCACAGCAGCCATCTTGTGATAATGCAAACCATTGAAATAAATTAGATGCCAGTGGATCAACATTTGTATAAGCATTTAACGTGCAACGTTTCACGGCACTCGGATAGTTAATTCGCGAGAAACGTCCATTTAAATATTTATACTTCGCGTCGCCGCCATGTTGGATTTGTGCTCACCAGGTTCCTGGAAGTCCTATAGGTGAACATATGTTCATAGTCTCTATGAACATTAAAAAATTTAGTTTGGTTGCTGTAAAAGATTCATAGATATTGAGAACCGTCTAAATATTTCGGGAGCTCACCATTTAGGAGTGTTATGTGTATAGGCCATAGAGTTATGTACCATTCAAAGACAATTATTGCCTAGGATCATTATTCAATCTTTCACTTCGATCGCATGATTACGACACAAGAAATTAAAACTTAATTTTAAAATTTCGCACAGCCGCCATCTTGAGGTTATGTAAGCAATTGAATTAAATTAGATGGCAGTGCATTACAATCTGCAAAATCAATTACTGTACCACATTTCACTGCGCTCAGAGAGTTAAATCACGAGAAAAGTCTATTAAAATATTTTAAATTCGCTTGGTCGCCATGTTCGTTTCGTACTTTACAGGTTTATGAAATATACATAGGTATACCTGTATCAGTACCCTTTATCACCGTACAAAATTGCAGGGTGATATCTGTAATAGTTTCGGAGATATAGAATGTCAGTGAAATATTTCGCACAGCCGCCATTTAGAGGTTATGCAAACAATTGAACTAAATTAGACTCCAGTGCATTACAATGTGTATAAGCATTTGCTGTACCAAGTTTCATTACATTTAGATAGTTAAATCGCGAGAAAAGTCTATTTAAATATCTCAAATTCGCTTGGCCGCCATGTTGGTTTTGTAGTCACCAGGTTTTTGAAAGTCTCATAGGTGAACTTCTAGTAGTGCCCTTTATCACCGTACACAATTTCAGGGCGATATCGGTAATAGTTTCGGAGATATTGAAAGCTAGTGAAATATTTCGCACAGCCGCCATGTTGGATTGGAGAGACGTAACAAAATTTGAAGGGCACGGTCGAGGTCGCCGGGAATAGTGCTATGAACTTCCCGAGTTTCATTGAAATCGCTCCAGCCGTTTCGATTTTATTAGGGGGGGACACACACACGAATCACACACACACGCACACACACACACACACACACACACACACGCACACACACACGGACAAAAGGTGATCTCATAAGCCTATTTTTTCAAAATTGAAAATAGGCTAAAAATCAATGTAACGTGATAGTTTGTCTGTCTGTGGGTATGTATGTCTCCTATGCGTTCATATACCATTCTTCCGATTGCGATGAAACTTGGGTGAGATGTTGAGTACACTCCAAGGAAGGTTTCTGACTTAGTAAATCCATTTTACAATAGGTAGCGCACGCGTAGATTCAACAAATGAGCGACGATGCGCGAAGCATTTCAACAAAGTCCCGTATGTGTTCATATACCATTCGTCCGATAGCGATGAAACTTGGGTGAGATGTTGTGTACACTTACGTTGTGCCCGTTCGTCCTGGGGATGCGATGACCCATCTGCTATAACATCACATCCCTGGAGTTCCAGGACAGAGCGGAGTTAAATGAACCTCTAGTCAAATAAGGAATGTGTCGGAAATTCAGCTGAGTTCGTGAAAAAGCAGTGGGTTTCACGAGACAAAGTATCTCTAGGGTCGTTACGGGCTTAAGTTAATAAAAATAATTCAAATATAAATGGGCGCCATCAACTGAATTCCTAGCAAAACCACTTCCTTTCCGGATAAGCCTTACTCAAGACAAGGAAAGAAAAAGGAACATCACACCATCATCAGATCACAACTAAGATAAAAACAAATTTATTTTACTTTGATAGTCAGACAGACATTTTAAATATAATTCCTACCTAAGAGTATGGTCGAATGCAAAGTTAAATTGTCCAAAAATCGAACCATCTCCTTTCTAATGCAAAATTATTTCAATCCACATAACAAGAAAAATGTATAAAGTTCTCTTGGGTTCTCAGGATCACTGTAGCACTATGTCTTTCGTCACTGACATTTGTGAAACCTGAGACCTAATTCTCTTTAATTTAACATCAATGTGGATTTAATTAAGTTATTAAGCTGTCTAAACATACACATATAATAATCACTCATGTTAAATATCACATAAATTATGGTTTGCATGGTATAATTTGAACGTAGAACATGTTAATCAAATGTTCCTAAACATTGATTAATTAATTTACAATATTTACATCGTCATTAATCTCTTATCTGTGAATTACAGAAAATTCAAATTCTCATCGGTTATCATCATCATTATTATCAAAATTAAATATTTCTCACATTAATTCTCACTTCAAAATTCCAAATATTCCTGTCAGAATCGTTAATTCATCACCATTACATCATTTAAATTCACATTTTAAGTTGCAATTCCTTCGAATCATCTCTCAATTAAATTTATTTAATTCCATAAAAATTCATTAATCATCAGCTTCTTTAATTAATCATCACCTTCTAATTCAGTTATTCATCATCATTACAATCGTCTAATAATTCATTTCAATCAGTTTAATCAATTCAATCTTTAATTCATCCACTTATTTAATTCATCGATTTATTTCAAAATTTAATTTATCAACTTATTTAAATTTCAATCATCTGGTTATTTAGATTATTATTTCATCTAGTCATTCTGATTTTTATTTCATTAGGTCAGATCGTTAATATGCTTAAATCTCAGATTATTATTTCATTAATTATTATTTTCAGAAAATCTTGTATTATAAACTTCATTTATTTGTTTAATTTCCTAACAAATTGTTTAATATGGTTTATAGAACGTTGTCTTACAGTTTTATTACTTCCAAGTTATATCTCGTATTTAATTATCATGCCAAAAATATTATTGTCTCCACGACATCACGTTGGATCTAACTATCCACAACGACATTATATTTCTTCAATATTCCAAATATCACATTTGAATATAAGAATTGCTACAAAAACTCCATAAATATTCAGCACATACAGCATGAATCTCAACAAATACGCTAGACTGGGTACAACAACCTCATGTCCGCTTCAAAATACATTATCAACGTTGCAACTATCAAATGGCAAATTCCACAAAATGCCTATCACAAACTTCATTTAACCACGTTGCATGATCTACAAAAATATATAAATGGCTTCAAATTATTAACGCACATAATCTCCAATGACTGTAATTACTCTGATCATATCTAGACAACTTCTTAAACAATTGGAAAAACATTACTTCAGTAATTTAATATCTGCTTTCAAATAACATAAATTCTCTTTCACAAGTTTCATAATTCACATCGTAGAAAAACACCAATGTGCTATAATCTCTCACATCAAAATCTGCAATACTGATCTGCCTTAAAATAATTATGACCATTAATGATTAATCTTACAAGATTAAATTACTTTAAATCCTTCTCAAAGGTATCAAACACAATTATAAAAAATCATCAAAGCATCAGCTGTAACAGCTGTTAAAACTGAAATTACTCTCAAAAGAGTATAGCAACAACATATTGGATTGGCAAACAAGAATTACTAAATGCAATCCTGTTGACATTTATCGTTACTTTATTTAACAAAATTTCGACTGATATGTGACTAGTAGTTCCTTGTTTAATTCACTTACATCTCGTGTACATTCGGATGATAAAATGAGTACCTCAATGGCGAGTAAGATGTGTAACCACCGTACAATCGTATAAATACGAAGGACCTCGCCCCGTCGACTTGGATGATAGTTCCCTAAACGGTGGGTAAGGTGAGTAGCCACCATACAATCGTATAAATACGAAGGACCCCACCTCGTGGACTATATGAATGAATGTACTAGAAAGGAATCAACAAGTTTCTAGTTGTCATATAAAAGCGACGTTCATTCACTAAAGTGAATAACTTCTTAATATCTCCAAACAATCCAATGGAAAAAAAAATCCCTACTGATGAATAATACACACTCGCTAGTATGCAATGAACTGACGAAGTAGTTTCTGATAATCAATTGCAGATCACGAGTTCGAAATACTCGCTACTCAAAAAAAACTATCCATGAAAAATATCCTAGCTGGAAAAATGTCTATAAGACCAAACATCTTCTTAATAAAGCCAAACAACGGTGAGAATATCGAATAATGATGCCTGCCATATCATATGGTCACTCCATATTCTAGCAAATTCGAAGTATATAAATTCAAACCATGTCTTAATAATCAAATCACTCCTATTAGAAAAATATACATGTGTGCCCAGTATTCATGAAAATAATCGTATCAGGTAGATAGAACTCTTACAATACCTTTCATTATCAGTTGTAATATAATTTCCAAGATCGTCGATTTTCCCTACCTAAAGATTTCTCGTAAGATCGGCGTGAATATCATTTCATCCATGAAATGACGCTTTCCTTCGAAATCCCAAGCGAATCAGCTGTTGGACTCCTCTCGTCAGGAACCGAATCCATCGCTCTGTGGTGCCATCTTGTCTCTATTCACGTTTACTCGCTCATGTTGAACCTCGGATTACCCATAGCGGATATCGTCCAACTCCTTCTCGAAAAGTTCATGGAAACAGCGGACCCCCTACTCTTCTTCTAATATACGCCACTGTTCCGATAAATGTTCAGTTTGAGAATTGTAAGTCCACTCTCAACTTACTGCAAAGTTCGACTTGAGTAAAATAAAAATTTTACTAGATAGTGTTCAAGATTACGATACACCCTGTATCTGTCTGTAATATGTAATCCATGAAAATTGTATAAGATAAAAATCTTATATATGCACGCTGTAATGTTCATCAGAGCCTATGCCAAACATTCAGTTTACTTGGAATAGTAAAAAGTCGCTTTGAATGTATTATATAACAGCATGGTTATAATGTTATTTGTGAAAGCCTGTGTTCGAACAACGTCGAAATGAAGCTTGAAATAAAGTCTTCATATGCGATCAGTGTGGTTTTGAAATACCCCGGCTATCTACAATTGTATTCTCGGCTAGGTCGCCTGTATCAACGACCCACGCGGCCTCTGTTGCTCGGTGATGCGAGAAATGTCGCCTACACTTGCCGTGACGGTTTACGTGTGTTGCGTGACCTTCAATGCCCGTCTCGCTGTGCTATAGAGCTGCTCTGTACTGCTCGTCTCATAGAGCCCAACTGAACTGCTCAGCGCTGTGTTCCAGCTTATGAGCTCCGTGCGGCACGTGGCTAATTCTCCCCCACCACAGTGCTCCTACGTCACGAAGATAGTCTCGAACCCGACTCCTCTCGGCTGTTCTGTTATACAATAACTTATTTCCATAAAATTATTTCCACATATAATGCATGTCATATATACTCTTCTAAGTTGTTTTAACTTATTATAATCCCATATATATTTCAATAAAGTTTCACATCTTTATTAATAATTCTATCTTCTTACAGATTTCAATGCCTCCTTGATTCTTGACCTCCTACGTCATCTTGGCTTTCTTCTTGACGCGATCGATGCGCTATCATATCAGCTTGCCTTCCAAAACCTCAACTACAGCTTAATGTCAGCTGGCGTAGCCGATAGCCTAAAATAGGTATCGGGTACAACGTGAAGGTTTCAAAATTAGTGAATACATTTCACAGTAGATAGCGCACGAGTAGATTCAACAAATGAGCGACGACACGCAAAGCGTTTCAACAAAGTCCCGTATGCATTCATATACCATTCGTCCGATAGCTATGAAACTTGCGTAAAATGTTGTGTACACTGCAGGGAAATTTTCTGGCTTAGTACATCCACTTTACAATAGGCAGCGCACGAGTAGATTCAACAAATGAGCTACGACGCGCGAAACATTTCAACAAAGTCACGTTTGCGTTCATATACCATTCGTCCGATAGCGATGAAACTAGGCTGAGATTTTTTGTGCACTCCAGAGAAGGTTTCTAGCTTAGTAAATCCCTTTAAAAATAGGTAGAGCACGAGTAGAATCAACAAATGAGCGACGACGCGCGAAGCGTTTCAACAAAGTCCCATATAATTTCATATACCATTCATCCGATAGCGATGAAACTTGGGTGAGATGTTGTGTACACTCCAGGGAAGGTTTCTGGCTTAGTACATACATTTTACAATAGGTAGCGCACCAGTAGATTCAACAAATGAGCGATGACACGCGAAGCGTTTCAACAAAGTCCCGTATAAAGTCATATACCATTCGTCTGATAGTGATAAATGTTTGGTGAATTGTTGTGTACACTCCAGGAGAGGTTTCTGGCTAAGTAAATCCATTTGACAATACGAAGCGCACGTTTATGTTCAACAAATGAGTGACTACGCGCGAAGCGTTTCGACAACGTCCCGTATACGTTCACATACCATTCATACGATTGTGATGAAACTTGGGTGAGATGTTGTGTACACTCCAGGGAAGGTTTCTGGCTGAGTACCTCCATATTACAATATGTAGCGCAAGAGTAGAATCAACAAATGAGCGACGACACGCGAAGCGTTTCAACCAAGTCCCGTATGCATACATGTACAATTCGTCCGTAGCTATGAAACTTGGGTGAGATGTTGTGTACACGTCATGGAAAATTTCTGGCTTAGTAAATCCCCTATACAATATGCAGCGCACAAGTTGATTCAACAAATGAGGGACGACGCGCGAAGCGTTTCAACAAAGTCCCGTATAAGGTCATATACCATTCTGCCGTTAGCGGTGAAACTTGGGTGAAATATGGTGGACACTCCAAGGAAGGTTTCTGGCTTAGTAAATACATTTCACAGTAGGTAGCACACGAGTAGATTCGACAAATGAACGACGACACGCGGAGCGTTTCAATACAGTCCCCTATGTCTTCATATCCCATTAGTCCGATAGCGATGAAACTTGGGTGAGATGTTGTGGACACTTACGTGACGGTTTCTAACTTAGTAAATACATTTTACAGTAGGTAGCGCACGAGTAGATTCAACAAATGAGTGACGGAGCGCGAATCGTTTAAACAAAATCAGGTATGCGTTCATATACTATTCATCCGATTGCGATGAAACATTGATCAGTTATTGTGTACCCGCCAGGGAAGGGGACTTAGTAAATCCATTTCACAATAAGTAGCGCAAGAGTAGATGCAACAAATGGGTGACGACGCGCGAAGCGTTTCAACAAAATCCCCTATTGCGTTCATATAACATTCTTCGATTGCGAAGAAACCTTGATGAGTTATTGTGTACACGCCAGGGAAGGGCTTCGACTTAGTAATACATTTCTCAATAGGTAGCGCACGAGTAGATTCAACAAATGAGTGACAGCGCACGAATCGTTTAAACAAAAACCCCTATACGTGCATATACCATTCATCCGATTGCGATGAATCATTGATGAGTTATTGTGTACACGCCAGGGAAGGGTTTCGACTTAGTAAATCCATTTCACAATAGGTAGCGTACGAGTAGATTCAACAAATGAGTGACAACGATGAAACTTTTGAAAGTTGTTGTGCACGCTCCCACGAATGGTTCTAAATTAGAAAATCCATTTTACGATAGCTTAGAGGCAGTTAACATGTTGTGTATCCAAAAGCACTTCAAGAAACAGAATTTCAACGCCAACACTTTCTTTGATTGGCATTGCAACGCATGCCGGGTACAGCTTGTATCTATATATATAAAAATCAATGTAACGTGATAGTTTGTCTGTGAGTGTGTATGTCTCCTATGCGTTCATATACCATTTGTCCGATTGCGATGAAACTTGGGTGAGATGTTGAGTACACTCCAAGGAAGGTTTCTGACTTAGTAAATCCATTTTACAATAGGTAGCGCACGCGTAGATTCAACAAATGAGCGATGATGCGCGAAGCATTTCAACAAAGTCCCGTATGTGTTCATATACCATTCGTCCGATTGCGATGAAACTTGGGTGAGATGTTGAGTACACTCCAAGGATGGTTTCTGACTTAGTAAATCCATTCTACAATAGGTAGCGCACGCGTAGATTCAACAAATGAGCGACGATGCGCGAAGCATTTCAACAAAGTCCCGTATGTGTTCATATACCATTCGTCCGATTGCGATGAAACTTGGGTGAGATGTTGAGTACACTCCAAGGATGGTTTCTGACTTAGTAAATCCATTCTACAATAGGTAGCGCACGCGTAGATTCAACAAATGAGCGACGATGCGCGAAGCATTTCAACAAAGTCCCGTATGTGTTCATATACCATTCGTCCGATAGCGATGAAACTTGGGTGAGATGTTGAGTACACTCCAAGGAAGGTTTCTGACTTAGTAAATCCATTTTACAATAGGTAGTGCATGCGTAGATTCAACAAATGAGCGACGATGCGCGAAGCATTTCAACAAAGTCCCGTATGTGTTCATATACCATTCGTCCGATTGCGATGAAACTTGGGTGAGATGTTGAGTACTCTCCAAGGATGGTTTCTGACTTAGTAAATCCATTTTACAATAGGTAGCGCACGCGTAGATTCAACAAATGAGCGACGATGCGCGAAGCATTTCAACAAAGTCCCGTATGTGTTCATATACCATTCGTCCGATAGCGATGAAACTTGGGTGAGATGTTGAGTACACTCCAAGGAAGGTTTCTGACTTAGTAAATCCATTTTACAATAGGTAGCACACGCGTAGATTCAACAAATGAGCGACGATGCGCGAAGCATTTCAACAAAGTCCCGTATGTGTTCATATACCATTCGTCCGATAGCGATGAAACTTGGGTGAGATGTTGAGTACACTCCAAGGATGGTTTCTGACTTAGTAAATCCATTTTACAATAGGTAGCGCACGCGTAGATTCAACAAATGAGCGACGATGCGCGAAGCATTTCAACAAAGTCCCGTATGTGTTCATATACCATTCGTCCGATAGCGATGAAACTTGGGTGAGATGTTGAGTACACTCCAAGGAAGGTTTCTGACTTAGTAAATCCATTTTACAATAGGTAGCACACGCGTAGATTCAACAAATGAGCGACGATGCGCGAAGCATTTCAACAAAGTCCCGTATGTGTTCATATACCATTCGTCCGATAGCGATGAAACTTGGGTGAGATGTTGAGTACACTCCAAGGATGGTTTCTGACTTAGTAAATCCATTTTACAATAGGTAGCGCACGCGTAGATTCAACAAATGAGCGACGATGCGCGAAGCATTTCAACAAAGTCCCGTATGTGTTCATATACCATTCGTCCGATAGCGATGAAACTTGGGTGAGATGTTGAGTACACTCCAAGGAAGGTTTCTGACTTAGTAAATCCATTTTACAATAGGTAGCGCACGCGTAGATTCAACAAATGAGCGATGACACGCGAAGCGTTTCAACAAAGTCCCGTATAAAGTCATATACCATTCGTCTGATAGTGATAAATGTTTGGTGAATTGTTGTGTACACTCCAGGAGAGGTTTCTGGCTAAGTAAATCCATTTGACAATACGAAGCGCACGTTTATGTCCAACAAATGAGTGACTACGCGCGAAGCGTTTCGACAACGTCCCGTATACGTTCACATACCATTCATACGATTGTGATGAAACTTGGGTGAGATGTTGTGTACACTCCAGGGAAGGTTTCTGGCTGAGTACCTCCATATTACAATATGTAGCGCAAGAGTAGAATCAACAAATGAGCGACGACACGCGAAGCGTTTCAACCAAGTCCCGTATGCATACATGTACAATTCGTCCGTAGCTATGAAACTTGGGTGAGATGTTGTGTACACGTCATGGAAAATTTCTGGCTTAGTAAATCCCCTATACAATATGCAGCGCACAAGTTGATTCAACAAATGAGGGACGACGCGCGATGCGTTTCAACAAAGTCCCGTATAAGGTCATATACCATTCTGCCGTTAGCGGTGAAACTTGGGTGAAATATGGTGGACACTCCAAGGAAGGTTTCTGGCTTAGTAAATACATTTCACAGTAGGTAGCACACGAGTAGATTCGACAAATGAACGACGACACGCGGAGCGTTTCAATACAGTCCCCTATGTCTTCATATCCCATTAGTCCGATAGCGATGAAACTTGGGTGAGATGTTGTGGACACTTACGTGACGGTTTCTAACTTAGTAAATACATTTTACAGTTGGTAGCGCACGAGTAGATTCAACAAATGAGTGACGGAGCGTGAATCGTTTAAACAAAATCAGGTATGCGTTCATATACTATTCATCCGATTGCGATGAAACATTGATCAGTTATTGTGTACCCGCCAGGGAAGGGGACTTAGTAAATCCATTTCACAATAAGTAGCGCAAGAGTAGATGCAACAAATGGGTGACGACGCGCGAAGCGTTTCAACAAAATCCCCTATTGCGTTCATATAACATTCTTCGATTGCGAAGAAACCTTGATGAGTTATTGTGTACACGCCAGGGAAGGGCTTCGACTTAGTAATACATTTCTCAATAGGTAGCGCACGAGTAGATTCAACAAATGAGTGACAGCGCACGAATCGTTTAAACAAAAACCCCTATACGTGCATATACCTTTCATCCGATTGCGATGAATCATTGATGAGTTATTGTGTACACGCCAGGGAAGGGTTTCGACTTAGTAAATCCATTTCACAATAGGTAGCGTACGAGTAGATTCAACAAATGAGTGACAACGATGAAACTTTTGAAAGTTGTTGTGCACGCTCCCACGAATGGTTCTAAATTAGAAAATCCATTTTACGATAGCTTAGAGGCAGTTAACATGTTGTGTATCCAAAAGCACTTCAAGAAACAGAATTTCAACGCCAACACTTTCTTTGATTGGCATTGCAACGCATGCCGGGTACAGCTTGTATCTATATATATAAAAATCAATGTAACGTGATAGTTAGTCTGTGGGTGTGTATGTCTCCTATGCGTTCATATACCATTCGTCCGATTGCGATGAAACTTGGGTGAGATGTTGAGTACACTCCAAGGAAGGTTTCTGACTTAGTAAATCCATTTTACAATAGGTAGCGCACGCGTAGATTCAACAAATGAGCGACGATGCGCGAAGCATTTCAACAAAGTCCCGTATGTGTTCATATACCATTCGTCCGATTGCGATGAAACTTGGGTGAGATGTTGAGTACACTCCAAGGATGGTTTCTGACTTAGTAAATCCATTTTACAATAGGTAGCGCACGCGTAGATTCAACAAATGAGCGACGATGCGCGAAGCATTTCAACAAAGTCCCGTATGTGTTCATATACCATTCGTCCGATAGCGATGAAACTTGGGTGAGATGTTGAGTACACTCCAAGGAAGGTTTCTGACTTAGTAAATCCATTTTACAATAGGTAGCGCATGCGTAGATTCAACAAATGAGCGACGATGCGCGAAGCATTTCAACAAAGTCCCGTATGTGTTCATATACCATTCGTCCGATTGCGATGAAACTTGGGTGAGATGTTGAGTACACTCCAAGGATGGTTTCTGACTTAGTAAATCCATTTTGCAATAGGTAGCACACGCGTAGATTCAACAAATGAGCGACGATGCGCGAAGCATTTCAACAAAGTCCCGTATGTGTTCATATACCATTCGTCCGATAGCGATGAAACTTGGGTGAGATGTTGAGTACACTCCAAGGATGGTTTCTGACTTAGTAAATCCATTTTACAATAGGTAGCGCACGCGTAGATTCAACAAATGAGCGACGATGCGCGAAGCATTTCAACAAAGTCCCGTATGTGTTCATATACCATTCGTCCGATTGCGATGAAACTTGGGTGAGATGTTGAGTACACTCCAAGGATGGTTTCTGACTGAGTAAATCCATTTTACAATAGGTAGCGCACGAGTAGATTCAACAAATGAGCGACGATGCGCGAAGCATTTCAACAAAGTCCCGTATGTGTTCATATACCATTCGTCCGATAGCGATGAAACTTGGGTGAGATGTTGAGTACTCTCCAAGGATGGTTTCTGACTTAGTAAATCCATTTTACAATAGGTAGCGCACGCGTAGATTCAACAAATGAGCGACGATGCGCGAAGCATTTCATCAAAGTCCCGTATGTGTTCATATACCATTCGTCCGATAGCGATGAAACTTGGGTGAGATGTTGTGTACACTTACGTGAAGGTTTCAAAATTAGTGAATACATTTCACAGTAGATAGCGCACAAGTAGATTCAACAAATGAGCGACGACACGCAATGCGTTTCAACAAAGTCCCGTATGCATTCATATACCATTCGTCCGATAGCTATGAAACTTGCGTAAAATGTTGTGTACACTGCAGGGAAATTTTCTGGCTTAGTACATCCACTTTACAATAGGCAGAGCACGAGTAGATTCAACAAATGAGCTACGACGCGCGAAGCATTTCAACAAAGTCACGTTTGCGTTCATATACCATTCGTCCGATAGCGATGAAACTAGGCTGAGATTTTGTGTGCACTCCAGGGAAGGTTTCTAGCTTAGTAAATCCCTTTAAAAATAGGTAGAGCACGAGTAGAATCAACAAATGAGCAACGGCGCGCGAAGCGTTTCAACAAAGTCCCATATAATTTCATATACCATTCATCCGATAGCGATGAAACTTGGGTGAGATGTTGTGTACACTCCAGGGAAGGTTTCTGGCTTAGTACATACATTTTACAATAGGTATCGCACCAGTAGATTCAACAAATGAGCGATGACACGCGAAGCGTTTCAACAAAGTCCCGTATAAAGTCATACACCAGTCGTCTGATAGTGATAAATGTTTGGTGAATTGTTGTGTACACGCCAGGAAAGGTTTCTGGCTAAGTAAATCCATTTTACAATACGAAGCGCACGTTTATATTCAACAAATGAGTGACTACGCGCGAAGCGTTTCGACAACGTCCCGTATACGTTCACACACCATTCATCCGATTGCGATGAAACTTGGGTGAGTTGTTGTGTACACTCCAGGGAAGGTTTCTGGCTGAGTACATCCATATTACAATATGTAGCGCAAGAGTAGAATCAACAAATGAGCGATGACACGTGAAGCGTTTCAACCAAGTCCCTTATGCATTCATGTAACATTCGTCCGTAGCTATGAAACTTGGGTGAGATGTTGTGTACACGTCATGGAAAATTTCTGGCTTAGTAAATCCACTATACAATATGCAGCGCACAAGTTGAATCAACAAATGAGGGACGACGCGCGAGGCGTTTCAACAAAGTCCCGTATAAGTTCATATACCATTCTGCCGTTAGCGGTGAAACTTGGGTGAAATATGGTGGACACTCCAAGGAAGGTTTCTGGCTTAGTAAATACATTTCACAGTAGGTAGCACACGAGTAGATTCGACAAATGAACGACGACATGCGGAGCGTTTCAATACAGTCCCCTATGTCTTCATATCCCATTATTCCGATAGCGATGAAACTTGGGTGATATGTTGTGGACACTTACGTGACGGTTTCTAACTTAGTAAATACATTTTACAGTAGGTAGCGCACGAGTAGATTCAACAAATGAGTGACGGTGCGCGAAGCGTTTCAACAAAGTCCCGTACGCGTTCATATACCATTGGTCCGACAGCGATGGAACTTGGGTGAGATATTGAGTACACGCCAAGGAAGGATTCTGGCTTAGTAAATCCACCATACAATAGGTAGCGCACGAATAAATTCAACAAATGAGTGACAACGCGCGAAGCGCTTCAACAAAGTCCCGTATGCGTTCATATACCATTCGTCCGATAGCGATGAAACTTGGGTGAGATATTGAGTACACTCCAAGGAAGGATTCTGGATTAGTAAATCCACGTTACAATAGGTAGCGCACGAGTAAATTCAACAAATGAGCGATGACGTGCGAAGCGTTTCAACAAAGACCCGTATGCGTTCATATACCATCCGTCAGATAGCGATGCAAATTGGGGGAGATGTTGAGTACACTCCAAGGGAGGATTCTAGCTTAGTAAATCCATTTTACAATAGGCAGCGCACGAGTAGATTCAATAAATGAATCACGGCACGCGAATTGTATAAATAACATCCCGTATGCGTTCAAATACCCCTCATCCGATTGCAATGCAATTCGGGTGAGTTGTTGTGCACACTGCAGGGAAGGTTTCTGACTTAGTAAATCCATTGTTCAATAAGTAGCGCACAGGTAGATTCAATAAATGAGTGTCGGCGTGCGAATCGTATAAATAAAATCCCGTAAGCGTTCATATACCATTCATCCGATTGCGATGAAACTTGAGCGAGTTATAGTGTACACTGCAGGGAACGTTTATGATTTTGTAAGTCCATTGTATAATAGGTAGATAGCGCACGAGTAGTTTCAACAAATAAGTGACGGCGCGCGAATAGATTCAACAAAGTTCCATCTGCGTTCATATAGGCCTACCATTAATCCGATTGCGATAACACTTGAGTGAGTTACTGTGTAGACTGCAGGGAACGTTTATGATTTAGTAAATCAATTGTACAATAGGTAGCGCACGAGTTGATTCAACAAATGAGTGACGGCGCGCAAATCGTTTAAACAAAATCCCGTATGCGTTAATATGCCATTCATCCGATTGCGTTGAAACTTTGATGCTTTGTTGTGCACACGCCAGGGAAGGTTTTCGACTTAGTAAATCCATTTTACATTAGGTAGCACACGAGTAGATGCAACAAATGAGTGACGACGCACGAAGGTTTTCAACAAAGTTCCATCTTGGTTCATATACCATTCATCCGATTGCGATGAAGCTTTGTGGAGTTGTTGTGGACGCTCCCACGAATGTTTCTAAATTAGTAAATCCATTTTACGATAGCTTGGAGACAGTTAACGGAAATTGAATAAAATATCGTGTATCCAAAAGCTTTTCAAGAAACAAAATTACAACGCCAACACTTTCTTTGGTTGGCATTGCAAGGCATGCCGGGTACAGCTTGTATAATATAAATCAATGTAACGTGATAGTTTGTCTGTGGGTATGTATGTCTCCTATGCGTTCATATACCATTCGTCCGATTGCGATGAAACTTGGGTGAGATGTTGAGTACACTCCAAGGAAGGTTTCTGACTTAGTAAATCCATTTTACAACAGGTAGCGCACGCGTAGATTCAACAAATGAGCGACGATGAGCGAAGCATTTCAACAAAGTCCCGTATGTGTTTATATACCATTCGTCCGATAGCGATGAAACATGGGTGAGATGTTGTGTACACTTACGTGAAGGATTCAAAATTAGTGAATACATTTCACAGTAGATAGCGCACAAGAAGATTCAACAAATGAGCGACGATACGCAATTCGTTTCAACAAAGTCCCGTATGCATTCATATACTATTCGTCCGATAGCTATGAAACTTGCGTAAAATGTTGTGTACACTGCAGGAAAATTTTCTGGCTTAGTACATCCACTTTACAATAGGCATCGCACGAGTAGATTCAACAAATGAGCTACGACGCGCGAAGCATTTCAACAAAGTCACGTTTGCGTTCATATACCATTCGTCCGATAGCGAGGAAACTAGGCTGAAATTTTGTGTGCACTCCAGGGAAGGTTTGTAGCTTAGTAAATCCCTTTAAAAATAGGTAGAGCACGAGTAGAATCAACAAATGAGCAACGGCGCGCGAAGCGTTTCAACAAAGTCCCATATAATTTCATATACCATTCATCCGATAGCGATGAAACTTGGGTGAGATGTTGTGTACACTCCAGGGAAGGTTTCTGGCTTAGTACATACATTTTACAATAGGTATCGCACCAGTAGATTCAACAAATGAGCGATGACACGCGAAGCGTTTCAACAAAGTCCCTTATAAAGTCATATACCAGTCGTCTGATAGTGATAAATGTTTGGTGAATTGTTGTGTACACTCCAGGAAAGGTTTCTGGCTAAGTAAATCCATTTTACAATACGAAGCGCACGTTTATATTCAACAAATGGGTGACTACGCGCGAAGCGTTTCGACAACGTCCCGTATAGGTTCACATACCATTCATCCGATTGCGATGAAACTTGGGTGAGATGTTGTGTACACTCCAGGGAAGGTTTCTGGCTGAGTACATCCATATTTCAATATGTAGCGCAAGAGTAGAATCAACAAATGATCGACGACACGCGACGCGTTTCAACCAAGTCCCGTATGCATTCATGTACCATTCGTCCGTAGCTATGAAACTTGGGTGAGATGTTGTGTACACGTCATGGAAAATTTCTGGCTTAGTAAATCCACTATACAATATGCAGCGCACAAGTTGATTCAACAAATGAGGGACGACGCGCGAAGCGTTTCAACAAAGTCCCGTATAAGGTCATATACCATTCTGCCGTTAGCGGTGAAACTTGGGTGAAATATGGTGGACACTCCAAGGAAGGTTTCTGGCTTAGTAAATACATTTCACAGTAGGTAGCACACGAGTAGATTCGACAAATGAACGACGACATGCGGAGCGTTTCAATACAGTCCCCTATGTCTTCATATCCCATTAGTCCGATAGCGATGAAACTTGGGTGAGATGTTGTGGACACTTACGTGACGGTTTCTAACTTAGTAAATCCACTATACAATATGCAGCGCACGAGTAGATTCAACAAATGAGTGACGGAGCGCGAATCGTTTAAACAAAATCAGGTTTGCGTTCATATACTATTCATCCGATTGCGATGAAACATTGATCAGTTATTGTGTACCCGCCAGGGAAGGGGACTTAGTAAATCCATTTCACAATAAGTAGCGCACGAGTAGATGCAACAAATAGGTGTCGACGAGCGAAGCGTTTCAACAAAATCCCCTATTGCGTTCATATAACATTCTTCGATTGCGAAGAAACCTTGATGAGTTATTGTGTACACGCCAGGAAAGGGCTTCGACTTAGTAATACATTTCTCAATAGGTAGCGCACGAGTAGATTCAACAAATGAGTGACAGCGCACGAATCGTTTAAACAAAACCCCGTATACGTGCATTTACAATTCATCCGATTGCGATGAATCATTGATGAGTTATTGTGTACACGCCAGGGAAGGGGTTCGACTTAGTAAATCCATTTCACAACAGGTAGCGTACGAGTAGATTCAACAAATGAGTGACAGCGATGAAACTTTTGAAAGTTGTTGTGCACGCTTCCACGAATGGTTCTAAATTAGAAAATCCATTTTACGATAGCTTAGAGGCAGTTAACATGTTGTGTATCCAAAAGCACTTCAAGAAACAGAATTTCAACGCCAACACTTTCTTTGATTAGCATTGCAACGCATGCCGGGTACAGCTTGTTAATAAAATAAAATTGGATCAGAAAATAAATCCATAATTTGCATGACGGAGAAAAACACAGGAACATTCACCAAAAACACAAAGTTAAACCAACAAAATTAATAAGAGCATATTAAGCTAACACCACAACACGTTTGAGTTTACCGCACGACGCCAAGAGAATACACTCAAGACCCGAGTGCATCCCGGCAAACAAAAACAAAACAAACATGGCCACCGAAGCAGACGACCACATGTCAAATCGAAATTACGGCAAATAATTAGCATTAAATTAATTTTAAAATCACCGGAGAGAAATAAAATGAGGAAAACAATTACATCTAAATACTATTAACATGAGGCAGGAGCATCGGATCGTAAATCAGATTAATAATATGCCAATCCCAAGATTGCCAAAAGAAAATAAATAATAACTTAAAACGTAAAATAAACTAGAAATGTGTCTCCAGAAGGTACGAAGAAAAAAATAACAAAATTAATATATATCTGGTAACATTATTAAAACAGAAATAAATTAGGCCTACCAGGCGAAACAAAACACAAGATCCAACATTTATACAAGGCCAATATAGGAGCTCCCATAATAAAATAAATAAAGGTTTAGAATAACATTACGTACCTTAAAAACTTCTCAGTGGAGACACAATAATAATAAATTAATCAACACACAATTTAAATAAAATATTATACGGTACTAAATTGCCTGAAAATGGCCAACCCAGCACATGCTTCGTTTGAAGTCACAAGCACTCCTGTTTGTATCTAGATGCGATTTGCATCTCATACTTCCTCTTCACGGCGAAACGATGAAAATTAAAGCCTTACGAGCACAGGCATTTTCTTAGTTGAATAGGTATTCATATTTAGTAATAGCTAGGGGCCAATGCCCCCAGCTGGAGAGATACTCTGTCACACCAGCTGGCTTCTTGCTTCCTCGACGACAGACAATCAATTCACAAGATGGCGGAGAATCACACGTCAGATACCGAACTGCATTCATGTAAATTGTTATTGTCCAATCACAGCATGACACCTCAAGCAACAATGTGATTATTATGTAATTAATTTGGCGGTATCATGTATACACAGTCCTTTGTTTCATGACGTAGAATATAATAAATAGCCTTCAAATATGACACGATTAGGTCGAGTTTATAAGGCACCACCAACACACTCTAGTGGTGAAGAAGGAGGAACTACGGCTAGCAGCGCCGAAGTCCGACAGCAGCTGCCATCTCGTGTTAAAATCGGAATCAAGCGACCAGGCGGTCGTTTCAGAGGTCGTGAAATCACATCCAGGGAAGATACATTTTTAAAAACGTTGGAACGGGCAATGCACGTAACATATATATTAGCATATTTAAATTAAGATTTGGAACTTTATGTATTATGGGCCTATGTGACTAATTCCGAGGGAAACAAACACAGGCGTGGATTTAGAGTTTGGCTTTGGGGGGCCACAGAATCGAAATTGTTAAGAAAAATGGTATCACTAACAACGCAATCACAAAATAACGAAACGTTCAAAACCAGACTAATTTTTTGCAAGCTACATGGATAGAAATATGATGCCTTAAGCGGACCAAAAATATTCGTACAAATTGCAACGGCGTGTTTTGCGACTTTTACATCGAGCTTCGAGAAAAGTATCAAGTTACAGTTTCGGCAAGTCGTGTTGGTACCGACAAAGGGAGAAAGTCACAGCTTAAATCGCCCACCAAGCTTGCAGTTTGGACGTCGGAAAAATTTGTTGGTGCGAAAATAGCCCCAAATTCCTATCCGTGCATTGCTGCACATTCATCGTGACATCACTATAGACATCGATTCGGTAATCACAAGGTTTGCTAAACAAAATAGACGAGTCGATTTTGTTATATAAATAATCGTTTTTATATAACAGGTATGAAGTTGTAAATATGTACAGTTGTAACAGAACATAATAATTGCAATAAAGATATTTTCAGTATTGGATAAAATAAAATAAAAAAACTGTTTTTCAGTTAAAATTCGTTAAGTTTTATTTGTCTGGTTATTGTCTTTTCGTTTATTGAGTTTGCAAAAAAAATGTTCTCCGCTTGGGGGGGTCTTGACCCCCGTGACCCCTCCCCCCTTCTCCCCTTGAATCTGCGCCTGAATGTGACGCGGTAACACAGCTGCGGCATCGTGCTAGTACAGTGGGAACAATCTATGCATTTTAAAACAAGCCGAAAGCGGTGACATTATTGTAGTTGTGTCGTGCGCGTTGACGAGGCACCAGCCATGTTGACAGGAGAAACGAATAGGCTCCGTTCCAACATTAAATGGATTCACAGTAACGTAGCTCAACGACCAAGATTTATTACAGAAAAAGGGGATGCAATAAAATTCATTGAATCGTTGTGAGTATACGCTAGGAAGGCGTGAACACAGATTTACATTTTGAAAGCTACTGCATTTCAATTGCCTTTAGTAATGACATCAGTGAAAGGTTAGGGACGGGTCATGTCGAGGTGGAGAATTACAACACCGTACATCTCAGGAGGGTGTGTTCAATTCAGGATTGTGGTGCAACGGCAAAATACACACCATTACCAAAATAAATAGTTACCTGTTAAAAGTTTGTGTGAACCCACTGTTCTTTTTGTAAATCCGAGAGCTAAATTTGGCAGCTTTGGTGGCGTAGTTGGTAGCGTACTGAGCTTCTATGCCCAAGTCGTCGGATTTTTTAAAGAGCGTTAATAATCCCTCAGTATGTCTTCCTTCGGAGGGGAAGTAAAGCCGGCGGTCCCATGTCATAGATTTATGACACGAAAAAAAACCTTCCTCTTGTGTGAAGCCAAAATTTGTAGGTTAGGTTTGATTAATGCTCTTAAGTTCCAACGTTCGTCACTGGGCGCTGGTTGCGATGGCATCCAGTAGTAGGGAAGTTCACACAGCTAGGTGTCATGGACGGTAGCATTTGGTATCGAAACTAGGAACTACTTTACATTATTGTCAGCAGTCCTTACTTGAATTAAAAATAGATAACACACACTAATACAGTCATCACAATTAACAACGGTTATCAGACAAATTCTACACACACCCAAAGTACACGGGGCTACATGACCGCGTTGTCGCAGTCTGTAAAGGCTCGGTCACACAGAACGCGGTCTACCGTCACCCGCTCATCTTGGTCGCGACGACGAGCGATCCGGTTGTACAAATTTACAGATTGCCCGCCTGACCGCCATGCCGCCTTCGATTGTGATAGTATTTATTGATACTGTGTGTTAATACATATACAGTATTTGTTCGACAGTTCACACGTACGTTATAAAAATGTAAAAAAAAAAAAAGGCTGAAGCATGGAATCGTGCAATTCCTCGAAACATTCTCGCGACATACGAAAATACTTGAAAACCCTATCTTCATGTGACTCCAGTTCGATACATAAGCGGCGGTGTTCTCCTAATTGCTCTCTCTCCTTATTGGTGTTTTGCACCCAAAATTGTATTTTCTTCTTTGTGTTTTGCAAAGCAAATAGGAGAAGGAGATGTTCTTCGTCCGAGCTCATACTCAATAATAATATCAAACAATACTTAGTATGAAAACACACTACATATTCTCTAGAAGGAAGCGACCAGACTGGACCGCTCACACAAAGGTATTGCGTCCTATGTGACACCCCATATCGCAGACCGCCGCGGCGAACGCAGGATCGCTTCCCGCTACGACAGACCGCTTTCGGTGAGGCCGAGCCATAAACTAAGGAACCAACCAACCAAACAGGGAGCTAAATTATGGCGTGGCAACTCGAACTATGGCCTTCAGCTACTGGCGATGTCGGTGCTAGCTTCACGTGTGGGATGGAGAGTGCACACAGAGGGGAGTTGTTGTAGTAATAGTAGTAGTAGTAGTAGTTCATTATTGTTAATGTGTTGATTGTTAGAACAAAGCTAGAATGAAGTATAGTTCCCTCTCTTTCCTGGTTAACGAGCGGCGACTAACGTAAGGCAGTAGCACGCTACCGACCAATAGAATGCTTCCTCTATCACTCCACGTAGACTCCAAAGACCCGCACTTGCGGCCACCTCGCGTGTCACGCAGGTGTCAAGTGTCCAGAGTTGCACATCTGCACGTAGTTCTGTCCAGTCTCACTGTTTGCTCTCAGTGGCTACGGTGGAAAGTTGACAACGCTGTGCCTCGCGCTGGGAAATCCTTGGCTCCAGGCAGACATGGAATGTTAACATGTCCACCCAACTAGATTTCAAAGGCGAGCTGCACGTTAACCAGGAAAGTGCAAGAACTATAACTGGTAGTGGAATTACAATAATGCTACATTTGGCAACACTAAAATAAACTCACTTCTTATTATAGTTTGTGGGCAGGGTAGCCGCCCTAGTCACATCCTTCGCAGCAGCAAACTGCATGCATCCTGAAACATGGGAACTAGAGAAACATCGGGAAGCTTACAACTTTGCATATCTACTGATGGACTTGAACTTTTGTGAGAAGCATAAATATTGTACACATTATTAACAAGTAGTTCTGTGAAGAACTATACAGCCTATTTTCATATATCCTACTTATGCTAATTGCCACTATCAACATACCAAATTTCAGTTTGATTGCTGTAATAGATATGTAGATATTGAGAACCGTCTAAATATTTCGGATGGTCGCCATGTTGGATTTTTATAGACTATATGTAGGTCTTAGAGTTATGTACTATTACATGAAGATTATTGTGTATGTGTAGTATTCAAACTTCAATCACATGATTAGGACACAGGACATAAAAAACAAGATTTTAAAATTTAGCACAGTCATCAACTTGTGAATATGAAAACAATTGAAATAAATTAGATGCCAGTGGATTAAAATTTGTATAATCATTTACCGTAGGCCTACCAAGTTTCACTGCGCTCGGATGGTTAAATCGCGAGAAATGTCCATTTAAATATTTATATTTCGCGTCAACGCCATGTTGGATTTGTGCTCACCAGGTTATTGGAAGTCCCATAGGTTTATTATTATTCGAGTCAAAACCACTACAACATACACAGAGGGATGATACACAATATTAAAAAGGAATTATACACAAAAAATATCTCGAATTAGATTGTCTTCGCCCAGAAACGGGCCACTGTCACACCGCTTTCATGGCCTTCCATTAACTCCTGCGTTGTGCAAGAACACGGGCACAGTTCACAGGAACACAGGTGTACCTTGGTCTGTCTCTCCCCACACTCACAGAGTCCCATAGGTGAACTACAGTAATGTTAATAGCCTTTATCAACATATAAAATTTCAGTTTGATTGCTGTCATAGAGTAATAGATATTGAGAACCGTCTAAATATTTCGGATGGTCACCACGTTGAATTTTTATGTTGGCCATAGAGTTATGAAATAATAGATGATTATTGCGTAGGTTCATTAATCAAACGTTGACTTCGATCGTATGGTTAGGACACAGGAAATAAATACTTAATTTTAAAATTTCGTACTGCCGCCATCTTGAGGTTATGTCAACAATTGAACTAATTTCGATGCCAGTGCATTATAATGTGTATAAACATTCGCTGTACCAAGTTTCACTGCGCTTGGATGGTTCAATCGCGAGAAAAATCAATTTAAATGTTTCAACTTGGCTTGGCCACCATGCTCGCTTTGTAGTTAACAAGTTTTTGAAAGTCTCATAAGTGAACTTCTCGTAGTGCCCTTCATTACCGTACAAAATGTCAGGGCGAGATCATTAATAGTTTCGGAGATATAGAATGCCGGTGAAAAATTCACACAGCCGCCATGATGGATTGATGAGACGTAATACAATTTGAAGGGCACGGTCAGGGTCGACTATGACCTCACCGAGTTTCATGGAAATCGCTCCAGCCGTTTAGAGTTTATTAGGGGCACATACACACAGACAGACACACGGACAAAATGTGATCTCATTCACCTATTAGCCTACTTTCGATTTTTGCAAAAAATGAAAGTAGACTTATGAGATCAACACAGGGCGAAAAAAAAGTGTATCTGTCTGTGTGTGTGTGAGTGTGTATGTGTGTGTGAGTGTGTATGTGAGTGTGTGTGTGAGTGTGTGTACTCTGAATGTCTGTCTGCCCCCCCTATCAATTCGAACACGGTGAACGTGAATTGAACGAAATTTGGTACAAAGGTAGCACTAGCAAAGGACAGCTCAGTGTCATGTTTTATATCGTCGCCATCTTGACAGAAACGTAATGGCGGCCACACAAATGTTCAAAGCTTAAATCAAATTACGACTAACCTAATCATCCGATCTCTACCAAATTTTGCAGCAACATACCTTTATGGGGGGAGCATCCTTTGACCAAACTAATAGGTCATCAGCGTAATAGTTTGCGGATGGCGGCCATCTTTGTGTGAAAATCGATTCCCCCTATTAATTCGAACACGGTGCAACCGAATGGAACGAAATTTGGTACAGAGGTAGTACTAACAAAAGGCACCTCAGTGTCATGTCTTATATCGCCGCCATCTTGATGGAAACGTAATGGCGGCCACACAAATGTTCAAAGCTTAAATCAAATTACGATTAACCTAATCATCCGATCTCTACCAAATTTTGCATCCTTTGACCAAACGAATAGGTCATTAGCCTAATAGTTTGCGGATGGCGGCCATCTTTGTGTGAATATCAATTCCCCCTATTAATTCAAACACGGTGAAACCGAATGGAACGAAATTTGGTACAGAGGTAGCACTAGCAAAGGGCATCTCAGTGTCATGTTTTATATCGCCGCCATATTGACAGAAACGTAATGGTGGCCACACAATTGTTCAAAGCTTATGTTAAATTACGACTAATATAACCATCTGATCTCTACCAAACTTTGCAACAACATACCTTTATGGAGGGAGCATCCTTTGACCAATCTAATAGGTTATTAGCCTAGTAGTTTGCGGATGGAGGCCATCTTTATGTCAAAATTGATTCCCCCTATTAATTCGAACAAGGTTGAACCGAATGGAACGAAATTTGGTACAGAGGTAGCACTAGCAAAGGGCACCTCAGTGTCATGTTTTATATCGCCGCCATCTTGACTGAAACGTAATGGCGGCCACACGAATGTTCAAAGCTTAAATCAAATTACGATTAACCTAATCATCCGATCTCTACCAAATTTTGCAACAACATACCTTTATGGAGGGAGCATCTTTTGACCAAACTAATAGGTCATTAGCCTAATATTTTGCGGATGGCGGCCATCGTTGTGTGAAAATCGATTCCCCCTATCAATTCGAACACGGTGAAACCGAATGGAACGAAATTTGGTACAGAGGTAGCACTAGCAAAGGGCACCTCAGTTTCATGTTTTATATCACCGCCATCTTGACGGAAACGTAATCGTGGCCACCCAAATGTTAAAAGCTAAAATGCAATTATGACCAACCTAATAATCTAGTCTCTACCAAATTTTGCAACAACATATCTTTATGTTGGAAGCATATTCTGACCAAACTGCAAGATCATCAGCCCAATAGTTTGCAGATGGTGGCCAAGTATGTGTGCAAATAGATTCCCCCTATCAATTCAAACACGATGAAACCGAATTGAACGAAATTTGGTGCAGAGGTAGCACTAGCGAAGGGCACCTCAGTGACATGTTTTATATCGCCACCATCTTGACGGAAACGGAATGACGGCCACCCAAATGTTGAAAGCTTAAATGAAATTACGACCATCCTAATAATTTGATCTCTACTAGATTTTGCAACAACATGCCTTTTTGTGGAAAGCATCTTATTGACTGACTACAAGGTCATCAGCCCAATAGTTTGCAAATAGCGGCCATGTATGTGTGCAAGTCCATTCCCCATAACAATTCAAACACGGTGAAACCGAATTGAATGAAATTTTTTAGAGGTAGCACTAGCAAAGGGCACCTCATATTCATGTTTAATATCCCTATAGCACGTTGTATTTCAACAAGCTACTACAACTAACATTCAATTATACTCCTTGAAAAGGACAAAGAGTTATAACAATACCAATGCATTTAGGAGAAAGTAGGCTATATGTTCTTTACTGAACATCTTGTTCATAAATGAAAATAGGCTAAAATGATATTTCGATTAATATTCATAAAAAGCAATAATTAAATATATATTCTATTTGCATGAAATCTGTTTTAATTATATTTTCTAGCACAATAAACAAAGTTGCAATTACTATTGAAAATATGCAAAATTAATTTAAAAAAATATGGAAAGAAGTAACTAAATAAACTTGAAAGATGCATTGATATCAACATGTCCATACGTGACTGCTTATAATATTCATATTTATGTGTGAGAAAAATAAAGTCTTGCTCTCCATGTTCTTATTGCCATTACTAGTGTCTCTCAAAAACTGGTTATGTTGATGGCTTTATCTGCATACAATCCTTTCATTTAACTAAATGAATGTACACGGCAAAGGAAGTAAAAAAGAGTAAAGAAGCCTCATTGGCGGCAGTGTAAAACATTTACCAGATTCAGGCAAACAAATATCTTTGGCGGAGGGATTAAACCCGACCCCCCCCCCCCCTTCTGTCTGTAGGCCACTGCTAAGAGTGTAGTCGACCTATAAAACCAATGATTTATATTTAGTTTTTAAGACATTATGTTCTTGCCAGTGACACTGTGTTTTAGATTGGCAAATAGAAAGTGCTGAGGAAGAGTTCGAAGTTAGAGCTCAAATTTGTACACCATTTGATTTTCAATTAAAACAATTAGTTCCGTGAAGAACTAAGCCTATTTTCATATATCCTACTGGGGGTGAAGCTGATTCCTGCACGTGGTGCCCCTGCATAGGTACATGGTCTCTTCTCCAGTACTGAACTGAACGTCAGCACTCCAAAAGCATTACATTGAAAGTTTCATAATGATTGGAAACCTACGGTCTTGATCAAGACCACATCTTGTGATCGTATCGGTCAACGTAGAAGGCTTGTCTGTTGCCAAAGAAGAAATCCTACAACATATTTGCAATGAACCTAGGTGTGATGTTTTATGTATACAAGAAACTCATCGAGATGACACCTTGAGCGACCCCATAGACAGTATGGTAGTGCTATATTTGTTCGGAATGACATAGCTGTCCTCTCTACCTCACATACAGAAGTAAACGATATTGAATTACTGTCTGTGGAACTGAATGATTGTATTGTATCGTCATTCTACAAATCTCCAGGAGCAGACTTCCATTTTTCACGTCCAGGTAACTACCCTACAACAATCAACAAGTTCACTTTATAGTTGGAGATTTCAATAGTCACAGTAACGTTTGGGTTGGGGTTATGTTGAGGACGACAGTAATGGTGAAGCAGTTTTGACTTGGGCTGATAGCAACCAACTTAATCTTGTCCACGATAATAAACTTCCACCATCTCTCAACAGTGGGCGTTCAAAACGTGGGTACAATCCCGACTTAATTTTTGTAAGCGTGGACATAGCTCACCAATCCAGAAAAACTGTTTTAAGTCCGAAACCAAATAATCAACACCTCCCCATAGGCTGCCAAGTGTTTGCAGCTATTATTCCTAGATTCACACCATTCCGAAGGAGATATAATTTCAAGGAAGCAGATTGGCAAAAGTTTGCCGATCTTCTTGATTCAGAAATTTTACGCATAACATCCTCAGTCTCCAACTATGACGAGTTTGTGGAAGCCGTGAAAACATCTTCAAGTCTCTCTACTCCCAGAGGTTGTCGAGTAAGCTATATACCTGGCTTGACAGAAGAATCCCGGAAGCATCTACATAACTATATCCGGCTCTTCAACGATAATCCTTGCAGCATGGAAACCATAACCGCTGGCCAAAATTTGTCCACAGCCTTAGCCAAATCCGAAAAAAAAGAACGTTGGATAGAGTTACTTGAGAACCTTGATATGTCTAAAAGCAGTAAGAAAGCCTGGCAGTTGCTGCGACGCTTGAACAACGACCCCACAATCATGGTCATGCAAATATTACACCAGATCAAATTGCTCTTCAGCTTGTTCAGAAAGGAAGGGCCAATTTTTCTAAAGATAGAACAAAACTCAAAAGAGATCCTGACTGTGAAAGCAACCACCTATCAAATGACTTCAGCCTGCAAGAACTTAGAACAGCAGTTAAGAATTGCAAAAATGGTAAAGCGCCTGGTCTAGATGACCTAATGATTGAGCAAATTAAACATTTTGGTCCCATCACGGAGAGATGGATTCTGCAGAAGCAGAAACAGATCCCTGCCATCTGGAGGAAAACCAAAGTTATTGCCTTACTCAAGCCTGGAAAGGATGCAGCTGATCCGAAGAACTATCGACCCATTTCGCTTCTTTGCCATTTGTATACAATCTATGAAAGGATGTTGCTAAATAGGCTTACTCCCATTGTTGAACATCATATCGTACCTCAACAAGCCGGTTTCCGACCTGGAAAGAATTGTACAGAACAAGTTCTTAATTTGACAGAACATATTGAAGAGGGATATGAAAAACGATACATTTCTGGGGCTGTCTTCGTGGATCTCACAGCAGCATATGATACCATTCAGCATCAACAACTACTGAACAAAGTCTACTACATCACCAGAGACATTAATTTCACCAGAACTTTGCAGACGCTTTTAGAAAATCGGCGATTCTATGTGGAGTTCCAAGGTAGAAAGAGTAGAAGGAGAAGTCAAAGGAATGGCTTGCCTCAGGGTAGTGTCCTTTCCCCCATATTGTTCAACATATTTACAAATGATCAGCCTCATCCTTCTATTACAAAGAGCTTCATCTATGCAGATGATCTTGCTTTAGTTACACAGGCCAGAGATTTTGAGGCAGTAGAAAACCAGTTGACTGTTGCTCTGAAGGACCTCTCTGAGTACTATAGAGTCAATAATTTGAGACCGAACCCTGCTAAAACTCAAATTTGTGCTTTCCACCTACGCAATCGAGAAGCCTATAGAAAGCTTATGGGAAGATAAAGAGCTTAAACATTGTTTCTACCCCAAATATCTGGGTGTTACCTTAGATCGAACGTTGACCTACAGTAAACACTGCACTAACACCAAGCAGAAAGTTGCTGCTCGTAACAACATCTTGCGGAAGCTTACTGGCAGTATATGGGGTGCAGATCCCAATTTACTAAGAACATCAGCCTTGGCTTTGTGTTATTCTGCAGCTGAATATGCATGACCTGTGTGGCGCAAATCATCTCATGCAAAGAAAGTTGATGTGGCTCTAAATGAAACCTGCAGGATTGTAACGAGATGTCTCAAAGCTACACCTATTGATAAACTCCACAAGCTAGCGGGAATTGCTCCTCCAGATGTAAGGCGTGATGTTGCAGCCAAATTTGAGAGACATAATGCAGAACATAACACTGATCATCTGTTACACGGTTACCAGCCACCACTTAGTAGGCTCAAATCTAGGAAATGCTTCATGAGAACTACTACTCCCCTCACCGGTCAGCCTGGAGCAGCCAGAGTATCTCAGTGGACAGCAAGATCTGATTGTAATGATTGGATGGCTCCTTCTGAGAACCTTCCTCCTGGTGGAAATCAAGTTTGGAGAGTGTGGAAGTCCTTAAATCGGCTCAGGAGTGGCGTCGGACGAACTAAGGACAACCTGTTCAAATGGGCTTTTGGAAGGAATCTTCCACTTTGTGTGACTGCGGGGAGGAACAGACAATTAAACACTTAATTAACTGTCCTAGTTGTCCTACATCATGTTCCACACAAGAGCTTGTTGATGCTTCAGACAACGCTGTTACTGTTGCACAATTTTGGGATGATATTGTTTAGTTTGTCATTTAAGATTTGTGTTACATTGTATTATATTCTATCAACCTTTGGTTTGTTTCCTATGTTTTTTTGCTGTGCTTATGACCCGAAATAAATAAATAAATATATCTTACTTATATTAGAGCCTCCGTGGCTTAGGCGGCAGCACGCCGGCCTCTCACCGCTGGGTCCGTGGTTCAAATCCCGGTCACTCCATGTGAGATCTGTGCTGGACAAAACGGAGGCAGACAGGTTTTTCCCCGGGTACTCCGGTTTTCCCTGTCAAAATTTCATTCCAGCAACACTCTCCACTATCATTTCATTTCATCTGTCATTCATTTAATCATTGCCCAAGAGGAGTGCGTCAGGCCTCGGCAGCCGGCACAGTTCATATCCTCGTCGCTAGATGGGGGGGGGGGGGGCGGCTTCATTCATTCCATTCCTGACCCGGTAGGAGACTGGAAGCAGGCTGTGGATTTTCATTCATCTTACTTATATTAATTGCCACTATCAACATACAAAATTTCAGTTTGATTGCTGTAATAGATTCGTAGATATTGAGAACCGTCTAATATTACGGATGGTCGCCATGTTGGTTTTTTATATATGTAGGTCTTATGTACTATTACATGAAGATTATTGTGTACGTGTAGTATTCAAACTTCAATCGCATGATTAGGACACGAGAAGCAAAAACGAGATTTTAAAATTTCGCACAGCTACCATCTTGTGGTTATGAAAACAATTGAAATCAATTAGATACCAGTGCATTAAAATATGTAATGAGGTTATGTAAACAAATGAACTAAATTAGATGCCAGTGCATTACAATGTGTATAACATTTTGCTGTACCAAGTTTCATTGCGTTTGGATGGTTAAATCGCGAGAAAAGTCTATTTAAAGTCTCAATTTCGCTTGGCCGCCATGTTGGTTTTGTAGTTACCAGGTTTTTGAAAGTCTCATAGGTGAACTTCTAGTAGTGCCCTTTATCACCGAACTAAATTTCAGGGTAATATCGGTTATAGTTTCGGAGATATTGAATGCTGGTAAAATATTTTGCACAGCCGCCATGTTGGATTGGTGAGACATAATAAAATTCGAAGGGCACGATCGGGGTCGGACGAATTAGTGCTGTGATCTTACCGAGTTTCATTGAAATCGCTCTAGCTGTTTTGAAGTTATTAGAGGGGGACACACACACAGACACAGACATACACACGCACACGCACACACATACACACACACGGACAACAGGTGATCTCATAAGCCTAATAGGCTAAAAGTGTATTGACTGAACGAATTACTCTATACACAATCATTGTAAGTCGATTCGGAAAGTTCTAATGAAAAACCAAAAGATGGTATATAGTAAACAATAATTTGATGAAACTTTAAGCACAGAAAAATAATGCGGCAGATGAAATGAATGTAATGAATGATAAGATGAGATAATGTGGGAATCGGAATATGTTGAACCGTTTTTGGGTTTCCCGCCAGTCTTGGCACCGCCCGGTGGCGCCGTGTAGATGAGTCGAGGGGAAGTTGCGAGAAAGAAAGACGAACAGTGTGGCAGTTTTGTGTCGAGTGAAGTCACGCTAAGCTCTGTGCAATCTCATCTGTTGTGATCTTATGTGTAAATACAGTTTTTATACTTAAAATTACTACAAGACGTGTTCGGTTTATTCGCTTGTCAAAATCCCTTCCCACAATAATAGTTGAATAACACATAACATTTTAAGTTCGACTTATTACCGATTAAATTCTGTTCAAATTCTGGTTCAAATAATTTCGAAAGCAGAGACCATTTACTATGCTTGGCAGTGCTTCGGTGGCGTAGTCGGTAGCATTCTGAGCTTCTATGCCCAAGATAGCGGGTTCAAACCCGGCCGAAGCCGTCGGATTTTTTTAAGAGCGTTAAAAATCCCTCACTATGCCTTCCTTCGGAGGGGAAGTAAAGCCGGCGGTCCCATGTCATAGATTTATGGCATATTAAAGAACTTTCCACTAATTACACCTGTGTGAAACTAAATTGTATAGGTTAAGAATATAAACAATGCTCTTAGGTTGCTACGTTCGTTGTCAAGAGCCGACTGCGGTGGCGTCTAGTAACTAAGTTCTGAACTAGGCCTAGTAGTCGTTGATGGTGGCGTTTGGCGGCAAAAGTAGGAACTATTTGAAAAATTCAAAGTTGCAGTCCTTAGTTGAATTAAAAAAACAGATACACACACTAATACAGTCATCACAATTAACACCGGTTATCAGACAGATTCTACACACACCCAAAGTACACGGGGCTACATGACCACGTTGTCGCAGCCCGTAAACTAAGGAACCAACCAACCAACCAAATTCTGTTAGGATAAGTAGCTCTCAAACCTTCTAATCCTTAATCATAAATCCTCTCAATATCTTGATGGGAGACTTACTTTCTCTTTTAACATGAGGAACAACACACTCAGGCCATCATCTTATTTTCTTCCTCCGCCACTGTCATCTCAAACCATTAAGAGAATTCCAAATATTATCTTCGTAATACAGCTTCTACGTTTCCATTACGTCGTCTAGGAAATTGACGGATACAACATAACAGTGATTTAAAGCAGCAAAATAATCTTCCCGAAGAATAAGATCGCCACAATATCAACGTTCACATTAAAAGTATGGTAAGAACCTGGAGGAGAGACATTTTACGTCTGTCTTCTAAAAAATCTCCAACATGTCTACCATTGTCTTTTCAGCCAATCCTGGATCAAGACCAATAATGCTTTGGGTGAAAACATCAGTGCATCGAAACTCACAAGAACCAATAGCCGCATTCGTAGGGAGCACTCCTCGATATTCGCGTGTACTGTGCACTGTATCGAAGTACGGAACGTCATTAATAACTGACGTATTACGTATTTTCTTCTTTCTGGGAATCCAGATGTGAACAGAACCTAACATTTCCAGAAGAATTGTTGTAACTAACGCTATAGGATCGAGTCCTAGCGCAGACATTGACATTTGAGTGACAGACAAAGGTCAGTAGATTTGCCCTTTGGGGAAAAATCTGGAGTCTTTAATGCCTCAACTGTCAACAGGGGCATTAAATCGACATTATTATTATTATTATTATTATTATTATTATTATTATTTTATTATTATTATTATTATTATTATTATTATTATTATTATTATTATTATTATTATTATAAGAACTGTCGATCGATTAAAAATTTTGATAGGTTAACCAAATGCCATTAATCGCGGTTAATCGGTCGATTAATCGAACTTTAGTTGGCTATCGAGGAAAACATCGTTTGAATATTGCTATGAGAAAATATAATTTTAAATGTTAATTGTATTGGTGGCGTGCAAGTAACAAATAAATAAATTGAAAAGCATTTACAGAACATTATGCAACGAGCCTATAATTGCAATAATTAAGACATGAGTGTGTTTAAAAAACGAGCGTAGCGAGTTTTATAATTTCCATACGAGTGTCTTAGTTACCATTATAGGGAGTTGCATACGACTGTTTATGTTCGACGATAATTGTAACTTTATTATTCGTTTTAACATAAATATTCATAAATATCTGTGGTATTCAGTAACTTCAGTTAGTGAACAGAGTGCGCTGGGTGGTTTGCTGACTGAACAGAGCGCATGCGTGGTTCAAATAATTTCGAAAGCAGAGACCATTTACTATGCTTGGCAGTGCTATAGTTTACAGCCTGCATGATGTCTAGTGCCGATCAGTACTAGCATTCACTAATATTGTCACCGAAGTCGTTTGAAAGCAATGCGCTGTTTAGAAATTGGTGTTGGGGATATTAAGGTACAGTGCTATTTCTTGTCTCATATTCGCCAGTTTATTTACACGAACATATGGGACGGTGCAGTTTCCATGTCGGTAATTTATATAGAAGGATGCTGTGTTGCTAACTTCTGGACGTAGATTCATACATTTTTTTGCATATGTCATAGTATTTTCTTTTCACCGTAAAGGTTCGTGCTGATTTTGTCTTTGTGTTTGGGATTGTAACTACAATGGTTGATCCGATATCTAATTTGAACTCTCAAATCATGTAATTCATGCCCGCCATGTTGGATTTTGAGTGCATGCGCGAAGCTATCCTTACCTAATTGGCAATGAATGAGCTCTGATTGGCTCATAATGAAGAAAAGTACTATACTGACTCTCATTATGATACAGTTTTCTGACATATAATAGTTACATAAAGTTAATAATAGGCCTATTATGTAAAATATATTTCAATATTCATTATTTAATGACACAGGAGTTTGAAGTTGAAGTTCAAAGTTACTTAAAGTCACACTTCTTTGCTCCAGGACTTCACACATGTCAGTAATTTCACATCCTCAGGACGCTGCCCTTCTCTCAGTAACAATATTTTTCTAGCTTCACTGAACACTCTCTCACACGGAAATGAAGTAGCTGGAATGCAAAGCAATTTTTTCGCTATGCCTGCGAGCAGTGGTGTATCCAGACCTTGCGGGGCCCTGGGCGATATGATAAGGTGGGGCCCACAACAATAGTAAAAAGAAACCTTTAAGTTCCCATGAAGAAGATTATGTAAACTATGAAATATTAAAATATTACTTTGCGACTTTTTTCCCGGCTGAAGTCTTCCATCATTTCACTGAAATCTAAACTTGCTAAACGGTGACGGGAGGTCGTAGCTGTGTTGAAAAAAAGAATATGAATTATAAATTAGTCTGAAAAGTTTGAAAAATATAATTAACTAGCAGTAGTACCCGGCTTCGCCCGGTGGAATGATGATAATGTTTTAAGGTCTCCTTAGAAATATAATGGACTTAAAATCTAAGTCATTTGCCCCCAAAGACAATGAGGAAGTAATATCTAGGTCATTTGCCCTTTTGATAAGGATGATAATAAAAACTACTGTTGAATTGACACGTCAAACTTACAAACTACCTTAATAGAAATACATATTTCAAAATTCACAGGCGAGGAAGACTTATTGTGTGTGGTGATTAATGGTGTAATGGGCGTAACATCCACTGTAGGTCATTTGCTCTTATGATGAGGATGATAAGGGAAACTACTACCGGTATTGAATTGACACTTCAACTTATAATGTACACAATGTACTGTAATAAAAATATGGCGGCTTCGGTGGCGTATTTGGTAACATGCTGAGCTTCAATGCCCAAGATAGCGGGTTCAAGAGCGTTAAAAATCCGTCAGTATGCCTTTCTTCGGAGGGGCAGTAAAGCCGGCGGTCCCATGTCAGATTTATGGCATGTTAAAGAACCTTCCACTAATTACACCTGTGTGAAGCTAAATTGGATAGGTAAACAACGCTCTTAGATGTCTACGTCCGTTGCCAAGAGCTGACTGCAGTGGCGTCTAGTAGCTAAGTTCCGAACTTGGCCTAGTAGTCGTGACGGCAAAAGTACGAACTATTTGAAGAATTCTAAGTTGCAGTTTGTACTTAAATTAAAAAACAGATAACACAAACTAATACAGTCATCACAATAAACACCGGTTATCAGACAGATTCTACACACCCCCAAAGTACACGGGGCTACATGACCGCGTTGTCGCAGCCCCTAAACTTAAGAACCAACCAAAAATAAATATTTTAAAAATCACAGTCGAGAAATACTTTATGTAGCGGTGATTATTGGTATGATGCGCGTAACATCTAGGTCATTTGCACTTATGATGATAATAATAAGGTAATTAAAAAATGAGTACTAAACGAACATGGTGTTATTTTAAAACTGATATAGGTAATTCAGGTGTCTAGCTTCGATGTCTTCCAAAGTCTCTACCTTATTTTCTGGCTTAGGCCTGTACTCGATGCGTCTAGTGAAAGAGCGTACTGCTCGGCAAAGACAAAGAATATAGGTCCAAGCTGTACGAACCTGAGATGATCGCAGATGATGACGAAATATGATGACACGCGTTTGGGGTTCCCCGTCCTATTTAGATTGACCGGGAATCACTCACTGTTTCGCAACGGCCCTGTGCTGGCATCAGCATAGACAGCAGGAGATAACACGGCGGGCTCTGGAAAGTAATCTCAAGTCACCTCGCGATGAATCAGCAAGCTATTCTAACAACTGACCTCCCCCCCCCAGGGTCTCACAACTTGTGGGACGTGGGTTGGCGACAACGGGACCCCAGCTGAGTCTGGCATCGCTTCTGCTTCCTGGTGCCGGGCTCATTTCAGTTTTCTTTCCTGTCGGCCTCCCTTGGTCAACTCTTGTTCTCTTCCGACCCAGACTGTATTAGGGTATCCGAGGGCTAGGGAGTCTTTCAATTTCCCGCCTTAATTGGCTTTGTCTCATCTTTCCTGATACCATCATTCTTCGAGGGGTCTGCCTTCTTTTCCTTTTCATAATATCTCCTGTCTTCTGCTCAAGGCCCACAAAGAGGCAGGGTGTGTGTAGACCCACCACTTCTGGTACACCCTCAAGGGCTCATGACTGGTGAGTTAGGAAGCTGGCAACCCCGAGGAATTCCTGAGCTAAATGCAGGGAATGGAGTGGTATGTGAGAAATTTCAAGTGGACAGTGTTACGGATCGGGTTCCAAAGGGTAAGTATACACACTTTGTTTTCGATCGGTGAACGATGTAGATTTGTAACAAAAGGCCTTAATGCGGGAAATGGAGTGGTCTGTCCGAAATTTCGAGTGGACAGTGTTACTCGTCGAGTTCCAAACGGTAATTATGTAAAATCTGGTTGAGATCGGTGAAACGGTGTAGTTTTGTGCCAAAGGGCCAAAATGCAGGGAATAGAGTGAGTGGCCTGTCCAAATTTTAAAGTGGACAGTCTTACTCATCGGGTTCCAAAGGGTAAGTATACACATTTGGTTTTCGATCGGTGAAAGATGTAGATTTGCGCCAAAGGGCCTAAATGCGTGGAATGGAGTGGTCTGTCCGAAATTTCGAGTGGACAGTGTTACTCGTCGAGTTCCAAAGGGTAATTATGTAAAATATGGTTGAGATCGGTGAAACGGTGTAGTTTTCTGCCAAAGGGCCAAAAAGCAGGGAATAGTGTGGTCTGTCCGAAATTTAAAGTGAACAGTGTTACTTGTCGGGTTCCTACGGGTAAGTATATACAATTGGGGTCAGATCGGTGAAACGGTGTAGATTTGTGCCACACAGCCTAAATGCAAGGGATGGAGTGGCCTCGCCGCAATTTCAAGCAGACAGTGTTAGTCGCAGTGTTCCAAAGGGTAAATATACACATTTTGGTTGAGATCGGTGAAACGGTGTAGATTTGGGACAAAGGGCCTAAATGCAGGGAATGGAGTGGTCTGTCCGCAATTTCAAGCAGACAGTGTTACTCGCTGGGTACCAAAGGGTAAATTTCCGAATATTGGTTCTGATCGGTGAAACGGTGTGGATTTGTGCCAAAGTGCCTAAATGCAGGGAATGGGGTGGTCTGTCCAAAATTTTAAGTGGACAGTGTTACTCGCAGCGTTCCAAAGGGTAAGTATACAAATTTTGGTTCAGATCGGTGAAACGGTGTAGATTTGTGCCAAAGGGCCTAAATGCAGGGGACGGAGTAGCCTCTCCATAATTTCAAGCAGACAGTGTTAGTCGCAGTGTTCCAAAGGGTAAATATACAAATTTTGGTTGAGATCGGTGGAACGGTGTAGATTTTGGCCAAAGGGCCTAAATGCAGGGAATGGAGTGGTCTGTCCGCAATTTCAAGCAGACAGTGTTACTCGCAGGCCTTCAAAGGGTGAGTATACAAATTTTGGTTCAGATCGGTGAAACGGTGTTGATTTGTGCCAAAGGGCCTGAATGCAGGGAATGGAGTGGTCTGTCCGCAATTTCAAGCAGACAGTGTTACTCGCAGGCTTTCAAAGGGTGAGTATACAAATTTTGGTTGAGATCGGTGGAACGGTGTAGATTTGGGCCAAAGGGCCTGAATGCAGGGAATGGAGTGATCCGTCCGCAATTTCAAGCGGACAGTGTTACTCGCAGGGTACCAAAGGGTAAGAATACGAAATTTGGTTCTGATCTGTGAAACGGTGTAGATTTGGACCAAAGGGCCTAAATGCAGGGAATGGGGTGGTCTGTCCGAAATGTCAAGTGGACAGTGTTACTCGCAGGGTTCCAAAGGGTAAGTATACACATTTTGGTTCAGATAGGTGAAACGGTGTATATTTCCGCAAAAAGGGCCTAAATGCAGCGAATGGCGTGGTCTGTCCGAAATTTCAAGCAGACAGTGTTACTCGCAGGGTACCAAAGGGTAAGAATACGAATTTTGGTTCTGATCGGTGAAACGGTGTAGATTGGGACCAAAGGGCCTAAATGCAGGGAATGGGGTGGTCTGTCCGAAATTTTAAGTGGACAGTGTTACTCGCAGGGTTCCAAAGGGTAAATATACAAATTTTGGTTGAGATCGGTGAAACGGTGTGGATTTGGACCAAAGGGCCTAAATGCAGGGAATGGGGTGGTCTGTCCGAATTTTTAAGTGGACAGTGTTACTCGCAGGGTTCCAAAGTTTAAATATACAAATTTTGGTTGAGATCGGTGAAACGGTGTGGATTTGGACCAAAGGGCCTAAATGCAGGGAATGGGGTGGTCTGTCCGAATTTTTAAGTGGACAGTGTTACTCGCAGGGTTTCAAAGGTTAAATATACAACTTTTGGTTTAGATCGGTGAAACGGTGTAGATTTGTGCAAAAGGGCCTAAATGCAGGGCATGGGGTGGTCTGTCCGAAATTTAATGTTGACAGGGTTACCCGCAGGGTCCCAAAGGCTAAGTATACAAATTTTGGTTCAGATCGGTGAAACGGTGTAGATTTGTATACATAACAGACAGACAGACAGACAGACAGACCGACAGACAGACAGACAGACATACAAACTTTGTGCTTTATATATATAGATTAATCAATTAAACTTAAAACAATCCATGTCGCGGGGCCCTCCCCCCACCAGGACCGCGGGGCCCTGGGCGGTCGCCCTCCTCGCCCTCCCCTGGATCCGCCCCTGCCTGCGAGATGTGGAAGTTGAACTGAATGTTTTTTCCACCATTGTGGAAGTCATCTTGTAGATATTGTCGCTTTTATCTTTCTGAAGCAAAGGCATGAGCATCAGCTAACTTCAATGACCTGCCAATCAGTGTTGCCAAATCTTGAAATGGGAAATAACTAAACCCTGCGCTTTAAAACACCAGAAAGGCACCAGCTGGACTCTATGATTCAGAACACTAGAAAAAGACCAAAAAAATATAAATATATAAACGGATTTTTTAAAACTTACATTTCTTTCATTAAAAATCTTCTTCTTCACTTTCGGAGCCTGCTACCGATATTAGACCTACATCTTTAGAGCAGGAAGGTGTAGTACTGCTGTAGCTCTGCATACTTCCAATTTTGGCCAATATATCCTACAGCCTACCAGATAGATTTACGATACTAACTAAGGTTGAATAGGAGCCTTCGCATGAAACTGGGAAATCCCCTGGCAGCTTGGAAGAAAATAGAGAATAGGCAGATTCTTTGCACTGATCCCTGCATGTTGCGTTTACTTAGCAATTATGCAGGAGAATGAGAATTTCAGGGACTTCCCCTGCTGGAGTGTTGACCTTGACACGTGTAAGGCTGAATTTTGCCTATCTTTATTGATTAACTTCATTAAAATTATTAAATGTCTTTCAGGATTTACTTATTAGTCATAGGAGACAATTTCATGGAAAATCCGTTAAGCACCAGATTTGCACTGGTTTTAATGAAATAACACCAGTATTTCGCTATGGTGCTATATGACAATTTATATCACCAGATGAACTTCAGAAACACCAGATCTGGTGCTAAAAACATCAAATTGGCAACACTGCTGTCAATCTTACAATAGCTGATAAAGCACGCCAAATGGCAACTAATAATACAATACACAGGATTTGTGCTACCCAGCTAAGGGCCCATTCGGCTGCAATTCATATTTAAAAACTATTACTTTTCCTACACCACACTACTATTTTAGCCTATTTTCATTTTATGAAAAAAAAAAAGGCTTATGAGATCACCTTTTGTCCGTGTGTGTGTGCGTGTGCGTATGTGTGTGTGATGTGTGTGTGTGTGTGTCCCTCTAATAACTTCTAAACGGCTGGCGCGATTTCGATGAAACTCAGTAAGGTCATAGCACCATTTTGGCCAACCCCGACCGTGCCCTTCATTTTTTTTACGTCTCATCAACTATTAGAAGTTAATTTGAAGACATTTCAAACACCTAGTTACTACAAATAGTACAGTAAAATTAGGGAAAAAAAGGGGGTAAGTGTACATCAATTTCCGGCAAGCTGGAAATGGTGTTAATACCTTCATTCCATGTAGAAATCATGTACTCTGAGTTTGCACCATCGCAGGAAGTGAGCATAACTTTTGCCGGCCAAATAACCGTGAAATTTTCAGACTTTATTCAGTTTTTCACGTATAACATAAAAACTATGGGCCGTACGGAAAATTGTATTCTTACTTTTTTTTAAAAGAATAAAATTTTGCGTCGAATGACTCCCCCAACTTTAAATGTTGATGAGAATTTGAGGGAGTGATCTCCGTTCGAAGTTGGAGTTTTTTTTTCCATCTGGGCGAGAAAAAACCGAATTCCTCGACTTTCAATCGTCTCTAGCACCCAAACGGCTGTTCCTATGTTTAGTGTGTGTGCGTGTTGTGTGTTTGTGGTACCCTAGGCCGACCCCTCGTATACCTGGGCCTCAACCCCTCAACAAAGGGACCGCACCTAAAGCATTAGCTCCCCTCCCCTCTCTGCCCTCTACATTCTTCGAACAGCCCGTTTCTCTCTCATTTCAGTTCAGTTTCCGTGTTGTTCTCAACTTGTGTACACGTAATGTTCTGTGCTGGAATTTAGATGTTCCCGAACTGTTTTTTCGTGAGAGTGATATGATTCGTGGTTATGCTTCAATCTACCCGTGCTCAAGATGGATATTAACAATTGTTTTATATGTGACAGAGGCCTGCTTGTTGAGGAAACAACAACGGTGCTTGAACGAGGAGAACAGTCGTTCACTGTTCATGAAAGATGCAGGAAACTGTATTTGAAACGCAGGAGTGGGGAAGATGAAGCCACAGCAAGTCGCGGCTCCAAGCGCAATGTGCAGGGATTTGATTTTAAAAATAAGTGTATAATCTGTGAGGGAGTTGCGTCAGCCGATTTTGTGGCAAAAGAAAAAAAGAAGCCAGCAAGCAGACGAGAATCTGTGCAGCATGTTATGACATGTTTACTACAAAGCTGACGTCTGAAGGCTTCACGGTAATCCAGGCTGTTGAAAATGCTGACTCCCTCATTGTCAGGCAAGCCATGGAAAAGTCAAAGAAGTTTCCCAAAGTGGTTATTGTTGTAGAAGACACAGACCTCCTCAAACTTCTCACAGCACTGGCGCCGTCGTCTTCAAATGTCCTCTTTATGAAGCCAGGAAAGGGCACCGCGGACAACATATTCTTTTCCTCAGATTAGCTGAAATGCTCAAATGTTGTCAAAGAGCACATACTCTTTCTGCATGCCATGAGTGGCTGTGATACTACCTCGGCGTGTTATCGGCAGGGGAAGATGAAATTTGTAAATACCCTTGAAAAATCTGAGAAGTTGCAGGAAGCTGCCAAGTGTTTCAAGACGCACCATTCCACACACGAAGAAGTCGCAGCAGCTGGTGAACAGTTCCTGGCAGTAGTATATTCACCAAAAAACGATGGCAAGTCACTCGATGATCTTCGATTTTCAACCTTCAAGAAGACATTGTCAAAGGCTGCCTTCGGCCTGACTGCTCTGCCCCCTACAAGCACAGCTGCAAAACAACATTCGTTCCGAGTGTACCACCAGGTACAGGCTTGGTATGGGCGAGAGCTCGACCCTATCACTTGGGGTTGGCGAAGATCCGCGCAAGGACTCCTCCCAGTCACCAACACCAAGGACCCTGCTCCCAGCGAGGTGCTACATGCCATAGCATGCAAGTGCGTCCAGGGGTGCAGGGGCAAGTTCTCCTGCAGAAAGGCTGGACTGAAATGCTCAACAATCTGCTTTAACTGTCGGGGCCAGGCTTGCTCGAACACTCCTTTGGAAGAAGAGGAAGAAGTCATCACTAGCCCCATGAATTTGGATGAGGAATTCGAGACAAGAGACGTACATCATGATGATGAAGAGGACGGATCTACCGACGAGGAAGAAGAAGCCTGGGAACCTGCGTCCATGGAACCAGAAGTGGGGCCATCGTCTTAAAAAAAAGTGTAAATAGACTTTCACCACTTACTTTTTATTAATTTCATAATTTCATAAATTACCTATTTCACTCAATACACAATTCACACGTTAAGTTGAAAAAAAAATTTTTTTTACATGTATATTGTTTTTCTTCTTCACTCCTGATTTCCTAAAACAGCAACATCAGCCATCACATCTCGAAACTTGAATTAAGATTTAAAAAAGTCAATGAGTATCCATTAAAGTGAAGTGCTCTCAGTTTTTCTTCTGAATTCTCAGAAAATTCAATGACATATTATTCACAACTTTTATTTCATGAGTTTTTGAATTGGAAAAGCCGTTTGGTGCTAGAGACGACTGAAAGTCGAGGAATTCGGTTTTTTCGCCAAGATGAAAAAAAAACTCCAACTTTGATTACTCCCTCAACTTCTCATCAAAATTTAAAGTTGGGGAGGTCATTCGACACAGAATTTTATGCTCTCTAAAAAAGGTAAGTATAAAATTTTCTGTAAGGCCCTTAGTTTTAATGTTATGGGTGAAAAACTGAAAAACAATCTGAAAATTTCGTGGTTATTTGGCCGCCAAACGTCACTTCCTGCGATGGTGCAAACTCAGAGTACATGTTTTCTACATGGAATCAAGGTATTAACACCATTTCCAGCTTGCCGGAAATTGATGTACACTCGATCCCTTATTTTACTGGACTAAAAACCAACATGGCGGCCAAGAGAAGTTGCGAATTTTAAATAAACGTTTCTCGCGATTTGACCAACCAAACGCAATTAAACTTGGTACAGTATTTGTTTTTTTTAACATACTGTAATGCACTGACACCTAATTACGTTCAATTTTTTTCATAACCTCAAGATGGTGGCTGTGCGAAATATTTCACCGGCATTCTAAATCTCCGAAACTGTTACTGATATCACCCTGAATTTTTGTACGAAGATAAAGGGCACTACTAGAAGTTCATCTATGATACTTTCAAAAGCCTGTTGATCACAAAACGAACATGGCGGCCAAGCGAATTTGATAGTTTCAAATATACTTTTCTCGCGATTTAATGATCAAAACGCAATGAAACTTGGTACAGCAAATGTTTATACACACTGTAATGCAATGGCATCTAATTTAGTTACATTGTTTACAAAACCTTAAGATGGCGGCTGTGCGAATTTTAAAATTAAGTTTTCATTTCTTGTGTCGTAATCATGCGATCGAAGTATAAGTTTGAATAATGAACCTACCCAATAATTTTCCTTTAATGGTACCGTACATAACTCTATGGCCTATACATATAAGAATCCAACATGGCGACCATCCGAAATATTTAAACGGTTCTCAATATCTACGAATCTATTACAGCAATAAAACTGAACTGTTTTATGTTCATAGGGGCTATATACATACGTTCACCTATAGGACTTTCAATAACCTGGTGATCACAAATTCAAGATGGCGGTGATGCGAAGTATAAATATTTTAATGGACGTTTCTCGCAATTTAACCATCCGAGTGCAGTTAAAGTTTGTGCGGTAAATGCTTATACTTTTACAAATGTTAATCCACTGGCATTTAATTTTATTTCAATTGTTTCCAAAACCACAAGATGGCAGCTGTGCAATATTTTAAAATCTTGTGTCCTCATCATGCGATTGAAGTTTGAATAGACTACTACACCTATAGGCTAAGTAACTGTCTTGTATTATAAATATCTGTGTTTGTATAGCTGCGTGGATAGTGTGTTGTCTGCGAATTATGAGGTCTGTGGTTCGAACCCCAGTCCCGTCATTTATTTTTGCTACCAGACTATATTCATAAAGAGAGTGCCTTAAACAATACACTCTGTATATGGTATGTGTACAGCCTCCTTGGCTAAGGCGGCAGCACGCCGGCCTCTCACCGCTGGGTCCTTGGTTCAAATCCCGGTCACTCCATGTGAGATCTGTACTGGACAAAACGGAGGCAGACAGGTTTTTCTCCGGGTACTCCGGTTTTCCCTGTCAAAATTTCATTCCAGCAACACTCTCCACTATCATTTCTTTCCATCTGTCATTCATTTAATCATTGCCCCAGAGGAGTGCGTCAGGCCTCGGCAGGCGGCACAGTTCATATCCTCGCCGCTAGATGGGGGCTTCATTCATTCCATTCCTGACCCGGTCGGAGACTGGAAGCAGGCTGTGGATTTTCACTACACCTACACAATAATCTTCATGTAATAGTACATTACTCTAAGACTTACATATACAGGGTGTAAAAAAAGTCCTGCACCAAACTTAGACTCCGCATGGGGGTGGGGGCAGGGAGTAATTTGAGATAGGGAACCCATGTCCGGAACGCAACCGAAACGCCCCTATGAGCGATTTGAAATATGAGTACATCTGGCAACGTCGCGTGCTATCCACGGCAGAGGACCGATTATCACTCACAAGTCTACCTAGCTCCAGTCCCACTTCCTGGCTCAGTGGTAAAGCGCTCGACCCTCATGCGTAGGTGACTACACGCTGGGGTTCAAATCCTTCTTCCAACCCAAATTGTTTTTTTTCCTCCGAGTAAATTGATGATGGAGCAACTCAATTACCGTAAGCATGATGTTTTCAGGTAGAAGTTTCAAGAACGTTTTAAGAATCTTAATTAAATGTTTACGCTTATCCTAATAGCCACTTGTTCGGTAACGGTTCCAACTTCAGCAATATTGCGACTGTGTCTTTTCTTAAGATGCTATGGCAGTTCTCTTTTTCATTTAATTTACGTATTTATCTTTTTATTGTTGTTGCGGAGGGAGGTCTGTAATTTAAAAAAACAAAAATTTCTCGTTTTGAAAATCAGACAATTTATCAGTTTTAATTCAAATTGTTTTTCATTTTCAATACATAAGATATCTTTCCAGAAAAGTAGACTTGGAAGAAATGAACAATAGCAAACTAAATTATCTTTACTTTGGGAGAGTTTTACAAATGATTTTTCATTAAAGCAGTTGCTCAAAATTGCCTCCTTGCACATCGCCACGAAGGCAAAAATGAAAACGGTTTACAAGTGATTTGCGGACTCGTCCAAAAATTTCTTTTGCTCTTTCCCGAACGACGCCGGCTGCTACAGCTATTCTTCCGACTAGCTCTCCTTGACTGTCGATTTCTATCACATCGTATATCAGGTCCTTTATGCATCCCCAAAAGAAAAAATCAAGTGGCGTCAAATCAGGAGAGCGAGGAAACCACTGAACTGGACCTCCTCTGCCGATTCATCTTTCGGGGAACGTTTCGTCCAAAATGTCCCGAACTGCTCGGAGCTAGTGAGCTGGGGCGCCGTCATGCTGGAAGACCATTTCAGCCCTTGTCTCCAGTGGGACATCCTCCAGAAGTTCTGGGAGAACTTCTTGAATAAACCGCAGATAAACGCGTCCGTTGAGTCTGGCTAGTAAAATGTAAGGCCCGATTAGATGGTCCCAATAATTCCCGCCCAAACGTTCACAGATAATTTTTCTTGATTTCCCTGCCCGACTGTCTGGTGAGGATTTTCGTGACTCCACGTGTGATTGTTGTGGATGTTGAAGCAACCATTCCTGGTGAACGTCGCTTCGTCGGTGAATAAAATTTTCGACAAGAAATCAGGGTCCTTCCCCAAGCGATCGATCATTTGATTGGCGAAATTCATCCGGACTGGAAGATCCTCAGGCTTTACTTTTTGAACTTTTTGAAAATGATACGGATACAGGCCATCATCTTGTATCACGCGTTAACCCTTCCGCACGTCCGATCGCACGCGTGCTTGTGGAAGGATTGTTGCGTACACGCTCCAAAACCCTTTCTTCCATTTCTGGAGTTCTCCTCCCCCGCGGTCTTCCCGGTCGGGGGTTGTGAGCCTGTGTAATGAAAAAGAACTTAATGAAACAATGTGAATTAAACCGTTCTTCTTTGTTCCCACTAAACGATAACTTTAAAAATCCAACCTAAAATTCAGATTAAAAACAAAGCAGAATTGAAAGCACCGTTCGTAAAGAAATTCTTCTTTCAAAACTGATACCTCTAATAGGAAAGGTACTCAGAAAAATCACCGACGGATACCCTTAATCATAACAAAATGAACACTATGAATCACTAAAATTAAATTATTTTCAGGGAGTGTTAAGTTTATTTTTGCGTCCAAAAACCCTGAATCCGCCTTGAAATTTTAAGGCTTCACAATCGAAGAACATACGGTCGGAAACCCACCGTTTGCCGTCCAGGCGCTTTCAAACGTTGGGTATCGGTACCCGCAATTCAGACTGGGCACTGTTTTTTCTACAAATACAATATTGGAGTTGAATAAGGTGCGTTTTATTTTTTAAAGTAACTTTCATATCTGATATCTTTGACCTATTTGGAACGGTTTGGGTTTTAGGAGCCAAAAACGAGATGCGAAAGTGTTACGTTCGATGGGAGAATGTTGACATTCTCTTCCCTGCTTCTAGTACCTACACCGTTCCATTTTTAAATTGTTTAAAACACTAAGACGTAGCTATTATTTTATCACATTTACAGGGAAACAAAAGACGAATAGGAAGAGATACACATTGACAGATATGGTACTTACCTGAATCGATCCTGTTGCTCGCAAATGATTGTGAATTCGCGTAAAAAATTGGCAGTGTGGGATATGGCGTATCGGAAACCTCTCTTGGTAGATGCGCTGGGCCTGGCGACTATTCCCGTCGGCCAATCCGTAGACGTAGTGGATGTCTGCAAGGTGTTCGTTAAGATATCCGTCCATTGCGAATTTTCAGGAAAGCTACGGTTTAGAAGACTCTCGCGGAAGAAGTGATAACGCATCACTGTTCTTGAGGGCTTTTATACCCTGACAGAATTTTCTAGACTTTACAGAAACCGAAAACACCGAAATTTCCTGAAGTTCCAATACCTGTAGTTACTCGGATTCGAACCGGGAACGCCCGATTCGTAGGCCAGCACGCAGACCAAAGGCTACCTCACTTTGATTGAAATAACGTGTAACAATAAGGCTTGGGAGCAACAAAACAACGGTTAGAAAATTCGGAGTTTCATTAACATACAATAATTAGGAAATCTAAGAAAAGCAACACAGAGAAGTGATCTTACGCACAATTCAATAAAATAATTGATAAGCATTAAAGTTCCTCAGTTCCAACGATCGCTGAATCTTCACTGTAACATTTTTGAACTCGCTATCTTTTGCTTGTAAAGTAACCGCCTATGACCTTTACCTCAAATTGCGATCTTAAAGATATCATTGCGAAACAATCATACAGCAATATTTGTGTCCAAACAAAATCCTACCGCGAAGAAATAAATCGGCAACGAACAGAACCAATTTGTTTTTCTTTTAAAACGCAAAATTGCGGCGTATAATTTAGCTCCTTTTTAAACGAAATTAGAAACAAAAAGGATCTAATCCAGCCCTATGTAGTAATTAATTGATGCAAATCCAAACGACTCAAAGAAAAAAATCAGCAATGTCGGAAGGTGGATTCGAACCCGGTCACCTCTCGAGTGAGAGTCTAACGCCTTGCCACTGAGCCACGATGTGGGTTTGTAGCTAGATAGACTTGTGCGCCGTAATCGGTCCTCTGCCGTGGGTAGCACGCGACGTTGCCAAATGTACTCATAATAAAAATCGCTCTTAGGGGCGTAACGGTTGAGTTCCCCACATGGGTTCCCTATCTCAAATTACTCCCTGCCCCCACCCGTTTAAGTTTGGTGCAGGACTTTTTTTACAGCCTGTATAATACTCCAACATGGTGACCATCCTAAACATCAGACGGTTCTCAATATCTACGAATCTATTACAGCAATAAACTGAAATTGTGTATGTTGATAGTGGCAATTAACATAAGTAAGTTACACGAAATCGCCTCCGTAGCGTAGCGGTCAGCATGGTTAGCTGCCGCCCCGGAGGTACTGGGTTCGATTCCCGGCTCTGCCACGAAATTTGAAAAGTGGTACGAGGACTGGAACGGGGTGGCCCAAATGAGTAGAGGGGGTTCGATTCCCCCTCAGCCATCCTCGAAGTGGTTTTCCGTGGTTTCCCACTTCGTCTTCGGGCAAATGCCGGGATGGTACCTTTTTCAAGGCCACGGCCGCCTCCTTCCCTCTTCCTTACCTATCCATCCTCACCATCCCTCACCTTCCCTCATGAGGCCGCCTGGGCGAGGTGCCAATCCCACCTCACCAGTTGTATCCCTTCCGATTCGATGTTCCCAGCTCTAGGACACTGCCCGTAGAGGCGGTAGTGGTGAGTTCCCTCGCTGAGTCCGTGGGTTCCACCAATCTGGAGGGTAAACGACTAAAAAAAAAAAAAAAAAAGTTACACGAAAATAGGCTTTTGTTCTTCATGGAACTACAGTGGAACTTGGATAATTCGAACCTCAAATAACCAGTAAAACATTGGAATTATTCGAATTAAGAAAGTTTTTTGAAAAGGGTAGAGAAAATATTCAAACTGTAAGTTTTCATCCAAGAACCTTTATTAATCTGTATAATGATTATATCGTGAATAACCTCAAAAGTTTCAAATTATAAAATAAAACCTATATAACGACAATAGTAATCCAGCAATCTAGTTAAGTCTTAGAGAAATCTACTGTTTTTCAAAGAAGTTTCAGATTTTTACCTGTTTCCTACAATTAAGTCTCTCGGCCATCACAGAAGAGTCGAACAAGTTTAAGGAACTGAAAACAGAATCACAGTAGAGGAGCAGGGAGGGTTCTGCTTCAAATACCGTTATTTATGCAAATGAGGGGGGCGTGTCAAGGTCAATGACCTTGAGGTAGGTCATGGTCAATGACCTTGAGGTAGGTCATTGACCCCAAGGTCGCCTGGTCCCCGGAAGGTAAACAAACCTTGGAGGGTCCAGGAACCGGTTTGAGGGGGTGTGGGTGGAGGGGAGGGGTGGGGGAGGGGTGGGGGGGACTTTGCTTTGTACTTGATGAGATCCGAGTGTTGCCGAAGGTTTCCGAATCTTTGTCGGTGAATGAATCGTCAGATTTGAACGGTCAACTAGTGTGTGTGTGTGTGTGACGTCATAGCAGATTATGTGATGTGGGGTAGGTCATGGTTGGAAGTGTTCTTAATGGGAAAACATGAATGGAGATGGATGGTGGTTGTTGAAACCTGACGTGGTAGGTTGGTTAGGTGTGAATGGGTCTGAGAGACAAACAAAATGGGATTGAAAGCGCTCAATGGTAAACAAACATCAATGGTATCTGGAGTAGTGAATGGGATTGAGAGAGAGAGGGGGGATGAACTGGTTGTTGAATGTGCTCAATGGTAAACAAACGTCAATGAATCTGGAGTAGTATTTCCTGTAAATGGTAGGGTGGGTGAGGATACAAAACGCATAGCATGTTGGGTCGGCCAGCTCGACATGAAATAAAAACAAGAAGGCGTACACCAGATCTGATTTATTAATCCATGAATTATATGTGGCATTAAAACCTAGCCACTTAACAAGAAGTTTATTGCCACGTTTTTGTACAATTTTTTCAACAAGATAATGCTTGGGATATTGCGTCCTTTGCAGTTCCTCCATGTAGAATCCTCCTTGGATTGGCTGCTTGTTGAGGTCATCAAGTAAATAAACAACTGGATTAGAAAGTTTTACCTTGCGAATACGAAATATTTCTGTGCTCCAGTTTGGTGTGTATCCTTTGGCGAAGATTGTTTTATGTTTACTGATGCGCACATAATCACCAATACGTAATCGATGACGTCGCGGATCTGCCGTTTTGATTTTGTGATGAATGCGATCCAATTGCGCAATGTTCTTGGTTACAAGGCGTGGTTTCATTCTGATAGTTCTATGTTTAGTGTTGTTGTAACGTGTCACCAGGTCGCGTACAAGTTCAAGCCAGCGATAGGATCCTCTTGCTGTAAATTGTTCCCACATGCGCGTCTTGAGTGTGCGGTTGAAACGTTCTACAACACTTGCCTTTAGATTGCTAAAAGTGGAATAGTGATGGATGTCAAGTGATTTGAGATAAGCGGAAAAAGTCTTGTTGAAAAATTCTTTGCCTTGATCTGTTTGAAGCAAACGAGGTTGACGTCTTGACCGCTGAATGATGGTCTTAAATGCAGCGGTGACTAGTTGTGCAGATTTATTCCGAACAGGTTCAACAAAGGCCATTTTGGAATAAACGTCGATGACGGTGAGCAGATAGTTGACCCCGTTGTTAGCTTTGGCATAGGGAATCATTTCAACCAGATCAGCTTGCCAAAGATCGTCAACGCCCCGTGTGATGACATGACGACGATGGTAGAGACGACGAGCTGGTCTATGCAACTCGCGAGCAATGGCAGCCTTAACAGGCGAGGGTGTATGAACACGTTGACTCATTAGACAATAATGCCAGCATGACGAAGCTCCTCTTCTATTTCTAAAACTTCCGCCTCGTGTCCGGTATGACCAGCCAGCACGCAGACCAAAGGCTACCTCACTTTGATTGAAATAACGTGTAACAATAAGGCTTGGGAGCAACAAAACAACGGTTAGAAAATTCGGAGTTTCATTAACATACAATAATTAGGAAATCTAAGAAAAGCGACACAGAGAAGTGATCTTACGCACAATTCAATAAAATAATTGATAAGCATTAAAGTTCCTCAGTTCCAACGATCGCTGAATCTTCACTGTAACATTTTTGAACTCGCTATCTTTTGCTTGTAAAGTAACCGCCTATGACCTTTACCTCAAATTGCGATCTTAAAGATATCATTGCGAAACAATCATACAGCAATATTTGTGTCCAAACAAAATCCTACCGCGAAGAAATAAATCGGCAACGAACAGAACCAATTTGTTTTTCTTTTAAAACGCAAAATTGCGGCGTATAATTTAGCTCCTTTTTAAACGAAATTAGAAACAAAAAGGATCTAATCCAGCCCTATGTAGTAATTAATTGATGCAAATCCAAACGACTCAAAGAAAAAAATCAGCAATGTCGGAAGGTGGATTCGAACCCGGTCACCTCTCGAGTGAGAGTCTAACGCCTTGCCACTGAGCCACGATGTGGGTTTGTAGCTAGATAGACTTGTGCGCCGTAATCGGTCCTCTGCCGTGGGTAGCACGCGACGTTGCCAAATGTACTCATAATAAAAATCGCTCTTAGGGGCGTAACGGTTGAGTTCCCCACATGGGTTCCCTATCTCAAATTACTCCCTGCCCCCACCCGTTTAAGTTTGGTGCAGGACTTTTTTTACAGCCTGTATAATACTCCAACATGGTGACCATCCTAAACATCAGACGGTTCTCAATATCTACGAATCTATTACAGCAATAAACTGAAATTGTGTATGTTGATAGTGGCAATTAACATAAGTAAGTTACACGAAATCGCCTCCGTAGCGTAGCGGTCAGCATGGTTAGCTGCCGCCCCGGAGGTACTGGGTTCGATTCCCGGCTCTGCCACGAAATTTGAAAAGTGGTACGAGGACTGGAACGGGGTGGCCCAAATGAGTAGAGGGGGTTCGATTCCCCCTCAGCCATCCTCGAAGTGGTTTTCCGTGGTTTCCCACTTCGTCTTCGGGCAAATGCCGGGATGGTACCTTTTTCAAGGCCACGGCCGCCTCCTTCCCTCTTCCTTACCTATCCATCCTCACCATCCCTCACCTTCCCTCATGAGGCCGCCTGGGCGAGGTGCCAATCCCACCTCACCAGTTGTATCCCTTCCGATTCGATGTTCCCAGCTCTAGGACACTGCCCGTAGAGGCGGTAGTGGTGAGTTCCCTCGCTGAGTCCGTGGGTTCCACCAATCTGGAGGGTAAACGACTAAAAAAAAAAAAAAAAAGTTACACGAAAATAGGCTTTTGTTCTTCATGGAACTACAGTGGAACTTGGATAATTCGAACCTCAAATAACCAGTAAAACATTGGAATTATTCGAATTAAGAAAGTTTTTTGAAAAGGGTAGAGAAAATATTCAAACTGTAAGTTTTCATCCAAGAACCTTTATTAATCTGTATAATGATTATATCGTGAATAACCTCAAAAGTTTCAAATTATAAAATAAAACCTATATAACGACAATAGTAATCCAGCAATCTAGTTAAGTCTTAGAGAAATCTACTGTTTTTCAAAGAAGTTTCAGATTTTTACCTGTTTCCTACAATTAAGTCTCTCGGCCATCACAGAAGAGTCGAACAAGTTTAAGGAACTGAAAACAGAATCACAGTAGAGGAGCAGGGAGGGTTCTGCTTCAAATACCGTTATTTATGCAAATGAGGGGGGCGTGTCAAGGTCAATGACCTTGAGGTAGGTCATGGTCAATGACCTTGAGGTAGGTCATTGACCCCAAGGTCGCCTGGTCCCCGGAAGGTAAACAAACCTTGGAGGGTCCAGGAACCGGTTTGAGGGGGTGTGGGTGGAGGGGAGGGGTGGGGGAGGGGTGGGGGGGACTTTGCTTTGTACTTGATGAGATCCGAGTGTTGCCGAAGGTTTCCGAATCTTTGTCGGTGAATGAATCGTCAGATTTGAACGGTCAACTAGTGTGTGTGTGTGTGTGACGTCATAGCAGATTATGTGATGTGGGGTAGGTCATGGTTGGAAGTGTTCTTAATGGGAAAACATGAATGGAGATGGATGGTGGTTGTTGAAACCTGACGTGGTAGGTTGGTTAGGTGTGAATGGGTCTGAGAGACAAACAAAATGGGATTGAAAGCGCTCAATGGTAAACAAACATCAATGGTATCTGGAGTAGTGAATGGGATTGAGAGAGAGAGGGGGGATGAACTGGTTGTTGAATGTGCTCAATGGTAAACAAACGTCAATGAATCTGGAGTAGTATTTCCTGTAAATGGTAGGGTGGGTGAGGATACAAAACGCATAGCATGTTGGGTCGGCCAGCTCGACATGAAATAAAAACAAGAAGGCGTACACCAGATCTGATTTATTAATCCATGAATTATATGTGGCATTAAAACCTAGCCACTTAACAAGAAGTTTATTGCCACGTTTTTGTACAATTTTTTCAACAAGATAATGCTTGGGATATTGCGTCCTTTGCAGTTCCTCCATGTAGAATCCTCCTTGGATTGGCTGCTTGTTGAGGTCATCAAGTAAATAAACAACTGGATTAGAAAGTTTTACCTTGCGAATACGAAATATTTCTGTGCTCCAGTTTGGTGTGTATCCTTTGGCGAAGATTGTTTTATGTTTACTGATGCGCACATAATCACCAATACGTAATCGATGACGTCGCGGATCTGCCGTTTTGATTTTGTGATGAATGCGATCCAATTGCGCAATGTTCTTGGTTACAAGGCGTGGTTTCATTCTGATAGTTCTATGTTTAGTGTTGTTGTAACGTGTCACCAGGTCGCGTACAAGTTCAAGCCAGCGATAGGATCCTCTTGCTGTAAATTGTTCCCACATGCGCGTCTTGAGTGTGCGGTTGAAACGTTCTACAACACTTGCCTTTAGATTGCTAAAAGTGGAATAGTGATGGATGTCAAGTGATTTGAGATAAGCGGAAAAAGTCTTGTTGAAAAATTCTTTGCCTTGATCTGTTTGAAGCAAACGAGGTTGACGTCTTGACCGCTGAATGATGGTCTTAAATGCAGCGGTGACTAGTTGTGCAGATTTATTCCGAACAGGTTCAACAAAGGCCATTTTGGAATAAACGTCGATGACGGTGAGCAGATAGTTGACCCCGTTGTTAGCTTTGGCATAGGGAATCATTTCAACCAGATCAGCTTGCCAAAGATCGTCAACGCCCCGTGTGATGACATGACGACGATGGTAGAGACGACGAGCTGGTCTATGCAACTCGCGAGCAATGGCAGCCTTAACAGGCGAGGGTGTATGAACACGTTGACTCATTAGACAATAATGCCAGCATGACGAAGCTCCTCTTCTATTTCTAAAACTTCCGCCTCGTGTCCGGTATGACCAGCCTGTTCTGATGCACGCAACAGTTGCAGACGTTTAACCAACTTATTTGGATTGTTCCAATAGGCGAAATCGATGAAAGGTTTCAAAGTATTAAATGTGATACCGGACGCTGAATTTGCACGGCGAACACTTGCATAGCTGGGAAACAATTTTGATATGATGGTTTTATATTTGAAGCTCTTATTAGCATTTACTGCTTCAGAATGTTTATAATTACGTCTAAAACCATTTGTAGCCATCAAGATGTTTTTATACTTTTCAAGATCTTCTTTATCATAGTCCTCGGTAGAAGGTGTACGTGAAAATAAAAGTTCTAAAAGACCTGGCGTCAATTTGTAACGAACTGTTTTAACAATCAAAACATTGTCACTTATCTTGATTGGTGAATCGCCAATTCGAAATCTATTGTTTTCATAGCGAACACCATAGGTAGTGTCAGTTTTCTTAGTAAAAAGATCTTCAAGGAAGGGAGTAACCAACGCACCATAATTTTGTAGTAAAATGGATTTTAACCGCACATATTGTTCGGGCGTATTTAATATTTCTTTAAGAGTAGGCTGCTTTTCTTTGGGTCTAGTGGGTGTTTCAGCAATTATTGATGTTTTCAAAAACTGGGGCAGCGGTGATTCTTTGGAGCTAGAAGACGGAAGCAATGGAGAAAAAACATCGTCAGGTTCTTCATCATTTTCTTCCTCCTCTTCAATTGTTTGTGTTTCTTTTGAGCGTGTAATAGGCTTTGATGTTCCTTTCAACACAGCTTCCAGAGGTGACTTCAAATGTTTTTCGACAAACAGTTCACTGTCGGCATGTGCACGTTTTAGATAGCGAAACTTTTGTCGAATGCTATTTCGCGCACGGATTATGTGCTTTTTTAATTGACTCCCTGTTGTCGCCATGACATCTGAACAAATGATGTTCAGAAAAGCAATGCAGCTACTTAAATACGAATGAAATGATCAAATCCCATGCGGTAGCGTACATTGTTGATGTTGCTCTGCTTATCAATAACAAGACAACTGTGGTGATGAACGTTCCAACACATGGCACACAACTGTGTAAAGGCTTGAAAGGTCATGTCTGGGTTCACGTGATCATCGTAGACGTGATGCATGTTGCGCTCATCCTGTCGGAAGAGAACAATCACGTTGGCATTGTCACGAATTAACTGTTTTGGTATTCGCGAATAGGTTTGAGCGAGATAAAAAACAATCAATATATTTATGACGTCCCATGCTAAAGTAAGCCTGAATAATACCCTGTCGTTCTGTGGCCACATCGTCAAAAATCATAAGCGAATGGGGGCGAACATTGTCTGGAGAAATGACATCTTCGTGTGCTGCGAATGTGAAGTAGCCCATGTTGCGCAGACCTGACATGACCTGTTCCAAGAACACATACAGCGGTTGATACAGCGATTTGGCAAAGATATAGATATTTTGAAAGCGCACTCCGTTTAAGGAGGTGATGAGGGTAAGCAGAAGATTGGTTTTTCCACATCCTGACGGGCCGGCGATGAGACAGCGAATGGAGGATGGGAAGAGTGATCCATGACGTTGTTCGGACGATGTTGAGAAGAGGTTTGAAACCAAGTCTCCCACCGGAAGTGAATGTTGTTGCCTAATAATCTGCATATCAACTAAATGTGAAAGGGGAAGAGCTGGTCTCTATATACATGAGGCAAGCGGGTGTTTCAGTTCCAGTGTAACCATGGACGCCTTTGGAAGAACTCTTAAAACAAATGAACGATTTGCTTTGACATACGATCCAAAACATGATACAGATCCGGCAACTAAACGATATGTTGATGCTAATGTATTGCCACGCACAACAGATGGCAATTACAACTTTAATGGAAAGCGATTGACCAATATAACAGAACCCGTATTACCCTCAGACGCATGTTCAAAAAAGTATGTAGATTATTTCCGCTTAAGACGTATCAAAGGAGATTATGAGGCTCAGAATAAACGTATTACGGGCGTTGCAGATCCTGTGAACGATCAAGATGTGTGCACCAAAGCCTATGTGTTAACCAATGCTGTGGTGTTAACAGAAGCAAAGGACTATGACGTACACCAACGTCGAATCACTCAGCTGGCTCTTCCAACAAACAACACGGACGCTGCTAGAAAGGACTATGTAGATAACAAGGTGAAACAGGTGCTCAGTATTCTGCCCACCCTAACTGCAAAGGGCTATACAGCAAATAATGCACGCCTTGTGCATGTGGCCGATCCTGAAGATGATCAAGATGTTTGTACAAAACGGTTTTTAAACTCTGAAATGGAAAAGGTGTGGGAAATTAAGGAGAACGCTCTATAGATGAAGCGAAGACGAATAGCCGAAGTTGCTGATCCTGTGCAACCTCAGGACGTGACGACCAAACGATTTTTGGAACAACGGTTATCGCTTTTTATTAAATCAATACCCTCTATATTTCTGCTTCACATTATAAACCAACAACCGGTAAAAGATCCCAATAACCTCGCCTACATACTACGTTCGGGGTATGACAATTACCGTTTAATGTATGATGGTGCCATTCGTGTAATTGAGTATGCACCAGATTTGAAACATTTAGAGGTACGATTAAACGGTAGTGTTCAACCACTTATTGATCAACCGGTGAAAGCCGGAGACAAATTATTCTTTCATTTGAAACTCTCGTCTGAAGAAAAAGAGGCGGGGAAAACGATGAACGATTTTCCTCTATATATAGAACTTGAATATACAGCCACCATTGAATAAATAATTATAGGTTCCCTTCCTGAAGAGTGTTAGTTGTGTTCAATACTTTGCGGTGTGAGGTTGTCTTGTTCTTTGGTCGCGATGGTGAAACAGAGATATGTGGTGAAGAAGAGGAAGAAGTTGTCAAGAAAGGGAGGCTTTAAAGCTATTCTTCATGCGGCACGTCTAGCTTCACGCGGAGAAACAAATAGTGAGTTGGCTATTAAGAAAGCACTCCGAGCAGCACGATTGCATGCGAATCCCAAAAGTAAACTACGTTTTAGAAAACGTGCCCGAGTTATTCCTGTGCCGAAACGTGGTGGATTTTTACCTGCACTGTTTGCTGGACTAGCAGCCCTGGGTTCACTTCTTGGAGGAGCAAGTGCGGTAGCACGAACGGTGAAAGCTGTTGAGGAGGCGAAGCAACAGTTGAAGGAAAGTGAAAGGCATAATAAAACTATGGAGGCCATAGCACTGCGCGGTAAAGGTGTGAACATGAAGCTAGCACCCTACAAGAAAGGACTCGGCATTTACATGTCGCCAAAAAACGGTTAATCGATGCACTGCCACGACGAGCCATGACGCATGAGGAAGTTATAAGGTATGCAAAACAGCTAAAGATCTCCCACTTTCGAGGTGTGTTTATGCGCAACCAACTACCGTCTCGACCACGGAGCCATGAAAGTGCAGTTGTTAATTTGGATGACAGTCATGGACCGGGAACGCATTATGTGGCCTACATAAAGCATGGGCGAACCGTGTGGTACTTTGACAGTTTTGGAAACCTTCCTCCTCCGACAGAGCTTGTTCGCTATTTTGGAAGCAGTGCAACAATACACTATAATGTGAAACGAGTGCAAAATTTTAACACGCAACAGTGCGGTCGTCTATGTTTGACTTTTCTATATAAGACCGAGCACGGCGGGTGACGTGGTCATTATGACAACAGAAAGTAGAACGTTTACAGTGCACGGACAAGGTGCGGAAGTAACTGTTGACTTTTATCCTCCTATTGAATTGGGACGACAACCCTACGTGCTGGGACTTGTTTCGTTTGAAGGCTATAATAGAATCTGCAACATAATTGAAGACGTCAATGATAAGTTCTACTACGATGACTATGTGTTAACTCTACCGTCTGGCAGCTACACCGTAGATGATATTCACGATCACATCTACACAACTCTCACCAAGGAATTTAGTCTAAAAGCATTTCTTGACGGGACACGCAAGTTTGAACTCATAGCCAACAACGTGACACATCGCTGCAGTATTCTTTCTTCTTTTAGGATTGATTTTAAATCTCAACCAGATTCGATTGGGCCATTGTTAGGCTATTCACCACAAGTGTTAGTACCGAACGTGATACACAAGTCTGACCAACCGGTGAAAATAATTGAAGATCATTACGTATCTGTCACGTGTAATATTATTACAGACGTCTACACCAATCAAGATCCCTCGCATTCGCTTTATGATTTTATTGTTACTTCACCTGGTGGTTACATCATCCGCGAAAACCCGTCGGTGGTGCTCTATCATCCTGTGAGTGTGACCAACATCAGGAATATTACCTTAAGACTGGTGAATAGAAACCAACGTCTCATTCGGTTAGACCCTCATACACCTGTGACCTACAAACTGTATCTGAAGCCAGCATGAAACAAGTGTATAAAGCGGCAACGCTGTCAAGAACAGTTGTTAGTTGTGCTCAACACGTGTACAGGTTAACACGTGTCAACAAGCAGATCCTACAACAACTTGGTTACACCTTACGTCATGAATTCGATTCTGGACGTGACAAACCCTGTCGAAGTACAGGAGGGTATTGTAAGAATTGAACACCATTCCTACCAACCGTATACTCAGGGACTAAATAATAATGATGAGATTCGCATTACTATTAACCAACAAGATATCTACACGCTTCCACATGAAAGTTACATCCAGATTGAAGGGCAACTCACCAAATTGGATGGTACCATTCCAACAACGTCAAAGTTGGCCAACAATGCTTTGGCCTTTTTGTTTTCTGAGGTTCGCTACGTGATCAACGGTATTGAAGTGGATACTACTCGAAATGTTGGCATAACAAGTGTCATGAAACTTTATCCCTCGTATGGAAGCGAAGAGAGTAAAGCTTTTTGTATGGCTGGTTGGTGTCCCAACTCAACCAACGACTGGATGATTAACGATGATGGTACATTTACTGGACATTTACCTCTAAAATTAATACTAGGCTTTGCAGAGGATCATAAGCGCATTGTTGTGAACGCAAGACAGGATCTGATTCTTGTACGAGACAGGAGTGATTATAATGCGCTAAAGGGAGCTGATACAGCGCCAATAGATACAAAAATTCTACTGCAACGAATTCTATGGAAAGTACCGCACGTTACTCTATCCGATCAGAAAAAATTGAGTCTGCTCAAGATTGTGGAGAAGGATACAGCTTTACCCATTCAATTTAGAAGCTGGGAGCTGCATGAATACCCGGTATTACCACTCTCCGATACACATACTTGGTCTATAAAAACCTCACGGTATACAGAGCGTCCCCTCTATGTCCTGGTTGGATTTCAAACAGATCGCAAATATCAACAGAATAAAGATGCATCAAAATTTGACCACATCCAATTACGAAATATACGACTCTTTTTGAACGGTGTTACCTTTCCCTATGAGGGAATGGATTTAAACTTTAACAAGAACAAATATGGTAAGCTTTATGACATGTTTGTAAACTTTCAGTCATCCTATTATCAGAAAGAGGCATGTCCGCTATTATCACCACAAGACTTCAAGTCCAAGGCGCCTCTGGTGGTGATGGACTGTTCGTATTTGGGGGAGTCGATGAAGGAAACAACTATTGATATCAGACTAGAATTTGAAACATCTACAGTTATTCCAGAAAAAAAACAACAGCCTATTGTCTTACTGTTCACGAGGCGCAAGTGTTTTATCAACCGCTGTCCAACATGGTGACCAGAGTATAAATAGCATGTCTTCCTCCATTGCCCTTCACAGTCATGGAAAGCTACGATGAAGTCACAACCCCCTCTGCGAGGCGGGTCTGCAAATGTGAAAGTGATTCACCAAGTTCAGATGAAGATTCCAGGTTTACCATTTATCGCGCCCTAGTGAGTGAAGCTATAACTGCCTATCACAAGAATCATACTGTGCTTAGAATGCCGCCGCATCTGGTTCACTATTTACCGGATGGATTCATGTCTACGTTTGGTATTCATGACAGGGGGTACAACAACAAGCCCATCACCAATCAAACAAATAATGTGGACGATGGTGTTGCCAAAGATTCATCTTGTCATGTTGGAGAGCGGGTAGATTGCATGGACTGCAAATGCGATCGTTGCTCAACAAGTCGAGACGCTGATGCAGCATTTGAGATTTATCGCACCCTGGTGAGTTTAGCAATACGCGCCTACCATAAAGCGCAATTTCTTCGTGAAATGCCGCAGCATCTGATTGCCTATTTACCAGCTGGATTTCTGACCGCGTACGGTGCACACGACATTGATCTTAATTGGGATAAGCTACCATTACACCTCCGTATGTCGGCGGATGTTGCAGCCTGCCGTCCCTGTCGTAGACACTTTATGCATCGAGAAGATTCTCATTGTGATTGGGATGGTCCAAATCCTATGATAAAAATTGTAAGCGATGTACTGATAACTTTATGAATAAAATTGTGTAATTGATTTTTGTGTGTATATTATTTTCTCGCCCCTATCCAATCAGTTAGTTGTTAAGAAGCAGCGGTAGTGGAAGGTGTGATATCCGTCGCCATGCCGAAAACATTGATTGTCGACGTGCAGGGTTTCAAGGTGAACGGAAACAAGTTTGTATTTAAAGAAGTTGGAATTATTGACTGCACAACCATGTGGGCACCAAGAGTAACCAGTTTTATCTTTGAACCACCGTTTCCATTGCATTTGCAGTCAGACGAGGACAGAAGACAAACAGAGTGGTTGCAACGCAATTTGGGACTAGTCTGGAAAGAAGGTGACATTCCTTACCATCATCTATCATTTGTTCTGAAAGCTCACTTGTTTGGCGCTGACCTTGTCTTTGTAAAGGGAAGCGAAAAAAAGGAATGGTTGCGTCAGTATGTTAATTCAACTTGTCAACTTGTTGACCTTCATGATCTGGGATGTCCTGCACTGTACAACCTGTCCGTGCCTGATGAACCTCTACAAAATAAAACACTTCAAAATGTTTGGAAGCTTTTTGATTGGCTAGCTCGCAAAGCATGTCAAAACTTGCATGTTGAGTGTAAAGCGCTGTAACGTCGGCTACAGTGTGAGACATACCAGCGATCAGTGCGGATGTGTAGAATTATGGCTGCAATTGAAGGTTTGGACGCCAACCCCACAGAGCGAGCTATTGTCAAGTTTTTCGCCTGCAAAAAGAAGCTAGACAGTTTCACAGACGAGGAATTGAACGCTTTGCCCAAGGCGTTCCTTTTTTATGTTGCTTCAAACGCGGTGAAAAATATTTGGCACAGTGTACCTAGTGAGTGGACCAGAGATCCTGGTCTGCGCGAACTACAACCATGCACTGACTTTAATCATCACCAGCAAGTGTCTATCACTAAAATGCCCTCCATTAAACAGTGTGGAACGTGTCAGCTCATCAAATTGTACCACGGGCATACAAATATACCGTCCTGTAAAGACTTTGCTTCGTCATTTCATGGGTGCAATGAAGAAGAGGAAGAAGAGACAGCAGCGGCAGTATCGCCAGCACCAAAAAGTAAGACAACGCTTGAAAAAGATATGCCAGACCTTTGCTGGTCATGGTCTTGTTAACAAGGCCATTGATCTACTTCCCATTGAACTGCATATTCCTGGCTATCAATTTTGTGGACCTGGAACTAAACTAAGCCAACGTCTAGCACAAGGGAATTCTGGAATCAACATATTGGATGCAGCGTGTAGAGATCATGACATTGCTTACAACAACAAGAATATAGAAGTACGTCGAGTTGCAGACCGCATTCTTCTAAGAAGGGCCAAGCAGCGTGTGATGTCATCTACTGCTTCTATTGGTGAGACGATTGCAGCCTTGATTGTAGCAGGAGCGATGAAGTCAAAGCTAATGTTGGTGGTGGATTAGTGAGGAAAAGGACAAAGTAATAAACATGAATCAAATATTGTTAAGTATTTATTTGAGAGTCAGTCCACCAGTTCATAGTATACACAAAATATGGTTTAGTTTTCTTCTTGTAAAAAACATACAATTTTAATAAAAAGAATTGAAAATGAAAGTGTGTTCTTTTTTACAAGGTGTGGAAATGTCCAAAAGGCAAGCTATTTACACCATCCCACAGACGTTTATCGTCATATGTTGTCAGCGATGTTTTATTTTGATTTACTGTAAAAATATTATGGTTCTTTGAAAGAATGCGTGTTTGCTGGTATAAGCGAGAGGTGTTTGCGTAGAGTATACAACGATATTCCTCAACATTGAGGAATTGTGTGACGCTACGAAGAACACCCTTCGCTTTGCATTGACCTTTATTCTTTTGTGTTGAAAATGCGTACATTTTCGGCGCCAAAGCCACAAATTCTGTCATAACATCACCGGCGCACTCATCCTTAAATAGACCTATTTTTTATTCATGGGAATTATGCCAAACATACTGTTAACCTCATAGTTTGAGGTATCAAAGTAATTTGGATGTTCTCTCATCACTGAGTAAACATCTATCTTATTGGTTTGATAAATAAGACTGTCTGTATCCATATACAGTAATTTTACATCTCCAAACTTTTGTTTGGCAAACTCATAATGGAATTGATACATTACAAATTTTGAAAAGTCAAGTATTACCATTCCCAAGTAAATTGGTTTGTTATACATGATTTCTGTCTTTGACAATTCAATGGTTACTAAATCAGTTTCAATAACTCGTACAGAATGGAAATTAGGCATAGCTATATATTTTCGTGCGCCATATCGACCGTCCCAGTGGTTTACCAAATGAATAGTTCTATGCTTTCGAATATTTTCCATTGATTTACCGTAGCACGCATTGTTCATTAATTTATAAAAATTTGATTCAAATGTGGTCTTGGCGTGTTGCCGATGATGAGTATTCAATTGCATGTACGGTTGTAACCATGGTTTTTGGTCAAAGCAAATAATGCGGTGAATGGATTGCAGTTTCAAACCATGTTTCAAACATTGCATTAAATTTTCAATGTGTATGACGTACCGATTTTTTGAATTTAACGTTGCCAGCAACTTTTTATTGTTGGAACGTGAACTGGGAGGTTGTAATTTTTCAACACAAAATGGTAGATCAGAATGATCATTGTGTATCTCACAGGGATATAATAAGTCGACCTCTAGAACGTAGCCACGCGTGTCATTGCTCAACACATCTTTTAAATTAAAATTTGAAACTTCATCTGAAGTCAGCCATCGAAAATTTTGATATGGAAGAGGTTTTTCCATAGCATATCCGTATAAATTGTTACAATCTAGGTAGGTGAGGTATGTTGTAGGTTGGTTTGGTTTGTATGTATCCATATATGGATTATTTGCTTTGGCGTGCTTTTGCACAAGCGAAACAAGACCACCACGTATTCCGCGTTCAAAAAAGAGTAACATGTCGATGTCTGTTAATAGTTCCAGTTCTATGTCAGTCACCTTCAACATACAGTCCCAACTATATCCGGCAAGGGTGTAGTAATGGGCTGGATCTAGATTGTAGATTTCAAGACACAGTTTGCGAAAGTGTTCAAACACGTCTGTCAAAAGTAGTGTATCAATTTTGAGGTATAAATCAGCATACTCGCCCAAAGTTGATATCTTGAACACGTTCCATACTTTTTGAGCGTGTAAATAGTCTTCTTCAGAAATATGACTTTTTGTTAAGTCATTGTAAAATTTGTCCTTTGAAGGGAGTGCAGTTTCCTGTAAACATGCCCAATTGTTTACATAATTATAGGGAAACACCCCTTTTCGAATGCATAATTCAAATTGTTTGGCATCAGTAAAGTGTTGACGTACAAAATGCAAATTGTTTGGGTGAAGCCCTTGAACAAGCGCATCCAATGATGATGCGAGGAATCTATACGAATCTAAAAATCGTATACTGATTCCATTTCGCCATTTCGAAAACGAAATAAAATTTTCATGATTTTGTGGAATTAAATTAAACTTTTCGTTTTCAAGGTTAGCAAATTCCTTAATAATTAAATGGCTGTCATACCGAGACATGTTGTGTAAGAAACAAGAAATATAGCGTGCTCTTTTATACGCCAAATTACATACACTATGAGCCGCTCCTCTAAATTTTCCAGTGTACCGATTATGGTCTCTCACTGGCGTGTCACAAGGTGCTATTGGTTTTTGACAAATGTGACAAGTGCTTGCTGTTGCAAAAACCGCCTCGTCTGCGTCCGACATTTGAAGCGGAATTGGATTTTGCAGGATATTGTACACCCGATCTGCCAAGGCGTCCAATTCATTTAAAAACCAAGCAGCAGCATCTGCATCGCGATAAGATTTGAAGTATGAAAGTGAAGGGTCGTATGAACAAATCACGTTTAGGGCACAACTGAATGGCACATGTTGCTGTACTTGTTGAGTGTACGGACGTGTCGGATCTGGTTTACATGTGTCAATGGGTGTGGTTAAACATTCAAAATCTGCATATACTGTAAATCGAAGCGGTTCTTGACGAGACACATTTTGAAATTTCATACTGGCTTTATCCTTTTCTGGAAATGTTATTTTTACCGCTGGTTGTGTGATGCAATCAATAGTATGTGCTGCCAACTTTTGATTGCTAGTAAAATATTGCAAACAGCGATCACATATATATACCCTATTTTTTTTTGTAACTTGTGAACGAACTAGTCTAGAAAGATCTTTGATATAACAATAATGGTTGCACAATTCCCCTTCAATGTACAGTAAATTAAAATGCTTTTCTTTTTTTTCCCTTTGTCACATACAATGGACCAATAACTTTGTCCCCTTCAACTCCGTATACTTTAATGGAGTAAAGCGGATTTTTAGATTCAAAACGAGAAATGGCGTTGAGGTCCATTGGGAATTCTATGTCTGCTAAATTTAAACTGATCATTAATTCCATAAATTTCTGGTGATATTTTCCCATTCTGTGAACATTTTCAGTTGCAGGACTTAACCCAGCTGCCAAGGACCAAACAAAGCAAAAAACGTCATTATTATCCACATTGATGACTGCGTGATGTTTTTCCAACTGTTTAGGTAAATTAACATGAGCTGAACCACTGTTCATGGGATCAAAGGTGCATACATTAATTTTAAAATGGTTGATAGCTTCCAGCGATTTGCCACTTTCCAATTCTTGAAACTCGGCAAAGCGCGTCATGAGCTAATCGACAATGTTTTTACTATACCAACTGTGTATATTATCAGTGCGGTACAATTCACACATTTTCGTATGTAAATAAATCGGTTTTGTTATTTCAACACCTTGTTTTAAAATAACAAAATCACATAATAACTCAGCGTTAATCTTTAACGCTACATGTTCTCTTAAACAGGCTTGCATTTTATTTTGAAAAATGTTGTAGCTAGCGTTTAAAAAATCATTTGGGTCTAAAAATTTAGCATCATTATTAATTTTAAAGCTACATAACTTATTATAAAAGCAACTATCCACGTCCTGCCAACTAAGTTTTGGTGCTGACATCATGACACTTACAGTAATTACATTTACTACAAAAACAGCAAATCACTGAACAGTTTTCAGAGAATGAAAACAAACAAAGTTTATTGTCTCTGCAAATTCTGTTTTAACATTAACAAATTTTAAATTTTATTTGATTCTTCAATAAATTCTACCAAACATCTTTTATTTTCCAGTCCCAAATATTTTAGGTAGATGGTTCCTTTGTTGAGGTCATTTACAGCTTCGTCGTTGAGTTCCATGAACCTCGCAGGTAAGAAGACAGCGAAATCTTCTAGTTCACAAACTATTCTTCCCCCATATTTCGTTTTTACCCTGCGAACAGCTGTCACCAAATAGGGTTCGTTAACTGGCAGGTCCTGTAAACGTTTAGTCTCCAGGCCGGTTGCTCTGCCAATGGAATTTGTAATTGTTATTGCAGACATATTGGTTCTGAAAGTTAATTATAAAGTGTTTAGGTAAACTATTAAAAAGATTCAGGTACCCTCCACCTTTATTTATTAGCACATTAACTCAAACTTACAAAAGATCCTGAGCAAGATGGAAAAAATAATGGAGGAAGAATTTAATATGAGAATAAATACAAATAAAACAAAAATATTGGTCTGCAGTAGAAATGACGAAAACCAGACATCAATCGAGGTAAGAAATGAAAAGATACAAGAAGTGAATGAGTTTAATTATCTGGGAAGTAAAATAACGAATGATGGAAGAAGCAGCAGAGAGATATTAAGTAGGATTGCCCAAGCCAAGAACGCTTTCTATAAAAAGAAGAACCTATTTACTGCAAGGAACATCAGTCTTGATGTGAGGAAACTAATGTTGAAAACCTAAAACCTATGTATGGAGCGTCGCGCTATATGGCAGCGAATCTTGGACAATAGGAGAGAGAGGAAAAGACTACTGGCATTTGAAACCTGGTGCTATAGAAGGATTATGAAAATCAGTTGGGTTGTGGCTCATACTGTGAACTGAAGAGGAAGACTGAGAGACGGGAAGAATGGCGAGCTGCTGCCAACCAGCCTCACGGCTGTTAACCACAGAGAGAGAACTCAAACACTGATCTATAGACTAATGTGTATACAAAACTTATTTGCTAAGACGAACAGTCTCCTAAAAGCGCTTAGTCCAGTAATCAGTTGGATAGAGCGAGATAAGGTAATATCTCTTTTAACTGACGTCAAACCTGGCAATGACTGTTAGTTGCAATAATAGTTTTATATACCCATTTGATATTATTATTATCCACTTGATAAATTGTTAAGGTCAACTGTGTAACCATCGACAGTTAGAGATACTAAAAGTACTGTGTTCAATATTACCTGATAGAAGATCTTTGCAGCAAAGCGATGTGTTTACTACAAACTCGTGGACTTCTCTGGCTAGCAACAATAATGTCACGGCTTATATACCCTTACAATCATAGGCAACGCCCCGGTTTGTCCGCTTTCTCAGTAACTGGATGACCTCCATATTTAGTATAAATGAACCTGCTACTTTACAAAGAATTGTCATTCACTGCTATGTCTGATCAGGAGAACACCCATGCTGATGAAGAATCCAACAATTGGGATTCGTCTTTGGACATTTTCATGTAAGTAATATTCATTTTTTTAAATTGATACCAGGCTAAAAAAATTAAATAAAAGCCTAGAACGCTAACCAATTAACCATGGGACCGGAATATATTTTTAATTAAGACAACACAAACACCCAGTCCCCAAGCCAGGGGAATTAATCACCAGAAAATACAATCCCCACAACCCTCCCAAAAATCTAACCCAGGACCCTCCAGTTCAGAGCCTAACAGCAGCCAAGAACAGTATAGTTGAGCCACACAGCTATACACATAGTTGTATCTTGTCTCGCAATAAGCAGTCGAGATAATTATTACACTATTGTTTAAATGCAATGTCAAGCTTGGCTAGCACTATTGCTGTTAATGTTAATAGCGTTTGTCAAATTGTGGTCAAGTAGCTTTGAACACTTAGATAGGTGTTAAGGTTTTATAAACTTAGCCGGGTGTAGCCTTTGTGTAATAACTTGTACTAGTCAAGAATGCAAATTGTATGCAAGTAGTACTTTCTTCAACACTTGTTCATATATATTAATTAACTATAATAACAGCAGCTCCACTCGCTAAAGCGCAACGTTAGGTCATGGGGACTATGCTCTCTGCCGACTTGGAAAACGTGTGGGTTTGAGTATCCACCGTCAACTGTCCTTGAAATGGCTTTCTGCGGTTCCCCATTTTCAACTCCAGGCAAATGCTGGGATAATAACTTCTAACAAACCGCGGTTGCATTCTTACCCAGTTCCATTCAGCATTAGTTTTATCTCTTATGAGGTTGATTACCCATCATGCCAAGCTCTGTAGCTAAATGGTTAGCGTGCTAGACATTGACCCAAAATGTCCCCGGGTTCGATTCTCAACCAAGCCATCAGGGATTTTAATCTCCTGAGGTTAATTCCTGGGGATCCGAGGTTGGGTGTATGTGTTGTCTTCATCATCACTTCATCTTCATAATAACGCGCAGGTCGCCCGCAGACATCAACTAGAAAGACCTGCACTCAACCTCTCCAGAGACCACACAATCATTATTCAGGGATTGTAATCACCTAGAGTTAATTCCTGCGGTCCGGGATTGGGTGTATGTACCGTCTTCATCATCACTTCATCCTCATAATAACGCTCAAGTCGCCCACGGGTGTTAACTAGAAAGACATGCACTTGGCCTCTCCAGAGGTCACACAATCATTATTCATTACCTACCATTAGTTTCATCACTCATTAACTCGTCCTGCCAAACTTTAAATTTAATTTCATATGTAGTTTTTTTGTCGTGTGGCCTCCTCAGAGGCCGAGTGCAGGTCTTTCTATTCGACGCCCGTGGGCGACCTGCGCGTCGGGATGGAATGGATGAAGATGAATGAAACTGGGCAACGATGTGGAAGGAATCGGTCGTGGCCTATCAGAAGGTACCGTCCCAGCATTTGCCTGGTGTTGAAAATGGGAAACCACGAAAAACCATTTCAAGGACGGCCGACGGTGGGGCTCGAACTCACGCGTCTACCGAGTCAGCAGAGAGCTTGGTTCCCATGACCTAATGCTGCGCTTCAGCCTTGTAATACTATCATATATACCTACATTTTATGTTACATAAGCATACATGTTGACGATTTTAAAACACAGTGTATTGCATCCTACTTGGTATTCAGACATTGTTTGGAACAAAAAACTTTCTTTTTCTCTCTGTTCGACTTAAGAAACATGACTATTTTATTGTAATTTAATGCAAATTGTATTACCGGTTGGAGACCTGTTAAATTAATTGCCGGTGTCAAATATAATGGCTTTCATTATATTGTGCCCAACTCTAGGAATGGGTATTCCAAGTTTCAGACACCTAGATATCAAGGGAAAGGCTGTAGCAGCGTTTGAAAGTTCGGATATTTGAATATCGCGCTACATTGCTTCTCGAAGCCTTTCGAAGGAAATTACCGATAGTTGGATGGTAAATGACGTAGCGAGTAACAGCAGAGGTGGAGACTATTTATTGATTAAATAGTTAACTATGGAGCAGAGACTTGAGACTGGGATCAGATTACTGGCACGGCCAAATAAAAGAGAATGCAATTTGTATCAAGTAAATCGGACCAGGGATTCAAGAGATATGAGGATTTCTAGATATCAGGCGATGACGCGTGACCCTGACCGTTTTTGTATAAAAGCAGGCTGGAGCAGGCTTAGTTAGCTCAATTCATCACAAGCACTTGGCGAACAAGTTGCGTCTACGCTGAGCCAAGGCACATGGTTGCCACGTCTACGAAGAAGTACTTTTCAAATCGTGATAGTCACGAGAAGTGCTGCGCAAACGAGTTGGAACTTAGTAAGTTCCTGGGGAGGAGAATCACTGAGGTGATTGTATTTCTACAGACATTGGTGGAAATATTTATATTTCCTAAAGGACATATGCTAGACTTGGTCTAGAAAATAGTATTTGTCACAGTCCAATAGTAAATTAATACTTGGATGTTTCAATCCATTTAAAGTCAGTTTTCATATTTTGTAACTATTTAACCACTTCGATCCGTCAGTACAGTGAAGAATAGTCTATAACGGTGGCGTTCATTAGTCTACGCAAGGGAAACTGCAGGTTGTCTAGCGCATGGCAGATGGTGATATACAAACCATGCCCAGGGAACGATCTTCAGAACAGCCGTTAACTGCTTAGACTGTCAACATTTTTCTTGTACTGATGAGATTACAGTGAGTTAAGTTACAACTGACACATTTAAGAAGAGATCGCTTAGATCTGACCCTTTTCAAACAAACTGTTATGGCTTTGTTAGAAGCCCATATTAAAATGGAACCACAGTCATTTAAAACGTCGAAGAATACTACCACTATGTCTGACTAGACGATTTGTGGGTCTACAATGGCGGCCGATACAAGGATTATACGTGCTTGTCCGCTAGGGCATGTCTACGGATAAATCTGGTATAGACCAGGTTTACTACACTTCAAGAACATCAAGAAATGTAAGCCACATTTTAATTATTTTATGCCTAGCTAATTGGAACAAACTATTTTTCTGCAGATGACCAACACATTTTTTTCGTCATATTTAAAGCTTGTAATGATTTACGCAAGACTTGTTAGATTTATTCTGAGCATTTTCAGCACTCAGAACAGTTTAGGATCGATGACCGAGCATTTTGAGCATTTATTTGAATTTTTCATATTTTTGGGAAATCACGGTAATCAGCCGATGTAACTGTAAAAGTTAAATTTATTTTTGTTGAGGAATGGATATTTTTTCCATATTCGAAGGTTCGAACATGTGGATTCTCACATAATGAGATAATAATTCATCATATTTGAAATAATAATAATAATAATAATCCACTAATAATAATAATAATAATTTTCATAATTTTTCTAAATAATTCTTGGATATTATATTTTATAATAATCATATGTATTGAGAAAGAGCCTATGAAGTAGTTGAAACATTTCTAGTATGGAACAGGAGATTTTACGAAGGAGAGTGGTTAGCGCAAGCCCGCATTCAACCTACATTTCAGTTCTGGTTGAACAGTTGATATTTGCTATGAGCAAAGTATATGTGTCATATAACACGGAGAGGCATGAAACGGGAAGCAATTGATATTTGTATCAAATAGGATTTTTGTATTTATATAAAATCATGACGTAAATACACCTCGAAAGTGAAATGAAGCTTTTCATAAGTATGGTAAATTCACGGGTTGAACTGAATGGTAAAATAAAATAAACTTGTAAGTTTATTAATCTTCCAGTGTTGATGACAAGCAGAGGCTTGATTTATTGTATAAATTTTGGGAAGATAATTTATGTGTGTGGAATAGTTGAAATGCCATTCCCAGGTGCGCAGGTTTAAGTCGCAGGAATGAAGGTTTTTTCGAGCATCAATCAAATAGCAGGTTCGATGGCTCAGGTTTATAGTAGGAGTATTGGAGCCACACATTTCGTCGTATGAATAACCCGAAGGTTATTTCTTTGAAACCATCAGTTCTTATTTCAACCTTGTTTTCGAATTCCATTTAGACTTTGATTTTGCTAGAACCCGGATTTGTCATGATAGTAGTTTATTCTTCTTCAGAGGAAGACCTTTGCCGTTGTTGTTGTTGTTATAATATTGTGTTCTTACACAAATAGTAGAATGGGCCACTGCCAATTTAAAATAATTCTTTAACCACGAATAATTTGAAGGATATTTTCAATCCTAGTGCCATGAACTAAATGAATTCATTATAAAACTACAATTCTAATTTCCGCATTCTGTCGAAGAATTGCAAGTTGTGAAAGTTGCTAGAAATGGCCATAAATATAAATATTTTTTCATAATAATTCCAAGTGGAAAATCTAATAGTTGAATGGTTCAACCATTTATTGATCAAGTTAATGATTCAGAAATCATATGTTTTGTTTGGAACTTGAAGTTCATAATCGAGTCACTTCTGGAATGTTTAATGTCAGAAGAACAATTAATTGTTGTTGTGCTTCGCACAGTTCTTCGATGCTATGCTCAATGGTCAAATACTTTTCAGATGTTGTTAATATGTGTTAATAATTTGTGTTGCTACGATGATAATAATAGTTTCAACGATATATTTTGGAAAACTGGAAAACAAATGAAAGTCTAAGAAATTCTATAAACATTTATTCTACGAGTGTTAATATCATGTAAATAGTCAAACAGTGATCTACGTTATTTCCAGTATGGACAATTCATTTTGCACTGGAGTTAAAATGTTAATAATTTTGGAACACAGTCCACAGGACTAACAATCGGACTTGTGTTTTCAAAAAGATTGTCAAATGTGTTTGGAAGATTCTGTATATTGTGTGTAAATAAGAGTGTGGATCGCCACACGTGGATGATGCTGCTTTGAGCATTATTCTTGCAGTCAGATTTTAACTTTAAATAAACTGAGATAATTTTACCAGATGTGTTTCACCCAATTAAATCTCCTTCTATCCTTATTGTTGCATTGAGCCAAAAATCAGCAAAGCATTTTTTATAAATTTGATGTCGTTTTTGCGATTTGCTTTAACCCATCTGGCGCTCCGGGATATTTTGATTCTCGTGCTGACTGATTATTGGTAAAATGCATATGTGGTCGTGCGGACTCCGGTCTAAACGGGCACATAAAATAAGATAGAGAGAGAAATGGCTTCGAACGTGGGGCCCGATTTAGACATGGTCAATCGCATGCCGATTTGAAATTGTGATAATTTTTATAGAAATATTTTGGGAGTTGAGAGATGTCTGGTTTGGATGAATAAATTAGTAGGAAACCCAATTAGTGGGGAAAATTAAAAATTTAACTGGTTAATAATTAGAATGGGTTTGATTATTTTTGATAATGGCTTAACCATTAGGGCGTCAAGTAAATTCAGTAGTAAACGTTCGATGACTGGAGATACACATTATTAGAATCCAGGTGGAGGATATTTGAGAACTTGCATATTTTTCTTGTGATATTGTGGTAAATGTAATTCGTAAAAGTAGAGAATTTTGTTTTTCCATCACGTCGATATTAGGACAAATCTCATTTTATTATAGTGTTCCAATTAGCTATTCATATTTCTTGTTCTAGTTATAAGCTTGTGTTTGCCACTGTTGTATACCCCTAAGTTTTGAATAATTGAAATTATGGAAGAAATGATGAGGAGTTTGGAGGAGAGTTCGAAAGAGGCTGGACGGCGTGTAGCCGCTATTATGAAAGAAAATACTGAGGCTTTAGAAAAGAAACTTAAAGAAAATTCTGATTCTTTAGAAAGTAAACTTAAAGAAAATTCTGATAATTTGAAAGAAAGTTTAGATGATAAACTTAAAGTAAATTCTGATTCTTTAGAAAATAAACTTAAAGAAAATTTGAATGATAAACTTAAAGAAAATTCTGATTTTTTAGAAAATAAGCTTAAAGAAAATTCTGATTCTTTAGAAAATAAACTTAAAGAAAGTTTGGAAAATAAACTTAAAGAAAGTTCTGATAAACTCAAAGAAAATTCCGATTTGTTAGAAAGCAGGTTAAAAGATAACTTGAAAGAAAATTTAATTAGTAAATTTAATTCAATGGAAAGTAAATTTAAAGAGAATTCTGAAATTTTGAAAATGACACTTGAAAGTAAAATGAATAAATTATGCGATAAAACACATGAGCTCGAAACTTCATTAGCTACTAACGCAAGTTTAATGGACGATAAATTTCGCGATGCCGATCTTCGATCCCAAAGCTTAGCTGATAGGATAGAACATGGTCTTAGGAAAGTTGGTGAAGACATGGTCAACCTGGAAGTCAGAGTGAAGAAGGAGAGTAACGAGATGGGAATTCTAGTTGTTCAGCGTTTAACGGAACAATTCAAGGAACTTGTCATGGGAGAAATAAGAGAAGGAGTGATTCATGAATTGCAAACTGAGATTAAAACTACAGTTGTCAATGAAATTAAAGACACACTCAAGCTGGAGAATCAAGAGGGAATCAAGGAGATTAGGGAATCTTTGTCATCCCACATTGAAGTAATTGCCAAGGATATTCAAGCAACTCAGAAGGACATATCAGATATGACAGGGTCATTGAAAAGTCATGAGGCTGTTATGAACCAGATATCCATTGATGTTAAAGAAAATAGTAAAGAGACTGAAGCAATCAAGAAGATGGCAGAAGAAAACCAGAAAGAACTTGAGGCTATGAAAACTCAAATAAAGGATGAGAAACAGTCTGATCATCTTTTGAAAATGCCGAATGTAAGGGGAAAGGAACCGATACAGATAAATCTAGGAGGAGCTAGAGAGACTGAAAGACAGGATGAGGTCAGGACAGTATTTCAATCCAACCCCATAACTGTGTTTAAGAATATAGAAGACAAGCCTTCTAAATTTTCAGGGCGAGATTCTGTAACACCCGTGGAATTTCTGAGAGAAGCAGGTGATTACCTGAAAGATTCTAAGATCCCTAAAGAAAGACAGATCAGGGTAATAGGGAAGTTCTTGGAAGGTCCCGCACTTTTGTGGTTTAGAGCATTTAGATCCACTCTAAATACTTTTGAGGAGTTTTCTCGTGGGTTATTGAAGAAGTTTTGGTCCCCTGAAACTCAACAGCAAGTTAGAGCAGAGTTGTATTCGAAGAGATTCTCGACGTCACAACCTACTCGATACTCTACATACTTTTCTGGACAGCTGTCTAAACTCCAACATTTAGATCCGCCAATGCCAGATAACGAGTTGATTACTGCTTTGATACGACAATTTCCAGCAGACGTCCAGAGGACTTTGATCGCTGCTGATATCTACAATATGGAACAGTTTGATGAAGTATTGCAAAAGCTGGATCATACAAACGCTCAATTCTTCCATCAGAAGGGAGTAAAGAGTAATAACGCTGTGTATGCTGTTATGGCTGACAGTTATTCTCAGACACCTCGAGAGATTCGAGAGGAGCGAGAAGAGAAATCGCCGAGGGAAGATTCCAATACGAGAGGATGGAACCAATACCGTAACAGATACAGTTACAAACCATATGCAAGACCGGATGGTGGTAATCGATACAACACTCGATGGAGAAGACCACGTGATACTCAAGGAAGGTACCAGGAAAGAAGATCCTATGGTAATAACTATAATAACAGAGGGAATGTAGATACTCGTCAGTCCAATGAAGAGTTTAACAAGGACACGAGGAAAAACTTGGAAGCAAGACACCAAGATACCTTACCATTTGTGGAGCAGAGGCCCAATGATCCAGGTCCATCGGGAACACAACAATCCCGGGGGAATGGTAATGAAAAAAAAACCTTCGAATTCACAGTAGAAGATAGAATTTTGAATACTTTCACTTCCAGAATAATTAAATGGCAAGCAGAGGATGATGACTTAATTCAACAGAATGACGAACGAAAAGAAATGGGTACCAGAATTAGAATGCCAATCATTTCATGCGAAGTATTTGGTATGCCTGTCGATACTTTGATCGATACTGGGGCTATGCTTTGTCTGGTGAGTGAGAAGCTTTATATTCTGTGGAAGCTCAAGGAGAATTTAGAGGAAATTCCAGTATCAGGAATTAAGATCCAAGGAATAATACCCAATAAAATATCTCTGTGTAAAACACAATTATACTTATGTATTACGATTGGAGGACATGATTTCCGACATGTATTTGTTGTAATGAAGGACATGGCTTTTGACATGATATTGGGAGCAGATTTCATTCAGAAATATCAAGCAGTGATAGACATGAAGACAGAGACGATTAAATTCAAGAATACCGAAGAGATTAACTTCGAGGGAAAGGAAGAGGAAGACATCGAGGGAGATGCTCAATGGTCTCTGATTTTTCATGAAGCTGAAGGAAGAGAAGTCTACACTGAGAAGGAGTCCCCAGAGTTAGGGAAAATTTTGGAAGAGTATCAAGATGTTTTTGACATTAAACCTGGTGAAATTAAGGATTTTGAATATCATATTCGTGTAAATGATGATGCACCTTTTCATGCTAAATTGTATCCAGTAGCAGAAAAGCATCGAGAAAAAGTAAAAGTACTTATCAAGGAAATGGAAAGTAATAATGTGATTGAAAAGTATACTACATCTTATGTCAATCCATTAGCAGTAGTGTCTAAGCAAGATGGAAGTCTGAGACTATGTTTAGACGCGCGAAATTTAAATTCAAGATTACTGCCAGAGTATGACAGACCACCAATTATTAGGGAACTGTTGAGAAAATTCCAAGGCAAGGTCTGGTTCTCTAATATTGATCTCACTTCGTCCTACCATCATATTAGGCTTAGTGAAGATTCTAAGAAGTTTACAGGATTTATGTTTGACCAGCAGACATATGTATTCCGCCGTTTACCATTTGGAGTTAAAACATCTGGATCCGTTTTGATCAGAGCCCTAGAACAAAATTTGAGTCCTGAAGTAAAAGAGATAGCAATTCGTTATATTGATGATATCTTAATTGCATCTGAGACTAAGGAGGAACATTTGCTACATCTTCAAATGTTATTCGCAGATTTGAGGAAAGCGAACTTCAAAGTAAACCTTCGAAAATGTCAGTTCTTTCGAAAGGAAATAAAATTTTTGGGTCACATTTTGGATGGAGAAGGGTACCGTCCCAATGAGACGAAGATACAAGCAATTGCAAATTTCCCTAGACCTACTAGAGTGAAGAATGTCCGCAGTTTTCTCGGGACATGCCAATTCTTTGCAGGGCATTGTCCGAACTTCACCAAGACAGTTGCGCCATTGCAGGAGTTGTTAAAGAAAGGTAATAAATGGAAATGGGATAAAGATTGTGAACAATCATTTCAAGATGCCAAGAGGTTATTGGTAAACAGTGTGAAATTGGAGTATCCTGACTTTACCAAGAATTTCATCATAGAATCTGATGCATCCACCGTAGGGATTGGAGCTATTATACTCCAAGAGGATGAAGACCACAAGAGACATTACCTGGCGTTCATTAGCAGGAAACTTCGTCCATCAGAGAGGAATTATTACACCACAGAGTTAGAAGCACTTGCTGTAATATTCGCTTTGGAGTCGTGGAAGAAAATGTTGATTGGACATTCAGTCATTGTGAGGACTGATCACCACGCATTGGAGTTCATTTTGAGAACAAACTTTGCCAGCGATAGAATAACTAGATGGTCACTTTTTATTCAGCAATTCAACCTAGTTATTGAACACACTCCTGGAAAGTTGAATGTGGGAGCTGATTTGTTGAGTAGAGCAGTGGAGTCTACATCTAAGGTTTTTCAAGTTAACCTGACGCAAGAGGATGAAGATACCTTGAGAAGGTTACGGTTATTGCATTTATCCCAGAGGAGAGACCGACGTCTTAGGAACATTTTTCGTTTTCTACAGGGTAACATGGATCCCAATGATGATGATTTTGTGGAAACTGAAAGAATTTCCAGAGATTTTATGATGTTAGATGGTTTAATCTACAAGTTTGCAGATCCCGACCATACGAAGTTGAGAGTAGTGATACCTCCACGATTGCAAAAACCCATTATTTGGATGGCACATAGAATCGCAGGTCATGCTGGAGTAGATAAGACAGTCAACATGATTCAAGAGAAATTTTCGTGGGAGCGAATGCGACAAACTGTCAGAAACACTATTCGAGAATGCGACTTATGCCAAAGGAGTAAGCATAATTCTAGGTTATTGAGAGAATTACCAAGGCCTATTATTCCTTCTAAGCCTTGCGAAATCTTCGCGACTGATTTATATGGTCCTCTCCCAAAGTCTAAAAGAGGTAACCGATATATTTTGGTGACTATGGATGTTTTCAGCAAATACACCATGTTACATCCAATTCAGAAGGCAAACGCAAAGTATTGTGCGAAGAGAATTAGAGACAGCGTGATTCCGGAAGCAGGCAAACCGGAATTCCTTTTATCAGATCGTGGACCTCAATTCACATCTTTGGAATTTCGAACCAGCATGAATAATCTTGGGATTAGACAATTGTTTTGTTCTATTAGACATCCAGAGAGCAATCCAGCGGAACGCGTGATGGCTGAGATAGCAAAATTTTGCCGCCTCTATTGTCCAAATGAGCATTGGAAATGGATGGATGTTCTTTCTTTAGCATCTGAATCCATCAACTCTACTATTCATGAGAGTACTGGACAGATTCCTACGTTGCTACATCATGGGATTAAACCAACACGATTATGGGATCGAATCATCTCTATTCCACCTGAGATTGAACCAAGTCGTCAGATGAGGGAAACTCTAGCTTTAGACAAGTTAAGGAGTCAAGCTGAGAAGAGAGAGCGCAGAGTGAGAGGAAAGCGTTTTCGCAGACCCTTGCGCGTAGGAACTCTTGTTTTAGTGAGAAGACCTACACCCTCTGACGTGCAAAATCGAGTGTACTCGAAATTTGCAAGCCTTTACGCTGGACCCTACCGTATTGTGGAAGTCAACAATAATGGAAGCTATGAAGTAGCTAATACACGAACTGGTAACATCGTGGGAACTTATAATGCTTCGAATTTGAAGATCTATTATTCAAGAACCAGATAATTTAATGTGTAGATAGGAAAAATAAAAATTTTTCAATTTTTATTTTTTGCTAGGTGTGGGGTGGATGTGCCCAACTCTAGGAATGGGTATTCCAAGTTTCAGACACCTAGATATCAAGGGAAAGGCTGTAGCAGCGTTTGAAAGTTCGGATATTTGAATATCGCGCTACATTGCTTCTCGAAGCCTTTCGAAGGAAATTACCGATAGTTGGATGGTAAATGACGTAGCGAGTAACAGCAGAGGTGGAGACTATTTATTGATTAAATAGTTAACTATGGAGCAGAGACTTGAGACTGGGATCAGATTACTGGCACGGCCAAATAAAAGAGAATGCAATTTGTATCAAGTAAATCGGACCAGGGATTCAAGAGATATGAGGATTTCTAGATATCAGGCGATGACGCGTGACCCTGACCGTTTTTGTATAAAAGCAAGCTGGAGCAGGCTTAGTTAGCTCAATTCATCACAAGCACTTGGCGAACAAGTTGCGTCTACGCTGAGCCAAGGCACATGGTTGCCACGTCTACGAAGAAGTACTTTTCAAATCGTGATAGTCACGAGAAGTGCTGCGCAAACGAGTTGGAACTTAGTAAGTTTCTGGGGAGGAGAATCACTGAGGTGATTGTATTTCTACAGACATTGGTGGAAATATTTATATTTCCTAAAGGACATATGCTAGACTTGGTCTAGAAAATAGTATTTGTCACAGTCCAATAGTAAATTAATACTTGGATGTTTAAATCCATTTAAAGTCAGTTTTCATATTTTGTAACTATTTAACCACTTCGATCCGTCAGTACAGTGAAGAATAGTCTATAACGGTGGCGTTCATTAGTCTACGCAAGGGAAACTGCAGGTTGTCTAGCGCATGGCAGATGGTGATATACAAACCATGCCCAGGGAACGATCTTCAGAACAGCCGTTAACTGCTTAGACTGTCAACATTTTTCTTGTACTGATGAGATTACAGTGAGTTAAGTTACAACTGACACATTTAAGAAGAGATCGCTTAGATCTGACCCTTTTCAAACAAACTGTTATGGCTTTGTTAGAAGCCCATATTAAAATGGAACCACAGTCATTTAAAACGTCGAAGAATACTACCACTATGTCTGACTAGACGATTTGTGGGTCTACAATGGCGGCCGATACAAGGATTATACGTGCTTGTCCGCTAGGGCATGTCTACGGATAAATCTGGTATAGACCAGGTTTACTACACTTCAAGAACATCAAGAAATGTAAGCCACATTTTAATTATTTTATGCCTAGCTAATTGGAACAAACTATTTTTCTGCAGATGACCAACACATTTTTTTCGTCATATTTAAAGCTTGTAATGATTTACGCAAGACTTGTTAGATTTATTCTGAGCATTTTCAGCACTCAGAACAGTTTAGGATCGATGACCGAGCATTTTGAGCATTTATTTGAATTTTTCATATTTTTGGGAAATCACGGTAATCAGCCGATGTAACTGTAAAAGTTAAATTTATTTTTGTTGAGGAATGGATATTTTTTCCATATTCGAAGGTTCGAACATGTGGATTCTCACATAATGAGATAATAATTCAACATATTTGAAATAATAATAATAATAATAATCCACTAATAATAATAATAATAATTTTCATAATTTCTCTAAATAATTCTTGGATATTATATTTTATAATAATCATATGTATTGAGAAAGAGCCTATGAAGTAGTTGAAACATTTCTAGTATGGAACAGGAGATTTTACGAAGGAGAGTGGTTAGCGCAAGCCCGCATTCAACCTACATTTCAGTTCTGGTTGAACAGTTGATATTTGCTATGAGCAAAGTATATGTGTCATATAACACGGAGAGGCATGAAACGGGAAGCAATTGATATTTGTATCAAATAGGATTTTTGTATTTATATAAAATCATGACGTAAATACACCTCGAAAGTGAAATGAAGCTTTTCATAAGTATGGTAAATTCACGGGTTGAACTGAATGGTAAAATAAAATAAACTTGTAAGTTTATTAATCTTCCAGTGTTGATGACAAGCAGAGGCTTGATTTATTGTATAAATTTTGGGAAGATAATTTATGTGTGTGGAATAGTTGAAATGCCATTCCCAGGTGCGCAGGTTTAAGTCGCAGGAATGAAGGTTTTTTCGAGCATCAATCAAATAGCAGGTTCGATGGCTCAGGTTTATAGTAGGAGTATTGGAGCCACACATTTCGTCGTATGAATAACCCGAAGGTTATTTCTTTGAAACCATCAGTTCTTATTTCAACCTTGTTTTCGAATTCCATTTAGACTTTGATTTTGCTAGAACCCGGATTTGTCATGATAGTAGTTTATTCTTCTTCAGAGGAAGACCTTTGCCGTTGTTGTTGTTGTTATAATATCGTGTTCTTACACAAATAGTAGAATGGGCCACTGCCAATTTAAAATAATTCTTTAACCACGAATAATTTGAAGGATATTTTCAATCCTAGTGCCATGAACTAAATGAATTCATTATAAAACTACAATTCTAATTTCCGCATTCTGTCGAAGAATTGCAAGTTGTGAAAGTTGCTAGAAATGGCCATAAATATAAATATTTTTTCATAATAATTCCAAGTGGAAAATCTAATAGTTGAATGGTTCAACCATTTATTGATCAAGTTAATGATTCAGAAATCATATGTTTTGTTTGGAACTTGAAGTTCATAATCGAGTCACTTCTGGAATGTTTAATGTCAGAAGAACAATTAATTGTTGTTGTGCTTCGCACAGTTCTTCGATGCTATGCTCAATGGTCAAATACTTTTCAGATGTTGTTAATATGTGTTAATAATTTGTGTTGCTACGATGATAATAATAGTTTCAACGATATATTTTGGAAAACTGGAAAACAAATGAAAGTCTAAGAAATTCTATAAACATTTATTCTACGAGTGTTAATATCATGTAAATAGTCAAACAGTGATCTACGTTATTTCCAGTATGGACAATTCATTTTGCACTGGAGTTAAAATGTTAATAATTTTGGAACACAGTCCACAGGACTAACAATCGGACTTGTGTTTTCAAAAAGATTGTCAAATGTGTTTGGAAGATTCTGTATATTGTGTGTAAATAAGAGTGTGGATCGCCACACGTGGATGATGCTGCTTTGAGCATTATTCTTGCAGTCAGATTTTAACTTTAAATAAACTGAGATAATTTTACCAGATGTGTTTCACCCAATTAAATCTCCTTCTATCCTTATTGTTGCATTGAGCCAAAAATCAGCAAAGCATTTTTTATAAATTTGATGTCGTTTTTGCGATTTGCTTTAACCCATCTGGCGCTCCGGGATATTTTGATTCTCGTGCTGACTGATTATTGGTAAAATGCATATGTGGTCGTGCGGACTCCGGTCTAAACGGGCACAATATTGCCAAGACATACTGCTTTAACAAAAATAAAAGTTAATAGCCTACATCATCAATCTTGATACCAGTCTAATGTCAAAAGGGCTTTCAATATCTTAGAGTTGTAACAGTATAATTACTCATACATTACAATTGTGTTGCGCTGTTATGTAAATCAGCAGTAGTATACCAGCTTCTCACCGCTGATCTGCGGTTTAAATCTCACTCACTTCATGAGAGATCTGTGTAGGGCATCCGCAAAGGTTGAATTGTTGTAGTTTGAGTCTTCAGTCTTTTGACTGGTTTGATGCAGCTCTCCATGTCTCCCTGTCCTGAGCTAATCGTTTCATCTCTACATAGCTCCAACACCCTACATCGGAGGCAATCTGTTTAACATATTCTAACCTTGGTCTACCCCTACAGTTTTTGTCCTCGACCCTTCCTTCCATAACTAGGCTTGCTATTCCTGGGTGTCTTAGTATGTGTCCTACCAACCTATCTCTTCTCTTCATTAGCAGTCACCAGAAACATCTCTCCTCTCCCACTCGTTTTTATACCTCTTTGTTTGTAACCCTATCTACCCATCTGATCTTCATCATTCTCCTGTAACACCACATTTCAAATGCTTCTATTCTCCTCTTTTCTGCTGCACCAATAGTCCAAGTTTCACTTCCATAGAGCGCCACGCTCCAGACAAAGGCTTTCAAAAATGACTTCCTAATACCTAAATCTATATTCGATGTCAGCAGATTCCTTTTTTGTAGAAATGCTTTCTTTGCCTGAGCCAACCTACTTTTAATATCCTCTTTGCTTCGTCCATCACTGGTTATTCTGCTTCCTAAGTAACAGAAGTCTCCTACTTCCTTCAGCTTTTCACCTGTCAATTTGATCTCCATAGAGGTTTCAGATTTATTTCGGTTGCATTCCAGTATTTATGTTTTACATTTATTTATTTTCATCATGAATTCTTTCCGTAAGACGGAGTCCATACCATTCAAAAACTCATTCAAATCCTCAGGCTTGTCGGCCAAGATGACAATGTCATCAGCAAATCTCAGAGTTGAAATTATTTCTCCTTGAACCTTCACTCCCACTTTAAATTTTTCTCTAATTTCCTTCATTGCTTGTTCAATGTAAAGATTGAAAAGTATGGGTGATAAGTTGCAGCCTTGCCTTACACCTTTCTGAATACCAGCTTCTCTCTCATGTCCTTCAACTCGAATGACTGCTGTCTGGTTTCTGTACAGATTGTATATCACCCTCCTATCCCTGTACTTTATTCCAATTGATTTCAAAATGTCAAAAAATTTAGTCCAATCAACTTTATCAAAAGCATTTTCTAAATCTACAAAAGCCATGAACGTTCTCTTATCTTTCCTTATTCTACCTTCTAAAATCAGCCTAAGACTTAGTACAGCTTCCCTTGTTCCTACATTTCTCCTGAAACCAAACTGATCTTCACCCAACTCCGTTTCTATCTGGCTTTCAATCCTCTTGTAAATCATTCTGGACAGGATCTTTGAAGCATGAGTAATCAAGAAGGTTGAATTAAGGATAACAAAATTAACAGTATTATTCTCTTCTTGAAAAACATTTTTTAAACTCAGCTTCCAAAAGCTTACATATAGCAGAACGCGGGTTTTACAACTACAGAGGTGACAGCCGAGTTCAGCATTGCTTCCACTTACTTGTGTCAAGCTCCTCTCTGTCTTCTTTCCTGTCAACCTCGCTTGGCCAACTCTTGTTCTCTTCCAACTCCAACAGTATTAGAGTATCCAAGGCCCTTGCCACATCTTTTCTGATTCCCTCCTTCTGCAAGAGACCAGTCTTCTTTTCCCATTATTTCCTACATTCTGCCTGTCAGTTAATCATTGATGCAGAGAAGTGCAAGGAGTATGCCTCCATAACTTAGGAGGTTTTCTTCTGTGTACTTTGGTTCACCCTGACACAAACATCAAGACAGTTTATATCCTCGCCGCTAGATTGGGTATTCTAATGACATTGATAGACATTTTTTCTATTTTATAGTTTTTCAAATGACCGCGTCATGGCGGATTTTTTCGTGCAAATGATGATGATGATGGAGGAAGAAGATGAAGGAGGCAGTGAGATCGAAGAGGAAGCGGAAGAAGAAGCTACCGAAAAAAATAATTTAAACAAGTAGTGGTAATGTAACAAAAAGAAAAAAACAATATTAATAAAAAATATTCTTGTTTTGATTGATTTATTTGTCTATCATTCCCACTTTTATTTTTTTATATGAAGCTGAGCGAGCCAACATGTCAGGTGTCAATCTCAGAAATTCACTCCTGTGACATCACACATCGGTTGACCGTTCAAATCAGATTATTCATTCTAACACCCATTCATGTCCATTAACCATCTAGCACGCATTCCATATCCTCAGCTCCATAACACATAAATTCAAATCTCCCAAGTCAGCATAAATGAACATCCTTCGGCTGCACTAGGTCTCTGTGATTATGCCTCCATGGCTTAGGGAGAAGCATGCCAACCTCTCACCGCTGGGTCTGTGGTTCAAATCCCAGTTACTCCATGTAAAATCTGTGCTGGACAAAACAGAAGCAGACTGGTTTTTCTCCGGGTACTCTAGTTTTCCTGACTAACTTTCATTCCACCAACACTCTCCACCATCATTTAATTTTATCAGTCATTTATTCAATCGCTGACTCAGAGGAGTGCGATAGGCTTCGACAGTCGGCACAGTTCATATCTTCACAACTAGATGGAATATTCCAATGTCATCAATAGACATTACACCATCTTGTTTTTATTTCATGTCGAGCTGGCTGAACCGACATGCCATGCGTTTTGTATCCCCCACCCATTAACAATTTGTTTACCGTTAAGTATTAGAAAAAAACAATCCCATCCATGACCTACACTACAATCTGCCTGTGACGTCCCAACCTCCATTCACAGTTCCATCTTCATTCACGTTTGTTTACCCGCCAACCTAGCACGTCAGGGTTCAACAACCACCATCCATCTCCATTCATGTTTCCCATTAAAACACTCTCATCCATGACCTGTGCTACATTCCGTAATCTGCTGTGACGTCGCAACCTCCATTCACGGTGCCATCTTCATTCACGTTTATTTACCCGCAAACCTAGCACGCCAGGGTTCAACAACCACCACCCACCACCATTCATGTTTTCCATTCAAAACACTCCCGTCCATGACCTACCCCACATCCCGTAATATACTATGACGTCACACACACGCCAGTTGACCGTTCAAATCTGACGATTCATTCACCGACAAAGATTCGGAAACCTTCGGCAACACTCGGATCTCATCAAGTACAAAGCAAAGCTATATAGCACGAGACCATAACAGAGAAGGCGCTCAGTCCAACAGAGAGACTGGGTCGAGGAGGGTCTCGTGCAGATCCTCTTCCATCCTTCCCCCCTCGTCCCCCACCCCACCCTTCCCTCCCCTCCACCCACACCCCCTCAAACCGGTTCCTGGACCCTCCAAGGTTTGTTTACCTTCCGGGGACCAGGCGACCTTGGGGTCAATGACCTACCTCAAGGTCATTGACCATGACCTACCTCAAGGTCATTGACCTTGACACGCCCCCCTCATTTGCATAAATAACGGTATTTGAAGCAGAACCCTCCCTGCTCCTCTACTAATCACTTACGTAGGGGGAAAAAACACGCTTAAGTTCTGTGATGTGGTTTGATCCTTGGGCTGCACTCGAAACAGTTCTTTCGGGAACTGACCCAACTGTTTGGCTTCCGATCGGTTTTTTACTCTAAAAACTTCCAATTATCCAAAATATAATTCGATTTAACCACGATTTTTTAGCATTGATTGTATATAAAATGCTAGGGAACAAGAGAAAAATTCGAATTAAAGAAGTTTTCGAATTATAGAAGTTCGAATTAGCCACGTTCCACTGTACTTGTTTTAAATCGGTTCGATTAATCGACTAAAGTATATTGATAGGATAATCGTATTTTTAGAATAATCGATTAAATCGACAGCTCTAATTATTATTACTATTATTACCGACAGCTGTAGCTACGCTGAATAACGCGCAACTCTAGGCCATGAGGCCAAGCTATCTTTGGACTCGGTAAACGTGGGCGTGGGTTCGAACCCCACCTTCGGCCATCCTTGAAATGGTTTCCTGTGGTTTCCCCGTTTTCAACTCCAGGCAAATGCTGGGATGGTACCTTCTAATAGGCCACGACCGTTTCCTTCTACAGTTTCATTCATTTCATTCATTTCATCTCTCATTACCTCCTCTCACGAGGTTGGCGTCAGGGAGGGCATCTGGCCGTAAAAACACCCGACACATAGAATTTCATCCCATCTCATCGTCGACTCCGTTGAAAACGGGAATAACAAGGGGTAAGCATATTGTACATTATTATTATTATTATTATTAGCTTGCCACGGTGGGTGAGTGGTTATCGTGTCGGTCTACTAACCCCAAGCTTGCAGGTTCGCTCCTGGCCGTGGTAAGTGATTTTTGAAAGGCGGCAAAAATACGACACGCATGTCATACGATGTTGGCATGTCAAAGAACCCATTTGAATTCAGTAGGCCGTGTTCTTAAGGGCAAAATTGATCTCGGAAGGTTCCGCCAACACAAAGTTCCTCATTTCTCTACTAGAAAGCGCTATAGTGTTCAAGGTGCTTAGATATCTAACTTCCTTGACTTTTATAGTGCTTCAAGGAACAATGAAATTCGACATGCAAGCTACCCTTTGGGAGTCAAATAACAAAGCTTGCATCCGGCACCCGAGGCCATACGATATTATTATTATTATTGTTATTATTATTATTATTATTATTATTATTATTATTATTATTATTATTATTATTATTGACACAGATTTTCTACAGCAAGTAAACTATTAATACTATAACGTAGTGGTGAAACTGATATAATTTTTGACAAGAGTCCTATTCACTTTTACCGTCAGATAACTTCCTGAGCGTACAGTAACTCTTCCCTCACGATGGTAGGACAATAAAGTACTTTATGATGCCACGGGATACTCTCCGTAATGGAATCCACACCTTATGAGCAAATAACCTCTCAAGCATTTTCATTTAATATCGTAAAATAACTGAGCTCCAGACTTGAGTTGGTCGTAAATATCACATTTTCCCTTACATGCTGTTCTGAAAGGTGTAGGTTAGAGCTCCTTTCAAACTTCCTTACTTTACTAAATACATTCATGGTTTGTGTTATGCATAATCTAACGGAACACACATCGTAGCCTATGCATGCATATGTTGCCACTGCTTTCTTTCCGGTATTTCTCTGCGTAATACATACGTACCGTGAAACTTTGGAATACTCCCAATTTGTGACGTGAAATGGCAATTCAAGTTCCAGTTTGACCCGAGGAGGAAACAGAATGGGTGAACGAGGTGCTAATGCTATCACGTGGACATGCATATTCATATCACTCCTGCTAGCTTCTACAGGAACACACACTGAGGAGAGTGTCCATATGCTGGAATATTGTTCACTAAGATCGCATTTCCCTTCTCGGTCACACATTCCGTATTTTGATTGGTCTTTCAGTCTATAAATCTCTTCGCTAAAATATAGCTAGAGTATTTTTTTTTTGGTTGGTTCCTTATTTTAGGGGCAGCGACAACGTGGTCACGTAGCCCCGTGTACTTTGGGCGTGTGTAGAATCTGTCTGATAACCGGTGTTAATTGTGATGACTGTATTAGTGCGTGTTATCTGTTTCAATTCAAGTAAGGACTGCAGACCGTAATTTCAAGTAGTTCCTACTTTTGCTACCAAATGCTTCCGTTAACGACACATAGCTTGCGGATTGGCTACTAGATGGCATCGCAGTCAGCAGCTGGCGGCGAATGTTGGAACTAATAGAGCTTTATCAATTCTAACCTACAAATTTTGGCTTCACTCAAGTGTAGTTAGTGGAAGGTTCTTTTTCATGCCATAAATCTATGACATGGGACCACCGGCCTTACTTCCCCTCCGAAGGAAGGCATACTGAGGGATTTTTAACGCTATGAATCCGACGGCTTCGGCCGGGTTTGAACCCGCAACCTTGGGCATAGAAGCTTAGCATGCTACCAAGTACGCCATCGAAGCTGCCTAGCTGGGGTTTATTCACGGTGTCACACGCGATGTAATTGCCCTGTGGTCAATAATAGTACTTATTAACAAAAGCCATTGTTGTTGTTGTTGTTGTTGATGATTCATTTAGGGAATTTGCGACATCGTCGTCATGCATCCCCGTGTACTTGAGTGCGTATGGGATCTGTATGTTAACCAGTGTTATTGTGATTGCTGTACTAACGAACGGAGTTACGATTGAAGCTATGATTTGGTAGGAGGCGGCCGTGACTTTAATTTAGATACCATCTCGGCATTCGCTTGGCGTAGAAGTGGGAAACGATGGATAACGACTTTTGGGATGGCTGAGGCAAGAATCGAACCCACAATTTCTCAGTTCTGCCTGACGAGGCTCAGTAAACTCCGTTCTAACCCTCACACCAGAATGAAATTTGTCCACTTCCTCATGTAGCGGATAGCATTCTTGGCTGTCACCCCTGGAGGTCCGGGTTTGATTCCCGGCTCTGCCAAGAAATTTACTCCCGTTCTGAGGGCTCGCATGGGGTACACTGGAAGTGATTTCCTGTGGTTTCTCACTTCTACTCCAGGGAAATGCCGGGATGGTTCGTAACGTAAAGCCACGGCCATTTATTTCCCAATCCTCACCTGAATTGCAAATACACACCCTAATACAGACGGGCTCAGCAGTAACGTTCTCGCTTGCTGGGCCCAAGATTGCAGGTTCGTATCCTGGCGCAGTCAGCTGGCATTTGCAGGTGCGCAAATGCGAGGGAGCCGTGTCAGTAGATTTACTGGCACGTTAAAGATCCTCTTCGGGGCAAAATTCCGGCACCCCGGCGTCTCTAAAAGCCAGTGTAGTTAAAAGGGACGTAAAACCATTAACATTATTTAATACAGACGCTACAATAACATCGGTTATCAAACAAATTCTACACACACCCAAGTACACGATGTCCCTCAAATGAAACAACAACAACGAATTAAATTTCTTGGCAGGGCCGAGAATCAAACCCAGACCCCCGCGTTTACAGTGCTAGTCTCTACGTCACGAGGTGGTCTGTGTTTTAGTTATGTCTATAGTTAAGAAATATTGTCTATGAGGTAGTGTGAAATTTAGGGAATCACCTAGCTGTTCCGCCCCTTAACCCTTCATAGACTGGGTGAGTTAGCCGTGGTCGTTACGGCGTGACTGCAGGTAGTCGTTCACATCCGGGAGGCAAGGAGGTTCGAATCCACCCGCCGGCAACCTTGAAGATGGTTTTCTGTGGTTTCTCATCTTCCTTCCAGGCAGATGCCAGGGTTGGTCCCTAACTATAGGCCATAACCGCTACCTTCCAATTCCTCGTCCTTACATTCACACTTTCCTCCCCAGACAACACTCCACACGTGACGGTACTTGTAGCTCATTTCCATGGGTGTCCGCATAGAAGTAGCTACAAACTCTGGCGAGCCGAACATGTCCTCGGACACTCCCGGCACTAAAAGCCATACGTAAAAAAACCCTTATAGGATGGTGGTCTCTTTATTAACCACCTGTCATAAGGACAGTTCAGTTTATGCTCTCAAAGATGCTGATGGTTGAATCTTACAGTCAAATTTCGGTTAGTTTTCATGCCGAAGTGCTAGTGTTTCTAAATATCAAATATTATACAGGGTTCGCACAAATGATTGAAGCGGTTTCACACAATTCCTGTTTGTTGATTATTTGTTGTAACATTACAACATTTTATAGACAGGCAGAAAAACTCACAACGTTTTTATTAAGCACCTACAAGTGCTCGATATGTGCCCCATGAGTGACTCTACACACATAAACTCCATATTCAAGTTCGTCCCACACTCGGCGTATCATGTCGCTGTCAATTTGACCAATGGCATTGATGATGCAGGCCCTCAGTTCTGTTACATCAGCCGGTAATGGCGGCGTAAAAACTGCGTCTATCACATAACCCCATACGAAGAAGTTGCAAGGTCCGGAGAGCGTGGAGGCCATGACATGAGGACGTGATCTTCATTCCCGATACGACCGATCCATCTTTCTGGAAGTCTAATGTTCAGATAGTCACGAACATCACCATGGAAATGAGGCGGAGCACCATCCTGTTGGTAGATGAAGTTCATGCTATCGGTCTCCAACTGTGGCATGAGCCAATTCTCCAGCATATCCAGGTAGATGTGCCCAGTAATGGATTGTTCAGCGAAGGAGATAAGACCGTAAACTTAAATTTCGAGATGGCACAGAAAACATTGAGTTTGGGAGAGTCACCAACGTGCTGCACACAGGTAGGGGATGTTGCACTGTTGCGCTTTCGCGGGCGTTGAGGGAAGCACAATGTATGGCGGCTATTAAAAAAACAACAACAAACACCATCACCATGGCTCTAATAATATGGATAGAAATGATTGACAAAACCGCTCCAATCATTTGTGCGCACCCAGTATATGTACGTATCTAGGCTATTTGACGTGGCCTAATGTGCTGGATAAAATAAAAAAATGAAACTAATAACATTAACAATTAAAGTGTAAAAAATAAATATACTGTAAATATAGAATAAAAATAATAAAATTAAAATTACAATAATAAAAGCTATATACAAATTATGAAAAAAATTGTAAAAACCAATTCGAAATTAATTAATATAAATTTAAAAAAATAAAATTAAATCTGTAAGAACATAAATAGTCGCCTCCGCAGCGTAGTGGTCAGCATGGTTAGCTGTCGCCACGGAGGTCCTGGGTTGGATTCCCGGCTCTGCCACGAAATTTGAAAAGTGGTATACGGACTGGAATGGGGCCTACTCAGCCTCGGGTGGTCCAAATGAGTAGAGGGGATTCGATTCCCACCTCAGCCATCCTCGACGTGGTTTTCCGCGGTTTCCCACTTTGTCTTCGGGCAAATGCCGGGATGGTGCCTACTGTAGGGCCACGGCCGCCTCCTTCTCTCTTCCTTGCCTCTCCATCCCAGACTTCCCTTCCCTTCCCTTCCCACATGAGGCCCCTGTTCGCTTTGCAGGTGAGACCGCCTGGGCAAAGTGCTGATCACACCTCCCCAGTTGTAACCAATTCGTCCAAGTGTTCCCAACTGTAGGACACTGCCTCGAAATGCGGTAGTTGTGAGCTCCCTCGCTGAGTCCGTGGGACCACCAACCTGGAGGGTAAAAATGACTAAAAAGAAAAACAAATCTGTAAGAACATAAAAGTCGCCTCCGTAGCGTAGCGGTCAGCATGGTTAGCTGCCACCCCGGAAATCATGGGTTCGATTCCCGGCTCTGCCACGAAATTTGAAAAGTGGTATGAGGACTGGAACGGGGCCAACTCAGCCTCAGGTGGTCCAAATGAGTAGAGGGGCTTCGATTCCCACCTCAGCCATCCTCGACGTGGTTTTCCGCGGTTTCCCACTTTGTCTTCGGGCAAATGCCGGGTTGGAACTTCCTGTAAGGCCACGGCTGCCGCCTTCCCTCTTCCTAGCCTATCCATCCCAGACTTCCCTTCCCCTCCCTTCCCATCCCTCATGAGGCCCCTGTTCGCTTTGCAAGTGAGACCGCCTGGGTGAAGTGCTGATCACATCTCCCCAGTTGTATCCAATCTGTCCAAGTGTTTCCAGCTCTAGGACACTGCCTGGAAAGACGGTTGTGGTGAGTTCCCTCGCTGAGTACGTGGGACCACCAACCTAGAAGGTAAAATTGACTAAAATAAAAAAGAACATAAATAAAATATAAAAATAATTATATAAACATTAAAATTAGAGAATTTAAAAGTAACATTAATAATGACAGTAAAAATAAAAATAAATAAAAATATAAACACACATACAAATATAAAATAGTTTTTCCCTAAAAAGGGTTAAAACGACAATAATTAACTAAACTAATAATGTGTAAAATGAATTCAAAAAGCTTCGATTGCTCGGGTTAGAGACAGGGCCGTATTTATAAATAGGCTAAGTAGGCTACAGCCAAGAGCGGCAGTTTGGCAATTCACTCAAAAGCTAAAATGAAGTATATCAGACTTTCCGTACGAATTTAAGAATAGAAGTTACTTAAAATTATGTTTTAGTCCTTATACAGTTCTTCCTGCCTTAGAAGAGTTAAGAACTATCTGCGAACTAGTATTTATGAAAAACGGTTAAACTCACTTTCGTTACTTTGTATTGAGGCAAATACAACAACATCACGTTCATATGAGGACATTATTAACGAGTTTGCCATTAAGAAATCTCGTAAGAAAGCTATGTGCATTTGAACACGAAGATTAAGTGGGGTGGTTTTCTTTTTTTGGTGAGAAGTTTGTATATTTTTCAGCAAATAAACCAGTAATTAACTACATTTTGTGTAACTTCATTTCACCATGTAGGACAACTTAATTCAAATTGAACACAGTTCTTCAATTACGCAAAAGATAGTCATTAGCATTAAACTATAAAAATATGTGTAAAATAGTGATCACTGATCTCCAAGAACAAATTAATTAATTAAGTTCGAAACCCATTTCATTTTTTAACGAATCTTAAAAGAAGTAAAAAAACAACAAGTAGATAACTAATTTCATTATAACATTTATTATGTAAGCCATTAAATGTGTAGTTTTATCTAAACTAAATAAACTTTATGTTTAAAAAAGATGAAAACGCCAATGAACTCTTTCCTTTTGTTGTACAAAACAAATTTATTAAGCAAATATGAACTATTGAGGGGGCGGAAAATGGACTTCAGCCTATAGGCGGCATGCTCTTACATCCGGCCCTGGTTAGAGAGAGAGAGAGAGAGAGAGAGAGAGAGCGAGAGGGACGGGGGGTGTTGTCGCCTCCTAAAATAGTTTGGCAGTCACAAATGCTAATGCTACTGTTGTTACTCACAGATGTTCGCGAATGGCAGAGCCCAGCTCGACGTTAGTGTGGAAGGAGGTCACACTCACAGGAGGAAGAGTTATTGCAACATTTGAATAAAGTTCGCATCCCAGCAGAGATAAAATGTTGGAAGTGTAACGGCCTGCAACAAGCGAGCTGGAGGTTTTATCCCAAGCCCTGGAGACGACATGCAAATCAAGTCTTACGTCTGCCTATTTAAAAGTGGTAAAACAATCGCATCCAACACGTCTCCTTAAAGCAGATGTTAACACTTGAGTCGTCCAGTTGTAAAACTCGTTTAATCCACTTGTTAGTAAGGATCATGTCATAACATTATTTATGTTCCACGATATCGAAATGTAAACATTATGTATCAGAAAACTGTATCATAATGAGGCTCATTATAACACTATTTTTCATTATGAAACAGTTTCTCCCACCAATCAGAGCTCAAGAACCAGTTGTGTGACCAATTAGGTAAGGATAACTTCGAGCATGCACTCAAAATCCAACATGTCTATATTAATTACCAACATGGAAAGTGGTCCATATGTTCGCGTAAATAAACTGGCGAATATGAGACAAGAAATAGCAATGTACCTTAATATCCCCAAACCCAATTTCTACACAGCGCATTGCTTTCAAACGACTTCGGTGACAATATTAGTGAATGCTATAGAGCTGGACGACAGGCTATAAACAATAGGTGTTCTGTGTTGGCAAGCAAAGTGAATGGTCTCTGCTTTCGGAGTGCCTTGACCCTCGCATGCGATCTGTTCAGTCAGCAAATCCAGCGCGCCCTGTTCACTAACTGAATTAACTGAATCCAACAGATATTTATGAATATTTATGTTAAAACATATAATAAAGTTATAATTATCGTCGAACATAAACAGTCGTATGCAACTTGCCTATAATGGTAATTAAGACACTCGTATGGAAATTATAAAACTCGCATACGCTCGTTTTATAAACATACTCGTGTCTTAATTATTGCCATTATAGGCTCGTTGCATAATGTACTATTATGTTCGACCCTGACTATTATATGTCAGAAAACTGTATCATAATGATGGTCATTATAACACTATTTTTCATTATGAAACAGTTTCTCCCACCAATCAGAGCTCAAGAAACAGTTGTTTGACCAATTAGGTGAGGAAAGCAACGCATCTGCGCTTAGTTCCAAGGCCTTCTAATTTAAATTTCACTGCCTGGCCTAGTGTCATTGTGGGGCAATCGACGAGGCCATGGTCAAATACAAGATATTCTGTGCGTCCCATGCGCTCTGTTCAGTACATAAAACTGGCGAAATCTCGACAGATATTTATGAATATTTATGTTCGAACATAAAATAGTTATAATAATTATCGTCGAACATAAACAGTCGTATGCAACTCGCCTATAATGGTAATTAAGACATTGTAAAACTTTCATACGCTCGTTTTATAAACATACTCGTGTCTTAATTGTTGCCATTATAGGCTAGTTGCATAATGTACTATTATTTAATTAGTTTATTTTACTTTATTTTATTTTATATTGTTTTGTCTTTTTTAAGTTTGATTTGTATTATTTTGATGTTGTTTTGTTTATTTTGTTTTAATTTATTTTGTTTTATCTTGATTTTCCAGAAAACAAACATAAGACCAAAAAAAAAAAAAAAAAACACGAAGAAAAATAAAAATTCAAAAACAAAAGCAAAAGCAGAAAACAAAAAACAAGAAACACAAAGCAAAAAGCAAAATTAAAAAAAAGCAAAAGCAGAAAACAAACACAAAATCAAAACCAAGAAAGAAAAGCAAAACGTAAAATTCAAAAGAAAAATCACAAAGCAAACACAAAACCAAAAACCTAAAACACAAAGCAAAAAGCAAAAAGTAGTAAACATCAAACACAAAAGATACGCGAGGCAAAGTCCAGAGAAACTTTTCTCATGAAAATGATTCTTACTCACAAGTGGATTAAACGAGTTTTGCAACTGGACGACTCAATTGTGTATTGTCTTCACAGTGGCGGCTTGCACCATCTTCTTAATCTGTTATTGCCACGACACAAAATCAACTAAACGACCAACTTGTGCGACGCATGGGTTTATTTATAAGTTAAGGAGTGTTAATTTGAAAATGTTGGAGGGGTAATTAATTTAATTAATAGATCGCAAAGAGCCTCTGTGGGTTAGGCGGCAGCACGACGGCCTCTCACCGCTGGGTCCGTGGTTCAAATCCCGGTGTCTGGCTGCGTGGCTCAGGGGTAACGTTCTCGCTTGCTGAGCCCAAGGTTGCAGGTTCGAAACCTGGCGCAGTCGGCTGGCATTTGAGGGTGCTCAAATGCGAGGGAGCCGTGTCAGTAGATTTACTGGCACGTTAAAGATCCCCTTCGGGGCGAAATTCCGGCAGCCCTGCGTCTCTAAAAGCCAGTGTAGTTAAAACGGACGTAAAACCAATAACATTATTATTATTATTATCAAATCCCGGTCACTCCATGTGAGATTTGTGCTGGACGAAGCGGTGGCAGACAGGTTTTTCTCCGGGTACTCCGGTTTTCCCTGTCACAATTTCATTCCAGAAACACTACAAACTATCATTTCATTTCATCTGTCATTCATTTAATCATTGCCCCAGGGGAGTGCGACAGGTTTCGGCAGCCGGCACATTGCATGTTCTCGCCGCTAGATGGGGGCCTATTCATTCCATTCCCTGGCCCGGTCGGTCGACCGGAAGCAGGCTGTGGATTTTCAATAGATTGTAAGATATTTATTATTTTGTTAATACCGTAATTATTATTTGATTATAATTAATTATTATTAAGAACTATTTACTTATAATTAATAATAATAATACTTTTGAAGGACGAGAATAAATCACGGCACTTACGAATTGTACGATGTCGGTTCGTAAAAAGCCTCCCGATCACATTTGTTGATAACAAGACAAAAATATTTATGTACATCTTAACCGTACAGTAGGTCACCTAATAGAATATCACATTTCATGACAACGTGTAAAATATTTGTTTTACGGAAGAAGTACACAATATTAAAAAAAGTAATTTGTTAAAAAGAAAATAAAAACAATAAAATAAATGGTATCTATCTAACTATATACAGTGGAACGTGGGTAATTCGAACTTCTATAATTCGAAATCTTCTTTAATTCGATTTTTTCTATTGGTCCCTAGCATTTTATATACAATCAATGCTAAAAAATAGTGGTTAATTCGAATTTTATTTTGGATAATTCGAAGTTTTTAGTGTAAAAAGCCAAAGAGTTGGATCAGTTCCCGAAGAAACTGTTCCGAGTGCAGCCCAAGCAACAAACCACATCACATCGGCGTTTTTTTGGAAAATAGAAATGACGTAAGTAGTTCTGTTTTCAGTTCCTTAAATTTGTTAGATTCTTTTGTGATGGCTGAGAACTTAATTGTAGGAAACGGGTAAAAATCTCAAACTAATTTGAAAAACAGTCGATTTCTCTAAGACATAACTAGATTACTGGATTACTACTGTCGTTATATAGGTGAATAGTACAGTTTGGTTTTATGTTTCATTTGAAACTTTTGAGGTTATTCACAATACAGTCTTTATAAAGTACCGTTGTCTGTTAACCTGCTTTGTTGAACGTAAATCATTATGCAAACGTAATACAATATATTTTCTCTACCCTTTCCAAAGAACTTTCTTAATTCGAATTTTTGGATAATTCGAAATTTTTTACTGGTCCCTTGAGGTTCAAATTATCCAAGTTGCACTGTATTTAAAACACTAAGGTGATTTTTGTTAATATTTGTCGCTTCCGCGCTTGCGCACAATGGCGCTGTTCCACTAGAGAAATAGCGATACCCGCCGCGTCTTACTGAGATCCTTGTTTATGAGAATTTAAAAAAAAAAGGGGGGGGGGATATTGTTGTGGCTCAATGGCTCAAACTTTCAGAATAAGTAGGCTATATGCGGAGGCAAATCACTTAATGGGCAGAGAGCTATAATCCTTCGACTTGATTTAACATCTTCCGATAAAACACTTCAATTTTCCAATTTCCAGTTCGCTTGGCGTACTTTATCACAATCAATAAAGCTCAAGGAGAAACTCTGGAACGTGAAGGTCTCTATTTGACTCATCAAGGTTTCAGTCATGGCCAGTTATATGATGCGAAGTCGATCTTTTGACGCCCTTAAAGTTGCAACAGTGTCGAAAAGTAATCGGTCAAAAAATGCATATAAGAGAATCCTTCAGTAAATATTTTCCCAATGACCGTCATGTTTTGACGGGTATCAACCAGTTACAGTTTAATTTGCTCCAAGACGGCTCCAATATGCTTGTTCAACTGATGGGCAGGTCTCATTGCCTGGAGAGAAATTTCATTGGTAAATTATGTGTGAAAAGTCGGAAAAATGAATTGAAAATTGAAAGCAATCATTATACCATTGATTTATCATCAATTTGGGTCATGGGTGTGATGCTGCAGCAGTCAAATTGTTTTCCCCTCACCAAGACGGACTGAATTCGATTCTGGGTTGATGTATATGAGACGTTCTTGATGAAATGTCACGTTGGGAGGTTCGTATTCCGTGTAAAGAGAGGGTCTATGGCTCATGATCGCGAGTTTAATCGTCACGTCAAACTACAAACTTCAAGTTTTATTTTGAGGGAAAAGCAATTACTCACACGTACTGTAGGGAGACCCTAACCTAACCCCGCGGCACTACAACCCATGAAGGGCCTAGGCCTTCCAAGCGACCGCTGCCCAGCCATTTGGCCCGCAGATATTGGAGTGACACGTGGTCAGCGCATCGGGTCCCCTCGGCCGTTAATCTTGGTTTTCGTGATCGGGGCGCTACCTCACTGTCAGACAGCTACTCAATTGTCCTCACGAGACTGAGTGCACCCCGTTCCAGCCCCCACTTGTTTCTAAAATCCCTGACGGAGCCGGGATTCAAACCCGGTGCCTCCGTGTGAGAGGCAAGCACGCTACCCCAACATTCACTTGAGACAGTCTTGCCTTTCAGTGTTAAGTCTATTCTAGTCTGCAAGTCTGGTTGGTTGGTTCCTCAGTTTAGGGGCTGCGTCAACGTGGTCATGTAGCTCCGTGTACTTTGTGTGTGTGTAGAATCCTTCTGATAACCGGTGTTAATTGTGATGGCTGTATTAGTGTGTGTTATCTGTTTTTAATTCAAGTAAGGACTACAGACATTCGATTTTCAAGTAGTTCCAACTTTTGCTACCAAACGCCACTGTGAACGACCAACAAGTTCTGAACTTGGTTACTAGATGCCACCGCAGTCGGCTCCTGGCGAAGAACGTTGTAACCCAAGAGCGTTAGTGAAATATAACCTATAATTTAGCTTCACACAAGTGTAATTAGTGGAAGGTTCTTTTACATGCCATAAATATATATGACATTTGACCACCGGCTTTACTTCCCCTCTGAAGGAAGGCATTCTGAGGGATTATTAACGCTCTTAAAATATTCGATGACTTCGGCTTGGTTTGAACCCGCACCTTGGGCATGCTACCCGCTACGCCACCGAAGCCACCTGTCTGCAAGTCTCTGATTGTAAAACAGTCGCCACCCATGATTCTCAATTAGCAGTTATCACTGTGACCTCCTCACCTTCTACACCTCTCACTTTGAAATCGTTCAACATAATATCTAACCATCAATCATTCGTGCTACTCTCATGTCAGTTAATTCCAGCTTATGTATGAAATATCCTGAATCCTTCCAGCTGCCACTTCCATTCAACCAGGTCGGTCTAAATACTGAGCGATGTAGAGCGAGTTTCATCACTACAGAAGATCTACCCTCTTATTGGAATTTCTCCACCTCATGTCCGAAGAATGGTAGCTGCAGCATCTGAGAAGAAACGGCAAGAAACCGATTCAAGGCATCCACTTTTCGGCCAACAACCAGCCCGACAGAGAAACAGCTTTTTGAGGCGAGTAACGGCCCTCGAAGGCTCACAAGAAGCTTCCCGTGTGAAAATATGGAAGACAGAAATCAAAGACCCAATTATTCCTCTATCAGAAAAAATGGCACCTGGTCACAACTTGCCATATGGAATTTGGAAATCATTGAACAGGCTGAGGACGGGGGTTTCACGTTGCAAGAACAATCTCAATAAATGGAACATGCTCGTCAACAATGATGAGTTCTGTGACTGCAGCATGTTACAAGATCCAGAACACCTGCTGATCTGCCCCTTGATGGAGGACATATGTTCAAAAGACGATCTTTTGGCTGAAAATGCTAATGCTATAACTGTTGCTACTTACTGGCAAAATCTAATTCGATTCGGACACGGAAAATAAAATAAGCTGGGGCGTATATAAGAGGGGGGCAGGGGGCCCGCCCCCCGAATATAATCATGTACTATTGTTACTAAGTAACGTATGGCAACGTTGCAAAGCAATACGAAGGTAGAACGATGTAAACATATCCTCTTATTACTCTCCAGTGCCTTCGCTCTTAACAACCTACCAAGAACAGCAGCAAGTGCCCTTGAAGCGTGTAACAAAAGTTTTCCCCCTAACTTTTATACCCTTATCAAACTTTTGGCAAATTTGCCTCTCTCTGTAGCTACTGGTACTGCCGAACGGAGTTTGAGTTGGTTGAAAACATACTTAAGAAATTCTACTTCTGAAAACAGACTCAAGCGGTCTAGTATTTTCATCTATTCACAGAGACATACATCTCACTGACGATGAAGTTATGAACCGATTTGGCAATGCTTCAAGAAACCTTGACTTTGTAAATCAAAACAGTAACATTAATTCTTTCCATGTAAACACTATCAAGTGAGCAAGATGATTGTATTAATGAAAAGTATCATAAAATAGTCCTAGTTGTGTTTGACATTAACCAAACATAAAACATCTCAACACATTGGTTGAAAAAGTGATGCCACAAAGCCTTAAAACTCATCATTTTACACCAAATTATACAAAAGTTTCCCGGGGAGGACCCCAGACCCCCTATTCTTTGGGCCTATACCATGCTCCCTAACCCCCGGTTGGGCACCCCCCGAAATAAAACTATATATACGCCCCTGAAAATAAGTAATCACTACACTAACTTCCTTCTTGCAGAATACAGCCTATTACAACTGAGAATTCACTACATTGGCCTTTCCTCGCCTTGACACTAGCTTATACACTACTACCATCATGAGAGAATATATTGTACAACCCAAGTACTTGGTGTAGTCCACCTGTCTGGCGCTCTATTTTAAGCTAATCAATTTGTGATGTAGCTTGCCACGGTGGGTGAGTGGTTATCGTGTCGGTCTACCAACCCCAAGCTTGCAGGTTCGCTCCTGGCCATGGTAAGTGATTTTTGAAAGGCGACAAAAATCACGACACGCATGTCATACGTTGTTGGCATGTTAAAGAATCCATTTGAATCCAGTAGGCCGTGTTCATAATGGCAAAATTAATCTCGAGATTTTCCGCCAACAAAAAAAATCTCCTTTCTCTACTAGAAAGTGCTATAGTGTGAAGGAGCTTATATATATCTAACCTGCTTGACTTTCATAGTGCTCCGAGGAACAAATAAATTTGACATGCAAGCGGCCCTCTGGGTGTCAATAAAGCTTGCACCCAGCACCCGAGGACATACGATATTATTATTATTTTTTACTTGCGAATTGACCACTTAGGATCACGCAACAATTTCACTATTTTAGTTGTAATTTCCTCTGCCTCCAGTACTCCTTCATACGATCGCTGAGCTGCTGACGTTGTTCGACCGTCCAAGCTCTTCCGCTCTTTGTAGCTCGTCTCTCGTCATGAAACCCTTCCAAATTGTGTATCCTGTTTCGCAACGTATCCCTTTCCAACATTTGGGCCTCCTGGATGTTAGATCTCTCAAGGTCTTTCCGAGTTTCTTTAATCCATGATGAAGTTGTTTGTTTGTTCCAGAAGTAGTCAAACATCTGCTTGGTTAATCTGGATTTGACCAATCTGTACATGTGTTCAAGAAATATTAGCCGCCGTTTCCTCATGATCGCTGAGATTTTTTCTACATTCTGGTAGACTTCGGCGTTGCTCTGAAGTTTCCGTCCTGTTTCCGTCTGGATTGGGCCCATGATTTTCCGGAGGATTCTCCTTTCCAGAACCTCCAACTTCTCTAGTCTATAGTTCATTGAAAGGCATTATTATTATTATTATTATTATTATTATTATTATTATTATTATTATTATTATTATTATTATAGCTTGCCACGGTGGGTGAGTGGTTATCGTTTTCAGGTTCGCTCCTGGCCGTGGTAAGTGATTTTTGAAAGGCGGCAAAAATTACGACACGCATGTCATATGATATTTTCATGTCAAAGATCCCATTTGAATTCAGTAGGCCGTGTTCACAATGGCAAAATTAATCTCGGGACTTTTCCGCCAACACAAAGTTTCTCATTTCTCTACTAGAAAGCGCTATACTGTAGTGTCAAGGAGCTTGGATATCTAACCTCCTTGACTTTCATAGTGCTTCAAGGAACAAAGAAATTCGACATGTCAAATAACAAGCTTGCACCCTGCACCCGATGCCATACGATATTATTATTATTATTATTGTTATATTATTATTATTAATTTGTGAAGTCGAACCAGCTCTTTGCAAGAGTTGAAACGCACACACCTGGTGTTGAAGCACCCTTATCAAACTCATATTCTTCATCCTGCTCTCATGGACTCATTTGCACAGTAGGTAAACGATCGCAACAAGTGCCTTACAGCACAATAGGAGTCACAGACTAATCGGCTTGCTCTTTGTCAAGCTCTCAGAATAATGTGCTGGATTATTGTACGCGTGTTGTAGCCTACTTCCAGAAGCTTACGATAACTTGCTTTATTTTCTATTTCCTTTACGGAACACAATACCTAATTCCTGCCCTGTTAATACCCCTTTCTCTCTAATTACTCGGCTGTAACTTGGAGTACAAACAAGCACTATAGAAGATGTAGGCCTAGTCGTTGAAGAAGAGCTTCGGCGAAGGGCGGAGATCATGATTTATTATTTATGTATTATTTATCGTATGATGATACAGAGTTAAAATAAAAGTTATATACACAACATATAAAGTTATATATACAGTTATATACATAATCATAAACACAAGTTCTTGCTTTAAACTTCTAAATCCAGGCCATCATTCCACTGAAGTGCCTCAGAAGATGCATGATGAATGTCACCTACTGATTTTTGAAACGCTCGTTGCGAACATTCACCAACAATATGTTCGATGGTTTGCAGGGTAGTTCCACAATCGCAGTTAGCAGAAGTAACCCAATCCCATTTGTGAAGCAGGAATCCACATTTGCCTTGTCCTTTACGGATCCGGTTAATGATTCTCCATTGGCTTCTGGGGAGTTTGAAACCTCCTATCCGGTTGGAAGGGTTTTCAATCAGATGTGCATTGAATACTGATGATTCTTCCCACATAGTTTTCCATTCTTCTGAGATGTTAAATGAAGAGTCTTCAAGAAGTACTGCAGAGCGCCAAGGTGGTTTTCTTGACTTCAACAGTTGATTACCTGCTTTTGCTACATCAGTATGTATGGGTAGCTGAGGGTTCTTCTGAATGGTTTTCCAGATCTTCAGGAGAGCCTCTGATATTCGAAGAGCTGGAGGTTGGATGTTACTTAGAACAGGTAACCATGTAGTGGGTGTGCTACGTATGCAGCCCGTAATCAGTCACATTGTCTACTTAAGCTGCACATCTATCTTTTTGGAGTGGGCACGGTTTAGCCAACATGGGTAGCAGTATTCAGCAAAGGAGTATGACAGTGCCAGAGCAGTTGATCCAGTGGCATCATTAGGGTTGGTGTCACCCAGTGCGGTAACTCATGGTGTCATCCCCCTCACGACACCCCATATAGGCTACCTCCTCCGTGTCCGCCAGTGCCAAATAACGGAAACATGCAGAATCCTTAGTATCATTTATAAACATAGGTCCTATATTTACAAAGGCAACAGAAGAAAAAATAATTCAAGGTCGGTTAGTAAAAGATTGCGAGAGATTATGAACTAAGAACTACATAGAAAATATGTTACTTTCTTAATTGTTATTTTAACATTAAATTTTATGTCATATTAAATCTCAACTAAATCAAAACTTTCCTTTCCTGGCCTTTAGAGCTGCAAACTTGTTAATTACTTCATCGAAATCAACTCCTTTCACCAAATCACTTTCAATTGATAATATTGCTAGATCAGAAAGCCTTGACTGTCCCATGGCAGATCGCAAATAGTTCTTTATAAACTTTAGGTTTGAAAAACTCCTCTCACATGAAGCCACAGACAGATCGTAAGGAATAATTGTAGGCTCACTGAGAGATTCTAGGAAGTCCCATTCAGCTATGAATTTCAAAACATCAAGTACTGGCCAATCTTTGACTTCTTCGAGCTCAATCTCTGCTGCCTTCAGGTGCCTTCTCAGCCTTGGTATTTCAAATAAAAGCTCTTCCTCTGATAACTCATCATAGAAAGTGGTTAATTTTGGAATGGACACCAGTAACTCTTCTTCAGTGGCAGATATCAAACTCTTGGCTTGAACAGCCTCAAACATGGCTGCTACTTCCTTGATAGCTCTTGATCTGATCTGGAGTTCAGAATGGAAACGTTCAATACACTCTAGCATCGCTCTCTTGTTTTCTTCCCGCAGAGTTAGTCCAGCATCTCTCGTCTTCTTAATGACATTTTTACGAACCGCCCTAATTTTGGTGTCACCCGGTGCGGCCCGCACCCCCCGCACCCCCCAAGTAACGCCACTGAGTTGATCGTCAAGTTTGAGCGCTGGAACCCCAGGAGGTACCAACGAGCTTCTGAATGATGCTATTACGGGTCTTCACTTTTGCGGCCACGTTCGTGAGATGTTGTTTGAAGATCAAGGACCTATCAGGTGTTAACCCAGGGGTATCGGCCCCTAATGGTTTGGGTGATAGTGAAAATGTGAATGAATGAAACTAAACCTAAAACTAATTACATACTTACAAATTAGAAGAGGAAATGGAAAACAAAATTAACAAAAAGGGAAACTAAAGAGAGGAGAAAAGGAAATGCCCTCAAACCTCAAAGAATGAGGATTGAGGGACTTGGAAGAAAGGGGAGCCATGAAAGGCAGATAGGAAGGAGAAAGAGGTAAGAACCGGCCACAAAGTCAGTGGAAACAGGGGAAAAAACGGACCCAGCTCAGGAATCCCTCGTGGTCACCAACTCCCGAACTCACCAGCCGTGAGCCCTTGAGGGTGTAGCAATATCGAGGGTGCACCAGAAGTGGTGGGGCTACACACACCCTGCCTCCTTAAGGGCCTTAGCAGAAGGCAGGAGATAGGAAGAGAACAGAAGATGTCTGGCCCCTCGAGGAATGAGGGATCAGAAAAGATGAGACAAGCTCCCATTAAGGCGGGAAAGTGAAAGACTCCCTAGGCCTCGGATACCCTAATACCGTCGGGGTCGGAAAGAACAAGAGATGACCAAGGGAGGTCGATAGGAATGATGACAGAGAGGAGCCCGGTACAAGTAAGTGGAAGTAATGCCGAACTCAGCTGGGATCCCGTGGTCGCCAATCCACGGCCCACTAGTCGTGAGCCCCTGAGGAGAAAGGCAGAGAGCGAAGACCTCTCCTACATATTGGGCACAAATCGTTTAAGTAAGAAACAGGTGTGTAACACTTACTTTTCACCAAGGTACTAGAATAGCTTATTTCATAACTAGCAACCCGCCCCGGCTTCGCCCGGGAAGAGTTATGAATGCATTACGTGATAAGCGCTTTTTTTCGATGTCAATGAACTATGACCTATATCCGTCTCGGCATGATGGGTTAAAATAACTGACTGGACTCTTAATTACATAAACATGGAGATGCAAGTGCAACGAATTCTTGTCAGACGTAATTTAAGAATGGTGAGGCGCATGAGACACCAATCGCCCGTTCGTCCAATCTTAACTTGGACTGTGTATTTTGCGGAACGAAAAGTTCACAGCCGAAATGAAGAAAAGTCTAGTTGCAATTCCAGGGAAATTCCAAACACAACCACTCTTCTCTGAAGTCTTCACTCAACACGGCTCGATAGTTTGCTGTTGGCTGTATCTGGGGTAATAGGCTTTCCCGCTAGCTTGGCTGTAACTGGGGTGATAGGCTCGCCCCTAGCTAGCTCATAAACTGTCGCCTCAGTAATTGAATGGAGATTGTTGGAAGAAATGAAAACGTAAAAACACTTATAGTGGGTGATGTATTGAAGATAGAGATGTTCTTGCGGATTTTTTTGTAGAACTTTCCATGCTGAACAATTCTTACACTCATAGTAGCCTATATAGATATTTTAATGGTTTGCCCTGCATAAGTTTAAAATGCGCACGGACACCAGTTTTTTTTCGACATTTTTACTGAAACCGCTACTGCTTGGCATCCTTTGATCATAAACCTACAAAAACCTTCCCCGAGATATCCTTTACAGAATGGTGACAACCTCATCAAAATCTATCCAGTGGTTCTTGAGATTACCCGTGACATCCAAGAATCGGGGACTTTGTTGTATACTAAGTAGAGATTCCCCATTTGGGTTTGAATTATTAAAACTAGTTTATTTACCATTCTGATGTCACTGAAGCGAATGATTAAAGTCAATTTTCCTATTTAAAATACATCATTGTCACTTAATTAGCTTTCTAAGAATATATACAGTAGCTGCATTTGTTCGAAATATTGGACCCATCACTTAGGGTCGTTTCGAACTTGTTTCAGTGTACTGCGATGGTACCTACCGTAAGGCATGGCCGCCTCCTTCCCTCTTCCTCGCATATCCCTCCCAATCTTCCCCTCCCTTCCCATCCCTCATGAGACCCCTGTTCGCATTTCAGGTGAGGCCGCTTGGCCGAGGTGCTGGTCCCACCTCCCCAGTTATATCCCCCAACCAGGTGTTTCAAGCCCTGGAGGCGGTAATAGTGGGATCCCTTGCTGAGTCCGTGGGAAAATGCTAACCTGGAGGGTAAGCCGACTAAAAACAAATGTAATAACACAAGATCTATAAGAAAATGTTATTAACAAATAAATCATCACAATAAACAACATTTATAACCCTAAGTAACGGACATAGAAACCTACATGGAAGAGTACAGGATGGACAGAAGGACGCAAAAGAAAGCACAGTAAATGGATTAAGAGATATTGAGGAGAATCAAGTTAACATTGAGCTAAATAACTTCTAGGGAGCATAACGATTTAAAAAACAAGCAATCCTGATGTCTCCTTCATGAGAGGATAATAATATCGTATGGCCTTGGATGCCGGGTGCAAGCTTTGTAATTTGACACCCAGAGGGTAGCTTGCATGTCGAATTTCGTTGTTCCTTGAAACACTATGAAAGTCAAGGAGGTTAGATATCTAAGCTCCTTGAACACTATAGCGCTTTCTAGTAGAGAAATGAGGAACTTTGTGTTGGCGGAAAATCCTGAGATTAATTTTGCCATTATGAACACGGCCTTCTGAATTCAAATGGGTTCTTTGACATGCCAACATCGTATGACATGCGTGTCGTAATTTTGCCGCCTTAAAAAAAAATCACTTACCACGGCCAGGAGCGAACCTGCAATCTTGGGGTTAGTATACCGACACGCTATCCACTCACCCACCATGGCTAGCTTTCATGAGAGCAGTTAATGAGAGATGCAATGAAGAAGAATAAAACCGGACAAGCAGTTAAAATGAATCGGACGTGGTCTACTAGAAGATGTCCTGACATTTCAAGAACGCTGACGGTGAGGTTCGAACACACGTCTACCGTTTCCGGCGATAACTTGGCCTTTAACTGCGTCTTAATGAGCGCATCTACCGCGGTTGGTACTCAGCTACAGAGATGAGCTATGGAGTAGAGGAATTCATGTTTGTAAATTACAGGATGTCATATTGAATAAACCTTTTCATAATTTGAATTCAGAGCGCGTGGCTTACAAATGAAGATAGCAAGCTATTAAAAGATGATTACCCCTATTAAGGAGACGTACGGCTCTTGGCAACGCACAGTAGAGAGAGAACCTAGCTTCAAGATGTATCTAAAGAAAGTAAGAACGGGATTTGTAAAGGGATATCTGGCTAATATTCTGTAATTAGGTTATGAAGTGTTCCATTCTTTCAAATGTCTCTCTCAGTAGCTAGAGGTGGTTACGTTTCTGTTTATGTAGCAAAATACTCTTTTATGTGAATGTATATTTTGTCTCCAATATTTCAATCCAAACTGCGATGAAGCTTTTTAATACCAAAATTGTACCAATAATCACTTATGGTATACAAGTAATTTGGCAGTACCTTACAAGAAATAATTTAAAATACATTGAGAACATTAAAGCGACGTTCTTGAAGCGAGCACTTTGCCTTTCTAAATTTACGCCATCCAGACTGGTTTACGAGATGACGAAAGAAGATCTACGATTGAAAATGCTGCTACCATCCACGCAGCTTCTGAAGAAGTAGTACTTGAACACCAAGAAAAAAAAACGAGAAATATGGGTCGATTTCTTTCTTTCTTTCTTTCTTTCTTTCTTTCTTAGTCGTTTACCCTCCAGGTTGGTGGAACCCACGGACTCAGCGAGGGAACTCACCACTACCGCCTCTACGGGCAGTGTCCTAGAGCTGGGAACATCTAATCGGAGGGGATACAACTGGTGAGGTGTGATTGGCACCTCGCCCAGGCGGCCTCACCTGCAAAGCGAACAGGGGCCTCATGAGGGAAGGTAAGGGATGGTTAGGATGGATAGGCAAGGAAGAGGGAAGGAGGCGGCCGTGGCCTTGAAGAAGGTATCATCCCGGCATTTGCCCGAAGACGAAGTGGGAAACCACGGACAACCATTTCGAGGATGGCTGAGGAATCGAATGCCCTCTACTCATTTGGGCCACCCGAGGCTGAGTAGACCCCGTTCCAGTCCTCGTACCACTTTTCAAATTTCGTGGCAGAGCCGGGAATCGAACCCAGGACCTCCGGGGCGGCAGCTAACCATGCTGACGGCTACGCTACGGAGGCGACTGGGTCGATTTCTACAGTACAAATGCTATGAGTAGAAAGGATTGGAAGGAGGCGAATTACCATCTTAGACATCTTGTCACAAGGCTTCCGGTGCATGGTTTCCACCATAAGTTATGCCGGACAGAGAGATTCCATGACCCATGCGCGGCCTGTATATGTCGTCTATGTGGAGAGTTATATGATAGATATCATGTCGTTACATGTACAGAAAGATATGTATCATTGATCAAGTTTTGTTGTGATTAGTGTTTATGTTAATTTGTATGGCAATTTTGCTGCAATAAACATATTATTATTATATTTTGTATTAAAGTTAATGTTGAGGCAGACACACTGCTGTGTTATGGGCATTTTATGCTCAACACTGCTTCCACTCACAGTGTTTGTACATATTTAGGATGCTGTGAAAACATCTCTACTTAGTATGAAACAAAGTCTCCGATTCTTAGATGTCACGGGTAATCTCGAGAACCACTGGATGGATTTTGATGCGGTTTTCGCCATTCTGTAAAGGATATCTCGAGGAAGGTTTCTATAGAAAATAATTTATTTAGGATAAAAGGAAGTCAAGCAGTAACGATAATACTGAAAAAGTAGCAAAAAAAACCTGGCGGCCATGCGCTTTTTAAGCTTACGCTGGGCAAACCGTTAAAAATTTCAATATACTATGAGTCTAAGAATTTATCAGCATAAAAAGTTCTACAAAATAGTCCGGGAGAGCATATGTCTATCTTAAATACATCACCCACTATAAGTGTTTTTACGTTTTCATTTCTTCCAACAATCTCCATTCAGTTACTGACGCGACATTTTACGAGGTATCTATTCAGTTACTGATGCGACATTTTACGAGGTATCTAGGGGTGAGCCTATCAACCCAGTTACAGCCTAGCTAGCGGGCGAGTCTATTACTCTAGCAACCAGCATCAAACTGTCGAGTCGTTTTGAGTTAAGACTTCAGAGAAGAGTGGTTGAGTTTGGAAGTGCAACTTGGCTTTTATTAATTTCGCCTGTGAACTTCTCGTTCCGAAAAATACGCAGTCAAGTTAAGATTGGACGGAAGGGAGATTTGTGTTTCATGCACCTCACCATTCTTAAATTACGTCTGACAAGAATTCGTTGCACATGCATCTCCATGATAATTATAATTAATAGTCCAGTCAGTGATTTAAACCTATCATGGCGAGACGTAAAACGGATATAGGCCGTAATTTATTGACATCGAAAAAACAGCGCTTATCACGTAATGCATTCATAACTGTTACCGGGCGAAGCCGGGGCGGGTTGCTAGTAAATAATAAATACACTGAGGTTTACGAGGCTGATGACCAAGATGTCTCTAGCTCCTAAATTGAATAACCAACAACAATGCCACCGACAGATATAGACCAATGTGACTTCGTTCGTGCTTTGAATCTCATTTTCTGTAAGTGCAGCACATTTAACTGGCAGAGGCACAAGACGGACGTCGACTGGTAAGTTGGCTTGTAAACCGCAAGTTTGTGCGCTCACAAAAGAGAGACTGTAGGCTAATGCAGCCGATCTCTGTTCAGCAAACTCCAAGTCTCTAGCTCCTTACTAGATAATAGAATTATCCTCAACTTTAGATATACAGCGCAGGGATTCGTACAACTGCAGGTATAACTTTTTGTTTCGGTATCGTTTTTCCCTCCAGGGTTGTCTTTTCCCACGGAGTAAGCGAGGGATCCCACCTCTACCGCCACTGAGGGCAGTGTCCTGGAGCTTGAGACTCTGAGTCGGGGATACAACTGGGGTGTGTGACCAGCACTACGCCCAGTGGCCTCACATGCAAAGCAAACATTGGCCTGATCAAGGGATGGGAAGAGTGGGAGGGTTAGGCAAGAAAGAGGGAAGGAGGCGGCCGTGGCCTTACGGTAGCCACCATCCCTGCATTTGCCCGAAGATGAAGTGGGAGACCACGGAAAACCACTTCGAGGATGGCTGAGGTGGGAATCGAACCCCCTCTACTCATTTGGACCACCCGAGGCTGAGTAGACCCCGTTCCAGTCCTCATACCACTTTTCAAATTTCGTGGCAGAGCCGGGAATCGAACCGCGGACCTCCGGGGTGGCAGCTAATCACGCGGAGTACTACGCAACGGAGGCGACTGCAGGTATAACTTACACTATAATAATGATATCGTATGGCCTCGGATGCCGGGTGCTAGTTTTGTTATTTAACACCCAAAGGGCAGCTTGTATGTCGAATTTAGTCGATCCTTGGAACGCTATTAAAGTCAAGGAGGTGAGATAACTAAGCTCCTTGCCACTATGGCGCTTTCTAGTATAGAAAAGAGGAATTACTGTGTTGGCGGAAAATCGCGAGATTAATTTTGCCATTATGAACACGGCCTACTGAATTCAAATGGGTTCTTTAACATGCCAACAACGTATGACATGCATCCCGTGATTTTTGTCGCCTTACAAAAATCACTCACCACGGCCAGGAGTTAACCTGCTAGATTGGGGTTAGAAGTCCGACACGACTACCACTCACCCACTGTGGCAAGCTATAACGACGGGGAAGATCAAGGGAACACCCTCCGGTGTGTTGTGTAGCGTAAGGGATTTCCTCCCGGCTCGGCTTCACCCACGGACTCTGAGACGGATCAGTCCTCTACCGTCGCCAGGATGGTGTCTGGGAACTGAACGCAATTGGTCATCAGTAGAGGAATGATTTTTCGCACTAATTTTTGAACGATTTCGTGAGAAAGATACTAATTTTCGCGTTATTTTGCGAAATATACAGGGTGTTTCAGAAATACTTTTACAGACTTTGGGGATTGGTTCCTTACACCAAAACATGAAAAAGAGTTCTCATACACATATGTCCTAAAATCCTTCGTTTTCGATTTATTAATGAAAGAACATTGTACAGTGACACATTCATTGTCAGCCTGTTTGGATGTGTTTAACACATGAACTCATATCAAAACTAGTAGTTCCGTGAAGAACTAAATAGCCTATTTTCATATGTCCTACTCGTGTTTATTGCCTCTATCAACATACAAAATTTCAGTTTGAAGGTTGTGATTGATTCGTAGATATTGAGAACCGTCTAAATATTTCAGATGGTTCGCAGGTTGGATTGTTATTTATGTGCTATTACATGAAGATTATTGTGTACGTGTGGTATTCAAACTTCAATCGCATGATTAGAACACAGGAAGTAAAAACGAGATTTTAAAATTTCGCACAGCTGCCATCTTGTGGTTATGAAAACAATTGAAATAAATTAGATGCCAGTGGATTAGCATTTTTATAAGTATTTAACGTGCAATATTTCACTGCACTTGGATGGTTAAATCGCGAGAAACGTTCATTTAAATATGTATAACTGACTTCGCGTCGCCGCCATGTTGGATTGTTGCTCACCAGGTAACTGAAAGTCCTATAGGTGAACTTATGTTCATAGCCTCAATGAACATAAAAAATTCAGTTTGATTGCTGTAAAAGATTCACAGATATTAAGAAACGTCTAAATATTTTGGATGCTTGCCATTTTGGATTGTTATATGTATAGGCCATAGAGTTATGTACCATTGAAGGGAAATTATTGCGTAGGTTCATTAATCCAACTTCCAATTCGATCGCATGATTACGACACAAGAAATAAAAACTTAATTTTAAAATTTCGCACAGCCGCCATCTTGAGGTTATGTAAACAATTAAACTGAATTAGATGCCAGTGCATTACAATAAGTATAATCATTTACTGTACCACATTTCACTGCGCTCAGAGAGTTAAATCAGAAGAAAAGTCTATTAAAATGTTTCAACTTCGCTTGGCCGCCATGTTCGTTTTGTACTTTACAGGTTTATGAAGGTTACATAGATGAACGTGTAACGGTGCCCTTTATCACCGTACAAAATTTCAGGGTGATATCTGTAATAGTTTAGGAGATATATAATGCCAGTGAAATATTATGAAAACAATTGAACTAAATTAGACTCCAGTACATTACAACGTGTATAAACATTTGCTGTACCAAGTTTCAATACGTTTGGATGGTTAAATCGCGAGTAAAGTCTATTTAAATGTCTCAACTTTGCTTGGCCACCATGTTGGTTTTGTAGTTACCAGGTTTTTGAAAGTCTCATAGGTGAACTTCTAGTAGTACCCTTTATCACCGTACACAATTTCAGGGTGATTTCTGTAATAGTTTCGGAGATACTGAATGCTGGTGAAATATTTCGCACAGCCGCCATGTTGGATTGGTGAGAGACAATAAAATTTGAAGGACACAGTCGGGGTCGGCCAGAATGGTGCTATGATCTTACCGAGTGTCATTGAAATCGCTCTAGCCGTTTAGAAGTTATTAGACACACACACACACACACACACACACACACACGGACAAAAGGTGATCTCATACGCCTATTTTTTTCATAAAATGAAACTAGGCTAAAAAGGTTCCTGAGACCGACAGAAGGAAAAACTGTCAAATGCACAGGTGTTCCAGACAGGCTCGCAATCAGCACCAGTTTAGGATTAATGTGTGGGCTGGCATTGTAGGTCCATACGTTCTACCAGCACGTCTTACAGGTGCTGTCTCCAGAGACTTTATCCAGAACACCCTTTCAGACTTACTGCATGACAATGTGCCCCTGCAAATATGACAACGTTTGTGGTGGATGCATGATGGGGCACCTGCACACTTTAGTCACCTTGTTCGCACTACACTGACGGACATCTTCCAGGTCAGGTCAGGTTGGACAGAGGAGGACCCTTTCCATGGCTTGCACGGTCCGTTGGACTTTTATCTGTGGTGTCAGGAACCTTTTTTGATATAAGTTCATGTGTTAAACACTCCCAAACAGGCTGTCAATTAATGTGTCACTGTACAATGTACTTTCATTAATAAAGCGAAAACGAAGGATTTCTGGACATATGTGTACATGAACTTTTTTTCTTGTTTTGGTGTAAGGAACCAATCCCCAAAGTTTGTAAAAGTATTTCGGAAACACCCTGTATATTGCTGTATCGCTTTAATTACGCCTTAATGAAATTCTAAAATTAATCATAAATGGATTCATAATTGCGATTCTGAATTATTTATATGAATGGTAGACGTAGGCTATGCATTACTAGTAAGCATCCAATATTATTTTGTTATATTCCTGATTTTGTATTCATTTTAATGCTGGCATTGACTGAATTATTTCACCTTGTTGAATCTTTGTTCGCTTTTCTCTTTCTTTTCATACATAATCTTGAAACAAAATTTCAAGCTCGTTATTCACTACAGATTTCACTGAAATATCTCGCTCATCGCGAAATAATTGAATTTCATTTTAAAATGACGTTATCGCTTTAATTCGGGAACATAACATCCTTATTTTCTTAACCAGAAACATATGATTCGTAAATATATAGCAAAATCGCTTCAAAATATTTTTTGTCGCGTTTATCGTTATTACGAAAGAATCATGCATCTAGTCAACAGATACAACTGGGGATGGTGTCAGGCTGATCGCCAAGGCGACCACTAACTTGGGTCTAATTAACGAAGGGACAATGGAGGGATTTTGGAAGGAAGTCAGCCGTGGACCTGTTAGAATGAACCGCCCCGACATTTGCCTGGTGGTGAAAATGAGAAAGCACGAAAACCATTTTTAGGACGGTTGAGGTCGGATTCAAACCCGCACTCTTCCAATACCAGCGAGGTGCGAGCTAGCGCTCTGTAATACGTTCACTTTCTCTGCCAGGAATGTGCATTGCTCACATGTGGCTCGTTGGTCTAGGGGTATGATTCTCGCTTAGGGTGCGAGAGGTCCCGGGTTCAAATCCCGGACGAGCCCAGTTCTTTTTAAAATGTTGTGGTATGATCAAATAGAGTCATGAAGTCAGTTGCCAGACACAATAATTTCTATGAAGAATCCAAACACTAAATAGGCCTATCGCAGATTTAATTGGGCTATGGTTAGGTGCAAGTGCATTTTCTTACAATTGCAGTGATTTTTCAGTGTTACCTAAAAAGAAAAGCTTTCTTTTTAATTTGCTTAAAATACTATGTAGCGGGCCCATGCCATTGATTTATGGCATGTAAAGGAAACTTCCACGAACTACAATTGTGTGAAGCTAAATTTGTAGGTTAGATTTGATTAACGCTCTATTAAGTTCCAACGTTCGCCGACAGGTGCTGGTTGCGGTGGCATCTAGTAGCCAAGTTCGCGGCTAGGTGTCGTTGACGGTAGCATTTGGTAGCAAAAGTAGGAACTACTTGAAGTTGATCGTCTGCAGTCCTTGCCTGAATTACAGATAACACACACTAATACAGCCATCGCAATTAACACCGGTTATCAGACAGACACACCCAAAGTACACGGGTCTACATGACCGCGTTGTCGTAGACCCTAAACTGAGGAACCAACCAACCATCCAGTTTCATTCGTCATTGATGACTGCTCTCATTAACTCCTCTCAAGAGGTCTGTAAAATTCATTCCCTGCAGAGAAGCTCACTCCTATCCGGTGTAGAACAGAAATAGAATGGGATAATAATAATAATAATATCGTATGGCCTAGAGGTTAGCTTGCATGCCGAATTTCGTTGTTCCTTGAAGCACTATGAAAGTCAAGGAGGTTAGATATCTAAGCTCCTTGACTCTATAGCGCTTTCTAGTAGAAAACTTTGTGTTGGCGGAAAATCCTGAGATAAATTTTGCCTTCATGAACACGGCCTACTGAATTCAAATGGGTTCTTTAACATGCCAACGTTGTATGACATGCATGTCGTGATTTTTTCCGCCTTTCAAAAAATAAAATAAAAATCTCTTACCACGGCCAGGAGCGAACCTGCAAGTTTGGGGTTTAGTAATCCGACACGATAACCACTCACCCACCTTGGCAAGCTAGAATGGGGTAGAAATACATAATCGTATATACAATTTATTATTATTATTATTAATCTCTTACCCTCCATGCTTGGCTTCACCCACGTAGTCGGCGAGGGATCATTCCTCTACCTTCACAAGGACGGTGTCTGGGAGCTGAACACACTTAGTCAGCAGATACAACTGGGGATGGTGACAGGCCGCTAACTTGGGTTTGGTTAAAGAAGGTCAGGGAAAGGATGGTTGGTTGCTTCCTTAGTTTAGGGGCTGCGACAACGCGGTCATGTAGCCCCGTGTACTTTGGGTGTGTGTAGAATTTGTCTGATAACCGGTGTTAATTGTGATGACTGTATTAGTGTGTGTATCTGTTTTTTTTTTTTAAATTCAAGTAGGGACTGCAACTTTGAATTTTCAAATAGTTCCTACTTTTGCCGCCAAGCGCCACCGTCAACGACTACTAGGCCTAGTTCAGAACTAGCTACTAGACGCCACCGCAGTCGGCTCTTGGCAACGAACGTAGCAACCAAAGAGCGTTGTTTACATTCTTAACCTATCCAATTTAGCTTCACACAGGTGTAATTAGTGGAAAGATCTTTAACATGCCATTAATCTATGACATGGGACCGCCGGCTTTACTTCCCCTCCGAAGGAAGGCATACTGAGGGATTTTTAACGCTCTTAAAAAATCCGACGGCTTCGGCCGGGTTTGAACCCGCTATCTTGGGCATAGAAGCTCAGCATGCTACCAACTACGCCACCGAAGCCGCTCAGGGAAAGGAGTTTGGAAGGAAGTCGGCCGTTGAAAGGAACCGTCCCAGCATTTGCCTGGTGGAGAAACAGAGAAACCACGACAATCATTTTCAGTACGGCCGAGGTGGGATTCGAACCCAGTTTTATTTATTTATTTATCGTTTTAGAACATCATATCATAAGTTCTATTTTTTCACAGCCTTTTGTTTCTACGATGCAATCCCAATAGTAGAAAACGGGCAGGTGTAACGCTAAAAGAAGTGAACACTCTCTTGCGCTGGGTTGGGAAGTCATGCCAGAGTACTGCTCGAATCTAAGCTGCGTGAACCTGAGAGGAATGTGCAACGCGGACTATGAGAAATGGTGTTGACGTGTGATGACGTTTCTCGGTCCGTGCATAGTACCGAACCAAATACATTGGTCGGTGACTCACTGACTTATTCGTAACACCACACTGGTTTCAGAAAAGACCCTATGTTAGCAGTATTGGAATAGACGAGAATGTCAAGTAACACGGTGGCCTGTCGACAGGCTTCTCAATTCTTGCCTGCTCCTACCCTGCCTCTGCCCTTCATCCCGCAAGTTCACAGAGCTTGGAACCGAGCAGTACTTGGAGTTGACCGCGTGCCGAGTAGCTCGCTCTTGTGAGGAACCATGTGTGTGTTGTTCTGCGAGCTACTTTCACGTTATCTGGCAGGAATGTGGATCATACTTGTGTGGCTCGTTGGTCTAGGGGTATGATTCTCGCTTAGGGTGCGAGAGGTCCCGGGTTCAAATCCCGGACGAGCCCGATTTTTTTAAATTCCTCCGTTCCACAATTTGCATGAAATATACAACTTGAAAGATCCACAGTTCACTAACCTCGCAATGGGTGTCAGATTATATAGGTTTTATCATTTCAAATTATCTTGTCGACTTCGTCGTTAGGCTTTGGGTCTAACGTTATGCGAGACGGAGACGGTTGCGTTACGGAGACGGAGACGGAGACTGTGACGTCATGCAGCCGCGCGGGAAGCCTAAGTTAATGGGTAAAGGATGGCGAGTGCGTGACGTCATGCAGCCACGCGGGAAGCCTAAGTTAATGCTTAATGGAGTCTGTTGAAAGAGTCCTGGGGCGTCGAGCGACCTGGGGCTTCGAGCGAAGCGATGCCAGATAAGAATACAGGGTGACTCCTAAAGAGATATACAAGACGCCAGATAAGAATACAAGGTGACTCTTAAAGACGTCTACAAGATGGCAGAGAAGAATACAGGTGTCTCCTAAAGAGGTGTACAAGATGTCACACAAGAATACAGGGTGACTCCTAAAGAGGTGTGCAGGATGTCAGAGCAAAATACAGTACAAATTGCCAGATAAGAATACAGGGTGACTCCTAAAGAGATATACAAGATGCCAGATAAGAATAAAGGTGACTCTCAAAGGGGTGTACAAGATGGCAGAGAATAATTCAGGGTGACTCCTAAAGAGATATACAAGACGCCAGATAAGAATACAAGGTGACTCTTAAAGAGGTGTACAAGATGGCAGAGAAGAATAGAGGTGTCTTCTAAAGAGGTGCACAAGATGTCAGACAAGAATACAGGGTGACTCCTAAAAGGTGTACACGATGTCACACAAGAATACAGGGTGACTTCTAAAGAGATATACAAGATGCCAGATAAGAATACAGGGTGACTCCTAAAGAGGTGCACAAGATGTCAGAGCAAAATGCAGTACAAGATGGCAGAGAAGAATACAGGGTGACTCCTAAAGAGATATACAAGATGCCAGATAAGAATACAAGGTGACTCTTAAAGAGGTGTACAAGATGGCAGAGAAGAATACAGGGTGACTCCTAAAGCGGTGCACAAGATGTCAGACAAGAATACAGGGTGACTCCTAAAGAGGTGTAGCCTACAAGATGTCACACAAGAATACAGGGTGACTTCTAAAGATATATACAAGATGCCAGATAAGAATACATGGTGCCTCCTAAAGAGGTGTGCAGGATGTCAGAGCAAAATACAGTACAAGATGCCAGATAAGAATACAGGGTGACTCCTGAAGAGATGTACAAGATGCCAGATAAGAATACAAGGTGACTCTTAAAGAGGTGTACAAGATGACAGAGAAGAATACAGGGGTGACTCCTAAAGAGGCGCACAAGATGTCAGACAAGAATAGAGAGTGACTCCTAAAGAGGTGTACAAGATGTCACACAAGAATACAGGGTGACTTCTAAAGAGATATACAAGATGCCAGATAAGAATACAGAGTGCTTCCTAAAGAGGTGTGCAGGATGTCAGAGCAAAATACAGGGTGACACTTAACGAGGTGTACAGTATGTTAGATTCAATTCAAATACAGGGTGACCCTTAAAGGGGTTTGCAAGATATCAGATTAAAATAATGGGTGACCCTTAAAGAGTTGTAAAAGATGTCAGACTCAAATACAGGGTGACCCTTAAAGAGGTGCCCGCACGGGAAGCCTAAGTTAATGGGTAATGGAGTCTGTTGAAAGAATCCAGGGGCTTCGAGCGAAGCGAAGCCCTCCTGAGCCTTTCTAACATGTGTAGCTATTGTAGCATGCATCATTTGAAATGATATAACGTCTTGTCTTTCAGACTGACTGTATATTTTTTTTTTGGTCATATATTCGTCAAATCTGCTACAAGGATTGCTTTAAGAACCAACATCGTATGCATTTACGCATTTAATTTTAAAGCACTTTTATCTTATTTTAATTTCTATTAAACAATAGACAGTAAAAGACCAATCTCTAAGGAAGCAAAACGTCTGCTGTCGGACCTTATCTCTCCTAAAATTAAATCTGCCGCCCTATCTTCTTTTGTTACGAGTAGTGTATGTCATACGAATATCTTAAATAGAAGGAATTACTTCACAGCAAATCATCAACTGGAAATCATTAATTTAATTAATATCCAGTCACGTTAGCTCAATTGGCGGTCTGATTAGGCTGCCATAAAAACACATTCTCTTCATCAGGCTACAAAATATCTATACATTGTTGAAGATTCTGTGAACCAATCAACAATAAAGAATTTGGTTCTATTCAGCTTTACCATAATATTGTGGCCACCTCTTGAGTCGTCCAGTTGCAAAATCCGTTTAATCCACTTGTGAATAAGAATAATTTTCATGAGAAACGTTTCTCTGGACTTTGCTTCACGTATCTTTTGTGTTTGTTGTCTTCTACTTTTTTGTTTTTGCTTCGTGTTTTTGGTTTTGTGTTTGCTTTGTGCTTTTGCTTTTGAATTTTACCTTTTGCTTTTCTTTCTTGGTTTTGTGTTTGTTTTCTGTTTTTGCTTTTTGCTTTTTGCTCTGTGTTTCTTGTTTCTTTGTTTTCTGCTATTGCTTTTTCTTTTTTCTTTTTGTTTCGTGTCTTTTGCTCTTGGTTTTGTGTTTGTTTTCTGGAAAATCAAAATAAAACAAAACAAAATAAAATAAAACCAAATAAACAAAACAAAATCAAAATAAAACAAAACAAAAATAAATAAAATTGAAAAATAAAAAATTAATATAAAACAAAACTAAAATAAAACAAAAAATTAAACAAAACAATTTAAAACAAAATCAAACGAAATAAAATAAAACAAAACAAAATAAACAAAACAAAATTAAAATAAAACAAAACAAAATTAAATTAAAATAAACATATTAAAACAAAATAAAATAAAATAAAGTAAAATACGGTCGCCTCCGTAGCGTAGCAGTCAGCATGGTTAGCTGCCGCCCCGGAGGTCCTGGGTTCGATTCCCGGCTCTGCCACGAAATTTGAAAAGTGGTATGAGGACTGGAACGGGGTCTACTTAGCCTCGGGTGTTCCAAATGAGTAGAGGGGGTTCGGTTCCCACCTCAGCCATCCTCGAAGTGGTTTTCCGTGGTTTCCCACTTCGTCTTCGGGCAAATGCCAGGATGGTACCTTCTTCAAGGCCCCGGCCGACTCCTTCCCTCTTCCTTGCCTATCCATCCTGACCATCCATTACCTTCCCTCATGAGGCCCCTGTTCGCTTTGCAGGTGAGGCCACCTGGAAGAGGTGCCAATCCCACTTCACCAGTTGTATCCCTTCCGATTCGATGTTCCCAGCTCTAGGACACTGCCCGTAAAGGCGGTAGTGGTGAGTTCCCTCGCTGAGTCCATGGGTTCCACCAACCTGGAGGATAAACGACTAAAAAAGAAAAAAAAATACAATGAAATAAAATAATTGAATAAATCATTTTACTACATGAACCTTATTCTCAAGTGAATTAAACGAGTTTTGCAACTGGACGACTCAATGTACTCGTATTGTCATTAGCTGCGGTAATACCCATTCACATACTGGCCAAGGAAAGGCACCGTTAATACTTGCGCAGAGAAGAGCACTCTGTCACGAGAGGAGTTAATGAGAGATGAAATGAATGAAGACGAATGAAAGTTCTATTTCAAGTCGTTCTAACTTTGGCTACTAGACGCCACTGTCAACCAGCGGCGAACGTTAGAGCGTTTCTTACCAAATAACCTACAAATTTAGCCACACCTTACCAATTGTAGTGGCAGGTTCTTTTTCATGCCATAAATCTATGAGATGGGCCCGCCAGCCTTCCCCTCCGAAGGAAGGTATGACTTACTTGACATAAGTCCTGTTGTTCGCATCGCTGGAACATAGGGTTTCGACAAAGCATCGCCATCGGACTCTGGTTTCGTGCCATTGCCTTCACTTCTCCCCGCTTCTGCAGCTTCCCTCTCCACTGTCCTCCTCCAAGTTTCCCTCGGTCTTCCTCTTCTGCGACGTCCCTGAGGATTCCAACTCAGGGCTTGCTACAGCTTGATGTAACTTTCCACTCTCGTAAAGTGTCCGTACATTCCAAAAATCCAATCCTCGTGGTCCATTTCAATCCAAAGGTTGTCAACTTATTATCCGTCCGGCTTTTGCTTCTTGAATTTTCTTTAACAATACATTTTAAGAGATTCAGTTCAATTCTCAAGTCATCAATTTTTAAATTGGTTTTAATTTCTTCCATATTTTTTCGAACTACAATTACTTTCGTTTTCCGTTTGTTCACTTATCACCCATACTTTTCAGTATTTACATTGAACAAGCAATAACGGAAATTGGGGAAAATTTTAAAGTGGGAGTGAAGATTCAAGGAGAAATAATTTCAACTTTGAGATTTTCCGATGACATCGTCATCTTGGCCGACACGCCTGAGGACTTGAAAGAGTATATGAATGGTATGGACTCCGTCTTGAGGAAAGAATTCATGATGAAAATTAATAAATGTAAAACAAAAATATTAGAATGCAGTCGCAATAAATCAGAAACCTCTATGGACATCAAATTGGCAGGGGAAAAACTAAAGGAAGTAGGAGACTTCTGTTACTTAGGAAGCAAAATAACCAGCGATGGACGAAGCAAAGAGGATATAAAAAGTAGGTTAGCTCAGGCAGGGAATGCATTTCTACAGTAAAGGAATCTGTTGACATCGAATATAGATTTAGGTATTAGGAAGACATTTTTGAAAACCTTTGTCTGGAGCGTCGCACTCTATGGAAGTGAAACTTGGACTATTGGTGCAGCAGAAAAGAGGAGAATTGAAGCGTTTGAAATGTGGTGTTACAGGAGAATGATGAAGATCAGGTGGGTAGATAGGGTTACAAACGAAGAGGTATTAAGACGAGTGGGAGAGGAGAGATGTTTCTGGCGACTGCAAATGAAGAGAAGAGATAGGTTGGTAGGACACATACTAAGACACCCAGGAATAGCAAGCTTAGTTATGGAAGGAAGTGTCGAGGACAAGAACTGTAGGGGGTAGACCAAGGTTAGAGTATGTTAAACAGATTGCCTCGGATGTAGGGTGTGGTAGCTATGTAGAGATGAAACGATTAGCTCACGACAGGGAGGCATGGAGAGCTGCATCAAACCAGTCAAAAGACTGAAGACTCAAACACACACAGGTTGTTAGCCCACATTCCCCGAGTGCTTTAGTGGGGCTGCCAACTTTTGGCCTAAGCACATAACATTATAGCTAGATGGTCTGCTATGTCTCTCACAAGTTCTTTACAGGGAGAGTTGAGACTGGTCTCCCTAACCCTCTTCCTTTCTTCGGGCTTGGGACCGGAAACGACACCCATGGAGCTACTCAATCCTCCCCATGGTTGCCGCAGGCGGAGTTGAAGGAAGGTATATTATAAAGGATTTTAACGCTCTTAAAAATCCGACGACTTCATCCGGGTTTGAACCCGCGATCTTGGACATTGCAGATCAGCATGCTACCAACTACGCCACCGAAGCCACCTAATGTAATTGTGGAGTCTTCTTCCTCTTCTTAGCGTCATCCCGTAGGAACGGGGTCCGCTTTTTGGATCAATGCACGCCATTTCTTGCGATCTACCGCTCCCGTGAGTTCAAGTTTCTTGATCGTAAATCTGTGTTAATAGTGCCCTGTTACCTCAATATATTGGTCTCTCACGCTGTCCGCGGCTGTCGACCGTTAGATGGTTTTTATTTTATTTTAGCGTATGGATTTTAGTGCCGGGAGTGTCTGAGGACATGTTCGGCTCGCCAGTTTTGTAGCTGCTTCAAGGCGGACACCCAATGGGTGAGCTACAAGTACCGTCGCATGAGGAGTGTTGTCTGGGGAGGAAAGTGTGAATGTAAGTACGAGGAGTTGTAAGGTAGCGGCTGTGGCCTATAGTTAGGGACCAACCCCGGCATTTGCCTGGAAGGAAGATGGGAAACCACAGAATACCATCTTCAAGGTTGCCGGCGGGGGGATTCGAACCTCCTCGTCTCCCAGATGTGAGCGACTGCCAGCAGTCATGCCGTAACGACCACGGGTAATTCACCCGGTCGTTAGATGGTAGGCCGAGCCGATGACTGAACTTTGTGGTGCACGGACAATGTATCCATACCAACGGAGTCATCATTCGTGCATTTTCTCATTGATTGGAGCCACGCCAGCTATATGTCGAATATCGTTGTGTTGGGAATATGGTCGAGCAGAGAAATGTCTAAAGATCTTCGCAGCATCCGCATTTCCATGACATGAAGAGAGTGCTCAGCACTTCTAGGTGCTGGCCAACACTCGGTACCGTATAATGCAACTGGTCTCACCATTGCGCACAGTGGGTCAAACTCGATATCTAGGAGGACAAAATTATTTTTTTCATAATTAAAAAATCAAAATGTGTTACTTCTACAGCATTTTCATATAATTTCCGCTCACTAATCTGGGATATAAACGCATCTTAGTGTAAATATGTCACCACTGTTCGAGCAGTCCGAATTGGAGGGTGAATGTAAGTGGCTGTGGTTTGGTTGTCTTTGTGGTTAGTGTGATGCTTTAAGATGGATCATGCAGTTGAAGGTTTGATCTTTGTAACGTGTTCCAGTTATTAATGGGCGTAATTGTTACGTAATTTTAGCTATATTTTAGCTATATTTGCATTATATAATATTTAACTATTATTTTTAAAATTATATTTTCACTTAGATTTTGAAGTATGTCGCGTCAATCTGCGTCACTTTCTACTTAATGTTAAAATGTAGATAAAGTCTTGTAGTTTACGCCTGTTATAAGATTGTTTGCATCTTTTTGCAACTTTCTTAGTTATTTTACGTTTTAGAAGATGCCGCGCAACCAGTTCTCACACGTTTACAACTGTTTGAAGCACTGGGTTCGACGATTATGTCAAAAGTGGAACTTTGTGACTTTGTTAAAAGGAAATTAGGGATAGAACATTGTTCTGAAGAGATAACTGAATGCTCTATCCAACTCTTAGTCATAGACAATTTCTTGCATGTGCAGACGTAGCTTAATAAAGGTCTTAACTGATGTTTATTATGAAGTAAACAAATTATATACGTTGCTTTCACTCTAAATTCATGATTGAAACGTAAAAATAATTTTGTCCCCCTAGATTTCGATTTTGACCCACTGTGCATTGTGCGGTATATCTTTGATTTTTGGTGGATATGCATCTTCTTATCACAAAGAACACCGGTGACATCTCTGAATCGCATCCAAGTCGCATTGATTCGTGCTCGTACATACTCATTCACAGATCCTAGGTATCGGAATGTATTTACCTGGGTAAGAGGAGCTCCATTAATACCTAATGTAATTGTGGAGTAATATTGGTTAAAACCGTGACAGCGAATGCGAAGTCCAGATTTAGTTCTATGTTTAGACTAATTGAGTTAAAACATGGTTCATGTTGATCCTCGGTAAGCTGGTCCGAGCCGGACCAGTGCATTAACTCTGATCGAGGTCAGCCTGTCGTATTAAATTATCTCCACAGCGCAGATACCTCGCGCTGTCTATGACGCATTCAAATAGTTATTATTAATTCAGTTTAGGGGCTAGGGACATCTTGGTCATCAGCCCGGTGTTGTTGGATGTGTATTGAGCTACTATGATTATTTTTTTTGTCGTGTAGCCTGCTGAGAGGCCGAGTGCAGGTCTTTTTTTGTCGACGCCCGTGGGCGACCTGCGAGTCAGGATGAGAGATGGAATGGATGAAGATGAATGAAACTGGACAAGGATGTGGAAGGAAGCGGCCGAGGCCTGTCAGAAGGTACCGTCCCAGCATTTTCCTGGTGTTGAAAATGGGAAACCATGGAAACCATTTCAAGGACGGCTGACGGTGGGGCTCGAACTCACGCGTCTACCGAGTCAGCAGAGAGATTGGCCCCATGACCTAACGCTGCGCTTTAGCCAGCGTAGCCACTGCTGTCGGTAGATAGTCTGATAACCTGTATTGATGTGATGACTGAAGTAGTATGTGTAACTATCCTGGCAAATACCTGGAGGGAGTGTGGAAAAACCCGGGGAAAATCCCCACTTAGGATAGCCGCTCTCAGCGCTCAGTGGGTCAAAATCGAAATTTAGGAGGACAAAATTATTTATTTTCATAATTAAATAATCAAAATGTATTACTTCTACAGCATTCTCTTATAATTGCCGCTCACTATTCTGGGATATAAACGCATCTTAGTGTAAATCTGTCACCACTGTTCGAGCAGTCTGAATTGGAGGGTGAATGTAAGTGGCTGTGGTTTGGTTGTCTTTGTGGTTAGTGTGATGCTTTAAGATGGAACATGCAGCTGAAGGTATGATCTTTGTAACGTGTTTCAGTTATTATTGGGCGTAATTGTTACGTAATTTTAGCTATATTTGCATTATAGAATATTTAACTATTAGTTTTAAAATTATATTTTCACTTGGATTTTTAGTATGTCGCGTCACTCTGCGCCACTTTCTACTTAATGTTAAAATGTAGATAAAGTCTTGTAGTTCACGCCTGACATAAGAATTATTGCATCTTTTTGCCACTTAGTTATTTTACGTTTTAGAAGATGTCGCGCAACCTGTTCTCACACGTTTACAACAGTTTGAAGCACTGGGTTCGACAATCATGTCAAAAGTGGAACTTTATGAAGTTGTTAAAAGTAAATTAGGGGTAGAAATTAGTTCTGAAGATATATCTAAATGCTCTATCCAACTCCTAGTCATAGACAATATATTGCATGTGTAGACGTAGCTTAAAAAGTTCTTAACTGATGTTTATTATGAAGTAAACAAATTATATACGTTGCTTTCACTCTAAATTCATGATTAAAACGTAAAAATAATTTTGTCCCCCTAGATTTCGATTTTGACCCAATGTGCAGCGCCAGGATTCAAACCTGTGATCTCAGGACTTGTTGCAGCTGTCCTTGCGGCCGTCGTGCACGATTTAACGAACACGGCTACGCCGCGGGACCAATAAAATAGAAAATGACACTACATTTTGTCAACACAGGTCTATAACAGGTTGTTGTTTTATTATTTGAGGAGCTTGGACATCGTGGTCATTCAGCCCCGTGTACTTGTGTGTGATATTTTTGTCTGATTACCTTAGTTATTGTGATGGCTCTATTAGTGTGTGTATTTCTTATTCAGGTGAGGATTGGGATGAATTCAGTTTTAACTAGTCACTTCCTGTGGTATAGAAGTACGTATCGAGACTCATGCCTAATAATGGTTCTTCCCCCAGGGGTTCACCACTCGTGCTATGCGGGTTGGCGACCACGGGATCTCAGCTGGCTCCGGCATTGCTTCCTCTTACTTGTGCTGGCCTCCTCTCTTTCGTCTTTTCTTTTAACCTTCCTTGGTCAACTCTTGTTCTCTTCCCACCTCGACAATATTAGGACATTCGAGGCCTAAGGTGTATTCCCATTTCCCGTCTTAATTGGTCCTTGTTTCATCATTCCTGATATCTCCTGCTTTAAAAAAAACCCTTAAGGGGGAAGGGTGTGTTCATCCCCACCACTTATGGCACACCCTGCATAGTGCTACGCTCACGGCCAATGAACGCGAGAATATTGCTGTATAAAGTAAACTAAATTGAGGCGCATTCGGTGGCGTAGTTGCTAGCATGCTGAGCTTCTATGCTCAAGGTCAATGGTTCAAACCCTGCCGAAGTCGTCGGATTTTTTAAGAGGGTTAAAAACCCTCAGTATGCCTTCCTTCGGAGGAGAAGTAAAGCCTGTGGTCCCATGTCATAGGTTTATGGCATGAAAAAGAACCTTCCACTAACTACACTTGTGTGAAGCCAAAATTTGTAGGTTAGGTTTGATTAATGCTTTTAAGTTCTAATGTTCGTCACCGGGCGCTGGTTGCGATGACGTATAGTAGTAGCGAAGTTCACAGCTAGGTGTCGTGGACGGTATCATTTGGAAGCGAAAGTAGGAACTACTTGAAATTATCGTCTGCAGTCCTTACTTGAATTAATGAGTTAGCCGTGGTGGTTACGGCATGACTGCTGGCAGTCGCTCACATCCGGGAGGCGAGGAGGTTCGAATCCCCCCACCGGCAACCTTGAAGATGGTCTTCTGTGGTTTCCCATCTTCCTTCCAGGCAAATGCCGGGGTTGGTCCCTAACTATAGGCCACAGCCGCTACCTTCCAACTCCTCGTCCTTTCATTCCACCTTTCCTCCCCAACGGTACTTGTAGCTACCCCATTGGGTGTCCGTCTCGAAGCAGCTACAAAACTGGCGAGCCGAACATGTCCTCGGACACTCCCGGCACTAAAAGCCATACGCCAAAAAGAAAACTTGAATTAAAACAGATAACACACACTAATACAGTCATCACAATTACCACAGGTTATCAGAGAGATTCTACACTCACCCAAAGTACACGGGGCTACATGACCACGTTGTCACAGCCCCTAAACTAAGGAACCAACCAACCAAACTAAATCGACTCTTAATCTGCAAAACAAAAGATTCAACAGCGGCAGATAACTTCTTTCAAATCTACTTCTGACTTGAAAAATTGTTTTATATTGTACTGTATTGTCCACTTCTTAGTGTAGTGGCTAGTATTCTTGGCTGTCACTCTGGAGGTCTGGTTTCGATTGCTGGCTCTGCCAAGAAATTTAATTCTGGTTTGAGGGCTGGAATTCAGCCTAGTGAGGTAAAACTGAGGATAGGCGGGTTCGATTCCCACCTCAGCCATACTGGGAATAGTTTTCTGTGGTTTCTCCTCTCCATTTCTTCCACAGGAAAATGCTGGGATGCTTCCTAATTTCAGGTCACGGCCACCTCCTTCCCATTCCTATTCCCGATTTACAAATACACACTCCTGAGTAACAAATGAAGGGGTATTACGACGAGTGGGAGAGGAGAGATGTTCATGGCGACTGCTACTGAAGAGAAGATGGAAGTTTGTAGATTTACGTGACCGTTAATCGAGCGATCATGAGCCAGCGGACCTCCTCTATATGTGGAATCCGACCCACAGGACATAGCATTTCACCTCGAAAATCTCACATGCATTGACCAGGAATCGAACCCGGTCCACCTTGGTGAGAGGCCGCGGCACCTCCACGCACCCATGAAGAGAAGAGATGGGTTGGTTAGACACATACTAAGACACCCAGGAATAGCAAACGTAGTTAAGGAAGGAACGCTTGAGGGTAAGAACTGTAGGGGTGGATCGAGGTTAGAATATGTTTAACAGATTGCCTCAATGTAAGCTGTGGTAGCTATGTAGAATGAAACGATTAGCTCGGGACAGGGAAGCACGGAGAGCTGCATCAATACAAGTCAAAAGACTGAAGACTCAAACAACAACAACAACATCAACAAGAAGAAGAACAACAACACACTAGTATAGCCATGGAAATAATACAGGTTATCACACAATACCAAGGAAGAACCAGCTGCGGGGTGTTTTCAGACGTATGCCATCTGGCAGGCAATCAACAGACTGAGACTGGGTGAGTTTGCCGTGGTCGTTACGGCATGACTGCTGGCAGTCGCTCACATCCGGAAGGCGAGAAGGTTCGAATCCCCCGCCGGCAACCTTGATGATGGTGTTCTGTGGTTTCCCATCTTCATTCCAGGCAAATGCCGGGGTTGGTCCCTAACTATAGGCCACAGCCGCTACCTTCCAACTCCTCGTCCTTACATTCAAACTTTTCCTACCCAGACAACACTACACACGGTACGTGTAGCTCACCCATTGGGTGTCCGCCTCGAAGCAGCTACAAAACTGGCGAGCCGAACATGTCCTCAGACACTCCCGGCACTAAAAGCCATACGCTAAAAAAGAAAGAAAAAAAAAACAGACTGAGAACAGGAGTATCTCGATGTAGAGCTAGTCGCAAGACATGGGGCTACACTGAAGACGGACTTTGTGAATGTGGGGAACTGCAGGACCCACGACATCTTCTGGTATGCAGAAACCTACCTGAGACTTGCACCACCGAGAGCAAATGGCAGGGCCATCAAGACTGCCAAATTCTGGTCTTTGCATTTCATTTGTTATTATAGTCTGTAAGTTTGTTTGTACTGTTCCCTTTATTTGGTATTCTTTCCTGGACACATAAAATAATAAATCATACAAATTCCATTCTCACCCAACTACACGGGGCTTATGATCAATATATCCCCTAAAATGAATTAACGACATTAACAAGTACTGTAGTTCCGCTAGCAAGATTTGTGTGTGGACCCAATCTGATTGCACAGATTCCTTCCCTGTTATTAAAATTTCGGGAAGGGAGATTTGGGGTGACAGCTGATGTAGAAAAGGATTTTCTACAAATAAGTGTTCGTCAAGAAGATAGGTTATTCTGGTGTGATCCAAATGACTGAAAGAATATAAAGATATTTCGGCATCGGAGGGTGGTATTTGGATTAAAATGTAGCCCTTTCCTTTTAGGAGCAGTTCTTGATTACCATTTGGACAAGGCAATGGAAGATTGTCAATATAGTAAAGAGCAGATATCAAGACTTAAACAGAGCCTTTATGTGGACAATGTTGTAACCAGTGTTGATACTGAATTAGAGCTGAAAAAATTCATTGATGAAGCACGTGATGTAATGAAGGAAGGAAAGTTCAACCTGAGAGGTTTGCAGGCCAACAATGGTGCTTTCATTCTTGTAGGACAGACAGGGGTGCTAGGTTTACGATGGGATTTGGAATCTGACACTTTATTGTTAAACTTGGAATGGTTACAGAACCATGAATTGGGAGTGATCACGAAAAGATCCATTCTGTCAGTTGCACAAAAGGTATTACATCCGATTGGCATAGTTAGTCCAGTACTTCTAATTCATAAATTGTTATTGCAAAAGATATGGCTAAGAGGTATATCTTGGGATGAAGAGGTTACTACTGATGTAAAAATGAACTGTCATGGCATCCAGAAGTAACAATAAATTGTTCTTTTATATTGATATATTTTCCTTATAGAAAATAAGAATCTGCGATACGTCGGTCAGCGTAAAATTAACATAATTATGCCATACAATGTTAGAAACAGAGTGTATTATTGAATCACCAAACTGCTCTAATATGGGTCAGTTCCCTTGTCAATCGGAAGAACGTGGTTCTGCTGTTTAATTGGCCAGCCAGCGCAGTGTACAGGTGCCTTAATTTAACTTCATACAGTCGACAAGTTACCGCCACGGCTGTGTACACTCATAAATTTAAATACACCGGGGACTTCATTTTTAACTGGAATTTTCATGCCTCATGCATTTTAATGAGTTATGAGCGTTTTTTAATCCACCACTGATAAATTTAATCCCAATGGAATGGAAAATATAACGTTATCTAATGAAGTTCTACTTTGAGTAATTCCTAGCCTCATGGCGGATTAGCCGATATCGGAAATCATATAACTCTCATCCCGGAACTCCCTCTTTAAATCACAAGTCTGGCTTTGAGAGCGCTAGTAAAATACATTCCACATTTCCACGCTCCGGACTGCGAGGCATCTCGGGACGTGATGTTCTCCTGTTATGAGTAGGGACGGAATTTTTAGGTTTTTAAAATTGCCATTTTAGGTTTTCAAAAACATAAGGTAGTTTTTTAGGTTTTCAATACGTACAGGGGACGTGGAAACGCAGCGGTCAAGCTGTTTGCCTCTCACCAAGGTGGACCGGATTCGATTCCCGTTCAATGCATGTGAGATTCTTCAAGTGAAATGCCATGTGCTGTGATTCGGATTCCACGTAAAAAGGAGATCCCATGGCTCATGATCGCATGATTTATGGTCACTGAATATAATCGTGCATTAGGGTCTCAAGCAAAACAGGAGAGCACAAATAAGTGGACTGTAAATAACAATTAGGACATGTCTGGTACAAGAACATTTACTGCCATTACGGAACTGTACACACACATACAACAACAAAAATATGCCAACGATCACAATAGTTCTCTAGTCTGCCGTCGAGCGCTGCAGAGCGAGCGATCGAGCTGGCTGTCGAGTGATCGAGACGGCTGTACTCAACATACCGGCCGCCAAGAAATAATTACTTTATTATCACTACAAATCACACAACGAAACATGAATTACATCGAATCAATCACTGCACTATAGTCCAACTTGCCTATTTGAGCAAGAAGTCAATATACACAATACAATGTTACACTGAAAACAAAAAGAAACAAAACTGAAGTGTTATGGTACATTAATTACACTGCACTTGCTTCAGGCAGAGGACACAATTTTACAATCGGTCGTTTGAACAATCCCTTGGCAGTGCGGATGGTTGCCACACGAACCAGTCCGTCGTCTCCAGGATGAACTTGTTCGATCACTGCAACCTTCCAGTGCAGGAAGCCATGAAAGTGCAGGTTGTCTTCCTTCACAATGTCAAGCGTCCCAGGCGTCACACTTGGGGAAGAACTGGACCATTTAGCCCGCTGCTGTAGGTGGTGTAGTTACTCATTGGACCACCTGGACCAAAATATCTGAAGTTGTTGCTGAAGAATCTCCCACCTGGACAACAAGCTAAGCTTAACATTACTTAGATCTGGCTGAGGTAAATTGGATAAGGCAGTGCCAATAAGGAAATGGCTAGGAGTGAGAACTTCAATATCATTGGGATCGGAGGAGAGAGGAATGAGTGGTCTGAAGTTCAGACAAGCTTCTATTTGACAGGTTAAAGTAGTTAATTCCTCAAAGGTAGGACATAACGTACCCATAACACGTCTGAGGTGATGCTTGAAATATTTGACACCTGCTTCCCATAGACCTCCAAAGTGTGGTGCTCTTGGAGGTATGAAGCTCCACTTGATGCCTTATCTGCTGGTGAAATTCTGTACCTCAGTTCTCGTTTCTTCTGAGTCGAGAGGTTCTTGAAGTTCCCTATTGGCTCCCACGAAGTTAGTGCCATGATCACTGTAGATAGTTTGGAAACGTCCACGACGTGATATAAATCTACTCAATGCTGCCATGAAAGCTCGTGTCGTAAGGCTGCTGACAACTTCGAGATGTACAGCTTTGGTAGCTAGGCACACAAATAGTGCTACGCAACATTTATCCCTTGTCTCTGACCTGAGAGAACCAGTTTTTACAAGAAATGCCCCTGCATAGTCTATCCCGCAGTTTAAAAAGGGTCGAGCTAACTCAACGCGAACACGTGGTAGTTGTCCCATCAGTTGAGTTGAAGATTTTGCTCTTAGTCGCAAACATGTCAAGGAATTGTGAATTATTCGTCTGACTGTCGATCTACAATTCACAATCCAGTATTTCTGCCTAAGGGAGACCAGAAGAAGTTGACGGCCAGCATGAAAGAGACGACTGTGTTCATGTTAAATTATCAATCTGGTGATGTGTTGATGAGGTGGCAAGATCACAGGATGTTTTTTACTCATATGGCAGATTAGACCGTTCTAACCGTGCACCAACTCGTAGCAGCCCGTTGTGGTCTAAACAAGGATGTAGACTTCTTAAGTGACTCTTACAATGAACTTCTTGGTCTGATTCCAGCTGTTTGATTTCCATGTGGTATGCTAACTCCTGAGCCTGTCTGATGCATGTTGTCAGAGCATTCTGCAATTCCTTTAAAGAAAGAGGTCCAGCGGCTCCCTCTGTCTTCAATTTTGAACAATTACGTACAAATCTAAACGTGTATGCTACAACTCGTTGCAATCTCGATAAGCTAGAGAATCTTGTGTTTTAAAGTTGTTTTGAATGTAGATGAAGATGATTGCTTGGGATAAAAGTATTTATTGATGAGTCGATCCTCGGGAGTAGTCAGTAAGTAGCATGCAGGCTTAATCTTCTGCTCTGGTGATTCCTGCTGCTCTGGGAGATTGTCTAATGTAGGCCAGTGTTTAGAATCTTCACTCAACCAAGCTGGTCCATTCCACCATAACTTATTATCCTTAAGATCCTTAGGATGTACACCTCGTGATATCAGATCAGCGGGGTTAAACTGTGAAGAAACGTGTCGCCAAGTAGCACCATCTGAAGTTTCCTGTATTTCTGCTACTCGGTTGGCTACAAAAGTCTTCCATCTTGATGATGGTGCCGAAAGCCATGCCAATACAATAGTAGAGTCTGTCCACAAGAATATGTTCGCAAATGTAAGATTCAAGGCCTTGACTACCCTCTGCAATAATTGAGATAATAGTAATGCTCCACATAATTCCAATCGTGGAAGAGATAATTTCTTCAATGGTGCTACCCGGGACTTGGAGCAAAGAAGTCTTACAGAAGTAGTTCCATCCTTGTTTGTGGAGTGTACATACAAGCAACCTCCAAATGCAGCTTCCGATGAATCACAGAACCCATGAAGCTGTACAGTTACTGAGCTGTCACCTAGAATTCTGCGATCAATGTAGATTTCATCAATCCATGGGAGCTGATTATAGAGTGATGTCCAATTTGCAGCCAATTCTTCTGATAAAGGCTGGTCTCAAGATAGCCGTTCTTGTCATAACTTCTGAAGAAATATCTTGCATAAAATTACTATAGGACTGATGAGGCCTAAAGGGTCAAAAATGCTGGAAACAATGGATAAAACTAGGCGCTTTGTAAAACCATGTGGATAGAGTTTTGGCTTGAAACCGCTAATAAATTGAAACTGGTCAGCAGCTGGGTGCCATACCAATCCTAATGTTTTAACTTCACCCTTGTCAAGCTGTAGTGGTAACTGAGTCTCCCTTAGCTCCGGTAAGACATTCTCTAGAATACCTGGGCGATTGCTGCACCACTTACGTAGTGAAAATCCACCCTTCTGTGGTATGTTTATCAACTCTTGTTGCACTTGAAGAGCCTCTTCGAAGGTCGCACATCCCGAGATACAATCGTCAACATAGAAATCTTCCATCATTGATTTCTGAGCTTTCGGAAAGGCATGAGCTTCCTCACTGGCCAGTTGTTGAATGCATCTAATAGCTAAGAATGGCGTACATGACATGCCATACGTAACAGTCTTCAATTGATACTCCTTGGGAGGATCCGTCAATTTCTCTCTCCATATTATCCTTTGATATCTACAGTCTTGGGATGTACCAGAATCTGACGGTACATTTTTGCGATGTCCGCAGTAAAGGCAACGGAATGACGTCTGAATCTTAAAATAATAGAGTAGAGATCTTGCTGGATGGTTGGGCCGACGAGTAGAAGGTCATTCAATGACACTCCGTTGCTGGATGCTGCAGAACAATCGAATACTACTCTAGTCTTAGTGGTAGAGCTGCTTGTCTTAACCACTGCATGATGTGACATATAGTAACAACGTGCTGTGGTATCTTCAGCAATATGACCGAAATCTTCGCACTGTTGAAGAAATCGAATATATTCTTCTTTCAGTCCTTGATGTTTGGCCAACTTCCTTTCCAACTGATGAAACCTCCTTGTTGCCATCAGCTTGGAGTCTCCTAGATTTTCTGGGTTTTCTTTGAAGGGAAGACGCACTACAAATCTGCCGGAAGAGTTGCGAGAGACGTGTCGTGAAGTGAGCTTCACAATCCCTTTCTTCCTTAGTTCTTGGAGTATGGTGTAGCTCTTCGATTTCCCAGAATTTCTGTAGCTGCTGTTGGATGCAGCCTGCAGATTGTACAAAGTAAGATACTACCGGCCGCCGTGGTCCATGTAGGGGCTTACTGGAATCTGTATATTTACCTGCAAGTACCCAACCTAACTCTGTTTCTTGTAGAATAGGATAATCTTTAGTCCTAGTTAGATTTCCTGTGAGCTGAATATATGGACATACCTCTGCCCCAATTAACAAGTCAATGTGACCCGGTTAGTTGAACTTCGGATCAGCAAATTGCAGATTTTTGGGTAAGTTCCACTCCTTGCTCTCAATGTATTCGCCACGAAGATCTTCAGCAAGCTTAGGTAGCACTAAGCACTCGACTGAGGTCACGAAATCATTTATACGCGAGCCTATTTGCACCGAAACACTATGCTTAGTTTCTGACGTCGTATTCCCAATACCCTGGATCGGTTTACGATCATGAGATCTGCGTAGCATTAATCACTGAACACAGGATTCCGAAATAAAGCAAGATTGCGAGCCACTGTCTGAAAGGGCTCTACAAGTCTGCCAGATACCTTGAGCATCCTTGAACTTCACCAATGCTGTGGACAACAATATGAACTGACGTGGTTCTATCTTAAGAGTACAGTAACTACTCGAGCCATGCTGCACCTGAGTCAAGTTCTGATTAGAGACGTTTTCCGACTTATCTATGTTTGACGAATGCTGGGACACATTAATATGCAGTAACGTGTGATGCTTCTTCCTGCATGTTTGGCAGTTACCAGCCTTGCACTGGGCGAGTCTGTGTTGAGCATGTAGACAGTTGAAACGGAGATTATTGCGCTTGACAAAATCTCTAAGTTCTAGAGTAGGAACTTGCTTAAAATCCCTACATCTAGCTAAAGCATGTGGAGCGTTGCAGTACAGACAGTTTATAGTTATAGTAACATATGTCTGAAGAGCATGTGGTGGTGTCTTACGATTGGAAGGTTCTTTACCTTTAGAGTCTGAGCTGCTTGAAGTCCTGAGGAGGTTGCTTGAGTTCACTATGTCTAAAGCCTTACATTTACCTTCTAAGAACTTGATAAGATCTTCAAGAGTAGGAAGAATTTCAGAGTCTACAGTATCTTCAAATTCTTTCCTAATGGACACGTGCACTTTTTCCAAAATCAACTGCGAAACTAGTAGGTCATCCAATGGCACTGCTAAATTTAGGGCTTTAATAGCATTTAGGTTACTCAGAGTTTGGTTAACTAGTGCCTGAAGTTCATTAACAGAATCTTTGTGAGCAACCAGTAAGTTCAACAAGTAACCTAAGTGTGCCGTAGCAATCAGTCTTATGTTATCATAACGACTGCGAATAGTTTGCAGAGCAACTTCAAAATTACTGCTAGAAACTAGGATATTAGCTATTAACTTATGAGCTTCACCTTTGAGTGTAGACAGCAAGTAGTGAAATTTTTGAATATTGTCTAACTGGTCATTATTGACACCTAGGCTATCAAAGGTGTCCATATAATGCTTGAAACCGGTCACGTTACCATCATAGCTGGGAAGTTGTAATGTCGGTAATCTAATAGGGTTCCGTGTACTAGAATGTGAGTGTGGTGAAGTAATACTAACATCAGCCTTGTGTTCATTATCACGATTTATCTCGATATTCATTGCAGCTTCGAGATCAAAGTATGCTGATTCAAATGCTTCTCTTTCAGCTGCATGCTTTTCAATACCCTCAAATAGTTCTGCGTTTGAGCACCTTCAAATTTATCTCTAATGTTAGGTAATTATTTCAGTCTAACAATCACTAATTGAATATCTGACTCACGCTGGAATTCACTAATATACTTTGCAACGGCTCGTTGCTGTACGAGTTGCTTCCTGCTTTGTTCTTCCATAGCTGCAGACGCGTTACGAGTACGAATGGTCCGGAAAGGGTGAAAACAAGGAAGGTTAACTTATAGAATGATTAAATAAGAATGTGATCCTTTGTACATGAGCATAACGGACGTAAGGAGACGGAATAAACCAATAGGATAAAGGTTGGGAGCATAATCTAAGGTGCCAGTCTAAGAATGTTGCAACTTACTTGTTATGCAGAGATAAATCTTGGTTCCGCCACTGTAATCCATGATGAGCTGAATAATCCACTGGAGATGTTCTGCATGACCACACAAACTGGAGCTATAGGACCGGCAGCTGAACACATGCCGTGGTATGTGTTGTAGGTTATGTTACGTATGTAACATATAAAAAAACACACGAGTTGCATTTCTAGAAATTCGTTAAGAGTTTGTGTTCCAACGTTTAGTGTTCTTTACACGAGCGAAGTATGCACGATGTCGTCTCATACTTACAAGAATCAATTTCGCCACGAGGTTGACCATGTGCTTTGTCCGCGTTCTGTACAGGGAACATGTCTTTTCAACGCGAATATCCGGCCCGCGAGGACCATGCGTATAATCGTGCATTAGGGTCTCCAGCAAAACAGGAGAGCACAAATAAGTGGACTGTAAATAACAATTAGGACATGTCTGGTACAAGAAGATTTACTGCCATTACGGAACTGTACACACACATACAACAACAAAAATATGCCAACGAACACAATAGTTCTCTAGTCTGCCGTCGAGCGATGCAGAGCGAGCGATCGAGCTGGCTGTACTCAACAGTCACGTAAAACTAAAAGCTTCCTTCCCTTTTTAATACGTACAATAGGCTTTTATGTTTAAAGTGTAGCAAAAGTTGACATGAACTGCGCAAAGATTAACATTATTGTTTAATTGTAACAGACAATCTGATTGCAACGAGAGTGTAAATATTGTACATAATGATACGTCGCTTTTGAAATCATGAACTTAGCGGCTTCGGTCAGTTCCGGAGTGAGACAGGGGTGAGTCCTTTCCCCCATTCTGTTCCTGTTGGTCCTGGATAGTGTGATGAAGAAGGTAATGGGAGGACGGAATAGGGGTATTCAATGGGGTATAAATGACAGGCTTGAAGATCTGGATTTCGCAGACGACATTTGTCTTATGGCACAACATACCGAGACATAGAAGATAAGCTGGGGAGGTTGCAGAGAGAAGCAGAACGTGCAGGACTGATGATCAACACCAACAAGACCAAAGAGATGAGGATAAATTCTGACATCACGACTAGTTTGACAGTCAACGGAAAGGACATTGAGCGAGTTGAGTCCTTCCTCTACCTTGGAAGTATAGTCACAAATGATGGGGGAGCAGAGGAAGATGTTCGAAGCCGTATCAGGAAGGCAAATGGTGCCTTTGTCCAGCTCTACCCCATCTGGAGAAATAGAAACATTTCCAGGAAGACCAAGCTCTACCTTTTCAATAGCAACGTAAAGTCGATTCTTCTCTACGGCTGTGAAACATGGAAAGTCACCAAACCGATCAACAACCAGCTACAGGTGTTTATTAACAGATGTCTGCGTCGCATCATGAATGTGAGGTGGCCGGACATAATCTCAAATGAAGATCTTTGGACCATCACCAATCAACAACCGATTAACATCCAGATCAAGGAGAGGAAATGGCGCTGGATTGGTCACACACTAAGGAAGCCGGACGGAGCTATTGAGAGGGTGGCGCTAGACTGGAATCCGCAAGGTGCCAGGAAGCGAGGTCGACCAAAGAAGACCTGGAAGAGGACGATCGAAAATGAAATTGCAGAGGTGGACAAGATCTGGAGTCAAGTGAAGAGAATGGCCAGGAACCGTACTGCGTGGAGAAATTTCGCCAAGGCCCTATGCTCCGGAAGGAGCGGCAGGAATTAAGTGAAGTAAGTGGCTTCGGTGGCGTAGTTGGTAGCATTCTGAGTTTCTATGCCTAAGTCGCGGGTTCAAACCCGGCCGAAGTCATTGGATTTTTTAAGTCAATATGCCTTCCTTCGGAGGGGAAGTAAAGCCGGTGGTCCCATGTCATAGATTTATGGCATGAAAAAGAACCTTCCACTAATTACACTTGTGTGAAGCTAAATTATAGGTTAGATTGGACTAACGCTCTTAGGTTCCAAAGTTCGTCGCCAGGAGCCGACTGCAGTGGCATCTAATAACCAAGTTCAGAACTATTTGTCGTTGACAGTGGTATTTGGTAGCAAAAGTAGGAACTACTTGAAAATTGAATGTCTGCAGTCCTTACTTGAATTAAAACAGGTAACATACACTAATACAGTCATCACAATTAACACCGGTTATCTGACAGATTATACACACACCCAAAGTACATGGGGCTACATGACCGCGTTGTCACAGCCAAACAACCAAATTATGCACGGGAACTTCACACTTTTAGGCAATACTTGCTGTCCTCAAACGTGTTAATTATCCAACTTAAATAAAACCAAGGATGTCGGAGGGGATTTTTACACTCCAGCTCATTTAAATAACTTTGCTTAGTTAGAATAGAGGGAACTTTGAAACAATAGAGGATTTATTCCCAATTTCCTGACAGAGAAAACCAAACAATAAGATATAAGCTGAAAAGTGCTCAAAATATTTGAATTTTCTGGCAGGTGAGATTTCTCTCAACTAAACTCCGTCCTAGCAATCTGCGAAGTGCCAGTGTGAAAACACGTAACCTGCTCACAGGAGGGACTCGATGCCACTGAATAATTAGCGCAGGAGGGAGGCCCGACCTTGGCTTCAACCAACCCTCGCAATGGCTAGGCTGCCAAGCTCCACCCATAGCAGTCTCTTTTCACTTCCTCTGTGTGACGTCATGCGCAAACCTACTTCACAGCTTTCGTGGATGAGGTATAGAGCTAGGAATAAACACTGTTTTGTGGCTTACTTTTAAAAATTATGGACTAAGAATTCGAATATACTACAAAACTGCAATTAGGTATTTTTAGTTACTCGCATATCATTGAGTTTTATTAGGTACTACAGAATTAATGAATATGGCTCTTTTGAGTGGGATTCGAAAAGTATTTACGTACTTTTGTATTTAGAATTACGGAAAAAATAGGTAAAATCCTAAGATTCCGGTTCCTAATTATGAGCGATCCATGGCGCCCAGCAATGAGGTTCCACAACGAGCAGATTTTTTCAATAAAGAATAAAAAATAATTAAATGATTATTATTAGTGATTTAAGGACACCACGTACTCTTGCATTATGAATAAATCGATTTTCTAATTTTGGCGCCATACAATTCTTCATTCTTTTCTGAATCTAAATATATACACTTTTAACTTTGCCAGCTGTTTTCCGTTAATACTCACTTTTCATGTTTAGGTACCAATAACTAGGAAACCATTTAAGATAGAGGGCTCATTTGTTTACATTTACTTGCGTAATGGAGTAGTTGAATGTTAACCCATTTTCACTTCCAAAACATAGTAGGCATGGATTGGGAAGCGAAAAATTGATTCATATTTTTGAATAAATTTAAAAAGAAAGAGTTAGGATTATTATTCTTGCATTCTGTTCCAATAATAATGAAACAAAGTGGTTACTCATCTGCCATGATCCATTCCAAGTATGTGAACAAAATTTGAGAATATTTGATTGAAAAACAACTGAGAAATGTGTACCTGAAGCAACTTATACAACATTTTTTTGGAAAATGTATGTGTCCGAATTTGTATTCATTTCACACATCCTATAAAAGCAATGTAGCGCTACATGGTCAAAAACAGCTCAGAATATACCGCTTCTTATATGTGACAAGAACCATAGCTGTACCTTTAGCATAAACCCAGAAAATACTTAGTAAAGTGATGCCACAAAAATATACTTTTTCATCGTGTAAGAGTACGTGGTGACCTTAAGGAGCGCTTATGACTAGTGCTTCTGTGATTCTTTCTTTGTTCTCCAATATCTCCTCAGTCCAGCCAATAACTTGTCCTTCCTCTCCTGTGTGAGGGGTGGTCGGGTCTTAATCACTTTGTGTGTTGGGGACCAACAGTTAACACTATCACACCATTTGGAACGGTCAGCAATATCACAGTCTAAAATCCAAGCGTTATTCATTAATGAAGTTGAAGATCTTCTCGGTGATTCTATCGTTCCCTATCCAGAAGAGGTGCCCGTAGAATTTCAGTCGTCTCCGGCGTATGATAGTGGTGGCTGGTTCCAACTGACGGTATAGTTCGGTGTTTGCTTAAGTCAATGAGAGCCATCTGGGAGCAATCTTGGTCCATGAACTTTTCGAAGAATACGTCTCTCAACTTTCGCCAACTCATCCATGTTGCCTTTCTTGTTCATCTGCTGCATATAAAAACTGTGGTCTAACGGTTTCATAATGACAAATCCTCGCATCTTTTGAAATACACCTCTTGCTGTAGCGGTTACGTGACGGATCATATGCTGTAATAATAATCATTTTGGAATAAAATCTATGCCTTTCGTCTCACAATAATACTATTATAATAATTCGGGATATCTTGAAGTGCTGTGAACTGTTTCAGAAAGCGAAGCTCTGCAAAATTATAGGAGCAGTCACCGTTTGGTCGTTTACAGTCTCGAGCACTGACCAGATCTCAATAGTGGAGGGCAAGGCAGAGTAAGTCCTATCTCAACAGTAAACCCGACTGGTTGTTGCCCACTGATTGCAACAAGGGAGCAGACGGGCGGACGAAGTATGGATGGATTGTATGTGGTGAGGCTTCAAGGTTGCGGTACAGTATGAGTGGTGGGGAGCTGGAGTGCTGGAGGAGACACCCCTCACGTAACTGCTCCGAGCTCAAGGCGATTGTATGCACGACCTTCAAAGGGAGGTTGAGGCTGCTTGAGCTTTTGGTTCTCGCAGTCAAGTAGTGCAGTTGCACTCTATATAAAGGGAGGTAGCGCGCAGTTCGTTACTCCTGTGCTGGTCCGGGCGGGGGCACCAAGAGCCCGCCGATGAGCCAGCTTGGTGTCTTAGGTGAAAACCCACACAAGACACGGCACAAACCTAGAAGAATTGCTGAGTTTTAATTCACCGGCCGTGAAAGCCAATATACCATCTTTTTGGTAACCTTCATATGGAGGTTGAGGCTGCTTGAGCTTTTAGTTATCGCAGTCAAGTAGTGCAGTTGCACTCTATATAAAGGGAGGTGGCGCGCAGTTCGTTACTCCTGTGGTGGTCCGGGCGGGGACACCAAGAGCCCGCCGATGAGCCAGCTTGGTGTCTTAGGTGAAAACCCACACAAGACACGGCACAAACCTAGAAGAATTGCTGAGTTTTAATTCACCGACCGTGAAAGCCAATATACCATCTTTTTGGTAACCTTCATAGGGAGGTTGAGGCTGCTTGAGCTTTTGGTTCTCGCAGTCAAGTAGTGCAGTTGCACTCTATATAAAGGAAGGTAGCGCGCAGTTCGTTACTCCTGTGGTGGTCCGGGCGGGGGCATCAAGAGCCCGCCGATGAGCCAGCTTGGTGTCTTAGGTGAAAACCCACACAAGACACGGCACAAACCTAGAAGAATTGCTGAGTTTTAATTCACCGACCGTGAAAGCCAATATACCATCTTTTTGGTAACCTTCATAGGGAGGTTGAGGCTGCTTGAGCTTTTGGTTCTCGCAGTCAAGTAGTGCAGTTGCACTCTATATAAAGGGAGGTAGCGTGTAGTTCGTTATTCCTGTTGTTGTCCGGGCGGGTACACCAAGAGCCCACCGATGAGCCAGCTTGGTGTCCTAGGTGAAAACCCAGACACAAGACACGGCACAAACCTAGAAGAATTGCTGAGTTTTGATTCACCGACCGTGAAAACCAATATACCATCTTTTTGGTAACCTTCATCGGGAGGTTGAGGCTGCTTGAGCTTTTGGTTCTCGCAGTCAAGTAGTGCAGTTGCACTCTATATAAAGGGAGGTATCGCGCAGTTCGTTACTCTTGTGGTGGTCCGGGCGGGGACACCAAGAGCCCGCCGATGAGACAGCTTGGTGTCTTAGGCGAAAACCCACACAAGACACGGCACAAACCTAGAAGAATTGCCGAGCTCAGAATTTAAACTTTTTGCCTAGGTATGTTAGCAATGTACGTGTAGAGATGAATCGTTTCATCTCTACATAGCTACCACACCCTACATCGGAGACAATCTGTTTAAGATATTCTATCCTTGGTCTACCCCTACAGTTCTTTTCCTCGACCCTTCTTTCCTTAACTAAGTTTGCTATTCCTTGGTGTCTTAGTAAGGGTCCTACCAACCTATCTTTTCTCTTCATTAGCAGTCGCCAGAAACATCTCTCCTATCCACCCATCTTCATCCTCCTCTAACACTACATGTCGAAAGATTCTACCCTCCTTTTATCTGCTGCAACAACACAAAAGTTCATCCATTCTCTACTAGAAATCGCTATAGTGTTAAGGAGCTTCGATATCTAACCTCCTAGACTTCCATAGCGCTCCAAAGAACAACAAAATTCGACATGCAAGTTGCACTCTGGGTGTCAAATAACAAAGCTTGCACCTGGCACCCGAGGCCGTACGATATTATTATCTGCTGCGACAATAGTCCAATTTTCACTTCCATAGAGCGTCAAGCTCCAGACAGAGGCTTTCAAAAATTACATTCTAATACCTAAATCTATATTTGATGACAACAAATGTCTCTTCTGTAGAAATGTTTTCCCTGCCTCAGCCAACCTACTGTACTTGCCTCCTCCTCTTTGCTTTGTCCATCACTGGTTATTTTGCTTCCTAAGTATCAGAAGTCTCCTACTTCGTTTCGCTTTTCACCTGCCAATTTGACGTCAATAAGGGTTTCTAATTTCTTTCGGCTACATTCCATTTTTTTGGTCTTAATCCACTTAATTTCCTTGTATTTTTTATCGATATGGTCCTTTTGGAACGTCTATTTTACAATTTCCTTTACTTTATCAATTTACTATCATCCTAACTGTTCAGGCCCTGGGTTCGACTCGACTCTGTTAGACCTCTGTCAGGAAGCGGCTTCGGTGGCGTAGTCGGTAGCATGCTGAGCTTCAAACCCGGCCGAAGCCGTCGGATTTTTTAGGAGCGTTAAAATCCCTCAGTATGCCTTCCTTCGGAGTGGAAGTAAAACCGGCGGTCCCATGTCATATATTTATGGCATGTTAAAGAACTTTCCACTAATTACACCTGTGTGAAACTAAATTGTATAGGTTAAGAATGTAAACAACGCTCTTAGATTGCTACGTTCGTTGCCAAAAGCCGACTGCGGTGGCGTCTAGTAGCTAAGTTCTGAACTAGGCCTAGTAGTCGTTGACGATGGCGTTTGGCGGTAAAAGTAGGAACTAGTTGAAAAATTCAAAGTTGCAGTATTACTTGAATTAAAAAACAGATACACACACTAATACAGTCATCACAATTAACACCGGTTATCAGACAGATTCTACACACACCCAAAGTACACGGGACTACATGACCGCGTTGTCGCAGCCCCTAAACTAAGGAACCAACCAACCAACCTCTGTCAGGCGCCGCAAATCTACTATTCTTGCTCCCCACTCCTCTCGAAGGGTGCCCATGTGCCTGTCCCTTTTAATACCTTCCTATCTCTAGGTCCCGTTCCAAATGCTCGCAGTTAGTTTTCCTGCCGCCTGCGTCAAGTGCAGTAATTAATTAGCCTCCAGGCCTGTGAGGCGCATTGCGCCCGAACTCGTTCGACTTGGGAAGGTTCGCATTTCCTTATTATTCATTCGCAATATTGCTTATACTCATTTTATGAATAAGAAATACATTGTGGTTATTTCATGGAATAAACGGGTCAAAGGATGTCGAATTATGAATGCTATGAATGTCACAAAGTAATCTGCCTGTCCCCATACAGATACAGTATGACTTGGCAACCTTGCACTTTACTGGGTCAATGTATCTTTACTGCTGAGCATTCCAACTGTAATTCCAAATAAGAATGACTCTACTCTGCTGTATTTTCTTTTGTAATCGAAACTTTACTTATGTTTTGTTCGTAATTTTAATATTTGTTTGAATTTCTATAATAAAATTGAACCCAATTTCGTGTTGGCTTTTAAATGTGAGCGATTTTTTAGCCTACTCTTCTCATTTTGCAACAACATGTTCAATAAAGAACATATAGCCTACTTTCTCCCAAATGCATGGGTATTGTTATAACTCTTTGTCCTTTTCAAGGAGTATAATTGAATGTTGGTTGTAGTAGCTTGTTGAAATACAACGTGCTATAGGGATATTAAACATGAATATGAGGTGCCCTTTGCTAGTGCTACCTCTGTAAAAAAAAAAATCATTCAATTCGGTTTCACCGTGTTTGAATTGATATGGTGAATGGATTTTCACACATACATGGCCGCTATTTGCAAACTATTGGGCTGATGACCTTTTAGTCAGTCATAAGCTGCTTTCCACAAAAGGGCATGTTGTTGCAAAATCTGGTAGAGATCAAATTATTAGGATGGTCGTAATTTGATTTAAGCTTTTAACATTTGGGTGGCCGTCATTTCGTTTCCGTCAAGATGGCAGCGATATAAAACATGACACTGAGGTGCCCTTTGCTAGTGCTACCTCTGTACCAAATTTCGTTCAATTCGGTTTCACCATGTTTGAATTGATAGGGGGAATCGATTTGCACACATACTGGCCGCCATCTGCAAACTATTGGGCTGATGATCTTGCAGTTTGGTCAGAATATGCTTCCCACATAAAGATATGTTGTTGCAAAATTTGGTAGAGACTAGATTATTAGGTTGGTCGTAATTACATTTTAGATTTTAACATTTGGGTGGCCGCGATTACGTTTTCGTCAAGATGGTGGTGATATAAAACATGTCACTGAGGTGCCCTTTGCTAGTGCTACCTCTGTACCAAATTTCGTTCCATTCGGTTTCACCGTGTTTTAATTAATAAGGGGAATCGATTTTCACACAAAGATGGCCGCCATCCGCAAAATATTAGGCTAATGACCTATTAATTTGGTCCAAGGATGCTTCCTCCATTAAGGTATGTTGTTGCAAAATTTGGTAGAGGTCGGATGATTAGGTTAGTCGTAATTTGATTTAAGCTTTGAACATTTGTGTGGCCGCCATTACGTTTCCGTCAAGATGGCGGCGATATAAAACATGACACTGAGATGTCCTTTGCTAGTGCTACCTTTGTACCAAATTTTGTTCAATTCGCGTTCACCATGTTCGAATTGATAGGGGGGGGGGGACCGACATTCAGAGTACACACACTCACACACACACACACACACACACACACACACACACACACACACACACACACACACACACACAGACAGACACACTTTTTTTTCGCCCTGTGTTGATCTCATAAGTCTACTTTCATTTTTTGTAAAAATCGAAAGTAGGCTAAAAAATGAGGAAAAAGTAGACTTATGAGATCGATCCGGGAAAATGTGTGTGTCTGTCTGTCTGTCTGTCCTTCTGTCTGTCTGTCTGTCTGTCTGTCTGTCTGTCTGTGTGCCCCCCCCCCTATCAACTCCTAATCGTCAGCAGCTATGGAAACCAAATTTAGTATGATTAAAGATCTATGCCGGAATATCTCAAGGCCATATTTGAAAATGATGTCAGTGCTACCAACTGCTTAAAAATCGCAATTGAAATTTGAGCTCAATGTTGGATATCCTGGAAGGTATGCATGGGAGCTTCTCCAAAGTTGGCACACATATACACACATCAAAAAAAGTTTTGCATCACCTCGGTTCCCAGATCTCCGGCATATAGACGTTGACTGTGTATATTGTATCAAAGATACAGTCCCTTTGACTGTTCATAGATGTCACTAAAACTGCTCAAAGATGTAAACAACCATGCATGAGCAGGGCCTATTAGACGGAGGGGGTACGACAGCCGATCAGTTCCAGTCATTCCACCCGGACGAAGGTACGCTGCTCATGTTGTCTGTAGTTCTACCATGCCTAGAAGGTCAATACCGCAGTTCGATCGCGTCCGCATTGTTACTTTGTGTCAAGAAGGGCTCTCAACAAGGGAAGTTTCCAGGCGTCTCAGAGTGAACCAAAGCGATGTTGTTCGGACATGGAGGAGGTACAGAGATACAGGAACTGTCGATGACAGGCCTCGCTCAGGCCGCCCAAGGGCTACTACTGTAGTGGATGACCGCTACTTACGGATTGCCGCTCGGAGGAACCCTGACAGCAATGCCACCATGTTGAATAATGCGTTTCGTTCAGCCACAGGACGTCGTGTTTCAACTCAAACTGTGCGCAATAGGCTGCATGATGCGCAACTTCACTCCCGACGTCCATGGCGAGGTCCAGCTTTGCAACCCCGACACCATGCAGCGCGGTACAGATGGGCCCAACAACATGCTGAATGGACCCCACAGAATTGGCATCACGTTCTCTTCACCGATGAGTGTCGCATATGCCTTCAACCAGACAATCGTCGGAGACGTGTTTGGAGGCACCCTGGTCAGGCTGAACGTCTTAGACACACTGTCCAGCGAGTGCAGCAAGGTGGTGGTTCCCTGATGTTTTGGGGTGGCATTATGTGGGGCCGACGTACGCCACTGGTGGTCATGGAAGGCTCCGAAACGGCTTTACGATACCTGAATGACATCCTCCGACCCATAGTGCACCCATATCGGCAGAATATTGGAGAGGCATTTGTCTTCATGGACGACAATTCTCGACCTCATCGTGCACATCTTGTGAATGCGTTCCTTCAAGATAACGACATCGCTCGACTACAGTGGCCAGCATGTTCGCCAGACATGAACCCTATCGAACATGCCTGGGATATGTTGAAAAGGGCTGTTTATGGACGTCTTGACCCACCAACCACTCTGAGAGATTTACGCCGAATTGTCGTTGAGGAGTGGGACAATTTGGACCAACAGTGTCTTGATGAACTTGTGGATAGTATGCCACGACGAATACAGGCATGCATCAATGCAAGAGGACGTGCTACTGGGTATTAGAGGTAGTGGTGTGTACTGCAATCTGGACCACAAATGCTGAAAGTCTAGCTGTATGATGGTACAACATGCAATGTGTGGGTCTCATGAGCAATAAAACGAGCTGAAATGTTGTTTGTGTTGATCTCTATTCCCTTTGTATTTAAAGGTTCCGGAACTCTTGGAACCGAGGTGATGCAAAACGTTTTTTGATGTGTGTATATACTAATGTTTCAGTTTAATTTCCAGGAGACCACACATGACAGTGTTACCAACATGATTCTAAGCCAGCTAATTTTTAAATGCATGTAACTTCTACACTATCAATGGGATTTCAACCAAATTTTGTATGTACTGTACTATGTGTACAATAACAAATATGACTGTGCGTATGCTTAACAGCAACCTGGGCTGCCAACTGTTAAGAAATGCTCTCCCTATTATTTTTCCTGATACCAATATATCAGGAAGAATGCAAACCAAGAGCGCGAAACTTTGCACACGTGTATTATATGACCTTCTACATTAATTTGGAGTACCTAGTATACGTCAGTACTGCCAACATGATTCTAAGCTTGTTGATAGGTCTAAATTTTAAATGCATGTAACTACTATACTAACAAATGGATTTCAACCAAATTTCGTATGTGACCTTTGTACCATAACTCATATGAATATGCGTATTCTTAAGAGTCCGCTGGGCTGCCAACTGTAAATAAATGCTCTCTCTCTATATTTTTACCCTTATATCTATAAATCAGAATATATGAAAGCCAACAGCTCCAAACTTTGCATACGTATAGTACCTAACATTCTAAATTAATTTGGGGTAACTAATATACGTCAGTGCTGCCAACATTATTTAATCCTTCTGATAAGTCCAATTTTTAAATGCATGTAACTTCTATACTAACAAATGGATTTCATCTAAAATTGGCACAATAATAGATCATAAAATTTTAGATTAATTCATAAATTCTAAGAAACGTAGGCTCTTTAGTTCGTCACGGAACTATTTGTTTAAAGTTAATATGTGAGCAATAAATTATAGTAAGTTTTCAAAAACCTGATATTGAATAAACTCCCTATGTATTTCGCAATGAATGCCAATTATCACTTAAAAAATAATTGCGTTTATTTAATCGTATGGTAATTTATACAATATACAATTATACATAACAAGCTATATTCAACCATATTTGCTTTCATTTTAGGCTATTGTTAAGATGGGGTCGCCACTCCCAAATGCATTTTATAACCTACTGCCAGGTATGAACTAGGCCGCTCCTAACATGGAGAACAGATGCCTTTTACTGCCGCTCCTCTGGAGTGCAGACGCTACGGGTGTCCATAATATGGACAAATATCTTTTACTCTATTAACCCCGAGCACTGGGTAGCCTCTTCCGCCAACTTTGTTGTAACGAAGGACTCCTTCATCACCGCAGATGCCGTTGAGGTTTTCTTACCCAGAGCTGGGCTCTCCATATTTATAACCCCTGGAGAGAGGATGTCCCACTCCACTACTAGTAGGTATCAATAACAACACTGTATAACATTACACTATGTGCTGTTGCACCACACTGTCCCACTCCACTACTAGTAGGTATCAATAACAACACTGTATAACATTACACTATGAGCTGTTGCACCACACTGTCCCACTCCACTACTAGTATCAATAACAACACTGTATAACACTGGTACAGAAAACGAGGAGGGACAGAGTGAGAAATGAAGATATAAGGAAAGAACTAGGAGTACAGAAACTAAATGACAAACTGGAGCAAAACAGATTGAGATGGTTTGGACCTGTCAAACGGATGAATGAAGTAAGGTTACCAAGACGAGCACTGGAACGACGGATGACCGGGAAGAGAGGACGAGGAAGACCAAGAATGCGTTGGATGGACTCGGTGGAGAATAGTATTAGAAAACGGAACCTGGATTGGAACACTGTGTCGAAAGAAGAATGGTGGAACGACAGAACAAAGTGGAGAGGAACCATATTTGCCCCCACCCAGTGTCAACTGGAAAAGGGAAAATGATGATGATGAAGCTATATTCAAACTTAAAAGTCCATCCTTCTCAACCATTCGGTTAAGTCGGATGTGAGAGCGAACAAATCGCAAGGAATGCCAGGGTACGAATGAAGAGGACGGCGTTGGACCAGACGTTCGATCGTCTGTTCCTCCAGGTTACACTCACACATTGGTGAGCTGATCCAGCCCCACTTGTACCTGAAATAATTGCTGCAACCATGTCCAGTCCTCAGCCTGTTGATGCGGCACCAGAAGTTCCTCGGTAAGTCAAAGCCGTTTGGTTTCTTCGTGAGATCAAGATGGTGGGCACTTGTTCCCAGTGTTTTAGTTGACCACTCATGCTTCCATCTTTCATTTATACAAGCGTTAATTGGGTGTTAATGACGCCTTTGCAACAGGCGCCTCTTAGGAGCACTGCGCACGAACTTGGTTGTCGCAGAGGTGCGTCCGGCGGAGGGTTAATAATAAATTAATAGCGCCGCTACCATTATCGCTACGATCACCATCACCTTGAATTAATTTACTTGATCTTGTAATAGCTTCACTGCGATGTTCTCATTGTGCCCTCCCCCAGGGGCTCACATCTAGTGGAACGTTGGTTGGCGACCACGGGGCCCCAGCTGAGTCCGGCATTGCTAACACTTACTTGTGCCGGGCTCCTCTCCGTCATCTTTCCTGTCGACCTCACTTGGTCAACTCTTGTTCTATTTCAACCCCGACGGTATTAGGGTATCCGAGGCCTAGGGAGTCTCTTCCTTTCCTGCCTTAATTGGACCTTGTCTCATCTTTTCTGATACCCTCCTTCTGCGAGGGGTCAGCCTTCTTTTTCTTTTCATGTTATCTCCTGCCTTCTGCTCAAGGCCCTCAAGGAGGCAGGGTGTATGTAGCCCCACCACTTCTGGTGCACCCTGGATAGTGCTACACCCTCAGGGGCTCATGGCTGGTGAGTTCGGGAGTTGGCGACCCCGAGGGATTCCTGGGCTGAGTTCGGTTTTCCCCCTTTTATCCATTCCCTCTGGGACGGACCCTCTCCTCTTTCACTTTCCTATCTGCCTTTCATGGCTCTCCTTCCTTCCAAGTTCCTCAATCCACATTCTTCGAGGGTTGAGGGCATTTCTTTTCCTTCTGTCCTTTATTTGCCTTATTCTCATTTTGTTTTCCATTTCTTCTTCTAGTATATAAGTTAGTAGATAGTTTTAGTTATAGTTTACATTTCATTATCATCATCACGATCACCCAAACAATTAAGGGCCGATAACCTCGATGTTAGGCCCATTAAAACAACAATTATCATCATCATCTTGCTGGTTGCAGCTTGAAGAGGCTGACCACTGCACCATCACGCCACTACTCTGCAACTCAGTCATCTAGGATACTAACTAGGGAATTAATAGCTTGTACCGCATGTCGAGCGATTCCGTGCCTAGAATATTAACACACACTTCCTTAATCCACAGCAACTTTATAGGCTATTAAAATGGTCCGTGGCTATTAAATACACGTCAAGCTACATTCAGTTAGAAATCAACCGTCTGGTATGGTTGGGGACCATCGTAAAACCCACATTAAAGTTTTCCATTTTGAGAGATATATGTCTAGACACTAGCTGATAGGCCTATTGGACGAAGTTCATGGCTAACTTTCTTTTATGTGCGTGCGATATGCTCATTGGGACGGCCTCTCTCTAGGGTGGCTGGTATCTATGGCCGCTGCACTTCGAGGTCTAGATAAGCGATGAACGATGGGTGGCCTACTTTACGGCACACATAACTTTATCCTATCACAATGTTAGGGTTACAATGATGGTATTGTGCCTAGCTCAAGCAAACCGGAGGGATTTATTATTATCATACTGATAATCCACAGCTTGCTCCCAGTCGACCGACCGGGTCAGGGAATGGAATGAATGAATCCCCCATCTAGCGGTGAGGATATGAACTGTGCCGGCTGCCGAAGCCTGTCGTACTCCTCTCGGACAATGATTAAATGAATGACAGATGAAATGAAATGAAAGTGGAGAGTGTTGCTGGAATGAAATATTGACAGGGAAAACCGGAGTACCTAGAGAAAAACCTGTCTGCCTCCGCTTTGTCCGGCACAAATCTCACATGGAGAGACTGGGATTTGAACCACAGACCCCAGCGGTGAGAGGCCGGCGTGCTGCCGCCTAAGCCACGGACTTTTTTTATTGTTATCACAGTTTATTTATTTATTTATTTATTTATTTATTTATCGTACGGCTTTTAGTGCCGGGAGTGTCCGAGGACATGTTCGGCTCGCCAGAGGCTGTAGCTGCTTCAAGCAGACACCACTAGGGTGAGCTACAAGTTCCGTTACATTTCAAGTAGTTCCAACTTTCGCTATCAGATATCAATGATACCTAGTGGTGAACGTTGGAACTTTGATAGAGCGTTACTACGAAATCTAACCTAGAAATTTAGCTCCACACACGTTTAGTCTGTGGAAGGATCTTTTACATGCCATAAATCTATGACATGGGACCGCCGACTTTACTTCCCCTCCGAAGGAAGGCATACTAAAGGATTTTAACGCTCTTAAAAATTCGACGACTTCGGCCGGGTTTGAACCCGCTTTCTTGGGCACAGCAGTTCAGCATGCTACCAACTACGCCATCAAAGCCGCTATTATCACAGTAAAATAAATTATTGCAAGACTTTCCCAGAGAGAAAAATCTAAAAAATATCAAGATTATTATTATTATTATTATTATTATTATTATTCATAATAACAATAATAATAATAGGTCCCAGGAATTAACCTGGGAGGAGTCCTTGTGGCTCTGGGCAAATGGGAGTGAAATGCGTCGTTGCCTGACATCTGCAACCATAACATATTGGATTCAGCAAGAGAATCCAACTAGCCTCTTTCACTCCAACTCCAGCACGTAACCTACAAGAGGTGCCCCTGTTAAGCCGAGCAACCCAGTGGAGGGTTGGGTAACCAATCTCAGCGGGAAGCTGGGTCGATGAGCCGATCAGTGCTGGGGGCTCTAAGAAAAACGGTCAACGGTCTCAAAGGCAGAAGAAGAATTTCATTTCTCAACGGCTGAGAGGGCGGAAGAACCACGAAAACAAATCATTTCAGACTAACAATCTGATGTTACTTTGGAATATTATTCCTACCCTTGAAACACACAATTTCAATTGCAGAATGGAAAAGCCGCTGAAAGAAATCACTACCCCAGGTGGCAGCTCGGAAGAGAAATCCACCATTGCGTTATGCAATGCATCGGGACCTAGGGTTCTGGGGAGTCCCAACATCTGCAATAGGGATGAGTCGGAGCATCCTTGGAATCCTTCCAGACTTAAGTTTAAACATAAGTTTTTTGCAGGTACTTTGAATGTAAATTCTTTACTGAAGGTGGATGAACAGAAGGAATTAGAACAACTTTTAGATAGAAACGAAATTCAAATTTTAGCAGTACAAGAGACAAGATATTTGGATGAGAATGTGCCAGAAACGAAAGATTATATAATCTTTAAAGGTAAACCTGCGATTAAAATTATGAAAGGAATGCCACTCTTGGGAACAGCCTTTTATGTCCATAAAAGTCTATTAGCCAATGTAACTGAATTCAAATCACGCTCAGAAAGGATGTCTCTTTTGACAATGAAATGCAAAAGAAAATATATACTTTTGTTAATTGTCATGCGCCAATAAACGAAGACAACAAGAAGAACCCATATAAAGTAGAAGAATTCTGGGACCTCCTGGATGATGAAATATCTAAAATTCCAAAATCAAATGTGGTGATATTACTTGGAGATTTCAATGCCCAAATAGGAAGAGAGAGGATTCATAGACAAATAGTGGGAGAATATGCTGCACACCAAAGAACAAACAGAAATGGGATGAGATTAATTACTATTTGTAGAAACTTTCAACTTAAGTTAATGTCAACTTTCTTCAAGAAATTGCCAAGAAAAGCTAAAACATGGATTTCTCCAAATCCAATACTAGGTGAATTTCAACTGGATCATGTAGCTATATCCAAAAGAAACATGAAAGAAATTATGAATGTCAAGGTTATAAGAAGCAGAGAATTTGACTCTGATCACTATTTGTCTAAAATTAAACTCAAATTCTTACCCAACCGAAACCACAGAAGAGGGGAAAGAGTAAATAAATATAACACAAATAGACTTCAAATTACACAAGAAACATTGGAAACATTTCAGGAAGAAATAAAAGTAACTCATCATGGGAAGTGGCAGGATTTATCTAAAGAAATAACCAACGCAGCCCAAAAGACGTTTGGGCAAGCCAAACCTAAGAAGAAACCTTGGTGGAATCAAATATGTGAAGATACGTTACAAGAGAGAACAAAACCATGGAAAAAGTGGAAATGCTCTGGAAAGACGGAATATTATGACCATTTCAAACAGCAAAGGAAAGACACTGCTAGAATAATAAAGGGAGTTAAAAGATCATTAGAAAAATCACAACTTACTGACCTGCAAGACAGCTTTGTTAAAAATAACTCTCGAAACTTCTGTCAGACTTTTAAGAGTCAATTAAAGGGGTATCAAGCACCTAGCACATGCTTTAAAGATGAAAATGGTAGACTTGGCCTAAGCAATTTTGAGAACTGTGAAATACTTGCGAAGCACTTTGATCAACTTTTAAACTGCCCTGAACCAGATCATAAGTTGGAATTCTCACAAGCAACAGAAAATCTGGAAGAAGATATACCACCCAATGCTGAAGAAATTAAAGAAGCAATTAACAATCTAAAAATAATAAATCTAGCGGAGAGGACTCTATAACAGCTGAACTTTTGAAATGGTCTCAATCAGAAATCATTGAAGAGCTGCAGTTAATCGTTGAAGATATTTGGAGAACAGAGAGGATTCCAGAGGAATGGAACGTGGCTCTAATACACCCATTGCATAAACAAGGGGACAAACAAAACGTTGATAACTATAGAGGCATCTCTCAAATTGCATACGAGGTATTTTCAAAAATATTGCTGAATAGAGTAGAAACATCACTTGACAAGCAACTGGGCGAGTATCAAGCTGGATTTCGAAAAGGTAGATCTTGTTCAGAACAAATATTTAACTTAAAATCCATAATTCGCCATAGGATTCTGAATTCAAAGGACATAGTTGTGACTTTTGTAGATTTTAAAAAGGCCTTTGACTCGGTTGATAGAGAAACCATAGATAAAACAATTCGTGAATTTGGAGTGAAAACTAAATTGGCAAACCTAATCCGTGAAACCCTTACTGACACGGTTTCAAAAGTAAAATTTATGGGTGAGATATCAAAATCTATTAAGATAAATACAGGTGTATGGCAAGGTGATGGTTTATCACCCCTTCTGTTCAACTGCGTTTTAGAGAAAATTGTAAGAATTTGGAATTTAAAGCTAAAAGAACATAACATTTCGCCAGTAACTTTGGGAAGAAGAAACAAGGGCATTGAAATAAGTTGCCTAGCATTTGCAGACGATTTTACTATATTGTCAGAAACCCTAACAAGTGCAACAACACAAATCAATCTCTTGGAAGAAATTGCCAACAAAACAGGTCTGAGAAACTCCGTAGAAAAAACTAAATTTATTACAAACATCAAGAACGCTTCAAAATATTTGGCAACAGATATTGGCCCAGTGGAAAAAGTAAAGAAATTCAAATATCTGGGAGAAATAATTCAAGAAAATAGTTTAGAAAAATCTTCGGTAGAAGAAAGGGTACACAAGATGGAAAGAGCATATGGTATCACTAAGAATTTTTATAATACAAAGTGCTTATCTAAAAATCTTAAAATAAGGCACTACACTACAGTGATGAAACCGGAATGCCTATACGCAAGTGAATGTCTGGTACTAAAGTATAGATTAGATAAACTTGAAGTACTAGAAAGGAGAATCATGAGGAAAATTTTAGGCCCAGTGAAAACAGCAGAAATATGGAAATTAAGATCTAATGATGAAATATACAGGAACATAGAAAATATAACAGAAACGATAAGAAAAAGGAGATTGCAATTTTTTGGACATATTTACAGAACAGATGATTCCAGATTAACAAAAAGGGTATTCAAGTACCTTTGGGAGAAAAGGGCATCAACTAGCTGGATTCAAGAAGTAAGGAAAGATTTAGAAAGAAATAATATAAGAGAAGAAGAAACGGTGAACAGAGAGATCTTCAGAAAAAGGGTTATAAGTATGAAAGGATTCCAAGGAAGATTGCCAAAGAAACCTGGTGCGAAGTGGTCTGAGGACAGAAAGAAGCAGCATAGTGAACGGATGAAGGAGTACTGGAGGGAACGGAAGAGAAAACAACAAAGTGTGAAGAATTGAAATTGGCACGTGGTCCCTAGCAGGCCTCATCGGAAAGAATAATAATAATAATAATAGTAATAATTTATTTTATTTATTAAAATTGATATTACATTAATGTGATATGTCTCACGAATCTGACGGCAAATCCAGTACAGATTATCTGTGAGATAATTATTATTATTTACAACATACAGAGTTCATTTCATGTGCATGCAAAAAAAAGTTTTTTCTTTAACTTTTTAAAAATGTATATATTTTAATCACAATTATTGATTTTTTAAAAAAATTGTTTGTTTTAACATAATTTTGTTTTGTTTTATCATGTTAGGTAATAATGAGAAAAATATTAATGTAAATAATTAAAGACACAAATAGTTACACTAGCCTATAATAATAAGTTTATGTTATAAGTTAATGTTTATTTAGCTAATAGTTTTTAATGGGACGTATAGCTAGTTGTTTGCTGTTCATGTTCGACTATAATAATTTAGTTGAATTAATTTATTTAATAATAATAATAATAATAATAATAATAATAATATATTATTAAGGAGACTGCTAACAAACAGCTCGATATACTTAAAGACAGTTCAGACAAGGTGAGACTGCAGATCTCGTTTGAGAGATTCTTCTGTTTAATGACTGATATCACGAGCGTGAAAATAAAATAGGTATAATAGACAGGGTCCCGCACTTTTAGTACCTCGGAGAATTCATCGAGCCAACAGGCTTTGAAAAAATCTCACAACAAAATCGTCTCCAAAATGTCTAAAAGGCGGGTTAGTGAAAAACATCTACAACAAAAAATCTATGTCAATTCGGTAGACTACTACAACACAGTCATGAAAAGAGCAGTCCTTTACGCAAGCGAAACTCTGACACTTATCAATAAACATGAACTTAAAGAAATAAAAAAAGTAGAGAGGAAGATCATTAGGAAAATCTTTGTAGCGATATATACCCAAGATGGTTACTGGCTACAATCAATCAAAACAACAGAACAGTATTCAAATATCATCATTGATACTAAGAAAAGAAGAATGACATTGTCTGATCATCTCACTAGACTGCCAGAAAATCAAATGACGAAAGGATAATAGATTATGTAACCTTACCCAAGAACTCAACACCTTGGCTAGAAGAACTTCGAAAGGACCTCAAAAACGCAAACATAAGTTCAACAGACATTTCACAAAGGGATACCGTTAGACACAAAGTTGTTGTTTGAGTCTTCAGTCTTTTGACTGGTTTGATGCAGATCTCCATGCCTCCCTGTCCTGAGCTAATCGTTTCATCTCTACATAGCTACCACACCCTGCATCCGAGGTAATCTGTTTAACACATTCTAACCTTTGTGTACCCCTACAGTTCTTGTCCTCGAACCTTCCTTCCATAACTAAGCTTCCTATTCCTGGGTGTCATAGTGTGTGTCCTACCAACCTATCTCTTCTCTTCATTAGCAGTCGCCAGAAACATCTCTCCTCTCCCACTCGCCTTAATACCTCTTCGTTTGGTACCCCACCTACCCACCTGATCTTCATCATTCTCCTGTAACACCACATTTCAAACGCTTCAATTCCCCGCCTTTCTGCTACCAATAGTCCTAGTTTCACTTCCATTGAGCACAACGCTCCAGACAAAGGCTTTCAAATATGACTTCCTAATACCTAAATCTATATTCGATGTCAACAGATTCCTTTTCTGTAGAAATGCTTCCGTACCTGAGACAACCTACTTTTTATATCCTCTTTGCTTCGTCCATCACTGGTTATTTTTCTTCCTAAGTAACAGAAGTCTCCTAGTTCCTTTAGCATTTTTACCTGCCAATTTGATGACCATAGAGGTTTCTGATTTATTTCAGTTGCATTCCGATATTTTTGTTTCACATTTATTGATTTTCATCATGAATTCTTTCCTCAAGACGGAATCCATACCATTCAAAAAATCATTCAAACCCTCAGGCGTGTCGGCCAAGATGACGATGACATCAGCAAATTTCAGAGTTGAAATCATTACTCCTCGAATCTTCACTCCCACTTTAAATTTTTCTCCAATTTCCTTGATTTCAACAAGAAGAACCACAGAAAAAGTTGATTGAGTTATTTGCTTAACGTCTTCTATTTATTGGGGGAATTCGATTGAAATAAATTAATAATATGAAAAACTATTGAATTTGAAACGCAAGAACTGAACATTCTCCGGAAAATTTATGGCCCCACGAGAGAAAATGGAATGTGGATTAAGAGAACAGCGGACTTCTATTTCTTAACTGTCAGGTCACTGATGTTGTACGCAAGACGTCTGAAATTCTATGGACATATCTATAGAATGGAGAGTGGCAGGGGCTCACAACTAGTGGGACGTGGGTTGACGACCTCGGGACTCCAGCTGAGTCCGACATTGCTTCCACTTATTGGTGCCGGACTCCTCGCTATCATCTTTCCTGTCGACCTCCCTTGCTATACTCTTGTTCTCTTCTAACCTCGACAGTATTATGATATCCGAGGCGTAGGGAGTCTTTCACTTTTCCGCCTTAATTGGCTCTTGTCTCATCTTTCTTGATACCCTCATTCTTCGAGGGGTCAGGCCTTTTCTATTTCTTTTCACGGTATCTCATACTTTCTGCAAAAGGCCCTCAAGGAGGCAGGGTGCGTGTAGCTCCACCTCATTGGTACACCCGTATTGTGCTACACCCTCATGGGCTCACAGTCGATGAGTTCGGGAGTTGGTGACCCCAAGGGTAGAGGTCCGTTTTGCCTTCTTTTTCTACTGACTTGGGGGCGGACTCCTTTCCCCTTTCCTAACTGCCTTTCATGGCTCTCCTTCCTTCAAAGTCCCTCATTCCTCATTTTTCGAGGGCTGAGGGCATTCCTTTTCCTCTTGTCGTTTATTTCCTTTAATCCTTATTTTTTAGCCTATTTTCACTTTATGAAAAAAAAAAAAAGGTTTATGAGATCACCTTTTGTCCGTGTGTGTGTGGGTATGTGTGTTTGTCTGTGTGTGTGTGTGTCCGTTCCCCATAATAACTTCTAAACGGCTGGAGCGATTTCAATGAAACTCAATAAGGTCATAGTAGTATTTTGACCGACCCCAACCGTGACCTTAAAATATTATTACGTCTCACCAATCTAACATGGTGGCTGTGCGAAATATTTCATCGGTATTCTATATCTCCGAAACCATTACTGATATTACCCTGATATTTTGTACGGTGATAAGGGGCACTACTAGAAGTTCACTTATGAGACTTTGTGGTAACTGCAAAACCAACATGGCGGCCAAGCGAAATTGAGACTTTCAAATAGACTTTTCCCGCGATTTAACCATCCAAATGCAATGAAACTTGGTACAACAAATGTTTATACACATTTTATGTTAGACCCTGACTATTATGTGTCAGAAAACTGTATCATAATGAGGCTCATTATAACACTATTTTTCATTATGAAACAGTTTCTCCCACCAATCAGAGCTCAAGAAACAGTTGTGTGACCAATTAGATAAGGATACCTTCGCTCATGCGCTCAAAATCCAACATGTCTATATAAATTACCGAAAGTGCACCGTCCATATGTTCGCGTAAATAAACTGGTGAATATGAGACAAGAAATAGCACTGTACCTTAATATCCCCAAAACCAATTTCTACACAGCGCGTGGTTTTGAAACGAGTTCGGTGACAGTTTTACTGAATACTGGTGCACAATCTGAACATATGGCATTGAAGCACACAGAGCCCATGCGTCGGTTGTCCAGAGAGCTTGGAAAACAGAGATATACTAGCTACCGCAGCACCCGATCACAACATTCTAGTGACTGAACAGATATTTATGAATATTTATGTTTAAACATATTATAAAGTTATAATTATCGTCGAACATAAACAGTCGTATGCAACTCGCCTATAATGGTAATTAAGACACTCGTATGGAAATTATAAAACTCGCATACGCTCGTTTTATAAACATACTCGTGTCTTAATTATAGCCATTATAGGCTCGTTCCATAATGTACTATTAACGCACTGGCATCTAATTTAGTTCAATTGTTAACATAACCTCAAGATGGCGGCTGTGCGAAATATTTCACCGGCATTCTATATCTCCGAAACTATTACTGATATCACCCTGAAATTTTGTAAGGTGATACTGGGCACTACAATAAGTTTATATAGGCTATGTAAGTTGCAGAAACCTGTAAAGTACAAAACCAACATGGCGGCCAAGTAAAGTTGAAACATTTTAATAGACGTTTATCGCGATTTAACCATCTGAGCGCAGTAAAATATGGCATAGTAAATGTTTATACATATTATAATGCACTGGCATATAATTTAGTTCAATTGTTTACATAACCTCAAGATGGCGGTTGTGCGACATTTTAAAATTAGTTTTTATTTCTTGTGTCATAATCATGCGATTGAAGTTTGAATACTACACGTACACAATAATCTTCATATAATAGTACATAACTCTAATATCAACATGTATTGAAATCCAACACTGCAGACATCTGAAATATTAGACGGTTGTCAATATCTACGAATCTATTACAGCAATCAATCTGAAATTTTGTATGTCGATAGTGGCAGTTAACATAAGTAGGATATATGATAATAGGCTGTATAGTTCTTTACGGAACTACTTGTTTCACTTCTTCTTCTAGTTCAATATGTAAATTAGTGATAAGTCTGTTGTAAGTAAAAGTAGTTTTAGTTGTTGTAGTTTACATTTCATTTATTTATATGGATTATGGTGATGTTTTGTACAGTATATAATATTTTATTTTATTTCTTTATTTATTGTATTGATTGTTCCCCATTAGGAGAGCCATTGAACTTGAATTCACGATTTCATCTTCAGACGTTTCTCCTCTTTTCTTCCCAAAATCTCTTCATCCTCTCGGAATGCTCCTTCTTCCACTCAGCTGTCCATTTTTCCCAGTTGTCGTGATGGTCCATGCTCAAACTTAACAATTGCGATTTTATTCCGCCATTCGGTGCTGTCCTCGAGATTTTCTATGTTGCTCTGTTGTAGATCCCTCTAGACTTCTGTCAGCTGCATTTACTCTTTGTTATGATGTTGAGTAGTTTCATTTTTTGCCGTTCTGGAGTATTGTAACCTGTAGATGTGTGTGTAAAACATATAATTATAATACTACATATAAAATATAATACAGAATGCAATATATTAGCAGCCTCCGTGGCTTAGGCGGCAGCACGCCGGCCTCTCACCGCTGGGTCCGTGGTTCAAATCCCGGACACTCCATGTGCAAACGATTGGGAAAGCCCACTTACATGGGTAGGAGCGATCATCCTTTCAAAGTTAAGGGCCGACCACAGCGAACAAATTATGGTAAATATTCTTTTGTAAACCGTGCCATTGATAACTGGAACTCTCTACCTGCCGCAGTCTTAGAGCCTTTTCCCAAACATATAGGTGTATTTAAGAAAAGACTGACTATTTGTGTAAATACTCCAGTTTAATTGTTGTATAATTGTTATTGAATTGTTATGTATAATTATTTATTTTTTATGTACATACAATTTGCCACCGGGGGACACACCCCCCATTGCAAATAAATGAATGAATGAATGAATGAATGAATGTGAGATCTGTGCTGGACAAAACGGAGGCAGACAGGTTTTTCTCCGGGTACTCCGGTTTTCCCTGTCACAATTTCATTCCAGCAACACTCTCCACTATCATTTCATTTCATCTGTCATTCATTTTATCATTGCCCCAGAGGAGTGCGTCAGGCCTCGGCAGCCGGCACATTTCCTATCCTCACCGCTAGATGGGGGCTTCATTCATTCCATTCCTGACCCGGTCGGAGACTGGAAGCAGGCGGTGGATTTTCATTTTCATATAATATATTGAGCGTGAGACTTATTTTTCCCCTTTACGCAGGGAGGACGTCAACTTTAACGCTATCACTCCATCAATGACATGCCCCATTAACGCCTTGTAAGCGCGATCACCGCTACCCGCTATACATTTGAGGACCCCTCTTCAAGTATCGACGATCAGATTACTGTAGAATCTTCCACCTGGCGGGCCACACTTGAAACCTCCGCACGAATTACTTCTATGGCAGGAAATCAATAGAGGTGATATTTTTCTTGAAGCTCTAATCCTTTTATTTCTTGCCATTGAACCCTACAAGTGAATTGCGGACAAAGAAGCACTTCTTTCGCAGTTTATTTGATAATCAAATGATTGATGGTTCTATTAAAGAAAGATACTGTTCTCTTTGAAACCCATTAAGAAGAAAAGAAACAACCTTGGCTCGTCGAGAAAGCCGAGTGGCGGTATTGGAAAATACAGTATACTGCATCACGATGGATCAAAGGTTCCACAGAAACGGAAGAATTAGGAACTGTAAATTCAATAAGTAGCATTGTGTAAGTTCAGTGTCGGCCGGTGACAATTTAACTGCAATTAAGAGTAATACTCATAATGATAATAATTAATAGAGTATTACATCAATCAGCCGTCCAACGTACTTGAAAACGGGTTGTACAAACTGCACTGGGACAGACCTATCCTAACAGACCAGAAAATCTTGGCAAATCGACCAGATATTTTGTAACTTAATAAAACAAATCAAAAGGTTAATCTGATAGACCACTTAGTCGAAACCCCATGAACACTCAGGCACAAAGAAATCAACAAATATGTACCGTTGGCAGAATAAATCAGGAAGCTGTGGCGAGTTAACTCGGTGAAAATTTTACCCCTGGTAATGTCAACAACGGGAATAGTTCCAAAGGCTCTGGTAACGGGTCTGGTTGTTGTCGTTGTTTGAGTCTTCAGTCTTCTGACTGGTTTAATGCAGCCCACCATGCTTCCCTGTTCTGAGCTAATCGTTTCATCTCTACATAGCTACCACACTCTACTACATCCGAGACAATCTGTTTGACATATTGTAACCTTGGTCTACGCCTATTCTCAACTCTTCCTTTCATAACTAACTTTGCTATTCCTGGATGTCTTAGTATGTATCCTACCAACCTATCTCAATGCATATCTTGAAGCGGAATATCCCTTACACGCCGTCAAAAATGCGCAAGCTTTTAATCCAAACGTTGATACTTCCTATCATCGAATATGGATCAGTAGTTTATAACGACTTTTCAGAAACACTTAACATAAAATTACAGAGAGTTCAAAATGCATGCATTCGTTACATTTCAGACGTCAGGCGTGATGTACACATTACACCTTATTACGTGCAAATACAGTGGTTGAAATTTAGAGAACGTAGGCAGCTGTTAGTTGCGACCCTAACCCAGAAAATATTGTGTACAAAAACCCCTGGTTATCTCTATAATGTGTTTAAACCAATGAACTCCGTCCACCACTGAGAAAATAGATTTACTGATTCTACTCTACAGATTCCTGTCCACCGTACAACTAAATACAATAAATCATTCCTTTGCACAGCTTCACGTCTCTTTAATACATTCCACCTTCACTCATTTACAAACTCTGTTAATACTACATAATCAGACATGTTAACGTCAAGGTTGTTGACGTATTTACATTGTTCCGTATTGACGAGATTATATAACTAGAATAAAATAATTATTCTTGTAAATATGGGTCCACCCAGTCAATACCTTTAATTATAATGTAATCAAAGATCACATCTATTTATACATTACAGGACATGTTTCGGTATCCCATTTATCCTGATCCTTTCATCAGCTTATATAAGATTGGCCCAACAAATTAAGATAGAGCACTCCTTTGTACAAACATAGTTGAAACAGGGTGATAAAATGAAAATGGAATGTATGGTGCATGAAAACATATGGACAAGATATGGCAGACACTAAAACCTAATACACTCGATAAAACATGGTTAAAACACAAAGTTAACGACATTAAAGATAAAAACACTGAAAGCTAAAATAGCAAGTCCCAATTCGTTAAAATGCATAAAATTCAGCATTTTTTTTTTCGTGAAGTGGTTATTCCTAAAAAAATACCTAATATCAAGATCCTTGAAGGAATACGAATCAAAAATATAAATATTCCATACAACATTTTTGAGATATATCCGTGCCATACACCGTTTTATAATATGTTTGGTATCCAAGATAAAACTTCCATGGAATTGATAGTAGTTCGAGTAATCATGTCTCTCATGTACACCTACTTGTTTTAATGAATGAAAATCCACAGCCTGCTTCCAGTCTCCGACCGGGTCAGGAATGGAATGAATGAAGCCCCGATCTAGCGGCGAGGATATGAACTGTGCCGGCTGCCGAGGCCTGACGCACTCCTCTGGGGCAATGATTAAATGAATGACAGATGAAATGAAATGATAGTGGAGAGTGTTGCTGGAATGAAATTTTGACAGGGAAAACCGGAGTACCCGGAGAAAAACCTGTCTGCCTCCGTTTTGTCCAGCACAGATCTCACTTGGAGTGACCGGGATTTGAGCCACGGACCCAGCGGTGAGAGGCCGGCGTGCTGCCGCCTAAGCCACGGAGGCTTACTTGTTTTAATAATAGATCATATTATAATTCACATAAGAATTGTAGCCCTTTTTTAACGTACTATAATTTGTTTTTTAATAGGTGTAACAATACATTTGGTAGGTTATTTATTTAATTATTGTATTCTACAGTAATTTGTATTATTCATCTTGAATAACATTTCTGCTAATTGGTTTGTTTAGTTATACGTATATTTTATATTTTGTTTTCTTAGTTGGTAAGCTAGGTTTAGTTTGTTATTACATAACTTCAAACCAGAACATTGTATACGCTACATAAAGGGGCTCTTTAGCCTCAGTGGCAGTTCTCTATGAATACATTCAATTCAAATTCAAATTCCTCTCTTCATTAGCAGTCGCCAGAAACATCTCTCCTCTCACAATCGTCTTAATTCCTCTTCATTTGTAACCCTATCTACCCATTTGATCTTCATCATTCTCCTTTAACACCACATTTCAAACGCTTCAATTCTCCTCTTTACTGATGCTCTAACAGTCCAAGTTTCACTTCCATAGTGTGCCACGCTCCAGACAAAGACTTTCAAGAATCACTTCCTAATACCTAAATCTATATTCGATGTTAACAGATTCCTTTTCTGTAGAAATGCTTTCCTTGCCTGAGCCTACCTACTTTTTATATCTTCTTTGCTTCGTCCATCACTGGTTATTTTGCTTCCTAAGTTACAGAAGTCTCTTACTTCCTTCCTTCAGCGTTTCACCTGCCAATTCGACGTCCATAGGGGTTTCTGATTTCTTTCAGCTAAATTCCAATATTTTTGTTTTTCATTTATTAATTTTCATCATGTATTATTTCCTCAAGACAGAATCCATACCATTTAAAAATCATTCAAATCCTCTGGTGTGTCGGCTAATATGACGATGTCATCATCAAATATCAGAGTTGATATTATAATCTTTACTCCATTTTAAGGTGTCTTTTAAATTTTATATTAAAAAAAAAATAAAAAAAAAATAAAAAATAAAAATAGAGAACCCAAGTAAAATATAATTGATAAAGCTTTCCTGGTAATTGTATTAGTTTAATTTATTTTTAACGATATCGCCGAAGAAGGCCATAATATGGTTGAAACAGGTACCGTACATTTAATTAATTAATTAATGTATATTAATTATTAATTATTTATTATTAATTATTACTGACTAAGGTGTAATACATTTTATTAAATACCAATTGGTATTTCATTTATATTGAACGTCATAAGGAAAGCTATTGGATATCATTAAGTTCATATCATTACGTATATTGAGATTATTCACCAATTAAGCTGTAATTACATACACCACAATGAACACAGGTCGTCAAGTAAATTAAATACATGCGACTGATGACTATGCTATCCCTAGTCACTAAAATAAATTAACTACAAATGATCTCATTTTTAAATAGTGTTTTGCACAGATTCAGAGTCTTACCAACAGGGGGGGGGGGTTAGTGTTTAACCCTAATCCTGACATTGTCCCATCCATCACCTGCTACATGTTTTATTCAGTAAAATTTGTACTTAACGGAAATTTTAATAAGAGGAATCCTGTCTACAACGGATAAAATCACCGGTCCCGTGAATTGTGGCATATTATTCCTGTCAATTTACCTGTATAAAACGGAATCTGTCTAACGCGGAAACGGATACAAATGACTATTTAACGGAAAATTATGTTTTTAACAGCATTCATTTAAGGAACAGGAATGTTTTACGAACTCATTCGACTACCCTTTTTATTCACTTTGCGTGGTTTGGACATCCCTTGGTGAGATTTCTCAAGTCTTGTGCGACCTTCGCGTGGGAAGGGAATGTCCCATATTCTTGTGAGGATTAACGTACAGGGGTAATGAGGAAGAATTGGCAGGTCCACACCTCAATGTGTCGGTCAACAACAAAACATAAGCTCAAATTTAGAACAGCAATAAATTAGTTAATAACATTTTAGAGCGTCGGTTTATAACAATTAGGTTTCGTGATTTAGTTTCAGTTTATTTCGTTGATTAGTTCCCTCACCGTATTATTTAAATCCTCATCTGCTTCTCACACAATACTGTAAAATTTGTATTTAACGTGATTCAGTGACTAATAAAATTGTTGGAAAATCTATTGTTAAGTCCATAAGTGATGACAGGGGGAAGGCCTGTTGTTTTTGATTTAAAAGCTAAATTAAAGTTATTGAAGCTAGCGGAAGAAACATAGCGGAATTTGTATTAATAGGAATCCTGTCTATAACGGAAATATTTCTCGTTCCCTTGAAGTTCCGTTCAAGACAGGCTGTACTGTACTACTCCCAGTAAGGCGTCTTTACTCTGAAGGAGCCCACTTCGTTTGCCTTGTACATTGATTTAGTTAATTGTATGGTTTGCATGCAGATAAAGCCATCAAGATAACCATATTGTGATGGTTGTATGTTTCCTCAGTTTAGGGGCTGCGACAACGCAGACATGTAGCCCCGTGCACTTTGGATGACGTAGAATCTGTCTGAAAACAGGTGTCAATTGTGATGGCTGTATTATTGTGTGCTTTTTGTAATTCAGGTGAGGACTGCAGATGATCAATTTCAAGTAGTTCCCACTTTTGTTACCAAATGCTACCGTCAACGACACCTAGCTGTGAACATGGCTACTAGATGCCACCGCACTTGCTGGTGAATGTTGGGACTTACAGAGCGTTAATCAAATCTAATCTACATATTTAGCTTCACACAATTGTAGTTAGTGGAAGGTTCTTTTTCATGCCAAAAATCTATGACATGTGCTTTACTTCGCCTCCGAAGGAAGGCATACTGAGGGATTTTTAACGCTCTTAAAAATCCGACGACGTGGGTCGGGTTTGAAACCACAGTCTTGGGCAATTGGCGTAGTTGCTACCAACTACGCCACCGAAGCCACCCAACCAGATTAAGAGAGACAATAGAAATGGCAGTAAATCATGGAGAGTAAGACTTTCTTTTTATCACATAATATGAATATTATAAGCAGTCCCGTATGGACACATCTTTTCATTTATTTAGTTATATATACACCGCGGACAGGCCAACAAGGACCACGCAAATATCACTTCTTTATAGGTCTAGTTTCCTTCTTTCTCTTCCAGAAGTCTTTCATCCTGGTCGACTGCGCAGCTCTTCATTCAGCAGTCCATTCTCCTCTGTTGAGATTCTTCTTCTGCCCGACAAGAATTTTGAGGCCAATTTATTTTCGGTGCTCTATTCGATTTTGACAATCTTCTTCAGTAATTTTGAAATTTTGAAGTTCTTCTTTCATTTGTTTTACATAGCCTCCTTGCCCTTTATAGTTCCAGATTTTATCAAAAATTTGTTTGTTTAACCTTGAGCAATCCATGCGGACCATAAGTCCGAAAACTGAAGTCGCAGTTTTCTGATCATCACTTCAAGGTTGTCGATTTTACTATAAATTTCTGCATTGGATCTCAGTCTATAACCTTCCTGTGTTTTCCTAGGACCATAAATCCTTCTTAAAATTCTTCTTTCTATCTTGAGCATATTCTCCATTCCGGTTATATTTGTAGTTTCCATGCCGTACAAGATGACTGGTCTGACAACTGTTTTAAAATGTCGTAATTTTGCATTGATAGACAGGTTCTTTTTGTTGTATATATTTTTTGTGCAAAAATTTAATCTTTCCAATTTCCCTTTCTTGTTCTCAATTGCCAATTTATCCGTCCCATTGGTACTAATTATTTCTCCAAGATATTTAAAACGGTCAGTGGCCCTGATGCTCCCATAATTTGTTTTTATAATTTTCTTAGTGTATTTCTGATCACTTGTTATTTATTTAGTTACTATTTCCATATTTTACAAATTAATTTTCGATATTTTCAATAGTACTTGCAATTTTGTCTATTGTGCTGGAAAATATCATTAAAATAGTTCACGTAAAGATTTTTTAAATTTAATTATTGCTTTTTATGAATAACTTAAATTAAAAGAATTTAAAAGAAATCATGCAAACCTGAAGGTGCATATAAAACATTTTCTCAGAGAAAACAAAATTAAAATTGAAAATATAATTCGTTGAGAATACAAGTTTATACAAACACAAATTCAATTTTCCTTCTTATTCATTATTTTTTGTGTATACATCATTTACTTAGAATGTGTTATACAATTTTTAGAAATAGTAATCAATGATATTGTCAATTCAAATTACAGTACAGTAAGTAGGCCTATGTAGTTAGTTTTAGTTGTAAGTATGAAGTTAATTTGTTTATTAGATATATGTCATTGTTCTATTAGACTGTGGTGTGTGAATGTGTCTGGTGAGGGTGCATGTGAGTGGGCCTGGTGACAGACTGTTTTAGTGGTAGTATTTGTTTGTTGGTGAAACTTAAGTATTTTTTTCGTTAGTAGAATTTTGGTATTTAATTGTTAGTAGAAGGTTAGTATTTTGTAGTAGAATTGCTCTTTACTTATTCTGAAAGGGAGTAGCAGCCTTTCAGAATAAATCAATTCTTTACTAGTCTAATAGACGGTTAAGATATTGATAATATAAGCCAACTAATGGCTACACTGCGTTCTGCTGCACGGCTGAAAGCAACGGGAAACTACAGCCGTAATGCTATTCCCGAGGATATGCACGTCTCTATGCATAATTACATGTGATGATGGCCTCCTCCCTTGTAAAATTTCAATCCGGAGGTAAACTAGTCCCCCGTTCGGATCCCCGGGTGGGGACTACTCGAGAGGGGGTTAACATCACAGAAGTGACAAAGAGGAAATCTGACATTCTACGGATCGGAGCGTGGAATGTTAGAAGTCTGCTAGGAAGTGGAAAGTTTGAAAACTTAGAAAGGGAAATGGATAGGTTGAGGTTGGATTTGGTTGGGATTAGTGAAATGCGCTGGCAGGAAGAGCAGGACTTTTGGTCAGGAGACTATAGGGTCATTAGCACTAAATCAAACAATGGCCAAGCAGGGGTTGGTCTCATATTGAGTAGGAAACTTGGACAGCGGGTGGAATATTATGAGCAATACAGTGAACGGATTATTGTAGCAAAAATCAATACTAAACCTACGTGCACCACAGTGGTACAAGTCTATATGCCAACCAGTCAAGCTGATGATGAGGATGTTGAAAAGGTCTACGAAGAAATAGATGACATTCTGAGGTATATCAAAGGTGATGAAAATGTTATAGTAATGGGAGATTGGAATGCTGTGGTAGGAAAAGGGAGAGAAGGGAAGATAGTAGGAGATTTCGGATTAGGTGAAAGGAATGATCGAGGAAGCAGGCTGATGGAATTCTGCACCGAACATGAGTTGGTCATAGCTAACACCTTATTCAATAACCACAATAGAAGAATATACACATGGATGAGACCAGGAGATACAGGGCGTTACCAAATCGACTTCATTATGGTCAAGCAGAGGTTTCGAAACCAGATTTTGGATTGTAAAACATATCCTGGTGCTGACATAAACTCTGACTACAATCTGGTTGTAATGAAATGCAGATTAAAGTTGAAGAAACTGAAGAAAAGTCAAAAGCCAAAAAGGTGGGCAATAGACAGACTGAAAGTAAAGGATGTAAACGAAAGATTCAAAAAGAGTATAAAGGAAGAACTAATCAAAACCCCTAAACAAAACTTCAATTGCAGACGAATGGGCACTTTTGAAGAATGAAATAACAAAATCCGCAGAAGAAAACATTGGTAGAAAAGAAAGAATAGGTAGAAAACCGTGGATCACTCAGGATATATTAGAATTGATGGATGAAAGGCGGAAACACAAGAATCTAAGAGATGAAAAGGGGAAAGCAGAATACAGACGTCTGAGAAATGAGGTTAACAAGAAGTGCAAGGAAGCGAAAGAAGAATGGTTGAAAGAGAAGTGTGCAGGTATAGAAAATTGTCTGAAATTAGGAAAAGTAGACACAGCTTATCGAAGGATTAAGAATACTTTTTGGAAAAAGAAGACTAAGTGCTGTAATATTAAGGACACAAATGGAAAGCCTTTAACAGATAGGGAAGAAAAGGCTGAGAGATGGAAAGCTTACATAGAGTGCTTGTATAAGGGAAAGGAGATAGAGAATCATGTAATGGAAAGGGTGGAGGAAATTGATGAGGATGCAAAAGGAGATTTAATATTGAGATCAGAATTTGACAGAGCATTAGAGGACTTAGGCAGGAACAAAGCACCAGGCATAGATGATATACCGATTGAGTTGCTACGCTGCATAGGAGATGAAGGTCTGATCAGGTTATTTCACTTGGTGTGTAGGATTCATGAGACAGGTGAGGTACCCCCTGATTTCAAGAAGAATGTTATCATCCCTATACCAAAGAAAGTGGGAGCTGACATATGTGAAGATTACCGTACAATCAGCTTGATTGCTCATGCTTCAAAGATCCTGTCTAGAATAATTTACAACAGGATTGAAAGCCAGATAGAAACGGAGTTGGGTGAAGACCAGTTTGGTTTCAGGAGAAATGTAGGAACAAGGGAAGCTGTACTAAGTCTTAGGCTGATTTTGGAAGGTAGAATAAGGAAAGATAAGAGAACGTTCATGGCATTTGTAGACTTAGAAAAGGCTTTTGATAACGTTGATTGGACTAAATTTTTTGACATTTTGAAATCTATTGGAATAAAGTACAGGGATAGGAGGGTGATATACAATCTATACAGAAACCAGACACCAGTCATTCGAGCTGAAGGACATGAGAGAGAAGCTGGTATTCAGAAAGGTGTAAGGCAAGGCTGCAACTTATCACCTATACTTTTCAATCTTTACATTGAACAAGCAATTAAGGAAATTGGAGAAAAATTTAAAGTGGGAGTGAAGATTCAAGGAGAAATAATTTCAACTCTGAGATTTGCTGATGACATCGTCATCTTGGCCGACAAGCCTGAGGATTTGAATGAGTTTTTGAATGGTATGGATTCCGTCTTACGGAAGGAATTCATGATGAAAATTAATAAATGTAAAACAAAAATACTGGAATGCAGCCGAAATAAATCAGAAACCTCTATGGAGATCAAATTGGCAGGTGAAAAGCTGAAGGAAGTAGGAGACTTCTGTTACTTAGGAAGCAGAATAACCAGTGATGGACGAAGCAAAGAGGATATAAAAAGTAGGTTGGCTCAGGCAAGGAAAGCCTTTCTACAAAAAAGGAATCAGTTGACATCGAATATAGATTTAGGTATTAGGAAGTCATTTTTGAATGCCTTTGTCTGGAGCGTGGTGCTCTATGGAAGTGAAACTTGGACTATTGGTGCAGCAGAAAAGAGGAGAATTGAAGCTTTTGAAATGTGGTGTTACAGGAGAATGATGAAGATCAGATGGGTAGATAGGGTTACAAACGAAGAGGTATTAAGGCGAGTGGGAGAGGAGAGATGTTTCTGGCGACTGCTAATGAAGAGAAGAGATAGCTTGGTAGGACACATACTAAGACACCCAGGAATAGCAAGCTTAGTTATGGAAGGAAGGGTCGAGGACAAGAACTGTAGGGGTAGACCAAGGTTAGAATGTTAAACAGATTGCCTCGGATGTAGGGTGTGGTAGCTATGTAGAGATGAAACGATTAGCTCAGGACAGGGAGGCATGGAGAGCTGCATCAAACCAGTCAAAAGACTGAAGACTCAAACAACAACAATGAATAACTGGCACCACGCCCCGGCTACCCTCAGTAACGTTAACGGTTTAACCAGCTTAAGCTTAAAAGGCGCACGGACGGCAGGTTCCAGACAGAATTCAGAGAAGCCGAGGTGAACAGCGAAACTCCAAACATATATACTCTTCTCTGAAGTCTTAACTCGACACGACACGACTCGACACTTTGATGCTGGCCTAAGCTTCAGTGATAGGCTCGTTCGCTGGCTCGTAAACTCGCTCTGAAGGTAGTAATTTAAATTTCAACAGAATGCAGATTGTTGGAAGAAAAGAAAAAGTAAAAACACTTATAGTGGGCGATGTATTAAAGATAGAAAAATGCTGTCACTGACTTTTATGTAGAACTTTTCATGCTGAACAATTCTTACACTCAAAGTATATAGATATTTTTAACGGTTTACCCAGCGTAAACTTAAAAGGCGCACGAACAGCAGGGTTTTCTTCGACTAAATTCACTGAAATAGTTACTGCTCGGCTTTTATTTTGGTCAAAAATGAATGCTTTTCTACAGAAACCTTCTACAGAATGTTGGAAACCGCGTCAAAATCCATTCAGTGGTTCTCGAGATTACCCGTTACATCCAAGAATCGTGGACTTTGTTTTATACTCTGTAGAGATTGAAATATCATTTTTAATAATGTACACAACTATAAGTGAAAACCTCCCCCGAAGGAGATTATGCGCACGCCACAGCGCATATTGTAACTTTATTGTTCAGACCGTTAAGTCAAGAAGCTATTAAATATACCACATACAAATCCCAGTTATAAATCTAGCACGTTAACTATATCATGTTATATCCGTGAAGCTTAGGACCTAATACGCTATTAAATGAGCTACAAAGCTGAGCGTCCGTTATTCCCTGAATACTAAACAAACTCATAAATCATTCAAACACGTTGCGACACACATGCAGCCACAGAATTCACGTAAGTTCGCCTTGTTGCGTCGTGGCTTGCATTGTTGACTGTCACCGTGGAGGCTCCGGGTTCGATTCACGGCTCTGCCAAGAAAGTTAACTCTGGTTTGAGGGCTGGAACGTGATGCAAAACTGAGAAGAGGCGGGTTCGATTACTACCTCATCCATCCTGGAAGTGGTTTTCCGTGATTTCCCTACTTCTACTCCAGGAAAATGCCAAGATGGTTCCTAACTTAAGACCACGGCCGCCTCCTTTCCAATCCTCATCTGGATTACAAATACACACGCCGATACAGCCATCTCAATAACACGGGTTATCAGACATAATTCCACACTCAACCAAGTACACGGGGCTAAATGACCATGATGTCCAAGCCTCTCAAATGAAGCAACAACAACAACTAATGTTTCAAGCCAGAAAGCAAGCAAACAAACGTCGTCGAAGTCGAAGTTTTAGTCAAATGTGAAATTATAATACAGAAGATTATTATTCTTTGATTCATTGTACCCATCTGGTATATTCTTCTAATATACGATTAACGTAGTATTTCCCCTCGTTTGGACTTTCTTTATATTTTAGCCTATTTTCATTTATGAAAAATAGGCTTATGAGATCACCTTTTGTCCGTGTGTCTGTGTGTGCGTGTGTGTGTGATGGCGTGTGTGTGTGTCTCCCCCTAATAAAATCTAAACGGCCGGAGTGATTTCAATGAAACTCTGTAAGTTCAAAGCACTATTTCCGACGACCCCGACCGTGCCCTTGACATTTTGTTACGTCTCACCAATCCAACATGGCGGCTGTGCGAAATATTTCGCCAGCATTCAATATCTCCAAAACTATTACCGATATCACCCTGGAATATTTTACAGTGATAAAGGGAACTACTAGAAGTTCACCTATGTGACTATTGAAAACCTCGTAACTACAAAACCAATATGGCGGCCAAGCGAATTTGCGACTTTTAAAAAGACGTTTCTCGCGATTTAACCAACCAAACGCAATACAACTTGGTACAGTATATGTTTATACACATTGTAATGCTCCGACATCTAACTTCGTTCAATTGTTTACATAACCTCAAGATGGCGGCTGTGCGAAATATTTCACTGGCGAAACTATCTGCGGTATCACCCTGCCATTTCGTACAGAGATAAACGGCACTACTAGAAGTTCTTCTATAAGACTTTCAAAAACCGGTTAACTACAAAACGAACATGGCGGCCAAGCGAATTTTAAAATTTTAAATAGACCTTTCTCGCGATTTAACGATCCAAACGCAATGGAACTTGATAGAGGAAATTTTTATACACATTGTAATGCACTGGTATATAATTTAGTTCAATTGTTTATATAACCTCAAGATGGCGGCTATGCGAATTTTAAATTTAAGTTTTTATTTCTTGTGTCGTAATCTTGCGAACGAAGTGAAAGTTTGAATAATGAACCTACGCAATAATTTTTCTTTTATGGTCATGACTAGAGCTGGGATTTTTATGTAAAATCAAGTGGCATAATATGTACATAAATATGTAACAAAAAGCACGAAAATATGTAGCAAAATATATAGATTGGGCAAAATATGTAATATCATATAATGAATATAAACTTACCATTTTGTCAGTAACAACACACTAAACACGCTTTATATTACATTTTTGTATCACAGTGAACAATTAAGTATTTTTCAATGTTCTTTGGAATATATAACACACATGTTCAATAGAAACTTATTATTTTCATAATTCAAAGCACGTTTATTCATTAAATTTTGTAGCACAGTGAACTATTAAGTATTTTTCGATGTTCTCTGGGGTCATAGAAAGGCGTTTGTCACGTAGGATGTTCTTGTATGCAGAGAAAGATCTTTCAACATCACATGATGCAACTGGGGAAAATTTTAGGACAGGAATTTTCGCTGGAGAAATGTCCTCGGGAGGATCAACGTCATCTCCGTTTAGAATTTGGCATACACTGTGAAATGTTGAATAACCAGGAATTCTCTTCAACACTTTTTGCAATTTACTCAATACACATGCACCAGTTTCCCCATGCACAGCACTTATCATCCTATCACCCTCTCAAATACCTGTCACTCATAGTTACCTTAATCCCCCTGTTGAGAGGACAGACAACAGCCCCACAATAAGTGTGAAACTTCAATTTAGCAATTTATTTCATATAAAAACAGGAAAACTCTGAAATATGTAATTTTATGTAATATCACTAAGAATATGTAGAATACCCACAAGTATGAAAAATATGTAAAATATGTAATTACATAGAAATCCCAGCTCTAGTCATGACTTTATGGCCTATATATATAACAATCCAACATGGTGACCATCCGAAATATTTAGACGGCTCTGAATATCTACGAATCCATTATAGCAATCAAACTGATTTTATGTTATTTTCATAGGGGGCTATGAATATAAGTTCACCTTTAGGACTTTCAATAACCTGGTGATCACAAATCCAACATGGCGGTGACGTGCAGTAAAAATGTTCACATGGACATTTCTCACAATATAACCATCCGAGTGCAGTGAAACTTGGCACAGTAAATCCTTATACAAATGTTAATCCACTGGCATCTAATTTATTTCAATTGTTTTCATAACTACAAGATGGCAACTGTGCTAATTTTAAAATCTTGTTTTTTTCTTTTGTGTCTTAATCATGCGATTGAAGGTTGAATGCTGCAAGTAGGCTAGACAATAATCTTCATGTAACGGTACATAACTCTAGGACCCACCGGGTGAGTTAGCCGTGGTCGTTACGGCAGGACTGCTGGCAGTCGCTCACATCCGGGAGGCGAGGAGGTTCGAATCCCCCCGCCGGCAACCTTGAAGATGGTCTTCTGTGGTTTCCCATCTTCCTTCCAGGCAAATGCCGGGGTTGGGCCCTAACTATAGGCCACAGTCGCTACCTTCCAACTCCTCGTCCTTACATTCCAACGTTCCAACTTTCCTCCCCAACGGTACTTGTAGCTTACCCATTGGGTGTCCGTCTGGAATCAGCTACAAAACTGGCGAGCCGAACATGTTCTCGGACACTACCGGCACTAAAAAAAAGCCATACGCTAAAAAAAAACCAAAAAAACTCTAGGACCAACACAAATCCAACATGGCGACCATCCGAGATATTTAGTAGGTTCTCAGCAATCAAACTGAAATTTTGTATGTCGATAGTGGCAATTAACGTAAGTAGGTTATATGAAAATAGGCTGTATAATTCTTCACGGAACTACTTGTTTTCTTTTCTTGTTCTCTTTCTATACCACCAACAGAGACTCCTTGTCATGTTTGCTTCTTCCTTGCGCCCTGTATTTACTTTGTAATTCAGTCTGTTTCAGTGAGAATTTTTAAATTTCTCTTTCTACCCTCAAATTCGAGCTCACGTGCTTCCATCTTGCGGCAATGAGACGGACCTCTTCACTTGCCACACTTAGCACTGGAACATCGCCAATATGGTAACAGATGCCGTTCATGACTTTATAATCAATTTCAAGCAATGAAATACCTCGATACTTTGATACCAGTGTAGCACCACCCTTTTTGAAACTGGGACAAAGAATAGCTCCCTTCCATTCCTCAGGAATTATTTCTGTTATCCAAATGGTACATAGTAACCACTTCAATGCAACCATCACTGGCTCACCTCCCAAACGGAGCATCTCAGCTGTGATACCGTACCTCCTGGAGCTCTGTTGTTCTTGAGGGCCTTTAGTGCGACGCCGATTTCCTCCTCTGATGGTTGAGAAACTTCCACACTCTCAGAATGGGCCCGCAAACGATTTATCTCCGCTGTAGGAGGACCATGATTCAGTAAGGTCTCAAAATGCTTTTTAATTAGGTTTGCCTGTTCTAATGGTGGTACCACTTCACCAGACAGTTTTTAACTTACAAACACAAACTACTGTTAAAAAGACTTGCTTGGCGTTCAAACTTAAGCCATATTTGTACGAATACACTGAGAATAGTATCCTAGTAGCCATGAAGATTGAAAGGACATATTACCAAACACAAATCTACTGCTGCTCTATGGGCAGAGGAGGTGTTCAACTAAATCCTGTTTCACGCCTGCACAGAGCCAGAATAATGGATGGCCACTCTGAAAGCGTATTCATCACTGTTCGCTGGCCTCGCTGAATTCTGACTGACTTCACAGCGATACAGGAAATATTCACTTTGAAAGGGAACACACTTTAGGAGTTTTCACAAATATCGACGGCAAAGAGTAAAGAGCTTAAGTGATAAATATACGAGAGAATCACAACTTTACTGTACTAGCTACCTTCAGAGAGAGAAGTTTATCTCCCCCAGAGCATGGGCGTAAGCGTTAAATTGGCCACCACGACTGTACCGGGAAAGCAGGAGTTCAGATATCAAGGGATTCAATTGGGGCTATTACATATTCAAACATCCAATTGTTCAAATAATTATGAATTCGAATACATGATTCGAACATATGAATAGTTGGACTATGCGAATTATTCGCACTTTCGAATATACGAAGAATTCGTTTTGTAAAATATTCGCATTATTGAAATAACCCTATTATAAAGTCTGTACCCCATGTTAGGGGCGGCTGAATTATATGCTGGCAGTAGCGTTAAAATGCCCTCAACGACAGACGAAGCGACCCGTCGGTTGAGGTATTTTCTGTCGCATCAATGGCTACGTCTCTTCTAAATTAATGGACTACAGCTCAATATCCAGAAGAGAGAATACCTGGAATGTGGCCCCCAAACTAGAGGTACCATCAGTATCAGCACATAAAATCTGCAGAAGACCATCATTTGAAGTACTTATGGTCAACTGTCACTTCAAATTGTGACACCACTCCTGATATTCGTATGAGGGTAAACGCAGTCCGGCTCAAGTGGAGACAAGTCACTGGAGTTCTCTGTGATAAAAAGATGCCTCTGAATTTAAAGGCAAAGGTCTATAAGTCTGTGGTACGCCCAGCAGCCATCTAAGGGACTGAATGTCGCCTATGACCAAGCAACATGACCAAATTTTGAATACACTGGAAATGAAGATGCTCCGATGGTCGATGGGGCTGACCCGATTTGACCACGCAAGGAACACAGACGTCCAGCGAAGATTTGGAGTTGCACCAATTGTCGAGAAGGTGAGGGGAGAAGACAGAACAACTCAGTTGCCAAAACAGCACTCCACATCAACCCAGGTGGAACAAGACCACGTGGCAGACCTGCAAAGCGGTGGACTGACAACATCAGGGCTGACATGCACGCTGTTGGTCTAACACCAGAATATGTCAACGACCGAAAGAAGTGGAGGAGATATAGCAAAATAGCAGACCCCGCAAGGGATTAATGCTAGGAGGAAGAAGAAGAATCGAATAATTCGACGAACAAGTCGAATCATTTAACCCTAGAACGGTAGCGTTAACCGCAACGTTGTTATCGATAGCGCATCGCGTCGGCGAACACTACGATTCTAGAAATTGTTAATAAACTTTTATTTTACTCTCTAGGCTAGCAGAATGGAGTCTCTTTTTGAATAATTTTGCCTGATTTTCGTTAATTTCTATTCTGGATTTTGATTATTAAAAAAATTGTGCTGGTTTTCAATTATTTGTTTTCTTTTTGTTTTTTGACTAATTTATTTTTTGTGTGTTTTGTACTTTTTGGTCTTTTTTGACCAATTTTGATTGTTTTTTTGACTACGTTTGATTTTTGTATGTTTTTTTTTAGATTTTAAGTACGTATTTTTGTTTCGCTTTTTCTTTATTTTTTGATCTTTTGTGACAAATTATGACTAATTCTGATTTTTTTTGGGTTTTATGGATTTTGTCTAATTTTGATTTTTTGTCCTTTTTGGTATTTTTCTGACTAATGTTGATTGTTTTTTTTTGTATTTTGACTAATTATGTTTTTTTGTGTTTTTTGTACTTTTGGTCTCTTTTTGGACTAATTTTGATTGTTTTTTGACCAATTGTGAAATTTTGTGTTTTTTTTCGATTTTTCTTATTTTTTTCGAGCTTTTATGACAACTTATGTTATTAATTCTGACTTTTAAATATTTTTATGGATTTTGACTCATGTTGATTTTTTTTCTCTTTGATTTTGACTAATTTGGTTTGTATTTTAAGACTGCCAAACACCGGTGGGGATTGGACTAAAGGGAGGAGTAGGGGTACTAGAAGTGTATCCCGTTTTCGTCGCAGAGACGAACACTACCATTCTAGGGTTAAATGTTCAAATAATAATGTAACTAGCATTACCCGTCGCGGCTTCGCCCGCGAATATTCTAGTTGTAAAGAGTACACTTAGCAAAATCTCAATCATGAATGCTATGGCTGATTTATCCTTGGTATGAATAATCAGACTTTATCAATTCAGCTACCGGTGCAGTGGTTAGGGGTTTGTCATTCCTTCACCGGTATATCAGAGCGAAGTTAGTTTTCTGGGAATATCACAGACACTGTTAATTTAAGGGCCTTTAAATGTGGTTTTCGGAGACACTTTATAGTCGGGTGGAAAAGACCTTTCGTACCACACTCACACGTGAAAATTGCGTGAATAAATTCTAGAGTGCCTCTTGACCCCTTAAGCGCATTATACTGTATGTATTGATGAATTTGACAGATTAATTTGGTTCAGTGATAACCTTATAACCGTCTGGAAACTTTCACAGTAATGTAATGATTGGAATTGCATTGCGTCTTACAGAACTAGATGGACCTGTGAGATTCTGTTACCATGGTTACCGTGTTGCATTCTTTCATTATTTCATTGTAAATATACATGTTTTAAGGTATTTATTTAATTTTGAGGCATTAAGTGAGTGCGTTTCGCTTACGCCTTGGGTTATGCTGAATCTTTAGGTTCCCCATATGTGTAGGTTGGTGTTAATGGGACCTTGTTTTCGGTACAAAACTGGAATGGGACCTTAGCAGATTAATACAGGGAGGGATAAACATAAATACAAGGAGAAAGAAAGAAAGAAAAAAGAAGAAAAAGAAGGAAAGTAATAAATAAATACAGAAAAAAGAAAGAAAGAAAGAAAGAAAGAAAGAAAGAAAGAAAGAAAGAAACGAAGCAACAACGAAAAAGATAACAAGTTATGCTTATTTTGAATGATATTTACTGTATTTATAAGGATCTATCAAGCTAAATGGCGAAGGGGTTAACCCCCATCCGCCCTCTTGGATACGCCCCTGCTACGAACACCTCGTCCACTGGACATATTTCTTTACACAAATTGCTGTAATTTTCGGGTGCTGGTACTTGTCATCTTCGAATAAATCAAATATTTGAACTGTTCAGATTTATTTTAATAATCGACTGTTCGAAATATTCGAGCACTTCGAATGTTGGAATTATTCTAACAATCAAAGTACTTGAACATCCGCATTGTTCGAACATTTTAATAATTTATTCGAATTAATCGAGTGTTCAAATAATGTTAGAGGCCTAGTTTGAATCCTAGCTCAGATGTCGGCCATCCTGAGTGTGATTGCCCTCGGGGTTTTAACACAAACCCTTCTAGGTGAAAAAATAAAAATAAAATGAAAATCCACAGCCTGCATCCAGTCGACCGACCGGGTCAGGGAATGGAATGAATGAAGCCCCCATCTAGCGGCGAGGATATGAATTGTGCCGGCTGCCGAAGCCTGTCGCACTCCCCTGGGGCAATGATTTAATGAATGGCAGATGAAATTATAGTGGAGAGTGTTGCTGGAAGGAAATTGTTGACAGGGAAAACCGGAGTACCCGGAGAAAAACCTGTCTGCCTCCGTTTTGTCCAGCATAAATCTCACATGGAGTGACCAGGATTTGAACCACGGACCCAGTGGTGAGAGGGCGGCGTGCTGCCGCCTAAGCCATGGAGGCTTATACAAACCCTTCTAGGTAAATGCTGGAATTATTTATTTATTTATTTATTTATCTATTTAGCGTATGGCTTTTAGTGCTGGGTATGTCCGAGGACATGTTCGGCTCACCTGAGGCTGTAGCTGCTTCAAGCGGACACCCATAGGGTGAGCTACAAGTTCTGTCCAATTTCAAGTAGTTCCAACTTTCGCTACCAGATTTCACTGACATCTAGTGGTGAACGTTGGAACTTTGATAGAGCGTTTCAACGAAATATAACCTAGAAATTTAGATTCACACAAGTTTAGTTAGTGGTAGGATCTTTTACATGCCATAAATCTATGACATGGGAACACCAGCTTTACTTCCCCTCCGAAGGTAGTCATACTGAAGTATTTTAACGCTCTTAAAAATCCAACGACTTCTGCCGGGTTTGAACTCGCGCGATCTTGGGCACAGCAGTTAAGCATGCTACCAACTACGCCACCGAAGCCACTAAATGCTGGAATAATGGCACGAGACGTATGGCTCAGTGATCAAATTCCTTAACTCCTACCAAATTAAACCGGATTCCATTCCTGGTTAATACATGTGGGATATATGAGGTGAAGTAACTCGCCACTGCCCCCATTTGGAATAGGCATAGACTAGATCGAATTTCCCTTCTAGGCTTAATCCCAGGCTTCCAGGATGATGCTGTTGTCAATTCATTTGAGGGGCTTGGAACATCAGTCCCGTGTAGTTGGATGTGTGCTGAACTTATCTGATGATGATGATAATTGTTGTTTTAAGGGGCCTAACGACTAGGTTATTGGCCCCTTATGGTCTGGGTGATAGCGAAAACGACAACGGAAATTAAGCTGGACTGAAATTAATTACCAAATGGGACTCGGATTGAAACGACTCAGTAATGTAGAGTGGAAATACTAAAAAACAAGTAGTTCCGTGAAGAACTATACAGCCTATTTTCATATATCCTACTTATGTTAATTGCCACTATCAACATACACAATTTCAGTTTGATTGCTGTAATAGATTCGTAGATATTGAGAACCGACTAAATATTTCAGATGGTCGCCATATTGGATTTTATATATGTAGGTCCTAGAGTTATGTACTGTTACATGCAGATTATTGTGAACGAGTAGTATTGAATCTTCAATCGCATAATTAGGACACAAGAAGTAACAAGGAGATTTTAAAATTTTTCACAACTGCCATCTTGAGGTTATGGAAACAATTGAAAAAAATTAGATGCCAGTGGATTAACATTCGTATAAGGATTTACTGTACCAAGTTTCACTGCACGCGGATGGTTAAATTGCGAGAAACGTCCATGTGAATATTTATAATTCGCGTCGCCGCCATGTTGGATTTGTGATCACCAGGTTATTTAAAGTCCTATAGGTGAACTTAAGTTCATAGCCCCTATGAACATTAAAAAATGCAGTTTGATTGTTAAATCGATTGGTAGATATTCAGTATCGTCTAAATATTTCGGATGGTCGCCATGTTGGATTGTTAAATGTATAGGCCATAGAGTCATGTAGGAAAATTATTGCGTAGGTTCATTATCAAACTTTCACTTCGATCGCATGACTACATCACAAGAAATAATAACTTAATTTTAAAATTCGCACTGCCGCCATCTTGAGGTTATGTAAACAATTGAACTAAATTAGATACCAGTGGATTACAATGTGTATAAATATTTCATGTACCAGGTTTCAGTGCGTTTGGAACATTAAATCGCGAGAAAGGTCTATTTAAAATTTTCAAATTCGCTTGGCCGCCATGTTCGTTTTGTAGTTAACCGGTTTTTGAAAGTCTTATAGATGGACTTCCAATAGTGCCCTTTATCTCCGTACAAAAGTGTAGGGAGATACCGCTAATAGTTTCAGAGATATAGAATGCCGGTGAAATATTTCGCACGTCCGCCATCTTGTGATTATGTAAACAATTGAACGAAGTTAGATGTCGGTGCATTAAAATGTATATAAACATATACTGTAGTAAGTTTCATTGCGTTTGGTTGGTCAAATCGCGAGGAACGTCTATTTAAAAGTCGCAAATTCGCTTGGCCGCCATGTTGGTTTTGTAGTTACCAGGTTTTCAAAAGTCACATAAGTGAACTTATAGTAGTTTCCTCTATCACCATAGAAAATATCAGGGTAATATCGGTAATAGATTCGGAGATATTGAATGCTGGTGAAATACTTCGCACAGCCGCCATGTTGGATTGGTGAGTCGTAACAAAATTTGAAGGGCACGGTCGAGGTCGCCCGGAATAGTGCTATGAACTTTCTGAGTTTCATTGAAATCGCTCCTGCCGTTTACATTTTATTAGGGGGGGGTCACACGAATCACACACACACACACACGCACACACACACGGACAAAAGGTGATCTCATAAGCCTCTTTTTTCAAAATTGAAAATAGGCTAAAAAAGGCAATTTGGAAGGAAAATGCACAAAATGTAGATTAGGTTCAAAATACTTACAAAATGCAATTGAAATTCAAAATACATACAAAATGCAATTGAAATTGAAAATACTCACAAAATGCAATTGAAATTGAAAATACATACAAAATGCAATTGAAATTCAAAATACTCACAAAATGCAATTGAAATTGAAAATACTTACAAAATGCAATTGAAATTCAAAATACTCACAAAACGCAATTGAAATTCAAAGTACTCACAAAATGCAATTGAAATTGAAAATACATACAAAATGCAATTGAAATTCAAAATACTCACAAAATGCAATTGAAATTGAAAATACTTACAAAATGCAATTGAAATTGAAAATACTTACAAGATGCAATTGAAATTCAAAATACTCACAAAATGCAATTGAAATTGAAAATACATACAAAATGCAATTGAAATTCAAAATACTCACAAAATGCAATTGAAATTGAAAATACATACAAAATGCAATTGAAATTCAAAATACTTACAAAATGCAATTGAAATTCAAAATACTCACAAAATGCAATTGAAATTCAAAATAATCACAAAATGCAATTGAAATTGAAAATACTTACAAAATGCAATTGAAATTGAAAATACTCACAAAATGCAATTGAAATTCAAAGTACTCACAAAATGCAATTGAAATTGAAAATACTTACAAAATGCAATTGAAATTCAAAATACTCACAAAATGCAATTGAAATTGAAAATACATACAAAATGGAATTGAAATTCAAAATACTCACAAAATGCAATTGAAATTGAAAATACATACAAAATGAAATTGAAATTCAAAATACTCACAAAATGCAATTGAAATTGAAAATACTTACAAAATGCAATTGAAATTCAAAATACTCACAAAATGCAATTGAAATTCAAAGTACTCACAAAATGCAATTGAAATTGAAAATACATACAAAATGGAATTGAAATTCAAAATACTCACAAAATGCAATTGAAATTGAAAATACTTACAAAATGCAATTGAAATTGAAAATACTCACAAAATGCAATTAAAATTCAAAATACTCACAAAATGCAATTGAAATTCAAAATACTCACAAAATGCAATTGAAATTCAAAGTACTCACAAAATGCAATTGAAATCGAAAATACTTACAAAATGGAATTGAAATTCAAAATACTCACAAAATGCCATTGAAATTGAAAATACAAAATGCAATTGATATTCAAAATACTCACAAAATGCAATTGAAATTCAAAATACTTACAAAATGCAATTGAAATTCAAAATACTCACAAAATACAATTGAAATTCAAAATACTTACAAATGCAATTGAAATTGAAAATACGTAAACAATGTGGTTGTGATTCAAAATACTCACAAAATGTAATTTAGAGACACGGGGAGCCAATTCATAAAAACAGGGCGGGAATCTTAAAGAGAAAAGGAACTATAATGAAAAGAAAAAGAAGGCTGATCCCTCGAAGAAGGAGGGATCAGGAAAGATGAGAGAAGGGCCAATTAAGGCGGGAAAGGAAGAGACTCCCTAGGCCTCGGATACCCTAATACCGTCGGGGCCGGAAGAGAACAAGAGTTGACCAAGAGAGGTCGACAGGAAAGAAGACGGAGAGGAGCAATGCTGGACTCAGCTGGGGCCCCGTGGTCGCCAACTGACGTTCCGCTAGATGTGAGCCCCTGGAGGGGGCTGAGCTTATCTAATAACCTGTATTTCTGTGATGACTGTAGTGTCTGTGGCTGTATTAGGAACAGGGATGGGGTAGGTTCGGCGGGACTTGAAGTAAGGTACTATCCCGGCATTTGTCTGGAGGGAGTGTGGAAAACACTGGGGAAAAACCACACTCAGGATAGCTAGAGCCCTGAGCGGATAAACAAAACGTTATCCGCATCCGCCCCGTATCCGCACGACTGTAATCCGCATCCGTCCCGCATCCGCGCGACTGTTATTCGCATCCGCCCCGCATCCGCACGCTTGTTATCCACATCCGCCCCGCATCCGCATGACTTTTATTCGCATCCGTCCCACATCCGCATGACTTTTATCCAAATGCGCTGATATTTCAATATTATGTTTAATTTATTAGATCAAGCATAACGTGTTAAACCAACACATTTAGACTTTTGAGGAGAAAGTCGTTCCTGACAATTTGCTTCATTGCAATGAACTTCAAGTTGTCATTCCAAGGGATTTCAAGGTGGATGACACTTCTGGTTCCTTAACAAAAAATTGGCTATACTTTTTTTTGGCTATTTTCGCACTTGTGCCTTAGTAAGTTTGATGTGACCGATTTGTGTCCTGAGTATGAATACACTTTTTTACAGGTAAAACATCACTATATCGTTCACCTTTTCGTTTCCATTAAAAACGTAACCAAATGTCTGCCATATCGTTGACTTGAGCTTAGTTTCACGCGCTATTGAATATTCAACTTGTTTTATTTTAATAGATAGTTTGTCCATGTTAGTGTAATGATGTTCATACTCACGGTCGCGGTAACATTCACTACGTGAACTTCTCTTTACGCTTGAAGAAAGGGATTGACATTTGGCCGGAAATTCCAAGTCAGTCATCATTCTTCTGCTTCTGGACCCATCCATGTTCGCATAGTTGATATCATAGTTGATGTTGGAATATCACAACCAACGTGCTTCAGTGACAAGTTGGAAATAAATCTACAGATAAACCTGGATCCCGATCTTCCAGGATAGCTTAGATGGCGAAGTAGCTGACTTGAGGAGTGTTAATGAAGTCACCACGATGAACTAACACGCTTATTGATGCATTATATCTCGTACGTATTGTAATAATGGCAGTGAGAATTGATGATGATGAGATGTCAAGACCATCTACTACAAACATACGGTACTTAATAAAATGTAGTTGAAAGCATTATGAGTACAATGATCTTCTCGTGTATAAGTACAATCGACGTGCCTGAATATTTCGTACGCAATAGGCTATAGGAGTATTCCTCTTAAGCATGAAGCTGTAGATTGGCATATCAAATATGTAATATTATCGTAAGATTGTATTCTAAAGACTATCCGTAAATTTACTCGAAACATTATCCGCAGCGTATCCGCTATCCGCACAGCCATGCAAACTATATCCGCGTGGCGAAAATATTTGCGGATATCCGCGGGTTTATCCGCGCAGGGCTTGAAGGATAGCCACTGTCAGCGCTGGGTTTCGAACCTACGATCTCCGGACTTGCTGCAGCTGCCCTCACGGTCGTGGCGCACAAGTTGCGGGGGGTACATTAAGAACGTATGAAGTACAATTTCTACATTCTTCAGTATTTTTGAGCTGTCTTTCGTTATTATATTTCTTGGAGCAGGGACTATTATTCTTATTCATAAGAAAATGAATCTTCTCTCTTGAAGTATTCGCTATCGTTTTACCCTCCAGGGTTTGCTTTGCCCACGGACTAAGCGAGGGATTCCACCTCTATCGCCACTGAGGGCAGTGTCCTGGAGCTTGAGACTCTGAGTCAGGGATACAACTGGGGTGTGTGACCAGCCCCACGCCCAGGCAGCCTCACCTGCAAAGCGAACAGGGGGCCTGATGAAGGGATGGCAAGAGGGGGACGGTTAGGCAAAGAAGTGGGCAGCAGGCGGCCGTGGCCTTACAGTAGGATCCATCCCGGCATTTGCCAGAAGACGAAGTGGGAAACCACGGAAACCACTTCGTGGAAGGCTGAGGTGGTAATCGAACCCCCTCTACTCATTTGGACCACCGGAGGCTGAGTAGACCCCATTCCAGTCCTCATAACACTTTTCAAATTTCGTGGCAGAGCCGGGAATCGAGCCGTGGACCTCCGGGGTGGCAGCTAATCACGCTGACCACTACGCAACGGGGGTGGCCTCTTAAAGTATTCATACTTCTTTTTGTCAGCGAGAGCCAAGAATAGGGGTGCCCAGTCTGTGTTACAGTATCGGTTTCTCCATGTCATGCAAATAATATGTGAGAACAGTATCTGGGTGTGAAGACAAAGATGTATCAAGCCTCTAAAATGAATTAGCAACAACAACAACATGATTACCACAGCTGCAGCCGTGATTGAGAGAGATAATGTAACGCAAACGCTATAGTTCGAGTCAGCCGAGAAGGCGGTGCGCAGAACACAACGCTACCATTACGTCATGCTTCACTTCCGTCGCACCAATCACAGAATGTGAGCTAGTGTGTAGGCAGGAAAGCGAAGTGATTCTATTGTAATATTTAAAGATCCAGTGAAAATGTGTGTACATTTTGAGTGCTATGGAAGCAGAGGAAAGTAAACGACAGGTTGTGCATAGGCAAGCTCGAGAAATAGTTTACAAAGTGCACGAATACTTTGAAATTCTAAAGCAGCGTGAAAGAGACGGGCTCGATGAGGTAAGCGACGGTGTTGCCACACCGATGAAACTCACGCCACTCGCCAGGAAAGAATCATCGCCTCCAGAAACCAATAGCACACCTAGAATGGCTAACATTTAATCTCTCATTCTCCAGTCACTATTACGCCGCCTCTGACATGGTGGACCTGTTGCAACAGTGGACATGTATCTCTCTCTGCGCAAATCACAGAGAGCCGGCCGCCTTCCCGGCTGACGCGAGCTCTAGTGACCAGAACTATAATAATGATACTGTATATGAATTGCAGCCAATGGCCATAGCATGGCACTTTTAATTCAACGCCCGTAGGCTCCCAGCAAGTTCGATTTCAAGTAGTTCCAACTTTGGCTACCAGATGCCACTATAAATGACACCTAGTGGCAAACGTTGCTACTTGTTAGAGCATTTCTAGCCAACTAAATATACCCTACAAATTTGGCTACACACTACGGATTGATTGTAGAGGTAGGTCCTTACCGACTACTTCGACCCGGTTTGAACCCGCGATCTTGAGCATAGCAGTTTAGAATCCTACCGATTACGCCACCGAAACCGTAGAACTATAATAATGCGCAGGGGATATGAACCAGTGGGACTCTAACCCACTCTTGTCAGTTTTACCTCACGAGGATGAGTGTACCTCGTTCCTGCTTTCAGACCAGAATTAAATATTTTGGAAGAGCCGGGAATCGAACCCGGACCTCCGGGGTGACAGCCAAATGCTAGCCGCTACAGCACAAGGCAGATCAAAAAATAAGTTGCACTTCCCAGTTGAAAATGAAAATCCACACCCTGCTTCCAGTCTCCGACCGGGTCAGGAATGGAATGAATGGAGCCCCCATCTAGCGGCGAGGATATGGACTGTGCCGGCTGCCGAGGCCTGACGCACTCCTCTGGGGCAATGATTAAATGAATGACAGATGAAATGAAATGATAGTGGAGAGTGTTGCTGGAATGAATTTTTGACAGGGAAAACCGGAGTACCCGGAGAAAAACCTGTCTGCCTCCGTTTTGTCCAGCACAGATCTCACTTGGAGTGACCGGGATTTGAACCACGGACCCAGCGGTGAGAGGCCGGCGTGCTGCCACCTAAGCCACGGAGGCTTATTGCACTTCCCAGTTATGGCCATTTATTACACCACCTATACAACAGCAACACGCCTATAACGACATACAATGTAACGTCACTTTTCCACATAGTTTCCAGGAGACTCCAAACATTTCTGCGAACTCACATCCAACTTGTCGATGCCGGATGCATAGAAAGTTCCTCCAGCGTTCTGCAACCACACGGAGACAGCGGCCTTCACCTCCTCATCGGTCTGGGAATGTCGACCACCGTTCTGTCTAATGATCGCATTCACACTGTTGACATTTGCACGGGTCCTGGACGTTGCGGGCCTGCCCTCGCGATATTCGTCCGTGATATCCGTGCGTCCGGCTTCGAATTGCTGACACCACATTACGATCCCTTGCCGGGAAATGGCCCGCTCCCCATACACAGCACTAATTTCACGATTATGTCCGTGCAATTCTTCCTTTTGGCCCATAGGAATCGGATTGTCGCACGCACCTCATATTTGGAGTGAACGTCCAGTCTACGCGCCATTGCTTTTGGCCGCTATTCACACCATACAAGACGAGACACCACAGCGAACTGCCTAACAGATGTGTGGGCAGTGTCTGTCCCTTTCTCCCCTGTGCCCACGGTTGCCACACACAGCGCGCTGCTGCAGCGCGTTAGTACAACTAACTCTTTGATCCACTTTCGTATATGATTGGATTTCATGGTTAGTTTGTAAATGTAGAGAGACCACGTCTTAAATAAGATTTAAACTTGGCCTATACATTTATAGCCCCAATACATTTATAGCTTCGCTGGACAATGTACATGAATTATTTGAATGAATAATTCCGTTTATTGGAACCCTGTCGTAAAATAAAATCCCCGACTGTAAAATGACACGCAGCCGTTAACACTTCTATTCGAGTCAGCCACCCTTTCATATCACATGAATGCTCCCCATTTTCCTGCATCATCATCACGTTTCACGTTCCACCCACTCTCCTCGTAAAATAGAAGTGGATACATTTTTATCTTCGGCTACCATTCTTTCTCGGAACCAAAGTATGATGTATTTTATATCTCGTGAGTTGAGTATATAATTAGACTAGCAGAAGTACCCATTCATCGAACGGTCTTCGGTATTAATAACCAGACGTAATCAATTGAGCTACTGTTGCAATGGATCCTGTTTGTCAACAAAGAAAAATGATTAGTTAAAATATGCTCTGAAACTAAATTTACCTAACGTGTACTTCCTGACGTGAAAATAAAATTGATAAACTCGTAGACGAAACGCAATACACGTCAAATAAAACTGACCTTCACTGTTGTATCAAGTCCCCATCCAGAGGAAGACCCCTTTAATAAATTATAAAGGCTTGTGGTGCATGAAAATTCAGGTTTTTAGCCTCCAATGGCCAAAATTCCTAAAAGAAATAATAATAATAATAATAATAATAATAATAAAAAATTGAAAGAACTATTTCAATTTAGGAATTTTTGAAAAGAATGTTTCTATTTGGAGATATAATAGACCTTCTGTGAGACATAACGCACATTTAAGTCGTGTGAAAAAAACTCTAGGGTACCCCTTGACCCCCTTTAGCGTATTGATGAATTTTACAGTTTTAGTTGATTCCGTAATAACCTTTTAGCCATTTGCAAACATTCACAGAAATTTAACAAATGGAGTGGCTATACTTCTTGCAAAAATAGATGGAAAGTTGATGTCACCTTTTGAGATACTGTTGTCATGTTTACTGGCTTGCATTCCTTCATCAGTTTATTAAATAAAATTAGTTTTCTGGGAATGTCTCAGAAACTGTTGGTTTTAGAGCCTTAAAATGTAGTTTTTGGGGACCCTTTACGGCTATTTAGGGGCACCAAGTTTTGTTTCTGACACCAAGGGGCTGAAAATAAGCTTTGTCTCGTCGTTGTAGGCCGTAGTATAGTACTAATAATGATAATAATAATATAACAATATAGGGATAGGGATATAATAGACCTTCCGTACCACACCCGCACGTGTAAATCGCGTGAAAAACAATCTATAGTACCCCTTGACCCCCTTAAGCGCATTATATGACATTGATGCATTTTACAGCTTAATTTGTTTCCGTTATAACCTTATAGCCGTTTGCAATCTATCTAATTGATGTAATAAATGTAATTGTATTGCGTCTTACAGCGACAGACGGACCTGTGAGATTCCGTTGCCATGGTTACCGGCTTGCATTATTTCGTTATTGCATTAAATGAAGTTAGTTTTCTCGAAATATCTCAAAAACTGTTGGTTTTAGGGCCTTAAAATGTGGTTTTCGGGGGCCCTTCTCGTTTCTCATATTGAGGGGCTGAAAATGAGCTTCGTCTCACCCTTCTACGCCTATTTCAGCAAGTATTTGAAGGGGTAGGCCCCCTTTTATGAGAGATACAGAGAAGAGTTACATTAATGATTAGTGTCGTGCCTCTGAAGGATATCTGTACCAAATTTTACGTTGATCCACCCAGCCGTTCTCGAGTTATATGGGAACAATCACTTTGTCAACAGACAGACAGACAGACAGACAAAAATTTTATTTTCGCGCGCATCCATCATAAAACAGTCTGAAACGCGTAAATAACGAAAATTTCCGTAGAAATTCAGAAAAAGCAGACAATCTTTCATTTTTAGCCTATTTTCAATTTTGAAAAAATAGGCTTATGAGATCACCTTTTGTCCGTGTGTGTGTGCTTGCGTGTGTGTGTGTGTGTGTGTGTGTGTGTGTGAGGTGTGTGTGTGTCCCCCCTAATAAAATCTAAACGGCTGGAGCGATTTCAATGAACCTCAATAAGTTCATAGCACTATTCCCGGCGACCTCGACCGTGCCCTTCAAATTTTGTTACGTCTCTCCAATCCAATATGGCGGCTGTGCGAAATATTTCACTAGCATTCAATATCTCCGAAACTATTACCGATATCGCCCTGAAATTGTGTACGGTGATAAAGGGCACTACTAGAAGTTCACCTATGAGACTTTCAAAAACCTGGTGACATCAAAACCAACATGGCGGTCAAGCGAATTTGAGACATTTAAATAGACTTTTCTCGCGATTTAACTATCCAAACGTAATGAAACTTGGTACAGCAAATGTTTATAAACATTGTAATGCACTGGAGTCTAGTTTAGTTCAATTGTTTACATAACCTCAAAATGGCGGCTGTGCGAAATATTTCACTGACATTCTATATCTCCGAAACTATTAAAGATATCACCCTGCAATTTTGTACGTTGATAAAGGGTACTGATACAAGTTTACCTATGTATATTTCATGAACCTGTAAAGTACAAAACGAACATGGCGACCAAGCGAATTTGAAATATTGTAATAGACTTTTATGGTGATTTAACTCTCTGAGCGCAGTGAAATGTGGTACAGTAAATGATTTTGCAGATTGTAATGCACTGCCATCTAATTTAATTCAATTGTTTACATAACCTCAAGATGGCGGCTGAGCGAAATTTTAAAATAAAGTTTTTATTTCTTGTGTCGTAATCATGCAATCGAAGTGAAAGTTTGAATAATGAACCTAGACAATAATTGTCCTTGAATGGTACATAACTCTATGGCCTATACATATAACAATCCTAAATGGCGAGCTTCCGAAATATTTAGACGGTTCTCAATATCTATGAATCTTTTACAGCAATCAAACTGATTTTTTAAAATGTTCATAGAGACTGTGAGCATATGTTCACCTATAGGACTTTTAGTAACCTGGTGAGCACAAATCCAACATGGCGGCGATGCGAAGTATAAATATTTAAATGGACGTTTCTCGCGAATTAACTATCCGAGTGCCGTGAAACGTTGCACGTTAAATGCTTATACAAATGTTGATCCACTGGCATCTAATTTATTTCAATCGTTTGCATAATCACAAGATGGCTGCTGTGCGTAATTTTAAAATCTCGTTTTTACTTCTTGTGTTCTAATCATGCGATTGAAGTTTGAATACCACACGTACACAATAATCTTAATGTAATAGTACAAAAATAAAAATCCAACCTGGCGACCATCTGAAATATTTAGACGGTTCTCAATATCTACGAATCTGTTACAGCAATTAAACTGAAATTTTGTATGTTGATAGAGGCAATTAACATGGGCAGGATATATGAAAATAGGCTGTATAGTTCTTTACGGAACTACTTGTTATATATATAAAGAGATATGGAACACTCTACCAAATGAGTCTAGTTCTATGTAATCAAGTTGTTGATTCGTTGGCTGGTCGGTTCCTCAGTTTAGGGGCAGTGACAACCCGGTCATGTAGCCCCGTGTACTTTGGGTGTGTCGAATTTGTCTGACAACCGGTGTTAATTATGATGGCTGTATGAGTGGAAGGAGGTGGATGGAGTGCAGACGATTACTTTTTTTTCAAGTAGTTTCTACTTTTGCTACTGAATGCTACCATCAACGACACCTAGCTGAGGACGTGGCTACTAAATGCCATCACAGTCATCACCTGGCAGCGAACGTTGGAACTAATATAGCGTTATCAAACTAACATACTAATTTTAGCTTCCACAAGTGTAGTTAGAGTAAGGATATTTTTCATGCCATAAGTCTATGACATGGGACCGCCGGGTTTCCTTCACCTCCGAAGGAAGGCATTCTGAGGGATTATTAACGCCCTTCAAAATCCCGCGACTTTGGCCGGGTTTGAACCCGCGATATTGGGCATAGGAGCTCATTGTTGATTCATTCAGGGACTTTGCGACATCGTGGTCATGTAGCTCCGTGTATTTGTGTGTGTGTAGAATTAGTCTGATAACCTGCGTTATTGTGATGACTATATTAGTGTGTGTATTTGTAATTGAGGTGAGGATTGGGAAGGAGGCGGCCGTAGCCTTAAGTTAGGAACCATCCCGGCATTTGCCTGGAGTAGAAGTAGCTCTTCAGTCGGTCAACCTGATTGTGTCCAATGAATGGGCGGGGTACAAGATATAATTATGTAAACACACCCCTGAAAAAAATACATGTATTAATTTAATTAATACATTTCATTGGGATAATTTATATTATACAGGGCGTACGAGAATGTTACCCGCAGTGGGTACGTGCAGCTGTGAGTGGTTGAGTCATGAGTTTTAGTTGGCTGCACTGCACTGTGTCCTTCAAAGCGGGACTTCCCCGTGTGAGCTGTCGGTGTGTATCGCGATAAGCGCGTGAGCCTGCATGTTTTCAGCGTGTATTACAGTCAGCGAGCGTTCAGATAGAATATTATTGGAAGAGTGCAACAGTACACAGGCGGTAATGTTTACTATTGAAGAGAGAGATTTTAGGTAGATTTCATTAGAAAGCTAACTATTGCAATGGGTACCATGTTTCGACTTCCGGAAAATGTCGACATATCTTCGAGTTTCACATCCCCCAGACCCCAAAACCACCGTCAGTTCAAAAGTTTATATATAATTTATGTATATATATATATATATATATATATGATGAACCCATGTGCCATCAGGTCCATGGATGGTCGAATCCATGCATTTGAGGAAGAAATCAAAGAAGCGTATAGTTTCTAATGTAACTTAAAGAAAGATCCAGCTAGGAGGCCAGTATAAGGTTGTGCAACCAACGAGGACCAGGTGTTCGAGAGGATGATATCATCCCTCTTGACATTCAGAAGGGAGCGAGTCACGAGTATTAATAACCGAGTGGAAATTTCCCAGGATTAGACAAGGAGGCCTGAATCGGAATTCGAGCTGACGTTGCTGGAAAATGACAACACCGCTTATGCGCCAGGAGAGGAATAATTAAATTTAACCCGTTTACAAGTATAATAATGAGTAAACAAGTACAGCACAGTGAATCATTTTGAATGAGAGATTTTTCAGTAAAGAGAAGCCATTTAATAATTGCGCAGGAGAAAACTGCTAACGCAAGACGACGTCATTGGGGAATTACCGAAGCCTGTGTGGAGGGGAGAGGGCAAAAGAAATGCAACACCCACACATCTGAGGACGAGAAATTAATTAATATCTCCGAATTGCACGATCGATTCTTAGGGGCAATGAGATTATTTGACATTGAGAAGACGAGCTTTCGGAAGGTATAATTTTTATATTTGTGGCACCATTATTTTAGAAGTTGACCACAGAAAAGGCTAGAGTCTTATTTTTTTGTAGTAAAATAGTATAAAGCTTCGGGCTTCACCAAGCCAATCATGCAGTCTCGAACAGCCCGTGAGGGGTATAATCACGCATCACGCAGTACAAATCCGTCCAGGGGGACGTAACGCTGGACCATCAGCACATGCAGTTATTGTCAGCCTGCGGGCATGACACTGTGTCACGATCATCATTGAATGCAGTTCCGACAGCCCGTGAGGGGCATAATCACGCATCACGCAGTACAAATCCGTCCAGGGGGACGTGACGCTGGATCATCAGCACATGCAGTTTCAAACGGCCTGAGGGCACGTCACTAGGCTACATCAAACACAGAATATTCAGACAGCCGTGTGGGGCGTAACTCGGCGTCACATCGAAGACAGTTACCAGTACTCCTTGAGGGGAGAAACGCTGTGTTACACCGCAGAAGTAATATCCGATAGCCATAGGCGTCGCAGTATTAACGACTTGCTTGCCTCCATAAGGAGTGGTCAAGAAGAAATTTAAAGTATCGCCGTATTGAAAGAGTAGGAAAATCCTAGTTACAGGATTTAGGCCCGACTGTATACAAGTTATAGTGAAAGTTCGTAAGATATAGTCAGAGCAGGCTGCGAACGTCGGACTTAAAGGCGATAGGTCGTTAAAGAGACGAACGAATAGATCATAACGTACGGAAGTACCGTACCAGAAAGATAAACTGTCATTTAAATTAAAGAACCCAAAAAGGGAAGAACAGAATAAGGTTCGGAACGTACATCAGAAACGTAGGAGTGCTAGAATCGATCAAATAGAGAAGATAGGAGACTATAAACCTTATCTCCAGAAAGCAGGCGAACTATTCTAAAAGTACTAGACTCGAGAAGTACTAGTTGCTATAAACTAAATCTATAGGTCATTGAGGAGACCTCGATCCGAATAGACTTTCGCTAGGATCGATAAACAGATCTACAAAGAAGCCGTTCAAGCTAGATAAATAGCCGGTCATCCAGGATAGGAGTAGAAGAATTTGGGTTCCAGGGAACAGTAGATGTTTCGAGACTTTCGTTATTCTGCAGGATAGGAAGCCGACATCAAATAAATTTCACCCTTGGAAACGGGAAATTAAGAAGGTCACGTGTGATAGGCTCAGAAATACGGCCTAGTGATCAAAAATTGTGAAGTGTAAATTTATCAAGATTGTGTGTTAAATTAATATTTTTAGTGTTTATTATGTGTTCAAAAGGGACACATCAGTGTATAAAAATGTCGTTAATGTTAAGTGTCTTAAATATATGTCAAAAAGTGTTTATACATAAGATGAATTCCTTTAATATGGAGTAAAAAGTTCAAAGTGGGCCCAAAATGAAGCACCGCACAAGAATAAAGATCATGGGACGATCTTAAAAACATGTGAGTACTGAATTTCATTCTATTTTGGTGTCAGAAATTGGTTGTGTACAAATCCACCGGAGTTTTTGAGTAAAAGGGATATGTTTTAATAAATAAATACTGAATAAGCAAGAACGTGGTCTGAACAATAATAGAAAATTTGAGAAATTATAAATGATTATGTAAAGAATAAATCCCGTAGAGGAAATAAGTGAATAAAATGTTAATGTATTTAACAAATGTCATAAGAGCAAGCGAAATATCAGTAATTATCATGAAAGATACTCAAATAAAGTAAAGTTGAGATATGAAAGAAATAGCTTTTGAGCTTGTGTAAAGAATAAAGATAATAATAATAATAATTAAATATGGAAATATTAAATAAAGATCAAATAAATTGATGTGAACATAAGAGCGTTAAAGCCTTAATGTATGTGTAAGATATGATGTTCAAGGGAATATTTTAAAAGGGAGCGATTTATCGGCAACGGAAAAGATTAATATAAGAATTAAAATAATATGAATTGTTACTAATGAGATTTATCAGTTCTTGGGAAGACAATTCGGCTTAAAATAATGCATAGTGCAAAAGAGCGCAAATAAGATTAAAATGTCACGCTAGGAACGCGTAGTGGTTAAATACTTGGTAAATTACTTATGGAGGGTAGTTGATTGCAGTGAATTGATAATTGTATAAGTCCTCTATTTGTGACGTAGTATCACGAGGCATTGTGTATGTATTTGAAAGGGAGCTAAAATATGGTATTATTGAGCGTATGTCATATGGGCCACGGCCGACTTTAAATCGCATTTTGTATAAGTCCTCTGTAAGGGAATGGTTCCCGAGGCATATGAAGAGATTCGAACGCAGAATCTTCTTATGATAAAAGCCCCTAAATTCTTCGTCGTCGAATGTGTATTAATCTTCCCAATCAATGAGGACCCTCTCATAATTAATAAATGCCAAGGTTACGAAAGTGGTCTTTGAACCAAAGAATAGTTGTTTGAATGAATACGGTACAGTAAAAGCCTGGTCTCTCCTCAGAACTGAATATAATGTGAAGGTTTGTTTTGAAAGCCTTGGAAATAAGCTACTAACGTGGGTTAGACAGGGAGTCGCCGTCACCCTCCGTGTCATAAATCGCGCCCGAGTAGAAGGGTCTAGCTCTCTAAGAGCGAGAGGGGCCAGAAACCGTCTCGTAAGATGTTGTAAAGAGAAATGAATACACCAGGAGTGTTTAAAGTTGTTAACGACCCGGGCGTTGAACCGAGGTCCTTGTAGATTGATATTTTCGTTTGCCTGTTCAGATCGTAGTTTCTTATATGAAAGTAGTCTTATAAAATATAAGAGATAAATAACAATCCCTATTGTAGTGTTGGATAGACGTAGGATTCCACGAGTTAATTGAAGACAACTAAGTTTCGGGAGTAACTATAGTTTTTTGACTGTGTCAAGTATCTTCACGCTCTGGAGTACACAATTGATTTCCTGATTACCTTAATATATTTGTGAAAATAAAGAGAGATGATAACAACTGAATGTGTGGACATGCCAAAAATATTGAGTTAGATAATTAACATACATTTTAAATGTAATTATAAATTTGTTTTTGAGAATTATGAAGATATAAAGGATAGTATTTGAGGTGTACAAGAATGACACCATGATTATGTAAAGCATGGAGCCAAAAGAGCTCGGAGTTATATAAAACTTACAGTGATGCTTTATGGAAGTAAGACTAAGTAGGAATTGTTGGTTTATGTGAAAACCATATGTTTGAATACAATATTTGTTTTATTTATATTTGTGATTCCTTGTTCATTTGGAGCAAGTAGATGATTATGGGTCAGTAATTAAATTGTTAAAGTGTTTGTAGCGCCATTAATTTTATTAATTAAATGTGTTAAAATAGGAATTGATTTTGTTGTTATTTTTGCAAGTGTATCCTCTATTTAATCCAAAATATGTGAGTCACAGAGTGGGGGAACTTACCGCTGCCCCGAAAATTCCAAATTGAGCTACGCTGGTATACTGTGATTGGCATATTTCTTGCTAAAAGGGCACATGGGGGTCGTATAAGTAATGTGCTGGATTAATAACTAGAGGAACACTTAAGACGGTCATATCATGTAAAGTAAAGTAATGATAGGTGTAGCTACAACATAAAATCTTAACTGACCGCATGGGTCCCTAGAAACTCATACCGAGCAGCCCTGTAATATATTAACAACCCCCTAGCAAACATTAACATGGCGCCCAGTACGCAGGGCTGAGTTTTCCTAGGGAAAACCCGAGTTTTCTCGAAAAATCAAAATTTTCATTTTTTTGAAAAAATGGTTTTTCGAAATTTTAAATTTTAAATACTTCCATAAAGGTTTATGAAATTGAATAAAGGTATCAAAAGGGTACGTTGTAAGTGAATACCCGTACCAAAGTAATATTTTAAAAGAAATTGGGACACACTAATTCAGAGTATCATCTCTCAAGCATGTACTAGTGTGGTGGGATTAGTGGCCCACTGTATTCTCATAAGATGGCATTGAGTGAAGAAGTGCAACGGCTCTTGGAGGCCATAAACAATAAGTTGGATAGCCAACAGACTGAAAATAAAGAAGGGTTAGGATCTATAAACAATAAGTTGGACAGCCAACAGGAGGAAAATAACCAAAAGTTAGGATCCATAAATGAAAGTTTGGAGTCAATAAAAACTGATAGTGCTAATATGGGAACTAAATTAGTAAATATCGAAGTTAAAACTGATACCATGGGAACCAGATTAGAAGCTATCGAAGTTAAAAGTAATACCATGGGAACTAAATTAGAAGCTATCGAGACTAACTGTGTAACAATGAACAATGAAGTAAAGGCTGAGATAGATAAAATAAATAACAAGTTCCAAGGTTTTGACACTAAGTTTGTGGACAAGTTAACTGAGTTAAAAGGGGAAATCACAATTAAAATTGAAAATGAAAACAAAGCACTTCAGTCAGGATTGCAAGACCAAATAAATATCTTGAAGGATAGCACGGAAAAATCCCAAACAGCATGTCAAGGAAATTTTGAAATTTTGAATAAAAGTTTGAGTTCCATGGAAACTAAAATGAGTAATATGGAGGGAAATGTAAAAGCATGTGAGGAGAAACTTGTAACCCAGATCCAAGGTGTGCAGAAAGAATTGAAAGCTCAGATAGAATCTAACAAGAATATTTGTGAACGTTCCCGGGATGAAATAAAACAAAGCGTGAATGAGCTAGGAGATAGATTTAAAGGGGTTGAGAAAAAAATGGGAGAACTTGAGGGAAAGGTCAATGAAGTTCAGACTGAGGTAACTGAGATGAAAAATCAAAATATAAAGGATGCGCGGGATATGAAAGGTCAATTTGAGCTGTTTACCGGGCAGGTAGATGATAACTTAAAGAAGTATGAGGGTGAAATAAATCGAAGATTAGGTATCTACGAGGGGCATCTCCAGAATGAAAGAAAACAGCGAGAGGGCGAAAATAAGGATAACACCCATAAGATAGATGAAATAAGTCAGGGTATTAATGAGGTTCAGGAAACCATCGGAACATTAAAGGTCGAAATAGGAAAAACTCATAAGGAAGTAGGCCAGATCCAAAATGACTTGATGATATTAAATAAGAATCAAGAGAAAACAGAGAAAAAACTTGAAGGAATTAAAGGGGATATGGTCAAAGAACACAGAGAGATGGAGAAGAAAATAGAAAAAATACGAGAAGACCTAGATACTAGAGGTGACAGGAAACCAGAAATGATAGACCAAAAGGTCATGATCTTTAAGAAAGAGGTAGAAGAACAATTAAATGAATTCAGGGATAGTTACAGGGATGAGAAATTCCAATCCAAAAAGGTAGAGGAAGATATTAAAAGGAATCAAGAAAGAATTCAGAATGAATTAAGATCCCGATTAGAGAGGACTGAACATAAGAATAGTCAAATGGAAATCCAACTTATGGCTAATGAAGAAAGTGCCCGAAGGGAAAGGAAGTTAGAATTTGAGAATCAGGAGGAGTTTCCAAAGACAGGATGGGTAGATTCTAGTGAACAAGGCACAGATACGGAGAGGGACTTAGGAGGGGAAAGCCCTTATAAGAACCCAGGATATCCGATGGCGATGTCAACCCCGTACATGAATCAGACAAATGGCCAGATAATAAACATTATTAAATCCAATGAGGACAGACCAGTAAAGTTTACGGGTAATAACATGTCTATTACTCCAAAATACTGGTTAAAAGAAGTGGCAGAGTATCTCAACGAAATGAAGGTTCCTCAGGATCGGAGACTGAGAGCGATTGAAAAGCTGTTGGCAGGTGATTGTCTCACCTGGTTCAGAAGCTTCAGATACACCTTTGATACGGTGGAAGGCTTTAGGGAAGCATTTTTAAAACGATATTGGGCAGCAGATGTCCAAGAGAATTAAGGCTAGATCTGTACTCTAGGAAGTACAGCACCAATGCACCTACTAAATACTAGGAATTTTTCACCGCTCAGCTGTGTAAATTCCGCGAACTGGATATTGCTCCGACAGAAAACGACCTGTGTGCCGCCATTGCAAGACAGCTTCCGTATGAGATTCAGAGGCTGCTAATCTCATCCAAAGCCAGAAGTGCTGTGGAAGTGGAAAGTGTATTACGTCAATTAGATATGACGACTTCGCACGTAACTCCTCGGCATCAAAGACAAACTGAGCAAGTACACATGGCCAGCAGTCAGGAAACTGGAGAAAAACCAGCGACCAGGAATCAGTCCACCAGCACGGATACTCAAGGACTAGAGCGAGAGTATGGGCACCAGGAGCCTAGAAGGATACAGCCATATTACAGGGGAGGATATCGAGGAAGAAATCCTAGAACTACGGGTTATAGGCAACAAGAAAGCCGACCCTATAACAATAACCATCAAAGGCAAGAAAACAGAAAGAAATGGGAGAATTATCCCAGAAGAAATGTAAGGCCAGACGATAGGGATGATGAATATCGGGCCGAAATAGAAGAAAGATATCAGGAAAGTCTTCGTTATATGAACGAAAGACCAGATGAACCTGATAGGCAAAAAGTCCGTTGGAGTGAGGCAATCAAGAACCGGAAATCACCCGACCGACTAGACGGAGCTCAAAGCTTGGAACTACAAGCTCAATTAAAGAATGAGGGAAAAGGGAGCCCTCAGGATAAAAAAAACTCCAAATTTAAATTGTCAAAAGTGGAAACATACCAGGAGCTGGGAGGAGGTAGAAATTGTAAATTGGATAGCCAGACCAGATGAATTAATTAACGAGGATGTGGAAGGAATCCCACCTGTTAAAAGAGAACTACCTATAATTATGCTTAGGATAGAAGGATTACTGGTCAGAGCATTGATTGATACTGGATCCACAATAAGTCTAATTACACAAACCCTTTTAAATGAATTGGAAACAAGGGGCCGAGTACTAAAGATTCCCACATCAAGTGTAAAGATTAAGGGAATTATCCCTGAAAAATCTTTGACATGTAAATTTCAGGTATACATTGATCTGATCATGGGTAACGCTGAAATTTCGCAGTGCTTTTTGCTGGTAAATCAATTACCGTATAATGTCATATTAGGTATTGATTTTATCCGTGAGAACAAGGTCATTATAGACCTAGCGCAAAACTGCATTAGAATTCAAAGAGAGGATGTGGACGAGCAAAATATTAACTTACAGGAACAGGATGCGAAAATAGAAGAACAGGTATGGCATATGGAAGAAGTGAGTGAGGAAGATTATAAGGACATAGAAAAGATATTTGAAGTCCTCAACATAGAACTCGAAGATAATGTGGAAAATGAGTTCGAGACCAACCTGTCAGGAAAAGTGGAGGAAGCTAAAGTCAGCCTCGAAATTAAGGAACAGTTAAAGAAATTATTATTGGATTATAAGGACGTATTTGATTCCAAGCCAGGAAAGATTGAAAATTTTAAATACGCGTTCCAAGTCAATGATTGGGCACCGTTCAAACAAAAACCATACCCGGTTGCGGAAAAACATTACCCACAAACTAAGAAAACACTGCAGGAAATGATGAATGCAGGTGTTATAGAAAAGATGGCGACACCATATGTTAGTCCATTAGTGGTTGTGGGTAAACCGGATGGCTCAGTAAGGGTGTGTTTAGATGCCAGAAATTTAAATGCAAAAATCATACCAGAAAATGATTCGGCACCACCCATAAAAGAAATACTGAGGAAGTTCAAAGGCAAGAAGATTTTTACAAATATTGACATGACTTCTTCGTATCATCATCTCGAACTGGAAGAGAAAACCAGCTTGTTGACTGGATTTCAGTTCGACCAACAAACATATTGTTTTAGAAGATGTCCGTTTGGATTGAAGACCGCAGGATCTGCATTAATAAGAGCGCTTGATCGAAACCTGTCAGAGGAAGTGAAAGATTGCACTATCCGATACGTGGACGACATCTTGCTTACCTCGGAGAACATTGAGGAACATTTAGAAAATTTGAAGAAATTATTGGAAGACTTAAGAAGGGCAAATTTTAAAATAAATTTAAAGAAGTCGAATTTTTGTCAAAGGCAAGTGACATTTTTAGGGCATGTGATTGCTAAGGATGGTGTTAAACCAAATCCATGCAAATTGGAATCGATAAGGGATTTTCCAAGGCCGTTGAAAGTGAAGAACGTTCGCCAGTTTTTGGGATTGATTGGGTTCTTCTCAGGACATTGTCCATCATACACCAAAACTGTCGCACCACTACAGGACCTTCTGAAGAAGGGGGGCAAGTGGAAATGGACGGAGGAAGCAGAAAAAGCATTTGTAGAGGCCAAGGAAATGCTCTTAAATTACGTGAAGCTAGGATATCCTGATTTTAATCAGAGATTTATTATTCAAACAGACGCATCCCAGATTGGAATAGGGGCAATGCTATATCAGGAGAACCCGGAAAACCCTGATAAGAAAAACTATCTAGCTTTCACAAGTAGGAGACTGAAACCACACGAGAAAAATTATACGATCAGCGAGATCGAGCTGTTAGCGATATTGCACGCGTTGCAATATTGGCGGAAGATCGTATATGGGTTTCAGGTCATTCTAAGGACGGATCATAAAGCCTTAACCTTTTTGATGAAGACTGATTTATCCACTCAAAGGTTGATGCGTTGGGCTTTATACATTCAACAATTTGATGTCAAGATAGAGTACTGCCCAGGAAAAGAAAATATAGTTCCAGACTACTTAAGTAGACAGCCAGAGTCCACAGAAGAGGAAGTAATGGCTATAGATTTGGAAGACAGGGATCAGCGTACTCTTAATGAGTTAAGAAGCATTAGTCAAAGACAACGTGAGGATCCATGGATGAACATGCTCATATCTTTCCTTGAGGGAAGCTTGATAAGAGGAACACCAGCGTACACGGAAGCTGATAAGATAGCTCAAGACTACACGTTTTATAATGGATTGTTATATAAGTTTGTAGACTCTGACCATACAAAATTAAGGATTGTTGTACCTGCAATTTTGCAGAGGAAAATAGTATGGTTAGCCCATAGATCGTTCGGACATATGGGAGTCGACAAAACAGTCTCGATGCTGAAAGAAGCATTTGTATGGCCGAGACTGAGAGAAACTGTAAGGGACACGTTAAAGACATGTGATCTATGTCAAAGGATCAAACCTAATGCATTTCTGATGAGACAGAAGCCTATACCATTGTTGCCCGAAAGGCCCGGCCAGATCATATCTATTGATAATTTTGGACCTTTGCCAAAGGCAAGAAGAGGAAATCGACACATAATGGTGGCTATGGATGTCTTCACTAAAATGGTTGTCCTTGCTCCCATACAGAAGACTAGTACCAAACAGGTGTTAAAACGACTTAAAGAAAAAGTGATACCGATTCTGGGGAAACCTGAGAATTTGTTGTCGGATCACGGCAGTTGTTTCACCAGTGTAGAGTTCAGACGAGAATTAGAAAGACTTGGAATACGTCAGATTTTGTCAAGTATTCGCCATCCTGAGGCAAACCCTGTAGAACGAGTTATGAGAGAAACGGCCAAGTATTGTAGAATATACTGTGCCGAAGAAAATTGGAAGTGGATAGATATCTTGGATATTATCGAATTTTGTATAAATAATACGATCCATGAATCCACAGGAGAGGTACCCATAACGTTACATCGGAATGAGCAACCAGAAAGACCTTGGAGTCCGGTAATTCCTAGGCCAGCAGACGCCCAGCCTGGAAGAGATGTACGCATTAGAAGAGCCTTTGAGCATCTAAAAGCTCAAGCTGACAGGCGGCAGAGAAGAAATAGGCATAAGAGGTATCATCGACCATTATTAGCAGGAGAAATGGTGTTAGTAAAAAGACCAGCCATTTCGGATCCAGGGAACCGTGTGTACAAGAAATTCCAGAAAATGTAGCACGGACCATATCAAATAATCAGAGATTTGAGGAATAACGCATATAGAATTCGGCACTGTGAAACGGATCACGAAGTGACCATGAATTCAGCAAATTTGAAATTATATTACCCTCCCGAAGATTTTGATGAAGAAACTGAACAAGCCCTGGTTATGGAAACATGTAGAGATGAATCCGCTTTTGACATAAACAAGAATAAGGAAGAAATAGAAAATAGAGCTCAAGCATTCGAGTGCGAATGCGAATTGGAGAAATTATATTGGGAAATTAAAGAAATAATTGAATTTATTGAAGAAGAAAATTCCAATTTAAGAAAAGAAAATGATGAAATAAGGAAACGGGTAGGGATTGACCAAACCCGTAAGGAAGAATGAGGTTCTGGGGACTTAATGTCCAGACAAATAAAGAAAGAAAGAAAGGGTAGGGACAGAGCATACCCGACCTACACAATTACCGGATACGACTTTAAAGAAGTAAAAACAATGTAAGGTACGGACAACGTTATCATGGCTTCGACGAATAAAGAAATACAAGTTTAAATTGAAATAAAAATCCTCAAAAATTTTCGAAAATTTATTTACCTAAGGAGGGGAGAGATGAACCCATGTGCCATCAGGTCCATGGATGGTCGAATCCATGCATTTGAGGAAGAAATCAAAGAAGCGTATAGTTTCTAATGTAACTTAAAGAAAGATCCAGCTAGGAGGCCAGTATAAGGTTGTGCAACCAACGAGGACCAGGTGTTCGAGAGGATGATATCATCCCTCTTGACATTCAGAAGGGAGCGAGTCACGAGTATTAATAACCGAGTGGAAATTTCCCAGGATTAGACAAGGAGGCCTGAATCGGAATTCGAGCTGACGTTGCTGGAAAATGACAACACCGCTTATGCGCCAGGAGAGGAATAATTAAATTTAACCCGTTTACAAGTATAATAATGAGTAAACAAGTACAGCACAGTGAATCATTTTGAATGAGAGATTTTTCAGTAAAGAGAAGCCATTTAATAATTGCGCAGGAGAAAACTGCTAACGCAAGACGACGTCATTGGGGAATTACCGAAGCCTGTGTGGAGGGGAGAGGGCAAAAGAAATGTAACACCCACACATCTGAGGACGAGAAATTAATTAATATCTCCGAATTGCACGATCGATTCTTAGGGGCAATGAGATTATTTGACATTGAGAAGACGAGCTTTCGGAAGGTATAATTTTTATATTTGTGGCACCATTATTTTAGAAGTTGACCACAGAAAAGGCTAGAGTCTTATTTTTTTGTAGTAAAATAGTATAAAGCTTCGGGCTTCACCAAGCCAATCATGCAGTCTCGAACAGCCCGTGAGGGGTATAATCACGCATCACGCAGTACAAATCCGTCCAGGGGGACGTAACGCTGGACCATCAGCACATGCAGTTATTGTCAGCCTGCGGGCATGACACTGTGTCACGATCATCATTGAATGCAGTTCCGACAGCCCGTGAGGGGCATAATCACGCATCACGCAGTACAAATCCGTCCAGGGGGACGTGACGCTGGATCATCAGCACATGCAGTTTCAAACGGCCTGAGGGCACGTCACTAGGCTACATCAAACACAGAATATTCAGACAGCCGTGTGGGGCGTAACTCTGCGTCACATCGAAGACAGTTACCAGTACTCCTTGAGGGGAGAAACGCTGTGTTACACCGCAGAAGTAATATCCGATAGCCATAGGCGTCGCAGTATTAACGACTTGCTTGCCTCCATAAGGAGTGGTCAAGAAGAAATTTAAAGTATCGCCGTATTGAAAGAGTAGGAAAATCCTAGTTACAGGATTTAGGCCCGACTGTATACAAGTTATAGTGAAAGTTCGTAAGATATAGTCAGAGCAGGCTGCGAACGTCGGACTTAAAGGCGATAGGTCGTTAAAGAGACGAACGAATAGATCATAACGTACGGAAGTACCGTACCAGAAAGATAAACTGTCATTTAAATTAAAGAACCCAAAAAGGGAAGAACAGAATAAGGTTCGGAACGTACATCAGAAACGTAGGAGTGCTAGAATCGATCAAATAGAGAAGATAGGAGACTATAAACCTTATCTCCAGAAAGCAGGCGAACTATTCTAAAAGTACTAGACTCGAGAAGTACTAGTTGCTATAAACTAAATCTATAGGTCATTGAGGAGACCTCGATCCGAATAGACTTTCGCTAGGATCGATAAACAGATCTACAAAGAAGCCGTTCAAGCTAGATAAATAGCCGGTCATCCAGGATAGGAGTAGAAGAATTTGGGTTCCAGGGAACAGTAGATGTTTCGAGACTTTCGTTATTCTGCAGGATAGGAAGCCGACATCAAATAAATTTCACCCTTGGAAACGGGAAATTAAGAAGGTCACGTGTGATAGGCTCAGAAATACGGCCTAGTGATCAAAAATTGTGAAGTGTAAATTTATCAAGATTGTGTGTTAAATTAATATTTTTAGTGTTTATTATGTGTTCAAAAGGGACACATCAGTGTATAAAAATGTCGTTAATGTTAAGTGTCTAAAATATATGTCAAAAAGTGTTTATACATAAGATGAATTCCTTTAATATGGAGTAAAAAGTTCAAAGTGGGCCCAAAATGAAGCACCGCACAAGAATAAAGATCATGGGACGATCTTAAAAACATGTGAGTACTGAATTTCATTCTATTTTGGTGTCAGAAATTGGTTGTGTACAAATCCACCGGAGTTTTTGAGTAAAAGGGATATGTTTTAATAAATAAATACTGAATAAGCAAGAACGCGGTCTGAACAATAATAGAAAATTTGAGAAATTATAAATGATTATGTAAAGAATAAATCCCGTAGAGGAAATAAGTGAATAAAATGTTAATGTATTTAACAAATGTCATAAGAGCAAGCGAAATATCAGTAATTATCATGAAAGATACTCAAATAAAGTAAAGTTGAGATATGAAAGAAATAGCTTTTGAGCTTGTGTAAAGAATAAAGATAATAATAATAATTAAATATGGAAATATTAAATAAAGATCAAATAAATTGATGTGAACATAAGAGCGTTAAAGCCTTAATGTATGTGTAAGATATGATGTTCAAGGGAATATTTTAAAAGGGAGCGATTTATCGGCAACGGAAAAGATTAATATAAGAATTAAAATAATATGAATTGTTACTAATGAGATTTATCAGTTCTTGGGAAGACAATTCGGCTTAAAATAATGCATAGTGCAAAAGAGCGCAAATAAGATTAAAATGTCACGCTAGGAACGCGTAGTGGTTAAATACTTGGTAAATTACTTATGGAGGGTAGTTGATTGCAGTGAATTGATAATTGTATAAGTCCTCTATTTGTGACGTAGTATCACGAGGCATTGTGTATGTATTTGAAAGGGAGCTAAAATATGGTATTATTGAGCGTATGTCATATGGGCCACGGCCGACTTTAAATCGCATTTTGTATAAGTCCTCTGTAAGGGAATGGTTCCCGAGGCATATGAAGAGATTCGAACGCAGAATCTTCTTATGATAAAAGCCCCTAAATTCTTCGTCGTCGAATGTGTATTAATCTTCCCAATCAATGAGGACCCTCTCATAATTAATAAATGCCAAGGTTACGAAAGTGGTCTTTGAACCAAAGAATAGTTGTTTGAATGAATACGGTACAGTAAAAGCCTGGTCTCTCCTCAGAACTGAATATAATGTGAAGGTTTGTTTTGAAAGCCTTGGAAATAAGCTACTAACGTGGGTTAGACAGGGAGTCGCCGTCACCCTCCGTGTCATAAATCGCGCCCGAGTAGAAGGGTCTAGCTCTCTAAGAGCGAGAGGGGCCAGAAACCGTCTCGTAAGATGTTGTAAAGAGAAATGAATACACCAGGAGTGTTTAAAGTTGTTAACGACCCGGGCGTTGAACCGAGGTCCTTGTAGATTGATATTTTCGTTTGCCTGTTCAGATCGTAGTTTCTTATATGAAAATAGTCTTATAAAATATAAGAGATAAATAACAATCCCTATTGTAGTGTTGGACAGACGTAGGATTCCACGAGTTAATTGAAGACAACTAAGTTTCGGGAGTAACTATAGTTTTTTGACTGTGTCAAGTATCTTCACGCTCTGGAGTACACAATTGATTTCCTGATTACCTTAATATATTTGTGAAAATAAAGAGAGATGATAACAACTGAATGTGTGGACATGCCAAAAATATTGAGTTAGATAATTAACATACATTTTAAATGTAATTATAAATTTGTTTTTGAGAATTATGAAGATATAAAGGATAGTATTTGAGGTGTACAAGAATGACACCATGATTATGTAAAGCATGGAGCCAAAAGAGCTCGGAGTTATATAAAACTTACAGTGATGCTTTATGGAAGTAAGACTAAGTAGGAATTGTTGGTTTATGTGAAAACCATATGTTTGAATACAATATTTGTTTTATTTATATTTGTGATTCCTTGTTCATTTGGAGCAAGTAGATGATTATGGGTCAGTAATTAAATTGTTAAAGTGTTTGTAGCGCCATTAATTTTATTAATTAAATGTGTTAAAATAGGAATTGATTTTGTTGTTATTTTTGCAAGTGTATCCTCTATTTAATCCAAAATATGTGAGTCACAGAGTGGGGGAACTTACCGCTGCCCCGAAAATTCCAAATTGAGCTACGCTGGTATACTGTGATTGGCATATTTCTTGCTAAAAGGGCACAATATATATATATATATGTATACTAGCAGAAGTACCCATTCTTCGAACGGTCGTCGGTATTAATAACCAGACGTAATCAATTGAGCTAAGCCTCCGTGGCTTAGGCGGCAGCACGCCGGCCTCTCACCGCTGGGTCCGTGGTTCAAATCCCGGTCACTCCATGTGAGATCTGTGCTGGACAAAACGGAGGCAGACAGGTTTTTCTCCGGGTACTCCGGTTTTCCCTGTCAAAATTTCATTCCAGCAACACTCTCCACTATCATTTCATTTCATCTGTCATTCATTTAATCATTGCCCCAGAGGAGTGCGTCAGGCCTCGGCAGCCGGCTCAGTTCATATCCTCGCCGCTACATGTGGGCTTCATTCATTCCATTCCTGACCCGGCCGGAGACTGGGAGCAGGCTGTGGATTTTCATTTTCAATCAATTGAGCTACTGTTGCAATGGTTAGGGGCTTGGAACCTGTTTGTCGACAAAGATAAATGATTAGTTGAAATATGCTCTGAAACTAATTTACCTAACGTGTACTTCCCGACGTGAAAATAAAATTGAAAACCTCGTAGACGAAATGCAATACACATCACACAAAAACTGACCCACACTGTTGTGTCAAGTGCGCATCCAGAGGAAGACCCCTTTAATAAATTATAGAGGCTTGTAGTGCATGAAAATTCAGGTTTTTTAGCCTCCAATGGCCCAAATTCCTAAAAGAAAAAAAAAACAATAAAAATAAACTATTTCAATTCAGGAAATTTGAAAATAATGTTGCTGTATGAAGATATAATAGACCTTCTGTACGAAACATCGCACGTTTAAGTCTAGCGAAAAAATCGGGGGTACCTCTTGACCCCCTTAAGCGCATTGATGGATTTTACAGTTTTTGTTGGTTCCGTGATAATCTTATAGCCATTTGCAAACTTCCACAGAAATTTAATAAATGGAGTGGCATTACTTCTTGCAGAAATAGATGGAAAGTTGGATGTACGGTTTTGAGACACTGTTGTCATGGTTACAGGCTTGCATTCCTATATTAGTTTATTAAGTGAAATTAGTTTTCTGGGAATATCCCAGAAACTCTCGGGTTTAGATCATTAAAATGTAGTTTTCGAGGATCCTTTACGGCTGTTTAGGGGCCCCGAGTTTTTTTTTCTGACACCAAGAGTCTGAAAATGAGCTTTGTGTCGTCATTGTAGGCCGTAGTGTCATCATCATCCTCTTGCACAGTTTCCAGCCACTGGCCGGGTCTGTTTGGAACACAGGCCACTCCAACGTCTTCTGTCTTCCCACCATCTCTCAGCCTCCACCCCTGTCCAGTCTTCTCCTCTCTTCTTCACGCTTTCTTCCATCCCTTTCAGCCACCTGTCTCTCGGTCTTCCTCTCGGTCTCTTTCCTTCCCACTTCGTCCCGTGTGTCCTCCTGGGTATCCTCTTATCCTCCATTCGTTTTACATGTCCATACCATCTAAGTCTAGATTTCTCTATACCATCCCGTAATGGTTCCTCCTTTATTAATTCTCTGGTCCTCTCATTTCTTATTCTGTCCATCTTTGTAGCTCCAATACTGCTTCTCAAGAACCTCATCTCACTGGCCTGTATTTTGCTCTTCTCCCTTCCTTTCATAGCCCAGGTCTACGATGCATACGCCAGTATAGGGACATAGTACGTCGATATATGATCTTTTTTCTGTTCTGAGGGACATCCTTGCTCCATAACATACTTCTCACACTCCTCCGGAATGCTTCTGCCTGTCTCCCCTGCTAATTTTTTCTCTATCGTTTCTTCCGCTATCTTGTATCAGGCTTCCCAGATACTTGAAACTCTCCACTTTCTTCAGCTGTTCCCCACCAATTGTTATTCCCGTTGTGGTTCTTTCCTTCTTCCTTGTTGTGATCACCATCTCGCTCTTATTTATGTTAAATTTCATCCCATATCCTTGTATTAATCCTTCCCACACGTCCAACTGTTCCTTTACCTCCTCCTCCTTGTTTCCCCAAATTATCAAATCAACCGCTAACACCATTGCTTTCATCTTTCCTTCCCCAATTACTTGTGCCACTCGGGTCATTATGTCATCCATCACCACAATGAAAAGTAACGGTGCCAGTGCACTTCCTTGTTTCAGGCAGTTTCTCTGTTCCACCCAGTCCGATCTCTCTCCTCCCACTTTCACACAGCTCACGCTTCCCATGTACATCTCCTGTATCCTCCTTATAGTCCATTTTTCTACTCCTCTATCCTCCAGGGACTTCCACACTTTGTTTCTGCATACACTGTCATATGCTTTCTCAATGTCCAGGAAGGCCATCAGTAGATCTGTTCCATACTCATAGTGCTGTTTTTGTAACTTCCTTACAGCAAAAATCAAATCCACTGTGGACCATCCTGCTCTGAAGCCATGTTGTTCTTCCCTCATCCCTCCTTCTATCCTTGTCCTAATTCTCCTTTCCAAAACTTTCTCAAACATCTTTGCCCAATGACTCATCAGTTTTATTCCCCGATAGTTTCTGCATTCTGTTCTACTACCTTTCTTGAAGCTCGGGACAACTATTCTCTTTTTCCAGGCCTCTGGGGTCTTCCTTTCCGTAGTGTAAAAGTAATAATTATAATAATATTATAACAATATAGGGATAGGGATATAATAGACCTTCCGTAGCACCCCAGCACGTGTAAATCACGAGAAAAAATTCTAGAGCACCCCTTGACCCCCTTAAGCGCTTTATATGTATTGATGAATTTTACAGCTTAATTTGGTTCCGTTATAACCTTCTAGCCGTTTGCAAACTATCTCATTAATGTAACAAATGGAATTGTATTGCGTCTTACAGCAATAGATGGACCTGTGAGTTTCTGTTGCCATGGTTACCGGCTAGCTTTCGTTCATTATTGTATTAGATGAAATTAATTTTCTGGAAATATCTCAAAAACTGTTGGTATTTGGGCCTTAAAATGTGGTTTTTGGGGGCCCTTTAGGGCCCCCGAGTTTCGTTTCTCACATTGAGGGGCTGAAAATGAGCTTTGTCTCGCTCTTCTACACCTATTTCAGCAAGTATTTTAAGGGGGTAGGCCTCCTTTTATGAGAGGTACAGAGAAGAGTTTCATCAATGATTAGTGGCGTGCCTCTGAAGGATATCTGTACCAAATTTTACGTTGATCCACCCAGCCGTTCTCGAGTTATGAGGGAACTACCACTTTGTCCACAGACAGACAAACAGACATACATACAGACAGACAGACAGACAGACAGACAGACAGACAGACAAAACATTATTTTCGCGCACATCCGTCATAAAACAGTCTAAAACGCGTAAATAACGCAAATTTCCGTATAAATTCAGAAAAAACAGACAAACTTTCATTGTTTTATATATATATAGAGAGTTAGATATGTATATATATATATATAAATATATATATATATATATACATATATATATGTATATCAGTTTCTTGTGGACACGATAACTGCCGTAATTTTGCACCAATCACTTTGAATTTTTTACCGAATATGTATACCTATAAAATCTCGGTCGAGTTCGTTACTGAGCTAAATCGGTCGAAGGGGGTGAATATGGGGGACTTTTTTTTTTCGAAAAAGTGAAATATTGCTATAACTCTCTTAATATGTGAAATATAGAATCCGTTCAAAGTCCATACTATGTGTCGGATAAAGCCCAAAAATGTATGTTTAAAGAGTTTTTTTTATAGCACCAACCATTGACCAAAGGGGTGGGAAAAAGTGGGTTTTTCGGGAAACATTAATCATATCTCTCTTAATAGGCACAATATCAAACCCGTACAAAATGGACAATATTCCCCTAATAATTACCTAAAACGTTTGTCTGAAAGAATTTTTGATATGACCCACCATTACGCCAAGGGATGAGAAAAATGATTTCGAAATTATAAGAAAATGCCAAGAGCTATCAGTGGTTGCCATGGCAACACTACTAAATTGATGAGGGATGAGCCATCGGACGTTGCCATGACAACGCACTTGCACGAGATTAGATTCAGATTTCCATCTGACTAAGTGTGAAGCGGCTTCGGTGACGTAACTGGTAGCATGCTGAACTTCTATGCCCAAGGTCGCGGGTTCAAAGCCGGCCAAAGTCGTCGGATTTTCTAAGAGCGCTAAAAATCCCTCAGTATGCTTTCCTTTGGAGGGGAAGTTCCAACGTTCGTTGCGAGTTGCTGGTTGTGGTGGCATCTAGTAGCCAAGTTCACAGCTAGGTGTCGTTGACGGTAGTATCTGGTAGCAACATTAGGAACTACTGCTTGAAATTTACCGTCTGCAGTCCTTACCTGAATTACAGACTAATACAGCCATCATGATTCACACCGTTTATCAGACAGATTCTACACTCACCCAAAGTACACGGGGTTACATGACCGCGTTGTCGCAGCCCCTAAGCCCAAAATCGCTGCGGGAGATATAATTTTGCGTGAAGAAGTAACAGACCGTTACATAGTTACACATCAGTGTCGAAACCTTGCATAAGGACAGTGTGACCACAAGTATAAAAATGGACCCCAAATGACAAGAAGGTTACCGTCATCATTAGACAATAAAATGTTTAAAATATGCATAAATTGACGAAAAACAAAGTTAATTAAGCTCCAATTATAAAAAAACTTTTTCGCAATAAATGAGGTCTGATCTTTCTACAAAAACCTGTATATTCTGCCTATTTTCGCCTATCCCCGAGTTTGTCCGGTGAAATCTACCTCCGTCTTCCGGCGTGCCGAGAGGACTTTTTTTTTGGTGGAATACGTTTTTTGCGAAGGCGATCGGTTTACAGAAGATGTAAAATTAAGATTTCAGGCGCGGTTTCCTTATTCAAAGTGTCCAAACCGTGATACTGTTCGGGATTTGGTAAGTAAATTTCGTGTGACTGGCTCAGTTCACGATGTACCGGAAGCAGGCAGGCCTACGCTTCTAACAGACGAAAAACTTGATGAAATCTCCGATATAATGCTGCGTAGTCCAAGTAAATCAACACGAAAATTAACTCAACAAACAGGAATCCCTAAGTCGACAGCTCATAAAGCTGTAAGAGACAAGCTTCAGTTGTTTCCTTATAGTGGGCGATGTATGGAAGATAGACATATGCTCTCGCGGACTTTTTTGTAGAACTTTTCATGCTGAACGATTCTTACACTCATAGTATATAGATATTTTCAACGGTTTGCCCAGCGTAAGCTTTTAAACGCTCGGATGCCAGATTGTTTATCGACTTTTCCACTAAAATCGTTACTGCTCGGCTTCCTTTGATCATAAATAAATTATTTTCTACAGAAATCATACTCGATATATCCTTTACAGGATGGTGAAAACCGCATTAAAATCCATCCAGTGGTTCTCGAGTTTACCCGTAACATCCAAGTAGAGATGATGCAAGCGGCAGCCGTGCTACCAACGTAACTGCTGTAGCTAGCTCTCGCAGACGCATGTAGGCACTGCGGAGAACATTCCCGGACTCACTGTATATGCAATACTGAAAAGGAAGGAAGGAAGCTTTTAGTTTTACGTGACCATTAATCATGTGATCATGAGCCACGGGACCTCATTTTTACGTGGAATCCGAACCACAGGCGAAGTATTTAACTTCAAAAATCTCCCATGCATTAACACCTTGGTGAGAGGTCAACAGCTTGACCGCTGCGCCACCATGCCCCCTCAACACTGAAAAAACACTGAAAAACAGTGGCTTCATCTATATAGAAGTGGAAAACCATGGAAAAACACTTCCAGAATAAATGAGCTGGTGAATCGGTCCCTCCTCTTCTCAGTTTTGCCTCACGAGGCTCAATGTATCCCGTTCTAACCCGGACCTCCAGGGCGTCAGTCAAGACGCTAGGCGTTACACGACGAGGTGGTCAAACAATTATCAATACTCCTGGAATCTGTTGCAATATTTTTCTAGAATACTTTTCCTTATTTTTTAAAATTAAACAAAGCAGAGAGATATCTTTATTTTTTGTTTATTTATGTTCTTAAGTTTAAATCATTTAATTGTTTAGGATTTTCTTAATGTTTCTTTGATTAGGTAATACACTATAGAGCGTCTCAACCTTAAAAGCCAGTATGGAGTTAAATGTAGTATTTGCCTCTCACTCGCACTCCTATGTCCTGCAATTAGCTTCGTCCTCTTCTACCCCGGCGATGTTGCCATTTCCCAATAATTGAAAGTGACAAATCTAAGAAAATGTTTGCGTGGTATTATAGAGAATTTCCCGCTCTTTATGATGGTGTAAAAATAAAAGCCAAAAATAATTAACACATGGCCCAATTTTCACAATTACGATGTTTTAGCACGAATCTATAGTTTTGCATTTATAAAACTTATCACGCCATAGATAATGAACTAATGGTCGCAACAGATCAATAATTTATTTTTAGATTGCCTGATGTTGGTTGAAGATACCCTACTTCTCAGGGCAGTAATTATTTTCATAATAAGAAAGTTATGATTTTTTTTCTTAAATGTTATTTGAAAAATCTGGGATGGTGTCACATAAAAGTTAGCTAGCGAGAAAGTTTTTTGCTGTTGACTTAACGTTGGTGACAAAGCGAGAAGAAATGTTCATTAATGTCTGAAATAGTTTTTAAAACAAACCCGAGCTCAATATTAGGTAGCATTCATAAGTTATAGCACATCGCTTAGTCCTCCCGCTCAGCGCTGACGCACCGGAAAACTTTGTTTACTAACGTGGCCCGCAGGCTATCTCCCCCGACTACGTTTGAAGGAGGGTAGGTGATGATGTGAAGTAAAACTAAGAAATGAAGTGGATTTTATGTTCTTTATAAATTGTCCGCCTCGTTGCGTTCTTGGCTGTCACTGTGCTGTCACTGTGGAGGCCCGAGTTTGAATCCCAGCTCTGCCAAGAAATGTAATTCTGGTCTGAGGGCTGGAACGGGGTGTACTCAACTCCATGCGACAAAACTGAGAAGAGGCGGGTTCGATTCCTACCTCAGCCATCCTCGAAGTGGTTTCCGTAGTTTGCCTTTGTTCATCCCGGGAATTAACAAGGGTTCGTTAATGGTGCAGAGTTAACGTTTCTGTGCCAAAAAGAACACGGTAGACACACACGACAAAATGACAGGTGAAGTATATGAAAAGTGGTTCACCGAGCAATATTGTTGCTCAATGTTCCCGAAGGATCTAGCCTAGTAATAGACAATATAGGCTATCACAGCAGAGAAATATGTTCATGCTTGTCACCTTACCACACCACCGTGAACTTAATCCCATCGAAATGGTATGGGCGTAAGTGAAGAACTATATAAAATTGAACAACGTCTCGTTCAAGAAACAAGAAATGAATAATTTAATTTCGGCTGCATACCCCCACTTGACCACACAAAATTGGGTAAATTATGTGGACCAAAATATATTTTAATTATTATTATTATTATTATTATTATTATGTCATATTATAATTTATTATAACCTATGATATTCGAGAAAAAGGCCTTATCATATTCATGAATAATTGAATAATTGAAAATTATAAATTATTATAATATGTGCATTAAAATCGCGCTCAGAGCTTCGGTGTATCATAATATAAATATTGTACCGTCTTTCGCTTCAAGGCATGAGGTACAATTATATACAACAAACAATTATTTTGGAAATTTCCCGAGTTTTGCGTAAAAGCACGCCTGTATACGAGTTATGTTACATCATGTGTCCGGCCTTGCAGAACTTTGTATATACAGCAGATCTGGCATCAGCGCGCTCCATTTAATGCGTACTGTATTTTAAGGCAGAGACGCACTATAGTGACTTTGTTTCAAGTGGTGCCCGGTGGACTTGCAGCGAGACCGCTTTGCCGGCAACAGCCCGCTGCTTGCCGGCAGAGTGGAATATTCACAGATCTGAAATTCAAGTTTATTTATTTAGCGTATGGCATTACATATGAAACACACACACACACGCACAAAAAATAATAATAATAACAACAACAAATAACAATAAAAAGTACATACAAGCACAGATATCGACCTATAACCTTATGTCCAGACTATTGATCCAGTCCAGGCTCGATTGTGTAGCACTGAAAAAGTCGAGAAGCTCACCTAGGTATGCTCTTATTTTGCAGTCTTCAACAATGTGCCTGATGGTCTGATTCGATGAACCACAATCACAGCAGGGTAGCCAGACTTATCCTCTTAAGAAGATCTCCTGGTTATAATACACATGGAATTAAATGGAATTTACATTCAAGTAAACTCACTGTTCGGCATTATAACGGCCCTATAACACGAAGACGAACACATACACGTTGTCTCTCAATGTATTGAGCCCGTCTGAGCTCATGGCTCTGTGATATTTATGGAAATGTTAAGGAACATGCCATATTTGGACACGGAACGCGCCCTGGTCGAGCGCGCAGCATGCAATTGGAAATGGATGATTTCTTGACTTTGGACATGCACCCTATATTTTTTTCTGAGCACAAACTACTGCACTTTTTTATCTTAAAAGTCTCAGATTATCCCATGATTGAATTCTGTTTAAAGTACACATTACGATGTCTACGAATCATTGTTATAAGGTAAAAGGTATTTACACCGCAGATTGGCGGCAGGAAATAGACTGTCAACGACTTACGTGACAGACCGCACGCTGCATGCGAGTGCTATGATCGGGGACTATCTGTTGTAAAGCCGTCCTGAGATGACGTGCTATCTTTACTGTCCGTCCTAAGAGACGAGGAATTACAAGTCCACCTGAGGGTGAAGAATATCTAGTGAATCCGACGAAACGTTGTGAACAGTGTTATTTCGCACGAGTGTGCTGTGCTTCGCTGCGAGAAAAGTATTTATTTATTTGTGAGTGAAACAGGAATTATTTTCGTCCACGAGACGATCACCACATTATTCCGCCCACGAGGTGATGTGAAAATCTGTGAACATCTACTAAAAACTACGAGTGAATTAGAATTGCGAATGATAATTCAATTATGTGATAAATCCACCAAACGCACGTTTGAAGTGCCGAATTTTCTGTCAATTTTTGGTGATTATTTATGATATAATTGTAACACCACATTTCTTCGATTGGACTCATAAATTCTACGTCCACGAGGGTGTTAAAATACTGCACATATATCATGATCTGTAAACCATCCATGTGTGAACAAGTGCTAAATATTATCATATTCTACGATGCACTTTCGCATTAATTTTTTCGCCAGATCATTGTGTGATATTTTTGGATGATAACCAGTATTCGAATCTGTGATTGCCGACACCACGTGTCGAATAGATTCAGTGAAGCAGACAGTGAAAAGGGAAATTTATAATCAGTCTGCAAATTAAAGCCAGTGATTTGATTTTGTACTGTGCTAAATTATCTAAAATCTGTGGAACACGTGCGATTTCAACCACGATGTTATAATCTCTATGCTGAGCACGTGTACGCTGTTCTAACACTGATTACCGTCAGTGCTATGGAGTAGAACCCCATCATCATGAGAGGAATATCTTAGTAGAAGACTACATCGCAATGGCAGGAGGATCAACATCTATTTCGAGGGACATGGAGTCCAAGCATTCATCAACCCAATGGCTGAATACGAGGAGGAGATCTTGCTCGAGTGACCCACTGGAAACTTTAGAAGACTGGAACGAGGGGGATTCCATGGAAGGAGTCCATTCTGGAAAATTAGGACAACCGTCCAAGTCTCTAAACCACCTCGAATACCAAGGAATTTCCATGAGGTGTCAGTAATGTGAGTTCTCTAATTCTTCTCTCTTGTACGGGTTAGCTGTGGTTGAAGTAGATGTAGTAATTAACCGAACGCGTGACAATCAGCCAGGCAGGTTTTATAGTTAGATTTGTCTTTTCTTTTAGAGTTGAGTTTGACACTATATTTCACAGTGCACTTTGGATGTGTCACAGGACGTTACGTCCTATATTTTGGATAGACATGACCACAAACCACTTTGGTTTAGTTTGGTCGACCCTTCATGTGGGCCAGATAATTTTTGAGGAGTGGACAACCGCTCTTCTGTCATTTTCATTATGACCCATTTTTGCGACACTTCCATTGACGCCACTGTTAAGTTTTATTTATTTTTGTTGCTCTATTTTTTGAGCGTATCAGTTAATGATCGACTGTTATCATTACCCTTATAATGTGAATTAAGTTGAGTATTATTCATGTGTAGCCAGCCCCGTGGTGTTGGGGTAGCGCGCCTGCCTCTCACCCGGAGGCCCCGGGTTCGATCCCCGGCTCCGTCAGGGATTTTAAAACTGGCGTGAGGGTTGGAACGGGGTGCACTCAGCCTCGTAAGGACAATTGAGTAGCTGTCTGACAGTGAGACAGCGCCCCGATCACGAATACCAATATTAACGGCCGAGGGGACCCGACGCGCTGATCACGCGTCACCCCAATATCTGCAGGCCAAATGGCTGGGCAGCGGTCGCTTGGTCGGCCTTAGCCCGTCATGGGCTGGATAGTGCCAGGGGTTGACTATTATTCATGTGAGCTCAGAAGCCACATAAGTTCAAGTTGGAACAGAACAGGGAATTTGCAATTATTGTGCTACTCAAGCATTGATCCCCTGATACTATCGTATCATATCAGACATCTTAGCAGCTTGTAAGGCTGTCTAACTTCATTATGTTTTCGTTTAGTGTCGAGTATCAGACACATGAAAGTTTTGTATAAGAAAGAATGTAAATAGTGAGAGGAGTGATATCTCTGTCAACTCTAATGAGCTCCACAAGAAGTGGAATATCTTTTAAAATGGTTCTTTGGAAGATTGTAGCATAACCCATCATTATACTTTATATTTCTACGTGGTACAGAAGCCAGGAATCATTTATTGTTCTTTTCATTAGTGTGTGAACCAGCGTTATTCAGAATGAACTCTTTTAATATGAATTAACGCCTGTAACATGTAATTTGTCGCCCGACGCGACAGCAGTATGAGTAGAGTGTGTTATGACGCACCAGTGTGAAAGGCTTTGTCAAGCCAATGGTCTATCTTGCTCCCTAGCGAGACAAATTTTTACTGTTAGACGCACATGCGCAGACATGCATTTCTTACCGTCGGGAACTTGACTATTTTACTGGGTCAAGGCTAGTTGTGTTTTTTGTGCAACCAGATGTTTTTGCCGACGTCATTGGTCGAGCAAGTAATTAGAACGCTTCAGGAAGAGTATGATATGAGCACTATTGAGAGTGCAGGTGATTGAAAGGAAGCCTTGTTGTCTATTGTTTTGAGGTGATTATAACGCCCTGTTGGAAGGCTTTCTATGTGAGATTTGAGTGCCGTGATGCACTGTCGTTAGAGGAGTAGCCTCACGACCACTTTATTCCAGGTTTAGCCTGAAGGCTGTATAGGAGAGCTTTGCGCCCCTACAGCGTTTGTTGCAACCAAGTGATTGGTAACTTGTGTTATTGTTTTCTGGCCGTGTGAGCCGATGATTTTAGTGTTGTTCTTATAGTAGGAATACACACCGTTAAGCGTTAGGGATCCATTAGAATCGCCAGCAAACTACATAAAACTACGACAACGTAAAATAAGTTTCTAATAATAATGTTATCTAATTGTTATATAAACAAACTGCTAAATAATTACTGTAAATTAATCTTGGTCTGCATGATTGCACGAGCTGGTCGCCGATTCTATGTGGATGTGTCACATTTCCACCGGGATATGACTTTATGACTTTTGTAACATGATTTTGGGACGACGGAGCCCGCTAGGACCATTAGTACTCAACTGGTGGCACGCGACGCTCAAGCGACCCAAGTCGTGATTTTGATCACGCAGTTGCCAACATAATTGCATAGTTAGATGACCCAAAGATGCAAACAGCATTCTTGCGAGTACGTAGCTGATTAATAAGAGACCTTGTAATTGCTGTGTTCTTTTATTTATTGAGTGTGATGTAATATAACCACCTATTGTACCCTTAGCCAGTAAGATGTGTGTTTAACATTTTTGTTATGTACTGGTTGTCACATAGCTTTTGTCATAAATGTTTGCTTACTACGGTAGTCATTCGCCGTGTGTTTTGTTATTGTAATGTCAGGAATTAGCTAGCTTTATTAATGAATTAAATGTAAATTTGGGAGTGGTACCACCATACATTCTTTAGCTTGATTTATTCTTAACTTAACTTCCTTTTTCATAAGTAGCCCGTTTCATCTGTGTAGGGTGTACTTCTCGTGCCACTACCCTAGCTTTGTTGTTTTTGCTTTCTTGTAATTAGACCTTTCGTGAGGATTTTCAACTTCAATCAGTTTAGGATATTTAACCCTTTATTTTTCTTTGTTTATTAGCTTGCGGGATTAGCCCGAAATAAACCCTCCGAACTAGGCTAGGTGTTTGTTATTTTTAAATAAATTTTACTCGAAGTTACATAAGCCTGGATGTCATTACTTTATAGTTTAAGTGTTTCTTGCGGTGTACTTCTTGGGTCAACATGACACATACCTTGTCTGCCCAGATCGCCCCGGGATCTTGCATTTTCGTGCGCACTGGCCTATAGGAAGTACATCCAATCCTCTTCGGCATATGTGTTCGGATGATGAGTTGTCAGGGAAGTCATTGCGGTTAGTGGCAACCCTAACAGTTCGTCTGACGGGCTCAGTATCGAGGCTCTTCAACTGTCTAATAAGCACATGGAGTACGCGCAGCTGTGCGGGCAGAACTAGTTAGAAGCAGTATTGCACGCCGCAAGGTGGCCCTGATGAGAGAAGCTTGCTGGCCGGCCACCACTTGAAACAAAGGCACCGTAGATAGACATTTAGACATGATAACTAATTTTTATAATTAATTTTTATTCATCATCACCATCATCATCATCATCATCATCATCATCATCGGTTTGCAGTCCTAAGACTGATCAGTTGCCATAAAACATGTCCAGATCGTCCTGTCATTTACAGATTCCTTCATTGAATTATAATTCTGTGCTTGGATGTCGTTTAGGATGTGTTTAAGGAAGGTATTTCTAGGTCTTCCTCGTAGATGTTTTCCCTCAATGAACTCTTCTGCCACAGTTTTCATTAAATTGGAGTGGCGCATTGTGTGACCCCACCATGTGAGGCGATGTTTACGGATTGTGCGAAGGATTGATCTCCGTTGGTTCACGGTTTTATTAATATCATTATATTTGTGGGCCTCCGTGCCTTAGCCGGCAGCACGCCGGCCTCTCACCGCTGGGTCCGTGGTCCATGTGAGATTTGTGCTGGACAAAGAGGAGGCAGACAGGTTTTCTCCGGGTACTCCGGTTTTCCCTGTCACAAATTTCATTCCAGCAACACTCTCCACTGTCATTTCATTTTACATGTCATTCATTTAATCATTGCCCCAGAGGAGTGCGACAGGCTTCGGCAGCTGGCACTGTTCATATTCTCGCCGCTAGGACTTCATTCATTCCATTGCCTGACCCAGTCAGTCGACTGGAGGCAGGCTGTGGATTTTCATTTTCAATATAATTATATTTTTTAACTAGTTATAATTAAATTCATTCAATTATATTAATTTTGAGTTGTACTTTCATATAGTTTTTTGTGCTGTTGATGAACCCAACGTCGTTGAAACATGTTCATGAATGTTTAATTTTTTGTGATAGTAAATGTATTGATTGGCGTTTGATGTCAAATTTTTAAGTTTAATTATTAGGGTTTGGAAGTTTAAAACCTAGAGAAGTACAAAATATGCAAGCAAATATGCCCTAAAAACTAGCTAAATATGGCCTAAAAACTATAAAATATGACCTAAAAACTATAAAATATGACCTAAAAACTATGAAATATGACATGGATTTTTATGATAGGTAGAGTAGTCTATCACTAACATACAGTAATTGCTAAATGGCGTCCGTAGAGGAGCGCCTTCTTGGAATCAGGTCTTCTAATCCTGCTATCTGTCTGTTCCGGGAAAAGAAAGAAAAATATATCCACTACACTATTCGGAAATCCTGTTTTTGAAACTCGACGCAGATAACACGCACCTTGTTAACGACGCCTCAATTTAAATAACAATGCTGAAATTGTAACCAAATATGACCTTATATCAATAAAATATGACCAAATATGACCAAAACATTAAAAATGGCCGAAATATGTATTTAAAAGCAACATCAAATTGCTTTGAACTTGGTCAGAGGCCCGTCATTCAAACTTATTTTTCAGATTTCGGGTCAAATGAGCTCGGGAAAAAATATGACTTTTCCTTAACATCCGAACCTTATTAATTAGTAATCATCAAACGATATACCATAGGTCTGTTTCATCGTATGACTCGGATTGTCTTGGATGCCCCCTTTTAAAATGCGACTTTCTTGGCTGGAAATCGAATCCGTGAACTTGAGATATTTAGAAAGTGAACACACTGATATGCCGAGGAAGAAGGGATTGCGGTCTGCAGAAGGATTCGTTTCTATCTAAATTTCCTCAGTATGTATGTCTACCCCTTTTTATTCCCGTTTTCCAACGGTTTCGGGGATGAGATGCAATGGAAGACTTTGTAGCGGGTGGTTTTTACGGCTTAATGCCCTTCCTGACGCCAACCTCATGAGAGGAGTTAATGAGAGATGAGTTTTAACAGTCAACCCATAATAACTGCATAGGATAGTTGTGTGTGGTTCATGTACTTGTGTGTGTGCATTAGCATCATGCACTAGCTTTACCTTACCCTCTATAGGTAGAGCGTTATCCCTTTCCCTTTTTGACATTACCAATGACCACATTCACCCACAAGTTTTACACTTAAACCATTGGCTTTTTTTTGGATTAAGTTTGGTTCGGTTTGGTTGGGTTTGATTCAACTTGGTTCAGTTTATTTCAATGTGGTCACCATTTTGGATTTTAGCTATCCTCTTTAACCAATCAATTAAAGATTGTCTACTCTTATTTCTTGAATCGATAAATCAGATTTTGTATACACCATTTGTCATTTATTACCCCATACCTACAACCTATACTCTCTCTGTACTGCAGTTTGATCTGAAAACAAGTTCCAATGGTGAAAGATTTGTCAGTCACCATACATGTAGCCTACAATAATTCTTTCACTACCTAGCTATTTTTCATCACTCACTGTAAACATTTCACATGTCCATATCCGATTATAAGTTTATAAAATCTCAGGTCGATGACCTTGATGTATTGGGTATTTTTGGGTAAATTCATTAGCCATGGGAAAGGGTTGACCATTCTAAGTCCTATGACACCTCACATGTTGATATCCGATTATTAGTTTATAAAATCTCAGGTCAATGACCTTGCTGTTTTGAATTTTTGAGGTAAATTCATTGGTCATGGGAAAGGGTTAACCATTCGTAGACCTATGACACCTCACTTGACCCTCTCTACTGATAAGTTTATAAAATCTTAGGTCAATGACCTTGCTGTTTTGGGTATTTTGGGTAAATTCGTTGGTCATGGAAAAGGGTTGGCCATCCTGAGTCTTGTGACACCTCACTTGTCCCTCTCTGATTATTAGTTGATAAAATCTTAGGTTAATGACCATGCTGTTTTTTTTTGGTAAATTCATTGGTCATGGGAGGGGTTGGCCATTTTAAGTCCTATGACACCTCACTTGACCCTCTGTGATTAATAGTTAGCGAGATATTAACGAAAGTGCAGTTAGGCCCTTTTGCCGAAAAATGAATAATACATTCAAAAACAGGGCGTCACCCCAAGTCCAACGACCCCTCATACAAGTCCCTAGCTTTCTTAGTTCAAAAGATATTAAAAAGCCGATGACCTATTAGTTTTTGGATCTTTGGTTAATTTGTATAAAAAACGTATCTATAAATCATTATTCAAAAAGCCCGCCCTCTTACAAAAAAAAAACAATTGCGCATTCGTAAAACAAAAAACAAAAATGATAAATCATAGCGGCATTCAGTTGGATGCATGCACTTTATGTGGAACGAGTTTAATTTCATATTGACATACAAACTCCCACATGTTGCACATGGAAAGCGACTTTTACCTAAAAATTATTATTTCACCCTCTATTAGGGGTAGATTTTATTTTTGAGTGGAAATAAGTTATCCATAGGAAAGGGGTTGTCTGCCGGAGTAATTTGACTACTTGTATATGTCTCTAGCCTTATTCCCACCACTGTCAAAACAGGTTGTGACTTGTTAGCTCTTATCGTGCACGTGCACATGTGTACACTAGTGTGTTAGGTCATATTACACATGAACCTGCATTTTCTCACGTATGAACCAAAACAGGATGTGACTTGATGTAGTTAGGCCCTTTAATATAATTTAAATAAAATCATGAGCCAGTCCATAGGGATCAGGCCAAAGGGGCCGGTCCAAAGGGATCAGTCCAAAGGGACAAGGACTCGTCCACAGGGACCTGTCAACAAGGACCTGTCCACAAGGACTCGTCCACAAGGACCTGTCAACAATGACCTGTCAACAATAACCCATCAACAGGGGCCCGACAGCAGGGGGCTCGTCAACAATAACAGGGGCTCTCACCTCAAGGCCTAACATGCCCCTCTTTGATTATTGGTTTGCAGAACAAAGTTACATTCCATATCGGCATTCCAACTCTCACATGTTGCAATTGGAAAGAGAAATTCTCTAAAAAATTACAATTTCACCCCCTAGTAGGGGTAGGTTTTATTTTGGAGTGGAAATATGTTGTCCATTGGAAAGGGAGTGTCAGCCCGTGTTCAACAACACCTCATTTGTTAAAATCCAACCATGAGTTCGAGAGATATCGCACCGCCGCAATCTTGTGTGGAGGGTGTGGAGGTGGAGGCATCTGAACCGGCCAAAACACACTACTTTTATAGCACCAACCACTGACCAAAGGGGTGGGAAAAAGTGTTTTTTTCGGGAAACATTAATCATATCTCTCTTAATAGGCACAATATCAAAACCGTACAAAATGAACAATATTCCCCTAATAATTACCTAAAACGATTGTCTGAAAGAATTTTTGATATGACCCACCATTACGCCAAGGGATGAGAAAAATGATTTCGAAATTAGCCTATAAGAAAACGCCAAGAGGTATCATAGGTTGCCATGGCAACACTACTAAATTGATGAGGGATGAGCCAACAGACGTTGCCATGACAACGCACTTGCACGAGATCAGATTCAGATTTCCATCTGACTAAGTGTGAAGCGGCTTCGGTGACATAACTGGTAGCATGCTGAACTTCTATGCCCAAGGTCGCGGGTTCCAAGCCGGCCGAAGTCGTCGGATTTTCTAAGAGCGCTAAAAATCCCTCAGTATGCTTTCCTTTGGAGGGGAAGTTCCAACGTTCGTTGCGAGTTACTGGTTGCGGTGGCATCTAGTAGCCAAGTTAACAGCTAGGAGTCGTTGACGGTAGTATCTGGTAGCAACATTAGGAATTGCTGCTTGAAATTGACCGTCTGCAGTCCTTACCTGAATTACAGACTAATACAGTCATCACAATTAACACCGTTTATCAGACAGATTCTACACTCACCCAAAGTACACGGGGTTACATGACCGCGTTGTCGCAGCCCCTAAACTGAGGAACCAACCAAAATCTCTACGGGAGATATATTTTGCGTGAAGAAGTAACAGACCGTTACATAGTTACACATCAGTGTCGAAACCTTGCATAAGGACAGTGTGACCACAAGTATAAAAATGGACCCCAAATGACAAGAAGGTTACCGTCATCATAAGACAATAAAGTGTTTAAAATATGCAAAAATTGACGAAAAACAAAGTTAATTAAGCTCCAATTATAAAAAACTTTCTCGCAATAAATGAGGTCTGATCTTTCTACAAAAACCTGCATATTCTACCTATTTTCGCCTATCCCCTAGTTTGTCCGGTGAAATCTACCTCCGCCTTCCGGCGTGCCGAGAGTACTTTTTTTTTTTGGTTGAATACGTTCTTTGCGAAGGCGATCGGTTTACAGAAAATGTAAAATTAAGATTTCAGGCGCTGTTTCCTTATTCAAAGTGTCCAAACCGTGATACTGTTCGGGATTTGGTAAGTAAATTTCGTGTGACTGGCTCAGTTCACGATGTACCGGAAGCCTGCAGGCCTACGCTTTTAACAGACGAAAAACTTGATGAAATCTCCGATATAATGCTGCGTAGTCCAAGTAAATCAACACGAAAATTAACTCAATATTATAAGTTATGATTTTTTTTCTTAAATGTTATTTGAAAAATCTGGGATGGTGTCACATAAAAGTTAGCTAGCGAGAAAGTTTTTTGCTGTTGACTTAACGTTGGTGACTAAGCGAGAAGAAATGTTCATTAATGTCTGAAATAGTTTTTAAAACAAACCAGAGCTCAATATTAGGTAGCATTCATAAGTTATAGCACTTCGCTTAGTCCTCCCGCTCAGCGCTGACGCACCGGAAAACTTTGTTTACTAACGTGGCCCGCAGGCTATCTCCCCCGACTACGTTTGAAGGAGGGTAGGTGATGATGTGAAGTAAAACTAAGAAATGAAGTGGATTTTGTGTTCTTTATAAATTGTCCGCCTCGTTGCGTTCTTGGCTGTCACTGTGCTGTCATTGTGGAGGCCCGGGTTTGAATCCCAGCTCTGCCAAGAAATGTAATTCTGGTCTGAGGGCTGGAACGGGGTGTACTCAACTCCATGCAACAAAACTGAGACGAGGCGGGTTCGATTCCTACCTCAGCCATCCTCGAAGTGGTTTCCGTAGTTTGCCTTTATTCGTCCCGGGAATTAACAAGGGTTCGTTAATGGTGCAGAGTTCACGTTTCTGTGCCAAAAAGAACACGGTAGACACACACTACAAAATGACAGGTGAAGTATATGAAAAGTGGTTCGCCGAGCAATATTGTTGCTCAATGTTCCCGAAGGATCTAGCATAGTAATAGACAATGTAGGCTATCACAGCAGAGAAATATGTTCATGCTTGTCACCTTACCACACCACCATACCACAGTGAACTTAATCCCATCGAAATGGTATGGGCGTAAGTGAAGAACTATATAAAATTGAACAACGTCCTGTTCAAGAAACAAGAAATGAATAATTTAATTTCGGCTGCATACCCCCACTTGACCACACAAAATTGGGTAAATTATGTGGACCAAAATATAATTTAATTATTATTATTATTATTATTATGTCATATTATAATTTATTATAACCTATGATATTCGAGAAAAAGGCCTTATCATATTCATGAATAATTGAATAATTGAAAATTATAAATTATTATAATATGTGCATTAAAATCGCGCTCAGAGCTTCGGTGTATCATAATCTAAATATTGTACAGTCTTTCGCTTCAAGGCATGAGGTACAATTATATACAACAAACAAATATTTTGGAAATTTCCCGAGTTTTGCGTAAAAGCACGCCTGTATACGAGTTAAGTTACATCATGTGCCCGGCCTTGCAGAACTTTGTATATGCAGCAGATCTGGCATCAGCGCGCTCCATTTAATGCGTACTGTATTTTAAGGCAGAGACGCACTATAGTGACTTTGTTTCAAGTGGTGCCCGGTGGACTTGCAGCGAGACCGCTTTGCCGGCAACAGCCCGCTGCTTGCCGGCAGAGTGGAATATTCACAGATCTGAAATTCAAGTTTATTTATTTAGCGTATGGCATTACATATGAAACACACACACACACGCACAAAAAATAATAATAATAACAACAACAAATAACAATAAAAAGTACATACAAGCACAGATATCGACCTATAACCTTATGTCCAGACTATTGATCCAGTCCAGGCTCGATTGTGTAGCACTGAAAAAGTCGATAGGCTCACCTAGGTATGCTCTTATTTTGCAGTCTTCAACAATGTGCCTGATGGTCTGATTCGATGAACCACAATCACAGCAGGGTAGCCAGACTTATCCTCTTAAGAAGATCTCCTGGTTATAATACACATGGAATTAAATGAAATTTACATTCAAGTAAACTCACTGTTCGGCATTATAACGGCCCTATAACACGAAGACGAACACATACACGTTGTCTCACAATGTATTGAGCCCGTCTGAGCTCATGGCTCTGTGATATTTATGGAAATGTTAAGGAACATGCCATATTTGGACACTGAACGCGGCCTGGTCGAGCGCGCAGCATGCAATTGGAAATGGATGATTTCTTGACTTTGGACATGCACCCTATATTTTTTTCTGAGCACAAACTACTGCACTTTTTTATCTTAAAAGTCTCAGATTATCCCATGATTGAATTCTGTTTAATGTACACATTACGATGTCTACGAATCATTGTTATAAGGTAAAAGGTATTTACACCGCAGATTGGCGGCAGGAAATAGACTGTCAACGACTTACGTGACAGACCGCACGCTGCATGCGAGTGCTATGATCGGGGACTATCTGTTGTAAAGCCGTCCTGAGATGACGTGCTGTCTTTACTGTCCGTCCTAAGAGACGAGGAATTACAAGTCCACCTGAGGGTGAAGAATATCTAGTGAATCCGACGAAACGTTGTGAACAGTGTTATTTCGCACGAGTGTGCTGTGCTTCGCTGCGAGAAAAGTATTTCTTTATTTGTGAGTGAAACAGGAATTATTTTCGTCCACGAGACGATCACCACATTATTCCGCCCACGAGGTGATGTGAAAATCTGTGAACATCTACTAAAAACTACGAGTGAATTAGAATTGCGAGTGATAATTCAATTATGTGATAAATCCACCAAACGCACGTTTGAAGTGCCGAATTTTCTGTCAATTTTTGGTGATTATTTATGATATAATTGTAACACCACATTTCTTCGAGTGGACCCATAAATTCTATGTCCACGAGGGTGTTAAAATACTGCACATTTATCATGATCTGTAAACCATCCATGTGTGAACAAGTGCTAAATATTATCATATTCTACGATGCACTTTGGCATTAATTTTTACGCCAGATCATTGTGATATTTTTGGACGATAACCAGTATTCGAATCTGTGATTGCCGACACCACGTGTCGAATAGATTCAGTGAAGCAGACAGTGAAAAGGGAAATTTATAATCAGTCTGCAAATTAAAGCCAGTGATTTGATTTTGTACTGTGCTAAATTATCTAAAATCTGTGGAACACGTGCGATTTCAACCACGATGTTATAATCTCTATGCTGACCACGTGTACGCTGTTCTAACACTGATTACCGTCAGTGCTATGGAGTAGAACCCCACCATCATGAGAGGAATATCTTAGTAGGAGACAACATCGCAATGGCAGGAGGATCAACATCTATTTCGAGGGACATGGAGTTCAAGCATTCATCAACCCAATGGCTGAATACCAGGAGGAGATCTTGCTCGAGTGACCCACTGGAAACTTTAGAAGACTGGAACGAGGGGGATTCCATGGAAGGAGTCCATTCTGGAAAATTAGGACAACCGTCCAAGTCTCTAAACCACCTCGAATACCAAGGAATTTCCATGAGGTGTCAGTAATGTGAGTTCTCTAATTCTTCTCTCTTGCACGGGTTAGCTGTGGTTGAAGTAGATGTAGTAATTAACCGAACGCGTGACAATCAGCCAGGCAGGTTTTATAGTTAGATTTGTCTTTTCTTTTAGAGTTGAGTTTGACACTATATTTCACAGTGCACTTTGGATGTGTCACAGGACGTTACGTCCTATATTTTGGATAGACATGACCACAAACCACTTTGGTTTAGTTTGGTCGACCCTTCATGTGGGCCAGATAATTTTTGAGGAGTGGACAACCGCTCTTCTGTCATTTTCATTATGACCCATTTTTGCGACACTTCCATTGACGCCACTGTTAAGTTTTATTTATTTTTGTTGCTCTATTTCTTGAGCGTATCAGTTAATGATCGACTGTTATCATTACCCTTATAATGTGAATTAAGTTGAGTATTATTCATGTGAGCTGAGAAGCCACATAAGTTCAAGTTGGAACAGAACAGGGAATTTGCAATTATTGTGCTACTCAAGCATTGATCCCCTGATACTATCGTATCATATCAGACATCTTAGCAGCTTGTAAGGTTGTCTAACTTCATTATGTTTTCGTTTAGTGTCTAGTATCAGACACATGAAAGTTTTGTATAAGAAAGAATGTAAATAGTGAGAGGAGTGATATCTCTGTCAACTCTAATGAGCTCCACAAGAAGTGGAATATCATTTAAAATGGTTCTTTGGAAGATTGTAGCATAACCCATCATTATACTTTATATTTCTACGTGGTACAGAAGCCACGAATCATTTATTGTTCTTTTCATTAGTGTGTGAACCAGCGTTATTCAGAATGAACTCTTTTAATATGTATTAACGCCTGTAACATGTAATTTGTCGCCCGACGCGACAGCAGAATGAGTAGAGTGTGTTATGACGCACCAGTGTGAAAGGCTTTGTCAAGCCAATGGTCTATCTTGCTCCCTAGCGAGACAACTTTTTACTGTTAGACGCGCATGCGCAGACATGCATTTCTTACCGTCGGGAACTTGACTATTTTACTGGGTCAAGGCTAGTTGTGTTTTTTGTGCAACCAGATGTTTTTGCCGACGTCATTGGTCGAGCAAGTAATTAGAACGCTTCAGGAAGAGTATGATATGAGCACTATTGAGAGTGCAGGTGATAGAAAGGAAGCGTTGTTGTCTATTATTTTGAGGTGATTATAACGCCCTGTTGGAAGGCTTTCTATGTGAGATTTGACTGCCGTGATGCACTGTCGTTAGAGGAGTAGCCTCACGACCACTTTATTCCAGGTTTAGCCTGAAGGCTGTATAGGAGAGCTTTGCGCCCCTACAGCGTTTGTTGCAACCAAGTGATTGGTAACTTGTGTTATTGTTTTCCGGCCGTGTGAGCCGATGATGTTAGTGTTGTTCTTATAGTAGGAGTACACACCGTTAAGCGTTAGGGATCCATTAGAATCGCCAGCAAACTACATAAAACTACGACAACGTAAAATAAGTTTCTAATAGTAATGTTATCTAATTGTTATATAAACAAACTGCTAAATAATGACTGTAAATTAATCTTGGTCTGCATGATTGCACGAGCTGGTCGCCGATTCTATGTGGATGTGTCACATTTCCACCGGGATATGACTTTATGACTTTTGAAACATGATTTTGTGACGACGGAGCCCGCTAGGACCATTAGTACTCAACTGGTGGCACGCGACGCTCAAGCGAGCCAAGTCGTGATTTTGATCACGCAGTTGCCAACATAATTGCATAGTTAGATGACCCAAAGATGCAAACAGCATTCTTGCGAGTACGTAGCTGATTAATAAGAGACCTTGTAATTGCTGTGTTCTTTTATTTATTGAGTGTGATGTAATATAACCACCTATTGTACCCTTAGCCAGTAAAATGTGTGTTTAACATTTTTGTTATGTACTGGTTGTCACATAGCTTTTGTCATAAATGTTTGCTTACTACGGTAGTCATTCGCCGTATGTTTTGTTATTGTAATGTCAGGAATTAGCTAGCTTTATTAATGAATTAAATGTAAATTTGGGAGTGGTACCACCATACATTCTTTAGCTTGATTTATTCTTAACTTAACTTCCTTTTTCATAAGCAGCCCGTTTCATCTGTGTAGGGTGTACTTCTCGTGCCACTACCCTAGCTTTGTTGTTTTTGCTTTCTTGTAATTAGACCTTTCGTGAGGGTTTTCAACTTCAATCAGTTTAGGATATTTAACCCTTTATTTTTCTTTGTTTATTAGCTTGCGGGATTAGCCCGAAATAAACACTCCGAACTAGGCTAGGTGTTTGTTATTTTTAAATAAATTTTACTCGAAGTTACATCAGCCTGGATGTCATTACTTTAAAGTTTAAGTGTTTCTTGCGGTGTACTTCTTTGGTCAACATGACACATACCTTGTCTGCCCAGATCGCCCCGGGATCTTGCATTTTCGTGCGCACTGGCCTATAGGAAGTACATCCAATCCTCTTCGGCATATGTGTTCGGATGATGAGTTGTCAGGGAAGTCATTGCGGTTAGTGGCAACCCTAACAGTTCGTCTGACGGGCTCAGTATCGAGGCTCTTTAACTTTCTAATAAGCACATGGAGTACGCGCAGCTGTGCGGGCAGAACTAGTTAGAAGCAGTATTGCACGCCGCAAGGTGGCCCTGATGAGAGAAGCTTGCTGGCCGGCCACCACTTGAAACAAAGGCACCGTAGATTGACATTTAGACATGATAACTAATTTTTATAATTTATTTTTATTCATCATCACCATCATCATCATCATCATCATCATCATCATCGGTTTGCAGTCCTAAGACTGATCAGTTGCCATAAAACATGTCCAGATCGTCCTGTCATTTACCGATTCCTTCATTGAATTATAATTCTGTGCTTGGATGTCGTTTAGGATGTGTTTAAGGAAGGTATTTCTAGGTCTTCCTCGTAGATGTTTTCCCTCAATGAACTCTTCTGCCACAGTTTTCATTAAATTGGAGTGGCGCATTGTGTGACCCCACCATGTGAGGCGATGTTTACGGATTGTGCGAAGGATTGCTCTCCGTTGGTTCACGGTTTTATTAATATAATTATATTTGTGGGCCTCCGTGCCTTAGCCGGCAGCACGCCGGCCTCTCACCGCTGGGTCCGTGGTCCATGTGAGATTTGTGCTGGACAAAGAGGAGGCAGACGGGTTTTTCTCCGGGTACTCCGGTTTTCCCTGTCACAAATTTCATTCCAGCAACACTCTCCACTGTCATTTCATTTCACATGTCATTCGTTTAATCATTGCCCCAGAGGAGTGCGACAGGCTTCGGCAGCTGGCACTGTTCATATTCTCGCCACTAGGACTTCATTCATTCCATTGCCTGACCCCGTCAGTCGACTGGAGGCAGGCTGTGGATTTTCATTTTCAATATAATTATATTTTTTAACTAGTTATAATTAAATTCATTCAATTATATTAATTTTGAGTTGTACTTTCATATAGTTTTTGTGCTGTTGATGAACCCAACGTCGTTGAAACATGTTCATGAATGTTTAATTTTTTGTGATAGTAAATGTATTGATTGGAGTTTGATGTCAAATTTTTAAGTTTAATTATTAGGGTTTGGAAGTTTAAAACCTAGAGAATTACAAAATATGCAAGCAAATATGCCCTAAAAACTAGCTAAATATGACCTAAAAACTATAAAATATAACCTAAAAACTATGAAATATGACATGAATTTTTATGATAGGTAGAGTAGTCTATCACTAACACAGTAAATGCAAAATAACGTCCGTAGAGGAGCGCCTTCTTGGAATCAGGTCTTCTAATACTGCTATCTGTCTGTTCCGGGAAAAGAAAGAAAAATATATCCACTACACTATTCGGAAATCCTGTTTTTGAAACTCGACGCAGATAACACGTACCTTGTTAACGACGCCTCAATTTAAATAAAAATGCTGAAATTGTAACCAAATATGACCTTATATCAATAAAATATGACCAAATATGACCAAAACATTAAAAATGGCCGAAATATGTATTTAAAGGCAACATCAAATTGCTTTAAACTTGGTCAGAGGCCCGTCATTCAAACTTATTTTTCAGATTTCGGGTCAAATGAGCTCGGGAAAAAATATGACTTTTCCTTAACATCCGAACCTTATTAATTAGTAATCATCAAACGATATACCATAGGTCTTTTTCATCTTATGACTCGGATTGTCTTGGATGCCCCTTTTAAAATGCGACTTTCTTGGCTGGAAATCGAATCCGTGAACTTGAGATATTTAGAAAGTGAACACACTGATATGCCGAGGACGAAGGGATTGCGGTCAGCAGAAGGATTCGTTTCTATCTAAATTTCCTCAGTATGTATGTCTACCCCTTTTTATTCCCGTTTTCCAACGGGGTCGGGGATGAGATGCAATGGAAGACTTTGTAGCGGGCGGTTTTTACGGCTTAATGCCCTTCCTGACGTCAACCTCATGAGAGGAGTTAATGAGAAATGAAATGAATGATGGCGAATGAAACTGGGCAAGGATATGGAAGAAAGTGGCTGTGGCCTGTCAGAAGGTACCGTCCCAGCATTTGCCTGGAGTTTCAAATGGGGAAACCACGGAAAACCATTTCAAGGACGGCTGACGGTGGGGCTCGAACCCACGAGTCTACCGAGTCAGCAGAGAGTTTGTTCCCATGACATAACGCTGCGCTTTAGCGAGCGTAGCCACCACTGTCGGTTAATTAATTGGTGTCGTCGGAGCCAACCAGGTTCATTTTGGTAATGGCCGGGGATTTACGGCTGGATGCCCTTCATCACGCCACGTGATTTTTAGGTGAAAATTCCACCCCGCTGTCACCGGGATTCGAACCACGGCCGTCTGAGTGAAAGACGAGCTGCTAAGCCACTGCTCCATCACGCTCCCCCTAAATTTCCTCAGTAATGTTATTCATAGACCTGGAAGATTCTAATAGTTCGTAAACTTTATAACAAGCGCATTAGTATTTCTCCTCGACAACTCCGAAGGTTTGTAGAATTAATTAGCAGCAATACTTCGTTTCTTAAAGGAAACTTATCTCGTTAAGCTCCATTTAACTGTGAACGGTATACATAACAGTCAGCGTTCTGGAACTTATTAAAGATTACAAATCTAACAAGATGCATGTTAAGGCTCTTCTTTCTAATTCATGTTGAAGCAAGCAAATTTGTGCTCTATTGAAGTAAGGCAGATACAGAATTTACATTCAATTATGAAAAATATTCCCAAGGGAAGTTATCTAATCTATTCAGTGATGCAGGCATCTCGAGAGATTTGAATCATAATTTTCTATTGCTTATAGTTTGAATAAGACATAATATTCTCACTTGTATCGGTTCCTTTGCATTCTTTAAATTGTGAAGGAAGTAACTTATAAAAGTGTTAGTTCTGAAACCTGAAATTCCTCAAGGAAGGAGAAACAGAGATTATCTTTGACTTTAAACTTGAACTTTGGACGAAGAGGATTTTTTTGATAGTCCACCTCGTGGTACAGTAATTCGCATTCTTGGCTGTCACACCTGAGGTCCGGGTTCCAATCCTAGCTCTGCCAAGAAATTAAGGACCACGACCACCTCTTTTCCAATATTCACCCGAAATAAAATTATACACACTACTACAGATCACAATAACACACGTTATCACACAGATCCTACAGACACTCAAGTACAGGGCGGTTAAATGACCACGATGTCCAAATGATTCAAATGAAACAACAAAAACAACAACAACAACAACGCTCTTTTGATGTAATAAAACATACATTTTTACCACGTGCACGGGTGCAGTGGTCAAACTGCTTGCCTCTCACCAAGGAGGACCGGGCTCGATTACCGGTCAATGCATGTGAGGTTTTCAAAGTGAAATATCACGTCCTGTGGTTCGGATTCCCCGTAAAAATGGAGGTCCCGTGGCTCATAATCGCGATATTAACCGTCACGTTAAACTACAAGCTTCCTTCCTTTTCCACGTCCTAATTCGCAAAATTTCAAGCAATGCACATGAATAGTTGATCTGATGCTTTGTTTCCATTCAGGTCACTAGATATCCTTGGGAAGCTATTTGATATTCAATATCAAGTATCATTCGCAAAGGTGCCTTGCTGTCAGGGGTGGTGAGATTGGACCTCTCCAAGGGAGCAGACTCAGGGGGAATGCAGAACCCACGCTCTTCCGATCCCAGTCAGTTACGATCTAGTGCGTAAGCACTCTCGGCCACTGTGACCGTGTATAATAATAATAATAATAATAATAATAATAACGTCCAGAAAGATCTGAAAGAAATGGGGATACGAGCAGAAGATGCACAAGACCGAAATCTTCATAGAGCAGCCATCAAGACGTTTGGGAGACGAAAAACGGACAACTGGTGCGAAATGGACAGAAGAACGTCGTGCTAAACACAGTGAGCTGATGAAGACAATGTGGATCAAGCGAAAAATTTACAAATGCCAGAATGTAAAATGAGGCTTATCTTGGTACCTAGTTGGCCGATTAGCGAAATTGAATGAATTAATAATAATAGTAACAACAATAAGAAACTATTCAAATCTAGCCGAAGAAATGAGGGCCACGTGGAAGCTGAAAGGAGTGGATATCAAGCCCATCATTTTGGCCACTGGCATTGCTCCTAAGACTCTCAAGTGTCACTTGAATCAACTCCAGCTCGAACACCTGGTCGCTGCAATACAGAAGCTGTTATACTGAGCACATGCCACATTACAATTAATTAGCTTCTACTGAACTATCATGAATGTTTGTTGAATTGTCAGCGTCCAAGAATAAGACCGACACTTAGTCGAGAATTTGTTTGTTTATAAAATAATAATAATAATAATATTTCGAGAAAAAACCTAGGTCCAATGAAAGAAAATGGTGTATTCAGAAGACGACAAGATCATGAACTCTACAAACATGTACAGGTTCATTATTTATGTGAGCCCCGATAAACACGGCAAGGTAAGCCGGCTGTGACTGGCGCAGATCGCGGGCGCGCCTACCTGGTTCAGCTAGTGGTTGGCGTGCACTTTCACACTTTTACCAAACATGTTCAATAAAGTGTACTTACAGTGCTCGTAGGCGATGCTGAAAATGTCCTCCCTCTCTTGTAACACACACCTGACATCTTGTGATGAAAGAATGTCTGTCAACTCTCTTATTATTTACGGAGCCTGTTTCCTTGAATCATTTAGTGAGCCTCCTAATTGTACTGGCATTAGGCACATGTCTTCCTGGTAACATGATTCGAAGTTTTCGTCTCGTTTCAGAACAAGATTTTCTGTTTTTCATATACGAATTATGGATATACACACGTGCGCGCAATGTGAATTGGTTCCTAGGCATGACCAACAATCACAGTAATCACAATACTCATTAAACGTGCAACACTAACTTCTAAGCTTTGCAGATACACGTCCATATGAATGACAAAACACGTGTGAACTAACGATATGAGTCAGCGGAGCGCGCCACCACCGGCAGAACCGCGTACGCGCGCCTGCGATTTGCACCAGTCACAGCCAGCTTAGCTTGCCGTGTTTATCGGGGCGCACATAGATAATGACCCTGTAGAAAATATCACGGACACCATTCGAAGAAGAAGGATTGTTTTCTATGGCCACATTGCTCGTATTTAATAGTTCTATAAGATTGAGCGTAGGATCTTCAGGCTTCTTCTTAAAAAAAGAAGAAGAAGAAAAACCAAGGAGGCGTGGTTCACCGAGGTAGAGAAAGTTCTGCATGAAGTGGGGATAACACAGGAGGATATCCACAAACGTGTTTCGCTCCAAGACGAATCTCCAAGAAAAGCCAAAACTAAGAACTGGCAATACATGGACTGAAGCGAGGAAGGAACAGCATAGGAAACAAATGCGGGAATACTGGGCGGACGTCAAAGCCCAAGCGGAATGATATGGAAATAGCGTGGTCAATAGATGGCCGAAACGACAGCATGAAAAAGTCGAAGAGGTAGAGGTAGAGATAGAGGTGTTGTTTGAACTCCAGAGAGGAATGATGGTGGTCTTTCGAGTTGACGCTGGTCCTGGTGAAGATGAAAGAAATGATTAAGATGTCACAAAAAATCGTCAACAATCTAGGGGAATTAACTGTATTGAAGATTAAAGTTCTCGCGGCCTGCCCGAGTACTGAGCCTAGGACACCTCGGGTCAAAGCCTAGCATGCTAATCAGCCACGGCGCCGACTGGTCGAGGACTCAGGACATAACATCATAAAAAAGCGTTATATCATCTATAACTGGTGCTTTCACTTCCCAAATTGTAATCGGAATGTTCTCCTTGGTCATTAAATACAAGAATTGTCACATCTTATATCGGGTCGCCAGATTTCAAGAGTGAAAGAACGGAACACACGACCCAGAACATTATTTTTATCAAGGTTGTTAAGTGTTGTAATAAATAATACACATTTGTATAAACATTAGTTAATAAAATAAACAAAATTAAAACTAGATATTGTTGGCATATCATTTATAGGCCTTTGACACCAGCAACTTACAAATGTTTTTCATTTGAACGACCCTTTGCAAAAAGCGCTTCGGTGGCGTAGTTGGTAGCATGCTGAGCTTCTATGCCCAAGATCGCGGGTTCAATCCCGGCCGAAGTCGTCGGATTTTTTAAGAGCGTTAAAGTCTCTCAGTATGCCTTCCTTCGGAGGGGAAGTAAAGCCAGTGGTCCAATTGTGCCCAACTCTAGGAATGGGTATTCCAAGTTTCAGACACCTAGATATCAAGGGAAAGGCTGTAGCCGCTTTTGAAAGTTCAGATATTTGAATATCGCGCTACATTGCTTCTCGAAGCATTTAGAAGAATTTTACCGATAGTTGGATGGCAAGTGACGTAGCGAGTAACAGCAGAGGTGGAGGCTATTTATTGATTAAATAGTTAACTATGGAGTAGAGACTTGAGACTGGGATCAGATTACTGGCACGGCCAAATGAAAGAGAATGCAATTAGTATCAAGTAAATCGGACCAGGGATTCAAGAGATATGAGGATTTCTAGATATCAGGCGATGACGCGTGACCCTGACCGTTTTGAATAAAAGCCAGCTGGAGCAGGCATAGGTAGCTCACTTCAACACAAGCACTTGGCAAGCAAGTTGCGTCTACGCTGAGCCAAGGCACATGGTTGCCGCATCTACGCAGAAGTTCTTTTCAAATCGTGATAGTCACGAGAAGTGCTGCGCAAACGAGTTGGAACTTAGTAAGTTTCTGGTGAGGAGAATCACTGAGGTGATTGATTTCTACAGACATTGGTGGAAATATTTATATTTCTAAAAGGACATATGCTAGACTCTGTCTAGAAAATAGTATTTTGTCACAGTCCAGTAGTAAATTAATACTTGGATGTTTAAATCCATTTAAAGTCAGTTTTTCATTATTTGTAACTAGTTAACCACTTCGATCTGTCAGTACATTGAAGACTAGTCTATAACGGTGGTGTTCATTAGTCTACGCAAGGGAAACTGCAGGTTGTCTAGCGCATGGCAGATGGTGATATACAAACCATGCCCAGGGAACGATCTTCAGAACAGCCGTTAACTGCTTAGACTGTCAACATTTTTCTTGTACTGATGAGATTACAGTGAGTTAAGTTACAACTGACACATTTAAGAAGAGATCGCTTAGATCTGACCCTTTTCAAACAAACTGTTATGGCTTTGTTAGAAGCCCATATTAAAATGGAACCACAGTCATTTAAAACGTCGAAGAATACTACCACTATGTCTGACTAGACGATTTGTGGGTCTACAATGGCGGCCGATACAAGGATTATACGTGCTTGTCCGCTAGGGCATGTCTACGGATAAATCTGGTATAGACCAGGTTTACTACGCTTCAAGACCATCAAGAAATGTAAGCCACATTTGAATTATATTATGCCTAGCTAATTGGAACAAACTATTTTTCTGCAGATGACCAACACATTTTTTCGTCGTATTTAAAGCTTGCAATGATTTACGCAAGACTTGTTAGAGTTATTCTGAGCATTTGCAGCACTCAGAACAGTTTAGGATCGATGACCGAGCATTTCGAGCATTTATTTGAATTTTTCATATTTTTGGGAAATCACGGTAATCAGCCGATGTAACTGTAAAAGTTAAATTTATTTTTGTTGAGGAATGGATATTTTTTTCCATATTCGAAGGTTCGAACAAGTGGATTCTCACATAATGAGATGATAATTAAACATATTTAAAATGATATAATTAATAATAATAATAATCCACTAATAATAATAATAATAATTTTTATAATTTTTCTAAATAATTCTTGAATATTATATTTTCTAATAATCATATGTATTGAGAAAGAGCCTATGAAGTAGTTTAAACATTTCTAGTTTGGAACAGGAGATTTTCCGAAGGAGAGTGGTTAGCGCAAGCCCGCATTCAACCAACATGTCAGTTCTGGTTGAACAGTTGACATTTGCTATGAGCAAAGTATATGTTTCAGATGACACGGAGAGGCATGAAACGGGAAGCAAATGATATTTGTATCAAATAGGATATTTTTGTATTTATATAAAATCATGACGTAAATACACTCGAAAGTGAAATGAAGCTTTTCATATGTATGGTAAATTCACGGGTTGAACTGAATGGTAAAATAAAATAAACTTGTAAGTTTATTAATCTTCCAGTGTTGATAACAAGCAGAGGCTTGATTTATTGTATAAATTTTGGGAAGAAAATTTATGTGTGTGGAGTAGTTGAAATGTCATTCCCAGGTGCGCATGTCAAGTAGCAGGAATGAAGGTTTTTTCGAGCATCAATCAAATAGCAGGTTCGATGGCTCAGGTTTATAGTAGGAGTATTGGAGCCACACATTTCGTCGTATGAATAACCCGAAGGTTATTTCTTTGAAACCATCAGTTCTTATTTCAACCTTGTTTACGAATTCCCTTTAGACTTTGATTTTGCTAGAACCCGGATTTGTCATGATAGTAGTTTATTCTTCTTCAGAGGAAGACCTTTGCCGTTGTTGTTATTGTAATATTGTGTTCTTACACAAATAATAGAATGGGCCACTGCCAATTAAAAGTAATTCTTTAACCACGAATAATTTGAAGGATATTTTCAATCCTAGTGCCATGAACTAAATGAATTTATTATAAAACTACAATTCTTATTTCCGCATTCTGTCGAAGAATTGCAAGTTGTGAAAGTTACTAAGAATGGCCATAAATATAAATATTTTTTTCATAATGATTCCAAGTGGGAAATCTAATAGTTGAATGGTTCAACCATTTATTGATCAAGTTGATGATTCAGAAATCATATATTTTGTTTGGAACTTGAAGTTCATAATCGAGTCACTTCTCGAATGTTTAATGTCAGAAGAACAATTAATTGTTGTTGTGCTTCGCACAGTTCTTCGATGCTATGCTCAATGGTCAAATACTTTTCAGATGTTATTAATATGTGTTAATAATTTGTGTTGCTACGATGATGATAATATTTTCGACGATATATTTTGAAACTGGAAAACAAGTGAAAGTTTAAGGAATTCTATAAACATTTATTCTACGAGTGTTAATATCATGTAAATAGTCAAACAGTATGTATGTATGTATGTATGTCTACCCCTTATTATTCCCGTTTTTCCAACGGGGTCGGGGATGAGATGCGATGGAAATCTTAGTGGCGATGTTTTTACGACCGGATGCCCTTCCTGACGCCAACCTCATGAGAGGAGTTAATGAGAGATGAAATGAATGATGGTGAATGAAACTGGGCAAGGATGTGGAAGGAAGCGGCCGTGGCCTGTCAGAAGGTACCGTCCCAGCATTTGCCTGGTGTTGAAAATGGGAAACCACGGAAAACTATTTCAAGGACAGCCGACGGTGGGGATCGAACCCACGCGTCTACCGAGTCAGCAGAGAGCTTGGCCCCTTGACCTCACGCAGCGCTTTAGCCCGCGTAGCCACTACTGTCGGTTAAATAGTCAAACAGTGATCTACGTTATTTCCAGTATAGACAATTCATTTTGAACTGGAATTATTAAATATTAAATTTTGGAACACAGTCCACAGGACTATTAATCGGACTTGTGTTTCCAAAAAGATTGTCAAATGTGTTTGGAAGATTTCTGTATATTGTGTGTAAATAAGGGTGTGGATCGCCACACGTGGAGTGATGCTGCTTTGAGCATTCTTGCAGTCTGATTTTAACTTTTAAATAAACTGAGATAATTTTACCAGATGTGTTTCACCCAATTAAATCTCCTTCTATCCTTATTGTTGCATTGAGCCAAAAATCAGTAAAGCATTTTTATAAATTTGATGTCGTTTTTGCGATTTGCTTTAACCCATCTGGCGCTCCGGGATATTTTGATTCTCGTGCTGACTGATTATTGGTAAAATGCATATGTGGTCGTGCGGACTCCGGTCTAAACGGGCACACAATATCATAGATTTATGGCATGTTAAAGCACCTTCCACTAATTACACCTGTGTGAAGCTAAATTGTGTAGGTTAAGAATGTAAACAACGCTCTTACGTTCCTACGTTTATTGCCAAGAGCCGACTTCGGTGGCGTCTAGTAGCTAAGTTCTCAACTAGGGCTAGTAGTCGTTGACGGTGGCGTTTGGTGGCAAAAGTAGGAACTATTTGATAAATTCAAAGTTACAGGCCTTATATGAATTAAAAAACAGATACACACACTAATACAGTCATCACAATTAACACCGGTTTTCAGACAGATTCTACACACACCCAAAGTACACGGGGCTACATTACCGCGTTGTCGCAGCCCCTAAACTGAGGAACCAACCAACCCTTTGCAATTTTTTTAAATTTTCGTCATAATTGAACAATTCTTGTTTTATCAAACTAATGGAGCTTTTGTTTCTATCATCTCTCCATTTGATATTCATGACAGAAAAAACTCTCTCCGCAAAATCATTGCAGGGGAAAATTCTCAATATGAAATTCACAAGGACTAAGATATTCCTTAATGTTGTTGCTTCTAATAAATCTATAACATGTACCCATCTATCAGACACAGGCATAGAAATCATTTTCTCTTTCAAACTAGCACATGTACCCTACCATTCACGAGGGAAGTACCCCAGCTCAAACGGCTAAAACCGACTGGCAGTGCGCTTAACATACGAAGATATGTCTGTTCTACTACCCACCACGGGCATTTATCTGTAAAACCCCGCATTAGTGTACAATCAATGTTTGGAAGTTACGGCGTCCAAAGATTGCAGAAACACAATTCGCAGCAGAAACTACCGTGCAACAGGCAATTCGGACCATTATATTAGAGAAAATCCATTCCTAGCAATTGGTTAGACCTTTAGCATATATGTGGTAACATTACAAAAAGATTGCAGGAACATAATTCACAGCAGATACTACCGTGCAACAGGCAATTCGGACCATTATATTAACAAGAAACAGATTTGGTGCAGTATCATCTGGCTAAAGGTTGAACACTTGGTTGCAACAAGAGATCTTAACACATGCAGTACCGTGTTGACATAGTCATCTTTCCCACAATAGAAGATACTATTTGTCCTTCATTCGACGTCGAAGTGTAAATGTGGAGTTTCAATTAAGTGATTAAAACACAGCGGAATGGAACAGTAACTTACGCGCACTTAACAAGGGCAACATGTAGACATACTCCATTATTTACAATGTTCCCGCATTGCAATAGTCCAAACTCAAATGCCACGGTGATCACATTATCACATACTCAGATGGCGCTGGCGAACGAACACGTACTTTTACAGATGAATGGCATTGACAGCTATTGACATAGGTGCAACTGTATACTTTAAACCCACTTTCAGTCAGTTTTCGCCGTTCGAGCTGGAATACTTCCCTTGTCAGTAAAGTGAAGCAACGCGTCCAGCGTTCCGGTGCCGATGCCCTTTGACGTCACTAACAACAATCGCCAATCACGTCAAGCATGGATTGCTCAAGCGGGACATTTGAAAATGGGTGCGAAATTGAATATACAGGGTCATTATGTGTGTGCGCACCAGTACACATGGCAAGCTAAGCCGGATGTGCAGATCGTGCCCGTGCGCAACCCGGTCCATCACTTTCACACTTTTACCAAACATGTTCAATAATGTGTACTTACAGTGCCCATAGGCGATTCTGAAAATTTCCTCCCTCTCTTGTAACACACACCTGACATCTTCTCATGAAAGAATATCTGTCAACTCTTTTATTATTTACGGAGCCTGTTTCTTTGAATCGTTTAGCGAACTTCCTAATTTTACTGGCATTAAGCACAGGTCTTCCTAGAAACTTGATTCGAAATTTTCGTCTCGTTTCAGAACAAGATTTTCTGCTTTTCGTATACGAATTTTGGATATACACACGTTCGCGCAATGTGAATTGGTGTCTAGGCATGACCAACAATCACAGTAATCACAATACTCACTAATCGTGCAACACTTACGTATAAGCCTTGCAGATACACGTCCATATGAACGACAAAACACGTGTGAACTAACGATATGAGTCAGTGGAGCGCGCCACCACCGGCTGAACCGGGTGCGCGCGGGCACGATCTGCGCTAGTCACAGGCGGCTTAGCTTGCCGTGTTTACTGGCGCGCACACACATAATGACCCCGTATTAAAAAACGGAATATTTGGCGTTGAAGATTAAAACGGAACGGGGAACAAAACTAGAAACAAGTAGTTCCGTGAAGAACTATACAGCCTATTTTCATATATCCTGCTCATGTTAATTGCCTCTATCAACATACAAAATTTCAGTTCAATTGCTGTAACAGATTCGTCGATATTGAGAACCGTCTAAATATTTCAGATGGTCGCCAGGTTGGATTTTTATTTTTGTACTATTACATTAAGATTTTTGTGTACGTGTGGTATTCAAACTTCAATCGCATGATTAGAACACAAGAAGTAAAAACAAGATTTTTAAATTACGCACAGCAGCCATCTTGTGATTATGCTAACAATTGAGATAAATTAGATGCCAGTGGATCAACATTTGTATAAGCATTTAATGTGCAACCTTTAACGGCACTCGGATAGTTAATTCGCGAGAAAAGTCCATTTAAATATTTATACTTCGCGTCGCCGCCATGTTGGATTTGTGCTCACCAGGTTACTGAAAGTCCTATAGGTGAACATATGTTCATAGTCTCTATGAACATAAAAAAAATCAGTTTGGTTGCTGTAAAAGATTCATAGATATTGAGAACCGTCTAAATATTTCGGAAGCTCGCCATTTAGGATTGTTATATGTATAGGCCATAGAGTTATGTACCATTCTAGGACAATTATTGCCTAGGTTCATTATTCAAACTTTCACTTCGATCGCATGATTACGACACAAGAAATAAAAAAATAATTTTAAAATTTCGCACAGCCGCCATCTTGACGTTATGTAAACAATTAAATTAAATTAGATGGCAGTGCATTACAATCTGCAAAATCATTTACTGTACCACATTTCACTGCGCTCAGAGAGTTAAATCGCGAGAAAAGTATATTAAAATATTTCAAATTCGCTTGGTCGCCATGTTCGTTTTGTACTTTACAGGTTTATGAAATATACATAGGTAAACTTGTATCAGTACCCTTTATCACCGTACAAAATTGCAGGGTGATATCTGTAATAGTTTCGGAGATATAGAATGTCAGTGAAATATTTCGCACAGTCGCCATTTTGAGGTTATGTAAACATTTGAACTAAATTAGACTCCAGTGCATTAATATGTGTATAACTTAAACATTTGCTGTACCAAGTTTCATTACGTTTGGATAGTTAAATCGCGAGAAAAGTCTATTTAAAAGTCTCAACTTCGCTTGACCGCCATGTTGGTTTCGTAGTCATCAGGTTTTTGAAAGTCTCATAAGTGAACTTCTAGTAGTGCCCTTTATCACCGTATGCAATTTCAGGGCGATATCGGTAATAGTTTCGGAGATATTGAATGCTAGTGAAATATTTCGCACAGCCGCCATGTTGGATTGGTGAGACGTAACAAAATTTGAAGGGCACGGTCGAGGTCGCCGGGAACAGTGCTATGAACTTACCAAGTTTCATTGAAATCGCTCCAACCGTTTAGATTTTATTAGGGGGGGGGGGGGACACACACACACCTCACACACACACACACACACACACACAAAAGGTGATCTCATAAGCCTATTTTTTCAAAATTGAAAATAGACTAAAAACGGAATGTTGCCAACCCTATTTTTTTTTTATAAGGGTCATTCAAAAAGAAACGATCCAGAGGCTATCAAATGAAAACCTGTACCGTTCTTTGAAAAGTATTGCACATCACTGTTGAGGCACTGTTCCACTGCGAGGCAAGGTGGCGAATGACTGTCTCGTAAAATTTCTGGGGCTGTGTTGTGAATCAGTTCCGAAGGCAATGCTTGAGTTCGTCGTCCGAGGTGAATAGTTTGCCTTTCAGAGCCCTCTTCAGATCACCAAACATGGCATAATCGCATGGGGACAGGTATTGGCTGATGTCCATAGAGGTTTCTGATTTATTTCGGCTGCATTCCATTTTTTTTTACATTTATTAATTTTTATCATCAATTCTTTCCTCAAGATAGAGTCCATACCATTCAAAAACCCATTCAAATCCTCGGCCGTGTCGGCCAAGATGACGATGTCATCAGCAAATCTCTGAGTTGAAACTATTTCTTCTTGAATCTTCACTTCCACTTTAAATTTTTCTCGAATTTCGTTCATTGCTTGTTCAATGTAAAGATTGTCTGTATGTCAAGATATTACACAAATAGTATACCAACGTTTGAAGTCAAGTAAATCATCATGGCGCACAGCAATTAACCTTGAAGGATCCTCCTTTAATGTAAATAACTCTTGGAAAATCCAGTGGGATCATTCTTCAGTAACCAACAAACACCTAGTTGGGGACCCTTTTGAACGGGTACATGGATTTGATCTTCCCAGACGCCAATGGAGGATCTTAAATCGGATACGCACAGGACAAGGCAGATGTGCGTATTCACTGCATAAATGGGGCTAGAGATTGTGACTGTGGTGCCTCCTCACAGTCAATCCATCACATTGTCGCTGACTGCCCTCTCCGAGCTTTCCATGGATCGTTGACGGATGCCCATCAAGCATCAGTTGCAGCGGTTGAATGGGTCTTGAAATATGAGATTGTATGAACTTGTGTGGGCACATTGTTTTGTATACAGGGTGAACAAAAAATGCCGCACTTGGAGGTCGGCATGCGATTCCTCATCCAATTGCAAAACAAAAGTTACTATAGCAAAATCGGATCGGGTGCTGTTTGAAAACACAAGTATGAAAACGAGAAGCTGGCAACACTGTCACATCATGCAGTACTGAGAAAGCTCCGCATCGGAATGTACAGAGAAAGCTCCGGCAGAGCACCGAGTTCCTGCGACCAGTTTTTGGCCACGCTGTATGCATTTACAGAGTTGTCAGAGTCTCGTTTCTTAACACGCATTTCTGTTAAACCTATTGGCGGGACTAGGTTTTGCAACATAAACTTTTGTCGTGAATTTCGACGAGGAACCTCATGCCGACCTCCAACTGCGGCACTTTTTGTTCACCCTGTATATTGTAAATATATTCATCATTCGATAATCATCATCATCATTTCCCCTTATCCAGCTCCTGCCGGGTCGGGGTATTTATGGCACTTCTCCACTTTCCTCTTTCCTTCCACAATTCTTCTTCCACGATCTTGTCCCAGTCCAGATTTCTTTTTCTTACGCTGTTCTTCACTGAATCGATCCACCTTGTTCTAGTCTTCCTCTTGCTCTCTTACCCTTGCACTTTGCCTCCAGCGTCTGTCTTGATATTCTATTTTCCTCCATCCCCTTTACATGTCCAAACCATCTTAGTTTATTCTTCTCAATTTTCTCATTTAGTTTTCCTATCCCAACTTCCTTCCTAACATCTTCATTCCTCACTCTGTCTTTCCTTGTCTTTCCTATCATACTTCTTAGGAATTTCATTTCACTGGCTTGGATTCTACTCTCTTGCCTGCTTGTCAGGGTCCAAGTCTCAGCTGCATAAGTTAATATGGGTAAATAGTACACTTTATACATTACATCCTTGCTTTTCCTTGGTACTTCCTTATCCCAAACAAGTTTTCATACACTTTGATAGAATGCATTGCTCTGCTGTACCCTCCTGCCAATCTCCATGTCCAACCTACCAGTTTGCATCAATTCACTTCCTAGGTATTTGAACGTGTCCACAATTTCCAAACTCTGACTTCCAATTTTAACAGTGCCATTTCCTTGTCTTTCCTCTCTTGTCATCACCATGGTCTTGCTTATATCTATACCGATTTTCAGGCCATATTTCTGAATATTTTCGTTCAGTGCATCGAGTTGTTTTTGCACTTCTTCGGTGTTCCTTCCCCAGACCACAATATCATCTGCAAATTACAGTAATTTCATTCCTTTGTGTCCATATGCTTCCTTTGTTTCCTTTACAATTTCATCCATTACCATTATGAACAAAAGAAGTGACAGCATACTCCCCTGTCTTAGTCCAGTCTTGTTCCTAAACCAATCTGTCTTTCCAACTGGGGTCAGTACCCTGCTAACACAGTTGTTGTACATTGCTTGCACCATTTCCAACATTTCTCTTCTTAACCATGGTTTCCAATACATTCATTATACGATAAATAATAAATAATTGCCGGAGCAGAATGATCCCGCGGGTGAGCTGTCCTGGTCATTTCGATTTGATCGCTGTGCGAAGGGAGGTCAAGGTTTGCGATTATCGCTGCGAATTCACCGTTGGTTGTCCCATGCTGCAGGAAGTCCATCAACGAAGAAGCTGAACATAACCTTCCCCGTACTCGTGCGGACAGCCTCGGACGTTTTGGGTGGCGGCAAGCCTGCATGCTTCCACTGGCGACTTTGTCGTTTTCACTCGGGTTCAAAGTGATGCCACCATGTCGCGTATTCTATAACCACCCGTGCCAGGAACGCATGGCGCAGAGCACATAGTGCAGCAGATGTTCCAGAGAGAGTCCCATTCGACATGCTTCCTGTGCTGGTTGAAGACTGTAATACACCCATTGGGCGCACTATTTGCGAAATTGCAATCGGTCCGACACTCACTCCGACCTCTACGGCAATGACTGCTACCGTAACTCGCCGGTCTTACATAATGAGGGCATCCACCTGCTGGACAAATGTCATCGGCAATGTGGTGTGGCGCTCCAGACTGTGCATCATCGACCAACGGTATCTGTCCTTCCCTGAATCACTTGTGCCACGCCTTAACCCTTGTCACGGACACTTGTGCCATTCTTCGATGAATTTCCGTTCCCCGCACTCCTTCCGCTGTCAAGAAATGCACTACACCCCTTTGCTCTTCTCTTGAAGCCTCCATGTCACTGATATCCGCACGTCTGATTTCAGTGGATGGTTGACGCGTTTGCTTGCTCACTCTGTCGTGGCGTGGGTATGTGCCCGTGTCCCTCTAGCGGCGAGAAATCCGAAGATCAAGAATGGATCGTAGAATCTTGAAAGCCCGGCTAGAAAACCTGAAAATCCTACCGGCAAGCACTTCTTTGATAAACACAACAGCCTTACGATCGTGTTATGGACTACCTACTGTGGACAAGGATGCTAACTACTTATGGAGAGTGAGATCCTTACCTAAATCTTGGGTCGGAACGGGTTAGGGGTGCCATATACCATGATCCATTTCCATAACACAATCTCCTTAACAATTAAAATAAGTCACGCAACTCCGTCGTATAGAAAAGAACGAAATTAAATTTATTAACAAATATAACAATAATAAAATAAAACATCTCCAACAAATAATTAACGCCTTCAAATACAAATGTGCTAAGATCGCACATGATTCTCAAGAACGTAAACATCTCCTTCCTTCAAACTGTGATGTATGCATATTCAATTTTGTCAGGAGATCTATAAGATATTCTGACAGTCTGTTGTTGTTGCTTTCTTAGCACCACCCGGGGATCACGTGTAGGGCACTTTAAGGGTAGAACCAACGGACGTGAAGCAACGTTGACCCCACATTACAACTACACATTACAACTGACTGTCCTCTGAGGGCCTATGGAGGGGACTGGATCGACTTCCTGTTGGCGACACCTGACGTGGTCCAATGGATAGACTCATTAGATCTGAGACTGTAAATAGTGTAAATAGTAAAAATAATGTACGGTAGATTTTAAAGTGATTTTCTTTGTACTCTGAAATCTTGTATTGATTATATTGCCAAACGATAAATAAATAATAATCCTTCAATCTGGAGTTCGATGAATAAAATAATATTTAAATTTAATTGAAAAACAATATTGAAGTTTCACACGCAAAATAAAAACAATCATGAACATTACTAAATGTTACTCTATACAACGTAGAACTTCCTACTAGAATACATATCCACAGATCAGCTGGACTACTGGCAGAGCCTATCACCTGTTCCAGGCATGTCGCCATTACAACCAGCGATCAGATGTTTCCATTCACGGGTTCCACTTACACGAAACTGAACTCTCAGTTATCCATTTGCTCAATCCACAAATATACTTACACTCTGTTATGTCTAAATAACTTCCACTTGTCAACAGAACATCATTGGAGAATAATGATAGTCTCCATCTCTATTTATACACGTAATATTTTCACAAAACATTGTCCATACATGACAAACTATCACTTACCTTACTGTTTCACACCATAACTTCTCTTCACACATCAAAAACACGTAGGTTTACATAATATTCGCTTATTTACAAACCCGATAATAATGTAATATTATTTCAAACACTTTAAAAGTCGAAGAATAAATTTAAATACATTTAAATAATCATAGAAAATATTTACAACGGATTATTTCCACAAGTTTAGATTTAAAACTGTTTATCTGTCCTATTCTTCAATAATAATTCCATTATTATTATTTTTAACGTTTAAATACATTTTTAAACAATGTTTGTGTGTGTATTATAATACGATCATTTTATAGGTTCACTTTAAATGTTCCTTTTATATGTTCACTCTACCAGAACCATCTTAGTTAGGTTTACTCGTCAATTCCAGTCTAATATGACCGTTCAATTAAGTACAGTTCTTATGATTATTAATACGCAAATCCTTGATAATGATTTAATAAAAATTAAGAAACAAAGGTTATCAATCACCTCACCTCGCTTTTCCGCAAGCATACTTCTCTGTCAATCCTTCAATATCATTTACTACCGCAAATATGAGTAACCACAAACTCATATTCATAACAATCCAATGCTTCAATCAGCATGATCTTAATCCACAACAATATATTAATGCATTACTTCCAAAATACGGAAAAACCCTTCGCATTTGAATCCAATATTTCCTCGCAGACCTCCTTCTTATAATATATGTATACGGTGCAACATTCCCTCGTATATTCTATAATAAAATCCACATAGCTTCTTTACTACTGCTTTCTTAAAGCGTTACCATAATATTTGCATAACTTTTGTTACTACAACATTTCCTTTTGCCCACAATGTATTTCAGTAAAATAGTGATCATTGAAGTTTGTAAAATGATTGACCTCTCGCAAGTTTACTTCACAAAGTTACTATGATATAAACAATTATTTCTAATATTTAATAATTATACATGTATGTCATTCCGTAGTGATCTAACTTCAGAATTCTGCATAGTTGCATAATCACGTCAACAACGCTCCATGACGTGATAATGTCAAAATAACATCACTGTTATTAAATTTTCGATTTATCTGAGTTATACCTGGATCTAGATGTTCCCTACATCTTATAAGTCAATAAATAATCTTCCACGAATATATATTCCTGATCGAAGAATAATTAATGAAAGATCAATGCTTTCAATAAAATTATAAAATAGTCATCTGATATAACGAATATCATTTCAATCTAATGTCGTCTTTGCAAAATACTTGACGTAGCGTAGCAATATCAAAATATTCTTTCCAGATCGTCGGAGTATCAGTAATGCCAAATCACACTTTGGTATTCACGTCAATAACAAACGATGAATTCTTCCTCCTACTTAAAAATCTTCTTACAGAAAAATACCCAACTTCATTAATCCAAACGAATATAAAAATCGTCGAAGACGAAAATCTGAATAGAAATCCAGAAAATAAAAATCCAAAATCGAATGAAATAAATTTAAGAAAAATTCTTAAATTGTGGAAATCGAAATTCCATTAAAATTATCTTGAAGTTCCAAAACTGTAGAATCGAAATCAATGTTGGAACGAAGAACAAAACCATCCAACAAGAAATCCAAATTTAATAAAAATCGATGAAATTCGAAGTCATACAACAATCACAAAATATGGAAGAATGGTGCTCAGAGATTTGTGAAACTACTCTACACTACTAATAGAAAATCTTGTAGTTCTACCTTTGACGACTCTAGAAGCAGCAATAGGTATAAGAAATACTATGGTGATGTTCCAGTATCTCTGCCTAAGAAGAGTCTCGAACTGCTGGCCTCCACTCCGGACGTACCGCTATCTCGGGATGCGAACTCACGTTCCCCAGACCTACAGTACTTCTGTTCCATCAAGGTGCGAACTGCTCTCCTCCTGGCTCCAAGTATACCATGCTTCATGCTTTAGACGGGAAATCCCTGTCTGCTTCTTGCTTCAAGTGTTGAGTCTTCTTTCGGCGATGCTTCTTGTAGTTGGCAATCATATTAGAGCAAAATCGTTTGTAGACGTTCATGATTTCTGACCATTAAATATTTAATAGTTGGTGAAAATATTGCAGGTCGAAATATGTTCGAAATAGCTGGAAATTATTTTGATAAAGCTCAATGTCGATGTTAGAGTTGCTCAGTGAAGTCATCTCACTTCTGTCGAATGTATTCCAGTCGCATATTATAACTTACTCCATCTCTGCTATCTTCTTAGTATTATAATTCATCATTCCGTCGTAACATTCATAATGGAAATCTGTTGAATAATGTTCTCGCTGTTACCACAATGTTCATTTATACACGTAGCTTGAATAATGTCAATGGCTTCAAGTCGATGCTAAGAAAGTTCGTACACTGTATAAAACTTCGTAACTTGTTTTGCTGCAGAACGTAATGTTTCAATCTGAGCGCGCCAAGCTTCACGCGTAGCTTTCTCTTCAGAACACAATTGCATAAAATACTGTTTTAAATGTCAGTATAATGAACTAATAATTGTTCGTTGTTCAAATAATGTTCAAGCTTCACTGCGAAATAATTATATACTGTTCGTCTTAATAGCGAAACAAGCAAGTTTATCTTCTCACTACAGCGATATAATCTTACCATTGTCTTTAGTCCGGCCGTACATGAAACTTGACCCGAACTGCGATCACGTTGGGTGGTCTAGTGTTCCCCGCACTTCGCTTAATCTGAATAGACTGGGAAATTATAACATCCAGCGGCGCGACTGTTCCTCTCGAACGGCAGCGTAACAAGAGCCACAATTCTTTGCGTCATTCTCCCGCCAAACCTTTTCTCAGCGCCATTTTGCCATTGCGCGGGAAGAAAAGGCGCGAACTTGTACTTACCAATAATACAGTGTACAGTACTGCGTACTTCTCCTGCCATAAAAATGCTTAATAAATCTCTTCTATAAATTTAGGCGTATATCCAAAAAATTACGAGCCTTACAATAGTCGCATATGATGTGTAACATCTGACATAGAAGAAACCTCACGTGAAATTGTTGATACACCGGTATTTTATACTATTATTGGCACAAATGTTAATCTATTTTAAAAGGGAGTGTTTTACAGATATTGTAGTTTATAATACGGAACTCATTTTATTAGATGATTTGTAGCTTCCACCAGCACTAGCCTAAATGAAGAATACGATATGGATCAACTAGATTAATAGACGCGACACCGCTCATAACCTTAAAATCCTTATAAACAGGCCCTCTTCATTCACAGACCAACACGTAATTTCATATGGATTGTGTTAAAATGAGTCATATTGATATGATAAATATCGTTTAAAATGATAAATCTGGTAGCAAAAATTTCCAACCTACCCCGTCCAGATTCGAACCCAAGATCTCTAGATTCACAGTCATAAGGACTAACCCCACGGCTATTTCGACTACGCAAATTTTGTGCACAAGATGGTGACTTATTTCCACTTTCCAATAATACGGAATTAAGTTTCATTTATATTTTGCTTGTTGCGATAATGTTCCTGCGTGAAATGAGTTTAAAATTCCTTATGAATAGGTCCTCTTGTGAGTAAAGAGAATATATTCAGTAATAGTTCATGAAGGCTTGCTCAATTCTCGTATAACCACAGCGATTATATTATATTGATGACTGCATTACCGTTATGTGGGTTAATATTTGAATAGCCATTGTGCAGAAACATAATACCGGCAATGCCGACTACTTACAATATTATACTCATAATATTAAGGCATTTTACCATTTAAATACTGATACGAAGACTTCGAACATATACCACGTCATTTGTTTCAATCACTTGACACTAGAGTTCGCATGAGCGTTTTCCGTTTAGTATCTCATATACATTCCACATGGCCGAGAGTACGTCACGGTATCAATTTCCGACACCGCGCGCTCATTGTTTCTCGTACCACTGGCAGCTGGGTCTTACCACTGCCCGCTGGATCGATCGAGTTGGCAGTGCATCTTATACTTCCGTTCGTTCCACCACTGCCAGCTAGTACACTTCCGTTCGAGTGATCGAGCAAGCAGTGCATACTTCCGTTTTCCACCACTGCCAGCTAGTACACTTCCGTTCGATCGATCGGGCAGTGCATACTTCCGTTCGATCCACCACTGCCAGCTCTATCGTTCTGATCCACTTCCGTCCCCAATTTTCAAAATCACTCCCACAAAACTATCCAGCAACCGAGCGGAAAGATGTTACACATCAAAAATAAAAACTCCTTTGTAGGTCCTTGGAGTGAATTATTAATTAGCATAATTAAATCTTCAGAGTCTTCCGATCATGAAAACCTCTTCTCATTGGTTAATCCACTGTATCCAATCAAATAATTAAAATCATATTCCTCCTAATATTGGCTCGGTCGTAGTCTGTTGCTAGGTGGAAAGACCATGGCCGGCGGTCCCAGAATGCAATGTAGCACGTGCTAACCCCTCGCTACTGTGTAGATACTGGTTATCGAGCGCTGTCCCAGTATCTATGTTTCAATGCAAATCACTTATCATGGGCATGAAAATAGCCACAAAATTTGCCCATAATAATTCGAATCCGGGTTCAGTATCTTAGCGCATTCATAGGGACCGCACCGTAATCCCCAGGCCAGGACATTATGATCTGTTAAGCGGTTTTCATTTGATAGCCTCCGGCTAGTTTCTTTTTGGATGGCCCTCATATTTTCTATTTTATTACATTTGTCTCTTGATTCAATTATATGACACAATTAAATTTTTCTACCTTCTTGTCAAGGAATGCATTTGAAATCCTATTTGTTCGGCTGTTGCTGTTGAATGCTTTGTTAATGCTCCCCAATTAACGTCTCCGTCAGTCTTTGAGACCTGCAGGTCTTATCGCTATACAGTAGCTTGTAAACATGATGTTAATGAGGGCGCCAGACATTCCGTCTTTGATGTGAACAGGCGTGCAGGAACAAATGAGAAACCTGTGTTTACATCTACTTCAGTCAATTAAAAATACAATTCAGACATAAAATTAAATTGTTTTCCATTTTCACCTTTCAATTTTTTTTTCACGTGCAGAAGCTTAAGTTCTATCCAACGAAAATACTGTATTTCTGCTCGGATAATAATAATTTTCAATGCAACAGAGATCATTTAGTGTCAATTTTCCAGTTCTTTGACAATAGTTTGTTTTTAAATAAACCACTTCATAATCTGTTAGTGTTCTTCGTTTTCGTTAATTGTTGGTAAAGGGAAGAAGAATAGACAGTATTAGAATTTTTGCTAATGGAAATGACTGGCTGCGTGGCAATCCACATTCTTCGAGCGAAGTTTCCTTTGGTTTTCTTCAGAATATGGCAGCAATACAATCGGTGAAAAACGACAATATAATATCCAGAGGAAGAATTTCAATCACACCAATTTTGGTTTGGATTGATGTAACGCTGAGAAGTTGATATAGGGACAGATATATGAACTCGAAAAAGATAGATAAATCTCCCTCGTATTGATCCTTGAAGTCTTGGTTGGTTGGTTCCTTAGTTTAGGGGCTGCGACAACGCGGTCATGTAGCCCCGTGTACTTTGGGTATGTGTAGAATTTGTCTGATAACCGGTGTTAGTTGTTCCTACTTTTGCTACCAAATGCTACCATCCACGACACCTAGCTGCGGACGTGACTACTAAATGCCATCGCAAGTCAGCACCTGGCGGCGAACGTTGGAACTAATCTAGAGTTATCAAACTAACCTACACATTTTAGCTTCCACAAGTGTAGTTAGTGGAAGATTCTTTTTCATGCCATAAATCTATGATATGGGACCGCCGACTTTACTTCCCCTCCGAAGGTAGGCATACTGAGGGATTTTAACGCTCTTAAAAATCCGTCGACTTCACCCAGGTTTGAACCCGCAATCTTGGGCATAGAAACACAGCATCCTTAAAGTCTACTTTCAATTCTTTTCTACTGTAAAATGAGAAGATTATCGTATTTTTATGAAGGGGTTTACAGGGGATGGGGGCACCCTAAAAAGTGGTCATCGATGTGTGTGCGCGGGAATATTAAATTTACGATAGTGCTAACACTTCAAAAGAGTCTGTACGTTCTTTATCAAAGGACTGTAAGATGGTAAAGTGTGTGTGAGAGCGTCGCTTCTTCACTTGAAGCACTGGTCCTTGCTCTCAAAGACCTCCACATAGCCTAGCTTCTGCGCATTTAATTTCCTCTCACACAGAGGACTCAAAGAGTTCCAAGTCTGTGAGCAAGAGGGAATCTTATCAGCGATGGGAAAGAAGAAAGCATCCCTTTTATCTTTCCAAGAGAGATGAAGCGTTATTATTATTATTATTATTATTATTCTACAATCTCCGATTTTATGTAGATAAGAAAACTTACAAAACCATTTATAGTGCTCTGATTGAAAGCAAATTAAGATATGCTATAGCAGCTTGGGGAAATCAAAACTCAACTTTAATTAATAATCTTCAAGATAGCCAAAACAGGTTCTTTAAATATTTCACTGATATCCCTTATTTTAATATTAAAGAGTTGTTTCAAATTACTGTACTGAATCTATACTACCATGATCCAAGATTCAGGCATAAGGTCTCTCACAACATACAAACAAGAGCCATAACAAGTACTAAATATGTAAAACCTTTATGTATAAATAGCTATGGTTTCAAGATACTAAATTATATTATATCATCACTACTTAATGAACTACCACCTGGATTGACGAACATTAACAGCAAACAACTAGCTAGAAGTCGCATTAAAAATATTACTTAACTAAACATTAACTCATAACATAAATTTATAAATATAACTAGACTACTATAGTGTAACTTTTTGTGTCTTTGATTATTTATATTAATATTTTTTATCATTATCACCATTATCATTGTCATTACAAAAAAACATGCACTCTTTTATTGAAATATAATCTGCATATATGTTGTAAATACTAATTAATATGTCTCACAGATAATCTGTACTGTCATCAGATTCGTGAGACATATCACAATAATGTAACATAAATATTATTTAATAAATAAATTAAATTGAATTAAATGTTATTATTATTATTATTATTATTATTATTATTTAATACTCGTGTTATCATTATAATCATGATAATCATCATCATTATTCACTTGAGTGCCTATTATGATTATATTAGAAACGGATCACTGGATAACGACTGGAACTGAAAAAATGGCATCATTCCCTTGTTGTCACAGCATTTTGCTACAATGTTGCTCAGAAAATCATCTTAATAGAGGAGGACGTCTGAAAAGTGTAAGAAGGAAGAACGTTTGTAGTTTTACGTGACCGTTAATCTCGCGATCATGAGACACGAGACCTCCGTTTTACGTGGAATCCGAATCACAGGACAAGACATTTCACTTTGAAAATCACTCGATACTATGTGAAGAATAGTTATAATTAGGGCCCGGATGTTGATGACATGTCATCTTCTTACTGAGCTGTCTAAAACAATGCTGAAGTACATAGAAACTCCGGACGGGCCATCCTGTCTTCAAATATGTCATTTTTATTTTGTATCTTTTTGCATTTTTTTTGCTATTTTTCCATTTTAAGAGCATTTTTTAAGTTTGGTAGATTCTTTTGGTCTTATTTTAGCGAAATCGGCCTTTTGAGGTAATTTTATTTCCAATTTAGTCATGTCACAGGTTTATATGAGGGAGTTACGTGTCTCAGAGTTAAGAAGAAGCTAGTAGCTGATACAAGATAATTTAAAATATTGAAATATTGATTCCATGTGCTTAATCAACCGGGTGGAAACTAGTCTTAGCAACAATCGTGGCAAAATTGCTGCGGGTATTGCAACAAAACTGAAAAAAGTGCTGGACAAAAACACCGGATATAAAACATTATGCAAAATCTCAGACTTTCTTTCTGGTGAAAACTACTGCATGGATGGGATTGAGGAGAATTTAGCAGCAAACGACCTTCCGCACTTCAAGTACGCTCCGATCACGTCAGTTGATGTTGAACGCAGCTTTTCGAGACATAAAAACTTGTTGGCCTATAAACCGCATATCATTTACAGGTACATTTGACAACATCAGAATTACATTCCTACTGCACTGCAACTCAGACTAAAGTGAACATAAACCTTTTGTTAAGTGCTAGAAATCTATTTTGATTGACTTTTTAGTTTGAACTCAAGATGTCATTCTTGATATATTCGTGAGTTTATTATTATAAAGTTAATTTTCTCCATTTTATAGTGCATTTTTCAAATTTTTAGGTCATTTATTACGGTCATTTTTGAAAATTTTAAATGCATTTTTTAAACTTTTTTACAGCATCAACATCAGGGCCCGGGTAAACATATATTGTAAATTTATTCATCAGATCTGTTACATTACAATAATGAAATTAAAAAAAAAAGCCTTGAAGTTCAAAACTAATGAAATCTACTCGAGTAAACATTTTTTCTCTATGTGTTGTTATCGGTAAATTAAATTAAAATGACTTATTTGAATATCATAATAAGATTAACTAATGACGTCAAGCTTTTGATAAAAACAAACGTTTGATGATTTTCAGTCGGGCAACGCCATTGTACCCAAATGAGATGGATCTGATGATGATCGCTTGGCGATTGAAACAGGTCATCCAAGTATATTTATTAATCTCATGTAATTTTTTTCAGGATTAGCGAATAACCCATCTCATTTGGGTACAATCGTGTTGACCGACTGAATAGCATGAAAGTTTTGTTTACTAAGGCAAAACTGAAAAATGGCTTCAAACACCATAATGTTTTGATCAAAAAATAGACAGTATTTTTTGTTTCTGATCTAACTTTATTTTAAGAAGATTACAGTTAATATTTGGAAGGTTGTTCAACGGATACTACACATTTTTATAGTGAATATTTTTATTTTAGTGCTTAATTTTAGGTAATTATAGATTGTTAATGTTTTGATTATATTAATGCTTTCAGTTTAATGTTAAAATAATTTGATTTTAGCTAAAGATGGTTACAAGTTAACCTAAATTACTACAGGGACTTTGTTTTATATGTGACGGCGATTTTCGCTCGCCCGCTCACTTACATTGCGACCTGTCCCCCGCCAAGCACTTTGCCGTTATGCGGCGCTCGCCCGGCACTGAGTCATTGAGTATAGGAATTTGTACTTACCTATTTCACAGCTGGTGCTGAAAATGTTCGCCATTCGCCATTCTCGTATACACTCTATTTATAAGCGTCCCCCACAGATAAAAGTCGCATGGTGATAAGTCTGAGCTTCGCGGAGACCACACGTACCGACTTATAATCCTCGTACCAAAAATGCGACGCAATTCTGTAATGGATGCTTCGACAGTGTGAGCAGTGGCAGAATCTTGTTGAAAATAAGTTGACATTCGCTCTCCGTCAGTCAGTCCGTCAAAACATTGGTGAAGGATCTCTTTCAGGTAACGCACCCTGTTAATTGTACCCTCATAAAAATAGGCCCGATGCCAAGAAGCGCATTACGGCAAAGTGCTCGGTGGGAGACCGGCTCGCAGCACGGGCGAGCGGGCGAATGAAAATCCACCGTCACATATAAAACAAAGTCCCTGTATATATCTCATTTAGTTTCAATATAGTATTGACTTAAGGTGAAAAAAATCTATTTTATCTATTCATACGTATTTTAATTTATTTGTAAATACGGATAACTTATGAGCAGAGACCCGGATTTTTTGTTTTAACGATACCCGCGAAATATTTCGGCAAACATTTATATATGTTATCACAACGATATATTTACCCCAAATATGCCATTTTCTCCAATATTGAAGCCGGGAAATATCGCGAAATGAAGTTATTTTGCGAAATGTGTCATTTTCACCGTAAATACAGTACTAACAAAATGCTGGTAAGAAGATTAAATAAATAGTCCAGTCATCTAAATGTGACTGTGGTGTAGAGAAACAGACAATTCATCACTTAGTGACCGAGTGCCCAAACCATGCATATTGTGGGGACTTCAAGGACTTTTTAACTGTAACAACAAATACTGTATGCTACATAAAGAACATGAATCTTTGTATATAGATATATACGTAGGAAATTATGTTTCAATAGCTGGAACTATTATAGAATATCATGTATGTGATAATTTAATGTTTAATGTGCCATACGCCAAATAATAATATAAGGTATGATATACATCATACAATGTGAATTACAAAGGGCAGATGATCTCGATATTACGCCCCTTTAAACAACAATCACTATCATAGAACAGAATTATATTAATGGATTTTTGAACGAGCAACACTTTCACTAATTGTGACGCTATGAATGTCAAAGCACCAGAGTTCCCGATAATGAAGTTATGCGATAAAACGAGCAATTACATTTCGAAATGGAACATTTATGCTTTATCAGTTCGTTACGCACGATCGCAGCTACCTTCATTTAATCAGCCATGCAGATTAATTCTTTATAGATTACTGTTATCACTTTGTTGTTTGACACAGACTAACAGAGGAAAAAAGAATCAGTCTGGACGATTTTAATCTATTGACACTGACTGTATTAAAACCCTCCATTCCTTTGTTCCTACTGCAAGCTTATGACTTGATTCGCTATCTCAATATAGGTTCACAACAAACGGCATAAAATAGTCTGTGTAGAGTAGCTCCAAATTTGCGCTGATGCACAGTGTGTTTTTTGTCCACGAAGACTGAAGAATTGACTAATAATAATAATAATAAGGATATGATATCGTAGGTGCGACATACCACCATGCATATGGCACTGCTACATATGTTCGCAGCACCATTGAAAATGCTTCATTGCTCACATCTAGCTCTAAATATGACATTCACACTGTTGTCATCAAAGTTGGAGATTTCATCATTACAAACATCTATAAGCCTCCACTTTCTCCGTGGCCCTCTCAGATGATTCAGGTACAAAACCATACAGCCATCTATGTGGGAGATTTCAACAGTCACCATGTAGAATGGAATTATAGTGCCACCGATTCTAATGGAGACACTCTCATGAATTGGGTCGAGGAACATGACATTCATCTTATATTTGATGCAAAAGATAGAGGTACATTTAGATCTGCCGCATGGAAAAAGGAGTTCAACCCAGACCTATGTTTTGTTTCCAGTGATCAAAATAAACAACCTCTGTTTACTTCACGGAAAGTACTTCAAGATTTCCCACTTAGTCAACATCGTCCTGTGCGTCTTGAGGTTGGAATGCAGATACCTCTGGTAACTTCTTATCCTCGCCCACGATGGAACTTCAGGAAAGCAGACTGGAAAGCGTTCTCGAGTGCCCTTGATAAATGTGTCGGATACCGCCAACAAGCAACAACTATGAGAGATTTGTGGGTGCTGTAATTGCCACAGCAAAAAGACACATTCCTAGAGGTTACAGAAAGGAATACATTCCTGGATGGACTGATGACAATGAAAAGCTAAACCAAGAGTTCCTTTCCAGTGGCGAACAAGAAATCGGGGATGAAATGCTTCATAATCTTGATAATGCCCGAAGAGAAAGATGGATTGCAACTGTAACATCTATGAATTTCAGAGAATCGAGCAGAAAGGCATGGCCATTGTTACGGAAGCTTGGTGGGGCCACTCCCATTGTTCGTAAAATCCTGCAGTTACTCCAAACCAAATTGCTGCTCACATAGTTGCTTTGTCTAGGACACCGAGAGACAGAAATCATACAAGAAATATCAAAAAGCAATTAACCAGTCTCAAGGCCACAAGCCCCCTTCATTCGGAATACACTAGACCATTTAGTGGGCACGATATCGATGAAGCTTTAGAAGATATGAAATATGGTAAAGCACCGGGATTTGATGGGATTCACACCGAGTTTCTGATTAATAGTGGAGAAAATATGAAACTATGGTTATCTAGGTTTCTAACTTACATTCTTCGAACAGGCAACCTACCTCGCTTATTTAAAACGAGTAAAGTCATTGCAATCCTAAAACCAGGAAAGCCAAGTGAAACACCAGAGAGCTATAGACCAATAGCATTGCTCAGTGCATGCTATAAACTTCTAGAAAGACTAATCTTGAATAGAATTGCTACAAAAGTGTTCGAAACGATCCCTATTGAACAAGCAGGATTCAGACCACAAAGAAGTTGTGCCGATCAAGTCCTGTCATTAACTACCTTCATCGAAGCAGGATTCCAACAAAGACTAAAGACTTCGGTAGCATTTGTAGACCTAAAGGCAGCTTACGACACAGTGTGGAGAGAAGGCGTTATCAATAAACTCCTTAAAGTGATTCCATGCAGGAGTCTGGCTCACCTTATAAACAACATGCTGAGTGACAGAACATTTCGCGTAGTCATGGGAAGTGAAATCAGCAGATCCAGCAAACTAAACAATGGACTTGCACAAGGATCAGTGCTTGCCCCACTTCTGTTCAATTTATATATTTCAGATATACCCCCCACAAAATCCAGGAAATTTGGTTATGCAGATGATTGGGCACTTGCCACTAACGATCTATGCTTCGAGGAGATAGAGGAAACGCTGACAAAAGATCTCGCTGTTTTAGGAAACTACTTCCGAAAATGGAGACTCCAACCAAGCATGAGTAAAACAGAAGTTTCTTGTTTTCATCTGAACAATCGAATGGCTTCAAGGGATCTCAAGGTATACTTCGATAACACCCTTCTCCGCCACAATAGACACCCCAAATATCTGGGTGTTACACTCGATAGAACGCTGTCGTTCCAAGAACACTTGAGAAAGAGTGCTGCCAAGATTCAGACACGCAACAACATCATTCGAAAACTATGTGGTACTACTTGGGGTGCAAGTGCAACTACTTTACGTTGCTCAGCTCTTGGCCTGGTTTACTCTACTGCAGAGTATTGTGCCCCTGTCTGGATAAACAGCCCTCATGTGAAGAGAATAGATGTTAAATTAAATGACACAATGAGAATGATCACAGACACGATCAGATCAACTCCTATTCAGTGGCTGCCTGTATTAAGCCATATTCCCCCACCCCACCTCCGCAGTTGCAATGCTTTGATGAATGAATACAAGAAGGTCCAGATTAATCAAAGACTGCCCATTCATGAGGGTATCCACCATCTACATGTAGACAGACTGAAGTCAAGACATCCACCCATCTGCACGGCGGAGAACCTGGCAATGAGTAATTTCAACCTTACTGAGAAATGGTCTAATGAATGGAGACAATTCGCCCCAGCAGAGTCTTTGGAAATGCCATGCATCTCACAGAATGTACCTGGCTTTGAACAACCTCGGTAAGTATGGTCCAAGATAACCGGATCCGAACTAACCATGGTGTGTGTGCAGATCTGCTATACAAATGGAGGAAAAAGTCATCATCTTGTTGCGACTGTGGTGCTGAGAGGCAAACTGTGAAGCACATCACCCAAGAATGCCCACTGAGCCGTTTCGACAGAGATAGAAGAGAAATTTTCCTGGGGACGCCACAAGCGATTAACTATGTAAATAGTGTAAATATAGATCTGTAGCTCATGTATACGCCATACGATAAAAAATAAATAAATAAATAATAATAACAAGAAGTTCCGTGACGAACCAAAGAGCCTACTTTTCTTAAAATTTAAGATTCATGCCAATGATTATTCTATATGGATCTATCTAGAATAATGACGAAATTAAGTTGGTTATATCGAAATTTCTAATTAGTTCGAAATACTGTATACCTGGCATAATGTAGCCTAATAGAGCACTACAGTTGGCAGCCCTGCTGACTGAATATATTCTTAGTTCCATTTCTTAAGGTACAGACTACAAAATTTGGTTGAAGTCCAATGGATAGCATGGACGTTACATGCAGTTAAACATTGGATCTAACAGCGCGCTGAAAATCATGTTGGCAACAATGTTATGCGTGTATTGGTCAGAAATAATCTGAAATAATATGATCTATTGATGTGCCAATTTTGAATGAAATCCATTAGTTAGTATAGGAGTTACATGCATTTTAAAATTGGATCTATCAGCAGGCTTAGAATCATGTTGGCAGCAGTGACGTATATTAGTTACTCCAAATTAATCTAGAATGCCAGGTACTATACGTGTGCAAAGTGTCGAGCTATTGGCTTGCATACTTCCTGATATATTGATATTAGGGTAACAAAAATAGAGACAGAATTTATTAACAGTTTGCAGTCCTGGTTGCTCTTAAGAATACGCATAGTCATGTCTGTTATAGTACGCATAGCACATACGAAATTTGGTTGAAATCCAAATGATAGTATAGAAGTTACATGTATTTAAAGTTGGACCTCTCAACAGGCTTATAATCGTGTTGGTAGCACTGACGTATATAAGTTACTCCAAATTAATATAGAATGTCGGGTACTATACGTGTGCATAGTTTAAAGCTGTCGGCTTGCATACTTTCTGATATATTGGCGTTTGGATAAATTGAATTGAGAGCATTTATTAACAGTTGGCAGCCCTGGTGGCTCTTAAGAATACGCTCTGTCATATCTGTTTATGTACACATAGTACATACGAAATTTTTTGAATTCCATTTGATAGTGTAGAAGTTATATGCATTTAAAAATTGGACTTATCAGCAGGCTTATGATAATTTTGGCAACGTTGCCATGTGTGGCCTCCTGGAAATTAAACTGAAATATTATTATCTATACGTGTGCCAATTTTGAAATAGCTCCCATTCATACCTTCCAAGACATCCAAACTGGGGCTCAAATTTCAATTGCGATTTTTCGACAGATGGTAGCACTGACATCATTTTTTTTTTTCAAATATGGCATGGAGATATTCAGGTATAGATCTTTACTCCTACCAAATTTTGTTTCGATTGCTGCAGCCGTTTAGGAGTTGATAGGGGTGGGGGGACACACACACAGCCAGCCAGCCAGACAGCCAGCCAGCCAGACAGACAGACAGACAGAAGGTCAGACAGACAGACAGACAGACACCCATTTGCCCGGATCGATCTCATAAGTCTACTTTTTCCTCATTTTTGCAAAATGTGAATAGTAGGCTAATAATAATAATAAGTGTACTGGAGAATGACAATTTTACTTTGTACTGGGATCGTTCTTTTTGACAGACCATGCACAACAGACCTGATCTGGTTCTTGTTACCAAATGCATTGATGTGGCAATCCCAAACAGTGGTAACATACTAACAGAACATGTTGAAAAGCTGTCAAAGTACAGTATAAAGAGCTTTCAGAACTGATCAGGAAGCAATGGCACATGGTACAAGTCAGGACAGTTCCTAAAATCATCTCCAGCACTGGCGTGATTCCGAACAATTTAACGGAATCTCGCATACAGTTGAAATTAGACTTATAGGCCTTTTTAAGATTATGCAGAAGACAGTCATACTCTGGACGTGTCGCATAGTGAGGCTAGGTTGGCTCCTTAGTTTAGGGGCTGCGACAACGCGATCATGTAGCCCCGAGTACTTTGGGTGTGTGTAGAATCTGTCTGATAACCGGTGTTAATTGTGATGACTGTATTAGTGTGTCTTATCTGCTTTAATTCAAGTAAGGACTGCAGACAATAATTTCAAGTAGTAGTTCCTACTTTCGCTACCAAATGCTACCGTCCACGACACCTAGCTGTGAACTTGACTTCTACTAGGCGCCATCGCAATCAGCGCCTGGTGATGAACGTTGGAACTTAAGATCATTAAAGAAACCTACAAATTTTTCTTCACACAAGATAAGTTAATGGAAGGTTCTTTTACATGCCATAAATCTATGACATGGGCCCTCCCGGGTCACTTACCCTACGAAGGGAGTCATACTGATGTTCTTTTAACGCTCTTAAAAAAGGCTGTTCTTGGCTAATGAAGCCTGAAGGAGTGAGGGCTAAGTGTAAATCTCTTACGGAATGCAGCCACCGAGAATTTGCTCCTTATGATGTACTAGCAGAGGTACCCGCTCTTCGAACGGTCTTCGGTATTAATAACCAGACGTTATAAATAATTGAGCTACTGTTGAAATGGTTAGGGGCTTGTCATTCCTTCATAAGTTTATCAGAACGAAGTTATTTTTCTGGGTATATCACAGACAATGTTAGTTTAAGGGCCTTAAAATGTGTTTTTCGGAGACCCTTTATAGACTCCTTAGTTTTGTGTCACACATTGAGCGCAACACATGCTTTGGTCGTCTTTCTACGATACTTTTTATTTTTCGCCTATTTTAGCATGTATTTTGAAAAGTTGTTCCTTACACCCACCCTTCTATGAGAAGTACGTTGATGAGTTTTCTAAATGATTGGTGTATTGAATCATGGTTACAATACCTAATTTTACGATGCTCCAAGCACCCGAACATGAATTATAGGCGTACATAAACATAAAGATATATCAACCACACATTGTCAAACAAAATCATCTTTACGATGAACCCGTTTGTCGACAAAAATATGATTAGTTAAAATGTGCCCTCAAACTGAATTCACCTAACGTGTACTTCCTGATGTGAAAATAATATTGAAAACCTCGTAGACGAAACGCAATATATGTCAAATTAAAACTGACCCTTACCGTTGTGGAAAGTCCCCATCCCCAGGAAGACCCCTTTAATAAATTATAAAGGCATGTGGTGCATAAAAATTCGGGATTTTTAGCCTCAAATGGCCCAAATTCCCAAAAGCTGCAAAAACACTATTCCAATCCAGGAATTTTTGAAAATAATGTTGCTGTTTGGAGATATAATAGACCTTCTGTACAACATATCACAAGTGTAAATCACGTGTAAAATTTCTAGGGTACCCCTTGACCCCCTTAATCGCATTGTTGAATTTGACAGCCTATGTTTGATTCCACGATAACCATAGAGCCATTTGCAACTTTCGCAGAAATTTAATAAATTTGTAACTATGAGGTTAGAATATTTTTGTATTGCTGTTTATCTTGGATTATGTTAGGTTGGCTACCTTTTTGCTAATAGATCATTGCAGGGAGTATTGAGCTTGAGCTATGGTATTCCTTTTAATGGTCTGGCAGTGAGGTAGAAGGGGGCCATGCTAAATTAAGTTCAACATCTGTAGTTTTATTTCTATTATTTGATGCTATTTTTATATATATCTTTGACTTCTTGTTAGGAGTCCATACAGCAAGATTTAATTAGTAGTGAATATCTTTGAGAGTATTCATGGAGATTATTGTGTGTGTGCTTGAGAAGTTGAAATTTGAGTGAGAACAATAAATGGAGATTTTTTGTTGTTGTTAAAAATATCCCTCATTGAGTATAATCAACCATGATGACGCCACAACGTGAGGTTCGAAAGAGGGATACGGACACGAATAAGGAAAAGAAGAAAGAAAAGCAAACTTTAACAAAGTGACTACAGTGCAGGAAAAAGGAAGTATACGGCCTTATTATGCATAATAGCAGAGAGAGTTTGCTCCAAATGTTTTCGGCTATGAAAGAATCTATGAAGAAGCAGGATGAGTATTTGAAAGAGTTATGTAAGGGAATAGGAGGTTTGAAAGAGGAAATAGAATCTTGGAAAGTGTCTTTGAGTGTGGCTGTGGAGCAGGAGAAGGTGGAAGAGAAGGAGAAAGAGAAGAAGGATCAGGAGGAGGAGAAAGGAAAGTTGCAAGAGCACAGAGTGGAGATCATATGCATTGTAGGAGATAAGTTGAGTGAGATAGTATGTGATTCTGGGGGGCGTGTAGAAGATGGTAATGGAGAGGAAGAAGAAGTGAAAGATGGACAAAATATTGAGGAAGAGATGTGTGAAGTACGTGATGCTGGGGGGCGTGTAGAAGAGGGTACTGGAAGTGAAGAAGAAGTGAAAGATGGACAAAATATTGAGGAAGAGATGTGTGAAGTACGTGATGCTGGGGGGCGTGTAGAAGATGGTAATGGAAAGGAAGAAGGAATGAAAGATGGTCAAGATATCGAGGAGGTGTGTGAAGTACGTGATGGTAGGAGGCGTAAGGAAGAAAATGGACAAGAGAGAGAACAAGAGGAAGGAGGATGTCAAATGGAGGAGTATAAAACTGAGGACAAGGAAGAAGATGAGATAGAGAGCCTGGTAGAAGAGAAAGGAGAATCAGAGGAGGTTGGTCATGAAGACAGTAGCAATCAAGAAAAAGAGGCTAAAGATGAGGATGAAAGTGCAAGAGTGAGCCATGGAGAAGACAACATACTAGAAGAAGATAAGGTGAAGAAGAAACAGTGGAAAACAAAGTGGAAGAAGAGAAAGGAACTGTTGAGTAAGACAAGACAGACGAGGAAGAGGTGGAAAATGTGGAAAGGAAGAAGAGAGAAGTGGGTGAGAATGAAGACAAAGAGGACCAGGAGAACAGATAAAAGAATGAGTTGGAAAGCAAAGAGAAGGAGTAGGAAGAAGATGAGATGTCAGGTAAAGGAAGATAAGAGAGTGAAGGATCAGACCAAAGGAAGAAGTAGAAGAAAGGAAAATATGATATTAAATCGGAGGAGACAGACCAAGAGAAGAAAAAGAAAGGAAAATATGATGATACTGAATCAGAGGAGACAGACCAAAGGAAGAAGAAAAAGAGAGGTTTGGAATACAGGAGACGGGGAGGCAGGATGCATCGTAGAAGACGACGAAGCAGGCGTGGTGGCAGAGGAGTAAGGGGAGAACGAAGATGATAACGATTCTGCCGTTCCTTCTGATTATAATATCGTTGCCGGATCGAATGATGGAAGAATGATGTTTTGGCTACTACATCTGAAGAAAATATTCATGTTGGTTGTTGGCTGGTTCCTTAGTTTAGGGACTGCGACAACGCGGTCATGTAGCCCCGTGTACTTTGGGTGTGTGTAGAATCTGTCTAATAGCCAGTGTTAATTGTGATGACTGTATTAGTGTGTGATTTTGGTGATTCTGGTGAAATTAGAACAATTATTTCTGGCGATGATAGTGCTTATGGATCTTCTGAAGTAGTTGATAAGTTATTTTATTGTGTGTGATATTTCTTAGTGCATTTGTGATGTGTGTTACTTTTATTTATGTAGCGTGTTTTGTGTTATGAATGTGATCCTCACGTGCTTCTCACGTGAGAATCACATTGGGGGTGAATTGTGACTATGAGGTTACAATATTTTTGTATTGCTGTTTATCTTAGATTATGTTAGGTTGGGGTTATAGCATGGCTACCTTTTTGCTAATAGATCATTGCAGGGAGTATTGAGCTTGAACTATGGTATTCCTTGTAATGGTCTGGCAGTGAGGTACAGTAGAAGGGGGCCATGCTAAATTAAGTTCCACATCTGTAGTTTTATTTCTATTTTTTGAAGCTATTTTGTTTTTATATATATCTTTGACTTCTTGTTAGGAGTCCATACTGCAAGATTTAATTAGTAGTGAATATCTTTGAGAGTATCCATGGAGATTATTGTGTGTGTGCTTGAGAAGTTGAAATTAGAGTGAGAACAATAAATGGAGAAAGATGTTTTTTGTTAAAAGTATCCCTCATTGAGTATAATCAACCATGACCCCGGAATGTACGGTTACAAATTGAGTGGCATTACTTCTTACAGAAATAGATGGAAAGTTGGATGTCACCTCTTGTGATACTGTTGTCATGGTTACCGGCTTGCATTACTTCATTAGTTTGTTCTTGTTAGCATACTTTCGATTTTTGCAAAAAAAAATGATAGTAGACTTATGAGATCTACGCAGGGTCAAAAATTGTGTGTCTGTGTATGTGTGTGAGTGTGTGTGTGAGTGTGTGTGTACTCTGAATGACTGTCCCCCCCCTATCAATTCAAACACCGTGAAACCGAATTGAACGAAATTTGGTACAGAGGTAGCACTAGCAAAGGGCACCTCAGTGTCATGTTTTATATCGCCGCCATCTTTACCAAAACTGAATGGCGGCCACTCAAACGTTCAAAGCGTAAAATCAAATAACGACTAAAAAATCATTCAATCTCTACCAAATTTGGTAACAACATACCATCATACAGGACGCGTCTTGTGACCAAACTACTAGGTCATCCGACGTACCATTTCAGGATGGCGGCCGTGTGAATTATGCAAACTTTATAATCCGTATTATGGGACCCACCAAATCCGATTATCGAATCGAGAATTGTTTTAACTGTTCTAAAGGAAGAGGCATGTTCGAAATTAAGAGTTTATTTTGTAATACTATGGTGCAGAAGTGATTTTAAAAAGCTGAACCGTCTCAGGTACAAAGCAAGATGGCAGCTGTTAGCTTGTGTCTGACTTAAATTTCACTAGTTTGAGTATTGCATGCAATATAGCGTACTGATACAAAATAAATAAACTTTGTATGGAATGCTTTATATATAAATAATATACTCCACTGATGAAATCTTTAGTCTAAAACATTATTTGCTAACACGTTGAATGAAACTCATTTGATATCGGACAATGTTCGTTGGCACGTCTGGCTGCATGGAAAAGCGTATGGCCAAGGTTCAAACCCTACCAGAGTTAGGTTTTCTGCTTGAATTTTTTTATATTTTTTGTTTTGCAATGACTCAGACGTCTTAAAATTAAGCGTTATATTGTGCATATTACAATTGAAAAAATATTATATAATTAAAACAAAATTCTCCAGCGGATTCGTACGAGACATTGTACCCGATACCTAGTTGAGGCTATCGGCTACGCCAGCAGACATTAAGCCGTAGTTGAGGTTTTGGGAAGAGTTAAGAAAAGATAGCGCTCAGATCGAGTCAAGAGGAATGTCAGGATGACGTAGTAGGTCTAGGATCAAGAAGGCGCTGACCGCAGTTAAGCAGATGGAATTATGGATGGAAATATGAAGCTTTATTAAGATCTATATGGAATATGGTATTTAAACATCTCAGAAGAGGGGATATAACATGCATTATATATGGTAATAATTTGAAGGAAGTCAGATAACCCTTAAGTTATTTTATAACATAATAGCCGAGATGATGGGGGTTCGAGATTATATTTGTGACGCAAGACCACGGTGGTGGGGAGGACGTCACGTGACCGCACCAAGCAGGTAAGGGTCAAGCCAGTGCAGAGACTGTCAGTCTAGCTCTGTGAGACAAGCAAGAAAGTCGAGCTGAGTAGCACACGCCAGGTGCATGGTACAGATTGTGCAGCGAACAGAAACTGTCACGGAAAGTGAAGGCGACAGTTTCGGCTTCTCCGAGCGGCGAGCGACAAGTAGATCAGTGGACCGGGCGAACATCCGCAGCAAACAAGCATAGGAGGCCGGGGTTTTTAAAACAGCATTGCGAGTAGTTGGATAACTTTATTTCAAGCTGCATTTCAACGCAGAACGGCATAGTAGAGCGACATGGTGAGACCTGCTTTATGCGGAGATTATTATAGCATAGCAGTAGGGCCGTGCGGGTTAATTCCCATTATTATACGCAAGCATTATAACAGAAGCTGAACTTCATTACTACATTGAGTTGGAACGTTTATTCAGCATTTGAATTATATAGACAAATACAGTAGTTACGTGATACTGCAACTTTGAACTTCGAATGAACATAGTTTTTCTCAATGACATTACGACTATGCATTTCATAGCGCATTCCAAGTAACATTAACAATTTTAAGCAAACGGAATGTTGTAAGCATATGCACTCCTGAACATTAGCTCGTGCATTAATGCAATTATTTCTTATGCAGTGTTATGAATTACCGAGTATGAACACAGCTACAGGGTGTTTCATAAACTTAGACACTCTGATAAAACAATTTTATTTTCTACAAGTAAAACTAAACCGCTGTGGAAATTGAACTTTCAACACTCAAAACGAACGTTGTATAGAACAGTGGCGTAACGTAGAAGAGGAATAGGGGGTCCGCTGTTTCTATGAACTTTTTCGTGAGGATTTGGACAATATCCGCTATGGATAACCAGAAGTTTATCATGTCGGAGTAAACGCAGACAGAGGCGTGATGGCACCACGGAGCGATGGATTCGATTCCTGACGAGAAGGAGGTCCACCAGCTGATTCACTTGGGATTCGAAGGCAATCGTCATTGCATGGATGGAATGATATTCACGCCGATCTTTCGAGAAATTCATTACATAGGGAAAATCGACGATCTTTGAAATTTGATAACAGCTGATTATGAGAAGGTACTGTAAGAGTTATAACTTTCTGATACGATTATTTTCATGAATACTGGGCACACATGTATATTTTTCTGATAGGAGTGATACGATTTTTTAGACATGGCTTTGACTTTATATGCTTCGAAATTTTGCTAGAATATGGCGTGACCATATGATATGGCAGGCATCATTATACGAAATTCTCACCATTGGTTGGCTTTATTAAGCAGATATTTGGTCTTTTAGACATTTTTCCAGCAAGGATAGTTTTTCATGAGTAGTTTTTTTTTGTGTGACGAGTATTTCGAACTCGTGATCTGCAATTGATTATCTAAAATTACTTCGTCAGTTCATTGCATACTAGCGAGTGTGTATTATTCATCAGTAGGGATTTTTTCAATTGGATTGTTTGGAGATATTAAGACGTTATTCACTTTAGTGAATGAATATCGCTTTTATATGACAACTAGAGACTTGTTGATTCCTATCTGGTACATTCACTCATATAGTCTTCGAGATGGGGTCTTTCGTATTTATACGATTGTATGGTGGTTACTCATCTTACCCATCGCTCAGGGCACTATCATGTTAGCCGACGGGGCGAGGTCTTTCGTATTTATACGATTGTACGGTGGTTACTCATCTTACTTGCCATTGAGGGACTCATTTTTATCATCCGAGTGTACATGTGATTGTAAGTGAATCAAACAAGGAACTACTAGTCACATATCAGTCGAACTTTTGTTAAATAAAGTAAAGATAAATGTCATCAGGGTTACATTTGTAATTCTTGTTTGCCAATCCAATATTTTGTTGCTATACTCTTTTGAGAGTAATTTCAGTTTAACAGCTGTTACAGCTGATGCTTTTGATGATTTTTTATAATTGTGTTTGATACCTTTGAGAAGGATTTAAAGTAATTGAATCTTGTAAGATGAATCATTAATGGTCAGATTTATTTTAAGGCAGATCAGTATTGCAGATTTTGATATGAGAGATTATAGCACTTTGGTGTTTTTCTGTGATGTGAATTATGAGAATTGTAAGAGAATTTATGCTATTTGAAAGCAAATCTTGAATTACTAAGGTAATATTTTTCCAATTGTTTAAGAAGTTGTCTAGATGTGATCAGATTAATTACAGTTTTTGGAGATTGTGCGCGTTGATAATTTGAAGCCAGTTATATATTTTTGTAGATCATGCAACATGGTTAAGTGAAGTTTGTGATAGGCATTTTGTGGAAGTTGCCAAGTGATAGTTGCAATGTTGCTAATGCATTTTGAAGCAGACATGAGGTTGTCGAACCCAGTCTAGCGTAATTGTTGAGATTCATGCTGTATGTGCTGAATATTTATGGATTTTTTTTGGAATAATTGTTGTATTCAAATGTGATATTTGAAGAATTGAGGATATATAATGTAGTTGTGGATAGTCAGATCCAACGTGATGTCGTGAAGGCAATAATATTTTTTGGCATGAAAATTAAATACGAGATATAACTTGGAAGTAATAAAACTGTAAGACAACGTTCTATAACCCATATTAAACAATTTGTTAGGAAATTAAACAAATAAATAAAGTTGATAATACAAGATTTTCTGCGAATAATAATTAATGAAATAATAATCTGAAAATTAAGCATATTAATGATCTGATCTAATGAAATAAAAATCAGAATGACTAGAAGAAATAATGAAAATCTAAATAACCAGAAGAGTAAAATTTAAATAAGCTGATAAATTAAATTTTGGAATAAATCAATGAATTAAATAAATGGATGAATTAAAGATTGGATGAATAAACTGATTTAAATAAATTAATAGATGATTGGATAGATGATGAATAACTGAATTAGAAGGTGATAATTAATTAAAGAAGCTGATGATTAATGAATTTAAATGGAATTAAAATAAATTTAATTGAGATATAATTTGAGGAATTGCAACTTGAGTTGAGGAATTAAACAATTTGTATTGATGATTTAAGATGATTTAATCTGAAGTAGATGATAAAATAAGAGTGTGTGAATAATTAGAAAGCATAATGAAGTGATGATAATAATTTTCATTTAAATGATTTAATGGTGATGAGTTGATGATTCTGACAGGAATATGTTGAATTTTGAGATGAGAATTAATGTGAGAAATATTTAATTTTGATGATGATGATAATGATGACCAATGAGCCGTGAATTTTCTGTAATTCACAAACAAGTAATTTGTAATGACAATGTAAATAGTGTAAATTGATTATTCGATGTTTAGGAGCATTTGACTAACATGTTCAACATTTAAATTATGCCATGCAAGCCATAAAATTGCGTGATGTTTAAAATATGTGATTATAATATGTGTATGTTTAGACAGATTAATAACTTTTTCAAATCCACATTCAAGATGTTAAATTAAAGAGAAATTAGGTCTCAGGTATCACAAATGCCAGTGACGAAAGACATAGTGCTACAGTGATCCTGAGAACCCAAGAGAACTTTAGAGATTTTTCTGTTTTATGTGGATGAAATATTTTTGATTAGAAAAGAGATTGTTCGATTTTTGGACAATGACAATTTAACGTTGGCATTCGACCATGCTCTCAGGTAGGAGGTATATTTAAAATGTCTGTCTGACTATCAAAGTGAAATAAATTTGTTTTTATGTTAGTTGTGATCTGATGATGATGTGATTTTCCTTTTTCTTTCCTTGTCTTGAGTAAGGCTTAACCAGGAAAGGAGGTGGTTTGCTAGGAATTCAGTTGATGGCGCCCATTTATATTTGCATTTTTTTTTATTAAACTTAAGCCCGTAACGACCCTAGAGATACTTTGTCTCGTGTTACCCAACTGCTTTTTCGATAACTCAGCTGAATTTCCGACACATTCCTTATTTGACTAGAGGTTCATTTAACTCCGCTCTGTCCTGGAACTCCAGGAATGCGATGTAATAGCAGATGGGTCATCGCATCCCCAGGACGAACGGGTGCAACATCTAGCAGCAAAAAAGTGAATTATCATGGCCAACTGGCTGCGAACTGCACGCCTGCCTACATATTGGTTGGTTGGTTGGTTGGTTCCTCAGTTTAGGGGCTGCGGCAACGCGGACATGTAGCCCCGTGTACGTTGGGTGTGTGTAGAATCTGTCTGATAACTGGTGTTAATTGTGATGGCTGTATTAGTGTGGAACAAAATGGCCTACAGATTAACTTACAGATTTTATTGAAACGTTTCTTTTTATGGCAGCTAGAATGCACTCGCCCTGTTAGGATTATCTTGTTCGATACTTCTCCACTAGATGTTACGACTGGTCTACGAGGGACTCAATTGATTAGCATACCATTGGCATTCTTTGCGCATCGAATTTGAAGAATGACAAGTTAATAATAGGATACATGTTTACTTTTGTTTTTAAAGGATTTGTAACAGCCTATTGTGCGTTATTTGAAAATGTTATTTGAACTAAAGAACAAAACGATTTCACATACTCTAGCAATTGGTGCTAGTTCAGGATATTAATTAATACTTTTATTGCAGCCAAATCGCAATCGAAAATATCTACATAGTTGGTATACACACATCATTGTAGGATCATGGAAATATTTGTTAATACAATTAGGGTGGTGAAAGCCATGCACAGCTAGACGTGTAAACACATGCCTGAACTCAAAGTTGGATGTTGCCCACGTCCGGTCGATTATGTAATAATTTATTTATTTATCAATATGAAGGAACACAGGCACCAGCCCAAATACATTCCTTCTTGACATTATCTGATTAAATAACAACATGTATCAGTGGAAAATAGAGAAAACAGATTACACAAATTACACAAATGAAGAACAGAACATAAATACTACAAAGGAGATCGTGAAAATATAAACCATAAAATGAAAACAAAACTGTACAAAGTAGAAAAAAAGATTACAAAAAAATAAAGGAGAAAAGAGTACCCAGTATTCAAGGAACAGCTGCTTTTACTTGTTTATTGAATAAGTTAGCGCCAGCGAATAAATCTACTTGAACATCAATTGAATTATAAAATGATAATATTTTAACTAAAGGCGAATTAGAATGGTGAACACTTTTAGATCTTGGGATGTGAAAGAGTGCTTGCTGTCGAGATCTTACTTGTGGTACATGAAAAGTGATGAATTGAAATAATTCTTGGCAGTCAACTTTTCCAGTTAAAATTTTCCTCAGCAGTTGCAAAGAACTTAACGACCTTCTACTTTTCAAGGACTTGAAATTGAACAAATTTCGTAAAAACTGAGACGAAGTATCAAATGGACAAAATACATTGAACGTCTTATAATACATGTATCTTAGAAATTTATTTTGCACAATCTCAATGTGATGAATTTGATCTTTATAAAAGGGATCCCAGATTACTGCTGAATATTCTAACTTGCTTCGAACTAAACTTTCATACAACTTAACAATTACTCCAGTTTTAGTAAATAATTTGGAGTTTCTAATGACAAAACCAAGCATCTTGTTGGCCGAACTAATTATATTTGCAATATGGTTATTAAAGGTTAATTTGCTGTCATAAATAATTCCTAAATCATTTATCGACGGTACAATTTCGAGTGCTGTTTCTCCAATACAATATTTAGGATTTATATACTCCTTCTTCCTTGTTAATACCATGACTTTACATTTTTTTTACATTAAGGACTAAATTATTACTAACACACCAAGCTACAATATTATTAACATCCCTCTGAAGGTCATTCTCGTCTCTCAAGTTGTATAAGGTCTTATATAGCTTTACATCGTCAGCAAACAATAAGCAGTCAGAGTAACATAGAATATTAGGCAAATCATTAACCAAAATTAGAAATAGAAGAGGCCCAAGGTTATATCCTTGTGGGACACCAGAAGAACTAACAATATTACCTGAAATTTCACTTCTGAAACAAACAAATTGCTGTCTAAATTTTAAGTAGGAGCATAACAATTGAAGTAATGGTTTAGCAACACCAAACTGGTACAGCTTTGTCACCAGAATTTTATGGTCTACTTTGTCGAAGGACTTTTCTAAGTCCATGTATATCACGTCGGTTCTTCTATTGGTATCTAATGCATTGTAAACCTTTTGAGTAAAACCCAGCAAATTTGTAATAACTGATCTGCCGGGCATAAAGCCATGCTGATATTGTGAGAGCTCAACCTTAATATGATTGTAAATCTTAGAATATAAAATGTGCTCAAATACTTTTGCTATAGCATTTATCACTGAGACAGGGCGGTAGTTCGATATCATTTCAGAGTTGCCTCCCTTTAGGATTGGAATAATTCTAGACATTTTCCACTTTCCAGGAAAGCTTGACGTCTTTAAAGAAAGATTAAAGATGAAGGCCAACTGAGAAACCAATAAGTCCACACAGCCCTTGATTATGTAAGGTGGTATGCCATCAGGCCCACAGGATTTCTTAGGCTTTAATTTTCTATTTATAGTTGTTCTTACTTCATCCACCGTTATGTGAGTCACGTTCAGCATATCAACCCTGGGCAAAACAGGAAATTCATTCAAAGACAAATGATCCACGTTAAAAGTAAAATTCGTTTTGATATATACTGAAGAGAAATACTCAGCAAACCCATCTGCAATACTTCCAGCTGTATAATGATTTCCGTTTAGTATAAATGTGTAGTCGCGTGTACGTGATTCCCGCTTGCTTTTAACATACGTCCAAAACTGATTAATGTTATTCTTAACTCCATTTTCCAGACTATGAATGTAAACAGCATAAGCCATTCGTAATTTTGTTTTTAGTTCCAATCTAAGCTGTCTAAATCTTTCATCATAATATTTCGAAAAACGTCTTTTTGCAGCACACTTTTTCTTAATTTTTATGGTTTGGATAATATCTCGTGAGAACCATACTGGATATTTGGATTTTCGAATGAATTTCTGCTTAGGTACACAATTTTCAAAACATTTGTAGAATGAAGAATAAAAGAAATCAACAGCATGATCAACATCCTTAAATGTGTACAGTAAACTCCAGTCTAAATCTCGTATGTTGCAATAGAGTCTCAAAAAATCAGCCTTTTTGAAGTTGTAATATTCACGATTAATTCTAGGAAGCAATGGAACCTTTTTAATGGGTGGTATTGCTAAATAAAGTGCAGGGTGATGTAAGACTTCAGGTACCAACGGGAATTCATCGTGCTTAAAATCAATTTGAATATTACCTAAAACCAAATCCAATGTCTTGAAATTAGAATTTTGAATATTGTTGTGCGATGTTAATCCAAGATACGAGATGAACTGGAATAAACGACGACAGACCGTGGACCCTTCATTAAAATTATAACCGGAGTTGCTAATTTCAGGTACGTTGAAATCGCCCACAACCAGGCAGTCAGATGTTATAAGACTATCAACGTTTTCAATGTAATTAAAGTATTCTTCATATACAGAGAGTTTAGAGGAGGGGGTAATGTAAACAACATTTATGAATAATTTACGAGTATGACCCTGAATATAAAGAGTTAAGGATTCGCATTGTTGTTCATTATAGATAGAACATAATTTGGATTTATACCCCTTTTTGACTGCTACGGCTACCCCTCCACCTCTAGACTTCCCAGATATAAACATATCCCTATCATTTCTGAACATTACATAACGATCATCGCATAACTCACTATCCAAAATATCCTGACCCAAGAAACTCTCTGTTAATACAATTATATCATAGTCACAACAAAGTAGATTTTTAAGAAACACGTCAGTTTTTGTCCTTAGGCCCCGAACATTTTGATAATAAATGGACAATTCATTTACAGACATTAGTATACAATAAAAAATATAGTGAATAAAAAACTGATATAACTAAATATAAATCAATAATGCATACCAAAGTATTAAGAGGAGCCAACGGACTATTAAATACATTTCTGTGCCAGTACATCGAAATCACAACTTACTCAGGTCCTCGTTAGTACTGATGACATGAATTGGACTCCCTTCTAATTTCCTAATCATGATCTTTCCACTTCTACTAACCCAAAGGTATTTATAGCTCTTTTCCCGCTGCAGTTGCTTAGCCTTTGCTGGGGCAAGTGATTGATTAATATATATTGGGCTGGAAGTTGACATACCAAGGTGTGTTGTAGAAAGGGTCCGCTTAACCTTTCGTTTGGCAAGAAATTGCTCCTTGTGGGTCCTTCTAACAAATTTAACAATAATTCCTGAAGTGGGACGATTGTGAGCCTTTTTCAGACGATGACAGGCATCAATCATGTCCTCCTTCAAATCTAAATCTAAAGCCTTGCCTATATTAATGACAGTCTGTACGACATCTTCATTAGGGGACTCTGGAACACCAAATATTTCCACAGTGTTTGACCTTGAATATTGCTCAAGGTCATCACACCTCGATGCAAGATTATTTGCTACATTCGTCAGACGTCTGTTTTCTGATACTAAATTGTCTATGATTGTTTGTTGTCTATCAATAATTTCCTGCTGTTTACTGATAAGTTTGCTACTTTCATCCAATCTGTCATGACAGACATCAATAGATTTCCCCAGTTGCCTCTCAATGTCAGTAGTAGACTTGTTTACACTGTCCAACTTCTCCTGCATAGATAGTAATAGTTTGTATATTTCACCAACAGATGGCACCACGGACACTGGCTGGTTTTCACTATGTAAACTCTCACGCCTCTTACTATAGCACTGTTTACACCTCCATAATTGGCTCTGCGATCGCATATACTCTACATCCGCTTCTTTGAGATTCACACATTTACTGTGAAACCAATTATTACATTCACTGCACTGAATTTTGGCTGTTACGTCTTGTCTAGGCACTGCCTTTGAACATTCCAAGCAGGTACTCATCGCTACACTCTTTGGATATACAGTATCGACTTGAAAGGCAAAGATGTGACAGTGAAGATACCCCTATACTTCAGTTGAATTAGGTTGGTAATACTGGTGTTCTAGTGTTTACATGCACATAACGACTATAAAAACTGCTCAATTTGGCAATTATGTGAATATCTACCGGTTTACATTATATATTAAATATTCCTGAGTAACTTACTGCACTCGTAGACACATGTTTAAGTCGTTCCACTTAAAAATTCACCAGAAACAACTCGTATTTACACGGAGCACAAACTGACCGCCTTACGCCATTGCCATTTATATGTTTATATGTTATTGGTTTTACGTCCCTTTTAACTACTATGGCTTTTAGAGACGCCGGGATTCCGGAATTTTGCCCCGAAGGGGATCTTTAACCTGCCAGTAAATCTACTGACACGGCTCCCTCGCATTTGCGCACCCTCTAATACCAGCTGACTGCGCCAGGATACGAACCTGTAACCTAGGGCCCAGCAAGCGAGAACGTTACCGCTGAGCCACGCAGCCATTCTGGTCGATTATGTCTCCAGATCCATAACATTCTTGAGATACTTCTTAACTTTCTTTCTTCAATGATGGTAGCAGTTTTTTTTCGAGGTTGTGGTGTTTGGTAGAGGTAAATAGTTTCTAAGGTCTTCAACCAAGAAATGATTCTATTATACTCTTTGATAAAAACAAAGAGTTATAACTATACTCATACATTTAGGAGAAAGTAGGCTATATTTTCTATACTGAAAATCTTGTTCTTTTTCTTTCGGATGGGCCAGCTAAGGACCACGACGTTCAACTTTTCAGCTTGGCGAGGGACTTAATGTTTGCCCTGTATTCGCGCATTCTCTGGCTATGTTTCTGTTTTCTCTCTTTTGTCCAGATGATACCAGTTTTCTTACAGGGAGGTATGTCCTGAAAACTCTTCTGTTTATGTATCTTTCTGAGATGTGATCGGCTTCTAATCTGTCTGTTAGGTAGTCAGCCCGAAGGCTGGTTGGATCCTCAAAAGCACCGCCGTTACGTTATGTGAGTAGATACCCACAAAAACCCAAGGCAGGGCTATATTGAGGCGTTCTAGGCAAGAAGAGGAGTGAGGTAGTTTGTCATTGCTTTCCTCACTGAGTCAGAACAGTAGTCCTAGCCCTATGAGTAGAAACTTTTACAGCATTCACAGGCACTGACTGTGCCCTGAATGCCATTACTATGCACCACCCATACCTCAGTAGCTTCCATATAATCACAGCCATGAGTGAGACTGAGACATCGGTGAAAAGCCACCTTTTACTCTAGCCTGTGCCAACTGACAAATGCAAATGTACTGTATTCATCAAGATATGGCAAACAGGCCTATCACTTTTCATTATCTTCAGTTATTAGATGTCCTTGTTAACTTTTTTTAGCCACAGTGTCACGCTCTTTCTATTCCCCCAATAGTTGAGAAGCCGGTTGGTTAGTCTTGTTGGGTTCATCCATGAGACATGTCCGTAGAATGCCAGACGTCTCCTCCTGGCCACATCTGTGATTTTCTCAGTATATATATATAGCTCCTCATTTGGTCTTCTTCTGTACTCGTCATCTATTTATTAGTTTATTAAATGAAATTTATTTTCTGAGAATATCTTAGAAACGTGGTTTTAGAGCCTTAAGAAGTAGTAGCCTCCGAGCCACCGAGGGTCTGAAAATAAGCTTTGTCTTGTCCATGTACGCCATAATGTACTAATAATCATAATAATAATTTAATAATATAGGGATAGGGTTATAATAGACCTTCAGTACCACACCCGCACGTGTCAATAACGTGAAAACATTCTAGAGTACCCCTTGACACCCTTTAGCCCATTATATACGTATTATATACGTATTACAGCTTAAGTTGGTTCCGTGATAACCTTATAGCCGTTTGCAAACTTTCACAGTAATGTAATAAGTGGAATTGCATTGCGTCTTAGAGAAATAGATGGACTTCTGAGATTGTGTTGCCATGGTTACCGGCTTGCACTCTTTCATTAGTTTATTAAATGAAATTAGTTTTCTGGGAATACAGTATCTCAAAAACTGTTGGTTTTAGGACCTTAAAATGTGGTTTTCGGGGCCCATAGGGCCTTCTAGTTTTGTTTCTCACATTGAGACGCTGAAAATGAGCTTTGTATCGTCTTTCTACGCCCATTTTAGCATGCATTTTAAGGGGGTAGGCCTCCTTTTAGGAGAGGTACGTTGATCCACTCAGCCGTTCTCGAGTGATGCGCGTGCAAAGTTGTACACATACAGACAGACAGACAGACAGACAGACAAAAATCTTGTTTTAGCGCGCAACCGTCATAAACAGTCTAAAACGCGTTAATAACTCAAATTTCTGTGGAAATTCAGAAAAAACAGACAAACTTTCATTTTAGGTAGATTTCATTAGATTTCATTGCAATGGGTACCATGTTTCGACTTCCGGAAAATTTCGATATATCTTCTCGATTCACATCCCCCAGACCCCAAAACCAACGTTAGTTCAAAAGGTTATATATAATTTATGTATATATGCATCTATATATATCTATATCAGTTTCTTGTGGACACGATAACTGCCGTAATTTTTCACCAGTCACTTTGAATTTTTTACATAATATGTATCCCTATAAAATCTCGGTCGAGTTCGTTAATGGGCAAAATCGGTCGAAGGGGGTAAAAATGGGGGGCTTTTTTTTTCGAAAATGTGAAATATCACTATAACTCTCTTAATATGTGAAATATCGAATCCCTTCAAAGTTCATATTATGTGTCGGATAAGTTCCAAAAAAGGATGTTAAAAAAGTTTTTTGATAGCACCAACCATTGGCCAATGGGGTGAAGAAAAGTGGGTTTTTCGGGAAACATTAATCATATCTCTCTTAATAGGCACAATATCAAAACCGTACAAAATGGACGATATTACCCTAATAATTACCTAAAACTTTTGTTCGATTTTTTTTGGATACAACCCACCATTACGCCAAGGGATGAGAAAAAAGATTTCGGAATTAGAAGAAAATGCCAAGAGTCTTCAGAGGTTACCATGACAACGCTTCTAAATTGATGAGGGATGAGTTATCAGAGGTTGCCATGACAACGAGTTCACATTCAGTTTTCCATCTGACTATGTGGGAAGTGGCTTCGGTGACGTAGCCTAGCTGGTAGCATGCTGAACTTCTATACCCAAGATCGTGGGTTCAAACCCGGCCGAAGTCGTCGGATTTTCGAAGAGCGCTAAAATCCCTCAGTATGCTTTCCTTCAGAGGGGAAGTCCAACGTTCGTTGCAAGTTACTGGTTGCAGTGGTATCTAGTAGCCAAGTTCACAGCTAGGTGTCGTTGACGGTATATTTGGTACCAACATTAGGAACTACTACTTGAAAATGACCGTCTGCAGTCCTTACCTGAATTACAGACTAATACAGCCATCACAATTAACACCGTTTATCGGACAGATTCGACACACACCCAAAGTACACGGGGTTACATGACCGCGTTGTCGCAGCCCTAAACTGAGGAATCAACCAACATCTCTGCGGGAGATAAAATTTGACGTGAAGAAGTAACAGACTGTTAGATAGTTACACATCAGTTCCAAACCTTGCATAAGGACGGTGTGACCACAAGTATAACAAGATGTTCAGTAAAGAACATATAGCCTACTTTCTCCTAAATGTATGAGTATAGTTATAACTCGTTGTTATTATCAAAGAGTATAATAGAACTATTCTTTGTTGAAGACCTTAGAAACGATTTACCTCTACCAAACGCCACAACCTAGATAAAACTGCTACCATCATTGAAGAAAGAAAGATAAGAAGTATATCAAGAATGTTATGGATCTGGAGACATAATCGACCGGACTGGCGGCGTGGCTCAGCGGTAACGTTCTCGCTTGCTGGGCCCTAGGTTGCAAGTTCGTATCCTGGCGCAGTCAGCTGGCATTTGAGGGTGCACAAATGCGAGGGAGCCGTGTCAGTACATTTACTGGCACGTTAAAGATCTCCTTCGGGCCAAAATTCCGGCACCCCGGTGTCTCTAAAATCAGCAGTAGTTAAAAGGGATGTAAAACCAATAACATTATTATTATTATTACGACCTGCCGTGGGCAACATCCAACTTTGAGTTGAGGCATGTCTTTACACGTCTGGTTGTGCATGGCTTTCACAACCCTAATTGAATTAACAAATCTTTCCATGACCCTACAGAGACGTGTGTATACAAACTATGTGGATATTTTCGATAATATAATCCTAACAGAGCGAGTGCATTCTAGCGGCCAGAAGAAGAAACTTTTCAATAAAATCTGGAAGTTACCTTTTTGGCAGCTAGATGTCTCGAGTAAATCTGCTGGCGAATTATGTTTTAATTAAATATATATTTTACACCATAATGTGCACAATATAACGCTTAATAACATTTTCAAGTAACGCAAAATAGGCTGTTACAAACCCTTTAAAATAAAAAGTTAAAATGTATCGTAGTATCATCTTGTCATTCTTCAAATTCGATGCGCATAGAATGATAATGGTATAGTAATCAATGGATCCCCACGTAGACTAGTCGTGACATCTATTGGTGAAATATCTAACAATATAATCCTAACAGAGCGAGTGCATTCTAGCGGCCAGAAGAAGAAACTTTTCAATAAAATCTGGAAGTTACCTTATTGGCAGCTAGATGTCCCGAGTAAATCTGCTGGCGAATTATGTTTTAATTAGATATATATTTTACACCATAATTTGCACAATATAACGCTTAATTTTAAAACATGAGTCATTACAAAACAATAAACATATAACATTTCAAGCAAAAAACCTAGCTCTGATCGGGTTTGAACCATAGGCATTTGAGCGAAAGGCTAACGGTCTACCACTGAGCTAATTGTGTCAACGAATATCGTTCTATTTAAAATGACTTAGATAGAACTTGTTAGCAAATAATGATTTATACTAAACGATTTCATCACTGGAGTATATTATTTATATATAAAGCATTTCATACAAAGTTTATTTATTTTTTATCAGTACGCTATATTGCATGCAATACTCAAATTAGTGAAATATAAGTCCGGCACAAGATATCCGCTGCCATCTTGTCTTATTACTGAATCAGTTCAGCTTTTTAAAATCACGTCTGCACTATAGTATTACAAAATAAACTTTTAATTTCGAACGTGCCTCTTCCTTTAGAACAGTTAAAACGATTCTCGGCTCGATAATCGGAACTGGTGGGTCCCATGATATGGATTATAAAGTTTGCATAATTCGCACGGCCGCCATCCTGAAATGGTATGGCGGACGACCTTGTAATTTGGTCACAAGACGCATCCTATACGAAGGTATGTTGTTACCAAATTTGGTAGAGATCGGATGATTTGGTTAGTCGTTATTTGATTTTACGTTTTGAACGTTTGAGTGGCCGCCATTCAGTTTTAGTAAAGATGGCGGCGATATAAAACATGACACTGAGGTGTCCTTTGCTAGTGCTACCTTTGTACCAAATTTCGTTCAATTTGCATTCACCGTGTTCGAATTGATAGGGGGGGACAGACATTCAGAGTACACACACTCACACACACACAGACACACACACTGTCTGGCTGCGTGGCTCAGGGGTAACGTTCTCGCTTGCTGAGCCCAAGGTTGCAGGTTCGAAACCTGGCGCAGTCAGCTGGCATTTGAGGGTGCGCAAATGTGAGGGAGCCGTGTCAGTAGATTTACTGGCACGTTAAAGATCCCCTTCGGGGCAAAATTCCGGCACCCCGGCGTCTCTAAAAGCCAGTGTAGTTAAAAGGGACGTAAAACCAATAGCATTATTATTATTATTAGACACACACACACACACACACACACACAGACTCACACACACACATACACACACACACACAGACTCACACCCACACATACACACACACAGACAGACACACTTTTTTCGCCCTGTGTTGATCTCATAAGTCTACTTTCATTTTTTGCAAAAATCGAAAGTAGGCTAAAAATGGACCCCAAATGACAAGAAGGTTACCGTCCCCCTAACACAATAAAATGTTAAAAATATGCATAGTAAGGCGAAAGAAAAGTTAATTGAGCTCCAATTACATTGTAAAATACTTTCTCGCAATAAATGAGGTCTGATCCTTCTACGAAAACCTGCATATTTTGCCTATTTTCGCCTATCCCCTAGTTTGTCCGGTGAACTCTACCTCCGCCTTCCGGCGTGCCGATAGGAATTTTTTATATACAGAGTGGTTCACCAGCCCCTTATTTTAAGTTTTATGAAACCCAACTAACATTACAATTCTCCTGATGGTCGATATTGCTGTGCGCACTGCCTGTGTGACAGCAATGTAAACTGAGCCATGGGCCTAGCAAAGGAAAAACGACCTTAATCAGTTCCGCGCCAGATACTAAGGAGTAAGGACCATTCTGCAAACATGTGATTCATTGCTCCCTGAAGAACACACAAGCTTGTAATACAATCGAATTAATAGGTTACGCCACGTGATCTGCAATAGTAAAATGTTAAATGAACACTATATACCATGATTGAAGACTTTGACACGCATACTAACGTTCGAAGTGGAACAGCCTAGTTAACTAGTATCTGTTTGGCGCGCAATGTGTACGTTGTCTCCGTAGCTGAGGTGGTTAGAGTCGGATCTGACGTGGTATGCGTGACTGAGCTGAGTACCGCTTCGAATGATTTCTACTATATTCGCAAGCATTAACTCAATGGTAAAGTTGTATTAAGGCCATACAGGAGCAGGTAGTAATGTTTTTTGGATGGCTATGATATACGCGTTAGTTGGGTTGCCTTCCTATATATATATAAAAAGGGGGGCTGGTGGACCACTCTGTGTATATAGAGATATCTGGGATTGTAAATGTTTTCTTTCCAGCAAATATGCTGAGAATGTGTAAGTGCATGCGCAAAATAAATAAATAAATAAATAAATAAATAAATACATAATAATAATAATAATACATTTAATTTAATTTAATTTAATTATTAAATACTATTTATGTTACATTATTGTGATATACGTCACGAATCCGGTGGCAGTACAGATTATCTGTGAGACATATTAATTATTATTTACAACATATATACAGATTATTAGCCTACTTTTCACAGTTTGCAAAAATGAGGAAAAAGTAGTCTTATGAGATCGGGCAAATGTGTGTCTGTCTGTCTGGCTGGCTGGCTGTGTGTGTGTCCCCCCCCCCCCCTATCAACTCCTAAACGGCTGGAGCAATCGAAACAAAATTTGGTATCTCACGGCCATATTTGAAAATGATGTCAGTGCTACCAACTGCTAAAAAATCGCAATTGAAATTTGAGCTCCATGTTGGATATCTTGGAAGGTATGAATGGGAGCTATTTCAAAATTGGCACTCGCATAGATAATAATATTGCAGTTTAATTTCCAGGTCATACATGGCAGTGTTGCCAAAATTATTACAAGCCTGCTGATAAGTCCAATTTTTAAATGCATATATCTTCTACACTATCAATTGTAATTCAACCAAATTTCGTATATTGTATATGTACATAACCAGATATGACTGAGCGTATTCTTAAGACCCACCAGGGCTGCCAACTGTTAATAACTGCTCTTAATTTATTTTATCAAAAATACCAATATATCAGAAAGTATGCAAGCCGACAGCTTTAAACTATGCACACGTATAGTACCTGACATTCTATACTAATTTGGAGTAACATATATACGTCAGTTCTACCAACATGATCCTAAGCGTGCTGAGAGGTCAAATTTTAATACATGTAACTTCCATACTATCATTTGGATTTCAACCAAATTTCGTATGTGCTATGTGTACGATAACAGATATGACTATGCGTATTCTTGGGAGCAACCAGGGCTGCCAACTGTTAATATGAGCTGTCTCTATTTTTGTTACCCTAACATCAATATATCAGAAAGTATGCAAGCCAATAGCTCTAAACTTTGCACACGTATAGTACCTGGCATTCTAGATGAATTTGGAGTAACTAATATACGTCAGTGCTGCCAACATGATTCTAAGCCTGCTGATAGGTCCAATTTTAAAATGCATGTAACTTCTATACTAACTAATGGATTTCATTCTAAATTGGCACAACAATAGATCATATTATTTCAGATTAATTCTGACCATTACATGCATGACACTGTTGCCAACATGATTTTACGCGTGCTGTTAGATCCAATGTTTAACTGCGTGTAACGTCCATGCTATTCATTGGACTTCAACCAAATTTTGTATTCTGTACCTTAAGAGATGGAACTAAGAATATATTCAGTCACCAGGGCTGCCAACTGTAGTGCTCTATTAGGCTACATTTTGCCAGGTATACAGTATTTAGAACTAATTAGAAATTTCGATATTAGCAACTTAATTTCTTCATTATTCTAGATAGATCCATATCGATTAATCATTGGCATGAATCTTAAATTTTAAGAAAAGTAGGCTCTTTGGTTCGTCACGGAACTTCTTGTATTTCAATACAAGTGCATGCAATTATATTTGTAATATTAATGATAATGGTGATAATGATAAATATATTAATAATAATAATAATAGTAATAATAATGTTTTACGTCCGTTTTAACTACTGTGGCATTTAGTGACCCTCAGATGCCGGAATTTTGTCCCAAAGGGGATTTTTAACGTGCCAGTAAATCTACTGACACGGCTCCGCCACATTTACGTGCACCAGGATTTGATGCTGCAATCTTGGGCACAGTAGGCGAGCACGTTACCGCTGCGCCACGTGGTCAGGAAAACAAAGACGAGACCGATTATAAGTTAAAAACCTGATTACGATTTCGTTGCGTAATCGTTCGCGTTCGTATCAGTAGTTAATGCTGTTTTGCCGCGTCCGAAATGAGTTGATTGCTGACGTTTCGTCATAGTTGCTGTAGGCTTATACACACATCAAAAAAAGTTTTGCATCACCTCGGTTCCAAGAGTTCCGGAACCTTTAAATACAAAGGGAATAGAGATCAACACAAACAACATTTCAGCTCGTTTTATTGCTCATGAGACCCACACATTGCATGTTGTACCATCATACAGCTAGACTTTCAGCATTTGTGGTCCAGATTGCAGTACACACCACTACCTCTAATACCCAGTAGCACGTCCTCTTGCATTGATGCATGCCTGTATTCGCCGTGGCATACTATCCACAAGTTCATCAAGACACTGTTGGTCCAAATTGTCCCACTCCTCAACGACAATTCGGCGTAAATCTCTCAGAGTGGTTGGTGGGTCAAGACGTCCATAAACAGCCCTTTTCAACATATCCCAGGCATGTTCGATAGGGTTCATGTCTGGCGAACATGCTGGCCACTGTAGTCGAGCGATGTCGTTATCTTGAAGGAACGCATTCACAAGATGTGCACGATGAGGTCGAGAATTGTCGTCCATGAAGACAAATGCCTCTCCAATATTCTGCCGATATGGTTGCACTATGGGTCGGAGGATGTCATTCAGGTATCGTAAAGCCGTTTCGGAGCCTTCCATGACCACCAGTGGCGTACGTCGGCCCCACATAATGCCACCCCAAAACATCAGGGAACCACCACCTTGCTGCACTCGCTGGACAGTGTGTCTAAGACGTTCAGCCTGACCAGGGTGCCTCCAAACACGTCTCCGACGATTGTCTGGTTGAAGGCATATGCGACACTCATCGGTGAAGAGAACGTGATGCCAATTCCGTGTGGTCCATTCAGCATGTTGTTGGGCCCATCTGTACCGCGCTGCATGGTGTCGGGGTTGCAAAGCTGGACCTCGCCATGGACGTCGGGAGTGAAGTTGCGCATCATGCAGCCTATTGCGCACAGTTTGAGTTGAAACACGACGTCCTGTGGCTGAACGAAACGCATTATTCAACATGGTGGCATTGCTGTCAGGGTTCCTCCGAGCGGCAATCCGTAAGTAGCGGTCATCCACTACAGTAGTAGCCCTTGGGCGGCCTGAGCGAGGCCTGTCATCGACAGTTCCTGTATCTCTGTACCTCCTCCATGTCCGAACAACATCGCTTTGGTTCACTCTGAGACGCCTGGAAACTTCCCTTGTTGAGAGCCCTTCTTGACACAAAGTAACAATGCGGACGCGATCGAACTGCGGTATTGACCTTCTAGGCATGGTAGAACTACAGACAACATGAGCAGCGTACCTTCGTCCTGGTGGAATGACTGGAACTGATCGGCTGTCGTACCCCCTCTGTCTAATAGGCCCTGCTCATGCATAGTTGTTTACATCTTTGAGCAGTTTTAGTGACATCTATGAACAGTCAAAGGGACTGTATCTTGGATACAATATACACAGTCAACGTCTATATGCCGGAGATCTGGGAACCGAGGTGATGCAAAACTTTTTTTGATGTGTGTAGTAGTCCTGGAGGAATGCCTTACAGGTAATCAGTCCGCGGTGTGCAGTGCTGAATAGCGGATACAAGCAAATTGTTTTTCCAACAACCAGATAAGTTTTTCACCTTCCATACATTCAATATTCTGTAAATTGTACCTCGGTGTTGGCATGTCTTAACCCGTGGCAGTCAACAACGTCATAATATCTACGCTTTTATAAACAATAGATGTTTTCCAGCAATACTATTCAAGATTGAAAAACCTTTATTTTTTGAAGTATTTATAAGCATTTCATCATTCTTTAAGCCTGGCTGGAAGCATTAACCCGTGACATTCAACGACATTCCTATAATGGAATGCGCAAACCGGTGACTACATTGGCTAATCGTGACGTGTGTAACGAGGTGTGGTTTCGACCAGAGCGTGGGACGATACAAAGCGAGCAGCAGCATGCATCAATCGTCCAACGCTGCCAATCGCATTGCAAACAGTGACATGGAGGCGTCAACCGAAGAGCAAAGAGGTGTTGTTCGGTTTCTTACAGCGGAAGGAGTAGAGGGAACGGACATTCATCGCTGAATGTCCCAAGTGTACGGCGAACACTGCATGACGCTTGCAAGGATCAAGGCGTGGCACAAGTGCTTCAGGGAAGGAGGGGTGTCGTTAGCCGATGACCCCGGTCTGAGGCACCCCCCTGCATTACCGATGACAACGTCCAGCTGGTTGAGGCACTCATTATCCAGGACCGGCGAGTGACAGTGAATGCCATAGCCGCCGTGGTCGCTCCACGACAATGCACGACCTCATACGGCCAACACGGTCGCAGCACTCCTGCAGAAATTCAAATGGGAGGTTCTCGGCCACCCTCCATACAGTCCAGATCTCTCTCCCTGTGACTACGCCATGTTTGGTCCCCTGAACAGGGCTCGCGGGGCCAACGATTCACCTCGGACGCCGACGCCCTGCTGTACGTGAGGAACTGGTTCACATCGCAGCCCATGGAATTTTATGAGACAGCCATTCACTGCCTCGTGTCACAGTGGGACAAGTGCCCCAAGTGCCAGGGCCAATACTTCTAACATACAGGTACTGATTTCTGCAATTATGCCTCCGGCTCGTTACTTTTTGAACGCACCTTATATATACGTTTCCTTCATAAAATATGTTTAATTCAAGGTTAATTGACTTATAATATTATGATTTTATTATTCCCTTTTGTGTCCATTCAATTATTTTAAATTAATGAATTTCCGTAAGGATATCCATTTACTTTTTGGTTCTTTGTTGATATCACTTATATAAGATTTTTTCATGCTGAAGAAGTTATAAATGAAATAACGAAACATGTACGTATATTTTAATTAGTAGACTACCTTCTAGTGTTCGACAAGGCGGATCTTAAAATTATAGATAGATTTCCTTCGGGGGTAACATATATTTTAAGAGACCAAACCAGTAACGATTTTAATTTATTATAACTAAGGCCCGGATGTTGATGACATACAGTATCATCTTTTTACTGAGTTGTCTAAAACAATGCTGAAGTATATAGAAACTCCGGACGGGCCGCCCTGTCTTCAAATATGTCACTTGTATTTTGCATCTTTTTGCATTTTTTGCTATTTTTCCATTTTCAGAGCATTTTCTTAAGTTTGGTAGATTTTTTTGGTCTTATTTTACAGAAATCGGCCCTTTAAGGTCATCTTTTTCCAATGTGGTTATGTCACAGCTTTATAAGGGGGAGTTATGTCTCTTAGAGTTAAGAAGAAACTAGTAGCTGATACAAGATAATTTGAAATATTGATTCCATTTCCTTAATCAACCGGGTGGAAATTAGTCTTAGCAACAATCGTGGTGAAATTGCTGCGGGTATTGTATCAAAACTGAAAAAAAAAACGTGCTGTTTAACGAAGCTTTTTGAGGTAGAAAAACTTGTTGGCTGATAACCGCAGATCATTTGCATTTGACATCAGAATGACATTCGTAGTGCAGTGCAACTTAGACAAAAGTAAACGTAAACCTTTTGTTAAGTGCTAGAATTATATTTTATTGACTTTTCATTTTGAGCTTAAGATGCCATTTTAAAAAAATTGGTGATTTTATTATTATTAGATCATTTTCTCCATTTTATAGTGTGTTTTTCGAATTTTTGAAATATTGGTGAGTTGATTATTATTATTATAAGAACATTTTCTCCATTTTATAGTGCATGTTTCGAATTTTTAGGTCATTTATTACAGTAATTTTTGAAAATTTTAAGTGCATTTTTTTACGGCATCATCATCCGTGCCCTAACTATAATTGTGCCTGTCATAAATATTGTACACAAATTATATACATTTCCAAGGAAACACACACATTAGAAACGAAGTTCTAAATTTTCAAAATTCAAGTCTTAACTATTTTTATCCATTTTTCAAAATTTGGTCTTTGCTTTGTGCTGATCTCATATCTCCCGTGTTTATATGCAGTTTGATTTCTTTTGAAAGGCAATTAACATAAGTAAGTTACATGAAAATAGGCTGTATAGAACTTTACGGAACTACCTGTTTGTTTTACATTTATATCATGCATTGTGAAATTAATTGTAACTCCTCGCCCAATCGAATTGGGTACACTCGTGTTGAATGATCATTATTTATTTATTTATTTATTTATTTATTTATTTATGTATTTATTTATTTATTTATTTATTTATTTATTTATATAGCGTATGGCCTTTGGTGCCGGGAGTGCCCAAGGGCGTGTTCGGCTCGCCAGAGTTTGTAGCTGGTTCTATGCCGACACCCATGGGGTGAGCTACAAGTACCGTCGCATTTGGATGAGATGAAATGAATGAAGATGAATGAAACTGGGCATTTTAAATTTCAAGTAGTTCCAAATTTGGCTACCAGACGTCACTGACACCCAGTGGCGGACGTTGGAACTTGATAGAGCGTTTCTAGCCAAATAACCTATAGATTGCTTGTCACGGTGGTTGAGTGGTTATCGTGTTGGACTACCAACCTCAAGCTTACAGGTTCGCTCTTGGCCGTGGTAAGTGATTTTTGAAAGGCGCATGTCATACGTTGTTGGCATGTTAAAAACCCATTTGAATTCAATAGGCCGTGTTCATAATGGCAAAATTAATCTCCGGATTTTCCGCCAACACAACAAAGTTCCTCCTTTCTTTACTAGAATGCGCTATAGTGTCAAGGATCTAAGATATCTAACCCCCTTGACCTTCATTACGCTCCAAGGAACATAAATAATTCGACATGAAAGCTCCCCTATGGGCGTCAAATAACAAATCTTGCACCCGGTACCCTAGGCCATACTATATTATTATTATTATTATTATTGTTATTTTTATTATTATTACTTATTCTTTTAGCTACACACTACCAATTGTAGTGGTAGGTTCTTTTTCATGCCATAAATCTATGACATGGGCCCACCGGTTGACTGACGGAAAAGCATCTGCTAATAAACGCCTAGGTGAAACCCCACAACGGATTCGGCAAAAACCCACAAGGTTTCCTGAGTTTAATTACGTGGCCATGAAAGCGAATATTCCAACAAGTTATCAAGTTTCCTAATCGTTACTTGGACTGGTCCACTATAATAATAATACTATCGTATGGCTTCGGATGCCGGGTGCAAACTTTGTTATTTGACACCAAGAGGGTTGCTTGCAAGTCGAATTTCGTTGTTCCTTGAAGCACTATGAAAGTCAAGGAGGTTAGATAACTAAGCTCCTTGAACACTATAGCGCTTTCTAGTAGAGAATGGAGGAACTTTGTGTTGACGAAAATTCCCGAGATTAATTTTGCCACTATGAACATGGACTACTGAATTCAAATGGGTTCTTTGACATGCCAACATCGTATGACATGCGTGTCGTAATTTTTGCCGCCTTTGACCAATCACTTACCACGGCCAGGTGCGAACCTGCATGCTTGGGGTTAGTAGACATACACCTTAACCACTCACCCACCGTGGCAAGCACTGGACCACTAGGAAATCACTAAACAGATTACGAGCAGATGTTGGCAAAACTAACCTAATGAAATGGGGACACCTACAAGAATCAACACTTTGTGAATGTAGGGAGGTACAGACAACAAAGCATCTGTATCAGTGCTTATGCTGCCCTGATTCTTGCAGTGACGAGACGTTGTTTAAGGCACAAGAAAATGCTATAGCAGTTGCTTGTTTCTGGACAAAGACAGTTTGATTATATTGTGTGTGTATATAGGGCCTATGTATAATTCCATGTTTTTCCTTTGCTTTTAATAAACATTTAATTGCTGCCAATGGCCAAAGAACATAAATACTAACATAATACCTAAATACATTAATAATAAAGTTAAAATTGCGTGCAATGTGCATTGGTATAACTATTATTTATCCAAGCAGAACTGTGTTAGAGTCTCTCTCGTGTCTGGACAGTTCAGCACATGATATCGTTCACAGAAATTGTTGCATCGCTTACACACGCATTCTGAGCACGGTGTGTGATGCGATTTAGTCAAGCATAGGCGGTGATGGAAACCGTGTACTGCTAATCGGGTCACCAGGTGACGCAGCTCGTAGTTTGCTTGCGTCCAATCCTGTGTCATCATAGCATCCGTTGCGTAGAACTCGCTCCAAATAACTTCTATCTTCCGCTGCAGCTCAGTAAGCGCTTGCGTGTAGCTTGCACTAGATGGCAGAAGCATCTTTATTCGAAGTTTTTCAATTTGGAACGGCTCTCTAGACAGATCGTATCCAGTGCGAGATCTGTTTTTTTAGATACCCCCAATACTCTTAAAAAATAAATATAAAAAAAAGCTTTAACTTTATCCAGTTTATATAGATTTTTAGCCTACTTTTCACATTTTGCAAAAATTAGGAAAAAGTAGACTTATGAGATCGATCTGGGAAAATGTGTGTCTGACTGGCTTGGACGGCAACTCCTAAACGGTTCCAGCAATCGAAATCAAATTTAGTATGAGTAAAGATGTACACTGGAATATCTCAAGCCCATATTTGAAAATGATGTCAGTGCTACAAACTGCTGAAACAACGCAATAGAAATTTGAGCTCCATGTTGAATATCATGGAAGGTATGCATGGGAGCTATTCCAAAATTGGCACACATGCATATAATACTATTTCCGTTTAATTTCCAGGAGGCCATACATAACAGTGTTGCCAAAATAATTTTATGCCTTCTGATAAGTCCAATTTTTAAATGCATATAACTTCTACACTATTAATTGGATTTCAACCAAATTTTGTATGTAATATGTGTACATAAACAGATGTAACAGTATATTCTTAAGAGCCACCATGGCTGCCAACTGTTAATAATTGCTCTCTCTATTTCTTCATCCAAATGCCAATATATCTGAAAGTATGCAAGCCGACAGCTTTAAACTATGCACACGTATAGTACCTGACATTTTAGATTAATTTGGAGTAACTTATATACTTCAGTTCTACCAACATGATTCTAAGCCTGCTGATAGGACCAATTTTTAAATACATGTAACTTCTATACTAACAGATGGATTTATTCCAAAATTGGCCCAACAATATATCATAATATTTCCGATTATTTCTAACCAGCACACGCATGACATTGTTGCCAACATGCTTTTACGCGTGCTGATAGATCCAATGTCTAACTGCATGTAACGTCCATTGGACTTCAACCAAATTTTGTATTCTGTACCTTAAGCGATGGAACTAAGAATATATTCAGTCACCAGGGCTGCCAATTGTAGTGCTCTATTAGGCTACATTATACCAGGAATATTTCGAACTAATTAGACATTTCGATATTACGAACTTAATTTTGTCATTATTCTAGATAGGTTCATATACTGTAGAATAATCATTGGCATGAAAAGTAGGCAAGATTAACGGCCGAGGGGACCGACGCGCTGACCACGCGTCACCCCAAAATCTGCAGGCCAACTGGCTGGGCAGTGGTCGCTTGGTAGGCCTAAGCCCTTCAAGGGCTGTAATGCCACGGGGTTAGTTAGTTAGTTTTTATGAAAAGTAGGCTCTTTAGTTCGTCACGGAACTTCTTGTTTCTGGTAAGATCAGGGCCAGATAATTTCTATACCGTAAATTAGTACTGGTAGTATTTTCACTTTGAATAGTTTCATAGCCGTTTCAAGGCTTAGTGTTTGTAAGTTTCTTTGCTTTTGTATGTACATTATTATTTATCTGCTCTGATTCGAGTAAATAAATGACATAATCGTAAATCATGGGAAAAATTGAGTTTACAGTATTGCACTGTACATTGTGTGTCTGCTGGCTCCGAGTGTTAATGCTAACTGGTGCGGAACTCAGTGGTGTGGTGTGGATAACTCATTTAGCCTACTGCTAGGATAATTACTGTTTTATGACTGACGTGCAATTGGAAATCATCTGCTGGATGTTATGAGTAGTGACGTGCATGTTACAGCTCTACAGACTGATGGGTTAATATCAACACCTAGCAAACAGATTCTTGGTGTATTCTTCGTGATGATATTCAAAAGTACAATGTTCTACTAGTCCTTCCCATCTCAAAACTCTCGCTTGAAATAAATTCATTTTCTATCTATTGAATTAAACCTTAACCACCTTAACCTTAACCTTAACCTTAACCTTAACCTTAACCTTAACCTTAACCTTAACCTTAACCTTAGCCTTAGCCTTAACCTTAACCTTAACCTTAACCTTAACTTTAACTTTAACTTTAACTTTAACTTTAACTTTAACTTTAACTTTAACTTTAACTTTAACTTTAACTTTAACTTTAACTTTAACTTTAACTTTAACTTTAACTTCAACTTCAACTTCAACTTCAACTTCAACTTCAACTTCAACTTCAACTTCAGTGGCCCAGCTGCTTACCTGCCACCCAGACGGCCGAATTTTAAATCCCGATGATTGCAAAGTGGAATTTTCACATGTGAGATCGCGTGGTGACAAGAAGGGCATCATTTCAATATCAATACGAGACAGGATGGCTGCGATAATTCTAAACAATTAGAATATGCAAAAGAAACTATTAGTGGGATTCGCAGATTAACGTTCAAGGCCATGGGACCAGGCTATCTCCGGACTCAAACTACTTTTAATCAACTCCGTTTTTCAAGCAAACTAGATGCAGGGTAGGAACTCAGAATTCTCATGGTGATAGCCGAACAAGGGTCCACTGAATCCGACAGCCTGTTCCAGGCTCACCTATTTACACGAATCGGAGATGTATTGAAATAAAATGAGTACATTAAGGTATTCTACCGTATGAATCCGTCAACGTCGGATGGTGATAGCTGTGTAGTATTTCACGTGATGAAAATAGGCTAAAATGAATAATACACAGTGGTCTAAAAACGAACTCAAGTTTCAGCATGATAAATAAATTGACATGAACTTTGTAACGCAAAATAATAAACAAGAAGTTCCGTGACGAACTTTTCTTAAAATTTAAAATTCATGCCAATGATTAATCTATTTGTACCTAGGCTATCTAGAATAATGACGAAATAAAGTTGGTAATATAGAAATTTCAAATTAGTTCGAAATATACCTGGCATTATGTAGCCTGATAGAGCACTACAGTTGGCAGCTCTGGTGACTGAATATATTCTTAGTTCCATCTCTTAAGGTACAGAATACAAAATTTGATTGAAGTCCAATGGATAGCTTGGACTTTACATGCATTTAAACATTGGACTTAATGCAGCGTGCGTAAAATGATGTTGGCAACAGTGTCATGCATGTGTTGGTCAGAAATAATTTGAAATATTATCATCTATTGTTGTGCCAATTTTGGATGAAATCCCATTTTTTAGTATAGTAGTTACTGGTATTTTAAAATTGGACCTATCAGCAGGCTTAGAATGATGTTTGTAGCACTGACGTACATTAGTTGCTCCAAATTAATCTAGAATGGCAGGAACTATACGTGTGCAAAGTTTAGAGCTGTTGGCTTGCATACATTCTGATAGCCTATATTGGCATTATGGAAAGCCTCTAACAGATAGGGAAGAAAAGGTTGAGAGATGGAAAGCTTACATAGAGTGCTTGTATAAGGGAAAGGAGATTGAGAATCATGTAATGGAAAGGGAGGAGGAAATTGATGAGGATGCAAAAGGAGATTTAATATTGAGATCAGAATTTGACAGAGCATTAGAGGACTTAGGCAGGAACAAAGCACCAGGCATAGATGATATACCGATTGAGTTGCTACGCTGCGTAGGAGATGAAGGTCTGATCAGGTTATTTCACTTGGTGTGTAGGATTTATGAGACAGGTGAGGTACCCCCTGATTTCAAGAAGAATGTTATCATCCCTATACCAAAGAAAGTGGGAGCTGACAGATGTGAAGATTACCGTACAATCAGCTTGATTACTCATGCTTCAAAGATCCTGTCTAGAATAATTTACAAGAGGATTGAAAGCCAGATAGAAACGGAGTTGGGTGAAGACCAGTTTGGTTTCAGGAGAAATGTAGGAACAAGGGAAGCTGTACTAAGTCTTAGGCTGATTTTGGAAGGTAGAATAAGGAAAGATAAGAGAACGTTCATGGCATTTGTAGACTTAGAAAAGGCTTTTGATAACGTTGATTGGACTAAATTGTTTGACATTTTGAAATCTATTGGAATAAAGTACAGGGATAGGAGGGTGATATACAATCTATACAGAAACCAGACAGCAGTCATTCGAGCTGAAGGATATGAGAGAGAAGCTGGTATTATGAAAGGTGTAAGGCAAGGCTGCAACTTATCACCCATACTTTTCAATCTTTACATTGAACAAGCAATGAAGGAAATTGGAGAAAAATTTAAAGTGGGAGTGAAGATTCAAGGAGAAATAATTTCAACTCTGAGATTTTCTGATGACATCGTCATCTTGGCCGACAAGCCTGAGGATTTGAATGAGTTTTTGAATGGTATGGATTCCGTCTTAGGGAAGGACTTCATGATGAAAATTAATAAATGTAAAACAAAAATACTGGAATGCAGCCGAAATAAATCAGAAACCTCTATGGAGATCAAATTGGCAGGTGAAAAGCTGAAGGAAGTAGGAGACTTCTGTTACTTAGGAAGCAGAATAACCAGTGATGGACGAAGCAAAGAGGATATAAAAAGTAGGTTGGCTCAGGCAAGGAAAGCCTTCCTACAAAAAAGGAATCTGTTGACATCGAATATAGATTTAGGTATTAGGAAGTCATTTTTGAAAGCCTTTGTCTGGAGCGTGGCGCTCTATGGAAGTGGAACTTGGACTATTGGTGCAGCAGAAAAGAGGAGGATTGAGGCATTTGAAAGGTGGTGTTACAGGAGAATGATGAAGATCAGATGGGTAGATAGGGTTACAAACGAAGAGGTATTAAGGCGAGTGGGAGAGGAGAGAAGTTTCTGGCGACTGCTAATGAAGAGAAGAGATAGGTTGGTAGGACACATACTAAGACACCCAGGAATAGCAAGCTTAGTTATGGAAGGAAGGGTCGAGGACAAGAACTGTAGGGGTAGACCAAGGTTAGAATATGTTAAACAGATTGCCTCGGATGTAGGGTGTGGTAGCTATGTAGAGATGAAACGATTAGCTCAGGACAGGGAGGCATGGAGAGCTGCATCAAACCAGTCAAAAGACTGAAGACTCAAACAACAACATATTAATATTAGGGTAAAAATATAAATAGCATTTATTAACAGTTGGTAGCCCTGATTGCTCTTAACAATACGCATAGTCATATATATTATGGTACACATAGCACATACGAAATTTGGTTGAAATCCAATTGATAGTATAGAAGTAACATGTATTTAAAAATTAGTCCTATCAGCAGGCTTAGAATCATGTTGGTAGCACTGACATATATTAGTTGCTCCAAATTAATCTAGAATGTCAGGCAGTATACGTGTGTGAAGGTTAAGGCAGTTGGCTCGTATACTTTCTGATATATTGGTATTTGGATAAATAATAGAGTGAGAATTTATTGACAGTTGGCAGCCCTGGTGGCTCTTAAGAAAACGCTCAGTCATATAAGTTTATGTACACATATTATATACGAAATTTGGTTGAAATCCAATTGATAGTGTAGGAGTTATATGCATTTAAACATTGGACCTATCAGTAAGCTTTTTGGCAACACTGTCATGTATGGCCTCCTGAAAATTAAACTGAAGTATTATTATCTATATATGTGCCAATTTTGGAATAGTTCCCATGTATATATTCCAAGATATCCAACATGGAGCTGCAATTTCAATTATGATTTTTCAGCAGTTGGTAGCACTGACATCACATTCAAGTATGACGCGGAGATGTCCCGGTATAGATGTTTACTCATACCAAATTTGTTTTCGATTGCTGTAGCCGTTTAGGAGTTGATAGGGGGGGAGGGCCCTCACAGACAGACAAGACATTTTCCCGGATCGATCTCATAAGACTACTTTTTCCTCATTTTTGCAAATTGTGAAAAGTAGGCTAAAAATAAAATAAAAAGAGTCAGTCTGAAAGGCTGGAGGCTTCTCGCTTCGCTCGAAGCCAAAGACTCTTAGCATGTTAGATAATCAAGAAACAATCAGAACGCTAGAAAGTTACAAGTCATGAGGGAGCTGGAGCGCGCGGTGAAAGGAGGGAGCTGGCTTGATGACGTCACGCTCGCCGTGTCGTTGCCGTCTCGTAACTCCAGAGCTCACCAGTGAACTCAGTACACATGCACCAAGCGGCACTATGACGTCACACACCTCAGTGCATTCTCGGTACATTTCGTGATGTCGCCGTAACGTAACGGCGAAGTCGACTAGATTATTTAAAATGATAAAAAAGGTACATTTCTTATATGATAGTAATATATTTTCTTTTCGTAGTCAGTTTACCCTCCAGGTAGGCTTTTCCCACGGACTCAGCGAGGGATCCCACCTTTACCATCTCTACGGGCAGTGTCCTGGAGCTAGACATCGAGTCCTGGGATACAACTGGGGAGGCGGGAATAGCGCCTCGCTCAGGTGGTCTCACGTGCTACGCGAACAGGGGGCCCCATGAGGAATGGGAAGAATGGGAGGGTAGACAAGGAAGGGGGAAGGAGGCGGCCGTGGCCTGACGGTAGGTACCATCCCGGCATTTGACCGAAGATGAAGTGGTAAACTACGGAAAACCACTTCGAGGATGGCTGAGGTGGGAAGGGAATCGAACCCCCTCTAATCATTTGGACCACCCTAGACTAAGTATACCCCATTCCAGTCCTCGTACCACGTTTCAAATTTCGTGGCAGAGTCGGGAAGCTAAGCAAGCTGACCACTACACCATGGAGACGACAATAATAATATTATTAATAATATAAAAAATGCCAAACTTACTTATGAAGGTATTCTTAAATGATCACTGTTTAACCTGAAAATGCACCCATGAGTCGCGCACATTGGTTACCTAGTTGATTTTCGTTCGCGGGTCTACATGAAAACCCTCCGTTTTCACTTAGTCCAGGATATATTTTACAGGCCCCAACCGAAATTTGAATTGAGGATGACACTGTGAAAGACCGACGTGGAAGTTAACTAAAGGATGCAATTGAATTCTGTCCTTGAAAAGGGAGTGAGATGACGATTTAATAACTACAGATTTAACTTCCATACCGTGCAACGACCAGAGTTGAAATTCATTTCAATTTTAATAAACGGTTGCAAGTCTCGTGTTGGTATTGCAAAACGAACTGTGAATTACTATAAAATGAATGGGTTTAGCCGCAAATATTTTGTCATTCCATGTTCATTTCTATGAAGTCCAGCGAGGGTGTGTCGATTGTGGACAGTGGAGGACATTCCCTACTGCATGTTACGCATACAATCAACAGCGCAGCTCAGAGTAGCGCGGGGATTATTGAAAGCTGTTTGCGAACGTTAAGAGGGACTGAACCACATTGGAAAAACATTTGAACGTTCTCTCAGCCACGCGTAGTCACTTCATAAGCATAGATAGAATAGGGAACCCTGGGAGACCACAACTTGTTTTACGTTTCTGTCGAGTTAGACTTGAAAATGTGACCGAAATTGGGATTCTAACCAGAATCTTGTGCTGTCTAGGCAGCCACGCTCCATCCACGGTATACTTGGAAGTCCCCGATGGAGAGGAGCTTTGGGGCTGCTATTGGGATGTCATGAAGGTATCTTTGTTACACCGCGTTAGCCGATTTTATCTTAATTATACCGGGCGAGTTAGCCGTCGTCGTTACGGCATGACTGCTGGCAGTCGCTCACATCCGGGAGGCGAGGAGGTTCGAATCCCCCCGCCGGCAACCTTGAAGATGGTATTCTGTGGTTTCCCATCTTCCTTCCAGGCAACTGCCGGGGTTGGTCCCTAACTATAGGCCTCAGCCGCTACCTTCCAACTCCTCGTCCTTACATTCCAACTTCCCTCCCCAACGGTACTTGTAGCTCACCCATTGGGTGTCCGTCTTGAAGCAGCTACAAAACTGGTGAGCCGAACATGTCCTCGGACACTCCCGGCACTAAAAGCCATACGCTAAAAAATCTTAATTATAAAGAATAGAAAAGTGTAATAATATATGAAAATTTGATAAAAATGTGATACGGTGTTAGAAAAGTTTTGGAAGTCCTGTATATTTATATAGCAGTATCACATTTTATCATGTTAGCCTACTTTCGATTTTTGCAAAAAATGAAAGTAGACTTATGAGATCACTACAGGGCGAAAAAAGTGTGTCTGTCTGTGTGTGTGTATGTGTGTGTGTGAGTCTGTGTGTGTGTGTGTGTGCTCTGAATGTCTGTCCCCCCCCTATCAATTCGAACACGGTGAGCGCAAATTGAACGAAATTTGGTACAAAGGTAGCACTAGCAAAGGACACCTCAGTGTCATGTTTTATATCGCCGCCATCTTGACGGAAACGTAATGGCGGCCACACAAATGTTCCAAGCTTAAATCAAATTTCGACTAACCTAATCATCCGATCTCTACCAAATTTTGCAACAACATACCTTTATGGAGGGAGCATCCTTTGACAAATCTAATAGGTCATTAGCCTAATAGTTTGCGGATGGCGGCTATCTTTGTGTCAAAATCGATTACCCCTATTAATTCGAACACGGTGAAACCGAATGGAATGAAATTTGGTACAAAGGTAGCACTAGCAAAGGGCACCCCAGTGTCATGTTTTATATCACCGCCGTCTTGACGGAAACGTAATGGCGGCCACCCAAATGTTCAAAGCTTAAATCAAATTACGACTAACCTAATCATCCGATCTCTACCAAATTTTGCAACAACATACCTTTATGGAGGAAGCATCCTTTGACAAATCTAATAGGTCATTAGCCTAATAGTTTGCGGATGGCGGCCATCTTTGTGTCAAAATCGATTACCCCTATTAATTCGAACACGGTGAAACCGAATGGAATGAAATTTGGTACAGAGGTAGCACTAGCAAAGGGCACCTCAGTGTCATGTTTTATATCACCGCCATCTTGACGGAAACGTAATGGTGGCCACACAAATGTTCAAAGCTTAAATCAAATTACGACTAACCTAATCATCCGATCTCTACCAAATTTTGCAACAACATACCTTTATGGAGGAAGCATCCTTTGACAAATCTAATAGGTCATTAGCCTAATAGTTTGCGGATGGCGGCTATCTTTGTGTCAAAATCGATTACCCCTATTAATTCGAACACGGTGAAACCGAATGGAATGAAATTTGGTACAAAGGTAGCACTAGCAAAGGGCACCTCAGTGTCATGTTTTATATCACCGCCGTCTTGACGGAAACGTAATGGTGGCCACCCAAATGTTCAAAGCTTAAATCAAATTACGACTAACCAAATCATCCGATCTCTACCAAATTTTGCAACAACATACCTTCATGAAGGGAGCATCCTTTGAGAAATCTAATAGGTCATTAGCCTAATAGTTTGCGGATGGCGGCCATCTTTGTGTCAAAATCGATTACCCCTATTAATTCGAACACGGTGAAACCGAATGGAATGAAATTTGGTACAGAGGTAGCACTAGCAAAGGGCACCTCAGTGTCATGTTTTATATCGCCGCCATCTTGACGGAAACGTAATGGTGGCCACACAAATATTCAAAGCTTAAATCAAATTACGATTAACCTAATCATCCGATCTCTACCAAATTTTGCATCAACATACCATTATGGAGGGAGCATCCTTTGACCAAACTTATAGGTCATTAGCCTAATAGTTTGCGGATGGCGGCCATCTTTGTGTGAAAATCGATTCCGCCTAATAATTCGAACACGGTGAAACCGAATGGAACCAAATTTGGTACAGAGGTAGCACTAGAAAAGGCCACCTCAGTGTCATGTTTTATATCACCGCCATCTTGACGGAAACGTAATCGCGGCCACCCAAATGTTAAAGGCTAAAATGTAATTACGACCAACCTAATAATCTAGTCTCTACCAAATTTTGCTACAACAAATCTTTATGTGGGAAGCATATTCTGACCAAACTGCTAGATCATCAGCCCTATAGTTTGCAGATGGTGGCCAAGTATGTGTGCAAATCGATTCCCCCTATCAATTCAAACACGGTGAAACCGAATTGAACGAAATTTGGTACAGAGGTAGCACTAGCAAAAGGCACCTCAGTGTCATGTTTTATATCGCCGCCATCTTGACGGAAACGGAATGACGGCCACCCAATTATTAAAAGCTTAAATCAAATTTCGACCATCCAAATAATTTGATCTCTACCGGATTTTGCAACAACATGCCTTTTTTTGGAAAGCATCTTATGACTGACTACCAGGTCATCAGCCCAATAGTTTGCAAATAGCGGCCATGTATGTGTGCAAATCCATTCCCCAGATCAATTCGAACACGGTGAAACCGAATTGAATGAATTTTTTTACAGAGGTAACACTAGCAAAGGGCACCTCATATTCATGTTTAATGTCCCTATAGCACGTTGTATTTCAACAAGCTACTACAACCAGCATTCAATTATACTCCTTGAAAAGGACAAAGAGTTATAACAATACCCATGCATTTAGGAGAAAGTAGGCTATATGTTCTTTACTGAACATCTTGTTTTTCATATGTTATTACACTTTATTATTAATTAGAATTAAGGTCATGTGGCCTGCGTGGTGTAGTGGTCAGCGAAGCTTAGCTGACACCCCAGAGGTCCGAGGTTCGATTCCCGGCTCTGCCACGAAATTTGAAAAGTGGTATGAGGACTGGAATGGGGTCTACTCAGCCTCGGGTGGTCCAAATGAGTAGAGGGGGTCTGATTCCCTCCTCAGCCATCCTCGAAGTGGTTTTCCGTGGTTTCCCACTTCGTCTTCGGGCAAATGCCAGGATGGTACCTACCATCAGACCACGGGCCCCTCCTTCCCCCTTCCCTGTCTATCCCTCCCATTCTTCCCATCCCGTCCCATCCCTCATGAAGCCCCCTCTTCGTTTTGCAGGTGAGGCCGCCTGGACGAGGCGCTAGTCCCGCCTCCCCAGTTGTATGCCCGAACCGATGTCAAGTTCCAGTACACTGCCCGTAGAGGCGGTAAAGCTGGGATCCCTCGCTGAGTCCGTGGGAAAAGCTTACATGGAGGGTAAACTGACTACGAAAAAAGAATTAAAGTTATAAATGCGTATTTTCTTTAAATAGTCTACTATTTACCTCGAAATTATTTAATTTTTGTTTCATTATTTTAACCCTGAGGAAGACGATAATGTGGCTGGAACTTGTACATTTTGATTAAATAATTTTCATTAATTACAACTTTAGTGACTTAAGTGGAATACATAGATTATAAACCAATTTGTTATTTCGTTTATTATTATTATTATTATTATTAATAATAATACCGGCCGCAGTGGCCGAGAGCGCTAACGTGATAGCTCATGCTTCGCTGGTATCGGGAGAGCGTGGGTTTGAACCCCACCACGGCCGTCCTGAAAATGGTTTTCCATGGTTTCGCATTTTCACCCCCAGACAAATACCAAGATGCTTCCTTTCAACAGGTCCACGACCGACTTCCTTCCATAATCCTTTCTCTGGCCCTTCCTTAATTAGATCCAAATTAGCGGTCGCCAGAGCGATCGGCCTGTCACCATCCCCAGTTGTATCTGATGTCAAAAAGTGTTCAATTCCCAGACCCCTCGCATAGTCCGTGGGTGGAGCCAAGCAAGCGATTAAAAATAATTATTACATTTGTTCACAATTTGTTATTTCCCCCGTATACTTGAAACTAACTCATTGTTTCTATAGTTTAGGGCCAGGATCGATCCTCTCATTCACATATAAATATAAACATGTTTACAAATGGACGTAGCCCTTTCGTTCCCAACGCACTTCACATGAATCTAACTTCTACAAAGAGATGTTTTATCCCAAACGACAGATGACAGTTGAAAGAAAAAGAAAGACAATCACATTTATTTTTATCGAAATAATTGACGGAAGCATGTACCAATTATTTCTATCGCAAGGAAATATCTTCCCAAAGCGAAGCCTTGTTCCCGAACGCAATCAACGAGATTGATATCGGAAATTGCTTGGAGGTAAGGAGACGTAGTTCATAATGAAGACGTCAGACGTCGCCGAAAGGAAGAAACAAAACTCACGCTAAAAGTGATCCCTCACCAGAGTCGATAGAACAATTCCAAATCAATCAGGCTCCAATAATGTCACAGGACTTGGTAGGAACTGAATTAAAGTCATTAAGTGGGTGGCTTCGGTTGCGTAGTTGGTAGCACGCTGAGCTTCTATGCCCAAGATAGTGGGTTCAAACCCGGCCGAAGTCGTCGGATTTTTTAAGAGAGTTAAAAATCCCTTTGTATGCTTTCCTTCGGAGATGAAGAAAGGCCGGCGGGCCCATGTCATAGATTTTTGGGATGAAAAAGAACCTTCCACTAACTACAATTGCGTGAAGCTAAATTTGTAGGCTAGATTTGATTAGAGTTTTATAAAGTTCCAACAAAGATTAATATTCGAACATTCTCCTCAGGTTTCGTGTGTCGTATGATACACAGATATCTCATGTTGATGTTTCTATCTGAGGCGCTTGGACATTATCCCGTGTACTTGACCACGATGTCACAAAGCCCCTAAAACAATCAACAACAACAAACTAACCACAGGCAACGGTCGTCTCCTTACCAAGCCTCAAGCCTACTGAGCTGTTACACAGTGTGTAACACATCACAATAATACAGGTTATCAGACTAATTCTACACCCCCCCCCCACACACACACACGGGGCGGAGAGTGATTACGATGCCCAGCAAGCCCCTAAAAGTGAAAAAAAAAACACTTATTATTTACGAGGCACGTCCAGAAAGTAAGTTCCGTTTGGTAATAAAATTGAATTGTGTAAAGATACAGAAAAATTATTTATTGCACAACATTCTACACCTCTTAAACTACTTTTCCACATAACTGCCGAACTTTTGCAGGCATTTGCCATAGCGTGGCACAAGTTTTTGGATACCTTCTTCATAGAAGTTTGGAGGTAAGGAGACGTAGTTCATGATGAAGACGTCAGACGTCGCCGAAAGGAAGAAACAAAACTCACGCTAAAAGTGCGTATGTGGTCAGGAGAACTCCTAAACATACGCAGTTCTCCTGGTAGGCACGCAATTTGCCTAACAGTGGTGGCCAAACGGAAGGATATCTTACAGGGGAGTCTTCACTCTCGTTTACAGTCGGCGGCAAACTTCTATGAAGAAGGTATCCAAAATCTTGTGCCACGCTATGACAAATGCCTACAAAAGTTCGGCGGTTATGTGGAAAAGTAGTTTAAGAGGTGTAGAATGCTGTGGAATAAATAATTTTTCTGTATCTGTACACAATTTAATTTTATTACCAAACGGAACTTACTTTCTGGACGTGCCTCGTATTTAGTTATCGTACGGTTTTTAGTGCCAGGAGTGTCCGAGGACATGTTCGGGTCGCCAGAGGCAGCAGCTGCTTCAAGTGGACATCCTTAGGGTGAGCTACAAGTTCCGTTCAATTTCAAGTAGTTCCAACTTTCGCTACCAGATGTCACTGATACCTAATAGTGAACGTTGGAACTTTGCTAGAGCATTCCAACGAAATCTAACCTAGAAATTTTTCTTCACACAAGTTTAGTCTCTGAAAGGCTTTACTTCCCCTCCGAAGGAAGGCATACTGATGGATTTTAACGCTCTTAAAAATCCAACGACTTCGGCCGGGTTTTTTATCCGTTATCTTGGGCACAGCAGTTCAGCATACTACCAACTGCGCCACTAAATCAGTGAAACAATGTAAAGTGCTCTAGACCTACTGAATATTTAGTGTCCTTGGTGTAGATTTAGTCACACAATACAAACGCAAATTATGGTTTTACCGCATAGCACACCAGATTAAAAGAGTAAATCTCCCTTCAGCACGATATATTATTCCCTAAGGCCACGTTTACCTCCAGTTTATACCCCACAAAGCATGTCAGTGTATTTATACCCCGCAATAAACAGCGTTATATTGGAGACATTGCTCTATTAAGAGACCACTTCCCTGGCTGCAATTTGAATGTACCACCAGCAGCTTTGAGGGTGCTGAATAGACATTCATAACCAAGATAACGGATTATCAGAACATATTGCAATTGAAGCCAAACACAGGTAGTACCACAAGTGCTGATGTTTTGGTATTTTCTTTGCTAGTTGTGTGTGATCGCCAAACTTTCGCTAATCTTCATGTACAGTGCTCATATCAAGGCATTTATCATGAACGGGCTAAACTCTATCTGATCACTAGGGCTCGGATGGTGATGCCGTAGAAAGGATTAAAAAATGCACTTAAAATTTTCAAAAATGACTGTAATAACCAAAAATTCAAAAAATGCACTATAAAATGGAGAGAGAGCGGTAATGAACGATATCTCTCGCCGTGAACTATGCGGAACTGAGAAAACAATATTCACCCCTTCCCCTTTCTACCCCGCCACAGCTGACCTTGGTCAACAGAGCAGATAACATTCCATTCCGCTAATAACTGGTTTGCGACGAAAACGGTATCCTTCTTCTCCGTCCAAGATAGATATTTTTCTACTAATATCAATACTGAAATTTTATTTCAATATTTTAAGTATCAGCTACTAGCTTCTTCTTAACTCTGAGAGACGTAACTCCCTCATACAAAGCTGTGACGTGGGTAAATTGAAAAGAAAAAAAAGACCTTAAAAGGCCAATCTCTTTAAAATATGACCAAAAAATTCTACCAAACTTAAAAAAATACTCTTAAAATGGAAAAATAGCAAAAAAAAAAAAGGATGCAAAATAAAAACAAGTAGTTCCGTGAAGAACTATACAGCCTATTTTCATATATCCTACTTATGTTAATTGCCACTATCAACATACACAATTTCAGTTTGATTGCTGTAGATATTAAGAAACGCCATGTTGGATGTTATATATGTAGGCCCTAGAATTATGTACTGTTACATGCAGATTATTTTGTACGTGTAGTATTCAAACTTCAATCGCATAATTAGGACACAAGAAGTAACAAGGAGATTTTAAAATTTCGCACAGCTGCCTTCTTGAGGTTATGGAAACAATTTAAATAAATGCCAGTGGATTACCATTCGTATAAGGATTTACTGTACCAAGTTCCACAGCACTCGGATGGTTAAATTGCGAGAAACGTCCATGTGAATATTTATACTTCACGTCGCCGCCATGTTGGATTTGTGATCACCAGGTTATTTAAAGTCCTATAGGTGAACTTAAATTCATAGCCCCTAAGAACATTAAAAAATTCAGTTTGATTTCTATAATAGATTCGTAGATATTCGGAGCCGTCTAATATTTCGGATGGTCGCCATGTTGGATTGTTAAATGTATAGGCCATAGATTCATGTACCATTAAAGGAAAATTATTGCGTAGGTTCATTATTCAATCTCTCACTTCGATCGCATGACTGCATCACAAGAAATAAAAACTTAATTTTAAAATTCGCACATCCGCCATCTTAAGGTTATGTAAACAATTGAACTAAATTAGATACCAGTGCATTACAATGTGTATAAATATTTCCTGTACCAGATTTCAGTGCGTTTGGAACATTAAATCGCGAGAAAGGTCTATTTAAAATTTTCAAATTCGCTTGGCCGCCATGTTCGTTTTGTAGTTAACAGGTTTTTGAAAGTCTTAATAGATGAACTTCCAGTAGTGCCCTTTACCTCCGTACAAAATTTCAGGGAGATACCGCTAATAGTTTCAGAGATATAGAATTCCGGTGAAATATTTCGCACATCCGCCATCTTGTGGTTATGTAAACAATTGAACGAAGTTAGATGTCGGTGCATTACAATGTATATAAACATATACTGTACCAAGTTTCATTGCCTTAGGTTGGTTAAATCGCAAGAAACGTCTATTTAAAAGTCGTAAATTAGCTTGACCGCCATGTTGGTTTTGTAGTTACCAGGTTTTCAAAGGTCACATACGTGAGCTTATAGTAGTTCCCTTTATCACCATACAAAATGTCAGGGTAATATCGGTAATAGTTTCGGAGATATTGAATGCTGGTGAAATAATACGCACAGCCGCCATGTTGGATTGGTGAGTCGTAACAAAATTTGAAGGGCACGGTCGGGGTCGTCCGGAATAGTGCTATGAACTTACCGAGTTTCATTGAAATCGCTCCAGCCGTTTAGATTTTATTAGGGACACACACACACGAATCACACACACACATACGCACACACACACACGGACAAAAGGTGATTTCATAAGCCTATTTTTTCAAAATTAAAAACAAGATGTTCAGTAAAGAACATATAGCCTACTTTCTCCTAAATGCATGGGTATTGTTATAACTCTTTGTCCTTTTCAAGGAGTATGATCGAATGTTGGTTGTAGTAGCTTGTTGAAATACAACGTGCTATAGGGATATTAAACATGAATATGAGGTGCCCTTTGCTAGTGCTACCTCTGTACCAAATTTCGTTCAATTCGGTTTCACCGTGTTTGAATTGATAGGGGGAATCGATTTGCACACATACTTGGCCACCATCTGCAAACTATTGGGCTGATGTTCTTGCAGTTTGGTCTGAATATGTTTCCCACATAAAGATATGGTGTTGCAAAATTTGGTAGAGACTAGATTATTAGGTTGGTCGTAATTACATTTTAGCTTTTAACATTTGGGTGGCCACGATTACGTTTCCGTCAAGATAGCGGTGATATAAAACATGACACTGAGGTGCCCTTTGCTAGTGCTACCTCTGTACCAAATGTCGTTCCATTCGGTTTCACCGTGTTCGAATTGATAAGGGGAATCGATTTTCACACAAAGATGGCCGCCATCCGCAAAATATCAGGCTGATGACCTATTAGATTGGTCAAAGGATGCTCCCTCCATAAAGGTATGTTGTTGCTAAATTTCCTAGAGATCGCATGATTAGGCTAATCGTAATTTGATTTAAGCTTTGAACATTTGTGTGGCCACCATTACGTTTCCGTCAAGATGGCGGCGATATAAAACATGACACTGAGGTGCCCTTTGCTAGTGCTACCTCTGTACCAAATTTCGTTCATTCGGTTCCACCGTGTTCGAATTAATAGGGGGAATCAATTTTGACATAAAGATGGCCGCCATCCGCAAACTATTAGGCCAATGGCCTATTAGATTGGTCAAAGGATGCTCCCACCATAAAGGTATATTGTTGCAAAGTTTGGTAGAGATCGGATGGTTATGTTAGTCGTAATTTGATTTAAGCTTTAAACATTTGTGTGGCCGCCATTACGTTTCTGTCAATATGGCGGCGATATAAATCATGACACTGAGATGCCCTTTGCTAGTGCTATCTCTGTACCAAATTTCGTTCCATTCTGTTTCACCGTGTTTGAATTAATAGGGGGAATCGATTTTGACACAAAGATGGCCGCCATCCGCAAACTATTAGGCGAATGACCTATTAGATTGGTCAAAGGATGCTCCCTCCATAAAGGTATGTAGTTGCAAAATTTGGTAGAGATGGGATGATTAGGTTAATCGTAATTTGATTTAAGCTTTGAACATTCGTGTGGCCGCCATTACGTTTCAGTCAAGATGGCGGCGATATAAAACATGACACTGGGGTGCCCTTTGCTAGTGCTGCCTCTGTACCAAATTTCGTTCCATTCGGTTCCACCGTGTTCGAATTAATAGGGGGAATCAATTTTGACATAAAGATGGCCGCCAGCCGCAAACCATTAGGCTAATAACCTATTAGATAGGTCAAAGCATGCTCCCTCCATAAAGGAATGTTGTTGCAAAGTTTGGTAGAGATCGGATGGTTATGTTAGTCGTAATTTAACTTAAACTTTGAACATTTGTGTGGCCGCCATTACGTTTCTGTCAATATGGCGGTGATATGAAACATGACACTGAGATGCCCTTTGCTAGTGCTACCTCTGTACCAAATTTCGTTCCATTCGGTTGCACCGTGTTCGAATTAATAGGGGGAATCGATTTTCACACAAAGATGGCCGCCATCCGCAAACTATTACGCTTATGGCCTATTGGTTTGGTCAAAGGATGCTCCCCACATAAAGGTATGTTGTTGCAAAATTTGGTAGAGATCGGATGATTAGGTTAGTCGTAATTTGATTTAAGCTTTGAACATTTGTGTGGCCGCCATTACGTTTCCGTCAAGATGGCGGCGATATTAAATATGACACTGAGGTGTCCTTTGCTAGTGCTACCTTTGTACCAAATTTCGTTCAATTCGCATTCACCGTGTTCGAATTGATAGGGGGGGGGACAGACATTCAGAGTACACACACTCACACACACACAGACACACACACACACAGACACACACACAGACTCACACACACACATACACACACACAGACAGACACACTTTTTTCGCCCTGTGTTGATCTCATAAGTCTACTTTCATTTTTTGCAAAAATCGAAAGTAGGCTAATAAGCTAATAACATATTTGAAGACGGGGTGGCCCGTCCGGAGTTTCTATGTACTTCAGCATTGTCTTAGAGAGCTCAGTAGAAAGATGACTGTCAGCAACATCCAGACCTTACTTATTACCATCAGATACAAGTTTTAATTATTTGTCACTCACGTATACAAATAGTTCATTTTTAGCCTATTTTCATGTATGAAAAAAATAGGCTCATAAGATCGCCTTATGTTCATGTATGTGTATGTGTGTGTGTCACCCTAATAACTTCTAAACGGCTGGAGCGATTTCAATGAAACTCGGTGAGATCATAGCACCATTTTGGCCCAACCAGACTGTGCCCTTCAAATTTTATTACGTCTCACCAATCCGATATGGCGGCTGTTGGAAATATTTCACCGGCATTCTGTATCTCCGAAGCTATTACCGATATCACCCTGACATTTTGTACGGTAATGAAGGGTACTACTGGAAATTTATCTTAAAAATCCAACATGGCGACCATACGAAATATTTAGACGGTTCTCACTATCTACGAATCTATCACAGTAATCAAACTGAAAATTTGTATGTTGATAGTGGCAGTTAACATGAGTAGGATATATGAAAATAGGCTGTATAGTTCTTCACGGAACTACTTGTTATTATTCTGATGGAATCTGCGATTTTTTCAATACTTTGTAGGATTTCTTGTTGCTTTTTTTAAATCCATGATTTATTATTATTATAGTTACTCCTTGGCCTCTCGTACAGTAGCAGCTCATTCTCCTTGGTCCATTACCTTGCTTCTCCATCTTCCAACACCCAACTTCCAGAGGTCCTCCACCACATCATCCAGCCACCTATTCCTTGGTCTTACTTTCAATCGTCTTACGCCTGGCTTTGCCGATATTTAAACACAAATTGTGCTAAATGTTCCGGCATAACTCAACAAAATGCCAGTGTTTCGCCCCGGTGTGCTATTGGGCTCTTCAGTTGGTTAAAGCACACCTCACCAAGACACTGTCTAGTACACACTGGGAAGGCCATTGCAAGACGTATTTGATACATGTGTATCCACGTCACGAGCAAGGCCAGTGCACTATGGGAGTCGAAACTCCTCTCCAAAGCAATTAAACCTTACCTTGGCATTGAATATATAATTTTCAAAAGAAAAATTATATATTCATTTGCCGATATTCTTTCTTAACCATGCTCTCTTCAGGCATTGCTTCCACGTGTGATAACCATCTAAGTATATTGCCTTTAATATCAGATACAATATCTGGTTTTTCAAATAAAGTCTTAATTTCTTCATTATCATTTATAATAACAATAATAGTAATAATAATAATAAACTAAAATTAATAAAAAACTTAACGGTTTTGAAGGCAGTAGTTATGTATGCAGCCGAAACCCTTTCTCTAAATGCCGATCAAGGCCTCTTTGAAGAACTGGAGAAAAAAGAGCGCATAATCATAAGATAAATACATAATAATATCGTATGGCCTTGTGAGCCGAGTGCAAGCTTTGTTATTTGACGCCCATAGGGCAGCTTGCATGTCAAATTTTGTTGTTCTTAGGAGTGCTATGAAAGTCAAGGAGGTTAGATATCTAAGCTCCTTGACACTATAGCGCTTTCTAGGAGGGAAATTGGAAACTTTGTGCTGGCGGAAAATCCCGAGATTAATTTTGCCATTATGAACACGGCCTACTGAATTCAAATGGGTTCTTTAACATGCCAACAACGTATGACATGCGTGACGTAATATTTGTTGCCTTTCAAAAAAATCATTTACCACGGCCAGGAGCGAACCTTCAAGCTTGGGGTTGGTAGTCCGACACGATAACCACTCAGCCACCGTGGCAAGCAATCATTAGATGAATCATGGAATCCAATTACAAGAATGGCATCCACCAAAACAGATCCAACAAGGAAGTCTATAGTAAAATAGAGGAGCAATTAGTAAAAGATAGGCTCGATTTTATGGCCACCACAGGCGAATGGACTACAACAGATTGATAAAGAAGACCATTCACTTTTCCTTTTGATTCCAACCACAAACCAACGATGGCTTGGCGTAGAAACACCAAAGAAGCCCTCCGAATGCTCCAAATCAATCCCGATGGCACATTGGACAGGGATCTCTTCCGCAAGAAGATAGAGACGAACTGGCTCAACCTAGTCTTGCCTCCAAAAAGAAGACAAGGTGTCCTTTGGGCAGAGGAATGCAAGCAGGCTCATTCCCAAAGGATAAGGAAATTCTGGACGCAATAAATAGTCTACTGTCGACCAAAATATTATGTGCACTCGAGTTTGAAGGTTGTTTGTGAAGTAACCAATAGACTTACATAAAATTCAATAACATTATCATTTTCATGGTTCTATTTTACGTTACTTCAGGTAGGTTTGGAATTTTTAATTTATATTTTAATATTTTTTATCTCAGTTGAAACACAAAAAGTGCCCGTTTTTAAGCGTGTTTCAACCACGCGTCACATTTAAGAATTATTATCTCACAAACCCTTCATCAGATCGAATCCAAATTTTAACACAAAATACATTGGAATGTTGTATAACTGGTTTATTAATTTCAAAATTTTGTGTGCGCAAGGAACAATGTTGTTATCATTTTTGTAAGGTGGTTGGAAAATGTAGTTCTTGGTTGCGGTGTAATCTTTATACATCAAAATGTTATGCTGTACGACTGTGAAATACGTAAATTAATTCCTTTATTTTATATCGGTTTGTATTTTTTCGGATAATTAAGACATGGTTCACCAGCTAGCCGCTCCGGGAAATGCTGTACAGCGTTGCTAATATGGAGCCCATCACTTCCGAGCGAGGCGCGCCATGACGCATGATGGAGCCCATCTTGGCAAGGTTGTACAGCTTTCACCGGAGCGGCTAACTGGTGAACCATGTCTTATTTCCCCGTACAAATACAAACCGATATACAGTACGTGAATTAATTTACGTATTTCACAATCATACAGCATGCCTTTTTCATGTAAAAAGATTACAACGCAACCAAGAACTACATTTTCCGACCACCTTACAAAAATGATAACAACATTGTTTCTTGGACACACAAAATTTTGAAATTAATAAACCAGTTAAACAACATTCCAATGTATATTGTGTTAAAATTTGGATTCGATCTAATGACGGGTTTGTGAGATAATAATTCTTAAATGTAACGCATGGTTGAAACACGCTTGAAAAGGGGCACGTTTTGTGTTCCAACTGCGATAAAAAATATTAAAATATAAATTAAAAATTCCAAACCTACATGCACTAACGTAAAATAGAACGACGAAAATGTTGATGTCATTAGATTTTATGTAGGTCTATTGGTTATTTCACAAACAACCTTCAAACTCGAGTACACATAATATTTTGGTCGACAGTAACGTGACAAGACTTAACGTTCTCCTAAGTGGCCCTACCAAATTACATACTGTATACGAGGAGTGTTCAAATGAAAAGTTAAGAAACGATACTGTGGGTACAATTTATTCTTTATTCAAAAGTAATCACCACAGGCCTGTGCACAGGTGTCCCATTGCTTCACTAGCCGCAGGGCTCCCTGTTCCCAGAAGTCTTGTGGTTGTGACAGGAGCCAATACTGTACGGTGTCCTCCACTTTGTCGTCCGATTGGAAACGTCTTCCTTTGAGATGTTTTATTTTAACGGACCAAACAGATGGAAGTCGCAGCGTGACAAGTCCGGGCCGTAGGGCGGATGATCAAGTTGCTCCCACTTGAACGTGGCCAATACACCTTGTGTGACATTAGAGACTTGTGGGCCAGCGTTATCATGGAGCAGAATCACTCACTTCGTCGTTACGCTGGGGTCTGGCGTTACGTTACGGTGACGGGATGAAATGTACCCAGATGCACTGAGGTGTGTGACGTCATAGTACCGCTTGGTGCTTGTGCTCCCCGACAATCTCTACTTCGCTAGTATAAGACAAAAATCCCCGATTCTTGGATGTCACGGGTAATCTCGAGAACCACTGGATGGATTTTGATGCGGTTTTCACCATTCTGTAAAGGATATCTCGAGGAAAGAATCTGTAGAAAATAATTTATGTATGAATCAAAGGAAGCCAAGCAGTAACGATTTCAGTGAAAAAGTCGAAAACAAACTTGGCGTCCGTGCATTTCTTAAGCTTACGCTGGGCAAACCGTTAAAAATATCAATATACTATGAGCGTAAGAATTGGTCAGCATGAAAAGTTCTACAAAAAAGTCCGGGAGAGCATATCTCTATCTTCAATACTTCGCCCACTATGAGTGTTTTTTTAGACTGGATGGAAGGGGCACGTCCCCGCGCGCTCTGTTGAGCCTGACGGCATTCCGCGCGCTTGACCTTGCTTTGCGCTTGGTTTGCACTTGCCGTTCGCGAGTAATTTGAAACAAGATACGCAAGATAAGTATTATCCAGATAATTTTCTAACATGTCAAGAGTCTTTGGCTTCGAGCGAAGCGAGAAGCCTCCAGCCTTTCTAGCATCTGTAGCATTTAAAATGATACAAAGTCTGGTCTTTCAGACTGACTGTCACTTTTTTTCTTGATGGACTTGCGTAGGCTACAGAGTGTTGCACAATACACGTCACTGTTAATGGTTCGTCTCAAGGGAAAACGTTTTCAATCGGACGACGAACTAAAAGACACCGTACAGGACTGGCTCCTGTCACAACCTCAAGACTTCTGAGAACATGGAATCCTGTGGCTAGTGAAGCAATGGGACACCTGTGCACAGGCCTGTGGTGATTACTTTTGAATAACGAATAAATTGTACACACAGTATCATTTTGTACCTTTCCATTTGGACACCCCTCATATATAAAAATAATATTAACAATAATAATAATAATTATTTTTATTATTATGGGGCACTGATTACGTGTTATTAAATAAATTTTTGACGGATAGAGTTTTATTTTTGATGTGTAACACCTTTCCACTAGGTTGCTGGATATTTTTGTGGGAGTGATTTTGAAAAATGGGACGGAAGTGGATCGGAACTATCTAGCTGGCAGTGGTGGATCGAATGGAAGTGTGCCCGCTGGCAGTGGTGGATCGAACGGAAGTGTGCGTCTTACAATTCCGTTCGATCCACAATGAGGAATGTATATGGCATACTGAACGGTAAACGCTCATGCGAACGCTGGTGTCTATGAAATTGAGGAAATATCGCTGACCCAATTGTAGATTTCCGACGAAAGACTCAGCATTTCCTCTTTGTTATTCTTGTATTTATATCAGTGTCATTCGGTACTGCCTTTGACCGTCTTAGTAGAGCAAACGTGTATGTCAGCTCCGGAATATCCCAGGTATTAAAAGCTTTCATAGTATTCCTACAGAACTGTTTTGATATCAGTATTTCTTGGTAAGTCCCCATTACATTCTCCTTGCTGTGGAATGCTCCGAGCATACAATAGGATAGAGAGTGCACCCGCGCGCTTTGCTTCTACCGGCCGACCGTGGTGTAATGTTTTAAAAATTAAATAGATATCTCTAAGAAGATATAACCCGGGAGGGCGCCATTTCATAGGTTATACACTATGAAAAATATTTTAATATCCTGCACGAGAATACTCTTATTCCCAGGCGTGACGTGTCTCCGACACCAACCAGGACACTACAGTAAACAAGGTAGACTAATGTACGCAGTAACATAACCACAATTCATCGTAATGCCACTTACTATTTTGTAGTACCAAGGGATGTAAATATAAATTGTATCAATAGTGCCGTCACAACAAGATACAATTTCCAGTTTCATACCATCATTCAAATACTCATTTTATTCTGGTTTCCCTTAATAGAACAATTTATTTTAGAAACTATCGTCATATAACCATTACGATGCAATAAAGAAGACAGAATGATTCAATCTATAACTTCCTTCGCGTTTATCTTTTATATAATGTATTTCATGCAATAGCTTTCTTTTATCAACGCCAATAACCTCTTACCTCCCCTCTTTTTTGCTTAACTCTCATTGTCCCTCTCTATCTCTGGAATTTTTAGAGTAAGCACTCCTATTCCACTAGTTCAACTTACAACCACACAAGCGCTCCAACCTACGCTAACCATTTTGCTTCCAGAAACTAGCAATCTAGTTCAACCTTTCACCACAATCGCAAAGAATATGAAGCTAACCAAATACAGGTATATCACTGCCTGCACGATTTCAGTAAATATAACATTTCATTGGGGCCAAGATAAAATCAGCTGATGTTGGGCAAAACAAAGTTGTCTCCCATAAGAATATTATTATTATTATTGACTTTAAATCCCGCTTCAAGCGTATTCCTTGTGATTAACCGACTATTTCTGTTGAAGGTGGCGTTAAATACAATTCCTTCTGAATATTGCTGTTTTTTTTTTTGGATGAAAAGTGTGAAGTATCATCACTATCTGCGATATTTTGGTGAGTTGACATATCAGTGTTGGAATGCATAAAATGGTGACGTGACGTGTGTACATGGTTAGGAAATTATAAGACGGTGAATACACTATTTTACGTGTAATTTTGAACCGTAATAAACTCGACAAAGCATAGGCCTACTAGTAACATGTATGACTCTATTATGCTGGTTATGCTTTATAAATCAAGAATGTTGGCCGATAATCACCCGATCGGATCCATTAATCTAATTATAACTATCAATAACCTTTGTGGCCTGCCCTAAGAACCACCAGTCCACTTACGTTATAAATTTCATAGTCCTGCACAGTTAGTTTATACAGTATTACAGTTATGAATGATCATGATGATTGTTTTAAGGGGCCTAACATTTACATTATCAGTCACTATCAGACACTCGTCACAAATTGTTTAATATGTCTAAATGTTCAATCCATATCAAATTATAATACATGTGTTACTGAAGCCTAATGAGTAGTACCAGGCAGCAAAATTCCAGAATTACATATATTTCCATGCTTAGAATCTATTCGACCAATAATATGACGAATAAATTGACTTCACATATATTTCATCTCAATTTCATAGTAGGGTAACATGTCAGATGTTACACATTATATGCGACTACTGTAAGGCTCGTATCTTTTTTTTTCTGTCTAGTCCAACTTGGCACAAATACTTGTTCACCGATTGAAAAAAATGAAAATCCACAGCCTGCTTCCAGTCTCCGACCGGGTCAGGAATGGAATGAATGAAGCCCCCATCTAGCGGCGAGGATATGAACTGTGCCGGCTGCCGAGGCCTGACGCACTCCTCTGGGGCAATGATTAAATGAATGACAGATGAAATGAAATGATAGTGGAGAGTGTTGCTGGAATCAAATGTTGACAGGGAAAACCGGAGTACCCGGAGAAAAACCTGTCTGCCTCCGTTTTGTCCAGCACAGATCTCACATGGAGTGACCGGGATTTGAACCACGGACCCAGCGGTGAGAGGCCAGCGTGCTGCCGCCTAAGCCACGGAGGCTTACTTGTTCACCGATTGAAAATTTATAATTTAATTTACCTTTTGTTTATTTAAATACTATGATTGGAATAAAATACAGAATATAAATATGACCTGTGATAAACAACTGAACCGTATTCATCAGCAGTTTGCAGTATTTAACAAGATATGACACCATTTCGGAACGCCTGTCAATCCTCCATTATTTTTCACTATCTTCTTTTTAACCTTGCTCCCTTTTATTGTGATGTTTCTCCTGAATTTCAAAGGTGGGAGTTCTCGCTATTGAGGAATACCACAGGATCTGCCCACCGTACTCGTATCTGTATATGAGCCCTAGTTAGTACGATTATAGCCATCAGGTGGGCAAGCTTTCGTGTGGTAGCGAGGTAGCAAGCAATCAATATATCGGATATTTATTTCTGTTCCCGTGCTGCTGCTGAGAACTCCCTCCACCCTCCAGCCGCTCCTGCCACAGACCGCAGACAGCGTGGAAACCACAGCTAGCACGTGACCACTACCTTGAGGACCTCCAGCACTCGGCTACCTGCACGTTCCATGATAACTAGGAAACAAGCTTCGTGTGCCTTTCATGCAAAATACTGTGTGTTGAGGATGTTTGCATCCTTGTCTAACGAGACTCCTGATCACAAAACTTAAATAAATAAATAAATAAATAAAGAAATAAAAAGGAATGTCTGTCTGTTCGTCTTTTATGCGTTCATAAACCATTCATCCGATTGCGATCAAATTTTGGTGAGTTGTTGTACACACTTCCGGGAGGTTTATACGCATAGTTAATCCATTTCAAAATAGATAGCGCGCGAGTAGTTTAAACAAACGCGTAATGGCGATGCGTTCATATACAATTCATCCGATTGCGATCAAATTTTGGTGAATTGTTGTGCACAGTCCCGGAAAAGTTATAGGCGTAGTAAATCCAATTTACAATAGATGGCGCGCGAGTAGCTTCAACAAATTGGCGTGCGTTTGATTCAAGAAAGTTCCACATGCGTTCATATACTATTCATCCCATTGCGATGAAACTTGGGTGAGATGTTGTGTACACTTCAGGTAAGATTTCTGGTATAGTAAATCCACTTAACAATAGGTAGCGCACGAGTAGATTCAACAAATGAGCGACGACGGGCGAAGCATTTCAACAAAGTCCTGTATGCGTTCACATACCATTCGTCCGATAGCGATGCAACTTGGGTGAGAGGTTGTGTACACTTCAGGCAAGGTTTCTGGCTTAGCAAATCCACTTTACGGTAGGCTAGGTAGGGCACGAGTAGATTCAACAAACGAGCCACGACGCACGAAGCGTTTCAACAAAGTCCCGTATGCGTTCATATACTATTCGTCTGATAGCGATGAAACTTGGGTGAGATGTTGTGTACACTTCAGGGAAGGTTTCTGGGTTAGTAAATGCACTTTACAATAGGTATCGCACAAGTAGATTAAACAAATGTGCGACGACGCACGAAGTATTTCAACATAGTCCCGTATGCGTACATATACCATTCGTCAGATAGCGACTAAACTTGGGTGAGTTGTTGTGTACACTCCAGGAAAAGTTTCAGGCTTAGTAAGTCCATTTTACAATAGGTAGCGTACAAGTAGATTCAACAAATGAGCGAAGACGCGTGAAGCGTTTCAACAAAGTCCCATATGCGTTCATATACCATTCGTCCGATAGCGATGACATTTGGGTGAGATGTTGTGTACAATTCAGGGAAGGTTTCTGGCTTATTACATCCACTTTACAATATGTATCGCACAAGTAGATTCAACAAATGATCGACGTCACGCGAATAGCTTAAACAAAGTCCCGTAGCGTTCAATTACCATTAATCCGATTGCTATGAATCTTTGGTTGAATTGTTGTGCACACTCCAGGAAAGGTTTCTGACTTAGTAAATCCTTTTTACAATCGGTAGCGCTCGAGTAGATTCAACAAATGTGTAACGGCGCGCGTATCGTTTCAAAAAATTCGTATGCGTTCATATACCATTCATGCGATTGTAATGACATTTAGAGAAATGTTGTTTCCACTCCCGCAAAGATTTCTGATTTAGTAAATCCATTTTACAATTGGTAGCGCACGAGTAGATTCAACTAATGAGCGACAGCGCGTGAATCGTTTCAACCAAGTCCCGTATGCGTTCATATACCATTCAACCGATTGTGATAAAACGTTGGTGAGTTGAGTACAGTCCTGCGAAGGTGTATGAAATGTCAATCCGTTTTTCAATGGGTGGCACACAAGAATATTCAACAAATGAGTGAAGGCGCGTGAATCGTTTAAACAAAATCCCGTATGCGTTCATATGCAATTCATCCGATTGCGATGAAACTTTCATGAGTTGTTGTGTACACGACAGGGAAGGTTTTCGACTTAATAAATCCATTTTTACAATAGGTAGCGTACGAGTATATTCAACAAATGGGTGACGGCGCTCGAATCGTTTCAACACAAAGTCCCGTATGCGTTCATACCCATTCATTTCATTGCGATGAAACTTTGGTGAATTGTTGAGCACGCTCCCATGATTTTTTTGAGATAGTAAGTCAATTTTACAATAGTTTAGAGGTGGTTAACGGAAAATAAATAAATATTGGGAATCCAAAAGCACTTCATCAAACAAAGTTACAACGTCAACACTTTCTTTGATTGGCATTGCAACGCATGCCGGGTACAGCTAGTAAATAAATAAATAAATATATAAATAAATAAAAATAAGTTTAAATATCTTGGTGAATGGATACAGCCTAAAGGACTGGATAATGAAGCAAACAAAGGGAGGATCAGAAAGATGGAATTAGCATATACATTAGTACAGAATAGGTACAACAAAAGAACAATATCTTACAGAGCGAAGATAAGACACTCTACCACGGTTGTCAAGCCTGAGGGATTGTATAGTTCAGAATTTTTGATACTGAACAAGAAAGGTGAATTAGAGGAACTGGAGAAGAAAGAAAGAAAAATCTTGAGGAAGATCTTAGGACCCGAAAATAGAAATGATGGTACATGGCGGAAGAGGCGAAACGAAGATCTTTACGGACTAGCAGAAAAAATCACAAATACCATACGGAAGAGATGATTGAAGTTCTATGGACACCTTACGCGAATGAGCGATAGTCGACTAATGAAGAAAATCTTTAATTACATCACCAAAATAAAAGCGACTACAAAATGGGTAGATGAAAAAAGAAAGGATATGGAGGAAGTTGGGGTCAGTCCAAATGAGATCTGGATTAGAGAGGCGTTTCGAGGTACGATTGATGCATTCAAGGGGTTCCAGGAAAAGCAAAGGAGAAGAGCCAAGAACATCTGGTCGGCAGAAAGGAAGATAATCCACAGTGAAAGGATGAAGAATTTCTGGGAGCAGAAAAAAGGACTAATCAGCAAGTCAATTGCTTCCCGTGGTCCAAAGTTGGCCAAAATCGAACAAAGAAGAAGAAATAACACTTAAAAATAAATACAGAGAATGAACAAAAGCAGACTTACAAAGAAGATCTTTGATGTAGTAAACAGCACAAACAGGAAAACTAATCGGTATCATGAAATAGAGGAAGACTTACAGACAGGCAGGTGGGGATCAACAGGCAAATGATTGGAGACAGAGGAGAATCCAGAAACAACATTAAGAATACAACATTTAAAGTGAATGAAAAGAAGAAGACGGGAACAACAGAAACAGAAGCACAGTCAAAGGCTGAAGAGATTTTGGGAAGAGACGAGGAAGAATGGAAAGAAGTGAAAATTGTGTCATCATGACATATTTAAGTTCAAACACTGTCCATAAGGGCAAAAATGATATAATAACAATAATAATAATAATATTTTTTTTTTCGGGGAAGAAATGCATTTACGCACATAGTGTCGGACTCCTGAGTAGCAGACTACCGACTACCCCCCCCCCCCGTTACTTCTGACCACTAGCCTGGAACCGTTTATCATATTACTTCAGGCTAGAGTCATTTTATATTAGCCCCTAGGGCACTCCTCCTTAGTGAATTATCTTCAATGGCGATCCAGATCCGTCTTCCTTGTACGGAGGATATCTTCAACAAAACTTGCTACAAGTTTCCAATGCTCTTCATTTTGTAGCATTACCGCAACAATATTGTCCGGAGATTCTCTACATCAATGTGATCTTGAAGAGACTGCCTATTTTGGACCCACCTTTCACAAGAGAAGAAGGTGTGATTAGCACTATCTAGCTCATTAAAACAGTAGATACAATCTGGTGAATCCACTTTCCCCGTCTTCTTAAGATAAGAATAGAAGTACCCATGGCCAGTCAAGAACTGAGTGAGATAATAACCAACCTCACCATGTTTCCTCTCTGTCCAAACCTGCACCTAGGGTATCATTCTCCTAGTCCACTGGCTTCCCTGTCCTTGCTCCCATTTGATCATGCCAATTATGGAAGGTTTGTACTCTTGCTGTTCGTCTTGCATTTTGTAAACCTACTTCGGATTTTTTCCAGTAAATGTAATTGCGTTCTTTGGTAAGAAAAAAAAATGGAATTATCCCAGCAATAACAAGAACTGCTTCTTTATACACCGTGCGATAAGCAGATGCCACGCGCAAAGCACCCCGCCTCTGCACTTGCGCTAGTGACTTCCTATAAATTTCCTTAACCAGGGCATCTGCCCATATTTCCGCTCCATACAACAGAACTGAATGGATGGCTGTCATCAGTAATCTCCTCTTACTAGATTTTGGCCCACCAACATTGGCCATTAGCCGACTAAGAGACGTTACTCCTCTTGCCGCCTTATCTGCAGTCCGTCTAATTTGTTATCCAAAATTCAGTTTATTGTCGATCATGATGCCCAGATATTTTGCTGCTGGCCGCGTCTCTACTTGAATGTCTCCTACCTGTATTGGGAGTATTGTCTGAATTCTCTTCTTTGTTAGGATTACAATTTCTGTCTTACTAAGTGCTAAAGACAGGCCATGTTCCTCCATCCATCTATTGATTGTACGCATTACCATATTGAGTCGCAACTGTGCCTTCTCGACATTTCTTCCTGCTACCAGAGCAGCAGCATCATCTGCATAACCTACTAGGATAGTTTCACCAGGGACTTCAAATTTCAGCAAGCTATCATATGTGATATTCCATTGATCTGGTCCTAAAATCGAACCCTGTGCTGCTCCGGCTGAGACCCGTACCCTGCGTTGTCCTCTTGCCGTGTCATAAAGCAACAAACGATCTTTCAAGTAGGAATTTATCATCCGTAAGAGATAATTTGGAACATGAAATGTATTCTCCAACGCATTCAGCATGTCACTCAACTTGACAGAGTTGAATGCATTTCTTACGTCAAGAGTAACAAAGAGAACCACACGAAGAGAGTGGTGATTGTAATTCTCCGCCCGCTGGACAGCTGCAACAATTTCTTGTATCGCATCCAGGGTCGATCCTCCTGTTCGAAATCCATATTGTCTTGGTGATAAGTCGCCCGCTGCCATGATTGCTTGGCGCAACCTGACCCTAAGAAGCTTCTCAAAGAGCTTCCCTGTTGTATCGAGCATACACAGAGGGCGGGATGATGATGATGAATCATAAATAAATAAATAAATAAATAAATAAATAAAAGGAATAGGAAATGGAAAAGAAAAGGAGGAAAGGAAAAGGTGGGACATGGGGAAAGAGAAAGGTGGAGAATAGTCTTATGTACTAAGGATTAACAAGGCCTCTATTTGCCACGCTATTTTCTCTTTCTTTTCTGACTTTCATGTCCCTTCTTCCTTCCAAGTCTCTCATCTGTAATTCTTCGTGGGCTGAGGGAATCCATTTTCTCTGTCTGTCTGTATTTGTTCTTTCTTTGGTTCTTCCCCTCTATTTTACCAGAATTCACCATTTATTACCATTGTTATTTTCAACATTATTTTTTTATTTAGCGTATGATGCATACAAGAGAGTAATTAATATATATATAAATTTACAAAATAAATAATTTTCAGCGATAGGACCCTTCATATGTGGGCTGCCAGGTCTTCAATCTATTCAAGTGCTTGTGGAGTGGCTGTATGGAGCTCTCCCAAGGTCCCAGAGCACATATAAAGAGGGCATTTCTGCTCGATGTGCTTGATGGTTTGTACTTCATATCCACATTCACAACGAGGCGAGTCCAACCCCACTGATGTAAGGCTGCTCTAGTTCGAGCAGTGCCACATCGAAATCCGCTGAGACAGGACCAGTCAGCTCGAGGGAGATGGAATCCATGAATTTTCATCATTAAGGACCGATGACCTATACTTTAGGCTCCTTATACCATCATTGATATATAGACTAACAGTCTAATAATAATAATAATAATAATATGTCTAGCCCTTATTTTTCCAGTTACCAAGGGGGGTCGGGGATGAATTGCGATGAAAGTCTACAGTATGTGGCGGGTGTTTTTACGGCTGGATGCCCTTCCGTACGCCAATCTCATGAGGGGAGTTAATGAGAGATGAATGTAAATTTAGCAAATGGGTGGAGGGAAGTGGCCGTGGCCTATTAGAAGGTACCATCTCGGCATTAGCTTGGAGTTGAAAATGGGAAACCAGGTACAAACAATTTCAAGGACGGCCGACAGTGGGGCTCGAACCCATGTCTACCGAGTCAGCAGTTAGCTTGGCCGCATGACCTAGCGCTGCGCGTTAGCGAGCGTAAGAATAATAATAGCCACAGGTCCGGGTTCGATTCCTGTCTCTGCCTAGAAATTTAATTCTGGTCTGAGGGCTGGAACGGGGTCGTTATTTATATTTAATATATAGAACTTGTATATGTAATGTATAAAGCAAAGCCAACTCCATACAGGCCATGGAGGCCCTGGGAGTAGTGGAAGGTAGAGGCTTCCACTTTTTGTGACATCGGCACTCGATGGGATGGAGTTGTCAGCGCCACACCCGGCCGTCTTTGCTCCCAGGAATTACCCTGGTACTCATTTCTGGTGTTGGCTGAGTGAACCCCAGGGCTATTTGCGTTTCCGAAAGTGGTAGTTTTCTTTCTAAAATCCACTACCTGGCTGGGGATCGAACCCACTCACTTTCAGTTAGAAGCTCAGCGCCTCTATCGACTGCGCCACGCAGCTCCCTGTATGTAATGTATAGGCTAATATATTATGTAAATAGCAACACACCCCGGCTTCGCCCGGTATCTTTAACGGTTTACCCAGAGTAAGCTTAAAAGGCGCACGGACGGAAGGTCCCAGACGCAATTCAGAAAAGCCGATGTGAACAACGAAACTCCAAACACGAATACTCTTCTCTGAAGTCTTAACTCGACAGGACTCGACAGTTTGATGCTGGGGTGATAGACTCCCTTGCTCCGAAGCTAGTAATTGAAATTTCCTCTGAACTGAGATTGTTGGATGAAATGAAAACCTAACAAGTAGTTCCGTGAAGAACTAAAGCCTATTTTCATATATCCTACTTATGGTAATTGCCACTATCAACATACAAAATTTCAGTTTGATTTCTGTAATAGATTCGTAGTTGTTGAGAACCGACTAAATATTGCGGATCGTCACCATGTTGGATTTGTATATATTGAACCCGCTGAGCTATGGTTCATGTGATATTTTTTTATGACAGAGCATTTATGATGGGATGTTGTACTTTTGAACACACCCAGGAAGCCACGTGGAGCTGAGAGATCACGCGATACTTTTTGAAGTAGCGGTGAATCGCACTTTTGACTTTGGTGAAAACTGCTAATTATTTATCTGAGGTCTTATTAATTAATTTTTATCTTTCCACAAGACTCAGAATATTCCATTTCGTCATGCTGCATTATTAAAATATTTTGGAGAATGTTTATTTTTACTTTAGGTAAGGTAATACCCTTGCAGATACGCAAAAAGGAACGTAAGTAGTCGCTCAACGATTTCGTTTTGACGACCTACTTTCTAGAGACACCCAGTGCCTTGCACTGCGTCTGGAGAATCCGCCTTGTGTAGGCGTGGAATTGCATTTGTCCTACGAGACGTAGAAGAATATCCGCTGTTGAGCGTTGAAAGTGATTATAAGGTGCCATCGAGCACGCTAATACTATTATTCACTGTTGTTGAAGCCCAGTGAACTAAAGAAGAAGTTTGGGAGATAATAATTGGCAAGTATAGTGTATTGCACAACATTGCTGTAACACCACATTTTACCCACGCGTATGTGGAGGGCAGATGTCTAGTGGAAATATGCAGGTAATAGTGTTACAATTATCCTGAATAAGTGTGATTATAATTGTATGAGATATTTAAATTGCCAAAGTGAAAATTTCATTTTAAAAACGACGTATAATTCACGGATGCTGCGTGATACAAAAGTAGCGTCACTAGCACGTGCAGAATTATAAAACAGTGTTAGCTCACATGTTAATCCACATCTACGAAATTAAGGCTGTGTCGTATTCTACAATTGAAGCCTATAACATTCACGACGAACATTATAATTTTGAAAGTGAGAGGATGAATTATTACGCAACTTATTTCACTACCCACGTGATTGGACTTTTCTTCACCATGGTTGAAGCAGTCACCATGGGCTAATACCATCCCGGTATGAGGGTGATGTTTCTACGGGAACCAGCATGATGGTGGAACTTCCAGGACAACGAACGAGAAGGAAGGAGCCAAAAATGCCATTTCCAGGCATATCCACGAAGTTGTCGACAGGGACAAATCGAACCCTGGTCTTTGGAGGAGTCCAGATGGGAATCCTGATGAGGAGGATACCGTTCCAGAGAGCCAGAGAGGATTTTGTACAACCCTTGTTGTGGAATAGAGGGCTGAGTGAGAGCTCCTCCATTTCGTGAGTTTTTGTCACACCCCTTTCTTGTTCTAGTTTCTGGTGGTATAGTAGATTTAATGTAGTTTGTGAACCACCCGCACTCAGTGTCAGCCATTTTTCTAGGTAGGGATGTAACTAGATTAGTTAGATGTCATTTATTTCAGTTTGGAGTGAGACACCCTTGGGTCAGACATTTTGGTCAGCCCTGGTGCAGCTTGATGAACGTCGTAGAACGTCAATGCCTACTTTTTGCTCAACCTGATTGTAGTCATTTTGAGGCTATTTTGTTCAACCCTTCTTGGGGTAATTTTCAAGTCTTTGCTGACTTTAGTTATGGCAATCAGATGCCATGGTTATTAATTAACTGCATTCTTTGCAGCCATCCTTTGTTATACCCCTGACTGTCGTTAGAACAGTCGTATCATTTAGGTAGTCGACTGTAACTACCAGTTTTGTAAATGCATTATATTTCATTCTTGAATAAGCTCAGAAGCTATTCTTGGTCAAGTTTGAACCTAACAACTAGAAGGAATGTTTCGTTGCCTAGCATCGAACTCAGTTCCCAACGTATCATTAAGCGGATCCTTGTAGTGAATCTGCGCCACAATTATAATTTTTGCTTGTGTCATGTAAGACACGTTTTTATTTGATGTCCTAGCAACTACTGTATTGTATTTTTAAAGCAAAGAGCTCCAGTAATTGTAAGATTACTTTCATTTAGACGTCTTTGCTAGAAAGACGGAATTATATTATTATATTCAGATTTATTGCGTGTGTTTTATACACGGACTCTTTAGAGGTCCGTAACCTATGGTAACGTTTTTATGAACTGGCCAGGTGTAGGGGTTTATATTGATTAAATCGCCGGCGTTGAATAATGTGTCCTTTGTGTCGACCAACACAGGAATGTGGTAACCCGTTGGTGACATAAACTGGTTATCTAACCCAGTGCCCTGAAAGCACGCCTGCTTTATTGTGAGACAAAACTACTATTGACAAGGACAGAGTACGATTTGTATTCGCATTTCCTTTCATTGCTATTTTGCTTATGAAAATCAGTTTCCACTCTTGTATTTGATCACATGTTTTATAGATCGCTTTTTGTTAGTTAAACGCTCTGTTGCGTGTACTGTCGTATGACAGGTACAGTTAGGTCAGGTTTTCTATAGTATGGTGAAGGCTACCCTGTTATAGCAGGATGTTATTGTATGAAGGTATTTTGAGTATGCCTTGTCCGGGACTGATCCCGTTGACTAGATGTTATTGGAAGGTAACTGTCGTGGACAGGCCTATCCCAGAGTTATTGAACGCGAGCTTAGCGCCGCTGGTAACCCGTGTTATTGTGAGTCCGAGTTGTTGTACTCGTTGATTATATTCCGACTGTTGAGTCGAGGCTTTTTGGTGGAAAAGGATCTCAATGTAGACACTACGTGCCCAGGCTATTGTCAATGTTATTCGCCATAAACCTACGATAAACCTATAAACCGACATCTTAATAATAAGACGCATAATTGTTGTAAAACAAGGCTAACTAACGATTCTTTCTATCTAACTTTGTTCTTTGCATTCTGGAACTGTTGACATAGCCGTGCAGTTGAAGATAATTTCCTTGTGAGGAAATGACTAGGACAGTTGACATTTTTGTAGCGACCTGAAGCATGCGCGAACCAAGAGTTCGTAGCTTGTGGAGCTCAGGCCATACGATGTCAGACGTGGTCTCAACTACGCATTCGTCACCGTAATTATACACATTAGATGACTATGGCTTACAAAGAGTAAACCAAGGTGCAGGCAGGAATTTTTAATAAAACTACTGTGTCTATTTCATTACTTATTTATGATGTCAAGTGTATAAATCCTACATGTTACTTTATTGTGTGCTGCTAGCACATAGTTATTAAGCGTAATTAAATTGTTTGTTTTTCATGGCTGTACACTTAGCTTTTGGATGTAATTGTTTTCTTTTACGGACGTTATCGCCTAAATTTTGTTAATTGATAGGACTTAGCTAGATGAATTAGCGTTAAATGTAAATGTCGAAATGGTACCATCCTAACTTAGATTTGTTTTGCTACCCTGTTAAATGTAAATTCAGATATTAGCTTAATCTTGTAACTTGAACTAGGGACTTGCGTTGTACCATATTCCTAGCGTCGTTGTTGTTGCTTTATTATTGTGAGTTATATCTTTCGCGAGGGTTTTCCGTGACTTCTCAGATAGGGACCTGCTCTTTATTTTTTGTTTATTTATTAGTTTGCGGACTAGCCGATTATAACCCTCCGAACTAGGCTAGGGGCTTGTGAATTTTATAAATATATTTTCACGGTGTTTTACATAAGTCTGGATGTTTAATTTCTCAGTCTAGTTTTAAGGTGAACCTTTCCTTAGGCGGTCTATGACCATCGTCACCATGTACCACGATCCCTGTGGACTACGGACTCTCGTGCCGCTTTAGCCTTTATGGAAGGCCACCTGATCCTCACGGTAATTTTATTCGACTTATGGGATGTTAGGAAAGTCATCGTGGTTGTTGACTCGACTAAACGGTCTCAATATGTAGGTCTTAGAGTTATGTACTGTTACATGAAGATTATTGTGTACGTGTAGAATACAAACTTCAATCGCATGATTAGGACACAAGAAGTAAAAAAGACATTTTCAAAATTCGCATAGCTGCCATCTTGTGGTTAGGGAAACAATTGAAAAAAATTAGATGCCAGTTGATTAACATTTGTATAAGGATTTACTGTACCAAGTGTCACTGCACTCGGATGGTTGGTTTGTGAGAAACGACAATGTGAATATTTATACTTCGCGTCACCGCCATGTTGCATTTGTGATCACCAGGTTATTGAAAGTCCTATAGCTGAACTTATTTTCGTAGCCCCTATGAACATTAAAAAATTCAGTTTTTTGGCTGTAATAGATTCGTAGATATTGAGATCCATCTAAATATTTCGGATGATCGCCATGTTGGATTGTAATATGTATAGGCCATAGAGTCATGTACCATTAAAGGAAAATTATTGCGTAGGTTCAATATTCTAACCTTCACTTCGATCGTATGATTACGACACAAGAAATAAAAACGTAATTTAAAAATTCCCACAACCGCCATCTTGAGGTTATGTAAACAATTGATCTAAATTAGATACCAGTGCATTACAATGTGTATAAATATTTCCTGTACCAAATTTCATTGCGTTTGGATCATTAAATCGCGAGAAAGGTGTAGGTATTTAAAATTTTTCAACTTCGCTTGGCTGCTATATTCGTTTTGTTGTTAACCGGTTTTTGAAAGTCTTATAGATGAACTTCCAGTAGTGCCCTTTATCTCCATACAAAATTTCAGGGTGAAACAGCTAATAGTTTCTGAGATATAGAATGCCGGTGAAATATTTCGCACAGCCGCCATCTTGTGGTTATGTAAACAATTGAACTAAGTTAGATGTCGGTGCATTACAATGTGTATAGGCATATACTGTACCAAGTTTTATTGCGTTTGGCAGATTAAATAGCGAGAAACGTCTATTTAAATGTTGCAACTTCGCTTGGCCGCCATGTTCGTTTTGTAGTTACCAGGATTTCAAAAGTTACATAGGTAAACTTCTAGTAGTTCCCTTTATAACCGTGAAATATTCCAGGGTGATATCGGTAATAGTTTCGGAGATACTGAATGCTGGCGAAATATTTCGCACAGCTGCCATGTAGGATTGGTGAGACGTAACAAAATTTGAAGGGCACGGTCGGGGTCATCCGGAATAGTGCTATGAACTTTCATTGTAATCGCTCCAGCCGTTTAGAAGTTATTAGGGTGGGGGGAAGGAACACACACACGAATCACACACACGCACACACAGACAGACACACGGACAAAAGGTGCTCTCATAAGCCTAATTTTAGTCATTTATGAAAAAATAAGCTGATGAGATCACCTTTTGACCGTGTGTCTGTCGGTGTGTGCGTGTGTGATGGTGTGTGTCCCCCCTAATGACTTCTAAATGGCTGGAGCAATTTCAATGAAACTCGGTAAGTTCATAGCACTATTCCGGACGACCCCGACCGTGCCCTTTAAAATTTGTTATGTCTCACCAATCCAACATGGCGGCTGTGCGAAATATTTCACCAGCATTCAATATCTCCGAAACTATTACCGATATCAACCTGGAATATTTTACGGTGATAAAGGGAACTACTAGAATTTCACCTGAATACTTGGTAACTGCAAACCCAACATGGCGGCCAAGCAAAGTTGCGACTTTTAAATAGACGTTTCTCGCGATTTAACCAACCAAACGCAATAAAACTTGGTACAGTATATGATTATACACATTGTAATGCACCGACATCTAACTTCGTTCAATTGTTGACATAAACTCAAGATGGCGGCTGTGCGAATTATTTCACCGGCATTCTATATCTATGAAACTATTAGCGGTATCACCCTGAAATTTTGCATGGAGATAAAGGGCACTACTGGAAGTTCATCTATAAGACTTCAAAAACTGGTTAACAATGAAACGAATATGGCGGCCAAGCGAATTTGAAAATTTTAAATAGATTTTTCTCGCGATTTAATGATCCAAACGCAATGAAACGTGGTACAGGAAATGTTTATGCACATTGTAATGCACTGGTATCTAATTTAGTTCAATTGTTTACATAACCTCAAGATGGCGGCTGTGCGAATTTTAAAATAAAGTTTTTATTTCTTGTGTCGCAATCATCCGATCGAAGTGAAAGTTTGAATAATGAACATACGCAATAATTTTCCTTTAATGGTACGACTCTATGGCCTATACATATAACAATCCAACATGGTGACCATCCGAAATATTTAGATGGATCTCAATATCTACAAATCTATTGCAGCAATCAAACTGATTTTTATAAATGTTCATACGGGCTATGAACATAAGTTCACCTATATGACCTTCAAAAACCTGGTGTTCACAAATCCAACACGGTGGCGACGCGACATTGTCGTTTCTCGCAATTTAACCATCCGAGTGCAGTGACACTTGGTACAGTAAATACTTATACAAATGTTAATCCACTGGCATCTAATTTAAGTCAATTGTTTCAATAACCACAAAATGGCAGCAGTGCGAAATTTTAAAATCTCGTTTTTACGTCTTGTCTTCTAATCATGCGATTGAAATTTGAATACTACACGTACACAATAATCTTCATGTAACAGTACATAACTCTAAGACCTACATATATAAAAATCCAACATGGCGACCATCCGCAATATTTAGTCGGTTCTCAATATCTACGAATCTATTACAGCAATCAAACTGAAATTTTGTATGTTGATAGAGGCAATTAACATGAGTAGGATATATGAAAATAGGCAGTATAGTTCTTCACGGAACTACTTGTTTCATAAGTGAAAATAGGCTAAAAATACATCTAGTGGGCGATGTATTAAATATAGAGATATGCTGTCGTGGACTTTTTTGTAGAACTTTTTATGCTGAACAATTCTTATACTGATAGTACAGTCCAGTATACAGATACAGTATTTTTAACAGTTTGCCCAGCGTAAGCTTGAAAGGCGCACGGACGGCAGGTTTTTCTTCGACTCGATTCACTGAAATCTCTACTGCTTGGCTTCCTTTGGTTATAAATGAATGCTTTTCTACAGAAACCTTCCTCGAGAAATCCTTTACAGAATGGTGAAAACCGCATCAAAATCCATCCAGTGGTTCTCGAGATTCCAAGAATCGGGGACCTTATTTTATACTATACAGGTTGTAACTAAATCTGTGGGAAAGCTCCAGGAATTCGACAGAGAACCTAACAACAAGCAAAACATGTACATTCTGGTGTTTGAAGCCACATTTCCAGTGTTTCCTGAGTAAACAAAAGTTTGGTGTTTATCAGTCGGTCAACATGAATGTACCCAAATGAGATGGGTTATGCCCTAATCCTGAAAAAAAATTACATGAGATTAATAAATACACTTGGATGACCAGTTTTGATCGTCAAGCGATCATCATCAGATCCATTACACTTAGGCTATAAAATCTATGTCTGAAAATACGGGTGAAAATATTTACAATATGTACACTTATTTAGTTGCAGTATTGGTACTGCAACTCATCAGTATTTGTTAGTTATAGTCTATGTGATGTTTTGTTGAGATACTGGAAGTGGTGATTGACCTCCGGAATTTGCCTGTTTGGAGCGAATATGTGGTTGTTGTGAATGGTCAATTCAGATTGTACTGTATTGTACGGGCTATTTATCTGGTTAGGGTCTTGTGCGGTCCGGCAGCGAGCAGTTCACTTGGACACTTGTTACACTCGACTGACTGGTCTGCTATTACACGGTCTTTAATAGTTGAAGACCGTCCTGAATACAGTAACATACACCACATTTTATCTAGACTTGGCAACCCACTACAGGTACACCTGCATCTGGTATACACAACACTTAGGAATGCGGGGAGGGGGGAAACAGCCCAACGAGATTATAACTGATAGTTTGGTAGCCTATGTATTGTAATTGGTCGGTATAGAAGTAATGGAATGAAAACGTTGGCCCTAACTCTTTCAACGTATCTATTTTCACATCCACATCTCTTCTATTCCACGCTGTTTTTATCAAGACTTTTTCTTGTTAACACATTTTGTAACAGATCTGGTTTTTAAAATTTTAATTTGTGAGCTTTTGGAACAAGATATTTTTTAGAATCCTCTGTTATGGCGAAATTTATATTAAGTGTATTCTCTACCTTGTTCTATGGAGTTGAGACACGGATAGCAGGAAGGATAGGAGGAGATAAGATGAAAGCAATGGTGTTTGCAGATGATCTCATGGTCTGGGGAAACAAGGAGGAGGAAATTCAGGAGCAACTGAAGGCTTGGGAAGAAACAGTGGGTGAGTACGGATGGAAGTTCAGCATCAGTGAATGTGAGATCCTGTTAACGACCAGGAAAAAGGACAGACCAATGAGTGGGATAACACTTGGAGGTGGACAGCTGGAGAAGGTGGAAAGTCTCAAGTACTTGGGAAGTATAGTGGAGGAAAATGGGAGAAATGACAAAGTGATTACGGAACGTGGCAGACAGGTATTTCTGAGAAGCATTAGGAGCTTAGTGTGGAATAAAGATGTCCCACAAAAAAGCAAGGAAGTGTTATACAGAAGCTACTATATCCCGATACTGACCTATGCTTCAGAAACGTGGACAATGAAGAAAAGAGACATAAGCAGAATACAGGCAGGTGAAATGAAGTTCCTGCGAAGTAGGATCGGAGTAACAAGAAGAGACAGGGTGAGGAATGAAAAGGTCAGGCAAATGGTGATAGAGGAGCCCTTGCAAGGTAGGATTGAGACATCAAGACTGAGGTGGTATGGACACATAAAGAGAATGGATGAGAAGAAGATTCCCAAGAGGATACATGAGATGCAGATGCAGAAGAAACGACCAAGGGGAAGACCAAGAGATAGAAGGCTGAAAGGAGTGGAGGAATGTGTCAAGAAGAGAGGCGAGGACTGGACAGAGTGACAGTGGAGAGGTGTTGGGAAGAAAGGACTAAGTGGCGAGGCTTATGTTCCAAACAGACCCAGCCTGGGGCTGGAAACTGTACAAGATGATGATGATGTATGTTCTTGCAACCTTTACATGTCCCAAATCACGGTGAAGAAGGTCACAAGGTGACTGAAACCTGTAGGTTTTAATGTACAACATATTGACTTATGGTTATATACATTCTGAGATGTTATGTATTCTCCACCTTGTTCTATGGAGTTGAGACCTGGACCATAAAGAAAAGAGAAATGGACAGATTGGAGGCATTTGAGCTACGGACGTACAGAAGGATACTGAGGCTGAGTTGGATAGATAAGGTCACCAACGATGAGGTGATGAGGCGGATGGGAAAGAGAAAGGAAATATTAAATACTGTCAAAATTACAAAACTGCAGTATCTGGGTCATGTGATGAGAGGAGAGAAATATCATCTGCTGCAGCTGGTCATTCAAGTGAAGCTACAAGGCAAAAGAAGACCAGGAAGAAGACGCATTTCTTGGATCGATAATCTGAAAACTTGGTTCAATTGTTCCACTATTGAGCTGTTTCGTGCTGCATCATCTAAAGCAAGAGTCTCTATGATGGTTGCCAACCTCCTGAGAGGAGATGGCACAAAAATATGAAGATAATTGGCTGGACCCTCCAAAGATTCGTGGGATATATTGCCATTGAATTCAATGTACGTAATTAGATAATAAATTAAATTAAATTTAAAATAATTACAATTACCGTCGACTACAAATAATAAAAATGTTAATAAAATGTGGTAAAAGATGTTAAGTGTCAGGCATCTAAAGCACCCGGTGAGGTGGAGTTTCAAACTCGGCTGTTTCATCTCCTCCAGCGGGCTCGACAAGTAATTACTACATGCAAATTATTGCTGCTCAACTTTATAGACGAGATGGTTTTATATTTCCTTTTAATATCAGTTTGAATGTCACTTCAGGAGAATTAGTTTGATTAAAGGTGGGGAAAATTGACAAATCTATTAAAAAGTTTAGTCATTGCTCAAGGCACATATTCTGAAACCCCGATTTAAAATTGCGGCGCACTTTAAATACAGAACGAAGTTAGAACAGGTGTGTTGCAGTGTGAGGCACTTGTGTTATACACTTCTTAATGTTGTTGATTCTAAACAAAAGTTTGGTGCTTTTCAGTCGGTCAACACGAATGTACCCAAATGATATGGGTTATTCCCTAATCATGAAAAAAAAAGTACCATGAGGTTAATAAATACTCTTGGATGACCAGTTTCGATCGTCAAGTGATCATCATCAGATCCCTTACACTAGACTTGCCAACCCACTACAGGTACACTTGCACTAGGAGCGCACATAACTTAGGAATGCGGGGAGTGGGAACATCCCAGCGAGATAACAGACCCTCACACACAGGAATTTCCACTCAGTCGAGTGTAATAAGTGTCAAAATGAACTGCTCTCAACAGGACCGCGCAAGACCCTAACCAGATAAGTAGCCTGTACAATACAATACAATAAGAATTAACCATTTACAACAACCACATATTCACTCCACACAGGCAAATTCCCAATCTAAATTTTCCAGTGTAAATTGACTCAACGACTTGTTCGTCTTTGAATGATAATTTTTTTCTTTTTCCGTAATTTTTGTTTACTTTTATAATTTTTTTATTTTTTTAAAATTTAGGTGTTCACCTCAAAATTTTAAATTCTATTCCAAATTTGTATTCTTTAATCTGTGTTAAAAGGACAGATGACCTCGTAGTTCCGCCCTTTAAAACATCACATAGACTATAACTAACAAATATTGATGAGTTGCATTATCTCAACTAATACTGCAACTAAATAAGTGTACATTATAAATACTTTCAGACATAGATTTTATAGCCTACGCTTAATGGATCTGATGATGATCGCTTGACGATCGAAACTGGTCATCCAAGTGTATTTATTAATCTCATTTGGGTACATTCGTGTTGACCGACTGAAAAGCACCAAACTTCTGTTTACTAAGGCAACACTGAAAAATGGCTTCAAACACCATAATGACATCATGGTCATGTAGCCCTGTGTACTTGAGTGTGTGTAAGTTTGTCTGATAACCTGTGTCACTGTGATGTCTGTGTGTATTTGTAATTGAGATAGTATTTGTTACCATCCTAGCGTTTGCCAGGATTAGAAGTGGGAAAACCACGGTAAACTATTTCCAGGATGGTTGAGGTAGGAATAGAACCCTCCTCTTCTCAGTTTTGCCTCACGAGGCTGAGTGTATGTACCTAGCCGTTCTAGCCCTCAGAGTAGAATAAAATGTGTTGGCAGAGCCGGGAATCCTACCCGATCCTCCACGGTGACAGTCAAGAATGCTAGCCACTACGCAACGAAGCGGACCTTATTTTATACACATAAGCAGGGTGTCCAATATGCTGCCTGGACCCCGTTGGGATTGTGATGTTTCATTTAAGGGGGCTTGGATATCGTCGTCATTTAGCCCCATGTACTTGGGTGTTGAAATTCGTCTTTTATTGTGGTGTCTGTATTATTGAATGTATTTTTAATTGAGGCGAGTATTGGGAAGGAGGCGGCCGTGGTTTAAGTTAGGAAACATCCCGGCATTTGCCTGGAGTAGAATTAGGGAACCAAGGAAAACTACACACATCAAAAAAAGTTTTGCATCACCTCGGTTCCAAGAGTTCCGGAACCGTTAAATACAAAGGGAATAGAGATCAACACAAACAACATTTCAGCTCGTTTTATTGCTCATGAGACCCACACATTGCATGTTGTACCATCATACAGCTAGACTTTCAGCATTTGTGGTCCAGATTGCAGTACACACCACTACCTCTAATACCCAGTAGCACGTCCTCTTGCATTGATGCATGCCTGTATTCGCCGTGGCATACTATCCACAAGTTCATCAAGACACTGTTGGTCCAAATTGTCCCACTCCTCAACGACAATTCGGCGTAAATCTCTCAGAGTGGTTGGTGGGTCAAGACGTCCATAAACAGCCCTTTTCAACATATCCCAGGCATGTTCGATAGGGTTCATGTCTGGCGAACATGCTGGCCACTGTAGTCGAGCGATGTCGTTATCTTGAAGGAACGCATTCACAAGATGTGCACGATGAGGTCGAGAATTGTCGTCCATGAAGACAAATGCCTCTCCAATATTCTGCCGATATGGTTGCACTACGGGTCGGAGGATGTCATTCAGGTATCGTAAAGCCGTTTCGGAGCCTTCCATGACCACCAGTGGCGTACGTCGGCCCCACATAATGCCACCCCAAAACATCAGGGAACCACCACCTTGCTGCACTCGCTGGACAGTGTGTCTAAGACGTTCAGCCTGACCAGGGTGCCTCCAAACACGTCTCCGACGATTGTCTGGTTGAAGGCATATGCGACACTCATCGGTGAAGAGAACGTGATGCCAATTCCGTGGGGTCCATTCAGCATGTTGTTGGGCCCATCTGTACCGCGCTGCATGGTGTCGGGGTTGCAAAGCTGGACCTCGCCATGGACGTCGGGAGTGAAGTTGCGCATCATGCAGCCTATTGCGCACAGTTTGAGTTGAAACACGACGTCCTGTGGCTGAACGAAACGCATTATTCAACATGGTGGCATTGCTGTCAGGGTTCCTCCGAGCGGCAATCCGTAAGTAGCGGTCATTCACTACAGTAGTAGCCCTTGGGCGGCCTGAGCGAGGCCTGTCATCGACAGTTCCTGTATCTCTGTACCTCCTCCATGTCCGAACAACATCGCTTTGGTTCACTCTGAGACGCCTGGAAACTTCCCTTGTTGAGAGTCCTTCTTGACACAAAGTAACAATGCGGACGCGATCGAACTGCGGTATTGACCTTCTAGGCATGGTAGAACTACAGACAACATGAGCAGCGTACCTTCGTCCTGGTGGAATGACTGGAACTGATCGGCTGTCGTACCCCCTCCGTCTAATAGGCCCTGCTCATGCATGGTTGTTTACATCTTTGAGCAGTTTTAGTGACATCTATGAACAGTCAAAGGGACTGTATCTTGGATACAATATACACAGTCAACGTCTATATGCCGGAGATCTGGGAACCGAGGTGATGCAAAACTTTTTTTGATGTGTGTACTTACAGGATAGTTGAGACGGGAATCGAACCCTCCTCTTCTCAGTTTTGCCTCATGAGGCTGAGTGTACCCCGTATCCTCCTTCAGACCAAAATTAAATTTCGTGGCAGAGCCGAGAATCGAACTCGGACTTCCGGGATGACAGCTATGAATGCTAGCCTATACATCAGTAAGTTCTCATGGGATAGCGAACCTTATACGGGGTCATTATCTATGTGCTCCAGATAAACACGGCAAGCTAAGCCAGCTTTTACTGGCGCAGATCGCGGGCGCGCGTACACGGTTCAGCCGATATATCGTTAGTTCACAAGTGTTTTGTCGTTCATATGGATGTGTATCTGCAAAGCTTAGACGTTAGTGTTGCACGTTTGGTGAGTATTGTGATTACTGTGATTGTTGGTCATGCCTAGACACCAATTCACATTGTGCGAACGTGTGTATATCCATAATTCGTATCTGAAAAGCAGAAAGTCTTGTTCTGAAACAAGACGGAAATTTCGAATCAAGTTTCCAGGAAGACCTGTGCCTAATGCCAGTACAATTAGGAGGCTCGCTAAACGATTCAAGAAAACAGGCTCCGTAAATAATAAAAAAAGTTAACAAACAACGTTGTGTTCTTACAGAACAAAAATTACATGGCATTGTTGTCCATTCTTTCATCAGAAGATGCCAGGTGTGTGTTACGAGAGAGGTAGGGCATTTTCAGCATCGACTATGAGCACTGTAAGTATACATCATTGAACATGTTTGGTGAAAGTGTAAAAGTGCGCGCCAACCACCGGCTGAACTGTATACGTGCGCCCGGGATCTGTACCAGTCAAAGGCGGCTTAGCTTGCCGTGTTTATCGGGGAGCACATAGATAATGATCCTGTACTATGCCCAATAGAATGTAGCACATCTCACTTCTATTCTAGGGGAAACTGAGAGTTCCCACTACATTTTCTCCTCCCTACAGAGGCACCAAAAGAAGATTTTCACGGCCAAGTAATTCGACTTCAATAAATTTTCTAGGTTTTCGCCTTGTCTGTTGAGGGGTTTCATCTAAAGATGGCCTATGTTCAAATTATTAGATTCAACAGACGAATTTTCACAATTTTAAAATATATTTCATGAATTTCCTTGTCACATTGTTGGTATAATTCGCAATAACAGTTCCCACTCGATTTATGGAACCATCGAAGATGTTGGCAACTCTGCTTTGACCTTCAGCTGTCTTCATGTAACAGTACATAACTCTAAGGCATATGTGTAAAAATCCAACATGGTGACCAACCGAAATATTTCCACGGTTCTCAATATCTAGAAATCTATTACAGCACTCAAACTGAAAATTTGTATGTTGATAGAGGCAATTAACATAAGTAGGATATAAGAAAATAGGCTTTAGTTCTTCAAGGGATTACTTGTTATTTCTATTAAACGATATATACAAAATAACTATAACAAAAGAGGCTGCGTTAGAAGTAAGGGCATAGTGATATGGAACAACAGCAAAAAGGATGCTATTGATTCAAAGGGAAGACGAGGAATTCTTGTCCTAAAAATCGGAGAATTCTTGGATTGCAATTACTCGCTAAAATATTCTTCTCGTTAAACATTTTCCCCTCTTTTGTCGGAAGTTTTCAACATACTGTACAAAGCTGACATTTATAGAAGTAATACCCCCTTATGTGTGTTATATTTTAGCTAGTCCGTTTTTCAAAATGTAGACTACTTCTAGTTAAATTTTGCCAAATGGAAATGTTCATTAAAGTGCAATTTAAAAAAAAGATTCATGAAAATTCAAAAATTCATTTATACAAAAACCTCGTTTATCCCGACTAGGGGTACCAGGGGGGTAATCCGGATGATCAAAAATATGGATAATCCGGAAACAAACTATTAAATGAATATAAGCTACTAATCTACATCATCATATATATTATTTCAGTAGTATAGATCCCTCCTGCGGCGCTCACAAGCGACCCATCGTGACAAATGAGCATTCAAATGAAAGAGAATATACACTAGCAGTGACGAATTGCACTATAATTTCTTAAATATCTATAATTTCTTTAAAAATGTCTTTTAAAAACATGTACAAAGTGTGCGATTTGCAAACACTGTTGCTGCAGGAAAATAAATCATTTGGTTGGAATGAAAACATACCAACCTTTCTCCTTAAGTTTCTCATTATAAAACAATTGGGGAAAGTGTGATTTATGAACTTGCGAGTTTTCTCGCACGGGTCGCCTATTAAACCTTTACTTTGGCAATACCAAGAATTTAAAAGAAAACGTTTTGGCACAAGAACTCAATACGGTGCTGTATTTATTTCCTTTTACTGAAATAGTTTGAAAGTTACTTTTGTTTCAAATTGGAGTTATAAATATTGAAATCTGGAAACCCTTCCTACCTGTGTAGATACCTTCCTTATAGGAATGCTGATCATTAAGTGTACAATATTATTCGATGGGCGCGTATATTTTCGTGATGAAAAAATAATAATGCAGTACATTTAAAAATCAATCCGGATAAACCAGTTGGTTGGTTCTTAAGTTTAGGGGCTGCGACAACGCGGTCATGTAGCCCCGTGTACTTTGGGTGTGTGTAGAATCTGTCTGATAACCGGTGTTGATTGTGATGACTGTATTAGTGTGTGTTGTTTTTTATTTTAAGTACAGACTGCAACTTAGAATTTTTCAAATAGTTCCTACTTTCGCCACCAAGCGCCACCGTCAACGACTACTAGGCCAAGTTCAGAACTTAGCTACTAGACGCCCCCGCAGTCGGCTCTTGGCAACGAACGTAGAAACCTAAGAGCGTTGTTTACATTCTTAACCTATCCAATTAGCTTCACACAGATGTAATTTGTGGAAAGTTCTTTTACAAGCCATAACTCTATGACATGGGACCGCCGGCTTTACTTCCCCTCCGAAGGAAGGCATACTGAGGGATTTTTAACGCTCTTAAAAATGAACCCGCTATCTTGGGAGTAGAAGCTCAGCATGCTACCGACTACGCCACCGAAGCCGCTCCGGATAAACCGGAAATCTGGTTAAATGAGGGCCGGAAAACCAAGGTTTATGTGTATTTTCAAAAAGCCTTTGTCAAAGTCTTGAGGAACATCCCTAAAAATTCCATTAGTCACTGTTAATTTCTGAGAGGCTTTCTAATGAGTAACGTATTTTTTTATTTTTAAGTTTGGTGAATTATAAGATAGATTGGTTTTTCTTTGGCACGCCAATTCTATTTACAGGAGGCCATGACTAGAAATGCGTATATTGCGAGAATGTATCAGTCGTCAGTTGCTGATACACAATCACAAATATAACTTACAAAGTTGGAGGTCAACCTGCCAAAGTCATAGTTGAAAAGGATCGGTTCGGACCCAAAATGATTTTGTGTGCCTGGTGGAATTTTGTTCACTGGGAGTTTGTTTCAATCGGGCGTGCATTCAATGCGGATCCTTATTCCCAACAACTGGAGCGAATTCATGAAATTTTGCGACGGAGATACCCAGCATTAGTTAAGCGAAATAGAGTTCTCTTGCAGCAGGACAATGCGATACTGCACGAACAGCCATGGCAAACAATCAGTAATTGGGAGGAGTCGAACTGCTATGACATACAGCATACAGGCCTGATCTTGCGCCTTCATATTGCCATCTTTTTTGATCTATGGCTCATTTCTTGCGTGGAAGAAATTTCTAAAACATTGAACCTGTGGAAGTGGGTCACGACGAATCCTTCGCATCAAAACCCGGAGACTGGTACTGTCGCGGGATAACAAACCTCGCTGTTAGATGGCTCAAGACCAAAGATTTGAGGGTCTCTGCTTTGAAGAGTAGTTTAATACTTGAATCGGTCGGAGTTGAAAAGCATTAGACACATTAATTTTTAGCCTATTTTCATTTTATGAAAAAAATAAATATAGACTTATGAGATCACCTTTTGTCCGTGTGTCTGTGTGTGCGTGTGTGATTCGTGTATGTGTACCCCCTCCCTAATAACTTCTAAACGGCTGCAGCGATTTCAATGAAACTCAGTAAGATCATAGCACCATTCTGGCCGACTCCGACCGTGCCCTTAGACTTTTATTGTGTCTCACCAATCCAACATGGCGGCTGTGCGAATTATTTCACCAGCATTCAATATCTCCAAAACTATTACAGATATCACCCTGTAATTTTGTACGGTACTAAAGGCCACTACTAGACGTTCATCTATGAGGATTGCAAAAACCTGGTAACTACAAAACTAACATGGCAGCCAAGCGAAGTTGAGACTTTTAAATAGACTTTTCTCGCGATTTAACCATCCAAACGTAATGAAACTTGGTACATCGAATGTTTATACACATTGTAATACACTGGCGTCTAATTTAGTTCAATTATTTACATAACCACAAAATGGCAGTTGTGCGAAATACTTCACTGGCATTCTATATCTCCGAAACTATTGCAGATATCACCCTGAAATTGTGTACGGTGATAAAAGACACTGCAACAAGTTTATCTATGTAACTTTAAAAAACCTGTCAAGTACAAAACGAACATGGCGGCCAAGCGAAGTTGAAGTTGAAGCGAAGTTTTCTCGTGATTTAACCATCTGAGCACAGTGAAATGTGGTACAGTAAATGATTACATATTGTAATGCTCTGGCATCTAATTTAGTTCAATTGTTTACATAATCTCAAGATGGCGGCTGTGCGAAATTTTAAGATTAAGTTTTTATTTCTTGTGTCGTAATCATGCGATCGAAGTGAAGGTTTGAATAATGAAGCAACGGAATAATTTTCCTTTAATGATACATAACTCTATGGCCTTTACATAGGCCTATAACAATCCAAAATGGCGAGCATCCGAAAACTGAATGTTTTTATGTTCATAGAGGCTATGAACTTAAGTTCACCTATAGGACGTTCAGTAACCTGGTGAGCACAAATCCAACATGGTGGCGAAGCGAATTATAAATATTTAAAAGGACGTTTCTCGCGATTTAACCATTCGAGTGCAGTGAAACTTTGCACGTTAAATGCTTATACAAATGTTAATCCACTGGCATCTAATTTATATCAATTGTTTTCATAACCACAAGATAGCATCAGTGCGAAATTTTAAAACTTCATTTTTACTTCTTGTGTCCTAATTATGCGATTGAAGTTTGAATACCATACGTACACAATAATCTTCATGTAATAGTACATAAATAAAAATCCAACCTGGCGACCATCTGAAATATTTAGATGGTTCTCATTATCTACGAATCTATCACAACAATCAAACTGAAATTTTGTATGTTGATAGAGGCAATTGACATGAGTAGGATATATGAAAATAGGCTGCATAGTTCTTCAGGGAACTACTTGTTTTATTTATTTTTATTTTTTATTAATGCAACCAATGGCCATGTATTTTTCTTTTCTGGACGGGATATTGGAAGAAAATCAGCCGTGGACCTATTGAAAGGAACCGTCCCGGCAATTGCCTGGTAGTGAAAATGGGAAACCACGAAAACCACTTTCAGGATGGGATTCGAACCCACATTCTCCCGATGCCAGCGTGACACGAGGTAGTGCCTTAGCACTCTTGGCCACCGTGGCCAAAGTCATTTTTTAAACAATTAGTATTTTGAGAGCCTTAAAACGGCATAGGAATGCATTAACTCAATCTTCTGTTCAAGCCAGAAACCACTGCAACTTGCAGTGCGATCAGAGGAGAAAAGCGTTAAGTCAATGACTTGCTACCTTCCAGCGCCGTATTCCGAACTTAATGTTGGCCGCGTGTTATAGTGCTATTGTAAATTACATTTGTACAGAGTTCAGGTGGTTTTTATGTTACAAATTCATTTTAAAATAAAATATCATGTGAAATATTCTTTCTGGATGACTTTATGTCACACTAAACTGACCACGGAGCTGAAAGGCATTAAGTCACGTTTCCTAAATTGATTTGAAAAATATGTTTATTAAATTAAAATTCATATTCCGCTAACACAAATATATCCTGAATAGATGACTAATATAGTGTGTTTGTTAAGTTCTATAACGTTTTTTCTTTCTCCTGAAAGGTAGTGAAAACTGACTTAATGCTTTTCAACTCCGACTGATTCAATTTCTTGTCAGAAAATTTTCCAAATAAAATTTTCTAAAAAAAACGACATTACTTAAGATACATCTCCTGTAAATAAAAAGTTGGAAATTAGCACAAGGAATATACGACATTTCGGAGTTCATTATGTTTTTTGGCCATATTCCATCTGTTGATGGCTTTGCCTGTCCTCTTGGTAGTGTACCCACAGTGCTCGGAATCTCGGCCAGTGCCCCATGCACTTCATGGTGGCATGCGGATGTAATCCAGTCAACTCCATTCCTCCGTTACAGGAAAGCTACAGCAGCCTGGCGTTTGTCAGTACGGATTGCCAGACGATCGATTTAGTTTGCCTGCCTGCTTTGTTCGTGAGAATTACCACAATTCGCGTGTTTGAGTGCCAATTCGCAATCTCCCGGGAACCAGCAGTGATTGAAACCCAATTTCTTACTCGGCTAGGCTCATCTGCTCCTGTTCTGCCTCACACACACACGAAATGGTTAACATCTTCTGTAACTAAGAGGCAAAGCCATTACTGTCGTGAAATGCCATGTCCTGTGGTTTAGGTTCCACGTAAAGAGGAGGTCCCGTTGTTCATGAAACTACAAGCTTTTTCATTAGTGTCGAACACCTGAGCGATTTTTACAATCAATCAATCAATAAGTATGTATGGCATTTGGGGTTATTGCCCCGGTGACAAATATCTATAGTTAAGACTGGTTTGTACGTACAGGTAGTTCAAGGAAATCTGATTTAACTACATATAAGTCAGAAATACTCACAAGCCAGATCTAATTTTAGAGAAGGGTTTCCAATTGAAACTTAAAATGGTATGAGCTTGAGTCTTCAGTCTTTTGGCTGGCTCTCCATGCCTCCCTGTCCTGAGCTAATCGTTTCCTCTTTACCACACCTTACATCCGAGACAATCTGTTTAACATACCTTGGTCTACCCTTACAGTTCTAGTCCTCTACCTTTCCTTCCATACCTAAGTTTATTATTCATGGGTTTCTTAGTATGTGTCCTACCAACCTAACTCTTCATTAGCAGTCACCAAAAAAATTCTCTCCTCTCCCACTCGCCTTAATACCTCTTCATTTGTTACTCTATCTACCCATCTGATTCGTAACACCACATTTCAAATACTTCTATTCTCCTCTTTTCTGCTGAAACAACAGTACAAGTTTCACTTCCATAGAGCGCCACGTTCTAAACAAAGGCTTTAAAAAATAACTCCCTAATACCTAAATCTATATTTGATTCAACAGATTCCTTTTCTATAGAAATCCTTTCCTTGCCTGAGCTAATTTTTTTAGCGGCTTCGGTATCGTAGTTGGTAGCATGCTGAGCTTCTATGCCCAAGATCGCGGGTTCAAACCCGACCGAAGTCGTCGGATTTTTAAGAGCGTTAAAAATCCCTCAGTATGCCTTCCTTCGGAGGGGAATTAAGCCGGCGGTCCCATGTCAAAGATTTATGGCATGTTAAAGAACCTTTCACTAATTACACCTGTGTAAAGCTAAATTAACTTATAGGTTAAACAACGCCCTTAAGGTTCCTACGTTCGTCGCCAGGAGCTGACTGCGGTGGCGTCCAGTAGCCAAGTTCTGCACTAGTAGTCGTTGACGGTGGCGTTGGGCGGCAAAAGTAGGAACTACTTGTAATTCAATGTCTGCAGTCCTTACTTGATTTAAAAACAGCTAACACACACTAATACAGCCATCACAATTAACCCCGGTTATCACACAGATTCTACACACACCCAAAGTACACGGGGCTACGTGACCGCGTTGTCGCAGCCCCTAAACCAACCAACCTATTTTTTATATTCTCTTTGCTTTAAACATGTAAGGTGCAGCGTCTGTAATTAAAAGAAGCATATCGGATGCCATCAGGCCACAGAAGCACCATAGCATCATTGAAAGCTTTAGCTATTGTGTAAGAGCAGTCAGTAAAAATGACTGATGGATCACATTTTAACGCACCAATTATGATGTTGGCTACGTAACGGCCACCTGTGCTATCACCTTGTCACCATCCCCAGTTGTATCTGCTAATTAAGTTTGTTCAGCTCCCAACCACCGTTCTTGCGACGGTAGAGGAATGATTGCTCGGAGAGTCCGTGGGTGGAGCCGAGCTGGGAGGACAAGTGATTTCAAAATAAAGTAAATACTGTATTAGTCTACTTTCTATTTTTGCAAAAAATGACAGTAGACTTATGAGATCAACACGGGACAAAAGTTGTCAGTCTGTGTGTGTATATCTGCCCCCCCCCTCCCCATCAATTCAAACATGACGAAATTTGGTACATAGGTAGCAATAGCAAAGAACACCTCAGCGTCATGATTTATATTGCCGCCATCTTAACCAAAACGTAATGGCGGCCACTCAAATGGTCAAAACTTAAAATAAAATTACGACCAAACTGACCATCGGATCTTCAACTGAAATTGCTAAAAACATACCTTCATATGGGACGCATCTTGCGCCTAAGCTACAAAGGCATCAGCCGTACAATTTCAGGATGGTCGTCGTGTGAAATATGCAAGCTTTATAATGAATAACGTAGGACCCACAAGTTCCGATTATCGAACGTAGAATGGTTTAAACTGTTCTAAAGAGCAGCTTCGGTGTCGTAGTTGGTAGCTTGCTGAACTGCTGTGCCCAAGATCGCGGGTTCAAACCCGACCGACGTCGTTGGATTTTTAAGAGCGTTAAAAGTCCCTCAGTATGCCTTCCTTCGGAGGAGAAGTAAAGCCGGCGGTCCAATGTCATAGATTTATGATATGTTTAAGAACCTACCACTAATTTCACCTGTGTGAAGCTAAATTAATTATAGGTTAAACAACGCTCTAATTAGGTTCCTACGTTCGTCGCCAGGACCCGACTGCAGTGGCATCTATTAGCTAAGTTCTGAACTAGCAGTTGTTGACGGTGGCGTTTTGCGGAAAAAGTAGCATCTACTTGAAATTCAATGTCTGCAGTCCTTACTTGAATTAAAATCAGATAACACACACTAATACAGTCATCACAATTAACACCGGTTATCAGACAGATTCTACACACACCCAAAGTACAAGGGGCTCCATGATCACGTTGTCGCAGCCCCTAAACTAAGGAACCAACCAACCAACTGTTCTTAAGGACGTAGCCCGTTCGAAATTCAAAGTTTATATTATAAAATTATACTGCAGAAGTGACTTTAAAGGGCTGAGCCGTCTCGGTTAAAAGACAATATGGCAGCTGATCTCTCGTTCTGACCTATATTTCACTAATTTGAGTATGTTGCATGCAATATAGCCTACTGATAGAAATAATATAAAATTAGGTCTAATTATAGAAGGGCTAGGGAAGGGATTTTGGAAAGAAGTCGGTCGTGGAATTGCTCAAGGGAACCTTCACGGCATGACAGCAAATGACGATACTCGAGCAGAAGTAGGAGCAGAAACAACTTCAGGCGAAACAGAAGCAACAGTAGAAACAGGTTGAACAAAAGAACAAAATGAAGACTCTTACTAGCCAAACAAACAGCGCAATTGGCAGATTATTAACCCAGTGTCCTGCGAGTTTGGTCTCTAGTTACATTAGTTACGATGCCTGAGATTCTGGTTGCAACGTAAGTGTTGGAAAGAAATCTGTTCTTCGCCAGGTCTGGTGCCAATTAGATGTGGTGTGGTGTGTGGCCAATAACTCACTTCTTGAGGCTTATGTTCCTGGAACAGAGTCAAGTTCCTTAACTGGGGAGCGATCAGCAGTTATATATTGCGTCAAGAAGGTGGCTTCCAGACTGCACTTTACTTTTCCTTTCCACGCAAGGAATGGGCCATAGATCAAAAAAGGTGGTAATCAGAAGGCGCAAGATTCTACACCCATCCAAAGTACACGGAGCTAAATGACCGCGTTGTCACAGCCCCTAATCTGAGAAACCAACCAACCAACAAATGGTATCACCGTGATGGTCCGGGTTCAATTCTAAGCTCTGTCAAGAAATTAAATTCTGGTCTGAGGGCTGGAACGGGCTACACTCAGCCTCGTGAGGCGAAACTGAGGAGTGACAGGTTCGATTCCTGCCTCAGCCATCCTGGAAGAGGTTTTTCGTGGTTTCCTGCTTCTACTGCAGACAAATGCTGGTATGGTACCTAACTTAAGGCGACGGCCGCTTCCTGCCCGAATCCTACCTCAATTGCAAATACACACACTAGTACAGACATCGCAGTGACACAGGTTATCAGACAAATTCTACTTACACACAAGTACATGGGTTGGTTGGCTGGTTCCTCAGTTTAGGGGCTGCGAAAACGCGGTCATGTAGCCCCGTGTACTTTGGGTGTGTGTTTAATCTGTCTGATAACCGGTGTTAATTGTGATAGCTGTATTGGTGTGTGTTATATGTTAGGTAGATTTCATTAAATAGCTAACTATTGCAATGGGTACCATGTTTCGACTTCCGGAAAATTTCGACATATCTTCGCGTTTCACATCCCCCCAGACCCCAAAACCACCGTCAGTTCAAAAGTTTATATATAATTTATGTATGTATATATACCGTATATATATATAAATAATTAGACTATATATGTATATCAGTTTCTTGTGGACACGATAACTGCCGTAATTTTGCTCCAATCACTTGGATTTTTTTACCAAATATGTATACCTATAACATCTAGGTCGAGTTCTTTACTGGGCTAAATCGGTCGAAAGGGGTGAAAATGTTTTTTTTTTCGAAAAAGTGAAAAATTGCTATAACTCTCTTAATATGTGAAATATCGAATCCGTTCAAAGTTCATACTATGTGTCGGATAAAGCCCAAAAATTTATGTTTGAAGAGTTTTTTATAGCACAAACCATTGACCAAAGGGGTGGGAAAAAGTGGTTTTTTCGGGAAACATTAATCATATCTCTCTTAATAGGCACAATATCAAAACCGTACAAAATGGACAATATTCCTCTAATAATTACATAAAACGTTTGTCTGAAAGAATTTTTGATATGACCCACCATTACGCCAAGGGATGAGAAAAATGATTTTGAAATTAGCCTATAAGAAAATGCCAAGAGCTATCAGAGGTTGCCATGGCAACACTACTAAATTGATGAGGGATGAGCCATCAGACGTTGCCATGACAACGCACTTGCACGAGATCAGATTCAGATTTCCATCTGACTAAGTGTGAAGCGGCTTCGGTGACGTAACTGGTAGCATGCTGAACTTCTATGCCCAAGGTCGCGGGTTCAAAGCCGGCCAAAGCACTAAAATCCCTCAGTATGCTTTCCTTTGGAGGGGAAGTTCCAACGTTCGTTGCGAGTTGCTGGTTGCGGTGACATCTAGTAGCCAAGTTCACATCTAGATGTCGTTGACGGTAGTATCTGGTAGCAACATTAGGAACTACGGCTTGAAATTGACCGTCTGCAGTCCTTACCTGAATTACAGACTAATACAGCCATCAGAATTCACACCGTTTATCAGACAGATTCTACACTCACCCAAAGTACACGGGGTTACATGACCGCGTTGTCGCAGCCCCTAAACTGAGGAACCAACCAAAATCTCTGCGGGAGATATAATTTTGCGCGAAGAAGTAACACACCGTTACATAGTTACACATCAGTGTCGAAACCTTGCATAAGGACAGTGTGACCACAAGTATAACAAGATGTTCAGTAAATAACATATAGCCTACTTTCTCCTAAATGCATGGGTATTGTTATAACTCTTTGTCCATTCCAAGGAGTAGAATTGAATGTTGGTTGTAGTAGCTTGTTGAAATAAGTGTCATACGGATATTAAACATGAATATGAGGTGCCCTTTGCTAGTGCTACCTCTGTACCAAATTTCGTTCAATTCGGTTTCACCGTGTTTGAATAGATAGGGGGAATCGATTGGCACACATACATGGCCACCAGCCGCAAATTATTGGGCAGATGACCTCGTAGTTTGGTCAAAAGGTTCTTCATACATAAAGGTATAACGTTGCAAAATTTGGCAGAGATCAGATGATTAGGTTGGTCGTAATATTATTTAAGCTTTTAACATTTGGGTGACCGCCATTACGTTTTCGTCAAGACGTCGGCGATATAAAACATGACACTGAGATGCCCTTTGCTAGTGTTACCTTTGTACCATATTTCGTTCAATTCGGATTCACCGTGTTTGAAAAGATAGGGGGAATCAATTTGCACACATACATGGCCGCCATCCGCAAATTATTGGGCAGATGACCTCGTAGTTTGGTCAAAAGATTCCTCATACATAAAGGTATTACGTTACAAAATTTGGTAGAGATCAGATGAATAGGTTGGTCGTAATTTGATTTAAGCTTTGAACATTTGGGTGGCTGCCATTACGTTTACGTCAAGATGGCGGCGATATAAAACATGACACTGAGGTGCCCTTTGCCAGTGCTACCTCTGTACCAAATATCGTTCAATTCGGATTCACCGTGTTCGAATTGATAGGGGGGACAGACATTCAGAGTACACACTCACACACACACACACACACACACACACACACACACACAGACAGACTCACAATTTTTGGCCCTGTAGTGATCTCATAAGTCTACTTTCATTTTTTGCAAAAATCGAAAGAAGGCTAAAAATGGACCCCAAATGACAAGGAGGTATCTGTCCCTATAAGACAATAAAATGTTTAAAATATGCATATAATGACGAAAAACAAAGTTAATTAGGCTCCAATTATAAAATACTTTCTCGCAATAAATGAGGTCTGATCCTTCTACGAAAACCTGCATATTCTGCCTATTTTCGCCTATCCCCAAGTTTGTCCGGTGAAATCTACCTCCGCCTTCCGGCGTGCCGAGAGGACTTTTTTTTAAAATTCAAGTAAGGACACTAGACATTCAATTTTTAAGAAGTTCCTACCTTTGCTACCAAACGCCAACGTCAACGACAACTAGTTCTGAACTTGGCTATTAGCTGCCACCGCAGTCAACTTCTGGCGACGAACGTTGGAACTTAAGAGCGTTATTCAAATCTAACCTATAATTAGCTTCACACCAGTGTCATTAGTGGTAGGTTCTTTTACATACCATAAATCTATGACATGGGCCCGCTGGCTCTACATCCCCTCCGAAGGAAGACTTTCTGAGGAATTTTTAACGCTCTTAAATAATCCGACAAACTCGGCCGGGTTTGAACCCGCGACCTTGGGCAGAGAACAAGTCCATGGGGCTACATAACTACGATGTCACAAAGCCCCTAAAAATAAACAACAACATCAAATGCTACCTGACAGCATCGGGATGCAATCCCGAAACCTTGGGCACAGCAACCGGGACCGTTACCACTGCGCCACACAGTCAGCCACTCAGAAGAGGACATACTCAGATTTCATCAGCAGCTTCACCAACTAATTTAACATTTGCTCTTATTAGGTATTCTCTTTTGCTTTACTACTGTCTGACATTCTAACCCCTTCAGCATTCTGGTCCATTCAGAATTCTCCTTTCCGTCTCCAGACTCGCAGCTCCACTTCTTTCTAATTATTAACATAACTCGCGCACTTTCTGAAGTGATACCTTGCACGTGATTACAAACCGAATTTACTATTCAAACTTTGTTTCTTTCCTACGCAAATCAAACTTTTTATGTTAGTTTTGAATTGCGACCTCGAGATAGAAAATATAAAAGTGATAGAAGCCATTTTTCAGTGTTGTCTGATTCTATTAAGGTATGTGTTCACGCTGCAAATACATTTTATAGTTCTTACTTATTCTTTTCGAAATGTATATGTTAGATTCAGCATTTATATACATTAACAAAGGTAATTTTAAATAAAATTATTTTTTTAGTTTGAAGTGCCAAATATTTTGAAAGGTCCAGAAATTTTCAAAATTTTCAAAATAATGTATTTCCTCAATTAATAACACAATCTATATGTATATCATATCAAATAGGAGCTACTTTAGTACTGAATGATGTATTCTACATTCGCGATGATGTGTGTTACGTCAGAGGATTGGTAATGGATTTTATCATATTTCTATTTTCTTAGCCTATTTTCATTTATGAAAAAAAAAAAGGCTTTAAGATCAACTTTTGTCCGTGTGTCTGTGTGTGTGTGTCCCCATAATAACTTCTAAATGGCTGGAGCGATTTCAATGAAACTCAGTAAGTTCGTAGCACTGTTCCGGGCGACCCCGACCGTGCCCTTCAAATTTTGTTAAGTCTTACCAATCCAACATGGCGGTTGTGCGAAATATTTCACCAGCATTCAATATCTCCGAAACTATTACCGATATCACCCTGGAATATTTTACGGTGATAAAGGAAACCACTAGAAGTTCACCTATGTGACTTTTGAAAACCTGGTAGCTACAAAACCAACATGGCGGCCAAGCGAATTTGCGACTTTTAAATAGACTTTTCTCGCGATTTAACCAACCAAAACGCAATAAAACTTGGTACAGCATATGTTTATACACAGTGTAATGCACCGACATATAATTTCGTTCAATTGTTTACATAACCTCAAGATGGCGGACGTGCGAAATATTTCAACGGCATTCTATATCTCTGAAACTAATAGCGGTATCACCCTGAAATTTTGTACGGAGATAAAGGGCACTACTGGAAGTCCCTCTATAAGACATTCAGAAACCGGTTAACTACAAAACGAATATGGCGTCAAGCGAAGTTGAAAATTTTAAATAGAACTTTCTCGCGATTTAATGATCCAAACGCACTGAAACTTGGTACAGGAAATGTTTATACTCATTGTAATACACTGGTATCTAATTTAGTTCAATGTTTCCATAACCACAAGATGGCAGCTGTGCGAAATTTTAAAATCTCGTTGTTATTTCTTGTGTCCTAATCATGCGATTGATGTTTGAATACTACACGTACACAATACTCTTCATGTAACAGTACATAACTCTAAGACCTACATACATAAAAATCCAACATGGCGACCGTCCGCAATATTTAGTTGGTTCTCAATATCTACGAATCTATTACAGCAATCAAACTGAAATTTTGTAGGTTGAAAGAGGAAATTAACATAAGTAGGATATATGAAAATAGGCTGTATAGTTCTTCACGGAACTACTTGTTTTACTTATAGAAATGTATTTCAATGACTGGCCACACTTCAGATTTTCAAAATATCCCAAAGGTTTTGGTGTACAATATGGGACAGCTTTAAACCTATAATTTGACATAATATTCATATTCCTATGTCAAAATCTGCTTGTGATATCTTGTTGAGAATTTGTAAATCAACATAAAATATTAAGTTTGAGAACATAAAGAAAGAAGTTCTACAATGATATTTTTGATATAACACATTCCACATCCGTAGCCTACTTGAATTCTTAAAACAGTACAGCTTCATAAATTCCTCCTTTCTTGTTAGTGATCTGATCTTCCACAAAATGTCAAAGTAAAAGTTTTAAAATTTCGAAAAAATACATTTTTCAATGTGAACACTTACCTTAAAGGTTTCAGTTATTGGCAGTGAGGGCTCTTTTGAGGGTTTGAAGGAATTAATGAATTTTATGGCTCTGTTATCTAGGCCTATGCATTGAAGTTTTTAATGTTTTCTTTCGAGGTTGGGTGTCATGAAGGGACTCCATACGTGATCATGGGTCGTCTCTCTTGGCTGTAGGTCTACAAAAAGCAAATAAACACTCCTCAAAAATATTACATGTATTATTGATGATCACCACGGAGGGTGAGTGGTTAATCTGTCGGATTACTAACCCCCAAGCTTGCAGGTTCGCTCATGGCCGTGGTAAGTGATTTTTGAAAGGCGGCAAAAATACGATACGCATGTCATACGATGTTGGTATGTTAAAGAACCCATTTGAATTCAGTAGGCCGTGTTCATAATGGCAAAATTAATCTCGGGAGTTTCCGCCAACACAAAGTTCCTCATTTCTCTACTAGAAAACGCTATAGTGTTCAAGGAGCTTAGATAGCTAACCTCCTTGACTTTCATAGTGATTCAAGGAACAACGAAATTCGACATGCAAGCTACCCTCTGTGTGTCAAATAACAAAGCTTGCACCCAGCACCAGAGGCCATACGATATTATTAGTCTATTAATATTACCACTAATAATACCGGGTGAGTTAGCCGTGGTCGTTACGGCATGACTGTTGGCAGTCGCTCACATCCGGGAGGTGAGGAGGTTCGAATCCCCCCGCCGGCCACCTTGAAGATGGTCTTCTGTGGTTTCCCATCTTCCTTCCAGGCAAATGCCGGGGTTGGTCCCTCACTATAGGCCACAGCCGCTACCTTCCAACTCCTTGTCCTTACATTCAAACTTTCCTCCCCAGACAACACTCCACACGCGACGGTACGTGTAGCTGACCCATTGGATGTCCGCCTCGAAGCAGCTACAAAACTGGCGATCCGAACATGTCCTCGGACACTCCCGGCACTAAAAGGCATACGCTAAAAAAAAACACTAATAATGGGGTAATTTAGGATTACCGTCAAGTGGTCATCATCAGATCGCCCCAGTGATCAGGATCGGATGATGACCGCTTGACGGACGAACTAGACTTAAAATATAAAAGAGGGGAAATGTTATTTATGTCAGTGGTATCAATATTGTCTATTAAAGAGAACATTCCAGTCGGTCAACACAAATTGTGCCTAATTACATTTGGCGGGAAACAAGTGTTTATGTACCCTAACCTGAGAGAAACGAGATATTATTACAAATTAACAAGCTTTTACATAGCCTACAAAATGGGGTACTTAATTTGGATGACATGTTTCAACCGTCAAGCGTTCACCTTCAGATCATGTTCACTTAGGCATAATTAGTATAAGATGTTTATGAATTACACTTAATCACAAATCTATCTACTATCTACTATATAGATAAAATGACTACTTGTTTGTTCGTCATGCGTACATATACCATTCATCCGATTGCGATCAAATTTTGGTGGGTTGTTGTGCACTCTCTCGGAATGGTTATAGGCATAGTAAATCCATTTTACAAAAGATAGCGCGTGAGTAGTTTCAACAAATGATTGTTGGCGTTGCGTTCATATACCATTCATCCGATTGTGATCAAATTTTGGTGACTTGTTGTGTATACTCCTGCGAAGGTTCCTGACTTATTAAAATATTTTACAATAAGTAGCGCACGAGTAGACTCAACAAATGAGTGACGGCGCGTGAATCGTTTCAAAAAAGTCCCGTATGCGTTCATAAACCACTCATCCGATTGCAATGAAACTTTGGTGAGTTGTTGTGTACACTCCTGCAAATGTTTCAGACTTAGTTAATCCGTTTTACAATAGGTAGGTGACGAGTAGTTTCAACAAATGAGTGACGGCGCATGAATCACTTCAACGAAGTCCCGTATGCGTTCATATATCATTCATTCGATTGCGATGGCATTTTAGTGAATTGTTGTTCCCACTACTGCGAAGGTTTCTGTTTTAGTAAATCCAATTTACAATAGGTAGCGCACGAGTAGATTCAACAAATGAATGACAGCGTTCGAATCGTTACGAAGTCCCGTATGCATTCATACAGTATACCATTCATCCAATTGCGATGAAACTTTGGTGAGTTGTGTACACTCCTGCGAAGGTTAATGAATTAGTAAATCCATTTTACAAAAGTTTAGAGGCAGTTGATGGAAAAAGAAAGAAAACAACATTGCGTATCCAAAAGCACTTCAACAAAGTTACAATGCCAACACTTTCTTGGAATGGCATTCCGACGCATGGCGGGGACAGCTTTTATATAATATACAATATTTAGTTTACATAAGTTTGTGTAAACACGTCTAATGCGTCAAACTTATTATAAAGATTTTATTAATGCAGCGAATGGCAATGCACTTTTCTTTTCAGGACAGGTCAGGGAAGGGATATTGGAAGGAAATCGGCCGAGGACCTATTGAAAGGGACCGTCCTGGCATTTTCTGGTGGTGAAAATGGGAAACCACGAGAACCATTTTCAGGACGGCCGAGGTGGAATTCGAACCCACGCTCTCCCGATGCCAGCCTGGCACGAGGTAGCACGTTAGCGCTCTCGACCACCGTGGCCGGTGTCAAACTTATTTACACACAGTATACAGTAGTTCACTTGTTTTGGTGTTGCGTTATTATTATTATTAATACACTGAAGAAAATGGAAATTGCAACACCCAGAAGGAGTGGTGCTTCATTGCTGCAATTGAACATGCTGGACGAGTGTTCGGTTGTGATTCGATGATTACACTTTCAGGTCCCTCTGACCGCAAGTTTGGACAACAATCAATACAGGATGTGCCCACCACGAGCTGCAATACATTGATGAATTCGGCGAGGCATGGAGTCAAGAAGGCCCTGGATCGCTTCCTGAGGAATTGTGGCCCATGCTTGCTGCACTGCACGGGTCAGTTGTTCCAGAGTTGTGGGTGGCTGAGGACGGTTGGCCAGTTGTCAACCCATCATGTCCCACACATGCTCAATAGGGCTGAGGTCCGGGGATCTAGCGGGCCATTCTAAGGCTGTGATGTAGTGGAGAGCTTCTCTGGAGATGCGTGCAGTGTGAACCCGGGCATTGTCCTGCTGAAACATCCCATTAGCAATGTTCGCCATCATAGGGACAACCACTGGACTGAGTACCCTATCAACGTACTGTCGAGCAGTCATAGTGCCCTCAACAAGCACTAATTGTGATTTCACATTAAAGCCAATAGCTCCCCAGACCATAATGCTTGGTGATGGCCCTGTGCGCCACTCGAAAATAAGGTCTGGGCGGCCCCTCTCCCCGGTACGTCGGCGCACACGATTCCGTCGATCACTGCGGGCAAGACAGAAGTGCGATTCATCACTAAAGACGACCCTATGCCATTCGTCGACCCACGTCGATCGTTCTCGACACCAGGCCAGCCTTACACGTCGCTGTTGTGGGGTCAATGGAACACCTTCTGTAGGGACACGGGATCGTAAGCCAGCTGCACGCAGGCGATTACCAACTGTTTGTTGTGTAACGTGGGGTGCCACGGCTGCTCGAATTTGCGCTGCTGTTGCATGGGGTTCCATCCGGGCCATCCGAATGATGCGGCGATCCTTTCTCACAGTTGTCTGTCGCGCTGGGCCTGAGCCAGGTCTGCGAGTGTGGGTATATTCATTTGACCACTGCTGCCATACACGTTGTACCGTAGATGTCTGACGGCCAACACATGCAGCGACAGTCCAGAGCGATAATCCAGCCTCACACAGCCCAATTATCCAAGCCCTCTCAAACGGCGACAGATGTTGGTAGCGTGCTCTTCTCTGTCGTCGAGGCATGTTTGACGGGGAGCACTTCACTGCACAGACTGCAAGTCAACTACGCTACTCCAGAGTCCGTATACTAGAGTTGATTCCTCCGCGACCAATCACGTGGGGAGACCTGTAGCAACAATCCAATTGGTCTGAAACTTTGATCGTTTACATACCTACATGGCATCGTTCCATATCCTCAAAATCAACACAAACGACCAATGCCTTCATGGTGTTGCAATTTCCATTTCCTTCAGTGTATTATTAATATTAATGTGCTTTAAGTAAGTAGGCGTCGCCTCCGTAGCGTAGCGGTCTGCATGGTTAGCTGCCGCCCCGGAGGTCCTGGGTTCGATTCCCAGCTCTGCCACGGAATTTGAAAAGTGGTATGAGGACTGGAACGGGGTCTACTCAGCCTCGGGTGGTCCAAATGAGTAGAGGGGGTGGGATTCCCACCTCAGCCATCCTCGAAGTGGTTTTCCGTGGTTTCCCACTTCGTCTTCGGGCAAATGCCGGGATGGTACCTATTTAAAAAAAGGCCACGGCCGCCTCCTTCCCTCTTCCTTGCCTATCCATCCTGACCATACATTACCTTCCCTCATGAGGTCCCTGTTCGCTTTGTAGGTGAGGCCGCCTGGGCGAGGTGCCAATCACACCTAACCAGTTGTATCCACTCCGATTAGATGTTCCCAGCTCTAGGACACTGCCCGTAGAGGCGGTAGTGGTGAGTTCCCTCGCTGAGTCCGTGGGTTCCACCAACCTGGAGGGTAAATGATTAAGAGAGAGAGAGAGAAGTAAGTAGGCTGTGCTCTATTGAATTGTTATTGTGAATAACTTCAGTGCTGATGTTGTCTACACTATTTTGTTATACATGTTCTAATTCAACCGTTCCTAGTTAAACTAGTGGCCTAATTGTATTGTAATTCTCGTGTGGCGAATACACACATGCTACCCAGAATGGTTAACAGAGCGCACCACAGGTGGAAACTTGAATCTAGCACTTCCTCGGAGCAGTGGCGACTGCTGTTTTTATAATGTGTAGGACGTAATATGATAGGCTTAACTTAAGATAATTATTATAGCTGTGCTAAATTGAGATATTAGACTCAGTCCATTGTCAATTATTCAGTCGCACATAACTATTACGAACACATTATAGAATACAATACAATCAAATACCAATTCAAAGACTATCAATTCTGAGCCGGCGAAATCGTAACCAGCAAGCCCGTAGTGTTAGTTCAAATTCAACCAATAGCGAGACTTGAGGATTTCAGTCGACGTCCTCAGAGCGCCATTAAACCATAGGTGGGCAATGAGAGAGCGCCGCTCCTGGAGCCGACTGCATGAGCGCGAGCGGAGCAAAGGAGCCGGGACCAGCTGACTGCTCGCTAATAGTTCGTGCTGGAACGACTAGATGGCAATATGCGCAGTCAAGGCGCAAGCATAGGTAAAGCATTGTACCGGGCTGAGTAGGCCTATATTATGTGCACGGCTGTACGCTAAATATGAATCACGAACAAGCTTAGCACATTTTTATGAACAGTTTTCGCGAACAGATTTCTGAAACATGCACAATATGACTGCCAAACTTCTATCACTGTTTGGTTCAACATATCTGTGTGAGAAACTGTTCTCTCTAATGAAGATAAATAAATCTCCACGAAGAGCCACTCGAACTGACGCACATCTCACTGCTGTTCTTCGAAATGCAAGTGCAAGATCTATCGCTCTATATGAAGCCCGTCTGATTCAGCGAAAGGATACGCACACCTCCTCATCATCTGCAGAATGACAGTCCCGATAGGCTATATAAGAACACATAGGCATAAATTATGTTTTGTTTATGGTGAATGATATTTATTCATATATTTATTTCTGTACTTCTAGAGCAAGTTTTCGTTCCTTGTGTTCTAAACACGTTGTTAGGTTGGCTTATTGTAGTTTCAGGACTATCAGTAGTGGGCAAAGGAGTATGTACTTCTTCTTCTTCTTCTTCATCTTCTTCTTTTACCGACAGTAGTGGCTACGCTCGCTGAAAAGCGCAGCGTTAGGTCATGGGGCCAAGCTCTCTGCTGACTCGGTAGAAGCATGGGTTCGAGCTCCACCGTCGGCTGTCTTTGAAATGGTTTTCCGTGGTTTTCCAATTTCAACACCAGGCAAATGCTGGGACAGTACCTTCTGACAGGCCATGGCCGCTTCCTTCCACATCCTTGCCCAGTTGCATTCATCTTCATCCATTCCATCTCTCATAACGACACGCAGGTCGCCCACGGGCGTCGAGTAGAAAGACCTGTACTCGGCCTCTCAGGAGGCTACACGACAAAAAAATATCTTCTTCTTCTTCTTAGCGTCATCCCGTAGGAATGGGGTCCGCTTTTTGGATCAATGCACGCCATTTCTTGCGATCTAATGCTTCCCGCGATTTCAAGTTTATTCATCGTAAATCTGCGTTAATAGTGTCCAGCCACCGCAATTTTGGTCTCCCACGCTGTCTCTGGCCGTCGACCGTTAGATGGTAGGCCAAGCCGATGACTGAACTTTGTGGTCAAAGTGATTATATATGTTTCCTACACAGAACCTAATGAAAGGAATATAATTAAGCGTATGTACTGAACCCATGTACCATTGGCTTCAAAGAGGGGTCGAATCCATGTATTTTGTGAAAGGAATGAAAGAATCATACAGTCTCTAAGGGAACGGAGAGAGATTTCAAGCCAGGATTCTAGCCTAACATTGCGCAAGCTGCAGGACCAGGTGTTCATAAGATGAGCTCATGCCTCTTGACATTTATAAGGAGCCAGTCATGGATATTTATAGAACGAGTGGAAAATTTGGACTGTAAGACAGAGAAGCTTGACTCGGAAATTGCTCTTACGTTGCAGGAAAACGGCAAACTCGCCGCTGAGTCAGAACAAGAATAATTAAATTTAACCCGTTTACGAGTATAAAAATAAGTAAACAAATACAGTACGGTGAATCATTTCGAATTAGAGATTTTTGTGTAAAGAAAAACCCTTTAATAATTGCACAAGAGAAAAGTGCAAATGCAGCAGACGTCATCGGGAATTCACCGGGACCCAAGGAGTGGGAGAATTAAAAATGAACAGCACCACCCACACAGTTGAGGACGAAGAATTAATTAATATCTCGGAAATGCACGATCGATTTCCATGCACAGGAAGATCATTTTACGTTTGGAAGACGAGCTTTCTGGAGATATAATTTTTATAATTGTACGACAATTAGTTCAAAAGTTGGTCACGAAAAGGACTAGGATTTTATCTTTTTTTGACTAAAAGGTATAAAACTCCTGGCCTCACCAAGCCAAAGAGGCAGTCATTCCGACAGCCCGAGAGGGGCGTCACGCTGGAGCATCATAACCATGCAGTTACTCTGACAGCCCGTGAGGGGGCGTCACTCTGTATCACACCGCATGCAGTATTAGTCCGTCCAGGGGGGCGTGACGTTGGAGCATCACATCGTTCGACTTGAGACTCCTGAGGGAGGTTACTTTGATCACAGTTCGTCATAGCACGTCTTGATGTAGGCAGTTCGCGCTGCAATTTCAAGTAGTCAATTCAAAAACACAGTTCGACAAGAGACTCCTGTGGGAGGCTATGCTACAAGTTCGCCGAGTGTAGACCAGTTACGATATGATTGCGCTACGCTGATGGTTAGCAGTTCGAGACTCTGAAGAGTCCTAAAGTATAAAGAACACTAAATATACGGACTTTAAAGCAATATCGTCAAAGTAAGATACAGCGATCAGTAGGGAACTTCGAGTTCCAGAAGAACACTAGTTCGATACAGTTACGAAGTTATAAGAACTCCAACAATTAAACGGCGTTACGTCCAGTAAAGACATTGTTAAGGACACTAAGTCCTGTAAAGGACAAGAATAAACAGTAATTACGATCGCGAAAGATAGAAGTTCTAGCAAAAGGAACTTAGGAACTTAGGTTCGAAACCAGAGGGAAAACGTACTCTAGTGAGGAAACGTCAAATAATATATGATAGACAGTATACGGTCCTCGAAGGGAGGCCAAGATATAGAAACTATAGGGTACGATAGACAGGGTACGGTCCTCGAAAGGAGGCCAAGATATAGAAACTATAGGGAGCGATAGACCACCATATATAAATAGAGGTGACGGCAAAGTAAAGACATTTATCGCCTAGTTAAAGCAGATAAAGTGAAGCCGAGTAATAGACAATAGAAGCGGTTTTGAGAGACTGAAACCAGTAGTTTCCATTGTAGGAGAGAGAAACTTTGAACGAGTAAAATCACACGTCCAATGCAGGTCGATAGGATTCACATCAGGGATCGTCAACAGCCGACAGAAATCGTCAAAATCGCTGAGATACGCTCGTGTGATAGAAGTGAAGTGTAAATATTGTAAAAAAAATATAAGAGTATCATTTTAAGTGTTTTATGTAAAGTGAAAGTGTTATAATATGTACCAGAGTAATATTTTTTAGTGTTTTAATGTGTGTTCTAAACGGATACACCAGTGTATTAAAAATGTTGTCAGTGTTAAATGTATTGAATATGTGTCAAGAAATGTTTGTACACGAGATGAATTTGTACAATATGGAGTAAGTCAAGAAGGTGGGCAAAAATGACACATCGAACGAAAATGAAGGTCAGAAAACGACCTTAGACATGTGAGTAAAGATTTTCATTATGTGTTGGTGTCGGGAAAATTTTTGTGTACAATTCCACCGGAGTTTTGAGTAAAAGGGAGGTTTTTAAATAAATAATAACTAAATAAGAACGCGATCTGAACAAAAATAAAGTTTTGAGAAATAATAAATAATTATGTGAAAGAATAAATCCTGTAGAGGAAATGCCTGGAATAAAATGTCAGTGTATTTGACGAATGTTATAAAAGGAAGCGTAATAATAATAATTATAACAAAGATATTTAAATAAAGGTAAATTTGAATTATATGAAAGAAATAGCTTTTGAGCTTTTGTAAGGAATGAAGACATGATGTGAATAATAATAGTAATAACAAGGTAAAGAAATCTAAATAAAGATTAAATTGAATGATATAAAAATATAGAGCGTTGGAGCCTTAACAAATGTATAAGACATGATGTGAATGCATGTTCTTAAAAATGGAGCGAGTTATTGTCAACGGAAAAGATAAATATAAGAATTAAGATATGTATCAATTGTTACTATGAAATTTATCAGTTCTTTGGAAGACATTTGGCCGTAAAGTAATGTGTAGCGCAATGGAACGCAATTAAATAAAAAGTCACGCTAGGAATGCGTAGAATTTAAATGTACTTGGTAAATTACTTATGAGGGGTAGTTGATTGTATTGAATTGAGATATGTTGTAAGTCCTCTAATTGTGACGTAGATCACGAGGCCATGTGTGTGTTATTATATAAAAGGGAGCAAGTGTATGGTATTATTGAGCGTATGTCATGTAGGCCGCGGCCGACTTTAAATCGCGTCTTGTATAAGTCCTCCAATGTGGAAATGGTTCCCGAGGCATGTTAAGAGATTCGAACCTAGAATCCTCTTGTTGTTAAAGCCCCTTATTATTCATCGTAGAATGTATACACACTCTTCCCAATCAACGAGGACCCTTCATAATTAAAAAATGCCAAGGTTACGAGAGTGGTTTATGAGCCAAAGAATATTGTTGAAAGTGAAAAGAGAATTTAAATGCCAGGTCTCTCCATAGAATTGAAAAAGAAAGGAAGGTTTGTTTTAAAAGCATTGAGGAGAGCTCCCACTGCGGACGAGACGGGAGGTTTCCCGCATAGTCATAAATCACGCTCAAGTAATTGACCAGACCCTAGCCGCATGAGGGTTGGGGAAAAGGTTATTGGTAAGAAGTGCTAAATACACCGTGAGTGTAAAAGTTGTTAATGACCCGGGCGTTGAACCGAGGTCCTTGTAGATTGATATTATCGCTTGCCAGTTCAGATCGTAGTTTTCTTATGTGATAATGGTCTTATAAGACAAATGAATTAAATAAAAATCCCTATTGTAATGTTGTATGGAAATTAGGAATCCACGAGTTTTATGAAGGTAACTAGATTTCGGGAGTAATCATAGTTTTTGACTTTGTCAAGTAATCTTTATAACTCTGGAGTACACAAGTAGTTTCCCGATCACCGTAGTGAAATTGCAAAACTTGAGAGAGGTGGTAAATGCTGAGAACATGTGAAGTGCCCAAATATTGAGGTAGATAATTAACGTGTAATTTTAAATGTAATTATATATTTGTTTTGATGATAAGAAAAGATAAAAATAGTTCTTGAGGTGTACAAAAGTATGACACCATTATTATGGAAAAGTATCGAGCCAAAGAAGCTCGTAGTTATATGGAACTTTAAGATAGGTACTTTATGGAAGTGAAATAATCGTGAATTGTTGGTTTTAAAGAAAACCATGTGTTTTAATCTAATATTTGTTTTATTCTTATGTTATTCCTTTTTCACTTTGAACAAGTAGAAAGATATTGGTCAGTAGTTTATTTGTTTTATTGTTTGTAGCGCCATAATTTTGATTAATTAAATGTGTAAAAATAGGAGTTGATTTTGTTGTTATTTTTGCAAGTGTATCCTCTTTTAATCCAAAATGTGTAAGTCACAGAGTGGGAGAACTTACCGCAGCCCCGAAAATCCCGAATTGAGCAATGCTGGCATACTGTGATTTGCATATTTCTTGCTGAAAGGGCACAGTACGTAGCACCATAATCTAATCATTTAATGCACAACAAACAGGGCACAAGTATAAAGCTGTTGTGATACGCCGCTTGTAACGGGAAGCTGTGCAAGCAACTACTAGGTCAACTTCGGTGAGAGCGCATACTCGGCTCTTTGTCCTGCCGGAGCGGGAGCGCTGCTCAATGAGCCGAATTGTGCCCACCTCTGCATTAAAAAGACCAAACCTGCCCCTTCCCACTCAAGGACTCCCATAAATTTCTAAAGCTTTGAGGATGCAAGGCTTTCTTCCTCAGCTCTCTACTCCGGGCTACCTCCTGGCGGTGAAGGTTACACTTCACCCATCTAGGTGTGAAATGTGGAACTAGTTACAAGTACTGACAGTGAGACAGAGCTTATCGAGAGGGCGCGCAAGGTAGCCCCAAAGACTATTTTACAAAACAATGATGTAGGATGATCCTCACGTCCTACATTGAGGAATCACCACTGCCTCGGAGCGTCAGTCCAAGGAGTACCTGCATCGAGGACGGACGCTACAAGGATCGGTTTCTAAAACCAGATAAGTTGGCATTACTTTATTCCATTTAGTGCAGGGTATCATTTGTGTATTCGCCACACCAAAGTTTCATACCATTAAGTTGCCAAATTTTGGAAAACGTTTACTCACGATAGCTCTGAGAATACCCAGAGTCAGCATTTATGGACCAGTTATAAAAATGTATTGGAAGAAAAGTACCTGTTCATCTATTGCTCCCCAGCAAAACTGGAGAAAACCTTGAGTAAATATTAATATTTCGGGATTTTATACTATCATGCGACGGAGACGACTGAAATTTTACGGGCACCTCTTCCAGATGGGGAACGATAGTATCACCAGGAAAATCTTCAACTTGATTAATGGCTACAAGACTGACAGCTTGTGGCTTAATGAAGTGAAACAAGACTTAAATAACGCTGGGATTTTGGACTGTGATATTCTTGACCGTTCCAACTTTTGTGGTAGTGTTAACTCTTGGTCCCCACCACCCAAAGTGATTAAGACCCGACCACCCCTCACTTAGGAGAGGAAGGACAAGTTATTGGTTGGACTGAGGAGATATTGGTGAACAAAGAAAGCATCGCAGAAGCACAAGTTATAAGCGCTCCTTAAATCACGAATAATAATGGTGGTTTAAAAGGCAATCCAGGAAAGCGAAGTTAACTTCAGTACCATAATACCGCTTATGAGTTTGACCACTGGGGACTGATGACCAAGATGTTTTTAACTTGAGCAAGGACTGCCTCACAACTTTATGTTAAATGTATGGAGGTACTGTACCCGACTGGGGTACTGGGGGTTCGAACCAATGATATTTAAATTTGGAAAAAGAAAATATTCATAAGATATTCACAGTCATGCGGACAAAGAGTAAGGCCTCATGGATCAACTCATACAGTGACTCCACGCAATTAATGTCCGTTATCTTGATACATTGCATGCAGGCCGTGTCTGACTCACGGAGAGCGCGTAGTAACGCATTATCAGCTAAATGATGTCATGCAGATGGAAAAATTCAAGCCAGCAGAGAGGAAGGGAATTCACCCCTCTGAATGCACACTCAGCATTAAAACGACAACCCTGGTTGCGATACAACACTGCATTGTGGTGAAATATCTTTTTTTTATGGAAATTACGCAAAATTGTTATAATATTTTGGCATCAACCAGAATAATCCAGGGAATTACAAATTAATCAAGACTAAAATTTAGTAAGTTATGCACAGGGAAAAGCGCTTACGAAGCAAATACGTCATTTAGGCGGGGTTATCAAGCGGTCCTTGGTAGGAGAGAAAACAATAACAACTCGCCCACACAGCTGAGGAGCCTTGTGGATTTAATTTAAAATAAGTGGACGATCGATTTTCGGAAAACAAGAGGAGAATTTAACTTTGGAATCATGAGGAATATAATGGTTATTTTTTCAAAAACGTGCGACGTCTAGTTCAGAAGATAGCTCCGAGAAGAAGAACGAATTGATTTATTTTTGCAAGTTCTCAATATATAGCCGAGCTTTCAGCCAGCAAGTATGCAGTTTTTCATCATTCCAGTGGGATATGACACTGTATCACGTGCAGTCAGTGGTGAATCTCTGAGGAAGTCACTCTGTTTCAACAAGTAATCGCCGTCATTACGCCAGTTGGGCCCGGTAAGGGCGAAAGAACAATATTAAGCATTCAGTCTTCAGAGTCCAGTTGGACGTGACGCTGAATCACAGTATTCAGATCACCAGTACGAGTCGTCATTACGCCGAGTTGGGCCCCTGTCAGGGCAAAAGAACATTATTAAGTATATTCAGTCTTTGGTGTCCGCTGATGCGGGATACGCTGGATCAGAACTATCTAATCGTCATCATACGCAAAGTCAACGAAAGTATTCAGTCTTTACCGACCATAAGACAGGGTCGTGCCAGAGTACAGCCGATAGTCAGTTGACCGTAGATACGAGAGAGCACAGTATTGCTTTTACAAGTATTATTCAGGCTTCAAGCATAGTCAGTCCAAGGGAACGTGATTTCGCGCCGTAGGGACGTAAATCAAACGTGGATTCTCAAAGGGAGGGCCACGGAGTCCGATTCATAATAAACAGTCAAAGTACAACAAACGTCAAATCGAAACTATAGAAGGCGCCGAGTGAAGGAACATTTTGGACAAAGTCAGGAGTATCTGCAAGTAAATACGCAGCAAAGGAAACAATTAGGTCAGTTAGAACACGCAGGCCAAAAGTATCGCTAGTGTTAGAACCGTGATAGGATCCCATTGGTCTTTGTATGAAAGCCATGGAAAAATAGGACCGTGTGAAGAGTATATGCGCCCAAAATATACAGTATACGTGCAATAAATAAAAGTATTGCGTTAGAAAGGTGCAAAACACGAACGAATAATACAAACTGTGAAATAATATAATCTAGGAAATAACAATTTCTCGCAACCAATCGTGCAGAATAAAGACCCTGTTATGTTCATAAATCAGGGAGTTTAAACGGTGGGAAAGGATCGAACTTTGTAAGACAAGACAAGGACAGAACTAGGAAGCGGTCATAGGATCGGAAGGACAATCCGGACCAGGATAGGGAATCGTTATCCAGAAACGTGTTGGAGGTCACCGCTCGTTAATGAGATGCGACCCAGATAATTACAAAGTGTAATGTAGTGTAAATAAGATTTGTGAAGTAGGACTAAACCACAATTGGTTTTATTTTTAATATAAAAGCGTGTGAAGTGTTTTTCCAGTGTTATTACAAAAAGGTTAATACGTGTGAAGAATTAATAGTGTAGTTGAAAAGTATATATAACAAGTAGTTCCATGAAGAACTATACAGCCTATTTTCATATATCCTACTTATGTTAATTGCCACTATCAACATACAAAATTTCAGTTTGATTGCTGTAATTGATTCGTAGATATTGAGAACCGACTAAATATTTCGGATGGTCGCCATGTTGGATTTTATATATGTAGGTCTCAGAGTTATGTACTGTTACATAAAGATTATTGTGTACGTGTAGCATTCAAACTTCAATCGCATGATTAGGACACAAGAAGTAACAAGGTGATTTTAAAATCTCGCTCAGCTGCCATCTTGTGGTTATGGAAACAATTGAAATAAATTAGATGCCAGTGGATTAACATTTGTATAAGGATTTACTGTACCAAGTTTCACTGTACTCGGATGGTTAAATTGCGAGAAACGTCCATGTGAATATTTATAATTCACGTCGCCGCCATGTTGGATTTGTGATCACCAGGTTATTTAAAGTCCTATAGGTGAACTTAAGTTCATAGCCCCTATGAACATAAAAATATTCAGTTTGATTGCTATAATAGATTCGTAGATATTCAGAGCCGTCTAAATATTTTGGATGGTCGCCATGTTGGATTGTTAAATGTATGGGCCATAGTGTCATGTACCATTAAAGGAAAATTATTGCGTAGGTTCATTATTCAAACTTTCACTTCGATCGCATGACTACGACACAAGAAATAAAAACTTAATTTTAAAATTCGCACAGCCGCCATCTTGAGGTTATGTAAATTATTGAACTAAATTAGATACCAGTGCATTACAATATGTATAAACATTTAATGTACCAGATTTCATTGCGTTTGGAACATTAAATCGCGAGAAAGGTCTATTTTAAATTTTCAAATTCGCTTGGCCGCCATGTTCGTTTTGTAGTTAACCGGCTTTTGAAAGTCTTATTGATGAACTTCCAGTAGTGCCCTTTATCTCCGTACAAAATTTCAGGGTGATAACGCTAATAGTTTCAGAGATATAGAATGCCAGTGAAATATTTCGCACATCCGCCATCTTGTGGTTATGTAAACAATTGAATAAAGTTAGATGTCGGTGCATTACAATATACTGTACCAAGTTTTATTGCGTTTGGTTGGTTAAATCTCGAGAAACGTCTATTTAAAAGTCGCGAATTCGCGTGGCCGCCATGTTCGTTTTGTAGTTACCAGTTTTTCAAAAGTCACATAGGCGAACTTCTAGTAGTTCCCTTTATCACCGTAAAAATTCCAGGGTGATATCGGGAATAGTTTCGGAGATATTGTATGCTGGTGAAATATTTCGCACAGCCGTCATGTTGGATTGGTGAGACGTAACAATATTTGAACACGGTCAGGGTCGTGCGGATTAGTGCTATGAACTTAAGGAGTTTCATTGAAATCGTTCCAGCCGATCAAAAGTTATTAGGGGGGGGGGGACACACACACCTCACACACACACACACACACGCACACACACACGGACAAAAGGTGAACTCATAAGCCTATTTTTTCAAAATTGAAAATAGGCTAAAAATTGGTGTCAGTAGTCCTAAGAAGAAATGTGTAAATTTACAAATATGTGTCACCAAGTGAAAGCCAAGTGTTCTGTGAAAGGGAAATTAGTGTGTTGTTATATTGTTCATAATATGTGCTGATTACGACAAATAATGGGTGAAACCTTTCACGAAGATGATCCATGACTACGAAATGGGGTGAGTACGAATGACTATTGCATGTGACAATTGTGAAACCGAAATTTTAAATGTGAAATTGTCAATTAATATCCATGTAAAGTGATAATTTTAATAATGTTAAAATTAAATGTGCGATTAGTAATGGCCGGCCGTAATGATAAGTGCCGCGCAAATTAAGTGTTTGCTTTAATAATTTAAGATAAAAGAAACCCGAAGATACGCACGCCATGATAATATTAAATGTGGAAAGGAACTAATTTAAAGTGATGTTAATGAAATAATTGGATAATCAGTAAATGACAGTGACGATAAATGTAAATTTTGAAAAGGGAAATAAGTTGAATATAAAGTAATAATATTGCGAGTTTGTATACTCAGAAGTAAAGTTAAAACATGATCATTGTTGAATGGTCAAGTAAATAGAAAAATCGCTAATGAACCAAATTTGGTAATGAAATATAAAGGCATTATAAGAATAAATCAGCATAGGCATTAAAGCATTAAAGGCATTAAATGATAACAGAAATAATAATATGGACCACAATTAATGAATAATGTGGGTAATAAGTAAGTTCGCTACCCTTGAGGGGGTACCCAACTGAATTGATTAAATATTGAAGTATCCAAGTTGAATATATTGATTGTTGCCGAATAAAGGGCCGAAATAACGTAGACTCCAAGTAGAGCTATAAATATAAATAATGTTACATGCAAAGGGCGACTTGTTATAGTTCTGTGGGGAGAAATCGTCGGATATTGTTGTGTCAAAGTGAAAGATAAAATGCTCACTATTAAATAAGTATGTTTCTCATGTAGCCAAGATGCACATGAATGGATAAATCTTCGAAATACTGGATGGATGTTGGTATATGTTGTAGCCATCACGGGCTTAGAAATACGTGCATTTGTAGGCGGTCAGATAGGGCACAGCGTCTCTGGGTTGATCAGCTTATTATTAATCCCATCCCAGCTAAGTTATAATGGAAGCCAATGCAGGCTTAAAATATGCACAAAGTATACACTGACAGCATAGAACAGTCCGCCTCGTAATGCATGATAACTGAATAATTATACAGTGCGCAGTAAGTAAAGCGAAAATAAGCTAGGAAATCTTTGGATATTCAATATTAGTGTGGCCATCGTTGAGAAGTAAAACATATGGTGTCTAAAGACTGGGGTAGGTTAGGTCTGTTGTGAAGGGACAACACGCCGGCCGCTCACTTGAAAGCTGATTTACGACACGAGGGGAAGAGCCAGGAACTCATTATGACCGTCACTGGGCTATTAAGGCCGCCAGATAAGGGTTTAACAATTTGTTTTGAATGAACTATAAGAAGCAGAAGATTTGCCTACAAATGTAATTATCATTATCCGTGGAGAGGTCCTCCCGTATAATGGCTTAAGAATTAATATAAATGAAATATTCTAAGTAAAGGAGTGGTTCCTTACCATAATGAGTGAAACGGGTTAAAAATTATGCGAATTGAGCCCGAGCGATGCGGGTCCCCACGAGGCTGAATTCGAAGGGTTCACAATGGTTCACATTTGAGTGTAGTTACAAATGGATAGTACTCATGATGAAGTGTGTGTATAAATATGTGTGAGGGAACACTTGGGTTTTCATGAATATGCAAGACAAGAGAGATAGATTCAAGTAAAAATAAATTGATGTTTGTAGCTGATATAATACATGGCAAGTTGAAGGCTTTAGTAATTCAAGTTAAATGTCCTGATGCCGAAGCCTGAGAGGGTGGAAGCTCAGTGAAGAAAGTGTTAAAGAACCTCAGACCTGAGGATTGTAAGAATAAGAATGCCATTAAATTAATGTTATGAGTGTTTTGGAAACGGATTAATGAGAATCCAAGACCTAAAAGCAAGAGACAATGACGAACAATAGGGTCATTTATGCAATTAAATTGGATATTTGTTATTAATGTTCATATGGTTGTATGGTAAAGTTGATGTGTTTTAAATCATTTATGTGAATTAAAGTGATAGTAAAGTAGATTTTGTGTAGTTTCCTTTATAGCTTGTACATCCCTATAGTTCACATTCTGGATACATGGTCAGACAGTGGGAATAACTGTACACGCCCTGAGCTGAGCGAAATTCGGATGATGACCTGTATTTCCGTTTTCCTAAACGGGCACAGTACAGAGGTGTGCAAATTATTAGACTCTATGCTAGTTTTCCAAATTTTCAGTTTTTCTTTTTCTGACTTTACAGTAAAACTGATTGTGTGGCATTTTTTCAAATGATTAAGAAAGAGTCCTAATTACATTTTCTCTTAGGAAACTGACAATAAAATGATTATTTTGGAATTTTCACTGATTGAGCAGCTTTGCTATTGCAGAATGTCACACGTTTTGTTTGTTTTCGATTACGTTATTCTAGGTTTCTGGCGAATTTAGTGCAAAAGGATTCGAAGTCTCTTATTGCTGATGGTTCGCTCTTGAACTATCCAAAGATTCGTGGACCATGAATTGAAATCACGTGATTTAGAGGGCACATTCCAAGCCATTGAAAAAAAAAACGAACCCAGCTCAGGAATCCCTCGGAATTTCCAATTTCGAAAAATTCCCTGCGCAATTCCTCATGGGAGAAGTTGTAAGTCCTTACTGGAGAAAATAACACCAAGTAGTGTAATAAAAGTAAAATACTGTAAAATGATTTTGAATGAAAAATTGTGACTGATTTTATTTTATTATTTTAGTCTTCTAGCGGAAAAACACTAGAAAATATAATGCCAAGTAATCTGTAATCTGTAAAAAAAAAGTCTTATTTATTTTGGTTTCTTTTGAATATTTGTTCCATGGATGTGTTTGGTGTCATTTTTGAGTTAAACGATGTATGATGGTAACATCAAATGAGGCGGCCTTATTTGTTTTTAGAAACTTATTAAGGTGGCTTTGGCTATAAACAAGTCTCAGTCTGAAGGTCGACTCCATACACAAATATGGGTGTACACTTATTTGAAGTCGTCGGATTTTTAAGAGCGATAAAAATCCCTCAGTATGCCTTCCTTCGGAGGGGAAGTAAAGCCGGCGGTTCCATGTCATAGATTTATGGCATGTAATAGAACTCTTCACTAACTACAATTAGTGAAGCAAAATTTGTAGGGTAGGATTGATCAATGCTCTAAAGTTCCAACGTTCGTCACCAGGTGCTGGTTGCAATGGCATCTATTAGTAGCCAAGTTCACAGCTAGGTGCCGTGGACAGTAGCATTTGCTAGCGAAAGTAGGAACTACTTGAAATTATCGTCTGCAGTCCTTACTTGAATTAAAACAGATAACACACACTAATGCAGTCATCACAATTAACTCCGTTTATCAGGCAGATTCTACACACACCCAAAGTACACGAGGCTTCATGACCGCGTTGTCGCAGCCCCTAAACTAAGGAAGCAACAGTTATTTCACATTTACCAGGAGCACGACATAATATGCATTTCATTGTTGGCGAGCCGCATGTCCCGGTTGTCATTCAGTGAGTAAAACACAATATGAGTTGCGTGAAAAATGAACCTGTGATGGAATAAAGATGTGCCGCCTCGTGAGTGAGTGATGCCCTGTCATATGTTTAAATTACTGTCGCTGTGGTCTATATCCATAATGAATATGTATGGGAACACAGGGACACTGCGCTAGGGCGATCGGGAGTACATGTACACCTCATAACAGATTTTAAATTAAACACACTGACGGCAAGCGCGTCAGATTTGGGCACTTGCAGAGATCCAACACGTTCTGATGACATCCATCCTATTATCCATGTCTATTGGTACAGGCTAGACTGACACAGATCTGATAGCTAGAGCGATTCACTGGATAGTTGCAAAGGTCCAACGATGTTCAATTTCCGGTTCCAGCAATAGCTATCACAAATATATGTGCATTTTCCTGTTTATTACCACAGACTAAACTGACACATCTGATGGTCAGAGCGTTAGACTGCATAGTTTCAGAGACCCGTGGGTAGATTATTGGCTGAGGAATAACCTAACCACCAAGGGAAGATGATTAAGAAAAGGAGATAAGTTTCGGACTGGAGAAAAAGGATAGGAAAATAGGAGGAGAGTCACACAAAAGTTATACATTTAACCTTAAATGCACTTAGAGGCGGTTGCCACCGCAAATTCGTTCTCTGATACCTAAAATGGGTAAGGGCTTGGTCTAAGCTGACGGGAAACACAACTAGGACTTGGGCGGTTTGCAAGAGAGTGGCTTTAGTATATTCCCTCTCAAGCATGCATCTGCTTACTATGGGGAAGGGTGGTGGTCTGGAAAGACTGAAAGTAACAGATTTATTGTGTGTCTGTTCAAAGAAATTCGTTTTTGCAAAGTAATTCGAAGAATGCCAATAATTTGAATCAGGTTTGGTATTTCCAGTTTTCGAAATTATGGAGTTCCTGAAAAGGCGACCAAGTGCTTCCAAGAAGGATAATGATAAAAAATTATACCTTGGGGAGTAATTTTGGTAAGTGGACCAATGGTTGCATTTGGGAATGGCTAAGCTTTTACTCAGCAAGGAGTCGGCTAAATGTTTAGACAAAAAGAAACACTTATCTTTTGGAAAACTAACCATAAGTTTTCGGAGAGGATCTCCACAAGCAGGTAGCTGGCGTAGCGAGCTTTACTTGCCTTACTGGCCAGTTAGAATTAGCTTTTAAAGCTAAGAGAAACTTTGACGAGATTACCACTAAGAGTTCTTGCTCAAATGCAACGAGTGGTGAAAGCCCTATCAATAGATTTAAGGGCATTGAGTAGGGAGAGCCAAGGAAGACAGGATTTTGCCTAACCGTTGTATTTGCGAAATGATAAATCCAAAAACAAATATTTAATTTATTTAACAAGGCAAAAGAAGTTGATAACTTTGACAAAGATTTTCAATTTGGTTAACAAATTTGGGGTCACAGACCTCAGAAAGCATTGAACGATTGCGCCAGGCAATTAACAATTTATGAGGTTTCGAACCTTATATATTTTCTAAAATCTTTGTAAGAAAAAAACAAAAAACAAATGAAGTGATTAAAATTTAACAATAAATAGAGTACAAGGTGTGTACTTTAAGAAATTCCTGAGAGAATATTCTAGAAAGAGTGACAACTTCGAAAATAACAATAAGAAAATCATGAAGAATAAGATAGAAGTTCCTACAACTTCTTATATTTAAGCTGAATTACTTTTGGTTACTATACAAATAAGGGCAGGTCACATACTGTGAAACCTGAAGAGAAATTCAAAAGGAAGGTTCTCGACCTCCTATGTTTAAGTAGGAATCACGAGCCAAATGAGGCAGTTTCCATTTCGTGAGACCTAGAAATAACTCACTCAAGAGTTGAAAGAATTGTATTTCCTGATTATAAGGTAGAAACAATATAAGCTTGAACCGTGTATAAAACACGTAGTTATACAGAAATTAATTAATGATGAAGAAGCAAGATGGAAGGGCACTTCGTTAGAGTGACACCTTATTGGAAGTGATTTAGATTTACAAATTTATTAATATGGTTTGTTAGTAGAAGGTTTAGGAAAGATCGATTGGGATTGAGGATAAATGTTAATGGCCTTATTTAATGTAAATGGACGATCGCGACGCGGTAGAAAAGTTGGACAAGCACTAGTTTTCACTATAGTCTGTTAAATAGATGAAAAGTTCACTGTAGAAACACGAAAGTTTATGGGAAAGAAAGTTGTTGCAATGATGAAAATAACTGGTTGCACTAGGTAGGCGAGAGTCTATTTCTTGAGAAGGTTGTGAATTACAATTAAATGCGCCATAGAACATTCCAACGGTGGAAGAAAATTCGCTATTGAGCTTTAATTCAGAAGTGAGATTCTTCAATTTTAAATAGTATTCTCACAAGTGAGTGAAAAATACATGACGGCAGGACTTGTAGATAAAGTACAGGATCTGGAAGGTTCCAGAACGATCTTAATAGAAGAATGGGGCCAAAGTTAATCCAGCGGAGGAACTAGCTTGGTAATTTATAGACAGCGAGTATTAGATAATATCCCACGTGGTGAGAAGATTTCTCATTTAACAAGCATAAGAAATGCTGCTTTTCACCAAGATTGGCTTAATTAGACAAAAGCCCAACATGGAAAATCCCGCGAAGGATGATTATTTCAACAAGATCGTTAAAAGCATGTAGACGTTAAAACCATGAAGATGAGGTTAAAACTTGAATTTTCTACTTAACTTTGCTGCAAGGCGAAAGTGAGGTTCTCCTTGATGTTTAAAGTTATCACATGGCGTGGAATCTAAAAAATGCCTCGTTAGGTCAGGAGGCTAGCTCTAGTTGAGCCTTAACTGAGTCGACGGCCGGCGCACAAGTGAGACCCACTCAGCGAAGCACAGAGAGTCCAAGGAAGGGAAAGGAGTGGGGGTAGGAGACAAAAGGAATACATATCAGAATAACCAACATAAGAAATTAAATTCTCTTGAGGAGATGGTCTTCAAAGAGTTGATATCAGGCGATACTAGCACAGCATGGTGAGTGAAAAAGGAGACGAAATTCTCTTGCCCATGGAGATAATAGCTGGCGATGGCAACGAGATCTGGTGGCCAGATGGAAAAGGAAGTCCTCTTGCACCAGGAAGAATTGAGGAGCTTCAGAGATTCGCTGCTAGATGACGCTAGGAGGGTCATGGAAGATATATATCTAGAACAGACTCACAAAAGATATAAGCGACATGACCACCAAAGAGAAAATAGAAGATCACTGTTGGTGTTTGACAAACAGGAAGGAATGAACAAGCAAAGAGCATTAAACTTTATATTCTCTCGTACCGTGTATTCCAAGAATACACCATACTGGGAGGGGAAAATACCAACAGAGAACAAATAAGCAGTTAGACATTTAATGGAAGAGGAGCGATCAAAGACAGGGGTCTTGTAATCGAACCGTTAGTGGTCAAGACTCTGACCACCCTGACTCTCCCATCTCTTCCAGGATAACACTCGGTCACTCTACCGGAGGTCCAGACAAGAGGGGGAGAAACATCCCTAACCAAGACCAAGTCCCCCACTTTAATGTCGGGACTGAAAAGAAACCACTTCTGCCTCCGTTGCAAGGAAGTTAAATATTCCAAGTTCCACCTCTTCCAAAAGGAATTACGAAGGGCTTCAAGTTTACGCCAAACGATAGGTAGATTAGAATCCCTGTAAGAATTGGGAAGAGGAGGAGGGGCAGAAAGAGAAGTGCCGATAAGGAAGTGACCAGGTGTGAGTGGAAGCAGGTCATCAGGGTCATTGGAAAGCGGAGTTAATGGGCGAGAATTAATGACACCTTCAATCACAAAATAACTAGAAGCTGAGGGAAATAAAGCACTAGTAAAGATTGCGATAAGATGCGAAAGAAGAATTAAAAGTTTAAACAAAGCGTATAGAAACAAGTACATCTATTAAGGATAAGAATATACCAAATAAACGAAGGAACTATGCGAGTAGAAAGCAAGAACGCCATAGGTAACAACAATCTAGTAGCCATAAACAATGACCTTAAGTTATAATAAATATCAAAGGGGTTACTCAGAAAAATACTTAAGTCAGCGAGAAACGTGACGTGGCAAGTATAAATACAAAAACACATCGAATGTAACGACAAGAAAAAACAAGTTTTTTCATCAATGAACAATAAAAGTGCAAAATATGTAAGCAGAGTGCAATACATATGCGCGTAAAGGATATGCAACGATGTTATGAAACAAGAATCGAAGCAGTTGTAGGATACGAGTCTGAACAAGTGGGAGATACAGGCAAGCGCGGCCTTGACCCACATAGTACAGAGAGATAAGGAATATAAATATCTGAAAGAGTCCTTGACCGGAACAAGTTTATTTTGGTGATGAGTTGAGCAGCTTCTGAACTTACGGAAGCGACTCGCAAGACAATGGTTGGCAATCAGCCAGAGTTGAGATAAGAAAAACTTGCTCTGACCTTTGGCAAGCATACAGGAAATAAACAGCAACTTGGCCTTGCTCAAGCTTGTATACAAACAAGATTGAAATACAAGCAGTTCGAAATAAACAAACAACACAAGTGAAATCAGCTGAAACTTAAAGCGGATATTCAGGTTAGACGGCATGCAGTCATTCGTGGCTTGGACGTGAAAAAACAATTTAGAGACATATGAAATAAAGTAAGAAATCAATTTCGCATAATTTTGAGGATTGGGGAATCCGACAATTTTCAACAGAAAAAAGCTTGATTCTTCCGAAATAGGAAGAGAAGCTGGGACATGGAGAAGGAGATTATGCGTAAGAATAGTTATTCTAGATGCTAGAGAATTCAGATTTTCAAGCGGTTTCAAAAGCGGCTTCCAATTGTGAGGAAGGGGGAAGGAGCCGGCCGTGGCCATCCTTCTAAATAGCGAAAGAAGTGAAACATAGCTTACAGCGAAGTGATGGAGACTGATAGCCATGGTTTTACACAAGGGGAAGATAGTTTTCGATAGAAAGTTTAAGCAATTACCTGCTATAAAAATGACATGAGAAGGTAAACGAAGTAACACAAGGTGAGGCGAACTTGAATGGCCATTTTATGCGAGAAGAAGGCAAAATCATTTAAACAACTCACAAAGGTGGCGTAGTTGTTTACGATGAGACATCGTTTCGGCAAGTGTTTTTCAAAAGTATCGAGATCGAAAACATAGGTGTTCTCTTTTTCAGAAAGGGGATTTATATCAGCAGTAACGAAATGACATTGCGATTTGGTTTGAAGACTGGGATGTTGGATTTCACCAGTAATAACCCAACCAAAATCGGTGTCTCTGGCGACCACGTTTGAAGATAACCTACGAACCTGTTTACGGAGGCAATTCTAAAAAACATTGGCACTGAAAAGTACATCAATGGGACCTTGAGCATTAAACTGAGGATCAGCTAACCTTAAGTGCGAAAGAATCTTTAAACTGGAAGTATTAATAGAGCTGCTAGGAGTGTCCTTGCCAATACTGGTAAGAATGAGACAGTTTAAGTTAAGATTGGTGTTTTTTTGGCAAAAGTCTCTGATTTTCAATTTTGAAGACTGCAAGACTTGAGTTTTCAAATTGTCAATGCCGGATACATTGATGGAAATAGGCGATGACGAAAGACCTAGTTTCTTAATTAACGATTGCGAAACAAAGTTGTGAGTTGAAGCGGAATCGAGAAGACCGCGGGTTCGAAACCAATTTCCAAATTTCTCTTGGATTTCGAATTGTACAGTGGACAAAAGGACTTGCGCACTGTGAGAAGTTTCGGCGTTAGAAATGCAGGAAGAAGCATTAGTTTGTTCGGAGCTGCTCTGCATGGAGTTTGAAGAAGTGGGTACTGATGACCTCGATTTATCATGAACGTGCAATAAATAATGGTGCGGTTCTTTACAATGGAAACAGAGGTTGGAAGACGTGCAGTTTGAAGAAGAATGCTTAGGTGACAAGCAGTTGAAGCAATATTTACTATTGAAGACAAACTTCTTTCTGTCTTCAACAGACAATTCTTTAAAGGATTTGCACGAGTACAAAGTGTGAAACTGTTTACAGAGCGTGCATTTTAAAGATTTGTTGAGCGGCCTGATATGTTCTCTTGGATTGTTGAAAGAAGCAGGACGGGATTGCTTGTTCTCGACAGATGGGGGCTGATGACCATTTGAAAAGACAAGTTTTTCTAAAAAATGCGACCCTTATTACTCGTTTCGACATTTTCGCACTGAAATGAGAGTGCTGTAAGGACTTGGCATCGGCTGTTGAGAAACGAGATGAGGTGTTCGAACGAGTATTCCTCCTTGCGAGCGAGTTCGATCTCCCAAGTCTATAAAGTCGAAAAATCGAATCTGGATGTAGCTAGATGAATGAGTATGGTGTCCCATGTTTGGACGGGCTGCTTAAGTTGATATAATGCTCTAACATTTAACTGCATAGAGTCTAACAGGTCTCTTAAAGAGGTGACGTCATTAGGTTTGACGGCTGGTAGGTTGAACAGACAGCGGATATGACGAGCTACACACAAACGTAAATTGCCATATCTCTCTTTAAGGAGATTAAAGGCGATGTGGTAGTTATCTGCGCTTAAAGGCAGTGACTGAACCAACGCCAAGGCCTCGCCTTCCAAAGACGTACGTAAGAAGTAGAATTTATGAATGTCAACAACGTCTGAGTTTTCATGAATAAGTGAGCAGTAAAGTTCATAAAAAGAATACCATTCACCTTCCTGGCCTGAGAAGTGAGGTAGGCTTATCTTTGGAAGTAACGGTTTCGGTTTATCCTTGTGAACTGAAGCGGGTGCGAACTGGGCCGGATTGATGACCCTAGTGTCCGGTTCTGAGATACTGCGGATCAGTTGGTGGGCCTTGGCAATCCCTTCAAAGTACAAGGGTTCGACCTCGTCCCGATCCGATTGAAGTTCTGGGCAAGCGGATTCAATCTCGGTTTGAGTTTGATCGTAATAATCATAGGACCGTTCGTATAACTTAAGGCGTTGTGTCAAGATATCTAAATCACACTCGGCGGGATTTAATTTGTTGATGAAATTTCTGAATCTGGTGAGTTGCCCTTTATAGGAAGAACGTCTAGCAATGAGAGTTTCATCTTTTTCAGTAGGAGCCATGACAAAGAAAATAGATTGAAATGTAACTCACGAAACTGTGGAACCTTGGAGATGCTGTCAAGCTGGCAGCAGCGAATAAGTAGAAAGAACGGGACACACCAAAAGAGACAGGAGCGGCCTCTTTCCCCTTCACAGGCTTTGCACGATGTAGTTATAGCTGAAAGATTCAAAGCAGATATTAATAATTTGCAAGGTATTGTCAAATAACCTCTGCAAAGGAACAACAAATTGGCTCTCCCGGGTTTCTGGTACCAAATGTTGGGCAGATTATTGGCTGAGGATTAACCTAACCACCAAGGGAAGATGATTAAGAAAAGGAGATAAGTTTCGGACTGGAGAAAAAGGATAGGAAAATAGGAGGAGAGTCACACAAAAGTTATACATTTAACCTTAAATGCACTTAGAGGCGGTTGCCACCGCAAATTCGTTCTCTGATACCTAAAATGGGTAAGGGCTTGGTCTAAGCTGACGGGAAACACAACTAGGACTTGGGCGGTTTGCAAGAGAGTGGCTTTAGTATATTCCCTCTCAAGCATGCATCTGCTTACTATGGGGAAGGGTGATGGTCTGGCAAGACTGAAAGTAACAGATTTATTGTGTGTCTGTTCAAAGAAATTCGATTTTGCAAAGTAATTCGAAGAATGCCAATAATTTGAATCAGGTTTGGTATTTCCAGTTTTCGAAATTATGGAGTTCCTGAAAAGGCGACCAAGTGCTTCCAAGAAGGATAATGATAAAAAATTATACCTTGGGGAGTAATTTTGGTAAGTGGACCAATGGTTGCATTTGGGAATGGCTAAGCTTTTACTCAGCAAGGAGCCGGCTAAAAGTTTAGACAAAAAGAAACACTTATCTTTTGGAAAACTAACCATAAGTTTTCGGAGAGGATCTCCAAAAGCAGGTAGCTGGCGTAGCGAGCTTTACTTGCCTTACTGGCCAGTTAGAATTAGCTTTTAAAGCTAAGAGAAACTTTGACGAGATTACCACTAAGAGTTCTTGCTCAAATGCAACGAGTGGTGAAAGCCCTATCAATAGATTTAAGGGCATTGAGTAGGGAGAGCCAAGGAAGACAGGATTTTGCCTAACCGTTGTATTTGCGAAATGATAAATCCAAAAACAAATATTTAATTTATTTAACAAGGCAAAAGATTTTCAATTTGGTTAACAAATTTGGGGTCACAGACCTCAGAAAGCATTGAACGATTGCGCCAGGCAATTAACAATTTATGAGGTTTCGAACCTTATAAATTTTCTAAAATCTTTGTAAGAAAAAAAACAAATGAAGTGATTAAAATTTAACAATAAATAGAGTACAAGGTGTGTACTTTATGAAATTCCTGAGAGAATATTCTAGAAAGAGTGACAACTTCGAAAATAACAATAAGAAAATCATGAAGAATAAGATAGAAGTTCCTACAACTTCTTATATTTAAGCTGAATTACTTTTGGTTATTATACAAATAAGGGCAGGTCACATACTGTGAAACCTGAAGAGAAATTCAAAAGGAAGGTTCTCGACCTCCTATGTTTAAGTAGGAATCACGAGCCAAATGAGGCAGTTTCCATTTCGTGAGACCTAGAAATAACTCACTCAAGAGTTGAAAGAATTGTTTTCCCTGATTATAAGGTAGAAACAATATAAGCTTGAACCGTGTATAAAACACGTAGTTATACAGAAATTAATTAATGATGTACACTTCGTTAGAGTGACACCTTATTGGAAGTGATTCAGATTTACAATTTTATTAATATGGTTTGTTAGTAGAAGGTTTAGGAAAGATCGATTGGGATTGAGGATAAATGTTCATGGCCTTATTTAATGTAAACGGACGATCGCGACGCGGTAGATAAGTTGGACAAGCACTAGTTTTCACTATAGTCTGTTAAATAGATGAAAAGTTCACTGTAGAAACACGAAAGTTTATGGGAAAGAAAGTTGTTGCAATGATGAAAATAACTGGTTGCACTAGGTAGGCGAGAGTCTATTTCTTGAGAAGGTTGTGAATTACAATTAAATGCGCCATAGAACATTCCAACGGTGGAAGAAAATTCGCTATTGAGCTTTAATTCAGAAGTGAGATTCTTCAATTTTAAATAGTATTCTCACAAGTGAGTGAAAAATACATGACGGCAGGACTTGCAGATAAAGTACAGGATCTGGAAAGTTCCAGAACGATCTTAATAGATGAATGGGGCCAAAGTTAATCCAGCGGAGGAACTAGCTTGGTAATTTATAGACAGCGGGTATTAGATAATATCCCACGTGGTGAGAAGATTTCTCATTTAACAAGCATAAGAAATGCTGCTTTTCACCAAGATTGGCTTAATTAGACAAAAGCCCAACATGGAAAATCCCGCGAAGGATGATTATTTCAACAAGATCGTTAAAAGCATGTAGACGTTAAAACCATGAAGATGAGGTTAAAACTTGAAGTTTGTACTTAACTTTGCTGCATGGCGAAAGTGAGGTTCTCCTTGATGTTTAAAGTTACCACATGGCGTGGAATCTAAAAAATGCCTCGTTAGGTCAGGAGGCTAGCTCTAGTTGAGCCTTAACTGAGTCGACGGCCGGCGCACAAGTGAGACCCACTCAGCGAAGCACAGAGAGTCCAAGGAAGGGAAAGGAGTGGGGGTAGGAGACAAAAGGAATACATATCAGAATAACCAACATAAGAAATTAAATTCTCTTGAGGAGATGGTCTTCAAAGAGTTGATATCAGGCGATACTAGCACAGCATGGTGAGTGAAAAAGGAGACGAAGTTCTCTTGCTCATGGAGATAATAGCTGGCGATGGCAACGAGATCTGGTGGCCAGATGGAAAAGGAAGTCCTCTTGCACCAGGAAGAATTGAAGAGCTTCAGAGATTAGCTGCTAGATGACGCTAGGAGGGTCATGGAAGATATATATCTAGAACAGACTCACAAAAGATATAAGCGACATGACCACCAAAGAGAAAATGGAAGATCACTGTTGGTGTTTGACAAAGAGGAAGGAATGAACAAGCAAAGAGCATTAAACTTTATATTCTCTCGTACCGGGTATTCCAGGAATACACCAACCCGACGGTCAAATTTCATGTTCTTACAACGGCTGTCATAAGAATGAATGTTCCCTGTTAATTGGCACTGCCTAGACTGACATGTATCTGACGGTGAGAGCGTTAGACTGCATAGTTTTAGATCGAGGTTTTACAAGTCTAGGACTAACCTAGTCCGGATTAAATTTAAACCTGGAGTTAAAATTGCATAGCTAGGTCAATTCATAGTTCAATGCATTGATTACGAAGATTGGTTTATACTTTCCGTTGTTCTGCGTCATTTACCGACGGCCGTGGATATTTATATCAAGAAATGTATTCCTAAACTACCAGTGTGAAAGACGTTTAAAATCTCTAAAAGCTAATAAAGTACATGTATAATTAAGTATTTATTTTATTTGGATTTAAAATATTTGTATACATCTAAATATATAGAGTATTTAGACAATAATGATAGAAAAATTGTCTTAGGCCAATAATTCTTGCATATAATTGGCAGTCGGAGCCATCTGGAGAGAACGCCAACTTGATTTCAAAACTCTCCGTATGGCGCTACGTGTCTGCCATGTATTTCACAGTTCACGTAACGCTACCTATGAATACGATAGTGTACCTCAGAGCTGGGGCTCGTGAGGTAAAACTGAAAGAAGAAGTGGGTTCGATTCTTAGCTTAGCCATGCTGGAAGTTGTTCTCTGTGGTTTCCCACTGCTACTCTAAGCAAATGCCGGAATGGTTCCTAACTTAAGGCTACGGCCGGCTCCTTCCCAAGCCTCGCCTGTATTACAAATGCAAACACTAATACAGCCCAATAACACAGGTAATCAGACAAAATTACTCACACACCCAAGTACACGGGGTTAAATGACCACTAAAAAGTTTCTAAAATGGTATTGTGTAATATACTGTAGTTGATTCGTCTGGTTTACAATTGTCTGTTAGGTAGTCAGCCCGAAGGTACCACCGTTAGGTTATGTGGGTAGATACCCATATAAAACCCAAGGCAGCGCTATATTGAGGCGAACTAGGCAAGACGAGGAGTGTGGTAGTTGGCCATTCCGTTCCTCACTAACAATAAGTCAGATCAGCAGTACTAACCCTATGAGAAGTTCGTCAGTGTATAAATATGTGTAGTGTGGATGCTGTCTTTTCTACAATACCTACCATACAATACATAAGTAAATAAGCGGTATTACGCGTAGGTTAACGGCGTTACTTTAGAGAGGATTAAATTACTTGTTTGTGGCTGTATGGAAATCTTTTGCATTTATTTTGTGGCATTAAAAAATTATGTTGGCTATAGAATTGTTACCGGTACGTAAGAACTCCCCTTCAGTTCTAGTAATTTAATAAAGTATTGCCCTATTGCTTCACTTATCCACAGTACATACAGGTAATGTGCCCTATACCAATATCGGGGAACATTTACTCCAACACATTTTACATTAAATGAAATGTGCAACATTGCAAATAATGGTTGCACTCTACACGACGCCGTAACCACCATTTCGAAACACAGTAGAAATAAATAACTTTGACCAATTGCATGTTGCCGAGTGTCGCTTAGTGCAAACTGACGTCTGCAAAAATACGTCGGTTGAGGAGAAGTTCGTTTTTCATCTGTCGGTATAACTGAACTCCGCGGGTAATGCCTTACACTGCTTTGTACGCCACCTAGAAGTGACTACTTTCAGTCGAATACATGAAACGACACGCTTAGTACCTATGCGAATTCAGGTAACCTTTCGACTGAAAGTAGTCGACTATCTAGTCGATAGTTTCTTCCAACGAATGACTAGTCAGTCGATGGTTAAAAGTAGTCGATAGTCCCATCTCTAGTAGAGATCTTCCCATTGAAATATGACGGATGATTTGAAACGAAACCGCGGCAGTAAATTCGTAAAATGTGAAATAGAGTGCTTAACGCGACTAGTGTCAAAATATCCGCAGGTTGAAAGCAAATTACACGACAGAGCGAACGAAGTTATCAATAAACAAGAAGTTCCGTGAAGAACTATACAGCCTACTTTTCATGCCAATGATTATTCTACAGTATACGAACCTATCTAGAATAATGACGAAATTAAGTTGGTAATATCGAAATATCTAATTAGTTCAAAATATACCTGGTATGATGTAGCCTAATAGAGCACTACAGTTGGCAGCCCTGGTGACTGAATATATTCTTTGTTCCATCTCTTTAGGTACAGAATACAAAATTTGGTTGAAGTCCAATGGACGTTACATGCAGTTAGACACTGGATCTATCAGCACTCGTAAAAGCATGTTGCCAACAATACCGTACGTGTTCTGGTCAGAAATAATCTGAAATATTATGCTATCTTGTTGTGCCAATTTTGGATGAAATCCATTTGTTAGTATAGAAGTTACATGTATTTTAAAATTGGATATATCAGCAGGCATAGAATCATGTTGGCAGCACTGCCTTGTATTAATTACTCCAAATTAATCTAGAATGTCAGGTACTATACGTGTGCAAAGTATAGAGCCGTTGGCTTGCATACTTTCTGATATATTGATATTAGGGTTAAAGAAATATAGACAGCATTTATTAACAGTTGGCAGCCCTGATTGCTGTTAAGAATACTTATAGTCATATCTGTTATGGTACACATAGCACATACGAAATTTGGTTGAAATCCAACTGATAGTATAGAAGTTACATGTATTTAAAAATTGGTACTATCAGCAGGCTTATAACCATGTTGGTAGGACTGACGTATATAAGTTACTCCAAATTAATCTAAAATGTCAGAATATACGTGTGCATAGTTTAAAGCTGTTGGCTTGCATACTTTCTGATATATTGGTATTTGAATAAAAAAAAATAGAGAGAGCAATTATTAACAGTTGGCAGCCCTGGTGGCTCGTAAGAATACGCCTAATCATATCCGTTTATGTACAGATATTACATACAAAATTTGGCTAAAATCCAATTGATAGTGTAAAAGTTATATGCATTTAAACATTGGACCTATCAGGAGGCTTAAAATTATTTTGGTAACACTGTCATGGTTGGCCTCCTGGAAATTAAACTGAAATTGTATTATCTACATGTGTGCCAATTTTGGAATAGCTCCCCTGTATACCTTGCAAGATATCCAACATGGAGCTCAAATTTCTAGTGCGTTTTTTCAGCAGTTGGTAGCACTGACATCATTTTCAAATATGGACGTGAGATATTCCGGTGCACATCTTTACTCATACTAAATTTGGTTTTGATTGCTGCAGCCGTTTAGGAGTTGATAGGGGGGGACACACACACAGCCAGACAGACAGACAGAAGGACAGACAGACAGAGAGACAGACAGACAGACAGAGAGACAGACAGACAGACAGACAGACACACATTTGCCCGATCTCACAAGACTACTTTTTCCTCATTTTTGCAAAATGTGAAAAGTAGGCTAAAAAGCGGGTTTAAATGTCTGTGCCGAGTACAACTCCGATTCCCAGAATTCAAAACGTACTGAGGAATAGCTGCGGAACGCTTGGAAACTGATAAAAAGAGAAAGAAAGTCCCAGCTTGCCGAAGAGCGTAGGAAGAAATCTCTAACCGGTGGTGGACCCTCTCCCAGACCACGAGGGATACCGAATATGATAAGTTGGTTGATGATGTGTTAGCGGACCAGCAGCCATCGGAAGATATTCCTGATGATGACGACATAGGTACCGTAACGAATATTATTGAATTAGTATTATATTTACAGTGGAACGTGGCTAATATGAACTTCTTTAATTCGAATTTTTCTCTTGGTCCCTAGCATTTTATATACAATCAACGCTAAAAAATCGTGGTTAATTCGAATTATATTTTGGATAATTCGAAGTTTTTACGTGTAAAAAGCCGATCGGAAGCCAAACAGTTGGGTCAGGAATTCCTGAAAAACGACGTATCGTTGGCATGCGGCACCTACTCAATGGATTTGCCTACATGACTAACAATACCCCCTGCGACGCTACTTCCAAGGTCAATGCACAACCCCTCCCCCTCCCATTGTTTTGCAACGCTCCACATCTCATAACTCATAACTGTGTCATCCCTTACACCTGTCTGGTAGTGCGTGCTGACTGGTCTGATTAGACTTGTGGTTGTTGTTTAGAAGTTTGGTTTTGCCTGTGTTTTAACCCTTTATAGGGCAAAAGACTTGGGGTAATTTTTTTTGCACATTTGTAATTGGGGGTGATAGATGAGTAGGAATATGCAACAATTTTATGGGTGTGGATTCTATTTTATGAAATATGGGGTGGGAAATTATTATACCACTGCCCACACCCGGCAGTACGTTTTCTTAAATGAACAATGGGGTAATAATCTCCCACCTCCAAATTATGATGATACTGTGTTTATCACTCAATAATGAGGTTTATTTAACAGCATACAATATATAAAAAACACCCATCACGCTCTATAATTTTTTTAAACGTAACTCCCACGCAACGTAAGGTCAGTGACCTATAACATCTTTGCTGAAAACTGCACAAAAAATATAAAAGTGATTTTGGATTGTTAAAAGTTAGTATATTCGATTATAATTCAATAATTTCAAAATAGTATTTACTAAAAACCCAGAAAATTAATTTTAAAAATCTTCTATTTTAATGGCAAACACCCTGAGCAGGATAATTGTTTCCATTCTAGCTGAAATATATTTACTCAAGTGACCAAAACCATTATTAACATTGTATTTCAGTTATATACCAACGTTTGAAAATCTCTTATCTTCAATAAAAACACATGCTTCTGTAAAACAATGCATTTCTTTCACTCAACACAACGGAACTGGCGAGCACGTGCTCCGTGGAGACCACTGGAATATATGCTTCCCACCTTTGGTTTCTGATGACAGCATACATCAAATTAATGGGTTTTCAATATTTCTGTGCAGCTAGCTTGTGGATGCATGTGGAACTGCTTGAAATGAAAGGGGTGGGATGATTCTCTCCCTAACACCGTTCTATAAATACATGGCGGGAATATGGTATCCCAAAGACCTATAAAGGGTTAAAGTGTGTGTACAGAACTAAGATGTCGTCATCAAAGCCTCGGGTTCCATAAACAACGTTGACTTTGGCGGAGAAAATAGTGGTGATTAAAGAAGTGGAAAAGGGAATGAAGGAAAAAATCTGAAATTGCAAAGGCTCTCGGGATTCCCCCAAACACGTTGTCAACATACCTAAAAAATAAAGACAAAATTCTCGGTTATGAAAATGAGAGTGGCAAAGGCCGATAAAGGTTGAGGGAACCGGAAAATTTGAATTTGAATATTTTCTCTACCCTTTTCAAAGAACTTTCATAATTCGAATTTTTGGATAATTCGAAATTTTTTACTGGTCCCTTGAGGTTCGAATTATCCAAGTTTCACTGTATTTATTAGCCTGTGACAAATTATAATAACTCTCAGTCCGTTTGTTGACAACACACGGACTACTTTAACCCCTTTCCGTTCCCCATTTAACAGTCCAGTGGTCGCGTGGTACAGGTGTAGCCTACACCATATATTTTCTTGTTTTTTTTCACCAGTTTTCACTTTACTTCTATGCTGGTGGGTGGAATGAAAACTTTATGGAAAATCGGAGACTATTTTGTGTTTTGATGCATCTAAACCGGGTTTTCCATAGCCCAAAATCCCTTTCTGAGCTTGATCTTGTGCGTTTTAGAGCGCTCTGTTAACGCATCTGAGAAGGCGTCACAGGGTTTGTAAATGGTGTCATTAGAAACGAATTGCATCGGTAGCCGCTGTCTCCAATCCTACCATTGAATCATTTCGTTCGAAACTTGCATACAGTGAAGAGTTTTGAAATATTCTAGAATCATGTGTGCTTTCCTTCCATCTGGCAACGATGCATGTAAATTCGTTTTCCGCGCCTGTAGCAGCAAGCAAGGAAAGTAGCCTTTTCGATTTCGATACTCCTCTTTGTCATCGGTTGAGGGACAAACGACTGGGATATGTGTCCCATCTATGCAACTCAACACACCTGGAAAAAGCGTATCGTCTATAAAAAATTGTTTTGTTGTAACTGCATATTCATTGGTAGGGAACTGAATGTATTCTGATCACAGTCGTCCAAAAATTGCCGTGGCTACTTGGTGAACGTACCGACAAGCTGATGATTCAGAAACTTCTAGATCACCAGTTTCACGATGCAATGTACCGCTTGCAAAAAATCGTAATGCTACAAGCACCTTTTTCCTAATAGGAGTTGAGCAGCCCCTTGTGGTATTTCTGTATAAAATGGGAGTAAGATCTCGAATAAGGTGATTGGAATTTTCCTTTGAAAAACGATATCGGTCAATAAACTCGTGTTCCGACAAATAAACAAATGGATTACTATCTATTTGTTGTTGAATACTAGGTCCTTGAGCATGTACATAGTCCACATAATCCAAATAATCCATTTTCACTTCACAGATTACGCACTGATACGTGTAAGCTGCCGTTTCTAATTAGTTGCGGACTTAAATTAATCCTGCTCGTTCGCGGGTCCATATGAAGCGTTATTATAATCCTGAATTAAGAGATTTTAGTCCAGTTTTCGACCCAGCAAGACTCGCGAACTAAAATTAGTCTGGAGTTAATAGAAACCTTCACCCAGCAAGCAAAATGTTTAAGTCCAGGTTTTAAACGACTTTTAGTTCTAGACTAGAGTTAATCCACGACCCAGCAACCGCCCCTTAGAGATCCAACGTTCAAATGTCAGTTCTAACAACATATAGTAATACAACGCCTGAACCGGAACTACTTCACTTTGGCCCAGTTGTACGAACTCAGGTTATCCATCGGAACAGCTATACCTGGGCTAGCGTCTTCCTTGGTGTATCTCCAAGTGTGGGTTGTACGACAAGATTCTATTTCGGGGCTCGCTATTCCATGTTTGTCTGAGAGACTAGCTAACTTTGTCGACATATTGATACGAAATATGAACGTCTTTGGAAACAGATGAATAACGAATTGACCACTGCGATACCCCACACGAGAGGCCGTGAGATTGGTTGGTTCCTCAGCTTAGGGGCTGCGACAACGCGGTCAAGTAGCCCCGTGTACTTTGGGTGTGTGTAGAATCTGTCTGAAAACCGGTGTTAATTGTGATAGCTGTATTAGTGGGTGTATTTGTTTTTTAATTTAAGTACTGAACCCTTTAGTATTGCAGTGTTTATATGCAAGAATCTTGATCAAGGGATCGCGCTCAGTTCATAGTGTGATGTTTACGTTCGCCAAACAACATGCTCTACTGAGGTAAGGGTCATAGGATTAAAACTATAATTAAGAAAGGAAGTGACAAAGCGTAAAATAATAACATAATTTAATGACTATTAGTGCAAAAAATGAATATAGACAACAACAATAATAAAATTCCTCCCTGAATCTTCCCATGACAGAAATATTTATCAAAAGTTGAGGAGTCAGACGGATCTCCCCCTTATAAAAAAATGTGGATCCAAGTTCCACTAACTTGCATTGGATTTTATGTATGTGTAATGACTAACTACGAGGGATGAGTACTTGGATGACTGTTCGTTTACAGCGGGTTAACAGCCACGATGCTTACGAACAATCATCTCGTAAGTCAACGTTTACGGATATGGGACATGACACTAATAAAAACCCTTAAAAATTAATGCTGACATACAATCTAAAATCTACTATTTACAGGAATCTCCCTCGAGACCCTCCTTCAATGCGATGACGCATCTGACAAATAAGCTGCCAACAACGGCCAATCGCTCAATACACAAACAAGGAAAAGACAGCATCGCACGTGACTGCACGGGTCACTAATACGGAACATAAACATGGCATGAAACCAACAACAACAAAAGCCTGACCGGCTGAGATTACTTTATATGAACAAAAATGCATGTTAAGCTAACGCTTCGGAGATTATAGTGATTCGTAGGCAACTCCCATTTATTTAACAATTTTTACCATTGATCAGTTCTTATTCTGTATTTCAAGTAATTTTACGGAGCCAACATTCTCCACTAATGACCTCGATGCAATCCTTTTCAGCCCGCCTTGTGAAACAACTTCCCCTTTCCTCACTCTCGTCATCGTCCAGCTCCAGTGTGTAAAAATAACCTGACCAGCTGCCCGGTTATCTCGTAGAATCAACAGCAACAAATCTCAACCACATAAACATATGGTAAGACCTTAATCAAAATAGCCACATATGTCCTCGCAAGGTAACCATATGGACTTGGCACCAAGCTGACAGAAATCAGTCTACGCTGAAATTCCCGCTTGTAATGACCAATAAAATACACACACACACACTGCTGGGAATGACATAACATATTTCACACAGGTCGGCTGAATCAGATCCTCACAATCTATTTAAAAAAAATATTAAAAACCTACGAGAGAGCTGACTGCTCACCGCGCCAACACGCATTGCTCCAACGGCAATAAACTCACTGAATCTGATCAATAATAAACATTACAAGATTAATTTACCCTCCAATCTACTGCATGATTATACTAATTCAGTCCTACTTCTGAAACACAATATATCTCCGAGAGACGCTTCTTAATCGCACTACGTAAACATATGCGAACACGGTCGTCCACATAGCCACGTTAGTTAAAACAAACAAACAAGAACTTGTGACTGATAAAATATGTGCGAGCTGTTTCCATGCAAAAGGTGTGTCAGATCAAAACTAAATACACTACGTTAATCAACACAAGCAAGATATTTACAAACAAAATATGTCCCATATACCATAAGTTAATTTGTCAGATAATAAGAATATTATTCAGTACTCATCCTCGGCCAGTCGCCGTCAAAGAACATCTGCAGCCATCTCCCTATTTAAATGCTGCTTAGCTCGTCTCAAACATCTCGACGGGGTGTTGACAGTTCCAAACTTCTTCCAGGATAAGCGATGTCATCTCTCGTAAAAAGTTATAGATTATTACACACTCGATATCTGACTACTAAATTCGCCGTTTCAGGTACTTATTTCCCCAGAACAGTCTGTTGGCGAATTGTCGATGATACTGTCCCTACAAAATAGTACTGTGACTATCTATCACTGAATTAAACACATTTATAAAAATCTTTGTCCTCATGACACGCAAAGTACAGTAATAACCTGTGTCCTCGACACACCAAATGTAATAACAACCTGTGTCCTCCGACACACACAATGTAATAATAATGTCTTGGCTCTTCACGCCACTTATAAATGAACTGGCCCTAGGTATCGATAGGGGGGGAAATTATATAAAAAATTCTCAAAATAATAGTGGTACAGGAATGAAACAAATATCACTGAACTCGTAAAATTGCGCAGGTCAAGAATATGCCCATTAATCCTAGAATCGATCGTAGAGATGTTGTCTAGCCGATCTCCCGCGTTAATGCTGGCTATCGCGTGCCCAAGCTAGACTTGGCGCGTTCGTAAGCATTCATCTCTCATTGGCTCCACTTTTTCAATAACTTCGCGGTTTTTATCAGACCTCGGCCTCGTAGGAGTGTCCAGTATTATCATCAGCCACTCACGTTACTGCATTATATTTTTTCTAGGCGCGAATATTGCAATGAACATACCATAAGCGTGTCTCACCACGCGTCCTTCTATTTTGAGGTAGCCACCACCTGTCCTTCTGAAACATTGCTAGGGTCTTTCTTTTCACAATCTTAAAGTATTTAGCCTTTTGTCAAACTGCTGCAGGTATGTCCCAACTGTCTCCAACAAATGCTTGAAGTTTCCTCATCTTCGTCTGGCTATTTCATGACGCTGGTGGAAATATTAATTAATTGTAGAAATAAAACATCGAATCATTTATCCATCAGAGGATAAAGGGTTCAGTACAGACTGCAACTTGGAATTTTTCAAATAGTTCCTACTTTTGCCGCCAAGCGCCACAGTCAACGACTACTAGGCAACGTTCAGAACTTAGCTACTAGACGCCACCGCAGTCGGCTCTCGGCAACGAACGTAGAAACCTAAGAGCGTTATTTACATTCTTAACCTATCCAATTTAGCTTCACACAGGTGTAATTAGTGGAAGGTTCTTTAGCATGCCATAAATCTATGACGTGGGACCGCCGGCTTTACTTCCCCTCTGAAGGTAGGCATACTGAGGGATTTTTAACGCTCTTAAAAATCCGACGACTTCGGCCGGATTTGAACCCGCAATCTTGGGCATAGAAGCTCAGCATGCTACCAACTACGTCACCGAAGCCGCTGGCCGTGAGATTAACAAACATAATAAATACATGCATTGGTTACGAGTCAGTAAATAATAGTATATCGTATATATAATGCACACTAATATAGCCTATCCAAGAAATAAGTACCGGTAGGTGCAGGCTAGGCTACTACATGTTATCATAAATTTTACCTGACAGTCATATGTTCCAGTCGATCGATAATTTGATCTAATAACCTCAAAACTGTGTCTTTTCCCAGTCTGAACCGTATAAAGAGTTCATTTTCATCACAGTTCTGAATATGATCCGACCTCCGTCTGATTTTCTTTGTTTTTTTCCATAGTAGTAATATTCTTTCTAATAAGGGATCCTTTTTTTTATTTTTTATTTAGCCAATTTACCCTCTAGGTTGGAGGTTTCCCACGGACTCACTCGGAACTCACCACTACCGCCTCTATGGGCAGTGTCCTGGAGCTTGGAACATCTGGTCAGGATGGATACAACTGGGGAGTTGTGATCAGCACTTCGCCCAGGCGGCGAACAGGTGCCTCATGAGGGAGGGGAAGGGATGGAAGACTGGGATGGATAGGCTAGGAAGAGGGAAGGAGGCGGCCGTGGCCTTAAATTAGGGACCATCCCGGCATTTGCCCGAAGACGAAGTGGGAAACCACGGAAAACCACTTCGATGGATGAGGTGGGAATCGAACCCCCTCTAATCATTTGGACCACCCGAGGCTGAGTAGACCCCGTTCCAGTCCTCATACCACTTTTGAAATTTCGTGACAGAGCCGGGAATCGAACCCAGGACCTTCGGAGCGGCAGCTAACCATGCTGACCGCTAAGCGACGGAGGCGACAATAAGGGATCCTCTAAATTAATTCCTGGCATCTCCAGCATGAATGCTCTCTTGAATATGAGTAGCCTACACTCTTGACTGACACGAAGTTACGCTTAATACCCTGTCCAACCAAGGATCTCCCCCAAATGATTACCGGTACATATAAAAGATAATGCAGAAACACCAAACAGCAAAAAAGTTGGACATGGAGGGATTCGATCCGCAAACATTGCAACTGTCCTTCCTGAGTCCGGCACGGTGGCCACCACACCACCGCGACCTCACGTGACTCTGTGAAGACTGGGCATATGATGCTTACGTACGCAATGTCGGTGACATGCTTTCGTAATTTTCTGTAAAATTTATGTATGTAAATACTATGCTGCTATTAAGATTGTATATTTGCATGTACTTTTATGAATATTTCACTGGAATTAAGCGTTTGCGATTAATTAACTTCGGATGTTATTGCAGTCTCTCCCGTCCGCCATATACTAGACCTATATAATTGGTATAAGAAGATAGGTCGCCATTCCATGCCCGGATAGCTATGCCGTCGTTTATACCTCTATTATCGCTTATACCAATGTCGTACAACTCAATTCTGCGTTAACTACGGAGATAACTTTAGCCGAGATATAACCCGAGTTCGTACAACTGGCCCTTTATGAGCTTGCACTCTCACGTCCCCTAAACTAACCTAACCTAATCCAGACCCCGCTCTTACAGGATACTGCCACATAGATTGATTGAAGAAGTCAAAATGGCAGCCAGGGATTCCCTTCCACCGGACCGTGTTGGCCTATGTGGACCTCAAGGCCATGCAACGTCACGAGGGGAACATTCATCAGGGGTCGCTATCCTAGGAGTGTGAAAAATATCTAAATTTCAGAAAATTCCAGTAAATTTCATGACCCTGATGTTGGTACCCCACCGTCACTGAGTCTCCATAACAATTTTATTTCATTGGCCATTACGCGCTAAAATTTCAAATCTCGCGTTAAAATTCTAAAAAAAATCTAGGGGATTTAGCGATTTATCAAACACCTAGGTGTGTTACTCCTGATGGGAATCCCACTGGTGACGTCACTAAGTCTCGATGGCTACTCATTTTTGTTTATTGTAGTGCCAAAATTCAAAATATAGAAGGTTTGGAGGTTTTTCACACCCCTAGGATGGCTATCCCTAATAGGAATTACATGATCTTGAGGTTAACACCGGCCAACAACTGGGTAAAGTGACAGGGAATCACTGGTTGCCATTTGTTTTTTTTCAATCGATGATCAATCAATCAATCAATCAATCAATAATCAAATACCGTAATCAATTGGTCATCTTGAAAGAGACGCGGGTTGGGTGAGTTTAGTTGAGTTGAGGTTAGGTTAGGTTAGTTGAGGAGAGGTGAGGTGAGGTGAGGTGAGGTGAGGTGAGGTGAGGTGAGGTTAGGTTAGGTGAGGTGAGGTGAGGTGTGGGTGGGTTAGGTTAGGATAGGTTAGGTGAGGTAAGGTAAGGTGAGGTAAGGTGAAGTTAGGTTAGGTTAGGTGAGGAGAGGTTAGGTGAGGTGAGGTGAGGTGAGGTTAGGTTAGGTTAGGTTAGGTGAGGTGAGGTGAGGTGAGGTAAGGTGAGGTGAGGTGAGGTAAGGTAAGGTGAGGTTAGGTTAGGTTAGGTTAGGTGAGGTGAGGTTAGGTGAGGTAAGGTTAGGTTAGATGAGGTGAGGTGAGGTGAGGTGAGGTAAGGTGAGGTGAGGTGAGGTTAGGTTAGGTTAGGTTAGGTTAGGTGAGGTGAGGTGAAGTGAGGTAAGGTGAGGTTAGGTTAGGTGAGGTAAGGTGAGGTGAGGTTAGATTAGGTTAGGTGAGGAGAGGTGAGGTAAGGTGAGGTGAGGTAAGGTAAGGTGAGGTTAGGTTAGGTGAGGTGAGGTAAGGTGAGGTTAGGTTAGGTTAGGTTAGGTGAGGTGAGGTTAGGTGAGGTTAGGTTAGGTGAGGTGAGGTAAGGTGAGGTAAGGTGAGGCAAGGTGAGGTTAAGTTAGGTTAGGTGAGGTGAGGTTAGGTGAGGTAAGGGAGGTAAGGTGAGGTAAGGTGAGGTAAGGTTAGGTTTGGTTAGGTTAGGTGAGGTGAGGTGAGGTTAGGTTAGGTGAGGTGAGGTAAGGTGAGGTGAGGTGTGGTAAGGTGAGGTTAGGTTAGGTGAGGTGAGGTGAGGTTAGGTTAGGTTAGGTTAGGTGAGGAGAGGTGAGGTAAGGTGAGGTGAGGTGAGGTAAGGTGAGGTTAGGTTAGGTGAGGTGAGGTAAGGTGAGGTGAGGTGAGGTTAGGTGAGGTTAGGTTAGGTGAGGTGAGGCGAGGTTAGGTTAGGTGAGGTAAGGTGAGGTTAGGATAGGTTAGGTTATATTAGGTTAGGTTAGGTGAGGTGAGGTGAGGTTAGGTGAGGTGAGGTAAGGTGAGGTAAGGTGAGGTAAGGTTAGGTGAGGTGAGGTAAGGTGAGGTAAGGTGAGGTAAGGTGAGGTTAGGTTAGGTTAGGTGAGGTGAGGTTAGGTGAGGTGAGGTAAGGTGAGGTAAGGTGAGGTGAGGTTAGGTTAGGTTAGGTTAGGTGAGGTGAGGTAAGGTGAGGTGAGGTAAGGTGAGGTGAGGTTAGGTTAGGTTAGGTTAGGTTAGGTTAGGTTAGGTGAGGTTAGGTTAGGTTAGGTTAGGTTAGGTTAGGTTAGGTTAGGTGAGGAGAGGTAAGGTGAGGTAAGGTGAGGTGAGGTAAGGTGAGGTGAGGTAAGGTGAGGTTAGGTTAGGTGAGGTGAGGTAAGGTGAGGTGAGGTAAGGTGAGGTTAGGTTAGGTTAGGTTATGTGAGGTGAGGTTAGGTGAGGTTAGGTTAGGTTAGGTTAGGTTAGGTTAGGTGAGGTAAGGTGAGGTAAGGTGAGGTTAGGTTAGGTTAGGTGAGGTGAGATGAGGTTAGGTGAGTTGAGGTAAGGTGAGGTAAGGTGAGGTGATGTTAGGTTAGGTTAGGTTAGGTGAGGTGAGGTAAGGTGAGGTAAGGTGAGGTGAGGTTAGGTTAGGTTAGGTTTGGTTAGGTTAGGTTAGGTTAGGTTAGGTTAGGTTAGGTGAGGTAAGGTGAGGTTAGGTTAGGTTAGGTTAGGTTAGGTTAGGTTAGGTGAGGTAAGGTGAGGTGAGGTTAGGTTAGGTGAGGTGAGGTGAGGTGAGGTTAGGTGAGGTTAGGTTAGGTTAGGTTAGGTGAGGTTAGGTGAGGTGAGGTAAGGTGAGGTAAGGTGAGGTGAGGTTAGGTTAGGTTAGGTGAGGAGAGGTGAGGTGAAGTGAGGTGAGGTGAGGTGAGGTTAGGTTAGGTTAGGTTAGGTTAGGTTAGGTGAGGTAAGGTGAGGTTAGGTTAGGTTAGGTTAGGTGAGGAGAGGTGAGGTGAGGTTAGGTTATGTTAGGTTAGGTTAGGTTAGGTTAGGTTAGGTTAGGTTAGGTTAGGTGAGGAGAGGTGAGGTGAGGTTAGGTTAGGTGAGGTAAGGTGACGTGAGGTTAGGTTAGGTTAGGTTAGGTGAGGAGAGGTGAGGTAAGGTGAGTTGAGGTAAGGTGAGGTTAGGTTAGGTGAGGTGAGGTAAGGTGAAGTGAGGTAAGGTGAGGTTAGGTTAGGTTAGGTGAGGTGAGGTAAGGTGAGATTAGGTTAGGTTAGGTGAGGTGAGGTAAGGTGAGGTAAGGTGAGGTGAGGTTAGGTTAGGTTAGGTTTGGTTAGGTTAGGTTAGGTTAGGTTAGGTTAGGTTAGGTGAGGTGAGGTGAGGTGAGGTGACGTGAGATGAGGTTAAGTTAGGTTAGGTTAGGTTAGGTTATGTTAGGTTAGGTTAGGTTAGGTGAGGTTAGGTTAGGTTAGGTTAGGTGATTTGAGGTAAGGTGAGGTAAGGTGAGGTAAGGTGAGGTTAGGTTAGGTTAGGTTAGGTGAGGTTAGGTGAGTTGAGGTAAGGTGAGGTAAGGTGAGGTGAGGTTAGGTTAGGTTAGGTTAGGTGAGGTGAGGTAAGGTGAGGTAAGGTGAGGTGAGGTTAGGTTAGGTTAGGTTAGGTTTGGTTAGGTTAGGTTAGGTTAGGTTAGGTTAGTTTAGGTTAGGTTAGGTTAGGTGAGGTGAGGTAAGGTGAGGTTAGGTTAGGTTGGGTTAGGTTAGGTTAGGTGAGGAGGGGTGAGGTGAGGTTAGGTTAGGTTAGGTTAGGTGAGGTTAGGTTAGGTTAGGTTAGGAGAAGTGAGGTGAGGTTAGGTTAGGTTAGGTTAGGTTAGATTAGGTGAGGTAAGGTGAGGTGAGGTTAGGTTAGGTGAGGTGAGGTGAGGTGAGGTGAGGTGAGGTGAGGTGAGGTTAGGTTAGGTTAGGTTTGGTTAGGTTAGGTTAGGTTAGGTGAGGTAAGGTGAGGTTAGGTTAGGTTAGGTTAGGTTAGGTTAGGTGAGGTAAGGTGAGGTGAGGTTAGGTTAGGTGAGGTGAGGTGAGGTGAGGTTAGGTGAGGTTAGGTTAGGTTAGGTTAGGTGAGGTGAGGTAAGGTGAGGTAAGGTGAGGTAAGGTGAGGTGAGGTTAGGTTAGGTTAGGTGAGGAGAGGTGAGGTGAGGTGAGGTGAGGTTAGGTTAGGTTAGGTTAGGTGAGGTTAGGTTAGGTTAGGTTAGGTGAGGAGGGGTGAGGTGAGGTTAGGTTAGGTTAGGTTAGGTTAGGTGAGGTTAGGTTAGGTTAGGTTAGGTTAGGTTAGGTTAGGTTAGGAGAGGTGAGGTGAGGTTAGGTTAGGTGAGGTGAGGTTAGGTTAGGTTAGGTTAGGTGAGGTAAGGTGAGGTGAGGTTAGGTTAGGTTAGGTGAGGAGAGGTGAGGTAAGGTGAGTTGAGGTAAGGTGAGGTTAGGTTAGGTGAGGTGAGGTAAGGTGAGGTGAGGTAAGGTGAGGTTAGGTTAGGTTAGGTTAGGTGAAGTGAGGTTAGGTGAGGTTAGGTTAGGTTAGGTTAGGTGAGGTGAGGTAAGGTGAGGTAAGGTGAGGTAAGGTGAGGTTAGGTTAGGTTAGGTTAGGTGAGGTGAGGTTAGGTTAGGTGAGGTAAGGTGAGGTAAGGTGAGGTGAGGTTAGGTTAGGTTAGGTTAGGTGAGGTGAGGTAAGGTGAGGTAAGGTGAGGTGAGGTTAGGTTAGGTTAGGTTTGGTTAGGTTAGGTTAGGTTAGGTTAGGTTAGGTTAGGTTAGATGAGGTGAGGTTAGGTGAGGTGAGGTAAGGTGAGGTTAGGTTAGGTTAGGTTAGGTTAGGTTAGGTTAGGTTAGGTGAGGTAAGGTGAGGTAAGGTGAGGTGAGGTTAGGTTAGGTTAGGTTAGGTGTGGTGAGGTAAGTTGAGGTGAGGTCAGGTTAGGTTAGGCTTGGTTAGGTTAGGTGAAGTGAGGTGAGGTTAGGTGAGGTTAGGTTAGGCTAGGTGAGGTGAGGTAAGGTGAGGTGAGGTGAGGTTAGGTGAGGTTAGGTTAGGTTAGGTGAGGTGAGGTTAGGAGAGATGAGGTGAGGTAAGGTGAGGTAAGGTTAGGTGAGGTGAGGTAAGGTGAGGTTAGGTTACATTAGGCGGGGTTGCATTCTCATGAAGAAAAGTGAAGTAGTTCAAGCTCAGGCATACTACTGCACTAGATATCCTAAGAGTTAATTATCCCTGTCTGTTGGCACAGGCAAGATAGATACATGGCTGTTCACTGATATCCAAGTTTCATTCATTTCTGTGATTACATGGAAGCACATCCGCATCTTGCATAGTGGCTAGCATGCTTGGCTGTCGCCCTGGAAGCCCGGGTTTGTTTCCCAGTTCTGCCAAGAAATTTAAATCTGGCCTGAGGGCTGGAACGAGGCACCCTCAGCCTCGTGAGGTAAAACAAGAACAGGTGAGTTCGATTCCCATCTCGGCCATCCTGAAAGTGGTTTTCCGTGGTTTCCCCACCTCTACTCCAAGCAAATGCCGGGATGGTTCCTAATTTAAGTCCACGGCCGCCTCCTTCCCAATCCTCATCGTTTACATTAAAAATACACACGCTAATACAGCCATCACAACAACACGGGCTATCAGACAAAATTTCACACTCACTCAAGTACACGGGGCTAAATGACCAAGACGTCCAAGCCCCTCCAATGAATAATAATAATGTTATTGGTTTTACGTCCCTTTTAACTACCCTGGCTTTTAGAGACGCCGGGGTGCCGGAATTTTGCCCCGAAGGGGATTTTTAACGTGCCAGTAAATGTACTGACACGGCTCCCTCGCATTTGCGCACCCTCAAATGCCAGCTGACTGCGCCAGGTTTCGAACCTGCAACCTTGGGCTCAGCAAGCGGGAACGTTACCCCTGAGCCACGCAGCCAGACCTCCTCCAATGAAGCAACAACAACAAGCAGGTATGATCATCTCCGGTGGTGATGGCCAAAGATGTTCCACACCCTGACCTTAATCAACAGCAATGGTACATGATCATTCCAATTGAATATCTGGAGCAGAAAGGACAGAGAACCTCGTAAATTAAATCTGAAATAATTTCTAGGTTGTCTCATTTCATAACCAGTAATATTTGTTTTTATTGGTGTTGTGAGTATAGAGACCACGATACTTGTGAATATTGGATGAGGCACTTAATAACTCTCCGAGTTTGAAATAAATGCGACATTTATGCCAAACGACCACACGCAACCCATTTGAACAGAAAATATTTGGCATATGGGAAGCTCTCGTCACCATTTATTGGCTGCCAGAGACCAGTTAAATAGCTGCGGTGGACATTATTGCCATCACGAACAAGCTCGGCTGTATACTGTATGTAGGTTAACATCAGAGCAGTAGGCCTATGGACTTCATGCCCCACATAGGCTACATAACATAGTTAATGTTCGACAATGTCGAAATGTAAATATCATATGTCAGAAAACTGTATCATAATAGTACTCTTTTTCATTATGAGACAGTTTCTCCAGCCAATCAGAGCTCATTCATTGATCAATTAGGTAAGGATACCTTCGCCATGCGCTCAAAATCCAACATGTCGGACATGAATTGAAAGTCCAAATTGGATATCGGATCAACCATTGTAGTTACAATCCCAAACACAAAGACAAAATCAGCACGAACCTTTACGGTAACAAGAACATCCTATGACATATGCAAGACATTTATAAATCTACGTCCAGAAGTTAGCAACACAGCATCCTTCTATATAAATTACCGACATGGAAAGTGCACCGTCCATATGTTCGCGTAAATAAACTGGCGAATATGAGACAAGAAATAGCGCTGTACCTTAATATCCCCAACAACAATTTCTACACAGCGCATTGCTTTCAAACGACTTCGGTGACAATATTAGTGAATGCTAGAGCTGGACGGCACTAGTCGTCATGCAGACTGTAAACAATAGCATTGCCAAGCTAAGTAAATGGTATCTGCTTTCGAAGTTCGTTGACCCACGCATGCGCTCTGTTCAGTCAGCACAGCCAGTGCCCTGTTGACTAACTGAATCCCACAGATATTTATGAATATTTATGTTAAAACATATAATAACGTTATATCGTCGAACATAAACAGTCGTATGCAACTCGCCTATAATGGTAATTAAGACACTCGCTCGTTTTATAAACATACTCGTGTCTTAATTATTGCCATTATAGGCTCGTTGCACGATGTCGAAATGTAAATACTATATGTGAGTCGTCTGGTATCAAAACAAAATACATCACTATTTTTGCGATATTGAGATTTTTTAAAATTGGTATTCTGCCCGAAGGCAGGTCCGAGCCTCCGAAGAGGCTACCCCCAGCCGGAGTTTACGTGCAGTAGGGTGGCCAGGGCCTTTCCGCTCCTCCTTATGTTGGCCAACAGCGCGCAGTGCCTAGAACCGGCACACCATCGAAGTTCCGACTGCGCCCAATGTTGCTTAACTGCGGAGTTCTCATGGGATCCGGTGTTTCAACACGGCTAGGCCGTTGGCCATATTGAGATTACGGCCGATTTAGTAAGTTCCAAAATGTCCTCCTGACATGTGGGAAGAGAAAGGTATTCAAAACAGCACACATTATGGTGTTTTTAAATGCTGAAGTAGTCGGTTGTTTTCAAAATAAGACAAGTAGATGAATGAGTATCAGAACAAGGCACATCTTGGCAGAGTCTATTGCGCATTGATCCGCGCATCAGCTGAAAGGGCGCTCTCTGTGTGCTGTTTATGCAATTGTTTTGTGTTCTGTTAGTGCCGAAGTGTTTACATTTATATTAGTGTATGAAATCGACTGTATACTTGTGAAGCGTGATTATTTTATTTTCGAAATAAGGTACATCCGAATACTGAGTTGCGAAAGAAGATACATCAGCAAGTTTTAAAACAAAATAAGACACATTAAATATTAAAAAGTGGCAGTCAGTCTGAAAAACTACTGTATACTTTGTATCATTTTTAATTCTAGAAATGCTGAAAAATGCTAGAAAGGCTGGAGGCTTCTCGCTTCGCTCGAAGCCAAAGACTCTTGACATGTTAGAAAATTATCTACATAATACTTATTTTGCTTATCTTGTTTCCAATTACTCGCAAACGGCAAGTGAAAACCAAGGGCAAACCAAGGGCAAAGCAAGGTCAAGTGCGCGGGAAGCCGCACGCTCACCAGAGCGCGCGGGGACGTGCCCCTTCCCTCCAGTCTAAAAACACTTATAGTGGGCGATGTATTGAAGATAGAGATATGCTCTCCCGTACTTTTTTGTAGAACTTTTCAAGCTGACCAATTCTTACGCTCATAGTATATTGATATTTTTAACGGTTTGCCCAGCGTAAGCTAAGAAGCGCACGGACGCCAAGTTTGTTTTCGACTTTTTCACTGAAATCGTTACTTCTTGGCTTCCTTTGATCATAAGAAAATCCACAGCCTGCTTCCAGTCTCCGACCGGGGCAGGAATGGAATGAATGAAGCCCCCATCTAGCGGCAAGGATATGGACTGTGCCGGCTGCCGAGGCCTGACGCACTCCTCTGGGGCAATGATTAAATGAATGACAAATGAAATGAAATGATAGTGGAGAGTGTTGCTGGAATGAAATTTTGACAGGTAAAACCGGAGTACCCGGAGAAAAACCTGTCTGCCTCCGTTTTGTCCAACACAGATCTCACATGGAGTGACCGGGATTTGAACCACGGACCCAGCGGTGAGAGGCCCGGTGTGCTGCCGCCTAAGCCACGGAGGCTCTTCCTTTGATCATACATAAATTGTTTTCTACAGAATCTTTCCTCGAGATATCCTTTACAGAATGGTGAAAACCGCATCAAAATCCATCCAGTGGTTCTTGAGATTACCCGTGTCATCCAAGAATCGGGGATTTTTGTCTTATACTAACGAGTAGAGATTGTCGGGGAACACATGCACCAAGCGGTACTAAGACGTCACACACCTCAGTGCAACTGGGAACATTTCGTCCCGTCACCGTAACGTAACGCCAGACCCCAGCGTAACGACGAAGTCGACAAGATCATTTAAAATGATAAAACGCCTATAAGAAGGAAATTAAAACACCATGAGTTATGAAACGTTTGGGAAATATTGGTCTATATCACTTACAACTTAAAAAAGGCAAATTTATTTGTCAGTAAACAAAGGACTTACTGAGATGTGTGTGTCCCCTGATTTTTTTTCGTTGAAGTGATGTTCCTTGTTTTGATAACAGACGCCTCATGTCAGAAGACTGTATCATAATGGGGGTCAATCAGATACTACTTTTCATTATAATACAGTTTCTCCAACCAATCCTAGCTCAATATTTTCGTTCATTTACCAATTAGGTAAGCATAGCTTCGCACATGCAATCAAAATCCAACATGTCGGACATGAATTACATGATTTGAAAGTTGACAATGTAGCCTATATTGGATCAACTATTGTAGTTACAATCCCCAACACAAAGGCAAAATCAGCACGATCCTTTACGGCAACAGGAAAATACTATGGAATTTAGGAATCTACGTCCAGAAGTTTGCAACACACCATCCTACCCTAGCCTATACCGACATGGAAAGTGTGCACCGTCCGTAATGTTTGCATAAACAAACTGCGGAATATTGCAAAATAAATAGCACTGTACCTTAATATCCGCAACTCCAATTTCTACACAGGGCATTGCATTCGTAAGATTTCGCCGACAATTTTAGTGAATGCTGTTGTTGACATAAACACACCAGAACGTAATGGAGGTAGCAGGCGTTGGACATAAGATCCACGGAAATTGTAATCCAGCTCTCTGTTCAGTAAAGAAATTTCTTATGCGAAACTTTTCCGCCAGATGTCATGACTGTTCTATTTGGGACTCCATTGATTTGCCTTCCGTTGACATTCCATACGCATCGAATTTGAAGAATAACTAGTTGATAATACGATACATTTTAATTTTAAAGCGTTTGTAACAGACTATTTTGTGTCATTAGGCCAAAATAACAAAATGATCCAACTTAGTACCTGTGCGCTATCTGTTGGGGCAACTTTAGAATAAACAATATTTCAAAGCTTTGGAATTTGTTATTGGGTATAGAGCAAATGCTGAGCCTACACAATTCCCAAGGAGAATATGAAGTCAACCGACAGAATCTCGACAGACGTTTATGAATATTTATGTTAGAGCATATAATATAGTTATAATTATCGTCGAACATAAACAGTCGTATGCAACTCGCCTATAATGGTAATTAAGACACTCGTATGGAAATTATAAAACTCGTTTCGCTCGTTTTATAAACATACTCGTGTCTTAATTATTGCTATTATAGGTTCGTTGCATTATGTACTATTGAGTTTGTTTCTGTTTAACACTGTACATTCTTAAAATATTCACTAAGGTATCTACACTGTAAGTATGACGAACAGGGGAATGGGTGTTGATATTTATTTTTCCTTGTTAATTTTAGTTTATCTTTAGTATAGGTGTTTAGGTTTAAGTTTAGCTTAAGTTTTAATTTTAGGTTTAAGTTGGAGTTGTTTCTTTGACCACCATCTTGAATGTGCAGAGTTGATGAACTTTTGGCTACTGCAGAAGCAGCCTCCTGTGTGAGTCTACCTATTTGCTAAGTTTCATTGTTTAAACTCCATTTTTGGTGGCTTATACATTTGGACATTTTATCTTCTAAAGATGGCGTCCGCGCTCAATATTCAATATTCACGGAACTTCTCGTTTTAATATCGTGCCCAGCCACTTGAGCAGAGAATGACCTTTATACTCGTACGTGTCTACCGTATTGCTGACTTTCGTTATATTGGGACTATAGAAGATAGATGCCCGTTGATTTATTTATGTTTTCAAATTTTCTATTTCAAGATGGCAGCCACGCATAATATTCAGTTTCATTAAGTAGTCACTTGGGCTGCACAGATTCCTGATAGAAACTCCTGAATTCCAAACGGAGAAATGTTTTGCCCAAACTTTCCCGTAAGGGGGATCGCATCAAGCATAATCTTGGACAAAATAGCTAAGTGAGGAGTAGCGATTAGACTGAAAGGAGGAGCAGGATATTGGACAAGCGGACTGTACCAACAGAGTACTAAATTTAGAGTTATTAAGTTAATTGCTATGCAAATCAGCAATAATAATTGAGTTATAAAGTGTTTTTTTTAGCATGTGGCTTTTTGTGCCGGGAAGGCCGAGGACAAAGTTTGTAGTTGCTTCTATGTGGACACCCATGAGGTGAACTACAAGTACCGTCGCGTGTGGAGTGTTATCTGGGGAGAAAAGTGTGTTTGTAAGGACGAGGAATTGGAAGGTGTGGCTGTAGTCTATAGTTAGGCATTTACCTGGGAGGAAGATGGGAAACCACAGAAGACCATCTTCAAGGTTGCCGGTGGGGGTATTCGAACCTCATCTTCTCCCGGATGTGAGCAACTGTCTGCAGCCACGCCGTAACGACCACGGCTAACTCACCCGGTATAAAGTGATATAACAGAGATCAAGAAAATGCACATATGCGCGCTGAAGCAGAATTCTAGTTATAGAAGCCCTGATTGGATCAATAACAAGCGAAGTAATGTGCTTTGACTAGAAAAGGATTGAGCCCTGATATAGCTTTCACTGAATGAATGAGTAATAAAATAGTTTTAGATATACAGTAAGTTACAAACACTAAACTTTGAAGTTAATAACAAGGACTTAACTTGTTTAAGAACGATGCGGAGATCTTTAAAATATCAAGTGAGCGCTGCGGGTAAAATCCAAGGTGGTGAGGACGGAGTTTGGTCACTCGAAGGAAGCTGCCTTGACGTAGTTCACATGACGGATTGTGAGGGCGGCTGCCATGATGCAGTCAGTTAGAATCAAGCACCAGGAGTAGACCGAGGTCTGCAACACTCTCAAAGTATGTCTTATTAATATACACATGATAGATCTAATACAAATTTATTTATTTAATTGAGTATAATAAGAGAAAACGATTATCATCATTCGGAGGTTTTGCGGGAGCAAATACATTTTACGGTATAATTGGACCGTCACTAAAAAAAGAGAGAAAATACTTGAACGAAAGCGTAATAGCTTAATAGTAATATCGTATGGCCTCGGTGCCGGGTGCAAGCTTTGTAATTTGACACCCAGAGGGTAGCTTGTATGTCGAATTTCGTTGTTCCTTGAATCATTATGAAGGTCAAGGAGGTTAGATATCTAAGCTCCTTGAACACTATAGCGCTTTCAAGTAGAGAAATGAGGAACTATGTTTTGGCGGAAACTCCCGAGATTAATTTTGCCATTATGAACACGGCCTACTGAATTCAAATGGGTTCTTTGACATGCCAACATCGAACAGTATGAAATGAGTATCGTGTTTTTTGTCACCTTTCAAAAAAAAAAACACTTACCTCGGCCAGGAGCGAACCTGCAATCTTGGGGTTAGTAGACCGACACGCTATCCACTCACCCACCGTGCCAAGCGGAAAAAAAACGTGACATGTCACGAATGTGACCACCAAATATTGTGAGAATTGTTCCAATGGAGCATGGGTTATGGGTTATTATTATTATTTGATAAGCTTTCCACGGTGGGTGTGTGGTTATAATGTCGGACTACCAACTCCAAGCTTGAAGGCTCGCTCCTGGCCATGGTTAGTGATTTTTGAAAGGTGACAATTGGCATGTTAAAGAACCCATTTGAATTCAGTAGGCCGTGTTCATAATGGAAAAATTAATCTCGGGTTTTTCCGCCAACACAAAGTTCCTCATTTCTCTACTAGAAAGCGGTGCAGCATCAAGGAGCTTAGATATCTAACCTCCTTGACATTCATAGCGCTCCAAGGAGCATTAAATTCGACACGCAAGCTGCCCTCTGGGTGTCAATTAACAAAGCTTGCACCCGGCACCCGAGGCCATACGATATTATATTATTTATTATTATTTGAAAGCTTCGCCTGGTTACCATATTAAAACTATACCTTGTGAGTTTGATATTTCTATTAGGATTGTATTTAGGCACTCTAGTTGGCTATTTCCAGTGTAACGGACTGTAATAACAAGATTTGAAATATCTACAGTAGTAATGTACTCACCAATCTAGCAGCGCGCTAAAAGAGTTGCTTCTGCTCTCGGAAAGGCAAACGTTCAATGCTGTTCATTCACAGAATTGTTATTTTAAATCTGACTCGCGTTATATCAACAGTGGCGTGTTCTTCCACCGGAATACCTCGCCAAGCGTAATACTGTAATTGCCGAATTATCTTAAACAAAATCAGAATTAATTTTATCAGCTGTCCTTTCCTCTCGCTATTCTTTCATCAGGCAGGCAGTTGCGGCCGATAATAAGGTTGCAGTGTTGCACAATGGCCAGATGTTTTAAACAAAGGAAGGAAGAAAGGAAGGAGGGAAGGGAGGAAGGGAGGAAGGAAGGGAGGAAGGAGGGAAGGAAGGAAGAGAGGACGGAGGGAAGGACGGCAGGAAGGGAGGAAGGAGGGAAGAAAGGAGGGAAGGAAGGAGAGAAGGAAGGGAGGAAGGAAGGAGGGAAGGAAGGCAGGAAGGGAGGAAGGCAGGGAGGAAGGAGAGAAGGAAGGAGGGAAGGAAGGGAGGAAGGCAGGAAGGGAGGAAGCGAGGAAGGAAGGAGGGAAGGAAGGAGGGAAGGAAGGAAGGAAGGCAGGAAGGGAGGAAGGCAGGAAGGGAGGAAGGAGGGAAGCAAGGAGGGAAGGAAGGAAGGGAGGAAGGAGGGAAGGAAGGAGGGAGGAAGGCAGGAAGGGAGGAAGGGAGGAAGGAAGGAGGGAAGGAAGGAAGGAGGGAAGGAGGGAAGGAAGGAGGGAGGAAGGCAGGAAGGGAGGAAGGTAGGAAGGAAGGAGGGAAGGAAGGGAGGAAGGAAGGAGGGAAGAAAGGAAGGAAGGAGGGAATGAAGGAAGGAGGGAAGGAGGGAGGAAGGCAGGAAGGGAGGAAGGAAGGAAGGAAGGAAGGAGGGAAGGAGGGTAGTCTAACAATTATAGTAACAAAAATATAGTAACAATACAATAATAATAATATTACTAATGATAATGGAAAAATTATATACAAAAGAGTGAGAGTGCATACAGAGTGCATACAGACTATCAGCCAGAGGAAGGAAGGAAGAAGGGAAGGAAGGAAGGAAGGAGGGAAGGAAGGAGGGAGGGAAGGAAGGAAGGAGGGAAGGAAGGAGGGAAGGGAGGAAGGAAGGAGGGAAAGAGGGAAGGAGGGAAGGAAGGAGGAAAAGAAGGAGGGAGGGAAGGAGGGAAGGAATGAGGGAAGGGAGGAAGGAAGGAGGGATGGGAGGAAGGAAGGACGGAAGGAAGGAGGGAAAGGAGGAAGGAGGGAAGGAAAGAGGGAAGGGTGGAAGGAAGGAAGGAGGGAAGGAAGGAGGTCAGGAAGGATGGAAGGGAGGAAGGAAGGAGGGAAGGAAGGAAGGAGGGAAGGACGGAGGGAAGGGAGGAGGGAAGGAAGGAGGGAAGGAAGGAAGGAAGGAAGGTTTTAGTTTTACGTGACCGCCAATCGTGCGATCATGAACCATGGGACATCCATTCTACGTGGAATCCGCACCACAGGACATGACATTTCACTTCGTAAATCTCACATGCATTGACTCCTCGAAGAATGAGGATGTCCAAATAAGGGAAAGGGCGGGGAAGCAAAAGGAGATCCCTTTTTTGCACGATATCCTACAGATACACTTACCCTTTTGTTTCTGTTTCCTTATATCCATCCCTCCCTCCCCCACCCTTTCCCCTTATTTGGACATCCTCATTCTTCGAGGAGTCTCAATTTTTCCCCAGCCCCCTTCTCCTTCCTTACTACTCTTTAAGCCGTTCTAATTAATATGGCGCGTTTATCTACCAAGGTCCATACTTTACTTTCTGGCTGCTATCTGGTGACGAACAGATGAATTTCTCTAGTTTTTTGTAAGCTCATTGGCACACATTCTTTGTCTTTAATTTTATTTTCACACGGCAATATCCTAAAAGTATGAATAGTTTTAATAGTATTCCGGGCCATAAAAGCCTTAATCTACAAATACAAACAAGTAGTTCCGTGAAGAACTAAAGCCTATTTTCATATATCCTACTAATGTTAATTGCCACTATCAACATACAAAATATCAGTTACATTGCTGTAATAGATTCGTAGATATTGAGAACCGACTAAATATTGCGGATGGTCGCCATGTTGGAATTTTATATATGTACGTCTTAGAGTCATTTACCATTAAAGGAAAATTATTGCGTAGGTTCATTATTAAAACTTTCATTTCGATCGCATGATTACGGCACAAGAAATAAAAACTTAATTTTAAAATTCGCACAGCCACCATCTTGAGGTTATATAAACAATTGAACTAAATTAGATACTACTGCATTATAATGTGTATAAACATTTGCTGTACCAAGTTTCATTGCGTTTGGATCATTAAATCGCGAGAAAAGTCCATTTAAAACTTTCATCTTCGCTTGGCCGCCATGTTCGTTTTGTAGTTAACCAGTTTTTGAAAGTCTCATAGATGAACTTCCAGTAGTGCCCATTATATCCGTACAAAATTTCAGGGTGATACCGGTAATAGTTTCAGAGATATAGAATGCCGGTGAAATATTTCGCACAGCCGCCATCTTGAGGTTATGTAAATAATTGAACAAAATTAGATGTCGGTGCATTAAAATGTGCATAAACATATACTGTACCAAGTTTCATAGCGTTTTGTTGGTTACATCGCGAGAAACGTCTATTTAAAAGTCGCAAATTTGCTTGGCTGGCATGTTGGTTTTGTAGTTACCAGGTTTTCAATGGTCACATAGGTGAAATTCTAGTAGTTCCCTTTATCACCGTACAAAATTTCAGGGTGATATCGGTAATAGTTTCGGAAATATTGAATGCTGGTAAATTATTACGCACAGTGGCCATGTTGGATTGGTGAGACGTAACAAAATTTTAAGGGCGCTGTCGGGAGGGGTCGTCCCGAGTAGTGCTATGAACTTACCAAGTTTCATTGAAATCGCTCCAGCCGTTTAGATTTTATTAGGGGGGACACCCACACTCACACGAATCACACACGTACACACAGACACACGGACAAAAGGTGATCTCATAAGCCTATTCTTTTTCATAAATGAAAATAGGCTAAAAATATTTACAGATCCAAATTAACAGATGAGCATTTGAGGTCACTGCTGATAATATCCAATAGTCAGTGGAAAGTTACAGCTACATGAATCTTATCAACAATACTAATAACATCATGGGGTTTGAAGCCATTTTTCAGTGTTACCTTAGTAAACAAACGTTTGGTGCTTTTCAGTCGGTTCAGTCGGCTTTCATGCATGGCGAGAATTGATCCACGGTCTTTAATAGTTGAAGACCGTCCTGAATACAATAACATACATCATGTCTAGGCTTGGCAACACACCACAGGTACGCATGCACTTTCTACAGACAGCACATAGGAATGCGGGTCGGGAGGAGGGGGAACCAGCTCAGCGAGATAACACACCGGTTCAACTGCATTTTGTAAGTTTTTTGAACCTAAACTACTGAACCCTTGCAAAGAAGCTTATGAGACTCAGTTTCGGAGGGTGTAACAGTCCATATCGTAAGTTGTTGTTAAAGCGCTTCATTAACATGCAGGGTAACATATAACAAAATAACATGCAGGAAAAAGTGAAGCCAGGGTTAAAACAAATGAATTTAATAAACAGATCAGCTATTTACAACAAGAATTAACAAAACAAACTCCCATATGACTCCCACTGAATAAAATATGCCAAAACTAGGCCAAATCTCTGGAGAGATTATACTTGGACCAAATGTTCCAAAGAAAATATCAACAAAAGTGACAATGTATGCGCGCGTGCTGTTCTACATGCTTCACGATGAGTACAATCGAATGCATGATTCGTCATCATCCAGAATAAACTTTCAGACGACGAATCCACATTGCTTAGAGCTAGACAGACGCGGGGAACAACTATACAACACTTAAAACTAAACCGACACTTCCTATACTTAAAATAAACAACACAATAATTTCCGCGTGAAATTGGAATCAAAACTGCCGTAGCAAAAACATTACTGCCTAAAATTAGGACTTCTCACACAAATCAACACAAGTAAGTTAACACGTGACCAACAAAAGAAATACACGTATGACCGCCGTCATTTTTACAAGTACACTACCACTACACCACACGGGCGTCACCTACAAAATTACATGAATTGAGTCATACACAAATCATTAGGCTCAAAGCCAACATTTACATTATTAACACAATTTTCTATCCATACAACATGCAATAATCCGTCACACACATGGCGAACTCCCCAATTAATTATGGTTCAAAATAACCACCACAATGAACAGGTTTGCTACTTGAAAGCTTAAAGGGGCCAGTCGGAACAATAGGACTGCCTAACAAAAATAAGTCACCAGGCAAGACGGGCGATTCGTGGAAATCTGCATATCTGTCAACCCACGTGCCAAAATAACCTCGGTCTCCAAAGGACGGGATCGAATCTCGAAGAAGCGTGCCCCAAATCACAATAATACGTGTGTGTGTGTGTCAGAACAAAATATCCCGGCATTTCCCTTAGGAAATCCAAGAATCAGCATATGGACAAGGTACAGCGGTCTCCCTGGAGCACCCTGCCTTTCCATCAAAAAAATACAACAACGACAAAATATGAGGGCGGTAGGACCTCTACCCCTCTTCACGTAGAATCAACACACACCTGACACAATAACACACACAGAATCACACGTATGGGTTTGACAGACCCTGAAATAAAAAGACATAAATATTTTCCACACGCTGGCGCCTCCGTTCAATGCCAGTGACTAATAAACCTGAAAAGGACTCAAAAAAAATATCTAAAAATTAGAACTAAGGTGTTCTACAATTACAATTTAAATTGCTGAACTCGGCAACCCTAATATGAATAATAGCCTGTTCAGCAAACATTTTACAGTAATTACCTCCCTTTCCTATAAAAAATATGAACTTTAATAAAGCACCACTTATCGAATGTAACGGGTTTCGCATTTGCATGGATAAAAATCACGTACACGCGCCGTGCACATTAAATATGACTCCAAAGAAAAATAAATACACAACAAACACTTTGGCCACGTGCCAACGTACATTTAAAACATTTAGTGTCGGTACAAAAAAAAAAGCACTCAAAACAAGAAAAAGACTAAAATTAACTATTTACAAATTTCCCCCGCCAATCTAACTACATAATTGAATAATCAATTTTTGTACATCACCGTCTCAGCTTGTAGAACATATGACCTCCATCTCAGCCCATTTCCCTATGGGAAAATTAGCACTCCATAGTCATCTTCGTAGAAGCGTCGGACATCACTCCGGCTCCTGACCACACGTTGGACATCTTGGTGTAGTCTCTTTGGAAGAAAAGTTCAATGTTATTATAATTTGGCCTGGCTATAATCGCTTGTGAGTTACTAAATTCGCCCACAAATAGTCATATGCGATTAATCACGAAGACTTCCCCTAATCTTGCTCACACACGCACGATACACACATGAAAAATGCAATAAAAATGTATAAGAAATATACACTTCGAGTCCATCGTCACCGGCTCGACAATACAAGTTTTAAAGTCTGACTGACTCACAGTCGCTATCTCGCTCGGTAATCTCTACTGCTCTGCTTGACCTTCGCTCGGGTGAGCGCTAATTAGAATGTTACTCACGTCTTGCCGCTAAGAGCTGAAATAGTTGTCTTTAAGATAATATACAAGTTTTAAATCACCACGCAATCTGGCGTGAAATTAGCTCACCGAGCTCACAAAGTATTAGACTTCAAATAATTTGTTAGAGCTTTAAAAATCGCTACACAAACTGATGTGAAATTAGCTAATCAGAGCTCACAAATAAAATGACTTCGAATAATTTTAGAGCGTTAAAATCTTTACACAAACTGGCGTGAAGTTAGCTCACAGAGCTCCAAACAGAAAAGACATCGAACAGCGTGTCGTCGATCAATTTATTAGAAACTGACAGGGGGATGAAGAGTGGGGGGAATTAAGAAAAATTTTCCAGAGTTTTCATCACACACACACGGGACTAGTGTCAATCTTCATCAAATAATTCAAACGTCTCAGCACGCTCATGCGGAGATAATTCCGATCGGCGGTTCTTTAGATAATCAATTCCGCGCGCTTTTTACCACTGACGCCATCCATCGCGTGATCTTGGCTTGGTCTCTCCTGATTGGGTGATTCAATCGTAGGTCGGTTGCAAGTAACTCGTGACCATCCCTTTATGATTCCAATTCTGGTGCAAGTTGTTACACAATTTGGCCTTGAACTCAGATTAACAGGCCATTTTCAAGAATAGCTACCAAGAGCTACTTCTGTGGCAATCATTGCGACACGCTACCTTGCCTTTATCCTCATCAACTTCCACAAGTACTGCCTGGGCTGCAGTAATAATAATAATAAATTATGAATACTTATTTATCGTAGATCAATAAGGGTTCATTTATCCTCAGCAAGGTTTTGAAATTCGAAGCAAGTGATTGATTTGGATTTCAAAAACAATATCCACAGTAGTAACAACAACATCTCTTTAGTACCTCGCTCAGCTGCTCGAGTGTACACTTCACTGACCCAATTAGTGTGCGCGCTCCCTCGCCGGAATGTCATTCATACTTCTTCGCTAGACCTCCCCTTCTCCTAACGTGATTGCCACTCCTGTCGTCTCAGCTGCTTGTTGTTTACAAACAAAGCGCGCTCTCTCTCAAGCACTCCACGGCCACGTATATTTGAGTGTTGGCTCTCAAAATAAAATTCTGCAATAAATGTTCTGCACACATCATCCTTCTTATTCATCAAATGGTTCTCTTCTGCAATATGGTTTTAAGTTGGCGCTATTAAAAACAGATTTAGCGCCAGTGCTCACTTCTTCAAGCCTGTAAGCATTGTTACCCAGATTCTTAATGACTCGGAACGGGCCAATAAATTTTGGACAGAATTTTGCAAAGACTTTGTTTTTGGGATCTGATATCGGTGGTCTGCGAACCAGCACTAACTCTTGTTCTTGTAATTCCCGGTGAAACTTCTTTCCTCTGTACCTTCTCAGTCTTCGGTCCGCTTGGTTCCTCATGTGCTCTCTCGTTCGCTGAATTCGCAACTCATGCGCTAATAGTGGATCCCTTGGACATGGAATAATCTTGTCCCACGATCTCTCCGGCAACCTGTTGTGGTGTACAATTAGTGGGACTTGACCCGTCGACTCGTGCTTAGTGGTGGTCATGCACATCTCAATATCTCCTACTTTGTCAACCCATTTATTATGATCGTTAGGAATCATTACTCTGTAGTACTTGGCAACACAGCGAATCGTTCTCTCGCTCGGATTCCCACAAGGATGACGAATGCTCGAAAATATATGTTTTATTCCTAGGCTCTCCAGACCTTGCCTAAAAACATTGCTCGTGAAATAAGTACCATGGTCTGATAAAACGGATTCCGGCTTTCCAAGCATCGGAATAACTTTGTTCTGAATTCTACTGAGGACTTGTTTTGATGTCGTCTTCTGGATTGGACATAACACTACCATCTTTGAAAATACATCGACACACACCACAAGGTGTCGGCATCCACGCTTCCCTTTGACCAGAGGGCCAAAACAGTCGATAGCGAGCATCTCGCATGGTTTTTGAGGTAATAGTGGTCTTGGAGGTTGTTTCATAATGAAGTTGTTCGGTTTAGTGCGCTGGCACGCGTCACAAGTTCTTATTACTTCCACAATGGTAAATCGCATCTTAGGCCAAGTAAAAGTTTCCCCTATCGTAGCTTCAGTCTTATCCGTGCCGATATGTGCTAAGCTCTCGTGGACATGCCACGTCAATCCTCTCTGTAGTGATGCTGGAACTAGGATTCGCAGTTTGGTATGATGCTCATCCACGTACTTATGCAACAGGTTATTTAATTAGTGAAATCTCGCTTCTTTAGCACGGGCTTCTCGGTATTCAGGTGAATCTGGTTGTAATTCCTTCCTGTAGAACTTGATCATCATCATCATCCATGGGTCTGCTTATTGCTCCTTCCGAATTTCCTTTAATTTCTCCAAAAACTCACGAGCCTTAGGTGTTAGTGTTATATGGTGAACTTCCGCTGTTACTTCGATCTCGTCTTCAGGATTCCTGCTCAAAGCATCTGGTATGATGTTCATCCTTCCAGGGCAATGCTCTATTGTAATGTCAAACTGCTGTATGTAGATGGACCAACGCGTAACTCTCTCACTTGCCATCGTCGTCTTGAATAGAAATGTCAGTGCATGGTGGTCGGTTCTGACAATAATGGAATAGCCGAAGATCATCTTTCGCCATTGTTGGAGTGAATATAAAATTGCTAGCAGCTCAAGCTCCGTCACAGTGTAGTTTCTCTCATGCTTCCTCAATTTACGACTCGTAAATGCCAAATATGATCTCTTCTTGGGTTCTTCAGCGTCCTCTTGGTACAGCATAGCACCGATTCCAATCAATGAAGCATCTGCTTGAATAATAAATCTCTTCTCAAAGTCCGGATATCCAAGCTTCACACAGTTTTCCAGTAAATATTTCGTAGCTCTAAAAGACCTGTCGCACTCCTCATTCCACGACCATCGATTTGCCTTCTTTAACATCTCTTGCATAGGTGCTACTGTTTCTGTGTATCCAGGACAATTTTCTTTGAAGAAGCCTGTCACTCCCAAAAACGCTCTTACATGTTTGACTTTAGTTGGTGTGGAAAATTTCTCGATAGCATCAATTTTCGCTGGATTAGGTCTCACGCCCTCAACATCAATTATATGCCCCAAATGCAGAATCTCGCTCTGGCAAAAGTGTGATTTCTTTAGATTAATTTTGAAGTTCATGGTTCTCAAGTTATCCAGAAGTTTGTTTAAGTTTATCAGGTGTTCCTCCATTGTTTCAGATGCAATTAATATGTCGTCAACGTATCTCGTAGTGAAGCTCTTGACCTCCTCAGTCAGATTCCTATCGAGTGATCTTATCAGTGCATATCCAGCAGTTTTCACGCCAAAGGGCATTCGAGACCAGATATAACTTTGGTTATCGAATAAAAATCCCGTCAATAGTTGGGATTTTTCTTCAAGTTCAAAATGGCGGAAACTATTTGTCAAATCGACACTCGAATAAATCTTCTTCCCACGGAAGCCCTTCAAAACATCTTTGATCCTAGGTGCTTGGTCATGCTCAACTAGCAGTTTACTGTTCAAAACTCGCGCGTCTAGTTATAACCTAATTGATCCATTTGGCTTGGCCACAGCCAATATTGCGTTCAGGTACGGGGTTGCTGCTTTCCTTATCATGCCGGATTCTAATAAATTATTAATGATGTCCTTCACCTGAGCAAAATGTTTCTCTGGGATCGGGTACAATTTACTTTTAAATGGGGTCCAGTCTGTAACTTGCATGGCATATTGAAAATTTAAAACTTTTCCAGGGATGGTGTCAAAGGCTCCTTTATGTAATCTCAAAATTTCTTCCAGTTTTCTTCTATCAGGTTCCCCTACTATGGCCTCATTAAGCCGCTCGTGAAGTAGAATTTCAAATTTGGTTCCGCTAATTTCTTCTTTCGCCAAATGTACCCAAAGTTCCTGCGAAATATCTCGGCTGTCAATTTCCACTACTGCTGTCTGGCTTACTTGCTCCTCCGTCAAGTTCTTATCTCTGATCACCTCAATAGTGCATTCTTCAACGACCCAAGTATTCGCCTCTCTCTCTAGTGGACTCTCTTCCATGTTTAAACCCACGTGATTCAACCCCTCAACTTGTTTGAAACTTACAGTGTTGTTATGTAAGTCGATTACATCATGAAAATCACAGATAAAGTTGGCTCCCAAAATGATGTTATAATTCATCTTCGGTATGACAATGAATGTTTGCGAAAATGTGTGGTTCAATATTTCCAGGTCTAAATATGCTTGCTGTTTACAATTTATGGTCTTGTCAGGAATAACCCCTCTGACTTTCATTAGCGGTACAGGCATAATTGGAACAGTTTGTTTTCTTCCGATTTCTTTTACCAACACTTCAGTGACTAAGCTCACCTGGCTACCTGTGTCAATTAAGCATCTCACCCTCATACCTCCAATATGTGCGTAAATAATTGGCAATTGTCTGATGACATTTTCTCGGTCTTTCACCACTTCCTCCAGGCAATCGTCCGGGAATGCTACCCACTCTTCTATATTAGACACGATCATTTCTTCACGCTCCCTGGCGTCCTCCATTTTATTTTCAGGCTATCAGGTTTTAGTTCATTTGAAGTTTTTTTTAAATCCCGGGACCCATTCGTTGTGTTCCGCCGGTTGTCATCGCGCCTCTCCTGCTGCCGTAATAGACTTTCCGCCCCCTCTCCTTGATGATTGTCTGGGCTCTGTCTATTTGCCATTGCGCGCCCCCACTTCTCCTTCTCCGTCTCTTCGGCGTTTAATTGATCTAAATACTTTTGAGACTCGACATACCGCTCATCCCAATTGTTGCGATAATCTCCTCTATTGTCTTGGCGATAGTTCCTCGTGTTGTTCCACCTGCCATCTCCATTTCTTTGGTAAGGTCTATCCTGCCTTTGGTTTCCCCTCCAATTGGTGTATTCCCGCTGGTACGTCCATTGATGTTGCTGGTTTGGATTGTTCTGGTTATATCTATCTCAGTGATTTTGAAAATTTCGATGATTTTGGTTGAATTGGTTTCGGCCATCAAACTCTTGCCTTCTCGGTGTAAACTGCGTTCCTGTGGATTGATTTTTCGTTTGGTTCCCCTGGCTGTGACTATTTTGGTGTCCCTGAACCACTTCTGCCGTGTTGACACATTCCATATTTCTCCTCCCTGTCTGTGGACTCACCATACTTGGTCTCGTCTAGGTGTCGGAGTAATTCTTCGGCCTGCACTGCCGTCTTAATATTTCCGGCTACTAACAGCTGTTGAATGTTCATAGGAAGTTGTTTCCCGATGGTTAGAACCATATTTTGTTCGCTAGGGGGGTCGTCAAAATCGCGGAATTTCACCAGCTGTTGGCTAAAGAATTCTGAAAATCTGGTCGGATGCGTGCTGTGGTATTTTCGAGTATACAGGTCCATTCTTAATCCCTGCTGTAAAGAAGGGCTCCAGAACTTCTTTAAAAACGCTTCTCTGAATTGAGCCATGTCGGTGAATGTATATTTAAAGCTTAAAAACCAGGTTAAACTTGGTCCCTCTAAAAACTTCTCCACGATTCGCAACTGTTTTTCGGGACCGATGTGCTGATCATTAAAATAGTCAGTCAACTGACGTAAAAAGGCTTTGGGAGTGGTTCCTGAGTGCTCCCTGAATGTATCGGGTTTGAAATCATTTCCCCTAATGACATGAATTACTTGGGCGGGTGCCAAGTTTGGTTGTGGTGTGGAGGTCTCCCCCCTGTACTCTTGGAATGCGTTGCTCGTTACTTTGGGACTTTGACCTCGGCTGTTATCCTCAGCCAACTTCAAGCCCACCGGACTTCCAATGCTTCCCTGCTTGTCTGCCGTATTTTCAGCAGAACATAATGTAGCATTCTCTAATGATCTAATTTCATTTTTAATTATTAAATCTGAGTGTTCTTGCAGTTTAGATTTTACGTTTTCCTCCAAAGCCTGCATTCTCGAATTGTATTCCCCTAAGCGTTTTAAAATTGTCAGCCTGTCTTCCTTATTTGCGTTGGCCTGCTGTTCCCAATCTCTTCAGATCTTGCTCTTCATACTGCTAATTTTCTCTTCGTTCCTTTCCTGACTCTTCTCCAGCTGTTCCCCTATTTCTTGTATCTGCTGTTGTGTTTTGCCTAATTGTTCTCCAACCTCTTCTCTTATTACCTCTTGTGTTTTAACCAACTGTTCTCCGACTTCTTCTCTTATGACCTGCTGGGTTTTAATTAATAGGTCTTCCAGATTATCCCGATTTTTAATGAGCTGTTCTCCTACCTCTTCTCTGATTACCTCTTGCGTTTTAACTAATTGTTCTTCTAAGTTTTCACGCAAGTGCATACGTTCTGTTTCGGCCTTGATCTCAAGTTTATCGATTTCTTTTATTAATTCAAGTACGTTGCTGTCGACTGAATTAATTTGTTGCTGTAATTTATCTTGTGTGTTCTTTATTCCCGCTGTGTTGTTGACACATGCTGCCTCTATCTGCTTTAATTTATCGGCCACCATCTCATCAAATTGTATGAGTTTATTATCAAATTTCGCCTCCAACTTTTTAATTTCACCTAATTGTTTGACGTTATTCTCTGCGACCTCACCTGCCAGTTTCTCTACCTCCCTAACACTTTGATTTATGTCGTTAGTGATCTTCTCTAATTGCTCTGTTTGTGTTACCGCCTGTTCTGATAATTTGTGATTTAATTCGTGAAATTGTTTATCAGTGTCCAACTTGGGTAGATTATTGGATAAGGAATAACCCACCCACCAAGGGAAGATGATTAAAAAAAAGGAAGTAGGTTTTGGATTGGAGAAAAAGGATAGAGAAATAGGAGGAGAGTCCCACAAAAGTTGTAAATTTAACTTTAAATACCTTTAGAGGCAGTTGCCACTGAAAATTAACTCTCTGATACCTAAAGTAGGTACGAGCTTGGTCGAAGCTAACGGGAGCCGTAGCTAGGACTTGGGCGATTTGCAAGAGAGAGGCTTTAGTGTATTTCCTCCCAAGCATGTATAAGACTACTATGGGGAAAGGTGATGGTCTGGCAAAACTAAGAGTAACAACTTTTTTGTAAGTTTTTTCAAAGAAATTCGTTTTGCGAAATAATTCGAAGAATGCCAATAATTTAAATCAAGTTTGGTATTTCCAATTTTCGAAATTATAGAGTTCCTGAGAAAAGCGACCCAGTGCTTCCAGGAAGGAAAATGATAAAAGATTATAACCTGGGGAGGAATTTTGTTGAATAAGCCAATGGTTGCATTTAGAAATGGCTAAGCTTTTACTCAGCGAGAGGCCGGCTAAAAGCTTAGACAAAGAAGAAACACTTATCTTTTGGAATATTAACCATAAGTTTTCGGAGAGGATCTCCACAAGCAGGTAGCTGGCGTAGCGAGCTTTACTTGCCTTACTGGCCAATTAGAATTAGCTATTAAAGCTAAAAGAATCTTTAGTGAGGTTACTACTAAGAGTTCTTGCTCAAATGCAACGAGTGGTGAAAGCCCTATTAATGGTTTTAATGGCATCAAGTAGGGAGAGCCAAGGAGGACAGGATCTTGCTTACCCGCTGTATTAGAAAAATGAAAAAGCAAAAAAGAAACTCTTAATTTATTTAACAAATTAGAGGAAGTTGATATCTTTAACAATTAAATATGTTTCAATCTTATTAACAATTTGGGGTCGCAGACCTCCGACAACATTTAGAAATTGCTCCAGGCAAATAATAATTCTTAAGGTTTTAAACCTGGTACTAAAATCTTTGTAAGATTTTAAAAAAGGCAAATGAAATGATTAAAGTTTAAACATTCACAAGAGTACAAGGAGTGTACTTTAAAAAATTACCAGGTAACTGATTTAGAAAAGGTTACAACTTCGAAAATAACAATAAGAAAAACATAAAGAATGAAATAGAAGTTCCTACAACTTCTTATATTTATACAGAATTAATGTTGGTTATTATGCAAATAAGGGCAGGTCACTTACTGTGAAACCTGAAGAGATAATCAAAAGGAAGGTTCTGGACCTCTTATGTTTTAAATGGGAATCACGAACCAAATGGGGCAATTTCCATTTCGTGAGACCTAGAAATAACTCACTCAAGAGTTGAAAGAATTGTTTTCCCTGATTTAGAAGAGAGAAACAATGTAAGTTTGAAACGTGCGCTTGACACGTGATTATACAGAAATTAATTAATTACACATGAGAAAAAATGGGAGGGCACATCTATAGATTGACACCTCGTTGAAACAGACCTGAATTTAAAAGTTTATTACAGATTGTTAGTAAGAGGTTTAGGAAAGAGAAATAGGGATTGAGGAAAAATGTTCATGGCCTTATTTATATGTAAACGGACGATCGCGACGCGGTAGAAAGTTGCACAAGCACTGGTTCTCACTATAGTTCGTTGAAACATATGAAAAGTTCACTATTGAAACACGAAAGTTTATGAGAAAGAAAGTTATTGCAATGAGGAAAATAACTGATTGGTTGCACTAGATGAACGAAAGTCTATTTCTGGAGAAAATGGTGGATTACAGTTAAATGCGCCATAGAACATCCAACGGTGGAAGAAAATTCGCTATTGAGCTTTAATTCAGAAGTGAGATTCTTCAATTTAAAATAGCATTCTCACAAGTGAATGAAAATTTCATAACGGCAGGACTTGTAGATGAAATACAGAATCTAGAAGGTTCCAGAACGACCTTAGTAGAAAAATGGGGTTGAGAAAATACAACGGAGGAACTAGCTTGGTGAATTATAGACAGCGGGTATTAGATAATATCCCACGTAGTGAGAGGATTTCTCATTTGAATAGCTTAAGAAAAGCTCTTTTTTTAGTAAGGTTGGCTTGTACGAACAAAAGCTCAACATGGCAAATCCCACGAAGAATGATGTTTGCCCCAAAATAAATAATCTCACACTGTCTATAAAAGTATCGTTAAAAGCACGTGAAAGTTAAAACCATGAAGATGAGGTTAAAACTTTAAGATGGTACTTATCTTGATTTCATGTTGAAGTTGAAGTTCCGTATGACGATAACTACTTTGCCAACATGGCGTAGAAGAGAGTATGCCTCTTGGTTTGAGGAGGCTGGCTCGAGAGGAGCCTTAACTGATCGAGTCAACTGCCGACTGAGAAGTGAGACTTGCTCAACGGAGCACGGAGGGTCCAAGGAAGGGGAAAAGAGTGGGGGATAGGAGACAAAAGGAGAACATATAAACATTGCCAACTTTAAAACAAAAAATTATTTTCTCTTGATGAGCTGGTCTTCAAAGAGTTGATAACAGGCGATACTAGCGCAGCATGGTGAGTAAAAAAGTAGACAGAGTCCTCTTGCTCAAGGAGAAAATAGCTGGCGATGGTAACAGGATCTGGTGGCCAAATGGATAAGTAAGTCCTCTTGCACCAGGAAAAGTTGAAGAGCTTCAGAGATTCGCTGCTAGATGACGCTAGGTGAGTCACAGAGGATATATATCTAGAACAGACTCATAAAAGATATAAGCGACCTGAACACCTAAGAGAAAACAGAAGATCACTGTTGGTGTTTGACAAAGAGGAAGGAAAGAACATGCAAAAGCATTGAAAATTACAATCTCTCGTACCGTGTATTCCAAGAATACACCACAACTTCTGGACCTGTAATTGGACCGTAATATTACCGCTCATGTCGTGTAACTGTTTTTCACTGTCTAACTTCTGAGCCTGTAATTGGACCGTTATGTCGTTTAGCTGTTTTTCACTGTTCTCACGTTGAATTTCTAATTGTTCTGTTTGCGTTTGCAATTGTATCGTAATGTTACTTAATTGTTTATCATTATGCTCGCTCTTAATTTTAAACTGTTCTTCCGTTTTCGCGGACATCTGCACTAACTGTTCTTCCGTTTTCGCGGACATCTGCACTAACTGTTTTTCCGTTTTCGCGGACATCTGTTCCAACAATCCCTTTATTTCCTCAACACTCGCCATTGCACAATACACAAATATAACCAGAGAAAAACAGGGTCATGCACCAAGATTTCAGTCATACTCACGCATACATGTCATAACATTTAAATATTACTGATTCTAATTTAATAAAAAATTCAGTAATCAAAGTTTACTGAATAAATTACTCTTATTTCCAAACAACAAAATAACTCCCTAGTGATCTGCTTTTAAATTCCTAACCAACAGAATTTACGAACGACACTCATTAACCAAAGTTAATTAAATGTCAAATATAAGGCAACACCTTCCTGCTTTGACTGAGTTCAATAATATGCAACTTTTCTAATTTTAATGCTGGGCGCCAGAACAAGTTTATAACAAATACAATATCAAATTCTAACCTTGTTCAATATCTCTAACTTTAGGAACTCAGTGATTTTACTAATGCACATGGCGGTACAACATCGCCTCAATTTACTGAATTTACTTTGCCCGCTTGACCTGGCATTATTTCTCAGCGAAATAAATATGAGATCAGCGAAGCAACAACAACAACAGTCCCACTTGGGCAGCCATTTTTTTATGAACCCTTGCAAAGAAGCTTATGAGACTCAGTTTCGGGGGGTGTAACAGTCCAGTAAGTTGTTGTTAAAGCGCTTCATTAACATGCAGGGTAACATATAACAAAATAACATGCAGGAAAAAGTGAAGCCAGGGTTAAAACAAATGAATTTAATAAACAGATCAGCTATTTACAACAAGAATTAACAAAACAAACTCCCATATGACTCCCACTGAATAAAATATGCCAAAACTAGGCCAAATCTCTGGAGAGATTATACTTGGACCAAATGTCCCAAAGAAAATATCAACAAAAGTGACAATGTATGCGCGCGTGCTGTTCTACATGCTTCACGATGAGTACAATCGATTGCATGATTCGTCATCATCCAGAATAAACTTTCAGACGACGAATCCACATTGCTTAGAGCTAGACAGACGCGGGGATCAAAAATACAACACTTAAAACTAAACCGACACTTCCTATACTTAAAATAAACAACACAATAATTTCCGCGTGAAATTGGAATCAAAACTGCCGTAGCAAAACCATTACTGCCTAAAATTAGGACTTCTCACACAAATCAACACAAGTAAGTTAACACGTGACCAACAAAAGAAATACACGTATGACCACCGTCATTTTTACAAGTACACTACCACTACACCACACGGGCGTCACCTACAAAATTACATGAATTGAGTCATAAACAAATCATTAGGCTCAAAGCCAACATTTACATTATTAACACAATTTTCTATCCATACAACATGCAATAATCCGTCACACACATGGCGAACTCCCCAATTAATTATGGTTCAAAATAACCACCACAATGAACAGGTTTGCTACTTGAAAGCTTAAAGGGGCCAGTCGGAACAATAGGACTGCCTAACAAAAATAAGTCACCAGGCAAGACGGGCGATTCGTGGAAATCTGCATATCTGTCAACCCACGTGCCAAAATAACCTCGGTCTCCAAAGGACGGGATCGAATCTCGAAGAAGCGTGCCCCAAATCACAATAATACGTGTGTGTGTGTCAGAACAAAATATCCCGGCATTTCCCTTAGGAAATCCAAGAATCAGCATATGGACAAGGTACAGCGGTCTCCCTGGAGCACCCTGCTTTTCCATAAAAAAATACAACAACAACAAAATATGAGGGCGGTAGGACCTCTACCCCTCTTCACGTAGAATCAACACACACCTGACACAATAACACACACAGAATCACACGTATGGGTTTGACAGACCCTGAAATAAAAAGACATAAATATTTTCCACTCGCTGGCGCCTCCGTTCAATGCCAGTGACTAATAAACCTGAAAAGGACTAAAAAAAAAAATCTAAAAATTAGAACTAAGGTGTTCTACAATTACAATTTAAATTGCTGCACTCGGCAACCCTAATATGAATAATAACCTGTTCAGCAAACATCTTACAGTAATTACCTCCCTTTCCTATAAAAAATATGAACTTTAATAAAGCACCACTTATCGAATGTAACGGGTTTCGCATTTGCATGGATAAAAATCACGTACACGCACCGTGCACATTAAATATGACTCCAAAGAAAAATAAATACACAACAAACACTTTGGCCACGTGCCAACGTACATTTAAAACATTTAGTGTCGGTACAAAAAAAAGCACTCAAAACAAGAAAAAGACTAAAATTAACTATTTACAAAGTTCCCCCCGCCAATCTAACTACATAATTGAATAATCAATTCTTGTACATCACCGTCTCAGCTTGTAGAACATATGACCTCCATCTCAGCCCATTTCCTTATGGAAAAATTAGCACTCCATAGTCGTCTTCGTAGAAGCGTCGGACATCACTCCGGCTCCTGACCACACGTTGGACATCTTGGTGTAGTCTCTTTGGAAGAAAATTTCAATGTTATTATAAATTCGCCCACAAATAGTCCTATGCGATTAATCACGAAGACTTTCCCTAATCTTGCTCACACACGCACGATACACATATGAAAAATACAATACAAATTTATAAGAAATATACTCTTCGAGTCCATCGTTACTGGCTCGACAATACAAGTTTTAAAGTCTGACTGACTCACAGTCGCTATCTCGCTCGGTAATCTCTACTGCTCTGCTTGACCTTCGCTCGGGTGAGCGCTAACGTCTTGCCGCTAAGAGCTGAAATAGTTGTCTTTAAGATAATATACAAGTTTTAAATCACCACGCAAACTGGCGTGAAATTAGCTCACCGAGCTCACAAAGTATTAGACTTCAAACAATATGTTAGAGCTTTAAAAATCGCTACACAAACTGATGTGAAATTAGCTCATCAGAGCTCACAAATAAAATGACTTCGAATAATTTTGGAGCGTTAAAATCTTTACACAAACTGGCGTGAAGTTAGCTCACAGAGCTCCAAACAGAAAAGACATCGAGCAGCGTGTCGTCGATCAATTTATTAGAAACTGACAGGGGGATGAAGAGTGGGGTGAATTAAGAAAAAAATTCCAGAGTTTTCATCACACACACACGGGACTAGTGTCAATCTTCATCAAATAATTCAAACGTCTCAGCACGCTCATGCGGAGATAATTCCGATCGGCGGTTCTTTAGATAATAAATTCCGCGCGCTTTTTTACCACTGACGCCATCCATCGCGTGATCTTGGCTTGGTCTCTCCTGATTGGGTGATTCAATCGTAGGTCGGTTGCAAGTAACTCGTGACCATCCCTTTATGATTCCAATTCTGGTGCAAGTTGTTACACAATTTGGCCTTGAACTCAGATTACCAGGCCGTTTTCAAGAATGGCTACCAAGAGCTACTTCTGTGGCAATCATTGCGACACGCTACCTTGCCTTTATCCTCATCAACTTCCACAAGTAATGCCCGGGCTGCAGTAATAATAATAATAATAAATTATGAATACTTATTTATCGTAGATCAATAAGGTTTCACTACATTTTGTGCGTATTTTTTCAATCTATTCCTTTTGTGAGTATTTTCCTTCTAAATTACCTTTTGTAAGTATTTCCTTTCTTCATTTTGTGAATCGTTTCAATCTGAGTTCCATTTTGTCAGTATTTTCAGTCTTACTTAATTGTCGTTATGGTTTCCATTTCATTGTCATTTCCGCTATCACCCAGACCATTTGGGGCCAATAACCTGGATGTTAGGCCCCTTAAAACAACAATTATTATCATCATCATCGTCTTGCGCTCTTAACAAATTGTAATCCTTTGAGTGTCATGATACCACTGCGCCGTAGGAATTCACCTGGAGGCGGATTCTGACGAGAAGAGCTGTAATGTGACAGAGAATCGATATCCCCGTGTTTACAGACCTCACAATGGATTCTTGTCCTCACTCTAGTGTGTACTCACCTCCAGGCGACAGGAGATTACAGTCTTACAGGTGAAGACTCAGCGGAATAAAACACGAGACGGAAAAGGCACAAATTTAAACAACTACAGTCCGGCCGCTGAGAGCTCCGCTCTGACGTTTGGCGATGGTGGGAGAAGAGGGGGTAAAGAGAACAATATAGCCAACTTAAAGCAGTGAGAAGCTGTTAATTGAACCTTGAAACTTGCCATCATTGTAATTCTTCTCTAGCGTCTTCACTATGTAACGTGGGGCACCACACCCTATTTGCAATGTTATGCATTATTTCGTTATTCCGACATTTTGTGGTTACAAAACCTAAATTCTAATTCGCGTATGTTGGCGAAGTCGCTTACTACCAACAAGAATGTTGTCACCTGTACCAATCAGCGGCTTACCCGGTAAGCCGGTCTTTAAATTTAGCTCGATGTTGCCAAGTCTCTCTTCTGTAGTCCAGTTGCTCTGTGTGCTAGTACAGGTTTGTTGTTTTATTGTCTTGTGTGTGCACACTTACCGGTTAACTGTGTGTAAGTATATTACTTTAGTAATATGGTCAGTGGTTCGTCAGAATTCATTTAAAAACTTGAGAAATATTTTATGTAGTCCACGTTGTTTTATATTTCGCGGTACAGAACCGGCAACGCAGTCTCCCTTCCTCGTGAGAAATGTCAGAGCCGGACACTCGGCGGCTGCACTGTAAAACAGAACATTCTTGGAAGGAATAAGGAATTGTTATTCTGTTTTTCTCATTAAGAGTTCTTTTATGTAAGATAAAAACTACGAGGTGTATCTCAAAAAAAAAAAAAAAAAAAAAAAAAAAAAAACAAAGCTGATTAACACAAGACAAAGCCAAGGGCGGTGCATCATTACGGACCGAAAGTGCCTCGCCCATCCAGGGCCATTAGGCGGTATTGCACAAAATTTGTTTAATTACTGTCTTAAAAACCACTGATAGTCAGTCTGAAAGACTAGACTTTATATCATTTTAAATGCTACAAATGCTGCGTGAACTCAAATTCCGTTAAAAAAAAAGCAAGTGCAAACCAAGGTCAAAGGAGGTAGCTGGCTGGATGACGTCACGCTCAGCGGAGCGTGCGGGGAAAGGAGAAAGCTCAAGCAGTACTATGACGTCACACACCTCAGTGCATTCTCGGTACATTTCGTCCCGCCACCGTAACGTAACGCTAGACCCCAGCGAAGTCGACATAATCATTTAAAATGATAAAATATTTTAAACTAGCGGACTCGTGCGAGAACTCTCGCATGTGTATAAACCACCCGCTTGGCTTTACTGTTATGCGGGCTTCTATAAATATGTTTATTTGTTTAAACGCACTTTTTAAACAAATTGTCAATATTTATGAAATCAGAGTGCGCGCCCCATATGTATAGACTACCCGCCCGGCTCTATTGCTATGCGGCTGTACGTGACACAGTCTGCCAGGGGCTATCGTCTTGTTTATTTGTTTAGAAGCACTTTATAAACAAATACATATATTTCCGTTGACTTTTCAAGAAATGCAAGATTTTTCCTGTACTATTGAGACGATTTTGAAGACTTTGGTACAAACCATACCAATACTTGAATAAGAAAAACAGATACACACACTAATACAGTCATCACAATTAACACCGGTTATCAGACAGATTCTACACACACCCAAAGTACACGGGGCTACATGACCGCGTTGTCGCAGCCCCTAAACTAAGGAACCAAGCAACCAACAGCCCCACACTTCTAACTCCCTCTGGTTTAGGAGCTTGAGTTTTGTGAAACATACACCTTAGCGTATTATATTAGTACATTATGCAACGAGCCTATAATGGCAATAATTAAGACATGAGTATGTTTATAAAACGAGCGTAAGCGAGTGTTATAATTTTCATACGAGTGTCTTAATTGCCATTATAGGCGAGTTGCATACGATTGTTTATGTTCGACGATAATTATAACTTTATTTTATGTTTTAACGTACATATTCATAAATATCTGTGGGATTCAGTTAATTCAGTTAGTGAACAGAGCGCATGCGTGGGTCAAGGCACTCCGAAAGCAGAGACCATTCACTTTGCTTGCCAACACAGAAATATGTGGGATTTTGAGCACATGCGCGAAGGTATCCTTACCTAATTGGTCACACAACTGTTTCTAGAGCTCTGATTGTTGGGAGAAACTGTTTCATAATGAAAAATAGTGTTATAATGAGCCTCATTATGATACAGTTTTCCGACACATAATGTTTACCTTTCGACATCGTCGAACAGAAAATAGATTACAGATATTATATTTAAAATAAGAGGTTTTCCCATCTAGAATCTCTAAAAAGAATTCAGTGTAGGCTATATAACTCATCCCTCATTATGGCGTTTGAAGCCATTTTCAGTGTTCCCTTAGTAAACGAAAGTTTGATGCATTTCAACCAGTCAACACGATTCGTATCGTCAACTCGTAGTTCTATCGAGTTGACCGATTGCAAAGCATCACTCATCCCTTACTTAAGTTCCTGTAGTCTCGCACGCTGTATTGTCATAGCGAGGGCGGCCTTACAGAACCTTCCATGTGAACTATATGGGTGATGGGCCGGGTGAGGAAACAGTGGGCATAACGCTGCCTTGCACGCGAATTCTCTGTGCTATGAAAGGATTTTCTTATCTCTTCAAGGGCCTGGAGAATTGGACCATACTGTTGCGTTAAAGCGAAATAAAAGATCTCTCCATATCCCTTCCTGTCCTGTCTCGGTTTGAATGTCAAACCGGATTACGAGAGATGGGTCAGCCCCACGCCCTTCAACAGGTACAGTACTTGTAACTTGTAACCTAGCCATTGTTCACGACTTGCTGAAGTTGATATTATACACAAAAATATATTTATACATTTTCAGTTGTCCGGTGTTCCAAATACAATACAATTAGTGTGTTAGTCAGTTCTGTGAATGAAGTTAATTTATGTTCGACCCTGGCGAAATTTAAATATTATATATCAGAAAACTGTACCATAATAAGGCTCATTATAGTACAAGTTTTCTTTATGATACAGTTTCTTCCACCTATCAGAGCTCAAGAAACAGTTGTGTGACCAATTAGGTGAGGATAGCATCGCACCTGCGATCACTTCCATGGCGAGTGTCATAGTGAGGTACTCCAGGAGGCCATGGTCAAATACGAGGTATTCTCTGCGTCCCATGCACTCTGTTCAGTACATAAAACTGGTGAAATCTCGACAGATATTTATGAATATTTATGTTCGAACATAAAATAATTGTAATTATCGTCGTACATAAACAGTCGTATGCAACTCGCCTATAATGGTAATTAAGATACGCTACGCTCGATTTATAAACATACTCTTGTCTTAATTATTGCCATTATAGGCTCGTTGCATAATGTACTATTCTATAAATTAATGTGTTTTTAAATTTTGTGGTGCGGTACGTAGTTATTTAATATGCAGATTGTGGACGACTTAGAAAAATGAATGACGTGGGTTTATATTAGCAAGTCCATTTTCTTTTATACCTCTGGATACAAAGTTCTATTAGGACCTCATCAACCAAACTGATAGATGAATTTGCTTCATCCGAGCACAGGAGAAGATAATACTGTATATTTACAAGTAAGGAGTCATATGAGTGCAGTTCTTAATGCATGCACTATTATTAAAATTTGTTTCAAATGTTGAGTTGTGTGGAATGATGATAATGGCAATATTGATAACAATAAATGTCAAATATAAAACAGCAATAATATCATCTGGTCCACCCTAAAATTTGAGTCAGGAGCCGCCCCTGTGACAAACCTTTGCTATTTTCCACAAAGTCACGATCGACATTGATCACTTGTCATACCGTGATATCAGTTTCAAGAAACATTCCTGGTAGAATTTAATGTCCAGCAATTTCAATATTTGACAATTTCAAGACGAGTAAGCTACTTCTTGAATATACTCAGAGTGCGAACCAAAGGTGGGGGAGATCCACTATCGTATTGTCTTAAATGTTACAAGTCCTGCGATGATAAACTGTGTCACAAAAAGTACGGCACAAATGGCAGGACTCATTCCTCACACGTAGATAAAGAAATTAGGTTATATGAACATGGGTCCGGAAACTCTTTGTTTCCATGTTATACCTCATTGTATCCTACTCTTTAATCATGGGAAACACACAAGAACAGAACGTATCAGAATACCACATGCAACTATTTGTCACAGGAGATGTTCAATATGCCCTCCGTGTGCATTGATACATGCATCAACCCACCGTCGTAGTGAATCTCGGAGGCGCTGATGTATTCCTGGAGTATTGCGTATGGTTTCTCAGTCTTCCATAATACGGACACGGAGACTGTGAACATCTTGTACTGGGGTTCGATATACAAGAGCTTTCAAATGACCACACAAATAAAAGTCTAGTGGGTTTAGGTCCGGAGAGCGTGGACGCCAGGCAATCAGTCCACCTCGACCTATCCATCTGTCACAGAATCTGTTATTTAGAAGCCGACGGACATTAACTGTAAAATGAGGAGGTGCTCCATTGTACATGATTTGTCGTACAGCTGTAAACAAGCAATGCCGTTAGTCGCTTGGCAATGGGGCCATGTAAAACACTGGCGGTACACCTTCGATTATGACAACGTAATGAGACGTAGCCAACAGTGTATGTTCCCCATGATTCGAACGTTCTGTTCTTGGGTGTTTTCCATGATTAATGAGTTGGAGACAATGAGGTGTAACATGGAAACGAAGCGTTTCCATACCCATGTTCATATAACATAATTTCTTCATGTACGTGCGAGGAATGTGTCCTGAAATTTTTGCCGTACATTTTTGTGACACCCTGTATGTGGTTCGTTTGTGATAGGACTACAACCCTCTAACCACCAAGTGCTAGGTATATTTATTTGTTGATGGTACACAACAGGTCTCAGTGTGCGCCCCAGAAACAGTGCATCTACACAGAAAAATACATATCTGGAAAAGCAAGTAGTAAAATTAAATAATGATAGTCGTATGGCCTTAGCTACTTGGGGCTTGGGGGCCGTCCACATATTACTTAATCTCACTTTTAGGTTGTAGCTGTGGTGGTGTCGTTGGTAGCATGCTTAGTTTCTGAGCCCAATGTCGAGGGTTCAAATCCAGCCGAAGTCGTTTGAATTTTTAAGAGCGTTAAAAATCCCTCAGTATGCCTTCTTTCGGAGGGGAAGTAAAGCCGGCGGTCCCATATCATAGATTTAAGGCATGTAAAAGAACCATCCACTAATTACACTTCTGTGAAGCTAAATTATAGGTTAAATTTGACTAACGCTCTTAAGTTCCAACGTTCGTCCCCAGGAGCTGACAGCGGTGGCATCTAGTAACCGAGTTCACAACTAGTTGTCGTTGATGGTTGCATTTGGTAGCAAAAGTAGGAACTACTTGAAAACAATCGAAACAGGACCCTCCGGGTATGCTACACCAACACTACAGGGAGGGCATTTATACATGCCGCTGGTTTCCATTTACCGATTCAGCTCCCCACGAAAAATAAATCCTGGATACGCACCGGGCAAATAAATGTAATTATGCTTCAAAATAGAATCTCGTATGCTGAATTTTCCTTGTGTATGGGTTATCAGAATAACCCACAATTCAATCTAACAGCCACAAATTGAATCTAGAGCGTGTGAAGTCGTTCTCAATTCCCTTTGTACTCCCGTCTTTGTTGTTGAAGAATAGCGTCTTTCCACCGGAATGTTTGCTATACATTTAATTGGGTCTCTCAATGCTCTTGGCTTGTTATCTGGCAGTTCCTGTAATGGCCGCATCCCTTTGTTACCCCTCCCCTTGGCCCTGCTTTACTGGCCGAGTATAGGGACACTTACCTTACTTGCTGCAGGTTGATGGCACATCATTTTAAATTGCCAGCAAAAGAATAAAGAGCTTGTAGTTTTACAATCTTTCAAGGCAAGTTTGTTCTAAAAGTATCACTAGGGATTTTGAAAAACAGGCAGACATTTTTTTAAATTGATACCATCTTCGTACTTTTCTCTTAGAATAATCTACGGTACTCTTACTTACTTTCTTCGGCTTTTGGCAATTAATTGGGTCACCGGAGCCAACCGGGCTCATTTTGGTTTTAGCCGGGAATTTAAGGCCGGATACCCTTCCTGACCCCACGTGATTTTTCGGTTGGAAATTCCACCCCACTCTCACCGGGATTTGAACTCCGGCCGTCCGGGTGACAGACGAGCAGCTAAGCCACTGCACCATCACGCTCCCCCTAGAATAAACTACTCTTGAGAGCTACATATCTAATTAATAGAGACTGAACATTTGTAATAGCTCTTTTCATGCATTATAATTAATTAATTAATTAAATAAATAAATAAATGAGGAGTGGGTTCGATTCCCATCTCAGCCATCCTGGAAGGGGTTTTCCGTGGTTTCCCACATCTACTCCAGGCAAATGTCGGAATGGTTACTAATATCAGGCCAAGGCTCAATCCTTATCTGAAATACTAATACAATCCAAAATTTCCAGTGTACATTGACTCAAATACTAGTTCTTTTTGGAACGTTGAATTTTTTGTTTATTCCGTAATTTTTGTTTATAATTGTAAATATTATTAGTTTTATTAAATGTTTTGTCTTATAAATTTTCGGTCTTTCAATTTAAATCCCCTTCCGAATTTGTATACTTCAATGTGTATTAAGTGTGGCAGATGACCTCGTAGTTTCGCCCCTTAATACAACTAACTAACTAACTAAATACAAATACACACACTACTCCAGGCACCGCAATAACCCAGGTTATCAGACAAATTCTATACACACACACCCAAGTACAGGGCCATACATGCCCAAGCCTCAAATGAAACAACAATAGCAACAACGTTAAATCACTCTCCACGACCTAAGATTGGAGGTTCGATTTCCAGCGCTGACTGTTGCTATCCTGAGTGGGGTTTATAACCGGGTTTACCACACTCCTTCCAGACAAATGCGAGGATAGTACGCTATTTAAAGTTCTGAGGCTACTACTCCATTCCCAACCTAATATAATTACAGTCACCACATACACACAGGTCATTAGAGAAATTCAATACACAGCCAAGTACACGGAGATTATATCCAAAAATATCTCAAGCCCGTTATAAACTAAATAACAAAATCTCATCTTTTTTGTCTTATAGATTTCCTGATACTTCTAATAACTTCTGTCAATTGCTAGAAACATCGGACATTGTAAGCACAAGTTGGTTGGTTGGTTGGTTCCTCAGTTTAGGGGCTGCGACAACGCGGTCATATAGCCCCGTGTACTTTGGGTGTGTGTAGAATCTGTCTGATAACCGGTGTTAATTGTGATGGCTGTATTAGTGTGTGTATCTGTTTTAATTCAAGTAAGGACTGCAGACATTAATTTCAAGTTTCTGTATTTGATATTTCTGGACATATTGATGTCTTGGAATATTAAATCGGGACTGACTGTGTCCTACATACTAAAACTGTTCTCAGGAGTAAGTGTGTGGGATACCAATTGGACATGGCTACAGTTGAACTGAATTGCTACCAAATGCTACCATCCACAACACCTAGCTTGTGAACTTGGCTACTAGATGGCATTGCAGTCAGCACCTGGCGGCGAACTTTGGAACTAATAGATCGTTATCGATTCTAACCTACAAATTTTGTCCTCACACAAATATAGTTAGTGGAAGGTTCTTTTTCATCCCATACATCTTTGACATGGGACCGCCGGCTTTACTTCCCCACCAAAGGAAGGCATACTGAGGGATTTATAACGCTCTTAAAAACCCGACGACTTTGGACGGGTTTGAACCCGCGATCTTGAGCATAGAAGCTGAGCATGCTACCAACTACACCACCGAAACCACTGTAAGCACAAGAGTAGCGTTTGCCTCACCGGCCCAGTCAATAGATGTGAGATTCTGGGAGTGAAATGCCACGTCCTGTGGTCCAGATTCCACGTGGTTCATGATCGCAAGATTAACGGTCATGTAAAACTACAAGTTTATTTCCTTTTTTCCTCACCAGCCTGGGTAACTACGTGCACTGAGACGCAAGTTCATAGAATAATACTGGTATTGGTTTTAAAACAAGAAGTTCCGTGACGAACTAAAGAGCCTACTTTTCTTAAAATTTAAGATTCATGGCAATGATTAATCTATATGGATATATCTAGAATAATTACGAAATTAAGTTGGTAATATCGAAATTTCTTATTGGTTCGAAATACTGTAGACATGGCATAATGTAGCCTAATAGAGAACTACAGTTGGCAGCCCTGGTGACTGAATATATTCTTAGTTCCATCTCTTAAGGTACAGAATACAAAATTTGGTTGAAGTCCAATGGATAGCATGGACGTTACATGCAGTTAAACATTGGATTTAACAGCCCACGTAAAATCATGTTGGCAACATTGATATACACGTATTGGTCAGAAATAATCTGAAATAATATGATCTATTGTTGTGTCAATTTTGAATGAAATCCATTAATTAGTATAGAAGTTACATGCATTTTAAAATTGGACCTATCAGCAGGCTTAGAATCATGTTGGCAGCACTGGCGTAGGCCTATATTAGTTATTCCAAATTAATCTAGAATGCCAGGTACTATACGTGTGCAAAGTTTAGAGCTATTGGCTTGCATACTTTCTGATATGTTGATATTAGGGTAACAAAAATAGAGACAGTATTTATTAACAGTTGGCAGCCCTGGTTGCTCTTAAGAATACGCATAGTCATACCTGTTATGGTACACATAGCACACACGAAATTTGGTTGAAATCCAAATGATAGTATAGAAGTTACATGTATTTAAAGTAGGACTTCTCAGCAGGCTTAGAATCATGTTGGTAGTACTGACGTATATAAGTTACTCCAAATTAATATGGAATATCAGGTACTATACGTGCGCATAGTTTAAAGCTGTCGGCTTGCATACTTTCTGATATATGGGTATATGGATTTAAAAAATTGAGAGCATTTATTAACAGTTGGCAGCCCTGGTACCTCTTATGAATATGCTCGGTCATATCTGTTTATGTACACATAGCACATACGAAATTTGGTTGAAATCCAATTGATAGTGTAGAAGTTATAAGCATTTAAAATTTGGACCTATCAGCAGGCTTAGAATCATTTTGGCAGCACTGCCATGTATGGCCTCCTGGAAATTAAACTGCAATATTATTATCGATACGTGTGTCAATTTTTAAATAGCTCCCGCTCATACCTTCCAAGTTATCCAACATGGAGCTCAAATTTCACTTGCGATTTTCCAGCTGTTGGTAGCACTGACATCATTTTCAAATATCGCCGTGAGATATTCAGGTATAGATCTCTACTCCTACCAAATTGTGTTTCGATTGCTCCAGCCGTTTAGGAGGTGATAGGGGGGGGGGACACACAGCCAGCCAGCCAGACAGACAGACAGACATTTGCCCGATCTCATAAGTCTACTTTTTCCTATTTTTGCAAAATGTGAAAAGTAGGATAAAAAATCAATTTTACCCTCCAGTGAGGTGGCTCCCACGGACTCAGTAGGGAACTCACCCCTATCGCCTTTTCAGGCCGTGTCCTAGAACTGGGAACATCTAATCGGAGTGGACACAACTGGTGAGGTGGGATTAGCACCTCGCCTAGGCAGCCTCACCTGCAAAGCGAACAGGGGCCTCATGGGGGAAGAGATTGGAAGGTTAGGATGGATAGGCAAGGAAGAGAGAAGGAGGCGGCCGTGGCCTTACAGTAGGTACTGTACCCGATATCCGGATAATAGGCTGTCAGATATCCGCCCCCTCAATCGGATGGCCAATAATCAATCGCACCGGCACAGCTACATCAATGAAAATGGCACTGACAGATACTATCGAGATTAGAGCACAATAGTTAACAAGAAATTATTGTGGAACACACCAAAATATACGGGGGTTCATACTTACCTTTACTTACCTCTTCAATTTATCTCGGGGACTGGGTTGTCAACTGGATCACTTAAAGTATGCCCTCACAATAACCTCCACCATGATATTTAAAAAGAACCAGAACAATACATTCAGCGGGAAAATACTTCGCTCAAGACGCACAAAATTGCACAAAAATTGGCCCAAAATTCATCATATATCTTCATATATATGGCATAAAAATCTTCCAAACTACATACAAAAACCTCCACTTATAAATTCATCAACTTCATTTATTACTGTGGGAACCTCCTTCATAATTCAAGGGCATTACTCAACAGCGACTTTTACACGTCCACTGAACTATCGATTATACATCCATTGTTCCTCTTTAAAAATTCTTATATTCATCAATTGTATTAATGACTGTTATTATTTAACCTTCGTGGGTTTCATTCATGAATCGATATGAAGTAAAAATTTGCCAATCACAAATAAATTTAATAGCAAATACGATTAGACACTCCTCCCTGGTCTATCAAAATTGAGATTAATATCTTCAAAGTATCGCAGTATAAAAATACTATCTTCAATCAAAGTTCATCTAAACTGTATGAATAGTCGAATAGAATACAATTAGACTGTGGAATGCAAACATTATTGTTCCAATCTATAATTGAGAAAAACTCCTATCAAATGTTCATTACTATAGTGTATTCAATAAATCGTAATCAAAGTTCATATTTCATAAAATTGTCTATAATGCAATGATAAATGTCTATGTTGCAATCATGTTCATAAGACGACTAGTATTTCAAAGATCGTCGATATCGTAATAGATTTTAACGCTCTAAAATCATTTAATTATTCTTCTTTCTTGAGGATGACAGAAAATTGGTCAAAGTAATTTACTGAAGAGAATTACTTTAATAAAATGACACGCTGTCTGAATTCAAATCTGCCATAGAAAATCGTTAACTTTACAGTCAAATCGTGACTACAAAAATATGCAAATTACTGAAAGAATCTAAATCATCAGTCTCAACTGATCCAAAATTAATTTAACTATGCCAATGACATAACAATGTCTCAACAAATCGAAGAAAAAGGCATAAATCATCGAAGTGTACTGAGTACAGAAATGTTAATCAAGAAAATGGGGTACAAAAAAAATATGGGACAGAAAATATGGGAAGAATGGTTGCTCAGATATCGCTACAAGACTCAAATAATACAAGAAACATTCACGACTACCTTATCTGTTGATTGAAGTTCTAGAGGAAAGTTTTCAAAGAAAACTGCTGTTGGTTCCATTTCACCAGCGTGAAGATGTGCTCCGACATCGAACCTGGAATCAGCGTCCTCGGAGAAGCGAACTGCTTCCTTCTCCGGAAATTGCACTGCTCCGTGGATACGAAAACATCCTTCTGGCAAAACTCTTCTTTATGAGCCGGGTCCACCCTAGCCTCTCTTGAAAGTTCCCTGAAGTTCCGGTCGTAAATCGCCATGAAGTTTATTGTAGTTATTTCCGCAGAAATATTCATAATCGTGGAGTATGAAAATATTTCCACTGTCATCTGGTATAATTCAGCGATGGATTCACGATGCATGAGTGTAGTTGGATGTTCATTACATGCTCGCTTTTGTAGAAAGACGATTAACGAAGTTCCATGCTGTTATTTCACTCCAACGATATATGTCCCAATTGCATTAAAGCCTTAGCCTTCCATCTCAACTACTGTTATAATCATTGAAAGCACTGCAAGATTATAATGTTCCATAGTAGACTGTATCGTTGTAACACCAAACGTATTCTCCAATATCACTGTTGCACTCCACGTGTCAGCCGTAGTGTATAATGTGGAATTTTAAAAGTGTTTCTCATGTGGCGAGAAAATCACTTTTGTTGGCAGCCTTAAAGTGCCAATATCTTTCGAAGTATAACTGTGAAATTGTTCAAATCTTCTACACACCTCAATGTTGTACTTCCCAATTGAATTATAATAAAGGCTGAAGTTAACTCTTGATATCTTATCTGGTAGAAACGTTAATGTGAGCGTTTCAACTTCACCTAGTTTCGAGCAGCGTAAAATGGAACTGCTCCGTGTTCGTTCGATGCGCCGGGCTTTAACCACACGCTAAAGACAACTTGCTTCACTTGTTCACTCGAAAATGACTCTATAACATCTGAAATATATATGCGGTATCAGCGGTATGATCCGTATGAGTTCTGAGTATGAGTTCTGAGAGCTCCTCTCTTCTGTGCACGACCTTTTATCAACTTCTTAAGGGGCGTATCCATCCCTTCCATAGCCTGTTGCTGCGTCATTGCTAGAAGTTTTAACTTTGGCTATACTTGACGGATTTTCAAATTTCAAAAACTCAAAATTAATTTCTTCAAAATTCCAAATCAATGCCATAACTGAAAATAGTTTTCCACAATTCTGCATGCCAAAAGTAATTAAATATCGTAGTTTCAGCAATCTCCGTCTTCCTTCCAAACTATCGTTCATTGGTTCGAGTCTCTCCTCCAATAGCGTAACTTCTTCCTTAGCACAATACCTTGTTTCCTGCGACTGCGTCGTAAATCTCCGATCTTTCTCGAACAAAATCATGACGTCACCAAGAATCTCAGCTCAACCAGCCTACTTGCATGAAATCTGCGTCATCCGTGCCTACGTCATGAATATACACGTCACAACTATGACATCCATAACTTTACTCATATTTGCCAATACAGCCATCGTGGTCTCAATATAATTCAATTTACGGGGGCATTCTCCCTTCACCACGTTTTAAAAACAGTTGCAAATTGTTTTTAAACTCTGTGTTATAAATATCTCAATTCACTTGAACACGAAATTGAATTATTATTGGCTTACTCTTGGATAATATTTCTTCAAGTTCCCAGCATTGAACTTGCCATAAACGACATTATTCTCAACATCAGTATTGTCCATGTAACCCTTAAGGAACCTGTACATTTTCCTGATTGGAGCGTGTCTCTTCTGTGACACACCGATTCGGGCTAACCTCCTAACGGTCTCTTGATCTTGCTGCTCCAATTGTACATGGTGTATCTGCACATTTTGATAGGGTTACGTGATAAAGCATCAGCCAGTGAGTTATCTTTCCCAGGCTGATGGACGATAGTGACATTAAACTGTTGGGTGAACAAAGCCCAACGTGTCAATCTATCACTAGACATGTCAGTTTGCAGCATTCTCGATTCCCTGGGTATTGATCTTTAAACGCGACATATTATTTTCTAAGTTTGCAGAACTGGTCTGAAGAACTTTCAAATTTTCATCCAGCATCTGCTTTACACTTTCATTCATGCTAGCTTTCAAGCTGTTGGACATCTCCTCCAACATCATTCTCAGACTTTCATCTGCCATTTCAATAATATTTCAATAATAAACTGCTTTAGGGACATACATCAAACAGAGCAAAATAACAACATCTGAGCAACATTTTTCACCATATATAAGTTTTGAGCAATTTTCTGTCTTAAATCTAACTTATAATTACCTTATAATTAACTTTCGTAAACACTTCATGTTGAAATAAACTCAAGCACATGTTCAAGTTTCTTTGGTTCATTTTAAAATATCCTAACACAAATAATTTACATTTACAATCCAAATAGTTTAATTTTATCTTTAATATGACTAAACATGTCATAAGCCGGTCAAATTAAATAAGATTCCAGATCATAGGCGATTTTTCTAAGTTTCCAGCCTATTTAACCTCTCTCAAGTTGTATAAGATCTGATCTTTTCTGAGTGTAATTTTCCTAATACAACACAACATTTATCCCTATATAATCACACTCTCAAATTCTACAATTGGCCAAGACATCTAACAAAGAATCAACCTCTTTATTTGAGTCTTCACAATCCCTTTGACATCGATAACTTGGTAATCCAATGTTATTCGAACACTCCACAAAAATTGCGGTGTCAATTCTACTGCAATAACTTGGTAATCCAATGTTATTCAAGCACTCGGAACTTCGATTGTGTAAATTCTACTGGCATTCAACCTGGTAATCCAGTTTTGTTGAACATGCCCCACGTTATAGGGTCGCCAATCCTACTGTACCCGATATCCGGATAGTAGGCTGTCAGATATCCGTCCCCTCAATCGGATTGCCAATAATCAATCGCACCGGCACAGCTACATCAATGAAAATGGCACTGACAGATACTATCGAGATTAGAGCACAATAGTTAACAAGAAATTATTGTGGAACACACCAAAATATACGGGGGTTCATACTTACCTTTACTTACCTCTTAAATTTATCTCGGGGACTGGGTTGTCAACTGGATCACTTAAAGTATGCCCTCACAATAACCTCCACCATGATATTTAAAATGAACCATAACGAAGACGAGAAACTTTAAACTGCACAATAATTTATTTCACATAAAGAATGATTTTAACAAAAATAAAACAACAAAATATACGTGGCAATCAGAAGCCATCGTCCATATAATCATGTCCTCCTGTAGGACTTGTATACTCTACATACAATGTTTCAGCTTTCTCAAGCTCATAGCAGCGTAAAAATAATAATGCAGTTGGAATGGAAACGGGATTTGGGACAAGACACATATATAAATTGTTTTGCGTGTTTATATACTTCACATTTTATTTATAGCCACAAGGCTATTATGGATACGTCCTTGGCCTCTGTCATACAGTTGTCCGGGCCAGCTGCAATGCACCTGCATCGTCAAAGCGGACTCACCCCGTTCGTTCAACCCTAGCATAAGCGAGTTACCTCAGAGCTTGGCTCTCCTTTTCAAAACACGTAAATGTTCACATCTCAACTGAAATATTATCACGCAAATGTTTTAAATGCTCCATTCAAACACCAGTGGATTACTCCAACAATCCCAAATCATGTTTAATTGTTCAAACCACTTGTTTAATTAGCGTTGTTTAGAGTATAAAAACAAAACTCTTAATGTTAATAACAAAAGTTCATTAATTATTTATTACAATAATAAATTGCTTATAACAATGTCAAACGACAATTGGAAAACTTATACACGCCTCTAATAATCCTTTTCATTTCAAATTATTTAACAAAGATATTTACAAAATTATTTTACAATATTATATTGTTTATATTATTTATACAAGAAATACATTAAACCACACATTTATCCGGTTGATAATTACTCAAATCGTGGTGATATTATCGACCAATGAAGGTTAGTTATATTTAACTGTCAAATTCAGGTTTAATAAGGTTTAATAATAATTATTAATATTTGTGACGGTAACCTCCATTCAAAATCTTTATCTCAAATTATTTAACACTCTTGTTAATTTTAACAGTATCTTCATATGAATAACTTTCAAAGAACCAGAACAATACATTCAGCGGGAAAATACTTCGCTCAAGACGCACAAAATTGCAAAAAAAATGGCCCAAAATTCATCATATATCTTCATATATATGGCATAAAAATCTTCCAAACTACATACAAAAACCTCCACTTATAAATTCATCAACTTCATTTATTACTGTGGGAACCTCCTTCATAATTCAAGGGCATTATTCATCAGCGACTTTTACATGTCCACTGAACTAACGATTATACATCCATTGTTCCTCTTTAAAAATTCTTATATTCATCAATTGTATTAATGACTGTTATTATTTAACCTTCGTGGGTTTCATTCATGAATCGATATGAAGTAAAAATTTGCCAATCACAAATAAATTTAATAGCAAATACGATTAGACACTCCTCCCTGGTCTATCAAAATTGAGATTAATATCTTCAAAGTATCGCAGTATAAAAATACTATCTTCAATCAAAGTTCATCTAAACTGTATGAATAGTCGAATAGAATACAATTAGACTGTGGAATGCAAACATTATTGTTCCAATCTATAATTGAGAAAAACTCCTATCAAATGTTCATTACTATAGTGTATTCAATAAATCGTAATCAAAGTTCATATTTCATAAAATTGTCTATAATGCAATGATAAATGTCTATGTTGCAATCATGTTCATAAGACGACTAGTATTTCAAAGATCGTCGATATCGTAATAGATTTTAACGCTCTAAAATCATTTAATTATTCTTCTTTCTTGAGGATGACAGAAAATTGGTCAAAGTAATTTACTGAAGAGAATTACTTTAATAAAATGACACGCTGTCTGAATTCAAATCTGCCATAGAAAATCGTTAACTTTACAGTCAAATCGTGACTACAAAAATATGCAAATTACTGAAAGAATCTAAATCATCAGTCTCAACTGATCCAAAATTAATTTAACTATGCCAATGACATAACAATGTCTCAACAAATCGAAGAAAAAGGCATAAATCATCGAAGTGTACTGAGTACAGAAATGTTAATCAAGAAAATGGGGCACAAAAAAAATATGGGACAGAAAATATGGGAAGAATGGTTGCTCAGATATCGCTACAAGACTCAAATAATACAAGAAACATTCACGACTACCTTATCTGTTGATTGAAGTTCTAGAGGAAAGTTTTCAAAGAAAACTGCTGTTGGTTCCATTTCACCAGCGTGAAGATGTGCTCCGACATCGAACCTGGAATCAGCGTCCTCGGAGAAGCGAACTGCTTCCTTCTCCGGAAATTGCACTGCTCCGTGGATACGAAAACATCCTTCTGGCAAAACTCTTCTTTGTGAGCCGGGTCCACCCTAGCCTCTCTTGAAAGTTCCCTGAAGTTCCGGTCGTAAATCGCCATGAAGTTTATTGTAGTTATTTCCGCAGAAATATTCATAATCGTGGAGTATGAAAATATTTCCACTGTCATCTGGTATAATTCAGCGATGGATTCACGATGCATGAGTGTAGTTGGATGTTCATTACATGCTCGCTTTTGTAGAAAGACGATTAACGAAGTTCCATGCTGTTATTTCACTCCAACGATATATGTCCCAATTGCATTAAAGCCTTAGCCTTCCATCTCAACTACTGTTATAATCATTGAAAGCACTGCAAGATTATAATGTTCCATAGTAGACTGTATCGTTGTAACACCAAACGTATTCTCCAATATCACTGTTGCACTCCACGTGTCAGCCGTAGTGTATAATGTGGAATTCTAAAAGTGTTTCTCATGTGGCGAGAAAATCACTTTTGTTGGCAGCCTTAAAGTGCCAATATCTTTCGAAGTATAACTGTGAAATTGTTCAAATCTTCTACACACCTCAATGTTGTACTGCCCAATTGAATTATAATAAAGGCTGAAGTTAACTCTTGATATCTTATCTGGTAGAAACGTTAATGTGAGCGTTTCAACTTCACTTAGTTTCGAGCAGCGTAAAATGGAACTGCTCCGTGTTCGTTCGATGCGCCGGGCTTTAACCACACGCTAAAGACAACTTGCTTCACTTGTTCACTCGAAAATGACTCTATAACATCTGAAATATATATGCGGTATCAGCGGTATGATCCGTATGAGTTCTGAGTATGAGTTCTGAGAGCTCCTCTCTTCTGTGCACGACCTTTTATCAACTTCTTAAGGGGCGTATCCATCCCTTCCATAGCCTGTTGCTGCGTCATTGCTAGAAGTTTTAACTTTGGCTATACTTGACGGATTTTCAAATTTCAAAAACTCAAAATTAATTTCTTCAAAATTCCAAATCAATGCCATAACTGAAAATAGTTTTCCACAATTCTGCATGCCAAAAGTAATTAAATATCGTAGTTTCAGCAATCTCCGTCTTCCTTCCAAACTATCGTTCATTGGTTCGAGTCTCTCCTCCAATAGCGTAACTTCTTCCTTAGCACAATACCTTGTTTCCTGCGACTGCGTCGTAAATCTCCGATCTTTCTCGAACAAAATCATGACGTCACCAAGAATCTCAGCTCAACCAGCCTACTTGCATGAAATCTGCGTCATCCGTGCCTACGTCATGAATATACACGTCACAACTATGACATCCATAACTTTACTCATATTTGCCAATACAGCCATCGTGGTCTCAATATAATTCAATTTACGGGGGCAGTACCATCCCGGCATTTGCCCGAAGACGAAGTGGGAAACCACGGAAAACCACTTCGAGGGTGGCTGAGGTGGGAACCGACCCCCTCTACTCATTTCGACCACCCGAGGCTGAGTAGACCCCGTTCCAGTCCTCATACCACTTATCAAATTTCGTGGCAGAGCCGGGAATCGAACCCAGGACCTGCGGGGCGGGAGCTAACCATGCTGACCGCTACGCTATGGAGGCGACAGTATTGGTTTTACGTGTCTTATAACTACCGTGGCTTGTATAGACGCCGGAGTACTGGAATTTGGCCCCAAAGGGGATCTTTAACGTGCCAGTAAATCTACTCCTACAGCTCCCTCGCATTTGCGCACCCTGAGATGCCAACTGACTGTGCCAGGATTAGGTCCTGCAACCTTGAGAATGCTGCCGAAATAAATCAGAAACCTCTATGGACATCAAATTGGCAGATGGAAAGCTAAAGGAATAGGAGACTTCTGTTACTTGGGAAACAAAATAGTTGGTGATGGACGACGAAGCAAAGAGGATATAAAAAGTAGGTTGGCTCAGGCAAGGAAAGCGTTTCTACAGAAAAGGAATCTGTTGATATCAGATATAGATTTAGGTACAGGAAGTCATTTTTGAAAGCCTTTGTGTGGAGCGTGGCGCTCTATGGAAGTGAAATTTAGACTATTGGTGCAGCAGAAAAGAGGAGATTTCTACCGTTTGAAATGTGGTGTTACAGGAGAATGATGAAGATCAGATGGGTGGATAGGGTAACAAACGAAGAGGTATTAAGAGGAGTGGGAGAGGAGAGATGTTTCTGGCGACTGCTAATGAAGAGAAGAGATAGGTTGGTAGGAGACATACTAAGACACCCAGGAATAGCAAGCTTAGCTATGGAAGGAAGGGTCGAGGACAAGAACTGTAGGGGTGGGCCAAGGTTAAAATATGAAATGATTTTCCGTGGTTTCCCCATTTTTCAGCTCCAGTTCTTCCTTCTAATAGGCCACGGCTGCTAGAAAGTTAATATTATCCCAGCATTTTCCCGGAAGGAATCTGGAAAAACCTGGGAGAAAGAACACACTTTGATAGCCGCTTTCAGAGAGATGAAACCATTAGTTCTGGACAGGGAGGCATGGAGGGGCTGCATCATACCAGTCAAAAGACTGTTGGCTCAAACAACAACCTTGAGAACAGCAGGCAAGAACATTACCACTGCACCACCCAGCCAGTCAAAAGCAAGTAAATGGAGCCAGGCTATCAGTTACTATGGAAGAAGACTGGGTTCGAACCCCAGCATTGACCGTCCTTGAAATGACTTTCTGGGGTTTCCCCATTTTTCAGCTCCAGTTCTACCTTCTAATAGACCACGGCTGCTTCCTTCCAGCTCCTTGATCAGTTTCATTCAATTTGATCAATTTCAACTCTCATTAATCCTTTGCGCCAGAAAGGGCATCCGGCCGTAAAATATCCATACTCGTCCCCATTGAAACGGAAATGATAAGGGGTAGAACCACAGTGACATGTGCGTGGTTTATGGATGAGAATCTTCCCTCGGACGTGTATTTGCTGTCATGTGAGGGAATTGCTAGCCACCAGCACAAAATAGAGGTCGTTTCCTGGCGAACGTTGAATCAGATAAAAATAACACATTACTTGAATATTTTACAGGTTTCTCGCTGTTTGATAAGAGATAGTGGGAACACACATTTCACATGTGTGACGGGGAATATAACTAATACGTGGTTGGTTGAAGAGCCAGAGTTGGATGTGACACTTCTAGTCATAGATAAATGAACGTGTGGGATGTAGCCTACCTACTGTACGTTGATGGATGCTTGGTAATATTTCTGTTGTTGTTAATTCATTTGAGGGACTTGGGGCATCTGGGACATCAGCTCCATATAGTTTTGTGTGTTTGTTGAACTTACAGTATCTCATACCCTGTATTCCTGTGATCACTGTATCAGTATGAGGCATGGGTATATGTACAGAGGTGTGCAAATTATTATTAGATGATGATAATACATTGTTGTTTTAAGGGGCCTAACATCTAGGTTATCAGCCCCTAATGCTTTTGGTGATAGTGAAAGGTGAGATGAAAATAAAAAATATATAACTGGGCCTAATACTAACTACAAACTTACATACTAGAAGGAGAACTGGCAACCAAATAAAGCATTAGGCGAATAATGGACACGAAGAAAGGAAATGCCCTCAACCCTCGAAAAATGAGGAGTGAGGAACTTGGAAGGAAGGAGAGCCATGAAAGGCAGATAGGAAAGGGAAAGAGAAGAGGGACGGCCCCAAAGTCAGAGGAAAAAGGGGACAAACCGAACCCAGCTTAGGAATACCTCAGGGTCGCCAACTCTCAAACTCACAAGCCGTGAGCCCTTGAGTGTGTAGTATTATCTAGGGTGCACCACAAGTGGAGGGGCTACATAAACCCGGCCTTCTTGAGGGCCTTGAGCAGAAGACAGGAGATAACATGAAATGAAAAAGAAGGCTGACCCCTCACAGAATGAGGGTATCAGGAAAAATGAGACGTGGGGCAATTAAGGCGGGAAACTGAAAGACTCCCTAGGCCTTGGGTACCCTATTACCGTCGGAATCAGAAGAGAAGAAGAGTTAACCGAGATAGGTCGACAGGAAAGAAGACGGCGAGGAGCCCGGCACAAGTAATTGGAAGCAATACCGGCCTCAGCTGGGGTCCCGTGGTCGCCAACCCACGTCCCACTAGATGTGAGCCCCTGGGGGCAAATTATTAGACTAGATGTCAGTTTTCCAACTTTGCAAAGCGCTGAGATTATTCCAATTGTTTAAACAATAGTCTTATTTAAATTTTCTTAAAAAAAGGATAGTAAAATTATTCTTAAGAATTTTCACTTGAAGAGGAGTTTTCCTACTGAAAAATATCACACTTTTTTTTAAATCGCTTTATTCTAGTTTTTGTGCATATTCAGCGTTGAGGGATTCGAAATTACTGAAGCCCACCCTTGAACTACTCAAAGATCTATGGACGATGGATTGAAATCACTTGATGGAGAGGGTACATTCCGAAATCTTTGAAAAAAGAGTAAGTGGACCCAGCTCAGGATTCACAATTGCGGAGATTTCCAGACGCAATTTCTTATGCGAAAAGCGGCTTCGGTGGCGTATTTGGTAGCATGCTGAACTGCTGTGCCCAAGATAGCGGGTTCAAACCCGGCCGGAGTCATCGGATTTTTAAGAGCGTTAAAATCCTTCAGTATGCCTTCCTTTGGAGGGATTGATATCTGGTAGCTAAAGTTGGAACTACTTGAAATTGAACGGAATTTGTAGCTCACCCTAGTGGTTGTGTGCTTGAAGCAGCTACAGACTCAGGCGAGCCGAACATGTCCTCGGACACTCCGGCACTAAAAGCCATACGATAAATAAATAAAATGGGAAAAGCTGTAAGTCTACGGGGGATAAAACATCACTAAGTTAGGTATTAAAATAAATCAGCAAATGGGCAATAAAATGATTATGAATAATCAATTGTGATCGATTTAAATTCATTCATTCATTCTAATATATTGCACACCTCTGTAGGTGCCCCGGGAATATCCCGGCATGTTCCCGGAAGGAGTGTGGAAAAACCTGAGAAATAAACACACTGTCGACCAAAGTATTATGTGTACTCGAGTTTGAAGGTTGTTTGTGAAGTAACACATAGACATACATAATATCCAATAACATCATCATTTTTGTCGTTCTATTTTACGTTAGTTCATGTAGGTTTGAATTTTTTATTTATATTTATTGCAGGTGGATCACAAAAAGTGCCCGTTCTTAAGCGTGTTTCAACCATGCATCATATTTACGAATTATTATCTTAAAAACCCGTCATCAGATCGAATCCAAATTTTAACGCAATATACATTGGAATGTTATATAACAGCTGGTTTATTAATTTCATAATTGTGTGTGTCCAAGAAACAAAGTTGTCAACATTTTTGTAAGGTAACTTTTTCTCGGCTCGGGGTAGTTACAAAATGTAGTTCATGGTCGCGTTGTAATCCTTATACATCAACAAGTTATGCTGTATGACTGTGAAACACGTAAATTAATTCAATTATTTTATATCGGTTTGTATTTGTACGGGGAAATAAGACATGGTTCACCAGCTAGCCGCTCCGGAGAAAGCTGGACAGCGTTACCAAGATGGAGCCAATCACGCGTTAGGTGCACCTCGCTCGGAAGTGATGGGCTCCATCTCAGCAACGCTGTACAGCTTTCCCCGGAGAGGCTAGCTGGTGAACCATGTCTTATTTCCTCGTACAAATACAAACCGATATAAAACAAGTGAATTAATTTACGTATTTCACAGTTATACAGCAGAACTTTTTGATGTATAAGGATTACAACGCGACCAAGAACTACATTTTCCAACTACCCCGAGCCTAGAAAAAGTTACCTTACAAAAATGATAACAACTTTGTTTCTTACACACAATTTTGAAATTAATAATCCAGTTATTCAACATTCCAAAGTATATTGTGTTAAAATTTGGATTCGATCTGATGACGGGTTTTTGAGATAATAATTTGTAAATGTGACGCATGGTTGAACCACGCTTAAGAACGGGCACTTTTTGTGTTCCAACTGCGATAAAAAATATTAAAATATAAATTTTAAAATTCCAAACCTACATGAACTAACGTAAAATAGAACGACGAAAATGATGCTGTTATTGGATTTTATATAGGTCTATTGGTTACTTCTCAAACAATCTTCAAACTCGAGTGAACATAATATTTTGGTCGACACTAGTATAGCCGCTTCCAGCGCCGGGATTTGAACCTGTGATCTCCGGACTTACTGCCGTTGCACGATATTAGGGGTGGAACCGCGAGGTCATCTAGCCCTTCTCAAGCCGTCTTGGGCCACAGGCAGAGTTAGCAACATCATCCCACAAAGCCACATGCGAAGTGATCTGATTAACTTCAGTAGCTGACAAAATGACGCCCCAGCGAGATATCCAGTAACGTTCTGGCCTGCTATGCCCATGGTTGCAGAATCGAATCCTGGCGCAGTCAGTTGGCATTTGAGAGTTGGTTGGTTCCATAGTTTAAGGCCGGCGAAAACGCGTTCATGTAGCCCCGTGTACTTTGGGTGTGTGTGGAATCTGTCTGATAACCGGTGTTAATTGTGATGGCTGTATCAGTGTGTGTTATCTGTGATTCAAGTAGAAGGACTGCAGACGATCAAGTTCATCTAGTTCCTACTTTTTCTACCGTCCACGACACCTACCAGCGGACTTTGCTCAATCGTAGCCAGCACCTGGCGACGAACGTTGGAATTAATATAGCGTTTACAAATTAACCTACACATTTTAGCTTCCACAAGTGTAGTTAGTGGAAGGTTCTATTTCATGCCATGAGACCGCCGGCTTTACTTCCCCTCCAAAGGAAGGCATACCGATTGATTTTTTACGCTAAATAAATCCGACGACCCCGGCTGGGTTTGAACCCGCGATCTTGGGAATAGAAGATACTTGTATAACGTAGAAAAACGTTGCTTTTAGGTTGAGGTTTGCATGAGTGCATGCCTAACCCTGCGTAGCACTTTCGTTTCCTCCCGAGAACTGCGAAGCGCACTGTTTCAAAATTCAAATCAGAGTAATCGCTCTAGTGCGTGTACACACCTTGCTCTGCAGGCTTCCCCCCACTACGCAAGATGGCTCAATCGATATTTATCGAAGTCAATCGCCGACAATGGCGATACATACATTTTATGTTCGACCCTGACTATTATGTGTCAGAAAACTGTATCATAATGAGGCTCATTATAACACTATTTTTCATCATGAAAGAGTCTCCCACCAATCAGAGCTCAAGAAACAGTTGTGTGGCCAATTAGATAAGGATACCTTCGCGCATGCGCTCAAAATCCAACATGTCTATATACATTACCGAAAGTGCACCGTCCATATGTTCGGGTAAATAAACTAGTGAATATGAGACAAGAAATAGCACTGTACCATAATATCCCCAAATCCAATTTCTACACAGCGAATTGTTTTCAAACGACTTCGGTGACAGTTTTACTGAATACTGGTGCACAATCTGAACATATGGCATTGAAGCACACAGAGCGCATGCATCGGTCGGCCAGAGAGCTTGGAAAACAGAGATATACTACCCAGCGCAGCACCCGATCACAACATTCTAGTGACTGAACAGATATTTATGAATATTTATGTTAAAACATATAATAAAGTTATAATTATCGTCGAACATAAACAGTCGTATGCAACTCGCCTATAATGGTAATTAAGGCACTCGTTTGAAAATTATAAAACTCGCATACGCTCGTTTTATAAACATACTCGTGTCTTAATTATAGCCATTATAGGCTCGTTGCATAATGTACTATTACATGATTCTTCGGATTATAAACGTTCTTCAAACAACATCAAAATGCGTCGAAATAGTATTCAGAGTGAATACGTAAGTTATGTATCCCGTCCAGGGTCGAACCCCAGACTCCATTCTAAACTAAAGGTTATGGTCATTCTTCCTATAGAAAGAACACCATTGCCCAATGTATTTCTCAATATGCTATTATCAACGTGTTAACTGGAACAATGCTCATTCTAGGAAACAAGGAAATGCTTCCTTCACAAACATGTTATCTTCAACACATGTGGTTTACTATCTGTAGATTATTATTTATCAAATACTTCCTAGAAGGACTAAGGAAATGGCCCTGTACATTTCCTCATATGATTACTTAATCTGTTATTTCCAGATGTATTAACAGCAACAGCTATGAGTGATCAAATTCACGGAACTGTTATCAAAGACATGAGTCCATATCCTGTAAGATATATATTTCCACATACATGTTATCTAGTACGCCCCTCCACTGTGACGCACTTTGTTATGAAGGGATTTTGTATAAAAGACCTGGGCTGAGAAGCAAAGGTCCTCTTCCAACAGCAGCAACTAAACAGGTTGTCTGACTGGTGTTAACTTGTATATATTGGATCGTCAAAGATTAATAAATACTTCTACAAACTAACCAACGAGTTCTCATTCATAGAAAGCAGATACTACTCATCAGAAGAAAGAACCAGGAGACCTACTGACTTAGCAGTAGCGACAACTTCTTAGTACATCACTAAAGAAGACTGTTAAGCGACAAACTTAACTGGGGGCCCAGTCCGAGATAGGTAACGATTATCCTTGCCAGATAATCTACGAGTAAGTTAGTACAGTGTTCTGACAAACCTCACAAGGAGGCCTTTCGTCACTATACTAGCGACACCAAGGTACCTATCTTCAGTACTAGATGCAGTCATCGTTTCTATGAATCAGCCAGCAAGCCAGGAGTGGTACTGACAACCTCAGGGAGGCCTTTCGCCCACAAACGACTTCGCCAGCTTGAAGGAAGCAAGTTAGAAGTGGAACTGACAACGTACCAAGAGACGCTTTTCGTCCACAACCAACTTTGCTAACTTAACGGAAGGAAGGAAGTTCGCCGACAACGTTCCAAGCAACGCCTTTCGCAACAACCGACCGCCATCGCCGTACGTGCCGACAACGCTCCAGAAGCGCTTTCCGACCACACGACGACACAAGAGAACCAACCGACTCCGCAGTTCCAAGAGGATGCAGCCAGCACTGATCATCTTTTCTTGTCTGTAAGTCAAACTCCAAATAATACCTTATTTGTGAACTAGAGTATTATTAGTAAAGCATGGTTCAATATTTCGAGTAACAAATTGGGAGAGCAACAACAATAATAATAATAAAACCTAAATAATACATTCTTTCCCTTTCAAACGAAAACAAATTACAGTTAACTTTAACTAGTAGAGTTTGCCTTGTCATTTCGATTTGAATTAAAATTAATTAACTTAAAACAAATAATAAATACATAATAATAAATATTTGTACTTTCAAGAGGAAATAATTTAGTGGGCTCTAATTAGCAGACCTTACAATCTTTATTTACTTTTGAATTAATATTGTAACTAAACAATTAAAACAAAAAAATAATAATAAAGTTATATAATTTCCTAACAAAAGTGAGTTAGTGCAGCCCATACTGGTCTTTCGCTTGTCACTATTAAAGGAATTAATAAAATAATTAAATATTTATTATCATCATCAATCATCATCCTCATTTCAGAAGACATATAATTAATTTTATCATTTTACTAGTTCATAAGCCTCCGTGGCTTAGGCGGCAGCACGCCGGCCTCTCACCGCTGGGTCCGTGGTTCAAATCCCGGTCACTCCAAGTGAGATCTGTGCTGGACAAAACGGAGGCAGACAGGTTTTTCTCCGGGTACTCCGGTTTTCCCTGTCAAAATTTCATTCCAGCAACACTCTCCACTATCATTTCATTTCATCTGTCATTCATTTAATCATTGCCCCAGAGGAGTGCGTCAGGCCTCGGCAGCCGGCACAGTTCATATCCTCGCCGCTAGATGGGGGCTCCATTCATTCCATTCCTGACCCGGTCGGAGACTGGAAGCAGGCTGTGGATTTTTCATTTTACTAGTTCATATTGTGGAGAATCTAAACGAGATATCCACATATCATTAATTTTAGATTAATAATAATAATAACTTACTTCCTTTATTGTGAAAACCTAACCGGGGCTCTTTCACATATATTTTGATTAATAATAATAATAATAAGTTATTTCTTTTATTGTGAAAACCTAACCGGGGCTCTTTCACATATATTTTGATTAATAATAATAATAATAATAATAATAATAATAATAAGTTATTTCTTTCATTGTGAAAGACTAACCGGGGCTCTTTCACATATATTTTGATTAATAATAATAATAATAATAATAATAATAATAATAATAAGTTATTTCTTTTATTGTGAAAACCTAACCAGGGCTCTTTCACATATATTTTGATCATTAAATAATAATAAGTTATTTCCTTTATTGTGAAAACCTAACTGGGGCTCTTTCACATATATTTTGATTAATATTAACACTTATAAGTAAGTAATTAACTTTTAAAAGTAACAACTGTTACAAAATTTAATCTAGCAAATTAAATATTTATTATAAACAATTTTGAAAACCGTCTTTATAAATTCAAACAAAATGCCTGAAACCGAGTTACTTTCAAAATTCGAATATGCTCAGATACAGCTTTTGCCTGAATTTAACGGCACTAATTCTTGCAGTCTTGACTATTTCTTAGCAAGAACAGAATCGTTTCTAAACACTCATAAGAGAATAGCGTCAGCTACAAACTCAGTATTAATAAATGACTTCCTATTTAACGTCATAAAGTCAAAACTAAAAGGTGAAGCATGTAGCATTCTTGACTTAGAAGCCAACAGTACTTATGAAAAATTTAAAGATAAACTCATAAGAAAATACGGTAACGTCAAAGACGAGAGACTTCTCATCCAGGAGATCTCTAATTGCTTAGAAGGATTGACTTTGCAATGCAAAAGCTTATGCAAACTCTATTACCAAAACCAAATTTTGGAATTGAAATTAAGAGAACTTGAAGAGTTAAGCCTAAACACGTTTAAAGCAGGAGTTTTGGAACCCTACCGTTCATACTTAAGATATGCACAGATTACAGACCTGAATCATTGCCTCAGGTTATGCAGGTCTTATGATAACGATCGCGCCCATGAAGATTACATGGACCAACTAAGAGGAAAACTACCTCCTAGCAAGTTTCCACCAACAACTCGACCACTAGGCCACTCAGCACACAATCCATTTTCGAATTTTAACCCAGCTCCACCAAGGAACCCATTTAACCAACCTTTCATGCAAAATCAAGCCCACAGACCCTTCTTTAAAGATAAACCACAACCAATTTTCGGACACGCTCAAGCTCCGAACACTCAGCCTTTCAAGCCACCAAACTCCATGAATCGTTCTTACCCAACTCCCAATAATATTGGCCGACGTTTCACACCCACTAACCAGCAAAGATTTCCACAACCGATGTCAGGTGTTTCAACCATTAGAGGTAATCTGAATGCTCACTTAGAACCTTCAGAAGACATCGAACAGGAAGCTTTAGGTCCCATACAGCAATCACTAGAGTATGTAGATGAGTACAACATACAAAACTACCCGAAAGAGTACGACACTCAGTACTATGAATATGAGTACGATACAGAGGAACAGTCTCAGGATTTTCGCTTGGCCCAGCCATCAAAATCGAAGACTTAAATAATTTAGGTAGCGCAGATTTCACTCAATTAGATGCAAAGATTGACTACACCTCGAACCTAGTCACTCTCAACAGCACAGACATACCGTTTCACTTTCATTCTTCACATAATCAAGTGAATCATTTTCAACCCACGGTAGATACAGCTAACACTGCGATTCCCGTCAATATCGAAAAAGAAGAAGAGTATGTTCTGAATTTTAAATATGGTGAAATGTATCTCTTAGATGCCAAAACTCACCAAGCCATACAGCCCACAGAGAAACAACTAAAACTCGAGTTTAAGGAACCAATTTTAGTTGAGCCAATGGAAATAAATTCCATTACATACGGTAACATTCAAGAATATCCCCACACAAAACCAGGAGAGTCTGATTACGTCAAAGACAAAACTAACTATGTCGCAGACGCACTCTCTAGAGTAGAGATTAACATGGCTGATGAAGCAGTTTCAATCATTGCCATCCCCGGAGATGACACCTACCAAAATGATATGGATAATGAAACTATCCATTCAAACCAAGCAGACCCCATATTCACATTGAAAATATCTGAACGGAACTTAAACCAAAACCGCAATCAGATTATTGTAAAATATGGTAATTATCCCAAGGTACTTAAACAAAACCTGTTTAAAAAATGTACCAGACACATAATGATTGTCACAAAGAAGAATCTTCAGGAAGATTTAGCAAATCACCTCCTCAAAATAATAGTAACCTCAAACAAGTACGCTACTTATTTTGACGATATCACTCTCGAGATCCCATTCATCAGGGCATGCCAGAAGCTATTTACTTCTGAACTAATCATTATCAGGTCATCCAAATTCTTGGAAGACATTGAAAGCCCCGAAACTCAGAGACAGCTGATTTCACACTATCATTCTGAAAACCACAATGGTATAGTAGAAACTTACGAACATCTTAAGACCAAATATTACTGGCCTCATTTAAGAGAACAAATTAGGACAATCATCAATCAATGTAACCTCTGTCAAAGAAACAAATACGAGAGACACCCTAACGAGGTATCGAACCAAGGTCCCATCACCGCCGATCACCCTTTCTCTCAAATTCACATCGACACGTTTCACTTCGAGCAAAGTCGCATATTAACTATAATTGACATTTTCTCAAAGTATGGACAAGCCTACATTTTACCAAATGGTACAGGTCTGGCCACACTAAGCCAATTACAAGTTTACTTTTCCCACCATGGATTCCCAAGGAAAATCACACATGACCAAGGAGGAGAGTTCGAAAACAATGTCATAAAAGAATATTGTAAAGCCACGAACATCGAATATCACGCTACTACCCCTTTGAATTCTTCATCTAATTCTCCAGTAGAAGGACTGAATTCGACCCTTCTAGAGAAACTTCGTATCTCCAGAGATCACGATAAGTTCACTCCGCTCTCAGAGCTCGTGACCACCATAATCACGAATTACAATTCTTCAATCCATTCCACTACTAAACAACCTCCTTTCAACGTTCTATACGGACCCTACTATAAGGCTTTAGACCACGTCTTCTCGCCATGTCCAAAAATCAATGAATACATTGAAAGACAAGGAAATCAGTTGAAAATTGTAAAAGAGAGTCATACTAAACCAAACACCGACACTTTCAATCATAATTACCAAATTAATGAAACTGTCTACGTATTAGATCCCCTCACCAGAAACAAGAAATCAAAAAACCTGTACAACGAAGGTATCATTACCAAAATTGAAGAAAACAGGGTATACTGTAAAATGAGAAACGGTAAAACTCATGTAAGGAATTTTCGGGACATTAAACCAAAAAGAAAATTTCTTATTCCAGATCCCTCCCTGGATATGGCACCATCATCACACAGCCCATCCAGACACAAGGATTCTATGCCGACTCATTAGGACCAGCCTTAATAATTAACGATTATCACCGGTTCATGTTTCATTTCAATTTAACGAGTTTAAAAGAATCTTATAATAATATTCAAGACACTATCTCAAGTCTCATATCACGAAGCAATAATACTTTTCCTTATCTAATATCAGAATTAAGAGAGTCAATTAAAGAAACAAAAAAGGAATTAAATAAGTTGCTAACTGCTACACCTAGAAGTAAGAGAGGTCTTATAAATGGTTTAGGTAGTATAATTAAATTCATATCAGGTAATCTAGACCAAGATGACCTAGACAACCTACAAGAACAATTAGAAGCATTAAAACAAAGTAACGCCAAAGAAATTAAACATATTAATAAATTAATATCATTCAGTAACTCCATTGCTCAAAAGTTCTATAATGAAATGAACCATGTAAACTATAATATGAAGGTAATTAAAGGTATTTTACAAGAAGAAGACGTCAAGATTAACCTTCTGGAACATCAACAATATGTACTCTTGTGTACGAACAAATTAGATAAAATCATACAAGTATTGCAAGATACTATTAGCTTGTCATTTAATGAAATGACAAATATCAAGATGTTCTCCCAAAAAGATTTAACAAATGTTGTAAAACATTTACAACTAATCTACCCAACAAAAACTATAATTCATACTGACCAGTATCATCAATTTGAGAACCTTAAACTGTCAAAAACGCAAGTTCTCATGATGAACGAAGAAATGGTTGTAATATTATATATGCCAATCACTGATGCTAAAACTTATACATTGTATAAAATTTCTCCTGTACCTAGCAATAATCTAATATTAATCCCTCCGAAAAAATATTACTTGCAAGGACCTACCTTAAGATGGTCTAACGCACCTTGTATAAAAATTACTCAATATTACGCATTTATACTCTTTAATACTAGAATAACTTCATGTAATTTAACGGACACTACCAGATGTCAATTTGCCACTAGCTTCCCGTAGCAGGGTAAGCTGACCAGTGTAGAGTGTTGTTTAGTGTTAGGAACTAGGGGGCGCTCCTATAAGGGATGTAGATGTATCTTAGGGGATGGAGTTTGGCGTATAGGTCAACGCGCTGGTCTTCCAGCTGACTGGCTTGTTATATAACTGAACGTGCTCGTGTCAGCTATGTGGCGCTCACTGCTCTCATCAGCCGGGCCGCCGCGAGAAATACAATGATACCTGAGCTAGCACTGTTGGGTTACCGTATGTCACGTCTAGCCGTGACGGGAATAAGGAAGGGCGTTCGGACGTAAAGAGGCGTATAAATAGTAAGACGAGTGTAGTGTATTGACCAAGTGTTTATTGGTCTGTGATGTTGAATTATGAGTCCCTTTCAGGGAATGTAATAATGGTCACAATGTAAAAGTACAATCTGTGGGTAAAGGTTACAAATACAGGAGATCTGAACACGTCTGACTCACCTCTGATGATAACGTCGATAGCCGGCGGCCGCTGCACTGTAAGACTGGTAATTGAGAGAGAGTTTGTCCTACATAAGGCTTCCTTTTATAGCTTTCGGCGTTGTTCTGTCAGCATACTGCTGCCTAGATGACCTAGTTAATTTGTGTGTCGCTGTTTGTGGTAGTGATGCAATGATTGGTTAAGCTTTCCATACTGGCTAGCTGCCATTGCGGTGTTAATAGATATGTTCTGGACTTACAAGATTTGCCAGTTAAGGGTGATTTAAATAGATGATGGGGGGATGTCCTCCAGGGGATGCAGAACCCTGGGGGGCTGTACAAGCGTCTTCCTCCATTTAGTTCGCGTCCTCGCGAACGGGAACGGAACTGGAGGTTGGGATGTTGATGTAGTTGTTCTTGAAGCCCCCTCGTATCTTCTGTTGGTGTCTTCGTCGTCGTCGTCGTCGTATAGAATGGGTGATGTCGTGTTGAAGTGCAGGTGTGAGATCAGCCCGTGTTCAGAGGGGAGGGTTATGGGATGTACAGATATATATAACACTGACATTGACATTGAAAAAAAATTGACATTGCCATTGTCGGCATATTGCAAGTTTCAAAAAGAAGGAAAAAATATGGTTTTGATACTTATCCGTTACATTGTTGTGCAGGGAGGAAAAACCCAGCTAGACGAGGAATTGTGCCGTCTGGCTTTATTTTGGGGAAAAAGTGCTCCCTGCTAAGAGAAAGATAGAAGAGAATAGAAAAAATGGGTGTTCCAGGGTATGATTTAAGGGAAATATTCAAAGTGCATTTATTGGTTTGGGATAAAACGGAACACCCTGACAAATGGGGAAGTTAGAAGAAAGAAAAAATGAAAGAAAACAAATCATAGACATTATTTACGTTGGTGGTCTTGATAATGATAACAGATATGACCTGATAGTAATAATAATAATCATTACATTTGTAATATTCCTGACGATTTATAAGTGAACATAGTAAACATAGTAATAATGATGAACATAGAAAAAATAATGGTTGCCATGTTGGTACCCTGTATGTACAGGTATGTTGGCCACCCTTGTGGAACCTTTCAATTGTATGATATGGCGAGAAAATACAAAATAATTTACAATTTACAATTATCAACTATCATATATACCTTGTAGAGCTCTGTTACACGGCCAGTTATTGTATACCTCTTATTCTTTGTGCGCACCTTACCATCATGCCTCGACTACCGCTCTCTATTCGGCCGTTCCTGGTGCGGTTTAGTGGTTAGTCCACTATTCTCTCCTTGTACTTATCATATAACCTCGTGGTTTTCCGTCGTGGGTTGGAATTCCACCTTAGGGTCGAAGGTTCGGCACTTACAAACTCCGTGTCGCCCTTCGAGCCTGAAGTAACGCTTCATTTGCGTATGCTGAATGTGTTTGCGTTCAGCGATGTTCATCATCCCACGTATGCTGTCCACCGCTGACCGCTGACGTTGTCACCTTTAAGGGTGCAACTAAAATTGATGAGTAGTGTATTTGTGTGTGACATAGATGAAGGTATGTGTACTTTGGTGTGGGTAATATATTTTCCACAGACATATTCATGCTCCTGGTTATCTGTAAATCAAAAAATGTATCCATGTAAAAATGTTCATCTCTTCGTTGCTCCGTGGTCTTCCTGTGTGGGTGAAAGTGGATTAATCATTAATAAGACATTACAATACATTGCAATGCATTACATGTATATATAGAACCTTCATTGGTAGCGCTTAATTTGTAAAACTAAGTGTGGCGCCACTGAAGTCTAACTAAATCTAGGTTAGCCTATGTTAACCTATCTTAGCCTAGTGTTGTCGGGCTTACCTTGGTAACGGATTTTTAGTCACCAAGTGCCGAAATTTTACCTTAATATATGTATAAAAAAATTGCCTTAAATGTAGACTTATGCTGTATTATAATGAATTATCAATAGTTATCATGAGTTGTCATGAGTTGTCATGAGTTGTCGGACTTACCCTGATGACGGGTTTGTGGGTCATCAGGCGCCGAACGGCGTTACTTAACGCTATCTATCTTAATTATGGTCTAAAAAAATGCTATTTCTAAGCCGAAAGGGTGGCCTTAATCTACTGCCGAAAGATGCTGTGCTATTATTAGCAACAGCGTTCAGTAAATTTTCTTATCCTAAGTTGCGTATCAAAGTGCAACTGTGTTATAACTAAAATTTCGACCAGGGCGATCGCCTGAGGCAATTTACTTCCTCAGGGCACCACTCGTACGAGTCCTAGAAACACCGGTTGTCTCTAGGGTCGCCGAATTCCGCCCCCTTAATTCTAGGTGTCGACGTCTATTACTAGTACTAATCTAGTCGCAGGCGGCTTACGGTGCCACTAAGCAAACCGTTTCGCCCGCTGTACCTTCCTGCTCATTACCGTTATCGTTCATCGTTGTCGTAGTTGGGCCGCCCACGTAACCCTTATGAGGTGCTCGCAATGCCCCTCTCTTAATGCCCATTGGTTGCCCGATGCGTCGCCATTTATGTGGGCATTGGACATTGTCGTCCAATGGCATAATATTATCTTTGCCTTTATTGGCAATCGTAGTCTGCTTTTCGCAGTATAAGAATCTCTTCGCCTGTATCGGCCGCAGTAGTATTTCACTCCAACACACAGGAGCCTTGCTTCCCGCTATGGAAGCCGTACTTACTTAATTTTAACTAAAGTCTAGTCATAATTGGGTCGTCTCTAGGGACGCCCTCGAGTCAGGCGCTGAGTGAGCTATTTCTCCCGCCATTCTCTGAAAGTCTCCCTGCGGGTCTTGGCTTCGACGACCGTGGCACAGAGTGGGTGTAGCATCCCTTCCTCCCAGGGGCGGTTTAGGTGTACCTAGGATTCCAGAGCTTGCCCGGCCAGGCCGCGAATGCCTCAACCTTACGTGGTTCGTATGTTTGGTCAGGTCAGTGATTTGTTGAGCCCACTGGGGTAAGGGTCATCATCACCTACCCCAGCTCTGCCCCAGTGTGGTGCCTTTGGCCTTTGGCTTACGCCGCTATCACCAATCAGAGTGTATCAGATTCCTTTTTATGGAGAGAAAAAAAATATAGGCGTAACCTGTGTAAATAATGTATTTTTATGTAAAAATGTAAAATTTTCTCAAGTGTTGTGGGGTGGTGGAACTTCTAAGTGCGTGGACTACTTTAGGTCTCTTGTGCTACATCAGCTTTCCAGCGATAATGCTCTTTTTCCCTTAATGGAGGTGTTAGTAGGGTCTGTGGCGTCAGGTACCCTGTTATTAGGATCTGGGGGTAGTTATTCGTAGAGTGGGCCGAAACAAGGTAGGAAGGGGTTGCGCACCTTTGGGTTCCACGTTAGTGGTGGCCTGGAACCGGTGGTGGCGCTGGGATGCTCCTACAATGAGTGGACTGGGGCAGGTAATTCCCAGGATTGCAATAATATAAAAATTCCATGCAGGTTTGATAGTAATAGCCCTGGTAAATGGGTGGGATACTCATGCATGTACCTGGATATGAGGCATCCGCCCTCATGTTGGGATAGGTATATAGTGAGGTGTAATAATATTATTTCCCTTTCATGCGGGATTATTTAATTAACAAAAATGGTTAATATATATATATTTGTGGCCTCATCTCTCATTTGGAGATGCGCATTATGCTTAATTGATGTTTGCTGATACACAGCTCTCATTCAGGTGTTAGCGTTGAAATCCAAGGCGTAGCAAGCCTTTTCTGTAAACTCATGAAGTTTACCAACCCCGCTGTATACTCTGTAATGCAGTGTAGCTGTTTTCATTGTGTTCATGTGTCTGCGTTGGTTGTGTTGGACGTGGGAAGGTCATGGTAGGGAATTGGGTATTAACCATGGTAGCCTGCTGTAGTATGTCGGTAATCCCTCTGGGATTATCCACCTATGCTTTGTCATCCTCCCTTGGTCCATGCTTGCTTTCTACCCGCTCCTTGGGATATTAAAGCGTCGCTGTGGCGTCACGACTTAATCTAGTCTGTCATTTGTAGTGTTAGTGCAACCCGTGGTCGCAGTATGCCTGGTCATGTCCTAATTCCTGTAATGATTCCTATGACTTACAATCGAGAAAAGAATCTATTAGGGGGGAGGTCTTGTTTCCTCAGAGCCCCTGTCTGTGTTCGCTCCTAATTGGTGAGCGCGTGTGTGTGGGTGCCTATGTTCCGCTACACCACGCGGACGGTTGGTCTGTTATAGGCTAAGTCCTAATGTGTATCGCGTGTATGGGCAAGAGGCGCCCGTGGCCTGTCAACGTCCCTGCGAACGTGCTCCTGTAGGTCCAGGATAAGTTCCGGTCTGTCACGTTTGTCTATTGCTAAATGTCATAAATGTTTTAGCAGTGTTAAAAATGTGTTGGCATTATGATTGCTTAATGCTTGTAATGTCATGGTCAATGCCGATACTACAATAGTGTCTGTCACCAGCAATATTGCCGTGTGACGAGATCTGCACATCAGCAGTTTGTATGTGTAATGGCTCGGACGTTATGTATGTCAGCTGTCGCCATGTGCCTTCTTGCACGTATGCCATGTTGTTATTGTTCTAAATTCCTGCCGGACTAATGTGGCAATCCGCCCTAATTAGCTAATGCTGTTGTGTGGCCATTATTTCATAAGACTTTTGTCTTACGAAATTTTCCTACCTGAGTCTGGGAAATGTATTTTCTATGTCTGGTGTAATTTGAAATTTTATGCCTGGTTTTTGGCGGGAGGAAATGTAGTATTCCCTGTTCATGTATCTGTATGGGCCAATTTCGGTGTGGTTGGAAGCCTGGATGATTGCTTTCCCTGGTGTCTAATGTTTACTGGGATTGGAACCCGTGATCTCATGTCATTCTCTGTGTTCTATGTCTGCGTTGTTCATGTTTTGTGCGCTCCTTGTATGTATTTTGATTGTGTTTCCCGTACCAAAAATACCGTTGGTTAGTTAGTTTTTGGTACGAGCGTGTCGTGTGGTCATGGGTTCGGACCCGGTTGCCTGTAAAGACTTGGTGTGACCCTCTCTGTGCCGTATATGTTACGGCACATGTACTGTGTATTTGCAATGCGCAAACGAAAGTACGCATTACTGTGAGGAGTTTGCGTATTTTTGAACTCTCCTCGTAGTGTAATTTTGGAAGTTATAGGGTCCTTGGATCGGACGTGAATGATGCGTTTGTTCCTGTTTACTAGGAGTTGGCTTAGTTCGTCTGTACCGACCAGTCTTGCCCATTGATGAGTGTGTTATCGCTGACGCGATAGTGTTGAATTACGATGTCGTGGGCTTTCATTTGTTACTTGCTTACTCTCATGTTTCCGGCACGCGTATGTGTGGACCTGCTTGCTCTCTGTGTAATTGTGAGTAGTGCTTCTCGCACTGTAAATAAAAGAAGGAAACTTGTAGTTTAGCGTGACCATTAATCTGTAGATCATGAGCCACGGGACTTCCGTTTTACGTGGAATCCAAACCACAGGCCATGGCATTTCACTTCGAAAGTCTCACATGCATTGGCCGCACTGTAAAAGAACCTCTCATTAACTACATTTGTGTCCCCAAATTTTGTGTTACTGTGATGTGGTTCGAGTATGTCCCTATCCGTTGTTCAAAATGTCGTTATACACGAGTGTGTCTGGGCCGCTAGTCGCGTGTTTGGTGACTAGATGCCGGAGGCGATTTTGTTGTTTTTCATTTATGACCCTCTGTTAGTGGAACTGTCCCAATCTATTTTTAGCTTCCTACTCTTCTATTCTAGAACTGGATAGCTACCCGACCTTATGTTCCTGGTATTCAGAAGGTTGCGGGTTTTGAGACCGTCTTTTACCCAGAGTAATTGTTTCTGGCATTATTCAGGTTGTGTCTCCGGGACAGTTTGGTAGTGTTAGGATCGTATCCCGGTGCGGTCAGTGAGGTTTGAAGGCTATTTCTTGGCCTTCTTTCCACGTCTGCCATCGGGATTAATTCCCTTCCTTTTGACAGTGTTTCCGCCTTTACGTGTGGGTGTGGGAGCTTTACGTGTATGATATGCCTTCATCCGGCGGGCGTGAATAGTGTCTCTAATGAGTTTTCTCCCATGGCGCACGCTGACTATGTAATTTAAGTCAGATACCTTCCTGCTGACTTTGAAGGGACCTGACCAGCGTGGCAGGAGGAACTCGGACACGTTTTTCTTACGGGCAGAATTGGAGACCATGACCAATTGCCCGGGTGTGTATTCCACGGTCTTCCTATTCCGATCGTACCGCTCTTTTTGTTTCTTTTGCGCCGCGGCTATGTTGTTCCTAGCGTTCATTCGAGCTATCTGTAAGTGCTCTAGCCGGGCAGCATTGTCTGTGTAGGCGTCCTGTGGGATACATATATTGTCTATGGGACTTCTGGGTGTGTATCCGTGCAGTAGGAAGTGTGGAGAGTGTTTCGTAGCCGTGGATATAGAGGTATTATAACTAAAAGTAATGGCTTGCAGGTATTCATCCCAGTCTGTTCCTGCGTCCTCTGTAAATTTGGCCAGCGCTATTCCGAGTATTTTGTTCATACTCTCCGTGAGTCCGTTGGTTTGCGGGGAAAAACTCGTGGTAGTGTATGCCTTAATCCTGAGTATCTCCAGAAACTTTTGGAGCACTCTCGAGGTGTAAATAGTACCTCTGTCGGATAATAAGGTTTGGAATAGGCCGTATCGTGTAACTATATCAAATAGGAATTCGGCTATGCTGTTCGTGTCTGCTTTGGGAACAGCCTTTGTAATCATGTATCGTGTGAGATACTCGGTGGCCACCAGGATATATTTATTACCTTTCTGACTTGTTGTAATGGGGCCTTTCACATCCATCCCGACTCTGTGAAATAACTCTCCCACGGGAATTGGGTTGAGTAGTCCATGAGGCTTGCCAGGTCTTGTTTTGAATCGTTGGCAAGTGTGACATGTCTTTACAAAGGTATCTATGTCGGCCTTCATGTTTACCCAATAGTACTTGTCACGGATTCTAAGGTATGTTTTATGCGTGCCTAGATGTGCCCCTGCCAGTGGGCTATTGTGGTTTCCGATCATGATATTTTCTCTCAATGATTCCGGAACCGCTATAGGTGCGTTATCGTGCATGGCCGTGGGCTTAAATTTCAGTACCCCGTCTTTGTCTAGGAAAAATCGCCTAGACAGCCGTGCTGTCTTGGAGTCCACTTTATCCAAGTTTTCTAGTGCCAATAGAATCTGTTTCAAATACGGATCACTTTCTTGCTCCTGTTTGATGTTAATCACCGTCAGGGCAAAGGTGGGCATATCGTCCCAGTCGTGGTCCTTACTGTCATCCGGGGGATCGGCTACTGGCAGCCTAGACAATCCATCTGCGTCTAGGTGTGTAGCGCCTTTCTTGTGTTTGACCACGAAGTCATATTCATACAGGCGGAATATAAACCTGTTGAGCCGCGAATTTGGGTTTTTAAACTTGTCCCAAAAAAGCAAGCTCGCGTGGTCAGTCACTACCGTGAACTTGATACCATAGAGGTATACTCTAAAATAGTTCACTCCCCACGAAAATGCCAGCATTTCCCGCTCTGTGGCAGAGTATCTAGTCTCAACGGCCGTTAGCTTCCTGCTAGCGTAGGCGATGGGCCGTTTGCGCCCTTCTGCGTCTTCCTGCAATAGGGCCGCCCCCAGCCCATACAGGCTGGCATCCACGTGTAAAAATGTGGGCCTATCACTGTGGAAGTGTTGCAGTAATGGAGGTGAGGTCAATAGTTGCTTCAGTGTGTTGAAGGCATCTATGTGTTCCTGCTTGATGCTGAAGGGCGTTTTTTCACGTGTGAGCTCAGTTAGGGGATGGGCGATGTGTGCAAACCTGTAGATATACTTCCGGTAATACGAAGCCAAACCAATAAAACTGCGCAATTGTTTCAAATTTGTTGGCATTGGGATGCCCGTTATTGCGTCAGTCTTAGCTGGGTCGGGAATAATGCCCTCCCTGTTGACAATATGGCCCAGTATGTTAATTTGCTGTCTGGCAAATTGACATTTCGCAGGTTTAAGCCTTAGTTTAGCTTCTCTGATCCTTGCGAAAGCCTCCTCCAAATGTACGATATGTTCGTCGAAGGTATTGGAGAAAACTGTTATATCGTCCACGTATACTAATACGGAACGCCACTTAAGCCCTGAAAATGTCTTATCCACCAGCTTTTGGAAGGTTTGGCTGGCGTTACGGAGGCCCATGGGTAACCTTGTGTAGGTATAAAGCCCGTTCTCTGTAACGAACGCCAGCTTGTGCCTATCTGGTTCATAGACGGGGATTGAATAGAATCCACTATAGCAATCCATCGAACTGAACCAGCTAGCTCCACCAAGGGCGTCCAAATAGGTGTCTGCCCTTGGTAGTGGATAACTATCATTTTCGACTAACTTATTGAGCCTCCTGTAGTCAGGACAAAATCTGTGCGATCCGTCCCTTTTTTTGGTGAGCAGAACTGGTGAGCTGTAGTTAGACATAACGGGAACAATGACCCCTGCCTCGAGCATCTCTGAGATCTGAGCGTCGATGGCGTGTCTCTCCTTCTGGCTCACTCTGAAGGGAGGCTGGTGTACTGGCCGGTCACTAGTGAGTGTGACATGGTGTTCAATGAGGTCTGTCACAGCGAGATCCTTCATTGAATGGGCAAAAATATCCCTGTTGGTCTCCAGGAGCTCCGTGAAACTTTCATTTTGCTCCGGAGTCAGGTCCTGCCTGTGGTTCTGGTTGGCCGCCTTATCTGTGTGTGTGTCTGTGTATTGGCTGATAGTGTGCAGTGTAGGGGCCTGATGCTCGTGATTTTCTCGCTCCGCTCGAATCCCATCTGTGTTCCCGGTGTATATCATGGGATGTGTGGTGAGCCTCTGGTCGTGCCTTAAAAGCATCTGACCGCTAGCGAAATTTATGCTAGCTTCATATTTAGCGAGGAAATCCATGCCAATTATGGCTGACGCAGAAAGATGTTCTATAACGAACATGGGGTGTGTTGTGGCAAAATGGTCTAGCCTAATATGTATGTTTGCCACCCCCACGTTTTCTAGCGTCTGAGCATTGGCCGCTACCAGCCGGATGTCTCCCGTGACATCGTGTATTTGAGCCTCGGTAACGTGTCTTCTATTAACACAACTTACGGCTGCCCCAGTATCAATTAGGGCCTGCACTCTGTGGCCATTTATGTTGGCGTGTATCGTGAGGGCCGATACCTGAAATCCATTGCCCTGCACCGATGTATTGTGTAGGGTATATGTTGTTGTTGTTGTTGTTGCCGGAGTGACATTTGTGCTGGGAAAGCACGGAGCTGTCCGTTATCGTACCTGGCACGCTTCGCCTCTCGGCTGACTTCCTGTCCTGAATACTTTGCCCCGGTCAGCAAAGTGCGTTCGCCAAGTACATTGCCAGCTCTTTTAACCGGTCTTGCTGTTAGACTAGAAGTCTGCTGGCGAACGTTTAATGTATTAATCGTTCCCAGCCTTTGTGTAGTTGTGTTGTTGTTGGTTTCTTCCTCTCGGGAAGGTGTGTCTGCGAACGTGACCCTGAGCTTGCCCTTGTTACCCCGTCTTTTGTTCCAGGCGGTCGCGAGTTCGACTCCTGTGGCTGGCTTCCCCATGCCGAGCGAGCTCGCGTCATGCGCCTGTGTGTGGTCAATTACCACCCTGTGTTGTGGTGAAGGGGGTAGGGTTTTCTGTTTGGAGGGTGTGGGCGTGTTCTCAGGCTGTTTGCTTATAATTGTGAGGGGTGTGTAATGTCCCGCCTTAGGGTTTCCTGTAAAAAGTACATGTAGGTCCCTACCGAATCCCGCAGTTGAAAATAGCGGAGGCGAGTGCACATCAGTGTATACATGGATGTTGGCTTGCAGCACTTTGCCGAGAGCGGTCACCTCTACGGCACTGGCATAGGTGCTGTTCCTACCCATGTATTTTCTGTAATGGGTTTTCCCGCTCGTCCGACACAAAGTCTCGGTACTCGCTCCAGTTGGCCAGGATATGTTTGACCGTTTTCTGTCTGTAGTCCCCATGATAATCCTCGGTATTCCGGATTAGGAAGCTCATGGCCCTAAACAGACAGTTGCCGTCTCCTTGCACGGGGTGTGTTTGGAAACGGTCCGGGGGCGGATCGTCAGCCTTAGCCTTAGCTGGCTGCTTCTTCCCCTTACTCTTGCGAGTTTGCATGGGGGAAGGGCCTTTCTTGTGTTGTGTTGGGGGAGGAACCTCAGCCGCTTCATCAGCTGGCCGAACCTCCCCATCTAGGCGTTTTTTTGGAACGTAGGAGTGCGCCTACCTGTGCTGTATGTGCGCCCCCCTTCGGGGTGGCTGCGCCAGCTCCCCGCCTGCTGTGTGTGGCTAGGTGTAGGGAGTATTGCCCCCCTGTCTGTCCGGCGGGGTGCCTCATCCCTGAACTCCCTCGGGTATTCGTCGGGAAGGGGATAGTGTTCTGGGCCCTTTGCGTACTTATCTATATTGTCCCGTCCCCTTGTGGGTTTTCTTCCCTGTCTGTTATTGCCCGGAGGTCTGTTCTCCTGTTTCCGCCAGGGTTGGGTGTATATCTGCTGCTGCGGGGGCGGGTTTTCCCGTCGATTCCCGTGTTCCCTGTACTGGGCAGCTGCATACCCCTGTCTGGTCGGGGTTGGGTTTCCTCGCCTGTCCCCATTTCCCCTGTACTGTGGGGGTGCATAGCTTTGCCTGCGTGGGGGCGGGTTCTTCCGATATTCCCCATTTCCCCTGTACTGCGGGGCTGCATAGCCCTGCCTGCGTGGGGGCGAGTTTTCCCGGTACTCCCTGTCTGCCCTGTGTTGTGGGGCAGCGTAGGACTGTCTATTTGGTGGCGGGCTGTTTCGTCGGGGGATGTCGTGGTCGTACTCCTCAGGGTAGTACTCCCGTGTGTACGGGGATTGTGAACGCCGTGAGGGGTATGTCGGCTCTGTGTCCGTGTATGATATCGGTGAATACCGAGGAGGGTAGTGTGGCCTATCCTGTGGGGGAGGTGTTGTTGGCCGCTGTGGAGGGTAGTAATTTTCCTCCCTCCCGTAGCGTCTCCTCTCTGTGTACCCCCTGTCCCTCTCAGTATAATAGTGTTCTTGTGTGTCTGCGTGCTCATCCCTTAGCGGTCTCCCGCCCGCTTGGATGGCAGCTATTGTCAGTTTCTCCATTCTGTCCACCAATTCGTCCATTTTATTATTGGTGTCGTCTTTTTGAGTTTGGAAGTGCAGATCCACGGCTTTTTCCGTAGCCTTTTCCGTGATCTTTCTTCCCTCCTCTATGGTCTTTATGTTATTTAACATATGTTGGACCGTGGGGTTGTTCATTATGCACAGCTTTTCCACTATGGCTGGTCTGAGGCCCTGCATTAACAGCTTGACTTTCTGCTTGTTTGTCATGGCTGCATTGTACTTTTCGCACATTATCAATTTTACATTGATGTATGCCTGGGCGCTCTCTTTAGGTCCCTGTGACCTCTGTCTAATTTGGTCGTAGAGATCGTCATCGTCTGGTATGAGCTGGAATTCGCTCTTCAACATTACAGCGGTTTCCTCCCATGTGGCAGCTTCTAGTGTGTCCTCATGGAGCTCATACCATGTCATGGCCGCCTTTGTGAGGTAAGCAGGAAGGAGCCGTTTCCTAACTTCCTCGCTCCAACCATTGATCCGGGCCGTTCTATTGAAGGCCTTGAGGTATTCCTCGGGATCCTGGCCTTCCCCCGTGAACTTTGTGGGGTGGATCATGGGGTACTCCGTGTGTCTATTCATCTAGTTTTCAGCTGTCTCTTGTTGGCTGTGTAGTGATTCTGGTCTGTCTATTCTGTTCGCACCACTATCGTGTGCTGAGGTGTTTGGGCTATTTAGAGGGGAATTAGCCTCGCTTCCCGTGTACGACACCTGTGTTATGTTACCAGGTGGCTCGTCACCTGATATGTCTGTACTGAGTGACGGTGTGTTGTCGTACTGTGTGGATTTAACTATGTGTACAGTCCTGTCTAAGTCCTGTTTCACAGTTTCCAGAATAGTGTGGATGTCAAGAACTACTTCTGTCGTATGATTGTTTGACTTGATAGTGTCTGTCTCTAGTAATTCTGTAATGCGCTCGAGCAGATTATTAGTTTTCTGCTCTGTGATTTGCAGTTGCTGCAACAATAGGGGATGGAGTGTTGGCAGGCAATCTACTTCACTAGCGCTGGATACTGGTGACTCTTGTGTGTGTTCACTGGCCTGGGACCGTGTAAAATGTATAACTTGTGCTGCGGCGGTAGGGTGTTGAGCACGGATCTGTGATGTTTTGAATTCAAGGTCCCTGAGCAGTTGTACTGCAGTCTGGTCAGTTATTAAGTCACTGTTCCTAATTTTTAGCTTCGGCAGGAGTGGAGTCGTACTAGCCGACAAATGGTGCGCAAAGTCTCTTAGTGTAGTTTTAAATGTGGACATCTAATTTCCACCGAGTTTACACTATGGGGTGGATGGGGGTTGGTGTAATAATACCAGCTCCTATATATTATAATAAAAAAAATGTGTGACGCAATATGAGGTCAAAAAAATTTTTTCAGTCTCGCTTGGCTGTATGCGGTACGGAAGGGGTCGTTTCTACTACGAGGGCTCGTTGGTTGAGTCCTATTTTACTGTGCGTAGTACCCGGCCTCCACCAGTGTTTTAGATCCCTATATTGGGGGGTGGTTGGATCTAAAAGGAAGAGTTATTGTGTTAATTTATAAAGCAGTGCCTAAAAGGGGGTAGCTTCCCGTAGCAGGGTAAGCTGACCAGTGTAGAGTGTTGTTTAGTGTTAGGAACTAGGGGGCGCTCCTATAAGGGATGTAGATGTATCTTAGGGGATGGAGTTTGGCGTATAGGTCAACGCGCTGGTCTTCCAGCTGACTGGCTTGTTATATAACTGAACGTGCTCGTGTCAGCTATGTGGCGCTCGCTGCTCTTAGCAGCCGGGCCGCCGCGAGAAATACAATGATACCTGAGCTAGCACTGTTGGGCTACCGTATGTCACGTCTAGCCGTGACGGGAATAAGGAAGGGCGTTGGGACGTAAAGAGGCGTATAAATAGTAAGACGAGTGTAGTGTATTGACCAAGTGTTTATTGGTCTGTGATGTTGAATTATGAGTCCCTTTCTGGGAATGTAATAATGGTCACAATGTAAAAGTACAATCTGTGGGTAAAGGTTACAAATACAGGAGATCTGAACACGTCTGACTCACCTCTGATGATAACGTCGATAGCCGGCGGCCGCTGCACTGTAAGACTGGTAATTGAGAGAGGGTTTGTCCTACATAAGGCTCCCTTTTATAGCTTTCGGCGTTGTTCTGTCAGCATACTGCTGCCTAGATGACCTAGTTAATTTGTGTGTCGCTGTTTGTGGTAGTGATGCAATGATTAGTTAAGCTTTCCATACTGGCTAGCTGCCATTGCGGTGTTAATAGATATGTTCTGGACTTACAAGATTTGCCAGTTAAGGGTGATTTAAATAGATGATGGGGGGATGTCCTCCAGGGGATGCAGAACCCTGGGGGGCTGTACAATATGTTATCTACTCAAATGAGTCTTGCCCTATTACAAGTATGGGCATAACTTTGCAACAGCAACCTACAAATTATGTGCACCTGTTTCCACTCCTGTCAACTCCAAATGATCCATACGTTGAAACCGAAATAAATTTCCATTCATCCCACCTCGATGTGAAAGGAATGAAGTTAGATTTAAAACCCATTCCAGAATACAATACTAAAATGAAAACTTTTGTGTCTGTGAACACAAGTATTATAATACTTATTTTCTGTGTTATTATGTTAATATTTAGAACACGAATATATCAAGGTATTAAATCTGCAAAGAATAGATTTAAGAAAATTGTTATCGAGGACGATAACGAGCAACAAAGGGTGGAGGAGTTATGTATCCCGTCCAGGGTCGAACCCCAGACTCCATTCTAAACTAAAGGTTATGGTCATTCTTCCTATAGAAAGAACACCATTGCCCAATGTATTTCTCAATATGCTATTATCAACGTGTTAACTGGAACAATGCTCATTCTAGGAAACAAGGAAATGCTTCCTTCACAAACATGTTATCTTCAACACATGTGGTTTACTATCTGTAGATTATTATTTATCAAATACTTCCTAGAAGGACTAAGGAAATGGCCCTGTACATTTCCTCATATGATTACTTAATCTGTTATTTCCAGATGTATTAACAGCAACAGCTATGAGTGATCAAATTCACGGAAGTGTTATCAAAAACATGAGTCCATATCCTGTAAGATATATATTTCCACATACATGTTATCTAGTACGCCCCTCCACTGTGACGCACTTTGTTATGAAGGGATTTTGTATAAAAGACCTGGGCTGAGAAGCAAAGGTCCTCTTCCAACAGCAGCAACTAAACAGGTTGTCTGACTGGTGTTAACTTGTATATATTGGATCGTCAAAGATTAATAAATACTTCTACAAACTAACCAACGAGTTCTCATTCATAGAAAGCAGATACTACTCATCAGAAGAAAGAACCACGAGACCTACTGACTTAGCAGTAGCGACAACTTCTTAGTACATCACTAAAGAAGACTGTTAAGCGACAAACTTAACTCGTATACTTGCTCCCCTCTGTAATCTCTGTAATTAGTAATTTCATGTAATTTTATACGTCCATTGCGAGAGTTTGCTGTCTTCACTGCTCAAGTGTGTCCTTGATAAACATGTGGGGTGAGGTTATCGGACTGGCTTGAGGTGTGATACGTCATATATAGGGCGGAGTATTATCAGAATTACTCCTAAGCGAGCGGCATGCTAATCATAGCTCTCTGCTGAAGTTTAATGTGTCGTAACATCTCGTAAAAATACTTCAGACAAAAGTTTTACCAATAGACACAGAGAAATACTGGTACAGGATCAAGGAAGGGAGGAAGGAAGGATAAGATACTCAACAATCATCGACAGGTTTCCATTTCAGTCTCGTCGTCACTGTTGTGTGCGCGCATCTGGATTGTTTCTTGGATTATTGCTGGTCGCCATGGATATTCAATGTATGTCTACCCTCCTCCCCCTTATGAATCCCGTTTTTAACGGGGTCGGGGATGAGATTTGATGAAATTCTAATGTGTCAGATGGGTTTTACGGTCGTATGCCCTTTCTGACGCCAACCACGTGAGAGGAGTTAATGAGAGATGAAATGAATGAAGATGAATGAAACTGGGCAAATTCAATTTGAAGTAGTTCCAACTGTGGCTACCAGACGCCACTGTCACTGACACTGTCACCCAGCGGTGAACGTTGGAACTTGTGGTGTTACAGGAGAATGACGAAGATCAGATGGGTAGGTAAAATAACAAAAGAAGAGGTATTAAGACGATTTGGAGAAGAGAGATGTTTCTAGCGACTGCTAATGAAGAGACGAAACAGGTGAGTAGGACACACACTAAGACACTCAGTAATAGCAAACTTCTTTATGGAAGGAAGGATAGAGGGCCAGAACTGTAGGGGTAGATCAAAATTAGAATATGTTGCCTCGGATGTAGGGTGTAGTAGCTATGTAGAGATGAAATGATCAGCTCAGTTGTTAGTAGGCCTACAAGGAAAGTAGTGGATGCACAGTCCTTACTCAGCGTTAAGTTGATGTTTATAATACGATTAGCTCAGTCACAAGTACAAGGAAAGTAGAGCATGCAGAGTTCTTGCTCAGCGTTAAGTTGGTGTTTATACATCACGTTTCGCAGTTAAAATCTCGTCACACGTTTAATCCACAACAAGAATCGAGATGTTTGTAGGATTGTAATTAAGCTACAAAAAAATCAACAACAACGCTAGGAGAATAAGGGGGAATTTCAACCCATCTGGAGACATGACACCAAGCAATAACAAGAACTACTTGCCAAGATTCAAATCTATATGGAATTCGAGGGGGGGGGGGGCATTGGGAAAAATCATTCAATAAAACACGGGGGCACTTCCAGAGACATTTATCTAACAAGACGCCAAGCAGACGCGAAAATACACAGGAATTCTTGGGCGATACACGGGGACGCGCGAAATCATGCACGGCGAATTGTTTATCAGTCATTTATATTATTAATATTAATTTTTACTAGTCATTTTTAATCAAACAACGCACCAGGATTCAAATCTAGGGAAATCTAGGGGACTTTTGAGTCCAGCTAGGGACATTTCGCCATCACAGGTTGCCTACCGAGGGATTACCACATGGAGGAAAGAATAAGAGGAGATGCCCTGAGCTCGTTTGAGTGGAGCCAAGCGCTGCGTCCAAAGTGGGCGTAACCTTAACTTGTATTCGGTGTTCCTTGACTTGCATATGGTTGTACGAATCGAATAAGTGTTCTGTTTATTAATTTTAAGGTTCGCATTTCTGAATATCAAAATGTGTACAAACAATGAGTGAAAGTGGCTGTGCTCGAAATTAGGCCTAAAACTGATTAATGCCTCAACACCAATAAGAACTTCAAAATCAATTTGGTGAAAAAATACTGTGATTAGTTCGGCATCATTATGATAGTTCCCAGGATGTTCCTTCTTTGGTATAACTCGCACCTTCAGACACTTGTATTCAATTTAACCAGTGTTTAAGCGCATTATTACATTTTGCCGCGTCTTTCTTTCAAAACTAACATTGCATAGGTGCTCTCATATTTCTATTTAAATTGGCTTTTAAAACGATAACGCAGCTTATTTGTGCCAAGTACCGTCATGTACAGAGTGTATTCTGCCTATCCAAGAAAAAAAATTGACTTGTCATTGCAGTTTTATGTCACTAAAATCCAAGACTAGTTGGAGTGGTTTACGGCTTGAAGCATAGGAACAGGCATTTTCTTGCTACCCAAAGTGGGCGTGCCGTTTGGCTTCAGCAGCTTGCACTAGGCAGCGCATATCCTTCCGTTCTTTCCTCTCCATGGATTACCAGGGATCCCCAGTTCCAAGAAACAAGCCGATATTCCGAGAACGCATGAGCATTTTACAAGAATACACACGCAATTTCCAGGCCAGATCCGCCGGACGTTAGTCCTACTATTATTCTTCTTCTTTCCGATGAGGCCTGCCAGGGACCACGTGCCAATTTCAATTCTTCACACTTTGTTGCTTTCTCTTCCGTTCCCTCCAGTACTCCTTCATCCGTTCACTATGCTGCTTCTTTCTGTCCTCGGACCACTTCGCACCAGGTTTCTTTGGAAATCTTCCTTGGAATCCTTTCATACTTAATACCCTTTTTCTAAAGATCTCTTTGTTCACTGTTTCTTCTTCTCTTATATTATTTCTTTCTAAATCTTTCTTTACTTCTTGAATGCAGCTAGTTGTTGCCCTTTTCTCCCAAAGGTACTTGAATATCCTTTTTGTTAATTGGAACCATCCATTCTGTAAATATGTCCAAAAAATTGCAATCTCCTTTTTCTTATCGTTCTGTTATATTTTCTATGTTCCTGTATATTTCATCATTAGATCTTAATTTCCATACTTCTGCTGTTTTCACTGGGCCTAAAATTGTCCTCATGATTCTCCTTTATAGTACTTCAAGTTTATCTAATCTAAAGTTTAGTTCCAGACATTCACTTGCGTATAGGCATTCCGGTTTCACCACTGTAGTGTAGTGCCTTATTTTAAGATTTTTAAATAAGCACTTTTTGTTATACAAATTCTTAGTGATACCATATGCTCTTTCCATCTTGTGTACCCTTTCTTCTACCAAAGATTTTTCTAAACCATTTTCTTGAATTATTTCTTCCAGATATTTGAATTTATTTACTATTATTATTATTATTAGTGATTTAAGCCCACTAAAGAGCGCTTATGACCAGTGCTTCTGCGATGCTTTCTTTGTTCTCCAATATCTCCTCAGTCCAGCCAATAACTTGTCCTTCCTCTCCTGTGTGAGGGTTGGTCGGGTCTTAATCAGTTTGGGTGGTGGGGACCAAGAGTTAACACTATCACAAAATTTGGAACGGTCAAGAACATCACAGTCCAAAATCCCAGCGTTATTCAAGTCATGTTTCACTTCATTAAGCCTCAAGCTGCCAGTCTTGTAGCCATTAACCACGTTGAAGATCATCTTGGCGATTCTATCGCTCGCCATACGGAATGGTGCTCTACATTTATTTCTTTATTTATCGTATGGATTTTAGTTCCGGGAGTGTCCAAGGACATGTTCGGCTCGCCAGAGACTGTAACCGATTCGAGCGGACACCCATATAGCCCAGTCATATGGTAGTTTTGACCAAAAAAAATTAGGGTAGAAGGTTTCTCGACGGATTCTTATGTTTTTCGGTGTGCTGAATTCGAATCTGAAGTTTGCCAACAAAAAAAATGACGGCTTCACAGTGAAAATCGCAAAAAATCCTAAAAATTTCGGATTTTTTTTTCACAAAATCGCTTATAAGTTAAAAAATATGCAACCTAGTGAATTTCTCATTATTTACAAAATTAAAGTGGACAAAATTTCTTTCAAAATGCACTGGGCACTTTAAGTTTTTGAGTGCAGGGTATCGCCGCTAGAGCGCGCTGAAAAAGAGCGACGTTTTGGCACTTAGGCAAAAACGAGAGAAACTCAGCCCTAACTAGCCCCAGACACTTTCTAATCGTGTTTCCTCCATTAATACGTGTTTTATTCATGTTCTATGGTGGTATCATGACTGAAAGTTCGTTGGAAAAAAATTGATAAATTAATATATTCAAGTTAAGTCATCTGTACTTATCCTCCTAATGGTAAAGTGTGAAAGTGATGAGGTGAGTAATGTAAAACAGATTTTTTGATTTTCACTCAACATCTCACCATGTCACACATATCTCACACATTCCTAAAGAGATATATTTAATATATTGATAGTGTGAAACCGGAGTCGTTTCTCCTTTGTGTGAAATGTTCACCCTCAAGCCCTCAATAGGAAGGGTCCCTTTTTTGCCGACACATCTGTCCTTGACAGGTCCCCCTACATGCCTCCGGCCAACTCCTCTGCCATTCGGGTTTAGTTTAGTTTGCTCTCTCCTCCTCGTGGGACTGCTAAGCGTTCTTCTTCGGATTTCTGCCGTTCGTTCAGTGTTTTCAAGTGAACTAATGTTAATATTAGTGAATATGTGAGGGACGAAAATGTTGCGTCGTGAATGTGCAATTTGTGAGGAGCCTCTGGATGATCAAACTCGAACTTTCTTTCAAACGACAAGAACAAGAGTAGATTCACAGAGCTCCTCTGAGTGAGGCAGGGATTGAATCACGACAAGCCATTGAGGATGCTGATGCCCTGATCATAAGAACGGCTCAATCCATAGCTTACACGCATGGCACAGTTGCAGTGGTGGGAGAAGATGTTGACCTTCTCGTCATCATGATAGGCATCCGCACTTCTAACGTGTTCTTCCTGAAACCAGGAAAAGGAAAAGTACCACTGACGCTATATAGCCCTGGCAGCTCGCTAGAGGAGCCCCTGAGCCATCATATTTTATTCCTCCACGCTGTCAGTGGTTGTGACTCCACATCCGCCATGTTCAACCAGAGTAAGACGAAATTCTTGAAGACCCTCAAGAAGAACCCAGATCTTGTAAACTACCATGAGCATTACATGGACCCACAGCACAAGTCGAGGAGCTAGTGAATGCTGGCGAAAAATTTCTAGTGGCCTTATATGGTGGTGACCACCATACCACTCGTCTAAACGAACTGAGGTACAAGCTGTACCTCAGTACAGCATATAAAGTAACCAGAAACATGGCCACGATCCCTCCCACTGAAGCTGCAGCCCGTGAGCACTTTCTGCGAGTTTACCACCAGATCCAGCAGTGGCTGACAATCAGCTCAACCCAGAACAGTGGGGGTGGAAGTCATCGAGGAACGGCCTCACCCCCACGAGAACAGCTAAGGCCCCAGCTCCTGACAAGCTTCTCTGCAAGGTCTCTTGCAAATGCGAAGGCGACTCTCGAAGAACCTGCGGTTGTCGACGTGTGGGTCTATATTGCTCTAGGCTTTGTACCATCTGCGAGGGAAACTGTCTGAACCTTGACAACTCATGCGACATCGACAATGAAGGTGACCCTGATGACCCTTCTCTGGTTGAGTCACCACCTACAATCCTGGATACATCAGCACAAGGTAAATAGCACGTTTGTACACCACCTTATTCCCATGCGGTCTGCTTACTTCACCCTCTAATGTATTCGTACGATTTCTTTTTTAGAGTTGTCCGAGGATCCTGACGATTCCATCTCGGTCGAATCACCAACGACGATAGCGGAGACTTCAGCAGAAGGTAAACTGCCTGTTTGTAATACACCCTATTTCACTGGGTTTCGAACAGTTTTCCAACTCGACACCTGAAAGTATTGCGGACAATAATTTGTACAATTCCTTTTCCAGTGGAGTTACCGACCGGTAGCGATCAACCGGGACCTTCTGATCGGTAACCGGAGGCTGCTCCATCAAGGCCAAAAAGGAGGAAGCTTAATTAAAGAATTGAAATCAATTGTAATGTAATAATAGTTAATTGCAATTACATTCCTTTTCATTATATTCATTTAATTTAATTTTTAAATAAATAATAAAACGGCTTGATCGGTCCTTTATGAATTCCTACCACTCCGTGGGCAATGTTTTTCAAGGGCTTCGTAATCTTGTAACCACCATAGAGCATGAATAAAACACGTATTCATGGAGGAAACATGATAAAGCGTCTGGGGCTAGTTGGGCTGGGTTTCTCTCGTTTTTGCCTAAGTGCCAAAAAGTTGCTCTTTTTCAGCGCGCTCTAGCGGCGGTGCCCTGCACTCAAAAATTAAAAGTGACCAGTGAATTTTGAAGGAAATGTTAGCTACTTTAATTTTGTAACTAATGAGAAATTCACTAGGAAGCATACTTTTCAACTTATAAGCAATTTTGTGAAAATAGTCCGAAATTTTTGTTTTTTCTGCTATTTTCACTTGAAGCCGTCATTTTTGTTGTTGGCAAACTTCAGATTCAGATTCAGCTCACCGATAAACATAAGAATCCGTCGAGAAACCTTCTACCCTACTTTTTTTTGGTCAAGACTACCATTTGACTGGGCTATTAGGAATGTGTGAGATATGTGTGACATGGTGAGATGTTGAGTGAAAAATCACAAAAACTGTTTTACATTACTCACCTCATCACTTTCACACTTTACCATTAGGTGGATAAGTTCAGATGGACTTAACTTGAATATATTAATTTATCAATTTTTTTTCCAACGAACTTTCAATCATGTTACCAGCATAGAACATGAATAAAACACGTATTAATGGAGGAAACACGAATAGAAAGTGTCTGGGGCTAGTTAGGGCTGAGTTTCTCTCGTTTTTGCCTAAGTGCCAAAACGCCGCTCTTTTTCAGCGCGCTCTAGTGGCGATACCCTGCACTCAAAAACTAAAAGTGCCCAGTGCAATTTGAAAGAAATTTTGTCTACTTTAATTTTGTAAATAATGAGAAATTCACTAGGTTGCATATTTTTCATCTTATAAGCGATTTTGTGAAAAAAGTCCGAAATTTTTAGGATTTTTTGCGATTTTCACAGTGAAGCCGTCATTTTTTTTGTTGGAAAACTTCAGATTCGGATTCAGCACACCGAAAAACATAAGAATCCGTCGAGAAACCTTCTACCCTAATTTTTTTTTGAAACAGGCACTTCTGAGCACCAAATGACTGGGCTAATAGGGTAAGCTGTAAGTTCCGTTCAATTTCAAGTAGTTCCAACTTTCGCTACCAGATATCCATGATACCTAGTGGTGAACGTTGGAACTTTGATAGAGCGTTCCAAGGAAGTCTAATATAGAAATTTAGCTTCACGCAAGTTTAGTCTGCGGAAGGATCTTTTACATGCCATAAACCTATGACATGGGACCGCCGGCTTTACTTAACCTCCGAAGGAAGGCATAGTGAAGGAGTTTTACGCTCTTAAAAAATCCGACGACTTCGGCCGGGTTGGAACCCGCTATCTTGGTCACAGCAGTTTAGCATGCTACAACTACGCCACCGAAGCCGTTGGTGCTCTTCAATGCTGTATGAAATCAACAAACCATGAATCTAACAATGAGCGCGTAACCACAGTGATTAACTAATTCCACTGCGATGTGTGTACCGTGTGCTTCTTTCCAAATTTAATATGCTGCTTGACCTGTGCGTGTAGATAAATGGTCAAGGGAGAGTTCAATCAACGAGCAACACTACGGTGAATTTCCAGAAAACATACCCTCCTTATGTAAACAATTAGATTATACTTCCAACCTGCTTGACATGCTCCACGTCCATATGAGTTCATGCTAACTAATGACAATAATATTTACTGAATTGCAGACCCAAGTAACTAGACCATCGTGTAAGTCATCCCGGACATCCCTCAAGAGTCATGTCGAATCTTCTGTGTTCGACATTTACAAGAACCACCTGACCTCCTTGCCTTATACAATGTCATTATCTAGGTGCACCCCGATAAACACGGCAAGCTAAGTCGGTTTTGACTGGCGCAGACACGGGCGCGCGTACACGGTTCAGCCGGTGGTAGGCGCACTCCCCTGACTCATATCGTTAGTTCACACGTGTTTTGTCATTCATATGGACGTGTAGCCTATCTGCAAAGCTTAGACGTTAGTGTTGCACTTTTAGTGAGTATTGTGATTTCTGTGATTGTTGGTCATGTCTAGACACCAACTCACATGCGCGAACGTGTGTATATCCATTATTCGTATACGAAAACAGGAAATCTTCTTCTGAAACGAGACGAAAAATTCGAATCAAGTTTCCAGGAAGACCTGTGCCTAATGCCAGTACAATTAGGAGGCTCGTTAAACGATTCAAGGAAACAGGCTCCGTAAATAATAAAAGAGCTGTCAGATATTCTTTCATCAGAAGATGTCAGGTGTGTGTTACAAGAGAGGGAGGGCATTTTCAGCATCGGATATGAGCACTGTAAGTACACATTATTGAACATGTTTGGTAAAAGTGTGAAAGTGCGTGCCTTCCCCTGCTGAACCACTTACGTGGGCCCGCGATCTGCGCCAGTCAAAGCCGGCTTACAAGGGGAAGATACGATGCATGGATCACCGATTCGAACCATCTTTAGTACACGTGTAGGGCATGACCAGGCGTATACCAGGTGCACGTAGTAATGTGCGCTTCTCAGCCGTTTCCGATTAATTAATTAATTGCAATTACAGTGCGGGGTCTATGTGCGTTGCACGCTAGTAAGAAGCCAACGAGCGCGTGGTGCAGCGGTAAGTGCCCTGCTTCGTAAGCATGGGATCGTTGGTTCGAATTACACCGGTGAGCCTTTGCAGTTTGTCTTTTTTGTAACCATTGTCAATTTCCTACCAATACCCATAGCAAGAGTCACTGCTTACGGGGTGGTCTGATGGTTTACAGACGTGGAATGAACGGAACAGACTGGGCCATCAACGTTTAAATGTATACATATGATAGAATACACCTGACCGTGTATAATACCAATGTATTTGCAATGGGGCGATAACCTAGATGTTAGGCCCCTTAAAACAACAAATATCATCATCATTATTATTATGTATTTGCAATGCCGATACTGTACAGTATGTAATGTCACAAATGTTGACCCCCATACGATGATTTCAGAATCCCTTTTCCCGCTCATAAAACAAGTTATTAAAATTGAACATTATTCACGACACCTACAGTTGTACGAATTGCCTATGTTTACAAAAACAAAACAAAAATGGCTCACCGGTGAGATTCGATCCAGTGATCCCACGCTTATGAAGCAGGGCTCTTACCGCTGCACCACGCGCTCCTGGGCTTTACGTTAACGTAAAGCGCACATGTACGCCGTACAGCAATTACGAATATTTTATAATTAATTTCTCAGAATCGGCTGAGAAGCGCACCTTACTACTTGCACCTGGTATACGCCTAGTCATGCCCTACACGTGTACTAAAGATGGTTCGTATCGGTGACCCATGCATCGTATCCTCCCCTTGTTAGCTTGGTATGTTTATCATCGGGGCGCACATAGATAATGACCCCGTAGAATCAACATTCCAGTGGACTTCATCGTCAACTACAAACATGGAGATAGCGAGTCATGAGTATCTTCGGTGATGAAAATCGGTAAGTGTCTAGTTTATTAACTGATATCATGTGTGCGTATTGTGCCTATTGTTCGAGCCCTTCTGAGTGAATCAAGAGGTGAATTCCCATGTGTTTCAGCAAGCGATAGTCGCTTAAACATCAACTCTGAGACACGTATGATTACAAAGAAGAACACGAAGAGGGAGACAAAAGAAATATATCAATACTAAAAGGATCAGAAACACTATTCCCGAGATGAAGAGACAGCAAACAATATTAGTAGTGCATATGCCATTACTTAGAATTAATACACTCATGTGGTTGAAATGTTTTGAAACATAAGAAAATGACAGACATCGTAAAAATTATAATGACCGAAAGAACGTTTAGCTCAACGATGGCCAACTGTTGCTTTGTATTAAGTCTGATTTAACATGTAGAGTGATTATTAATTTCTATAATGAAAGAACCAATAAGGAATCAATGGATGACGAGTCACCAGTAGAAACAGTCGTCGCCTACATGGAAAACGCTGAAAGGTTACGATCAGTTACAGCGAATTAGACGCAGTGTTGCTGAATATTACTGCGAGACATAACCTTCGACAAGATCACCTCAAACGACATCTTAAACAGAAGAATCGTGGACTAGGCCTACCGGGGAAACCACGTTAAAAAAAACGCGCCATTTACTCTACCTCGTGGTGGTGTGGAAACGAGTATTCAGCCAGACTCTTCTAGGTAGGATCGCCTTAAGTAAGACTAGCAAATATTTAATTATTAATTATACTTTATGTGTCTAAGCACCCCATCCTGAGTAGGGATTTTCCCCTGATTTTCCCCCACACTCTCTCCAGACAAATGCTGAGATAGTACCATATTTCAAATCCCAGGTCTCCTAGTTTATTCCTTCCGGACTAGTCCAGTCACCCCGTGGTTACACAGGTTGTCGTACAAATCAAGCACCCGAAATTGATGACTAGGATATCTGAATAAAAATACATGAGAGGTATACCTTTGTATAATTATTTTAAACTACTGAAATTAACGATATTACCTGAACGAATAGTCGGGAAATTATCTGGAGATGATGTAGTAATAGATGTTAACTCCTCCGCTGTATGAGACTAACACATCATCATCATCTTGTACAGTTTCCATCCCCAGGCTGGGTCTGTTTGGAATATAAGCCTCGCCACTTAGTCCTTTCTTCCCACCACCTCTCCGCTATCACTCTGGTCCAGTCCTCGCCTCTCTTCTTGACACATTCCTCCACTCCTTTCATCATTGGTCTTCCCCTAGGTCGTTTCTTCTGCATCTGCATCTCATGTATCCTCTTGGTAATCTTCTTCTCTTCCATTCTCTTTAAGTGTCCATACCACCTCAGTCTTGATGTCTCAATCCAACCTTGCAAGGGCTCCTCTTTCACTATTTCCCTGACTTTTTCATTCCTCACCCTGTCTCTTCTTGTTACTCCGATCCTACTTCGCAGGAACTTCATTTCACTTGCCTGTATTCTGCTTATGTCTCTTTTCTTCATAATCCACGTTTCTGATGCATAGGTCAGTATCGGGATATAGTAGCTTCTGTATAACACTTCCTTGCTTTCTTGTGGACATCTTTATTCTACACTAAGCTCCTAATGCTTCTCAGAAATGCGTCTGAGACTCACACAGCCATTCCTAATAGGATCACGACTTAGGCTATAAATTACACACATCAAAAAAAGTTTTGCATCACCTCGGTTCCCAGATCTCCGGCATATAGACGTTGACTGTGTATATTGTATCCAAGATACAGTCCCTTTGACTGTTCATAGATGTCACTAAAACTGCTCAAAGATGTAAACAACCATGCATGAGCAGGGCCTATTAGACGGAGGGGGTACGACAGCCGATCAGTTCCAGTCATTCCACCAGGACGAAGGTACGCTGCTCATGTTGTCTGTAGTTCTACCATGCCTAGAAGGTCAATACCGCAGTTCGATCGCGTCCGCATTGTTACTTTGTGTCAAGAAGGGCTCTCAACAAGGGAAGTTTCCAGGCGTCTCAGAGTGAACCAAAGCGATGTTGTTCGGACATGGAGGAGGTACAGAGATACAGGAACTGTCGATGACAGGCCTCGCTCAGGCCGCCCAAGGGCTACTACTGTAGTGGATGACCGCTACTTACGGATTGCCGCTCGGAGGAACCCTGACAGCAATGCCACCATGTTGAATAATGCGTTTCGTTCAGCCACAGGACGTCGTGTTTCAACTCAAACTGTGCGCAATAGGCTGCATGATGCGCAACTTCACTCCCGACGTCCATGGCGAGGTCCAGCTTTGCAACCCCGACACCATGCAGCGCGGTACAGATGGGCCCAACAACATGCTGAATGGACCCCACGGAATTGGCATCACGTTCTCTTCACCGATGAGTGTCGCATATGCTTTCAACCAGACAATCGTCGGAGACGTGTTTGGAGGCACCCTGGTCAGGCTGAACGTCTTAGACACACTGTCCAGCGAGTGCAGCAAGGTGGTGGTTCCCTGATGTTTTGGGGTGGCATTATGTGGGGCCGACGTACGCCACTGGTGGTCATGGAAGGCTCCGAAACGGCTTTACGATACCTGAATGACATCCTCCGACCCATAGTGCAACCATATCGGCAGAATATTGGAGAGGCATTTGTCTTCATGGACGACAATTCTCGACCTCATCGTGCACATCTTGTGAATGCGTTCCTTCAAGATAACGACATCGCTCGACTACAGTGGCCAGCATGTTCGCCAGACATGAACCCTATCGAACATGCCTGGGATATGTTGAAAAGGGCTGTTTATGGACGTCTTGACCCACCAACCACTCTGAGAGATTTACGCCGAATTGTCGTTGAGGAGTGGGACAATTTGGACCAACAGTGTCTTGATGAACTTATGGATAGTATGCCACGACGAATACAGGCATGCATCAATGCAAGAGGACGTGCTACTGGGTATTAGAGGTAGTGGTGTGTACTGCAATCTGGACCACAAATGCTGAAAGTCTAGCTGTATGATGGTACAACATGCAATGTGTGGGTCTCATGAGCAATAAAACGAGCTGAAATGTTGTTTGTGTTGATCTCTATTCCCTTTGTATTTAAAGGTTCCGGAACTCTTGGAACCGAGGTGATGCAAAACTTTTTTTGATGTGTGTATTTGAGAGTGCGCAAATGCGAGGGAGCCGTGTAGGCTAAGTAGATTTACTGGCATGTTAAAGATCAACTTCGGGACAAACTTCCACCATCCTGGCGTTTCTAAAAGACGCAGTAGTTAAAAGGGACGTAAAACCAATAACATTATTACTAAAATATATCTAAGGCTAATATACTCGGCGGTTGACTTCGTTTTCGATCACCTTGTACATACAGTACATTGCACCTGGCATACCACTAGACTCAGGCACATACAAGGTCTTTCTTTTAGGTCGCTCCACAGCACCACGAGCACGTCACGGCTGGCGCAATGACACTCCGTCCCTAGCCGTACAGCGCGCTTGTTTATCGCTACCGACTTGCATTAGAGTAGTCTTGCGCATAATAGTTCGCGGCTGGGAGCGATCACTTTAGTTCGCAGCTCCTTAGCGAACTTGTTCGCTCTTCTAGTTCGTTAGTTCCCTTGCTACTGCCACGCACGCGCTCCTTGTTTTTTATAGCAGTCTGTCACCACTCATTACTCGTCAGGCACTGGTGCGCATAGTAGTTCGCGGCTGGGAGCGATCAGTTTAGTTCGCACTTTCGCAGCTCCTTAGTGAACTAGGTCGCTCTTCTAGTTCGTTAGTTCCCATCACGAGTTCCCTGAAAGACAGATCGTTCGCTCGCCTTGCTACTGCTACAGCACGCGCTCTTTTGCTTGTTATAGCAGTTTCTTTATAACAAAAATATGAGTATTGAAACATTAGTGAAATTCCTTATTCTTTCCTTATTTCCTTTTATTCCTTGTAGGAACATAGGGCAGCTACAAACTTCTTCCATCTCACTGTGTTGTTGGCCATCCTTTTAATTTGGTTCCATGTCTTTCCTTCTGGGACGACTTCTCTTTCTATTGTTTCTAAAGCCAAAAGTCGTCATTTGTGTATCATTAGTGAAATACCGCACCTAAAAGAAAACAATATGGACGATGTGTTTGTGGAAGCATACTCTAATTATTCTCTTTATTTTTTTTTTCGCGTAAATTGGCGCATCACCATCCGATTCATGAACGCCCACAGGATTTTTTGACATTATCTTTATTATCATTATCTAAATGGGAGGAATAGGATTTCTTAGTTCAGAGTTTTTGTCCATCGCTTTTCTTTGTGAATCATCGGCATAATGTTCATTTGTTAAAAACAGGAAAAAAATAGTTGTGTCACCATGTATCAACAAAAATAGAAAACAAGCAGTTCATTAAAATGGTAATGTTAATCCAGTTCGCCAATTTTCTAAATAATTGGAGATATTTTCAAATAATCCCATATGACTAAGTTAAATAAAACCGAGGAATTATCCCCACATCTAAATCAGTTAACTATCAGTAACTTCAATTTATGAACCGCCACTGTATTACAATACAAATATAAGGTACAGTGGAACTTGGATAATTCGAACCTCAAGGGACCAGTACAAAAATTCGAATTATCCAAATATTCGAATTATAAAGTTATTTGAAAAGGGTATAGAAAAGATATTACGTTTACATAATGATTTACGTTCAACAAAGCATATTAACAGACAACGGTACTTTATACCTAGGTAGAGACTGTATCGTGAATATCCTCAAAAGTTTCAAATGGAAAATAAAACCAAAATATACTGTTCACCTATTTGACTACAATAGTAATCTAGCAATCTAGTTAAGTCATAGAGAAATCTACTGTTTTTCAAAATAGTTTGAGATTTTTACCTTTTTCCTACAATTAAGTCTCTCAGCCATCACAAAAGAATCTAACAAATTTAAGGAACGGAAAACAGAACCTCTTACGTCATTTCTACTTTCAAAAAAAAACGCCTAAGTAAAAACGCCTAAGTTTGTTGCTTGGGCTGCACACGGAACAGTTTTTTCGGGAACTGACCCAACTGTTTGTCTATCGATCGGATTTTTACACTAAAAACTTCGAATTATCCAAAATATAATTCGAATTAACCACGATTTTTTAGCATTGATTGTATATAAAATGCTAGGGACCAAGAGAAAAATTCGAATTAAAGAAGATTTCGAATTATAGAAGTTCGAATTAGCCACGTTCCACTATATTTATTACCTGTTAGCGTGTTAGCACTTGTAGTGTATTATGCTGTTATTACTGTATTATAAACAAACATTCAACATTCGCCGCACCGCGCCAAAACTTGACAATCTTGCAACTAACAATAGATACACCCAATCAACTGCACCGAACTAACTGACTGAACGCAAGGTAAGTAGACTATAAGGTAGGACACTCCGGTGCCTCTCGCTCCCATTGGCTGATAAGCTTTGACGCAGCTCGGATGAAGCAGGCGCTCGCCAGCTGATATTTACAATGCATTCTTACGGGAAACACAGTCATATTTCGCTTCTCTTTTCCGCTCGTGGTATTCAATCACAATAATAGCAATATGCGCATTATGAAGAGAAAGGTATAAACAATATATTGCAGTGGTTTATAATGCGAAATATACTTCATAAACACACACAAAAAATATGTTAGATTAACTACGCTACCGCACCTTAGTATCAGCTGAGCTTACAAGAAGCCTCACAAAACACAATAAAAGACGTGCAAAGGATGGAAATACGAAATTTAGCAATAGCGATAAGCTACATAATCATGCTTTAGCGATCCTGCGGTGTAGCCAAGTGCGTTATATTGCTCACTACGACCGCGATGGGAAGCTGCAGTAAGTCGGGAGTTCAGAGGTTCAAATCCCGGCGCTGACAGCGGCTTTCCACACTCTCTCCAGTCAAATGTCGAGATAGTAGTCTACCTTGTTTCAAGTTCCGGAGCACTTACCCCATTTCCGTCCCTAATAATTACGGTCACACACACATTACAAAAGTCACCTTAAAAGCACGGATTACAAATTGAAGACAAGTACACGGAGCTGATGATCAAGATGTCCCAGTCCCAACAACATACATTATTAATGTAACATTGGTATGAAAATTATCAGTTTATAAGCACTTACCTTTTATGCGACTTGAGTTTTAGATGACGAAACGACCCAGAGTTTGTTCTTTATTGCTGCATATTTCTCCAGTAATTTGATCTTGATATGCCTATTCAGGTGACGGATTCTGATAAAAGTCCTTGTCCTCACGTATAAACGAATTATCTTCTCATCCACTTCCGGGAAAATTGATTTTATTAAGGTGGTCAGGTAGGTCATTCCTTTTTATATTTTTATATATATATAGTTCGTCCATGAAAAGAACCGAACAAAACTTCAAATTCAATCATTTTATGGAGCCACTCATGTGTTGAACGAGTAAGTCCCCCCCTTTGAAATGATGGATATCCAATCATCTCTGCTCTCGTCTGTTACACACAAATTTTCCCCCTTCACACTTAAAGTCTCATCAATGAACCTACTCTTGAATACCACATAACAGGCAAAGTACTTAAGTGCATCTAGCGAAACGTCATCTTCACTGGAGAAGTATTACCGATGCAACTGGTAGCAAGTTTTAATTTTCAGCTTCTGCCGAGCACGTTAGATGACTCAATACCAAGATAAGTAGCCTAGACTATAACTCAGATGCTCACAATATTACGAAGACATTTTTATCGGTCTAGCAATAAAGCGGGGACCGGCAAAATGCGCACGTAGCCGGGTGACTAACAGCCGAGAGATTACATTAATGCAGCTGCTATATTGCTAGATAATATAATTAATGTTATTGGTTGAACGTCCCTTTTAACTGCTGCTTTTAGAGACGCCGGGGTGCCGGAATTTTGCCTCTAAGGGGATCATTATCGTGCCAGTAAATCTGTTAACACGGCTCCCTCGCATTTGCTTAACCTCAAATGCCAGCCGACTGCACCACGATTCGATCCAGCAACCTTGGGCATAGCAGGGAGAACGTTACCGCTGACCACGCAGCCAGCCTATATATTACTACACCGATAAGAAAGACCCTATAGTTTCGTAAGCGTGAGAGTCCTTTTGTAACTGTACCACAACTTCCTGCTAGGGTGTGCTTGATCCTAGAAAATGTTAAGAACTGAGAACTACGATATTTAACCTATTTAAAAGAAGTGCATTTGTATGATCTATGCATATTATGAGAGTCCAGAATACTCTCACGTTTCAAGTTATTTGCACGATACAATGCCAAAGAATTTAACTGTCCAATGCAATTAGCTTATTGATTATTTAGCATTTTATTATATTCCTTATTTAAAACTACAGTACTTTTCAAGAAGTAGTAAATCAGTTGGGTGCAGTCCAAAATATTAATTTGAGGAGTTTGGACATCGTGGCTATTTAGCCCCGTGCACTTGGGTGTGTGTTAAATTTGTCTGGTAACCTGTGTTATTGTGGTGTCTTTGTGTAGTTGTAAATCAGATGAGGATTGAGAAGAAGGCAGCCGTGGCCTAAGTTAGAAACCAACCCGGCAGTGGCAACCCATGGAAAACCACTTCCAGGCCGGCTGAGGTGGGAATCGAACCCACATCTTCTCAGATTTGCCTCACGAGGCTGAGTGTACCCGGACAGCCACAAATACTAACCGCTACACTACGTGGTGGTCACACAGTAGTCTGACTTGGGACTCCGATAACCGTTTAGCTTTTGGTTCAATGTTGTTTACCTCACTGATTAATATTCAACATTACCATTTTGGAGTTCTATTTATTAGTTTCACGTAAACGTGAATCTTGGGATTATGAGCCACAGGACCTGCTTTTTTTTACGTGGAATCCGAACCACAGGACATGGCATTTCACTTCGAAAATCTCACATGCATTGACCGGGTTATTTTATCAGTCTCCTGACAGGAGGGTAGCAAGTTTAATGGTACAGACTGTAGTGATACGCCTAGTTGACTGCAGAAGGGCACGCGAGGACTACCACATGCATATTTCTCTTCAAAAGCGTCCCTTTTTGTTGCTAGAGACAGCTGAGAACTGTTTGTTATACATGGTCGCCACGACAGTACCCAACCGATGACGTCACGCAGCAGCCTATTCTCTGGCAAGCCGAAGCGCGGAGCCCGGAGTGGCTCCCCCTGGACTGAACGAACCAAAGCGCATGTGATTGTGCAATGAGTGGTGATGTGACGAGCTGACGAGCTACGGCGGTCCCGCGCTCTCGCGCTGTTCCAAGGATCGAACGAACTAACAAGCGAGGGATCTGGGAACTAGTTCGGTAGTTCGTCTGTGGGACCCGCTCTTCCGAACTAGTTCGTTCGCGAACTACACAAGACTACATTAGAGCATCTTAGCCGTCATCACGGGAAATATCTCTCAGCAAATGAGTCACCCGGCCGGGCTATCGCCTTCTGTGCATGTTCCCCTGATACTCGGAGCGACCTAAAACAAGACCCTGTAATTTACCATCAGTTTCAAATTTGTTAGGCTCCTTAAACAAATAGCTATCATCTTTATCTCCATCATCTATGGCTTACATTTTTTGACATACAATAAATAAATGCGTTGTTGAAGCATGCATGAGTATTCTTGGCATTAACAAGTTTCGAATCTAAAGCCTCGCCTTATTTAGGCTGGTATTTTTAATGCTTGTTATTGTTGCTTCATTTTATGGGCTTGGACTTGGACATCGTGGTAATTTAAGTCCCATGTTGTTACGTGTGTATGTCTGATAAACTGTGTTATTGTGGTGTTTGCTTTAGTGTGAGTGTGGGTATTTGTTATCGAGACATATAATGCGACGGAGGTGGCTGTGGCCATAAGTTAGGAACCATCCCAGCATTTTCCCGGAGTAGAAATGGAAAACCACGATAAACCACTTCTAGGACGGCTGAGGTAGGAATCGAATCCACCTCTACTCAGTTTTGCCTCACGAGACTGAGTGAACCCTGTTCCAGCCCTCAGACCAGAACTAAATTTCTTAGCAGAGTTGGGGAAATGAACCCGGACCTCCAGGACGACAGCCAAGAATGCTAGCCACTGTATCACGGTTCATACAACAGCTAACCCTACAACACTAACATTATTCAACTGATGCTTAATACTAATAATACGTTAAATTTACGTACATTGCGAACTTTGTGCTAAGGCACCAATTAGGTGAATGGTTGAAATTAATATATATTTCGTATGCAACACTATTTATATACACCTAATCGTCTGTGGTCTTTGAAGTTTAATACACTAAGTTCCATCTTATATACAACAAAATAATACAGAAGTCGTTTACTTTGCCGTAAATAGCTGTTCGTAATCTCTCCAGCCTCTTATACTGTCTCTGGTTTTTATCAGGTTGTTTTTATAATCCCTCTGAAGTGATGTGACATATCTACTTAAAATTCTCCACATCTTCGTTATTGCCATAGCGAAACCAATAAGTTGTTAAATTCAAGGAGAGTTTCCAGGCATTTATTTGCCCCATGATTATGCCTCTAGAACTGATTGGCATTAATAACAAAAGCATTGACATCACCACCATAGACCAGTAGAAGCACTGCTGGAAGATGGTAGGCCAGGGACAGATATAGAGGGAATTCTAAGCTGTTAAATTAATCATACACGCAAATTTTACGTATGTTAGTATTGTATGGTTAAGGGTGTAGTGCTTGCAGTATTCTTAAATGGAATAAATATAATTGTACTGATAAAACAACTACGGAATAGTCTCAGCATCTTTCTTCAAGTAAAACAACATTTGTACACTCAAAGTTTTGGTACCACCACGTTAAAATTATTAGTCTACTTTTCACATTTTGCAAAAATTAGGAAAAAGTTGACTTATGAGATCGATCCGGGAAAATGTGTGTCTGTCTGTCGGTCCTTCTGTCTGCGGCAATCGAAACCAAATTTGGTATGAGTAAAGATATATACCTGAATATCTCAAGCCCTTATTTGAAAATGATGTCAGTGCTGCCAACTGCTGAAAAATTGCAATTGAAATTTGTGCTCCATGTCGCATATCTTGGAAGGTATGCATGGGAGCTATTCCAAAATTAGCACACAAATTGACAATAATATTTCAGTTTAATTTCCAGGAATCCATACATGGCAGTGTTGCCAAAATGATTCTAAGCCTGCTGATATGTCTAATTTTTAAATACATATAACTTCTACACTATCAATCGAATTTCAACCAAATTTCGTATTTACTATGTGTACATAAACAGAGAGAGCCTCCGTGGCTTAGGCGGTAGCACGCCGGCCTCTCACCGCTGGGTCCGTGGTTCAAATCCCGGTCACTCCATGTGAGATCTGTGATGGACAAAACGGAGGCAGACAGGTTTTTCTCCGGGTACTCCGGTTTTCCCTGTCAAAATTTCACTCCAGCAACACTCTCCATATCATTTCATTTCATATGTCATTCATTTAATCATTGCCCCAGAGGAGTGCGTCAGGCCTCGGCAGCCGGCACAGTTCATATCCTCGCCGCTAGATGGGAGCTTCATTCATTCCATTCCTGACCCGGTCGGAGACTGAAAGCAGGCTGTGGATTTTCATTTTCACATAAACAGATATCACTGAGCTTATTCTTAAGAGCCACCAGGGCTGCCAACTGTCAATAAATGTTCTCTCTATACTTGTATCCAAATACCAATATATCAGAAAGTATGCAAGCCGACAGCTTTAAACTATGCACACGTTTAGTTCCTGTGATTCTCGATTACTTTGGAGTAACTAACATATGTCAGAGTTACCAACATGATCCTAATCCTGTTGATAGGACCAAGTTTTAAATACATGTAATTTCTATAGTATCAATTGGATTTCAACCAGAATTTGTATGTGCTATGTGTACCATAGCAGATATGACTATGCGTATTCTTAAGAGCAACAAGGGCTGTCAACTGTTAATAAATGCTATCTCTATTTTTTTTTACAGTAATATCAATATATCACAAAGTATGCAAGCCTACAGCTCTAAACTTTGCACACGTATAGTACCTGACATTCTAGATTAATTTGGAGTAGCTAATATATGTCAGTGCTGCCAACATGATTCTAAGCCTGCTGTTAGGTCCAATTTTAAAATACTCGTAACTTCTGTACTAACATATGGATTTCATCCAAAATTGGCACAATAGATCATAATATTTCAGATTATTTCTGACCAACATATGCATGACTTTGTTGCCAACATGATTTTACTCGCGCTGATAGATCAAAAGTCTAACTGCATGTAACGTCCATGCTATCCATTGGACATCGGCCAAATTTTGTATTCTGGAACCAAGAATGTAAATTCAGTCACCGGGGCTGCCAACTGTAGTGCTCTATTTGGCTACATTATACCCGGTATATTTCGATATAAGCAACTTAATTTCGTCATTAATCTAGATAGGTCCATATAGATTAATCATTGGCATGAATCTTAATTTTAAGAAAAGTAGGCACTTCAGTTCGTCACGGAACTTCTTGTTTACTTATCGACGTTCCCATTTTTAGTTTCGCTACCACGTGGCAGCTTATTCAGGCGGAGTTACGTAACCGTCCACCTCAAGAAGCTGTCACGTGATAGCGAAACTAGTTGTGGGAACTTCGGTAAGTGACAACTGTGAAGTGGTGTACCGAAAACTTTGGTGTACATGAATTGTATCACCACGGAAGTGTTTGAAATATATTAAAGTAACATTTGTAAATGGACTTCTCTTGCACAGTATTATCACACTACGAGAGATAGCAGCCAGTTCAGGCATATCTCAATCTTCGGTGCATCACATTTCAGGAAGATTTTGATATCGAATTTAATACAGAGAGTCTCTCTCACGACTCGGCCGGCCGGCACGCCCAGCTGATCTGCCTCCCGTTGACTCATCACTCCCCGCTCGGCATAGCATAGCAACAAGAACAGAACAGCACTTGGCTCACTTTATCCGTGCATGACATGAGATACCAATTAAAATTTAAAAAGTAAGAATTAATAAACTAAGGTTGTACCTTATGACAGGAGATGTTGGAAATGTTCTCCTCCTACATCCACACATTTCTGGCATCGTCTTAGGGAACTCCGATTAACACGCATAAGTTCGTTCATATCTCTCCGGATATGTTCTGCGATTTCATTTACTTTTTCCTCGTTAAGTACACGGTTTTAAACACTTCGCTTCTTATCGAGTAGAGAACCAGTTCCCCTCAATTTGTTTACGAGCTTCAGCACGGTCTCTCTATGTGGAGGGCGTACACCTGGAAAATGTGTTAAGAAACGTTTAACGACTTCCCTACAAGATTCTCTTTTCACATAATTATCGTACATAAATACCCTTTCCTCTACCGTGTACACACGTAGAGGCATTATGAGAAGTATACCCAAAAGTAACACTTCACAACTCGAGAATAGTTGGAGCGTCAGATGAACACTAAATACACGTTATAAGCATGGACCAGAACTGCGAAGTGCGCGCTGTGTAGCAGGACGTGATCTGTCAACTGGAGGCAGATGAACTTGGTGCGCTGGCCGGCCGAGTCATGAGAGAGACTCACTGTACATTTGTCAGGTACATTATTAAGTAAGCTCTATGCATTTTTAATTTTTGGCTAAACATGTTTTATTATCCCGGAAGAGGTTTATAATGACTACTCGTGTGTGTCGGAGCTCCTTCTGAGCACGGATGGAGTCTGTCATTATTAAGGACAGGTTATGCAAGCTCGTCTCACTCGTACCTCATGTGATGGAAAGACCCTCCCACATCCGTCTCGTTTCCTAGATATGACACGCCTTTCGTGGCACGGGAGGGGTGACTCGGAGCCATACAAAAGAAGATACGTCTTCTTGAGATAGATTTATGTCACTAGCAAACTTCATTAGAACTAGGAACACCTCGCTGTTCCGCTCCTTAAACTAACTCATTAGAACACAACAAATTACAGTATTCACAGCACAGGACCACGCGTGCTAGCAAGTCTGAGGCATCCCTCCTTCCCGCCAACGTCAGATTCAGTAGCGTTGTGGTCGGACAATTTAACTATTTTATTTTTGTTATCATTCTGTACGAACCCCTCAAAGTTACATGTCTAATATACTCGTATTTCACATATGACCATTTAAATTAGTAACATGATAGCAGGCTTCTCTGATCTGGGGATAGGTCTATATATCGAGACTCCGGGCAGGGTCCAATTCCCGACTCTGTAGAGAAATTAACTGAACCACCCTAGAAATCGGTATCCTTGTTTTTCAGTCCCACTCGAGATAAACGCTGGAGTGGTTCATAACTTAAGGTCACAACCATTATGCTTCTTAATGCTAGACACAATTACAAATACATACTCTACTACAAACATAGAAATAACGCAGGTTATCGTACAAATTCTACATGTGCCCTTGTACACTGGATTAAGGATCACAATGTCTAAGACGCTCAATGCAACAAATAATATCTATACAATTACAAAAGTTGAAGAAACATTGCCCCCTTCCTTAAAAATAATTCACAATCCACAGCCCCCTTCCTTAAAAATAATTCACAATCCACTGCCCCTGCCTTAAAAATAATTTACAATCCACAGCCCCCTTCCTTAAAATAATTAACAATCCACAGTCCCCTGCCTTAAAATACTTCATTCCACTGCCTCCTGCCTTAAAATATTTCACAATCCACAGCCCCCTGTCTTAAATACTTCACAATCCACTGCCCCCTGTCTTAAAATAATTCACAATCCACAGCCCCCTGCTTTAAAATTATTCACAATCCACTGCCCCCTGTCTTAAAATAATTCACAATCCACAGCCCTCTGCTTTAAAATTATTCACAATCCACTGCCCCCTGCCTTAAAAATAATTTACAATCCACTGTCCCCTGTCTTAAAATAATTCACAATACACTGTCCCCTGCCTTAAAATAATTCACAATCCACAGCCCCCTGCTTTAAAATTATTCACAATCCACTGCCCCCTGCCTTAAAAATAATTCACAATCCACTGCCCCCTGCCTTAAACATAATTCACAATACATTTCCCGCTGCCTTAAACATAATTCACAATCCACTGCCCCCTGCCTTAAACATAATTCACAATACATTTCCCGCTGCCTTAAACATAATTCACAATACACTGTCCCCTGTCTTAAAATAATTCACAATCCACTGCCCCCTGCCTTAAAATAATTCACAATCCACTGCCCCTGCCTTAATATAATTCACAATCCACTGTCCTCTGTCTTAAAATACTTCACAATACACTGCCCTCTGCTTTAAAATATTTCACTCCACTACCCCCCGTCTTAAAATAATTCACAATCCATAGCCCCCTTGTAATGTTTACTACTAAGTAGCTTTCTCTGTATCCTACCCTGAAGAGTCCCCCCAGCAAGCAGAATATAAAATAGAGAAATCCCGTTGGGCGCCAACTCAAATACAAATGTATTAGAGTAATAAACTAAAGTTCAAAATAAGATTAACACGAGTTCTCAATAAAATCAGGGTGTAGGGTAAAATATATACCAACCCGGATACAATCAGTTTGGGATGTAGTTTTGATATTCTCTGCAATAAACAAGCATTTACCGAGAATATTACTTACGGTTCAGTTGTCATATTATGAAACATAATATATCTATAGTACTGCAGTGTGATATGATTTTGTAAGTTTTCTTTATTATAATAACTCTTCTTTGTGAGAAAATTGATGGGATTATCATCAAGAAGCAGTCTAGACACCTTTATACAATATATATTCACTTCCAGTATTTTTAGCCTACTTTCGATTTTTGCAAAAAATGAAAGTAGACTTATGAGATCAACACAGGGCGAAAAAAGTGTGTCTGTCTGTGTGTGTGTATGTGTGTGTGTGAGTCTGTGTGTGTGTGTATGTGTGTGTGTGAGTCTGTGTGTGTGTGTGTGTGTGTGTGTGTGTGTGTGTCTGTGTGTGTGTGAGTGTGTGTACTCTGAATGTCTGTCCCCCCCTATCAATTCGAACACGGTGAATGCGAATTGAACGAAATTTGGTACAAAGGTAGCACTAGCAAAGGACACCTCAGTGTCATGTTTTATATCGCCGCCATCTTTACTAAAACTGAATGGCGGCCACTCAAACGTTCAAAACGTAAAACCAAATAACGACTAACCAAATCATCCGATCTCTACCAAATTTGGTAACAACATACCTTCGTATAGGGTGCGTCTTGTGACCAAACTACAAGTTCGTCCGCCATACCATTTCAGGATGGCGGCCGTGCGAATTATGCAAACTTTATAATCCATATCATGGGACCCACCAGTTCCCATTATCGAGCCGAGAATCGTTTTAACTGTTCTAAAGGAAGAGGCACGTTCGAAATTAAAAGTTTATTTTGTAATACTATAGTGCAGACGTGATTTTAAAAAGCTGAGCTGATTCAGTAATAAGACAAGATGGCAGCGGATATCTTGTGCCTGACTTATATTTCACTAATTTGAGTATTGCATTCAATATAGCGTACTGATACAAAATAAATAAACTTTGTATGAAATGCTTTATATATAAATAATATACTCCAGTGATGAAATCGTTTAGTATAAATCATTATTTGCTAACAAGTTCTATGTAAGTCATTTTATAAAGAACGATATTCGTTGACACAATTAGCTCAGTGGTAGAGCGTTAGCCTATCGCTCTAATGCCTATGGTTCAAACCCGATCGGAGCTAGGTTTTTTGCTTGAAATGTTATATGTTTATTGTTTTGTAATGACTCAGATGTTTTAAAATTAAGCATTATATTGTGCATATTATGGTGTAAAATATATATTTAATTAAAACATAATTCGCCAGCAGATTTACTCGAGACATCTAGCTGCCAAAAAGGTAACTGCACGCCGACCAGATTTTATTGAAAAGTTTCTTCTTCTGGCCGCTAGAATGCACTCGCTCTGTTAGGATTATATTGTTCGATATTTCAGCACTAGATGTCACAACTAGTCTACGTGGGGCTCCATTGATTAATATACCATTGGCATTTTATGCGCATCGAATTTGAAGAATGACAAGATGATACTAAGATACATTTTTACTTTTTATTTTAAAGGCTTTGTAACAGTCTATTTTGCGTTACTTGAAAATGTTATTTGAAGTAAAGAACAGAACGATTTCGCATAGTAACTGAATTGAAGCCGTTGATGTTAGTTCAGGTTATTAATTACTACTTTTATTTCAGGCAAATAGCAATCGAAAATATCCACATAGTTTGTATACACACGTCTCTGTAGGGTCATGGAAAGATTTGTTAATTCAATTAGGGTTGTGAAAGCCATGCACAACCAGACGTGTAAAGACATGCCTCAACTCAAAGTTGGATGTTGCCCACGGCAGGTTATATATGTAATAATAATAATAATAATAATAATAATAATAATAATAATAATAATAATGTTATTGGTTTTACATCCCTTTTAACTACTGCTGCTTTTAGAGACACCGGGGTGCCGGAATTTTGGCCCGAAGGGGATCTTTAACGTGCCAGTAAATGTACTGACACGGCTCCCTCGCATTTGTGCACCCTCAAATGCCAGCTGACTGCGCCGGAATTTTGGACCGAAGGGGATCTTTAACGTGCCAGTAAATGTACTGACACGGCTCACTCGCATTTGTGCACCCTCAAATGCCAGCTGACTGCGCCAGGATACGAACCTGCAACCTAGGGCCCAGCAAGCGAGAACGTTACCGCTGAGCCACGCAGCCAGTCCGGTCGATTATGTCTCCAGATCCATAACATTCTTGATATACTTCTTATCTTTCTTTCTTCAATGATGGTAGCAGTTTTTATCTAGGTTGTGGCGTTTGGTAGAGGTAAATCGTTTCTAATGTCTTCAACAAAGAATAGTTCTATTATACTCTTTGATAATAACAACGAGTTATAACTATACTCATACATTTAGGAGAAAGTAGGCTATAAGTTCTTTACTGAACATCTTGTTTATAAGACCACATTACTTCGTATATTACCCAATCCTCCATTTTTTTTTGTTACCTCCTATCAACAACAATCTCCAACTTACTTCTTTTCTTATCTTACTCTGCCTTCTAAAGATATGCCACCACCCTAGTGTTGGATCCTCTTCAATGGACTCTTAGGGGCCGATAACCTCGATGTTAGGCCCCTTAAAACAACAATTATCATCATCATCATCTTCTATGGACTCCACAGATATGCACTCACAAACACCTAGATCAATATCTCAACACCTGAGCGCTCTTATCATAAAAATGTCACATTTCTGTCTTAAAATACTTCACAATCCACTGCCCCATGCCTTAAAATAATTCACAATTCACTGTCCTCTACCTTAAAAATCATTAATAATCTACTGCCCCCTGCCTTGAAATCATTCACAATCCGCAACCCCCCCCCCCCTGTATTAAAATACTTCACAGTCCACTGCCCCATGCCTTAAAATAATTCACAATCTACTGTCCTCTGCCTTAAAAATAATTCACAATCTACTGCCCCTGCCTTATAATAATTCACAATACACTGCCCCCTGCCTTAACAATAATTCACAATACACTACCGCCTACATTGAAAGTATTTTAATATACATTGCCCCCTGCCTTAAAATAATTTTTATTTCACTGCCAGCCACGTAAAATAATTCATGATATTTGTTTCCCTCGCCTTATAAACATTTCGCTTTTCAATGGCTCCACCGGAAGGAGGCTGTGCTTACTACCGCGGTCTGTTTCATGCATACCTTGCTCTCTCCTTGTTTTGTGAGGCGGAATAAACCGGAGTTGAAATATTGCTGAATTATAGGAATATGCGTTACCATAAATCCATTAGGCAGCCCTTTGACATACATTCATTTGATTAACATTCCGGGGGAACAATACAGCTCGCTGTATTTCAATTCCTTTATCTGTTGAACTTCAAAACAGAATTATCATTTAATATCTACTGTATCGACATACTTCATTCGCATTGCCTTTGTGGCCTTGTAAGTGGCCTTCTCTGCTGGTTCTGCGCATATCGTTGGTAGTATTTGCAAAATACTTACTATTATTATTGTTTGTTGTTTGAGTTTGAATCTTTTGACTGGTTTGATGCAGATCTCCATGCCTCCCTGTCCTGAGCTAATCGTTTCATCTCTACATAGCTACCACACCCTACATCCGAAACAATCTGTTTAACATATTCTAACCTTGGTCTACACCTCCAGTTCCTGTCCTCGATCCTTCCTTCCATAACTTAGTTTGCTATTCCTGGGTGTCTTAATACGTATCCTACCAACCTATCTTCTCTTCATTAGCAGTCGCCAGAAACATCTCTCCTCTCCTACTCATATGAATACCTCATCGTTTGTAACCCTATCTACCCATCCGATCTTTATCATTCTCCTGTAACACCACATTTCAAACGCTTCAATTCTCCTCTTTCCTGCTGCACCAATAGTTTCACTTCCATAGAGCGCCACGCTGCAGACAGGCTTTCAAATATGACTTCCTAATACCTAAACCTATATTCGATGTCAACAGATTCCTTTACTGTAGAAATGCTTTCCTTGCCTGAGCTAACCTACTTTTTATATCCTCTTTGCTTCGTCCATCACCGGTTATTTTGATTCCTAAGTAACAGAATTCTCCTACTTCCTTTAGATTTTCATCTGCCAAATAGATGTGCCCTCAGCCATTCTCGAAGTGGTTTTCCGTGGTATCCCACTTCGTCTTCGGGCAAATGTGGGGATGATACCTGCCGTAAGGCCACGGCCGCCTCCTTCCCACTTCCTTGCCAAACCCTCCCACTCTTCCCATCCCTTCATCAAACCCCTGTTCGCTCTGCAGGTGAGGCCGCCTAGGCGTAGTGCTGGTCACACACCCCAGTTGTATCCCTGACTCAGAGTCTCAAGCTCCAGGACACTGCCCTCAGTGGCGGTAGAGGTGGGATCCCTCGCTCAGTCCGTGGGAAAAGCCAACCCTGGAGGGTAAAATGATAGCGATAAAAATAAAAAGATACGAGCCTTACAGTAGTCGCATATGATGTGTAACATCTGACATGTTATCCTACTGGTATACTACACAGCTTGGACATCCTTAAAATGTTAATTTACGCTCCATTTTCAGACTGGTACTATGATGAATGTATAGATCGAATTGGAGATATGCTACTGTCACACTTGTGACGCAGCGGTCAAGCTGTTAGTCTCTCACCAAGTTAGACCGGGTTTGATTCCCGGTCAATACATGTGAGATTTTCGAATTGAAATGCCATGTCCTGTGGTTCGAATTCCACGTAAAAGGGAGGTACCGTGGATCATGATTGTGAGGTTAACGGTCACGCAAAACTACAAGCTTCCTTCCTTAATAATTCATAATAACAAAGTGACACACAACGTCGACTGTACTCTCAAATACTGTGAGCACACTCCTCAGTAACAATATCATTCATTATTCTCAAGACTCTCATAAAATTCGTCGTAAACAATCAAAACATGCCTTCCTACAATCACGAAATGACCTAGTCTCAGATTTTATTCCACTCATATAACAACATTCTGTTATGCATTTAATATTTTACTAGCCTACTCAACCACAGCTTGACAATAATGCCGCTTACTTAAATGCCAATTGTCGCCTTTGTCCTACCCCATGTGATGTTCAACCTTGAACGTGAAGCTTCATAAACTGCTCAATGACAAATGAAAGTCGGTGAAACATTTGCCACTGTGCTCGTCAAACCAGTGCCTGCTAAATGCACTGCCTACTGTATTACCATAATATTCTCGCGTTACAGAGCACACACTGCCTTGTTTCCAATACACACATTTTCAATTGTTATTGTAAAAGGGAGTGTTTTACAGATATTGTAGTTTATAATACGGAACTCATTTTATTAGATGATTTGTAGCTTCCACCAGCACTAGCCTAAATAAAGAATACGATATGGATCAACTAGATTAATAGACGCGACACCGTTCATAACCTTAAATTCCTTATAAACAGGTCCTCTTCATTCACAGACCAACACGTAATTTCATATGGATTCTGTTAAAATGAGTCATATTGATATGATAAATATCGTTTAAAATGATAATCCGGTAGCTGGATCGATCAATCGAGCGGGCAGTGCATTCTTCTGTTTTCCACCACTGCCAGCTAGTACACTTCCGTCCGATTGATCGAGCGGGCAGTGCATACTTCCGTTGTCCACCACTGCCAGCTAGAACACTTCCGTTTGATCGATCGAGCGGGCAGTGCATACTTCCGTTGTCCACCACTGCCAGCTAGTACACTTCCGTTTGATCGATCGAGCGGGCAGTGCATACTTCCGTTGGATCCACCTCTGCCAGCTCGATCGTTCCGATCCACTTCCGTCCCCAATTTTCAAAATCACTCCCACAAAACTATCCAGCAACCGAGCGGAAAGATGTTACACATCATAAATTAGATGTCCATAGAGGTTTCTGATTTATTTCTGCAGCATTCCAATATTTTTTGTTTTACATTTATTGATTTTCATCATGTTTTTTTCCCTCAAGACGGAGTCCATACCATTCAAAAACTCATTCAAATCCTCTGGCGTGATGACGATTTCATCAGCAAATCTCAGAGTTGAAATTATTTCTCCTTGAATCTTCACTCCCACTTTAAATTTTTCTCCAATTTCCTTCATTGCTTGTTCAATGTAAACATTGAAAAGTATGGGTGATAAGTTGTAGCCTTGCTTACATCTTTCTGAATACCAGCTTCTCTCTCATGTCCTTCAGCTCGAATGACTGTTGTCATTGTAGATCACCCTCCTATCTCTGTACTTTATTCCAATCGTCTTCAAAATGTCATTATTATTATTATTATTTTTTTTATTATTGTTGGCACTAGTAAAACCCGTACGGTTGCAAGACATGGGCGGCTACACACTACTTATTTTAATCCGTTATTTTTGTTGTTAATCCGATTAGTGGCTCTGCGATACCGTGGTTTCCCAGCTCCGTGTACTTGGGTGTGTGTAGAATTTGTCTGATAACCTGTGTTATTGTGATGGATGTAGTAACGTGTGTATTTGTTATTCGTATGAGGATTGGGGAGGAGGTGGCCGTGGCCTTAAGTTAGGAATCATCCCGGGATTTGCCTGAAGTAGAGATGGGGAAAAAACTTCCAGAATGGCTGAGGTGGGAAACGAACCCAACTCTTCTCAGTTTTGCCTCACAAGGCTGAGTGAATCCCGTTCAAGCCCTCAGTCCAGAATTAATTACCCAGGAGGTGGTCTTTTGAGAAAACAGATGTTACTAGAACCATTAGAGGACGTTGGCCTCAATGGACAGGACAGAAGAGTGGAAGAATCCAGCCTTTGATTCACAGCCGATAGGGAAACGGACTAGGCCTACATGAAAAGATACCCACAATGTTGCAGCATGCCTGGAGGGTGCTACGGATAGAAGGAAATGGAATAATATCTACAATAAATATCTACGAATGTAATAATCCAATTGCAGTTCCTTAGTTTTGGGGCTGAGACAACGCGGTTATGTAGCCCCGTGTACTTTGGGTGTGTGTAGAGTCTGTCTGACGAATGGTGTTAATTGTGATGGCTGTATTAGTGAGCGTTATCTGCAATTCAGGACTGCAGATGATCAATTTAAAGTAGTTCCTACTTTTGCTACCAAATGCTGCCGTCAATGACACCTTTCTGCAATTTGGCTATTAGATGCCACCATAACCAGCACCTGTTGGCGAACGTTGGAACTTAATAGAGCGCTAATCAAATCTCACCTGACATTTAGCTTCATACAATCGTAGTTAGTGGTGTATTGTTTTCTTTACTTGGGCGGACTGTTCACCAGAAAATACTACTGCTAAGTTTGATCTATGTTGGGCGCCAAGCCGGATACACTGTGTTCCAAGCTAAATTTATATACTTAATATCGACCCCTAGCGTGAGTAGAATATATGAGAAACTCTTAATGACTAGGCCGTGGGATGATTGGATCATCAACCCAGACAAAATTTGATTGTGGAGAAGGATGTGGTATTACAACTATTGCTTCCTACTGGAATCAAAGAATCTACTTTGTAAAAATTGAATTTAATATACGTAGAATACATGATAGCATCTTGAATAAAATTAACACTATTAACGGAGCATACTACTTTAACCATTGCCACGAACAAAATTACTTAATATGCCGGTCGGGAGAATAACGTGAATTTAACTTATTTCCAAATTTATGCTTAAATAATTTATATTGGCCCTATCGAAAAACAGAGAGTGTGTGTCGTAGATTACATGAGCTCACCAACGGAAACATTGTCTCCCACGTGCTTGAAGTCTCGTTGCATCTGATGTTCTTCATTGGAGTTGACGGCCTCAGGTTCTTCTTCGTAGATTAAAAGTTATCGTTACTGCTTGCGGTGGAGTATAATCCATGAACCACAACATGTCGCCTGCCTTAGCACTGCAAGACGCGTGGAACCCATGATCTGATGTGATCAGCGGAGTTAGCGTGAATAAATTGTCCCACTTGGGACTTGCGAACAAAGTACGTGCTTACTGCACCAAGCGTAAAGGTGCGTATACACTTGCGCGCCGCGCCGCTCGCGCGCAGCAAATTCGCTAGATTAGTACGGGGTTTCGAAGCTGCGCGCGCGCGGCGTACGACGATCCATCTCCTGTCGGTTTTTTCCACGCGCACTTTGAGTGTTCGCAGTTCAGATTTGGACGGGATTCTTAGAAGTTCGTTGTTTCTCGCGCGCATCTGATTGCAATATTTGTGCGTTTTGAGTGGTGATAATGGAGTGGTCTGACGAATCTGAGATAAAATTTTCGATGCTTATCGCAAAAAGCCTCTTCTGTGGGATCCTCAACAAAAGGATCATTTTAAGAAACCAATAGACTAAAGGCAGATGCCTGGAGGGAAATAGGAGCTGAGATGGATATATCTGCGGACCAATGCAAGAAGAAGGTGATATCACTGCTGTCTTCCTACCGGCGTGAGAAAGTAAAATAAATCGCAGGGCGGAAATACGTATCTTCTTTGGAAATGTGGGGTCCAATCTTCTGCAGCAGATTCTCAAAGTCAGAAGGTGACATTCGAGTAAAATTCTTATACTGGCCGCTTATTTCTTGTGACTTCAAGTCCATCATTAGCTCCGCACCATTCCTTTTTTTAAACATGTCAGTGTGCCACCAACGTCGTCGTCATTTCTTTTTCTTTTTGCACAAACGTGCCATTAAAACAGCAGCACCACTCATCACCGCAATCGCGAGTTTTCCTCGTGCGGCGGAGACATGATTATATTTACCACACTCCAAACTGACTAGTAAATGTTCGTGAGTTTCCTATGGATCGCGAGAGGTTCGTTTAAATAATAATTCTGCTCGAGCAACACACGCGCCGCGCATGCACCGCGCGCAGTGCGCGGCGCGCAAGTGTATACCCACCTTAAAGTCTCAATGAATGTCCCTCTCCTCAACCAGCGCGTTCACTATATGGACTTCCAGCTTCTCCCACCAGAGTCTAGTTTCACACCGCGGCCTCGCTGCTTCGACCAATCCGCGTGCGTCACGTTTCTCGCCATGCCCGTCCTAAGTTGCTTCTTCTTCCTTGATTGGCTGGTCATCTCACGTGGCTCTTCGCGCCATGAGGTTCCTTCCCCCGGACAAGACGCGTCCCTGTACATTTTCCGTTTTACCGGGCAAGACGTAAATCATACCACGTTTTCTTGGTTTGAAGTGTTCCCTCAGATTTCGTAATTCTATTGTACTCCAGTCTATTCTCGTATTGAAATAACCAGTGAGTCACACACCACTCTCTCTAGCCCTAATGAATAAAATCCCGTCTTGACGTATGAAATGATTTGTCGTGCAATTTATATATTGGAATCATCCAATATAGATACGGATTTCTACTAGTAGAAACCTATCTGTAATCTTCCAAATTTAAAAGCTCCAAAAAATGACGTAATGAATATTAATAATAATAATAATAATAATATGAAATATAAAATTGAATAAACTGAAATAATTTAACTTGGCCGGATTATTGCCGCGTTTAACAAATATCATATAGTCCAACTAACTTGTGTTAGTGGCATAAAACCCCCTAGAAAAACATGTTACATTCGCCTCGAATGATCATGTGCTTTACCATGCATATGGCACAGCACATGATGATTCCAGACACGTTAGAAAAAACCCTGCAAAATACATCTTACACAAATGAAATGACCCTTTACACATATGAACACATATAAACGCTCAATCATGCGCTTTGCGCTAATGTTCGTCTCGTTATGACGTGTTCTTATTTTGTCACTTCAAAATGTTTGTCATTTTCACGAATGTTCATTCTACCACCCCCCTCTCATCATTCATTCTATGTGGAAAAAAATTACATATATAAGTGTTTTCCCTCTGTATCCCCAATTCACTACACACGCATTTATGGTGTTCAGTAGAAAACCACTGCGGAACTCTTCTAGAAATATTAGGTGCACCACACCTACCGTATACCAATATCATGGTACACGATCTCACACGATCACACACGATCACACACTCGCGGTAGAGCAAAGTGATCTACTTCCCACCTTCTCTGTGAAATTTTTAATGAAAAGGAAAGACATGACTGTAAAAAAACCAGTAAGTACCCATTACTTCTAACACGAAATATTCCTGTGCCGTATGTGCCCTATCTTACTAAGTACATGTAAACTAAAACCCACCATACTCTAGATCACAATTTCTCATATTCGTCGCTCAGCCAGTAGTTCACAACCCAGACCAGTCCACCTATCGAACCTGACCTAGTTGCCACAACTTTTTATCTGTTACTTATATACAACATCTCATGAGGTCTAGTACCTCGTACACAAACTACCTTAATTATATCCAACCCTGATCTCACATAGCTAGGTCGTAAGCAGGAATCACGTGTGCTGATGCGTATGAGCTTCATGGAGGACTGTCTCGCCTTTTGATGGCCCATCTTTTATCTCGTGGACGCCTTAAGCTAACAAGCCCTATACAAGCGCTCCCCCATCTCTTGGAGATAAATGGGAATCCATCAGCGCTGCCAAAATGGCCTTGGTGCATCGAGACAATTTAGTGCTCAACAGCATCCTCCACTCCCTTCATCTTTCCCTGTGACTTAAAAACTCTCAATTACTTACATACTACCCCCCTACGTGACTTCTGATACGCCTGCCTGGAAGACCATATCTTCCACGCACCAAATACCACATTTACTCATTTGATAGGCTGGCTCGCCAGCTAAACACACTTACTTTATGACACATACTTAATGTCATCACGTTGCTCCACTAACATATTTCTCAGTGTCTGTAACGATGCCCTGTTGCTACTGTCCACACATGCTAACCCTACTTTCCTCTGGTGTCACACCCCTACTTGACACTTTATGACCTAAAAATGTCACTTCTGTCTGACAGAATGACGACTTGGACAGTTTCAGAGTGAACCCTGCCTGATCTAACTTTTGAAATACACTGTCTAAATGACGTAGATGCTCCTCAAAACTGCGTGAACTGATTACCATATCATCGATGTAAATAGTTACAAACTCTCCCGTGTCATCTCCTAATGCGATGTTTAAAGCCCTAATTAAAGCTGCTGAGCTACTTTTTAACCCATAAGGTACCCTGCAAAACTGATATAGGTTATATTTATGACTAAAAGCTGTAAATGGCCGATCTTCATACATAAGTGGCACTTGCCAGAAACTGGAACTTAAATCTACACATGTGAAATACTTTTTACCCTCAAATGTCTGCATCAACTCTTCAATGGACATGGACTTCAGCTGATCTGAACTGATTCTACTGTTAACTAAACGAGCGTCTAAACAAATTCGGACTGTACTATCAGCCTTCGGTACCGTAATTAAAGGATTAACATATTGACTGTTTGAGTACTCTATAATCCCATCTTCAAGCATCTGGTTAATTTGTGCCTCCACTGCACCCTGATAAGCGAAAGGTATAGGATATCTATGTCCTGTGAATACTGATCTATCAATAACGTTCAATGAATGTGTATAGCAATTGGCCATGCCAATGCGATCCTCCAAAACTCTCCTATTATACAATAACACATCATAGAGCAGAACACACTGGTCTACCTCTATTTGCCCCAGAAATGCAGCATCACGTAACGAATCCTCTAGACTACAGTTCGTAATCAAACTGCCCACAAAAATTTGAGTATCCCACTCTTCGGCTGGTGATATCTCACTTAAAGAACAAATCACACTTATAACACTACTCCCCTGAACATTGTCGTTGAACGCTACCTCTACTTCAGAATTATTCCATTTAAATTTCAAACTACCTACTTCATAACATAAGTTGCCAGACACTCTACTTAGCCAATCTGAACCCAAAATAACACTGAAAACTAAGTTTGGAATTACAAGACAAATCTGCTTTTCGATATGATTATTAATTTTAATGTCCACTAAAACTTGCTTAGAAATAACTTTAGACCTCTTCCCAACAGCTGTGATAACAAAAGTGCTTTTAATTGGCATCTCCTCAAAATTTACCCCAGTTCCTTTCATTTTATCGTAATATGTACTACTTATGCAGCTCTTCATACAACCACTATCAATTAAAACATCGGTGTGCGCCTCGGACACGTTAAGTTTAATTATGGGGCTTTTACTAGCCACCTCCTGAATGATACGTTCATCATTTAATTCATGCAACAATTCATTTCTTACATTTACGTCATAGTGTTCCTGTATAATTGTATGGACAGGGCATGCTACAGACTGAGATTCTGACCTTACTTCGCAGCCTGGTTCGCGTTTAAAGAACCGCTACAGCGGGCTGTAGTACTACTAACTACTGCACTGGTCTAGTTGTTCTGGGCTGTGTTGTCATTGTTTGGCTGTATATTACTACTACTAGGCTGTCCTCTTCCTTGATCCCTATTCTGGTTGTAATTATTGTCATTATAATTTCTCCCTTGATTTCCCCTGAAATCATTATTTCTCCCTTGATTTCCCCTGAAATCATTGTTCCTCCCTTGATTTCCCCTGAAATCATAGTTCCTACCTTGGTACTGATTACCATAGCCATTTACTCTGTTCTGATTTTCCTGATTATTATTATTATTATTATTTCTATTTTGAGCGTTGGCCCCTTCGCCACCGTTCCCTTGAACTTCCTGATGCCTGGCTTCATTGGGCCTATTATTATTATTACCCTGGTTCCTATTGAAATTGTCCTCATAACCCCCTCTCCCTAGTGCATCAAATGTGCTTAACACATTTTCTACTTGTGATATTGTCTTTACATTCTGGATACAAGCAGCCTCCTTGATCCTATATTGAAAGTGCCTAAGTAGCAACCTCACCACATCACTTTCCTCCTTAAAGCCATCCAGATATTTACACACTAATACCTGCCCTAAAAAGTATTCGGTCATGGTGGAGCTTCCTTTAGGGTTATATTTACCACACATTACTCCCTCGCGATGCTGCGACTGAATAACCTCATTCCAGAACTTTTCACAGAATTTCATTTTAAAATCATTAATATCAGTAAACTTGTCTCTATAGACAGCAAACCAATTCCTCGTTTCCCCCACAAACACCTGTTCCAAGATCTCCACTACCAGGCACCACTCAATACTACCATCTTCCAATCTTTCCTTGAATCTATTCTCTATAGCATTCATGAATTCCATTGGGCACCCCTGTCGATTGCTGAACTTACCCAGTTCTACCTCCCTGTGTGTGCTATTCACAAAAACTGGCCTATTCTGACTATTTTCTTGCCTGATCCTAGCTTTTAATTTTAATTCTAATTCTGCGATTTTCTCCTCAGCCTTCCTCTCAATACTGTTTACTGTTAATTGAATGTTTCCTTCTGATTCTTCTACTTTATCATATAGATTTGCTTGTTTCTCCTCAATCTTGCTAATGCTCTCTCTATTACTCTCTCTTAAATCATTTACTTCTGCAACTGTTTGCGAGTGGACTTTCTCAATTCTACCCCCCAGCTGTTCCTTAACCTCTTTAATTGATACCTGAATCTTGTCAATGCCCCCCCCCCCTCAATTTCTTTTTAACCTGCAGTGTTTCTAATTTAACTAATTCATTTAAATTTTCAGCCTGTGTGCTGATTCTACTTTCCAACTCCTCCTGTACTTTTCCTAATTTCTTGTCTACATCTGCAATGATCTCTTTAACCTTCTCTTCCATTACTCCTCTGATTTCTCCTCTAATCTGCTCCATTTTCACACTAATTTCCTTGTTGTTCTTATCTAATTTTGCATTATTCTGTTCTAATTTTTTATTTAAAGCTTCTGTACTTTCTTTATTTTCCCTACTGTTTTGTTCTAATTTGGCGTTTAAGGCATCTGTACTTTCTTTATTTTCCCTACTGTTTTGTTCTAATTTGGCGTTTAAGGCATCTGTACTTTCTTTATTTTCCCTACTGTTTTGTTCTAATTTTGCATTTAAGGCATCACTACTAACTTTGTTCTGAAACATGAACTCGAGAAGTAAAGTTTTTAATTCTGGTTGGCCGCCTACACTCCCTGTTTTAGTATCGGGATTTACCTCCGCTACCCCGGTACTACCATCACTCGACATACTGCTCGTATCATCACTCTCCAGTTGATGACCACTACCTAACCTCATCTGTCTTTCTTTCTCATCCCCCATAATGATATACACTGATAAAGACAAATAACCCCCAACATACCGGCACAGAAATATGTCTCCTTCTCCTTCCTCAAATGTTCCTGGGTTTTCGGCCCAACGTTGTCGGCGACAAATGTAATGTTTTCCTTACTTGGGCGGACTGTTCACCAGAAAATACTACTGCTATGTTTGATCTATGTTGGGCGCCAAGCCGGATACACTGTGTTCCAAGCTAAATTTATATACTTAATATCGACCCCTAGCGTGAGTAGAACATATGAGAAACTCTTAATGACTAGGCCGTGGGATGATTGGATCATCAACCCAGACAACATTTGATTGTGGAGAAGGATGTGGTATTACAACTATTGCTACCTACTGGAATCAAAGAATCTACTTTGTAAAAATTTAATTTAATATACTTAGAAAACATGATAGCATCTTGAATAAAATTAACACTATTAACGGAGCATACTACTTTAACCATTGCCACGAACAAAATTACTTAATACGCCGGTCGGGAGAATAACGTGAATTTAACTTATTTCCAAATTTATGCTTAAATAATTTATATTGGCCCTATCGAAAAACAGAGAGTGTGTGTCGTAGATTACATGAGCTCACCAACGGAAACATTGTCTCCCACGTGCTTGAAGTCTCGTTTCGTCTGATGTTCTTCATTGGAGTTGACGGCCTCAGGTTCTTCTTCGTAGATTAAAAGTTATCGTTACTGCTTGCGGTGGAGTATAATCCATGAATCACAACACGTCGCCTGCCTTAGCACTGCAAGACGCGTGGAACCCATGATCTGATGTGATCAGCGGAGTTAGCGTGAATAAATTGTCCCACTTGGGACTTGCGAACAAAGTACGTGCTTACTGCACCAAGCGTAAAGTCTCAATGAATGTCCCTCTCCTCAACCAGCGCGTTCACTATATGGACTTCCAGCTTCTCCCACCAGAGTCTAGTTTCACACCGCGGCCTCGCTGCTTCGACCAATCCGCGTGCGTAACGTATCTCGTCATGCCCGTCCTAAGTTGCTTCTTCTTCCTTGATTGGCTGGTCACCTCACGTGGCTCTCCGCGCCATGAGGTTCCTTCCCCCGGACAAGACGCGTCCCTGTACATTTTCCGTTTTACCGGGCAAGACGTAAATCATACCACGTTTTCTTGGTTTGAAGTGTTCCCTCGGATTTCGTAATTCTATTGTACTCCAGTCTATTCTCGTATTGAAATAACCAGTGAGTCACACACCACTCTCTCTAGCCCTAATGAATAAAATCCCGTCTTGACGTATGAAATGATTTGCCGTGCAATTTATATATTGGAATCATCCAATATAGATACGGATTTCTACTAGTAGAAATCATATCTGTAATCTTCCAAATTTAAAAGCTCCCAAAAATGACGTAATGAATATTAATAATAATAATAATAATAATAATATGAAATATAAAATTGAATAAACTGAAATAATTTAACTTGGCCGGATTATTGCCGCGTTTAACAAATATGATATAGTGCAACTAACTTGTGTTAGTGGCATAAAACCCCCTAGAAAAACATGTTACAGTGGAAGCCTTACTTCCCCTCCGAAAGAAGTTATACTGAGGGATTTTAACATTCTTAAAAATCCGATGACTTCGGCCGGGTATAAACCCGCGATCTTGGGCATAGAACCTCAGCATGCTACCTACTACGCCACCGAAGCCGCCTTCCTTCTAGTTTAAGAGCTTGAGGTTTGTGTAACATACACCTTAGCGTTTTACATATATTATTATTATTAGGCTATTATTATCATTATTGTTACTATTATTACTATTATTATTAACTAGCATTACCCGTCGCGGCTTCGCCCAAGAATATTCTAGTTGTAAAGAGTACACTTAGCAAAATCTCTATCATGAATGCTATGACTGATTTATCCTTGGCATGAACAATCAGACTTTATCAATTCAGCTACTGGTGCAGTGGTTAGGGGTTTGTCATTCCTTCATAGGTATATCAGAGCGAAGTTAGTTTTCTGGGAATATCACCGACACTGTTAATTTAAGGGTCTTTAAATGTGGTTTTCGGAGACCCTTTATAGTCGGGTGAAAAAGACCTTTCGTACCACACTCACACGTGAAAATTGCGTGAAAAAATTCTCGAGTGCCCCTTGACCCCCTTAAGCGCATTATACTGTATGTATTGATTAATTTTACTGCGTAATTTGGTTCAGTGATAACCTTATAACCGCCTGGAAGCTTTCACAGTAATGTAATAATTGGAATTGCATTGCGTCTTACAGAAATAGATGGACCTGTGAGATTCTGTTACCATGGTTACCGTGTTGCATTATTTCATTATTTCATTGTAAATATACAAGTTTTAAGGTATTTATTTAATTGTGAGGCATTTAAATAGTAAGTGAGTGCGTTTCTCTTACGCATTGGGTTATGCTGAACCTGTAGGTATCCCATATGTGTAGGTTGGTGTTAATGGAACCTTATTTTCGGTACAAAACTGGAATGGGACCTTAACAAAATAATATAGGGAGGGATATTGAACGTTATGCAGTATATCCCTTTAAAAGTCCTGGTCTCGCTATGGAATACAGATACACAGTCCTGTTTCCATGGAGATGCTGTCGATTATTGGAACAATTACCGCCGATAATAATGATTGATTGCAGACATGATGGATACTGGGATGAGCTGATTAAGAAAATCACATCAAATGCCCGGCCACTCGATCTTAACCCGCGAGGCATCATAATTATAGTAATTGCGACGCGTTCAAGCTGCACGTTAATGATGACGGGAACTGTCAAAACTGCCCCATTGGCTATTTATTATCCAATAATGCTTGCCACGGTGGGTGAGTGGCAATCACAAGCTTGCAGGTTCGCTCCTGGCCATGGTAAGTGATTTTTGAAAGACGACAAAAATCACGACACGCATGTCATACGTTTTGGGCATGTTAAGGAACCCATTTGAATTCAGTAGGCCGTGTTCATAATGGCAAAAATAGTCTCGGGATTTTCCGCCAACACAAAAGTTCCTCCTTTCTCTACTAGAAAGCGCTATAGTGTCAAGGAGCTTAGATATCTAACCTCCTTGACTTTCATAGCGCTCCAAGGAACAACAAAATTTTACATGGATGCTGCCCTCTGGGTGTCAAATAAAAAAAGCTTGCACCCGGCACCCAAGGCCATACGATATCTCTAACTCTACTTAGTATAAAACAAAGTCCCCGATTCTTGAATGTTACGGGTAAACTCGAGAACCACTGGATGGATTTTGATGCGGTTTTCACCATTCTGTAAAGGATATCTCGAGGATGATTTCTTTAGAAAATAATTTATTTATGATCAAAGGAAGCCGAGCAGTAACGATTTCACTGGAAAAGTAGAAAAAAAACCTGACGTCCGAGCGCTTTTTAAACCTATGCTGGACAACCCGTTAAACATATCTAAATACTATGAGTGTAAGAATTGTTCAGCATGAAAATTTCTAAAAAAAAGCCCGCGAGAGCATATGTCTATCTTCAATACATCGCCCACTATTAGTGTTTTTACGGTTTTTTTTTCTTCCAACCATGCCCATTCAACTACTGAGGCGACAGTTTACGAGCTAGCTAAGGGCGAGCCTATCATCCCTGTTACAGTCTAGCTAGCGGGTGAACCTATTGCCCCAGATACAGCCAGCAGCAAACCGTTGAGTTGTGTTGAGTTAAGACTTCTGAGAAGGGTGGTTGTGTTTGGAGTTTCCCTGGAAGTGCAACTCGGGTTTTCTTCATTACGCCTGCGAAACACAGTCAAGTTAAGATTGGGCGGAAGGGGGAATTGAGTTTCATTCACCTCGCCATTCCCTGGAAGTGCAACTCTCATTTCGCCTGTGAACTTATTGTTCCGTAAAATGCACAGTCAATTTAAGATTGGATGGAAGGGGGATTATATTATATTAAATTATACTGATTGGCGCATAATCTCTACTTAGTATAAAACAAAGTCCACGATTCTTGGATGTCACGGGTAATCTCGAGAACCACTGAATGGATTTTGATGCGGTTTTCCCCATTCTGTAAAGGATATCTCGAGGAAGGTTTCTGTAGAAAATAATTTATTATGACCAAAGGAAGTCAAGCACTAACAATTTCAGTGAAAAGTTCGAAAAAGACTGGCGTCCGTGCGCTTTTTAAGCTTACGCTGGGCAAACCGTTAAAAATATCTAGCTAAGCTGTAACTGGGGTGATATACTCGCCCCTAGCTAGCTCGTAAACTGTCGCCTCAGTAACTGAATTTTACGGAACAATAAGTTCACAGGCGAAATGAGAGTTGCACTTCCAGGGAATGGCGAGGTGAATGAAACTCAATTCCCCCCTTCCGTCCAATCTTAACTTGACTATGTTTCGCAGGCGTAATGAAGAAAACCCGAGTGTAAGAATTGTTCAGCATGGAAAGTTCTACAAAAAAAAAGCCCGGGAGAGCATATCTCTATCTTCAATACATTGCCTACTATAAGTGTTTTCACGTTTTCATTTCTTCCAACAATCTCAATTCAGTTACTGAGGCGACAGTTTACGAGCTAGCTAGGGGTGAGTATATCACCCCAGTTACAGCTTAGCTAGCGGGCGAGCTTATTGCCCCAGATACAGCCAGCAGCAAATTGTCGATTCGTGTAGATTTAAAAACTTTAGAGAAGAGTGGTTGTGTTTGGAGTTTCCCTGGAAGTGCATCTCGGCGTTTGTTCATTTCGCCTGTGAACTTTTCGTTCCGCATAATTCAATGTCAAGGTAAGATTGGACGGAAGGAGGATTTGTGTTTCATGCACCTCGCCATTCTTAAATTACGTCTGACAAGAATTTGTTGCACATGCGTCTCCATGATAATATAATTAATAGTCCAGTCAGTGATTTTAACCCATCATGCCGAGACGTAAAACGGATATTGGTCGTTGTTCATTGACATTGGAAAAAATACATTCATAACTGTTCCCGGGAGAAGCCTGGTCGGGTTGCTAGTATAGTCTATAAATAAAGCAGCATTATATTAATTACACTGTAAGTCAATTTTTATCTTGACCTCTGACCACTTGGCGATTCATTGGGATATTATTAATATTTTTATTAATATTATGTAGGCCGCGGTGGACGAGAGTGTTAACGCGCTACGTCATGCATGGCTTGCATCTGGAGGGCGTGGGTTCAAATCTCAATTTGGCCGTCCTCATGATGGTTGCCGTGGTTTTCCGTTTTTAGCACCAGGCAAATGCCGGGACGGTTCCTTTCAACAGGTCTGCGGCTGATTTCCTTCCAAAACCCTTTCCCTGACCCGTCCTGAAAATAAAATAAATGGTCATTGGATAAATTAATAATATTATTATTATTATAAATTTACTAATAATGAAAAAATGAAAATTCACAGCCTACTTCCAGTCTCTGACCGGGTCAGGAATGGAATGAATGAAGCCCCCAACTAGCGGCGAAGATATGAACTGTGCTGGCTGTCGAAGCCTGTCGCTCTCCTCTTGGGCAATGATTCAATGAATGACAGATGAAATGAAATGATAGTAGAGAGTGTTGCTGGAATGAAATATTTGACAGGGAAAACCGGAGTACCCGGAGAAAAACCTGTCTGCCTCCGTTTTGTCCAGCACAGATCTCACATGGAGTGACCGGGATTTGAACCACGGACACAGCGGTGAGAGGCCGGCGTGCTAATAATAATTTACTACTACTACTAATGATAATAATCATTGCCTTTGATTTCAATTTACCAGTGAAAAACTGTCAGTAAATTATTACATTAATATTACTATTATTATTATTATTATTATTATGATTATTCTCTTTACCTACTGACAGTGGTAGCTACGCTCACTAAAGCGCAGCGCTAGGCCATGGGGCCAAGCTATCTGCGGACTAGGTAGACCTGGGTTCGAACCCCACCGTCGGCCGTCCTTGAAATGGTTATCCGTTGTTTCCCATTTTCAACTCCAAGCAATGGTACCTTCTGACAGGCCACGGCCGCTTCCTTCCACATCCTTGCCCAGTTTCATTCATATTCATTCATTTCATCTCTCATTAACTCCTCTCATGAGGTTAGCATCAGGAAGGGCATCCGACCGTTAAAACCATCCGCTAGATATAATTTCATCACATCTCATTCCTGACCCCGTTGGAAACGGAATAATAAGGGGTAGACACACACCATTATTATTATCCTTTCCTCACGATGAAAAGCTAAAGGAAGTAGGAGGCTTTTACTACTTAGGAAGCAAAATAACTAGTGATGAACGAAGCAAAGAGGACATAGAAAGTAGGTTGGCCCAGGCAAGGAAAGCATTCCACAGAAAAGAAATATATCAAGTATAGATTTAGGTATTAGAAATTCATTTTTGAATTCCTTTGTCTGGTGCGTGGTGCTCTATGAAATTATTTATTTAGCGTATGATGAACACACTATTATATACAATATTATGTACAATATATACAGTACCACTACCATCTCAAGTTCATAACTAGAGTTCCATGTTAAAAGTTGAGAGCCAGAGAAGGGCTTCGCTTGAGACACAGTGTAAGTCTTCTATAGAGCCTCTGTATGCACGTAAAGGACACTCGAATGTAATGTGGTCCACTGTCTGTTCCTCTTCTCCGCAGTCACATTGAGGTGATGCCTTCCATCCCCATTTGAAGAGAGTGGCTCCACATCTACCTTGGCCGGTCCTAATACGGTTTAGCGTCCTCCACTGTCGTCTGGGAAGGGAAAATCTATCAGGGCACTTGCAGGGGTTCTTAATGATGTGATGATTTGGTAACGTGAATTGCAGATGCCATTGTTCTCTCCAGGCGTCCGATACATTAAAGGAGGTGTCCTGTAGATTCATTGCAGTACGCCAAGAAGGGTGTCTGGATTTCAGTCGTTTGGTTGGAAAGCTGCTATATCAGAATGAATAGGGAGATGAGGATTGTTTTCTATTTTCTTCCATAAGTTAAGCAGTGACTGTGATCTTCTTAGGGATGGAGGTGGAATGTGGCTTAGGGTGGGAAGCCAATGTGTGTTAGTAGGTCGGATGCACCCTGTAATGATACGCATTGCCTGGTTCAGCTGGGTGTCTACTAGTCCAATGTGAGCACTGTTAAGCCAAGTTGAGCAACCATATTCAGCGACGGATTAAGAAAGTGCAAGAGCAGTGGATCTCAGGACTTGAGCATTAGCACCCCAGGATGTACCCGCCAGCTTTGAAGGATTTTATTCCTGGTCTTGATTTTGGCTGACACATTGCAGAGGCGATTCTTCTAGGTCAACGACCTGTCCAGGGTGACTCCCAGGTATTTTGGGTTACTACAGTATTGTAGATTCTCTCCTCTAAATGGTATGGTTCTATGAAAGTGAAACTTGGACAGTTGGCGCAGCAGAAAAGATGAGAATAGAAGCATTTGAAATGTGGTGTTACAGGAGAATGATCAAGATCAGATGGGTAGATAGAGTAACAAATGAAGAAGTATTAGGACGAGAGGGAGAGTAGAGATGTTTCTGACGACTGCTAATGAAGAGAAGAGATAGGTTGGTAGGACAGGTACTAAGTCATGCAGGAATAGAAAACTTAGTTGTGAAAGTGTAAGGACCATAAATATCTTTTCTTTTTGAGAAGTTGGCAGGAGGCAATGCCTATTTATGTAACTTGGTTGTTGCTAAGATATGCAGTATACAGTCATGGAAATTAATCTACCATACGACATTTGTTATTAAGTGTATGACAGGTCTAGGTATGAAGCTAATATCTATGGAAACGTTAGTCCAATAATATTGAAGTAAAAAAAAAAAAGAGTTGTCGCATAACAACAATTTACATGCGTAATATGATGGGTGTATATTAACGATTTTACAAGGGTTGGTTTGTTGGTTCCTTAGTTGAAGGGCTGCGACAAAGCGGTCATGTAGCCCTATGCACTTTGAGCGAGTGTAGAATCTGCCAGATAACCGGTGTTAATTGTGATGGCTGTATTAGTGTGAGCTATCTCTTTTTTAATTCAAGTAAGGACTGCAGGTATTCAATTTTCAAGTAGTTCCTACTTTTGCTACTGAACGCCACCGTCAACAACAATTAGTTCTGAATTTGGTTACTAGATGCCACCGCAGTCAGCTCCTGGTGACGAACGTTGGAAACTAATAGCGTTTGTCAAATATAACCTATAATTTAGCTTCACACAAGTGTAATTAGAGGAAGCTTCTTTATCATGGCATAAATCTATGACATGGGACCGCCGGCTTTACTTACCCTCCGAATACTGAGGGATTGTTAACGCTCTTAAAAAATACGACGTCTTCGGCCGGGTTTTAGCTATGTAGAGATGGAACGATTAGCTCAGTAGAGGGAGGCTAGGATTTGATGGAGATGGCCGTGCCCTTAAGTTAGGAGCCGTCCCGGCATTTTCTTGGGTTAGAAGTGGAAAGCCAAGGGAAACCACTTGCAGGACAACTGAAGAGGGAATCGAACCCATCTCTTTGCATCACGTGGCTGAATGCACCTTTCTCCAACCCTCAGACAAAAATTGACGAAGCCAGCTATCGAACCCAGGACCTCTGGATGCAGAATCTCAATACATGCCCCGAGATCACAGAAGGTGGCCTTGCATTTTATTAACACAGGTCATCACACAAATGCGGCTTCGGTGGCGTAGTCGGTAGCATGCTGAACTGCTGTTCCCAAGATAGCGGGTTCAAACCCGGCCGAAGTCGTCGGATTTTTTAAGAGCGTTAAAATCTTTCAGTATGCCTTCCTTCGGACGGGAAGTAAAGCTGGCGGTCCCATGCCATAGATTTATGGCATGTAAAAGATCCTTTGACAGACTAAACTTGTGTAAAGCTAAAATTGTTAGGTTAGATTTCGTCGGAACGCTCTATCAAAGTTCCAACCTTCACCACTAGGTATCATTGATATCTGGTAGCGAAAGTTGGAACTACTTGAAATTGAACGGAACTTGTAGCTCACCCTAATAAGGGTGTCCGCTGGAAGTAGCTACAGACTCAGGCGAGCCGAACATGTCCTCGGACACTCCCGGCACTAAAAGCCATACGATAAATAAATAAATCACACAAAATTCCACGCACATAGGCCTAAGAATGTAGCGTGAGGCTCGATTAAATAAGGTAACTAAATATAGCACTGAGTTGTGGTTCTGTGAATACTTCATAGAGCACGCTACTCGGAAGTTTTGTAAGTAGACGAGCACCTGCACAATCGACCGGGCTCATGTTTACAGCCTGCCAAATCCATACAAGACAAACTTTGTGTAGACTTCCCTCACACACGTCTGAGGCTTGTTCTACTCCTTCAATGAACACAATTTGATGGAAATTTACCTGGAATAGACATAAGTGACAGCTTTTACTGGTGCAAAATGTTTTAACCCGCTCGTTTCACTCATAAATGTAACTTAAGAGGACCAATGAGTAAAATTTTGAAATTCAAACTAAAATTTGTGTTGACCGACTGAAAAGCTTTCTTTATTTGAACTAGCTTGCCACGGTGGGTGAGTGGTTATAGTGTCGGACTACCAACCCCAAGATTGCAGGTTCGCCCCTGGCCATGGTAAGTGATTTTTGAAGGCGACAAAAAACACGATACTCATGTCATACGTTGTTGGCATGTTAAAGAACCCATTTGAATTCAGTAGGTCGAGTTCAATGGCAAAATTAATCTCGGGATTTTCCGCCAACACAAAGTTCCTCAATTCTCTACTTGAAAGCACTGTGGTGTCAAGGAGTTTAGATATCTAACCTCCTTGACTTTCATAGCGTTCAAAGGAACGACGAAATTCGACATGCAAGCTACCCTCTGGGTGTCAATTAACAAAGATTGCACCAGGCACCCGAGGCCATACGATATTATTATTATTATTATTATTATTATTATTTATTTGAACTAGGGAACTCTGAAAAATGGCTTCTATCACTTCAATAAACTAAAAGAGCCGTTTAAAGAAAAACAAATTCATTACATATTAATGGTGATGTACCTAGACCAGGGCCATCCAGACAGCGCTCCCTGAGCGCTGGCGCTCCGGCCGTGCTCTGAGGCAGTGCTCCGAGCGCTTTGGTGGAAGGTAGTTTCAGAAGTGGTGGCAGGAGCTTGGCTGGCTGAGCACGTTGAAGTGTGCAGCCGATCCATCAGTCGCTAGTCTAGTCCAATGCGCTTTGATGAGAGCGTGTAAGTAAATCAGTTTTGCAGTGGTCTTGACTGAACAGCATTCAAAAAGGAGTGGTGAAGCAGCAGCCTTTAAAACAGAATGGGAGATTTCATTTTTCTGTACAGCTTTAAAGGGCATGCCAAATGTTTAGTGTACAACAGAGATGTAATGTGTTAAAAAGAACACAATTTGTTGTTGAATTTTCCTCTCTAATATGTTCACATTTCAGTTTGGAATAAATCAAAATATTCTTTACTTAACACTTGTGTCGGTTTCCTGCACATTCCATACATCGGAATACGATTCGATTTGTATATGCGGTAAATTTGTTATTGCAAAACATCCCCATTAATATGTCAACAATCCCACAAGAGCCGTCGGCCGCAGGACTGTACGTATCTAGTCAGCGTGGTCCGAACATCGTCCGTCTCCTCGCTGCCACAGTGTAGTGGTGGTAGGGGAAGGAGCGCTAGTCTGACTGCCCAGTGCTCCCCGAGCGCAGCCACGCTCCCAGAGCGCAATGACTGAATGGCCCTGTTTCTAGACTATACACAACAATTTTACTTGTATAGTTTTTATTGCCACGGAAGTCGAGGGTGCTAACTCGCTAGCTCCTGCATCGCTGGCATCTGGAAAACATGGGTTTGAATCCTACCTTGGCCGTCCTGAAAATACACAGGTGGTCAAGTTGTAATGGTCGAGCTACATATAACCAAATTCTTTATTGCTAATTGGTTCACATAATCTTCAGATTTCCTGTGTCCTGATAAAGAGAAAGTATTTTGTGGTATTCTCCTCATCCACATCCTCCTGGGATCCTTCCAGTGGGCCGGGGAGGATTTGAGTGGACGATATTCCTTCGTCATGTGGCCTCCGGAGAGGCCGAGTGCAGGTCTTTATAGTTGACGCCATGGGGCGACCCGCGCGTCGTAATGAGGATCAAGTGAAGATGAAGACGGCACATACTCCCAGTCCCCGAGCCACGGGAATTAACCCCAGGTGATTAAAATCCCTGATGGCTCGGCCGGGACTCGAACCCGGGGCACTTGGGGCCAAAGCCTAGCGCACTAACCATTTAGCCACGGAGCCGGACAAAATAATAATAATAATATTAATAATAATAATAATAATAATGCAACAAACATGCTTTCTGCTTCCCTTAGAAGTTCTGAAATAACTAAGGAAACACCGCTCACCAGACATTCTGCGACTGCTTGCAGTACTCATGCAGACTAGCATTACCCATCGCGGCTTCGCCAGCGAATATTCTAGTTGTAAAGAGTACACTTAGCTAGGCCTCAATCATGAATGCTATGACTGATTTATCCTTGGTATGAATAATCAGACTTTATCAATTCAGCTACTGGTGCAGTGGTTAGGGGTTTGTTATTCCTTCATAGGTATATTAGAGCGAAGTCAGTTTTCTGGGAATATCACAGACACTGTTAATTTAAGGGCATTTAAATGTGGTTTTAGGAGACCCTTTATAGTCGGGCGAAAAAGACCTTTCATACCACACCCACACGTGAAAATTTCGTGAAAAAATTCTAGAGTGCCCCTTGACCCCCTTAAGCGCATTATACTGTATGTATTGATGAATTTTACAGCTTAATTTTGTTCCGTGATAACCTTATAACCGTCTGGAAACGTTCTCAGTAATGTAATAAATGGAATTGGCATTGCGTCTTATAGAAATAGATGGACCTGTGAGATTCTGTTACCATGGTTATCGTGTTGCATTCTTTCATTATTTCATTGTAAAATACATGTTTTAAGGTATTTATTTAATTGTGAGGCATTTTAAGAGTAAGTGAGTGCGTTTCGCTTACGCATTGGGTTATGCTGAACCTGTAGGTGTTAATGGGACCTTATTTTCGGTACAAAACCTGAATGGGATCTTAGCAGAATAATATAGGGAGGGATAAGATACATTTACGTGTGAGCAGTCGAGTCGAATCAGCATATTCCGTGTTACTAGTAAAACAGGGATTTCCAATTATTTTTACTGTTGATTAAAAGTACTATTTGGCAAAATTAAAACAATTCTGACTGTCGAAACTTGTAATGAAAACCCAGTTATTCCGGTTTGTGGAACAGAATTTGGCTTGTAGAATGGATCTCTGCGGAGTTTGTGCTCGCGAGCACTATTGGCTCGTATGACGAGACCACCAAATTTCATTTAAAGAGCACCAGTTTGAGAATACCTGCTCTAAGTTTTCTTAAATATTAGGTGGTTAACTTCTTACATTAAATTACGGCATTCTTCTTCTTCTTAAGTATTCAATCCATGGATTTGTCTGCGGCAGTTCTCCAGTCGGCTCTATTTATAGTTTCCCTCTTCATCCCTTCATAGTTTCTGTATCCTACATCAGACATGATTTGCTGTACATATTGTAGGCGTGGTCTTCCTCGACATCTTTTGCCTTCAACCATTCCCTCCAATACCGTTTTCAGCAGGCTATCGTGTCTCAAATTATGTCCTATCAGTCTAGTCCTCCTCTTTATGCTTTTCCATAAGGTATAATTTTCCTCCACCTTTTTAAATACTTCAGCATTCGTTATTTTTTCTGTCCAGCTAATTTTTAGCATTCTTCTATAACACCATTGTTCAAAAGAATTTAAACTCCTTTTTTCTTCTTTTCCAATTGTCCACGTTTCGCTACCATCAAGGGCAATACTCCAAACATACGCTTTTAATAATCTTTTACTGGTTTTAAGACTAATGGAATTTGCAGTGAATAAACGTTTCTTTTTGTGAAATGCTAATTTGACTTGTAAAATTCTACATTTTATTTCTTTCTTGCTTCTTCCATCTTTGGTAATTTTGCTTCCGAGATATTTAAATTCTTGAACACTTTGTAGTGTTTTGTTGCCCCCCACTATTTTCATACTTGTGTCTGCTTTTTTATCGCAGACCATAACTTTCGTCTTTGACTTCTTTATTTTCATCTTGTATTCATTACTCATGATTTCCTCCATTTTTAGCCTATTTTCATTTATGAAAAAAAAAAGGCTTATGAGATCACCTTTTGTCCGTGTGTGATTCGTGTGTGTGTGTAGTGTGTCCCCCTAATAAAATCTAAACGGCTGGAGCGATTTCATTGAAACTCGGTAAGTATAGCACTATTCCGGACGACCCCGACCGTGCCCTTCAAAGTTTGTTTCGTCTCACCAATCCAACATGGTGGCTGTGCGAAATATTTCACCAGCATTCAATATCTCTAAAACTATTACCGGTATCTCCCTGAAATTTTGTACGGCGATCTATGAGACTTTCAAAAACCGGTTAACTACAAAACGAAGATGGCAGCCAAGCGAAGTTGAACGTTTTAAATAGATTTTTCTCGCGATTTAATAATCCAAACAAATGAAACTTGGTACAGCAAATGTTTATACACATTGTAATGGACTGGTATTTAATTTAGTTCAATTGTTTACATAACTTCAAGATGGCGGTGTGTGAATTTTAAAATTCAGTTTTTATTCCTTGTGTCGTAATCATGCGATCGAAGTGAAAGTTTGAATAAAGAACCTACGCAATAATTTTCCTTTAATGTACATGACTCTATGGCCTATACATATAACAATCCAACATGGCGACCATCCGAAATATTTAGACGGATCTCTATATCTACGAATCTATTACAGCAATCAAACTGAAATTTGTATGTTGATAGTGGAAATTAACACAAGTAGGTTAAGTGAAAATAGGCTTCAGTTCTTCACGGAACTACTTGTTACTATTACTGAAAATCCACAGCCTGCTTCCAGTCTCCGACCGGGTCAGGAATGGAATGAATGACGCCCCATCTAGCGGCGAGGATATGAACTGTGCCGGCTGCCGAGGCCTGACGCACTCCCCTGGGGCAAGGATTAAATGAATGACAGATGAAATGAAATGATAGTGGAGAGTGTTGCTGGAATGAAATTTTGACAGGGAAAACCGGAGTACCCGGGGAAAAACCTGTCTGCCTCCGTTTTGTCCAGCACAGATCTCACATGGAGTGACCGGGATTTGAACCACGGACCCAGCGGTGAGAGGCCGGCGTGCTGCCGCCTAAGTCACGGAGGCTTCTACTTGTTACTATTACTATTCTTAGTAAACAAAAATTAAAATTCACAATGAAATGTAGGACATTTTTATTTATAGTTGTTCTATGGGCTTGGCGGCTTCGGTGGCGTAGTTGGTAGCACGCTGAGCTTCTATGCCCAAAGTCGCGGGTTCAAGTCCGGCCGAAGTCATCGGATTTTTTTAAGAGCGTTAAAAATCCCTCAGTATGCCTTCCCTCGGAGGGGAAGTAAAACCGGCGGTCCCATGTCATAGATTTATGGCATGATAAAGAAACTACCACTAATAATACTTGTGTGAAGCTAAATTATATGTTATATTTGACTAACGCACATAGTTTCCAACGTTCGTCGCCAGGAGCCGACTGCGGTGGCATCTAGTAAGAAAGTTCAGAACTAGTTGGTCGTTGACTGTGGCGTTTGGTAGAAAAAGTTGGAACTGCTTGAAAATCGAATGTCTGCAGTCCTTAGTCGAATTAAGAGAGATAACACACACTAATACAGCCATCACAATTAACACCAGTTATCATACAGATTGTGCACACACCCAAAGTACACGGGGCAACATGACCACGTTGTCTCAGGCCCTAAACTGAGGAACCAACCAACCGTTCTATGGGCTTGGGTACCAAAAATGACGTTCAAATATAGTTTTGATATTTTATAAAATTTAATAAACAATATCCATCAATTAAAAACACAAATGATAATAAAATTAATGCCTTGTTCTATGGTAATAATTACTCTTCCAGGAACATTTTATACATTCACATTAAAATCCTCCTGGTTCATATGTGGGGCCCTCAGCTCCCCGCCGCTTATCGATGTGTAACATCATTCCACTCGGTAGCTGGATATTTTTGGTGGGAGTGATTTTGGAAAAGGGACGGAAACCATGAGTGCGCGCGGTGGCGGAGATTGGTACCACGACGTTCTGTCGGCCATGTGGCTATGTGGAATGTATATCGCACACGGTTTATTTCAAGGTTCGGAGGCCCCATTAAAGATATTCCTACAATAAATCATCTTCAAGTTGTTGTTGTTCTTTGGTGCGAAAATATTCATTATATCATATTTGATGAAAAGAATTATGATTTATTAAATCTTCATACGTTTGCTGTATTCTTATGTAATGTAAGCATTCGAGGTACTGTCGGCCAACATACAGCCCTATGTGAAATGTATATCGCATACGGTTTACTTCAAGGTTTGGAGGCCCCATTAAAGATATTCCTACAATAAATCATTGACACTGGAGTTTTACAAGTAGTTATTTCAATGACCAACAGAGTTCACTGTTAACAAGGAGTTTGCGCACCCGGCAGACACATAGTAGGATAACATGTCACATGCTATACATCATATGCGACTACTGTAGGCTCGTAATGTTTTTCAAATTCCTTTTTGTCCTAGGATATTGCTAAATATTTTTCGTTCTTTATTCTCTATTTTCTCAATTTCTCCTCCTATTCTGTTGCTATATCTCTTTAATTGTGAAATGGTGATAAATGGTTTTTGGAGCTATGAAAAGGTAGCATACAGGGAGTTTTGTTTCAAGGAATGTTTATTCCAGCGGCGTAGCCGTGCGCGTTAAATCATGCACCACGAACGCGCAGTCAGCTGCGGTAAGCTCGGAGATCTTCGGTTAGAATCCTAGCGCTGACAGCGGCTATCCCGAGTGCGGGTTTTCCCTGACTTTTGAACACTCCCTCCAGGTAAATGCCGGTATAGGCTAGTACCTTATTTCAAGTCCAGGGAAATCTCTCCATTCCTCTCCCAAATACAGCTACACACACTACTACTATCATCACAAAAATACAGGTTATCTGACAAGTTCAACACATACCTAATTAGACTACATAGGGCTGATTGCCTGGATGTCTCATGTCCTTAAATTTAATTAACAACAACAAGGAATATTTAAACACGCTGTAGATGCCCTTAATGGCTCGTTAGGGATGCTAATGGATTGTTATACTTTGGTGGACCATGAGATTTTAGTAATCGTCCGTTAACAGGCTTTAAGGGTTTATTAACATTTTGACGAACTATTGTGAAGCTAGCCCTTAATGGCTCGTTAAGGAAACTAATGGATTGTTATAGTTTGGTGAACCATGATATTTTAGTAATCGTCCGATATTGGGCCTTAAGCGTTTGTTAAGATGTTGACGAACTATGGTAAACCCAGCCCTTAATGGCGCGTTAAGGAAGCTAATGGATTGTTATAGTTTGGTGAACCCTGGGATTTTATTAAGCGTCCGTTAACAGGTTTTAAGGGTTTATTAACATTTTGACGAACTATGGTGAACCTAGCCCTTAATGGTTTGTTAGGGATGGTAATGTATTGTTATACTGTAGTTTGGTGAACCATGAGATTTTAGTAATCGTCCGTTAACGAGCTTTAAGAGTTTGTTAAAATTTTGACGAACTATGGTGAACCCAGCCCTTAATGAATCGTTAAGCTGATGGATTGTTATAGTTTGGTGAACCATGTCATTTTGGTAATCGTCCGTTAACAGGCCTTAATGGTTTGTTAAAAGTTTGACTAGCTATGGTGAGCCCAGCTCTTAGTATTACTTGTTACTGTGTAATTTTATTCATAATATAAATACCTTTCTTGCTATACGCTAAAAAATTCTATCACTGATCCATAGAGGAAGCAGTCCTGTGAACAAGGAAGTGGTGACGAAGGTGTGGTGGTAATATTAAAGAGATAGAGAAAAGGGTGATTGATGTCACGCCTGTGAGTCTCGTATTGGAATATGCCAGGCTCTCGCAATGAACTGCTATATGCAATAAAATTCCTGCCATCAAACGCGATATTCACTGCGCAATATATCATCTCGCAATGGATTAACTCCAACACAATAAAACAGCAGGTTACATTATATTGCTGACTGATGTTCAGTTCATGATGAACTTTTATCCAATACTGGCCCAACTGTAAGCACTTATGTGCAGTGGTGGTTAATAACTCGGCTCGTATGTTGTATGTTTCCGAAGAAAAGGCGTGTTTTATGCTCCGATTGAGCTGATTCAAATTTAAATGAAAACTGAAACCGATCAAACAACTCAATACATTTTACCAGCGTTTCACTCTGGTGTAGCAATGGATTCACCAGTTGGTACAAGAGCCTTGTAGCGGCCTTCACAGAATATACAGGGTGTATCCGTGATGATGTTACAAACTTTCAGGGATAATGGAGACATTCTAAATGTAACGTTGTCCTAACCACATACACCATATGCTTTAAACTAACCTATGATCACTTTCCATCACGTCGGGTTTCTTAAAGCCGCTTTGTTTTGAAAAGGCTATATTTGGATCTTTAAGCATACAGGCTCTTCATTGGTTATAGAGCTACACGGATTGGTGAAGTATTGGTGTTACATATCTACCATTTCAAGGAACTACTATTTGTCATGAGCAGCTGATCACCGTCACCATCTGTTTCTCTTCATTTTATTCTATTCTTATACCCTAAATGTTATGGTGCACCATATTAGGTTTTAAATACGTATCTTATTACTGTGCTACGCTTTGTTTTTTCAACAGCTGATGAAGAGGATAAAATATAGCCTAATAAATCCCCGAAACATGTACTGTAAACAAGTTAAATAATTAATTTTATCTGTATAGTATTGATTTAGGCAGATGTTCATTTCTTGTTAATAACTATTCTATCATATCAATACGGAACCACCATCAGTCATTTAAATAATGTAATAATGGAGGAAGGCAAATGAACAGTGGCGTACGCAGGATTTCCTCCTGGGGGGGGGGGGGGTCATTAATATAATAGGGTAATTGTGTACATTATTAAATATATATTAAAATGATATTTCGATTTAAAAACAATAATTAAGTAACCGTTCTCTTTGCATGAAAACTATTTTAGGCCTCATTATTTTTTCGACACATTAAAAAAATTAAAAAGAAAATTATAAAAAAAGTGGAAAACAGTAACTAAATATTAAAACTGAAACGATGCAGTGGTATCATCATGACCATAGTTACGTGGTTGCTTAAAATATTGACACTATGTGAGAGAAAAATAATGTTTTGCTCTCCATGTTCCCAGGGCCGTGGAGAGCGGCGGCGGGCCCTGGGGCTGGAATCTCCCGGGCCCCCCTCTATAACCAAACTATTAAAATTAATTTATAATCCTCTTAAATTTGCACAAACTGATTTTGCGCAATTTCTTTTTGCACAAAATGTTCATCACGAAATAAATTGCAAGAACATAATAAACAGCAAGCAATAATAATAATAATAATAATAATAATTGTAGCATACTGAACTGCTATACCCAAGTTCGTGGGTTTAAGTCCGGCCGAAGTCGTCGGATTGTTAAGAGCGTTAAAATCCTTCAGTATGCCTACATTCGGAAGGAAGTAAAGCCGGCGGGCCTGTGGTTTAGAAGGCCGTGGATATGAGTGGTGAGCGACACTTTTGTCCTCAGTGTGCGCACTTGAATGCAATAACACAGGGGACCGACAGTCTCGCGACAAAAATCACGCCAGCTGTTGCGACACTCCGGACACATTTTTGTCTCATCCAAAGGCTGTACTTGCACCATCGTACATTCATTTCCACTACAATTGGTAGTGTGTAGCCAAAATGTGTAGGTTATTTCGTTAGAATCACTCTATCAAGTTCCAACGTTCGCCGCTGGGTGTTATTGACTGTGGTGACTGTGTAGCCAAAGTTGGAACTACTGAAATTTGAACTTGTTGAGGAGACTACGGTCGTTCAATTGTTATGTCCTGATATGACCATTGGCTGCAATAAATACTGTATAATATAGGCCTACTGTATTAATAATATTTCAATTATATATTCCAGTAAATCCTAGCTATATTTATTATCATAAGCAGAGCGTGAATTAATAACCATATAAATAAGTTAGTGCTAGTATGTAAAATTTTCAACAGGGAAATTGGAGGAATGCATGCAGAATTATTTGCAAATTCAATGTTAATACCTGACAATCGCGTGCCAATGCATTATTTTCAATTAACAAAAAATAAATATCACGAGTGAAGCCATTGAAAACTACGTAATAATTATCATTAAATTCACTATACTGTTTAGTTTTGGTGTTTGACAGATCTAAATTTGTCCCGATGAGGTTACACTGTAAGCATGCACAGTGTTCAGATTTAAAGTTCTGAAGATGCTCTTTGATATCAATAATTTTAGAACTTCAGTGATACTCGTAAAAGCAATATGCTCGTTAGTCATACACAAATTTGAACAAAAAATGCATTTATCGGACCGTAATTTCATCGCTTTTATCACCGTATTTAACTTGGGGAGAAAATTCTCATTGAAAAAAGCTGTTCTCCATGAACTCGGAAACAGGTGGGTTCGAATTCCACCGTCGGTGATTCTAAGCTTATTTTCCATGATTGAATGTTTTAACCCTAGACCATAGCCAAAGGCAGTAGTTGCACCATCGTATACTCATTTCCTCCTAAATTATATCCCAAATTAATTAAAAATAGGCTATATAATTAACTTCAGATATAGATTGTCGGACAGAGTCCTACACGACAGTAAGTAGAAAGGACTGATGACCACGTCATAAGATCCAAAAATTAATCAACAGGTAGTTCAGTTCACTGAACTGCGTGTTAAAAGAGGTGGAAAGGGTATACTGTACTACGACCTCCGTGACATATGACGTAATCTCTTTTCATAATGAAAACATGATTTTTACACCAAGTCAAGACGTATTTAAAATACGTTTTACATACAGGGTTTTTATGTTGAAATTCTCAAAAACTTGCTGCCCTTCAAGAGTCTAAGCCTAAACACTGTTATGGTTGAACGGCGATCACACATCATTGTACATTAAACAAAGCAAAACATATTTTCATAATCAACCACTGATATACTCATACGTAAGTCAAGTTATTTATTATGTGCTATCAGTAGATTGCCGCTGAACAGTGATTGTTTTCACAAAAGAAGAAAATGTGAATTTGAACTATAGTATATTTTGTAATTTGCAGTCAGTGGACTTCTTATAATTTAATATTGCTTTGCAGAAAGCAAACCTAGAGCCGGGTTCTCCTAAAAATCCCATCTATGACTGGTGACCATCGGGGGGGGGGGGGGGGGGGCAGATTTAAGCCAAGATTATGGGAGAGTGGTCACACCGGGGATCTGGGGGTATGGAATATCACCAAGCTCAAAGTGGGGTCCGGGGGTCCTCCTCCGTAAAATTTTGCAAAAATTAGGTCCAAATTATTGAGTTATAGGCCATTTGGGTGATTATTTTTGTGATATTTTGGAGTAAAAATTTGGTGACCATTGACATTAGTGGCTATAGAAAAGACTCTCCGATATTGAAATAAAATCTCTCGCACCTTCAAGTAAGACCCCGCGGTGTAGCCCACCAATGACTGTGATGGGGTCCTAAGCAATTACGCAGATCAGAGGTTCGAATCCCGGTGCTGACAGCGGCTATCCTGAGTGTTGTTTTTCACACTCCCTCCAGACAAATGCCGGTATAGTACCTTATTTCAAGTCCAGGGACACCTACCCTACTCTTAACCCTAATAATTACTGCAATAGTCGCGACGGGCAAGGCATTCCCACTTTTCGCGGTCGGCAACTAAGAATACGGCATGCATTGATAATGTCACAGAGGCAATAGCACAGCACAGTGTATACCCTGCTTTTCGTTACTTATTGTTGTTTTATGGGGCGGAACAGCTACGGTAGGGCATTTGTCCTTACCACTGACGTTCCATGAGAGGAATTGGAAGTGGTTCAGTGCCCTAGCTTAATTGTCATTTTTCTCCTGGTTAACACTCAGTCCAGAAAAATACTGGAATGTTACCTTAGTTTCAGTCTTTGGATACATTTCCCAACTCTAGTACCAATAGTAATATAGGTTTTCAATAAATCCCTTAATCATAAATGATTTGCGCACGAACCAAAGTATCTGGGATTGTTGATCGTATTTAATGAACTAGTTATAATAATTATACTGCACCTAAGCATACAGATTATTGAAATGTTAGCATTGTTGTCTCAATTCAGTATACGAGAAGATGAACAATTTCGCATGCATTTCTTCTATCTACGTTTACAACAGAATCATCCCACCCTTTCGCAAGATATTTAGCCAGCAATGATAATTTTTCACATAGTGCGAAAGTGAATTACTAGGGGACGATGGCCTCGCTGTTTCGCCCCTTAAATCAACAATAACTATCAAGTCATTTATTATGTGGACACTACTTTAAAATGCATTTTACTTACCTGTCTGCACGGCATACGATACGTCCAGCTAGACAATATATTCTTTTCAGACATAGGGGCAGATGACCTCGTAGTTCCGCCCCTTAAAACAACAATAACTAACTAACTAACTAACTAACATTTCAGACACTAACATCTCTAAATATCTAAGCTCGATGTGACGCACGAAATATGAAACTCTTGACCTAGCTGACCAAACACACGAGGGCAACCCAGGCTCTCGTGGGCGAAATAAGTGTAGGGATGAGAAAGTTATTTGAAGGATTGGTGCATAAGCCGAATAATCTAAATTTAGACTAATGGAATGCTCTCTCTGTCTTCAGGTATATTCTGAGAACAATACATAGCGAAGCCCCATCGCCTGAGTTGACCACTTTGAGACAGTTGTTCTTCCCACAAGCGCTTTGTAGAGGAAAATATTGTCCACTTGACATAATAAGTTTCTCAATCCTTGTAACATTGTATTCACTAAATGATTGCCAGTAGCAAATTCAAGTCACATAAAGGCAATAATAAATCAATGCCCGATCGGGCCCATCCTCCTAGGACGCCGGGCCCCCCTAGGAGGGTCGGGCCCGGGGCACCAGCCCTGCCTGACCCCCCCTCTCGTCGGGCCTGCATGTTCCTACTGGCATTACTATTGACTCTCAAAATCTGCCTAACTTGATGACTTTATCTGTATCATTAATTGAAATAAATAGCAGAAACTCCTCATGAACTGAATTATCTTCAACGAAATGGACACACAATTAAAGCAACCGGAAGTTACGTGAACAACACTGAAGAGGAGTCTCGCTGAGTGTAGAGTGCAGGTCCTTTACCAAGAGATGAATGTGATCATATTTAAACTATGCCTACACAGGAGTAAGCTACCTCAATAGCGGAAGCGTAAAACAGGTGATAGGTGGGACAATATGAGGATTCAAGTAAATGAATGTCTCTGAGAGGGGTTAAACCGTACCCCCCCCCCCCCCCCGTCGGTACACCGCTGCAAGTGGATCAATATGAGATAAGGAACCGTATTCCGGAAACGATCGAGTCGCAAGTTATAAGCAAAATGCTAATCATTTAATTCAGTTTACCTGCACACGTCGGTGGCGTTGATGGGTGTTTACATGTGCCAAGCCCATGTCGTTGGCTTCCGGCACGTTAAGGAACGCCTGAGGGAAGAGATTCCGTCACCCCGGTGTCTGTTTGGAACTAGAATTGTGGACGGATGTTATAAAAACAACTTCTCTTTCTTTGACATTTGTCCCACAAATTAGCAGGATCTGCTTATTCTTGGTCTCTGCCGCCATATTACTAGATTGTGTGCCATGTCAGGATGGATTCGGGCAATTTTTAAATCGTCATGTAGGTTGTAAATCCAACGCTGTCTCTGTCATTCTATTGGTGTCTTCCCATCCGCAATGCCAATCGAGTGTGTGCAACTGTTGTTTCAGCAGCTCGTAAGGCATGGCCATACCAGCGGAGAAGGCTTTCCCTAATCTTTTCAGCAATTGGCGCTGCTCCATTATTGCTGACATGATCGTGGAGAGTCAAGTCAGATGCCCACCTGAGCATCTTTGTCTCCATCACACCAGGTTGCTGTTCCAACTCCTTAGTTGAAGGCCAGTATTCCGCGCCATACAGGGCAACGGGACGGACCAGAGAACGATAGACTTGAGACTTTAGCCGGTCTGGAATCTTCTTATCCTATAAGACACCGGACAATGAGCACCACTTGAGCCATGCGCTGCTCACGCAATGTGATATTTCAGGTCTGAGGGTTCCATCTGCAGTAATAGTGGAGCCAAGATATTTAAACGACAATGTCTTTGGAAGGTCAACAATATTAATTTGAATCGTAGTCGGATCATTTAGATCTGTTGTCAAATACTCAGTTTACTTAATGTTGAGCCGCATTAATAACTGTTGACTCGATCGTTTCCGGACTATGAGTCCTTATCTCAAATGGATCCATTTGTCTTCCTCCTGAAAGTTTGTAACATCATCACTGATACTCCCTGTATAACTGCCTCATATACTGCTCAAAAAAATTAAAGCACCACTTTTTTCAAAGGCCACCAAATTTTGAAAAGTTGACCTACAAGCTCGAAATCTCAGTATGACGTTTGTCCTGACGCCTACCAAGCATATGCTTCAGCACAACTCCCCAACTTGAGTAGTTTCGGGGTAGCACCCCGAAAACCAGCCCATTTTCGAAAACCGCAAATTAAAGTTTGCGAAAAACGCTGTAGGACTTGTCGCAGGTTGCCAAAGCAGTCGAAAATGAATGAGTCTTGCTCATAAAGGTTCCACAAACACGTTGAAATCGTTACATTTGACGTTTGGGCATTTTCAAACCCCTTCATCATCCCCTAAACATGGACTACCATTGGGGGCGTCTGAGAAGGTACCGGGTGTGTTTAACCACCTGAAAACCTGTACACCGTCCTCAGTTGCTGATTGCAGTAAGTTTTTAAGGCCTCCGGCAATGTCCACACCCCCTAACACCCTCAACTGGCATGGGACCAAACCACCCCTTCTCGATTCATCCCTAAGGAAGGTTTTAATCGAGATGTTTATCAGTGCTGCTAATGGGGGGGTCTTCCTCTAACGTTTCAAAAAAGGAACTGTGCCTTTGTCACCACCCCTTCCCCTGCAACCCCCGTTTGTATGATTTTTCGAATCAGGCCCTTTTAAGGGCTGAAACGACGTCTTAAGCGCTGAAAGGGCTGTAAAGGTCCTTATAAGTAGTGGTGACACGAAATCAACCCCTTCCGATCGATGATTGACATTCCGTCCCCCAAATTCGAAATTTTTGCACCCCCAACCCTCCCTGTCTGGACGCGTAATGCGTCATGGCAGAGTTTTCAGAGTTGGATGAAAATGAAGCTTATGGCCTGCAATGGAGCCCAAAAACAGCAGGCTGGATAGAAATTCATCGGTAGGTTGGGAAACGGGACCAAAATTTTTCAAAAAAGTGTACAGCCTACAGTAAGTACGCCCATGCATAGGCAACCCACATCACGTCCGTGCGTGTGGGTTGCCTATGATCGGCAATAGGTTACAAAGTTTGGCAATGGGAGAAAAATGACGTGATGTGGGTTGCCTATGCATTGGTGTACTTACTAAAGGCTGTTGTTAACTTTTTTGAAAACTTTTTGGTCCCGTTTCCCACCCTACCGATGAATTTCCATCCAACCTGCTGTTTTGGGCTCCATTTCAGGCCATAACCTTCATTTTGATCCAACTCTGAAAACTCTGCCATGACGCGTTACGCGTCCAGTCAGGGAGAGTTGAGGGTGCAAAAATGTCAACTTTGGGGGATGGAATGTCAATCAAACATCGGAAGGGGTTGATTTCGTGTCACCACTACTTCTAAGGACCTTTACAGCCCTTTCAGCGATTAAGACCTCATTTCAGCCTTTAAAAAGGGCATGATTCAAAAATCATACAAACGGGGGTTGCAGGGGAAGGGGTGGTGACAGAGGCGCAGGTCCTCTTTTGAAACGTTAGGGGAACACCCCCCCATTAGCAGCACTGATAAAAATCTCGATTTAAAACTTCCTTAGGTGTGAATCAAGACGGGGTGGTTTGGTCCCTTGCCAGTTGAGGGTGTTAGGAGGGGTGAACATTGCCGGAGGCCTTAAAAACTTACTGCAATCAGCAACTGAGGACGGTGTGCAGGTTTTCAGGTAGTTAAACACATCCGGTAGCTTCTCAGGCGCCCCCAATGGTAGTCCATGTTTAGGGGATGATGAAGGGGGTTGAAAATGCCCAAACGTCAAATGTAACGATTTCAACGTGTTCGTGGAACCTTAAGAGCAAGACTCATTCATTTTAGACTGCTTTGGCAACCTGCGACAAGTCCTACAGCGTTTTTCGCAAACTTCAATTTACGGTTTTCAAAAATGGGCTGGTTTTGGGGGCGCTATCCCGAAACTACACAAGTTGGGGAGTTGTGCTGAAGCATGTGCTTGGTAGGCGTCGGGGTAAACGTCATACTGAGATTTCGACCTTGTGCAGTCAACTTTCCAAATTTGGTGGCCATTGAAAAAAGTGGTGCTTTAATTTTTTTGAGCAGTATATATATTTTGCATTTGAGAAGGAAAGCAAAGATTGCCAGAGTGCCTATACTGCAATTATAATAATACCAGATGACGCAAATACTGAGCTACGCACACAGCGAATCTGCGCCATTATGAATGAATTGCTCTCTACCTCAAGTTGTTGTTTCTTTAGGGGTTTTGCAAAATCGTGGTCATGTAGCCCCTTGTACTTGGGTGTGTGTAGAATTTGTCTGATAACCTGTGTCACTGTGATATCTGTACTAGTGTGTATATTTGTAATTGAGGTAAGATTTGGGAAGTTAAGTTAGGTATCATCCCGGCATTTGCCTGGAATACAAGTGGGGAAACCACGGAAAACCACTTCCAGGATGGCTGAGGTGGGAATAGAGCCAGGCATTTAAATGGATTTTGGTATTGTTACTAATTTTAGGGGCTGCGACATCGCAGTCATATAGCGCCGTGTATTTTGGGTGTGTGGTGGAATTTGTGTGATAACCTGTGTAATTGTGATGGGTTTACTAATGTGTGTATTTGTGAATTGGGGATACGATTGGGAAGGTGGCGGTCGTTACCTTACATTGGGATCCGTCCCAACATTTGCCTGGAGTAGAAGTGGGAAACCACTGAAAATCACTTCCAGGATGGCTGAGGTGGGAATCGTACCTTCCTCTTCTTAGTTTTGCTCCACGAGACTGAGTGTATCCTGTTCCAGGCTTCATGCCAGAAATAAAATCTCTTGCCAGAGCCGGGAATCAAACCCGAACCTCCAGGGCGACAACCAAGAACGCTAGCCGCTACACCACGAAGGGGTCGCACTTTTATGAGTTGATGCTGTTGCAATGGGAACAACTTAAGCTTAAATGCATAGTATTAAATAAAGAAATGAAAATAGAAATTGACATCAGTATACAGTACAATCAAAACGTTTAGGGGCAGATGATCTCGTAGTTCCTCCCCTTAAAAAACAACAACTAACTAACAATCAAAACGTTAAAATACAACAAAAGAAAAAGGACAAGCCGAATAAGGATTTATAAGAGAAATATAGATGTTAGGTTCCACCTAACAACGACATCGACATAGACATAGCTACGCATAGACATCGTGACACAGACATCGTTAATGTTGCCCCCACTGTACAATTTGAAAGTGTTAAGTTGGTAAGTCACTCGTTGAATGTGTCCAAGGTTGCTGGATTGAAACCCGGCGAAGTCAGTTGGCACTGATGGTTGCTTGAATTTTAAAAGAACGTATCAGTAGATTTACTGGGGAGCGTGATGGCGCAGTGTCTTAGCTGCTCATCTTTCACCCGGACAGCCGGGGTTCGAATCCCGGTGACAGCGGGGTGGATTTTTCACCTAAAATGTCAGGAAGGGCATCCGGCCTTAAATCCCCGGCCAAAAGCAAAATTAGCCTGGTTGGCTCCGATGACTCCAATTAATTGGGAAAAGCCGAAGAAAGAATCAGTAGATTTACTAGCTGTCCTGGGATAGATTTCGTGTTCAATCTTGTAAGAGTTATAAATTATCGCGTCCTGTGTATCAAGTTCTACGCAATAAGGTGGTCCCGTGGCGTATGATAGCAAGTGTAAGAACTACGTAAGTATACAAGATTGTTGATGTGTAACATCTTTCCGCTCGGTTGCTGGATAGTTTTGTGGGAGTGATTTTGAAAATTGGGGACGGGAGTGGATCGGGCAGGAGTGGATCGAACGGAAGTGGATCGGACGGAAGTGAATACGCACTGCCAGCTGGATGTACAATTGAAAATGTGTGTATTGGAAACAAGGCAGTGTGTGCTCTGTAGCGCGAGAATGTTATGGCAATACAGTAGGCAGTGCATTTAGCAGGCACTGGTTTGTCGAGCACAGTGGCAAATGTTTCACAGACTTTCATTTGTCATTGAGCAGTTTATGAAGCTTCACGTTCAAGGTTGAACATCACATGGGGTAGGACAAAGACGAAAAATGACACTTACTGTCGACCAAAATATTATGTGCACTCGAGTTTGCAGGTTATTTGTGAAGTAACCAATAGACCTATATAAAATCCAATAACATCATCATTTTCGTCGTTATATTTTACGTTATATCATGCAGGTTTGGAATTTTTAATTTATATTTTAATATTTTTTATTGCAGTGGAAATACAAAAAGTGCCCGCTTTTAAGCGTGTTTCAACCATGCGTCACATTTAACAATTATTATCTCACAAACTCGTCATCAGAACGAATCCAAATTTTAACACAATATACATTGGAATGTTGTTTAACTGGTTTATTAATTTCAACATTTTTTGTGTTCAAGAACGAAAGTTGTTATCATTTTTGTAAGGTAACTTTTTCTCGGCTCGGGGTCGTTGGAAAATGTAGTTCTTGGTTGCGTTGTAATCCTTATAGATCAAAAAGTTATGCTGTATGACTGTGAAATACTTATTTTATATCGGTTTGTATTGTACGAGGAATTAATCCATGGTTCATCAACTAGCCGCTCCGGAAAATGCTGTACAGCGTTGCTGATATGGAGCCCATCACTACCGAGCGAGGCGTGCCATGAAGCGTGATGGAGCCTACCTTGGCAACGCTGTACAGCTTTCACCGGAGCGGCTAACTGGTGAGCCATGTCTTAATTCCCCATACAAATACAAACCGATATAAAATAAGTGAATTAATTTACGTATTTCACAGACATACAGCATAACTTTTTGATGTATAAGGATTACAACGCAACCAAGAACTACATTTTCCAACGACCCCGAGCCGAGAAAAAGTTACTTTACAAAAATGATAACAACTTTCGTTCTTGAACACACAAAATGTTGAAATTAATAAACCAGTTATACAACATTCCAATGTATATTGTGTTAAAATTTGGATTCGATCTGATGACGGGGTTCTGAGATAATAATTCATAAATTTGACGCATGGTTGAAACACGCTTAAAAACGGGCACTTTTTGTGTTCCAACTGCGATAAAAATATTAAAATATAAATTAAAAATTCCAAACCTACATGATCTAACGTAAAATAGAACGATGAAAATGATGATGTTATTGGATTTTATGTAGGTCTACTGGTTACTTCACAAACAACCTTCGAACTCGAGTACACATAATATTTTGGTCGACAGTAAATAAGCGGCATTATTGTCAAGATGTGGGTGAGTAGTCAAATATTAAATGCAAAACAGAATGTTGTTATATGAGTGGAATAAAAGCTGTATTTTCATCATATGTGAGACTAGGTCATTTCATGATTGTAGGAAGCCATGTTTTGATTGTTTACGACGAACTGTATGAGAGCCTTTAGAATAATGAATGTTATAGTTACTGAGGAATGTGCTCACAGTATTTGAAAGTACTGTCGACGTTGTGCGTCACTTTGTTATTATGAATTATTACCGGGGGCGTTAGCCGTGGTCGTTACGGCATGACTGCTGGCAGTCGCTCACATCCGGGAGGCGAGGAGGTTCGAATCCCCCCGCCGGCAACATTGAAGATGGTCTTCTGTGGTTTCCCATATTCCTTCCAGGCAAATGCCGGGGTTGGCCCCAACTATAGGCCACAGCCGCTAACTTCCAACTCCTCGTCCTTACATCCAAACTTTCCTCCCCAACGGTACACGTAGCTCACCCATTGGGTGTCCGTCTCGAAGCAGCTACAAACTGGCGAGCCGAACATGTCCTCGGACACTCCCGGCACTAAAAGCCATACGCTAAAAAAATGAATTATTAATGTAAAAGGAAGGAAGCTTGTAGTTTTGCGTGTCCGTTAATATCACGATCATGATCCACGGTACCTCCCTTTTACGTGGAATGCGAACCACAGGACATGGCATTTCAATTCGAAAATCTCACATGTATTGACCGGGAATCAAACCCGGTCTACCTTGGTGAGAGACTAACAGCTTGACCGCTGCGCCACAAATGTGACAGTAGCACATCTCCAATTCAATCTATACATTCATCATAGTACCAGTATGAAAATGGAGTGTAAATTAACATTTTAAGAATGTCCAAGCTGTGTAGTATACGAGGAGGATAACATGTCAGATATTACACATCATATGCGACTACTGTAAGGCTCGTATCTTTCTTTTTTCCTTATTTCGTTTTTTGATTGGATCAGCCTCTACCTGATTTGAAAATCATGCAAGGTAATCAAAAGGCATAGCCTAATGCGCAAGATCCATAACGTAGAGTTTCGTTATATCGCCCATTAGTTTCCAGCCACAAGAAAGACGATCTGAACTAACGAGGTGATTAATCATGGGAACAGCCGATTTTCTCTCCAAGTGTGCTTTGCACAAAACACTGCGGCCCTGGTGCGCTTAGCTGCACCTTCATTAGTCCGAGTATTTCATGTTGTGTGATGGAAGCCAGCAAACAATATTGTAGATAGTATATACAATAGTCACGGCTCTCCGGGACAAGGAGGATTACTTTGGACCGGATTCTTAGGTCTTTAACTATATTTTTCCTTTCTTTTAATTACAAAAATACTTAACTTAAATACTTTTCCGATTCATGTGTGTCTGTCTGTAGGCCTACCTAAAAGAAAATAATGATATGTGAGTACCTAAAAGTACCTAATTGCCGTTTTGTTCCATTTATTGTAGTATGCATTTTTAGTCCAGAACTTTTAAAAGTTCGGCTTCGGTGGCGTAGTTGGTAGCATACTGAACTGCTGTGCCCAAGATAGTGGGTTCAAACCCGGTCGAAGTCGTCAGATTTTTCAAGAGCGTTAAAATCTTTCAGTATGCCTCCCTTCGAAGTATAAAGCCGGCGGTCCCATGTCAGAGAATTATGGCATTTATTCCACTAACTAAACTTGTGTGAAACTACATTTCTAGGTTAGATTTCGTTGAAACGATCTATCAAGGTTCCAACGTTCACCACTAGCTGTCAGTGATATCTGTTGGCGAAGGTTGGAACTACGTGAAATTAAACGGGACTTGTAGCTCACCCCCATGGGTATCCGCTTGAAGTACTTACAAACTCTGGCGAGCCAAACATGTCCTCGGATTCTCGCGACACTAAAAGGCACATGCTAAATAAATAAATAAATAAATACTTAAATAAATAAATTAAATAAATATATAAATAAATAAATAATTAAATAAATAATTAAATAAATAAATAAATAAATAAAAGTAAACCAGAAGATAGTATTTATTCCTAGCTCTAGTTGATTGAGAGAAATCCTACCTGACAGTAAATCCAAACATTTTCAGCACTTTTCAGTTTATATCTTATTATTTGGTTATTTACAGTCAGGAAAATTGGAATACATCTCTTATTATTTCCAAGAATCCTATATACTAAATAAACAATATTAATCAAAGGGGCTAAAGTGTTATAATCACCTCTAACCACCTTGGTTGTATTGAATTTGAATAATTCAAATATTTAAGGGGAGCAAATATTGCCTAAAAGTGTGAAGTTCTCGGTGATAATTTGATGACGAATCATTGTGTAAAATATTTACACTCTCGTTGCAATCAGATTTTCCACTAACAATTACGCATTAATTTGAAGCTTTGCGGAATTTATGTCAAATTTTGCTACACTTTAAACATAAAAAAACTATTTAAAAACCTATCCTACCTATTAAAAACCTAAAAGAACTATTTTATGTTTTTGAAAACCCAAATACAATTTTAAAAACCTAACAAGATGTTCCATGACGAACTAAAGAGCCTACTTTACTTAAAATTTAAGATTCATGCCAATCTATATAGCCTTATCTAGAATAATGACGAAATTAAGTTGGTAATATCGAAATTTCTAATTAGTTAGAAATATACCTGGTATAATGTAGCCTAATAAAGCACTACAGTTGGCTGCCCTGCTGACTGAATATACTGTTAGTTCCATCTCTTAAGGTACAGAATGCAACATTTGGTTGAAGACCAATGGATAGTATGGACATTACAAGCAGTTAGACATTGGATCTATAAGCGCGCGTAAAATCATGTTGGCAACAATGTCATGCATGTGTTGATCAGAAATAATCTGAAATATTATGATCTCTTGTTGTGCCAATTTTGGATGGGTATAGAAGTTACATGTATTTTAAAATTGGACCTATGCATGGCCTCCTGGAAGTTAAACGGATATATGATTATCTATATTGTGCCAATTTTGGAATAGCTCCCATGCATACCTTCCAAGATATCCAACAAGGAGCTCAAATTTCAATTGCGGTTTTACAGCAGTTGGTATCACTGATATTATTTTCAAATATGGGCTTGAGATATTCAGGTATAGATCTTTACTCATACCAAATTTAGATTTGATTGCTGCAGCCGTTTAGGAGCTGATATACACACACACACACACACACACACAGTCAGATAGATAAATAGACAGATGGACATTTGCCCGGATCGATCTCATAAGTCTACTTTTTCCTCATTTTTGCAAAATGTGAAAAGTAGGCTAAAAATCAGACTTTTGCACTGTTATGCATTTTCTGTTCTCGTGTATGGTGTAGAGACATGGACCTTAAATAGCAACACGGAGAAGAGGCTGGCGGCCTTTGAATTGTGGCTTTATATACGGATCCTAAGAATTCCTTGGACACAAGGAGTGACAAATGTAGAAGTAATGAGAAGATTGAACACAGCTCCAAAATAGATCAAGATAGTGAATTGTCGAAAAGTGGCAATATCTAGGTCATATCATGCGTAATACAAATAGATACGACCTGTTACAAAAAATACTCCAAGGGAAGATCAACAGCTAAAGAGGTCCTGGACGAAGAAGAATATCTTGGTTCCACAATCTTAGATGTTGGTTCAATAATGTCTTGGTGGCTTCGTGGCGTAGTTGGTAGCATGATGAGCCACTATGCCCAAGGTCGCAACTTCAAACCCGACTGAAACCCTCGGATTCTTTAAGAGCATTTAACATTCCTCAGTATGCCTTCCTTTGATGGGGAAGTAAAACCCACGGTCCCACATAATAGATTTATGGCATGAAAAAAAACCTTTCACTAACTAAACTTGTGTGAAGCCAAAATTTGTAGGATAAAATTCATAACGCTCTATTTGTTCCAACGTTCGCCACCAGGTGCTGACTTCGATGCCTAGTAGCCAAGTCCGCAAGCTAGGTGTCGTGGACGGTAGCATTTGGTAGCAAAAGTAAGAACTACTTGAAACTACTGCCCGCAGTCCTTACATGATTTTAACAGAAAACACATATTAATACAGTCATCACAATTAACACCGGTTATCAGACAGGTTCTACATACACCCAAAGTACACGGGGCTACATGACCGCGTTGTCGCAGCCCCTAAACTAAGGAACCAACCAACCAATAATATCTTCACCTGAATTATTCCACGTTTCCACCAATAAGACAAGAATAACCATCATAATCGCCAACATCCGAACTGGATAGGCACCGAAAGATGAAGACATTTAGGTGGCCGTTAGTTTGTTTTCGTTCAATGGTTGTGATACGAAACATGACCCTGAGGTGCCCTTTGCTTCTCTACCAAATTTAGCGGCTTCGGTGGCGTAGTTGGTAGCATGCTGATATCCATGCCGAAGATCGCGGGTTCAAACCCGGCCGAAGTCGTCGGATTTTTTAAGAGATTTAAAAATCCCTGAGTATGCCTTCCTTCGGAGGGGAAGTAAAGCCGGCGGTCCCATGTCATAGATTTACGGCACGTTGAAGAAACTTCCACTAATTACCCCTGTGTGAAGCTAAATTATATATAGGTTAAACATTTGACTAACGTTCTTAGTTTCCTACGTTTGTCGTCAAGAGCTGACTTCGGTGGCATCTAGGAACTAAGTTCTGAACTAGTTGGTCGTTGACGGTGGCGCTTGGCGGCAAAAGTAGGAACTACTTGAAAGAATTGAATGTCTGCAGTCCTTACATGAATTAAAACAGATACACACACTAATACAGTCATCACAATTAACACCGGTTATCAGACAGATTCAACACACACCCAAAGTACACGGGGCTACATGACTGCGTTGTCGCAGCCCCTTAAGTAAGGAACCAACCAACCATCTACCAAATTTGATTCAATTCGATTTAGTCGTGTTTGAATTGATGGGCTGAGGGAGGACAGACATACACACGTACACATATACACACGGCCTTTTGTCTCTTGTAGATCTCATAAATCTACACTCATTTCTTCCAAAATTCGAAAGTAGGCTAAATATATGCTTTTATTTTTTGAACTATTAATGTGTGGGGATGAGAGAGGGTACCGTGTTGTTGAAAATAAACTCAGTAATACTTTAACCTTTCTGGTTGAGTGATGTTTAGTGGAACATGCGGACTCGAACACAGTCTGTCCATAGGATGGCAGGCTGAGATGAATTATTTCAATTGGCTGTCCTGCTCAATTTATTCAGGGGCACTTGTCGCGTTTTTGCCACTGGATTCAGTCAGGTTGGTGGGAATGAAAAATAAAATGATTCGTTTTACGTCCCTTTTCTTGCGGTCTTTAGAGACGCCGGGACGCTAGAATTGTGCCCTGAAGGGGATCTTTAACGTGTAAATCAACTGACACGACTCCCTCGCATTTAGTCGGCTTCGGTGGCGTAGTTGGTAGCATGCTGACCTTCTATGCTAAAGGTCACGGGTTCAAACCCGGCCGAAGTCGTTCGATATTCTACGGGCGTTAAACATCCCTCAGTATGCCTTCCTTCGGAGGGGAAGTAAAGTCGGCGCGCCCATCTCATAGATTTATGGCATGTAAAAGTACCATCCACTGACTAAACTTGTGTGAAGCAAAATTTGTAGGTTAGATTTGATTAATGCTCTGGCAATGGCATCTAGTAATAGCCAAGTTCACAACTAGGTGTCGTGGACGGTAGCATTTGGTGGCGAAAGTGGGAACTTCTTGAAATTATTATCTGCAGTCCTTTCTTAAATTTAAAACAGATAACACACACTAATTCAGTCATCACAATTAACACCGGTTATCAGACAGATTCTACACTCACCCAAAGTGCACGGCGCTACATGACCGCGTTGTCGCAGCCCCTAACCTGAGGAACCAACCAACCAACCAACCATCCCTCGCATTTGCTCACCCTCAAATTGTCAACTGACTGTTTAGGATTCGTTCCTGCAACCTTGGGCACAGCACGCAGCCAAGTGTCCAGTAGCCTACAAGTAGTCGAAAGCGATGGCAGATTCATTGGTAGCGCCAGGATAACATAACTAACAAACACAAGTTGTAAACCCCTGGGGATATTAAATACTTACAACAGTTTTTGCTCTAACCATGGAGAGTATGAAGATAACTGGAGGGGTGCACGACCATCCCTCAGCTCCCCAGGACATATCCCTGGCATCTAGACTACATTTGTTCTGAATATCGATCCTAGTTCATCAGCTATTCCGCACACTCCTGCCAGCTGGGATTTAATCTGATCCCTAGACATGAGAGGCTACAGTTTCTCGACCTTAACGTACAATCCTATAGAGTTCCGAGAACGCCTTCTCAATAAAATTAACCCGGCTCTTTCTCTTCCAACTTGATCCGGTAAGGCTCTAGAGGGTTGTTTTATTTTAGGGCCTGGGGATATCTAGGTCATCAGACCCGTGCTCATATATTCCTATAAATTGTGCTTTTACGGTGGTTTTGATGATGATCATCATTGTTGTTTTAAGGGGACTAACATCTAGGTTATTGGCTCCTAATGATAGACTATGGTGATAGTGAAAACAAATCAAGTTAAACTATCGGCTTCAACTAACTCCTCACTTACATTTAACTCACATGCTAGAAGAAGAAATGGACTGCCTCGGGGTGTATCGGCTGGCGTTCTTGGCTGAGGCCCTGGGTTCAATACCCGGCTCTGCCAAAAAACATTAATTCTGGTGTGAGGGCTGGAACGGTAAGCCATAACACTTAGCCTCGTGAGAGAAATTTCAGCCATCTTGGAAATGGTTTTCCGTGAGTTTCCCATTTCTATCCGCAATTTCCAATATACACACTAGTACATCCATCACAATAACACAGGTTATCACACAAATTCCACATACACACAAATGCACGGGGCTATAGGGCCTTGATGTCGCAGCCCCTAAAATAAGCAACAACAGAAGAAGAAATGGTTCAAACAGGAACAAAGGAAATAAAAGCCAGATACGGTATAAAAATGCCCTCAACTCTCAAAGAATGAGGATTGACGTACTTGAAAGGAAGGAAGGAAAGCCATGAAAGGCAGATAGGAATAGGAAAGAGGACAGGCTCAACCCCAAAGGCAATGGGAAAAAGGGGAAAAACCGAACTCAACTAAGGAATCCCTCGGGTTCGCCAACTCCCGAACACACCAGTCGTGATCCCTTGAGGATGCAGCACTATCCAGGGTGTACCTGAAGGTGTTGGGGCTACACAAACCCTGCATCCTTTAGGGCCTTGAGCAGAAGGAACGAAGAGGTCTGTACCCTCGAAAAATGAGGGTTCAGGAAAGATGGTTGGTTGGTTCCTCAGTTTAGGGGCTGCGACAGCGTGGTCATGTAGCCCCGTGTACTTAGTATGTGTGTAGAATTTGTCTGATAACAGGTGTTAATTTTGGTTGGTTGGTTCTTAAGTTTAGGGGCTGCGACAACGCGGTCATGTAGCCCCGTGTACTTTGGGGGTGTGTAGAATCTGTCTGATAACCGGTGTTAATTGTGATGACTGTATTAATGTGTGTTATCTGTTTTTTAATTTAAGTACTGCAACTTAGAATTTTTCAAATAGTTCCTACTTTTGCCACGAAGCGCCACAGACAACGACTACTAGGCCAAGTTCAAAACTTAGCTATTAGACGCCACCGCAGTCGGCTCTTGGCAACGAACGTAGAAACCTAAGAGCGTTGTTTACATTCTTAACCTATCCAATTTAGCTTCACACAGGTGCAATTAGTGGAAGGTTCTTTAAGATGCCATAAATCTATGACATGGGACCACCGGCTTTACTTTACCTCCGAAGGAAGGCATACTGAGGGATTTTTAACGCTCTTAAAAAATCCGACGGCTTCGGCCGGGTTTGAACCCGCTATCTTGGGCATAGAAGCTCAGCATGCTACCGACTACGCCAACGAAGCCGCTGTGTTAATTTTAATGACTGTATTAGTGTGTGTTATCTGTGTTTCAGGTAGAAGGACTGCAGACGATTAATATATTCATGTAGTTGCTACTTTTGCTACCAAACGCTGCCGACCACGACACCTAGCCGCGGACGTGGCTAAAAGTGCCATCGCAGTCAGCACGTGGCGACGAACGTTGGAACTCATATAGCGTTATCAAACTAAGTTACAAATTGTAGCTTCCAGACGTGTAGTTAATGGAAGGTTCTTTTTCATGCCATAAATCTATGACATGGGACCGCCACGCCGGCTTTACTAACCCTCCGAAGGAAGGCATACTGTGAGATTATTAACGCTTTAAAAAATCTGACGACTTCGGCCGGATTTGAACCCACGATCTTGGGCATAGAAGCTCAGCATGCTACCAACTACGCCACCGAAGCCGCCAGGAAAGATTAGACAAGGCCAATTAAGGCGGGAAAGTGAAAGACTCCCTAGGCCCCAATTATCCTAATACCGTCGGGATCGGAAGAGAACAAAAGTTGGCCAAGGAAGGTTGACAGGAAAGAAGACAGAGATGAGCTCGGCACAAGTAAGTGGATGGAATGCGAGACTCAGCTGGAGTGCCGTGGTCACCAGCCTACGTCCCTCTAGATGTGAGCCCCTGGGACATGTAAGGTTCATTACAATGTCCAACATGAGCAGTAAAAGAGCTATGAAGTAAGAGTGCCATAAAACATCACCGGAAGATTCATCTTCGAGCAGTCACTGAAGGGCTCTTGCCCTGACATTAAATGTTCCGTCTATAGTCTCTTTAAAATGCAACAGTCCACGTGTGACACAAAACGTGAAGAACATTGTGTCAAATAGAGGAAGATCTTAGCTCCATTTATGAAACTGTGCAGTTTATGAGATAGGATTTTTTCCTCATTCTGTGAACTGACTCCTTGCTACTCCGAACACCACCTGGTGTAGTGGCTAAAATTCTTTGCTCTCACCCTGGTGGTTCGAGTTCGATTCCCGGCTATGCCAAGCAATTTAATTCTGTTCTGAGGACTGAAACAGGGTACACACTCAGCCTCGTGAGGCAAAACTGAGAACAGGTGGGTTAGATTTCCTGGAATTGGTTTTCCGTGGTTTCTCTCAAATTCTATTCCAGGCAAATACCGGAATGATTCCTAACTGAAAGTGATGACCACATCCTTACAAATCCTCACCTGAATATTCATCTGGTTATAGGTTATATCCAGCTAGTTAGGGCAAATTCAGCTAGTTATAGGCTATATTCATCTAGTATTAGGTTTTATTCAGCTAGTTAGGACATATTCAGCTAGTTATAGGCTACATTCATCTAGTATTAGGTTTTATTCAGCTAGTTAGGACATATTCAGCTAATTATAGGCTATATTCATCTAGTATTATGTTTTATTCAGCTAGTTAGGACATATTCAGCTAGTTATAGGCTATATTCATCTAGTATTAGGTTTTATTCAGCTAGTTAGGACATATTCAGCTAGTTATAGGCTATATTCATCTAGTATTAGGTTTTATTCAGCTAGTTAGGACATATTCAGCTAGTTATAGGCTACATTCATCTAGTATTAGGTTTTATTCAGCTAGTTAGGACATATTCAGCCAGTTATAGGATATATTGATCTAGTATTAGGTTTTATTCAGCTAGTTAGGACATATTCAGCTAGTTATAGGCTATATTCATCTAGTATTAGGTTTTATTCAGCTAGTTAGGACATATCCAGCTCGTTATAGGCTATATTCATCTAGTATTATGTTTTATTCGCCGGCCTCGTGGTGTTGGGGTAGCGCGCCTGCCTCTCACCGAGAGGCCCCGGGTTCGATCCCCGGCTCCGTCAGGGATTTTAAAACTGATGTGAGGGTTGGAACGGGGTGCACTCAGCCTCGTGAGGACAATTGAGTAGCTCTCTGACGGTGAGACAGTGCCCCGGTCACGAAAACCAAGATTAACGGCCGAGGGGACCCGACGCGCTGACCACGCGTCACCCCAAAATCTGCAGGCCAATTGGCTGGGCAGCGGTCGCTTGGTAGGCCTAGGCATTTCAAGGGCTGTAGTGCCACGGGGTTAGGTTAGAATTACGTTTTATTCAGCTAGTTAGGAAATATTCAGCTAGTTATAGGCTATATTCATCCAGTATTAGGTTTTATTCAGCTAGTTAGGACATATTCAGCTAGTTATAGGCTATATTCATCTAGTATTAGGTTTTATTCGGCTAGTTAGGGCATATTCAGCTAGTTATAGGCTACATTCATCTAGTATTAGGTTTTATTCAGCTAGTTAGGGCATATTCAGCTAGTTATAGGCTACATTCATCTAGTATTAGGTTTTATTCAGCTAGTTAGGGCATATTCAGCTAGTTATAGGCTATATTCATCTAGTATTAGGTTTTATTCAGCTAGTTAGGACATATTCAGCTAGTTATAGGCTATATTCATCTAGTATTAGGTTTTATTCAGCTAGTTAGGACATATCCAGCTAGTTATAGGCTATATTCATCTAGTATTATGTTTTATTCGCCGGCCTCGTGGTGTTGGGGTAGCGCGCCTGCCTCTCACCCAGAGGCCCCGGGTTCGATCCCCGGCTCCGTCAGGGATTTTAAAACTGATGTGAGGGTTGGAACGGGGTGCACTCAGCCTCGTGAGGACCATTGAGTAGCTCTCTGACGGTGAGACAGTGCCCCGGTCACGAAAACCAAGATTAACGGCCGAGGGGACCCGACGCGCTGACCACGCGTCACCCCAAAATCTGCAGGCCAATTGGCTGGGCAGCGGTCGCTTGGTAGGCCTAGGCCCTTCAAGGGCTGTAGTGCCACGGGGTTAGGTTAGAATTATGTTTTATTCAGCTAGTTAGGAAATATTCAGCTATTTATAGGCTATATTCATCCAGTATTAGGTTTTATTCAGCTAGTTAGGACATATTCAGCTAGTTATAGGCTATATTCATCTAGTATTAGGTTTTATTCGGCTAGTTAGGGCATATTCAGCTAGTTATAGGCTACATTCATCTAGTATTAGGTTTTATTCAGTTAGTTAGGACATATTCAGCTAGTTATAGGCTATATTCATCTAGTATTAGGTTTTATTCAGCTAGTTAGGACATATTCAGCTAGTTATAGGCTATATTCATCTAGTATTAGGTTTTATTCAGCAAGTTAGGACATATTCAGCTAGTTATAGGCTATATTCATCTAGTATTAGGTTTTATTCAGCTAGTTAGGACATATTCAGCTAGTTATAGGCTACATTCATCTAGTATTAGGTTTTATTCAGCTAGTTAGGGCATATTCAGCTAGTTATAGGCTATATTCATCTAGTATTAGGTTTTATTCAGCTAGTTAGGACATATTCAGCTAGTTATAGGCTGCATTCATCTAGTATTAGGTTTTATTCAGCTAGTTAGGACATATTCAGCTAGTTATAGGCTATATTCATCTGGTATTATGTTTTATTCAGCTAGTTAGGGCATATTCAGCTAGTTATAGGCTATATTCATCTAGTATTTGGTTTTATTCAGCTAGTTAGGACATATTCAGCTAGTTATAGGCTATATTCATCTGGTATTATGTTTTATTCAGCTAGTTAGGGCATATTCAGCTAGTTATAGGCTATATTCATCTAGTATTAGGTTTTATTCAGCTAGTTAGGACATATTCAGCTAGTTATAGGCTACATTCATCTAGTATTAGGTTTTATTCAGCTAGTTAGGGCATATTCAGCTAGTTATAGGCTATATTCATCTAGTATTAGGTTTTATTCAGCTAGTTAGGACATATTCAGCTAGTTATAGGCTGCATTCATCTAGTATTAGGTTTTATTCAGCTAGTTAGGACATATTCAGCTAGTTATAGGCTATATTCATCTGGTATTATGTTTTATTCAGCTAGTTAGGGCATATTCAGCTAGTTATAGGCTATATTCATCTAGTATTAGGTTTTATTCAGCTAGTTAGGACATATTCAGCTAGTTATAGGCTACATTCATCTAGTATTAGGTTTTATTCAGCTAGTTAGGGCATATTCAGCTAGTTATAGGCTACATTCATCTAGTATTAGGTTTTATTCAGCTAGTTAGGACATATTCAGCTAGTTATAGGCTATATTCATCTAGTATTAGGTTTTATTCGGCTAGTTAGGGCATATTCAGCTAGTTATAGGCTACATTCATCTAGTATTAGGTTTTATTCAGTTAGTTAGGACATATTCAGCTAGTTATAGGCTATATTCATCTAGTATTAGGTTTTATTCAGCTAGTTAGGACATATTCAGCTAGTTATAGGCTATATTCATCTAGTATTAGGTTTTATTCAGCAAGTTAGGACATATTCAGCTAGTTATAGGCTATATTCATCTAGTATTAGGTTTTATTCAGCTAGTTAGGACATATTCAGCTAGTTATAGGCTACATTCATCTAGTATTAGGTTTTATTCAGCTAGTTAGGGCATATTCAGCTAGTTATAGGCTATATTCATCTAGTATTAGGTTTTATTCAGCTAGTTAGGACATATTCAGCTAGTTATAGGCTGCATTCATCTAGTATTAGGTTTTATTCAGCTAGTTAGGACATATTCAGCTAGTTATAGGCTATATTCATCTGGTATTATGTTTTATTCAGCTAGTTAGGGCATATTCAGCTAGTTATAGGCTATATTCATCTAGTATTTGGTTTTATTCAGCTAGTTAGGACATATTCAGCTAGTTATAGGCTATATTCATCTGGTATTATGTTTTATTCAGCTAGTTAGGGCATATTCAGCTAGTTATAGGCTATATTCATCTAGTATTAGGTTTTATTCAGCTAGTTAGGACATATTCAGCTAGTTATAGGCTACATTCATCTAGTATTAGGTTTTATTCAGCTAGTTAGGGCATATTCAGCTAGTTATAGGCTATATTCATCTAGTATTAGGTTTTATTCAGCTAGTTAGGACATATTCAGCTAGTTATAGGCTGCATTCATCTAGTATTAGGTTTTATTCAGCTAGTTAGGACATATTCAGCTAGTTATAGGCTATATTCATCTGGTATTATGTTTTATTCAGCTAGTTAGGGCATATTCAGCTAGTTATAGGCTATATTCATCTAGTATTAGGTTTTATTCAGCTAGTTAGGACATATTCAGCTAGTTATAGGCTACATTCATCTAGTATTAGGTTTTATTCAGCTAGTTAGGGCATATTCAGCTAGTTATAGGCTACATTCATCTAGTATTAGGTTTTATTCAGCTAGTTAGGACATATTCAGCTAGTTATAGGCTACATTCATCTAGTATTAGGTTTTATTCAGCTAGTTAGGACATATTCAGCTAGTTATAGGCTATATTCATCTAGTATTAGGTTTTATTCAGCTAGTTAGGATATATTCAGCTAGTTATAGGCTATATTCATCTAGTATTAGGTTTTATTCAGCTAGTTAGGACATATTCAGCTAGTTATAGGCTACATTCATCTAGTATTAGGTTTTATTCAGCTAGTTAGGATATATTCAGCTAGTTATAGGCTATATTCATCTAGTATTAGGTTTTATTCAGCTAGTTAGGACATATTCAGCTAGTTATAGGCTATATTCATCTAGTATTAGGTTTTATTCAGCTAGTTAGGATATATTCAGCTAGTTATAGGCTATATTCATCTAGTATTAGGTTTTATTCAGCTAGTTAGGACATATTCAGCTAGTTATAGGCTACATTCATCTAGTATTAGGTTTTATTCAGCTAGTTAGGATATATTCAGCTAGTTATAGGCTATATTCATCTAGTATTAGGTTTTATTCAGCTAGTTAGGACATATTCAGCTAGTTATAGGCTACATTCATCTAGTATTAGGTTTTATTCAGCTAGTTAGGATATATTCAGCTAGTTATAGGCTACATTCATCTAGTATTAGGTTTTATTCAGCTAGTTAGGATATATTCAGCTAGTTATAGGCTATATTCATCTAGTATTAGGTTTTATTCAGCTAGTTAGGATATATTCAGCTAGTTATAGGCTACATTCATCTAGTATTAGGTTTTATTCAGCTAGTTAGGATATATTCAGCTAGTTATAGGCTATATTCATCTAGTATTAGGTTTTATTCAGCTAGTTAGGACATATTCAGCTAGTTATAGGCTACATTCATCTAGTATTAGGTTTTATTCAGCTAGTTAGGACATATTCAGCTAGTTATAGGCTATATTCATCTAGTATTCGATTTCATTCAGCTAGTTAGGGAATATTCAGCTAGTTATAGGCTATATTCATCTAGTATTAGGTTTTATTCAGTTAGTAAGGGCATATTCAGCTAGTTATAGGCTATATTCAGTTAATTTGTAAGTCTTATTCAGCTAGTTATGGGTTATATTCAGCTAATTTAGGGCATATTCAGCTAGGTTTAGGTTTTATTCCGCAAGTTATAGGGTATACACACTTTAATACAACCATCACAATAACACAGGTTATCAGACAATAAGTAGCGAGTCAAAGACAGCTCCGATTATTTTGTTTTTCAACGAGTGGAAAACAGTGAGTGCGTCGAAGTTGGATTGATTCATACAAGAACTAGAATCGTGTGATGCTGACGGACCTTCTCAATTAGGTATGTTTATTTTGGATGTGTGTTTCAATCTTCAGTCTTTTGACTGGTTTGATGCAGCCCTCTAATCCTCCCTGTCCTGAGCTAATAGTTTCATCACTATATAGCTATCACACCTTACATCCAAAGCAATCTGTTTAACGTATTCCAAGCGTGGTCTACCCCTACAGTTCTTGTCCTCAACCCTTCCTTTCATAACTAAGTTTGCTATTCCTGGGTGTCTTAGTATGTGTCCTACCAACCTCTCATCTCTTCATTAACGATTCCCAGAAACATCTCTCCTGTCCCATTCGTCTTAATACCTTTTCATTTGTTACCCAACCATTTGATCTTCATTTAAAATGATTCTATTCTCTTTTCAGCTGCGCCAAGCAGACCAAGTTTGACTTCCGTAGAGCGCCACGCTTCAGACAACTGCTTTCTAAAATGACTTTCTAATACCTAAATCTATATTCGATGTCAACAGATTTCTTCTGTGTGGAAATGCTTTCCTTGCCTGTGCTAATCTACTTTTAATATTCTTTTATGTTCATCACTAGTTATTTTGCTTCCTAAGTAGCCGGATGATGCAAAGTTCTCCGTATAAGTTACATTATTCCCTTACAAAAACTTTCACATTCCTCCTAGGCTCTAGAAACAATCTCGTAACCTTCACCTTAACGATAACCATTAATGAACATCTCTGTACATACTAGAGAGATGGGATGGTAATGAGACTTGGAGGAACGATATCACGCCTCTGTGCGTTCAAATAACGAGTCATGTTTGTAGAACCCTGACAAGCAGAGTGGATTCCCTTGTGATAACGTCATCATTGAATGAAATGCAAGTTATTTTTACTTTATAATTATACTAGCAACCCGACCCGGCTTCGCCCGGGAATAGTTATGAATGCATTACATGATAAGCGGTTTTTTTTTCAATGTCAATGAACAACGACCAATATCCGCTTTACGTCTCGGCATGATGGGTTAAATCACTGACTGGCCATTTAATGATATTATCATGGAGATGCATGTGCAGCAAATTCTTGTCAGACGTAATTTAAGAATGGCGAGGTGCATGAAACACCAATCCCCCTTCCATCCAATCTTAACTTGACTGTGAATTTTGCGGAACGAAAAGTTCACAGGCGAAATGAAGAAAAGTCGAGTTGCACTTCCAGGAAAACTCCAAACACAACCACTCTTCTCTAAAGTTTTTAACTCAACATGACTCGACAGTTTGCTGCTGGCTGTATCTGGGGCAATAAGCTCGTTCGCTAGCTAAGCTGTAACTGGTGTGATAGACTCGCCCCTAGCTGGCTCGTAAACTGTCGCCTCAGTAACTGAATGGAGATTGTTGAAAGAAATGAAAACGTAAAACACTTATAGTAGGCGATGTATTATAGATAGAGATATGCTCTTCCGGGCTTTCTTTGTAGAACTTTTCGTGGTGATTAATTCTTAAACTCACAGTATATTGATATTTTTAATGGTTTGTTCAGCGTAAGCTTAAAAAGCGCACGGACGCCAGATTTTTTTCGTTAGTGCTTGACTTCCTTAGGTTATAAATAAATTATTTTCTACAGAAACCTTCCTCGAGATATCCTTTACAGAATGGGGAAAACCGCATCAAAATCCATTCAGAGGTTCTCAAGATTACCCGTGACATCCAAGAATCGGGGACTTTGTTTTATAGAACTAAGTAGAGATTATGAGACAATCAGTATAATTTAATATAATATAATCCCCCTTCCGTCCAATCTTAAAATGATTGTGAATTTTGCGGAACGAAAATTTCACAGGCGAAATGAGAGTTGCACTTCCAGGGAATGGCGAGGTGAATGAAACTCAAATCCCCCTTCCGTCCAATCTTAACTTGACTGTGTTTCACAGGCGATATGAAGAAAACCCGAGTTGCACTTCCAGGGAAACTCCAAACACAACCACCCTTCTCAGTAGTCTTAACTCGACACGACTCAACGGTTTGCTTCTGGCTGTATCTGGGGCAATAGGTTCGCCCGCTAGCTAGACTGTAACAGGGATGATAGACTCGCCATTAGCTAGCTCGTAAACTGTCGCCTCAGTAGTTGAATGGACACGGTTGGAAGAAATTAAAACGTAAAAACACTAATAGTGGCCTATGTATTTAAGATACACATACGCTCTCTTGGACTTTTTTTGTAGAACTTTTAATGATGAACAATTCTTACACTCATAGTATTTAGATATTTTTAACGGTTTGCCCAGCGTAAGCTTACAAAGCGCTCGGACGCCAGTTTTTTTTCCACTTTTCCACTAAAATCGTTACAGCCCGGCTTCCATTGATCATAAATACATTATTTTCTACAGAAATCATCCTCGATATATCCTTTATAGAATGGTGAAAACCGCATCAAAATCCAGCCAGTGGTTCTCGAGTTTACACATAACATCCAAGAATCGGGGACTTGGTTTTATAGTACTAAGTACAAATTATAAAGCTTACGGGGCTCCGGAATGCACAATATTTTTGAAATGTACAAAATTTTGTTCTTGCACCATATTTATTCTACGTTACTTTTTAAAGATGACGATGAAAACATTTCTTAACAGACAAAGTGTCTTAGCAAAAACGTAAAATTAGGGAATTTCCTGAATTGTGCTAAACGTTGAAGAGCTAAAGGGCCCGAAAAAGTTTTTAATTGTTAGTCTTGGAGAGCTCTATCAGACTAAAACAACAAATTTCAAAAATCACTACCGGCCTAATTGCTGTTCAGGAAAGACAGCCTAAAATCTCTTGTTTCTTTACTCGTTTTGTCTTTGATTCAAATCCTAGCAGAATTTACTTATTTACATAGCCTAATTCTTTCTTTAACGTGTTCTTTGGTTCAATATGCTTAGATATTTTTTTTGATTTCTTGAAAAATCTTCACATGGGAAATAGTTATAAGGACTTAGGGTGAAACTCTGCATTGACTCACACAAGCGCTCGTTGTGGTAGAAAAGGCAAACTGCTAATCTAATCGACCAGATTTGGTTGAGTTTCCGGTGAACAATCAACAGTCTTCCGAGTGTCATCCTGCCGGCACCTCGTATGAAATGTTTAGTGTGTCCTTTACGTTAGGGGAAGTGGAGAAAACAACGAAAATTAATTACAAATGCACCAAAAAGGGAATGGTGTTCATGGAAGTTCTAGTCTATGACTTTAAAGGATGCTTTCAACATTCAGTTGCTTGCCTGAGGGGCTACAACTGTGGATTTGTTTCATATCTCATTCTTGATGCTACTATCACCACTATCCTGCATCCTATTAGTGAACCCACCAAAGAAAATTTTTTGCCCACTTTTCACATTTTGTAAAAATTGAGAAAAATGTAGACCTGTGACATCAATCCGGGCAAATGTCTGTCTGTCTGTGTGTGTTCCCCCCTCCTATCAAATCCTAAATGGCTGCAGCTATAGAAACCAAATTTGGTATGAGGAAAGAGCTATGCCTGAATATCGCAAGGGCATATTTGAAAAAGACGTCAGTGCTATCAACTGCTGAAAAATCACAATTGAAAATGTAGGTCTATGTTGGATATCTCGGAAGAAATGAATGGGAATTGTTCCAAAATTGACACACATATAGATAATATTACATCAGATTAATTTACAGGAGCCCATACATGAAAGTGTTGCCAACATGATTCTAATCCTGCTGATACGTCCAATCTTTAAATGCGTGTAACTTCCATACTATCTATTGGATTTCAACCAAATTTGGTATGTGATTTGCGCACCAAAGCAGACATGAATTTCCATTTTTTAGTGTCAACAGAGCTGCCAACTGATGAAAAATGCACTCTATACTGTACCCGATACCTAGTTTAGGCTATCGGCTACGCCAGCAGACATTAAGCTGTAGTTGAGGTTTTGAGAAGAGTTAGGAAAAGATAGCGCACCGATCGAGTCAAGAAGAATGTCAAGATGACGTAGGAGGTCTAGGATCAAGGAGGCACTGACATCTGTAAGAAGATGGAATTATGGATAGAGATGTGAAGCTTTATTAAAATTTGTGTGGAATATGGTAATTAAACATCTTAGAAGAGGATATATAACATGCATTATATGTGGAAATAATTGTAAGGAAGTTAGATAACCCTTAAGTTATTTTATAACGGAATAGCCGAGATGATGAGGGTTCGAGACTATAATCGTGACGCGAGAGCACAGTGGTGGGGGACAACACCACGTGTCTGCGCCAGGCAGATAAGAGTGAAGACAGTGCCAGCACATTCAGTGGAGGTCTGTCAGTCGAGCAAGTAGGATCGAGCTCTGTAGCGCAAGCCAGACGCACGGTGAAGGTCGCGTAGCATACCGAAACTGTCACGGCAGAGTGTAGGCGACAGTTTCAGCATCGCCGAGCAGCGAACGCCAAGCAGGTCATTGATCCAGGGGGACTTGCCGAGGAAGCAATCACAGACGGCCGGGATATGTTAGAACAGCACTGCAAGTAGTTGGAGACTTTATTACAAGCTACATTTCAACGCAGTTTGAACACAGTTCTTCTTATGAATAACATTATGACTATGCTTTTCCATAACGCATTCAAAGTTACTTTAACAATTTCAAGCAAGCGGAATGTTGTTAGCATAGGCACTGATGAACATTAGATCGTGCATTAATGAAATTTATTTCTTATGCAGTTTCATGAATTACCAAATACAGACAACTACAGGGTGTTTAATAAACTTGGACACTCTCATGTAAAATTTTATTTTACGAAAGTGAGACTTAGCAGTTATTGGAGATTGATCTTTCAATACTCAAACTGAACATTTATTGGAACAGTGGCATAACTTAGAAGAGGAGTAGGGGGTCCGCTGTTTCCATGAACATTTTCGAGAGGAGTTGGACAATATCCGCTATGGGTAATCCGAAGTTCAACATGTCAGAGTAGACGCAGATAGAGACAAGATGGCACCGCAGAGCGATGGATTCGATTCCTGACGAGAGGAGTCCACCAGCTGATTCATTTGGGATTTAGAAGGCAATCGTCATTTCATGGATGGAATGATATTCACGCCGATCTTTCGAGAAATTCATTATGTAGGGAAAATCGACGATCTTGGAAATTTAATAACAGCTGATTTTGAAAAGGTACTGTAAGAGTTGTAACTACCTGATACGATTATTTTCATGAATACTGGGCACACATGTATATTTTTCTAATAGGAGTGATACGATTATTAAGACATGGTTTGACTTTATATACTTCGAATTTGCTAGAATATGGAGTGACCATATGATATGGCAGGCATCATTATACGAAATTCTCACCATTGGTTGGCTTTATTAAGCAGATGTTTGGTCTTTTAGACATTTTTCCAGCTAGGATATTTTTCATAAATAGTTTTTTTTGTGTAACGAGTATTTCGAGCTCGTGATCTGCAATTGATTATCTAAAATTACTTCGTCAGTTCATTGCATACTAGCGAGTGTGTATTATTCATCAGTAGGGATTTTTTCCATTGGATTGTTTGGAGATATTAAGAAGTTATTCACTTTAGTGAATGAACATCGCTTTTATATGACAACTAGAAACTTGTTGATTCCTATCTGGTACATTCACTCATATAGTCTACGAGATGGGGTCTTTCGTATTTATACGATTGTATGGTGGTACTCATCTTACCCATCGTTCATGGCACTATCATCCAAGTCGACGGGGCGAGGTCTTTCGTATTTATACGACTGTACGGTGGTTACACATCTTACTCGCCATAGAGGGACTCATTTTTATCATCCGAGTGTACACGAGATTGTAAGTGAATCAAACAAGGAACTACTAGTCACATATCAGTCGAAATTTTGTTAAATAAAGTAACGATAAATGTCAGCAGGATTGCATTTAGTAATTCTTGTTTGCCAATCCAATATTTTGTTGCTATACTCTTTTGAGAGTAATTTTTAGTTTAACAGCTGTTATAGCTGATGCTTTGATGATTTTTATAATTGTGTTTGATACCTTTGAGAAGGATTTAAAGTAATTGAATCTTGTAAGATGAATCATTAATGGTCAGATTTATTTTAAGGCAGATCAGTATTGCAGATGTTGATATGAGATTATAGCACATTGGTGTTTTTCTGTGATGTGAGTTATGAAAATTGTAAGAGAATTTATGCTATTTGAAAGCAGATCTTAAATTACGGAGGTAATATATTTTTTCCAATTGTTTAAGAAGTTGTCTAGATGTGATCAGAGTAATTACAGTTATTGGAGATTGTGTGCGTTGATAATTTGAAGCCAGTTATATATTTTCTGTAGATCATGCAACATGGTTAAGTGGAGTTTGTGGTAGGCATTTTGTGGAAGTTGCCAAGTGATAGTAGCAATGTTGCTAATGTATTTTGAAGCAGACATGAGGTCGTCGTACCCAGTCTAGCGTATTTGTTGAGATTCATGCTGTATGTGCTGAATATTTATGGAGTTTTGTGGAATGATTATTGTATTCAAATGTGATATTTGAAGTGTTGAGGAAATGTAATGTCGTTGTGGATAGTTTGATCCAACGTGATGTCGTGGAGGCAATAATATTTTTTGGCATGATAAATTAAATACGAGATATAACTTGGAAGTGATAAAACTGTAAGACAACGTTCTATAAACCATATTAAACAATTTGTTAGGAAATTAAACAAATAAATGAAGTTGATAATACAAGATTTTCTGAAAATAATAATTAATGAAATAATGAAATGAAAATTAAGCATATTAACGATCTGACCTAATGAAATAAAAATCAGAATGACTAGATGAAATAATGAAAAACTAAATAACCAGAAGATTGAAATTTAAATAATTTGATAAATTAAATTTTGAAATGAATCAATGAATTAAATAAATAAATGAATTAAAGATTGGATAATTAAACTGATTGAAATAAATTAATAGACGATTGTGATGATGATGAATAACTGAATTAGAAGGTGATAATTAACTAAAGAAGCTGATGATTAATGAATTAATATGGAATTAAATAAATTTAATTGAGAAATAATTTGAAGGAATTGCAACTTGAGTTGAGAATTTAAATGATTAAATGGTGATGAATTAAGGATTCTGACAGGAATATGTAGAATTTTGAAGTGAGAATTAATGTGAGAAATATTTAATTTTGATGATGACGATAACGATGACCAATGAGCCATGAATTTTCTGTAGTTCACAGATAAGTGATTATGAATGACAATGTAAATAGCGTAAATTAATTATTCAATGTTTAGGAGCATTTGACTAACATGTTCAAAAGTTAAATTATGCCATGCAAACCATAAATTACTTGATATTTAATATGTGTGATTATAATATGTGTATGTTTAGACAGATTAATAATTTTTAAATCCACATTGATGATGTTAAATTAAAGAGAAATTAGGTCTCAGGTTTCACAAATGTCAGTGACAAAAGACATAGTGCTACAGTGATCCTGAGAACCCAAGAGAACTTTCGAGATTTTTCTTGTTATGTGGATGAAATATTTTTGGATTAGAAAAGAGATGGTTCGATTTTTGGACAATGACAATTTAACGTTGGCATTCGACCATACTCTCAGGTAGGAGTTATATTTAAAATGTCTGTCTGACTATCAAAGTAAAATAAATTTGTTTTTATCTTAGTTGTGATCTGATGATGGTGTGATGTTCCTTTTTCTTTCCTTGTCTTGAGTAAGGCTTATCCGGAAAGGAAGTGGTTTGCTAGGAATTCAGTTGATGGCGCCCATTTATATTTGCATTATTTCTATTAAACTTAAGCCCGTAACGACCCTAGAGATACTTTGTCTCGTGATACCCACTGCTTTTTCGATAACTCAGCTGAATTTCCGACACATTCCTTATTTGACTAAGGTTCATTTAACTCCGCTCTGTCCCGGAACTCCAGGAATGCGATGTTATAGCAGATGGGTCATCGCACCGACAGGACGAACGGGTACAGAGAGAGAGAGGGAGAATTGGCTTTATCCAACTAGTGGGGCTTCGATTTTGTTTATTCTATGGAATCACATCAGATTTAGATTACTGAGAGATTGATCTCAAGTTCATTTAATTGTGTTACAAAATTTATTAAACTTAGTCAGACAATGTACTTGTGTGCCCATTCCAGTGTTCATGTTAATCGTATTAGTATTATATCATGTTAGTTATAAGACATTTTTCCTATACCCAAGTGAATGCAGGAATTGAGACATTGTGATGTGTTGTTGTCTAACGTCTCTGTATAAAACGTATATTGAAAATATAATAATGTTGCTAGAAGATTTAGCTAAGGTGTTAGGAGAGTTACAGACAGGTATGTCTGGTATTGCAGAAACTATTTCTAAGATGGAAACGGAAGTTAAAGAACAAATTAATAATTCAGAATCTAGATTAGAAGCTAAATGTAAAGAAAATGTGCAAGCATTACAAACTAGTACTGAAGAAAATTTAAAATCATTACAGGCTAGTAACGAAGGCAATCTGAACGACAGTTTAAAGTCATTAGAGACTAGGCTACAGTCAACTAGTGAAGAAAATTTAAAATTATTACAGTCAAATAGCAAAGATGAGTTGATGTTATTAGAGACTAGGCTACAGTCAAATAGTGAAGTCAACTTGAAAGACAATTTTAAGTCATTAGAAGAAAGATTACAGTCAACTAGTGAAGACAATTTTAAATCATTAGAAGAAAAATTACAGTCTAATAGTGAGGATAATTTTAAATCATTGGAAGAGAAATTACAAGCTCGTAGTGAAGAAACTAACACTGAATTAGAAAACAAGTTAACTAGGTTAGAGAATAGTTTAACTTTAAAGAATAATTTAATTTATTAAGACGCGCTCGAAAGAGCATTAAACCTAAATCTAATACATTGATATTTAGTTTTCACTATATTCTCTTATTGTCTTTGTTCTTTTGCCACAGAGTATTATATGGTAACGGTCGCACTTCCTGTTGCACAATGAGCATATACAGTCTTCACCAGGTTGGTGAAACCTTTGAGTTCGGCAGATTTTATGGTGGAAGCCATGGGTAGCAAGTCTGGTTACCACATGCCTTTGGTCTTGCCCAGACATTGCCCATTGTCGGTCTATCATTGCGCTTGTGCCATAGAAATCGGGATCAATATCCTTCCTCTTCATCCATCGTGATTCGAGTAGCGCTTGGAATGGGCCTGTAGATGGTAGCATGAACTGAAGTCTTAAGTCCTCCACGAAGAAACTTTCCCTTGCCAATTCATATACTATCCTTGAGGGTGCATAATGAAATGCTGAAGACTTTACAATTAGACATAATTGCAGTAAACATGAAAGGAGAGGAAAATGTTCAAATATTAAGAAAAAATATTATTGAATTAGAAAGTAGAGGAGAAGAAAATATTTTTACTTTAAGAACAGACGTTATGTCCATACAGAAAGACATTAAATCAGATGTATCGAAGTTGAGATTCGACATCGATGGTTTAGTGGCAGATGTAGGCAAAATTCAAGAGTGGTCTACCGAAGTATCTTTCGAGACTAAAATTAAAGGTCTAGAAACGAATCTAGGTAATGAGATAAAAGATTTAAAGACAGTAATTGGGACCATTAAAGAGGAAGTCTTAGGAGAGGTCAATTCTAATTTAAAATCATTAGAAAATCAATTGCAGAAAGATATTAGGAAGATGGACGACGATATAGAGCAAAAGGTTAATGAAAACTTAACTTTGTTCAAAAATGGAGTCGGGGCAATTGTGGAAGAACGGTATAGTGAGGTCGATGCCGAATCAAAAGAGAAACGTGAAGGGTTAGATGAAAAATTAATCGCAGGTATGGCAAACTTAGAAGCGAGGTTTACGGAGAACAAGGAAGCGATGAAGATAGATTCAACTCTATTTAGAACAGATGTTGATCTGTTAAAGGAACAAGTCGCGTCAGTAAAGAACACGTGCGAAGGCAAAATTGACAAGTTAAAAAACGACTTAGACGAGAGTAACAAAACGCAGGATGTTACATCGTTAGATGAGTTGAAGACGCAGGTCAAGACCGTGGAGAAATTAGCAGAAGACTGGATAACTAAACTAGAATCCATGTTTAATAGTTTCACCAGCCAGAATATAACATCAGGGGAAACATTGATAAATCAGACAGCGATAGACCGCAGTATGACTAATCAAGAAGCGAGCATGGGAGAAGACCGTCAAATGCAACCGAATGTGACATTCGAAAGGGCCAGTTCAACCCCTCAGGATAATCCAAGTTCGAATAGAAGTACGTTGGGCCCAAGCGAACGATACTCAGGTCCAGTCACCATTATTAGAAACCTGGATGACAAGCCGAGAAAGTTTTCGGGAAATACAGGAGTCACACCAGTCGAATTTCTGCGAGATATTCGAGACTACATGGCGGAACATAGGGTAGCCAAAGAAAGAGAGATAAGGATAGTCGAACGCGCCTTAGATGGGTTTGCGCTTACTTGGTTTAGAGCGTTCAGAAGCAATTTTGCGAATATGGAGCAATTTGCCATAGCTTTCTTGAGGAGATTTTGGAGTGCCGAGGATCAACTTAACGTAAGAGCGGAAATGTACTCAAAGCGCTATTCTACGTCACATCCGACGCATTATGCCAATTATTTCACGTCACAGCTGGCTAAATTACAATTTCTGATTCCTCCATTGCCAGAAGAAGAGCTTTTGCAAGCTATAGCGAGACAGTTACCGATTGAGGTACAGCGATCACTAATAGCGTCGGGAGCCAATACACTTGAGCATTATGACGACATTTTACGGCGATTGGACTATACAAGCGCACAGGTTACGCCTAGAAATACCAGAAACGACAATAGAAACACGCAAGAAGTGAATGCGGTAGTCGTAGACAATGCAGCTCAAACGGACAGAAGGGATTCCTGGGAAAACCGACGGAACGAAGGGAATCGAGGAAACATCCGTAACGCTCGAGGAAATGATCGATATAGAGGACCATATGAGAGGCCATACGATCAAGAAGCAAGAGATAGCCGATATAGAAATTATAACCAGAATTCCAGATATCAAGACAGGAATCGATATAACAATAGATATCGGGGCAGAAATAACTGGAGCCAAGGTCAACAGTATAATGGGAACGATAGGCAGGATGGCCGAAGAAACGATCCTAACGACAGACGAGATAATCGTGGACATGAGAGGTCGAGGCAAGAAGATAGACAGCCTAGTGCACCAACCGAAGATACAGTGAGAGATGTCAATCGAGCAAGCACGAGTGGCGAAGGAAGAAACAAACGTCAGAATAACACGGAATTAAGATGCTAATCATTGGAAGTCAATCATCATTATTGAGAGTCAGAAAGAACCATCATGCTGAGTAAGGGAATTGTAGAGCTATCGTGTACATGTATTATATATAGAATGCCTGAGAGTGTATTTTTTTTCTCAATCCAGATTAAAAAAAGGAGATGTACGGGAGAGATGTACCCGATACCTAGTTTAGGCTATCGGCTACGCCAGCAGACATTAAGCTGTAGTTGAGGTTTTGAGAAGAGTTAGGAAAAGATAGCGCACCGATCGAGTCAAGAAGAATGTCAAGATGACGTAGGAGGTCTAGGATCAAGGAGGCACTGACATCTGTAAGAAGATGGAATTATGGATAGAGATGAGAAGCTTTATTAAAATATGTGTGGAATATGGTAATTAAACATCTTAGAAGAGGATATATAACATGCATTATATGTGGAAATAATTGTAAGGAAGTTAGATAACCATTAAGTTATTTTATAACGGAATAGCCGAGATGATGAGGGTTCGAGACTATACTCGTGACGCGAGAGCACAGTGGTGGGGGACAACACCACGTGTCTGCGCCAGGCAGATAAGAGTGAAGACAGTGCCAGCACATTCAGTGGAGCTCTGTCAGTCGAGCAAGTAGGATCGAGCTCTGTAGCGCAAGCCAGACGCACGGTGAAGGTCGCGTAGCATACCGAAACTGTCACGGCAGAGTGTAGGCGACAGTTTCAGCATCGCCGAGCAGCGAACGCCAAGCAGGTCATTGATCCAGGGGGACTTGCCGAGGAAGCAATCACAGACGGCCGGGATATGTTAGAACAGCACTGCAAGTAGTTGGAGACTTTATTACAAGCTACATTTCAACGCAGTTTGAACACAGTTCTTCTTATGAATAACATTATGACTATGCTTTTCCATAACGCATTCAAAGTTACTTTAACAATTTCAAGCAAGCGGAATGTTGTTAGCATAGGCACTGATGAACATTAGATCGTGCATTAATGAAATTTATTTCTTATGCAGTTTCATGAATTACCAAATACAGACAACTACAGGGTGTTTAATAAACTTGGACACTCTCATGTAAAATTTTATTTTACGAAAGTGAGACTTAGCAGTTATTGGAGATTGATCTTTCAATACTCAAACTGAACATTTAATGGAACAGTGGCGTAACTTAGAAGAGGAGTAGGGGGTCCGCTGTTTCCATGAACATTTTCGAGAGGAGTTGGACAATATCCGCTATGGGTAATCCGAAGTTCAACATGTCAGAGTAGACGCAGATAGAGACAAGATGGCACCGCAGAGCGATGGATTCGATTCCTGACGAGAGGAGTCCACCAGCTGATTCATTTGGGATTTAGAAGGCAATCGTCATTTCATGGATGGAATGATATTCACGCCGATCTTTCGAGAAATTCATTATGTAGGGAAAATCGACGATCTTGGAAATTTAATAACAGCTGATTTTGAAAAGGTACTGTAAGAGTTGTAACTACCTGATACGATTATTTTCATGAATACTGGGCACACATGTATATTTTTCTAATAGGAGTGATACGATTATTAAGACATGGTTTGACTTTATATACTTCGAATTTGCTAGAATATGGAGTGACCATATGATATGGCAGGCATCATTATACGAAATTCTCACCATTGGTTGGCTTTATTAAGCAGATGTTTGGTCTTTTAGACATTTTTCCAGCTAGGATATTTTTCATAAATAGTTTTTTTTGTGTAACGAGTATTTCGAGCTCGTGATCTGCAATTGATTATCTAAAATTACTTCGTCAGTTCATTGCATACTAGCGAGTGTGTATTATTCATCAGTAGGGATTTTTTCCATTGGATTGTTTGGAGATATTAAGAAGTTATTCACTTTAGTGAATGAACATCGCTTTTATATGACAACTAGAAACTTGTTGATTCCTATCTGGTACATTCACTCATATAGTCTACGAGATGGGGTCTTTCGTATTTATACGATTGTATGGTGGTACTCATCTTACCCATCGTTCATGGCACTATCATCCAAGTCGACGGGGCGAGGTCTTTCGTATTTATACGACTGTACGGTGGTTACACATCTTACTCGCCATAGAGGGACTCATTTTTATCATCCGAGTGTACACGAGATTGTAAGTGAATCAAACAAGGAACTACTAGTCACATATCAGTCGAAATTTTGTTAAATAAAATAACGATAAATGTCAGCAGGATTGCATTTAGTAATTCTTGTTTGCCAATCCAATATTTTGTTGCTATACTCTTTTGAGAGTAATTTTTAGTTTAACAGCTGTTATAGCTGATGCTTTGATGATTTTTATAATTGTGTTTGATACCTTTGAGAAGGATTTAAAGTAATTGAATCTTGTAAGATGAATCATTAATGGTCAGATTTATTTTAAGGCAGATCAGTATTGCAGATGTTGATATGAGATTATAGCACATTGGTGTTTTTCTGTGATGTGAGTTATGAAAATTGTAAGAGAATTTATGCTATTTGAAAGCAGATCTTAAATTACGGAGGTAATATATTTTTTCCAATTGTTTAAGAAGTTGTCTAGATGTGATCAGAGTAATTACAGTTATTGGAGATTGTGTGCGTTGATAATTTGAAGCCAGTTATATATTTTCTGTAGATCATGCAACATGGTTAAGTGGAGTTTGTGGTAGGCATTTTGTGGAAGTTGCCAAGTGATAGTAGCAATGTTGCTAATGTATTTTGAAGCAGACATGAGGTCGTCGTACCCAGTCTAGCGTATTTGTTGAGATTCATGCTGTATGTGCTGAATATTTATGGAGTTTTGTGGAATGATTATTGTATTCAAATGTGATATTTGAAGTGTTGAGGAAATGTAATGTCGTTGTGGATAGTTTGATCCAACGTGATGTCGTGGAGGCAATAATATTTTTTGGCATGATAAATTAAATACGAGATATAACTTGGAAGTGATAAAACTGTAAGACAACGTTCTATAAACCATATTAAACAATTTGTTAGGAAATTAAACAAATAAATGAAGTTGATAATACAAGATTTTCTGAAAATAATAATTAATGAAATAATCATCTGAAAATTAAGCATATTAACGATCTGACCTAATGAAATAAAAATCAGAATGACTAGATGAAATAATGAAAAACTAAATAACCAGAAGATTGAAATTTAAATAATTTGATAAATTAAATTTTGAAATGAATCAATGAATTAAATAAATAAATGAATTAAAGATTGGATAATTAAACTGATTGAAATAAATTAATAGACGATTGTGATGATGATGAATAACTGAATTAGAAGGTGATAATTAACTAAAGAAGCTGATGATTAATGAATTTATATGGAATTAAATAAATTTAATTGAGAAATAATTTGAAGGAATTGCAACTTGAGTTGAGAATTTAAATGATTAAATGGTGATGAATTAAGGATTCTGACAGGAATACGTAGATTTTGAAGTGAGAATTAATGTGAGAAATATTTAATTTTGATGATGACGATAACGATGACCAATGAGCCATGAATTTTCTGTAGTTCACAGATAAGTGATTATGAATGACAATGTAAATAGCGTAAATTAATTATTCAATGTTTAGGAGCATTTGACTAACATGTTCAAAAGTTAAATTATGTCATGCAAACCATAAATTACTTGATATTTAATATGTGTGATTATAATATGTGTATGTTTAGACAGATTAATAATTTTTAAATCCACATTGATGATGTTAAATTAAAGAGAAATTAGGTCTCAGGTTTCACAAATGTCAGTGACAAAAGACATAGTGCTACAGTGATCCTGAGAACCCAAGAGAACTTTCGAGATTTTTCTTGTTATGTGGATGAAATATTTTTGGATTAGAAAAGAGATGGTTCGATTTTTGGACAATGACAATTTAACGTTGGCATTCGACCATACTCTCAGGTAGGAGTTATATTTAAAATGTCTGTCTGACTATCAAAGTAAAATAAATTTGTTTTTATCTTAGTTGTGATCTGATGATGGTGTGATGTTCCTTTTTCTTTCCTTGTCTTGAGTAAGGCTTATCCGGAAAGGAAGTGGTTTGCTAGGAATTCAGTTGATGGCGCCCATTTATATTTGCATTATTTCTATTAAACTTAAGCCCGTAACGACCCTAGAGATACTTTGTCTCGTGATACCCACTGCTTTTTCGATAACTCAGCTGAATTTCCGACACATTCCTTATTTGACTAGAGGTTCATTTAACTCCGCTCTGTCCCGGAACTCCAGGAATGCGATGTTATAGCAGATGGGTCATCGCACCGACAGGACGAACGGGTACAGAGAGAGAGAGGGAGAATTGGCTTTATCCAACTAGTGGGGCTTCGATTTTGTTTATTCTATGGAATCACATCAGATTTAGATTACTGAGAGATTGATCTCAAGTTCATTTAATTGTGTTACAAAATTTATTAAACTTAGTCAGACAATGTACTTGTGTGCCCATTCCAGTGTTCATGTTAATCGTATTAGTATTATATCATGTTAGTTATAAGACATTTTTCCTATACCCAAGTGAATGCAGGAATTGAGACATTGTGATGTGTTGTTGTCTAACGTCTCTGTATAAAACGTATATTGAAAATATAATTATGTTACTAGAAGATTTAGCTAAGGTGTTAGGAGAGTTACAGACAGGTATGTCTGGTATTGCAGAAACTATTTCTAAGATGGAAACGGAAGTTAAAGAACAAATTAATAATTCAGAATCTAGATTAGAAGCTAAATGTAAAGAAAATGTGCAAGCATTACAAACTAGTACTGAAGAAAATTTAAAATCATTACAGGCTAGTAACGAAGGCAATCTGATTGACAGTTTAAAGTCATTAGAGACTAGGCTACAGTCAACTAGTGAAGAAAATTTAAAATTATTACAGTCAAATAGCAAAGATGAGTTGATGTTATTAGAGACTAGGCTACAGTCAAATAGTGAAGTCAACTTGAAAGACAATTTTAAGTCATTAGAAGAAAGATTACAGTCAACTAGTGAAGACAATTTTAAATCATTAGAAGAAAAATTACAGTCTAATAGTGAGGATAATTTTAAATCATTGGAAGAGAAATTACAAGCTCGTAGTGAAGAAACTATCACTGAATTAGAAAACAAGTTAACTAGATTAGAGAATAGTTTAACTTTAAAGAATAATGAAATGCTGAAGACTTTACAATTAGACATAATTGCAGTAAACATGAAAGGAGAGGAAAATGTTCAAATATTAAGAAAAAATATTATTGAATTAGAAAGTAGAGGAGAAGAAAATATTTTTACTTTAAGAACAGACGTTATGTCCATACAGAAAGACATTAAATCAGATGTATCGAAGTTGAGATTCGACATCGATGGTTTAGTGGCAGATGTAGGCAAAATTCAAGAGTGGTCTACCGAAGTATCTTTCGAGACTAAAATTAAAGGTCTAGAAACGAATCTAGGTAATGAGATAAAAGATTTAAAGACAGTAATTGGGACCATTAAAGAGGAAGTCTTAGGAGAGGTCAATTCTAATTTAAAATCATTAGAAAATCAATTGCAGAAAGATATTAGGAAGATGGACGACGATATAGAGCAAAAGGTTAATGAAAACTTAGCTTTGTTCAAAAATGGAGTCGGGGCAATTGTGGAAGAACGGTATAGTGAGGTCGATGCCGAAGCAAAAGAGAAACGTGAAGGGTTAGATGAAAAATTAATCGCAGGTATGGCAAACTTAGAAGCGAGGTTTACGGAGAACAAAGAAGCGATGAAGATAGATTCAACTCTATTTAGAACAGATGTTGATCTGTTAAAGGAACAAGTCGCGTTAGTAAAGAACACGTGCGAAGGCAAAATTGACAAGTTAAAAAACGACTTAGACGAGAGTAACAAAACGCAGGATGTTACATCGTTAGATGAGTTGAAGACGCAGGTCAAGACCGTGGAGAAATTAGCAGAAGACTGGATAACTAAACTAGAATCCATGTTTAACAGTTTCACCAGCCAGAATATAACATCAGGGGAAACATTGATAAATCAGACAGCGATAGACCGCAGTATGACTAATCAAGAAGCGAGCATGGGAGAAGACCGTCAAATGCAACCGAATGTGACATTCGAAAGGGCCAGTTCAACCCCTCAGGATAATCCAAGTTCGAATAGAAGTACGTTGGGCCCAAGCGAACGATACTCAGGTCCAGTCACCATTATTAGAAACCTGGATGACAAGCCGAGAAAGTTTTCGGGAAATACAGGAGTCACACCAGTCGAATTTCTGCGAGATATTCGAGACTACATGGCGGAACATAGGGTAGCCAAAGAAAGAGAGCTAAGGATAGTCGAACGCGCCTTAGATGGGTCTGCGCTTACTTGGTTTAGAGCGTTCAGAAGCAATTTTGCGAATATGGAGCAATTTGCCATAGCTTTCTTGAGGAGATTTTGGAGTGCCGAGGATCAACTTAACGTAAGAGCGGAAATGTACTCAAAGCGCTATTCTACGTCACATCCGACGCATTATGCCAATTATTTCACGTCACAGCTGGCTAAATTACAATTTCTGATTCCTCCATTGCCAGAAGAAGAGCTTTTGCAAGCTATAGCGAGACAGTTACCGATTGAGGTACAGCGATCACTAATAGCGTCGGGAGCCAATACACTTGAGCATTATGACGACATTTTACGGCGATTGGACTATACAAGCGCACAGGTTACGCCTAGAAATACCAGAAACGACAATAGAAACACGCAAGAAGTGAATGCGGTAGTCGTAGACAATGCAGCTCAAACGGACAGAAGGGATTCCTGGGAAAACCGACGGAACGAAGGGAATCGAGGAAACATCCGTAACGCTCGAGTAAATGATCGATATAGAGGACCATATGAGAGGCCATACGATCAAGAAGCAAGAGATAGCCGATATAGAAATTATAACCAGAATTCCAGATATCAAGACAGGAATCGATATAACAATAGATATCGGGGCAGAAATAACTGGAGCCAAGGTCAACAGTATAATGGGAACGACAGGCAGGATGGCCGAAGAAACGATCCTAACGACAGACGAGATAATCGTGGACATGAGAGGTCGAGGCAAGAAGATAGACAGCCTAGTGCACCACCCGAAGATACAGTGAGAGATGTCAATCGAGCAAGCACGAGTGGCGAAGGAAGAAACAAACGTCAGAATAACACGGAATTAAGATGCTAAGTATTGGAAGTCAATCATCATTATTGAGAGTCAGAAAGAACCATCATGCTGAGTAAGGGAATTGTAGAGCTATCGTGTACATGTATTATATATAGAATGCCTGAGAGTGTATTTTTTTTTCGCAATCCAGATAAAAAAAGGAGATGTACGGGAGAGATGTACCCGATACCTAGTTTAGGCTATCGGCTACGCCAGCAGACATTAAGCTGTAGTTGAGGTTTTGAGAAGAGTTAGGAAAAGATAGCGCACCGATCGAGTCAAGAAGAATGTCAAGATGACGTAGGAGGTCTAGGATCAAGGAGGCACTGACATCTGTAAGAAGATGGAATTATGGATAGAGATGAGAAGCTTTATTAAAATATGTGTGGAATATGGTAATTAAACATCTTAGAAGAGGATATATAACATGCATTATATGTGGAAATAATTGTAAGGAAGTTAGATAACCCTTAAGTTATTTTATAACGGAATAGCCGAGATGATGAGGGTTCGAGACTATACTCGTGACGCGAGAGCACAGTGGTGGGGGACAACACCACGTGTCTGCGCCAGGCAGATAAGAGTGAAGACAGTGCCAGCACATTCAGTGGAGGTCTGTCAGTCGAGCAAGTAGGATCGAGCTCTGTAGCGCAAGCCAGACGCACGGTGAAGGTCGCGTAGCATACCGAAACTGTCACGGCAGAGTGTAGGCGACAGTTTCAGCATCGCCGAGCAGCGAACGCCAAGCAGGTCATTGATCCAGGGGGACTTGCCGAGGAAGCAATCACAGACGGCCGGGATATGTTAGAACAGCACTGCAAGTAGTTGGAGACTTTATTACAAGCTACATTTCAACGCAGTTTGAACACAGTTGTGGTGTTTGAAGCCATATTTTCAGTGTTGCCTTAGTAAACAAGTGTTTAGTGCTTTTCAGTCGGTCAACACGAATGTACCCAAAAGAGATGGGTTATGCCCTAATCCTGAAATAAATTACATGAGATTAATAATACACTAGGATGACCAGTTTCGATCGTCAAGCGATCATCATCAGATCCATTACACTTAGGCTATAAAATCTATGTTTGAAATACAGGTGAAAATATTTACAATATGTACAATTATTTAGTTGCAGTATTGGTACTGCAACTGTCAGTGTATGCTAAATCCAGTATATATGTTAGGTGAAATGCTAAATGGTGATAGCTATCCGGAGATTGTACTTTAAGAGAGATTATATGGTTGTAAACTATGGTTAAACTATAAAATTTTAGGCTAACTACTTATCTGATTGTCTTCCGTACTACAGCTACTCGCAGTTTTCGTGTTTACTAGAACTCACTGTGCGGTCGACTGGTCGACCGCACAGTGAGTTCTAGTAAACACGAAAACTGCGAGTAGCTGTAGTACGGAAGACAATCAGATAAGTAGTTAGCCTAAAATTTTATAGTTTAACCATAGTTTACAACCATATAATCTCTCTTAAAGTACAATCTCCGGATAGCTATCACCATTTAGCATTTCACCTAACATATATACTGGATTTAGCATACACTGACAGTTGCAGTACCAATACTGCAACTAAATAATTGTACATATTGTAAATATTTTCACCTGTATTTCAAACATAGATTTTATAGCCTAAGTGTAATGGATCTGATGATGATCGCTTGACGATCGAAACTGGTCATCCTAGTGTATTATTAATCTCATGTAATTTATTTCAGGATTAGGGCATAACCCATCTCTTTTGGGTACATTCGTGTTGACCGACTGAAAAGCACTAAACACTTGAACACAGTTCTTCTTATGAATAACATTATGACTATGCTTTTCCATAACGCATTCAAAGTTACTTTAACAATTTCAAGCAAGCGGAATGTTGTTAGCATAGGCACTGATGAACATTAGATCGTGCATTAATGAAATTTATTTCTTATGCAGTTTCATGAATTACCAAATACAGACAACTACAGGGTGTTTAATAAACTTGGACACTCTCATGTAAAATTTTATTTTTACGAAAGTGAGACTTAGCAGTTATTGGAGATTGATCTTTCAATACTCAAACTGAACATTTAATGGAACAGTGGCGTAACTTAGAAGAGGAGTAGGGGGTCCGCTGTTTCCATGAACATTTTCGAGAGGAGTTGGACAATATCCGCTATGGGTAATCCGAAGTTCAACATGTCAGAGTAGACGCAGATAGAGACAAGATGGCACCGCAGAGCGATGGATTCGATTCCTGACGAGAGGAGTCCACCAGCTGATTCATTTGGGATTTCGAAGGCAATCGTCATTTCATGGATGGAATGATATTCACGCCGATCTTTCGAGAAATTCATTATGTAGGGAAAATCGACGATCTTGGAAATTTAATAACAGCTGATTTTGAAAAGGTACTGTAAGAGTTGTAACTACCTGATACGATTATTTTCATGAATACTGGGCACACATGTATATTTTTCTAATAGGATTGATACGATTATTAAGACATGGTTTGACTTTATATACTTCGAATTTGCTAGAATATGGAGTGACCATATGATATGGCAGGCATCATTATACGAAATTCTCACCATTGGTTGGCTTTATTAAGCAGATGTTTGGTCTTTTAGACATTTTTCCAGCTAGGATATTTTTCATAAATAGTTTTTTTTGTGTAACGAGTATTTCGAGCTCGTGATCTGCAATTGATTATCTAAAATTACTTCGTCAGTTCATTGCATACTAGCGAGTGTGTATTATTCATCAGTAGGGATTTTTTCCATTGGATTGTTTGGAGATATTAAGAAGTTATTCACTTTAGTGAATGAACATCGCTTTTATATGACAACTAGAAACTTGTTGATTCCTATCTGGTACATTCACTCATATAGTCTACGAGATGGGGTCTTTCGTATTTATACGATTGTATGGTGGTACTCATCTTACCCATCGTTCAGGGCACTATCATCCAAGTCGACGGGGCGAGGTCTTTCGTATTTATACGACTGTACGGTGGTTACACATCTTACTCGCCATAGAGGGACTCACTTTTATCATCCGAGTGTACACGAGATTGTAAGTGAATCAAACAAGGAACTACTAGTCACATATCAGTCGAAATTTTGTTAAATAAGGTAACGATAAATGTCAGCAGGATTGCATTTAGTAATTCTTGTTTGCCAATCCAATATTTTGTTGCTATACTCTTTTGAGAGTAATTTTTAGTTTAACAGCTGTTATAGCTGATGCTTTGATGATTTTTATAATTGTGTTTGATACCTTTGAGAAGGATTTAAAGTAATTGAATCTTGTAAGATGAATCATTAATGGTCAGATTTATTTTAAGGCAGATCAGTATTGCAGATGTTGATATGAGATTATAGCACATTGGTGTTTTTCTGTGATGTGAGTTATGAAAATTGTAAGAGAATTTATGCTATTTGAAAGCAGATCTTAAATTACGGAGGTAATATATTTTTTCCAATTGTTTAAGAAGTTGTCTAGATGTGATCAGAGTAATTACAGTTATTGGAGATTGTGTGCGTTGATAATTTGAAGCCAGTTATATATTTTCTGTAGATCATGCAACATGGTTAAGTGGAGTTTGTGGTAGGCATTTTGTGGAAGTTGCCAAGTGATAGTAGCAATGTTGCTAATGTATTTTGAAGCAGACATGAGGTCGTCGTACCCAGTCTAGCGAATTTGTTGAGATTCATGCTGTATGTGCTGAATATTTATGGAGTTTTGTGGAATGATTATTGTATTCAAATGTGATATTTGAAGTGTTGAGGAAATGTAATGTCGTTGTGGATAGTTTGATCCAACGTGATGTCGTGGAGGCAATAATATTTTTTGGCATGATAAATTAAATACGAGATATAACTTGGAAGTGATAAAACTGTAAGACAACGTTCTATAAACCATATTAAACAATTTGTTAGGAAATTAAACAAATAAATGAAGTTGATAATGCAAGATTTTCTGAAAATAATAATTAATGAAATAATGAAATGAAAATTAAGCATATTAACGATCTGACCTAATGAAATAAAAATCAGAATGACTAGATGAAATAATGAAAAACTAAATAACCAGAAGATTGAAATTTAAATAATTTGATAAATTAAATTTTGAAATGAATCAATGAATTAAATAAATAAATGAATTAAAGATTGGATAATTAAACTGATTGAAATAAATTAATAGACGATTGTGATGATGATGAATAACTGAATTAGAAGGTGATAATTAACTAAAGAAGCTGATGATTAATGAATTTATATGGAATTAAATAAATTTAATTGAGAAATAATTTGAAGGAATTGCAACTTGAGTTGAGAATTTAAATGATTAAATGGTGATGAATTAAGGATTCTGACAGGAATATGTAGAATTTTGAAGTGAGAATTAATGTGAGAAATATTTAATTTTGATGATGACGATAACGATGACCAATGAGCCATGAATTTTCTGTAGTTCCCAGATAAGTGATTATGAATGACAATGTAAATAGCGTAAATTAATTATTCAATGTTTAGGAGCATTTGACTAACATGTTCAAAAGTTAAATTATGCCATGCAAACCATAAATTACTTGATATTTAATATGTGTGATTATAATATGTGTATGTTTAGACAGATTAATAATTTTTTAAATCCACATTGATGATGTTAAATTAAAGAGAAATTAGGTCTCAGGTTTCACAAATGTCAGTGACGAAAGACATAGTGCTACAGTGATCCTGAGAACCCAAGAGAACTTTCGAGATTTTTCTTGTTATGTGGATGAAATATTTTTGGATTAGAAAAGAGATGGTTCGATTTTTGGACAATGACAATTTAACGTTGGCATTCGACCATACTCTCAGGTAGGAGTTATATTTAAAATGTCTGTCTGACTATCAAAGTAAAATAAATTTGTTTTTATCTTAGTTGTGATCTGATGATGGTGTGATGTTCCTTTTTCTTTCCTTGTCTTGAGTAAGGCTTATCCGGAAAGGAAGTGGTTTGCTAGGAATTCAGTTGATGGCGCCCATTTATATTTGCATTATTTCTATTAAACTTAAGCCCGTAACGACCCTAGAGATAATTTGTCTCGTGATACCCACTGCTTTTTCGATAACTCAGCTGAATTTCCGACACATTCCTTATTTGACTAGAGGTTCATTTAACTCCGCTCTGTCCCGGAACTCCAGGAATGCGATGTTATAGCAGATGGGTCATCGCACCGACAGGACGAACGGGTACAATACATTTTTATCCTGATCTCAATATATCAGAAAGTATGCAGGCTAACAGTTCTAAATTTTGCATACATATAGTACCTGCAAATGTAGGTTTAATTTTCAGTAACCGATATATAACAGTGCTGCCAACATGATTCTACGCGTTTAATGTTGTATCACATATATATATTTCATACTAATAAATGAAACCAGCCTCCGTGGCTTAGGCGGCAGCACGCCGGCCTCTCACCGCTGGGTCCGTGGTTCAAATTCCGGTCACTTTATGTGAGATCTGTGCTGGACAAAACGGAGGCAGACAGGTTTTTCTCCGGGTACTCCGGTTTTCCCTGTGAACATTTCATTCCAGCAACACTCTCCACTATCATTTCATTTCATCTGTCATTCATTTAATCATTGCCCCAGAGGAATGCGTCAGGCCTCGGCAGCCGGCACAGTTCATATCCTCGCCGCTAGATGGGGGCTTCATTCATTCCATTCCTGACCCGGTCGAGTCTGGAAGCAAGCTGTGGATTTTCATTTCACTAATAAATGAAGTTCTTTCAAATTTGGCACATATATATTTCATAATATTTAAATTTAAGTTTGAGCATCCAATTTATGGCAGTGTCGCCAACCTGATTATACGCATGGTGATAAATTCAATATTTAAATACATGTAACGTGCATACTATCTATTGGACCTCAACCAAATTTTCCATGTGCATTGTGGACCTTAAGGGATGGAACTAAGAATATATTTAGAGCCACCAGGTCTGCCAACTGTTGATATATGACCATTATAATTTTAAGAAAAGTAGGCTCTTTAGTTCGTCATGGAACTACTTGTTATTTATATTCATCATCATCATGATCTAAAGGCTAGGCCTCGTCGCTGCAACAGACATTTGTCTCTCACATGCTGAACGTTTCTAGTCAGCATACTGTTTAAATTGAAGTCCATGCATCACAGAATACAGATGAGCCTTGGTCAGGAACTCATTAAGACGTAGGATGTGTCCAACGAATTTTGCTTTCCTCTTTTCTATAGTAGTGATCAATTTTCTTGTTTTGGCTACTTCCTCGAGGACCCATTCGTTAATATTTTTCTCCGTCCAGCTTAATTTCAGCATTCTTCTCCACATTCACATTTCCGCTGCTTCAAGGCGTTGTATGTCCTGTTTCCTTAGAATCCAAGTTTCGCATCCGTATAACAAAACACTCTAGGCCAAACATTTTCATAAACTATTTTTCATTTTTAATGCTAATGTGCCTCTTACTTTCTTATTTATATTAGACGACACAAAAAAAGAAAAAAAGAAAAAGTAGGCTGCGTTAGAAGCTAGGATCAAGAGACATTGAAAAACAGAAAAATGGATGCTAATGCTTCAAATGGAAGAAGATGAATCCTATGGTACAGGCATGTTCTAAAAATTGGAAAAATCTTCAATTCCGATTTAAAACGTTCTTCTAAATATAAAATTACCCTTTATTTTCAGAACTTTTCAACATAGAAAAGTGAAATTTTAAGATGTAATTTATCCTTGTACACAAAAACCTCGTTTTTCCGGCCATAATTAATTTGGATTTCCGGATTATCCGGATCGAAAATAATAAAAAAAATATTTTTACTGTACAGTATTTCTTTTACGGGATCGACTCTTCTTGAATGTCTTTTACGTCAAGGATAGTTAAGGACAGGAATGGAAGTAATTCGACCACGGTCTATCAAAGGTACCGTCTCAGCATTAGTAAAACGTCTTCGTGATCGCGCTGCGCGGAAACGCTATAAAAATGAAAGACAGAAAAACTCACATATTAATTTAGTGCATAAAACAGAGTCGTAAATGTAAGAAAAGTGTTCTTATATTTTTTGGTACAATTTTATTGGAAAAAGAAGGAAATAATAGATTACCATATAGGCCCAACATGTATTTGTTTATTAGTTTTTTAAGGATTATCCAGATTTCCGATAATCCGGATCAGTTCCTGTGCCACTTAATCCAGATAAACGAGGTTCTTGTGTATTTGTTATATTTTAACAAGTTCGTTTATCAAAATTTACTTTTGTTCGATTTTGCCAGATGAAAGTGCTGTTTATGTTACGCAATTTAAAAAAACGTGAAAATTCAAAAAAATACACTTATATTAAAACTTACGTATGTTAAAGTAAGGAGAGAATTTTGAATAACACTCCTGAAATAAAATTCAATTAGTTAGTTTCTGAGGAAAAGATGAATAAAACGTCCCTTAAGACTTGAAATTAGGAAAAGATGAATAAAACGTCCCTTAAGATTTGAAATTAGGAAAAGATGAATAAAACGTCCCTTAAGACTTGAAATTAGGAAAAGATGAATCAAACGCCCCTTAAGACTTGAAATGAGAAAAAGATAAATAAACGTCCCTTAAGACTCGAAATTAGAAAAAGATAAACAAAATGTCCCATAGGATTTGAAATTAGAAAAAGATAAATAAAACGTCCCCTAAGATTTTAAATTAGGAAAGGATGAATAAAACGTCCCTTATGATTTGAAATTATGAAAAGATGAATAAAACGCCCCTTAAGACTTGAAATGAGAAAATGATAAATAAAACGTCCCTTAAGATTTGAAATTAGAAAAAGATAAATAAAACGTCCCTTAAGATTTGAAATTAGGAAGATGAATAAAACAAGACTTGAAATTAGGAAAAGATGAATAAAACGCCCCTTAAGACTTGAAATTAGGAAAATATGAATAAAACGTCCCTTAAGACTCGAAATTAGAAAAAGATAAATAAAACGTCCCTTAAGATTTGAAATTAGGAAAAGATAAATAAAACGTCCCTTAAGACTTGAAATTAGGAAAAGATAAATAAAACGCCCCTTAAGATTTGAAATTAGGAAAAGATAAATAAAACGTCCCTTAAGACTTGAAATTAGGAAAAGATAAATAAAACGTCCCTTAAGACTCGAAATTAGGAAAAGATAAATAAAACGCCCCTTAAGACTTGAAATGAGAAACAATATATATAAAACGTCCCTTAAGACTTGAAATGAGAAAAAGATATATAAAACGTCCCTCGTCGCCTCCGTAGCGTAGCGGTCAGCATGGTTAGCTGCCGCCCCGGAGGTCCTGGGTTCGATTCCCGGCTCTGCCACAAAATTTGAAAAGTGGTACGAGGACTGGAACGGGGTCTACTCAGCCTCGGGTGGCCCAAATGAGTAGAGGGGGTTCGATTCCCCCTCAGCCATCCTCGAAGTGGTTTTCCATGGTTTCCCACTTGGTCTTCGGGCAAATGCCGGGATGGTACCTTCTTCAAGGCCACGGCCGCCTCCTTCCCTCTTCCTTGCCTATCCATCGTCACCATCCCTTACCTTCCCTCATGAGACCCCTGTTCGCTTTGCAGGTGAGGCCGCCTGGGAGAGGTGCCAATCCCACCTCACCAGTTGAATCCCTTCCGATTTGATGTTCCCAGCTCTAGGACACTGCCCGTAGAGGCGGTAGTGGTGAGTTCCCTCGCTGAGTCCGTGGGTTCCACCAACCTGGAGGGTAAACGACTAAAAAAAAGTCCCTCAAGACTTGAAATGAGAAAATTATGAATATTAAGTCCATCGAGACTTGAAAAGAGAGAGAAGAAGGCACACGAACACCAATTTCCTGACTGACGCGCAGGAGTTCAAGATGATCGCACAATACCAGTCTACGGTTAAAGGCAATTCATCTTCCAATGTTATAGATGTAAAGAATCATGCTACGTAGATGAACCATTTTTAGCCTATTTTCAATTTTGAAAAAATAGGCTTATGAGATCACCTTTTGTCCGTGTGTGTGTGCGTGTGTGTGTGTGTGCATGTGTGTGTGATTCGTGTGTGTGTCCCCCCCTAATAAAATCGAAACGGCTGGAGCGATTTCAATGAAACTCGGGAAGTTCATAGCACTATTCCCGGCGACCTCGACCGTGCCCTTCAAATTTTGTTACGTCTCTCCAATCCAACATGGCGGCTGTGCGAAATATTTCACTAGCATTCAATATCTCCGAAACTATTACCGATATCACCCTGAAATTGTGTACGGTGATAAAGGGCACTACTAGATGTTCACCTATGAGACTTTCAAAAACCTGGTGACTACAAAACCAACATGGCGGCCAAGCGAAGTTGAGATATTTAAATAGACTTTTCTCGCGATTTAACTATCTAAATGTAATGAAACTTGGTACAGCAAATGTTTATACACATTGTAATGCACTGGAGTCTAATTTAGTTCAATTGTTTATATAACCTCAAAATGGCGGCTGTGCGAAATATTTCACTGACTTTCTATATCTCCGAAACTATTACAGATATCACCCTGCAATTTTGTACGGTGATAAAGGGTACTGATACAGGTATACCTATGTATATTTCATAAACCTGTAAAGTACGAAACGAACATGGCGACCAAGCGAATTTAAAATATTTTAATAGACTTTTCTCGTGATTTAACTCTCTGAGCGCAGTGAAATGTGGTACAGTAATTGATTTTGCAGATTGTAATGCACTGCCATCTAATTTAATTCAATTGCTTACATAACCTCAAGATGGCGGCTGTGCGAAATTTTAAAATTACGTTTTAATTTCTTGTGTCGTAATCATGCGATCGAAGTGAAAGTTTGAATAATGAACCTAGGCAATAATTGTCCTTGAATGGTACATAACTCTATGGCCTATACACATAACACTCCTAAATGGTGAGCTCCCGAAATATTTAGACGGTTCTCAATATCTATGAATCTTTTACAGCAACCAAACTGAATTTTTTAATGTTCATAGAGACTATGAACATATGTTCACCTATAGGACTTTCAGGAACCTGGTGAGCACAAATCCAACATGGCGGCGACGCGAAGTATAAATATTTAAATGGACGTTTCTCGCGAATTAACTATCCGAGTGCCGTGAAACGTTGCACGTTAAATGCTTATACAAATGTTGATCCACTGGCATCTAATTTATTTCAATGGTTTGCATTATCACAAGATGGCTGCAGTGCGTAATTTTAAAATCTCATTTTTACTTCTTGTTGTCTAATCATGCGATTGAAGTTTGAATACCACACGTACACAATAATCTTAATGTAATAGTACAACAAGAAGTTCCGTGAAGAACTATACAGCCTACTTTTCATGCCAATGATTATTCTACAGTATATGAACCTATCTAGAATAATGACGAAATTCAGTTGGTAATATCGAAATATCTAATTAGTTCAAAATATACCTGGTATGATGTAGCCTAATAGAGCACTACAGTTGGCTGCCCTGGTGACTGAATATATTCTTTGTTCCATCTCTTTAGGTACAGAATACAAAATTTGGTTGAAGTCCAATGGACGTTACTTGCAGTTAGACACTGGATCTTTCAGCACGCGTAAAAGCATGTTGCCAACAATACCATACGTGTGCTGGTCAGAAATAATCTGAAATATTATGATATCTTGTTGTGCCAATTTTGGATGAAATCCGTTTGTTAGTATAGAAGTTACATGTATTTTAAAATTGGATATATCAGCAGGCATAGAATCATGTTGGCAGCACTGCCTTGTATTAATTACTCCAAATTAATCTAGAATGTCAGATACTATACGTGTGCAAATTATAGAGCTGTTGGCTTGCATACTTTCTCATATATTGATATTAGGGTTAAAAATATAGACAGCATTTATTAACAGTTGGCAGCCCTGATTGCTCTTAACAATACTTATAGTCATATCGGTTATGGTACACATAGCACATACGAAATTTGGTTGAAATCCAACTGATAGTATATAAGTTACATGTATTTAAAAATTGGTACTATCAGCAGGCTTATAATCATGTTGGTAGTACTGACGTATATAAGTTACTCCAAATTAATCTAAAATGTCAGAATATACGTGCGCATAGTTTAAAGTTGTTGGCTTGCATACTTTCTGATATATTGGTATTTGGAAAAGAAAATAGAGAGAGCAATATTATTAACAGTTGGCAGCCCTGGTGGCTTGTAAGAATACGCCTAATCATATCCGTTTATGTACAGATATTACATACAAAATTTGGTTGAAATCCAATTGATAGTGTAAAAGTTATATGCATTTAAACATTGGACCTATCAGGAGGCTTAAAATTATTTTGGTAACACTGTCATGGTTGGCCTCCTGGAAATTAAACTGAAATAGTATTATCTACATGTGTACCAATTTTGGAATAGCTTCCATGTATACCTTGCAAGATATCCAACATGGAGCTCAAATTTCTAGTGCGTTTTTTCAGCAGTTGGTAGCACTGACATCATTTTCAAATATGGACGTGAGATATTCCGGTGCACATCTTTACTCATACTAAATTTGGTTTTGATTGCTGCAGCCGTTTAGGAGTTGATAGGGGGGGACACACACACAGCCAGACAGACAGAAGGACAGACAGACAGACAGACAGACAGACAGACACACATTTGCCCGATCTCATAAGACTACTTTTTTCCTCATTTTTGCAAAATGCGAAAAGTAGGCTAAAAATAAAAATCCAACCTGGCGACCATCTGAAATATTTAGACGGTTCTCAATATCTACGAATCTGTTACAGCAATTAAACTGAAATTTTGTATGTTGATTGTGGCAGTTAACATCAGTAGGATATATGAAAATAGGCTGTATAGTTCTTCACGGAACTACTTGTTTTATTTTTATTAATGAAGCCAATGGTGATTTATTTTATTTTCAGGACTGGTAAGGCAAGGGATTTTGGAAAGAAATTGGGCGTGGGCCTATTGAGAGGAACTGCCTCACGAAATCAATTTTCAGGACGGCCAAGGTGGGAATTGAACCCACGCTCTCCCTGTGACAGTGAAGCACGAGTTAGTGCGTTGGCGTTCTAAATCGGGCAGCTTCGGTGGCGTAGATGGTAGCATGCTGAGCTTCTATGCCCAAGATCGCGGGTTCAAACTCGGCCGAAGTCGTCAGATTTTTTAGGAGCGTTAAAAATCCCTCAGTATGCCTTCCTTTGGAGGGGAAGTAAAGCCTGCGGTCCCATGTCATAGATTTATGGCATGAAATAAGAACCTTTCACTAACTACACTTGTGTGAAGCCAAAATTTGTAGGTTAGAATAATTGATAACGCTCTATTAGTTCCAATGTTCGCCGCCAGGTGCTGACTACGATGCCATCTATTAGTCAAGTCCGCAAGCTAGGTGTCGTGGACGGTAGCATTTGGTAGCAAAATAGGAACTACTTGAAATTATTGTCTGCAGTCCTTAATTGAATTAAAGAAAACAGATAAAACACACAGTAATACAGCCATCACAATTAACACCGGTTATCAGACAGATTCTACACACACGGGGCTACATGACCGCGTAGTCACAGCCTCTAAACTAAGAAACCAACCAATCAGCGTTTTCGAACAATTTTCATTTCAATTTCGTAACTAGTGTTAGTTGTTGTTGATTCATTTTACTTTATTTTTTAATTTACCGTAAATCATACTGGAGGTACGAAAGGCCCACATACTTATTTTATGCTTTGTTTAGAACAACCACTTCCAGAAGGGTTGAGGAAAGAATCGAATCCAGCTCTTCTGAGTTGTGCCTCACAATGCTTGAGTGTACCTCATTCCAGGCCTCAGACCAGAATTAAATTCTTTGGTGGATTCGGGATTCGAACCAGGTAAGAAGCGACAGTCAATAATGCTAGCCACTACACCACGAGGTAGTCTAATGTACTTGTGTACAATTTGTACAGTACACGACCTAATAGCTGAAATGCTCTATTTGTCGGTGGCTTCGGTCGCGTAGTTGGTAGCATGCTGAGCTTCTATGCCCAAGATCGCGGGTTCAAACCCGGCCGAAGTCATCAGATTTTTTAAGAGCGTTAAAAACACTCAGCATGCCTTCCTTCGGAGGGGAAGTAAAGCCGGCGGTCCCAGGTCATAGATTTATGGCATGATAAAGAACCTTCCACTAATTACATTTCTGTGAAGCTAAATTAAAAGTTAGATAGGACTAACCGTCTTAGGTTCCAACGTTCATCGCCAGGAGCTGACTGGGGTGGCATCTAGTAACCAAGTTGAGAACTAGTTGTCGTTGACGGTAGCGTTTGGTAGCAAAAGTTGGAACTACTTGAAAATCGAATGTCTGCAGTTCTTACTTGAATTAAAAACAGATAACACACACTATTACAGCCGTCACAATTAACACCGGTTATCACCATGATGCTACCCTTACCCAAAGTACACGGGGCTAAATGACCGCGTTGTCGCAGTCCCTAAACTGAGGAACCAACAAACCAACCAACCTTGTCATGAATACATATTTAATGCCATTAGTGATTTTGGAGAGAATGTTGATTTCAATAAGTCGATCCATAATTCATTTAGGAAAGTGGAAAGAACTCTAATTAGTTTTTTGAACTCACAGTCATTATAATAGTTAATTCATCCGTAATGAATGTAGTGAAAGAGGGTAGGGGCGGGGGGGAGGGGGAGGGTAAGGGGGAGGGGGGGGGAGGTGCTCGTAATTACATTCTAAGACTTTATCTCCACCAACCAGGCTTCCTGAGTAATAACATTAAGGCCATTTAAATTTAAAAGTTGGATTACTTAAAATGCAAATATTGTTGTGCAATTATTATGATGCTGCAACATCATGGTCCTATAGCCCCGTGTATTTGGATGTGCGAGTGTAGAGTGTATTATTGTGATGGCTGAACTAGTGTGTGTATTTGTAAATTGGGGATAGGATTGTAGTTGATTCATTTAGGGGGTACGGCATCGTGGTCATGCAGCTCCATGTACTTGGGTGTGTGTGTGTGCGGGTGGAATTTGTGTGACAACCTGTGTTATTGTGATGGCTGTAGTAGTGTGTGTATTTGTAATTTAGATGAGGGATGGGAAGGAGGCTGCCGTAGTCTTAAGTTAGGAACCATCCCGGTATTTGCCTGGAGTAGAAATGGGAAAACCACTTCCCGGATGGGTTAGGTGGGACTCGAACCCTCCTCTTCTCAGTTTTGTCTAGCCGTAAAAACCATCCGCCACATAAGCTTTCAAGTGTATCATCCCCGACCCCGTTGGAAACGGGTATAATGAGGGATAGACACACATGCGCAATTCAGTGTATATATAGAATTTGTCTGATAACATATGTTATTGTGAAGTCTGCACTAGCATGTGTATTTGTAAATTAAAGTGAGGAATGGGAATGAGACAGCCATGGCCTTAAGTTAGGAACCCTCCCAAAATTTGCCTGGAGTAGAAGTGGCAAACCACGGAAATCCATTTCCAGAATGGTTAAGATGGGAATCAAACCCACCTCTTCTCACGAGGCTCAGTGGACCCCGTTCCAGCACTCAGACCAGATTTTTTTTTTATGTCAGAGCCGGGAATCAAACCCTGACCTCCACAGTGACAGTCAAGAGTGCTAGCCACTACGGGATAGGATTGGGAAGGAGGCGCCCGTGGCCTCAAGTTAGGAACCATCGCTTCATTTGCCTGGAGTAGAAGTGCGGGAGAAAACCACGGAAAACCACTTCCAGGGTGAAACCCTCTTCTTCTTAGTTTTGCCTCACGAGGCTGAGTGTACCCCATTTCAGCCTTCAGACCACAATTAAAATTTCTTGGCAGAGCCGGGAGTCGAATCCGGACCTCTGGGGCGGCAGCCAAGAACTCTAGCCGCTACACCACGAGGTGGCCTAAAATGCTATTAAACATTACGCATTGGCCCAGTTTCCTTTACAGATTGTCCGCTTCGTAGCGTAGTGGCTAGTATTCTTGGCTGTGGTTTCGGAGGTCCGCGTATATCAGCTCTGAAAAGAAATGTAACTCTGGCCTGAGGGCTGGAATGGGGTACACTCAACCTCGTGAGGCAAAACTGAGAAGGGGAGGGCTCAATTCGTACCTTAGCCATCCTGGATGTGGTTTTCCGTAGTTTCCCATTTCTACTTCAGGCAAAAACCGGGATGTTTCCTTTATGGACACGGCCGCTTCCTTCTAAATCCTCACCTGAACTACAAATACACACACTAATACAGCCAATACAATAACACAGGTTTATCGTGTTGGAAGTCATTTTCCAGTGTTGCCTTAGTAATCGAGATTCAATATTATTCAGTCGGTCAGCACGATTATAATAGGTGGTTCGTTAACCCTGAAAAATAATTATGAGAGATTAATAAAGTGAGTTCGGATTTTTAGGTAAATAAATATTTTTTTTACGTAAACACATATTTTAAACATTTTGTCTATAAATACATAAATTCCTGCTTTTCACTTATTAGCACATAAAAAGGTATAATATTTACATATTTACATATTCAGTTCATTGCATTTTTGTTCTGTTAATTTAACAGAGAAGAACCTGTGGGCAATCTAATCTTCATGCAGAGCGTATATCAGCTTGCAGCTGTGTTTTTCTTATCTTGTCGCCCCGTCCCACTCACTGTGGAAGCCGGTGATTTCCTTGTCCATAGCCATATAGCACCACGTGCTAGACCTTCCCCCTCCATCTACATGGAACCAGTGTCACTCACATGCATTTCATTTCAGGCACTGTGAAGTGTAAGGCAGTTCTACGATTCCTTAAGTAAAAGCAACTACAAGTTATCGTCTGCAGCAGTATGTTGCAGAATTTAGGATAGTTATTTTACTTCTGATGGGGGCGTTCTGTTCTGCCAACCATGTGCAAAGCAATCAAGGCTGAATAGCGATCTCAAGTTACACCACACCTCGAGGGCAAGAAACATATTGCCGCAGTTTCGCGCCTTCAGAAGAAGTGTTTCGCGGTAATCGTCGGTCATTTGTGATGGACAACCTGAAGGTGTATCTCGTTGTGTATTGTAATTGTTCAGCAGCCATTGAGGCTTAGCATAAATTGCACTCATGAGTGGTGCATATTGTTTATATTGTAGAAGAAGTTTCTTGCAAATATTTGGGCGTTCACGTAAGGAATGATATGAAATGGAGTAGTCATGTAGGATGTGTAGTTTCAAAAGCTTACAAATCCCTGCACTTTGTAATGAGGGTATTAAAAGGAAGTAGTACCTCTGCTAAAGAATTAGGCTATTTGTCACTTGTAAGACCTATTCTGGAATATGCCTCGGCGGTTTGGGATCCATATCAAGTAGGGCTCATCAATGAGTTGGAAATGGTACAAAGAAAGGCCGCTAGATTTGTGCTCAGTGACTTTAATCCCAGGAGCAGTGTGAGCCGTATGTTAAAGAAACTTGGGTGGGAATCACTGGAGGCTAGGAGGATGAAATCTAGACTCTGCGCTATGTACAACACGTATACAAATCAACCAGCATGGGGTGAGCTTAGCAAACGATTGGGAAAGCCCACTTACATGGGTAGGAGCGATCATCCTTTCAAAGTTAAGGACCGACCACAGCGAACAAATTATGGTAAATATTCTTTTGTAAACCGTGCCATTGATAACTGGAACTCTCTACCTGCCGCAGTCTTAGAGCCTTTTCCCAAACATATAGGTGTGTTTAAGAAAAGGCTGACTATTTGTGTAAATACTCCAGTTTAATTGTTGTATAATTGTTATTGAATTGTTATATATAATTATTTATTTGTTATGTATATCCAATTTGCCACCGGGGGACACACCCCCCATTGCAAATGAATGAATGAATGAATGAATGAATATTGTCAATAATAAATTAACTTGTAATTACAGTACATATTTTTACCTTTTTGTCACATATTTCAGGTATTTAGCCTATAATACATAAAAAATAAATATTTTCCTTATTTTTAGCACCTAAAATCCGGGCCCTATTAATAAATACATGTAAATCTCATGTAATTTGTTTTTCAGGATTAGGGAACCATTCATTACAATCGGGTACAATTGTGTTGACCGACTGAAAACATTACATTTAAATAACACAGGTTATCGCACAAATTTCCACACTCACCCAAGTACACAGGGCTGAGTCACCTCGAAACCCAAGCCCCTCAACTAAAACAATAACAACAACAACAACGCTACTCTCACAGACCATGTTGTTGAAGATTCGTCGAGGATCTTTGCGACATTGTGGTTATTTGTCCCCGTGTACTTGGGTGTGTGTAGGATTTGTCTGATGAAGGAAAACAACTTTAGGATGTTTGAGGAATCAAATTTACCTGTTGTCAGGTCTAGATCACGGTCTAGACTCAAACCAAGATATATTTCTTGGCTGAGCTGGGACTAGAACCCGGATCTCCGTGGTGACAGTCAAGAGTGTTAGCCACTACGCCATCAGGTCGACACTCACAGACAACAGGCGGAGCGAATGAAATGTTTCTTGAGCATAATTAATATGTTCTCTCCACATTGACCTAGGGCGTCCTTGTGGTAGTCCTCGGGGTAACCTGCGCAGGCCGATGTGAGCCGACGCCCTCCGATAAGCTGCCGACGGCACCTGCTGAAGCGTCGTGTGCCAGTTGACACCGGAATCCTTAACCCTCTGGAAGTAAATTCGTGTGCTTATACTCACCCGCGCAGCGTCGTACAGCATGGCCGTGGTAAGTCAATCTAATCACAAGTTACTGACACACACACTGACTGAAAAACATGGGATATGTAATTAATGAAGTCGTTCAGGAATTAGTGGAACATGATTTGCATTCGATTATCTCTGTTCAAAAATACGTAATACACCGATCTAACAAAATCTTCTAAGAAGTTGTAAGTTTTATACGTAAAGCACTGGGAACATTCAATTGTGGTAAATACTTCGTCAAATGCTGCACAACACTTCATAGCTTGTGTGGGAGAGATAATGTCGCAAAGCCCCTAAATGAATCAACAACTGTACCTTATTGTAGGGGCTACGAACTCGTGGGCATGTAGCCCCATGTATTTGTGGGAGTGTGTGTCTGGAATTTCTGTGATATGCGTTATTGCGTTGGCAGAACTAGTGTGTGTGTATTTGTAAATTAGGGATATGATTGGGAAGGTGGTGGCCGTGGCCTTAAGTTAGGAACCATCCCAGCATTGGCGTGGAGTGGAAAATCTCAAGCCACTGCAAGAATTTATTAGAACCGCATCGTAGTGTACGTATTGTGCCCTTTTAACATTCTAGGGCTAACCATATACCTTCATACAAACGATAGTGTAGTGGCAAGCATTCTTGATGGTCACTCTAGAGGTCCGAGTTCGATTCCCGCCTTTCCCAAGAAATTTTAATTCGGGTCTGAGGCATGTAACGGGGTTTACTCAGACAAAGCTGAGCAGAGGAGGGTTCGATTCCCACCTCAGCCATCCTGGAAGTGGTTTTCCATGGTTTCCCATTCTACTCCTTTCAATAACCTGGTGAGCACAAATCTAACATGGCGGCGACGCGAAATTTAAATATTTAAATGGACGTTTCTCGAGATTTAACCATCCGAGCGCAGTGAAACTTGGTACAGTAATAAAAAAACTCAGCAATTCTTCTAGGTTTGTGCCGTGTCTTGTGTCAAGTAGTGCAGTTGCACTCTACATAATGGGAGGTAGCGCGTAGTTCCTTACTCCTGTGGGGGTCCGAGCGGGAACACCAAGAGCCCACTGATGAGCCAGATTGGTGTCCTAGGCGAAACCCCACACAAGATACGGCACAAACCTAGAAGAATTGCTGAGTTTTAATAAACCGGCCGTGAAGGCCAGCATCTTTTTGTACAGTAATGCTTATACAAATTTTAATCCACTGATATCGAATTTATTTCAATTGCTTTACTAACCACAAGATGGCGGCAGTGCGAAATTTTGAAATCTCTTTTTTTAGCCTATTTTCTTTTATGAAAAAAAAAAGGCTTGTGTCCATGTGTGTGTGTGTGTGTGTGCATGTGTGTGTCCCACCTAATAACTTCTAAACGGCTAGAGCAATCTTAATGAAACCTGGTGAGATCATAGTACTGTTTTGGTAGACCCTGACCGTGCCCTTCAAATTTTATTACGTCCCACCAATCCAACCTGGCGGCTGTGCGAATTATTTCACCGGCATTCCGATATCACGCTGAAATTTTGTACGGTAATAAATGGTACTACTAGAAGTTTAGATATGGGACTTTCAAAAACGTGTTAACTACAGAACGAACATGGCGGCCAAGCGAATTTGAAACTTTTAAATAGACTTTTCTTGCGGCGTAACCAATCAATCGCAATAAAACTTGGTACAGCAAATGTATAAACACATTGTAATGCACTGACATAAAATTTAGTTCAGTTGTGTACATATCCTTAATATGGCGGCTGTGCGAAATATTTCACCGGCATTCGCTATCTCCGAAACTAGTACATGCAATGTTGTACGGAGATAAAGGGTACTACTAGAAGTTCAGCTATGACATTTTCAAATACCTGTAAAATACAAAGCGGACATGGCGGCCAAGCTAAGTTGAAACATTTTATAGACTTTTCTTCGCGATTTCACAACCTAAGCGCAGTGAAATATGGTACAATATATATATAAAAATCCAACATGGCGACCAACCAAAATATTTAGACGGTTCTCAATATCTACGGATGTATTACAGCAATCAAACTGAATTTTTGTATTTTGATAGGGGCAATTAACATAAGTAGGATATATGAAAATATGGAACTACTTGTTTTTCTTGTATCTAATCATGCGATTGAAGTTTGAATAATACAACTACGCAATACTCTTCATGTAATAGTACATAACTCTATTGCCTACATACGACTATATAAAAATCAAACTTGGCGACCATCTGAAATATTTAGACGGTTCTCAATATTTACGAATCTATTACAGCAATCAAACTGAATTTTTGTATGTTAATAGTGGCAATTGACATAAGTAGGTTATATGAAAATAGGCTATTTAGTTCTTCACGGAACTACTTGTATGTTGGACTACTTGCGCCAATATATCCGCGAGTACGCATTCATTATATAACGCAAGTTGAATGAAGTCTATGGAGCAGACGAGGAGATAATATTGAAAACTGGAGCCATGGAAGCAGATTCCCATTTTCATAATTCATTTCTCCCCCTTTCTGTCGAGCTGTCTTCCCGCAGGACACCATAATTGAATGTCAAGCCACTGGATTGGAATATATGGCGCCACGGGCTCCTGCCTTTCTCGTAGTTCAGCAAAACTTGCAGTAGCCTACTTGATTTATAATAATAATAATAATAATAATAAATGAAATTTCAAAAAATTATCTTAAAAAAATTCGAACAGCTATAATCTTGGATCTTTTAAACACTTAGGCTAAGGTGAATCACGTTTTTGTTAAGGTATGTTTCACTGGATTAGGTCACCAGAAAGATCAATTTATATATTTTCATTTTAACTAACTTATCCGAACGCAGTGAAACTTGGTACAACAAATGACTATACAAATTGCAATGCACTGACATCTAATTTAGTTCAATTGTTTGCATAACTTCAAGATGAGGCTAAGCGAATTTTTAAAATTAAGTTTTTATTACAGTACTTGTGTTCTAGTCATGCCATCGAAATCAACGTTTGAATATTGAACGTACAGAATAATCCTCATCTATTAGTACATAACTCTCTGGCCTACATATGTATATTAAAATCCAACATGGCGACTATCCGAAATATTTGGACGGTTCTCAATATCTATTAATCTATGAAAGCAACAGAACTAAAATTTTGTATGTGTATAGAAGCTATAAACATAGGTTCACCTATGGGACGTTCAATAACCTGGTGAGCACAAATACTACATGGCGGCGACGCGAAATTCAAATATTCAAATGGATGTTCTTCGCAATTTAACCATTCGAGCGCAGTGAAACTTGGTACGGTATATGCTTATATAAATTTTAATCCACTGGTATCTAATTCATTTAAATTATTTTCATAACCACAAGATGGTGGCTGAGCGAAATTTTAATATCTAGTTTTATTTCTTGTGTCCTCACCACAGCCTGCTTCCAGTCTCCGACCGGGTCAGGAATGGAATGAATGAAGCCCCCATCTAGCGGCGAGGATATGAACTGTGCCAGCTGCCGAGGCCTGACGCACTCCTCCGGGGCAATGATTAAATGAATGACAGATGAAATGAAATGATAGTGGAGAGTGTTGCTGGAATGAAATATTGACAGGGAAAACCGGAGTACCCGGAGGAAAACCTGTCTGCCTCCGCTTTGTCCAGCACAGATCTCACATGGAGTGACCGGGATTTGAACCACGGACCCAGCGGTGAGAGGCCGGCGTGCTGCCGCCTAAGCCACGGAGGCTGGAAGCAGGCTGTGGATTTTTTCATTTCTTGTGTCCTAATCATGCGATTGAAGTTGGAATAAAACACCTACACAATAATATTCATGTAATAGTACATAACTCTAAGGCCTAAATACAAAAATCCAACATGGTGACCATCCGAAATATTTAAACGATTCTCGATATCTACGAATCTATTACAGCAATCAAACTTAAAATTTGTATGTTGATAGAGGCAATTAACATAAGTAGGATATATGAAAATAAGCTATTTTGTTCTTCACTGAACCTAGAACATCAAGTGCATTTTGTGTTGCATGAAAAAGATCATCTATGGTGCAGGAAGATGGGCACAATGGACACTGAAGCATATGCTGCATAGTTTCTTCTTCACCACAGTCACATGTGATGTTGCTGGCATCGATACAGCCCCATCTTGCTAGATTGGCTTTAGATGTGCCTACTCCTGTCCTCAATCTGTTCAATGTCTTCCACACAGACCAGTCTTCATGACAGCCAGGTGGCAAAGTTCTGCAACTGTCATATGTCCTGAGATGACGGGGACCTTGGCTTTCCAAAGCCGTACTCTCGCTGTAGTAAGTGATCCAGTTAGTTCCTCGAAGGAAGCTTTCTCTTGACTTTTGTCTCTGAACTGGAGGTGTATGGCCATGTAAGGGTTGGGCACTTCGGTGCTCCACTCTACGCCTCTCCTTGTTCGCAGCAATTTTCCTTCGATTACAAGGTGGGGCAATTCCTCCAAGACAGTAGAGTTGTCAACTGGAGTAGACTTTAAACAGAAAACAAATGAAGACTCCACGGAAAATACGGGGTAAGTCACATTATGTACATTTTTCAGGAGAGCGAATTTAGACTTTCAACAGTAAAAATAAATACTTAAAACACCCCAATTGAGGGTAAGCAATATAGTATTTTTGCCAAATTTATCTATATATATAAAAATCAATGTAACGTGATAGTTTGTCTGTGGGTATGTCTGTATGTCTCCTATGCGTTCATTTACCATTCGTCCGATTGCGATGAAACTTGGGTGAGATGTTGAGTACACTCCAAGGAAGGTTTCTGACTTAGTAAATCCATTTTACAATAGGTAGCGCACGCGTAGATTCAACAAATGAGCGACGATGCGCGAAGCATTTCAACAATGTCCCGTATGCATTCATATACCATTCGTCCGATAGCTATGAAACTTGCGTAAAATGTTGTGTACACTGCAGGGAAATTTTCTGGCTTAGTACATCCACTTTACAATAGGCAGCGCACGATTAGATTCAACAAATGAGCTACGACGCGCGAAGCATTTCAACAAAGTCACGTTTGCGTTCATATACCATTCGTCCGATAGCGATGAAACTAGGCTGAGATTTTGTGTGCACTCCAGGGAAGGTTTCTAGCTTAGTAAATCCCTTTAAAAATAGGTAGAGCACGAGTAGAATCAACAAATGAGCAACGACGCGCGAAGCGTTTCAACAAAAGTCCCATATAATTTCATATACCATTCATCCGATAGCGATAAGACTTGGGTGAGATGTTGTGTACACTCCAGGGAAGGTTTCTGGCTTAGTACATACATTTTACAATAGGTATCGCACCAGTAGATTCAACAAATGAGCGATGACACGCGAAGCCTTTCAACAAAGTCCCGTATAAAGTCATATACCAGTCGTCTGATAGTGATAAATGTTTGGTGAATTGTTGTGTACACTCCAGGAAAGGTTTCTGGCTAAGTAAATCCATTTTACAATACGAAGCGCACGTTTATATTCAACAAATAAGTGACTACGCGCGAAGCGTTTCGACAACGTCCCGTATACGTTCACATACCATTCATCCGATTGCGATGAAACTTGGGTGAGATGTTGTGTACACTCCAGGGAAGGTTTCTGGCTGAGTACATCCATATTACAATATGTAGCGCAGAGTAGAATCAACAAATGAGCGACGACACGCGAAGCGTTTCAACCAAGTCCCGTATGCATTCATGTACCATTCGTCCATAGCTATGAAACTTGGGTGAGATGTTGTGTACACGTCATGGAAAATTTCTGTCTTAGTAAATCCACTATACAATATGCAGCGCACAAGTTGATTCAACAAATGAGGGACGACGCGCGAAGCGTTTCAACAACGTCCCGTATAAGGTCATATACCATTCTGCCGTTAGCGGTGAAACTTGGATGAAATATGGTGGACACTCCAAGGAAGGTTTCTGGCTTAGTAAATACATTTCACAGTAGGAAGCACACGAGTAGATTCGACAAATGAACGACGACATGCGGAGCGTTTCAATACAGTCCCCTATGTCTTCATATCCCATTAGTCCGATAGCGATGAAACTTGGGTGAGATGTTATGGACACTTACGTGACGGTTTCTAACTTAGTAAATACATTTTACAGTAGGTAGCGCACGAGTAGATTCAACAAATGAGTGACGGAGCGCGAATCGTTTAAACAAAATCAGGTATGCGTTCATATACTATTCATCCGATTGCGATGAAACATTGATCAGTTATTGTGTACCCGCCAGGGAAGGGGACTTAGTAAATCCATTTCACAATAAGTAGCGCAAGAGTAGATGCAACAAATGGGTGACGACGCGCGAAGCGTTTCAACAAAATCCCCTATTGCGTTCATATAACATTCTTCGATTGCGATGAAACCTTGATGAGTTATTGTGTACACGCCAGGGCAGGGCTTCGACTTAGTAATACATTTCTCAATAGGTAGCGCACGAGTAGATTCAACAAATGAGTGACAGCGCACGAATCGTTTAAACAAAACCCCGTATACGTGCATATACAATTCATCCGATTGCGATGAATCATTGATGAGTTATTGTGTACACGCCAGGGAAGGGTTTCGACTTAGTAAATCCATTTCACAACAGGTAGCGTACGAGTAGATTCAACAAATGAGTGACAGCGATGAAACTTTTGAAAGTTGTTGTGCATGCTTCCACGAATGGTTCTAAATTAGAAAATCCATTTTACGATAGCTTAGAGGCAGTTAACATGTTGTGTATCCAAAAGCACTTCAAGAAACAGAATTTCAACGCCAACACTTTCTTTGGTTGGCATTGCAACGCATGCCGGGTACAGCTTGTTTCTTATAAAGAAAGACCAGTCTTCATGACAGCCAGGTGGCAAATCGATTAAAGTAAATGTAAAACAAACAACTCAAGTTAAATTATGAAAGACGTGAGAGGATATAAGACTTTCTTTCCGTTTCCACTAAAAATAAAAACCTCTGTATCTCGGTGACATCCGCATTATTTGAAATTAATTTCAACTATTTGTAGTGGCGATGGCTGGCCACCAGAATGCGCCATTAACTCATTTTCAAAATGAAATAGACTTGTCCCATTCCTTCCGTGGGATCTTCAAATCATAAGGCTACATTGTTAGTTACTTATTTATGGTGACACGTGCTATATATGGGCTATACAACCACGATGTCGCAAAGCCCATTAATGAACCAACAACAAAAACAACGCAATAAAGCACTGAATTCTACGACCGCCACTTCTGTAAGCGCTCTGTTCGATGGAGAGATAAAAACCTCCATGCTACAACAAAGAGGCTAATTAGGAATAGACTACGTGGGTTGTCACCCGCATCATATCGGTTGATAGCCAAAGGAAACAAGAAACAGCTTCCCATACATTGGAATACAGTGGGACATCTTACGCTATTTAAAATTTAAAAAAAGTGACAGTCGTCTGAAAGACTAGACTTTGTATCATTTTAAATGCTGCAAATGCTGAAAAATGCTAGAAAGACTCTTGACGTATTAGAGAATTATCTGCATAATACTTATCTTGCTTTAAAATACTTTACCTTGTTTCAAATTACTCGCGAACGGCAAGTGCAAATCAAGGGCAAAGCAAGGTCAAGCGCGCGGGATGCCGTCACGCTCACCAGAGCGCGCGGGGACGTGCCCCTTCCATTCAGTCTAAAAACACTTATAGTGGGCGATGTATTGAAGATAGAGGTATGCTCTCGCGGACTTTTTTGTAGAACTTTTCATGCTGACCAATTCTTACGCTCATAGTATATTGATATTTTTAACGGTTTGCCCAGCGTAAGCTTAAGATGCGCACGAACGCCAAGTTTGTTTTCGACTTTTTCACTGAAATCGTTACTGCTTGGCTTTCTTTCATCATACATAAATTAGGTTCTACAGAATCTTTCCTCGAGATATCCTTTACAGAATGGTGAAAACCGCATCAAAATCCTTCCGGTGGTTCTCGAGATTACCCGTGACATCCAAGAATCGGGGATTTTTGTATTTTACTAAGTAGAGATTACCGACAGTAGTGGCTACGCTGGCTAAAGCGCAGCATTAGGTCATGGGGCCAAGCTCTCTGCTGACGTCGGTAGAGCGTGGGTTCGAGCCCCATCGTCGGCCGTCCTTGAAATGGTTTTCCGTGGTTTCCCATTTTCAACACCAGGCAAATGCTGGGACGGTACCTTCTGACAGGCCACGGCCGCTTCCTTCCACATCCTTACCCAGTTTCATTCACCATCATTCATTTCATCTCTCATTAACTCCTCTCATGAGGTTGGCGTCAGGAAGGGCATCCGGCCGTAAAAACCATCGCCACAAAGACTTCCATCGCATCTCATCCCTGGCCCCGTTGGAAAAAACGGGAATAATAAGGGGTAGACATACATACATACATACTAACGAAGTAGAGATTGTCGGGGAACACATGCAACAAGTGGTACTATGACGTCACACACCTCAGTGCATCTGGGTACATTTCGTCCCGTCACCGTAACGTAACGCCAGACCCCAGCGTAACGACGAAGTCGACAAGATCATTTAAAATGATAAAATCCACGATTTAAAATGTAGATGATTATTCTCTATTTCATAAGTTAACTGGGACCACCTGGGGTGCCAATGCAACAGATCCACAGCCCTGGCTCTCTCGTATTCGGTCGCGGAATACTGTCGTTCTACCTGGCTTAACAGTGCTCACAACAAAATAGTTGACACAGCTCAATCAATGTGCCTCATCACAGGATGCATTCGTTCTACTAATAGGCCTACTCAGTGGTTTCCGGTTTTAAGTAATATTCCCCCACCACATTTAAGAAGATGTCAGTCGTTGCTGAACACCAACAAAGGAATCGATACGAATCCACTATTACCAATACATGCAGAACTTCCAGTTCTATCCGCTCATCAATTAAAATCCAGACACCCGTCGTGGCGAACAGCAGATAGCTTGCTGAACAACAACTTCAATATCAAAGTTTCCTGGATTAATCAATGGCGGAAACTAACTTCCCTAGCACACCATGGATTGGGAAAGACCATGAGGGTTTCACTTATCTACGCGTTACTGGTGCTTGTTGAACCAGATTAGAACTGGCCAGAGCAAGTGTGGAGGTATAGGTTACTACATCAATGGGGTTGGAAGTCCTCTCCAAATTGCGACTGTGGAGAAGAGAAGAGGACTATAGATCACATAACGCTTGATTGTTCTCTCAGAGCCTTCAGTGGTACACTGGAAGATCTACACAGGCTATCTCAAGAGGCTCTTGACTGGCTTCTCCATTTGGATCTGCAGTTGTAAATTAATCATTTCAGACTGCGAACTTGAGATTATGTATTATTTTCTATACAGTATTTGTAAATAGCTATGTATCACTTCATCATACGATAAATAAAATAATAATTATTCTTTATTTTCTCAACTTACAGTTGGTAACATGACACCACAAACAATGCTTGAACACGGAAACGAAAGCATATACACCATTTGTTTACAGGACATGTTTTGCTTATTGTCAGGTCGTCTATCGAATCTCCGGAGCTTTCCCACATATTTAGTTACACCCTGAATAGAGCATGTTTCCGGCTCCCCCAACATCCCTGATGCCACATTGACATCAAACCCATAACATTGTTATTATGCATGTACTGGGGTTGATTTTCAACTCACTTCTATTTTCAACTTTATACTGTATTTTTATTTCCCCCTGTACGTGTATTTTATTGTATGTCGTAACCCAATAAGGGCTATTTTTCTTGTTTTAATATGTTACTGATTTGTTTTACAGATTGGCTGAGTCAGAGCTATCTCGAGATACGTGACCGGTAAGTCTACTACATTCTACTTACATGTAAATTTACACAATTTATCTTCTAAATCTAAACACATAAAAAAATTGCAACAAGGGACGTTGTCGAAACCATATCAAATAAAGAAGTCTTCATTTATATGTATGCTGACGGCATGGTATTAGTTTCACAATCGTACCAACAGCTTCAGGAAGCGTTTGACAAACTGGTCACCCAGGCGGACAGGAACAGCCTGAGCCTGAATGCACAGAAAACAGTCCAGAGGAGGGAAACCTCCTGCGACAGCACTCAAAAAATGCCAGATTAAGGAGCTTATTGGGGTCAACTCTTACAAATATCTTGGCGTGACCTTGCAAACGAATGGGAAAGTTTTCGCTAAACACATAAGAGGAAGAGCATCTGCAGCGATCATGGCGATGAACCAAATTAAACGCATCCGTGAGCTGTCCTTAGAGACGAAAATAGCCCTTTTGCACATCAAGATCTCTCCCATCATGACTTACGCAATGGACATTATTTGGGAGCATCTCTCAAAGAGAGATCTAGCTTTGATAGAAAGTATGAAAGCGGCGTACCTCAAAAAAGGTTCTATGTGTATCCATAAACACTCCATCACGGTTAACATACGAACTAACACGACAGCCGTTTTACATAGAGGAACTACGCATGAGAGTGTCAGTGCCTTCTACACCTCATTATCAAGCCTTGCTTCACGTGCTGTACGAGAAAAAAAGCAAGTATATGGCCAGACTTCTATCGTACTGATGACATGATCAACCAAGAATGGATGAATTCAAGCTACGAACTGCGTCATACGCTTAGCAGTTCATGGATTCCACCACAAGCTGTGCCATAGGAAGACGTTCCATGAACCAAACGCAAACAGTACTGTATATGTGGACTGTGCGGGAAAAAGTGTGAACGCTATCACGCGGAGATATGCGTCAAAAGAGCAATGAATCTTTTGGATCTGTGTACTTAACACTAAAGTTTTTATATATGCATATTGTGCGATATTCCGTTAATAAAAAAGTTTTGTATTTTGCCATGGAGAACAGTGAGGATGAAAGAGTGGACGGATTTATTTATTAAGCAGTGTCCACGCCTGCTCTACGCAATTGAGATCGTGAGAATAGGCAGGCCATTCCATTCTGTGAATACCATTCTTCTGAAGAAAGGCCAGCTCTGTGCGGGCGAGCGTTATCGTCCACAAAAGTGTAATTTGGGCCGAAATTGTCAGCATAGCCTTTCACTACAAGTGCCAGGATAGTATCCCTGTAACGTATGCCGTCATACACCCTGGGATGTACACAAGAGGGGTTCAGCGACCATACATGATGTCACCCCAAACATTGCATCACCTCCTCCCTGTTGGTATCGGTGTCGCATGTATTGGTCGGAATTTTTAAGAGCATTAAGAATCCCTCAGTATGCCTTCCTTCGGAGTGGAAGTAAAGCCGCTAGACCTATGTCATAGATTTGCGGCACGTAAAAGAACCTTCCACTAACTACGATTGTGTGAAGCTAAATTTGTAGGTTGGATTTGATTAACGCTCTATTATGTTCCAACGTTCGCCACCAGGTGCCGGTTGCGGTGACATCTAGTAGCCAAGTTAGCAGCTAGGTGTCGTTGACGGTATTATTTGGTAGCAAAAGTAGGAACTACTGTACTTGAAATTGATCGTCTGCAGTCCTTACCTGAATTACAGATAACACACACTAATACAGTCATCACATTTAACACCGGTTATCAGACAGATTCTACACAGACCCAAAGTACACGGGGCTACATGACCGCGTTGTCGCAGCCCCTAAACTTAAGAGCCAACCAACCAGATTCTATATACGTTCACTGGGCCGTCTCCACACTCGCACAGTTCTATCCTCATTGACACAGCCGATATACACGCACGCATCAACGATTGATGATGATAATTGTTGTTTTAAGGGGCCTAACATCTAGGCTATTGGGCCCTAAGCAAGAACGACTCATGGGTTTCTGACCACTACTACTCTTGGCCAGGAATATGCAAACCTTTTTTAGAAGTGTGTAGTATGTTAGATCTACGAAGGTGGATCAAAAATGTTAGTTGCACTAACGCGCTGCAGCGCGCTGTGTGTCGCAAACATGGGCACAGCAGAGAAAGGGACAGACACTGCCCACACGTCTGTTAGGCAGGTCGCTGTGGTGTCTCGTCTTGTATGGTGTGAAAAGCGGCCAAAAGCAATGGCGCGTCGACTAGACGTTCACTCCAAATATGAGGTGCGTGTGACAATACGATTCCTATGGGCCAAAAGGAAGAATTGCACGGAAATTCTTCGTGAAACTAGTGCAGTGTATGGGGAGCGGGCCATTTCCCGGCAAGGGATCGTAATGTGGTGTCAGCAATTCGAAGCCGGACGTACGGATATCGCGGACGAATATCGCGAGGGCAGGCTCGCAACGTCCACGACCCGTGCAAATGTCAACAGTGTGAATGCGATCATTAGACAGAACGGTGGCCGACGTTCCCAGACCGATGAGGAGGTGAAGGCCGCTGTCTCCGTGTGGTTGCAGAACGCTGGAGGAACTTTCTATGCTTCCGGCATCGACAAGTTGGTTGTGCGTTCGCAGAAATGTTTGGAGTCTCTTGGAATCTATGTGGAAAATGACGTTACACTGTATGTCGTTATAGGCGTGTTGCTGTTGTATAGGTGGTGTAATAAATGGCCATAACTGGGAAGTGCAACTTATTTTTTGATCTGCCCTCGTATTATCCATTACTGACCCTGACGGACCTGAGGACGCTAGAAGCAGTGAAGTCGCTTCCTGAAAGCTACCCTGGGAATATCCAAATACACAAAATCTAGACTTGCGTAAGAACTTCCTAAGGAGACTTTCTTCATTGAGGACCACCGAGCGAAGAGAGCGCTACCATCCACTGACGCCTGTGAAAACTAATGCAGGACAGAGTGAAGAAGAGGGAAGAAATCTGGTTCGAGTTTTACTCAATGGGGCCATGATAAACAGGACATGGACAGACTCTAACCAAGACCTTCGCCACTTTGTAAACTCGATGGCGGTAAAGGAGTAAACTGTGTAACACCGGGTACTTCCATGACCCAGACGACTTCTGTGTATGCAATGCTGCCGATACCACGTAATCGGGGATCATCCCTTGTGATATTTTGTACAAGTGAGAGGTGACGCGTGATTATTCCAGTTTGTAAACAGCATTGGTGGTTGGTTCCTCAGTTTAGGGGCTGTTACAACGCGGCCATGTAGCCCCTTGTACTTTGGGTGTGTGTAGAATCTGTCTGATAACCAGTGTTAATTGTGATGGCTGTATTAGTGTGTGTTATCTGTAATTCAGGTAGGGACTGCAGAAGATCAATTTCAAGTACAGTAGTTCCTACTTTTGCTACCAAATAATACCGTCAACGACACCTAGCTGCAAACTTGGCTACTAGATGCCACCGCAACCGTCACCTAGTGGCGAACGTTGGAACTTAATAGAGCGTTAATCAAATCTAACCTACAAATTTAGCCGGGTTTGAACCCGCGATCTTGAGCATAGAAGCTCAGCATGCTACCAACTACGTCACCGAAGCCACCGTAGTAATCAACATTATGCACAATTTGTGCGCTCTATCTTTAATATAATTACCCTACATAATGTATATTTAATAAACGTAAATTTGTAAGCGATGAGTGGCTTAATGGATAGCCTAAGCGATTTTAGAATTTAACGGGTTCATTCTGGTTCCGCATTGATAAACTAATTAGTCTAAACAGGTTGAAAGTTCCACCTGATGAATACTTTATTAATAGAGATCACTGGGTGGTCATTAATGGGACATGTTTCGGGGCCTAAATATTATTATTGGCCCCTTCATCAGCCGCTATGATAGAACGATACAAGAATATTTTTTGCGTAGCACATAAAATTCCCTTAGGAATGAATCTTGTATGGTGCACCATAAAGAAAGATTGAAACATTTACGCCTAATATGAGTTACGGTATGTCAAAAGTCTTATGCACTACTGTAGGTCTATAAACATTTTCAATGGACGCCTCACCATACCGGTACCATACATTTGTGTCTTCTATAACATCTAAAGTACCACCGTGAGGCGTCGAAACATGTCCCATTAATGACCACCCAGTGATCTCTATTAATAAAGTATTGATCAGGCGGAACTTTCATCCTGTTTAGACTAATTAGCCTAAGTGAGTTATTTAATTACACCGGGCATAGAAACAGTCTAGACGTGGTTCGTGTAATATTGGTATCACTTTGTTGAAACACAGAGCAGGCTCTCAGTATTCATGACGTGCTATTCTCCAGATGTCTTTATAATTCATTGATTGCGGCGCCCCTGGGATCCCTTGGCCACATGTTCCCGCCACGGGAATCAGAATAAAGAAACACAAACAGTAATTGGGAGTCTTCTTCTCTCAGAGTTGTGAGCACAGAAGTATCCCCGGCGGCTTCGGTGGCGTAGTTGTGTGACAGATCTGGGATCTGAACAGACACTCCTCATAATTAATAGTTTATCTTATGTAAGTTAATCGGAAAGTGCCCAGTTAAGGAATAGAAATTAGTATGGTTCGGATGTTAAGTAAAAGTCATATTTTTTTCCTGAGCTCATTTTGACAAAAATCTGAAAAATAAATTTGAATGACGGGTCCCTGACCACGTTTAAAACAATTTGATGTTGCCTATAAATGCATATTTCGGCCATTTTTATTGTTTTGGTCATAGTTGGTCATATTTTAGTGATATAAGGTCATATTTGGTTATAATTTCTGCATATTTGTTTAAATTGAGGCGTCGTTAACAAGGTACGTGTCATCTGCGTCGAGTTTCAAACACAGGATTTCCGAATAGTGTAGTAGAAGTATTTTTCTTTCTTTTCCCGGAACAGGCAGATAGCTTTGAAGACCTGATTCCAAGAAGGCGCAATAAACTTCCTGTTAGGCAGTGTCTTCTAACTTACGCGGACGTATATCATAAAGCAAACTAATACTTCATATTTTTTTGTTTTCTTTTAGGAAAACCGAGCAGGAACTGCATCTCAAGGATATGATACTGAATGAATGTTGAACATTTTAATGTACTGTAGCTCTCTGTCAGTTTGTATGATTAAATGTGTCTGGTGTATTATCGCTGATCACGTTTTCGCACTTAAGACGTTTACTGTATGTTATTGATACTCTACCTATCCCAAAAATTCATGTCATATTTCGTAATTTTTTAGGTCATATTTTATAGTTTTTAGGGCATATTTTGTACTTCTTTAGATCTTAAACTTCCGAACCCTAGAAATAAGTAACCAGGCTGTTGTCTGATGCCATTGTGCTCAATACGAAGCAAATCCTACTACGATGTATAGGCCATTAAGGAGCGACACGGTATAACGTCGAACTAATGCATTGATTAGAAATCGACAGTGATCTAGGTGGCGGTGACTGGCTATATACAAACTTTGGTAAAAGTTCTTTTCTTATATAATTGTTTGCTAGAGAAGTGATTCTTTATTGGAAATATCTGTTCCCGAAGGAAACAGGATGTAAAATTGTCCGATTGAGCTATGTACATTAACAAATTCACAACGAAATTTGATAAAATGGTCCGGCTAGCTCAAAACAGTTGCCAGCGTTTCGCCCCAGTGTACCAATGGGCTCTTCAGTTGGTTATGGGACACCTCACCAAGACGCGTGGCTAGTACATACTGTGAAGGCCGCTGCAAGGCAACTGTTTTGAGCTAGCCGGACCATTTTATCAAATTTCGTTGTGAATTTGTTAAAGTACATAGCTCAATCGGACAATTTTACATCCTGTTTCCTTCGGGAACAGATATTTCCAATATGGATTAGCAAGGTAAGCTAACATTATTTTTGAAAGGAAGGTTTGACTTCCGTAGTACATTGGCGCTGCTCGTGGCGACATTTTGTGCCTTGCAGCGGCCTTCACAGTATGTACTAGTCACGCGTCTTGGTGAGGTGTCCCATAACCAACTGAAGAGCCCATTGGTACACTGGGGCAAAACGCTGGCAACTGTTTTGAGCTAGCCGGACCATTTTATCAAATTTCGTTGTGAATTTGTTAATGTACATAGCTCAATCGGACAATTTTACATCCTGTTTCCTTCGGTAACAGATATTTCCAATATGGATTAGCAAGGTAAGCTAACATTATTTTTGAAAGGAAGGTTTGACTTCCGTAGTACATTGGCGCTGCTCGTGGCGACATTTTGTGCCTTGCAGCGGCCTTCACAGTATGTACTAGCCACGCGTCTCTGTGAGGTGTCCCATAACCAACTGAAGAGCCCATTGGTACACTGGGGTGAAACGCTGGCAACTGTTTTGAGCTAGCCGGACCATTTTATCAAATTTCGTTGTGAATTTGTTAAAGTGATTCTTTGTTAAAAATTTGACGATATTTCACATGTCCTGGTGACTTGTATCTCTAAATAATGGAGATGTGTCCATGAATTGATGCTTTGAGAGATAAAGCAGATATGTCGCAAGTTTGAGGAACATAAAGTATATCTGTACATAATTCCCCAACCACAAGTAAGCCTAGGTAGCCAATGGAACATGTAATGTACGGCACTTTCCGTATAGTAATTTATATATTGATTCATTGAATATAATAACTTTTCTTTCTATCATACTCCGTAGTTGTTATTTTGTGATTTCCATATTTATTCTTTCAATTTATTATTTCTACAAGAGGGGGAGGGGGAGCGAGGGGGGTTGCCATAAGCAAGTTCTATTGTCCTTCTGCCCTGGAGGAGAGATTTCGTGTTCTCTATTTCATTCTCATTGAGTATATGAGTGGCGCCCAATTATATTTGTGTGTGTTGAAGAGCGATCACAGTTGGTAGCATGCTGAGCCTCTATGCTCAAGATCACGGGTTCAAACCTGGCCAAAGTCGTCGGATTTTTAAGAGCGTTAAAAATCGTTCAGTATGCCCTCCTTCGGAGGTGAAGTAAATCCGGTGGTCACATGTCATAGATTCATGGTATGAAATAGAACCTTCCACTAACTACACTTGTGGAAGCTAAAATGTGTAGGTTAGTTTGAAAAAGCTATATTAGTTCCATCGTTCGCCACCAGGTGCTGGCTGCGATGGCGTCTAGTAGCCAAGTCTACAGTTAGGTGTCGTGGACGGTAGCATTTGGTAGGAAAAGTAGGAAATACTTGAAAAATTCATCGTCTGCAGTCATTTTACCTGAATCACAGGTAACAAACACCAATACAGCCATCACAATTAACACCGGTTATCGGACAGTTTCTACTCACACCCAAAGTACACGGGGCTACATGACCGCGTTGTCGCAGCCCCTAAACTAAGGAACCAACCGAAAGTGGCTCCCCGTGTGTACTAGTGTTTCAGTATTCTCTTATTACAAACAATTTAGGTTTATGTGTCCGCATCGTTGCGTTAAGGCTAGCATTCTTGGCTGTCACCGCGGAGACCTGGGATTGATTCTCGGCTCTGACAAGAAATTTAATTCCTGTCTGAGGGCTGGGACGGTGTATACTACCCTCGTGAGACAAAACTGAGAAGTGGCGATTTTGATTGCTACCTCAGTCATCCTGGAGGTGGTTTTCTGTGGTTTCCCCACTTCCACTCCAGACAAATTCCGGGATTGTAACTTACCTAACTTAAGGTCAAGGCCGCTTCCTTCCCAAATCCTACCTCAATAACACAATAACACAGGTTATAGCGAGAGAGAAATATTATTAAACAGTGTTTCCATAGAAGGATTCTGGGCGATTCATAAGTCCTTCCTAATTAGAGAATTTCTTAAATCATTTTCAAAATTTGTGAACTCTTTGAAATTTTCAGTAATGAAGGAAAATCAAGATCATCACCCATCAGCAAATAATATGTAGGAAAAATGTACCATATATTACTCAATAGTGTGAAATTAGATAAGAGCATGAAGTAGTATGACTCTGACGGTGGGTGTGTGGATAGCGTGTCGGTCTACTAACCCCAAGATTGCAAGTTCACTCCTGGCCGTGGTAAGTGATTGTTGAAAGGCGGCAAAAATACGACACGCATGGCATACGAAGTTTGAATGTCAAAGAACCCATTTGAATTCAGTAGGCCGTGTTCATAATGGCAAAATTAATCTCGGGAGTTTCTGCCAACAAAAAGTTCCTCATTTCTCTACTAGAAAGCGCTATAGAGTTAAAGGAGCTTAGATATCTTACCTCCTTGACATTCATAGTGATTCAAGGAACAACGAAATTCAACATGCAAGCTACCCTCTGGGTGTCAAATTACAAAGCTTGCACCCGGCACCCAAGGCCATACGATATTATTATTATTATTATTATTATTATTATTATTATTAGTGGAGCATGCAAAAAATAATGAATGAAAAAATATAGGTTATCACACAAATTCCACACACACACCCAATTACATGGGGTTACATGGCCAAAGTCGCGAAGCCCCTAAAGATTCAACAACAAAAACAACAACAGAATTTGTGTCATAACCTGTGGGTCTATGGGGTCTGGATTAGTGTGTGTATTTGTTATTCATATGAGGATTGGGAAGGAGGCAATCGTGGCTTTAAGTTAGGGACCACCCTGGCGTTTGCCTGGAGTAGAGGTTGGAAACTGCGGAAAACCACTTCAAGGATGGCTGAGGTAGTGATCGAACCCGCCTCTTCTCAGTTTAGCTTCACTGAGATGCCTAAAGAAATCAGAATCATTTATGTCATATTACAAGATGGAGCCGGGGCTACGATAGAAATTTGCAGACACCTTCTCATAGGTAAAACTGGCTGCGTGGTGCAGCGGTAACGTTCTCGCCTGCTGGTCCCAAGATTTCAGGATCGAATCCAGGCGCAGTCAGTTGGCATTTGACTAATGCGAGGGAGCCATGTCAGTAGATTTACTGGCACGCTAAAGATCCCCTTCGGGGCAAAAGTCTCAGTAGTTAAAAGGGACGTAAAAATAACATTAATCCATCCCTATATTATTCTGCTAAGGCCCCATTCCAGTTTTGTACCGAAAATAAGGTCCCATTAACGCCAACCTACACATATGGGGTACCTACAGGTTCAGCATAACCCAATGCGTAAGCGAAACGCACTCACTTACTCTATAAAGGCCTCACAATTAAATAAATACCTTAAAACATGTATATTTACAATGCAATAATGAAAGAATGCAACACGGTAACCATGGTAACAGAATCTCACAGGTCCATCTATTTCTGTAAGACGCAATGCAATTTCAATTATTACATTACTGTGAAAGTTTCCAGACTGTTATAAGGTTATCACTGAACCAAATTAATCTGTAAATTTCATCAATACATACAGTATAATCCGCTTAAGGGGGTCAAGGGGCACCCTAGAATTTTTTCACGGAATTTTCACGTGTGAGTGTGGTACGAAAGGTCTTTTTCACCCGACTATAAAGGGTCTCAGAAAACCACATTTAAAGACCCTTAAATTAACAGTGTATGTTATATTCCCAGAAAACTAACTTCGCTATGATATACCTATGAAGGAATAAAACCCCTAACCACTGCACCAGTAGCTGAATTGATAAAGTCTGATTATTCATACCAAGGATAAAACAGTCATAGCATTCCTGATTGAGATTTTGCTAAGTGTACTCTTTACAACTAGAATATTCACGGGCGAAGCCGCGACGGGTAATGCTAGTTAATTTTATTACTCGAATAGGTAATACAGAGGTGTGCACATTATTAGACTCGATGTCAGTTTTTTACTTTTCATGACTTACTGGAGTAAAAATGATTGCAAAGCGCTGAAATTATTCCAAGTGTTTAAACAATAGTCTTACGAGGGGGTTCAATATATAATGCAACCCCTTTTTCTCTGCCAATTTCTGTTTTTAAAAATTGAAACTTTCTTTGAGACATATTTTAATATTCCCGCTTCGTCTCGTAGAGTTTCATTTCTTTCCGATAGGCATTGAAAATGGCGTCTGTAACAGAGGTGCGTACCAATCAGAGAGCAAACGCGATCGAAGCAGGCAGGCAGGCAGGAAGGCAGGCAGGCAGGCAAGCAAGCACTAATGCTGGAAGGGCTGCCTGTCTATGGGCGGAAAACCAGGGCATCACAGATATTCATAGGCGCTTGCAGAATGTCTACGGAGACCAGTGTGCGGAATTGCTTGCTTGTTATGAGGCTGAAGGTGACAATTTCTTGTTGGTTCCGACATCGACCAGTCGAGTGGTACCATGGAGGCATACAGGTCATCACATTACGGTGGCGTAAGGCCATATCATTGAACGGAGACTATGTTGAAAAATAGGGTATTGTACCAAAGGATTGGAGAATAACATGGTGTATTTAAATCCTCAATAAAACCAAGCTACTGTACTTTTAGAAAAAATGTGTTGGATTATTCATTGAACGCCCTTCGTATTTACATTCTCTTTTAACCCTAGCAATACCAACGGGGGAGGGGGTATTTCCTGCCCACCAGTTCCATTCTTTCGGTTTATTCATGGTATTCCATTTCTACGCTTACTGTACACAAAGTTATTGTCCATTTTGAGTCCGGTTACCTAAGAACACACATATATTTTTTACATTTTAATTCTTGTAAAAGATATTAACAATTTTCTTTTCTTTTGGTGGGCACGGAAACCCCACCGTTGGTAGTTCGTGTGCCTCGTCATACTGTGCACTGTGGTAAGGGAAAAAGGTACAACAAAGTTAACAAAATCACCATAATTTGTTCTGGTTGCAAGAGGTACACATGCAGAAAACACAGTAAAGAACAGTCGTGTGTTCCGGGTGTGTTAAAGATGGCGAGGAGTATGTTGAGTGAATAATTTACTTTCTGAACTTCTTTTTTCATGATTTTTAGATTTTGTTTGCAACTGTTGTTAATTAAGTTATATTTTTGCCATTTAAGGTTCATAATACAAGATATGTTGATTAAAGGATAATGAAAATCACACAAAAGAATTTATTATGCTGGTCATAAAATATCCCCACTCCCCTCCGTTGGTAGTGCGTGGTTCAGAACTTAGCTACTAGACGCCACCGCAGTCAGCTCTTGGCAACGGTCGTTGAAGTCTAAGAGTGTTGTTTACATTCTTAACCTATCCAATTTGACTTCATACAGGCGTAATTAGTGGAAGGTTCTTTAACATGCCATAAATCTATGGCATGGGACCGCCGGCTTTACTTCCCCTCCGAAGGAAGGCATACTGAGGGATTTTTAACGCTCTTAAAAAATCCGACGGCTTCGGCCGGGTTTGAACCCGCTATCGTGGGCATAGAAGCTCAGCATGCTATCGACTACGCCAAATCTATAAGTCTACGGGGGATAAAAGATCACTAAGTTGGGTATTAAAATATGTCAGCAAATGTACAACAATATGATTTTGAATACAACATTGTGACCGGTTTACATTAATTTTTTCATGCTAATAAATTGCACACCTCTGTAAGCTGTGATGAGTTATTTCCGAATCCTTGTCCAGTTTCATTCAAATTCATTCGTTTCATCTCATTAACTTCTCTGAACAGGTTGGCTTCATGAAGGGCATTTGGATGCCAAAACCATACATCTCACTTCATCCTCGACTCCGTAGAAGTGGGAATAATAAGTTGACCCCCAGGGGCTCACAACTTGTGGGACGTGGGTTGGCGACCACGGGACCCCAGCTGAGTCCGTCATTGCTTGTGCCGGGCTCCTCTGTGTTATCCTTCCTGTCGACCTCTCTTGGTCAACTCTTGTTCTCTTCCGACCCCGATGGTATTAGGGTATCCGAGGACTAAGGAGTCTTTTACTTTCCCGCCTTAATTGGCCCTTGTCTCATCTTTCCTGATACCCTCATTCTTCGAGGGGTCAGCCTTCTTTTGTTTTTATGTTATCTCCTGCCTTCTGCACAATGCCCCTCAAGGAGGCAGGGTGTGTGTAGCCCCACCACTTATGGTGCACCCTGGATAGTGCTAAACCCTCAAGGGCTCATGGATGGTGATTTTGGGAGTTGGCGAGCGCGAGGGATTCCTGAGCTGGGTCCGTTGTGTCCTCTTTTATCTCTGACCTTGGGTTGGGCCCTCTCTTCTTTCCTCTCTGCATTTCTTGGTTCTCCTTCCTTCGAGAGTTGAGGGCATTTCCTTTCTTTCTGTCTTCTATTTACATTCTTCTTCTTTTCCCATTTCCTCTTTATTTCGTAAGTGAGCAGTTAGTTTTAGCTGTGGGTTTCATTTGATCATCTTTCATTTTCACTATCACCCGAACCATTAGGGACCGATATCCTAGATGTTAGGCCCCTTAAAACAACAATTATCATCATCATAATAATAAGTTGATGGATGTACAGACATACAGACGTACAGACAATAGACACGCACTTTGGTTTCTTATCTGTCATGTCAAAAGCTTTACCTGGTGGTGAGTTGCTGGGGGCTGGCAGATCTTGAGACAGGCTATTTTTCTCCTCTGTAGTTCTCGTACCTCATTCCCTTCATAACGTCACGCTGTGGTTATCTGTCTGACCCTTGACAGTAATGGACTGAGTTCAGTGTATTTGACCGTTGTAAATGGATTAAATGATTATATATTCGCGTCTGCCTCGAGTGCAATACGGGAAAACTGAGGTTTGCTAATCGCACTGTAGAGTGGAGAACACTGTACTAGAAACGTCAGAAGCCTAGTGTATCGCCAAGGGGGAGATATAGGCAAAATTACATAACTTTCCTAGGCTATTATTAAACCTAGAAAACTGTAACTTAGGACCTGAAATCATCATACTGACAAAAATCTTAGTTTCCTTTCAGGGGATTGACTTAATGATTTAAAACAATAATGAAATGAAAATCCACAGCCTGCTTCCAGTCTCCGACCGGGTCAGGAATGGAATGAATGAAGCCCCCATCTAGCGGCGAGGGTATGAACTGTGCCGGCTGCCGAGGCCTGACGCACTCCTCTGGGGCAATGATTAAATGAATGACAGATGAAATGAAATGATAGTGGAGAGTGTTGTTAGAATGAATTTTTCACAGGGAAAACCGGAGTACCCGGAGAAAAACCTGTCTGCCTCCGTTTCGTCCAGCATAGATCTCACATGGAGTGACCGGGATTTGAACCACGGACCCAGCGGTGAGGGGCCGGCGTGCTGCCGCCTAAGCCACGGAGGCATCGATTTAAAACAACTGATACGTGCAAGGGCACGTCTGTACCATTTCAAACATGTATTTAATCAGGGACGCTGTTCTTGAAGTTTGAATCGTCCGCTTGGTCGCTCAGTACCGCCTGTCACCACAAGATGGTAGCTGCAGTCGGACTTTGGAAAGATACAAATAGTTCCTGTTTCTCCCCAATAGGTGGTGTGGGCTTCGCCTTATATAACACTATATACACATGACATAAATGAAAAGACAATCATATTCTTCGTCGTAAAACAAAAGCCGGCGTATTCATGATACCGCCAAATTATGAACTTATTTATGACATTGTTGTTTGATGTGTCACTTCGTGATTGGACAATATGATTTACATGAAGACAGTTCGATAAATGACGAGCGATTCTCCGCCATTTTTGTGGAGTCCTTTAGCTGTCGAGTGAAAAACAACAAGCCGACGACTGGTCCAAGAGTGTCTATCCGTTGCGCTGGGGGCATTGCCCCTAGCTTTTTCAAAATGTGAATACTCATTCAAGAAAAAGGAATTGCCTGTTTTCTTCAGGCTGTAAATTTTCATCGTTCCGCCGTGAAGAGGAAATGTGCAAGGTTAATCGCAGCTGGATGCGAACGAGTGCTGGTCATCTAAACGACGCATGTGCCGGGTTAGCCATTTTTGTGAAGCACTGGTAGTTATGTAAAATTAGGTGTTAATTACTCTGTATTATTGTGTCTCCGCTGTGAAGTTTTAAGGTACGTTTTTTTAAATTTAATTTATCTAATTATTTTATTTTGGGAGCTCCTATTTTGGCCGTATATGAACGTTGATCTTCTGTTATGTTTTAGCTTGTAGGCCTAAAATTTCTTTTCTGTTTTAATTAAGTTCCTGATTGTTTTGAACCTTGTTATCTTTCGTCGTACCTCGTGGAGACACATTTCTAGTTTATTTCATGTTTAAATTATTATTTATTTTCCTTTGGCAAGCTTGGATTTGTCATTTTTTTAAATCTATGTAAGATCCGTCCAGTTTTAAAACGACTTGCATTAATAGTTTTTAGATGTAATTGTTTTTTTTCCGCCGTTCATTTCCTTCTACTTATGTTTAAATTTAATCTTATTAATTGTTTGCCGTAATTTCGATCTGGCATGTTTTGGTGTGGCCATCTCTGTTGTTTACCTTGATGCATTGTGGTCTCGTTGTCAGTCCTTTTGGCGCGGGTCTCAAAACCAGACGTGTTGTGTAATTTGTTGTCAATCCTTTCTTTTTTGGCGTGGCCTGAACTCCTGCATGTCGGATCGTGATTACATTTCCGTGCAAATCATCAAGCCCGTTCTCAATATGTTATGCATGTAATATTTATTTTAACCTTTGGGCTGTTTAATTTTTATTTTATTTTTAAATTAAGTCTTTTCTCTTCTTGGCTTTGCAAGCAAGCATGTTAGGCGCTATCTGGCCTTCTTCTAAATTTGTGTTGGTTGAAGCATGTTCAGCTTAGGTGGAGGTGTTATTTAAATTTTCAATATTAAACATTTTATTATTTTTTTTAATCTTTGGTTGTGGCATTATTTCACCGACGGCAGTTCCGTTGGTTTTTGGGGGATGTTTGTACGATAGCCTGTGTGTGTTGTCCCCTTCTCCATCTTCCTTCCACTCCTTTGGAGCTCTTCTGTTGGGACATGTCATCTGGAGGTGATGTTGCTGCGGAAGTGACCCGGACCCCTGAATACAGGTAAGTTGGCCCATCCACGTTTCCGTACTCGTCCCATTCTGGTAAGCAAAGCGTTGGTTATCGAGAAGCCGACGTGCTGCTGGCCAGTGCCGCCCAATGCTAAAGGGGTAGCATTTTGGTAGCAGATCGTGGTTATGTTCACTTCCGTAACTATCCCCTCCCCAGTACCCACAGGCTGTTTTATGGACCCCTCTAATGCTGATGGGTCAGTTGTTGGTGGGATTTTGTCAGGAAAGTGCACTTAATGTTATGTTTTGCTAATCCTTATCGTTTATTGTGTTTCATGTTGCCTCTGGATATCCATGTGGTATGCTGGATGTAAGGTGTCCTGTTTTTAAACGAGGCGTTTACCCCTGTATTTTACCCTGTTTGTGTGCAACATCCCCACTGAAGATGAAGCCCGGTGAGTGACCGACATGTGTTCTTGGCATGGGAAATGGGATTTCTTAATGTTCTAATAGCCTATATGCTGCGTGTGAAGGCATCCTGGAGTCCCGTCGGAAGCTGGTAGCCTGATTGTTTGTGCCTATTTTTGTGATTTAGCTCCCTGTTCTCGAGCCAAGCAGGTGGTGACGTGTGCAGTTCTGGACAGCATGGTGCATGATTTGGTGTAGTAGGGTGGCTGTGTTTGAGTGTCAGCCTAATCTTTGGTGATGGTAATTGCTGGTTGTGGTACTGTTGTGAAAGTGTAAACTGTCCTTGTAATTCCTGAAATTTTGTTTCTTTCTATATTGGTTGTCTGCATTCTGTGTTTTCCAAAATGGCCGACAACAATAGTGTTTTCAATTTAATTGACTTAAGCGATAACCTTGTGAATTTGGAGAGTTCTTCTGGGGTTGAACGTGAATCACCTCTGTTTACTAGGTCTGAGGTTTTGGGATCGATTACCAGTAGTAGTTTGCCTGCCCCTCTGTTGCCTGGCGCTGGCTCGTCCATACCACTTAATCCTGCATACGGTCATTCTTCTCATGTTAGGTCACGTAGTGATTTCCTGGGCCCTGCCGAGCCATTGCATCCCAGTTCTTTCTCTAGTAATATTAATGTTTTGTCGCCTGTAGAGGGTGTGCGAGCGGGCTACCCTGGTAACAATGTCTCTATTCCTAATGCTACGTTCTCACCTACCGTTAATTATGGGTCGATTCCTCATCCTATTTCTGGTTTCTTAACTAAATTAAAGCATTTCAACCTTGATGACGTTACCCAAGTGGTACAATTTTTAAAACAAGTGGTCGAGTTGGGCAACCATGCCTCGATTTTTGGGATGTCGGAAGTTCAGATTTTCCAACTTTTGTATCCAGTTGCATCCGGTATGCTGCGCGATAAGCTTGTTGAAGCTATCCACCTCCGCATGTCCTTAGCCATGTTTATTAGGGAAGTGTTGTGGGTTTTTGTCCCTGCGAGCGCCCTAAGTGCTCTCGAGCATAGGTTCCTTTATCGTGTCCAAAGGCTGGACGAGTCCCTTAGTGACTATGTCAGCGACATTAAGGTGTATGCCCAGGTTTTTGCATCCCCTTTAACTGAGCGACAGTTGGTGTCATCAATTGTGAATGGGTTTTCGCCTCAATATAGGTCATACATGACTATGTGTACCAGGTCTTTGTCATTCGTCGAGCTGAAACAGGTCGTTATAGAGGCTATGGCTGTGAAGCATGCAGATTCCCTTCGTGTAGCTAATGTTCCTCCTCCTTCCTTGATGTCTTGTCCTCCTCCTTCCTTGATGTCTCGTCCCCCACCTAAGGTCATGTTTCATCCTCGACCTAATATTAAGTGCCACTCGTGCGGTGGAGTGGGACATGTCAAGAAGGTGTGTCCGAGTAACCTGGCTGTGTATCGCCAATGACGGAACCTTGAGGAGACCAATTCGGGTGTTACTTCCAAGGATATTTCTGTGTGTAAGAATTTGGGAAAACCCTGTGAAGTTTCTGGTCGCCCTACCAATGATAGTCTTGATAACTCTATGAAAGCTAATTCATCATGTGCTAATTCTGCTTATGTCGCTGGCCTACCTAACCTGTCGGTGAGCAATGGCGTGGCAAGTCAGCCTAATTCTAAACGTTGTGTGAATCCTAGGGTGCGGGTGTCCTCGTCACCTGCTTGTAATCGTGTTAGAGTGAGTAATGATTTTGGAATTTCTCCTGTGGCTAAAGGAATATCCCCGTTTATTGAAATTTGTGTTAATGACGAGCCCGTTTCTGCGTTGCTTGATTCAGGTAGTGTCGCATCCTGTATAAGCGAGGACTGGTTCTTATCTATGAAGAGTGTTTGCAAATTTCCTGAGTTAGAGCCTAACAATGAATCTTTTATTTCGACAAATTGTTCAAACTTAAATATTTTGGGTAGTATGACAGTCAAAATTCATATTCTAAATTTTTCTTGGAAATTTAAATTTTTGGTTGCCAGAAATCTTTCTTGTGCTGTGGTCATTGGAGTTAATTTCATGTCACACGTTGGTATGCTTCTTGATTTTGGTGCTCGCAACTTATGGTTTAAGTTTAATCCTCAGAGTAAATTATCTTTTAACCCGGTTTTATCTTCTCCGGCTGTCAATTCTGTTACTGAACCTATGACTATTGAGGATCTCGATCTGGAAAATTTAACGAGTCTTCAAAGGGAGGCCATTAAGGGGTTATGTCAGGAGTATGGCGATGTATTTACTGACAAGCTGGGTGTAACCCATTTGATGGAGTACAAGATTGAGCTAACCGATTCTGTGCCGGTGCGTTCCAGCCCGTATCGCCTTGCCCCGCCCAAGATGGCTGAACTTCGTAAGATTATCGATAAGATGTTAGAAGAAGGTGTAATCCAACCCTCTATCTCTGCCTACTCTTCCCCTGTATTTCTTGTGCCAAAACCTAACGGTGGTTTTCGGCCGGTGGTCGACTATAGGGCTCTTAATCAAAAAGTTGTTTTGCAGTCCATTCCTTTGCCGGACCTTCACACATGTTTTAGTTGGTTTCGCAACGCGAAGGTGTTCACGATCCTCGATTTAAATTCGTCCTACTTCCAAATTCCCCTCTCTCCCGAATCCAGGCATGTTACTGCTTTTTCCACTGACTGGAACCTGTTTGAATATGCCCGTGTCCCGTTTGGCCTATCCACCGGAGCCGCTGTGTTGAGCAGACTTCTGGACAAGGTATTTTCAGAAATTAAATTCAAGTTTGTGTACCACTACCTTGACGATGTGGTGATCTATTCCGAGTCCTTCGAGGAACACGTTGATCATCTGAAAATTGTACTTGATCGGTTGCGTGACGCTGGACTTACCGTCAAATTGTCCAAGGTTTCCTTTGCCAAGCCCAAAATTTCCTTTTTGGGACATATTGTTTCTGAATCTGGGATCTCAGTGGACCAATCTCGTACGCGGGCCATCAGAGATTTTAAACCACCCAAGAACGCCAAGGGTGTTGCTCGCTACATTGGAATGGTCAACTTCTTCCGTAAGTTTATCAGTAACTTTGCCGACCGTGCTGCTCCTCTAAATCAATTACGCAAAAAGGCTGTGAAGTTCGAGTGGGGTCCCTCTCAGCAAGCAGCCTTCGAAGATCTTAAGCTTGCGCTCTCTAACGCCCCTGTGTTAGCCATTCCGGATTTTGGGAAGCAGTTCATTGTGCAGACTGATGCGTCTGGTCGTGGTGTTGGTTGTGTTCTACTGCAGGAATCTGATCTGGGTAGGCAACCCATTGCATACGCTTCACATACCTTAACGGACGCAGAGAGGAAGTATTCCATTTACGAACTTGAGGGCTTAGCTGTGTTGTTCGCTCTAGAAAAATTCCGTATGTATCTTGAGCACACCAAGTTTCTCCTTGAGACCGATAACCAAGCCTTGAGCTGGGTCTTAGGGAAACCCCGCAAAACTGGTAGAATTTCTAGGTGGGCAACTAGGATTCTGTCGTTCCAGTTCACTGTCCAACATATTCGTGGGTCCGAAAATGCGGTAGCTGATTCTTTAAGCCGCATGTACGAGGAAACAGCTGAAGAGGATGTTCAGGTATGCGAACCCGTAAACCTTGTATCTGCTGTAAATTGTGTCAATGCCGTTCTTAGCAATTCCCCTGTGCTGTTTGAGGATGTGAGACAATTCCAGAAAGAAGACCCCTCCTTATCTAGCCTTATTGACCGAATCAATTCTGGTGAAGTGATCAAGCCCTACTCTCTGAAGGACGGTGTGTTGTGTTGTTCGTCTCGTCATGACCGCCTACCTAAAATTGTGCTCCCGTCAATCCTCATTCCGGAAATCTTTCGTTACTATCATGAATCTCCTATTGGTGGCCACCTAGGAGTATTCAAGACCCGAGCTAAAATCAGACAGTTTTTCATTTGGCAAGGTATGGATGGCGACATCAGGAGGCTCATTAGGAATTGTGCTGCTTGCAGTATTAGCAAACCTCCGGTTTCTACTAAGGTTGGCCTGTTGTCATCTGAACCGGCATCTAGACCCATGGAGAGGCTTTTTATCGACCATGTTGGACCGTTCCCTCGCTCTGGTCGGGGAAACCAATTTGCGCTTGTTTGCACTGACGGTTTCTCCCGGTTTAGTTGGATTTTCCCCACCAGACAGGCTACGACCAGTTCCGTCATAAAGTGTCTTAATTCCATCTTCTCGTCTTTTGGGCCGTGTCAGTATCTGGTGTCAGATAATGCCAAGTGCTTTGTATCTCATCAGTTCCGTCAATTCTTATTTGATTATGCCATTTCGCACGTAACCACCACTCCCTATTTTCCTAACCCGTCTCTCGCTGAGCGAGTCAATCGTAATCTCCGTTCTGCTCTGATTGCTTTCCACCACGACGACCATTCCAAGTGGGATTCTAATTTGCATTGGCTCAATTTTGCTTTCAACACCGCCGTGCATGAGAGCACGCAAGCCACCCCTTTTTCGTTAATGTTTTCCTTTATGGCTAATTCTCCGTTGTCCAACCTGTGGAACCTGCACGATCTCCTTCCAGACAGTTTCACGCCCGAGGATATGAGGGCGAAATTCGACAAGGCTAGAGAGAATATTAAGGTATCCCATGACCAACTTGCCAGACGACACAATGCCTGTCGCAAGCCAGCTGATTTGGAAATTGGTGATGTTGTGTACGTCCGCAATTTCGAGCCCAAGGGCGTCAGTAATCTTGTCTCAAGCAAGTTAACCCCTCGTTTTAAAGGCCCGTGTTATGTAGAGGCATTCTTGACTCCTGTTACTCTTCTTGTTCGAAACCCTAAGGCCAACAAAATTTCTAGAGTGCATCTATCACACATTAGGCGAGGTGGAGACGTTTCTAATGAGGAAATGCTACCGTAAATTTTGTAAAACAAATTTTGTATAATGTAGACTATCCCTAACCTTCATTGAGGCCTTCAGGCATCTGTTCCTTCTGGAATTTTGAACTGGATATGAAAACTCTGGTGGGATACAAAATGTAAATGTTGGGAGTTCCCATTGTAATGGCAAATTGTAAAAGTCTGCCTAGTTTTGATGTTTCATAGGAGATGCTAATATGTAAATTGGACTCGGTGGGAGACCTAACTAATGGTAACCTTGTATTCCTGTTCCCTTTGGGAATTGTAGTGGTCATTCCTCTACCGTAGTTCCTTCTAAATGTATAGTCGTCTAACTCGTGTAATCTTGTAATGTACTTCGAATCTGTAAAAAGTGTAAACTTGTTAATGAAACCTTGTAAGCACGGATCTAGGGTTTGGTCAAAAATTTTCTTCATTTAAATTCAAACTTGTTTCTCTTTGTAAAATGTAGTAAGAAATTGTAAATTCTGTAAACCTTTTTTGAAACTAGATTAACTTCTATTTTTGTAAATGGCTGCCCACGCGTCGAATCATATCTTGCACATTGCTTCATCCTACTTCGTCTAAAGCGACCTACATTAGACTTATTGAAAATGTATCTAACGTGTCTCGGACTATGAAAGCACTGCTGGTGCTGGTGTTCTGCATTTCTGAAGATTTTGGACACAGTGAAGCTGTTAACTAAGTGGTTTGCGAGGTGATCAATTATCCCTTCACTGATAATCTGACCCTGCATTCTTCCTAACCAAAACGATGCAGTTTCATCCATCAATTGGAGTTATCTGGTGAACATTACCTTCGGAAATCATCTCTGGTGAATCGACAAGTTAAGGAGTACTGTCTATGCCTAGGCATATTCGTGAACGGTGTTCACGCTTAAGGGAGGGAGACTGATACGTGCAAGGGCACGTCTCTACCATTTCAAACATGTATTTAATCAGGGACGCTGTTCTTGAAGTTTGAATCGTCCGCTTGGTCGCTCAGTACCGCCTGTCACCACAAGATGGTAGCTGCAGTCGGACTTTGGAAAGATACAAATAGTTCCTGTTTCTCCCCAATAGGTGGTGTGGGCTTCGCCTTATATAACACTATATACACATGACATAAATGAAAAGACAATCATATTCTTCGTCGTAAAACAAAAGCCGGCGTATTCATGATACCGCCAAATTATGAACTTATTTATGACATTGTTGTTTGATGTGTCACTTCGTGATTGGACAATATGATTTACATGAAGACAGTTCGATAAATGACGAGCGATTCTCCGCCATTTTTGTGGAGTCCTTTAGCTGTCGAGTGAAAAACAACAAGCCGACGACTGGTCCAAGAGTGTCTATCCGTTGCGCTGGGGGCATTGCCCCTAGCTTTTTCAAAATGTGAATACTCATTCCAGAAAAAGGAATTGCCTGTTTTCTTCAGGCTGTAAATTTTCATCGTTCCGCCGGGAAGAGGAAATGTGCAAGGTTAATCGCAGCTGGATGCGAACGAGTGCTGGTCATCTAAACGACGCATGTGCCGGGTTAGCCATTTTTGTGAAGCACTGGTAGTTATGTAAAATTAGGTGTTAATTACTCTGTATTATTGTGTCTCCGCTGTGAAGTTTTAAGGTACGTTTTTTAAATTTAATTTATCTAATTATTTTATTTTGGGAGCTCCTATTTTGGCCGTATATGAACGTTGATCTTCTGTTATGTTTTAGCTTGTAGGCCTAAAATTTCTTTTCTGTTTTAATTAAGTTCCTGATTGTTTTGAACCTTGTTATCTTTCGTCGTACCTCGTGGAGACACATTTCTAGTTTATTTCATGTTTAAATTATTATTTATTTTCCTTTGGCAAGCTTGGATTTGTCATTTTTTTAAAATCTATGTAAGATCCGTCCAGTTTTAAAACGACTTGCATTAATAGTTTTTAGATGTAATTGTTTTTTTTCCGCCGTTCATTTCCTTCTACTTATGTTTAAATTTAACCTTATTAATTGTTTGCCGTAATTTCGATCTGGCATGTTTTGGTGTGGCCATCTCTGTTGTTTACCGTGATGCATTGTGGTCTCGTTGTCAGTCCTTTTGGCGCGGGTCTCAAAACCAGACGTGTTGTGTAATTTGTTGTCAATCCTTTCTTTTTTGGCGTGGCCTGAACTCCTGCATGTCGGATCGTGATTACATTTCCGTGCAAATCATCAAGCCCGTTCTCAATATGTTATGCATGTAATATTTATTTTAACCTTTGGGCTGTTTAATTTTTATTTTATTTTTAAATTAAGTTTTTCTCTTCTTGGCTTTGCAAGCAAGCATGTTAGGCGCTATCTGGCCTTCTTCTAAATTTGTGTTGGTTGAAGCATGTTCAGCTTAGGTGGAGGTGTTATTTAAATTTTCAATATTAAACCTTTTATTATTTTTTTAAATCTTTGGTTGTTGCATTATTTCACCGACGGCAGTTCCGTTGGTTTTTGGGGGATGTTTGTACGATAGCCTGTGTGTGTTGTCCCCTTCTCCATCTTCCTTCCACTCCTTTGGAGCTCTTCTGTTGGGACATGTCATCTGGAGGTGATGTTGCTGCGGAAGTGACCCGGACCCCTGAATACAGGTAAGTTGGCCCATCCACGTTTCCGTACTCGTCCCATTCTGGTAAGCAAAGCGTTGGTTATCGAGAAGCCGACGTGCTGCTGGCCAGTGCCGTCCAATGCTAAGGGGGTAGCAACAACAATAATACATTTAATTCCTAATTTTGAATAAAATAAAATAAAAACAATCAAACAACAATTATGTACCTTTTTCTCGAAAACCACTGTCGATAGTAATCTGAAATTTAGTGCAGCTTTACTCAATGTTTATGTGAAGAATTTTGTGGAAGGAAATGTTGTATAGTAATTGTAAAAGTATGGTAAAAGTAATTTAAATTAGTTTGAATAATGAGGGTTTTAACATTTTCATAATGTTTTTTTTTGAATGATATTATCATGGCTGTAAATTTCAGTAGGCCGAGTTCATAATGGCAAAATTAATCTCGAGATTTTCCGCCAAAACAAAGTTCCTCCATTCTCTACTAGAAAGCGCTATAGCGTCAAGGAGCTTAGATATCTAACCTCCTTGTCTTTCATAGCGTTCCAAGGAACGACAAAATTTGACATGCAAGCTGCCCTCTGGGCGTCAAATAACAAGTTTTCACCAAGCACTCGAGGCCATACGATATTATTATTATTATTATTTTCGGTTTATACAGTACATATAACACATTTCTGGTCTATTACAACGTAACTATACGGGCTTCAGTGAACCAAAGTATAGCTACGGAAACAGCAACTTCTAAGCTAGAATTTCGCTACCCATGTACTTCCGAACAATTCTGGTTGTTGATAGAACTACTGCCTTCTGCATTAGTTTGTACAGCCGAGTATCCAGATCCAGATCTTTAAGGCCTTGGAGCAAGTTACTTGGGATCACGCCCGTACTCGAGACAATGATAGGTATGGTCTTCACTCGCTCTACATGCCATTGTCTTTTGATAGGGTCGACTAACTCGCTGTATTTGCTGATATTTTCAATGTGTTTTGACTGAAGATTCTTGTTGTTAGGAATCGCAACATCAATCAATGTAGTTTGCTTGGTTTTCTTGTTTACTATTATTATTATTATTATTATTATTATTATTACTATTATTATTATTACATGAAATGCGTGCTGTGCTCTGACTGTAATCGGGAGGGCTTAAACATAAGTAACATCCCTGGAACAGGTTCTTGTGCAGTGATTCGAGAGGCACTCGCGAAGATTAAAGAAAAAACACAATGACGAATGTCCTACAAGGGAACCTGAAAAGAAGCATAATCGCTAATGATCTTTTGATACAGCTAAAATTTGAAAGGAAAACAGATATTCTCCTGATCAGTGAGCAATATTGAAACTTGGACGTGCTGGGCTGGTTTTCGGATCCCCTAGGTACGGTGGCTATCTGGATACCGGATCTGAGCAAAATCCATGTGGAGGATCACGGATCCGGAGAAGGGTTCGTTTGGGTTAAGAGTGGTGGGATTACGTACGTAAGTTGCTATTTAACTCCGAATGAACATATTCAGGACTTTCAGAGGAAGCTGGACAATTTGGAAGATACTGTCCGTGAGATGGAAGGTGTTGCGGTAGTAGCCGGGGACTTCAATGCCAGGGCATTGGAATGGGGTATGCCACATCAAAATTCGAGGGGACGACGAACTTTAGAGATGGCAGCCAGATTAGGATTGGTCGTGGTGAATACAGGGACCTCAACGACATTTAGACGACCTGGTTATACGGAGACTAAACCAGATATTACGCTGGTATCGGATCGTCTGGCAGCCTTGGTAGTAGAATGGAAAGTGATCGAGGATTATACTGCTAGTGATCACCAATATATCACCTTCCGGATTCTACGAGATCAGCAGCCTCAGAGGCACAACACATTGAAGACAACACGTTGGAATGTATCGCGCATCGATGAGGAGAAATTTGCCACTGTACTCGAATCAGTACAGACAGGAACTAGTAATATTGTTGAGGAATTAGATCTAAGAGTTTCTGTTGAGGAACAGGTGGGGGTCACTATGCGTCTCTTGCACCTTGCCTGCGAAGCGTCAATGCCCCGGAAGCGTCTTCGAAACAATAGACGTCCAGCTTATTGGTGGACTGATGAAATAGCTCATCTTCGAAGAACTTGTCTTCGACTCAGAAGAAGAGCCCAACGTTCAAGACATCGACCAGAGGCTGATTTGAGATCCGCTGAGTACCTTGCAGGCAAAAGAACCCTTCGAGATGCCATCAAAAGACGTAAGACTGTGATGTGGCAGTTGTTAGTTAAAGAAGTAGACATAGATCCTTGGGGATTAGGCTACCGAATTGTCACCAAGAAACTCGGCACTATGTCAAATACCACGATGGATGGACGGACGATGGATGGTATTGTAGACGAGCTATTCCCTACTCACCCTGTGCGAATTGATGTGAGCGACGTAGTTGAGCCGGAATTAATTCCTCTATTTACCATAGGTGAGCTGAAGGAAGCAGTAGGCTCCCTTCGGAATAACAAGGCTCCAGGCCCTGACAGGATACCCGCGGAAGCAATTAAACTGGCTGTCAAGGTTTGTCCGCAGCTACTGCTTGAAATGTACAACTGTTGTCTGAAAGCAGGTGTCTTGCCCGTTGGAAAATGGCTCGACTAGTGCTGATTAAAAAAGGCAAGGCAGTTGAGAACGCGCCATTGTCCTTCAGACCACTATGTATTTTAGACATTGCGGGAAAAGTGCTGGAGAAGCTATTAAAACCTCGCATACTGTTGTCTATTCAAGCCGCGAGAAATCTGTCTGACAGGCAATTTGGTTTACGCCGTGGGCGATGTACAATAGATGCAGTACGCCTAGTAGTTAAAGCTGCAAATCAAGCACAGGAAGGCAACCACTATTCTCGGAAAATAACACTTCTGGTAACCTTAGACGTGAAGAACGCCTTCAACTCAGCTAGGTGGATTGATATGGTTGGAGCTCTTCAATTCACATTCCAGTTGCCTGCATATCTCCTGCGTATAATGAAAGATTATTTGAAGGACCGTACCCTGTTATATGACACTGCAGACGGTCAGAGGAGGAGAAAAGTCACGGCAGGAGCAGCGCAAGTATCTATCCTGGGTCCGGATTTGTGGAACATGTTGTACGACGGCTTACTGCGCATGGAGATGCCCGAAGATACATTCCTTGTTGGGTACGCTGATGATATTGCAGCGGTGATTGTAGCCCGAGATGCGGTTCTGGCTCAGTGGAAACTCAATCAGGTAATGCGACGGGTGAGTGGTTGGATGAACGCTCATGGTCTGAATTTAGCTATGGCAAAAACTGAAATAGTCATGTTAACTAGGAGGAGAATGGACACTATAATTCCCATGGAGGTTGGAGAGGTGATCGTTCGAACTGGAGCCACTGCGAAGTACTTAGGATTTACTCTTGACACGAAACTGACATACTGGTCTCATATACGGAAGGCAGCAGAGAAGGCGAAAGTAGTGACAGCTGCCATTAGTAGACTCATGGCTAATGTGCATGGTCCTAGACAAAGCAAGCGTCGACTACTGTTGTCCACAGCGCACTCTATTCTCCTGTATGGAGCTGAGATTTGGTCTGATTCGCTGAGGATCGAGAAGTATAGGAAACGCCTAGCTGCAATTCAGAGGAGAGGAGCTCTGAGGGTGGCGTGTGCTTACCGTACAGTTTCGGAACCTGCAGTTCTGGTTGTCTCAGGTGTTGCGCCTATAGTCTTACTCGCGCAAGAACGTAAAAACGTATACTTCCGACGAGTAGAACTGGGCAAGGCTCAAGCCCGGAAGGAAGCCGTAGCAGGCAAGATGGAGCTTTGGCAGTAGAGATGGAATGACGATCTCACAGGAAGATGGACAGCTCGGCAGATACCGAGTCTGGTCGAGTGGACAAGTAGAAAACATGGAGAAACGAATTACTTTCTGACTCAGGTCTATACAGGTCATGGCTACTTTCGGTGTTACCTTCATCGTATGGCCAAAGTAAGGAGTCCAGTATGTATTTACTGCGAGAACGAACGAGATGACGTATATCATACCTTCTTCGTCTGCACTCGTTGGACAGAGGAAAAACAACGACTTGAAGCTGAGGTTGGTCCAATAACGTTGGAATTATGCTGAGGAACGAGCTCAGCTGGGATACGGTCACTTTCTTTGTTGAGGTTGTCCTTCGCCAGAAGAAGTCGGATGGGGACATGATCGATTTAGTTGATTAAGTCTGCGATCCGTGAACTATGAATTGAGAAGTAAGATGATGCTTGGGAAACAAAGAAAATGGCTCCATCCTGAAGTAATACGAAAGTGGTCCCGGGATGGGTTTTGTCAAGAGGACAGGGTGTGGTTTTTAGTGGGTAAGAATCCCACACTCTTGAGGAGTGCGGACCCTCCTCAAGGTCTTATGCAAGATTTTTCCACTTCCCTCGTAAGAAAAAAAACTATTATTATTATTGACACCGGGGGTGGTTGTGGGCCTACTTACCTTTTTTCAGAGGTCCGCATCGCTAACTGCAAAATCACCGCCAGAAGACATGCCCCAACAGAAGAACACCTATAGGTGGAAGAAGGTGGAGAAGAGGGAAACGCACAGGCTCGTCTACAGACACAGTCCGATAACCCACAGGACTGCCACCAACGAAATGATGCCACAACAGTTGCTTAATATTTTAAAAGATCATTTAATCACCAAAAAGGGACAAGAAAATATAAATTAATAAAATCCTCCAGCCAACGCAACATTAAAAAAAAACAATTATTGCCACCAAAAAAATACTCTCTGGTGATGGACATTGGCTTAAGGCCAAAACAAGTCAATTACCTATGAAAACTAGAGAAGACTTTACATACTAGTTTGCTGAGCAAAACGAAAACATTAATTTTTTTAAAAAAATATAATAAAGCCCAAAAGAAAGAAAGTCAGCAGACAGGAATCACAAAATGAGAACGGGCTTCATAAACCACTATGGTACGCAAAACTGACTCGACATGCAGGCATCAACGCCACGAGGAAACGAAAAGTTAAAAAAATTAATAAAATAGGATCAATTAACAAATCCAAAACTTTCATGACAGCGGTATACTCAGGAATACTCACAAACAAAACACAAGGTAAAATCAAAGATGAACAAAAAACATTCTAATCTACCACCACAACACGTTTGAGTGTCCCGCTCGACGCGCAGAAAATTACACTCACAGGACCACAATGCACTCTGCCCAAACAAAAAACAAACATGGCCACGAACAGATGCTTGCATGTCCAGCCGAATCACGGCAAACAAATACCTTTTAAAATAAAACGTCACCAAGAGGGAAAAGAAAAGGTGGAAATAATTACATCTTAACACAATTAACACGCGTCAATTTAGGATGCTACGGATCGTAAAGCAAATTAATAATAGGCCAATCCCTAAGATTACCAAATGAAAAGAACCAACTAAGCACAATGAGAATTCCCATAAAGAAAATAAACTAAATAAATAATAAATTACAACGTAAGATAAACTTGAAACGTGTCTCCGGAGGGTGCGAAAGAAAACAACAAAATTTACATATCGGGTAACATTAACAAAACAGAAAATTTTGGCCTACAATGCGAAACAAAATACATTATTAAAACATCCATATAAGGCCAATATTGGAGCTCCCATAACAATATATATGTATATATTTTATAATAAAACGTACCTTAAAAATCTTTCCTCAGTGGAGACACAAAGTAACAAAAAAAACTATCACATTTAAATAATTTTAAAAGACATAAACTGCCATCAACATGGCTAACCCAGCACATGCGCCGTTTTGGTTACAAGCACTTTGCTTGCAGCAAGTTGCGATAATTATGCCACACTTCCTCTTCAAGATGAAATGACGAAATTATAGCCTTAGGAGCACAGGCATTTCCTTTTTTTTTAGAATACATCCATATTTCGTGGAGGCCAGGGAGCAAGCCCCTGGGCAAACGGTGACACCTTTTCACGACCAGCTAGCTTCTTGCTTTCTAGACGACAGACGGAGCAGATGCCAACATGGCGGAGATCCAAAAGTTAAAAGCCGCAGTGCATTAATGTTAATTGTAATTGTCCAATCACAGATTGACACATCAAGTAACAATGTGCGTATTATATAATTATTTTGGCGGCATGATGTATATATAGTCTTTTGTTTAATGACGTAGAATACTATATTTTTTAAATATGTCTTGATTAGACGAGACCAGAAGACACCACTCACACACTCTAGCGGTAGAAAATACAACCCCCGGCTAGAGGTGCCGACAGATGCTGCTATCTCGAGTTCACTAGCCACACCAAGCCATCTAGGCGGGCACTTTAAACGTAGGGAATACAAATACGTAGAGGAGATGCATAAATAAAAACGTTGGGACGTGCTTTGCACGTAACAGTCTCCCTCCCTTAAGCGTGAACACCGTTCACGAATATTCCTAGGCATAGCCAGTACTCCATAACTAGTCGATTCATAACATAATGGTATGTCCAAAGTTTCCAGAAGATAATGTTCACCAGTTAACTCCAATTGATGGATAAAACCGCATCGTTTTGGTTAGGAAGAGTGCAGGGTCAGATTATCAGTGATGGGATAATTGATCACCTCGCAAACCACTTAGTCAACAGCATCACTGTGTCCATAAGTTTTCAGAAACGCATTACACCAGCACCTGCAGTTCTTTCAGAGTCCGAGACGCGTTAGGTAAATTTTCAATAAGTCCAATGTTGTTAGCTTTAGACGAAGTAGATGGATGCAATGTGCAAGATATCATGCGACGAGTGGGCAGCCATTTACAAAACAGAAGTTAATCTTATTTCAAAAATAAAAGTTTACAGAAATTACTAATTCTTAATACATTTTATAAATGAGTAACAAGGTTGAATTTATATGAAAAAAGAAAATCCTGACCATGCCCTAGATCCGTGCTTACAATAGTTCATTAACAAGGTTACCTTTTTACAAACTAGTAGTACTTTTCTAGAATACACGAGATGAACGACTATACATTCAGAAGGAGCTACGGTAGAGGAATGACCACTCAAATTCCCAAGGAAACAGGTATATAATATCACCATGAGTTAGGTCTCCCACCGAGTCCTACTTACGTGCTAGCATCTTCTACGAGAACATCAAAATTAGTTCCAATTTCACAAAGGTAGGCTATTACACGATGTTAACATTTTACCATTAAATGGGAATTACCCAACAGTTACAAGCTGTATCCCAGTAGAGTTTGCAAATCCAATTCAAAATTCCAGAAGGAACAGATGCCTGAAGGTTAGGGATACTCTACATTATACAAAAATCAGTTTACAAATTTATGGTAGCATTTCTTCATTACGAATCTATCCACCTCGTTTTATGTGCGACAGATGCACTCTGGATATTTAGTTGGCCTTAGGGTTTTAGAAAGGAAAATTAATTAAGCTGACATGTATGCATCTACATTTGTTGGTTCGAGATCGCACGCATTGCTTGGCATGGGGACAATGAGGAATACAAACACCGTTACAGAAACGACAAAAAACGAAGGGGAAAATGGCAGCGCAGGAAACCAAACACCAATACACTAACACGGGGAACGAAATTGAGGTTCGACACCAGATGACTATACAGCCAAAATCCGCCTGGGTGAGAAAAATCCAACATAAAAGAACTAAGTTCAACAGTACAGGAGGTACAAATGAGGTTTCCTCGTTCAGGTTTAAGACACGAACACGTACAACCAAGGGATGCCCAACATGGCCCGAAAATACGGTTAGATGAGAAAACAAGCCGCTCTTGTCGAAAGACGAGGCTAACAGGGAACACTAACGCACCATTCCTAACGATTTAAGCAGAAAAAATTTAGAATTACCAGTCAAAAGCAGAAAATTTTACTTAAGTTACAGAGGCTGATGACCGGGATTGCCATAGCATGAACTAAACAGAAAGCCTATGTCATTTACAGTTAGCATGAGGCAACTGATGACCCTGATTTCCAGCAACAACAGATTTCTGGCTTTAAATGCAAAACAAGCTGACTTACAGAAGCTGATGACCACAATTTCCAACAGAAATTTAACCCCAGTAAATTTAGAAGACCTTATATTAAATAACTAACCAGGAAAGCACATTACATTATGGCTGTTCACGCACTGAGACCTCATATTCACTGCAACATATTCATCGCACAACATACAGCGATACATAATTTTTACCCACCCACAAAAATAATTCCCATTAATACTCAAATATGCCAGTTATGTAGTCGTAGAGATATCATAACACAAACAAATACAATTAAAATACAATACCCTGACAATTACATTACATGACACATACTTGCATGTCATCGAACAGACCAGTCCCTTACCTGAGGCTCTTCGGATCGTGCAAGTCCTATATACAACCTGCCCAGGGATCAAACTAAGAAAGAATCCCATACTTCTAACCTAGCTAACCCCAGACAGTAGATATCTTCACGTAAAACAGACCTACATATTATGTTTATTTCAAAATTACAAGGAAATCAACTAATAAAAATACGATCCTAGACTTACTTTTGCAAACAAAACAAACCCTAAATTACCCCACCCTACAAATCTAAATCAAAACCTAACGTTACCACATACACGATTTGCACAAAATACACACTTATCCCAGAACGATTGCAGCATAAAGTAAGTGTATGACCAAAAATTTACAAATCGCACACTGCGATAAAAACATCTCAAAACAAACACTTACCTTTAATAAGTTTGGGAAGAATTCCTAGCAAATAAATAGTGATATGCATGTTAAATGTGCCTTTAGACACCACAATATGGACATAGGGAGGGCTGATTTCCATAGGTTAGCCCTTTTAAACGGACTACACTTCTCAATAACACCAATAGGTGTGATAGTTCCATAATAAATATATCACGAGGACAGCTTATCACAACAGAATTTCATGCAAAAGAAACATACAGGAACACAACAGTCTTCTTAAACAACGACACTGCATCGACACCTGAAATTTTGACAAAAACATCATGCACAACGTTGCTCAGGACTGCAGAACTGGCTCCAGAACAGGAAGCTAAATTACAACAAATTGCTACAAATCACAGGGCGAACAGCTTCAGACAGGGCTCCTCGATGCCTTCACTCGCAGCATGTAGGCTATCAGAAAATGAAAAAAACCCACATTTCCCATGCCAAGAACACATGCCAGTCACTTACCAAGCTTCTTTTTCATTGAGAGTGTTGCATCATAAACAGGATAAAATTCAGCACAGAAACCTCGCTTGGAACAGGTCACTTCACATATCACCACATGGATATTCAGAGGCAAACATGAAACCGAACAAACGACAAGGATTAGCACAAAATAACATCAAGTGCACTGACATGACACATCCCATCAGCAACAGTCCAATCAGCACCAGAAGGGTCCATAAATGAGCCTGCGGGTACGGGGGAGGGGACAGCTGCAGAAGCGACACACGAGCTCGCTCTGCTACCAATATGACACAGGGGGTGGATGAGCCTACTTACCTCAATTCAGAGGTCCGCATCGCGAACTGCAAAATCACCGCCAGAAGACATGCCCCAACAGAAGAACACTTATAGGAGGAAGAAGGTGGAGAAGAGGGAAACGCACAGGCTCGTCTACAGACACAGTTCGATAACCCACAGGACTGCCACCAACGAAATGATGCCACAACAGTTGCTTAATATTTTAAAAGAACATTTAATCACCAAAAAGGGACAAGGAAATATAAATTAATAAAATCCTCCAGCCAACGCAACACTAAAAAAAAAACAATTATTGCCACCAAAAAAAACTCTCTGGTGATGGACATTGGCTTAAGGCCAAAACAAGTCAATTACCTATGAAAACTAGAGAAGACTTTACATGCTAGTTTGCTGAGCAAAACGAAAACATTTTTTTAAAATACAATAAAGCCCAAAAGAAAGAAAGTCAGCAGACAGGAATAACAAAATGAGAACGGGCTTCATAAACCACTAAGGTACGCAAAACTGACTCGACATGCAGGCATCAACGCCACGAGGAAACGAAAAGTTAAAAAAAAATAGGATCAATTTACAAATCCAAAACTTTGATGACAGCGGTATACTCAGGAACACTCACAAACAAAACACAAGGTAAAATCAAAGATGAACAAAAAACATTCTAATCCACCACCACAACACGTTTGAGTGTCCCGCTCGACGCGCAGAGAATTACACTCACAGGACCACAATGCACTCTGCCCAAACAAAAAACAAACATGGCCACGAACAGATGCTTGCATGTCCAGCCGAATCACGGCAAACAATTACCTTTTAAAATAAAACGTCACAAAGAGAGAAAAGAAAAGGTGGAAATAATTACATCTTAACACAATTAACACGCGACAATTTAGAATGCTACGGATCGTAAAGCAAATTAATAATAGGCCAATCCCTAAGATTACCAAAAGAAAAGGACCAACTAACCACATTGAGAATTCCCATAAAGAAAATAAACTAAATAAATAATAAATTACAACGTAAGATAAACTTGAAACGTGTCTCCGGAAGGTGCGAAAGAAAACAACAAAATTTACATATCGGGTAACATTAACAAAACAGAAAATTTTGGCCTACAATGCGAAACAAAATACATTATTAAAACATCCATATAAGGCCAATATTGGAGCTCCCATAACAATATATATGTATATATTTTATAATAAAACGTACCTTAAAAATCTTTCATCAGTGAAGACACAAAGTAACAAAAAAACTATCACATTTAAATAATTTTAAAAGACATAAACTGCCATCAACATGGCTAACCCAGCACATGCACCGTTTTGGTTACAAGCACTTTGCTTGCAGCAAGTTGCGATAATTATGCCACACTTCCCCTTCAAGATGAAATGACGAAATTATAGCCTTAGGAGCACAGGCATTTCCTTTTTTTTTAGAATACATCCATATTTCGTGGAGGCCAGGGGGCAAGCCCCTGGGCAAACGGTGACACCTTTTCACGACCAGCTAGCTTCTTGCTTTCTAGACGACAGACGGAGCAGATGCCAACATGGCGGAGATCCAAAAGTTAAAAGCCGCAGTGCATTAATGTTAATTGTAATTGTCCAATCACAGATTGACGCATCAAGTAACAATGTGCGTATTATATAATTATTTTGGCGGCATGATGTATATATAGTCTTTTGTTTAATGACGTAGAATACTATATTTTTTAAATATGTCTTGATTAGACGAGACCAGAAGACACCACTCATACACTCTAGCGGTAGAAGATACAACCCCCGGCTAGAGGTGCCGACAGATGCTGCTATCTCGAGTTCACTAGCCACACCAAGCCATCTAGGCGGGCGCTTTAAACGTAGGGAATACAAATATGTAGAGGAGATGCATAAATAAAAACGTTGGGACGTGCTTTGCACGTAACAATTATTATTATTTTTATTATTATTATTATTATGGCTCTAAAACACGAATCCCTTAATTTATCAAAATATACTTCCATTAACACCTTTATTAAACTTAGTTATGCATCTGTGCAAACTTTTATGTCACAATTTCTTTACAGGTTATGACAGAAAAGTACATAAATACGTCAAAATCTTGTTTCTAGAAAAATGGAATTGACGATGGTCAAATTTCACACTTGGGTTACTGCATTAATCCTTCATTAAAATTCACCACAAGCATATTCGTTGTCTTTCTGCGCGGCATTCACAGCCTATATGTTTTTCTAGATTGCCATGCCAAAATATTGAAAATCCACAGCCTGCTTCCAGTCGACCGACCGGGTCAGGGAATGGAATGAATGAAGCCCCCATCTAGCGGCGTGGATATGAACTGTGCTGGCTGCCGAACCCTGTCGCACTCCTCTCAGGCAATGATTAAATGAATGACAGATGAATTGAAATGACAGTGGAGAGTGTTGCTGGAATTAATTTTTGACAGGGAAAGCCGCAGTACCCGGAGAAAAAACTGTCTGCCTCCTTTTTGTCGAGCACAGAACTCACATGGAGTGACCGGGATTTGAACCACGGACCCAGTGGTGAGAAGCCGGTGTGCTGCCGCCTAAGCCACGGTGGCTATACCAAAGTATTACTGAATATTATTTATTTTCTTGGCAGTGAGTCTATATTTACCACCAAGTGGGTTTCCATCCTCCATCTATCCCCCCAGGGGCTCACATCTAGTTGGACGTGGGTTGGCGACCACGGGACCCCAGCTGAGTTCAGCATTGCTTCCACTTACTTGTGCCGGACTCGTCTCCATCTTCTTTCCTGTGGACCTCACTTGGTCAACTCTTGTTCTCTTCCGACTCCGACGGTATTAGGGTATCCGAAGCCTAGGGAGTCTCTTCCTTTCCCGCCTTAATTGGCCCTTGTCTCATCTTTCCTGATACCCTCCTTCTGCGAGGGATCAGCCCCCTTTTTAGGTAGATTTCATTAGAAAGCTAACTATTGCAATGGGTACCATGTTTCGACTTCCGGAAAATTTCGACATATCTTCGCGTTTCACATCCCCCAGACACCAAAACCGTCAGTACAACAGTTTATATATAATTTATATATATATATATATATATATATATATATATATATATCAGATTCTTGTGGACACGATAACTGCCGTAATTTTGCACCAATCACTTTGAATTTTTTACATAATATGTATACGTATAAAATCTCGGTCAAGTTCGTTAATGGGAAAAATCAGTCGAAGGGGGTAAATATGGGGGGCTTTTTCGAAAAAGTGAAATGTCACTATAACTCTCTTAATATGTGAAATATCGAATCCCTTTAAAGTTCATATTATGTGTCGGATAAGTAACAAAAATTTATGTTTTAAACGTTTTTTGATAGCACCAACCATTGGCCAATGGGGTGGAAAAAAGTGGGTTTTTCGGGAAACATTAATCATATCTCTCTTAATAGGCACAATATCAAAACCGTACAAAATGGACGTTATTCCCCTAATAATTACCAAAAACGTTTGTCTAAAAGAATTTTTGATACAACCCACCATTAACTTACGCCAAGGGATGAGAAAAATGATTTCGGAATTAGAAGAAAATGCCAAGAGCCATCAGAGGTTACCATGACAACGCTTCTAAATTGATGAGGGATGAGCTATCAGAGGTTGCCATGACAACGAGATCACATTCAGTTTTCCATCTGACTATGTGGGAAGCGGCTTCGGGGACGTAGCCTAGCTGGTAGCATGCTGAACTTCAAAGCCGGCCGAAGTCGTCGGATTTTCAAAGAGCGCTGAAAATCCCTCAGTATGCTTTCCTTTAGAGGGGAAGTCCAACGTTCGTTGCAAGTTACTGGTTGCGGTGGCATCTAGTACCCAAGTTCACATCTAGGTGTCGTTGACGGTATATTTGGTACCAACATTAGTAACTACTACTTGAAATTGACCGTCTGCAGTCCTTACCTGATTTACAGACTAATACAGCCATCACAATTAACACAGTTTATCAGACAGATTCTACACACACCCAAAGTACACGGGGTTACATGACCACGTTGTCGCAGCCCTAAACTGAGGAATCAATCAACATCTCTGCGGGAGATAAAATTTGACGTGAAGAAGTAACAGACTGTTAGATAGTTACACATCACTTCCAAACCTTGCATAAGGACGGTGTGACCACAAGTATAACAAGTAGTTCCGTGAAGAACTATACAGCCTATTTTCATATATCCTACTTTTGTTAATTGCCACTATCAACATACACAATTTCTGTTTGATTGCTGTAATAGATTCGTAGATATTAAGAACCGACTAAATATTTCGGATGGTCGCCATGTTGGATTTTATATATGTAGGTCCTAGAGTTGTGTACTGTTACATGCAGATTATTGTGAACGTGTAGTATTCAAACTTCAATCGCAAAATTAGGACACAAGAAAAAACAAGGAGATTTTAAAAATTTTCACAGCTGCCATCTTGAGGTTATGGAAACAATTGAAATAAATTAGATGCCAGTGGATTAACATTCGTATAAGGATTTACTGTACCAAGTTTCACTGCACTCGGATGGTTAAATTGCGAGAAACGTCCATGTGAATATTTATAATTCGCGTCACCGCCATGTTGATTTGTGATCACCAGGTTATTTAAAGTCCTATAGGTGAACTTAAGTTCATAGCCCCTATGAACATTAAAAAATGCAGTTTGATTGCTAAAATAGATTCGTAGATATTCAGTATCGTCTAAATATTTCGGATGGTCGCCATGTTGGATTGTTAATTGTATAGGCCATAGAATCATTTACTGTCCCCGTTTACCCGGATAGTAGGCTGTCAGATATCCGCCCCTTCAATCGGATTGCCAACAATCAATCGCACCGGCTCAGCTACATCAATGAAAATGGCACTGACAGATACTATCGAGATATGAGCACAGAAGTTAACAGGAAATCATTGTGGAACACACCAAAATAGACGGGGGTACATACTTACCTTCACTTACCTCTTAAAAATTATCTCGGGGATTGAGTTGACAACAGGATTACTAAAGTCTGTTCACACAATAACCTCCACCATGACATTTAAAAATGAACCAGAACGAAGACGAGAACTTTGAACCGTACACAAGCTTTATTTCAAATAAAGGGTAAGATTTTAATAACACAACAAAATAAACGTGGCTATCAGTAGCCCATGTCAATCTGACTACGTCCTCCTATAGGACTTGCAAAGTTATCATACAACATGATATAAAACATATTAGCTCCCACGAGCTCCAAATAACGTAATATTTATAACACAATTGGATTGGAAAAGGAAGTGAGGACGTGACACATATATAGAGCATTTGGTTTCTTTTAATAAACATAACACTTGTATTTATAGTCGCAAGGCCAGAGTGTGGACGACCTCTCCCGCTGATAACCAGTTGTCGGGACAGCTGCAAGCTACCCTTCAACCTGTCGCATACTTGTCAAATGGGCTCCCTTCACATGCTACATTGCGTAAGAATCCAGCTCTCAAAAGCTTTAAATGTCCGCAAGACAACTCATATATATATTTACGCAATTCTTTCAAATACTTTACTCACATCCTACTGGATTATTATGACAATCCTTAAACTTGTTAAGTTCTCATCCAAATGTTTAATAAGCTCTTAAATGTTTATAACAAAATCACATAAATTATTTATAAAAATTAGAAATTGTTTATAATATTATCGAAGATAATAAAAAAAATTTTAAACACGCCTTTAACATCACTTTCGTTCCACATTATTATCAAAAATATTTACAGCAATTATTTACAATATTAACATTTAAATTATTTAAATTATTAATTTAAGAAATACATTAACCACAGGTTCATCCGGTTGGTAATTTCATAATCGTGTTAATATAATCGACCAATGAAGGTTAGTTATACATATTTATGTCACAATCTGGTTTAATAAAGGTTTTAATAATTATTAGTGACGGTAATCTTCATTCAAAATCTTATCTCAAATTCTTTCAAAACTCTTGTTAATTATAACAGTAAATTCACTTGATTAATTTTCAACGAACTATGACAATTCACTCCAGCGGACAAAACTTCGCTAACTAAATAATGCACAAACTGCATTAAAATTAGGCCCAAAATTCATCATATATTAATCTATATGGCATCAAAAACTTCCACAGAACTTACAAAAAACCTCCACTAATAATTCTTTAGCATTATTAATTACTGTGGGAACCTCCTTCATATTCAAGGGCATTATACATCAGCGACTTTCAACACGTGCGCTGTACTAGCGATTATACATTCATAGTTCCACTTAAAAATTCTTATAATCATTGATTGTTTCAAAACTGTTTTCATTTAACCTTCGTGGATTTCATTCATGAATCGAACTGAAGTAAAAATTTGCCAATCACAAACAAATTTAATAGTGAATACGCTTATATACGCCTGTCTGGTCTATCAAAATTTAAGATTAACATCTTCAAAAATAATTGTAGTATAAAAATACTATCATCAAAATAAAGTACGACTAACTGTAAAATAGTCGAATAGAATCCAATTAGACTGGGGAATGCAAACATCGTTATATAAATCTCTAATTGAGAAAAACTCCTAACAAAAGTTCACGAATTTAATGCATTCAATAATTCATTATTAAAGTTCGTCTTTCACAAAAATGTCTATGATGCAATGATCGTTCATAACTGACGATAAATGTCTGTGTTGCAATCAATTCAAATAACGACTAGTATTTCCAAGATCGTCGACAACGTAAGAGATTTTAACGCTCTAAAATCATTTAAATGTTCTTCCTTCTTGATGATGACAGAAAATTGGTCAAAGTAATTAAACTGGGGTAGAATTACTTTAATAAAGTGACACGCTGTCTGAGTTTAAATCTGCCATAAAAATCATTAACTTACAGTCAAATCGTGACTACAAACAAAATTAAGCAAATTACTGAAAAATCTAAATATCAGTCTCAACTGATCCAAAATCGTTTAACTATGCCCATGACATAACAATGTCTTAATAAATCGTCGAAAAAGGCATAACTCATCAAGGTGTACTGAGAATAAGAATCTCAACAAGAATATAGGGCAAAATACATGAGGACAAAAATATGGGAAAAATGGTTGCTCAAACATTGCTAAGAAACTCAAATACAATAAACGTTCACGACTACCTTATCTGCCGATTGACGTTCCAGAGGAAAATTCCCCAAAGAAGACTGCTGATGGATCCATTTCACCAAGTTAAAGCTGAGCTCCATCCTCGAAACAGGAAATAGCACCCTCGGAGAATCGAACTGCTTCCTTCTCCGTAAATCGCACTGCTCCGCGAAGACGAAAAGACATCCTTCCGGCAATAATCTTCTTTGTGAGTCGGGATAACCCTGACCTCTCTTGAAAAATCCCTGAAGTTCCAGTAGACAATCGCCATGAAGTTTCTGTAGAAATTTCCGAAGAAATATTTATATTCAATGAGTATGTAATAGATTCCATTGCTGTTCGATAGTATTCAGCTTTGAAGCACGAAACATGGGTGTAGATGTTTGTTCACCACATGTTCGCTTGTGTGGAATAGCAATTAGCGAAGTTCCATGCTGCTATCTTACTCCGTTGAAATATGTCCCAATCGCATTAAGTCCTTTAGCCTTCCATCTTCTCTTCGGTTATAGTAATAGAAGAACAAACTGCCATATTAAATTGCTCCATTATACGGTAGTGTTGTGTAACAAAAGCAATCAGAAGTCTCCCTATTTCACTAGCTGTGTCAGCCGTGGCGTAGAATCTGGCGATACAATAGTGTTTCACTTGTGGCGAGATAATCACTTTTGTCAGTCGTCGAAACTTGCTAATATCTTTCAAAATAATCGCTCGAAATTGTTCAGCTTTTCTATATTACTTCATGTAGCACTGCACAATATAATTAGCTTATCGGCGACCGCTAACTGTTCAAAGCTAATCTTGTAGATGCTTTCTAAGGTTCGTTTTAACTTCACCTAGTTTGACTTGAATCTCGTTTAATGCAGTGGCTTCACCACGCGTTATAAAGACGACTCTTTCTACTCTTTCACTCGACGTTTCACCAAAATGATTGTATAAGAAAAGAACTTTCACAATTAGACTTCGATGATCTGGGAATGAGACTCCTCTCTTCTGCGCAAGGCCTTTTATGAACTTCCTAAGGGGCGTATCCATCCCTTCCATAGCGTGATACTGCGTCATCGCTAAAAGTTCCAACTTCGTTAATACAAGACGGATTTTCAAAATTCAAAAACTGAAAATAAATTTCACCAAAATTCCAAATCAATGCCTCTACTGCAAATGGATTTCCACAATTCTGCATTCCAAAAGTAATAAAAATACCGTAGTTTCAGCAATCTCCGTCTTCCTTGAAACTATCGTTCATTGGTTCAAGCCTCCCCTCCAATAGCATAATTTCTTCCTCAGCAGAATTACACGTTTCCTGCGACTGCGTCGTACATCTCGGAACATTCTCGAATAAATGCTGACGTCACTGAGAATCTCAGCTCAAGTAGCCTGCTGGCATAACGTTTGCGTCATCCGTGCTTACGTCATGACTACCCACGTCATAACTATGACGGCCATAACTCTCATTATAATTTCCAATATAGCCACCGTGGTCTCTATATAATTCAATTACGGGGGCATTCTCCTCTCACCACGTTTTAAAAACAGTTGCAAATTGTTTTTAAACTCTGTGTAACAAGTACCTCAACTCTCTTGAACACGAAATTGAATTATTACTGGTTTACTCTAGGATAGTATCTTTTCAAATTTCCAGCATTGAACTTGCCGTAAACGACATTATTCTCATCATCGTAGAGTTCATAACAGTTGTTTCCATAAGCGTTCGTAATCCTAAACGGCCCCAGGAACACTAATCCAAATTTGGGGTATATTTTCTTGGTCATATCAGCCTTGACAGGTCTGCGTAATAATAGAAGATTTCCAACTTGTAAGGGTGTACCAAAACGTTTTCCAGCTACTCTTTTCAATCGTTTCTCTGCTGCTTTCTGGAGTTGTTCCTTCGCCTTGTCAATCCTCTGCTGCCTTCCTAGGTCGGGATCTCTAGGTATGTGGTTGAAAAGATTATCCCACGGCCTTTCTGGGTTTCTTCCTAGATGAAGTCGCATTGGCACTTCTCCCGTGCTCTCCTGCACTGTACAGTTCAGACATTCCTCAATAAGGGGTACAAATCTCACCCAACCAGAATGATCATTTGGACAGAAAATTCGACAGAATTTCGAAAATTCAGCCATATATCTTTCTGAGGAATTCGATTCTGGGTAACGCACGCTTGAAAATAGGTGCTTAATGCCAAGCCTTTCCATATCCGCTGCAAATTCCACGGATGTAAACTGCGTTCCATGATCTGACAGTAGATATTCCGGCTTACCAGCTTTAGGAAATACAGCATTTTCCAGTCTGCTTACTACGTTCCTCGTGTTAGCTTTCTGCATGGGACTCATTGTAACAAATTTTGAGAAAACATCCACGGTCACCAACAGGTACTGGTTACCCTGATATCCCTTCGGACAGGGGCCAAATATATCCGTCGCCATCAGTTCGTTTGGCTTAGAAGGAATCATAGCCTTCGGTTTTCCCTTTAATAAAGCAGAAGCATACTTTGCTCTTTGACATTTGTCACATGATCGAATGACCTTGGCAATGCTGGAACGCATGTTAGTCCAGATAAATCTCTCTTTAAGAATATTAAGAGTTTTATCTAAACCGGCATGTCCAGTTGCGTGATGAGCTACCCACACTAAATTGACAACAAGTTTAGGTGGCACGACTATTCGGAGTTTTGTATGCGCAGAGTTAGCATACTTGCATACGATGTCTCCACTCAAGACAAAGTGTCGTGAATTTCTCCGTGTAGCTTCATAGTCAACATCCGTATTGTCCATGTAACCCTTTAGGAACCTGTACATTTTCCTAATTGGAGCGTGTCTCTTCTGTGACACACCGATTCGGGCTAACCTCCTAACGGTTTCTTGATCTTCTTGCTCCAATTGTACATGGTGTATCTGCACATTTTTAATAGGGTTACGTGATAGAGCATCAGCCAGTAAGTTATCTTTCCCAGGCTGGTGGACGATAGTGGCGTTAAACTGTTGGGTGAACAAAGCCCAACGTGTCAATCTATCACTCGACATGTCAGTTTGCAACATAAACTGTAGTGCTTTATGGTCAGTAATAATGATGACCTTATGTCCCAGCAGGATTTTCTTCCACGCTTGCAAAGCTGTCACAAAAGCTAACGCTTCAAGTTCTGTCGTGAAGTAGTTTTCTTCGTGCTTCTTCAACTTCCGACTAGTGAACGCAATGTAGTGCTTGTTGCCTGCCTCGTCTTTCTGGTATAAGACTGCACTAATGCCTATTCTCGATGCATCAGACTCAATATAGAACACCTTCTCAAAGTCTGGGTACTCCAGTTTTACATTATTTCTGAGCATCTCTTTTGCTTTCTCAAAAGCCTCGTCTGCAGCGGTGCTCCATTTCCATCTGTTGTTCTTCTTGAGTAAGTCATACAGAGGAGCCATAATTTCAGAGTATCTTGGACAGTGGCTGCTAATAGATTGGCACGCGCCTACAAATTCTCTGACTTGTTTCACCTTAGTTGGCTTTGGAAATCTCGTGATCGCATCTACTCTTTTCATGTTTGGATGATATCCATCTTTATCAATAGTATGCCCCAAGTAATTTATCTCCTTCTTCAAAAATTGACATTTTCCAAAATTCACCTTGATATTGGCCTCCCTTAAATTCTCGAACAACTTTCTCAAGTGCACTAAATGTTCTGCGGCGCTGGGTGAAGATACGATTAAATCGTCAATGTAGCAGATTACATTTTCTTTCACTTCGTCAGTGAGCTTACTATCAAGTGCTCGAATAAGTGCTGGTCCACTGTTAACCATACCAAAAGGCATTCTGACAAAGACCCATGACGTCTGGTCAAATAGGAATCCAGTGTACTGCATACTATCTTCTTCTAGTTGAACTTGATAAAATGAAGACGTCAAGTCAAGAACGCTGAAACATGCTCTCCCTTTGAATTTTCGAAGCAGATCTCTAATCTTGGGTGGTCGGTCATTTTCTGGAAGAATCTTCAAGTTGATGGTCCTGGCATCGAGACAAAGACGTATCTGACCATTACTTTTCTTCACTACTGTGATGGGGTTTATATAAGACGACGCCTGTTTTTTAATAATCCCGTCTACCTCCATTTTTCTGATTAACCCTCGTACTTCTTGATAGTATTTCTCAGGAATGGGGTATATTCTCTTCTGGTAAGGGGTTTCATCTGTCAGCCTTATCTTGTACTTATTATCCTTAATCAATCCAGGCTTTTCATCGAAAATATCTTGGAATTCCTTTATCAGATCCTCAAATTCCCCCTGAATTTCTTCAAATCCTTCAGTTTCTCTACTGGGTATTTCTGCTAAATCTTCCACTTCATTGATTATGGTATTCAAAATTTCTTCCCTAAGGTCTATTTCCAGACTGTTTTTCACGTCCTGTTTTTCTATCTCTTCTGTGATCATGTACCCATCATTAAAGCTAATACTTCTGTTCTTCATGTCAATAATAGCTCCAACCTTCGATATAAAATCGATTCCAAGCACCATATCAAAATTGATCTTGCTCACCACAATGAAGATCTGTTCATAATTCCTTCCATTGATCTCAAAGTTCAATAATACTTGAATCTTGCACTTCACTGCCTTATCTTGGAATATCCCTCTCACTTTGACGGTAGAAACAGGTAGAACTGTCATGTTCTCTCCTCTTAGTAGACTTTGATAACATTCCTCTGAAATGATGGAAATAATTGCACCAGTATCCATCAGGGCTTTGTACTGTTGGTCAACTATCCGTACAGAAATCAGCGTACCGTGTTGGAAGAGTACCTGAGTATTTTCTTGAATACACCTCCGCTCTTAACGAATTCTGCGCTTCTATGGACCAAAATCGTTTGTTTAACGCCTCTGCAAACTCGTCAAAGTTACTGAATGTGTATCTAAATGCGCGAAACCATTCGAGGGGTCCTCCAATCAGATATCTCTCTACTATCTTCATCTCTCTCTCTCTGGGAATGTGAGCTTCGATGAAATAATCTTTGAGGTTCCTTACATATTCGATAGGCGTCAAACTATCCGTGTTACTGAATTTTTGCGGTTTGTCTTCAAAATTCTTGATGACCGTTACGTTCCTCGGATATGAATCTGGATAGTTTTTCCCACTATCTCGATAGTTCCACTCAGGTTCCATATTCCTCTCGTCATCCTCCTCTCTGAATCTGGATATACGTTCTTCAGGAGTCACGTCTCTCTCTTCTGGATCTAGGTTATATCTTCTGGTATAATTCCTATTCATTTCGCAAGCTAAGCCTTCTGTATCCTTGTCAGTGATTTCCGTTAAGACTTTCTTGATTATCTCTTCTTTGTAGTTCTCCATCAAACTAGCCTCTCCTAACTTCAAATTTTACAGTTTGCTCGTCGTTTCATTTACATCAGAGACAACTTTATGAATCTGTTCCTCTAATGTAGATTTTAATGTTTGCATATCCTGACCTAGTTGTGTTCTATCGTCAACTTGTTTTTCGGATAGCGAATCCATCCTGACGCTTAAATCTTTCCTAATCTGTACTACTTCATTGTTAATTTCTATTTGAGTACTGGCAAGTTTTCTTTCAATCCTTTCCTGAATTTGGGTTACATGTTCCCCACTTGACTTATTCCACTCGTCTTTCCATACTGCTACGTTTGCTGTTAACATTTCTGCTATGTCTACTTCGATATCCTCTTTCAGTAATCTATTATGGTCTAATACCTGGGTTCTCATGACCTCTACATCATACTTTAAACCTGCTAAAGACGTTGTCGTTCTAACCGACTCATCAACTAATCTAGTCGTTAATGCACTTATATTACGTGTACAAAGGGTTTTCGAGTTTTCTATTTCTTCCCTGACTTTATTTACATCAGTTTGGACTCTAGCAATATCTATGAAAACTGTGTTGACTTCTACCTGAATCTTAGTTATGTCACTTTGCACCTCAGTTATATCCGAATGAATGTTATTAATATCAACCTGAACATTGGACACATCAGTTCTAGCATTTTGAATTTCTCTTTGAACTTCCTCGACCTTCTCTTGGACAGTCGCAACATCATTTTTAACAACAACTACTTCGGCTCTAGCACAAGAAATATCACCTCGGACATTAGCCACATCTAAATTTAACATTGTCAGATCTTTCTGTACCTTGGAAACATCGGTTTTAACATCAGACACATTTGTGCGAATGTCAGTTACAGTATTCTCAATTCCTAGGGTATTAATCTGTAAACGCGACATATTATCCTCTAAATTAGCAGCACTAGTATGAAGAACCTTCATATTCTCCTCCATTCGACTAGTATTCCTAGCTTCCATCTCCTTCATACTACTATTCAAATTAGCAGACATATTACTAGCATTCTCCTCCATTCGACTATTATTCTCCTTCATACTTTCATTCAGCATCTGCTTCATACTGCGATTCATGTTAGCAGACATCTCCTCTAACATCATCCTCAGACTTTCATCTGCCATTACAATATTATTCAAAAATAGACTGCTGTAGGGACATACATCAAAAGAGCAAAATAACAACATTTGAGCAACACTTTTCACCATATATAAATTTGATCAATTTTCTGTCTTAAATGTAACTTATAACTACCTTATAATTAACTTTCGAAGATACTTCGTGTTGAAACAAACTCAAGCACATGTTCAATTTTCCCTGGCTCATTTTAAAATATCCTAACACAAATAATTTACATTTACAATCCAAATAATTTAATTTTATCTTTAATATGACTAAACATGTCATAAGCCGGTCAAATAAAATAAGATTCCAGATTATAGGCGATTTTTCTAAGTTTCCAGCCTATTTAACCTTTCTCAAGTTATATAAGATCTGATCTTTTCTGAGTGTAATTTTCCTAATACAATACAACATTTAATTCCTATATAATCACACTCTTAAATTCTACAATTGGCCTAGTCATCTAACAAAGAATCAACCTCTTTATTTGAGTCTAATCGAACCTCACGTTTCAGGTTTGCCAATCACACTGGCGTTCAATCTGGTGATCCACTTATGTTGAACATGCCCCAACGTTTTAGGTGCGAATCTTACTAGCGTTCAACCTGGTAATCCAGTTATGTTGAATCGTTCCCCACGTTGGGCGCCAATCTTACTGTCCCCGTTTACCCCGATAGTAGGCTGTCAGATATCCGCCCCTTCAATCGGATTGCCAACAATCAATCGCACCGGCTCAGCTACATCAATGAAAATGGCACTGACAGATACTATCGAGATATGAGCACAGAAGTTAACAGGAAATCATTGTGGAACACACCAAAATAGACGGGGGTACATACTTACCTTCACTTACCTCTTAAAAATTATCTCGGGGATTGAGTTGACAACAGGATTACTGAAGTCTGTTCACACAATAACCTCCACCATGACATTTAAAAATGAACCAGAACGAAGACGAGAACTTTGAACCGTACACAAGCTTTATTTCAAATAAAGGGTAAGATTTTAATAACACAACAAAATAAACGTGGCTATCAGTAGCCCATGTCAATCTGACTACGTCCTCCTATAGGACTTGCAAAGTTATCATACAACATGATATAAAACATATTAGCTCCCACGAGCTCCAAATAACGTAATATTTATAACACAATTGGATTGGAAAAGGAAGTGAGGACGTGACACATATATAGAGCATTTGGTTTCTTTTAATAAACATAACACTTGTATTTATAGTCGCAAGGCCAGAGTGTGGACGACCTCTCCCGCTGATAACCAGTTGTCGGGACAGCTGCAAGCTACCCTTCAACCTGTCGCATACTTGTCAAATGGGCTCCCTTCACTTGCTACATTGCGTAAGAATCCAGCTCTCAAAAGCTTTAAATGTCCGCAAGACAACTCATATATATATTTACGCAATTCTTTCAAATACTTTACTCACATCCTACTGGATTATTATGACAATCCTTAAACTTGTTAAGTTCTCATCCAAATGTTTAATAAGCTCTTAAATGTTTATAACAAAATCACATAAATTATTTATAAAAATTAGAAATTGTTTATAATATTATCGAAGATAATAACAAAATTTTTAAACACGCCTTTAACATCACTTTCGTTCCACATTATTATCAAAAATATTTACAGCAATTATTTACAATATTAACATTTAAATTATTTAAATTATTAATTTAAGAAATACATTAACCACAGGTTCATCCGGTTGGTAATTTCATAATCGTGTTAATATAATCGACCAATGAAGGTTAGTTATACATATTTATGTCACAATCTGGTTTAATAAAGGTTTTAATAATTATTAGTGACGGTAATCTTCATTCAAAATCTTATCTCAAATTCTTTCAAAACTCTTGTTAATTATAACAGTAAATTCACTTGATTAATTTTCAACGAACTATGACAATTCACTCCAGCGGACAAAACTTCGCTAACTAAATAATGCACAAACTGCATTAAAATTAGGCCCAAAATTCATCATATATTAATCTATATGGCATCAAAAACTTCCACAGAACTTACAAAAAACCTCCACTAATAATTCTTTAGCATTATTAATTACTGTGGGAACCTCCTTCATATTCAAGGGCATTATACATCAGCGACTTTCAACACGTGCGCTGTACTAGCGATTATACATTCATAGTTCCACTTAAAAATTCTTATAATCATTGATTGTTTCAAAACTGTTTTCATTTAACCTTCGTGGATTTCATTCATGAATCGAACTGAAGTAAAAATTTGCCAATCACAAACAAATTTAATAGTGAATACGCTTATATACGCCTGTCTGGTCTATCAAAATTTAAGATTAACATCTTCAAAAATAATTGTAGTATAAAAATACTATCATCAAAATAAAGTACGACTAACTGTAAAATAGTCGAATAGAATCCAATTAGACTGGGGAATGCAAACATCGTTATATAAATCTCTAATTGAGAAAAACTCCTAACAAAAGTTCACGAATTTATTGCATTCAATAATTCATGATTAAAGTTCGTCTTTCACAAAAATGTCTATGATGCAATGATCGTTCATAACTGACGATAAATGTCTGTGTTGCAATCAATTCAAATAACGACTAGTATTTCCAAGATCGTCGACAACGTAAGAGATTTTAACGCTCTAAAATCATTTAAATGTTCTTCCTTCTTGATGATGACAGAAAATTGGTCAAAGTAATTAAACTGGGGTAGAATTACTTTAATAAAGTGACACGCTGTCTGAGTTTAAATCTGCCATAAAAATCATTAACTTACAGTCAAATCGTGACTACAAACAAAATTAAGCAAATTACTGAAAAATCTAAATATCAGTCTCAACTGATCCAAAATCGTTTAACTATGCCCATGACATAACAATGTCTTAATAAATCGTCGAAAAAGGCATAACTCATCAAGGTGTACTGAGAATAAGAATCTCAACAAGAATATAGGGCAAAATACATGAGGACAAAAATATGGGAAAAATGGTTGCTCAAACATTGCTAAGAAACTCAAATACAATAAACGTTCACGACTACCTTATCTGCCGATTGACGTTCCAGAGGAAAATTCCCCAAAGAAGACTGCTGATGGATCCATTTCACCAAGTTAAAGCTGAGCTCCATCCTCGAAACAGGAAATAGCACCCTCGGAGAATCGAACTGCTTCCTTCTCCGTAAATCGCACTGCTCCGCGAAGACGAAAAGACATCCTTCCGGCAATAATCTTCTTTGTGAGTCGGGATAACCCTGACCTCTCTTGAAAAATCCCTGAAGTTCCAGTAGACAATCGCCATGAAGTTTTTGTAGAAATTTCCGAAGAAATATTTATATTCAATGAGTAGGTAATAGATTCCATTGCTGTTCGATAGTATTCAGCTTTGAAGCACGAAACATGGGTGTAGATGTTTGTTCACCACATGTTCGCTTGTGTGGAATAGCAATTAGCGAAGTTCCATGCTGCTATCTTACTCCGTTGAAATATGTCCCAATCGCATTAAGTCCTTTAGCCTTCCATCTTCTCTTCGGTTATAGTAATAGAAGAACAAACTGCCATATTAAATTGCTCCATTATACTGTAGTGTTGTGTAACAAAAGCAATCAGAAGTCTCCCTATTTCACTAGCTGTGTCAGCCGAGGCGTAGAATCTGGCGATACAATAGTGTTTCTCTTGTGGCGAGATAATCACTTTTGTCAGTCGTCGAAACTTGCTAATATCTTTCAAAATAATCGCTCGAAATTGTTCAGCTTTTCTATATTACTTCATGTAGCACTGCACAATATAATTAGCTTATCGGCGACCGCTAACTGTTCAAAGCTAATCTTGTAGATGCTTTCTAAGGTTCGTTTTAACTTCACCTAGTTTGACTTGAATCTCGTTTAATGCAGTGGCTTCACCACGCGTTATAAAGACGACTCTTTCTACTCTTTCACTCGACGTTTCACCAAAATGATTGTATAAGAAAAGAACTTTCACAATTAGACTTCGATGATCTGGGAATGAGACTCCTCTCTTCTGCGCAAGGCCTTTTATGAACTTCCTAAGGGGCGTATCCATCCCTTCCATAGCGTGATACTGCGTCATCGCTAAAAGTTCCAACTTCGTTAATACAAGACGGATTTTCAAAATTCAAAAACTGAAAATAAATTTCACCAAAATTCCAAATCAATGCCTCTACTGCAAATGGATTTCCACAATTCTGCATTCCAAAAGTAATACAAATACCGTAGTTTCTGCAATCTCCGTCTTCCTTGAAACTATCGTTCATTGGTTCAAGCCTCCCCTCCAATAGCATAATTTCTTCCTCAGCAGAATTACACGTTTCCTGCGACTGCGTCGTACATCTCGGAACATTCTCGAATAAATGCTGACGTCACTGAGAATCTCAGCTCAAGTAGCCTGCTGGCATAACGTTTGCGTCATCCGTGCTTACGTCATGACTACCCACGTCATAACTATGACAGCCATAACTCTCATTATAATTTCCAATATAGCCACCGTGGTTTCTATATAATTCAATTACGGGGGCAGTACCATTAAAGGAAAATTATTGCGTAGGTTCATTATTCAAACTTTCACTTCGATCGCATGACTACATCACAAGAAATAAAAACTTAATTTTAAAATTCGCACTGCCGCCATCCTGAGGTTATGTAAACAATTGAACTAAATTAGATACCAGTGGATTACAATGTGTATAAATATTTCCTGTACCAGGTTTCAGTGCGCTTGGAACATTAAATCGCGAGAAAGGTCTATTTAAAATTTTCAAATTCGCTTGGCCGCGATGTTCGTTTTGTAGTTAACCGGTTTTTGAAAGTCTTATAGATCGACTTCCAGTAGTGCCCTTTATCTCCGTACAAAATTTTAGGGAGATACCGCTAATAGTTTCAGAGATATAGAATGCCGGTGAAATATTTCGCACATCCGCCATCTTGTGATTATGTAAACAATTGAACGAAGTTAGATGTCGGTGCATTACAATGTATATAAACATATACTGTACCAAGTTTCATTGCGTTTGGTTGGTCAAATCACGAGAAACGTCTATTTAAAAGTCGCAAATTCGCTTGGCCTCCATGTTGGTTTTGTAGTTACCAGGTTTTCAAAAGTCACATAAGTGAATTTATAGCAGTTCCCTCTATCACCATAGAAAATGTCAGGGTAATATCGGTAATAGTTTCGGAGATATTGAATGCTGGTGATATATTTCGCACAGCCGCCATGTTGGATTGGTGAGTCGTAACAAAATTTGAAGGGCACGGTCGAGGTCGCCGGGAATAGTGCTATGAACTTTCCGAGTTTCATTGAAATCGCTTCTGCCGTTTTGATTTTATTAGGGGGGGACACACACACGAATCACACACACGCACACACACACGGACAAAAGGTGATCTCATAAGCCCATTTTTTCAAAATTGAAAATAGGCTAAAAATGGACCCCAAATGACAAGAAGATTACCGTCCCCCTAATACAATAAAATGTTAAAAATATGCATAGTAAGACGAAAGAAAAGTTAATTGAGCTCCAGTTACATTGTAAAATACTTTCTCGCAATAAATGAGGTCTGATCCTTCTACGAAAACCTGCATATTTTGCCTACTATCCCCTAGTTTGCCCGGTGAAATCTACCTCCACCTTCCGGCGTGCCGAGAGGAATTTTTTCTTTTCCTGTTATCTCCTGCCTTCTGCTCAAGGCCCTCAAGGTGGCAAGGTGTATGTACCCCACCACTTCTGGCACACAGTAGATATTGCTACACCCTCAGGAGCTCACGGCAAGTGAGTTTGGGAGCTGGCGACTACGAGGGATTCCTGAGCTGGGTCCGGTTTTGCCCCTTTTATCCATTACCTCTGGGGCGGACCCTCTCCACTTTCACTTTCCTATCTACGTTTTATGGCTCTCCTTCCTTCCAAGTCCCTCATCAATCCGCATTCTTCGAGGGTTGAGGGCATTTCTTTTCCCCCTGTCCTTTATTTGCCTTATTCTCCTTTTGTTTTCCATTTCTGCTTCTATATATAAGTTAGTAGTTAGTTTTAGTTATAGTTTACATTTCATTATCATCTTCACGATCACTCAAAGCATTAGGGGCCGATAACCTAGATGTTAGGCCCCTTAAAACAGCAATTATCATCATCAACATCCAACTATCCCGGCACGCCAGAATCTCTCTCACATATATGCAACTAAATACAGTATGCGAAGGAGAAGATTGCCCGTCTAGTTTGTGTATTCATGACGAGACGTCTAACTTCATAAATCCAGGATATTACTGGTGTACATAGCTGTTCTCTGAACATTTGCGCGGGGGAATATTTACTTGACTGAAGCAGAGTGGGTTGTATGTAACATAATTCTTCACTCTTATAAACATTTGTATCCCCGCAGGCTTTCTAAGCATTTGGTGAGCGTATACTGTATATTCGTTAATTCAGTTCTGGGAATTCACATTTCATCTGATTGTTTTTTCTTTTTTTTTAAATCTAGCTTACCCTCCAGGGTGGTGGCTCCCACGGACTCAGCGAGGGAACTCACCCCTAAAGCCTTTTCAGACTGTGTCCTAGAGCTGGGAACATCTGGTCGGAGTGGATACAACTGGTGAGGTGTGATCAGCACCTCGCTCAGGCGGCCTCACCCTCAAAGCGAACAGGGGCCTCATGTGGGAAGGGATTGGAAGGGTAGGATGGATAGGCAGGAAAGAGGGAAGGAGGCGGCCGCGGTCTTACAGTAGGTACCATCCCGGTATTTGCCCGTGGGAAACCACGGAAAACCACTTCGAGGATGTCTGAGGTGGGAATCGAACCCCCTCTACTCATTTGGGCCACCCGAGGCTGAGTAGACCCTGGTCCAGTCCTCATACCACTTTTAAATTTTGTGGCAGAGCCGGGAATCGAACCCAGGACCTCCGGGGCGGCAGCGAATAATGCAGACCGCTACGCTGCGGAGGCGACTCATCTGACATAAAATGTCTAAATCCTCAATACAAAAAGCCACTCGTTGGGTAGTGGCTAGCACTCTTGGCTGTCAATCTGTTACCGCGGAGATCCGGGTTCGATTACCGGCTCTGCCAAGAAATTTAATTCTGGTCTGAGGGCTCGAGTGGGATACACTCTGCCTCGTGAGGCAAAACTGTGAAGAAGTGGGTTCGATTCCCACCTCAGCCATCCTGGAAGTACTTTTCCGTGATTTCTTACTTCTACTCCAGCCGAATGCTGGGATGGCTCCCAAATTAAGACCACGCCTTCCCAATACTCATCTTATCGTGTCGGTCTACCATCCCCAAGATTGCAGGTTGTAAGTGATTTTTGAAAGGCTACAAAAATCACGACACGCATGTCATACAGAATATGCGATATTTATTTAAACCAAATCTACTTGTTAATTGTCACTTTAACTCAGAGAGTCATATCGTGACATACAGACAATAAACACATAGATAACATAAATTTACAGTATGGCATTAGATAATTTAACCAAATGTTCATTCGGCATTTCATAGCTTCCTAGTTATTTCAAAACGTAATAATGCTTTGCAGTAGTTATCTTCATTCACAATATCACTGGGCAACTTTTCTGATGGAGACTGCACAAAGTTCTTTCTTAATCATAAATGTGGACACAGTGTTCTTCATTTTTTGACAGTTCTCCATGGGAGACACATCACAGAAAGAATTACTTTTATTTCCATATCGAGCCCTTACTGACTGTAAGAGTCTGATAAGTTTTGTAGTAAGGAAAAAATATCATCAAACTCACAGGAAAATATGTGGATGTAGCCTACTGTAGTAATCGTATACCTAGATAATACAGATAGGCACTCCTAGGCTTTAACAAGATTTATAGCTTAGGAAGCCATCTCCTGTACTTGAATGCTTAATTTACATGCATCTTTGATCTGAATCTCATCCGACGCTTTCTTATTCCACATTGCCCTGATGGTATTAAAATATTTTGCTAATTGACCTGCTTTCCCCCATTCCCTTTTTAGTAATTTAATTAAAGTGTGATACTCATTTTCATTTTCTATTCTGTTTAAATCTGCTTTGTCTACAAACTTTGCTCTTATCATTTTAATTTCCTTGCATTCCCTGATCAGGTGCGCTGCATCCATAACCTTCCCACAAAACAGGCAAATGTCCTCTTTTCCTACTTCTCTCAACGCTTTGTTCTTGTACACCCCCATTAACCACCAAATTATCCCTCTCATATCTCTTTTCATTAGACATTGAGGCTCTATGCTCATAAAGTTCGCAGAACTCCGTTAAGGTTCTCCTATTGGTGCACTCTTCTCTTAGCACCTGCAACTCTACGTCATTAACCCTTCTACACACTTTTTACACACCCTACCTTCCTCTCTTTGTAAGTCCCTATCCCATAGATAACCCATTCCTAATCTTTCCAGTACACTTCTTACCCCGTCCACCCAGTAGCCCTCTTGCTGATGCTTCATTTGGTGCAGGTAGGCTACCTTAAGCATTTCCCCCCTCCACCTGCTTTTAAACGAAACCAAGACTTTATGACCTTTTTATGATATGTTGCCCAATGCTTACATCCTCACACAACATTCTCGCTCCACAATTCGCCGTGCAACTAGGTAGCCCCAAAATTATCTTGGCAAACCTACTTACAATACTGTCCAGGGTTTTCGTTCCTTCCTCTAAACCCCATACTTCCACTCCATAAAGTGCTCATGAAACGATGAGTGCGTTAAACACATTCTTACCCACTTTGTAGTCAAGATTCGGTAACTTACGCTCTAACACTTTAACATTCGCTTTAACATTTGTTCGGTCCATTTACCATTACTCGCCATTATCGTCCCTAGATACTCAAGTTTTTTCACCGTCTCTAACTGTGACCCATACATGATCCACTTTTCATTCTTAGCCAGATTAACTCCCTTTTTGCAGACCATAACTTTGGTCTTACTCGGGTTAATTTTTAAGTTCCAGTCCTCACAGTATTTCACAATCTCGTCAATACTATATTGAATATTATAGGGTGTTAGAGCAAGCAGAAGGATGTCATCAGCAAAAGCTAGGCCCGGGATATCATAATTGTCCGAGCAAGGGTTGGACCGTTGCTCAAAGCCCTTTGAATCGAAAATATCGTTGATAAATAGCAAAAAAAAAAGCACCGGGGATAATTTGCATCCCTGTTTTAATCCTATATTAAACGTTATTTCTCCTACAATTACATCATCTTTAGTTTTAATTGCACATTTCACTTCGGAATACACATTCTCAATTGCTCTTATCATTTTATGTTACACCCCGATTTTTTCCAGTTTAGCCATGACAGCTCCCCTGCTCACTGAATCAAACGCCTTCTCCAAATCAATAGCTGTGATATACAGCTTACCTCTTTTCCTTCGTATGTACTTGTCCATCACCGTTTTCACCACCATTATATTGGCACAGGTCCTCATTCCTTTTCTGAACCCTGTCTGGAGTCTGGAGAACACCGAACAGCCCTCTGCCCATGCTATTAAACGCCTGGATAAGACCCCGGTGTACATTTTGCTCAAATTATCAAGCAAAATTATGCCTCTATAGTTGCCTGGGTCTAGTTAGTCCCCACGCTTCTTATATATTGGAAAAATTATCCCCTCCTGCCACGCCCTCGGAAATCTACCTCCTTCAAAAATCTTGTTAAAGATTTTTACCAAGCTGTCCATCATGAACCTATTGTTACTCAACTCTTGCCAAAATTCATTTGTTATCCCCGAAATAGCACCTGACTTCCCTCCTTTACTTTTTGCTATTAATTCCTTAATTTCCTCTATCGATATGACTTGGTCCATCATAGGCAGAGTGGCCTCCAGCTCCCCTCGGGACGCCAAACTCCTCTCTCTTCCTCCAATTATCTTCAGCATTTAATAGATTCTCATAATATGCAATCCATACTTCATTCTTAGCCAGATTAACTCCCTTTTTGCAGACCATAACTTTGGTCTTACTCGGGTTAATTTTTAAGTTCCAGTCCTCACAGTATTTCACAATCTCGTCAATACTATATTGAATATTATAGGGTGTTAGAGCAAGCAGAAGGATGTCATCAGCAAAAGCTAGGCCCGGGATACCACTTCTGTGCCCCCTACAGTAAGAATTTATCCTGCTCCACACTTTGCTACAGTCGTTTGCCTTAGAATCCTTATTTAGTGCTGTTGCTTCCTTACCCTGCCATTCATCTTTCATTTTGCTGAGCAGTTCCCTATATTCTTTCCTTAGACGACAAAATTCTACTCTCATCGTATCATCCCCTCCACTCTTGTATAACTTCAGTGGCCTAATAACTTTGGTTTTCTTCCTTCTACAAGATTCATCGTACCATCCTTTAATTCTCCCTACTTTTCCCCTAGCCTTCACGCGCATTTTCCGCCCGGCCATCATAATTGCATTCTCAATCATACGTATTGCCCCTTCAATTTCATCATTACTGATCATTAAACTTATCCCTACCTTTATCAGCTCAAAATTTTCTCCCTGGAAGTAGTTCTGGAACTCTCTGCAGTTTTCCTCCCTCCATCTGAATCTATTTACTTTTCTCTCTATAGCTTTAACCTGTGGGTTCCCTTTTGACTTTGATTTTGTCACCGCTCCCTGCATGTTGACGACAATTGGTAGGTGGTGTGATTCCCCCATTCTTCAACAGTGAACCTCTTAATTAGGGCTAGTGCTCCTCTGGAACATATTGCTAAATCTATTACACTTCCTCCTATCTCTGTTATATACGTCAGGTTACCTTCTTCATCCCCCACACAGACACCATTTAATATATATAGCTCTTCTGCACCGCATAGTTCCAAAATCTTTTCTCCGTTCTTGTTACATTCCTTGCCTTTGCTGTGCCTATCCCCACATACGGCCTCGGCAACCCCCTTGCTGTAAAGGGGCTTTCTGTCTGCAACCCTCGCATTGAAGTCCCCTAAAAGCACAATCTCTGCCTCTTCATATATATTTTGAATTCTGTTTATTTCAATAGCTAACTCAACGAAAAAGCTTTCTCTTGCATACGGGGAATTCTCCGGAGGGTTGTAGACAAAGCCGAAACGTACCGTTCCTTTGCCCCTCCTCCTAATATCTGCTTTTACCCACACTACTTCTTCCAGTTCTGAACTAATAAATTCTGGTAATTCCCTCACCTCTTCTTTAATTAAAACAACAATCCCCCCCGGGAACCTACCGGTACGAGCTTTCCTAATCTTAGCTTTTGTATATATACTGAAGCCATCTATTTTAACCTCGCAACCTACAGGGAGCCAACTCTCAACAAATCCTACAATCAGCATATCTTCTATTAGGGTCAAAACTACATCGTTCCCTCTCTTATTTAAAAAACCCTCTATATTTACGCTAGCAATATTCCAGTTAAGTTATTTTTTACCCCTACCCTCTTCGCTGGTGGTGGCTTTGACTCTAGTAACTCTAGGGATGTTAGATCCTCGGTGCTTTCCTTGGCATCTTCCTTTATTCCGTAAATGAAGACGTTTTTCTTTCTCTCATCCAGCTTGGTCTTCCTTAATTCATTTACCTCCACCTCTGATATCTTCACCTTTTCTCTTAGGTCTTTTATCTCTATACTATTCTCGGTCAGCCTTTCTGTCACTATTCCCATCTCTTCTCTTATACATGTCTTCATCTCCTTGAATTACTTACATTGCTCACGAAGAATGTCCCGGATATGGTCATTTTGTGACACTTCCTTTACAATTTCCCTTATTTTTTCCATTTCTTGCCATCCCAACTGACCAGGCCCTGGGTTTGACGCCACTCCTCCAATTAATAGTAGCGTCGCCACAACCAGCGCTACCATCCCCATTGCCAAAACCCCCATCTGTTCAGTGACGTTGCCCACTATCACCTTCCCGACACCGAAATCGCACTTCACTCTAGCCTGCCAGCGGCCGATGACCGCCCGGTACTGCTGAATAGCGATTCCCATTCTTCCTTACACTTCACTGCACGTCTATTCACCTTGCTTGCTTGGTTGAAACTCGCATGTCATACGTTGTTGGCATGTTAAAGAACCCATTTGAATTCAGTAAGCCGTGTTCATAATGGCAACATTAATCTTGGGATTTTATGTCAACACAAACTTCCTCTTTTGTCTACAAGAAAGCGCTATAGTGTCATGGAGCTTAGATATCTAACCTCCTTGACTTGCATAGCGCTCCAAGGAACAACAAAAATTTGACATGGAAGCTGCCCTCTGGGTGTCTAATAACAAAGTTTGCACCCGGCACCCGAGGTCATACGATATTATTATTATTATTATTATAATTACTAATACACACACCAATACAGCCATTACATTGACACAGGTTATCAGACAAATTCTACACACACACCTAAGTATACGGGAATACATGACCACGATATCGCAAAGCCCCTCAATGTATCAACAACAAAAACATTCGCAAAAGGGCGGTTATTGACTTTCTTCTCTCTTGGATTTGTGGCATTCAGTCGGTAGCAGAATTGTACGGCCGATTAAAAATTGTAAGCAATTTTACTCTTGGAAGTACACTTGCCGACACAGTAAGCACCAAGCAGGCTGAGAAACTGTGCAGTGATGAACACTGCCTCATGAGACCATGATGTTGTGGTTCCTGGTTCGATACCCAGGGGCAATGAAACAACACTCATATCGAAGTTGCCACCATAACTGTAGTATCCACAAGAATGGGAAGTAATTAAATAGCACCGTAGCCTGTAACTAGCGGCTTCGGTGGCGCAGTCGGTAGCATGCTGAGCTTCGATGCCCAAGATCACGTGTTCAAACCCGGCCGAAGTCGTTGGATTTTTAAGAGCGTTAAAAATCTCTCAGTATGCCTTCTTTCGGAGGGGAAGTAGAGCCGGCGGTCACATGTCGTAGATTCATGGCAGGTAAAATAAACTTCCACTAATTTCACTTGTGTGAAGCTGGTTATATTTGACTAACGCTCTTAGGTTCCAACGTTCGTCGCCAGGAGCAGACTGCGGTGGCATCTAGTAACCAAGTTCAGAACTAGTTTTTGTTTACGGTGGCGTTTGGTAGCAAAAGTAGGAACTACTTGAAAATTGAATGTCTGCAGTCCCTACTTGAATTAAAAACAGATAACATACACTAATGCAGCCATCACAATTAACACAGGTTATCAGGCAGATTCTACACACACCCAAAAACACGGGGCTACATAAGCGCGTAGTCACAGCCCCTAAACTGAGGAACCAACCAACCAACCAATGGCCACGATGTCGCAAAGTCCCTAAATAAATCAATAACAACAATTAGTTTTCTGTCCTTCTAGGATCATGCGTCTGTGTGGTCACTCGTACATCAGGGTCTTGGACTGTATGTGCTTCAGAATGTTATTAAGATGACTGCGACAATATCGGAAAAGTTTCTTGAGATGTGAATACATAAAGGATATTGCGGACGAGAGAGTGAGAGAGAGAGAGAGTGAATTGGATGAGACGGATAATGTTTCAAGGTCGACTGAAGTGAATAGCCCACGTACAGTACTTGATCATCTAAGAGGGGAAAGTTTCCAGGAATTCCGCAAAGAGAAGACAAAGTAAAAAGAAAAAAAGTTTAATTATATTAATTACAAGCTGTACCCGGCATGCGTTGCAATGCCAATCAAAGAAATTGTTGGCGATGTAATTTTGTTTCTTGAAGTGCTTTTAGATACACAATATTTCTTTTTTGAATTTCCGTTAACTGCCTCTAAACTATCGTAAAATGGATTAACTAATTTAGAAACATTCGTGGGAGCGTGCACAACAACTCACCAAAGTTTCAACGCAATCGGAAGAATGGCATATGAAACGCATACGAAGTTTTGTTTAAACGATTCGTGCGCTGTCACACATTTGTTGAATCTACTCGTCCGCTACATGTTGTAAAATGCATGTACTGAGCCAGAAACCTTCCCTGGAGTGTACAAAACATCTCACCCAAGTTTCATCGCTATCGGACGAATGGTATATGAACGCATACCCGACTTTGTTGAAACGCTTCGCGTGTGGTCGCTTATTTCTTGTATCTACTCGTGCGCTACCTATTGTAAAATGGATTTACTAAGTCTGAAACCTTCCCCGGAGTGTACACAACATCTCATCCAAGTTTCAACGCTATCGTACTTATGTATATGAACGGATACGGGACTTTGTTGAAACAATTCGCGTGTCATTGCTCATTTGCTGAAACTACTCATGCGCTACCTATTGCAAAGTGGATTTACTAAGTCATAAACCTCCCCTGAAGTGTTGACAACATCTCACCCAAGTTCCATCGCTATTGGATGAATGGTATATGAACGCATACGGGACTTTTTTGAAACGCTTTGCACCTCGTCGCACAGTTGTTGAATCTACTCGTGCGCTACCTATTGTAAAACGGATTTACTACGCCTGAAACCTTCCCTGGAGTGTACAAAACATCTCACCCAAGTCTATCGCTATCGGACGAATGGTATATGAACGCATTAGGAACTATATTGAAACCCTTCGCGTGTCGTCGCTCATTTGTTGAATCTACTCGTGTGTCCACTATAAAATAGATTTACTGAGCCAAAAACCTTCCCTGGAGTGTACACAACATCTCACCCAAGTTTAATCGCTATTGGACGAATGGTTTATGAACGCATACGGGACTTTGTAGAAACGTTTCGCGCGTCGTAGCACATTTGTTGAATCTACTCTTGCGCTACCAATTGTAAAGTGGATTTACTAAGCCAAAAACCTTCCCTGAATTGTACACAACATCTCACCCAAGTTTCATCGCAATGGGATGAATGGTATATGAACGCATGGGGGACTTGATTGAAACGAATCGTACGCCATTTTGTTGAAGCTACTCGCGCTCTATCTATTGTAAATTCGATTTACTATGCCTATAACTTGTTGAGGAGTGTGCACAACAACTCACCAAAATTTGATCGCAAACGGATGAATGGTTTATGAACGCATAAAAGACGACAGAGAGACATCCTTTTTGGCCTATTTTCATTTATGAAAAAAAAAATAGGCTTATGAGATCACCTTTTGTCCGTGTGTCTGTCTGTGTGTGCGTGTGCGTGTGTGTGTGTGAGATGGTGTGTGTGATGGTGTGTGTGCAATGGTGTGTGTCCCCCCACTAATAACTTCTAAACGGCTGGAGCGATTTCAATCAAACTCGGCAATTTAATAGCACTATTTTGGGCGACCCTGACCGTGCATTTCAAATTTTGTTACGCCTCACCAATCCAACATGGCGGCTGTGCGAATATTTCACAAGCATTCAATATCTCCGAAACTATTGACGATATCACCCTGGAATATTTTACGGTGCTAAATGGAACTACTAGAAGTTCACCGACGTGACTTTTGAAAACCTGGTAACTACAAAACCAACATGGTGGCCAAGCGAATTTGCGACTTTTAAATAGACGTATCTCGCGATTTAACCAACCAAACGCAATAAAACTTAGTACATTATATGTTTATGTACATTGTAATGCACCGACATCTAACTTCGTTCAATTGTTTACATAACCTCAAGATGGCGGCTGTGCGAAATATTTCACCGGCATTCTATATCTCTGAAACTATTAGCGGTATCACCCTGAAATTTTGTACGGAGATAAAGGGCACTAATGCAAGTTCAGCTATAAGACTTTCAAAAACCGGTCAAGTACAAAACGAATATGGTGGCCAAGCGAATTTGAAAATTTTAAATCGACCTTTCTCGCGATTTAATGATACAAGCGCAATGAAACTTGGTACAGGAAATGTTTATACACATTGTAATGCACTGGTATGTAATTTAGTTCAATTGTTAACATAACCTCAAGATCGCAGCTGTGCGAATTTTAAAATTAAGTTTTTATTTCTTGTGTCGTGATCATGAGATCGAAGTGAAAGTTTGAACAATGAACCTATGCAGTAATTTTCCTTTAATGGCACATGACTCTATGGCCTATACATTTAACAATCCAACATGGCGACCATCCGAAATAGTTAAATAGATCTCAATAATGTACTCTTCAAGTCCATGCATAAAGGTTACAATATCTACGAATCTATTACAGAAATCAAACTGAATTTTTTAATGTTCAAAGGGGCTATGATCATAAGTTCACACAATGGACTTTCAATAACCTGGTGATCACAAATCCAACATGGCGGCGACGCGAAATATAAATATTCACATGGTCGTTTCTCGCAATTTAACCAACCGAGTGCAGTGACACATGGTACAGTAAATCCTTATACAAATGTTAATCCACGGGCATCTATTTTTTTTCAATTGTTTCCATAACCACAAGAAGGCAGCTCTGCGAAATTTTAATATCTCGTTTTTACTTCTTGTGTCCTAATTATGCGATTGAAGTTTGAATACTACACATACACAATAATTTTCATGTAACAGTACATTACTCTAAGACCTACATATATAACAAGTAGTTCCGTGAAGAACTAAACAGCCTATTTTCATATATCCTACTTATGTTAATTGCCTCTATCTACATAAAAATCAGTTTGATCGCTGTAATAGATTCGTAGATATTGAGAACCGACTAAATATTTCGGATGGTCGCCATGTTGGAGTTTATATATGTTGGTCCTAGAGTTAAGTACTGTTACATGAAGATTATTGTGTACATGTAGCATTCAAACTTCAATCGCATTATTAGGACACAAGAAGTAACAAGGAGATTTTAAAATTTCGCACAGCTGCCATCTTGTGCTTATGGAAACAATTGAAATAAATTAGATGCCAGTGGATTAACATTTGTATAAGGATTTACTGTACCAAGTTTCACTGCACTCGGATGGTTAAATTGCGAGAAACGACCATGTGAATATTTATATTTCGCGACGCCGCCATGTTGGATTTGTGATCACCAGGTTATTTAAAGTCCTATAGGTGAACTTACGTTCATAGCCCATATGAACGTAAATAAATTCAGTTTGATTGCTATAATAGATTCGTAGGTATTCAGAGCCGTCTAAATATTTTGGGTGGTCGCCATGTTGGATTGTTATATGTATAGGCCATAGAGGCATGCACCATTAAAGGAAAATTATTGCGTAGGTTCATTTTTCAAACTTTCACATCGATCGCATGATTACGAAACAAGAAATAAAAACATAATTTTAAAATTCTCAAAGCCGCCATCTTGAGGTTATGTAAACAAGTGAACAGAATTAGATACCAGTGTATTACAATGTTTATTAACATTTCCTGTACCAGATTTCATTGCGGTTGGAACATTAAATCGCGAGAAAGGTCTGTTTGAAATTTCCAAATTGGCTTGGCCGCCATGTTCGTTTTGTAGTTAACCGGTTTTTGAAAGTCTTATATTTAAACTTCCAGTAGTGCCTTTTATCTCCGTACAAAATTTCAGGGTGATACCGCTATTAGTTTCAGAGATATAGAATGCTAGTGAAATATTTCGCACAGCCGCCATCTTGAGGTTATGTAAATAATTGAACGAAGTTAGATGTTGGTGCATTACAATGTGTACAAACATATACTATACCATGTTTAATTGCGTTTGGTTGGTTCAATCGTGAGAAACGCCTATTTAAATGTCGCAAATTCGCGTGGCCGCCATGTTGGTTTTGTAGTTACCAGTTTCTCAAAAGTCACATAGGTGAACATCTAGTAGTTCCCTTTATTACCGTAAAAGAATACAGGTTGATGTCGGGAATAGCTTCGGAGATATTGAATGCTGGTGAAATATTTCGCACTGCCGCCATCTTGGATTGGTGAGACGTAACACAATTTGAAGGGCACGGTCGGGGTCGCCCGGATTAGTGCTATGAAATTTCTGAGTTTCATTGAAATCGCTCCAGTCGTTTAGAAGTTATTAGGATACACACACACACACGCACACACACACACACACACACACGCGCACATACACATGGACAAAAAGTGATCTCATAAGCCTATTTTTTCAAAATTGAAAATAGGCTAAAAATACAACATGGCGACCATTCGAAATATTTAGTCGGTTCTCAATATCTACGAATCTATTACAGCAATTAAACTGAAATTTTGTATGTTGATAGTGGCAATTAACATAATTAGGATGTATGCAAATAGGCTGTATAGTTCTTCACCGAACTACTTGTTTATATTAAATAAGATATCAAATATGGAACAACATAAGTACTTTAAGGTGGGATCTAATTGTTGTGAAGAGGGCTGAAGCATCTAGGTGCCCCTTATGCTATGGTAAAAGTAGGTTGGTTGGTTGGTTCCTCAGTTTAGGGACTGCGTCAAAGCGGACATGTAGCCCCGTGTACTTTGTGTGTGTGTAGAGTCTGTCTGATATCCGGTGTTGAATGTGATGGCTGTATTTGTGTGTGTTATCTGTTTTCAATTCAAGTGAGGACTGCAGATATTGAATTATTTCAAGTAGTTCCTACTTTTGCCGCCAAACGCCACCGTCAACGACTACTTGTTCAGAACTAGATTATCAGATGCCACCGCAGTCGGCTCCTGGCGACGAACGTCGGAACCTAGGAGCGTTTGTCGAATGTTTAACATATATTTAATTTAGGTTATGGTAAAAGTCAAAATGAAAGGAAATGTAAACTACTGCTAATACTAACTACTGAAATTACATACTAGGAGTTGGATGATGATGAAGAGGATGATGGTTGGTTGATTCCTTAGTTATAATAATATCGTATGGTGGTCATGTAACCCCGTGAACTTTGCGTGTGTGTAGAATTTGTCTGATAACCGGTGTTAATTCTGATGGACGTATTGGTGTGTGTTATCAGTAATTCAGGTAGAAGGACTGCAGACGATCAATTTTTCCAAATGGTTCCTACTTTTGCCACCTAATGCAACCGTCTACGACACCTAGCTGCGAACGTGGCTACTAAATGCAATCGCAGTCAATACCTGGCGGTGAACTTTGGAACTAATATAGCGTTAGCAAACTAACCTACAAAGTTTAGCTTCCACAAGTGTGGTTAGTGGAAGGTTTTTTTCATGCCATAAATCTATGACAAGGGACCGCCGGCTTGCGAGGGAAGGCATACTGAGGAATTTTTAACGCTCTTAAAAATTCGACGACTTCGGCCGGGTTTGAACCCGCGATCTTGTGCATAGAAGCTCAGGATGCTACCAACTACGTCACCGAAGTCGCTTGAGGAGGATGATGATGAGGATTTTTACTTCCCTTTTATCTACTACGGTTTTAAGAGGCGCCGGGGTGTCGGAATTTTGCCCCGAAGGGGGTCTTTAACGTGCCAGTAGCCTAAATCTACTAGCACGGTTCCCTCGCATTTGTGCACCCTCAAATGACTACGCCAGGATTCGATCCTGAATCTTGGGAACAGCAGGCGTGAACGTTAACGCTGAGCCACGCATGCAGTCTGGAAGTAATTAAGTAAGATTGTAGTTTGACGTTAATCGATAATCTCGAGATCATAAGCTACGGGATCTCCTTTTAACGAGTAATCTGTATCACGGGACAAGATAGTTCACCTAGAAAATTGTACATGCTTTAACCGAGGAATCCATACCCGGTTACCGCTTGTGGGAGGCAAGCAGATCGAACGCTGCACCACGACGCCCCTCCTTGACTTTCAGTTTCTATTATAATGATTAGGAAATGTATTTTTTGAAAGTGAATATGTGCATATGCACATGCATATTTTGAGGGTTTAGTGGATTGTTTGCATATTCTGAACATAACAGCATATTTTAGCATATACAGTTGACATTAAATATAATTTTAAACACTATCCAAATGAGTAGTTTGAATCTACCGTGCATTTTGTAAGCATTTTCAATTGAAATTGCATTTTGTAAGAATTTTGAATTTAAATTGCACTTTGTGAATATTTTGGATTTGAAATGGGAGCTTTCAATCTGAATTGCATTGTGTATTTTCAATTTCAATCGCCTTTTGTAACTATTTTGAACCTCAATTGCATTTTGTACGTATTTTCAATCTCATTTGCATTTTGTAAATATTTTGAATATCAATTACATTTAGTAAGTATTTAGACTCTACGTTGCATTTTGTACGTATTTTGAACCTTAACTACATTTTGTGCGTATTTTTCAATCTATTCCTTTTGTGAGTATTTTCCTTCTAAATTATCTTTTGTAAGTATTACCGCTCTCCATTTTGTTAGTAGTTTCAATGAGTTCCTTTTTGTAAGTATTTTCAGTCTCACTTAACTTTCGTTCTGGTTCCCACTTCATTGTCATTTTCGCTGTCCCCCAGACCATTAGAGGCCGATAACCTAGATGTTAGGCCCCTTAAAACAACAATTATCATCATCATAATTTGAAACATCTTGAAAAAGATAGGTTTCTCCTGCGTTTTGGACATCCCTTGTAAGCAGCTTTTTGAAAAACAGATAACGAGATGAGAGAACTCGTACTTAACACAATGCTACCTGGCTATTTGAAGAAGGGAATGGGGTGGGACATTCCTTTCAACATCTCGACAGAATGTTGCGCGGGGTTAGTTTTATGAGGAGCTTCAGTTAATGTGTTACATTATTCTTAGTCTTCATATCCTTAATTCAAAATGCCCAAAGAGGAGAGCAGCAGAAAGTATTTATTATAAGCAGTGGGTGTCAGGTGATAGTGATTATTCAACTGATGGCTCGGACCGGACATTTATGCACTGAAAGCGATTAAAATAGACGTAATTTGTCTCGTGAAAACATTGAAAAACTTGCAATTATCTATTGTAATGCTTCTTGTATAAAGTGAGTGAATAAGATTGGCTATGGTCCTTTTTCACCATCTTCAATTATCTCTAAATTCATCAATAGAGGTTATTTAACTTTGCAGAAACGCTCGTTAACTTACCATTAACAAGGAATTACGTTAAATGGCCAAATCTGGCCACTCAACTCTCTAAAGTATCGTTAAAGTGGTGGGAAACATTTGAACTGTGCCTCGCGTATCTCACATTGGTGGGTTGTTTGCGAGTTTCACACGAACCTTCATCCGTATGAATATAAACTATGCTTACGATAATGAAATCATAAAAGATCGCACACATTATTAGTCCAACTTTTAATACAAAGAAAGACAAATACGGAATTAAAAAAAAAAGTATTTCCTAAGTGGGAGTCGAATTCCTTCCAGCACTGCGTAATACATTCGAAGTTTGCACCGCAGCCGTTTACGCTCCGAAGACAATTAAGGGAGCGCGTCCTATTGAGCTATCTATTCACACAACTGTCAGTTCTAAATACTTTGTTCATATCATTTTATGCTTTCGCCATGAATGACATCTTCTGTATTTCCCTTCCTTTAGAATTATGTTCCAGAAAATCTCAAGGAAGGATCGCAAACAATGATTAGTGCAAGACCCTTCTTGTTCTGTCCGCCATGTTCTCCAAGATGAAATCGAGTCTACGCATGCGCGTGAGCTGTAAAGCATATTTAATTACGAACCCGATAAACTCGTGGAATGCATCAACAATATTCACACATTAACTCTCGTATTAAGGGTCGATACCAGCCTCCGTGGCTTAGGCGGCAGCACGCTGGCCTCTCACCGCTGGGTCCGAGGTTCAAATCCCGGTCACTCCATGTGAGATCTGTGCTGGACAAAACGGAGGCAGACAGGTTTTTCTCCGGGTACTCCGGTTTTCCCTGTCAACATTTCATTCCAGCAACACTCTCCACTATCATTTCATTTCATCTGTCATTCATTTAATCATTGCCCCAGAGGAGTGCGTCAGGCCTCGGCAGCCGGCACAGTTCATATCCTCGCCGCTAGATAGGGGCTTCATTCATTCCATTCCTGACCCGGTCGGAGACTGGAAGCAGGCTGTAGATTTTCATTTTTCATTTAGGGAGGATACCCAGCTTAACAGAGGAAAAGAAGGCCAATATTCATTCGATTGTTAAATATGCTACACATATTGTAGACAAATGCTGCACATATCCCAGTATTGGTTTGCTTCCTGGCAATCAGAAGCAACTTCAATAATGTAAGAATTCTAATTATTACATTTTAAAATAAAATTTTCAAAATTTCACGCCTTTTTTAACAATGTATCACTGTTTCCCTTATAAATTCCAAGTTTATAAGAATTTTCGTACTTTTCCTTTTTAACCCTCCGTCGGGCGCACCTCCGCGACTCCCGAGTTCGGGCGCAGTGCGCCTGACAGGCCCTTGTTGTATAGACGTCATTAACACTCAATTAACACAATTATTTTTCAAGTGATATGTGGCATTCATTAGGATATGCATAGGGAGTTTATTCAACATCAGATTTTTAAGAACATACAATAATTTATTGCTCACCGACAGTAGTGGCTACGCTGGCTAAAGCGCAGCATTAGGTCATGGGGCCAAGCTCTCTGCTGACTCGGTAGACGCGTGGGTTCGAGCCTCACCGTCGGCCGTCCTTGAAATGGTTTTCCGTGGTTTCCTATTTTCAACACCAGGCAAATGCTGGGACGGTACCTTCGGACTCAGTCCACGGCCACTTCCTTCCACATCCTAGCCCAGTTTCATTCACCATCATTCATTTCATCTCTCATTAACTCCTCTCATGAGGTTGGCGTCAGGAAGGGCATCCGGCCGTAAAAACCATCGCCACAAAGACTTCCATCGCATCTCGTCCCCGACCCCGTTGGAAAACGGGAATAATTTATTGCTCACAATCAAACTTAAAAATAATAGCTCGCATTTACAACCCACCACCAAATTGCGTTCAGTTTTCATGTGAAATATTCAAATAAATATTAAAATTACGAACAAAACTTAAATAATGTTCTTATTACAAAATAAGATACAGCACAATAGAGTCAGTCTTAACAAGAAATTTGTGCTATTGTGTTGACCGACTGAAAAGCACCAAACTTCTGTTAACTAAGGCAACACTGGAAACTGGCTTCAAACACCATAAAGAGTCAGTCTTACTTGGAATCACTGTTGGAATGCTCAGCAGTAAAGGTACCTTGCCTCCAGTAAAGTGCAAGGTTGGCAAGTCTTACTGTATCTGTATGGGGCAGACAGATTGCTTTGTAACATTCATACCATTCATAATTCGACATCCTTTGACCCGTTTAATTCACGAAATAACCACAATCGATGTATTTCTTATTCATAAAATGAGGAAAAGATGCAATTATGCGATGGAACAATAAGGAAATACGAACCTTCCAAAGTCGAACGAGTCGGGGCGCAATGCGCCTCACAGGCCTGGAGGGTAATTACTGCGCTATACGGAGGAGGCGGGAAAACTAACAGGGAGCATTCGGAAAGGGATCTAGAGATAGGAAAATAGGCCAGCTGCGCCTGACGGAGGGTTAAAGTGTGTAACAAACCTCAACCTACAAAATGAACCTCAATCACTAACATACCTGTGATTTAGATATTTTTATAGAGTTTTTATTCTGAGCACCTGAATAGAATAAAATAAAATAAAATAAATAAATCTCTATAAAAATATCTAAATCACAGGTATGTTAGTGATTGAGGATAATTTTGTAGGTTGAGGTTTGATACACACTTTAAAAACGGAAAAGTACGAAATATCTTATAAACTTGGAATTTATAAGGGAAGCAGTGACATATTCTTTAAAAAGCGGAAAATTTTGAAAATTTTATTTTAATATGTAATAATTAGAATTCCTACATTATTGAAGTTGCTTCTGTTTGCCAGGAAGCAAACCAATACTGGGATATATGCAGCAGTTGTCAACAATATGTGTAGCATATTTAACAATCGAATGAATATTGGCCTTTTTTCCCTCTGTTATGCTGAGTCTCCCCCCTTAAGTTAAATAGGAATTAACTAATTAATCGTTAGTAAAGAGTTGGTGAAATCGGCCCTTATTGTTAAGTGCATATATATCAACTTTTTAATGCATATTTTCTACATTTTGAGTGCATAGTTGCATGCATATTCTAATCGTGTATAAATATCCGGTTCCTAATATTGATCAATCAACTGTTATTGGGTTATAGAGTCAGTAGTTATGCTGCTGTCGTTATAATTCATGGATTCACCCGTTCAAATACACGTAATACCTCGGTAATCTCTAGTTAGGGATTGAAAAGCGCGACCCACATTCATTGCAGATTATACGGGACTGCACGGCATGACGGTCAGCGCTAGTTACGGACCCTGGTGGAATAATGTATGAGGTGGCGAAGTTACAACCTCTCCCCGAGCGCGATGCTTGGACCATTTTCTTCGATCGTGAGCAGCAACGTAGCCGATTCCAACACAGCACACGAATGGGGAAGGGGACTACTGTGCAATCTTACAAGGTCTCGTAGGAGGGGCAGATTGACGTCTTCCAATTCAAATGAAGAACGAGTGGTAGTGTGTGCACCAAGTAAGTCAGAAACCTTGACATGCTTAAACTTTAGCCAGATAAAATAGTACTACTAGTGTCGTTGTTTGAGTCTTCAGTCTTTTGACTGGTTTGATGCAGCTCTCCATGCCTCCCTGTCCTGAGCTAATCGTTTCATCTCTACATAGCTACCACACCCTACATCCGAGGCAATCTGTTTAACATATTCTAACCTTGGTCTACCCCTACAATTCTTGTCCTCGACCCTTCCTTCCATAACTAAGCTTGCTATTCCTGGGTGTCTTAGTATGTGTCCTACTAACCTATCTCTTCTCTTCATTAGCATTCACCAGAAACATCTCTCCTCTCCCTCTCGTCTTAATACCTCTTCGTTTGTAACCCTATCTATCCATCTGATCTTCATCATTCTCCTGTAACACCACATTTCAAATCCTTCAATTCTCCTCTTTTCTGCTGCACCAATAGTCCAAGTTTCACTTCCATAGAGCGCCACGCTCCAGACAAAGGCTTTCAAAAATGACTTCCTAATACCTAAATCTATATTCGATGTCAACAGATTCCTTTTTTGTAGAAATGCTTTCCTTGCCTGAGCCAACCTACTTTTTATCCTCTTTGCTTCGTCCATCACTGGTTATTCTGCTTCCTAAGTAACATAAGTCACCTACTTCCTTCAGATTTTCACCTGCCAATTTGATCTCCATAGAGGTTTCTGATTTATTTCGGCTGCATTCCAGTATTTTTGTTTTACATTTATTAATTTTCATCATGAATTCTTTCGGTGATACCATTCAAAAACTCATTCAAATCCTCAGGCTTGTCGGCCAAGATGACGATGTCATCAGCAAATCTCAGAGTTGAAATTATTTCTCCTTGAATCTTCACTCCCACTTTAAATTTTTCTCTAATTTCCTTCATTGCTTGTTCAATGTAAAGATTGAAAAGTAGTAGTTGTTCGAAAACAAGATGTTCAGTAAAGAACATTTAGCCCACTTTCTCCTAAATGCATGGGTATTGATATAACTCTTTGTCCTTTTCAAGGAGTGTAATTGAATGTTGGCTGTAGTAGCTTGCTGAAATACAACGTGCTATACGGATATTAAACATGAATAAGAGGTGCCCTTTGCTAGTGCTACCTCAGTAAAAAATTTCATTCAATTCGGTTTCACCGTGTTTGAATTGATATGAGGAATCAATTTGCACACATACATGGCCGCTATCTGCAAACTATTGGGCTGATGACCTTGTAGTTCAATCAAAAGATGCTTCCCACAAAAAAGTATGTTGTTGCAAAATTTGGTAGAGATCAAATGATTAGGTTGGTCGTAATTTGAGTTAAGATTTTTATATTTCGGTGGGCGCCATTCCGTTTCCGTCAATATGGCGGCGATATAAAATATGACAATGAAGTGCCCTTTGCTAGTGCTACCTCTGTACCAAATTTTTTTCAATTCTGTTTCACCGTGTTCGAATTGATAGTGGGGGGACAGGGCAGACATTCAGTGTATACACACACACACGCACACACACACACACACACACACACACACATTCACACACACACAGGGACACACAATTTTTGGCCCTGTGTAGATCTCATAAGTCTACTTTCATTTTTTGCAAAAATCGAAAGTAGGCTAATACTTAGGTGTGTATATCTATTCCCTGGCACTACAGCCCATGAAGGGCTTAGGCCTACCAAGCGACCGCTGCCCACCCATTTGGCCTGCAGAAATTGGGGTGACGCGTGATCAGCGCATCGGGTCCCCTTGGCCGTTAATCTTGGTTTTCGTGATCGGGGCGCTGCCACACTGTCAGACAGCTACTCAATTGTCCTCACGAGGCTGAATACACCCCATCCCAAGCCTCACGTCAGTTTCTAAAATCCCTGACAGAGCCGGGAATCGAAACCGGGACCTCCGGGTGAGAGGCAGGCGCGCTACCCCAACACCACGCGGCCGCCTTAGGTGTGTATATCGATTGTAATTTCAGGTGGGAAAAGGATATTAATCTAGTTATTTCCAAACTAAGAATAATTTTAAGTACATTTTTCCATAAGTGGCAAAATATGTCTACCTCAGTGCCAAGAATGGAATACTATGGATTAGTGTAACGTATAATTCGCTATAGAATAAAGGCTTGGGGACTTGCTTCAAATACATATATTAACAGAATTACCAGCAGACAAGTTTCCTAAAATTCTTTGTAAGACATGGTGAAAGGCATGGATTCTACTCACCTGTGATATTGTTCTAAAATTGTCAGAAAATGCATTGTAGGGGCGTAATACATTTTATGATAATTATGGAACATTTTTAATAGTACTTCCAAAGAACATTTAAATCATCAAATGGAAACAAGATTTAAGAACTCACATTTTGTAATTCCTAAAACAAATAATGAATTCGGCAAATGTTCATTAGCTTACATGGTGCCATTTCTATTTAACAAGCTACCACTTTCACTGCTGGTATTTGAGAGTATGGCAAAAACAATAAAAAGGTATAAAAAATTGGATATTAAATAACTCCTTAAACTAAGTGGACAACTGCTTTTATCTGTAACAAACTCCTATTCATAGACCGTGGCAATATGAAAGGAGAAATTAATTGAACATGGTAGTAATATTTATATTTTAGCTTTTTAAAATGGCAACGACATAACTGTTGTATTGAGATAGGAAGAAAAATGTAATTTACTACAATTGCTTTATTGTATTAATATTAACATATTATAATCATCTTAAGCATAATTAATTGTTATGAGGCCTGTTTGCCATCTCGTGATGAATACAGTACATTTGCATTTGTCAGTTGGCACAGGCTAGAGTAAAAGGTGGCTTTTCACCGATGTCTCAGTCTCACTCATGGCTGTGATTATATGGAAGCTACTGAGGTATGGGTGGTGCTTAGTAATGGCATTCAGGGCACAGTCAGTGCCTGTGAATGCTGTGAAAGGTTCTACTCATAGGGTTAGGACTACTGTTCTGACTCAGTGAGGAAAGCAATGGCAAACTACCTCACTCCTCTTCTTGCCTAGAACGCCTCAATATAGCGCTGCCTTGGGTTTTTGTGGGTATCTACTCACATAACGTAACGGCGGTGCTTTTGAGGATCCAACCAGCCTTCGGGCTGACTACCTAACAGACATGAGGTGATTGAATATTTTTATGAATTATTATTAGCGGCACTACATAAAATAATTCGAAGGTGAGAGATTGGACTGTATACACGTAAATTTAATTGTTTTTGTTAACATATATATTGTAACGAGGCAAATAGGCAACACCGCGCTGAGAAAGTGTAACTTTTTCTAATGTTTCCCTTATCTCATCTCATCTTTCCTGATACGCTCATTCTTCGGGGCGTTATTTCTCTTTTCATGTTATCTCCTACCTTTTGCTCAATGCCCTCAAGGAGGCAGGGTGTGTGTAGCCCCACCACTTTGGTGCACCCTGGATAGCGCTACACCCTCAAGGGCTCAGAGCTGGTGAGTTTGGGAGTTGGCGACCCCGAAAGATCCCTGAGCTGGGTCCGTTTTGCCCCCTTTTTACTCTGACTTTGGGGCGGGCCCTCTCCTCTTTCCCTTTCCTATCTGTCTTTCATGGCTCTCCTTCCTTCCAAGTACCTCAATCCTCGTTCTTTGAGAGTTGAGGGCATTTCTTTTCTTCCTGTCCTTTATTTGCGTTATCCTTTATTTGTTTACCATTTCTTCTTCTAGTATGTAAGTTTGTAGTTAGTATTAGTTATAGTTTTCATTCTCATCTCATCTTTCACTATCACCCAAACCATTAGCGGCCGATAACCTAGATGTTAGGCCCCTTAAAACAACAATTATCACCATCATCATCGAGACTGATGACAAAGATGTCCCAGCCCCTCAAAGGAACTAACAACAAAAACAACACGTTTATTCGCTCAGGATGAGAGATTGAGTTGTCATATGTGTTGCGTCATTGCCAAAACAGTACTATGAAGTACATTTTTGTTTCAAGATGAACAAGTAGTTCCTAGAACTATAGTGTTGTAAATAAATATTTTCAAATACGGTATTATACTGGTTCTTTGTGTTTGAAAATTCCTCCGCCAATTAAATATACTCTCCATGTGTTGTGTGCTTTCGGTACTTGTCCTACATTGTGTTATAGAGCAAGAGTTACACAATGCATAAACATTAACCATTATGAAGATGGTATTAAACATTATCCGTGTTGACTGATCTTCTTCTTCTTCTCCTTCCTAGCTTTGTCCCGCTGGTGCAGGGTCTGCTTTATTGGTCATTGACTGATATTAATCTCAAATTATAAAATCCGCCTTGTCCAACACTAGAAATGAGTTTAATAATTAATACATATACAAGGTGTCGCAAAATTACGTCGACAAACTGAAACCAGAGGTGCGACCCTTATCTGAAGCAACTTGAGAAAGGACAATTATGGTCGGAAACGATCCGTTAAAAATCTGTGCGACGTTAAACTTTTAACGAGGCAAATGCGCAACACTGCGTCGAGAAGTGCGACATTTTCTAATGTTTCAGTTCCATACCAGCCGCGGACGAATGCCGCCACTTCCTGTCTGGAGAACTAACTCAGTGGTATTTTGCATGGTGCGGATTGTTCCTTGAAACGAGGTCCGAATCAGAGCCAGCGCAAGTTTATTATCATAATTTTTCCATTTTTTGCCGTGCACGATTTAACATCGCACAGATTTTTATCGGATCGTTTCCGGCCATAATTGTCCTTTCTCAAGTTGCTTCAGATAAGGGCCGCAATCTCTGGTTTCAGTTTGTCGACGTAATTTTGCGACACCTTGTATATGTATTAATTATTAAACTAATTTCTAGTGTTTGACGAGGCGGATTTTATAATTTGAGATTAATATCAGTCAATTCGGATAAAATATAATTCATCTTTATAATGGTTAATGCTGATGCATTTTGTAACTCTTGCTCTATAACAGAATGTAGGACAAGTACCGAAGGCACACATCACGTAGAGAGTCTATTTAATTGGCGGAGGAATTTTCAAACAAAAAGAACCAGTATAATACGGTGTTTGAAAATACTTATTTACAATACTATACATAGAACGCCGTTCATCCGGACGTCAAACAAACGGAACGTCAATTATCCGGACGAGCAAAAAAAAAGAAAGCTTAAGCGGATGTACAAGAAGGAAGTTTTAACGTCGTTTACTGTTGGCAGAAGATGAGGAGAGTGTGATGTCTTTTTCAAAAAAGCTTTCTCTTAGGGACTACTGTTACTTGATAGCTGATGGATGGACACCACAGAATCTTCGAAATGCATGGAATAAATTTGTAGAAGAAGAAGAGACCGTTAAGACCACAGACACTCTTGATGAAGATTTGGATACAGTGGCAAATGAGTTATTCCACCCAAGTTGCTGGGTTTTCCGACTGTGATAGAGAAGGCGCAAAAGCTTGCTTGGAAAGTGACAGTGACTGAGGTTTTCAAATCTTGAATGATGATGAAATTGCTTCTCTGGTGTAAGAAGTGGGGAAGACGAAAAGGATGAATGCCTAGATGGAAAGATGAAGAAGGACCAAGTCATGGAGGAGCTTTTACTGCATTATAAACTGCGCTATTGTAGTATGGTTGTACTATGAAATAAACTAGTGTTCGATTATCCGGAAAAATCGTTATCCGGAATACTGTCGGTCCCAATTAGTCCGGATAAACGACGTTCCTCAGTAGTTCTAGAAACTACTTGTTCATCTTGAAACATAAATGTAGGCTACTTCATAGTACCGTTTTGGCAATGACGCAACACATATGACAACTCAATCTCTCATCCTGAGCGAATAAGCGTGTTGTCTTTGTTGTTAGTTCATTTGAGGAGCTGGGACATCTTTGTCATCAGTCTCGGTAATGATGATGATAATTGTTGTTTTAAGGGTTCTAACATCTAGGTTATCGGCCCCTAATGGTTTGGGTAATAGTGAAAGATGAGATGAGAATGAAAACTATAACTAATACTAACTACAAACTTACATACTAGAAGAAGAAATGGTAAACAAATAAAGGTCAGGAAGAAAAGAAATGCCCTCAACTCTCGAAGAATGAGGATTGAGGGACTTGGAAGGAAGGAGAGACATGAAAGGCAGATAGGAAAGGGAAAGAGGGGAGGGCCCGCCCCAAAGTCAGAGTAAAAAGGGGGCAAAACGGACTCAGCTCAGGGATCCCTCGGGGTCGCCAACTCCCAAACTCACCAGCCATGAGCCCTTGAGGGTGTAGCGCTATCCAGGGTGCACCAAAAGTGGTGGGTCTACACACACCCTGCCTCCTTGAGGGCATTGAGCAGAAGGTAGGAGATAACATGAAAAGAGAAAGAAGACTGACCCCTCGAAGAATGAGCGTATCAGGAAAGATGAGATAAGGGCCAATTAAGGCAGTAAAGTGAAAGACTCCCTAGGCCTCGGACACCCTAATACCGTCGGGGTCGTAAGAGAACAAGAGTTAACCAAGAGGGGTCGAGAGGAAAGAAGGCGGATAGGAGCCTGGCACAAGTAAGTGAAAGCAGTGCCGGACTCAGCTGGGGGCCCGTGTTCGCCAACCCACGTCTCACTAGATGTGAGCCCCTGGGGGAATCAGTCTCGAGTACTGGGGTGAGTATTAACCTTGATCTGGTCTGATAACCTGTGCTTATGTGATGGTTTTTGTAGTGTCTGTAAGTGGCTTCGGTGGCGTAGTCGGTAGCATGCTGAACTGCTGTTCCCAAGATAGCGGGTTCAAACCCGAACGAAGTCATCGGATTTTTTAAGAGCGTTAAAATCCTTCAGTATGCCTTCCTTCGGAGGGGAAGTAAAGACGGCGGTCCCATGTCATAGATTTATGGCATGTAGAAGATCCTTCCACAGACTAGACTTGTGTGAAGCTAAATTGTTAGGTTATATTTCGTCGGAACGCTCTATCAAAGTTCCAACGTTCACCAATAGGTATTATTGATATCTGGTTGCGAAAGTTGGAACTACTTGAAATTGAACGGAATTTGTAGCTCACCCTAAGGGTGTCCGCTGGAAGCAGCTACAGACACAGGCGAGCCGAACATGTCCTCGGACACTCTCGGCACTAAAAGCCATACGATAAATAAAATAAGTAGTGTTTGTAACTGTATTAGGGACTGCGATGGGATAGGTGTCTGGGGCTTGAAATAAGGTACTATCCCGGCATTTGTCTGGGGGGAGTGTGGAAAAACGCTAGGACAGCTTCTGTCAGTGCGGGGAATCACATCCATCTGCTGCAGCCCCCATTGCGGGCACTATGCTCCCAGTTTATATCTTGGTTTCGAGTTCCTGAACCTCACATTTCTATACTCACAGCAGTGTCCATGAATCTGAATCCTTCACTGACAACTCGATCTTGAACAGGGAGCTCGATAATGGGACGCACCTTGTCCTGCCCTCGGTCTGAACATTTTCACCACTATCGTGTGTTCAGAAACAGTCAGCAATGCTGTCGCCAAAGAGAGATTATTCAGCAGTCAATAAAATGCAACATAAAACCACTAATTAATCATTAATGCTTCTCCTTTAATACGATCCAAATTTGAAACCTAACAATTACGATTTATTTATTTCTCGTATCGCAAACATACAAATGCACAGTTGCTATACATGTAACACTATAGCACGTGCCCAATACTGAGCAACATCCAAGGCACTTGGAGTGGCTAGTAGGAGATCTTCCTCTGCACAGAGGGCAATGAAGCATGTGTTTTGTGGTTTCTTCTTGTCTACATTCGCCAGACGTGTCACCTGTACTGAGGCCCCATCTCCTCAGGTTGTCTCGGGATCTTCCAATTCCTGATCGCAACCTGTTTAGGGACTTCCACACCAACCAGCTTTCGTTGTGTCCAGGTGGTAGTTCTTCACCTACTGGCATCCAAACGCACGGGTGAGGGGTCGTTTTCTTCCATAAATCCAGCCTTGCCTTATCCCGTGAATACTCGTTTCCACACCACCATGAGGTCGAGTAAATGGAGCGTTTTCTTAACGTGGTCTCCCCAGTAGGCCTAGTCCACGATTATTATGTTTAACATGGCATTTGAGGTGTCGAAGGTCCATGTACACAGAAGTTTTCAGCAACACTGCGTTTGTTTAGCAGTTAACTGATTGCAAAATCATGTTGGTGAGAGACGTTTGGAGTAGATGTTTCTGATCAATATTCGCGGATTTCCCATTTGTAGAAATGCCTGATCACTAATCACTTTAAATCAGACCTTATACAAATCACGATGCCTGGTATCCTTTCTTGCCTAATGCTTGATTAATATGTGGCCCATTTTGAGGAGGCTGACATTTGATGATCATATCTGTTATGAGCTTACAGGAACCTCTCTGCCCATGGGACCTGGATGTTTGCACAGACTCTTAGTAAGCAATCACATTAACCATTTTATATTGGTGGCACCCTGAAATATATTGACTTCATCAGAAGAAGAACGGATTTATGTGTCACTGTTTGACAATCAGTGGTCATCCATGGATGAGAGAATCTTCTACATTTCTAGTTTATTGGATTCAAGTCTCACTAGGAACAACATATCGGGGTTTTGTCACTTATATCATTGAAATACACATACATATTGTGATTGATAGGGCCCACAGTTAGGTAACACCACCGCTATAAGTTATTCTTGTCACTCATTTGCCTTCGTTGTTTGTTTTGACAAATTATGAAGAACTGAAGATTCCTTATAACAAAATAAATTGGATAACGTTATTTTCTTACTGGGAATATAAAGGTATTTCAAATATATGAGTGACATGATGCCTTATTCTATTGCAGGGTTTAATGCCTTACATCTTAGTCACTGTGTTTCCTCTTTTGTTTATTGTGTCCCTTTTTCTTTGCTGCCTCATCTTCTTTTTCTTTTCATATGTCTTGGAGTTGATCTTTAAAAACCAAACACCTATCGGTGACAGCTGAAACATGGGACAATTTTCCTTTATATTTACTCAGCAGACTTCAAGCAACAATAGATTATTTTACTACAATAATAGTGTACACACACACATGATAGGGTGGGTAATGAAGAGTACAGCAGTCTCACAGCCAATGGGGGTTCCAGTTATGGGGACGTAACCTCCTCACTGACATGGCTGTGCTCCTGATACCAGTGACCGAGACTGCTGATGGCACACACACACACATACACGCACACATGACAGGGTGGGTATTGGAGGGTATTGCAGTCTCACAACCAATGGGGGACCAGTTATGGGAACGTAACCTCCTCACTGACATGGCTGTGCTCCTGATACCAGTGACCGAGACTGCTGGTGGCACACACACACACATATACACGCACACATGACAGGGTGGGTAGAGGAGGGTACTGCAGTCTCACAGCCAATGGGGGACCAGTTATGGGAACGTAACCTCCTCATTGACATGGCTGTGCTCCTGATACCAGTGACCGAGACTGCTCTGTGATTATGTCCTCACTCTCACCACCAGACACACATGATATCTGTCAATAAACTAGACACTTACCATTTCTCAGAACACTTAGCCTACAGGTCCTTTCTTGAAAAGTTATATCACCATAAAATAATAATGAGTCGCTTTCTTGATGTTTGCAGTTGGCGATTCAATTCACTGAAAGTTGAATCTAATAGGCACAGTCAGATGGTTCTTGTGGAGCAAGATTCCATATGCCACCGGAGGAATGCCCGGGATTCTCATAGGATTTCGGCAATAATCTTCGTAGTTTCGATGATCTGTAACTCAGCGAATGGCATGGGCTTTAGTAAATGACATAGTAAGCACTGGTGATAAAACGGGCTGTCTTTCTCACTACTAGATTAATTCATTCAATCATGCGATTTGTGATTCTATAACGTATCCTTAATTCAGCCAATATCCGTGTTAACAAGTCCAACAAGGGCATATCATTTATATATTGAATGAGTTGAACCACGTATTGTTTTATCTTTTCTTATCGGGGATCGTTTGTCAATCACAAAAATAACAGCTCACTTTGTTAGTGTAATAATAATCAAGTTAGGATTCAATGTAAACATATATCAGTCAAATAATATTCAATCTGATTGGCCGAAATACGATTTTTCTAACCTTGAGCTGTTCAGATGATGAAGAAAGCATTGACTTCACGCCTTGAAAATGAACTTTGATTTCAAATTTACGCCCATATGAGTGATAAGCGTCTGCAATCAACACCCCATTTGATTGTCGTCTTCGGCTGGACTCGCGTGGGTTCGGGTAGTCTCGTTGTTTAAGTATCCGACCTTGCGCAAAGTCGAAGAAGGAAAACACTAAAATATTGATGATGATGATTGTTACTTTAAGGGGTAGCGTGGCGAGCTTATCTTCCTCTGGAGGCCTAAGCAGCAGAAAGAGATGAAACGAATCGATCCGAATTTGTCTGAGATGAGATGAGCAGAGAGCAGCTTAAACCCTCAGTTATTGTTAGTTATGAGCTGATTAACTGGATCAACGAATCTATCCGTGCTCTCGTGTGTCGAATAGAATAAAGAAAAAAGAAAAAAATTACGAGTCTTACAGTAGTCGCATATGATGTGTAACATCTGACAATTCCATATTACTTACTCGCATTTTTTAAAGAACGAACTCATAGTGCTACCTTGTGCCAGCAAACATGAAAGGATTCTCCATTGCATCTGCAGTAGTGACATATACCTGCAACTGTATACGGGAGCAATCCACTGCCTACTTGATGCGAGCAGCGCTTTCTACCGGCCAGTTAGTGAACCCATGCCGGCGGTGTTATTGAAAATGGTCTCTTATTGCCGATATAGCGCACTGCCAAGTATAGGCGCGACTAAAAATTAGGTGTGCAGTAGGTATATTAAATGCGTTTCTCCCATTGATACGTTTAGACCAACCAAATAGCTTAATATCATATTAATATCATAGCTATTTGGACCAACGAAGTTAGTAGTCGGTGTTAATATACTGAATTCCTACGTTGTTTGGAGTGTTGGTTGATGCGATATAGCATAGCACTAGAGGTGTCGAGTGCTTACATTAAATAAGAATACAGCAAAGGTATGAAGATTTAATAAATCGTAATTGTTTTCAGCAAATATGATATAATGAATAATTTCACACCAAAGAACGACAACTTGAATTTCTTTAATGGGGCCTACAAACCTTGACGTAAACCGTATGCGATTTACATTCCACCTAGTCACATGGCTTACAGTACGTCGTTGTACCGATCTCCGCCACCGCGCGCGCTCAGTTTTTCCGTCCCATTCACTTTCGTCCCATCCACTTCCGTCTCATCCACTTCCGTCTCTTTTCCAAAATCACTCCCACAAAAATGTCCAGCTACCGAGTACCACAAAAATAACCAGATACCGAGTAGAAAGTTGTTACACATCAAAAACTAACCTGTTATTCTTGAGGAGTACTTTGGACCAGACTGGAGATTACCATATCTTGTTTGGCCTGCCTCTCGCGGAGTTAGGCTGAACCGAGAATTTATTATACGAACTCACCAATCTATTTTACATCATAGTAAGCTTGTATGAACCCTTTGGTGGAGAGCACATCAAGCTAGTTAGAGCAATAAGCAAACAACTTATCTAAAGACGGGGAAATTCCTTGTAGCACTGCCCGATGATAGCGCCTTCTCTTGACAATCATTCTGCTGCTCGGGCTGAATAAATGTTTGGCAATAGGTAACATGCACCCTCGCAAGCTGATGGTGATGGTGAGTTGTTCTGCTATGTGCGACGGAACAACGAGATCATTTGCCCATAATCTCGTGGGTTCAGAGACCAAATTGAAACCTCCCGCAATGGACTTGATTGAATGACAATTCACATCACCATCGTTACGGGCTCATTGTTATACACATAGTTTGTTGAGAGGCGGCTTCGGTGGCGTAGTTGGTAGCATGCTGAGCTTCTATGACCAAGGTCGCGGGTTCAAACCCGGCCCAAGTCGTCGGATTTTTTAAAAACGTTAAAAATCCTTCAGTATGCCTTCCTCCGGAGGGAAAGTAAAGCCGGCGGGCCCATGTCACAGATTTATGGCATGAAAAAGAAATTTCCACAAACTAAACTTGTGTGAAGTCAAAATTTGTAGGTTATAATTGATAACGCTCTATTAGTTCCAACGTTCGCTGCCGGATTCTGACTGCGATGACATCTGGTAGGCAAGTTCGCAAGCTAGGTGTCGTGGACGGTAGCATTTGGTAGCTCTCTCTTCGTGAGCGTGTGCAAGAGACTTTCTACAAGTCGCCAAACTACCTCTGAAACGATCGATTGCCATATTACGACATGGGAGCCTTGTAATCTTGGAAATAAGAAGTTCTTGATTCAATACAGTGTAGGACTACAACCAGGGCCGGATTTAAGAATATGCTGCCCTCTCAACAGTTCATATTTGCTTAATACGTTTGTTTTATACAACAAAAGCATAGAGTTCATTGGCGTTTTCATCTTTTTAAACATAAAGTTCATTTAGTTTAGATAAAACTACAAATTTAATGGCTTACATAATAAATGTTATAATGAAATTAGTTATCTATTTGTTTTTTCTACTTCTTTTAAGATTCGTTAAAAAATGAAATGGGTTTCGAACTTAATTAATTAATTTGTTCTTGGAAATCAGTGATCACTGTTTTACACATATTTCTATAGTTTAATGCTAATGACTATCTTTTGCATAATTGAAGAACTGTGTTCAATTTGAATTAGGTTGTCCTACATGGTGAAATGAAGTTACACAAAATGTAGTTAATTACTGGTTTATTTTTTGAAAAAAAAAAATACAAACTTCTGTAAAACAACTCACCCAACGTAATATTCGTGTTCAAATTTACATAGCTTTCTTACGAGATTTCTTAATGGCAAACTCGTTAATAATGTCCTCATATGAAAGTGTTTTTGTTGTATTTGCCTCAATACAATGTAATGAAAGTGAGTCTAACTGTATTTCAGAAATACTAGTTCGCATATAGTTTTTAACTCTTCTAAGGCAGGACGAACTGTAGAAGGACTAAAACATATTTTTAAGTAACTTGTATTCTTAAATTCGTACGGAAAATATTATTAACGTCTGAAATACTTCATTTTAGCTTTTGAATGAATTGCCAAACTGCCGCCCCTGAAATGTGCTGCTCTAGGCTGCAGCCTACTTAGCCTATTTACAAATACGGCCCTGGATACAACGTTAAACATAAAGGATCTCTGTAGCTTGAAGGATCTCCCTCCCAGCTGGAGTCAAAGAATGTCTGTCTGTTGACTTTTTTCTGCAGGTCTATTTCGGACTATAAAACTGGTGATATTTCTTAATGGAAACACATTCTTGTGTTCTATTGCAATTATACCGGGTGAGTTAGCCGTGGTCGTTACGGCATGACTGCTGGCAGTCGCTCACATCCGGGAGGCGAGGAGTTTCGAATCCCCCCGCCGGCAACCTTGAAGATGGTCTTCTGTGGTTTCTCATCTTCCTTCCAGGCAAATGCCGGGGTTGGTCCCTAACTATAGGCCACAGCCGTTACCTTCCAACTCCTCGCCCTTACATTCAAACTTTCCTCCCCAACGGTACATGTAGCTCACCCATCGGGTGTCCGTCTCGAAGCAGCTACAAAACTGGCGAGCCGAACATGTCCTCGGACACTCCCGGCACTAAAAGCCATACGCTAAAAAAAATGCAATTATAAATTGTACAGATATTTGTGTTCCTTCATAACCAAAATTGTGTTCTGTCCAGATAGCTTCAAATATGAACAAAATTTAACATTTTTTTCACACTTATCTTAAACAAAAAAATTCGTAGCTTAAAAACTAACAGTAATGTTTTCATAATAAATTCACAAAGTGTTCCTTGGAACACGATCTAGATGTCTGTAACAATTCGTATGCTTGAAACTAAAAGTATAGGGGCAGGAATAATGATCATGACATTTGTTGGTGTCCGTAAACTTTTGGTAGGAGCTGTACACATCTAATTTCATTTTGTTAAGTTCTTGATTAATTACTCATCAAACTCAGGGGAGAAGAACAGCTCAAAAATAAGTAAGTATGTGTTCGACCGTTTTTTTTTCATAAATCAAATTTAAGAGTTTCATGAGAGGGGTGAAATTCTGAAAAATAAATGAAAGAAAATGTCCTGACTTACTCACTCTCTCATCATCGCCCAGCCAAAATTATTGAAGTTAGAAACATGAAATTTTGGGGTTATGTTCGTTGTATGTCGACAACGTCCACTAAGGAATGAATTTTGGATATTCAGGTTCTAAAGGGGTGTTAAGGGGGTAGACTTGGCATTTAATTGAATAACAATATCTCCCGATTGGTTTCATTGGGGGATGTGATACTCGGCGTATAAACAAATCATTAAAAACAAGTAGTTCCGTGAAGAACTATACAACCTATTTTCATATATCCTGCTCATGTTAATTGCCTCTATCAACATACAAAATTTCAGTTTAATTGCTGTAACAGATTCGTAGATATTGAGAACCGTCTAAATATTTCAGATGGTCACCAGGTTGGATTTTTAATTTTGTACTATTACATTAAGATTATTGTGTACGTGTGGTATTCAAACTGCAATCGCATGATTAGAACACAAGAAGTAAAAACGAGATTTTAAAATTACGCACAGCAGCCATCTTGTGATTATGCAAACAATTGAAATAAATTAGATGCCAGTGGATCAACATTTGTATAAGCATTTAACGTGCAACGTTTCATGGCACTCGGATAGTTAATTCGCGAGAAACGTCCATTTAAATATTTATAATTCGCGTCGCCGCCATGTTGGATTTGTACTCACCAGGTTACTGAAAGTCCTATAGGTGAACATATGTTCATAGTCCCTATGAACAAAAAAAATTCAGTTTGGTTGCTGTAAAACTTTCATAGATATTGAGAACCGTCTAAATATTTCGGAAGCTCGCCATTTAGGGTTGTTATATGTATATGCCATAGAGTTATGTACCATTCAAGGACAATTATTGCCTAGGTTCATTATTCAAACTTTCACTTCGATCGCATGATTACGACACAAGAAATAAAAACTTAATTTTAAAATTTCGCACAGCCGCCATCTTGAGGTTATGTAAACAATTGTATTAAATTTGATGGCAGTGCATTACAATCTGCAAAATCATTTACTGTACCACATTTCACTGCGCTCAGAGAATGAAATCACGAGAAAAGTCTATTAAAATATTTCAAATTCGCTTGGTCGCCATGTTCGTTTTGTACTTTACAGGCTTATGAAATATATATATATAGGTAAACTTGTATCAGTACCCTTTATCAACGTACGAAATTGCAGGGTGATATCTGTAATAGTTTCGGAGATATAGAATGTCAGTGAAATACTTCGCACAGCCGCCATTTTGAGGTTATGTAAACAATTGAACTAAATTAGACTTCAGTGCATTACAATGTGTATAAACATTTGCTGTACTAAGTTTCATTACGTTTGGATAGTTAAATCGCGAGAAAAGTCTATTTAAAAGTCTCAAATTCGCTTGGCCGTCATGTTGGTATTGTAGTCACCAGGTTTTTGAAAGTCTCATAGGTGAACTTCTAAGTAGTAAGTGGGCAACTTGGGAACACCCCCTCTTCTAGGGTTAAATTTAACCATAATTCTATTTATTTTTAAGGTTAATTTGGACTATAAAATTAACACTACTTTTTGTAGGGGTACTTGGGAGCACTGGTTAAACCAACCATTATATTAACATTTTTATTATGGCCTAAATCAACCATAATAAAAAATCTTTCTTTGCCGATAACACTAACTAATTTTATGGCTAGTTTAACCCTAACGATAGCACTTACAAATTCTATGGCCAAAACTAGCTATAACATTAACACACATTTTATGGTCAAAATCAACCATGATATAAATGTTTTAGGTACCGAAAACACTAATCGATTTTGTGCTCAAAATTAACCGTAACGTTAACACACATTTTATGGTTTAATTAGCTACAAAGAAAACGTTTTTACTACCGAGAACACTTACAAATTTTAATGCTTAAAAAAAGCATTAAACTAGTCCTACAATTTCCAACGACTTTTCTACGTAAATAATGGCTAAAGCTAAGGCTACAATTCCCAACGACTTAATGGCCAAAACTAAGCATACTATCTCCAACGACTTTTCCCACAAATAATGGTCACTACTAAGCTTACTGTCCTAAGAGAAGACGTCCTATAACGTATGGGGTAGTTGGGAACACCCTCTCTTTAAGGTTTAAATCTAACCATAATTTTATTTATTTTTTATGCTCCTATTTAACCTTAAACATTATTTTACTTATCTGTAGGATATGGTCTTTGTCTACTTTAATTTTATTATTTAACTTATGCTCTTATTTAGCCTTAAACAATTATCGTACTTATCTGTAGGATATGGTCTAGGTTTACCTTAATTCTATTTTACTTATCTTATTATCTGTGGTTTATGTTACCCCTAATTCTATTTACGTATCTTATTATTTTATTTATTAGCTATGGTCTATGCCTACCTTAAAAATTATTTTACTTATCTTATTATCTATGGTTTGTGTTAGCCTTAACTTATTATATTTATTTGTTAACTAATACCCCCAAGGATATGTTTCAATAATACCATTAACCTCAGGCTTAATAAATCTTTTATCATATTCGAATTTGAAATCTTTACTAACGTTTTTATTGACTAGAGTTTTGGATTTAGAATCCCTAGTGATCATTTTGTAGTTTAATCTAATCTTATCTATATCCTTATCCACAATATTTTTCATAGTTTCGATGTTTAATACTTTGGAGTTTTCATAGTTTAAAGTAAAACCTTTAACTTTCATGGTTTCTTTCCCCTTACTTGTTAAGTACCCGTAGCTCTTAGGTCCCGTAGAGATCCAATCTGTGATATGATTATCCTTTCCAAGTTCGTCGGTTCATTCCCCTAACATACAGCCTGTTTGAACGGTATTCTTACCATTATCAATATAAACTACCGAGTCAGTATCGTAGTACACTACTTTATCCCCTAATTTGTTTAGCATATCGTAAAGTCTAAGTCTTGCATTAGAAGTTGTAAATGCTGCTATAAAAACATTGGTGGAGTAGGAGTCTTTAACAAAATGATCTTTGAATTTGTATGTGACTTGTACAATATTATCATTAATAAAGATCATATTACTTATCTCTAACCTATCGTCTAACAGTATCTGGTACCACCTTTTAACATCTACTACATATTCACTCTGGGTTAAGTTTTGTCTTTGTCCGAATTTGCCCCACAGTGAGTTTAAACAAATCTTAGAAACAGCACGTTTACCAGGGTTTGGAAGCACTTCTTCAGGATTCAGATCAATATCAAGGCATTTTTTTAACCGCAGCTACATATTCTTCAATAGTATCAAAGTTATCTTTCCACCCACTTGTTTCTAGCTTTATTTTCATAAAGTCTTTGACGTATCCTTTAAACAGATTATTACTCTTTTCTTTAAAATGCCAAACCTCGTATACTTCTACTACTTTGTAACCTTTCTCTATAGCTTTGTTAACTTCATCACTTGTCCATGTTCCTATTAGTGCCCTTTCGTCGTCTGTGTGTTTACATTTAGTACATTTCTCCTCAAAACATTTTAGGCATAAGGTAAATATCAACTTATCTTTCTTAACCGGTAGCACAGGATGGTAAAGCTTTTGTGGCGGTAATACTTTGCACTTAATCAGACCATACCAGTCTTTGTTGTATGCTTTCGGCTTAAATATTTTTATAGGGTGGCCGACAGGGTAGTAATCAAAATACTGAACTGTAGGGTAGAGGCTGCATACGTCTATATATTTCAATTTTCTATTTTGTACTTTAAGCTTGCTCGCATTGGTTCTTCCTCCATAGAAAGCATCTCTAGGGTTTAGTGGCTCTACCACTTCTACGGTTGTTGAAGAAGTATTTAACGCTTTCTTATATTCTTTAGTCTTAACCCACTTGCATTCCCACATTTCTACTAAATTATACCCCGCTTCCCTAATCTGAACACTTCTTCGCTTTGTTTTCTCGTACAAGTCTCCCATAGTCTCATGATTAATGTTGTTAATAGTTTCTTCTTGATAACAATCAGGACATCCATGCCAAAAACAACCGTGGTACTGGTAAACAGTGTTGGTCTCTTTGTTGAAACCGTCAACCTTTGCCCCGCAAATCATGACTTCACCACCATTTAATGCGTGCTGTACACCCCCGAAGGTGTTGAGCCAGGTTATGGAAGCTTCACTATACATTTCTTTCTTATCAGTTTTAATAACGCCCATAGTATTTTCCTGGAGATACTTGGACCTATAAATACCCATACAAACACTGGCAATTGTGATGTACTGGAATGGGTCGATGTTGGCAATATCCAAAAACTGTTGTCTAAGCTCTATGCATCCTCTACGCAGAATATCTACATCAGAGTTACAGTAGTCTAAGAACTCCTTTTGAAAGTCGAAGGTATAATTTTTTTTAACCTTATCGTTGTACCATTCAAGGAACTCTTTTCTAGCCTTCGCTTTCATTGTGTTAACTCCGTAATACTTTTTGTCGGGTATAGGTCCAACATAACTTTGGTTATCTCGTGTATTGAAGAAATGAGGGAAGTAACCTTTCTTAAGTTCCTTTAGTCCAAATGTCTTGGGGAACTCGCTTAAGGGAGAAGCTACAAAATTGTGGCTATCGATAACCTTAATTAGACCGTTAACCTCTAACATCATTAACTTTGTACCGTTGTATATGGTATATGGCTTCAATGTATTTTCAATGCAGTACTTTAAGATAAATTGTGAGTCATAACTTTTAGCATTGTGGGCGATGGCCGTGTATCCTTTGTGATCCTTTGATATCAACCATTTACAAAATTCTTCATTCGTGTTAAAGCTTACTTTTGTACCATCAATATAGTGGGCTACTATTAGGTTGGGAATGTGCACGCCTGTATCTTGTTCTGCTTCATAATCGAACCATATGTATTTTTCTGTGTAACTGCAGCCGTTTTGGTAAGTAATAACGTCAATTAATTCGTTGTTGAATAGTACTTTGTACCTTTCTTCTGAAATTTCACCGGCTAAGAATTGTTTTTGAAGGTTCTTAATATTTGGTTTCTTGAACAGTTCTAACCTATTTTTATCTATAAACTGTTCTAGAAACTTTCTTTGATCGTTAGCATTACAAACACACAACTCTTCACACTTCCCACCCTTTTGTTGTTTGTACTGGATGTAGCATTGATGTTCACTAGTCTTACAAGGTTCCATACAAT